>CM069542.1:48809445-58809445 GCA_035773235.1 Eospalax fontanierii | reverse complement strand
ATTTCCTCTGGGAAGTCTACATGGAACTCAAACAGCTTGAAAGGAATGTCACCATAGGTCACAGTGAACACACTATGGCTATATAGGACAGATGTTAAAGGGGAGAGCCTCCTCCAGAGCTATGCCAGGCACAGAGGAAGAAGGACACATATGTTGGAATTTAGCCATTAATCATCTCCTTATGAACACTAGCTAGTCATGAGTTAATAGTCAGAAGGAATCAAGGAGTCCTTAAAAGCCCATCCCCACAGCTATCAACGATTGTCCACCTGTGTCAGAATCTTGTTTCACAGCCCCTTCCTTTGCTGGACCCAAGCACCTGTTCCATACCAGGAAACAGGAAACATCTATGGATGGTTCCAGTCACTCAAAGGCCAAAAGAGAAATGTTTATTTATCTATTACAGCAGATTTCAATGAAATTCAGAAAACAGTAAAGGCAAACTTTAAAAACTAAATTGGAAAAGCCAAAGGAAATGGATGGATGTCTAGATTCATATGACTCACTAGAATTAAACCAAGATGAAATAACTAATTTAAACAGATCCACAACCAGAGATAAGAATGAAGAAGTAACAAAGGTCAACTAAGGAACAGCACCTGCCACCAAACCTAATGATCTGAGCTCAATCCCTGAACCAAAATGGGGAAGTGAATCGGAAAAGCTGTCCTCTGACTGCCACACAAATGCCACTGTGGATCCCTCCTCCCATGCACCCTAACTCTCAAACAAAGAAAGTAATTTAAAATTTTAAGTCTCTCAACTAAATAAAGTTCAAGCCTGGATGGGTTCACTGCAGAATTCGACCAGACCTTCAAAGAACTAACACTGATACTACTCCAATTATTCCATACAATAGAAAAAGGTTTCCAAACTCTTTTTGTAATGTCAGTGTTATCCTGACACCAAAACCAGATGAAGCACAACAGCAACAAAAAAAAGAAAATCACCGACTAATCCCCCTGAAGAACATAGATGCAAAATTCCTCAGTAGAAATTTGAGCACACTGCATTCAAGATCACATCAAAAAGATCATCAAAATCATGGTAGTTTCATTCCAGAAATGTAGGATGGTTCCACATATGTGAATCAATAGATGTAATTTATCACTAAATGAACTCAGAGACAAAAATCCCATGATCAGTCACAGGAAAAGCTCTTGACAAAACCTAACATCCCTTCATGACAAAGATGGACAAGCCAGGGACAGAGGAGCACACCTCATGACTGTGGACCGGAAGGGCAGAGGGAACAAGGGGAGGGTGGTATCCCAGGGGAAAACTTAGCGATGACGTAGAAACTTCTCAAAACCCACAACACTGGACCTAACGGGCTACCACGCCCCATCACGGCCAGCCCTACTGGTCTCCAAAGCGGACATCCCTTTATTTAGCTCTGCTAAATAAACTTCTGTTTGTGCTGTCTGTGTCTCCTGGCTGAAGTCTTTCCTTGAGAGGACAGGATTCCCAGCACAGGCCCCCAGCCAAGGAGGGGACGAAAGGGGAGGCGGGAGCGCTCTGCCCGTACCGCACCGCGGCTTTTTCCTGGGAAGTTACGGATGGCGACTCCACAAATCCTCCACAAAGACTCTGATCTCCTTCCTGAGTTTCAGAAGCATGCTGCCATTTCTCCTATTTTTTAACATTTCAATTTCAGTTTGGATTAAAAGTATCTGAAACCTCCTTCACCTACTGTAAGTGAGAAGAAAAGCCTCTTGCTCGTCTCTGTTTACCAAGGGCCATCTTCCCGGAGCTCCAGGGCACACACCGCTGCCCTCCAAGCATGCTGCTGGTACGTCACCCTGCACTGCTCACTGCCACTGCCCGTCGGGTGCAGGTGCGCGCTCCCATGTCTGTCACAGTCAGCCTCTGCCCGGCCTCTTCCGGTCCCATCCCTGCTAGCCTGCATCTCCCTGAAGTACGACCTCCCCCTGCCCGGCCCACCCCCAATCAAGAACTTCGGCTACCTCCAGCTGCCTCCCAAATTAAGCAAATGCCTTTGCCCTGCAGTGCAGTCTCAGGTTTGTCACATCACACATTATCACAGCATCATAGACCACTGATAGGATACACACGCATGTGCGCACACACATGTGCACGTGCACATAGCAAATTAGCTACCCCTGGATATTTTCTCCTGCTCCCGGTTCCTCTTCCCTGACCTGGTGTTGTGGATGTGGGCCGCACCAATGGAGATAGGCCTAAGACACTCCAGAATGCCCCCAGTTCATCTGACCTTTCAGGATGACCTCCGGTGGTTCTGCACCGACATGTGGGTGCTCCACAGGGCGTCTTTGCCCTTTAAATCATATTTGCTTAACACTGATTTTTTTTTTTATCTAGCTTGTTTTCTTAATTTTGTAATATGTGAAAATTCAAACATGTTCAAACACTAATATCCTTAAGCACAAAGACTACGTTCTGGGCATCTTCATCTTCCCAAAGCTTAGTATATATAATATTTGACACATGGAAGGTACTAAAATCTATTTTGTAAATTAACTTGAAAATATCTCAATTTGGGTTTGAAAAGATGGCTCAGAGGTTAAGACCACTGGCTGCTCCTGCAGAAGACCCGAGTTTGATTCCCAGCACCCATAGGGCAACTAACAACCATCCATAAATCTAGTTCCAGGGGATCCAGCATCCTCTTCTGACCTCTTCAGGCACAACACAGGTGCACTTACACACATGCTGGCGATACACTCATGCATATAAAATAAAATGAGTCAGCAGTTAAAAGCTGCTTTGGCAGAAGAATCAAGTTCTGTTCCCAGCACCCACAACCACATATAACTTGAATTCCAACAGATCTAATGATAGCCTCAGTAGGCACCCGCATGCACATGGCCTACACACGCACACACACACACACAAATAAATCTTTAAAAATTAAATAGAAAGCTTTTCGTGGCACAGTTACAAATCAAGAAGCTGAAAGAAGCATAAACCATCAATAATTATGCACAAAATCTGATCCAGCATGGTAGCAGAAACGCGCCCCCCTGGGGCCACAGGCGGTTCTGTTGAACACGGTGTGGAGGTGCGTCCCGGAGTCGGGGTTGAAGGTTGTAGCCCAGCCCTGCTCCCACCCGACCTCTCCTTCCTGCTGCGCTGTGGTGTGAAGAACTTAGCCACCTGCGACAGCTGCCACCAAGCCCTTCCACTGGGCCTGCCCTTAAGTAGCTCCCATCAGGGATTTTGTCACTGCGACGAGAAAAGTAGCCAGTCTACTATTCATCTATCAAAACAGTATTGTAAAATCCTCAGCAGAATATGAGCTATAGGTTCTATAAAAAGTACTATAGAGAGATAATTGGGCAACAGATAAAGCATGTCCCTGTGACATTTGGGGTCTTGTTCAGCTTCTTAAAGTTTGAGATTGGTTTTTAGTCCATTTTTCATTCCACATAATTGCTCAGTTTCTTTCTCTTTTTTGAATCTTTCTGTTCCTTTTCTTAAAAAAAATTCTTCAAGTACAATAAGCTTTCAGCCCTGCAAAAAAGGAGCTTCTACGGTCAGTAAGCTGCCTCAGCCAGTGACGGTGCTAGCAACCAAAACTGACAACCTGAGTGCAGTCCCACATGGTGGAAAGAGAGAATCAGCTCCCTGAGGGGAAGGACTTTTATAATGGACCTAATCTGGCCTAAGGACTTTTAATTAACCCCAAGAAAATCAAAGTGCTCTTGTGACCAGAGCGTCTAGTCTTGTTTCCTAGGCTATTGATAATCCATCCAGAATGAATGAATGTATGCTCGAGGATTAACATACCAAAGCACTCCTGTCTCCACTGCACACAGTGGAGATTGGGACTGACGGCTGCCCTGGGAATGAGATGTTCTAGGACTAGGTATGAAAAGGCAGGGCGCCTGCTCAGAGTAGGATGGAGCCAAGCTTGTACTTCCTCAACTGAAGTTGAAGAAACCATTTTGAATACGATTATGGTTGGAGTGGGGCTCAGCACACAGCTCTACAGATGGAGTTAC
Source organism: Eospalax fontanierii (assembly GCA_035773235.1). Classification (NCBI taxonomy): domain Eukaryota; kingdom Metazoa; phylum Chordata; class Mammalia; order Rodentia; family Spalacidae; genus Eospalax; species Eospalax fontanierii. Next base: position 58,805,459 of record CM069542.1, on the reverse strand, counting down.
AGCTAGACAGCTCCTTCAGCACAGTTCAGGAGACAGACGGTTCCCAGAGTTATCCAGGGGAACGCTGGGTATCCTCTGAGTTTAGGCACGCTCTTAAAAACCAACCTTAAGAGTCAGGCTTGATTTTGTTCAGGTGATCGCAATGTTGGTGCAGTAATGCCACAGCTCCCACAAGCTGTCCTCTGACACACCACGACACACACATGTTCCACATATGCACACACAAAAATGAATAAATATAATTTAAACTTTAATAAAAAAGGAGAGTTTGCCTGGAACTCTCAAGGCAGTGCGTGAGGACACAGGCTTCAGTGTGTACTCAGAAAACCCAGACTGCAATCCCCTTCCTTCCATGCCAAGGATGGTCCGGCGACTTCAGGAATTCCCAGCCACAGTCATGAGGAGGTTCTCTGAAGGTTCCCTTTCAGCTTAAGGAAGACAGAGAATAAAATCAACAGAGGGCCGCATCGAAGAGCAGTTACTGATAAATGCTGTGTGAGGGATTTAAATAGGGAGAGGTTGGAGGGTGAAGCAGAGCTAAAGGGATGGGTACTGGGGAAGGTCTCCCTGAGAGCAGGTGGAGGAGCCCTGTGGGTCAGAAAGGGGTCGGGGCGGAAGAATACAGGGGTCGGGCCAAGGACCAAGACTGGAGAGGGCTGAGCACCCTCCGATATGGACAACTGCACGTCTGCATCAGAGAGTGTGCAGAGGCAAAGTCAAAACAGCACCCAAGACAAGGCTGGGATGAGGTGGGGCCTCGACCTGTGAAGCATATCTCATCCATTTTTCAAAAAGGACTGTAGGCAACACCCAATCCAGACATAAATCCGAATGTCTGCGGGGGACACGTTATTGCCCTTCATCACTTCCTCTGTCTCTGCGTTCAAAATATTTCATAAGTAAACACAGAATTTGAGGCTTCTAAATATTTGTTGCAGAAAATAAGAAGGACTGAAAGTAAACATCACTGGCCTCAGATGAGGACGGGAGCAGAAAGGGTCCTGAGACATCAGCTCTACTTCCCATGTGGGCAGACGGAGAAGAAATGAAGCCACCTGCTCAAGGACTTCCACGAGTGCAGGTTGCAGCAGAGCTGAATTCCAGAGCCTGAAGAAGATCGTTTTAATTTTCCCTACAAATAGATTTGCTTCATTCCGGTTTAGTTTTCCCACTTAGACATTTTGAAAGTTATTGCTTTTCCTATTTCAACTGTAGGACACAGTGTCACCTGAAGACAGACAATTCTATTGTATTATGCATGTCCTACTTTTAAACATTAATATAACCATTAAGATTTATGGTTTATAAGCCATCCATGACTGTGTAGGATAAATTATATGGCATGGTTTTAAGACTGAAGGAATATGATATTTTGTGGCTAATTACATTGTTGAATGTTGGAAACGAGTTTTCTCTTTGTACTTAATGTGTTGCCCAACTTCTTTTTGCGGTACTAAATGAACCCTGGTAAATTCTTCCTAATTACTTATATCCCAAGGCTGTAACTAAATACATATTTAAAATTAAATATAACAATGCTCACCCTGAGAAAGAAAAATTCTAATAAAATAACATACAAGCATTTAAAGCAAATTTCTGAGTTAACTCAAAATTAATTAAAAAACCAATGCAAAAAACTTCATTGTCAGCTAACAAAATTCAGGTTCTTCTTTCTAGACTATATAATCAAATTTCAGTTTTTCATGAAGCTGTAGCATGTAAAGTTAATGAAAGATTGATGGATGTCAACTTTGAATCAGATATTACAGGAATAGTATTTTAAAGCAGTCAATATTCTTATTAATACGATGTGAAGAGATTTTCAACTTCTGGGATGAATAGCATCTTGCTATTAGCTAATCTTAATGGCTTTTTTTTTAGTTTTTAATTTATGAGGGGCAGTATGTGCATCAAAGTGCAGTGCTCACAGAGGCCAGAAGAGGGCGTCAGAGCCCCATGAGTTGGAGTCACAGGCAGCTGTGAGAGGTCCAACATGGGTCCTAAGAATCAAACTCAGGTTCTCTGCCAGAGCAGCAAGTGCTCTTGACCACTGAGTATCTCTCTAACCTTATAATAGCTAATTGATAATGACTTTCCAGAGCATGACAGGAAACAGCATATTTTCAGAAAAAAAAAAAAAATTCAAGTGTACTCTGGCATTCCAGAAGCAGCTTTATGACCCATCACAAAACTGACTCCACTAGGAATTCCTAAGTAAGAAGTCACAAGCACCCTTGGCAGTCAGACTCATTCCACACAATCTCCACAGGGCTGAGAGATCCAGTGAGCAGCTAAACAAAAATATTTACAAAATCCAGGGAGGCACACTTACTTAAAAACATTTATATCCAATAAATTCGGCTTCTGATTGCAGCTAAATAGACGTGCTACAATGTAAATTTAATGCCTACCTTTGATACCTATGTGTCTACAGATTGCATTGGAATTATATCATTTTCTGAGCCGCAGTTTGGTTCTATTTAAGGTTTTATATGCTTGCTTACATGTCCAAGGTGTTGTCATATAAATAAACTACAAAAGTGCAGCTGATCCATTCCAAAGAGAAACACTGATGTGAGAGATATCTATATCTCCTATAATGAGAATATAGGATACTAGCCAAGCATATCTGTGCTTGACACATTTACCCCACCCCCGCTAGTTAATTTAACTCGGAGGAGGCAAAAACAAGATGCTACAAGATTTGTCACTTGATTTCATAAGCAAGAGTCAAAAACACCATCAAAGTATTCTTGTGATGGCTCCAGAAAACAAAATGTAAAATCTCTCCGCCATCTAACTTCATATTAATCTGTTTTTTCCATTTTCAACAATGTGCGCTCAGTACCAATTCTGACAGGCCACACGGCTTAGTGTTTATGATTTGTAAGATTTGTAAGCAGTTTCATAACTCAATACTGCTTTCAGATTTTATTGTGGTAAGACTTTTAGCCTAGGATGGATGAGGTTGATACCTATCCGTTGAGGCTGATAAAAGACAGATGTCTTCTTTTTTCATTAAAGACAGGAGTCACATAGCACATTTCCAGACCTCAGGCATCCTGCATATCTGAAATCCACTTCTCCCTCATCTCCTCCCTCATCTGCAACTGGCATCCAGTCTCCACTTGGGAAATGAGAATCATGCTCACATGACCTTGTAAAGGCTTGAGGAAGACACACACCACACAGCACTCATCTTCTACTCCAAACTGTTTCCACCTTTCTGTTCCTGGCAGCTGCACAGCACAGACTCCTGTCATTGAAGACTGTGTATGATGGTGGTGCTGTCAGAATTATGTGCACACTTTAAAGCTGGGTGACTATGTTAATTCCAAAGCTTAGAGGTCCTTGGTTCCCTTCTCATTGCAACACAGGCACCTTGCTTGAGCACGAGGCAACAATCCAAGATGTGTACTGATCAGCTCTAGAAAGGGGGAAATGTCCTACTACCCTTTAAGAAGCAATAAAACTGGGGCTGGAAAGATGACTCGGCTGTTAAGAGGCCTGGCTTCTCTTACAGAGGACCCAGGTTCAGTTCCCAGCACCCACATGGCAACTACAACCTGTAACTCTATTTCCAGGGGATCGAATACCTCTTTGGGCCTTCATGGCATTACATGACATGGGTTCACTTACATACACACAGACAAAATATTCATACACATAAAATTAAATAAATAAAAATTTGGAAAAATATCATAATCAAATCTCTCATAGGAGCAGCGTCAGTACAGGAACACCATTAAAATCAACACTTCATTTGTCTGTAATAAATTTACTTGGAAAACACCTAGAAAATTATTCCCAAACACCAGATCACAGAAATATCCCATTTGCAAGCGACAGGCCCTAGAGTCTCTATTCTATCTATACTGCCTAGAAGCCAAGCAACTTGTCCAGGAATGCAATACAGACATGTTGCAGGAGCAGGATTGATAGTCAGGAATCACAACTCTGCTTTTACAACGACTCTGTTCTCACAGTAACCTGCGTGGAGTGGGCTGTGGCAATAGTAAGAGTGAAATTCAGGAAGCAAAAACAGTGCACTAAGACATTCCGATATCTGCCTCGTCACATCGAAGTTATGAAGTCTCTATTCTTAGGAAGGGGAGATTCCCATCTGAGAAGGGAGGGAAATCAGAAGACAGAATTCCACAGCCTGTTCCGAACAGAAGTAACCAGTGAAAAGAGTTAAGACGGGGCTAGAGAGGAGGCTCAGTGGTTAAGAACACTGGCTGCTCTTGCAGAGAACCCAGATTCAGTTCCCAACACCTACATGGCAGATAACAAGCATCTGTGGCTCCAGTTCCAGGAGATCCGATGCCCTCTTCCGACCTCTGAGGGCATTGCATGGCACGGCTGCACTTACATACACACAGGCAATATACTCCTATACATAAAAATAATAAATAAGACATTTTTTAAATAGAGTTAATACTGATGAGAAGGCTCAGACTCCCAATCATGTAAGTATATATACCTGATGCATACCACTGATCCCACTCTCCTTCTCTCCTCTCCCTGTCCCTCCCTCCCTGCCTCTCTGTCTCCTTCTCCTTCCTCGTGATTATTGACTACTGAATATGAACCAAGTACTACACTTCAAAACTGAAAGAAGAATAATGTTTCTATTTTGTATAAAACTTTGCTGCAGGCATGACCATGTGCACATCTGGACACAGCACTCAGGGGCTAGGAAGAGCCACACTCCCCGAGGCCCCGACCCCGCACACTGCCTCCCTGTGTACATATATATATATATATATATATGTGTGTGTGTGTGTGTGTGTGTGTGTGTGTGTGTGAGAGAGAGAGATGAACTTTACCCTGTTTAAGACTTGCGGTTCCTCACTTGATTACAAGGCCTGTCCTAGCTGACACAAAGAGCCGGCCACAGATCTGAGGCACACACCCTCCTACTACACACAGTAGATGAACTATTCTGGAAATTTCATGTCAAAACAGAAAACAAAAAGGCAGTCAAATTCATTTATGTTCAAGTGAATATTGGGGTCAAAAACCTTTAGTTGGAAGCTTTCTGCCTGTGCCTTCAGGAGCCATCCAGTGTCACATGGTATGGATCTCTCTCTTTTTCAGCTATGACAGCTGCTGGTTCATAACACTGGAATGCAACCTTCTTCCCACATGATGTACTCAGCCCCTGTGTGTTTATTTCCTTGGCAAATATGCAGATATCCTGTCGCGTCTGTCTCTCGTCCAGCGAGGAAGACGTGACCCCGGACTCTACTTAAATGCAGTTTATTCAGGAACCTTGAACAACCCTTTTTGCTTCTTAACTTTCTAACTTCTCCCCGGGGAAAAGCCCGCCACAGAGTTAAATCCCCTCCTGCCAGCCAACCCCAAACTACCACGTGGTGAAAGCAGATAGGCGCACACAGGCGGAAGCAGGGCCAGACATCAGCCACAGCCAATTATGGAGCTGTTTGCTCCAGAGAGCGCCCACCTCGGGACGGTGGGAGGTGGGAGCAGGCGCTATCTTTAAGATGCGGCAATCAGCAGCTCTCTACAATATCCCTTAGCTCTTCCCTTGTTTCTTTCCCGTGATGATTTTGGGGAACACTTAAAGTCATCTGGAATATTCTAGAAGGGAGTGAAGAGAGGACACTGAAGGAAATGTCGTGTAAGTATGTGCTATCACCTTGGCAAGAGTCGCCTGGAATATTTCGCCGAGGATATCTGTGGCCACATCGTCAAGCAACGCAGCAGACTCAGTGCCCTGAACAAGGGTGAGCAGAGGTGAGGTGAGCTCTTCACTGGGCATAACAGAGCCTCCTCTGCCCCCACCTGCTTCTCCAAGCAGTCCACCGGGTACTTGCAAGGCCTCTGATTCCTCCTAATTCTCAGCTTACTTTTGAGTTTCTAGATTGTAGAATCAAACCCAAATATTTAGGTGTCTGAGTTTTTTCTCATCCCTCCCACTTAATAACAGGTCTTCTGGGCAGGGTTCTCCAACTCCTTCACCCACTTGGGCTGTGCCTGCCTTCACTCTCAGCTGGAGGGAGGCTAATTAGTGTAACAATGTGTTGTTGGAAGAAGAGTAATGAACTGAGCATTCATTCACCCTGAAATTTGAGTGTTCAATCCAGCCCCATCCCCAATACAATGGTATTTGAAGATGGCTTCTTTGAGAGGTTGTTAGGTTTAATGAGATCTAGGTTAGAGTTTCTAGGATGGAATTAGCCACCTTGGAGAGGAACCAGAGGACCTCTACTGTGTGAGGACAGAAGGTCTCCATCTGTGAGCCGAGAAGCAGGGCCTCACCAGGAACCAAGTATTCCATGTCCTGCCATCTTCTGACTTCTACACCGGCTCCACCATGCACCGTGCCCTAGGGCTCCTGTGATGGCAGGCCACCGCAAGTCTTGTTCTCTACCTCTGCTCCTAGGACCTCATCTGTAGGAACAGATGGGCCTGGCCATCAGCTGAATGCCCCGAGCACTGGCCAGGGGAGTGGACAACTGGAGAATGAATTAGCAGGGCTTGGAAAACCAACTTCTGACCAGAACAGAAGTCCTGTCACCCCACTGGGAGGTGAGGTTGGAGAAGTCATGCGAGGTGGGGGTGGGGGCACTCTGTTAACAGCCCACTCACTACCCACACACACTGTGCTGCCCAGGATTAATCACCACTTCTCCCAGCTGGCTTGCTCTGCCCGCCTCCCCCACCCCACCTGCCTCAGCTGAATGGACACCCTTCTCACCAGCTGCTTCAGGGTAGACAAATTTCTCACCCCTCTTAGCCTCTGCTGCTCCATCTATGAAGCGGGTAGATTAATTCTGTCTCCAGAATGGTTGTGGAACTTAAAGTGAGGTGACGTCAAAGATGGTGTGATATACAAGTAGTCCCAATGATGCCTGTCCCCCTTGCACATCACTCAAGGTATGGTGAGATACAGATAAAACTTGCTGCGCCAATGCTCAAGCCCTGGCTTCCCTGGTGCCTTTAGAACTAAACCAAGAAGCCCCTTGCTGGAGTGATTTGCCAAGCCTCAGCCCGTCTGTAAAGCTGCAGTCAAGTTCCCTCCCTCTAAGAGCATTTGAGAAAATAAAAGATGGTTTCATGCTCTGGAGTGCTAATTTAACATCCAGAATACAGTGCTTCTCAGTGTTCAGGAACCGTTGCTAGCTGGTCATCAATCATGAAGCAGCTATAGCAAGAACTTTTACTGCCTGCATGTGGATTCAAATTCTGGAGGGCTTAATGTGTTTGGCAGCTTTTTATTTATATTTACTTGTGAAGAATGTTAAATAGTCTTTTTCTATCTAACAAAGTCAATAATTCTGAGGGATGAATGAGTAAAAGTAATATATTCAATTTATCATAGTAGCCCTAATCAATCAATGTTGGGAACCCAGAGCACGGGGAGTCGTGGGATGTGCTCTGACTTCTGCCCACCCCTCCAGAGTCCTGCTGGTCCGTCACCAGAGTCCACCCTTCATCCAGCCCAGTAGTCCGCTCTCCCCTTCCAAGTGTTTCCACAGCTGGATGTGCGTCCTGCACGGTCATTCCCCACGGTGGTGCCAGGAGAGGAGGCTGAATGAGAAGCGACCAGTTCTTGAGGGCTCAGCTGTCACCAGAATTAATGCCATCCTAGAAGATGCTCCTTAGAGCTGTCCAGCTCTGCGGTCAGTCCCCTGTATGAGGCTGCCACAGGGAGTCCTTTAGCAATAGGAATTCCTGGACATCTTGACTTCTCACCACCCAGAATGTAAACAAGCCATTTTTGTTGTTTATAAATTATCCAGGCTATAGTATCTCATTCTAGTAGCTCAAACAATAGAGACAAGCAAATAATCACTTTTTCATGGATTCAAAGTGTCACTCCACTTATAGGCCCCAAACCTTCCAACCCCACAATACAACATAGAAAGATGAGACTGCTTGTTCAAAACACAGAAATGGAGACTCCTCTCCCTCGATGCTTGGTAGCTTTCCTCTCCGCCTGTCCTGTGTTCCTATGGTCTTTTTGTTTTCTTTTTATATGTCTTGTCTGGTGTCACTCTACAGGAGTCCTGTGGATTTTCAAGGGACTGGGCAAGCCCACCCAAGTGTCCGCCAGGCAGAGAGCCTGGTGGTGCTGGGCAGGAGCAGTTCCCACACAGAGAACACCTGTTTTCAAGCTGGAGGGCCAGGTTTCCAGGAGGCCCGCTGTGCCATTAGAGTCTGTACCTGACAGTCAGTAAGGAGCAAGTGACAATTTTCAAGAGGGAGGCCCCAGAGCACTGAACCCAAGCAGTGGTGTCATCTTGAAGCCACCAGACAGGAAGTGGGAGTTTGTTCCTCTCTTTGGAAAGAGGCCTTCTCCTTGAGGAAATCCACTTTTGAGGTTTGTGATTACTACTCCTACATAACTCTTAGTTCTATGAGTTTTTAAAAATATTTTATTCATTATTTTTATTTTATATGTATGAGTGTATTGCCTGTATGTGTGTGAGTGCACCCATGTCGTGCAATGTTCACGGAGGTCAGAAGAGGGCTTTGGATCCCCCGGAACTGGAGTTATGGATGGTTGTTAGCTGCCTGTGGGTGCTGGGAACCAAACCTGGGTCCTCTGCAAGAGCCATCTCTGCAGCCCAGGTCTATGAATTTCACCCTGACTTATGACTGGGACTGTATATGTTGATGTCTGCAGGACATACAGGACTTTCACATCTAAAGTAGTGGGTTTGCACCTTCTGATAAGACCATCTTCCCAGCTTCATCTTGTACCACGTGGCATACAGATGTTGCAAACTTTGCTCAATCATTTCAAATTCCCTGAATTTAGCACCTGTGCTTCTAGTCCACTAGTTCTGCTTTCACCAGTCAGACCACAAAACATTCAGCTCTTCCCCCAGAGGAGCTTGGGAACTGCCAACTCAGGGCCGTGGCTTATCATGTGTGTATCCGCAGTGGTTCTGTAACACGGCACAGTGCAGCAGTGGAAACAGTGGAGGTCAAAGGTTGGACAAAAGACAATCCAGGGTTAACGTTCTGGTTCTTCCAGCCCCATGAGTCATGTTATCCTTCTCCACTGCATGATCTCGTTAACTGGGTAGAATCATAATCGTGTTTGTGGGTCTGCAGAAGAGTAAGAAACCTAATGCTCACAGGGTTCTTGATGCAAACCCAGTATTGTGTGGATTAGAGGGCTCAGAGCCCAAGGGCACTGTGCACTTGCTGGGTACCAGAGAGGAGAGGCCAAGAGCCATGACAATAGAGCTTGCCTGCTACTATACAAGGCGCACAAGCCCTCAAAGTGTGAACTTTAGCTAGAGACCGAGTCTGCGTGGCCTCACCTCCAAATACAGACATCGTAGTAGTTACAGACTTGAACTGCACTCTGGCCAAAAACGCTATATAAAGATTAAGTATGTGACAAAAATTTGTAGCAACATCAGCTAATTGCAAAGTTGAGGAAGAGAAAGTAATTAAAGTTAGAGATGAGCCAGCAAGTAATTCACTTAATTGTAAGCACAGAACATTCCCAATCTGTAATCTTCTCTTCCCTGGGTAAAAAAAAAAAAAAAAAAAAACATTGTGGAGAACATTTGAGCACATCATTTTTAAACCAAGTTCTGGCTAAGATCTCATAGGGTTGATACAGGCTACCCACATCACCTACCACCACGAAGTAGATCGAGGGAACATGGCTTCGCAGTCTCTTTATCCTTGATTTTTTTAGTTGCTTTCCCCATAAAGAAAGTATTCCCTCCACAGAGCTTGGTTTAAAAAGAAAGCATGTAATGACGCTTCATGGATAGGTAACCAAAAGACATGGCTCCTGACCAAGATGACAGACACAGTGCAAACAACAACAAAACCAAATCCTTCCAGAAAGCCATGGAGGGAGGCCCTCAGACTGCATCTGAAGGACAGAGGCCAGCAGCCCCCATGGCACACAACAGCAGCAAGGGAAGAAAACTCACACTGCAGGTCTCTGAGTGCCGGGGGTCTGTTTTCTGCTGTTTGTTTTATTTTGCTTTTGAACCTATGTGTTTTAGTGGCATCCAATAAAAGAAATCAATGTCGTCCCAGCAACGCAGCCTGCAGCTCAGCTCCTCCACCCTCTCTTCCCACCAGGCTGCAGCCCTTGCTGCTCGTCTGCGTGCTTCAGCTTTCTCTGCAGGGACATTGATGGGAAGCAGTAGTGACTCCGAGACATGTCCTCCCTGCTACTGTGGTGCCCGCGACCCAGAAGGCGCCTTCAAAATCCATCCCAACTGTCTGTATTGGTTGCTCTGTTAATCACTCAAAAAGTCTAGACTTCTCAGACCTCAGGATGTGACCTTTTTAGGAACTGTTTCCACTGAAGACATACTTAGTTAAGGAGAGATTATGTGGGACTAGGGTGGGCTCCCGATCCCCCTGTTTTAACTGTGCACCTGACAGCTCCAAAAGAAAGACGAGGCAGGGCCCTAATCTGTTAGAGTTGGTGTCTTTATAAGGTGACTGACTGTGAAGACGGGATACACAAAAGGAAGACTGGGGAGATGGTGCTGTCGGGAAACACTCGTGGCACACACAAGGCCAGGGTGGCGTGCCTCTCTAATTCCAGTACTGGGAGAGTGGAGGCAGGAAGATCCCGGGGCTTGCTGGTCAGCCAGTCCAGACGAATTGGAAAGCTCTAGGTTCAGTGAGAGACCCTCAAAAAATAAGGTGGAAATCAACTGGAGAAGACACCCAGTGTTGACCTCTGCCTCGCCATGCACACACACACACACAACACACACACACACTAAAGCTAAACAAAAGGATGATCATGTAACAACAACAAAGTCAAAGATAGAGCAATTCTCACACAAGGCAAGAAATGCCAATTGAATGACACGCAGGAGAGTCCTGGAATAGGTTCTCCTCAGGGTCCTTAGAAGGAACCCACCCTGGCGGTGTCTTGACCTTGGACTTTCAGCCTTCAAAACTGTGAGACACAGAGGTCTGCTGTTTTAAGCTACCTCATTACCGGCCCTTTGTTTTGGTGGCCCTAACAAACAGACATGGGGGAGGGAAGGAAGGAGGGAGGGAGAGATGGAAGGGAGAGAAGGGAGGGAGAGAAGGGAGGGAGGGGGGAGGAGAGAGAGGGAAGGAACAATTTTCAGTTAGGTTCCATGGTGGGCTGCTTACTGCTCTGAGGCAGTTTCCTCCAAACTGAAACACTCTCTGCTGGTGGGAGGAGGAACTTCCTAAGGCTCAGGAAATAAACCTCACAAGTCCAAGAAAACTGAAGCTTACAAGACCCTCGAGGTCCCTTCCCAAAGTTACAGAGGAGTCTGACCAGCAGAGCTGCCTATGGAAGACTGACTTGGCAGGCTGCCTGCAAGTTATGCAGAGAGCTCCAGGGTTGCAGCCCCAAGGGGTATCACTCGGGCTGGGCTGGGCTTCTCAGTGATGCGGCTGCCTGCACGGATGACCTGTACTCCTGTGAGTAGTCACCCCAGTCAGCTCATTGATTCACCAAGTTGGACTTTGGTGGAACTATGACTTTGGTCTGCTATTGATGCCTTCCCCGGGGTTAATCAACATGTGTTCATATTTCCGCAGGAAAAGCCATACATTTGGACCTACTGAAGATGTGTCGTCCCTCTCTTCTGTATGAAGTGGAGAAAAGCTTCAGCTGCATCTCTGAAAAACCCTTGCTGAACAATGGTTAACAGAGTGAGGGGGCATTCTAAAAGCAAAGGGCACAGTCTCAGCACACAGCTGGAGAGCTGCTTGGGCCAAGGCAAGGAGAACCATGTGCTGCTGACATCTGAGAGTAAAGGCTATATGAAACATGACTTCCTCCTCAGGAAGTCTGAGTTCAACATCATAAGGCCCACACTAGTCTCCTGCAGTCTGAGAGTTTGCTTTACAGTCTCATAAACTGTGCTGTGATTTCACAAAGCGTTAGCTGGATACATACATGTAGAGATAAACAGGTTGTGTACGCCTGCGCACAGACTCAAACATTCAGCCTATTCAAACTTCAGAATGCCCGATCTCCAAAGAAACAAACACTTTGCAAACTACATTCAGAAAAACATGTTTGCAGTTCTTCAACTCTTCACAAAATAAAGAGTCCTAATTGAAGATTGTTTCCAACTCTAGAAATATCCTCGATATCTCCATTTCCTAACAGTCAGAGAAAAAAAATCTCAATTATTCCACTGCATTTTTCTTAATAATATATACACATTTTCTAGGTGCTGTTACTTCTAAGTAGTACTCAAGGCCTTGTCTCCCAACAGCTCATCCCAAGTCTGAGCAGTATGCCACAGCCACCTTCATTTCGGGTCCTGCCCGATATCTTTGGACGCTAAGGGCAAAAGTCTATCAGCCCAGGTCAGTCAGAGTTGAGCTGTCTGCTGACCTCTCTTGAGCATAACTGTGTGAGGAAGAGGGCTGAAGGACATGGATCCCACAAGAGAATAAAGGTTAAGATCAAGCAAGATGGAGAAGATCGCTTCTCAGATCTTTCCTGCCACAGACCCACAGCCAGGCTAGGAGATCCTGGGCCCCACACGAGCATCTGCTTCTACCCGCAATCACTCTGACTAGTCTCTGTAAAATGTAGCCAGTGAGACTGGTTAATGCGCCTGTGCAGAATGTTCCAGCTTGGCACATCTGTGCTAATCACATCTATGATAATGAAAGAACATAATTACTTGAAAATAACAGGCTGCAATACCCTCTTGACCAGAGATCACAGGCGATCAGAAGAGAGACTCCTGTGTGCTTCTCCTCTTCATATCGTCTCCTCCACGAACACGTCCACTTCTACTGAAATCTTAGATACTGCTTTTTTTTAAATTGTGCAAACTAGAACTAAGATCCAGCTGTATAGAGTAGTACTGACCTTGATCAGATGGCTCAGCATAACAAAGTCTGTGAATTTAGACAGAATATGCAGAAGATCCACATTTCATCACAGGTGTGAGTTAACACAAGACCACTTCATCGTAGATGGAAAAAGCAGAAGTAGTTGAAGAATACTGACTTCCGGAGGAAACAGCCACGGGAAAACCAGAAACAGACCTCGAGGAGAGGGCCACGGCACAAGAGACGTGGAAGCTTCTGGAGAGATGCAGTCATGGAGAAGAGGGATTCCCTGCTTCCATTTGGTGCTTCTTTAAAATTTTTATTTATATGTGTGTATGTATGCCTATGTGTATGTATGTATGTATTATGAGCGCGTGCACACACACACACACACACACACACACACACACAGGTGTATGCATCCCATGGTCTGTGGGTGGAGGCAAGAAGGCAACTTTGCGGGTTCAGTTTGTGTCCTCCATCTTGTTTGAAGGTAGCGCCTCTCTATTGTTTCTACTATTGTACAGCATTCTCCAGGCTACCTGGCTCACAAGCTTCTGGATGATTCTCTTGCCTCTGTCTCCCATCTGGTTGTAGGGATATTTGATTACAGAGCATGTCACTACATCCAGCCTTTTGTGTGGGTTCTGGGGAATGGACTCAAATCATCAGGCTTATATACCAAGTGCTTTTACCAGCTGGGTCGTCATCTCCCTGGCCCCTCATTTAATGTCTTCTGTCAGTTAAAAATTATAGCATTCTATATTCTTGACTGTGGCTTGGTCTCTTAAATGATAAATAGGACACGGTCACAAACACACTCCCCATGGTTCATCCTATTTCATTCTACCTATTTATGCGTGAAGACAAGTACTGACGACTACCTATGACTGAAAATACAAAAATAGGATCAAAGAGTTTCGCATGAACCGTTAAGCTTGTCTAATTCACCTCTGAATTTCCAAGACAATACCATGTAACCATAAAGAGAGAAGGAAATTATCTCCTGCAGAAAGACATCAGGAATGTAGACTCTCACCTACAGACTTTACAACTCGTTCTGAATGTGGTTCAAGTTCATTTATTCAGTTTTGGAGAGAAGAGAGGCAAGGGCAAACAGAAACCAGCAACATGGTGAAAGAACAAGTCTGGTGTTCCTGCTCTCACTACAGCTTGGTGACCATTCTACACAGGCAGGCAGGAAGGCATCTACACACAGGAGTGGTTCCATCAGCCCTGCCCTAGCTCTCAGCCAGCTCCACTCTGCAGACCCCAGGGGATCTCGGTTTGGGACAGGGCAGTGTATCTAGATGAGAACTTCTCACCGTCATCAGAACTCCCTGCCTGTCTGAGATCCAGTGATTCTGCCGAGATAAACAGGTGGAGAGCAAGTAGCTAGAACAATACCCAACACTCACACTGGAGGATCTAGAATCCACTGATACAGAGACAGCTCACGTGGTTGCCGCTGGTGTCTGCGGCCAGTGTCTGCAAGTGCCCCATACCTGCATCTCAACCTCAAAATCAGAGCAGCTTTGTGACTGACTTCGGCTTCTGTTTACTGAATGAACACAGAAGCACACAGAATAGTGTAATGTAAATACATTTCTATAGTATTTTGATACCTGCTTTCACTAAATGGCATTTCATGACCTGTAATTATATTTGCAAAGTAGCTTTTTATATTATCACTGTATGTTTATATTTATATAAAACGTTTTAGTTTATGATATTCATAGCTATAATTTCCTAAACGTAATGGAGTGTCGTTTCTATCTAGACATTTCTCTGTGATCAGTGTCTGTAGGAACCCTATACCTTTTATTTTATGAGCTCGAGAATATTCTCCTGGGAAGGGATCCAAGAGCCTGTCAAGTGGATCCCGGAATTACATCCTTCAGGAACTGTTAGAAACGCCTGTTCCTGTAGCCTTGGCCCTGACACTGGTCCTTCCCCACTTCCACACTCCCTGAGGAGTGTCAGCCCCACCCCAGCCCGAAAGCCACCGTGCACTCCACACTGCTCCTCCCTGCTAGGTTCTGCCTCACTCCATCTCAGCCAAACGCCCTCTCACAGTCTCTTCTGCCATTCCCTGGGCCGGGGTTGGCACATTTCTTTGTCCATTTTAATACTTAGGTGATATTCAAGGCTCCCTAGGCCTTTAGGTTCTGCCTTTGTAATAGGAAAGCAACTGTGGACTTGAATGATGGGCAACAAGTAATACTCTGTGACCCACAGAGCTTGCTCAGGAAAACAGATTTCGGACCCGTTGTCTGACAGGCTCCAGGTGGCAACCCCCACTCTGTTCATGAGCTGAGTCCTTCAGAGCACATCTGGCTGGCTGAGATCTTCTTTGTGTTCCTAGCTAGTAAATGCCTCCTGAACTGGGAAGAGTCTTTCCTTATATGCAGGAACCTCAACTATAATCTCGCTTACTCGGAGCTCAACACCTCCACCACCACTGGCTGTTTATTGAAGCAATACAAAAATTAAAACAAGGATACTCTGGTCCCAAAACAGATGATACCTGGTTTCGTTGTTGTTTACTGGGGAGGAAAGGGCTTAAAAGTCACGCTCCTTGTTATTGTAATAATAAGGCGATCATATAACCAGGGAGACCCAGGAAGCGCTCCCTCACGATCTCGTCTATAAGATGTCGGATGTTACTCTTCCCAGATTCCTGATTCCCCATACACGTGAAGCCAGTGAGCCGACAGCTGTAGACAGGGCACAGGGCAGGTGGACACCGACAGCTGTAGACAGGGCACAGGGGAGGTGGCTCCTCAGCCATCCCTGCTGCCTCTCTTCTGCCAAAAGCCTAAATACCAAACACTGGAATACATCCAGTGTAGAGACCTGATAGCACACACTTGTAATTCCAGCACTCAGGAACCTGAGACCGGAAGATGGCCATGAGTTCTAGAAATGTGGCAAGTGTGAGGCCAGCCTGGACTACCAATTGAGACCTTGTCTAAGAAAAAAAAAGGAGCCAAATTAACCTGGCTCTGTGATGTGCAAGAAGACACAGAATAATCAGCTCCAGGCGGATGGCGTCAGGAATCCCACAAGATGAAGAAAGTAAGCTCGAAAGTCCCAGAAATTGATTCTAATTAGTCTCATCTAGAGTTCTTTGATCCACTTTTACTCAGCATGGGTTTCCAAAGAATCTATTCTTCAGCTGAGAGACCATAAGTCCACACTCCTGTTCTCCTCTGAGCAGGAAGCTCCTTGATGTCACCCGACTCCTCCCAGTACGAAGTTGCTTGTAGGACGAAAGGGCTCTCCCATCTCTTCTTTTAATGATTACATTTGATCCCAAATCATTCAGAGTAAATCTGCACAGATCTGTTAAATAGAGAAGTATGAGTCTAGTTAAGGGTTTCATGACAAGTCATTCCTGCGTGGAAATGTCCACCAACTTGTCGGACGCTTGGGGACTTATAAGCACAGCGGATCTTTACACAAACTTCTTCACAGATAGAAAGACTGAGTCCATGAAGGTATTGACCATGGCTACATTTTGCTTAACAAGAACTAGCCAGACCCCAGACCTGCTGAATCCTGACAGCACCACAAGCCTCTCCTCCAGAGCACTGTCTAGAAAGCAGGCCTTTCATACATAGCTGAGGACTGTGCACTGTTAGAAATGATCAGACATTCCCAGGGTCTTTTCTTTTTAATTGCTTTCATTTTTTAAATTTTATATTTATGAATGTTTTGCCTGCATGTATGTAAGTGCACCTTATACATGCAATGCCCAGAGAGGCCAGAAGAAGGAGTCAGATCCCCTGGAACTGGAGTTACAGATGGCTGATGGCCACCGTGTGGGTGCTGGGAATCGAAATCTAGTCCTCAGGAAGAACAGCAAGTATTCTTAAGCCCTGAGCTATCTCTCCAGTCCCTCTTTAATTTCTTTCAATAAAGGCCATGCAACAGTCACAATATTGACAAAACAGAACGGACCAGAGGGTAAACACCAGAATATCTAGGTAAATTGTAGATCTGTAACATCCCAGCACAGTCCAAACACTTCCAGTAATCCACGAGCCAGGGAGGAAATTTGGAATGTATTTCTAGTTCACAGCACATCAAAACTGAAGAGACACTTAGAAGAAAATTCATGGGACTAAATGTCAATGTGACCAAAGAAGAAAGGCCTCAAGTTAGAGACCTGAACTTCTACATAAAGAAACCAGAAAAAGAACAAATTAAATCAAAAAACTGTAAAGAGAGGAAATAATTGAGATTAGAAACCAGGGGGGGTAAGATGGCTCAGTGGGTGAAGGCGCTTGCTCTCAAGCCTGACAACCTGAGTTGGGATCAGCATTGTAGGAGAGAACTGACCCCCACAGCTGTCCTCTGACCTCAACACACACCATGGTGCACACACACACACATAAATTTTAAATTTTATATAAACTTCAAATTTTATATAAATTTTAAAATGTAATAAAAAATTTAAAGAATAGGAACCAAAGACATAGAAAAGGAATAGAGAAAATGAGTAATGTCAAGATCAAGTGGCCATAACTCCAGCATAGACGGGGGGAGATGCTCAAGATCAAGTGGCCATAACTCCAGCATAGACGGGGGGAGATGCTCTCCAGGCCCCACCTCTTACTGAGGAGAGATTTAAACTACTGGGATGGCCATATTCTTTTATGAGGATGTGGCCACTGGGGGATTTTCTGTGCTTCAGTGGATGACCCCATCCTCAGGCACATACAGGCCTCACTAGACTTAAAGAGCTACCAAAAATGATGAGGGGGTGGAAGAGGAGGAAAGGGAAGAGGAGGAAGAGGAGGAGGGGGAGGAGGAGGAGGAGGAGGAGGAGCAGGGGAGAGGAGGGGAAGGAGGGGAGGGAAGAGGACGAGGAGGAAGGGCGGGGAGGCGTAAAACTGGGAGAGGGACGTTATCAGGGACATGGGGAGCCGGAGGGGCAAATTTGACTATATTTCATTGTGTACTTGAATGAAATTCTGAAGAATAAAGAAAGCCGGGCTTTCATTATTCTTTTCATAATATTCCATTTCATGAATATCATCAAATATTCACTGCTATGCATCATTCTTGATATCAGCTATTATTCCTTGAATGCTTATAGCAGCTGTGTCAATACCTTCCTTTTAATTTTTGATATTAGTCCTTCTTCTCTCCATTTCTCCTTCTCTCCCTCTCCCTCTCTAGTCTGGCTATAGGTTTATTAATTTTATTGAATTGTTTAAACAACACTTTCTTTTTTAAAATAATATTCTTTAAGGGTTTTTTTTTTTTTTTGAGACAGGTTCTCCCTATAGCCCCAGCTTGCTGTGTAGACCAGGCTGGAGTCCCTCAGTCATGGGCTGAGCTGCACTATTAAGAGCGCTGGCTGCTTTTGCAGAAGACCTGGGTTCAGTTCCCAGCACCCACACAACGGCAAACTACAGTCAGTAACTCACATTCCAGGGGATCCAACACCTTCTTCTGGCCTCCAAGGGCATTACAGAACATTAGTACGCTTACATACATGCAGGCATAGCACCCATACACATAAAAATAAGGGAATAAAAAAGGATAAAATAGTCAGACATGGTGGTGTACATCTTTAATCTCAGCCCTCGGAAGGCAGAAGCAGGTGAATCTCTGTGAGATTGAGGCCAGGCTGGTCTACACAGCAAGTTCCAGGCCAGCTGGGGCTATAGGGAGACCCTGTCTCAAAAAAAAAAAAAAAAAAAAAAAAAAACCTTAAAGAATATTATTTTAAAAAAGAAAGTGTTGTTTAAACAATTCAATAAAACATTTCTGCACTCATTGTGAGACCAGAATTACTCTGATATTAAAACAAAGTAGAAATTTTGTAAGAAGAAAACTATAGTCTCCCATCAAGGTCATAAAATTCTGAACAAACAATTAGCAAGTCTATCAAACAGGGTATTAAAAAATGCAGCATAGCCAAGAGATATTTTATTCTAAGAGCAGAAAGTAGAGTCAATATTTGAAAATCAATGTATTTACCATATATGTACTCAATCAGTAGAAAGCTGCACATTCACTTTAATAAATGTGGGGAAAGTGTTAACAAGTTTTGACCTCCATGATGATTAAAAAGTATTGTCAAACCTGGGGAGTGGGGCTATGTGGCTGAGTGGGCCAGGGTGCTTTAGGAGGCAGAGCTCAATGGAGGAAGGAGGTTATCATCATTATCACAGGTCCAGAGGCGTTACAGCTGGGCCCCACTTCCTGTTCGCCCTCGGCTTCCTGACTGTGGATGCAAGGTGACCAGCCACCTCACACTCTTCCCTCACCATGATGGGCTAAAAAGGAAGCCAAAGGAAACCTCTCCTCCCGCAAATTGCTTCTTGGCAGGTCTTTGATCCTACACACACACACACACACACACACACACACACACACACACACACCATTACATGTTATATATGTCAAATAATTTTAAACTATTTAAAAATTTGGGTTGGAAAGATGGTTCAGCAGGTAAAGTGCTTGCCACACAAGTGTGGGTGCCTGAGACTGGATTCCCAGAACTCACATAGCACCAAACATGACAACACACATCTATAATCTCAGCACACCTACAGCAAGACTGAAGGCAGACAGGAAAACCCCCTGGAAGTGACAGACCAGCCAGCCTGGCATACACAGCACTAAAAAAAGACATCTTATCTCTCAGCAGACATGATGATGCACACCTTTAATCCCGGCGCTCAGGAGGCAGGGGTAGATGGATCTCTGTGAGATTAAGGCTAGCCTGGTCTACATGCTGAGTTCCAGGCTGGTTGTGCTACAGGGAGACTGTCTCAAAAAAACAAAATAAAACAAAAAAAAGACAGAAAGATCCTACTTCAAACAAGGTGGAGGGGGAGAATTGATACCTGAGGTTGTTCTCTGACCTCCACATGTGAGAGAGAGAGAGAGAGAGAGGGAGAGAGAGAATTTTTAAAAATTCATGGCCAGTGAGGTGGCTCAGCCCATCAATGTGCTTATCTTGCAAGCCTGGCAACCTGAGTTCAGTCCTCAGAAAGGTGTAAAGGCGGAAGGAGAGAGCCTCTCTACAACATCGTCCCTGATCTCCACATGCACGAAATGGCGTGTGCGCACACACACACACACACGCCCCAGATACACATCATGCACACTCAATAATTAATAATAATAGTAATAATAATTCACCACATTCCTTTTTCTGGCAACAAATTCTTGAATTTCCTACTACACACAAAATATACTTAACAGCCTTCCAAGACCCCAGTTGCCAGTGACCCTGAGAGACAGCTGAGGTTGCTCATAAAGCTCTCATCTTGATCACGGAAACAGTTATGCTTCATCCCAGGAAACAATGAGAGGTATTGCAACCACGCCCAGGCATCTGTGGTGTAAGGAAGGCATGTGGAGAAGTCACACCATAGTTTGGGGAAATGGCCACCTGCGGTCTCAGACACTCTGAAGCAGAAATCACCACCCCAGCAGTGTCTTGACTCCAAGCCACATCTGAAATGGCTGATGTCTGACATCACTGGGCTGGAGATATTTTATCATGGAACTCTGCGCAGCTGGTGAATTCCTCTGCTCCGTCAACATTTCCTCCTCTTCACCCCAAAGAGGTCAGTAATTCCTCCTACCTATTTACATTCGGGATATTAAAGATTCTCAAAGTTATCAATCAGCATACTTTTTAGATATACAAAAATTAAACCTCACAGCCTCTTTGAACACAAAGACCTGCTTCTAATGTTAAAACACGTGCTGGTTTGTTCCCCGGATACTAACCACCGCATCGCTCACTGACCAGGCCAGCCACAAACATTGATTATAGGAAAAGAGTTATTTTGTTCCTAGTATAAAATGCACATTTGCAAAAATACCGTTATCACTAAGGAAAAAAATGCAGTATTTCAAAATTTTATGACAATGTTTTTATTTGCTAGTTTTCCCTGAAAGCATAATCCAGAATTTTGATGGACTACTTATAGATAATTAGGTATATGCTCTAACACATCAAACATTGCAGAAATAAGCTATGAGTAAGCTACAAGTTTAATTATAAGACTTTATTTCAAAGAAAGGCTTTCCCATTGAACATGTGTGAATACTTTTTCAGAGCCTCCCAAATCTCTCCTTAATCCCATGAGCATCTTCAGTGGCCCTGGGGGTGGCCCTGGGGGTGGCCCTGGGCTGGTGAATTCTCCGCACTGAGATTCTCAGCTTTCTGGAAGTCCATCACCTTCCTTCACACCCTCTGCCTATACCAATGTGTTATGTTCTTCTGTGATTGTTTTCTTTTGTTCATTTGAGGTTGGAAATATTACGACTTGTGTATTCATTTTGAGGTATAGAAGACAATTCCAAATTTCCAAGAAAGAGACTCAGTGACAATCTGGAGCTTGTTTTAAAAGTCTGTGATCTGTTCACAGTTCATCAGTCACACGGTGACCCTGGAACTACTGAAAATGGGCGCCCTGTGTAGACATCATTAGACACCGTCAGACATAAATGATGAGAGAAACGTTCAGACATCATAGGTCATGACTGGCTTTGAATGTCAGCTTGACACAGCTGGGAAGAGGAACCTGAACTGGGGGATCTCCCTTATCAGAGTGGTCTGCGGCCATGTCTGTGAGGACATTTTCTTGATGTTGAGAGATGTGGGAGGGCCCAGCCCACTGTGGGTGGAGCCACCCCTGGGCAGGTGGTCCTGTAGTGTATAAGAAAGCAGGCTGCGCCTGGGCCAGGGGAGCAGCCAGAAAGCAGCGTTCCTCCATGGCCTGTGCTCCTGCCTCCAGGTTCCTGCCCCGGCTCCCTCAAGGATGAACTGTAGACAGGAAGTATAAGCCAGACAAACACTTCCTCCCTGTGTTGGTTTGGTCAGAGTGTTTTATCACAGCGATAGAAAGCTGACTAGGGTACCAGAACAGCCCACACTTAACCCTCTGAAAACTAGACCATCACCTGAAATGCTGCTCCCCTGAGATTAGAGAGCTATCTCATCAAAATCCACGTTGGGGTAAACATAAGTGCATGTCAAACACAGGTAAGCAGACGTGCACGGGCAGTCAGGGGATGGTTTTGAATTATGGACCTGAGCCTCATCTTCTCCCACCTGGGTGGGCAGTGAGCAGAGGTTTTGAGCCTGAAGTGGGCACTGAGCCGAGGCTCACTGTCAAGAAGACTAACATCAAAGGAGCAGGGGCTGTGACAGCAGATGCCTTCTCCTTCCCCATCTCCACTCCAGCTTATGTTCCAGGACCTGCGGTGCTGTTCCCTCTGCAGCTGCAGTGGGACCCCCTGAATGCCACTCATCTTGAGGGGTGCTTGTTTAACACATGTGATGAAGTGCTACTGAGCAACCAGGCGCTACTCCAGGTCCTGGCGACAGCAACAGACAAAAGAGACGAATCTTCAGGGGATTCACAATCAGGGCAAGACAGACAAGAAAGCACATACCATGACAGATTATGCTAAGCGGTGTGGAAAGACAGCTCAAGACTGAGGGTACAGCTGCACATGGAATGGTCACGAAAGTCTCCCTAATGGGTAGCATTTAAGAAACAACCTGAAGATGAGGCTGAGTGGATATCAAAGAATAACCAAGCAACAAGGTCAGTTTCTGCAAAGGTCCTGTGGTAGAAAACTATATTGCCTCTTTAAGAAACAGATACCAATGTGATGTAAGAAAATCAGAAAGAGGAGAGAAACAGGAGATAGAAGAGACTTCAGAGACAAGCCTTGAAAGGCACTGTCCTCTTCCTGCACAGTAGGGAGTCTGGTTTTGCCTGTGACTCCCGGAAGGCATCTTGCCATCCTGAGCAGAAGATGGTCTAACCTTCCAGTGCAGACAACTGCAGAAACGCAGCAGAAGACCACGGCCCCCACGTGGGAACAGAGCATGGTGGTTCCTAGCAGGTCCAAGGCTGGGCGGCTCAGGGAGTCAGGTGTAAGAGGCTGAGGACATGTGGAGGAGGAGGAAGAGACCACTGGCCAGGCTCTGCAGTCCACAAACCCAGAAAGAGGAGCGTTCTGTTTCTGAAATGGGAAAGAAGGCCCCGGAAGGACAGGAGGAAGCTCATTTCAGGAATGCAGCTAAACGCTACCACACACCTGCCGAGTTAGGCTCAGCTGCCATATTGTTCAAACGCGCTGCACAGGAAATGCAGGGAAAGCTGAAAGCTGACTTTGAAGAAGGAATTTTGATCTTTATTTACTTGTCTGGGGAAGGGGTAGGGTTCTGAGACAGAGTCTGACTCTGTAGCCCAGGCTGGCACGGAACTCACAGTGAATCCTACTGCTTCAGATTTCTGAGTGCTGGGATTATAGTCCTGAGCGACCATGTCCAGCTTGGAATTTATTTTTTTCTTCAGTCTTTTTGAGACAGGGTCTCCCTGCAGCCCCTGCTGGCCTGGAACTCACTATGTAGACCAGGCAGGCCTTGAATTTACAGAGATCTTCCTACCTCTACCTCCTGAGTGCCGAGATTAAAGGCATGAACCACCACACCTGGCTAGAATTTAATTTTTTAAAGGAAAAAAAAACTATGTCTTTTATCTAGGGCAAATGCTCAGGTTGTAAGATTTTTTAGTTTTGCTTTATCTTGAAGTCGTAGCTCAAGAAGTCACTTTGGTAGGTAATCCTGTTTTTTGAAAATTAGCAATATTGTAGTGTTTTCTTTTTAGGATATATGAGTAAGTTGAAAAGGTCTGTTGTTGTCTGTTTGTGTGGGGGCATACACGTACAGCTACTATTTTAAAGGAATATATATTTTTTTGTCTGAGACTGAAATCATTTTTAAAAGCATCTAGGAGGATCAGCCATCACCTCTTATTTACCTGTCTCAGCAGAGCTGGAGACAGTGACACCTCAATGACAGCACTTGTTGGTTTTCTTATGAAATAGATTCATTCCAATCCCTTTTTACCGCCTAGTAAAGTCAGACTTCGATGCAGAAGATGGAACTCACACTCCCTGACCTCATGCATTCTTCTATCAGTCACCGAAAGCTTACTCGGTTAATGGCCTGTGAAACAGTCTCCAAGAGAATGGGAAAGTTATGGGGCATAATCAATAGGGCCTCACCTATTCTCCCCCTGTCTTCTTGAAGATAACTTATAAATTTCCCTCAATATTCCAAATGCTCTTCTTTCTTCAGGGGCTCAAGTGACGGAAAGACAAAATGCCTGCCATGGTCAGATTTTATGTTGCTGTAACTAACCATTCAATCAATAAGCAACTTTCTGAGTGGAGTGGCCTGTTTATAGAAATGGCTCTTCACCCTGAGTTCTTCCCATCAGGCAGAGCTTCCCCCTTGGCCTGGGATTCTATGAATTGGATACGAGCCTACAGGCAACTTTATTTCTAAATGGAGAGCATGCACCAGCCAGTGGTACCGGAGGCAACCTATAAAGCCTTGGTCCTATCACAGAGAACTTGCAAAATGGCCTAGTCAGGAAGCTAATGTTCCCTGTAGTACAGAGAACAGAGGAAATAATGAGCCAGGGCACCCATAAAGCATTGTGACAAATACTGGGTTGCATCAGCCATTTCACTGGAATTAATCTGACCTGCACTGGTCTTCCAAAGTTAATTGCAGTTTATGGGTGGTAACCAAATGGTGAGAAACCAATTCATCCCACAAGAAATGAAAAAGTGCCCCCCAGGGGACCGCAGAATGCTAGCTAGTCCCCCAAAGTGGTCTTCGTGTTGGTCTCTGTTCCATCCAGAGACTTCCCAATGGAAGCTTCTACATTCGGTTCTGTTCTTGCCACAGACCTTTCCAGGTCAAAGCCACCATGTGTGACAAGCTGAAATCATTTCTAAGCAGACTGCAAATCCACCAAGAAAAGAGAGAAGAACATTTCTTTAAGTGAGATGTAAGTTTAGCAAATGTTGCTGACTTGACCCAAAACATCTAAGTATTAATTTTCCAGTTGTGAAAAAAATACACATAAAAGCCACTTAAGGAAGGAAGGGTGCGCTTTGGCTCACAGCTGGAGGGCACGTACGTCCATCCCAGTGTGGAAGGCCTGGGAGCGGGAACAGGAGGCAGTTCACATCACATCCACAGTCAGTAAGCAAAGGGAGACGAGTGCTGGTGCTCAGTTCATTGTCCCCTTTCTATTCAGTCCGAGGGGTGGTGCCACCCTTGTTTAGGGGGGGTTTTCCACCTCAATTAACGTACTCTAGAAACTCCCTCATGACAGTCCAGAGGGTTGACTTTTAGTGATTCTATCTCCTCTCAAGTTGGCAGTTAACATTAAACATCGTGTCTTCGGAAAGCTATTGGCAAGTGACATTTGCAAGTACTGGAAGAAACAAGCTGTCTGTTGTCTCCCCTCATCCTCTTAAAGCAATCTTCTCAGGGAGCACTGATTCGGTGGACACACTCACCCAGTAGTCTATCAGTTATTAGCCTGTATATCAACAAAATGCATTGTCCCCAGAACCTCAAGGATACCAACCCAATGTTTACTGTGAATGTGTAAAGCTCTAGATACTTTCAGTCTCTTTAAAAATCAGTCTTAGGCTGGGAGAATGAAGTTTCTTGCTGCACAAGCAAGAGGACCTGAGTTTTGATCCCTTGAATCAACATCAAAGGCCAGACATGCCCGCATGTGCCTGTAACCCCAGGGTTGCCGGGGGTGGGGACAGGAGGCTCACTGGGGCACGTTGGCTATGAGCATAACCAAAAAATGACCAGCTCAGGTTCAGTAAGAAACTTCATTTCCCCAGGTGTGGTGGTGGTCCATATCCTTAGTCCCAGCACTCAAATCAATAGATGAAATTCATTTTATTTTTAAACTTGTTATTTTATGCTGGTTATAATGGTGCACGCCTTTAATCCCAGCACTCACAAGGCGGAGGTAGGCAGATCTCTGTGAAGTCAAGGCCAGCCTGCTCTGCCTACCAAGTGGTAGGCCAGATGGGGCTACAGGGAGACCTTGTCTCAAAAAAATATATATGATTTATTTTATCTTTATTTATGTGTGTGTATGTCAGGAGGCGAAGGAAAATGGTTCTTTGTGAGTTCAAGGCCAGCCTGATCTACATAGTGAGTTTCAGGCCAGCCAGGGCTACACATGAGACCCTCTCTCAAAACATACACACACACACACACACACCACAAACGGACAAAAACCAGTCTTTATTCAGTAAGCCATCGGTCCACAGTGTTCCATTCTCAGAGTGGCTTTTTGGAATTTTCCAAGTATCTTAGAAAGAACTGAGTTGTAAAATTTTACCCAGAGCAAAGCTGACCCTTGGCAGTCTTCTACATTGTCAGAGGAACCAGTCTTTCTAAGATCTTTACAAACTACATAGATGGGGCTAGAGAGACAGCTCAGCGGTTCAGAGCACTCCATCAGAGGACCAGGGATTGGTTCCCAGCACCCACAGAGAGCCTCACCACCACCAGTAATGCTAGCTCCAGGGACCTGACGCCCTCTTCAGGCCTCCACAGGCACTGCACGCACACACAGGCAAAACTCACACATATGAAATAAAGTTAAAAATGTTTAAAAACAAAGTACGCAAGTATGTTCTCAAATGTCCAAAAATATGAGCAAGCACTGAAATCAGTATAGCATCTGACCAACAAGCACCCCAAAGCAAGAGCTCTTCTCAATCCCCGCTACAAGGCTGCCCACTTATTCAATAGCAGCGTGATCATTGAGGGGTAGCCACCTACTCTCTGATTGTATCTGAAGCTCATTCCACAGGAGGAATCCAGGCTAGAACTGTAAACCAGGTCAAAAACCCATGACCAGAGAAGCCACAGGCCCTATAGGTGACCTCACTACCGTTTAAATTGACATACTGTCAAACTGCCTTATAAATACCTATCCACAGACGTGCTACTCCAGCCTACCAGGGAAGCCTCTCACAGTGAACAACAGTGAGTACAGCGACTCATGACCATTCCGGTGCGAGAATGAGTGACGGATGCATGCTCAGCCCTAAACATGACGAACAGCACCCTTCCGAGGCTCCATATGGGAAAGGGATGAGGTGGTATGTGACAAGGGTCAAGTGGGGTGGAAGAGAGAGGGGTTAGAGTAGTCAGAATGCCCTACACACAGGATGAAATTGCCAAAGAACACAGTTCATTAATAAAGAATGAGAACTCAAAGCTTACAAGACTGTAGTGGTACCACTGCCCCTTCCAGAGTCCTACTGAAGACCCAGAAAGGAATGCTACCTCAACAGCACCTCGTCTGAGCCCAGCACTACAAAGAAAAATAGACAGAAAGGAAAAAAATGTAATTCGTTCCTGCACAAGCCTTGATCTTCTGGTGCTTGCCATGACTTCTTCAATTACCAGGGAAAAAAGCAGGTCTCATAGTAAGGCCATAATCAGGAGGAATATTTTCTCTTTGGGCACACACCTCCTTGAGAAACAGCCATGCAACCTGAACCATCATTGCGGGGAATTTTTAAAGGCATTGATGTTCTGTTCCAACCAAGCACAGAGGGTTTCTATATATGTTGATGTTTCTAAGCACCCCAAGAAGGTGTCTTTTAGTATTCTTTATGTCTTCCCAAGCCAGCAAAAAGGTGGTCTCTACCCTGATAACATTCTCTGTAACCCTCCTCCAGCTCGAAGGTCACCGGCTCCATGGAGTTTCTCAGAGGTTCAGGGTGCAGGCTGAGCTTCGTTGAGTTTGTGAGGTTCCCCAAAACCACTAGCCAAAAATACAGAGCCTGTTTCCCTTCTCATTGTCTGAATAAGGTAAGTAAACGGCCTGGGCCACATGCTTCCACTCTGCTGCCCATCCATCCTGGGGCCAAGCAAAGATGTGTGGGAGTCTGCTCTCCAAGGACCCTGAGTCCAGCCCTCCACCGTGTTGCTGCCCAAGGTAGGCAAGGGCGCCACACACAATTGTATAAGTCACTTTACTGTTGCTATGAGAAAACATCATGGCCGCAAGCAACATGTAGAAGAGTTTATTTGGCTTGTGGTTCCAGAGAGAGTCGTCATGGCAGCAGGCAGCCGAAGCACAATCTAAATGGTCACATTTTTATCTGCACACAGGACATAGATAGCCAGCAGGAAATGAGGCCAAGGTACAAACCCTCAAAGCCCTCCCCCAATGACTTCCTCCAGCAAGGTTCCCCCTCCTAAAAATTCCATAGCCTCCCAAACAGCACAGCCAACCCAGGACCAAGTGTTCAATACTTGAGCCTGTGGGGGGCACTTCTCGTTCAAACCACCACAATAGGTTAGGGTCATATATTAAGAAAGCACCTGCTTTTTGACCTTTTAATGTGCTTGTCTGTGTTTTCAGACTTTCCCACAAGGTGGATCACATCTTGCTTTTTTTAAAGCTTATTACACTAGAGAGTTACGCAGCAATTAAGAGCACTTACCGCTCTTGCAAAGGACCCATATTTAGTCTCCAGCTCCCACATCAGGCCACAGATAGCTACCTGTAACTCTAGCTCAAGGGGATCTGATGCCCTCTTCTGACCTCCTAAGCACCTGCACTCACACACACACATTCCCCCCCGACACACACACAAACACGTTAATTGCAAATAAAATTTTAAAAGTGCTTATGGGTTAGCAGTAGTTTGTTTCAGGGAGACACCTCCTTTTCTCTGTCTCTGAGTCCATAACAGAAATGTCCATCACACTGTTGTATAACCTATCCAGGGAAATATGAAAAAAAGTCCCCTCACCCCAGATAAGAACAACAGAAACAATTCCGCCCATGTCTACTTGGACAAATGCAAGAATTTACTGGAGCCACTCACAGGAGCATGTGTGAGGAGTTCCTTGCAGGAGTGTGGATGACTCTTAGGCAGCTACACCACTCAGAAGTCCACCCAGGTATGGGCAATGGTACACAAAACCTGCCCAACTGCAGGCAGCTCTACAGAAGAATCTCCGTCCCACAGCCAGCGTTTGCTGCTTAGGAAACCATGGCGAGGAGCCTTGTGACGCTCTCCTCCCTCCAGGAGGGACATTTCAGTTCAGAACAGAGACCTGCAGAGTGCATACCAACTGACAGTCTTTCTGCTCACACCAGCTGTCCTACAAACATGCTTAGTCTCCTGTCAGCTCGCAGGACGATTATCCCTCTTGCCTGAGCCCATCATGGGCTAATACGTGAAAGAACAGCCACTTCTTGGAAGTCTGGGACAATCATTTCCAATGCTTACTAGTGCTTACCATTCACCCAGTACAATTCTGCAAGTTCAACAGATGTTAATTCTTTTAATGCCGATGATAAGCCTGAGCCAGCCTGAGCCAGTCACCATCCTGCAAGGCCGAGGCTAGAGAGACAAGTGGAATGACTTACCTGAAGGTGCAGAACTTAGAGGCCCCTAACCGCAGCAGCACCAGGTGACCAACACTCTCTGATGACCTGACCTGACAGCTTTCCGTCTGAAGGACACATAAAGCAAGATGGTCGTTTGTATAAAAGAAATACAAGAATCATAGAAACCTTCCATCTGTTCACACTGTGCAATGGAAATCTTAATGGAGTGAACAGCAGAGTCTATAGATGAGCCCTCCACTGAGGTCATTGGCCTGACTGAATTTCTACATGACACTTTAAAGTAGCCTGTTGTGACCACGCACCATTTGCAAGGGAAGGAGGCCATTCCTTCCTGTAATCCCAGCATTTGCATTGACTTTGTTTTTCATTCCTGTGGCCTTACCAGTACAAACCAGTTTACACCCTCCAGGGTCCAGATGGTCTCAAATTCTTTTGAATGCTCTGAATTTGAATATAGAAATTTCTTCTCCCTAGAGTTACCTTGACAATTGAAAGAGGGTATGAACTTCCTGGTCTGCGGTGTCTTTCATCAGGGGACTGGCAGGTTTGGTCTGGGATGTAGGTTGGGGATCTAGTTTGATTGCTTTGCGTTGCTTGACATTTATTTCATTTGTTTTGAGACAGGGTCTTGCTACATAGCCCAGGCTGTCCTCAAACACACGGCACCCCTCGTGCCTCAGCTTCCCAAGTGCTGGGATTACAGGCATGGGCCACCACGCCCTGCTGACAGATATTTTACTCAGCACTTCCTCCACAAATTGCAATCTGTAAGAAATCATATGACCTGAAGATAATGGAATTCAGTGAGTAACTCTGTCCTTTCTTGGGCTAAAATGGCTTGGAAAGGGATACCCTGAGTGCTAGAACTGCCCTTCTGTGTCCATGTTTCTATAGCAACAGCTTCCATGTTCCAAATTATCTCTGAACAGTTGTCTTCACGCAGAGGACTTATGTTTTACATTAATAGTCTTCCTTGAGTTCATGGGTTCCATGAATGTGCTGAGTGTCCAGCAGGTGCCATGTACTCTGCCAGAAACTGAGCTATGAAGTCAGTGTAAAGGGCTGGTATTTGTCAGGGATAAGTGAAATGACACAGCCATAAAGCATCCCAGAGCACAAAGGATGACGGCCGCCAAGCTGAGCAGGCTCAGCCACAGAGATGACAAAGGCAGAGGGGGCTCTCTGGCTGGAAGGACCCCACAAGAAAACCCTGGGGGGCATTCATGAGCTGAGAGGCCAGAGGCACCGAAGGGGACCTGTGTCTACAGCAAAGGGAGAAGTGTGGCCAACAAAAAAACAAATCTTTCAAAGTCTTTCATTTAGGATTCCAGACTTGACCTGAGTCTGATGGCAACCTGAGCCAGCAGGAGATTTTAAGCAGGGAAGAAAGTGATCAGATTGATTTTCGAGAAAGAAGGTTGGAAGGGGAGGGGGGAGCTGGAGTGAAAGCCGAGCTGAATCGGGGATCTGCGGGCCAAGCCACCCTCCTGTCGACCCCTGAGCCACCTTCCTGTGGACCCCTGAACCACCTTCCTGTGGACCCCTGAGCCACTTTCCTGTGGACCCCTGAGCCACCTTCCTGTGGACACCCTGAGCCACCCTCCTGTGGACCCCTGAAATGCGCCTTAAACGGATTCTTCAGATTTCCACGCAAGGATAACACCCAAGTGAAAATTACAGCATCGGTGTCCAATTCAAACTCCATTATTAAAACCATCCAGGGCAAAGTGTGTAACTAAACAAAGAGGTGGCCACTGACACAAGGGGCCGGGCAGGGAGCTTGCGTTTGGGAGATTCTCAAGGTTTTAGTGATAACATCCAGACAGCGGCAATGTCTGAGTGATGGCTCTACCTTTATCTCAGGAACCACATTCTGCCTCCTCTGAACACGCCCCTAAATGCTACTACTGGTGGTCCTGCGGCCTCCCGTGAGAGGGATTTCTAGTTCACCTACCTCAGAGCGCTCCATGACACTTTTTGCTCTCTCTTTCTGTGTCTAAGCAATTAAAATTTATTCCAGAGATCACTTTGGAACATTGAGTTCTCTCCTTCTGCCTTTCTGAAGGTTTGTTTGAATTGCTTTTCTGCCTGTGTGTCCCTTACTTTAGATGGGGTGACATTGTGCCGCTCTGCCGTCCTGCTTCACTTCCTCTGTGAAACCCCCCATTCTGTTCAAGGGTTTTCAGAGAAATAGAAGCCATGGTTCACATGCAGCTATGTAAGAGGAGTGCATGATGAGGCTTGGCTCATGTGGAGATGGAGACTGGAATGTCCCACAGCTTGCCATCAATGAGCTGGACACCCAGCAAAGTCAGGAGGGAGATTCAGTCCAAGTCCAAAGAAGATTAAGAGTCTAAGAAGATCCAAAGGCCATGAGCTGCAATGCCTGAGGGCAAGGGAAGATGACTGCTCAGGCTAAAACAGAGCCAAGCCGCCAGTCCTCCAAGAGTGACAGCAGATGAACATCCCAGCTTACGCTATTTGGCCCCTCAATGGATTCAGTGATTCCTGTGTCTGCTGAGTGGGACTTTTGTTCCTCAGTCCACTGAGTCAAGAAACACTCTCTCAAGCACCTCTAGTATCTTGTCAGCAATCTTGGCAGCCTCTGGGCAAGACAAGTGATACCTAAGCTAATCATCCCACCACCCTAATTTACTCTCCCTCATTGTAGATTAAAGCACTTTGACCCCAATGCTAATTGCTCATTGATACCAGTTTGAAGATGTGACTCTGATAGAAGTTTGCTCAACAAGGGTCATCCTGAGATTTCTAGAGATGCTGGGAGAGAAATCCTGGGTCATCCTGAGATTTCTAGAGATGCTGGGAGAGAAATCATCTCTGAGGTGGGTGTGCATCCTTAACATGAGCTGCCCGTGGCTGTGTGCACCTTAGAACAGACTCATGTGTGAAAGAATAAAGTTGAGAGATGAAGACAGGCAAAGTAAATTCTACAATGTCTCTGGAAGACTTGGATTTGGTAGTCACAGTGGTGACCCCTGGGCACTTTGTCCTCCTTAGCACAGTGTGAGTTGGGTCTCCATCTCATGCAAGAGTTGGATGAAATTCCTCAGTCTTAGAGTCTGCAACCGGGGAGAAGTTGAAAGAGAGAAAGCACACAATTATTCTGGGTCCTAAGAATCAGTAGCCCCATCCCACAACCCCGGGAAGAGCACGACGCAACCGCTTTTCCACATCCACCATCATCCCCTCAACCACTCTCCCAGTCACACCCTCAAACACTTCCTATGCACCAAAGGAGGTACATTTCATTTAAAGAAAAACGGGCAAAGATGGTACCAGTGGGAAAGAAGAACCAGCCAGAGTGGGAAGGAGCAACGCCACGGGCAGAGGAGGAGGATGAGCACCAGGCACGATGGCAGACGGCGGGAGGCGCCATCACGCGCACATACATCACTGAGTACACTCACCAGAAAAAGCGCGCATATTCCATAGCTGCAATGTCAGTGTTCGAAGCCTGGGGCACAGCAACCTCTCCCTCACGCACTTCCAGTGCAGATTCCAGACAGAAAGCAACATCCCCAACAAATGGAGCAGAGGGCCCTTCACCTTCTGAAGATGGACACCGCCCTCCTAACTGCCTTCAGAGTCTTCCTCCCAGTGGTTAGAAGGAGCTTGTGTTCCCCATAAGTAAAGTGAAAGACTAATTACATGGGGCTGGAGAGATGGCTGCCCTTGCAGAGGACCCAGGTTCGGTTTCCAGGACCCACATGGCAGCTAACTGTCCATAACTCCAGTTGAAGGGATCAGATGCCCTCTTCTGACCTCTCCGGGCATTGCGCAACATGAGTACACCTGCATACGTGCAGGAAATACACTCATACACATTTAAAAAATAAAATATTTAAGTCATAATTACACTATTTTTTAATTCTGTGTTTGATCTGCCAACTTTAATAAGCATGGCATAAAGACATAAATGTACATACACAAAAGCTATTTCCAGATATTTATTTTAGAAAAAAAAACAAATTTAAAAGATATATGGCAACCCTTGCTTTGGCACAAAGCCTTAATTTAATATTAGTAATTATGGGATTGCATCTTGAATTCAATGAATATATTTAGATCTCTGTGTTGGAGACAAAATCATTTAACACAACTTGACAAGCCTACGCCTCAGCAACTAATTAATTTTGTTACAATACACCAATCGATACCCATGGACTCACGCTAACTGGTGAGGAGACCCTGCCTCCTCTGTCGTGGGTGTGCTCTGCACAGAAATCTCTAGAAAGGCTTTTCTGCTGCTGTTGACCTCAGCAGAAAGCTGCAGCCAGGAAGATGTTCTACAGAGGCTCGGCTCAGCCCGACACATTTGCTTTGGCAATTACATTCTCCTCACTTATTTCCCGCCACCACCCTGGGTGTCTCAGTTGGGTAGACCCTTCGCTTACAGGGTCAGCTTTCTGCATTTGTCTACAGCACAGCTCAGAGGGAAAATAAAGTAAGAAGTGCTCTAGAGACTCAGGCGCATGGGTCCTGCTCATTCTTGCCCCTTGCTCCTGAGACTAACTCCAGGGGACATTCTCCATAGCAGAGGGAGAAGGTAAGAACATACTACTAGAAGAAAAGGGAGCCCTCGGCCTGCAGATGGCCGAGATGGTGGGCCCACAAGACGAGAAGAGGACGGAGACCGAAACGCAGCACCCCTTTGGAAACTCACCGTCCACTTGCAAAGAGCCAGGGCAACGCTGTGTTTTCCCAAGCTGTCAGAAGCAGCTCGAAAGATGACCCCAAAGGTGACGTGGGCGGAGCCACAGGAACAGACCCGGCATCTCGGTCTCTGTACAGACTCACAGAAGTATAAGCACATTGGGCTTTCCAACCCCTCGCAACCTCTGGACTCAGATGTCTCGATTAGTGACACTTCCACCTGCAGCATGAGCCTGTGGCCACAAGCCTGAGACGCGGCTCTGGATCCTGTGCTGTGTCCCTCCTCCAGCACAGGGTAAGTTCCTCCAGAGCAGGGACATATTCCTTTTTAACCAGACCTTCCTCCCCATTCCTCATCTTCAGTCTGCAGACCTCCAGCCCAGCGTACTGCACAGGACTCTAGAAGAGTCTTACTAATACATGCACTGTCCGTCTTCTCAAAGAATCAAAACCACCAGCATAGTTTTGTTTTGGTTTGTTTTACTTTTTAGGTGTGGCAGATTTAGCAGGGGAGAAAAATACATCATGTACATAGGTCGTTATACACTTGACTTTCCAATTCAGTATGCAAACCACTGAGTCTAGAAAATGCCCGCAATCAGTGTGCACCCTTAATGCCCAGAATTCAGCAAAACTAAAGGAAAATTTACCACAAAAGAGTTTTTCTTAAATGCCAACCATTGAGGAAAAACAATCAAATCAGACATCTTGGAGGAAGGATGAGTTCTATGAAGGGTCTGATAGGCTGAAAACCTCAGAAGAGGACTCTGCTCATCTGATAATTACTTTAAAACAGTCTTCATCCACCCCCAACCCCATTTGCTCAGCATTCATGGTCTGAGTGACAAATCTTCCTCTGACTCTGCAGTGAGCATGGGATCCAAACTTGGCCAATCAGAACATCCCATGTCTTCAGGAAGGCAAAGGGTGCTGCCCATGCTAGAAAGGCATCTCTGGGACCCTTGCAGCATAGTCTAGAAGATGCTTCTCTTTCTGTGGCAGTTAATTTTGGTCTAATGTAAACTCACAGTGATGGTAGTCCCCTCAGAAGCCATGTGGTGAAAATGTACCTGAACATG
Organism: Eospalax fontanierii; assembly: GCA_035773235.1. Classification (NCBI taxonomy): domain Eukaryota; kingdom Metazoa; phylum Chordata; class Mammalia; order Rodentia; family Spalacidae; genus Eospalax; species Eospalax fontanierii. The sequence continues at coordinate 58,770,637 of CM069542.1, read as the reverse complement.
AAGGTAACTGAGAAAAAAGGTGGCTCTGGTTTACGTCATGCCTCTCTGTAACCAAGGGTACAAAGACACACCTAATTATGCCTGTCCATGAATTCCACCTCTCCCATCCCATCACTTAGGAAGGGATTTCCCTGTCTACAGTGTAACTGTCCTACTAACAGGACATTCTGAGTCTGGATGCTCAGAATTAAAATACTGCCTATAAAGTAAATTATCCACAGATACAAGATAAAGAAATCTACAGAGAAAAATACCTGATCCACCATGGACTTGCATGGAAGAAATCCCAGCAGCACTTATAATATACATGTATAGAGAGGTAACATAAAACCATGCGCTCTCACTAGAGAAAGGAAAAAGATGAGTTACATAAAAATCACTCTACGTTCAATCAAAGTTAAAGATTGACGGCACATTCTTGCACGCACCATGATAACAGAGCAAGCAAGAGCATCAGTGCCAGTGGCAAGGGCATTTCCTGGGGGTTGGTGGAACCGGACAGTCAGACAGTTGTCCACTATTTAACAGGGGGCTATAGCCTGTTTTAAGAGGCTGGTCCTTTGCTCTCTGAGATAAACAGTTTCAACCAGTTTGCACGCTCTGGTATATCCTTAACAGAAGAGCAGCTCACACAGGCCGGACCTCACCTCCACCACAGACAGAGCACCAGCAGCACCAGCTCTCCCCAGCTTGAATGTTGGGAGAAACTGAATAACTTTAAGCAGAGGATCCTCTCTAGTCTTTCTTCTTCCTCAACACAGCATCATCCCCAAGAAAGCAGGAGTTAAAAAAACAGACACCTAGAGGTGTAGACAGTGAGTGGCTCAAAGAAACTGTCTAGATGTGTAGGCCCCAAAGGGAGGCCTTCAAGACACAGGGCCCCTCCATCCTCACTCCACGCATGTGGCAGCTCATGTATCATAGCTCTGCATGGTCAATCTTGAGGCAGGCTTCTCTGAGATCTTTTTGCCTAGGCCTGATCTTGCACTTCATTCTCTGTTCTTCAAAATCGGGTTTAGGCAAAAGTTCTGATGAAGTTACTTTAGTGAAATGTCCCAGCCTTGGTGTCAGACAACAGGCAGGACATCTATTCACTCCCTCCTGGGAACATGCACTTCCAGACAGCAGAGTCCTAAGCAGAACAAGTGATACCTAGAACCACTGTTCTTCCAGACACCACTGGATAGGAACGCCCTTAGGAATGAACTAGTGCTTCAGTCAGAGGTGCAAGGAAACACAGTGTCCCTAAGTCTAGTGAGGTGATGTCAGCCATCCTCAGACCCCCTTCCTCACGAATAGCAGCCCTCCACATGCAAGGCACTACAGAAGCACAAGCAGTGTTCTCTCTGGTCCGGCTGAAGCACACCTCAGCCCCCACTGTTTTGTTAGTTAGCTAATAACCCTTATACCTGGAGGTCTGTCTGGTCCCCCTCTCTTTTCCTCTCTCCCTCCCTCCTCCCGTCCCTTCCCCCTCACTCTCTCAAACCACACAGTATCTGACTCCCTGCATGGATTTGTCCTCTGCCTGGCAAGCTGCACTGCGATCAGTTGCACCTGCCTGCTTGGATCAGCACAAACAAACTTGACTGCTGGCACTTCATAGGAAGGGAGGGCTGAGAGAGTCAGTGACCCCTCCCAACCAACCAAGGACCTGGGCTGTTTCTGGGGAGGGACTGAGGGTATGAGCAAAGGAAGCTGGAGAGAAACTGCTCCTTCGCCATATTGGGCAGCAGCCATCAGGCCACAGGGTCCCTGCCGAAATGAAGAATTTGCTGTATGGCCTCAGCAGGGGACACCCTCCATCGCCCATTGCTCTGTAAGCAAGCCCAAATAAACTGTAGTTTCTCAAACCATAGTCTGGCAAAATTACACCTCGCTTTGTCATTAGGGACCCACAGGGGAGGGCGGGGCTGGACGCCATGTGCACCTTCCAGAAAGAATCTCAGCAACACCCTGCCTCTCTCAGCAGCCTGGCCTGCCTCAGGAGGAATCCTGTTAAACTGGCCCTGCAAAACTCCCCTTCCTCTTGGCATCTCCTGGTGACTGACTCTCCATCCAGTGACCTCACTCCACCTGGCTAGGACCCCCCACTCATCCCTGTTGCCCTCAGAACTTACCTCAGTCTCTCATTCCAACTCCAAAGCCCCATCACGGCCACACTAACACCTTTAACAAACAGCATGAGTAATGTTTACTTCAACCACAACCATTTTCATGTAAGAAAATCTTTTACATGAAACAGACCAAAAATGTCTTAAAAGGAAAAGACTTTGGCTTTTACTAAGAAACAGCTTATATCAAATCAATACACTCAATATAAACAACAGTAAAAGAACAGACCTTTTAAGTGTAGCTGGAAGACACTGGAAAGTAGCTGGTAAATAGAGAGCCAAGGGCAGAGGGGCAAATCACAAGTTGTAGTGAAATGAAAGGCAGAAAGTTGCCGTGAGGCCTCGGGGGAGTTTGCTAAGCTGAGGAAGCCGAGGATATGACTGAGGGGGGAGGCAAGAGAAGAACTTTGTCCAGAAAGCTTCTGAACTTGGAAGCTAAGCAGAGAGCAGCAACCAAAAGACAAAACTAAAAGGAAAATGAACTTTCAGTGGCTGTGTGGTGGTGGTGTGTTCTGTTGTGCTAGTCAGAGCGGAAAACCTGGAGCTCAAAGCTGGTCAGAGAAAGCCATGCCTGACAGACACCCCAGGCTCTGCCCTAGGGAAATCCATTCCTGACAGACACCCCAGGCTCTGCCCTAGGGAAATCCATGCCTGACGGACACCCCAGGCTCTGTCCTAGGGAAATCCATTCCTGACAGACACCCCAGGTTGTGTCCTAGGGAGGACAGACAGAAGACAGAAAACCTCACAAAGGCTGCAACATCGCTGCCATCTCAGGCCCCGTCTGGACCAGTGAGCTGACACTTCACTCACTGCTGGATGAAGGAAGCTGGTGCCTGGAAAGCACCTCCCCTTAGGAAAGTACATCTCCTCCAAGCAGAATTACGTCATGACAGACCCAGAGCTTTACATGAGGTGATGTAACAAGGTTTAGGCGAAGACGATGCTAAATTAGGGCAGTCAAGATTTCTTAGGCAGTGATCACCAACATGATCTAGAAGTACGTGCGCATTTCTAACACAGCTAAGACACAATCCAATTTGTGGGATGGTTCCATGATTTATGACTAAGTGGGTATATTAGCTACTTTTCCTGTTGCTGTAGCCAAATACCTAACAAGAAGCAAATTACCAGAGAGAGGGTTAATTTAGTTTACGATTTAAGAAGGGACACGGCCCATCCATCATGGGGAGGAAAGTGGGGCCGCAGGACAGACAGGCAACAGGTCACATTGCATGGAAAGTCAGGAAGCAGAATGGGCCGGAAGTGGAGCCAGACTATCAAACCAAGGTGCACCCTAGTGACCCACTTCCTCAGGTAGGACCCCACCTCCTAAAGGTTCCACAACCTTCCAAAGCAACACCACAGGCTGGAAACCAAGTGTACAAACACATTAACCTATGAAGGAAATTTCTCCTTCAAACAACAGAGCACTTTTTATATGAGTAGCCAGAGCTGAACACTAAAGAATTCATCTCCACTTAGCCATCAAGTAACAACATGTGGTGCACTTAAGCTGTCTCCCAGGACTGATGGACTTAGGCCCGTCTCCTATCACAGTGAGCACAAGACGGAATGCGTAGGACAATGCTTTGTCCCTCTGGCCGGGATGAACACATGGCTTCAGCAAAGGAGACAAGAATTTTTTGATGTGTGCTATGTGGACTCCAGTGGAGGTTGGTTTTCTCTTCCTTTTAGAACAAGTTCATAACTCCCAGCAGTCAGCAGCATCTTTCCTACCCTAGGATGGAGCATCCTTGAGATGCAGACAGATGAAAGAGAACAGTCAAGACAAGGAGCAAGAGACTGAGGGCCGAGAATATGTTTGAGTTCTATGATAGCCCGGCCCCACTTTCTGGCCACCCTGCTTCCTCATTTCAGTGTGAGGTGACTTGTCCCTCCTGTCCCTTGCTTTCCCCACCATGATGGATGGACTCTACCCCTTTTTAATATCAGGAGCAGAAATACATATTTTCTACCTAAGACATGTGGTGTCTGTCATCTTTGACCATGATTCATTGTATAAAGTATTTTCCAGAAGAGTTATCAACTCTCCGTGAGTGGCATTCTTCTTATGTGCATGGTTAATCCAAAAATATCTGTACCAAAATGACTGGGAAATTTGCACATATTTCATACTAGAATCACTGGGGAATGGTTTTGCTGGTCTGGGTGTCTGAGTTTCTTTTCTTCAAGTTAGGGCATCCTGGTGGTGTCATAATATTGGGTCTTCTAGATATATTTTGATGTAGCATAAGAGATGATACAAACAGATATTAAATAGAAAATTTTAAAATTCCAAGTGGATTGCTGTTGTATAGTTATCCAAACCCTAGCAAAGAGCATACATAGTTCATTGATGGCATTTTCAAATTCCTTTCTGATGTGTTCAAAGCCTGGGTGAGCTTGTTGTAAAGCCTGATATCTAGAACTCAAACAAATAGTTCCCGGAGTCTCACAACCATTCCACTGCAGAGTGGGAATCCTCAGAAAGCAGGTAAAAGAGAAAATCTGACTTGGGTTGAACGAGCAAGAGCTGAAAGGAGTCTGGGCTGTGTAGGGTCTGGACTAATCCAGCCTCGTTGTCCCAACTCGTTGTCTACCTTGTGACATATTTCCTTTGTTCCGCATTAGAAATGTGACATCTGCTTGTGATAAGAAAAATAAACGAAGAGCAAGATAGAAAACTAAACTCTGCAATTTGATTCCCGCCCTCCCCCTAGCTTAAACCAAGGCTTTAATATCAACTTCCTTAAACACTGTTCTTTCAGTTGAGCCATAAGACCCTGGAAGGAGACAACAGAAATATTCGGTTTGGAAGATACCTCACATTTCACACTTGGAGAAGGTCTGAAAACTAGAGAAAATGTCATTATTCCAACAGGACCTATACAATACTAGGGAATCATAGGTTCACAGCCCTAAATGGGACATCTGCATCACAGGCCCTCCCTCAAGCCTTAGGGACCATCAAGAAACAGGGCCAGAAAGACTGGGTGTAGAGAAATGTGAAACAGTGGGTTTGAGACATGGCAAGGCTTTTACACACATGAACTCACAGAAGCTACCTATAGGCACAACACATTCATAAGATCCAGTTAGTGAGAATTCAGACATGGATGGGAAGGGGCTCACAACGTCTCACTGCAGCTGAGGAATTGTTGGTAGTTGATGACCTTGCGGGCCAGGAGTTGGGGAGGTCAGTTTTCTTTAAGGATGCATGCTGAATAAGTTTCCCATTGATAAAAACAAGAGGTAGAAAAGGGTCAGGCAGCTTAGGGTTAAGACCCCAAGAGAACAATGTCCAGTTTCTCTCCTGGCTGAGGGCTGGAAATTCCGCAGATCTGCCAGTCAACTTGTCCTACCTGAGGCTACAGATGCCAGAACTATCTATCTAATCTAAAGATGTCTCTGGTTCTATCACAGCCAGAGCTTGGGAGGCCAGTAAAGCGGTTCAGTTTTTCCTTATCTCTCTTTTTTTCTGAATAGTATACTGTTCCTGGAAAACTCGCTGATGACGTGACCAGCGCCTGATGACCAGGACCTGGGACAAGGACCTCCTGACCAGGACCTCGAGGGACCTGGACACCTGGAATGAGAACTGGACTGACCAGATCATCTTCCTCTCCCTTCTCCCTCCACTAAATCCTTATTAACTCCAGGGAATGAGACTCAATGGCATCCCATTCCTGGGGACCCTCCTACTGTGCAGGAGCTCTGCTTTCTCTACCCTAAATTCCCTATAATAAAATACTGCTTTCTAAAACTCACCCTCTCTGGTCTGTGAATTTCATTCTTCAAATTTGCAAGACAAGAACCAAAAGTCTCTGACTTGAGGTGGCTTTGGTAGTGGTTGAGTTTCTGGGACCCTAGCCTCCTAAGCCAAGCACAACAGAGCAGAGATAGGCTCTGTTACTCTCAAAGACACCCCGAGATTCCTGTATCACCTGTTCCAGTGAGTGGCCCTAGACCTCTCACATAAGACACCCCGAGATTCCTGCATCACCTTGTTCCAGGGTGGCCCTAGACCTCTCACATAAGACACCCCGAGATTCCTGCAGCACCTGTTCCAGTGAGTGGCCCTAGACCCCTCACATAAGACACCCTGAGATTCCTGCATCACCTGTTCCAGTGAGTGGCCCTAGACCTCTCACATAAGACACCCCGAGATTCCTGCATCACCTTGTTCCAGGGTGGCCCTAGACCTCTCACATAAGACACCCCGAGATTCCTGCATCACCTTGTTCCAGGGTGGCCCTAGACCTCTCACATAAGACACCCCGAGATTCCTGCATCACCTGTTCCAGTGAGTGGCCCTAGACCTCTCACATAAGACACCCCGAGATTCCTGCATCACCTTGTTCCAGGGTGGCCCTAGACCTCTCACATAAGACACCCCGAGATTCCTGCATCACCTGTTCCAGTGAGTGGCCCTAGACCTCTCACATAAGACACCCCGAGATTCCTGCATCACCTTGTTCCAGTGAGTGGCCCTAGACCTCTCACATAAGACACCCCGAGATTCCTGCATCACCTTGTTCCAGGGTGGCCCTAGACCCCTCACATAAGACACCCTGAGATTCCTGCATCACCTGTTCCAGTGAGTGGCCCTAAACCCCTCACATAAGATACCCTGAGATTCCTGCATCACCTGTTCCAGTGAGTGGCCCTAGACCTCTCACATAAGACACCCCGAGATTCCTGCATCACCTTGTTCCAGGGTGGCCCTAGACCCCTCACATAAGACACCCCGAGATTCCTGCATCACTTGTTCCAGGGTGGCCCTAGACCCCTCACATAAGACACCCTGAGATTCCTGCATCACCTGTTCCAGGGTGGCCCTAGACCCCTCACATAAGACACCCCGAGATTCCTGCATCACTTGTTCCAGGGTGGCCCTAGACCCCTCACATAAGACACCCCGAGATTCCTGCATCACCTGTTCCAGGGTGGCCCTAGACCCCTCACATAAGACACCCCTAGATTCCTGCATCACCTGTTCCAGGGTGGCCCTAGACCCCTCACATGCCAGCAGTGCCAACTGGGCTGAGTGGCTTAAATCACAGAGAACATGAAGTCGGGAGAGGGGAGACCTAGCAGGGGACCTCTTAGGGGAGCTGAAGAGGAGTCTAGGTATGGATTTGATCAAAACACATTGCACACATGTCTGAAATTCTCAACTACATATATACGCACACATGGAATCACAAGCTAAAAAAATAATCTAATCTATCTACAGGATGACACTCCAGGGGTGACGCTCCAAGTAGGCAGTTCCACAGCATGACTGATAGACAGTACAGGTGTCCTGCTTAGGGGACAGGAAGTGGCTTCTACTTAAGGAGTTTCATCCCTTAAGGAGAAACCTGCAGTATCAGGTTGGAGGCTACGATGCCAGCAGTGAACTCACTATGAGGCAGACACATAAGAAAAACACAGCTTTTTAGGTCCATGACCTTGCTCACTAAAGTGGTGGCCCAAACTGGGCCTAAAACAGGAAGACGGAGACTACAACGGCACAGACACAGCCTTCTAGGCCGCTGGATCTGCTGCTGAGTTAGAAACTCCTTCCCACGTAGCGGCAGCAGGAAACAATTTGCTGAAACATCTGCCGAAGGAACAAGCTTCCGCTCACTGGAACTGCAGTTCCTGGATGTTGGATGAGCCCCAGAGTAACAGACATCAGTGCCCGGTCACCCATGTGAGGAGTCCTGCACAGAACTCGCCGCCCTGCTCTGACAGCCTTTCGATGCCCACCATTAGCCAATGTAGCTATCTTGCCTCACACAGCCTTGCCACCAGCTCAAGTTGTCCCACGTTTTATCTACGACATGCCCATGTCCCCCGGCAAGGCCTGGTGCTCTGACTCCCTCCTTCAGACCTCCACCTAGCGGTGGTATAAGCTTGTACATCTGTCTGCCACATCAGCTAATCATAGGCAAAATACCCTGCATGCTGTCCTAGTTTCTTTCAGCTCTTGTAATAAAATATCTTGATGAAAGATAGTTCAGGGACGAAGAGGTTTATTCAGCTCACAGTTCCAGGTCACAGTCCTCTCACTGTGGGGCAGTCAAGGTAGGAACGTCAAACAGGCAGTCACATCACACCCATAGGGTAGAGCAGAGAGAAATGAATGCATGCATGCCAGCTGCTTGCTGGTGCCTTGGCCCAGTTTTCCATCCACACACTTCAGGAACCTGTGCCTAGGGGATGGTCACGCCCACCATGGGCCAGGTCTCCCACATCAGTTAGCTTATTTAAGACCGTCTCCCCCAAGCAAAGCCTCACTGAGACTCCTTGCCAGGTGTTCAAGGTTATGTCAAGTTGGCAAACTAACCATGACAGATACAGGCATTAGTACCCCACAGAAGGCCCCTCTGCACATTCTCAGTGTGTCACAGTCTCCTGAATGTCCTAGATTGCTGTGCCCTCCCCATCTTTGCTGGCTGGTATGATGCAACATGAACAACTCCTGATTGGTCAGAGTCTCTTCCCATCAATGCGTCCACCTAATGGCTTGTAGCGGGCAGTTGAGAAAGACCTGAGTGTTTCATTACCGATACATTGTCTTTGTGTCACTTCATGACAAAAGAATTTTAATTCATTTCCTTCATGCGTCAAAGACATTATCTGGTGATGTATTTCAAGAAAAAGAAAAAGAGAAAGGACACAAAGAGACTGGCTCACCAAATTAAAATGAACCTGGATCGTACTGTGGGTGTGTGTGTCTGAGGCTGTGGATGAGTGTGCCGAAGTGTGCAATGCCAACCTCGCTGTTCCAGCGAAGAAGCAGAACCATATCTATTTCTAGCCAAGTCCACAGTGAAGAAACTTTTCACCTAATTCAGAGGCTTGGATAACCACTAAGCATGCCTGGTTATCTCCAGGAATACCTGTTGTCTTGTAGATCACATGACAGAAGTCGCCTTACCTTTCCTAAAATGCTTCTTGGCTTTTGCTTTTGTTTTCTGTACAGTATTTTCAGAGACAAACCACTGTGCGTGACTGAGTGAAGGACATCAGCTGAGGCCAGAGGGACACCGAATGCTGGCAGAGTTCCTCAAACAAGGCTGAGGATCACTGTCTCCATGACGAGGACAGTCTTTTGTAGCCGCCACATTCGGTTCAACCCAGTTCCTTCTCACAGACCAGGACACAGCAGAAAGGAGGAGCCCTCGGCAGCTGGCTTAGAAGGACCACTTTAGAAATCAAGTTTATGATGTATGATTAGGCTCTTAAGCCTCCCTTTTGATTCTATGAAGTTTACCCAATTGCTTCGTGTTTGCTCGCTCATGTAATGTCTCACTAATGCATATATTGAAAAGATGGATTCATTTCTGTGTTGGGTGCTGTCTATTATTTCAAGCACCAGCTGTCACTTCTAGAATCCAGGTCACGGCCTGAGCTACTAAAAATGAAAGAGGTGGCATCTGTCTGCTGTGACTGCCGAGTTCCACGAGGCCTGTGCAGCTCAGAAGGCAGCCCAGCCTGGGTCAGGGCTCCAACTCTAGTCACAAGAACACAGATAGAGTCAGAGTCACAGAGGTAAAAAGTTAGCTGTTTTGTATTCGTTTTTTGCCTTCCCGAAGTCATGTACCTTTCTGAACGAGTATTCCCATCTGTTAAATTGGAAACAATATTCTCCAAATGATTGAAACTTAGGAAAGAACATGGATATTTCAGCATGTAAGAACATGGGTATTTTAGCATGTAAGAACATGGGTATTTCAGCATGTGAGAACATGGGTATTTCAACATGTAAGAACATGGGTATTTAGCATGTAAGAACATGGGTATTTCAGCATGTGAGAACGTGGGTATTCCGGCATGTAAGAACGTGGGTATTTAGCATGCAAGAACGTGGGTATTTAGCATGTAAGAACGTGGGTATTTCGGCATGTAAGAACATGGCATTTCAGCATGTAAGAACACGGGTATTTAGCATGTAAGAACATGGGCATTTAGCATGTAAGAACATGGGTATTTAGCATGTAAGAACATGGGTATTTCGGCATGTAAGAACATGGGTATTTCGGCATGTAAGAACATGGGCATTTCGGCATGTAAGAACATGGGCATTTCGGCATGTAAGAACATGGGCATTTCGGCATGTAAGAACATGGGCATTTCGGCATGTAAGAACATGGGTATTTCGGCATGTAAGAACATGGGCATTTCGGCATGTAAGAACATGGGTATTTAGCATGTAAGAAAATGGGTATTTCGGCATGTAAGAACATGGGTATTTAGCATGTAAGAACATGGGTATTTAGCATGTAAGAACATGGGTATTCAGCATGTAAGAACAGCGTTTTTCCAGGAAAGCAGGTACGTGAGTGAACATACCTGGGACTTTTGTTTTTGGTAAAGCTGGACATTTTTACAAAATAAGGAAGGAAGACAAGGAATGAAAGTAGACACGTTCACCAAGCAGCTAAATCTAAGAAAGGCTGCTAACCTCATGCACCTAATCCCCACCTGTGGTCAGCCTGATGCAGAATAATGCTAAGATCTCACAAGGACACAGCATTTTCTGAAAGAACATGCAAAATCAGCAAGGCCCAGACATCTGGCTCCAAAGATTTGCAAAGCATTTCTAGGGGAAGACAGAAGTTGAGCCCAGCTGTTTGCCTCTGATACACCTCTGACGACTCCTGTTACTGCTCTTCCAGGACAGAAAACGAGAGTAAGTTAAGGTGATTTAGACATTAAAAGCCATATAATTCGGAGGTTGAGGAGATGACTCAGAGGATGAGCTCTTGCTGCACAAGCATGAAAGCCTGAGTTCAAATCCCCAGTATTCACATAAAAAGCTGGGTATGTCTGCACACACCCCTGTAACTCCAGTGCTGCAGGGGAATGGGCAGATACAAGAGGATCACTGGGGCTTGCTGCCACCAACCTAGCTCCAGGTTCAGTGAGAGGAAGTAAGGCAGAGAGCAATTGAGCAGCACACCCAGCATCACCCTCTGGCCTCTGTGTGTGCACAGGCATGCTTAGCCACCCGAGCCAGTGTTGGCAAGCTGGTCTGGAGCAGTCTCCACATTTCCACTCTCTGTGGTGCCACCATGTGGAGCCCTGACTACACTGGTCCATGGTAACTCCCACAATGGCCAGAGCACACAAATGCTCCGAGTTCCTGGGCAGCATGGGTGAGAGGGAGGTTTATGCATGAGAGCTGGGGAGACAACACAGCCACTACCCCGAGCTCATGACGACACACCCAGTTATTCAGACGACGCGCATGCACTGGGATACTGAGGCTCCAAAAGCACGATCATGGTGTCCAGGCCTGTCAGTGAGACTTTTCCACTGCTGTGCCTGATGCCACAGAAAAGCAACTTAAAGTTCGTTCTGGCGTGTGGTTTCTGAGGATTCTCCTACAGTTCCTGCCTTGTTCACTCTGTGCCCCTGTGACTGGCTCTGCTCCTCTTGTGGTAGACACAGCTGCAGAAGATGGGGGAAGGGAAGGAGCCAGGGCAACCTACGGCCCCCAGTCTATGTCCTCAGAGACCCACTGCCTTCATCGTGGCCCCACCTCCTAATGACGTGAGTTCTTTGACAGAGCCTTTCTTAGCTTTTAATGGCCCCTGGAAACCCAACAAGCAAACCAAACCACCAGAGCCAGTGGCTTCTGAGCTCACCGACTCAAGATGAGTAAGAAAATGTGGACAGGGAGCGAGCAGGGGATTACAAGATAAATGCCTGAGAGTGGGAGAGCTCCACCACAGCCCTGCTGCCCTGCCCTATGAGCTAAGGGACTAAGTTGGAGGCAGACTGAGGTCAGCATTGGAGATATTGATCATTTTGGGTACATTATGGGCTGAACCAGTAAGAAGTCCACATGCCCTATGTGGGCTCCCTCACCCAAGTAGAGAACCATCCATCTACCCAGCACAGAGGTAACATGGGCAACATGACCACCCACTGTTCTTGCATGGGCCCAGGGGAAGCCAGCTCCTAAGGTCTCACTAAGGTTTTCAGAGCCTCCCAAAACAGCATAACCAGCTGTGGACCAAACTTTCAGTACTGTATCCTTTAGGGAGAAACACCATCAAGTTATGATAATGCACCAGTGTGAATACTAATGATCTGTGTTGACGATACTACATGCACACACATACATACACAGAACATACATACACAGCACACACACATACACATAGCACACACACATACATACACAGCACACACACATACACATAGCACACAAACATGAATACATACACACAATACACACATACAGCTATCTACATAAAGTTAACACATATGCACATATACAAATAGAACACACATATACCTATATACATATATCACATGCATACAACACACACAGTATTACATACCATGCACACACATCTGTACATGAATAGCACCCATAGTGCACACATACACATACAACACATGTACATGTATACATATGCAACACACATATACACAGCTCATATGCATACATTTGTAACCTACAACACACACACATAGCACACATACAGAGCACGCACACATACAGAGCACACACGTCACACACATGTATCTGTACCCACAGAGCCCATACCACACATATATACAACACATAATACACATACAACACACACTGCTGTCTTATCGCTGACAGGGAATACTCTCCCTCCCCACGGCTCACATACACAGGCCACTGTCTTACCCCAACGGGGAATGTCCTCCTCCCCACAGTTACCTGTGTGCTTTGTAATTCTCTCATCATTTCTTCCAAAAGTGCATTTAGGGGATCTGGTTGCCAGATTGGCATGATCTGTGCATTACCAAAACCCTGCACAACAGTGCTGAAGGAAATCCAGGGAAAAACAATTCGCAAACTGGACCGTAAAGACAATGAAACCAGCTGGGCCCCATTCAACACTTGCCATGCCTAGGTTATTTCTTGTTTTGGCTTCCTGTGCTAGCATCCCGGTTTAATGCAAGTTCTGAGGGAGACTTTACAGTGAGGAATCTCAGAGAGAACCAGAGGCATGACGCTAACAGGAAGGTAGATCATGCATTTATCATAAGGAAAATCTGTTCTGCTGCCTCTCAGGAGCACATTTATGAGTGGCACCTCTTCTCTGGGATAGTCAAGAGTTCCACCCACACTGAAGACCACCTCTCCTTATTTGTCAACATGCTCTGTGGTCAAGCAGCACCCACCTGGATGGATGGGAAACATTTACCCACAGAACACTGGCACGATAGAATAAATATTGTGCTTGGTTTTTATAAAAATAAGATCAGCCAAATTCATGAAACAGAAAATAGATACACAGATAATGATTCAGTCAAGAACACAGAGCTGAGGTACATACAGACACGATTCAGACTCATCCCCAAACCAGCCTTTCATATGAAGTTTTTACTGTCACACTAGCTGTCCCAGCTTTCAACAGATTTTTAGAATAATAACCAATCACCACACAGAACGGCTGAGTGGCCCAGCTGGGCGCAGCTGCTTGACTGATCTGAGAACTCTGCCTCCAGGATATCACCGCTCAACCTCACAAGCCGTGGCTATGTCAAGGTCCCAGGACACAGAGCCAGGTGGACAGATCCTCCATCTGCCCTGAAAACAAGCAATGGGCAAGAGAACGTGGAAGATGGCAAGTCTTCCTGCTGGGGGTTGAGATCATGGGAGGAAGTGATGTGCTGAGTCTCTCCTGCAGAAACCAAAGAGTCACAGCCGGCCACGGTGGCACACACCTTGAACCCCAGCACTCAGGAGACAGAGGCAGGTGGGTCTCAGTGAGCTCAAGGCCAGCCTGGCCTGCCTATCAGGTTCCAGGCCAGCTGAGGCTCTGGGGAGACCCTGTCTCAAAAAGACCAAAGATAAATAAGTAAATAAATAGATAAATAAATAAATAAAAACTTAGGGGGCTGAGAGATGACTCCATGGTTAAGAATGCTTGTTCTTCCACAGGACCCAGGTTTGATTCCCATGAGTCTTGTGCATGCCAACACCATTGCTGTAAGTTCATATGAGTCCCAGGAGTCTGTAAAACTCTATTTCCTTATGGCCATGCTCCTCCCTGGCTCTTAAAACCTCTCTGCCCCCTCTTCTGCAATGGTCCCTGAGCCCTGTGGGTGTAGTTTGATATAGAAGTCCTGTCCAAGTACCCACACTTTGCAGACACTTATTCTCTACACTTGGGCCATCTGTGAACTTGTGTTCATGAACCTCTATGGCATGAGGGAGCTTCATTGAAATGAGTTGAGAGATGCATTAGTGTTCTCTCTACCCCTTGTTCCACTATGTTCCGTGAGCCTCAGGGGTAGAGGTTCCATTGTAGCTGTGTCATTTAGGGTTGGGCATTTCACAGACACTTAATCTTTGTGTGTGATCAGTTGTGGAACTCTGTTCTGTGATAGTGTCTGTCTATTGAAAAAAAAAAAAGCTTCTTTGATGAGTGGTGACTGGCATACTTCTCTGTAAATATAAGGATCCATATTTAGCACATAATAAGAAATTACATTTGTCTAGGGATGGGACAGCCTTGGGTTTTCTCTAAGATCTATGGCATCTCCAGCTATGTGTATTTGGCTAGGATTATACTGTCTCGTGTGAGTTTCCACCCATTGAGTGAGCTTTAGGTACAATTATGTGGCTATTGATTACCTCCAAGACAAAAGTGCCACTACTGTCCCAATATAGGTTGCTATGCTGGTCACTGTTGTGGTTATTGGACCTTAAGGCTAGGGATGGGCCGTTAATTTATATTCTCCCTTAGTAGCTGCATAGTATCCTCTAAAACTATGAGAGCTAGCCTTCAAAGGAGATGGCCTCCAGGTCAGTTCGAGCTCAGTCGCTCCAAGCCATGTGTCTGAAGTATGTCGTGTCTTCAACCAACTTACATTCAAGTTCTGGGAGACAATCAAGGGCATTAGCAACAGCCTGTGTAATTTTGGGAGTCCTTGGACTTCTCTGGCCAACACCTTGAAGGGATGTTTCTCCTGTCTGGCACTGTTTCTTGTTATGTAGCCTTCAGCTATGCACAGGGACTCACGTACAGATATTGTAAGTGGAATTTTTCAGTAGGTTTTTGAACTACTATGTTTCCCTATGATTTTTTGCAATTTATAACAATATTAAGAGACCGGACTTTAGAGATGTGATTAGATAAACCAGGTATGGTGGCACATGTTTATAATCCCAGGAAGCTGAGACTGGATAACTACCCTCAGTTCTGAGGCAGCGTGGGCTATGCAGTGAGCACCAGAACAGCCAGGACTGCACAGAAAAAAAAAAAAAAAGCTTGTCTCAAAAAAAAAGCAACAACAACAACAACAAATATAATATAATATATATATGTATATATATATATATATACACATATATATATATATACATATATATATATATGTAGGGGAGATGTCTGAGTCCCAAGTACAAGCATAGAGACCTGAGTTCAAATCCTGAGAACCCACGTGGGAATCTGTGTAAGGGCAGTGTGTACTTGTGATCCTGTGCTAGAGAAAACAGGTGGGTCCCAGGGGCTTGCTGGCTAGCCATCTAGCCAGAACAGTGAGCATCCGGTTCAGCAGGAGATCCTGTCTCAAAAACTAAGGTGGCACATGATAGAGGAAGACTCCCAACACCAACTTCTGGTCTCATGCACACACACATATGGGCATATACACATTTCATGTGCACATGCAGATATGCATGCACGAATAAATCACATACAAAAATTACCAAAAGAGATGTAAGGTTAGTGACCCATTCCCATAAGAGTGGATTAGTGATCAAGGAGTTAAGACCCTTCCTTGTTCCACATGACATCTTTTTCTGTGTTACGATGTAGCCTTCAAACCCATGACCCCAGTGAGTTTCTATTGTTTATTTTGCCTAGCAGAGCGTGACAATAGCAACCAGCAAAGGAGATTCTGGCCAAGCTGCCTGCATCAGTTTTCACACCGGGGTGGTAAGCTGCCTGGCAAAAATAACTCAAGATTGGACAGGTTTATTTTGAGCTCATGGTTTCAGGGGGATCAGCCCATTCTATGGTGGAGAAGGTGCAGTAGATCAGCGTCATTCACATCATGAAGCCACAAAGCAGCGGTGGGGGGCCGAGGGCTCTGCCAGCTTTATTTCCTCCTTTAATTCTATGTGGGCTCCTAGTCTATGGGATGGGCCGTCTCCCCGCAGGTAGATCTTCCCCTTTAGCTAATGCTGTGGAAATCCACTCACAGACACTCAAAGGTCTGTGCCAACAGTCTGCTAAGTGATTTTTAAGAGTTTCTCATGTATCCCAGTCTAACCCTGATTCACTATGTAGCTGAGGATGGCCTTGAACTCCCATCCTCCTGCCTCTACCTCCCAATTGTTGGTATTATAGGCATGCAGTGCCCTTTACAGCTTCCCTGGGTGATTCTTAAACTAGCTGAGTTAATGCCAAGGACGAATGCCAAGGACTAGCATCACACTTTCAGACGGAATTCTTGATGAGACCACAGTGACCAGGCATTGCCCTGGGGAAAATGGGAAACAAAAATGTCCACTTACCAGTGGACATTAGATTGTGTCCACCTCTTTGTTATTGGGAACAAGGCTGCCATGAAGATGGTTCTGTGTGGTTTCAAACACTTCAGCCTTTAAAAGCTGGTGCTAAAAGTAAGCTCCCTTGGAAGACAGCTAATTAGAGGGATGGTCTCTGAGATTTGCAGTTTGAATTTCAGCTCTGTTGCTCAGTTCCTATGTGACCTAGCATCCGTTACTTTGTAGTTTGGATCCAAAATGTTCCCCAAAGTCTCACGCTTTGAACTTGTGGTCCCCAGTTCAGCGCTGTTCAGAGGCAGGGTTTCTGGGAGCCTGTTGGATCATGAGAGCTCTGGTGTTATCAGTGGAGGAAGTCCTTGACAGACTCATCATTTGATGGCATTACTGGAGCTGGTGAACATTTTAGAAGGTGGGGCATAGGTGGAGGAAGTATTTCATCCTTAGCCCTTTCTCTCTCTGTCTTCTGGCCACCATGAAGGGGCAGTTTGTTCCACCCCACAGTCTTTCTGCCATGGTTTCTGGCTTTGCCTCAGGCTCAAAGCTACAGAACCAAACAGCCACAGACTGAAACCTCAAACACAGAAACCAAAATAACCACTTCTTTCTTTAAACTGTCTTCAGGTGTTTTGTCACAGCCTCATAAAGCTGATTAACCTGGCTACTTAACTTCTTGGTGCCTTAGCTACTCATCAATGGTACAACCTATGTCATCCTGCCTACTTTCTTGTCCTATGCTACGGACAGAGCTTTACACATAGTAGGCATTCAGTAAATGAGAGCTATTATTTTTAACTTGGAAAACTGGGGAATCCGAGCAAGCAAGTTGGAAAAGAAATTTCCCTTGATTTTGAAGGTAATTTTTATACTTTCTAAGGTGCGTTTTTCCTTCCTCTTTTCTTACAGACATAAAGGCTACAGACTCACATTGGACAGCTGTGTTTTCCACTTAGCCACAGGCTAGAAATGTCTTCATGAATCCATAGCTATACATGCATGCCATCCCTGCATGTTGCCTCTATGAAGAACTCCACCACACATTTGGTCAATTCTAAGTGTGTCTCAGGTTAGCACCCCAAAAGCAGATCTGAGACAGGGAGGTGCAGGCAGGGGAAGGAGAGCCAAGCGCAGCACTGACCTCAGCGAATCCCTCTGGTGGCTGCTCAAGCCTGGTAAGGAGCACACTGGATCTTCCTACTCGCTCTGTCAGGCTCAGTAAGGAGCCATCTCTCCCCACAAGGGCACAGCTGGCTCCAACAGCCTGCAGACACTGGTGCTGCCTGTGAGGCTGAAGTCACACCCAGGAAAAGCTACACACACACAATCAGTGGAGGAGGTCTGGACAGAACGGCAACACCAGCTTCCAACAGGTCCCAGGAAGTAGTCAGAGCTACTCAGACCAATGTGTACAGAGGACGGGTATGAGTCCAGCCATGTCTGCACAGACCCCTCTTCCATGAGTCATCCAGAGCACCCACCTTCCCAGCACACAGCACCTCGCTCTACCTCTCCGGATGTGCAGCCCCATGGGCCCACAGCCCCACTTCTCTGCAGATGAGAAACACAGGAAATTAACCCATCAGCTACACCCCCTCCAGAGCTGCAATTTAAGGCAGTTACCAATTTCACTAAATCTTCACAGCAGCTGTGTGGCGGCCTAGCCTCCTCTGCCTGGGACGGGGAGTTGTAAATATCAGTTAGGAACTTAGATTCTGTCAGGTTACTGCTACAGCCTATGAAAAATCCCAGAGAGGGGCATGTGCGAACTTCAGAGAGCATGAATTTTCTTCTCAGTATCAAATTTCTTTCAGTACATTTTAATTATAATTGTGCAACGTAGAAACGTCCCCTTTTATCTACGTCTCTTAGAGATGAAGAGAAATGGAACATTATGTACTGGAGCTTTGCGCCCTGGCACAGAGACTATTCAGGAGTAAGTAGGCATCCAGGACCTGCCTAATGGAACAAGACTGGGTCTCTGTTACAGAGCAGATATGGGCATTGGTCACCATGTTTCCCTCTAGTCTGCAGGTTCTAGAGGCAGCTTATAGAAACTAGCAAAGGATTCAAGAGCACTACTTGGTCAGCTCTTCCTATACACCTAAACTCACTGCCTCAGCAGCCATGATCCACAGGTTCAGATGGATCAAGAAATGGAGAGAGGATGGAGGCTTCCGACTACAAGATCCCCTCTCAGGTCACCAGAAAACGCATTCTTCCGTGTTAGTGATACATTTAAAAACAGGAGCTACAGGAGATTTTGCTTCATCCCCTCAGCCTCTCTCCCCTCCTCTTCCGTGTGAACACTCCATAGGAAGACAGCCATCTGTGAGCCAGGAGAATCCCTCACCAGACTTGACTGATCTCTGATGCTGATCTCAGGCTTCCAGAACTGAGAAAGAAACGTCTGTTGCTTAAACCATCTGGCCTCTGTGGGGCTCTGATATGCAGCCCCTGGACTAAACAGGACAATCAGCCTCTAGCAGACAGCACACACATAGAACTGCCACACACTGACACAGGCAATGCACTTATAAAGGTGCCAAGTACCAAGCGGCAAGCTGCATTCACTGTGGGGTCCTGAGCACAGGCTTGGGAGCCATTCCACTTCAACCACTTGGTCCCAAGGAACTCTGAGTGTTAATTTAAATTCTCTCTACTCCATTTCTTATTTTTTAAAAAGGGATAGGTGGTAGTCATGAGGAGGAGGAGGATGGCGATGACAGATGACGGTATCTAACTTCCAGGGCACTGGAGGACCTCGAGGGGTTGCCCTACCTGCACTGTCTGGAATAATGGCTGAACACAAACTATTGCATTAGTGAGATTGTTGACATGAAGAGCCAAGAGATGAATCAGAAGGGCCTGCTTTAGGACCCAACCAACCCTGTCAAGCTGAGAACACTCTTCACCTCTCTGAGTCTCAGTGTCTTCAGCCGTGAAATGGAGCTAGTTTGAAAAGTAGTAGTTGTCTTATCCTTTGTTTTGACTATTATGTAAACTTATGTAAGCTCTTGACTGTGACCCTTCACTCACTGGAAGTTTCTCAGGCATGGACAAGGACTTCAGTTTGCCTGTCTATGTGCCCCTCTAGATTCCAGAGATCTGGTTTCTCCTCTAAGTGAAATACAGCCTGTTAACTGGGCTTTGGGCAACACTCATAGCAATTACGGTTAGGAATGAGTCTAAAAATAGTTGTGTAGAATACAATCCCTGAGGGTCTATAGGGTTTGCTCAATAAACCCAGATACAAAGCTAGGCCCGGTCAAGGTTGGAGCTAAGGGTCACTGGGAAGTACATGGAGCCGGGCCAGGGAGAGAAACCCAGATGAACGTAGATGGAGGCAGAGTTCGAAGCTACACCCCAGAGTCAGGGCCTCCACCAGAGGATGACCAGGACGGTGCAGCAGCCACTCTCTTTCTCTCTCTTCATCTCTCTCTCCCTCTCTCCACCAAGGAGGCCCTTCCTTTAGCACTGCTGGAGGAGTCAGTCCTGCCCCCGACGGCTGGCCTGAAGATCCATTCCCCTCCACAAGCAGAAGCTCTTACTCCAAACATCTGATCTCCAAGTGGCCTTTCCATCATAACCCAGTGCAAATGGAAAGTTATACCACTCTGAAAACCAGCCTTAGCCTAGAAGCTAAAAGTCACCAATTTTCCGAGGTCAGGAATACGTTAAAAAGCCAATATTTTACAGTTATTTTCCATTTGTAGAGAAGACAGGCGAAATTATTTTAGACAATTTTGCTCTAGACTTTATGAAAGGAAAAAATACATTCTTTGTTGTAATATATTTCTCAAGGCTAAAGAAAATATAAAGAACTGAAAAACAATTTCTAACGATATCTAAGACACACAGTGCTTCTTTATTTCTGCCCAGGCACACACCTGATTTATGCATTTTAACTGCCTAGGTAAAATAAACTGGATTGAACTTAATATTACAAATTAAATTTTAATTCACAGATGTGAAATCCCTTCCGAATATAGTAAGCTTCGCTTCTACGGTAGTTACTTTTTATGCTAAACACTTCTGATAAACAATATGACTGTTTATTGGGTCTGACACTTTCAAGTGACAGTTCATCACTGAGGAAACACAAGACAGGAATTCAGGGCAGGAACCCAGAGGCAAGAACTAAAGCCGAGGCCACAGAGGAACACTGCTTACATGCTTGCTTCTCTGTCCTGTGCCCAGACTGCTTTCTTATACAACCCAGGCCCTCCCTTGGGTAGCACCACCCTCATGGGCTAGGCCCTCCCACATCACTCAAGAATCATGAAAATGCCTCACAGACATGTCAATCTGATAAAAGAAATTCCTCAATTGAGGCATGTCCAGCCATGGCAACTTCTAAACAGTAACAAAGTCAGCTTTTTCTGAGGAACCTTTAGCATTTTAACCATGTATCTAACTATGGTTCCTCTGTTTCTCTTTTCTTTGTATCTCTCCCGTTCCTATGCTTGACTCTCTATCCCAGGCGACAAACCAAAAGAGACATCTTTCTGTGCTGTCTGTAGATGAATCTAGAAAGCTATTGAAGTTCACCAGGCAAAATGCAGAGACACGGTGGCCCCTCCCACTATCCCACCACCTCAGCGTAGTCCCTCCCACCATCCCATCACCTCAGCGTAAGTTTTCCCATTATTTCCATGAGACTGACAATGAAGCAATGAGGCAGAAATTCCAACACTGACATGAAGCGTGTTGTCTTCTCAGATCAGTGTGCGCCACCAGTGACTCCCAAATGGGAGAGATTTGTTGTTATTAACGGCACATGATGATAGATGTCTTGGTTGTTGGGGTTAGCAGCAAAGACACATGATGAATTTGTCTTAACATATGAAAAAAAGGTAGTCATTCACTGAGTGGGAAAATGGTGTGGTCCATTTGATATTTCCTTCTGAAAATACATAACTCCTCTAAATGAAAACAACGTTATCACCATTGGAATTGATTGATGTCCATCCCCACACACAGTAGCTGTGATTATATGAAAGAAAAACTTCATGAGAAAAAAAGTCATAATGACTCTGAGTTACACGTGTACCCTGGTTGTTCATGGTTTGTCCTAAGACATTTATTCCTCACAGGTCTGGAAGCTGGAATTCCAAGGTCACGGTTCCATTTCTGGTGAGGATCCACTTCCTGGTCCACATATCCTCAGAGTGCCATATGGTGGAAAGAGACAAGAAGAATAGTCTCTTAATTTAAATTTCTTCTTTTGGAAACTTCATACAAGTTCTGTATTTACATAATTTCCCTCCTTCCCTCTCTCTCTCCCACTCCTCCTATGGCCTCTGCTCCCTCTCAGATTCTGACATCTTTACTACTGTCAAATATATAATATTAATATATAATAATATATATTAATTATAATATATTAAACGTATAATAAATATATATTAATATAATAATGTATTATTTATATGCATATAAATAATAATATATAAAGATGTAACAATACACATCCACTGAGTTCATTTAGTGGTACTCGGATGTACATGTATTTAGGGACAGCCACTGGGGATGAGATAACCTACCACGGGGCTTGTCATGGATTCTCCTCTCTCAACAACCCTTGATGGCCTATAGCTTCTTCTAGAGGTGGGACCTTGCAAAATCTCCCCCATGCACACGTCCCCTGGTGTTGTCATTATTCGGGGCTTGTTTAGTCAACCACTTTGATTAGAGAGGGCGGCCTCCCTGTCACGTCTAGAAGACGCTGTCTAGCAGCAGGCAGCCTGGGCCTCTGGCTTTACAGTCTTCACACCACCTTTTCCTTGATGTTCCCTGAGCTTTAGGGTTAGCGGTTGCATTGTAGATGTACCAGCTGGAGCTGGTCACTTATTTTTTGCATTTTGACCAGCGGTGGATCTCTGTGCTAGTCTCTTTCTGGTGCCAAAAGAAGCTTCTTTGATGATCTCTCTCTTCTTAAGGGCACTAACCTTATTCATGATGGCACCATCTTCATGACCTGATTATCCCATTAAGGTTCCCTGTCTAAGTCCATCACCTTGGCAGAAATTCCAAACTACAAACAGCAAGGGACACAGATTACAATCCGTCTTATGATTTTCAAATTATTATTCTTAAATACTTTTTTCTGTAGGTGATCTTTTTTAGATTTTGAAAATAATAAATTTTAAATACTTAGGCAAAAAAAATGTCATGGGGGGAAAATCTACAGAATAGGGGGATTGTGATACTCCACGAAACAGAGCACAGGGATTGTAATACTCCACGAAACAGAGCAGGGGGATCATGATACTCCACGAAACAGAGCAGGGGGATCGTAATACTCCACGAAACAGAGCAGGGGTATTGTAATACTCCACGAAACGGAGCAGGGTTATTGTAATACTCCACGAAACGGAGCAGGGGTATTGTAATACTCCACGAAACGGAGCACGGGGATTGCAATACTCCATGAAACGGAGCACGGGGATTGTAATACTCCACGAAACGGAGCAGGGGGATTGTAATACTCCACAAAACAGAGCAGGGGATTGTAATACTCCATGAAACAGAGCACGGGGATTATAATACTCCACGAAACGGAGCAGGGGATCGTAATACTCCACGAAATGGAGCACGGGATTGTAATACTCCACGAAACAGAGCAGGGGTATTGTAATACTTCACGAAACGGAGCAGGGGGATCGTAATACTCCATGAAACAGAGCACGGGGATTGTAATACTTCACAAAACAGAACAGGGGGATTGTAATAGTCCATGAAACAACGCAATGTTCTCTGTGCACAAAACATTTTTTGCTCTAATTTTTTAAATTTTATTTGTATGAGTGTTGTGCCTGCATGTGGGTAAGAGCACTTATGTCCTACAGTGCCCACAGAGGACAAAAGAGGGTGTCAGAACCCCTGATCTTGAGTTACAAACAGTTGTTAGCTGCCAGGTGGGTTCTGGGATTCAAACCTGACTCTTCTACAAGAACAGTCAGTGCTCTTAACCTCTGAGCCACCTCTCCAGCCCACAAAACATCTTTTTTAATATTTTGGCACAATGTAGAAAAACAGAATAATCTACTGACAAAAATCAGATGCTGCAGTTGGAATACTCCGTCCTTCAAGCCCCTTGCTCCTCCTTCACTGCGCCACAGCCAGGACCATCAAGGCTGGCTTTTCAGGCCACTATCGTCTCCCTCTTATTCCAGGTTATAAGAACTGAACCATGGAAGTGAAAGTGAGTGTAGGAGGATGTGCAGTGTAGGAGGATGTGCAGTGGAAAATTTGCCTTGGGCAATCCCCTTTTATGTTCTCTCCCAGAAACGCCAAATGACAGTCCTTGGACACAACCAGCAGTTGCTATAGTTCTGGCCATCCCCAGTCTCCCCTGGGAAGGACTCAAATGCATATGGACTAAGGACAGCACCCTGTTTCTTTCATCAGATGGTTAGTGTCTAATGCGGGCCCATATAAAACATTAATCACAGCAGCTCCTTCCTGTATTTATTTTCCTTAAAAGAACATATTAAGTATCAGTGGGGCACAGGCTCTGTGCCTGCTAACGCAAGGGAGACAGAGATGGATAAGTCCTGGACCTCAGTGCAAAGAACTCCATATTTCATCAGAGAGAAGGGCTGTGAACATCAATAACCACAATCCAGGTAGACATCGCTAAATGTCAGCCGAGAGGTGAAGAATAGTGGTTTGAAGCATTCAAGAATAATATTAGTGCTTGTTATGAAGCACGTGCCCAGTAAATACACACGCTTCATCTAAGCTGAGGGAGCCGTGGATGACAGAAGTTAGCAGAATCTGAGCTAGGTTTTAGGGAATGCGGGGGGCTACGAAGTGGGGAGGGGGGAGTGCGGAGGGAATACGGGAGGCATTGGAGGGGAGAAAGCATGGGGTAGATTTGATACAAATACGTCATATGCAGCACTCACCTGAGCCGTGGGAGCGTCTAATACATATGGGTGCTTCCAAGGTGCCACAGTTCTAAGTGCTCAACATTCCTTTATCACCAGAATCTCTGAGTTCTATAAAATAAGAGTCTCACCCTCTCTGATTTTAAGATGATAAACTGAGGCACCAAAAAGTTGAATAACTTCTCCAAAGCCAAGGAGATACTAACCACAGCTTTCTGACGTCAGTGCCCTGGGGAGGGCTGTCTGCCTTTCGGTGTCTGGCTTCCATGTTCTCCTAATCTTAATTTGCCTGGTTTCTAAGTCATTTTTAAAAAACACCCAATACTGACAAAAGAGTATAAAATTAAGCATGCTGTCCACCCTGAGAAAGACCTAACCACTCGGACACTCCTGGAGAAGCAACATAGCCATCAGCTTCAAAACTGTTCAGTGTTGATGGTCTCTGCTCCAGCCTATCAAGTTTCAAAGAATTTTCTCTAAAAAAATTCAGGAAATAGTCCTGATAACATTTTTCATAACAGCAGAAACTTAAAGCAGTCCACATACTTAACAGTAAGAATGAAAGCAGTGGTGTGATCCCCGCTAACGACATGGGAATGTAACCCTAAGAGTTCAGTGAGTGGTGTGATCCCCACTAACGACATGGGAATGTAACCCTAAGAGTTCAGTGGTATGATCCCTGTTAACAACATGGGAATGTGTTCTCAAATCATTTTAAGGGGAAAATCAATGACTAGTGCCATGCAACAAAAAAACCTGAAGTTTTAAATAAAAAAGCACGGACGCACACAGACACACTGATAACAGAAGGTACATATATGAAATCGAGAAGAAAGCATACCAGCGAGAACTGTACATAGGCATTGGTATGTGTGGATCCCTGCCTGATAACCAGTGTGTAACCCCAGCAATTATCTCAAGCACAGTGCTTGGCACGTTAATACTCATATTAGGTGAATGCTAGATTTTTTTTCTTGTATTATCATCTTTCTTCTACAGTTTCTCAAAAGAATATGATTAGGAAAATTGAATAGTTATAAAAATGCATCTGGGTCTGTCTCTCAGAGCTGTAACATTCATTTCCATTTGCTTCTGTCCTGGGCAAATGTGAGTACTTTTCCAGACACCAGCTTCTGTGGACATTGAAATGAGCCCATCTCCAGGGGCCTGTGACACCGGTAATCATGCCAAAATAAAAGGAAAATGCTAAGTGCCAGCCTCTGATCTCCCCCTGTCTCCCTCTAAGCTGGGCTGCTTTGATGTAAGCAGCAGCTGCAAGGTTAGATCAGTCTGATAGAGCCAAGACAAGTGGGGCCTAAGCTCTTTGTTCTGTCTCCTGCAGTGCTGGAGATGAGATGTCCTCCTCACAGAAGCTTTACAACCAGGGGGAGATGGAGGAGCTGTAATCCAGGAAGCAGATGCCAGAGATGGTCAAATAGACTAAGAGTTCACCTAGGTTGAAATCATAATCAAATTAAACTTCCCAGTGAATAGATTTTCATTCCAAACAGTGACAACAGCTTCTCCACTTTTCCCAATGTTTCTTTCTTAATTGTTACCGTTGTAAAAACCCCACATAAAGAATCAGAGAATCACTGGGCGTGGTGGTACATGCCATTAATCCTAGCACTCTAGCTCTCAAGAGGTAGAAGAGGGAAGAGGTGGATCTCTGTGAGAATGAGGCCAGCCTGGTCTACATAGTGAGTTCCAGGCCACTGGGGATACAAGGAGACCCTGTCTCAAAAAAAAAAAAAAAAATCAGAGAATCTTATCTCTCTTTCAACAAAGAAGATGAATTCATGACTTTTGCATGGCTGTCATCAAAATGCTTGGCAAACATTTAAGGAATAAAAGCATTTATTTAGGCTCACCATCTCCGAGGGCTCAGTCCATGGTATCTTGGCCCCATGCATTTGGGGAGAGCATCATGGTAGCAGGAACATGCAGCAAAGGGTAGCTATTCACCCTGTAATAAACAGCTAGGAAGCAGAAACGGGATTCACCCTGTAACAGCTAGGAAGCAGACAGGAAGCAGAGACGGATTCACCCTGTAACAGCTAGGAAACAGACAGGAAGCAGAGATGGGATTCACTCTGTAATAAACAGCTAGGAAGCAGAGACGGATTCACCCTGTAACAGCTAGGAAGCAGAGACGGATTCACCCTGTAACAGCTAGGAAGCAGACAGGAAGCAGAGACGGATTCACCCTGTAACAGCTAGGAAGCAGACAGGAAGCAGAGACGGATTCACCCTGTAACAGCTAGGAAGCAGACAGGAAGCAGAGACGGATTCACCCTGTAACAGCTAGGAAGCAGACAGGAAGCAGAGATGGGATTCACCCTGTAATAAACAGCTAGGAAGCAGAGACGGATTCACCCTGTAACAGCTAGGAAGCAGACAGGAAGCAGAGACGGATTCACCCTGTAACAGCTAGGAAGCAGACAGGAAGCAGAGATGGGATTCACCCTGCAAGAGCTAGGAAACAGACAGGAAGCGGAGACAGGAAGGTACGAAGGACCCGCATCCCCACGGACCTACTCCTCCCGGCCAGGCTCTACCGCCTAGAGTTTCAAGAACCTTCCAGAACAGTGCCACCTTCTGGTGACCAAGAACGCACACACGAGCTTGGAGGGATAACTCCTCTTCAAACCACATGAAACTGGCAGAATCAATGTGCCCTCACCTCTTGGGTTTAATGTAGCCAACATGGAAGGAGGCGCCACATTCTCAGTGGCAGAGAGTGGGACATTTCCTCCAGATTCTGCATCAATATGTACACCTAAATACACAGGGAGACGCAGTCCCACTCCGAACACAGATGCCCTTTGCTCTACTGCTCAAAGCAAACCAAGCACAGCTGTGAAAGGACCCCATCGTCCAGAGGATCACCACTACCTGGATTGGGCAGCGGTGAATTTCGTGTGTGTCAGCTTGGCTGGGTCACAGTGCCTACAGAGTTGGACAAAGATGATCCTGGGTGTTTCTGTGAGAGTATTTTCAGAAGAGATGAACAGTCCAGTTGGTGCCTTTAAGTAAAACAGACTGCCTTTGATAAATGCAGTCAAAAGCCCATATCCAGCCAAAAGCTGAATAGAACAAAATGGCTGACCCTTCTCAGGCAAGAGGGGATGCTCTAGCAGGCAGTTTTAAACTTTAACTGTGCATGGGGTTCCATGTCTCAGCCTCCCAGCCCAGCATACAGATGTGATTTGTCAGCATCCCTAATCACATGAGTCTGCTCCATAAAACCTGTGTGTACAATGTCTCTCTGTATATGCATACATTTTATATAATTATATATACATATATATGCACATATAAAATAACACAAACACACACTGGTTTCTTGAGAGCCCTGATTGATACTACCTACCACACACATTTTCGAAATTTCCTTGCCTTGGATCTGTGGCAACTTATGCAAACCCTGATCTAGACTGTTAACTCCACTAACTGCCCTGCACAGACTGTGTGGCTTCTGGGTCCTGACCTGTTGATCAGTCCTTGGTATGCTGTCGCTTAGGGTTGCTCTAACCTCAGGCATGCTTAGCTCTGGGACTTCATCCTGCACTAAACAGGATGAACCAAGAAGAGACAGAAGAAAGACTTCCGGGAGCCAATTTGCACGCTGCTGTGTGCGCTTTTCCTGCCATGTTCTGTCTATCTTCCACCAGACACCATTTTCTCTGTTTCTCATTTGGTCCCAAGAAAACGGCAGCAGCATTTGCAAGCAGAAGACTCACTCTGCAGGCCTGGCTGCCCTTCGGGACCCTTCGTAATCCAGCAATGCAAAAAAGCTGGGCAACATAGGAAGGACACTCTGCTATTCCTGTCTGAGAAGGGGGGCCAGAGGACACGGCCTGGACTGTGATGAGGCTGGATGCTTATACTCAGAATCTCAAGGCCCCAGTCAGGAATTTCCCAGCGCAGACACTTCATTATCTTCATGATGGAGAAAGGTTGGCCAGCTGGTTCCTTTCTTTGCACTTTGACAGATATAGTAGTAACTGAATATCTTTCTTTAGGGTGAACAAAGTATCAAGACCATGCAGTTTAATACAAATGCATGTAGCGTGTGGACTAACATGGCAAGAGAATGAGGCTGTGACTACACATCCACAGACAGGCCATTTTGCCCAGGCTTAACACACAGGGAAAAGCAGTTTAAATGAAATATCTTGTTAAGATAATGTTTGTTGGGGCTGGAGAGCTGTCTCAGCAGTTAAGCACACTTGCTGCTCTTGCAGAGGACCTGGGTTCAGTTCCCAGCACCCATGTCAGGAGGCTCACAACAGCCTGTATTTCCAGTTCCAGAGGATCTGAAGCCCTCTGGCCTCCATGAGCACCAGGGCACATGATACACATAAAGTCACTCATATAGGCACACATACATACACATAAAAAATAAATCTTTTTGAAACTAAAATGTCTGTGATTATTTTATTCTTTCACTTAAAGACACACTTTGAGCTTGTCCTGCATGTAATTAGAACTAAATGTGCCTTTTCCTAAGTATGGCTGGATGCACATCACACAGAAACCTCGGTCTCAAATACTGCAGTTAGTCAGTTCTCAGCATCATCTCAATCAAACACTGGGCTACTTAGGCAAGAAGAGGAGAAGGAAAGAATCTGTTGAAAGAATACCGCACTAACCCTTATTACACAGAGTCCTCGCCCTCCAGGGATGGAGCACATACAGTGTGTGAATTTTGATGTCTCTTTCAGGAATGAATTTTGGAACTTACCTTAACAGAAAATTTCACCAGAACCCTGTGAAAACCAAATCTACACTCCATGACTAAATTAAACCTCCAGAACCCCAGCGTCTACCTAAGATCTGAATCTGCCAGGGTACATTAGTATGAGAGTCCTTCTTCCAGCCCCGTGATCCGTGGATCAGAAGAGGCCACTCAAAGCTTGTAATAAACTACAGACTCGATGAGATGCACAGGAGCAAGGGGAAGGGTAATAAAAACTCATTACCTGACATAATAGTTTCCCTGAGGCTCCTGTGGCCTCTAAAGGGCAGGTTTGCACGTAATTAAATATCAAGGCGCATAGGGACTCTGAAGGTCTCCTCCTCTACCTCTCCCTCCAGCTTATGACTGTTTGAATAAGATTATGCCTCATAAACAACCATATCTTCCACCTGGATCCTAATCTCTTTATCACCGTGAGGTTGTCATGGGATGAAAGGACTCGTCAGGACTCGGGACCCAGAGCGTGTGGGAAGGTTATCACAGACTGCCTCACTGGGGCCCTCAGGCCTCACGTGTGGCTGACTTGGGATGCTCCTGGGAGTTCTCTCACCCGCATTACTGCACCCAGCATTCCTTCCAGCTCCTCCTTCAAGGCCTAACACGCAGCCCACCTTCTGTTCTTCACTGTCCTCCCCTCACATTCCGCACCATGGTCCCAGGCTCTGTGTCCCGGCTCGGCCCTCAGCTGGTTTGTGTCTTCTGACAGGTTAGTCCTGCTATTCAGAGCCCCTTTCTCAAGCCTAAGAGAGTTCAGATTTCCTGGAAAAGACTAACACTGACGGCTCGCTCAGGCAGGGCATGCTACACCCACAGAACACCTGAGCTAAGTGCCCAAGTACAAGGCCTGGAAACCGGATTCCCAGGTGCCCTGGGGTTCCAGCCAGGGCTTTGAAGGCTATAACCTGACAACTACCTCACACCCTGCATTAGTGACAGTCCCCAGAGTGACAGACCACAAGGTCCAGAGGTGGAAAAGGATGTGTGATGAGGAAGTGGCTCATGCTTCATGGAGGTGGTGCGCACTAGCAGGCTGGACCCCAAGAGCAGAGGGTACAGAGGCAACCCAGAGGCCGGCCACTGGGGACCACCCTCCTGCTCAGGGACATCTGTCTTTTGTCTGTTCGAGCCTTCAACTTATAGGTAAGTACCACTCACATTCTCAAGGGTGACAGGTTCTTCTCAAAGTCTGCTGATTTAAAGGCTAAGCTCATCCAACATCACCTGCAAGTTGATGCCTAAATTAACGACATATCACAATACTATGGATCTAAAATGAAAAGATAATAAAGGTTAAAAAATAAGAGGCCCTTCGTTCCTAAGGTAGAGAAATGCATCTTCAAAAATTCTTAGCATTTATATAGATACAGAAAATCAAGCATGTATGTATGGCGTGAAAGAGAACCTCCTACTTAAAGGGGAAGTGAGGGAGGCAGGAACCCAGGGGTGTGCTCAGCACACAATATGCACTTGTATGAAAATGTCGCCATGTATCACAGAACCATGTACAATGAATAGACACAATGAAAAGAAATTGATGATTTCTAAACACCAAAAAACACCATCTATAAAGAAAGAAAATTGTAAAGCTATATTACATGACTAAACATTAAGTAAGAATTTGGGGGCCAGTGACTTGACTCAGCAGATAAAAGTACTTGCTGCCAAACCTGACAACCTGAGATCAATCCCTGGAACCCCCATAGTGGAAGACAAGAACGGACCCCCTAGGTTGTCCTCTGATCTCTACATGGGCCCATGGCATGTGCATATGTATACACACACACAAATAATGTAATTTTAAAAATTTAAATTTTAAAGTAAGAATTTTTATTCCTCAAAACACACCCTTACGAGGGCTAAATATAATAGGGACTGGAAAGGTGACTCGGCAGTTAGGAAAGGTGACTCAGCAGTTAGGGTTACTCACTGCTCTCACAGAGGGCCTGGCTTTGGCTCACAGTGGATAGTTCACAACCCCCTAACTTCAGTTCCAAGGGACAGAACGCCTCTAGCCTCTGTGGGCACTACACTCACTGTACATGTCCACACACAAACTCACACACATAATTAAAAACAATTTTAAAATCTTTTTTAAAAAAGGAAAGCATAAAAGACCACATAGTAGCAATCCAGTGAAGTATTTCCATAAAAGAAAAAAAAAAAAAAAATATATATATATATATATATCCATGAGTCAGTAAGAAAAAGATAGGCAGTCTCACATTTTAAAGTAGACAAATTATTTGAACAGATCTGTCACAAAAGTGGTTCTATAAATGGCATATAAATATCATCCTTCATCCTACTACCCATGACCAGGGTTACAATGAAAAAGACTGGCCACTTTCAGTCTGGGGAGCAAACTAGTCAGCAGTGGTTAGAATGCAAATTCATACAGGTGATTTGGGGGGAAGTTTCCTTGTTTACAGGCAAATGAGAACCTTCATCCACCCTGTGACAGGAATTCATCTCCGCTGGATGAATCCCACAAGCAGGAGGCCTGTCGGTGTTCAGTGATGCTTAATAGAGTGCTTAGAGGCAGAAACAATCCAAATGCCCAACAGCCCAACAGGGACATCAACTGTGTCTGTTTCTACAAGAATCAAATTATCCACAAGTACAGGGCATGTGTGTGAATCACACACACACATTCAAGTGAAAAAAACAAATGTGAACTACCCCCACTTCCACTTAGTGCTCCAAAGCAGTGCAGCCTATAGAGGATGTCACACATCAAAAAAAAAGAAAACAAAATCTCACCCTGGGGGAGGCCTGGAGGGACTCAGATTCTGGATACCTTCATTTTCCTCATTAGAAATGCTTCATAAAATACAGTGAACTCTGCATTATGAGTTGCATGTTTTTATGAATCTGTATTTCACTTCAGTTTTTAGTAAAATTATCAATATATGTATTATTGAGGAATACAGAGGTATAAGGATGTCTCTAAAAAGACAACAGAGCCCTCCTCAATTCAAGATGAGTCCCATTGCAAAGCTCTACAAAGCAAAGTCAAATCAATTTGCATACAAACCCGAGACAAGTCTGGAGAAATAAAATTTGTTGATTCTGTTCAGAAATGTTGACAGGTAAGCTGGAATAACTTTACTTTACTCTGTGGTGTTTACTTTAACAAGGAAACAGAACAGAATTAATCATCGATGGATACATTTTCCTGAGGATAAGAAAGTCAGCACTGAATTTCATTTTTAAACACAAATCTAACCATTTTATCCACCCAGGGCTCAGACACTTCTACCAAGTCCACCGAATCTCGTCTGCACTACTTCAGAAAGGAGGAGACTGAGCACGAAGAGACAACCAGCCCTTCAGGAAGACCAAGCCTCAGCAGAAGCGCAAAGGCTCACCGGGAACCAGAACGCCACCATATTTTGCCCTACTTTGGTTCTACTTTGTGGTAAAATAGAGGTAACATAATGTGCCATCTTAGCCATGTGCAGGAGCTAAGAACATCCTCATTGTTCAGCCATCTTCACCATCCATCTCCAGGACTTCTTTCTTTATAGCAAAAGCCACATTCTGCATCCACTAAACACTGACTCCCCGTGCCTGCTCTCCTAGCCCCTGGCACCTCCAATTATACTTCTTCTCTATGACTTTGAACACTCCGTGGACCCCCTATAATTAGAAACCTATGTTTGTGTTCCTGAGGTTTGCGGATTTCATTCCACATAGAGCCGTCAAAGTTCACACAAATTGCAGTATTTTTCAGAATTCCCTTCTTTTTACGACTGAATAATATTCCTTTGTACGGACAGATTTTATTCTGTTTGTCTCCCATCCATTAATGGATGCTTGCATTGCTTCTACCTTTTGTCTGTTGGGTCCTATTTTTAATTTTATGTTATTTATGATAAAATAAAGGCAGAGATCTGGGAATGTAGCTCAGTGTTAGAATGTATGAGTTCCTAAGGTTGATCTCCAGTACCATATACATAAAAAAAATAAAATGAAATATGGCCACAGTTTCTTTGATTCTGCCCTGGAACATAGGTGAGCTCTCTGACCATCTGAGTAGTACAATGGAGTAGAAATAAAACTAGTATCTAAAGTCAGGTGTGGCGAAACAAACCTTAATCTCTTAGGAGACAGAGGCAGGTGGATCTCTGTGAGACTGAGGCCTGCCTGGTCTACATAGTGAGTTCCAGGCCAGCTGGGGTTATAAGGAGACCCTGTCTCAAAAAAAAAAAGCTAGTATCTGTTCAGACATTTTTAAAGTATTTTTAATTTATTTTTATTTTATATGTATGAACGTATTGCCTGCATGTATGTAAGGGCACCTGTACTGTGCAGTACCCTCAGAGGGGGAGAGGGGGGTCTCAGATCCTCTGGAACTGGAGTTATGGACAGTTGCTTGCCACCAGGTGGGTGCTAGGATTCAAACCCAGGTCTTCTGCAAGAACAGCCAGTGCTCTTAACTGCTGAGTCAGTTAAGACTTTAAAAGACGAGTGAGTTCCTCTTCCTGCTCACATGAGGACATGATACTGGAAAGACCACTGTAGATGCCCTGCCCCATCCTAGCTGGCCTCTGCCTTCCCATCACCCCAGGCAAGACCCTGGGTGTGGGGAGAAAGCCCCATGGACCGTTTAGACCCATCTTCCACCAGGTATAGAAAGAATCCCAGCCCATCCGTTTTTATGAATTACCTGCTAGAGTTACCAAGACAGCCCATGCCAGATTCCCAGCCCACAAAATTCTCAAATAGGACAAAATAAGCCTCAGGATACATCATGGTACAAAAACAGATAGCCAGAATGGCTTGATTGTAAAACTTCAAAACCATCCCTGAAACTTTACCCTGTATTCTCCCATGGAAGAAAGTTATCAGTTTTTACATCCCAAAGACACTCTGGGACTGAACTGTGAAATTCTGGTCAACCCCAGACAGGTGGAAGGAACAAGCAGACCACGCAGACCACATGGGACTTCAACCTTCTTTGCTCACTCATTTAATAGTACTGCATCAAACGTGTGTTGTGGATAGTACTGTGTGGCCTGGGTGAGGGTGATTGAGCCGCAGGCATGTCCTGTGTCGCTCCCACCACCAAGCCTCTGACTTGGTCATGCTCTAGTTTTGCATCTTCATCCTCTGCCTCTCCATTCTGAAATCAAAGACAAGCTCACAAAGGGGATATTTTGCTGAAAGTCAGCACACTAAAGTATCGAGCATGGCTCTAAAATCACATCTCTCCCTGGAAAGAGCCATCCACATGGCAAAACAAAAAAACTAAAAGGAAAAGGGGTAGAGCCAAGTAGGACTAAAAACTAACCCTTTGCAGTGTCTTCTAATGAACTGTTTCGTTTGCTTTGACTGGAGTCTACTACAAGTTTCCCAGAGTGCATTTTGGAATTCATGAGAGACAGACAGAAACTCACTGCTGACTTCTTAGTCTAAGATAACACAGAGAATTCAAAAAGAAAAGCCAGTAGAATACAGATAGCTCCTAGGGACAAAATAGTTGCTCTGTACAAGAAGGCATGGCAAATCAATGGTTCTACGAGGGCTACACCTGCTCCCCAAGCTTGGTGAGATCAGCTTACCATGTTTACATTTGTTTTATTTATTTTGGAAGGAAAATCAGTGACTGCTTGCCCTGGGGAGGGAGGACAGCCTCCCTCATAATGCTGATAGGGCTCCTTCTGAATTCACAAGAAAATGTCTGGATCTCCTGACTTTCCCAGAGTCTGTCACTGCCAGTGTGCCACAACCACCTCAGTGGACTTGGCTTCTCCTGTCCCTAAGCCATCTGGATCAGGGCTGCATGTTGGGGAGACCCATTTCCATCCACGGGAGGGCGTTCAGCACCAGCCTCGGGGACATGAACAGGCAGTGGGTCAGCAGGCCCCTAAGCTCCTGCAAGCCTGCAGCCCTCCCCTTTCCCAACACATAGGTGTGCTCAGCCATGCTATCAAAGCCTCCTCAGCTATGTGAGTTACCAGAGGTACCCTACCATGAACGAAGTTTGCATTAGTTTCCTCTATCCTTCAACAGTGACTGTGACAATGCACCTAGGGTTACATAAATTGGGAAAAGATTTGGAGGCTCGAGAGGGGAAAGCCCACTAGGCTATAGGTTTAGTTAGTGAGTAGCCTGGACAATGGGAGCGATGTGACTTAGCCTATGTGGATAAGGGAGTAATTGATTGACATATGACTGTAATCCAGGCACTTCAGACATCAGGAGGCAAAGTAGGAGGGTGTTGTCCTTTTCTGCTTGTGTCAAGGGTAGGGACTGGGCCCTGCTCCCAGAATCCTCTGCTAAGGACCTGAAGGGATTGACGCTTTAACACCTTCAGCCTCCTCATCCCAAGTATCACAAAATAAAGAAAAGAAAATGTGGCTGAGGTGCTTGGATCAGTCAGCATTCCCCAGAGAAACCCAGCAAGAAGACAGGCAGAGAACAGAGAGAGAAACCTACTGAGAGAGACTGGTCCATGCTGTTACAGAGCCTGAGAGAGGGCGCAGTCTGCTGTGTGCAAGCTGAAGCCTCAAAGAAAATGGTGGTAGACTCAGTCCAAGCCCAGAGGCCAAAGGGCCAAGATGGCCAATATCGTGGCCATCTGAAGACCAAGAACTAGCCTGCTGGTGTCCATGGGCAGGAAAGTGGGCACATCCAAGCCCAAGCAGAAAGTGGCAGCAGCCTCCCTCTTTCCTTCTCTCTGAGCCTTAGTGGACTGGGAGTGGCCCACACATGACAGCAAATCTCCCAGTGCAGCACTAAAATCATGTCCTCCCAGACACCCTGCAGCAGACCCAGCACTGAGTTCTACCAACGCTCCGAACATCCTTAACCAGCTCACATTTGATGCCATCTCAGTACTCCTCCAAGCACAGACCATGCGACGACAGCACTCCAAACATCATCAGTGACCGACTGAGCTGATGCTGCCACGCCAAGCGCATCTCAGAAGAGCCTGAGTGTGGACACCCCATGACCACCATGGCCTTGAGCAGAAGTTGGCTTACTGACTAGGTGCCTTGCCACAGCCTGAATGATGACTCCCCTAGCTCCATGTGAACCTCGCTCATCTCCTTCACCTTGCTGCTGGACTCCAGCATCCTTTCCCACACAGAGTCTCCCCAAGTTGTATGTGACTGGCATACCATCTGAAACAGGTTTGTGAACAGGAAATCTGAGCAGGGGAAAACTGTCATTGATGACCCTAGGCTTGTTATTATAAGGCTATAGTGATAAAAGCTTTTTAACTTCTTAGCAGAATTCTCTAGCTAAACTTGATGGTGTAAGAGTAAGAAATGACTGGTTGCAAATGCTTTGTGGAGGCCAGTTTAAGTCAGAGTGCCAAACATAAACCACGGGTTGAGAAACTGTTGTAGTTATCACATTATCAGTCTAGGGGAATTGCTGGGTTTGCTTTCTCACCAAGTAAAGAATTAAAAGGCAGGAAAAATCTCATACCAGCAGAGAGCAACAGGCAAAAAAAAAAACCTTTATTGGAAGATAAAGAATCATCACTGGACTGGAATGGCTCAGCACTTAAGAGCACTGACTGCTCTTACAAAGGACCCGGGTCCGATTCCCTGGACCCACATGGTGGTTAACAATTGTCCATTAATCCAGTTCCAGGGAATGGGAAGCCCTCTTCTGACCTCCTTGAGCATTGTACAACATGGGTGCACTTACATACATGCAGGCAAACACTCATAAAATAAATAAGTATCTTTTTAAAAAGAATTCCATCCACACACACAAATAATCACCACCCATACATACACATAGGCAAAGTCAGAGGTGAAACTCTCAAGTGGAAAAGGGACCCAGAAACAGAAATCCAGTGCCCCCCAGGGACGATCTGAGTTTGAAGGGTTTTAGTAGATTCCCCTCCCCTAGTTTTGGATTGGTCACTTAATCAAAGAACAGAAGACTGATAGGTCCCATCTCCAAGGTGAGATATCCAAAATGTTAAGTGATTCTAAGTAGTTCAATTAAAGGGGCCCTGTTGGAGTTAAAAATAAGGCCTTCCAGCCAGACAAAAAGAGGCAGGAAGTGTACCACTTTGATGACATCTCTATTAGGAATTAGTCCTGTACGGAATGAGACATTACGGAACCCAAGCAAGGCGCTCTTGGTGCCCCTTCCGGTGCTTGGCAGGGAAGGCTGCTGTGGGGCTGGCACACTGACTGATGGCATTCATGGAGCAGGATCACATGGGGGTAAACTCAATTCAAGCTCATTAGTAGCGATTGTACGCTTATTTTCACTGGGTCAGTTTTCCCTGGAGAAACTATTTGCATTCCTCTCAACACCCTGCAGTGTGCCCAGAGGATCAGAGGGCAGTGGGAGTTCCAGTAAGGAGCACGTGGGTGTGCTCAAAACCCATACTCTTCCCGCCCATGGTTACAGCAAAATGAAGCCTGTTTATGCATCGCAAAGCCAAGTCTTCAAGCCTCCACCACAGGAAAATCAAGAAGAAGCAAAACTGTTTCTTGCACTCAAAGCTTGGTTGCTCCACAGCACAGCGACGCCTCCAGACTTCATAGAAGACGGAGAATGGATTCAGGTTCCAAAAATGATCAGAAGATTCACGTAATTCAGTGGAGGGAGAAGCCACCTGAAGAAAGGAGATCCTAGCAAACATCTGAGGATGGGGAAGAAATAGTGCAGAGAAGATGCCTGAAGTCACGTGTGCTTACAGCCCACCACACATTTCCTGCTGGGAAGACTGGTTTTACACTCACCCCCAGACCTCTGAGGCTTTGGCTGGCCCTGGGCAGCTGTTTGGCAATGCCCATGCTGTATGTAGGCTGCAAGCTGTTCCCTGACTCCTGTTTAGTAAATACCTAATTCATTTTGAATATGAAGATCCCCTCTCTCCACCCCACCCCGCGGTTTGAGTGATGGAGGCATTTATAGAAATATTAAATCATCGTAAGCAGAGCTAAGGAAACTCTTAGTGGGTAAAGTGCCTGCTGCACAAGAGAGGGGGCCTGTCTTCATATACACAGCACCTATAATCCCAGTGCTAGGATTCAGCAGGCTCTCTGGCCAGCCAGTCCAACCAATCAATGAGCTCCAAGTTCAGTGAACAAAGCTATCTCAGAAACCTAGGTGAGGACAAGTGGTCAAGGTACAGAGAACAAGAGACCGCTCTGTGATCAGCCCTAAATCGGATATCTACGTCACAACCCTCTACGTCACAACCCTCCCCACAAGGTTCAGGGATGACTGCAGAAAGACTGTAAGAGCCAAAGACAGTGAATGATTACAAGGAAGGTTCTCCAAACACAACAGGGCAACTGTACATATAAACTCACAGGTACACACAAGACCTGGGTGCTTAAGACAGACAAAATCCCAGCATGGAGGGGCGGGGCTCCAGACTGTCAATGGCTATGAGAAGAGGTAGATTGTTTTCTTTAGGGGTGGGATACCCAGTAGGTTGACCAGGGAGATTGTTTTCTTTAGGGGTGGGACACCCAATAGGTTGACCAGGCATCGGAGGATGGACCCACACCCTAGAGAATTTGTATTGGACAGGTTTGTTAAAAGACACAAAGTTGGCGTGTTAAGGAGGTGGGGAATCTGAGAGGAGCTGGGGGAGGAGAGCTGAATATGATCAAACACATTGTATATAATTTCCAGTGAATCAATAAAAACATCAAAACATAGTAAGGCAAGAAGCTATTTTAAAGGAAGACACCCAGTGCTGGCCTCTGGCCCCCAACATGCACACACACAAATGCATAGACACACACACACGGAGAGACACACAGAGCAATAGGTATACTCAGACACATACATGTACTCATTTCACTCATGTACACACTCATAAGCACACACAGACACACACACTTAAAGCGATCCTGACCGTATCTTTGTTACCATCAAACATGAAGGGTTTTGGGTAGTTTGTGTTTCACAGTCTGTGATAAGCACCTCAGATTTCCTTTGGGGGAGGAAATCCTTTAAACAAAAAGCATCATTTCATGCCTCTTCTTTTTGCATTGGCCGTGAGGAGGGACTCTCAGAGTTATCTGCAGAACTCTCAACCCAGGAGCAGAAGAGAGAGGGAGGAATGGAGGCTTCCCTTGGTGCCCCGGGGCCAGTGTTCCTGCAGCATTCCCTCCTCACCTCCTGGAAACCAAAACTCAAATATGCTTAAGTCCCTTATATAAAGCGTGTGAAGCCAAGCATGATGGCTCTTGCCTGCCATCCCAGCACACCAGAGGCTAAAGCAGGAGAAACAACACAAATTCAAGGATAGCCTGGGCAAAATAGTGACTCCCAGGCCAACCTGGCCTACAGAGTGAGACCCATCTCAAATAAAAAACAAAATAAAATAATGTACTTTTGCACATAATCTACATACATCTTTCACCTGACCTGAATCATCTCTACATTGCTTGTAGTGACCACACAAGGTCATGTTATGTAAATAGTTCTCTGCTATATTGTTAAGAGAAAAAGGACAGCAAAAACAACACTATCTGCCATCAATACAGACACAATCTGCAAAATATCTAAGATTGCATCATTTATGCCACTGAAAATCTTTGTACTTTCATGAGGACTTACTGAGCATCTTTAATGTGTAGTCTTAGAACATATGGGACCAGCACAGTCCTACACGTGCACTCCTGCAGCCATGGGTAAGGAGGTCTCTGCGTCTCAGCCATCAGAGGCTGCCTACTCTGCTGTACTATTTCCTGTCAACGCTGGGTCTTAATGCATCCACCTGGAAAAAGTCAGGAAGAGAAATCGCTTCCTGAGACTGGGTACATGGAAGGAAACCGTGGGCTTAACTGAGGCTGCAACATCAGCACATCAAACACTTCCCACGAAATGTTTATAGGACTTTAGATTCCTGGTGACAGATATTCTTTAACAAAATACACTGCAATGAGTACTTGGGAATGGTTCCTGTCTCTTTTCCCCCAAAAAGATGTTTACTGTGATTCATGCCCATATTAACGTAAAGATTTTTCTCTGCACACTCTTGAAAACCATGACTTGCCTCAAATAAGAATTCTTGTTTTCATCAACCTAAGCCATTGCAGGGAGAAGTGTGTCTTTTTATTTAGCTTCTTGGGTGCTAATCAATTGCTAATTATCTTTAACCATATCGATCTTCCCCACTGTTTTTGCCATATAGATTAATGAGTGACATTATAAGGAGCACAGCTTCGTGCATGGAAAGAATGGATTTGTGCATTCATTATTCACCCGCATAAATACCTGCGTTTTCATTTGGAACTTTCGAAGATCTCAGAAAGAAGCACCAAGGAGAGGTGCAATCTGACAAAGGCAAGAACTGGGACAGGAAAATTATGTACAGTGGAAATGGAGAAACATAAAGAGGTCTGTGCAAAATGCATCTGCTAAAAAGGATACAGGACACCAGAGGGAGGAGCGAACCCTGCTGCAACGCGTGCCCCCGTGCCCAGGGCAGGACTTGTAAGCAGGCTCCTGACCCCAATGAGTTCATTCACAAAGAGCAAGCCCACATTAGGATCCTCTCCTGGGCCCCTGTTCTCTGGCTTCTACCCCATTAACAAAGTCAAAGTGCTCTAGGGATTTAAAAAATATATATTTGCCAGAACTACAGGAAGTGAAGATAACAGCCTCCCATGAATTTTCGCCTACCCTCTACCTGGCCATCTGTCTTAGTTACCTTCTATTGCTGTGATAAACATCTATGACCAAAACCAATTTGGGAAAAAAGAGTTGATCTGGCTTACATCTCCCAGGTCAGTTGATCTGGCTTATATCTCCCAGGTCACAGTTTATCCCTAAAGGAAGCCAGGCCAGGAACTCAGGACTAGAACCTGGAGACAAGAGCTGGAGCACAGGCCACAGAGGAACGCTGCTCACTGGCTGCTCCTCTGGCCCATACTCAGTCTGCTTTCTTACACAATACAGAACATCCTGCCCAGGGATGGCACCGCCCACAGCAGCTGGCCCCTCCCACATCACTCAACAATCAAGAAAACACCCCACAGACAAGGCCACAGGCCAATCCAATGGAGGCAATTCCCCAACTGAAGCTCCCTAAATCCAGGAGTGTCAAGTTGACAACTAAAGCTATCCAGTATACCATCTAAGGAAGTCAGAGAAGGCTGGTGGCTCCTCAGATCAGAGGAAGCCCTGGCCCCCTGTGCCACAAAGAAGCACCAGAGAGAAAACCCAATACATGGGGGGAGAACCTCAAGAAAAAGGCACTGAGGTGAAGTGAACTTTAGCAACAACACTGTGGGCATCTGAAATCAGAGGCGTGGTCCTCCCAGACAAAGGGAGGTGTCTACGCTTTAAGGTCTGTTGAAGGGTCGGGGAAGGGTCCCGGCACTGCAGCGTGTGGTTGCAGATTTAGTTAATATGCTACTTAGGGGAGAGGAAAGCATGTGACCTAGGCTAAGTGACAGGAGTCACTGTTTCTCTGGGTAGGGCAGTGGGGCCTGGCACTGCGCAGCCTGGAAGACATGGCTATAGTCAGGATGTCTTGGGCAGGTGTTAGGAGAGCTGGGTATGTCCCTGCCTTGGCCACAGCTGCCCTGGAAGGGCCAAAGGGTATGGCTACTCTAACAGTAACCCTCAGAAAGCACTCCAAAAGAACTCGCTAGAGTACAGGACATGGCTGTACTGTGTCCCCAGGTCCCAGGACAGAGTTGTGTAAACCTTGGAATCTTTGTTATGCTAATAGAGACTCATCATAGTTGCCCCCTGGGAGCTTCAAGATGGGCACCGGTCATCAGGAAGACCAACTACTCTCGTCATTCACAAAGAGCAAGCCCACATTAGGATCCTCTCCTGGGCCCCCTGTTCTCTGGCTTCCCATTCCATCTAGCCTGATCTCCAGGAAAGAAGGGGCCAGTTCAATCAGTAAAATCCTTGGATGTTATGGGTCAGGGACGCTTCCTAACTGAGGAACCAATAGGTTGAAACTCCCTGATCCCCACAGAGGACACATGGGAGCTAGGAAGGTTTGTGTCTCTTTACTGGACTGCACTTGAGTTCCCTGTGATGAAGCTGTAACCCTAAGCATAACCCCCTCTCTCTCTCTTGAGTTTTCTGAGTTGTAGCAAATTGTTAAACCTGAGGGGGTTATGGGAACATCAAATCTGTAGGCAGCTGGCTGGAAGTGAAGACAGCCTAGAGACCCTGGAAACGTGGTGGGGGGCCTGGGGAGAGACTGTAACTGAGGACTGAGCCTTCAGTGGTAAAGTCGGACAGGAACTCCATAGAGGCGGAAGTGGAGGCAGTGCACATTGTCTCTTCCCTTCCACAGCAAACTCCGCAATGCCCTGACCGTGGCTGGATCAGCAGCCTCTTCTCGGGGTGCAGTAAGATGGTGGGATGGGAAGCTCAAAGTCCCAGAGGGTGTGACTGTCAGGCCTTTGCCCCTGCTCATATTACACAGGACTACTTTCACACAATGATAGAAATACTGAATAACAGAATACACGTCCCACAAAGCCCAAAGTACTTCCTATGTGGCCCTTGCAGATAAAGGTTGCAAGTTACTCCTAAAAGACAGCACATGGTCCTAACTTACTGTGCCTACCTTACTCAGGAGGACCCAGAGAAATTAATGTGTGAAAGTTAGACTTGGGATTCACTGGGGTCCTCAACAACCTGCACCATGTAAGACTCTCCATAATGAAGCTCCACCAAACCCAAGTCACAGTCAAAGTCACCCACATGATTAAGGACACGGCCAGGAGGGACGTAACCTCCCCTCAAGCATGGATGGCAGCAGTCTACAGTACAATTGAATTAAAATACTGGAAAAATCTTTAAAAGATTTGG
This sequence comes from Eospalax fontanierii, assembly GCA_035773235.1. Classification (NCBI taxonomy): domain Eukaryota; kingdom Metazoa; phylum Chordata; class Mammalia; order Rodentia; family Spalacidae; genus Eospalax; species Eospalax fontanierii. The sequence continues at coordinate 58,727,587 of CM069542.1, read as the reverse complement.
AAAGCATGAAAATACCCTAAAAAATAACCATTAGAATATGGCTAGAAATATTAAAATGTAGAGGAATTATATATTTAAAAGTTCTATCGTTTATCTTATTTGATATCCTAAGAGAAAGAAAAAGAAAATGAATTTTTTCATCTTTTAAAAGAACACAGTGACAGAATATTTTCAAAACTTGAAGTTAAATATAAGCAGGTCTCAATCCTCTTCAGAGAAACCTCTTCCTGCAGCAGATGGCGTAACACAGGGATTCACCACTGGTCAACCTGCAGAGAACGGCTCAGCCCTAAACGGGTCACCTACACCACACTCTCGGCTCTCAGGGATCAGGGACCACTGAGGAAGAGGAGACCCAGAGAAGGTGAATGCACACAGCTGCAACAGAGCACTCACATACATGAGCCCACAGCAGACAACAGCATGCACACGACCTGCACACGCCCAAGCCAGACAAAGTCCCAGCATACTGAGGGAGGTGCGCAAGAAGCCTCAGCCCTAGCTGAGGAGCTATTGGCAATTGCCAGCTGCTGGGGCGGGGGGTCTGTTTTCTTTGAGGTGCAATGCCTGGTGGGTAGACCAGGCTTCAGGGAACAAACCTACAACCAAGCAAACCTGAGGAACACAAATTAGACTTGATAGGCCTTTAAAAATATAAGGGAGAACATGAAATGAAGGGGGACAGGGTGTGGGTGGATCTGAGAGGAGACAAGGAGGGGTCTGAATGCAATCAAAACACACTGTATAAAATTCTTAACGAATCAATAAAAGCATTTCTTTTACTCTTTTTGAGACAGGGTCTCCCAGTAGCCCCACCTGGCCTGGAATTCACTATGTAGACTAGGCTGGCCTTGAACCCACAGACATCCACTGCCTCTGCCTCCTAAGTGCTGAGAGAAAAGGTGTACACCAACACACCAGACTGTAATGAAAATATTTTTAAAGTATGCATACTGAGGTATGTTCTGTAAGATGATTTTCTAAATGGCTGCAGAAGATAGCCACCTCCCAATACCCCATGAGTATGAGTTGAACCTATCACCTTATTTCAAAAAGAGACTACAGCAGTGGTGATGGAATGCCACATCTGGGGTAAGATAGAAAAACTGGCACCTCTCCCCTCCTGACCATCCCCATCACCTCTCCCCTCCTGACCACCCACCACCACCTCTCTCTCCTGACATCCACCATCACCTCTCCCCTCCTGACACCATCTGCTTTCTTGCCTCTTACTCCAATAGAGAAGATACCCACAAGAACCCAGTGTGGCACAGAGGCCTCAGCAGTGGGAACGGCAGGTATCAGCCTAACCTCCATCGGGGAGCTTAAAAGTAGGCCCTGCTTCTGCTGAGCCTTGAAAAGACTGGGCTCTGAGCCAACCCCTGATTGGCAGTTGAGGAGAGACCCCCGAGCTGACGCAGAGGCTCCAGCAAACCCAGCTTAAATTCCTGACTCGAGTGAGATGACAGATGTGTGTTGTCACGAGCCTCTAAATATGGAGGTGACATACTACCTAACAGTGGACACCAAATATGTATCTCAGTATCATACATATATATATATGTATATATATATATATATATGTATATATATATATGTATATATATCACAGAGCGAAACCAGGCAGAGAATACAAGCTACAACTTACAGGTCACTGCTGCAGAGACTCAAAACATTCAATTAAAAAGGAGGCACTGGACACAAAAGGAGCTGTAAACCAGAAAGGGTGCACTAATGATCAATGGTCTGGTAGAAGCAAACACTGGCTTTACAGAGCAAAGTGATAAATATTTAAGGAATAATAATATTAATAATAACAATAAAACACTTAAGGAAATTAGAAGCATGTTGAGGGCCAGCAAGATGGCTCCCGGGTAAATGAACTTGCCGCCCAGGGATGGTCATGCATGGTTCATGCTTGGCCGACCCAGGCAGAGCTGGTGAACGCACTGTGCCCACTCTGACTTGGCTTGATCACTGGACCATCACTGGAGCTGTTCATATCTTTTTCTGCAATGCTTCATTTCTTCTAATATTTTATTTTTAAAATGATTTATTGTAAAAGTTTTTTAAAGTTTCAGATCCTGGAGCATGTGGGAGTTACAATTCTTGGATGAGGAATATGTTCAGCCTGCATAAATAAGTTCAAATATTCAAATAACCCGTATGTATTGCAGTAGTAGGACCAGGCGTGGCACAGTGGTGCATATCTGTAGTCACAGTGAGCAGAAGATGCAGCTATAATGAAAATGTCAATGACAGAATTAAAGGTGTAAGAATCATACACAGTACACATGAGGATCACCATGACTTGTATGACCCTAACAAGATAGCTTCAAAGCTCTGCTATAGACCTGAGTTTTTGTGTATATGTGTACATGTGGGTACATGCTTGTGTATGTGCAAATGTGTGCGTCTAAGTGTGGAGGCCAGAGGTCAGTCTCGGACGGTTTCCTCAGTCCAGTCAATATTCACATTGTTCTGAAACAGGGCCTCTCACTTTCACCTGGAACTTGCCAGTTTGACTAGGGTGACTAGTCACCAAGCCCCACGCAGCCTCCCCAGCACCATGCCTGGTTTGCAGATGGGGTCTGAGAACTGAACTCAGGTCCTCATGCTCACACAGCAAAGACTTTCCTGACTGAGCCGTCTCACCTGGCCCTGAATTTGTTTCCTAAAGTTCCAAGGAAAATTATAAAATCAACAGTCATGGCAAAGCTGTCAGTGTGCTCACTTAGCAAATGACTGAATAAGCAAAACTCAACGCTGAAAGGAATGTCAAAAATATAAACAAAGCAATAAACAAGCCTAACTTAATAAGCACGTTCCCAATGATTCGAAAACACATCTTCAGGTCTACATGGAACATTGGCAGAAACTGACCATGTCGGGCTGAGGAGTCAACTCAGTAGTTAAAAGCACTGGCTGCTCTTGCAAAGGACCCGGACTTGGTTCCCAGCACCCACATGGCAGCTAACAACCACCTGTAACTCCAGATCCAGGGAATCCAACACACTCTTCTGGCCTCCAAAAGCACTGCATGCGTCTGGTTCACATATAAGGAAACACTCATATACATAAAATACAAATAATTTTTTAATTGGGCATGGGCTACGTAACAGAGGAATTCTCATCCCGTGTAACTGAATCAATATCATATTGACCATGCTCTTTGACCACAGAGTAATAAAATCAGAAGTAACCGTAAATGCTCAAAGAGCAAGCCGTACCATTCACACTTAACACGAGAGCAAACCAAACCTTATGAGTCAGCATGTTCCCTTTCTCCTCCTGAAATCATAAAAAAGCAATAAAGAGAACCAAAGCCATTTTGCAAACTACAGCTTTTCGGTGAATTTAGGAGAAAGATAAAGCCTGCAGACTACAAATTATGTGTAGACACTGCCAAGAGTCATTGATTTAGGGCCAGCACCATTCAGCAGTGACTGAAGAAAAGTGCTCTCCGAACCAGTTCGTGGCAAAGAAGACCAGTGCCGTGTCCTTCACAGGGGCTAGAGAAACAAAAGGCAGCAGGCCAGCCCATACTCACTAGCTGAGTATGGAAACGGAGGGCCACAGACATGGTGCCAGCTCTTCCAGGTTCATGTGTGGGTCATGTTCCTGCCAGTCATCAGACTAGTCTGTAGATACCAGAATTCGTCTTTCAAGTGCTAAACTCTACAAACAGCAGGAGGCTGGGGAGACAGCTCAGCAGTTAAGAGCACCGACTACTCTTGCAGAGGACCCAGGTTTGGTTCCCAGCACCCTCATGGAGGCTGACAACCATCTGTAACTCCAGTTCCAGGGGATCTGATGCCCTCTTCTGGCCCTCACAGACATTGCACACATGTGGTGCACAGACATACCTACAGGCAAAACACTCACACACATAAAATAAATAAATTTTGCCAGGAATTGGAAACAACCTAAATGTCCCTCAGCCAATAAATGAATAATAAATTTGTGGTATATTTACACAATGGAGTTCTATTCGGCTGGAAGGAAAGACAAATGCATGAAATTTGCAGACAAGCGTGCCTTTCATCACTGATCAAAGAAGCTTCTTTTCCCAACAGATGAAGACTATTACAAAGTTCCATTACTGGCCAAATAGAAAATCAATGTCTGTGAGGTGTGCATCCCTGAGTCACACACCTATAATGCAACCTCTACAAATACCTAAAGCTCAGGAAACAGCGTAACAGAGGGTGAAAAGATTATTAATGCATCTCTCAGCTCTCACCAGTGAAGCTTCTACAGGCAACAGATGGTGATTAACCCAGAAAATTACCATTGGCCAAAAGGGCAGAGAATGGGAGACTGCAGAGTGCTTATCCCCAAATAGAACTCCTGTACCAAACCCCTGCCACCCAAGGCTCAGGGACCACTGTAGAAGAGGGGATGGAAAGGTTATGAGTCAGAGGAGGAGGATGACCACAAGGAAACTGAGTACTCACAAGAACTCACAGCAATGGTGACATCATGTACAAGACCCAGGCAAGCTCAAGCCAGAGAACATCCCAGCATAGAAGTGGGGACGTGGGGACGAAGTTCGACCTCAGCTGAGGAACTATTGACAGCCAATAGCCACTGGGAGAAGGACAGCTGGTTTCCGTGAAGGGTGCGCTGCTACATAAGTTCATCAGACTCCTACGGTTGAATGCACACTGAAAGACATTTGGGGACACAAATTTAGCTTAACAAGCCTTAATACATATAGCAGAGCAGATGAAATTCAGTGGCAGGGGGCTATAAGATGACTGAAGATGGGGAAGGTGCCCAAATACAATCAAATTATATTGTATGAAATCCACAAAAATTCAACTAAAATTTTTAGATAAGTGAATAAATAGGTTTTTGAAGAATAAAAAATAGCAATTAGCATACAGAGACCAGGAAACACATCCTCCTGTGTGATGTACCTCTCCCTGGGAGACAGGAACGAACACACCTTCACTTCATCCTAGAGAGGTCTCTAAGGATAGACCAAAGAAACAATTCCTCTGAAGTCTATCTTGGTGTGCCAATGAGATTATTAGGCTTCCTGACAAGAGCAGGGTGGGGTGACTCGAGGAGCACGGGTGACAGGTGACAGAGGTGCTGTCTCAAGCACAGGCTAGCATGGCTCAGAACTCGGGACATTTGCACCCCTGGGCTCCCTGCCCAATTTCCAGGCCTGGAGAGTCTCCTCCCCTCAAGTGCTCACGTATCCTCCCCATGTTCTAGGCTCTCTGTGTCTTGTTAGTTTCATGAGTGTCTTGAGCTTCCTGGCCTACCTGAGCTCACTGAGACTCACAGGAATGTTTCATCATGGCGGAAATAGTCCTACAGTAGAGACCTACTCAGAAAATTAATTAATGAAGAATGAATCTCGGTCAACTAAGTTAAGGAATTAGCAGATGGAAGAGCGTGGGCTGGGCTGTTTAAATACAGAACTGAGAGCTAACTAGGATTATAGTAGCCTGCGGTGCTCAGGCTACATTCCCTGGCAGCATAGAAGGATTCGATTAAAAAGGAGTAGGGAAAAAAAGAGAAAGTTTGGAATTAAATTCATTGAATGCTTAATCCAAAATAGCAGGGAGTTTTAAAATATAGCTTAAAGTTAATAAGGTAATTAAAGTATAAACATCCACAAAAGTACTAAGACAAAATTATGAATACTAATATTAATAAGTACGAAATAGGTGGTTGTGGGGATCGGAGCAGAAAAGTAAACAAGCTAATTTTATGATTGTTCTCTGAGGGGAACTAAAAGATATCCTTTCAGGAAATGGAGCCCTGAGGTAATTATAGGATACTGTAAAAGTAACCTTTGCATAAAAATACCAACTTCAGTAATTATCAAAAGAACTGAGCAAAGTGGCAGACAGCTCACATAATAATAGATCTGTAGCACACTGATTTTGGCAGTTTTAGGTTTACAGGAAAACTGAGAGGAAATCGAGCATTCCCATGTACTGAATCCCATACACACACAGAGAATTCCCATGTACCCCAACCCAGTCACGTACACATGTCCCTTACCAGAGGGTCACATTTATTACAACTGACCAACCTGGAACGACACATCATTAACACCCCAAGTCCACAGCAACATTACTGCAAAGTGCTGCTGTGCACCGTAGGGAGGACGCAGGGTCCATGTGTCCATCTTTAAGCAGTGTACGGAGGAGCTTCACGGTCCTGAAACTCCTGCCCTCTTCTGTCCCGGAAGTCACTAGCCCACTTTCGGTGTCTGCCATCCGCTGTCCCCAATCTTACAGTCAGGGTCACGCAGGATTCAGCCTTTTCTGGTTTATTTCACTTGTAATTTGCATTTAAATTTCTCCCGTGTCTTTTCATGACTTATTACCTTATTTCTTTTCATTACTTAAGAATATTCCACTGTTTGGATGTACCACAATTTATTTCTCCATACGTGCTATTGAAAGATATCTTGGTTGCAGAAGCTATAAATAAAGCTGTTTTGAACATTCATGCATTCATTTCTGTGGAAGCATAAATGCTAAGACTATGTTTGGTTTTATAAGAAACTGCCAAACTGTGAACTGGACAGATGACTCAACAGTTAAGAGAACTGACTGCTCTGCAGAGGACCCAGGTTCCATTCCCAGCACCCACATGGTGGCTAACAACTGTCCATCATAACCCATAACTCCAGTTCCAGGGGATCCAACACCTTCTTCTGACCTCCATGGGCATCGCACGACACAGGTGCAGTTACATGTATACAGGCAGTACGCGCATACACATAAAATAAAAATAAATAAAACACTAAAAAAAGAGATATGTTCAGATTGGATCACAAAACAAAAACAAGAATGTTCTAATAAAAAACGCATGCAAAGGTAAAGCAGAGACCTCAGTCCCAAGGTTAGTCAGAAATACCAAATCATGAGACACTCTTAGATGAACATCAGAAGAAGGCACTTTTAAGGGCACGAGGTGAAGTTCACAGTGGAGACCAAGCAGTCGTGACTGGGTACAGAGTAAGGACAGCAACGATCAGAGGGCAGAAGTGACATGAAGAATGGGTGTGAGATCTTTAAATTCACCTGGGAGCCATTGAAAGATGGAATATACTGTAATAATAACAGATATATGGAAACCTAAGTGAATTAGTGAGGTCTGACACTGAGGTGCCAGTGAATGTTAAATTCTGTTTTACCCAGTAATAGGAAAATAGGTTTTTCTCTTAACGCTTGAAACAATTATCCAAGAGCAAAATGTGTTAGCATTGCTCTACATTGTATAGTTACTGGACAAAATTCATTACTAATATTCAGTGCATTAATGACAGATCATTCAGGGCTGGAGGGATAGCTCAGTGGCTAGGTGGACTTGATGCTCTTGCACAAGATGCAAGTTGATTCCCAGCACCCACATCCAGTGGCTCACAACCACCTGCAGCTCCGGTTCCAGGATCCAAAATCCTATTCTGGACATTGTAGGTGTCTACGCTCACATATGCTCACGTGCCATACACACACACACATATACACATAACTTTAAAATATGAACAAATATTTTATAAAAATAGAGTCAGGCAGGGTGGTGCACACCATTAATCCCAGCACTCGAGAGGCAGAGGCAGGCAGATCTCTATAAGTTCAAGGTCAGCCTGTCTACATAGTGAGTTCCAGGCCAGCTGGGGCTACAGGGAGACCCTGCCTCAAAAAAAAAATAAATAAATAAATAAATAAATAAATAAATAAAGCTCATTCTACAAATGGCACTAGGAAAACATGCTCTCCATATGCAATGTATAAAGCACAATCACTCTGTAAAGTCTCAGGTCTGCTAGAGCTGTACCATGTTCTAAGCAAAACTAAAATTTCTGGAAACTATGTAAGCCATTCAGATGTCATATGGAAAATGATTTCTTGAATCAGACACAGAAAAACACAAACACAGAAAGAAAAGATTATTAAATGTATTTACATTAACATTAACAATGGCCAGTGAGATGGCTCAGCAGGTAAAGGCACTTACCACAGAGCCCGATGACCAAAGTTTGATCCCTGGGAGCCCACGTAGTGAAAGGAGAGAACCAACTCTTGCAAGTTGTTTTCTGGCCTCCACACTTGTGCCATGACACCCATATGCCCATACACATTCCCATGCACACACACACACACACACACACACACCGACACACGGACACACACACGAAATAAATAAATGTTAAGTGAAATTATTTTTAATTAAGATTGTAAATATGTATAATGAAAGACATTCCTGGGAAATGAAGCTACAGATGAGAAGAGAGATGTGGGGGTGAGAGATGGCTCCGAAGCTAAGAACACTGGTTGTTCTTGCAGTGCGTCAGTTCCCAGCACTGACACGGCAGCTCACAACCTTCCATGACTCCAGTTCAGAGGAATCTGATTCCCTCTTATGACCCTGGGGCATTGTACATTTACATACATGTGTACATTTACATACACACAGGCAATACACTTAAATACATAAAATAAAAATAAGAAAATATTATTAAAAATAAATAAAGAGTGTGCCTCTTGGCGTGTTCAGTTTTCTCCAAAAAAATTTAGCTGTGAAACAGTAAAGGACATGCTGAACGTGAGTTGTTGCGTTTGCCCCCAAAGCTTCCGACTTTGTGCTAATGAAGCAATGAGACAACCTTTCAGATTTCCCAGCTTGCATGTTTACAAATTCACGTATGACTACATTATTTATTTTCTGTAAGCGTTGATGCTTTGACACCTTTGGGACTAAGGGACAGAGAAAGACTCCCTCTCCTGCCCCCAGCTAATAATTCCTAGAAGTAGCAAATACTCACGTGTGAGTAAGCTTTTCATGAGCCGGTCAGCAAGCCTGGCCTCGAATTCCCCACCCCTCCTCTGTCAGTCTAGCACACTCAGGAAGAAAATATTGCTCTATCACAACTTTCCCAGGTTCAGACCCAAGGCAACTGGCGACAGGCCACATGTCCAGAACCGGCTGAGATCCCTGAGCTTGTTAGAGTAAAGCCCCTGAAGAGAACACTGGTCAAGAGAACAGCGGTGTCTGGCCTGGATAAAGACCCAACTTTCCAGTTTGGTTCCTAGAAGCACAGAAAGCAGGTTCACCTTAGTTATGCTAAAAAGATGGGTGGAAACCTAGTGTGCTGATGGGATGGTGAGCTTTTCCTGCCAGAATCCCCACCTTAATGCAGTGGCTGTGGACCTAGTTAAGAGATGTGCGTTCTCCCTCAGTCTGTCCACTCTTGTGAATTTGGAAGCATGTACCCTCCTTTTCCTCTTCGTGTCTCTTTTCTAACCACGCTGTCCCTAACGCTCTCGGCTGCCCCAGCATCTTGCAGTTCTTCACGTTTCCTCCAAGCTCCCATCCTTTCCCACCATGTGGCTGCCCGTCCGCCATGAGTCTGACCCCATGAGACTCTAAGTCTGCGTGGCTTCATGGCTTTTCTCCCTCTCCCCTCCATCCTCCTCCTCAAGGCATCTGATGAGAGTTAGGGCTCACCTGCCCTGAGAATTTCTCTTTAAATTCCAATAAAATTGTCCTAAAGCTGTCATTTGAGTCCAGTCTTAAATTCTTTTATTAATGAGACAAGAAGCATCTGGTGGGGGAGGACCCTCTTCTTGCCTGTATTGAGATGACAGTTCTGAGGACACTCATCCTGCCTGGCCTTCCCTCAAGGAAGCCATGAAAAAGCTCAGACTGGACCTACTTCCTTCTGCCTCTTTCATTTATTTATTATTTTATTTTATGTGTATGAGTGTATTGCCTGCATGTGTGTAAGTGCACCCGTGTCATACAATGCTGGTGGAGGTCAGAAGAGGGAGTCAGATCCCCTGGAACTGGAGTTATGGATGATTATTAACCACCATGTGGGTACTGGGAACTAAACCCAGGTCCTCTGCAGGAGCAGCCAGCTCTTAACTGCTGAGCCACCTCTCCAGTCCAAGAGGCAAATTATTAATGTATAGTAACCCTAAACAGTAGATTCACAAGTATCTCACTCTTTTCTATTAAAAATATTTGCATAATTTTTCTCACTGACACATTCCATTTTTTTCTATTTGAAATACATGTGGCTTATTGCTTTAATCTTGAAAGAAACAGAAAACCATGCTTAAAACTTAGCATGTGGCCAACACTTCATACAGAGCTCTTCAGAGACAAGCCTCTTTACCAGGATAGCCACTCAGCACTGTAACTAATAACTAGGTTTGGTCTCTCCCATTCTTGCGCAAGGAAGATTCAGAAGCAAGGCTGAAGCATGCCTGGACAGACCAAGAACCAAACCCACCTGCTCTGATTGCCCACCCCTTCCCAGACTTGTGTCTCACCTTCCCTAGTCCTCGACCCTCTCCAAGAATTCATCAGTACCTGGTCAGGAATTTATTCCTCTCAGAAATGTGGGCATTTTAACAAAACACTAGTTAAAAGACTTCAACACCAAAATACTGCTTCATATCCATTAGGACAACTGTTGTCAGACAAAACAAAGAATGTGTGTATCAAGTGTTATGGGATGTGGGGACACTGTGATATCAAGTGTTATGGATGTGGGGACACTGGGACCGCTGTGCACCACCGGCAAGAACAAAACTGCAGGCACTATGCAAAACAATATGGCAGTTCTCTAAAAGGTTAACCATCAAATCACCACACGTCTAGGCAGCTCCATTTCTAGGTTTCTACTCCAAAGAACAGAAAGCAGGAGCGTGTGTAGGCACTTGACCATGCCTGTGCCCAGCAGCAGTAGTCATGACGGTCAAGATGTCATGTGGGTACAATCCAGATAGCCACTCACAGATGACTGGATGAGCAAAGTGTGGTCTGTATAAACAATGATTATTCAGCCTTCAGAAGGAAGGAATGCGCTGGAGCTGAGATGGACCTTGAAGATGTTGCAGGGCAAGAACCAAGCCAGTCACAAGGACGGGGAGGCCTGTGTCCAATAGGTACAGAACTCCAGAGGATGAAACCCTAGGGATGAGGGCAGTGATGATCTCATAACAGTAAGAATTCACTTAGTGACACAGACCTGTACCCCTAAAATGGCTAGAAGGTATGCAAGGGCCTGGGCTCTGTCCCCAGCACTGAGAAAATGGGATGAAAAGGAAAATTCTGTTGTGCATATATTACCACAGTAATAAAAAGACATCAGCACCTCAGTCTTAATTGCTGGGGTTTGGACCCAATGCACATAAACCAACAGACACTTTTAAGCAGCATAGACAAAGATGGCCTTGCTCACACAGCAACCTATGTGTGGGAGGAATGGGGGTACATGTGGGTATACATGCACATGTAGAGGCCAGAGGTCAACCTGAGGGTCATTCCCAGGAGTCATCCCACCATCTTTTGAGAGTGTCTCTCACTGGGACCTGGGGCTCACCAAGTAGGCTAGATTGGTTGACCAGAAAACCCGAGGGACCACGTCTTCACCTCCACAGTACTAATGATGTACTAATCTGGGGTTACAAACACAGATGACCACACCTGCCTTTCTTACAAGGGTTCTGGGGATCCAACATAGATCCTCATACTTACAAGGCAAGCACTTTACCAACTGAGCCACCGCCCCAGTCCCTCATTCAGAAATTTTTAAGAGCCTAGTCGACATCATTATGGTATTTCAACGTTCATTTTGAGAGCAAGCCAATACAAAGCAGATGTAATGTAGCATGATAAGTGCTGTCAGAGAGTCATGAACTAGCCCCTCACAATGATGCCCAATAAGAGGATCTGTCCAGACAGATGGAGCACACAGCATGGCCTGCAAGCCTGATCCTCTGCAGGGCAACTAGACCGAGGCAGGGAGGGACTATCAACCAGGTCAAGTTTTCAAGAGAGAACACGAGACATTAGCTTGAAATTTGAGTCTTTGACATATGAGCCTAGTGTTTTCTCCAAAAGAAACATGCAAAGTCATTTCTCCCTAAATCCCTAGGCAGAGAATTGCAGTAATAACAGTATTTGGAAGGTTTCAAGGGGACCCAGTGAGGACCCGGCCCCAGAGCTGCACGTTCCCCTTTGCTGGGTGACGTGCTCCACTCTGAGGCCCAGGCGCACATGGTGGCGCGTTCTGCTCATATTCATGCAGATGTGCTCTGACCCTTGTGCAGTCGGAGAAGCAGGTGTAGAACCTTCTGTTCTTAACATTTCCTTTCATAAAGGAAAAGATCCGGTTGAGCAAGAGGCTAGGGTTCTTGACTCCACTTCTTCCTTTGGTTTAACATCACTAATACCATGTGTGGTCCAGGTTGGGGAACCTTCTTCTAGACCAATTCTGGCACTTTCTACCATCACCAGAGGAAGAAAGGCTTTTCAGTCTGCTCCAGGCCCGAACACGGCAGGTTTACCCTCAGGATTCAGAAAGGGGCTCTGGAAGTTCCTTTTTAAAGTTCTCTATTAGCATATATTCACTATGCAAAATCATAGGTTTCATCATGACATTTTCATGCATGTATTTAATGTATTTTGATTGTGTTCACCTCATTACCCTTTCTTGTCCCCCTCCTACTCTTTCCTCTTCCCAACCAGTCCCCTTCAGCCTTCATGTCTGTGTGTGTGACGCCATGAGTCTTGTTAGGGCTTCTTACAGGAGCACAGGTGAGGGCTTGCAGCATGGGCAACTTCCCAAGCAGATATCACTGAAAAAAACACCTCTTCCTCTTCAGCAGTCATTAACTACCTATAGCTCCTCATGGAGCTCCTAAGCCACTTTCCCCTCCCTGATGGGATGCTGACAGACCCCATGTTGTGAAGGTCATGACAGCTGCTGGGAGTTCAAGAGTGCCATCAATGGCCTGGCCATTCCTTGCGCTGAAGACAGCACTTGACGCCCCCACCTGAGGGCTGCTATTCAGACACCCGGGGTTCCCCTGTTTGGGGGCAGCACTCCTTGTAGCAAGTAGGGCCTGTCTTTGATTTAAGTCTTTCAGCTGGGTATGCCACATCTTCCTTTCTCAATGCTAACTCCCCCAGGCAGATAAGAGTTGGGTAGCCAAGTGTTAAGTGCAGCCTCATATTTCTCTGTCTGCAAGTGCCAGCACTAATAAACCACAGAATCAATGTGTGCATTCCCAAGTCCAAGGCAGTAGTAGAGGCCTTCAAAAAAGCCGTGGGGGAGAAGAAAGTAAACAGCACAGTGCCTCATAAAAATCTTAGGAGGTTTGACGAGAAACAATGACAGTTTCAAATAGCAAATTTCTACAACCGAAAGATGTCTATATAACTTGAAAAAAATGCTAGTCGTAGTTGAAAGTTTTTCCCTTTTCCATTGAATATTAATATGTTCAGTGTTAAAAAATAATAATCACAGAAAAACATTCCCCCTAAAAGGAACAAACTGCAGAAAAAAATTATAAACATTTCATTGTGTATCCTTTTAATATTTTAAATGCTTATGGATATGTGTAATCACATATTTACTGGTATTTTTAGAGATTTTTAACTATGTCACTCTTTTTGGATTTTTTTTTTTTTACGTTTCATTCGTGTGTGTGTGTGTGTGTTTGCACCATGGTACATATGTGGAGGTCAGAGGACAACTTTCAGGAGTCGGTTCTCTATCCTTCCACCATGTGGGCTCTAAGCCATCTCACCAGCCAAGCCCCATGTTTTTGCCTGTTGTTTTGTTAACAAAATATCATATTTTCCATGTCACGTAACAACAGTGTTTTAAACAGGGGTTTTGGTGAATGCATACGATCCCACATTCAGAACAGTGCACGGCAGCCAATATCCCTCTGCTGGAAATTCAGGGGCTTCCATGTCTCCCTGTCATAGCTGGGCTAGGACGGACGTGCTCTCACAAACACCCTTACAGGGCTCGGTGTCTGCTTCTTTGGGATCCCGCATAGAAATGGGGTTATTGTGTAAATTTCTGCGTCTTTGTTTTTATTGTTTATTTAGAAAGTTGACAAACTTGCAGAGCAAATATAATAAACGTGTACCCTTAGCCCTCTCTCCACACTGCATCTCTCAGTTCTTTCTTCACCTGAGGTTCTTTCCCTGTGTACCTGTCTGAGTTAGGTACCTGTCTGAGAGAGGTGCTTGTCTGAGTTACTTTTCTCACTAGACAGAGTCCCTTAAGGAAGGCAGGTTGACTGTGGTTCACAGCTTGGGGTCAGTCCACCACGGCAGAGAACAGAGCATCGGAGCCTGATGCTCTCCCCTTTAGTTCAGCCTAAGATCTCATCCCATGGAGAGCTGCCACCACGGCCAGGCTGGCCCTTCCTGTTTCAATGAATGCAGTCTAGAGCGCCCGCACAGACTACCCAGATGCTTGTCTCCTTGGTGATTCTAGTTCCAGTCAAGTCAACGATCCGTTTCACCATCACAGCGCTTTAGAATCTTCTTAAGCTTGTGGCTGTCCTTCTAGCTATGAGACCTTGCTGGATTCAGGAAAACTAACATCAATACCAAACTACTAGGCCAGGCGCCAGCCACACCGCTGTTCTTGGGCTGCCCCAGGATGTACTCTGCTTCTTTTCTAGCCGTCAGCCAAGCAGCGGTGTGTAGAAGACCGAGCTGACACAGCTTTGAAATCTCATTTACCCTGGTCAATCACTCCAGACTTTTTTAAAGAAAACTGGTAATGCTTCGGTCCAGTTGCTTTACCAAAGGCCCCTCAATTTCAGTTTGTTTGTCTATCTGCTTAGGATTGGGTTCAAGTTAAATCAATTTTGACAGCCTTCATTTCTGACCACATTTAACAGAATTAGCAATGGTTATATTTATACACCTAATTCAGTAACATATAACAGATTCCAGTAGTTTCACCAGGGTACCCACTAGTGATAATACAATAAATAAGCACGGGTTTTACACATTTCCGTTTCATAGACTTTATAAAATGTCATATGATCAGGAGGACCAAGGATCATCGTACACCTCAGCCACCAGAGCTCAAATCGACTATGATGGCACTTAAGTAAACAACATGAACATATTTCAGTAAAACTTTAGCAACACTAGAGTTTCAGCTCCCATCATTTGCAAGGGCCAGAAACATTATTTTTTTCAAATATTTCTTCAGCCATTTAAAACATACAAAATGTATAAAAACAGGTGGTAAGCTGGATTTGACCCAGGGGCTGTAATTATTAATCCCCATATTGAAACAAACAGCATGCAGGCAAAGTTGAAAGCACATAACATCTGGTGACATTACGCTCTTATACAAAACACTCAGAAATAAGGATGGATGAGGACTACAAGGAAAGGTCTAATCTGAGTCCACCTTTGAGAGACCACACGAGAGAAGAGGCAAGTGGCTCAAGTGTCCCAGAGGGAGCAATGGTGGCTACTTGAGAAAAAGATGTTTTACTTGTCAACTTATGTTGTTTTTTCAACTGTCTGCTACACTGATAGGTCCTATTATAGCAGCTCAAGGAACAGACTGCTAGGTTCATTTTTCAGCTGAGGAAGTTGATGAGACACTGAGGGACCCTCCCATGTAGACTGTCTCTCAAGTCAGGGCCAGTTCCTGCACAACAGAGGCCTCTCTGGGAAGGCCAGCATTCTCCCTCAACTGTAGCTAGGGTCCTCTGTCTGGGACTCTTCTGATAACACCTACAGGTGAACAGACCTACCCCTAAAAGCAGCTGAGAGGAACAGAAAGGAGAGCACAGACAAAGCTGAAGACCAGTCCAGGATTCCAGCAGCTCTTTGCACCTGGCCTCTCCTGTCCTCGCTAAGCTGCGGGCAGCCCAGTCGGGCAGCCCAGTCCCACTGCTGCTAATCCTTGCTCTGTTTGTTGATTTCTGTAGGCTATTACTGTGGAATCTGGTTTGATTGACTTCTCAGCATGAAAACAATCTTCACTGAGAGCAAATTTGGATGTGAGAGTATTTCTCCTCCTGGTGGGGCTGGAGCAGCTTCCTCCAGGAAACAGGACCCCCCTCCCCCAGTCACTGCAAGTTCTGTAGGGGACAGGCACCTTCCTAAGGAATTGAGCACAGAGCCTAGAGTTACCTACAACCCAGAGCAGTGAGGGGTTGGGGCAGACCCAGAAGCAGCACCAGAGCACTGCACACTGGCTTATTCCAGTCCACGTCCCTCTCATCCTGTAGAGACCTGACCCCACATGCTACTGGGATTGCCACGACCCTGGGACCCCCAGGCTCCTCCAGGTTCCTCAGTATATGTCAGCTTCAACCATAGCAAACAGCATGCTAAATTCGTAGGTTGTAAATAATATTATTATAACATCTCTGTCTAAGGAACAGAACTGTGCCAACCCTGTCCAGGCCTCCCTGTGCTCAGAACATCTGTGTCTACTGTCCACTTGGTAGGAAAGCAGTCTTTCAAGAGCAAGCATGGTGACTGCTTAACCTCTCTAAACCAAATAAATGATGCTTCCTTCCAGACTTCTGCTGAAGTCGGTGCTGCCTGACAGTTTGTACCTGTCGTGTACGGAGTTAGGGTAAGGTGCACCGTCACCACAGGCTTGGACCTTTTAGAAGACAGGGTTCTGTCTTTTGTCTCTGGGTCACCACTGCCTAGAACAGATACTGGCACATGGGAGATGCTGCTTGGTATCTGCTGATGGAATAAATGAATAACCGAATGCTGCCATCCTCTTTCTGGAGCCCTGCACCACCCAGGGAGCTGAGGAGGCAGCCGGCACTCTGGGTCTGCATCCAGCATCACAGGCAGCGGTGGGCAGCACTTCCGAAACCAGGACTCTCCCCAGTGCATGGGTCTGCTCAGTGCTTCTAACAACTGATCAAAAGAAGTACACAGTCCCTTCAATATAACTTCAGAAATAAAGCTTTAAAAGATTGTGAAAAATTACTTCTGGGGAGATGTCTCAGTGGGTAAAAGAAGCTTCCCCCAATTCCCATGACCTGATTATCCCCAGGACTCACAGGGTAGAAGGAGAGAACCAGTTCCTGCAGGTTGTCCTCTGACCACACACACACACACACCAAATAAAAAGTAAATGGAATTTTAATTTTTTAACTTTTCATTTTAAAAATCACATGAGTCTACAGTTATTAGTTGGCAGATATGAGACTCGAAGCCACCTTGGTGCAGACCAGCCAACGTGCTCCCTCTGTAAGAACACACGCTCCATCAGGCCACAAGGACCAGGCTGGCAGACTCCTCCTCCTCGAGTAGTCACATAAATGGTGCCAGGAGCAGAGGCACATGCCTGCAATCACTTGACTTCGGAGGTGGAGGAGGCAGAATTCAGAATTCAAGACTGTTCTTGTATACATAGTACACTCCAGGCCAGCCTGGGCTACATGAGATCCTGTCTCAAAAAACTAAAACTGTTAATTGATTGATTAACTCAACAACAGAAACTCTGACTAACTTACGCAAAAAGCAGTGAATACCAGAGTGCTAGAAGCTCATAAAGTATGTGAGGCTAAGAAACCCACATCCTTCCAAAAGAAGTCAGATTCCTGGGTGATACTAACACCCCAAAGCAAAGCAGGCCAGTGAGACCCCCAGACTGAATGAGAAACAAGAATTGTTAGCTCACTTTCCCATAAAAAAGTCACACTCACATTAAACATTGTACAAGCTGATGACTGACCAGAAGTCAGAGCTAGACTATTGCAGGTCCAAAGTCATACAATCTTGAGCTATCTTAGCCCATGAATAGCCGTGTGTTGCCCACTTCTGTGTGTAACTTAACACCCTTGTGACTATTAGTTAAATCCTTGTGGAAAGTGCAAACAGATACCTAACGCCACCAACCCCCAGCTAAGAATGTCTTCACACAGTATTTTCACTGCCACCTACCTAATGTTCCCACCGATGTATAAGTGTCTTGATTTAGGACTCTCCTTGTTCTGCTGCTATAAGAACTTCATGAAACTGTTACCACCTTGGGACATGGAATTTCAGGTAAGCAAAATCTGTGTTCCCGAGCCATGGTCACTCATGTCTGGCTCCAGAAGAAACCAACTCTTACGCCCTTTGAGGTGCAAGCTGGTCTTTCCATTGATGGTCATTCCATGGTTTGCTGTATCCTTGAACCACCTTTCAAGGGTCACATTCAGGAGAACATCAGCTGACTAAGTGTGGAACGCCAGCCCCTTTCTAGCTTGACAAGGTAAGAAAAGGCCTGAACACTTCAAATTCCACCAAGGGCAAATGACAGCATGCCAGTGTTCCCCAACGCTGCACAGCGTGGGAGGAGTGATTCCCCAAGGGGAAGCTGTGTGTGCCTGAGAGGGACTTTGGGGCACTGATGAACAAATGTACACTCAAGGTTAATATTGTTTATGTGGAAAGGAAACAGAGAGGGAGCGCGCTTATGCTGGTTGTTTTTCTGAACAGAACCATTATAATCATAATCACCAACCAGTCATCTGCATTTAAAATTCAAATAACTCTCAACTCACTCACAAATAGCAAGTGTGGAAAGCTTCAGACTGCAGTTCCATAAAAGCTTCAGATTTGTTTATCTCCTTCCTTCCCTCCTTTCTCTCCTCCCTCCCTCCCTCCCTCTCTCCCTCCCTCCCTCCCTCTCTCCCTCCCTTCCTTTCTTTCTTCTGTTTATCTTTTGGCACAAAGTCTCTCACTAAGTTTTCCAGGCTGGACTTGTTATCACAGAAATCCTTCTGCCTCAGTCTCCAAGGGCCAGTACCATGAGCCTGTCCTTCCCTTCCTTCCTTCCTCTATTCCTTCATCCTTCTTCCTTGTCTGTTTCTCTTCCTCCTTCCTTCCTCCTTTCCTTCCTTTTTCTCTTCCTCCTTCCTTTCTTCTTCTCTTTCATCCTTATTTTTCCAGCTTTATTAAATAATTGACATAAATGTTGTTTTATGTTAAATAGGTCTACATTTCATTATAGAGCGGGTTTTCTATGTTTAGGATTTGTATCTACAAAAATATTTCCTAAATTGTGTTTTTGCCATTGTTTGTGATCTGGTTTAGTTTTTGAGACAGGGCCTTACTCTGTGGTCCAGGCTGACCTGAAAGTCACTATTTCCCAGGCGCATGTTGAACTCAAAGCAATCCTCTTGATTCAACCTTCCAAGTGCTGGGATTGTAGGCATGAGCCATCATACACAGATTAAAATACCCTTTTTTCAATAGTAATATTTCTGGGACTTATGTATGTGACCTCAATCAGTTAGTTTTCAGAATATCAGAACAATTTGATGATTGTTTCTTCTCATTTTATTTTTAATTACACGTATATGTATGTGCCTGTGTGTATATGTGTTTGAGTGCCTGCAGAGGCCAGAAGAGGGCATCATATCTCCTGAAGCCTGGACTTGAGGCAGTTATGAGCCACCTGATGTGGGTGCTGGGAGCCAAGCTCAGGTCCTCTGCAAGAGTCACACACGCTCTCAACCCCTGAGCCATCTCTCTCAAGCTGTGTCACTTTTCTTCTGTTGGTTGTCTTCTAGAGACACTGTCAACCTCGACTGTGTTGCCCTGGAAAGTGGCGGAGTACCAAACTCCCTGAACTCACAGTTGGGCTTCCTCTTCTGGGTCTGTAAGATGATTGTGACCTGAACAATTTCTCATGTAAGGCTAGTTTTTCCAGGTCTGAAGCACCGTGATGCAGCCTGTCTTCCTGAATGCTGTGCATCAGGAGTGGTGACAGCAAAGGAATCAGTTCTGGACCCTGCTCAGCTTTCCATTGATCATCTCAGAGGAAATCAATAATTAGCTATTTCTTTTCTTTCCAAACTATTGAACAGAAGATAGACATGGATCATTTACTCCAGTTGGTACTCGGGATCCGGACACTTGACCCACAGTCACTTAATCTGCCTGCACTTTAATGAAGGGCTTGTGCTGGCTCAGCATTGGGTCAGTCTGACTGAGTGCTGAGGACTCGCCAGGAACAACTGCTACTCTTGCTTGCGTATTCCAAAGACTGGAAAATGGTTTTAGAAGGCAGCTTTCCTGGGGACTGCTGGTGTGCTTTCGATGGCAAATGTCTCTAAACATTCACGCTCTGATCGCCTGGTCCCCACCTGACCTGATAGCTTTGAGAGATGGTGAAAGCTCTAGGTAAGGTGGGGCCTACCAGGAGGAAGAAAATCAGTAGGGACAGGCTTTGAAGGGGACATGCTGTGCTTCTCTCTCTCTCTCTCTCTCTCTCTCTCTCTCTCTCTCTCTCTCTCTCTCTCTTTCCTTCTCTCTCCCTCCCCCTCCCACCTGCCATGAAGTAAACAGCTTTCCCCCACCCAGTGCCCCCCTGTTCTGATAGTCTAGTTCAGCACAGCTCAGAAACAAGAGTTAAACACTTATACCCTGAAATCCCCAAGACCGTGAGCCAAAATAAATCCTTCCTCCCATTAGGTGACTACCTCAGCTGTTTTGATACAATGTACAGAAGACAAGGAGCTGACTGACACAGTTATTGCAAGTGTAACCCTCACCAGAACTGCAGTTCTCAAATCTAAAGACCCCTCCTCCCCCACATCCACTTTAAGAAACAAACAGGAAAGAGGTAGGATTTGAGGCAGGTGGGCTGAGCATCAAAGAGGGTTACTGAGATATTTGGACACTCGTACAATACCCATGAGGTAACCATATATATGAGAACCTTATGAAACTGCCATTTTTACAGGGGAAGGAGAAAGGGAGTGGCAATTTCACATTTCCACATAGGTAAAGCTGGTTAGACTCTGGGGATACAACGGAGGCAGGAAGATGGAGTCCTTGCCCTGCGGACAGGAAAATAAACATTAAACCGCACTGCAGTACACATCCACCCATTATGTCAGCGGGTTGGCTAGGAGAGGAGGAAAGAGAGGAACTTTGATTTGAGGAGGGCGGTCAGGACAGAGGTGACTTGGAAGCTTACTCAGAGCCAGGAATACAAATTCAGTCAAGCAGGGGGACCTGGGGGCACTGCAGGCTGAGGGACTCTGGAAAGGAGCTTGGGGATGTATGAGTGAAGGGACAGGAACATGTCGGAGACTGGGACACAGATGGGTCCTTGGGAGGTGACATCCCTCAAACAAAGTTCCCAGGGAAGCATGACAGGATCTGAACATGTCAGCTCCCAATTTACCTCCAGACGCAAGGAAAATGCTTGGCTGACAGGAAGGCTGAATGGAATTACATACGACATCAATAGCTTTGCCAAGCACTGAAATGTCTTCCAGAATTAACTCAGAGTTTACAAAATGAATACTTGGGTCACGCCTGATATACGGATTTTACCATTTATAGATTTGATCGTAGAGATTATTCAGCTATAATGAACAGAACCTGAGGATCCAAAATCAATCCTTCTAGCAAGATTCACCATGTGGCTCCCAAGCTTTTGTTTTCCATCAAATGTCTGTCTGGAGTACTCATTCCCCTGGATGAATGAATCCATTTCCTGGTTGGAAGATTTCCTCCCCTGACCAGCTCTCTCATGTCTGGAGCTGGACTTCTTTCCTGACTGCTGTTACTGTAGATGCTGCCTGATACTAATCTGCACACACTTTCCCAACTTGAATTCACTGTGGGGGCCAATCCCTTTCCCCCTTTAGGGAGGCCCCAAAGCAAAAAAAAAATCCAAACAAACTAACCCGGCTCTGGAATCAGCAGGGCAGGCTACAGCTCTCACTATCATGTACCATGTTGTGCCCGGACACGTGCGCCTCCTGAGCTACAATTCTATTTTTTAAAAAAAGATGATTATTTTTAAATCTATGTAATAGATTATTATGATCAGCAAAAGTGCTGTTAGCTTTGTGTGTGTGTATTGTATATGTGTGTGTTTGTTTGTGGTATGTACTGTCTGTATAGTGTACACACTTGTTAGGGTGAGGGTGTACATGTGTGCATGTGGGTGTGCATGCATGTGTGTGTTTGTGTGCTGAGTACTGGCTATGTGTAGTGAGTCAACATACTTGTTAGGATGAGTGGGTGAAGGGGGTGAAGGGGTGTGTGTGTGTGTGTGTGTGTGTGTGTGTGTGTGTGGTCAATTGGGCGTCTTTCAACAATCACCCGCTACCTTTATTTTTTAGGCAGATTCTACACTGAACATGGAGGTCACTTGCCTAGGCTGGCCGGTCAATGAATTTCAGGGCTCTGCCTGTCTCCACCACGGCACCCAGCACTAGGGTGACAGACATGCACTGCCACACCCTGTCTTTAGATGGGTCCTGGGGAGCTGGGTTCTCTCCTCACACTTGCACATGCAGCAGGGACTCTACCAACAGCTGTCTCCTAGGCCACCATTGTCAGAATTTGGACTGTGTTTTTGTTTTGTTCTTTGAGACAAGGCAGGCTGGCCTTGAACTCATGGTAGCCAAAGATGACTTTGGACTTCTGATCTTCCTGGCTCCATCTCCTGGTGAGACTACAAGCATATGTCACCAAGCCCAGTTTATGTGGTGCTGGGGACTGAACCCAGGGCTTTGTGCATGCTAGGCAAGCAGTCTAACACCTGAATTACATACCCATCCCCCAATCAGTGACTGTATGTGATAGGGTAAATAATTACTTAACAGAAAGCCTTTATCTTTAATAAACTACAGTCTGTTTCTGTTTAGTATTATATGCAATTCTCTAGAATCTTCCAGAATAATATAATAATAGCTACATTTATTGAACATGGTCTCTTGTGGTAGACTCTACTCTGAAATTTTCACATATATTGCCTCAAATTTTAAGTCTCTTCAAGGATGGTCAGATTATTATAAGTTTTGCACATGAAGTCTTATGGAAACAGTTTTCAAAGCCAGAGGGACCTAGCTCCAACATGCTTCCTTAATTTACTAGCAGGGAGGCTTGAGACAGTTGTTCAACCTGGTCTTAGATTCCCTGTCTGAAAAAGAAGCAAAGTCATTACGGTCCCCGGACTTGGTGGAGCTCAGTGTGACACTGAATGATGAAGACTAGCTCCTTGTGCACCATGTCCTAGCTATTTTTCCTGTTGCTGGGGCAAAATCCCCAACAAAAGCAACTTACAGGAGAAAAGGGTTACTTCAGCTCCTAGTTCAAGGTACACTCCACCCAAGCAGGGATGTCCTGGCGGCAGGGGCTTTGCAGCAGCTGGTCACATTGATCCAAAATCAGGGAGTGGAGAGATGCATGTTTGTGCTCAGCTCACTTTCGCCTTTTCATACAGTCCAGGATCCTAGCTCAGGAAATGGTGCCACCCAGAGCAGGTGGATATCCCACCTCAAGTAACTTAAGCAAGATCATCATCTACAGACAGGCCCAGAGGCCTGTCTCCCAAGTTATTCTAAATCTTACCAAATAGATAATTGAGACTAACTACCACATGCAGTAAGCATCAACAAATCAGTCCCTTTAAACACTGTCTAAGGAAACAAGACTCGGAGAGTGCAGTCATCCCGGAAGGCAGAGCTAGAAAGCTGTCAAAGCCAGGGTCCCAGCACAACTCTGAACCTACAACTCTGTGTTCTCTGCAGGATACACACTGAGTGCATAAAGTTGGGCTCTGTGTCTCTGCACACCGAATGGCCCGTCTCCTTGCGGATGCTGCTGAGTAGATGTTGGTTAATAGATTGTAGTCATTCAGATACATAGTCACTTAATTTATTATCCATCCGACTTTCCCCTGAGGGTGGTTGCTTCTTCCTCACAAAGTCATCTATCTTAGCAAG
Source organism: Eospalax fontanierii (assembly GCA_035773235.1). Lineage (NCBI taxonomy): Eukaryota > Metazoa > Chordata > Mammalia > Rodentia > Spalacidae > Eospalax > Eospalax fontanierii. Next base: position 58,704,056 of record CM069542.1, on the reverse strand, counting down.
AAGAAGGCAGACCATAGACATAAATACTTGAGGACAAGAGTGAGCTGACCTCACACAAAGCCAAGCATCTTAATAGAAGTGGTATGAGCATGTGGGGAGAGAGCACGCTTCCGCTTAGACGATGAATTACTGCCCAAGCAGGACTTTTCTGCTCTGACTGGTTTTACACATTCACTGAAATAAAGGCCAGTCCATATTGAACAGATTATTTTTCATTACATATCAATACATGTCTCTGTGAGCAGGTTGTGTGGTCAACAATGAGGTTCCCTGACATATGATCCTGAAGCTAAAAACTAGTTTCCCTGATAAAATTAGGAGCTTGTAATAAATAAGCCCAGCAATCTGTAGAAGGAGTTTCCTGCCCTAAGAGATCACACATAGTCATCAGAAGCTGTTGCTTATTATTTGACAACACTAGCTCCCTGCTCCCAGTGTGAAGAATAGCTTAGCATCGGGAGATGGAGGGTGAGGCTAATTTAGGCAGCAGCCACTGGGCTGGATGCTACCATGTATCTTTTGCTCATTGAATTTCTATAGCAACTGAATTCGAGTTCTACCTCACAGGTGAGAAGATAGAAATGCAGCAAGGTAAATCATTTGTCCAGGAACAAAAAATCTGAGTCAAAGTGTAACCCCAAACCCATCATTTTTCTACAGAGGGGTGAGGACTTAATGTCTCCAGTGTTCTGTGGCACAATGAGAGCCTTTAGGTGGACACAGCCCAGAAGTCACTGGCCAATCACGGGGTCATCAGCTGCTTAGAGTACCTGAGCACCCAGCAAACCCCCACTATCACACAGCTCTGCAAGGGCCTCCCAGGCAGGGTCGCACCAGCCCCTCAGCACTCTTCTTTCATGGCTAATTAGTCAACGCTCAGTCTGATTCATCCCCCATTTTCTTGCTGACTTGATCTCTCAGAGTTACTCCCCATCCTGTGGCTACTCCTGTGGGTCACTGAGAGGCTGTTTGTCACAGCTCTCCTATAACCCTGCAGCAAGTTTCAGTCCTGCAAACTGAATACTTGCCTATGTCTGGTTCCATTTCTGGAAGCCCTGTCTCATTAGTTAAACTCAGAGTCCCAGTGCTGGAGTATCCCGCATATTCTTAACAGCTCCAGGAAGAATCCAACTCACATTTGTTAAGTAGTCTGTGCCCAGATGCTAAACTCCAAGGGTTACACTGTAATTCAAATAGGGTGGCATCTACCTCAAAGGACTGAAATTCAAAGATGATGGCATTACCGTTCAGGGTTGGGCTCTAACTCAAAGACATGTGATCCATCTCTGCCCTTGAAGAAACTGCAGCCTCATATGGGAGCTCACAACTTCTCACCACAATATCAAAAATCACCTCAACACATGTAGAGAGGTCCATCTGGCTATAGAACAGAACAAGGGGCCAGAGAGCACAAAATAACAAGTGTAAAGCCCTGTGTGAAGAGAAGGAAATGTCGCCTGGCTACTGTATGGTGGAAGCAGACGCCGGGGCTTCCCATCTCACTTCTTAACACCAAAAGCAAGATGAACCCTTCATTGCTGCTGGAAGGGACAACTGAAAGTCCTGGCAGCACTGATGGCCCTCAGCCCCTGAGGGGCTTTGCTTTCTGCCTTCTTTTACCTTGCTGAGTCTTCCTCTACCTCTATCCAACACCCAGGATTTGTAGTTGATGTCACACGACAAGACTTCTACTCTACCATCTCCAAACCACATCAACCCAGAGTCACCTTGCCTTATGTGCCCCGGACTGCACAAGTCATGAACTGAAGCTTGTTTCAAGTCTGTGTCCTACCTGTAAGAGAGATGGCCCCGTGGGTGCTGCCTGTCCTGACTCTGTTGCCCTCAGCCTTACAGCAGAATGGCATGCCCTAACTACAACTACCAGTTCCTGGAGAGGTGGATAGGCAGAGCATTTCATGAGAAAATAGTCATTACTCTCTGGATCGAATTCTGCTCTCTCCAACTACCCAATAATAAGCCATATGCCGAGCTGCATTGCTGGCTAATAACCAGCCAGAAGGAAATGGGCCCATTTATGAATTATTCTGTGGATGTTCTTCAATTTGCAGATCCAAGTGTTATTTTAAGCACTATCCCTGCCAAAATAATCATTTCCCACCACTGATATCTCATTTTGAAATAACCTTGGAAACGGTCTTCTTTGCCTGTTCCTCTTCACATTTTAAATCTACTTTTAACCTACAAAGCTTAATTCCAAAATGGTCACTGACACACAAGAACCAATGAATGCCAGCCATCTTTTTAAAAATATACTACTTACTAGCCAGGAAAACAGAAAAGGAGGCATTCCTGCTACTTTGAAAATGTATTAAATAATATTTGGTCATAAAATTCAGTTAAACGAATTCAGATGTGTTACTAATGATTTCCTTGAAACAAGGATCAATCTAAGTCCTAAAAAATGGAGGAAACCTTCTCATCAAAGAAAAGCTTAAAAATCAGAAACTAAACAGAAACCATGGGTGACTCATTTCCCATCATTCCCATGCATCTGTATAACTAGAGCTGCATATTTAGGTTTCAGTTCTTCTCTATGACCATTAGTAACTGTATATTCTAATTCATCTGCATAAGCATGTGAATCACACCATCTTTGGTATTGTGCTTAGTGTGGGGTTTGGATAAGAAATGTTCCCATAGGCTTAGTATTTAGGCCAGTCGGGGAGGGTCATGAAACCTTTAGGCATGGCTTTGCCGGAGGAAGCACGTTACTTTGAGAGTTCACAGCCCTGCCCAGTTTCCAGTTTGCCCTCTCTGCTTCACGTCTCCAGCTGAAGGCGTGAGCTCTCCGCTTCCTGTTCCAGCCTCTTGCTGCCATGCTTCCACCATTATGAACTCTCCCTCTGGAACCGTAAGCCTAATAAGTTCTTTCTTCTAAAATTGCCTCATAGCAACAGAAAAGTCAATGTAAAATCTTAAGACTCTGCTCATAACAACATACAACCAGAAAAGATCTACAAGCACAGAGTAGCAAAGTGACTATAGCCAGGTACATGAGCATAGATGCACAAGAAAGGCCACGGAATGCAAGCCACAGGAAAGGCAAATGACACAGAAGGGCAGACACAGCAGCCCACCTTCCAGACTTCCTTCTACTCTCTTGGGAAATCTTCACTAGAGCCATCAGTCTAACATTCAGTTCTGCAGTTCTGAGATGCCAACTCAAGCATGAAATAGATCCACTTGTACCCTCGTACTAAAAACAGCAGATAAACAAAAACCTTTCATGGCTCCTGGTCTGCTTGGAAATTAAATCCCAAAGCTGCTTCTGTGCTTACTGGTTCATTTGGTTGGCTGGCTGGCTGGTTGGTTAGCTGGTTAGCTGGCTGGCTGGCTGGATGGTTGGCTGGCTGGCTGGTTGGTTGGTTGATTGGTTGGTTGGTTGGTTGGTTGGTTGGTTGGTTGGTTGATTGGTTGGCTGGTTGGCTAGCTGGCTGACTGGCTGACTGGCTGGCTGGCTGTTTGACTGGTTGGTTGATTGGTTGATTGGCTGGTTGGCTGGCTGGCTGGTTTGTTAGTTGGTTGGTTCATTTGTGGTTGGTTGGCTGGCTGGCTGGTTGGTTGGCTAGTTGGTTGGCTGGCTGGCTGGCTGGTTGATTGGCTAGCTGGCTGGCTGGCTGGCTGGCTTGTTAGCTGGTTGGTTGGTTCATTTGTGGTTGGTTGGATGGCTAGTTCGTTGGTTGGTTGGCTGGTTGGTTAGTTGGCTAGCTGGTTGGTTGGTTTGTGGCTGAGTTTCATATAGCACAAGCTGGCCTCAAACTTTCTATGTGGCCGAGACTGACCTTGAATTCCTGATCTTCCCTCTTCTACCTCCCTGGTGTTAAAGGCCTGTGCCACCATGCCCAGTTTGTCTTTTCTTCTTTTGTGTTTCCCCTTCAGATACTGCCTCCCCTCTTGTGTGTAGGTAAGATGTCTGCTGTTCCTATCCCTGCAAATCATCTGCATGCTGACACTGGTCTGCCTGCACTCATTTACTCACAATTATGTAAAAGCATCTGCTATGTCAGGCACCTTGCTAAGCAAGGAGGAGAAAAATGAATAAAACATCCCTGAAACTGCACGCCCTTTATTTTGATACTTTATACAGACCTTCTCCCAATGGGATTCTATGCACCACTTGCTATACAGGAACCAAGACCACACACACACACTGGACTTTGCTTATCATAGCCTTGGAAGTTGAGATTCAAACCTGGAAGGGTCAGGCTCTAAAACACTGATCTTTCTCTCACCCATAGTCTCTCTTGTATTTACACAAAGGAATTTATCAACTCGGACTTTAGAGAGCTTACAGAGAACCAGAGAGGCCAGTATCCCTTGTGAGTTTTCTCACAACCTTCCCTGCTTTAAGAACTCCACTTGTTACCCCTCAAACTCAGTATAGAATCTGGAGGTGAAAGACAGACCAGCGATTGGCCAGGTACAAAATTCCTCATCTGTCCTGCAGGCTAGGTCTCCTTCAGCCTTTGCAAAGTTTGCAGTGGATACAAGCACAAGGACAACCTGCATACATGCAGAAAGAGGGCTTGACCCTGGGCAGAGCTAGGTGGACACCATCTAGGAACTGTGTGACTAGACTCAGTCCTCCGCAAAGAGCCCCGGCTGCACCATGCATGAAATGAGTGGGAGAATCCTGATGCCACCTTCTTACACAGCTGTCAGGGAAGATTCGAACAGGCCTGCTGTAGGCGAAAGCGTTTGCAGGCTCCAGACATTCCCATCAGACCAGTCACTGCCGCTGTCACCGTACCCCTTCTGCCTCCTCTCGATCATTCCTCTCGAGGGCTCAGCTCCCCACAGTGCTGCCCTTGGCCTGTGTCTCTATAGCCCTGTACAGGGACTCACTCTACCCATGCTTCTTCCCTGTCTCTGGGCAGCAGATGGTGATCAGAGATATACAGGCTCTGTAACCAGGCCTCTTGCATTTTCATTCCCAAGACTATAAACCACTAAGCCACTCGTGCCTCCATTTTCTCAGTTATAAACGGAGATGGCACCGGAACCTACCTTACAGGACTCTAGGGAGGAGAAGATGAGAAACAAGCACGTGGGGAGTGGCTGGCTCCTGCATGACCTCCCTGGGCAAACTCTCGGCGGTCCCGTCCCTAGCCTGTGGTCCCCACCCTGTGGTCCACCCACATCACAGCTCTGTCACTGTGCTTGCTCTTCCCTGCTCCTCTGGCCCATCTTGGACGTTGTTTTCCATTCATCGGCCTGTAGGGGTCCTAAAAGGAGCTGTCCAGAGAGTCTCATCCTGGGTCTGGTACCCAGGACACGGTAACTGTGCAAATGAGCAAATGAATTAACCAGTAAGTGATGAGCACGTACATGAACACACAGTTTCTGCTCCCAGATGTATTCTTCCAGGAAGCAGGGGAGGTGTTTTTCCCACACCTCGACACTGCCACCCAAGAGAAAGCTCCTCAACACCTTCCTTCTCAGACTGAGCCTGCTGTAAATACTACATTCAGGAACATATCCATCAGCAATGCCTCCCAGGGATATTGCATGGCTACTTTTTAAAATATTTCTTTATTATTTTATTTATGTGTATGAGTGTGTCTCCTTCATGTATGAGGTGAACTGGTATCATGTAATGCCAGTGGAGGTCAGAAGAGGGCGCTGGAAATCCCTGGAACTGGAGTTATGGACAGTTGTTAGCTGCCATGTAGGTGTTGGAAATTGAACCCATCCTCTGGAAGAGCAGACAGTGCTCTTAACTGCTGAGCCATCTCTCCAGCCCTGGCATGGCTACTTTAAGCCCAAGGACTGTGTGTACAATGGAACAAATACCCACACTGCAGAAAGTCTTCATGGGAGGCAGAGCTTGGCATGGCCCTTCAAATACAGCATAGACCTCCATCTGCGGGCAAGCCAGTCCTGTCAAAAGGCCCGTTCCGCCACACAAATCTCTTAATTCAGACCAGTTGATTCAAAACATCTACTTTGTTGGGAACAAGATTCCTCCATCACCTTCAGAGTAGATCACAGACCTGCATGTATGTGTTTCCCAGAATCTCCCATCCCTTCCCAGGATGACTTTGGGCAGCAAAGAGTCTTGTGTGTCAGAGCAAGAAGACAGTGTGTGTCTCCATTATCTGACCAGCCATCCTAAGTCAAGCCTCCCAAAATACACTACTAATAATAGCCTTGCTGGGTGAATTGAAATCTTCTCATTTTATGTTTTATGAGTAAAAGTCATCTTAAGCAAATTTGCTTTTTGTGTTAATCTGCATCATATATTCTTAGTTAAAACAGTCTTCTTGCATACACAGCTAGCATTAAAACATATTCACTGTCCCTTCTTATCTTCCCTGAGCTTGATGGCCATCTCCCCTGCAGCAACTACCAATCAAGGCTGCCAAGAGCCGGAATGGGAACAGACACCCTGACCAGGAGGTTCAAGGTCAAAGGTAGTGGTAGGTGCTCGATGGGTCAGGCTAACAATGAGAGCTCCCCTGGCCCAAAAAGTAAATGAAGACAGTGTATGAAGACGGATGCAGGATGGAGTCATCAAGGTGCAGCACAGCACCCCAGAATCAGAGGGAGAAGTGAAAAGAGAGGCCGAGACTAAATGGGTAATGTCTGTGCTGAAAACCTCAGGGAGCATCATGTTGACCTCTATGCCTGGCACCCATCACGGCTGAAAACAGAAAAGAAAAATGAGACATGTCTTTGTTTAGGTTCAGCTTGGAAAAGGAGCCAGGGCACTGGGATTGAAGCTTCCTAGAAAAGTAAGTGCTGGAGGCCAGAGGTTCATAAAGAATGATGCTATAAATCCCTGAGGACAGACAGAGCCTAAGGCAAAGGGAAGGCTGCCTTCTGAGGGGAAACTGAAAGAGGGAAAACCCATCAGACTGAACACTCGAGGCCCTTTTCCAGGGGAAAAACAATCCCACCTACAGATCTGATTCTTATCCTCTAAATATGCCTTAGTCATACTGCCTGTGATCCAGAGAGACGTGATGAGGACAGTCAGAGGAAACTAAGGCCAAAAGCCAATTTCTGCAGAGAGAAAATGAAACAAAATGGGCAGGAAGGAAAGGTGAACACAAACCCAAATAGCCACAAGATGACAGCATGAGTCACATACTGTCTCATCAGATGATCTCCGGGTCCCAGTGGGACTTTTGTACCTTCCCCACCTTGACAATACTGTGCTAAGTAAAACAGTTCTTGGCATACATTTACTGTACAGGGAGACTGCTGGGTTTCATTCAGGCGTGTAACCGCGTTGACCTCGCGCCCTGCCCTTTCTCTCTCCTGATCTCTTGCTGCCCTCCCCCTTCCCGAGAGTCTCCCTTCTACTTCTATGTCATATATGTATATACGTATATCATATGTATCCATTGAAAGAAAACATGTGGGATTTGTCTAACAGAGCCTGGCTTCTTCCACCTAACAGATGATCTCCAGTTGTGTCCATTTTCCTCCAAACAACATAGTTTCTCATTCCCAGGAAATTTTTAAATGCTTTTCAAGATACTTTTCATAAATACTGAAAAGAGTCAATACTATAAAAAAAAAACATTTTATCCTCTCATATACAATAAGCATATTGACTGAATAGTAACAAAATTCTCTTATTAATGCACACATTCTTTGTGTGTGTGTGTGTGTATGTGTGTGTGTGTATGAGAGAAAGAGAGAGAGAGTCTCTCTATGTAGTCTTGGCTAGCCTGGAACTTTTTATGTAGCCAAGGCTGGCCTCACACTCACAGAGATCTCCTGCCTCTGCTGGGATTAAAGGCACGAAACACCACACCTGACCCATTACACATTCTTAACAGTACATCGTGGCCTGGGGTGTGGCTTAGTAACAGAGTACTTACCTGCACAGGCAAGTTCCTGGGCTCCATACCCTAGTACAACAACTTTAAATAAACAAATGCCTCTGCTTGAACTCAAGAGCTCGAAGCACCGATCAGCGCACAGCAGCATGGAGGGAAGCTCTGTCTACTGCCGCCCGGAATCACCCCGACGTAGCGAAACTTCTTGGTCTTCACTTCCAGATCTGGGATGAAACTTTTCAAGGGTTAGATTTAATACCCCTAGGCAAATATGAGACAGCATCATAACACAATTCTCTGTCCCAGCTGTGGTGACAATGGCCTCCAGTGCCTTTTTGCTACATGATTGTTCTTTTATATACATGCCCTCTCCCACAAGCACCAAAGAATGTGCATGTCTGATCCCAAAGTCACACACTAACTCATCATCATGACTCACTGACTTTGAAATCACAATCTCAAAAGCTGGGGTCTGTGATCCCAGCATTCAGGTTAAGTTAGGAGGATTGCCTTGAGGTCAGCTTGGACTACACAGCCTGTAGCAAGACCATGCATCAAAAAATTGCAACCCAAAGAGTCTCCCTCTGATCCAGTGTGCAGCTCATGCTTCATCCTTGGTGAGACTCCAGCACAGACCCTCCCATCTCCTCTACCATCCTATCCCTCACCATGTTATGCCCCGGGCCAGCTCCTGCAAGGCTGTCAATCCAGCCACCTCTCCAGTACTGCAGATGTCTTCACCATGGTTCAGCCCCTCAGTGAAAACTTCCGCCATTTTTTACTGGAAATCCCTACTTACGCTGAAAATTCCAATAGAGGTTCTTGTACTGTGTTTAGCACTCTGCTTGCTTTGCCATTCCAAACCTGCCAGAGTACACACACAGATGCTTGAGAAAGAGATTGCAGTGAGAAACACACAGTAGGTCCATATATGACATACTGTGGGCCACTTATGCTCACAGTAGATCCACGTATGACATACTGCAGGCTACTTATGGTTTTGATTTAAATGATGTTACAGATCATCTCTGCTCCTTTTGCAAAGGCTGGAAAGTCAACCACACAATGATACCTGATATAGCCAATACAGGACTCACTGTGTTGATGCCACAAAGTAAACTAAACTCCTTCCTGACAGCAACGCTGAGTAGAGGGAGAGATTCTCAATATCTCTACTGTATATGTAAAGCTTCAAAACAAAGACTGCAAAAGCAGTGTTTTCTGGTAGCTAGTGACTGGCTGAGCCAGCCAGCACTCAATCAGGCTAAACTACAGATTCCACAGATGAATACTAAGCCCCGCCTTGTACCAGTCAAACATTTTCTGCTCTGTGTTCTCTTGTACCAGTTCTTAATTCCTGAGGAGGTCACAAGACTAGAAGAGATGCAAGAGTGGAGAAGAACTATTGCCAAATAGAGAAGAGAGGGAGAGAGGGAGGGAATCCTTCTAGATGAACAACTTTTAAAACTCCCGCTTAAAGGATTTGGAGAGTGGGAAATGTTGAATGATTTGGCCAAAATGCAGACAATTGTAGCCAGGCGTGGTGGAGTACACTTATAATTCCAGCTCTCAAAAGGATAGAGCCCTCACACAGAGGCAGAGGCAAGAGAATCAAGAGTTCATGGCCAGCCTGGGCTACATAGTGAGTTTGAAGCCAGCCTGCGATTCCTGAGAACTTGAACAGGGAGGAGGTAAAGCAATCCAGGCAGAGAAGAGTCTGAGCTCCAGCCACCCTTGTCCTCCACCACTGTCTGCCCTCACACAGGGGTGAATGAAGGCATTGTAACTCTGCTGTTCCCCAACAGCCATCAAGCTAAGAGAATTCTGGGAAGTAAATTAGCCCAGGACTATCCTGAGGCCCACTGCAGGGAGATGGGCACTTTGAGCACCTAATGCCTGCGCTTATGCAAATGCAGTAAACAAGGCTGATTTGCATCATGATCCTCAATCTGAGTTTTACTTGACTTTGCATAATGAATTTTCACCTTGGACTGTGGGTGGGTGAAATTTAGAGGCAAAAGTCAAAGCAGTGAAGGAGAGTGCCTGAGGGAAAGGGTCAGGCCAGGGAACAAGCTCCTGCCAGACCTGAGAGACCTGAGGAGGGAGAGGAGAGTGCCAAGAGGCGCAGGCTGAATTCTGTCATTTCCATGGCTGCTTCTCACTCTGCAGCCCGGCCAGGCTGCTATCTCAGGGGGGCAGCGGTGGCTGACAGGGAACCCTTGGCCATGAGACTTTAGTGAACCCCCTGAATCTGTCCTCTAGTTTTTAGCCTCAAAGAGCCAAGCAGAGGCCCTGGGCCCCTTGCTCTGCCGCACCACTCGGCTAACTTCCATGACTGGGAACACAAAGCCATCTTCTGAAGCTTCATGAAGAAAGTCAGTTGACAGTTCTCGCCCAGGAGAGAGAGTGCACACCCAGTTCCACTCAGATTTGCTTGTGTTTACTCCACGCTCTTAAAGGCCAGATCCTTTTAGCTGTTCTCACCGTAATTCTAAATGATGACCCACTCTGTGCTTTTCTTCACAACTCATCATTGGGAATAGATAGACCCCAAAAGTACACCTATTCTAAGGGTCCAGTGTAAGGTTCTGGTAAATGTATGCAACTGTGTAGCCACCTGCACGACCTAGGCACACTGAGCTACCCACGGAGTTCCCACCTTTGCCCAGTCCAGCCCCAGAGAACCACAACTGTGCTTTTGGCCTCAGTAGCTCTACCTCCTCTTGACCTCTACACATGAACCCATGAGGTCCCTCACAGACTCTGACACATCCCAGCTCTCACTGCTGAGGAGTGTTCTGAGCACTGGGTGGTAAGCTGCAGTGTGTGTGCATCTGTCGCAGGCATTTGGGCTGCTTTTTAGTTTGAAGATCTTATGCATTAAGATGCTATAAACAGGGGCTAGGTAGATGGTACATAACAGAGCTTGCCATGCAAGCATCAAGACTATAGTTCAGACCCCCAGACGCCATGTAAAAGCTGGGCAGAGGGGCAACTGCCTGTAACTCAGCAGAGATGAGGGGTTCCCTGGGCAAGGTGACTAGCTGAACCAGTCAGAACTGTAGAGCTCCTGGTTCAGCAGAGACCTTGCCTTAGTAAATAAAGTGAGAGCAACTGAGGAAGACACACAATGTCAACTTCAGGCCTCTACATGAACAAGCATACATGCACATACATGTTCCCAACATGCATGTGAATGTGCATACATGCATGTCTGCACACACCATTCACATACATACAAGGTACTGCAAAGATGAACACATTTCTGTGTGCACACATTTAGACTTTTGTTTGTATATTCATGTTTGTGCGTGCATAGGTGCACATGAGTATGCAGATGCTAACCACTGGTTTTGATCTCTTGCATAAACACACACCTATGAGTGAGATTTCTTGGTAGTGTGGTAGATACATGCTTAACATTGTAAGAAGCTGTTTTAAATTTTATTTATTTATTTTTTATATGTATGAGTGCTATGCTTGCATGTGCATAAGTGTACCTGTGTGTTGCAATTCCCATGGAGGACAGAAGAGGGCATTGGTTCCCCAGACCTGTATAGTCATGGACAGTTGTTAGTCACTATGTGGATGCTGAGATTTGAACTCAGGTCTGCTATTTTTAATATTTTATTTACTATTGTTTTTTATTTTATGTGTATGAGTATATTGCCTGGCACATGTGTTAGTGCACCCATGCTGTGCAATGCCCACAAATGTTAGAAGAGGATGTCAGATCCCCGGAACTGGAGTTACAGAAGTTTGTTAGCCGCCATGTTGTTGCTGGGAACCGAACTGGAGTCCTCTCCAAGAGCACCCAGTGTTCTTAACTGCTGAGCCATCTCTCCAGCCCCCAAAGAAGTTGTTTTAAAAACCAACCATTTATACTGCTCCAAGAATAGATAAGGTCTAATTTTCCACGACCTTGTCAACATCTTGCATTGCCAGTTTTCTGCTCCAGCCATTGCTGTGGGTATGAAATGGCAAGACATCTTGTGATTCTAGCTTACACTTCCCTGAAGACTAATGATGCTAAGCATCTCTTCGTTGGCCTTTTTTTCACAAATCTTCTATGGGAACCTTTTGCCCAGTTTTCCTTACTAGACTGGCTTCTTATTGGATAATTTATTTAGATACTTTTATATAGGCCCTTGTCTGCTTGGAGAAGATTCTCTCTCTACCTGGACTTAACTTTAATTTTCTTGAAGGTTTCTTCTTTCTTTCTTTCAATCTGAGGACAATTTTATTAAAAATCAAAATCCCTAGGCAGGCAAGTGCAAATCTCAGCATCTTCCTGAAGGAGGAGGATGGAGAAGAGAAAGGACAGGGCCACGCTGTTTGGGGTAAGCCTGAAAGGAGAGCAGTCACATGGCATACACCAGGCCATGTGACGGGGAGGGGGCACAGGACCAGAGAAAGCACATCTGGGCTTCTGCTGGCACCCGAAAGAAAGAGCTCTCTGAGTCCAAGCAGGACAGACCCCAAGGGTTTCTTTAGAAGAACCAATCTTTAGATGTCTATGAAGTCAAATTTGTTAATGGTTTTGTGGTCCAGGCTTTCCGGGACCTGACTAAGAAATACCTGCTTGAGAGTGCCAAAACTTCCCTGATTGTGTCTTCTAGACGTCTCGGAGTGTCAATATCTACATAAGTCCAAAGTGTGTTTGAGCTCGTATTTTATGCATGGTGTGAGCTAGGGGTTGGGTTGGGTTCATTTTTCCAAATGGATCCATCACCTTTGGCTTACACATCTGTCATCTCACTTTTGCATTACCTTGGCCCATTTATGGAAAATCCACTGATCACATATGGATTATTGTAAGTTTCATGTAAACAACAAAGAACCAGCAGTAGGAGAGGAAGGTGGGGAATGACCTGTGCTGGGGTCTTTCTATTTTTTTTACTTGTTTCCTAATTTCTATTCTCTATCTTCTGAAAAGTTGTGAAGCAGTTTGAAAACATGCTTACAAGCATAATACCCAGCGATGAGTAAGAACAGCCGGGCACGGGACAGAAGCTTTAGTCCTGAATCCGGCGTCTTTCTCTTTCTACCCTGCTACACAGAGGACGATGGTCAGTCTGCTGAGTCCTCCTTGGTGTTACAGCATCACTTTAGAGGTTAAGAACAGAATATCAAGGAACAAAGAGTCCTTTGCTGTTAAAGAGCAATTACCCTATGTCACCCACCCACAACTCAGAGACCACTGCAGAAGAGAAGGCAGAAAGGTTGTAAGAGCCAGGGTTGATGCATAAACATAAGGAGACAGAGGACTTCAGGCCTTGAGGAACCTGCTCATACGAACGTGCAGCAATGGTGACAGCATGCACAAGACCCATGCTGACTAAATTACAAAAAAAGAACCAGCATAGAACTGGGGAAATGGGCAATAGGCCCCAAATTTTGTATAGGAACTATTGGCAACTGAGCGCTTTTGGGTGAGGGTGAGTTGATCTTCTTTAAGGGAGTGACTCTTGATAGCCTGACTAGACTCCAGTGGATGAACTTGCACTCAGGGACATCTGAGTACAAATGTTTGACCAAATAGTCCTTAACATACGTGGCAATCCAGTGGCGGGGGAGGCTATAGAGGGTGTGGATGGGGAAGGGGTCTAAGTTTGATTAAAATCTGTTTGTGGCCATTTCAGCTCCCCTCCCACCTGAGCAACTCCAGTCTCGCCAAACCCCATGTCCTCCACCCACACCCTATTCCCATCTAGCCTTGGGCACAGGCACGCTCTTACTCCTAACCCCGCAGATCTCTGGACTACCTCTTACTTCTGGTGGGCTGGGAGCTCTCCAAATCACCATGCCCATCGCCCTACGTCGGTTCCATCTGCAGCCCCACCCCGCCCCCAATGGCTGCAGTACTAGGCTTCTGTGCCTTTTTGTAGGACTAGAGCCATCTGGTCCCTCATTATAAAATCAAAAGAGAGAACCTGAGGCCTCGACCATCCAGCTTTTCCTACCCAAGAAGTAAACAACCAAGTTACATCAAGTATACAAAGAGAATCAGACTTCAAACAAAGGAAGGCTTGAGTCTCACATCAGAATCACAAACAACAAAAGAAATCCAAGAGCACAAAGAAAAAAATAACAATATAAAAAACCCAAATAATATGTCCCCAACAAATATCACCAGTCCTATAGAAGAGTTCTATAAGAACCCCAGAGAGATAACCCAAGACACAGAGTTTAAAAGAATAATCATAAACATGATCAAAGAATTCAATGAATTTAAAGAACACACAAACAAATCAAAGAAATAAAAGAAGTTAGGGATCAACTTCTGACTTTATTCACAAAAGATATAGAAATATTGAAGAAAAATCAGGCTGAAATGAGAAAAGAAGTGAAGAACTCGGTAAGCCAATTTGAAATGACAGGAGAAAGCCTCACTAATACAGTGAATGAAATGGAAGCCAGAATATCAAGACTGGATGATAAAGCTGAAGAATTGGAGCACTTAAGCAAAGATTATGAATTTTAAAAAAACATAAGAATGAAATGTGCAGGAAATGTGGGACACCTTGAAAAGACCAAATGTATGCATGACAGGCACAGAGGAAGGAGAAGAATATCAGGATAATGGCATTGACCAGATCTTCAACAGGATTATAGAAAAAAGTTTTCCAAAATTAAATAAAGACATTCCCATATAAATATAAGAAGCTCATAGAACAACAAATAGACAGGACCAGAAAGAAACTCCTCATGGCAAATCATAGTAAAAACCCTAGGCATACAGAACAAAGAGAGAATGCTGAAAGCTGCAAACGAAAAACAAGTCACCATAAAAGCCAGAAGAGCCTGAACCAAAGATTTCCCAATTCTAAATGACCATAGATGCCAACCCAGAATACTTTATCCACCAAAAATGTCTATTAGAGTTGAAGGGGAAAGAAAAATCTTCCACGACATGAATAGGCTGAAAGAATTCACATCCAGAAAATCAACCCTTCAGAGAATACTTGAAGCAATACAAAGAGCTTCAAGGAAGGACTGGCCATGCCAAAGAGGCAACAGAAGGAAATTAAATGAAGGTATAACTGGGAACCACAAAGATGCAAAAAATTTTAAATGACAGGAACCGATACACATATTTCAATAATAACTTTAAGTATCAATGGACTGAACTCTGCAGTCAAAAGACATAGGCTAGATGAATGGACCAAGAAACAAAATCTAACTTTGTGCTGTCTACAAGAAACTCATCTCACCTTCAAGGACAGGCACTACTTTAAGGTGAAAGGATGGGAAAAAATATGCCAAGCAAATGGCACTAAGAAACAAGCCAGAGCTGCCATTCTAATATCTGAAAAAATAGACTTCAAACTAAAAGTAATCAGAAGAGATAAAGAGGATCACTTCATTCTGATCAAAGGAACAATTAACCAAGAAGAAGTTACAATCATGAACATATATGCACCAAACTCCAATGCACCCAACTTCATAGAAACAGTACTACAGGACACAGATTAATCCCAACTCACTAATGGTAGGGGACTTCAGTACCCCACTGTCTCCACTAGACAGGTGAACCAGACAGAGACTAAACAGAGAGACATCTGAATTAAACAATATCATACATCAAATGGACCTAACAGACATCTACCAAATATTCCACCCAGGCACCAAAGAATATACATCTGTTCAGTACCCGATGGAACTTTCTCCAAAATCTACCATACACTGGGGCACAAAACAAATCTCAACAAATACAAAACAATTTAAATAATTCCACACATTCTATCAGACTACAATGCAAGAAAACTTAAAATCAATAATGGAAGAAGCCCTAGTAACCTCACAAACTCATGAAGACTAGACACCACACTCCTGAGTGATGAATGGGTTAAAGGAGAAATTAAGTAAGAAATAAAAGTGTTCCTGGAATTAAATGAAAAAGACAATAGAACCCAGCAAAACCTCTGGAACACTTTAAAAGCAGTCATAAAAGGGTTTATAGCTCTAAGTGCAAACATTAAAAAATCAGAAAGAACAAAAATAAATGATTTAATATTGCAACTCAAGAATCTTGAAATACAACAATAAAGAAGTAACAAAAATCAGAGCAGAAGTTAATGAAACAGAAACAAAGAAAACAATATAATGAATCCAAGAGCTGGTTCTTTGAAAAGATAGACAGACCCTCCAGCCAGGTAACCAAGAGAAAGAAAGAACAACTCCAAATCAACAAATTCAGAGATGAAAGGGGAATCATCACTACAGACAACAAAAAGATCCAGAACAGTATAAGGAAAACTTCAAAACCTATATACTCTTAAATTTGAAAATCTTAAAGAAATGGATGCATATCTAGAATCATGGGAATCAACAAAGCCAAACCAAGAAGAGATCAACAGCTTAAACAGACACATAACATATAAGGACATTGAAACAGAAATACAAAACCTCCCAACTAATAAAAGCCCAGGCCCAGATGGATTCACAGGAGAATTCTACCAGACATTCAAAGAAGATCTACATCCAATACCACTTAAATTATTCAAAAAGATAGAAACAGAGAGAGAAGTACCAAATTCCTTCTACGAAGCCAGCATCACTGTAATATCAAAACCAGATAGAGACACAACCAAAAAAGAAAACTATAGACCCACGCCATTAAGGAACATAGATGCAAACATTCTCGACAAAATACTTGCAAACCATATACAGACACACCTCAAGAAGATCATCCGCCATGACCAAATCAGCTTTATTGTTGAGGTTCAGTAGGGGTGGTTCAATATATATATATATAAGTCAATAAATGTCATTAAGCACATAAATGGACTCAAAAACAAAAATCGTGTGGTCATCTCAATACACCCAGAAAAGGCCTTTGACAAAATTCAACATGCATTTATGTTAAAACTCCTAGAGGGAATTGGACTGGAGGGAACATATTTCAACATAATTAAAGCTATATACAAAAAACCCACAACCAGCATCATTATAAATGGAGAAAAACTGGAAGCATTCCCATTAAAGTCAGGAACTAGACAAGGCTATCCACTATTTCCACTCATTTTCGATATAGTGCTTGAAGCTAGAGCAATAAGCCAAGAGAAGTAAGTTAAAGGAATACTCATTGGAAAAGAAGAAGTCAAATCATCCCATTTTGTAGATGACATGATATTATTATATCTAAGAGATACCAAAAAATCCACCAGAAAACTTCAAGAAATGATTAACACTTTCAGTAAAGTGGCAAGTTACAAAATTAATCTACAAAAATCACTAGCCTTTCTATACACCAATAACAAACAACTGAAAAAAGAGTATAAGGATATCCTCCCACTCACAATAGCCTCCAAAAAAATCCCAGAATAAACCTGAACAAAAACACCAAAGATCTCTACAATGAAAAATTTAGATCTATAAAGAAAGATGAGGACACTAGACAATGGAAGGACCTCCTATGCTCATGGATTGGAAGAATTAATATTGTGAAAATGATCATCCTACCAAAAACAATATATAGATTCAGTGCAATCCCAATGAAAATCCTCATGACCATTCTTTACAGAATTAGTAAAAACCATCCTCGAATTCATATGGAAGTACTAAAGGCCCCAAATAGTCAAAGCAACCCTGAGCACAAAGAACAATGTGGGGGTACTATACCAGATTTCAAACTATAATACAGAGACACAGTGATAAAAACTACATGGTACTATCATAAAAATAGACCCATAGACCAATGGAATATAATTAAAAACTCAAACATGAGTACACGCAATTTCAGTCACCTGATATTTGACAAAGTGACCAAGAACACTCACTGGAATGTTGCTGGCAAAACTGGATCTCCACCTGTGGAAGAATGAAACTAGACCCTTATACAAAAGGTGTCTCATACAAAAGTCAACTCCACATGAATCAAAGACCTCAAGGTGAAACCTGAGCTCTGAAACTGTTAAAAGAAAATGGCAGTAACCTACAAGACGTAAGTGTAGGAAAGGACTTTTAAAATCAGACAGCAGTTGCTCCAGGATTAAGGTCAATAATCAACAAGTGGGACCTCATTAAACTAAAAAGCTTTTGTACAGCAAAAGAAACAACCAAGGAAGTGAAGAGAAAACCCACAGAATGGGAGAAAATCCTCATGAGTGACACAACTGACATTCAGAATATATAAAGAAATCAAAAAACAAAGAATCAAGGAAGCAAGTGACCCAATTAAAAGATGGGCTAAGGATCTGAGAAGAGAATTCTCGAAAGAAGAAATAAAGATGGTTGAGAAACATTTTTAAAGAGTCTGACATCATTAATAACTAGGGAAATGCAAATTAAAATCACTTTAAGATTTCATCTTACCCCAGTCAGACTGGTAAGATCAAGAGAACAAATGATGCCAAATGCTGGAGAGAATGTGGGGAAAGAGGAACGCTCGTTCACTGCTAGTGGGATTGGAAACTCGTGCAACCCCTGTGGAAGGCAGTGTGGAGAACTCAAAGAACTGAAAATGAATCTACCATTTGATCAGGTTTTACCACTGTAAGGAACCCCCAGATACGGAAAGTGAAGGCTGCAGCAAACCTGACTCCATTTTGTTAGAGAAAAACCTCTGCTATGTAAGCCTGGTTTCCCAGCTCCGGGAAAGGCCACAAATGGTCTTTCCCACACTCATAGGAAAACACCTGCAAGGACGTAGCCTTCAAATACCAGACAGTTTTGTAAAAACACCCTACTTAAGACTACATGAGATCTGGTCAGGTTGACCAAGGATAAAATCAGAGACATAAACAAGACCTTGTAACATCCTTTGGTCAGCACATTCCACGGGCCCTGTAACCCTAATATGAGTAAGATGCTTTTTCGCGCCAGTGGGCTTCCTTAACCAATCCCAACCCTTGTCCCTCCTCTCTTTGTTTTAAGCCTATAAAACATCACCTCACCCTCCACTCAGGGCCACTATCTTATCACCCCCTGCGGTGTGTCAGACTGTGGACCAAGCTCGAGCTTGTAAATAAAGACCCTTTGTTCTTGCATCAGATTTGACCTCCCTGGTGGTCTTTTGAGAGGATTCTATAACCTAGGCACAACACCACTCCTTGGCATATACCCAAAGGACTCATCCTATTGCAGATATTTGTGCATCCATGTTTGTGGCTGTTCTTTTCACAATAGCTAAGGGGTGGAAGCAACCTAAATGTCCCTCAGCTGACGAGTGGATAATGAAAATGTGGTCCATTTATACAATGAAGTCCTGCCCAGAATGATGAAATCATGACATTTGCAGGTAAATGGATAGAACTAGAAACTGTTATGCTAAGTGAAGTAACACAGAATCAGAAAAACAATGTATGTTCTCTTTCATTTGCGGATCCTAGCACCAAACCCTTATATGTGAATCTGTATGCCAATGTAACTGCAGGAACCAGGACAATGGAAAAGAATCAGGGAGGTGAAGGGAAAGAAGGAACCTCAGAGAGAAGAATAATAGGAGACAGGTGTTCCTAAGGGAGAAATAGGTTAAAAGAGGGTGTTTAAATGGAAGAGGAATGGAGGGTGATACGAGGAAACGTGGGGATAAAGGGAAAGGAGCTCAAGAGGGGGGCCTCAGGAGACTGGTGTTATCAAGGGAGAAATGGGGGCATACCAAATGGGGAGGCACAGGGGGAGGACTAGACAGCAGGAGGGGATAAATAATGCCTAGTGTAAAACACCAGAGAGCATAGTAGTCTAACAATAACAACCTAATGACGCATTCCACATACAATATCTCCACATGAGCCCATGTGCATACCTGAAGGCTACATAACAAGAAATAGTGCCAGACAGGAGAAACCTTCCTTTGAGTTATTAGCCAGGGTGATCCAAGAGACTCCCAAAATTACACAGGCTATTGCCATAGTCCTTGATTTCCTCCCAGAACTTGGAGGTAAGAACCTATTGCTAAAGACAGGACATACTTCAGAGACAGGATTTGGAGCAATGAAGCTGGAACTGACCTGGAAGCCACTTCCCCTGAAGGCTAGCTCTAGAGAGCACTATGCAAGCAGCCAAGGGAGAACTTCAATAGATGGTCCAACACCACCTTCATGACCAAATAACCACATCAATGACTGGCTCAGCTTTTAACACTAGTACCATAATGGCACTTTTTATCTTGGAGCCAATAAACAGCTACCTAATTAGTCTTACAAGCCCACTCAATGGGAGGAAACTCATGTGTGGTACTGTTATCATAGCCAAATACACATGGCTGAAGAGATTATAGATCTTAGAGAAATCCCCAGGGCTGTAACATCCCTAAGCTAACATAACTTCTTATTAAATACAAAATATGTATCCTTATATTTACAGTCAAGTATCCTAGTCACCAATCATCAAAGAAGCTTCTGTTGGAGCTACTACAGAATGCCACAGCTGGTCACATACATTGTCTGTGAATTGCCCATGCCTAAGTGGCACATCTACAATGCAGTCTCTACACCTAAAGCTCACAAAATATAAAACAAGGAGTAAAGAAATCACTAATGAATCTCTCAACTTTCATTAATGAAGCTCCTTCATGTAATCGAGGACTAGTAACACAAAAGATCCCAAATGGCCAAGGAATGGGGATTAGGAATCTGCAGAGTGTGGGTTCCTGGACAGGACTCATATTAAGATTCACTCATCCAGGGCTCAGGGACCACTGCAGAAGAGGGCCTAGAAAGACTGTAAGAACCAGAGAGGAGCTGTGTGACCATATGGAAATAGAATCCTACAAGCTCCTGGGACCCTGCTCACATGAATCTACAGCCATGGTGTTGGCATGCTCAAGACACATGCAAACGCAAGCAGACTAAAACCCAGCATGACACTGGGGAAATGGTTAGCAGACCCCAACCTTTGCTTAAATATTGGCAGCTGATTACTATTTGGTGAGGATGCGCTGGTCTTCCTAAAGCAAGGGACTCTGGATAGGCTGACTGGACCTCAGTGGATGAACCTGCACTGGAGTCATTTGGGGACACTAATTTAACACAATAGACCTTAACACAGATGAAAGAATGTATGGATTCCAGTTGGAGAGATGTGGGGGGTGCTGGTGGGGAAAGGTATAAAGATGATTAAGATTAATTAAGATATTCTATGAGATACACAATGATTCTATAAGAAAAAATGTTTCAATAAATATCTATTGTATGGAGTGCACAAAAAAAATCAATAAAAAATATACTTTTTAAAAACAGAGATAGAAAATAAGCACACAGTGGCCATAAGATGCGGAGAATGAGCTGGGCACCGGCCTTCAATCTCAGCACTCGGGAGGCAGAGGCAGACAGATCACTATGAATTTATGGCCAACCTGATCTACATGGTAAGTTCTAGGCCAGCTGGGACTACAAGAAAATTCTGTCTCAAAATGACCACAAGCAAAAGATGGGAAGAAGGAAAAAATAAGAGATGGGTCAAGATTTGAGGCACTGAGAAATTCCCTAAAAAAGATGAAACAAAGTAACGCAGTAGAAAATAAGGGCTGTCACTGCTCACACACATGACACTGCTTGGGAAGGGCAGGGTGGATGGCCAAGAGGAGCAGAATGTGCACCGACCTGAGAGGAACTCAGTGTGGCCTGTGAAGGTGCAGAAACCAGAGGGACAGGCGACGGGAGAGGAGCTGGCAGTCTCCTGGGCTGCTCTGTAGAGACTGCGCTCCATTCTAAGGCTAACAAGATCCCGCTGCAGGATTTGGAGCAGGGCTGACGTGATCTGATTGATGCTTCTGCAAGATCATTCCCATCTGCACCACAGCGAAGGCAGGGAGCCCATCTGGAGTGCAGGGCCGGCTGGGCATGCAGGCCAGGACCAGAGATGGTACCAGGGCAGCATTTCAGAAGGAGTGGGCTCAGAGAGGAGCAGCAGATGGCTCGCAGGTGAAGAGGCTTGCTGTTAAGCCTGACAACCTGAGTTCAATCCCCAGAACCCACATGGTAGCTAGAAGACTCAACTCTCACAAGTTGTGCTCTGCTCTCTACAAGGGCCCAGTGGCACACACACAAACGTGCATACATATATGCACACACAAATAAGCAAATGTGATAAAAACATTTTTTGTTTTGGGTTTTTTTGGGGGGGTGAGACAGGATCCCCCTGTAGCCCCAGCTGACTTGTAATTCGCTATATATATATAGACCAGGCTGGCCTCCATCTCACAGAGATCTGCCCGCCTCTTCGTACCAAGCTATAAGATTAAAGGTGTGCACCAAATGATAAAATAGCTTTAAAAGAACAGGTCAGGGTTGACATGAATCTGGATGGCGGAGCTATTGGGATGCACTGAAGGATTCTGGGACAATGCCTAGAGAAGCCAGGCTGCCTCCCGGGTGTTGAATCAGTGCTACTGTTTGCTGAGGAGGGTGCATTGAGTAGAACTGGGTTTGGGAAAGGGAAATGAAAACAAAGCACACCTAAAGATGCTCAAAAACCACTTTAACAGAGATTCTGCAGAAGTAGATTGAACCACTGGGAATGTCAGAAGAATTCCAGTATCAAAATATAGACTTGAGAGTGCCAGCTAGTGACCGTACCTGAGGCCTTGGAAGGGAAGAGGCCACCTAGGAGGACTGTGGAAAGAGACCTCTCCTCTTTCTTGCATGGAGATGTGGGAAAAGAAAAAAGACTCTCTCCTACACATGTAGTTGTGTGGGTTGTGCACGTATGTGTGTGCGTGGTTGCAGGTGTCCTGCGCATACACATATATGCGGTAAGTGTGGAAGCCAGACACTGACAGGTGACTTACTCTCTCCGCCATATACGATGAGGCAGAGTCTCTCCCTTGAATTCAGAGCTCACCAGCTCAGCCCATCTGGCTAGACACTCTACCCTGGGGATCCTCTGTCTCTGCTTCTAGAGGGATGGATCACAAGGTGGACGACCGAGCCTACCCAGCATTTACAAGGGTGCTAGGGACACGAACTCAGATCTTCCTATTCATGCAGCAAGCACTTTATATACTGAGCCATTTTCCCAGCCCAAAGAAACAAAATTTTTATTTTTAACTATGGACACACTGTGAAAGGGTTCAGACACTTTGAGAGACACAATGACTTCTCCTGGTGTCCACCAACAGTAAAGGCTAATGACCAATGAGCTGTTAGCACCGTCGGGTGGCAGACCACATGCAGACAATGCTGAGTGAGCTATGCTATCATCTTCTAAGGGAAACCACACTGCCACCACCCTTCCTTCACAGGGAGGAACACTAAGCATTAGAGGTTAAGCACCACACCCCAAATAGTGTTAGTTGTAGGTCTCACAATTTGCAGCAGATATATTTATCCACTACACTGTCCTCTGCCGGCATAAGAATAAACATGTAACGCTTGCTGTCTCTACTCAAAATAATTTAAAATGTTATTAACAATAAAGTACACCATTGTAATAAGAAAAATTCCTTCCATTTAAACTAAGACACACTCATCACTTATAAACAATTCTTAAAAGAACTCCTTAGACTTCATTAAAGAGAGGTTCATTTAGTACATTAATTTGGTGCGTTAAAAGGGGAAATAAGAGAAAAAGAGATTTCCTACACCTTCTTCACATTGGAGTCCAACTTTTCTGAAACGTACCTTTTTTCCAGGGGCAGTAATGTCGATATAGTTTTCTGCCTAAAATCATCATCTACTTCATTTAAAGTGTTGAGAAAAAGGGCTGCAGAAGTGGCTCAGAGATTAAGAGCTCTGTCTGCTCTTGCGGAGGACCTGAGTTCAGTCCCCAGCACCCATTTGGCTACATGTCGGCTCACAACCATCCCCAGCCCCAGTTCCAGGGGATCTGACACCCTCTTCTGATCTCCATGAGCACTGCACGAACTGGGGGAACTTACATACATGCAGGCATTTTTATGTACTCATACACATAAAAATAATAAATTTTTTAAAGTGTTGGGGAGACAACCTTTCCTAAAAAGAATCTGTGACTCAATTAAAGTCGATGGCCAGGCTTGTAACCCTGTTTTGCAGTTACAGAAGACTTCTGGCCCGGCCTCAGAATACTGGTAAATGAACACACCTGTTTTCTCCACTTTCCTCCTCAACCGTTAGGTTTACACGAGTCAACCCCCCCGGGGGGGGGCTGGTTCTGGGAATGCCACCAGGGTTCCTCCCTCCTCCACAGCAGTCCCTGCTTGCGGCCACCTGGTCCAGCGACGGTAGGCGAGCAAGCACCAGTCTGAACTGAACCGCCGAGGCAGGGAGCGCGCGAGCCGCGCAGGACCCGGGAGGCAGAGGCGCCGGAGGGACCCAGCACCGGAAGGAGGGCGGGCGGCCCTGGCTGTCCGGATCGCCAGCCGTCGCTTTCGAAAACCTGCGCGGCAGGAACGCGGCCTCCCGGCTCGTCTCTAACTTTTCCTCGCCGAGCCCGGGCTGGACGCGCGCCGCTTTAGAGCAGGGTTCCGGGGTGCGCGTGTGCCAGGCTGACTTAACACCGGCGCGCGCGCGTTCCCGGGCCTCCGGCCACGGTGCGCAGAGCACCGCCCGCGCAGAGGCCGCAGCGCGCCGGGCCGCCGAGGAGGCCGCAGTCCCCGGAGCCGGCTCAGAGCGGATCCCGCCCGGCCCGGGTGCGCGCTCTGCCCGCGGCGCGGTCCGCGGCGTTTGCACAGCGGAGCAGTGCCATCTAGCGGCCCAAGCCGGGCCCGGGTGGCTGCGGCCTCCGCGGAGAGAACTGGAGGTGCCGGTCTCTGGCAGGACCCGCATCCCAGAGGACCTCCGAGATAGACCGGCCGGGCGCCTCTTACCGTGCTCGCGTGTCCCCGAAGCGTCGTGTGGAATCTCACAGTAACTAACGGCTCCAACCTTCTGCAACATTTGCATTCTGTGGCCAGATCAGGCACGTTTTTCCTGCAGGTGGATGTTTCCGTGCAAATTAACATGACACTCACTGGATTTACTGTCCTCAAATTACTTATCCCTTAATGAATTTTTACAAAATGTTAACTGTAAATGTGTCATGAAGAAAATGTTTTCCACTAATCCTTTCTTGAGCTAGACATTTTCTAGTGTCTTACCCAGTTCCATTAGTAGGGTAATTCATAAAATACGACAGATACCCAATTCTCTATCAGATGTTAAGCACTGCCTGTGAAGTTAAATTACTTGCTGCGGAGACCATCTTCCGTCTTCAGCTTCCTGATTGTTCTGGATTCTATACCATTTTGAACTTTTTTTATGTATTTCCCTATCTTGTTTCTGCAATAAATAACAACGGACATATGGTTTCACCTAAAATCCTACATGCTCAGAACATCTCTTAACAGTTGCTGTTTCCAGGCTGGCGGGGAGTGGACAGGCACAGCTGTCCTGTGCCAGCACAGCGCACAGGGCTCTGCTCCTTCTTGCACTGAACTCTACTTCTCTGCCTTTCCCACCAACTGATGATCTCGAGTCATCAGAGTCAAATCAGTGTTGAAAAAGTCTCCAAGAGCTAAGGAATGTAGCTCAGTGAGCACATTGCTTGCTTAGGCACAAAGCCTCTGGTTCCAACCCCAGCACCACGTAAACCCAACATGGTGATATGCACCTATCATGCAAGCACTCAAGAGGTGAAGGCAGGAGGATCAGGAGTTCAAGGCCATCCTCAGCTACATAGTGAGTTTGAGGATAGCCTAGGCTACATGAGACCTTCTCTCAAAAAAATTAATCTTCAAAACTGGGATACCAGGCAAAATGTGTCATAGTCTCCTTGTTATACGCAACAAAAGCCCATCCCGTGATTTTAAATGTCTGCTATTGAATAACATTCCTGGATCGGTAAAAATAAGTGTTAATGTATATTTTTTCAATAGAAATTTAAGTTTTACTAGAAGAAAAGGTTTGTTAATGGTTTTTTCTCTGTATATAAACCAGTTTTGTGTCATAGTTGGCAATTTTACCTAACATTTCTCTGCTAAATTGTCCAGAAATATACAGCTTTTTGAAGGAACTTTGAAGTCAACTTACTATCTTACTGAATCTCTTCCTAATTAACAGGTTGAATAAAATCTCTAAAACCTACTTGTGTTTTATGTTTACATAATTTTACCTTTTGAGAACTGTTTTGGCAGTCTGTGTTATGACTGTACTCAGCTTTGAATCCTGAGCTTACCATGGGCACATGGTTTGAATGTGAAATGTCCCCCACAGGCTCATGTCCTTTAACTCTTTGTCTCCTGGCTCTGGTTGAGCAGGTTGTGCAACCTTTAGGAGGCAGAACTTTGCTGGAGGAGGTAGGGCCCTGGGGGTGGGACTGGAAGGTTTTTTAATGTTTTTTATGTGTATGCCTGTATTGCCTGTATTGCCTGCAGGTATGTAAATGCACCTGGTGTGCAGCATTGGAGGTCAGAAGAGGGCATCTGCTCCCCTGGAACTGGAGAAATGGACAGTTGTTAGCCACCATGTGGGTGCTAGAAATCGAATCTAGATCCTCTGCAAGAGCAGTCAATGCTCCTGAGCCATCCCCTGAGCCATCCCTCCAGCCCAGCCCCACCTCCTGTCCACGCTCTGCTTCCTGAGTGGTGATGTGTGGTCTGCTGCCCCCGCCACCATGCTTTCCCTGCCTGCTGCCTTGTCTGCCCAGCCATGGTGGACAGCATCCCCCACCTAAACACATGGCACGGGAACTAGAGCGGCCGCTCGAGCCCGTACTTGGGAGTAGAGTGAGTAGTAAGCCACTCGCCATGGCTGCAGAGCTCTCTGCGTTAGCCAGGACTTGCATGGCTGATTTACATCTCCGTGTTCGTCTCCTCTTACAGTTGCCTATGACAAGTTGCCACAAATTTAGTGACCACTTCAGCAGTCAGAAATGCACTAGGAATGTTCCTGGTGTCTACTTCAGAAGGTGTCAACATCCAGCTCCTACTGGGGGTGCCACAGGAGACTCTGTTTTGCAGATTCTGTTCTCCTTGGCTTGTGGCCGCATGTTGCCCAACCTCTACTTCCATTGCCACGTCTCCTCTGACTCTGACCCTCTTGCCTCCTCATTTAAGGCCTGTGCTGACACCAAGCCCACTGGGTAAACCCTGCACCATTTGCCCATTCGAGGTCCTCAGCCCCAGTCACACCTGCTAATCCAGTTGACCATGAAGATAACAAACCGACAAGCTCCAGGAATTAGCAAACAGATCTGTTAGGACCTTGCTCTTTGAGCTACCACAGGCCTTATCCTAATACACTAAAAATAACCACTTGCACATATTTTAGAAGAATGGTAACAGGCTGTTTTCCTGTCATAGGGCTGTAGCTTTTAATCACTCCCAAACTGCTCCCCTATGTAATGGATAATTTAACCAACTGTATTCAGTGGGTAATGTCTTAGTGCCTTTCACAGATGTTCTTTAATTTGGGGGACTTCGTCTTATGTAGCTGTGTGAGCAGAGTTCTGAAGTCAAACAAATTCAACCCACTCCTAGCTGTAGCACTCAGTCCGACCTGCTTGGATCTGGCTTTATGTCAATTTAGTTAGTGAAGACCATGCCTGCAGTAAGGGTTGGCTGAAGGATTAAACAAGCAACGTGCTGACCATAGATCCTGCAGTCTCTTCTGATCACCCATGTGCAGTGACCACCACCATCTCAGCCACCATTGTCTTCACCTGCATGACCCTGACCACATGACCCTGACTGCACGATCCTGACCACACAAGGACTGCTTGAAGCATGTCTCAGCATTTTCAAAATGAGCCTGCTGAAGCTCAGATCTTGCCACTTCTCTGCTCCATACTGTACTAGTTACCTTTCTATTGCTATAATAAAACAACTCACGGAAGAAAGGTTATTTTTTTCTTATAGTTCCTGAGGGATAAGGGTTCATGACAGCGGGGCAGTGGGGCAACAAGCGATGAGCACGGTGGCAGGTGCAGGAAGCTGGGAGCTCACATCTCTGTTGACACCCAGGAAACAGAATGAACTGGAAGTGGGGTGAGGTGTGAACCCCCAAAGCCTGCCCCAGTGATGTACTTCCTCCAGCAAGCCTGCACCTCCCCATAACCTCCTCGAACAGCTCCTCTACCTGGAGACCATTTCTCATCCAAACCACCCCACACCCTTGGTGTGACTCCGTCCCCCTCAAGGTTCTGGTTACTGTCTTCATATACATAGATTTACACCTGTGTTAGTGGCCTGGGTGGCTCTCTCTGCTGCAGCCATACTCTGTCCCCACCCCAGTACCACTGCTAAGCCCAACTGGCCTCCCTCCTTCAAATCACAATCTTCATTTCCTTTGTTCACCCACCTTGTGGGTGAGGCCTCTGCGTGCTGCTTTCTCTAACTCACAGGCTCCTCCTCTGGTCCCTGTCGCAGCATTCCCTGCCTCCTCCCCTACCTCAATGTTTCCATAAGACTTTTCCTTCAACCTACATTATATTCCGTGTATTTTTCTCTATTTATCAGATATCTCCCTTAACTAAAAAATATTCGTATAAAGATAAGAATTATTGTAGCCTGTTCTGGTGGCACACACATAATATGAGCTACCTGGGAGGCTCAGGCTGGAGGGTCACAATTTCAAGGCCATCCTAAGCATCTTAACTGAGACTTGTCTTTAAATTGTAAAGAGGTTGAAAGTATAGCTCCATGGTAGAGTGCTTGTCCAGCGTGCTCAAGATCCTGGGCTCCATCTCAATACTGAAGAGTGTGTGTGTGCGCGCGCGGCATTCATATGTATCCATGGTAATTAGAAATAGGTTCGCAAATATTATTCTGTGCATAAAAATAGTGTTTGCGTGCTGGAGAGATGGCTCAGTAGTCAAGAGCATTGGCTGCTCTTGCAGAGGACTTGTGTTTGATTCCCAGCACCCACATGGCAGCTAACACCATCTGTAATTCCAGTTCCAAGAAGTCTGTCTCCCTCCTCTGGCTCCTGTGAGCACTGCATTGCACATGCTGCACCTACATGCAGGCAAAACACTATACATGTAAAATAAAAATAGATAAAATATTTTTAAAGTATTTTCAGAATCAGTGAGTGGGAAAATCTTTACATGGAGTCCTAGTGCCTGTCTTCGCCGTTTTGATGCCCCCTACTGTGCGCCGCTGCCGTCACTCTCTGCTCATTGAAGGAGCTTTGCAACGGCAGAAGGCAGTGAAAATGAAGGATTTTAGAAATGTGTTATTCTCAGTGTTGGTGCTCTTACACAAATGTGAGAAGCATGCAGAATGCCCTCCACAACGGCTTCCAAGGCTACAATAAGACAGATGCTAACGTGGCGGAGGACGTGGCAGGGACGTGGGCTCACACAGGTGGCAGAAGTGAACATCATGAAGCCACATGGGAGAACGGATTGACAGCCTCTAAGAGTTAAACAGAAAACTTCTATATGGCCCTCCTTTCCACTCCAAGATACTCAAGACAAATGGAAACAGGCTTGCGCATGGCTGTGTATGGGAGCACTATTCCTAAGACTGGAAGACTGGAAACCATCTCTCTCCGTCAAGTGGCCAGTGCACAGCCAAGATGTGCATAGAGAGTGGAATCACAGCAGTGAAGATGGATGAGCCGCTGACCCAAGCTACGTCACAAATCGGGGATGGCCTCACCCCAATGCTAGACAGCACAGTAAGGACCTCCCAGTGTCTGCTAACCAATCAAAGTACCAAAGATTCTCACAAAGTTTTCAAACCACCCAGTTCAGGACTCGGGGAGTCAACCCTCGGGGAGTCAGGACTTGGGGTGGAGGGGGGTCATGACTTGGGGGTCAACCAGAGACTTGCAACAACCAAAACACATTTGTTCAAGAGCAAATAGCTACATTTTGGTAAGTGTTATGTCATAGTAAGTCGGCTTATTCCCAAGCCCCTCGCTCCAGCTGTGCAGTAACCATGAAAACCAACAGTCCCTGTCACATAAAAACAGCAGCGTGGCAGCCACTGGGGAGGAAGAACGAGTTCAAAGCCTCCCCAACTCCCCACTCCTGAGAACTGTGATTATTCGATTTGCATACCGTGCCCTGGTGCTCTCTCCCCGGGAGGTTAATATTCCCGAGCTCAGAGTCCTGGCTCTGTAAAATGACCCTTCCCCAGGGCTTTTGCTGAAGATATCTGAAGATGCTTGTTTAATATTTGTCTGCATGTGGCAGTACAATCAAGAGATTGGCCAGAGAGCCACACAAAGTAGTACACACCTGTGATCAGAGCACTCGAGAGGCTGAGACAGAAAGATTATGAGCTCGAAACCAGCCTGGGCTACATAATGAAACCCTGTTTCAAAATCAAAACAGCACATACCTTTAATCCAGGCTCTAAGGAGGCAGAGGCAGGCAGATCTCTGTGAGAACAAGGCCAGCTTGGTTTATGTTCCAGACCACCTGGGGCTACAGGGAGACCGTGTCTCAAAAGAGCAAACAAAAACAAAATAATAATAAATTTTGATTCATGCATAAGGGAGTCATGCAGCACATTTTGTTCTTAAGGAAGTACAGTCTTTGGACTTATTGGACAAGGGATTTTTTTTCTTTATTCTTGAGAATTTCACACATGAAGATGATGGGACATGATCGTATCTACGTCCATCCCCCCAACTCTCTCTACATGCCCCTCAACACATCTACCTCCTAACTTAATGTCTATTTTTTTATAACTCATTAACTCCAGTTACTGAGTTCACAATCATGTTATATGTGTGTGTGTCTTCACACATGCACTCATACATATAAAATAAAAATAAGGTATTTTTTAAAGAAATAAAAAACAATTAACAGCACACTTTCTGATAGTGTAAGTCTGTACTCACATTTGATAGTGCACATAAAAGCTGGGATTCTACTATGAACTGAATATTCTTGTTAAACGTTGATACTGAACAAGAGATTCTGTCGTATCTTCAGCCTAACATGGATGTTCCTTTCAAAAAGCAGGATATGAATATCAAAGTTATTTCAAATCATAAAGGAAGAAATTTAAAAACCAACCACCAATGACTTTCATAAAATATCTAGAGAAAAAGAATTAAGTTAACATACTAATCTTTTTCAGGTAATTTTTTCCCCTAGAATCGGAATCCTTTTTGTAAGGTTCGGGTTCTCGAGACGTAACAGAAATCAACCAGAGACGGGAATTGACTGAACCGGTTTTATTGGGCATTGAGCTGACTCCCAGTCGGGAAAGGGAAATCAGCTGGGACTAGCTTTCTCCCGGAAGTGGAGAAGGAACTAGCCCGTCCTTAGCTGCTCAGGTGGGCTTTTTATAGGGAAAAGGTGCCCCTTGGCATCTATTTGATGTTAAACCAGGAAGGAATTCCCTTTTTTCCGCAGTTGTCTGTGCATTCCTCGAGTCTGGAATTTTATCTGTTAAGGAAGCCCGTGTCCTTTTGAATTTGGGGTCTGGAGTCTTTATCTGAGCTATTTGCAAGGCTTAGATCTCTGAGAGGTTGTAAAAAGTCAGTCTTTCTTCATTCCTCTTTTGTAAACTCTGGCTCCAGATTTCTTCCTGAGTCTGAAAGGGTTGGGAGTTTCAGTCACACCTTACACCTAGTGTGTTAATGAGGTGGTGAACTTTTCCTGCCTGGAATCCCACCCCGACAACCTGTGCTTCTGGATCCAGCCATGGACATGTAGGTCTCTGTAAGTCTGGCTGCTTTTGTGAATTTTTCAGAAAAGCATAATCTCTCCTTTTCTTCTTCATGATCCTTTTCTAAACACGCTTTCTCTGACACTTGGGGCTGCTCTAGCATCCTGTACTTCTTTACTTCTTTCCTAAAGCGTCTTTCTCCCGTCGTGGCTGCAGGTCAGTCACGTGTCTGGCCTCCTCGCAGGCTCTAGACCTGCATGGCTTCATGGCTTTCTCTCCTTCTCCCCACTCATTCTCCTCAAGGCAGCTGCTGAGATTCCCAGCTCTCCTGCCTTGAGGATTTTTCTTTAAATTCTAATAAAATTGTCCTGAAGCTTCCATTTGGGTCCACTCTTAAATTCTTTTATGAATGAGACTAAGAACCCACTAGGGGGCGCTCTTTCTCCCCGCTTCAGAAGCATGTGATAAGCACCACTTCCCACCCCCAAACAGCGAGAGTCAGGCACTGATGACCTCCGAGAGCGCAGGGCCACAGCGGGAGGCTAGAAGATCAGGGAGGAAAGCACCAGGCAGCGCAGGGCAGGCTGCAGACGCCTTGGAGTGCTCTCCGAGGGCAGCAAAGCCACTCCCTGAAGGACTCTGAGCAAAGGAGTGACCTGGTTTCTGAGCTGCAGCAAAGACTAGACTGGGGAAGGAAGTGCGCCACCTGCTCGTTCTGCGCCTGGTTCTGTAGGCTTCACATACCTTCTTCACCTGTGTTACTGCTGTGCCCCAGTGTGGCTGACAGTGGGATCTTTTTCTCCCTTCAGTATTTGCATGTGTGAGTGTATGTGATGTGAGGGGGTGGGGGAGTACATGTGTGTCTGTGTTTGTGGGTGTACACATGTGTGAATGCAGGTGACGGCCAGAGAGCAACATCAAGTGTCTTTACTGCTCTCCACCTTACTTTTCGTTTGTTTGTTTCTGTGTGCAGGGAGAATGTAAACACGATCCCCACTACCACCAGTTAGGCAGTGGAGGAAGTTTCCCACAGTTGAGAAAGTTCTGGTCAGCACATTCAGAAGCCAATGAAGAAACCATGCCCTAGGAAAACCTTGCCTTTGTGATCCTGCTATCTCCCCTGCAGGTACTTCTCCACCCTTGCTTTCTTGTATGTGTATGAGTATTTTGCCTGGATGTACATAAGCGTACCTGCATGGTGCAATGCCCTCAGAGGCCAGAAAAGGGTGACAGACCCTCTGGATCTAGAGTTTCAGACAGTCGTCGGCTGCCATGTGGATGTCAGGAACCAAACCCAGGTCCTCTGCAAGAGCAGCCAGTGGTGTTAACACTTAGCCATCTCTCCAGCCCCCAAGCACTCACATGCCATGCCAAGCATATGGAGATCAGAGAACAACTTTATGGAGTTGGTTCTCTCCACCTTTATGTGAGTTCCAGAGAAGATGCAATCTGCCCGTATCAATGCATTTCTACTTGATTTCAATGTGTCACCTGAGAGCACATATTTCTCCTGCACCACAAGCCCTGGATAGACAGTAGCCCACTGCTCCCAGCCTTGTAGAAATAGATTTCTGACAGCCACATGGATGTTGAAACCTGGACTCCGTATTTACTATGCCCACCTGCAGCCACTCTGCTGAGCCCAGCCGATCTTGCAGTTGCTGTCCTACCTCCTGGAGCCTCGGAACTGCAGAGTGGGAGGGGCTCTGGGACCCTTGCATAGCTGTCTCAATCCACAGGACAGGCACCTCACTCTCTCTTCTGGAGAGTGAAATTCAGGGCCAATGAGCTCTCGGGGTGCTTGATAAATAAACATGGGTCTGGCCCATACTCAAGGCTTGCATTTTTCCATTTTCCGTCTGCAGTGGAACCCTCAGTTTCAGATGGTGTGGGGAAGTTGGTCACCCTAATAGTCTCAAAACTGCCAAGTCTCCATTCCCATGCCTCCCTCGTGTCACCATGCAGCTTCTAAAAACCGATGAAATGTCTTCCTGTGTGCGTGTGTGTGTGTGTGTCGCTGTGGATTGAACCCGGAGCCTCCTGCGTGTGAGGGAAGTACTCCTCCACTAAACTCTATCTCTAGCTCAAGCCAGTAAAATTTCTGCCACCTTAATTCTTCAATTAAAATATTTTCAAAGGTATCACAGTATGAACCAGCTAAGTATTTTCTCTTATAGAAAATAAAAATGAAACACAGCACCAAATGAAATTGGAGAAAAAAATGATTAAAAAAACATAAAAGCACAGATGCGCTGTTCCATATTTCTGCCCCAGAGGAGAGACTGAAGACTGCCGTTAGCCCTCCAGGCTCTGACAGATGCTTCCGGAAGAGCCTGGCCTATGGGGGCTTTTCAAAGCACTTTTATATTATTTTTTTATCCAAGTTTTATAGAAAAAGTCACCTAAAAATTGCAATGGGAGCGTAGATACCACTTTCCTTTGTAATTTCAAGGTAGTGCTTTCATTTTCTCTCTCTTTTTTCCTTCAGATCATTCCACTTCCTGCCCAGTTTCCGTCTGACTGCCCTCATTCTGGCACTGTGAAATCGAATGCCGCTCTCTTAGCTGCCTTTCACCTTCCCTTGTCTGGCTGACTTACTATGTGTCCCTTTTACTACTGAATGACTAAGGAAAAAGGAGGCCAAGAGGGCCAAACTGGAAAAAAGAAAGTATTAGAAGCTCCAACAGGGACTGGGGAGATTCAGTCAGCCAAGAGCTTGCTGTGCAAGCATGAGGACCTGAGTTCAATTCCCAGAACCCACATAAAAAAAGCCAGGCATGAGATGGCTCATCTCTCGAATAAAAGCATTTGCTGCCAAAGCTGATCCAATGGCCAGGACCAAAATGGTAGAAGGAGAGAGAGAACTGACTCCTAAAGGTTCTCTCTGCCCTCTGACTTAGCATATGTGCAACATCCTCTCACACACACACACACACACACACACACACACACTCAGAGAATTTTTTAAAATGCAATGAAAAATGTTTTAAGCCAAGCATGGTGGTAAATGCTTTAGTCTCAGCACCCAGGAAAAAACACAGGCAGATTCCTGGGGTTTGCTAGCCTAATCCTGTCCTGGTTTACTAGTGAGCCCCAGAACAGTGATAGACTGACCCTAACTCCGAAACAGAAAACATACACACATACACACACACACACACACACACACACACACACACGAATAGCTAGACCAGGGCATGTGGGTTTGCTCATGATGATTATGATCTGGTGTCTCTGAGTTGACTAAGGAAGAGTGACTTGCAGGCAGTATCACAGGACCATACCCAGTACTTTGCCTAGCATTCCTCTGGCCTCCCCACCCAGCCCCCACAAACACTGCTTGCACTTTCTCCTTAGTTTTGCCTTTTCCGGGACACTTACTAGGTGGAATCATTCCGTGTGGAGCTGTCCAGATTGACTTCTGTCCCTCAATAATGTGTATTTACGATTCCCCTGTGTCTTGTCATGGCTTGATGGTTTGTTTCTTTTCTAATGCGAATGATATCTCACTGCCTGGATGGGCCACAGATGTGAGTCCATTCATCTCCTGAAAGACCCCTTGGCTGTTTCCAAATTGGGGCATGTATAAACAAAGCTGCTATAAACATCCATGTGCAGGCTTTTAATATGTTTTCTATCTTTTGAATATGAATTTTTAAATATTTTTTTCTTTGGGAGTTTCATAGGATGTATTTTAAAAATATTTTTACTTGAGGCTGGGGAGATGGCTCAGTGGTTAAGAGGCTGCTCTTGCAGGGGAGCTTTTAGATTTATGAGAGCAGAAAAAGAATGGCATTTTGAGTTTAGGAATAAGAGTCAGAGCCAGGCAGGGCATAGTGGTAAATGCCTTTAGTCCCAGCACTTGGGAGGCATAGGCAAGATGATTTCTATGAGTTCAAGATCAGCCTGGTCTACATAGTAAGTTCCAGGCCAGCTGTGGCTACAGGGAGACCCTGTTTCAAAAAGACCAAACAAAAAGTCAGAGCCAGACCTGCAACAAGCAAGGAATGTGTCATTTATTTCAAGGCTTCACAGTGAGGGACAGAAGCCTTCCATGAAATAAGGCATCTGCAACTTAGGAAAGTAGCTTTGGATTTTAGATGAAGTCTACTGAATACAGCTTCAGGAGTTTACTTGTTACCAGGGTCTGGTGTCATTGAGTGAGTGAAGGTCCTCCTCTCAAGATTATTTTCTCAGGCAGGGCAGGCAAGCTATCAAGGGTACTAAGGAAGACAGGTTGACTCCATAAACAGCCTCCTTCAGTCCTGGGAGTGACTGGTTGATAAGGCTTGAGCAAGGCAGCCTGCCAACTGAGGGCCAGTTGCACACTTTAAGGGATTTAGAGCTTTATTGCTTCCCTAATGAAACATGGTTTTCCTGTAATTCACACATTTCATCATGTCCCAAGTTCAGTTCCCAGCACCCACAGGGAGCTAACCACCATCAGTCACTCCAGTTCCAGGGGAGCCACTGCCCTCTCCCGCCCTCTTCTCGTGCACTGATGTATGAGGCAAAACACTGATACACATAAGAAAGATTATCTGAAGGAGATCTCAGCAGCAGTGTGCTCTCTAGCATGGATTCAATGGAGATGACAGAAGGCCAGGAAGATGGCTTATACCTGTAATTCCAGCATTCAGAAGGCAGGTGGATCAGGAGTTCAAAGTTATCTTTGACTACAAATAGCAGGTTTAAAGCCAGCCTGGGCTACAAGAGGCTTTGTATTTAAAAAGAAGAAGAAAAGAAAAGAAAGCTCTAACACTTTGAAGTCCTCCCTCTAGTGACCTGTCCTAGGACCTCTTGTCACCGCACCCTCACCCTTACCCCAACCTTCAGTCTCTGCTCAGAGCCCTGTCCAGCCGTCAAGCCACTGCCACTGACCCTGGGGCTCTGTAGGTCACCTCTTCCTCTCTGCAAAGTGAACAACGGTTAAACTGACCAGTCTGCCCCTCATCACCAGTCTGCCATCGTCACTGCCCCAGGTAAAGCTGGAAGGCACGAAGCTACCTCCCTGGGCTCAGACTAACGTACTGCACTGATCTGTCCAAGGAGCCAGTGTGCTGTTTATCCTCATCACTTGGGCACAGGGAATCCCCATAGTATCACAGGTGGGAGCTGAGGAAGAAGCATTGTCACAGCCCCACAGGTGACCCGCACCTGTCCCTCTGGATGCCCAGGGCCTCCTCAAGCTTGTCCCACCTGTGCTATTAAGATAGAGTGTTTTGTGGTCTGCTTGGTCCCAAGTTCAAGATGAGAAACTCTGACATGGGAAGCTCATGGGAAACTCAACCCCAGGTGTCTCTAGGTGGAATGCTCCAGATGGTGAGATTCAGTGCAGGGCTGCTTGCCTTCCCTTTGACCCAGAACCACTCTGCCATCCACTCAAAGCTAGCAATCCTCAATTAAGGAGAAAGTATTCTTTAAATGAAAAAAAGGTAATCCTTTGCATCACCTGAGGTAGGAGTGAGAGAATATTCCCAAGAGTTAAAAATGATAACCTCACAACTTCAAAACCAGGCAGGGTGTGTTAGTACACGCCTTTAATCCCAGCATTCTGGAGGCAGAGGCAGGAGGATTTCTGTGAGATAGAAGCCAGCCTGGTTCTCACTCCATAGTGAGTTCCAGGCCAGCTGGAGCTACAGAGAGACCCTGTCGCAAAAAGACCCAAACAAAAAAAATAAACCTCCAAAACCAGCCTGGGCATGTGGCTCAGTTGGTAGAGTACTTGTCTAGTGTGCACAAAGCCTTGGACTGTGACCCCAGCACCACACAAAAAAAAAAAAAAAAAAAAAAAAAATCAGGAGTGGTGTCACACAGTCACACACTTGCTATGCCAGCACCTGAGAGGTAGAAGCAAGAGGCTCAGAGTTCAAGGTCATTTTCAGCTACGTGTGTTTAAGATCAGACAGGATGTAGCAAAAACAAATCCAAAATTACTTCCCAGCGCTGATCATATTTTACCGCTTTCTTAGTGGTGGGAGGCATAGCTGTCAGACCTTATGTCTTCTCATGAAGTACCTGTCTGAGGACCACCAAACCCCTATAGTCCTGCAGTGTCCCACATTTGTACAGTTCTAACCAGCCCTGTGAAGGTGAGCGCTTACTGCCCACATGACTGAACTGCTTCTACTCCACCTCCTGAAAGACATTAGGAAGAAGGCATTGGTCAGGTGGGTGACCCCAACAGCACCCATTCTAGGAAAGCTGCCACATTGGAACAGCAGCTGGACCTGCAGCCTGGCTGTGGTTTGGGTAATATATTGCCCTACCTGTCTGGCTGGGTTTGGCTCCCACTGGTGAATGGGATACCCTGAGGACCAGCACGCCTGTGTTCTTCCCATCCTTGAAAGGTAGTGGCAACCTCACTACCTCCCCATACACCATGTCTTGTATCCCCACGTGACTGGGGCGGGACGGTGGGGTTCCTTCTGTCCTCTCCTATTGTGGCTCTCATGTCACTTCATGGAGCCCGTCTGGGGATTTCACTAAGGGATGTTTGTCCACCCCAATTACACGTTTGGGTGGATCCGCTGGGACATAACTTGGGCCAGGACTCTGTCTAAAACTTGGACTTGCTGGGCATGGTGGTACATGCCTTTAATCCCAGGATTCAGGAGGTAGAGACAAGTGGATCTCTTCGGGTCATCCAGGGTACACAGTGAGACCCTGTCTCAAAAACAAATATACTAGTGTTTTCATAAAGATGGTACTGAAAAGGGGAAGCTTCTGCCCCTCCCCAAATTGAAACAAAATCAAAGATACTACAAGTCAAGAAGGCTGTGCTGAAAGGCAACCACAGCCACAAAAAGTCTACATATCACCCATCTTCTGGTGGCCCAGGATGTTGCAGCTCCAGAAGCAACTCAAATGCCCTCAGAAGAGTGCCCTCTGGAGAAACAAGCCGAACTGCTACGGCCATGATCAAGTGCCCCTGACTGCAGTCTGCTATGAAGAAGACAGAAGAGGCGGGCAGCGAGATGAGTCAGTGGCTAAGGACACTCACTACCAAGTCTGATGACCTGGTCAGAGTTACCCCTGGACTCTTCCTAAAAACCCAGAAGATAGCAGAAAGTCCAGCTCTTCAACAGCTCCCTTCCATCCCATTCCACAGAGCACAGCTATGCCAGGCTTTCAGTAGTGCTGGTGTCTAGGTAACAAATTGGCCTTAGCACCTTGGGAAATGGACTGCCCGCCATCTCCCTAAAGTGAAGGGATTTGGGGTCCTGAATGATGCGTTCAGTCCAGGGGACTGAGCCACAGCACCTGTTCTAGGAAAGCTACCTCTGAGCCTCCGGATTTCTATTCCACACCTTCCGTTGCAATTCCTGCTTTTCTGCTTCTTTCAGTGCAGGCTTTCCACCTCTGCAGCTCCTAGTTTCCAAGAGCACTAGAGCAGTGTATCATGGATGGTCCCCAAGAGCCTTGTCTTGTGCCATCCTCCTGCTTCCCATCTCTATCTTTATGGCCTCTGGCTCCTCACGGAATCTAGAACTATCTGCTATACTGAGTTTAACACGAGCGCTGAGGTCAAATCCCTCACTGGCTTCCCGTGTCCTCTGAATGAGGTCCAAACTGCTCACCCCACCCCAGTGAACTGGTGACCTGGCTCTGCCCACTCTTCATGCACAACCCACACAGCCTGCCTTCACACTGGCCACTTTGCCTTGTGGCTTTCCAGCTCAGTGTGGCTGACAGCCTTCCTATACGCCGTGTGTGCATTTCTCCTCTTAGTGTGGGGGGCTGAGGCTGAGACAGAGTGTACAGTGAGTGTAGGGTGTGAGTACAGTTAAAGTCTGCTGAACCGAAAGATTCTAAGGGCTGGAGAAGATGCAGACCAAGGGGGGTTATTTTTAAAATATCTTTATGAACTTTTGAGAATTTCATACGATGCATTTTGATCATGTTCAGATCCCTCCCTGCCGCTTCCTAACTACTCCTTGCAGGATTTTATGTCCTTTATTATTTGTTTAAGGACCATCAAGTCTAATCTGTGTCCCTAAACGCCCCTTACTGTGGGTCCATCCCTTGGAGCCTGGTCAAAAAATAAAGCCACTGCATGATCCAGCAACCCGGCTACAGGGCATATACCCAGAGGATATGCAGTCGGCATGTGTCTTAGTTTGCTTTCTGTTACTGTGACAAACACTGACCAAAATCAGTTTAGGGAAGGAAAGGGTTATTTCAGCTCACAGATAACAGTCCATCATCGGGAGAAGTCAGGGCTCCACGGAGTTCAAGGTAGAGCTTGAAGCAGAGACCACAGAGGAACTCTGCTCACTTATTAGTCCCCGCTTCACATTCAGTTCCCTTTCTCATACAGCACAGTCCCACCTGCCCAGGAGTGAGGCCGTCCACAGTGGGCTGGCCTTTTCTGCCTCAATAGCAATGAAGAAAATACCTCACAGACATGCCCACATCCCAGTCTGATGGAGGAAATTCTTCCGCTGAGGTTCCTTCTGTTCCCCTGTGGGTCAAGTTGACAGCATGCTAACAAGATGACCACACTCCTGGTTAACATGGCTCTATTTACAACAGCCAATATATGAAATCAACCTGTGGCCATCAGTGGATGAATGGATTTTTTAAATGTGGAGTCTGTGTGTGCGTGCATGGGTGTGTGTGGGGTGTGTGTGTGTGTGTGTGTGTGTGTGAAAGAGAGAGAGAGAGAGAGAGAGAGAGAGAGAGAGAGAGAGAGAGACTTGGTGGGTCTCCATCTCCAACACTGCTGTTGTGCTCCAGCCATGCCAGAGAATGGAGGACAATTGAACGGGACCTCAAGTGGCTCAGAGTGCGGCGGGAGGAGTTCCCTCCCGGGAGACTACATTGGTGGGTAGTTCGGTTATTAGAGCCAATGCAGGGGTTTATATAGGGAGGCCTTCCTGACTGTTACAAAAGGTGGGAAAGATGGGGTGTTGAGGTAAAGGCGGAAAGGTTGTGGAAGTTCAGGAACGAAACCCAAAAACCTGGTTCTGGTCTGGGGTGGGGAACAGGAAGATTCATATCTACAGTAGCTTCCTGGGGCCAGGTTATCACACAGGCATAGCAGGTCAGACACCTGCCATCCCTTTAGGGTATCTGGAGTTGCTTGCCCTGCTCAATAACCAGATCCCCACGAGAGAGAGAGAGAAATACTAGTTAACACTATTACAGTGAATGTTTCCAAGAAGCTCAGGAGGACTTTTAATGTTCCCAGCAAAAACAAGTGATAAACATTAGAGATGGATATAACTAATCACTCTGATTTGATCCCCACACAGTGCTCATGTGTCAAAACGTCATAGCACCCTATAAATACATACAACTATTGCTAATTAAATTTTAATTTTTTCAGAAACTCATAAAAAGGAGGAAACATAAACAGATGTAATCCAGAGGGTTGTTTTAAATATAAATATTAGGAATTGTTGGTTTTTCTTCTTTAATGTTTATTTGTTATTATGGCATGTATGTACGATGGAGGGTGGGGTTCCATGGCACACATGTGGAGCCCAGAGAACTTGTGAAGTCAGTTCTCTCCTGCCACCTTTATGTGGGTTCCAGGGATTCAGATTGCCAGGTAAGCTCTTTAACTCCCTGGGTCATTTTGCATATTCTTTTTATTCTGCTTGTTGGTTAGTACTTGTTTGGTTTTGAATTTCTGAGACAGAGTCCACCTTGTGGCTCAGACTGGTTTTGAACTCCTCACTGTCCTGCCTTAGGAGCTGGAATTATAAGAGTGTACTTCCTTACCCAGCTTTACACTTAGACTTTGTAAAAGATGTGGCCTCGCTGGGTGTGGTGGTACCTGTCTTTAATCTCAGCACTTGGGAAGCAAGAGGCATTTGGATCTGAGTTCCAAGTCAGCCTAATCTACATAGGGAGTTCCAGGCCAGCAGAGGAATGATGCTGGGGCCCCGCCTGGTGGCTCACACCTGAATTCCAGCACTTGGAGGCAGAAGGATGCACCAAAAGTCTAAGGCCAGCCTGGAAGCATGGAGCATTCCAGGCCCCCTGCCAAGCTGAGTGCACAATGGGACCTGTCTCAAAATAATAATATAAATGAATGAAGTTGTTTCTGTAAACAAGGATAATTACTTAAAAACTTAACAGCAAGCCTGGAATAGGCATCTTTGCCCAGAGGGCCGTCTGCAAAGGTCTGATTCTCTCATAGTCCCCATGAGCCTGGTGTTATCCCTTCAGTGTGAGGAATACAGAGTACCCACTAGAACCAGTGGGTCTTGACAACTTCCATTTCTGAAAAAGCCAGTGGTACACCAAGTCTTCAGCAGCCTGCAAAGCCGTGACAGTGCATCCCAGTCTGAGCATGGGACCAAAGGAATTACCTAAACACGTGCAGTCTCACCATCGGAACCGGGCCTAGGTTTGTTTCTTGTTTGTTTGTTTTTTCTGTATAACTATACATTCTGTTCATTTTCCCTTGGTGGATACTTTTATATGTTTATCTCAACTTCAAGATCTGAGGCACTTTCCTTTTGGAATAGACTAAGTGCTGAGCAAAACCCACTTTGTAATGATAAATTCTCCTCCCTTCTATGACCACAGGGACCTCTCCAGTGGCACACTGCTCAATCTGTAGTCTCTCTGGTGTGAGTCTCTCTTGGCCATGTGAGGAGGAAGTAAACTTCTTTGGGTTAAGGGCATATATACCAGGTGCATGGGGAAACAGGAAGGAAGGAGCCCCTCGCATGCTCAGGAGGGACAGACTGGCCCGGCAGCTTAGGGAAGGGGCCTTGAAAGCAAGCAGTCCTAATTTTTTGTCCTTGGTTAGAAAGTGGCAGTGTCATTGGCACTGTTCTGGCCCAAGGCTAGAAATGCCAGAGGTATTTGGAAGCTCTGTTTCCTAGTCTGGTTTCTTATCTTCCTCCATTTACACAGCAAGGAGCAGTTGCATGAAAGCTATACGTGAAGATGTGACTGAAACTCCAGTCCAGATACCAGGACAGAGAGACACACTGGCACTGGACCACCTGGACTGACCAACCAGCTCATCTCCCCAGACCTCAAACCCAGTTCCTGCCATAAGTCCCATAAAAAATTCCTAAAACCAGTGGCTAAAGGGCAGCTGTGGTGGTCTGGATAAGAAATGTCCCCCATAGGCTCAAGTATTAGAAAACTTGGCACATGGTCCCCAGTTGGTGGCGCTGTTTGGGGAGGGTTGTGGAACCCATGGGCGGTGTGGCCTTGCTGGGGGAAGCACATCACTAGGGGTGGCCTTTGAGACCGACCGTTCATAGCCTTGCCCGCTTTCTGTTGCTCTGTTTCCTGTACCTGCTTGAAGCTGTGAGCACTCGGTTTTCTGCTCCAGATGCCTCCCTGCCATGAGGAACTCTGTTCCCTCTGGAACCAGAGGTCCAAACTCTCCCTTCTATAAACTGCCTTGGTCATGTTTTTTTTTTTTTTTTTTTTTTTTACCCCAGGGACAGAAAGAAACAAATATAGTAGCCTATCTGTGGGACCTGCTCTTACTGTACAGAAGTCCCCCTGCTTCCTGTCTCTTAAACCCTCACCTATGAATCTAGAGTAAATTCCTTTCTAAAGTCACCCTCCCATCGTTGGTGAAATTCATTCTTCAAGATCCTGTAACAAAGGTTTTAGTAGTTGTCCACCGTCCAGAACTCTAGCAC
Organism: Eospalax fontanierii; assembly: GCA_035773235.1. Lineage (NCBI taxonomy): Eukaryota > Metazoa > Chordata > Mammalia > Rodentia > Spalacidae > Eospalax > Eospalax fontanierii. Next base: position 58,661,148 of record CM069542.1, on the reverse strand, counting down.
CCCGAATTATGCTCACTTAAGTTAAGAAAAACTCTGTCGCTCTGGGGACCCCAGATTTTCCAGGTCATAACTGCCTCCATGGATCTAAACACTATTTGTAAAAAGTTACTACTTACATTAAAATCAAGTCTCTGGAAATCTAGCTTACAACTTTTCATCTGTTCAGCATACAAAAAGGTAGTAATTTTAAAGTTTTCTGAAGGAGTTTTATGTAGGCTCTATAGAATAAAGATTATGGGCTATATATTTATTGGCACTTAAGCAAAATAGCTAGTTAGGGTTGAAAACTTCCATTGCAGGGCTGGAGAGATGGCTCACTGTTTAAGAGCACATACTGTTCTCACAGTGGACCTGAGTTCCATTGCCAACACCCACCTCAGGCAGCTCACAACCACCTCTAACTCCAGTTCCAGGGGGATCTGTTGCCTCTGGCCTCCATGGGCAGCAGCACTCAATGTGCACGTACCACCCCCCCATACACAAAATTATGAATAATAAATCTTTTAAAAAATTCCCTTGTAATAAATCCTGGTCTTATTTGAGCTGTTAAGTTTATTAAATAAGAGCTCTTCAACCTTGTGTCTTTATGCAGTCATTAAGATTCCATTTTTGTTGCTGTAACACATTTTCAGGCATAAAACAAAAGATTCACTCTTTTTCTTGCAATTAGTTCTGCAGAATGTTGTATCTGTTTCAGGTTTTGTGCCCTCTGGCTTTTCATCCCCTGCCAGCCACATACTTATCTAACTCATTTACTCCATTTTCAAACTATTTTGCTGCATGAGCACAAGCGCGGCCTTGATTCAACATCACTGAATGATGTTCTCTTTTTACAAAATATGATATCTATATTCTTTATCTTTTAAATATTTTTATCTTCTGTGTATGAGTGTGTTGCCTGCATGTATGCAAGTACAACGGTGTCATACAGTGCCCACGGGGGTCAGAAGAGGGCATCAGATCCCCTGGAACTGGAGTTACGTTACAGAAGGCTGTTAGCTGCCATGAGGATGCTGCGATTCGAACCCATGTGTCTACTGAAAGAGCAGTCAGTACTCTTACCTGCTGAGCCATCTCTCCAGCAGTCCCTATCTTTTATGCTTTAAGATTTGTGTTATTGGTGTGTGTGTGTGTGTGTGTGTGTGTGTGTGTGTGTGTGTGTGTGTACATGCCACAGTGCATGTGGAGGCAAGAGAACAACTTTGTGGCGTTTTCTCCTTCCACCTTCATGTGGATTCCAGAGATCTAATTCAGGCTTGTGCATCTGAGCCTTTTGACCCACACCATTAGAATCTGTATTTTTGGGTTGAGATGTCTAGAAAACACGTTGGATACTTCTAGTGTGTGCAGCAGTGCAGTGCTCCGGATGTCACCGTAAGGGCCACTAGACCTGACCTAAGCTAGTCAAGTCTTTCCCTTCCTTCCACCATCCTGAGTTTCTCTTCCATTTGGTTTTTTGTTTTCTACAAAAAGCAAAAATGAAAGTTCATCTGCCTAGTTGGTGCTCGGCCCATCCCCATCCCCTCTGGCTGCCTCCAGAGGTTGAGCCACATGGTTGAGAATTCAGGCTTAGGCAGGAACTTGAGACTGTAGGGCGCCAGGGTTGTCCCTCTGAAGTAGGACCCTTTATCTGACTCATTTGCCAGGACTCCTCCATTGTTCCATTCTGACTGCTGCCCAAGTGCTGTCAGGTTATTAGGGAGAAATCTCTGAAAGCTGGCTGCCTGCTGAGCCCAAGTGTGTGCCTCACAAAAGTCAATATTTCCAGCTCTTCCTTTGCCCTGAGTGTATTTAAAAGGGCTTTCTAGTAAATGTGCTTTTATTAGAGGTGAGTACTGGTAAGGAAAATGGCTTTCATCTTTTGTCTCTGCAGAATGCAAAACAAGAAACAGAGTTGCTCTCTTTCAGTCTCCACCAGATCCCTGCTTCAGATGGAAGTATTTATCTAAGATCTTGCAAATTCAACGACAAAAACACATAATTAAATAAACTGGGCATATTCGTGCAGTCAGATACACTGATGCTCATTAAATTTAATCCCCTTTGTTCCTTTTTGGGGTTGTTTCATTTGATACACGTCAATACTTATACAGAGTACAACAGGAAATGGGAACAGAAATACAAATTGTGCACTTTATAATGACGTGCTCATCCGTTGCCACGGACCTCACCAAGGCCAGGTGAAGACAGGGGACCATGGTAACCAGCTGTCTTTTTTGCTTAGCCTTTGCCCATGCCCATCGGTGTGTATTCATTGTACATGGGTTCTATTTGGGGTTTTGCTTTCTTTTTGAGACAGGATCTCCCTGTAGCCCCTTAATGCAATTTCATGGCACTATGGTCTGATAGAATATGTGGAATTATTTCATTTTTTTATTTGTTGAGGTTTGTTTTTCGCTCCAGTGTGTGGTCTATATTAGAAAAACTTCCACAGCCTACTGAATAGAATGTGTATTCTTTGTTGCTTGGTGGAATAGTCTGTAGATGTCTGTTAGGTCTATTTGATGGAAGATGTCATTTAATTTAGATATTTCTCTGTTTATTCTTTGCCCAGGTGACCCACCTATTGGAGATAGTGGAGTACTGATGTCACCTCCTGTTACTGAGTTGGGGTTAATCTGTGTCTTGAAGTCCTGTAGTACTACTCTTTTTATGAAATCAGATGCACCAGAGTTTAGTGAAAATACGCTTATGATTGTAATGTCTTCTTGATCAATTGTTCCCTTGATCAGAATGAAGTGGTCATCTTTATCTCTTCTGATTAACTTTAATATGAAATCTACTTTGTCAGATGTTAGAATTGCAACCCCTGTTTGTTTCTTAGCGCCATTTGCTTGGAATACTTTTTTCCGTCTTTTACCTGAGGTAGTGCTTATCACTGAAGGTGAGATGAGTTTCTTGTAGACAACAAAAAGATGGATTTTATCTCTTCATCCACTCAACTAGTCTGTGTCTTGACTGGGGAGTTGAAGCCATTGATATTTAAAGTTATTATTGAAAGATGTGTATTGGTTACTGCCATTTCATTTTCTGTTTGTCTTACCTCTATTTTGTCTTTCTATAATTATACGTTCATATGATTTCTTTCTGCAATCTTTTGGGCATGGTCATTCCTTTCTTCAGTCCTTTGTATTGTAAGGCTGGTGGACCTAAATTCTTTCAGCCTATTTGTGTCATGCAAGACTGATTTTTCTCCTTTGACTCTGGTAGAGTTTTTCTGGGAAAAGTACTCTGGATTGGCATCTATGTTCATTTAGAACTTGGAACACTTTGCTCCAGGCTCTTCTGGCTTGTATAGTTTGTATTGAAAAGTCCACTGTAATTCTGATAGGTTTTCCTTTAGATGTAACTTGTTTTTCTCTTGCAGCTTTCAGTACCCTTTCTTTGTTCTGTATATTTACTGTTTTTACTATGATATGCTGTGAGGAGTTTCTGTTCTGGTCCTGTCTGGTTGGTGCTATATATGCTTCTTATATCTTTACGGGTATGTCTTTCCGTAATTTAGGGAAGTTTTCTTTGATAATTCTGTTGAAGATCTAGTTAATGCCACTGACCTCAGATTCTTCTCCTTCCTCCATGTCTATAATGCTTAGATTTGGTCTCTTCACGGTGTCCTACATATCCCATTCCTGCATTTTGTTAAACTTTTCATACTCTTTACTTGAGTGGTCCAACCTCCCACCTCCATCTTCTGTTTCATTCATTATGCTGGGGACTTTCTCCCTTCATTTCAAACTAGTTACTTTTTCCATCCCCTCTTCATTCAGCTTGCATTCCTTTCAATATTTATACCTGTCATGAATTCAATTTTCAAATTCTCATTTATCTTTGTCATTTCATTCAGCTGTATATTTGTGTTTCCTTGAACTTTACTCGGAGTGTATTCCTATCCTTTCTGAGTTCTTTAAGTGCTTGTGTGTGTGTGTGTGTTTCTTTAAAATACTTGAATTCTTCAATCATGTTTATGTTTGCTCTTTTTGGGTCTGTGTCCTGGGGTTCCTCTGGGTAGTTCTCACTGTAGAACACTTTCTTAGGAATGGTAGGATTTTATGGAGCATCTTATCTTGGTTCTTCACATTATGTTTGTCTTTTCATCCCTACCTGGGCATATGGACTTTTGTTGGCTGTGTTTCTGATATTAAATTCTAGCATGCCTTTGTTGAGCTACAGTTTGGCTCTGTTTTTACTGTTGTTGTAGCCTGGCTGTTTTCTGATCAAAAATGAATATGTAATTGGTCTGTGCTTCAGGTGCTCGGCTTTGATATTTTATTGGAGGAAGTGGATAGTTCCAGGCTGATTCGGGGTGCGGGGTGGGCAATCACAGGGCGGTGACTGTGGAGATGGAGGTAGGGTGGACTGGTTCTAGCTAGCTGACCCGTCTAGTCTGGGTGGGGGGAGCAGATCTTTCCAGGCCTAGTTCTAGAGGCCAAAGACAACAACTGAGTAGGTGGGTATCTCACCAGCTTGGCAGTGTTCCAGAGCCCACTAGTGGCTGGTTCTTGGCCAGGCTAGTCAGGAGCTCTCCAGCACTGAGAATTGTCCTAGTCTCACAGCAAGAAGATGGCAACAGAATAGGCAGGTTCTGACTAGCTATGCAGGGTAGATGGGAGTCCTGAAGCAGTATGGAGCTGGTAGATGGGGTCGGGGGAGGCAGGTTCTGATAAGCTAAAGGGGTAGATCACGATAGTTCCCTGGAACTCACTGATTCAACTAGGCTGACTAGACACCAAGCTCCAGGAGCTGCCCTCTCTCCACTGCCCCAGGAGCTGGTCCTGCTTTAAAAACAAGACAAAAACAAAAACAAAAAAACAAACTTGGGCTGTGGGGGTGGAACTTAGGAACTCTTGCTTCTATGGGAAGTACTTTACTGGCTGAGCCGTCACTCCAGGCCCTTCAATAAGTTGGAGTTTCTTGTTATTATTTTGAGATAGGCTTCCATGTAGGCCTAGCTGGTCCAGAACTCACTATGTAGACCAGGCTGGCTTCCTTAAATAAGTTTTTAATGTAATACTTTTATCAGTATTTCTTTAGATATTCATCCCACCCTTGATAGAAATGATTTTAAAGATCAGCAACATTTTTGTATTAACAGAGTAAGATAGAGCTAGTGTGAATGCTGATGTCTCTTCAAGATTCAGGTGTTAAAAACGCACCCTCACTGTGCTTGAAGGCACAAACCGAAAAAAGTCCCATCCTTTCAGGTCACGGAACTAGAAGGTGCATAAGGCCTCTGGATGGTGATCAGGCCGTGAGAGAGCACTGAGTGCTTTCAAGAATTTTCTTTTAATTCTATGTGCATGAGTGAGAGCAGGTGCTCACCAAGCCCAGAAGAGGGCACTGGATCCCCTGGAGCTTGAATTACAGGCACTTGTGAGCTGCTTGCCTTGGGGATAGAGAAATGAATTCCCCTCTCTGTGAGACCACTACAGGCTCTTAACTGCTGAGCTACCTCTCCAGGCTCAAATTAGGGCTTTTGTAAAGAAATCCAAGGATAGAAAATGTGTCATAGATCTATCAAGCACCGATTGAGCTCCCACAGGATACTGCTTGCATCTGCAGGCACCTATGCTTTAGATTTCACCCTGTAGAACCTAAGAGAAGTTCCTGTTGTTATAAGCCACAGAGTCCCTCATCTTGTTGTAACAGCTCTTGTCAGGCTAGATGATTAAATGAACACATCAAACAGTCCACTTGATGTCATGCATATCCTTGGCCCCTATACTGGTTAATCTTAAAAATTATTCATTTTTATTTTGTGTATGAGTGCTTTGCCTGCATGTATGTAGTGGCACTATGTGTGTGCAATGCCTTACAGGCCAGAAAAAGGTGTTAGATCCCCTGGAACGGGGTTATGGATGCTTGTTAGCTGCCACATGGATGCTGGGAACTGAACCCATTGTCTGTAAGAGTAGCCAGTGCACTTAACCACTGAGCAATCTCTCCAGTCCCCATATGATGGTTAATTTTGATTAACTTGGTAGGATTTGGAAACATAAAAACAAATATCTGGGCATGAGAGATTATCTAGATTAAGTAAGCTGAGGAGGGAAGACTCACCCTGAATGTGGGCAGCACCAGTTCATGGCTGGGGTCCCAGGCAGAATAAGGAGAGAGAGAGAATTGAAGAGCAGCATTCATGATCTCTTCCTGATGGATGCAGTGTGGCTGGCTTCCTCATTCTCTTGCATGCCTTCCTCTCTTCATGACCGACTGTACCCTTGAACTGCGAGCCAAAAATAAACTTCCTCCCCTCTCCTTTTCCGTTCCCCTCCCCTCCCCTTTCCTTCCCTTACCTCCCCTTCCCTCCCTTGCAGTTCCCTCCTTTCCCTTCCCTCCCTTCCGGTTCCCTCCTTTCCCTTCCCCTTCCAATTGCTTTTCTCAGGTGTTTGGTCAGAACAAGAGAAGTAACTAATGCAGCTTCCTTAATGGGCTACCACCAAGCACATAAATAAAGAAAATAGGCTGGACAGATGGGTCAGTGCTTAAGTGTGTGTGCTGCTTAGGCGAGAGGACCTGAGTCTGGTTACTAGGACTCACATCTCTCAGCTCACAACTGCCTGGCCTCCATGGGTACTTAAACTCACATTCACATACCCACACACAGACATACACAGACACATAATTAACAATAATAATAAAAAGGAAAAGTATCCCACTAGTTTCAGCTACTCTGGGCAACATGAGGGCTTCTGCTCTCAGAGATTAGGGTTATGCCATTCAAAATAATTTAGCCTACTAGTTATCTTCCTGCTAGAATATCTATAGCCTTGATATAGATTTGTAGGAGTTTTTTGTCTGTTTCTTTGCTTGAGGATCTTCCTGTAGCCCCATCTGGCCTAGAACTTGCTAATATAGACCAGGCTGACTTCAATTTCACAGAGATCTACCTGCCTTCTGAGTGTTGGGATAAAAGGCCTGCCTGGTAGTACATGCCTTTAACCTTTCTATTTTGAAAGGATCTCAGGCTTATAAAAAAAATCACATAAACAGGAAAAAAAAAAAGTAAATACATAAAATGAAAAAAATTCCCATAAGCCATCTATTGAGATCTACAAATGTCTGTACATTCCCTCTGTCCTGTTAGAGAGACCCTGCTCCTCCCTGTAATTTTTCAGTTGACTAAAGGCCCATTTTCACAACTTTGCTGACTACATTCTCCAACCCTATGATGGCATAACTTTTCCAGGGGTTACTTGAAGATTTCAGGGTCTCTTTTAGAACTTAGGTCTCCTAAAAGTGATTTGCTGAAATGGAAAATCTTAAAATAATACTGGGAGCAGGGCCAGTGTCCTGTTTGGGGAAGAGTGTGTCCAAAGGAGGGAAACGGAGGCCCCGGTTTGGGACTGAACTTCTGTACCAGTTTCAACAGAACAGAGCAGTCAAAATGGACTCATCCATGCTACATGCACATAGTCCTACTGCAGGCTTCAAGATGCTGAAAGCTCCCAGTGGAAACAGGAGATTCACCCAAGCCAGCCAGACAAGGAGTCCAAAAGTAAGGCTAAGGACCAGCCCTTTCTTATGGTTCTGAGTCTTCGGTCTGTTGGTTCTCACTCTCAGCCCAGGGGACTCGAACCCCTCCCAGGGCTGCCTGAGAGCCCAACCTCGGGGAGCCTCACCCCACTCCCACTCTCAGCCTAGGGGACTCGAACCCCTTTAGGCTGTCTGAGTGTTAGTCCCAAGAATCCAGACCGTCAGATGTAAGCAGCATGAGGAGTTTATTATCACACTTGTACAAGTGGGTGACTTGGCCTCGGGATGCCAAGCCCCCCCAGGCCCTGCTCGGACCAAGCTTTTATAGTAAAAAACCACAAGATTATCATATATTGACATACAGGGTATAGATTGGCACAGACCAGGGTTACAAAAACACAACTTTTACATAGTCCAACCTTATGCCACAAGCATTGTGACACATTACAAAATGTTGACTGGACAAATGTTTTAACCAGAAGTCTATTTTTACAAGAAAGGGGCTTTTTTTGTTATTATTCCAGACATTATCTCACATACCACAAGTTGTTGACATGGCTCTTGTGACAGGAGATGCTGACATAGCCCTTATGACTTTTGGGACTTTTCAGTTAGGGAGGGTGAGCTGACAAGGAGGTTTTAATGGCTGAAGTGAGGGTCCTGTCTTTTAAGAAAAATGAAGGTCCTACAAGTCCTTCTTCCCTCCTTAGGAAACCAAGCCCTGCTCTTAATGCCCAGCGGGGTTCCCATGCTGTTGGGAGCGTGCAGACTGCCTCAATTTGTGAATTCCCAAGAAAAGCCAGTTAGACCCGCAGCTAAATTACCTGTAATTCTAAGCTTTTTTACAGAGACAGGGTCTTACTATCAACCCTGGCTGGCTTGGAACTCGGTATATAGGTCAGGCTTGCCTCAAAGCTCACAGAGGTGCTCCTGCCTCTGCCTCCCAAGTGTTGAGAGTAGGGTGTGCATCATTATGCCAGGTACTTTTTTTTTTAAATGGGATCTAAGTAGCCCAGGGTGGTCTCAACCTGGAAAGGCTGTGAATGCAGGTGAACACCACCATACCCAGCAATTTTATCTTTTCACAGATGCAAAGGCAGAGACAAGACAAATTCCCTCTGAAGGCTGGCAAAGTGGGGCAGGAAGCACACTCATTTATCCAAAAGGAAAAGGGACACTTAAGAGGGCCCATTAATTCACCAATGTCCCCCAGTCAGGGAGCAACAGAAGCTACCAGAGGCAATCTAGTTCCAAAGCACATCCTGACCTCTGGGTTATGAGAGTCCCTTTGGCTCTGAGTACTGCGTTTTTACTAAGACTGTGAAAGGACTACGGTCTTCGTGAGGGACAAAGGGGCCACTGGGGTAAAGAACTTTGCACACATTTCACTGTTTCTAATAAACAGGGCGCGATCGGCGATCCCGGTCTCCCCGCGGGGCCCCAGGTCTCCAGGTCTCGGGACCTCCCGGGGCAGCAGTGCGGAGGGCCGAGCTCGAGGACCTGAGCCGCACTGCGAGCAGGAGCGCCCAGCGCCGAACACAGCGCCGACCTCCCGCCCCGGAAGCCCCAGACCTCGGCCAGCGATCCTTCCTCCCGAGGCCCCGCCCCTTCCCCAGAAGGCCCGCCCCTTCCTCTATAAGGCCTGCCCCTTCCGCCAGCGGCCCCGCCCTTCTCCCTCACGAGGCCCCGCCCTCCCTCACTACCGCGGCTTTCAAAACGGGACGCCAGAGTCCCGGGGGCGCGACCTGCGCGTGCGCGGTGCGCCGCCTTCCTGTCTGCACGGTGGGTTCCGCCCTGCCGGGTCGCCGAGTGTCATGGAGGCTACCGGAGCCGCGGTCCTGAAAGGTGAGGACACAGCTGCCCGGGGACACCCCGCCTTGGGGCTGCGGGACGCCCCGCGAAGCCTGCTGTGCAGTCGGGCCTCGTCCTCACCCTGTCCTCAACCCCTGTCCTCATCTCCGTCCTCACCAGTCCTCACTCCCGTTCTCATCCCCTGTCCTTACCCCCGTCCTCACCAGTCCTCACTTCCGTTCTCACCCCCGTCCTCTCCCCCTGTCCTCATCTCCGTCCTCACCAGTCCTCACCCCCGTCCTCAACCCCTGTCCTCATCTCCGTCCTCACCAGTCCTCACTCCCGTTCTCACCCCCTGTCCTTACCCCCGTCCTCACCAGTCCTCACTTCCGTTCTCACCCCCGTCCTCACCCCCTGTCCTCATCTCCGTCCTCACCAGTCCTCACCCCCGTTCTCACCCCCGTCCTCACCCCCTGTCCTCACCCCCGTCCTCACCCCCTGTCCTCATCTCCGTCCTCACCAGTCCTCACTCCCGTTCTCACCCCCTGTCCTCACCCCCTGTCCTCACCCCCGTCCTCACCTCCTGTCCTCACCAGTCCTCACTCCCGTTCTCACCCCCGTCCTCACCCCCTGTCCTCATCTCCGTCCTCACCAGTCCTCACCCCCGTCCTCACCCCAGTCCTCACCCCGTCCTCACCCCTGTCCTCACCCCCCGTCCTCACCAGTCCTCACCCCTGTCCTCACCCCCGTCCTCACCAGTCCTCACCCCCGTCCTCACCCCTGTCCTCACCCCCTGTCCTCATCTCCGTCCTCACCAGTCCTCACTCCCGTTCTCACCCCCGTCCTCACCCCCTGTCCTCATCTCCGTCCTCACCAGTCCTCACTCCTGTTCTCACCCCCGTCCTCACCCCTGTCCTCACCCCCTGTCCTCATCTCCGTCCTCACCAGTCCTCACCCCTGTCCTCACCCCCTGTCCTCATCTCCGTCCTCACCAGTCCTCACCCCAGTCCTCACCCCCGTCCTCACCCCTGTCTTCACTCCCGTCCTCATCCCGAGACCAGGGACGGAACTGAAGGGCTTCCCCAGCCTCTAGCCCATGCTAGCCTAGAATTTCTGTGTAGCAGAAGATGATCTTGACTTTCTGCTCCTCTTCCTGGACCTGGAATTACAGGTGTGGGCTTTCTTGTCTGGGTTATGCTTTGCTGGCAAGAAGACCCAGGGCCTGGTAACTCTTTTACAGCTGAGCTACATCCCTTCTTCAGCCTGTTTTGTTTTGTTTGTTTTGAGACGGGATCTCCCTGTAGCCCCACCTGCCTGGAACTTACTATGTAGACCAGACTGACCTTGATCTCACAGAGCTCTGCCAGGCCAGCCTCTGCCTCTCAAGTGCTGGGATTAAAGGCGTGATCTACCATGCCTGGCTCTTCTACTTTTAAATGATTAAGTGGAGGAGAAAGATTAAAAGATTGGTAAATAAAAATTTTATTAAATTCTCTGTGTGTGTGTGTTTTGTTTTGTTTTGTTTTTTTGAGAGTCTCATGTAGCCCCAGCTGACCTTCCGACTTGCTATGTACTTGAGGCTGTCCTTGAACTCTTCATCTTGTGTCTACTTCCCAAGTGCCTGGATTACAGGGAGTGCCAGTCTGCCCTGCTCTGTAAATGAAACTCTGTTAGAATATCTCTATATTATGTTGTATATATTCTCATACTGCCTGTGGCTGCTTTTTTTGCTAGGACCACAGAGTCAAGTAGTTGGAAGATACTGTCTGGCCTACAAAGCCTGGAAGTTCTGTCTGTCCCTTTACTGAAAGTATTCTCTTGCACCAGTAGAATTAAGCCTGGATCAGGAAGACACTGAAGTGTTAAGATGCAATCCATATTTGTGTATGCATGAGTGAAAATGGTGCTTTGCTTAAAAATTTTTAATCTATATCTACATGAAATTTTTTGTCTGCATGTATGTAAGTGCACCTGAGTGTCCAGTGCCCATGGAGGTCAGAAGAGGGCGTCAGATCTCCTGGAACTAGAGTGCCAAGTGGGTGCTGGGACACGAACCCCAATCCTCAGCAAGAGCAGCCAGTGCCCTCAACCACTGAGCTATCTCTCTAGCACCCTTTTTGCTTAAATGTTAAGTACCACAAATAACAGTGCTGATACTTGGAATAGATTCCTAATAGAAATTTTGAATTTACTTTCTAAGAGAAATAGAACCCTTGTTCTCTTGAAGTGTATTCTGGACGGGCGTGCTACAGCGGCTATCAGTGTGTGTCTCATGCACACCGTCTTGTTTCCTTTCAGACGTTGTGGCCTATGTTGAAGTCTGGTCTTCCAATGGGACAGAAAATTACTCAAAGACGTTTACAAAACAACTTGTGGACATGGGGGCAAAGGTGAGCACTTCCCGCCAGAATGCTTGGCCATGCTTTCACGGTAAAGAGGTACATCTGCAGACTTTTGTTTTGGGACTATTCTTTAAGTCAGGAGGGTGAGTGGGAGATGAGAGAACCCTGTGGGCCGAAGGTCAAGAAGAACTCTGCAACCCTGGTGTTTACAGGTCTTGGTGAGGAATCTGGGAGGAGCCATGAATCTGGCTTTGCTGTGTGTTGGGGGTGGAGGGGTGGAGGGACTGGTGTTCCAAGTCAAAGGGAGCAGAGGTGCAGGAGAAGGAGCAGGCTTCTGAGGGAAGGCTGTGAACATTTGTCTGTTTGAATATAGACATTTGACTATTCATGTCTGGAACTGAAGATGGTCACGGCTATAGACTGTGATTTGTGGGTCAAGACCTGGGCTCAGCTGAGAATGTTGCCTTAGATTGGTTCAGGTCTGAATGAAGAGAGCTGAAGAGAGGACTCCAAGTAGGTGAGGTCCAGTGATGGGGCAACCACCAGTGACCACTGACCCAGAAACAGAGTTATATCAGAATAGTGGAGGTCAAAGGAGGGGAGATCTTTCAAGATGGAGATTAGAGCACCACAGAACCTTCAAGAAAGATAAGATAGCCAGTAAAGGGAAAATTGGAGGCTGAGGTGAGTGTCTCAGTAAAGAGGTTCAAGAGGAGTCTTAAGAATCTCGCCTGCTCATTGACAGACAGAGTGAAAGGGAGAAGTTCAGAAGGGAGACAACTCAGATAACTCAGGGCCGGCTCAGGATGAGGGCGAGGCCTGCTGATGCTGGAGGTGCCTGTCTCAGGCAAAGAGTAAGTGATCCTAAGTTTTCCACCTGAGACCTTGTTCAGCCATCGTAGCCCAAGTGGAGTGAGATTAGAGGCTGAGTATAGAGCAGTGAGCAGAAGCCCCTCCACATGCAGTGGGATACAGTCACCCAAAACAGAAAATTTTGTAAGCTGAAAATGCATAGTACACAGCATCTTAGCCTAGCGGCTCTGCACGCAGAGTGGTGGCTCTCAGGACTCACTGAGGATTGCTGCTCCTTGTGTCATGAGATGTCTGTGTCTTGTTGCTGTTGTAGTGGGGAGCTTCTTCTGACTGCATATCACTTCCCTGCCATCTGCAGTAAGTAGACCCATGATTAAACCAGAGATTTTCTTTATGAAAGGGTGACCTGTTTTTTATTGAGGAGACACGTCATGTTTTGGTACACTGGCATTTGGGACACCAAGTGGGGAGTTCCATCTTAGAAAGGTTAATGTGATTCTGGCTCATTCTGCTGCTTAGATGCAGTCCGTGGCAGCTGAAGCCAAGGTGTGATATTTCATCAGCTCCTCCTCTTCCCTTAGCTTGAACTTAGTATCCAGCATCTCTCCTAAAAGAAAAGAGGTACCGCTTACTCTAATGACTTCAACGAAAGCCTTGGGGAGAATGAGCTCAAGTGCTAGACTGCACTCTGCTGGGGCACGCTCTTTTGGGACAGTCTTATCCTACTGTCTCGGCCCAGTCATTCCTTACTGCCTTGGAGCAGCTGTTTGCGAAAATAACACCTGCACAGTGTTTAAAACCATGGCTAGGCAGGTTGTGGAGTGAGTGATGGAACCCAGGAGGCTCGCTGTGCTTGCTTTACACCCTTCCATGTTGGGGAGTTGATGCGTGGCCCCATGCATGCTAGGCCAGTGCACCACTGCTGAGCTGAGTCCCTAATTGTCCTTTACCCCTCCCCTCCATTTTTGTTTTTGAGACATGTTCTTACTGTCTAGCCCACTATGTAGACCAGGTTAGCCTGGAACTCACAGATACCTGCTTGCCTCTGCCTCCCAAGTGCTGGGATTAAAGGCCTACACCACCACATCCACCTCTTTATATTTTTTGAAGGGCAGTCATTTTCCATTTTTTAAACATTGATTTGTTTTGTGTGAATGTGTGTGTATCTGTAGGTGTGTATGTGTGAACGCCATGGCATCAGGGGGAAGTCAGAGACCAACTTGAAGACTTGAGGTTGTCTCTTTCTATCACTTAAGTCCCAGGGATTAAACTCAGGTTGTCAGGCTTGGTAACTAGAGCCTTTCCACCCTGAGCCATCTCATAGGCCTTCAGATGTTTGTTTTTAATCTGTTTGTTTTGTGTTTGCTTTCCTATTAATATTGTACAGTACTTTAGCACAGGGGATACATTTCAAGACCCCCAGGAGATTCCTGAACCTCCAAATAGTACCAAACCCTTTCTATGCATACATACCCATGAGCCTAGCCCAGCACTACAGGACATTATTCCAACTTCTTGGGAGAATGAGGCAGGAGGATCTCCAAGTTCAAAGCCAGTCTGGGTAACTTACCAAAGCTACATCTCAAAATTGAAAGTAAACAGGTAAATAAAGAAATAAAATGGGGTGTGGATACAGGTTTATAAACCAGTAGGAGAACAGCTGCCTAGCATGCTCAAGGCTGTAGGTTTAGTCCTCAGTACTGAAAAAAAGTCTATGAGAAGGCTCATTGGTTGGGCCCCATGAGAGATTAATAGTAATAACTAGAATAGTGATGATGCAATGTAATAAAAGCTGTCTCTCCACCTCTTATACCTGTTTACCGTCCATGCTGTGCAGTGAGGTGATGCTGACAGGAGGAACAGAAGGAGGCCAGTGGCCTGGCATCTGCACTGAGCATTAGGCTGCCTTTGGCCTTTTGACACTGTCCGTGTGAGAATGTCTGATTCTGGCACTGCCACTTAGCAATAGTGCCTGACTGTGAATGCCTGCAGCTGCAGAGAGTGACCCAATAGTGAAGGGAGATAAATTCCAGGTGTTGATTCAGTAACATTACAGAGAAAAACATGGATGATTCTGCTTCTGGAAGGTGTTCATGAAGGGAATATTCGTTTGTATATGTGTATGCACATGTGGTCTGTGCATGTAGAGGCCAGAAGTCATTCCTCCAGGGCTACCCGTCTTGTGTTTTGAGACAAGATCTCTCACTGGGACTTGGAACTCACCAGTTGGGCTATGCATACACTGGGATTACAAGCATGTATCACAATGCCTAGTTTTTTGTGTGGGTTCTAGGAATCAAACTCAATACTTGCAAGCTCTTCACTGACTTAACCTTCTCTCCAGGCCCCAAAAGTGTATTTTTTGACACCAAGGCTTTCTAACCTACTTGGTTAATGTTTTAGGTGATCATAAAATTCAACACGCAGTCTTTTTTTCTTGAAGAAATTTCTTGATTGCTTTTTATTTTGACACAGTCTCACTGTGTAGCCCAGGCTGGCCTCAACCTTGTAGTGGTCCTTTTGTCTTTGCTGTGGAGTGCTTGGATCAGGCCTGTGCCAACATGCACATGTACTGTTCTCCGACTTTGGATGGAAACTGGCCTGGTTCTGATTTGGTTGTTTCCCGTTGCTCTCCACCGACATTCTGTTGACACCCTTTCAGTCTTCTATGTCCAGCCGTCCTGTAACTCCATGGTGTGACAGGTGGTGCTTGCTCTGTGCATACATGCACTGGGCCTCTGGAGGACTCTTTTGATCCAGAATGCATGTCCTTGAGTTTGAGAATCTTTCCCATGATTATTATTATTTTATAATTTTGACTTCACTCTCCTAACTTTTTTTTTTTTAACTTCTTTGATTTATTTTTATTTTATGTGTATGAGTCTGTTGCCTGCATGTATGTAAGTGCACCGTGTCCTGCGATGCCCACAGACGTCACAAGAAGTCATCAGATTCCCTGGAACTGGAGTTAGGGAAAGTTGTTAGGCTGCATGTGGGTGCTGGGAATTGAACCTGGGTCCTGTGCAAGAGCAGCCAGTGCTCTCAATCGCTGAGCCATCCTCCAGCGCCTCCTCTCCTATTTATGTATATTTTAACACTGACTTGGCTACAGGATTGTGGTGTTTCTTTTGTTCCCGTCTTTCTCTGCCTTACTGTCGAGTATTTCTGTGACCTTTTTGTTGTCATTTATGTCATTCTTAAATTTGTAGTAATTCTTAAGGTTTTGATTTCTTTGAAGTATCTTATCTATTACCCATCTGAAAAGACTTCCAACTTAATTAGATATGTATTCTCTTGTTGTTTCTATTTTCTATGAATACATCATCCTGTTTCTCTTTAACGTTGAGAGTTGTTTTTTTGTTTTGTTTTTTGAGACAAGGTCTCATGTAGCCTTATCTGTCCTCAAACTAGCTTTGTAGCCTAAGATGACCGTGAGTATTTGATCCTTTATCTCCACTCAAGCACTAGGATTACAACTGTGCAACACCATGCCTGGGTTATGGGATGCTGAGGATTAAACCCCTTGTGCATGCTAGGCTAACACCCTACACCTGAGCCACATCCCAGCCCAACATGGAGAACTTTAAAAAAAAAACGTTCTTATTGTGCGAGCCCGTGTGCATGCGTGCGCCCGATTCCCCCAGTCACTGCTGTCTTGTTCCTTTATCCTCACAGGACTTCTGCTCGTACTGTGCTGGGAAGCTTTATTGAGAAACACAGTACCCCATCCTAACTAGAGCAAGTGTGGTTTTTAGCACCATTCCCCATTTACCATGGTGTTTCTCTGAGAAGTGGAATGCTGGGGTAGGAGTTATGACATTTTATTTTGACAAGTTTTGAGTAAGTGTCCTTGTTGGTTACTTGTACATAAGACATTATGGGTACATTCTGAGCAGATACCAATGTGCATCTGGTTTTCTGTGTTTTGTTCACAGGTTTCAAAAACTTTGAACAAGCAGGTGACCCATGTGGTTTTCAAAGACGGATACCAGAGCACCTGGGACAAAGCCCAGAAGACAGGGGCAAAGCTGGTTTCTGTGCTCTGGGTTGAAAAGTAAGTAGTTGTCCTCTTTTTTCTTTCCCCCTTTAAGTTTTATAGTATTGGTAAAAATATAGTTTTGATACTTTGCCTGAGTCATACGATCAGGTAATATTTGATCTTTTCTCAGTCTTCTATGAGGCAAATAACTTAATATCTTCAAGCCTTAGTTTCTACAGCTGAAAAAAATAACAGCATATCTAGTTCTGTCTAGAAGGAAAATAGGTACGAATGCTTGGAGGCCTGGTGTGGCTGGTGCAGGAGATGGCAAAGACCGATAGAGCACATGGTCCTGTCAGTTCCCTAACAGACTGTAATGGACTTGGGACTTGTGCTGTAGGAATGTGCTGTCTCAGAAAAACCATCAGTCTCAGGTGTCCACAGATGGTTTCTTTTGAGCCCTCCCTCCTTGGCTCATATATGACCATTTTCTTCCTGAGCCTTTATAGAGTGCTCCTTCTGTGTCTCTGTCCTCATGTCCTCTTTAAAAGGGTGTCAGTCATTTTGGGTTAGGGCCCTCACCCATTACTTTCTTCACCTCAGTTATTTCTTTAAATATCTTATCTCCAAGTACAGTCTAAGGCCTTGGGCTTTATGATATGCAAGTTTGTGATTTTTGAGGATGCAATCCAACCGTCAAAGGAAAGTTTAGATGGAAATTGAGGTCAAGAGGTCAGAGTGCAACAAATGCAGATTCTTGTGGATGCAGATTCTTGTGGCAGTGAAGTGCAGGAATCCTGCTTGGAGACTTAAGTAAGGGCAGAAATTGGCAGTGTAGGTAGGTAGTTCGGTGTCGAGACTGGTTAGTAGCAATGTGGTAGTGAGGACTGGTTAGTTCAGGATTCTTTTTTTTAAGTTTTGTTATTTTTATTTTATGTGTATGAGTGTATTGCCTGCATGTATGTCAATGTACCCATGTCATGCAATGGCTGCAGAGGCCAGAAGAGGGCATTGGAGCCCCTGGAACTGGAGTTAGGGATAGTTGGCTGGTTTTTAGCCACTGTGTGGGTCCTGGGAATCAAACCCTGGTCCTCTACAAGAGCAGTCAATGCTCCTAACTGCTGAACCATCGCTCCAGCCCCATATCTGAGATCTTTTTGTTTAACCCATGGAACAGAAAGATGGTTTTGTCGTTGGCTGAGACTGGGAAGGTTTCATAGGACTGGGATTAGGGTTGGTGGTATAGGTCAGGCGTTGTGTTGAGGTACACGAAATTGAATTTGAGGCGTTTATTAGACATTGCCATGGAGGTAGCAGGTAGACAGGAAGGTGAAAGTTCAGAGAGAGATTGTTAATAAAAATGTGGGATGGACAGAGTGTTAAAGCCAGACATGAATGTGAGCCTTAGTGAGCACGAGGGAAGGAAAGTGGAACGGAGTGTGCCTGGGTCTGTGGGTGAGGTGGGAAGAACTGGTGAGGGACACCAAGGAGAGAGTGCTGAGTGGCCATGCGTCCGTGGACTTTGTGTCTGGGAAAACGTGGTTGATCTCCCCACACACTCACACAGCTGACCTCAGAAAGTGTTTTTTCTCACCCAGAAAATCTCTAGCTCCCTAAGTACCATGTTGTCCAGCAGTTCAATCATGACCCTCAACCTGGAGTTAGGGCCAGATCCCACAAAGCAGGGGTCAGTCCTGCAGGTCTGCCCTGGCTTGATATAGCAGTCACAGGTCCAGGCCTCTGTTCCTTCTGTCCCAACAGCTGTAAATGGGGTCTCAGTACTCTTGCCTTGGGTTAGTGGTCTGCTTGACCACTGGAGCTCAGGGCGGCACTTTGCTCACCTTTCCTGGTCTGTCAGGGACACTCCTCTCTCCCCGGTTACTTCTCAGGAACAACCAAGCAGAGTGTATGGGCAGGGTGCTTGGCACAAAGCTCTACAGGTACACCACCTTCTCTGTACCTTCTGGAGTGTACAGCCACCTGGACGCCCATGGGGTGGCTCCCATTGTTGGAAGTGTGTGAATAGAGTAGAAAGTTCTAGCTTTTAATCCTCACTTGATCCTTTTAGGGTTCCCAGGTTCTGAAGGAGATCAATATAAATAACAAAGGATTCATATTCAGGAATTTTTGAAAGTTTTTGAAGCTGTGTGACAGGAGCTGGGGACAAGACCAAACACATTTCAAATTACACATTTTTTTTTTACTTTAGGCCAGTTCTAGGCTTATAGCAAAATGTTGGAAAGAGCCATGGTCCTTCCTACTGCCATCCTGCCTCCCTCCCTGTCAGCTTCCTGCAGGGACTGGAGCAGCCCTAGCAGGTTGTCCTGGAACCGGCTGTCCACTTTGCTGTTCTTATTGAGTTCTCTGGTGTGACTCCTGTGCTGTGGGTCTAAGGAAAGGAAGGCTCTGTTCCAAAGGCCTCTGTGTCGCCAAAGACAGAAAGTTCCTTTGCAGTTCTTCTGCTTGGGTGACGGGTTACAGGGAGAGCGGTGCGGACAGCATGGGGTCTAGTTAGGTACAAGTGAAGGAGAAGTGACGGATGCCTGTAAGTCCAGCACCTGGGAAGTTGAAGCAGGAGGATCTCTGCAAGTTCTAGGCCAGCCTGGATCAAGAGTGAGAGATCCTATCTTCAGAACCAACAACAGCAAAATCAATAACAATAGAAAATTACAAAGATAGGATATAAAAAGTGGTTCTCTGCGTGTAGTACTCTGTACACACGTGGTACGATGGTGTTGCTGTGTGCCTGTGGAGGTGGGCATTGTAGTGTTGCTGACCTCACACGTGATTAGAGTTGAAAGCTATACCTTTCCCTCTTAGGACTGCTTTAATGTGCCCAGGGGTTTTGTTGTGTGTGTTATAATTTTCATTTAATTTTAATTTTAATTTAATTCCAGGTATAATTTTATTTCTTTCTTTATTTCTTCTTTGACCCATTCATCATAAAGGATTGTGTTGTTTAGTCTCTGTCAGTTCCTGTAGTTCCTAGAGCTTCTTTGCTGTTGATTTTGAATTTAATTACATCGCAGTCTGATAGAATAAATGGAATTGTTTCAATTTTTTTGTTGTTGTTGAGTTTTGTTTTGTGCCCCAGTATTTGGTTTATATTAGAGAAACTTCAGTGGGCTGCTGAGTAGAATGTGTATTCTTTAGTGCTTGGGTGGAATATTATTCTGTAGCTGTCCGTTAGGTCTCTTTGATGGAAGGTGTCATTTAATTCAGATGTTTCTCTGTTTATTCTTTGTCCATATGAACTGTTTGTTGGAGAAAGTGGGGTACTGAAGTCACTTACATTACTACTAGTAAGTTGTGGTTAATATGTATCTTGAAGTCCAGTAGCACTGTTTTTATGAAGCTCGGTGCACCAAAATGTTTGGTACATGTGTGTTCCTGATTGTTATGTCTTCTTGGTCTATTCCTTGATCAGAATGGAGTGACCTTCTTTATCTCTTATGACTAATTTTAACTTGAAATCTATTTTGTCAGACATTAGAATACCATCTTTTGCTTGTTTCTTAGAGCCATTTGCTTGAAATATTTTTTCTGTCTTTTTATCCCGAGGTGCTGCCTATCCTGGGAGGTAAGATGCTTTTTTTGTAGACAAAAAGAGATGGATTTTGCTTCTTAATCCTGTCAACTTGCCTGTGTCTTTTGGCTGGGGAGTTGAGGCCACTGATACTTAGTTATTATTGAAAGGTGTGTAATTGGTTACTGTTGTTTTACTTTCTGTTTGTATTCTTAGTCTTATTTTGTGTTTCCCTACTTTGTACCTTCATTTGTTTTCTTTTTGTAACCTCTTAAGTATGGTCACGTCTTTCTTCAGTCCTTTTTCTCTTTAGCCCTGTTCT
Source organism: Eospalax fontanierii (assembly GCA_035773235.1). NCBI lineage: Eukaryota > Metazoa > Chordata > Mammalia > Rodentia > Spalacidae > Eospalax > Eospalax fontanierii. Next base: position 58,640,902 of record CM069542.1, on the reverse strand, counting down.
CTGCAGGACTGGTGGACGTGAATTTTCTCAGCCTGTTTGTATCATGGCTATGAACATGAAGTGTATGAGGCCACTAGGGGTCACTAGAATCCTGTTGTGTTAGGACATGGACTTGTGTCCTCAGACTTTATTCTATAAAAAGTCACTGCAGACAATATTCCTTTAAACAGTAGAAATGAAAGCAAAGAATTAAAGATGATCCTAACTCTGACCCACAGGTCCCTGAAGAAAGTTGATCTAAAGTTAATTTTTTAAACAGTCACTAACACACAAACTGAAATACATCCATTGTCTGTTGTCAGTTGAAGGGCAGGTCCAAGATAGTGATACAGGGCCTGGACCTATGCCTGTGGAGGAGGAGTGACCCTTGGAGGTGGTGTGGCAGGCCAGCAGGTGAAGAGGAAAGAGCCATGCCTGAGAGCCTGCACCATTCCACTTGACTTCCAGAAGCAGTACTTGATACAAACTAATCAAAAACTGCTCTAAAGCTCCCTGTGTTTGCATGCCCCTTCCCAAGTGTGTACTGTCTGGTTCAGGCTGATCATCCTGCTGTGGTCTCTCTTGAACTGTAAGTTGTATGAGTCTTACAGAAGTTAAAAGATGGCTTCTAATATGCACTTGAGGAAAGATGGGGCTGATAGGCCTCGGATTTAGTAGCAGTGGATGAGTCCTGTCTCCATGTTTGTGCTGTGCTGTTCCCACAAATGCCCTTCCTTTACATATGGGTATTAAAGTTCTTTCCTTCCTTTCTGTCTCATTCAGATATATCTCCACCAACAGCATTCTAAGATCATAGGCCTGTGTCCAACAAAGATACTGGTTCTGGAGCCCAACAGCTAGGGCATGGGTATGCAGTTGCCCTGCCTGTTTCCTCTGAGCAGTCCTCACCCTTGCTGTGTATATCTCGTGTTCAGGGCCCAGATCTCAGTGGGCACTCTTTACATCCCATTTTGAGTCCACCTACATTTTGTTTGTTGACAGACTCCTCAGATACCTTGTATTCTTCCTTGTGCCCCAGAGTGCTGCCTGTTAAGACTGCTGGCTGACTGGAATTTTCAGAGTTGCCTTTCCTAATTAACTGATGCAGTATGTCTATGTTGGTGACTAGTACAGTACTGCTGGAGCTAGTCACTGACTGAGCTTAGGGATAGAGAGGAAGGGGCAGCAGGACTGGCCAGGTGGGTTGTGGGAAGTCTGAGAGAGGTGGCTCCAGAAGCGCTTCCAGCAGAGCACCCATGGGGAAGGAGGAGGAAGTTCCTTGGGTCTCCCTGGGAAGCTGGTTCTGCTGTCAGGCATGCCTTGAAACACTTTTGTCTTGCCCCCTAGAGGGGGGACCTAATGTTATCATTTCCAATTGATGAAGAAAAGTAGATGTCTTAACAGGAAGCTTCTTTTGCCTGTTCATGTTTTGAAGAGACTCATGATCAGTGTTTTAACATGGCAGCTTCATACCTTCCACCCATGTGAACATGCAAGTCGCTTGCTTCCAGTGTCGTTGTCAGCATCATTACTTCTTGTGGGAACTGACTGAATTCAGAGTCTGTATCTATACATCCTGTCACCATGACAGGTGAATTGTTGGGAAGCTTACCCTCTGATGGGACAGAACACATTTTCTACAACTGTGTCACCTGGGCCAGGCACAGGCTTTGCTAGTATAAGTCAAGCCTTTCCCCAAACTGCTAACTGTAAAGCAATCTTAGTCACTTTATAAACTCTGGCAGATGGTCTGCGAACTGAGCCTCCTTTGTAAATCTGGAAGAAGACCGTGGTCTTTACCTCCCTCGCAGCCAGCTCTTCTCGTCCTTAAGGCCAGTCTTGATGGAGGTTAATGCTCTTATGTTAACACCCCCCAGGTTCAGTTCCTCGCTCTTCACAGATGAGTCCCAGCCACCTCCCTCCCTTTGATGTTTCCTTACTGACATTCTCCTTGAGTGACAAAAACCTGCTTAGAAATACTCGGTAGACTTCATAGCTTGGCTAGGGAAGAAGCACACATCCAGGACATTCCTCTCCTGGTTCTCTTCCACCATTCCTAGTGATTTTCCATGTTTTTTCATTCATTTTCCTCCCTTATCCCCTTTCATTTTACTGTGTAGCTAGCTAAGCTGGACTTCAGCTTGCACAGTCCCATGCCTCTGCCTCCCTAGAGCTGTGATTATTGGTATGAGTCACCACATCCAGCTCTTTCTAAAGACCACCCTGCTACTGTGGGATTTCTGTAGGCTTAAGCAGTGTGTTTATTTCTTAAAATAAGCTTTTAAAAATATGATTTAAACCAGGTGTGGTAGCTCATGCCTGTAATCCTAACACTTTGGAAGCTGAGACAGGAGGATCCTGAGTTTTAAGACCAGATCAGATTGGTCTACCTAGTGAGCTCCAAACCCAGCCTGGTTATAGGATGAGACCCTGTCTCAAAACAGAACAAAATGTGATTTACATATAATGTACCCATTTAAATTTGTAGGTGAATATGTTATATCATGATCACCAGACTCAAAATATAGTGCGTTTTCATAAACCCCCAAAAGTTCCGTGTACCCCTTTGCAGTCAGCTTCGCTCCTTCTCAGCCCTCTGGTCTGGGTCCTGTAGTCAGAGGTCAATCTCCTGTTGTGGGGTTCCGGTAGTCAGAGGTCAATCCTCTGTTGTGGGGTTCCGGGCAGATGTAGTCATCAACACGTACTGTTTTGTGTTCAGCCTCTTTCACTCAGTGTAATATTTTAAAGGTTTGTCTCAGTTGTGTATGGCAATAGCTTTACTTCATTTTTACAGCCAAGTAGTATTCTGCATGCTCATACCACGATGTGTTTACCAGTGGAGATGTGGATAGTTTTCCTTTTTTGGTTATTATGAATGAAGTTGCTATGGAGACTCACATTTGTGTCTTTCTGTGTTTTAATTTCTCTTGGTTTATTACCCAGACAAACGGCTTTGTGACTTTATACTCCCATAGCGGTGTACGGATTGCATTTGCTATGGCTTTACCAGCACTCAAAGTGTAGCTGTTATAGTGGATGGATGGTGGTATATCGTGTTTTTTTTTTTTTTTAAACTTACATGCCATATAGTCTTCCCACTTACAGTGTGCAGTTTGCTGCCTTTAAATATCTTCAGAATTGTGCAGCCACCGCTACAATTTTAAAAGCATTTCAATCTTGAAATGAAACTGTCCCCCTGTGTCCATTACTCCCTGTATCCCCTAGCCCCAGCATCTGCTAGTCCACTTTCTGCCTTTATGGATTTTCCAATTCTGGACATTATATAAATGCAGTCAATACTATGCAGCCCTTGGGACTTCTTAGCAAGGTCCATCATGTTTTTATGAGAATTTCCTTTCTCTGATGAAATAGTTCTTGATTGCATGAGTGTCTGCATACACTCATAGTGAGAAGACTCAGATAGTGTAAGGCTGGAGGTGTGTCTTTGATCCTTTTCTGTTGCTATGAGAAGAAGCAGTGAAGGAGAAAAGGTTCATTTGACTCAGTTCCAGGTTGTAGTCCATCAAGGCAGGGAAGTCACATGGCAGGAATTGGAGAGAACTGGTCATATTCAGTTCAGTCAAGAGCAGAAAGCAATGAATTAATATATTCTTGCCCTCTCCATTTTGTACAGTCCAGGACGCCTCATCCAGGGAATCGGCCTCCAACAGTGAATATGGGTCTTCCCACATCAGTCAGCATAATCAAGATAATCCCTTACCAACATTCTCAGAAATCAACTATACCTTAGTCAATCCCCACAAGTGTGCCGGAAGGCCTGCCCCGTAGGTGCGGAGTTAGCAGTACCATCCCTTTCAGGACCTTACCTCCAGGTCCTGTTCTTAGTGGCAGCCCCTTCCTGCACACAGCTACTCTTGTGTGTTAACCCAACTCTGGATTTCTAACTTGTATGGTCACTGCCAGCTTGATTTAGTTTGGATATTATCTAGTGACTCTGATAGGAAAGGGGAAAATTTCTTTTAAACTGTCCCCCTCCCAGGGTACCCTGCTCCCACATTTGTGTGTGTTCTTTGTTTCCCTCCTCCTCCTCCTCTTCTTCTTCTTCTCTCTCTGTCTCTCTCTCTTTCACTATACCACTACACATGATGACATTTTGTTAAGTGTCTGGGTTTCACTCGTCTTACCGGCCCAGTGCCTCCACTCTGGTCGGGGAGTAGGTGTTGCACGGGACCTCTGTAGTTAGCCCTCTGTACTAGTTCCCTCTCTTTCCCGTTGCTCTGCTCTTCTGATCCTGAGGCCAGGAGAGGCTGAGGATCCTTGACTCCTCCTGCCTTTTGCCAGGCCTGGGTTTCCTTCTCCTTTCTTTGCTTTCCGGTTCCCCAGACAGCTCTTTTATCTACTCCTCGTTTTTGTTGGTTATATCCTTTTGTTTTCTTTACTGCCATTTTATTGACATTTTGGGGAGCAAGAGAAAATCTTGTGTTTGTTCTACCATTTTAACCACAGGTCAAGAAGTTTTGTTTTTATTACCTAAAAGTTCCTCAGATAAGCCCCAGGTCCCACTCACTCCCCCCCTCCCCCCACTGTACTTGGGAACCCTCAGCGGCTCCTACCCTGGCTATTATAGTTACTGTCTTGATCCTGTGACATTTTCCTTCAGGCAGCCTGCCTCCATCCCCTGCCCGTTTCCTAAGAGGAGCCTACAGTGGCGGGGGCTTTCTGTGGCCGGCCTCCCGACCCCAGTTCTTCACCCAGTCTGCTCCGGGAACACAGTGCTGCTCTTGCCTTGCTTCTCTCTGCCTGCCACAGATGTGCTTCTTTGTTCGGCCTCCATTGGCGTAGAGTGCTCTGGGCTTGGGTAGAGCTTGCCCACCCCTCGCAACCGTCGTACTCGTTTCCCTGCTCACCTGGTTCTGCTTCTCTTGTTAAAGTCGCTGCCCTGTATTTCTAAACATGGTACGTTTTTGCAGCGTTCCTTCATGTCTGCCTTTGGAAATCACAGCTGCTTTGTTATATCTGTCCCTGCATGTGGTTTGTCAGAGTACAGGCAACATGGTGTCAGGAAGCTGTATATTTTACCATCTAAGAATAGGAAGAGAAGGGACATAATGATTTTCATGTTATAAACATAGTTCCACCTTCATACCCTCAAAACAGTGTCAAGGCTGCTGGGGGTCCTCTGCTCCCTGTGAGATCTACCACACTGGTGATGACCATTGTTGCATACCAGGTGGCTTGAGCCGTACTGTGCCACACACATGTGTTTCTCAAGCTCCCATTTCGCTCTTAATATGTTTATCGATGTGGATATATTTCTCATTGTGTGTTTGTACATTAGATGCTGAGCAGTGATTGCCTTATAAAAAATAGTTGGAGATGTTGTTGGGTGTCAAATTATGAAATGGTTTAAACTACAGGTGGGAGGTGTTGGGAGATAAATGGGAGTGATAGAAGGTTTAGGAAAAGAAAAACATGATCTGGCAATTAGGTTACAGGTAACGCATGAATGGATTGGAAGAAGGGAAGCCATAGACAAGATCATTTGAGATGTCTTTGCATTATTAGGTCAGAGTGACTGAATGCTTAGAAGCAGGTGACAGTGGAGACTCCTGAGGGGGCAGTGCCAAGAGAACTGGCAGATGCAGGACAAAGGTGGGGTTGGGGGGCGAGTTGCAGGAAGCTGATTCCACACTGGCGTCTCCGACATCTTCATATGAACACACAGGGAAACCCCGTGCCAGAGGAAAGGTGTCACCTCTGCCTTCAGTTCTCTGAGGGTGACTCAGATTGCTTAACATGATTATCTCCAGTTCTCTCCATTTTTCTGCAAACAACACTTCATTCTGTATGGCTGGATAAAATTCCATGGTGTGTGTCTACTCTGTTTTCTTTGTTCTGTCCTCTGTTGATATATGCCTAGACGGGTTCCGTAGCCTCTGTTGTGAGTTGTGCTGATGGGAAGCATTGATGTTCAATTTCCCCTTTCTGTGATATGTTAAGCTCAGAGTCCTTGGGATAAATTCACGGACTGGAGTATGTAGCCAGGTTGTATGTTAGATATAGTTTTGTTCTTTTGAGGAGCTGCACACTGATTTCCATGGTGGCTGTACCTTCTTTCCAGCCATGGAGAAGCTTCTTTTTTTCTTCCTGTCCTTGAGTGTTTGTTATTGCTGTCTTCTTTCTTCCTCCTCTTCTTCTTCTTTTTTTTTTTTTTTTGGTTTTGTTTTGTTATTTGAAACTGGGTCTCCCTGTAGCCCCAGGTGACCTGGCACTCACTATGTAGACCAGGCTGGCCTTGATCTCACAGAGATCTGTCTGTCTGTGCCTTCTGAGTGCTGAGATTAAAGGCTTGGGCCCCATGTCTGATCTGTTTTCTTTATTTTTAAGATTATTTTCTAGATTTATTTATTTTTACTTTGAGGTGGAGTCTCACTATATAGCCTTGGCTGGTTTGGAGCTCTTTATGTAGCCTAGGCTGGCCTTGAATTCACAGTGATCTGTCTACCTCTGCCTCCTGAGTGCTGAGATTAAAGCCGTGTTCCATCATGCTAGGCCTGTGCTGTTTCCTAGTGGTTGCTGTTCTGATCAAGGGAGATGGGATCTCAGTACAGTTCGAATCTCGTTTCTCAGATAGCTGCAGAGATTGGGTTTCTTCTCCTTTATGCTTTTTTTATCTTTTCAGAATTACATTTCTTTCATTAACTAGTTTATTGATTTATTGGCATTTAGTGTTTTGGGTTCTTTATATATTGTGAATACTAATCCTTGTCAGTTATTTAGTTAGCAAGTTTTCCATTCTATAAGCCATCCTTTCACTCTGTTGTGTCATTTGCTGAACAGCAATGGAAACTTTTCATGTCATAGAATTTCATCTGTCAGTTCTTGGCATTATTTCCTAAGCTGTTGGAAAGTTCTTGTCATTGCCTATATCTTAAAGTGCTTTCTCTTATCATCTAAGAGTTTTAGGTCTTACCTTAAAGTCTTTGGTCTATTTGGAATTGCTTTTTGTATAGGGTGTAAAGTAGGGACCTAGTTTCCTTCTACTTGTGAATATCTAGTTTATGTAGCACCATTTGTTGAAGAGCCTGTCTTTTCTCCATACTGTGTTTTTGCCATTTTTTGTGAAAAACCAAATGTCTGTGGGTTTTATCGAGGTCCTCTTTTCTATTTCATCCCAGCCTCCTGAGTGCTGGGATTAAAAGTGTGTGACCATTCCTGGCAACTTCTCCATTTTTGATAAACATGGAGAAAAAGTGGACACCCTTATTTTGTTCTTGACTTTAGTGAAAATGCTTTAACATTTTCCCCACTTAGTATAATGTTGGCTGTAGATTTGTCATATGTAGCTTTTATGTTGACATGTGGTCCATCTAGTTATTAGTAGTCTCTTTAGGACATTTATGATGAAGGAATGTTAGATTTTTGTCCAAAGCCTTTTCTGCATCTATTGAGATGAACCTGTGATTTCTGTCCTTGAGACCATTTATGTGGTGCATTCCATGGAACGAAGCTGACTTGATCATTGTGAATGATCTTTTTGATGTGATCTTGAAATTGGTTCACAAGTATTTTATTGAAAAATTTTTTCATCAGTGACATTGGCCTATAATTTTTCTTTTTGTGTGTGTATCTTTATATGGTTTTGATATTAGGGTAATATTGACTTTCTGAAAAGATCTTGGTGTCATTCCTTTTTTATGACACAGTTTGAGAAGCACAGGTGTTAATTCTTTAAACATCTGGTAGGGTTAATCAGTGAATCCGTCTGGGCCTGGACTGAGTCTCCATTTTACTGGAATATAGATTTTCAATGTATTCTAATGATCTGAAATTTGTTGGTATCTGTTGTAATGTCCCCTTTTCACCACAGCTTTCATTAATTTTAGTCTTCTCTCAGTTAGTTTGGTCAAGGGTTTGTCAACCTTTTTATCTTTTCAAAGAACCATCTCTTTGTGTTTCATTGAGTCTTTGTATTTTTTCAATTCCATTTTGCTGATTTCTTCTGTAATCTTGATTATTTCTTTCCATATATTGATCTTGAGTTTGGCTTGTTCTTGTTTTTTTCAAGGTTTTAGGTTACACCGTTGTTATTTTCTTAAACTCTCTCTGAGCTTTGTGTCCTATTGATATGATCTATTGTAGAGAAAGTACCATGCTGAAAAGAAGATGTGTTCCGGAATATTTAAATGAGTGTTCTGTAGATTTAGTAGGTCCATTCGATCTATAATGTCATTACCTCAGATGCCTTTGTACGTTTTTTTATGTGTGAAGTGTCTGCTGGTGAAAATGGACTGTTGACACCCTGCTTTCATTGTTTTTATCTTTGTGTCTGTGTTTGTTTTATGAAATTAGACACACCAGTGTTCAGCGTGTGTCTGCTTAAAATTGTTATGTTTTCTTTGTGGATTGTTCCCTTAATCTATAGGAAGTGACCGTCTTTATCTTTGAAGTGTATTTTGTCAGCTGTTACAGCATGATACCTGGCTCTCTAGAATGCTTTTCCTATCCACTCACCCTTAAGGGTGTGTTGTCTTTGACAGTGAGGTATGTTTCGTGGCGACAACACATAGACGGATCCTGTTTTTTCTTTCTTTTTCTAAAATTCAACCTGCTACTCTTTTGAAATCAATACTCGGAATTAAGATTGAAAAGTATGTGTACATTTCTGTCAATTTGTTGATTTTCTAATATTTGATGTTTTCCTAGTCTCACTTGCTTGTCTACCTTTCTAGCATGGTTATTCTTTCTTATAGCCTCATAGATGTTTATCTTTCTCTTCAATGCATAGAATTCCTTCAAATATCTTCTGTAGTGGTATCTTAGTGGTCTTGAGTTCTTCAGTTTGTGTTTATCCTGGGAAGATTTTATCATTTAATTAAGGTGGATAGCTTTGCTGGATATAATAATCTAGATTTCGAACTGTTGTCTTTCAGAGCTTGGGATACATCATTCCATGCTTTCCTACCTTTTAGGGCTTGCGTTAAGAACTCTGTATTTCTGTTGGATTTGCCTCAGTGACTTAGTGCCCCTCTGCTGCATATGCTATTTTTGTTTATTCTCTCTGCATAGTGTTTTAATGATAATGTGACATGGGAAGGTTCTTTTAAGTTGTTGTCTGTTTGGCATTCTAAATGCCTCATGCATGTAGATGGCCATCTGCTTTCCTAGATTTTGGGAAATTTCTGCTGTGATTTTATTGATGTTATCTATGCCTTTATCCTGAAATTCTCTTTAGTCTGTGCACATGAATGTTGAATCTGGTCTTTTAATTGTGTTCTGTAGAACTTGTATGTTCTGTTCATGCTTTCTTTTTGTCTTTGTCACTGTCTGAATGTTCTGGTTCATCTGTTCATCCCAGATAGTCTTCCACTTGATCCATTTTATTTGTGAGGCTTTCTGCTGATTTTTAAATTTGACTTAATAAGCTTCTCATTTCTAACATTTCAATTTTTTTTTTACTATTTCAGTCTCTTTATTGGTTCCTCTTTCATGTCCTATATTTTCATGTCCTATATTTTCATGTCCTGTATCATGTCTTTATTTTATACAGCTGCGTGTCCACTTTGCTTTCATTGAACATTGTTTTTTGAATATTTTATTTATTATATTTATGTGTAAGAGTGTATTGTCTGCATGTATATAATCATGCAGTACCCACACAGGTCAGAAGAGGCCATCGGATTCTTTTGGAACTGGAGTTATAGACGGTTGTTATCTGCCACATGGGTTCTGGGAATAGAACCTGGGTCCTCTGCAAGAGCATCCAGTGCTCTTGACCACTGAGGCATCTCTCCAGTTCCTCATTTAACATTCTTATAATTATTCTTTTTAGTTTTTTGTCTAGGATTTCATCTAATTCATTCTCATTGGAATCCTTTATTCTAGAATTAGTATGTTTTGGAGGGGTCATATTACCTTCATTTTTCGTGTTTCTTATATTTCTGCATTGAAATTTAACATATGAGGTTATTCCATTGGTTAGACTTTTAAAAAATATGTCAGCTCTAGTCTTTCCGTTGAAATATTTATATGTTCAAGTGGAACTGGTTTGTAGTAGGGTAGAGGTATAACTTCCCCCTGTGGACTGGGGATGTAATTCATTAGCTAACCCTTCAGTCCACAAGCTCAGGATGCAGACATCATCTCAGCACCACTCTGAGGGAACAGTAGCATCTGCAGAAGCAACCATAACCTTTGGATAGACCCACTGTGCAAATAGTTTAATAGCTAGTGAAGTCATTCCTTTAACTTCAATAACTATTCAGTGACAAAAGAACAAAAATAGCATCATGTGTACTAAGATTTTGGTTATGAAGTTTATGAATGAAAGGGAAATCGGCTGAATGAGGATCAGGATTAGTATTAGATCAATGGGGGGCGGGGATGAATGAAAACAGATGGAAAGGAGAAGTCAAGTCGGGACACTGTTAGAATTCACAGTTTTAAGATGATTAAAGCTGTGAAAAGTTATGTTAAGTAAAAAGAGGAGGGCATAGGGAAGAAAGAGAGGACGTGAGGTAGGAGAACATGAGGACTGTGCACAGGAGAGCAGTCATGAAACCTGGTTGCCCCATCAAGCAGCATGAAAACTAAAGAAAGACCTAAGATATTTATACAAGACTGAAAACAAAAGAACGACAGTGAAATCAAAACAGAATATACAGCTATCGTCATATTATCAGTCAGTGTTTCTTCCTTGGTGGGATGGGTTTTGAGTCCCTCCCTTGGAAGTCTCCTGTAGCAAACTATGGATAGGGAGGTGCAATTTGCAGCTCCAGCTCAAACTTGTAAGCTAAATTTGTGGGTATGCAGTGTCTTAGAGAGTTTAAAGTGCCTTTTAGGTTGAGTGTCTGCTCCTTTACCAGTAGATGTCAGCCCTTCTTGGGTTTTTTTCCCAGCCCTCTGTATGGAATGTTTGCTGCTAAGTAATTTCCACATTGCTCATCCACCTGTGTTGGATGGCAGCACTTCCCCACTTAGCTTAGTCAAGGTTAAGTGCAATGGACTGATGTGATCATCCCCCCATATTGTTTACCTTTTTAGCTGGACATGTTCCTTTTACCAGAACTCTGGCTACCTCTGTCTCTGCCTGCTTCCATGATCTCCACTTAGTTTTAGATCAGGCTAGTTCATGTGTGGTGATTATGTAATTCTGAGTTTAGCAGAAACTTCCCATGTTCTTGAACACCCATGCGGTTGGGAATGTTTCCTTCTTGGGTTGTTCCCTCCAGTACACTCATGTTGATCCTGAGCCTATCAGCTTGGGTGTATCCAGCCCCTGGTTGTGTCTCAAAAGTCTGTTCATCTCTCAGGAGCTTGCTGTTCCTACAGCCCCAGTGTAGTGAATGAGGGTGGGTGGGGAGCCCTGGCGTTACTTTGCAGTGTTGACTGATCCCAAGGTTTTATGCATACTCAGCAAGCACCTTAACACTGACTCATACTCCCAACCCTTCAGGGTGGCCTTGAAATGCATCCTTCACCTTATCCTCCAAGTACTGAATTACAGGCCTGAACCACTACATTTAACTCTCTTCTGCTCTTACATTTACCAGAGAAAAAAAAGAGAAAGAAGGACGTGGGGGAGCGAGGGAGGGGACCATGTAGTAAAGATTTTGGAAAGTATAATTTATACTGACTTCTGTTTGACATATATTGTTGTGAATTTCTGTGAAACTGACTTATGCCTTGAGTTTTTAACCTGCTGGTTGATAATGTGCAGATGTTATGCTTTGTGAATACAGTAAAGACAGCCACTCACTTGGCTTCCTCGACTTGGTTCTACAGGTGCAGGACAGCTGGAGCACATGTCGACGAATCCTTGTTCCCTGCCCCCAATACTAATGAACATTTACCAAGCCTAATTAGAAAAAAAGTAAGTATGTTTTTTCAATGAGACAGGGGCTGTTATGCATCCTTCCTTGTTTTTTATTCCTAGAAAATCTTTCTTTCACAGGTAACTTTGAGAGTATCTTAAGCATACTAAACTATTGGGCACATTGTTCTCCTCAACATAGAATTTTTAGGGAATTATAGAAGTAGTTTTATTTTCAGTTTTTAAATATATTTTTATTTTATGTGTATGAATGTAAGTGTGCCTGTGTGTACAATGCCACCGTAGACCAGAAGAAGGTGTTTGATCCCCTGGAACTTTAGTTAATGCCATGTGGGTGCTGGGAACTGAACCCCCGTCCTCTGTAAGAGCAGCCAGTGCTTTTCACCACTAAGTCATTTATCTAGCTTCTAGGTAGTTTTATTTTATGAATACCTTGATGCAACCTGAAAGAAATGGAAGAAGAAACTGTGGTTAGCCTTGGGTATCCACATGGGGTGTGGATACATGTGTACTTCCACATGTACACAGAGCTGGAGGGATTTACTGGGCAGATGGAGTTACTGACTTAAAAGACAAGAAGACAAGGTTAAACTGTGGCTCAGTCTTTAGTAACTGTGAAACAGCTGCTGCTGCACTGCTGGCCCCAATTTCAGAAGTTCATGTGAGAAGAGCAGAGCGCCCAGTCCAGTTTTAAGGCACTCTTGGATGCTAAGGATGCTGGGCCCCTGAGACTAAAAAAAAGTAGTTGGGTAATCTGCAGCCTTCTGCTTAATCTCTTTATTCCTACCCTGTTTTAAAAATAATACCACAGAAATAATATTGCCAATTCACTTATAGTACCAACTTGTTTATTTATTTATTTAGATTTTTTGTGTGTGTATGAGTGTCTTACCTGCATGTTTGTAAGTGCCCCATGTGTGGCAGTGTCTATGGAGGCCAGAAGAGGGTGTTGGATCCTCTGGAACTGGAGTTATAGTTAGCTGACACATGGGTGCTAGGAGCCAAATGAACCCAGGTTCTCTGCAAAGGTTTTCAGTCCTGGAGGTTCATGCCTTTAATCCCACCAATCAGGAAGCAGAGAAAGGTGGATGTCTGTGAGTTAGAAGGCAGCCTGTTCTAAGTAGCCCAGGCCACCCAGGGCTACATAGTGAAACCCTGTCTCAAAAAATTAAAAAAGAAGAGAGAAGGGTGTATTATTATTATTAGAAGTAGTAGCAGCAGTAGTGTTCAGAATTGTATGGGAAAGGTTTTTTTCTCTTGTTTTAAAAATAATGGCAATGCAGTATTCTTAATGTTTATGTTCTTTTTCTAGCACAAGTGTATGCAGCCTAAAGATTTTATTCCTAAAACGCCAGAAAACAATAAAAGACTTCAAAAGAAATTTGAGAAAATGACTAAAGAGTTACAAAGGCAAAAGACAATGCTAGGTAAGTCAAGGCCCAACTGCTGGTGGTGGAGGGGTGAGGCCATTGAGGCTCAGGGGCTTTAGGAGAGGAAAGGTGCCACAGTGTGGTGTAAGCTGCCCACCGGAGACTGCATAGGTGCTATGGGAGAGCCACAGGGTGGGCCAGGAGTCCAGCAGTCCTCCTCGTTCATCAAATTGATAGAGTTCTACTTGGAGGATGAATCTCATTTCTTCTTTATTCAGTTTAGTCATTTTGTTTCATTACCCAAACCAGGCAAGTCTTAGGCAGTGTATGCTTTTACTTCTTTAGAAAAATACCCTGACTCCACTTTCTGCGGTCAACTTAAAGTGTGTGTGTGGAGGAGCATGAGTACCCTCCAGTGGGATCACTCTGAAAGCTGTAAAATCGCCTCAAGATTGCAAACCACATTTGGGTTTTCAGGCTTCTTGTCAGTTGTGTGATTGTGAATAAGATACTGAACAACCATGTCTCCACTCCTCCACCTGAATGAGGATGCCGGCACCTGTCATAGTGTGGGTCCTGGGTACAGCCAGATGAAAAAACATACACTGTGACCCAGAGCTCAGCCAGTGTCAGCCAGCAGCTAGCTATGGTGGCAATGCCCAGTTCATGGTGGGGTGACACTGTTAGTGTGAAGAAAGAGGAATGTGATGGGGTGTTCCTTAGAAGGGATCATACTGATGAAGTGTGGAGGTGTTTTTTTGAGCCTGAAGTTGAACTGTTTTCAGATGATGATGTTCCCGTTCTCCTATTCGAGTCTCCTGGCTCATTGGTGTACAGCCCCACAGCTACCCTGAGGAATCACCACAGTGGAATGGAGAAGAGATTACAAGAGATGAAGGAGAAAAGGGAAAATCTCTCTCCCACCCGTAAGTGATTAGTCAATAACATGAAGATTAGGCAAACTGATGAGTTACAGTGGAAAGGGTTTGAAAGTCTTTTCCTGTATATTATTTTCCTTTTGCAGTGCTTGAGCTTGAACCCAGGACCAAAGGGTCAAGCTCCGTCTCCAGGCTCTTTACCTAATATTTTTAGTGTTTCTTGATTCTATTATTCAACCTATTTCAGTGAAGACATTGCTAGTGTTTTCTTCCTAGAAATAATATGCTGCATTAAGACTGGGGAGCTTACAGCACTTGGGAGGCAGAGGCAGGAGGATCTCAGTGAGATTGAGGCCAGCCTGGTCTTATAGTGAGTTCCAGGCCAGCTGGGGCTACAAGGAGACCCTGTCTCAAAAAATAGAAACAAACCCCCAAATTAAGGAGCTGGATAAATGGTTGAGCAGTTTGTAGCTCTCACTGCTCTTACAGTGAAATACGTACAAGCACATATACGTAAATTTAAAAATAGGTATACATATGCATATTTTTCTTTTTTTAAAATTTGAGACAAGGTCTCATGTAGTCCTTGTTGATTTGGAATTCACTATGTAGACCATCCTGGCCTCAAACTCTTAGAGATCCCCCTGCCTGTGTCCCAAAAGCAGAGATTAAAGGCATGCACCCCTACAAACACATTTTTAAAGAAAAAAAATAAAAATAGAAAATTAAGTTAACCAAGTCTCTCTTTTAAAGGTGAGTAACCTGTGTGTTAAGTTGATGTACTTTTCCAGGCTTCATTGCTCAATGTGCATGTGGAAATGATGCAGGTTGGTGCTGTGTGGAAGTGTAGGTTTCGTTTTTTTTTTCATAATTTGGATCACAGCACATGCATTTTTTATTTAATCCTTTTCCTCTACTTTTTACTGTTAGAACTACACTAGACATACCTGTATCATAGACCTGTAGGCCCAACTCTGTTAGGCACCCCATCTGATACTCCCGCCCAATTCCCATGACCAGGACCTAGTTTCACAGCCACTCTTGGTAACAGATAAGGCTGAGCTATCCCCTTTACGAGGACATAGTCAGAGCTCTGTTTGGGGGGAGATTTGAATGGAGGTTGTGTGCTTGTGCCCCAGGTACATGCAGAGTGATTCAACATGGATATAAACTCATATTCCTTCAGTCTCTTCTCTTTGCTGTGTGTGATCACCACTCACCTGAACCCAGGGGTGTAAGCTCAACAGCTGAGAGCAGACCTGGTGCACACCTGTGATCCCGGCACCTGAGAAGAGGAGACACGAGAGCCAGGACGAGACCTTGTGCTGTATCAGGGTTGAGAACAGCCCAAGCCATATGAGACCCTGTCCCCTGAATCAAGAAAATGAAAAGAAGCACCACTAAGAAAACTGCCACAGAACTTAAAACATGAGAATAAAATCCTCAGTATAAAAGGGCTGGGGCTGAAGCTCAGTGGTATCATACTTGTCTGGCATTCACAAAGCCCTGGGTTTGATCCTCACCATCAAAACAGACCGCCTCCGTGTCTGCGAACTTACTCCTGCCTTCACCTGTTAACCTTTGAGTCTCTTCAAAAGATACCTTTGGGAATGGATTGCTGGCTCAGCAGTTAAGAGTGTGTACTGCTCTCGCCAAGGACTCACACTGAGCTCCCAGTATCCACAGTGGAGGCTCACAGCTGCCTGTGACTCCAGCTGTAAGAGATTTGACTTCCTCTTCTGCCTCTACAAATACCTATGCTCACAGGCTCTTACCCCACACAGACACACACCTGATTAGAAGTAATCTTAAAAATACCTTTAGATGCAAGACCTAAACATTTCCTATGTTTCTTGTCTGTTGCATGGATAGCCTTTATAGCCTCATGTGTTAAATAAAGCAGCTAGATTTTCTGTGGAACCTTGAGGGTTTCTCAGCCACAGAACTGTTAACTTTGGGGAATGATTCTTTGGTGTGGACACTGTCCTCACCAGTAACGCTCCTTCCCGACTCTGTGACACACATGGCCAGGTGTTCACTTGAGCACCAGGGCTCCACTTACAGAGGTAACTACTAGGAGCTCCCCTCCCCGGTAATCAAGACAAACCGAAAACATTTGTTTAAGCGCGTTCAAGCTTCAGGCAAGTTGACTTTTCAGAATCTCATCTAGCTTACAGTTCTGTAAGTTAATGCATTTTGAATAGTGACTAATCAGTTTTTGTGAGTCTTATCTGCAGTATGTTTTATGAGGGGTTTGTGCTCATAGTGTTATATTAAGCCTGGAACGAGTGGAGGAAGTAATTTGATGTGTATTTGGGATTGAAGAACAGAGTGGGTAGATTTGATGTTGACCTTTCTACTGGAAAACTCCAGTCCAGTGACACCTTGTAACCCTCTCAGTTTCTCAGGTGATGGAGCAGACTTTACAGAGTCCAGACCGTGCTGTGTGTAAAGCATCTGTGAACAATTCCTGTGAGTCTTTGAGTTCAGGTAAAATTTTAATAGTTTCTGTTGTTGTTATAAATTTAAAATGTGAAAGGTAAGTGTGTGTGTCTGTGTGCACGTGCAGACACACACATTTTTGAGATAGTCTTCCTGTAGAGCTGTGCCTGGTATAGAACTTGCTACATAGACCTATCTGGTCTCTAGCTTATGACAGTCCTGCTCCTCCACTTCCTGAGTGCTGTGATTATAAAGGTATACCACCATGCCTGGGTGTCATGTTTACTTCTAAATACCCAAATGATTGAAAACTACAGCTCATAGATTTCCCCCCGGAATCTGGTATTGTTGTAGAACAGTACAGAAGAAGCCCTGAGTTAGTCCGTGTTTGGCTTCTGTGGGTTCCTTCCTGGGAATCTGTTTTCTTTCAGTGGAATAAATTGCTCATTTCTAGAAGTTCTTGTGACTATACAAACTGATCCAAACACAGTCTAAACCATATACATCTGAGAGCTGTTAGAGAGGAATTGTTGTATGCTGCTTAATGAACCTGTGAAATTTTATTAAATGGAGTTGAGCTGTGGGAACTCAACTTAGGATGGTAAATTCTCAGTTATATAACTTTCCTTTTGTGTCAGAGTCCTTATACTTTTCTCATGGAGCCCACATAGGGCCTAAGTGAGCCCTCCTCTCGGTAACCCCTGACAGGCTGTGTTTAAAAGTGCCTGACGTATTACAGGTATCTCTGAAAACTGCAGAGGAGTTGAGCTTCTTCCCTCTCAGTGCCTGGCTTACCCTGGCACTCTTCTGCTTGTGCTGGGACTGTTTACCTGTTTAGCTTCTCATTTTCTGCTTGGTAGGTTGCTTGGGTAGTTTGCTTTCCCATAGGTTGGAAGCAAATAACAGTGCTGATTTTATTCCCCAGGTGCAGGCGCTGCTCTGGGGCTCACTGTGTCATTCCCACCCTCACCCCTCCTCAGGGAAGGAGGCAGCATCACCATCCCCATTTGCCACAGAGACAGCCAGGACATAGGGAAGTCAGGTGACTTGTGCAAGGTCTTGTGGTTTGTGATTGGCAACCCAGGCTTCTAGCATAAGTAGTCTGACTGAGGATTTGCACTCTTAATGATATTCTACACCGTGTACTGGCTTTTAGAGAGTGTGATACGGTCTTAATTTGCTAAGAGTGACACTGACGCATCTCGGCATCTTCTGCCTTCAAGGCACATCTGTGCAGGCCCAGTGTCATGCAGCCCCTTGGTCCACTCCCTTCCCAGAGCACAGGGTTGAAGAAGGTATCTTCCCTTTTAAAGCTGAACTTCAGTAATTGCAGGCAGAAGTTGGAATGGCGTTCTTGTATCCATTGTGTGGTTCCTCTCAAGTGGAGGTCCTCAGCCAGCCATCACTGTGCCCACTATGGAACCAGCCTGGACGGAGGCTGCACATTCCAAACGAACAGAAAGTGGTAACTCCAGGAGGGTCTCTAGGTGCATTGTATTAGTTAGGGGAATGCTTCATAGAGGATTGACCTTGACCTTGACCTTGTGGCCATAGGTAGTTCTCATGTTCTGGAATTACTGTCCTGGAGAATCTAGTGACAGACTTGGAAAACAGTCACGTGCTTACGAACATTTGTAATTTTCAGAGGTTTGCTGCCCCTTTCCTCATCCATCCCACATGTGCCAAGAAGTTAAAAAATCTGGTCCTTCGGGCCTTACAGGGACATGGCAAGATGGGTAGAACAACAATGTGCAAAAAGTACTGTTTTAAGCTGTGTGTAGTGGTGCAGTCCTGTAGTCCAAGCTACTCTGGAGGCTGAATCAGGAGGGTCTCAAGTTCAAGGTTGCTGAGCTGCAGCATGAGTTCAGGGCCAGCCAGGCAACATAGCAAAAGTCTGTTTCAAGAAAAAACAGTACTGGCCAACTGGAAATTACATTTCTGGTAATTCACAGCATTTTAAAGTTGGTTCTTTCTTGCTCTTCAGATGAACCCTTTCCCAGATTCACGCTCACCTTTTGATGGTCTCTTTGGGAATCCCTAGGTGGAGACGAGGGTCTGAAAGTGGGAGGATTGTCTGCTGAGACTGCCAGTGAGGCCTGCCCTTCCTCCCCAGCGCCCAAGGTGGACGGTGTCAGTGAGTCAGCAGCAGCCAACCCCCTCAGCCTGTCAAGTCTTCAGGAAGCCGAGATCCATCTTCCAAAGGAGGACGTCAGCTGGCGGAGGGATGCTCTCGGCGAGATAGCCGCCCCGGAGGCTGGAGTGTCTGAGGAGAAGGCTGCTGGGAAACACAGTCTGTCTCTTGTGGAATCTGCCTCAGGTGACCCCTGGGCACATTCAGAATCTAAGTGCTCCTCCGCCAGGAGAAAAAGAACGGCAGCAGACCTTTCACTTCCCCGAGGAAGACCGAAGAAGAGGTGCAATAGGATGCCCACCCAGCGGCTGCAGCTGTTCAAGTCTGAACACAGTCCCACTCCGGGGACTCCAGATGGTGGAGTGTCCTCTTATGAAGACTACTTCTCCCCTGATAACCTCAAAGAAAGGAATTCAGAGACTCTTCCTCCTGAGGCTTGGTCACCATCAAACCCTTCTCTGTTGTGCTGCAGGGGTCTCTCAAAGCAAGAGAGGACAACCATACTAGAAATGTCTGATTTTTCCTGCATGAGCGAAAAACCAAGATCTGTCAGCATTACTGACTCCACACCAAAAAGTATCCCTAGTCTTGAGAAGCCTGCCAGTAGGAAAGGGAGCACAGCGTTTGGTCTCAGGCCTCTGGAGGGAGCATCTGCTGCTAAGGAAAGCCAGGGGCACTGCATGCAGCCTGCGCCTCGCCTGAGAGAAGACCCGGGACGGGAGGGAAGCAACCGTTCTGGTGTCCTGTGCAGCCCTGATCATGCACAAGGGGCCAGTAAGGAAGCGAAAGAATCAGTTGATGTAAAAAGCATACCGAAAGAAGGTACCGCTCTCCCAGTGTCTGTCTCTTCTGAAGGAGAAGCACACAGCCATAATCCCAGTGCTGGAGACTGTGACGTGGAGAAACCTGCAGACGAAAGGGAGAGCGCATCCACAGGACACAGTGAAAGTACGTTAATCTCCTTTTCCAAGTACCTTTGTTCTATAGATATGTAGTGATATGTTTATATTTGAAGTTTATGATAACTTTATAATTTAAATGAGGTCCCTCCCCTTCTCTTGTAAAGAACACGAGTTCGATTTCCCCGATGACTTTCTTTAGGGGTAGGTAGGCAGTGCGCCCTAAACTTGCTTGTCAGATATGCTGCTATGAATACATTTTCCCAGGCTTTGTCCCTTGTGAATCAAAAGAACTGGTAGTGCTGAGGGGTTGATTGGTGCACATGATTGTGCAAAGAGGTGACCTCTAGAGCATTTGAAGAGTCTGGGTTCATATGATGAGGGTGTCTGCTCTAGAACTTAAGGTAGCACCAGCCACGATTCTGTCAGCAAAAAATATGAAAAAGTTCTGAAATATACCATCACTGTTTATTTTTTAAGAAGCTTTGGCCACTGTTCAATAAGAGCAAATATTTTCAGGGCATTTTTTTCCAGTACCATAGACTCCTTTGACTTCTACTTCTTTTGCTTTAAACCTGTCACAGGTTTATTCCTGTTTGTAATTTAATTATAACCATTAAATGATTTAGTTGTTGAACAACATAATGAGCCGTATAACTGTAGCAATTGAAGCAAAAGTAGCAGTGAGACAGGTTTGCACTTAGGTTCCTGAAAGCAAAGTAACAATAATAGAAATAATCTTTGTAAGTCAGTTCCAGAAATCAAAACTGAAAAAATCTTGGCCTTGTACCATCATTACCTAAAAATTTGGTTAAAATCTGAATAAGACCAAATTAACCTTTTATCATCTCTACACTTTAGATTGTTTTAACCACTGTTGTAAGGACAGAGATGTGTCAGGGGTGAAATAATCACAGATCTATTACGTATCTTTTCTTTGAGTATAAACTCCCTCAAATTGTCTTGTATGAATTAAATAATTTTGAGATTTTTAAGCCAAAATGTTGCTTAGCTTTAGAATAACATGTGTTATATTCATAAGAAACTATGTTATATTGCATTGGGATTAATATGTACTTTTGAAATATTATTTGAAATCACAGCACTATAGTAGGTTATGCAGAATTGTTCTGTAGCTCAGATTGTCCTGTCTTGAAAGCCTGCATTCTCCTTCTCAGTTTTTATCTCCACTCTTTTAAGCTTTTAAATATTTAATGATATGTAACCACTTAATCAAGTGGGATGAAACTGGTTCCAAACAGTGTGACACACCTTAAACCCCAACGTGTGGGTGTGGGGTCCTTGGAAGCAGGTGTGTTCTTGATCCAGGGCTCAGTCCTCCTGTCCACAGCACTGAGCATCAGGGTTCAATAACAGAGGGTGACAGGAGCAGGCATTGGGTGGCATCTTGGGACTCAGAGGATGATGGTGAGGGTGGGCCGGCTCCCTGGTGTACAGGCAGGGTCTGGCCAGGCTCAGTTTGACTTTAATGGAAACCTTCTGTGAACCATGATGCCATCTTCATGAGGCAAAAATATTGGATCCCAGGACAGGAAAAGACATGGTTTCTAGCCTAAATTTGAGCTCTTCTTTTGTACTCATAACATTAAGACTCATGGCTATTTAAAATTGTCTACTGTCAGCCCCATTGGGGCTCAGGCCACTCATCTCTCTGGGAATCTACATAGATAAAATCATAAATGCTTGACCTGAAGTAGGAGCGCCACACCTGCCCCATATGAAGCAGAGAAAGCTGTTCTGAGCACATCTCGACCCTGCAGATCTTTCATGTTGAAATGCAGTGTGTGCCTGCAGCTCTCTTGCACAGTGACTCACGGAGATAGCATGCAACAAGGTTTCAAGAACACATTACCCAGAAGTTCAGAAATAGACAATAAGACAGAATGGGGTTGATATGATTTATTTCTTTAAATGATCATTAAAATGATTAGTATTTCTTCTTACATTTGAATTCTCTAATGTTGTGAGTAATGAGTCATTTCCATTGTTAAAAAGAATAAACTTTTCTATCTCACGTTCTTGACTTTTTGCCTAGTATTCTTGAATTACTATGAAAGGGTAGTTGTGTGTTTGTTATGTCTTTGCATACTTCTAGTCTGGGGGATACAATGCAGAAGGAAGCAGTGTGCACCTGCCCCCATGGAGGCTGGATTCCTTGGGAAAGACAGATGGTAAATCCAAGTGATTTGTGTCAGCTGGTGACAGGTTGAGTGACCAACACTGTGGCACTTGAGTACAGGAGAGTCAGTAAGGTCTGCAGTAAGGCTTTACTCAAGAGGTTCACTGATCGAAGGCCAGGCAAGAGGGCCCGTACATGTTTGGTGAAATCATGTTTCAAACCAGAGTAGCCAGAAAAGGCCTGCAGGAGGGAGGGGATCAGCACAGCGACCATCCATTGAGCCCCTGAGAACGGTGGGAATGGCAGCTGCATGTGGCAGGAACGTGATCTTCAGGCCTTCCCAGCAAGACTGGGGGTTGCTTTTGTTTGTTTCCAGTGTGATGAGAAGCCACTGGGGATTTTGAGCAGGGAGTAACCAAATCAGATTTGTTTACTGTGTCACCCTGGATACTTTGAAGAACAAACTGTGGTTTTAGCATGTTTGCTGGAAGCAGTCACTGTCAGCAGTGTTTCCTCCCAGAGATCTTTGTGCAGACAAACACACAGATGAAAGACATGCTGAAGGGGATGCTTTTGCATACGTAAATCAGAATATCCCAGTGCCATTAATTGGCTTTTTAAATCCCAGTGTGTTAGATAGACTTCCATGTTGGTCCCAGTAGATACTCATTTCTTTAGTTTAGCCAGTAAGGTTTTCTGTAATGGGTAAAATAGTAAATACATACCTGAGGGTTTGTAGAGCAAATTGACAAATTTAAGTACTTATATAGAAAATAAGAGAAAGATATTTGGCAAAATTATTGATGAAACTCAAAATCGAGAGGTTTTGTTTTATTGTTGTTCTTTTTAACAGTGTAGATCTACTCTTGAATGGAATTCTTTGGTTAGGGGGAGACTGAGTAGCATTTGATTTAATTGGGGCTCAAATAGGTAAGTTTCCTGTCTCCAGGCTTGATTGCAAATATTCTTTAAGGTGTTGTGTAGCTTGTCCTTGAAGATGCCTTTTCACAAAGATTGAATCAATGGCCAGGCCCCATGGGTCCCACTTGGCTATCCCATGTTTCACTCCTGGCCATTGATTTAGTGCAGATTTTTTCCAGTACTGCATGTGATGGAATTATGCATGTCAGTATTATGTACATCTGTATTCACTCATCGGAGCTGTTAAACTGTTGGTTTCTTTTTCGTAGTCACCAGCTGTTGGAGGTTGATGATGGACCTCTTTCTTCAGTATGTCTGGCTACCAGATCTTATGAAAGGCGAGTTTTAGACACATAGACATTTATAAACATTTATTGGCCAGCAGGTAGAGAAGAATCCTCCAGACAGATGAGCAGCTAGCCCAGCCTCTGCCCCTTACCTCACTGTCCTGACTTATCTGAAGGCTTGGTAGAAAAGAGACAATATTCTAGGGACAAGCCTACATAATTTGTCAGCTTCAGGGTACCAGATATCCTTAGACTCACTGCTTTATCATAGGGCACTCAGGGATTGAGGCTTGGCTAGGGAGTGCCCTATAATATTTTGACCAATCCACTCTTCTTGAGTCCATGAATTTACCCCATGAGAAGCTTGCTGACATCGGTTACAGTCTCACCATGTTTGTTTCACCCATGTTGGTAGTTAGCAAAGCCTCCCAAAATGGGCTGTGGACCTGGGGTTGCCTCTGGAGTGTCATGGATGCTAATAAAGGGAATTGACCACTCCTGAAGAGTGTTTTCCATGGGTGGGGCTGAACTAGCATGTATGTTCTGTCAGTCTTTGCTGAAGTGGGGTAACTACATTACAGCCATTTTAACCAAACATTTCATCTTAGTGTGTTGGTCTCTGTGTTGGAAGGGGCAGGAACTGCCTGTTCTGATCTTGGGGGACTGGGGCTCATGGCTTGTGGTAGCTCCAGACTTTGAAGGATGATGAGGCTGCACCCTCACTTTGAAGGAGAAATGCTCACTGAGAAAAATGACCAATGTGGTTCAGTGTGGTGTTCATTTAGGCTATAACTTTGTTGGAGAATTATAGGCAAAAGTACCCAGTATTCATACATGTTAGTTGATAGTTCCAAAGCAGAGAATGACTTTTATAATTCCAGGTGGGATTTGCTTCAGTATAAGAAGGCTGGGTGATGACACTGATGCTTGGTTGCATTCATTAGAACATCAGGACTTACACCATCTTAAACACATAATTTGTTAAAACTGTTTCATGAAATGCCTAAACAGAGTCATCGGCATTTAAACCCTCCTATTTGACATGGAGTATTTTGCATATTTTGAGTATTTCTCTCTGAGTGCATATGTGGGTGTGTGCATATGGGGGACCAAAGTCCACCAAGGCTGCCATTCCTCAGGGGCCTTCGCCTTTTTTTGAGACGGAGTTTCTCATTGGGATTTGGAGCACCTGTGGTTTGTGGAGTTACTGAGACTGAGGAACTGCACTAAATATCACACACACACACACACACACGAGTATGAAGGCCAGAGGCTGACTTCAGGTGTTTCACTGGATCTGGAGCTCACCAGTTCCACTAGACTGGCTGGCTGTCTGGCAAGCCCCAGGAATCCCTGCTTTTGCCTCCCCAGCACTAGGATTATAAATTCATGCTACCACACCCAGCTTTTAAGTGGGTGAGAACTCAAGTCCTTGTTGCTTGTACCAGAAGCACTTGACTAGCAAAGTCATCTCCCTAGCCCTGAGAGTCTTTTCTTCATTCTAGAGAAATGTGAGTTACTTTTATAGCAAACAGGTATACGTACGTTCCTAAATGTTTGAAAATGAAGAGTAATTGTACTTCTAGACAGCTTGAATAATTCAGTTTCCAGAAGATTTCTCTCTGTGCTCTTCCTATGGCTGCCTGCCTCACTCACTGAATGCAAAACTGTAGGCTGTCTCAACAGCTCCCTGTGGACTACTCAGCCCTGATAGGAAAGCTGGGGGAAAGCTACGGGTCATTTACTTGATGGCTTGATTCATTTCTGCTGATTCATTTTGTGTTGGTTGTTGACACTGTATCTGCTGTGTCCAAGGCGTTGAGATAGACATTGTGAGAGACTGTGTTGATATGAAGCTTGTTAAGTAGAGAAGACTGCCAAGATAACCCATATCCAAGCCTCAGAGAGTTCAAGAGGTGGAGGAAACTCCCAACCATAAATTTCTATAGTGTACAAATGAATTCATGTCTGTAAAACTCCTATTTTAATAGTCCCTGAAACGATTATAAAAGAAAAGCTTCCACAGTATTGAAGATCATGTTTAGATATTCTTTTGTTTTCCAGACAAAGTGAGAGTGTTATTTGAACAGATAAACGGGTAGTCTCACTGAGCTGAGCTTGTTGAGCTCTAAGTGCCTTGCTGGTTTCCCAGAGGTAGGCACTGGAAGGAGCCCCTCCAAGTGACTTTTAAGACCCTTTGCATTGTCCTCTGGTTGTGCATTCTGCTGTAAATGACTCGCTGTTGAAAGTTTTAGGGGCTTAGTAGAAACTCGCCTTGTGGGTGTGCCTTTCCCCCGGTCCACTGGTCCTGGTGCCTCATGCCACAGTGCCAGCCGTTGAGGGGAGGTTATGACTTAACTAATCCACCCCAAGACTGAGTAACAATCTTCTAACTCTCTTTGAAATGTTTGTATTTTGATATTGTTAGCTCAGACATATTTCTAAATGGTGAAATTTCAAGCAATTTAATTATTAAAATGCTGGAGCTATTTTTTTTTCTTCCTGTTTTTAAGACTTGGTCTCAGTCTAACCCAGACTAGCCTCAGACTTGTAGCAGTCTTCCTGCCTCACCTCCTGGTTGCTGGGATTACAAGTGTGTGGCTGGACCTGGCTCAGCTAGCTCCTTTTTATTAAGTCTGTACTTGCTATTTTATGAAAACTCAGACAATGCAGCATATGTACACGAGTTTAGAATGAAAACAAGCAAAAGTCTAAGTTTTCTGGACTTTGGTAGGCAAATACTAAGAATTGGGCCTTTGGGAGAAAAGTACATATGGATGAGTTCATAAGGCTGGGTCCCTAGTGACAAAACTAGCATCTTTAGGAAGGTGAGATCCACAAAGGCTTGCTCCCTCCTCCCTCTCTACTACATGAAGCTGGAGCAAGAAGATAGCCATGTGCAAACCAGGAAGGGTCTCATCAGAGCCCACTCATGAGTTAAGAGTCCAGTCGAGAATCTTCCTGGTCTCCAGAACAGAAAATGTCTGTTGTTAAGTCACCTAGCCTGTGGTGTTTGAAGACAGCCATCAAGCCAGTGTATTGGAGGAGCACCTACAGGGAGGACCGTGGGCACATGGGTAGAAACTTACCCAAGACACTCAGAATAGATGTCCAGGCTGGTTGCATCTGTCTATTCTAGCCCAGCCAGGACGTCTATAGAGGAGACGTTGAGTTAGTAATCCAGGGATGGATGCCTTTATAAGAACTTACCATGTCACCAGGAGACGTGACACGCTGAGGAAACAGAAGCAGGCAGACTTGCAGAGCCCAGAGGTGGGAGGGCTGCCAGGTGGCAGGCAGAACCAGGCCACCCCCACAGTGGCGCTCAGGGAACTTTGCCTTCAGCTGCCTTCCACTCCCTGAGGACCTCCTTCGGGAAATCTGACAAGCTACTGTGGCAGAGTGTGCCGGGTTGTGGGTTCTAAGAGCTCTTTCCTTCATGCTTGGACTACATGGTTGGCAGGATGGGATACAGTCCACAGCAGTGTCAGTCTGTCCTGCTTTAGATGAGGGTGCTTCTTAGAACGCTTTGTAGTCTGTCTTGTTGGGCAAGAAGTGAGGCAAGTGACTGCCAAACAGCCTTTTTTAGTATATTAGGAACCCCAGGTTTGTTCATGATTCAGTAACAAAGGCAGATTGCACACTAAATTATGTCTTTAGTCTTGCTTTAAATTAATATGTGTATTCAAAAAGGAAAATGCATAGTAGATATAGTGAACATTATAATCTTTTAATTGCTTTTAATTTTAGATCTGAAAGATGGGAAATTCTGTCCATATTCCATGCTAGGTTAGGAGCTGTGAAAGCATTTTTAAAAAAAAGGTTGCTGAAAGTGTTAGGAAGCAACCCAGAAATGCTGATATCACTTACAAAGTGAGAAACTTTGCTGGATCTTAGAACAAACTATCATGGCTTAATACCTTCTACCTGCCTGCCCCAGTCCATTCTCCTTTATTTAACCGATTGAAGGCTTCAGTGGGTGGCTGTTGTCTGGGACTAGGAGTGATGTGACATATAAAAGACTAAAAGACGTGACTGCTGAAGAGGAAGCAGGCCCATGTGTGATTGCTTTGTCTCCAAAGGGATCCAGTTTAGACATTTTTAGTCAAAGAATGTTGACCTTAAAATATTTATAGGCCTCAGGATGCAAATAACAGCTAGTTTGAATTCAGGAAAATGCTTATTATTGTTCTATGCTTTTAAAATTGATTGATTCATTTTTATACTTACTGTGTGTATGTGTATGGGTGTGTGTGGAGGTCAGAGAACAACTTGCAAGAGTCAGTTCTCTCCTACTGTGTGGGACTGGGGCGTGGAAATCAGGTCCTCAGATTTGGCGGCAGGCACCATTGCCTACTGAGCCATCTTGCAGGCCTAGTGTTTAAAGATTTATGTTTAATTTAATTGTGTATACTTGTGTGTGTCTCTGTGGGTGTGTGCTCAGGAGTGCTGGTGCCTGAGGAGGCGAGAGGCATTGGATCCCCTGAGGTTGGAGTTACAGATGATTGGGAACCGCCCCACTTTCTGACATGGGTACTGGGGCCCAAATTCAGGTCCTCTGTCACCACTGAGCCCTCTCCTCAGCCCCGCTGCCCTAATTATTTCATTAGATAGTCTGTTTGAAGAATGGAAGTTTTCAAATCAGATTCTTCAAACTGTGGTAATTCTGGGTTTTACTGTAACGTCCGTTCTGTGGGGTAGACTTTCTCATGATGTATCTGGAGTGTGTGACAAGCCGTGAGCTCCTAGGGTGGGCCAGTGTCTTCTGCACTGTACATCTGCCCTGACAGACCCACACAGCAGTGAATCAGAATGAACTAAGAGCCTGGTGTCATTCAGGATGAAGAGGCAGTGTTGACAGCTGGCATCGCCTTGCTTGCTGGACAGGGGTCCTTAGCTGCTGCCTGCCCTCCATGTCCAGGGTGCGTTGTGGTCTATGTGCCGTCTGTGTTCACCTTAAAAAACCCGATGAATTGTAAAGTAACTGGGTAGGAGCTCCTGCAAGGCGCTAACATCAGGGCCATAACCTCACGTTCTGCCTTCCTCCCAGCTGGTGTCTAGGGCATTTGATGGAGTCTTGTCACTTGTGTGACTTTATGGCATGGAGTTGTTTTCATATGAGAATCTGGTGGGGAGAAAACTGTATAGATTGAATTCTGAGGCAGTATTCTAAAGAAGCCCAGCCCAAAGCTGAGCGAATGCGTTGCGACTAGTATACACCTTGTCTGACAAGCTGGAAGTTTATATCATTTTGCAATCAGGAGTTGAAATGTGCCTAGTACATAAGGTGAGTACCAGCACGCAGGTGTGGCACCATGAAGCTCTGTTGCCGAATCGGCCAAGATTGTTTGGTCAGCTGAGTGAATTGCTTGTGTTGTTTGTAGGGAGGCACCTGGGAGATCTGAATAGATTTTTTATACGTGTGTGTGTGTGTGTGTGTGTGTGTGTGTGTGTGTGTGTGTGTATGCATGCACATGTGCATATGTAGAGGCTCAGAATTTCTGGATCATTACCTTAGCAGGGTCTCTGGAATGAACCCAGAAATCTCATACATAGGGCTAGTCTGGCTGGGCAGCTTGCTCTGGGGATCCCCCTGTCTCTGCCTTTCAAGTGTGGAATCAGACTGTCAAGCTCACCTGACATCTATGGGTCATGGGAATCTAGACATTAGCTCTCATACTTGCACAGCCAGTGCTTTGTCCACTGAGCCTTCCCCACAGCCTTCTAACTAGGTCTTTGAGAGGTGGATGCCGCCGTGATCGTGGGAGCCTGTGGTTTCCCGTTTCTATTATACATATTCATTAAACACAATGTTTAATTTTCATTTTGCTTAACTTGAATTTGTAGTCAGTCCATGTAAGTTCTAACTAACTTTCAGGCCACTTGGGTTTTAGGTGTTAACAATGGACCTGCGAGGCCTGGTGTTCCAGACAGCCGGTGTACTGGCCTTGTGAGACCTCAAGAGGAGACAAAGAAAAGTAGGAAAGCACAAAAGGTGAGTGTGCGAGAAAATAGCTTCACACTTTCTAGTGTGTGCGGTCTTCATTTTCTGTTCTGTTTTTCTGTTCTGGTTTAAGGAACCGGGAACTAGTCTGTGTACTTCGTATGTTTTTAAGAGTCTGATTACAGGTGACTGTGGGCTGTGTGAGTCTGAACTAAAAGCCTGGTGTCATTCAGGATGAAGAGGCAGTGTTGACAGACCACGCGTCTGGCTGTGAACAGGCCCCCCGCTCTCAGGCAGAGTAGGGGCCAGCTCCTGTGGCCGTACTATAATCTGAATAAGTATTTTATGAGGTAGGAGTAAGGACCCAGGCACCCTTCATTTGTGAGTGAGCAGAGGCCTGACATAACACTACTAGACTCATTTTCCCAAAGCTCGGTGTATGGTGGACTTGGACTCAGAACAGCAGTGGGAAACACCCGATTAGCCAGGAGGATGACTGCACAGATGTGATGGCCTGGGAGCTGGTTCAGAAGTGCAGCTTCAGATGAGAGTGTAGAGTGGTGAAGGCTCATTTCTGTCTCGTGTTGTAGGTTAGAAGGATGATGAAATTTCTTCATATGAGCATATAATTGTTTGTATTTTATGTGTATGAATGTTTTGCCTGCATGGATGTAACTGCACTTGTGTCGTGCAATGCCCATGGAAGCCAGGAGAGGGTGTTGGATCCCCTGGAACTGGAGTTATGAACTGTTGTGTGCTGCTGTCTGGATGCTGGAAACTGAACCCAGGTCCTCTGCAAAAGCAGCCGGTGCTCTTGAGTGCGGAGCCAGCTGCAGCCCCACATGGAGAGCTTTTATGTAGGGCAAAGGGAGGAATTTGACATCCGATGTTGTTCTGAATCAACATAAAGTCTTTGGATTTGGTTTGCTGGTATTGAGAGTTGATTGTAGGATTGTAGAACGACTCAATCAGTGAATGAACCTCATGGTCCCGGTGACCATGGCGCAGCGCATCTTCTGTGAGAGCTGGTGTCCAGGCCATCACTGGGAAGGTACACAACTTGATACTCCGATGTGTCTCAGGGCCTGTCTCAGCCGTGCCACAGAACGGGCCTAGCTCTGAACTCTGTACCATGAAGGTACAGTGTGAGGAGGGGAAAGGGAAGGACTGGCAAATACAGGCCTGGGATGGGGCAGCGCAGGCCGGGGCCTCACACTGGAAAGGTGACCCGTCTCTGCAGGGAGAGGGGCGCTGACCTTGGCCCAGGCCGCGCTGAGCAGAGAAGCTGCGGCGGCCCCGGGTCTCCTGAGGCCTCCCTCTGACAGTTGCACCACAGTGCTGTTTTTGGTATGAGCCTTCTTGAGGGCCCCGGGCCTTCCTGTGCTTGATCTTTGATTTGTTCTGGAAAATTCTCCTCAGTTGCTGCTTCTGCCCATTTTTACCTTGGAGCTCTGTTGCGGACACTGCAGTCAGATGTTCCTTACTTCTGAAGCCTCTACCTCATGGTTAACCGTGTTTCTTTGTTGTTGTGGGTGCTAATTCCGGGATCCTTTTCTCGCTCTCACGTGCTCTTAGACTGCACTGGGTTTCAGCACTGCTTTCTCGTGCTGCTGGGTGCCCGTCATTCCACTGAATTTGTCTTATGGTTTGCAGCTCTCCCCCAGGATGTAGCTTTCAGTTTTCGAGCACGTGAAGTGTGCTTGTTTACTTATTAAATGTTTTTTTGATTTGCTATTTTATGTGTGAATGTTTTTACTCATGTATGTAGGCATGCCGCGTGCTTACCAGGCTCCCATTAGCCAGAGGAGGGCGTTGGATCCCTGGAACTGGAGTGACATTCGGTGTGTGAGCCACCACGTGGGTGCTGCAGACTAATGGGTCTGCACTAGCGGCCTGTGCTCGTTCATCACCAAACCTGAGCACACTGACGGCTAGACTGGCCTGCTGGCAAGCTTCAGGGATTACCCCACCCCCACCTCCACACACACCCCCAACCGCCCCCACAGGGTTTTCCAGTGACTGCCAGAGATCTGAACTCAGGTCCTTGTGCAGGTTCTTTTGAGAAAAGGGTAAGAAAAGACCAGTTCAAAGGAAGGATTGCTCTGGTGCTTGTTTGCAAAGAACACATTAAATATCTAAAATGAGTTAACCTCAGCTTCTCTTAAGCAAGCTGTAGGATTCAGTAAAGAGTTGTGTTGTCTCAAGATTACAGTTTCCATGACTGTGTTTTTGGTGTGACACCCACTTTTAAGGTGACAAGTCATCCTATAAATTAGTTGGATTTTTTTAGAGTTATACTTCTGAATATAATTTATTGGGCCTTTTTTCTTGAGGACCTGGTTACGCAGTTTTATTGCTCTTAGCTTATGACATACAGGTCATGGGCAGCAGAGCCACCCGTCTTGTCAGGGGGAAAATGTAAAATACGGTGGCAAACTGACCGTTTTCCTTGTTACTTGAGTTTCATCGAGTGTAGGGCCTGAGGAGGT
The DNA here is from genome assembly GCA_035773235.1 of Eospalax fontanierii. Classification (NCBI taxonomy): domain Eukaryota; kingdom Metazoa; phylum Chordata; class Mammalia; order Rodentia; family Spalacidae; genus Eospalax; species Eospalax fontanierii. Next base: position 58,609,628 of record CM069542.1, on the reverse strand, counting down.
GAAATGCAGGGTTATTGTCTCTCCATGAAAGTATGTGAACTCCACCTGCCAAGGTCTGGTTTGCTCTGTGGCTTCAGGGCTCATTGTTGTTTGAAAGATTATTATCCTTAGCAAAAATTTTAACCCGAATCACCAACTGCATCACTGTTGGTCTGTGGCTGATTTTAGAATACTATTTGGGACAGTGCCTGCCAATCCAGGTTGTTCCTCAGCAGGGCAGGCTACGGGCCAGAGCTCAGTGTTTGCAGATGGCGTCCATGAATGCAGGGCCTGTGGAGAAACGGAGGGCTGAGTGCACAGTGCCCATTTTTGACAAGGTCTTTCTTTCTTCCTCTCTCTCCTTCCTCTCTCCCCCTCTCTTCCTCTCCCTCCCCCTCCCTCTTTCCCCTGCCTCTCCTTCTCCTACATATAGAATGCTTACATTTTTTGTGTGTTTTGAAAAGTATTTTGTCATCTTTAGTGCATGTGACGTGCACGTGGAAGTCAGAGGTCAGCCTTTGGGTGTCTGTTCTGTCCTTCTACCAGGTGGGTTCCCAGCATCACACTCAGGTTGTCAGGTCTGCATGGCAAGCACTTTTGCCCACTGAGCCATCTTGCTGGCCCAGAATATATACATTTCTAAAAGTCTTACGTGTGATCTAGGAAACGTGAGCAGTGGCTTGCGTGTATGTCAGTAGTTGCTTGTTCTCACATGTTTGCTAGGCTGTGAGCCCCTGGGGGCGTGCCTCGGTCTTCTTTCAGTGCTCAGTATAACACAGTACCACAGGCAAAGGAAGAATGCCATGTTCAGTGAGCAAATACGGGGGTATGATGATTTCCCTTTTAAAAATGTGTGTGTGTAGTGTGCATGTGTAAGCCTGTTCACATGTATGTGGGCCCACGTGTGTGTGAGCAGACGTGTATGTAAGTTCACCTGCATATGGAGGCCCAAGGCTGATATTGGGATTCTCCCTTTATGGCTTTCTACATTATTTATTGGTGCAGGCTCTCTTACTTGAACCCAGAGCTCACCAGTTCAGCCAGTCTTGCTGACCAGGTTCCTCAAGGAATCCTGTGTCTGTCTTCATTAGAGGTGGGCCCCTATACCCACCCAGCACTGGGTAGGTTCCAGTCATTACATTTGCACAGCAAGTGCTTTAGCCATCTCCCTAGCCTTTGCTCTGTCTGCATAAGCTTCAGGCATTTCTGGTGCTCCTGACCCTCACTCCATACACTGGAATCATGGTCATCTCCTTTGTTTCTATATGGATGTTCCTTCCTGCCTAGGGAGGTGTTCTTGCCTCAGTGAAGGTACCTCCTCAGGGTTGCATGCGTGTCACTGAAGTGTTGACCCCTCCTCAGAATATCCAACTTCAGTCCTATTCTTTGCTCTTTAAAACAGGCCCCCAAACGTGTATCTCATTGCTTTGATGGAGTCAATAGTATGTAATGTGTGCTTTTCCAGTCTGCATTAATTCTAGGACCTGGGCTATATGCCATTAGATAGTGGGGTGGCGGCTATTGATTTCAAACTTAGCTTTCAAGTTGGAATACAAGTGAGTCATCCAAATGACAGGTGATATTTATTTATTTTTTTTGAAAATTCAACATGAGTATTTTGTTATTAAACGTTTCGGGGAATTGCTACACTTCCTCGAAGATGACACATTTCATAAATGTCCCTGTAAACAGTTCCCTGCTGTTTATCCCTGCTGGGTGTACTGAGACAGGGCCGGTCTCTGGCAGGTCCTGGGAGAGGCTGTCACTGGACGGATGGCTGAGGAGGCGCTTGGTTTCCAGCACAGGTGTTCAGTGATCCGCACTTGCTTTGGTAAACCCCTTTGGCAAAGTGAGCCCGTGGTTGGCAGTGGTGGAGGCACCAGCGGGTCTGCCGTCTGTGAGGCCGTGTACAAACCGGGGCGAGCTCATGGCGCACACTTGCTCTCAGCTCTTGTTACTGTTTTTTGTTTTGTATTACAGGACATATTTCTGTAGGAAACATTTAATGTTGTCTTCAAAGAGTTCCATCTTTTCCTTAATGTGCTTTTATGTTCAGTAGAGAAGTTTGACTTTGGATACGTGAAGTGTGTGGCTCAGAGGCATCACATAGAACCCAGCATGCTGGTGCACGTACCTATAGTATCAGCACTCAAGAAGAGGAGGCAGGAGGATCAGGAATCAAGGTCATCCCCAGCCACCTAGCGAATTCAGGGCCAGCTGTATGAGACCCTGACTCAGAAGAGCAGCAACAGCAGAAATCATCAGATGTGTGTAGACTCTTGGAAGTGAGGGCCAGTGGGGCAGATTCCCCAGACTCTCTGGTCCTCTGGGCTACATAGAGCTGGAGGCCAAGATCCGAACATACTCCCTCCTGAGAGACCTGCAAGGCCGAGCGAGAAGCTGCCTGCAAGTCTGTCCCAGCGCTGCTAGGCCGCGTGATCTGCGCAGGGAGGGGGGCGGGCCCCTCTCAGCACGTTGTGTTGGTTGCTTCTGTGTTGCTCTGACAAAGCTCCCGACAAAAGCAACTGAAGGATGGCCTCGCTTTGGCCCGGAGGTTGGGGGTGCCGGCCAGAGGGGAGGCAGATGGTCGCATGGCATTCCCAGAAGGATGTGCTGGTGCTCCCCCGCCTCGTGAGACCGTACTGCCCACATGTAGAGGGTCTCTCTTCTGTTACACCTCTCTGGAAATGCCTTCATAGATACACCTGGAGTTGTGCTTCCATGGTGATTTTTTTATTTATTTATTTTTATTTTATGTGTATGATTGTGTTGCCTCATTTATGTCAGTGCACTTGTGTTATTCAAGGCCTGCGCAGGACAGAAGAGGGCATCTGATCCCCTGGAACTGGAGTTAAGGACAGTTGTTAGCCATCATGTGAGTGCTAGGATTCAAACCCAGGTCTTCTGCAAGAGTAGTCAGTGCTCTTAACCGCTGAGCCAACTCTCCAGCTCCTTCATGGTGATTCTAAATCTAGTCAAGTTGCCAGTAAGCTTTTACCATCCCATAATATCTAAGGTTTGGTTTATTGAATATGGCATGTTAGCCAAATGCTAATTTGCCCTGGTAATCTTCTTAGAGCTATCAAATTAGTCAGTCTGAAGAAGGATTCTTTGAGACTAGAGGAGCTTGTATGTAAATCCCTGCTCAACCCTGGTGTTCCTCAGTGCAAATGCCTGTTGGTTAGAGACCATGCCCAGCCCACTGTCCGTGTCCATTCTGTCTCCCCTGACCCAGCGGAACTAACCACACCCACTTCTGTCCAATAAAATGTGAAGGGAAATCTAACTGGGAGATTTCTGGAACAAGTGTTCTCTCCCTGGAGCTATCCCTGGGAAGAAGGGGCTGGATGTGCCTGTGCCCTGGAACACCGACAGCCCGAGAGTGAAGCCCAGAGCTGAGCAGGAAGGGAGGGCAGCCAGGACAGACGGCTGTTCCCACAGAAATCAGGTGGCTGTGTGCCTGTAGGAGGGGCTGCTGCAGTTAGGGGCTCACAGGACACCGTGTGTGCACAAAGGAGCACGCTCTCTGTCGTCTGCCCAGAAGCTTAACCCTCACTGCAGATGTGCACTGGAGGAATGTGACGCCTTCCCCTTCATCCGATTTTTTTTCTTTGCCTTTCCTTAATTTTTTAATGATTTGCTCTTTCAAAATAGTATTGCTCTCTAGAAATTTAGGGTTACAAACAATAACTGGGTGATTTGGGATTTTTTTTTTTGTAAGAAAAAGGAAAAGGGGCTCAAGAGGTCACTCAGTGGTTAGAGCACTGGCTGCTCTTGCAGAGGACCCACATGGCGGCTAACAGCTCTCTATAACTGCAGTTCCAGGGGATCTGATGCCCTCTTCTGACCTCTGCGGCATTTCATGACACGGGCACATTTATACACATGCAGGCAATATACCCGTACACATAAAATTAAAAAATAATAAGAAATAAAATATCTAAAAAAGAAACAAAGGACAGAGGAAGAGAGGTTGAATGGCATTGCAGAGTGCCATTCACAAACTGAGGAGTTTTGTCCATTTTTTAAACTAAATATGAAGCATTTCAAAAAGGTTCTTGACATAAGCTCTTGTGGCTTTTGGATGTGCATTGAGATTGAGATTATATGGTCAGTGCTGAGTGTGTAAGGAAATTCCGTGCAATGCTGTCAGACCAGAGCAGCTTAGACAGAAACACTTACCGTCTTCGTCATTGGAGACTTTCAACCCAGTGTGTTGTTCTAAGTTATGCTTTATTTTTCCATGGAGTTAGCCTCTGCTTTTCAGGGTAAAATATGTTTGCTTCTAACTTATAATTGTTCTGGAAAAAAAAGCAGAACTAAACTAAAGTCTGTCTCAGTGTTAATAGAGCTGTGTCTTCTTTCCTCTGTTTTGGTATTTTCCGCATGTGTTTCTACTCCGTCCAGTACACGTTAAGGGAAAGGCAGGACTGTGGTGGGAAAGCAGAGGTCGGGAGCAGCTCAGGTGGAGTGGGAGCTCTGGCAACCCTTGCTGGCGTGGCAGGTGAATGGAGGTCTGTGTCTTTCTCAGGATAGCAGTGCGAGTTGGAAGGTTGAACATAGGGTGATCAGTGGGAGGAGTTTCTGCCCTGGCCTCCACTTGAGTGGTTTGAGGAAGAATTTAAAAGTCACATTTAAGAATTCCAGGGACAAGTCCCATACCCTCCAAAGATGGCAAGAGGAAGGGACACGGCACGCAGGCGTCCCCACCTCCTCCTCCCTTATAACTGTGCAAGAGTTATGGAGACCAGAAGAGGGTGTTGGAGCCTTTGGAACTGGAGTTATCGATAGTTGTTAGCCACCACATGGGTGCTGGAAACTGAACCCTGGTCCTCTGCAAGAGCAGCCAGTGCTTTTAACCGCTGAGCCATCTCCCCAGCCTCAATTTTATACACATTATGTTATGATTCTGGAAGTGTTCCTGTACTTAGATGAACTTACATTGGTAGGAACAAGATCAGTAATCTTTGAAAATATGTGGATTATCTCCTCAGTTCAATAATGTTAAAAGAAGTTTCACTGTTTATTGGGAAACTAATACCTAAACCCACAAAATTTCAAAGAATGTTTTATTTCTGAACTGTTTCTCTTCATCACTAATAAAACAAGTACATTTGTTTAATTTGAATTACCTTTGATCTTACTAAAAGAAGATGAGCTAGTTTCCCAAATGTCACATTCCTTCCCTCCCCCTCCTCCCTCCATCCGTAATACCTCTCTGAACTACTGCCTTAGAACTCCCAGAGTGCCTTTGCCTATGCTACATGCAGTGCTCCACTTACATGCATGTGCATCAAAGGTTCCTCCCTGGTTGGGTTCATCCGTGTATTGACCCTCTGTGACTGTGTGGGACAGAGGCTGACTGCGTGCATCACAGGCTGTGACTATGGTCTGAGACCATGGTTGCTTGGGTCAGTGACTGTGAGTACATGGCTCAGAGGCTGATTGTTGGTCAAAGACAGTATGACTGTGTGGGTCACGGGCTGTGGTGACTGCCGGGTGGGCAAGGCTCCTACCTTCAGGAACATAGTTCCCCTGTTCTTTTACTGTTGAATAATAGTGTTAGAAATAGAGGTTTGCTTTTCTTCTTTCTCTAACCTCTTTCTACAACACATATCTTGCTTGAAGCATAAAGAGATGTGGCCAGAGTAAGAGTGGGAAGATTAAATTTTATGTTAATACATTGCAGCAGCTGTACGGAGGGCTCTTAGTATACATGGTCTCAAGCTTAAGGAGAAAATCTACAGTGCTCTTGAAAGACATTATAAGCTCAGCAGTAATAGTCCTTCCATCTTAGCAAGAACTGTGGAAATCCCTGACCCCTCTGTAAGCCGGCATCCCTCTAGAGGGATGATTCTCTCTAGATCTCTTCACAGAAGAGATTTGCCAGGCCTTGAGTGCTGCCGCTCTTTAAAACCATGTTGTGGCTTACGGACCCCCTGTCCGTCTAGTTGGGTAGAAACTGAAGTCGTTCAGTGCTAATGGCATAATCCACCCTCAGCCAAAAGAGCACAGCCTTTGAAGGCTCCGTGTTCGGAGCCTAGGTGTTTATCTCCCATCCTGTTACATGTGCTCCTGTCTCTTGACCCCACACCCACCCGTAGAAAGACTGACCTGTCCCAAGTGGAGCCCGCTCTGGTTGTCCGGCTCTGGGCTCTGGGCTGACTTCCACTCTTTCTTAGGCAAGGCCTTCACAGCGTGCATCGTTCTGCCTCTCGGTCTTCTTCCAGTCAGCCGCAGTTCTTTACAGTTTCTTCCCCTCCCTCCCCTTCCCTTGACCTCCTTCATTTTCTCTTCCTTCTCCTTCCTTCCTGTCCCCCCCCCCCCCTCTTCTTTTCTTTCTTTCATTCAGAACTCTCTGTAAGTCAAACTGGCCTGAATCTGACTGCGGCCTTGGCTGACGGTGAACTTGAAGCAGTGTCCTGCTCGCTTGTTGAGGTTTTCTGCCACCTCCCTGCTCCAGCCGTGGTTGGCTCCGGACGGTGTTTATATCTCACGGTAGCTATGATTTGGTTGAATTCTGATTGCTTAGTGGAGACCTGGGGCCTGAAGGGCCCATGTGACCCTTTGTGTGGCCCTTGTATCTGATTCTGTGCTTGGGTATTGTCTTAGCCCACTAAATATTCAGTTACTGACAGTTGAACTTCTGGATGATATTCTTTCTAGGTGACTGAATGCTTGTATTCCTATTAATTATTTAAGGGTTTTCTTATCTTCTGTAAATTTTTACTCAAAACTGACCAAAGCTTGAAGTTTGAAATTAGGCTACTTCAAAAGACATTTATTTTATTAAACTATTGTCACGGTTGCAGTGAAAGGCCTAATGAACCAGTTGTATCATGAGTACTACACAACCTTTATCAGAATCCTCTTCCAGGCACTTAAAACAAGCATGTGGTGGGGTGACTGAGAGAGTGCCCTGGCAATTAGGCAGCTGGCTTTACTTAGAGTGGGGTGACAAAGCAGGCACACTGATAAGGCGTGCTCAGAGGCTAGGAAGGGCCGGACCTCCCAGCGGGTTAGAGGGGCCCTTCACAGGGAGCCTGGGAGAGAGTTACTAGTCCAGAGAGATGAGAAGGTGGAGAACTGTAGACTGGCTGGTGTGCGCCACAGCCCGTTCTACAGCATGGATGAGAAGTGGGAGGTGGTATCATTCCTCATGGAACAACCATGTGGAGGGAACAGAGCGCCATCTGAGGATCGGCTCCCAAGGATCCTTGGCAGTGTTATCCCTGCACAAAGGTATCTGCTGAGACGTGCTGGCCAGCATCACCTTTTTCAGGGTCTTGCAGATCTTAAGAGGAACTGCTGCACTGAAAAGGAGAATTATTCATTAGTCCTTAGAAGACAGGCAGGATTAAGTCCAGGAGTAGCCATAAACTAGACCCAGCGGGGTTGAAAGGGAGACTTGAGTCCCACAGTGCCGTCCCCTTGAGGGTCACTAGGCCCCTGAGTGAGGCAGTGGAGCTGTTGTTGGTGGTGGTATCTGCAAGCTTGGAACCTCTGATACAGAGGGAAACAGGGCCCAAACATGTGCAGTGCGGTAACCAATCCAAGGAGAATTCAGGCCTCTCGTGGTCTGGCTTGGTCTGCTGTGGTGCCCAGCCCTGCACGGTCTGTCTCAGGGTCAGCCTCAGCTCCTGAGGAGCTAGCTTATTTCACCAGGACCAGATTCAAATCACAATCTGGGCAGGCAATCCCTGGCTCTGGCAGATAGTCAGGTGGGAGAAATCAGAGAATTTGTACCAAGATTACTGAAGGAGACAGAAAGAAATGAAGATTTGTAAACAGTGAGTGATGCAAAGGGATCTTTCTGCTCAGTACCCAGGTATGGAGGGACTGCAAGTGAAGTCACCTAAATAACTACTGAACAAAACAGCATTTTAATATGCATCAGTTACCTACAGTGTACCAAAGAGCTTCCGAAATCATCTACACAGAGGCAGGGCTCGGGTGAGAAACCCTGAAAAGGGAACTACAGACATTGCCGTGAGCTTGACATGATTTTTCTGATAGCTCCTCCACTGCCAGAGACCATCTCTAAGGGAGAATAGTCACAGCTACAAGACAAGCCTGGCTTCATTAGACTTACTTAGGTGGGTGAGTGCAGGGAGAGGAATTAGTCAATAAAACCTCCAGTTTGGTTTGTGGGCCTTTCTTGGAGTCTAACATTGCATGTTTAATAGTCTCTTCTGTCTAGAAAGCTGAGCCAGGAGCTTCCTGCCAGGTCGCCTGCAGCATTGCTGTATTTGATGACTTCCGTTTTCCTGAGACCCCTCCATATCCCATGGCTCTGGGGGCTGCCATTAGGGGACCTTCCTCACTCACTTGAAGGCTGAGGACCCAACAAACCAGGTCCTGAGCTTGTTTTCCCAAGAGGACACTGTAAATACGAACTCCTTAAAGCCGATGTGGGGTCTTTAAATGTGTGGTGGCTGCTGAGTAAACAAACATCATCCCCAAATAGGATGTTGTAGGTAAGACCATGGTTGAGGACCAGTGTTCAGTTTCTTCCTGATAACAAGGGAGACAAACTATTTTTGAACCTGTGGAAAGAAAAAAATCACATTCTAGTTTCTGAACTATAGAAAGATCAAGCGGGGAGAATAAGAAACTCATTCCCAAATGTGCCCTTTCTGTTTACAAAAGCCTAGACCACCAAACTGTTATGAGGTAGAGAATAGGAAAGGAAAGGACTCCTTTCAGTTGCACAGCACAGCACACTGCACACCAGCCATATTTCAACTCCAAGCCTGGGTCCTCCCAGCCCCAGTAGTTCATTTGACTTAGTAATTGGTTCTTGTTCTGCGTGGCTGGGTTAATAGACCTCTGGGTCCCCCTGTTTCTGAGCTAGAGTTCTCGAAATCCCAGTTTAATCCCTTGAGAGGGTCAGAGCAAAGCAAAATTCTGGATGTCTGAGGTTAACTTATTACTGGCCATTTTTATAGCCCAAAGACCCGAGGACAGTTAATTGTGAAAACACTGGCAGAGGAGGCATAAACTTGCATGTGACGCTCAAACATGGCATTCAGGCAAAGCATCTGAAAATAATGATCAGCCCAGTTTTCCAGGAGTGGGAGTCACAGCTGTTTACGCATACAGGAGGGCCAGCAAGATGGCTCATCAAGGGTGAAGGGGCTTGCTCCTCCCAAGCCTGATAACCTGATTTCAATTGCTGGGACCTACATGGTAGAGGGTGAGAACCACCACCTCCTTCAGGTTGTCCTCTGACCTCCACATGCATGTCTGGCATGTGCATGCATATGCACACTAAACAAGTAGTTGTAATCTTAAAAAAGAAATAAAAGGATAATATAGGCTCAGAGGAAAAAATCAGGTGCAACAAAATAGTCCAAAGACCTGTTTATTGTACGTCAGATATAAGAGCAGGAACGTCAGCGCATCGATGACGCTCCACACACAGGTTCACCTGCAGAAGGCTGAGGTTGCGTTTGCCAGTCTTCACGTTGTCAGTAGCAACTCATTAGATGGACATAGTTATCTCTAGCTTCCATCTTCTAAAAAGTTGAAGAGCAGATCTTCATGGCATTCTAGAAAAATCTCACAGTTTTAGGTAGAAAAGATCCTTAGTTTGATCTGGGGAAGGCAAAATCTCAGAAGTAGGGAAACCGAACACCTGATTTAAGACAGAGCCATAGTTACTTAGAAATATAGAGTAGAAATAATACTCACTTGATAGGTCAGTAAATCTGGATAGCTTTTGGAAGAATATGTCTAAGGGTTAACATGTTCACTCGTGTAACACCATGTCTAAGGGTTAACATGTTCACTCGTGTAACACCAGTAATACACAAGAGACTTAGTAGCCATTTTTCTCCAAATTCAAAAATATTCAACTAATTTAATTTTAATTTGCCACAACTTTAACCTAAAAATGTGAATTATTAAAATGTTTAAATTTCATAAGAATTTTTTAAGTTTCTTTTTATTTTATGTGAATTAGTGTTTTGCCTGCTTGTATGTAAGTGCATTCATGTCATGCAAGTACCATGGAGATCAGAAGAAGGCATTGGATCCCCTGAAACTGAAGTTAATCGATTGTTTGTGAGCTGCCATTTGAGTGCTCAGAACCAAACCCAGCTCCTCCACAAGAGCACCCAGTGCTCTTAACTACTGAGCCATCTCTCTAGCCCCCAAAATTTCTTTTTTAAACACAATTGAAAATGTTTTTGCAAACTTCAATTTCCCTAACTTCTTAGGGCAGGGGTTAGGAATGCTCGGTTTATCCCCAGGCCATGATGGTCTCATCTCATTCGGTGGTATTCTCCTGTGGGAGTCGCCTCAGGATGGGCTTCCTTATCAGGATGATTGGTACCACTGCCAGACGCTGTGGTCCCTGGGAGCTGGACACAGGGAGATGTGGTGTGTCTCTCATTGTACTTCTTTGACACATGGGGCCACGCTGTGACTAGGACCTGATTGCCAAGGCTGGTCTGCATACTCCAGGCTCCAAGAGGGTCAGGGAGAGTGATCCAGGAAGCATATCTCGATGCATCCTAGGGAAGTTGTCATCGTGATGAGGTTGTGTAAGGAAGACATCTGAGTTCTTGGATGGGAGGGTGGACCAGGAAACCAAGCACAAGATGGCAGCCCCACCTTGTTATGAAAACTCGAACATTTAAGAGATGATAAGGCAGCTTTACATATTCACCACAGTGGGCTTTGTACAGCTCAGAGGCATGCACCCGTGCAAACAGACACTAGGAGCTGTTCTCATCCCAGAACCCTGCCACAGATTAGGCATAGTCACGGACGTGCAAAGCAGCCTGGAGAGCATCTCCTTGTAGCACAAAATGTTTGGTTTCGAACTCAGAGTAGAAAAACAGAGAGATGGAAAGATCTCACAAGCCAGATTCTCTGTTGTTTTCACAGTGGAGACAAGATCTCTATAATCCATCCATCCGTTTATAGAGAGCACCACACTGCCAGACCATGAAACCAACAGAAGCTGGCACCAGACACAGAATAGAAATCGGGTTTTCCCTGTGACACCAACACAAAATCAGCCGCAGGGCTCTGTGCTGGCATTCTTAGATCCCCGAGAATGAGTACAAAAGTTTCTGTGCCCCTCTACTGGATGAGGAAGCAAGGCCAGGTTCCCTGGACCGAGACAAGTGCACCATCTGGATCACCCTGCTGGGGCTGTTTTAACAGGAGGGTGTCCATTCACGAAGGGTGTTGCAAAGGAAAGGAAGGACCAGAGGCTTGAGGGAGCAGGCTGCTAGCTTAACTCACAGGCGTTGTGAGAGCACATGGCAGTGGACTTACGAGCCACTGAGGAAGATGGGGTGGACATTACCTTGGTCTCTGAGAGCAGAGTAACATTGTAGCCCATCTTAGGAGGAATACCTGTTTGAATTTTCAATACTTAATATGCTGATCCTTCAAATGTTAGTTTATCCTTTTGGTCTTTTCTAATATTAAATGCAATTTCCTGATTGTAATTAGATTTTTACATGACTATCGTCTTTTAAAAATATATATTCTAATACTTTATTTTTATTTTATATGTATGATTATATTGCCTGCATGCACCCATGTTGTGTAACCTAAAGAGATCAAAAGATAGTGTTCTATCCCCTGGAACTGGAGGTACAGATGGTTGTTAACTGCCATGTGAGTGTTGGCAACCGAACCCAGGTCCTCTGCAAGAGCAGCACTGAACCGTCTCTCTAGCCCCTTAAAAAATATGTTATTGTCAGATGTAGTAGCCTATAATCTCAGCACTTAGGAGGCAGAGGCAGGCGGATCCCTGAGAGTTCTAGGTTAGCCTCATCTGCATAGTGAACTCTAGGCTAGCTAGGGCTGCATAGTGGAACTCCTGTCTCAAGAAAATTTATTTTTATTTTATGTGTATAAATGTTCTGCCTTCATATATGTAACTGTACCACATGTGTACAGTTCCCACAGAACCCAGAAGAGGGAGTCAAATCCCTAGAACTGGAGCTACAGCTGGCTGTTAGCCACAATGTAGGTGCTGGGAACTGAACTTGGGCCCTCTGCAAGAGCAGCCAGTGCTCTTAACCACAGAGCCATCTCTGCAGCCCCAGTGACTATTGTAGCATGGGTTTCATTGGTACTGGGGGTGTCAGCTTACTGTCACTGAAGAGAAACAAGTTCCTAGATTCTCAGTTCTTAAAATTATCATCTTTGAAATGTAACACGTATCAAAGGTTATATGAGCAGATGACGATTAAGTCATAACTCGGATTCTCATGTAATGGTACTATGACGATTATAATTTACAAAAGTTGTTAGTATCAGTACTTTCAATATAATTGTAATTGGTAATCACAGAGCACTTGGAAATAATTCGTTAAGGCAGCCCTCAGGTCACACGGATTGGTCACACGGATTGTCAAGCGTGCATACCTCGCCACAGGTACTTCACAAAGGTTTCCACGTCCGTTACAACCGCCTGTAATTCCAGCTCCAGGGAATCTCTGGTCTCTGCTCTGTGGGCATGCCCACACATGTGACATACACTCACGCAGACACACATACTCATTAATAAAAATAATAATAAATCTTTAAAAAATATTTTCATTTCACTGAAAAGCATCTGTGTGCCCGTCAGAAGTATAGCCCACTGTTGCTGAGGCTCTCAGGGCTCCTCATGCTCGCTCTTGTTCCTTCTGTACAACACCCACCTCGCTGTTCAGCTTAAATCTTTCCAGCGCGGCTCTGATACTGGGGGGAGCTCACCTGTTTCTCTAGTGGAAAACAGTTCCAAGACAGCGTTCTCCATGGATTCGGATGAACCTGCTGTCCTGTGTCTTCTCAGCCATTACCTACAGTCTGAACCCAGTTTCTCTCTGAGCCATTGGACATCTTCAGGCCTCTAACTGGATTCAGCCAGGATAAATTATTGGATATAATCCAATCCTGGACCTTGTCCAGTCCAAACGCTACTCAAATAAACTCAGAATTTAAAGCCTTAAGTTTGTGGATGTTGATACCAAGGAAGGACTAGCTCATGACTCAGGTGTTAGAAAAAAATAGGGGTACTGTGGCCTAGAAGGTACTTTTTAGTCACTCAGTGATCCAGGAGTTCATGTATATCGTTTGTGATTACAAACATAAGGTTTTAGACAAAGTAAGCTGAACAAAACTCAAAGAGCGTTTTGTGAGCTGGGCAGCCTGCTCTCTCCACAATAGGTGGAGAAGACCAGACCCCTGGCGGGCAAGCAGCACCCTGGGTCAGAAATCAGAAGTGGGACCTGGTCAGGCACAGCTAGGCCTTTGCATCAACTAGGCAAGTTCTGATCCATTGCCCACCTGCAGTTGGCTGAAGCCCGGCTGCTGTGCTTGGCAGAGGTTGGCTGTTTGCCGCCAAGCTTACCGTTGTTGGGCCTTCACTGAGCTATGCACTGAGATGGATTATGCTGAGGCATCCCGGGCCCAATTTAATGTAGCTTTCAGTTATAAAGGTAGATTAACAAGCTAGTTCCTCTGGTTTCTCTTCCTCCAAAGAGAATAGATCTCATTTATGTAGGACATGGAATGACCAGATCAGACGATCAAATTCCAACACGTTGCTTTCTGTAATGGGGAACAATCAGTAAATCAAAAGCTAGTACAGAAAGAAAATAGAAAAACAGAATTCTAGGGACTTGGGAAGCCTGTGGAAGATGTGCCTGGGCCTCAGCTGCCAGGCATGCTCTGCTGGTGGAGCTCACCAGCCTCCAGAGTCCAGCAAGGTGGCATCTTACGAGACTTTGAAAACTGTTAAAAGATTATTTTTAAGGGGCTGGAGACATGCTCAGCAGTTAAGAGCACTGGCTATTTTTGCAGAGGATCAGGGTTCGATTCTCAGCACCCACATGGCAGTTAACAACTGTCCATAACGCCAGTTCCAGGGATTTGATGCCCTCTTCTGACCTCCTTGGATTTTGTATGACATGGGTGCACTTATATACATGCAGGCAATACACTCATATGCTTAAAATAAAAATAAATTTTTAAAAGTTGAAATTGTGTGCGAGTATGCATGTGCACCCTGACATTTGGCCTGTGTGTGTGTGTGCACTCTGACATTTGGCCTATGTGTGCACGTGTGTGTGCATGCACTCTGTCTGACATTTGGCCTGCTCTTGAATCACCTTTTCATCCTTCTAACCGCGCTTCTTGAGACACCAGACATGAATCACAGTCAAGTCCAGTCTGTCTACCTTTTCTTGTTTGCTTGTGCTGGGTGACAAATTTAAAGAACTATTACCGAACGCAGTGTTACATTTGCCCTGTTCTTTCTCCCGAGGATTTTTATAGTTTCACTCTTCGCTTGAGGGATTCGACATGTTCATGTGCTCATATCACAGTTTAATCATGCATCTTCATAGTGAATTTTAAAGTTGGAAATTTGAGTCCTTCAACTTTATTTTTTCAAGGTCATTTGGACTACATGTGCACCACACCCACACTCACATGTACACTCACACCCCCACTCACATGTGCACTCATACACACTACATGTGTACTCACACATACTACATGTGTGTCACATCTACACTCACATGTACACTCACACATTCACATACACTCAAACTCACATGCACTCACACACTACATGTGTACTCACACTACATGTGTATCACAGCTACATTCACATGTATACTCACACACTCACATACACTCACACCCACATTACATGTGCACCACACCCATACTGCATGTGCACTCACACACAGGAAAACATTTGTGGGATTGCAGGAATTCCATGTGGATTTTTAGTCTGTATTTTCCATTCTCACAGCGGTGAATAGCTCTCAGCATTAGGATTTGGATAGGGGTTGTACGACTCCTTAGCTTGCTGTGTTAGATTGATGTGTTGACTGCACTAAGTCCCAGCACATGAGCACAGGATCACCTGTTATTTGGTGTCATCTGAAATCTGTTTCAGCAACATTTTATATTTTTTTATTGCATCTGTGTGGTGTCATGCATCTATATGTGGATGCTCACATGTGTGGGTACATATGTAAATATGAGTGTATGTACACACGTGTGCACATGTATGAGGAGGCAGTGACTTGATTGCTCCTTGCCTTATATACCGAGGCAGGATCTCTCATTTGTACCCAGAGCTTCCTGACTTAGCTGACCTAACTGGCCTGCTTGCTCTGGACTCTGCTTCTTGCACATGGATCACCGGCGGTCACCACACTGCCCAGCATTGACATTGGTGCCGGGGATCCCTGCCCCTGCCACTCAGCAACATTTTCAGATATTGCTCTTCCCTGATTAAATTTACCCCTGTCATTCTGTTGCCGTCGGAACAGTTCTCTTAGCCCCCTTTTCAGGATTATACTAGTTTGTTATTGCTAATTTGTAGAAACAGCGGGTTTTTGTTGGTTGACTTTATACTTTGATTAATTAGTCCTTATTGGATTTATTAGTCCTTATAGTTGCTCTGTGTTTTAAAAAGGATTTCTGCATCTAAAATCATCTGAGCTGTGGATAGAGATATCTTTATGACATGCTTTTGAATATGTATCTCTTTAATCCCCCCCAAATTATCTGACTAATGCAGTGGTTTAGTTTTTGAACAAGTTAAATTAAAATCCTTATCAGACCTCCAAATTGCAATGTCAGAATCTTTGAGTCTGGAGGTCAGAGGATACCCATATAAGAAGTGGGAATTATCAGCAGTGCTCTGGCATAGCTGAGGCGTCTCTCCAGCCCCCATAGCTGGTATTTAGAGCCACTCGAGAGTCCAAGCTCAGGAAGGAAGGAGAGGAGGCCCGGAGTCACAGTGCTCCTCTTGGGATGGAGTCAGTGTCCTCTTCCTCTGCCCCTTTTCGTGGCTTTGCAGAGCCACCCCGGGCTGTGAGGCATCCACTCAGATGACTGAGGAGCAGCAGGCATTCTGCCAGAATCACATTTGATGACTGGAGTCTCCCGAGTGCATCTAGACTCAACCCAAAAAGCTGTGCTGCTACTGATGGTCCACATGTGTTACCAGAAATGCACAAAGGCAACAGTAGAATATTCCAGAAGGATAGCTAAACTGGCAGGGAAGCAGTGTTCTGTTAACTTGCATGTCACTCCTCAGAGCTCTTCCTCTGGGTGTCTTTGCTTCAGTCTGCCTTCTTCTCACCTTTCCCACATGCACAGTACCTCGGCCCCTTCACGTATGTCAACCTGTGCCCTTGGGGTGCCTTTTGCCTCTCCTTACTGCACACTTGCTAGCTAGGAGAGGGCTGCGGTGGGCAGTTAATGGTGATACCATGCAGCTGCATTTGAAGAGCACAGATGATGTAAGTGTAAATCCACACATACTCCCATGGATACCTGCTGGCTGGGTGCATCGCCAGAGCTCATCTGGCGAGAATTGTAGAGCATTTGTATGTCTAGTATTTCCACTGCGTTCCAGTGTTCTGCACTTGTAAGTGTATTGGTTACTTTTCTTATTGTTTTGACCAAACACCCGATAAGAAACAGTGTACAGAAGTGTGTGTTTTGACTCATGGTTCGAGGGTGCAGTCTGTCACAGTGGGAAGGTGGAAGGCAAGAGGAACTTAAGGCAGTGGTCACCTTGCATCTGCAGTCAGAAAGCAGGAGATGAAGCCTGGTGCTCAGTCACTTTTTCCTTTTCCATCCCATCTGGGACCAGTCCATTGAATGACACCGCCCACCTTTAGGGTGGATCTTCCCACCTCCATTAACCTACACTAGATAATCTCTCACAGACACATCCAGAGATTTGAAATATTTGGGGGGCAGGATATAATGGTACCTACTTGTAATTCTAGTACTTAGAAGGCCAAGGCAAGGAGGATTGTGAGTGCCAAGCCAGCCTGGGCTACATAGCAAGCTGCGGGTCAGACTAGGCTACATCATGAGAGTCTATCTCAAAAACAGCAAATATGTGCAGTTCTCATTAAGAGGAGACAGTGACCCAAGAGTCAGCCTGCCTCCATGTGTGGTATGTGCTCCTGACTACACACATGTTAGAAATGAGGACTTGGTTGCTGGGTGGTTCAGAAAGCCTGGCAGGCCCTCAGAATGCTGTTCTTGCCTGAGGTCCATGGACAAATAGGTCACTCTTGTCCACTGTGACTGGATTTGGGGATTGGTTTTAGCATAGTATCTAAAATTCTATCTACTGGGCTTTTTTTTTTTCAAGATAAAGTTTTAAAAATATATGCATAAATGTTTATTTTTAACTGATGTTTTTTTTTTAACTTATTAAAGTTTATTTCTGTGGGAAAATTTTTTTATATTTTTTTGACTTTTTTTGTTCCTTCTCTTTTGAAATCTCTAGCCAACAAGAACATTAGTCATGACGAGCATGCCATCTGAGTAAGTACTTGCTGTTTGGATAACTTTCTATTCATTGTAAAATTTAGCCTTTTCCTCGTATATAGTGTGGGTCTTTGTGCCTTCAGGCCATTCACAGAGCTGGTCTGAATCACTTTTACTTAAAAGTGACTAGTATCAGAATTAGAAGATCATTGGAAATTAAAAATGTGGTTAAATGTGGGCAGTTGAGTGCTAAAAGCTTTTTGGGTCTTTGGATGGCATTAAGGTGGTTTATGTTGTTTTTTGCTATTCCTTTTGCTTGCTTAATTCCTAATGACTTTGTCTGTCCAGCCCTCTCCCAGTGAATGTTCAATAAACTGAGCTGAAACATTTTCCTTACAGATCTTAAAAAAACGCAGTGGCAGAAAGTCATCCACATCTGGTCTAGAGCAGCTATCTCTGCATCTCTTGGAAGGGTTAATGGCTTGCTGGACTGCTCTTATCATCTCCCTTAAACATTTAGCACTGTAAAGAACAGCCAACAAAAATACAGGGCTATATTCTTTGCAAAAGATTTCCGGGTGTGTGTTTAAAGGGGAAAACCACATTTTTTGTGTAATTTGTAAGTCTTGAGGTTTTAAAACATTCATCAAAACATTGGGACATTTCAGTGAAAATGTGCTGTAAGAAGAGAGAACGTTCAGCCACTTTTTGTGGTGGGCTCCTTTTCTTGCCCATCCCACAGAAATCAAAGCCTTGGTAGGTTAGACATGCACATTATGTAGCAAAAATAAACTCATTTTTATTGATGAATTGTTAAATATATCGAACATTTTAAACCATCCACTGTAGAACTGTTGATTATGAGTATAATATTTTAAAGTCCTTGTTTATTCTTGAACTTTTAAAAAACCACACTAATAACCAGTTATCTTCTCATTAAAGGATGTAAAAGGAAACTTTTAATTTTGACTGCCTTTTCTTCTAATTCTGTATTGCACACTTCTTGCGTGTCTTAAGAAGGGGACCCTGGACTTTCTGAGTCCATGTTGATTAGCAGTGCTGAAAAAAGACAGTTGTTCCCAATTAGCACATCCAACAAGCTGTGGGTACCCTCCAGGCTCGGAACAAAGAAGATCAGATATTCCAAAATGAAGTTCTAAACTTAATCCTTTAAATGAAACTAACAAGCGTAGCGTCTCTGGTTCTCGTGGTGGTGGGAGCTGGTTTGGCCCACTGGTTCTCTGCCCAACTAAGCTCTAATATTGAAAGCTGAGCTACTTGAATCCTTCTCATAGGTAAGACATACTGATGCTTGCTCAAGATAATGCTGGAGGAGACACACACAGGAACCAGAAAGCATGGGATGCAGCAAGCCACCTGTGGCCTGCCCTAGTGGACAGGAGAAAAGCCCATCCGCTGACAAATTATAGCTTGGCCTAGAAGGCTTTCCTTGTGATTTGTGACTTACTGAGGACCTCAGAACCTTCCTGGGGGCAAGGAGGTCATGGATATTGGTCAGTGCACTGTAAAAGAAAGAAGTGGTCACGGGCAGTGCTAGAGGCTTTGGTGAGGAGTTAGAGAGTCATTTAAAAAGAAAACCAGAAGGCATGTAAGTCATTAAGAGAATGACAGGGCAGAAGAGTGGGCTTTGAGAATTAAGAAGTCTTTTCCAAATTACCGTAAGATTTGATAGAATGATTTAATTAGAGGGGTTTTTTCTTTCTTAGTAGGAGAACTTTATGTTTAAAACTCCAATAATATTATATTTTCAAAGCAAAATAAAAGGAACAATTTTGGTCTTGGGCATGCAAGATGGCTTAGTGGGTAAAGGCACTTGCTGCCAAGCCCAACAGCCTGAGCTCAACCTCTGGAACCCATGTCATGCAAGGAAAGAACTTACTCCAAGCTATTCTCTGCTACACGTGTGCAGAGAATAGGCCATACATAAGAAACACACATGCATACACACAAAATAAATAAATGTAAAAAAGATCTATCGAATATTGTTTTTAAAAGACTTTTGGTCCTGAACATGCACATATGATTTGAAATACTCATGGAAGTGCATGACTGGTGTGAGGTTAGAGCAGCTGACTGAGGCCAGGGGTCTGGCTTCTGGGTTGGTGCTGTCTTTACACAGCCTTGTGACCCTGAGGACAGCATAGATGGCCTTAAAGGGTTGGAGTTGAGAGTTATTTCCCCAAATTTCATGTTTTTGATTGTAAAGAAACCAAGGCATGAGCACTCTACCTCTGTGTCTTCAGTATTCAGTATCAGAGCTGATGCTCCTGGACAGAGGCCGCAGCCACGGCTGGACACCCAGTGTTAGAACCAGGCTCCCATGCAGCAGACACGCTCACACTGTCGATTTCTCTATTCTATACAGGAAGCAGAATCTCGTCATCCAGGTGGTGAACACGCTGCAAGGCTTTTCCCTCGCACCCAAGGTCTGCAAGACCACCACCCACGTGCTGGTGGGGAACTCTCTCCGAACTCTGAACGTGCTCCTGGGGATTGCACGAGGCTGCTGGGTTCTTTCTTATGAATGGGTAAGCCAGGGCTGAGTTCCTCGTTCTAAAACAAGGTGTTTCCTAGCTCTGTTTATCCTGAGCTGGTGAGCAGTTGCACTGACGCTGACATGCACCAGATCTAACCTACAGATCTGCAGGTTTCCTTTGAAAAGGGAAGGCATTCTTCCACAGTTGCAGCAAGAGTGATGGGACTGGTGGGCAGGAGCCTCTAGGATAAACTCTCAGCCCCCAGCGGAAATAAGATCAGAACAGACTTGGGCTGAAAACACAAAGTCCGTTTTCTCACACTCCTGTGAGTGTTGTTCTGTGTTTGACTAAGAAATAATGTGAACTAGTGATGGTTAGAAGCCAGAAGAATCCAGTGATTGTTTTCACAGATGGATTTGCTTAAGATGAAACATGTTCATCTAAATCTCATTTGGCTACGTTTTGCCAAGCACACATCTATCTGTAACATTATTTTCTGTGCTTTAAAGGTAGCCTTTAAAACTGTGTCATCATTTTCATAATTGATAAAAATTGCTGTGCAGTGTGTTTCCCTTTGATCCTCAGCCTGAGGTCACTTCAGAGCCCGTCAGTTCCTGGCTGGTGAGAGTGGCATCATCTGTTACTTGTGTTTCACACCCCCACTCCCTTCCCCTCACCCAAGAGCATATTATGTTAGTACTGTGCTAATTTAATCCTGTAGAATTCTACTATGAAAACACACTACAGATGTTTTTAAGAGTAGCTCTGGTCTTTTTCCTGTGTTATAACTTAACTGCTCTGTGGTGTAAGAGACTTGAAGAGGGTCTGGGGACATAGCCCAACTGTAAAGTGCTTGCTATCAACCTGAGTATGATTCCCAGCATTCGTGTAAAAGC
The DNA here is from genome assembly GCA_035773235.1 of Eospalax fontanierii. NCBI lineage: Eukaryota > Metazoa > Chordata > Mammalia > Rodentia > Spalacidae > Eospalax > Eospalax fontanierii. The sequence goes on along the minus strand of CM069542.1, from coordinate 58,588,990 downwards.
CTGGTGTGGTGGTACTTACTTGTAATCTCAGAACCAGGGAGGTGGAGATGGATGAATCCTCAGGGTCTCTGGCCAGCCAGCCTAGCATAACAGGGAAGCCCCTGTCTTAAGAAGTGATACGGTTGCTCCTGAGGAATGGCACCCAAGGCTGAACCTCTGGCCTCTACACAAGTGTACCTGCACAGACTTGAGCACATACAAAGAACCTTGAAGATTTCTGCTTAAGATCAGGAAGTGCAGGGCTGGAGAGATGGCTCAGTGGTTAAGAGTACTTACTGTTCTTGCAGAGGACCTGGGTTCAGTTCCCAGCATCCACATGGTGGCTAACAACTGTCTGTGACTCCAGGTATAGGGAATCCAACACCTTCTTCTGCCTTCCACGGACACTGTATTTATGTGGTGCACTTACATACATGCAGGCAAAACACTCATGGGCCTAAGATAAAAATAAATAGATAAAAACCATGCAGTGGAGTTTGGAATTATTCTTAGAGGTCTCATTGGAATTGGAGGCGGTTGGGCGGTGTCTTTCCTGATCACAGGTTGCCTTGCTGTCTGTTTATCTGTGTGAAATATATTCAGTGAGAGAACTTCCTATTCTCTTTCCAACCCCAAATGTCTTTAACTCTTCTTCCTTCAGGTCCTCCTTCCTTCTGTCGCAGAGGGTGCTTTCTGTAAAGATATGCATCTCTTTGATTCTGTACTTGAGCTGCTCTTCTGGAGCCTTGAGCAGTCAGGAAACCAGAGAGGAGCATCTGTGCTTTGACTTGTAGGCCGTTGCCTCCTGGAGGTGGCATGCCCCTGCTTCCCCCTCGGGACCATCATCAGCCACACCACAGCCCTCTCGCACTGGACTCCCACCTCTTCTCTTTCTCTCTGTTGATGTCATTGGCCGTCCTTCGCTGTGCAGTCCGCACCAGGCCTCAGAGGTTCTGCTTCCCGAGTGCTGCTTGGCCGCTGCTGCACCGGACTGACCGTGATCCCTCGCATCACAGTTACTTCATTCTGCTTAGATGGCTTATTTACGTTAAGGGTCCTTTAAATGAGCGGTTTTCCACAAAGCTGACTAAGTTATTTAAGAGTAGCTCTTAGCTCTGATTATTCAGCTATGCTGGGTAGAGTCAGATGAGGAGGGTCACACCAGAGTGGGTTCCCACTCCTTCAAACTCAGATTAATATTTCTCCACAGACTGTAGTTGTGTGTGTTGTTACCATTCAGCTGTGAGCTACGTGTTTGTATCTCAGACTGGGAAAAGCCTGAGAGAAAGGCCCTCACGGTGCGGTTTACGATGGCAGCCTTCCCCGTTGGCTGCTTCCCACCTGGGCCTCCAGGAGACGAAGGAGGGAAGTCAGCAGTTGCACGTCACCTGCCTGTGGGGTGGAATTTGGTGACATTCTTACATGCATTGCACACACATGTGTGCTCCATGCTCTCCCTACACCTGCATGGCTCAGTTCCCAGGCTCAGGAAGACTAGTAGAGAGACACTAACGAATGAAACAAATGTTGTCAGGCAGCACAACACTTAAGAAGGCCTGCTTGCCCTGCCTCATTAGGAAACAGAGTCTTCAGAGGCAGGGATGAGCATGAGGACCCTTCAGGACCCCTAGTCTATGTGCCCCACAAGAGCAAGGGCCCCAGCTCCCTGAACTGCTCCAGGTGAACAATCTTTAATCGACTTGAATTCCATAATGGTAAGCTTGTAGAAAGTTGAGAAAGATCTAGGGAGAAGAAGGCCATCTGAACACGAGGCAGAGCCTGGACTGATACATCCAGGAGCCAAGGGGCAGAGAGGATTTCTACAGCTCCAGAGGCTGGGCCATGGCCTCTCTGGGGCCTCCCAGAGGAAGCAAACCACCTCTGCCCTGACAGGATGGCTAGCCTTCAGAGAGGCCTGTTAGAAACAAGGAGACAGAAGAGTCCTAAAACTCAGCGTGAAGGAAAACCTAGGGTGTAACGCCCAGGGAGTAAGATGGCTGCCCGCTCTACAGCGCTCACATTCTTCCAGGTGTTATTTAGTTTACCCAGTGACAGAGCAGCTGGGGTGAGGGTGGAGGGGACTGCAGAGGAGAGCTGGCCATTGTATTCTGAGAAAGCCTCCTCAGGACTGAGAGGGCTGTGGCAATCCTCGAACTCAGGCCTCAGGCACTCCCACAGTTACCAGGACAATAACATGAAATGGTTGAAAGTGGGTGCATCTAAATGCCAAGCTGCACGGCCAGGCCCAGGTTCAGGGGTCTCCTCACCAGCCCTCCGGGACCCTTCCATCCCCTGGAGAATGGCAGTTGGTGTGCTCAGATTGCCTGCATGCTGGGAGCTTCCAGCTACACAGTCTTGGGTAAAGACTCAGGCTCACAGCCATGCAGCCTCCTATTTGTGAAAGACATCTGTGGGCAATACATGCTTTGGGGGCTGTGAGGAGACCAGAGAGTAACCTGCACAGGGCTCGAAGTGACTACAGAAACGAAGAACTTAGCCAGTGTTACCCTGATGGCAAAACAGCTGGATGTAGTCCTGTATACCTGTAACCCAAGCTCTGGAAGGCTGAGATTGGGAGGAGCAGAGTTTGAGGCCAGCGTGTGATGTAGTGAGACCCTGTCTTTACAGGTAATCCCCAAAATAGCAACTAAATTCTCCCCAGATAAGTTATTAAAACCAGTTACCCTAGTTTTGCATACAAAAACAATCTCGCATCCTTAAAGAAACATCAAAATCACAATTTTGTTCTTCACCAGTGAAATCATTGCTGGGGCCCCACGGCAGTCCCTCTGAACACCCACTGCAGCTCATACATGGTGTTGTAGCACACGGAATGAATCCCCTAGGCTGTACCAAGATTAGAGACCCAGGGAGGAACTAGCACCCACAAGGAGGCATAGCTGGGCAGATGGTCAGCATGTCCACATTGCCCTTGTGGGGGCCTTGAAAGAGAACTCTCCTTATTCAAGGTTGGTTTTGTGCTATTTAATTTTGACAGTTTAATACACATATGCAGTGTGTATCACGAGCGTGCCCATCACTCTCTACGTCCCGCCCTTCTTCCCAGCTCAGCTCTCTCTACTCTGATGTCTTATTTGGGTGTCTGAGTACATAGGCCTTATGCAGGCAGCCGAAGCTGTGTGTTCATGATTGCACCTGCAGTGTCCTATCTAGAAGATGGGGTTTTGCAGAACTCTCCACCTTCCAGAATCTTTATGTCTGCTTTTCTGTGATGTTCCCTGGGTCTTGGAGGCAGGCAACATAGGTGTCTTCTTTAGGGCTTAGTGCTCAACAGTTATTGATTCTGTTTGGTGTCTCTCTGGTCATTGTGTTAATTGTCACCCATTACAAAGAGACCACGCAGACCTCAGCACAGGTGTCAGGTATAAACATAGATGTTCAGAAGGCAGTTTGGCTGTGTACCCACTTAGCTTTATACCGGTAGTAAGTTCCTCACTATGGTCTATGGCATCCCTAGCCATCGGTTTCTGCCAAGTTTACAGTGCAGGTATGTATTTCTTCTCATGGAGCAGGCCTCAATCAAATCAAACGGCCTTCTTATATTTTTAAATTTTCCGTGTATGAGTGTTTTGTTAGCATGTATGCATGTGCACCGCATGCATGCAGTGTCTACAAAGGCCGAAGAGAACATTGGATTCACAGTTGCTAGCCACCATATAAACACTTGGAACTGAACCCAGATCTTCTGGAAGAGCAGGAGGGGCCATCCTTACAGCCCCCAGTCAATATTAGCTTTTTCCCAGGCACTCATCTCCAGGTCTTGCAATACTGGTCTGGAGGTGTCCATCCTCCTGTGAAGCCGGATCGGCGCCGCATACTGGTGCGTGAGCAGTGACCGTGTCTGGGAGGCCCTTCGGCAGAGCATGGTGGCCGTGACTGTGATGAGCTGTGGCTGTCAGGGTCCTCCCGCTCTGACCCTGCGTTGATGCTGCAAGGCTGTCGACCTCACAAAAAGTCTTTCTCTGACCATCTCAGTCTGTGAGATGCAGGGCCTCTCTTCTTGCGTTTATTTTGTTTCATGTTTTAGCATGTGTGTGTGTGTCCATGAGTGTGGCTACATATGTGCATGTAGGTACATGTATGCGTGTGCATGTTCAGAGGTCAGAGAACAACCTCTGGTGCTTTTCATCAGGTTCTTTCCACCTTTCGTTTGAGAGAGGTCTCTCAATGGCCTGGAACTTTGCCACGTGGCCTGGCTAGCTGGCCCACGAGCTTCCAGGGCTCAGCCTGTCTCTGCTTCCCACCTCACCGCCCCTGGGACTACAGGCTTGCACTGCTGGACCTAGGTTTGACATGGTTCTGAGGATCTGAAATCAGGCTCCCACGCTCGCAAGGCAATAGCTTTACTGATGAGTCATCTCTCTAGGCCCCTCCTGGAATTTGTTAAAGAGCGTCAGTAATAACGACAATATACACTTCTTTGAGGGAGATGGTCACTCACTACACCCTGAAGAAGGCCAGTCAGCAGCATTTTTGAAGTCGAATTTCAACTTAATACCAATTCCCAACGCGTGTATGTAGATGTGCCCTCCACAGGCTGCAGCTCCCCAGCATCAAGGATGGAAGTGCTCAGGCTGCATCCTTGAAAGATGCGTGGACCTGTTGTCAGAAGACTTCGCTCTCTGTGGTCCCTTCTAACTCTGTCCCCAGGGCATTTGGAGTATTGTAAAATATTCTCTTTGGCTAGGATTAGAAACTTGTCTCCAAGGAAAACACTGCTGAGAATGTTTTCATTTCTGGGTTGTGTAGTGTTCTCGGGAAATTTCTGTGAAGGACTGTTGTAGCAATTCTTCAAAATTGGTCAGTTGCCTGTAGCCCACCAGCCACATAAAACTGGGTGGTTTGCAGCACAGCCCTTTGCATTTTAAAGCGCACCGTCCTCTAGTTCTCCCCTTGGGGACTTTGCTGGTCATGCTGCGTGTCCACACAGCCCTTCGTCCCTCCAGCAGTAACTTTGTTTTCAGGAAAGACAATCCCTGTTTGTCCAGCTTCACAACTAACTGCCTTGCCTGGTAGATAACACAGGAGAGAAAGCCCAGCCCGGAGTTGCTTTGTTTCCTGTTCGTGGGAGACAGGAAGTAACACAACAGAAAATAAGTTGATTTGACAAAATGTCCCCCTGGACTCAAGTAGCACCATCCCATTCTGTGGACTGTGCGGTTTGCTGTGGGAGCCCAGGGAACCCGACCATCTTGCTCTCTATTGCCTTCACCTCCTCTCTAAAACTTATCTGCAACGGGCTCTGCCTTTACACCCCCATACTGATGGCAAGGGTAAGGCGTGGCATGCCATTCATCGGGTCTGCACGTCTCCCTTCACAGTGAGCGGTGGGAGGCCCTAGTTATCCTGGAATTGACCCTGCCTGTAACTGGAACCTTACTTCTGCTTGGCTCATATCACACTCTCTTCCCAAGAGGATTCAGAACCAGGCACCTTGGAAACCTTCTTTTTTTGGTAATTTTTGTTATATTTTATTTATTTTTATTTTATGTGTGAGTATTTTTCCTGCATGTGTGTACACGCACCACATGCATTCAATGCCCGTGGAGGCCAGAAGAGGGCATTGGATTCCCCTGGAACTGGGCATATGTACAGTAGTTAGTCATCCTGTGAGTGCTAGAGCAGCTCTTAACTGCTGAGCCATCTCTCCAGCACCACCACCTCCATCTTTTTTTCTTAAACTTGACATTGGTAGATTAATATGACCCACTTTAAGGATGATTTTCAGGCAGGTTGTACCTGCCCCATCACATTTGCAACCAGAGTTTCTGTTCTGTCTTCTGGCCTCCCTCATGGGCAGCTCTGGGTACAGAATAGGGCTTGCTCTGACCACACCTGGCAGACAAGGCTCTATCTCAGGCTTTCACAGATATCCCCAAGTGTCTCTGAGGCCCTTGAGCACTCATGGGCTTCATTGCAGAGAGCTTTCCTCCCTGCCACACTTATGTCACAGAGTGCTGTGGGCAACAGAACTTTTCACATGAGCTGACTCTCTGGTCCTTCCAGAATGCCTTTAATCACCGAGGCTAAACCTATGCAGAGATGAAGATACAAGAGAGAAGTAGTTTGACTTGACTGTGGGTCCCAAGGCAGTGACCACGATCAGTTATCTCAGAGCCCTTCTTCGAGCTTTTCATCACTTAGTTGTAGACTCTGTCAGGCCACATGACCTATGGAGTCCATCTGCTCCTTCCCCTGTCATGTGCCTGAACAGGTGCCCTGCAGGAGAACTGGCTAGGGACAGCTATGGTGAGGGCTCTGTCAGGTACCTTTCCCCAATCCTCTGTCCTCTTTTTGTCTATCTGGCAAGATTCCAGAGTGCTTTTCCCACATCAACTGCCCATGATCAAGGACAGATTAGAAAACAACAACCTGACCACCCAGAAAGTGAAGAGCTTGGCGATCGCCATCCACAAGAACAGTGGGAAGCTGTGTGGAAGGCTGGGCTGCCATCTGGAAGGACTGCTGGCTCTTGGGGCCGGTCATCTTCAGAGTGGAGACTGCGTGACCTGCCGGCACAGGCTTCGTCAGGAGCAGAGTTCTGCCTCGCTGGCTTCCTGTCCTTGTACTAGCAGTCTTCTCTTTAAGGTGGTCAGCAGCTGAGTCTGGCTCTGGAGGGTGGGAAGTCACCCCAGCTTGGAGGTAGCAGGCTGTTGTCTCTGTCCTCCACCCAGAATGGGTTTCAAGGAAGCAGAGCAAGCAGCCACAGGCAGCCACGAGCTGCTAGGATGAGCCATTGAGAAACAGCTGCAGCCGTGGCTGGGCAGCTGCAGGGTAAGTGGGGAGAGAGCTGGGCTGTGGGCTTCCAGGTGTGACGAATTTGATGATGTGTGCTGTGCAGGAGCAGGTGTCTCTCACATACTCTGCTAGACAACCAGAGATAGGCATGCTGTTACCATGGAGACAGAAAGACCTGGGCCAGACAAGGTTTGGAGTACATTAGATTATTAGAATTAGAACATTCTGAATTATATACACTGGGTCAGAAATTCCATTCACAAGCACAAGATGGCTTATCACATTGTGTGAGTATGTGTATGAGAGAGAGAGAGAGAGAAAGAGAGATATTTAGACTGTTGTGCTGGAGAGTGCCAGTTGTCAGCGTGACACACCTGGGTGGAGGGAGTGTCAGTGGAGGAATTTCCTCCATTGGATTGGCACATGGCCACATCTGTGAGACTCTTTCTTGGTTGTTGAGTGATGTGGGCAGTGCACCGCTGGGCAGGCGGTCCTGTGTTGATAAGAAAGCAAGTTGAGCACAGACCAGAGGAGCAAGCCAATAAATAGCATTCTTCCATGGTCCGTGCTTCAGCTCCTTCCTCCGGGTTCCAGTCCCAAGTTCTCTCAGTGGTGAGCTGTGACCTGGGAGATGTAAGAAAAAATAAATCTTCTCCTCCCCAAGTTGGTTTTGGTCGGTGTTTTTATCACAGTCGTAGAAATAACTGGGACAGCTGTCAGTGCATATAGGGACTGTTAAGGTGTGGATGGCATTTGAAGTCACAGCGCCAGTGTGACTTGGACAGTGAGGAAAGAGGAGCATCAGAGTCCAGGCTGTGCCGACCAAGGGATCCAGGCAGAGGGAGCCAAGCAGACAAGTGGGGAGGGGGGAAGGGGCGGGCATGGTGCCGCATGTTGGCAACACATTCGCATTTTTACTTAGAAAAAAATCACTAGGTTTTTTTGGTTGGTTTTATTTTTCTTGAGGAAAAAGAAAGGAGATTATGGTTAGGTATATTGAAGTTTCTATATTGCATAAATAGGCTCAAAGTCTCTGGCCAAGAATGAACAGGTGGCGGACTCAGCCTCACTCAGCGTGCTCACACCCTCCTTCACAGCGGTTTGGACTCAGGGGCCACTCTTTCTCCTTTGCTTCGCTTTAACTCAGAGCCACTGGTGCCAGTTTTAATGTCAAGGGCTTGGTTACCCTTCTTTGCGTTGTAAATGAGAACTCTGGGATGTCCATCCATCACCTCAGTTCATGTTGAACTGTGACACAAGTTCAGAACTTGACAGTCTTTACAACTTTGTTTCAGGTTCTGAAATTGTCTTTTCTATTTCTGGCAATGCCCCCTCTTTCTTTGTGCTGGGGGTTGAACCTAGGGCCACATGCTGTATCCCCATGCCAATTTCCAAGTGCTTGATCAAGAAGTCTTGCTTTTGTTAGTAGCATGGAGTATCTTTTCCATAAGAAAAGATAGAAACCTAGAAAACTCACTCGTGATTGATTTAGCTGGAACGTTCCAACAGCTGTCTTTAGCCATCTATCAGTCAGATCCTTGCCGACGACACTGGGGTGTTGTCGACTGTCTGCGCTTTCAAGGCTTCTGAACTCTGTTCATGAGCTAAAGTAGATTGCCAGGCAACATTCTACTGTTTTTAAGTATCTCTGTGAACAAGACTTGTGCCAGGGGAAGAAACACACTGCGCTCCTTCACAGCGCAGTGGGCATTGTTGTTCGTTTTGTTACATGATATTCTTTGATCCTTACAATGCACTTTTCCTGAATTTATTTTATAGAAAATGAACTCTGGGAGGGTGGGGGACTCTTAGGCTTTGCTTTGCCAGAGAATTACATAATTCAGAGTGAGCTTGCTGACTGAAACCACAGCTTGGAGGGTGCTTGGGATAAGCCTGCCTCTACGCTTTCTAACTGATCTTGGTTTCTGTGAAAGAACATGTCTCTGCTAGAATATTAAAATTCCACACACCTAGTACTTTATCAAGTGTAGGTGACCTCGGGGTGTCTCCCCCACAGCCCTGGTGACGCTTACTCTCACAAGCCCGTGCCAGGGTGTGACCCTGATCATTATGCTGGGGAGGCCTGGGAAAGTGCAGGCCTCTGTCCTCGGGTGTCTTCTTCTTCCACAGGTTGCCACAGCCTTCCGTGTCTCAGACCCACAGCAAGCAAAGACAGTACCACTCAGTGTTACAGGATTCTTCACTTTGGTTTTGTAGAATAACAACAAAACATGGAAGAAAAGCATATATATCTTAACCTTACCAACTGCATTTTGCTGGTGTTTTTACTACTTCCGGCTTTCTGGTCTACTTTACGGTACAGCGTTGATTTCAGTCTTGAATTATAAACATCATCTCCCTCCATGCCTCTCTCCCTCCATCCCTCCCACCCTCTCTTCCTCCCTCTCTTTTTCCCTCCCTCCCTCTCTCCCTCACTCCCTCCATCCCTCTCTTTCACTGAGTATTAGTGAAATATTAGGTACGTGTTCTCCTGCTGAGCCACATCCCCAGCCCCATGAACAGTACTTTTCATATAGCTTAGTCATCCTCCCCTTGGTACTACTCAGTGGAACCCAGTACTTTTTGGATGTCAAACAAGAAGGCACATGATCTGTTTCTCTTACAGATGTCAGACTTCCTTCTGGCTTCTGATGAATGAGACCATGCAAAGCATTCTCAATTACAGAACTGTATGCATAGTTCATCGGGTTTCCCCTTTTCTTTCTTTCTCTCTCTCTCTCTTTCTTTCTTTCTTTCTTTCTTTCTTTCTTTCTTTCTTTCTTCTTTCTTTCTTTCTGTTTTGTTTTGTTTGAGACAGGGTCTCACTATGGATCCCTGGATGGCCTGGAATTCCCTGTGTAGTACCAAGGTGATCTCTAACTGCTTCTGTGAAGTTCTGGAATTAAAGGCATATGCCACCATAACCAGCTGTTAATATGTTCCTTGTTTAAATTATTAAAATTTGTGACTCAGTACTGGAAAGATGGCTCAGCAGTTAAGAGTACTGGCTGCTCTTGCAAAGGACCTGGGTTTGGTTCCCAGCACCCACATGGCACCTATCAGTCATCCAGTAACTCTAGTTCCAAAGGAATCCAGTGCCCTTTCTGACCTCCTTGGGCATTGCATGACATGAATGTACTTACATACATAGTAGCAGGCAATACACACACGCACACATAAAATAAAATAAAAAAATAATTAAAAATAAAGAGCACTGCCTTCTTTTGCAGAAGACCCAGATTTGGTTCCCAGCACCCACATGACAGCTGTAACTCCAGTTCCAGGGAATCCAACGCCCTCTTCTGGTCTCTGCGAGTATTACACAACACAGATTCAGTTACATACATGCAGGCAAAACACATAAAATAAAAATTTTTTAAATGTAACATATGTGACCATCCTCATTAAAAAAAAAAAAAAACTGTAAAGCCAGTGATTCCCTTAACCCTAATGTTCAGTTTGCTGTCTTGTTGATAATAATAATTTCTGCTTTGGTTTCGTACTGTGAAGTGATGTTTCTACTATTTATTTTAGTTACATTAGAATTTTGTTATACTTATTTCTTTGTTTTCATTTTGATAAGGAAAGTACATGCTTATGTTATTTATAACGATGTTTAGACTTGGCGTTCAAGTTCAGTGGTGAAATGGTGGGTCACCCTGGTCACTGCCTAGTGTATTTAAAAAGTGGCCATGACTGAGCAGTTTAGTCTTAGAAGCTCAGAGTAGTCCATTTTTAGTTTGGGGGAACTGGAAAGGACTGTGTAAAATGCAAGCAGACCAGATCTAATTGCTGTGTGCGGTAGAGATTAGGTTTTGTGGGGCTGTTCACAGAAAAGCTCCTGTAGCCTTCATGGCGGTATACAACTGAAATCCCAGCACTCAGGAGGCAGAGGCAGGCGGAGCTCAAGTCTGAGGCCAGCTCTGACCACATAGTAAGACCCTGTCTCAAAAGTCACACACATACAAAAAGATCATTTTCCTCTCGCCATCTTCTGATAGTTTCTGTTCATTAATAGCTCTTTAAAAGGAATGAGTCATTTTTGATAGTGTATTGCTTATTTTCTCTCTTAATTAGCTAGGACTAATCTAGTTTCTTGCCACTATTTTCTTTAAAAATTTTTTTTTCATTTATTTTTATTTTCTGCATGAGTGTTATACCTCGATGTATGTAGGTGTACCTGTGTCGTGCAGTGCCTGTGGAGGACAGAGGAGAGCATCAGATCCCCTGGAACTGGACCTATGGATGGTTGATAGGCCCCATGTGGGTCCTGGGATTTGAACCAGGTCTTTTGAAAGAGCAGCCAGTGTTCTTAACCACTGAGCCATCTCTCCAGTCCCCCCTCCCTCCTCCCCCTTTTTTTTAATGTGATGGTTAGAGCACTGCTTTATATTCCACATTCTGACTCAGAAGACCTTGGTCCCAGCTTTATGCACGTGCTCTGTGGTGCTCACCACACACTCAGCGTGTGACCAAGCATTGGATAGAAGGCTCAGAAAACAGATAGACATTTGGGGTGGAGTGGAGCTGCTGCTCAGCGTCACTGTTTTCCGGGTGACTTCCATATGTCAAGTGTGCTAGTCCTCAGCCCTGGTGAAAGTTGCAGCTTGAATGCTTTTAGTAAATGGTGCATTGTCATCGTGCTCGAAAATGAGTTTTGGATTTGAATTCACCTCTTCCACAACCCATTGCCATATTCATTCTAAAGATGGCCTAAGGTGCGTCTTTAGTCCCATAGTAATTCTGTGATGCTTTTAAGATTATTAGATAAGACAGCGTTTTAATGCTGACCTTACTCAGAGCCATGCACTAGCTGTGTAGCTGTGTAGTAAGTAAGGACCCTCTAAGCTTAAGTTTCCTCATCTGCAGGATAGAAAGACCGTCTCTTATAAAGTGTCAGTGAGCGTGAATGCGTGCCATTACTCAAGGGCTTTTGAGCCTTCCTTAAGATCTTACCTTTGGTGAACCTTGACAGCCAGACTCAAGAGGTCACATTCAGTACGACTCTTTCAGGTGGCTCCAGCATGGGTGACTCCCTGGAAACGAGAGCTCTGTAATTATCAGAGAGCTGAGTGCCTCAGAACATAGATGCTTTCTAAGATTGTTTTTTTTTTTTTTCTTTAAAGCTTTGAAACTAGAAAGAGATGGCTGCAAATGTTGTGGACATACTAAGTGCTCTAAATTAACTTACAGTAATTAACTGCATATTTGGCAAATTTTGCTTCAATTAAAAAAATTACATGTGAAAGATTGTCTTAGTCCGACAGGCATTGCATCTACTAAATGCATTTGTACTTCTGAAAAGAATATTGTGGAATGACAGGCAGCATTTCTTGACATTGTGAGATATGTTGGAAATACAGGGGAATAGCTTATTTTGGAACAAATATTATTGCCTTGAAACTTAGCCAGTTCAAGCTGGGTTCTTTGGAAGATTAGACCTCCTCTGTTTTCTGGCTCTGAAGTGCTTGAGACGTAAGTACCCATTTATTTTGTCATTAGAATTATGCTATCGATACCCTTGGAGTTCAGTAGAACCTAGAAGTAGCTATTTCTCTAGCAGCCTGGTAACTTTTCCATTGCTAATGATGGGTAATATGTATTATACATGTAATAATGAGCTCTATTGCCCTTTGTCACAGGCTATCTGAATTCAGTCTTTAACTTCTTTTTATTTCTTAGTTGGGGAAGAATCACAAACATTATTTACCCTGAAAAAAACCAAAACAACGTACCTACTTCAAATTCTCTCAACTTTTGATGTTTAAGAAAAAAACAAAAAACCACCCTAATCACTGAGATTAAGGATCTGTGAAGTCTGGTGAGAAAAATCTTTATATAATTTGAAATATATTTTAATAGATAACAGCTTAGTAAATTAATTTTATTAGTCTGGAAAATACTAAGCATGTTTTTACATCTTTCACTAACTTTGTCACCTTTTTTAAAAACCACAGTTGATGGGGAGGGTGGGTAGATAGGTGGAGGCCAAGACAGCCTGGTCACTACAGTGATTAAAGTGGACAGAGGACTGTCTGGGTGGTGCCGACTCTGCCTACTGATCAAGGGGAAGTGAAGCAGACTTTGCTAGTATGAACTTAATTAGATTCCAGGGTTAGATCTGTGACTCAGTTTTCCTTCAGACTCAGGCTCTGGTGAGTTGGCTCTTGTCTTACACAGCTGTGAGACGCCCCCTCTTGCTCCTTCCTAGTTAGCATTCTGCTGGTGGCACACACCACTGTTGGTTTGGAGTTCTTCTGTTTGTTTTGTTTTTTGAGAAAGGGTCTCATGTATCCCAGGCTGGCCTCCAACTCCCTGTGTAACTGAGGATTATCTTGAATTTCTGATCCTGCTTCCACCTCCTGAGGGCTGGAATCATACCGGATCACTGTGCCTGGTTCGAGTGGTTGCTGGGGGTTGAACCTCGGGCTGATGCTTGCTGGGAAGCTCTGGCAACTTGAGCTCCCCACTCAGCTCCTGCAGATGAATTTTAACAGGATAGCAGGTGCTCTGTAGACAGGCCCTAAACAGAGGTGTGTACCAAGAAGGGACCAATGGCAGCCAGGCTGGTATGGAGTGGACTGTGTAGTCAGCCCTACGTGGTGGGAAGTTCTCTAGTTAGTAGCTGTTTAAGAAGGAAGCTCCACAGTGGCTCCTCTGTAAGTCCACCTGTGAAGTGTGGGTATTATTAGTGTGTTGTTCATATGTCACCTGTCCCACTTTGCTGTCTTCCATGTCATGTAGAAGACACCTCGCTTTGTTGAGGAGTGTTCTGGAAGAACTCTGTCCTCTGCTGACGCTGGTGCACGTAAGATGCGCCCCTCTGCCTTCATGAAGCCTCACTCTTTGCCCTTTTGAGTTTCTCAGTTATTTTTGTCACATTCAGTATCTTATGGGAAATATGTTGAGTTGGGTAAGGTCGCGTCACAGGCCCACCCATGATCTTACAGGCAGATTTCCCACAGTTTGGATATTCTTCGGAAGTAAAGATGGGCTGGGTTATGGACAATCCTGGTACACTGCGTTCGCCCTGTTTCTAACGCAATGATTTTAGTGTGATCCGGTCAGTGCTGTAGGCTGCCTCTACTGTGTAACACTTATTCTTAGATACAGAAGGAAATTAAATCTGCCAACTTGCCTAGCAGAACTGTACTGTAACTGTCTTGCCGTTTTATTTTCTAACATTTAGAAAGGAACAGCCAGAGAACATGAATTTTCTCCGTGAAGTTGTTTAAGTTCAGTTGACATTTTGATGTGGATTAAATTTGAACCTTAGCGTCACACACATTTCTGAGACTGTTTCCCACCAGTCACTATTCTACCACTGCTTCACATCGAAGTGAGCCTGGTTTTGGAACTACAGTTCATTCTGAGTTAATTGCATGAGGTAATAGAGACCCTCAGTGTGAGCAGTGTGGAAATGACAGCACACATTGACTGGTGGTCGTGAGGTGAGTGCTGTGCTGATTGGGTGTAGAGTGACCAGTTTTGTACTTGGACTTGAGATCTTTCCTCTCTTCCTCCCCTCTTATCCCCGCTCCCATCATCACTCCAGCAAAAAAAGTTAAGAGAGTTAAATAAAAGTACTTCTGCACTCAGAAATCTAACTGAAAAAGGTTTTCTCTGAGCGAGGTCGCTGTGCACATGTCTTCCCATTGTTCCATTTCTGACAGGCAGGTTTTCCACGTTGCCCACCACTGCTGGTTATTGTCTTGAGCTCAACAGCTCGTAGCTTCTCCTGTCGCTTGAGTTTGTCTTGCAATTCTTGAGCCCCATGTGGGGAAGAAGCAGTCAGAACCCAAGGAACCTATAACCCTACCTCCCATTTTCCAAGCACCACCTCTACCGGCCCAGCACTTGTACACAGTCAAGCACCACCACACCCTCCTTTTATACATGGCTTCTAGAGAGCAAACCGGGGGCCTCATGTGTACATGCAAGCACCTTACTCACCAGGTCATCTCCACAGCCTCCAGTTCATGTTTTTAATTTAAAAAATAACAGAATATTTTTTAGAGAATTATTCGTAAAGGACTGGGGGTTTTTTTAAACATAGTTTTTCGTATAAAATCAGGAGAGTGTTTAAAGATTTGATTTCACAAGGATACTGTGTGAGTATTGCCAACGTGACAGGTTCAGGAATCACCTAGAGACAAGCCTCCAGGTCCTCCCCTGAGGGTCATCTTGAGTAGGTAAGCCTGGGGCCTTGCCTGTGTGACATTATCTCAGTGAGGTGGCCATGCTCTCTAAAAGGGTCAGCCCCTTCCCTGGGCCTAGGACAGAGAAGCAGCCGAGCGTGGGTGTTCGCACTTGCCTCTCTCTGCTTACTGACGTGGACAGGACGTGAGCCTCTCCTGCCGCCTTGACTTCACGCCTTAGTGAACTTCCCGCCTTAGTGAACTGCATCCGGGAACGCTGAGCCAGAGCAAAAACCTTGTTCCTAACATTGTCACAGCACCAGGGATGGTTGTTAAGCCAGCACCGATCGATATCCATCGATATCCATAGTCATCAGCGAAGCTTTTATGACTACTTACAATGGACAGCACCGTGTAGTTCAGACCTCTGAGGCGAATCACTGCTCGGCTTCTGTCTGTTTCAATTTTGCTGTTTGTCACCCAACAGCCTAATCAACTCATAACTGACGCTCTGTCTCTGTCCCTCGTAGGTGCTGTGGTCTTTGGAAATGGGTCACTGGATATCTGAGGAGCCTTTTGAGCTTTCTAGCACCTTCCCGGCCGCTCCTGTAAGTTGATGCTATTTGATGGTGGTAAATGCAACTTGGCATTGTTAAGAAATTATTATGAGCACAAACGCCACACAGTAGGTCAAACTCAAAGGACATGCGACGCCTTTTACTTGTTCATTTGTGTGATGTGGGAACATGAACACACTCTGCCCAAAGTGCCATGATTCGGAATTTCATCTCAAGAAGTTTTGATTAAAGCAGGCAATCCCAGCACTCAGGAAGCTGCATTAGGTGGATTGCTGCAAGTTGGAGGAGAGCCTAAGCTATAGGGTGAGACCTTGTCTCAAAAACTGAATAGTCTAATTATGAAATCCCATAGGACTATGGAAAAGAGAAATGGACGAGCAGAGAGCAAGCTTGTGGGAAGGTAGTGCTGTGTCTTCTTGAAAAAGCTTCTGTTAATAGAGACAAGGGCTTGCTAGCATGTGGCGCCTTTATATTTAGGTGTTTTTTCTAAACTCTGCCTTCATCAGTTTTGAAGTATGGTCAATGTTTAATCACTTCGGTGAGTCTATCATTAGGGCCTGATTGGAGCAGGCCTGCGCAGAAGTTGACTTTGGTTCTCAAACTGGTTTGTGACAGTTTAGGCCTTGAAAAGTTGAGTGTCTGAAAGAGTATTCGCTGGTGGTTCCTACCCATCCCCTGTGGATGGATAAGTGGTTGGAGTGGCCCGGTGAGGGATAGGTGTCCGAGAGGCCCAGTGCAGGTGCTGGCAGAGCAGGAAGTTGAACTCCGCTCCCTAATCCCTCAGTCATCTAGGTTGTTGCATTGTTTTGCTTTCGGTTTTAAGATTACTGTTTTGATTTCCTTTGACTTTGTGTTTTCTTAAGGAGAGGGGAAAAATTTCCTCCCCTGGCTAGTTTGTTTAAAATGTTGTGTAAGGGACTGAAGTGTACAGAGGAACCCAGATCCCTCCAGCTCTATCACAAGAGATTATATGTAATTCTAACTAGCTGGAGAGGTTTGTCTTTGAAATCTGGTTTTCTTGAGTTCCTGAGAAGCTGGTGTGAATGCAGTGTGCTGTGGCCAATTTTCCTGTTATCCCCACCTCAGCCCTCAGCCCTGGCTTCTCTGTCATTCAAACACTAGAAGCACACTGTCTTCAGAAGCTGTACAGTGTTCTTGGTTTCAGATGGTTTTACCTGCATCCTGAGCCATCATGGCCCCATTGAAGTTCTTAAATGTAATAATAGAAAGAAACAGCTCTCAGAGAGGGGGTGGAGCTCTCGCTCAGGAAGTGGCTGTTGGGAGGTGCAGCATTGCAGAAGTGAGGGTGTCTTGACCCTCTGGAGCCTGCAGATTGAGCAGAGCACGGTACATAAGGGTCTCTAACCCCGAAGTGGCAATGAAGTGAGCCAGAGAGAAGAGAAGACGTCGGAACTGTGAGAAGGGAAGACGGACAGGTAAGAAATGCTGACAGCGACATTGCTTCTCCACACCTGTGCAGGTGCTCGTCACTGCAAATGGCTTTCTGCGAAGTTCCAGAGGAGTCAGGACTGTAGGGATCAGAGTTTTGCGGTCCCAGTGCACAGCTAGCTGTGTTCTCAGTTCTTTCCTACCCATCCCTGAGCATACCGTGAGCGAGTGTTTCGGCGTGTTTTTGCGTTCCAAACCACTTCTTCAACTTGCTGGTGGACATCAGTGCTAACGGTGCCAGCTATCTTTTCTATAAATAAATTTAGAGGTCTTGAGAAGTCCAGCTTTGTAAATGTCTTAAATGGGATGATTTTCTCAACCACAAATTAAATTTTATCTTAGTTTTCTAAAATACATCTTACTAAATAAGGAGGCAGACCTCTGAGTCAGAACACTGAGGCCAAAGTAGAAATGCACCATTTTCTTCCTTGTCATTAGGCACAGATTTTTTTTTGTAACCAAAGTACAAAATTGTAAATATTATCACAAAAGTTAAACATCATCACCTCATCTAATAAGTTATATTTAATTTCTAAAAATACCTTCATATTTAACAGTCAGGCAGAAAATAAAATAATACAATCTTCATATAAACTAACATAGGGTCCATTGCTGTTGGTGATTTCAGAGATGTGGACATTTTCATCACATAAACTTACAACATGTATCTGCACATTTAAAACTAAGCTGTCAGGATAGATAAATGTAGTGTTTTCAAATGGAAATTTAAAACACATATGAGGGGAAAAATACACTGTTTTTCCAAATAGCAGATTGTCATAACCAGTTAGAAAATCCCTGAATATACGCTGCTGTGGCTTAGAGGGTCGCCACAAAGGCAGTGACGCATTCGGGACGCTCGGATATTTACACAGCCTATAGACAGTGCTTCGAGGATTCAGTTCCAGGACGATCTGCACTGCCTCAGTGCTCTGCTCTCCAGTTATTTACTGATAGATTTACACATACTGATAGATTTGTCTTGCTTGTGACAGAGGCTGCGGGCTGTCCTCCCGGCTGTCCCCCCCGGCCGCCACTCTCGATGTCGCCTTCGCACAGGCGTTTCTTCAGACCACAGTGCCGGGGCGCTGTTGGCTTCTGGCTTCCTTTGGTTGGTTAAGCGATACAGGTTTAAATAATGCACTTTGTGGGCTGCAGTCTAGCACACACAGCTCTGCCGACCCCAGGAGCACCATCTTCCGGAAAGTGGGCTGGTGTGCCGCTGCAACTCCCGGTGCTTTGGAGTTAGTCTTTGGAAACCGTTAAGTGTGGTGTGCGCATCTAGAAATTTGCCGGCCGGATCATCATGGTTGTGGCCTTGAGCGAGTAGCCTGAGCCCTTCCAGTAGTACCACTTGATTCCGTTGAACTTATTGGTGTTCTGCTTTTGTGGATAGTACATTCCGTTCAGGTTGGAAGGACCACATGCATCGAACCACCAGCCTGTGAAGTAAAACACAGAGGGGATTAGAAGGGAGTGATGCCACTTCCGTCCACAGAACGCAGAGGGCTCATCGCTTTCCTGCTTTAAGGCAGGTGCACACATATGCTCACGGCATGGCATGAGCCGCACTGATATCCCCCGCACAGTTCACACTGCCGTGGTCACAGTTCCACCGCGGCATATGTTCTTACACATTTTCCAGCTCCTTTCTCACGGGCTATGTATAAAGGCCCATCATGCAAGGATGTACTGATGGGGTCAAGACATGGTGTGGCCAGAAGCAGAGGCGGGTACAACTCTGAATAGGATGGACTGAATGACTCCCACACTCCTGCGGCAAACTGTTGGCGTAGAAGCCAAGTGTAGTGCTCCACGGAGCTGGGCGAAAAGAGAGTGGAAACTAAAGTGGAAAAGTGGTGAGCGGCAAACACAGAAAACTACGCCCCGGGTTTTGACATTTCCAATCTCAATTCAGAGGCTTCCCCAAGTAGGGGCAGCTGTTTAATAAAAAGAAATGTTTGAACTGGAGGACAGCTGCCCTTCTGGGCCTGGTGCCTCGTGACACACCCTAGCCTCAGTGATTCTGAGGAATAGGTGTGTCAGAGACTCCTGTGTCCTTCAGAATTTGGAACACGCAGAATTTCCATCACATATCTGCCCTTCTGAAACCATCTTTGGAAATCACTGCTCCGGCAGACATCTCTCAGCTCCTTAGGTCAGATTCTCCACGGACCAGCCGGTTCCAGCACTGGAACTTGGCCTCCCTCAGCCTGGTTCCCCACTTTGTCCCTCTGGCTGCGTGCCTCCTTCCCAGTCTCTCACAGCAAAATTCTCAGCCCCTAAATCTTGGTCTGGGTAAATAAATAGATTGTTTCCTGGGTTGTGAAGTGATTCTCCTGCTCTCTTGAGTAGCTCACGACACACGGGTGGTCTGAACCCGCTAGCCCCCCCCAAAGATGTCCGAATGTGGGAATGGCCAGTAGGAACCAGGATTAGGTATGTCGAACCTCCGGAACCCACCCCCGCCTCGGCCTTGTCTTCTAAAGAGATTATTATAGCGGGATGAGAGAGACTACTTCCCCTTCACAAAATCAGTGCAGTAGAGTTCCCTCCTTGAAGTAATTACAGTGAAAGGAGAAAAGCCACACCACCAAGTGGCCAACTGTATTGCCTTAAAAACCCCCAGTACCAATTTTTAGTGGGAGCTAATTCTTAAAGTTCTGAATTTTATTTCAGTTCTGTAAATTCATTCTCTTCTTACTGTTTGTTGATTTAAGGATTCTTGACTAAAGTGAAGAGATACTGTCTCAGTAACACCCTGTATTATTTTATTTGTTTATTTATTTATTTATTTATTTATTTATTGGTAGGAGTGTTTTGCCTGCATGTAATAAGTGTACCCGTGGATGCAATGCTCACGAGGGCCAGAAGAGGGCATTGGATTCCTGGTACTGGAGTTACGGATGGTTACTGGCTACTATATGGGTGCTGCAGAAGTGGCCAGTGTTCTTAACCTCAGAGCCACCACTCTAGCCCCTGTATTTTTATTTTTTAATTACACTTGATT
Source organism: Eospalax fontanierii (assembly GCA_035773235.1). NCBI lineage: Eukaryota > Metazoa > Chordata > Mammalia > Rodentia > Spalacidae > Eospalax > Eospalax fontanierii. Next base: position 58,569,077 of record CM069542.1, on the reverse strand, counting down.
TATTTTGGATGGTTAGCACATGTTTGGAGGTCAGAGAACACCTTGTGGAAGTCAGTCCTGTCCTTCTGCAGTATGGATCCCAGGAATTGAATTCAGGTCATCAGCCTTAATGGCTTTACCCACTGAGCCATCTCAAGGGCTGAAGACACTGTCTTTTGCCAGTTCTGGAGCCCGTGGATTCAGCCAAACTGTCTGGCCGGCAAGCGCCAGGACTCTCCTGTCTCCACTTCCCCTACAGTGAGACTACACCAGCAAGGTGCACACGAGCACATTTGGCTTTTTCACTGGGGATCTGAACGCAGGCCTCCAGGCTAATGCCGCAGGCACGATACCCACTGAGCCATCACCTCCTCAGCCCTGTCTTGTGTTTTAAATGTTTGCTCTGTATAAGAATCCTTACCAAAAAAAAAGGCAACTTTAAATTCCTGTTCAAACATTAAGTTATCAACTGGAAGTAAAGTAAAACAGAACTAACCCATCTTATTGGACTTCACCTATTCTCTCCATCACCGGAACTCAGTCAGAGTGCACACGGCCAGCGCACTGGTGACACTCAGCCCTGAGTCGTGTTCTCACTGCACACTTGGGTGAAAAGAAGGGAGAGACGAACTGGCATCAAGCTAGTGTGCCTCCATAGGAAAGTGTGGACACTGCCACCCATCACACTGCCAGCCTTCCACGCCATGTGGCTGCTGCTGGCCACTACAAATAGGAAGAGCCTCCTACCTCCGGTGAGCATCTGTGAACATTTGCAGATGCATTTGTCGTTGTCCGAGTCCTTTGTGCTAAAATCATTTCCTGGTTGGCTGATGCTGCTTATTTTGCCTGCGGTGCCTGTAAGGCCTGAGAGGTGAATCCTGGAATGTGGAAAGGAAAAAATAAAATAAAATGTAACCGGCATGGGGTGTTGGTTCGCCGTAGTGGAAAATTTCTCATGGTGAAGAATTCCATTCTACAGAACGAACTCGGGTCGGTCAGCACACTCGAGTGCCTACTCTGGACAAAATATTCTGCCCTGGTATAAACAGGAACCAGCTTATCATCAAGCCCTCCGACGAAGAGGGATGTTTTCATGACAACTTCAGCACACATCGCCTGCACAAGTATCAGCAGGGGTTGTAGGCTGTAATTGATTTTCCTGCTGCCTTCATATAAACAGAGGGGCTGCAGCACGAAGGGACCTCCGCACAGAGCCCCCAGCCCTTGTCGGTGTGGAAAGGAGTCTGTTGTATTCTGTGGGGGCCGAGGAGACTAGCAGACACGGAGTAGGTGTTGTGTGGGGTAGAAATCTACAGAGCTGTGTAGAAAATAAACCCTGAAGGCTGTTTGCCTCATTTATATATACTGGTATAATAAACCTGCTGTACCGCAGAAAAGGAATAAATGCCAGTAAATAATATGCATAAATGCATATATATATATATATATATATATATATATACACATATGCATTAATACTCCTTATGGAGTAAATAAGATATCAGGTGGTATATGTACTTTTAGAATGTTGCAATTGTATATTAAATATTTACTTATTTATTTTCTAGGTTTTTTGAGACAGTTTCATACTATAACTCAGGCTAGCCTGTAATTCACTAAGTAGGCCAGGCTTGAACTTGTGGCAATCCACCTGCCTCAGCTTCCCAAGTGCTTTACAAGTGATTACAAGCATGTATCCCTATGCCCAGCTAGAATATATAATTCTTTAAAATTTTTCTCATAACCAAGTTCACATCCCTATCCCAAGCTGCCCATTGGCAGATGGTATGGGACAGGCCAGAGATAACTATCATATGATGCTGTGGCCGTGAGAATGTCATGTTAGGGCATTGGCATGCCAATGTCTGTTTATTAGAGCCTGGCACATTGAATCCCCATGTCCTTATGAGACACAGACCCAGGAGCTCTGCAAAGTCCTGCAGAGCTGGCAGGGATGGGTCCTGAAAGCCCCCAAATTATGCTGTTCTGTGTTAAGCCCACTGCTAACGAACACTTTGAAAGGACACAGCTCTCCGGAGTCATTTCAGAACAGTCATGTGGAGAGGAGAGGTGATCCTGTCAGAGTGCTGATGCAGGTGTGGGCCAAGTAAGTGCTCATAGAACTCCTCCTGATGCCTGCTGCAGTGTGGATGACTAGTGCTCCTGTGTGTAGGATTCCGAAACACATTTCCAGTCTGTCTATACAAGCATGGATCTGACATGAGCTACCCCTCCCCCACTCCTGCGTGTCCTCCAAATCTCTTGTCCTCTCTGAAAGGCTACTTCTCAAAGGTCTCATTAAATGTCCCTGAAGCCAGGTAGAGTAAGAGAGAGCTATTTTTATTTGTCTCTATTTGAAAGGTTGTACAGGTTTAGATCTTTTGGAGGCCTACCAGGTACAAGTACATTCTTACAAATCTCAGTTATTAAGAATAACCAGCTTTGAGGGGCTGGGGAGATGGCTTAGCAGTTAAGGGCACTGGCTGTTCTTCCAGAGGTCCCGGGTTGGGTTCAAATCCCAGCACCTATACAGCGACTAACAACCGTCTGTAACTCTAGTTCCAGGGGATCAAACACCCTCTTCTGACCTCTGTGGACACTGCATGACATGGTTATACCTACATTTGTAAGTGTTATGCGGGCATAACACTCATATACATAAAATAAATAATAATAAATAGCATAACCAGCACTTGAGAGGTGGAGGCAGGGAGATCAGGAGTTCATGGTCATTCTTGGCCGTATAGTGAGCTCAAGGCCGGCTTTGGCTGCATGAGACTCTATCTCGAAAACCCTTAAGAAAGAAAAAAGAACAGCTATGTTCTTTAAATTAGTCTCTTGATTTTATATGGCAATTGAACCAAAAGATAACATTTAGCGATTAACTCTCAGTATTGGTGTAAGTCCACCATGATGTCTGTGAAAACTGACTGATTTTTAAGACTTACTGTACACATAGCTTTTAGCTTTATTTTGTTTAAACTCTAGGTGCAGTGGCACTCGCCTGTAACCCCAGCACTCGAAGGGGAGGCGGAGGCGGAAGGGTTATAGGTTCAAGGTCATTCTTGGCTGTATAGTAAGTTCAAGGCTAGCCTGTGCTGCTTGAGACCCTGTCTTAAAAATCTGAGGGGCGGGGAGGGAGGTAGCGGGGGGGGCTGCACTGTGCTGCACATCCCTTTTTGCGCATTTTTCAGTCCCCCTGTTATTCCTCATTAGAGGGGAGAACAGCTGTCGCACAGTGGCTGCGCTGACATGTTCGTAGTTGCTGAGTCACATCACAGCCCCCTTTCCATGCCATCGTTCTACAGCAAGTTTTTGGAGTATCTCTCTTATTTCTTCAACTAAACTTTTTAAAGCAATATGTTTTTTTCAAATGGTGTATTCAAAAATTGATTACGTTTTCAAAGGAAAATCCACATAGAACTATCTCAGTTTAAAGTAATTTTTATAATGTCAGTCTGTAAGGGTGATGACCCATTTAGTAAAATCATCTTATACAAACATGCTAATCCTTCTTTTTTGTGTTTGTTTCTTTTTAAAAAATTGATTCCTCTACTGTAGATTCATAACTCTTTCCAGTTGAGAAAATATTTAACTTGGAGACAGCACAATGAAGACCACTTAGGTCTTAGAATTCCCTGACTTCTGAGTTCTGGAGTCAGGTGGGACCTTCTGGGGGTGGGACCAATCATCTCTTCCCATTCAAGTCTCCTCCAGGGCAGTCCTGCTCTGAGTGGATTCTTTGGCTGCCTCACCAGCTGTTTCAAAGCCACATCAGGCTTTATCTGTTTTCAAAACAGGCTTCTGAATCCTCATCCACTGTCTATAAAGTAGACTGTGCTGGGCATTGTGGAGCTCAGAGATCAGACCTCAGACTCTCAAGGGCCTCCCTGTTCACTGTGACCGCCCAGGGACACCAGCCATGAACATTCTACTTAGCTTTCTTTCCACAGAGCCTGGGCTTTGTGGCAGTCCTGTTGAGTGCCACTTGCTCTCTGTGGCCTCAGCAGGTTTTACTGTGTGCTCTGTAAACCAGACATCACCAGCTTTGGTTCACTGGGCTCTGATGTTCAGCTGTGCCCGGACCAGCCCCCGCATCCTCTCTGTGGAACATGAATTTGAGAGCATCTTTGCACACCTGCGCCAGCACATCCCCACATGGCCACACTGTGGACATCCACACAGAAGCCAAGTCCCTGCCCTCCCTGTCCACTGCACGTGCTGATGGGATATTTGAGATCACTGCCATCATGGGTGGGCATGAGGCGAATGTTAAGGGGGTGTGGAGACTCAGACAGCAGAGGGGTAGAGTAACCTCCCTATTTGGGATTGAATGCAGTTAACTGCTCCAACTTCAAAAACATAGGTTAACTTTCAGTATCTTTGAAAAGAATATAGTATGCCCCAGGTGTCTATCTGTTGCAGTAAATAAGGTATCATGAAGGTCACTTAGTGGTCACTCCTACAGGTGGGTGTGCGTGCCACATCACCTGCCACTCATCTTAAGAGTGGACACAACACCGATCTCACAAAATTTCCTCTGCATTGTTTTAACCACACTTAGAAATCTCTGATTTGTGGTCTTGTCCATCTAGGCAGGTGCTACTCACCAGTGAGCTGTACCCCAGCCAAAGTTAGAAGTCTAAAGCTAGAGAACCGTACGTAGGCACAGGTGCCTCTAGGAAAGAAGACAGTATGAGGATCACGGTCCTAGACCTTGCTCGGCACATGGCTCTCGCTCAGGGGCATCGTCACCCACACGTTGTGTTAACCGGGGAGTTTGCCTACCTGTAGTTGAACTCCTCACTGGAGAGAGAGAACTGTTCATACAGTGAGTGAGCCTCGTTCCCTTCCCAGTCCTTCAAGAGAATCTTCAGCCTGTAGTGCTGCTGGCTTGTCAGTTGCGAGACAAACTCGTTTCCCAGCCAGTACTCTCCCAGAGGGCTGCCAAAGCCCTGTGACCGTCGGAGAAACTCAGTTAGGCATCTAGGTTTTGTGTTCGAAATCAGCACTTCTCAGTCTGTACAGTCGTGCTCACTGCATGTTACTCCCTACCCCTGTCTTTTGTGGCGGTCGGAGGATGGCCTCTGCTGCTGACCCTCACCTTCCACCTTATTTGAGGCCGGACCCTCATTCGCCACTACATATTCACGAATTTCTGGGGATTTTCCTGCCTTTCCAGCTTTACACGGGTTCTGGGGATTGAGCTCAGATCCTTGTGTTTGTATAGAAAGTGGTTTATCCCCACACTCATCTCCCCAGCTCAGGAAATAGTTTTTTTTTAACTCAATTTTAAGGAACTAAGCTGTTCTCTGGAGAAAATTACTGTTAGGATAGTTAGGGGAACTGGGCGAGCCACAGTAGGGGCGTAATTATGAAGAATAGTGGGGTCCCTGGCGTACCACGAGCAGAGCTCTAGCAGAGATTTAACAGTGACTTGTGTGCCATGGGAAGCCTCAACACAGCAGCTCGCCCAGGGTGGTCTGCACTCTGTGGACCTGTCTTTTGATCCCACTATTCTTTAACAGGAACACCCCCTGGAAAGAGCTCTGTCCTAAGTAATTTCGTCTGAAGTCATTGCTTAGTTCTCAGTGTGGTTAAAGTTGTGAAGATCTTGAAATTTAGCTTCCCCTAAGGAAACCATTTCTCTGAGGTGATTTAATGTTCCATACCTCTTTATATTCTTTCCACGTCCTCTGGAAGTCAACACTGCCATCTTCCCGGTGCTGGATGACTGTCCACCCGCCTCTACCCGTCTGCATGTCACAGTAGGCCTGCAGGTGGGAAGCACACAGTCATTGCACGCTGCACATGGCTTTTGTCTTCATGACACAGGACCTTCGCTAAGACATAGTCCCGAGTGATAACACTTGGGGTAACCTTTGCACCGATCAAGAGTGTTGGGAATGTAAAATGATGGTGAGCACTGAGCATTCGTCTCATAGACATGTTGCTGGGAACTGGACTTTCTGCTCACCATGTGCTCTGGGCCAAAAGCCCCCCATGGTTACTTTTGAGCTAGAGTTCTTGTGATTTGCATGGTGAGGCAGATTCTCCTCAAACCACACACTATAGAAAACCACATACTTGTGTTCATAGCCCTGGACCACTCACTGCCAGCTCCATCTGCTTTATAGTCACAGCCTTCTCATTACAAGGTACCAAACTCCCATCACATTCTCATTCCGTGAGGTGTGCAGTGAAAGCCAGTTTCTCAATCCATCCCTGCCCACTCCAGAGTGCCAGCGTCCTGTGAGCCAGCCCGGCCAGGCATCTCTGACTCCAGGGTTTCGTTCAGGCTTCCACACTCTTCCTCTGCTGCCTGTGGCATTTTTCCCCAGTGTTTTATTTCTGCTTTTAAACTGGCTCAATGGTCTTAAACTTTGTCCAGAACACAGAATTCTTTGGGCTAAGAGCATGCATGCTTAATTTCAACTCAGCTGGAGTTTTTTATTATGAAATTAAAAACCCCTGAAAATAAGATTACATAAATAGTTTTCAATTACGAGATTATAGTCAGACAAAAAAAAGTTTTCCAGAAAATAAGATAATTTCCCCCAGCATACAAGGTAGGAAATATTAAGGTTCATAACCAATTATAAATATTCCTCCTTCATTGTGTGCCATGGTCTTTGGAGAATAAGGAAGGCCGTTTTGGCAGAATTAACTTAAATATGAGTTAGGATCCAAGGGATGAGAGCTAAGAGAGACCATAAAACGTCTCACCTATTCCTTCCTGTTAGGAGCCCAGGCCCCAAGGAAGCCGCGGAGACTGCCACCCTGTCCCCATCGCCCATGGACTCAGAAAACCACTGGTGGAACTGCTTTGTCGAGACATCTTGACATTGCTGTTCGAACCTTACATCAAGGTCCAGGGCTCATTTCAACTTCCCCAGTGACCATGGTGTGTAGAAAGACTGACAGCATAAAACCAAATTATACTGATTTACCAGAGGATTATTTCCTCAGTTTAAGTTAATGAAATACATAAAGTAGATTTGCTGAACGAACCCCCAATTCTGCACCGTGCGCTAATAGCAATCTTATTTCTTAACAGCTATCATGCAGCTCTCTCTTGGTGTGCTCTCTGATACTCCACACGAACCACTTGCAATCTCACAACTACTCTGAACTCTTTTTTGTTGTTTTGTTTCGTTTTAGGGGTTTTGAAACAGGTCTCGTTATGTAGATGAGGCTGACCTTGATCTCACAAAGGTCCTCCTGCCTCTGCCTCCTGATGCTGGGATTAAAGACACGCATCACCCTATCTGGCTCACTCAGACGCTTAAAATGATAGAGTTAGCACTGATTAATTTGGCCAGTCATTCAACTATTTGATGCCACCTCAATAATTCCTGCGGAATATTTTTTCCACTACATCTTCCCACTCAAAGCAGAGAAACTTGACCCTTTTGTTAACAGATCACAGGCGCCTTAACTCACTTCAGATTGAAGTCGACTCATGAGCAATCTTAGACTTGCCTGTGACCAAGCAAGTAGCCAATGATTCACCATTTCATCACTGTCTTCTTAAAATCCACTTGGTAAACTAACCGAGTAAGCTGGACTGGGGTTAGGGTGAGACCGGGTGGTTGTGCACCGAAGTTAACTCCCCGGCATCCTAAATGGCATGCTGGTAGGTTGAAAGAAATCTTCCTAGTGCATCTACTCTTGTCCTAACGGTTGGCTCTTCCACGTCAGAATCACCGTAATGGAATTAGTTGTTTGATGAAATTTAAAACAAGTTCTTTCCTGTTCAGCGGAACAGTGTATCTTGCAGGAGTTAGAAGCAGGCCTCTCTGAGGTCAAGGGTACCTGCTAGTGCATAAAAAAATGACTTGAGCCATGTTATTATCCTCTTTGGCTCCATTATGTGACTGTGTCAAAGTTAATACAATATTCTCAATACTTTGTCCAAATTTTTAAAAAGGAAGAACCAGGCATTTGTGAAAACTGGAGAATTGTGGTTCATTGGGTTGTGGGACTGACAACATTCTAGTAGAGTCATCCACATGGCCAGGGACCTCAGTGAATATAGCCCACTGGCTCATGCTGGGATCAGGACCCCAGTGGGGTCATAAAGACCAAGACCTGGCCACGCCTGCCACCACAGGCCTGCAGGCTCTTGGAACTTTTGATCTGCCTGCCATGCCTGGCACAGGGACCTATGGTCTGGCTGTGAGACCTGAAGCTTTTCAAGAAGTAATGCTTGATTTAAGTGCTGTGCTTCGGCTCCAGGCCCTGACTGAGTAGATAGCAAACATGGATGAACATGAGGAGTCAGGTGTCCTGGGAAACCCAGGATGGAATCTGTTAGGCTTCTAACCAGCAAAGCCTGAGCTTCTGCTTCTCACTGATGTCTTTTGTAACATGTCTCATGTGAAACCCCAATGACTTTTTCAAATATAAAGTTACGTTACTGAGACTTTTGGTCTGACGATCCGTGTCTGCTGTGGTCTCTTTTGGAAAACTGTTAATTCCAAGACCATCCTGGGTGCTGTGCTGTGGTTGTGCAAGGGGACGGGGCGGGGAGCACCATCATGTTAGAGGTCAGGAACCTGAGGTCTCAGAGCCACACACTGGCAGAGCTGAAACTGAGTCCAAGTCCATCTGGCCATCTCTCCCTAGATCAGATTGTCAGTAGAACCTCAAGCCTGGAAGAGAATTTAGAGGTAGCACTAGATTTATGTACTTTTTACATTTTATTGTGTGTGATATGAGCATGGGCTCACAGATGCCCCAGTGCACATGAACTCTAACTTGCACAACATGCTAATTGCCCACTGAGATGTCTCGATGCTCATAGAGCATTTATTTTAGAGAAAGATCGTGGTTTTGAGATATTATATAAATGAACTTATTTTTACCGAGAATGTCTACATGTCTGATCCCCTGCTATTGTTGGGAGAACATGATCCAGAGGACTAGCTCTTTCCATCTTTGTGCTTAGGGCTCCTGCCAGCCTGTGAGGGTGGCGTGGTGCTTGTCAGGGACCAAGGAAGAAAAGCATCCCTAGAGCAGTGTGGCAGACTGTGGCACTGCCGTGGCTGGGAGCTGTAACAAAATCATCCACCGTGTGCTCATGTCCTCTGCCCACTCTGGGTGCTCTTGTCCCCAGTGTCACCAGGCCATGAGCGTGCAAGCCTCTGGTGACAGGAGGCAGCATTCGTGCAAGCTGGAGAGCTCAAGGATGGAGGGGCTCAGCTTCGGGTTCATGGTTTTTCGTCTGTGGCGGGCTGTGCCGTGTTTCCTCCTCTCCAAGCTCTGCTTCTCAGCCTCCAGGGACATCAACTGATTTTCAAGGTTGATTTAAAGCAGCATGAATGAATTAGAAAGATTTCTTTGGAAGGTATTATCTTCAATAGTGCAGTATCTATCTTTTAATTCATAATCAAAGTGTATGTTACTGTTTCAAATTCCACATCTTTAAACTCTTAAACACTTGTATTTTTTCTTTGATACCATGTTAAATTCTGAAGATAATACTGAATTCAAACAGATACTCCTTCCAGGAGCCTTTGACAAGTTCCCTGTGCACTTCCTGGAGCTGTGTGGCTCAGTACATAGCTGCTTTTCCTTTCAGATGCGGTCATATCTGTCAACACTCGGCGTATGCAGCAGTGCCCTGTTTACATAACCCAGACTGACTCTCCTGAAGTGTCTGTCGTTCTACCTCACCAGATCCCTAAGAGAAGCCATGGGAAATGATTTTCTCTTAAGACAGAGTCTCCTGAGCTTCCCCAGCAGACATCAGAAATGCAGGGTGCCTGCAGATGGGCCCTTCTGCCTGAGCACTGACCCGTCCTGCTGGAAAGGGTTGGTGTGCTAATTCGGCAGACACCGGATCGAACCCCCACCCTGGAAAGGCAAGAGATTACTGTCTTGGGCAATATGCTCAGGTCTTTCGGATTGCACTGGATGAGGTCTGCTGCTGTGAGCTGTGGCTGCCCTGGGCTTCACAGAGACCCCGCGAGCAGCCCCACAGAGTAACAGTTGCTCCCATCAGGACTCCCAGGTGTTGGGTCAGCATTTACACAAACAGTGTGGCGCGGTTGGTGAAGCCAGTCCACGCCGTGCTGGCGCCACGCTTTCTGCTGGGCCCACACCCAGTCTAAAGAGGGAACGGCCAGTAATGCCAAAGAATTCTGTCAAAGAAGTAAAAACGATTTTTGTTGTTTGGGGTTTTGAGAGTCTCTCTAGGTTACCAAGCTAGTCATGAACCCCTGGGCTCCAGCCATCCTCCTGTCTCAGTAAAAGTAGCTGATTTCACTAGACTTCTGCTGAGTGTGCATTGTTCTGATGGTCCATGTGACAAGAAGGGTAGCATGTGCAAACCACTTCTGGTACCATCGTTATCCCAGTAGACATTCTTGAATGATTGTGTCAGGTGTGTTCTGTGTGAACTTTTTTTTCTCTAATAGAATATAAGTATTGCTTGAAAAAAATGCTAACAAGACAAACTGGTTAATCAAACTGGTTTAACTGGTGTTTAGAAGATAAAACAGTTAAAATGGTGAAGTAATACCAGCAGTTCAAAGGAGACCCCTGTCCGCATGCGTCTTAACACAGGACAGTCCCGTGGAGGGGCCGAGGGCTCCAGGCCATCAGCACAGCATCACGAGCTGTACTCGCTGGTAGACCCAGCCCTCAGACGGGCTTAGGGGAGGATGTGGGAGCCCGGAGCTGCCGGAGAGCGCCTGCCTTACCTTGGTCTCCTCTGTAGAGTTGGGGAAGGTCAGTGTGTAGATGCCACTGGTGGTGATGCCTGACTTGAAGATTTCTGCACAGTCTCTGAAAACGGTCTGCTCTTCTTTAGTGATGAAGGAGCTCTTGTCTGTGTTTAGAAAGCAATAGGACCTTGAAATGGAGTTGACGGGTAGAGAGGCTTGGTCCCTCAGTCATTTAAGACAGGCTGGTCTGCCTGCTGCTGCAGCATGTTTTCAGGCAGTTTAAAAGAGCATTGCAAATGACCCCCACTTTCACCTCTTGTTCTAAGATTACAGTTACGTGTGTGTGTGTGTATATGTGTGTGAATGAACACAGCATGCTGTGCAAGTGGAGGTCAGAGGACACTTTGCAGTAATCAATTTTTTCCTTCCACTACAGGGGTTCTGGGGATTGAACTCAGGTTGTTAGACTTGGCAGCAAGTACTTTTACCTGCTAAGCCATCTTGCCAGCCTTACTTCCTTTTAAAATCAACTATGTGTAATGTAGGAACTTCCTAATCAGCTATAATAAACTACTAGTTTTTTAAAGACGTCCCCCACTTAGTCATATTGGAATAAAGAGCATGCACCTAAAACAGCGATCCTCCCGCTGTGGCCCTAGTTGGGTTCCGTTGGGTTGTTGTTGCACCAAAGTCAGGATGTACATATTGACCAATCATTGTATGTGTTTGAGGCTACGTCTTTAATGTTTTTAGAATGTTGAATGGAGGGCTAGAGATCTGGCTTAGTGTTAGGTAAGACTACTGTTGCCCAAGCATGAGGACCGACCTGAGTTTAGATCCCAGAACCTATGTAAAACAATCACACAGACACACAACAGTAACAAAGAATATCAAAGGAATATACATGGTATTTTCTGAGTAGAAACTGTAATGTGATAATTTGCATGCTAGAGGAGCACTGTGTTTATTTATCTGTGTTTAAATTCTTCAAGTCGGGTACACCTTTAAACCCAGCACTCAGGAGGCAGAGGCAGGGAAGTCTCCGTGAGATCAAATCCAGCCTGGTCTATATAGTGGGTTCTAGACCAGCTAGGGCTTCAGAGAGACCCTATCTCAAAAGACAAAAAAAAAAAAAAATTTTTTTTTCCTTGCTGGGTATGGTGATGCATTCCTTTAATCCCAGCACTCAGGTGGCAGCTGAATCTCTGTGAGATCGAGGCTAGCCTCGTCTATATAGGAAGTTCCAAGCCAGCTGTGACAACAGGGAGACCCTGTCTCAAAAAGCAAACAAAAGAATTCTTTAAGTAAGAAATTTGTAGACAGTATGAAGTTCCTTCAGATTTTATTTCCGCCACCACCATTTGTGCTTCCCGTCCCCTCCCCCCATTTAAAAAGAAGAAGTTTGTGTGGCACATGTGTGTTCATGCCTGTACTTTATCCAGAGCCCTGCAGAGCAGAGCTCTTAGCACACTCGAAGGTATGGGCAGCATCATGGGCAGATGGGGTCTTGCACACGGAGAATGTTGGGCAGTTGCAGGCAGAGAAGCTGCTCGGTGCCTACAGGGAGGCAAACACCTATTTGCTCTTTCCAAGTTGTAAGATAATGGAAGTAAAATTCTAGTTGGAAAACTCCTATTGTGGATACAACCTTAGCGCCTTGTGTGTGGGTCAGGAGCCTACCTCTGCTTGAGATTTGGTGGGCTTTTTGTTGAATGTTTCTGGTTAAAACTGGGATAACTCTGTAACTTAGGAAAATTATGAGCAATTGTTTTTTGGAAGTGAAGAAGAAGATACAAGATTAACAGCAAAGTAAATCCATTTCGAGAGCACCAGTTGAGGGGACATTGACAAATAAACCATAATAAGAGCTAGGTCAACTTTGGTCGTGAAAGAAATCCTATATAATATTGCAAAAAGAGAGATACATCACAACTTTAATTAATGAAGAAAGAATCTTCTTTCCTCTTCACCTCCAATAACTAAAAGACTCTAAAAGGCAAAAACAGTACTGATGAGGAAGGCTAAATATGTTTAAGGACATGGCCAGAGAGAGACTGGCATCTCCTCGATGCCAGTCACATGCGAGTCTCTGGCGAGTACCTCACTGGAGTCTGTAGCTTTCCTGTGGGTCTGCGGTAGTTTGCCATTTTAAAAACTGAAGGAACTAAGATGTACTATGTCTTAATAACTTGCCAGCCTCTTCCGTCTATGAGGGAACTGCCTCCAGACTGGCAGTTCACAGCCTTGAATTGAAACTGTATTTGGAGACTGCATGGTGCTGTCATGCCCTACAGGCATGAGGACTTGTTCCATCTAGAATTAACATAAAAAGCAAAGCCAGATATGGTGGCACAGGCTGTAATCTCAGTGCTGAGAAGATAGAGTGAGGGGTCCTGGGGCAGCCAGCCAGCCCGGCCCCGCCCCGCCTACTTGGCAAGCTCCCGGTCCCAGTGAGAGGCCCTGTCTCAGAAAACAAGGTGGGTGGCACCTGAGGGACAACACCAAGGTCGTCCTCCGGCCTCTGCATGCGTGCACCTGCACACACACGAACGTGCACACACATGCACACACGTGTTGATGAATTAGTGTGTCCTCCTTTTCCTTCCTCCTTTGTGCCTGGGTCTGTCTTGAGACTTTCTATTGTTATGTGTTTGAGTGTTTTGCACCAGTGTCATTTAATGCACATGAAGGCCAGAAGAGGGCATCAGATCCTCTGGAACTGGAGTTATGGACAGTTGTCAGCCACCATGGGGGTGCTAGGAATCAAACCTGGGTTCCCTGCAAAGGCCTCTGCTCTAAACTGCTGAGCCATCTCTCCAGGCGTGTCTGGAGACTTGAGCTGCCCTAGGGGATACGGAGAGAAACACTGCCTTTCTGGAAAGGAGCCTTAGCTGGAATTCTGGGAGTCCACTAGCCAGAGATCGCAGGGTAAGGAGCACTCACTGTCTGGCGTTGACATCATGGTCAGCAGGTTATTGACCCTCTCCATCAGGTCGTGCTGCTGCTTTTGAAGGGCCGAGTTGTTGACGGTGGCAGTCACCAGCTGCTTCTCCAGCTCCTGGATGACCGAGTTCTGCTTGGACACCAGCACCTGGAGCCTGTCTTTCTCCTCTTTCATGGACTGCAGCTGCACCACATGCTTGTCTTCCATGTCCAGCACCTTCTTTTCTAGCAGACTTACAGGGAAGGCACAAGTAAGCGAGGGAATTCCGGGCCCTTCAGCACCTTCATGGCCACGTGCTTTATAGGAGTCTAATGTTTTCCCAAAGCGAATGAAATCATTTGTATTTACTATACTTTTCTGTGCGACCAAGGTATTTTGTTAAAATTTAATCGTACTATGAAGAAGGAAGATTTCTTCTCTGCCCAGAGAAATCTTTTAAATTGCCCAAATTAGCCATTTAGATATACATGTACATGTGTATATGCATGTATGCCTTTCAGAGTACATAACTGTATCTGCACAAAAACAGATAATTCTGGGCCATGTCATGGAATATGAGTGCCTCAAACACAAGGTACTGTGAGCTCAGGAAGGATGGCATTGTTTCAAACTGTGCTCAGAGTGATTTCCTTGAGCAGAAGCTTGAGTTGGGCCTTTGTGTAGTTTGTTACCTTTCTCCTAAACTAGTTACATCTTAATGTTAATCCCAATGGCAACAACAGCAACAACTCTCTTAATGCCATTAGCAAGTACTCTTCCTGAGCGAGCTGAATATCCCACCCAGGTTTAGATCCTGATTTTTGGTCCTGTGAGTTTGAGTGATTTAATCACTTGTGCATCAGCTTCCTCATCCGTAAAATGGGGTTAATATTACTGTGTGAGGCTGGTCTAAGGAAGACATGCATGTAAAAGTGTATGTAGACTGGTTCCTAGCATAACTGAAATGCTACTTATTGCTAATATCAACATTTCTGTCCCCATTTCCAATGAGTAAATTGAATAAAATTTAGAGACAATAAATCACATGCCTAAAGTTACTCCCAGGTAAATGCTACTGCTGAATTTAAGTGCAAATCTTTCTGGCTCTGAATTTCACCTCTGTTTGTCTTTAGTATGGATTTCTTTCTTCTCTAAGACATTTTAAGCAGCCCTACCTCACATAGGTAGCATTCAGCAACTAAAATGTGAGCAAGCCTCTTGAAATTTCTGTTAAGAAATTATCCTGGCAGTAGTAAAGTTAGGCCATACAAGTCCAGAAAGGTCTAATTAATGGTTATATAGTTTTCTTATAACTAAATTTATAAAGATATGTTTCTATACATGTGTTCAGTTAAGCATGTGTTCATTTTAAACTGGAAATAATTCCGGTATATTAAACTAGAGAAAACAAGTCCAAGTGAATAGAATTACATATAAATGTATAAATGTGAAGAGTTTAACATTATGAACTGTTTCTCAGGGACAGGCTCTTGCAGTAGAGGAACTGAGCAGTTGCTATTTTATTTACGTGTATGAGTGTTTCGCCTGTATGTATTTAAGTGCACCACGTGTGTGCAATGCCTAAAGAGGCCAGAAAAGGGCATCAGATCCCTTGGAACTGGAATTACAGATGGTTGTTAGCAACCATGCTGGTGCTAGGGACTGAACCCAGGTCCTCTGCAAGAGTAGCTGGTACTTTTAATCACTGAGCCATCTTTCCACCCCTAGTTTCTATCTATAATAAGATACAGGAAGAAGATTAGATGGCCTGAGTTGTGATTGTAAGCCTTGCCTCTTCAAAGCTAGGTGGTATCAGTGGCATTGTCCTTTAAGATTTAACTGACAGGTACACACAGCCCCTAAGTTAATCATTTATTTTTAGAAGAAAATGCATTGTAGATTTCCACTCTGACTGGTGAATCTAAAAGTGGATCACAACATTGACTTGGGGAGAATGTTGATCCTAGTAGGTGTTTTGGCTTTGCATGAATCTAGTTTATAAAGAAAACATTTGTACTTTGAGGAAATTTTTGAAGATTGAACAATCATTTGTGAAATGTGAAACATCACATATTTCTGTATTCACATATTATTTTGGGGGGCGTGGATAAAAATCTCAGGCCATTCAGAATTGAAGACTAGCAACACTCATTGAAAGATCTAAAGTCTCGTGAAGTTACTGAGGAAATTGTACTGTTTCATCCTGTGTTTGTAACAAAAGGAAAGATGATTTCTGCAGCTCGAAAGGTGGTTGTGTCTATGAGTGTGACTCTTGTTAAATACTGGATTTTACGATAAGTCAGCTGACAGAAGCTAGGGGTTTGTTTGTATGCTGTCCCCAGGAAGGCTTAGAGTTAGTCCTAATACAGAGCCCCTCAGGTTGTTTTTGGTTTGGTTTGTTTCTTTTGACACAAGGTCTCACTATGCAGCTCTGTCTGTCCCTGAGCTGGTTATATAAACCAAACTGGCCTCCCTGTCATGGAGATCCACCCGCCTCTGCTTCTAGAGTGCTGGGATTAAAAGCATATGCCACCATGCCAAGCCCCCTGAGGCAGATTTTTGCGGTTCTGGCTGTGAAGCACTGCAGGCGCTGCTGCTGTGAGTCTTAGAAGCTGAGCACACTGTTGGGTATGTATAGAGAGAATTTCCTATTTAAACTGAACCTCTTAAAACCAGATTTGAATTACTGGATCCATCTAAATTAAACTAAGTGAAATGTGAAGGGTTTAAATCAGAAAAAAAAGTGTAAGGGATTGTTTCAGCTAGAATTTCCAGAAAGTACAGCAAACTACAGTGTGATTGAATTTCTGTTCTGCATTTGTAAAACCTTGAAGCAGGTTTTATCAAATTCTGGGAGGACTTTTAAAATGTGAAAGTTACTGTGTATTTCAAAGCAGTACTCTGGACAGCTGACTACAGTCAAGCTTGTTCTACAGTGAAGGTTAGATAAGGAGCAAAGGGCAAATACTGACAAATATAGGCGCCCTTCAGCGCTCCTCGTATGTCTGTGGATTCAACCAGGCTGGGATTGAAAATATTTGGGTGGAGAGTGCACCTGTCCTGAATTTACTGTCTGTGAGCAACCTAGAGCTGGCCCACAGTATAGATTACAGCAGGTATATGGTCATATCGTCTCATTTTGAATAAGGGGCTTAGGTGTCTACAGAGTTTGCTATGTAAGGTGGATTGTAGAACCGATCCTCTGGGCACACCAAAGGATGGGAGAGTTTACTGCCATGATTCTGAAGCCCAGGGGAAAATTGGTCATCAGCACTGGAGTGGTTCATCAACCAGTTGAGCAACACTACATTTCTGAGAGATGTTAGAGTAGGCAAGAGCTCAGCTTCCTGGGATCTCAGCACTGCTGCGCTGGAGGCCAGCAAGATTGTTCTAGCTCAGTTATTGCTTTCAAATGTTAGTTTCTTACTGTGCAGAAGAGAAATTTGAAACAGGAAAGAAAAATGTTTGGATAAGAAAAAAATTATTTGCTTTTCAAACCCCTAAATCAAATAAAGTTAAACTTGGTTATCCAAAGAACATAAAGAATTATTTCGGCTCCATTCTTGATTAACAGTCAGAATGCTTGTAAGACCATCTTTACCACTATTTCTAGATAAAGACAGAGGATGTATTCTTGGGACCATTCTCCATGTGAAATGGATGTCTTGGTGGAAAACAAGGAAATAAGCACACCACACATTACCATCATGTCCTATGTCCCCTGAGAGAGTAAACAGGCGAAGACACCTACATCTGGTAGCTGAGAACTTTGCTTTTGTATAGATTGTCTTGGGAATTTTTAATATCTTACTTATAAATAAGAACACATTATATTTAACAGTTGTAGGTTTGTAACAGTCATTTTGTTCCGTAAGAAGCGAGGCCCCTGCCAGGTGTGGTGCACGCCTTTAATCCCAACACCGGGGGGCAGAGGCAAGGGCATTTCTGTGAGTTCAAGGCCAACCTGGTCTACATAGTGAGACCCCATCTGAGAAAAAAACAGCGAAACCTAAAACAACAAAAAGAAACAAGGTCCCCAAAGGCAAAGGAATGTTGGCAGAGCTCACATCAAAGTGCCTCAGCTGGCGCTAGGCCACATCTCTACTAGGCTTTGGGGTGCATTAACCTGTGCATTGTTGGGGCAGTTTCGACGATTCCTGCAAGAATCTTTAAAGAACCGGAATGAAAAACAGTCGAGGACTGAATCAGCAGCTCTGGGTCAGATCAGGACTTCCGTCCAGACTGTCCTTGTCCTTTCCTCTCTTGTTTCTGAACCTATGCAGTTCAGGCAGAATCCATCATTTTGGGAAGCCTTGCTTACAACTAACAATCACATAAAGCAGGCTTATGTGTCCAGAAAGGGTACAGATCCGAATCACAAGTACTTTAAAGTGCTGTTACCTGTTCTTATCTTGTAGTTTGCTTATTTTGCTAGTCTGGTCCAAAATCTGTTTTTCCAATTTGTTTGTAGAAAGAGAATGCTCCAGAAGCTGAAGTTCAAGTCTTGTGGTCTGATTTAATACCTGAATACAACATAGCAAAATTATTATTCATCATCTTTAATGTGTATCATTTTATACCTTTCTTTTCCATTATCAGAATGATTAGAAAGCATATGATTACTCCAAGTGTCTAATTTTGATGCCCACATTTTCTTGTCTTTTACAGTGAAACATGAATACCCACCGCCGAGTTGCCCCTCTCTAGCCCCCCACAGCTTTCCCCCAACATCACAGCATCGCCCTTACCAGCTTCACGTCCGCTTTCTGTTGTTAGTTGTTGTTTATTTTAATAACCTACCAAGTCCATATGTGCATGGGTACAGGGCCATCCCCCGGAGCATGGGAGAACTACCAAAGCCCATATATTAACAAAAACAACGGGTATGAACCGCCAGTAGCTCTCAGGGGTGGGGCCTTCTTCGCTTGGTGTCCTAGAATATACCCAATTGTTTTGCTTTTTAAAAATGTTCTTATAGAAAGTAGAGGCTAGTTGTGGACAGTGGCCTATCAAATCATATTTTTCTACTTCTACAATATTTCATTGTTTCACATGATATGACAAATGGGATTGTTAAATAGTCATATTTCATAGATCAAAAATTATAGACAAATTAAATTTTTTTCTTGGGCTGGCAAGACGGCTCAGCAGATAAAGGCTAATACCAAGCCTGATGACCTGAGTTTACTCCCCAGGAACCATATGGTAGCAGAAGAGAAAATCTCATATATACATATGTATATATGTGTGTGTGTGTGTGTATATATATATATATACACACACACACACACATACTTATAGATATAATTTTAATTTTAGCTTCTTTCTTCTCAAAATTTTCTTTTTGTCAACAAAGGAACAAAAGTCCCTGCTCCCTGCTGGGAGGCTCATCCCTGGTCTGACCTCTCCTAGCTTATGTCCATTTACTAAGCCTTTTCTTTTTACTTTGTCATTTTTCTTGTATTTTTAAAGTCTCTTCAGTCAATTAGGAAGCAATAAACTCTCACTGTGCAGTGGGAGCCAGTGTTCTGACATGTACAACACACTATTTCCATTGTGTTCACACAGGCTTACAGCTGGGCTCGGGTATCTGGCTGCCTCTCGGCAGGAAGAATCCACTACTCACATCCTTGTGTGGTGTCATTCAGGATGTGACCTCACCTATGAATGAAGTTGGAAGTGTTGCCCAGCATTCAAGGACCTTGAAAGAATCATTGTTTTTTTTTTTTTTTTTTTTTGTGTGTGTGTGTGTGTTGGGGGGTTGTCATCTGCACAGCCCGGGCCCAGCCCACCGTGCAGGTGCCGGGCACATCTAGTCCTTATCAAGCCTGGCTGAGGTCATACCAGAACCCCCCTGGAAGTGAGTAACTAGAGCTTTGACCTGTGCATTCCCTTGTACAAACACTTCAGTTTGCTCTCCACAGAAGTGGGTGATCTGGTCTCCTATTTAATTTGTAAGAATTGCAAAATATAGTATTGGAGAGAGTTAGAACAAGACGCCAGTAGAACCAGCTTGATTTAGATGTAACTACAGGTTTTCACATCATTTTTAAAAAGAATTAAAATTGCATTATTTACGTAAATGCACGTGTGGTGTGAGTCTGGGATCATGTGTGCCCCAGAGCATGTGTGGAGGTCAGAAGACATCTGTTAGGAGTTGGTTCTCTCTTCCCCCACCTTGTTGGAAGGCAGTCTCTCCTGTTTCTGCTATGGCCTAGGCAGTTCTCTGCCCCCCCCCCCATCTCACTGTGGGAGCACTGGAAGTTCAGGTGGACACTACCGCATCTGGCTTTTCTTACATGGGTCTGAAGATTGCGCTCAGGTTGTAAGATTTCACATAGCAAGTGCTTTTACCTGCTGAGCCATCTCTCTGGCCCTCACATCACTTTTCTGACGATCACTGTACTGTTCAGCAGGTCTCAAGGTCTCATTGGCTCGTGGCTGTCTGAATTACCCAGGTCAGGTAATTGCTCTAAGATTTCAGACCTCCAACATTTAGGGAACCCAGTTTAATATTCTCACTGTGACAGTCTAGAAGAATCTTGCATCTGATCAATGTTCACTTTGTAATTTGAACCTATTGTGTAGCGTTCTGAAGTGGCCAGCAGCTGCTGTGACTAGACGGAGCACCTGAGCCAGTCGGGCATGGCCGTGTTCAGTGTTTATTTGCTCTTTCCTGCGGTTTTCTTTCCACCCCGTCCTCCTGTCCTGTTGCTTCATTTCATAGTAGCATTTTTAAATCATGTGATCTGACAAGAGGATGGAATCTGACTATAGGATATCACAAAGCTTCCCATGGTTGTTCTGTGTCCAAATACTTTTTATTGCTTGTGTCAAAACAAAACAAGAAGTGCTGTGTTGTATTTTTGGGACATGTTTCAGAAGAAATCAGTAGCCCACCAGTCTTACTATGGGAAGGTACAGAATGCTCACTACTTAACCTTTACTAATTTCTTTTTCTAATTGGCTATTGATAATAGGTACATTATTTTAAGACTCTTATATTTTTTAATGATTGATTTTTCATTATTTTATATGTATGCGTTTTTATTTTATATGTATGAATGCATGTGTGTTTTGGTGCCCACAGAGGCTAGAAGAGGCCATCGGATCCCATGGAGCTGGAGTTACAGGTAGTTGTGAGCCATTCAACATGGATGCTGGGAATCAAATTCTGGTCCTCTGGAAGAGGATCAAATGCTCTTAAGCTCCTAGCCATCTCTCCAGTCCCTTGAATCTTCCTTTTTTTCTGCCTTTTATGAAAGTATTTAATCTACCATTTCCTTCTGCTTTATCTACCTCAGCTGTTTTTAGAGAGAGTCTGAAGGAAAATCGTCGGCATTCCCTGTGGGAGCATGAGCAGGCCTGTGGTTTCTCTTGCCCCTCATCATCTCGTGCTGAGGTTCCGAAGTAGGCCCTGTAGCTGAAGCTGCAGACAGGAACAGTGTGTGTTGGGATTGGTTTACAGTGGGATCCACTGTTGATTTAGAAAGCATTACAACAGCTCAGAGTGTAAAGATCCCAGCTCCACAGGCTTTGCAGAACCAGGATCAAGACTCACAGAGGGATGAGTGCAGGGCTGGCACTTGGAGCTTCTCCGTTAATTCTGCCTTTCCTGAGCTACTCATATTGTGTCTAAATGTTGAGCATTATTTATTAATAGCATGGCTCTCTTATTTTTCTGTTTTGATATTTTTATGCTTACTGTTATTTCAATATTTTCATACTCGTTTTTCTATTATTCGTAAGCCAGTGTTGCATAGACTTTTTTTTTTTTTTTTAGGTTTTGAGACAGGGTCTTCCTGTAGCCACAGCTGGCCTGGAATTCACTACGTAGACCAGGCTGGACCTGATCTCATAGAGATCCTCTGCCCCTGCCCCTGCCCCTGCCCCCTGAGTGCTGGGATTAAAGGCGTGTACCAGTGACCATCATGCAGAGACTGTTAAAGCTGAAAGAGAACTGAACTCAGTCACCTGCCCTCAGCCACCACTGAGGCGAGGGAGGGGACTAGGTGGACTGGCTCTCCCTGAGGCCAGGGGTGGTGGCACTCTAGGCTTGCTCCAGCTTGGGCCCTCCCTGTCCAAGCCACCTCATGGAAATGAAAGCAGTTTGCTATTAATTCATGACTGTTCCTCTGCAGTTCTGAAGCCACAGCCTTCCCAGCCAGTCTCTCCTGTTGCCCGTGGTATGGCTCAGCTGGTCCTTCTGCCGCCGCACATTGCATGTGTCAGGTCTCTCACTTACTTGGGCCTCCACGTCAGTTAGTTTCCGAGTCTGTGCTGCGGTCTGGTTCAGCAGGCTGGTTCCGATCTCTATCATGACAGCAGTCTGGTTCTGAACCACAGTCTGTTGGATCTCCACCATCTCCTTTTTCATGCTGTCCTGGATGTAATTTTCAAGCTAGAAAGGAGCATGTGTTTGAGAGACTTCATTAGTCAAATGGTCAGAAACCTGATTCCAGTTCCCAGCACCCACATCAGGTGGCTCACAACCAACTGCAGTCCTGGGGGATCTAATGCCTCCTGTCTCCACGGGCACCAGTCCACACCATACACATGATTAGAAGTAAAATAAATCTAACAGTACCTGTTTAGGGTGGTAAGACGGGTCAGCGGGTGAAGGCACCTGCCACCAAGCCTGATAGCCTCAGTTCAATCCCCAGGACTCACAGGATGAAAGATGAGGATCAACTTCAGTAAACTTGTCCTCTGACCTCAACATGTACACCATGACATATACATACATACATACATACATGCATACATAATAAGTAAATAAATTAAACAGAAACTTTAAGCCTATTTAAAGACTTATCCTTATCCTAGCTTTGAAGTCTCTCCATTTTTAAAAAGTCACCAACAGTAAAATACAGCGGGATACCATTTTTCACTTCTCTCTTTCTTTCTTTTAGGATGTTACTATGTACCTCTGGCTGGACTGTAACTCTCTGTAGACCAGGCTGGCCTCATAGGGATCCATGTGCCTCTACCTCTCAAGGTCTGGGACTAAAGGCGTGCTCCACCACACCTAGCCAATTTTCACTTCTAAAATCCTGCAGTTTAGGAACTGCACATCCAGGACAGATGGGCCACCGTCCATCTCTGAGCTGTAGAAGCCAGGCCTTGTCTGGCCGAGATGATCAGCCACACTCACAGGTGGGCAGGGCATGGATGGGCTACTCCGACCTGGGTCTACCCCAGCCAGTGTCATTCTGTCCCTCTGAGGTGGGTGGACGTTGGGGTTAGGAGACTTTCCCTAGAAGGGATCTGAGGGAAGCAGACCTGCTTCTTCAGCTCCTGGGCTTGGTTTGTCAAGTGTGTACTCTGCATATCACACACCTAGCATGCCTTTGATTCCTTGCTTACCCGCTTTTCACCCACCTTCCCACAACCTGACTTCCCTGTCAGTTCCCGAGGACAGGCAGGCCAGCTGCTAAGGTTTGGAGGTGGTTTGTCCCCACAGGTCCACACGCTGGGAGTTTCCTCCCCCATGTATCAGAACCCACAGGCCGTGGGACCTTTGAAAGGCGGAGCCTAGTGGGAGGTGATTAAGTCATGGGCTCTACCCTGCAAAGGGACTAATGCCCAGCCCGATGGAGTGAGTGAGGTCTCTAGGTCTGTGTTAGTTACAAGAGGAGTGAGTGAGGTCTCTAGGTCTGTGTTAGTTACAAGAAGAGCTTGTTAGAAAGCAAGCCTGGCACCTCCCCTAGGTCTCACACATACGTGCCTCTTTGCATGCAGACACTTCCCCTTCCTCTCCACCACCAAGTGGGGACCAGAAGCCCGGCGGACGCTTTTGCCCTTTTCTTTTGTAACTCACCTAAACACGGGAATTCTCTTACAACACGAGGTGAGCATTATCATTATCTTAAACACTAGAGGATAAAGAAGCAAATTTCACTAGCATAGGAATATCTGTATCTATAAATGCAAGGCGTCTTGTGTGTGAGAATAACATATGGGACTGGGACGGGGACACATGGCCTCTTCCCCAAAGCCTGAGGCTCCAGGTTGCTGCATAACACTGGCCTTTGGAACCCTAATATCCTTGTATGATAAATTATCATTTCTAGTGGGTCAGAGGGAGACCTCAGAAGCTAGCTGTGCTTCTGAGTCATCGCGAGTGCGTAATTCAGGTGTGAAAAATTAATTCAGGGCTGGAGAGATGGTTCAGTGGTTAAGAGCACTGGCTGCTCTTGCAGAAGACCTGGGTTTGATTCCAGCACCCACATGATGACTAATAACCATCTGTAACTCCACTTCCAGGGGATCTGATGCCTCTTCTGACCTCTGTGAACATTGTACAGCACGGGTACACTTACCCACACACATGTAGGCAGTCCACTCAAACATGTAAAATAAAAATAATAAATTAAAAAATTAGAAAGAAAATAGCACAAGAGTTTAGGCCTTCTCCCCTCGGGTTCAAGGGCATCTTTGTTGGTGAGATTCACAAACCATGTCTCCTGAGGGTGCTGGGTAGGTTTAGTTCTGTGACTGTCCCCACTGTGTGCTCCACGTTGGTACCACCCCTACCTCCTCCCTCCACTCGAGCTGTCCTGATAGCTGGGAGTCACAGCATGGTCTCTGTGACCTGTACTAAAGCGCCAGTTGTTACAAGACCCTGAGATGAAGCCCTCACTACTGCATGCAAATAAAATAGAGGAGATGAGCCTGGTGTGCCACCTCCTGCCGTGCTTGTGCAGCATCCACTGCCTTGGCGACCTCAGAGCATCTCAGCCTTCTAGTGTCTGGTCCTAGTTCTCTCCTCCCTCTGCGCCTCTTTACCTTCCAAACAATTGCAACTTTTGTGGTGGCTTCTGTTAAGTACACAGATGGTAGTTGGCTAAAGCCAAGCCACCCAGAGCTGTCTTCATCTTCAGTGCCTAGATTCTCCTCACAGCCAGCCAAGTCATATTCACAGACATGTAGTCTGCCCAGTCTGGAGCTGTGAAGGTGCCTGGAACCTGTGGTTCTGTTTAGACCCGTGCTCAAAAGTGACAGTTTACAAGCTAAGCTCTTGTATGCATGAGGGTCTTAACTTTCTTTTCCTCACCCTGAAACACACACTTAGAGAGGAAAAAAAGCCGTTAGTATTTCCCTTCCCTCTGTTTTTCCAAGCTGCTGGGTCAAATGTGGTTACAACTGTCAAGAGTCAAGAGAGGATTGTTTATAATTGGAACATTTAAACTCAAGCCCCAATTTAAAGTTAGATTTGGGAACTTTAAAAAGATACAGGCTTAATTTTCAGAAATAATTCTTCATTTTACTGTCATAGCTTTTTCCAAGCTTGAAGACAATCAATGCTGAATGACACGAATTGGGGGGGGGGGGGGGGCATGTGTGTAGACTTTAGACTGAAGCAAATGACAGACCCATATCCATGGACATTTATGTGTACAGATCCTGTGTCATCTGTGTATACAGATCCCGTATATGTAACACATGTCTATACATCATGTGTAATGGATTATGAAGGCATGTACCAATTAAATAAAGGACATTTTTTTATGGCACTGACCCCTATTAGTAACTTGAAATCTCTGGGAGAAAACTGGACCCCAAACAGTAACATCAAGTGGTCCATTTTGCCCTGATGTAGGACTTTGCTCAAGGCACTGGAACTAACGTTCTGAAAGGCGTGTGAGCTGATTAAGAACACAGAAGAAAGCATTTCTTCTTCAGAATCTGTTCCAACAGCAACAACCCTTTTATAGTGGTTAATGTTTACTGGTCACTTGCCATGTCTCAGCTGCTCTCTAAATCTTTCTGCGGATTCTAAGTGGCCGGCTGAGGGCTGGTGCTTGCAAGCAAAATGTTAGTTCCACCCCAAGGCCCCTTCACACGTTCCTGCCTTTTAACAGCCAAGAGTGATATATCTCAGACTTGGCTGGAGCTACCTTCCTCTTGTGGGTCTCCCAGTGCTTACAGAGCAAACAGACCACCTACCACTCAGTTCACAGCCATTTCTACCAAAAAGAAAGCCTAGGATTGGGGCCTAGGATATAATTTGGTGCTAACATGCTCCCTCCCATGTACGAGGTCCTGTGTGCCCTCCCAGCTCTCCAAAAGAAAAGAAAGCCTAAAACTAGAGTCTACCAGCACCAATTCCATGCTCCCACAGTTCTTGACAAAAGAGACTGGTTTTCTCTCAAGAAAAGTCATACTCGTTTTCAGAGGTGCCTGATGTAAACAGACTATTTCCAAATGAAGGTCTCCCACAAAACGTGGTATTCCAGGGAACCCAAGAGCAAGTCTAGCACCAAGCCCTTTTGGCTGATCCACATGTTCAGTTGGACCTTGAAATGTCCCTGTCCCCTGTGTGTAAATTAGTTCTTTTCTAATTTACTGCCCTGGAATGTCTTTCTGGCCAGTTATCTCCTGTTTTTACTGCCTATGACTGCAACTCTGATAGACAGAAATCTGCTCAGAGAAACTCCATCCCACAATAAGAAGTCTTCTCTCAAGGGGGGATAAGGGAAGCAGAGCTCTTCTCCCGTGGCTCCCTGCTTTCGTCTTTGGCAAATTTTTCCCTTCCTTGTCACCCACAACTTGACTGCTCTTGTCAAGGGCAGCTCCAGGACAGGACCTGAGCTTCCCAGGGTGGGCGTGGTTCTGAGTTGACACTAGGGGCTTCACAGACTCCAGCTTTGCAGAGATGCTTGGCGTCAGCTTCAGGTCTGAAGGCAATAATGCCGTGATTGTGGTCTGCAGGCACAAGTATCTCTGGAAGGATTCCTGTCCACCCATGAGAGGGCCAGCAAAGGTTCTGGAGTGATCCCTGTACACATGTATGAGACACCAGTGTGTGTTCTGGAAGCATTCCTGTACACTCATGAGAAGCCAGCCTGTACTATGTTCTCTTCTGACTGGTAAAAGCTCTCTTTCTGAGGATCATGGAGTCCTCAGCTGTTCCTGTGCTCAGGATGCAAAAAACCATGCAGTGTTAACATTTCTGTGGTTGGATAACATTGATGCTCGGTGTTTGATTTGCATCCTAACTCAGTCTATACAATTTGGCTGGGCAGTGAAGCTCCAATAATCAGAATAAAATATATTGACACAACACACACACACATGAGTGAAATATAAAACATGTTCTCAAGGTTTTCCTTACCCCTTAGCCTTTGAATGATCAGATTTGACAAGAAAAGTAAGTCCATTTGTGAGAACACCCTGGCAGACTGACTGCACATTAAGTATTCTTCTGGCTGTCCTTTTTATATTTTCTACCAAAAGAGAAGTTGTCTGGAGAAAGGGAAGCATGTAGCACGCAGAAATCAGCCCTGGCTCAGGTTCTGTGCTGGTCCCTGCACACCCGTGGGGCTGGTTGGGGACCATTTCTCCCTGTGAAGCTCAGTGGCCACATCCCTTTCACTGTGAGTTTCTGTCAATCCTAGGAACCAAGTTTCCCTAGAAAATTAAAAATAACTTGAGCTTTCCTCTTTCTAAACAAGGTGCTCCCTGTGGTGCGGGGTGCGGGGATTCTTATCTGCTGTGCTTTGTTTGTTTTGCTTTTGTTTGTATTTTTGTGACAGTTTCATGTAGTCTAGACTGCCCTTGAACTCCTGATCCCCCGCCTTAGTCTACCAAGTACTGAGATTGTAGGCAGGCCGCAGTGTGCCCAGTTGTTTGCCCTTTCTTCCTACCTGGGCTCCCTCCCTCCCAACCTCCCTCCATCTTCATAGGGAAGTCCCGCCTGCTCTCCCACCACCCTGCCTCCAGAGTGAGAGGGAAACAAATTCAAATTCGGTCGCTCAGTGTCCTGAAGTTGCCTGCATTTCCTCACTTGGTAATTTTCAGAATTGATGTCCTGTATTCTCTTTGACCGCTGTATTTGTCTGGCTTTCACTGTTATAACAAAACTCCAGAGGATGGATACTTTTTAAAGAAAAGAGGTTTATTTAGGGCTGAAGCTGTAGGTCAGTAGCAGAGTGCTTGCCTAGCTCACAGCATGGGAAACTGAAAGCCTGGACAGTGTGATGGTCGCCACCCTGACAACATCAAGGCACCAGGCATCTCGGCAGGAGTTCAGGGGACAGGGAACGGTCAGGTGGTGAGACAGGAAACCCAGAGGCGACAGTCCTGCTCTTTCATAAGGACCCTCTTGGAAGAACTAACCAGGGTCCCTGGATAGCTGCTTTAATCCTTTCCTGGGTCAGTGCACTCCAGTGACTATAGCTAGGCTCTAGAATGACAGGTCACACACTTTCCCAAAACTGTGACGTAGGGGACAAAACGCCCATCACAGGAACCCTTGGGAGACATGCACAAACCAAATCCAACCAGAGCAGCCTCTGACCGGGGAGCCATGTGACCTCCCGGCTGTGCCAGCTTCCAAGCCTAGTATAGTAATAACGTGCACAAAGAAAAATCTCCTTCAGGTCAAGAGAATAGAATCTCTGGCCTGGGGTCAATAACATGGCTGGGGACCACGCCTAGGAAGATGGGCTTGGCTTAAGCCACGCCCAGGAGATCAGCAGAAGAATTTTTCTCTAATGACATACTGTGCTTCTCCTTCCCAGGAGGGCTCCCCTAGACCCCCCAGACCCCACCACCACCACCACAGTCTCATACAGAGCACGGCCGCAGGTTCACATGACTCACTCAGGAAAGCCTAACTTTTCTGCCTCTGCTGATGCATGTCTCCTGACACTCCGGGCCTCCCCAGTGTTTTGGGCGCTCTCTCGCTCGCTCTCTCTCTCTCTCTCTCTCTCTCTCTCTCTCTCAGCCTCACCCCTGCCCTATGGCTGCATCTGACCACCATGCTGGATTAAACAGCACGACCTTTTCCTTCTCTTCCATTCTCCTCCAGGAAGCTGCCGAGATTTACAGCTTGCCTGCGATAGGGCATTTTTATTTTAAACTCTAATAAAATTGTCCTCAGGCTTCTGTTTGAGTCTGTCCTTAGGTTCTTTTATTAAGAGACTGACCTGCCCCTTAAAGGGGGCAGTATCATGAGACTGCCCAGCCCTTCAACCACTTGCCCGTTTTTCGAGTCCTTCCCCTCCTGCAGTCACAGCTTCCCCTGCTGCAAATGCATGTTCACACCAAAAACGTTTTGTGACATCTCACTTATTTTTAAATCTACCCTGGAACCAAAGATTCCTATTTGCTCCAGATGCCGACATTCTGTAACCATTTCCATGTATACCCCAGTAAAGACAGGCCAAACACTTGCTCTTACTATTAATTTGAAAACTTGAGTGCAAGATTATTAAACCCAGGGATGTGTGGGGAAGGCTTTTGACCCCATGTCCTTGGTTCCCTGTCATGGGGAAACTCTGAGGCATCATTTGAGGGCTCCAGACAGAAAAGTGGCAGAGCAGGGCCTGCCCCCCATCCTTGTTGGGTTTGGGTTTCAGATCTCAAACTCTGCTGCCGGAGCATCTGTTCTCAGCAGTGCTGAGGGTCTCTGAGATTAAAAGGGACTTGGCGGGAGATGCGTGCTTTGGGAAAGCCTCTGTCTTCCCAGGACATCTGTGGGTGGGAAGTGCAGGCAGAGGTTAAGGTCACATTCTGGCGCCCCAGAGCTGGGAAGCAGGTTGCCTCCTGATCACTCTGCATGTAGATGCCAGCTTGGTGCCCATGACCTAGCGACACACGTCAGCAAACCGCCGGCCTTGGACCTCCAGTTTTATCCCTCTTCTTTGCTTGTTCCGTGTAAAGCATCTTAGAGACCTGAGGAAAGTGAGGCTGCAGGTGCCTCCCAGTGCTCTGGAGGACTCTTAGAAAGAGCTCACTAGACCCCACCCCGTGCAGGGTCTCCAAGACCGCCCTGGACTCATTTTCTTTCTCATCACTCAGTTTACTCTTTGTTAGTAATTTGAATAACTTCTGGTTTTGGATGCTAGGTCCGAACGAGCCAACCTCTTTGCTGCCTTCATGATGAGATGAAATGTCATGCTGCCACATTAAGATGTGACAGGGAGAATTGCAGGCCTAGGTCGGTGCCATTGTCCCCAGCTCCTGAGATGGTTCAGCTTTATGGTCTGCATTCCAGCCAGTCTTGTTCTCATCTGACTGTGCGGCCTCTGCTGCATCGTTGGGTGCCTTCGTGCATGCCCAGTCTCTTCACATATGACACTGTGTTCTCTCTGTGGTCATGGCTTCAGACTCTAGGAGGGAGGGGTGGCCCCCCAGCGTCCTCCCGTTGCTGCTGGGAATGCACGGAGGTCTAGCGAGGCTGTGTGCTGACCTCTGTAGGTTGGGATAGACAGATGATGGTTTTATAAGTTTTTCTAGAGAGCTTGTGGCATGCATTTGCCTATCCAGATACCCATTAGAGCACAGGCCTGTTACACCCTGCAGATACCTATAGATCAAGAAACAAATGTAGCAGACCTTGGAAGGCCAGGTGCCCATGTGTACAGCAGCACACGTACAACAATCTGTAGCACCAGAATGCTTTCTGTGTCTTTATTTATTTTTAATCTCAGTGGATTCTCACATTCCTAGCTTGGGTTTCCCCAGGAGCAGAGCCTGAGACTGAGGGAGGCATACAGGAAGTTTATTTAGGAAGAGGTCCCAGAGAGCGGCTGTGGAGGACAGGCAGGAGAGGCGATGAGGAGGGGACGGCCAGTTCAAAAACATGGGGACTCTGTTGGCTACCACACTGGTGGCTGGTGAGATTCCCCAAAGACCTTCCGGGGACCCTGGGAACTGTCTCAGAGCCGTTACCTAGGGTACAGAGGAGGACTTCCAAGTCACTCAGAGGTGCTGGTTGCTCCGAGGACATTAGCCCTTCCCACCGTGCCTTGGGCTGTAATGCAGAGATTCCCACTGTGGAGTCAGGGAGTCCCAGCCGGAGGGGGGTCTATAAGAGGCTCACATCAAGGCCTGTCTCTGGCACAGGCCCAAGGGTTCGGAGTGGTCACTAGAAGCATTTCCTGTGATGGCAAGGCAGCACGATCAGGGCCCTTCAATAGCAAGAACCTGAGGCTCATAAACCTTAAGTGTCTCCTTCAGAGTCTGGCCCAGATTCTGCAAGCTGGGTTGGGTAGCATTGGGAGCCAAATTGAATCGGACCTTTGATTATAGCTCCAAGGCAGCAATTTGTGCAGTGGGCGTGTGGGAGAGCAGGACTGTGGCAACAGCGAATGTCCTGAAAATGGCCCTTCTGGAGAGGGCAAGGACGGAGACCGGAAATGCCAGCTGAAGTCCCCACAAGGGATTGGCAGCATAACCTTGGCGAGGTTGGAGAAAGCATCAGGAAGAAATTCCTTTAACCTCAGCAAATAAATTGCATCCAGGAGATTGCGCAGGCTTCTGCTATGGGTCTGTTGCTAGGGCTATTTTAAATGCTCAGCCTGGGAGTTACTGCTGGTGCCTGACACAGACATCTAAAGAACATGGAGAAACAGTCTTGTCCTTTCTTAAGCACACTGACTTTGAAATGGTTACAGTTAAACGACTTGAATCAACTCTGGGAGCGCACCTCATGCGTTTCCGTGAAACTGGCCTTTTCTTATCTTTTGATGCATGCGTGCATACACCTGAACGTCTGAGAGCTGGATGTAAACATTCTCTGTGCAACAGTGGACGCTGACACTTGGTAGAGGCTGGGAGAAGTCTTCAGAAATCAGTAGGATTGCCGAGCTGGCGTGGTGTGGTGAAGACCCCATCTGGGCCAGGGTCAGGGCAGCAGCCTGTGGTGTGGATGACAGCCTGGCCCCTGCCTGCTACGGGCCTCACGTCAGTGCACCGATGTCCTCGTTCTCACCTGAGAGAGCTGCTGCTGGGACTGCAGAGATGACTCAGCAATTAAGGGCACTGGCTCCTCTTACAGAGATCTGGATCCAGTTCCCAGCAGCCACGTAGCAGCTAACAACCGTCTGTAACTCCAGTAACAGGGGATCCAGCAGTATCTGGCTTCCTCGGGCATTGCACACACCGGTGCACGTCCATCCACCCATACATACGAACAAAGCACTCATACACATAAAAAATAACTTGTTAGTGCGCCTTTGTGGACAGTGCTCGGGCACGAAGGCTGTCCGCTTCCGTTCTCACGTTCTGCCCTCTGTTTCCTCGGCTTGTTCCTGCCCTCCTTTGATGCTGCGTCAGGTGCATCTGTCTGAGCAGATCTCCGAAGCCAGGGTAGGCTCGTTATAACAGGGTTTTCTCTCTGTGTAGACTGAATTTGCCTCTTCACAGTGACTGAGCTAAGTCCATGAAAGGGGGAACAGAGAACAATTCGGGTGGTTTTGTCTAGAAGACGCTGCCAAGACGAAGTAGTCTGCTGCCCTCAATATGGGTGCGGAAAGTCCACGGTGCTTCTTCTTAGAGGTGAAGTGAGCCTGCAGTGCACATGGGCATGCTTGGGAGATCTCAGCAGGGGCCCTGCTGGGTGAACCCCCTGAAGAGAAGTTTGAGCTGACTGGAAGCTGCGCAAAGCAGAGGGTTAACTTACAGGTGCCTGGCACACCTCACATGTCAGGTGCAGTGCTGTCCCACCCTGAGCTCCTTGCCTTTCCAAGGCGTCCTCCATGAGGGTGATGTCTGCCTGGGCTGGCTCAGGTTGCATGAGTGCCTGCCGCCTGCTTTATCCCGGCATAGAAGGTACAGATTGCAGTGCATGCACGTGTGTGTGTGCCTGGGGTGTGTGTGTGTTGGGGGTACATGTGTGAGTGTATCTGTGCATGTGTGGGGAGGTGTGTGTGCATTGGGGGTTGCGTGTGTGTGTGTGTGTGTGTGTGTAGATGCGCATGGGGGTGCATATGTGTCTATGCCTATGGGGGGGTGTTTGTGTGCATGTGTGTAAAATATGCACGTGTGAGTATGTGTGCATTTGTGGGGAGGTATGTTTGTGTGGAGGTATGAGTGTGTGTATGTGTGCATGTATGTGGGGGGTGAGTGCGTGCAGGCATGGAGGGTGTATATGTGTGTGTGCGTGGGGGGGGTGTGCGTGTGGGTGTGCGTGTGCATGAGGGCCTGTAAGTGTGTATATGCACAGGAATCTCTTCTCTAGCAATAGTCATGTGTGATGACACATTGAGAGGATTCATCTGTTGGTAAAGCCTCCCAAACCTGGAGAGACACTGCAGTGTAACACCAGGAATATTCCCAGCATATTCTCATATTCTCTCTCTGTCTCTCTCTCTCTCTCTCTGTCTCTCTCTGTCTCTCTCTCTCATTGTTGGTACTGTTGTCATATTCTTAAAGTTTTTTTAATTTAATGATCTTAGTTCGCCAAACTTCATGCTTTCCTGACCAGCCTCTTGTATTCGAGTAGATTGTCCCTCCTCTCACCCCTGGTTCTGTTCCCGGTCTCTTGAGTTTTTAAAACTACACATTTTTCATGTTTACGTATTATTTGCATAGTTCCAGTTCCCTTGCATGCACATATTTCACAGGATTGCACCTCTGTCCAGGCTTTGCTGAAGCTAAAAGTGACCCATCTTTTTATAACTCACATTAGAAGCACACTGTTTAACAAGTCCCTGCTTTCCACACAAATCTTAAAAGTTGGAATATATTTTAAAGCATTTTAAGAAACACATCTTAAATTTGATTAGCAGGTTTTCTTTTTTGAGACAATATCTCCCTATCTTCCAGACTGGCTCTTAACTCTATATAGCCAGTAACAGGCAGTTCTAGGACTCGTGATCTTGCCTCTACCTACCAAGTGGTAAGGTACATAGAGCCACCACACTCGGCTACATTATTTATACATATATATGTATACATATATGTATATATATGGAGCTGTTTGGGAGCTGTGAATACAGCTCAGTTGGTAGAGTACTTGCCTGCCAGGCCTGAAGCCCTGGGTTTGAGATTCAACACTGCATAAAAAACAGGCACAGTGGTATGTGATTGTAATCTCAATATTCAGGAGACAGTGGCAGATGAACGGGAGTTCAAGGTCATCCTCAGCTACAAGGCAAGTTTGGAGTCAGCCTAGGCTACCGGAGACCCTGTCAAATGGGATGGGGGGAAGGAGGCTGTTCAGTGCTCACTCTGATACAGTGGTAAAGCATGCCGTGGCCTGGTCTTTTTCCTCCTAACTGTAATTCATCTTCATTTCCTGATCTGAAGTTTGCTGGGAAGTATATTAAGTGTCTGCATGTTTACTCTGTGCCACGAAGTTCTGGTGGTTAAGCTGGCTCTCTGTCCACTTTGAAAGCTGTAGGAAACCCCTGAGCATGTTCTGCTTCTGCCAGAGACTTGTAGTCCAGCATAAGTGCTCTCCAAACCACACGCACTGTGTTCTGTGGATGGCTGTCGTTTGACTCCACTGAGAAGAGACTGGACTGGGAACTGCAAATGGTGATTAAATCATCCAGCTTCTAATTATGTCTCCTGAGGCCTCCTCACCCAAAATAAGCAGGTATCCACCACAAATGCAGGCCGTGCTGAGCTTGTCCTTGCAGCATTCCAGTCCTGGGGGCGTGCGGGTGTTGCTCCTGACCCCTTTTCAGAGGGAGTTGGTCAGATATGGCTGCAGGGGCGTCATTCACGTTAGATGAGGGGCAGCTCTCCAGAGTGGACAGGAGTAGAAAGCCACAAACCAGCCACAAAAAGGCAGGACACTCCAAGTCGAACGTAGACAAATGTGTGTGTATGTATTGTCATATGCGTGTGTGATGTGTGTGCATATTTGTGCACACATGTGGAAGCCAGAGGAGGACACTGGATGTCCCAGCCTATTGTTCTCCACCCTCTTCTCTTGAGGCAAGGTCTCTCTCAGAACTGGAGCTCACCAGTTCAGCCACACACATGTACATCTTCTTTTATTTCTTTATATCTTGGTCCAGGCACAAATTATTGAGTAAATTCACATTTTAAAAGCTCATCCGACTGTAAGCTTATGTCAGAACACTTTATACACCCCCTGTACTTTATGACTCAACAAAAAGAGCTTTAGAGGACAAGTGCTTAAAAATGAAATATTGAACGAACTTTGCTGCGAAAGCATGACCTCAGTCACAGTGGAGAATTTTTTTTTTCCTCTCTCCATGCCTTTCATCTGGGACTACCTACAAAGTGAGCTTCGGGAACCTGAGTTCAGCTGTTGTCTGTAGAGAACTGGGGCTGAAACCACTCCAGCTGCCTGAGGAGGGTTGAAAGGATGCAGTTAGGTAAATTGTAATTTAACATTCCGAAACATGATTCTTTCCGGATCAAGCATAAAAGGCATGCACTCTTGGAAGCCCAAGAAAGAATTCGTACAGTTCCCATTAGTCTAAAAATAAATAATAAATAAATAAATGTCTGAGTCATGCATTGCATTTCTGGATCGTCCAGTGGCTTCTAGTGAGGAGAGAATGTAGCTGCTTGGTGGATGGGGGCTCTACCAGTGGCCAGCAGGATGAGCCCAGAATGGCTTGAAGACAACTAAGACAGGATCGATGAACTGAATGAATTTAACTCTGTTTTGAGTTCCTCCAGTGCAAGATGTTTCTTGCTTTCAAGTAGCAGGATAGAAACCTGACTACGATAGCGGCATTTGCAGAGCGCGCAGGGAGGGAGTTGTGTTTGTGGCCTTTGAAGTTGTGGTGGAGGCATCACTACACTTACTAGAAAACTAGACGCATAAAGCACAGCTAGTAACAAAGACTTTAAGGAAGGTCTTACGCTTCAGTATCTTTCTAGCTTCTGATACCATTAAGGAGGATAACAGTGTTCCTTCGAGCTGGTTGGCCAGCTCTATCCTCTTTAGGCCAAGGGCTTTTCCAAGCATTTTGTACTTGATGGTGTGTTCTCAAGCAGTGTGCTTGTGCTGTGAGATTCCTGGTCCCCCTCCCTGGGCCAGGGCCTTTGGTAGTAGGTGGTGGAATGGAATGAGTTCAGCTTTACAAAGTGACCCAGCTCGTTTCTGCTGCTGATTTATAGTTTGTAGGTGACCTAGCCTCACTTGTTCCAAGGTGAACAATTTTAGAACATGGAGTTGTATAAAAAAGCCAAGTTGATTTGACTGCCGCAGCCATTTGGGAAGTCAAGTTTCAGCGTGATTCTCTGAATGCTTGTGGTAAAAGTACAGGGGACGTGAATCACTTTCCCGTAATTAGTTGCAGTTCTGGAGGTCTGCCCCTCTCCCCAGCCTCTGTCTTCCATACACTGCTGTTCCAGTGGAAGCTAGTGGAAAATTCCTGTTCCCTTTCACGCCACTGCCATGAGTTATAAAAAGCATGCCATTCAGAACCGACTTTTCTTCTGTATGCTCGGGGTTTTTTTCTCACAAGTTGAAGGCGGGTGGGGGGAGGTATTTATTTCAAGGGCTATGGGGTGAGGGGCCAGAACACCACTCTCGATCACGGAGCAGCTGGCCTGGTAACTGCTTCTTTCGGGCCTTCTGAGGGCACCTCTTTTTCAGAGCCACAGTGACACTAGTCCCACAGGTCACTGGAGAGCCATCCCTGACTGACTCACTTGGTGGGAACAAGGGGCAAGCACAGGAAGAGAGAAGTAGCAGAGATTTTCTTATTGTTGGGTTTGTTTGTTTGTTTCAATCAAAACATGAGTCATTTTGCCCCCATTTTTAAACCAAAGCTCGCTGCGGTTACCTCTGTAATTTGGTATTGACTCCTACAGGGCAGTTTAATTTTATCAGTGGTACTGGATTCTTGAAAGCTTCCCTCAGCTGCAGAAATTCAGTTTCAAATTAAAGTAGTCTAAGTGCCAGCTTCCACTCTGTGGCTCTGCATCTCGTTCACTCTCCCGACAGAAGGACCTACCCTGCAGTTTGGCTGCTCCTCAGGATCCAGATTTAGGATTTGGT
This sequence comes from Eospalax fontanierii, assembly GCA_035773235.1. Taxonomy (NCBI): domain Eukaryota; kingdom Metazoa; phylum Chordata; class Mammalia; order Rodentia; family Spalacidae; genus Eospalax; species Eospalax fontanierii. Next base: position 58,532,782 of record CM069542.1, on the reverse strand, counting down.
TCCTTGGGATCTTGGCCCTCCCTCCTAAGTTGGCTATAGGAGACCAAAATTAGAGCTGAAGCAACGACTTCACCCACAGCAAGCACCTTTCCCGCGTTCCAGCGCTTTCCAGGTGGTGGACACAGACCCACCACTCTTCCTCATTCCAGACCCTTCAGCCTCCAGCCCGCTTGATAACTTTTGGGGAGAGGGGAGGTCCATGCTAGCGAAGCAAGTTCCTTCCAAATGGCATTGGAAAACTGGGAGTCTGAATTTGAATCCTCATCCCTGTCATCTTCAGAGGGAGGGAAACTCAGTTGAGCCACTTTGAGCCAAGGAGCCCCTTGGTCTTAGTAACTTCTCAGGAAGCAAGAAGAGGCAGCTGGGTGTGAGACAGGAGCCAGTGTGACCCATGATCAGGAATCATATCATATGGATGTGATTCACACCTGTTGAATCATAGTGCTATCTAGAAAGACCTGACCAAGAAAGAAAAATCCCAGTGCTCCCAGAAGCAAGCTTTAATCTGGAAAACCTATGTGTAGCAGTCCCTTCCCCCCTCTGATGAGATGATGATGATGATGATGATGGTAACGGGAAAGGAAGGTATCAGAAACTAAGTGGCAGCTTAGATCTAATTGAGCAGCAGAGGGACACTTGGATCCTTTCTTTCATCTTCATCTTCCTTTCTCATAACTTGAATCATCTGTTGTAGTTAACTTCATTATCTTCATACTGACCTCTGACTGTAACCTTAGGGAAATGTCTTCTATTTGTCCAGTACTTAAATCCACTGAAACAACCTCCTTTCAAAGCTCTCCCTGGGCACCTCAGGAATGAGCACAAATCCCACTCCTTAGCATGAGCTCTCAACACCAGATTTCACTAGAAAATAGGTTGATCTTGGAATTCATGCCAGACTGCTTTTAAGTCATTCTGAACTGCATAGACTCCAAAGATAACACTACAAGACACAGCATGTTGGTTTGGCCAGTGGAGAAGTATGAAGTGTTGATGTCCATAAAAGAGCGTACATCCACCTGAACTAGTGCATGATAGGGGAATTGCACAGCAGAATGGACCCTTCACAACAATGGGGAAAGTACTTTTTAATACAATAGCAAAACCAGTGAAGCAGAGTCTGTGCTGACTGTTCCAATTATGAAATTCAAGACCTGGTTAAAGTAACCTTTGGTGGATAGCAGAAAGCAAAATAAAGGTTAGCCTTGAGAGGAGGGACCCAGACTGGGAAGGGACCAAGACCCATCAGCAGTGCTGGACACCCTCCACATTGTGGGCTTGGGGCATCATTACACAGACATGTGTGAACATATTCATCCTCATACATGGTCCAGTACTTATAATGCACTTGGGATGAGTGAATTGTGTTCTGTGTAACTTCCTGAAAACGTAAACTGGGCTTCATCACACGGCATAGCCCAGAGACGGAAGCAGCCGAGTCAGCAGTCTGAATCAGAAAAGCTGGGGCTCTTTTCTGGGGGTGTCTGGAGCGGGATGTGGGAGCGACGGGACCATCCCTACCCTTCCATGTGTTTCATCCTGGCTTTCTGTGCTGGAGAGCTTCATCTGTCAACCTGGCACACCTTGGGAGAGGGACCCTCAACTGAGGCACTGATTGGCCTGGGGCCATGTCTGTGAGGTATTTTCTTAATTGCTGAGTAATGTGGGAGGGGCTTTGCCCCTTGTAGCGGTCCTCGGCCTGAGCAGGTGGGTCTGGGTTGTATAAGAAAGGCTGAGTGCAGGCAGGCCGGAGGGGCAAGCCAGTGAGCAGCACTCCCCTGTGGTCTGAGCTTTGTTTCCTACCTCCAAGTCCCTGCCCTGGCTTCCCTCGAGGATGAGCTGTGATAGAGCCGAGTAAACCCTTTCTTCCTCAAGTTGACTTGGGTCAGAGCATCTATCGCAGCAATAGGAAGTAACTAGAACACTTTTTTACCAAGCTGACTTTGAGAGAGTGATCTTGCAGGCTTGTTGTTAAATGTTCATGGATCCGTCCCTACTTCTGAAGCCTTTCCTATGTTGTCTCCAGATTGAATTGACAGCCCCTTGGCCTCCATGGTAAACATGGGTCTTGTGCTGGCTCAGAGGCCGCGGATCTGTGACCCCCACCCACAGGTTGTTTCTTGGGGTTTAAATCCTGGGGGGAAGGGGTCCTCGGTGTTCTGCTTTACCAGTCTAGGTCGTGGGAAGCAGAACATGAGGAAGGTGGGCCGGCCACTGGCTGTGCTCCACATAGCCCCATGTGGGTTTCAGCCCCTGCTGTGCAGCGGCTGTCCCTCTGACTCAGCAGGAGACGAAGCATCTCTGCACTCCGTAGTCAGACAATCCACTCCGATTGGTCTTCTCCCTTTCTCCCGTAGTGAGGGACGTCCTTCAGAGGTGAGGGCTGTGCTGGACTGGCAGGTGTCAATGTCCAAGGACACAAGAACACGTACAAATGGATTATCTGAGGATTTTGGAATTCTGCCTTTTCATACAAAACTCTGAGGTGAAAAAAACATCATAGTTTTACCCTCAGTGTCTCCACGTGGTGTCTCTTCTCCTATGGGTGTAAATTAAATGAGACATGGGGCACAGTGCCTGATTCGTATTTTTAAATGTCCAATTAAAAGGAGAAGCCAATATGCATTTGTTGTTTTTACTGCCCCAAAGGGAGCCTTATTTAATATGGATTGACGTGAATACGCATCACAGAATGAACATCTATTATCCGAGGGATAGTTCTGATTAGTCTCGATTTCTAACTCACAACCTCGTTCTGTCCCAGGTGTCACCACATTTAAGACCATTTCATTCCACAGTGTAGTTAAAATGATACTTGTTAGAAATTTTTTTTTGTGAACACTTTATTAAAGTCAAATAAGTTGTTTTAAGGAAAATTGAATCTGTTCCTTTGTAGTTAAGAATAATAAGGAATTTCATAAATAGACCTCAAATACTAAGCAGATAATTAGCTTGCGATTGGAATTTGATGGTTGTTATGTTACTCAGCAAAATAGGATGTATTCTTTCTGGCAGCATTTTTGCACCAAAATTTCCCATTAAGGAACCAGTTTGTTCAGGGTCCCTAAAAGCTACATCTGTATGTAATAAGTGTTCAAGATTCCCGAGACTAGATAGTCTAGTAAAACTCAGTGCTCCAGTTATCTTCAGACTAATGTTTATCATTATCCAGTAGATGCCCCCAAATTGATATCATCTGTGGATTCCAGAAATATAATAGCAGAGAAAATGCTCTCAGAAACTCAGAAAAAATCAGAATGCCATCTCGGGAATTCTGCATCTTGTCCAGCCAGATATGCAGGTTGACTGGGTAACATCCCAAGATCACTGCTCCTAAGGTGTGGGGCTGACCTTAATGCTGGTGTGATTCTGGCTTTGCTGAACATGGAAACATGCAGAGTACCACCACCACCCCCATCACAGACAAACTGCCAAAGTCTGAAATGATGAAAGCACATTTAAAGGTAAGGAGTCAGGGCTGGAGAGACAGCTTGGCGGTTAAGACCACCGCTGCTCTTGCAGAGGACCCAGGTTCGATTCCCACCACCCACATAGTCCCTCAACCCTTTGTAACTACAGTTCCAGGGGATCCAATGCTCTCTTCTGACCTCCTTGGATATTGCAGGACATGGATGCACTTATCTCCAGGCAGGCAATATACGCATACACATAAAATAAAAATAATAAATGAAATCTTTTAAAAATAAGGGTGACCATTTTAACTGCCTCACTGCAGGACCTGTGGGCACACAGGAGCAAGGCAGGGCAAGTGGGAAAGCTGTCCTGTAGAGGACCACCGTAGAGCATACCTCTCTGCCCACAGCCAGGTGTTATACAGACAAAGGCACTGCACACATCTGCTCACATCTGCTCAGTGTTGAAAGAGTGGAGATGACCCATGCGGTCCCTACCTCAGCTGGCACGGAAGCTGGATGGCACCAAAATCTTCAAGTAATGTGAGCTCTAGTGCAGATACTGATAAGTGTGGTTGTGATTCCATTGATTAGGATTCTGGTTGTGTGACTTCTTAGAGTTTCCAGTGCACTTCTGCTCCCTGTCTCTTACTCAAAACTCATGATTCTTCTATGAGTTTAGCACTGTTTAAGTAAGAAAACCTGCTCCATTCCTGAAGGTACAGAGAAGCAGGAGGTGACCAAGCTAATGCTGTGCGGCTAATCGTGCTTTTAAAATATCACTAAGTAGAAGAAGCCACTCTGAAGGAGTGCACATTTGTGATTCCTAGTACATGGTATTCTGGAGGAGACACATCTGTGGGGCCAGAGAGGGTTGATTAGTGGTAGTTGGGGGCCGGCAGGGCAAGGGATGCTTGAGGCACTGTGGATTTGTAGGGCGGAGAGAATCCTATACAGGATACACTAGAACAGGGCATACATGCCACTGTACATTTGTCCAAAGCCACAGAATGCACACCAAGAGGGAACTGTGGCTAAGTACGTCAGTGCAGCCTGCCGGGCTGCTGAGTCCTAGCAGTGCTTCCCCTCTGGAGTCGGGTATCCGTAATGAGGGAAGCAGTGTAGGAAGTGTGCAGGAAGTCTCTGCTTTCCTCTCCGAACTGTGAACCCGCAACACACACGCACACACACACGCACACACACACAAACCAAAGAACACAAGCACACTTTTCTTTTTACCCTCGGGGTTATACCCGTCACCCTAGCCTGCTCCTCATAGGTCTGATGGTTTAGTGGTCACGTGAATGTGCCAACACAGACCCAAGGAAGTGACTTCAGAGGCGAATCATGTGATGGTAGTAACATCCACACTTTCATGTGTGTGCATCCCTAGGCTTCTCTTAGGGATAGAATTCCTCTCTTTATACCCTGGAAGAACATGAAAGTGCTGTCCTGTGACTGGAGTTTGGCAGAATTCCTGAGGCTGGCCCAGGCAGAAACAATGTCTGAGATGCTTAATGCATCTTTCTTTCTCACCTTTCTTCCTTCTGGTTGGTGGTCTTGACGGCCCAGAGGCCCCTCAGCCAAAGAGTATGGGCAGCTTCCTATCTCTGCCTTCGCTTCTTGGAACAGAAAGGCAGGCTGGAGACTAGAGGTCTTTCAAAGTTACAGACAGCTCAGCCAAGGAGGACAGAGGCCTCGCTGTCAATCGTCAGACAAGACAGCTTCGTGACATACCCCATTGCTGTTGAATGTCACTCCTAAGATACTCTCTGGACTGCCAAAATGAAGCCTGCTGTGCCTCGTTAAGCGGGGTGCTGTATTGGTGACATACTGGGGTGAGTCCACAGGGATGGGGATGACTCATGGTTGAGGCCTTACCTAGTATGCCCAAAGCCCTCGTCCAATTCCCAGACAAATCAAACACCACCACCATCACCACCACCATCACCACCAAACCAGAGGTGAGCCTGAATTCACGCTTAGCCTTCCTGCTTGGCGTTTGCTAGAACAGTTGTACTTGCAGGTGCAGACATGCGTGTCCTGGAGGGCTCAGAAATCCTCAGGATTGGTGATATTAGTAGGCCTCATCACCAGACCAAGCCATCTGGTAAAATCCAGAGCTCTGGGAGCTAGAACAGGAGTGCTGGCAACCTGAGGGCAGGGTCGACATATGAGCATGTGACACAGACAGGGGAAGTCTGGGTACATGTTGCCTTTATAAGTGTTCTATCCCCAAAGGCCAAGAACAAGAATACTCAACTCGCAGGCCATGACCCAGACTCTGAGACTTCATTAGCATGGTGACAGTCCATTTCCCAAGACCTCTGTGTTTAGTATCACTTCCATTTTCTCTTAAAAAAATATATTAAAAACCTATTTACATAAAACTATATGCTAAAATTGATGGTTATTTTAATGTATATTTTTAATTTTGTTTCTTGTTGATTTTTCAAAAAATACTGAATATTGATTTAATGCTTTCTAGTGTTATCAAGTTGATTCCAAAGTGTATTCATAGATGTGAAAGGTTGTTCAAAGGGAGACCCAAGGTCAAACCTGAGGCAAAATAATTACCATCTGAGGAGCCCCTGGGGAGGTGGAGGGGCCAGCCCAGCCTCTAATTGGTTCTCCTTGAATGGCAGAGATCTTAGTTTTCCCTGCTGGAAGGAATGGTGCTGGGAAGAGGATTAGGCTGACTTCCTAGGAGATTTTTTAATAGGTTTCACGTCTTTTGTCTACTGGTTCAGGCTAGGATTAGGACTTGAAAGAAAGGTAATTTCATGGGGAAATATCTCATTAAAATGCCCACGTCAGGTGCGAGAGGACAGCGCTCCTTCCCGTGTTCAAGCCGCACATGAAACCACCATTTTAATCCTGATAGATAAATTGATGAAATTTTATCCTCCAACACTGCCTGTGTTTTGATTTGCATCTGCTCCTCCAGCTTCATGGTGCTCCCATCTTAGGCTTCCATGTGGTGCTGGTGCCCTGCCCTCTTTGGTCAAGCCCATGTGAAGGATGCTAGATGGAGGTGTACTCCAGGTGGCTTCCAAGTCACAGTGGAAGGGGGAAGATCTCCTCTGATGCTCCCTGAGACTGGGTATTGTTGGCTTTTCAAAGTGGTGTGCTATGGGACCCAGGATTTCACCCTCCATCCGCCTCCAAAACAGGGCCGGGCTGCATGCAGCTCCCAAGACCATCCTGTGCTTGCTCCTGGTTGTCCTGTTCAGCCATGGTCTCCAGGCTCTAGACCACAGAGTACAGTGTGCTTGCTCCTGGTTATCGTGTCCAGCCACTGTCTCCAGGCTCTAGACTACAGAGTATAGTTTCCTACCACTGCTTGGCACAGAAGCCATTTCCTTTGCTTCTCCGCAGCCCTGCCACCATCCTAACTTGGAGAGGATGGTGAGTCTCACCTGTCTGCTGCAATGGCAGAGCGGTCCACTGGGCCACCACCTTGTACCAGGCCTGCTGACAGCACCAGGAGTCCTGTGGTGGGACTCACTTCCATTACTGACTTTGGATGTTGGCCAAATTACAGAACCCCTCAGGGTCACTTCCTTTTCATTGAGGCAGGGTCTCCCTGTAGCCTCACCTGGCCTGGAACCCACTACATAGATCAGGCTGGCCTTGATCGCACAGAGCTCTGCCTCAAGTCAGGTTCATGAGCCATGCCCAGCTGGTTCACTTTCTTGGTGTCTCTAAATGAAAATTAAATTATTGGATGAGTCTAGCTGTATATAAACATGATAGTACATTTAAAATTTTAAAATGTTCATCTGTAGACATTAAACACATTAATTTGTTAAGTTTTTCTGAGACAAGTATTTCATGCAGTCCAGCTTTGGACTTGCTATGGAACCTGAAGTACATTAAGCATTAGGAGTGCATATTTCAGGGGCCAGAGAGAGGATCAGGTTCAGTTCCCAACACTCACATGATGTCTAACAACCGTCTGTAACTCCAGTTCCAGGATATCCAACACTCTCTTCTGGCCTCTTCAGGCATTGTACAACATGGGTGCACTTACATAAATGCAGGCAATACATTCATACACATAAAATAAAGATAAATAAAATATATAAAAGTGCTTATACACATAAAGTTAAAAACTTTTTTTTTTAAGGAATGCTTATTTCAGGAGCTAGAGATGACTCAGTAGTTAAAGAGCACTGACTGCTCTTACAAAGGACCCAGCTTCAGTTCCCAGCACCCACACGGTAGCTAGGAGATCCAGCTCCCTCTTCTGAGCTCCTCAGGCATTGCATGACATAGGTGCACTTACATACATGCAGGCAATACTCTCATACACATAAAATAAAAATGATGTTTTTAAAAGAAAAATAATAAAAATAAGAATGCTTATTTAAAACAAGATCATGTGTAATATTTATTTTTATGTTCTTTTTATACTGTGCTTCCATCAAAAGCAACTATGCCTTGGACATTTCAGAAACATGTCCATTTAGAAATCTTCTGGTTTGCCTTTTCTAAGTGGTTCCGTGCTGGGCCCTGAGGCCTTACATTGCCCTCAGGTGCTGTCAGCACCCAGGGTCCTTTCTGCAGTCCTGTGCTCACCCCTCTGGGTGGTGCCTGTCGCCCATCACATGCTCATTTTGAGAATGGGCAGGGCTGATGTCAGGGGTCCCACCAGGCAGCTTTCCCCACCCTCAGCCCTCCACTTATCCGAGCACCCAGAGCAAACACTTCCTGGACACTTGGATGCCCTGGGTCAATATTTTTGGAGCAAATAAATGAACTTTAGTTGCTCTGACCCTGAACAAGAAACACCCAGGAGTGTTGGGGTCTGTGCCTGATGGTGCTCACTCACGTCAGCGAGCTAAGAAACAGCATGGCACTTCCGTCCAAATCCATGTTCATGCACCCTCTCAGCCGTCCCTGGCATCCTTCCAGCTGTAGCAAGTTCCCCTGCAGTCAAAGGAGGGCATGCATGCTTTTCCTTTCATGGGCTCCCTATGACTTCTAAACCATACAGAGCATGGGTGTGACCACCTTGATGTATAAGCCAGTTTAAAAATACATGTGAGGGATTGCAGCTAGCATATCTGCTTAGGCATGTCTTGGGGCCAAAGAGATGAGAACTTAAAAGTCTGTGACAAGCCTGAGACCCAGGTGCTGGTTCTGTGACTGCTGCGGTTCCAGTGGTGGAAGTTAAGTACCGCTTTCTGTCACAAGGACTCTGAAATACCGGAGAAAAGTCTCCTTCTTCCAGTTTTTCTTTCATGTCAGAAAGGGACATAGAGAAAAGAAAACTGACAATGTCTAGCTGAATCCTGTTTAGAGTAAGCCTCATATTGCCAAATAAAGCCTGTTGAGAAGGGCCTGTCCTATAGCACTGTGATACACTCATACACATCTGTCATTATCATAAAGTTATAGGAACGTTCTGCAAGTTTCGATCACACGTTTTAGAACTGTTCTGTACGAGATTCATTGCATATGATCTCTTGACCAACTCAGGAAATCCCCAGGCTGTCCTGCTCCGTCCTCATTTCATGGGAAGATTAGGAAGACAAGAAGTATCTTCTCTGTCGTAACCTATCCTTCACCTTGACTGTGTCACAGGTGCCTCCCTCCCTTCTTGCCCCTTACACACAGCTTTACTCTAGATCCTCCTTTCTCCTTCCTGTTTTGCTCCTCCCCACAATTTCCTTATTCCACCTCTTGATGCCACCAGAAGCCAGGAAATATTCTGATCATACCCCAACGCCCCTGCACATGCAGTAAGAAGGAAAGCTACCGTAGAGGACCAGGATGAACCCTGGAGTGCTGACCTCCTTTGTTTCCACAGTTCGACTTTAATTTTAACTTTGCCCTATCTTTCATAATATTTTTAATTATCTCTATGGGGTAAGAATGATGTGAACTGTTGTTTTTAAAGTACAAACATAATAACTTAAAAAAATTGTGTGCAGTGCATGTGTATACACACTTTCATGTGTGCATGTACATGTTTGTGTGTGTGCACATGTAAAAGCCAGAAGTAAATGTCGGGTGTCATCTTTGTCACTCCCCACCTTGTTCTTTGAAGCAGCATCTCTCACTGAGCCTGTTTCACCAGTTCAGCAGTGGACTCCAGGGCTCTGTCTCTGCACCACTCACCCCATACCAGGGTTACTGTTGCATGCCGCCATGCCTGGCTCTTACACGGGAGCTGGGGATCTGAACTCAGTCTCATGTGCCACCAGCTGAGCCATCTCCCCAGCCCCACATTTTTAGGTATTTTATGTGACAGCATAGGCGCCATGAGCCATCCTGGCCTGTGACTATCATTTATAAGGTCATCTTCTCCAGCTTCCAGATACAGGGACTAGCATACAGAGTTGAACTTTGGTTCATAACCTCTTGTCAATTGTGTAGAGCCTTGCTGAGTAAAATCAATAGATTTTCCAGTTTCAGCCCTGAGGCCAAATGGATTGTTTCTTGTGTTGATAGGTCATTTCCTAGCTCCAGGCTCTGCAGGCTGATCACCTCCATAGAGTGATACCTGAAAACTCATCAGCATGCCACACAGCCCTGTTTGGGACCACGTGACTGTAGCATGCAAATTATACACACTACATCTTATACACTATTTATTTGTATCAACTTTACCATGTGGAAATTACCATGTGGAGTTAGCCTGTACTGTACTGCATATTATATTACACATAAGATACATGCTTAATGCAGTGAACATGACGATCTTGCAAAGATAAATATTATAGGTGCACTTTTCAGACTTCAGTATTCTGAACTGCTCTACCATAATGAAGCTTGCCTTCCTTACACCTCACAGTGATGGTCCTGATACATAATGAATATAATCACAACAGTTGTTTCCCTGGAATCTTGAATGATTGGTTTAACTAAATGCACAAAATTTACTTTTAATACCAAACACATGCGTATTTCCCAGTTCAGGATGTAGTTCGTGGAGCACAGCTGGCAGGCGCAATGGCCATGGGTATCCTGTGGGCTCCTTTAATGAACCAGGCTCTGTATTTTAAATTTTCCAGCTAAGGAGTATTTTGCATCCCCGTTGGCAGCAATTATGTTTTTAGGAACATAACTGCCTTGTTCCCTCTGCATCAACTGACGAAGTGCAGTTTTCAAACCTTTTTTAAAGGAGATCTTTTAAAGAAATAAAAGAATCAATCCTGGCTTATCGTTTCATTTAACAAATAATAATAAAAGGAGTATGGCAGAGGAAATGTTTACATCATGTTATTCTGTTTTAAAGTGGCTGCAGAGTTCACAGTTGTTTATAAAATATAAGGCGTTCAGTAGCGTGAAACAGTTGTTTATTTCCTTTCCATATTTCCTCTTGGAAAAAAAATACATTTGACCTAGCCAAATACAATGTGTGCTGCTAAGCTGGGAGTCTGTGTAACAGTATGTTTAAAATCACTGGGACAGAGGTTTAGCTTAGCACTTAGGTGATCACCTGGTGGGGTCTGGGTCTGGCAGTCAGGAATTTGTCTTGCCCTTGTTTAACCACTCCACAACGCAAGCCCCTCTCCTGTAGTGTTGCATTTAGGTCCCCACTTCATTCACAAGTCTGACGCTTCCTTCGCATGACAGATTAAAGGGGCACTGAGGGCTCTTTTGATGATGGCCAAGCAGCTTTCTAGGCTGAACTCTTTTGCCTTAAAATGAACCAGAAACATGGCCTTGTTTTCTCTCCTGACAAGTTTTAAAACTTCTAATGGTTCTTTGAGTTTTGTATGGATCATTTTTAGCGTTGATCTGGGAGGGAAGGAAATACGGAACCATTAAAGAAGAAAACAACAGCCCCAAAGAAAGCACGTAAAACAGTGACGCAGAGTTGAGCCTTTTCTTTCTGTGTAACCTATGAATAGGCATTGGGTCCTGCTGTTGCTCCTTTCGTTACTGGGCTTATCTGTGGTTCCACTGGACGCCACTTTCCTCCTTTGGAGACACTGGTGTTTATTATTGCAGGTGCCGAAACGAAACTGGAGGAAAACAGCAGAGGTTTCGGTCCATCGCCTCTAGTGGGCTTCGTATTTACTCTTTGCTTTTGTTTCCAAGCCAGGAGCCCATAAACCAAGTGAATGAGCTGGCAAATTGCCTCTCTCAGGTGTGGGGCTCAGAGATAGAACAGGTGCTGATGAGCAGATAAGCCTCAAGTCACCCCTTGGTGATAGTTAGCTAAAAAGCTTAAGAGGTGGGCTCTTAAAATACCACTGTGCTACTGTTCAAATATTTACTAATGGACCCTGGAAGGGCTGAGATAGCAGCCATCCAACTTTGAGTCCCTGGTCCTGTTCAGACTTTAAGGTGAGTCTCCAAGCCTCATGAGAAAGGTGGTTTGCATGGGCAGGAGACGAAAGCCCAGGTGTACGCAGCCTGGGCTCAGCACACACAATGAGCAGACTTGCCTTCAGCGAAGCATTGTTTTTCATTTTGTGACTGTTTATCTTAGCAGAGGACCTTGTAGTCGGCAGAGTATTTACTAGATGGCTGTGCTCTTCCCTCCTTGGGCTCTGCTCCCCAGCAGCCCCAGCACCCTGCCACAGTAGATGCAGCAGGTCCCTAATGTGAACATGCCAGTTCCCAAAGAAGCAGACAGACACCTGGGATGCACGTCACACGCACACACCACTGCCACACGTGTTGCCGCAGACTTCAAAGTTCAGGGTTCGGTCGGCTGATCAGTGAATTTTAGAAAGGAGAAAAATTGAAAAACTCACCCAGGACATGAAAAAGATATGTGGGGAGGATTTCTGTTGCGTCTTCTCCCTCACTGGGTCACTGGGGTAGCTTTTAACGCTGGTCTTTGATTTGAATGACCCTTTCTCCCTCTTCACAAAGCAACTCTGGCAGCCCTCATTCATTTAGACTCAGGGCTGGGCTGCTTCTTCTCTGAGAATAGGGGTGCTCCTAAGAAGCAGATCAGGACCCTTTTCTACTCTGAGGTTGAGGTAGGAGGACCTAATCAAAAATTTCTGGGGAAGTGAAAGACTGAGAAAAAAAAATTATGCTTTTCTGGGAAGAAGTATTCGGTGAAGCCCACCAACCTTTAACAGGTTTTATCCGGCTTAAGTCACTGCCTTGTAAGCGTCACCATGCAGTCGTCACAGTCCGAACACTTACCGATTTGTCTACTACCCATGTTTTGTTTAAACTTCCTGTGGAATACATATGGTTCATATAAAGAAGACTCCAGGGTCACTTAGGGTTTTGTAGAAAACAATCATTTGTGAAAGAAAAACAGAGCTTTCAATATCTTATTTTGGTTTTGCTCTATAAAAAGGCCATGAAACAGAGAGACTGTGGCAGCCCCAAGAACAAACTGTCAGACCCTTCTCAGCGGTGGCATAACTGGAGCACTGCAGCCCCACGTGGGCATACTCTCGGAGCTGACGGCTAGACCTGAATGGGGCTGCAGTGCCTTTGGGATACTTGGGGCCACAGACCTAGTCCCAGATGGCAACCCCTTCACAGCGGAGCCCAGAGACTCTAAGAACATAAGATCGGCTTTTATTTAACTTCCTCTGTTTTACCAAGAGTCATGATCTATTTTCGTAAAGAAATTCAGGAAATTGGTAAAGCACTTGAGGCATCCATTAAGTATCTGTAATTAACATGATTGTCGCGTTGTTCCTGGCTCGGTGCTGTCCTGTTCGCAGCCTCCCTCACATGCCTGCAACCCGCTGAGAAGATCCTGGTAATGGGTGTCACTTAGCCTCTGCTACTCAAACAAAACAGCCTGCCAGATCTGCAGAGAAGCACACTTCCTCCGCTGGGCTAGTAAAGATCCCAGCCACAGGGATTTTCTGAAAGAACGCGCAACATTCTTCCTAGATAAACCCTTCCCCTCTTCATCCCAGGACGACATTTCCCTGGGACTGCACAAAAGAAAGGAGTCTTCCTTCAAGGTGCTTGCTCCCCACCTCCAAGCTCTGGTCCCTGCTAAAACCTGGGCTGCTCGGGTACGCTGACCCCCCAGAACCAGCCCCACGCTTCCTACCTTCATCAGCCACTGCGTGTTGTTTTCCAGGATGTTCTCCAGCACCTGCAGCCTCTGCACCGAGTCGTCGTAGTCAAGGGGCGCATCCCTCTGCACGGCATTGGTCATGTAGGGGCTGGAGGAAGAGCGGCAGCTGTCGGTCTCCGGCAGCAGGAATGTGTAGCTGCAGGGCCCGTTCTGGACCTGGTACTGCCGTTTGCCCGCGCTGTCCACACTCTTCCGAAAGCTGCTGTAGGCTGTGGCCAAGAGAAGGTCGCAGCCCAGACTTAGGAAGATAATCTGCCACATTCTCTCTTTCTGGATAAGGAGCCGGGGTTCAGCAGCTTGCAGGCACACGTGAGTCCCGATCCCTTGCCGTTAGAGCTCAGGGCTGGGCTGAATGGCCAAGTCCATCAGTGAGAGCCTCCTCCTGCTCCTGCTCCTGCTCCTGCTCCTGCAGAAGGCTGGGCTCTTCGTGCTGCCTCTCCGTGCTGTCACCCTGCAGAGGACAGAGCTGTGCTGCTCACTCTGGAGGACTTGCCGACTCCGCAGAGCAGCTCCCAGGGCTTTGTTTCTTCCCCTAATTCTACTGTCAGTGTCCGAATCAATCACTTTCCTTTCCTTATATGATAAGTTGATAAGAGCAGCCAGACATGTGCAGCGGCTGCTCCGCCCCCTGGCTCACCAGCTATCTTCCTGGAGGGGTCACTAGCCAGGCAACAGGAAAAATCAGAGCAGAATGCTTGCCGTCCGGAGGACTGCACACTGCTGAAAGCCTCTGGGAGCGAGGACCAGCCACGGGGCCCCTGGCCATGTCTCAGGCACCACCCTAATTATTTCCTAGAGAGAGCGTGGGCTCTGTTGTCTGTGGCTCGTTTCACAGGCTAAGCTGGCAGGCTATCTGAGGTAATCACTTTAATTTTAAAGTACAATGCAAGTTCCTGTTTTTTCCTTTAGGAATAAAAATACTACAAATATGTCTGGACTTTGGTTTATTTTCGTTATTATAAATAAAGAGGAAGACTGGTTCTTGTAAACTGAGCCTTTTCGGGGGGCCGGCGAGGCTTGTTGGTATTATTTGATTTTTGAAGTATTAGCTAAGTTATGTATGAGTTTTATTTTAAACCTGTTTGATATTATTAAATCAAGTTGCCAAGATCAGTTTCTGAGCACTAGCATGTGTATCCTTTAAAACAAAATCTTCATTTAAATATTCAGAGTAGACTTAAAATGCCCTGGGCTATTAAATTACAGTAGATAACGAGAACTTAAATAAAGTATATCGACAAGGGAACACACATTATTTATTGCATCCGAATTTGCTCAGATCTCATCATTCTGTAACATGTTATTAATTAAATTAGTCCCACTCGGTGGGCTCAGGTAAATCATTTCCCCTTCTTAATTAAGCTCTAAAGCCCTTAGCCATAAAATTCAGGGGCTGCACTAAGCTTCACAACCCTTTCAGTTCTTTGGCTCTGTAAGTCTCAAGTTACTTCCTTTAATAACTAAAACTTAGTACTCCGGAGATCAGCAGTTTGCTAACTCACCAGCCCACGCGTGCCCAGGGAAGGCTTAGCGCCTTGGTCACAACCTGTTGGAATCTCAGTGCTCAAGACTGATTTCCCCAGTGGGTGGTAGAATATCAAAGGACCATATATACCCCAGAAAGCTGAGGGCTGCTCTGTATTCTGCAAGATGGACTTTCAGAGGATTACAGAATTGTGATTTTTAGATCATAAATGAATCTGGAATTTGCACAGTGAATTTTGTTTTGTGGTGTCGGTTTCAAGGTGATCTAACTAGGTCTTTTAAAGATGCACTCTATTAACAGATGGGCTCCCAAGTCACCCCTTGGACAAGGGTCCTTGCCCCAAGGTCCCTGGGGAGAACTCATGGGCCTCATAAACTTGGACAGGAAAAGAATGTGTCTTTCTTTTTCCTCAGAGCACTAACTGGAAAACACCTTTATCTATGAGTAGTTAGCCAACTTCTTTCAGTGGAAATCATCACTTGCTCACAGACATCTCACGCTTCACACTCCGCACTGTGTTCAGACTAGACACATCCCTCAGTCTTGATTTCAGTTATTTGAACAAAGTCACATGTATATCTGGGAAGAGGCTCACAGGATCCAGTGAAAACTAGTGGGTTCTGTGGCTCAGAAAAGCGGCCATTGGTAGGAGAGGGAGTTTGATTCCCCAAGAGATGGGCACATGGTTCCCATTAAAGCAGACATCCCCACTCAGAAGACCCCAGCAGTGGAAACTCAGCTGGGCTTATATAGAATAGCTGGGCAGCTCGGGAGACCCACAGGAAACCCTCACTGGACACAGACCCCAGGGCGGCCAACAGTGACCAGAAGGGCCTGAGCTTCCTCTCTTACCCGGCTGTAGAGGCCACCACCCAGGGGTCCGTGGTTCCTACCACTGGCCTTGGGTAGGGACTGAACTTGCTCAGGCCCCTCCAGCCTCTAAATGGACTTCAGGGTAGTTCTCCCGAAGTGTTTGTTTTCCAGAGAATCATGGGGCTCCCACCTTCACTTGCTGACAGGGTTGCTGAAGGCAGGTGAAGCTATAAACCAGTATAAACCAGGAATATTATCACAGGCTTTCCCAGAGCTTGTCTTGTGGCCCCTCCACCCCCAGCAGTTGTGCAGAGCAACTGTCTCTTGATGATGCTTCAGAGGTCTCATTTATCCTCTGCAGAACTGTCTCTTAATTCTTATTGAGTCATTTGGTGGTGCCAGAAAGACAGTTACCTACTCCCCAAAAGGAAGCTGTCCACATCACAAAGACCTTTAACCACGGGTCCCCCAGCATCATGTCACCCCGTTCAGCCAAGGTAAAGGCTACAGGATCTCCTTGAAGGCTGTGGGCCTCTCTCGCCCCACGGGAGTGTAGGTCCAGTGTCACACAGCTCTCCTGCAATCTGGATCGTGGAGTTAAAGAGATCAGAGCCTCCAGCGGCCCCGAGTCACCCAGCGGATCATCTGCTCTGTGTAAGTGATGTCACAGGAAGTCCACACAAGGTGGGGCAGCACCCATGCCATGCATTCCAGATAGCCTGTGTGAGTGGGCCCACTGGGCCTCTGCCTTCACTGTGAGCCGATTCACAGTATGTCACCAGGGAGTTCTGTCTTTAGTTAGGTGAGTGGGTGGACATGGGGCCTCCCACCCCACCAGAGAGAGCTGTGGGGCTGGTGAAGCCCTGGCCATACACAAGAGACACTGTGTAAAAGCTTAAGCCACTGAAAAACACAGAGTGCTCAGGCCCTGATCAGGCACTTGGAGCAAGGTCATTGTACACAGAGCAAGGCAGCATCTCGAGCCAGTCTCCTGTCCTCACCCTTGCCAGGCCCAGCAGTCTACTCTCCTTGTGTCATCGCCGCTGGCAGGCCCTCTGGGTGCTGGCTGGCACAGGAACCTTTGGCCAGCTTGGCCTTAATTTTTGGAAAGTGCCTCCTTAGTATATGAGGAACGCTCAGTGCTGAATGTCCCTGAGATGTGAGGCTGGGACGCTGTTTCTGCGGGCAGATGGGCACACCCGGGACTCTCGGCGCCTGGCATGCTGAAGCGGGAGGAAACCGAGAGACTCTTTGCCATCTCTCCTGCTGCCCTCGGCGTCTTTAAAATCGGCAGTTGGTCATCGTGTTTATATACACAACTCAGTGTTTGCAGGGAAAAGCTTTAATAGCTCGGGGGACATAGAACTTGTCAGAGAAAAGGTTATTTCTACCTCTCCCTCCAAATGGTAGGTAACCAAAGGTAGGCAAAAAAAAAAAAAAAAAAGGAAATGAAAAAGAATATTTCAGGGTTGTAAAAGCAAGCCCCCCACACAGAGGCGCTTGACATGCCTTGGATCTGTTCCATTTTGCTGTGTGTGGGACTGGATTTGAAGACACAGAGGTAATATGGTCCCACTGGAAACAGCATCAGTACACCAACTGCCACCACTCTCGAGTGGCTGGCAAGCAGGACCCATGTGGAACACAGAATCTGTAGGGCTGTGAAACAATCCCCAGCTGTGAACTCAAGAAAAGCACCAGAGGAAAGCCCCTTGGAAGCGCTTTAAGGACAGAAGGAAAGTTCAGCCATGCACACAGCCCCATAAACACACAATGCAGCCTTTTCCTTTTTTATCTGTATGGGTGCATTGTCTGCATGTATGCAGGTGCACCTGTGTCATGCAGTGGCCGAGGAGGTCAGAAGAGGACATCGAATCCCCTGGAACTGGAGTTACAGACAGTTGTTAGCCTCCACGTGGGTGCTGGAACTCGAAACCCCGTCCTCTACAGGAACAGTCAGTGCTCTTAACTGCTGAGCCATCTCTCCAGCCCCATAACACAGCTTTTGTGCCCGTTAAAGATGAGGAAATCAAGGCTCCATGAGGTGAGAAGAAAAGACTCCAGGGAGCCAAGCTCATCCATGTGCTTTCTTCCTCATTATTGGTCATGGGACTGAAGAGAATTTAAAGCACTCGGGTGTGTGTCTATCCAGAGCAAGCACTCTTACTGAGGCCTCCCCGCCTTAGCTGAAGCCACCATTTGTACTCCAGTTTTAAGAAGGCAGAGCCCAACTTCCTTTGGAAAGGATGGAGACTTGCCATGTAGTACTGGCCGTCATTGCCTATAGAGCGCCATCCTAGTAACCAAGTCCCTGTAGCACAAAAGTCTTTGTAGCCTTTGGTTCCCTAGAACTGAGCTGCCAGGTGCTGTGTGGAAGTAGGTGCTTTGTGAACAGTCCAGACCTGTGACCATCAGTGTTCTGGGACGGTGCAATATGACCGTGCAAACCAGTTCACTGGTGCCGACGTCTGAATGTATCGGCTTGCTGCATGCATGTCACACCCACACTTTCACTGTTCTGACTTGCGTAACTCCTTCCTGGTGTGTCTGTTTCTTCAGCTCCATCCTTTATGCGCAGCTGGAGGAGTGTGGTGGGCCTTTGAGAAGCCGTCTGTGAGAGGAAGTGTGGTGCCGTTTTAGCACAATTTCTGGTTTGCATTGCAAATATGTATGTGTATATTGTGTGCTGATGTGCATTTGTTATATGTGCTATATATATATAGCATTTGACATTGAATAACTGGCCCAGTATATTTAGAGAACAATCTAGTCAGTGGCTTAAAATCACACATTGACTGCGGAATTCACCTTCATGAGAGGTGAGGAAGTGAATATTTTGTTAAAATCATTCTCTGACTGCCAAAGGAGGGAAAGACCGTCTGCCAGATGTGTTTTCAGGCCACTTCCTATCCTGGGAAACAGCCATTTCCGCCACCGCCAGCATGTTTTCATCCGAGGGTGGATGGAGACAGAGCATTAAAGGACCGCAGGCTCTGTGGGCCTGTCCCCTCCGTTATCAGTTATCGTCCTCGCCCCAGCTGTGTGATTTGACACAGAACCACCGACCCCACGTGTGACTGAGTGCAGACACACAGGGCAGGGTAAGGGGCTTCGTGGTCAATTGACATCCTGGGGCCTGCCACTTTTGTTTATTAAATGGGAAAGGTACCGAGTGCTCCTTCATGCTGCTCTCCAAGGGTTTGCTCGAAACCGTGTCTGAATGACATTTAGATAGGACAGATTTTTTTTTTTTTTGAGAAATTTGAAAGATTCTCAGATTGTTTACGGTTTGTGGGCAGGAACTGGCAGGATGTCTGTCAAAGTGCTCTTCTGTCTGACAGCCACATCGTGCATCTTATGGTGCCTCCAGGCTCAGAAAGAGAGAGCTTTTTATTTATTAGAAACTTGGGAAATATCCAAGTAAATATTTTTTTAAGATTACACCATAAATTCCTTGAATTTTTAGGAAGATTTTAGTTTATATAATTATCCTGTTGTATAAAGTTATCTCAAATGCTGTTTGATTTTTAAATATTTTCATCCTAATATTTTTGTGGAATATTTTATCTTCCCATCAAAAAACAAATGTCAAAAAGGTTGAGGTACAACTCACAGCTTTGGAAAGACAGTGTGTACCAGTCCTCAAACAATGGATGAGTGTGTCTGTCTGACAGCGGTTCTGCCAGTAACCCTATGTCCCATTTTCCCCGTGGAGGAAGAAATGCTAAACATTCTTTTCAAAGGATTCATGTCAGTGATCACTGTTCACCTATTACCTTAGTTAGGTCCAATAGAATCTTCCCTTTGACACAATATTTCATTTGAGACTTTGGAGTGGGTTTGGTACCTAAACTTTTACATGAACCATTCCCAAATCCATTTCAAGAAAGTTTAGAGATTTCTGATCCTACAACTTCTGAAAAGTGTGGCCAGCCATTCATACAAAGAACTTCTGAATTTCTCACCAAATGAATTTTCATTTGAAAGTGGCTTGATGCCATCTAACTTAATCTTCATTTAATCTAAATTTGAAAAGTCATATATTGAGAAACATTTTTAAAGAGAGATAAAAATGTCATAATGAATAGTTACATTAAGATATCCTATCCCTCTTGGTTATAGGTTAGCATAAATAAAATAAATAGCTTATGTCAAGGATGTTAAGATGCACATGACCCTCGTTTGATATCCCCATTCATCTAGCTGACTTAATATAAAAAAAGTCTTCCTGTGGGAACTTTCATTTAATAATGGGAATTACATGGAAACTGGTTTTTGAAAAACTATCACAGATATGATAGTTGGGCGTAAAGGTTGTAGCTGTGCATACGGCCAGCAGGCTCGTAGTTCAGAATGTGGAGAGGCTCCCTGCTGCCCTCCCCGAACAATCCCCGTTCTCTCGTGATGGTCAGGCTTTCTCAGGCTCCTGCCTTGTGGACTCCACTGCTTAGTGGCTCTGGCTGACTTCCCCAGTGTAAACTGCTTCCGCAGAATGTTCCATTTCCAGGAGAGGGGCTGGAGTCGAAGAAAGACTCACACAAAAGGGAAAATAAAAGGAAGCAAATTGGGCAAAGACCCTGAAGAGAGGACATTTATAGCAGTATGAAGGTACCAAGTTCCTGACATCTGTTTCCCCCAAGAAAAAAATTCAATGGTTTTTAAAGCCTAAAAACTATCCCGGTAGAATATTTACAGGAAAAGAAATTATGTACTTTCTCCCCAAATGCTGGTGCCTTTTAGTAACCTTTTTAAAATTTATTTATAGACCAAAAGTGTTGATGACCACAATAAAAATTAAACCAACAGAAAACTGCAAAGGTCAGTACCCACGGGAGAATGCTAATCTCCAGGCCACTTCTGATACTCACCTGCTCCCTCTGCTGGTCTCCTAACAAGTCACTGGCAAAACTGTCACTGACGTTAATAGAAACTCCATGGTAGGACTTAAGTCAATTGCAACTCCTAAGCAACCTGTGTGCTGTAATTTTAGTCTTCGTGCAGAACAGCACAGCATGTGTGGAGCTTCTACATCAGCACATGTGCTCAGGCATGCCTGTGATGGAGAGGCTTTTTTAAACATGCATCTCATGTGCACGGCATACACAGTGATAGAGTTGCTGCCCACAGGAGGTGAGCCATGCTGTTGTGACAGGAAGTGTGGGCTCCAAAAGGGATGGAACTGATGCTACAGATATTGCTGGTAGCAAAAGTGGTGGACTGCACACCCCTGGGGGAGGTCCTGAAGGCAGGTGAGGGCAGAGTGCCCTGCTGGAATGCCTTCCATCCAAACTCTTTCCTTAGTTTTACTTAGTCAAAAAGAAGTCATCGCCCCGTCCCCACCTTGCCCCATAGAGCAACCCAACTGAGAGAAGCTACGTTCCAGGCTGAGAAAATCGTTTATACAGTTTAAGAAAACACCACCAGGGGTGTTAAAGGAAATTAACTGCAGTCGAGCCAAGGGACTGGGAAGGTGGAAGCCTGAGAGCGATGCCGGGAACTGGCCACTACACAGTGGCTTGGCAACTGGACCCTGCGCACCAGGGGGTGGCTTGAAGCAAGAGAGTAGCTGCTCTGATCTGGAAAGGCAGCTCAGTGATGTTTGGGGAAGAGTGAAAGGCAGGGAGGCCGGAGGAGAGGCTGTTGTGGCCACTCGGGACAGATACTTACAGTGGTCTGAGTGTTGGTGTTAATGTAAGGCCCACACATTCAAAAGAGATGAACAGCAAGGGCCTGAGCTGTGGAATGGTGAGGAGAATTAGAGATGGTCCCAAACGGACCCTTGGGCCCAGTGGATGGAGCCACACTGAAGGACATTTGGGGACAGAAATCAGTCTCTGTAGGCAGCGTGTGTGTGTGTGTGTGTGTGTGTGTGTATTAAGCTGGGTAGGAGCAGTGAGGGAAGGAGAGGCTGGGGGAGCGGATCTACATACCATCAGACTATTGTATGAAAATCGTAAAAATTCAGTTAAAATGTTTTTAATTGAAAATTTTAAAAAAAACAGCAAGAGAGCATTGTGAGGACTGCAGTGTTGACTTTGGGTTTGCACTGGGATTTTCTCTTCCATGTTAAAAAAAAACCTTAAAAAGGCTGGTTTCTGGGGTTGGGAATCACGGGCACAGTGCTTGCCCAGTGTGAGCAAAACCCTGAGTTCCACCCCCAGCAAACCAATAAGAAAATACCCAGGCCCAGATTTAAGTGAAGGCAAGAACCTTGAGGATCAAGGTTCCTTTGTGCAACCCCAGCAGGCTTGTTTAGAGCTCTGGACAGTAGACAAAGGTCCTAACAAGAGGCCACTTCCCACGAGACCCACCAGCACCATCTGCCCATCCCTTCCTCCCTGTGACTGCAAAGAAGGTGCCTCCAAGGGACACCCACCCATCCATGGGACAACTAACTATACGCTCACAGTTCAGCAGGGGCGAGCTAGCTGTGATAACTTTTTCTGAAGGTGTCCTGGGCTGGTAAGATTAATCCTCACTCATTCCAGTTGTTCTGGAAGCTAATGAGAATCCTTTCTGGGAGGATGTGCCTTTACCTCAGCTCTCAAAACATCTTGAGTTTCTCAGGACAGCCAAGCAACTCACAGATGAAAACAAATAGCTCAGGCAATCCTAGTGCAAGCCAGCAAGGAGGAGAGAGAGTAAGGACCAGGCTTTACAGGGGGACCACGTTCACAGGGGGGCCGCCCTCACCGGGGGGACCATGTTCACAGGGGACCTCGTTCACAGGGGGGCCGCCCTCACCGAGGGACAGCTCCTAGACCTTTTACCAGACGCCTACACTTGCTGTGTTGGCTTTCCCGGGCTGCCGCATCAAAGCTAGCCTCCTTCAGCATTCTGACCTCACGCCAGGCTGTATGTGATGTGGATGAAGAGCAAATGTCAGGACTCAGAGCTTCCTGGACTGGAGCACTAAAACTGTTCACCAGCTGCCTTAAACGCAGGCTCCTGGGGCAGCTCTGTGGGCTCCAGCACACTGCCCCATGGTCTTGTTTCTATCCAGCAGAGACAGATAACGGAAATCAAGATGACCTGGTGTATTTAGCACAAAGGTAACAGCAGTTGTGAGGTCTCAGGTGACTCAAAGTGGAGGGACGTCTGCAGGATGCAGTATGGAATGAGGTAGCTGCATTAATCTGTCACTTAAGTGACAGGTCCTTAGTTAAGGACAGGATTGTGTTACCCTTCGCTTCAAGATGAAATTCTAACCCCCAGGACTACAGAATGTGACCTCGTTTATAAGTAGAACCATCCAGGTATACTGAGTCAATCTAGAGTCATGATGATGTAGTGTACGCTCCTCATCCAGCGGCCAGTGGCTTTATAAGAAAATGGCTATGTGGAGACATTACGTGTTCACTGGAAGCAGAGAACAGGCGGTGCTTGCCCCCAGCCAAGGCACACCAACACCCTCAGCAGCCTCCAGAAACCTCAGGAAAGGCAAGAACAGGTCCCATCACAGGCCAACCCTGCCAACACCTAGACCTTGGACTTCTGACTTCCAGAGCCATGAGAGCTTGAATTCTGTTCCTTAGGCCACTGAGCTTGTGATTCTGAGAGCAGCCCTGTGAAGCTAACACAGCCTGCAAAACAATTAGTAACAGGGGATTACCACGTGCCTTCACCCAGCCAGCCACCTGACTCTTTTGCTTCCTGTTTAACCTGTCGGGGAAATCCACATAGCCCATGGGCTGTAATGATGGCAGTGATTGAGCCCAGTTCTTGCAAGACTTTCCTGAGCTGATATGCTACTGCAGTCAGACTGCAAAGGCCCAGCCCAAATGCCACGTCCTCTTGGAAGTGCTTCCTGTCTCCCTGTCACCTCAGGGTCACTGCACTTGGGATGCCAGGGGACAATGGGTCATTATCTCCAGTAAGTGGTAGACTCATCCCCATCTGAGGCCAGGGCTTCATAGACTGCATGCGCTGTTTTAAAATGGCATGTGCACAGCCCTCTGCCGCACTTGCTCAGACAGGTACAGTGGCCTCACGTGTATTGTGGGGGTAGAAATGCCAGTGCAGGACTTCTTCCCAAGCTGCAGATATTTAGATCTGCGGTCTGTGTGGCAAGAGCCCTTTTTTGCCATCCAGCCTCCAACTCCTGGCACTGGAGTGGTACTCTGTACTCTGCAGAAATCCCAAGATGCAGTCCCGGCCACACCAGGGGCTGCCAAGGTGTTGTAGTTATGAGCCCCTGTGCTAGGACGTCTAAATCTAGGCATCCAGAAGCCCTTCCCTCAGCATGTGCCAGCACCATGGCCTCCCTCCTTAGGGATTTCTGTGCCTTATGCCATGGTGCTGTGGAGGTTTGTAATGGAGCTTCTCCCTTCCCATCACCCCACATGCTTTGGAACTTATTTGATTCTAAGAAACCACTAAGCAGACAAAGGTCAGTACTTCTGAGCTGAAGTAAACTATCTAATGCACACACAGTGCCTGACCCAGAATAAATTGTTCCCAGATAAACACATTCAGGAATTCCACGTGTGCAAGCAACCTTCTAGTAACATTGTAGAACTTGCATTTGAAGCTCTTCAGAATGGTAGTTGGTTGGTTAAGGACAGGGTAATTTTGAGTATGCTGGGAACTAGAGTTAGAGTTACTAGGGGCTAAGCAGTATGGAATGTCAGTCCTGTTGGTTCTTTCCTTGTATTCACTTCTGTAAATGTGAAAGATATTTTGCTACTGTACACAAGATGCAAGCCAAGTCCAGAGAGACCTCAGCAGGTTCTCCTGTTTTCTCCGGACTTCAGTGTCCTAGAGCCAGACTACTTCATCAGCCGCCCTCCGCCTGCCTGCAGAGTTGCTCTAAGGCAAGGGAAATCATCCTGAGTGGAGGTCCTGGGATGGACCTCATGTGGGGCACTGCGTCCTCTCACATCACTCTTCCTGTGGGGCGCTGCGCTCTCTGACGTCACTGGCCTGAGAACTGTGGGTGCCCTCTTGGGGGAGAGCCGCACGCCTATAGGCAGATCCGGTGCGGTCTCTCCTTTTTGTCACCTGCTAGCGTTGTCCTCAGATGGTGGACTGTCTTAGTGCCTGCGGACTGTAGTCTTTGAGAAGAAAGCCCCTGGAATGCCTTCGGGGAGAAGAGAGAGTTGGAAACTTTCCAAAGCTGATGTTCTAGGTACATGCTCACCCGGAATCACACCTGTTGATGTCTGGTGTCAGTCCTCAATAGCGTTTTAGTTGGCAGAAGACAAGTGAGAAAACAATAGAACTTGACACCTAAAACTCCGGGAAACCCCTTCCATGATGTGCTGATTTAGGGCTTTAAAATAAGTCTATTTTCAGAATAACAGAGCTAGAGCCCAACTCGACACCTGCTTTTTAGAATGCACTTTAACTGTCTTAATGACTGAAGGAGAAAAATGTTTGGTTCTTTTCTAACTAAAATCTTAAGTCCTACTATATAATCATTACCCCCTTTTCATAATTTTCATTTCATGCCTACAAATATTCAGTAATTCAAAGAAAATAGAAAGAATAGATTCAGATATAAAACCCGGGTTGTCTGAGATCTATGCTTGGGTACACACTTTGAACTTACGACCTCCGTGATCAGGCAGGCTTCCTGTTGTGTTGTTTGTGACAGGGTCTTTCTTTGTGGATCCCAGTGATCTTCCTGCCTCAACCTCCTAAGTGTTGGGATTGCAGGCCAGAGCCATGACACCCGGTTTATCTGATGATTTCAGAAGTGCCATCACATGCAGAAGAGTGAAGGCTAAACAGAGTCTTTGCTGGTCTCAGGACAAACACAAGCTCATTAAGGGTCTGGGCAGTCGTTTCCTCCTCACAGTGACCAGGCTGATCAGCACCCGGTCGTATGTATACTGTTCAAATCGAGCCACTGGCCTCTTCTGAGCGGCTTCCAGCAGCTACATGTAGGGGCAGTTTGGCTTCTCAGGCCCACTGGCCGCATCTAGGGTTCATATGTAGAAGTGGTCAGAAATCCCAGGATTGGGTGACCTAACTGGAACAAATGTAGGAGTCGGTAATTTGAGCTGGACATCCGCAGATGGGATCTTCCAGGACCAGGTTCCCCCAGAATCCTGAGAACTGACCCCATGTCAAGAAAGTGGAACTGTCTCCACTTCCTTAAAACCCACGCAGAAGCTGGCTGCCACTCCCAGCACTGCTGCCGTAGCACAGGAGGGTTGGTGGGATCCGTGGTAGTTTGGTAGTTAACATGGCCATACGTGAAAGGTGTGGGATAATGATTTGTTCCTTGGCACCACGCTACTGTGTCCCACTAATTACCAAAGAAAAATGTCCCTGGTGTTGGAGGTGGGACTGGTCTCTCCCTTGGAATCATGACCAGCATGCGCTCTGTCCCCTTTAAATACCAAAAGGCTTGTCTGTATTCAGAGTTCAGCTGTGGGAGATCTGAGTAACTCATCTGCATTCTTAAGGAAAGCATTTGGTTTGGTTTGGATTTTCTGGGACTTGTTTATGGAAGTTCCTGATCCACTGTTCTGGTGCCTGACGATCTGAGCACACCTCACGTATTGTCTGGGCCTTTGTCGGTACTTCTGTTGTTGCAGACCCGAAATTAACCCTTTGAATCGGTGCTGAAGGTGTGCTAAGTGCCTTGAGTATTCTACAGACTGTGAAAAGACAATTCTAGAAAAAACAAGCAAAGGACAATCAACAACAGTTCTTTCTTTAAAAAAAATTGACTTATTATTTGTATGTGTATGAATGTATTGCTTGCATGTATGTAAATGCACCCGTGTCATAGACTGCCCATAGAGTTCAGAAGAGGGCATTGGAGCCCCTAGGAACTGAAGTTACGGACAATTGTTAGCTGTCTGTCGTGTGGGTGCTGCAAACCAAACCTGGGTTCTCTACAAAAGCAGCCAGTGCTCTTGACTGCCAAGCTGTCTCTCCAGCCCCAGTGTGTCACTCAGAGTCACAGAGATTTTTTAGACATAGAGGAAAGTACTAATGGATACTTTCTAATTTGCGTGTCAGTGGGATTGATTCCACTGGTATCAATCTGGGTAGTTTAATAATAATAATGAGGAAGAGGCTGTGTGGTCCCTGGCCAGGGTTCAGTTCCCACCCCAAGCAGACCCTGTGAAGTGTCACTTCCCTTTTAACAAGCAGATCTGTTCCTAGGACTACCATCCCTAGCCAAACAACGCAGGCCACATGTGTCCCCATCTGGGATGTGGCTGTTACTGTCCTCTTCCATCTTCAGTCTCGAGTAAAGGGTCTGTCTCTGTGTAGATAGACACCTGATCCCAATCCGATCCATGCGTCCACAGAGAACCTAACATTTCTGTCCTCACCTGGTGGGAAATTATCAAGTGTAACTTGGACTTCAAAGCCACCCAGAGGAATAAGCCCCATAGTCCTCTTCTACCTCTTGTTATAAAATGCCGTATGAGCCACACATTAGCAAATGCTAGCACCTTCATGATGCAGCTGTGGCTTTTGGCTGACTTAAAGAAAATCTTCCTAGAGTTGGAAAGAGACTTGAGAGCTCTTGTGTTACACATGACCCAGTGAGGCAAAAGGCCTTCCCTGGGGGCCATGATGTTGATAGTGTATTACCTAACACAGGTAATGTTTCCTGGTTGCAGTTCCTAAAGGTAATTGCACATAATATATTAATACATTTAAAGTTGACCTAGAGTCAATAACTATATTACTTTTTAAATATGTGATAGATTTATTACTTATATGGATTGTTCCTTTGAAAATGCAATACCCCATACCATTCGTAACCATGGAGTCAAGAAGAATGTTGGACAGTACACAGTAAATGTCATCAGGAACAATACAGGGTGGGGACAAACACAGTCATTCTCCATCCCTGCATTGACTTGGATTTTTGTTTGTTTTTTATTAGTTAAGACATGGTCTCATCCAGCCCAGGCTGGTCTCCAGCTCTTATGTAGACGAAGATGACTTGGAGCTTCTGATCTACCTGCCTTTACCTCCCAAGAGCTGAGATTTGCCTTGTCCAGATTTCTGGTTTGTTTTGATTGCTAACATACCTTACCATCAAGATCTCATGTGAAAACAGAACAATGCCTTCAAACTTTTTTTTTTTTGAGACAGGATCTCACTGTGTATGTAGTTCTGGCTGACCTGGAACTCATTATGTACACCAGACTGACTTCAAACTCACAGAGATCTGCTTGTCTCTGCCTCCCGAGCGCCGATATTAAAGATGTGCTCCACGGTGCCCTCCAGACAGTCTTATAATACTTGAACAGTCACAAGAAGGTTGTAAAGTTTATCACCCAAGCCATATACAATGATTTGGTACCTATTTCCACTAGTCCTGAAGGAAGTCTAAATCATACTGAATCGCTTACTAGTGTTTAAGTCTATGCATGCTGCTAGACCTACATTCCATGGACTGAACTGCTTACAAACAGCAAAGAATTGCTTGCAGTCTGAGAGGCTCAGAATTCCAAGACCAAGTCACCAGCAAATCCAGTGTGCAATACCGACACACTCCCTGATTCATCTTGGGCGCCTTCTTGATGTGCCTTTCTGTGGTGGAAGGTGCAGAGAGGCCCTCTGTGTCTCTTAGGGGAACACATCCCATCTGTGAGGGCTCCACCTTCCTGACCTTCCTGACCCCCAGAGGTGTCGTCTCCTAGTGGTACACCCTGGAGATCACTGTTCAGTGTATGGACTGTGTCCCTCTATGGGACACAGACATTCAGACTTTAAGAGCATCTGCTTTGCCTGTGGTCTCTGTGCCTCACGGAACTGTAGCCCTTGACTCAGAGGCTGCTGGGCTGGGCTGGGTGTGGTATGCAAGGTGTCTGGGTTTTAGACTGCCCTCACCATGGCATCTGAGGTCAGAGTGCGAGGAGTAGGCCATACAGCTTTAACTGCAGCTGTGACCTGCTGTGCCTGGAGGGCACTTAAAATAAACACCTGAGATGAGTCAACCAGTAGAGCTCTCGACACATTTTACCAAACAGCTGCACTTTTTGCTGGATTAGTTTCCCAGAGCAGCTGCCACAAACTCAATGTTAACAATTGTCGGAGCTGACACCAGGCTCTATGCAATTTGGTAGAGAACCCCTGTCAGGACTCGGAGCTTCCTGGACTGGAGCACTAAAACTGTTCACGAGCTGCCCTTCACGTAGGCTCCTGGGGCAGCTCTGTGGGCTCCGGCACACTGCCCCATGGTCTTGTTTCTATCCAGCAGAGACAGATAACGGAAATCAAGATGACCTGGTGCATTTAGCACAAAGGTAACAGCAGTTGTGAGGTCCCAGGTGACTCAAAGTGGAGGGACATCTGCAGGATGCAGTGTGGACTGCGGCCCACCCCTGGCTCCAAAGCACACTGCCAGTCTCCAGATTAAGTCCTTATTTACTCTCAAGGGCACAGATGCAGTTGGTGAGGGCCCTTGATTGACAACTACCCTCTTCTTGGTTGCTTGCAGGGCTTTCTTTTAACGTCCAGTGTTTCTATTTCTAATAGCTGGATAAATACATTAACTCTCCCCTAGTGTAAGCTCCTCCCACGTCTAGCTCCACCTGCCAACCAAAGAAGAACCAGCTAGAGCCCTTGCTCAGACACTGTACAGAGTGCTGAGCTGAGTTCCTTTCCCTGTGTTTCCTGTTGCAGCTCTGTTTCCAGGCAGTTTGGGCTCCTCCATTCTGTGGCTCTTCCTGGTCTTTATTTATTTATTTATTTATTTTAGAAAAATAAACCCCCCACTTATTTATGTATATTTATTTGGGGAAGGGATGAGCATGTCACAGTGCATGTGGCGAGTTCTGACCATGTGGGTTCTGGGGATCAAACTCAGGTTGCCACATTTGATGGCAAGTGCCTCACCTGCTGAGCCATCTTGGGCCCTGGGAGCCAGGCTCTTGGCCCGTGGCATCTCTGTTGTGAAGTAGTGAGGTTGTAATTTTAAAAGCATTTTCATTGTGTGTGTATGTGATGCTTATTGTGGATGTGGGCAGTTGTGTGCCACAGCACAGGTGTGGAGGTTAAAGGACAATTTCCAGGAGTCTGTTGTCTCCTTTGATGATGAGTTCTAGGGACCAAGTGCAGGTCGTCAGACTTGAGAGTAGCCAGGACTCACTTCTATGCCACCCTGCCGGGTATGTTTTATAGTAGACTAAAACTCTTGTATAAACATGTTGCCTTTCATCTTGGAAAACCCCATCTTGAATAGGACAGTACATTGCTGCCTGCCAGGTCCCTGAGGATTTTGTTGTACATGATTCAGGGATAAAGGATGCAGACCAGTAATAACTGATCCCATGTCCTAGACAGGCTTCTCAGATGCTTTAAATATATACAAACAGACAGACACATAACTATCTATGGGCCACATGGAAATGTCTGCAAAGCACTGGCTGTGTCATGGGGATTGGCACACACAATCGCTGAGTTGGTGAAGTACACATTGATACAGAGGAATGTCAGGAGTGTGTGTGTATGTGTACACCCATACACCAGGCACATGTGAGTATGTCTGTAAAGTGCATGTTCTGTTAATACAAAGACAGTCAAGAGAAAGAGGCAGAGGTAGGGAGAGGAGGAAGAGGAGGGAGAAGGAAGCTAACCAAAGGGGTGAAAATAATAGAGATGAGAGCTGCTTTACATACATGGCCTGCGGGACTCTGCCAGATGAAGCCATCTGAGTGACCATCAGCACTGCAGGAAAGGAGCTAAGGGCAGGAGGAGCCTGTGGCCACAGAGGAAGTGGAAATGAGTGAGACTCGTCATGGGGAAGGCAGCCCATGGCTACAGGTCACTCTTGTGTTTTATAAACAGCTCCGTCTGTTGCCACAGGTCGGTTATCCTGTGCAAAGGCCCCCAGGCAGACTTGCTGCACAGAGGGGATCATGCAGGGCTTCATGGTGTCGGAGCCCTGGATTTTCTAGGTGACTGGTTTCATTTGCCCTTCTTGGTTGGTTTTAAAGTCTTCTCCACATTGGTGTGGTGTATATACTTTCTATTGTCCTAAATTTTGGGAGCTTTCTGCTTTCAGATGGATGGACTTTTTTGGTCATTTGGAGGCTCAGTGTACAAATTCTTTTAATTGTTTTTGAGACAGGGTCTCATGTAGTCCAGGCTGTGCTGTCTAGGATGAATGAAGTCTTGATCTTTCTGTCTCCACTTCCCAAATGCTGGGATTACAGACATGTTCCAGGCCTGGCTTTATACTGTACAAACTTGACTAAACTTTGAAGCCCTCACCAGACAAAGAAATGCCTTTCCTCTTTGGCAAGATTTTGCGTCTACAGCACTGAAAGATATCTTTAATCACCTCCAAACCCTTCTGACAGTCTTTCCATGGTCACTTCTTGGAAACTCCTGCTCATCCCCAGACGTGCCTATAATTGAACCCCTCAGATTTTATGTTAAATTTGTAATTTAAAAAGTCCCAGATTGATTTCAGAATCTGTACATACTTTCAAGACAGCACTGAGGACAGAGGGACTTTCAAGCTCCTCTGTGGCCCTGTCAGACATGGATCCCTTCTCTTCTTGAAATGTTTACATTCATGTCGAATCTAGGGTTTAGTGAACCATAAAAGTTAGACGTTAATGCAAACAAGAATTGACCCCAAAACATATTCCAGCTGATTTAAAAGGAGACAAAGCAGATGGCAGTTACTGAAATGACCCCTTCTTCAATTTGGACTCTGCTCACTCCAACCCTTTCAGCTTCGTGTACCAAGCATTCCAAGTCCACAGTGACTTGACCAGAACACAGGTCAGGGCAGCCCTCACTCTGAGACCATTCGAACTGGAAGAGAAAACGCATCAGGAAAGGGTTATCTCATTGAGAGCTTGTCCCTGCCGGCCATGACTTCAACTGATATCTTCCAAAACTCCTTAGAATGCAGAGCAGTTGGAAACAACTTAAAATGACTTCTCAAGGACTTGGAGAGGCGGCTTAGTGGGCAAAGTTGAGGACCTGTGTTAGGATCCCTGCTACCTTTGTTAAAATCCAAGCATCGCAATGTGAGTCTGTAACCCCCAGGGCTGAGGGCTGAGACAAGAGGATCCCAGAGGCTTGCTGGTCATCCAGCCAAGAATGGTGACCTCCAGGTTCAAAAAGCAAAGAAGAAGAATCAGTTGAGGAAGACAGGCTGGTCCCCAGGACTGCCATCCAGCTGGAGCCTGGATGTCTCTCCTGTTGGCAGCCTCAGCTTTGCTTTTGGCTCCTAAGACCTAAGGTTCGAGTACCTTGGAGACACCTCCACCCCTCTCTCCAGGTCTGTCTTCGGAGATATCGCAGAGTTGGAGAATGCAGTACATATTTCCTCTCTAAAGTGTGTGCCATGCCTTGGAATCCCGTGTTTAATCAATACTCCTCCTGTGCCATCCACAGGATGTGGACGTTCCCAGTGTGTGCTCATATGTAACCGCTTCTCTCGCCTTCCTTTTTTTTTTTTGCACAGTCCTAGGCATCTTCTCAAGAACGCATTACTGCTTGCAAGGGAACTGGGATAGGAGAGGAAGAGTCTACTTAAAGACTCTTGGCAAAGTCAAGTCAAAGGACCTATAATGGCAGTAAACAACCCAGGCCCATGGCAAAGGCTGCTCTCAGCTCTGATGATGATATAATATGCATCTAAGCTCCCCACATCCTTGGAGGGTGTGCTGTGGAAAGGCTCCCCATTTGAAGATGCCCTTCGATCACAGAGTCCAGAAACTGCAAGCTTCCTCCTGTCAGAGACATCGTCGCTAAACTGTTGTGTGACAAGCTGTCCGCAGTTGGGTCGTTCTGAGAAGACAGCAGTAAAGAACTTTTAACTTTGCCAGGTTAAGATATGCGTGGGCCACATATTCCCAGGGAGTGAACAGGCTGACGTGGTGAGGAAGAGATGCTGACAGCCTGTAGTGCTAGATCTTGAGGCAGGGGAGCGCTGGCTCTGGGAGGTCGAAGCTGCACCCCCCCTATACACTGACATGTACTGTGCAGGTGAGGATACCACAGTTATGTACAGAGCCAGACCAGCTCGCGGCCATTAGTCTTCAAAGGCACTAACCAGTGCTGGAAAATGACTGTTGATTCACTTAAAATGTTTGAAAGAAAGAAAGAAGGAGACTGGAGAGATGGCTCAGCGGCTAAGAGCACTGGCTGCTCTTGCAGAAGACATGGATTCAGTTCCCAGCACCCATATGACAGCTGACAATTGTCCATAACTTGAGTTCCAGGGGATCAACCCCCTCTCTGACCTCCTCAGGCATTGCATGACATGGGTGCACTTTCATACATGTAGGCAATAGACTCATACACATAAAATAAAAATAATAATTAAAAAATATTTTTTAAAAAAGTACAGCAACCAAAAGAAAACTTTTTATGTAAAAGCCTTTGGAAAACAGATTTGTGGTTGGAGCGATGCATTGGGTTAGCTCTTTGAGTAGAAGATGAAGATAGCAATCTAAGAGCTCCATGGAGGCTGGACCCCTGGGCCCCTTAGACTGGAATATCAGCGAATGCTAAACTGTGTCCTCTAGTGACCTCCCATTCCTTCCCCCTCCAGCTTTGGCCAGTCCTGCAGGTAGAAGTTGAAGAATTCTAGTCCATATCATTTGTAAATGTCACTACACTATCAACATACCCATGACAGTTCCAAGTCTCATCAAGCTGTGCCCTCTTCCCTGTACGTATTCAAGTCCCCTGGCTGGCTGAGTTCTTGGTGTCCTGCAGGGCCACCAGCTCCACTATGACAAGCTGGAGTTCCAGCCACAGTGAGAAAGACTCAAATAGGAGGCTGCAGTGACTACACTCCAGCTGTTACTAACAGGCCATCAGAAGATATGGTCCCTAAGGCAGAAGGGTGGAAAGAACAGTGTTGGAGGGATGAGGTGGGTGGTCCTTGAGAGCGTTCTTTACCTTTATCAAATGGATTTTTACCAACCACTCTATACAAATTAGAAGATTTTCAGCATACCTAGATGGTGACTTGGGAGTACCTTCTTCCAGGGACAGCCTCTTGCTCCTGAGCTCCAGGGAAGCCAGGTGTGTGCTACAGTGTTACACAACAGAACAATGTGGGAACAGAGAAACTGTTTCATGGCACTCAAACTTAATGATAGCTTTATCACATAGTAAAGATTCCTTTTTTTATTCTTGAAGAACAGTCAGTACCGTAATTTATGATCATCTCTCTGGGCGCAGATTGGGACAGGAGAATATGTAGACATTCTGCTTCCTCTCCTTCCTCGTGTTTTATTTATCCTCGTGAGGGTACTGACATGAAAACAGGATCTTCATATCCAGTGAGCTCACCGGCTGTTGCTTTCCCACCAGAAATTCCAGGCTTTGTGACATCAGTGTGTGTGGCTCTGGATGTCATTTCAAGAGCAGGCATCTGGAAATGATGAAGTCCTGAACAACAAAGTTGTTTTCAGGAAAACAAACTAGTGGGGAAGGGGAAGGAAGCTGAACTTCCCTGAGCGCCTACTATGTGCATGCCATTGTCGGCTTGCTGCACGGGGTGAGGCATACAGATAAGCACCCCACCACGCAAGCCCCGTTCCTCCGTGATTCCAAGGGCTGCGAGTAAGGTCACGTTTCAAGCACCTGTTGACTCTGAAACCACTGCACAGCTTCTCGAATGCTTTTGTGCCTGTCCTCGAGCTGCCGGTCACTACACACGTGGCAGTGTCTACTGGATCATTGTTCCATCTGCCTGTGCTTGTTGAAATGGGAGTAGTTCAAATGAGAAGTCTTCGTTCATGAAAGCTTGTTTTTACTATGAAATGTCTATTTAAAAGTCCAAAATTAGTGTACTTCCTGTACTGCATCCCAAATGTTGCTGCTGGAACTCTGCATTGAAAGTTCTTTAAAAACAACCCTCTTTTGAGACATGGTCTCTAGTAGCCCAGGCTGGTCTTGAACTTGCTCTGTAGAGATTAGCCTTGAACTCCTGATCCTCCTGCCTCTGCCTAGTACTGAAATTATAGGTATGTGAGGCAAAGGTTCTTGGTGAGGATGAGAAGAACATGTGGGTCAATCAGATAGCGTGAGAAATTCTGCAGTACCGGGGAGCAGTGTTAGCTGGAAAACCAGTAAAGTTTCAGCTGTGTAGTGGCCACACGCATGAATTCCCTGAAGGCAACTGAGGCAGGAGGGAGGGGCATGATCTCGCTGCATCTGATCTGTTTTTGAGCCCCTGAACCCTTCATGGGTGAAGAGGATGAAAGCTACATGATTTGTTCTCTGAAATGTGCCTTAAGTCAGTGTAACCAAAATCCCAGCCCTGAGCAAGACAGATCCAGGCTGGGAAGCCGAGGAATTTGGTGGCTCCTCAAGCTCAGTTCTGATTTCTCCTCCATCAGAGGCCTGTTGGTCTGTGGGTTCAGGTTGACCAGTTCCTTAATCTGGAATCTGTCTCTACAGTCTGTTTTCTTTGACTGGCCTGTTGCATGCAGGTTTGTGGGGGAACACAAGAGATCAAGAGCAACGGTTTACCAAAACAAACAGAAAGTAAAAAATAAATAAAGGCTATTTTAAAACATAGCCTTGGAAGAGCAAGGTAGAGTCCCCAAGTTTATCCCCGTGTTTTAATTTTAATTTATTCAGCCCTGAGAGTAACCTGACCAGGCGGAGCTGGCTGTCTCCAGTGCAGATTTTGCAGCTATATGAGGACACAGGGACCTTGTCACAGGCCAGTAGGGGTGTACATCAAAGTAGCCAAACAGGAGATCTCTGAGAATTTTATTTTTCTCCAGGCATGGGGGCACAGGTCTTTAATCTCAGCATGCAGGAATCAGAGGCAGACGAATATCTGTGAGTCCAGGACCAGCCTGGTCTCCATCAAAAGTTCCAGGATATCTGGTGCTGCAGGGAGACCGTGTCTCAAAAGGACTAAAAAGACCAAAAAAAAAAAAAAGAATTTTATTTTACATTTACTTATTTTAGAGAGGGGATTCATGTGCCACAATGCACCTGTGGGAGTCAGAGGACGCCTTCCAGGAGTGGGTTTGTCCTTCTACCATCTGGGTTCCAAGGATCAAACTCAGGTCATCGGGCTCGGCAGCAAGCACTGTAGCCTCGGAGCCATTTCACAGCCCTCCCTGTTCTTTATACTACAAAGAGATGCCTCTCTGGGGCCGTGATAGTTAAAATCACTTCCCTTAGCTACATGCCTGCTTTATATAGCAACTGCACTCACTGCGTTCTGGATATATCATAGCTGAACTCTGGGGCTGCTGTTTGTTGAGGTCTTGTTATCACGTGGTGTTTATAGGTGGTTGACTGTTGAGTGATAGGCCCCGGTAACGTGATCCCCATGAAATCACACTGCATAAATGATGGAAATTTCCCCATGGAAATCACCCTAGTGTGGAATGAACCATGGAAGGAACATACTGTCTTTTCCTCCTGTCCTCTGAATTTTAAAAACCTGACTATCTTTGAGAGTGATTATAAGGTATTATCTCGGAGACTTTTTTTTTACAGTAGACATTTACTTAAAGTAAGACATCTTGGGGCTGGAGAGATAGCTCCGTGATTAAGAGCACTGACTGTTCCTACAGCAGTCCCAGGTTCGAATCTCAGCACATGGTGGCTAACACCCGTCCATAGCACCAGTTTCAGGGGATCTTATGTCTTCTATCGTCCACAGGCACTGCATGACACTGGTGCACTTATACACATTCAGGCATAGCATCCATACACATAAGATAAAGATGTTTTAAAGTAAAACATCTGCAGAACAGATAATTCTTAAATTGTGATTCAAGTTGAACCAACTTTTAAAAATACACTGAGACCAGAGCTCCTTCTCCCGCCCTCTCTCTTCTCTCTTTTCTTTCCTCAATAGCCTCAGGTGAGGCTCAAGGTCAAATTTATCCTCATATTTTGTCCACTGTTCCTTGGGCAAGATCTGATGTCTCAGAGTCAGGTCCACGGCTCTCCTAATGCAAAAATTCTGTCATCATAAACGTGCGCAGGAAGCCTTCTCACGGCTTCTTTCACAGCTTCCTTCTCCTCCCCAACCCTGTCAAATCCTGCAACCTGTAAGACCATTTAACAGCAGGCCTGCCTGTCATCTTGACCTGAGAGAAAATCTGTGGCTTCTGGGTAAATCCTGGAGGATGCACCGAGCTCCAGAGACTTTCTAGCATGTAATGGGGGATGACAGCGGGGGGTGGCCACTCTGTCCCAGGGTGTCTCACCCCTAGCATGTTCTGTGACCTCCTTCCTCAGCATCCTTGCTGGCTTCAAGGCTGCATTTCGTAGAAACAGTACTGGGAGACACTAACCGCTCTGTCACATGTGAAGAGAAGGGTTTTCAGGTTCTACCGGGGACAGCTAGCTCTGTGCCCCACAGAATTCCCCACTGGG
Source organism: Eospalax fontanierii (assembly GCA_035773235.1). Taxonomy (NCBI): domain Eukaryota; kingdom Metazoa; phylum Chordata; class Mammalia; order Rodentia; family Spalacidae; genus Eospalax; species Eospalax fontanierii. The sequence continues at coordinate 58,495,737 of CM069542.1, read as the reverse complement.
ATGCTAGCCGTGCTGTGTTTACTGAAGTACACAAACTGTGGAAAGTGATCCTGTGTGTGCATCTAGACAGCATGAGTGTTCACTGTCAACTTCAGCTTTGACTTCTGTTCAGGATGCGTCCAGGTGAAATGCTGGGGACGCCCTCAAGGATAGAAGTAGAAAATTCCATCAGCAAACCAAGACTGGAAAAGGATGTGCGGCCAAGCTAGAACGCCGCACTAACCGCTTTCCCCTTTGTACCCTCTCGGTGAGGCTTTTCAAGCACAGAGAACACTAGGACCGTGTGACGCCCTGTTCACCACCCGGCTCTGTCCGGTGCCACTGTGGCACTGTCCATTTTTGCTTGCTTTTTGTGTTTTAAATATGAATCTTAACCTAGTTAGGAAAGTGTCTTCCTTTTCTCCCCCCCGCTCCAGTCCCGATCCTCGTCCTCCTCCCCGGAGGTGACCACAGCCCTCAGCCTACCTCTTGCTCATGCACACATATCACGCAGTCATCACAGAACTGCCTGTGACTTTTGAACAGGAAAGATACCTGCACAGGTGAAGGGCTCTGCTTCCGGTCTTTGGCTGGGCAGGAAGCACAGGCTTCAGCTCTTGGTAGGAAAGTGATGTCTTCACAGCCTTGGTTTCTTTGTCTGCTAAGTAGAGATAATAATTATGGCCTAGCAACTTTGCTGAGAGGTTAAATGAGATATTTAAAAGCACTCTGCACAACTCCTAGCAGATGGGGAGCATCTGGTAAATGGCTGGAGGTCAAAGGTGTAGATACTTAGTCCTTTATAAAGGACCATTTATAAATCCCACAAGGTAACCAACTTAGTGGTAGTCACTAGGTGTGAGCAGCACAGAGACAGACTCACACCATGCCAAACACCTTAGGAGGCACCTGCCAAGGAGCACAGTGGACTCTACTCCACTGGGGGAAATGCTTGTTACAAATTTCAGTCTCATTTACTCATTAATATGAGACTGCGGTGTTTTTCAAGTAGGAGTTAGAATCTCTTTCTCTTTTGAACTCAAGTTCAAATATTTGAGTTATATTTATTATTTTAGATGTAATCTGGGTTTGTTCTGTTGTTAGTGTTTGGGGCCTTTTCAATAAACAGAGTGTCACACTTACCTCTGAGTGGATTTGCTGAAACAGCACTTCTTCCAGCATTCTTTGTAGACATTTTTTCATATATTTACTTGTTTGTTTGTTTTCATTTTATGTGTATGAATGATGTACCTGCACCTGTGTATGCATTGCCCACCGCAGCCCAGAAGGGAACTGAAGTTGTAGATGGTTTTAGCTGCCATGTGTGCGTGCTGGGAACTGAACCCAGGTCCGCTGTAAGAGCAACCAGTGCTTTTAACTGCTGAGCATCTCTCCAGCCTACCAGGTGCTCTGTTTTATTGAGGGACACGTCTTTGCTGGATGAAGAGCTGCCTTGGACACCTTTACAAACCCAGGTTTGAAGTGAATGCAACCCACATGTTTTTGTTGTAGTGATGCTGTGACATGGACGCACAGGACGGGACATGGACGCACAGGACGGGACCAGGAAGGGAGTCAGAGCTTCCAGGACAGCAGTCTTACATCCTCCATGGGTTTTCATACACCCACATTTTCATATAGTCAGCATGTGGGAGCTGGAGGCTGAGGGGGCTCTGGAGTGTGGCTGCTGGGTAGGGAGGGGCTGCCTGGCCTGCCCCAAAGCTGTGTGTGCTCAGGGCATGTCTTCTCAGGGACATCTGTGCAGGCTCCTGCGGTATTCAGGATAACGGATACTTTAAGACAGTCCTCCAGGTAGAAGTGGAAGGATCAGAGTTCAAGGCCAACCTTGGGTACAGGATGAGTTTGAAAACTAGCCTGGGCTCTTTAAGACCCTGCAGAGAGAGGGGGAGGGGAGAGAAAGACCCTAAAACAAACCAGAGTGCTGTAGGTCAGGGCCCAGGTACCACAAATGGTATCACCATGAGAGTCACTGGAATTTTACCAAGCATCCATCGCCCTCAAGCCCTGGGAGAGAACACAGACTTCCACTCTCTGGGACCATGTTAATTTTTCCACAAGACTCACTTGTGGCCTGCATGGAAGATCCCAGCCATAACTAAGATACAAACTGTCAAGCCCATCCACAGTGTTGACCTCATCTACCTGCAGAGCTCGTGTGTCCTAAATGGGACCCCACCAGATCTGCTCACGAGGCAGGGGAACAAGAAAGCTAGGTGACTAGATTCTGCTCCTACAGGCCTCACAAATCTGAGTGGGAAGCCCCTTGCCACCCAGGTCATCAGAGGATTGCTCCCACTGCTGTGGTGGTGGAGGCTGTCAAGGGTGGGAGGAGACTGTTGGGACAAGAGGAAATACAGATGGGAAAAGCTGCCTGGAGGGTTATCTCCTACAGAGACAGATCCTTAAAAGAGCCTCTGAGGTCAGATAAGAAAGTTCCTTTCTCATTTCTGTTGTGTTCATTTAAGAGTAGCATTTTGGGGTCTTCCGGTCAGTATTCAGGTGCTGGTAGACCCTGCTGGTAGAATGCCGACCACACTGCATGACCACGCGGAGCTATGAAGGACACTACTTCGTCTTCATGGAAAGGGCATTGGAAGATATTTTGATCATTTCTTTGGGCTCCAAGCTGAGCTTGACTTCAAACCGGCTGTGCCTTTAACCGAGTCCTCCATGCCTCTGGGTCGGAAGTCTCAGCTCTGAGCTGCCCCTGCCTACCCAACTGCTAGAAGTTACTCACCTCTGCCCTCCTTCCTGGTCAGGGCTGTAGACAGGCCATAACTGAGGACTTTGTTGAGATCCACACCACAGAGTAGCTGGCCTTGCCGCTGGAGTGTGGTACCTCTGTGTCTGTGCTGAGGGGGTTAAAGGGAATTTAACCACTGAAAGGGTGGGAGGTGATGCAATCACCTACATTGGGAGGGGGAACAGGATCCACATGTGCCCCTTAGTTCCTGACATGTGGCTCTTCCCTGACATGAACTGCTGTGCAAGGCAAGTGCAGACGTGCCCGCCCGCTCTGCTCCCCTGCAACCCCTGGCTCTCACAGGACCCCTCCATGTTTGCTCTACACCCTTTCTGCTGAGGTAGCTGAAGAAAAGGCACAGGACGCCGGGTTGCACGTCCTTGTCTTGTGTGCCTTCCGTAGACATCAGACATACAGGAGATTTCTTAAGGCCTGGGCCGCTTACTTTGGTCACAGATCTGTTCCTTAAGGTCCTTGTGCCTGATGCTGCTTTGGCCCTAGAAACATTGGAGGCAGTGCGAAAATAAAAGTGAACAACAGCCTGGGGTCCTGAGCTCCCCACAGACCCAGACAGCCATTCCCCTGCATCTCTCCAGGGCAGTTGCTGCTTCAGACAGAGCCAGCTCGTGGAGAGCTCAGTGCTAGGGAGGGACGAAGGGAAAATTTCCTTTCGGTTTCCTAGTCAGTGCCTTTGTGGCAGCGTTTGCTTCAGGACAGCCCCGTCATTCGCAGCCTCTGCCCATAGACAGCATGCTCCTGATCGCAGCCCTCTCCTAAATGTGCGCATTGACCCTAATGAGCTTGCCTGACCTCCCTCCCTCCCCCAGGAAGCCCCTCCTAGGCAGGTACACCCTTCATGCACCTGTCTCTCCAAAGCTCAGAGCCCCTCAAAGGCAGAAGCAGACCCCTGCCTTTTGGGCTCTGTACCCCTGCACTTGATGGGGAACACTCCCAAGTTCATGTGCGCTGAGTAAGGAGCCATGCTCCAGGCTGAACTTGTCCTTTTCCAGTAACAACATCTCAGCATTTCAGAGCTCCAGAAGGAAGGGGGCCACTTTGGGATATAAGGATGACCAGCAGAGCCCCAGTCAAGAGACCCAGTGGACACCTTGCCAAGACAAAGTGTTCCCAAGCTGGGCTCAGGGGTTCAGGAGCTGGTAAGGGGTGTTTATAATGTAAATCTGTACAGAAACTCTGCAGAGGGGCGGGGCAGCAGGATCCTCAGAAAAAGCAAAGTGGAAGCCCCAGAACTCGGCCCTCAGCCTCAGATACCATGTAGAGAAGGAATTAGGATGCTGTGGGCACAGTGGGCACAGGAGAACTGTTGGCCAGGGCACCCACAGAGTACAGGAAGGTGTGTGTCTCTGACAACTCTGGCTTCTAGCAGTGTAACGCTGCTCTGACCTCCCACCCCCCGCAGGTCAGAAAGCTTCTGCCTCAGTACCACAGCTGGAGCTCTTGTATTTGCCCTTGCAGTCTGTCATCTCACTGTGGGCTTCCTCCTGGACCCTGGACTGAGAAGAGTTAACAAAAACTTGAAAAGAGGGTTGTGGTTGGGTCCTTGGAGACGCTGCAGAGGTGGCTTCCCCATGGGACACACTTTAGGCTGTGACTTCTCCCAAACACAATGACTCAGGAACTCTTTCTGAGAAGACGTGAAGAAACATCGGCTCACCTCAGATAGGGTACCAGCACCAGGCCAAAGTGACAATTCCACTCTAGCCTAGCTTTGGGGACCAAGGTATTTGTTAGGTTTGCTTACAGGAAGGAGCAGGTGTGAGAAGTGCTTGAGGGTGTGTGGATGATCCCAAGCAGCCACATTACCAAAAAGTCTCACTCTGGCATAGATGATGGCTTCCTCATAGCTGCCTTGATGGAGCCCTGCCCTCGCTCAGCTAACCTCCCTCCCTTCTGTAAGCCCCAGAACCTCCTGAGACTGTACCCTGTGCCGCTGGGGCAGAGTTACACGGAGCTGGCCAGGAGGCACGAGGGGAGTGACTGGAGCCCCAGGGAAGGTCCAGTGACCCTCCCACTGCCTCCTCCGATGAGGCTGCCCACAGCCCAGTCCAGAGCCTGGCTGTGAGTGGTCGCAGCTGCGCTGATGAGATGGAAATGGCTAGTGTGCTGGGAGGGCGTGGTGCCTTCTAAGATGAAAGACCTGCACCTTTGAACTCCTCACTTCTTCACTGGCACCTGCTTAACTGGGGACAGAGGAAAAGAAGGTGCTGGCGGGCTTCTGGATGCTGGAGCTGCGTCTTTTACAGAGCACTCGCCCTATCTAGAAGGTCCTTCTTGAAGCAGTTACAGGGAGGCTTTTAAAGGTCTTCATAAAAGTGAAAATGTAAAGAGCTCTGGGAATGAGACCTTTCCTTTCAGCCCAGTGTTTGCTGTCATGTAAATAGGAAGGGCTCTTCCTAGGTTCAGGAGCTTTAAAAAAAAAAAACCTTGCTGTTACGTGATGACCTCAAAGGAATGGCTTCCTCCTCACGGAAGGATATTCTTAAGGAATGCAAACTTGTGACAGGAATTATTGATACCTTTGGAATTTTTTTCTCAAGTGACTCAGGCTTCTTCAAACCATTACCTAGGACTTAGTCAGGGACTGCCTGTCGCCATTCCCCTCGTTTAAAGTAGAGCAGGGCGCAGAGACAGAGCAAAAAAGCAAGGGTGTGCTTTCATATTGCCATTCCTACCCCGTGAATGACGCTCATTCTCCTCCATACTTTAATTAGAATGTTTCTACGTTTGCCAAAGAAAATGTTGGAATGGAGACAAAACCGTGAGATTATAGGAACAGGGCTTGATGTAATGGCTTATTTGTGAAGGAAACACAACTTGTTTGGTATTTTATTGAAGCAGGAAGTTCAAAACCTCAGAACATACAAGCACAACAAATTCTCAGGTGCCGGCTGAGTCATCTGTTGTTGGAAATGGGCTCTGGTAGTTTTCCCTGGATTTACTTTTTATCTTCATTTTGTTTTTTTCAGAGTCATGGGGGTCAGGTAGGATAGGAAATTACACAGAGATCCAGTTAGCGAATGTGTACTTTAAAAAAATCAGTACTCAAGATTAAACAAACAGCAAGTGAGACAGTCTCTCCTGCTCTGCGCATTCTTATAGTTACCTACATACAAAATGAAAAAAAAAAAAACTGAGAGAAAACAGTTACTAGCTGAAAAGCAGTCACTGTGGGGAATTGGACTGAGATTAATCAAGGCTTTAGCAGGGTCTCTGGCTACCGGGCAGGCCTACAGAGTTAGCAAGCTGGGGAAATATCTGAGGCTGGGCTGTTTCAGGTGCAGACGTCTTTTACCGTGGCATTTCACATCCCTTTCTGAAACCCTGGGTCCAGACATGCTTTGAAATTTGCCAAATCTACAGCCACCTGGCATCCCATGTAGTGTTAGACCCTCGTGAATCTCTGTCCAAGTCAGGCGGCCGCTCCTGGTAGAACTTAGCAAAGCTCCTGGGATGGGGTTCGGGTGAGGGTGGGGGGACAGGATGAAGACCCTCCCACGCACACCCCTCTGACTTGCTGTGGATGCTTCTGCTAGAGATGGGAGTAGTGAACAGTTCGTAGTTGTAAACACGCCTGTGTAGAGACTTGCCACAGCTAAGTAAGGAAGGTAGAAAACAAGAACGAGCGAGAGGCGCTCCTTCAGACAGACAGAATCCAGCGGAGGGCTCCCTGGTGCCCTGCATGGGGCGCCGTCCTGCTCCGGCAGCTTCCTCCCTCATGTGCCACTCCTGTTCTCAGTGATCTTCGTGCACTATCATTGAGTTACAACTCCGCCGTGTGATTTCTAGGGATTTCCTTTAGCCTGCAGGTCCAACTTCAAACCCTGGAGCCTTTCCGAAACCTGCTGCCACCTCCCTGCCGGCACATTGTTCTTCTCTACTAACCAGACACCAGCTGCCCACAGAGCCAGCCTGCCCTGCCCGAACCACTGTTGGCTAGTCTCCGTCACGAGCCCTGCCCCATCTCTGTCACACTGGGCACATGCATGCACACTCTCAAAGCACACAGTCCATATCGTATGAACACCACACACTGATATCAGTGCACGTGCACACACAGGCACACACCCCCTTTTCCTAACTGTCCATAGGACCAGCTTCTCTGGGAAGTACCCAGACCTCCAAAAAGTTTACTTGAACCTTCTTTGAGCTTTCACAGAAATGTTTTAGGTTACCAGCCAGTGTTCCGGAACACTGAAAGGCTGACAGGCTGACAGACGTGCCCTGGTCAGGTTGGATGTTTCTTTGTCTCTTCTGCGGAATCACAAGCTCTTACACACACAGTTCCTTTTTTCCCTTTTTTAAAATTTATTTTTAGTTTATGTATATGAGTTTTTGCTTGTATGCACGTAAGTGCACCTGTGTTGTACAATGCCCATGGAGGCCAGAAGAGGGTGTCAAATTCCCTGAAAATGGAGTTAAGGGGAAGTGTTAGCTGCCATGTGGATCCGGGGAACCAAACCTGTGTCCTCTCAAAGAGAAACCAGTTCTCTTAACCAGTGAGCCATTTTTCCAGCCCCCGCTTTATTTTATTCCCTGAATTACACATTGGTGACGTTCTATAAATGTTTGAGTTAATGCTGGATCTGATAGAAGGATAGCAAGGTTCCAAGTGCTAGGTATGTAGGTCAGGGTAATCAGAGTCCTTGCACAGACTGACCAAGAAGAGTGTCCACTCAGGATGGAAAGTTTGCAGGCCAGATTGCAGACAGCCTTCGAGGCCAAACACATTAAGCAACTGTCTTTAGTGAGGACTTCCATGGCAACCAAGTGGTGTCAGATAGAGAAAGAACTGGCAGAGTGGTCCACCAGGCAGAAGTGTCCATGAGATGATGAGCTACTGTAGTGACCATGGAAACGGGAGGGGGACTGGGCCCGGACCTCGGGCACAACAAGGGCCTGGAAGGGATGGCGCCAGCAGTGTCTCCCACTCAAGCCCCGAAGTGGGAAGGCTCCTGCCTTCGGGTCATTTCCTCCCCGTAATGCGCACTGGATCCCTAGTCAGCCTTTGTTGTTGGCTGGTTTGGTTTGTCCTTTCCTAGTAGTTTCCGACCTCCAGGTATTTGTAGACAGATCTTATCTCCTTCCTACTTAGTCACCTCTTGGCCCAACTCTCCATGTTTTATTCTTTTAAACTTTGCTCCTGAGCCTGACCTTTCGACAGCCTCTGAAGCACGTTTGTTTTATGTTTTCAGATGTTATTCGATTTGGACTATTTTAAGAGACGTAATAAACTACATAAGGGTTGGCCTAAATAAGAATGGTCTTAAAATAGAAAGAAAATTGAAACTTGTTTGTATGGTCTCTTTGCATATGTATATGTGCATGTATGCATACCTGTGTGCTTACACGTGGCCATGTGTGTGCACGTGTGTTGTGTTCAATTATGCAAGTACATGTGAGTATATGTTCATGTACACAGTGTATATCTGCATGTGTGCCTGTTAATTGCATGTATGTGTATTCACCTGCATGCACATTTATCTTTGCTTGTGAGTACTCTCATGTGCATGTGTATGCATGTATGTGAGTGCACATGTGTATGTGTACGTCCCTGTGTACACTCAGTGTGCTGTGATCACAGGCATCTCTCCCAAGAGCATGTGAGTACTCGTGTGTGTATGTGCTTGCATGTGAGTCCATATGTGTACACGTGTGTGTCTGTGTGTACACGGTCTGCTACAATCAGAGGGTATTGATCTCTTGAGAGCACATGAGTACATGTGTACGTGTGTGTGTGTGAAGTCTACTACAATCATAGGATATCGCTCCCCTGAGAGCATGTGAGCACACATGTATATGTGTGTGCATGCGTGTGAATACAGATATGTACATGTGTCTGCTCCCCTGAGCTCTGCCACACTTGACGCCCTTCCGCCCCAGCATTCACTTGCAGCCTGAATTCTCCCATTTTCCCAGGAACAGGTCCATTCTAAATCGAATGAAAAATGAAGCACAGATCTCTGTCCCCCACCTGGCTCGTCTCTAAGATACATCCATATCTGTGAGTTTGGGACCTCGTCTGGCCCCATGAGTATGTTCTGCTTGAAGCTGCTGTCTTTGGTGCTCTCATCTCCAGTGGCTTCAGAGGATGGAGTGCTGGCAGAAGGCAAGGGGGCTGAGCGAGGTTACCAGGATGGAGTAGTCTGTTTTAGTTGAGGGTCATCACCGCCCTCTGTCAGGATGGTCACTCTTGGTGCATTTAAAATGGGTGTGTTCTCTTGTTGGTATATCACACCTCAGTAAAGCTCATTCTAGCAGCTGAACACACGGAAAGTCCTGGACAGATGTGCTGCCTATAGTGGGCTGTGGCTGCGTGTTTGTCTCTGTGCCTGTAGCAGTACATTCTGTCCTGGGAATCCCATCCTCCGAGCACAACAGCCATCATCTTCATCACGACAGCTGTGACAGACCCCCAACATCGGGCTTATTGACTCCTGATGCTCCCTCATTGAAGGAGGGGCTGGAGAGAGGCTGTGGACTCTGACCTGTGACTCCAGCCACCTCTTAGACACCTCTGGGCCATTTGTATGTGATTCTGCCCTAGTCACACATGACCTCATAGTCTAGAGTGGAAGGGAAACTGGAGGGTAGAAGTCCATCTCTGTGTCTATGATGAGAAATTGCTCCATGCTAGGGTGAGACTTTCTGGCAGTATGGCTGCTTTGGGGTCACCCGTGCATGTAAGTAAACCCTCTTTCATGCTCTGTAGATAAACCCAACAAATCCATTGGTTCCCCAAGTTGGATTTTGGTGGAATCATGCTTTGGTCTGTTGTTGGAGCCCTGTAAGGAGGGGATAGTTTGCTTATCTCTCACCGGGGAAAGAGTCCCTGCAATACCGCCTCAGGAACATTTGTATTTTAAGGTAAATAAGGATGAAACCATCCGCACGGAAATGTAGGATGGGCATTTGGGGGTGGGAGGCCCTTCCCTGCCTTCAGTAAATTACATAGTCAGTCTGTACCTGTAAGGTAACCTTGAATTCAGATAACCAGAAAGGAGCCTAATAATAAAGTGTGCTATGGAAGGTACTTCAGACTCGGGCCTGGTAACCTCGATTCCCTAACTGATCACCTGCATTCACATGGCCTCTGTCTATATAACACAACTTTATACTACAGTGCCAAGTAGGTATACCTACTGTGTATCTGGTTTCTGTCATAATAAATGTGCTCTGGGTAAAATGCTTGATTTTTGTATCAGTTTTAAAATTAACACAACAGGGATATTAACAGGACTATAAGTCATATTCAATCAACTTATGCACTTAGTTTAACAACTTTTTTCTTTTACATGAAGAATGACTTTAGTGAAACCCCCACGCCCATGTGTCTGGCTGACAGAAAACAGACTCTTAAAGGATGAGGCATTCATCGGCCCATGCCCTGGCTCAGCTGCTGGATTCCCCTCACACTGGTGGCTGCATACAGCGAAATGACTCGGAAAGTGGCGTTGACCCTCTCCTCGTCCCCTCTTACAGCTCTGGCCCAGGGAGGACAGCCATGTCTCACCAGCAGCCTGCCATGTTCCTGCCAGTCCAGAGTTAGGAACCAGGTCATTCAGACTCCAGGGCCCTCTTTGTTTAGGCTAAGATACAATGGAGTATAAATGTGTCTGAATTCTCCATTGTGCACTTGGCTTTTTAGAATCATCCCAAAGAGATCTGTAGAAGCTTTTGAAATTAGCCGGGGCAAGTTGCTAGGTACAGGGGAGGACTGAGAGAGGAACGGACAAGGAGGAACCACAGAGTCAAAACTTTTTTTTGTTGTTGTTGTTGTTGTTTTTTGGGATAGGGTCTCCCTGTAGTCCTAGCTGACCTGGAACTTGCTGTGTAGACCAGGCTGACCTGGATCTCATAGAGATCCACCTGCCTCTGCCTCCTGAGTGCTGGAATTAAAGGCACACCACCATGCCTGGCAATCAAAAACATTTAAACCGAAAGAACTTTAGAAAAGCATCCTGTGTGAACTCTTCATTTACAGGTGTAGAACTAAGGGTAGCACCGTGTGCGCTCTGGCACTGTCTCTCTCCTTGCACCTGAAGTCTCAATATCTTTGTGCTGTTACCCTCATAGCCTCCCCGAAACACACCCCACACCCCAGGCCGCAGTGTCTGGGAAGGTCACCATGTCTTGAACAGTGTTTATTTCTTTTCCCAGAGAACATCAGTTAGGCTCTTTTCTCCTCGGCGCTCCTTGGCTGCCTATTTCCATCTCTGTCTTTTTGTGCCACTGCTGTGTCCGGAGCTGGTGGCAAAGGTGAAAGCCAGAACCCGGCAGGGAGCCTGCCTGGCCTGTGGATGCGGAAATCTAGCCATGCTAGGGCTCAGGGCCCCCTTTCTGACCAAGGACTCAGCATCAAATACTCATGGCTGTGAAGCGCAGTACCAGGCTTCAGGTTGGAGCACTGTGAGCCTCAAGGGCAATACAGCCTTGCTGTGACTGCCCGGCCTCCAAAGGGCAGCTCAGCTCTGCCCGCCAAGCTCAGGCTGGTGTCTAGGAGACAGTTGTGGCTCCTGGCCTGCGTCGGCATTAGAAAGAAGTTGAAAGATCAGAGTTTATGTTTAAGCTTTGAAAACATAAATTATTTTCATAAGAGATTTTGAAAGTTAATTTGCTTTTTAAAAAAAAAAATCAATGAAAGGGGCTGGAGAGATGGCCCAGCAGGTAAGAGCACTGGCTGCTCTTGCAGAAGATGTGGATGCTCCTGCCCACATGCAGGAAATACACTGATCCATATAAAATAAAAATAATAAATAAAATATTACTTTGAAAATCAGTGAAAAAGAAAAACTGGGTATGGTGATTACAGCATATGCCTGTCAATCCCAGAACTTGGAAGACAGAAGCAGAATGTCAGAAGTTCAAAATCATCCTTGGCTGATAGTGATAGTGAGTCTTAGTTTGAGGCCAGTCTAGATTATCTAATACCTTTTTTCAAGAAATAAAATCCAGATTATAAATTTGGGGTTTATTATAAATTTCTAAAACTATTTTTTATTATTTTTATTTTATATGTATGAGTATATGATCTACATGTATGTTGTGCTATGCAGTGCCCACAGAGATGAGAAGAAGGTGTCAGATCCCCTGGAACAGTTACAGATAGTTGTTAGCTACCATGTGGGTGCTGGGAATTGAACCCAGGTCCTCTGCAAGAGCAGCCAGTGTTCTTAAGTGCCGAGCCAGCTCTTGTGCACTTGTTTAAATGTTTTTGATTGCCAGGCATGGTGGTGCACAAATTGATGAAGTTTTAAAACAATAAATTTGTTTCCATTTTCTTTTTATGTTTTTAATGTTTAATTGTGTGTGCATGTGTACATGCCAACTTGTAGGAACAGGTTCGGTCCTTCTACCACATGGGTTCTGGGGATCAAACTCACATTGTCAGGATTGGTGGCAAGCGCCTTTATCCATTGAACCATCTTGCTGGCCCATCTTTCCGTTTTCTTGTTCATAGACTAAAAATCTAAAACTTCTGGCAGCTCTGAAAAGGAAAGAGAAAATATTGAAAAATCAATGAGGCTAATGCTCTACCTACTGCACTGAGGCACCTAGAGCTGTGGTCCCCAGCCTTGAGCCATGGTTCCGAAATCCTCTGGTGCTGGGCGGATGGTGGAGCAGACCGGAGGACAGGGAGAACAGGGAATGTTGACGGCTGCGATTTCAGCCTTCTGGGAGTGATTGCACTCACCAGAGTCCCAGGTTGTGCGTGGTAGAGGCTTTGTCTTTTATGCTGGGGACAGAGGAAGTGTCTGTCATTTGCAGATTCTACTCTTGGAAAGACTGATTCTCTACAATGGACTTCCCAATGGCCAGTTGTGGTCTTGACTCCACATGTGCTCCAGAGTGTCCAGGCCTTGATGCTGGTCCTGCCCCATTCCCAGGCACCAAGACGTTTTCCATCATCTTTCTATTACTCGGTTACAGCCCCAGCGTGCCTTCACCTATGCCCTATAGAAAATGTAAATCATTTAACTGAACTTCTGGAGATAAAAATCACAGTCTGAGAAGTTAAAAAAAAATGTTAAGTACTTTAATAACCACTGACAGATCTCTCAAACTGAAAATATGCAATTATATTTTAGAATGTAAATTTGCAATTCTATATACCTACTGTGAAATTTTGAGTATTATTTACTAACAAAACTGTACTGCCAAGCTTCAAAAATGCAGTGAAATTTCTCACTGTTGCTCTAATGTGAATTTGGCATTTACCCCCACCCTCCAAATTCTCCAATCTATATAAATTTTAAGAGAAATCAAATAGAATTCATCCCAATTCAAAATTGAAAAATCACATCAGGTCTCTTTTGCATTTTATAGATCTCAAACCAAGATGTGACTTTGAATAAAAGCTTTATTAATTGAAAAACAAAGAAAGCAAAACCCCCTAGGGCTTGGAATATTGCTCAGTGATATAGTATATGATATGGACAGCCCTGGGTCCCACTGACAGCCCCACCAGAATTTTTTTTTTAACTGGTATAAAAGCCTGAGGCCATTTTCTACTAAACCAAGTCCCTGTCCTGCTTAGAGCTGCCTCCCCTTTGTCCTGCATCCTGAGCCAAAGACTGCCCACTGAAAGGGGGACCAGCAGAAGACAGCTCTTCCACTGCCTTTTCCCATATGGGCTGGACAGTGTCCTGGAAAGAAGTGAGTCTAGCACCCACAGGGAAGAAAGGACTAGCAAGCCCAGAATGCATAAGACTTTTGGGGTTCAGGACAAGCCCCCATGTGTAGAAGCTGGGAATTCTTCTCTCTGTCCCTCACACCTCCCTGAGGCAAGCCTTGAGACTCTCCGGTGAAAAAGAAGAGTCTGAGCACTGCTGGCTGCCCAGTCCCACAGTTCCCCACCAGATCACACCCACCTTGCCCAATCACACTCTGGCAGGACCTCCGCTTCTTCAGGACCGTCTGTGGCCTGCATATCCTTCTGGTGGCTCCCAGAAACCTTGTAGTCACTGCATTTACAGTCTCCTCTTGTTCAGCTGCCCTTCGTCGTGGAGACCTCAGCCCTGAACCCAGCGATGGAAGAGGAAGGCTATCTTCCCTCCCCACACAGCCCACCACGCACTGGCAGGGAGTGCAGTGGGGGCAGGAAAGATACCTTCCCTCTCTAAGGAAATCTGAGGGGAGAAAAGAGGGAGAAACTGACCTGTCGGGTTTACTCAGGAACAAACCCCAGAGGGCACCTCCCCAGGGTCCATGGGCCAAAGGAGGAGGCACCCCTCTCCGCCTCCCTCGACTCAGGGTTTTATATTCTCCTCCCTTTGGGGAGGGAGAAGGGGTTTGGGGTGGCAGGTGGGTCATCTCGGGCAGGTACAGGGTCAGTTTCCCCATACCGAGGGGGTCAGCCATGCAGAATTCCAGTCCAGGAAGTGTCCTGTGATTGAGATTGAGTCTTATCAGAGGAGCTGTTGTCTGGGGTGGACTGTGAGAGATAGCCTTCCATAAGAGCTGCCAGGGAGCAGCAATCAATCATTTGAGTACATTCAGGACCTAATATTCTCCTTCACCCTCCCCTCCCTCACATGACCCAGAAGCCACTTAGCAATGAGCAACTGGGTCACCTCAGGACACTGACAGAGATGGGGCGGCCAGACCAACCCTTTATAATCTGCTCTTGTTTAGTCCTGAGGAATCAGTGGCCAGGTTTGAGGGGAGCATTCACTTCTAACAAGGAAAACCAGATCCCAGCTTCTGCAGAACTGACCAGCAAGCTGCGAAGGACAGGCAGGCACTGACTGTGACACCTGGTGTGAGAGTGGCTTAGGCCTGTGAGAACCTGTGAGGGTGTCCCCACTGTCCAGGCCTCACCTGCTTGTGGCAGCAGGACTGTCCCAGGTATTAGAGATGCTTGTAGACAGCTAAGAACCTAAAGATGATCCAGAAGGCACAAGCAGAGAGATGCAGCACCATATTCATTGGAAGGAAGTTCATTCCGTAGCAGGTGGCCAGTGTGCTCAAGGACTGAGCTCAGTCTTCACAGATTCCTCCTCACCTTTCAGCTTTTTAGACATGGGGCCACCATTCTTCCTTAGTAGGTGACCCATGGCAGTCGTGCCCACTTAATAAGGTTCCCATGTCCGTGGAGCTGTAAAGGGACCTGCCAACTCAGATGGTTTGCTGTAAGTCTTTTTACTGTCGTCCAGCTGTGAGGCCTTTCTTGCTACTCTGACCACATTTTTAACTTAGAAGGCCGAGCATCAGGGCCCAGGATGCTGGTATCTTTCAGACTGTGTGGTAGATACGGCAGCGGGTTGTTTGAGAACCTTGGTTCTCAATCTTCTCTTGGCCTGAGTGTACCGTTAAGCCCAGTGGGGGAGTGTGGCCTCCCTCAAGGTGCTCTGGTGCAGAGTGGAGTCCTCCCTGCAGCTTCCCAGGTGGGTCTGACCCATGCTCCACAGAACGAAAAGCAGAGCCCTGTCAAGCTGATGGGGTCCGGCCCTGTCCAGATTTCCTCAGTTCCTGTGTGAGTGTGTCCAGGTGCACATGGGGAAGGGGTATGCAGTGCGAGCACTGTGGAAGGCAGGGATCAACTTCCACTGTAGTTCCTCAGGAGCCATTCATCTACTTGGGATATTGGTTGGTTTGGTTTGGCCTGATTTGGTCTGGTCTGATCTGGTCTGCTCTGGTGTTTGCTCTGGTCTGGTCTGGTGTCTGGTCTGAGGTCAGGTCTGGTCTGATCTGGTTGAGGCAGCATCTCCCTGGCTGGCCCAGACCTCCCTATGTAGATACCAGGCTGGCCTTGATCTCACAGAATTAAAGGCATGTGTCACCATGCCTGGATGCCTTATTCTCTGAGACAAAGTCTCTCACAGAGAGGGGCTGGTTGAGTAGGCTTAGCTGGCTAGCCAGTAAGCCCAGGGATCCACCTGATTCCTCTTACCCAGCACTGGGGTTCCAAGTACATGCCACCACACCCACTTTTTTATGTGGATTCTGAGGGCTCAAACTCAGGTCCTTGTGCTTGTGGGGAAAGCACTTTACTAACACATCCATATCTTCCCAGTCCCAGCTGATGACTTTCTTCTACCATATGGATGTGCTCTAGACTTTTATGTTTTATAAATTTCTTACTGTCAACCAATTTTTATTTTATTGCATTCATTTATTTTATGCTTGTCGGACACATGCATGCTGTGTGTGTGTGTGTGTGTGTGCGTGCATGTGTGTGTGTGTGCGTGCGTGTGTGTGTGTGTGTATTGGTAAAAGGACAGTGTGCAGAAGTTGTCTGAGTAGCCTTCAGTGAAAGTCAGGAAAGTGCTTCTGCCTTGGCCGTCCTGCTCTTCGGTCTCAGACAACCGCAAGTGTCACTCGTACGTGACTTCTTGGCAGAGCTGGGCCAGCAGTGATCCTCCTTCTGCACTCTATTTAGCTTTTTTTCTATCACATGGGTTTTGGGAATTGAACCCAGCTCATCAAGCTTGGCGGCAAACGCTGTTAGCAGATGAGCCGTCTCGCCAGCTTTACCAGACAGTTTTGTTAAAAGCTCCAGTAAAGATTCAGTAAAAGCAAGGAGTGATTTCCATGTGTATTTTATTGTGATTTCTTAAAAATGAGAATTAAAAACAAGGCAGTTCAGAGCCAAGCACTGCAGAATAGCTCACATTTTTATTACTGAAATGTAGGGAAAAGGCCCAGAGAAGCTGGCCTCAGCCCTCGGAAGGGGAGAGAGTTTACCAGGTTGGGGAAGAGGGGCTGGCACACACCTAGAATCTCAACCTCAGGAGACTGAGACAGGAGGATTGCTGTGAGTTTGAGGCCAGTCCAGGCTACATGTTGAGTTCCAGGCTACAGTATGAAGCTGTGGTTTGGGGATTTTTTGATTCAAGTTTTGACATGCTTCTTACAGTTGCTGAAAACTACGTGGCATGAAATAAAGATTTATGACTTTTTGAAAAGTTATTTGTGGATTCCCAAGGCGGCCATGTTCCCATCACTTAGTTAGCCTTTAAATCTCAAATGGTGCTTTAAAAATCCAAGTTCGGCACACACATAACTCTGATGTTGGTTGTCTGAGTAGCCTTCAGTGAAAGTCAGGAAAGTGCTTCTGCCTTGGCCGTCCTGCTCCAGTCTCGGACAACCACAAGTGTCACTTGTACATGATTTCTTGGCAGAGCTGGGCCAGCGGTGATCCTCCTTCTGCATTCTATTTAGCATTTTTCATCAAGTTCAGATTTCAGGTCAACACTTTGGGCAGGCGACTGATGGCCCTTCCCTCTCTCTCCGAAGCACACAGACTGTATTCACTGGGAGTTTCATTTTCAAAATAATGCCACCCACACACCACCAGGTAACCCCACACTGAGGGCAACCAGCTATGGCTCGTTAGCCCCCCCAACCCCCTCCTCTGGCCTTATCCCTCATTTTTTTCTTGGTAAGTTTTTTGGAATTTATTTCATTTTACTTCTGAAACATTCTAAAACATCGTAGTGTTAAAACCATACAATCAGACTCGACAACACATATTTTGCCTGAGGCCATCACTGCCAAAGACCTAAGGTTCTGTAAATCATCTGTACAGTTTTTACTAGTTTTCGCACCTCCCTGCTTGACGTGCTCTCATCTCCCCATCCTCAGCCCATTAAATGTCCCCGTGTCCAGTTCTGTTAAACAGATACAGATGTTCAGGGCTGCGTGCTACTGCTTTAGAGATGGCGTCTCCCCGCTCCCCATCCTCAGAGCTCAGATTTGAGAACATAGCCTAGGAAGGGACACAGTGTCTAAGATCAGGACTCTGAAACCTTCTTTATCAACTTCTCACCTTGGACTTTGTGTAAGAATTCCTTTTTTAAATTATTGTATGTATATGAGTATGTTGCATTCATGGATTTAAGAGTACCTGTGCTGTGCAGTGCCTGCAGAGGTCAGAAGAGGGTGTCGGATCCCCTGGAACTGGAATTGCAGGTGGTTGTTAGTTGCCATGTAGGTGCTAAGATTTGAACCCCAGTGCTCTGGAAGAACAGCAAGTGTTCTTAACCACTGAACCATCTCTCCAGCCCCTGTGGAAGAATTTTTTATGGATATACATTTATGTTATCTACACATACACCCTTTAGTTCCTCAGAAGTACCACAGGCTTCTTTGAGAGCACACTTGAAATCCATCAATCAATCAATCAATCAATCAATGTGTCAGTCTTTTCTCCTCTGGAACTCTGGGGCCAGCTTCCTCTTCCTGATTAACTTTCTGGCTCTGCAGTAGTCCCTGGTTTTCTAAGCCTTGTCCTGGGTTCATCTGTTCTTGGCACATATTTGATAGCAAGACAGGCAGGATTAAAGACCTCCCCCTCAACTCTGCGACGTCATCACCTGCATCTTGTCATAACTAAAGTGAAGATCTCATCAGGATACATAGCTCCAGGCCTCACAGCTTGGGAGATGGAAGAGCCAAGACACTCTGTGAAATACTCTTAAGTTCAAATCTCGTATTAGCAAGGTCAAGCTATGGACATGACATGATTTTAGACCTGTTGGAAAGAGCGAGTTCTGGTTACAGCTATAGAATAAAGATCCAGAACGTCTTCAGAGAGTTACCGTCATGGAACTGATGCGGCAAGATCATCACACATTCAGACTCAGGCTGCTGAAGGCCCTGGGTGAGGAGTCAAGTCTTTTAGGCAGTGTGTTGTACAGTCATGGGCACAGCTCTGTCTACACAGTAGGATCTGGTTTGAATATTTTCCACCACATACCAGCATGGCACCTTGGCCAAACTGCTCTGAAGCTCAGTTTTAGTAACTGTAAATGGTGGATGATGGGATGGCAGTCTCTACCTCTCAGGACATCAGTTGCAATTGGTGTTTCAAGGAATAAGCTTAGAATGGTTTAACAGTTGTGCTGAATGCAAATATTACAATGCAGATGTGAACAATTGTTAATATGTAGCAGTTCATGTTAACAAGTACCTTATATTTCCTTCCTAATTTCAATGAATGAGGTATCTAACTTTCAGGTTGTGAGAACACACACACACACACACACACACACACAGAGTAACAGCTGAGAGTTTCTGCCCCAGCTCTCCCAGGAGCCCAGGCCTGCCCCCAGGCCACCCTGTCACTCAGCTTCTGGGAAGCTGAAGGAAGCAGGAGAGGACAATAGGACTTCCTACAGAGTCTGTCAAGGGGGCTTCACAGTGGCTGTAGACAGAGAAGTCAGAGTTGTTTGTCAAGTTTCAAGACAAGTGATGGAGACTGTGCGAGAAATGAGAAAATTCCAAAGAGAACATGGCTCACATGAAGACACGGTTAGACATCCTTAGATGTTTCTGGCAGAAGTTGGAGCTTGTGGCATAGAGCTGAATTAGCCACGTTGCTGTCTCCTGGCCAGCCTTACAGAGCTGGCTTCCAGATATCGTGCGCATATATGAACACTTACTCATGTGCACTGAGAAGCTGGGACTGAATGGGAAAAGTGCCCATGTTTTAACCTGATGGCCCCTCCCTGCTGCACACTGATGAGGAGAACCACTCAGTGGAGGTTCCTGGTGCCCATGCCAGGACAGCCTGAGCTTGGCTCTCTCTATGCCATGTGCTCTGAAGTCTCTAGGACTCGTGTGCTTATCAGCAGCTTTGAAAAACGCGTTTAGATGTTTCTCTGCTTTTAAATTTCTGTGGTGTGTTTACTTACTAATTTATGTCAATAGTAAGATAAGCAGGTACTCTTCCAGGCTAAGTAATAAAACATGAGTCCTTAGAGAGGATTGCAAGGGCTGCCTTGGGCTCTGCCATGGGAGTCCCTAAAGGACTGGCAGAAAGCACAGGGCACTGTGGCTACAGTGTCATGAAGCCAGGACACCGCTTCGTAACTTTCCCTCCATCCTCTCTGCCCTGCCTTTCTGTTTTGGGATCGGCTCTCGGTAGTCTGCTGTTCTCTCCAGTCTGGCAGCTCAAGCCCGGTCAAGCCAGCCTTCCCTATCGTGTGGCTCCTCTCAGCACCTTACACCTACTGCCCTGCTTGTGAGCCTCTGCTTGGTGATGCTAAATCTCACCGTTGTGCGTGTCTAGCAGGAGGGAGGGTTTCAGAACGCTAGCAATCTGCTTTGCTGAAGCTCTCAGGCTGTCCAGTGAGGACAGATCTATCTTTACACACCCAATGTGATTTTATAGTTCTTTAGCCAATTTGCCCAAAACTAACCATATGTGACTTTTTGTTTATTTTTCCCAAACCACCTTTCTAGTTCTTCCAAATATGCCTCATTAACAGTGTTTCAAATTAAAGGGTTCAAACTCAAAAGTTTTACGTAGCAAGTTAGAAATGAAGTCTTCTCCCCGGACAAACCACTGGTCGGCTATCCGGCTGGAAGCTTCTGCCCCAAGCATTCCTTGAAACGCAGACTGCTTCTACTGGCTACACACATACACACTCCTGCCCTGCGTGGCTTTAGGACACCAGCTGCGTGCCCTGAGATTCACTTCAGTTCTGCTGCTGTCAGAAGTGAGCATCAGACAGTTTGAGTCCCACATGACTGTCCCCATGTTCGCCAGTCATGAGTCCTGGGGCCTCCTCTGACTTCTGACTGAGTAGCTAAAAATCAGGTCCCTGGGACCTCACCTGGGATTTGAGAACTTTTCACAACAGCTGAGAATTCAGAGAAACGCTTTACTTATTTGTTAATTAAGAAAGATATTTCTAAGGGACAGGAGTGAAAAGCCCGAGGAGGGATGCGCAAGGCGAGTGAATGCGGGACCAGAGCGCAGCGGGCATGGCTCTTCCGCACCCCTGCACCTTGACTGTCACTAGCCTGAAACTCTGTGTGCTGCAGGCCGGGGTTTCGGGGGAGCTGCATTCCGTGGACTTGCTATTGGCCGACCTGCTGCCACTTCCTGTTTGTGATTTCTGTGATGGCTAACCTCACTGTCAAATTGATGGGATTTGGAATCAACATGGAAACACACCTCTGGGCATGTTTGTGAAGACATTTCTCGATGAAGTAAGGTGGCAGGAGAAAACCCACCCTGAACATGGTGCCGTCAGATGGGCTGGCGTACCGAACTGAATGGAAAGAACACGGCAAGCTGTGCTGGGCATCTCTCCACACCCCAGCCTGACCGCCCCAGCGGCAAGCCCACAGAAACTCGTTCTTCAGGCGCTTTGGTCAAGTGTCTATCATAGCCACGAGAAAAGTAACCAGTACGCCACCTGACTCCGAGCCGAGCCTGAGCCCTCGGCCCTGCCGGGGCAGCTCTGCCTCCCAGCAGCGGGCTTGTGACTACCCCACCCTGCTCCTGGCT
This sequence comes from Eospalax fontanierii, assembly GCA_035773235.1. NCBI lineage: Eukaryota > Metazoa > Chordata > Mammalia > Rodentia > Spalacidae > Eospalax > Eospalax fontanierii. The sequence goes on along the minus strand of CM069542.1, from coordinate 58,474,735 downwards.
AGAGGGGCCTTGCAGCGGCTTCTCCTCCTCCCTCCCCACTGTCTGTCCTGTCCATCAGTGCAATCCATCCCTCCATGCAAGGCTGAGGTCTCCCTTTAGTCTTCCCAGACCCTCATCCTCACCAGGTGCCTCTGCTGGAAGAGCCACTCAGCACAGTCTGTGCCACCACACAAGCTTGGCCCCTGGCCAGGCCTCTGCAGCCTGGGTCCTGCTCAGCTGACCACCTGCCTTGTTCTCATCCCTCTGCACCCCGCTGTCTCAGCTTTCTTTTCCAACTCTCCCTCCACAGAGGCAGAGGTCACCTGGGGGCCCTTTCCAAGGTTCTGGCTCTTCCCGGGCTCTCCCTGCTTTTGAGATCTCGCCTGTCTTCTCAGTCATACACTGGTTTCCCCCTAGAAGCTTTGCTTCCCAAGCTAGAGTTAGAGCTTTCTTTAAATTTTATGTGTATGAGTGTTTTGCCTGCATCTTTGTAAGTGTATCACATATGTGCAATGCCCAAAGAGGTCAGAAGAAGGCACTAGATTCCCTGGAACCGGGCTTACAGATGGCTGTTAGCCACCACCTGGGTGCTGGGAGCTGAACCCAGCTCCTCTGAGAGCAGCCAGAGCTCTAACCCACTGAGCATCTCTTTAGTCCCAAGTTAGAGCTTTTTCTTGACTTTTTGAGACAGGGTCTCCATATAGCCCCAGCTGGCCTAGAACTCACTATGTAGACCAGGCTGGCCTTGAATTCACAGAGATCCACTTACGTCTGCCTCCCGAGTGCTGGGATTAAAGGCATTCACTACCATGCCCAGTTCCAAGTAAGCCTTCTTGAAATCAGATTCAGTAGCACCCCAAGTCTCCTGCTTTGATTGTGCTCCACAGTTACCAAGTAATTCATTAGTTTAACAAACGTAACTGAGTGTCTGCCACACGCCAGGCATTGCTGTGGGTGCTCGGAGTCGATCATTGAACAACAACTGTCTCTTCCCTTGGGTTCCAGCAGGAGAAACAAAATAAATAACGTCCCCACAATCTGTTTCATTAGAAGGTGCTGAAAATTTTGACAAAAGGAAAAGCAGACCAGGCTAAGGGGAAAGAGGGTGTTCTCAGTGCTCAGAGGGATAGACCTTGCAGGCATGCGGGCAGCTGAGAGTGAAGTACACAGAAATCTGGGTGGGAAGGTGGGCAGGGCAGCTCAGAGAGAGGGAGTCAGTGCAGAAGTGAGAGGCAGACCCATTCCTCACAAGTTCTGGGACCAATCACAAGCCAGGAGCGGGCGTGGCATGCGTGAGGGGCCTGGGCAGGGTGCGTTCCTAGAGGCAAGGGCCCTACTGCTCACTGAGGGCTTCAGGGTGAAATGATGGGCCAGCATTCAGAACGGAGAAGCAATGTGATCCGTCTTATAATTCTAAAATCCTCACTATAGCAAGAAGAGTATATAGGAAAGAGATAAGGGCTGGTGTTAGTACAGGCTTGGAGTCCCAAGGTTGTGCATAGACTGTGTGCAGCATTGACAAAGGGTCTAGGCAGTGTTTTGATTGTGAAGCCAGCCAGGATCCTGACAGGTGAGACAGGATGTCAGAAAGAAAGAGAGTCACCAAGTCTGATCTTTGAGGTTTGGGCTTCAGCACCAGAAAGAGTGGGATTCCCCAAAATTGAGACAGACTGCTTCTGGCTGAGCAGATTCTGAGGAGCAGAAGGGGAAGTCTGGATTGGACCCCAGAGGGGAGTGTCAGGAGTGCAGCAGACTAGAGAAGTCTGTACTGTGGGTAAAATGTGGAGTCGCCACCATACGGAGGCCCTTTGAGGCTGACTGGCTGGGGTCACTAGCAGGGGAGAAAAGAGCACCAAGGCTGGGCCTGTGGAACCCCGGCATTAAGAGGTGAGGGCAAGAAGGAGCGAGCCGAGTGGAAGCAACAGAGGGGCCAAGTGGGGAGCTGAAAGGACGAGGAAAATTATTCCAGGAGGAGGGGGATGGGGATAGGGTGTCTGTGCCCTGCGCTGTGAGGACTGCGGGCTTGGCGTGTGCACACCTGCCTGGCAGGTCATTGTCAGGGGTGTGGAGGGAGCAAAGGCCACAGAGAGGACGAGTGACAGCAGCAAGCATGGCCGTCTCAAGGAGTTTGGCTACAGAATGGAAAGAAATAGGACAGCGTCTGTGAAGGCAGAGAGAGGGGAACGGGGAGAGAAAGGAACAGGGTGGAGAGATGAGAGTGCTTGTTTGCTGGTGCAAAGGTAATGGCCACATGCTTGATAATCAAGAGCTAAGGGGCGGGCCTCACAGGACAGTGCTCAGATGGGCAAGTGGGACATAGCCCTGCCCAGTGGGGACCATCAGCTTTCCCTCTGGACAGGCCGCCCCTGCCACTGGAAGAAAGGCAGGTCTGCAGAGGCACAGAGTGCACAGAGAGCCTGTGGAAGGTGTAGTGCCCCAGTGTTGCCAGTGAGGCGGGAAGTGCGCCCTGGATGCATGTGAGAAATGGCATGTACTGGTGGAGGTTGGAGCCCAGACAGGTGTGGTAGCCAGCGAGAAAGGGGAGGAAGGGGGACTGGAAATGGACTGCTGCATCAGTGGTCCCCATAGCGGCTGACAGCCACGTGACTGCAGGTAGAGGGCCCATGTCTGCAGACAGCTGCGTGGATCGTGAGAGTGATTTGGGTCTCCATCTGCCCGACACCTGTAACTCCTTCCCGTCTATGTTGAGCTTGTGGGACAGAAGACAGAACTGTTCAGGCCACAGTGGCTGGCTTTCCCTGAGGGGCCAGGCCCGGCCCTTGCCGTGTCTCCCAGGCTGACCTCTTCCCCTTGCACGTAGCAAACAGAGAACACGACTGGGTTCCAAGTCAAGGTGCTTTCCCACTCTGTCTGGACCCCTCTCCTGCCCCAAGTTCACGCCCTGCTCTCAGACTCTGACAGTCATCCTAAATTAACGGAGTCGGTGATGTACTCTGATGCTCACACATGGATGTTGCTTGCTTGCTTGGTTTTCTGAGACAGGGTCTCACACTGTAGCCCAGGCTGTCCAGGAACTCACTATAGTGCTGTTTTTGATGCCTTCATTAACTGTACCCCTCCCGTCCTGGGATCGTGTTGGTCTGGTGCCTGCTTATCCAGCCTCATCACTTGGTCCCTATTTAAACACTTTAAAGAGTTAGTTTTGGTTATGATCTGCTCACCCCCTCCTGAGTGCTCACACTCCAGCAATCCTGGACTATGTGTCGGAGCGTGCCAAGCACTGGACACCTGTCACCTGGAGTGCTGTGCCCCACATCTGCTGATGCCTTCGCCCCAGCTCCCAACCCTCCGCCACATCTTCCTGATCTGTCTAGCCTACTCGGGCTCTCATTTTTCTCTTCGTGAATGAAATGTCTCGTCTTCTCTGACTTCTAGAAAGTTCTAGAGAAGCACAGACTGTCCTATGTCTGTGCTCTCAGAATATAGCCAGAGATCTGAATGTGTGAACAAAAGAGTGATGATGGGGTGAATGGTTGAGTTAATGAATGAACCATCCCAAGAATAAGGAGCGGACTCTCCCACAGGAGAGCAGGAAGTTCTGTCACTATGTGGGAGGAGGGTTTTGTGCCTCCACAACACCACAGTGGTGCCAGGTTCCCCTTGATGTCCAAAGCAACTTTGATTCCTGTCTCTTTGGGCCTCAGTTTCCTCCCTGTGCTCTTCCGTGGTACCCTCATCAGCCAACATTGGACGACTCTGACTCCCCTGGATGGCCCTTACGCTGCTGTGTCTGCGTCAGCGTAGGCTGTGCAGTTTGGTCCCTTTCTGTCTCTGCAGTGCCCCCCAGAGTGCCAAACATCTAGGCCCCCGGAGAACAGTGGGAGAAAAGGAGCCATCTCTGCCGGGGGTGGGGGGTGGATTTTCAGAGTTTGGTGGGTGTGCATGCATGTGTGCATGTGTGTGAAGATCAGAGTTTGGTGAGTGTGCATGCATGTGTGCATGCATGTGTGTGGAGATCAGGGAACAGCTTCAGTTGTCACTCTGCTGGCACTGTCCACCTTGATATTTTGAGGTAGGGTCTCTTACTGACCTGAAATTCACCAAGGAGGATAGGCTGCTGGCCAGCAAGTCCCAAATATCCATCCTCCTGGCACCAAGATCACACATGCATACCACATCTGGCCTCTGTGTGTGGTTCTGAGGACTGAACTTCCTCTACCCATCCTGCCCTTTCTACCGGGCTGTGACTTCTCCCTCCATCTCAGTCACACATGCCGGCTGTTGGCATTCGGTCTTGGTATTCCCTGAGACACCAGCTGCTGGTGTGAGTCATGATGAGTGACATCTCTAGGGGCTGGTAGGGTCTGAATAGAGTACCCTTCAGGCAAGGGTGCAGAAGAAGCAGCACGTTGTCCGTGAAGAAAATAGTGGGCTACAGACAAGGGTAAGGCTGGAAAGGCACTGGGCTTATTCTCAGCTTTTAAATTGACATGCAGTATAAGTGACATTTTTGGTATCTGGTTCCGTGAGTGTAGCACAGAGTTTAGATTGGTAAGATCACCCTAAGCAAGGAAATTGAAAAGCCCAAGTCACGTTGGTAGCATGTTTGAGGAACAGGTGATGGCCTTGACTGGGCAGAGTGCGTCTGGGTTGGGGAAGTAGAGACAGATTAACAGACCCACAACCTCAGGGCACAAATAAAAGAACCAACAGAGAGGACCACATTGTGGGTTCAGAAGCCTTGACCAGAGAGGAGGGCACGAGTTCTTGTCCTGATGGTCACAGGCCTCTGTGAATGTTCTAGAAAACCCCCACTATACTCAGAGCTGGCATCACCCTTTACGGGTTAGGGAGGTTTCAGATGCCCATATTCCAACCTAACTGCACTGACTGCAGCACCTGCTGGCCTTTCCCATGCTGCTCTGCAGTGCAACTACAACTGCCATGTGTCGTAAGGCCATCCACATGTCACTGTGGAAAGCGCATCTGAGATCTCAGGTGTGGTGTTATTTCACTTGAGGGGCAGGATGTAGATCGTCTCCTTGCTTCTGGTATGAAGCAGTTATGGAGGGGCCAGGACACTGAGCCCAGACCCCTCAGTCAAAGCTTAAGAGTCTGGTGGCCAGCACATCGTCTCGGACACTAGCCCAAAGCTTGAGCCCCTTCTACTGCGAGAGCTTGCTGTGAGGATTTGGTAAGGACAAGTCAGTGCTTCTGTGCATGGCTCACCAGGGGCCTGTGTACTCAGTGGGCCCCAGAGACTCTGCAGGTGAGCTCTCTCCTTAAGTGGAGTCCAGTGTCCTGGATGCGGTCAGTGAGCTGTCAGTCCCTGCAGGGACTTGATCCTGGATGAGTAGCTGGGAGTCCTCAGGGGTAGGAACCCGGAGAATTCTGCTCTGCCTAGCTTCACCAACAGGTCAGTCTGCCATGACTGATTTCTAGGTAAATAGATTGGAAGGGTCTGAGACAAACCCTGGCAAATGAGTAGCCTCATTGATGGGGACAAACATGCACAGACAGCATTTTCTAAATACAGCAGAACTGATTGATACCCAGTCTTCAGCCTCAGCTGACACAGTGCAGTGGTCACCCCCACAGCAAGACTGGAATGAAGAGCTCAGAGCAAGAAGCACATCTGCCTTCTACCAGGTGCCATTGTAATTACCCATAAGCACATTGATACATGCATGCAAGACCACCTTACATCACTGTCTTCAGAGAGCAAAAGGAACTCCGCTGAAACCCACAGAGTTCACCCTGAACACAGTCTCTGTGTAACTAAGGCTGGCCTTGAACTGTCAATCCACTCGCCTCAGCCGCCTGAATTCCAGGTGTGCACTGCTCTAAGTCAGCGTCTGTGACTTCTAAGAGGGCATTTGAATTCTGAGAAGAGTCTGTGGTTTATTGGAAAGCTGTACTCTTCAGACTGCACGCTCTGCCTGGTTCTCTGGTTCTGCTGGTCGTTTTACTGCTTTTGAGGCACTTTGGAACTCTAATTGTAAAGAATCACTGGCCTTGAGAATGACCCTTGTCTGCTGACATGAAGTGAAATTGTGTGGATGGGGACACTCCTGCATCCCCCCATGAGAGTCAGGTAAGTCCACCTAACTATTCCTAGTGAATGAATGTATACTTCAGACCCTCTTTTCAAGAAGCCAGGCACGGTGGCACATGCCTTTTATCCCAGAACTCAAGAGAGGCAGGAGGATCTCTCTGAGATCCAGGCCACCCTGGTCTACATAGTGAGTTCTGGGCCATCCGGGGCTACGGGTAAGATAAAACAAAGATTGTAACATTTGATGTGGTCATGCCACGACCTGTTTATATTGTATATATAAAATGTATGCTTACACATGTGAATGGGCATACACATGTGAATGGGCATACACATATGCAGGAGCATGTGGAGGCCAGAGGTTGACGTCAGGTTTCTTCTTCAGTTGCTTTTCAATTTTACAGGTCTCACTAGCCAGCGTGTCCCAGGGACCCCACCCTCACCCCAGCCGTTTGCTGAGATTATAAGTAGTTCACCACACACACGCAGCTGTGATGTGACTGCTAGAGGTCTGACCCCAGTCCTTATGCTCACACAAGTACTTCATCTCCTGAGCTGGCTCCCAGACTTTGTCTTTTTATCTTTTGACTGGTTTCAGCCAGAAAAATCTTAAGCCAGCACCCTGTTATCTCCGAGGTTGTCTCAAGGTGACAATGGAAGTAGCACACCACTCGGCCACCACGCCAGCTGCTCACTGATGACACCTGGCCCACTGCCCCGCTGCCCCATGGCGCGTGTGTGAGTGTGAGTGTGTGTGTCTGTGTGTGTGTCTCTGTGTGAGTGTCTGGGTGTGTGGGTGTGAGTGTGTGTCTGTGTGTGTGTGAGTGTGTGTCTGTGTGTGTGTCTGTGTGAGTGTGGGTGTGTGGGTGTCTGTGTGTGTGTCTCTGTGTGAGTGTGTGTGTCTGTATGAGTCTGTGAGTGTGGATGTGTGTGTGAGTGTGTGTCTGTGAGTGTGTGTCTGTGTGTGTGAGTGTGTGTGTCTCTGTGAGTGTGCATGTGTGTCTCTGTGTGAGTCTGTGTGTGAGTGTGTATGTGTCTGTGTGTGAGTGTGTGTGTCTGTGTGTGAGTGTGTGTGTGCATGTGTGTCTGTGTGAGTGTGGGTGTGTGGGTGTCTGTGTGTGTGTCTGTGTGAGTGTGTGTGTCTGTGTGAGTGTGTGTGTCTGTGTGTGTCTGTCTCTGTGTGAGTGTGTGTGTGTGCGTGTGTGTCTATGTGAGTGTGAGTGTGCGTCTGTGAGTGTGAGTGTCTGTGTGTGCGTGTCTGTGTGAGTCTGAGTGTGTGTGTGAGTGTGTGTCTGTGTGTGAGTGTGTATCTGTGTGTGTCTGTGTGTGTGTGTGTACGTTTGCAATGAAATTGGAGAGTAGAGCAGATTACCTTGGATTATGTCAACAAAGGCGGTTGGGACGGTGCTTTAATGACCCCCACAGAAGTTCACATCAGCATCCATGCTGGCGGCTTCCCCTCCATCTGAAGGACACAGAGGCACCATGGGGCAAGCCAGAGTAACATAGCAAGGGGTCCCTCTGGTGCACCCAGTTCTCCCACAGTGGCTCAGTAATCCTTCCATGAGGTCTGTGGCCTTACAGTTCTCCACTAACTTTAAAAATGTAGCCAGTAGGGGAAATTGTGCTTTTCTGGAAGGGACAATACACGAGTCAAGGTTGAGTCCTAAGTCCAGGCCCTGCCCACAGCAGACAGCTCTGTCACGCTGCCCTCCAAGGCATGGAGTGTCTCGGGAGGAAGGCTGTGTTGGTCACTGGCTTTCTGATGATTTCACTGAGGACCTGAAGTAGGAAAGTCCTAGAGGCTGAGAAGGCCTTCAGGGAGCCCTGAGCAAGTGGCCCATTCTGAAGCCTTCCTATACTGGAAGGGCCTCGGCCGAGCTCCGCAGGAAGCCTAGCCATGTGTCTCCTGTTACTTTTCTAAGTCCAGGGTGCCAAGCGTCATGGTTTCTATGGCAGTGAACTCCCTGTACATACACGTCCTTGGACACACCAGTAATCACTTTACTTTGGTTTGGAAAGGGAGTCTTAGTCACTTTTCTCATTGCTATGACCAAGTACTTGGTGAAAAGCAGTTTAAGCAAGGAAGGGTTTGTTCTGGTGCACACTCTGAAGGGATCATTACATCATGGTGGGAGTGGGGTGGCAGGAGTGTGAAGCGTGCAGGTCACATGGCAGCCCCACTCAGGAAGCAGAGTGACCGGAAAGTGAAGCCAAGATGTAAAACCTCAAAGCCCGCCCCCAGTGACCTGCTTCCCCAGCGGGGCTCCACCTCCTAAAGGTTCCACACTCTCCCCAGATAACTCCCCATCTGGAGCCTGTGAGGGAGTTCACATCCAAACCACAGCAGAAAGTTGGTGCATACAGTCTCTATTATTTGGAATAAAGAATCAGATTTTTTTTAATACTTTGCCTCCTCTGATTCCAAGCTGAGTAAATAAATAAAGGATTATTTTTCATTATTGACTTTAGTATTGTGACCTAAAGTCAGGGACACTGTGTTTGCCACTGTTCTTCACTGCCTTGTGGGAGCCTAGCAGACATACATGCTCAGTTAAGAGAGGAAAGTAGCCTGAGCTAACCCAGGCTCAGAGAAACAAATGTTGCATTTCTCTCTCATGTGTGGATCTCAGTGTCAAATCTTTAGATCTGTATGTTTTGAAAAAAGCATATGGAAACTTTCACACATGCGCACACACACACGCGCACACACACGTACACACACATGCACACACATACACATACACACACACACGTGTATGTATACATAGGAGTTTCCAAGCACGGGGACTAATGCTCCTCCCAGAAGCCATAGGCTGCTAAAGGAAACCCCGGTGGCCAGGGCTGGGACACCTCCCCTCCGATGCTGCTCACAGGGCCCAAACAACACAGACTACTACCAGCTGCTCTTGGCTGCCCACCAGAACCTGCTAGTAAAACCCTGTTGCTGAAGACACCACATGCTTTGGTCACAGGACATGGGTGCTTCTAACCTGTCAGTGAGTTGTCTCATTGGGACCCTGTTCCCTTTGTCAGTCAAGCCGCTAAATGCCCTGTTATGCTGTAAAATTCAAAAGAAGGAGAAAAGAACATTCCTAGTGGTGCAGAGAGTGGATCCCACTAACGCCATAGCCCTCTCTTGTCTAAAAGAGCACTAGCATGTGGGAGGTGGGGGGCGGGGAGAACTCAAGGTCAGCGTCTCTAAAACAAGCAAGACCGTCTCTAAAACACTTCTGTGGTATGAAATGGAGAGACTTTTTGGCAGGTGTAAACTAAGGCACTCACTCCTGCTGCCTGTGGACTGTCCGTTGCCCTCCGACTTGAGCCACACCCCAAGGCTACAGTCTTCTCAGAGCTCCTTAGAGCTCCTTCATCTCCTTCCCACATGCTTCCTATCCAAACCCTCCATTTCTCTGAGCCATTGACCCCAGGTGTTGTAGGAGCAGCTTTAAATACGCAGAATGCATAGCTCTCAACAGCTCGAGTCTGTTTGCACTTCAAAAGAAGTCCCTATCAATCTGATATTAGTAAAAGGGTTTGGAATAATGAGCCTTCCCGTTGTCCCCTGGGTCAGTCGGATGACCACAGCTGTATCAGACAAAGGGAGCACGGGTCCACATACCTGTTTCTCAAATGCCTCCTACTGTCTGTGATAGCTGTTCTCTAATGCGGTAAAGGACCCCCTTCAGACAATTCTCTTTCTTTTAGAAAAAACCTTTTATTTGTATGTGTGAGTGTGAGTGTATTGCCTGCATGTATATAAAAGCACCTGTGTTGTGCAGTGTCCACGGAGGACAGAAGTGGGCGTCAGAGCCCTGGAACCAGAGTTACGGATGGTTGTCAGCTACCATGTGGGTGCTGGGAATCAAAATCTGGTCCTCTGCAAGAGCAGCCAGTGCCCTTAACCTCTGAGCCATCTCTCCAGCCCTCTTCAAACCATTTTCGTGATGACTCATTGAGGCCTCCTGCCCACCCCACTATCTGGGGAACTCTCTCCCCTCCTCTTCTCTGTGGTCTCACTTGGAGGTAGATGTGCAGCACCCTTAGGTTCTGTCAGTCATCTACCAAGGAGTTCTGAAGTTTTTAATCAAATGATTCCATCAAGTACTAGCCTAGGCTCAGCTCTTCACCCACCAGCCCAGTCCTCCAAGTACCTCAAAGAGGACTCCAGTATAATTATCAGTCTATTGAGGAGTTAGTTATTTCTCAGTATTTTGTTTAAATTTTTGTAATAATTCAGAGGCCAACCCATTTTTCTGTCTATACATTTGTTTCCTTTGGGAGTTTTATTCAAATCCACTTAAACAACAATCTTTCACATCGTAATCTTTCTGAGCTCTTGGAATGTAAAAATCTTCCCAAGAATGGGCAGCTGTTGTGGTTTGGATGTAAAGTGGTCCCTCGAAGGCTGGTGTCTTGAAGCCTTGGTCTCCAACTGGCCATGCTGCTGAGACAAGACTGGACTGTGTAGGTTCTGACTTCATCAAGGTATTCATCCATGGCTGAGTTCACAGCCCTGTGGACTCTTAGGGGTGGAAACTGGCTGGAGGAAAGTGGTCAGTAGGGCGTGCCATCAATGTGTCTTGTCCTCAGACCCTTGTTCTGTATTCTGCTTCCCAACCACCATGACCATGCCCTCGGTCATGGTCTTCTGCCATACCACATGGCTGAAACCATGAGCCAAACAAAAGCCTCCCTCCCTTGGGTGGCTCATCTCCCATATTTTGTTATCAGCAGAAAGTGACAAGCACGGCGTCCTTACCTTAAGTCTATTTTTTTTCCTTGTACATAGATAAATGTTTCTATGAAAACTATGTGTGTGCCACATAATCAACAGATAGATGGTGCTTTCTTAGCCTTAAGTCAGACATGACTTAAGTCAGATTGACCCCATCCCCACCCCCAACCCGGACCAATTTACTTGCTAAGCTCTAAGGACTCTGGCAGCTCTGGAAACCATACTCCAAGGACTGCCCTAGAGCTATGAAGCAAGGGAAACTGGTCCCTTCAGGCTTCACCCGTGCCTTAAGTTCAGCAAGCAACTAGACAGAGAAAAGCCAGGCTTGTCTCCACAGTGTCCACCATGCGACCTGGGGCAGGAGAGAACCACTTCGACTAAGCATTGGTTTTCCTTTTACTGTTTACACATTTTGCACTTGGGAGGAGGGAGCAGGCCGGTCCTCTCCGCTGAGGTCTCTCAGTGGCAATGTAACCCATTTCTTTATCCTCTGGGCCAGGAGGAGGGCCCAGAGGCAGGTCAGAACACTGATACCAATAGCCTGTGATGACTCATGATGAAGAGCTTGGGTGCCATTGAGTCCCTGCTTTTAGCCTGGCGCTCGACCGGGGTGGGGACTGTCATATTATAACCCTCCCTGTAGGCCCAGCTGCTGCGGGTCAAGTCTTGAAAAAGAAGTGAGCTTGACTGCCGGGCCAGTCTGCTTTCCTCCATACAGAGTAAGCGAGCTGCCTCCCTTTTGTCTTCCCGTAGGTCTGCCGACTTGAGCGCCAGCTGTCTACCCAGCGATACCAAGGAACCCTCTTTGCCAGCCAGCCAAAGATGTTCATCTCGGCGGCCAGCCAACCCCCCAGGGCCAAGCTGTGTGAACTCGTGCTCCTCTGCGGTGGCCGAGTCAGCCCAGTGCCGCAGCAGGCCAGCCTCATCATTGGACCCTACAGTGGAAAGAAGGAAGCAAGGATCAAGTATCTGTCAGAAAAATGGGTCTTAGGTAGGAACCCAAGTGGTGGAACATGAGCAGGAGGGGCAGAGGAGGTTCCTGCTAATCTCAGGGCTGTTGGGGGCTCACAGAGGGTTAGTTAGGGTTAGGATTATGATTAGCACTGTCCTGGGTTTCTAGTGGTAAGGACAGGTCTCAGGAAAAGGTGTCCCCTCGTTTGTAGCCCGAACCTGGGACTAATGTCTCAGCCACCAGCCATCTTCCGTAACAGTCGGACACATTCTACTTCTCACTGCCAGCTGAGGAACGGTTCATACAGAAAGGAGATCGCATTGGGCTTTCCCTTCTTTGCTGCCCTGTGCATCAAGAAAACCTACTCACCCAGAGCTACCCCAGCCTCAGACAGTGAGCACGCTGGCTCGGGTTCTGCCCGAGATCCCTGGGAGGAGGCAGTGTTAAGCCACACAGACACCTGGTTTTAGGAGGCTGTTCACATGCGTGATGGTAACAGGTGGGCTTTACCGCCACACCTCTGGAAGGCTGCCAGGAGAAGTCCCACGTAGCCAGGACGGAGTGGAGCATGCCCCGGGGAGGAACAGAAGCCTTCGTGCCGGGCTCACCAGCCCTACAGGGACTGCATCCCAAGCAGCCGAACCAGGGACTCTGCTTTGTGGATAAACGTCAGGCCTTTGTCCCCAGGGGGTTGACAAGTATATTAGTTTGGTAGCAACTTAGACATTTTCTTAGTGTCTTGGAAGCTGAACAGCCAAGCCCAGGGTGGGTCAGGGAAGGACCCATGTGACCTCTCCCCGGGCTGCCTTGCAGGGGGCTTGACTTCCTTCCTTATGTCCGCACTTGGTCTGAGTCTACACTTCCTGCTCTTAGGAAGATACTGGTGAGATGAGACTGGTTAGAGCCACCCCAGGAACCTCATTTCAATTTGCTCCCATCTCCCTGGTCCTCTTCTCCGAACAGTTCCCTTCCTGGGTGTGGGTCAGGGCTTGCACACAGGAACTGAGGGGCTCGGCTTGGTCCTGACAGTGCTATCCCACTTGCTACGCCTTCCCTGTCTGAGGCAAGGTCCTAGCCTGGCTCCTTCAGGTATCTCCTCTTTGTTCTTCCTCTTCCTCCTCCTCTTCCTCATCCTCCTCTTCCTCCTCTTCTTCCTCCTCATCCTCCTTCTCTTTCTCTTCCTCCTCTTCCTCCTCCCTTTCTTCTTCTCCCCCCCCCATCTTCTCGTTCCTCCCTCCCTGGTCCTCTCCCTCTCCCCCTCTCCCTGTGGCTGAGGTTCCCGCCCGGCTCTGGGTCTCTCCGAGCTGTGCCCTGCTTCCCACAGCCCCTGGGTTCCCTGCTCAGCCTGCCCCACACCCCTTGCCCTCATCTCTAAACCCAAAGTCCTCACTTCTCTCTCTTCTCCGCCTTTTGCTTGGATGGATAGATAGCCATGTTTTCCTGAGTTACGTTCACAGAGAAACAAGCATATTTTCTAAATATCTTTTAAATGATTGATGATTATCCTTATGCATTTTTGAATAAGGCAATCAAAAGCAATTTTTATTGTCTGCTACAGAGCAATTATCTTTAACCTAGAAACTAACTTTAAAAAAGAAAAAAATCTACCGCTTTAGCTCCAGTCCCAAAGCCAGGCGACTGTGCATTCTTTTCTAACTGCCAAGATAGCCCCTCCAAACATCCCATGTTCTGAAGCAGATTCTCCATTTGTTTCTTGGAAAAGTGTATCAAATTGACACCCACTGCAGAGCAGAACCATACCTTGAAAAACATGCCTGGACAGAACTAAGAGTAGACAGAACTATGTTTATGATTGATGCCAGGCATCCGAGACAACGGCTCATCTTTCCAGAGCTCTGGAATTGCGTGTGGTGCAGACCCAGCTGAACCTGGCTCCCGTGGTTTCCAGGCTGGGTGACTGGTGGCCTTTCCTGTTGCCCCTGCATCCTCTGCAGTCACTGGGCTGAGCGTGGCAGAGCCAGGCTCAGGTCTTTCGTTGTTTTTCTGCTAACTCTGGCTGGGGTTTTAGGGAGTGGCTACCTGCCTTCGGTATCCACCCAAGGCCCTTCAGCATTCCCCGCATGCCAGGGCTGGCTTGGAGACCCCCGGGTCTGCTTCTCCCTCCTCCGATTGACGTCCTGTTCCTGCCTTGTCATTGATTCCACCAACTGCCTGTGCCCTTGGCGGCATCCGGGCATTGTATGTGCTGCAGGCCTGCCCGTGCAGGACGAGTCCCCCGGCTCGCAGGCACCCCCGAGGCACTGAGACTTCCAGCCCAAGCCATGTATCTTTAAGCACCTTCTAGCTCAACTTTTCTCTTTCTGAATTGAATTATAATCCAACAGCCCCCACGGTGTGCGTAGAACACAGGCACTGTTCCCTCATCCGTCAGTCTGCACAGACCTATGGCACAGCTGGGCCCTGTGTGCCGTCCCTCCCCAGCCTACCCCCACCCTCCCAGCCCACTCTCACCTCCCCAACCCACCCCCACCTCCCCAGCCTACCCCCACCCCCCCAGCCCACCCCCCAGCCTACCTCACCCTCCCAGCCCACCCCCCCAGCCTACCCCACCTCCCCAGCTCACTCCCACCTCCCCAGGCCCTGCACTGCCTTATTCTTTCTCTCTCTGCTGTGCCCACCCCATGTGACCGACAAAGGAGACGACAAAAGAAAGTCATGCTGTGGTCAGCCTTGCCCGGGATCCCTGAGTGGGGGCTCGCTGGGAACACATAATTGTCACTCCCTCCACCCCTCCTGCGACAAAGTCTTCTGAAGACTTTCCTCCCCTAACTTCTAATAGAATTAACACTTCTAGAGAATGTTTCTCCTCTGGTCGGGGCACTTGGCTCAGCGGCAGAAGTGCTTGCCTGTACAGTACAGGCCCTAGGTTCACTCCCTAGAGAAAGAATATTGTATTCTCAAAAGGTGCTAAATGACGAAATGTGTGAAACACTTAAGGCATGGGTTTGAAAGGAAAATTATTTTTTGATAAGTTATGAAAAACAATAATCAATATTTATCAACTAAATTTATTACAATTGGAATAGACATACTGTGTGAGGTCATCCAGGGAGAGTCTTAGAATAACTTTTTATGTCTACTTTCAAATCTGCAAGTTGCCATCACAGGGAGGACTGTACTGAGGTGGTGGATTTGGCTGGTAGTACCTTCAGATGTTTTCATGTCCTTCGTGGTTTTTGTCTAAAACTGCTCAGGTTCCTTTTCTTTTCCTGTGTGGTGGGCACCGACACAGTCCTTCCCCGGGGCCCTTGATACCCTAGTGTTGTGAACCACCCCACCCCCACACTCTCCCTGCACACTCACAAAACACCAACTCTACGAACTTGGATGAAAGAGTGATTATTCAGAGTTTCTTCTGGCCTGGAGTCTGGGTGAACCTTCAACACTGAGTGGCCAGCCTTCCTGGCCACCGTATGCTGTGGCCATAGAACTAGAGTGAGGTCAAAAATGTCCCTGCAGAAGGCATTTAAGCCCTGCCTTGCTCAGGAGCTCCACAGAGTCAGATGCAGTGCTGACTTACGAGGGGCTGTGTGTTCCCCGGTCACTCCCTAGAGCCCATTTTCCCTGAAACAGCACTGTGCTTGGGCCAAGATTCTCTGTGAATCATTCAACCAGAAGGAGAAATGGGGATTTTTGAGCAAGAACACCCTTGTGGGCACTTGAATATATATGAAAATCAACAGGAAGACAAACATCAAGTTCCCGGCACCAGGAATCTGAGCATCACCTGTTTTCTAAAGTTGGATTTCCCTCTGCACTCCCGTGAAATAGAGTTCCCATTTCACATCTCAAAGCCCACCCCCGCCCTACTCCGGGGTCTGAAGATCTTGGCTGGTAAGTGTGAGAGGCCACATATGTGTGAGGTGCTGTGTCCTTCCTGGGTCACATGTCTCCTCCCTTTGGTGTTATCAAGTAATACAGGTTTGGCCTTTCTCATAGGACTGTTCCAATTTCAGGCTCCACTTAATTGCTGGGTTACATTCAAGTGATAAGACACACACATGTCTATGCTGTTGGGGAAATGTGGTGGAATATTCTCCAGTGTTGAAAAAAAAGAGTTCAGCCTTGACATGATTTCCATATAATTTATAAAGAATGTTTGACTTGACTGTTTCCCCATGGCAGAGTTTTCAGGAAGGTCCCTGATAGCTCAGGGGCCCTTCTTATGCTGGCCTGAGTTATTCATTGTACCCCCAGCTGGCTGACAAGATAAGTGCATTAACTGAGTTTTGTGGAACAAGGCCACTTGGGAGGCCATGGGCTTCACAATTAAATGGACATGTAGTGTTGCTCAAGCTCCCCTTGTCTCTATCTTCGTTGCATAGATAAGCACTAGTCACAGAGACTGGGGTCTACCCTAAATTGGAACAGTGGTAGAGAAGAAACCAGAAGAAAGGCAAGCCAGTCTGGCCTCACCCCAGGGGAGTTGAGGGGGCCCAGGAGCCCATCAGTCAGGAGCCCATCAGTCACTCAGAAGGAATGTAGCTACGGAAATATAGGTGATGACAAACTATGTAGAGGTTGGTCTCAGTGCCTGGTGGTGCCGTGTGCACTAACACAGTATCAGCAGTGTTGTTTAACTCAGCTGCTGAAGCAGTTCTTAGCTATAGTTTTGGAAAAGTACAGGGAGTGGACTGAGAAGGGAGCCGAGGCTCTCCTTCACCGTACGTGTCCATCACCTAATGGTCCCTGAGTGGTTGGTCTTGAAATTTCTTATCAGGTTGCCTTTGTTAAATGCTTATGGACAGGACTCCACTGCTGAATGTGGATTTTATCCGTCATAAAGTTAATGCCTGGGTAAAGGCAGTGGGCAAGCCCCAAATGAAAGCTTTTTCCTGAACTCGCAGCAGCCAAAGTTCATTTCCTCAGCCTCCCTCAGAACAAAACCCTAACCCTAACCCTAACATTGCAGCTGCCATGTTCAGCTCAGAACTAGTGACAGCCTGAGCATGACAGCGTTTGTGTTCATCAGCAGAGATGTACATAGGTTTAGGAAGTCAGCCTGAGCATCAGCACGGCTCTGCCTGGCAATTGCAGCAACTTTCTCAGACTTTCAGCAGCCCTGGTTCCTGAGCCAGGGCTCCAGTGTTTAGCCCTGCCCTGCGGCTCCCAGGGTCTGAGAGGTTAGCAAACAGAGGAAACTTCAAAGCTCAGCCTCCTAATGGGGTGTTACTGATAATTTAGCCTGGCTTTGCTTACTGGCCTGGTTAATTGGTGCTCTGGTGGTTTTCTTGAGGCTTGGAAGTACTTGGATTGCTTTTTTGTTGCTACTGCATGCTAGGCCCTTAATATCCTAGGATCTCAAGTGATAGAGGTAACTTAGAATGTGACTGTATTTAGAGAGAAGACCTTTAAAGAGATAAAAAGGTTTAATGGGTCCTAAGGGTGGGGCCCTAATCCATGATGGTGGTTTTCCCTCTCATATAAGAAAGTGCATGCACAGAGAGAGATCATGAGAGGGTGCGGAGAACAGGACCGTCAGCAGGCCGGGGCAGACCGCAGAAACTCCCGGACCGGCCTGTAGAACTGAGAAAGTCAGCGCGTGCTATCTGCACCACCCTGGGGTCCTCGCTGAAGACGGCCTGAGTTAAAATGGCTCAGTGTGAGTCCTGTGGTCCCCTCCGGAAATCCCTGTACAGCAGGGGCTGAGGGGAGCTAAATTTCCTCACCACAGTCATACAGAGCATTACTGAAAACCCTGAACTCGAACCCGCCACCAGATTTACAGTTCAGTGTCTTCCTTGTATGATGTGGGATCTTATCTTGAGCTCAGGAAGTGGAATCTCCCTTCACCTGTAAGATTGCTAAGTGTGGCGGTTTTCAGATTCTGTAGTACAGAAACCAGTATTCTACAAACAGGACTGAGATGGCAGGGCCCCCACCCAGAGGAAAAGGACAATAAGAATCTACCAGTTTCCAGGCAGAGAAAACAGTAGTTGGATGATATTATGTTCTTTTTAGTCAATTTCTTCTAAATGTTGCTGCTCAGAGAAGGTCAGATGCACAACAATAAATAATCCTGGCACACAAAGGAGAAGAAACGGCCAAAACACCACCAAGTACCAACCAAGCCAAAGCAGAGAGGAGTAGGAAACTGGGCAAGGCTAAGCCCGAGTTCCCTGGGAGAAGAACCGTCCAAACAGTACCACTGGCAGCCCTGAGAGAAAAGAGGAAAAGTCCGTTACTCTGGCTTAGCCTTGCCCAGCCTCCTGCTCTTCTGGCAGCACGAAAAGACTGGACCACCGCACAGACAGTGTGGGATGTGTAAAGATCAGAGCACACGTTCAACACTCTAAACACCATCGGAGCTGCAGACCTGGACTCCAGGCTCTTACCCGCCAGAAACATCGGAAGATGTGCAGAAGCTATCTGAGCCAACTTTGAGGGAAGCCCACACCGAAATTAAAGCTTTACAGAAACCACAAAGGCCCGGTCAAGCCCAGCCATCTTCAAGATGTCGGGAGAATTTGTGCATTTAGTGGCCACCCAGGTCTCTGTTCTTCTGCTCATTTGCCCTGCTGGGCTGCAGTTCTCCAGGACAGACCCTCACCTCCATCTCACAGACCATGGAAGATGAGCAGGAAAGAGGCAGGTGTTCTTCATCAGCCCCAAAGGGAAATCAGCCTATACCCAGATGACAGATTTCAGATGACAGGTGATACCCTCAACAGGGAGAAGCAATCTGTGGAACGGGAAATATTTGGAAACAAGAAGAATACATATACAGAGTACATAAAACCTCCTGTGACTCAAACATAATAGTTTTATCCTGATTTACAAATGAAGCAAAGAACTTGAAGAAGCATTTTCCCAGGAAAAAAAAAAAATCCAAAATGTACAATAAGCCCATTAAAACTTGTCTGATAGCAGCAGTCACTGGGAAAGTGTGAATCAAAGCCACAGTGAGATATTGCCTCACACCGATCAGAATGGCCAACCCCGCCCCGCACCTATCCCCCGAAAAAAGAGAAAAGAAGAAGTGCTCAGATGTGGGCAGATTGGAACCTTGTGCACCACCTAAGAATGTAACCATTGTGGCTCACTAAGGGAAACAGTGTGGCTGTTCCCAGCAGTTCCTTGGGTACGTGACTCGGTGCCAAGCCCTGCAGGACTATGTGCCTGTCTGTAATTGTAGCTGCATTCGTTATGGCAGCCAAAAGGTAGCAGCAGCCCGATGTCGTCCAGCGGGTGCACATAAAGTGTGTTATGTAAAGTAGTGTCCTTCTGCCTAAGGAACCTCCCAACACTACTGCATGAACCACGTCATCATGCCTAGCAAAATAAGCCAGACTCGGAGACACACACTGATGATGCCTCCTCATGTAACATCCCTAGAGCTACAGAAATCCTAGACAGGAAGTGTTGCCATAAGGTGCGGCAGGCAGGCAGGAAAGTGGGGAGTTACTTAGTGGCTACAGAGATGCACTTTGAGATGATAAGAAAGTTCTGGATACTGATCAGTGCTGGTAGTTGACCAGTTTTGTGAATGTACCCAGTGACACTGAAGTGTGCACATAAAAACACTTAAAATGATAAATTTATCTTGTGCATATCTTAGTTTAAAAACTGTCATCTCCTTTAGATAGTTTTAGTTGTAAGTGTTAACAAAAACTACAAATTATTGCAGAACAAAACAGAGATTTTCACTCTGGTTCTTTTTTAAGATTTAATTTTTTAATTGCATGTAGGTCTGTGTGTGTCTTGAGGGTGGGGGATGTTGTGAGGTATTTCACCAGAGGAGACCACTCAAACTCAAAGTATTGCCAAAAGAAAGTCTTTATAGCCAGCCAGCAACCACACTGGGCATTTGGTTCTAAGTACAGTGCCAAGCTGTTCTCAGGTAAACTTTTATACAGAAAAACCATATGCAGGGGTGAGAAGTTTAGGTTCCCAAACTTAGTGGTAGAAAGCCCCCCTAACACTTTCTATTCTGCAAGAGCAAGTCAAGCGAAAAATACCAAAGCCATAAACCTACAGCTAACAGGAACAACCAGGTGACCACCAACCTGTTTTCAAACTCACACCTTAGTGCAGCAGGTCCCCACACTTTGAGTTAACTGTCGCCAGCCTTAACTACTGGGTTTAGCTGAGGCACGGTGTAGCCGTGGTCAGCCTGGAGGTGCCCCATCACAAAGGCAGGAGCTGGAGGCAGCTGATCACACTGTATGCAGGCAGGAGCAGACAGAGATGCTTGTTCTGCTTACCTTCTCCTTTTTATTCAGTCCAGGACCAAAGGCTCTGGAATGGTGCTGTCTGCATTTAGGGTGGGCCTTCCCACTTCACTTAAGCTAGTCTAGAAACTCCCTCCCAGATATGCCACGAGGTTGGTCTCCTGGATGATTCTCAATTTCTCGGGTTGACAGTTGCATTAGTTGCTTTTCTGTTGCTGTGATGACACACCATGACCAAGCCCACTTACAGCAGGAAGAGTTTATTTGGCTTACGGTTCCAGAGGGGTGAGAGTTCACTGTGGCAAGAGGGCATGGCGGCAAAGTGGTCAGTGCTCCCATCTCCAGACAGGCACAGGAGGCAGAGTACCTGGAAATCCTGCAAGACTTAAGAATCCTCAAAGCCCAGCCCCATTGACATGCTTCCTCCAGCATGGCCACCCCTCCTAAGGGGTCCATCACCCTCACCAAACAGCACCATGAACTATGTCCAAACACTTGGAGCCACTGGGGGACATTCTTATTCAAGTCACCACAACAGTGGACAATAACCACCACTCACAAGACAGCAAGTCGTTCATCATGTAGTAAGAAGATATTTGTTTTGTTCATGTGCAACATACATTGTTAGCCACTGCGGGTGTTAACAGTTGACAAGAAAAACACAGCCCTGCTCTAAGGGATAAGCGAACAAACTGTGAATACTGATGAAGTAGGATACCAGGAATGAGGTGCTTCTCGCCACGAGCTACATCAAGCCGAGAGACAATGAGGAAGAGGAGACAGAACGAGCTGCAGACTGGCCCGGTAGGCCATGCTGTGGGTCTAGAGAAGCAGTCAGCCTTGGGTGAAACGGAGAGACCTGAGAGAAGGGACTGAGGTCAGAGACACAGGCAGCTTTCCGCAGCCCATTCAAGGCCTTGTGAAAGGGAAGGCAGGAAGGGCTCCGTGGGGGAAGGCCGCGCCGCGTGTTATGTGGGTGCTCCCCACATAACATAAGTGATTTGGGGCTCCTGGGTGGGCAGCTGATGGGGGAGTGTGTTAGGACCAAGCTGGAGGTGTTGTAAAGGTGTCTAATTGTGCAGAGCCAGGGACTCTCCCTGACAGACCGGACGTGGGAGAAAGTGGAGAACGGAGATAATACCTAGACTCCTGGGCATGCAGAAGAGCAGTGAGTGGCGAATCTAGCAGGCAACCCTGGGGGAGCCAGGCTGAAAGAACAAAGGTCCGTTCAGCCTGCAGAAGAAGACCTTGTGGCGGGAGCAGGACGGCAGGAGAAACACCTCGATTGGCTCCAGACAGAACTGAGGTTAGCCAGTGAAAGTTACATGGTGGGCAGCTCTGGACTGATCATGAGAGAGAGCCTTAGGGACAGTCATAGCCTGAGCCTTGCTACTGAGAGGTGAGGCCCCTGCCATAAATGTCCCCAGAGGCCAGTGACCCTCATCCCACAGCAAAGTAAAGGAGATGTCCAACTGAGTGAATTTCCACGTACGCAACCACTGGAGTTTCTCCTCAGCCTAAACTTCTTAGCTTATTTGATAAGCAAAGATGAAGCTCCCACTCCAGCCCCAGAGCTCTTGTACACACCGTCATCAGCCACATTCAGCTACTAGTGACTGAGTTTTAGCTGAGTACCGTGACTTGCTGGCCACACTGTAAAACAGTACTGTTGGCAGTGTGCGTTGGTGCCATACTGTACCTGTGGGGACCACACAGAAGCCCAGTTAGTAAACTCCAGCTTGCACCTCGATTCGAGCTAAGACCTGTTAAAGAACATTGGGGTTCTTGTTGGTTTGGATTTTGTTTTAAGAAAGCGAGAGACAGGAAGGGAAGGAAAGAGACAGAGAGGGGAGAAGAGGATGGGAAGAGAGAAGAGTCCGGAGGTTTTGCCCCAATTTAAATTTCAGGGAGCTACTCTGTGCAGTTCAGCTGGCTTTGTATCTGCCCACGAGCAGGGACTGTGGACAGATATCCTATGGACACATTTTATTGGGTGTTTGAGGATTATACAGATGCCATGACATGGGAGTTGGCAGATGTGGCGATGTTGGATAGATGCCATCTGTCATGTGCATGGTCCCCGCGCTCAGGCCTGACACACACCACATGCCCCTCTCCCTTCTCAGAGGTCCACAGGTCTCGAAGGCTGTGCTGGGAGCTGGCACAGCTGTCTCTCCTGAACCCCCACATCAGTGCTTCCCACCCACTAAGCAACAAGCGAACGGATGAAGTGTGACAGTGCGTGCGTGGATGGAGGGATTCCCGGTTTCAGGGTCGGAGTTCAAGGGAGAGGAGCACGTAGGAACCCCAGTCTTACTGCCCTTCCTTGAAGTGAGGATGGAGAGTGGAAGGGCGTCTTTCAGGTTCATTATAAGAACTCTGTTCCATAGGACTAATCCATGGGAACACAGGTGTTGTTGAGTTTATATTTATGTAAAGAGAATCACATTTTTATTCATTTTACATGCATGTACACGTAAACACATTTTTATTTTATGGGTCTGAGTATCTTGCCTGCATGTCTGTAAGTGCATCCATGTCATGCAATGCTCATGGAGGTCAGAAATAGCATTGGATCCCCTGGAACTGAAGTTATGAACAGTTGTTAGCCCCCATGTGGGTGCTGGGAATCGAACCCAGGTCCTCTGCAAGAGCAGTCAGTGCTCTTAGTCACTGACATTTCTTCAGCCCTCGCTATTGTCTTCTTCAATGTGTTCACATCGCAGGAACATTTGGGAGAACTGCACCCAGGTTTTAAAAACTCTCTGGGTCCAGGTTTCACACTTGGATTTCCAACTAGGTATTATTTTATAAGGTGGAGGGCAGGCAGGAGGAATGCCTATTTAATCTAAAAATTCAATATAATCGAAGAATTTCAAGCTTTTTTAAAAAAAAAAAAAAAAAAAAAACTAACACATTGACTCAAAGTCTCACTCGGAGTCTTCCTGAGAGAACACAGAAGACAAATTTGAAAAGGAGAATGAATCTGGTATCAGGTGTGAAGTGGCCAGATTTCTGTGATCACAACAGTAAAGTCACACGAGCCCCGTCTGTTCCCCTCCTGTTCTTGGGTGTGTATTTATCCCCTGGAGTCTGGCCAACCTCCCAGGCAGTCCACCCGTAGGGAAAACTGCCTCTCCCTCCCCCGGCACCGGTCAGTTGCCACTGGAATCCTCAACCAGGCCTGTGGCTTCCTGCCCGCCTCCCCATCCGTGCGGGACCCCAGTCTGGAGTGGATTTGCTCAGGTCTTGCGCATGCTGTCATAAAGGCTTCGCATGGGCAGCTTCCCTGTGGTGTCCAGACAGCGTGGTTTCCTTCATCCTCCACTGCTGGTTCTTACGAGCCTTCTGTCCTCTCTTCTGCTATGACCCCTGAGCCTTGGGGGAAACTTGGACACCTTCTTAAGTCATAATGGAGATGAGCCTTTTCTTCCACATGTCTAAGCATGTTTTATGCTTCTTTTCTTTTTGGAATAAGCCCTCTCTTCCTACAGCCATCGTGATTTCACATCTGGTGCTCACTTCCAGTGTTAGTCCTTACAGTCCTTCAAAGATTGCTGTCTAAGTGTGTAACTGGGTAACGACCTCAGTCAGTCTAATTAGCTTACCGGCCAGTTGGGGAGGAGGGTGCCTGTATTACAGGGCAATGCAGCTCACCTTGTGGCATCCAGGACGCAGAGAGACAAGAAGGAGACAGCGCCGGGCCGGCCCCCAGGGATGCCGCCCTCCTCACCCCCTGCTTTCTTTAGCTAGAACTCACCCCTAAAGTTTCCACATTACCTGAAATAGCCCCCCCAGCTGGCACCAAGCTTTCACACACATTTATGAGACAGAACATGTTCTGAGCGTGACAGAGTGACTGTCGCCACCAGCTGCCAGCACAGTTGTGCTGCCCAGAGCCCTCTGTGACCAGACTCGACTTACAACTTTCATAAAGTTTTGCCAGACACAGTGTCTTTCCCCTTTAATCTCAGGAGTGGCAGATCAGATTGAGACAGCCTGGTCTACACAATGACTTCCAGGTGGGTTTGTACTAGGAAGACCTTGTCTTAAACAAACAAACAAACCAAAAAACATAAAGTAAGTTTCAAACCACAAGATTCTAGAGCCCTTCAGTCCAACCTGTTTAACTGAGTTCTAGAGACTGTGGCTAAATGCATTCCACATAGCGAGGCAGACAGCCTGGCACAGCCCAGATCTCACTGATAATGTCATAATTAGGAGTTAATTTAAATATTTGTATTCTGCCTTGAACCACCGAGATTGGACCTCAGGTCTCCTGCGCCGCTGAGTGGCTGCCACCCCCAATCTGCCCAGTTGGCATACTGAGAGTGTCTCTGGGTGACACAACCTCGAGGAAGAATGACTGCAGAGCCAGTGAGCAGTGTGTGGCTGTGTGGCTAGGGCACTGAATGGCCACTGCGTTTTACTTCATTCCCTTCCATGTACAATAAGGACTTGTGAGATTATGACAGGGAACTCTGGAGCATTAAGATGTTTAAAATATGCTTTGGGAGCTGGAGATATGGCTCGGTGGTTACCCCGTACCCACATGGTCATTATAACCATCTGTAAGCTCCAGTTCCAGGGGATCTGACCCCCTCTGCTGACCTCTGCAGGTCTTACACGACATGTGTGCATTTACATACATGTAGGCAATACACTCCTACATGTAAAATAAAAATAAAATAATTTAAAATAAATTTTAAAATTTAAATAAAATAAAGCATGCTTTGTAATGCATAAAAGAGATGATTACTTAACTATGTTGCACCTAGCAATCTAAGTGCTGAGCTGCTTTTCTCTCTCCCCAGATTCCATCACTCAGCACAAGGTCTGTGACCTTGAAAACTACCTACTGCTTCAGTGAGGAGGCACCAGCCTAAGGCAGCTGTCTTCTACACTCATGGGAAAGCCAACTGTGAAGAGAAGGTAGTAGAATGCTACAAGAGACAGAGACCGCTGCGTCACCGCATTACCTCGCTACCTCGCCTACTGTGGTTTTTAATCTTTGAATGCTTTTGTTTGTTTTTATGTGGTGCTGGGGATCGAACCCAGGGCTCACTAAGCAAGAGCTCTGCCACGGAGTTCCAGCTTTCATCTTCCTGACTCATTGTGTGATTCAGAGACGCCTTGACTAGCACCATTTGGGCTTTTTATATAACAGTGCTAATAATGATCATGATTAAAAGGTCACAGAACTCTTGTCTTTAAAATATTGTATTTTGAAATAAAGAATGGAGATTTATTTAATTTGCTTTAGTACTGAGAACAGTCAAATAACCCCCTAACTTTCCTACCTTAGACTCTGAGATCTTTATCAATGTGTCATATTTTTATGTATAAGGATACACATATCTTTATAATGTGTCTAGACAGGAAAGACATTCCTGGGTTATTAAGGTTGCATTTATGTTTCTTAGATTCTTCTCAAAGCAATGAAGGAAGGCAGGTGAAAAAGTGTTCTATGAATGTAACTTCTCTTCTTTCTAAGTGACCCTGGATACAGAGCATTGCAAGACAGAGGCCAGAGGCTCCAGGGCCCACCATGAGGTCCACCGTCCCCTAAAGGAAGTCAGTCACTGTAACTGGATGGTGTTGGGGATGTCCAACCCGTGGCCTATATGTTCCCTGTGACTGTGACCTAACACAAAATTGTACATGTACTTAAAATATGAGGATTTTTTGTGATGCTTTGAGGGAGATGACTCAATCTCACAGTTGTTAAATGAGGCATAAATATTGTAGATGATCACATTGCATTATAGCATGAAAAGGCTGGAAATGCCACCAAGCATTTTGACACAGGGTTTCAGTGTGTAGCCCAGACTAACCTGGTTCTTAATAATCCTCCTTCCTGCCTGCGTCACAAGTACTGGGTTACAGTCATGTGCTGCAACGAGAGGGGCTGCTTGTCACCTTCTAACAAGCACTGAGACTAATTAGAATTATTGATCTAAAGCTAAGCATACATACATTTTTTAGGCTAAACTAATACTTCATTTGGTATGCGTTCCCAGTTTAGGCGTTCCTATTTTCCCAAAGCCTTAAGACCTCCCAGGCCAGGGCTCCGCCTCTTGCTAAGACCCTGGCAGCTGCTGGGACTTTATTAATCTGGTTTCAATTTTTTAAGCATTTGGATTCACAGCTTATCTCTGGGAACACATAGTTGTTCTGTGTTGAAGAGTCCAGAGGGAAGATTTACTGAGAAAGTTAATTTCATATCCTTCCGAGGGTCAGCCAGTACAATCCCAGCCAAAGCTAAGGAGCTAGGAGTGGAAGGGAGGTACTCCATCTTGGGCTGGGTCAGCACCACAGGGACAGGACTGTGGCGCAGTGGACGGCCAGGGCTCCATCAGCCGGCCACACAGGCCCAGAGAGAGCCATAGAGGAGGAGGCTGCCAGACCTCAGGGCTCTGCACCAAGAGCCCCTATCAGCCAAATGGGGGACTCTGCCAGCGATGTGAAACCCAATCATTAAATTATTGGGAGCCAGTTAGAGCAGAGAGAAGGACTCTGTGTCCTGAGAGTGTGAACTTGCGGATGGCGGGGGCAGGACGAGGGTTCTGACTCGGGAGACCGAAAGCCTGGTTTCAAAACCAGAACTAGGATTCTGTGTGGACAGGCCCTGGCACAGAAGGAGGTGGAAGGCCTAAGGTCCCCCTTTCCCAGGGTGATGAGAGGCTGTCACCTCGACTTGTGACCGCAGAGCCCAGAAGGGACTGTGGCAGCAGCTTTCCAATGTGGTCAGATCTCACAGAAGAATTCTTTGGCATTTTTCTTGAGAAATTTCACCACAGCCCTTATTAAGCGCTTATGGCATTCAGGGGCCACCTTACAATAAATGGCCTTTAAGCCCAAATTAGACCTTAACTCTTAGCACTTCTGTGGCCAGGACTTAGAACAGGCGCACCCTTCATAAAGAGTAAGGAGGTGTGATCACCGGGCCCTATGATCTCAGCCAAAGTGACGCTGCCATCAGAGGGAAAAGGACAGTGTGCAGACATCACGGGACCCTCCCTGTGGCCCTGCTCAAAGCTCGTTCTCTGTCCTCGCCTCCTGAAGGTCGTCACCAGCTTTCCTTTCCACCTTGGAGTTTTGTGTTCTGTTTCTTACAAGTGCCTGAGATGGGTTCACACCAAACAGCATTTCAGCATGCCTAGGACATTTAATAAGTACTTTGTACCAATTTTACCAAGCCCCAAGGTCAGAATTAACCGGGACGCCTCTGTCTCAGGGTGCTCATAGCCTGGAAGAGAGTAAGGTTGGAAAATCAACTCTGATGCCACGAGGTGAGCTCAGGAAAGCATGGGGTGGGGCGCGACTCCGAGTTCCACAGCGAACGGGGATGGTCTTAGAAACCACTCCCGGAGAAACGAGCATCTGCCTTTTCAGTGAAGCACAGGCACGTAGGGAGTGGGGAGGGACCAGGAGGAGGCTTTGGCATGGTAGGAGTGTCCAAGAGGGGGGAAAGGACCAGAAGAGTCCAGATGCCCACAGAGCAGTGGAAAGGCAGTGAGCTGTACCTCGGAGGAACGGAAGGAAGTGGAGGAGAGGCCTTCTCAGATGCAAGAAATGTGGAGACGGACTAGGAGCTGTGGGGAGAAGGGAGGGTGGGTTTGGGAGATGCTCGGAAGATCTGAGGGATAAGAATTGAATGAGGGTGCGTCCTGAGCTTCAGGCGGGCAGGACTGGCGTGCTCAGGAGGATGTAGGGCTAGAAGGACCCTCTCCCCACACTGGTGACAGGAGCAGCCATCCGAGGACAGGAAGAGAGTTCTGGAAGCATCATTAAAGAGCAGAGAGGGGCAATCATGGGCAAACTGTGCTCCGTAAATGTATGTTAGTCACACTGGAAAGCCTCTACAGGTTTCTAAGCAGTCATCTGTGGTGTCCAAGAGTGAATCAGTCGTTTGCATTTACAGCCATTCACACGTTCTGATGGTCATCTAAAAAGGATCATGTGGGCTGGAGAGATAGCTCAGCGTTAAGAGTACTGACTGCTCATGCAGAGGACCCAGGTTCAATTCTTAGCACCCACATGGTGGCTGATGTCTATAACTCCAGTTCCAGGGGATCCGAAACCTTCTTCTGACCTCTGAGAGCATTCAATGACACGACTGCACTTACATGCAGGCAATACACTCATACACATAAAATTTTAAGAAATTAAAAATGTATCTAATGAAGTGCAGAGGGAGGGTTCTACTGGAAGGTGGAGATGACTGTGAGAGAGTTGTCGGATACTCCAGACCTGGAAATGACGTTGGGGGGACTAAAGACTAGTGCCTGAGACCCTCTCTGTCTCTCTGTCTCTGTCTCTGTCTCTGTCTCTCTCTCTCTCTCTCTCTCTCTGTGCATGCTTGTTCAGTACACATCCGAGTGTAGTATGTGTGTGATGGGCCTGAGATCACTCAGACAACGCTGGTGCTCGGGAGGAGTTGCACTCCTAGGGAAAGCCACTAAGCTGTTCACAGGTGCCGGCAGAGAGGAAATGCCTCATTTTTCCTTCTTCCCTCAGTATGTGGATTGAATCTAGGATTCTACATATGCCATACAAGCACTCAACCCTGAGTTATATCCCCAGCCCTCTCTTTACTTTTTATTTTGAGACAGGTTCTCACTAAATTATTTACCAAGGTTGGCCTTGAACTCACTATGTAGCCCCGGCTGATCTTGAACTTGTGACCCTCCTTTCTCAGTCTTTGGAGTAGCTTGAATTTCTGGCCTGTTTCACCACCCTGGGTTTGTGCCCAGTCTGTTCTTGAACTCCTGGGCTCAAGAGACCCCCTTATGTCAGTCCTCCAGCTTACTGGGACTACAGGTGCAAACTGCCATGCTCAGTTGGCGACCCCTGGAAGAGGTTAACACATGGCTCCCAGGAAAAAGAACCCTTTCCTCGGCTTCTGGAGATTCTCAAATAAAGTGACCGTGAGATTGAGGGGCACGCAGTTCAAATGAGCCACACACTGTTAGGAACGCAAAGACCAGACAAACCAGGACCTCAACACTGACATCATCCGACTGAGATGATCAAATATCCAACAAAGAAGCTGTGCATGGTGCACACTCCTGTCATCCCAGGCTTTGGGAGGTGAAGGCAAGGGGATCAGGAGTTTAAGGCCAGCCTCAGCTACACAGCAGGTTCAAGACTAGCCTGGAAACAACAAAAGAGAGCAGGGGGGCAAAAAACTTGAGAAAAAAGTAAGAAATCCTGCTTAATGGCAACTGAAAAGCTAATGCAAATGATCTCACTGAGTCATGTGCTCGTGTGACCTGAGCACGTGACTCAACTTCCTGCTACACCCAAAGAGAGTGAATGAATGTGGGTGTGTTGAGAACAACACATCAAAGCTCTAAAAGGCAGCACATCTTCACTAAAACAATGAAGACTGAGAAGGTGGGGAAATTTTTTGGGGGGGGGCTTTTTGAGACAGGGTCTCCTGGTAGGCCCCAGGTGGCCTGGATGGAACTCGCTACATAGACCAGGCTGGCCCTGAACTCACAGAGATGTGCCTGCCTCTGTCTCCTGAGTGCTGGGATTAAAAGGTGTGCACCACCACACCCAGCTACATGTTGGAGAGGTTTTAGACCTAGGAATGAAAGGGCAAGATTGTCTGATAAGAGAAGGAAAGGTGGATCCAAGCTTGTAGTACCCCAAATTGATGTTGAGGAACAGTTTTTACTATAATATGAGGCCTGACTCAGCAGCACAGCTCCAGAAGACATCTGGAGAAACAGATGTCCTCCAACTTCGTGTCCACTCTTAAAAACTAAAAAGTTGGGGTGTTTATTTAGGTATAACTATGATATTGTCATGATAACACTACACAAAATTTTCTGATAAGGTCAAGTTAAAAAAAAGAATTTATAGAAATTAAATGTAATAGTTCTTAAAAGTTAATCGCGCTTCTGGTGTGTCTAACCTGTGGCCTTAGGCCTCATCCATCCCAGGATAGCCGTGAATGCAACTCCATTACATTTGTAATGGCATTGTGTTACAAGGTTAAAATGTTGGACTAAACACACCCTCCCCCCTCCCCCACCCCACACCCCCCCACACACCCCCCACACTCCCGGCTCCAGAGATCACCTAGGTTGTAAAACTAAACCAAGAAATTCATGACTTTCAAATACAGGCAGGCGGGATGAAACACCATCAGCCACATGCCCCCGTTGTCCCAGTGTCTAATCAGAGGAAGAGGAACCATGCTTTGGGCAGCTTAGAGGGACCTGACAGCAGCAGAACACTCGCAGAGAACTGCCATGCCTGCAAAGCACCACAGAGCCCACTGGAGACAGCACTGGGCTTTCCTGGTCAGTAGCTGTGAGTGCAAGGGCTTGGCAGTGAGATCAGAGTCCTGGAGCTGCTACTCCATGAACTCTCACCTGACCCATCTGAGTGCCTGTCTCTGCCAGGGCCATACCCTAGAGAGACATCCTTGGAAAAAGAATCAAAGCATCACCAGAGGCATGTCAGACATCACACCCAACGTTTATGCTGCAGGATCTGAACTCAGGTCCTCTCGCTTATATGGCAAGTACTTTACCAACTGAGATATCTCCCCAGCTCTGTCATTAACTTTAGACCTTGAAGTAGGATTTGAAAGAAATATGGCCCGGATCTTCAAAATCTGCAAAACTAAATGAAGGGATTGTGAAAGCACATAAAGGGTGAAGCTGGCAAGGTCCTTTGGCAGAGCTGTGGATGCCACTCAGCAGCACACCTCCTGAGGTTTGGCCATGGGGCTCAGGATGGCACTGGACCACAAGGATGAGCAAGTATTGGTATTTTGCTAAGCTAAAATTAAAGTGAAATGACTACTGACAACCCTTTGTCAAACTGGTGTGTGTGTGTGTCTGTATGTGTGTCTGTGTCTGTGTGTATGTATGGTTTCAACCAGATTATCTGTAGTTCCCTTCAGTTCTTTGATTTTGGCAAACAATTTGTTTTTACCTTCTGGACAGTGGGCTTCACCAAAAGGTTCCTATTTCTTTGGCTCCGGAGAGCAGCCACAAGGCGTCACCATGAGTGCCTGGGTCTCTCTAGCTGGCTGAATGCTGCAGCTGCTGACAGACCAACTCTGGACTCTCTGAGAAGTAAAAGTAATCTGGAAGAAATCACTCATGTCTGCACTTACTAGTTACAAAACACCAACAGCCCCAAATTATAGTGTGCTGCATGAGTTTGTGAGCCAGGCATTTGGAATTCTACAGGAACCCCATCAGAGCCCGTCGGCGCTTGCCTCCTAGACCAAGCATTATAGAACTATTGTCCAAGGCATACTTGAGGTACAATAAAGAATACTGAACAAAGCATGTTAGTGCACAACTTTAATCCCAGCACACAGAAGGCAGAGGCAGGAGGATTTCTGTGAGTTCAAGACCAGTTGGGACTACAGGGAGACCCTGTCTCAAAAAGACCAAAAACAAAAAAACAAAAAAGAAAGCTGTTGATTATCCACATGTTAAAACTTTTTCAGGACACTTCGCTGGACTTAAGGTCTGTACCCTCTGTTTGATAAGCCTTTGAGACCTTGTCCTGAACTGACCCCTGGGCACAGGGAGGGTGAGGAATGGAAAAGCCTCCTGCAGGGTGTGGACACTGTGTGTGTGGTGGGGAAGAGACTCTGGGGCCTCCACCCATAAGCAGCCCTACTCTTTGCAGCTCTGCCCCAACCTGTAGAGAGATCGGGAAAAGAAAGAGGTCAGGGCATGGGGTATCTGGTCGGCCTACCAGCCAAAGAGCAGATTAGGGAGTCCCAGAGGGTCAGATGCTCATGCCATGGAGGAATGAGGAAGACAAGTATAGATGACCCACTGCTGTTCTGGAACCTGAAGGTTGTGAGGAGATACTTGCTCCATCACTCACCACCAGTCCAGGGTTCAAATCCTGGTACAAGTTTCCATTTAAGCTCAATGTTCCCAGTGTCAGGACTATTCCTACTTAGGAGACCCTGGGTACAGTTTGGGAAGGCTGAGAGGTAGGACGCAGGCCACATTAGCTGTGGAGACGGGAGACTGGAGGAAATGGACTGAGGGAAGAGCTGGGCTCCCCAAGCCAGGGGAGAAGTAGCTTAGGGTTGGTTTCCCTGATGCCGACGGACAGCAGGCAGGCTGTGGATGACAAGCTGTGGCCAGATAGGGAGCGGCGTGGGCTTTGGGCCCAGGTCTGCTCACAGCATCCAGGGAGCCCAGCATTTTACAGCACTGGACTGAAGACCCTTCATCTGCTCCTCCATCCCTTCCCCGGAGGCGTGGAAAGGTTCCTGGACATCTACACTGTGCTGGGCCAGTGCTCCAGGGAGCCCTGCAGCTGTGTCTGGGGAGGTTAGCTGGCAGGTCACCCTCCCTGGAAAGTGCGTGCCAGTGCCGTCCACAGAGGCAAAGGATGCAAGGACAGCCTTTGGCACAGCCGGCCTGTGAAGGCGCCTGCAGGATGCTTGTAACTCGGCCTGGAGAAGGAAGCACAGTGCACAGTGGCCCGAGCGCCCTGCCCTGGGGTGGTATTGTACACAGAGAACCAGCCAGCTGAGGAAGCACAGAGCCCCTCAGTCCTCAGCTCTCCTAACACCTGAGCTAGCCCCTCCACAAAAGAGCAGCAGGTACCCCGGATACACTGGTAGGTAGAGAAGACAGAGGGGTATGTTTCTGCCCATAAGCGATTGTCCAAGTCCTACCACAGCAGAGCACAGAGGGAGCAGGTCTGAGCACCTTCCTCCAGGCTGTGTCCACGCCTCTGCACGCTGATCCATGTGCACAGTTCTGAGCACTGAGGCCTATTTCTTCTACTTTCACCCAGGGTTCCGGTGTCTAAGGCAGTGAGGGCCCCACGTCACCTCAGAGAAACATCTGCTGTCCCCACGTTGCTCATTTCAAGGCCAGGAGGATCTGTGTCTTCTGCAGCTCCCTTTGCCCCATCCTCGGCTCGGCATCAGCCCCACGCCTGGTGTTCCAAAAAGATACAACCATTGGCTTTCCATGATTTCACTTACCCACCATCAGCTATGGGCCAAAAACATTACATGGGAAATTCTGGATACAAACAACTTTCAGGTGTAAATGGCAGACCTTTCTGAGTAGGATAATGAGATCTCCGAGTGGGCCACCCAGGCCCAGGGCTGTGCCGTGGTCTGGCATGTCCATGCCATGTATACTGCCCACCTGGTCAGTAGCTTTCACACTCAGATCAGCTGTTGCGGCATGGCAGTGCTCGTGTTCAAGGAACCCTTCCGCAGCAGCCTGATGCTGCAGCCTGGACCTCGCTCCATATCACCGTGGGAGCGGTGGCTCATCTCACACCGTCACAAGAAGGGTTTACAATGCATAAAGATACTTAAACAGGGGGCGGTGAGATGGCTCAGCAGGTGCTTGCTGCCAAGCCTGACTATCAGAGTCCGTTCCCCAGGACCTGTATAGAGGAAGTAGAGAACCAACTTGAAAGTTGTTCTCTGACCTCCTTGTGCATGCACACACACTAAAGAAATCTTTTAAAAAATACTTAAAGAGCAATTATATAACTCTTCCTACAGTGTACTGTTATACTTATTCTATTCTACCATTGTTATCATTAATCTCTTACTGGGACTAATTAATAGATGTGATCACAGGTGTGTGTGTGTTCACAGGAAGAAACACAGTGTGCAGAGATTTCAGTACCTACCCATGGTTTCAGTCACCCAGACTCTTGGACCAAATCCCCTGAAGATGAAGAGGGAAGGACGGGCACGAAGATCTCAGAGATGGCCTCAGGTCCTCCTCTCTTCCTGCTCTCCCTCCTTCGAAAGAAAGGCGAGACCTGGATCAAGAACACCCAGACTGTGAGAGAAAGGACACAGGGCTGGCACAGGACTGTGGGCCTCTCTCCTGAACATGTTGTGGCACTGGCTTTGCTCTTCAAAACAGCAGAACCAGGCTTCGTTTCCCAGGGCCCCTCCTTGCTCCCTGTGAGTCCTGGAGGGCTGTCTGGACCTCTGCAATGCTCTGGAGTACTCAGATCCATTCCCAGTTCTGAAAATCATTCCTTGACCACCTTCATTAGTGTTCTTAGTCAGGTAAGTTGCTGGATGGTCATTAGTCTTTTTCGGGGATTAATAACATAGGTAAAGAGGCAGATGGGCTCCCTTCTGTGGAAGTGTTACTTAATCACCTCATTGAGCCCACAGAGCCACTATTCTAGGACAGTCACTGCTATTAGGAGTTAAATAGCTTTCCCAAGGTCACACCCTTCTAAGAGTCAGAAGAGAGATAGATTCCAAAGCCCATGTTCTTTCCAAACATGCTTCCAGAAGGCTCTCGATGTATCAGTTACTTTGAGATCATAGTGTTTTGCCTCCTGTCCCCCCACTTGGCCTCAATGAAAGCAATTCATGGGATCAGAATTGTAGCCGCACACCACTCTGGCCCCCCAGGGAAATCTCTGTGACGAGTGATCATGAGGACGAGGAATGTGGGTTGGCACAAGAAAAGCACCCTCACAAATCCAGAATATTCCAGCAGCGAGTGCTCACTGGATCTGTCAGGATGCAATCTTCTTCTTAATGTACCTTCTGAAGTTTCTGCCAGCAGGTACCGAGTGGGCCACAGCAACGGACACAGGTTCTGACGGAGAAAGGGAGTTGGGGATTTGACCCAATTCAGTATTTACTTTTACCATATGAGTCTCTCATAATGAAATACTCACTTCAAAATTACTTAGAATTATCTAATAAGTTGATGCCCTGTGGGACAAGCATAATAAATAAATAAACACATGGGCATCATGATGTTTATGAAGTGGATGAGATTCTCCAGGTCATGAATTAAAATCATGTCAAGAACTCCAAATCCACCTATTCTGGATTATGCTAATCCAGTCAGATGAAGCTGTGAGGACAGAGGTAAGCGGACCAGGGAACTGTGCACAGGTCATGGTTGGAACTCTGCAGCCTTCAAGGATCATGCTGAGTTGTTTACTGCCTTCACATCTAATAAAGCTTCGGCCCGCTATCATAGCCAGAGACGCGATTATCAGAGTTCTCGGAATTCCCTGGCTAATATGGTTAACCAGAAACACTTTTTCAGCTGAAAAACTGTTTCTTCTAGTAAGTCCAATGTACTGGGCAGAGGCTCGCTGCAGAACCTCAGGCTGGCTATGCCATGTGTTGTAGATAGCTATCCTCTAAGCATGACACTCATATTTTCATCAGAACAGCTGTGGCTACTTGCATGAGAGCCCTCAGGATCAGACTTGTTGACTGTTGATGCTCCTTCACAGAAGGGGGCTGGTGAGGAAGGGTCCTTGGACTCTCACCTGAGAGTCCAGTTACTCCCTCTACCTCCAGACATTTGAATGCGATTCTGCTGTAGTTTCATGTGACCTCATGGTCTCGGGAGGGGCTAGAGTTTATACAGAGATTACTGAAGGGGAATCCATCTACACAGCCATGGGGAAGTCATCTGTGCTGGGATGACATTTCCCAGTGGTTCAGCTCTCTTTGGGTCACCACTCCTGTGATTCCTCAAGCTGGAGTCTGGTGGAACCCTCTTTGGGTTGTCGGTGGTGTACTGTAAGGAAGAGGTAGATGCTTACTTAAGTCTCCTTAAGGACTTAAGTCATGTGAGCAGAAAGCCTTGGAGAGTGAGAGAATGTGTAACAGCCCTGCCGGAGAGCCTATTGCTTGAGTATTTGCTAAGAATGAACTCTTCTAAGTGAAAATGTGGGCAAGACAGGCTGCCTCTGTGAGCACAGCCCTGTCAAGACTTCCAGCCAAGCTTCCACACCAAGCACTTCCACACCAAGCAGATACAGCCCTGCACCCGGGAAGCCCATGACAGAGGTGGATGAATATCTGCAAGTGAGCTTCCCTAGGCGCTGGCCTCAGCTGGGAGCGCGGCAGGAAGGAAACCGGCTGAAGGATTACACCGGAGAGGGAAGAGCAGCAGGAAGGAGGCGTGAGAGCGATAGAAAACAGCGTCCGAAGTTCGGGGCTGAGCCAGAGAGGCTGCTCTGGAAACAGCACCGATGAAGGCACTCGAAATTAAACAGGACACTGAGGAGAGCGTTCCCCAGCGATGCAGACTGACGTTTACAGTGTGAAGTAGCCACAGGTGATCATTGTGCCAAGAGTGGGGATTGGAAGGAGTTAGCCAGAGGCTGGATAATCCCCAAAATGCACTTCGTCTCCAGAGCAATGGAAGCTTAAGCAGAGCAGTGGGCTACCCCCTATGTTCAAGGAAGGTCATTCTGACCGGAGGGAGGCAGACGCTCGGGCCGGAAGTCAGAGGGCTGAAGACGAGACCTGAGAGGTCACTGTGTAAAGACGGTGAGTGTGCCTGTGAGGGTGGAGGAAAGGAGGGGGCACTGGTGGTTTTGAGACAGGACTGGTGTGGTTTGAATGAGAGTTGTCCCTCAGGGGCTCCAAGTCTGTGAACACTTACTTCCCGAGTTGGTGGAACTGTGGGGAGGCTGTGGAACTCTGAGGACAGGGAGCCTTGCCAGAGGAAGTGCATCTCTGAAGGCAGGCTTTGAGGGTTTATAGCCTCCTCTCATTTCCTGCTTGTTCTCTCAGCTTCCGGTGTACAGTTGAGATTTGAGCTCTCAGCTTCCTGCTCCCAGGTTTCAGCCTGGGCTGCAAAGCGAATGCTGACATCTGCTACGCAGAGAATCTCTGCGTCAAAGAAACCAAGCAGGGGATGAAGCTCAGTGGCAAAGTGCTGTCTAGATGTTCAGTTGCTCTTGAGTACTGGGACGAAAACACTGACCAAAAACAGCTTGGGGAGGAAGGAGTTTATTTGGCTTACAGCAGTCTATCATCAAGGAAAGTCAAGGCAGGAGCTCAGGGCAGGGACCTAGAGCCCAGGCCATGGAGGAATGCTGCTTGTTGTTTTGCTTTCCTGGCCCAGGCGCAGCCTGCTTTCTTATACAATACAGGACCACCTGCCCAGGGGTGGCTCCAATCACAGTGGGTTGGGCCCTCCCTATCACTCAACAATCAAGAAAATACTCCACAGACATGGCCACAGGCCAGTCCAATGGAGGAACTTCCTCAATTGAGGCTCCCTCCACCCAGGTGTGTCAAGTTGACAACAGAAGCATCCAGCACACTAGACTATGCAAGACCCTGGTTTTGATCTGCAGCACGGAGAGAAGGGAAGAGGATGGGAGGGAAGAGACTGCTAAGTAATGTTAAACATGTACCCGCAAAAAATACTGAGACACAAAACACATTTCCCACTCCTTGTTTAGAAGCCTCAGGGTGCTACGCTTTATTTGTGACACAGGCCTCAGTTTCCCCAATATCTCAAAGCTTACTGGGCTTCTCTCTAAGGTCACTCAAGTGGAACTCATGAAATGGGTCCTTCTGATCTCTTGGGTGCAGCTCTACCATGCTTGATTCCTTAGCAAAGAACCTTTTCTGTTTCTGCGAAAAATACTGGGAAGAGGTTGTGTCCTCAGCTTACTAAGCCGCCTTCCTCTTTCTCTGTCCTCTACTGGCATGCGCAGCCCCTAGACATTTCTTCCAGGTCTGCAGACACTCAGCTCCATCCTGGCTCCTCCCATGCATTCTTGTGGCCAGATGTACCAGTCCTTAGAAGGGTCTTACCCCGGTACACTTGTCTGGGTGGTAGGATGTTAGATAGTATTATGTTGTATTTCCATAAGCCATGTACGCATCACTTCCTTGGGGGGGCCATGCTCGGGGCATTGGAGAGCCATCAGGACCTGAAGAGTTGTTTTGTTGATAGCGCATTGCCGGGATCGATACTGCAACAAACACTTTAAGAGAGTTAGTAAAGCGATACATATACCTCCCAAGATGGCATAAGTGGCAATCCAAGAGAGGTCAAAGAGGGTTTTAATATTATTCCAGATTTTGGATAAAAAGGAGTTATCAAATTGGATTGGGTCAACCTTAGTCATATTTAGATGGGATATATGTTGATTAAGGAGGACAGAATAATTTAGAAACCGGTCTGACCAGTGGTCTGTAATATATTGAGCCAGTGTAGTCCTCTGTTGAGATGCATTATTTACTTGGTATGGCATGAGGCAGAAGGATTTAAATCGGGGGTCTCATGCCAGGAGCGTCATCTGTATTAAGAAGTTCCTGTATGCAAAACCTCAGCTGAGCAAGACACAACCTCATTCAATGCCTCAGCTGTGGTAATTGTTTGAGTCAGAGCCATATAAAGCTCAACTAATATTCCAAGTCCCACATATGTTAGAAATAAAATAGGAAATGTGGGGGAGTCTATGTCCATAGGCATTAATATGGGGTGCAGGGGCAACAAAGCCCAAAGGCTGGCAGCCTGGGTGTTGAGAAGAGTGGACATTAGGAGAAGGGAATATGTCACCCAGACGTGTCCTCGGCAGCTCCTTGATCTGTGGCCGGGCGTACATCTCTCGAGGGACCTATACTGGTGTAGTCGCATCCTGCTGAAAGACACAAGCATATCCTCGTCCCCAGGGTCAAAAGGGGGACGGGCAATTGCCGATCCTGTGTTAAGGGGTCCCTCCATCTGACCAAGGGTAATGGTATCTCCCGAGGCAAGAAGGCCAGTGTTTATATGCTGGGCTCAGCCCCTTGTCATCAAAGGTTAGAAAACTTAAATGAAACAGAACATCAACCGGGGCCAGGTTAGGAGCCCTTTTTGCTTCCTGTGAAATATTTTTGTGCAGGGCTTCCTTGAGTGTTCTGTTGGTTCTCTCCACGATGGCTTGTCCTGTGGGTTATGGGATGCCAGTAGTGTGGGATATTTTCCAAGAATTAATAAACTCTTCAAATACATGTGATTTGTAAGTGGGGCCATTGTCTGTCTTAAGAGCCTATGGAATCCCCATAATTAACATTGCAATTTTAACATTGTTATAGCATTGGAGGCTTTTTCACCCCACATTGCTAAGGCATAGATAAAGCCAGAGTAAGTATCCACTATCACATGTACATATCATAATCCCTTTCAATGTAGACTGCTTCTTCTTAGCAATAGTCCTATCGTCCCCTTGGGCAAAAACCAAACATTCTTAAACAAACCTTGACTAGACATATTTTGTTCTTCAGACCATTTGAAATATTATCTCAGAAATTTTAAGATTACAAACGCACAGAGGAAGGATGGGGAACAGCCTTGTTCAATGCCTGAAGTGCTCTAGGGAGTCTGTATCACTGAGAGATGAGCTAGGCCAATCAGAGTTTTTCTGGATGCTTCTTCAGTTGCCCTTCAAGACCAGGCCTTATGGGACTGGAGAGATGGCTCAGCATTAAGAGCACTGACTGCTCTTGCAGAGGACAGGGGTTCAATTCCCAGGGGATTCAACACCCTCTTCTGGCCTCCATGGGCATTGCACATACATGGTGCACACATACATGCAGGCACAATACTCAACACATAAAAAATAAATAAATAAGAGATCAGGCCTCAGTTTCTAGCTCTGGGCACATCTTAGCTCTTCCTCCCTCTCTCCACCTAAAGAACACAACCAAGCCCACTCCGTGACAGTACTCAGCCTGTGAGAGGAGAGGCAGATGTGCACATCTTAGCCCCTGGGTGGGCTGATGACAGGGGCATCTGCCAGAAGAGGGGCTGAAGACAATAAGGAGAAGTCTGGGTCTGGGACGTGGGTCCCAGCCACGAGCACAGCTGGATTCAGGGCACAGACATGAAGTCCGACATACTCAGCTCTGAGCTGACAGATCCTGTCCTGCTTGGACTCAAGCCTGTCTCAGCAGCACCTCCAGCTCTGATCCTGGATCCAGCCTCACTGTTACCAAGAACCCATCCATGTTCCTCCCCACCAACTGCCCAACCAAATGGTTTCCACTGCCCAACAGAACCAGTCCTGGTCCACCAACCACAGTGGTCACGATTCAGAGGCAATGCACAAAGTGCAGGAGTCACAGGCATGGCTTCTGTGAAGCCCACTTGGCGAGCCCTCTGGAATGAGAGCTGCAGTCCTGATTCCTTCTAAAGACAGAAAGCGGCACTCAGGTTGGTGAAAGCCAAAGGGCCTCTGCAAGCTGAGTGTCTGCTGAGGTCATAGCCTTCCACTGCGCTTCAAGGTGCCCAGAGCCTCTTAGAATAGCCATCCCCACATGGATGTTAACTTTAATTTTGGAGGTTGGAGAGTAGGACTATACACAGTCTCAGGCAGGGACTGGCTGTAAGTAAGATGATGTGGTCCTCAGAGTGTGGTTCAGCCCAAGGGGCTGGGAGACAAGGGAAGGGACTGCCAGATGCTGGAGAAGCTCAGAGAACATCCAGCCCAGTCTTTCTTCTCAGAGCAAAGGAGGCAGAGGCTGATTGCTCTGGATCACCCAGAACCACTCAACATGCTGACAACTTTTGTTCTCACCTCTGGATGAGGGCTCAGGGCCTGACTTTTCCTCCCAGATCCTTCTGGTCCCTATGGCCATGTGGCTGCCCGGAAACCTGTCAGCCCTTCAGCAAGACAAGGCAAGGCTGCTGGGACCTGGTAGGGTGGTCACAGGAAACAAGTGCTTCAAATAGGAAGGGCAGTGGCGTCAGAGATGGCGTAAGACAATACGCAACTAAGGTAACTAAGTGACAACTTGTCGGCCCTGCTACTCGGGCTTTAGGGGAGACAGAAAAGAAGCCACTAGTAGGTTTCCTCCTGCAGCTCAAAGGGGTGCCCAGGTGATAGTTCTTAGTGACTGCCCCAGGCAGAAGGAAGGAGCTCATTTAGAAATGGGAACTATAGGGAATGGGTGTTTTTGCCTGTACAATAGGGTTGCAGAGGCCTTGTCATCCTGTCTAAATTGATGCAGAAGCTGAGTGGG
The DNA here is from genome assembly GCA_035773235.1 of Eospalax fontanierii. Lineage (NCBI taxonomy): Eukaryota > Metazoa > Chordata > Mammalia > Rodentia > Spalacidae > Eospalax > Eospalax fontanierii. The sequence goes on along the minus strand of CM069542.1, from coordinate 58,434,079 downwards.
TTGCACAATTCCGGATCCACAGATTTGCATGAGCAACGATCCAGCTAAGTGGATACATGCAAAGGCCCAGCTGTCACCTGCTGGCTGCGGTTACTTTCCCACCACTGAGCTGTCTGTTCTTAGTCAACTCTCAATCTTTCCATACAGTCCAAGTCCACATTGTTCTAGAAGTCTGAGTTTTCCTTTGTTTTGTTTAGAACTTCATTCTTAGCACGTTAGTACATCAGGGAGTTGGACTGATCCTGGCTCTAGAGACATGACCTCCCCCACCAATCGAACTTGTCACAGCACTGTCCCCACCCAGAAGCTCAGAGCATTCTGGCAATGACCTCTCCTTGGGCTTTCTGCATCCACCAGGAGCATATTAAGGAACTAATCCCCATACCAGGCATGGTGGTGCAGGACTTTAATCCCTGCAGGGCAGGTAGGTACTGGGAGACCCAGTCTAGCCTGGTCTGCACAGCTAGTTTCGGGTCTAGCCTGGTCTGTACAGTTAGTTCCAGGCTGACTGGGGCTACGGGGGACTGCTGTTTTAGTCTGGTGGAAAGTTTGAAAATTGTTAAGCTTTGCGTTCTCCCTCCCTCCCCCATCCTGTTCTCCTTCTAGCCTTGGCAAAGGCCTGCTTTTGCTCTCAGCACCCAGATCCTGAAACTAATCTCTTAGTCCAGACCCACCCACTGCATCGTGAATCCCATACTCAGACCGGCTCGATTTTTCAGTCTAGTTTATTAGAACCTTCACAGGCTGAACTCACCTCCACCTTCCATCTGCCCGTCCTAGACCAGCCATCTACACTGGCTGTCCCCTCCCCAAAACCTGCCTTGGATTCCTGTGAGCAACCTTCTTCCCTGCTAAGTCTGACCCCGCCCACTGGGTCTCTACTCCCCCCACCCCCGGCCACCTGAGCAAATCCACTGTCCCAGCCCCACATCCTGTCCTCCTGCTAGCCTTGGAAGCAGACCTGCTCTGCTCTTAGCCCCCCAGGTCTCTGGACTCCCTCCTACCTCTGCCTGGCTTCGAGCTCTCCAAATCACACCGTGCCCATCCCCTACATGGGTGACCTCTGCCGCCCCTCCACTGCTGCAGGGCTAGGCTTCTGTGCCCTTTAGTAGGGGCCTAGACCTTTGCAGACTGCCTGAGAAAGCCTGAATTCAGCCTCTGTCTAGCAACCTTTCCAAATTGTACTGTGTCTACTAGCTAGAGGGGCCCAGACCTTAAGAGAGAACCTGGGAGCATCTGATCTCCCCTGACTTGTGCCTCTGAGGGAACTCCCAAGCAGCTGGACTAGAGCCCTCTGGTCCCACCAATATAAGATCGAAAGAGAGAACCTGAAGCCTTGACCAACCAGCTTTTCATACCCAATAAGAAAACAACCAAGTCACATCAAGTATATAAACAGAATCAGACTTAGCAAAAAAAGGCTTGAGTCTCACATCAGAATCACAAACAGCAAAAGAAATCCAAGATCACAAAGAAAAAATAGTAATATGAAAAACCCAGATAATATGTCCCAATCAAACATTACCCGTCCTAAAGATAACTCAGGACACAGAGTTTAAAACAATAATTGTAGACATGGTCAAAGAATTCACTGAATTTAAAGAATACACAAACAAATCAAAGAACTAAAAGAAGATAGTGATCAACTTCTGACTGAATTCACAAAAGAGATGGAAACATTGAAGAAAACTCAGGCTGAGATGAAAAAGGAAGTGAAGAACTCAACAGGACAATTAGACGGGAGAAAGCCCCACCTATAGAATGTATGAACTGGAAAGCAGAATATCAAGACTGGTGACAAACTGGAGCACTCAAGCAAAGATTATGAAATATTAATTAACACAGGAGTGAAATGTAGGAAATGTGGGAAAAAACAAGTTTGCTCATCACCAGCAGAAGGAAAAGAACCTTGGGATAACGGCATCCCCAGATCTTCAACCAGGTGCTAGAACATTTCCCCAAATTAAGGAAAGACTTGCCCTACAAATGCAAGAAGCACATAGAACACCAAATAGACGACTGGAAAAGAGACTCCCCACGGCACATCATAGTAAAAACCCTAGGCGTACAGAACAAGGAGAGAATCCTGAAAGCTGCAAAAGAAAAACAAGTCACATATAAAGGAAAACCCATCTGAATCACACCTGACTTTTCCATGCAAACTATGAAATCCAGAAAAGCCTGGACCAAAGAATTCCCAGTTCTAAATGACCATAGACGCCTATCTAGAATGCTTTACCCAGCAAAAATGTCTATTATAGTTGAAGGGGAAAGAAAAATCTTCCAGGACATGAATAGGCTGAAAGAATTCACATCCAGAAAAGCAGCCCTTCAGAGAGTACTTGAAGCCACACAAAGAGCTGAAGAAGGAGCAACCACACCCGAGGGGCAGCAGAGAGAAACAAATGAAGGGATAACCAGGGAAGCACAAAGTTAGACCGAACATGCAAAGAATTTAAAATGATGGGAATCAACACGCATCTTTAAGGTAAAGGTGGTCCATTTACACAATGGAGCTCTACTCAGTGGTAAAGAAAGAGGAAACCATGACATTTGCAGGTAAATGAATGGAACTAGAAACTGTTGTGCTAAATGGTTAACACAGAAACAGAAAAAGAAACAAAGTATGTTCTCACACACACACACATGCTCACACACACACATGCACACAGACACACACTTACCCAGACACACACATGCTCACACACACTCACACTAACACACACACACACACTCACACACCTAGTACCAAATCCTTATATGTGTGTATCTTGATGTAACTGCAGGAACCAGGAAACTGGAAAGGAACCAGGGAGGTAAAAGGAAAGAAAGAACCTAAGAGAGAAGAACAGCAGGACACAGGTGTACAAAGGGAGAAATAGATAAAATGTGGGTATTTAAATGGGGGAGGGCTATACAACAACATATGGGGATGAAGGGGAAGAAGGAGCTCAAGAGAGGTGGGGCTTAGGAGACTGGTGTTATCGAGGGACAGATGGGGAAAATCGGGACACTGTAAATGGGGAAGACATGGAGTGAGGTTAGACAAGGAGAGAGAGAGAAAGAGAGAGAGAGAGAGAATAAACAATGCCTTGTTAGTGTAAAACACTAGAGGGAATCATATTAGTCTAACAACCTAATGACAAATTCCACATACAGTATCTCAACACGAGCCCATCTGTATAGCTGAAGGCTACATAACAAGAAACAGTGCCAGATGGGAGAAAACCTCCTTTGAGTTGTTGGCCAGGGTGGTCCAGGAGACTCTCCAAATTACACGGGCTATTGCCACAGCCTTTGATTGCCTCCCAGAACTTGAAGGTAAGACCCTATTGCTAAAGACAGGACATACTTCAGACATTGGATCTGGAGCAATGGAAACCACTTCCCCTGAAGGCTAGCTATGCAAGCAGCCAAGGGAGAACATCGACCAATAGCCCAACACCAGGGTTATGACCAAATAACCACATCAATGGCCAGCACAGACTGAACACTGGTGCAGTTCCCGCACTTTTATCTTGGGGCCAATCAAGAGTTACCTAAATGATCGTATGGCCCACTCAATGGGAGGAAACTCATGTGTGGTACTGTAATCATCACCAAATACACATGGCTGAAGAGGTCATAAATTGTAGAGAAATCCCCAAGGCTGTCACATCTCTAGGCTAATGTAACTTCTAAGTGCAAAATATGTATTCTTATATTTATAGTTAAGTATCCCAGTCACCACTCACTAAAGAGCTTCTTTTGTACCAGATGGAGACTACTACAGAGTACTACAGCTGGTCACACATCACATACATTGTCTGTGAATTGCCTATGCCTAAGCATCACCTCTACAATGCAGACTCTACACCTAAAGTTCACGAAATATAAAACAATGAGTAAAGAAATCACTAATGAATCTCTCAACTCTCATTAATGAAGCTTTCTCATGCAACAGAGGCCCAGTAACACAAAATGTCACAAATGGCCAAAGAATGGAGATAAGGACTCTCCAGAGTATGGTTCCCTGTATAGGACTCTTGTATTAAGTTTCACTCACCCAAGGCTCCAGGGGCCATTGCAGAAGACTGTAAGAGCCAGCGAGGACGTGTGTGTGTGACCATATGGAAATAGAATCCTACAAGCTCCTGGGACCCTGCTCCTATGAACCTATAGCAATGGTTTCAGCATGCTCAAGATGCATGCAGACTCAAGCAGATATAACCCCAGCATGAAACTGGGGAGATGGGTAGCAGACCCCAACCTTTGCTTAAGAAATATTGGCAACTGATTACTGTTGGGTGAGGATGAGCTAATTTTCCTAAAGCAAGGGACTTGGGATAGGCTGACTAGACGTCAGTGGATGAACCTGCACTGAGGAACCTTTGGGTATTGACAGTAGTAACTTAACACAATGGTCCTTAACACAGATGAAAGAATACAGATTCCATTTGGGGGGCTACAGGAAATGCTAATGGAGAAGGGGTTAGAACGATTATTAAGACTGACTGAGATGTTCTTTTTTTAAAAAGGAAAATTGTTATTCAGAGGAAAGTTTAACGAATGCTATTTGAGGGGCTGGGAGAGAGGTAGCTCAGTTGGTGAATGTTCACCATGCTAGCATGATGACCTGAGTTGCTCCCAGTACCGATATAAAAAATCCAGGTGTGGTGGCACATGTCTGCAACTGCAGAGTCAGGGAGACAGAGACAGACCGCGACTCTACCTGAATCTGAGAGCTCCAGGTTCAGTGAGAGACCCTGTGGGAGAAAGTCTGAAGTGGTTGAAGAAAGCCACTGGATGTCAACCTCTGGCCTACACACACACACACGCAGACACATTCACTCATGCTCACACACACACTCAAGCATACACATTCTCATACACACACACACGCACACACACATGCAGACACACACACATTCACACTCTCATACACACACACGCACGCACACACACGCAGACACATTCACACATGCTCTCACACACACAGACACACTCACACACTCTCTCATACACACATGCAGACACACTCACATATGCTCACACACACTCACATGCACACACACGTGCACGCACACACTTGCCCAGACACACACACACGCACACATGCAGGCACGCTTGCATATGCTCACACACACACATGCACACACACACTCACCCAGACACACACATGCACACACACACACACACACACATTCACAGACTTGGAAGTTCAGTGATTTCGTCCCCCTTGCTTCCTTTAATGCAGTTGATTAGCCAGTGCTGGAAATTCACTAGCCTGCACATGGGTCTTCTAAGTCCACTCTCTCTGGTCATTAAAAATCCCACCCGCCACAGACAGAACCCAACTCAAAGAAAACGTGAATACTAAGAAACTCAAATACGAATCACCAGATTGGAAACAGCATTGTGTTCTCATGAAAACAAACGATTTTTTCCAGGTCGGGAGAGAGTTCTTCTCATTTCCAGAATGATGCTCACAAGTATCTGGACACTATGACCACAGAAGACAGCTGATTGGTTTTAACTGTGGGATAGCAGCATGTGGCATTTTCAAGATTTCTGGCTTCACCCTTTTAACCCAAAGACTGACTATAAATAGATGGTGAAGTCTGGGATTTCCAGGGCTGAGTGCTGCTGTAAATAGTGTGAACATTTTCCCACTTCACGCTTTCTAAAAGAACGTTCTCCACCACCCTTCTTGGATAACCTCTGGGAATAGAGTGAGGCCTCACTCAGAATTTTATTAAGGGAGCTTGACAGGACTTAATGAGCCTACCAGCAACTCGGTGTCTGTTAAACACACACACACACACACACACACACACACACCGAGAATAAAAGGATTTCCTAAGTGCATTCATTTAAACAGATATTTCTGGAAAAGTCATTTTCAAAGCAGGCAGTAAATATTTTCACCCACTTTCTCCTGTTCCTGGGAATTTTCTTCTTAAACACAAAACTGAACTGAAGTCTAGCTAGTCACAGAACTGTTCTGAAGGGAAATATATTCTAAACCTTCCTCAGTCGACCAGTAGCTGGGTCACTTTGGAGAGTGTAAAATGAAAGAATACGCTGCCTTCAAGTTTGTCACACACCAATCAAAACCACCTGGGCTGCCAGCTGGTTAGGGGATTTTTTTCTCTTAAGGATGTCCATGGGACTCCTGTAAAGACATACCCAGATGCCTAGGTGTGGCTCCCTGCTCTGAACAGCTCTCCCACAGCGCTGGCTTGGGAAAGCTGAGATGGAGACCAGAGCGGCCTCATCGTTGCAGACAGGGCCAATGCCTGCCTACTAGCAGCCTCTGCTGGTAGTTATTTCCACAGGAAAGCAAAGCAAAGAAAGAATGCCAGTGAAGGCGGTGATGTTACTGAAAACACATTCCGGATTTGTGTTTTGATGTAAAGAGAGGTAAGAGAAGGCCTGTAAAACATGCTCAAAACATAAGTTAGTTTAATATTTCTATGTCTATTTTATATGTACCAGTGTTTGAACTGCAAGTGCTCCTGTGTCATGCAATGCCATTGGAGGCCAGGAGAGGGCATCAGACATCCTGAAACTGGAGTTAATGGATCCTTTGTTAGCTGCCATGTGGGTGCTGGGAACCAAACCCAGGTCCTCTACAAGAGCAGCCAGTGCTCTTACCCACTGAGCTATCTCTCCAGTCCCAAATTAGTGATTTTTAAAACAAATTATTTGGGCAGTTTTAGATTTAGGAAAATATTGAGCAAAAAAATAAATCATGTTCCAATGTGTCTCTTCAATTTCCAGTTTTAATATTTTGTGATACTGTAGGCCTATTGGTTATGATTTTATTGAAGTCTAGTCCACAGTTTAATTGAAGGGCTACTTCTTGTGTTGGGCATTCTGTAGGTGTGGGCAGATGGCACAGGCCAATCATGGACGTGGACTGGCGGTCCGTCCGTTTCTTTCCCTTCCCTCTAGCGAGGGAAGACCACTCATCAGTCACTTCATGGTAGTTTTGGCTTCCCCAGAATGTCATGTGGTGGAAAGCATGCAGTGTGTAGCCTTCAAACTGGCTTTTTCCCCCTAGCAACATGTACTTAAGTTTCTTCCGTGTCTTTTCTTGGCTTTATAATGCATTTCTTTTTAGGGAAAAATAATATTCTATCTCCTGGATGTACCACAGTTTATTCATTTACAGACTGGAAGGTATTTAGATGCTTCCAAGGTTTGGCAATTATGAACAGGGCTGCTGTAATCACTGATGTGTGGGCTTTTGTGCAGACAAGTTTTCAGTTCCTTTGGGTAAACACCGGAGTGTGATTACTAGATCACATGATGAGTACATCCAGGGTTTCAGATTTTGTATTATACCAGCCGTGGTGGCACACGCCTTTGATCTCAGCACTCGGGAGGCAGAGGCAGGCGAATCTCTTTGAGTTCCAGGCCAGCCTGATTTACATAGTGAGTTCCAGGCCAGCTGTCTCAAAAAGACCTCCCCCCAAAATTTTGTATTACTTGCCTGGCACACGCCTTTAATCCCAGTACTTGGGAGGCAGAGGCAGGCAGATCTCTGTGAGTTGCTTTTGTGAGGCAGCCTGGTCTACATATCAAGTTCCAGGGTAGCCAGGGCTACATAGTAAGACTCTATCTCAAAAAACAATTGCATTATATTTTCATATATTTATTTTGTGTGGGTGTGCGTACATATGGAGGTCAGAGGACGCCTCGCAGGAGTTGGTTCTCTCCTTTCATCATGTGGGTCCCAGGGATCAAACTCAGGTCTTCAGTCTTGGCAGCAAGCACCTTTATCAGCTGAGCCATCTCGCCAACCCTATATTTAGTTATGTAAGAAACTACCAACCTCTCCTCTGTGCTGAGGCAGTCTGCATTTCCCGGCCAAAACGAGAGCACATTCTCTGGTGGCAGAGCTATCTGTGTGGCTATCACAGACATGGGCTGCTGAGCGTTGCCTGGAGACTGGGGTGCCCTCTGTATATTTTCTCTGCTGAGCTCCCTTAAGATATTTTCTCAAATTTAGAATGATTTCTTTTGGTCTTATTGAGCTTTAAATACTCTACCTATATTTCGGATGCCAGTTTTTGAATATGTTGTGTAAAGACAGGTGTCCTTAAGCACAGCCTCTTCTCCCTGTCATCCAGTTAATCATCAGCATTTGACCTGGAACCTCAGACAGACATTTGGCATGGCGGACTCTTATTTTAAGATTTATGTTTAAAATGTTATGTATGTGCATGTGTGCACGTCTGTGTGGGTGTATGCCAGACGTTTGGGGGTGCCTCTGGAGGCCAGAAGAAGATGTTGGGTCCTCTGGAACTGGAGTTACAGTCTGTTGTGTGTCACCTGGTGTGAGTTCTGGGGACTGAATTTGGGTCCCCTTAACTCCAGAGTCATCTCTCCAACCCCACTCCTTATTATTTTTTTTTAAGATTTATTTACTTATTATGTGTATGTGTATGTGCCTGCCTGAGTTTCCTGTAGGGCCAATGCCATCAGATCCTCTGGAACTAGAGGAACAGATGGTTGTGAACCACCTGATGTGGGTGCTGGGAGCTGAACCCAGGTCCTCTGCGAACACAGCAAGGGCTCTTAACTGCTGAGCCATCTCTCTAGTCTCCTCCACTCCCAATTCTTAAGATGTCCACAATACTTCAAGGAACGTTATGTAGTGTAAACAAGCTACAGCAAGTGTTTTACCCACCCTCACAGCACTGAGGCAGGCCAGTTACAAAGGGTCAAACAGCAGATAATACTGCATTGCAGCAGGTGCCTCTCATGGCCAGGTCTACAGTGGCAGAAAGTAGGAACTGGGGCTGGGAGAAGCAGGGTCTGCCTATAAGCCCAGGGTTCCAGTTCTGAGAAATGAACAGAGATCTGGAGAAGGGTCACGTGACAGCGTGAATACCCTCGGCATGCTGCACTGGACGCTTAAAACGCGCTAAGAAGGAAAATTTTGCTATGGAGGTGAATAAAGTGCTGGGGGAAAAGAGATGCAGAAATGATTACATTTCTTTTTTATTTTTTTACAAATATTCTATTTTTATTTTGTATGCATGAATATATTCCCTGCATGTGTGTAAGGGCACCCATGTGGTGCAATGCTGGTGGAGGTTGGAAGAGGGCGCTGGAGCGCCCTGGAACTGGAGTTACAGACAGTTGTTGACTGCCATGTGAGTGCTGGGAATCGAACTCAGATCCTCTGCAAGAGCAGCCAGTGCTCTTAACTGCTGAGCCCTCTCTCCAGCCTAGAAGTGATCACATTTCTGTACAGCATATAACCACTGATTGTCTAAACTGCCAAGTGGCTGAATGAAGCTCCAAATCAATTGATTTCATTCTTTTAAGATTTGTTTGGGACAGAGACGATAGCTCAGTTGGTAGGGTGATTACCCAGCATGCACAAAGCCCTGAATTCAAACCCCAAGCACCTCAGTGTCTCAGGATGGGTCGGTACACACCTGTAACCCCAGCACTTGTGATCTGGAGGCAGGTGGACTAGAAATTCAAGGTGAGCCTTAGTTTCGGGTACAAAGTGAGTTTGAGGCTAACCTGGGCTGCATGGACCCTGTCTCAAAAAAAAAAAAAAAGTTTTGGAGTGAATGCAAATGGTGAGACACAGTCAGAAGAATGCAGGATAATCGAAAGTGTGCTTTGAAGAGGACATGGTCCCCTGAGCGGACTCAAGAGGGAATGGGCCAGTGGGACAAGTCGGTACACTAAGAAACACAAAAACCGAACCTTAAATCTTCCCCCAGCCTTTAGTGATTATACCCCTGTGGTGATTCTGGGCATGCTCTGTGATTGAAGGCAAATGCCCAGAGGGCAGGTTGCATGCCTAAATCGGGGAGGAGAGAGGTCTATGGTGAATGAACAGCTTCCCGCTGACAGGGTCAGAGTGAATGCGGCACCTTCTGCACACAGGGACTGACAGAGGTTCTCAGAGCATTTGCTTGCATTGGACTTTTCCAGTCATTCATTCTTTTATTATTTTGACATAGGGTCTCACTATGCAGTCCTGGCTGCACTGGAACTTGCTATGTAGCCCTGGCTGGCCTTGAATGCACGGAGATCTACCTGCCTTGCTTTCTGAGTGCTGGGATTAAAGGCATGTGCCACCACACTAGGTCCATGTGATATTTTTCTACTACACTCCTCCAATTTCCAGCACGGCATTTTAAAATGTATTTATTAATTTTTATTTAAGAGTTGGGGGGGTGTCCGTGGGGGTCAGAAGCAGGCATCAGATCCCTTGGAGCTGGAGTTACAGGAAAAAGTGAACTACCCAACTTGGGTGCTGAGAAAACTAAACTCCAATGCTCTTAACCAGAAAGCCATCTCCCCCGCACTCCCGCACTGCATTTTGTGTCCTCTCCCGTCGCTAGCATAACCTTGCCGCTTTCAGTTTACAAATCCTAGGGCTGCCTTCTCATAAAGATGCCGAAGATAAGAGGTATTTGTCCCATCATTCCAACAGGGTGAAGGGGTCACAGGGAACTCCCCCAAAGGTCTAACAGCCTCATATGGAAGCCTGAGACAAAACAGCCTTTTCCTGGGTTGGAGGGAACTTCATTGGCTCAGCTGGGAAGACACACAGTCATCCCCTGTGTGTCAAGATCCTTCATGGTCCCATAAATGTGCACGATAAACCTTAGACACAGTAGGAGGAAGCCACCTCAGGGTGAGACTCCAGAGAGCTCCTTTCTTAAGCAGCTCATAAATCTGACCCAGATCCCACCAGCTAAGATAGAAGGTTATGGTTTTCAGGAGAAAAGAAACCCCCACTGAAAGGGAAATTCCAAGCGGGAGACGGGGCTGATGTTTGACAATTGTGATGATTCCACTTTCCAAATACTTGGAAAATGGGGAGCTGTAAATAAAGATAACTTGGCTTTATCTTTTTCTTCAGCAGGAAACATTTGATATTCCTAAATTGTTTTTGTTTTATTTGTATTTCTTTTTTCATGCTAAACTAGAAGTCCTAGGCAAAAAAGAAAAGATAACAAATGGGCAACCTGGTTTAAGTGGCATTTAAAAGAATTAAGAAAAGAAATAATGACATTGATTATTTACAAATAATGAGTTTTGAAAACTATCAAAAATTTTTAAAATACATGTTAAAAAAATAGGCAATAAGAAAACTTTAGAAGTTGAGCCGTGACTAAAGAGATGTTCTGAGGAACGTAGCTGTTCTCGGCCCTCTTTCCGTCTGTCCTGTCCTGACCTCTTTCTGTCTGTCCTTTCCTGACCTCCCTCTTTCTCTGTCTTCTCCTCTGCTCTAGCAGTCCCCAAATGGATCCAAATTCTGTATCAGAGACAAAGATTGTTAAGGCCTCTTTTAAGATAAAGCCCAGAGGAGAAGCAATCCCAGGCTATCTGTAATCCTGGCTGAACACTTTTGACTTGGGATTTCCTGAATCTCTTTGGGTCTCTGGGATTTGCTAAAGAATTTCAACTCACACTACTGATCCACAAAATGGGGTTTTATGGCTTTTATTAAAATTTGCATTTTCAGGGTATCTTCTTCTTACTGATTTTTAGCCCCAGTCTGCAGAACAAGCTTGGCCTTTGGCCTTTTGGTTTCTACAGGGTATCTGCCTAAGTCACATCAGTAACTGGGCTAAGCTTTATGTCTCTGAGATATAAATTTTCTAGGTCTGTTCTAAGAAGAAGCATGCCTTTGGATGTGCACATACCGAATTAGAATTGTTCAGTACTGTGGAGAAAGTAATCTTGATCAATAGCATAAATTTAAAACCGCCAAACCAGGGAGTGGGAGTGGATGTGATCAAGACACATAGTATATATGTAGGAAATTTTTAAAAATTATTTTTCACGGTACCATATTGGTTGGTAATGAATGTTCACATAAACTGAAAGTATTAAATTATTCCAAATATTCCACTTAATTCATAAATATAGAATTACCAGAGTTTTAGACAATAATCCTGGTTTGGGCAGTCCTAACAGGCTAGACCTGATCCTATACACCAATTAAAAAGAGACTAATGACAAGGGTCAAAGAGAAGACATTCAATCAATGTGGGGGGGAACACATTGTCGGGGAACAGACAGAGAGGTCCAGTAACCCCAATCTACCTTCAGGGCACTGACACTATTAAGCAGTCCTGGTCTAAGTGTAGCTTCCTTGAGCCTTGCTTCAGCACTGATTCTGCAATACGATCTCAAGAAATTCTGCTTCCTTGAGGGTGTGAGCGGCGCTCTGGAGACATTGCTTAGCTCTAGGTTCTGCCGTACCCTCATACGTGGATGGTCTGCCTAGGAAGGCTCCAAGGTTCCACTGAAGACCTAGGATAATACCTAGATCTTTGAATGGCTTTTAAATGAATAATTAGATCAGTTTTGATGGGTACCCTTTGAGTAATTAATGCCTCAAAAGAAGACAGACACAAAAGGAAGGCAGAGATCCTGGGCTTCTGTCCTGCCTCGAGTGACCTCGTAGACCCAAATGAGAAGTTGGTGTGTTTTAGGAAAGACAGTTTCTATATGCCTGTTATAATTAAGTAAGAAAGCACAAAGTACCGAAAGAAACCCTACATGTGGAGTCTGGCCAGCACCCAAAGGAAAAAGAAAAGAAGTAGCTATGCTTTCTGAGTTCAGACTTAGGAAGGTGCTGGCAGCAGAACACCGCCTCGCACCCGTGTGTAGGGCCGCACTCTGCAGTGGGAATTCTGTGAAGAAAATGACATCATCTCATTCAGGGGATTATTACACCACTGATCTCTTTAGCATGGCTTAGGGTAAGCCTGCCTTCCTGGGGGTGGTCCTGCCTTCCTGAAGGACAGTCCCTTGATGAGGCCATGGGATAACCCAAATGGATTAACTCTTAAGAGAGGAGGTAATGTTATGATTAAGAACTAGATCTTAACAAACTGTGACCGTGTATGTGTGTGTGTGTGTGTGTGTGTGTGTGTGTGTGTATTTTCAGGTAGCCACAGCTATGAGTTTGTGATCACAGCAGCCTTGTGGTATTCAGAAAACAGCATTTCATGGCAGGCCTTCCAATCCTCCAGCTCCTAACAATGTTTCTTCCTCTTCTTCCTTAGTGTTCCTGGGCTCTTGGAGAGGGCCACAGAGATGTCTTACTTAGGTCTGAGGACTCCACAGTCACATATTCTCAGCACACTGACTAGTTGTGAGTCTCTAAAGCACCCTCCTCACTGCGGGGCTGACCTCCACGTTCCAACAGAATGGTTTTTCCTCTTCGCCACTCTCCTCCTCCAGGCAGCTACTGAGACTCACAGGTAGACTTCCCTGGGAATTCTCTTTTAAACTCTAATAAAATCGTGCTTGAGCTCCCAATGGATTCTGTTCTTAAATTATTTTATTCATGAGACTAAGAACTCCAAGAAGGAACCTGCAGTATCACAACCACTTCCATTTGGAATGGAGATCCTCTCTTCCAGAGGGAATACAGGCGCTGAAAACCTGGTCAAAGACCTTCGGCTGGGGAGCTATCAGGCCCTCGGGAAGAGTGTAGTGCTGATGTTTTGCTAAATGGATACACAGCCAAATTACTTCCTAAACATTCACATTTAGAGCGGCAGACTAATGCTGTTCTCAGCCTGGGTCAGAGGAGCTTCTTTTTGCAGAGGGCAGCAGTTCATGCCCTATGAATGCTAGCTAGCAGGGAGGACGCTTCCCGTTTAGTCCCAGCTTAAATTCTCTGTGGCCTGTGTACAAAGAGTCTGATGTCTTCATATCTTCCCAGTCCCCAGGATCTTACCATCTAGTTCTGCTGGGCAACCAAGAGCCATAACCTGTGCTGGGAGTATCTCAGAGCTTCTGGCCAATAGCTCATAGGGAGGTATCCCACACCTGGCACTGGGACTGTCATTTAAAAATGCATGGCGTCAGGGAGTAGTGCTGTCAGGTCACGCAGCGTACCTCCATTCAAACTCAGCAGCATGTCTCCACACGTCTTAATTTTGCCTGAAACACCTCAGCTTCTGCCTTCGCCATCTCATCCTCCGCCCCATCTCCATTTAAACACTTCTGCCCCATGTCCCCCACCCCCACCCCACCTTCCTATCATTTGTGTTTTGGTCCTCCCAATCCTTCCCCTCTGTCGTGGGTACTTTCTTTCCAACTTAAACACATAAATCTACAAAGGTCAAAGTTAGGATCTGCATACGAGAGAGAACATAGTGTTCTGTCTTCCTGTTGTCTGGGTTACCTCACTCAGCACGGTACTTTCTGGCTCCATCCATTTTCCTACAAATTGCATTTTTATGTGGTGCCGAACAGAATTCTGGTGGGTATATGAACCACATTTTCGTTATCCATTCCTCACCTGGCGGACATCTAGCTGACTGCATTTCTTGGCTGTCGTGACTAGAACAGCCATGAACACAAATGTGCAGCCCTCTCTACTGTAGAAGTCCTCGGAGCGAATTCACAGGCACAGTGTAGCTGAGTCATGCAGCAGTTCTATAAAGCTCCCATTGTTATTTGTTGCTGTGCGCTCACTTGTGCCATAATGCATGTGTGGTGTGGAGGTCAGAGGACGACTTGTAGGAGGTGCTTTTCTCGTTACACGTGTGAGTCCCAGGGGTTAGACTCACACCATCAGGCTCGGTGGCAAGCACTTTACCCACCGAGTCATCTTGCTGGCCCTCTAATTTTCCTTTGAGTCCTCTTTGTTTAGATCCATGGCCCATTTTTTGATCCCAATGCTTAGTTTTTTGAGTTCTTTAATACCTTCTTAATGTTACTCTCCTGTAAGATAGAACACTGGTAAAGATTTCCTTCCACTCTGTGACTACTTCATCCTCTTCACCCTGTTGATACTTTCCTTTGCTGAATAGAAGATTTTTAATTGCATTAGATCCCATTTGTCAACTGTTGACCTCACAAAATATGATTTTAAAATAGAAGGACTCATGGTTTAAACTTTTCTCTGAGAACCACCTAAGTTGTATCCCAAAGGTTAGGGCACGTTGTGCTTACATTTTCACCTGGCACTTGTCAGTGCCCCCCCGACATCTGAAGCAACGCACAAATCAGTCAAGGTTTTCACTTACTTGTGTGGCTTCTCTAGTTTTTCTTGCTCCTAATTTCTAGTTTTATTGTACTATTATCTGATAAGATGCAAGAGATTATTCTGATTCTTTTGAATTTGGTAAGATTTTACTTCTGGGCTAGTTTATCTTAGAGGAGTTTCCGTGGACTGCTGAGATCATTGCGCATTCTGTTTCTGTTGGATAGAGTAATCTGTGTGTATTAGTTAGGAGTATGTTATCTATGGCATAATCTAACTCTGAGGTTTGCTTTTTGACAGTATGGGTAGCCCAGCTGGACATCAGAGGGTAGCACTGAAATCACCCATTATTGTATCAGGACCTTACTGGGCGTTTTCTGTCCATTAGTGTTTATGAAGTTGGGAACCCAGTCTTCAGTGCATGTATATTTACAAGTGTTGTTTCTTCTTAATGAATTCTCCCTTTATTCATATGTGCTGGTCTTATTTATCCTTTTGACTAATTGGTTGGAAGTCTGCTTTATCAAGGATCAGAACAGCTTCCACAGCCTGCCATTGGTTTCTGTGCATTGGGTAGATCATTTTTCATTCTGTAATTCTGTCGGTGAGTGTCTTCACCAGTAAGGTGTGTTCTTAGAGACTACAGATAGCAGGGTCTAGTTTCTTAAAGATGTTAAAATTATGTGTATGTATGGGGATATATTATGTGCTTGTGTGTGCAATGCCCACAGTAGTCAGAAGGCATCAGATCCTCTGGAACTGAGTTATGGGCAGTTATGAACCCCCCAGTGTGGGTGCTGAACCCAGTTTCAAGTCTTCTACAAGGGCAGTACATTCTCTCACCTACCAAACTATCTCTCCAGCCCTCGATCTAGTTTTTTAATCCAGTCATCCAGTTTACGTCTTTATTGACCAGTTGAGGTCATTTACATTTAAGGGTTTTGAGGTGTTTGCTAATTGCTGTGCTTTTGTTGTATTTTCCCGATGCCCTGTTAGTATTGGGGGTTTGCTGTTAGACACGATGTGCTCCTTCCTATCTCTCTGCTCAGCTGTCCCTCTCATACATCGTACCCTTATATTCTCATGATTGAGAGTGTCTTTTTCTTCACAGCATAGCATTCCTCTAAGTATTTTGTACAATGCCGGTTTGGTGGTCATGAGTGACATTAGTTAGTGCTTGTCTTGAAATATACATGGGACTAGCTCAGTTTCAGTTTCACAGGTTGGTCTGTTAGACCCCCCACTGGCTGTCCCCACCCCTCACTGTACCCTGGCCTTCTCGGCGTCTGCCATAGACCTGCCTACTGCCCTAGAAAGTCAGATCCAGCTCACCATACCCTGATTCTCCCGGCACCGTGAGCAGCTCCACTCACTCCCCTTTCTGGTTCTCCTTCTAGCCTCGGACATAGGCTGGCTCCTGCCCTCCCTTCTCAGATCTCTGGACCAGCTTCCTAACCCAGACCCACTGCATCCTGATCCTCTGCTCTTAGACTCCAGCAATTTTTAAAGGTTTTACAAATTTTTCCTTTGTTGCTCTCTCTCTGTCTCTCTGTCTCTGTCTCTCTCTCTGTCTCTCTCTCTCTCTCTCTCTCTCCTTCATCTTCCTCTCCCTCTCTCTCTGGTGTGTCTGTGGAAGGGGGGCATCAGGAGTCAGTCTCTCCTTCTACCATGTTGGTCCTCAGGATCAGACTCAGATCATTAGCCTTGGCAGAAAGTGTCTGTGGCCACTGAGCCATCTCACTAGACTTCTCCATCAAGTCTAGAAGAGAGCTTTGCTGGATGTAGCAAAGGTGACAGTCATTTTTACCTTTGGGGTTTAGTACATCTTGTTCCTGACTGCCTGGCTTTGAGGCTGCCGGTAAGAGCACTGTTATTCTGATTTTCCTGCTTCTGTAGGTGACTTAGCATCTCCCCTTGTAGTTTTTGAAATTTAAAAAATTTTATGTGTGTGTTTTGCCTGCTTCTGTGTAAGTGCACCAGTAGCATGCAGTGCCCATGGAGGTCAGAAGAGGGCATAAAATCTCCTGGAACTGGAGTTGTGGACGGTTGTTAGTTGCCATGTGGGTGCTGGGAATCAAACCCAGATTCTCTTCAAGAGCAGCCAGGGCCCAGCTTCCCCCTCCTTATAACTTTTAATATCGTTTTTTTGCTTTACATTTCTGGCATCTTGACTCTGATGGGTCTGGAGATGGTCTTCTTTGGCAATTTGGTCTTCTGAAGTGTGTTTCCTTCTCTAGGTTTGGAGGTTTTCTGCTATTCATTTCCTAGACTGTCTCTGGTTTTAGTATCTCAGCTCTTGCTTCTGTCTTGTGGACTCTTAGGTCTGGTCTCTTCACTGTCCCAGAGTTCTTGGACATTGCAGTTATGGTCATTTACTTTTTCCTTATTGACATTCGAATGTAGTGCCCATCAATCTTGTCCTCCATCCCCAATATATTCTGTTTGATAGAGTCTCCTGGTGACACTTCCCACGCTTTCATATTGCTTCATTGAATTTTTATTGCGACATTTCGATTTGCCTCACCCCCAGTCTTCAAAGTCAGTCCAGCTCAAGAGTTTGATTTTGATTTGTGGTTCAAAGGCCTGTTTCCTTCCTCTGCTCTCTCAATTTCTTTAAGCATGTTGAGTTCTTGAGTATTTTAACTCTAGGTATAATACTGTTATATGTCACAGGTAAGTATGACATCAGATACAGAGGGTATAATCCTGTTATATATTATATGTCACAGGTAGGTGTGATGTCAGACATAGAGGGGAGAAAAAGAAAAACAATTAGACCCAGATGGAGGTAATAGTCACACGATCCGGAGGTTTCCCCTCCCCTAAAAACTGTGGTCCTGCCTATACTGTGTTGTCTACATTGCCCTGTCTACACTGTGCTCCTTTCTACACTGTGCTGTCTATACTGTGGTCCCGTCTGCACTGTGCTGTCTACACTGTGGTCCCATCTACACTGTGCTGTCTACACTGTCCTGTCTGCACTGTGGTCCTGTCTGCACTGTGCTGTCTACACTGTGCTGTCTGCACTGTGGTCCTGTCTGCACTGTGCTGTCTACACTGTGGTCCTGTCTCCACTGTGCTGTCTCCACTGTGCTGTCTGCACTGTGGTCCTGTGTACACTGTGCTCCCATCTACACTGTGGTCCTGTCTGCACTGTGCTGTCTACACTGTCCAGTCTACACTGTGCTCCTGTCTACACTGCTGTCCTGTCTATTCAGCCTTACACGTATCACATTCCAGAAAGAGACTCCCCTATATCTACTGACAGGAAACCACCTTGACTTCCGCTCCCACGGACGGGAGACCAGCTCATGAGGGAGTTGTGACCGAATCTGCGGGACACAGGAAGCTACAGGATGGTAAAGGCTCTGCTGGCTGCTCGGCTGATTAAGACAGTGATTTCAGAGAGTCGGAATATTCCGCGCCAGAGGCCACCTATCCTGTGCTGTCATTAATTAAGAACCACTCACTGCTCATTTCTGCATCTGACCTGACACCCTTCCGACTGCTGGGCAATGCAGTTGGAATGCACCACTCAGATCACTGGCTTCCCAGGAGTCAGGAGATAAGAGTGTGATCAGGTGACTCTCAAGACCTCTAGCAGAGATTTTTCCACCTTGCTTTGATATGTCCTATGTTCCCACTAGAGTATTTGGAAACGCCTTGATTTATGGCTATTGTTTGTTTTGTAAGTGTAATGTTCATGTAACTCCTTCCATATTTGAATGGGTTATTTGGGCCATTTTCCCAGACTACAGTCACATGTATTTGGCTCAGAATAAGCCACTTCTTATTCCATTTGAGAGGAGAGCTGAAGTTCACCTTGAAAGCGGGTTCCATCATGTGACTGATGGTTGCTTATTCAGTAAAGCATCTGTAGGCATTCCCAAGCTACTCTTTTAAGCAGAGGTATTTCTTCTAATTCCTATTATGTGATGAGTGAGGTATAAGCTCAACATTGTAGGAAACCCGTCAATGATTTCCAGTGCAACAGTGGCCCCTCCTGTTCCCACTCTCCACGTGAACATTCTGGCAACTCCATACGAGTGTATGGACTCTTATGAGTGTTGCCATGGACTTTGGGTTCAGCCATTCCAGTGGGTATGTGAATAGCTCATGGCGGATGACTCAGGGTGCTCAGTCCATTCTGCTGTGCTTTTGGCCATTCCCATACCTTTGCTGGGGTATCCATTAATTGTTTGTGTGTCGATGAAGAAGCTAGTTTGTTTTCTTGTTGCATTTTGAGAATTCATGGTACATTCTGCCTTAATGTAACTTTCCAAGTTTCCAAATCGTCTCTCTCAGTTCATGGTGTACATTTTCATTCTTTGATTAGTATTTTCTATAGAACAGATCCTTTTAATTTCATGGAGTAGCGCTCATCTATTTTTTAAAGTATGTCGTGCCTTTGAGGTTAAATCCAAGACTTTCTGATTAGCCCAATAATGTATTTTTTTCTTTTACTCCCGAGGGTTGGTTTTATAGTTTTTTATTTTGATTTTGAGCTAGAGTTATAAGCCATTTTGAACTGATTTGGTTTTAGACAAGGTCTCACTGTGCAGCCCTGGCTAGGCTGGAAGTCACAGAGCTCCATCCACCTATGCCTTTCCAGCACTGGGATAAAGATGTGTGCCACTGTGCCCAGCATTCTGAATAAATTTTGGCAAAAGGTATGAGACAGGGGCCATATTCATTATTTCAGCCTGGCTGCCCAGTTGTTAAAACATTTTCAACTTCTAAACTGCTTTAAACTTTTGAACAAAATTAATCATATCAACATGAGTCTCACTCTGCAGTATTCTGTCCCATCGATCTGTTGTTTATCCTTTGAGCAATGCCACACAGTTCTGCTCTAGCAGGTCGGAGATCAGGGCTGTGGCTTGTCCATCTTTGTTTTCTTTTACTTTAAAACCATTTTAGGTTGTTGTGTTTCCTTCTCCTTTACAAAAGAAAAGTAGAATTGGAATCCAGGAATGGCAGTTCACTCCTGTGATCCCAGCTGCTGAGAGGTAGATGCAGGAGTATTGCTATGAGTTTAAGGGGAAGTCTGGGCAAGATAGTGAGTTTCAGGCCACGCCAGGCTAGATTGAGACCCAGCCTCAAAAACAAAACAAAACAAAACCCACTAGAATTGGTTCGTTATTTTAGGGTGAGATAGCAGTATACCTCAGACCAGGTAATTTATAAATAACAGGCACGTATTTCTTATCATTCTGGGGCTGGGGTGTCCAAGATCAAAGCAGCAGTTGGGGTCAGGTGGCCCCCTTCAAATTCTTTTAGTCTCCTTCCAGTCAAAATGGCATTTTGTATTCTTTTCTGAAGGTCTCTTTGTCTTTGTGGTAATGGGCCTCATGCCTTGGGAAGCTTAGGTGAGTATTCACCACAGTCACATCACCAGCCCTGAAGGACTTGGAATCTGATGCAAGTAGAACTTTGCTCTCAGGAGGGTTTGGGTGGAGGCCAAGCGGGCCTCACGCTTGCTTGTTTTTGCTCTAACTTCCATGAGAAAACTTTACACTTTTCTTTCTCTATATTACAGCATTGCTTGTTACCTTTCCCCTTCCCCTGCTTCTCTTCCTCCAGTTCGCTTTTCTTCTTCTCCCTTTGCTTGCTTTGTTCTTTGTAGTTTGTTTGTTTCTCAAGTTTGTCCTGATTGAGGTTCACCCAGGTTTATGCCTCAATATGTTAACTTTATTATTATTATTATGTGTATGAATGTTTTATTGTCATGTATGTAAGTGTACCATATGCACACAATGCCAGATGCTTGGATCCCCTGGAACTGGAGACACAGACCATTGTGAGCCACCACGTGAATGCTGGGAATCAAACTCGGGTCCTCGGAGAGCCTCTCAACCTTTGAGCCATCACTTCAGCCCCCAGTTTGTTAATTTCACACGTGATTTGTCCATCCCTGTCTGTTTCCCTAACCCTCTGCTGACACACCCCCGAGTGTGTGTGTGTGTGTGTCTTTTGTCTGAAATGCTCTTTTTTTCTGCACTGCAATTTGATTAATTTCTGCAAAACTTTCCCCAGAGGTTTTCTGGCATTTCCTTCCACCTGACTTGAGCCTCCCAGTGAATCTTCCTTTTTTCATCTTACTGAATTTTTCAGTCCTATAATGTTCATGTCCCCCTTTTTCATCTAGTGAGATCTATTCCTGGGGCTGAGGGTGAGGCTCAGCAGAAGACATGCTGGTACATATGACATCCTGGGTTCCATTCCAGTAACATGAACACACAAAAGCTTTCCTATCTAATTATTTCCGGTATGGCTATAACAGCTGCTTGGGGCTGGCTGCTTACTTCAGTATCTGTCCATATCACAGTTGGCATTTGATTATGTTTTCCTTTGAGAAATGGCCATAGTTCCTGGTTCCCTGTATAACAGGTAATTCATATTACATCTTGTGAGACTCTGGGTCATGGGTAACACTGTCTGTGGCTGTTTCAGCAGTTCAGATGGGCAGGGTTTCCCACCTCAGAAGAGAGAGAGGAGAAGAGAGAAAAGAGAGGGAAGAGAGAGGAGGGGAGGGGAAGAGGGGATTACAGATGTGCACTGCCACATCCAGCTGTTGAAGTGGATTTCAGGGCTCAGACTCTGGTCATCTGGGTTGCACAGCAAGTGTTTTCACCTACTGGGCCATCTCTCCAAGTCTGGTGTTTGTGTGTATTTATTTATTTATTTATTTATTGAGGTAAGGCCTTACTATGTAGCCCTGACTGACCTGGAACTCACTATATAGACCAAGCTGGCCTAAAAACTCCCAGAGATCAGCCTGCTTTTGCCTCCAAAGTGACGCGATTCAAGCCTTGACCATGTCTGGCTTTCAAAGTTACTTGTCATCACCGAATGAGTTAAGTAGTGACATATTTGCTAAGTGAAAGGAAGGTGCTGCTCCACAAATGCAAGAATCATGTCTCGCCTCTCAGGGCGTGTGACGTCATGAGTCCTGCCCTCACGTGGCCCCCACTAACACCAAAATAGTGGTTGGATTGATTTTTATTGACCAGGGAAGAGAAGAACGATTAACAAAGCATGAAAGTGATAACTGAACTAGGAGAATGGCAGGTCTGCTGCCGAAGGCTGGAGCTTGGGCAAGAGCGCTGGAGGCAGTCAAGTTTTGAAAGACTTAAATGAAAGGTGGTTTTCAGCTGTGTTGTCTAATATGTAAAGCTCTTGTCAGAGATAAAAAGCTTAAAGTAATATACAGCTCAGAAAACAACTGGATTTGGTCTGGATTTCAAGAGAAAAAATCATTTAATAAATGAAGTTTTGAGAACAAAAGTGCTGGTGTGTGGAGTTTAAATAGAGGAAAAGCCGGCGCTCTGCACCACGGTGGGGCCATCAGAAAGGACACAGCTGAGGAGTCAGATGCCATAGGCCAAGGCCAGAGACACGTATCTGGTGGTGCAGGTATGGGGGACAACCGCCAGCAAGGAAGAGGGATACGAGGCCTCTCCCACAGAACCTGACTGCTGCTGTCTGTCCTTCGTGGGGTGTTTCCTTCCAGAGGTGAAAGGCACGGGAAAGAGCCGTGCCCAGAGGGCTTCCTTTCCACAGAAAAGAAGAGTTTGTTTGAACAGCATGGACTATTAGATCACAGACCAGAGAAAGAGTACTGCGGAAAATATCCAGGAATTTCAAAGTGGCTTATAAAGTCATTGAACACTGAATAACAGCCCTGGGTAAAATTTAAAGGAACACTGAAATGTGCTATCAAGGGGCGAGGGCCGGGGCTCAGCGGGTAAAGGGCCACTGCATCAGTCTGATGAACTGAGTTCTGTCCTTGGAACCCTCATAAAGGTAGAAGGAGAGAACTGACTCCAGAGGACTGTCTTCTACATGAGTACATGAGTACATGAGTACTCCCCACCAACACACATGTCACACATACGCGTGCGCTCGCGCGCGCACACACACACACACACACACCAGTGTCTACCTAAAAGCTACAGTGAAGAGAAAATGGAAAAAAACTTGATTAGTTTCTAAAAGGGCCCGTGCAGGCTACATGTCGAGAGATTTTGGACAGAGTCTTGGACCATTCCTTGCAAATACTTAGAGCGTCCACTGAAGAACACTGTGGCTTGGGCCTGTGCTTGCAGCAGGCCAGACAGGACAGGCATGGGCACCTTGCTTGAGTATAACACTTCTGTGCAAAGAGGGACTGTGGAAGGGTTTCAGAGGATGTGACAGGGCTCTGAGAAGACAGTGCTGTCTCGGGAGGTGAGCAAGCTCGCTGATCTTTAAACTGTGACTTGCAACTGACTGTTGGGGTTGCAAAAAGGTCTCTGAAGATGCAGACTGAGAATTAACTTGAAATCAAATGCATAATGAACCCAAGGAGTTTCTCACAGTGCTGTGTGTGATGTGTTACTTCTGAACACATAGGAGCTCTCTGCACTGTGCACACCCTCTGCCACACAGTGTCAAGGAACACTGCCTGAAACACCTCGGGTCAGATTCAAGACTGTTCCATGTGATAAACTGTCATGTTTTTACTGCCCATGTGAAGCCGTCTGCTCTTATAAAAACATACTGATTCAATTATGGAATGCTTGGGGCTTTAATCGCCCTCTACCATCCTTCCTCACCATGTGTCAAATTAGTATGTCTTTGATTATATTGTTAGAAAATTTCATTTTAAAAATTGCTCTCTGAATTGAAGCCTTGGGTTTTATAAAAAGTGTTAAATGAATGTTGGCTTGCAAGCAGCCCTAACACGCTTCTGCCATTCTGTACCATGTGGCTGAGTGTGGCCATGGCTGGAGAGCCTCTGGATGAACACACCCTTTTCTAGGCACTACAACCTAGAAAGTGGCAGTGAGTTATGGTCAGTTCTCTTGTGGGGGCACCCCATGATGCTGTAAAGGATGGTGGAGGAGGGGCCTACCAGAGGAATCAGACCAGAGCAGGCTGGGCGTGCTCTCTGCAAAGCCCCAGGAAGGAAGAGTGTGCCAGCGTGAATGACAGCATCTGCACACAAGCTGAAAGAGCACATCTTTCCAGAGAATGGAAAAACAGTTTGTGTGTAGAAGGCTGACAAGGGATGGAACCTCAGAAAGATAGGCTGGGCCAGGCTGGCATGGCTGAGGTCCCTCGGAGCCCGCCTTAGCCAGAGACTGCTTCTGTGCAAGGGCCTCGAGTCTACTCTAGCACACCAAGGAGGAAGGGGTGCTTGACGATGAATCAGAAACTCCCGGCCTTCCTCTCAGGCACACCGGCTGTGTGTGCTTCTGTTGCTGTCTCTCTTCATCACTCCTGCCCTACAAGGCACTGTTTATGTCTCAGGAGCTCCAGGGTTCAGTTCTGAGTGACCATCATCTGTGTCCCAGTCAGTCTAGGACTTAATCACTGTTCTGGTCACTGGGACTGGAGGGGCAGTTCCCAAGGACAGGCTGACCCTGGTGCTGCCTCCCTGGGCAGTGCCTGCGCAATACATTTAAGAACACATGGGCAGAGGACACCAAAGTAGGGTGGGGACTGAGTGTCTGAGGACAGGACCATCTGACTCCTCAGCACTGAGCCAACCTTGTTATGTGATATCTTCCAGGAACTTCATTCCCAAGGAGATAAAGCTGTTTGTCAGGGGGATTAGACATCTCCCAGGAAAGCATGTCTCTCCTGGAGGGATTTCCTGCTGAGTTTAGTCACATTTCCCTTGCTTATTATTTGCTATGCAGTGGTCCAGGATGTAGAAATATAGCAAAGGCAAAAACAAAGTTCCTCCATTTTAGCAAAGGCGACAGATGAATAGATACTATCCCACACAGAAATGAACACAGTAAGACTGAGGTAGAAGAGGCTTACAGCGATATTTAGGGTTGCCTTCTGAAAACTAAAACCTAAAACAAGTTTAAACATGTTAAAATGTGACTTACTCTTTTTAATGTCAAGAAGCCTCACTTCTTGAAGGCAATAAGTTCAATGTTCAGGTACGATCCTGTCTCAGAAATTCCATTTCCAGGATGGGCAAGATGCTCAGCAGGTGACCCGAGCTCACTGAAGCCACTTGAAGGCGGAAAGAGAGAACCGACTTCTCAAAGTTGTCCTCTGATGGCCACATACATGCTGTGGCCCACTGTCCCTCCCTCCATTATGAGCACACCCAGTAACAAATTCATTTATTGATTACATTTCTGAAAACTCCAGGGCCTTTAGGTCTTTTGCTTTGTTGAATGTGCCTGTCAGTACAGCTGCTGGAGGCCCTGTGTATACTGTCAAAAGGAGGGGCCACAGGCACACGCATCTGTCCTGTGCAGCATTCTGCACTGCACTGGCTGGTCCAACCACATAGCTACCCGAGAGGCTCGCACGGGCAGACTTTAATTTAATTCAGTACAAATTAGGTTCCCACCCGCTCCAGAGGAGTGTGGGTATTGTGAAGAACACCAGTGCTTTATGAGATGGGTAAATAACAGCAACTCGAGGCATTGCCCTGGCCACTCAGGATCGTGAGGAGTACTTTCAGGGTCGTGAGGAGTACTTTCAGAAGCAGCTGAGCAAATCGAGGAATAAACAAGCAAGTGGCAAATGTGGCCATATTTGGAGAAAGAACATTCCAGAAACAAGAATGGTCAGTATTGCTTGATACACTTGGGTCTGGCTCCTCCAAAGGACTGCCAGAATGATTCCTATTCAAGGAAAATCAAGTCAGTTACTCACTGCAGCAGGAAACCATCATCTTTACAAGTCTCGACGAGTCCAGTGGAGGGAGTCTAGTGGGCACTTACAGGATGGCCCTCTGAGTTTGGGTTGCTTTGCGTAGCTGAGACTGGCTAACCTCTGATGGACTATGCCAGGCCAGGGACTCTGAGCAAATCCGATGGAGAAACAGTCCTCCTGCTGTTTGTTGTTGAGATAGGGTCTCAAAGTTGTTTATGCTGGGCCTGAACTTTTGGTCCCGCTGCCTCAGCCTTCTGAGGAGTTGGGATCAGAGGCCTGCACCTCCAACCAGACTCACAGATGGTTCTGCTAATCACCTATAGTGATCTACTGTCCCAATAGGGGTGTCCACCTACAAGCTGCCTGGTAGGCTCATATCGGGCTAGCTGAAGTATCTGTCCTTAGGTAAATGACGTGTTGGCAAATTCCAGAAGAAAATGAGTTTTTACTTATGACAGCTTTATCTTCCTGATCTTCCTGGAGAAAAAACTCCTGGAACAAAAGGCAAAATATGGAGGTGGCTCAGTCTTGACAGGTCAGATGCTGTGGCCGAGAGTCTGGCAGAGCCAAGCCCAAGTAGCCGGGGAGCGGGCTCACGGCAGAGCCCAGCGGATCCCAGGATTCTGCAGAGGCAGAATCATTTCCAGCACAGAGGCCAGGCAAAGATCTCTGTGGCTGCTCTATTTGCTAGCTGGGAGTGTGGTAACCAGCACTACACCCAGAGGACTGAACAACAGATGTCTACTATCGCCATCTTGGGAGCGAAGGGGAAGCAGTGTGGAGAGGACCGGCAGGGCAGGCCTGGCTCTGGCTTCCCTCTGGCTGTCATATGACTTCTCTTTTACAAGGCTTTGCCTGTCTGTGTCCTAAACTTGCTTACTAAAGTGATCAGGGCCTACCCTAATGACCTCGTTTTTGCTATTTCTATGACTGTCTTCTCTACAGTGAGGTACCGAAGGAAGGAGGTAGAGGGGGGACTTTGAGTGTGATTTGGGGAACACAATTTAATTCCCATCAATGCTGCACTGGACAAATGGGGTACAATAGGAACATGGTGGCCCAAGGAGACTCAGAGACTCAGAGGTGGTTTTGCGCACGCTGGGGAGGACCAACTGTCTGGGATGTGTTGACTGAGGAGAAAGGGCTGGATGCTGGGTACCTCGTGAGGCTGAAACTAAAGGCACTCACTGATGACGGGGAGGTGGGATGAAGAGCTAAGCACAGAGCATATTTCCTTCCCACCCCAGGCCCTTCACACCACTTCCTCAGCTGGAAACGGTGGTCTGAGACCTTTGCAGGACTGTCTTCTGGTCATTGCAACTTAGCCTCAGAGGCATCCCTGGCAATAAAATCTGAAGCCACCGCTGTATAACCCACTCTATTGTATATGTCACAGTACTGTAGATCATGGGTCCTCTTACAGTTTAACTATCTGCCTCTTACCACTGACATGAACATTCTACCCAGCAGACCTTATTTGCTTTGCTGGGGGCTCTACTGTACATAGCAAGTGATCAGTTATTTTTTTCTAGGGCCTGCATGGATGCTGACGGGTAAGGAGGCATGAGAAATGCACAGAATAACCTAGAGGCTTCCAATACAGATGGCAGAATGAGGGATTAGTAATTATGGCTTGAACCTCAATGTCAGGCACAGCTGGTTGGTTGCCCATATCTGGTTCTGCATTCAGACTGTGGCCATGTCATTCTTTGGTTTATGAACCAAAGTTCCCAGAAAAAACAAAAACAAACAAAAGCCAGACCTCTCTTAAACATTCTCCAAGGCTGACTGACAGATGACTTGTGTGACAGCACATGCAGGAATGCTGAAGGCCCAGCGTCCAATTATCTTGCCTATCTTCAGTCCCTAAGCACTTACTGCCCACCTTTTGTGGGTGTAACACCACTGTGACTGTCAAGTGAATCATTCTGGGGTGCACAAGCAAGACCTGCAGCTGCTGCCAACCCAAAGGCCAAGAATATCATCAAATAACATCTTAGGGCTGGAGCAGGGATTTCTCCACTTCTGTGGAAACTGCCTACCTGGTGTTCCCACCAAAACATCTCAAAAATAACTCCCTTTCTTGATTCTTTGTTCTGTTACTACGAAAACTTCCTGAAACTGTTACTATGTTAGAACATGGTATTTGGGGGTAATCTGCGTCCTTGGACCATGGTCACTCACATTCTGCTTCAGAATAAGCCATCTCTTTTTCTGTTTAAGGTGAGGGCTGTGTCCTTCACATCAGTTGGTTCAGGATGATGAAGAAAATCAGGCCTCATTCATATATGTAACTGGAAGAAGAAAGGAGCATTTTACGTCTTTTTATTCTATCTACAGGAGTGTTTTGCCAGCATATATCCAAGTGCACCCATGCATGCAATGCCCAATCGCCAGAGGAAGTGTCAGATCCTCTGGAACTGGAGTTATGGATGGTTCTTAGCTATCATGTGGATGCTGGATACTGAATCTGGGTCTTCTGCAAGAGCAGTCGGTGCTCTTAACCACTGAGCCATCTCTCTAGCCCTAAGGACATTTTAATAGTCTTTTCAAATAACATGACTTTTCTCTTACTATATTATACCAAAAAGTCAGAAACTCATAGCCTCTTCAGGGAGAGGTAATTTGGGTAGTTACACAAACACATGTAAGATAGACATTGGTAAAGAACCATGTATCCAAGTATGATCTTCAAACCCCATGCTTTGGATATTTAGAAACTATTCACTGATTTATAGTTGAATGTTGTCAACATGGTTCATCATACAATGTCAAAAAATATCACAAAAGTTACTCTGACAACATCACTTGTCAAAAAATTTCAGGTATTGGTGATGGGATGCTAAGTAGTGAGAAAGGACTCAAAAACCCCACTTGCAGCTGCCGCTTCCCAGACCCTGTTTGGGACCTGGGAAATAATGCACATATCTAGGTCAGCTTCCTCTGGCAGAGACATGAGCCATGATGTTGACATCCCTTCTGATCAGACAGCAGGTACCTCCCGGTCTGGAGAGCCCTGTGTGGTATCTGAATGTCCAAGTGGCACCACCCTCTGACACAAACAGCATGGCTGATGGCAGTAACCCCTGAGATTCAGTAGGGGTTGCCAGTAGTTGCCAACATCTCTTGACATAGACAGCAGGAGCTTCCCTGGCCTAGGCAAAGGCCAAAGACCTCCTGGGACAAGGAGGAAATTCTTTATAACCTCAAGAGGACAGCCTGAGGACAGAGGGCGAAAAGAAGCAGGACACACCTGAAGCCATGATAAGAGGGCTCATTAAGTAACCCCACATGTGTACTCACCCTGGAGCCCATCCCTGGTGCAGTTGCTTGCAGACTCACTGCTAAGCCTTCTCACTTGAAAACATAACTTGTTCTCTTCTATTTTCCTGTTTCAGATACAAACCTAAGCTCCTTGCCCTGAGCTGTTCTCTCCCTTCCCCCACGCTCATCCCCATCTCATGCCAAGTTCATGTCGAAGCCCACACTTTCTTGACCTTAATTCAGAAAGCACGACTTTCATCCCGATAGCTGCTGACATTTCCAGCTTGCTGGATCTCAGCTTTCTTTTTTTCAACTCTCACACTTCAGTAAAATTGTCAAGTGTCCTTCTCAGTCTGTTTGGAAATACTGTTTATCTATGAAGTGAAAACTTGTACAAGGGACCCTCTATTCCTCTGTGATGGGAAGGGGTCAAGCTCATGGGAGAGAATATGTTACGTTATGCTGTCAACAGTAAGGAGACAGGGTACAGTTCCTCATGGCCACCCTCAGTAGCCAGAGTTCCCTTGGCCTTTTAGGAATCTTGACTCAGGCCAAACCAGGACTTGTGGTTTTGATGGTGAAAAGGATTTCAGGATTGGCTAGTAATGAACCAGAGCTAGAAATTAGAAACAAAAATTATTAAAGTATGTGTCTGTGTGGCATATACATGTGAGTGAACTTGGAGACCAGAAGAGGGTGTTAGAGCTCAAGGAGTTCTAGGTGGTTGTGAGCTTCCCAACATGGGTGCTGAGAACCAAACTCAGGTTCCCTGCAAGAGTGCTCCTAACTGCTGAGCCCTCTCTAGAGCTGGAAATTATTTTTATTTTTTTATGCATATGAATATATTGCCTGCATGTATGTAAGTGCACAACATGGGTTGTGCAATGCCTACAGCAGTCAGAAGAGGACATCAGATCCCCTGGAACTGGAGTTTTGGAATGTTAGCTGCCATGTGGGTGCTGGGAATGGAACCATCTCTCCAGCCCTAGAGCTGGAAATTTTATTAAAGGTTTGTTTTTTTTCTTCTAAAAACATCTTAATAACAGTTTAGAAAAGCACACCCAATAACCTGGCATCTCACAGATTCTTGGTAACCATGAAGAATTTGCACAAGTCAGAATCTAATACTAATAAAATGATGACAGCTTTGCCAATAAAAGAAAATGCTCTTCCTTGACTAGAAAGGGAGACTGTCACAGACAAGAGGTCCCATACACATGGAACTATTAAAAAGTGTGTGTGTGTATATGTGTGTGTTTGTATGAGTGTATGTGTATACTGTCTGCCTGTAAGTCCACCTGTGTCATATAATGCCCAAGGAGGTTAGAAGAGGACATGGATTCCCTGGAACTAGAGTTATGGATGGTGGTTAGTCACCATGTGGGTGCTGGGAACGGAACCCAGGTCCTCTGCAAGAGCAGCCAGTGCTCTTAACTGCTGAGCCCTCTCTCCAGCCTCTATTAAAGATATTTTAATGTAGGCAGTGTTAAAAGGAATATGCTCAGAAGTAGGACACACTCATGTGGGGTGGGGCATGTGCTTCCTGAGGAAGAGAGGAGAGATAAGACCTAGTGTGGTGCAGGTTCCTCATGGGAGAGAAGCAATTAAGTCCTAGCACTGGCCATACATGCTATTTTAGTGATTCTTCTTATACCTCAAAAGGTCTCTAAGAAACTTTCAATTTTTTCACATTTATGTATTTCTAGGTGTGTGTGTGTGTGTCTGTGCATGCCACTGTGTGCAGGTAGAGGTCGGAGGACATCCTGTAGGAATTGGTTCTCTCTTTCTCCCAGCTGTGTTCCAAGGATCAAACTCAGATTAATTCTTTCTACCATGTAGATTCCAAGGATTAAACTCTGGTAGTTAGTAGTCACTCCTGGTGATAAGTGCTTGCTAAGCCATCCTAATATCCTCTCTCTCTCTCTCTCTCTGTCTCTCTCTCTCTCTCTCTTTCTCTCTCTCTCTCTCTCTCTCTCTCTCTCTCTCTCTCTCTCTCTCTCTCTCACACACACACACACACACACACACACACATTCATGAGCTGACTCTGGAGATCCTTTTAGAAAATTTCAGGTTCACGGCTGAGAAGGACAAGTCTCCAGCAGCGGTGAACTGCGCCAGACTCTCGCTGTGCTGCTCACAGAGGCTTTTTAACTCTGACAAAGGGACCTCTCCTCGCGTCCCCAGATGTCCCTGCGTCCCTCTGAAATGCAAATATTCACTTGAAAAAAACTTTTTTTGAGGTAGAGTGTCTGTGGACAACTTTAGCTGACAGCTTGACACACTGGGGCAGGGCATCTGAAATGAGGAACCACCTTCACTGGACTGGCCTGCGGCCAGGTCTGAGGGGCATTTTCTTGATTGTTGAGTGATTTGAGAGGATCCTGCCCCAGGTTGTTCCGTAGTGTATAAGAAAGCAGGCTGAGCATGAACCAGGGGAACAAGTCAGTAAGCAGCACTCCTCCATGACCGGTGCTCCAGCTCCTGAGTTCCTACCCTGGCTTCCCTCCGTGATGGAAGTTGTAAGGTGAAGAAATAAACCCTTTCTTCCCCAAGGTTGTTTTAGTCAGTGTTTTTATCACAGCAATAGAGAGTAACTAGGATAGGGTCCTAGCTCCAGCTGGTCTGGAACTTGCTATATAGACCAGGTTGGCCTATATAGACCAGAGATCCACCTGCCTCTGTCTTCTGAGTACTGGGATTAAAGGTGTGTACCATCACACCTGGCTCATTTAAAACTTAAAAAAAAAAAAAAAAAATTCCAGGCTTAGCTGGCTTAGAATCACTATATGGACCAGGCTAGCCTTGCTCTCACACGATCACACTATATGGACCAGGATAGCCTTGCTCTCACACAGATCACACTATATGGACCAGGATAGCCTTGCTCTCACATGATCACACTATATGGACCAGGATAGTCTTGCTCTCACACGATCACACTATATGGACCAGGATAGCCTTGCTCTCACACAGAGCACACTATATGGACTAGGATAGCCTTGCTCTCACACGATCACACTATATGGACCAGGATAGCCTTGCTCTCACACAGATCACACTATATGGACCAGGCTAGGCTTGCTCTCACACAGATCACACTATATGGACCAGGCTAGCCTTGCTCTCACACAGATCACACTATATGGACCAGGCTAGCCTTGCTCTCACACAGATCTCTCTGCTTCTGCCTCCCAAAGGCTGGGATTACAAGGCACATGCCACCACGCCCAGCTCATTAGAAAAATTCAACGGCAATATTATTTTCCTTAAAATACTGAAACAGGCAGCCTGGCTGCCAGCTCTCTGCACCTGCTTCTGTGGAGAAACCTATTGGCTCACAGGCCAGATGCTTCTTTCTCCAGAGCTCCTGTCACAG
Source organism: Eospalax fontanierii (assembly GCA_035773235.1). Taxonomy (NCBI): domain Eukaryota; kingdom Metazoa; phylum Chordata; class Mammalia; order Rodentia; family Spalacidae; genus Eospalax; species Eospalax fontanierii. Next base: position 58,401,794 of record CM069542.1, on the reverse strand, counting down.
GCTCAGATGGGCGTCCCAGGACACCTGCTGAGGTTCATGTTCTTGTGTCTGAAGACAAAGAACTGGGCCAAGGACACAGCTTTAGAAAGAGATGTCTGGAGAGATGGTTCGGTGATTAAGAACATGTGTTTTCTTGCAGAGGACCCAGGTTCAGTTCCCAGCACCTATAAGACTCATCACAGCTACCTGTAAGTCCAATTCCAGGGGGATGTGACACTTTCTTCTGGCCGCCAGGCATGTACATGCAGGCACTCACATTTACTCATAAGGTAAAAATAACTAAATTTTTAAAAGAAACAGAAATACGTGCCTTTAATTCCAGCACTCAGGAGGCAAAGGCACGTGTGTGGATCTCTTGTGAGATTGAGGCCTGGTCTATGTAGCAGGTTCCAGGTTGCCTGGGGCAACATGTAGACGCTGCCTCTTCCATGCCTGTGCATCATGGGTTTTTTGTCAAGCATGCTCTGTTTGTTATATGTAGCCCAGGCCGGGAAGAGTTTCCAGTATTTCTCTGCCAACTGTTTTTTTTTTTTTCCTATGTTCTTTGATATCTCTCTCTCCTTCCTCTACACGTTCCCTCCCAATGTATCACAGACACTTCATGCTGACTCCTTTTAGCCACAGAGATTATTAACGTGATGGGTAGCAAACCAAGTGTTGGGATCTAGTAAAATTAGATGTTCTTATTACAATTTGTGTACATGTGTGGGTACATATGAAGGACATGCTTGTGGAAGCTGCTTCTCTCCTTCCATCATATGGGTCCTTAGAACCAAGCTCAGAGCGCCAGGCTTCATAGCTGGCACCTTTACCAGCTAAGCTATCTCATCAGCAACCCCCACTCCCTTTTACCTGTGTTATTGGGGCTACTGTCAGAATTTGGCTTTTGTTGAGCTTGTGACCATAAAGTGGCTGCCAGTCACTCTGATGCCACTGCTCTGGCCCAGCTGTGGAACTGTTACTTCTGCATCACCGGGGCAAACTGATCATGTGAAAGAGGCAAACAGTTCAAACCTCAGGCCTTCCGGCTCATGAACTGGAAGGAAACAGCTCAGGGTTCATCATAAGAGGGTGGGACCGAATTCCTCCCACAGTTAATTTCCCTGGGTTGGGAGGGGTTTGGTTTTGTTTCATCGGGATAAATGCTTAGAGGCAATGGGCTGTCAAACACAGACAAGTGGGAGAGTCCACAGCTGGAATCCCTAGACGTGAAAGTGGGCCAGGAACAGGAGACTTCCAATCGCTCAGTATTCAAATCACTACCGTCCAAATCTTTTAGAACAAGAGTATTTTTCTCCCCTTCTTCTCCCTCCCTGATTCCTTCCTTTCTTTTTGAGTCTCGCTATGGCCTTGAATTCAGTGACTGTCCTGCCTGTTTCTCAAATGCTAGAAATACAGGCTTGCACCACTGCACACAGGTTTTTATTAAAGACAGGGTCTCTCTGTAGCCTCAGCTGGAATTTTCTATGTAAACTAGGCTGGCCTTGATCTCACCTGCCTCTGCTTCCTGAGTCCTGGGATTAAAGGCATGCATCACCATGCCCGGCTTGTACACAACTTTAAGAACATTACCTTGTGGCTGGTAAAGTGCTTGCCTAGCAAGAAATCATGGGTTCAAGCCCAGCATTGAATAAATGGGCACGGTGGCACACACCTAAAGATAGCTCCAGGACTTAGGAGGTAAAGACAGGAGGATCAGAAGTTCAAGGTCATCCTTGGTACCCAGTGTGTTTGAGGCCAGCGTAGGCTATGTGAGACCCATCTTAAACAAACAAAGCCTATTCCTTCATACCGAGATGTCTTTCCCCCTTGCTACAGAAGTATTGGGTTCAGATGAGTGCCCTTCAGTCAGCATTCAGGACAGCCAGTTTACAATGTTCCCAGGCAGATTACAGCTGTCTTCAGACAGAGACACCTTGGGTGGTCCTCCAGGACAGAAAGAGCAGTGCCCTCTCTGCTCAGCAGACTGTGTGGAGTTCTCTTGTAGATCAACACTTAGGATTATTGACTTATGATATTGATTAGTATTCCAGGTGGTCTTTTCTACCTCAAGACTAGACAACTAGAATCATGTGTTTTTCCCAGCATAATTATGTTTTTAGGTTTTTAAAAAAATTTACATTTTTATAGTAAGGGTCCCATTTGGGCTATTTTGGTATAGATCATAAGTGTCTCTGGGATTTTGTAAAAATGTGATCACAAACAGGTTAAAGGGACTCAATTTCTAGACACTCACCCTTCCTGAGATTCATGGACCTGTGAAGATGCCCAGAGCCCATTCTTGTACTTAATCACGGCTCCGTCCCACCTGGGGACCCAGCACCTTAAGACAGTACTATGCAGCATTGCTCCGAGGCAGAGAGGCAGAGTAGCACAAGGAGACTGACAGGCAACACAGCAATTTCTTGAATCAAAGCGCCACTGAGAAGCATGGTCAATGAATTCTGTATTGCTAACAGCTGTAATAGCTCAATCTGGAAAATTTAAGTCTCTGATCTGAAACACTCTAAGACTTTCAGAATAAAAGCATTTCCCCTGTGACAGACTTCAGTGGTAGAAATTGAACTAACAGTACTTACAATGTAAAGCTCACCAGCTTGTAAGAGACTATGGTGAGTTTGCTGTCAGGGAAACTTCTAGACCTTGCGGTCCACTTCAAAGGTGTCTGGGGCATTTCACTTCCAGAATGGTCCTTTACAACTCATTAGGACTTTAAGCAGGCTCACTAGCCTCACCTTGTCTCACTCCCGCTGAACCCCTTCTTCCCAAGTCTCTCTCCTAATTTCACGTCCTTTGCTTTTGCTGCGGTTTTGCACTCTTTTGTGTTTCTCTCACTCTCTGGGTTTGGCTCGGGTGGTTGTATGAGCATGGGTGGGGTATCTACAGACGCACAGCGCACCAGTGGTCACACCACGATAACAATGATCCCCTGAGCTGGTGCAGTGGGCAGGCATGGGGTTAGTTTAGCAACCTGAAAACCACTTGCCTTGAGCTATACAGACACTACTTTCCTCAGAATGCACTTGGAGATCTGGGACCCTCACCAGCATCAAACTGCAGGGACACTCCACTTTAACAGAATAAACTGCCCCTCCCTTAACCCCCCCTTGGATGTGTCCTTTTTGCGTTGTTTCCATTGGAAAATGTTCTGGAGGCCAGGTGTGGTGGCTCACACCTTTAATCCCAGCACTCAGGGGGCAGAGCCAGAGGCAGAAGGATCTCTGTGAGTTTGAGGCCAGGCTGGTCTACACTGTGAGGTCCAGGCCAGCTGGGGCTATAGGGAGACCATCTCATGAAAGACATCTAGAACACACCTGGGTGTGGGACGCAGGAGTCGTCACAGCTAAACTCCTTTTGGGAATAAGTGGAGGGAGACAAATTGTGTCCCTGAGTGAACCTGTAGAGAAAAATCCCCATTTGCCATCTCACGTCTGTGTGTTATTTTTTTCCTTTGGGAGACTAGCCAAAGCATAGGCATGCTTTCCCTGGCACTCTGGACTCCCTGCTGTTCTGAAGCACCCCTTCTGCAAGGCAGCTGCTTCCAAAGCTGCTCACAAACATGACGTCCCCTCTTCCCCATCTTTCTCCCAGCAGCTTCTGAGGGCCACAGCTAGCCTGCCCTGTTACCCTTTTCTCTCAAATGCTGATAAATTTGTCCTCTACCTTCTTTTGGAGTCCATTTTTAAATTCCTCCAATGAGTCTAAGAACTCATAAGTGGGAACCAAAATTTTCCTGGTAAGCGGAGACATTCAAGAAGCTCCGGAGGACAGAACAGGTGACCATATTCCAGGATTCATAATCTACTTAGGAGAGATCTCACACTACAATTCTGGGTACCCCAACAACTATTATGTGCCTGAAGGTAGATCCTGGGTTCATCATCCGCCAATCAAGACTTAGAGGCCAGAGAAAAAAAACCTAAGGAGCCCAGTAAAGCAGATGGATTCTCTTGTGAGGGATTCTAATAGGTTTTGGTTTAGATATTTAAAAATATTCTTTGTTCTGGAGTCTCCTAATTCTCTGCCTAGGCTTGTAACACTAAGTTGTTGTATAAACTCATGCTTGCTCCTGGAAAAAAAAATGCTTTATTGGCTTAGGAGGCATTAAAAGATAAAGAGCCTCTAGTGACATGCTCATTACAATCAGTTGTATGATATCTTTGCTCCACTGAATAAAGCTGAGTCCCTAAAAGCCGGCAGGCATCAGAACTGAGAAGCTTGTTTCCTGGAATCGAGACACACAAAGCAGGAGCACTAGCTGTAAGGACCAACCAGGGCTCATCATGAGGTGGAGAGAATTGCTGGAGAGAGGGCAAACATATCCATACCAACCTAAGAAATGGGTCCTTCCGGTGAAGCAGTTTGCATAACATCTGTTTACAAGCAGATCAGCCTCTATGGGCCAAGAAAAACAGAGTGGAAAGCAGCAGCCCGGAAACTCCAGGTCACCATGGGCCTCGCTGAGCAAGTTCTTTTCAGCACAACATGTAGACCTCAGAGCAGGGGTCCTCCAAGTCAGACGATCTACATCGAAAAGCAGGTAAAAATGCATAGATTCACAGACTCATGGCATTCGTAGGTAACCTAGCCCTGGGTCACACAAATGGACACAAGATGATTATAAAATAAATGACAAACACCAACAGTCATGCCAATACTTAAAGAAAAAGGTTTCTGAACAAAACTCAAAAAATAAAAGTATATACAAAGGTTACAGGTCAAAACACCTGAATTCTCCCGTGCTTGAGAACATGCCGCCTCACGTTCTGTTATAACATCCTGCACAAAAAGCAAAAAAGCAAAGAGGGGTTCTCCATGCTGGGGAGCCACTGGGTTCCTGCTGTCAGGAATCAGAAGGTGGAGTATTCAGATCAGGCTGCGCCCAGTTCTAGGTTACTCCATAGTGCAAAATGGTGCTTTTTTTTTCAGACTGTCTTGCCCCAAGTGACTCTACTCTGAAGATAACTGAACATCTGGGCTTTTGAACAGTACCATCAGCCTTGTGCTATCCACACCAAACAGACTAAGTGACTTATTCCTAGGAATAGAAAGACAACCTATACATTTTTTGAGGTGAATTCAGATTGCAGGGGCACATGGGTATATGAAAATTCTACCAAAGAAACTCGGCCTAAGGAAAGAGGGCCTCTCCCTCACCTGAACCCCACTCAGAGGCTGACACCTAACATTGTGGGGCAAAAGCTCCCACAGCCTGTCATCTGTCTGGTATGAGTGAAGGACTAGCACGCACTGAACCCATGACAGTCCCCAGGCCTATGGCTTGGCTTAGTCTCTGCTGCAGAGGTGGCCCACTCAACTGTTGTCCATTCCTCTGTCTAGACCCCATCTTGTCCTCTCACCTGTGCATCTGGACCTGATTCAGCAGCTTCTCTCTCAAGCCCATGACTCACAACACCAGTGTCTTCCCAGCATTGGAGTCTAGGTTCATGACTTATCAATACAGGCTCTAGCAACCCAGTTTCTCAGAGACTTACCGGGTCATGTGTAATGTGTGGTCTTATTGTTAATGGTAGTAATTAAGACTTAAAAAAAGAACTTGTGTTTGCCTTAGCCAGGGCCTCCAATATCCGGCAAATTCCTGCCACTGAAAGCATCCTACCTTGTGAATTAATTGTTATCCAATAAATTGTGACATTGCAGAAAGACACAAAGGTGTTTGTTTCTGGCACAGTGTGCTCATAAAAGGTGGTCACCTGTACTCAAGAAGCCCATTTCAGCAGTGGTGGAAAAGGACTCTGGGCTCAAGGGAAGATGGGAAGGCCAAGACCAGGAAGCCGAGATACTGGTAGGTTGATGATTCGGTGGTCCGGAGAGCAAAGGGAGAAAACCAAAAACGTGGCAGTAAACCTCGGGGTCACTCATAGTAATGGACATATTTGCACAAACAACCACCCCATTTATTCATTTTACACAGCTCCAAATGTATACACTGACCAGCTTCATTTACCTTTTAACGTGTTCTAATAGGGGCCATCTGGTTCCACTAGGTAGGACAGGGCTCAGGTCTCTGGATGGTTTTACAGCCACCTAACCTTCCTAGTTTTTGGTGGGGACATTATTTATGAATTCTACATGTAGAGACAAGTACTTTTATTGCACATAAAAACCCCACAAAACTACGCCATTAAGAAAAACAGGCACAAGTTAAAAAGCAGGATTGCAAAGTGAAGCAAGAGCGAGCTTGAAAAGGCCTTAAGCATGAAGAGGCAGCCCTGGGAAAGGCCTGCTCAGTGCGCAGAAACCGGCAATTATCACCATCAAGGCGGGGGACAGACCAGATATCATTCTGCAACACCCTAGAGCACGGGGAACGGACTCCTCTGCACCTGCAGGCCCCGGGAGACCTTAGAGCACTGGACACGTAGTCTTCTGTACGTGTTGCAGGCCCGGACTCAAGCACACGATGGGCTGCGGCTCGGGACTGTCTGCACCCACACCCTATCGGGGTCCGCACGGCGCACGCCGGCCCTCAGGAAGCACCCTCCTGGGAGCATCCACCGGACAGCCGAACCGGACCAAGGGAGCATACGCGCCGAAATCCGTCTTCTCCCACTTCCCTGGGCTCATCCCTGCCAGCAGCAGCAGCGGAGCATGCGCAGTGGCGAGAAGCAGGCTCCCGGACCAATCAGAAGGCGTGTTACTTGCGGGAGTCCCGCCCTCGCTAGCCAATCAGAAGGCGCGTTATTGCCCCCCGGCCGCAGGCCCGCCGACGGGCGAGGTTCGCGCGGAGCCCGGGAGGCAGTCGCACCCCTCCGGCCGCCGCGTCCCCGTCCGCTCCCCCCCCCCGGCTCAGCGGCAGCGCGGCCCATGCTGGGGGCGGAGCCCGGGCGGCGGGCTGGGCGCGCGGGGCCGGCCGGGGCGGAGCGCGGCGGCTCGGCCGGCCCCGCGCTGTGATTGGCGGGCGGCCGGCGACTGAGGCCCTGGAGGCCCGGCGCGCAGCGCAGGCGGAGTCGCGGCGGCGGGCCGGGAGGATGCTGCTGTCCCTGGTGCTCCACAGCTACTCCATGCGCTACCTGCTGCCCGGCGTGCTGCTGCTGGGCTCGGCGCCCACCTACCTGGTCATCTGGACCCTGTGGCGGCTGCTGTCGGCGCTGATGCCCGCCCGCCTGTACCAGCGCGTGGACGACCGGCTCTACAGCGTCTACCAGAACATGGTGCTCTTCTTCTTCGAGAACTACACCGGGGTGCAGGTGAGGCGGCGCGGTGCACGGTACCCCGGTGCACGGTGCACGGCAGTCCGGAGCGCCGTGCACCGCAGCCCGGAGCTTTGCACCGAGCACGTGCGCAGCGCGGGTCTCCCGCCGCGAGGGAGTGTCCTGAGTCACCTCGGGGCCCAGGCAGGCCGGCTGGGTCTCTTGAAAACGGCAGTGCAGTCCTCCCGAGACCGAGGGCTCCCGGCCTCCCCATCCCCCCGCCCCGGCCCGCGGGTACTGTCTGCAAAGTAGGGCAGACACTGGACAGCGCGATCCAGGGTGCTGATGCTGGGGCACAGTCCCTGTGCACGGCCCAGGGCTTGTAAAGAAAAGGGACGGAGGGGGCAGTTAGGGGAAGCACAGCCCTGGTCTGGGGTGCTTCCTGGGTGAAAGCGGGCTCCCCGCGCGGAAGTGAATAATTGGTTACAGCAGAGCCTGGCTGTGGAGACAGTTCTAGCTAGCTGTGACTAGCTTAAGTGCGGCGATCTGTCAGATCCCCGGCTTCCTGTCACTGTCCTTCCTTCCCTGTGGGATGCGCAGGTTGAACTTGGGAGACACAGTAGAATCCCTCCAACACGGTTGAGGTGCTCCAGGTTGTGCTCCGTTTTGTCTGAAGGAAGAGCCCTGTTTTTGCTGCTTCCCAATGATGGCAGGGGGATGGAGTACTGTCATGTCTGTCCTTTTTTGCTTTCCCCCCTTTCCTAGCTGTCTTCGTGCCCCGCCCAGGGGCTGCTGCATTAAGCTTGCAGTTGAGGGATTGATCCCTAGTGGAGTTTGCTGCACGTGGAGGTTATGTGTGAGGAAAGGTATTAGGACAGGCCAGGAGCCTCCCTGGGAATCTTTATCTTTTGAGTGTTCTCCTGGGAAAGAAAGAAGAAAAGTAAGTCACTGCTCCACACCAGGGTTTCCTAGCAGTGGGCTTTTAGAACCGTCTCATTCCGAATGTACTGGAACTCTGGGCTGGTTTTCTCCCTTGCTCTCACTTGACGAGTCCTTCGTTGTCTGGCTTTGTTGTGGGTGAACCTCTAACTCCACGTTTTGTTCACTAGCAGTTGCAGCTGGGACTGCGATCTGCAGAGGACTGTGCACCTGCGAAGTCTCCCTCAGGGCTGGGGTGGGGCACTCCCTCCAGTGAAGCCTGCATTTGCTGCCGAGAATTTCAGGATGAGTCAGAGTGAAGCAAAGTTAGTGAGTTTGTTGATGAAGGGAGAGGACACACAGGTGAGGAGAGTCAAGAGCCAGCCTCATGGGGCACTCTCAAGTGCCTCAGGGAAGCTGCGGAAGCTACCTTGTTTGAAGGGGTCATCAGACCCAAGGTCAGGAGAGCTAAAGAGGTGGTCATCTACTCATTTCCATGTCAGACTTTTTTAATATATGAAATTGAAAGAGATTTATGACAGTACTGAGCAGGCTTACACACAAGGAAGGAATGTGGTTAAGACAGAAACCCAGGTCAAGATGAAATCAAAGAAACTTACCATACATCAGTAACAAGAGGTTACTACATAGGCTTTTATTCTATCTCGATTCCCTAACTATAGTATTGATCTTATTTGTGATTTTTAGTTTTAGGAATGTGTTGTGCAGGCAGTGTGCGGCAGGCTCTGACAGCTGTACTCACTCTTAAACTTAGTTGTCAGCCAGCCTCCACACAGCGGTGGGGCCAAGGGTGAGGTGGGGGGGGACCATTCCTGTCTTTCTCTTCTACCTCCAAAAGGTGGTTCAGAACCCTGCTGTCACCTCTTAGAAATAGTATTCTGTTTGAAGTGGATTTGGGTTTTACTCAGAAACAAACAGCAACAGCTCTTCTATACAGATTCATGAAGAGTATACCATTGGAGTACTTTATGTTTAGGAATTTCTTGTTTGGTAAAACTTGAGTATTACTTCAAGTCATAATACTTCTTGCCTTATGCACTGAAGATTACAGATGTCCAATTCTTGATTTTTAGTAAGGAGTTAATTAAAACACCATCTACTGATTTTTCTCCATTCCAATGAAAGGGTCCAGTATCCATTGATAATGTTGATGTATTCATGAAAGAGTGTCTAATATTAACCCTTAGTATGAATTTAAATTTTATTTAGTGGGTTCCCTTGATAAAGTTTGTTAATGAGCTCAAGATATTCTCTGTCCTTAGAGGCAGGCTGTGAACATTTCATAAGTCTGTAGACCCTCAAATTTCTTGTTCGTAGTTTTTTTGAGGAGGGGGAGAAAGAGCTGTTTGCTATTTTGCAACAGATGACAGGAGCCCATTTCCAGTGCTAAGAGTCTTTGGTAGAATTTGGGTTTCTTGTTCAGATGAGGCTACCTTTGTATTTTTTTTTCATGGTTTCCTTTAATAATAAGAAATCAATAGAGGAGTAAGTAACCCTCTTAAAGCCCAAAGGCACAGTAGGGCTGTTCTATCAAGTTATTCTGTTCTGCATGTTCCCATCATTAGTCTTGTGATTGAGATGTTTTGATTAAAATTTCATATTCTTTGGCTAGAATATTTTGCTAGGCTTCTTTTTTTTTTAAAACTAGACTTTTTTTGACAACCTTCATTTATTTATTTACTTATTTTGTGTGTGTGAGCCTGTGAGTTTATGTGCACCATGTGCATGCTGCAGTCTGTGAAAGCCAGGGAGGGTGTCTGATCCCCTGGAACTGGGGTTACATATTGTTGTGAACCTTCACGTGGGTGCTAGGAACCGAACCTGGTTTTTCTGAAAGAGAAGCCCATCCTCTCAAGCCTGACAGCTTTCATTTTATAAGGCTGGTGGCAATTCTCTTCTGTATATAATATTGTTGATGAATTTGTGAAGGCAGTTTGAGTAATTTAAGGACAGATTACGTTTTTTTTTTTAAGTAACAAACTCATCAAATTAGATATATTTAAGGAGCATTTTGGAATTACAAGTTTAGAAAATAACTTGCTTTTTATTTCTAGATTTAAAGAAAGAAACAGTTTGTAATAGTTGTTGCAGAGTATTTTCTTTTGGATAGATTTTTAAGCTGAAGAAAGCAGTAGATTCATAAAGTTTATGATCTATTGTTGGCAGGTAAACTAATTTTGTAAAAGTTGGTTACTTGGATATTGCACTGGATTATATGTAAATTTAAGTTCCTTCCTATTTTACATATGTCTTGAGATCACATTGCTAAAATTATTTTAAATATCTTATGTATCCTTCAGGGTTTAAAAAAAATATTTTGTGTGTGTATGTATATACACATGAATGCATGTTCATATTCATGTGCCACTGTGTAGGTGTGAAGGTCAGAGGACAGCTTTGGGTGTTGGTCTTCACTTTCCACTCTGTTTGAGACAGGCCGGTCTCTTGTTCACACTGTGTATGCCAGGCTAGTTGACCTACATATGAGCTTCCAGATAGTCTCCATTTCTGCCTCCCATCTCACTGTAGGAGCACTGTGCTCGCAGATGCTGTCCAGCCTTATGTGGGTTCTAGGGGTCAGAATGCAGGTCCTCATGCTTTCTGGCAAGTGCTTTAGCCACTGAACCAAAGACCTGGACAGGTATCGGGCTTTTCCAGTTCTTGCAGTCCCTTATTAATACTAAAAGCAGTCTGTCATTTTCTCCATTTATCCTTTAGAGTGAGTAGTGGGAGTTCTTTACGTTTTTTGTTCATTTCCTGTAATTTGACATTCACTGACAAGTGGTTAATATGTCTTTACCACTGGAAAAAGCCCATTTCTTCTTGTGCCTACAACAGCAGATCGCCAGAGTATAGTAACTTAAAAAAGCAGTTTTATTCTCCCAGCTCTGGAGGCCAGAAGTCTGAAATCAGGATGCAAGCAGAGTCCCTCTAGGTTTTCGTCTTTCAGTTTCTGGATGCTGGCCACTTCCCTGAACTCAGGACATCACCCCTTTCTGTATCATAGTATCATCCTCCCAACACCCCGCCCCCTCCACCTGTTTCTGGCTCTATTGTCAATGGGTTACCTGCACACTTGGACAATTTCAGATTATCTTGTTCTTCTCAGGACCCTTAATTACATCCTTAAGACACTTTTTAAGCAATTGCATTTTTAATTTGTGCCAGTGTGTGAGTGCTACAGCTTGTGCATGGAGGCCAGAGGACAACTTTTCAGAGACATTTCTTGCCTTCTACCATGAGCCCCAAGGATTGAGCTCAGGTTCTCAGGCTTGGCAGCAAGCACCCTTACCCACTGAGCCATCTTGCCATCCTCAAAGATACCTTTCCAACACCTTTTCAAAATAAGGGGATGTGGTGTGGACCACCATTCAACCCTTTACAATAATGAACACCACCATTCTGATCACTCAGTGTTTTGTTGTGATTTTGTAATTGATGTTTGCCTTATTAATTTAGGTATTTGCAAACTAAGACATTTTTGGTTTTGCTTTTTATATATACAGAATAAAAGGATGCTGGGTTCCTCTGCTTAGGGTACTTTTTAAAAGTTTCCTATAATATTTTAATTTATTTATACATTTACCTCATATCCCTTAAGTAGAGCTTTTGTGTAATTATTCTATTTTCAGATCAAGCTGCATTGTATATAGTAGCCAGCCATCTTCTTACTTGTGTTAATTCGTTCTGAAATTATTTTTTCCTGGTACTAGATCAAAACAAAGTGAACAAACCCTCCAAAGGCAGATCTCGAGCAGAGGTGACACAACCTCTGTGTTGGGAGTTTATACATGAGGAAGTGAGGACATTGGCACCGGGTTTTGTTCACACTCAAAAAATGTACAGAAGGGACTCGAATGTGAGCTGCTTAGAGACAGAATAAGGCGCCGTGTGAGCTTGGGCCAAGATGAAGGCAAACTTGTGAGGGTCTGAGCAGGAGTGGGAGTGCGGGCTGAGAGTGGCCGGGACCAGAATGCCCGACTGAAGGCACCCTTGCTGCTGCCACCCTCCCTCAAGGCAAAGGTAGCTTTCCCCCAGCCTCCATTCCAGAATCTAGATGTGCTCATGTTGGGGTTGCTGCGCAGAGATCACTGTAGTAGTCATGAGACATGCTGAAAGCTCCTTAACTTTTCATTAGACATGCTGTTTTTGAGACAGGGTCTCCCTGTGTAGCTCAGGCTGGCCTAGAATTCATTGTGTAGTCCAGGATGGTCTTGAACTTACAGTGATCCTCCTGCCTCAGCCTCCTGAGCCCTGGGATTACAGAACTAAGCCACTACCCCTTACTTTAACGTTTTGATTGTGTGTGTGTGTGTGTGTGTGTGCCTGTGAATGTCCATATGTACACACATGTGAAGGCTGGAGCAGGATATGGGGTATCTTCTTTTGCTCTCCCCCTTATTGCCTTGAGGAAGGGTCTCTCACTCGACCTGAAGCTTGCCATTTTGGGCTGAGGCAGGTGAGCTATGTTTAGAGTCTTCGGGGGTCTTTTCCACCAATGCTGGAGTTTGAGGCATGCTCAGACATGCCCGACTTTTTAAAAACCATTTATGCTTGAGATTCCAATTGAGGCCTTCATGGCAAAGCAAGTGCTCTTACCCGTTCCTGCATCACCCTTGTCCCTGTAACATGGTTTTAGAAGTTGTTAGAAGTTAATGTGGGTTTAAAGTTTACAGTTCTGTTCAAAGTTCTCAGAAACAGCAAAGGCTTTCCTACCTAGCAACCGTTTGAAACTGATTTGTTCTTTCTATGGTGCTGTCTTATCAAAGCTTTCCTAAACCCTCCCTGAGTCAAATTTGCATGTGTATCTTGCTGAAGACAGCTAAACATGTAGAGTGAAAGGCATTTGTTAGAGTTAGAGGGTCTCATGGTCATCTGATCCCAGCCTCTATCAGGCCTGAATTCTGCTCCAATACGCAGTGAGTCTAGTATCAGGTTAGTTTTAAACAAAACGTGAATTGTTCATGTTCTCAGTTCTGCCCCTCTGTGTGTTCATCATCCTTAAGACTATGTTAAGACCCTAAATCACTTGCTTATTAGCTGGGAGCAGCGGGATGGGTGGACTTGGGTGTGCCTTTGCTTAAGTAGAACAAGAAAAACCTTTGATACAGGAAATGAAACATTTCCCAAGTATAATGCAACTTAAGTCTGACTAGGAAACTGTCTTATAAGACAGTTTTAGAGAAATGTCATTAAAACTTGTTTTTATACATTTTATGAATAAAAATGTCCGTGAATAAACCAGTTTTAGGTTTCATTGTGTAGTCTTTTAATGCTTTATTTATTTATTTGGTTTGTATTAAATCACAGATACAATAAAGAATTTAAATTGCCAAAATATTTTGAAAAAGCTAAATTCCCTATTATCACACCTTTTCTGGAAATGTACTAGTTTGGTGTGAAACTTAAGTTTCTTCCAAGAGCTCTCAATACATTAACTTCTTGGATGGGTCTGATAGTAACCCTGCATACATCTTCATATTTCTATGAAGGAAGACATGACAGAGTTTACCTTCCCTCATCTGTAAATTGATCTGATTTGAGGAAATGAAAAAACTGGAGACTTGACACTTTTCTTTTGAGACAGGGTTTCCTTATAACCCTTAGCCGCAGGCCTGGTTTTCCAGAGTTCTGCTTGCCTCTGCCTCCCAAGTGCTGGAATTAAAGGCTTGAGCCAGCATCCCTAGCTGTAGTTGATACTTAAATGGAATTTGAAGTTAATTTTTTCTGTATTTTCTTATGTTATGATTTTTTTTAATTACTTATTTTAATTTTATGTGCAATGTCTGTGGAGGTAAGAAGAGGATTTCAGATCCCTTGGAACTGGAGTTACCGATGGTTGTTAGCCAACATCTGGGTGCTGGGATTCAAACCTGGGTCTTTTGCAAGAACAGCCAGTGCTTTTAACTGCTGAGCCATCTCTCCAGCTCTATTATGGTTTCTTAAACAGCAGTTATTAATAGCTAGACAGTCCATTTTTCAGAAAGGGATCTCTAGATCACCGTCTGTGCTATCCCTCCACATTTTCATTTGAACTTTGTTCTAGGTGCTGGTGTCTAGCGGATGAGGTACTTGGGTGGAGCTCACATTTCAATGGGAGACAAGCTGTAACAAGAGGATTGACATTGACTGCTATATGACCTTGTTTGCATCCAAGGGTAGAGGTGGGGGTTCAGAAAAGCTTCCTCAAGCAAGTGACTTTTTCTGTGGAGTTCTGAAAAGAGACCAGTTTGGAAGGTGCTATACAGTAACCCAGGAAGAGATGCCAGTCAAGGAGAGTGGAAAAGAGTACATGAGAATGAAAAGAGTCACAGATTTTTTTAAATGCTGGAGAGACATTGAAAGGGCTGGGGAGATGGTTCGGTGGTTAGGGGCATGCACTGCTTTTGCTGACGACCTGGCTTCAGTTCTCAGCGGTCATGCCAGGCAGCTCACAGCTTCCTATAATTCTAGCTCCAGGGGATCCAATACCTCTGGCCTCCTTGGGCACCTGCACCTACAGGTACATATTAACACACACACATGCACACATACATAATTAAAATTAAAAATAAAGTAGGGATATGGCTTTTGAGGACAAGGAAGGCTAGACTGGAAACAAAACCTTTAGTGAGTACTGTTGTGTACCATAGATCATTCATCCCTATGTTCTTGGATTTGTTTGTTTGAGACAGGGTCTCCCTGAAGCCCCAGCTGGACCAGAACTTTCTACGTAGACCAGGATGGCCTCAGTCATGGAAATTTGCCTGCCTCTGCCTCGTGAGGGCTGGAATTCAAAGTGTGCGTCACTTACAGATAGGAAGCAGCTCCAGGCAGTTCAAGGATTAGTCCTCAAGGCAGGCTGGCTTGGGCCCCTGTTGTAAAGATGCTTTTAGGTGGTGTGGTTGGTTATGCTGGTGGGAATTTGTTCCCTGCTGTCAGGATATTCGTGCCATGTAAAGCATGGAGAAGCAATTACAGCAAATACCTGAATCTGAAATTGTTGGAGTAACGTTTATGAGTTTTTCTGCAGAAAAGTAAAGGGACTGGAGAGAACATCTTTGGGTTAGCCAGGTGTGCTTCACCAGCGGCAACACATTCTTTTGAATCTTTACTCCCAATACAAGTAGCATTGTTAAATTAAAGACTCTCTCAGTTAATACTGCAGGGAATGTGAAACCAGAATCATTGTCAAGACTTCTAGGCATGGCATCAAGGGCTGTCTGAATTGTCCTACCCTGTTTGATTTCACACTAGCCCAATTGTTCCTCTTTGCATTGTAAAAATAATCGCTAGAGTATACCTTTAAATTGTCTCTCCATACACTTAAGTCCAGCTCAAACCTCAGCTCCTCCTTGTCTGCCATCGTTGTTTCCCACCTCAGTGTTGCCTTGTTTTTAAGTGACATTAACATGGATCATTTTCATGTGAAGTTAGTATATCATAATGTGTATATTGTCCCCTTTCTTGGGCCTAGCAGTAAAGAGGAGAATGACTTGACTTGGTCTTTATTTTAAATGAAAAGGGCAGAATACCTGGCAGTGAATCCTGCTTTGTAGTTTCTGTGGATCTGTGATAAATCTTTTTAGGGAGTGGGGATTCTTGGTCTTCTGAGATGGTGTTTATCTAACAAGGTTCACAGGTTTAGTGAGTATTGAACTCCACCTTCAGGAATATGATGAAATAATAAGGCAAGACAGTGTAAAAGAATTCTGGGACTGCCAAGGAACAGAGAAACCTTTGTTTATTGGTCATTTAAAAGCCTGGATTTTGAAACTGTGCAGTGCACCAAGGTTTATTTGGTTTCCTTTGTTTTTCTCCCTTGGAGCTAGTAAGGGAAATTTCATGCATATAAAAGTGTTGTGTTGATGTTTTGGAAGACTGTATGTATATGAGATAGTTAATGAAAGACAACTCTGGGGCTGGAGACATGGCTTAGTGGTTAAGAGCATTGGCTGCTCTTGCAGAGAACCCAGCATCCCATGTGTAGCATGAAAACAAGAAAGCAAAGAGCAGTTTTCTCTCTGTCTGCTATGAGGGATGGACTTCGGCCTGACTGACAACTGAGTAGCCAATGGCTTAAGGGAAATGCAGGGGAGGCTGGGAAGAAGGGAGGCGGGCACGGGGCGACGTATCCATCTTGAACGCACACTCCGGGGTTCCCGTGATCAAAATGCAAGCTCCGTCATAGGAAACCTCCCTCCCACTTCCTCTGGAGATGAACTTTTTGTGAGTAACATGGAATAAACTAATCTCTCTAAAGAACATTCTCTATTCGTTCAGTCAGTTCAAACCTGGGGGTGGGATGAGGCTGAATGCCAGGTCCCGCCGTGAGAAAATTTATGCAACAAATGATGTAGTCGAGCAGGACCGGCTGACAAAAAGAGAATGTTCCCGTGAAAAGGAGTTATGGAGCCTCAGTTAATATGGGCAGAAGAAATCTTGACATGGTGGATTATCTCCATAGGACTGGTGTGTATGGCCGCCATGGCAGGCTTGAGGTGGTCTATAGTGCAGATGAGATGGATGGGACAGATATGGATGGGGATAGCGCATGCCAGAGACTCCATGGACCAGCCTGTGCAGGTGAGAAGGCATTCTCAGGATGAGGTCTTAGTACAAGAGGAAATTCAAACTGTGAAAGACGAATTAAATCGAGAGAAAGATAAAAGCCTCACTTCTTCGATACTGGCCGCTAAGCTTGCTAGCAAATTGGATCAAAGAGAAAAGGAAATGGAACTTTTAGCCTGCTACTTTTTAAGTCATAAAGGTACGAGAGAGGAGCGGGGCCAATGGGAGAGGAGCAGGGCCGGGCCTGGAACCCTGGGGAAGAGGCAAGCAACCTGGAAGGAACTGAAAGTTCCCTTAAAGGTTTCTCAGCCTTAGAACTGCTGGAGTTGGGAACGACATTCAAACAAACCAGGAGGGAACATTTAACTACTTGGCTTGTAAGGCTATGGGACATGGGAGCAGATGAAATTATTTTCAGTGCTGCTGAAGCAAGACAGCTGAGCTACATAACCACTCATCCCTTCTTGAGATTTAAGCTGCATAACTTGGCACAATACAAGGGAAAGCAATCGCTGATGAACTGGCTTGTGCATGCCACAGGAGACACTTGGTCATCACCAGTGGAGACCCCCATGAATTCCAGGAACTGGAGTACGACGCAAGAAGGACAGATGCTGTTAAGAGAACTGGGCATGAGGAAAGCAATATACAGTAACCCTTTCACTGGGCCTGATAGGACTGTGTTCACTAGAGATCTAATGACAGATTTCATTGAACAAGGACCTCGATATTGGTATGGAGCTCTAGAATCCTTACTGGATCCCCAAGTGGGACAGGAGCTTTACAAGGCCGGAGAGGCTTTGACAGGTTTAAACAACCTGGACCAGCATGTGAAGTATGTCTGTAGAAAAATAAAAAACCTAAAAAATGTGTAAGGGAGGCAAAACAGAAAAGGAGGTCTGCTTGGGTTACTTGTAGACAAATGTGGAGAGACTTGTATCTAGCCCAAGTTCTTAAAGAAAAGATTGATAAAAAGCCAAATTCTGTGCTAAAGCAGCTCTGGGAGGCTTTGGGCCCTGAGAAACGGTTCACAAAAGGTACACAGAGGAAGAAGCTTATCCCAGGGGTGGATACTAACCCCTCCAGAGAAAACAGTACATTTCTCCACTGTGACTGGCTATTCGAGGGGTGGGAACAGTTTGCCTGGCCAGGCCCTCTCCCAACAGCCAGATGTGGTGAATGGAGAGACCACAGGTGTGGCTAGGGTCAGGAATCAGATCCAGGGCCTCGCTGGCCCTCAGAATCAACAGGGGCAACAGGGCAAAGAAGCCTTATTCCTCCTCGGCTCTATGTAGGACCAAGAAATCCAGGACACTAAATGGATTACATGCTATTGTACCCAACCTGGATCTGTTGAAAAAACAGTTGATGCAAATGAAAAGGGATTTTCCTGGCTATGTTAGACTTTGTATGTGTATATAATGTTAACTTCTGAGTGTTTTACAGATATGAAACCCAGTTGAGAGATGTCAGGTACACCTGAAGGAACAAAAATGGAATGTAACTCATACAGGGTACATGGGTAAAGTATAGCTATGAAATTCTGGGAGTTCTGTGGGCTTTTAGATGTCAAAGAGTAAAGGTATATGACTGTTAAGTAGCAATTCTGGTACCAGGTGTGCATTTCTCCCCCTGTGAGCTGTTGGCCAAGCAGGCCTTGGAAGCCCCTGTCAAACAAAAGGCTTTGCCACATTATAATGCTGGTCGCACACTGGAAATGGACAGTAAGACCCTATTACTGAAAATGCGACATGGCTTGAGCATGGAAAGAGGTCTAGCTGGAAGCCAACTAAAAACTCCCTGCCAAGGATGGCCAGCCTTCATGGTGCTACAGGGTGCTATGCAGACCGCCATGGGAGAATGGTCCTAAAAAGCTCTGCTTAATGACAGATCTTGCGTGCTTCACTGTCAGATATTCTACAGGTGTAATGGAGGCTCGGCTGGTATGTGCATCCTTAGCATATTCATAATTGGATTCAGGGCCCGCTCTTCAGGAAGGGCACACACACATCTGATACTAGGAAGAGAATGTCCACCCCCAATGATGAGGGGGAGAGTTAGAAGCCCCATAAAGAAGCTACCAGATAAATATGATGTGCCGACTTAGGCATTGCCTAAGCACTTGTGTTTACGCCCATAGGTTAGGTCATTCAGTATTTTTGTGGATGTTACTTTTGCTGTTGTTGTTATTGGGGCTGTTGCTATTTTACAATTATTGTGTTTTTACAGTAAAAAGCACATCACTGAAGCAAGAGGATAATCCATGCCACAGCGAAAAGAACATCATCCTATACCTCTCTCCCCAAACCCCTTCCTCTTATGGCTCAGGGATTATTGCAGAAGAAATGGCGGGAAGTATGTGAGAGCCAGAGAGAAAAAGGGTGGGCTGTAGCGTGAAAACAAGAAAGGAAAGAGCAGTTTTCTCTCTGCTGCTTCAGCCTGACTGACAACTGAGTAGCCAATGGCTTAAGGGAAATGCAGGGGAAGCTGGGAAGAAGGGAGGCAGGTGCGGGGCGACGTATCCATCTTGAACGCACACTCCGGGGTTCCCGTGATCAAAATGCAAGCTCCGTCATAGGAAACCTCCCTCCCACTCCCTCTGGAGATGAACTTTTTGTGAGTAACATGGAGTAAACTAATCTCTCTAAAGAACATTCTCTATTCGTTCAGTCAGTTCAAACCTGGGGGTGGGATGAGGCTGAATGCCAGGTCCCGCCGTGAGAAAATTTATGCAACACCATGGTAGCTAACAACCATCTGTAACTCAAGTTCCAGGGTATCCAATACCCTCTTTTGGCCTCTGTGGATGTTGCCCACATGGGTACACTTACATAGGCAGACAAAACACTCATACATAAGATAAGAAATACATTTTTAAAAGGACAGTTTTTTACTTCCTTTGGGATAGGCATTCTTGGAGCAGAAGGAAATGAGGGTGTTCACACCTGGGAGGAGATTAGACAGGGGCCATTGGTAAGATGACTGTCTTTTAATGGCGTAAAAAGAAGTCAGTTAATTAGGGAAGAAAAGTGAATGTGTAATGAGATAAAGACCAAAATACAGACATAGCAGCTTGGAAGCAAAGGAATAATGTTACAAGTGAGTAGTGTCACACCAAAAGACAATCTCTTCAGAGGTAGAGCCAAAAGTCTTAGCTAATCTCGCATAGTTCTTAATCAAGGTGTAGGAGCAACAGCAGATTGCCTGAATAAAAAAAAAAAAATCAGCCTCAGCATCAGTCCTTCCTTTGAAGTCTTTCAGAAGTATAGGTACAGTTTAACCTTTTCATTTATTATTGAATGCTAAATACTTGCAAAACAGCAGAAGGACTAGTACAGTGAAAACCTGTTCTCATCACTTACTTTATGAAATAAAGTGTAGGACTGGAGAGATGACTCATACACATAAAGTGAAAGTAATAAATAAAATGCTTTTTAAAAATAGAAAAGAAGTAAAGTGTAGCCAAGTGGTGTGCTGGCACGTACCTATAATTTCACACAGGAGCTGGAGGCCAGCCTGGGCTACGTAAGAAGACCCTTCCAAGTTCCATCTCACGGAGACCCTTCTTGCTCCTTGTTCCAGTTCCCCCTGCTCCTCAGTCTGAGATCTGACCCATAAACTGTTGTACTCGCTTAGGTCTCCAGAACACTTCTTTCATTTGTTTCTATGTTCATAAACACTCCCACCATCTCATCTGCTAAAACCATGCCAAGTGAATACACCAGCTCTCTACTGAACAGATCTTTAGAGTAAAATATAGAGTCCTTTCACAATATTTGTATTATGTCCCATTGCAAATGTCTGTCTCTTCTACATTGTAGACTGTTTGAAGCAAGACTGAAATTCTATAAATTGTTTGCAATCAGTAAATGCTTGTGGATTCTTCTTACAAGGATAGCAGTCATTATGTTTTACTTTATGACCGTTAACTTGCCCTACTTTACAAACCTGAGCTATTTGTGGTTTCCAAGAGAAATCTGATTTTTGTTAGGCATGGATAGAGCTCTTTACAATATTATGTGCTTATTAATTTTTTTACATTGTCTTATTTATTTTATGTACATGTTTTGAAATATCTAATTTTTTTGTCTTCTCTTTTAGATAATAATATATGGAGATTTGCCAAAAAATAAAGAAAATGTAATATATTTAGCAAATCATCAAAGCACAGGTTTGTATTTTATTTGCATGAAACTTGGGTTTTTCCACAAATGGTGCATGGGCACTCAATACACACACACAGACACACACGTACACACTCACACACACACACAAACACCAGATAGGGTCTCATGTAACACAGGATGATCTCAAACTCATCGAGTCACCGAGAATTATCTTAAGCTTTTGATCCTCTTGCCTCAAACTCCCAAGTGCTGGGAGTACAGGCCTTGTTTCTGTGTTGCTGGATATTGAACCCAGGGTTTCATGTACTCTAGGCAGGCATTCTACCAACCAAGCTACGTCCTCAGATTCTTCTTCTCAAAATGAGTTATTCATTCATTTGTTAATTTTTAAATTATGTGTACATATGTTTGTCTCTGTGGGGATATGTGCATATTAGTGTAGTTGCCCATGTAGGTCAGAAAAGGACATCAGATATCCTGGAGCTGGAGTGAAGGTGGTTGTGAACTGCACTTTGTGGATTCTTTCAACTGAGCTGGGGTCTTCTGCAAGAACAGTATACGTTCTTAACTATTGAGCCATTTATCTCTCCATCTTTCAAAATAATGTTATATATTCTTGTATATTCAAGTGGAGTGGGTTTTTAAAAACTTAACACATGAATATCCTCTGTAGATTTCGTATCTGTCCAATTCTGTAATTTCACTTCTGTCAAATCAGTAATGTAGAAGGTATAGATTTTTCTAGACTTCTCTTTTGTGTATAGTAAGCTGTCCTCTGCCCCTGTTCTCTTGAATAGCTCTTCAGTCTGTTCACTTTTCTTTTGTAAGTTCTATTTCTAGAGGTGGGATTGGTGGATCAAAGTTATATACACTTTAGTTATTAATTCTTCATCTAGTCATTTATTTTTGAGACAGGGTCTTACTGTGTAGCTGAGGCAGACTGCAAACTCTTCAATCTTCCTGCCTCAGCCTCTAGAGTGCTGGGATTACAGTTGTATGCTCCCACATCCGATTTGCATTCCTATTACTGGTTATTAAGCTGCTTATTGTTGTGCAGTGTATGGCCACTCATCTCCTGAAGTGTTGTGTTATAATTGACTCTGATGTCTCTACCCCTGTCTATCTGTTCAGCCCTGTTCGATTGAACCCATCAGAAGGATCATAGAAGACTAGATTCCAGCATGGGACCATGTATTTAGAAAAATTTCTTTTAAAATAGTTATCAGTAATTTATAAAAATTGTTCCTTGAGTATTAAGATCCTGTCATAAAGTTGCCCTAGATGTGACATCTGAGAGGTGTAATACCCAGACCACAGAGCTGATCAGTGGCTAAGTTCTCCTTTAATTCTCCCCCAAAACCTATTTCATACTATTTTTCAAATGTGTGACCAATTTGAATGCATACTTCCTATGTTCCATTTTTATTGCTTAAAAAAAAATACAGTACCTAGAAGATCTTCTAAAAACAGCTTAATCAATGCTTATACTCTTAATGGAAAATCACTTATGCCTGTGGTTTTGACTTTCTTCCTGTCAGCATCTCATCATGATTTGTTGCTTTTATTGCTGCCTGTGCCATAGACAATACATGAAGTTAAAGAAGTTGAAATGTGTTTGTTTAGCACAGTGGTAGTTATATTCATACGATGGGGCAAGAGTTGAAGGTGCAAGAACTCGATAGGGATTTTGATATCTGAGTGGATTTTCCTGGGTTTTATTTATGAGACTGGCTCAGACTATTTGATCTAAGAACATTTGACTTTAGGCAAAACCAGCAAAACAGCCAGCCCATGATCACTGTCTGCTAGTGATTCTGGCCTGTCCAGACATGCTGGCCTTTTTTTTATCACCAGCACTAACTTGTTCTCATTCTACAGTTGAGAGGGAATTTGTGCCTGGGTTCCACTGTGCAGATGGGCTGAGGACAGGACATGGTAGCCAGGCCAGGGACTGGCCTTTGACAACTCCAATTCCTCCCCATTTCCTTCTTTGTTGGCCAGATGGTGATTTCATGCCCCTCCCTTCCTCCCTCCCTTCCTCCCTTCCTCCTTCTCTCTCTCTAAGCTCTCTCTCTCTCTCTCTCTCTCTCTCTCTGTCTCTCTCTCTCTTTCTGTTTAATAGGATTCTCTTAAAATTCTTTGTAGTTTTCCATCAGCTTTCCTTCTGGGTTTATGGAAACAACCTCTCTTAACAGAGCTGCAATCCAAGGAAGGGCGTGTGGCATTCCTGGAGGCCATCTAGTAGCAGTTTCTGAAAGATAACTAGTATGGTCTCTTGACTGTGGCCAGCCCATTCCTGTGTTCCTTTGTAGCAGATTAAAGATTGATGCTACTTGGTATTTGGGATTTGAAGGACACAGGGGAGACAGGAGCTCCGAAGTCAGCCCGCACACTGGCCTGAGCAGCTTCTTGTCTTAGTCTACAAGGACATTTCTTTACCCAACTCTGCCTTTAAGGGACCTTCTGCTCTGGCAGAGGCTCCTGATACCAACCCTTGGGGTTTGGGAAGATGAGGATAGCAAGTTTAGCACCATGCTAGACTCTTGGCTGTAAGTGCTTCATGTATCCTGTCTCTGTGGAATACACTATGACCTTCAGAATTAGAAACTAAGGACTATATATAGGTGGGGAAAGTAAGGCTTGTTTATCTTCATTTCTCTTCAAGTTCAGGGGAGCATGTCTCTGCTGAAGAATTCTGACTTAACCAGATTAGATCATTCTCGCCAGAACACAAAGTATGATTATTACATCCCTTCTGGTTTATAGTCCAGTGTTACCTCTCTCAAACCTCAGCTTACACAGTGAGCTGAGTGAAGTGAGTCAGCAGGTGCTCATGACTGTTGTTAGAGGGGTCCCCAGTGGGATTTTCAGGGTTAAAGGCACGCATGCTCAGGCCATTTATCATGCACACATGACATATTTGGAAAATTTTAGGCTTTCTCTTAAGTTCTTAGAAAATGCATTAGAGTCCAAAATATAATCATACTTATTTAAATATAAAAGCACATTTGTCATTTCTTAAGCTTTAAAAAATAAGTTACAGAAAAAGATTTTCAATTGGCTTTGATCTGTTTATCGCATTTATATCCAAGCTTCAGGCTGGCCTGGGACTGCATAGAGCCTTACAGAGAGCCATACAGCCTCTCTTAATCTCAGAGACTGCTTACACTTTAATGCCATATAATCCAACAGTAATTTGATACATGCTGAGGAATGGCGGTAGGAAAATATTGTCTGTAGTTGAACCATTGTGTCTGTAACAGAGGGACTTTACATATATAGAAAACACTGCACTTCATAGCACTCTGCTCTCTTTTTGGCAGCATTTGCTGGCATTGTGTGGTGTACGGCATTTACAGTAAACAGTGCACAGGTAGGGCTCAGAACTAAGGCTCAGTGACGGCATGCAGCAGCATGGTTGTGCACTGGCTTCTCACACCTCAGGTTTATTATGTATTTGCTTTTCAGTTAAGTTTTGGTTATTTTATGTTCAGAGAACTTTTCATTGCTGCTAGATTTTTCATAACCCCCATTTCCAATAGGTTTCCCTTAATGGGGTTCTGACTCATAGTTTGAAAAGCTGGAAATAAGGCACCTGCCCAGCACAGTTAGCTGTCGGGCACTGAGAGCCTTGTTTGGGTACTGTACAGTTTCAGCCCCCTGTGTCCAAAAGGTCATTAATAAGAGGAGGTTGTTTCCATTTGCTGGATTTTTGCTTATAGTTTTTTGTTTTTCATTCAAAAGAAGCACTTCTGTTTTACAACCTTAACTAAAAGTCACTTTATTTGTAAATACTATTGGTGGATTTGTGATTTATCCTTAAAATAAAAGGCCTTTTACAAAAGGTATGGAAAAGCCACTACGCCTTGATTTAAGTGTTTTAAGTATTCAGAGTTGATTTAAAGCATTTTAATTATATTTTACTTTGTAAAAAAAGTTTTAAGAACAAATCTTGGGACAAAGTCTGGCTGTATAACCCAAGTAGGCTGGGAACTTGCCTAGGAGATCAGTCTGGCCTCAAACTTGTGATCCTTCTGTCTCTGCCACCGGGGTCATCCTTTCAAAGCATTATCCCTAAGACGCTGCCATGAGTAGTCGTTCTCTGTTCTTCGAGGGGAAGGTTCAAGATGATGATGGTGGGATATTGACTGGATCTGTCTTGCAGTCGACTGGGTTATTGCGGATATGCTGGCTGTCAGGCAGGATGCTCTTGGCCATGTGCGCTACGTGCTGAAAGACAAGTTGAAGTGGATTCCGCTGTATGGTTTTTACTTTGCTCAGGTAACCTTTATCTTTATTTTTTTCTTTCTCTTTTAAAACTTAACATCACTTAATGAAAATAGATGATTTTCTTTGTTTTGTTTTATGGTATTAGTGATTGAACTGGGGCCTTGTGTGTGCTAGGCAAATGGTCTTCCCCTGAGCTACAGCCCCGGGTCAGATGTGTTTTTTTTTTTTTTTATGTATGAGTGTTATGCCTGCATGTGTGTAAGTGCACCCATGTTGTGCAGTGCCCACAGAGGACAGAAGAGGGCATGGTATCCCCTGGAACTGAAGTTATAGACCGTTGTTAGCTGCCATGTGGGTGCTGGGATTCGAACCTGGGTCTTCTTCAAGAATAGCCAGTGCTCTTAACTGCTGAGCCCCAATCCAGATATTTTTAAAATAACTTTTAATAGTTTATTCTAAGTTTAAATATTTTTATTTGGTTTTCTCTCCATATTTGTGTGTGTAGTGCATATGTTCATGTGTCTGTGTGTGTAGTGAACACATGCACATGTGGATGCATGAGGAGGATACAGGACAACCTTTAGTGTCACTCTTGTCTTACCATTGCTAGGATTACATGTGTGTGCCACTGTGCCCAGTTTTTTCGTGGATTCTAGGGATCGATCCAAACTCAGGTCCTCACACTTGTGAGACAAAGCACTTTCCCAACTGAGTCATCTCCCCAACCTTTATCTGAGTTCTTAATAGTACATATCAATATACAAACATAGTTAAAAGGGATAGTAAAAATGCAGACATACAGAAGTCAGATAGGAAACAGGAAGCCCTAGAATCTGATAATCACTTATGTGAAGAAATTAATTTAAAAGCATGGTAGGACATAAAGCCAATAGTGAGCTGAACAGTAAATTGATGTGTGTGAAGGAGATTACTTCCTCATGGTTCTGAGGGCTGAAAGTGTGTTAAAGATCAAGGCCCCTTTTCCTTGGCTAGCAGATGATGGCCCTCTCCTTGAGTCCCAGCTAGTCTGTTTTGCATGCATGTGAGTCCCTGGTACCTGGTCCTCTCTGGAGGATGCTAGTGGGCATTGGGTCAGGGCCCCAGCTGGTGATCTTAATCCATTTAACTGTAATTATTTCCTTAAAGACACTACTTCCACAACAGTCACTGTAGAAGTTAGGGCTTCAGTGTGTGACTCGGGTGGGAACAAGTTTAGTCTGTTGTGGCCCCATATACATCTCTGTAGTGAGATCTATATTTTAAGTCCCTAAAGATTGTGAGTATTGCTATTTTAAGATACTTTTTATTGATTCTGTAATAAGTCAGTAGAAAATACAGTTAAGACCCATCAACGAAGTTTTCGGTTTAAATCTTTTAAAGAAAGTTTTTTTTTTTTTTTTTTTAAATTGCAGGAGAACTAAGTGTTCATGTGTTTTCCAGTACAGTATGGAATGTGATTTTACCAGGATCTGTAGAAACCGGTTTCTGTTATGTATTGTGCACATGGTAGTATGTAAATGAGGGGAGCTAGCACAGGTTCTGAAGCACAGTCTTATTCTGTGCTCTTCAGGAGTAAAGTTGCCTTTCTAAAGAATAACCCCCCTTTCTCTTCCTTATGAACCAGCATGGAGGAATTTATGTAAAGCGAAGTGCCAATTTTAACGAAAAGGACATGAGAACCAAGCTGCAGAGCTACGTGGACGCGGGAACGCCAGTAAGAGTGCAATTTTTGGTCCTCCTCAGTGCGGTGTGCACCCTTAAAGTCAAATCCAAGATCACACGGAAAGTTCATCCCTGTGTGTGGTGGCAATAATTCAGAGTTTTGTCGAGACAACAAAACTTCCCCTAGATAGAGACAGACTGTCCTTTTGGCTGTTGAGAGAGATGGCTACAGCTGATGAGGTCTTTTTCTGATAATTTCCAGTTTCCCTCATGGAGAGGAAGAAGTCTTTCAGTGGTAGTAACGGTGGCTCATGCTCCACCCTCACCTAGTCTTCCAGTTGGACTCTCCTCTGGAAGAGGCAGCTGTGTCTGACTTGCAAATCTGGATATTTTCTTGGTATACATTAAGTTTTCAAAACCAAAAATGTAAAACATCTCCAAATGAAAAATTATTCAGTGTGAATAGACTATTTTATAAAACTTTTCTCCATAAAGGGGAAAAAAAATAAAAGAAACTCAGTCCTCTATTTCAAGAATGCTAATTACTGCCAAATGCTTTTTCCCATGACTCCCTCTCTGTGTAGACCAACATCATGGTGGTGAGGAATTGGGAAGATCTTTTCTTTCCTCTGGTTGGCTTCCCTGGCCTTCTACCCCCCTTTACCAGGGCCCAGAGCGGCAGCCAGAGCTCCTGCTTAGCTGCTGTGATCGCTGCTTACTCCTGGATGTCTGGTAGGAGTTTCTGCAGTAGAAAGTTGTACCCAGTTTGCAGGTGGAAGGGATAGACTGTTATGACATGAACAGACCCTTTATCTGTTTATTAGAGTGCCCTGGAGACTAATGCTGTGAAGGGGACTTAGTCTGAAAGAGTGAGTGTGAAGAACTGCGGGTATTTTTATAGATCTTCAAAAGGCAAGGATGGACTGAACTGCTTTAAATGTAAACTGCCATCATTGATAAGTGTGTTGAGGTGTCTGTCCTCCTTCTTCCCCCCAGCTCTCCAGTCACTCAGCCAGAGATGACGACTGTGGAGTTCCTTGCATGTTCTGCTGTGGGGTTATAAATGTGAAGCAAATAAACATTGCTTTGTTTTTGCATGAATGTTGGCCTTTTACTCATAGCCTCTCCTTCCTTTGTATCCTCTACTGAAATGGTCGTCCAAAGTGACAGAGGTGCTCTGTGTGTTGTGGTCTTTTTTCTCTGGCTACTTTCATTGGTTCTGCTTTAGCTTTGGCTTAGCAAAGGATTATATATCCATTTATTTTTCACCCTGACTGGTCCTCTCTTGAGTGTGTCCTTATGGTTTGGTGTCACTATTTTTGGAAAATTCTTGGCTGTTACAAGTTTATTACCCCTGATGTAAAACACTGTAGTCCTTTCTGGAAGCTTTTCAGAGAAGGTGCACGTTTTCGGTCTTTTCAGTTTCTTGTCTGTCTAGTGGCTTCAGACCACCTCCAAAACTAGCAACAGCTGGTCTGGATGTTTCTTATTGACGCTTCTTAGTTCTGATTCTTCAGTGTCCCTGTTCCTATATCAAGTCTTGGTTACATTGAGCCTCCTGGATAGTTTCTGGTAATCAGTATTGTAAGATCTGACGATCAGATGTCTGAACTTACCTTGCCATGGCACATGACTGCAGTGGTACAGGTTCTAGGGATTAGGGTTTTAGGATGTAGACACCTTGTGGAGGCAGTCCTGTCTCCACATACTGTGTGTGTGTGTGTGTGTGTGTGTGTGTGTGTGTGTGTGTAAAAGAGAGAGAGAGAGACAGAGAGAGAGAGGGAGGGAGGGAGATTTTATCATTGTTTTTTCTACCTGTAACATTTCTATGGTTAAATAATGAGCTCATTGAGGAAGTAATTTAAATATTCTGTGTTATTTTGAAGTTTTTCCTTTGTAAACATATTATGGGACCTTTTGATGGCAAGTGTTTCTGACTGTATTTATAAAACATGTAAGTTACAGTTTTCCAGGCTCATGCATGGTGGCACTCAGGAGGCAGAGGCAGGCAGAGCTCTGTGAGTTTGAGGCGATCCTGGTCTACCTGGTGAGGTTCCAGACCAGCTGAAGCTAGGAGACTCTATCATTTAAAAAAAAAAAAAAAAAAAGATAGTTTTCCAAACTTACTTTGTGCTTACTTTGAAAACTATTCAATAAATAGTTTAATTTTTTAAAAACTTTTATTTTGTGTCCATGTGTTTTGCCTGCATGTATATAAGTGTACCACGTGGGCAGTGTTCACAGAGGTCAGAAGAGAGCATCAGATCCTGCAGGACTGTGTTTACAAATCATTGTTAGCCTCTATGTAGTTGCTGGGAATCAAATCCAGGTCTTCTGCAAGGGCAGCCAGTGCTGTTAGCTGCTAAGCCATCTCTCTAGCTCCAGATAGTTTTAAAAGGTAGAATGGAAGGAAATATAATTCTAAATAAGAGCCTGCAATTTACTCCTTGCTATTTTCACTGTATTTTCTACAGTCCTTATAGCAACCCACAGTCTTTACTTTGGAATGAGATACTGAGACTCATTTAAAAAGAAATTACATTATGCAGTACATAGAGAAAAGGCTGCTTTTAGTAGAAAGGTATCATTTCAGTAATTGGTTATAATTTGAATAGATGTGACATATATTGCCAGTTTTCCATGAGAGGCTGAAGTTGTCCATCTTTAAAGTGATATTCTATGTCTTAAATATAGATTTGTCAAAATGTGTAGATGATTCTTATCACAGAAGAGAGTGAAACTGGTTCTTCCAGCAAGAGTTCAGATAAGGGGATGAATGCAGACAGTGTCACATAGCCAGAGCCACACCTGGATCTGTAGGACAACCTGCCAGATTTTCTCTGTGGTTCTCATCCCACCTGCTCTGGAGCAAGGATTTTATTACACGGTGACTCGTTGAGAAAAAGTTCCAGAAACCAGGCTGCCCCTTAGTAATTCTTTTCTTGCCTGGCACTCCAGTTTTAACCTTCTCTTCTGTGACCACCTCCCCCATGCTCTTGAGAACTAAAAAAGATAGATGCCTTTTTCTCAGCACTTTGAAACCAGTAGCAGAGAAGTTGGCCCATGTGAGCACCTGAACAGTTTTACTTTAAAATCTCGACTCTTGGCTAAGGTGACATCATAAGAAGGAAGAACAGACAGCTTTAAATGCCTTGCCTGAAGAGGTTGTTCCAAGAACAGTTGCAGAGCTGAGCCCTGGGAGGCGGCACACAGGGCGGGGTGGGGGCGGTTCTCCCTTGCTGCTCTCCTGACCTAGTGCCCCAGGCCTCAGGTCTCTAAAGCATGAAGAGCCGCAGAGGACAGTGATGCTCTGAGCCCAGCACTGCTTTCAGATTGTATGTGTTGTCATCATCTGTTTCTGTCTCTTATGACATGTAGGTGGCGTTAGACTTTTCTTTTTCTAGGTGGGGGAACTTAAAGCACAAAAGGACAAGGAGTTTATTCAAGGTCTTAAGGCCTATAAGTGGAAGGGCGGGTTTGCAACCAGATACTCAGGCAGTTCATTTAACTGTTCTTCTGTATCTTCTTTCTAGTTACATTCTTTGTAAACTTTGTAAGCCTGTTAGTCATCTACCATGTGGAATACTGGCCATAAAATGACATGATATTTACCATGACTTTATCTGCCAGACTGTGTTCTCTTAATGTAACTCTTGCTCCATCTAATAATTCCTTTAAAAATTTGGATCTGGCTCAGTGTGGCCGCATACACCTGTGATCCTAGCACTCAGGAGGCAGAGGCAGGAGTGTGAGGATTTTGGAATTATCTGTATCCACATTCCAAGTTCAAGGCCAGGCTGGATGGACTGCATGAGACCCTGACACAAAAACAGGAAATTGGCAAAAATTCAATTAAAAAAATAAATGTTCATACAAACAAAAATTTGAATCCTTACCTGTTGATTTGTGGGTGGTAGACTTCGTGGTGACACCTTTTTGTTGTATTGTTTGGATTGTTCAATCTACTCATGCACCCTAAATCCAACTCCCTTGTTCTCCATTCCTCCATTTCCAGGTGTTCTCACATCTTCTTTCTTGCTGTTGTCAAACTATATAAAATTCTTGAGTCAATAAAAAGATTTTAAATATATATACATATATATTCTAATGAAAGTGAGAACCTAAATATTATTATATAAAATGTAAAGTGTTAACATAAATATTGTTATTGCTTCCCTTTTGGTGACAGAGATAATGAATTTGTTTTTTAGATTTTTTGTTATTTGTAATTATGTGTGAGTGTGCATGGGTATCTGTATGTGCCATGTACAGGTGCTCATAGAGGCCAAAGATGGCAGATCCCCAGGAGCTATAATTACAGGCAGTTGTGAGCTGCCTGATGTGGGTACTGAGAACCGAACTTGGGTCCTCTACAACAGCAGTAAGTGCTCTTAACTGCTGAGACATTTCTCTCACCCTGAAATAATGAATTTTTAATTTTGATTTTTTTTCCTGAATTTTACCAATTTTTCTATATTTTCTTCAAGGATCTGGTTGATCTTCATTATCAGGTATGAGGATATATAGCATGTATTAGTTTCTAAACTGGGTTATGACAGCGGGTTCTGAGAAGTCTCTAGAGTGTTTGCATGGGAGCTGCGTTATTACTCTTCTGGATGATATAAACAAATAACAGATAGGAAACAGTTTAGGGAAGCAGGTTTATTTTGCTTGTGGTGTGAGGGTGGAGTCTACCATGACTGGAAGGCGTGGTGACACAGCTGTGACAGCAAGGGTGTGAGGCTGCTTGCTCACATCTGAGTGGATCTAGAAACAGAACAGGAAGGGGCCAGGCTCCAGCCTCAAGGTCCACCTCATAATGATCCACTTCATTTATCTAGGCCCCATGCTGTAAAAATTCTACAGCTCCCAAAACAGTACCAGTAGCTAGGGACCAAGTGTTTAAATTCATGAGCCTCTAGTAGACATTTTCCATCTAACAATAACACTTCATCCCTGGCCCCGTAGGTCCATGGCCATCTTATAATGCCAAATGTATTTAGTTGAACTTCAGAAGTCTCGTACTCGTAGAGTTCCAATATTGATCAAAATTACAAAGTCTTCTAAGACTCAAGGCAGATTCTTTCTTGTGAACTGCTGTGAAATCAAAAGGCCAAGACATATATATCTTCACAGTACATTGGCACAGAGTGAACATCATTCCAAAAGAGAGGTATGGGAGCACGGTGAGGAAAGACCAGACCAGTGCAAGACTGAAACCCAGCAATGCAAAAACCAAACTGAAATTCCATGTCTCCATCTTGGGATCTTGGGGGCATCATTTGACCTGGGTAGACCTGCCCCTGTCCAGCTCCGTTGTCTGTGATGCACATATGGTCTGTCTTCTTTCTTTGTCTGGTTCTGTTGAGCGCCTACAACTTTCCTTAGTGTCCCACATGTTTTGGAGTTTTCATTGCAGCTTATGTCTTGCCTTCCATTGGTTCACTTACAGCTCTCAGGAGCTCCATGCAGGGAATTCAACCCTGCTACACCTTGGTCTCATTAACTTCCTGAAATCTTGGTGCAAACCTGCCCCCCCTGCCCACGATCACACAATCACACAATCTTGCAGTCTGATGTACCTGCACATCAGAACCACCTTGGTGCCACCACCAAAGTCTGTTTCTAGTTTGAGGTGTAGCCTGGCCTTTTTGGACCACAGTGGTGTGATTCTTGAAGCTGAACATTGGAAGGAAGACACTTTCCTGGGTGGTTATTCTGGAGGAGGCCTCTGCTGAGGCTTCGTGTTTGTTGTCTCAGTAGAGAGTGAAGGCTCTGCAGTGCGTTCCTTTCTGGTGTGCTGCTTTTGCCCCATCTGCCCTGTCTGCAGTTTTAAACTCACTCACCTTCCTTTCATTCCCAAACTGCACCGTTTTTTTCAGATCTAGATCTCATTGTAAAGCTGACCAAGTAGTGAGAAAGGATCATGCCAGAGCCTGGATGGTACTTTCTCTTGTCTTGAAATTTCCTTCACCAAATTAGTCTATTACATTGAATTTGGCCTAATCACATGATCACAACATAAGCAAAATGCCAATTTCTTTGTCAGAATTTGACTCGAATAGCCTCTTGGTACAATTTCTGATGGTTGTTGTTCCCTCCCAAACCTCATGAATCTGATCTCCACTGTCTGTGTTTCTCTCATCATTTCTGATTTTCTAAGCTACCACCAGAATGTCTGGTTAAGCTCTGGCTACTCTGTTCTAGGGCTTCTCTAGCCAATAGCTCCAAAGTCATCCACATCCCTTCCGCAAAGTAGCCCTGAAGGCCTGAGAACCACATTGTCAGGTCTGTTATGGAGGGACACCACTCTTGGCACTAACTCTGTGCTGCCTGCTCTTCTTAAGTGTCTAATAGAACCAGCTTAAGGTCTGGAGAGATGGCTCAGCGGTTAAGAGCACTGGCTACTCTTGCAGAGAACCTGGGATCAATTCCCAGTGTCCACATGGCAACTAACAACCATCTGTAACTCCAGTTCCAGGGGATCTGATGCCTTCTGTCCTCTGTGGGCACTGCACTACATGCACTATTTATGTACATGCAGGCCATACATTTATACATCTAAAATAAAAATAATAAAATATTCTTAGAAGAAGCAACCTAAGGGAAGGAGTTTACTTTAGCTCATGCTCTGAGGGTCCTCTTCATCATGGAGGGCAGTCACAGTGATGTGACTGAGGCAGCAAGGGCATGAGACTAGACTGTTGGCTCCCATCTCTGTGGAACCGGAAGCAGATTGGGTTGTAAACCTCAAGGTCCACCCCTCAGTGACTCTCTTCCTTCAGTTAGGCCCCATATCCTGAAGGTTCCATAACCTACTGAAACAGTGCCACCAGCTGGAGACCAGGTGTGCAGAATAGACCATAAATGACACCAAAGGGGATGACATGTAGAGCGGCGGAGCTGTGTCCGATGGAACCATGTTTCTTAGGTTTTCCATAAATTGAGGTTCTCGTCAGTAGCATTATCTTTGCGTCCCTTATGAGGTTTGTAGGATATTCAGGCAGGGATACATTGATTTTGTTTTCTCCCATGAACACCTCTCCTGTTTTCTGTGTTCTGTTTATTTTGAAAGGATGATTTATTTTTATCTGTTGGCATCAATTAAATGTAGTGTCATTTTTACAACTCTCTTCTCAAGTTGGGAGTTTTCTTACTGCATTTTTAATGTTTTCTACTTTCCCAAGGACTTAAATATAAAAATTGGTAAATATCTAGATTAATATTCCCTTTCTGTTTTCTCAGCTGATGTAGTGAATATGAGGTTGCCGAAAGTCATTTAAAATGCATTAGGAAAGTGCTATAAAATAGGAATACCATGTGATCCTTTTAAAATGCAGACACAGATATCTAAGCCTTACATGCCTGTAATGGTGGAAGAAGGTGGTTGGGTGTGGTTAGTGCATGTGTAGAAATACAGTGAATTCTGCCAACATACGAAATCACTGCTAATGAAACTTGTAATGCATAATAAAATGCTATGTTACAGGATCTTGGGAGGGGTCTGTTTCATTAATTTCATGTCAAATTAGTTTCAGCATTTCATTGCCAAATTTTAAATGAATGACTATTAGCATGGTCTCAGAAGTAGTTTTAAAGTTTTCAAGATAAACCTACCATAAATATAGGGGCTCATTTTGATACAGTCCTTATTGTGTTCAGACTTAGTGAATCTTTGCATTTTGGTTACTGTACTTAAAGGTGGTTTGTAAATGAGTATTTATCTTCCCATCTTAGAAAGTATGGTCTTAGCAGTGATGGATGTAGCATGGGTAAGCCAACAAGTATAGTAGTAATACATAAACAACATTTTCTTTATTCCCCACAGATGTATCTTGTGATTTTTCCAGAGGGAACAAGATATAACCCAGGACAGACACAGCTCCTTTCAGCCAGTCAAGCATTTGCTGCTCAACGGGGTAAGTGAAAATTTTGCTATGTTCAGAAAAATTCTTTTTAAGAAGAGTTGTTTTTTTTTTTTTTAAGCTATTCTTCCTGTTTTACAACAATTAAAATGACAGAATGTATGATCTTCTAGGAAATGAAGTTTATACTTTAATTTTTTTTTGTTTTATGTGTATGAGTGTTTTTCTTGCATGTGTAAGCACACCTGTAAGTACAAGAGTTATGGGTTATTGTTAGCTGTCATCTGGGTGCTGGGAACCAAACACCGGTTCTCTGAAAGAACAGCCAGTGCTCTTAACTGCTGAGCCATCTCTTCAGTCCCCATGAAGTTTACTTTTAAGTTATGTCTGAGAGGTTAGATTCGGTGTTCTCTCTGATACATAGTCCTATGCTGTGGATTGAGCTAAAATCCAAGTACATGATTACATATTACATGGGTGTATTCTTTTCTACAGTATGGGTTATGTGTGATGGAAATTGTTTGCACTTCATAGGATTACATACCTAAGTTTATTCAACTTCATGATCACAAATTACCTAATGTTATTAAACATCAATTTCTTGTTTTCTTAAAAAAAATATGTATACTTCTTGGATCAAATACATCTGTATGATAATTAGCATCTATGTGAAGGTCCTTTTAGATAATCTTTCACAAACTTGGTTGATAGTCCTAGGAGCTATTAAGGTCCACAGCGGTGGAAATGATTTTTATAACTATGTTTAAGAAAAGTGAGTAACTGCAAGAAGCCTTGTAGTGTAACCAAAATGGGAAATACTCAGAAAACAACTGTCCCGACATGTTGCGGAGGTGTCTTAGAAGATGCTAGGAGAGTTGGTTTGTGCTCCCTCTATGGGAAGAGCAGACTCTGTGTGCCAGGGTCTGACGTGCTCTCTCCAGAACTTTCTACAGTAATGGGAATTATCTGCTCTGTCCTATGCTCTGGACTTACCACATGTAATTACTGTATCTTCCAGCTGTGACTGCTTTGGGGAAACGAATTCTTGATTTTAGTTTAATTAACGTTTAAAGTTTAATTTCAGCTAATTTAAACTTAAACGGCCCCATCTGGCTAGGGGCAGATCTGATAGTGCAGGCATGTGGGGTACAGAAGTGGTACATGGAGCTCTCAGCAGAGGAACTGTGCACATGTGAAAACACTTCCTAACTATTCTCTCTCTCTCTCTCTCTCTCTCTTCCTCTCCCTTCCTCTCCCTCTTTCAAGATTTATATTTGTATGTGTTTCCCTGCATGTAAGTAACTGTACTATGTGCGTGCAGTATATATACTTGGCCAGAAGAAGGTATTGAATCCCTTGGAACTGGAGTTACAGATGGTTGTTAGCTGCCATGTCAGTGCTGGAAACTGAGCCTGGGTCCTCTAGAAGAGCTAGTGCTCTTAACCACTGAGCCATCTGTCCAGCCCAGCATTGTAATTCCTAAATGCTGATTTGCTTTGCTTCTGGTGCATGTGCTGCTGTGTTAAGGAGTAGCTCAGGAGCCAGAGTCAGCTCTCTGCTTGATCTTCACCTCCCTGTTTGTCCAACTCCATGGCTGGCGTCTCAGCGGTTCTTCTGTGTTTTCCCCTTTTCTGTTGTCTTCCTTGCCCTTTTTAATTGAAAAAGGGAAAAACCCTTCTGCCTTACTTCAGCTCCACAGTTCCTCTCCAGCATTCTCTCTTCCCCCTCTTAGCAAACAAATGCTGGTTTTGGGGTTGCTGGAGGGGTCCCTACAGTGGCACCCATGGTGGGCAGGTCTGTCATCCTGGCCCAGCAGCCAGGCTTTCCCCTGGAGGCTGCCTCACTTGGGCCCACTTTTGTAGTTTGCTCCACTGGGCTCATGGTGTCTGGTAGGAGTTCTCTTCCTGCCCTCTTAAAGATTCTGCTCCGGCCTCTGAGTCCTTATTCTGCTTTCGGGATTCCTCTGCTACCTCATTCTTTGTACGTCATATGTTGTTTCTGATGTCTTACTTCTGACCTTTAATTTGTTTCACGTTTTATGTTTTCTGTGGTCTAAATTTCTAGCTTCAGTGAGTATTTAAGTACTGGTAACTCACAAATAATAACTACAAATGTCCAAACTGTCATCCTTTTGTATCTCTCTAACTCTAGATTTCTATGCATTGTTGCCCACTTCTCTTGACTGCCCCAGAGGCACATCACCAGCTTAGTACATCAATGATAGACTGTACCTGTTCACATGGAAACTCTCATTGCTTATCTTAGTGATTCCATCATTCAGTTCAAAACCAAGAGGTCATGGTGCACTCTTTTACCAGTTAAAGCATTTAATCAGAAAATTCTAGTTTCTTTCCATTCCCATGCTTACTATATACTTTAAAATGTTGCTACTGCTTGTTTGAGTTACCTCTAGGAAGCCGCTCAGGAATAGTGACAGCCCGGCCTGGTGGTATAGCCCTGTAAAAAAGTCTCTTTCCTTGTTCTCTCTGAATCTTGTTTATTTTTGGTTTAGTTTTATCCTCTCTCAGCTACTTTGGAGGCTGAGGCAGGAGGATTGCATGTTTGGAGCCTGCCTGAGCCACAGAATAAATTCAACACTAGCTTGGTAATTTAATGACACTCTGCCTCAAAAATTTTTTTAAAGGGCTGGGGGTACAGGTCACCAGTGATGCTTGTGTAGCATTTGGAGAAAAAGAACAAAAACTTGAATTTGCTTACAGTCTGTACTTTGAGTAGGGTTCAGCCAGGATGACTCGTCTCCATGCCATATGTCATTGTGGTCTCATTTTGCTGCGTGATTTAGGTTGGAGCTTACTTGGTGCTGAAGAGTGCAAGGTGGTACACCATGTCTCATGTTTCAGGTGGGGTGACTGCATTATCTAGAAGTAGCCTGGGTCTCTCCAAAGTTCTGCTTGTCTCTTTCCTTATTTGTGGAAATGTGATGGTAAAGTGACTGTATGGGGTTTTTGTGAGTGACTCAGTACAAAGTCTGACCCATAACATGGATAAACATGTATATATAGCATGTACATAACCATATGTATATGTTTAGTAACTTAGAAAGCAAAGAAGCAGGACCTCTACAAGCAGGTCTTTTAGTATGCTGATAGCTGACACTCAGAGATAAGACCTAAGAAGACTGCTTCAGACCCCAGACCAGCCATTTTGGTTACTTCATAAAGACAAAGCTTAGTGTAGCCCGTAGCCACATGTGCTTAAGAACTATGGATCTTGGAGCAGGTAAAATCAAGTTACTGTCATGGCCATGGTCCTCAGGGCTCCAAAGAAGCCCTGTTTGTACTTGGTGTGATGTCACCATCTTGATGTGTCCAACAGTAGCTTTGCATCCTGCAGATGGTGACGCTGGCTGCTCCTTCCTCTTTCTTGCTGTTAGCAAACCTTGTTTACTTCTGGTCTAATCTGCTCTATCTCTAGACTTTCTGCAGACCCAGTTTGCCTGGTAGGTCTGCCTGGGCCACGACTCTCTCTTTTTTTAATATTACATTTATTTATTAGGATGGGTGTGTGTGCCACAGTCTGCATTTGGAGGTCAGAGGACAACTTTCAGGAGTCAATTCTCTCCACTATGTGGTCCCAGGGATTGAACTCAAGTCATTAGGTTTAGCTGCAGGTGCCCTTACCTATTGAGCCATCTCACCAGCCCTTATCCTTTATTTTTAAAAAGAAAATGGATATTTTCTAGGTCTTTTTGTGCCTCTTCATATATGTATATATGTATTACTGACTACATTTTTCCTTTCATTATGTCTCTGTGCCAAGCTTCACGGACCCTCTAGGACCCCACCTCTTCTCCTTGGTTCACATGCCTTTTCTTCATTCTGGTATGTGTACGTGCACACACACACACACACACACACACACACACCTCCATTTCGGCTACTTTCCAGTGTTGGTGTTAGTGCTATCATCCGTCATGAATGTTTTCTCACAGATCTTCATGTATAAGTAGCATTTTCGTATTTCTTTCCGGACAGTTGTACCTGTACTTGCAGCTGCCTGGTTCTGCTTCATTGGTTTTTCACCCCATGTTTCTAGCTTTCCACAGCTCATTATTGCTTGTGGAGCACAAATGGTTTTGAATGGGACAGAATATGTTCTCGATAGCTCTTCATTTTCATTTTCAAAATTTTAAGAATTAGTTAATTTTCTGTGAATATGAATGTTGTACCTGCATGTACATAAGTGTACCATATGTGTGCAATGCCTGCAGAGAAAAGAAGAGCATCGAGTCTCCCGGACCCGGAGTCATGGATAGTCATGAGCCGCTGTGTGGGTGCGGGGAGCTGAGCCCGTGTCCTTTGCTAGAGCAGCCAGTGCTCTTAAAGACGGAGCCATCTCTCCAGCCTCCCACCTTTTTTAATTTTAATTTTAATTTTGAATTGCCAGCTATATTCATTTTGAGAAAGCCATTGTACCTCTCTAGGCCTCAGTTTGAGGGATGCAAGGAAGATAATATGTTAAATACACTGCAGATTGTGGCATATCCCACATCAGTCATTCAGGGTTTTCTGTCTGATGTGTTATTTATTTATTTGTTTGTTTATTTATAATGATTCCAAAATACATTACTGCAAAATTTCTCTCTCTCTGTCTCTCTCTCTCTCTCTCTCTCTCTCTCTCTCTCACACACACACACACACATTAAAATCTAGAACCCACATATAAAAGAAATCGTGTGGCATTTACTTTTCTAAGTCCAGCTTGATTTCATTTTTTTTCTTTATGGCTGAATAAAATGCCATTGTGTGTGTGTACCACATTTTCTTTATCCATTCACTTGTTAATAGGCTTGTAGGGTGATTCCATTTCTTTGCTTTTGTGACTGTTGCAGTAATTTAAATTGTGCAATATCTCTGTTGTAGGACAGAACCCTTTAGATAGTACTCGGGAGTGACATAAATACATTAGGAAGAATTAGCAAATGACTTGAAGTTTCAGGGTAATGAGCTTCAAAATTAATCTGCCTGGTCAGGATCATAATGCATTCCACAGGTGACTAGAGAAGGTCATGGTCTCTGACTAGGAGGAGAAATTCCTTGTGAGAAGTCACGGAAAGGCCAGGCTTAACGTCGTTGTAAGCATAGTTTGTGTTTATAACAACTGAAAATTAACAGACTGTGTTAATTGGTAGGGAAGAATTTGCTGGGTTTTTCTTCCTCACCTTATTCATTGACACCTCCTTAACCTACTCTTCAAGCTTCTAGTCCTAATCATCCAGTAAAACATGGTCAGGTTGGAAGTGGCTGTGCATATCTACTTTCCCGGTACCTGGGGTCAGAGACAGGAGGATTGTAACCTTGAGGCCAGCCTGGGCTACATAGCAGGGTATTGTCTCTAAGAGAAAAAATAATGGTCAAGATGACATGAAACTCCCATGTTGGCAGTAGTCATGTTGGTCTTTGATGTTTCTATTTTCTTTTCTAGTTTTGTTTACATATAAAGGCTATTGTATAGTTAACGGTCACAAAGCTGGTTTTCTTCAGAACTTTGTTTTCATCAGGCATTCTTTTTGTCTTCCTACGGTATTGGGGGACTGTAATCACGAGTAGTGCTACTGAAGAGGCAGGGTAGTTTGTGACCCCTGACACTGGACGCCTCCAGTGCAAAGAAGGAGGCACGTCACACATATAGCTCCCTAGCTTGGCATACGTCTCAGAGTTTGGTACAAGTTTGTGAATAAATTACTCCTTCTGCCCTGGGGACTGAAGTCAGATCTGTGGTTGTGGGAATCATTTTCTTTCCCACACCATCCTGCATTTTAAAAATTCTTCTGCAGATAGTTCTACCATGCTGTGCTGTTCTTCCTTATGCACCACTCCCCTGGAGAGAGGCGGCCGAAAATTTAAATCAGGTTCTTCCTTGTCACTGTTCATATCTAGAGACCTGCTGTTTCCTGTGATGTTGTCAGTAGGTACCCTAGTCACAAGAGTGGAGGAGAGCACATTCCTCTCCTGAGTAGAAGCAGTGGTGAGCATGCTGTTCATTGTCTAGGCCAGTCATTGCTTTTTATACTATCTCTAGTACAACTATGAGGACTGAAACCATGTCAATGTATGTGTCTGCATTTGTGAGAACCAAAGGGTGCAGACAACCCCAGATGTCTATTATCTGATGAATATGGAAACCAGACAAGGGCCAGCCACACCATGGAATATTCTTCAGTTACAAAGGATTGACACACATAGAAGGAACTAGACACAAGATTTCATGTTGAGGGACTGTTTACATAAGATGCTCAGAATAACCAGATCCATAAAGACAGCAGTGGCAGTCTGGAAGAGAGGGGATTGTCTGTCTGGGCAGCTGTGACAGTCTGCACTTAGCTTAGTGTGGTAGTTGCTCAGTTGGAAGAGATCTGAGACCACTGAGTTGTAAACTTTGCCTTTTTAAGATATGTGTGTTTTTATTTTATGTGCATGAGTATTTGCATGTGTGTATGTCAGTGTACTACATGCATGCCTAGTGTACATGGAGGCCAGAAGAGGTTGTCAGATCTTCTGGAACTGAGTTACAGACAGTTGTGAGCTGCTGGGAACCGAACCTGGGTCCTCTGGTAGAGCAGCCAGTGCTCTTAACCTCTGAGCCATCTCGCCAGCCCCTTGTCTTTTTTTTAAAATCAACTTTTAAGAAAATGTTTATTTTTAAAATTTTATGTGCATGAGTGTATTGCCTGTATGTATGTAAGTGTATCTGTTCACAGAGGTTAGAAGAGGCCATTAGGTCCCCTGGAACTGGAGTTATGGATGCTTATTAGCTACCATGTGGGCCCTGGAATTCCAACCCAGCTCCTCTGAAAGAGCAGCCAATACTCTTAACTGCTGAGCCATCTTTCTAGCCCAGGTCTTTTTTTTTTTTTTTTTTTTTTTAAGTACACTGATGGTATATTCAATTTATCCTACAAATGCTTAGGTCAGTATTTGACAGTATGTGGGCCTTACCACTAATAGAGAGGGTCATTTGTGTAATTCCACTCTTCTGTCCTCAGTTTAAACAGAAGCAGAACTCAAAGAATCAAGGACAAACAGTCAAAATGATGAATTATGCTCCTGAAACTTCCTGAATGATGGGCAAGATGGCAGTTGGCTTTCTACCAAAGGGAATGGTCTAAATAAGTTATAATGCTTCCTGACAACCAGGTTTCCACTGCTCCCAGGAGGGGGTCTCATTCATACAGGTGTTCAGTGAATGTGTGTTCTGTGAATGTTGACTCAAGTAGAGGTGGGCATATGGGAGATCCTTCTAAGCCTAAAGCCCACAGTAGTGATGTTAGGACACTAAAATATTCCTGTTTGTGGTAATTTTAACTAATTCAGAGGTTGACCGTAATGTACTCCTAACTCATGACTGTACTGAATTCATTTGTTTTCTAGGCCTTCCAGTGTTAAAACATGTGCTGACACCAAGAATAAAGGCAACTCATGTTGCTTTTGACGCTCTGAAGAGCAATTTAGATGCAATTTATGATGTCACAGTAGTTTATGAAAGGAGAGATAAAGGGCCAGGAAAAAAGTCACCATGCATGACCGGTAAGCATGTTTCTTTGTACCAGAAACTGAGCACCACATGGCACAGGTAATATATGAGTTCGTTTTCTTCTAATTTGGTAAGTGAGCCATGTGTGGTGGCAAACACCTTTAATCTCGTGCCCTAGGAGGCAGGAGCAGGTGGATCTCTGTGAGATCAAGACTAGCCTAGCCTGCAAAGTGAGTTCCAGTCCATCAGGGGCTACAGGAGACTCTGTCTCACAAAGACCAGAAATAATGAAATAAATAAATAAAAGTACGTAAGTGTGCTCCTCTCTCCTCAGGGGCCACAGGGCTTTGCTGTTTGTGTTTAGCCCATGCTGGTCTCAGACTTGCTGTCCTCCTGCTTCAGCCACCAGAGGATGGGGTTACTGGGATGGGCAGCACAGGTGGCCTCCGTTACACTCACTGATTGTGTTTTCAAGATGCTGTTAATGTACAGCAGTTGAAATT
The DNA here is from genome assembly GCA_035773235.1 of Eospalax fontanierii. NCBI lineage: Eukaryota > Metazoa > Chordata > Mammalia > Rodentia > Spalacidae > Eospalax > Eospalax fontanierii. The sequence continues at coordinate 58,359,270 of CM069542.1, read as the reverse complement.
TCATTCATCTTGCTAAGTTTTGCGTGTCTTGGCTGCCTGGTGAGTCTTCGGAAGTCTTTAACTGGCCGCTTTCTGCCAGAAGTTCACATGTAGCACTAAAGGTTTTCAAAGACATGAGGGGTGCTCAGCCTGCAGTGCCCGAAAGCACCTTTCTCCAGAGCACGCTTGGGAAGACGTCGTCACTGTTAATCCAGAAGAAAGTCTGCCTTTTCACCTGTGTGCTAGAGTTTAAGGACTGAGAGCTGTTCTCTATGTCATGGACAGCAACCAAAAGGGTGTAGAGTGAGGCTAGCTTAGGTAATTACCCACAAATGTAAACATTTGAATGTAGCCACAGTGAACATGGGAGTGCAGGAGGTTGGCCCCTTTCAGAGCATTCCTTCAGGCTGAATCAAGAGGACTGGGCTGTGTCTTCCATCCTGGTCTTACTTGCTGAGGAGCTAGTGTGCTTGTCAGTGCTGTGTCAGGGTTCGTCACAAGGCAGGTGTCAGAACCGCACCAACCCACTTCTGGTTAAGCCTGCTTCTGAGGCACTCCTGTAAGGGTGGTTGCCTGACCACTGCACAGACTACTGTGTTAGTTGCAGTGATATGGCCATAGAAGAAAATATTACACCCTGAATATCTCCCCTTTGCCTCCCAGAATTAACTGTGTCTCTTACTTCTTGTGTAGTTTGTGCATAAATTTAAGTACATGGCCTTCCTATGCCATCCTACTTTTATAAAGAAGTTTGACATTTGTTTCTTCTTTGAAACCACTAAAGGAGTCATTGACTTGTCTTTACTCTTGAAAACAGACAGGTATTTTCAGTGTGTCTTCTGGTCATAAGAACTTAATCTGTTGGTTTCACAGAATGAAAAGATACTTGCTTCCTTAGTCTGTTGTCCAAGGCCCTGAGTTCCAGCTCTGAGCTCTGTGCTGCCTCTGCTGTGATACAAGACTTTGTATAGGTCACTCCTCCTTCCGCAGGAAGCCCCTTTCCTTTGTTGCCCTCGTCTGGTGGGTTATTCTCTTAGAATTAGCCCCAGATGGTGTCTTTCTGGGTCTATGACATGGAAGCTTTCAGGCATCCTCCCACACCGGCCTGCAGTAGCAGCTATAGTGGTGGTACTTGGCCTGTGAGTAGTTCTTTATCTCTTCTCCAACATGTGTAACTGCTCACAGAAACAGAACCTGTTTTAGCACCTGCCCCTTCTGCTCGACTCACTCCATGTACGCCAGCAGTGCCTGGATTGGGCCTCTCCTCTATTCATTACATATGGTCTTATTGAAGTGCTTTGTTCTCATTATCCGTATGCAACACATCACTCAGTTTGTCATAGCTGATCTTTTTTTTTTTTTTTTTTTACTTTATAATTTAATGTTTATTTTTATTGATTCTTTCAGAATTTTGGACATGTACACAATGAAATATGATTATATTCCCCCCCATTCCTCCTCCTGACTGCCTCCCCCACATATCCTCGCAATTTCGTGTCCTCTTTTTTTTTAAAATAACTCATGAAGTTCAAGTGCTGCTTCCCATATGTGCATGAACATGGGATCATCTACTGGGTCACAGAAGACCAGTGGCCACACCCTCAAAGAAAAATGATTGTCTCTCAGCAGCTACCAACTGGTGGTCGTTGATCTTGATGGTCAGCTTGATGGGATGTGCTATCAACTAAGAAACTTTGGGTGGGTCTGAGGCTGTTTCCAAGAAAGATGAACTGAATGGAGAAGACCCTCCTCAGGGCAGGTAGGGCCTTTCTGAGAGTAGCTGGGTGTAGAGGGGTTCAGAGAAAAGTCATTGCTGCTTACCGCCCTCTGCTCTTGCTGCTGAGTACATCTCATTGCTGTTGCTGCTGCATCCTTCACTGCCCTGACTTTTGCTTTCCTGCCTTCTGTGTGGGCTGGAGACCAGCCACTCTCCAGGACCTTCCCGGCCTCCAGCACCAGATGGGGAGTCCTGAGGGATCCAACCTTGTGGACTGAACAGCTTCCAGTTCTAAGCATCTCCAGGGTGTGGCCAGTGTTGAGCTAACCTTGTCAATTATAAGCCATTCTAGTAAATTCCTTCTAATTTTATATGTATATGTAATTAAATATATATACATATATTTATATACACGCACACATTTTGTTGGTTCTGTTCCTCTAGAGAACCCTGCCTAATACATAAGTCAATTCAGAAGTAATTCTACAAGGAGAACTACAGTCAGGTCTGAGGACAAAGATACTGCAACTTAGATACAGAAAATTGATTCATTAATGGCTAAAAATGTTCCTACAAATTGATAAGAAGATGACCAGTAACTCAAAGGAAAATTGATAAAGGATCAGAACTGTGTTTAACCTTATTCAGGAGAGAGATGCAAGTTAGGGCTACTAGACAAGTTGGCGTAGCACCATACAAGTCTGGTGCTTGGAGTTCAATCTCTGCATCCCAGGTGGAGAGAGAACAGAAGCCCTGAGAGTTATCCTCTGAGCTCCACATGCTTGTTCTGGCACTCAAGGATACCACTCATACACATCACCCACATGTGCATACAACAGAATGTTTTAAATTCAAGTTGATAAAGGATACCTTTTTCTAACCTACCATATTGACAAGAGTCCAAGGTTTGCTAACAGAATCAGTCTGTAAGATTAAAGTACGACAGTATAACAGACACTTTCATACTTGGTTGTTAGGAGTGCAGCATAGCTTTTGTCGAAGGCCTGTCAAATTTGCAATGCTACATTTTAGATTTAGCATTTTCACTTGTAAGACAGTATTCATGTATGTCTGTGTGGAGGTATATGCACTTGCATATGGGTACCCAGAAACATCAAAAGGCATAGGATCCCCTGAGACTGGAGTTATAAGTAGATGTGAGTCACTCAGCCAGCGTGCTGGAAGCCAGACTCAGGCCTTCTGCAAGAACAGTATACACTCTTAACAGCTGAACCCAATTTCTAGCTCCCCACTGAGTTATGAAATAAGTTGTATTATGTCCAAGATTCCTCAGCATGGAGTTGTAAGTATTTTGTGAGTGAGTTTTCATGTTAAATATGCCCATATATATATAGTGGGTCATTATTTCATATTTACATGTGATAGCTCAGTGGAAAAGGTTTTCATGAAGTTGCTAGATTGTTCATTTATGTGCTAAAGTACAGTGTTTCTCAAACCACTGTAGCAAGGTGATAGATCCATCTTACTGTTTACCCCAGGTTGGCCTTGAAATCATGATTCTCCTGCTTTTTTAAAGATATTTTTACTGTGTAGCTGTTACAGTTTCTGGTCCATCAGAGATGTTCAACATGCAGGGCTCTGCCTCCCTGAAGACTGGTTGCCATGGACCTGCAGGCAGAGCTGGAAGTGATGGATGCCTAGTGGGTCAGCAGAGCTTCCCTCACTGTGATGGCCAAGGCCTTCATGGGTAACACTGAGCAGAGGGGCAGCTGCAGCGTCTTTGTCCTCATGCCTGTCGTGTGGAGGGCTTTGGGGCATCTTACATTGGTTCGTCTGCTCTAGTCGTCAGCAGTTCATGGAAGGTGTATCAGGCAGAGGTAGCAAGGAGTGGTTTGATTACAGTCAATTTTGTGGGGTTTTTTTGTGTGTGTTTTGTTGACAGGATCTCCTGAGTCCCAACCTTGGAACTCACTATGGAGACCAGGCTGGCCTTGACCTCACAGATCTTCCCGCCTCTGCCTCTGAAGGGTTGGAATTAAAGGTGCAGGCCACCGTACCTGGCTGATTACAGTTGATTTTTAAAATCCTGTTTGTACAGAGGTGGTATACCATAATAAATTGTATGCTTAATGACACTTGAGTACTGTTAGGTGTTTTAGATAAGTCTAGGAAAGTTTCTATTAATATTTTCATATTATGGAATATATTTTATAGTTGTATTATATTTTTAAATTTCACAATATGTATTTGGAAGGAGAAATTACAGGTCAGTCCCCCAAACAGAAAGTGTTCTATAAGTTCACCTGTCCACTACAGCTCTAGTTACTATTTTGGCTGTTTCTCTGTGTGCCGGTTGTTTTTTTGTCAAATTGACACAAACTAGAGTTACCTGGGAAGAAGGAACCTCAATTGAAGAATTTCCTCCATCAAACTGGCCTGAGGGCATGTCTGTGAGACATTTTCTTAATTACTAGTTGATGTAGAAGGGCCCAGCCTTTTGGGTGGTGCCATCCCTGGGCAGGTGGGCCTGGGCTTTCTAGGAAAAGTAGTTGAGCAAGCCGGTCAGCAGTGCTCCTCCATGGTCCTTGCTTTAGCTTCTGCCCTGGGTTCCTGTGCGATTCCTGCCCTGCCTTCTCTTGGGGATGGACTGTCATTTGGAAGTGTGAGATGCTCTTTTGACCAGTGTTTTGTCACAGGAAAAGCAAGCAAACTAGAGCACCTTTTAAGTATTTTTTATGCTGGATGTGGATGCATACCTGGAATTCCAGCACTTGAGTCCAAGGTAGGAGAAACCCCTGTGAGTTCAAAACCCCTGTGAGTTCAAGGCCAGCCTTGAAATAGTACATGGTGAGGACTAGGCTATTCAGGGCAGCATAGCAAGACCCTGTCATGAGAAACAAAACACAAAACAAAATATCATGCCTTCTATACTGGAGTACATATGGGCCCATATATAAATACATACATACATATATGTGTATGTATGTATTTAAATAAATAAAATGAGATCATTGAAGACTAGGATATTGCCCAGTACATGATTTGCATAGTGTGCATAAAGCCCTGTTCTTGATTCTCCCGTGTCGCATAAAACCGGGTATGGTGGCACATGACTGTAATCTCAGTGCTGTGGAGACAGAGGCAGGAGGATCAGAAGTTTGCTGCCATCTGTGGCTGTGTGAGACCCTACCTCAAAACAAAACAAAATAATAACAAACAGATAACACTGAGATCTTTGGGAACCAGGGTGTGCTCCCTGGTGGAGTGTGTGTAATAGGCAAAGGAGGCTATGGGTCTGATTCCTCAGTGTCACCAAAATAAACATTCTGTCTATAAATGTGTCATGTTGACTAGATGCTGTTATGTGTATTTGTATATGTGTGTATAGTGTATACATATACACGTATATACAGATTGCATATTGAGAAGGGGTTTGTTTCCTTAAGCAACTTTGTATGTGAGTACCTTCATTTCTGTAACTTTTCACAAAAAGATTACCTAGTGCTCGTTAGTGGGACACACGAACTTGGCTTCCACTGTTAGATACAGGTCCTTTTTCAGAGGAAGGTGTTTGGGGCCTCATTTAGGCAGGTATGGTATGGGGGTCCAGGGTGCTGGAGTTCCCTCTCTCTGGCATTCTCTGTGCTGTACTTAGCAGCTTTGGGACTGAGCTCTCCAGAGCGTAGATCTTGCTTTGTGCAAAGACTAGGAAGACTGTCTATATCATCCAAGCATGAAAGTGTGCTCTGTACTCTATTAGAAAGTTTATATTTAGAAAAAAATTTTCTTGTAATTACAAGTCTTTTCCTTAGGCTCCCCATGGCATTACAGGATAACTTTTAGTAATGTGAAATAAAATAAGCTTCAACTAAAGTAATTTTTAATTAATTTAATTTGTGTGAAGAGTCAGAGGACAACTTGCAGGATCCTCTCTCCTTCCACCATGTAGAACCTGGGGCTAGAACTTAGTCATCTGCTTGGTGGCCAGCACCTCTACCCACTGCTCCATCTTGCCTACCCTTAGAGCTTCCTTAAGTTGCAGGACAGGCTGTATGCCTCTTATATCTTGTCTTCTGTGTTGGAATCTCCTAATGTCGTTGGAACTGTTCTCTAGTTTGTAAATGTTTTTACTCCTCTAGTCCCTCTTTGGGTGCTTAGCCGTGGGGAGTTGCTGGGTCCAGCGGCGTCATCACTGGCCCCTCTCTGAGCTGTAGTTTCCTTCTCCGTGCAAGGAGATCATATTTCTTGCCTACGTAGAAATACAAAGATCAAGTAAATAATGTACATGCATGTGTCCTGAAAACACTAAAAGCGTGCAAGCTACAGGAAAAGCAAACTAAAGCATCTGTGTGAACTCGAGTCTTTCAAAGCCACCACCTCGCCCTTCTGAAGCAGGTAGACATTGTGGGTCTGGCCCAAACACTGAAGCTCACGTAGCATTCCTTTCTGACATTCGAAATAACAGACTGACTTTTTGGTTTTCCTTACTCTTTCCTGCAGTGCGCCAGTGCTAGAAATAACAAGGATAAAGTGCTGACTGGATAACTAAAGCATGAAGATGTTGAGGTGGAGACACAGAAAATTAGGAGGGAAAGAAAATGGTTTTGTTGGAATTTGTCATTTTATGTCAGAAATAGAAATGGGATAAGATGAGGACTAGTCATAGCTCGTCGTGGTGCATCCTGTGTGCTAGGCACACTGCAAGTGCTCAGCGTCTTCCTCACAGCCGCCCTGTCAGGTAGTGTGACCATCATCCATGTCACAGGCTTGGACACCCAAGCAGAAGAGTGTGGGAGGTGCCAGAGGCACGCGGTGGTTGGGGTCTCTTGGCTCCTACCTGTGCTTCAATGGCTTCTTGTAGTTCTACTTTTAGCACTGCTTTTTTGGACACACTTTTGTTGTTGAGAGTCTCTCTCAGTGTAGCCCAGGCTGGCCTGTGACTTCCTAGCTAACTCAGGCTGGCCTCCAACTCATGATCCTCTTTCCTCAATCTTCCAAGTGCTGGAACTACAGGCACGTGCCACCAAACCACCTCTAGCACCTCTAGCAGTAGCTTTCGGCAGTTCTTTGATTATTTAGATGAAAATAGAATTGGAGGAAAATAACCAAATAATTAAAAAATTAAAATCTTTTTGGGTTTGTGCTTTGTTCTTTTATCAAAGCCATTTCCTTCCTATATAAGAAAATAGGTTGGTTTTGCTCAGCAAACTGCCTCACATTCCTAGAGCCCGACATGACAAGAGCGGTTGACAATGAACTCTTTCAGAGTCCCCAGCAGAAGTGAGAGCCAGGGCATGTAGGGTAACTCGAAGTTCTCATCATACTGTGGCAAGCAGCCTTTCTTAGGGTCTATCTTTAAGCATATTTTCAGCTTGAGTGGACTCTCTGCCTCCCATGACAAACTTACTGGGGATAATCTTGCCTAAAACCTCTGGGGAGGGTTTACTCACCTCTTGGGAAGTCAGACTGTTAATGTTCTGTGAGGATCTTCAAGCTTGGAGGTGGTTTAGGTTTTGGTTTTTGTTTTTTTCCTCCCAATTTCTGTTGGTCTTGGCGTGTTTCCATGCCACACCCCTAGCCCTTGGTTTCTTCTTTCTCTTTCCCTTCGTTGTTGTTGTGTCTTTCTGTGTTGTTCATCCTAACCTTGCCCTCCGGATCACCTGCCCCCTCTTCTCTAGTAGTGGGACTACAGTAGAGCTCTCTATCTCTCAGTGAATACTGACCTCATCCTTCAGTTATCACAGACAGAAAGATTGTCTCCCTTGTGCAAATTAGTGTCTCTTAATGGTGTATGGGCTACTTTTCTGTTGTTATGAAGACACAGCGCCCAAGGGAATGGAGAGAAGGAAGACGGCCATCAACTGGGGACAGTGTCCAAATACTTGGACCTGTGAGGGACATTCTCTTTCACGCCATCATTGATGGTTACTTATGAGCTCATAGCTCTTCCACAGCCAGCGCCCAGATTGTTGTAACTTGTTATGACTTGACAGGACCAGGCACGGCAGAGAGGAAGGACAGCTGCTCCTCTAGTTGTTAGCAGTCAGTGACTGCTGATGGTCGGCCAAGCTTGGGGTTCTTCAGCACGGTGTGTGCTGATGTTTTTTGTACTTCAGCTTAATACTCCAAATCACAAGTGTATAGTCTTTTATTTTTTTTAACTTAAAAAAATATATTACCTTATGTTCATTTTGTCACTTAAATAATCATGAATTCTAAAGTGGTAAGAAAGTGAAATCTTTTTGTTCTTTATTAGAATTTCTCTGCAAACAGTGTCCAAAACTTCACATTCACATTGATCGTATAGATAAAAACGAAGTCCCAGAAGAGCAAGAATGTATGAAAAGGTGGCTTCATGAGCGCTTTGCGATAAAAGATAAGTAAGTAACCACAGCGCCTGCACTCATCGTGGTAAACGGCTTGAAAGGGCCTTCTCATGTGTAGAGAACACTTTATTAATTTCTGTAATCAGACCTTCTCAGATAAAGCCTTACATATTTAATGCTAATGTGTAGCAGAACAAAAATTAAGTTTAACATTCCTAGGTCAGAATGGTGTTAATTTCTGTACAGTGCCAATTCAACATGGTAAACTTGGAAACATTTTGGCCAAAGTTGACTGCCTGGCCAAAGTGAACTAAAATTTCTATTGTTTCAAGAATACCTTTTATAAACTCAAGTTAAATCGTACTCCACCCTCATTTGCTCATGTTTTAAATTTTTATGAATCACTGTAATAGAACTTGTTATGGTGGGCCTACGTAGAGTGTTTTCTGGACAGTACTAAGCAACAAGACATAAAAAAGAACCTTTCAGGTGTTGGGTGCTCACATCTCCCTTCTGTCAGATAAAGTGATGCGTGGGGGGGTGGGCAGCCTCCATGCCACTCACACAGGGAAAGCAAGGCAGTGGGATGGAGACTGTCTGAAGTCCAGGTCGGATGACTGCACAGTGTCTGTGGGAGGAGGAAGGGGCAGTTGATGTTTTTTACATTGTATCTGAGATAAATGAAAATTATTAAAAATATAACAGACTGAAAATAAAAGTATATATGTATGTTTTACATTGATATTGCATTGTCTTATGTGTTTGTACCTGGTGTGATTTATTAAGGCAGCAGTTCAGGACCCGTTTGGTGATGGGAGAAGTGTAAAAAGTAAGATCTATATGTATTAATATGGAAATCTGTTTTCAGAAAGATTAGGCAATATTCAGTGTCCGCCTGTCTGTGTATTACAGATACTTATATGTATTCAGAGTAAGTCTGGATATTATCTCTAGAAATAAAGCTTTTGTTGTTGTTGTTGTTTTGAGACAGGTTTTCACTGTGTAGCCCCAACTGGCCTAGAACTAGGCATGTAGATCAGGATGGGTTTGATCTTAAAGAGATCCACTTACCTCTGCCTCCCAGTACTGAGATTAAAGGTGTGCACCAGCACACCCAGAAACCAGGAGTAGACATGCTTTCTCATCTGTACGTGTGTGTCTTGTTCTGTTGACGTAACCACACATTGCACGTATGAAGGGAGAAGGGAATAGGCTTGTTCTCCATTTCCATTCATCTGCTTTTATAATTACTCGGGAATAAGAAAGAACCTAGGGAGGAAAACTGTGTATATACTTAACTTCTTTGACTTTGAGAGTTTTTTTGCAGGGAATGGGAAGGCAGTACTGGGGATTGAACCTAGGGCTTCAGGCATGCTAGGCAAGCCCTCTTCTGATATAGCTGTTAGAGCTCCCTCCCTTTCATTGACTTCTGATAAGGAAGAAGCTGCTAGGTCATGAACCATGTGAGTCAGGTTGATATAAATGGAAAGTTGAAAACATCCTCATCACATAGCTTAAAACCATGTATTTTAAAATTCACTCATACAAGAATACTGTATGGGTTAGCGATCCTACGCATCAAGCCTCTGAATGTTTCCTTACTTGTATTTTCCAAGGATCTGTACCTCCCCAGTGAGTAGCCAGTATCCAGTAATGGTTTTTTGAACTTTAGTATTGAAATGTCTAAAACTAAAAGTGTGAATTTTAATGTTTTCCATTTGGCCATAGGTTGCTCATAGAATTCTATGATTCACCGGATCCGGAAAGAAGAAACAAATTTCCTGGAAAAAGTGTTCATTCCAGACTAAGTTTCAAGAAGACTTTACCATCAGTGTTGCTCTTGAGTGGTTTGACTGCTGGCATGCTCGTGACTGAGACTGGAAGGAAACTCTATGTGGGCTCCTGGGTGTATGGAACCCTCCTTGGCTGCCTGTGGTTTGCTATTAAGGCATGAGGGAGTACAGGCCCCAGACCTTGCCCCTTACCGTTGCGGCGCATCACATTGTTTCCTGAATTAACTAAGATGTTTCAATAAAACCTTGTTGATCGAACACTGAATAAGTAGAATTTTCTGACTAAAGCCAACATGCAGTTGATTTTGGGCAAGCATACGTGACTGTTCAACTTTTGTGCTGGGATTGCTGGAATGGTGAAAGCTAAGTGGAGTGTACACTATTTTTTTTATGTTCTTCACGAACCAGTATCAACTCCAGAAGACGATTAGAGCCGTGTCATTTGTTGTCACTCATGTGGTTGTGTTACACTCATTCTCTGCGTATTTCACTGTGGTGGTTATTTTCAGTTTTTACTACTGGACAGCTCAAACTCTTATCGCTGAAGTATTTTGTACTTTGAAGTTATGTGATACTGACTTTCTGCTTAATTTCTGCAAGTCAGTAAAAAACGTAATTATCAGGATGTTCAAAAGGTGAGACGTATTCATGGGGAGGAGCTATGCAGTCTTTTTATTGTATTATGCTATTTTCCTTTATATTTGCAAAGTAGTGGCCATTTCTAATATTTCTTAAAATTGCTTAATTTTCATTCCCTGTATACTATACAAGAGAATGATGTACAAAATATCAGGGTGGAGTTGAAGCCGAGAGTGATTGTGTCTAAAGAACTTGAAGCTCTGTGCTGTTAGCACCTCCCAACGCCTGTACTATAAGTTCTTAAGAACAGAAACCTTCCTGTTATTTTCATATGGAAAGAGTTGGTGTGGGAACTTCTGGTGGACATGTCTGTTGACATGATGGACACCCATGAGTATTCTGACTAGATTACCATGCAGGCCTCTTCCTGCCTTTCTTTGCTTTAGTGCCACACTTGGTCGGGATCTTTTGTAGCTCTGTGGCAGCTTGCTGCTCGTCCAGTCCTCTCCCTTGTGTTCATTCCCCCAGTGTGCTGTTCAGTGTTGGGCTGCAGCGGGTGTTGCCCTGGTCCAGAGGGACATTTCTCTGACTCCTGTGGGTGAGCCTCCCTGGCTATTAGAGAGGCATTTTGTATTTGCCAGAATTCAACTTTCCAAGCCAGTGAAATACGGAAGTAATCATCAGGACTGAGTAATTTGTTATTTCTTCTTCATTTTAATGGCCACACTGTGGTATGTATCACCTGAGAACAGGAGCTCTCTTGCAGGGACGTAGCACCTCACTTCCAGTGGTAAGCAGTGCATCCCATGGAGGCTTTCCTAGAGTGTGACCCACTTCACTGTTATGGGGTCATTTAAGCACAATTGCCTACTAGTTCTTTAAGGTAACATGTCTACTTAATTTTGTCACAAAATTATTATATCAGTGACCCAAATAAGTAGATTAATTGATTCACAATAAATTCACATTGTTTTTCCAAAACCAGAGAATGAGTCATCTTAAGCAACATCATCTCTGAAAAGGTATGTGCTGTCATTTGGTTTCTATACATTAGGATGCATATCTATACACATAGAGTATATGTGGCTTACTTACAAATAGGGGTACACGATACACACAAACTTGTGAATTGTAATGATCTTTTACCGTCACGGTGAAATGTTTGATCAGTGCCATGTCTTTGTTAAATAACAGTTTTCTCTTTAGTTCTGTTTAGCAGACCTAATTTTGGAGTTTATTTCTGACTAGGTCAAAGTAAGTGCAGGTTGTGAAACTTCAAGGATCATGAATGAAAGCTGAAGAGATGGCCCAACAGTCAAGAGCACTTGATGCTCTTGTAGAGGACTGGAATTAAGTCCTCAGTACTCACAACTGCCTGTAGCTTCAGGAGGTCCTACATCCTCTTCTGGCCTCCACAGTCACCCACTTGCACATGTGCATGCACACACATGGAAATAAATCTTGAAATATCATGGATGTGCTCTGATTTAAATTTTAAGAGATAGTACCATTGGTATTGCATGGGTTATAACTGATTTTGAAAAGTTTATTTAATCCTATGTGTATGAGTGTCTTTCCGGCATATATTCCTGTAAGTACACCACACGTATACAGAGCCTGCAGAGGCTAGAAGATGGCATTGAATCCTCTGGAACTAGAGTTATGGATGGTTGTTAGCTGCTGTGTGGGTGCCAGGAAGTCTTCTGGAAAAGCAGCTAGTGCTCTCAATTGCTAAGCCATCTTTCTAGCCTTTCCCCCTTTTAAAGACATTTGTTTTAACTTTATACATATAAGTGTTTTGCTTTTATGTAGGAGTACCTGGTGCCCACAGAGGCTAGAAGAAGGCATCAGGGCTACTATTAGATGCTGGGAATCAAACCTGGGACCTTTATAAGAACAGCAAGTGCTCTTAACCATTAAGCCTCTTCTTTAGCCTCCCCCCCCCAATTTTTTAAAGCCTACATATGGTTCTTGAATGTTTCTTAGCACTGTACATATTCTTTTCACAAACAGATTATAAAATAGTAGGTTTTTTTTAAAGTTTGTTGAAAAATTAGAGTCTACTTAATGTAACTTGGCATAACTGCTTTCTGGAAATTAAAAGTCTCCCAGTGAGTCCTTTTACATAGTACAGTTTCTTTATGTTCCTATTGACTTAAAGCTCAGGGATGACATCACTCTCTATATGAGTGCATCAATCTGTGTTCCTTTATGTTTTTCCAAGGTTGTTCATTGGTGAGAAACAATCTCTCTCGTCTTGCATATCTGCTGTTCACGTTTCCTGATTTGGTTATTCAGTTTTGTAGTACACAGAAGGTGCAGTGATGGGCCCTGCATTTATGTCCTTTGTCTACAGGCCTTCTGGATTTGGAAAGCTACAGGATTTTTAAGTATTGAGCAAAGTTTTTAAAAGGTACTGTGAAATACCTCAAACCACAAAGCAGTGTAGTAGTTGGACTGCATAAGCTAATTTGCATATCTTTGAGGCTGTATGGCCCTGTGGTCAGTCAGTGGTTGGCAGTTCTGTAATCAGGTGGTGAGGAATTGTGTCAGGTGTCGCTCAGACAGCTGACTGTGTGCAACATTGCCCGTCTGGGTGCTCTTTCTTTCTCCATCTTCGTTCAGCTTTTTAAACTTGAATTTGTACCCGCTTTTCTTTAGAATTTATGTTTTCCTGTATAACATCACACACTTTATGCTGAGATTTTCTGAGCAGAACAAATGAATCAGATGGCATAGATGGGTGAACTATTAAGGAAAAATTAGGGACTGGAGAGATGGCTCAGCAGTCAGGAGAACTGGCTGCTCCTGCAGAGGACCCGGGTCAGTTCCCAGCACCCATATGGTGGCTAATAACTGTCCATAACTCCAGTTCCATGGACTCCAGTTGCCCTCTTCTGACCTCTATGGGCACTGCACAACACAGGTACACTTTACCTACATGAAGGCACTACACTTACACACATAAAATAACAATAATAAAGTAGAAATATGAAATGTGCCTACATTTGGCACAAAGTAACTGACTCCTGTGTACCAGATCCACATTTGAAAGGAAAGAAATGTTTCTCAAGATATTATTTCAGGTATACAACTGATTGCAAGTATATAGTAAAGTAGCTTTTAACTTTACAGATCTGGTTTTGAAGTGTTTATATTGAAGATCGAGTGTACGATTTCTTATCAGAAATTCCAGCAACTGGTTTGTAGAAATTATGTATCTTTCTTCATAAGAGGGTGGTTTTCCCTTTATTTTGCACTTTGTATTAAAGATGGACTGACTTTAGGAGCTATCACTTTCATATACTTTGCATTAGAGACAGAGTATATAACACTCAGGTGTAAGGATGAATGTCAGTATTTTGTTGGAGTTAATATTTGGAATAATTAGAATTTGATATGAAGTAGATAAATTACTTGTTTAATTGACTAGTCTTAAAACTAGTATTCAGATATCGCTGGGTATGGGTTTGCATGCTTGTAATCTGGGGATGTGGGAAACCCAGGCAAGAGGGTAGTTGCAAGTTCAAGCTCAGCCCTGTCTGTCTATTCAGTTCCCAGCCAGTCAGGGCTACAAAAGTCCCAGACGACTTTTATATAGGATTACTTTTTGTTTAGGATAGTTGTGACTAAAAAGCATTGTTATTAAGACTTCATTTGACCTTTTTTTGAATTTGTGTGGGCTGAAGTAAGCCTGTCTCTTTTAGCAATCAGGGAATCATACACAAGGGAGTTTTGTGAGAGACCAGAGATCTACCTGTCCTATAATGTACACATGTCATGTCTGTCGTTTCATTGCACCTGATTATTACCCTGGGTGGAGTTGTTCTTTTGAAGAGTGCTGTTCCAAATAGATAGCTCAGGTACTTCCCATGCATCAGAGACATCTGACCTCAGAGCAGACTCTCAGTATGTGTTTATTTGTAATAAGACAGGCCAGGGTGAATATGTATAGGAAAGATACCTTGCAATTTTGTAAGTCTTCATATCTGGAAAGTAAAATACGGATGCTACTGATACACTCTGTTCACTGAGCCTTGATTATCTTGTTTTCTGAAGGTATCTTTAGAATAAATTCTGATACTGTTAACTGGGTTCATTGGTGCTTCATTAATTCAGAAGAAAGGGAAAACTTAAATCTCAAAAGTTAGTTATTTGATAATAAAAGTTGGGTGACAAAGAATTTTGTTGGACTGGAGTGATGGTTCAGTGGTTAATAGCACTTGCTTTTGCAGAGGATCAAGGTTCGGTTCCTAGCCATACAACCACCTGTAACTCCTGTTCCACGGGATCCAGTGCCCTCCTCTGACCTTGCACATATAGATAAGCAGGCACACACAAATACACTTAAATAAAAATAAATAAAATTATTCGGAGAGGCTAGAGAGATGGCTCAGTAGTTAAGAGCACTGGCTGCTCTTGCAGAGGACCCAGGTTCAGATCCCACATGGTGGCTAACCACCAAATGTAACTCCAGTTCCAGGGGATCTGACCCCCTCTTCTGACTTATGAGCATTACACGACACAGGTGCATTTCCACACATGCAGGTAATATACTCATGTACATAAAATAATAAAACAACTGAAATTCAGATCAAGCACTGTAAGAAGAGGTGTGACTAAAGAAGAGATCCTCCGTTTTCCTAAGGAAACTCTCTGTCTGACCTCTTGAGCTAGTCCCAGATCATCAGGGCTGTGAGCACAGGTATGAGAGACGTCTGCAGTGATGTCAGAGGTTCTCGTAGTATTCTGCACTGAAGAATCCCAGACTATGTAGTCTGTGCTGACCCTGTGTGTGCTTCAGGAGATGACCAGTCATTGCCTTGATCTCTGCAGTGGGGAGGGCAGAGATGGTGCCACCCCTGGGCAGATGGCCTTGGGTTGGATAAGAAAGCAGGCTGAGCAGAGACCAGAAGAGCAAGTCAGTAAGAAACACCCTACCTGGTCTCTGCTCACCTGCCTCCAGGTTCCTATCCTTCCTTGAGTTCCTGCTCAGTGATGGATTACGACCTGGGAGTTGTTAGCTGAAATAAACTCTCCTAGCCAACGTGGTCACTGTTTTATCACAGCAGTAGAAAGTAACTAAGACAGAAATTGGTGCCAGAGAGTAGGCTGTTTCTGTCTCAGATCTGACCATGTAGTTTTGGGGAGGATTGTGAATGTGTTTGGAATCCTGTGGGCTGTTGCTGTGGAGCTCTGAACAGTTACGCTGAAGAGAAATACTGGTGATGGAGGCCTGGCTTGTGATGTTTCAAGGGAGCAAAGATTACCAGGGCTAAGTTTGTGGCATTTTGAATTGGGAATCTGTGGTTTCTGGTTGACTAGGGCTGAATCAACTGTGACTTACAAGAGGCTAGCACCACTGAACTGAAACCTTTGCTTTTCTGGAAATATTGGTACTGGTTAGTTGGGGCTGAAAATCAGCTGTAACAAGAGAGCAGAGTCACTGAGGTAAAGTCTAGAAAGTACTTCCTCAGGGTAAGCACAGAGAAGATGTGCTCCAGGGTGATTGAGGCTGCATCTCAAGCTGTAGAAGCAGAGCTTAGTAATGTGTGAGTCTTCTAGGAAGTACTGGTTTTGGTGGCATGAAAGCTGCAGAACTGAAGGGGTCACGGAGAGACTCAGGCTTAGCCCCATACAAGGACCAGAGAGGCTGTGGTATAGGTACTGCCTCAGTTGCACTGAAGACCTCAGGATAGAAGAGAGATAATGTGAGATGACCGCCAAGGACAGCAGCAGGTTTGTGTAGATCCATCCTCAGCCTACCAGACAAGTTGTGTGTGCTGTACATGGCAGAGCCAGAGAAGAGAAGCTGCTGAGCCCTTTGGAGCCCAGAGATCATGAATGATGTCCAGTGTTCAAGCTTCACTCCTGACTTTGGTTTTGCTTTAAGTGTGCTCTGGTTCTTCCCACTTGAAATAAGACAATATGTAACTTGTTTGGGATTGTGCCAGGGTCCATGGCTGAGAGACTTTCAAGAGACCGGACTTTTTTTAAAGACTGGGACTTTTTAAAGTTGTAGTGCTTTTGTTGTAATATTAATATTAGCATGAGATCTTGGGGATAAGAAATAAAAGGTTATATTTAATAGTGATGTGGGTAGGGTTGGTTGACAAGGGGTCAGTTGTGCTAGTAGTTTCAGTTGTCAACTTGACACACCTGGGCTTGGGAAAAAGGAACCTCAGTTGGGGAATTGCTTCTATTGGATTGGCCTGTGGCCATGTCTGTGTAGCATTTTCTTAATTGTTGAATGGTGTGAGCAGGGCCTAGACTACTGTTGATGATGCTATCCTCTGAGCAAGTAGTCCTGGGTTGCATAAGAAAGCAGGCTGGGCATAGCCCAGAGGAACAAGCCAGTAAGAAGCATCTCTTATGGTCTCTGAGCTCCTGCTTTGAGTTTCTGCCCTGGCTTCCCTCGGTGGTTGACTTTGACCTTAGAGTTGTAAGATGAAATAAACCCTTTCTTCCCAGTGTGCTTTTGGTCAGTTTGTATCACAGCAGTACCTAAGATACTTGGGAGAGTTCTGAAGGAATTACTTTTAAAAGTGGACACCCTTTCTGATGAATTTGCATTAGGGCCCAGCTGTTAGAATTGGACCCTGTCTCCAATATGAATGGCTTGAATATGTAGTTTCTTAGGTAGAAGCAGTGTAGAGTTGTCTCATGAGTTAGCAAGGACCTGGGTTCCTGTCACCATTCTTCTAGCCTCAGCCCAACGAGAACTTACGGCCTAGTCCATAACGGTTGCCAGAACCCCACCATCACCTCTGATTAAAGTCAGTAAAAGAAAGAGATAGGAAAGGACAGAGGGTGCAGGCTTCCCTCTGGGCATTTTCCTGAATCTGTCTTATGCTTCTGCTTACAGTTACTGGCCAGAACCTAGTTACAAGGCCTCATCTAGCACAAGGGAAGTTGAGAAATGAAACTTCTGGCAGCATCGCCATCCCGAATAGAACGGGAGGTCAGTGATGAATGTTCAGAGAGTAGTGGTGATATTTGAACAGTCTTGTGAGTGTCAGTGCTGAAGTGAACCTCTAAATGATTAGGGTGCATTCTATCAGAGTAAATAAAGAGTGAGGTCTGGTGAGATGGCTCAGTGGTTAAGCACACTGGCTACTTTTGCAGAAGACTTGGGTTCACTTCCCAGCACCATGTGGCAGCTAACAGTTATCTGTAACTGCCTTCTTCTGGCTTCCAAGGACATCACATATGTGAGTGCACTTACATACATGCAGGAAAACACCCATAAACATGAAAATAAATAAAAATGTTTTTAAAACTGAAGAGTTGGGGGCTGGACAGATCCCTCAGTGGTTAAAAGCACTGGCTGCTCTTACAGAAAACCCCAGTTCAGATTCCAGTACCCCACATGGCAGCTAAAAACAATCTGTAACTCCACTTGCAGGGGATCTGATGCCCTCTTTTGTCCTCTGCAGGCATGTACCATTTGGGTGTACTTATATACATATAGGCATAACATGCATTAAAAAAAACAAAATGAAGTGTGGGTTGGGATGTATCTCACTTGATAACAGTGCTGGCCTAGTATGGGAAGCCCTGGATTTGAACCCGGGCACCACAGACACTTGGCATGGTGACTAACGTTTGGAATCCCAGCACTTAGTATGTAGAGACAGGAGAGTCGGAAGTTCAAGGTCAACTCTAGTCAAAGCCAGCCTGGGATAAATGACTTCTACCTTTTTGAGACAGGGTCACTGAACCTGGAGTTCACTGATGTCAACTACATTCCTGGGTGAGCCTGGCAGTGCTGCCTCTGCCTGCCCCATTCTGGAGCTGCAGGCATGCACTGCTCAGCCCAGATTAGGTGGATGCTGGGGATCTGAACTCAAGTTGCCATCCTTGCAGTGCAAGCACTTTACCAACTAAGCCTTCTCCTTAGCGCCTGTGTTTGGATTCTAAAAGAGCACTTTCCAGTACTGCTGAAAGAGAGCTGTCGTGAGAGTCTCTGTCCAGCTACTGCTTGAGGAGTGTGTGTCTTTAGATCCCAGAGCATATCTGAAAACATACTGAGGGTTTTACTGCTTCGCTTAATTTGATTTTACTCTGAATAGTTTGCATTAGTACCTTTCAGCATAAATCTGTGGCAGCTGAGTTTTGATCGTAGTCAGCAGGAAGACAGGTAAAGTCAGTAGCCTGGCCATTGTCCCTTCTAAAGATCAGTAGAACTGCAGGTGCACTTGTGTTCTGCAACTGCTTCCAGAACTTACTTACTCCCCACATATCCCTGGAGTGCTCGCTCTGTAGGGGCTGATGTTTCCAGCAAGTCCTACCTCATGGAAAGAAAGTTCGGTGAGTACTCTGAAGGAAGCTCAGGGTACTCGAGTGAGAGAAGATGACCCGTTTTAGTTCCCAAGTACCTGGAATTATAAGGACAGTCACAAGAGCTACATGTGCACATTCACATCTGTGTATCCACACTGCATTATGAATACTAGTTAAACATCATTTTTCCTTGAAGATCTTTCTTGCATGAATGTAACCAGTTAATGCTACATGGTACTATAATTCCAAGTAGTGGTTGCTGGAAGTGTTTGCTCTTGTGTCCAATTATAAGGAAGAACAAAATGCTGCTCATCTCACTGTTAAAGACAGTGCTTATACTGGTCATGGGCAGCAAAGCTATTACAGTTTCAGTGTGAATTGTCCACCATAGGTTCATGAGTTTGAACACATGGTCCTCAGACTGGAATTGTTTTAGGAGGTTGTGGTAATCTTAGGAGGTTCGGGCCTCTCCTATCTAAAGGAAGCAGGTTACTGGGGGGCCGCCACTGGCCACTGAGGCCAGCCGTGTTTCTGCCCCGCCCTCTGTGTGCCGCAGCCCTGTGATAAGCTACTCCCAATGCCGTGCCTTTCGCTCTGTGATGACTCTCCTGTCAAACTCAGCCACAGTACCTCCTTTCTCCTGTGTTTTTACTAGGTGTTTGGTCACATTTACTATAATGAATATGGCAGCATCATTAAGTTTCACAGCAGATAGATAGCCAAGGCTGTCCACTTCAGTGTTGAAGAGCTACAAGGATGGGTGTGCTTGTCCTCTGACAGGTCAGGGTGAGAGTGGGATCTGAGACACGAGAGGGCAGGAAGGAAATCCTGGCGGGACTGGTGGGACTTGGCAATAAAGGACAAAGGTGCAGGCAGGAGGTGCTTGGAGAGTAGCGACAAAATGTAGAAGATTCGGGTTGACAGCCTGAGTGTTTTGGCCCCACACTCGGAGCTGTGGGAGTTCCTGGCCGGACAAAGCTGTGTCGTGCTGTGTGATAGTGGAGGTGAACGGAGCTCACGGGTTAAGGCTTTACCCAAAGTTACTAAAACACGGACCTAGTGCGGCTGCAAATCCCACCTATCCTATGCCCCCTTAAGCAATAGGTGCGGGTCAGTGTGAGCCCTGAGACACTCCGCCACCCAGGAGGTATGTGCATCTGCGCCTTGAGGCCAGAGCCCCTCATCATGGAAGGTAACTCTTCCAAGATCATCCTCAAGGACTCTGAGCTGTAAAGACATTGACCTCCATGTTGGCTAGCCTGTAGATGTGTGGGTCACACTGACTGCACTGGGCCACAAGGGTGGCCCAGACAGTAGTCACGTGGACTGGGGTAAGAAAGAGCAGATGCCCCATCATGTCAGACCGTCCTTGTAAAACCCCCTCTTCCAATGCGAACCCTATAGATCTCTCATCACTTTATTTACAAGATTTCTTTGCTCAGGGGACGCAACTTGGACATCGTGCTTTCGTCACGCCCTGCACACACACCCGACACCCCTGATGGTCACACACCCCTTCAGCAGTTCTCAGCCTCTCTTTGAGAAGCCCTCCCACAAGTCCTTGGGCCTCGAGGCAGTGTTGGTACTGCCCTCACTCACACAGGTGTTGGGGCTGAGGCTGAGTTACAGTGGGCAGATCCCTAGTCACGCCCCACCATACCCCACCTCCTGACCCGTTCACCGGACAGAAGGAAGTAACTGAAAGGAGCTGTCTGCCAGGGGTTCCCTTCCACAGAGCGTGGGGCTGGCACGATGCTGGACTCTAGCCAAGGTGTTCCCCAAAGGAGCTGTTTACAGACACCCCAGAAGCTCCCGATGCTCCCCTGCCCCCGACCATGGTGCTCAGAACATGCCCAGTTTCTAGGCTGCCTGACCTAATCTTCACACTTCCTGCCCTCAAAACTAGCCCTCCCCCCTAGAATCGGAAGATGTCCACGACTTCCTGGTGGCAGGAAGAAATGTGCTGCGCAGCCCCACTGGCTTAGGCTAGGCTCTGCAGGGTGACGTTGCTAAGTGTGACCAGCACCCATTTATATGCTGAAGATCCAACCCTCAACTCAGTGCTGGAGGAGCGTCTGGAGGTGGTTTCCCCAGGGGTCATCACCCATCATTTTGGAGCAGAGGAAGGCCCATGTGAGGTCATACAGACAGAGGCAGCCGCCTATAGCCCAGGAGAGAGGGCCCTGCTGACACCTTGGGTGCAGATGTCCATCTTCTAAAACAAGTTTCTGCTTGTGGTGCTTTGTTGCATCAGCTGGGGCAAGCTAACCAAAAATCCGAAGTCAATCGTGCCCAAACCCGGGGAGCCCCCAGCGGCTGGAGATGCTAACTCTTAGGAGGGAGGGATGCTGTCAGTGCAGCGGGCCTCTCAGCCATTCTGCATCTGCCTGCCTCTGAAGGCTTCTGTGGTCCTACAGGGTTGACACACCCCTCTGCTCTCTGCCCTGCAGGCTCCTTCCACCCTGGTGTTTCAGCTCCTGCCCAGGGCACCATCTCAGGTGGTCCAAGTACATGAGGGGCTGTGCCAGCCAGACTTGGGCTAAGACAGCCTAGGCACTTTCAGAGCTCTTCATCTGGAAACTGCCATGGTCTGTGTGCCTCTTCCGTCTATCTGTCTAGACATCTGCCATCGATCTGCTATCAATTAGAGCAGAATTCTTGGGGCTGTTCTTGGAGCAACATGAATGAGACACTTTAGGTTCTTGGTGCATTATTATTTAGATGCGTTTGCTAATGTTTTACTCTGAATAATTAAAGATTGATGGAATGATCCCCTTTTAAAGCACGTCCCTTTGGCCTATTCCCATTCATCTCTCAAAACACACCTCAAGGGACATTTCCCCACAGGCATCTTGACACTTCAAGCTGACTGCAACACTCCTTCCTTGTCCGTCCTTAAACCTAATGATGAATCTTAAGGACCAAATGCTGTGTTCCCCTAGAATTCACATACTGAAGGCCTTGCCCCCAGCATGGTACTTGGAGGTGAATCCTTTAAGAACATGTGCGAATTAGTCAGTGGGCGCTAAAGGAAAAGAGGCTGCAGAGCACTTGTGCCCAGCAAGATGGTGTCCATGGAGCCCACCCCACCTCCAGAGCTGTGAGGTCTGGCTGTCTGTGGTGGAAGGGCTGGTCAGGGCACTCAGTGACGACAGCTGAGCTGACTGGAACATAAGAGGCGCCCCTCACCTTACAAGGGCTCCTGGAGGAAGGTCAGCTTGGCTCATGATGGCTTTCCCTGAGCAGAGCTGAGTTAGCGGTGCTCCCAGAGTGCAGTGGCTCACTGTGAGGCTGGAAGCTTCCTCCTGGGTTTTGAGATCAGAACATGAAGGCCTGCACGCTGGCTCTGTGGTGAGATGAGGGCTTTGAACAGAAGCAATGGAGTGGGGTCTTTGAGATCTGTCTCCGGTCCCCATACCTGCTTCTTCCTTCCCCAAAGCAAGTTCCAGAATCAGAAATCAGCCTGCCTTTCCCCAGGTGAGTCAGAAGTTAGGTGCCCTGCCATCAGTGGGCAGGGAGAAGGGAGTGCTGCAGGCCTTTCAGGACCCTTCTGTCTGCCCCATTAGCTTGGACGCTTGGTCCAGTCGCAGTCCTCATTAAACCCAGTGGTTTCCTGCAGTCTTGGACACTTCCTTCTCCGAGGTCCCTGTGTCCGTAGATCTGCGATTAAGTGCGTTTGTTACGCTCTTCTCTTGCCCGTCTGTCAGTTGTGGTGGGAATGTGGATTAGGCCCCTCGTGCTGGATGTGGGCAAGGCTTCCTCTTCACTGCCCTGCGCCTGCTCATCCCAGAGGAGGGGAGACAGCTGTAAGCCCTCCCAGCTGGTGGCTTAGAGGTAGGTGGAGAGCACCATTCTTGCTCGAAAGTGACCAAATAATCCAGGGAATTATTGGGGCTTCCTGTTGCTTTCTCTTTTCCTGAAGTCTTCCCCTTTGTCCTGGACGGTCGGCCAGCAGCAGGGAGATGCTAGTTACAAGCTTGCGCTGGGCCAGTTCCTCTCAGTGCCCAGACCTACCATATCCTCTGTAACAGAGCCCCAGTCGGAAGTCACAGCGACATACCCAGAAAGTTGGTTTCCCCAGGATGGTAATGAGGTGGCCACCTGCACGGCCAGAGGATGAGATGGTGTTGGGTTTCCAGACAACCTGGTAAACCGAGCGTCAGCCGTGGGGCTGCTGGTGCTGGCTCATGGCAAAAGCCCCTTTATGCAGAGACTGTAGCCAGCTCCAGCTTCCTGCAGGGGAAAGCAGCCAGCCACACAGAAAAGCCCAAAGACCCAGCCTTGGGTAGCAAGCAGCAGAGCAGTGGGCAGTGCCAGGCCTCTCTGTAGACTGGTCTCCCACGAACAAGCTGCTTCAACTAGGGATCCCTTTGGGGCCGACTCCAGGACCGGCTGTGAGGTCCAGGACATGCACACTTGTCCAACTTGATCCTGTTCGGTATTTGGGTTTTACCTCCAGGACCTCAGAAGTGGGGCACAGACCGGGGATTTGGCACCACCTAGTGGCCAGGGAAAGAAAAGCTGCCATTTACGGTTTTGAATAGATCGGGGTCCAAGTCCTTAATACTTAAACTCAGAGATGAAAAGCAGCCAGAAGAGCAGGCCTGGGAGTCTTGCTGCCATGGCTACACCTCTGTGGGGAGGATGCTGCTGTTTCCAGCCAGCCAAGTCTTCTCTGAGCCCTTCTAGGGTTTTGGTTCTGTTAGTTTTGGGTTTTTGAGACGTTTTGCTGGTGCCCCAGGTTCATCCTGAACTCTTGATCCGCTTGCCGCTGCTACCCAAGTACTACAATTACTGGATGCCATCACAACAATTTTAGTCCCTGCTTTTAAAGAAGCTCTCAGCAGGATTAGGTCTGGTTTGGTTCAAGGACAATTGTGCCCCCCCGCCCCCGCCCCATACAGACCCAGTTCTTTTCTCTGCTAACCATGGCAGAGAATTAGCTTTTCACCAGCTTTGCTCTCTGTTGGGAGAAACATCCAAGTTCAGTGCACAAATCCTCTGAGAGGGAGTGTCCCTGGTATTCAGGAAGGAATAAGGCCAGCGGACTGGTCCCTGAAAACTGAATCTGTGGGCCTTCTGGGTCCCTCTCCCGACACTGAGCAACATCTGAGGAATATCAACTTGCTTTTCTTTCCCGAGTTCAAGTGTCTCTGGCTGAAGTGGTGTCTGGCTGTGGGAGTGAGGTCCCTCAGGGAGGAAAGGACAGGCTCATGTTTCTGGGGGGTTATGTCTGATAACCTCATGCTCTCTGTCATAGTCTCACACACCCACTACTTGAGCATATATCTTCTAATTCAGATACAAAGGCTTGTTTTCAGAGGAGCTCCTCTCATGAGGATATCCCAACAGCAACAGGTCAATCAAGCTGACATGCAGTGCAGGGATTAACCAACTGTTATATGCAAACAGTTACCTTTGCTATCTGTTAGGCACCACAAGGATGGTCACAATAAATGAGCTAGGTGACATTTTCCAAAAGCTATGAAAGAGGGGGAACCACAGAGGCCAGTATTTCAGTCTTGTGATCCATAGGGTTACAGAAGCCATCAACACAGAGGACAGAACTCACAGAGATTCTCCTGGTGATCATTTTTGGCTGTAGAAAATGAGAAAGGTAATGCACATCAAGGTCTGAAGAAGACTGGGGAAGAAGTGGATTGTGACATGTTGCCAGAACGTGAGAAAAGTCTCCTACAACTGTGACTTCTACTTAATACAGTATGGTTCTGTCAAAGTGTGTTCATTCTCATTATCAGTGTCTGAAGACAATAGAACTCATTCAAAGGCGTTCCAAGGAAATGACACATTTCACCAGGCACATAGTCTGTCCTTTCATTAGGGCTCCAATGACAACCCAGAGTTCAACTCGAGGAACCGGGGAATTTATTGGGCTGACTTACAGGGATGGATGAGGGGTTGACATAAAGGAGCACAAGCCACCCCATAGCAGCCACAGCACCAGAGAGAGTAGCCCCAGCATGGATGACAGCTTCCCCATAGCTGCACAGATGGAGACCTGTCTCTTAGTAGACCTTCCACAGCAGCTCTGATGAAGATTTGTGTCATGCTTGGAGGATAGCTCTCTACAAGGCCCAAAACAGAAACTATTTGTTTTTCTTAAACTTTTTTTTTTTCATTAAAAACAATCCTCCTGAAATGTATCAAGAAAATGAATGAAAGGAAAATTTCAACTATGGCAAGTCATTTGACTATAAGCCCTCTCCTGGAATGGGGTAAATGCATTGGCTTTGTGAGGTCAGCTGTGAAATCATTAGAGAATGCCCTTCCTGGGACTGAATGGGATGACTGAGGCTGATTTTCCATCTGTGATGTCTGTGACACTGTGAGGACAGTTCCCAGAGGCCTTTGACCAATCGGAAGGCTGTGTTTAGGTGACAGCTTTCTTCCACACGGAAAAACTCCATTGAGTGAGGAATCCCAGCCACGGGACCCTGTGCACCTGATGACTGTCAGACTTGTTTCCCGGCACACATCCCCAAAGTCTGATCAAGGAGTTTATCTTCATGAAACATGCAAGTCAATCTCATACACTAGAATTTTCTCCAACTCTAGACATGCAAATGCAAGCTAGGAGGCCCTGTTCATGTGGGTCCCACTTGCAGAGGTTATCAGTTCTATTGTTCAGGGAAGAGCAATAAATGAGCCTTTGCACAGCCAGCGTGTCAGGGTCAGAGTGCCTGGCTTTACATCCTCCTGATAAGCTGTGATCTTAAAGCTAGGTGTGGTGCATATCTGTAACTCTACTACTTGATGGAGTTCCGAGCCAGATGGGGCTAAGGGGTCTTCTAAAAGGCAGGGGGTTCTAGGGAGATAGTTTCACCAATAACGTGCTCACCATGCAAGTGTGAGGACCAGAATTCAGATCCCTAGAACTCACGCAAAGGCTGGTGGGTGTGGCAACCCACTTGTAATTCTAACACATGAGCAGTGGAGATGGACTTTCCGGGCAAGCTGGCTGGCCAGAGTAGCCAAAATGACGAGCTCTGGCTTCAGGGAAAGTTTTGCCTCAGTATATAAAGTGGAGAACAATTGGGGCGTTGGCTTCCACACACACACTCAACTCACACATGTATACGAGCATACACACATACATGGACAAAAAACTCCAAAACAAAAACACACACACTGGGACCCTGAGGTTAGTTGCTCTTTTCCAGCCTCAGTGTATTTGAGTAAAATGAGGTAATAACACTTAAATTCACATGGAAGAATGCTTTGTATATGTAAATTAGATCTCAGCACGTGGGAGGGACCAAAGGTCCACATATTGGTGACTTTAGGGTTCCAAAGGGGTTGCTGAAGCACTAAGAACCAACCTTTAGAATACTTACTCCTAACAGTAGGCCAGTGCCAGGCAGCACTGTGTGACAGCATGTTAGTTTTTGGCAAACTCTCTGAAACATCTATCACGGTGACACAGTCAAGAAGCAGCTGGCTGCCTGGCCTTCACAAATCAGGAAGCAGAGAGAGATGAATGCTGGTGCACAGTTCACGTTCTCCTTTTAAGATTTTTTTATTATGTAAATGAGTGTATTGCCTACATGTGGTAAGTGCACCCATGTCATGTAATGCCCACCAGAGTCAGAGCAGGGCATTAGATTTCCCTGGAACTGGAGTTATAGACAGTTGTTAGCCATCATGTTGGTGCTGGGAACTGAACCCAGGTCCTCTCGAAGAACAGCCAGTGCTCTTAACTGCTGAGCCATCTCTCCAGCCCCCGCCTTCTCCTTATTCAGCCCCAAACTCCAATCCATGGGAGAGTGCTATCCATATTTAGGGTGGGTCTTCCCACCCCATCACTGTTACTCGGTCTGTAAACTCCCACGTAGAAAGGGGACAGAGGATTGATTTTAGGGGACTCTAGGTCCTGTCAAATTGACAGTTGATATTAACTCTCCCACCACAGAGAGTCTTGTTGCGGAAAAGTCAAGAAGTCTGGACTTCTCATATTTGCAGGAATAGAGTAGCTGGGTGAGGTAATGCCTCCTGTAGGATGGCAATGGCAGATTGCTGAGGAGCAGTCTTAATTGCATTGAGGTTTTTATCCTTAAAAGTTGGTCTCCTGCTTGTATGTCATCCACATGATAAATACAGCACAGGGACAAGGAGCAGGCAAGGCCAGGATGGGACGCTGTGTCAGGATGGTGAGGTGACTGACCAGAAGGTCAGAGAAACCAAGAAAGAATTCCTGTGCTGTGTTTCCGGGAGAGTGGCCTGCCAGCACCTTGATTTTGGCCTTCTAGTCTCTAGAGCTGTGAGACAGTAAACTTCTGGTGGATAAGCAGCTTGTATGTGTTATGGGAGCCCCAGGGGGTGAACACAGATTTCAGTAAGAAGGCTTACTTGATTCAGTAAAGAATTCAAACTCTTTTTGAGAATAAAATTAAGTGAAGTTGAGGTCCTCTTAGTTCTAACTATTATGTGTAGCAGAATTGTTGGACCAAAGAAAAACCCACTGCCTGCCAAAGGCAGTTAATTGGATTTTCAGATGAAGTCTCTAAGAAGAGGTAAACACAGCAGACTTATGCTTGTAGACCCAGATCTTTAAAGCAGCAGAACTCACACACAGGTTTTTCTGGATAAATTGGAACATTGTTGTGTGCTTTCTAAATACTGGCTGTTTACTTAAAACATACCGAAAATGCCTTTAAACAGTGAGTTGGCTGATGAATTTAAGATTATTGCAAATAATAGTTGCTCAATACAGAGTGTTTACCTCATCTAGAGAGAAGGAAAAAAGGCCCCGGGTCTGATCAACATTTGGATCCTAGTGCTTTTCTGTATCAAGTTTTTTCCAAGTGCCATCATCGGGAAATCGTTACACGCACTGAGTGTCAATAAGCCTTGAGAACCTCAGGCTCATATCTCAGGAGTATCTTACTTTCTTGGTTTTTGTTGTTTGTTTTGTTTTGTCCGTTTTGTGACAGGGCTCCCCGTAGCCCCAGCTGGCCTGGAACTCTGTATAAGCCAGGCTGTCCTCAGTCTCACAGAGACCTGCCCGCCTCTGCGTCCCAAGTGCTGGGATTAAAGGTGGGTCTAGCACTCCCTTGGTTTGGATCTCAGCTTAGTTCCATGAGCTAAAGTAACTTTAGGGAGAAAAGCAATGCATCTAAGGGCAAGTTTGTGCTTTCTTCCCCAGCACTTTTCTGTCTAACCCTAGTGCCTAAAGTCTACATTAAACCTCTTAGTCACCTCCAGTTATGCTTCACACAAAAAGAACCGAGAACCGTTTGGAGAAGCATCTGACATACGCTGAGAAGAAATTACATTAGGAGGCTGTGCCAGTTAGCCACGGTGTCTCTGTGAAGAGCACGTAACTGATAAAAGGAAGACGTCCCTGCTCACGCCTCCAGGGGCAGCTCATCCCAGTGGGAGGGACGTGGGAGCAGAGCGCCCCCTCACTGCAGCCAGGAAGCAGACTCAAGTGTGAGCTGGCCGTCTTCCTTCCCTCTTTCTTTCTGTCTGGGCCCTCAGCCTGGGGGCGGTACCACTTATATTCAGGGTGAGCCTTCTTCCTCTCTCTAGAATGCCCTCATGGACATACCCAAAAGTGTGTCTTCCTCATCTCCCAGGAGCTTCTCAAGTCAAACAAGTTGGCCGTAAAAACTGATTTCAAGTGGCAGAGAACAGAACACACTATGTTCAGTGCTGGCCTTTCCTTTGAAAAGAGAGTTCTTTTAAAAATAGGTTTTAAGTTTTATTTATTTAACATTTGTGTGGACTAGTGGCACCTGTCCTTTGTGTCCGTCTTGTAACACTAAGCATGATCTCCCCAAGGCCCACCCTGTTAAACACTCTCTCTGGACCCTTCTGCCTCAGGCTTCCTGGGGCCGGGATCCCAGGGTCTGTACCCTCCCTGTTCTTTGGGGCCAAATGATAGTCCGTTGTATGGTGTGCCTCCCGGTGGCCTAGCCTCTGTCCCGGCTGGGCCCTCAGCCTGCACACACTGTAGCTGTGGTGTGTTTTTAAGTCCTGGCTAACCTGAGACTCCAAGGTACCCGGGACATTCCATCCTATCAGAGCCCTCTGGTGCAGCTAGCTGGCTCTTAGAATAAACTTGCCCTTAGATGCATTGCTTTTCTCCCTAAAGTTACTTCAGCTAATGGGACTAAGCTGAGATCCAAACCAAGGGAGTGCTAGACCCTCCGTTGAGGCCTGAAATCTCTGTGGGATGGGGACGGAGGCACAGAGGTCCACACAGTGGGTGACTTTGGACAAGTATCCTACCTTTCCTGTGCTGTGTTGATAAACAAAATGTGTGTAAACATGCTTCACTGGTTATTATGAGGATTAACTGAGACAGGCACTCAGGGCACAGAGGAGCTAGCCTAGCTCAGCTGTTCGCTGGGTTACATTATTGTCCTTATATGTATCGAATGGGACAGGGTGAGCTCAGCCTCCAGCTTCAGACCGCTGGGAGGGAGGCACAGAGTCCACGCAGGGCCACTGAGTTCCCCAGTGCTGTCCTGGGAGCTGGCCTGGGTTTTCCCTTCAGTGGAAGGAGCCCTGCTGACCCGCCACGAGTTGTGCCGGCGGGGCTGCACTGGCTCCATTTGATTCTCGTGGGAGACACCTGCTCGGCCACGCCAGCCAGCAGAGCCTCAGGGCACCACGTTCCACAGTCAGGCCTAGGGAGGGCTTGGCAGTGGCCTCCAGGGCCCCACTCCGTCTGCTCAGCCTGGGGTGGGGTGCAGCAGACGCCGCGTGTGGGCTGAGGAGCTCAGGAAGCTTTCTGGACTGTGCGGCTTACACTGCCCTGCCCTCAAGCACCTCCCCTGACCTCCTGTGCCGGGCACACGGCCCTTCCTGCTGCTGATCCCTTTCCGTGTTGGTGCTCGAGTGTCGCTCCTGCACAGTGCGTGGGAGGTGTGGAATTCCGGGAGGTGAACCCCTTCCTCTCCACAGCCCCTCTACTCTACTCCCCCTGAGTGTCCTCTGCACCACTCACAGCCACATCCAACATGCACATTCACATACTCCAACACACAGTCATACTGAAACACATACTCAAAGACATCTGTACAAACACCCCTAAAAATACACTCAGGCTCACATACATATATTCACACGTACACACCCGAATGCAGTCATATTTTCTCACTCAAACACACTCAGACGACACTTAAACATATTCCCACACACTTAAATTCCCCCAAACTATTCACCCAAACTCACTCATATGTTTAAACACATAATTCTCATACCTAAATACACATTCACACTCAAATGCACTCAGACACACATAAACACAGCCACACACTCACATACACCCCACACCTAAACACTCAAACACATTCATACACACTAACATACACTCCATACACTCAAACACAAAACACTAACACTGTCATGCACAATGATACATCCACCCAAACACACATTCACACACAAATAACAGCCACACAATCACACACATGATGCATGGAAACCTTCGTTTCTACGCACACGTGCAGTCCGTGGTGGGTATTTCCCGTGGCCTGCGCGATGCCCCTCTGCCCTGTTCTAACCTTCAGTGGATTGGCTGGCGTGTTAGCTATGGTGTGATTTCACTGAGCCACTGACCCAAATGCCAGTCCCGTCTATAAACTGCTCATAGACTCGCCCAGAAGTGATGCTGGTGACACTAGCTGTGGGGTGACCTGTGCTCCCCTCCTGCACCCGTGCCCCCATCCACCTCGCTCCTGTGGCGGACCACCCCAGGCTCTGAGCTGAGCCATACCCCACCACATGTGCGCCTCCACCTCTTGGTGCCCAAGGCTCTCTCCTCTCCTCTGCATCTTCGGTTTCCCCCGAATCCTACCCTGATACAGGGTATTTTTCCCATGTTAAAAACAGAAGAGCTAGTTATGGTTGCTCACACCTGTAACCTCAGGACTTGGGAGACTTAGGTAATAGGACTGTTGTGAATTCAAGGCTAGCCTGGGCTGCATAGCAATACTCTGTCTCAACAATACCAACCACCACTATCAATAACAAGAAGATAAACCCCCGGAACAAGGCCCAAGCTCTTTTCTTCCTGATGCTACTGCGATGCTATTCCTGTTTTACCTAAAGTTCCTTCAAGGGAGCCTCCATCTGCAGTCCCACCAGCCTCCTCCCGTTCCTCTTGAAAGAGCTCAGAGTTCGTTGACTCCAGCCACTTTGCCCAAACGACCTTGCTACCTTACCAGGGACAGTGTGTGGCTCGATCCAATGACTTTCTTGGGCCGTACAGTGTTTGATTTGTCTGCAACCTTTGACATAATTACTCCTTTGCACTCCTTGGGGCTGGGGGGACCAGCTCCAGCCTGGCTCCCAGCTTCTACCTGCCACTCTGTTCAATGTGTGGCTTTCTCCCCCACCCCCCACTCTGGGGGTGTGGCCCATTGCTCCATCCCTGACGGCTTCTGGCCGTACCCTTTGGCTAGTGAATTCCATCTTTACATCTCTAGATCAGATCTTTTCCTGAATACCCCATTGGCTCTCGACAATTGACCGTCTCCACTCTAACTTAGTAGGCATCTCACGGAGAATGCATGGTGTATGAGAGTTGGTGCCAGTGAACTCTCAGGGATCTGCCTGTCTTTTAAGTCTTTCTGGATATGGGGAGGTAATGTGCGACTGCACTAAATCTGTCTCATCCATTGCTTTGCTTTGCAAAAGTGTGAGGCCTTGGTCATGTGATGTCTGTGGAAAGGCTAAGTGTTTCGTACTCATTTATTCATTTATCCAGCTGCTGTCCCCAGGAGACTCTGAGGTTCCCAGAGTGGTGGGCACAGTTGTGCCTGTCTTTGCACGTCTGAGATGCAGCAGTCTGTAGAGTAACTGTGTGTGGAGTAGCACAGCACCCCAGCTCTCTGCCTCTCAGGGTACAGAAGTGCCATCTGTGTCTTGAGGGTGCAGATTGCTAGGTAGAGAGGAGCTCTGACCCTCAGCTAAAGCTTAGAACTTCCTTCTAGCCATGTGGCCAGTAACATTCTGACTCACAAGTTCTCACTGAAGGGTCAGCTATCTTGGCAGAGTTGCACCTGGGGCTACCAGATGCTTTAGTGTGGGTAGGTAGATTCCCACACAAGTTTCAGAGGAGTGGTGAAGCATGATGGGTACCAGCAGGAGAAGGTGCAGGTAACAGAGGAGAGCAGAGTGAGAACAGAGGGGTGGAAGAGCCTCTGGAGAAGTGATGGGGAGACTCCCCTCTTGGCAGGAGTGGGACAGACGCTTGGTTTCCAGGGGAAAACAGGACTCCATATTCAGACAACCCCCAGCCTAGGATGGTGGGTGAATCCCACAGGACTCTCAACAGCAGCTTGTTATCCATAAAATGAAGATGGCAAGTCCAGTTGTGGATTCCTTGGGACAATGCACTGCACACTGGTTTTTCTTCGTGGGGGGGGGTGTTTTTTGAGACAGAATCTCATTATGTATCTCACAGTGACCTAAAACATGATCCTCCTGCCTCAGCCTTCCACTGGCCATTATCATGCCCAGTGAGGTGATGTATGTCCAGGGAGTAAGCATATTACTAACTGAGCTATCTCCTCCCTACTAGGCGCAATAAATGACATCCAGGGTCTTGATGCAACTGATTGACAGCCGTTGATTAGAGTCTGGGCACTTACAGTCACCTGGATAATGTAGCCCTTCTTTCCCCAAAGCGCATAGCAGAGAAACTTTGATTGTTCTATCTTATCTGCTCTTTCCTTCTCCCAAGGGGATTAATGAACTCTCCTCTTGGCTGGAGCCCACAGCCACCCCCGTCTTGACCCTGCAAGGCTTTTCCCTGTGTACCGTCCCAGGCACGGAACTTGGGCCACGTGGTATGTTTTCACTGCTCCAATTTTCCACTTTCCAGGCCAAGATGAACTCACAGAGCTTCCAAAACACTCCGCAGGGGCAGCTGTCACACAATGCTGTGCCTGCGGGCTTGGTGGGGGACAGGATACACACTGAGGTGCTGTCGAGGAGGGACTGGAAGTCTGGGTGCTGCGGCAGTGCTCACAGCCGGAGACGCCTCCGCGCTGAATGGGCCCCGTGATGGAGAGCTTCCTGTCTGCTTCTGGACAGCGACACCCCTCCTAAAGGTCTTCCAGCTGATGTCAGGGACCCTAAGATCTATAGTCATCCCCGCTAACCTAGCAGTGCTCCACTATCCCGCTAGGTGGAGGTTTTATTCAGTTTTGTGAAGAGAATGAAAAGCCTGCAGGTGCAATGTGAGTTGCTGGCGAAGCTTCCAGGCCTGAGATCTTTGGCAGCACTTTAAACTGAAGACACGGTAGAAAATAAAGCCCTGTAGGTAGCTGTCTGTCTACAGAGTGTAAGCAGCTGACTAGAAAAGTGGATGTTCAGATCCTTGGAGGAGACCAGGATGCACGAGCATCTAATCTTCTCTCTTCTTTGTGTACTCAGCGCATGCACATGCATGCACATGAGTGTGTGTGCATGCATGTGTGTGTGTGTACAGGTGTGCATGTGTGTGTGTGTGCATGCATGTGTGTGTGTGTGTACAGGTGCGCATGTGTGTGCTCTTAGGTGTGGTGGCCAGAGGACAACCTTGGTGTCATTCCTAGGGTACCGGCCATCTTCATTGGCAAATGGCAGAGGGGATGGGTGGAGATAAACTCCACTAGATGGGGCAGCCTTCTGGTGACTGGTGTCCAGGGGCCCTGGAGCTAGTGGTGGCTGGAATCTGAGCAGCTGCTGTGCATTGGGTGCTGCTGGCATAGTACAATATAGGCTCTGCCTGGAAGGACTGGCCCCCTGAGGGGCGGAAGGACCAGCAAACAGGATACTGCCTGCAGTCATGTTTCCCGTTTCGTTTCTTTCCATTCTTTCTCGATATTTGAAACTGATACTCGCTGAGGGTCTAATATGCTAGACACCATGTTAGGCACTTATGTAATCTCGAAACTGCTCCCAGGGGTTGGCACCAGGCCTGTTGTGCCGGGGAACTGTACCAGTGGTGAATGAGTGTGGTTTTCTTGGCCCTGCACCATTGCGTCCCTCTCAAAGGTCAATGCTTTTATTTTCCATCCTGCATTTCTAAGTGTTATATGTTTCCAATGAAAATAGTATCTGCTGTGAGGTAATAAAATCAAGATGAGAAAGTCGCTTGAACACCGCAAAGCCTTGCGGAGATGGCGTCTGTAAAGCACCAGCACAAGGCATCTCTCAGTGTGACTGTCCCTGTCGCTAGGGTGCGGATGTGTCAGTGTGACTGTCCCTGTCGTTAGGGTGCGGATGTGACTGTCAGTGTGACTGTCCCTGTCGTTAGGGTGCGGATGTGACTGTCAGTGTGACTGTCCCTGTCGCTAGGGTGCGGATGTGACTGTCAGTGTGACTGTCCCTGTCGTTAGGGTGTGGATGTGTCAGTGTGACTGTCCCTGTTGTTAGGGTGCGGATGTGACTGTCAGTGTGACTGTCCCTGTTGTTAGGGTGTGGATGTGTCAGTGTGACTGTCACCTGTCGTTAGGATGTAGATGTGTCAGTGTGACTGTCCCTGTCGCTAGGGTGCGGATGTGACTGTCAGTGTGACTGTCCCTGTCTTTAGGGTGTGGATGTGTCAGTGTGACTGCCACCTGTCGTTAGGATGTAGATGTGTCAGTGTGACTGTCCCTGTCGCTAGGATGCGGATGTGACTGTCAGTGTGACTGTCCCTTTCGTTAGGGTGTGGATGTGTCAGTGTGACTGTCACCTGTCGTTAGGATGTAGATGTGTCAGTGTGACTGTCCCTGTCGCTAGGGTGCGGATGTGACTGTCAGTGTGACTGTCCCTGTCGTTAGGGTGTGGACGTGTCAGTGTGACTGTCACCTGTCGTTAGGGTGTGGATGTGTCAGTGTGACTGTCCCTGTCGCTAGGGTGCGGATGTGTCAGTGTGACTGTCCCTGTCGTTAGGGTGTGGATGTGTCAGTGTGACTGTCCCTGTCGTTAGGGTGTGGATGTGTCAGTGTGACTGTCCCTGTCGTTAGGGTGCGGATGTGACTGTCAGTGTGACTGTCCCTGTCGCTAGGGTGCGGATGTGACTGTCAGTGTGACTGTCCCTGTCGTTAGGGTGTGGATGTGTCAGTGTGACTGTCCCTGTTGTTAGGGTGCGGATGTGACTGTCAGTGTGACTGTCCCTGTTGTTAGGGTGTGGATGTGTCAGTGTGACTGTCACCTGTCGTTAGGATGTAGATGTGTCAGTGTGACTGTCCCTGTCGCTAGGGTGCGGATGTGACTGTCAGTGTGACTGTCCCTGTCGTTAGGGTGTGGATGTGTCAGTGTGACTGTCACCTGTCGTTAGGATGTAGATGTGTCAGTGTGACTGTCCCTGTCGCTAGGGTGCGGATGTGACTGTCAGTGTGACTGTCCCTGTCGTTAGGGTGTGGATGTGTCAGTGTGACTGTCACCTGTCGTTAGGATGTAGATGTGTCAGTGTGACTGTCCCTGTCGCTAGGGTGCGGATGTGACTGTCAGTGTGACTGTCCCTGTCGTTAGGGTGTGGACGTGTCAGTGTGACTGTCACCTGTCGTTAGGGTGTGGATGTGTCAGTGTGACTGTCCCTGTCGTTAGGGTGTGGATGTGTCAGTGTGACTGTCCCTGTCGTTAGGGTGTGGATGTGTCAGTGTGACTGTCACCTGTCGCTAGGGTGTGGATGTGTCAGTGTGACTGTCCCTGTCGTTAGGGTGTGGATGTGTCAGTGTGACTGTCCCTGTCGTTAGGGTGTGGATGTGTCAGTGTGACTGTCCCTGTCATTAGGGTGTGGATGTGTCAGTGTGACTGTCACCTGTCGTTAGGTTGTGGATGTGTCAGTGTGACTGTCCCTGTCGTTAGGGTGCGGATGTGTCCTGGAGCTGCTTTTCCCTTCTGGACTAGGACCATGGTTGTTGGTGGGAAAGAAAAGAAAGAAAAAGGATTTCTCTGGATGGGTGTTAGCTGCCATGTGAGCACTGGGCACTGCAACTGTGCCCTCTGGAAGGACAGCCAGTGCTCTTAACTGCTGAGCCATCTCTGCAGCCCTGACTTGTAGTTTTTCTGAGAAGCCTCCTTGCTCATTTGCATAGTGGCTGCACCAGTTTACATTCCCACCAGCAGCATATAAGTTTCCTCTTACCTATCTTTTTTTTTTTCTCTTTTTTCAGACAGGGTCTTACTATGTAGCCCTGGCTGACCTGGGACTCACTATGTAGACCAGGCTGGCCTTGAACTTCCAGAGATCCGTCTGCCTCTGCTTTCTAAGTACTTGGTTTAAGGTGTGGGTTACCATGCCTGGCTCATTAGTTTTCCTAATGATAGCAGTTTTGACTGGAGTGGTGTACGTGTACGTGTAATTTTATTCAGTCATAAAGAAAAATATTGTGGAATCTTCAGGAAGGTGGATAGAACTGAAAGACAAATTAAGAGAGGTACCTAGGCTAGGAAAGACAAATACCGTATGTTCTCCCAGGAAGATCCTAGTTTCTGTTAGATATGTTTGTCCAAGTGGGAGTCAAAATGAGTAAAGACCCAGAAACTGGAAAGATGTCCATGAGACTAAGCAAAAGGAGGCATTCAGGAAGGAGATGGGAAAGGTAACAACCAGACAGGGGGACCTATTGGAAGCAAAGACAGGGAGGGAGAAGACAGAGAGCAGGGAGAGAATCAACCCAAATGAAATATGCAAGAAAATCCCATCTAGAACTCTGTTACCTTGTAAGCTACTTAAAATCAAAAGCCAAAAAACTTACCATGCTGCTGACTATGAGGCATGAGAATTTTGACCCTCACTGTCCTGTAGGTTCTGCTGGGGAGTGTGAGGATGGCCTTGAACTTAGAACTGTATAGAGATACTAAGGACTTTGATGAGGATTGCTGACTCCTGCTGTCTGGGAAGAGCCATATCTATGTGCAATAAACTACAAGTTGATATTAAGTTATTTTCAAGTGTCTGTTGCCTGACACTTTCCCTAACTGGATGGGGAGCAATGGGTCTTTCTGTGGCTACTGTGTTCATAGTACTGCAGAAATACATCAAGATGGAAGACTCATCAATTAGTGTGCCTTCGAACATCCAGAGTGCAGCATGAAGGTGAACAGCAGAGGACCATGCTGAGTCCTAGGAGAGGCGCAATGGTCTTAGTGCCCCCACCTCACCATCTCCAGTGATGGAGCAATGGGCTGATACATTGGCCAGAAGTGTGGAGCTTGAGGAGTTAGAGGGGAAGAGAAGAAGAACTGGAGACACAGAAGCCAAGTCAGGTAGGAGAGGAAGTCGCTCATGTGTAGATGCAGTAAGGCTGGATTGCTACTGGGTGGCATCAGACCAAGAGCTCCCTCATTGGTGGTCCTCGGCAGGGAACTCACACGAGGGCAGAGAGTGTTACGGATGGAAAGGAAGGAGATCAAGGTTCCATTCCCAAAGCCATCTCCATTGTGGTGACATTGGTGGGTTGTGCTGCCTTCATCATCTTCAGTGTCCTTGACCTTCAAAGGAGGGGTAGATGGAATGGCATCTGAGAACTTTCCAGTTCCTTGTGTCCCCTGGACGCTTCTGACTGGCATGGAAAAGGCCTGAGGATGGAGGTCAGGGAGTGGGCTGAGTTGGAGTTGATGGTGAGGGTGACTGGAGAAGTTGGCCTGACCAGGGGTAGGGCTTGAGCATTTCTTGATGGTGGGTGGTTAGGTGTGCTTGGGCTCTTAGGGGAAGTGTAGGGGAAATTTACATGGAGTTTCACTCTGGCTCAGTAGGCACGCCCATGAGGCGCGAGCAATGGATCCAAATGCAATGCTGAGTGACAAGCAGTGGCAAGACACGCCTCTAAGAATTTAATTGATGGACATGGAGCCAATAGGCTCAACCACTTTCCAACCAACCAGTGACTTGAGAGGGAGGGCCTGGGGGAAAGCAGTGAATGCTGGGTGGGAGATGCACACTCTCAGTTGGCCAGTTGCTATCTTGGCAGAATGTATTGGAGGTCCACAGCAGTTCTAATCAAAATGTGGAGCTCAATACAAGATGTCGCACCCTCACCCCCCTCTCCTAATGGATAAATACTTTGTTAGGAATCCCAATAAACTCCAGTTTTCTCATCAGATGGCATACTTCTGTTCACTTGCTCAGTTGGCAGGACCCAGAGGGGCGGGGCTGAACACAGGGCTTCATTGCATGGTGAGAAAAATTCTGAAGACAGGAGGCATCTAGAGAAATGAGGGACCCACCTGGAGAAAGGTAAGGAGGCAGCAAGAAGATCAAGACCTCAGGACAGTGAAGCAGGTCTTTGTGAGAGGGGCACAAGGCCGAAGAGAGGATGAGGGAAAACTTGAACCCCTCTATGGATAAAACACCAAGAGAGTCCTATCTTCCCAGCAGAGCAGGACACAGAGGGCAGTGTTTGGGGTCATGCTCTGGGAAATGCTTTAGGACTTAAGAGGCGATAAGTTGGCATTTCCCAAAAAGCATAAAGAACCTTGCTCAGACAAAAAAGGGCAAGTTTACAGTGAAACCTTTCTGCTTTGCTGACTTCTCCCTAGAGGTGTGAAGTGGCTGTTTTGCTCAAGTCTGAGGTTAAAGTCATCATCACAGGTCACATTTGTGGGTCAGGATCTGCCTCATTGGCTTGCTTTGGAGGGCTCTGGGCCTTATCACAATGAGCTTCAGCTCTTTTTGTGAGGCAGGCTCGTCTGTCCAGCACACAGCCTGGTCGATCCATCTTGGGGACTTCCCAGTAGCCTCCCTTGCTTGGACTTGAGCCTAATGTCATGAAAATATCCCTTACTCTGGACTCATCATGACTAAAGAGAAACAACTGAGGTCACATGACTGCAGACCTACACGATAGCTTGATGTAAAGAATTTTGACTTTATAATGTGTGGAAGCCTCCCTGATTTTCACTCTTGGGACAGTAGTCAGTAAAGTATGTGAGACATTCAACATTATGTAACAGGCCTTGTTATAGGATTTGGCCCAAGTGTAGGCTAATGGATTCTGGGCAAATTAAGGTAGGCTGTGCTAAGCTGTGGTATTTAGCAGAGTAGGCACACTAAGTACGCTTCAGCTTACAGTGTCTTTAACTTGTAATCCATTTGCAAGATTGTAACCTCATCACAAGTTGAGGAACACTTATTCTTTAACCTAGGAAACTAAGGCATAAGTGAAGAGCACTTATGACATCACAGGCGCCATTCTCCGTCCTGGTGCTGGGTTTCATCCATGTTCAGTCAGAAGTTACCAGTGTGACAGTTCTAAGAAGTGAGGCCTTGAAGAGATCAGACTAATCTAGAAGGGCTGGCTCCTGGTCAGTGGTATAAAGCTCTTACTAAAGAGCTTTCTGCCTTAGGCCACCTCTGCTTTGTGAAGATAGTGCCCTTCCCCTGCAGAGTGTAGCTGTTCAGGCAGGAGTGAGGTGAATGGATACCTGTCCCCTTCAGTAACCAGACTAAATGATGATCCCCAAGAAACTGCCATTTCCCCAGGAGTCTCATGCTTAGAAAAGGAAGCACAGCACCCTGGTGCTGGCCAGAAGGGGAGCTTGTGTCCCCGAAGATTTCATTCAGTGCTGACAACTTGTTAGACTACTTTGCAGGAGGGCCTGGAGCAGAGACCGTGTTGGGTTGGTGATGGGCAGGACCACATCTTGCCCTCCAGTCTCCTTAAGCCTAAACCTTGTGTCGGGATCAGGAAGATGAACTGGGGAGACAGTGTCACTGAGACACTCTGTTCTCTGCCCAGTGTGGCCACATGGAATAAATCTCCTTTTTCTGTTTTTCACTATACCTTGTCTCTTTGGTTGGCCTTCCAAGGATGGGTGGCTGAGTCTGGCTTGTTGGGCTTCCAGGGTCCAGGCTCTGACCCTAACAACTTGAGTAACAAGAGGACCCAGCGCTCATCAGACACAGTATCTGCTGGCATCCTGACCTTGAACTTTTTGGCCTCCAGAACTGTGTAAAATAAACCCCTGTTCAATAGACCAGTCTGTGGTATTCCCTGATAACAGCCTGAAAGACTGAGACATGGGGACGGGGTGGGTTGGGGAGCAAGGCAGCTGCAGCCCTGGTTCCCAGGAGCTCACCGTTTCAGTGCTTTGTCACCCCCTGCCATAAGTGGTCAAACACCAGAACCTTTTGGAGCAGGAACATCTTTAAGAAGACAGACTGGCTTTTGGAGAGGAGAGCTCAGCCGTCCAGCTGGACTCTGGCTGCTCTTCTGCTCTGACTCGAAGATGAAGCTGGTTTCTATTTTGATCATTCTGAGTCCAGGCACATTGACGCTGATCTGTGGCTCCTGCATTCTGGGTACTCTTCTCCAGTGAAGTCTGGCAGAGACTGGAGGGGTTCACTGTGGTCTAGAATATCCGAGTCATCCAAGGACAATGGCGTCTGGTTCTGCCTGAGTCATCGTTTTTCTTGAACAAAGTCAGTAATTGCTCATCCCCATTGCCTCTGGCTCTGCGGAGACTTTCTTCATGGTTTGGAGTGCTTTCTCCAGTGAGCAAAAGCCTGTGCTCTGGGCAGCATTCATCGTGCTAAACCCTAAAGGGGACAGTTGGTTAACAGCAGGGGAGACTGTGTCTTGGTCTATTTAGGGTGCTATAACAAAGGACAATTGACTGAGCACCTTATAAACAGCAGAGCAGCCCAAGGCCAAGGCCCTGTCAGGGCCTGCCGTACAAGCATATGGCTGGCACCTGCATACTGCATCCTCACACAGTGGAAGGGCCGCCTCTAAGCCCATTTCCCAGAGCCCCACACCTATGACCTCATCACCTCCCAAAACCGGTGCTGGTATTAGTCATGGGAGTAAGGACTTCGACAGATGAATGTTAGGAGGATCACAATTTCAGCCTATCACATGAGGAAGTGAGGTTCGTTCGGTTCAGAGGTCACCTTCCCAGCTTGGGCTGACTGTGATAAGGGCTTTGGGGACTGCTGAGCTGTGAGTCCACCCAGTGGGAGCCTGTTTGGAATCTCATATGTGATGGGTAAATTTCTTCATTTCCCTTAGGACCAGCGCCATCCACCCAGTTGGGAGCTGGGATTATGGGAGGGGCATGAACTAAGCTTGAGTATCCTGAATAATGTTTACCCTAGGACATCCCTGCTCTGGGGCTGCCCACGCCTTCCTGCCTCAAAACGGGGAGGGTGCTGCCCTCTGGGGCTTGTCCCAGGGGACCCAGGTTTTTCCCAGGCCTGTGTGTGGTGACTGGAAACACTCCAGCTTGGGGCCAGAGGACACCCTGACAGACCTGCATGTTGTTTCCAATAGCGGAGGCTGAACTAATTGGCACTGTGGAATTCTGAAATCTGCCACTCGGGCTCCCAGCCACTGTGAGGAAGGCACTGGGGGCTGAGTCAGTGGTGCTGGCTGGACACAGGTTTGTACGGCTCTCTGCTGGGCATGCTGTAGGAGGATGCCTTTTATTCAGTGGGTATTTTCCTTGGCCTGCCACCAAGCACAGAGGTGGAAGAAAACCAATTTGTTAACTTCCCAGGAATAGGAGCCAGCTGCAGGAAGAGTCCAGAGGCCAAATCCCAGGGCACAGACCTAAGCCTTGGATCTCTGCTAAGGTCTCATCATGCGGCCACGAGCCACACATGCCCAGACCCTTAATCCTAGCAAAGCCCTCTCCTCCAGGAAGCCGTCCTCGTTGCTCTCACTCTTTTGGGCGACACACTTTCCCCTGCGGGGTACAGTGTGCATTCCACACCAGTGAGACCACTGGTTCGGGACACTTTTATCTAACAACATTAGATAAAAGGTTAACACATTGTCTAACCTGTAACAGAGTTCTCTGCTCCAGGCACTGGTACTGATATTTCCTAAATTTAGGTTACCTTTTGTGGTTATTCTAGGTTTTTATTCCTTTAAGGACTTTAAACCAAACAGGTATTCAGCAATTCAGCAAAACAAGTTCGTTAGCAAAATTGAGCAGAAAATACGGAAATTGACCAGATACTCCCTGCCCCTCCAGGCCTCTCCACTCTCAGTGTCCCAGTCCAGAGGGGTGTGCATACTGTCATCCATGAGCTACATAGTCAGCACCTTCACCCAGAACCTGCAGCATACACCAGGTCTCACTCTTAGTGTCGCACTGATTTTCTAGGTGTTTGGACAGTTTATCCACTGTGACGATACCAGGCCGGCAAGCCCTCTGCTCCCCGTACATTTCCCTTCCCATCCCTTTGGCAACCATTGGCTTTCCACTGTTGCTGTAGTGTATAGTTTTTCAAGAATGTTGGGTACTTGGAATCACCCTGCATATGCATATTGTCTCTTTTTAAAAGTCTCCCCTCTCTCTCCCTCCCCCCCCCCTTTCTTTTTCTTGTGTTTGCCTAGGTACTAGGCATTGCAGCCTGAGGCCTTGCACAGGCTAGGCAAGCACTCTACCACTAGGCTATAACTAGATTTTTGTGTGGATGTAAGTTTTCAGTTCCCTTGAATAAAGTTCAAGCAACATGACTGAGGGTTCCAGTGTCGAGAGTGTGCTTAGTGTTGTACAAAACTGCCAACTTATTTTCCAAAGTGTCTGTGCCATTTTGCTTTCCCACCAGCCATGTGTGAACACTCCATGTCCGTGCCGGTATCTGGTACTGTCAGTGGTCGGAGTTTGGTTATTCTGACAACCATGCAGAGGCATGCACCTGCTATTTCCTTTGTATTTTCCTGTGACCAGAGGTGGAGAGCATCTTCCCATGGCCTTATTTGCCATCGAAAGTATCTCTCTCTCAACACAATGGTGGTGTTCTGCTGGGTGCTCACTGGTATCTGAGCTCTGACCTTGTTCTCAAGGACCATGAAAGTCAAGGAATGGTCATCTTGGGGGCAGAACTGCCTTTTCCCTCTCACTTGGGTTGATGCCCCACCTGGAGTTCTGTGTTCAGCAAGATGAACTCGATCCACAGCTGGAGGTCTGATCATGGACCTATGGACCCTCTCTGAATGTCTTTGTGAAATGGGAGGACATTGGACCTCCTGTGTTGAGCTGTTCTGAGTAGCAGGTGTGCTGATATAGAGTACTACAGAGCCCAGCATGTAGGGAGCACTCAGGCATGCAGGGAGCACTCGGGCCAGCACTGAGGATGGCAATGATGGTTCACTTGGCATTCTGGCTGATTAACCCAGAGAATGACTGAGGCTGGACTCATTCTCTGATAACAGGAAATGGGGAGCCCGTCAATAGATGTGCTTTCTTACAATAATCTCTTAAGGATATTGTATTAGAGCCTGTGCTGGATAGCTTCAGTTGTCAATGTGGGGAACGGCCTCTATTGGAGTGATCTGTGGCAATCTTCTTGATTGCTGAGTGATGTGGGAGGGTGGACGGTGACACCCCTGAGCAGGTGGTCTTGGGTTGTATACAAAACAGGCTGACCACGGGCCAGAAGAGCAAGGCAGTAAGCACTATTCCTCTGTGGTCTGGAACCTGCAGCTCCTGCCTCCAGGTTCCTGTCCTGACTTTCCTCAATGGTGAACTGTGACCTGGGAGTTTAAGCTAAAATCTTTTCCTCCCTAAGTTGTTTTTGGTCAGTGTTTTTATCACGGTGATAGAAAGCAACTGGACACATCCTTTTCCCATTGCTGTTACAAAGCACTGCTGGCCAGAGGCAGCTCAGTGGGGGAAGGGCTGATGCTGGCTCAGTGGTCTGTCACAATGGGGAAGGCAAGGCAGGGTGTGAGGCAGCTGCGGCGCTCAGCTCATACTCTCCTCCACTCAGTCTGGTACCTCAGTCCATGGGTGCCGCCCACATTCAGAGTGGGTCTTCCCACCTCAGCTAACTCAGCATAGAAACCCCTCACAGACCTGCCAAGAGGTTTGTCTCCTAGGTTTTTCTAGTCAAGTTGACAATATTAACCATTAAAGATATGTACCCTCTTTACTCGCCCAGGCCCACCTGCCCAGGGATGGCACTGGCCACTGCAAACTGGGCCCTCTACATCAATTAGAAGTTTAGAAAATATAGCACAGAAATGGCCACAGGTGAGTCCAATTGTGGCAATTTTTCAACCGAGGTTTTCCTCTTCCAGGTGTCTCTGGTTGGTGTCAAGTTGGCAAAACCAGCCAGCACTTAGGCCTCGGTGCTTCGGAGCAGCGTCTAGAAGACACTGAAAACAACTCAGTGAGGTGACTGTGATGGCCCAAAAGATTGGGCCTCAAAGCACATATCTGGAAAAACAGAATCACAGCCAAATAATTAACTGTAGAGACTGAGCAGTGCCTCCTACAGTGGACATGTTGCCCAAGAAGCAGTCCCAAATAGTGACCAGAGGTCAGCTAGTTAGCGGAGGACTGTCCCTGTGTCACTCACCCACATTCTTGACTCCAGCCAAGGCCAGTCTGGCCTGGCGTCGTCGCTCGTACCATCCACAGGGAGGACTCATGAAGCACTGGAACAGACCCAGAGGAGAAACGTGTTTGGAGCTTTTCCTCTGCACTCCAGCCACACAAACATCTATTCTGGGTTTGGGCTGTTTTCCAAGTTGGGTTACATGATGATGATAAACAATAGGGTTTTTGGAGGGGAGGGGGTGAGTGAAATTTTAACTGGGCACTCTGCAAAACACCATCAAAAAATAATTGAAGCAATGATTCAGTGGAAAAGCTAGCAGTGTAAAGAACTGTCCGTGCTTGTGGAGGTGTTTCCCTCTGAGATCCTCGTTTAGTTCTTGATGTTTGGGAAGATCTGCTGTGGCTGCAGTTCTGACTTAGCTGCCTGTATTTCC
Organism: Eospalax fontanierii; assembly: GCA_035773235.1. NCBI lineage: Eukaryota > Metazoa > Chordata > Mammalia > Rodentia > Spalacidae > Eospalax > Eospalax fontanierii. The sequence continues at coordinate 58,314,956 of CM069542.1, read as the reverse complement.
CAGAGGCTCGGGGGCTTGCTTTTATAGTCTATCAATAATTATCTATCTGACTCTAAGGATAAAAATGGCAAGCAAAAGGTCAAGAAATCAATTAGCTGTCTTAAATTTGCTGAGAAATTCAGGATAGTGCTCATGACTGAAATTTACAAAGTAAATCCATATAAGATGAAGAAATAAATTAACCAGAATGACAAAATGAAAGGCCAGCTCCCATGTAACCTCATAAATTTCCTGCTTGATGCATTTCAAGTCTCTGATTTCTAATAAAATTCTCATGAGAACCAAGTAGGGCTTCATAAAAACTCCTGAAGCCTCCCCATGAGAACCGGCTGGTTTAGAAGGGCACATGGGTTCAAGGCTGTGGTTTATTTATTAAAAATTTCTCAGTAAATATATCATAGTCGGCTGGGTATCGCCCCATGCTCATGGGGGCGGGGAGGCATACTACATTTCTGCTGTCCCCAACTAGGAAGAAAAACAAGGAAAAGCACGTCTGGAGCTCTCTGCCCCAGAAGAAACTGTAATCTTAAGCTTTTTGCTGAAGAAAGTTCTAGGCCCTTTCCATTTACCTTCAGCTTAGGGACCTGGGGAAAGTTGGAGCAGTCTGGCCAGAATGGTGGGTAGCGAGGCCTTTGGGAGCGGAGGGGAGCTTGGTTTGGTTTTGACCATGCCAGAGGCGAGACCCTCTTGGGGCATAAGCAGAAGAGATGCTGTGTGGGGAATGCAGGAGCTCCTTGGGGGTTTCAAGCATCTCAGAGCACAGGTATGTGGTTATTCCCTCTCTCCTTCCCTCTCTTCCTTCCTTCCTTCCTTCCTTCCTTCCTTCCTTCCTTCCTTCCTTCCTTCCTTCCTTCCTTCCTTCCTTCCTTCCTTCCTTCCTTCTTGTGGAGGATGTGGTTATTCCCTCCCTTCCTCCCTCCCTCTCTCCCTCCCTCTCTCCCTTCCTTCCTTCAAGGGTCTTGGGGCTGGAGAGATGGTTCAGTGGTTAAGAGCATTGACTGCTCTTGAAGAGGACCTGGGTTCAATTCCCAACACCCAGATGGCGATTAACAATCGTACATAACTTCAGTTCCAGGGGATCCGACACACTCTTCTGACCTCTGTGGACATTACACAACACAGGTGCACTTACCTATGTGCAAGCAATACACTTGTGCACATAAAAATAATAAGTAAAATGTTTAGAAAAGAAGGCCTCATAACTCCTAGGCTGGCCAGCAGCTCTCTGTATAGCTGAGAATGACCTTGAAATTCTGATCATCCTGCTTTCACCTAATTGCTGGGATTATGTAGTAAGAACCCAGTACGTGGTGCTTGCTAGGCAAGCACCAACTAAGCTCTACCAACTAAGCCACATCCTTAGTCCCAGATGTATGTTTAAATGTAGTTAGAAAGCTGCTGAGCCTACACAGAACTCCCCACAGACCTACCTGCCACTGGGAAGAGCTGTGTTCACTCCCAGTGTTCTTTCAATCAGGACCAGACACATATCAAAAAAGCCTCCTAAGATAGGGGTTGCTGCTATCATCCCCATTTAGAGGAAGGGAAATCACACAGAAAGGTTAAGTCATTTGCTGAAGTCACACACCTCATTAGAGCAGGACACTGAACCCAGGCCAGTGAACTTCATTGTGGTGCCTGGAGTCACAGGGTTATATTTGGAGAGATGCCTCATGTGACATCTCAGGAGCTTTTCATGTACTGACTCTACTCAGCCTGGCTCCTTTTCAGACAAACCCATGTGTGATGTTTGAAGTAGCCTGACTCTTAGCATTCATTAGGCCAAGGGTGAACCCAGAAGGCTGAGTGCCCATTCCTTCAGCTGTCTCTTGTGCACTTCCAGACCAGGGCTTCGTTCATTTTCTTACTAGAACAAAATCTCCAGCATGAAATGGGGAGGTAGAAGCCAGGCCCAACCCTTATCCTATCAGAGAATCTTACCCTTTGATCCTTAGACCTAGAATATTGCACACACAACAACAGATTTCTCTTTGTTTGTAATGGAAAAGCACACAGCTTTCAGTACTTTTGATAGGTCAGGCATGCACACTCACCTCCATTCTCTATCTGGGGTGGAGGGTAGGGAGGGGCCTGAGGAATCAGAGGGGCTCAGTGAGCTTGTTTACATTACAAACAGTAACTCTTTGGTTGTAAAGTTGGGTAAAAGTCTTCAGTCCAGATTTGTCCATATTGAAAATATCCCTATATCCAGTGTTCAGAGCGCATGTTGTGTCACACGCCTGACATGGTTAGAGACCTGCTGCTGTACACACAGAGGGAGATGCACGAAGGGGCCCTTTGCCCCCTCCCGCATGCACCTTTCATAAGGACTATGAGACTCATGTGTATATGCCAGTGTGGTCTCTAACTTGTGTCAGGTGTGTGGCTCACATCATCTCCAAATGTGTGTGTGTCTGAAGGCGAGTCAGGGTGCGCTGGGTCCAAACAAGGAAGGCTCTAGGTCTGCAGGTGAAGCATCTGTCCAAGTCTATTCTTGTGGAGTTCACTGGCCTGGGTTCCGCATCCTGCTCTATCCCTGATTAGGTCTGTGACTTGACCTTTCTGTGAGAATTTCCCGGCCTCTAAGCAAGTGTCATAACATTGGCCCATGTCTGCTGAAGAGCAATGGTATGCTCAGCATTGGCACACACAGGTTGTGGTCTGTGGCTGAGAAAACAATCAGTTTTTTAAAAAAAAATAGATTTTGGTTTTTATAGTAATTTTAGATTTACAACAAAATTGAGCCAAGAGGTCTAACATATCTGCTGCCTTCCCACACACAGTCTCTTTGGCTCTCAACACTCCCACCTGAGGGCACTCTACAGTCTATGGACCTGTCTGGTGCCTCACTATCCCTGGGGCTGATGTTCACACTGTTGCACTTCTGTAGCTTTGCACAAATGTAGCATGACCTGCCTCCCTCGTCATGTGATCACAGTCCCTCTACTGTGGACAAACTCTCAGAACTCCACCCACGCGGCCCTCCCTCCTTCCATCTGACCCCTGGCAGGCATGGAACCTGTCACTGTCTTCTTTAGAACGTCAAATGAAGTTATGTAACATACGACCTTAACGGCTTCTTTCCCTTGGTGACCTGCAGGTACACCCGTGCATGTCTTTTCCTGGGTTGATGGTTCTGATCCTTTGAGCCCTGGGTAGCACCCTGCTGCCTACAAAGTACTTACCTTCTCTCCCTCAATTCCTAGATCCCTCCCTTCTTTCTTTCCTTCCTTCCTTTCTTGGTATGTGTGAAGGAGCATGTATGTATGTGTGTATATGTGTGTCTCATACTTGTGTCAGCACACTTGCCTGTACACGTGCCTCTGGAGGCCAGGGGAGGATGTTGGGTATCACCCTATCATGCTCACGTTTAGTCTTTTGAGATGGGGTCCTTCACTGCATCTGCAGCTGGGCTGGGGGCCAGCAAGTTTCAGCAATCCCCCTTGTGTCACCTGCTGGACAGCTCTAGTGTCAACTTGACACACCTGGTGGAGGGAGCCTCAATTGGGGCACTGTCTCCATTGGACTGGCCTGTGGCATTTTGGGGGCATTCTGTGGGAAATTTTCTTGATTGTTGAGTGCTGTGGGAGGGCCCAGCCCACTGTGGGTGGTGCCACCCTGGGCAGGTGGTCCTGTATTGTATAAGAAAGCAGGCTGAGCGTGGGCCAGGGGAGCAGCCAGTAAGCAGTGCTCCTCTGTGGTCTGTGCTTCAGCTCCTGCCTCCAGGTTCCTACCTGAGTTCCTACCTTGGGCTTCCTGACTAACCGTGTGACCTGAAAGATGTGAGCAAAATGGTCCGAGTGTTTTGTCACAGCAATGGAGAAGCAAACTACAACAACCACGCCTCCCCCTCATACCTGGTGCTAGGATTACAGGCTGGGGTGGCCCTGCCCTGATATTTTACTGGGTGCTAGAGATCTGAATTTGGGTCCAAAGCACTCTTACCCACTGAGACACTTCTCCTGTACAAAGCACATACTTTTCTCGTTCAAGTGAAAAGTACTCTTTAGGTCTGGGGAAACTGAAGAACCCACAGCTCAGGAGCTCATTCTAGAATTCTTTGTCCCTGAAGGGACACAAATGACTGCATCGGCCCTATGGTAAATCTGGACACTGCTGCATATGTTGCCAGTTATGGAGTCTGGCTCAGGAGGTTAATTTGGTGTTAAAGAAATGGGCTGGATGTCCTGTTGATGCTGACTTTGAATGTCAGGCTGCTACTACTGGAAATGGAAGTCCCTCCTGTTCATTTGTAGAAAATGAACTGCATTTGAACATCTGATTATCTTCACGAACATTAAATAGCAGCAAAGGGGGACTGGTGACTTGTGAGGGAGAGTGCTAACCACCTTGCAAGGACGCAGCCTCTCTTAGGGCCAGCGAGGTCCACGCAGGCGTTTCTGTGCAAAAGCTTCCACTTCAGAGGGGTGGAGTGGCATGTCATTGACTCGGGATGGAGGCACGCGGGTGGGGGTGGAGGGAGCGGGCATTGGGTGCATCATACCACCAGGGAGAGGCACGAGCGCCACCTAGTGCCCAGACGGACCAGGCTAGTCCCAGGGTGGGAACTGTGAGAGGGGTGTAGCGTTTGCCCTAAAAGCAAAACATGGAATTGAAGTAGACCAAAAACCTCCTTCCAGGACTCACCACAGAATGTCTTCATTAGGACTGTCAGCAAGGCCTTGGCCTCTTAGTCCAGTGAAGTGTCAGTCGATTCCTTCTCCACCAGGAATGGTTTATTTGTAGTCTAGAATTATGGCTCGGTATCACCACGAATTCAACAGAAGGTCTCTGGGCTTCTTATTTCTAAGCCTAGTCACAGCTGAGCCACATAAAGCTTTCAGCTAACAATGAGTGGAAATATGTTACTAAAAATCCCGAGTGTTTGCAGATGTATTCCACCTCTAGATTCTTGCATTGAGAGTGGAAGGTTGGATCTGAATACTGAGTGGAGCTGTCATCCATGCTGCGACGCTGTGACTGAAAACAGAAACTCGCAGACTGCTTTCGTAGCTGCACCTGGAAGGTCTGGGGCAGAAGGCAGCACCCTGTCCTGTGTGGAGGACTTACTTTGTGAGGCTTTTTGTCTTCCTGAGAACCTGCAGGTGCTGAGAAGGGACCGGAATGACTTGGCTTCCCAAGACTGCGTGCGGATGAAGCTCCCATGTTTGTCACCTGTGGAGGTGAGGTGCTCTTAGGCACCAGAGCAAAGACTCTGAGATCCTCAGAGAAACCATGCTGGGGTAGAAAGGGGGATGCAGTTTCCGTGAGCAGTGACTCTCCATAACACTGCTTTTCCAGAGAGGTGGAGAACCCCAAATCATTTCTTCACTAATTGACCAAACTTCACTGTACCAAAAGTAAGTCTCTTATTTTATCTAATGCTACATTTAAAAAAGAAAGCTTAAAAAGTGTCATTTTAAGAACTCAGATTCTTGGGTTGATGATGATGGCGATACACCTTGGCAGTGTTCCTTTGTGTTTTTTCTGGCTTCAGTCAAAAGGGCACACGAGGAACAAAATCGTATTGTTGTTAGGCTCTGGTCCTCCTCTCCCCTTCCTTCTCCACCACAGCCTTGCCAGTGTGTAAACAAATCGGAAAACCTGTCCCGTTACTCCAGCTGGAAAGAATTGAGCTCCACCAAGGCCTGGATTCCACACAGCATGGAAACCCTGACAGATGTAATGAGTCTGTCCTTGTGGACTTTCCATGGAGGATTCCCCCCTCCCAGCTGTTACCTTGAATCTGGATTAGGGCTGTAGCTTTCTGAGAAGGTCATGATGTTGTAGGGCCAAGGGTGCTGGCTGCTTCAGTTGTCATGGGTACCAAGGGGAGCACTGGACTGATTTTTGTGAGATTAGTGGGGTAGGCCACTAATCCCAGTGAACTTGCTTTGTAAAATTTTTTGTTGTTGTTAATTTTCAATTATGTGTTTCTCGTGGGGAGGCAGGTGGGCTGCTCACATGAGTGCATGTGCCTGTGGAGGCCAGGAGAGAGAATCAGATTCCCCTGGAGCAGGAGTTACAAGTAGTTGTGAGCCACTAATGTGGAGAGTGGGAACTGAACTCAGGTCCTCTGCAAGAGCAGTGTGTGTTCTAACCAATGAATGATCTCCAGCCCTGTTACTACTTTTTAGAAACCTTTACTGTGAAGTCCAAGCTGTCCTCCGACTCATGATCCTCCCATATCAGCCTCCAGAGCACTCGGACTGCAGGCATGAACAACTAGGCCTAGATTTTTCCCTTCACATTTTATTTTTTTAAAAAAGACTTCATTATTGAATGTGTATGAGTGTTTTGCCTGCATGTGTGTAAGTGTGTAAGTTGGGAAATGCTCACAGAGGTCAGAAGAGGGTGTCAGATCCCCTGGAACTGGAGTTAGAGAGGGTTGTTAGCCACCGTGTGGGTGCTGGGAATTGAACCCGGGTCCTCTGCAAGAACAACCAGTGGTCTTAACCACTGAGCCATCTCCCCAGCCCCTCCCTTCACATTTTAAACCAGGGAGTATTTTTTGTCTTCTGACTTGGTGGTTGCATTGAAGTAAAAAAGTTGAACAGGATAAGCTTACTGTGGAATGAATAGCCTGTTTGGTTAAGTTTATGGTTTTAGCACTAAACTCTCCCATACCAGGAGGCCTGGACAGTCAGACATTCTAAGCAATATGGAAAATGAGATCAAATTCGGGACCACAAACCAACAGGCTACAGAGTGGGCTAGAATATAGCTCAGTGGTACGTGCTTACCTAGCATGAGTGAGATCTGGGTTCAGTGCGCTATAAACCAGTATGGAAATTGACCCTAGCACTTGGGAGGTGGGAACTAGAGGATCAGTTCTCAGCAGGGCTGAGAAGTCTCCATGACAAAAGGTCCAGCTTTTCTGAGGAACTTTGGAACCCAACGTTGAGGCTCCTCGAGGGTAAGGAGCTGACCTCCTCGTCTTTGGGTTTCTGCTAGTTTTGGTTCTCTGCTGCTGCTTCTCAAGAGCTATTTCCCAGAAGACCCGAGTCCCCCACCTTGGTGGCCTCACATCCACCAAAGCCAATCACTCAAAGGGCCATTGCTCTGCATTTTAGACCTTGGTTCTTTGTCTTTCTGCCTGTTAGCAGGGAGATGCAGGCCTGCCCTTCACCCCCAGACTGTGTGCTTGGGATAACTTTCCTGAGGTTCCTGTATTGACTCCTAGAGGTTCTTAGTGGTTTATACTATCCCAAAAGAAAGAAGAGCCAGTCTGTCTTTTCTAGGCAGATCCTGGAGATGACAGCTAGTCTGGTGGGGGTGAGGGGGCACTGTGGAAGTGCCACCTGCTTCCCCAAATGCCATAGGCACAATGAATGTCCTTCTGTGTAGCCTTGTGACCCTGCCGACCAGCATTCACTGTGTTCCTTACTGGTGTTCTCCGGCAAGCACACATGTATTTTCTCACCCTTTTAGTTCTCTGGTAACATACACCTGAGCTGTGGGCTGAGGTGGCCACTTGTGAAGCCCAAGCTAGGCTGACGCCCTGAGCAGCAAGGATGTCTCTGCTTTCTGTGTACTCGGTGCCCCTTGCACTTAATTAGTATTCCTTAAATGGGGGAAAATGAAGAGTGCGAGCTCTCCTGCTGTCTGAGGGAGCACGTAAAGAAAGAACAGATCCCGCCCCGCCCTTTCCGTCTCCGCTGGTTTCCAGTCTCCTCTCTGCATCCCCCATGACGTCACCCCTTTTCACTAGGATTTGCACTGAAGCTGCAGAGTGTGATGCTTGTGACGTCTGGTTAGGTTATCCTTCCTGTACTGTTCAGGAATTGTGCTGGGCCTTGGACTTAGGGCTCAAAGTCAAGAGAGCACCCTTACTTAGCTTCAGGGAGGATGGGAAGTGTGGGAAGAGAACACCTTCAGCAGGGAAGTGACGGGAATGTATCCAGCACACAGGTGAGGTCTGGCAGGCCCGGGAGAAGATGGAAAGGCATTGACAGAGTTGACACTGGGAGAGAAACGGGAAGGGTCTCCTAGGAAGCCAGAAGAGGCCCAGAGCCTTCTCATCTGCTCAGGGGTGAGCCTGGGTAGAAGGACCCAGTGCCATAGCAGTACAGTGACTGCGGTAGGATTCATCCTCTCAACAAACTCTTCTTACTTGCTATTCTCTTCACCCATGTACCAAAACACCCAGCTGCCATCTTTGATTGCTGCACGTTCTGGCAACAAGGAGCTATATGGGGCTGGGCTGAACTGAGCCACACTATGGGTCTTGTTCAGGCCCTACTAGGTGTTTGCGGACGGTAAACCATTCATTCCCAAGAGCATGTAGCTCTACCACCACACACTTTTCCCTTCGATGGTTTATGATTAGACTTCCTTAACCAGCTGGGAAGGAAGGCTCAAAGAATTGATGGCATAACCTACCAACAAAGGACACCTTAGGGGTCGAGTTAGAAAGAGACTGAGGACCAGGGAAAAGGAACACCTGCCTCCTTGTTGGAAGCTCTTATGTCGTGGGCTGAGTAGAGGAACAAGGTTTGCAGATAAGTAACTGGGTAGAAAGCCAACAAAGACCCCCTGGTTACCTTGCAGAAAGGAGAGCTGAGTGCCAAAAGAAACTGGACACAGTGGCACCTGTCTGTAATCCCAGTACTCGGGAATTAAGCAGGAGGAGGGGCACTCCAGGCCACTACTGGCTACATAGTGAGTTTGAGACCACTGTGAGCTCTATGGGACTGTCGTAAAAAACCAAACCAGACCTGGAGTTGTAGCACACACCTTTAATATCAGCACTCAGGAAGTAGAGGCAGGCAGAGCTCTTGTGAGTTCAAGGACAGCATGGTGTACATAGTGAGTTCCAGGCCAGGCAGGCTACAAAGTAAGACCTTGTCTCAAAAAATCAAAACCCAAACCACCCCCCACAACCTGCTCAGACGTCATTATATCCTACCAAAGGCACAGTAATCATAAAAACGGCATTCACACTTTCAGTCATGTTGATTATAAGCATGTCGTGTAATCTACCTCTAGAAATTTTGTACTCTCTAACCATGAGAGTCCAAAAAGGAACATAGTTAGAAAGTGTTCTTAAAAAGTGATCAACACCAACTTAGTGTCAGGACCAGCTAATTATCAAAAGCACTCAGGATATACTTGGACTCTGGTTTTAGCTTTGAGTTTTCCAGAAGCCGTAGTAGAGAAGAATCACGCCAGGGCTCGCACAGTTCTCAAGGGAAGCAAGCACTCTGGACCAGAAGCCCCCCACCGCCTTCTCACTGTGCTTGAATCTGCTGTACAGAGCGGCTACGTGTGGATGTTAGGGAGTTGAGACCTCATCCAGTCTGGTTTCCTCGTGTTTCAGGCATGCAGTGGAGGTCAAAAGTGGAAGGACACAGGAAGTAAGCTTTCTCTTCTCATGATGCTGTATGGCCAGCCTGATGTGCTGACCTGCTTATGCGACCACGACTGTGGTCAGATGTAAAAACTCGCCTCCTGCTTTGTCCTGTCCCTGCAGTTACAGTCCCTCTGGAAGGACTCAGACTTAGGGGTGGATGTGAGGCAGGGCTCTTGGGAAGGTCGCAGGCTCATCGTCGGCAGTGGCCTCTGTGTGCTCAGGTCCTTGGCAGGCTCTTGCCACTCCTCACACTCTGAACCGTCTGGGGCTCTTCCAGGGAGGCCTGCACCAAGGCAGAAGTCTCTGCATGAGTCTCTGCCTGGGATGGGGCTGATATTGGCAATGGTGATAGGAAAGGGCTTGGTGACTGCTTCAGGCATGGCAGGCAGAGTAGGGCTCCCGCCCAGTCTCCTGGAGTGGGCTGTCTGCAGAGTCACTGGGGCTGCCTTCTTGGTGGGGGACATGGTACTTTCCGTGGTTGCACTGAAGTACAGCGATGCGCTCTCCGGCTCTTCCTTGCCACGAGTTGCAGGGTCGGCGGCCTCAGTCCTACCCTTTGGGCTGCCTTCCTCCTGGGTGGCTGGTGGCTCCCGGGTAGGTGCATTGTCCCAGCGCTCGCTGGCAAAAGAGACATAACTCGAAGTTTCCAGTGACTCCATCTCTGCTTTGGGAGCACCTGTGAACTCCAAGTATTTCTCCAAGGTCAACAGGTCATGAGGGGGCGATGGGGGACCTTGCTGGGAAAACATGGGCTTCCTTTGCAGATTACAGTGTTGACTCAACCCCCGCACAGGGGAGCCTGAGCGGACAGGACTATCATCTCCAAAGGCTGCGTTGATTTTAGAGACACTTCCTGTTTTCAGGGCAAGTTTTACTAATAGCCAGTGGTGGTGACTGAAGAAAGAGTACTCTCCAGATCTCTGGTCTCTGAGCCCCACCTCTGGAGGGCTCTGCTCCAGACTGGGGGGCTTGTCTAGACTTGTTAGCTCATAGCTTTCCTCTGGGTACCAGCTCAAGCTCTCCAGCCTCTCCCCTGCTGGGACCATGGTCCTGGGAGGAGGCTTTTCCTCAGCTTTGTCACTCTCTACAGGGCCACAGCATTTCCTCATGAAGCCCTGCCGGATGGCTGTGGATCTGGGGTGTAGGAAGCTATAATAAATAATCAGTGAGACACTGCCTGAAAAACAAAGAGGAGACCATGAGGCCATGTTCTCTGATGCTCCGCGTCCTCCTGTGGCTGGCAATCTCTGGCACCACTTTGAGTTCAGCAACATCATTTTGATCTAAAAAAGAATCTTCTGTGGAGTCTCTGAACCAGACATTTTAAGGGGATTTTAAATAGGCCCCAGCTTCTAAGAGTTGGAAATGTCTCTGAACTTAAAAACATATAATAAGGCTTCACTTGTGTTGAGTCTGCCTTCCTTCCTCAGGGCATCTCCTACTGGGTGTGTGTGTGCGTGTGTTAGAAATCTCCTCCAACCATCAGTACTCTGGGTCAAACACTCATAATCCCACCATCAACATGGTGTGGATGGACGCCAGAGCTGGGGAGGTAGGCAGTAAGGAGCTACCTCAAAAACAAGAGGCCAAAGCAGAGGTCAGCCACCTTCCCCAGAAGCCCCCGTCAAGGCCTTTCCACGAAGAACAACAACAACAACACTTCCCCTGTGCACAAACATCTTAATCACATTGTCATTTTCATTTACGCCCATCAGAAGTGTTGACTAGCAGGGCAGTAATCTCTTTAGCAGAGCCTTCCAGTAAGCCACCCACGCTGTTTCCAGCTTCCTGTTGCATTGGGGAAAGTGCCTGGACTTAGAGTGAGCTGACAGCAATAAGTGGGGGGAGGAATCTTAGGGCACCAGGAGACCACAGCATGAAAGGCCTGGGAGGAGCCCAGAGGACGTCCCCTCAGAACGTCTGGTTTCTTTGAGGGTCATAGGGCAAGGCTCTGGCTAGTGGTAGGATTGGAACCCAGGACAAAGGCCAGCATTCCTGTGTGTTCCTGTAATCTCTGCAGCAGGCTGTGCTTACATGCTGGTTTCTAAGCACTGCTTTGGAATCTCACCAGCCCTGGAGGAACTTGCAGTCACTCATCCTTTATAATGAGCCACTCAGGGCAGGAAGGACCAGCCTGCCACAGTCCTGCACACACTGGATTCCTGAGGGCCCTTACCACCTGCCAGGCTTGTGGCTGTAGCTCCAGTCAGGCGGTAGGCAGTGAACACATGTTTGTCCAGAAAAAGGAAATAGGGAGTTGAGTTTGGGCAGCACTGCCTGCTTTCAAGCCTGTGTGCTGTGCACTGCAATTCTGTTTTTACGTTTTAATTTTTCTCGAGACAGGGTCTTGTTATATATAGCCTAGGCTGGCCTCAGCTGATTGCAGGTGTGAGCCATCATATCTGACTTGTAAATATCATTAACTTATGGTAGTGCTGAGGATTGAACCCAGGGCTTCTTGTGTGCCAGGCAGGTGCTCTACCACTGAGTTCTAGCTGCAAGCTTTCTGGAGGATGAGGGAGATGCTGCCACCTCCTTCCGTCCTCTTCCTCCTCTTCATCTTTTTAAAGACAGGATCTTCTTATTCTGGGTTGGCCTGAACTCACATCGGTCCTCCTACTTCAGCCTCCCAGGTACCAGGATTGTACGGCACTAACACATTTTGATTTCAAACACACATGAGATATAATTTAATTTTTGCTAATGCCTGAGCTTAGCGACTGGCTCACAGTTTATTTTTTCCTTTCTCTCTCTTGGCATACTCTTCCACTCTGGAATTCCCAAGAAGGCCAAATGGGAGCCAGAGCCTTGTCCAGCTCCGCCTGCTATTGGGTGCAGGGACAGTGGCAGATTGCCTAGTCCCTCCTGAGAGGAGTGGGCAGTTTTAGTTTCCTACTTCCTGTGAGCTAGAAAACCCCCATGAAAGCCCCTCTCCATGGGAAGATGGCAGGGCACAAACCAGGAGCACTGAGACCAACTTGCATGTGGCAGAGCAGCTCTTGTCAGGGCACCAGCTGTTCTTGGCTTCTTGTGGGCTGTCCATATGCACACCTACAGCTTAGAAACCAGCGCCCTGCTGCTCAGCTTACTATTTTAGAGAACTGGCCAGGTGCCCTTCAGCAAATGGGCGGGTGTTTAAAAAGGATGGACCAGACACAGAATAAAGCTCAGTTTAAAAGGAGGGTGAAATTGAGGCTCATGCCCCAACGGAGGGGCCTAGAGCCAGCTCCACATACATGATGGTCTACATGACAAGACTCTAGACATGGAGATGCGTGAGCAGTGGCTGGGAGTTGAGCAGAGTGGGAGCACGCACACGCTGGAGCATGGAGGGACCTTGTGGCCAGACAGTCTCCATGACCTGGCTGGACCACGTTGACATCTTGATCTTGATGTTGTTGAACCATTTTTCAGCTGTTACTATTGGAGGAAACTAGGTAATAGGTTCAGGGAATTCTGTCTATCATTAAACTACAGCTACAGAAAGAGAATTCGATTTGAGTTCATGCACCTCCTGTGAAAGCTTTTTGGCAAGGTCATTCTTACCTCAGTTGGCAGTGACCACACAGGCCAGTCCAACCCGTGGGTACTGTGAGCTCGGTCCCCCTCCCCACCCCATGCTGCCTATGCTGCTCTGTGACCAGTGGTCTTGGCTGCCTCCATGTGCTCCTTTGGAGTCTATGTTACTGGAGGGAGGAGCCCAGAACCCAGAGTCGCTGCAGCTGGGTACACTCCGTCCTGACACATGCAACACAGGACAGTGGTATCTATGAAGAACGGACTGGCATCTTGTTTCAAGTGTGGTGAGAAAGCCCTTATGGAGCTCCTGTAGACCTGGGAGTCCTGGTTCACATCAGGACACACCAGGACACAGGTGTCACTCACATCTAGGCCCCAACTGACAGCCTGAAGGGGCTGGGCATGTCACAGATGCCTGCGATGGGGCTGTGGGTGAAGTCCAGCCCTGCCACTTCCCGGCTGTCCTACTGTGTGCAGTTAGTCACTCAGTGTGCCCTGTGCTTTTTCTTCTTTCACTCTAAGTTGTAGATACTGCAGAGCCCACCTACCAGGAAACGTGGGGCTGTGTGGCCGGGTGGGAGGGGCTCCTGGCTGTGCTGCCCTGGATGCGGTGACATAGTCGTGCCAAGGCAGAGGAGGATAGGCATGGCCCACACCCTTTGAGAGCCCCATGGAGGAGCAGGTAGGTGCAGCATTTTGGACAGACATGGCTGACACCAGATCTGCTTGACACTCTTAGCGGTCAATCCTGACAGACAAGGTCCAGCTAAGGCCCCATGCCATGGAGGACTGCCTCCTCACCCACAATGCGGTCTGGTCTCCAGCTCACTGTTCTAAGCTGTGTTCCTACCCTTCCAGTTCATTTAAAAATGCAAACGGGGGCTGAGGAGATGCTCAGTGGACTCTGCTCACTGCACGGGCACGAACACTGGAGTCTGGACCTCAGGAACCTGCGTGAAAAGCCAGGCAGGTGTGGTGGCTGCCTATGGCTCCAGAACTTGGGAGGCAGGTCAGGGCTCCTCGGGCAAAACTGGCTACCCAGTCTAGTGGGAATCTAGGCTCTAGGCTCAGGAAGAGACCCTGCTTCAATACAAACGTGGCATCTGATGTCAACTTCAGGCCTCCACATGCACAGGCACCTGCACACACATGTATACCCACACTCAGGCCAATACGTGTGAACACACACCATACACACATAAGCATTAAAGAATAAAAACAAAAACACAAGTGATGTGGAGATTTGGCCAAGGCACAAGGGTCTTACCAATGAGAAATCCAGACAAGACCCCTGCCACAGTCCACAGGCTGGTCCACGGTGCCCCCTGGAGGAAGTCAGTAGCCAAAAGTAAGAGGACAGTGTTCTCCAGCAGCATGACCTGTGGGGCCGGGAGAGAGTCACCACACCTGTTGGGGACATGCGGCTCCCTGTCCTGCCACCTGCCGCTCTTCCTTTTGGGATTCCAGCTGGGGTTCATGGACCAACCAGCCTCCTCTGAGCAGGACCAAGGCCCCATCAGGAGTGCAAAGGGAGGTTTGGTTGGCGTGGTTCATGAAGGTGTCCGAATGCGGCGAGAAGGGTAGACTCTCGGCTCGAGCGGGTCTAACCACCCCACACTAGACAGCCGACAGAAGCCAGCCTGCTTCTGACAGTTCAAGGCCACGTCTCAGGAGGAGAGCAGTCCTTGAATTTCCTATTTGAGAAAGCTCAAAGCTGCCCACAGAAGCCACTGTTTGTGCCAAGCACATCCTGGTGAGAGTTGACTGGGGCCTGGACCTTCTTGTAGCAGCTGCATTAGAAAAAGCTTGTGACTGTAAATGCGCTCTCTGCCCCTTCAGACAGGAGTCACCCATCCCACCCCCACAGCTGTCTTTTTAAGCCTTGAGAGCATCTCTTTGAAATAGTCATTCAAGGAGGTCGCTCTCCAGGCACGTGAGCATCTTGCTCTCAGGTGAGTGACCTCTGCCTCCCGCTACTCATCAGGACACCAGACATCTGTTCCTGTTTCTGACAACTTCAATTAACAAACCAGACAGTTGCTTTTGGTGCTTTTGCATCTCCCCGACTCTACGGAAACCCTTATCTCCCCATGTACACTCCCTCCTTTCCCTTTAAAATTCCCCAGCACTGCTATACAAACCACAGTTCAGCTCAAAGGGCCTCTCTTCCCTATCACAAACCAAAGGCACTCAGTGGGCTTTGCCTTCCACTGGTCTCTGGATGTCTCTCACCTCTCCGCACCCAGCTACAGTGTCACTTTGAAAAAATTATTTACTGTATTATTATTATTTTATGTGTGTGAGTGTGTTGCCTGCATGGATGTAAGTGCACCCATGTCATTCAGTACCCGCTGAGGTCAGAAGAGGGCGTCAGATCCCCTGGAACTGGAGTTACAGACAGTTGTTAGCTGCCACTTTGGTGCTAGGAGTCGAATCTGGGTTCCCTGCATGAGTAGCCAGTGCTCTTAACCACGGAGAGCCCCCAAGTGCCACTTTTGCAAAGCCTTCCCTTGGCCAACCTCGGTCCTCTCCCTGCCCCCATGTTCTTCTGGGACTCTGATAACATGGCTTGTCTAGTCACAGTGGCTGCATTGATAGTCGTGGCCACAGAGAGGTGGCTTTCTTACACACTAGCCTCGAGTTCACTTCCAGTGTTTGAAGCTGTGCGTATGCTGAGGTGAATACAAGCCTCTTATGGGTCAAAGAGGCAAACCATGCACACACATGTGTGCACCGCCCCACCTCAAATGCTATGGATACTGTAAAAATCAGGATCAAAGAGAACCAGCATGGCCACTTGCCATGTAGAAGCTAGCCATCCTGCTTCTGGAAGGGCTGTCCCAGAAGTTGAGGTAGCAGAGGATGTACACGGCCCCCACCAGCAAGTTGAACAGCCTCCAGTGGCAGGTGCTCTCCACAATGTCACTCTGCTGGGCTACAAGCCAGAAGGTCATCACCAGCCAATGGGCACCTGGAGAGAGTGTGGGGCAGAAGTCAGTGTCCAGTGGGAAATGGGGGTAGAATTGAGTATATCCCAGAGGAGACATCAAAGGTGAGAAGAGAACCAAGGGGCCCAGAAAGGCCACTCATTGTATCCCTGCATGTTGTCCCCTCTGAGCCTCTCAGACGGCATCTGACCTACTTTGGAGATGAGAAAACAGACTGGCTTCAGTGACATGCACAAGGCCTTGTGTACCGATGTCCTTCTGCCTCTTGAAAGTGTTTAAAGAGGCCATTACAGAGCCGTCTCCTCCTTCTGAATCGTTGCTGTGGAAGCCCAAGGCCTCCACACCCAGAGAGAGCACCATGAGGTCCAACCAGTTTTACTCTCATGTTTTTAAGATGAATAATATCATTCTAGAGCACAAGCTGGATCTTTTAATAATGAATAAAATGCAGTTAACTTCTCTTTAGGAACACAGCTTTTTGTCCCCCTTCAAAAAAATGTTCTTTTCTGCCAATAACTGTATTAAACATTTGCTCTGGGTCCAAGGGCCAACTATTTCTCAATGTCCCCAGTTCTCCTCAAACAAGAGTACACTGTTCCTTCTTACAGAGTGTATTCACTGAAGACCAGAAGACTGCCGTCCTTGGCAGAGACACACAGGTCCCATTCACGACTCTGCAGGCAGACAGACTTCCAGTCACCACATTCCTATCTGTGCTGCTGGGCTGAGGGAGGCCTGGAATTCTGTGGCGCTGTCCTATTTGAAATAAGGACAATGCCAGAGATTCAAAGGAAACAGAGTACTTTTGGAGACTATAAGCAGCATCACATATATACTATGTAGTTTTGTATAGGATCAGGACAGTGGGACCCCCACCTCCTGTATAGTCATGGCAATGGGACCCGCACCTCCTTCCTGTGTGGTCAGGGCAGTGGGACCTGCACCTCTCTCCTATATGATCAGGGCAATAGAACCTGTACCTCCTTTCTGAGTGGTCAGAGCAATGGGACCCAAATCTCCTTCCTTTGTGGGTCACAGCTTTTCTATGAGGAAGAGTCAGCTTGTGATATCAAACATTCTTCTGAGCACTGTGGTGCTCCAGTTAGCTAGAACTTTTGAGGCAGGGGTGTCTACACTATGGTAGTACATCTCCAAAGAACCTCAGATGTATACTCTTGGGAACTGGGGGTCTGTACTCCATGTTCATGGATCTGGGCTGCCAGGAGCTGCTTTGACTGGCAGAGCACAGTAGATGCAATCCTGGCTGTGTTCTGAGTTTATCTTATAAGAGGACTGGCAGTTTCCTTTTCTTCGCTCTTGGAATTCTCAGCTACCAAGAGTGAGTCCAGTCTACTGTGGTCTCCTGGAAACCTACAGATCTATTCACATCTTCCTATCTGGGGATCCATGACTATGAAACCCTCCCAGGCAGGAATCGACAGAGTCCAGTCCCCTCAGACCTGAGACTGAGGGCCATGAATGGTCGTTGCTAAGGTTCGGGGATGATGGCTTGCTATCTGTGCAGGAGATGAACAGAACAGAAGGTCCACTTACCTCCAACCACCAAAACCCAAACATGGTAAGCTCTGCAGAACAGAACCAGGCTCAGCACACGGGTGCCCAGCATGCCCATCCTCCAGAGCTGTTGGCACGAAAGGGCAGCCCATAGCAAAGAATGGTGGCCCGGCTTCATGACGCCCAGGAAATGGGTGTAGGACACGAGGGCCCAGGACAGTGAGGACCAGGAGAGCAGGGCGCTGACCCCTAGAGGGGGATCGAATAAACACAGTGCTCTACAGGTTCCAAAGCACACAGGCAAAGATTCACTTCTACCATTCCTTAGTGGAAACGTGCAGCTTACTAAAAACCAGTCCAACAGTGGTGTTCTACCGACCAAGCCCCTTGAAGGTGACCTGAAACTGTGCACAAACACGTTTCTACAGGAGTAAATGAGAGGAAGCAGGAAACATCTCCACTGTCTAACATCCCACAGGCTCTTCTCTAGTCAGCTTTTCTGTTACCAAGTTTGGACACGTTATTGGGAAGAGAGAGGATAAGGAGGTGCCTTGGATGGAATAGGAGTTGGAAATTCATTTGCTGGTCTGAGCTGTGTTTTCTGAGGGGCTCTCGGGTATCAGCTTCAGCTGCAGAAGGGGTAGACCCAGGGGAGATGGACACATGGCCTCCCTGAGAAAGTCTTCCCAAGGTAGTTTTCAAGGTCATCTCTGCCATGCACAATTCTGCCTTATGGATTGACCTTAGATATGTAACCCCTGTGAAGCCAGCTCTGAGCTCACAGCCCTGAGAAAAAGTCAGCTCTAACAATCATCTGGGCTAGTCAGCGTGCGGTTTTCTGAGACCGGACACCAGGTTCTACAAGACTGGGCCTCTGGGAAGCTGCAAGTCTGAGCTCCATGGTGAAGGTACCCACCTGGCACAATGTCTGTGAAGTCAGAGGCTAGGAAAACATACGCCTGAAGCAGCAGGTGGGGCCCCGTCTGCAGCAGGGCCTCGAGGAGCCGCAGGGCTGACAGGTCGGCCTCCTGCAGCTGCCGCTGTCCCCAGTGGGGAGCCTCCCCTTCCTTCCACAGAGCAGCCACCACAGCGTCCCAGTGCCTACAGAAGAGCAAAGATACCCTGACAGGCTGTGCCTTTCAAGCACAGGAATCAGCCTTTCCTTTGCAGACGTGAGACATTCTCAAGTGTCCATTGCATTTACTGAGGCCTGCTGAGGCCACCGATCAGGCTATTGCCAAGTTCTGAGTCCCAGATGCAGATGTCAGTCCAAATCTCATGTGCTCAGCTGGCAGGGCCCTGATGTAGGCCACTGTCTACGTGACTGGAACGGTTGGGGAGGGATAGGCTGGAGTAGCTAAGGGGCAAAGAGACTCAGGCTGAGCCTGGCTGGGCTGCAGGTAAATCTGACCAGTGTCCTCACCCAGAGCTTCCAGGGAGTGGACTGAGCCCCTCAACAGAGGTCTGCTGTGAGGTGCTCTGTGTAATTCCCTCTCTCCATCGCCTTCACTTTGACTTTCTCTCTCTCTGAGACAGGGTCTTGCTATACAATGCTGGCTAGCCTGAACTTGCTTCATAGACCAGGCTGGCCTCAAACACAGAGATCTACCCGCCTCTGCCTCCTGGGTGCTGTGATTTAAGCCACCACACCTGGCTGAAATCATCTCTAGGGCAGGCACAGAGATGAAGTAGCTTTCATCTTCATCCTCACAGAGTATCCTGGAACATGGAGCAGCTGGGGAAGGGTCTGGGGCACCCACTGGGGACTGGCAGAAGACCCAGGTGGGTGCAGCAAGGCAGAGGAACTGGAGGTAGATTTGCTTCTATTTAAGTACATCAGAGCTCCCAATTTCAGCCCTATGGGAGCTGGGTTTTTCTCTGGAAAAATGAATTTGGGAGAGGCATTTATGCTGTGTTTGGGATATGGGATAAATGTGTGTATTTATGTTCATGTTTGTGTATGGGTGCACGCATGTGTAAATGTGTGTGTGTGCACATATTCATCACAGTAAGCATAAACATGCTTGTGCATGTGTGTGTGAAAACACACAGGGTGGATGCATACCTAGGCAAGTGCACATACACCTACCTGTGTGCACAGGCACGCCCATGTAGCACACAGGTGCAGATGCACACAACATAATGAGTATGCATATGCGTCTGTGTGAATGTGGGTGTGCAGAGGAGATAGGATCATCTGGCAGAAAGCTAATCTAGTACTTCGGGCAGTCAGCAGTGAAGGTCTGAGTGAGTCAGGAGGGCAGGATGGAGAGGAGGGCGAGCTGGAAGCACTGAGGTCTGCAGACGTGGACCTGGCTGAGACGTTCACAAGAGGGAGGGTTCTAGATGAGTCTGAGAGGTCAAGCTGAGACTCGCGGAAATAGTGATGGTGCCAACAGGAGTAAACCTGCCTGGGTGGTACTTGAGCAGGGGAAAATATGAGCTTTTCGGAAATGAGGAATCTTAGGACTATCTGGAGCCCTGAGCAGAGGCATTTGCATGGTCAGGTAGACTGGAAGTGGCCACAAGAGGTGGTGTGTAAATAGCAGGGATCAAGGCAGAACCTTGGGGACAAGTCACACTTAGGATGAGGCTGAGCAGGGCCACATCAGCTCAGGCACCTTCCTAGTCTGCAACAGAACTCAAAACCTAGAGAGAGGAGTTAGAGTGCTCTTATCTCAGTCTCCCACAAACCCACCCCAGAAACCTTTCTGATATCTCATTTTATGAACATGAACTTGAAGGCAATATGTCTGACCCTCTACTTGGCCTAAACGGTCACACAGAATATGATTACAAAGTCACTTTCCAATTTCCCTCGGAGAAGTGTTCACTAGGGGGCGAGGTTTTGCCCTCATCTGCCAACATCCTCCCTGGGTCTACATGTCAGCAGTGAGTAGGCAGATCACCCCCATCTGCAGTGTCCAATGGCTCCATTTGGGACCTGAACATCCCTGCTCTGCCCAAGTTCAGAAACACTAGCTCCTGAACCAAAGCTGGTCCCACCTTTATGGTCACCAAGGAAACAGTAAAGCAGCTTGCTCGGACTCCGCTGACGACAAGCTGGACTGATCCTCAGCCAACATGACTGTGTCCAGGCTGGAGGCAGGGGGTCGTCTTTGAAATGGCTTCAGTACTGGTGTTGGGGCTCTGGAAAGACGCTTAGGACAAACAAGTTTCCTTTTTCGTCATTTGACTCCTGGAGGGAACTGATTTCTTACTGAGTCTTTGAAGCCATCATTCCTGACACAAACTCCATTTTAAAAAACATGAAAAAAATAGGGGACACAAAGGCAGGCCAACTTTGTCCAGGGTATGGGGTTGTTTCCTCTTCCTGCCTCCTCCCCAGTCCCCACCAGAGACTTCTCAGTTCAAAAAAGTTTTCCCCATGCTGAGGACCAAACCTAGAACCTTGTGTTTTCTAGGTATCGGTTCTACCTACCCCTGAGCTCCACACCCAACCCCTTCAATCTGACTTTTTATTGGGTTTTGGCTAACGAAGGAATAAGAAAAATGAAGGATGTTTTCTAGAAACAAATTTCAGTTGTGGAAAGTGCATGAGCACATGCGCACGCACACACACACATACACACACCCCACTTAAATTAAGAAATAAAAGCATATCAAGTGAGTGTCTTGGGTAGAGGTGGGATGGAGTCCTCACTAGGGAGCCCAAGGTGGTCACAAAGGAGAGGAGAGTGTGACAGGTCAGGGGGATGGGACAGGGGCTTTGGAATGGGGTTCATGGCTGGGAGCAATGAAAGAGCAGGGAGCTGCTCCCTGGAGACCAAAGCAAGACGTGGAAGTGAGCCGGAATGTGCCTGCAAGTTTTCTGAACTGGGATATAGAGACGCCCTGCAGAAGGAGCGACTCAGCGCGGGACGAGTGAGCAGCTGCTGGGAGCCCCTGGGAGCTCTGGGTGAGGCAGAATGGTGGTGGCTGGGACGCTGCACCCGGCCCCATCTCCCTGCTGGCCTGTGTTTCTGGCTGCCGGTGCTGGGACGAGTGAGCAGCTGCTGGGAGCCCCTGGGAGCTCTGGGTGAGGCAGAATGGTGGTGGCTGGGACGCTGCACCCGGCCCCATCTCCCTGCTGGCCTGTGTTTCTGGCTGCCGGTGCCGTCACTTGCTGGCGCCATCTCTCTAAGGCTCTGGGCTGCTCCTAGTGTTCCTTTGCTCCAGCCCCCTTTTCTTTGTCCCAATGATAACAGCTCTGTTCCCAAGTCAGTCTCAGAGACGTCACTTAATTATGTGTGCCTCAGTCCCTCTTCAGTGTGAGCGAATATCCAGCCAGCTGTGTTGCTGATGGACCAAGACTCCTTGCTCCATTAAACCATGTAGCTTATAAACAGAAGCTTGGAAACCCAATTACCTCACTTGACTAAGGTCTTCAGAATTAAGTTTCTCAGAAAGCTCTAATCTTTCCTCTTTAACAAGATAAGTAAAAAGCCCCAAATTTCCACCACAGCTAAAGCAGTATCCTGGACCCACAGCTTGGAGGATAACTTATTCTTCTTTCCATGGTAATGCTTTTGGTGATGTGAGAGCAAGGCTTTGAATATGACTGTTCATATTGTGTATGTATGTGGTGTGTGTGTGTGTGTGTGTTACACATGTGTGACCACATACATGTGGAGGTCAGGGGCCTGCTTTTGGGAACTGGTTCTCCCTTTGTACTATGTGTGTTCCAGGGATGAAAATGGTCAGGTTTGACAGCAGACACATTTACTGCTGAGTCATCTTGCTGGCCTTTCATATGCTTTTAAACATTAAATCTGCACCCATCCATGTCAAGCTGGTCTTACACAACCTTAAAGTTTGTCTCAACTTTACTCTTAAGAATGTTTAGCTTCCACAAGAGAAAAATTGCTAAGCCAAGATGCAGACTGAAGAAGAGATTAACTAGACTTTCTTCTTTCCTCGCAGGCTGAATTTCCAAATAGATTTGCAGGCTTAAAAAAAAAAAGATGCTGGCAACATACAACATTAGAGTAGAAATAGAGCATTCGGATGGAAAAAAAATCACTGCCAGTGTTCAAATGAATTGTAACTAATGTCAGGTTCTCCTGAACAGTAGACTTAACGTTAATATAGTTTGTGCTGCTTGGAATTAAAACCAGAATCCATTTAGGCTTCCAGCCCTTGCAATTTTTAGAAGCAGTTTTACCTCAAGGGGTTTGCATTTTATTGATGTTTTCTGTCATTAGTGGAGTCTTCTGCATTTCATTATGAAGTCACGTAATGGAATTTAATATAAAGTTTGGGATTGTGCAAAACACAGCTCTTCTGGCTCCCCCTACAGGTGCTTCTGCCAAATTACAATGTAATAAAAAGGATTTGCAAGGCTCCATCTCAGGGTTTTGTTTGAGAGCCAGTTCAGAGTGAGAAAGCAATTCATTCCTTTCCATTTCGGCTTTCAAAGCTCTCTGCTAAGGAAGGAAGGAGAACTCTGTATTTTGGCTGGTCTGAGTTCTCAGAAATGCTGTAGACTGTGCCGGCTGTTATGAAGCTGAGAACCAAATTTGTGGCCTGGTTCTGAGAATTCTACATTCTGGCTTCATCTGCTGACGTATGTTTTGCTGTCTTTCTAGGCTTTCCTTGTTTATTTTCCCTCCACCTTTGTGTTCCTTTAGAATTATATCATTTTTTTAAAAAAAGGATTTATTTTACTTGATTAATGTGTGTGTATGTGTGTGTGTGTGTGTGTGCACGTGCGCGCAGTGCCTGTGGAGGCCAGAAGAGGGTATCAGATCCCTGTGAGCTGGAGTTACAGGCACTTGTGAGCTGCCTGACATGGTTCTGGGAACTGACGAGCAGCAAGTACTCTGGACCACTGGGCTGTCTCTCCAGCCCCCATACATTAATTTTTTAAATCGCTTTAACTTCTTAGAGTTAGCTCTACATGGATAGCTGTTTCTCCTAATTTTCAATTTGTACATCTGTTATAATTTCTCCATATGATTTTAAACTGTGTGCCAGAAAGTTATGGCATCACTTCGTGGAGATTTGGAGAGCCTTGGGGAGTTTACGTCAAATGCCATGAATCTGGATTGGCCATGGGCCTCTCACGTCACTTCTCTGAGGAAGGTGCTGGATTAGGTGGGACTCCAGGGTCTCCACAGAGCTCCAGAAAGAATATTCACCTGACAGTAATCATGGATGCCTCTAATGACTACTCTGAATTCTGGTTTTGAGTCATCAAATGATTGTTTACAGAGAGGCTGGTTAACTCTTTGGAAAGGCCATCTGTCCTGAAAGTCTCAGGCTATACAACTAAATCCTTGACTACCAGTGGCCCTTCTGGTCTTATTACAAGGCTGGGCTGGCAGGGATGTAGAGGTAAGACAGGTCATGATCAGAAGAAGCTGCAGTCCTGAGTTCTGCAAGATAGCCTTCTTTGCTCTCTCCCACTAGTAACAACCCTGTTGTTTCAGAAGAGCACAGAGCTGGGGCATGAATGTTCTCGGTGCTTATATATGGGGAGGGTCCCGCTCTAGGGTGACCAT
The DNA here is from genome assembly GCA_035773235.1 of Eospalax fontanierii. Taxonomy (NCBI): domain Eukaryota; kingdom Metazoa; phylum Chordata; class Mammalia; order Rodentia; family Spalacidae; genus Eospalax; species Eospalax fontanierii. The sequence continues at coordinate 58,291,119 of CM069542.1, read as the reverse complement.
GAAACAATGTCTTTCTCAGAAGCACTTTCCACTCTGATGTGAGTCCAACCTGGGTGGAGTAGAAGGCAGAAGCCCCAGGACAGAAAGCAGCACCTAGCAATGGCCTTGAATGCCCTTCAAACCCCGGTCACCTGCGATTTAATATACACCTGAGTTTCAGGCTTTAATTGATTTGTTTCTTTTTCATTTAATGAAATTCTCCTCAACTCTATGGGATTATTAGGCAGCCAGGAGCTGAAATGTGCTATTTCTGTAAACTCACAGTTCCCACGTTCAGGTGTAAATAAAGCCTCACCTTTGGAAATACCGAGGCACAGGGAAGCCACCTGCACTAGATCCACCTCCTTCTGCATTTTATACAAACAAACAAACAAACACCACCATGCCAGCCTTACCACCTAGTTTGTGGTTAATTACATCCCTGCCACTTTTATGGACTGAGGAGGTAGGTGTCAGAGGGATTTGCATTAAGCAAGCTGTTTTCGGGGGCTCCAGAGGTTGACCAACCAGTTGAAACAGCAGCGAGGCAGAATTTGGGTACAGACAGATCATGCGACAGGTCACTAGTGCAGCCAGGAGGAACCCCTTGGTGTTAGGGGTGTGACCCTAAACCTGCCTGGCTTTAAGGTCAGGTATGTATGGACAGAGGACGTCTCCCATGGAGCTCAGGCAGAGGGACGAGCTGTTCTTACCGTTTCCAAACACCACACTGGAGGAGATGCAGCATAACCAGCCACCAGTGCTCCCGATGACCGTCTGCTTGGAACCACAGGTAGCTCAGAGCCTGGACCAAGAAGCCAGGCAGGAGGATAGCAAGGGCCAGACACCCCCAGAGGAGACGGCCTGTCGCGAAGTGGTAAACCAACGTGCAGAAGCCTGTGGTAAGAGAAACACAGGGGCTTGCTGAGAGGCCGGAGATTGGCTGAGTCACTGTATTGTAAACGTTTTTGTTTTCGGTATGTCACAATGCGTTGCCATCCTGCAAACCAGGGGAGAGACTGCCTCCCACACAGGTAGCTCAGGCCCTTTAGGGAACATGCCTGGAGCACAACACTAGCCAACCCAGAGCTTCCTCTTCTCTCCAGCCCGTGCATCCTGGAAGATAGCACTTCTCTACTTTAGCCAGCAGAGCTAGAGACCACTCTATAGCCCAAAGCCCACATAAATTAACCGCTCCTAAACTGTTCACCCGGCTAGCCTGCCCTGTCCAAGGAAGCCCCAACAAAAGTTCTGCCTTCATAGCCTCTGGCTCCTCCTTCCCGTGTGGCCCAGAGTGATATGCCATTTCTTGCCTCGGGGCCCTGTGAGCCTTCTTGAGTTTCTCCTATGTTTGTTGGGTCTCTTTATCCACCAGACTATTTCATTAAAAACCCCAAACCCCAAACCAAACAATACAAGATCCAAAACCCAAACCAATCTAATCAACAAACACAATGTCCTTATCACCATCAAGGGGCCAGCGGGACTCAATAAAGAGGATAGGCACAAAAATATAGTGTGGTGAGCGCATGTGCTTCCTGTAAAACCGAGTTTTTGGGTTACATACAACATATACTAAGTACCTGTTGTCTAGTGTGTGCTCCAACAGGTGAGCCTCCCATGGGAGAGGTTGGGGGTGAGGCAAGGCTCGGCACCACGCGAGGGGGTCCGACTCTCCTCACTCAGTATGGGCTTCTCTCACGCACTGTTGCTCCCTACCCACTGCCTGTGCTGGACCCTGTACTGTCAGGGCTCATCTCTTTTGCCTTGGCTTTGTCCTTTCTTCTGTTTTGTAGTATGGGGACTGAACTCTGGGCTTTGTCCATGCCAGGCAAGCCCTCTCCCCTCAGTTCACTTATTTATATTTTGAGATAATGTCCAGCTAAGTTGCCCAGGCTAGCTTTGAACTCGTTCTGTAGCCTAATCAGGTCTTAACTTGTCCACCGACTTCACCCTTCCCAACGGCTGGGATTGCAGGCTGGTGTCATCAATCTAGGCTCTTTCTTACACATGGAAACTTCTGGCCCTGTAACTTTGCCTCTCAGCAGGAATCCTGGGTTGGGACTACTGGATCCTGACCCTGAGGACTGAGGGTGGCTGTGTAGGGGATGCACTGTTGACACAGGAACACTCAGCTAGTCTTGCACACCTCCAAGGCACAGCTGGGAACCTAGCACAGCTGGGAACCTAGCATCTCTCCGCTGAGGGATCGGCGCTCTGCAAGCTATTCCTTCCTTGGTCCCAGGTTCTGGCCAGCGTCCTACCGGTAGCCCTGAGCCTCCAGCTAAACCTTCACCCCTTCCCTGCTGGAGCCCTTTGGGAAGTAGCCACCCCGCGCCTCCAGCGTCCCGCCCAGCGCCCTCGGAACTCTGAGCCTGTGTGTGTATGTGTAGTGGGGTCGGGCGGGCTGCGGTGCAAGGAGGTAGATGTCGCGGAGGGGACAAGGAGGTGGAGGACAAGGACGCTGGAGTCTCTCGGACCGGGACCTGCCCTGGATGACTCCTCTGGAAGGACAATGGCGGAAGTGGGAGGAGGCACTCCTCCCCAGCATCGAAAGAGTTACAAGTTCAAACCTGAAAGGCGCGAAAAGTATGGCCATCTTGCTTCACCTCGACCGGGGACCGGCTCCCCAGCACCCCGCGTCCCAACCGGTCCCAAGCCCCAAAGCGGAGCCGGCGTCCTTTGGGGTTCTGCCCCCCACCTCTCCCGGCCCTCGGCTCCCAAGCGGCCGCCCCAGCTCAGAGCTGGGAGAGCCAGGGCCCGCCGGGCCGCGCACCGCACCCGCCCGCTCCGCCGCGCTCGGCCGGGAGCTCGCGGTGGAAGGAAGAGCGGGATCCACGACCCCCGGCTGCGTGGGGGGAGGATCCCGCGTCCTTAGGGCATCATGCAACCTGGGGGTGCGGAGGGGTTCTGCATGGGTGGAGGGAGGAAGGAGGAAACCATGCATCCTCAGGGGACTGTGCATCCACGAGGGGCTCATGCATCCTGCATCCGTGGGCATCCGCTGAGCACCCGCGTGCCCCGCAGGCTGGGACCGGAGCCGCGGTGCGCGCACCCGCGCAGCAGCGCCCGCTTTGGCGCGCGAGTGCTCGCGGCGGGCCGGGGCAGGTGCCCCGCGCGGGGTGGAGTGGGGTGTCGGAGGGGTGAGCACTCGCGGGCGACAGCCTCGGGCTGCGCCGCACTCACGCGCGCTTTGCTCGGCCGCCTGCAGCAGGGCGGAGAGCCCCAGGAGCCCCGCGTGCATCTTCCGCGCCGGCCGGCCGCCTGCGCCCGCCCCTTCCCCTGCCCGCCGCCGGAGTCGGGGACGTTTCCGGCCGGGGACCTGCCTGCGGCAGGCATTTCTAGGGAGCCTGATGCCCAGTTGCTAGGAGCGACGGAGATGGGGGCCAGGTTCTTAGGGGCGGTCCCTGTGGGTAGCGCCTCATGGTCTGTGCAAGGTCTTCTGCAAGCTCTTCCACTTTCCTACCTGCCAAAAGGCTCTGGAGTGTTATCCACCTGATGATTAAAGTGGTCATCCGCTCAGGGCTGCTGAAAGCAAGAGTCCAGTTATCCACTTGTCAGAGTGGACTGACATATCCATTCTCATTCTCTCTCTCTCTCTCTCTCTCTCTCTCTCTCTCTCTCTCTCTCTCTCTCTCTCTCTCTCTCTCTCTCTGTGTGTGTGTGTGTAAATCATGGAAGGAGTGGATTGAGATCGTTAATTGGGTCTTTTGAAACCTTACAGTTAAGTGGCCAAAGGCAGGCCTGCTGAGTGGCATCTCCCCCAGTGGCCCTTACCAGTTGCTGTCCTCACAGAAGCTTTTCCCAGGTGTCCTTGAGGGTTCATCCAGAACCCTATGTGCCAGAAGTAAACCTGCAGATGGGGAGTCTTGGGGCGGGGCGGGGTGGGGAGTGTGTGTGTTGGGGGTGAGATGGTATCATCCTGATGTCTCTTAGTTTCCGGGCAGACAGTTTTGTAGAACAATGACTGTGGATGTGGGGAGACATCTCATTGCATGGATGGTGGAGGTGTTTGCTGTGGGTGAGAAAAGATCGTTCTGACTCGAAGTGCCCAGGGGAAAATGCAGATTTCTAGCCACCAGGCAGTAGGCTTGCGTGGAAAATTTCTAACAGGAGACCGGACCTGAAGGGGATTCTATGATTTTTACCAAAGAATACAAAATTCAGAAGTTAGAACCAGTCCATTTCTAAACATTTCCTAAGTATGATTTGAGAAATAGGTATGTGCCCCATATTTCATACATTAAAAACAGTCCAGGGCAGGCATGATGGCTTAGCAACGGAAGACACTTGCTGCTAGACACTACAAACTTGACAGCCTGAGTTTGATCCCCAGAACTCACTTAAAGGTAAAAGGAGAGAACTGACTCCACACATGTGCTGTGGCATGTGCAAAACCCCCTCATAGCTTGCGTGTGCATGCAAACATGTATGCACACACATAAATCCAGTGATTAAAAAAATCTGAAGACCTGTCTTTGCTGGAACAACAGCAGTTTGAATTAGAACTAGAGTCAGTGTCTTGCCCCAAAGCCAAAGAAAGGGTTTTGGAAAGGAAACACAGAGAAATGCCATGAAGAAAGGGGTATATGTTGTTTTTAGCTTGGACTGAGAAAAGCCTCATGAAACACAGTGGAACACAGGTAGAGAGAACACTAATGCATCTCTCAACTCTCATCAGTGAAGCTTCCTCATGCAACGGAGGGCTGTGAACACAAAAGGACACAAGTGGCTGAAGTGTACAGAATTAGAGTTTGCAGACAGTGGGTCCTTGGACAGGTCCTATATTAAGCTTCACCTACCCAGGGCTCAGGGACCATTTGGGAAGAGGGGGTGGAAAGATTGTAAGAGCCACGGAGGAGGTACATGACTGTGTGGGCATAGAGTCTACAGGTTCCTGGGAACTTGCTCATATGAACCTACAGCAATGGTGTCAACATGCACAAGACCCAAGCAAGCTCAAGGCCAAAAACCCAGCACAGAACTGTGGAATGGGCAGCGGGTGCCAATCTTAGCTGAAGAATTATTGCCTGCTGATTACTCCTGGGTGAGGAAGACTTCATCTTCTTAAAGGGAGTGACTCTAGATAGGCTGACTAGATCTCAGTGTATGAACTTACACTGAGGGATGTCTGGAGACACTAACCTGACTCAATAAGCCTTAACACAAATGACAGAATGCATGAAGTCCACTGGGGGGGATGGGGAGGGTGCCAGTGGGGGGGATGGGGAGGGTACCAGTGGGGGGGATGGGGAGGGTACCAGTGGGGGGGATGGGGAGGGTACCACTGGGGGGGATGGGGAGGGTACCACTGGGGGGGATGGGGAGGGTACCAGTGGGGAAAGGTACAGAGATGGTTAGATGTTCTGTATGACTTTCAGGCCAGATCATAGCTGCGAGATTAAATAGGTGGGTGAAGAGACCAGGGGGCATTGTGGCGATGGTATTATACAGAGGTCTCACAGAAGCTGGAGAACTGTCTTACAGAAACTGTGTGTTTTTCTAAAGTGTGAGCACCTGGCTTCCGGCCACGCCCTTTGGCATTCACTGAGGCAGCTTCTCCATGCCTCACCATCACATTCCCTGTAGTGTGACGCTGCCATTTCCGGATCAAGTTGTGGAGGTGCATCTTCACCTTCAGATCTGACTGGCCTCTGATTCACTTTGACCCATATGTGGCAGGAGTTGTAGTAAAAATGAGAAAAGGCAACTTTCTGGAAAACTGGAAAGAGGTGTTTTATAGAAGAGAGACACCGGAAAGGCCCAGTTTCCCAAAGGAAAAAACCTAAATGGAGGAGAATTCCGGTGCTGTTCAAGTCCAGTGATATTAGAACAATACCAAGTGCAGAAAGATTACCCTGCTGCTCGGGACTGTTGAAAATGTCAAAACTGGGCTGGGGAGATGGCTCAGTTTGTAAAGCGCTTGTGTTACAAGTCAGAAGACCCGAATTCAATCCCCAGAACCTAGGTAAACAAAGCTGGTGCGGTGCAGCCTTCAGTTCCCAGGGCTGGGGAGGCGGAGACAGGTGGAGCCCTGCAGCTCACTGGCCAGCACAGACTACTTGGCAAGTTCCTGGTCAGTGGGAGACTCTGTCTCACAATAAAAAAGATGAGTGCCACTTTGGTTGTCCTCTGGCTGCCGAATACATGCACACATAAGTGTATGTGGACCTGCACACACACACACACACGCACGCACACACACACACACACACACACACACATTCAGACAAGCAGTCTCCTGAACTCCAGCTTACATTTGTTCTCTACATCAAACGGACTCCATAATGTCTATTACGGCTGCAGTAGCGATAGCCTCACATAATGTTGACCTCGGGTAGTCTTATAGTCAACGATCTCTCTAGATATGTCCAGTTCCAGTTCTTGTTCCCTGTCATAGAAGGCTGTCAGTGTCAGGGTCTCACTCAGGACACTCATCTTTGTGGTCTAAGGTATTCTCCAACAGCTTTGTTCCTCGCAGGGCTTTACTGAGGTGAAAGCAGAAGCGAGGTCCTCACAGCAGGCAGCAGGCAGCCACAGGCCTCCAATCCAGATTCTCGGAGTGGCAGTTGGGATATTTCACAGCTTCACACAACAACTTTGTACCAGTGTCCCCAGCTTATGTCTGAAATCTGTAGGTAGATTTCTCATTTTCCTATTGCTGCTGAGGGCTGCAGTCAGGTCTTGACAGCCACTGCTTGATGATGATGACCAGGCCAACCACGGGTGCATTATGCAGTGGCAACTTGTAGGCACAGCCCCCAGCAAGAGAGGTGTGCTGGGGTGGGGCATCGTACAGTGGTTGCTACCACCTCCTGGTTGTGGAGTGTGGGGGCCAGGCAGAGGGCCTGGCTCCACCTGCCAGGATAAGGGTAGCCAGGCCCGGGTATTTTCTGCTTCATGGTCAAGGATCCAGTTGGCCCTCTTTGTGTCTGCTGCTCTTGCCCAGGGGCAACAGGTGATGAGACATCTTATTACTGGAGTCATGCTTTAAGATGCTGCTCCGAGAGCTGTCACTGTGCCCAGAGCCACCACCATCCTGGCTCTCCGGTTATTTTCTTTTGTACTTGCTGGATCTTGAGTTCAGAACTGTGAGAGCAATATAGACATGCCTATGGTCAGGTAAACATTCATCTTGTGTGATAAGCTTCCTCACACGGTCTAGAACGCACATTCAGTCTTTTGGGATCTGGCCTGGGCCTCGAGGTCGGCTGCCCAGGGATGCCTCATTCCACTACCATCCCACCCAGCCTCTTAATGAAATGAAGAGGCCCAGGGACATGTGTGAAGTCTCTCCTCCCAGAGCCGTCCACACCACCACTGTCTGACACCTGTCACACTATCTTTATTTTCTCTCTTCCTTGCCAGGTCCTGAGTTATGAGCGCAACATAGATGCACCTACGGTCCGGAAAATATTCATCTTGTGTGATAAGGTTCCTCGTATGGTCTAGCACATGCACGCAGTCTCTTGGGAGCCTTCATGTTCCAGGCCCTGAGGCTGGCTACCTGGGGCTAGCTATCTGGGGCTGGCTACCTGGGGCTAGCTATCTGGGGCTGGCTACCTGGGGCTAGCTATCTGGGGCTGGCTACCTGGGGCATGCCTCATTCCACCACCACTTTTATTTTTTGAAACAATTTTTGATAATCTTTTGAAGTCATGAAGGTCTACAATGCTTTGTCTGGTTTTTCTCTATAATCATATGACAGTACAGACATATCCCTCTTCTTTGTGTTGGGTAGATAAAGGTCAGATACGAGACAAACTTTGTAGAACCTTGATGGACCTCAAAGCTCCACTAATTCTTTCCTTTATTCAAGTCCCAGATGAGGAGTCTGAAGTTCTCTGGAGCTCACAGGACATGTAGCTTCTGAGGCAGGCCAGGACCATGGCAACAGTCTTGTGACCCCATCTGGGTTCTTATCCCCATCACTGCACTGACGGTTGACTGGAAGTCAGGGTAATCATAGAAATTAACTTTTGCCATTGTGCTCACCAATATTTTACAATACGAACAAAAATAGCTATGGATTTAACATCAGGGTGCGTTTATATTGTGCATCATAGAGCTAATTTACAGTGTGCTCTTGACAAACCACTTCACCTGTCTAGGCTCAAGCTTCTCAAATTAAAACTGATATGGTTAGGGTGTGTGAGCGCTCCTGTTTCAAACATTTCTAGGCTGGACAGTTTCCTTTTGGTGGGTGATTACCACATTTATCACTTATGTATTTCTCTAAGGGATGCCGGCTCTAGAGCAAGAGTTTGAACAAGAGGTGCATTATCTTATCACAAAGAAACTACCTTCTGGGGCTGAAGAGATGGCTCAGTAGTTAAGAGCTCTGGCTGCTCTTGTAGAAGCCTGGGTTTGGTTCCAGCACCCACATGGCAGCTAGCAAATGTCCATAACTCCAGTTCCAGGTGATCTGATGCTGTCTTCTGATTTCTGCAGGCTCCAAGAACATAGGCCAAGGTGGACTGCATTGCTAAAGACAAGTGCTCATATTAGTGTATTTCTACAGCCATTAGGCTGCAAATGTGGCCCAACGCAAAATTAAACTTACTTAAAACATTGTGAGATATTTTTTTTTTGTGTGTGTGTGTGTATGTGTGAGTGTGTGTTTTGATTACTCAACTGTGAGGTTCTCAGGTGTGAACTTTGCAGATGACAATATTGTGTTGTAATATCAAAAACTTGGACATACCTGGCAGAGGTCCAAGCTCAGTCCCTCTTAGTTATGGACTGACGTAAGATGACACTGAGTCATGTGTTGGAGTTTATGGAGAGGTCAGGACTGAAAGGTGCATGGAGCAGCCAATTTGGGGCACAACCTAGATTTCCAGGTCACTGCAGTGTTTCCACCTCTGGTGATAAGTTCATGGGCTTGGCAGTGGAGGGACTGAAAATCAGTCAGAGGACAGAAAGGTGATTATTCGAATCATCAGGGTCTGGGTAAATTAGCAGAACTCTCGTGCATAATCAGGACAAGATAGCTAGTTGCCAGTGTGCTGGGGAAGAGCCCATAAGGAAGTGGGTTCCTTCCATTTGTGATTAAATAAAAGCTGATATCAACTCACAGCTGGAGTGTTGGTAGAGACACAATCAGTGGAGGCTGGAGAAGATGGGGGTCGTTTCTGTGAATCTGTTTAGGCTATGTTTAGAAGAAATTAACCGCACAAGCCACACCCACAAAACAAGAAGAAATTTCCAATTCAATCTGGTACTCTGTGGGTGGGTCTCCATCTCCAGCACGACTGTTGTGCTCCAGCCATGCCAGAGAATGGAGGACAATCGAACGGGACCTCAGGTGGCTCAGAGTGCGGCGGGAAGAGGAGTTCCTGGGATACTATGTCAGTGGGTAGTTCGGTTATTAGAGCCAATGCAAGGGTTTATATAGAGAGGCCTTCCTGACTGTTACAGAAGGCAGGAAAATTAAAGGTGGGGTTTTGGGATAAAGGCGGGAAGGTTGTAGGGCTGATGTGGAAGTTCAGGAACAAGGAAACGAAACCCAAAACCCTGGTTCTGGTCTGGGGTGGGGGAAAGGAAGATTCATGTCTACAGTAGCTTCCTGGGGCCAGGATATCACACAGGCAGAGCAGGCCAGACACCTGCCATCCCTTCAGGGTATCTGGAGTCGTTTCCTTGCTCAATACCCAGACCCTCACAGTATTCACAGAAGAAGGCAGGTCCTCTGAATTCAGTTGATGCACAATGCCCCCATTCCGCATGAATCTAAAGCTTGCTTTCATTTTCAGCAGCACTTCTGGTTCGTGGGACCACGAAGGCACTTTCTGTGTCTGCTCTTATTGAGATGGAATATGTGATTGGTGATCTCTACAGAGCTCTTGGGGGAGTGTGTCAGTGAATGCAGGAATGGAGGTCGGAACTGGTGTGTGTTCTTGCTGTTAACCCCTCTGAGTCAGTGGAACAGGCCTGGCATGGTCCCTGTGTGGCAGAGCTCTTGGTGACAGTTGTAGAGTTTCTCCTTCAGCTATTATTGTTTCCAGCGCTGTTCTGCCTTTTTCTTTTGAGGGTGTCTGTGACTTCCCCTTTTTTTGCTATCTAGGTGCCCCGTCAGGTTTCCTGTGGAGGATGAAGAGCTAGACTCAGAGGCAACAGGATTTGTGGCTTCCTGATGGGATCCAGAGGCTGCAATAGCTAGTCATTGCTAGAGGTCAGAGAGTGGAAAGGGTTAAGGCATGTAGGTAAGAGTGAGGAGTTTGGAGTGAGAAGTTGTAGGCAGAGAATGGTGACAGTGAGGACCACAGAATTCTGTGGTTTACAGTCACTTGCCTGTATCTCTTTAAAGGTAGGAAATAGGCTGGAGAGATGGCCTACTAGTTAAGGGTGGGTACTGCCCTTGCAAGATGGCCTGAGTTTGCTTCCTAGCCCATTGGGAAGCTCACAACTCCCTGTGACTTCAGCTGCAGGGATCCGATGCCTTCTTCTGGCTCTGTCACTGTACTTACATGTGCACATATCCACACAGAGACACAGACATATATACATAATTAAAAATAAAAATTTAATCTGCAAAGTAAAATATGGGCCCAGCCAACTGGATTATGTGCGTGGCCTGCAGGGACAGGCAGGAAGAGGTTGTGGAGCTGTGCATGGCTGCATTTGGGGCTGAGCTAATTTTCTGCTCTTTGGGTTTGTAGGCCTAGGGACGGGTACAAGTGGGGAGAACTGGCTTTGATGGTGGGAGGTTTATTGGCTGTAGTGACCTCACACTTGCTCTCTCTGATTGGCCTGTAATTTCTACAAAAGCCAATCGTCTCCAGATAAAGCAGGAGAAGCAATTTTTCTTCTGGTGTCTACTATTATGAAACTCTTTAGGGTTCCTCAAATCCAGATATATGTCCTGGCTGTAAAGCTCCAGACACACATGCCTATACACACTTGCGCATACACAGGATCACATACACATATACAACATTCGCAGTGTGTTTATTGTACTAGATTGACTGTAGCTCTCTAATGGGTCACAATCACAATGAACTCTTCAGTGAAAACTCCTTTGTCTTCAAGTTATAAATGGGACAACTGAGGTGTCAGGGGTACATTAGACATGTCTGTGGGAAGAGTGATGGCCTAGAGACAGTGGAGGTTTCCAGAATGTTTTCAGCAATGTCCTTTCTGCCTAAGCACCTTTGTTATCCAAATGAAGAAACTAAGGTTTGGAAATAGATGACTTGCTTAAGGTTTTCTTGAAGGAAACGTGGGAGAAATATGACCTTGCTTCCTCCTGTGGTGTCCCAGTGTCACCCACGCCAGGAACAGGGTGCTTTGTCTGTTCAGTACTGGTTATCATTTGACCAGATGTGATGACTGGAGAGATCTCACGAGGAGGGGACTGGCTGCATGTTCCTGATGGTTGAAAGAGAACGTGTGTCCCCTGGGATGCCTCACTCTTGGTGAGTCCCAGTTCCTGGCTGACTTGGCCTGGTTTAGTTGTTGGTGGTACCTCTCTCTGGATAGGAAGTCCCAGTCTGAGGAGACTTCCTGGAGGCTAAGTAGCATCCCCTCCATACATGACAGGATTAAGATGGGGTTGGAAGATAGCAGAAGTTTCCAGCCATGCTTCTTGGCCAGATTTATTTCTGTTTGTTGGAGGACAGTTTTCAGACTCCGAAGGTTGCTAATTCAGACCTCCCAACCAGCGTATGCTGTCCTGCTGACCCCTCAGGCACAGGACTATTTCTCTTCCATTTCTCTTAGCTCCCGTGTCACCTGACCTCGTCAGGTGTTTTATCTGGTGCTGAGGCTTATGTGCTGTGATCCTAGAGTGATCAAGAACAGGAAGTTCTTGATTCCTACCAGGCCCAGAGTGCAGAGAGGAAGGCAGACCCCTGAGATGCTCAGGTGGTGGGGACTACCTAAGGCTTGAGTAGCCTTATTTATTTATAGAGAGTCAGGATAGTGCACGTGCACAGACAAAATGAAGGGAGGTGCTCTATCCAGAGTGAAGCTCCAACAATCAAGCTGCTTGTAATTTGTCATGAGGCATCTTCACTCCTGTGGGTATGTGTCGGGATATGGCTGTATTACGCTCTCGCCTTGGAAACACTGAGTCAGTACCTGCTGGTAGGCAGCCCCCAGTAGAACTCAGAGAATGTGAGAGGAAACACAACACTCCGATCACGTGGCTTCCTGGAATCAGAACGGGGTCTGTCCTTCCTGTATCGCAAGGGGACTAGACATCCTCTTCTCTTGGTGTAAGAGATGAGCTAATGAAGGCGTAGAAGTCTTCTTCAGGTGAGGCTGATCTCCAGTTTCTCCCCTTTGTAGCCTTTCTGCTGGAGAACGCAAAACCATGAAACCAGACAGGTGTTCCCAGGAAGCTCAGAATCAGAGCTCCCAGCACGGCCACCAGAGGGCAGCTGTGTGGTTGCATTCCTCAATTCTGCATCGCTAACTGTCCAGATTTGCATTCTGTTCATTCTCCTCAAGAAGTAACTGACTCCAAAATGTAAAGAATGTATATATATTTTTTTGGCCAAATGTTCACTGCAGTTCTGAAAGCAGCATTTCTGGCCTATCGATTGCAAGCTGGCCCAGTAAGCACCAAGAGAGCTTTTTAGGAGGATGTTGTGTCGTAAGAGAATCACTGACACAGTCCACACCCTAAGCTTGAGGTTCAGTTCCTAGAAGCAATGACCAACCTGTGCCATAGACTGGTCTTATGAGGAGTCTGGGCTGAAACTGCCATGTATGAGAAACCAGAACAGGCTCAAGAGCAGCTTCTGCCACCACCAGCAGAAACCCATTCTGGACCAAGGCATGCATTTTCCAGATACTTCCATTTCCTTGTCCCAGAGACAGACAGAGAGACAGACAGACAGAGATGGAGTAGATATGAGCATACAAAGAGGATGGAGGGAGACAGAAGGCCAAAGACCAAGAGGTATATTGTAGACAGATGCATGGACAGAACAAGACCACTGAAACTAGAGACAGAGTGAAGGATGGGGACAGCAAGACACACGGACAGAGGTGCAGCGACCTACAGACACAGACACAGAGGCAGAGACTGGGAGACTAAGGTAGAGTCATCTACTTCTTTTCTTTTTTAAAAAAAACATTTTATTTATTGTTTTTATTTTATCTGCATGAGTGTATGGCCTGAGTTTATGTAAGTCACCTGTGTCATGCAAGCTTTGAGGAGGTCAGAAGAGGGCGTTGGATCCCCTGGAACTGGAGCTATGAATAATTGTTAGCCACTATGTGGGTGCTGGGAGTCGAACTCCAGTCCTCTACAAGAGCAGTCATCTCTGAGCCATCTCTCCAGCCCCTCCTTTTTTTCCTAACCCCGGCCTATGTCCTCAGTTTTCAACTAGACCTAATACATGTCCCAGGAGAAGGTTTGACAAGAGGACTCTCAGCACAAGGTAGAAAGCAGAAGAATCTGGGAAGCAGGAATTTGGTTTCATTCAGGTTCTTACAGGATTATTTCTGTCTTCCCCTAGGTTCTGTAACGGAGAGTTGTGCAAGCACTGAAAGCACATAAGCAGTCTGGTGGGCCAGACCTCATGGCAAGTGTTTATTATGCTAGAGGCTGTTGATCCTTCCATTCACTGAGGATAGTACATTTATCTTGTTGCCATAATTATAGGAGCTCTTTAGTGGTTTGGAGTCTAGTGATTGGAGCCTTAATGTAGATTCTATCAAAAGATTCACTCAGTGGAGCCCATGAGGAGACAAGACTTACTGTGAGGAAGAAGTGAGGCTAGGATGGTCTTGTTCAGGAACATTCTGTTAGGTGTTAGAAGGTGACATTATAAAGGGTTCAGGAATTCTGGTCTCCAGACCTTGGCCTGTAACTGCTTTGTCTGTGGATACACGTGTGTGTGTGTGTGTGTGTGTGTGTGTGTATGTGTTCATGGATTTAATCACCCTCACTAATATTTGTGGATTTTTGTTATGCAATGTGGTGGCTTTAGGAAGTTTTAACTGGAGGGAAAGAAGGACCTGTCAGCCGTTACTGCCTTCCCTCTTCCAGAAGAGCTGTGTCCACCTGTCAAGGACCCATCCTCTTCAGGTCCTGAGCCAACCATGTAGCTGTCAGTAGGGGCACTGCCTCCAGTGAACGAGACCCCTGCCTGGCACACAGAGGAGGAGGATGTCACTGTGTCAGGAGATGGCCTCTGCTCATGGGACTACTGTGAGTCATGAGGTCAGCACTGCGGCTCAGGTCTGAGGCCAGTCATCTACTACTGTGACTACAACTAGAATCCTGCCCACTGGGCAGGAATGTTTCTCTAGCTGTGCCTCATGCTGCTACACTGGGCTGCTTGGAATTCTTTGATTTTGTTCATTTTAGTGATGGAGCAGCTGACGGAAACTCGGCCCTTGGGTCCGTGTGTGCTGGGTCCAGGCTGCTCCAAATGGAAATGTTTCCTTTTATGTCTTCTGTAAATAAAAGACCTTACTAGTCACGTCTAGACAGACTGGGTCTATACAGGCACTTATAGAGACTGTTCCACAGCCCCCCACAGAAGCCATGCGGGATGCCCTCTTTCCCTGGGGTTTCCATTGCTTTGTCACATAAAGCCTGGTGATCTGACCATCAAGAGAAAGGACAATGCCAGTTTGCCCCAGTCTGGGGGAGTGGAGGGAATGAGCCAATGGGCAAGCTGTACGGAGGAGACAGGAAGGCGCCACCATAGCACAGGACGTAGCCGAAGCTGTCCGAGTCCCCAGACCCTGGGTATGTGGACAAAGACAGGAAGAGCAATGGGCAACTGGCTAGGGGAGAGGATAGCCGGTCCACGCTCGTTTCACTCCTGCTTGGTCTTTTGATTGATTGGAAAAGGGAATCTTTTTAAGTGTGGTAGTGTGATTATACAGGCTTTTGTGGAGCAAATCAACCTTGGTCAACATATTCATTGTATAAGGAACTTGAGAACCTGCTTCAAAAACACCAAAGCATGTCACTTGCGCTCTCTCTGGTAGTCACTTTAAAGGCCACTTTCAATTGTTGGACTCCTAGTCGTGTGGTTTCAGCATCACCCCCCCCACCCGTCCTCTTTTAATCCTCTCTGTAACTTAATGAAAGTAATGAGGCAACCTTCCTATTAATACAATTTAAAAACTGTTACTTTCATTACTTTGGGAATTTTACATATTCTCAGAAGAAAGTATCAAGGAAGGAAACTTTGTCTATCAAGTGTTCTAGGTTAATACAGAAACTCACAATTGATCAAAGTGCAAAGAACGGGTCTGTGGTGTGATTAGCCACTAGTGGTACATTATGTATATCAGACAGCCTCCCAACAAGGCTCAGGGATCATGCAGAAGAGGCGGGAGGGCGATCCTAAGAGCTGGAAGTTGGGGAGGACGGGACACGATAGGACTGCTGCACTCACGAACTCATAGCCTGTGTGGTTGCACAGCATCAGGTCAGTCAATAGCCCAACCAGGAGGGGGGAGGTGTTCACAAGCCCCCACACAGAGACGAGGAGTTATGGACAGTTGGTGACTTCTGGTGGGGAAGATCTTTCTTAAAGGATGTGGCCCTGGTATGTCAATCATCCTCCAGTGGATAACCCTATACCCATGCGTGCGTGGGCAAAAATGGAATCAACAGATTATAAAAAGAAGGCACAAAGTGGGGAGGTGATAGTGGTGGATTTGGGAGAAGCCAGGGGAAGAGCCACAGAGAAGAGGATCAGAACACATTGTCTGTGCACTGAAATTCCCCACCAGCACAAATACTGGATTAAAAAAGAGTGTCCTAGGCATTGCCAATGCAGGGAGGGTCCCATTCAAAGCCCTGGTGAACATAGATCCAGCCTTAAAGACAACCAGAAGGTGTTCAGTAACTCCTGTAACATTCTTTCAATTATTGTGCCAATGAACATATCTTGCCAGGCTGGTCATTATTGTAGCTTGCAGGGTTCACCGCTAGGTAAGGGTGTTGATGACTCTCCTCCCCTAGGAGCGTGCATAGCACTTTTTGGCACTATGAGAACAAGCCAGTAGGGATGAAGTTTGCATGTCAGTACCAGCTTGATGACTCAGGTGTGTGGTGTCTTCAGTAGTAGAGGTTGAGCATCAAGTTCTGGGGCTTAGCCAAGAGCAATGGCAATAGCCTCTAATATTTTAGGGTCTGTGGGGCCCCACTGACCAACAACTTGAAAAGAAGCAGCCTACATTGGCATGGGGATTTCTATTTGATGGTCTATGGCATCTGGGAGGGGCAGTGTCTCCTCAGATGGGATATCTTCAGTTAGATTATTTTATATATGTATATTTTTGGGAGCTTCTAAAATAGTGGATTTCCATGTGGCTTTTTAAAAGGTCTTTGGTGTGAGCCATCTCTTGCCATCCTCCGCTCTTCTACCCGGCTCTCCCACCCCAACCCCACCGAGCCCTTCCGGGTCCGTCACTGCCCTTTCAGCCTTCACACCACCTGGGTTCCCCGACCTGTGTTACCCCCTCCCTGAATTCATACCCCATTATTCACTTTCTAGTTTCCTGACTTTTACAGCTACTCTAGTTTTAAACACCAACATCTAAAGATTCAAAGCTAGTATCAACATTAAGAGAGAGAATGTGTGCCATTAGTCTCTCTGGGTCTGGGTTACCTCACTCAGGATGATTATTTCCAGGTCCATCCACTTAACTGCAAAATTTATTTTTCTTTATAGCTGCATAAAACTCCACTGTGTGTATATACCACATTTCCATCATCCGTCAGCGGATGGAGGCCTAGGTTCTTCCTATCTGCTGGCTATTGTGACTGGAGCAGCGGGGAACAGGGACGAACAGGCATCTCTTTTGTAGGATGTGCGGTCCTGTGGGAACGTGCTGAGGAGTGGAATAGTTGGGTCATACAGTAGGTCTATTTCCGACTTTCTGAGGAACCTCCACGGTGATTTCCATAATTTGCATCTCTTATGGTTGACAGCGTGTGGGCATATTCCTACTTCACCCCAGGACTTTCTTCTGTCCCTCTTTTGTTCCTTTATGATCTGCATACCTAATCGGAAAATGTCTTGAGCGCACCACCAGTGACTTTTGTCTTTCTCATCTCTTCCTCTTTTCCTCGGTTTTACACTTGTATTCATTTTTAGCCTTTGCTCTTTTACATTTTAATTTAGTTTGGCTAATAATTCCTTAATGGCTAATATCTTCACTTTATTGTCTGATCCTATCACTGAGAATTTTATTATTGTCCTATGGGCACAGTATTTCATAAGCAACTTGTGATGCTTTACAGGACTGTTCTTCAGGTGCATGTTGTTCCCAGGATCTTGTTACTCTTGGTTGTGCGTTTAATTCAAGGAAGAAGATCAAATATGTGCTTTTTACAGCAGAGTGTCCTTCCAACTTACACTACTGGAAAATGCTTCCAAGCTTTAAGCCAATTGGGAATTATTAGGTGAGGAGATCATGTTGGCAAGGATTTGTCAATTTAAGGTGCAGTGCAGGAGGTGAACCTACATGGTGAAATTAACTATTGTATGGTATTTAATTTTGTTAACTTGATTAGATAATATGCTCCAGTTCTTGTCTCAGCATGATTCTGGATCTTTCTGTGGAAGAACATTTTGGAAAAGCTTCACATTGACAGCATGCAGAGCCAGGTGTGGTGACATGAGCTCAGTGGGTGGCTTGGAGAACAAATATATTATTCTCTCAGGTTCCACAGACAACAGCAGGGCATCAATTCACGGCCACGCCAGAGAAGTACTAGGAAGTCACGGGGCAGGAGACTTGAACCAGGGTGAGGAGAGATCTGAGCCTCAGCTGAAGTTTCATCAGGAAGTATAGAGCAGGACACCTTTAGAAGTTAGGAAGACTTGCTTTTAAAAATTAATTAACTGATTAGCTTTTGAGAATTTCATGCGTGGATGTTGTATCTGCATTATGTCTGCCTTTCCCAGTCCCTCTCCATCTCCTTCCACGTCCCCGCCTCTCCCTTACAACTTCTTGTCCTCTTTAATGATTAATTTTACATATACATACATACACTTACAAACACACACATACATGCACATATAATGCACTGAGTTCATTTAGTGGTGCTCATGTGTACCTGTGCTTAGGGTCGCTGACTTGGGATTTGATAATCTTTCAGGGAACTAGTCTCTGGAGAAAATGGATTCCTCCTGCCTCAGTATCCGTTGGTTACCTGTAGTTCTTTGTCTTGAATGGGACCCTCTGGCATTCCCCATCCACCATGGCATCTCAACTGGTTTTGTCATTATGCACATATGGTTAGACTTCCACACTGTGGAGATTTTATTGGTGCAGCTTTCTCTTCATGCCTAGGAAGCATTAACTAGCAGCAGGTGTCTTGTCTCTCTGGCTCTTATATCTTTCTGCACCCTCTTCCAGGATGTTCCCCGAACCTTAGGTATGGAGGTTGCATGGTAAATATGTAACTTAGATCTGGGTACCTCAGTCTCTCATTCTTTGCAATTGACCAGTTGTGCAACTGTGTAATAGTCTCCGTCTGTTGCAAGACATGTTTTTGGGAAGTGCTAATAGGCACCCTTGTCTGTAAATATGAGGATATGCATTTATAATACAGTAAGAAATTACTCTGTTCTAGGGGAGTAACAGAAGTAGGTTCTTCTCTAGGGTCTATGACCTCTCCAGCTCTGTGTACAAGGCTATGTTTATAGTTCTATGCATAGATTCTCTCCTAGTGAGTGGGCCTTAAGTCCAATTAAACAGCTGTTGATTAAGATAAAACTACCTTTGTTGCACCAATAGAGATAATTTACTTGGAGAACCTTCCATTCAAAGCACCAGGCTACTTCTAATGTCACTGATAAAAAAGAAGAACGAGAAAGATGACCTCAGGTTACGCAGTTCCCAGCTGAGTATCTGCATGAGTGTCTGGAAGTTCCATTGTCTATCATCTGCAGTAGCACATGGCTGGGATTTCTTTTTCAGAATTATTATCTGTCTTTTTAAATGATAGCTCGTAGTTGTAAGCTTGATGTGTATAGGTGACAACATGGTGATATAAATGCACAGTGTGGACTCACTAGCACGATAAGGATCAAGTTAGTAATCTCAGTTGTCTTTTTAGTGACCTTCACTGTCTTAGCTATGTTGCAATATATGTCACCCTGCTGGGAGTAGATTTGAAAACATATTTCTACTCTCAAATGGAAGCATGTTATCTCTGACCAGCAACTGCCATCCCTCCCTTCTCTCTGCCATTCGTAACCTTTTTTATTCTCAGTTTCTGGGAGTTTGATTTTTCTGCCATACCATTTACAAGTGTCGATCTTTGCCTTTCTGTGTGACTTACTTAGGATGGTGTCCTCTGGGATTGTCAGTTTCCCTCCCACACAGGACTGCACTCTTTTGTACTTCTGAACGGTACTGTGTATATGAATAATATTTTCCTCACTCCATATTCTGCTGAGCCACACTGATGTTGACCTAAGCTACATTTAGATTATCATGAATAATGTTGCCATGAGCATTCAAGTGCAGGTATGTTTTTGGCTTACATTTTCAATTCTTTTGGATATATACCCACTGTCCATATGGTACAACTGTCTTGTAGAGCTTGGTTGTTTTTTGAGGGCTTCCCATGTAGTAATGTTCCAAAATATTTTTGCTCATCTTCATCTCTAGCAGCTTTACAGGATGGTGCCTTTCAGTGCACCTTCACCAACACCTACTTTATTGTTCTAAAGTAGCTCTTCTGATGAGAGTGGGGTGACGGTGCAGCTCATTGTGGTTTTGTTTGTATTTCTGAGGTAATTCCATGGATCACTTGTTTATTTACATGTCTTCCATTGAAAGACATCTGTTAAGGTCCTTAATGCAATTTAAATTATGCTCCATCTTGTGTTGCTGTTTGAATTGTATCAGTTCCTCATATAATCTAGATGGTTCTCCCTCATTACACATTTGATCTGCATCTCCCAACTATGACATGGGTGTGTTTTGGCTCTGACTGTCATTGACATCACAGGTCATCATCAGGTATGGAGTGGCCCCATGTCCCTGGGCCTTCCTACCACCTGAAAATCTTTCCTTCTCAGAGGAGAATAGTCCTTCATTGTAAAATTGCTCATAAAAGGAATGGCAGCCACTTTGCTCAGTCTTTGCCCATCTTTATAACTGACTAGGCACAGGGGTCCTGGACGGGTCTGTCCCTCGTTCTAAGGACCATAGAATGGCCCACAGGATTTTAACCCAAGCAAAATTCATGAAAGATTCATTTAAGTTTAAGAAGATATACTTCAAGGAATGACTTCCTTTATTAGAATAGTGACTACAATCCTTTACATAGTTTATGGTACATTTTATCTTCTTTTAGAAGCTTGACAGCACTTAGAGACCCCAATGAAACAGGGGCCGACTACTTGGAAACCTGTTGGGCATGTGTCAGGATAGCACATTCCTCCAGCTTCTGTGCAGCTTTTGTCGTTCTGTCTGGAGATATGACTTGGGGGAATGCCAGCACCTGCAACAAGGAATGAGACTCATCAGACTCTCCATTTGATGAAGGCAGGAGAGGTATTTTTACAAAGTATTTTGATAATTTTCTTGCCTATGGAAGTTTTGATTTGAAAACAATGAAATAACCCTGTATAAAGCAGCAGGGTTCAACAGTCATGTGTGGTTTCTTTTTATTACAACAAACAGGGCATATGTTGAATGTAGCTCCCTCCTGTGTCCCTTTAGTACAACAGCACCATGCTCAATAAGAGTTAACAGGCTTCTGGCACTTGGCTTATTAATAGTTACAGACCTCTCTGGGCTTTGCTGATGCAGAGCCTTGAATGTGTGTGTGTGTGTGTGTGTGTGTGTGTGTGTGTGTGTGTGTGTAGATCCCAGGATGCTGGGAAAAGACTGATACTATACCTGGCTCCTGGAATGCTGGGGACAGGCTACTACATCCCTAACCCTGTTTATAGATGCATTAAAGGAGGTCTGTTACTGGGATCGTCACCATGGGCTTGGGTGCACTGTGCTGTTCTCTTACCATAATGATATAGAAAATTTCCACACGTGTTTTGCATTGCTTGAACATTTACATATAACATATGTAAACTCTGTGTGAACTTCCAACACTAAACTTCCTAAGTAAAAACTTCCCAGGAAGGCAGGCAAGTGCTCCATAGCAGTACAGCCTGGAGACTCCTGTTTTCAACTCCGGTTCCTTGGCACTGGTCACAGCAATACAGCTAGAGTTGAACACTATTTTTTATTTTAGTTTTTTTTTTTGGAACCAGAGTTTCTCTCTCCAGCCCAGACTGGCCTGGAAGTTATTGTGTGTTATTAAGCTGTCCTCAAATTAACAGACACACTCCTACCTCAACATTCCAAGTATGAGGATTCTAGGCATTAGCCACTGTGCCGAGCTATAGAACATTTGCATCCCCAGAGAGAGTTCCAGGGGCAGGGCCACCTGGGGGATGGAGGCAAGCGGAGAGAGTCTACCTCCACCACCCTACTTACTTAGAGACGTGCTGTAGATCAAGGCCCATTCTCCTGATTTCCAGCTCACATACTGATGATGCCCTTGGGTAAGGGGCAATAACCTTGCCACAATGTTGACCTTAGATTGGATTACAGTCAATCAGACTCTCCAAGTGTAAATAGCTCTAGGTATTTTCATGGAAAGGAAGGGTCTCCAAGCTGGCGGGATAGTTACAGGAAGACGAACACATCCTTCCTGTGAGAGGAGTGTGGCTAAGTGATTATCTCATACTAGTAAGAGCAATGAAACTAAATATTTGAAAATGCCTGAAATCACAGAAGTTGATAATATTTGCATTATTTATTTTCTTAATAATCGCATTTAATAATCTGTTAATTTAGTCTTCTCCTTTTTCTGTGTGAACAGTGGAAGGTAAAATTTTACCCAGCTGTGAGCCACGTAATGGCCATTATGGCAAGATACATCCATGGCTGCAATTGTAGTGTGGGTGTTAGAGGGTAATCAACTGCTTTCTGACAGTATTTAGTGCCTGCCCTGCGGGAGGAGACCCAGGCCTGGTACTATAAATCTGACCATAAACCCGTGACTGGGGAACTTGTAGGCTGTAGGGGTGAACTCACTACTATTATTTTGCCAAATGGACATAGACTCAAACTGCCCTCAAATTTGTATCTCTACAAGCATAGATTAGCGCAGCTCTCAGATCCCATCAGAGAAGTTTCTTTGTGCAGTAGACAGCAGTTAACACAGAAACAGTGGGTCAACGTGTAGAGGGATTGTCCTCTGTGCAGAGATCAACGCTGTTGCTGGGAAATGCCGGCAGCTGCCTGTGATAGCCCTGCAAACATGCCAGCTTCATTCCCATGTTTGTTGGGGAACAGCTTTTGGCCGTGAACGTTTCTGATTTAGGCCAGACAGTCATGACATGACCTCCCTCTTCTGCCTTCTCAGGCTAGGACCAGCTGTTCTCCACTTCCCTCAGCTCCTCTACTCCCAGCCTTGATCACGTGCTCCAGTGAGCACTGAGGCTTACCTGGGGTGATCTGGGAGAAGAGACAGAAGTACAGCAGCAGCAGGAAGTAGGGGATGCTCATGGGTCCCAGAATGCACAGAGGAGCAGGAACTAGTGAGAAGCCCGGTCCCGTGGCCTCCCAAGGCCTGAATGTGGTCACATTTATAGAGATGCGAGATCTCGTAACCTCATAAATAAACGGAACAGGGATATTGCACTACACAGTGAAGCTCAAACACCTACCTCCTGCCTTTTGTCTCGAGGAGCCCTCAATCTGGTGGGCAGATGTCTCTGTCTTTGGGAAAATTTTAAAAGGTTATTTTATGTTTATGAGCGTATTGCCTGCATACCTGTAAGTGCACCCGTGTTGTACAGTGCCCTTGGGGTCAGAAGAGGACCCCAGGTCCCCTGGAACTGGAGTTGCAGACAGATGTTAGCCCCCATGTGGGTACTGGGATTCAAACCCGGGTCTTCTGTAAGGACAGCCAGTGCTCTTAACTGCGGAGTCATCTCTCCAGCCCGGATTTAAAAAAATTATCGAACTTTTGTACATTTCATACACTAGTTCTTAATCAAATTTAGACCCCCCATCAATGCTCCCTCACTGCCCCCCATCAGATTTCATATACTCCGCCATACATGTTAAGTCCTGTCTAGTCAAGCCTTTGTACCCAGATGTCCTTCAGTACAAATTCATCTCCTGGAGTCTGGTCAGCCTATCTAGAGATGGTAGATCAGTTATACTCTCCCTCATCCAGTAGTAGTCAGTCTCTCGTAGTTCTGCCGAGGGCTGGCTCGCCACCCATTTCCCTCGCCACTCTGGACCCTTGTCTGCCAGAGTGGGTCCTGTGCTCAGTGCCACAAGTTCACATGAGCAAGCTTCCAGTGACCTGAACGCCTCTGCTTCTCTACATTCATGAACCAGCCCTGGCTTTTACAGTCTTTCCGCATTCTCTTCTGCAATAATCCATGAACCGTGGGTGGGTGAGGTTTAGTATAGGAGTCCTATGCAGGGGCACACACTCTGCAGTCTCTTATTCTTTAAAAGTTGGCAAGTTGTGATCTTCTGTGTGTATTGCACTCTGTTGTACAAGCAAACTTCATTGGTGGAATTGAGCGATGCACCAGTTTTCTCTCTACCTTGTTCCACTATGTTCCATGAGCCCTGGGTATAGAGGGTCCACTGTAGATATGTCACTTAGGACTGTGCATGTCTCAGGTGTATAGTCTCTGTGTCCAACTAGTTGTGGAATTCTGCAGTAGCCTCTATCTGTTGCAAAAAGAAGTTTCTTTAATGTGTGGCATATGGCATATTTGTCTGTAAATATAAGGATCCATATTAAGTATATGGTAAGAAACTTCATTATCTAGAGATATGACAGAGGTAGGGATTTCTCTAGGATCTGTGACTTCTCCAGCCAGGTGTGTTTGACAGCGTTCACAGTGCCACACCGAGTTCACTGTCACTGAGAGGGTTTTAAGTCCAAATAGATAGCTGTTGATCACCCCCCAGATAACTACTGCACCGGTAGAGGTAGTTTGCTGTGTTATGGTTATTAGGCTTTAGGGCTGGGTTGGACCTCTGATGGATTTTCTCCCTTAGCAGCATGCATAGTATCCTCTAGAACTATGAGACCTAAACAAGGTAGAAGGCTTCCAGGTCAGTTCCTGGTACATTGTTCCAAATCCTGTGTTGGAAGTATGTCCTGTCTTCAGCAACGGGATCTTACCTTCAAGTTCTAGGAGATATTCAAGGGCTGTGGCAATGGCCTGTGTTATTTTGGGAGTCTCTTGGACCACTCTCACCAACCAAATGAAGGGAGGTCTCTCCTGTCTGGCCCTGTGTTCCTTGCCATACAGCCCCCAGGGCACTAATGCTCAGACACTGTATGTGCATTTCTTAGGGGGTTTTGGAGGCATCACATTTCCCTCTGGCCTCCCTGGTTCCCTAGGGTCCATCGATTCATCTCTGCTCTCTTCCCCGACATCCGACTTCCCTCCTCCCTCCCCAGACCAGGTACCCCACTATCCCGTCTCCCCGCAGTAACACCTGCCTCCTGCCCCCCATCTCCTGAGTTCCCTCCTCACATACCGTGGACCCCCGCATGCCCGCCCTTTCCCTTCCCAGCTGAACATCCCACTTTCCCCGCCTCCCCCCGGTAACATCTGTGGAGTTTTTAAATTGAATTTTTGGGTATTTCACAGAGAACATTCCAGTCATCTCTATACCATTGCCCCCCAGGCACCTTCCTACAGCACTGCCCCCGCAGGAATTCATGCATTCTGCCATCTGAGTCAAGGCTTATCATGTCAAGCTGGTGTCCTGAGATGCCCTTCAGTGCAAGTTCATCCACTGGGGTCTAACCAGCCCATCGAGGCCCTCTTCTTAAAGAAGTTCAACTCTTCCTCACCCAGCAATACTCAGTTGCCAATAATTCTTTGACTAAATTGGGGCCTGCTGCCCATTTGCCCAGTTCTGCGCTGAGTTTTTGTCTGCTTGAGTTCGCATGGGTCTTGTTTGTGGATTCTTTTTGTTATTTTTATTTTATGTTTAAGATTGTACTACCTACACGTGTGTAAATGCATGCATGCCATGCAATGTCTGCAGTGGTCAGAAGAGGTGTCAGAATCCTTGGAACTGAAATCACGGACAGTTGTTAGCCGCCGTGTGGGTGCTGGGAATCAATTCTAGGTCCTCTGCAAGAGCAGCCAGTGCTCTTACCTCTGGGTGGTCTCTGTAGCCCCTGTTTGTGAATTTTTTTCTCATTCTGGAAACCTCAAATCAGTGCCTCACTAGGCCTGCTCTGTGTTCCAGATCTGGGGATTCTGAAGGGTCCTAGGTAAGGCAGTTCATAGTGGGAGAGCTCCTGTTATTAGGACTCATAGAGCCTGTGAGAGGGTGCCCAGCACTCCAAGCTGGGGATGATCAGATCCAGGCCAGTGTTGGTCCCTGTTTTATAACCCGATCTCTGGGGTTTTAGATGTAACCCTTTCTGCATGTAAAAGCTGCCGGGATCGTATTTAGAGGACTCGCAGAGACTGGTTTTTTTCAAGCAGCTGTTCTCTCGCAGACAGCTGTCTCCGTTCGATGCCTGCAGAAGCTTTGTTTTTTCAACTGCATGTGTGTTGTGAGGAAGCTTTCAGGTCAGAAATGGAGCTTCCTGCACATCTCGCTCTAGGGGGCAGTGCTTACCATGGCACACCGACTGTCTAGTTTTGCAATGTGTTATCTACTGTCCAGAGATCCCTCAAGATTTCGTGTTCTCCAAGGTTTACAAAAAACACTGAATTCTGCAAACAGCTTATCTGATATATCCATTTCAAAGACCCATTCCTGGGTGTGCCCAGTAAACAAGAGAGCAAGGAACAGATCATTGACAGACTCCACAAAGTGTGTCTGAGGTTCAGACACCAGGAGGAGTGTTTGATCTGTGCCCCAGAACTAATCTGAGGAGGAGTCTGGGCTGCAGCCACCACACATGAGACCCTGGGGTCGTTCTTGTGGGATACGGTTAGCACTGAAGCTGGAGCATCATGGTTTCTGTGAGAAACCTGCAAGCTTTGTGATTAAGGTTATTATTATTTTCTCTAGAACCAACTGTTTTCCCCTGTAAAATTGGGACACCATTTCTTCATCATGATATTGCTATGTGGGTGACATGAGGTACTGCAATAAGTTTAGAATGCTGCTTCTTGGTTCAATGTGATTTCTTTTCAGTCTAGGCATTCAGAGAGTGAAAGTAAGCTATGTCCAGGAAGCTAATCCTGATCTTCAGGACTGATTCTGATCCAGACCTGAGAGAGACCATGAGCCGCTAAGCGAATACCCAGGCACGTGGAGTAAAGGGGAGTTAGGAACAGGTAGTGTTAAATGGGATGGGGGCCAGAAGGGCCGCGTAGAGGAGGAAGGCTGTCTGACAGGAAAGACCCTTTGAAAAAGTCATCTGGAAACCTACTATTGTAGGCACTTCTCATATACAAACACCTAGAAATAAAGTGTTTACTCAGTAGTGGTTGGAGAAATCTTTCCCGACACCACAGGCTAACAAATAGAAACTCCCATGCCAGGAATGGGCTGGCTGCTTTAGAGTTGTTGGCCAGTGGAGTCCCATTGACCTACGAACCTTACAGGCTATTGCCAGTGGGTTCACATGCTGCATTTCTAGAGTCGACAGTCATGAGATAGAGTGCCTGTGTTTGCCTGGCTCCATCACTATCCCAGGCAATGCCTCCTCATGAGAGATGCTCACTTAGTCTGGGCTCCTTCAGATCCTGGACATCACCAAGCTCTCCTGACTTCCTAAGACATCAGCTGAGTGGTTACTCTGTTGACCTCATTCTGTGTTCACAGAAGGACCGTACATGATATGATAGAGGCCAGCCCATGACTTTTACTGAAAGAGAGGAAAGCTGCTCTCCTGGGAGCTTAGTCTTAGATTTCTTTTGTTACAGCCTCCTGTCTTTGCCTTTCCCTGTGTGAGATGCTCAGGTTGGATGATGAAGAAGTAGCGAATTGTGCTTTGGGGTCTCAGTAGAGCCATGGCACCAGGCCAGTCTGTATCACCTTCCTTCAGTCTTTCTATCTGGCCTCTGAGCAGCATAGGTAATACAGCCCTGTAGCCAGTAAGGATGGAATACTGACAGCAATGACTGTGAGAGACTTTGGATGTGTTAGGTAGCTTCCTGTAACTACGCCACAGTGCACATGACCACAAATAGAGGATGCTTTTATATTGCCTCTTATAAGGACACAGTTGTAGCCCATATTTTAGAAAAGTGTCCCTATGTACACATTACAAATAACTCATATGCACCTATTGTGATTCGTTTGTTTGTTCTTAGTTAATCCTTTTTGCCCCAGCCTAGGTGGTGTCAGAAGGAAGGCAAGATTAGCATCCTTGTGGGTATCTGATTCCAGCTGCTCAGAGAGAGAATGCTAAAGGAGAAGAGCAGGACACTGTAGGAAGGCAGACACTGACCCCACAGTTCTCAGGGTCAAAACAGTGGTTTGAAATGATAAACTGGCTTTGTTCCCCTCCTGATATCATCCATCAGCTGCAGAGTAGATGTAAGTTGTTTTAAAGATTAATTATCAGATTAATCAATTAATTTTTGCTTAGGGTTTTTGGTGGTTCAGATGAGAATGTCCACCATAGGCTCCAGGTACTCAGTGCTTGGCCTCGGTTGATGCCACTGTTTGCGGAGGTTTCGGAGGTGCTGTCTTGCTGGAGGAAGCACGCCCCTCGAGGTGGGCTTCAGATGTTCATAGTCTTGTTCCACTTCCAGTCTCTCTTTCTCTGCTTCCTGCTTAGAACTCACAGAGATCCACCTGCCTGAATCCTGGCATTAAAGGTGTGCTACTGTGCCCAGTCTACTCCGTTTGGAATCTGAGACTAGACTCACAGCAGGCCATACTATCTCTCTCAGCGTACAAGCATTAGGAACCTCCCTTTTATCTTACATCCCTGACTTTGTGAAGGAGTGATCAGACACAGATCTGGCCCTGCTTCGTTCAATGCCTGCTTTCCATTATGTTGGCTCTTGGTATGGTTTTTGCTTTTTTGCTTCTGATAAATGTCTCCTGTATTCTTTGTGAGTTTACTCCCCTAATTGCTGCTCTGTCATTCTTTTAATCACAGAATCTTCAGTAGGGCATAAACGCATTTTATCTATGTTCTTACCCCTTCCCACTTTTTATTTTTACATGTTTATTTATGTTACTGGTGATATTAAAATTTAATTTTGCCCTGAATTGTTAAATGGCTGATGCCCTGTCTTTAGTGTCTGACTTTATCACAGGCCATTCTGTGATTGTCTTCTGGATATGACGTGTCACAGGTCTGTTGTACCTGTTCTGGTAGACAGCATTCTTCAGGTATGTGTTGCCCCAGTATCTCATTATTCTTAGTTGCATATTTACATTTAAGAAAAGAGATTCAAGTTGTGTTGTATGGAGGCAGAGTGTTCTTCCAAGATGTTCTTTTGGAAGGTGTTTCTCTGAAAAGTTCTTCTTTGAAATAAAAAAACAACAGGAAATTTTCAGCTTGGAGTTCATTCTGACAAGAAATCATCGTTGAAAGGTCCCATGCATGAACTCATTTAAACTCCAAAAAGGCATGCACCTGCAAGATGGTAGTAAATGTATGATGATGTCTTTTCTTATTTTTAACTTGGGTGGGTAATAGTGTCCAGGTATTTTTACCAGAATGACTCAGGGTTTTAGGAAGGAATATTTTAGATGAGCTTTTTTGTGTCCTTATTGATTATGATCAGTCCAGTAGTGATACAAGGCCATAAATGAAGCTTGGAAAGCCAATTTCATGTACTTACAGGTCCCAGAGAACAGAGACAAGACACAGTAGACAGACTGGGGATCCCCAAATTTTCAGGGAGGGAAATTGGAACCAAGGAAAAGGGAGGTGATATCCTTTTCTTTCCAGAAAGGTTTCTGGAGGGCGTAGGGGGCAGTTCATGATTTACAGTAGGATAGTTTGGATAATTTTCTGTGGGATTTGGGATTTGGGGTATAGGGTTATTCTCAGATGCTTATTCCTTGGTCCTTAGTGACCAAGGCAGAAAAGTAGTGTTCCCAGGGCTGTGTGGTCTGATAGAGGGAAACTCTAGGCCACTCAGCATGTGATGGACCCTAAGATGCCTGTAAGAACTGAATGACTCAGGAGAGTAAGTTTCTCCTCTGGCAGATAGTTTTCAAGAAATATTTTAGTAAATCTTTGGGGAATGTCATATGTGTTTTGATCACGCTTCACCCCATCCCCCAACTCCTCCCAGATCCTCTCCCACCACCCTACACACTAATTTGGTCTTTTTTTTAATCCCCACCTGTCAAGTCCAATATGCATTCCCTAATTATTCCTGTGTGTGGAACCTGTCTTAGATTTTCTTTGACCTAACAAGGCTCCCACTGCCTGTGAAGCCTGAAACTCTGAAACTGTTAGAAGAAAACACATGAAGTACCCTAAAAGGTATAGGTGCAGGAAAGGACTTTCTAAATTGGCTCAGTGGCTCAGACATTGTCAACAATCAACAGTGGACCTCATTAAATTGAAAAGCTTCCGTATAGCAAAAGAAACAAACTAGAAAGTGAAGGAAACCCCAGAGTGGGAGAAAATCTTCACCAGTGACACATCTGACAGAAGCTTAACATCCAGAATATATAAAGAACACAAAAAACAAAGAATCAATAAATCATGTTACTTCTTAAAGAAAGCAATGCTAATAAAATAGTTTTAAATAAAATAATAAAATATACCACGTACTATGACACAAAACCAATCTCAGCAATTACAGAAAAATTGAAATAAGTCCATGTATCCTAGCTGACCTCAATGGCAAAAGTTTGACACCAACAATCCCCCAAATCTCTAGGAATTTCTCTGACTCATGGAGATGAAACACACTACTGAATGATGAATTCATTCTAAAGAAGAAGTCAAGAAGAAAATTTAAAAAGTCCTAGAAATGTATGAAAATGAAAACCCAACAGAACAAAATCTATAGGACATCTTAAAAGCAGTCCAAAGATGAACATTTATATCTCTAAGTGCCTAAATTAAAAAAAAAAATCAGAGAGAGCACAACTGATGACTTAATTATGCAAGAGATTGGAGAAATAAAGGCAAAGCAAACAAATCCAAATGCTGCAAACAAATACAAATAATAAATATCAAATGTAGAAATAATAAACATCAGATGCAGAAATTCATGAAATAGAGGGAACAACAACAGAACGCAATGTGGTGGTTTGGAGAACATCCCTCATGTGGACAATATGTTGGTGGCACCATTTTGGGAGGTCTTGGAAGGTGTGGCCATGCTGCAGGAAACACGTCCCTGGGGGTGGGCTTATCCAGTACTTAAGCCTTGCCAGATCTCTAGTTGCTCTCTGCAGCCTGTGCCTGCTTGAAGATGTGAGCACTTAGCTGCTGCATCTACTCCAGCCTCCTCTGCCACCCTGCCTCCCTGTCATGATGGACTCTTGCCTCTTTGACATTGTAAGTGAAATAAACTCTTCCTTTTATAAGTTCCCTTGGTCAATGTTTCTATCACAGCAACAGGAAAGTGACTAATACATCAAAGAACCAACAAACCTAAGAGCCTGTTCTCTAAATAAATAAGATTGAAAACCCATAGCTGAGTTAGCCAAGGGAAAGTCAGAGGAGACCATGATTAATATAAATCAGTGACACAGCAATGGATGTGAGAGAAATTGTGATTGTTATAAGGCAATACTTCAAAAACCTATACGCATCAAGTTAGAAAGCAGCACTTTTACTAATACATAATTTTGAACCCAAACTTAGTATTTTTAGAGTTATAGAATTTTAGAGAGTCTATGGAATTGGCCATAATCTGTTAAGTTCCCAGACACAAATGACTCTACTTCCTGTCTGTCTGCTGAGCTAATGAGTTGAACTGGGGTGATGGACAGGAGTATGAGCAGCCTATGGGTGACTGTTGGACCAAAGAATTTCTCCTTTACTCAGCCTCCATGAACCATTTATTCTCAGGATGGGACAGGGCTTCATGAGCTCCTTTTCACCTGATGATGTAATATTTATGATCTAGACTTAGGAGGCTCCAATGTGGCTGATCAAAGACACTGAGAGTTCAGAGGGCAGTGGCCATGTCATGTCTGGAATCCGGCACTCCGTAGCATGCCACCCCTCCATCCAGCTCTCTGCTCTCCCTTCCTGCCTGTTTCCTGAGCCACAAAGAGAGTGATGTGTTTCATTTAGGGCTGAGCATTTGGCATATACTTATGCTCAACCATTTGACCAGTCATGAATCCCACATTAACTTCCACATAGTACAAAAAGAAGCTTCCTGGACCAAGCCTGACAACTGCAGTTGTCTATTGGAATAAAGATAAATGGAAAAGAATTTGGCAGAGCTGTCACAGCCATTTAGCAAATAGGTTCCCCACCAGGAACTCTGACCTCTCCAGTCATGAGTTTTCATCCTGATGTGAATTTCCAGCTGTGAAATGGACTACAAATACAGTTAAAAAGTAGTTGGCTGCACTCATAATCGTCCTCCACTAATACAGTAGTGGACGCATCTCAGTAGTCATGTTGGTAGCATGCCATGCGCTGCCTGCAGCCAAACAGAGCATTTGATGACGATTCTCCCTTGGCCAACTTTATAGGACTTTGCAGGACTGTGAAAGTTATCCAGCAAGGAGACTACTTCCAGTTCAGCCACAGCTTGATTTCTCCATGCCCTGCAGCTGGGCAGTAGTATATTACATGTTGGTCTGGTGGGCACCAAGAGTGGAGGCAATAGCGTGTATTGTTTTCAAGCCTCTAGGGCCCCTTGATCAATAAGTCTTAGGAAGGTAGCCTACCTGTCTCATTAGGATATTCGTGTAGTTATTACGGCTTCTGGGAATGTCTGTTGCCAACACGGTAGGATATGTCTGTTTAAGCTATTTAATTATTTTGTAGCAGTTAGAGGCACAGACTTCTCTAGGATTTTTCTCACTCATTTTTGCGGTCAGTCAGCTGTGCCTTAATCAGTAGAGGCAGCAGCACTGTTTTCACACCTCTTTCTGGCCCTCGCACATTGTGTGAATAATTATGCATCTTCACTCCTTTAGGCATGCATAAACATTGTTTCTCCAAATCTGTAAGACACTCAGAGGTTTCCAGTCCATCATCGTAGTTATGAAACTCTTTTGCAGAGGGTGGGCAGGCTCTCTGAAGGCCTACCAGACTCAGTGCAGCAGGAAAAAAGATTTCATCTGCTGTGTCAGTTGCTTTTTGAAAGCAGCCGTGGCTGTGTTGCTTTCAGCAGCATAGATAGGAGGCATTCCTTCTAGAGCCATCGCAATCCACAGACACTTTCCATGAGCCATCCCACCTCATACTAGGGCTGCCATGGCTTGCCACGAATCTGCCAGCCTCTCCAGGAACAGGCTCAGTGGGGAGAGCTCAGGCTGCTCGGACTGGCTCAGGACCATGGGGCACAGGTCAGTCAGTTCCCACCCTGCCCTGCCAGCCATGCCAGCCATGAATGCCGACTGAGCTGGCTCCTGGGTCTGTCTTTGGACCCCAGGCTGGATGAAGCATCCCACCCCCGCTGTGTTCACAGGAGAGGCAGCACACAGGCTGCTGTTCAGCGAGGGCAGCCCACCCACGCGACAAGCTTAGTCTCTCCTGCCATACTGCTGTCGTTATTCTTCCACTGAGGTTTTGCTCTGGATTTTAAGCTATTCAGAGGCTCACAGCATTGAATTTGATTTTTGTCCTCCCCTCCCCTGGGAATTCTAATTGCCACGAAACCTTATGTGTTTGTTTTCTAGGGATCTGCTTTCTCTTTTCTTAACACTTCTTGAGTGATTTGGCACATACCGAGCCTAATTTAAATGCCAGTCTAAATCATTCGGATTCACCAAAGCATCTCCCACCATGTGAAGATCATGTCCCAAACCAGGGCTCGGCAGAGCCTGTACAAGCCAGCCAGTGCTGAGGTCCCAGCTGACTCACCCTCTTTCTCAGCTTTCCTGTGAACACAATCCAGTCTGTTCAATGAACTGATCATCAAATGCTCCCTCTCTAATGTCCAGTTCCTTCAGTTATATATTTCATTTTTTGGTCTATGTCCCTGATATTCATGTTTATCTTAGCTGGTGGTACATAGGGTCCCTCATGGCTCATATGAGCCACTTCCTCAGGGGCTTATTTCCTATATTCCCTTAGATTAAGAAGGGAAGAGCAGGGCCGGAGAGATGCTCAGCGGTTAAGAGCACCTGCGGCTCTTACAGAGGACCTGGGTTTGATTCCCAGCACCCACATGGCAGCTAACAACCATTAGTAATTCCAGTTTTAGGGAATCCGGTGCCTTCTTCTGACCTCTGTGGACATTGCATGACACGGGTGCACTTATACACATCAGGCAATACACTCATACACATAAATTGAAAATAATAAATAAAATTAAAAAAAAGAAGAGTAGTTATATGACTCAGTTTCTTGGCTTCCACAGCACTCAGCTTGATCTCATCTGACCCCATGAATCTCAGCCACCTGAACCAGTGTTTGAGATGCTCTTTCATGCTTTAGAAACGGTCTTTTCTAACTGAAGCATCAGATGCGGAGTATCCCTTAGCACGTTTCCCCTGCAGGTCCATCATTCATGGCCCTCTCTGGTGCTGATTTTCCCTTTCATGAAAAGAAAGGATGGGTGGTCTGTCACTATGGATTCTATCCCGCTGTCCCCTTCTGCACCCTCTGCTTCTTCTTGTAGGTTCCGGGTTTTGGGATCGAGGGAGAGACTCTAGCACACGCCTACCCTGTCTCTCATTCTCTTATGTTCTCTGTCCATAAGAAACAGCAAAGCAACACCTCCATCTTATCTTCCTTTAGATCCAAGTTACTGCCAGTTAAGCGTGAATGCAGAGGAGAGTGTCCACCTACTTTTTGTCTCATTGTATTTCCTTCATAAGAGGGCTAGCCTGGGGACATCCCCACACTCACCTTGCAGGTCGTTTTTTATCAGGTTGTTGCACCACACAGAAGACTCCCGCTCTGAGAGTGTGGGCCTTCCACCTCAGGTGAAACAGCTTCAGCTGTCTGTCTTTTCATCCCTAGCAGGAACAGTGCAGCTTCTACTGCAACAAGAAGTCACGCCATTCCGTACCGCACGGGGAAGGACAGCCCCATCAGGTGTGCTCCCACTGAGCTCCAGCCTCAGACCTCTGAGCTCCAGCTGCGAGTCTCATCACCCACAGCAGCAGAGGCTATGCACGTGCTCATCACAAACTCCTGCTTGGCTCTCTCAAGTCCCAGGACCGGTACCAATTGTTACGCTAGCTTTTCCTGTGGGGGCGTGAATACGCCTGTACTCATGGCAGATAGGCAACAAGGCCAGGCCAGAGAGTGATTCCCCTCATGTCTAGCTTGGAGAACCAATGTGTTCAACTATGTTTATGTGCCAGAGCACATATGAGGGGTTACTTACAGGAGCATGGGCCACATCAAGGCTCTTACAACTCAAGGAAGTATCTTGCTCCCTGAGGTGGTTTGAATGAGAATGTCCCCCATAGGCTCTAAGTATTCGGACATTTTGTGCCCAGTTGGTGGCGCTGTCTTGGGAGGTCTTAGAAGGTGTGGCCATGCTGAGGAATCACGTCATGCAGGCAAGCTAGAGAG
Organism: Eospalax fontanierii; assembly: GCA_035773235.1. Classification (NCBI taxonomy): domain Eukaryota; kingdom Metazoa; phylum Chordata; class Mammalia; order Rodentia; family Spalacidae; genus Eospalax; species Eospalax fontanierii. The sequence continues at coordinate 58,256,534 of CM069542.1, read as the reverse complement.
GTCTTAAGCCTTGCAGGATCTCTAATTGTGGGTTGCTTCCTGTGCCTGCTTGAAGAAGTGAGCACTTAGCTTCTGCTCCTGCTCCAGCCACCTCTATCCCCATCCCTTCCTGCCATATTGGACTCTAGCCCCCTTGGAACCATAAGGTAAATAAATTAATACTGAAATTGGTGCCAGGATCGTGGGGTATTACTGTGACAGACTTGACCTTGGTGTTTTGGGGAGGATTGTGGAAGCCTTTGGAACTCTGGCCTAGAAAAGCCCTTGGGTGCCTAGAGTTTGTTGCTGTGGAACTTGAAACAGTTATGCTGAAAAGAGTTGTAGGTGATGGAGGCCTGGCTTGTAAAGCTTCAAAGGGAAGCAGAGACTGTCAGGGCTGTTTATGTGATATTTTGAATTGAGAATCTGTGGGTTCTTGTTGGCTGGGAAAGAAGAACCAGCTGTGATTAAGAAGAGACCTGAAGTAAAATCTTTGCTTTACTGGGACAATTGATGCTGGTTAGCTGGGACTGAAAAATCAGCTGTGAGTAATGAGAGACCATCATCAGTGTGGTGAAATGTCGGCAATTATTTCCTGAGGGTCAGCACGCAGAAGCTGTGTTTCAGAGGGGACCCGAGCCTCCACCTCAAGCTGGAAGCAGGAGTTGGTATGTGTGAGAGTCTCCTGCATGGTTCTGGTGTTGAAGGTATGAAGGGGTCAGAGAGCAGTTGAGGCTTGGCACCCCGAGAGGCCAGGAAAGGCCATGGTGAAAGCGCAGCCTCAGTTGCAGTGGAGACCCCAGCTTTTTGGAGATGTCAGGACCATGGGATGACCACCAAGGACAGCAGCAGAAGCGGAACGGAGCCTGCCTGGGCCTGTGAGACAGACTGTGTGCTGTGTGGAAGAGCCAGAGAAGAGGAGCTGCAGAAACCCTTTGGAGCCCACAAGATGGTGAGTGAATCCAGATGTCCAGCCTTGAGCTATTTGCCGGACTTAGGTTTTCCTTATGTGTGCCCGATTCTTCCTTTTGAAATAAGGTAGTACTTGTTTTGGATTTTATGGGAGCCCACAGTTAAGAGGCTTTTAAGAGACTGTGAACTTTTAAGTGTTTGGATTTTTTAAGGATTGTGGGCTTTTAAGGTTGTACTGCCTTATGTTACGATATTAATGTTAACATCAGATATTGGGGACCAGAAATGGAAAGGTTGTGATTTAAGAGTGATGTGCTTTGTGTGTTGACAAGGGGTCAGTTGTGCTGGATAGACTGACAGACCTGGGCTGAGGGAGACTCAGCTGGGGAATTGCCACCATTGGACTGGCCTGTGGCCATGTCTGCGGAGTATTTTCTTGATTGTTGAGTGCTGTCTTTTCTTTTAGAAAACTGTGCTGAATAACTTCAGCTATGAACTTGACACACCTGTGAAATGGGAGCTTCAGTTGTGGATTGGCCTTGTGGATACCTCTGTGGGGCTTTTTCTTGATTGCTGAGTGATGTGGAAGGGCCCAGTTGGCTACGGGTGATGCCCTTGGGCATGTGGTCCTGTTACGTAAGAAAGCAGGCTGGCCATGGGTCGGGGAGCATGCCAGTAAGCAGTTCTTGCAGAAAAGAAAATTATGTTTTATTCAAACACAAAGTCAAAGATCATTCATGTTGTTTTTTAAAAAATACTTATTATTTTTATTTTATGTGTATGAGCATATTGCCTGCATGGTCTAAGTGCACCCGTGTCGTGCAGTGCCCACAGAGTGAAAAGTCATTGGATTCCCCTGGATCTGGAGCTACAGATGGTTGTTAGCTGCCAGGGTGCTTAGCTGCCAGGGTGCTGGGAGTTGAACCTGGGTCCTCTGGAAGAGCAGCCAGTGCTCTTAGCCACCGAATCAATCATCTCTCTAGCCCCAACATTCATATTTTGCCCAGAGGTTAGTCGACACCCTGCCTTCTTCAGAGAAAACTCGTTTTATGCATAGGTTAGCACCGCATGGAGCCTTCCTCAGAGAGCTTCCTCCTGCATCAGGGGAGGTTTATCAGACTCACCTGGCCTTTGTGCTGAGACTAGGTGGTGCTGGAGTGCTGGCCCCAAATCTGTGCAGAACTCTCGTGAAAGCAGATTTTGCATGTTTGTCGAACATGGGATAACTCTAAAGGAACTTCATGATATACACATACCTATACATAAATTGATATAGACACATAAATTTACAAATAATAGCTTTAAACATGCAGTCTTTTTTTTTTTTTTTTAACTGAGTCTGGCCTATTTTCTTTAACATAATCATGGTAGCTGCATACAATTTTCCTGCAATTTTTTCCGCCTCTGGCTAAATAAAATTACATATGTATATGTTCCCCGGTATATGTATTCAGTATCTATTGCTAGCAATCCAGGATGATTCCAGTTCTTGACTAGAGTGCTGCAGCACGATGGATGTACAAGGACACCTGTGCTGTGCTGATTTGCAGTCCTTTGGGTATACATACGCTGGAGGCGGGTAACAGTGGATCGTATGGTAACTGCATGGTTGGGTTTTTACAATGCATATTTTTATTGAATTTTTGTGCATTTCCTATAATACATCAGTCATATTTAGACCCCCCTTCCCATCCACACCCCATAGCAGATTTCATGCATTCTGCCTTATATGTTAGGACCTGTGGAATCAAGTTCGTGTGCCCAGATGTCGCTCCTCTTCACTGACTTCGTTGGGGTGCTAGTCCGCACACCTTCCAGTCTTGGACGTGGGCTCTCCTTCCCCCGCGTCCTCACCACAACAATCAGTTGTTTGTTTGCTTTTTCTTTGAAAAATTGAATTTTATCGCTATGTGCATGAATGTTTTCCCTTCGTGAATGTGAATTTACTCATTGTGTGATGCCTGTGAAGGCCAGAAGAGGGCACTAGAACCACTGGAACTGGTATTACTGACAGGTGTGTGTGTGTGTGTGTGTGTGTGTGTGTGTGCGCGCGCGCCCACCCTGTAGGTACTGCGAACACAACCCGGGTTCTCTGCAAGAGCAGACGGTGCTCTTACTGTGGAACAGTCTCTCCTCTGGTTCTTTGGTTCTTGATGATAGAGATTTTGACCAGAATGAAATAAAGTTTCAAAGCAGTTTTACATCTCATTTTCCTGATGGGTGGAGCATTTGCACATTTTCAAGTACTTGACACGGTTCCTTCCTTCTCTTGAGAACTGCCTATTTTGATTATTGATCTATGGACTGGTGAGTTGGTTGTTGTTCCCGTTTTCGGTTCGTTATTTATAGTAGTGATTCCTGGTTCATACTAGGTAAGGCAACAAATGTGGATCTCTCTTCAGTGTTAGGTGTGGATGTTGAGTCTTCCTGGCACCATTTGTTGAATAGAATTTCATTTGACCAAATGCGTGTCTTTGACTACGTTATTGAACATGAGATGCCTGCAGCTGAGGGGTTTATGTCTGGGCGCCCTGCTCCATTCCTTTGATCTATAGATGTGCCTGCCTCTGGCTCCTGAGTGCTGGGAGTAAAGGCATGCCAGCAAGCCACGGCTCTATTTTTCATACGAGTGTCGTGGTCTTTTTGTTTCTGTCCTGTAGTATAGTTTGGGCTGATGTACAGTGATGCCTGAGGCAGTGCTCCTTGTGGTAAGGAGTGCTTTGGGTGTTCTGAGTTGTCTGTGCTTTCTATGAATTTGGGGATTTTTTTTCTCATTTCTGTGAAAATTGTCAATAAAGTTTTGAAGGGAATTTCATTGAATCTACAGGTCACTTTTGGTAAGATGGGCATTTTTACAAAATTGATTCTGAGACTTTTGGGTCATGGGTGTTTTTCCATCTTCAAGTGTCTGTCAGTTTCCTTCTTCAGCTGTTAAATCTTCCCTGCAGAAATCCTTCATCTCCTTGGTTAGGTTTGTTCTTAGGTAATATTTTGGCTGAGTCTGTTCTACATACTGTGTTGGCTTCCTCAAATTTCTTTTCATTTTATTTTTTGTAACTATAACTTTCATCTTTTTGGAGAGTTTTGTACATAAGTGCATTGTTTTTATATTATTTCCATGTTTTACTTCAAGTAATTCGGTGTCTCCTATAACCAGTGCTTAATGAATCCCTGACCTCTTGTATAATTATTGTTACACACACACACACACACACACACACACACACACACACACACAGAGTCTACTGAATCCCATGAATATGCTCATGTGCTCATGTGTATATGTGCTTAGAGAGGACGTCTAGAAATCGGAAATCTATAAAGATCTCTGGAGAAAATAAGATTCTTCCCATTCTCAGGTGACTTTTGAAGGTACTGTGGATTTTCTCCCTGATTCTTTCCTGCAATTTATTATTGACATGTAGAATGACTATTGACTCTATTGATTTCTACATGTAGCTTTTATATCTTACTAGTTTCCTTAAAGTGTTTTACACATCTGAGGATTTTCTATAGCCATTAGAGGTCATTGTGTATAAGATAATGCTACATACTCAATCAGTCTAATTAACATATCAATCACTTCAACCACTTTTGGCGATGTAACACTTGAGATTCATTTTTAGGTACTTTGATTTTTTAAGGGTTGAAGATATAATTTAAGCAGTTTCTTAATTTCAGTTTTTATGAGTGTGACATTCCACCTATGATTTAGAACATCTGATAATTGTCATTTTTATCTGATATTCAGACTTAGCATATCATCTAAGTCTATTCATTTCCTTGAAAAGAGCAGGGTCTCACTTCTCATGGTGAGTCCTATGTCTGCATAAACACACTTTTCTTCCCTTGCATCAGTGACACATATTGATCCTGTATGTTGGACATTCTGTATACTCTGTGTTAAGGCCTCTTCAGTCATTCTTCATACAGCCTCTCATACTATTTACTACATCCTTGCTTTGTTGTACAATACTTGGAAAGCCAGAACAGAAACAGTCAGAACATGTGCTTTATTTAACCTCTGCCCTCCGTGGTATGATTATTCCAGTTAGGCCATACTTTGTAAAGGTCTCACGACTCTCCCCAAACAGTCCCACCAAATGACAAGTGTTCAAATACTGGAACCTCTGGGGACACTGCTTATTTAAATCACCACATCTTCATGTTTGTGAACTGAAGTAAAAAGTCAGAAGCTTTGAAGTGTCTCACCAGCCAAGAATAAAACAGGTTCTTCACTGCACTCTTGTTCCCTGTGAAACAGTGCTTTCTAATTTGGTAGCCAGGAGTTGGCTTCCTCCATCCACGTTGAAATGATTTTGATCAGTATCACAGGTTCTCAGTAGATATGTGGTTCTTCTGCTTCTTGGATTGGCAGGGCCAGTCTGACCTCTTGTCATCACCAGGAAAGGTTTTCAAGTTCAGAAATGAAGCTCTCCTTTAGGCCAAGATCACAGCTGTTTGGCTGTCTCCGCTAAGCCTTCTTTTACCTGTACTTGTCTATATTGTCATTTTGGTGATTTCTTGGACCTGTTGATTGTTTTCTGATTCCAAAATTAAGAAGAATATTTTAATCAAAGATTCAATGTAAGCATCATTTCACATGTCATGTATACACAATTCTTGTTGAGAGTGGCCATTAACAATAAAATAGAATTTGTACTAATTCTCATGAATAAATTAAAATTATAGGAAGAAAGAAATTTGCATCATTTCCAATGGAAAAAATAGCCTGACAAAATAGAAATTTAGGAGAGAAGTTTCATTCTGCTTGTCCCTGTCACTGAGGGGAAGTCAAGGCAGGAACCCCAGCAGCTAAACAGTCACATGTACAGTCAGGAGTGGAGGGAGATAAAAGCACGGAGGCTGCCTCCTGCCCTGCTTGCTCTCAGCAAACTTTCTTGTTTCTCTTAGTACTCAGGACCCTGTGTCTAGGGAATGGTCCCACCTCTCCTTCCTTAGGCTGGGTGTTCCAACATGAATTCGTACTCAAGATAACATTCAAAGACATGCTTACTGGCTTGCCTGATGTAGATAATTCCCTGTCAAGGCTTTGTTCCCAGGTGCTTCATGTCAAGTTGATAGTTAAAACCAATCACTCCAGGAAGTTTCAGAAAGGTAGTTTATGGAAGGAATGGCGTGCTGCCGGGGTCTCTTCTCCTTTAGGTCACTTGTCTCTTCCCCAGAGAGAATTTGTCCCCTCCTCTTCTCAGTCCTTTTGAAATTTATGATTAGAGAGAATCCCACCCAGAGTTAGTCCATGTTTCTTATGATAGGGGAACTTTGCCCTCTGGATGAAGCCCCCGTATAGTGCCTAGAATAGAATATTGGGTCACTGTGTCACCAAAGACTGCCACTGATGAGTTTGGTATTGTTGCTGGTGTCTGAGGCCAGTCATCTGCTTCCTGTGGTCACAAAAGGGCACCTCCAGGAATGCTTTCACCAGTCAAGAAGCACACTACCACACAGGACTGCTCAGAAATGCTTGAATTTGTTCATTTCCATAATGGAACTGATGGCAGGTAACTCCACACTCAGGGTTGATGTGTGTTGGACCACAGCTTCTCTAGATTCCAGCAGTTCCTTTTGTTGTGCTCTGGGAATCCTGAACTTTTGGGAGTTTCTTCTTATGTTTCTGGGTATGCACAGCCATGTCTAGATCCTATTCTAGAATCCTCCAAATGTTTCCAAATTAATATCATTTCAGAGTTACAGAATTTTAAGATTGAGTTTTCTGAATTGAGTCAATGATTTCTAAATGGTCCTAACCTATTAAATTCAGAGAGTAATGACTATCTGTAGTAGGTTAGAAAGCACTGAGGGATCTCTAGAGATGATCAGGACATTGTTCAATCCTCATAGTCAATTAAGGAGACCACTGTGTGGGTGACCAAGTGTCTCCTACCTTAGAGTATTTTCTAAACCTCAAATGTGTTAGAGGAATGGGGTGCAGATGGGGGCCCGTCCTGATATCAATGCAGAAAGTGGTGTCTCAAATTATGATCTCAGGAAACAGTTCATCATTGAATGTTTGTGTTAATGACCTGAAGTCACTAATATGTCCATGGAGATTCATTTCACCAGTTAAAGAGGTGACACATAATTTTTCTCTTAATCCATTATTTTCTGCTACTTTTCCATCAGATATTTTGGGGACACATGAACTGTGTCTGGCATAGAAAGACCTTACAGAATTGAACAACATATAAACAAATTAAAATGGTGACTTGGAATTGTAATAGGGAGTTCTCAAAAAAAAAAAAAGCAAATGGATGAGAAACAATGAATAAAAATGTCCATTTATTTAACGCATCTTACTCAAATTTGAACCTCTTCCATCCCTCGTATTCCTTCCACGCATAGGTTTCAGGCATTCTTTCATGTACAGTAAGACCTACCCGGGAAAGCATTTCTGTCTAGATGTTCCTTTGTGCAAGTTCATCCACTGGAGGTAAATCAGCTTGTCTGGAATCATTCCATTAAATGTGATCTACATTCCATCGCTCCCAGTTATCATTTCCCCAAAGTCCTCTGGCTAGGGTTGGGACCTGCGGCTCATTTTCCCATTCTGTGCTGGATGTTTGTTTAATTGTGTAGGGATTTGAAATCATCCAAGTGCAAATTAAAACAACCTTGAGAATTTGCATTACCTCCATGACAATGGTAAGACCCCTAAAACCAAAGTGGGGAATGAGGGAAGTTAACACTTTCTCCTGCTGGTGGGAGTCCAAACTGGTATAGCCACTTTGGAAATCAGCACGGAAGTTCTTCTAAAAGCTAAAAATAGATCTTCCACGTGATCTTGCCATCACTCTCCTAGGCTCATGCCAAAAGGACTCTATACCCTACTGCAGAGATAAACTATTCTTCTATGTTTATTGTGCTCTGTTCATGACAGTGAAGAAAGTATCCAGCCTAGATGTCTATCACATGATGAATGAATGGAGAAAGCATGGAACATTTACATTCTGGAATATTTGTCAGCTGTCATGAAGAATGAAATTGGGCCTGGAGAGATGACTCAGTGGTTAAGAGGTCTTACTGCTCAGTGCTTGAGAGGTCAGGGAAGGAAAGGGCCATTGGGTGGATTCATTCATAGGGCCATCAAATATAGTTATGCAAAGGGGGGAACGGAAAATGGGAGAGGATGAGCTAAATGAGGTTAATGTGAGGGCTGGGCTAAGCAGAGAGAAGGGGTGGGATACCTCGCAGTAAAAGCCTTCTGAAAATGTTGTATGGAAACCTACCAGTGTAGAAGCTTCTTAAAATAGGTACATTTAGAATATAAAATATTTAAATGTAGTTACCATATGATGAGCCTCACTGTCCCTGCTAGATCACAGAGACAGGCAAGGTAAAAGCCCATTGTGAACAATGCAGTCATTCTTTTGGTGTTGTTAACTGGAGACATCCCAGAGTCCCTCAGTCAGTGCTTCTTATTGGCATTGCTCTTGTTTATCCACAGGGACTTGTTGGGGAGACTCTATTGCAGCAATCACTACATATGTGAGTCCTAAACAACAGAGACAGTATGCTGGTACTGAGACTGATTCTTCATCTCTTCATGATCCCATCCATAATACTAGAAGATTCTATGTATGTGACTAGCAGAGAAAGCTAATCATCAACCTCCATAGTTGTGAATGCTGCAAGCTTCGTCAGTGACTATCTTGGCGAGATAAACCCCATGGTGCAGTAATGGCAGAAATGTTGTGAGAGACACCAACCTTCTTGTGGATTTTAGACTCTCTTTAGAAGATGGAGCCCAGAAGTACAGTATTATTTGGTTAAGAACCTGTGTCTAGAGAGGTCATAGTTCAAAGAAGAGAACGTACTATTGTTTCTCTGCTAAGCAGACATAGTACTAACTGACTCCTGGTGACTTTTTCTTATCCTATGGGTTAGTACACCTCTCTGCTCCCACCAGAGAAGCTTCTTATTGCTCGTCTTACCATTCTCCAAACCGCCCTCCTTCATTTTAAAAGACTACAGTGGGAAGCATGCCACCTGTCCTGGCACCTGCCTTCGTTAGACTGCTCCCTCTCACTTGAGACTCTGCTTGGCACATTTCCTCCCGCCACTCCTGCTGAGCCCTGTGACCCTTATCTATAGAGATGAAGTGCCACTTAATTTATGAAGAGCTCATAGATTCTGAAGTTGGAGTTTATTTTGACTTCCACTAAGTTTCAGAGATTTGCCTAACTGAAAGTTAAGAAAATCCTGTGATGGGCAGTTGGTAGGGCATGCCCAGGGCGGGGTGGGCAGAGCAGTTGAAGCTCCATCCAAGGGTACATTGGAGGAGGAGTGGGTGTTGTCTTATCATTGGCAGTTGGGGGTTCCTCTTCCTCATCTGTTCTATTGGGAGAGGGGGCCAACAAAAATGAGGCCTGCAGGGTCAATTTCATTATGGGTGTTAATAACTTCCTCAACTGAGGAGCCTTTAAGGCTGGCGATTATGGCAAAAAGGACAGGGAAAAATGGGGTGGGGGTCCTGTGTTTCTCATGGACCTCACATTTCCTCATGAGAAAGAGAACATGGGACCAAATGGAAGTATCCCAAATGTTCTCAAAGCTAATCTGTGGGGCTAGGACAAGGGCTTTGTCCCCAAAACTGTTAAGATCCTTTTGTTTCACTTTCAAGCCATACTGCAAAGGAGCCTTAAGAGCCTGTGGCGCTTTCTGGTGAGAGGTGAAATTGCCCATTATGGCAGGGTGGCATTTGATAGGGGGATCTAGATCAAGGTCCTGGAAGTAAAGGCCAATGAAATGGTAACTCAAAGCCACAATGATCACTACACAAACCAAGAGGCCTAATATTGGGGTAAACTGAGACATGCAGACAGAATGTTGAGGGTCCAAATGTCTTGTATTTTAGTGGGGGACTTCAGTGGATCATTATGCCATGGCCGTATACCCACACGGTGTCTCTGGAAAGTCTTGGCTGATAGCCTCACCTTGGTTCCAAAGTCAGGGGGGTCAGGCCCTCATGTGATTTCGCTGGGATGAACCAGCGAAAGAGTGGAGGGGCCAGCATGGCCTTCGGGACCATGTGGCGAGGTGTACCTTTCTATTGGGGGGAAAGACAAGCATGGAAAAGGGAAGAAGCGGGGGTCGCCTGCTCACCGTCGGGTGACTGTCAGCACACACAACAAAAAGGGGCCTATTCACTGACAACCAGGGTGGGGACACCTCACCAATGTGCAGAGTTGGGAGGGGTCCGAGGGTCCCTGTTTGGGCGTCAGATGTTGCCATCCCTCTGCTTGGGGCCAGCCCAAGGGGGACACAGGGTCTCTGCCAAGAGGGGAGCTGGGTTGAAGAAGGCAGAGGGCGAGCTGCTGCAAACTCATTTATTCAAATTATAGCTTACTGGGAAACTATTGACAGAATAGCTTGGAAGGACACACTGCATATAAATCATAGATTGGATTTTGTTCCTTAATTATAAGTATGTAACCAAATGTAACAAGATATTGGGGACAGCGCATACCTGAGAATTTTGGACCTTAAACAAATATAAATGACTTATGAAATATTGCATTCATAAGACAATAATAAAATGTTCTCTGATAATATCACATAATAAAGATACTGGCCATCTAAAAATTATCAGAAAAATTAAAATTTTAAGATCAATCATAAAATTTGAATAAACACAAAAGGAGAAAGGTAGAGATGAAAAAAGAGAGTACATTCAGAACACACTGACAACCCTCTGTGAACAACAGAACAACATAGAAGTCACAGAAAATTAGAGAAATAACTTCCAAGCCACATATAGAACACAGTAGGCTTACACCTTTAATCCCAGCACTTGGGAGGCAGAGGCAAAAGGACCACTGTGAGATCAAGGACAGCCTGGTCTACACAGTGATTTCCAGGCCCATTGAGTCTACCAGGAGACCCTATCTTTAAGAAAATAATAAGGAAACTTCTCTAGTGAGAGTTAAGAGATGCCTTCATCCTAAGCGTAGAGACTGTACTGAAGATGCGACGCCTGTAACAGTCTCCGTCTGTTGCGAAAGAAGCTTGTTTGATGAGGGGTAAAAGATAAAGACTTGTCTGTAAAAATGCAGATGCGTGTTTAGCATAAAATAAATTCCTCTGGTCTAGGGATATGGCCAAAGTAGATTTCTTTAGGATCTGTGGCCTCTCCAGCCATTGTATTTGCCTACGTTCATACTACCACACATATTTTCCCACTCAGTGAGCGGGCCTTAATTCCGATTAAACAGCAGTTTTCTGGGTCATTGTTTATTAGGCTTTACATCTAGGTAGAAGCATTGGTTAGTTTATTTTCTCTTGGCATCTAGTATTCTCTGATAGCATGAAAACTAGACTTCGGAGAAGAGAACTCCATGTCAGTTTCAGCTTTGTTACTCCAAGTTCTGTATCTGAAGTATGGCCTGTCTTCAACATTATATCTTACTTTCAAATTATAGGCGGCAATCATGGGCTGTGGCAATTGCCTGTGTTATTTTGAGAGTCTCGTAGACTATCCTGACTGACAATTCTAAGGGAGGTTTCTCCCATCTGGTACTGTGTTTCTTGTTATGAAGCCTTAGTTTTCAGTAGTCCTTTGAACTAATACATTTCTGGTTTTCATACCATCTAAGCATTATGTTTCTCTCCTGTCACTCCCTTTGTATCTTAATTCTCACTGGAGAAGTTTCCTTAGGTACCAGATGGTGATTAACAGAGACATCTGTAATCCGCCCATGTGCAAAGAACAAGAGGCCTCAGTACTTATCCCTGAATAGGACACCTATTTCAAGTCTCTGCCTCCCAAGGCTCAGGGATCAGTGCTGAAGAGGAAGTGGGAAGACTGTACAGCAGAGAGGGTAGATGACCCCAAGGAAACAGAGCCTTCCAGACAGCTGGTCATTTAACCATACCAAACTCAAATCAGACAAAACCACAGCACAGGCATGTGGAAGGGGAAAAAAACCAGAATCCAGCATTAGGAACTTGTGGCAATTAATGGCTCCTGGGAGGGAAAAGACTGTGTCTTACAGGGCTGGGGCTCTTGGCTGGACCAACACTGAAGACCATTTGGGGACAAAAATTAGACTCTCTAATCTGTAATTGTGCGGGGAGGTGTGGAGAAGGCAGGGCACGTAAATACCAGCAGACTGTATTTTATTGTATGAAACTTGCCCGAATTTCTACATTTGGCTGTGAATCCTCATTAACTGAAATGAGAGAGGCTTGTAAGCACTGGTTGAAAGATCGGTCAGCACAGTCCAACTCTACTAGAAGCTCTCCTAGAAAAATGACTTAGTTCTTAAAGATGAAACCAAGCCAGGCATGACAGTGAACATTTTATCCCAGGATTCAGGAGGCAGAGGCAAGTAGATCTCTGTGGGACTGAGTCCAGCCTGGCCTACATAGTGAGTTTCAGGCCAGCTGGGGCTACAAGGAGACCCTGTGTCAAAAAACCCAAAGCCAAAACATTAAAATGAAAGTAAGGAAGAAGGGAAGAGTCTTATAATAGTGAAAGAAAAGAGTCAAAGAAGATTAACCAGTGTGTGCTCACAGTGACTTCATATTGAACAGGTCACTGCATCTGTGGACTGGTATCATTTCTATTCAGTGATCAATATTCTTCAAGCTTTTCCACACCTTTCCAATGGGTGGCAAATAGTGTCAGTTAAGGTGATGAATCATAAGTGCTGTCAACTGCGTGTCTCAAAGTACCTGTGTCAATTCCCCACACGAAGACTTTAGAGAATGAAGAAACCAGAGGGACGGCTGTGAACAGAGGAGTGTGTAAATGAAAGCCTCCCATGAAGGACATGCACCAAGGAAGACATGACTCGGGCTAAGTATCCAACCTCAGGTTAGGGGGAGAACTGAGGCAGACTTTGGCTTTGACATCAGACCCTCCCTGAAAACAGAAATATGAACATCAGAATAGGCAAAGCTGTCTTCATCATTACTTCTGACATTTCTTCTGACAGTATGTGAAGCTGTGAAAATATTAAAACTAGTACTTAGTTTCAAAAATGTTTTTCATTGAGTTTTTGTGCGTTTCATACAATAGATCTTAGTAAAATTTATATCCCCTTCTCTGTCCGTGACCCCACTGAATTTCATGTATTCTGTCATATATGTTAAGTCCTATCCAGTCAAGCATTTGTACCCAGATGTCCCTAGGTAGAAGTCCATCCATTCTAGTCTAGTCAGCCTATCCAGAGTCACTGCCTGAAGAACATCTACTCTCCCTTATCCTAGTAATCAGTTGCCAATAATTCCTTGGCTATGGTTGGGGTCTGCTGCTCCTTTCGCCTGTTTTATGCTGGGTTTTGTCTGATTAAGTTGGCATGGGTCTTGTGCATGCTGACACCATTGCAGCAAGTTCATATGAACATGAAACCACTGTGAAAAGCAGTGTGAACTCTTAAAACACTAAAAACGAATCTACCCTATGATCCGGTTAAGCTGCTCCTTGGCATATAATCAAAGGATTCATCCTACTGTAGAGATACTTGTACATCCATGTTCATAGTGACATTTTAAGACTATTTGAGTGCTTATTGCTATAGCCTTAGCACCTCAGACAAAAGACAGGTCATAAGAGATGAATAAAAGCCACCCAGTGCAGAAGTACTGGACTACTATTAGTAGTCCAAATCCATGCAAGAAAATAATGCATATAAGGAAATTAAGTGCAGTTCCCATGGAGCACACAACTGTTCTGTTGGTCAGGTTTGAGATCTAATTATGGGGTACTTGAACAATAATATTTTGATCAAAGATATTTTGCTCTGTCAAAGATGGAGAAACACAGTCACTAAGTAGAAAATTTTATTTTTTCCAGTCAAACACAGCCGACAAAGTGGATCAAGTTTTGCTCAACATTCCAAGTGTTCTATTTTCCAATAACATTTTAAATTAAATTTTTGGAATTTCATACAATGTAGTTTGATCATGGTGACCACTGTACAAGACAAAATCATACCTGGTCCCATTGTCAGGGCCGAGAACTTGTGTTCAGAGAGGTGACAGACCCTGGTGACTATCCCAGGACTATTATTCTGTCAGTTCTTTTGAATGGCTCTCCATTCACGCTTATCCCACAGGCTTCCTTGCATAACACAACTTTTGATACTGATGAGGTTTATCCCTCTGTCCACTGTTAACAGGAACGGAAAACATCAGAGGTCACCTGGAGGTGTGTCTCTCCCAGAGAGGAGAACCTAACAAGTCATCCCTTCCCCCTGTCTCATAACTTCCAAAGCCCCTGTCGCCTAAGGAGCAACCATGGCTTCGGTTAGTACAACTGGCACTTCACTCTGGATTGTGACATCCTGCTTCTCTTCAGCTATAAGGTTGTGCAATACTGAGGCCTATAAATAGGGCTACACTGAGCTTTGGGACATCATTGTCCCATGAGCATCACAGGAGTCCCTCTTCCTTCCTACATTATGCTTCCAGGGAAAATCATGAAGATCCACTATTTTCTGATTCTGGTGGCCTGTATCATCTTCTGCATAATCACCCCAGGTAAGCCTCCACAGAAGCCGAAGCATCTGTCAACACGAGGAATGCAAGAGTTCAGGAGAACGAGAGTGAGAGTCCTAGGTCTGATGGAGCACCTATTTCAGGGCCCTGAAGTAGGAAACTTCAGAATCTATGAGTTGCCCCCTGGGAAATCAACACCTGTGTGTTGATGCCACCTTATTGAAGGCCAGTGTTGGCAACTTCCATCCCTAGTATTTTTCCTGAGTATGCAGGAAGCAACTTACTTGGAAGCCATTCTGCCTAGCTATCAGGAAGACTTCTCACAAGGACCACCTTCCTATCCAGTGAAAGACATCCCAGTACTCATGGGGATTGCTGAGAGGTTCTTCTCTGGGGACCTTACTGCAGACAGTGTTCCCCTCCTCCTCCCCCCAGACCAAGTGATCCAGGGAAGGACTCACCAGTGTGTATATAGGAGACCACAGGGGGCCTTCCATATCCCAAGAATATCCAACCACATTCTCCTGGTGAGATCTCTATCTTCATTAAATGATTTCACATCTGGCCAGATGATGTCAATATCACTGGACCAACGCAGGAGTAGTCAGGAGTAGTCAGGACCCTGCAGGATAAACTCAATGCAGTTTTCTAGAACTGTGTCTCACTGCAGTCCTGTACAATTCCAGTATTTCTGAGTCCTCATTTCTTCATCTGCACAATGATGTTTGGGGCTGTAACTCAGGTCTGCAGCTCTGGAAAATTCTCCTGTTATTTTCTCCAGTCTGTCACTCTTTCCAATAGATGTGCCCAACATTTCACCTTGATTTCCTCAATTATCCCATTTCAACTGGGTACAGAGACATTTTCAATATACAGTTCTGTATGGTGTTTCATGTGTCTGATTAGAGAGAAACACATACATTTCATAAATCACTCAGGGTTCTTTAAGCACTGGAACATTCTCTCATATGTCAGGCAACACAGTACAAGCTGCTGATTTCAGTTTGTATATGAGAATGTGTCCCTCTGCAGAAGCAAGACAAGCTCCTTTCTTAAATTCAGCTTAAAATCATTTCTTCCTATCTTGAAGAGTTAATATTTCTGCCTTTTACAGATCAATATGATCCACACCCGTTGCACTGAGAAGAGGGATATTTCCTGACAGTCGGAAGGACAGATAAAACACAGGGGTCAGGATTGCTCAGTTACCTGTGGGAAGCCTCTGCTCTGACCTTTAAGACACCAGCCCACTCTTGGTCTGGCAATATTCTCAAGTCCACCTTCTTGAAATAACAAGGAGAGGCACCAGGCTCAACATCAGGCAGAAGGCCATGGGTCCCCTAGTACCTCAAGTGCCAACCTAAGAGTTCAATTCTGCCTGGAAATAATGACTCTCAGGGAAGAAAACCATGGAAATATTAACCCATGGGATTGCTTGATGGTCTGAGCCTTATCGTCTGGGCGAGGAGGAAAGATGAGAGCTCTCTTGTGTCTTCTGCCCTAAGTGTGCAGCTTCCCATGTCTCTAAGGCCATAATATAGGCATGCACGGAGATCCCATTTTAAGCACCTCTTGGGGTTTCTCTGTTTTTTTTTTTTATTATTAGTGTGGGAAGGAGCAAGTATAGTTATTTTTGGCATATGTGTTTTAGTATGTGCACACACTTTGATGTGGTGAAACTAACCTTGTGGACACATTCAACAGCTCACATCCTTACGGCTGATGCATTCGTTATTCCATGTACACAGCCTGCAGGTCTTCACTGCTTGCCCTGTTTGGAGCCGTGAGGCTGGTGCAGAGACATTCTTGAGCCCTCACAAGCAGCAATGAATTCTCTTTCTGGCAGAGTCCTAAGATCTGTCCACATCCAACTTGCATATTTCACTCAAGGAGAAAGACGAGCCCACTGGATTCCACAAGTGAAGCCCCAGACAATGCCTTTAATTTAGACATTTTATGTCTTATAAAGTAAATTCATGGGGGCTGGTAATGTGGCTTAGGAGGTGAGAGCACTTGCCACCAAGTCCAAGGATTTGAGTTCAGTACTAAGAAATGAATAGTTAAAGGAGATTAGCAAATTGTCTTGTAACCTCCACATATGTGTCATGGGGGCATGCACTTGAACATGCCCAGTGAGCTCACACATGTATGTACACACACACAAACACAGCAATTAAATGTAAAAAATTCACCATAAAAAATCAATTCAGGGCTTTGCCTGTATTCACCTTGTACACTTTTCTTCTGTGAGTAGAGAATTAGCTAAACATAACAGAACAATTCAGCTGATATCTTAGTAAGTCAGAAGAACTTGAGGAGGCCTTCAACCTAATTCAGTTAAGACTTATTGACTGAGTCAATAACTACCATTTGTAGAAACGTCCCTGAAACATAGGGAATAACTGAGAAAAGAGGGGCCAGCCTGGGCTCCAGAGTAAAATACTGTCTCTATCCTAAGAAATAAGAGAGTACAATAAAGGTTCTATTTAGGGCTGGAGAGATGTCTCAGCGGCTAAGAGAACTAGCTTTTCTTGCAGAGGACATGGGTTCAGTTCTCAGCACCCACATGGCAGATGACAACCATCCCTAACTGCATTTCCTGGGGATCTGATGCCCTTTCTGACATCTGTGGGCACTGCGTGACACAGGTGCACTTATATGCATGTAAGTAACACATACATAGGAAATAAAATATTAAACAGTTCTATTGATGCCTT
This sequence comes from Eospalax fontanierii, assembly GCA_035773235.1. Classification (NCBI taxonomy): domain Eukaryota; kingdom Metazoa; phylum Chordata; class Mammalia; order Rodentia; family Spalacidae; genus Eospalax; species Eospalax fontanierii. Next base: position 58,239,465 of record CM069542.1, on the reverse strand, counting down.
CTTAAATGTAAGAACCACAAGTCAATATGACTGTTGAGCTGGGCAGTTGTCTGTGGCAAGTGGGCTCTACACAAGCATCTGAAACTTCCATTTAGTGGAAAATGTTCAATGTGCATTTCAGAGTTGCCTCCTCTGCCTTCATCAAATGTGCTAATATGACTGTTGATACAGATGAGAGTCTGGCATGTTTTTGTTCCTCCTTGCAGGTTCTGGTGCTTCCGTAGGAGCGGCCTTACGATATAACAATGCTGAATGTTACAAACACGGAGGAATATGTGCCTTCTGCAGATGCCCACTTTTCGTGGACGTACTCGATTTTGAATGTTACAAGGGCTTAGGCGAGTGCTGTCAGTTTTAGCAAACAAGAGCTACTTTAGGTGTTTCTAACCATTGTAATAATGGTTATCGCTCTGTGAACATACTTTCTTTGAAATAAAATGAATCTTTTGAGCATGTAGATTAAATCCAAAAACCTGGGCTATTCTGTGACTCATGGAATAAGGACAAGTGACCATTTCTCCAGAGTCCTGTGCAAAATGGGAGATGAACAAGTCATAAGATGTTTCAGGAGTCCGATCCAAGTGAGATGATTCTTCCCTGAGAAGATGAGTACGTTCAACCCAGATTCCATGACAGAAATGGTGGTTCCAGGGCCCTTCAAATAAGATATTAAGCAGTCAAGTCAGGGCAGTGGAGAGGCAATCTGCTTCAGGAAGGAGTTTATTTTCAGGCTGAACAGGAGTCTCCTTTTCCCACATTATCTCTGTGTGTTCTCTTGAATCATTTGCTCGTCCCCATAGTCATGTGTGTGTTACTCAAAGTCACTATACAGGTAATATGTGGTATTTTTAAAGTTTGAATTTCAGAAAGAGTATCTTAGACAATTATTTGATATTTATATAATACCAAAAGGAAGATGAAAACCTCTCAAATCTTTTTTTGTATGTTTTTATGAATTTTGTGTTTTCACACAAAACATCTTAATCATCTTAAACCAGCTCCCCAATCTACGCTCACTAATGCCCAAACCCCAGCTCTATTTCCTGCCTTCTGTCATTTATGTTAATGCCTGTTGACTCAAGTTAGTGTCCCCACATGTCCCTCTGTGAGAATTCATCCACTTGTGATCAGTCGGCCTATTTAAAGTCATTCCCTGAAAGAAGATCACCTCTCCCTCGCCCAGTTGTAACCAGTTGCCATTAGCTCCTTGGCGAATGTTGGTACCTGCTGCCCGTTTCCTCAGTTCTGTGTTGGGTTTTTGTGTGCTTGAGTTTGCACGGGTCTTATGCATGTTGACACTAGTGCTGTAGGTTCAGACCAGAGGAAGTGGCTTCCAGGTCAGTTCCTGCCTCATTGCTCCAAACCTTGTGTCCATAGTATGTCCTATCTTCAGCAATAGAGTCTTACTTTCAAGTTCTGGGAGACAATAAAGGGCTGTGGCAATAGCCTGTGTGATTTTGGGAGTCTCTTGGACCACCCTAGTCAACATCCCTAAGGAAGCTTTCTCCTGTCTGGCACTGTTTCTTCTTATGTAGCTTTCAGCTATGCACATGGAGTCATGTGAGATATTATTTTGTAATTTGTCAGTAGGTTATTGGACTGTATGATTCCTTCTGTTTTGTTTTGTAAACTTTTGTTGGATTTTTGTGTGTTTCATACAGAACATGTTAACCAGTCTTAATCATCTTTATACTCCCTTCCCCGTGGGTATCCTCTCATCTCCATCCCCACTGGAATTCACATATTCTGTCATTTGTGTTAAGGCCTATCCTCAAAACCTGATAGCGACCATCACAATAGACTCCTGTCACAATAACCAGCCAGAATGAACCACCGTGACCTAATTCAGAAGGGACACCTGCCTAGCAGGTGGATCATAAGCACTCTTTTCAGACAGTGTGACCATGCTCACTGAGTTCTATAGAACTTTGACTACCCCAGCCACTGTCCCCACACTGTCAAGCTGAGCTCAGATCTGGAAGCTACTGAACCAGCCCAGCCAGCTGTTTCAAAATGGTGGGTGCAGTCCTCCTTACTTTCATGTGTAGAAAACCTCTCCTTCCTTTACCTTCACATATGATCAAGGTTTACCATAATGTGTAAGATTCCAATACAACATTCCACCATTTCCATTGTTATAATCTCTTTAATTTCTTTATTATCAACATTGATATGTCTCAAGACTTGTTCTTTGAACCTTATTTCTATTGACATCTGTAGAAGCATTTAGTTTCAAATTCAAATTAACAAAATTATATTTGAATCATTAAAACAGATAGGTGTTTTACAAGCAGTTATAAGATCAAAGGCAGTTCATACTTGCAGAGTCCCTGAAGGGGAGAGCAGATCTTCATGAGGATAAAAGTAAGGGCAGATCTTCCTGAGCATGAACCCTGTATACTACTGGAAACCTACATAGATAAACGTTTTCCACTGAAAGTGTCTCAGCACATTACTCTGTGTCCTGTGCTAACGATCAGGAAGAGAGTGTTATATCACCCATCAGGCCATTTGAAAATCACCATTAGAGGAAGTGATTTATCTGAAATCAGAGCTGAGCAGGCCATGATGGACCAAACTACCAAAAGGGAGAGGAGGCTCTAGGGAACTTTTGTTCTTTCTCAGAATAGAATTGTTCTAGTTTTTTGCTCTGGTTTTTTGATTGAGGATGAGATTAAATGAACATAATTTAAATCAATGTAATCAATGCTATCCACAGTTTTGATGGCAACTTAAGGCAACAACAGTATTAGGACAGAAAGAGATTGTCGGAGGAGACTGAATGTGACCCAATCCTACTTACTGTTGCTTCCACACACAACAGGAAAAGAATCTGAAGATCAGAAGTGGGAGAGTTCTCACCAAGCTTTGTGAAATGCAATCAGCATCTAAAGTTGTGACTGAATAAAATAAGATGATGATACCAAAGCACAGGCATTGTCTTGCACATGATAGTTTGGAAGAAAATTTATCGTTAATTAATGAGGTTCTAATACTAAGATTAATTCATTTACTGCCCAAAGCCCTGTATGAAGAACCAGTAACACTGGATCTCCAGGTGGAGCCTAACTGACCAAACTGACTGCCGGGACCACAGAAAAGGAGTCATTTCTCTTCTGGCACGCGACACCTGTACGCTGTGTTCACCGTTCACAGTCCCTCGTGTCCCATCTCCATCAGGCACCTGTGGTTTGGTGCAGAGAGCGAGTAAAGACGATATCACCAGATTATGGCCATCATCACTTGAGATGAGGCAGGCTTTGTGGAGTCCACGCTTCTCGTTACAGGGTCTGTAACCGAGCCAACACCTACCTCCACCTCTTCTAATAGATACACAAAATTTATTGCGATCTGAAGTAGAAAGGCTTTAAAAAGTTTCTTTTATTAAAGAGCTAATTTTACATCATTTACTTGAACTTCCCTCCAGGCCACTCAACATGAGGGTTACAGCAGTGGCCCTTGTCTGGTTTACAGGTGCCCACCAGTTTGGCAGTGGGAGGGCAACCATTGGTCAGACAGAATCCTCCATATGTGAGGCATTTCCAGTGGTCTGTTTTGCGTCCAAAAATTGCTAGGAGTCCATCAGCTGCAAGAAGGGGAAAGATACTCTTTAGACGTTTGGCTCTAAATACAAGACTTGGGGCATTTGGTAAATGCAAAGCAAACAACAGGGTAAAGCACGTAGGACAATTTCTCTCCCCACGGTCTATGGGCTGCTAATGAAATCTCATCTATGTAGAGGACTCTTTCCAAGGATGAACCTCAGGTTATGAGTTGTTTTTTTGTGTGTTTGTATATTGTTGATTTCAGGTGTATGGGTAGTTCAGCATTCTCCCAAATGAATTTCAGCTCTGTCTTACTAATCCTGACTCCATGCCTGATGTTTCCAATGTGCTACTCAGGGTGCTACATCGTGAGCTGACCGAGAACTGCCCAGTCTGCCATCTGTGCTAGACTGGTCCTTCTGATTCGAGTCTCAGTTTCCTATCTTCTCCAACACCATTTTCCCCAAATACTATTATAATCACTCCTTGATAGAGGCTGAAATTATGGCTACCCTATGAAGACTTTGTAAGTTTTAGAGATTGGAAAATTTCTGCTCTTTTCTGAGTATCACACACTTAGCTAATTGGAATGATCCATAGTTCGTTCCTCAGTGCTATCCGGGAGGAGCAGAACTGCTCTGTGATATCCAGTGAGGACTGTTTAGATGTCATTTGGTCACATTCTGCTGGTATGTGTAATACGCTGCTTCACCTCTCTGAAAATTGCTGCATGGTAGCACTGATTCTGAAGTAGCCCAGATTGGAAAAACGTGGAGCTGGTTTCTCCTGCGGGACCCACCTACTCCAGAATCATAGGTAGATTGTGTTGGTTTAGGGAAACGGGCATCTTTTGATGCTTGACAGGAAGCCCACATTTTACACTCAAGAGATTTTCTCAGCTGGATAATGTAGCTGAATATCCCAGGAAAACAGAAGGTCACTCCTGGCACCCTGCTTTCTAATATCACTGGGGAGTAAGAGTCCCTGACTGAGCAGGTCTGGTGGCAGGGATGGTGGTACTTTGCCTGAAGCAGGGCAGGGGGGGAACACACTTCCAGTAAGTTGTGGGATAGTGGTACATTTCCATGGATCAAAAGATGGCCTTACTGCATGAGAAGCCTTCCCGCAGGTGAAGGATCAGAATATCTTCCTCATAGATCAGGCCTTCCATGTTTAAGATGGGTCTGGGATTGTCATGGATCTGCCCGTGACTATATCAGAATTCCCTCTGGATCACTCCGCTGCTACCTAGTTCTACTGAACTTCCATGTCCTCAGCTCTGAAAGGTGCGTCTGCAGATCCTCTGTCTTACACCTAGGAGAAATGGGGAATGTTCTTCTGTGAGTGCCCTCTCTTACCTTGGGTGATCTGGGAGAAGAAGTGGCAGAACAGCAACAGCAGAACACAGAGAATCTTCATGGTGGTTTACAGGGAGGGTTCAAGACGCAAACACGATTGATACCAAGTGTAGATGAACCCTAAGAGCAGAGTGCAGCTGTCTTTATATGGAGGCAAGATTATGCAATGTTGTAAACGAGGTGATGGGCTGGACTGCCATGCAGAGTGACACTGCAGTAACTTTCCCTCCCTGCAGACATATGTGGCTTCTCCAATCCTGAGTGAAAAAGGTCAGTTTGAATGAGGCTAGATTCAGTCCATGTCTGAAAATTCTGAATTGGTCCCTCTTCAAAATTCTTCCTAAGTAAAGGCTGCTGTGTCATCTCTTTTTTCGGAAGCTTCACTTTGATATACCAATGAAAACTTTTCCCAGTAGTCAACATTGTTTAAACAGACTTTTCACCCACAGAAATGGAGTTCCTAACACGGCTTCCAGAAGGGAAGTAGGGTAAATGACAAGATAAATATTGTGTTAATTTCTTTCCAAAGTTATTTTGAGATAGCACCCAAACCTGAAAAAGGGACATAATTTCACTGTAATTTTGCAAATACAATCTCTATTATATCAATGAAAGTTCAAATTTGTTATCATTAAGAGCTATATGAGCTATATGATCAATAATAAGAAGAGTCATTGACAAAGAGGTTATTGTGAATTTCATAGAGCTTGGGGACTTGTTTTAATAGCCAGCTTCTAGGAACTATGTGTCACCTGTTCCCAAGGACTAGTTGAGAAGAACCCAGGCTTCAGTCACTATGCATGAGACATCAGAACAGACCTGACAGGATACATTACAATTACCAACAGAACAACTTTCTGCCTCAAGTGACCATCTTCCAGATACATTCAGTGAGAGAAAAAGTAACAGAGACAGAAAGAGTGGGAGGCAGACATTGAGATACAGACAGAACACACAGTAACACAAAGGCACTCAGAATTATGACAAGTACAGTTTTAGAAACAGAGTAACAGAAAAAGACAGAGCTCGTGAGTCAAAGACAGAAAGATATATATATATATATACAAGGACATACAAAGAGGGAGTGACTGAGAGGGATAGAGATACTAAGATCAGTTTTCTTCTTAACTCTGAATTTTTTCTCACTCTTTCTGTAGGTCCAGTACTTGTCCAGATATCAGATTTATTTGAAAGAGTTTGTCCCAAGGCCTCCTGTAAGGAACTTTGGAAAGCAAGAACAACATTGAATTTTCTTTAAAAATATTTTATTATTTAAATTTGCTATGTGTATGAGTGTATTGCTGACATGTAAGTGCATCCATGTTGTGCCATGCCCAAGGAGGTCAGAAGAGACCTCAGGTTCACTGACATTAGCCAGCATGAGGGTGCTGGGACCTGAAGCTGGGTCCTCAGCAATAGCATCTCTTCAAGCTTGAGTTTTCTTTTATACAGTAACTTTCTCTCTCACCAAGCTCTGGAAAGGAAATTTCTGGATTCAGTGATGCATTGTGTTAAGAAAGGAGAACAAATGAAAAGCTTGCAATCTACAAAAAATGTTTTCATTCATAGATTCTAATTCTAGCACAAATGTTTGTTCCCATAATATGCCCAGTAGAATTTAGTGGTTGTGGTCAACTGATAAAGGAACCTTGGGCTACCTCCACAAAGGCCACTTGGAGAGCCAGAGAAGCAGAGGAGACTAAGGAGAAAACCATATAAATTCTTTCATAATTGCTTGTAGAAACTATTGTGGGAATTAGCCATCATAGAAGGTGACATCTCCCAGAGGTCAAGTATGTTGCTCCAGACCTTGACCAGCACCTGTTCTATAGAGGAAAGTCCTGTTGATTAACTCGGAGGAACAAAATTGTTAGTGAAGGGGGAAGCATTAATGAGCAGTCCTAGAGAAATTCACTTCCCACAAGAGTTGAAGGTTTTGTGAGTTCTGGTGTTGCATGAGAATGTGATTCCATCTTCATATGCCATTCTTTTTCTTCTCTGTAGATATCCAAATCTCTCTGGGAGACAGCTAGCAGTGAGATTAGAGAGTTATTCTCCCCATGTGATTATACCGGGTTTCCATGTACTACTTCTGCATCTTTATCAACAATATTGGGTAATTATGCAATAATTATGAAATAAGATGCTGAACTGAAACCATCTTGGAACACCAAGAGCAAGCACAATGATAAATCTACATTCAGTGATTTGGGGATCAAATGTAACCTATACTCAGGAAAGGTAAGCTTGATACATAGGTTTCATGCTGCACAGCATCAGGGAGACACTTGGTTTTTAAGACCAGATTCTGAGCTTGCTCCTGATTAATTTTCTTCTGATTTTTAAAATAGGAACATTCATTCCATATGGGATCATTATTGTGTTACCCCCAAATTTTACTACAGGGAACATTTGAAACACTGAGTCCTTCCCCAGGTCTTGTAGAATAGTGAGCAACTGTGATTATGCAGAAAGCTGGTCTCAGAAGTGCAACGTAAGGTGGGAGTGGGGACAGCCAGGGGAGAACGACTCTAACAAACCAGTCTGAAAATCTAAACCAGTCTGAAAATCTGAGCCAGTCTGAGTGCAGGGGTTCAGGATGAACTACTAAGCAGGTAGTTCAGAGATCAGGAGTTCTAAAGGCAAAAGCAAGGTTGTTTCTAAGACTAGGAGGAGATCATGGGGCAGACTTGATTTTCTCAAATTATTCAATTTTTTTGAGTTTTAAGAACAATTTAGCAATATTTCTTACAGGTCAAGTATCTTCTTTCCAGTGTTTAATCTAAACAGAGCATTTCATTAGTTTCACAAATGTAACAATTCACTGGCAGTTTGCAGTGGTTTCATGTTGTTTTGATCTTTAGTACACATTAATCTTAATTTTTTATAGTATGTGCTTGAGTATTTACATTGAAGAATGGAGATCAAGGTATCATTTATGGAAACAAGGTGCCCTTTCAATCTGTTCCATCAGAAGATGTTCCTCTGATAACTTTTTTTCTGAAAGGCAAAATAAACAATTCTTATGGAGGTGTAGAGCTCATGCTGCCAATAAATTGATTTTTTTAATGTGCAATATGTGCCTGAAGGTTGTATGAGCTGCTTTGATATTGTTGTGCCTGTGGAGGAAGAGAGTATTTTGTCTGAGTTTATGAATTAGTTCCCTTGTCATAATAACCAGCCAGAATAAAGGCCATCATAACCTAATTCAGAAGGGACACCTACTCAGCAATGGTGGGTTCAAGCTGGATTATAAGCACTCTCTTCAGACAGTGTGACCATGGTCACTGAGTTCTCTAGAATTTTGACTGCTGAAGCCACTGTCCCCACACTCCCAGGCCTACCTCAGATTTGGAAGCTACACCAGCCCAGCCAGCTGTTTCAAAATGGTGGATGCAGTCCTCCTTCCTTTCATCTGTAGAAAACCTCTCCTTCCTTTACCTTCAAATATGATCAAGGTCTACTGTAATGGATGTGATTCCAGTCCAACAATCCACCATTTCTATTGTAATAATCTCTTTAATTTCTTTATTATAAATATTGATATGTCTCAAGACTTGTTCTTTGAATCTTATTTCTATTGACATCTGTACGCATTTAATTTCAAATTCAAATTAACAAAATTATATTTGAATCATTAAAACAGATAGGTGTTTTACAATCAGTTATAAGACCAAAGCCAGTTTACACCTGCAGAGAAGGGGAGAGCAGATCTTCATGAGGATAAAAGAGAGGTCAGATCTTCCTGATCACGAATGCTGTATACTACTGAAAACCTACGTAGATAATCTTTTCCCACTCTAAGTGGCTTAGCACCTTACTCTGTGTCCTGTGTTAACCACCAGGATGAGCATGTTATATGACCCAACAAACCATTTGGCCATCAAAATGCAGAATGACTCACCATCAGTGAAAGTGATTTATCTGAAATCACATCTGAGCATGCCATGATGGATCAAACTACCCAGAAGGAGAAGGGGCCCTAAGGATCTTGGGTTCTTTCTCAAAATAAAGATGTTCTAGTTTTTTGCTCTGGTTTTTTGATTGAGGATGAGATTAAATGTACCTAATTTAAACAAATGCAATCAATGCTTGCCATAGTTTTGGTGGCAGATTAAGCATCAGGACCTGAAGAACAGATGTGGGAAGTGGGATAGTTCTGACCACGCTTTGTAAAATCTAATTGGAGTCTTAAATTGTGACTGAATAAGGTAAGATGATGATACCAAAGCCCAGGCATTGTCTTACAAATGAGCCTTTGGAAGAAAATTTGTGGTTATAAATGAGGTTCTAATACTCAGGTAACTCATGTATTGCCCAGTGCCCTGTACAAAGAGGCAGCTGCCCTGGATCTCAAGCTGGAGCCGAACTGACCCAACTAACTGCTGAGACCAAGGAAAAGGAGTCATTTCCCTTTGGGCCCCAGGAGGCCAATAAGCTGTGTTCACTGTTCACAGTGTCTTGTGGCACATTTCGTTGGGCACCTGTGGTTTGATGTAGAAATCAAATAAAGATGATATCACTCAGATTATGGCCATCACTACTCAAGATGAGGCAGGCTTTGTGGATTTCCCCCCTCTTGTTACAGGATCTGTAACCTAGCATGCAACTGTCATCACCTTTCCTAACGGATATATAAGATTCCTTTGATCTGAAGTAGAGAGTCTTTAAAAAAAAGTTTCTTTTATTAAAGTACTAACTTTACATCATTTCTTTGTCGTGTGTGCTGGGGGACTTGGCTTAATAGCCAACTTCCAGGAACACTGTGTCACCTTGTGCTGCACGACTAGTCCAGAAGAACCCAGGCTTCAGTCACCATGTGTGAGACATCAGAACAGACCAAACAAGAGACACTACTGTTACCAACAGAACAGCTTTCTGCCTCAAGTGATGCACCTTCTAGATACATTCAGTGAGACAAAAAGTGACAGAGACAGAAAAAGAGACAGAGATTGAGAGACAGAGAGATACAGTAACAAAAAGGTACTCAGAATTGTGACAAGTACAATTTTAGAAACAGAGTAACAGAAAAAGACAGAGCTCTTGAGTAAGTCTGGGAAACCTAGAATAACATTGAATTTTCATCAAAAAACATTTTATTTAAAAAATTTTTAAGTGTTTGTGTGTATTGCTGACATATAAATGCCTCCCTGTTGTGCCATGCCCATGAAGGTCAGAAGCAAGCCCTAGACCCCCTGGAACTGGTGTTAAGGAAAGTTGTTAGACAACATGAGATGCTAGGTACTAGGACCTAAAGCTGGGTCATCGGCAATTCCATCTCTCCAAACTCGAGTTGTCATTTTTTATATAGAAAGTTTTTCTCTCAAAAAGCTCTGGAAAGGAAATATTTCAAATTCAGTGATGCATTGTGCTAAGAAAGGAAAACAAATGAGAAGCTAAAAAGAAATGTTTACATTCATAGAGTCTAGCACACATGTTTGTTCCCATCATGTGCCTAGTAATATTCAGAGTTTTTTTGTCATGTTGTAGGGAACCTTATGTGGCTTCCCCCTGCAAAGGCCACTTGATGAGGTATAGGAGTAGAGGAGACTAAGGAGCAAGCCATATAAATGTGTTCATATTTGCCTGTAGAAACAATGATGGGAGGTAGCCATCATGAAGGTGACATCTCCAAGATGACAAGTATTATTTGGCTCCAGACCTTGACCAGCAACTGCTCTACAGAGTAGAATCCTGTTGACTAACTACCCGAATGAAAATTGTTAGTGAAGGAGGAAGACTTAATGAACAGTCCTAGAGAAATTCGCTTCCCAAAAGAGTTGAGAGAGGGAAGGTGTTGTGAGTTCTGGAGTGAAGGAGAATGCAGTTCCATATTCACATACCATTTTTTTTCTTTCTCTATTGACATCCAAAGCTCTCTGTGAGACAGAAGAGCATGGGGTTAGAAAGTTATTCTCTCCAGGTGATTATACCAGGTTTCCATGTACTACTATGTGACTTTAGCAACAATGTGAGTTAATTATGCAATAATTATAAATTAATCGAGATACTCAACAGAAAACATCTTGGTACACGAAAGATGAGCACAAGAAAAAGTCTATATTCAGTGATTTGGGGATCAAAAGTAACCTATACTTACGAAGTTAAGCCTGATATATAGGTTTGTGGTACACAGAATCAGGGTGGCAGTTTTTAAGACCAGAGTCTGAGCTTGCTCCTGATTAATTTTCTCCTGATTTAAAAAATAGGAACATTCATTTCAGTGTAGAGAATTATCCTGTTATCCCCATGTGTTGCTACAGGGAACATGGGAAACAGAGTCCTTCCCCAGATCCTGTAGAATAGTGAGTAGCTGTGACCATGCAGAAGGCTGGCCTCAGGAATTCCAGGCATGGTTGGAGTGGAGACACACAGGGGAGAAGGAGTCTAACGAATTAAGCTGCAAATTTGAGCTTGTCCGAGTGCAGGGATTCGGGCTGAAGGGCGGGTCTGAACTAAGCAGGTAGTCTAGAGATCTGGAGTGCTAAGGGCAAAAGCAGGCTTGTGCCCAAGGCTGGAAGGAGATCGTGGTGCAGAGTTGATTTTCTTTAAATTTATTCAAATTTCCGTTTTGGAGTTTTAGAAGCCATTTGCCAATAATTCTTAAAGGCCAAGTACCTTCTTTCCAGTGTCTAACCTGACAGAACATTTTGTTACTTTCATAAATTTAACAATTTACTGACTCTTTGCACTGGTTTTGTTTTCCTTTCATGTTAGGGTACATATTATCCTTAAATTTTTGCAGTGTTTGCTTGAGTATTTACATTGAAAACTGGAGACCAAGCTCTTGTTTATGGAGGCAAGCTGCCCTTTCAAGCTGTTCCATCAGACCATGTTTTCCTGATAACCTTTTTATCTGAATTTCAAAACAAACAGGTATTATGTGTGGGTTGCTCATGCTGCCAATAATTTTTTTTTATGTGAAATGTGTGGAGATTTTCCAGCAGGATGTATGCCTGCAGGTGTTATGAGCTACTTTGATATTTGATCCTACTTGTTAACTTGGCTGGGCGATGGTGCTAGGGATTTGAGCATCTTTCTGAACATTTTTGGCAAGAGGTGACTGGATGAGAATCTGGTTTGTTTTTTATTTTTTATTTCAGGGTCACTCAGGTATGGTGACATGAAGACAGAAAAATGGCTTTGTAAGAAGGTTTATCAGTCTCAGGTGATGCAGAGGCAGTGCTACAGGAACCTCCGGGTGTGCAGAAGAGAAAACAGGGTGCAAGGGGAGGGAAGCCAGGGCTGTACTGAAACTCCATTGAGATGTGCAGGGTGAGACAATGTTTAGAGTCTAAAGTGTTTGGGGATTTCTGGAGGCTTTGTGCTATGTAGTGAGTGGCTCCACAGTGCTTGGACACTGCCTTGTTAGGACCAAAGAAGAATATTGTCTCCTGATGTGTGTGGGTCAGAGCTATGAGAAGTTGTAGGCTGGATCATTTGAATGTCATAGGCCTGGGTGCAGAACCCCTACACTACCCTTACAGTCTGTCCTCTCTGATGTGTGTATTTTTCTGTCTTTTCTTTGGATATATCTCCACCATCATCACAGACACAGTGACACACACTGTAGTGTGGAGTGTTCATCTATCTGAATGGGGATGCCCCAATCAGAACAAGGTAGAAGGTTCTTGATTGACAAAGGAAGAAGCCAGTAGAATCATCTAGCTCCCAACCAACCAGTGAGTTGAGTTTTATGTAGGGGGAGGAGCTCAGAAGGGAGCAGGGAATTCTGCAGAGGAGATAGGTGCACACAGCAGAGTGGCTCACCATCTTGGGGGAGATCAACTGTGGTTGTGATGAAAATGTAAAAATCTGCTGCCCAAACTCACTATGAGGATTCCACCCCTTCTCTCCGATGATTTCTTTGTAAGTAAGCCCAATAAACTCTGGTTTACCTACCCATGATTAGGTAAAATCCTACTTCTTTTGCTTTGTTGTTCTGAACCTAGAGAAGCAGAGCTTAATACCTTGCCTCACTGGGAGGAATTCTTAAGAGAGAATGGTGCTGAGAGAAGGGTGTGCTAACAAACTGGAGAATCCTCTCTGGGAAAGGAATTATATTCTTATTACTGTGGGGATCAGCAGAGGGAGTGTGGACCGAGGAGCTTCTGGTATGGCTTGTTCAGTGGATCCTGAGGTGTCTAGCTAAGATGAAGTCACCACGGCAGGCAATGTCTATGGGAGAAATCCCAGGATGGCAATCCACTAGTAGCTGGCATGGACTGGCATGCTTGCTGGACCACTGGGCACTGCCATGTGATTATGATGATGCTTTGAGAAAAGCAGAGGGTATAGAGGAGTCTCTACGAGCCTTGTTAGTGCATCAAGAGCCGAAGTTCCAGAGGCCACTTCAGAAGTAGCTTGGCCACTGCTATGGGTAATAAAATGTCTTTCTTCTGAGTGTTTTACTGTGAAATCCATTTGAAAGACGTCAAGTACACCTGAAGAAACAAGGATGGACTATAAATTCACAGGGTACAAGGGCCAGATATAGCTGTAAAATTCTTGGGAGCTTCATGGTCGGGTAATGCACAAATGATAGCCACCAGGATGGTTGAGAAAAATCTGTTAATTAAAAATTCCAGTCCCAGGTGTGGGTTGCTCCCCCTGTGATCTTTTGGCCAAGAAATCCTTGGTGGCTCCCTCTACAACAAAAAGTCCGTTGCCACTAACGATGGTTGCAAACCAGAAGCAGACAGGAAGACTCTATTGCTGAAGACATGGCATGGTCTGAGCAAGGAAAAGAGATTTTCCTGGGACAAAGCTGGAAACTCCTTGAAAATGGGTGGCTGGCCTTCATAGTGCCAGAGGGTGCTATGCAGTTTGCTATGGGATGATGGTCCTGAAAGGCTCTGCTTCATGATGGATCCTGTGTGCTCCACTATCAGATGCCAAGCAAGATGTTCCTGCTGGTGCAGTAGTGGCTCATATAGTTTACAACCAGCAAGTTTCAAATTGGATTTAGGGCCTACTGCTCAGGGAGGCAGCACGTATTTGATATTGTGAGAAAAGTCATCCCCTAGTGGTACCGGGAGCTATAGGACTTGGGGGAGGCTTGAGGAAGCCACTGTAATTGTTTGTAAGAGAAATGTGATCCACCTACTTATGCACTGTCCAAGCATTTGTATTATGCCCATAAGTTAGGTTATTATAGCAATCATTATTTGTGTGGATGTTACTTTTTTGTAATTGTTATTGTTTTTTTATAGTAGAAGGACTATTACTGAAACCAAATCATAATTCATGCTGCACTGGAAAGAACATCGTCCTACACCTGCTACCCTCATCTGAAGCCGAGGGACTATTATGAAAGAGGATGGCAGAAACTGCCAGAGGAAAAAAGGGTGAACTGTAGTGTGGACTTTTCCTCTGTCAGAATGGTGATGCCCCAATTGGAATACAGCACAAGGAGTTTCATTGACAAAGGAAGAAAACAATAGAGTCTGCTACCTCCCAACCAACCAGTGAATTAGTTGTATGTAGGGGAAGGGGCAGAGAGGGGAGCAGGGAGCTCTCAGGATAAGACAGACGTTCGTGGCAGCATGTCGCCATCTCAGTGGAGGTCAGTGGTGTTTCTGATGAAAATGTAAAAATCTGCAACCCAACCTGTCTATGAGAATCCCATCTCATCTCCACAATAATTTCTTTGTAATGAAGCCCAAGTAAACTCTATTTTCCCTAACTGTGATTAGGCAAAACCTTACTTATACTTAGTTGTTCAGAACCTAGAAGGGCAGAGCTGAACACCGACTCACTGAGAGGAATTCATGCACACACACACACACACACACACACACACACACACACACTATGTAAAATGAAACCTCAAAATTGGTGGGCTTTAAGCAAAGAAAACTACTTCAGAGATGTTACAATCATTTGAATACTTCATAGTTTTTTTCCAGTTGAAAATTTTCTACTTACTGCTCAGTGCCAAGATTCTTAGAATTAGAAAGAACTCTAATAATCTCCTCCTCTATACAATAGAGAGCAACACACTCAGATATGTTCCTGGAAGAGACTATCCAAGCCCATGCTTTTTGACTCTTGTAGATTAACTTATATACCTGAAAATTCCTCTGTTGAAAACTAGTGCCGCCAAATATAATTCTAATTTTACTAGAGTCCTCAGACTCTTGTGCATTATAGTTAAATGAAGTCATTTGTTTTAGAAAAAGCAGAGGATGGCAGGTGAACCTTGGGAAAATATGTGAACCTAGCTTCAAAGGAAGAAACCTGAGTGTGGAAGCCGAGACAAAACACCACTTGCATGCCAATTAGAGAGGCGCGAGGAGGAGCCAACCCTGCCTCCAGGGATCCCTACAACTTTCAGTCCCCAGTGCTATGAAAAAATTAAGAATCTGTTGTTAAACCATAAGGTGTGGCTTGTGGTCATCCCAGCCCAAACAGATTAAATCAATAAATCATCTCTGACCTGGAAAAGAGTGCATATCAGAATCATGTGTCTTCATGTTGGAAGACGTTTCATATTTACTGTAATTGTCTGTGCACTAACCTACCCAGGAACTTTTCCTGCTTTTCTCAGCGAGTCTAATGATTTTTTTAAGAATCTAAACTGATTTTTAAACATTTTACTTGAAAATTCATTTCCTAACTTTTATTTCTAGTCCTACCTCCCTAACTGTGTATTCTCTTCCAAGCATGTTCAAGCTTGAATGGTGATCCTGTAAGTTTGAGGACCAGGAACAAATATAAAGTAGTTTTTGTGTGCCCCACCACCCAAGACCAAAAACTATTTCACTGTCTCCTCTTCCTACTGTAGATCAGTTCTTCAGTCCCCATAAGGTACCACTAGCTAGATACAGATATTCGACCTTAAATGAATACAAACTCCATCAGGATCATTGCTAATTCTCAATGGCTGTAGATGGCTCATAGTTAGTCCGTGGACAGGGCATACATAGAACACTTACACTTTCCTCACCTTTTCTTGAAGGTTCATGTGTGGTGTGTTGTCATAGATGGAAAAGAATGGAGAGGCTTCTGCTTCTACCAACCTGTTCCTACTCAGAGAAGCATCTGAGGCCTCAGCACTTCACTGATCACAAAGCACACAGCCTGATTTCAGCTCATCTTCTTCAACTACATGATGCTTACTTCTGCCCATGTTGTCAGTAATGTGCCTAAATAGCAATATCCTCTATATAATGGCAACTATACTGTCTAGAAGTTTTATATCTAGGATTGTTTCCTATTACATGAGACTCTCAGTCTAGGTACTTAAAGTACTTCCTCTTCCATAATATAATGATTTCAAGCAGATCTCCTCCTACCACAAAGAGCAATTGAGCTAAAATTTTGACAGTACTTTTATTCATAAAGGTTCACAATGCTGTGACTAGATTTATGTAAGTAACCAACTTGTCTAGTCAATGCATTTGCTTTCACTTTTCTGGGCAATAAAATAAAGTTGAAATGGCATATTTTTAATGCAAGCTAGGTCTCAGAAATCAGGAAGCTCCTCCAAGGACCATAAGCCAAGTGAAGAAACTTCTTTTCTGCTGTGTACAGAAATCATGTACCCTGCCCAAAGGCAGATCCAGGACCACAACACAAGTCCTTTGATCAAACTTCATTTCTCATTCCAAATTATCACGGTGCTAGTAGACCATGATTTCCTGGTATTTCACAAGAACTACTATTTGGCATTAACACTAACAACTGAGTACTTTAAGAATCCCAAAATAGGAATGAGTATTTACTGATGTATACTCCATTTATACTCTGTCACTCATTTACAATGTGATGATAAACTCTTGAATGTGGACACACTCCAGTTCTCAAACTTTAGACAGATGTTACTTGATGCTTGTGATTTTCTGATATATACCATTCTAAGTCTGATCATGTTCTTTTGGCTGCATTCAACCCATTTCTCTTGTTTATAATCATGTATGGAATGACTGTGTGCCCAGATATGTAAGTAGTCTCTACAGTCAGACAGATCAAATGGGTTTCCCATTATCCTGTCACAACAGTACCACAGTCTCTGGATTTCTAAATTCAAATTATGCACAAGAAGGTAGGATGACTTCTTAGACAACTTTTGTAGAGCAGTGATTTTCAAATGGGTCTATGTAGGTTCTATTTTCTGTTATTTGGGATGAAGTGTAGTTCTCTTTACTAGTTGGTTATGAAATGAGATGACAGTTCACAATTCTATATAATTGAGCATTGACTGTCATTTTTGTCTCTCTATTCCTATTCAACCCCAAAGCCAGGGAACCCCAGGTCCAAGAGTAAAAGACCCTATTAGTTTACTATATCACCCATCACACTGATGTATTATAGAACTGGAAGTTTCCAACATTATTAGAAACTGGCAAATTTTGGAGGCATTTTTTTTATAACTGAGCAGGGTTTTATCATATATTCTTGGAAGACAGCAAAAATATTCTAGACATCTTACCACAGAGAGAACAGGCTCTTAAGAGATCATTATTCATAGCTAAATAGCAGTTCACCAAAGTGAAGAGTTGTTACCATAAAATTTAGTCTCTGCACATTCTGCAAGTAAGAATTAGCTCAGCTACTCATGAAAATGATGGCTTCCTTCTCTTTGTTTTTATTTCTATAAAAAATAATCAGTATCGAATCAGATGTTCAGTGGAATTGAGGATTGCTGGAACCTCGGTTTTCCAGTTTGAACATGTATCTGATTCTCGTGAAAACACTCCCCCCCACATCTTGCTGAGATTCCGAGTCTCTAGATCCAGAAAGGGTGATAAGTTGCATTTACAGCACTCATGTGTTGCTGAAAAGTTCCATCTGGAGCCTACATGAGAGACCATGTAAGAGCAACTTGTGATGCATTCATTCCGGCCTGTCACCTAGCACTTGCCTTACCTCTTCCCATGGCCTTTGCTTTCCTTTGGGGTAACTTTGTCTTAGTAAGTACTAATTACCCAATAGATGCTGTGTTTCCCCTGGGAGAAATGATGCTCGACTTGAAATAGCGCCTGTGAATATGTGTGCAATTTCAGTCATGACGTTCTATTTTTTTCAGAAACAGAACAGTTTAAGAGTGTGCTGGATGTCTTCAGCTGTCTACTTCACATACCTGGGAAGGAGGGCTCCAGTTGGGGAATTTGGACATATTGGGTTGGCTTGTGGGCATGTCTGTGAGACATTTTCTTGATTTTGGAGTGATATGTGAAGGCTTGGTCCACTGTGGTCATGGGTTTGCTATCCCTGGGCAGCAGGCTTGGGGACTGGAAGATGACTCAGCAGTTAAGAGGTCCCCAGCACCCACATAGTGGCTGACAACTTTCCATAACTCCAGATCCATGGAATCTGATAATTTCTTCTGACATCTGTGGTTCTTACCTTATATGGGCAGATGCACTTACATACATGCAAACAATATAGTCATACAGTAATAAAATTAAAATAATAAAAATATTTAAGAAAGAAAGTAGGGTAATCACAATCCAGAGAAGCAAACCAGCAAACAGTATTTCTTCTCTGTAGTCTCTGCTTCGATTCTTCCCTGCAGGTTCCTGCCAAGTTCAACCCTTGACTTCCTTTGATGATGGACTGTGAGTTGTAATCCAAATAAACCTTTACCTTCAGGAAACTTGTTTTGATCCGTGCTTCTACAAAGCAATATATAAGCTAATTAGGTAAAACATCTATTACACACAGACACACAGACAGACAGACAGACACACACACACACGGAAACACATACACAAAAAGAGAGAGAGAGCTAATTGAATTTCTCTAGTAACTCCTGGAACTCATCCTCCTAGAAGTCTGACTCTTAGGCCTTTACAAAAACTCCTGTCTTCTCTCCATTATATATAAAGATTTTCCTTATGTTTTTTTTTTTTTTTGTGTGTGTGTGTGTGTGTGTATGTGTTCTGAAGTTTCTAGATTGCTTTTTTTTTTTTACAAGAAACTCTTTCTAAAATTACTTCTGCATTTGTTTGATAATTTATTCTCCTAATTTTTCCTCTGCTTTGTTTCTGTAATTTTTATTTGGGTGCACGTTTTCCTGACTCTAAGTTCAATTTTATTTCCCATTGCATCAGAATTGATAAACAAGGCCTGAAACTATGATAACAGTTTTTTGTCCATATCCTTTCAGGGTCAAGAAATTTGCTCAGGGAAGTTGAGTTTGATCCAATCTTAAAGATAATGTCCATTACAGCATGATTTAGTTCAGACATTTTCTCTATATTGTTTATAATATACCCTTTATGCACCGATGTTTCCTGTTGAGAAACACCCAGAGCATCAGAGAACAAATCATGGAGATTCTCCCACCATTTCCCATTTAAATTTTGAAGGACTTTATATTCAAATTGTTCCAGCCAAACACTGATTATGATATGAATGCAAAATTAGACACTTCTTGGTGGCAAGATTGGTTATAGAGCTAATGGCACAGCCACTATCAGTTATACACAGTAACGGATTTGGACACACAAAAATGCTCACTCAGTTTTAAGGGTAACTTTGAAAGAATGAAATAGATAAGGCAGTTTCTTAGGTTTCTCGCTCTTGGAATTTCTGTACTTAACAAATATAAATTCAATTGAGTGTCCTAAAATTAGGTAATTTTGTAAGGGTTCTTTAATTATAGGGGGTTATGGGAAGACTGGAACATAGTGAAAGCAGGGACAGAGATGGTGTTGACATTCTGGCAACTAAAATTGCAGCATGTTAGACAGAGATTACTAGAAATTCTGAACACCAGTTTAATTTGCTGAAATCAGGTTTGACTTTATTCACTTATATTTGCCTTTATTTTAACCTAACATATTGACACACTGGATTGACAGGGTGAGGGAAGAGCGTTTTCCCTAAAAACTCAAACTTTTAAACTATAGCGTTTTGTCAGCGACCTCTCTGCCTCTTTCTTCCTTTATGATGCAGTTTGCAGTAGACTACTCTCCCATTTATGATGTCAGAGCAGTGTTTTACAAGCCACTAATTAATTCTGTTACACACGAAGGCACTCAGGTACATCTATAAAATTCAATTCGAAACATAACAGGTTAATGATTGACAAAGCATATAAAACGTGGGGATATCACACACAGATTTTAATTTAAAATTTGGAATGAAGTCACCTGTGGTTTGGGGGTAAAAGATATTAATCTGTTTGATCAATATAAAAGGGCCAGTGAGACATCCCAATTAAAATATTCTTATTCTAATGATAAAGTAAGACCATTTCAGTCTTCATTTTTCCCACTTCAGTCCAAACATGTTTTTATAGAAAAAGTAACTACTCTTAGGTCACCCATAAACCTGTTCTTGGAACTTGCTATGTGGATAAACTCAATGAACTCATTTGGCTTCTTGGGATAAATTTAATGTTATAAAATATTTGGTTTTCAAAATGCCATGATTTTTGATACATGATATTCTCTGGAGTTCATTAACCTTATGAAATATAATGCAGTCCAAATTCTGGATTTGGGAAAGGCAACTTATAAAATAAGCTATTCTTGGTTATAATATAAAATTTTGTGCATTATCATTTGTAACAGAGATTCAAACGTACATGGTATTCTTTATGATGTCAAGGTCCTTGCCTTGAAAGCATAAATCAGATAAGTAAGGATCTGAAAGTCCTCCTATAGAAAAATGTATGTTCTTCATTTGAAAAAAATTGTTTTCTGCCTTAGGAGTTTTTAAAAGCTTAACTGACATAGTAATACTAATGCTAGAAAACTGTTAGTTCCTTGTCCAACTCTCCTCTGAAGGAGATGTATTACTTCTTCAATGAAAGCCAATACTTTTTAGAAATGGCTAGTGTTATGACTTTATATAAGGTCTGAAACCAAGATGACAGGGATATTTTGGGGATATAGTCTATGATCTCATGACTAACCCCAACTCAAGGGGAGAAATGATGTAGCTAAATGGAATATTTAAAGAAAATATGGATTTCAATCCTTGTTTTCACCCTTTATCTCTGTCAGCAAATAGCATATGCCTACTCTGTGCTATGTTCTAGGAAGGTTCAGTATCCTTCCTAAATTAATCTGATGGAAAATGTTATACTCATAAGTCTTTTCTTTGGTATACAGAATGAGCTGGTAATGTTTGAGGGAGGAGGTGATAAATATTTTGGCCATGGTGAAAAAATTTTCATTTTAGGCAAATCCCAGCAGGTGGAGTTGGTCTAGCAAGATGTATATCTTTATGATGGCCTTAATGATGTTCTGATAGTCTTATTTGTCAGTGTGTCTGGAAGATGGTATTTTTTAAATACAAGATTCTGAATGTTTGGGGGAGAACATCTTTTGATGAAATTTGTTTTGTGTGTTCTTTGTGGCATGGTAGGTCACACACAGTGACATGCAAATAAAGGAGAGGCTTATAGTCACCAAGACAGTCAGCATGGCACACCACACAGAAGCCTTGAAGAGTCAGGGTGGGAAACACAAGGTGGGACATCCAGGACTGCTCATATTGTCTTCCTCTGTAAGGGTGGAGCACTGTTCACACTTCGTGGTAGAGTGCGTGGATAATTTCTGTGATCTCTGGATGACTGGGTTACGGTGTCTCATTTCATGATCAATGGCCTCAGGGTGACAAGTAAGAGACATACATCCACTTGGGATTTTTGGACTTAGAGACATGTGTGGCTTTAGGATGGACTGCTCTAAGACCCATGTGTGCTCCTAATGGGGCCGATATGACTCCTATGGACTGGGAAGCCCTGACAGCCTCAGCCAGCAGAGATTCTTTTTCAACCCTTGTCAAAACTCATATGGATTGTAGTGTAATATAAATAGAAACCATAACATACACAATAAAGTTTTAGACTTTCAGCAAAGAAGATTATACCCTCGATTCTAGACTACTTCAATCAATGAAAATCTCAGCATCACAAACTGACTACTTTAAAGAGAGGATTCATTCTGCTATGTGGACTGGGCCCTCCCTCATCAGTAAGCAATGAAAAAATGCCCCACAGACATAGTCATAGGCCAGTCCAATGTGTCACAATTCCCCATTGTGTCTCCTTCTGTCTGAGTATGTGAAGTTGACAACAGAAGCTATCCAGCAGACACAGTATCCTAAGAAAATAAAGTGACTGATTTTTTAGATCAGAATTTATGTCAGGAAATGTGTCCACTGTATTTGGAAACCGATATACAATGAGGGTGATTGGATCTGGATACAAAGGGCTGAATGCCATGGAGAGTAGGTTGCTAACGGGGTTTACTAAAATGTACCAAGGAGTCAGTGTGAATATGAGAATAGCCTCACCTAGGGAAATCTGTGGACTTGATCAAGCACTGTAGGATGATTCAGGCCAGGTCAGGCAGGCTCCCGGCCAGCAGGCCTAAACGGGCTACAACCGATATTGAGCATGCGTGCGCCGTGAACACTTCCTGGGACCTAACTTGTGGCAGTTCTCAGGCTCTAGCAGCCATCCAGGACCAATGGGAGTGATGAACTTCAGATGGTCAGGAATTCAGAACCTACTAGAATGAAGCATGTCAGATGACCAGCTAAAGACCTCCCCTAAGCCTGGCAAAAGTATAAATCCTGTTCCCCTGTAAAATTAAACGAGACTGTGGTTCCACTTTCTCACAGGGTCTGTGTCGTTTACTCCAGGCCTCCTTGCCCCTCCCCCGAGGGACCCTCCAATGTCAGTCAACAGAGCAGTAAATTGTGAAGCCTCTGAAGTGACATAGACAGGAAGACTGCACAGGTCTTTCTAGAAATGGTTTGCACAAATCTGAAAGAGAGTCAAATTAGGGTTATTTTGGTCAGCAGTACCAAAACCACAAATAAGATAAGGCAGTTACAAGAAAGAGTCTTGGATCTAAACCCTGATAGTAGTTATCACAATAGACTATTTTCATAATAACCGGCCAGAATAAAGGCTACCATGACCTAATTCAGAATGGACACCTGCACAGCAATGGTGTGTTCAAGACTGGGTTATAACCACTCTCTTTGGACAGTGTGACCATGGTCACTGAGTTCTCTAGTACTTTGGCTACCGAAGCTACTGTTCACACACTAATAGACCTAGCTCAGCCCTGGAAGCTATTGTACCAGCCCAGGCAGGTTTCAAAATGGTGGATGCAGTCATCCTTACTTTCAACTGTAGAAAACTTCCCCAGCTTCACCTTCAGACATGATCAAGGCTGACCATGATGTATGTGATTCAAATACAACACTCCACCATTTCCATTGTAATAATCTCTTTATTAATTATCAGTATTGAAACACGGACCTACAGCAGTAGGGCATGATTGGTTTACAGGTTCCCACCAGCCTGGAGTTGGGAGGGCAACTGTATTCAAGACATTGTGCTCCACTTCTGATGCATTCCTCTTGATCTGTTTTGGGTCCAAAGCTTGTCAGAATGCCAGCAACTGTAAGAAGAGGAGAGACACCGTTTAGACTTTTGACTCGAACTCCAAAGATTTAGGACATTTGGTAAATGCAAAGCAGACAACTAGATAAAGCACTTGGAACAATTTTTCTTCCTGGCAATGGTCTATGGGGCTGCTAATGAAATCTCGCCTATGTAGTGGTCACTTGCCAAGGATGAACCTCAGGGTTCTGAATAGTATTCTTTTGTTGAGCAAATCTCAGGTGTATGGAATTCAGTATTCTCCCTAATGAATTTCAGCTGTCTTGCTAATCCTGACTCCATGTCTTCTGTTTCCAGTAGGCTACTAGAGGTGCTACATCAGGAGCTCACTGAGAACTGCCCAACCTCCCACATCTGCTAGACTGGTCATTCCAATACCATCCAATGAAATTGTGGTGACACATGGCTGCCAGGCAGGTAGAGAAAGTCTCCTACAGGAGAGCAGAAGGTCCTATGTGGTGTCCTATGTTCTTGCCACATCGAGGAGTCCCAGTCCCTGACTGAGCTAGCATGATGTTGGGATGGTAGTACTTTGCCTGAAATAGGACAGCTGGGGGAACATACTCCAAAACATTGCAGGATAGTGGTACATTTCTGTGGATTGGAAACTGGCTTCACTGCATGAGAACCCATCCTGAAGGTGAATCAGAATATCTTCGACAGAGTTCATACCTTGATGTCCAAGGTGGGTCTGGAATCTGCATGGATCTGCCCATGACTAAATCAGAATTCCCTCTGGATCACTTCTCTGCTACCTAGTTCTCCTGAATGTTCATGTCCTCAGCTCTGGAAGGTGCTTCTGCAGGTCCCTGTCTTACCTTGAGTGATCTGGGAAAAGAAGAAGCAGAACAGCAGCAGCAGAATGCAGAGAGTCCTCATGGTGGCTTACAGTGAGGACCCAGTGTGCAAGATGGCTACTCAGTATAGACCAGAGTGCAGCTGTGTTTATAAGGAGACATGATTGTGCAATCTCGTAAACAAGATGAAGTGATGGGCTGCCATCCAGAGGGAGGGTACAGTAATTAGCCCTCCCAGCATATATGTGAGGCTTCTCTAGTACTGAATGCACAGGTCTCTATTTGACTGAGGTAGATTCATGCTGAATTGGACCCTCATCCAAAGCCTGTTTTGTTTTCCAGCTTTGGGATATATGAGAGCTCTCCTTGAGATTTCGTAGCTCATGATGGTATCTCTCCTTCTATAAGGATTCAGAGACTTTGTGATAGACTCAGCAGCCCAACCAGATGGCTTTCTGAATTCAGGTGGGCCTCCTGTAGACTTCTGTTCCTATATATTAATTCAGTTATCAGCCTCTCCTTATCTAAAGGATTGGTGTAAAAACTGGTTGCATTGATCAAAATTCTTCCTAGGTAAAGGCTGCTGTCTCACCTCTATTTTAGAACCTTCACTTTGATATAACAATGACAGCTTTTCCAAGAGGTCAAAACTGTTTAAACATACTTTTCATCCACAGAAACAGTTTCTAACATCAAGAGGCAAATGGGGCAAATGACAAGATAATTTTTCTATTTGCTGCTCTCCAAAGATTCCTTGAGATAGCAACAAAATCTGCAAAAAATTTACCTAATTTCACTATAATTTTGCAAATAGAATTTCTATTGTAACAATGAAAGTTCTAATTTATAGGCATTAATAGTTATAAGAACAATGAGCAAAGGAGTCATTGATAAAGGGGTTATTGAAAATTTCACAGGGCTAAGGAACTAGGCTCGGTAGCCACTTTCCAGGAACACTGTGCCCTAGGGCTGGTCAAGAAGAACCCAGGCTTCAGTCACCATGCAGGAGACATCAGAACAGATGTAGCAGGAGACACAAATGTTACTAGTGGAACAGCTTTCTGCATCAAATGATGCATCTTCCAGATATATTAAGTGACACAGAGAGAAATACTGAGACACAGAAGTTGAGAGACAGAGATACACAGTAAGATAAAGGTACTCAGAATTGTGACAAGTAGAGTGGTAGAAACAGAGTAACAAAAGAAAAAGAGCTCAAGATTCAGTCAAAGACTGAGATATATGTTCAAAGACAAACAAAGAGGTAGTGAGTGAGAGGGATGGAGACAGATCCATTTTCTTCTTAATCCTGACATTTCCCCCAACACAACCTATAGATCCATTATCTGTCCAGATATAGATTTGGTTGAAAGAGTTTGTTACAAGGGCCCCTGAAAGGGTCTCTGGAAAACCAAGAGCAACATTAAATTTTCATGTAAAAATTATTTTATTTAAAAAATTTTAATGTGTATGAGTGTATTGCTCTCACATAAGTGCAGCCATGTTGTGCCATGCCCACGGAGGTCAGAAGAGGACCTCAGATCCCCTGGAACTGGCATTAAGGACAGGGCTTGCCAACAGGTGGGTGCAGGGATCTGAGGCTGAGTCCTCTGCATGAGCATCTCTCCAAACTTGAGTTCTCCTTTTTTATTTAGATAGTTTCACTCTCCCCAAGCTCTGGAAAGGAAATATTCCAAACTCAGTGATGCATTGTGTTGAGATAGAAAAACAAATGACAAGCTTGCAATCTACAAAGAAATGTTGTCATTCATAGATTCCAGCACAGTCGTGTGCACTGAAATAGTGGGCTGTTGTCAAGTGACAAAGGAACCTTAGTCGGCTTCCCCCTCAAAAGCCCCATGATGAGGCACTGGAGGAGTGGAGACTAAGGAGCAAGCCATATAAATGCTTTCGTATTTGCCTGTAGAAACCATCAGCTGAAGGAAGCCATCATAGAAGGTGACGTCTCCAAGAGGTCAACTATCATGTTGGTCCACACCTTGACCAGCAGCTGCTCCGTACGATAGAATCCTGTTGACAAACCCTCAGGAATGAAAATTGTTAGTGAAGGAGGAAGACTTAATGAGCAGTCCTAGAGAAATTCACTTCTGAAAAGAGTTGAGGGAGTATGTTGTGAGTTCTGATGAGGACAATGTGGTTCCGTCTTCACATACCATGCTTGTTCTTCTCTGTACGTATCCAGAGCTCTCTATGAGACAGTTAGCAGTGAGCTTTACAGTTATTCTCTCTGGATGATTATACCAGTTTTCCATGAACTACTTATGCGACTTTAGCAACAATGTAACGTAATTATGCAAAAATAGTGAGTTAATCAGGGTACTGAACTGAAAACCTCTTGGAACACCAAGAGTAAGCACAATTAAAAGGTCTACATTCAGTGATTTAGGCAGCAAAAGTAACCTATACTCAGGAAAGGTAAGTCTGATATATAGGTTTCATGCTGCACAGAATCAGGGAGACACTTGGTTTTTAAGAGCAGAATCTGAACTTGCTCCTGATTATCTTCAGTTCTTTCAATAGGAACATTCATTCCAATGTAGAGCTTTATCCTGTTACCCGCAAGTTTTACTACAGGAAGCATGTGAAACACAGAGTTCTTCCCCAGACCTCACAGAATAGTGAGTAACTGTGACTATGCAGAAGGCTGATGTCAGGAATCTAAGGTGAGGTGGAAGTGGGGACATCCAGGTCAGAAGAAGTCTAACAAGCTAGATTAAAAAATGTGAGTAGGTCTGAGTGCAGAGGATCAGGATGAAGGGCAGATCTGCATTAAGTAGGTAGTCCAACAATCTGGAGTGCTAAGAGCAAAAGTAGACTTGTGCCCACGGCTAGAAGGGGATCATGATATGGGCTTGATTTTCTTTAAAAATATTCAAATTTTTGTTTTGAAGTTTTAAAAACCATTTGCCAATAATTTTTAATGGCCATATATCTTCTTTCTATCTGATCCTGACAGAGTATTTTTTTAGTTTGACAAATGTAGCAGTTCATTGGTAGTTTGCAGAAGTTTCATGTTGCTTTGATCTTCAGGTACACATTATCCAAATTTTAGTGTGTGCTTGAGTATTTACATTGAAGGCTTGAGATCAAACTATCATTTATTGAGGCAAAGTGCCGTTTTAAGCTATTCCATCAGAAGATGTTCCCTGATAACTTTTTTATCTGAAAGGCAAAACAAACAAGTATTATGGAGGTGTGATGCTCATGCTGCCAATAAATTGATTTTTTAATGTGAAATGGGTGGAGGCTTCCCAACAGGATATGTACCTGAAGGTGATATTAGTTGCTTTGATATTTAATCCTGTTTGTTAACTTGGCTGGTGTGATGGTGCTAGCAGTTTGAGCACCATTCTGAGTATTTTTGGCAAGAGATATTTTGAATGTGAATCTGGTTTGTTTTATATTTTTTTATTTCTGGGTCAGTCAGGTATGGTACATGAAGACAGAAAAATGGATTGAAAAGCAGTGTTTATCAGTCTCAGAAATGCAGGAGCAGTAGTGTTTCTGCAGTGCCACAGGAACCACTAGGTGTGCAGGAAGAGAAAACAGGGTGCAAGGGGAGGGGAGCCGGGGCTGTACTGAAACTCCGCTGAGAACTGCAGGGTGAGGCAATGTTCAGAATTTAAAGTGCTTGGATTTCTGTAGTCTTTGTACTGTGTAGTGTGTGACTCCATGGTGAATGGACACTGCATTGTTAGGACCAAAGAGGAATGCTGTCCCCTGATGTGTGTTGGTGAAAGCTTTAAGCAGCTGTAGGTTGTCCCGCCAGTGGGGTTCAACGGTGAGCTTGAGAATTTCCCAGTAACCTGGAATGAATGGAGACACACAGAGGGAACACGCAGGACAGTGGAGACAGACAAGACAGACACATGAGGATGGACGAACCTGGGTTCTACAGGCAGGCTGCAAGCCACAAGCCGCATGCTTTATTGTTTCAGGGCATACTTATAGTCTTGGGGAATCAGGAATGCAGATACATCCATACAGTAATATGGTAATTAACAGAGAGGCACTATCTCTAACCTTCAAAGCCCACCAGGAAGTTGTATGCCTTTTAGGAAGATGGCACTAAAAGGGGAGGCAGGGTCTTTGAACCAGGGAAGTGCTAAAACCCTGGCGCCTGCTTGTAACTCAGCTCAGGTGAGATAGCCATTTGGTCAGACCCAAGGACATCCCTGTGGAGCTTAGTTACAAGGATCAAAGGCTGAGTTTGTCAACATTACCTACAGGTGGTCTCAGGGGGTGAAATCTCTCTAAGGCTGATTTCCTCTGAGATGAACTCAAACTACAAGCTGGCTGTTTTCTTTCATTCACGGCATACAGCAGTAGGTTGGATTGTTTGCATGTCATAGGCCTGGGTCCAGGGCCCCTATAGTCCCTTTTACAGTCAGCCTTCTCTGATGTAAGGGATTTTCTTCTCAATCAGTACATAATTTTTATGTATTTATCTGTCTTTCCTTGGATTTGTCCCCACCATTGTCACAGACACCATGACACACTGTCGTGGAGAGTTAGAATGGGGATGCTCCAATCAGAACAAGGCACGAGGAGTTTGAATTACAAAGGAAGAACCCAATAGAGTCAGCTATCTCCCAACCAATCAGTGACTTGAGTTGCATGTAGGGAGAGGAGCAAAGAGGGAAGCCGGTAATCCTGGGGAGAAGATGGGTAACCACAGCGGCTAGTGCTCATCTTGGTGGATGTCAGTGTTGTTTCTGATGAAAATGGAAAAATACACAGCCCTACCTCACTCTGAACATTCAGTTCCCCTCTCCCTTGTAATTTCTTTGTAAGCAAGTCCAAAAATCTGTTTTCCCTAACTGTGATTAGGCAAAATCTTCCTTTGTTTGCCTACTTGTTCCAGTCTGAGAGCAGTGGAGCTGAACGCTCTGTTTCACTGAGAGAAATTCATAATACGGTTGGTGCTGAGAGCAGGGTCGACTAACAAAACAGAGAATGCATTTTGGGAAAGGAATTATGTTCCCAGATAATTTGGGTATCAGTGGAGGGAGTGCAGACAGATAAGGCTGTGGTATGGCTTATTCAGTGGATCTTGAGTTACCTAGTTAAGATGAAGTTACCAAGGCAGACAATGTCTGTT
The DNA here is from genome assembly GCA_035773235.1 of Eospalax fontanierii. Taxonomy (NCBI): domain Eukaryota; kingdom Metazoa; phylum Chordata; class Mammalia; order Rodentia; family Spalacidae; genus Eospalax; species Eospalax fontanierii. The sequence continues at coordinate 58,210,264 of CM069542.1, read as the reverse complement.
GAAATCCCAGGATGGAAATCCTCTTGTAGCTGTCATGGAGTATCCTGCGTGCTGGAACACTGGGCACCACCCGGTGTTAAAGGTGATGCTTTGAGCACAGCAGAGGGTCTAGAGCAGACTCAACAAGTTTTGTTAGCGCATCAAGGACCGAGGTTCCGGTGGACCACTTCAGAAGCAGATTGGCCACTACAATGGATCATAAAAAAATCTGTCCAAGCAGAGCCAGTATCCAAGACAGAGTCTGAAGAGTTAAGAGAGAAATTAGAGCAGGAAAGGGAGATGAGGCTGTCCTCTGCAAGACTAGCCTTTGACATTGCTGATAAATTGAATAAAAAGGAAAAAGAAATGGAACTTTTAAACTGCCGTTTTTTTTCCAAGAGAGGAAGAAGTAAAGAAAGCTCAGGGTGGATCTATCATACAAGGTCTGTCCTGGCACTCCCCAACCAGGAACCCACAACAGAAGGCAGATAGTGATGAGGGATAGCGACCCAGGAAAAGCTAAGGTGCCCCTTGGGTTTGACCTGATTGAAAAGAAAGGAGAAATCCAGGTGTCAACATGCGGATGGAGGCCTCAACAGGAGCAAGAATTTATCCCGAGGGCACTCAGCACTGGAGCTTCTGGGAACTAGAGAAGCCATTCAAACATGCTGCAAAGGACCTTGCTGTCATCTGACTCCTGAGAATATGTGACATAGAAGAAGATGATATTAGTTTAAATGCTGCAGAATGAGGAAAGCTGAGCAATATCATCACTCATTCATGCTTGAGTGATACATAACCTGAGGCAGTACAGGGCTAATAAGTCTCTGATAGACTGTCTTGTAAGAGCCATTAGAGATGCTTGGTTATCACCACTGGAGGTTCCCATGATGTCAGGGGCTGGAGGGCAAAAAAAGAAGGACAGACACTACTGAAAGAACTAGGGATGAGAAATGCAATGTGTGGTGCCCTGTTCATAGGACCAGGTAAGACTGAGTTTAGGAGAGATTGAATGAAGTATTTGATTGAACAAGGACCTCAAAATTGGTATGGAAGTTTAGTATCAGTGCTAAGTCCCCTAGTGGGACAGGATCTTTACACGGTAGGAGAGGCTTTGACAGCTTTAAGTGACTTAGACCAGCATATAAAGTATCTCTGTAGAAGAACAGAACAGCCTGAAAAATAAATAAAAGAGACATAACAGAGATGTTGGTTACCCAAAGGCAGATGTGGCAAGAACTGTGCCTAGCCCAAGCTGCTAAAGATAAGATTGACAAAAAGCCAAAGTCTATGCTAAAGCACTTCTAGAAGGCTTTAGAACCTGAGGAACAGATATAAAAAGGCATTTAAAAGATAAATACTGTCACAGGGGTAGATAATCCCCCCCCCCGGGTAAAAAGGGTACATTAGTCCCCTCTGAATGGTTATTCAAGGGGTGGGGGAAATTTGCCTGGCCAGGCCTCTCCCACCAGCCAGGTGTTGTCAATGGAGTGACCCAGGTGTGGCTAAAGCCAGGAATCACACATGATCTACCTGGCCATGGGAAACAACAGGTGCAACAGGAGCAAGAGAGGTCTTATTCTTCCTTGTCCTCGTGCAGTTCCAAGTAATTTGGAGCAGTCCCAATGAGTTTATCAAGGATAAATAATTGCATGGAGACTCCATGTCAGAACTCCAGAGCCGTAAATGGATTCCAGAAGATAACTAAAGATAGTAAAGAACTAACTAAATCAATGCCTATTTTACATGTCATTGTATCCAACATGGATCTGTTGAGAAAATGGTGGATATAAATGGGAAAAGGATTTACCTTGTTTATGCCTAATTTAGTATCATGTCAACTTCTGAGTGCTTTACAGATGTCAAACCCATTTGAAAGTTATAACGAAACAAAGAAAACTTGAAGAAAAAGGATGGAACATACATTCACACAAGGTACAAGGGCGAGGTATAGCTGTAAAATACTTGGGAGCTTTATGGTTGGGGATGGCCCATGTGATATCCACCAGGAAGATCAAGAAAAGTCTACAACAGTCTGGTCCTATAGATGCCAAAGTGTAAAAAGATTCTTTATATAATTGTTAACTACAAATTCTGGTACCAGGCATGCATTGCTTGCCCTGTGAGATGTTGGCCAGGGAAGCCTTGGAGGCCCCCTCTACAACAAAAAGACCATTGACACTAATGCTTGTTGCACACAGGATGCAGACGGTAAGACCTGTTGCTGAAGACCTGGCATGATTTGAGCATGGAAAAGAGAGATCTATCTGGGACCAACCTGTAAACTCCCTGCAAATGGAAGGATGGCCTTCATAGTGCTGGAGGATACTATGCAGATTGCTATGGGAGAATGGTCCTGAAAGACTCTGCTTAATGACAAATCCTGTGTGCTCCACTATCAGATGCCAAGCAAGATGTTCCTCTGGTGCAATATTGGCTTGTCTAGTATACATACAATCGGCAACTTTCTAACTGAGTTTAAGGCCTGCTCCTCAGGGAGGGAACACACATCGGATTCTGTGAGAAAAGTAGACCCCAGTGGTGGGGGATAGTTACAGGCTCCCATAGGGAAGCCATTGTGATTGTGTGTAAGATGAAAGTGGGGTGCCAAATTAGGTATCATTCAAGCGTTTGCATTTATACCCATAGGTTAGCATAGTATACCTATCAGTATTTTTGTGGATGGTCTTTATGTTATTGTTGTAGTGTTTTTATAGTAAAAGGAGTATCACTGATACCAAATGATAATCCATGCCACAGTGTAAAGAACATCATCCTACACCTGTTGCCCCCTTTTATTCTGAGGCTCAGGGACTATTGCAGAAGAGGACGGTGGAAACTGTGTAAGTGCCAGACGAAAAAGGGGTAGACTCTAGTGAGGACTATTCCTTTGTTAGAATTAGGACACACCATTCTGATATCCAACAGAATGGTCAAGACAAGTCTACAACAATCTGGACCTATTCATGCCAAAGACTAAAAAGATTCTTCATATAACTGTTAATTAAAAATTCCAGTACCAGGCATGCATTGCTCTCCCTGCAAGCTGTTGGCCAGGGAAGACTTGGAGGCCCCCTCTACAATAAAATAATAATTTTTGGTCTTAGCTTTGTTTATGTTTAATTTAGTATATAATGTTAACTTCTCAGTACTTTACAGATGTGAAACCCATTTGAAACACATCAAGTACAACTGAAGAAACAAGGATGGAATATAAATGTACACAGGGTCCTAGGGTGCTTCTTTATAATTATTTAAGAATCTAACCTGATTTTTAATCATTTTACTTGAAAATTCATTTCCTAAGTTTTATTTTCTTATTTCTAGCCCTACCTCTGTTCCTCTGTGTTCTCTTAATATGTTCACGCTTGAAAGATGATCCTGTAAGTTTGATAACTAGAAACAAATATAAAGTAATTTTTGTGTGCCCCACCACCCAAGAACAAAAGCTGTTCCAGGTTCCCCCATTAGAACATGGTACAGGGAACTTGATTGACAAAGGAAGAACCAATAGCATCAGCTACCTCACAACCATGCATGGCTTGAGTTTGTATGCAGGGAGAGAAGTAGGAGGGGACAGAAGCACGCAGCTGCAGGTCACCGTCTTGGTGGAGGTCATCGATGGTTCTGATTACAATGTGAAAATTTGCAGCCCAACCCCATGATGAGGATTAAGCCCCCTCTCTCCAATAATTGCTTTGTAAGTAAGCCCAAATAAACTCTGGTTTCCCTAACTAACTGTGATTAGGCAAAATCTTAATTTCTTTCACTTAGTTATTTAAAACCTAGAGGGGTGGAACTGAATGGTTTACCCTACTAAAAGAAAACCTTAACATACACACACACCACACCACATGAAATATGTAAAATGATACTGTGAAATTGGTGGACTTTGCAAAAAAACTGCTTCAGAGAAGTAACAATCATTTGAAGACTCCATAGGTTTCCCAGTTGAAATTTTTCTGCCTAGTATTCAGTGCCAAGATTTCTTAAAATTAGAAAGAACTACAATAATCTTCTCCTCTGTTCAATAAAGAGCAAAGAGCTCAGCTGTATTCCTGGTAAGAGATTATCCAAGCCCATGCTGAATAAGTCTTGTCGATTAACATATGTACCTGAAAATTCCCGTGTTGAAAACTAGTGCCTCCAAATGTAAATCTAATTGGGCTAGAGGCCTTCAACAGTTTATTATAGTTAAATGAAGTCGTTAGTTTTGGAAGGAGCAGAGGATGGCAGGTGACCCTTAGAAAAAAATGTGAACCTAGCTACAAAGGATTTTCTGATTTATAACATTCTAAGTCTAATCATGTTCTTTTGGATGCATCCAACCCATTTCTCTTGTTTATAATATTGAAAGGAATGCTGGTGTGCCCTGGTTTTCAAGCAGTCTCTGCAACCAGATAGATCAAATGGTTTATCCATTATTCTGCCACAACCACACCACATTCTCCGGATTTCTAAATTCAATGGTATGCAAAAGAAGGTGGGCTGGCTTCTTAGACAAGTTTTGTAGAGAAGTGGTTTTCAAAGGGATCTGTGTAGGCTCTGTTACCTATAATTTGGAATGAAGTATACAATTCTCTTTAATAGTTATGAAACAAGGTGACAGTTCACACTTCTGTATAATTAAGCAATGAGTTTAGCTTTTTCTTTCTCTGCACCTCTTCAACCCCAAAGCCAGAGAATCTCAGGCACAAGGGTAAAAGACCCTGTTAGTTTATGTTATTCATCACACTGATGTATTATAGAACTGGAAGTTGCCAATATTACTAGACATTGGTATATTTTAGAGGCATTTTTTTCTCATAACTGGACAAGGTTTAGCCATATATATATAGTTATATTTGGAAGACAGATAAAATGATTCTAGACATCTTACCACATGGAGAACAGACTCTTAAGAGTTCATTATTCATTGCAAAATATCAATTCAGCAAAATGAAGTGTTGTTACCATAAATTTGAATCTTCCCATAATCGGTAAGCAAAAGAATCATCTGAGCTACTCATGAAAATGATGACTTCCTTCTTTCTGGTGGTGTTTATGTCTATGAAAAAAAGCAGTATCGAATCCCATGTTCAGTGAGAATTGAGGATTACTGAACATTTGCTTTTCAAGTTTGAACATATATCTGATTCTCACGAAAACACTGATCTATTACCATCCTCCTGTCCCCATAACTTGCTGAGTTTCTAAGTCTGGTGATCTAGAATGGGGTTGATAATTTGCATTTACAGCACTTGTATGTTGCTTAAATTGTTCATCTAGACCCTACGTTAGAGAACCTATATGAACAACTTGTGATACATTCAGTCTTCTGGCCTGTCACCTAGCACTTGTCTTAACTCTTCAGGAACTTTTGATTTCACTTGGGATAGTTTTGTCTTTGCAAGTACTAATTACCCCATAGATGTTGTCCTTTCCCTGGGAGTAATGATATTCTGCTGGGCCTGTGGATATTTGTGTGATTTAAGACACAATGCTCTATTTCTTTCAGAAACAATGAAAAGAACAGTTTCAGTGTATGGTGGATGTCTTCAGCTGTAGACTTGGCATACCTGAGAAAGGGAGCCCCAGCTGGGGATTCCCTGCATTGGACTGGCCTGTGGAAATATGAGTGAGGTATTTTCTTGATCTTTGAGTGATATGAGAGGTCCCTGACCACTGTGTGAATGGGTCGTACTACCCCTTGGCAAGTGGTCATGAGTTCTACAAGAAAGCGGGTTTGGGGACAGGAAAGGTGGCATAATGGTTAAGAGCAAAATACCCAGGTTTGGTTGCCAGCACCCACATGGTGGCTAAGAACTGTCTGTAACTCCAGTTCCAAGGAATCAGATGATCTCTTCTGACCTCTGTGGTTCTTGCATGATGTGGATGGATACACTTACATACATGCAAGCAATACAGTCATACAATAATAAAATAAAATAAAAATATTTTAAAAAGAAAGTATGGTGATAACAAGCCAGAGGAGCAAGTATACTAAATGGCATTTCTCTGTGCTCTGTGCTTCAGTTCCTGCCTCTAGGAACCTGTGCTGAATTCATCAGTTGGCTTCCATTGATGATAGACTGTGAGGCAGTTAGTTCAAAGACAGTTGAGTTTTACCCAATCTTACAAGATAATGACCAGTACAGCATAATTTAGTTCAAACATTTCATCCTGTGCATTTGTTTGTTATATATACTTTACACACTGCTATTTCTCTTTGAGAAAAAGGCAAACAATCAGAGAATAATCATGGAGATTCTCCCACCACTTCCCATTTAGACTGTGAAGGACTTCATATTCAAATCGTTCCAACCAATCACTGATTATGTTATGAATGTAAAGATTAGGCACTCCCTGGTAACACAGCCACTATCAGTTGTACACTGGAAAGAAAGTGGACACACAGAATGCTCACTCAGTTTTTAGTGTAACTTTTGAAGAATGAAATAGATAAGGCAGATTCTTTGGTTTCTCTCCCTTGGAATTTCTGTCCTTCACAAATATGAATTCAATTAAATGTCCTAAAATCAGGTAGTTTTTTAAGGTTTCTTTAATTATAAGGGGTTAGGGCAAGACTGGAAAAAAAAGTGAAGGCAGGGACAGATGCTGTTGATAACCTGGCAAATAAAATTTCACCATGTTATACAGAAATTCTTAGAAATTCTGAACACCAGTTCAGTTTGCCGAAATCAGGTTTGACTTTATTCACATACGTTTGATTTTATTTTAACCTAAAATATTTTGAAACTGGATTGACAGGGTGAGGGAAGAGTTTAAATGAAACTTAAAATTTGATACTGACGCATTTTGTCAGCGACCTCTCTGCCTTTTTCTTCCTTTATGATGCAGCTTGCAGTAGAATACTCTCCCATTAATGATTACAGAGCAGTGTTTTGCAAGCCACTAATTAATTCTGTTACAGATGAAGGCACTCAATTACCCCTATAAAATTTAATTCCCTACACAACATGTTAATGATTGATGAAGAATATTCTAAAACATGGGAGTAATATACACAAGATTTTGTTTTAAAATCTGGAATGAAGTAATCTGTGGTTTTAGGGTAAAAGACACTAATCTGTTTGATAAAATAAAAGGGCAAGCAAGATATTCCTGTTAAAAGATCTTTAGTCTAATGATAAAGTAAGCTCATTTCAATCTTCTTTTCCCACTTCAGTCCAAACACATTTTTATACAAATTACAATTTAAATTTGATATTTACATGACAGTACTTCGGTATCAAGTCAATAGAGACAAAGTATGTCATGAAAAGAGCCTTAAGATTTAGGAGCCAAAGAAATCAGCCCCCAGCTGGAGTTCCGTACTGTCTCCACAGTCATTTGCTGTTGTGGCACCGGTTAAAACCTCTGTTGATTTGCTACTATCAAATACACAGGCCAAACCTGCTATCACAGGGAGCTCTCAAAGTGCAACCATGTCCATGAACAAAACTTAGTAATTTTACTTACACAGGCTAGTGTTAACGTCACACATGCACCACACGCCTAGGCTCAATCCCATCCTTGGCTGAGCTCATGACAGATTCACGTATGTACTTGCTGCTGACAGTTCAGAAGTAGCTCAGTGTAGGTAGAACCCCTGTGGCTGGAGTCCTATCATCCATGGTGAAAACTTGTGGTTGTCAATGTTTTGCTCAATCAATAAGGAAGATAGGTGCTCAGAAATGACTGATTTTCATGCACATTCACACCCACAAGACGGGTTCCAAGGCAGGGTCATTTGAACCTGTTCATAGGTCTTTTGCATCTCCCCACACTGAGCAAATCCCTGAACACTGAGCTTACAAAAGCCCTTGCCTGTCCTTCCTGGACAATGTTCAGAAGCACCTTTTCTTTCTTCTGGGATTGTAACTTTCCTAATATAAAAACCTTACAGCGATAACACTACTACACAGCGTTATAAGGCACAGAAAACCGAAATAAAAGTTTTGCAGGGTACTGTCCCCAATTCTGCTGTGCGCTAGGCATTGGGTCATGTAGCTTAAGGGGAGAAACATACTACTCCTGAACTTACAAGGAGGCATCTTGGCCTATACTTGACTATGATTGCAATCCTAGTCTGAATTGGAGTCTCAGGTTTATTTTTCTTCCCATCTCTTCTAGTTTTTGATCTTAGTAATTTACATAAATTCATCTTTTAGCTTTTATCTCCTATGTTTTATTTTGCTCATCATATTTAATGGTTAATATTGTTTATGTGTTCTCTGACCATTCTCCATAAGATGTTATTATACTGAGAACATGTGACTCTTTTTCTGTATATCATTCTCAATATGCATTCCCCTCAGAGTCCTATAATAGTTGGTTGTTTATTTTCTATTATTTATTTATTTTCATAATTTTTAAATTCTTTGATAATTTTGTACAATGTATATTGATGATGTTCCAACTCCCCATCTTCACACTCACTGCACGTCCCCAGTCCTAATTTCATGTCCTCTATTATTGTTTTTCTTTTTTTAAGTTCAGTCAAGTCTAATTTGTGTTTTTCAAATGCTCTTGGATGTGAGTCTACTCATGGAGTCTGGTCACCCATCTCAACATCACATCCTTAAAGAAAACTGACTCTCCCTCACCCAGAAGATATCAATTACCAATGGGTCCTCTGCAAGGACTGGAGCTTCTTGCCCACACCACCCCATCCACGTTAGGTTTGTGCAGGTCGTGTGCTTGCTGTCCCTGGTGGTGTGGGTTCACGTGGGCTGCCACCTGTGGTGCCCAGACAGCACAGTTTCTTTGTATTCATCTACCACATCAGGTTCTTAAATTTTTGCTCTCCTCTCAGTGGGATGATCGCTGGTCCTTGGGAAGAGAGGGTATTACATAGCTATCCCATTTGGGGCTGAGAAATCCAGTCTCTTCCTTGGAGATGGATAACTTGTGAGTCCCTTTGTTAACTCCCATCTGCTACGGCATATGGTCAGGAGTATCATCTAGTCATCAGGAGACATTTTAACACTATTTCTACTTGGCAGAATAACAGCAGAGTCATCCCCATGACCTGTGACCTCCTTAACTACAGGTTGTTGGACCCAGTAACAGTGATATATCTAAATGGTATATTAAGGAAAATGTGGATTTTAATACTTGTTTTCTTCCTCTGTCTCTGTCAGTTAATTTCAGCTGACAAAATTGTGGTTACGATGTTAACACAGCTAGTTAGAACAACTGCCTTGTGTCCTGATGAAACTCCAATTCCATTTGTCTCAGATAGAGACTTTTGAGATAATTTTCAGTCTGAGGTTTTCCTTATCATATGTTTTCTTTATAATTATTTGCCTAATTTTGAGATTATGCATAAATTTCCGTCTTACTGTAACCCAGTTGCCTAATATGTAAAAACTATGTGCCACTTTGCTTTTGGGTCTCCAAACTTTGAAATACTAGTCTCTCTGGACCAAGGCCACAGCCTAGATAAAATATTGCTTCCTGCACACTCCCTGTATCTTTTGTGATCTTTCTCACATATCTAGTGTATTGGGCTGGAAAAGAAGGTAACATTAGAGCTGGCTTTTTACTTCCTTTCTGTCTGTGACTTAGCTTCCATGGGATGCCAGAGGCTGACTTCTCCTTATCACTGCTGCAGTCTGTTTTTTCCTGTAAGAGGATTGAGTCCCTTGGTGCCTCACAGGTCATGTCCCTGAGGACAAAGGACTTGAGGGAGACATAAAGATATTGGAACATCGTCCTAGTGTCATGCAATTTCAAGGACATAGGAAGAGGGCATTTAATCCTCTGGAACTGGAGTTACAGGTATTTGTTACCTCCATATGGATGCTGGGAATCAATACTGGGTCTTGTGCAAAAGCAGGCAGTGCACTTTACCGCTGAGTCTTCTCTCAAGGCTCAGTATGTAAGTTTCTTATCAAATGTAATTGTTGGTGGTTCTTTACTAAATTTTATAAATATCAATTTGAAAATGTTTTGCTATGTGTCTGACAAACTTAAGGGGATGGTTTGGTAAAACACTCTTTAAACTACATAAAGAAAAAAGTAGTTTTAGCTTTCCAATGTTTTCTAAAAGGTTTCTCAGAAAACACATAAGGCCTCAATATTCTACAGTTCAAACACATATAATATGATTTCTCTTAGTATAAAATAAATTTAAAATTCAATAATAGGTAATACCATACTACATTATCTACTAAGCCAAAGATTTGTCAGCTTAATTAGTTCAAATGTGCCTAATTACAGCAGATCATCACAAATGAATTTGTTAACTAAGGATATTCTTTCACATACAGTAATAATAAACAGGTGATCCACACAGAATATTTGGTCACTCTTCCCAGTCCATCGTATACAATTGTACTGTATCTTAATGAAACTTGGCATCCTGGTCTTAGGGAGGAATGGAAATATGTAAACTAAAACAGGCTAAAGAATGCTGGTAGCCAGAACCCATAGGACTAATGAACATCACTGTCCACAGCAGATGAATACTTTCGAAAATAACTACTCACAGGTCACCTATAATCCTGTTGTCAACCCTTGAACCTTGATCTGTGGGCAGACTCAATAAGCTAAACTCCTTTGGCTTCCTGAGGTAAATTTAATCTGATTAAACATGTGGTTTTCAAAATGCTATGATTTTTGATACTTAATATTTTGAGGAGTTCATTAACCTTATTAAGTACAATGCAGTTCAAACTTCTGGATTTGGGAAATGCAACTTATAAAAAGCTATTCTTAGCTATAATATAAATTTTGTTTATTTTAATTTGTAACAGAGATTCAAATGTACATGATATTTTTTAAAGAGGACTGGGTCCTTACCTTGAGAGCATTAAACCAGACAAGTAGAGACCTGAAAGTCCTATTATAAAAAAAATTGGTTTTCTGCCTTTGGAGTTTTTAAATGCTAATTGACATAGTAACACTAATGCTAGAAACCTGTTAGTTTCTTGTCTGACTCTTCTGTAGGAGATGTATTATTTCTTCTATGAAAGCCACTATTTTTTTAAATGGCTAAATTTATGGCCTTATATAAGGTCTTAAACTGTGATGAATGTGAGCCTTTGTAAGAAAATTTATGGTTATAAATGAGGTTCTCATAATAAAGTTAACTCGTCTACTGCCCAAAACCCTATGGGAAAATGCAGCAGCCCTGGGTCTCCAGATGGAGCCCAACTGACCTAACTAAGAGCTGAGACAGTGGGAAAGGAGTCATTTTCCCTTTAGATCCCAGGGAGCCTATAACCTGTGTTCACTGTTCACAGTTCCTTGTGGCCCATTTCCATCAGGCAACTGTGGTTTGGTGTGCAAATCAAGTAAAGGTGACATCACTCGGATACTGGCCGTCATTACTCAAGATGAGGCAGGCCTTGTAGATTTTTCCACCTCTCATTACAGACTCTGTAACCTAGCCTACAGTTGTCTTCACCTCTTCTAATGGATACATATGATTCGTTGTGATCGGAAGAGGAAAGGCTTCACAAAGTTTCCTTTATTAAAGCACTAATTTTACATCATTCATTTGGTCTTCCAGGTTCCTTCTTCGAATCACGGCCACACCATGCAGCAGTAACGCCTCTTTGGTTTACATGACCCAATCACTATGTTGCGCTTAGGACAACCAGAGTCGGAACAGTGTCCTCCATATTTGAGGCATCTCTTGTATTCTGGTTTGAGTCCAAGATTTGTTAGAATACCAGAAGCTGTAAGAAGAGAACAGACAGCTTTAGACTTTGGGTTCTAACTCCAGAGATTTAAGATATTTGGTAAATGCAAAGAGGACAACTTGTTAAAGCACATAGAACAATTTCTCTTCTTAGCAATGGTCTATGAAGCTGCTAATGAAATCTCACGTACGTAGAGGTCACTTGCCAAGGATAAACCTTGGGTTTCTTGAGTGTTCTTTTGTTGAGCAAATTTTAGGTGTATTTGCACTTTAGTATTCTCCCTAATGAATTTCAGCAATACCTTGCTAATAATGACTCCATGTCTGCTGTTTCCAACATGCTCCATCATAAGCTCATTGAGAACTTCACAGCACCCTCCTGTGCTGGAGTAGGCCTTCTAATGTCTCAGTTTTCTACCTTCTACAACACCATTTTTCCCAAATCCTATAATCACTCCTTAATTAGGCTGAAATTATGGTTACCCTATGAAGATTTTGTAAGTTTTTGACACTGGAATTTATTCTGATTTTGGATGAACATCATAGAATAACCTTGTTTGAAAGACCCATAGTTTTTTTCTTTAAATTCTAGTAAAAACCATTCAACTATCATTTTATCAGAACCTGCTGGTAAGTGTGATGCACTGCTTCCTCTTCTCTGAAAATTGTTGCATGGATGCACTAATTCCCTAGTTTCCCAGATTGGAGCTTTCCAGTAAACTTACTTTGAATGCACTTGTTAGATTAGACCCAACCTCGAATAACTAATGACATTATTAAAAGTGATTAAAACACAGACATACATACAGTAAAGTTTAGGCATGGAGAATATGACACTTAAGTGAATAACAGAAATCTTAGGAGAAGTCAAATTGCTGTCCCCATGTCTCAGACCTCCAGAATCTAAATCTAAACGAAAATCAGTTTCTGTAGCATTCATTATGGCATCCTAGGAAGATTTGTATTCTAGCCTTTCCTCCCTTGGGAGACAGTGACTCTTGAAGCCCTATCTACATGTTGGAAAGATGGGTTTCTTGTAGACTGAAAGTCTCCTCTCAGGAACTTCTTCCTAGAGGCACTTATCTCCTTTTGGGGTTAGATGTGTCACTATTTCATAAAGTAACCATATTGTTAATAATTTCAGATTGTAAAACCCTTTGCCTCATATTAGGTATATCATCAGAGCTCAATTTCCTGACTTTCTCAATTCTTTTCATTCTATTACAGAGAAGTTCAAGTCTGAAAGCTAACATTCTAGCATTTGAGTCAGGGAATATTTACAAAATACTTTATGCGTCTCTCCAACCAGGAACATAAGAAACTTCAAAACTGTTTTCTTCTTCACTCTAGAATCCATCTGGTAACCACTGCTTGATAATCCCGTAACATGTCTTAATGGTATCCGTGGCCATATGATGACACATCGGTAGTAATTGTAGGTTGTATCTCATTGGGGTTTACAACTTGGTAGGACTTTTGATGTCTTCTCTTAGCCCAAGCAGCCTACATAAAAACTTCAGGTACAAGGAAAGCTTACTGGCAGAGGTGGAAGTTTCCTGGTCACTACCAAATCACTTTGTAAGCATTCTAGGAACAAAGTGAGTAGAGTTTTCAATGATATGGTCTTACCAACAAATTTTAGTGGCAATCAAAAGTAAAGGTCGGCATTGTTTAGGTGTCTCCAGAGCATCCCTGGCAAACAACGTGAGGGGTGCTATCACCTGTGGCTATGGATTTTTCAGTTGCAAACCTATGACTTCTGGGAGGAGATTTATTCCCTGTGTATGGTAACTTCAATTAATTATTGTATGTTTCTTTATACACACATGTTCTATACACAGATATAACATTTCTAAGATAGTAGGTTTCCATATGGCTTTTCAAACAGACTTGTGTTCGTTATCATCCCTGGACCCTCTCTTCTGTCTTTTTCTGTTCTGCCTGTTCAGTTCCCTCCTCATGTTCTTCCTCCAATCCCTTCATCTCCCCTGTGTTCTGTTCTACTCTCACCCATCCCTTAAAAAGGAGCCTCCACTCTGCTTCCATTATGGTGGTAGAAAAACGAACCTTTGAGATTAACATATACTATTTTTTCTGAGTCTTAGCATGAGTAAGCAGTAAAACCCATGGTAAGTTAGGTAGGAAAGTCTCTTGAAACTACTCTCAACTCATGTTCTACCTCTCCACACTGTTATTTGGGTAATTCATCATTGTATTTGTAGGGGTAAATTCACAGTTTCTCTCTGCCTAAGGGACATGCTTCTAAGAATATGATTGACAGAGATAATGCCAATAGAGTCAACTACTTTCCAACCAATCAGTGACTTGAGGGGTAGAGTCTAGCGGGAAAGCAGAAAAAGTTGGATAGGAGACACACATGCTCCACTTGGTGCCAGAAGTACACCAGACTTCTGATCAAAATGCTGGCTCCCCCATATGAAATTTTAGTCTCTCTCCCCAGGGATGAATCTTTTGTAAATAAACTGGTTTCTCTAAGTGGAGAGTAAACGCCATTCACACAGTTGGTTCGAACCCAGAGGGGTATGGGGTTGAACGCTGCACATCACTGCAAAAGGAGAATTCTCAAGATGGAATGGTGTAATCGAGCAGGACCGACTGACTGACAAAAACAGAGAATGCTCTGGGAAAAGGATCTATGTGGCTGCCGCTAATGTGGAGACCAGTGAAGGAGAGAGTGTGGGCAGAGGAAATTTTGACATGGTGGACTATTCCCATAGGACTGGGAATCCATTGCAGGATAGTGCAGTTTATGGTGAAATATGTAACTAAGGTGAATTCACCTAAGCAGATGAGATTGGTGGGGCAAATACTGGGGTGGCAATCCGTGTGTAAGTGGGAGTAGCATGCCTACTTGACCCATTGGGGCCACCTCAGGAATATGGCAATGCTTTGTTAATAGCGGAAGGTCTAGAACAGACTCTGCAATCCCTGGGAGTGGCAGGCCAGAAGCAAAGATATCAGCAAGTCACTGCTGAAGTGGCGTAGCCATTGCTATGCCTTGTGAGAGACATCTCTGGCTGAATCAGTGGCCCAGAGAGAGACTCAAAGTGTGAGAGAAGAATTAGATGGAAAGAAAGATATGAGGCTTGCTTCCTCAGTACTAGCCTCTGACCTTGCTAGCTAATTGAATACAAGAGAAAAAGAAATAGAAGTTTTAGCCCACCACTTTTTATGGCTAGGAGATTGAAAAGGGATGAAACCCCAAGTCAGGTTGATAATACAAGACCCATCCTGAGACCCAGGGACTTGGAACACCTGGGAAGAATCAGGCAGTGAATAGAATGGGAGCAACGCAGAAGAAGCTAAGAGAGCCCTCAGTTCTACCTGTAATGTGAAGACAAGAGAAGTCCAGACATCAGCATCTTGATAGAGGCTTAACGAGCATGAGAATTTAGCGAATGGAGGCATCTCTGGCCTGAAGCTGCTGGAACTAGGGAGGACATTCAAACAAGCCATGAAGGAGCCTGTCATCACCTGGCTCCTGAGAATCTGGGACACAGGACTAGATGATACCAACTTAAATGCTGCCGAGGCAGGAAAGCTGAGCAACATAACCACATATTCCTCTTGAGATATAGGCTGCATAACCTGAGGCAGCACAGGGGGACGCAGTCTCTGATGGACTGGCTTCTGCAATCTGTTAGAGATACTTGGTCATCACCAGTGGAGGTCCCTATTGATATCAGGAGCTGGAAGACAATAAAAAGAGGACAGGCAGGCAGTGCTGAGAGAACTGGGTGTGAGGGAAGTAATATATGGCGCCCTGTTCATAGGACCAGATAGGACTGTGTTCACTAGAGATTTAATGAAGGACTTCATTGAACAAGAACCTCAAAATTGATATGGCAGTTTAGTGTCTGTGTTAAGTCCCCTAGTGGGACAAGATCTTTACAAGGCAGGAGAGGCTTTGACAGATTTAAGCAACCTAGACCAGCATGTAAAGTATGTCTGTAGAAGAATAGGACAATCTAAAAGATGTATAAAGGAGACAAATCAGAAAAGGAAGTCTGCTTGGGTTACTTATAGGCAAATGTGGTGAGACTTGCATCTAACCCAAATTCCTAAAGAAAAGATTGGTAAAAAGTCAAATTCTGTGCTAAAGCTCCTCTGGGAGATTTTAAGTCCTGAGGAATAGTTCAAAAAAGGTACACAGAGGATAAAAATTATCCCAGGGATGGATCAAGCCCTCTCAGAGTGAACAGGGTACACTTCTCCACTGTGAATGGCTATTTGAGGGGTGGAGACAGTTTGCCTGACCATGGCCTCTCCCAACAGCCAGATGTGGTCAATGGAGAGACAATAGGTGTGGCTAGAGCCAGAAGTTGGACCCAGAGTCTACTGGGCCTTAGGAAAAAACAGGTGCAACAAGTGAAAGAGCAGCCTTATTCCTCCTTGGCACTGTGTAGGACCAAGCAGTTCGGGCCAGCCCCAATGAGGTTATCAAGAAGGGATGCATGGAGGCTCCATGTGAGAACTCCAGGACATTAAATGGATTCCAGACAATAGCTAAAGAAAGTAAAGGACTAAGTTACATGCCATTGTAGCCAAGGTGGATCTGTTGAAAAAACAGCTGATACTAATGGAATTTTCCATGCTATGTTAGACCTTATGTATGTATAAAATGTTAACTTCTGAGTGTTTTACAGATGTGAAACCCAGTTGAGAGACATCAAGTACACCCAAAGAAGCAAGAATGGAATGTAACTCATGCAGAGTACAAGGGTGAAGTATAGCTGTGAAATTCTGGGGAGCTCTATGGACCTAGACCTGTATGTGCCGGAGAGTAAAAGAACACTTTATATAATTATTATATTAACTAGCAATTCCAGTACCAGCTGTGGGTTGACCCCTCCTGTGAGCTGTAGGCCAAGGGAGCCTTGGAAGCCCCTTTCTACAGAAAAGGAAATTGCCACATTAAAATGCTGGTTGTGCACTGGAAGCAGACAGTAAGGCCCTATTATTGAAAATATGGCATGGTTTGGGCATGGAAAAGAGAGATCTAGTTGGGAACGAGCTGGAAACTCCTTGCAGATGAATGTCTGACCTTCATGGTGCTAGAGCGTGCTATGCAGACCACTATGGGAGAATGGTCCTGAAAAGCTCTGCTTAAAGACAGATCTTATGTCCTCCACTGTCAGATGCCAATCAAGATGTTCTTGCTATGTGCACCCCCTGCAGAATTCTAATTGGATTTAAGGCCCACTCACAGAGGGACCACACATCTGATACAAGGAAAGGAGCTGAGCCCCAGTGGTGATGGGGGAGTTAGAGGCCCCCATAAACAAACTACTGCAATTGTTTGTAAGATGAATATGATGCGGCTATTTAGGTACTGCCTAAGCATTTGTGTTTATGCCTGCAGGGTAGGTCATTCAGTATTTGTGTGGATGTTACTTTTGTTGGTGTCATTGTTGTTGTTGTTCTTACAGTTGTGATTTTATAATAGAAGGAGTATTACTGAAGCCAGATGCTAATCCATGCCACAGTGGAAAGAACATGGTCCTACACCTGTTATTCCTTCTCAACCCCTTCTTAACCCCTTGCTCCTTTGGCTCAGAGACTATTGCAGTAGAAGATGGTGGAAAGTTTTCTATGAGCCAGAGAGAAAGGGGTGGGGTGTAGGAGTAAATTTACAGAGTTTCTCTCTGCCTTGAGGGACATACCTCCAAGAATGTGATTGACAGAGATGAAGCCAATAGAGTCAACTACTTTCCAACCAATCAGTGAATTGAGGAGGAGGGTCTAGTGGGAAAGCAGAAAAAGCTGGGTGGGAGACTCACAAACACTGCTGGTCTGCATCTGGGTGCAGGAGGGCCAGCAGACTTCTGATCAGAATGCTGGCTCCGGCATTCAGAATTTCTGTCTGTCTCCCCAAGGATGAATCCTTTGTAAGTAACCCAGAATAAACTGGTTTCATTAATTGGAGAGCATTCTCCATTTGCTCAAACCTCGGGAGAGGGACTGAATGCTGGGCCTCACTGTGAGAGAATTCTTAAGACAGTATTTCACAAGGAGTAACAAAGGAATGAGGTCAAATGTCTGTGTAGTGGAGGTCGGTGTTAAAACCATGACTTCTTTTGTCAAGAGAAGCATGATTACTCAGTGTTTCTCCCCTGCCATCCCAGCACAGACGGTAATCTTAAAATGCCAAAGTGTTTAGAAATCATAAATATCCATGCAGCCCTTATTGTTAAAATATATACATATTAGATATAAAATATATATTACATACTTTCCTGGTATTGAGTAAGCATAGAAAGCCCAATTATCAGCAAGATAAACCAAGCGTGTTGCTGTGACTTGAGTGTTTTCTATAACTTCAGGATCTGAGAGCTGCTCTCATCATCATCAACCACTGAGATGCCCTGTCACTGGCCACACTACCACTGGTAGGACACCTTTGGTGTTAGAAGATGTGCAACTAAATGATCCATAGACATGAGATCAGCCCAAAGGCGTTTTCTACAAGTACTGCATTGCTGGACCTGCATGTGAGAACACTGGCAGGAAATGAGTGTAGGAGCAGTCACGTTTGCAGTTTTGAGAGACAATTACTCAACACATCCTGCCACTCATACCAAATTAACTGCCAACCTCCAGAACTGTGAAAAAGGGAAGGACAGATTACAATGTAGAAAGAGTGTGTGAGAAATAAGAGCATAATACTTCCAATTTCATTTCTCTTCTATGGGTGAATTCAAAGAAACTGAAATGTTTAAAATGCCAGACACAGAATTCACAATCTAGTTTAAGATGAACCATGAAGTCAGGAGAATTCAGAGAAGGGGATGAATGAAATAAAAGGGTCTCTGTAGAGTTAGATGAGAAATTCTGCAACTTGGAAAAAAATTGCATCAAATGCAGGTTCTAATAATTATAGAAGGTGGAAATTTAAAAGTGACAAAAAATTCATTGGAAGTTATCACCAATAGCTTTATCAACAGGGAGAAATAGTATCAGAGATTAATGTCATCTTTAACAAATTGTTATTTTCAGGTAGCAGCAAAAATTAAATGCCAGCTAAAGTAACTGAAAACATGTGAAACATTACTTCACAATTACCAAATCTATGGTAAACATGCCAATTCTAGAATAGGAGGCAATTGAAATCATAAATAGATATGATCAATGAAAAGACTATTTGTACCATGTTATGTTTGATTATAATATAAACTACACACAAAAACCCAAGATGGTTATATTATAAAATAATAAAAGACTAGTGCAGATGCAAATGACAAGTTAAATATAAAAGCAGTCAGACTCATCATAGAAACCTTTTAGAAACAGGATATTATGGAGTCAAATATTTCTAGCCATGAGAATAATAACTGCCAATCAATGTTCAATCAATATTAATATATCTAAAATTCTACTGGAGCCAGCAAATCTTCCTTAAAAAGAGAATAAAGATCTTATATACTGAACATCATCTAAACCAATTCATGACATATATGTTGCAGAAGACATTTCAAGGAACCTTTGCACAGATGTTGAATAAAGACTGCCACAATCATGAGATCCTGAGAAATAATAAATTTTATGAGAAAAATACATGAAAAATTATAAGAAAAAAATTTCAAAGCTCGTATCCAATTATGAGAGAGAACACAGGACATTTATCTTTATGAGTATGGGTTGCCTTACTCAGGATGATTGTTTCCAGTTCCATCAATTCACCGGTGAATTTCAAAACTCCATAAATCTTAGATATGTAAGTTTGAATGAGAAAATTCAGAGGAATCAGACACTGCTACAGGGTCATGGGTGGGGACGAGTCTTCCTTGGTAGGATTGATTGATATGGAGAAAAAAGGAGGAATATTAGACCTAAAAAGTTAAAACAGGTAACAAAATGGGAGGACAGGACAGATGAAGTAGTATAGGGAGAGACAAGCATCACTAAAGGCCATTGGAAAAAGCCACGTGGAATGTACCACAGTAGAAACTTCTTAAAGTACATACATGTCCATCATCAAACGAGATGAGGAGTTAGCCTATAACAGAGAGATATTTTCATTTCTAATGGTCATAGGCTAATTCAAAAAAAAAAAATAACCTAATGCCAGGAATGGATCCCCCTCAACAAACTGTTGACAGGGATCTCATAGACCTTTAAATTAAATACTTGTCATTGCCCCTGTTCCTGATTACCCACTAGATGTGTGGCCATTGCTGAATATACCACATACATGAGCTGTATAACACACTAGGAGAAATCAAGCTGGTTCTGACTTCTTCAGAGCCTCATCTCTACAGACTAGAATTTACAACACTGGAAGGTACTATGCAAGCTGCTGGAATGAAAAATAACCATCACCATGAGCAGACGTGAAACCTAGGGAGTGCAGAAACAACTGGCCTGGCAAGACACGCCCATCATTGCAACAATGATACAAATATTACAGGAGCATCCAATCATTCTTTACATGGATTTAAGGTCTGCTTCTTAGAATAGATCCAAAGCAATCCCAGAACATAAGATAGAGCCTAACACTAGTTTTCTTAGAAATCGTTATTACATTAAACTGACTCTTAAAACTCTTAAAAGCCTCTTAGCAGAGAAGTTTCCTTATGCAACAGATGGTGATTAACACAGAAACCCACTGACCAACATACAGAGAACAATAGGCTGTAGAGGGCTTATCCTGAATAGGACACCTGTGTCAGATTCTGCACCAGGGATCAGGGATCATTGAAGAATAGGGGACAAAAAATTTCAAGAGCCAGAGGAGGTGGATGACCACAAGGAAACAGAGCTTTCTAGGAAGCTGCTCAGTTACTCATATGAATTCACAGCCATGGTGACAGCAAGCACAAGTCCCACGAAGCTCAAACCAGAAACACTGCCAGCAAAGCCACGAAGAAGTGGATAAGAGGCTCCAGTTCCACCTAATGAAATTGTGGTGATAAATGGCTGCTGGGGGCAGTAGAGAAAGTCTCCTACAGGAACGGGACTCTCAGTAAGTTAATGAGGCTCCAGTGGATGAACTCACACCTAAGGACATTTAGAGACAAAAGTTATAATCCATAGGCCATGTGGGTATATAGGTAGACATATACATACTTAATAAATCAGGTGGGGGCAAGAAAAGGTGGGGATAAGGGAAGGGATGTGAATACCATCACTTTGTATTTTATGAAAAATCAAAAATACAATAGAAATAGCACCCAAAAAAGAGGAATGAAACATCTTCAACTAAGTAAATGAATAAAGGACTAGAATGAAGGGGGAGAATAAGCAAAGATTACTCAATAAAACAGCAAAAACCCCAGAAAAATTATTAGAATTAATATAATCTGTCAGAATAGTCCTAGATATTAATGGTTTTGAATTAATTAAAAGACAGAAAGACCCACAGTGTTGGATACAAGACCCAACTGTTTGGTGCCCAAAACCACACCTCACTGGCAGAGACACATTCACAGTGAAAGTGAAAGCATGGAAAATGATTTTCCAAATAAATGTAATCTAAAGCTAAGCAGGAGTAACTATCATTACAGACATCCAATTACACATCAAACAAAAGTTAATCATTAGAAATGAAGAATGTCACTCTCTAGTTTAAAGGGATCAATCTATCAAGAAGATTATAAATATTTATGCATCAGATGTTAGTGGAGCAAATTTCATAAAAAACAAGGGGAAAGATATGTCAAGATTCAGATAAGTGGATGTCTTCAATACCTTTGTGTCAACATATAGTTATTCCAATAAAAAATCACAGGCACTTGAGAGTAACTGTAGCACAGAGAAAACAAAGATAAATATATCTAGAGACTATTTCATTTAAATCTCTATAGTACTCAAAAAACTTTTAAGAAATAAAAATGTTGAAATATTTTTGTACCCTATCAAATTAAAATAAAATTAGAAAGTAACATCAAGGGAAAGCACAGAAAACATATAAGCATGTGAATATATTGAAAAATATGCAAGTTGTTCCTGAAAAATCAGTAGACTAAGTAAGAAATGGGGGTAATAGTCAAAATCTCCTTAGAAATCAATGAAAATGAAACACCCACTTACTATGTTCTATGGGGGACAGCAAAGAAGCTCGGTGAGGAATATTTTATAGCTACAAGCAGAAACAAAATGGCAACCTGAAATAAACTAATGATACAACTGGAGGCATTAGAAAAGCAATAAGAATCCAAACCCCAAATTAGAAACAAAGAAATAAATAATATCAGTCAGAGATGACAATATAATGAAATGGAATCAAAGGATACAATACAAATATTCAATGATACAAATTAAGAAAGACAACTCTTAACCACATCAACTAAAAGAAATGGAGAACAAAGCCAATCCTAGTAGAGATGATGGGGGACTATCACAACAGGTATTACTGAAATCCAGAGACAGGTTACAGAATGTTTGAAAATTTATACTGCAAAAGATTATATGGTCTGGAAGAAGTTCATAAACTCTTACACATTTTTGACTTACCATATCGACCTGGGAGGATACAACCCACCTGGGTAGATCGACAGTGAGCAAAGGTATTGAAACAGCAGTAGTCTCCCAACACAGAAAAGGAAAACACTGGCGAGACTGATTCACCACCAAATTCTAGCAAGTATTTAAAGAACTGTTGTCAATATTCTTCAGACTATTCAATACAAGAGTGAGGAAGACCACACTTCCAAATTAATTCCCCAAAGTAGTCATGAACCCAATTCAAAACATGATGAGAACACAATAGAAACAACTGAAAGCTACATATCAAATTCCTTGATGAACACAGGTTCAAATATTCTAAAGAAAATTCTTCCAAAATGAATTCAACAACACAGTAAAAAGTTGAGACTTCATAGTCAAGTTGACTTGTTCCATGCAAGAAGAGTGGTTATGCATATGTAGAATGACAATTGTCATGTACCACATGAATATAACCCATGGGGGAAAATATCTCATGTGCATGTCAACAGATGCAGAAAGACTTTCACTAAATTATAATTTATGCTAAAACACTAAAAACACAAATATAAAGATCTTTCTGCAACATAGCAAAGTTTATGTATAACAAGCTAGTAGCCAACACTATGCTGAATGGGGAGAACTGGAAATTATTTGCTTTAAAATCAGGAAAGAGACAACTGAATCTACCATCTCCACTCTCATTCAATGTAGTGCTTACTCTAGTTACTTTCCTTGCCGTGACAAAATATTGACAAAAAGGCATTTCGAGGGGAAAAGGGTTTATTTTGGCCTGTGAGTCCAGAAGAGTCCACATTGGTGGAAAAGGCATGGCAGCTGAGAGAAAGCATGGCGCCAGGAGCAGAAAGGTCGCAGGTTTAACTGAAGAGTAAATGTGGATACATCAAGGATATAGAGTAGAGTTGCTCACACAACAGTAGAGCAGGGCCGTAAACACACAAAGGCCAGCCCTGTGATGTAAAGAGTCTACAACCCCAACAAATAGTGTCATCAACAGCTTTCTAGTTATTAAAATAAACCTGTGAGAGGCCTTTTTCATTTAAATGACCATATTCTGACTCTCCCCCACATAGGGTTTTGACTGTATCATACTGCAAAATGCATTTAGCTCAACTTTAAAAGTCCTCATAGTCTTACAGTCTCCAAACTGTTTGAAAGTCCAAAGTCTCTTTGGAGACCCAAAGTAAGCTCTTAGCTGTGAACCTCCCTCCCACACCCCCGCAAAAATCAAAATACAGATTATATACTTCTAACACACAATAACACAGAATATCATTACCATACCAAAAGGAAGGAGTGGGACAGTGAGGAAAGATAATTGGTAGAGTGGTCCATTAAAATCTATTTCTAGCATTCAATGTCTTTTCTAGTTCAAAGTTCTAATGTCTTCCATATTTCTCTAAAATCAACATGGGTGAGTTCTTCCAGCACCAAAACCACTTTCCAAGTACCAATTTCAGGAATAGTTACTCTTCTATTGCTGTGATAGGACACCATGACAACAAGCAATTTATGGGAGATAAGCTTTATTTTGGCCTGTGGTTTTATAGAGTCAGAGTCCATAGCAGTCGAGAGGACGTAGCCTGAACATTTCAGACAGAGCAAAAAGTGATTGATCGCAATTCATTCCCATAGAAGCAGAGAGAAAATAGGAAGCAGGGGACAAGACTGCCAGCTTTCAAAGTCACATCCAGTGACATACTTCCTGCAACAAGTCTCCATTTCCTGAAGGTGCCATCACCCTCTCATGCAATGCTACCAACTGAACAACAATGCTCAACACATGAACCCATGAGGGTTATTTCGCAGTTGTCCTAGATTTCTTCTCTATTGCTGAAATAAAAATACTGACCCAAACCAACTTGGGGAGAAAAGGGTTTATTTTGCCTCTCATCTCTCGGGTCATAGTTAGTCAGTGAGGGAACTCAGGGCAGGAACTCAGGGCTCAGACCTGGAGGCAATGTGTTTAGAAGGAACCCATGCTCAGGTAGAAGGTCCCAGATTCATGCATACACAGGTATCAATTAATAGATTCAGTGGGTATTTAGAAAAAGAAAGAACACATGAATTTAAGAGAGAAAAGTGGTGTGGGGAATAGGGACTGGAGATGGGTTTGATCGATACAAATTATATGCATGTGTGGTTGTTGTTTAAAACATAGAGGACATCTTTGGTTTCCAAATGAAATATCTAAGAAAACAAATTTCGTGAGGACCCTTCTGAGATTGAGAGAGAAAATAAGAATGAATGTGCATGCTTCAGGCCAAGTCATATCTAAAATACATGCAGTGCATCTGGGAGATGGAGAGATAGCTTTAAGAATAGGATAAGAGTCCTTTCCACAACATTCTACAACTATGATTTTAGAAAGACTCCTGTTATACAAATGAAAATAAAGCTCAGAACTGTGTGATATAATTATGATAAATGTGAGTGACAAATCTGCAAAAATGTGAGGTTTATTTCTCCCGTGGGACCCACCTACTCAGGTAGATTGCTTTGATTTAGAGAAACTGGTATCTTTTGAAGTCTAACAAGAAGCCTACACTTGAGACTCAGAGATTTGGTCAGCTGAATAATGTGGCTGGATATCCCAAGAAAGCAGAAGTTCACATGGAATATCCTGCAATCTTGCATCATTGGGGATTCCCAGTCCCTGCCTGAACTGTCCTGGTTGGAGTGATGGTGGTACTTTGCTTGAAGCAAGACACCTGGGGGTACACCCTCCCAGTAACTTGGGGGATAATCATACAGTTCCGTGGATCAGAAACTGGCTTGATGGCATGGGAAGCTTTCATGCAGGTGAATCAGAATATCTTCCACATAGATTATGTCTTCCATGTCCAAATGGGTGTGGGTTTGCATGGATCTGCCAGTGATCAAACTAGAATTACTTCAGGATCACTCCTCTGCTATCTAGTTCTCCTGAACTCCCATGTCCTCAGCTCTGGACATTGCTTCTGCTGGTCCTCTGACTTACCTTGAGTGATCTATGATAAGGTGCTTCTTCAGATCCTCTATCTTACCTTGGGTGAATTGGGGGAAGTGCTTCTGTCAGTTCCCTGTCTTCCTTGGGTGATCTGGGGGAAGGTGCTTCTGTGGGTCCCCGTCTTACCTTGGTTGATCTGGGAGAAGAAGCTGAACAGCAGCAGCAGAACACAGAGCATTCTCATGGTGGTTTACAGTGAGGGCACAGAGTACAAAGATGACTAGTACCACTAGTACCACTTTGTAGATGAATCCTAGGCACAGAGTTCAACTGTGTTTATATGGAGGCAAGATTGCACAACCTCCTAAACAAGATGAAGGGATGGGCTGCCATCCAGAGTGAGGCTACAAGAACCATCCCTGCCAGCGTATGTGTGAGCCCTCTCCAATATGAATGCACACGTCTCTATTTAACTGTGGTTAGACTCATTTTATGTTTGGAAATTTGTATTTCGTCCCTTGTTCAAAGCCTGTTGTGTTTTTAAGCTTAGGGGTGGATGAAACTCTCTGGAAGATTTGATAGCTCAAACTATTATCTCTCTTGCTATAAGGGTTCAGAGACCCTGTGAAAGGAAACTCAGCAGTCAAACCAGATTTCTTTTTGAATCCAGGTTGATAGTGGTCCCTCCTGTAGACTTTGGTTCCAAAAGAATTCCATGATCAGTCTCTCCTTATCTAAAGCATTGGTATAAAAATTGGCTGCAATGATCAAAATTATTCCTCAGTAAAGGTTGCTGTCTCATCTCTTTTTCAGAACCTTGACTTTGATATAACAATGGCAGCTTTTCCCCTCATGGACACTGTTTCAACACATTTTTCATCCACAGAAATGGAGTTGCTACCTTGGCTTCCAGAGTGCAAATGGTGTAAATGACAAGATAAATAGTCTGTTAGCTTTTCTCCAAAGATTCTTTGAGATAGTATCAAAATCTGCAAAAAATTACCTAATTTCACTGTAATTTTGCAAATAGAATTTCTATTGTATAAATGAAAGGTCTAACTTGTAAGTATTAATAGGTATAAGGATAATAAGCAAAAGAGTCACTGATAGAGAGAATATTGTGAATGTCGAAGAGCTGGGGAACTAGGCTCAACAGCCAGATTCCAGTAACACTGTGGTACATGTGCCCCAGGAGTGGTCAAAAAGAACCCAATCTTCAGTCACCTCCATGAGACATCAGAACAGACCTAACAGGAGACATGACTATTAACAACGGAACAGCTTTCTGCCTCAAGTGACACATCTTCTAGATACCATCAGTGAGAGAAAGAGTGACAGAGACAGAAAGACAGAGAGACAGAGACTGAGAGACAGAAAGAACACACAGTAAGGAAAGGTACCCAGAATTGTGACAAGTACAGTTGTAGAAACAGAGTAACAGAAAAAGACAGAGCTCGTGGATCAGTCAAAGACAGAAAGATATATGTACAAAGACACACAAAGAGGTGGTTACTGAGAGGGATAGAGACTGTGAGATCCATTTTAATCTTAAACCTGATATTATAGATCCAGTACCAATCTAGATCCAGATTTAGTTGAAAGAGCTTATCATAAGGTCTCCTGCAAGGGACTCTGGGAAAGCAAAGCAACAATGAATATTCAGTTTTATTTTTATTTTTAAATTATTTATATGAGTGTGTTGCTGAGCTGTAAGTGCACCTTGTTGTGCCATGCCCACGGAGGTCTGAAGAGGGCCTCAGATTCCCTGGAACTGGCACTAAGACAGGGCTTGCCAACAGGTGGGTGCAGGGATCTGAGGCTGGGTCCTCTGCACGAGCATCTCTCCAAACTTGAGTTTTCCTTTTTTATTTAGATAGTTTCACTCTCCCCCAGCTCAGGAAAGGAAATATTCCAAACTCAGTGATGCATTGTGTTAAGAAAGTAAAACAAATGACAAGCTTGCAATCTACAAAGAAGTGTTGTTCATAGAATCTACCACATGTTTGTTCCCATCATGTGCCCAGTAATATTTAGTGGTTTGTGGTCAAGTGATTAAGCAGTCCTAAGTGGCTTCCCCCTCAAAAGCCCCTTGATGAGGCATAGACTCAGAGGAGACTAAGGAACAAGCCATATAAATGCTTCCATATTTGCCTCTAGAAACCATTGTGGGAGGTAACCATCATAGAAAGTGACATCTCCAAGAGGTCAAGCATCATGTTGTCCCAGATCTTGACCAGCAACTACTCTATTGAGAAGTGTCCTGTTGACTAACACCCAGGAATGAAAATTGTTAGTGAAGGAGGAAGACTTAATTAGCACATCTAGAGAAATTCGCTTCCCACATGAGTTGAGAGAGAGAAGGTGTTGTGAGTTCAGGTATTTCAGGAGAATATGATTCCATTTTCATATATCATTCTAATTCTTTTCTGTGCATATCCAAAGCTCACTATGAGAAAGTTAGCAGGGAGCTTTACAGTTATTCTCTCCAGGTGATTATACCAGTTTCCCATGAACTACTTATGTGACTTTAGCAACAGTGTGATAAAATTATGCAAAACATCTTGAAAAACAAAGAGTGAGCACAATAAAAAGTCTACATTCAGTAATTTGGGGAGTAAAAGTAACCTATACTCAGGAAAGGTAAGCCTGATACATAGGTTTCATGTTGCACCGAATCAGGGAGGCCATTGGTTTAGACCAGAATCTGAGCTTTCTCCTGATTAATTCTCTTCAGTTTTTAAAAATAGGAACATTCATTCCAATGTAAGGCCTTATTGTGTGATCCCCACGTTTTACTACAGGGAGCATAGAAAACAGAGTCCTTCCCCAGATCCTGTAGAACAGTGAGCAGCTGTGACCATGCAGGAGGCTGGTCTCAGGAATCCCAGGCAAGGTGGGAGTGGACACACCCAGGGGAAAAGGAGTCTGACAAAGTAGGATGAACATGTGAGCCAGTCAGGATGAAGGGCAGGTCTGAACTAAGCAGATAGCCCAGAGATCTGGAATGCTAAGCGGGAAAGCAGGACTATGCCCAAGGCTAGAAGGGGATCGTGGTGTGTGTGGGCTTGATTTTCTTTAAATTTATTCAAATTTCTGTTTTGGAGTTTTAAAATCCATTTGTCAATAATTCTTAATAGTCAAGTATCTTCTTTGCTGTGTCTAACCTGACAGAGCATTTTGTTTGTTTAACAAATGTAGCAGTTCATTGGTAGTTTGCAGTGGTTTCATGTTGCTTTGATCTTCAGGTACGCATTATCCTTAAAATTTGTAGTGTTTGCTTGAGTATTTACATTGAAGGTTTGAGATCAAGCTATCATTTATTGAGGCAAGGTGCTCTTTCAAGTTGTTCCATCAGAAGATGTTCCCTGATAAGTTTTTTTATTAGAAAGGCAAAACAGACAGTTATTATGGAGGTGTGAAGCTCATGCTCCTGAGAAGTTGATGTTTTTAATGTGAAATGGGTGGAAGTTTCCCAACAGGATATGTACCTGAAGGTGATATTAGCTGCTTTGATATTTAATCCTATTTGTTAACTTGGCTAGTGTGATGGTGTTAGCGGTTTGAACATCATTCTGAATATTTTTGGCAAGAGATATTTTGGATCTGGTTTGTTTTATATTTTTATATCCAGGTCAGTCAGGTGTGGTGACACGAAGACAGTAAAATGGGTTGAAAACCACGGTTTATCAGTCTCAGATGATGCAGAGGCCACAGGAACCACTAGGTGTGCAGGAAGAGAAAACAGGGTGCAAAGGGAGGGGAGTCAGGGCTGTACTGAAACTCCATTGAGAACTGCAGGGTGAGGCAATGTTTAGAATTTAAAGTGCTTGGTGTCTATGTAGACTTTGTACTGTGTAGTATTTGACTCCAATGACTCCATGTTGACTGGATATAGATGAACTTGATTGAATAAGGACCTCAAATTGGTATGGAAGTTTAGTGCCTGTGTTAAGTCCCCTATTGGGAGAGGATCTTTGCAAGGCAGAAGAAATTTTGACAGATTAAACTGACTTAGATCAGCATGTAAAGTATGTCTGTAGAAGAGTAGAACAGCCTAAAACTATATTAAGGAGACAAAATAGAGAAAGAGGTCTGTCTGGGTTACTCAAAGACAAAGGTGGCAAGACTTGAGCCTAGCCCAAGTTCCTAAACAGAAGATTTGAAAAAAAGCCAAATTCTATGCTAAAGCACTTCTGTAAGGCTTTAAAACCTGAGTAACAGTTCACAAAAGGTAAACAAAGGATGAAACCTATCCCAAGGGTGGATAATAATACCCCAGAGTAAACAGCATACATTTCTCCCTGTGAATGACTATTTCAGGGGTGGGGACAATAACCCCAGGCCCCCTCCCAACAGCCAGGTGTGGTCAATGGAGAGACAGCAGGTATAGCTAGAGCCAGGAGTCAGATCCAGAGTCTACCTGGCCCTGGGAAACAAAATGGGGCAGTAGGGTCCTTATTTCTCCTTGTACCTATACAGGGCCAGGCAGTTTGGGCCAGCCCCAACAAGTTTACCAAAGATAAAGAAAGGCGTGGAGGCTCCATGTAAGACCTCCAGGGCAATAAACGGATTCCAGACTATAGCTAAAGATAGGAAAAATCTAACTAGTTAACGCCTGTTTTACATGCCATTGTACTCAACTTGGATCTGTTGAGAAAATAGCTAATACAAACGGAATAAGACTTTCTGTGTTATGTTAGACCTTGTTTATGTCTAATTTGGCATATAACGTTAACTTCTGAATGTTTTACAGATGTGAAACCCATTTGAAAGGCATCAAGTACACCTGAAAAATAAAGATTGTAATATAAATTCACACAAGGTACAATGGTGAGATATAGCTGTAAAATTTTGGGAGCTTATGTTGTGCCTTAACCAGTGACTTGAGTTGTATGTAGGGAGAGGGACTAAGAGAGGAAGCTGGGAATTCTGGAAGGAGACGGTAGAGCAGAGTGGCCAGTCGCCATCTTGGTGTAGGTTAGCTGCAGTTCTGATGAAAATGTAAAAATCTGCAGCACAACCTCACTATGAGGTTCTGCCCCCTCACAGTGGCCATAGAAGGCTCATGGTTACTCCATGGACAGGGTGTACATAGAAGACTTTCCTCATATTGAATGTTCATGTGGACTGTGCTGTCATAGTTGGAAGAGAATGGAGAGGTATTCTGCTTCTACTGTCCTCTTCTCTACTCAGAACCATCAAGAGGCCTAGACACCCAACTGACCACACAACAGCCAGTCTGATTTCAGCTCATCTTCTTTGTCTACATCATTCTGACTCCTGTCAACTTTTCCAGTAATGGACCTAACTGATAATGGCCTCAAACAATGTCAACCATATTCTCTAGAAGTTTCATTTTTAGCATTGTTTCCTATCACATGAGGCTCTCAGTCCAGGAAAGGCAATTAGTGGGTGCTTTAGAGTACCTCCTCTTTCATAATATAATGATTTCAAGTAGTAGAGTTAGTGCTACCAGAAAGAGCAATTGAACTAAAATTTTGGTCGCACTTTAAATTCATAAAGGTTCACAATGCTGAGTCTTGATTTATATCAGTAATCACTTTGGCTAGTCAGCACGTTTGCTTTCATTTTTCTGGGTAAAGAGATATCGTATAAAGATGAAATGGCAGTTTATACCCAAGATAGATCTCATAACTCAGAAAAGCTTCTCCAAGGACCTTAAACCAAGTGAAGAAACTTCTTTTCTGCTGTGCTTCAACTACAACTTAGATGTTCATACTAAAAGTGCTTCACTACAACTTAGACGTTTATACTAAAAGTGCTTCACTACAGCTTAGACGTTTATACTAAAAGTGCTTCAACTACAACTTAGACGTTTATACTAAAAGTGCTTCAACTACAACTTAGACGTTTATACTAAAAGTGCTTCAACTACAGCTTAGACGTTTATACTAAAAGTGCTTCACTACACTTAGACGTTCGTACTAACGCGTTTTGTCAGCGATCTCTCTGCTTCTTTCGTCCTTTATGAATGAGGATTGCAGTAGAAAATTCTCCCATTATTCACCTCAGAGCAGCGTTTTGGAAGTCACTAATTCATTCTGTTACAGAGGAAGGCACTCAGTTACCTCTGTAACAGTCAGTTCCTTACATAGCAGGTTAATGATTGGCAAAGAATATTCTAAAACCTAGGGATACCACACACAAGATTTTGATTTAAAATCTGGAATGTAGTAACCTATGGTTTTGGGGTAAAAGACAAAAATATGTTTGATCAGTATGAAAGGGCAACTGAAATATCAATATTAAAATATTTTTATTCTAAGGATAAAGTAAACTTACTTCATTCTTTCTGCCACTTCAGTCCAAATACATTTTTATGCAAAAACTATTAAGGTGAGTTATGTGTGCAAGCATGATATTTACATGACAGTATGTTTAAGTACTGCCAATATCAAGTCAATAGAGACAAAATATTTCATAAAAAGAGCCTTAAGATTTAAGAGCAGAAGAAATTACTGCCAGCTGAAGTTCCATATACAAGGCCTCCACAGTCAGTTGCTATTGGGGAACTGGTTAAAGCCTCTGGTGATTTGCTACTATCAAATACATAGGCCAAACGTAACAACTCAGGGAGCTCTCAGATGAAGTGTAGTCATGTCCATGAACAAAACTTAGTAATTTTACTTACACAGAATGGTGTAAATGTCACACATGCACCACTCACCTAGGCTCAAACCCATTGTTGGCTGAGGTCATGATGGATACACTTATGTACTTGCTGCTGACTGCTCAGAACTCAGTGTAGATAGGACACCTGTGGCTGGAGTCCTGTCATCTGTGGTGATAACTGGGGGTTGTCAACTTTTTACTCATCCATTGAGGAAGGTAGATGCTCAGTAATGACTGATTTTCATGTACATTCACACCCACAAGATGGGTTCCAAGGAAAGCTCATTTTAACCTGTTCAAGGTCCTTTGCTTCTCCCCACACTGAGTAAATCCCTGAACACTGAGCTTACGAAGCCCTTGCCTGTCCTTCCTGAACAATGTTCAGAAGCACCTTTTCTTTCCTCTGGGATCGTAACTTTCCTAATATAAAAACCTTACAATGATAATGCTACTACACAGCATTACAAGGCAGAGACAGCTGACATTAAAGACCTGCAGGTTACTGTCCCAGTTCTGCTGTGCGCTAGGCATTGGGCCATGTTGTTGGGCATAATGCAAGGTGGGCCTAGCCAGGCTACCTTCTAGGAGGAATAGAGGAATGGCTCCTGTGGGCGTGGTGTTCTGCTCTGGCTAGTCGAGAGACCAGCACCTGGAAAGAACCTGCCTACCTGAGGAGGCTGTATTTGGAATCCCCTCCCATAAGGTCATTGGCTATCCAGGCCTATAAGAGCTTGTGCACCTTTTCAATAAACGAGTTTGCAGTACCACACGCTCTTGGCCTGCTTCCTGTCCAACTTTCAGAGTCTGTGTCTTAACTGTGAGTCTACTCGCCCCCTCCCCACATGGCAGAGTTCCCCTCCGTCTCCTCAGGCTGGCCCCGAGTGCTGAGACCCCGGATACCACAGAGCTTGGGAAGAAAATTTCTACTCCTGAGCTTACTAGGAGGCATGCTGGGCCTATGCTTGACTTACCATTGAAGCCCTCACTTGTAGTCTCAGATGAGTATTTCTTTTCATCTCTTCCAATATTTGGTCTTAGTAGTTTACATAAATTCATCTTTAGATTTTATCTGGTATGTTTTATTTTGCTGATTATATTTAATGGCTAATACCGTCTGTGTGTTCTCTGAGCATTCGCCATGAGATTTTTTAACTTGAGTAACTACTGTTTCAGTTGCTTTGTTGTATAGCATGCTCCCTATGCATTGCCCTGAGAGTCTTAGAATTCTTGGATGTGTATTTTCTATCTTTTATTTCCTTCTTTTCATATTTTATTGATTCTTTGAGAATTTTGTACATTGTATGTTGATGATGTTCAGACTCTGCATCTTCACACTCACTGCACCTCTCCCAGTCCTGATTTCATATTCTCTATTATTGTTTTTCTTTTTCTAAGGTCAATTGAGTCAAATATGTGTTTCCCAAATCTTCTTGGATGTGAATCTGTCCCTTGGAGTCTGGCCAACCATCTCAGCATCACACCCTTAAAGAAAACTGACTCTCCCTCACCCAGAAGACATGTTACCACTGGATCCTCTACAAGAACCAGGGTTTCCTCCAAACACCACCCCATCCATGTTGGGCTTGTGCAGGTCGTGTGCTTGCTGTCCCTAGTGGTGTGGGTTCACTTGGCTGCCACTTGTGGTGCCCAGACAGCACAGCTTCCTGGCACTCACCTAGCACATGCTGTTCTTGACATTTCCTTCCCTCCTGTCTGCAGTGACCTCTGAGCCCTGGGAAGAGAGCGGGTGGTACAGGTGTCGCGTTTGGAGATGAGAGGTCCGAAGTCCCTTCTCTGTAGAGTCCCTGTGTTAACTCCCATCTGCTACAGGATGTGGTGAGGGCTGGAAGATGCACTCACCCAAGTATCAGCAAGTCATCAGGAGTCAGTTTAACACTCTTCCTGCTTGGTAGTAGCAGCAGTAGAGTCGTCCCCGTGACCTGTGACCTCGGTAGCTGCAGGTTGTTGGACCTGGTAACAGTGATATAGCTAAATGGAATACTTAATGAAAATGTGCATTTTAGTCCTTGTTTTCTCCCTCTGTCTGTCAGCCAATTTCAGCTGACAAGATTGTGATTAGAATGTTAAGGAAGCTAGTTAGAGCCACTGGCCTTTTGTCCTGATGAAACTTCAATTCTGTTTGTCTCAGATAGAGACTTCTGTGATGGTTTTTAGACTGAGGTATTTTTTAAGACTTTTTTTCTTTCTAACTTTATAATAATTTGCCTAATTTTGAGATTATCCATGAATTTCCTCCTCACTGTAAGCCAGCTGCCTAAGATGTAAAACCTATGTGCTGCTTCCCTTTTGGCTGTCTCACCTTTGAGACAGGAGTCTCTGTGGGCCAAAGCTACAGTCTAGATGAGAACCTGCTTCCTGCACAGTCCCGGTGCCCTGCGTGATCTTCCCACATCTCTGGCGTACTGAGCTGGGAAGGTGGTTAGAGATGCATTGTTGCCTCCCTTACTCTGGGACTTTGTATCCATGGACTGCCACTTGACTGGGAAGGTGGTTAGAGATGCATTGTTGCCTCCCTTACTCTGGGACTTTGTATCCATGGACTGCCACTTGACTGGGAAGGTGGTTAGAGATGCATTGTTGCCTCCCTTACTCTGGGACTTTGTATCCATGGACTGCCACTTGACTTCCCCTTATTAGTGCTGCAGGATTTTTGAGCCTGTAAGAGGAATGAGTCCCGTGATGTCTCTCAGATCCTGTCCCTGTGCACAAGGACTCGAGGGAGACAGGAAGTAGGAGTAGGAATTCGGAACACCACCCTCCTGTCATGAAATGTCCATGGAGGTCAGAAGAGGGCGTTTAATCCCCGGGAACTGGAGTTACAGGTTGTTGTTAGCCACTGTGTGGGTGCTGGTTATAGATCTGTGTCCTCTGCAAGAGCAGTCAGTGCTCTTAACCACTGAGTCATCTTTCAAGCCTCAGTATATAAGTTTTTTTGTCAAATATAATTGCTTTTGTTTTTTTTTAATCAGTAAATGTTATAAAAATCAGTTTGAAAATGTTTTGCCATCTCTCTGACAAACTTAAAGGCATGGTTTTGGTAAAACAATCTTTAAAATACATAAAGAGAAAAATTGTTTTAACTGTCTAATGTTTTTTAAAAGTTTTCTCAGAAAACACCTAAAGCCTCAGTATTCTACAGTGTAAACACAGGTAATAATAAATTTTCTCTGCATATACATTGGTTTTAAATTCTATTAATTTTTAAATTGTATTTAATTAATTCTGTTAATGTAATATTATACAACATTATCTACTAAGCCAAAGACTTGTCAGCTTCATAAGTTAAGATCTGCCTGCTTACAGAAGGTCATCACAAATGGATTTGTTAGCACAGATTGTATCACAAATGGATTTGTTAGCTATGGATATTCCTTCACATAAAGTAATATTAAGCAGGTGACCCACACCAAATATTTGGTCACTCTTTTCAGTCCATCCTGTACAATTATACTGTATCTTAGTGAAACTTGGCATCCTGGTCTTAGGGAGGAATGGAAATATGTAGACTAAAACAGGCTAAAGAATGCTGGTAAAGAATGCCAGAACCCATAGGACTAATGAACATCACTGTCCACAGCAGATGAATACTTCCAAAATACCTACTCACAGGTCACCTATAATCCTGTTGTCAACCCTTGAACCTTCATCTGTGGGCAGACTCAATAAGCTAAACTCCTTTGGCTTCCTGGGGTAAATTTAATCTAACCAAACATGTGGTTTTCAAAATGCTATGATTTTTATGCTATGACTTAATATTTTGAGGAGTTCATTAACCTTATTAAGTACAATGCAGTTCAAACTTCTGGATTTGGGAAATGCAACTTATAAAATAAACTATTCTTAGCTATAATATAAATTTTGTTTATTTTCATTTGTAACAGAGATTCAAATGTACATAATATTTTT
This sequence comes from Eospalax fontanierii, assembly GCA_035773235.1. Taxonomy (NCBI): domain Eukaryota; kingdom Metazoa; phylum Chordata; class Mammalia; order Rodentia; family Spalacidae; genus Eospalax; species Eospalax fontanierii. The sequence continues at coordinate 58,174,700 of CM069542.1, read as the reverse complement.
TAAAGAGGACTGGGTCCTTACCTTGAGAGCATTAAACCAGACAAGTAGGGACCTGAAAGTCCTGTTTTAAAAAAAAATTTAGTGTCTTTATTTTAAAATATTGGTTGCCTTTGGAGTTTTTAGATCTTAATTGACATAATAATACCAATGCTAGAAACATACCTGTAGTTCCTTGTCTGGCTCTCTTCTGTAGGAGATGTATTACTTCTTCTATGAAAGCCACTATTTTTTTTTTAAATGGCTAAATTTGTGACTTTGTATAAGGTATTAAACAAAGATCACAGTGAGACTTTTGGAATATAGTCTATGATTCCATGACTAATCTCCATCTTAAAGGGAGAAATGATGCAGCTGAATGGAATATTTAAGGAAAATATGGATTTCAGTCCTGTTTTCACTCTTTATCTCTGTCAACTGATAGCATATGCCTACTATGTGAGGTTTCAAGATAAAAGTAAATTTATATTTAAAGATGAATATTCATGCTGTGTTATAGGTAGGATGAGTATCCTTCCTAAGTTATTCTGATAGAATATCTGTAGAATATCTGTTTTCCTCATAAATCTTTTCTTGGTACACAGAATGATCTGGTAATGTTTAGGGGAGGAGGTGATATTTTGGCCATGTTGAAAAACGTTGTCATTTTAGGCAAATTCCAGCAGGTGGAGCTGTTCAGCAAGATGTGTGTCTACGATGGTCTTAATGATGTTCTGATGGTCTCATTTGTCAATATGGCAGGGAGATGGCATTTTTTAATGCAAGATTCTAGATGTTTGCGGGAGAACATCTTTTGATGAAATTTGCTGTTTTGATGTGTTCTTTGTGACATGGTAGGTCACGCACAGTAACAAGCAAATACAGGACAGGCTTATAGTCACCAAAACAGCCAGCATGGCATACCACACAGAAGTCTTGGAGTCAAAGTGGGAAAGCCAGGACTATCTTTAGTGGGCTTCCTCTGGAAGGGTAGAACACTGTTCACAGTTCAGTATAACTTGCTTGAAAAAGCTCCCTGATCATTGGATGATGGGTTACAGCATCTCATTACATGACCAATTGTGCCAGTGTGACAAAGAAGAGACATGCATTCCATCGAGATTTGTGGGACTTAAAGAAAAGTGTGACTTTAGGATGGTCTGCTTTCTGAGACCCGTGTGTGCTCCTAATGGAGCTGGTATGACTCCTGTGGACTGGGAAGGCCTCACAGCCTCAGCTGGCAGGATTTCTTTTTCAATCAATGTCAAAACTCATATAGACTGGTTGAACATAAAGAGAAAATGTAAAATACAGTCAACTTTTGGACCCTCAGAAAAGAAGAGTATACTGCAGATATGAGTAGGATGTGCTGAGCCTGTGTCTGTGGGCCCATTGAGAATCCTTCGCACCTCAAGAACCCTCTGCCTTGCCCACATGTGCACTCAGTGACACAGCATCATTCAAGCCTTCTCACACTTCCTGTTGGTTTTAGACTGCCTGCTTCTCCATCCAAGCCTCATACTCTATTCCAAAATTGACCTTTATTTTGAGGCCTCCATGTAAAGGTTTGTTGAGGGGCGATTACTATTTATAGCATGATAATCAGGGGGAGATAAACAGTGAGATATCACAAAGCTGTACACTCTAGCTAAAGAGTGATTAGCAATGTGTAAGATTGAGGTATCATAAAACTTAACCGAAGAACGTTGAGGCATCCATTGCTAGAAAGTGCCTCACATACACATCTACTATGATCAACACAATGTTAGTAATTTATCACAGAAAAGACCAAGAGATTTTTCAACATTATCATATTAGAGTTTATGCAGAGAAAATAAACACCAAAAAAGTAAAAAAAAATCTTAGGAAAATAATAGAAAGGAACCTATCTAACTATATTTTTATTTAAAATAGTTTATTGAGATTTTCTGCATTTCATATGACAGACCTAGTCAAATTTAGGTCCCCTCCCCATCCGTATCTCCCATACTCTAATGAACTGCAGGGCGTGACACTGATGTACGCCCATTTCTGCACCTGCTCTACACACCAAGCTAAGAGTGTCTGGAAGGCAATCCTTTTCCCTAGTTATAGGACATCACTTTGTGAAGGAAGCCACAGTGTTTCAGTCTGCCTTCGACTGCTATGACAAAACACTCTGACCAGAGCCAACTTGGGGAGGGAAGAGTTTATTTGGCTTCAAAGCACAGTCCATCATCAAGGCTAGCCAAGGCAAGAATTCAGGGCAGGAACCTGGGGCACAGACCGCGGAGGGTAGCTGAATGCCCACTTGCTCCCCTGACCCATGTGAGTCTGCTTGCTTACACAGAACATGACCACCTGCCCGGGGATGGCACCACATGTGGTGGACTGGGCCCTCCCACATTACTCAACAGTGAAGAAATTGCTGCACAGACACTGCCATAGGCAAGTCCAATGAGTCGCAAAAACCCACTGAGTCTCCATCCTATCTGGGAACGTCAAGCTGACAACTAAACTTATCCAGCAGACACAGTATCCTCAGAAATAAAGTGACTGCGATTTTGGAGACCAGAATTTATGTTGGGAAATGTGTCCACTGTATTTGGAAATGAAAATGCAATGAGGGAGATTGGATCTGGATACGAAGGGCTGAATGCAGTGGAGGTTAGGTTGCTAACAGGGTTAATAAGATGCACCAAGGAGTCAGTGTGGAAATGAGAGCAGCCTCAGGGACATCTGTGGACATGAGCAGTAACTGTGAGGCCTTTGAGGTGACACAGACAGGAAAACCACACAGGTTTTGCTGGAACTGGTTTGCTCAAATGTCAGAAGAGAGTCATGTGGTCAGCAGTACAAACAAGATAAGAAGTTACAGGGAGGAGTCTTAGTTCCAAAGCCTGATAGCGACGATCACAACAGACTCCTGTCACAATAACCAGCCAGAATGAGCCACCGTGACCTGATTCAGAAGGGACACCTGCCCAGCAATGGTGGGTTCAAGCTGGATTATAAGCACTCTCTTCAGACAGTGTGACCATGGTCACTGAGTTCTCTAGAATTTTGACTGCTAAAGCCACTGTCCCCACACTCCCAGGCCTACCTCAGATTTGGAAGCTACACCAGCCCAGCCAGCTGTTTCAAAATGGTGGATGCGGTCCTCCCTCCTTTCATCTGTAGAAAACCTCCCCTTGTTTCACCTTTAAATATGTCCAAGGTTTACCACGATGTATGATGTATGTGATTCGAATACAACACTCTACCATTCCATTGTAATAACCTCTTTATTTATTATCAATCTTGATATGCTTAAAGACTTGCTCTTTTAATCCTATTTCAACTGACATTTTTATAAGCAGATAATTTCTAAGTCAAATGAACAAAATTATTTTTGAATCATTAAAACAGATAATGTTTTACAATTAGTTATCAGATCAAACCTAGTTTACACTTCCCGAGTCCGTTGAAGAGGAGAGCAGATCTAGTTGAGGATAAAGGGTGGTCAGATCTTCCTGAGAATGACCCTGTATACTATGGAAACCTATATAGATAATCTTTTTCCACTGTAAGTGGAACTTACTCCGTGTCTTGTGCTAACCATCAGGATGAGAGTGTTATATGACGACAAATCATTTGGCCATCAAAATACAGAACACCTCACCATTAATGGAAGTGGTTTATCTGAAATCACATCTGAGAAAGCCATGTTGGACTAAGCTACCAAAAGGGAGAAGGGCCCTAAGGATCTTGGGCTCCTTCTCAGAGTAGAGATGTTCTAGATTTTTGCTGTGGTTTTTTCATTGAGGAAGAGATTAAATGTACCTAATTTAAACAAATGCAATCAATGCTTTCCATCGTTTTGGTGGCAGATTAAGGACACGACAGCATCAGGACAGAGAGTTGTTGGAGAAGACTGAATGTGGCCCAGCCCTACTTATTGTTGTGTGCACATGCAGCAGGGAAAAGGGCCTGAGAACAGAAGTGGGACAGTTCTGACCACGCTTTGTGAAATGTAATTGGAGTCTTATGTTGTGACTGAATAAAGTAAAATGATGATACCAAAGCCCAGACATTGTCTCTATTAAATGAGGCTTTGGAAGAAAATTTAAGAGTATTAATGAGGTTCTAATACTCAGGTTAATTCACCTACTGCCCAAAGGCCTGTATGAAGGGGAGCAGCCCTGAATCTCCAGGTAGAACCTAACTGACCTAACTAACTGCTGAGACCATGGAAAAGGAGTCATTTCCCTTCAGGCCCCAGAAGGCCTATAAGTTGTGTTCACCATTCATAGTCCCTTGGGGCCCATCTCATTGGGCACCTGTGGTTTGGTGTGCAAATCAAGTAAAGGTGACATCATTCAGATCATGGCCATCATTATTCAATTTGAGGGAGGATTTGTGGACTTTCCCACCACTTGTTATAGGCTCTGTAACCTAGCCTACAATGATCTTCACCCCTTCTAAGAGATACAGAAGATTCATTTTGATCTGAAGTAGAAAGACTTCAAAACGGTTTCCTTTATTAAAGAGCTAATTTTTACTTCACTTGATCATTAATCCTTGACTTGATCTTCCGTGTTCCTTCATCCATCACCATCAGGTCATACAGCAGTGGGGTTTCTCTGGTTTACAGGAGCCCGCCAGTCTGGCATTGGAAGGGCAATTGGAGAGAAGACAGAATCCTCCATTTTTGAGGCATTGCCAGTGTTCTGTTCTGCGTCCCAGACTTGTTAGAGTGCCACCAGCTGTGAGAAGAAGACAGACACCCTTTAGAAGTTTGGCTCTAACTCCAAAGACTTGGGACATTTGGTAAATGCAAAGCAACTTGGTAAAGCACATAGAACAATATCTCTTCCCATCAATGGTCCATGGGGCTGCTAATGAAATCTCACCTATGTAGGATGAATCTCAGGGTTCCAAGTGGTATTCTTTTCTTGAGCAAATTTCAGGTGTAGTGGGAATTCAGTATTTTCCCCATGAATTTCAGCTATGTCTCACTAATCTTCCCTCAACGCCTGGCATTTCCAACATGCTAATGTGGGTGCTACATCATGAACTCACCGAGAACTGAACAGACTCACTCCTCTACTAGACTAGTTCTGATTTGAGTCTCTGTTTTCTACATTTTCCAACACCATTTTCCCAAAATCTTATAATCTCACTCCTTGATTAGGCTGAAATTATGGATACCTTATGAAGATTTTGCAAATTTTTTGAGATTGGGATTTATTCTGATTTTGGATGAATATCACAGAATAAACTAATTTGAAAAAATCAAAGATTAATCTTCAACACTATCCAGTAGGGAACAAAACTGTTCTGTGATATCTAGTAAGGACTATTCATCTATCATTTTGTCAGAACCTGCTGGTAATTATAACAGGTTGCTTCACCTCCCATGAAAAATTCTTGCACGGATGCACTAATTCCCTAGTAGCCTAGATTGGAACTTCCTGGTAAATATACTTTGAATGCACTTGTTAGATTAGACCCAATCTCCAATAACTGATGGACTTATAAGAAGTGGTTAGGACACAGACATACACAGAGCAAAGTTGAGGCAAGGAGAATGTGGCATTTCAAGTGAACTTCAGTTATTCGTAGGAAAAGCCAAAACTGCTGTCCCCATGATGTCAGACCTCCAGACTCTAGAGCTAAACAGAAATCAGTTTCTGTAACATTCATTATGGCATCCTAGGAAGATTCATATTCTAGCCTTTCCCACCTTGGGAAATGACTCTTGAAGCCCTATCTGCATGTTGGAAAGATGGTTTTCATGCTGACTGAAATTATTCTCTCAGAAACTTCTTCTTAGAGGTTCTTTTCTTCTTTTGGAGTTAGTCTGCTCACTATTTCATAAAGTAACCCTATATTAGTAATTTCTGATTGTAAAACCATTTCTCTCACACTAGGTCTCTCATCAGAGCTTAATTTTTTGACCTTCTCAGTTCTTTTCATTTGACTCCAAGAAGTTCAAGTCTGAAAGCAGACTTCCTAATATGTGAGTCAGGGCATATTTACAAAGTACTTTATGTATGCCTCTCCAACCAAGAACAGAAGAAACTGATGCTGCTTTCTTATTCATTCTAGAGTCAATCTTGCAGCCACTAACTAGATATTCCCACGTGTCAGAATAGTAACCATGGCCAAATCATGACATATCAGTAGTAAGGCCGCTTGTCGCTCATGGGGTTTACAGCTTGGTATGACTTTTAATGTCTTCCCTTGGCCCAAGCAGCCTGTATTGAATCTTCAGGTACAAGGAAAGCTTACCAGCAGAGGTAGAAGCTTCCTGGTCAGTACAAATTTCATTTGTAAATGTTCTAGGAGCAAAGTGAGTGTGTTTTCAGCAATATGTTCTTACCATCAAGTATACTGGCAACCAAAAGCAAAGTTCATTTTTAGGAGGTCTCCAGAACGTCACTGACATAAAACGTGTTATCACCTCTGGCAATGGGTGTTTTAGTTACAAACCCGTGAGTTCTAGAAGGAAAGTCTTTCCCTGTGTATGGTAATTTCAACTAAATTATTTTATATTTATTTATACATACTTATTCTATATACCTATATGGTTTTCCATACGACTTTTCAAATAGCCTTGGTGTTTAATCATCGTGACTGCACCCTCCTCTTCCTTTCTCCATTCTCCCCCTCAATCCCTCCCATTCTTTCCCTCGATCCCTTCACTTCCCCTGTGTTCGGTTCTACTCTCTCCCATCCCTTAAAAAGTAGCTTCCACTCTGCTTCCATCACAGCGGTATGCAAGATGAACGTTAGAGAGTAACATACTACTTCTTCTTAACCAGTAAAACCCACAGCAAGGTAGGAAGAGGAGTCTCTTGACCCTAATCTCAACTCTCACTCTACCTCTCCACACTATTGGCTGAGTACTTCATCATGGTATTTCACAAGAACTAACTTCTGAGAAATGAGTGAGGTCAGCTGTGTGTGAGTACTGGGAGTTGGGGCCAAAAGAGTAACTCTTTGTCAACAAAAGCAGGATCACTCAGTGTGGCTCCCTTGCCATCCCAGCACAGAGGGCGATCTTAAAATATCAAAGTGTTTAGAAATCATAAATATCTATGCAGTGCTTATTGTTAGAAATATATAAATATTATATATGATACATATATTAAATACTTTCCTTCTCTTTCTGGGTGCTGAGTAAACAGAGAAAGCCCAAATATCAGCAAGATAGACCAAGCAGATTGTTGTGAATTGAGTGTTCTCTATAGCTTCAGGTTCAGAGAGCTATTCTCAGGGACCACTTAGATGCCTTGTCACTGCCCACACTAGAACTGATAGGACATCTTTGGTGTAAGAAGATGTACAACTAAATGATCTATAGACTCAGCACATGAGGCATTTTCTGCCAGTTTTGCATTGCTGGACCTGTATGCCGAGAACACTAGCAGGAATTCAGTCTAGAAGCAGTCATATTTGTAGTTGAGAGAGACAATAACTCAACACCTCCTACCACTCATCCTAGATTAATTGCCAAACTCCAGGACTGTGAAAAAGGAAGCACAGATTACAATGTAGAAAGAGAATGTGAGAAATGAAGGCATAATGATACCAAAATATCACTATTCTTCCATGGGTGAATTCAAAGATTCACTTCACTGAAGTGCTTGAAATGCCACACAAGGAATTCAGAATCTAGTTTAAGATGAATCATGAAGTCAAAGAGAATTCAGAATAAAAGATGAATGAAATAAGAGGGTTTGTGTAAGATTAGATGAGAAATTCAGCAACTGGGAGCAAAATTGCAGCGAATGCAACTTCTAAAAATTATAGAAGACAGAAATTTAAAAAGCGACCCATAACTTGATCAGCAATAACTTGATCAAAAAGGAAAAAAAAGTATCAGGGATTAAAGCCATCTTTAAAGAATTATTACTTTCAGGTGATGGTGAAAATTAAATCACAACTAAAGGAATTGAAGACCTGTGGAACTGTAGTTCAAAATTAGCAGACCTGTGGTAATCATGGCAATTCTAGCACAGGAAGCAACTGAAATAATCAATAGGTATGATCAGTAAAACCACAATTTAGGCCAAGTTATAGTTGGTAATAGTATAAAATACACACAAAACCCAAGATGGTTATGGTATAAAAGAAAGAATTTTGGAGATGCAAGTGGTAAATTAACTGTAGAAGCATTCAGTCCTCAGCATAGAAACTTAAAAGGACAGGACATCATGGACTGTCACATTTTTCTAGCCATGAGAGTTATAACTGCCAATTGATGTTCAATCAATATTAGTATATCTAAAAAAACAATAATATTGTATCCAGCAAAACTTCCCTATAAAGAAAACAAAGATCTTATACAGTGAACATGGTCTAAACCAACTCAAGATACATATGCTGGCACTGCAGAAGATAATTCAAGGAGACTTTGCACAGATGCTGTATAAAGACAGTCATATTCATGACATCTTGGGAAACAGTAAATTTTATGAGAAAAATAGATGAAAAACAGTAAGAAAGAAACAAAGATTTCAGAGCCCATATCCAACCAGGAGAGAGAACATGTGACATTTGTCTTTATGAGTCTGGGTTGCCTTACTGAGGATGATTGTTTCAGTTCCATCGATTTACCAGTGAATTTCACAATTACACAAGTCTCAGATATTTAGGTTTCAATGAGAAAATTCAGAGAGATCAAGACACTGACACAGGGTCGTGGGTGGGTCTGAGTCTCCCTTGGAGGGGTGGTAGGACTGAATGACGTGGAGGGGAAAGGAGGGACATTAGAGCTAAAAGGACTAAACAGGGAACAGAATGGGAGGAGAGGACAGACGAGGGAACACAGGGAGAGAGAAGCATCACTGAAGTCTGTTAGAAAAAGCCACGTTGGAAACCTACTATAAAAGCTTCTTAAAGTACATTCATATATATCATCAAAAGAGATTAGGAGTTATACCATAACAGAGAGACATAGTCATTTCTAAGGAACATAAGCTAATGAAAAAGTGCCCAATGCCAGGAATAGACTCCCTCCCTACAAACTGTTGACATAGATCCCATTGACCCTTAAATTAAATATTTGTCATTGCCCCTGTTCCTGATTACCCACCAGATGTGTGTAAGACCCCATTGCTGAGTATACCACATACATGATCTGTAGTACACACTAGGAAAAATCAAGCTGCTGCTGACTTCTTCAAAGCCTCATCTCTACAGACTATAAATCCCAACACTTGAAGGCATTATGCAAGCTACTGAAATGAAAAATAACCATACCAGGAGCAGATGTGAAGCCTAGGGAGTGCAGAAACAACTGGCTTGGCAAGACATGCCCATCATTGCAACAATGACACAAATGTTACAGGAGCATCCAATCATTCTTTACATGGATTTAAGGTCTGCTTCTTAGAATAGATCCAAAGCAATCCCAGAACATAAGATAGAGCCTAACACTAGTTTTCTTAGAAATCGTTATCACATTAAACTGACTCTTAAAACTCTTAAAAGCCTCTTAGCAGAGAAGTTTCCTTATGCAACAGATGGTGATTAACACAGAAACCCACTGACCAACATACAGAGAACAATAGGCTGCTTATCCTGAATAGGACACCTGTGTCAGATTCTGTACCAGGGATCAGGGATCATTGCAGAATAGGGCACAAAAAATTTCAAGAGCCAGAGGAGGTGGATGACCACAAGGAAACAGAGCTTTCTAGGTAGCTGCTCAGTTACTCATATGAACTCACAGCCATGGTGACAGCAAGCATAAGTTCCATGCAGCTCAAACCAGAAAAACTGGCAGCATAACCACAGGAAGTGGGTACGAGGCTCCAATTCCACCTAATGAAACTGTGGTGACAGATGGCTGCTGGGGGCAGTAGAGAAAGTCTCCTACAGGAATGGGACTCTCGGTAAGTTAACAAGACTCCAATGATGAACTCACACCTAAAGACATTTAAAGACACAAATTAGACTCCATAGGCCTTGTAGATATATAGATAGACATATATATGTACATATTTAATAAACTGGATGGGGCAAGAAGAGGTGAGGATAAGGGAGGGGATGTGAATACAATCATACTGTATTTGGTGAAAAATCAAAAAATTCAATACCCCCCCCAAATAATCAAACGCATTCAGCTCAATAAATAAGTAAATAACTAGAATGAAGAGCCAAAATAAGCAACGATTACTCAAAAAAACCAGCAAAACCCCCAGAAAAATAATTAATATGTGTCAAAGATAATCCTAGATATAAATGGTCTTGAAATAATTAAAAGACACCATGACCAAATGTTTGCTGTTTCCTAAACCACACCTCCCTGGCAGAGACACATATAGACTTGTAGTGTGAAGTTTTCTTCTGTCAGAACCGGGATGTGCACAATCAAAACATGCCACAAGGAACTTCATTGACAAAGGCAGAGGCCAAAGCAGTTGACTGCATCCAACCAATCAGTGACTTGAGTGGGAGGGCCTAAGAGGGGGACAAGCCAATTCTGGGAAGGAGAGGGCTTTCTTTGGGGAGGGGAGGTGCCATCTTGGCTGAGCTCAGCAGAGGTGGTTCTGATCAAAATGTAAAAAAGCAGTCTGACCTATGAGGATTCTGCCCACTTTATCTGATAATTTCTTTGTGAGTAAGCCCAAATAAACTCTGGTTTCCCTAACTGTGATTAGGCAAAATCTTACTTCCTTTACTTAGTTGTTCCGGAACTAGAAGGGTGGGGCCAAACAATTGGACACGGAGAAAACTTATTAAGACAAATTGGCGCTGTGAGCAGGATTAGCTAACAAAGTGGAGGATGTGTTTTGGGAAGGCAATTATGTTCCCGGTAATATGGGAGGGCAGTCGGGGGAGTGAAACAGAGGAGGTTCGGGCATGGCTTGTTCAGTGGATCCCAAGGTGCCTAACTAAGGTGACGTCAACCAAGCAGACATTTTCCTTAGGAGAAATCCCAGGATGGGATTCCACTTGTGGCTGGCATGGAGTGGTCCACTTGATGGACTGCTAAGGCCACCATGTGATTATGGTGATGCTATGAGAACAGTGGAGGGTCTAGAACAGGCTAGAAGCTGCTTTGCCATTGTTATGAATGATAAGAAATATGTCCCAAGCAGAAACAGTAGCCCAGAGATAGAAGGAGAAATTAGAGCAGGAAAGGGAGATGAGCCTGGCCTCTGTACAGTACCAGTCTCTGACCTTGCTGATAAATTAAATGAAAAGGAAAAGGACATAGAACTTTTAACATGCCATTTTTTCTAACTAAGAGGGTAAAAAGGAAAGAAAACTCAGAGTAGATCTTAATACAAGGTCTGTCCTGAGACTCTTCAATCAAGAACCCACAAGAGAAGACAGATAGTGATGAGAAAGGAACCAACCCAAGAAAAGCTAAGAGTGACCCCCGGGTTCGACCTATAACACAAGGAAAGGAGAAATTCAGGTGTCATCATGCTGATGGAGAACTTAACGAGCACTAGAATTTAGCAATGAACTAGGTAAGACATACAAACAAGCAGCAAAGGAGCCTGTCCTTTGAGCCTGTCTCATGAGCCTGGCTCATGAGAATATGGGATACAGCAGATGATATTAGTTTAAATGCCACACAAGCAGGAGGCTGAGCAATATAACCACTCATCCCTCCTTGAGATACAGGCTACATAACCTGAGGCAGTAAAGGGGGATCAGTCTCTGATGCACTGGCTTGTACGAACCATTAGAGATACCTGGTTATCATCAGTTGAGTTTCCCATGGATGTCAGGGGCTGGAGGACAGTAGAGGAGGGATAGGCAGTGCTGAGAGAACTGGGGATGATGACAGTAACGTATGGTGCCCTGTTCACAGGACCAGATAGGACTGTGTTTGGTAGGGATTTAATGAAGAACTTGATTGAACAAGGGCATCGAAATTGCTATGGAGGTTTAGTACTGTGCTAAGTCCCCTAGCGGGACAGGATCTTCACAAGCAGAGGAGGCCTTGACAGATTTAACTGACTTAGACCAGCATGTAAGGTATGTCTGTAGAAGAATAGATCAGCCCTAAAAACGTAAAAAGGAGACACAACAGAGAATGAAGTCTGCTTGGGTTATTCGAAGACAAGTGCGGTAAAACTTTTGTCTAGCCCAAGTTGCCAAAGATTGACAAAAAGCCAAATTCTGTGCTAAAGCACATTTCAAAGGCTTTAAAACCTGAGGAACAGTTCACAAAGGTATACAAAGGACAAAAACTATCCCAGAGGTGGATAATAAGCCCCCAAGTAAACAGGGTACCTTTCTCCCTGTGAATGCCTATTCAAGGGGTAGGGACAGTTCACTCAGTCAGGGCATCTCCCAACAGCCAGGTGTGATCAATGGAGAGACAACAGATCTGCCTAGATTCAGGAGTCAGACCCAGAGTCTACCTGGCCCTGGGAAGCAACAGGTGCAACAGATGCAAATGGGGCAAGAAGGGGTCTTATTTCTCTTTGACCCAGTGCAAGGCCAAACAGTTTGGGCCAGCCCTAATGAGTTAATCAGGAATAAAGAAATGCATGGAGGCTCCATGTAAGAACTCCAGTGCCCTGAATGGATTCTAGAAGAAAACTAAAACAGTAAAGAGCTAAGTTAATGCCTCTTTTACATGCCGTTGTACCCAACACGGATCTGTTGATAAAACAGTGGACACAAATGGAAAAAGGCTTTCTATGCTGTTAAACCTTATCTATGTCTAGTTTAGTGTATAATGTTAACTTCTGAGTGTTTTACAGATGTGAAACTAAGTTGAAAGATGTCACGTTCACCTGAAGAAACAAGAACGGAATGTAGACTCACACAGGGTACAATGGTGAGGTATAGTTGTAAAATACTTGGGAGCATCATGGCTGGGTAACGCACAAGTTATCCACGAGGACAGTTGAGAAAAGTCTATAACAACCTGGGCCTATGGATGCCAAAGAGTGAAAAGATGCTTTATATAATTGTTAACTAAAAAGTCCAGTACCGGGCGTGGGTTGCTCCCCCTGTCAGCTGTTGGCCAGGGAAGCCTTGTAGGCCCCCTCTATAACAAAAAGGCTATTGGCACTCATGCTGGAAGCACACGGTAAGACATGGCATGATGTGAACATGGAAGAGAGATCCCGTTGCCACGAAGCTGGAAACTTCCTGCAAATGGGAGAAAAGCTTTATTTTGGCCTGTGGTTGCAGAGGGTCAGAGTCCACAGTGGCTGAGGGATGTAGCCTGAACATTTCAGACAGAGCAAAAAGTGACTGATCATAATTCATTCCCATAGAAGCACAGAGCAAACAGGAAGCAGGGGACAAGGCTGCCAGCTTTCAGAGTCATGTCCAGTGAGTACTTCCTCCAACAAGTCTCCATTTCCTGGAGGTCCCATAACCCTCCCATGCAGTGCCAGCAACTGAACAGCAATGTTTGCACATGAACCCATGAGGGCCATTTCACAGTTGTCCTAGATTTCTTCTCTATTGCTGAAATAAAAATACTGACCCAAACCAACTTGGGAAGGAAAGGGTTTATTTTGCCTCTCATCTCCCAGGTCATAGTTCATCACTGAAGGAAATCAGGACAGGAACTCAGGGCTCAGACTTGGAGGCAGGGGCTGAAGCACAGACGTTGGTGGAATGCTGCTTATTGGCTTGCTTCTTTTCAGGGTGCTTTCTTTTTTTATAATTTTATTTTCATGTGTATTTTTATCAAATTTTTGTGCATTTCGTACAATAAAACTTAATCATATTTGGAGCCCCTCCACCATCTGCACCCACAGAGCCTCACACAGCAGATTTCATGCATTCTGTCATAGAGGTTAAGGCCTATCCTGTCAAACTTTTGCTCTCAGACTGATTTTTTATACAACCCAGGACCACCTGCCCAGGACAGCACTACCCACCTCACTTACTAATCAAGAAAATGCCTCACAGTCATGCGCACAGGCCAGTTTGATAGAGGAAATTCTTCAATTGAGGTTCCCTCTACCCAGGTGTGTCAGTTTGTCAACTGTTTTCAGCACAACTGACTCCTGGTCAACCTGACAAACACATCTCTGGGTCCATGAACTTTCTACTTATCCCAAGGAATGTTAATATTAATATCAAAATATAAACCTGTACTACTTTAAAATTCCCAAAGTCTTTAAAAGATGCAAATACTTTAAAAAATACTTTAAAAGTCTCTTAACTATGGATTGCTGTAGAATCCACAACCTTTTTTTTATTATCTTTTTTTTGTGTGCATGAGTTTATTCCCTGCATGTATGTAAGTGCACCCATGTTTTTCATGGCCTGCAGAGGTCAGAAGGGGTGTCAGATGCCCTGGAACTGGAGTTACAGACAGTTGGTTGTTAGTCATCATTTGGGTTCTAGGAATTGAACCTGGATCTTCTGCAAGAGCAGCCATTGCTCATAACCATTGAGCCATTTCTCCAGCACCTCTGAAGAAGTTATATACTGTCTTATTTCAAAGAGAACTTGGCTCACTTAAGTAAAACAAAGTCCAGCAATGCAGCTCAGTGTTGGACATCAGTAATTTACTCATGATCTTCTAGGGTCCAAAGGACTTAAACAACTCCACTTCTCTGACTCTGCTGTCTACACCACACACAGCTTGTCTCATGGGTTCAGGCTGGCTCCATTCCACACCTACCATGGCCCTTGGTGATCATTCTGTGGTCCTGGAATCTCCAATATTCTGGGGTCTCCATTGCAATCGAGGCTGTGTCTTCACCAATTGCCTCTCCTGGCCTCTCACAGTGCCCATGACTTAGCTACCCTCCATGATCTGTTCAGACCTTCAAAATAAGTCTCCATGTAGGAGACTTTTACACATTACCAAGTCCTGTTTTCAGCATGAGATGGACCACAGTTTCTGTGTGCTGACCTAGAGGCAATCCATGACAGAAAACTTTACCTCAATAATGCTGTTCTCTCTCTCCCTCCTTCTCTCTCTTTTTAGCTAACCAAGTATTTAGTATTTGTTAAATTGTATATACAATTTTTGCATATATGATAGATATAATAAATATAAAATCAATACATTAAATTCACTTATTTTCTGTTAATTGTAATAATAAAGCTATTTTTTCCAACTCACTGACTTCCTGCCTCCATCTCCTGACTACTAGAATTCCCCCCAGCTGACCAGCATCATTTGTTGCATAAAACCATATTTTGAATTAAGAATCTGTGTTTTCTGGTTGTCAGGGCTGATGAATCAGCTGTGATTAAGAAACCAGAACCACTAAAGTGAAACCCTTGTTTTCCTGGAGCAATTGATGTTGGTTAGCTGGGGCTGAAAGATCATCTGTGAGTAACAAGAGACCAGGATCACTGAGGTGGAGTCTTCTAGTATGTATTTCCTCTGGGTCAGCACACAGAGACTGTGGACAAGAGGGGACCAAGCCTCCACATTAAACTAGCAGCAGAACTTTGCATGTGTCAGAGTCCTTCAGGTCATACTGTTGTTGAAGGTGAGAAGGGGTCATGGAGAGAATCTGAGGTTTTGCACCACAATAGACCAAAAAAATAGACCAAAAGAAGCTTCTGGGAAAGGTACAGCATTAGTTGCAGTGAACAGCACCAGAATTAATGGGGTCATGGAGGCTTTGCCCCATGAGAGATCAGGAGAGGCAACTGGTGAAGGTACAGTCTCAAAAGCAAGCAAGACCCCCACACATTGGAGATGCCAGGAACATGGGAGTACTGCAAGGGTAGTGGTAGGTATCAAGAGGAGCTAACCTGAACCTACGAGACAGGTTGTGCATGCTGTGCATGGCAGAGCCAGAGAAGTGGAGCTGCTGAAACCCTTTGGAGCCCAAGAGATTGTGAGTAAATCTCAGATGTCCAACACCGAGCTATGTTGCTGGACTTTGATTTTACTTAAGTGTGTCCATTTCTTCCCTTTTGAAAAAGACAGTATGTAACTTAGTTTGTACTTTACAGGATCCCAGAGCTGAGAGACTTTGAATTATTTTAAAGAGGGATTGAGCTTTTAAAATTTTCAAATTTTGAAGGACTGTGGAATTTTAAAGTTGTTTTATGTTATAATATTAATGTTAATATGAGATCTTGGGGATGAAAAGCAAAAAGGCTGCGGTTTACTAGTGATGTGTTTGTGTGTCAGGCTGAGATGTAGTAACTTTAGTTGCCAACTTGATATACCTGGCTAGAGGGAACCTCAGTGAAGGAATTCCCTCCATTGGATGGCTCTATACGCATATCTGTGGAGCATTTTCTTGACTGCTGAGTGATGTGGGTGATTACCTCTCACCGTAGGTGATACCACCCCTGGGCATCTGTTTCTGTGCTGTATCAGAAAGCAGGTCTCTGCCCCCAAGTTCCTGCTTCAGCTCCTACCTGGGTTTCTCTTGACAAAGGATTGTACTATAAGATGAATAAACCCTTTCCTGTCCACATGGTTTTGGAAATCTACTATTTTAGAAGCTTTCCAAAATACATATACATACATAATGAGTTTAAAAGTACTTAAATGCCCCTACTAGGTAGCTCAGGCTGGCAATTAAAGTTCTAACAACAAGAATGGATTCCTTCTTTTGGAGTTGTTAGTCATAGAGTTTCTATTCACCCCAAACATTGCTAGTTAATGCCATTGCTCCTGGTTACCTCCATAACTGGATGTAAGACCCTGTTGCTGAAGATCCTATATACTTGAATCACAGAAGGAGAAGAAATCTCCTGAAAGTTCTGAATCATAGTTCTGAAAAATGCTATGTACAACTCCTGGAGGATAAAAGCATTTTTTTCCAGCTGTGAACTCTTGAGCTACTGTTATGACTGGCCTGTCAAGATGTTCCTACTTATTCAATAGTGGCATGAATGTTACGGGAGAAACCTACCACTATGTGATTGGAGTTGAGGCCAGCTAAGATGGACCCTGTACCTTACACCATTATGGGAGCCAAGAATCTGTAATAGAACCCCCAGGGAAATATTATTGCCATTATATTAGATCACCTCTTAACTCTAATCAGAGAAACTCCTTTTTTGCAGTAGATGGAGATTACCAAGGAGACCTACAATTGGTCAACATACAGAGAGTAAGAGAGTAAGAACATCACATCCCTTCCCCAAGGCTTAGGGGGATAGTCACTGGAAGATAATGAGTCTGTTTTCTTCAAGGACATGACCCCTGGTAGACTGGCTGTGCTCCAGAGGATGGACCCACATCCAAGATTATTTGAGCAAAGCAAATTGAATACATCAGTTTTCTCTAAAGAGAAGACACCAAGTGTGGGTATCTGAGATGAGTTGGGGGGAGGAAAGGGAATATGACCAAACTACACTGTATGAAATTCTCAAAGGAGCAGTAAAAGCTATTATTTAAAGTAGCACTGTAAAGCTGGGCACTGTGGTGCATGCCTTTAGTCTCCGCACTCAGGAGGCAGACACATGTGAATCTCTGAGAGATCAAGGCCAGCCAGGTCTACATAGAATTTCCAGGTTGGCTGGGGCTACAGAGAGAACCTGTCTTAAAAGAAAACAAACCAAAAATAGCACTGTGGTCTTTAATTATTAGTGTCCACTTAATTAGACAAATGGCTAGCAGAAGAGAAATACAGGTCCAGTGTGTCTGCAATGGCATTTCCAGAAAGGATTAACTGGATGAAGAGCATGTGCTCTGGATTTGGTTAACAACACCCCACAGACTGGACACCAGATAGAACAAAAGAGGAAAAAGCTAGAAGTGCTGATTTCTGTCCACTTCCTGGTCATTGTAAATGGACTGCTATGCTCTACCACATCTCCTCATCACGTTCACTAAAAACTCTGAAATTCCGAGTCAAAATCAATCCATTATCCTTTTAGTTGTTTATGACAAGTGTCCTATTTGTTTTCTATCGCTGTGATAAAAACACTGACCAAAACCAACTCAGGGAGGAAAGAGCTTATTTGGTTTACATCTCCCAGGTCACAGTTCTTCACTGAGGGAAGTCAAAGCAGGAACTCAGGGAAGGAACCTGGAGGCAGGAGCTTAAACACAGACCATGGAGGAACAGTGCTTACTGACTTGCTCCCCTGGCTTGGGCTCAGCCTGCTTTCCTATACAATGCATGACCACCTGCCCGGGGGTAGCACCACCCACAGTGGACTGGACCCTCCCACACCACTCAACAATCAAGAAAATGCCTCATAAATATGCCCACAAGCCAGTCCAATAACAGAAATTCTTCAACTGAGGTTCCTTTTTATCAGGTGTATTGAGATGAGAACTACAGATATCCCACAAACTAGATACTTGCCTCAGTGATAAAATTCTACAGATACTGAGAAATATCAATCAGTTCTTTAATAACTGACTCTGTGGAAACTGAATACTGACATGACATATAGAAGGTCAAAACTTGATCTCTGACCCTCAGTCTTTAAAAAAATCAACTCAGAATTTTATCAAAGACCTTGAGATGCTATAAAAATATGGGAAGGCACTAGACGTATATAGGGAAACAATGTCAAGATAAACAGAGTTTCTGACTAGGACTTTTAAGAGGTTTAAATATAAACTGTCCCTCAAAAGACTTATGTTTTAAGGATCTGAGCTGTAGTTCATGACCCTAAATTGGGAAGTTCTGGAAACTTCAGGAGATGAGATTACACTAGGGAGGCAGATTCCTGACAGCCTCTTCTCTCTGGTCCATTCCTTGTTTTTCTTTGCTCTCTACCTGCAATGAATTAAAGACCCTCCACCATCTGCTCCTATAGGGCATTCTACCCAAGTACTCAAGGTGAAACATGCCCATGTTTCACTTGAGGTGAAACATAATGAATCTTTCCTCCTTTCACAGTTTCACATTTTTTTTGTGTCATATATTTGTTCACAGTGACACAAAAGCAATTAACACAAACTCCAAAAGCTCAGAAAACAATAGCAATAATCGATAAGAGGGATTTCATGTAAAAGAAACAAGAGAATTTAGAGAAAGCCTCCTAAGTCAGAAAATCAAAGAATTGTTGATCAAAGGATTACTATCTAGAAACTGTAACACAAAATTCAACACCAAAAGTTAAATACTAAAAGACAACATAACCCAGTAAATAAATGGACAAATGAATTAGACAGAGTATTTTCGAATGAAGTACAAAATGCCATCATGTACAAGAAAAACTGTTTATACATTTCAATCTACTAAGAAAACACAAAGCAAAACATCCCTGAAATTCCACCTCACCACTGTCAGATCTGCTTTCATCACGAAAGCAAATAACCAGTTTGGCCTGGTGTCTCACACCTTTAATTCCAGTACTTAGTGGGCAGAGGCCAGGATCTCTGTGAGGCAGAGGCAGACCTGGTCTACATAAGAAGTTCCAGATCAGCTGCAGATACAGGAAGACCCTTGTCTCAAACAAACAAATAAGAAAACAAAAAACAATTGTTGATGAGGATATAAGAAAAGAAAAGCCAACTTACATACATTTCTGGAGAGAATGCATATTAGCAGCCACTATAATAATCAGTATGGAAGTTCCTTAAGAAGAAAACCTAAAAATAGAACTACAACAGAATCTAGAAGAATGGTCCTGCGTATATGCCCAAAGGAAAGTAAGTCAGCGTGCCAGACAAGCACCTACAGACTCACAATAACCATGGCACCATCCACAATCTCCAAGATGTCGAATCAACCTAGAGGCCCTTAAATAGATGAACAGATAAAGACATGTGCTACATGTGCACAAAGGAGTTCTATTCTGTCATAAAGGAGAATGAAAGCATGTCTTTTGCAGGAAAAAAAGAATAGAACTGGTGAGTATGATCTTGAGAGGAGTAAGCCAGACTCAGATCAGTTATCAAGATATTTACTCGGACGTGACGCTTAGGAGTGTAATTGAGCACACACATACAAAGAGAAACGTGGAAAATTAGGAATGCTGTACGGGGAAAGAAGGAGCAGTAAGAGAGGGCGATAAAGGGGCAAATGTGTCAAAGCACGCTCTGTGCAGGAATGAAGACGTCATAAGGACCCCACTGCTCTGTGCCCTGTATGGCTGATACACACCAGCTTAAAGGAGGGGCTAACTTCATTAATTTCAGACATCTTCCATGGTAACGACACAAGCAAAATAGCTGTGAACTTAGAGTCAGAGCATTTTATTTTTCCATTTTTATTCTTTAAAATGTTCTATAAAATGTTAGTTTGGTTTATTTTATATTAGCGAATTTACTAAAATTCATAGTGACTTGCTATTTGTATTTATGAGATTATATTTTCCATGTATGTTTTAAGCACAGGGATAATTTCTATCCTACCAAGTATTTTATCTATGATTTTACTTGAAGTCTGATAGACTCAGTAAGTGCCTCAGGTATTACTAAGTAATCCCATAAATGTTAGACAATTCTAATTCATAAATTTTCACATTAAACAATTAACAGGGACTGGAGAAATGATTAAGCAATTAGGAATACTTCCAGTTCTTCCAGAAGACCCTGGTTCAATTCCCAGCACCCACATGTCAGCTAACAACTGTCTATAACTCCAGTTCCAGGGGATCTAACACCCTTTTCTGGACTCTACAGACATTGCATGCATGTGGTGTAATTACATACATGCAGGTATCATACTCAGACACATAAAATAAAAAGAGAATAAATAAAATATTAAACACAGTTATGAACAACATGTATCCAAATTCAGCTGCAAAAATATGGCGAATTGTAGGAACTCGAAATTAGGAAGTAAACTGACTTTAAAGAAATCATTTTTAAAGTGCTTGCATCAAACCCAAGATATATGGAATGGGAGATCATCATGTGAAACAAAAATGAAACAGTCATACAAGGTATCGAGTGTCGTCTCTCATGTGCGGGATAGGGGTACATGAAAGTAAAGGCGGGTATTTAGGACGTGGAGGCGCAGGAGGACAGGACTAGGAAGAGTCACAGATGGGATGAGTACAAACTGCTTTACATGAATGCATGGAAATGTCTCAGCAAAACCACGTACTTTGCATGATAACTGTGGTGTCAGCAATTTAATTACACTCTCTAATGTGGAGCTCATCTGTTATATGACTTTTCATAGACCACTACGCCTATCTTAAGTCCCAGCCTCTCAAATTTAGAACTGAGAAGACCTGATTGCAGAAATCTTTCAGTTCTCATACACTAAGGCTGGTCATTTTCCCCTTCAATGTTGGCTAATACATTACTGATTGTTCTTAGTCCTCTGAGGAATCCATTGCTTTTTCTCGAATTTGCAGACAGGAAACTTGAGGCCCAAAGAGATTGAATGAGTTGTCCATTATCCCATCACAAGCAAACAGCACTTAGCGAATTCCTCAAACTCCACATTTCCGCCACATCAGCGTCCAGGAAGACAGATGGGCATTCAAGTGGCTTTCAAGGAGCTTGCACATAAAACAAGTCTAAGTTAGGTATCTACATGTAAAAACAAAGTGGAGTGAAGATATATGTATGCTCTGGCTTAAAATTGGCTGAGTTATCAAACATTAGGTCACAGTTCACAGTTCTAGGTAAATGATTCAAATTTTCTGTCAACCTCACTGGAATTAGAATCACATGACATGGTGTTCTTATTTCAGTGAATTTCACTTTTCTAGAACTTTCTATATCAACTAAATTTTCAATTTAGTTATGTCAACACATAACTATTTTATGTAAATAGGATGGAAAATCTATGCTATTATTCCTAGCCTCCTAAATCTTAACATAGACAATTAAAAACTATTAATTTATTCTTTCATGACTTCTAGTTGTACATAAAAGATTCTAGACACAGTTATACCTTCAACCCCACCCCACCAACTGGCAAGGGATGTAGGTTAAGCTAATTATCCACAAAATGAGATAATGATATAATGTTCTGTGGGGTTCAGGCTTGGTGGGAGAGTGGGATTATGCTAGTTTCTGTCTTGCCCTGCATCTAAGATGGCATCTGCTTGATTGCCAGTTATCTTGTCTTGGTGCCATGTAACTCCTGGAGCTTTTCAAGCATCACGATAAGTGTAGGCTGAAGAAAGGCAACAGTGATTCTGTGATATGATCCAAGGACCTTGGAGGAAAACAAAGGAAGAAGGAATGGTTCATGCCTGTGAGCACAGAGCAGGCTTGGTTTTCGTGTTACCTACACGAAGCAAATGTGTAAAAAGAAGAATTGGCAGGGACCAAACTTGACGAAGCACAAGGCAGATACTGATAACTCAAGAATGACCAAAAGTACTCTGGAAGGAGATGTGTTCAAGACTGAGGATGACTGCTGGCCTTTATATAAAAGATCTGTGTCTTGGCAAAACTGACAATTGAGGAACAGGGAAAGAGGGAACCCGAGAATGACTGTGTACTGATTGGGTTGTTGGTGACAGGACTTCTCAGCCCCAGCTGTTCTGCTATCATCCGTTGCTTTTTAGACTCAGGGTCACACTATGCAGCCTCAGCTCACCTGGAACTTGCCATGTAGACCATCCTACACTGGCCTTGATCTCCCAGAGATCCACCTGCCTCTGTCCCCCGAATGCTGGGGTTAAAGGCATGTGCCACCAACAGATGCTCTACTTCAACCCCACCCTGAGCCCCATGGGACTGACGTGGCATGAAGAATTGCTGGTGAAAAGATAAACGTCTTAAGAGTAAAGGATCATAGGAATGAGGAGCATTGGACTGCCGTAAGGACAAAAGTTTAGAGGAAAATGAGGTCCCAATGCGCCCATCTTTCCCACCCATGCTGCAGACAGACATGGCATTGAACCACACACCTGGAGAAGGTCAGGGCCAGGGAGTAGAGAGAGCAGAGGATGGGAGACCTGGAGGAGGAACAGCTGCTGAGGGACAGCCCAGATTTCCCCAGTGGTAACTGAAGACCCATCCTGAGGACCCTCCCTGTGGACAGGGGTTGAAGGTCAAGACGGGAAATAGATTGTCAGAGCCCTTTATATTGAGAGGAAGTCCCTTCCCCTAGCAGGGAAAAAGTAGTTTGTTGCCAGTAAACTGGGGCGGGATCCCCTTCACCAAGTGAGTTCCTCCCACCTGAGCTGCTAAAGGCATTTGTACAGACATGGTGAGCATACCTTGAGGAAGAAGGACCGATCTATCAATCTGTTTAAACCATCAAAGAATGAAATCAACTACACTAGCCATTCCCAGAAGACTGTAACAAAGTGACAAACCACTTCAATAATAAAACATCGTTTTTATACCTAATAAAAAATCATTCCTTACTGAACTGATTTAACTTGTGAAGTTCCCGTGGAACAGGCTGTTTTCGGGACTTGACAGCACTTCTGGTTAACGTTATGGAACCTTGAAAGCACTTCCTATTCAGAGGTTTCTTATAACTAGTGACTTCTGCAGGGTCTTGGCAAGTGTGTACAAGATACAGGTTTGGGAATTAGAGGTGTGTGTTTGGGAATCAGAGGGTGTGTCCTTCTCGTGATCCTCAGTGAGAGAGCTGTCGAGCAGGCCTAGAGTGGTCCCTGTGTGGAAGAAACCCCGGGACACTGGGAGATGACTCCACCAGAGCTGCTGCTTCAGTTATGAAGTAAAGCCTGTGGCATGGTCCTGACGGCTGCTTCTGAGGGTGTCTGTCCAACCCTATATCATCCTAACGAGGAGCCATTCCCAGCCAGGTGGGGCGGCTGCATGGCTGGTGGCTGAGGCAATGGGATGTGTGGTTTCCAGATGGGATCTGGAGGCTGTGGCTGATCGAGTCCCATTACTGGAATCTTTTATCAAAGGTCACAGAGGCAGAAAGAATTAGGACAGTCACATCAGGGTAGAGATTCCTGAGTGAGACACGCAAGTGTGGAGAGTGGAGCCTAGGACAACGCTGTGTTGTGCTGGGACTCATTTGTCTGTTTTAAGGTTGGATATTGACCCAGCCTAACAGGATTGTGTGTGGAATCTGCAGGGTAGGGGTGGAGGAGGTTTTGCAGCTGCGAACGCCTGCATCAGTGGTTTGGATGAAGCTTCTGGCCCGCAGGGTCTATGAGCAGAAAACAGGAACGGTTATAGGAGACATAGTTCTACAGGTACGAATTTTGGGTGATACCTCTTTCTACACCTTGCTTCACCTCCACTTTATCTGTAGTCACCTCCAGACAATCCACTGGGTCCCTGTCCCAGCACATCCCAGCTATGTGACCTGCCCAATATGGCGTCACCTGTGATCTGGCCCTGACTGTCCCTGGACTTGCTCATAGGACTTCTGCCCTTTCCCAGTGGCTCCTCTCAGAAGCCTGCCAAACTTGATGCCCTTGGTGAGGGTGAGGTCCCACCCCTGTGGGACCAGCCTACTGACCTGCTCATTACCAGTCACATGACTTAGGCCAGTTACTTATCTGTGAAATGTAGGTGTGGATTCTGTTTCTCCTAGGAACCTTGTAAGGACTAAATGGCAGTGTTTTGTTGATTTATTTCTCTCCATCTTTGGGCTTTCACACATGGCCTCTGTCCTCTTTGCCTGTCACATACAATGTCCTCACTACCCAGGCATCTCAGAGTTCCTTGTCCAGGGGTCTGAAGGAAATGAGGGGGAGTGGCTGAGTCTACAGTGAGGTGGGATGGGCTTTCTATGTAGTGAAGCTTTCCCTGATCAGCGGCCATCCTCTGTGGCAAGGTAAGAATGCCATCAATCTCTGTTTTAGACAGAAGACAAAAATATAAATTTTGTATGACCTATCTCCATTATTAACTGTTAAGGAAGGATTAGATTTTAAACCCTGTGTCCATCAAAATGACTTCTGTTTCTCCTTCCATCTCAGCTTCCTCAGAAAAGCATTTCCTGATGGCACAGAACAGGGGACCATTGTTACAAGTTCTCTTAACTTTCCAAGCACACTTGTAGCTACTCAGTTTGTATAAGTTGGTTTTCCTGTTACATTTGCTTCTAGAATGGAAGGTCTGGAGCTCTTGGAGACCTGTGTTCTCCTGACTCTTCCCCATCCCAGGGCAATGTCTGCATATATATTCACTCAGTGGCAGCCTCTACCACCTATGATTTCTAAAGACCTCATCTGGGTTGACTTGTCGTGTTGACCTCGTACTCACAGACTATTTTGACAAGTTGATAGTGGTGAACACATTTCTTCATCTGATAGGAAGTAAAACTGCTCAACTAGATGGTCTGATCTTGTGGAGGCCCATGGACAAGTGGGATGAGGCGAGCCCTAAAGTACTCCACAGGAAAGGAGGGGCACTGATGCCTATAAGGGCTCAGGACAGACATGAAATTAGGTCAGGCTGGTGCAACCTTCCAGAAAGAGCACCTAGTCACGCTATGCACTAAACTCTCAGCTCAGCAGGCAGTGTAAGCCTCAGAGTAGTATGGATGGGACAAAGCAATGCAGAAATGATAACATCAAATACATGAGGTTATAGATATATTAACTAGCTAGATCTATCCAGTTCACAGTGTATGCATACAGCAAAATTTTATTTTGTGTGCTACAAAGGCAGGCAGTTTTTATCTGCCACCTATACCCAAAACTAAACAGCAAAATGGGAAATCTCAAAATTCACACTTCAAACCTAGGCCAAGCATATGCAAGGTCTGCCTGCAGCTTGGCCCTGGAGACCCTTGGGAACTTATAAGTTCAATGCAGGAGACATCTGGGGAGTTTCATTCCTGTCCAGAACCTAAGGGCCAGGCCAGCATGCCAATCCCAAGGGGAAATATTTGTACTAATCAGCACTCTTCCCCGTGGTCAAAATGGAATTTTCAGGACAGCAGGGGCTCCTTAGGAGTCCTCCACAACCATGGGACCTCAGGGTCCTCTGATCATCATGTTAGCCTTGAGGGAAGCTGGGCTCTGCTATCTGCTCTTTCCAGAGGGCTGGCTGGAATTCCTGAACTGGCAAATTATATAGATGGGCTATTTGTGTCCTAAAAGAATATAGTACAGTAACCCTACCCAGAAAATTCTAAGCAGTCTCAGTAAGTGCTCCTGGATCTTACCTGCATTCTGATAATGAAAAATCAGGAAGTATGGCTGAGCCTGCCCACCCTGGCGAGACTGTCCTATTTCTGTGATTTGAATATTGTCTAACATCCGACTTAGAGTACTAGACAAAAATAAGAACTCTCCACACTGTAAAATATACTTTTAAATTTCCTTGAATTTAAGCAATGAGAAGGAATTGCTGCTTCTTACACAGTCACATACTCACACTCACACACACAGAAACAGGACGGAATCAAACAGCATATAGTCTGATGCCCTGGATGTACTGGCATTTTCTAAGACTTTAAAACATTATACTTATTAGTACCATGAACTCTCCATGAATAAGCATGCTTTTAGAATGCAGCTGAACACAGATTTCACATGGAAAAGCTGACACATAACATATTAAAGCAGATACCTCTAAGGGATAACACAAGAGCCTGGAGAAAACAAACAAACAAAACCCACAGGATTTTCCAGAAAATTTTCCAGCTGCAATTCCTTCTCCAGAACCCTCCTGATACAAATAAGGACACTCAGAAATATATGACTAATTCAAGATTACCTCGAGAGACAGCTGGAGGAATGTGTCCTTCAACATGACTTCACCCATCTTCTCCCACATCAGACACAGGCTGCTTTGAACTGGAGAATCTATAACCCTCTTACCAGACATGAAAACCTTCCCTTTGATAGGGGGAATCTCACCTAGAGAATGTGGCTCCCAGGGAATGTGAAAGGTCATCTGTCAACCTGCATGCCTGGTGTGTCCAGACAGAAACTGGCTGAGCTGGCCTGGTGGAAGGGGCAATGTCGTTTTGCCTGTAGCAGGATACTCAGCAAGGCTCCACCCAGAGACCCAAGTGTGTCTGGTGCCTCTCGCTAGATCAAAAGCTAGCCTCTCCATATTATGAATCTTCCTACAGGAGAAGCAGACTCCCATACAGAATACTTCCTAGATTATAGAAACAAAGACTGGCATTTGGAGATCATTCTTACCAGACTCATTTTCTGCGGCTCAGGGCTGCTGACTACAGGCCACTCAGGATGCTTTTCTGCCATTAGGCTCATAAGGCCAGTAGGCAATCATTCTCTTTTCTCTTTAGCCTCTGTGTCACCAGTCCCAGAAAAGGAATCCAAAGGTCCCCGGTGCTTACCTGGCTCCATCTGGGAGAAGAAGAAACATAATATCACCAACAGAAAGAAGGGAGTTTTCATGGTGTCTGTAGTCAGGGTCCAGAGTCTAGGGAAAATGAGAGACTGCTGCGTCCTGAGCCCGGAGAGGTGTCAGCAGGCTTGTATGTGCTTGTTTTTATAGGGACGCCGGATTGCATAACCTCCTGAGGGAGCTGGAGGGAGGGGCTGCAGTGCAGACTGGAGCTCTAAAAACCATAGGGCAGATCATTTGCATGAGAAGAGCTGAAGTCCTGCAGGCACTCCCCAGCTCCAGATCAGCTCTGTTGTCAGCCTGGAAAGCGGAACTGGGCATTCTGATTTTCAGTCTAGGAGTTCTGAGGGGTTCCTGGAAAGGCAGCCCACACCAGGATACCTCACACTGCTAGGGCTCAGAGAGGCTGGGAGGGGAAGCCCAGAAGCCCAAGCCAGTGGATGTCTGCCTCTGGACTGGTGTTAGGCCCTTCCATTTAGCTGTTTTCCTTTACAGTGGCTCAGGATTCAACTTCTTCTGGAATAAAATAAACTGCTTGCTAGGATGGCAGTTCTTCTTCTGCAGCAGCTGAAGTTGCTGTCTCATCTCTCAATTGAGGTTGTATTTAGTCCCTATGGGACCAAAATCAGCTTGTGTTTCCATTTGGACATGTGTTCCTGGGATTTTCCAACCATTGCTCTCCCGATGATCAGTCCCACTAGAGCTCCAGACAGCATCTGAGATCAGTCCAGGAAGGAGCACTAATTCACCTGCAGCACAGCCTTAGCTAGTCTCTAAGGCTCTCTCAAGTGCTCAGTGATTCTAAAGTTTTAAAATATTTTATTTTGCATTGATTTTTCCAATGCAATTCTGTAAGCTGCTTTCTGAGTATGTGATGAATAATCTTATTTGTAAGTAGTAAGTAGTAAAGGGCTTTAACCAACAAGTAAGAACAGAGTTTACAGAAGAGGACAGACACTGGGTAACTCGTAAAAACATTGATGGGGGATGGAAAACCGGGCTTCTGACTGAACTGCCAGGAACAAGATCCAATCTGTGCCATAGACCTGGTCTGATGAGGAGTTCAAGTTGCAGTCAGTCACCCTGCATGAGATACAAGAGAGACATAACAGAAGCTACTGCCATGATCAGCAAAATACCTTTCTGTGCTAAGGCATATAACTTCCGGATATATCTATATTTAGATATAGATACAGATACAGATATGGATATACAGATATAGAAAGGAACACAGAAAGAATAATAAATAGAAACCAAGATGAAGATAGAGACAGAGAGCTAGAGGCAGAGACTGAAATAGCACCAAAGGTCAAGAGGCTAAAGGAAAATGACACAGAGACTGCTATTCCTTTAGAGAGACAGACAGAGTCCAGGAAATGCCAGAGAGAGAGAAAGAGAGATAGACAGGGACTGAGAACGATTTAGATGGAGAGATCTGCTTTCCTCCCAGCTGCAGCTTGGCCCTGCCATCCTTCTAGCCTTTGGTCAAAGTCTAGATGCTTTCCTGACTGGCAGAGCCTCAGTCAGCCATAAGGTTGGCTGCAAGCAGGTGTCGGAAAGCAAGGTCATTGAGCATTTTCTCAACAGCTTGGAGTGTTGTTTTTGTCTCCTACCAGTTTTCTGACACAGAATTCTCCAGATCATCAAGATTCTGGGCACCTTCTAAGAATCGTGTGGCACTGATGACATCAAGGCCATTGATTCTTTCGTGCACTCTTACAAGGGTATGTACTTGATTTCCACTATGTGCCAGGAACCCTTCAGTGGCTTGGAGTACAGTGAAGGAGAACCTTAAGACAGCTTCTCTGAAACATGTGGCTCAGAGGACAGATGAACAGAGACATCTTTGGAGGAAGGGGGAAGTACTCTGTTGGAACCATGTGGCGGAAAGTGAAAAGTCAGGATGTCAAGAACCTTGATGCCCCAAAGCTGGACCTATACCAGACAAAAGTTTTGGTTCTTTCATTTTCTTTCATCATCGTGGATACCCCACAGCTGCCAGGAGACAGTGAGCACAGAGAACTTATCCTCCTTGGTCATTACACACATGTTTTACATGCTGTCTGTACGACTTTGGAGTCCCATTTCAATCTTTGGAATGATGTTTTTCTTCCGAGAAATGGCTGTGCTCATGTACTTATTTGGAGGATGAACCAAGAGAGCTATTTTTTAAACTTAAAACTCTGTTGCAGGCATCGCATGATCTCCGTTTTCTAGGAATTCAACTAGTGAAAGGAACAATCCCCAGAGAAGATAGACCTGATCTGCTCTGAACTTTGGAGACATGTTTTTCTCAGACTATATCCAGAAAAACTCGCCATCCTGTTTAGTTTCTTTAGTTTATTTCTCAGACCAACATCCAGCGTGGGAGCCTCTGTGTTATCCCAGGTCCCTCAGCAGTGTACCTGGGGAGAGTGGAATCTTTGCTTGGTTCTTCCATAAGATTAGGGCCTAGGACCACCCTGAAGGCTAGGTGCAGAGGGCAGGCCAGAGGGTGGGGGGCCCCACAGAAGCAATGTGTATCTAGAGGATTTATACTATACCAGTCATCTGCTTTAACACAAAGTATGACAGGGCACCACATGGAGTCAGATTCTGGCTTTCCTCTATCAGAGATCCCTAAGGCATGACTTCTGTTATCAAGTCCATTCTGCCCCTCTTCCCAGGAACCCTCCTGCATATTTGTTACTATGCTTCTGATTTGGACAGAGTCTCACTGGCATATAATAAGCATACTTATGAAAGGAGAGCATTAATGCTCATAGCTACTCTATTGGTAGAGGCATGCAAGCTATTATCTGACCGGTAGGGCCAGGGATAGACCCCCGTTGGGCCTGATGTATGGATATCAACTTTGCATAGTTGTGAAGAGAATTGTACCTTCCTGGAAATTCACTTAGAATCGTAGCCTTATAGCACCTGAGCTGGAGGGAACTTAACCAGCAGCTACTCCAGGGATTTTCTGTTTTCCCTATGGACCTATGGCCCCATTGAGAACTAGTCAGGGCTGTGCTCTTATCTCATCACTACCTGAGTTTCTGGGATACATTCATGCCCTATGTTAGACCTCCTGAGTAATCTGCTATGTGAGAAGAGTTTCTGAGTGTTAGGAAAGACAAAATTAAGCTAGTTCCACATAATCAGATGTTCTGTGGTTATAAAAATAATTGCAGAGTGAAGAAATATTTTCACCATGAGAATAAAAGAAGGCATTGGAAGGTTTCACAGAGCTCCCCAAGTAAATAGTCTGTGACTCACCTGTTACAGTGCTGGCACTGGGTCACTCCACCTGTCCTGGGGTTGGAGGATGCCACCCAAAGAGTCCTTAAGTTACTTTTCACCTTTGACTTTGGCTCTAGTTTCTCTGAGTTGTGGCCTCTGAGAACACATAGGGCTTTTCAGGGTCTGAGATCTAGAGAGATCTGCATTTGTTTCACATCAAATGAAACCATTTTCAAGGTTAGGGTTAAGCCCTTTTTTCAGGGATATCTCGATATCATTTATATCCATATCGTGTTAGGATTTTTAATGCTAGGTACTGAGCACTGAGCCGGCTACATACAATGCACACACTCTAATATCAAGCTATCCTGACCCCTTAATGTGTTTCTTCATGTTAATAGTATTGAAAACAAGGTATTTGAAGACCTTTCAGAAATTCAAAGGATTATTTTTCTTCCAATTTACTTGAAGCCTGAAGAAAGGGATTTTTAAGCCCTCAAAGAAGTAAATCTGTCTTGAGTGGGCAACACTCGGCCCCATCAGAATCCTCCTAAACCATTTTTCCACTGTAGTTCATACTTCCTTACCAAGTAATTTTTGTTAATGTTCCAAAAATTGGAAGAACCGGGGAACCCAGGAGTTGGAAATGCTACAGTCAGTAGTGGAACTCGTGCTGAGCCCAAGGAGGAGAAGCAGGTGGTCTGGTCAGAGCTTGGCATGAAAAGGTAGTAGGCCAGCTCTGAGGTCTCCCTAAGCAGGATATCAGACAAGTTATAGGTCACCTCTTAACCTCAGACTCAGTTTTAGAGATTTTATATCATATGAACCAGTCTTCAAGATAGTCAACCTTTTGCGAAGCAGTCTCCCTGTCACCGATGCCAACATCTGTCTTTTTAACATTCTCCAAATGACCACAGATGGTACAATGCCATTGCCTTGTGGTTTTACACTGTTTGAAATGCATGTTCGATATTGGAAAGTATACAGTTTTTCCATTTTAACACTTTTAAATTAAGGTGGATCTTATGATCTTATAGCTGGTGTGATCCAGTCTCTTCCATTGCCCCTGCTCCCAATCCATGATAGATTGTAAACCTTACTTCCTTGGTATTTTTAAGTTAAAGAAAACACTTCTTCTTCATTCCAACTCCATATCGAATTGTGATGTGGGTTGTATGTGAACTATTTACACCCTCCTCACAGGAGAGGCAGACTGCAATGGGCCAGGCATATTATCCTTTGATTTACTTATTCAGTTAATATCAATAGTGAGGATCTTCATTATGATGAAGCCTGGACTGGATCAAAGAGATGCAAAGAGGAATGTGAACCTGCTTCCTATCCTCGGGAGCTCTTAGACTTAGGATATCAATGCGATGACTAGTTAGAAGAGTCCAGGGTAAGGCTAAGTGCTGGTTCTCCCTAGGAGACCTGGAGGAGAGGAGTGCTTTGCTTCTGTGGGGACTTGACTGGTTTCTGTGACCCTCATATGAAGGTAAATAGGAGGTTCTCGTGATGTGAGGTACCTGTATTCTGTGTTCTAAGAGCCTGAGACACCAAGGGAGTACACTGTGGAGGAGACATGGGCTTTGTGGCTCCCCAAGTTCCAATGTTTCCTTGGGGACATGCTAAGTCCCTTGAGTCTTTATACTCCCAGAAGGAGTGGAAAGCTGTTATGGGCAATAGGCAAAAATAAGACTGGCCATAAGCTTAGGTTGGCTATTTGAGTATTTGGTCAAATGTTGTCAAACCCAGGAAGTACAATATCTAGAGGAAAGAAAGAGGCTGAGGGACTGGACCTGCCCAGGTTCAGCATGGGCAGAGGAAAGGCTGGAGGGGTAATTGTCCCATAGTGTTCCTTGGGTCCCAATGCCTTGTGGATTCTGATTTATATTCCGATGTCAAGCAATCATCTGGGGGTGAAAGGATTGTGAAGGGGATTGTGGAGTGGCTCTCTATGTGAACAGGACAGATGTGAGCTCTTGTTTTTCACACAGCATTCAAACATTAGATAATTTTCAAGGGTTAACTCACCTGATAAAGGAGCACATACAGTATTTGCATAAGACAAGGAGCCAAAATCCCTCACTTTGGTTAGAGATAAGTCCCTTTAGTGATGGGATATTTTTAAATTTTATTTTACAGATGAGCAGGATATGTAATGGCCTTCTATTTCAAGAACTGTAGAGAGGCTCATCACAGTAAGAACTGGAAAATAAAGGCCTATTTGGGGAATGACATCAACAGTAGGGGCAGGATCTGTCATAGACATTAGACAGCTTGTCAAAGAATTGGATTTTTGCCCCAGGACAATAGGACATCATTGAAAGGACTTTTGTTGCTGTTTTCCAATATTGCTGATTAATGAATATAACATAAAAGTTACCATTTAACCAGTTTCAAGTGAGTACTTCAGTGCTACTAAGTACAGTCACATCCACCCCATAGCCCATTCCAGAGGAGCAGCAGAAACCAAGCAAAATAGATTAGAGGCTAGTAGGAAGTGGACACTAAGCCAGACTAGCCTTATTGATCGAAGAAATGGTATTTACAACTGTCAGCTGAGGGGCCAGGATTAACCCTCCAGATGGAGAAGCACAGTGGGGTTTCTTCCGGGGTCAGACCAGCCTAGTTCGTTCACTTTCCAGGAAGAGAAGGTTAGCACTACGTTTTTAAATGAACAATTCCTGTTCCAACAAAGCTTACTGATACCCAGTGCAAACCTCCACTCTCCCTCCGGAGCAAGTCCTGAGACTCTCAAACCAGGTGTCATCAGGTGTTAAATGGAGCTAACACTACCCAGCTTGAAGAGCTGTTTTGGGAATTGAGTGTGGACTGGCTGTACCAAGAATCTGACTGGAGAGTCACTGTGTGTAAAGAGTGGCAACAGCCTTCTCTGCAAGGGACTTTTGTTTTCAGGACGGATGTACTTGCCAAAAGGAGATGCATACAGGAATTATCTGCCTAAGAAGACCCAGGGTAGACTTGAGAGGTGGAGGCAGCGGCTCCCAGGCTTGCTGGTGCTATTTGGCTGAATCAATGACACTAGACCTTCCACACTGGAGTGTCTCAGGAACATCCTCTGGTCTCTTGGTTTTCAGCTTGCACCTAGCTCTGGTGAACCCCTTGGGCCTTGATTATCATCTACAGGCTGGTGACTGCTCATCTGAGTCTCTGGCTTAGACTTGAGCTCTACTTTTGCTAATTTTTATTGTATGTGTATGAGTGTACTGCCTGCATACCTGTAAGTGCACGCATGTCATGCTCTCAGAGGTCAGAAGAGGGGGTCAGATTCCCTAGAACTGGAATCAGGATCACTGTTAGCCTCCATGTGGGTAGTGGGGATCAAACCTATGTCCTCTGTAAGAGCAAGCAATGCGCTTAGCCACTGAGCCAACACTCCAGCCCCTTGAGCTCTATTTTTACATACCCTACCTGGATGACCCCTCCACTTCTCAAACATCACCCAGCCAGAGCTGGCTTGGCTTTTGTGTCTTGTCCGTGGGAGCCCCGTGTCCCTACATGGTCTTTGCTGGGCTCTTCTTTCTCCCATCCTCCCTTCCCATACCCAAGTGCACCTTTCATTCCTCCTTCTAAGGAACTCTAAACCACTCTCACTCCCAGAGGAGGAGCTAATGGTGGCTTATTGCTGCTGAAGGGAGAATTAACTTTTCTTTGAGGGAGCAGACAATGGCAGATTACATGTGCCTCTGTAGAAGACTCCCAACATATGCAAGCATAGGGGCAGTACTGATTGGGCTTAGTAGGTTATTTAGAAAGACATGCAGCTGTGAGAGAGATAAAAGAATCATTGGGAGCAGAAGGCTAGGGGAGAATTGGAGGAGGAAGTGGAGTAAAGAAATAACCAAGACATATTGTGTGTATATAGATGTATATATGAAAAAAAGTTTAAAAGTACCTGGGACCCAGGGTGGGGCCAACATATTCAACCTGTGGCCCATGCAGGGTGAAGCCAGTCAGAGAGGACAAACACTGTATGATTCCATGGGGTCACTAAAATAGACCCACACATAGAAAGAAAATGCAACAGATGATGTCAGTGGCTGGGGCAGGAGGCATAGAGAGTGCCTCATGGATTAGGGTTCGAGTTTAGAAGTCGCCAGTGAACCATTAGAGTCACGGACTCAACACTGCCACTTCTCCACTTCCTAGACGAGGAAGCTGAGGTTCGACGTGTGAATGAACGCTTGGGGGATCTCGTTGTTCCTGAGTCCCTAAATGGCACTAGTCTGGTTTCTGGCACCGTGATGTTTCCACAAGTCTAGAAGTGACAGAAACAAAATGTGAAGGAGTATTCCAGACAGGAAGAGGCAGATGGAAGAGCGCTCTCAGCAGGGGGAACTAGAGGCCTTTGAGTGCGGCGTACCACCCAGCCGATGTCACGCATGGGCTTCATTCACTACAACTGACACTTAGAGGTGACAGGTTCTTTGAGTCACCAGGCAAGAGCCAGGTCTTGCTCCAAACTGCCTCAGAATTCTGCCATACCACTATGTCTAGACTTCCAAACTATAACTTCCACTAAAGGTGTTGAGAATCAAAGCACATTTTTTAGGTAGTGTGAACTTCTGAAAGACAGCAAAGCAGCAGTCCCAACAGGAGAGGAGGGTGTGGCTTTGGCAACCCATTGGCCCCTCCCTAACATGCCTCACCCTAGCTCACAGCCGCCTCCCTGGCAATGTGGGCTGGAGAATGAATTCCAGGGCCCTTAGAACTTGGCAAGTGATCACACAGATGCCTGCTCTACACACCCGGCTCCAAGCCAAGGCCTCTACTCAGGGCAGACTGCTTGTGCTATCTCTGGAAGTTGTGTGTGCTGCCTGGTACACCGGCCATTTTAGGCTATCAGCTTCTAATGTCTAACAAAGGCCCAGCCAGCACCTTCCCGATGTCACTGCCCAGGACTCATTGTCTTTGCGAATGCATGTATGTAGGTAAACAGGTGTTCATTTTCAGAGACAAAGTCCTACTATGTAGCCCAAGGTGAACTTGAATACCAGATCCTCTTGCCTCAGCCTCCCTGGTACAGGGATCACAGGGGTCATATCACCAAGTCCGTGGTCTCTCAGTGACGTGATAATGTGATGAGCTTTCATCCTGTGTTTTCTGAGACCCAGCATCCTTCTTACACTTGACTCTTGGTCCAGGATGGATGACTTCCTTTCAAAAGAGTGCCACTCGTCTCAGTACCTTCCCCATACTCCCTTGGGAAAGATGGTGAGGTAGTGCCATGTGGCAGAGTGGACCTGCAGGCTAAAGCCCTGACCCACTCCCCGAGGAACTCAGTGGCTTCAGGAGAGGTGATTCACTCGCTATGACTCAGGCTCTATGACTCAGTCTACTTGGGGAAGCAATGGTGTTAAAGTGCTAAGTGTCCCCATTGGGTAAGATCATGATGAGGATTACTGTCATGTAGAGTGAGAGCCCTGCCAGGCATGGTGAGTGCTGGTGGTTTACTTCTTTTCATTCTGCAGGTTGGCTTTGAGTGCATCTTGATGCCAGAGCTTCGTGTGCATCCACTCTGCATGCCTCTCCCCTGCACATCACACAGTGATTCCCCTGAGGCCCATCTGTTCTGCTCCAGGACCCTGAATTCCCTGATCCAGTGCTCAGTAGATGGCACCACTGGAGCTGGTACACACGTGAGAGTTGCTGATCTCACCTTCGGCTTTCTATTTGGGTGTAATTATTCTCATTGAAAACAATTATCATATACTATATGCCAGCACCATGTGCAGACTTTTCCACTCTTATGTCGGAATGTTTCTAGAGGTGCTGCAAATCAGAACCGAGCCCAGCCTACAAAAGTGATTTTTGCATTAAAACTTTCAGAATAATGCAGGGTATTTTGTTTATGACATCAAGGACAATGAACACATGCAGAGGAAGTCCAGACAGGCTTTGGTTCCTTCCTGTTCCCGTGTGTCCCCCTCCCTTCCTGGAGGTGGCCGCTTTGCTTTCTAAGGCTGTTCTGCTGCTTCTGCATGTGGAGAAGTGCACACAGTTCTGCACGTCTTTGTTCTTGTTTTTCCCACATGAATGTCCTATGGCACCTGGGTCAGTGGACCACAGTTACCCTTTGAACTGTGTTGTGGAGAGCTTCCCCAGACCCATTCTCCCTATGCTCTCCTTCTGATACCCAAAAAAGGGGCTTAGTGAGCTTTCCCAACACCCTTACTGACTCGTAGCCTGGGCAGTCACCCAGGATGGCTTAGGAAGGACTTAGAGTTCCCAGAAGAGATGTTGACTCTGGGAATATTTGGGAAAAGGAGTAGCAAGATTAATAGGTAGAATAATTTGCAGGTTATGAGGCTATATTTATAGGAATTTGTAAACCAGTTCATACCAGAAAAAACATGCTGTTGTAATTACTGTTGTCTATGCCAAGAATCTAAGCAATAAACTTTGACATGCATAGGAGAAGTTATTTTGAGTCCTTCCCATGGGAGAAGCTTGGTTATGTTTTTAATGCTGTGCATACTGCATTATATATGTTATATCTGTATGTTAGTTGTACATATGTGTACATGTATGTGTGCATGCATGTGGAGTTCAGAGGTCTGCATCAGATTTCTTTCCTTCCTTCCTCCCCTCATTTATTTCGTAAGCAGGATCTCATTGAACCTGAAGCTCGTGGATTTGGTTAGGCTGACTGCCCATTGAGCTACAGGAGTCCTCCAGCCTCTGCACATATGGCCCTAGTGCTGGAGTTACAGACTCCTTTGTCTGCCTGGCTGGTGGGTGTGGTAAGATACCCGACTGAGGTCCTCATGTTGTGATACAAGCATTTTATTCACTAAACTATCTCTTCAGCTTCAAGCTTATCAATTTTTTTTACAAATTACAGTGGATTTGTTTTTACCTTTCTCTAGCCAGCTATGGGGTTTTGTTGTCTGTCTGTCGTCTGTCTGTTTGGATTTTTGTAAGGTCTTAGAGATGGTGCTTCCAGAAAACACTGAGTAGACTAGTTGCACCTCCAGTGTTGCCAGGGATGCTCCTTGTGCCCCTCACTACCTTACGTCCAAGTCAACAAATGCCACACGACTACATCGGTCAGCACTGTCATCGAGAGATTTTCACAAGCAGAAATAAACCCAAAGAAGAAATCTTGTGCTAATGAAGAAACTTCCAACCGTTTTCTTCAAGAAGGATTTTGACCATCAGTTACATTGACATGTGTGACTGTGTAACTCTTTGGTGTGGTAGCTATCCACGCATTGTAGAGCAGAGGGTTTATTAGCTTTCCTGAACTTTGCCACATGATGCCGGTGACCCTCAGCCATGGTCACTCAGAAGGTATCCAGGATTTGTGAAATGTCTTCAGGATTGTGTGAGTGACTGAATGCTCTGGACTAGGAATCATTCTCTATAGAGAAAAGTTAGAGCGACACCTGCTCTCTTGAAGAGAAAGCCCAGGAAGAGGTCAGCCCCATCTTTCAGGGAAGGTTTTCCTAAGGAAGAGGCACTCTCAGCCAAATTAGCAGATTATGTTTAGCATGGCTTGGGTGTGAGAAATTACTTTACTATTGAACTAGTGACCCAGATACCCAACCTTTCTGACTGTTTCAGCATTGTTACAGGAGGGAGGAGAGTTAAGACCTCTAACTTAAAGAATTAAGGAGGATGAATGAGATAATTTATGTGACATGGCTTTATCATAATTGGCCATTGTTGATGGGTGAATTGAACTTATTCTTTGTTATTATGAATCAACAGGATTGAATCAAAAGCTAGATCTTTGGCTAGTCTGAACTCTAGTTCAACAGGAAGGAATTCAGAAATGAATGAGATGTTCTGTGGTAGAAGGAATCAAACCAAAGGTAGAGGTCAACCTCAGGTCCCTGCCTGAAGTGCTGGGCTTTCTTCCTTCCTGTTCACACCATCTCAGATCTTTCTCACCCCTCACATCTGAAATAAATCTTTTGTCATGCTCTGAGCCAGCTAGAATTTCCCAGGGGTTGGAGAAGGAAGGTGTTTTCTGAGAAGTCAGTGTTCTTGAGATGATACAAAGCACTGGCTCTGGGCTATCTGCGTGATATTTGGCCTCTGGGAAAGGAAGTTTCCCAACTAGAAACCTGAGCCAGAAGAAGTTTTATGATAAGAACCATCCATGTCATCCAAATAGGAAGGTTGAAGTCCTGTCCATTTGAGAGTTCTGTGCACTGTGGTCTTGGCTGGGTGAGATGTCATATTGGTGAGAGAGGTTTCTTGTTGTGGGTAAGAGACAGTCCCAGTTATTGCTAGCATCTGCTAAATACCTGATGTGGGCCA
This sequence comes from Eospalax fontanierii, assembly GCA_035773235.1. Taxonomy (NCBI): domain Eukaryota; kingdom Metazoa; phylum Chordata; class Mammalia; order Rodentia; family Spalacidae; genus Eospalax; species Eospalax fontanierii. Next base: position 58,136,188 of record CM069542.1, on the reverse strand, counting down.
ATGCTAACATTGAGGAGTTTCCCCAGGCTTCCATTTGACCAATGAAGCAGAGCAAAGGCCAAGGATATTCCCTCTTGAAGCTGTGAGGCAGGGGCTTGAGTCTCCCTAGAGAGAGCTCAGCTCCCTACAACAGCAACTGAGGGGTCTGGAGCGAGTATTCTGGAAAGAGCACAGGTACCCAGTGCTTCTGGATGTGCAAGCCTTCCGGTCTATGGACAGATGTACTGTAGAGGAAAGACTGGCAGGCAAGTGGCATCGTGGATGAGCTTCACATCTGCGATGGCACACCACCCCAGACATGTCCCCTGAACATACCCAGATGGTTTCTTTAGGACCTGGGGGTTGACAGATTTTGATCAAAAGCTGGGGAAACAGACTCGGATCACAAGCTCACCTGAAAAAGGAAGCTTGTTCCCTCTGAATTCAACCTACACATAGCCTTCCTCAGGTGTACCGCTGCTCTAAACTTCATTCTGGGACCTTTCTTCCATGTTTTCTTCAGTAAGCAGATAGGCTTGGCTATGACATGCTTCCTATGCTGTGTGTTGTTCTATTTTTAAGTTATGGATAGGTATATAATATAAAATGTTTGTCTTGAGCATTTTCAAGTGTGCGGTTAGTTCTTTAACGTTGTGTTAGACCGTCACATCCATTTATCCCCAGCTAGTTTCCATCTTTTGTGTCGAAAACTCAGTACCCACTAAGCACTACCCCTCCATCCCCTCTGTCCTCAGAGGCTGGCAGTCCCCATTCTATTTTCTGTATCTATGAATCTGACTGCTCTAGATACCTCATGTAGATGATTTCATCAGTGTTTTCCCTTTTGCGACTGGTTTATTTCACTTAGTACACTGTCTTCAGGGTTGGACCGTGCTGTAAGATGTAACAGGATTTCCTTTTTTGTTAAAGATCAAGCAGTATCCATTGCACACGTAGAACCTATGTTTTTATTCTTTATCAGTTGATACTTACATTGCTTCTACTATTTAGCCTCTGTGAACAATACTTCTATCAGTATGAGCGTATACATATCTGCTTGTGTCTCCGATTTCAATTCCTTTTGGTATATATTCAGAACTGGTATTGCTGAACCATAAGGCAACTCTAATTTTTTGGAAGAACTTCCCTAATGTGCTCTATAATTTTATGCACTCATCAAAAGTGCATAAGTATTCAAATCTCTCCATACTCTCACTGACCATAAAGTTTTGCACACAACTTACTTCATCCTTACAACAATCCAGCCAGGTAAGTCATAATATCCAGTTAGAGAGGTGAGCGAGGCTGAACAGATGACACAGTAGTTAATAGCACTGGCTGCTCTTGCAGAGGACCCAGGTTCAATTCCCAGTACTGACATGGTGGCTAACAACCATCCGTAACTACTGTTCCACGGGAGTCTGACCTCCACGGACATTGCACAGCACGGGTGCACCTACCTACATGCAGGCACTACACTCATACACATAAAATAAGGAATGAATAAAATATAAAAACGAAAAGATGACCAAGCCTTTTGGAGTCGTTTGAAGAAAATAGCATCCAGGATTCAACTTTGGAATTCTGACTTCAAATGCTCACCTTGCTTATCTCCCTTACTGCATCTCCAATTATCAATAGCTTCTAACTTGTCTGCAAATGTTACTGTGAATTACAGTAACTTATTAGTTCATCTAACAGAGTGTTTCAGGCTTGGATAAGGACAGTCTCTTGGCTGGTCTTCAAGCATAGACAGAAGATAGTGCCCAAAGATAAAGATCCATTTTATAGTTTTGATAAGATCAGGTACTATAACCTTTATGATCAGTCCACAAAAAGAGTTCTCACAGAGACAGAAGATACTACTTATTCTGACAGAAAGACCCTGAGGTTTCAGAAGAGTACATGCTCGCTGCTTCTGTCTTTCCATTCTTGCTACAGAAACATGTAAACAAGAAGTGATACATGTAGAGTTTGGGGGTGAAAACAAAAGCAAGACACTTGAAGGGAGCCTTGTTCCTCAGCCTAGTGCTCCACTGGCCTTGGACTGAGGGATTATCTCTTCACACTGAAAGTGGGAATTAAGAGCAGTGTCAGTGTGACAGGAGGTAGACAGAATTAATGGACAGCTGCAGGAAAAGCCTCCAGCACTGTGTATGTAGTGTGTTAAGAGCCCAACAAAGTTGTTCTTTGCAAAGCTAGAACATGTCCTGGAGATAGCCATTTTGAAATTCTACTTGTAATACATGCAACCTCACCTCATTATTAAAATAAAACCTGTTTTTGGATTGGCAAGTAAAAATAGTACATGTTTATGGTGGAAGCATGGTGTTTGGAATATATATATGTATATACATATATATATATATATACACATATATATCGAGAAATGGCCCTGTCAGGCTAATTAGCGTGCTCATTGTCTCAGATTTTGTGGTAAAAACACTTAAAGTCACCCTTTAAGCAATGCTGTAACACACTGTGAACTAAAAATCTTATTGCACAATAGGTCTCTTGAACTTTATTCCTCCTAACTAAAATGGTTAGCTTCCACCCCCACAGGTTTCTCCCGACTTCGTACCATGAGTTAGAACTGTGTTTTTTCCCCAATGACAGACGGAGCTGCTTTCCAGGGCCATCAACGCCTAGAGATAGACAGACATGTGTGGAACCCTTATTAGTGGGGAGGTGCGGGCAGACAGAGAGAGGTCAAGACCTCAAGGCACAAGACCATTTCCCACTAAAGTGATTATCTAACCCAGCTTGTCCTTGGAGCTAAGGTTGGGAAGAAGCCTTGGCTGACAAGGTAGGTCATCCCTCTTGGCATGCTGTAATTTCTTATCCTGTGTCAATGGGCAGCTGTGACAGCCACATCACCTGCCACCTGTGTCCTGACAAGCCTGGATTCCAGGAAAGTGTATTCCAGTGTGCCTTTGTTGGAAATAATGTGGTCTATGGAGGCTTATCTTATCAAAGAGGATCAATAATAGCTTACTTTCCTGTTACTCATTCAGCAAAAAGTTCCTGAGCCTCTGTGTGAGGATTTCATAAAGGAAAAGCTGCAGCCCCAGCTCAGGAGCAGCAGAAACCTGCAAGTGACTAAAAGCACAAACAAAGCCTGCCCACCAGAGGGTGAGGTAAGAGCAGGTGGAAGGGCGGCATGGTGCTGCCTTTCTTCTGGAAACAACAGCCACCAAGTTTCACAAAGAAAATGTGCGTTCTGTGTGCTGGGGAACTTTGCAAACTAACAACGGCCAATTGTTTAAATAAGTAGGCTTTGGTTTTCTTTTAAGCAATTGATTAGATGTTGAACAGCATAGTCTTTAATATTTCTGGAACATTCTGTTAATCTAAATACCCATGACTCATCGTTCCTTTGACTATCCATTAGAAGCTATCCATCAATCACCCCTTCCAGTCTCCTGAGCCTCCAGGCGATGCTGCTTCTCTCTGGACTGACACCCCTGGTCTCATCCCTGTGTTACTCAGTAGCCCTGAATGTGCTGAGTGAAGGGGTCAACTCCGGGAGCATCTGACAGAGCTGGAAGAGGTGATCCGGGGGGATGTTTCCCAGGCTTCCCTGCGAGTTTGTGTCCCCACCATGTAGGACTGCAGGAAGAACAGGGCAGGGGCTTCATTTCTTGCATCTGGGACTGTGGTCTGCAGTCAGCTCTCCCCCAGCTCCCTTCAGTGTGAGCTCAGATCCCCTGTGGCACTCCTGTCCTGATTCCACTCAGATTTGATTCAAGGGCAAGCAAGGGCCCTCTCAGAGCTTTTAGTAACGTATTTTTATATTTACCTATTTATTTGGGGGTGTGTAGAGATGTGGTGTCAGGAAGGGAAAGGGTTTTGAACATTTTAAGGAGAACGAGAGCATGGGACGTTAGTTTAAAAGGGAGGTATTCAGAGAGGAGGATTCTGAAGGCATTATTTGAGCAGAGACCTTAACAGTGAGGAGGGACAGTGGGAAGGACTGACCAGGGAGTTGATTAGTGATCCACCTCCAACCTCATAAACATTCACACGCACACATATATACATACAAGTGCATGTGTGTACATGTGTACACACACTACTGCAATGTATGCATTGAGGTGATGTGTGGTTTCACATGCCCCCCGCCACCAAGGCAGCTGACATTTCCTCTCAGATTAAGTTTCACTCAAGAATTCTGGGACTGTTGGTCACCTCCACCCAGAGGGCCCTAGTGAGTAGCCAAGGACACTGTTTGGGCCAGAGGTTGCAGATCAGCTCACGGAACACATCCAGAGGCAAGACAGTCGCAGATGGAGCCTGAGGACAGCAGAACTATGTCTCCGTGTCTCTGACTCCTCCTGGGTAAATAGGGATAACACTGCCTCACTGGTGTGTTATGGTGCAAATGTGCTGAGATAAGGTCAGCTGTGTTCAAGGTCAGCTTCCCCTGGCCGGGCCCAGGTCCATGGCAAATCAGAAAACCCAGCTTCTTGGTCTAGTACAGTGAAACCTAGATACTGCCTCTGCAGCTAGCAGGCATCTACCCTCACGTGTATAATTACATGTCTCACATTTCCATACTTGCTCAGACTGAGACCAGTTTGGGCTCTGGAATCTCAAGGGAAAATCTACTCCATCTCTTTTTTCAGATGATTTCTTTTGTAAGTTTTTAGTAACAACTAACACCAAGGCATTGAATTCTCTTCTAGGCACTTTGAACTCTACTCTAGTTAGAGCTCAAATCCAACCTTCTTCCTTCTGCCTGTCCTTCTCTATGAGTAATTGTTATGTGAGTTAACTCTGAAGCCAAGCATTGCTCTCTCAAACACTTGGAAACATGACTGTCTGGGCCTGGTATAAGGGCGCTATAAGGCAATAAAGGTGGAGGTCAGAGCAGAGGAAGGGAGGGAAGGAAGGACTTGAATTGATGTGTTTTCATTTGTGATATATTTTGAGTGTCTGCACATTTCATATACATCTTAATTAAATTTAGGCCCTTCCTCCCACCCAGTCACTCTCCCCTACACACAGCAGATTTCAAGTGTTCTTTCCTATCTGTTAAGTCCTGTCCAGTCAAGTATTTCTATCCAGCCGTACCTCCACACAAGATCATCCACTGAGTCCAGTCATTCTATCTAGAGTCACTCCCTTAAAAAAGGTCTATTCTCCTTCACCCAAGGCCAAATGAAATGGCTAAACATAGTTCCTTGGCTAGGCTTGGGGCCTGATGCCCATTTCCCTAGGCTAGAATGGGAAAACAGCCAAAGGGAAATGTATGAACTAAACTCTCCTCCTGAATTAATGCATTTCTTCACACACTTCTCCAGGATTTATTAATGGAGTGTGTTCCACATACATAGACTTAAGATGAGATATGCTGCTGTAGTTTCAGAACAGAGTGTTGCTGCAGAGAAAGATACAGAAACAACTGTGATATAATTGTTATCCTCTTTTTATAGGGTTCTTAGAGAAATGCTTGTCATTCAGGAAATACCACTTCCTCATTAAATGCCAGACTCTGTGCTTGAGGAGAACAATAAGCAAGTCATAGCAGTTCTTGGTGCCCATGGAGCTCAGAACCACATGGGGAAGATTTAGACAAGTTCATGAGCTACTGTTGAGCAAAGAGACGTGCACTCACCAGGCTTGCCATGTGCTCCAGGCATGAAGATGGGCTTGGTGGTTGGGAAGTAGTGGCTGGGGCAATTGCTCTCCGTACTTCTTGGCATTTCCCATTGAAGACAGGCACAGACAGCCCTTAAGGATTCATGCCTAAGAATCCAGAGAGGGCCAGATCTTCAAGAGTGCCAGTTTTTTGGCTTGGAAATTGGGGTGATGGGCAAAAAGCCTCCGCATAACTACAGGACAGGGATGGTTTCTGCTCAGAGAAATGATGCTGTTGGAAACTGAGCATGGGAGAGGCTCATGACAGCCTTCTGCTGCCCATCACTGACCCAACACAGAAGTGTGTGGGCATTCCTCACTGAGCTTCATGAGGAAGAGGAAGTGCTATCCAAGGCCATCATGTTTATCTTCCTTCAAACTTTGAAGGCAATGTGCATAGAGCTGTGTGAGTACTGGACCTGGCTGAGCATCGTCTGGCCAGGCAATGTGGAAGAACAAATGAGAGAGAGAAGGGTTCTGATCCAGGGTGGCCCCAAAGCGTAGCATGCATGTGGCACTGGCGGGGACTGAGAATGACATCATAGAGGCCATTTCAAGTCTTTTAAAGGGCAATGGGATACCATTGGAGATTCTAAAAAGGATATGATCCTTTTTTATTTTTGGTTTCTAAACATGATCATAATACATTGTATGAAATTTACAAAAATTCAATAAATAATAAAGACAGCTCATACAAAGGCAGGTGAATAACTTTGTCTAAATTTGTCCGTGCTTGCAAGAATAAGGAAGATGATTATTAGGATTTGAGCCTCTTTACCATGTGCGCTCTTAACCCCTGAGCTACAACTGTTCTCTGGGAAATAAGCGGTATGTATTTTTCTAATGACATGACAATAGTTTTAATTTATTCTGGGCCCACACATCTACTTTAACATCTGAGTAACACTGAAGTCTCTTAGTAGGTGAACAGGGATTGATCTTAAACTGGTAAGAGTTATAGCCAAAGGCATGGAGAGAGGTTGGTGGAAATTCCTTTTCAAGTGCACTCTGACAAAAAGAGATATCAGTGTAATGAAGCCATTATGTAGAGGGAAACCTCAGATCAGTTTCCAGGGGTCCACAAGGCCAAAAGAAATAGCTAAACATGTATTTATTGACTGCTAAGGAACTATTACAAAGTCACTCAAACTGTACCTGCCCACCTTTCACACTGAATTCTTTATGTCTCAAATATGTCTTAAAAGTAAGTTTCTCTCACAAACCAATGAAAAGTAGAAAATTATGAGGTGGTATGTATGTGCCTACTTAATATTTGATTTTCCTAATATTTAAAAGATCATTCAAATGAACAGATATGAACTAAAATATTCTGCTCCACAATCACCCAACCTCATGTGATAGTAAAATCCCAGATGAGGCTTAGCTCACCATAGAGTTTTAAAATCTTCAGCCAGAGGTTCCTTTGAAACAGATTCTTTCAACCATAAAAATGGACATAAAATATTGTTAATTTCTTTTAATGGCGCAATGAATCTTTTATAATGTCTCCACAAATCTCCGGATCAGGATCTGCACTTCACCCTTCAGATTTCTTCATCCACTGAATGAGGCTAACGAGAAACTTAAATAAGTTACAGTGGATTAATATTAGTCAGCAATGGCTGCATTGTGACATCACCCACAGTTATCCCCAATGTGATGTGTACTTTACTGGGTAACCACATGGACTTGTGATCAGCTCTCATCATTTTACATATATAAAGACTTGCAGGAGTTAATTTTCTACAAGCAAGACAGGTTTTGAACCTGAGGAACTGTATTCCTCAATTGTACTCTTTTCTCTGGCAAGCCAAGTAATGTATTATAAAGGTCAATAAACATTAAATGTTGCTATCAAAGCCCTATTTTATTCACTATTTTACCTCCAGAACCAAGAAGGCATGTGCTCCAAAAAGTCAAGTTCGTACTTCAGTTCCTGGTTTCAGGAATGAGATGTGGATACTAGTGAGGCATTATAAAGCTCATCAAATGACTCCTGGGGTACCAGGGCCCTGTCCTACACTTTATGGTCAACTGACACCGGGAGGGGGACAAAGGCAAAGTAGGACTCAGAGACGAAGGAGTCATCACTGCATCCTCCCTAACCAGCTCATCGGGATCTGCTGCCATCTATCAAAACTTGACTGGAAAGGCTGACCCTGTGCATGTGTTTCTGTCTGAGAGAGAAGGAAGTATTTCCAAGAAGTGCTTCATCCTTCCCTCCACTCTGGTGATCCTTGAAATGCACAGATTCTGAAAGACTTGAACATAAACAAAGCTGCATTCCATGGTAAATCAGGTCTTAGAAGTTGGCAGGATTAGTTTCAAGCACCAGTCCTTCCACTTTCAAGAAGAAACCACAGACAGTTTAACCAACCCTTGTATGAGTCACTTTTTTTTTTTTTTTCGTCTATTAAAGGAAATACTCCCAGAGCCTGTACTGTAGAACTGTTCTGAGGAAGGGGTCAAAATGTGCCAACTGAAACCTGGCAGACAATAGCACAAACCAAGTGTCAGGGATGCTTCCACCCACTATGATTATGTCAGATAAAGGAGGGGTCATTGGACCCACTGGAGCAGAAGGCCCTGGCCGGATCTGTGGTTCTCTTCTGGCCACAAATCTAAGTGGTCCATTCACATGCACTGACAGCCCAACCTGCAGTGTGTGTGGATAGGAGGTGGATGCCGGGAGGGAAGGAGCCATTGCTAACTTTAACAACATCCAAGAACCAAGGCCAGGGACGGGAAAAGGGCTACTTCCCGAAAGACGAGGCTTAGAGTGCCCAGGAGGAAAAGGGCAGAGTGTTTTCAAGCTCAGCCCCTGGTACCCTGAGGTGACTGCACAGAGCAGGGACTCGGAGCTCTGAGACAGCACGGCCACACTGCTGACCTAGACAGGACGTAGACGCTGGTAGGGAGTAGAGCCTTTGAGTTGCTGTTGTGCTTCGTCACCCGGGAATTAAAGACCCATCACCCGGGAATTAAATTTGGATCAAGGAATCGGGTCAGTGCTCAGTTTGCAGGCAGGTTCTGAACACAGGCAATCATCTTATTTTGAGTGGATCTCACATGTCCCTCAGAGGCCCCTGCATGGAAAATTTGTTCTGTTTCCAGGTTCCTATCAGGTAAGCAAACTCCTCTGACATGTCATAACATTCTGCCTCTCCAGAGACCCAAAGTCAACAGTACCAAACCCGTGTGGACTGGAGCTACTAAAGCGATGAGCCACAGCACACTTTTGCCCGCTCTAAGTTATTTCTTAAATGGGAAGCTGAACAAAACACAGCTGCTGTTCTGATTGTTCCTGCCTATGTGCTGGGAGTAGACACCTTTCTCCCTCTGTGCTCAGTCCCTAAAGAGAAGGAGACATTCCAGATGAAGCTGAGCTGCCAAACACAGCAAGGGTGTAAGGCAGTGAGATGGAAGGACTGCTCTGGGGAGCTAGGCACGGAGCTAGGCCACGGAGTTAGGCCATGCTCCAACTTCTGAAACAGGAAATGGGTGGGATAAAAAGTAACAGGGGAAAGTAGGTAATTCAGATCCTCATCCGAACGAGAGCTTCTAAGACAAGGCCAGAGCAGCTTCCCTACAGGGTAGATCGAGCTTTCCCGAATGCCCTTGGCTTAGCTCATCATTCATACACTTTGGGGGACATTGTATGCACACATGTCCGTGCTGTTTCTGACCACTTAGTCTGTTTTAGTAAAACTAATTGCAGAAGAAAGATGAATAAAAGAAATACTGCTGATGATCTAAAAACATGGTTTGATGTTTTGATGTGTTATTTACCTGAGTTACGTCATGTAGCCTTCACAACACCATGGCACTTGTGCGTTAGAGCTGTTATTTTGGGTCCATGAATTAAACACCTAGGCACTGGTAGCTTACCAACCCTCATGGACCAATCTGAGTGAGTGAGTGTATTGGATTCCTAGCCTTTGTTTCCTAGCTCAAAACACTGTGTTGTCTCAGGAAAGTGCTTAGGTCACTCTTCACCAGGACCCTGTGTATCATAGAGCTGGAATATCAAAGAGATCTAGAGAGACATACTAGGTTCCTCCCTGTGATACAGGAAGCAAGCATTTCAAGTCGCCACTTTGGAAGAAAATGTGTGAGAAGCAGCTCTCTCAGACCCCCCACTTGGGCACTTCATCTCCCCCAAACCCCACAGAGGCTCAGACTTCCTCCATGCTCTGGAAATAATCTAAGAAGATCACGACAACTTCAAAAGATTTCTCCAAGGTGGCATCTTTTTCACCGGCCTTAATCTCACTGGTGTGCAGCAGCTAAAGGATTGATGCTGGGAAAAGACACCAATGGTGCCTCCCTGTTCTCCAAGTGCTTCTAACACAACCTCAGGCCAGAGTGGAGAGAGAACCTCCAGGGAACCTCCAAAAGCAAAGGGGAGGGACGACAGGTAGAGTGCCACTCAGATACTTAAGGTGTGCTCTCAAGGGACTCATGTCCCCTTGATGGAGCAATGGATTTCAAGAGGTTGAACCTCAACAGCTGTCTTATCTTCAGATGCTGTAAAACCTGTCCTCAGACAGTGGTATTTACAAACTCTCTAGGTTCTGGTGAAGGAGTCTAGAGGGATGTTTCTTTGGACTTAATTATCTTTCTCCAATTTCATATGTTAAAGCCCTCATCCCCCAAATGATGATATTAGAGGTGGGGATTTGGGGCGATTAGGACTAGAGAAGGTCCTGAGTGTAGGGCACCATAATGGTATTAGCATCTGAGACGTGAAGACACAGAAGACCTGACCCCTTTCTTCCACCATGTGAAGATATTATAGGAAGGCTCCAACCTCAGGCCAGAAGGCAGCCCTCTTTAAGAAATCAACATGATCATACCTTGATCTCGGATCGGACTTCCCAGCCTCCAGAACTTGAGAAAGAAATCCTGTTAAGACACTTGCCATATGGTTGCCATTTTGTTGTAGCAACTCAAGCTGACAGTTCCAACTCTAAGTTAAAGGAGACATCAGTTCATATAGTGTGCCACAGCAGAACTCAGTTCAAAACCCAGCCACTCTGGGGCTGTCCTTGGAATCAGTGGCACTAAACGCTGGCATGTGAGACAGAACGACTTTCAAGTCTCTGGCTCATGCTGGTGCCAGTTAATTATAACCAACTCCAGGCTGTTGAAGTGCTATCATGTGCCATATATGTCATAAGCTGTCGTATGTGCCATATCTGTCATAGGCAGCGTGACACTGAGATCAGTCTGCCAAGCATAACTCAATGTTTATAATGCCATAATATGTTTTATGAAAGAACTGGTTACATTTATAACCAGTTTAAAGTTTATCAACTCTTTTCTTTAAATTTATAAATTGATATTAGTGAATCAGGGAAGTAAAATGTGTATTATTTGCTTTTAAACTAATATGAAGATAGTTGAATATCTTCATTGGTGGCTTGTCAAAAAAGTTATAATTCTCTGGGCAGTGAGTAAGAATGGCTTAGATGCAATGGAAGAAGGAAGCAAGTTACAAACAGAACAGTGATTCTCCATTTAATACCAACACTGCACTGTCACAAACAGCACGAGAGGACGATAAAATGGCTCAGTGGGTGCTTGTCGTGCAATCCTGGTGGCCTGAATGAAATTCCTAGAACTCACATAAATGTGGAAGGAGAGAACTGACTCACAAAGTTGTCCTCCGACCTCCACATGTGCACCGACCCCACACTGATAATAAATAATAAAAGTAAAACCCCAAATCAAACAAACAATGTAGAAATCATGTACAAATGTATTTCCTTTCTCTGTGTTAGATATTTTTTTCTGATCATGTCTACTGAAATGTAATTTTATGTTTATTGGATACAAAATAAAAGGGAACCATTTGTGTGGATCTAAAGAAAGGTTATAGTTAGAAAACCAGAGAAAAAGAGAAGTCAGTAAAATAAAAGGCCATTTTCCAGGAACTAGTAAACTGTTGCTCATAAGACTCAGCTGTAGAATAGAGGCATGTGGCAGGTGGGACCTGGGGTGACCAGACAGGCCAGTGCTTCAAAGGCTCAGTGGTTCTTGAATCCTCCGTTTCCCTGAAAATATCTTCTCGTCAGTGAGGCCTGTGGTCTTATGAACAGAATACTTGGATGCTGCATAAAAAAGGACATTTTAACAAGCAGCCCTAGCAACACAAAGCCCTGAAAACACACCGTGGTTCCCTGCTGCCCTCTACTGGCAGAACAGAGCGGAATTCTGCACTTTCCCTGGCACAAGGTCTCCTTCCCTCTTATTCTTCAACAGCACCCTTGTTCTTTCGAATAAAATGAACCTTCCCACTGGTGCCTCTCTCTTGCAACCAAGTACTCTTAGAGACTTGCCTGGGAACTCTTGAATATGCAACATAATTTCATCAGATGAAATTTGGTCCGGTTGTCCTTGAAGCCTGCAAAATACGATCAGTACTCTCCCGCCCACATTCATTTGGTTTATACAATACTGTACCTTGAATACTTGAAGGAAATATTGCCCTCACTGCCATGTTTCCATAGAGTGGTGAGTGGTGCTCGTATTTCTGGTTGCTGATCACTGTTTTAGTCCCTACTGAAGATCACGGGAACTTGAATTTTTCAATTGTATACCGTCCCTCAAGGGCAATGACCTGGGTTCTGTGCAACAGGCCTCAACTGTACTTGGTTCTTTCAATGCTCAACTGTTCGCTATATCCGCTTGCTCAGCTCTCTTTCTGTTTTTTGCACTTAGCCCATTTGGTTTTCATATACATAGTAATGCAGCACTCAGCATGGTAGACACACGTCCAGATAAATTGCATCTCTCATCCCACTGATATCACCATCAGGTCTCAGGGGAGGCCTTAGAACTGAGAAAGAAGTGTGTTTACTCCCCGTGGGCAAGCTCAAGTCATGGAAGCTGCCCTGAGAGACAGACAAACCACTAGACTACTGGCCAGCCAAGGCGGGGACAATCTAACAGTCATCACCTTATTCTAAAGTCTCTTCAGAGATAACATCTAGAATTCTCCCCACATCATACTGTGATTCCCATGGTACAGTGACTCCCGATGATCCCCTTCGATCTCTCTGCTCTCACTCTACTGCGCACCTACCTGCTACCTGGGGTACAGGCCCTAGTCCTCTGGTCTGACCATGCACGCTACCCGGGGTACAGGCCCTAGTCCTCTGGTCTGACCATGCACATGTTAGCTTTCATCCGTTATTTGTTCCTCTTGTCTCTGTGTAAGTCTGTAGTCAAATAGAGGCCCATGTGACACTTGCTGTTATCACCACCCTTAGCTACAGACCAGGGGTAAGTTTCTAGGAATGGGGTAGATGTGGAAGACTTGAAGGATTTCCTGAGCTGTCTCATGGGGGGACCATTCAGAAGGTTAACAATGCATCAGTAACTCGCTCCTGTGGCAAAGCTCAGGTCCTGAGAAAGAAGAAGTGAATGCCTCCAGTCCCCTCTTTCTGCTTGCTTAGAACTGGATACATATTAGTGTTCTGTAGTGAGACAGAACCAGTTTCTTTGTTTTGTTTTTGTTTTAAACAATTGGCTCATGAGATCATAGGGACATGAAAAATCTAAAATCTACGAGAAAGCCTGACAGGTTAGAGACCCCGGCCAGCATTCTAAAACATGGGTTCAGAGGCTGCTCCTGCTGGAAGTGCTCATTCTTTATTTGGACCTGCAAATAACTGATAGGTAACTACACTGGTTAGTTTTGGTCAGCTTGACAGAAGCTAAAGTCACCTCCAAGTTCCTGCCTTGAGCTTCTAAGGTGGCTTCACTGGATGAGGGACTGTAAACTGTAAGATGGAATAAACCCATTCATCTTCAAGCTGGTTTCATCAGTGTTTTATCACAGCAAAAGCAAAGAAGACTATAACTGAAGGCAAGATAAATCCTGACATCTCTGCCTTCATTTTACGCCTGTCTCCTTTATTTGAACTAGATTCCTGCTCAACTCTATATGGAGGCATGTTAATCATTTAAGGATTATCCATTTGAAGGAGGAATATCCCTGATTCAAGCCTAAAGACACTAAGATGAAAGTGATGAAGGGCCTGCTCCTCAAGGCACATGAAAGTCCAGTAATTGCCATAAATCCCCATTACCTTGATTCCAGAGTTAGCAAGCCTTGCGGTCATATCACCCCGGGAAGAGACTCCCTCTGGTCCCATACAAGAGTGTACAACACTGGGAAATGGGAATCAAATTGCTCTTACAGTAAACGGTTGGGACAATGACTTCTCCAGAGCCATCTTCCAGAGCCTTCCAGAATGAAGATTGAAATATAGATCAAACAGGCCACAATTAATTCAAGACAGTTGTTCTGCGCACCTCTCCCTTCCTGCCCCAAGTAGTCTTATGTGTGAGACTAAAGCTCATCTCTGTAATCAAAGAGGCAGGCAGGCCTGGTCCCCTTTGTCTTGTGTCCACTAAATCTCTTTTCTTCTTTTCATCACCACTTTTCCATTTGATTTCAGGTGTAGGATGGAGTCTTGGACATAAAGTACCTCAAACCATTTGCTAGTTTGTTGGAGGAAGTTACATAAGTCCCATAATATGATAGGACTGGAAGTTTCAAATTCAGGCCAAATGTTAAGACCAGGTTGTGAGAGATCTTTTTTGAGACAGGCCAATGGGCTATCTTTTAGGATTGATAGTTGGGACCCCATAGTAGGCAGGAGAAGGCTGAATCCATGGTAATAAGCTATCCCCTGTGTCAGGGAAGGATGGGAAAGGCAAAGATCCAGGAGGCAAAGAGTCTGGAAGAAAACTCCTTTGCTCCAAAGGTCTAACATCCCCAGGTCTAAGACACCAAAATGGAAAAACCAGGACTGCAGGGTCTGGGAAAGGGGTTTTCAGAGACCCTCTGAACACATTTGGATCCTTACTTTCATAGTTACAGGGGCTGGAAAAGAGCTACTTAACAGCAAATGGCAAAGGGCCTCTGGATTGGAGGTTGGTGAGAGAGAGAGAGAGAAAGGATGTAAGAAGCTTTAGGAGTTTCCTTTATGAGTTCCTCAACACAATCAATATGACCTTCAGGATAAAGCCTGTGTGGCAATGAGACTGGGAAAATCGTGACCCCAAATGGGGTGAGGCCTTTGATCCATTTTCAATCGATTTTTGTAACGTGTGAGAGATGGAGATCTATCTTAGTTTCTTAGTTCCCAGCATTATTTATTGAAGCGGGAATTTGTTTTATCATGACCTTCTTTTATTTTTCAATAAGCCATTTTACATCTTTTAATTGAAGAGGTAAGATCAGCTGCATTTAGGATTATTATTGGGTTTTTATAGTTCCTATAATTTTATTAGTTGTAATCATTGTTACTTTGAATTTTTTATATGTTCCTTCTCCCTGTTCATAGGGGGTTGCTGGTGACTGCATTTCTAAAACACATGCTTTCTAAACCTTTATTGAAAACTAGGAAGCTGTAGCTGTTTGTGTCTGGGGCCTCTAACCACTGCACTGCTCTATATGTCTGTACTATGCTGCTTTGTTGCGATGTGACATGAAGTTGGGTGCTGTGACACTCAGTATTGCTCTTTCAGGTCAGGGTTGTCTTTGTTATTTTGGGTCCTTTGCACTTTGAATGAAATTCAAGACTATTTTTATATTTCAGTGAAGATGCCACCATAACCTTGATGAGGACTGCACTGAGTCAGTATCACATTTTAAATCATACAGCTGTTAGCACAGTATTATTTCTGATCCTGTATATGGGATCTTTCTGATGTCTAACATCTTCTTCCGTATCTTTCTTTGTCTTTTTGAAGTTTTCATTGTACAGAATTTTGCCATCTTGATTAGGTTTATTCCTACATATTTTTTAAGGATATAATGAACGGGGTTGTTTTCCTGGTATTTTCTCTCTCTTTCTTTTAGTAAATTTGGCAAAAGCATTATCAATCTTGTTTAAATTTGAAAGAACTAATTCTTTGTTTAATTGATGCTTTTGCATTGTCCTTTTAGTCTCTCTTTCATTATTTTCACCCATGATTTTTATTATATCTTTTGGCCAATTGGTTTTAGCTTTGACTTGCTTTTCTAAGACCTTGATGTGCATCATTATGCATCTGTGTTTTACTGATTCTTTTAAATATAAGCATGAATAGACATGACTATTTCTCCCGGAACTGCCTTTGTGTAGTCCAAAGATTTTGGTAAAATGTGATTTCATTTTTATTTGATTTTAAGAATTAAAAAATTCCCCTCTGATTATTTCAGTGACTTATCAAGAGGGCATTGTTTAATCTCCATGTATTTGTATAGTTTACATCCTTTCTCTTTGTTTGAAAATTACATACATGTACAGACTATATGTTGGTTTTATGCATTTCCTACTCCCCTTCAATGCCCCCGTCTCTCCAAATATCTCCCATCTCCCAGCATTATGTCTATTTTAATAACGCACTAAATCCAGTTGGTACTTCCCATACACCTAGGTGCATTTGGGTCATCCACTGGGGCATGGGCGACCTACCAATGGACACTCCCTCCAAAAACAGTGGCCCTTCTTCCCTCAGTGACTATAAACAGTCTTTTGTTCTTTAACTTTGTAGTATTAAAACAATATTATCTGATAAGATGCCAGAAATTATTTCAGTTTGTTAAGACTTGCTTTCTGGCTAAAAATATGACCTATTACAGAGAAACATCTGTGAGCTTCTGAGCGTACTGTGTACTCCACAGCTGTTGGATGGGATATTCTGTTGACATCTGTTCAGTCTGTTTGATCTATGGTATAGTTCATTGTCGCACTTTGTCTTGATATTTTATTGTCCTGGATTATCTACCTACTGACGAGAGTAAGATATTGTAAGCTACCCGTATGACTGTATCTGGACTCTGTCCTTTCATGTCTAGTAGTGATTGTTTTACAAAACTGAGTGTACCAAAGTTCAGCGCGTATGTATTTACAGTAATTGTGTCTTCTTGGTGACGTGCTGCTCTGTTACTATACAGTGACTTCTCTGTCTGTTCTGAATAATTTTGGCCAAGAGCATATTTTTTCAGATAAGAGTATCACTTATATCAGGAAACTACTTTCGTTTATTTTGTGTTCCCTTTGTTAACATCACTCTCCATCCAGTCCCTCGTAGTCTGTGTGTGTTGGTAAATGGGGTGCCTTTGTTGCAGATAACAAATAGTTGAATTTTATTTTATGATGCAATAAGCTAGTCTAGATCCTCTCATTGGAGAGGTGAGACCATTTACATAGTAGGGCTATTACTGAGAAGGGTGTGTTAAGTCCTGTAATTTTGTTAGTTGTACTCCCGGCTAGTGTGAAGTTCGTTTATACTCTCCTTCTCCGTACTTACATCAGGGTATTGTTGGTTTAATATGTTGGGCATAATTGCTTCTTGCGAGTTTCTTGTTTATTTTTCCTTGTACTTCCCTACTAGAAACTTTCCTCTGACTTTGTGTGTTGAAGTCTCATAGAGTTTCTGGTTTCATGATTATGAGTTATTTTAGTTTTTACTTCTCTTAGAAGTCCATCGTTGATAAAAAAAAAAAAGGTTTTAATATAGCCGCTGGATATTGAGTCGTAAGAGTTCTTCATATAATTTGGTATTTGCACTTTACGCATAGGGTCTGCACCTGTTCTTCACATGCCTCCTCCAGCTGCCTGTATGCTCTTAAGTTTTGTTTTGGCTAATGCACTCGTGGTTTATGGAAAGCAATCAGATCCAGTCATCTTCTGTGCCACCTGCTGCTTATAATAACCACTGTACTGAATTTAAGGGTGTGACAGGAGTGGAAACTCTGTCTGGTGTCCCTACCACAGGAAGGGGTGATTAATGATAACAATAATGTATCGGCTTTGGACTCACAGCATTCCACCTCTCCACATTATTGTTGTTTAATTCATCACTCAGCCTCTGTAGTTGCAGCTTCTTTCTGGCAACTTCAATCCACACCATTTATATGACATATCAAAAAGAAGAAAGCATCATAAGTTACCCAATTTCTGTCCCATTTTCCTTCTATGTTCCAAGTAACCATGTGCCCAATCACATGGTTATTAATGGCCCAGTTATGAGTGAGCAAAATCCAGATGTCTGCCAATGACCCACAGCTGCTGTGGAAGGTAATCTTCTCAAATACTCATGAAGGAAGCTGAGGTTGCAGCCTTGTTATGAGCACTGTGACCAATGTGGGGCTAAAGATTAGGGGCTTGAGGCTCCACACCCTCTAATCTGCACTTCTCCTATACAATCCATGTTTGGATTGATTCCCAGTCTGGGGAAAATGGCATTGTCTCCAGTGTCTTTGTTGAGATGAAGAATCAAACAGTTTTTAACTTCTGTGACCATTTCCAGACTTCCTTTGGACCATAGGACTAGACAGTAGGAAGTTTATTTTTAAGCTTATAAATAAAAATGAATTACTTAATACGTTAATGCATATTTATTTTTATTTTGTATTAATATAGCCAACATAATATACCCACAATAGCTATACTACAAATGAAATACTATCCTCGGACTATTATTTAGAAACCCTGATATAATCCAGGGAAACACTTCAGTGGATTACTCTTCTGATCTAAAGGAAATTGTGAAGTTACATGGTTTACCTTAGAAACAAATAAGGCTCTAGTCTATTCCAAAATTAATAGATTATACCACAGATCAACCCATATGACCACTGATATATATTTATATAGGCAGGAACAGGGAGTGTTATCCTCATTTATAACTTATTAAGTAACAATAAATGTCAAGCACATAGGAACAACCTGTCATATAAGCAGTGTGGAAGGACATTCCCAGAAAGAAACTGCAATTGTACAGACTGAGTGATGGATCAGAACTTCAGTGATGTGGAATGGTTGGAATGTTGCAAGTCCGAAGCCAAATTATTCTATCAGCCATTCATTGCCCACCTCTATGTGTGACCCAACATGTTTGTGATTATTAGGTAAATCTTTTGGGATGTATGAACAGATTCCTAGCTCCCACCAGCCCCAAAACTTAAAAGGTCACATAACATCTGATGACTATAGGAAGTCTGTCTCACTTTGCTGAAGCCTGCCTCCCTAATATACCGGCCAATGTATTTGAAACATGTGTTGATTTATGCCTGTATTTGTTCTGTTACTATAAAGAGAAATTGATAATTTATTGGATCATGCTTTGGAGGAAAACCAGATGAGAAATATTTCCCGAGTCCATGGTCACTCATTTTGATTCCAGAATAAATAATCGTTTTTTGCTTTGAGGAAAGAGTTATGTTTCTGTATCGACAGTGGATGCCTTAGAATTGTGGGTAATCAAAGGGCGTGAAGCGGGGAGCTTCTTGTGGTTTTCCACCCTCTCTCTACTCGCCTCTCCTCCCACATACATATAGAAATGGAAACTGTAGTCCGAAGGCCAGTAACCCTCACACCCTGCGTTCAGGACAAACATAATCAGTATACCTCCCCCTTAGCAAGCTGCCAGGTCCCTGCAGCCCTGTGAGCAGGAAGAACCCCTCAATGAATCATCAGACATGAGGACCTTACTTCTGAGCCCGGTCTTCTGTGTTCACCCCACCCTTTCCTCCACAGCTAAGACTGATCAACAACCAAGCACTTCAGCCACTAGAACTCAGTTTGTTGAGACCAAGCACCAGCGGTCTACGGCCCTCAGCAGCTCTAGTGTGCTTCTACTGTGAAATGTCCTGGATGAGGAGACACTGACCTAGTGTCCACATGATGGTGATCCTTCATGACCAGCAGGTGGCTCTGCTGTGCAGAAGACACTAGCCTGCTTCCACAGCCTGCAGAGAGGAGGGTTGAGCAGCAGTTATGCTCCTCTGAGCCTTCAACAGTCCATCATGTGTTCTAAGAAAAACGAAAGAAGTTAGGAGTTAAGAGAGGTCTACTGAGCACCAGCAGAGCTGTGTGTTCACAAAACAAACACAAACCCTTGTCGTCACTTCAGAATTTAGACTACGTTGATGAGATGCGGAGCCTTGGGGCAGTACAAATTTTCCCTTAGCTCTTAGTGCTACAATATGAATAATACATTCAGTTCCTAGAGAGGCTGTACCGAGAAGATTGGGTACCCCACACAGAACTTTAATGTCCTTACTGTATGATGTGTCTCTGCCAAGTGCTGTATGTGATGCCTGTAACGGAAAATGCAGCCGCAATACATGATTTGCCATTGACATGTGATAAAGTATATTTACCCAAGTATTTATGTCTAGAGGGTGGAATCCATAGCTCCTGAGTATAACCCACCAAAGCATATATAACATTGAAATAAATGAACCCCAATAGTGCAGAACAGAAATATGATTTCTGGTTATTTTAATAATAATAATAATAATAAAGTTGAATTTCAGAAGGAATGGGAGATGTTAAGTACACGGGGTCTTAAAGCAGGGAGACAGAACACAACTTGGCCATGAGGTTAGGAGAATGAGGTCAAGTCACAAGAGGAGGCAGAACAGATGTCCTTACCTGCATGAACTAAATGTGACAAGGGGCCAGGATGGAGACTTAATCTCCTGGCTTCTCCCTCAGATGAGAACTGTGGGGCGACAGGTTCCACTGGACATCAGGTTTGCACCTGTGATGGAGAGGAGAGCCACTAATTACAGTGACACATTTGCTGCTTTCACTGCAGACAGCAGCACAGCAACAGGCTCTTAGGGATGACAAAATGACCCACTGAGTCCAGACATCGAGAGCCTCGTTCAGTCAGGATGCGCTCTTTGTCCTTCGTCCCCTTTTTAGTGTGAACTGTGTTACAAAATATTAATTCTTGACACGAGGGAGTTTCCAAATTTACCGTAGTTGGTGCATTGATGGTAACGGGAATACATCTCTTATAGATCTACTAGTAGACAAACACCAGAGGAATATCCATGAGGTGCACACTACTTATTTGTGAACCTAGAGCTTTTGAAAAATAGATTCGTTATTGAATTCTTGTGGACTTCACACCACTTCATCATATTTAGCGCACCCTTCTCTATGTACAACCTCCATAGCAGGCCCACAGGACTCCGTGTATTCTGTCATATCTATTCAGGCCTATTGAGTCACATTGTACCCCCAGATGTCTGTCGGTGTGAGTTCATCCACTGGAGTCATTCAGCCTATCTAACGTCACCCTGTTAAATAAGATTAACGCTCCCTCCCCCCAGCAGTGATCAGCTGTCAGTAGTTCCTCGACAAAGTTGTGGCCATCTGCCCATTTCCCCAGTTCAATGCTGGGTTTGTCTGATTGCGTTTGCATGGGTCGTGTGCATGCTGTCACCACTGCTGTAGGTTCATATGAGCAGCATCCCAGGAGCCTGTGAGACTCTATTTCCTTATGGTCACGTACCTCTTCCCCGAGTTCTGACAGTCTTGCTGCAACTTCTTCAGCAATGGTGCTTGAGCCCCGGGTGGGTGAAGTTTAATGTAGGAGGACACTCTCTGCAGACTCTTATTCTCTACACTATTAGCTCTCATAGCTTTGGAGGACCCTATGCAAGCTACTAGGGGAGAAAATCAATCAATGGTAAAACCCCAGCTTAAAAGCCTCATAACCACAACAATGACCAACACAGAAAACTATATTGGGGCACTAGTGGCACGTTTATCGTGGGAGTAATCAACAGTTACATAATTAGACTTAAAGCCTACAGTGGGAGGGAGTTCATGTGTGGTTCTGTAAACATAGCCAAATACACAAGGCCGGAGAGGTCACGGATCTTAGAGAAAACTCCAAGTCTGTCACATTCCTAGACAAATGTAATTTCCTTCTGTATGCTAAATATGGATCCGGATCCATATATTTACAGACAAGATGCTAGTCACCACCCATCAAAGAAGCTTTTTTTGCAACAGAGACTATTACAGAGTTCTACAAATGGTCACACAGAGAGAATAATTGTCTGTGAGATGTCCAGCCCTAAGTGACACATCTACAATGGAACCTCTACACCTAAGGCTCATAGAACACAGTGGAACAAGGGGTAGAGAGAATACTAATACATCCTTCAACTCTCGCCAACAAAGCTTCCTCATTCAGAAGACGGCAATGACTCTGAAGCTTTTAATGTGTACCTATGGGACTCAGTTCTGTAGCATGAGATGACAGTTTCACTTCTGTGCAGGAACCCAGAGAAGCCTGCCTGACTTCCCTAACTCTTATCCAAAACTTGGACCTTCAGTACCTACACAAGATAGAAGTGCTGATAAATATCTCAGCTGGGCTTCCTGACTTTCTATGTGCTCCCTGGAATCCCTGCTGTGCTTCGGAAGAAAACACCAGACATGGTGGCAACTCTGGACCTCTGCACTGTCCTACCAAGAAACTTTGACTAAGGAAAGGAAACATCCTCAGAAACGTATTAAAATGGACACTTGGACAGAAGTCTTGCTCTTTCTCTGGGGGGTCAGTTAATTTCTGAATGGATCAGATTAGAAGCCTGGTGAATCATCTTTCATGAACTCATCACTGTCCATTTCTCTGCAAACTGTAATCTCTTTGTAGCTCTATTTTAACTTTCTGGAACAGTCTACAAGTTACTGTCCCTGTAAGAGTAGCCATGGATTTATCTGACATACTTTTCCCAAACATGTGACATGACTTACTCAATAGGAAGCCCTCTAGCCATCTTAACTATGAGGAATCTGGAGCCCATGCTGGGCACTGCACTAGGACATTCTGCTCACTTCCTGATAAACATCTGAAGGACATGCTGGACAAGTGTCTAAGGCTCAGTGGGCTACTTGGATGGAGAAAGAGAGATCATACAAAAGGACAAGTTATATCCGAACACCAAGCTATCAGAATGGCCCTTCACAATCATGGCTCATACTTGAACATGATGTCTTAGAAGGAAAGAAGAGAAGCCTGGAGATGAGGCAAAGCCAGGCTGGGTTTGTTGCATCGATCAGCCGTAGAAGCTAAGGGGCAGGGGCACCTGTGTCTCAGCCAGACCGGAATATACTGTAAGAGAACATCACTGTCACAATGTCCTTTATTCCAATGCAATTTCCCTCTGTCCCATACTGACAAGGGTAAGTCTCTATACTCTTCAGAATCAATGGCAACTTTTGGTTGCTCATAGAATGGCTTTGTGTCTTTTTATTTTGGGGAGTGCCTCTTCAAAGATGAACTCTACTGGGAATATGGTTTCAGCAGCTTTCAGGCAACCCAGGACAATGGATATTGCAAACTTCAGTTCAGGACTTGTATCACTGCATTTGTGTTTGAGAGACAGATGTGTAAAGTGCAGTTAGAAGATGTCACTTACTAGAGGAGATAATATACGCATCATAACGGGCTACTCCTATGATGTCTGTCCTGCTCTTTACATCCTAGTTAAGGACCCATTTCATTCTCTTCTAATGCTGTTTTGAATGGAGATGATATAATGTTACACTTAAATGACAGATGTTTGATTCAGGTCTGTCCAAGAATACTCCAACATTTCAGAAGCTTTCCTAAGAAGTAAGTTGCTGTGACAGTGCACACATGATTAACATGGTAATTGCCTTTTGGGTGACTCCGATGGAACTGAAGTCACAGTTGAGAAAGGTACACAGGATCAGAGGCAGGAGTGAACTTTCTCAGCACATTGCTTCTCAAGCCTGTGCTCATTCTTGACATTTCTAGTATTTGGAGCAGGATTAAAAGAGTTTCTTTAAAGATTCTGATACTTGGTTCCTAAGGAGTCTTCACTGGGTCTCACAGCAGATATCAAAGAAGTACAAATACAGAGAACTTGTTGCACTGTATTTATTTGCGATATAGAAAACTGAAGACAAGTAGAAGGGTGCTGAAAGTTGGTTCCTAGTTCCCAGAGGGAGCAATGAGCTTGCTTTAACTCTGCCCTTGATGTTTACTGGCAGCAGAGTCGGAATAATTTGGGTTTTCTCCTGCAGAAACCTCTTCTGCGTTCAGGAGAGACACAGCGTCTTCGCTGGCAAGTGCAGGTCTCGTTGCTTGCTACTCCTGGAGAAAGAGAAAAATCAGGCGCCGAGTATGGCATCAGATGTAAAGGACAAAGAGAATGCAGACATTTATTTTCCTGACTTGCTTGTGTCTAACATGTGACCTTCTTTAAACCAATAGCTTTAATAGCTTTGCCAACAGAAATCAATATACATAGAGAGTATTGCTTGCTCAGAATTTGGTATTATTTTTCTCACCTGTCTGGTTCACATCTGTGTGTTCCTGGTCTCCCATGAATACAGTAAGCACAGTCTTATCCCAGTTTCGGATTACTCCTCTTACCAAGTGAAATATACTCTGTATGACTGTCTCCCCATATTTACTCTATATAACTAAGTTTCCCCGTTTTGTTTCAGAAAGGATATGTTGGTCTGTTCATACCTTAAGTTAGCAAATTTGAGATACGATTTAGAATAAAAAATCTGCAGATGAAGAAAGTCTCTTAAATCTAATTTTTTTCTGATAAGTTAGTTAATAGGCCGGCAAGTGATGCAGACCTTTCCAGACCTCATCCGCAGCCTGTTCCCAGTCCTTCTCTTCCTCCAAGCCTCTATATGTTGGAGTTCTTACCTGCTTTTTGAAGGTCAGGATTTTCAATCCCTCCAAAGGAGATGGATATGATTTGCTCCTTCCCCGGCTGTTCTTCATCAGGACTGCCTTCAGTTTCTTCTTGGAGAGACTCAACCTGGTCATTCTCTTCCAGCTGTTCCTCATCTGGATATTCCTCAGCTGTTCCTAAGAGAGGCTCAGTCTGGACCTGGAAGGCCAGCAAGAGAAGGGCAGTGAAGAGGGCAAGTGTCCTCATGGCTAAATGTTACCGAAGGATCAGAGAACTATAGAGCCAAGTGTGTGTGGTGAGGGCTCACTTCCTATTTATAGGTCTGCTAGGAGAAAGTTCAAGTGTGGCCCCTGCAGCTAGAGAAGGTGTGATTGATAGGCAGGGGAAGGAGCCACTGCCCTCAGGGACCCTTTGTTCTGTTTACACAGCTTCCATCCTAGCATTGTTGAGTGTGTGTGTCTGTGCTTTCAGAGCACCGCCATGATAAGGATATAGCTAGCTTTCCCTGTGGTCCATCTGCTTCAATATTTACTTTTCAATGTTTGAAAATGGAAAAAATATACAAAGATACCCTTTCTCTTCAACATTTGGAACACTTTGAAAAGAATCGGTGTTAATTCTTTATTTTTTGTTTTTATCTTCTGTGTATGAGTATTGCCTGCACGTGTGTAATATCTGAGGTCAGAAGAGGGTATTGTATTCTCCTGGAACAGGAGTTACAGATAGTTGTTAGCCACCATATGGGTGTTGCGAATCAAACCCAGGTCCTCTGCAGGAGCAGTCAGTGCTATTAACTGCTGAGCCACTCTCCAGCCTGTTAATTCTTCTTTAAACCCTGGAGAATCCAGCAAGTGAAGCTATCATATCCTGGGATTCTTTTGTGGAAACTTAGAGATATTCCAAAAGTTACATGGTGTTGTAAGAAACTCAGAATAACCTAAAGAGCCTTGTGACAGAACAAATGATCCCTGTTTTAAAAACTCACTCTAAATCACTGGTGCTACCTGCAGTATATAAAAAAGCATAAAGATAAATAATCCGGAAACTTGAAAAAAATTGCTTACAACACACTGTTTCTAAAATTAGAATACAAAGCAACAGATCTCCTCGTGGAAGTCTCATACATGGTTGTCAACTGGCATTGTTCGATGATACCAGGGTCCTTCTAAGGGAGAGTAAAAGTGTTTTTAACAAATGTTGCTGGGGCAAATAGGTATCCATGAGCTACAGAATATAGTTGAATTCTACCCCATACTATGCATAAAATTAAACTCAAAATGAATCAGAGTCTTAACACTAAAATATTAAAATTCATAGAAGACAGAGGGTTAAATGTTCATGTCCTATAACTGGCAATTAATTCTTATATATAAAACCAAAATCTTCACAACAAAATGAAAACACAAGTGTTACCATTAAAATTAGTGCTCTGACCTTAGAAAGAGACCATCAAGTAAATGAGTTAAGTGGTCACAATCATCATGGTTTTCTGGTTGGTTGATTTGTTTGTTTGGAGACAGGGTCTTGCTATATGGCCCTGGCAGGCACTCAGAAACTCCACTATTCAAGACTATATACTATGGATTTGCTAATCTTGACCTAAAGTAAAATGTTGGAATTTTGTGATCTACTTTGAACACTAAGGAGTACTCTAGTGTAGTATAAAATAATTGATTATATTATATCAGAGAACAACACACATAATCATGGGTAAATATTTATACAGTTGAGGATCGAGGAAGCTTGACTTTGCCATGACTTTGTAATTATTTATGAAGTAGTCCGCAGTCAAACAGATGCAGCATGTGGTAAAAGTGGAAATCCAAGATCAGACAAACATCAAAGAGGTCAAAGAGAATAAGGGAGCTCTGTTTAACCCTCTGCATTTCCACAGCCTCCGTTCCCCTGAGACATATGCAAGCACCAAAATATAACCTCTAGTTTAAATGACTCATTCTCTTCTGTGATTAAGGTTTCAGTGACCAAATGCCTAAAATATAAGCATATTTCTTCCTTTTAAATTACCAGCTACTGCAGTCACAGAAGAAGGACCCTCAAGACAACACTCACTCACTCATTATGACCTGAGCATTGATCTCTGCATTCTCTGTTCACTCCATCTTTATGCCCACAACTAAGTAAGTTCAATGGCCAGTGATCTAGGCCATTCCACTGAAATGCAGTGTGTTTGAGACCAAGGGCTATCTGTCTGCCCTTCTCAGTAGCTCCAGTGGGTTTGCACATTAAAATCTCCTCCCTTAAAAAAATTGAGCTTGTGTACATTTCATACAACAGTTCTTAATCAAATTTAGACCCCTTCCTATCCATGACCCCCAGCCACCCACTGGACCCCATGCAGTCCGCCATACACGTTGAGTCCTGTCCAGTCAAGATATCTCCCGGTGCAAAGTCATCCACTGGAGACAAGTCAGACTATCCAGAGACTGTAAGGTTTGCTCCCCGTCACACAGTGGTAATCACTCTCCACTAGCTCCCAGTCTAAGGCCAGCCGGCCACCCGTTTCTCTCGCTTCATTCTGGGTCCCTGTCTGATTGAGTTGGCATGATCCTGTGCTTGATGCCACAGTTGCCCAAGTTCACATGTGCAAGCGCCCAGTGGCACTGCCGTCTCCGTGAGAAGGACCCAGCAGGGGGCGCTGCTGCCCTGTTAGTTCAAGCTTCTCTCCCCAGAGAGCACAGAGAACACGCTGTAATAGAAGGCTGGAATTCGTGAGTTAGCAGAGATCTGATGAGCACCAGTGAGACCAAGGAATTCATAGAAATAACCCAAATCCTGTTATCACCTAAGAATCCAGAGGATTTCGGGGGTTCTTTTTGTCTTAGTAAAGTTAAACTAGTATCTTAAGTGGGTTAAAAAAAGAAAGGAAAATAATCATTTGTGAGCATTCATACATATTCATTTCATGCTTAAACACATTTATTAAACTTGGGGGACAACTGCGCCAAATTGGAGACTTGACACTTGTGGATCTCTCACTGACCCTCTGGGGCGGGTTGCAGGGTCCAGTGCCTGTACAGCACTGTGAGGCTCAGGCTGGCAGGGAAGCGTCTCTCTAGTGCCTTAGTCTTCTCGCTGTGTCTCTGTGGGTACTGGCACTCCTTAATGTATAAGTTCAAGTCAATCACATTGCCTCATTTGGGTGTAAGAATTACATGATGGCCACACCTGTGATCTGGCATATGGGGTGGAAGTGGGAGAATCGGAGTCCCAGTTCAGCCTTGGCTACAAAGTGAGTGGAGACTGAGGTCTTATCTAAAAAGGCAAACCAAACAAGCAATAACAGATCCACAAGCCACAGAGACATGCGTATGGACACTTTTAATTAGCTGTTTAAGGTGGTGGTGTTTTATGTGTGTGTGTGTGTGTGATAGATGGTCTCAGTAATGTTATGCATTGTAATACAAACATACTTTCAAGGGGTATGAGCTGAAGGCAGATTGCCATGGAGTTCAGGTACTTCCCAGAGGCAGACAAAGAGTTGAATGCCAGGGGAGGAACAAAGAAAAGACTCAGAAAGGGGGAAAGCAGATTTTTATTGACATAGAACAAGAGGTAAAGACACCCTGTGGGGCAGGGTTGCGGGTGTCAGGAGACCAGCAGGTGACTTCTGGGATGGTTCTTCTTTTATAGTGTCCATAGGTCTTCTCTCCCTTGATTACCTCTTCCCAAGCTTCATCTTTAGACCCATAGGGGCCGGACAAAAACAGAGATATGAACGCAGATATCCTTGCCTGCCTGATGGCTCTTTCCGGCTGGGAGTCTTAGTTTTTGGGTTTCTTGTTTTGACACATTCTCAGAATTAAGCGGGAATGTTTCTCTTCCCTCCTTCTAACCTCTGCCCTAACTGCCCACCTACAGCTAATTTCTAACAGTACCAACATACAAATTATTATGGAAATATATCTATTATGGAAATATATACAGCATATAAATTATTTAATACAATACACAATTTGTATATTAATCTAGAGTACATATTCCTGCCTCTGAAGAAAAATTAATTATGCCTATTATGGACATTTCATTCTTTCATTATGCATATTTCTTTTAAATAAAAAGTACCCAAACATTTTACATTAAAGTGATTCCTTGCCATGAGTCAAACAATTACATCTTTTATCTCACCATTCAGAGATATTTTTGGTAATTAAGAGGAGAGAAATTTCCAGAAAATCACAGATCAGAACCCTTGTGAGTAGAGTTGCCTTCCAAACCCCCTTACAGCTCTGGTCTTGCGTGGTCAGAACTTTCACAGCCACCACAATATCTTATGTAACTTTGAATTTGCCTGGCCTCTCTGAAGACCAGAGAGCCCATATCACCCATGGCTATTGCTCCTTTTTCTGGGGTCCGTTCTTACACACAGTGCTGTGCTTTCTATTGCCATGATAGAAAAAAAAAAGACAACTCAGAGAGCAAAGGGTTTATTTTGTCTTACAACACCTAGATCACAGTCCAGCATCAAGGAAGTCAGGGCCTGGAGCCCAGGGCAGGAACCTAGAGCTAGGGACTGAAGCAGAGACCATGGAGGAACTTGTTTGCTGACTTACAACTCTGGCCTGTGGTCAGCATGCTTTTTCATATACTCCAAAACCAGCTACCCAGGAGTGAGACCATCCACCATGGGCTAGCCTCTTCCACATCATTCAACAATGGAAAAAATGCCTCACAGATAAGCCCACAGATCAATGCAGTAGAGGAAATTCCCTAGTCAAAGCTTCCTTTCCCCCAATGTGTCAGATTGGCAAGTGAAACCAACCAGCACAGGTGCTCACGTGTTTTGGTCCAGACAACAACATTCATGCAGACGTTACATGCCTTAGAAAGAGGCCCAGAGAACTGTCAGGAAAAAGACGGAGAAGAACAAACAGGTCAGGGCAACAATGGCACTCAGTCTTTAAGTATGTGGATCAACCCGCTTCTCCAGACTTGATTTCTTCTAAAAATTTCCAAGTCTGAGAGTAAAAATGTTGACTCAGCTCCATGTGATTTCTGAAATTTGAATCCAAGAATCTGATGTAAATAGTAGACAGTACACACACACACATACACACACACACACACAAACGCACACAGAGAGAAATGTTCATACAGAGAACCTGATGTAGTGCTGTTATATTGCATGAGAAAAGAAGACCAGAGAAGATTCTAGCTGTTTGGGGACAGCCTGGGCATGAGGAGGTTCTCTAGGTAATCTTACTGTGCAGTCGAGTGTGAGCACACTGCTCTGTTGCTACCTAAAAGGGAAGCAGGGCCAGGTACATGAGAGAGCTGGAAGGCAACAGTTAAAACACAGGAGCGTGTAAGCTGATGCTCAAACAGAGAAGAATCTAGGTGAAGGCAAGAGTTCGCACACAGTCAGGGGAAGGGGAGGTCAATCATCTAAGGGTAAAAGTACTGAGAATTTGAGACAGCTAGTAAGAGGCTTACATCACACTGAAGAATTCCCCGTAATTTGCAAGTTTGTTAACTTTCCATTGATTTTCATACACACACACGCACACATGAACTTTTCTTAGAGCTTACTTTCTGGCTCTGGTTATAAGTATAGTTGAGAAAGTTAACCCCCTCCAAAACTGTGGAAAAGGAAGTTAGAAATGTCTGCATGTTTGAGAGATATCTTCACTCCTATGTTCACTGAAACTCTATTCTACACAGTCAAGACACAGCATCAACCAAGCATCCTTCACTGAATAACTAGAACATTGTTAAAGGGCATGGTGGACAAGTGTTAGAAGTTCAATAGGCATATGGTTGACGGAAAGAAAGGACAGAGGGGAAGAAGAAAGGAAGAGACACATCCTACCCTTCAAAGATGCAGGACGGGTCCTTCAGAGACATGGGTGTGCCCAGTGCTGTCCACCATACAACATAAATCTTGGGATTATGTCCTTCCAGAGCTGTCTTCCTCTTCTCTTCCAGGAGGGCATGGCGGGAGAGCACAGGCTTTGCGGGCACACGCTGTGCTGCTGTTGCTTGTTCCTTCTTAGACTAAGCTTTTCTGCTGTCACTTCCCTGCATGCCTGACTGGTTAGAAGCATTAGAACCTTGGAGTCCCACAGCATCTAGTCAAGTCCCTCAAGCATCTAGCCCTTAGACTGCTGCCTTCTGTGTCTGCATTTTCCCCAGATTCTCCTGTGAGGTTCTATTTACAGGCAGTATCAGAGTCTCAATAGCTTAACATAATTCAAGAAAGTATACATGGCAACGTGTAGATGAAGAGCTGAGCCCACGGACTGCGTGTTTCTGAAAGTCAGTTTTACCATACGCAGCTCCACTAGATGTGGGTTGACAGTTCTGATCATGTGTATACTCTGGTGGAACTTCCTGCTTGTCCTCCTGTTCCCTGTATCTTTGCTGACACCCCTTTCTAAAGTCACACTTATGTGCATGGAGCTGATACCAACCTAGGGCTTCATAGGCTTGTTCAGTCTTAGCAAGAGGATGGTGGTTTCTCATAGAAGTGACACCACTGTGACTGTGGAAGTGCAAAGATAATCGTGATGTTTTTCTGCCTCCCAAGTTGACAATTTCTTTGAGAGTGAGTGTAATCTGTATGAGGCAGAGGTAGGAAACAGGTGGGAGGTACAAGAATCAGCAGCATTAATTGCAGCAGCATCGACCAGTCTAATCTCTCAGGGTCTGATGTCTATGTTCATACTTAAGATTCCTACTAACCAGAACCAGAACAGTGTTTACATCCTGGTACTTGATCCCCAGGGTCCTGCTTGAAGACAATAAATAAGCACAGGTACAGAGAACTTGCTTCAAGGACTTTATTTAGTTCTAGCGGGGGAAGAAGTTCAGGGACACAGCACAAGAGAAGCAGCAGAGCCCTTCCAGCTCTCAATTCACTTCATAAACATTTCTTCATGTTCCTCATGTTCTGCGGCAACAGAGTCGGAAGACAAAACCTCGGTAACTGCATACTCCATAGATGCGTTCTCGAGAACTGCAGGCTCCGCTTCTGCAATAGCACACCCAGCCTGATCTTACATCTGGGGATAAAGAGGACACATTAGGCATGCAGTGTCTGGGTCAGCAGAGGAGTGGAGAATTCTGGGATAGCACAGCTCTAAGCTCTAGCCCTTCCCCCACCTCATATCTCTACTGTGTTGACATTTCTTACCTATATCTTGAAGAGCAGAGCTTTCATCCCCTTCAAAGGATATGGCAATATCCTGGTTCTCTTTTCCCAGCTGCTCCTGTTCTAGAGTCTCCTCAACTTGGAAAACCTTAGCCTGGGCCTGGAGAGCCAGGAGGAGAAGGGCAGCAAACAGGATGAATGCCCTCATGTCTAGTAGTTGCCTAGAGGATGGAAGAACAGGAGACAAGTGTAGAGGGTCTGAGAGGAGAAGGCTGAGACTGGCCCTGTAGTTGGAGGAAGTGTGCATTGATGGAGAGTGAGAGGGACTATTGCCCTTAACATCCTTCTTGATGTTGCTGTTCCTACAGCTTTCATCATGATGTGCGTGACCCTGCTGTCTCTTACTGTTTAGCGCTTGAATTTGGTATTTATCAGTTGAAGGAATGTTCACTTCAGGTTAAAAAAGAAATAGTACAGCTATGTATTAAGTTCAAGGAAGATATTTCTTTACATTTATGAAGATGGATCCTGATGCCCTCTTGAATTGTGTACTCTGAGCTCAGACTGACTCTAATGACATAGAGGGTTAACTCCTGACAAGGCTGTTTACAGCATGTGTGAAAACCACAATGACTTTATCAGACCAAACGACCTCATGTAATTCTGACTGGACAGTTGAACTAGCAATAAAGAAAGTTCACTTTTCCCCTGTATCCAAGCAAAACTGACAATTAAGAGCATATATATATTAGAGCACACAACTTGGTGATGTGATATACAATCTATCTTCATCACAAATTAAATGAATCGCAGGTTTAGACACAGGACTTGAAACCATAGAAGTACTAGGAGAAAACGTGGACCTGGATCTGAACAGCAATTTCTTGAAACAAAGCAAAGGTGGGAGTGGGATTAAATTAGACAGTGAAGCTTCTGAAAATCAGAAGAAACAAGAAGGAGAATGAGAGGACAGACTAGGATATGGCAGGAAAGAATGGGAAAGCATCGTCTGATAAGGGAATTCCACCAAAAATATATAGGCAGCAAATTGCAACTCAATAGCTAAAATCAAGTAACACAGTTAGCAAACAAGAAGTGGGTCCAAGGAGAAGTTTCCTAAAATAGAAAAAAGTTATTTTAGAAGATATTATTATCTCTGTCTTTATGACAAGGAAGGCATCTGTTGTGAATAAAGCCTTTTGAGTTTCTCCTTACCTTAACCCAATCTCCTATCCTCAGCAGCCACCCTAGGCCCAGACAGAGGAGCCCTAACAGAACCTCTGAATAGAAGGGCTCCTCCAGAGCAGACTTCCCTTTCGGGGTCAGTTGCATCTGGGCTTCAATGACACAGAAGTTGTGGGAAAATTCAAGAGGTCTCCATTACCTACAGATCCTTGGGCTATGCGGGGCGATTGGAGTGGCTGAGGCAGCAGTCCCTCTGTCCAGATCGCAGGGTGCAGCTGCACGCTCACAGTCTTCCCCTTTAAGGGGTCCTTGTAGTGTCCTAATTTCTTGAGGTTAATTTCTATTGGATACTTTATCACCTGTGGTGCAAGGGCTGTTGGGCAATTGGCAAAGCTGGAGGCAGAACAGGGCTTCCTAGAGAGACTTCTTATCTATCTTCTTCAGCCCTGGCCAGGTCTAGGTGGCAGCCAATTACTATTTGACCATCACTCGTATAGTGGGTCCTGTGCTACGCAGGCCTCTGAGGCTCGGTCAGCTGGAGCTAGGAAATCTGAAAAAATACATACTAGGAAGGTGTGGCTTAAACATCATGATTTACACATTGAAACAAATGTCCATGAACACATAAAGAACGATTGGAAATCCAATTCTGTTAGCTTCCCCAGAAACCTAGGGTTGAAACATTAGAACCATCAGCAAGGCAGGAGCGCTGTACTCATGGGTGAGAGTATACACTGCTTCTGTGTGCTGTTGTGAAGGTTTTAATGGGATCTCTTGTGTGACTGATGTGTTTGTAGCATGTAATTCTCTGTAGTGAGCAGATGCATCCTTACTGACCACTAGATAAGCCTGGCTAAATAGTTGTCTGAAATCATGTGGGCAAAACACTCATGGGACTGTTACATGAGACCTAATGGCTCCTGGATGTCCCATAGGCCACAAACCAGGCCTGTCTCACCAGATGAGTGTGCTCAGAGGCATCATACCTAAACCCATGATAAAGGTCTCCCTAGACCCAGAATGACTGGGATGAACAGCCTTTATATGATGTGTTCCTTCCTGGGTTGTATGGAGGGGAATCCTAAGGAGACCAGTGTACATTGAAAAACAGAGGGAGGGGAGTGCATGACAGTATGGGACTAGAGTCCTGCAGGCTCCTGGGACCTTGCTCATGTGAACCTACAGCAATGGTGACAGTGTACACAAGACTCATGCAAACTCAGTCAGACAAAATCCTAGCACAGAACAGTGGAAATGGGCAGCAAGCCCCAGTCTTAGTGGAAGAACTACTGGAGGCTGATTACTGCCCGGTGAGGAAGAGGCGGGACACTGGACGGGCTGACTGGATCCCCGTGGATGAGCTTGCACTGAGGGACATCTGGGGACCTAGCTTGACACAGATGATAAAATGCATGAACTCTAGTGGGGGCCACTGTGGGATGGTGCCAGTGAGTGAAGCAGGCATCGAGATGATTATGACATCCTGTGTGAAATACACAAAAATTCAATAAAAATATGTTTAAAAAATAAAATCACCCTTCATCCTCTTTCTCTGCATCTTAGGTAACTGAAACCAGATTTGGGGAGAAGAAAAGTGAATATGACCATTCCAGACACAATGAGTATCTGTGTTGAGATTACTGTACCCAGATTCTAGAGACTGTCAACATGGCCCCGTAAGCATTGTTGTGACCTCTGCTAGTCCTAAAGGAAGAGGGCCTAATGACCCTGAGACCACCACTGACTGCTTTGCTCAAAGTAGAGCTATCAAATTGTGAAGGACTGATGGAAACTGAGCAAGAGATTAAGCCTCTACTCAGTCATCAGTAAGATGAGGGCCTCCAGTGTAGTGTCAGGTGATACTGCTGTGCTGTGTCATCAAGTTGCCTGTCAGCTTAGGAAGCTGTGGTCGGCGTGTTTGCCTTAGTTCAAGAGTCCTGTGGCAGGCTCAGCTTTTGGGAAATTAGGCAAAGGTCTCAATATAATGAATGGGAAAAATTGAGCCTTTGAGGAAATTGGGCCTCAGGTGATAAATTTTTTTTTTGAAGGGGGAGCGGGGTCTGGAATTTAGTGATCGCCTCTAAGTATCCAATGGATGTGAAAAACAAAGAGAGAAATGGAGTGTGTGCAGGAGACACTGTAACAGCTTCTGGCAGTCAAAAGGGAAGGCTCTTTGCACACAGAACATATGCCAATCCTTAGACAGTTCCCTGCTGGGGCAGAAGACAGTGGCTTTGTTAGGAAACCTACTTCTATCTGGGTGTTGTAAGACTCAGGTCTCCTAAGCCCACAATTTTGCATAACTTGGGAAGCTACACAACCTGACCTGGGCCTGGAGGTTTTTCTTGCATGAGACTTCACTAAGGCAAACACTGGTTCACAGTTAAATGCAATTCTGTGGGGTCATCCTAGCAAAACTAAGGAAAGAGAATCACTAGATCAGGGGCTCTGGATGTATACAAGCATTATATCCTATGTGTACCTTGTCCTCTGCTGCAGGAGCGACTGGTTGGCTGGTGACTTCATAGCCTAAATGAGATTCTTTGTTTCCCTCAATGATTTCGTGGTCCTAGGTACTGTGCTCTGAAGAAGCATCATCTCCATCAACATCTCACTGTGGTGATGGGGTTTGAGGTTTGATCATCTGGGTGAAGGACACCTTCGCAGGTGGCCACCCAAGAAGGAAACTGGGCCATTCTGATTGCTAATATAAACTTCTAAATACCTTTGTAGTGTTCCTACACTTCTGTTTGCTTTGCCTCTAGTATCGTATGAGCTTATTTCCTCCTTTTGTTCAATCTGGAGCAGTGTCAGCAGGAGCTTGGTATGACATGGTACAGAGTTCAGTCAGTCAGAGATGTGTGCTTATGTGAAGGAGCCTGAGGAGAGCTGAGACACTGATGGTTTTCATGCCTCTGTCCTCAAAGGAAACACTGTCAAGCCTACACTCAGGATGATGCACCCCATAACTTCCTTATTGTACCAGACCACTCACTTAAAGAGTCACGTACAACCAGAGATGGATATCTTGGTCCCAGCATAT
This sequence comes from Eospalax fontanierii, assembly GCA_035773235.1. NCBI lineage: Eukaryota > Metazoa > Chordata > Mammalia > Rodentia > Spalacidae > Eospalax > Eospalax fontanierii. Next base: position 58,100,737 of record CM069542.1, on the reverse strand, counting down.
AGATTTCAAGAGCTATTTCCTGATAGCACCATCGACTTGCCTGCCACGCTAGAGAGGACTCCTTCAATAAACTCTCTAAATGCAAGAAAATCTGTATATGGAGCTGACTGATGTCTAAATGGCAAATATAAGTTAAAGCAGGTCTGAGCGTTTTTTCAAGACCTCAGTTGGGCAGTGGTCTCCTGCACGGCACCAGGAGAATGGAGCAGGATCATGTTCACGGGAGGGAAAAGAATTTGGGACTTGTGAAGCTCTGGATCATCCTCTTCTGTTTCCTCAATATATTGGTGAAGCAGGGCTTCATCTTTTCGCTTTATTTCTCAATAATACAGAGCACACTACAAGTCTCATAAAGACCTCAAGTATTCTGACTACTGTGATGAACAACTGCATGTTACATTTTCATCTAAGTTTCTGCAGTACAGATGCAGTATTAGTGTGTGACGCATGTGTGCTTCAAGACTCTGTCCTCAGGCAGAGATTCAGAGAGAAGTGTGTAGCCTGGGAGATTACTGGAATAAGAGGGAAACAAAACAATACTTTCTCTAAGGTTATAGGCTACTCAGGCTCCATCAATCAGCCCCTCACCACTGCGCCTTCATATGAGAACCATTAGAAAAGGATAGAGAGGAGAGGTCAAGGAAGAGTTTCATTCCTTGAACCGAACTGCTCCTCTTGTCAAGATGCCCCTTTTCAATTCCCAATGTTTTTTCATCTCTTATATTCTGTTTCTAGTTATAGAAATAGTTCAGAAAACCAAAATCATAAACAGAAATGAAATCAGTATGAAAAGAGATATGTGTGCATTAAAAGATGACAATAACTCCCTGTCCTTCAGTGGACAAATAGAATATATACATAAACACACACATATGTGTGTAGACAGAGTGGATTACGATTCATCCATAGTTAGAAGGAATCCTGTAATTTGCCGTGACTCAGATGAACCCAGAGAACATTATATTAAGTGCAGTATACAGGTGCAGAAAGACAAAGAACAGGTATTCTCACTCATGTATGGAAGCTAAAAAAAATGTCATGGGAGATGAGAGTACAGTAATCTTTACTAGCGACTGGACAAGATGAGGAGAGGTTGGTCAATGGGTACAGAATTACATGGAGAGAACTACTGAGTCCCAGTGAATTACTGGAAATAATAATGGATTGTATGTTTCAAAATCATTGGAGTGAGGTTTTACATGTTTCACCATGAAGAAACTATAAATACTTGAAGTGATAGATATGCTAATTACGCCAGTTTCATCATTGCACAAGGTGAATGTGTATAGACGCTTCACATTACATGCCATTAATTTTCACCATTATAATAGCTCACCTTAAGAACAATTAAGTCTTCTGTTTTACAAGAAAATTGCATCAAGCTTCAAAAGTGCAAAGGAAGAACTTATGTGTGTATTGCAATTGGGGTCAAGACTTTGCAATAGGAAAAGAGGTTGGAATAAACTCCCTGGAAACCAAAGGCAGGAGAGGTTTTAAGCACTGTGAACTAATGGAGAGGCCCTGAGGACGTTAGTGGGGACGTTGTTCAATGTGATTATGCCATGTGTTTGCTAACTGCCATTTGCTGAGTTGGGCTACTAACTGCCTATGGAGAACAAGGACATTTGTTCTATATGATCTTTGATAACTGCACTTCAAAAGGATGAGTCCACATTTGACTTGACCATTAAATGTCTTTTTCCTAGTGCATGTGTGAATGCAGACAAAAAACATCTCATGGAACTGCTGGAACTGCATATTATACTCAAGATCTAGCAATACTTTAGGCTGAAAACGTTGTGCTGGCCGGAGTCATCCCCCCTTTATACTAGGTTAGTCTTTGGAGTTGGTATCTGCCGTGGCCCAGCATAGACTGACAAAGTAGCTACCTGATGTGATGCTTCTACAATCTTTTTCCACAAAGAGAGATTGGGATATTTGATTCTTTGAACATGTCTTTTCCTTTCTGGTTCATGCTTACATGCTGCAACCTCAGTTCATCAAATCTAGCGGAGCTGAGCAGACACTGCCCGTTCCTCCTTGTTGTACCACTGTCTGTGGATGAAACTATGACCCACCCTTTCCTTCACAAAACCAGGCATTAGATCTCTGTTATATTTCGCCTGATTTCAGCCTTAAAACTTTCAGCTTTGGAACAGTTCTTTGTGTCATTTAGAGTCAGGTTCTCCCTGCAATACCAACTAACCTAAAACCTGATATGTAGGCCAGGCTGGCCTTGATCTCACACATGTCCACCTATATCTGCCACCAAGTACTGGAGCTAAGGTTAGTATCACCATGCCAACTGGAAAAAGTGTTCTAAATTAACTTCAGTTATTTAGTTATTTACAGTGATTTCCCTGAAGATTAGGGTATTTGCTGTCCAAAGCCCTGCCTGAGCCTCATAGCAAGCACTAAAAAAAGAAGAAAGAAAAAAAGCAATTGAGGATGTATTGCAACTATTTATTAGAAATAATGAAGAAAAACTAAAGAGAAGTACAATGGAAATTAATGGACTCTTCTAAGTCTCAAAGTACTCAGTGATGGTGATCTTTTTTACAGCACAATGCATGGCGTACAAAAAACCGAAAGCAGATCCCACGGATGGTCTCCCCATCATGGCAGTCTTTTCTGCAGAAGCATGACAAGGATGGCCTGGGACCTGAGGATATAGAACACCACACATTGAGTCCGAGAATCACAGGTATGCATCAGTATACATCGAAAAAGACATATTGTACTTTACATATAATTATATGAAGTTTATTTTTCTACTTTATGTGGATTAGTTGTTCAGGCAAAATCAAAGCTATCAGTATGATTAACTCCACATGGACTAACATAATGCACTTGACAAGTGTTGGTCATGTACAGGACATGAGATCCACTTTGACAAGTATTCAAGTTTAAATATCGCTTCCTAAGCATACATCCATTGAGCGCAATGCTACACTGTTCTGAAGGTCAGATCTAGTCTTTATGGCAAAGGAAATTTTTTCCATTCCTCTGGAAGGATGAGCTGAGTATGCTGCTGTAACTTCTGGTGAATTCAATAGATATTTTGGGTCAAAAAACTGAAGTACGACAGAGGTCAGTTAGGCATACTTCACTGTCACTGTTACTTTTATGAACAAAAACTAAAGGCAGAGTAAGGTAGAGTCAGCAAAAGGAGCCAGACTGCTTTAAACCGGATCCTGAATCCTGGCTCCAGCCCTTCTCAGACTTCAGGCCTCCCCTCCGGATTGGCAGTGCTCACCTGCACGCTGAAGGGCAGAGCTTTCAGGAACTTCAAAGGAGATGCCTATGTCCTGTTCCTCTTCCCCTGTCTGATCCTCATCTGGACTCCCCTCAGCTGCTCCTGGGAGAGGATCGGCCAGGGCCTGGAAGGCCAGCAGGAGAAGGGCAGCGAGGAGGATGAGTGTTCTCATGGCTAGAGGTCACCTGGAGGATTGTTGATCATGAAGATCAGTGTGTGGGGAGTGAGGAGTCAGCCCGTATTTATTGGGCTTTCAGGGGAAGGGATGGACACAGAGAATGTGTCCACTGATGGGAAGGGAAGAGTCCAAGGTCCTCAGGGTCCCCTTGATGTTCATCTGTTCTCACAGCTTCCATCTTGATGTTCCTTTGTGTGTTCAGTGACTTTCTTCCCCAACAGATGATAATGACAAAGAGGCCCTAATATCTTTTGCTGTTTCCCATCTGCCTGGATATTTACCTTTCAGTATTCCAGAAGGAAAACAAATCAGGGAATTATTTCTTCCATATGGTTATGGAACAGAGGCTTTTGAGGTTCTAAAGTTGGAGGCGCTGCTCTCAAAATTTGGGAGAAGCTGGCAGACGTGATCCCCAGGGACACAGAAAAATTGCAGGATCCAGTGGTATTAGCCCCCTTGTAAAGGCAGACTTTATGAGTCTCTTTCTTCAGGGCCATGTGCAGTGGAAAAGATGGCTTTATACTGCCCCTGGTGACTTGATCTCAAGAACAGTAAGCATGGAGTTGGTCAGAGTGAAGCCAGAGGAGACTGTTCTCAGAAGCCATATAATCCGAACACTTCATGAGTGTGATCCAGGTGCCTCTGTCCACTTTCAGAATATCAAATAACCTGGGGTGATATATGTGCATGTCTGAGCTTTTGGATTTTTTCAGTTTTAGAAAATATTCATTCTGACAGAAGAATCAAAACTCACAAATAGAATGTGGTGAGCTTCACAATCTCAACAATTCTAAATGATGTTCCTCATATGCCAAGAAACTACCACCATTGACTAGAACAAAATTTCTCCACTCTGTTTTCCCCAGGCATAGTATATAACACATATGAAAACATACTGCATACAAAAGCACAAATAACTTTATCAATTTTCTTTTTACCTTAAATCATTTGTTATGTACATATGATCTCTTAAATTGAAACAATTTCTTATTACTGAACTTTTCTAACTAGAAAATTGAATACCATTGTATGTACACATATACATCTAACTATAGATATATATGTATATATCTATAGTTAGGTAGGTAGCTACATAGTTAGAGAGATAGTTAGATAATCATATTGTATAATATACAAAATAGTTCTTGAATAAGTTTCTGGAAGTAGAAATGCTGGATGAAAAACATGTCTTCAATTTTAGAGGCGTGACTACACTGTCCTTTAAAGAATGAGTCCCAGTTGCAACTCTAAAGCTATGTGAGTGCCACTGTTCCCACCCACATGGAATTAGAACAACTCATGATGTTTCTGGCTGTCATAGAGACAGAATGTCTGTCTTACTCAGTAACTCCTATATTTTCTGAAGATTGTATCTTACCATTGTCCAGCAGGTCATGCACACAGTATCTCACAATGTCATTCTGTCTCTGGGCCTGAGGAAGACCTTGACCTGCCTTTGCAGAAGTGGTCCTGTGAGTCTCTTGAAGGTGCCTCTTGGATATGCACAAGGGGTAATAAGCGTTCCATATTGTGCTGCACTTTGCATCAAGAATAGGAAAAATCTGGTCCTATAGAAATGACTCAGCAGGTAAAGGCACTGTCTTCTCTTGCAGAGGGCTTGGCTTTTGTTCCCAGCACACACATGTCAGATAACATCTGTCCCTACCTCCAGTTCCTGTTGTTCCTTCGCCCCCTTCTGGCATTCACATGCATTGTAGTACTTGAGTGCACCTACATATATGCAGGCAAAACATTCATATATATAAATTCAAAGGAATAAACAAGTAAATAAATAAATAAAATAATAGTGAAAAATTAAATTGCCACTCAGATAAAAAGCAGAGATACATAGAAATGATATTGCCTTACCTTATGTTAATCCTGGATGTTCTTCTCCATCTCAGGTAATTTAAAAAAATGGCAGGAGACACACACCCAAGGTTCAATGAAACATAGCATGCTTTTCTCCCATGGAAAGATCCCTACAAAGTGTCTGTGTTTGCACATCTTTGGTGCTTTCAAGGAACCTAGTCAAGATTCTTTGAAATGCAAGTGCTAGCATATTAAACCGTTTAAATAAGATGACTGCAATCAGTAGGAATTCCAAGGAGGAGCACAGATCTCAAACACAGTGAGAGAAAGTGCAAGAGATGCTGCCAGTCTTGCATATCCCTTCATTGTCTGGGATTTACCTTCACTTAGATTGACTTACTGTCAAAGACATTCCTCCTGGGAAGGGCAGGTGGGCTCACATGGTCCTCATGGGGATCTCACTCTGAAGAAATGAACAGAAGATCCTTAAGAGAAATGAAAATGAGATTCTGCTCTTCTACTGATGGGAAGAACTATGCAGAAGACAGAATATCATGATTAAATTGTGTATAAAATTAAGAGTTAATAATCGAAATGTGAAAAAAAGCACAAATAACAAAGAGAAGGCTCACTGGATAACAACACATGCCAACAAACATGACAACTTTTGCGAACCACGTGGTGGAAGGGGAAAACTGACTGCCATGATGATGGCACACTCTCCATGAGAGCAGTTATGTATCACACACACAGAGACATAATTAAATAAGATGTTCAAAGCATTGAGAAACTATCATGAGACAGATCCCAGTTTCAATTAAAGGAAACATTATTTACCCGATGGAAAGATTTCATACTTATCTTAAGCCAAAATAGACTCAAAGACTAGTTTCATTTGACCTTGGAAAAAACATCTTGGAACTGCTAGCTTACATGCAACTGAGAATTACTGCAGCCTGTAAGGTTCAAAAGACGAGTGTCCCCATTGACATCAACGTTCAGCATCAACATGGCTTTGGTGTCTGCCACCTAGTCCAGAGGCCATTGCTTATTGCCACAGTAAACCTCTGAGGAAAGCCCAATGGTCACCCTGTGGTACCATGAATGCCCACTCTGTGGCTACCCAAGAGGATCGCTCAGAGCAGTCACTCATCGTGGATATCCCATATGGACACAAATGCTAAGTGGGTTCATAGCATCGAATCTCCTGCCAGACACATTTAAGGCTTCTCTGGTGTGTGGTCAGAGACCTTAGAGAGCTTGGGGACACAAAGGAATGTGTGTAAACTGTGGCCCTGGTGTCAGAAGTCCTGGACTGACTTCACAATTTGAGTTCCAATATGCTTGGCTGACTCCTAAATGTCTATCTTCAAAGCAAGGAGGCTTGTCTCTACAGTCTGAAGAAGCCCAATATACTGCATGCCTCAACTCCCATCATCCTTTCTAGCTTCATTCTCTTATAGTCAACGTCATCTGCACATCATAGGTTGGGTGTTTTCCCTTTTCTATCCTCCTGCCTCCATCAGTATCCAGTATGTGCTCCTCACTTCTCACAACACACAAGTCCTACCCATCCTCCAGGGCTCTTGATGCCTCACTCTTCTGTACTGTCACTTGACTGATATTTTGCTCTGACTTGGAAAACAGATGTCTTTGTGATATCCCATTAACAATGAACTTAATAATCATGGCATCCTTAAGGTATTTGAAAATGGGAAATATAGTTTCAAGTAATTTAATGTATATGAGCCATTTACTTTGGGGTTGAAAATTTAAATGTAATCAAAATCAGTTTCTTCCTATGACAAATGAGAACACCAACGTGTTTTTACATTTATTTCAGGACCAAGACTTCATAGAAATCGTCTTGACTGGAAAGTTATCATAACTCAGATACTATTCCCAAAGCAAATAAATAGTCAGTGTGCTCACAGTTGCTAATATTTTTGATGGCTAAGATCTTTTTATCCACTACAGGACAGTAGGCTTTCACAATAACCCAACAAAGAAGTGGCTTTTATTGACCAATTTCTTGTGGGTTTGAAAAGGAACTTTAAAGAGTTTAATTGACTCTTTAAAGTCACTAACGATTAGGTAACTGAGCTGTGGCCAAGTGCTTTGCACTTCCCCAATATCTGAGTTCTTCTTTAATTCTTCTGTACTTTCATCTGATGAATCCTGCCTAAGCTGGGACTCTCTGGTTCTGAGCCCAGAACCTGACCACTGCCCAGAGCTCACAGAGATGTGCTGACAAGTCGTTTCTCATGAGACCCCCAGCCTCTCTGTGGTGTCTGCCTCTCCGGGTTTCCTCCTCTAGAATCTGATAGGATGCCACCAGTCACTGGCTGTGTTAAGCTCTTCAGAAATACATAAATCCAGATCATTGCTAGAATTAGAAACTGCAGTCATGTCTTCCATCAGCATTATTCAAACCAATGGAACCTAGCATGTTGCCTTTTGTTATACCACTATGTGTGCTTGAAAATATTCTTGGTTCCTAATGTGCATGTGTCACCTAGCACTTGGCAGGCCTTAGACATATATTCTCTGTGACCTATTTTGAAATTCTGCTGTAGTCTCCATATGTTGCAAAAAGCAAAATCTTCTTTGATGTGTGGTGTACTGTATGTTTATCTGTAAATATAATGATCAATATTTAGCATATGGTAAGAAATTTCATTTCTCCAGAGATATGACACAGATAGGGTTATCTCCAGGATCTGTGTTCTCTCCAACCCTGTGTATTGAACAGAGTGTACCCTGCCACCCACGAATTCACTCCATTGAGAGGGCTTTAAGCCCGATTAGACAGCTGCTGATCACCCCCCAGATGACAATGGTACAGCTGCACCAAAAGACGTAGTTCTGGTTGATATAGTTATTAGACTTCAGGATTGCATTGGATTGTTGATTGATTTTCTTCTTTAGCAGTTTGCATGTTATCATCTGGCATTATGGGAGCTAAAGTTCAGGTAAGAGGCTTGCAGTTCAGTTCCTGCTTCATTACTCTGAGTCCTGTGTCCAAAGTATGTCCTGTCTTCAGTAGTAAGGTGTTATCTTCTAGTTCTGTGAGATAACCAAGGATCTTGGCAAGAGCATATATTATTTTTAGGAGTCTCTTGGACAACTGTCATCAACCATTCAAAGGGAAGTCCTTTCTATCTTGCACTGTATTCCTTTTATGATGATGTTTGCACAAGATTCTTGCACAATGAGATGCAGATAAATCAGGAATGAAACACCTCTTTCATACCGCCAACCTTACTAGCTGTTTCTCTGACCTAGCAACTCTATCCCTAGCCCCATTCCCTGTCCCTGGGCATTCATGTGTGAAATTCATTTGTCAGAACCTTAGGGATCCTAATCCCCTCCTCAGTGAATGGAGCCTCCTTGGTAGTTGTCAGTGGGTTAAAAATGCAAGGCTGACTCAAACACAGTCTATGTCGGAGGCTTGGCTCATACGATAACAATAAAACATGTGCCTTTGGATCTATTTTATTTATTATTTATTTGGTGTTTGGGAGACAGGTAACCCTGTAGCCCCAGCTCCATCTGAACTCGCTATGTATATCAGACTGGATGTGACCTCACCTGTTTCTGCTTTCCCAGGCCTGAAGCTAAGGGTCTGTACCACCATAGCCAGCTATATTTGAGTTCTATAAATTTAATTTCAAAGAAGAAAGGTCAGAAATTGTTAAAGAAGTTTAAAATTAGGTTGTTTTGCACATCAAACCAATAAAGGAAAAAGAATGGTTTTTTAAATGTACAAATGTGTCCAATATGTTTATATTCCTGTATATACAATGTATATATGCATGCATCATTCAAGATTTTGTTAGCAATCTATTCTTGAAATCCACATGAAAATGGTAGCTATCTCTTAATAATATCTCTTACATTTTTGGAGACTATATCGAAAATATGCAGACACATAAAAACATCAAACACAACCAATGATGCTGAAAAGAACTTAAAACAGGTCTGGGTAGTAGTCATAAATGACACATACCTATCTTCATTCACTATTTAAGTTAGTATCATCAGTGTGGTCAAGAGCATTTGTATTGCTATGATACAAGTGTGAATGAACCATATGATTTTGAAAACAGAGACTTGTTGAAAGGATTTATTTTTTAAAGATCTGTAACATATGGATGATATAAAGAAAATTTCCTGAATTTAAGAGCAGCACCTGAATGAAGATGACTAAAAGTAGGTGGATATTCCATCCACACAAAGCTACTTTACCAAATCCAATTGTATACGCTATTTTGGCATGTGAGATGTTTGCCTTCAAATACAAAGCAACACCACACTTGAAAGTCAAGTTTCAGTTATCATGATGAAACTGGGAAAAATGAGAAAGGCTTCATAGTACAGATATCAATCTGCTTTCAGTCACAGAAACCAGGCCACACAGCAGAAGTTGATTCACAAAGTAACGCTGATTTTTCCCATGCCACAATCTCAGTTTTGGGTAAGTGATCACACGTGATCTCAGGAACCAAAGATCCTGGCCTCTCACTGTTCTGGTGTGCACAAAACCCAGTGTCTCCCCTTGGGAAAGAAGATTCATATAGGTCCATGGCCGCCATGGTCTGTTGAGAAACACAGAGGAAAACAGAAAATGACAAGGAAATGAAAGCTACAGTGCAAACAACCATCTATTTACTATTTCAAAGGGGCACCATTCTTGGAGTTTCTGCTTTCCTGGTGAGAACTCTGCTTACTGAATCCTGTCTTGGGCCAGATACTCTGGGTCTAAACATTTTGAGTAGCCATTGCTGACAGGTAATAAGAAAGGAAATGTTTGTGATGTAAGCCATTCAAACAAGCATGGTGGGCTGTTACGGGTATACATTTCAATAAGTATTACTGAGGCCAAATCATTGAAGATCAAGAGGCTGGAAATATCCCCCAAACATAAGCTGAATTTAAGACCAAGAATTTCTAGAGTTATATTCAAAAGATCTTGTCCTTTATGAGCAGGATGACATACATGTACTGTGTATACACATATTTGAATATGTATATTTGCATACATGTAAAATGCTAATCGTTGTTTTGTTGGCTACCATACATAGCTGTGAATAAATAAGCTTTGACAAATAAACAGTACCTCCCAAGGCGTAAATATGAGATAGAAGTACAGATATTGGAATGTCATATTTTGGTTATAGAGTTATATATACATTTTGATATACATAGAGTGTTCAAAATATACTAAGGAAAAATGAGAAAGAGCACAGTAAGGAGCAGTGTGAATCCGGGAGCGACGGTGCTCTCCTGGAGAGAAGTGTTCCTTGGGAGGAGACAGGAGTCATCATCTTTTCTACCTTTTCTTTCCTCGATATATATTATATTGATTTTTTGTGCATTTCATACTATTATCTTAATCATATTTAGACCGTGCTCCCCCTGTCTGCACTCCATAGACTCTCCTCGACAAATTGTATGCATTCTGTCATGTATATTGAGACGTGTTTGTGTCCTCAAATATCTCTCTTGCAAGTCTATCCACTGTACCCTGTTTATATCATTCCTTTTGTGTGAATAAACATTTTTCCAAAGTAGAAAGAAATCCTGTCTATGATGTGGGTTTGTAACGACAACAACAACTGAAGGTGGAAAGGCTCGTGGAGCACACTTATGTGCCTCCAGATTACACTGGCTTCTTGAGAACAGCCTACTTTGGCTTCACTCTGACCAGCACTGCCCCTAGGTTCCACCTGAGCACAAATCACCAGAAGCATGATGAGACCATCGTGTCTGTTCTAGATGGTTCCAAAGGAAGGGACTTATGAAATGCCATGTGAAAAGATGCTAATGACCCTGGACCTTGCCAATAATCAATTCTTTAACCCACTAGGACTCAAGGATGGACCAGGAGCTGCATGTTTCAGAGTTGCAACCTTCAACTTCAGAGCACAAAAAGGCCTTTGATCCTTCAAGCATATTGAAATACAAAGCACGGCATATTTTCATTCTTGAATACTGAAAGGTAAATATCCAAGCAGATGGGAAACAGCAAAAGATAGCAGGGGCCCCTTTGCCATTATCTGCTGAGGGAGAGGACAGGGACCTCTTCATCACTATCAGCTGACAGAGAGGTTTGTCCCTGAACACACAGAGCATCGTGATGATATTTCAATTTTCACAAATTGGTGGAGACTTGCTTTGTGACCTAATATATGGTCAATTTTGGAGAAAATTCCATGGGCTACTGAGAAGAAAGTGTATTTTTTGGAACTTGGGTAGAATGTAGAATCTTGGTTCCAGCCTATAGCCTTGAAGAGCTACCTCCTGATCACAGCACCAACTTGCCTGACAGGCTAGAGAGGCCTCCTTCAATAAACTCTCCAAATACGAGAAAATCTGTGTATGGAGCTGACCGATGTCCAAATGGCAAATATAAGTTGAAGCAGGTCTGAGTGTCGTTTCAAGTCCCTCAGTTGGGCAGTGGTCTCCTGCACGGCACCAGGAGAATGGAGCAGGATCATGTTCACGAGAGGGAAGATAATTTGGGACTTGTGCAGCTCTGGATCATCCTCTTCTGCTTCCACAATACATTGGTGAAGCAGGGCTTCATCTTTTCGCTTTATTTCTCAATAACACAGAGCACACTACAAGTCTCATAAAGACCTCAAGTCTTCTGACCATTGTGATGAACAACTGCATGTTACATTTTCATCTAAGTTTCTGCAGTACAGATGCAGTATTAGTGTGTGACGCATGTGTGCTTCAAGACTCTGTCCTCAGGCAGAGATTCAGAGGGAAGTGTGTAGCCTGGGACCTTACTGGAATAAGAGGGAAACAAAACAATACTTTCTCTAAGGTGATAGGCTACTCAGGCTCCATCAATCAGCCCCTCACCACTGTGCCTTCATATGAGAACCATTAGAAAAGGATAGAGAGGAGAGGTCAAGGAAGAGTTTCATTCCTTGAACCAAACTGTTCCTCTTGTAAAGATGCCCCTTTTCAATTCCCAAGGACTGGAGAGAAATGCTGACATGCACTCAGGCGGGTCCTGAAGTCTTAACCAGGCCTTCAGTGAATGTGCATGGTAAACATGTTAAGGCCTAATGAACAGCACATGACACAAAGGAGCAGTTATGGTTGTTCTGGATTCCTCTTCGGTATCAGCATTCCCAGATAATTCTACAGTATGACTTTCTTGAATTTAATGAACAAGAAGTAAGATAAGTAAGTCAGAGTCGTGAAAAGCAGTGGTAAACCAGGAGCTCAAACATGGATAAATGTAGCTAATGGCCAGAGTTAGCATAGTAGATGGCAATAATTCTGTATCCTTCCATAGACAAAGAGAATGTATACATAAACATGCACATATGTGTGTAGACAGTGGAATACAATTTGTCCATAGTAAGAAGGAATCCTATAATTTGCCGTGACTCAGATGAACCCAGAGAACATTATATTAAGTGCAGTATACAGATGCAGAAAAACAAAGAACAGGTATTCTCACTCATGTATGGAGCTAAAAAAAATGTCATGGGAGATGAGAGTACAGTAATCTTTACTAGCGACTGGACAAGATGAGGAGAGGTTGGTCAATGGGTACAGAATTACATGGAGAGAACTATTCAGTCCCAGTGAACTACTGCACAATAGCATTACTGGAAATAGTACCGGATTGTATGTTTCAAAATGGTTGGAGAGTTTTTTCATGTTTCACCATGAAGAAAGTATAAATACTTGAAGTGATAGGCATGCTAATTTTATCAATTTCATCATTTCTCAAGGTGAATGTGTATAGACGCTTCACATTACATGCCATTAATTTTCACCATTATAATAGCTCACCTTAAGAACAATTAAGTCTTCTGTTTTACAAGAAAATTGCATCGAAGCTTCAAAAGTGCAAAGGAAGAACTTATGAGTGTGTTGCAATTGGGGTCAAGACTTTGCAATAGGAAAAGAGGTTGGAATAAACTCCCTGGAAACCAAAGGCAGGAGAGGTTTTAAGCACTGTGAACTAATGGAGAGGCCCTGAGGACGTTAGTGGGGACGTTGTTCAATGTGATTATGCCATGTGTTTGCTAACTGCCATTTGCTGAGTTGGGCTACTAACTGCCTATGGAGAACAAGGACATTTGTTCTATATGATCTTTGATAACTGCATTTCAAAAGGATGAATCCACATTCGACTTGACCATTAAATGTCTTTTTCCTAGTGCATGTGTGAATGAAGACAGAAAACATCTCATGGCACTACAGGAACTGCATATTATACTCAAGATCTAGCAATCAGTTGTGAGACATACTTGAGGTTGAAAACGTTGTGCTGTCCGGAGTCATCCCCCCTTTCTACTAGGATAGTCTTTGGAGGTGGTATCTTCAATGGCCCAGCATAGACTGACGAAGTAGTTATCTGATGTGATGCTTCTACCATCTTTTTCCACAAAGAGAGATCGGGATATTTGATTCTTTGAACATGTCTTTTCCTTTCTGGTTCATGCTTACATGCTGCAACCTCAGTTCATCAAATCTAGTGGAGCTGAGCAGACACTGCCCGTTCCTCCCTGTTTTACCACTGTCTGTGGATGAAACTATGACCCACCCTTTCCTTTCACAGATCCAGGTATTAGATCTCTGTTGTATTTTGCCTGATTTCAGCCTCAAAACTTTCAGCTTTTGAACAATTCTTTCTGTCATTTAGAGTCAGGGTCTCCTTGCAGTACCAACTATCCTAAAACCTGATACGTAGCCAGGCTGGCCTTGATCTCACAGACATCCACCTATGTCTGCCTCCAAGTATGGAGCTAAATGTATGTGTCACCATGCCAACAAGAACAAGTGTTTTTAGTTAACATCAGTTATTTAGTTATTTACATTGGTTTCCGAGAAGATTATGGTACTTGCTGTTCAAAGCCCTGCCTGAGCCTCATAGCAAGAATTAAAAAAGAAGAAAGAACACAATAGAGAATGTCATGCAAACTATTTATTAGAGATAAATTAGAAAAAAATCAGACAACTACAGTGGGAATTAACGGTCTCTTCTCAGTCTCAAAGTGCTCAGGGATGGTGATCTCCTTCACCCTGGTCTTCAAGCTCCTGTACAGCAGGCGAATGAATAGCGTAAAAACCCCCGATAGCAGATCCCGTAGACGACCTCCTTGCTCTTGCAGGTTTTCCTGCAGTGACATGCCAAGAATTGTTTAGGACCTGAGGACACAGAGAACACCGGACATTGAGTCGGAGTCACTGGTATATGTCAGGGTACATTGAAAAAGACCTATTGTGCTTAATACAGCATTATATACAGTTTATTACTGCACTTTGCGTGAATTAGTTATTCGGGCAACATCAAAGATATCAGTATGTTGAAACCCACGTGCACTAACATAATGCACTTGACAAGTGTTGGTCAGGTGCAGGACATGAGACACACTTTGAGGAGTATTCAAGTTTAAATATCCTTTCCTAAGCACATATCCATTGAGTGCAATGCTACACTCATCTGAAGGTCAGAATCTGTTCTTTATGACAAAGGAAATTTTTTTCCATTCCTCTGGAAGGATGAGCTGAGTATGCTGCTGTAACTTCTGGTGAATTCAATAGATATTTTGGGTCAAAAAACTGAAGTACGACAGAGGTCAGTTAGGCATACTTCACTGTCACTGTTACTTTTATGAACAAAAACTAAAGGCAGAGTAAGGTAGAGTCAGCAAAAGGAGCCAGACTGCTTTAAACCGGATCCTGAATCCTGGCTCCAGCCCTTCTCAGACTTCAGGCCTCCCCTCCGGATTGGCAGTGCTCACCTGCACGCTGAAGGGCAGAGCTTTCAGGAACTTCAAAGGAGATGCCTATGTCCTGTTCCTCTTCCCCTGTCTGATCCTCATCTGGACTCCCCTCAGCTGCTCCTGGGAGAGGATCGGCCAGGGCCTGGAAGGCCAGCAGGAGAAGGGCAGCGAGGAGGATGAGTGTTCTCATGGCTAGAGGTCACCTGGAGGATTGTTGATCATGAAGATCAGTGTGTGGGGAGTGAGGAGTCAGCCCGTATTTATTGGGCTTTCAGGGGAAGGGATGGACACAGAGAATGTGTCCACTGATGGGAAGGGAAGAGTCCAAGGTCCTCAGGGTCCCCTTGATGTTCATCTGTTCTCACAACTTCCATCTTGATGTTCCTTTGTGTGTTCAGTGACTTTCTTCCCCAACAGATGATAATGACAAAGAGGCCCTAATATCTTTTGCTGTTTCCCATCTGCCTGGATATTTACCTTTCAGTATTCCAGAAGGAAAACAAATCAGGGAATTATTTCTTCCATATGGTTATGGAACAGAGGCTTTTGAGGTTCTAAAGTTGGAGGCGCTGCTCTCAAAATTTGGGAGAAACTGGCAGACGTGATCCCCAGTGACACAGAAAAATTGCAGGATCCAGCGGTATTAGCCCCCTTGTAAAGGCAGACTTTATGAGTCTCTTCCTTCAGGGCCATGTGCAGTGGAAAAGATGGCTTTATACTGCCCCTGGTGACTTGATCTCAAGAACAGTAAGCATGGAGTTGGTCAGAGTGAAGCCAGAGGAGACTGTTCTCAGAAGCCATATAATCCGAACACTTCATGAGTGTGATCCAGGTACCTCTGTCCACTTTCAGAATATCAAATAACCTGGGGTGATATATGTGCATGTCTGAGCTTTTGGATTTTTTCAGTTTTAGAAAATATTCATTCTGACAGAAGAATCAAAATTCACAAATAGAATGTGGTGAGCTTCACAATCTCAACAATTCTAAATGATGTTCCTCATATGCCAAGAAACTACTACCATTGACCAGAACAAAATTTCTCCACTCTGTTTTCCCCAGGCATAGTATATAACACATATGAAAACATACTGCATACAAAAGCACAAATAACTTTATCAATTTTCTTTTTACCTTAAATCATTTGTTATGTACATATGATCTCTTAAATTGAAACAATTTCTTATTACTGAACATTTCTAACTAGAAAATTCAATACCATTGTATGTACATACCTATCTTCATTCACTATTTAAATTAGTATCATCAGTGTGGTCAAGGTCACATGTATTGCTATGATACAAGTGTGAATGAACCACATGATTTTGAAAACAGAGACTTGTTGAAAGGATTTATTTTTTAAAGACTTGTAACATATGGACGATACAAAGAAAATTTCCCAAATTTATGAGCAGCACCTGAATGAAGATGACTAAAAGTAGGTGGATATTCCATCCGCACAAAGCTACTTCACCCAATCCAATTGTATACGCTATTTTGGCATGTGAGATGTTTGCCTTCAAATACAAAGCAACACCACAATCTCAGGTTTGGGTAAGTGATCACACGTGGTCTCAGGAACCAAAGATCCTGGCTTCTCACTGTTCTGGTGTGAACAAAACCCAGTGTCTCCCCTCGGAAAGGTGATTCATATATGTCCACGGCCGTCATGGTCTGTGGAGAAACAGAGGAAAACACAAAACGACAAGGAAATGAAAACTACAGTGCAAAAAAAATCTATTTACTATTTCAGAGGGGCCCCATTCTTGGGGGTTCCGCTTTCCTGGTGAGAACTCTGCTTACTGAATCCTGTCTTGGTCCGGAAACACTAGGACTAAGAATTTGAGTTGTCATTACTGCCAAATAATAAGAATGGAAATGGTTGTGATATTAGCCATTCAAACAAGCATGACGGGCTGTTGCGAATATATATTTGCATAAGTACTACTGAGGCCAACACATTGAAGATCAAGAAGCTCGTAATATCCCCCAAACGTAACCTGCATTTTATGACCCAGAATTTCTAGAGTTACATTGAAAAGATCTTGTACTTTATGGGCAAGATGACATACATGTACTGTGTATACACATATATGAATATGTACATTTGTTTGCATATATGGCCACTGTTGCTCTGTGGCCACTATACATAGCTGTGAATAAATGAACTTTGACAATTAAACAGGACCTCTCAAGGCATAAATATAAGATAGAAGTACAGATATTGGAATGTCATATTTTGGTTATAGAGTTATATATACATTTTGATATACATAGAGTATTCAAAACATACTGAGGAAAAATGAAAAAGAGCACAGTAAGGAGCAGTGTAAATCCAGGAGCGACGGTGCTCTCCTGGAGAGAAGTGTTCCTTGGGAGGAGACAGGAGTCATCATCTTTTCTACCTTTTCTTTCCTCAATATATATTATATTGAATTTTTGTTCATTTCACACTATGTATCTTAATCGTATTTAGACCCCGCTCCCCCGTCTGCACTCCATAGACTCTCCTCAACAAATTGTATGCATTCTGTCATGTATGTTAAGGCCTGTTTACGTCCCAAAATGTATCTCGTGCAAGTCCATCTGCTGAAGCCTGTTTGCCTCATTCCTATTGTGAGAATGAACATTTTGCCAAAAGACAAAGAAATCCTAGGTCTCTCATGTGGGCTTGTAACAACCGTGTGATATTCCTGAAGGTGTAAAATGCTCTTGGAGCACACTCATGAGCCTTCCAGATTACACTAGCTTCTTAAGGACAACCTACTTTGGGTTCACTCTGACCAGCTCTGTCCCTAGTTTTCTCCTGAGCACAAATCACCATAAACATGATGAGACCATCGTGTCCATTCCAGATGGTTCCGACGAAGGGGCTTGTGATATCCCCATGCAAAAAGATGCGAATACTCCTGGACCCTGCAAATAATCAGTTCTCTAACCCACTGGGACTCAAGGATGGACCAGGAGCTATACTATTCAGAGTTGCAGCCTCCAACTTCAGAGCACAAAAAGGCCTTTGATCCTTCAAGCATATTGAAACAAAAAGCCCGGTATCTTTTCTTTCTTGAATACTGAAAGGTAAATATCCAAGGAGATGGGAAACAGAAAAGATAACAAGAGCCCCTTTATCACTATCAGCTGACAGACAGGTTTGTCCCTGAACACACAGAGCATCATGATGACATTTCAATTTTCACAAATTGGTGGAGACTTACTTTGTGATCTAATATATGGTCCATTTTGGAAAAAATTCCATGGGCTACTGAGAAGAATATATATTCTTTGGAATTTGGGTAGAATGTAAAATCTTGGTTCCAGCCTATAGCCTTCAAGAGCTACCTCCTGATCATAGCATCGACTTGCTTGCCAGGCTAGAGAGGACTCCTTCAATAAAATCTCCGAATGCGAGAGAATCTGTGTATGGAGCTGAACGATGTCCAAATGGCAAATATCAGTTAAGCAGGTCTGTGTGTTGTTTCAAGTCCCTCAGTTGGGCAGTGGTCTCCTGCACGGCACCAGGGAACAGAGAGTGTTCATGGTCACGGGAGGGAGGAGAGTTTGGACTTGTGCACTTCTGGACCAGACTCTACGGCTTCCTCAATATATTGGTGAAGCAGGACTTCATCTTTTCGCTTTATTTCTCAATAACACAGAGCACACTACAAGTCTCATAAAGACCTCAAGTCTTCCGACGACTGTGATGAACAACTGCATGTTACATTTTTATCTAAGTTTCTGGAGTACAGATGCAGTATTAGTGTGTGACGCATGTGTGCTTCAAGACTCTGTCCTCAGGCAGAGATTCAGAAGGAAGTGTGTAGCCTGGGACCTTACTGGAATAAGAGGGAAACAAGCCGATATTTTCTCTAAGATGATAGGCTACTCAGGCTCCATCAATCAGCCCCTCACCACTGTGCCTTCATATGAGAACCATTAGAAAAGGATAGAGAGGAGAGGTCAAGGCAACAGTTTCATTCCTTGAACCAAACTGCTCCTCTTGTAAAGACGCCCCTGCACAATTCCCAAGGACTGGAGAGAAATGCTGACATGGACTGAGGTGGGTCCTGAAGTCTGAACCAGGCCTTCAGTGAATGTGCATGGTAAACATGTTAAGTCGTAATGCACAGCATATGACACAATGGAGCAGTCATGGTTGTTCTGGGTTCCGGTTGGGGATCAGCATTCCAAGATGATGCTAAAGTATGTCTTTATTGAATTTAATTAACAAAAAGTAAGATCAGTGTCTCAGAGTCCTGAAAAGGAGTGGTAAACCAGGAGCTCAAACAGGGACAAATGTAGGTAACAGCCAGAGTTAGCATAATGTCATGAGAAAGAGAATAAAGATCGGATCACTTAGAGGGGCAAAGTCTAGAAGGTTGAGAATGTGAGCATCTGGGTCATATCAGGCGAAGACCATTTCCTAAACCCTGCAAGTTTCTGAAATAGGTCGTGGGGCTCTCAGTGGCCAAGGAAAAATTAGAAAAGCCAATGTTTTTGATCTCTTACATTCTGTTTCTAGTTGTAGAAAGAGTCCAGAAAACCAAAATCAGAAATAGAAATGGAATCCATATGAAAAGAGATATGTGTGCTCCTAGTTAATTGTAGGTCTACTCGTTATTGCCAGGAGATGGCGATAACTCCCTGTACTTCGGTGGACAAATAGAATGTATGCTTAAACACCCACATACGTGTGCAGACAAAGTGGAATACTATTAATCCATAGTAAGAAGGAATCTTGTAATTTGCCATGACTTAAATGATCCCAGAGAACATAATACCAAGTGCAATATACAGATGCAGAAAGACAATGACCAGGAGTTTTCACTCATGTATGGAAGATAAAAAAAATATGTCATGGAAGGTGAGAGTACAGTAATCTCTATGAGAGCCTGGACAAGATGAGGAGAGATTGGTCAACACGTAAAGAATTATATGTAGAGAGGACTATTGAGTCCAAGTGAACTGTTGCACAATAGCATTACTGCAAATAATAACGGATTGTATGTTTCTAAATGGTTGGAGTGAGGTTTTTCATGTTTCACCATGAAGAAAGTATAAATATTTGAAGGGATAGGTGTGCTAATTACCTCAGTTTCATCATTGCAGAAGGTGAATGTGTGTCAACCGTTCACATTATATACCTATAATTTTCATCATTATAATAGCTCAGGTTAAGAACAATTAAGTCTTCTGTTTTACAAGAAAATTGCATCAAAGCTTCAAAACTGCGAAGGAAGAACTTATGAGTGTATTGCAATTGGGGTCAAGACTTTGCAATAGGAAAAGAGGTTGGAATAAACTCCCTGGAAACCAAAGGCAGGAGAGGTTTTAAGCACTGTGAACTAATGGAGAGGCCCTGAGGACGTTAGTGGGGACGTTGTTCAATGTGATTATGCCATGTGTTTGCTAACTGCCATTTGCTGAGTTGGGCTACTAACTGCCTATGGAGAACAAGGACATTTGTTCTATATGATCTTTGATAACTGCATTTCAAAAGGATGAATCCACATTCGACTTGACCATTAAATGTCTTTTTCCTAGTGCATGTGTGAATGAAGACAGAAAACATCTCATGGCACTACAGGAACTGCATATTATACTCAAGATCTAGCAATCAGTTGTGAGACATACTTTAGGCTGAAAACGTTGTGCTGTCCGGAGTCATCCCCCCTTTCTACTAGGTTAGTCTTTGGAGGTAGTATCTGCCATGGCCCAGCACAGACTGACGTAGTAGCTACCTGATGTGATGCTTCTACCATCTTTTTCCACAAAGAGAGATCAGGATATTTGATTCTTTGAACATGTCTTTTCCTTTCTGGTTCATGCTTACATGCTGCAACCTCAGTTCATCAAATCTAGTGGAGCTGAGCAGACACTGCCCATTCCTCCCTGTTTTACCACTGTCTGTGGATGAAACTATGACCCACCCTTTCCCTTCACAGATCCAGGTATTAGATCTCTCTTGTATTTCGCCTGATTTCAGCCTCAAAACTTTCAGCTTTGGAACAATTCTTTCTGTCATTTAGAGTCAGGTTCTCCCTGCAATACCAACTAACCTAAAACCTGATACGTAGGCCAGGCTGGCCTTGATCTCACAGACATTCACCTTTGTCTGCCTCCACATATGGAGCTAAAGTTGTGTGTCACCATGCCAACTGGAACAAGTGTTTTCAATTAACTTCAGTTATTTACAGTGGTTTCCCTGAAGATTATGGTACTTGCTGTCCAAAGCCCTGCCTGAGCCTCATAGCAAGCATTAAAAAAAGACGAAAGAAAGAAGGCAACAGAGAATGTAATGCAAGCTGTTTATTTGAGAGAAAGAAGAAAAACTAAAGACAGGTACAATGGAAATTAATGGACTCTTCTAAGTCTCAATGTCCTCGGGGAGGGCGATCTCTTCTACAGCACAATGCATGGCGATGACCACTCTGAAAGCAGACCCCATGGAGGGACTCTCCTCTCTGGCAATCTCTTCTGCAGAAGCACGAGGACGGCCTGGGACCTGAGGACACAGAGAACACCGCACATTGAGTCTGAGAGTCACTGGTATGTGTCAGTGTACATCAAAAAAGACATATTTTATTTATATATGATTATACAAATTTAATATTGTACATTGTGTAAATTAGTTGTTCAGGTGACAAAACTATCTGTATGATGAATTCTACATGCACTAACATAATGTATTTGACAAGTGTTGGTCATGTACAAGACATTAGACCCACTTTGATGGTATTCAAGTCTAAATATCCTTTCCTAAGCACACATCCATTGAGCGTAAAACTACACTGATCTGAGGTCAGAATCTTTTCTGTATGACATAGTAAATTTTTTTCCATTTTTCTGGGAGGATGAACTGAGTATGCTGCTGTAACTTCTGGTAAATTCAATAGGTATTTTGGTTCAAAAAACTGACCTACAACAGAGATGAGTTAGGCATAATTCATTGTCACTGTTACTTTTATGAACAAAAACTAAAGGCAGAATAAGGCAGAGTCAGCAAAAGGAGCCAGACTGCTTTAAACCGGATCCTGAATCCTGGCTCCAGCCCTTCTCAGACTTCAGGCCTCCCCTCCTGATTGGCAGTGCTCACCTGCACGCTGAAGGGGAGAGTTTTCAAAACCTTCAAAGGAGATGCCCATGTCCTGTTCCTCGTCCCCTGTCTGGTCCACATATGGACTCTCCTCAGCTGCTCCTGGGAGAGGATCGGCCAGGGCCTGGAAGGCCAGCAGGAGAAGGGCAGCGAGGAGGATGAGTGTTCTCATGGCTAGAGGTCACCAGGAGGATTGTTGATCATGAAGATCAGTGTGTGGGGAGTGAGGAGTCAGCCCGTATTTATTGGGCTGTCAGGGGAAGGGATGGACACAGAGAATGTGTACACTGATGGGAAGGGAAGAGTCCAAGGTCCTCAGGGTCCCCTTGATGTTCATCTGTTCTCACAGCTTCCATCTTGAAGTTCGTCTGTGTATTCAGTGACTTTCTTCCCCAACATATGACAGTGACAAAGAGGCCCTAATATCTTTTGCAGTTTCCCATCTGCCTGGATATTTACCTTTTAGTATTCCAGAAGGAAAACAAATCAGGGAATTATTTCTTCCATATGGTTATGGAACAGAGGATTCTGAGGTTCTAAAATTGGAGTCCGGTGCTCTCGAAATTTGGGAGAAGCTGGCAGATCTGACCCCCAGTGATATTGAAAGATTGCAGGACAGATCAGTATTAGCACCCTTGTAAATGAAGACTTTATGAGTTACTTCCTTCAGGGCCATGTGGAGTGGAAAAGATGGCCTAATTCTGCCCCTGGTGACTTTAGCTCAAGAGGACACTAAGTCATAGAGTTGGTCAGAGTGAAGCCAGACGAGGCTGTTCTCAGAAGCCAGTGTGATCTGGACACTTCATGAGTGTGATCCAGGTGCCTCTGTCCACTTTGAGAATATCAAATACCCTGAGGTGATATAGGTGCATGTCTGAGGTTTTGGATTTTTTCAGTTTTAGAAAACATTCATTCTGAAAGAAGAAACAAAATTAAAAAATAGAATGTGGTGAGCTTCACAATCTCAACAATTCTAAGTAATATTCCTCATATGCCAAGACACTACCACCATTGACCAGAACAAAATTTCTCCACTCTGTTTTCCCTAGGAATAGTATATAATGCATATGAAGGCATACTGCATACAAAAGCACAAAGAACTTTATCAATTTTGTTATTGCATTATATCATTTGATAGGTATATATGATCTCTTAAATTGAAACAATTACTTATTTCTGAACATTTCTAACTAGAAAATTGAATACCATTGTATGTACACAGTGTGCATCTAACTATAGATAGATAGATAGAGAGATAGATAGATAGATATCATATGGTTTAATACACAAAATAGTTCTTGAACAAGTTTCTTGAAGTAGAATAGCTGGGTGAAAAACAGGTCTTCTATTTTAGAGGCATGACTACACTGTCCTTTAAAGAATTAGTCCCAGTTCGAACTCTAAAGCTATGTGAGTGCCACTGTTCCCACCCACATGGACTTAGAACAACTCATGATGTTTCTGGCTATCAGGGATATCTGGCTAACAGAATGTCTTACTTACTCAGTAACTACTATATTTTATGAAGATTGTATCTTACCATTGTCTAGGAGGTCAGGTACTCAGTATTTCATGCTTTCTTTCTGTGTCTGGGCCTGAGGAAGACCTTGACCTGCCTTTGCAAAAGTGGTCCTGTGAGTCTCTTGAAGGTGCCTCTTGGAAATGCACAAGGGGTAATAAGCGTTCCATATTGTGCTGCACTTTGCATCAAGAACAGGAAAAAACTGGTCCTAGAGAAATGACTCAGCAGGTAAAGGCAGTGTCTTCTCTTGCAGAGAACTTGGCTTTTGTTCCCAGCACCCACATGTCAGATAACATCTGTCCCTACCTCCAGTTCTAGTTGTTCCTTCACCCTCTTCTGGCATCCACATGCATTGCAGCACTTGAGTGCACCTACATATATGCAGACAAAACAATCATATACATAAATTCAGAGTAATAAGTAAATAAATAAATAAAATAATGGAGAAAAATGAAATTGCCACTCAGACAAAAAGCAGAGATGCATAGAAATGACATGAACTTACCTTATATTAATCCTGGATGTTCTTCTCCATCTCGGGTAATTTAAATAAATGTCATGAAACAGACACCCAAGGTTCAATGAAACATAGCACGCTTTTCTCCCATGGAAAAATCCCTACAAAGTGTTTGTGTTTGCACATCTTTGGTGCTTTCTATGAACCTAGCCAAGATTCTTTGAAATGCAAGTGCTTGCATATTAAACCGTTTAAATAAGATGACTGCAATCAGTAGGAATTCCAAGGAGGAGCACAGATCTCAAACACAGTGAGAGAAAGTGCAAGAGATGCTGCCAGTCCTGCATATCCCTCTCTTTGTCTGAGGTTTACCTTCAGTTAGATGGACTCACTGTCAGAGACATTCTTCCTGGGATGAGCTCGTGGGCCCACATAGTTTTCTGTGGGTATCTCACTCTGAAGAAATGCACAGAAGAACCTTAAGAGCAATGGATCAAGATTCTGCTCCTCTACTGATGGGAGGAACTATGCAGAAGACAGAATACCATGATTAAACTATGTATGAAGATTAAGAGTTAACAATCGAAATGTGAAAATTAAATCAACAGAAACAACAAAGACACGGTTCAGTGGGTAAGATCACTGGTCAACAAGCATTACAATTTTGGGAACCACATGGTGGAAGAAGTAAACTGCTACTCCCTTTAACCACTACACAGGCGTGGAGGCACACTCTCAATGACAGCAGTTAAACCACACACACACACACACACACACACAATTAATTAAGAAGTTGAAAACATTAAGAAACTATCATGAGACAGTCCCCAGGTTCAACTAAAGGAAACATGATTTACCCCATTAAAAGATTGCTATTATCTTAAGCCAAAATAGACTCAAATACTAGTTTCATTTGACCTTGAAAAAACATCTTGGAACTGCTAGTTTACATACAAATTAGAATTACTGTAGCCTGTAAGGTTCAAAAGACATGTGTTCCCATTGACATCAACCTTCAGCATCAACATGGCTTTGGTGTGGCCACCTACTCCAGAGGCCATAGCTTATTGCCGCAGTAAACCTCTGAGGAAAGGCAAATGATCAGGCTGTGGTACCATGGAGTCCTACTCTGTGGCTACCCAAGAGGATCCCTCAGAGCAGTCCACTCATCATGGACATCCCATATGGACACAAATTTTAAGTGGGTTCATAGGATCAAATCTCCTGCCAGACACATTTAAGGCTTCTCTGGTGTGTGGTCAGAGAACATAGAGAGCTTGGGGACACAAAGGAATGTGTATAAACTGTGGCCCTGGTCTCAGAAGTCCTGGAATGACTTCACAATTTGAGTTCCGACATGCTTGGCTGACTCCTAAATGTCTATCTTCAAAGCAAGGAGGCTTGTCTCTACAGTCTGAAGTAACCCAATACGCTGCATGCCTCAACTCCCATCATTCTTTCTAGCTTCATTGTCTGTAGTCAAAGTCATCTGCACATCATAGGTTGGGCGTTTTCACTTTTCTGTCCTTCTGCCTCCATCAGTATTGAATATATGCTCCTCATTTCATGGATCACCCAAGTCCTACCCATCCTCCAGGCATCTTGATGCCTCACTCTTCTGTACCGTCACTTGACAGACATTTTACTCTGACTTGGAAAGCAAATGTCTTTGTGATATCCTGTTAACAATGAACTTAATCATGGCAGAAGATACTTAACGTATTTAAAAAGGGGAATATACTTTTAAATAATTTAATGTATATGAGCCATTTACTTTGGGGCTGACCATTTAAATGTAATCAAACTCAGTTTCTTCCTATGAAAAAATGAGAACACTGATGTGTTTTTACATTTATTTCAGGACCAAGACTTCATAGAAATCGTGTTCACTGGAAAGTTATCATAACTCAGACACTATTCACAAAGCAAATAAATATTCAGTGTGCTCACAGTTGCTAGTATTTTTGATGGCTAAGATCTTTTTATCCACTACAGGACAGTACACTTTCACAAACCCAACAAAGCAGCGGCTTTCATTGACCAAGTTCTTGTGGGTTTGAAAAGTTTAATTAACTCTTTAAAGTCACTAAGGATTAGGTAACTGAGCTGTGGCCAAGTGCCTTGCACTTCTCCACTATCTGAATTCTTCTTTGATTGTTCTGTACTTCCATCTCCTGAATTCTGCCTATGCTGGAACTCTCTGGTTCTGAGCCCAGAACGTGACAACTACCCAAAGCTCACAGACATGCGCTGATCTGTCATTTTCATGAGATTCCCAGCCTCTCTTTATTGTCTGCCTTTCCAGGTTTCCTCCTATAGAATCTGATAGGATGCCACCAGTCACTGACTGTATGTAACTCTACAAAAATACATAAATCCAGATCATTGCTAGAACTGCAAGCTGCAATCATGTCTTCCATCAGTATTATTCTAACCAATGGAACCGTGCATGTTTCTTTTTGTTATACCACTATGTGTCCTTGAAAATATTCTTGGTCCCTAATGTGCATGTGTCACCTAGCACTTGGCAGGCCTTAGACATATATTCTCTGTGTCTGACCCATTGTGGAATTCTACTGTAGTCTCCATATGTCGCAAAAAAAAAAAAAAAAAAAAACTTCTTTGATGAGTGCTGTCCTGTATGTTTGTCTGTAATTATAATGATCAATATTTAGCAAATGGTAAGAAATTTCATTTCTCTAGAGATATGACACAGATAAGGTTATCTCCAGGATCTGTGTTCTCTCCAACCCTGTGTATTGAACAGAGTGTACCCTGCCACCCACGAATTCACTCCATTGAGAGGGCTTTAAGCCAGATCAGACAGCTGCTGATCACCCCCCAGATGACAATGGTACAGCTGCACCAAAAGATGTAGCTCTGGTTGTTATGGTTATTAGACTTAGGATTGTATTGGATTGTTGATTGATTTTCCTCTTTAGAAGTTTGCATGTTATCATGTGGCATTACGGGAGATAAAGTTCAGGTAAGAGACTTCCAGGTCAGTTCCTCCTTCATTATTCTGAGTCCTGTGTCCAAAGTATTTCCTGTCTTCAGCAGTAAGGTGTTATCTTCTAGTTCTGTGAGATAACCAAGACCTATGGCAAAAGCATATATTATTTTTCAGAGTCGGTTGGACCACTCTCACCAACCACTCAAAGGGAAGTCTCTTCTGTCTGCACTGTGTTCCTTGGATGATGATGTTTTGAACCAGATTCTTGCACAGTGAGAAGCAGAAAAATCAGGAATAAACCACAAAGAGCACTTTGATTCCTCCAACCTCACTGGCTGTTTCTCTGACCTAGCAACACTATCCCTAGCCCCAGTCCCTGTCCCTGGGCATTCATGTGTGAAATTCATTTGTCAGAACCTTAGGGATATTAATCCATTCCGCAGAGAAGTGGAGCCTCCTCGGTGGATGTCAGTGGGTAAGAAATGCAAGGCTGACTCAAACACAGTCTATGTCAGAAGCTTTGCTCATATGAAAACACTAAAACATGTGCATTTGGATTTAGTTTATTTTTTATTTATTTGGTGTTTGGGAGATATGTCTCCCTGTAGCCCCAGCTCCACCTGAACTTGCTATGTATGTCAGGCTGGGTGTGACCTCACCTGTTTCCGCTTGCCCAGGGCTGAAGGTAAGGGTCTGTGCCACTACAGCCAGCTACATTTGGGTTTTATAAATTTAATTTCAAAGGAGAAAGTTCAGAAATTATTAAAGAAGTTTAAAATTAGGTTGTTTTGCACATCCAACCAATAAAGGAAAAAGAATGATTTTTTTTAATGTACAAATGTGTCAAATATTTTTATATTCATGTACACACAATGCATATATGCATGCATCAGTCAAGATGCTGTTAGCAATCCATTCTTGAAATCCACATGAAAATGGTAGCTATCTCTTAATAATATCTCTTACATTTTTGGAGACTATATCGAAAATATGCAGACACATAAAAACATCAAACACAACCAATGATGCTGAGAAGTATTTAAAACAGGTCTAGTAAGTAGTCACAAATGACACATACCTATCTTCATTCACTCTTTAAATTAGTATCATCAGTGTGGTCAAGGTCACATGTATTGCTATGGTACAAGTGTGAATGAACCACATGATTTTGAAAACAGAGACTTGTTGAAAGGATTTATTTTTTAAAGACTTGTAACATATGGACGATACAAAGAAAATTTCCCAAATTTATGAGCAGCACCTGAATGAAGATGACTAAAAGTAGGTGGATATTCCATCCGCACAAAGCTACTTCACCAAATCCAATTGCATACGCTATTTTGGCATGTGAGATGTTTGCCTTCAAATACAAAGCAACACCACACTTGAAGGTCAAGTTTCAGTTATCATGTTGGAACCGGGAAAAATGAGAAAGGCTTCATAGTACAGATATCAATCTGCTTTCAGTCACAGAAACCAGGCCACACAGCAGAAGTTGATTCACAAAGTAACTCTGATTTTTCCCATGCCACAATCTCAGTTTTGGGTAAGTGATCACACGTGGTCTCAGGAACCAAAGATCCTGGCCTCTCACTGTTCTGGTGTGCACAAAACCCAGTGTCTCCCCTCGTAAAGAAGATTCATATAGGTCCATGGCCGCCATGGTCTGTGGAGAAACACAGAGGAAAACACAAAACGACAAGGAAATGAAAGCTACAGTGCAAACAACCATCTATTTACTATTCCAAGGGGGCGCCATTCTTGGAGTTTCTGCTTTCCTGGTGAGAACTCTGCTTACTGAATCCTGTCTTGGGCCAGATACTCTGGGTCTAAACATTTTGAGTAGCCATTGCTGACAGGTCATAAGAAAAGAAATGTCTGTGATGTAAGCCATTCAAACAAGCATGATGGGCTGTTGCAGATATACATTTCTATAAGTACTACTGAGGCCAACTCATTGAAGATCAAGAAGGTGGTAATATCCCCAAACATCAGCTGCATTTTAAGACCCAGAAATTCTGGAGTTATGTTGAATAGATCTTGTCCTTTAAGGGCAAGATGACATACATCTACTGCATATACACATATATGAATATATATATTTGCAGACATGTAAAATGCTAATCATTGTTGTTCTGTGGCCACTACACATAGCTGTGAATAAATGAACTCTGACAATTAAACAGTACCTCCCAAGGCGTAAATATGAGATAGAAGGTACAGATATTGGAATGTCATAATTTGGTTATAGAGTTATATATACATTTTGATATACATATAGTATTCAAAACATACTGAGGAAAAATGAGAAAGAGCACAGTAAGGAGCAGTGTGAATCCGGGAGCGACGGTGCTCTCCTGGAGAGAAGTGTTCCTTGGGAGGAGACAGGAGTCATCATCTTTTCTACCTTTTCTTTCTTTGATATACATTATATTGAATTTTTGTGCATTTCATACTATGTTTCTTAATGATATTTAGACCCCTCTCCCACTGTCTGCACCACCATAGCGTCTCTTCCACAAATTGTATGCATTCTGTCATGTATGTTAATGCCTGTTTGTGTCCCCAATGACTCTCAAGCAAGTCTATCCACTGCAGTCTGTTTGGATCATTTCTTCTGTGTGAATGAACATTTTGCCAAAGTAGAAAGAAATCCTAGGTCCCTGACGTGGGTTTATAAACACCGTTTGATATTCCTGAAGGTGTAAAACGCTCTTGGAGCACACTCATGAGCCTTCCAGATTACACTGGCTTCTTGAGAACAGCCTGCTTTGACTCTGACCAGCTCTGCACCTAGTTTCCTCCTGAGCACGAATCGCCATAAACATGATGATACTATCGTGTCCATTCCAGATGGTTCCGACGAAGGGGCTTGTGATATCCCCATGCAAAAAGATGCGATTACTCCTGGACCCTGCAAATAATCAATTCTCTAACCCACTGGGACTCAAGGATGGACCAGGAGCTATACTATTCAGAGTCGCAGCCTCCAACTTCAGAGCACAAAAAGGCCTTTGATCCTAAGCATATTGAAATAAAAAGCCCGGTATCTTTTCTTTCTTGAATACTGAAAGGTAAATATCCAAGCAGATGGGAAACAGAAAAGATAACAGGGGCCCCTTCATCACTATCAGCTGAC
This sequence comes from Eospalax fontanierii, assembly GCA_035773235.1. Classification (NCBI taxonomy): domain Eukaryota; kingdom Metazoa; phylum Chordata; class Mammalia; order Rodentia; family Spalacidae; genus Eospalax; species Eospalax fontanierii. Next base: position 58,070,566 of record CM069542.1, on the reverse strand, counting down.
AGACAGGTTTGTCCCTGAACACACAGAGCAGTGTGATGACTTTTCAATTTTCACAAATTGGTGGAGACTTGCTTTGTGACCTAACATATGGTCAATTTTGGAAAAAATTCCATGGGCTACTGAGAAGAAAATATATTCTTTGGAATTTGGGTAGAATGTAAAATCTTGATCCCAGCCTATAGCCTTCAAGTACTACCTCCTGATCGTAGCATCGACTTGCCTGACAGGCTAGAGAGGACTCCTTCAATAAACTCTCCAAATACGAGAAAAATCTGTGTATGGAGCTGACTGATATCAAAATGGCAAATATCAGTTAAAGCAGGTCTGTGTTGTTTCAAGTCCCTCAGTTAGGCAGTGGTCTCCTTCACGGCACCAGAAGAATGGAGCACGTTCATGTTCACGGGAGGGTGGAGAATCTGGACTTGTGCAGCTTTGGATCGTCCTCTTCTGCTTTCTCAATATATTGGTGAAGCAGGGCTTCATCTTTTCGCTTTATTTCTCAATAACACAGAGCACACTACAAGTCTCATAAAGACCTCAAGTCTTCCAACGACTGTGATGAACAACTGCATGTTACATTTTCATCTAAGTTTCTGCAGTACAGATGCAGTATTAGTGTGTGACCCAAGTGTGCTTCAAGACTCTGTCCTCAGGCAGAGATTCAGAGGGAAGTGTGTAGCCTGGGACCTTACTGGAATAAGAGGGAAACAAACAAATACTTTCTCTAAGATGATAGGCTACTCAGGTCCATCAATCAGCCCCTCACCACTGTGCCTTCATATGAGAACCATTAGAAAAGGATAGAGAGGAGAGGTCAAGGCAACAGTTTCATTCCTTGAACCAAACTGCTCCTCTTGTAAAGACGCCCCTGCACAATTCCCAAGGACTGGAGAGAAATGCTGACATGGACTGAGGTGGGTCCTGAAGTCTGAACCAGGCCTTCAGTGAATGTGCATGGTAAACATGTTAAGTCGTAATGCACAGCATATGACACAATGGAGCAGTCATGGTTGTTCTGGGTTCCGGTTGGGGATCAGCATTCCAAGATGATGCTAAAGTATGTCTTTATTGAATTTAATTAACAAAAAGTAAGATCAGTGTCTCAGAGTCCTGAAAAGGAGTGGTAAACCAGGAGCTCAAACAGGGACAAATGTAGGTAACAGCCAGAGTTAGCATAATGTCATGAGAAAGAGAATAAAGATCGGATCACTTAGAGGGGCAAAATCTGGAAGCTTGAGAAGGTGAACATCTGGGCCATTTCAGACAAAGACGGTTTCCTAAAACCTGCAAGTTTCTGAAATGAGTTGTGGGGCTTTCAGTGGGAAAGGAGAAATTAGAAAAGCCAATGTTTTTCATCTCTTATATTCTGTTTCTAGTTGTAGAAAGAGTCCAGAAAACCAAAATTGTAATAGAAATGAAATCAGTATGAAAAGAAATATGTGTGCTCCTAGTTAATTGTAGCTCTGCACATTATTGCCACAAGATGGCGATAACACCCTGTCCTTCAGTGGACAAATAGAATGTATGTATAAACACGCACATAAGCGTGCGGACAGAAATGAATACTTTTCATCCATAGTTAGAAGGAATCCTGTAAATTGCCATGACTTAGATGAACCCAGGCAACATTATATTAAGTGCAATATACACATGCAGAAAGACAAAGACCGGGTGTTCTCGCTCATGTATGGCAGCTTAAAAAAAAGATGTCATGGGAGATGAGAGTACAGTAATGTTTACTCGAGACTGGACAAGATGAGGAGAGGTTGGTCAATGGGTACAGAATTACATGGAGAGAGGTCCATTGAGTCCAAGTGAACTACTGCACAATAGCATTACTGCAAATAATAATAGATTATATGTTTCAAAATGGATGGAGGAAGTTTTTCATGTTTTACCATGAAGAAAGTATAAACACTTGAAGTGATAGGTATGCTAATTATCTCAGTTTCATAATTGCTCAATATGAATGTGTATCAGCTCTTCACATGTCATGCCATTAATTTTCACCATTATAACAGCTCAGTTTAAGGACAAAAAAGTCATCTTCTGTTTTACAAGAAAATTGCATCAAAGCTTCAAAAGTGGGAAGGAAGAATTTATGAGTCTATTGCAATTGGGGTCAAGACTTTGCAATAGGAAAAGCAGTTGGAATAAACTCCCTGGAAACCAAAGGCAGGAGAGGTTTTAAGGCCCGTGACCTAATGGAGCGGCCCTAAGGATGTTAGTGGGGAGGTTGTTCAATGTGATTATGCCATGTGTTTGCTAATTGCCATTTGCTGAGTTGGGCTACTAACTGCCGATAGAGAACAAGGACATTTGTTCTACATGATCTTTGATAACTGCATTTCAAAAGGATGAGTCCACGTGTGACCTGACCATTAAATGTCTTTTTCCTAGTGCATGTGTGAATGAAGACAGAAAACATCTCATGGAACTACTCAATATCTAGCAATCAGTTGTGAGACATACTTTAGGCTGAAAATGTTGTGCTGGCCGGAGTCATCCCCCCTTTCTACTAGGTTAGTCTTTGGAGTTGGTATCTGCGGTGGCCCAGCATAGACTGACGTAGTAGCTACCTGATGTGATGCTTCTACCATCTTTTTCCACAAAGAGAGATCAGGATATTTGATTCTTTGAACATGTCTTTTCCTTTCTGATTCATGCTTACATGCTGCAACCTCAGTTCATCAAATCTAGCGGAGCTGAGCAGACACTGCCCGTTCCTCCTTGTTGTACCACTGTCTGTGGATGAAACTTGGACCCACGCTTTCCTTCACAGATCCAGGTATTAGATCTCTGTTGTATTTCACCTGATTTCAGCCTCAAAACTTTCAGCTTTGGAACAATTCTTTCTGTCATTTAGAGTCAGGTTCTCCCTGCAATACCAACTATCCTAAAACCTGGTATGTAGGCCAGGCTGGACTTGATCTCACACATGTCCACCTATGTCTGCCTCCAAGTACTGGAGCTAAAGTTATGTGTCACCATGCCAGCTGGAACAAGTGCTTTTAATTAACTTCAGTTATTTACATTGGTTTCTGAGAAGATTATGGTACTTGCTATCCAAAGCCCTGCCTGAGCCTCATAGCAAGCATTAAAAAAACAGGAAAGGAAGAGGCAATAGAGAATGTAATTCAAGCTGTTTATTTGATATAAAGAAGAAAAACTAAAGACAGGTACAATGGAAATTAATGGACTCTTCTAATTCTCAAAGTCCTTAGTGAGGGCGATCTCTTTTACAGCACAATGCATGGCGACGACCACTCTGAAAGCAGACCCCATGGAGGGACTCTCCTCTCTGGCAGTCTCTTCTGCAGAAGCACAAGGATGGTCTGGTACCTGAGGACACAGAAAACACCACACATTGAGTCTGAGAGTCACAGGTATGCATCAGTATACATCTAAAAAGATATATGGAACTTTATATATGATTATATAAAGTTTATTTTTGGACTTTATGTGGATTAATTGTTCAGGCAACATCAAAGCTATCAGTATGATGAACTCCACATGCACTAACATAATGCACTTGACAAGTGTTGGTCATGTGCAGGACATGAGACCCACTTTGATAAGTATTCAACTTTAAATTTCCTTTCCTAAGTACACATCCATGGAGCACAATGCTACACTGATCTGAAGGTCAGAATCTTTTCTTTATGTCAAAGGAAATTTTTTTCCATTCTTCTGGGAGGATAAACTGAGTATGCTGCTGTAACTTCGGATGAATTCAATAGACATTTTGGGTCAAAAACATTGCGACAGAAGTCAGTTAGGCATAATTCACTGTCACTGTTACTTTTATGAACAAAAACTAAAGGCAGAGTAACTTAGAATCATGGAAAGGAGCCAGACTGGTTTAAACCAGATCCTGAATCCTGGCTCCAGCCCTTCTCAGACTTTAGGCCTCCCCTCCGGATTGGCAGTGCTCACCTGCACGCTGAAGGGCAGAGATTTCAGGACCTTCAAAGGAGATGCCCATATCCTGTTCCTCTTCCCCTGTCTGATCCTCATCTGGACTCCCCTCAGCTGCTCAGGGGAGAGGATTGGCCAGGGCCTGGAAGGCCAGCAGGAGAAGGGCAGGAAGGAGGATGAGTGTTCTCATGGCTAGAGGTCACCGGGAGGATTGTTGATCATGAAGATCAGTGTGTGGGGAGTGAGGAGTCAGCCCGTATTTATTGGGCTGTCAGGGGAAGGGATGGACACAGAGAATGTGTCCACTGATGGGAAGGGAAGAGTCCAAGGTCCTCAGGGTCTCCTTGATGTTCATCTGTTCTCACAGCTTCCATCTTGAAGTTCGTCTGTGTGTTCAGTGACTTTCTTCCCCAACAGATGATAGTGACAAAGAAGCCCTAATATCTTTTGCTGTTTCCCATCTCCCTGGATATTTACATTTCAGTATTCCAGAAGGAAAATAAATCAGGGAGTTATTTCTTCCATATGGTTATGGAACAGAGGATTCTGAGGTTCTAAAGTTGGAGTCTGGTGCTCTCAAAATTTGGGAAAACCTGGCAGCTCTGACCCCCAGTGACATAGAAAGATTGCAGGATCCAGTGGTATCAGCCCCCTTGTAAATGAAGACTTTATGAGTCACTTCCTTCAGGGCCATGTGGAATGGAACAGATGGCCTTTTCTGCCCCTGGTGACTTGATCTCAAGAGGACAGTAAGCATGGAGTTGGTCAGAGTGAAGCCAGAGGAGACTGTTCTCAGAAGCCAGTGTGGTCTGAACACTTCATGAGTGTGATTCAGGTGCCTCTGTCCACTTTCAGAATATCAAATAACCTGGGGTGATATATGTGCATGTCTGAGCTTTTGGATTTTTTCAGTTTTAGAAAATATTCATTCTGACAGAAGAATCAAAACTCACAAATAGAATGTGGTGAGCTTCACAATCTCAACAATTCTTAATGATGTTCCTCATATGCCAAGAAGCTACCACCATTGACCAGAACAAAATTTCTCCACTCTGTTTTCCCCAGGCATAGTATATAACACATATGAAAACATACTGCATACAAAAGCATAAAGAACTTTATCAATTTTGTTATTGCATTATATCATTTGATAGGTACATATGATCTCTTAAATTGAAACAATTTCTTATTACTGAACATTTCTAACTAGAAAATTGAATACCATTGTATGTACACAGTGTGCATCTATACACATATATCTCAATATAGATAGAGAGATAGATAGATAGATATCATATTGTTTAATGCACAAAATAGTTCTTGAATACGTTTCTGTAAGTAAAATTACTGGGTGAAAAATATGTCTTCCATTTTAGAGGCGTGACTACACTGTCCTTTAAAGAATTATTCCCAGTTGCAACTCTAAAGCTATGTGAGTGCCACTGTTCCCACCCAAATAGACTTAGGACAGCTAAGGATGTTTCCGGCTATCAGGGAGACAGAATGTCTTACTTACTCAGTAACATCTATGTTTTATGAAGATCATATCTTACCATTGTCCAGCAGGTCATGTACTCAGTATTTCATGCTTTCTTTCTGTGTCTGGGCCTGAGGAAGACCTTGACCTGCCTTTGTAGAAGTAGTCCTGTGAGTCTCTTGAAGGTGTCTCTTGGATATGCACAAGGGGTGATAAGAACTCCATATTGTGCTGCACTTTGCATCAAGAACAGGAAAAACTGGTCCTATAGAAATGACTCAGCAGGTAAAAGCACTGTCTTCTCTTGCAGAGGGCTTGGCTTTTGTTCCCAGCACCCACATGTCAGATAACATCTGTCCCTACCTCCAGTTCTAGTTGTTCCTTCACCCTCTTCTGGCATCTACATGCATTGCAGCACTTGAGTGCACCTACATATATGCAGACAAAACATTCATATTATAAATTCAAAGTAATAAATAAGTAAATAAATAAATAAAATAATAGAGAAAAATTAAATTGCCACTCAGACAAAAAGCAGAGATACATAGAAATAATATGGCCTTACCCTATATTAATCCTGGATGTTCTTTCTCCATCTCAGGTAATTTAAAAAAATGGCAGGAGACACACACCCAAGGTTCAATGAAACATAGCACGCTTTTCTCCCATGGAAAAATCCCTACAAAGTGTTTGTGTTTGCACATCTTTGGTGCTTTCTATGAACCTAGCCAAGATTCTTTGAAATGCAAGTGCTTGCATATTAAACCGTTTAAATAAGATGACTGCAATCAGTAGGAATTCCAAGGAGGAGCACAGATCTCAAACACAGTGAGAGAAAGTGCAAGAGATGCTGCCAGTCCTGCATATCCCTTCATTGTCTGAGGTTTACCTTCAGTTAGATGGACTCACTGTCAGAGACATTCTTCCTGGGATGAGCTCGTGGGCCCACATGGTCCTCTGTGGGTATCTCACTCTGAAGAAATGAACAGAAGAAACTTAAGAGCAATGGAAATGAGATTATACTCCTCTGTTGATGGGAGGAACTATGCAGAAGACAGAATATCATGATTAAACTATGTATAAAGATTAAGAGTTAATAATCATAATGTAAAAAAAAAAGACACAAGGAACAAAGAGACGGCTCAGTGAGTAACAACACCTGCCAGCAAACATGACAACTTTTGGGAACCACGTGGTGGAACGAGAAAACTGACTGCCCCTCTCTGTTACCTCTACACATGCTTGGTGGCACACTCTCCATGAGAGCAGTTAAACCACCCCCTCAACACACAATTAAATAAGATGTTGAAAACATTAAGAAACTATCATGATTCAGACCCCAGGTTCAATTAAAGGAATGATCTCATACTTCTTAAGCCAAAATAGAATCAAATACTAGTTTCATTTGATCTTGGAAAAATATCTTGGAACTGCTAGTTAAAACTGAGAATTACTGTATCCTGTAAAGTTCAAAAGAAGTGTGCATCATTGACATCAACCTTCAGCATCAACATGGCTTTGGTGTCTGCCACCTAGTCCAGAGGCCATTGATTATTGCCACAGTAAACCTCAGAGTAAAGCCCAAAGATCACCCTGTGGTACCATGGAAGCCACTAAGTAGCTACCCAAGAGGATCTCTCAGAGCAGTCACTCATCATGGGCATCCCATATGGACACAAATGCTAAGTGGGTTCATAGCATCACATCTCCTGCCAGACACATTTAAGGCCAGAAAACCCAAACAGAAGTTTTCAGATTCAAGAAGGAATGAGGTACATTAATAAAAGCATTCTCTTATAGATTACAAACATAAAAGAAAAATACATGTATCATGCAGACAAAATGACAAGGTTTTAAGTGGGATTATTTGGCATTTTGACAAAAACAAAGCCATAATCTCAGGCCCTGGAGGGACCAACACCGTGGTGGCCCAGAGAAGGAGCAGGCCTTCTGTCTCCATGTGAACTCTATTCTGATGCTCAGACAAGCCTAAGCTTCAGACTGAGTGTGTGTATGAGAAGAGGACAGGGATCCACAATCCCACTGTGACCCTCTTTAACTGGCAACCACAGCACATGTCCTGTGGAAAACAGAATGAGCCCATCAGTCTGACAAACAGGAGCATTAGCTCCTCTCCCTACATAGACTGTGAAGGTTTAAGATTGAGATCCATGCTGGGGAAGGTCACACAGATGTCTAAAACTTCCCTACATCTTAATCATATTTAGACCCCTTCTCCTATCCGGATGTCCAAGAAAACTCAGACAAAAACCCAGCATATAACTGGGGAATGCGCAACAGGTCCCAACCTTATTTGAGGAGCTATTGGGAGCTGATTTCTTCTGGATGAGGGAGAGTGTTCAGACTCCAGTCAATGAACTCTCACTGAGGGACATCTGGGTACACAAACTTGATGTGATAGGCCTTCACATATGTGACAGAATTAAGGCGTCATTACTGAATCTATCTCAAACTTTTTTTACAGGTACAAAAAGGAACCTGAGAGATCCCAGTTGATTGTGAAACATAGATTACTAGAAATTAATCAAAGGCTGAGGAGATGACTCAGTTGGTAAAGCTCATTCCTCACAAGCACAAGGACTCCTAGGCCCACATAAAAAATGTCATGGTGATGGCCTGTACTTAAATCTCTAGAGCTGCGGAGGTAGAGATGAGAAGATCCCTTGGGCTAGCCTGATTGGTAAGCTCCAGGCCAATTACAGACTCCACCTCACAGAAGATGGATGGTGTTCCCCTGAGGACGACACCCAGGGTTTTCCTCTGGCCTCCACATACACGTGCTTGTAGCACCCCTGCCCCTATGTGTACATCTGCGCAGATACGAACATGCACACACAGGCACTATGCACAAACATTAAGCAATTGATCTTAGCTACTCTAAATTCTCTCATTAATTGTTTCAGATTTCAGATGTCTAACTAGTGTAAGTTATTGGGAATGTTTTTGTCCTGGGTCCAGATCTCGACCCCAGCAGTTATCGATGGTGAGCTGATATCTACTAACTGATGACCTCACACAGATTTCATGGCCTGTCTTTACATTTATATACCTTAGCAATTTCTCTCCTTTGGGACTGGACTGATTTTGTTTTTATTTCAGATTTTTGGGAAACAGGGTCTCATGTAGTGCAGGCTGCCTTTGAACTCATTGTGGAGCGGAATTTTCCTTCGTTATCCTACTTTTCTTGAGTTAGATTTGTATTTCATGGTCACTGCCATTGCCACTATCACCCTCTCAGAGGATCAAGCTTTGTGTGGAGGGTCTCAGGATTCATATCATTGTGACACATGAATGCTATACACAAGTACTCACCAAGAAGACTGGAAGCGGCTCTGAGAGGAGCTGCTGGGCCCGAGACATTAAAGCAACATTGGAGAAAGTGGGCACTTTTCAGTTTATTCCTGCCTGCTGTCTTCTTGCATGCTCCATCCACTGCACCAACATTTTAGCTGAGGAACATGATCTCCAGTGGTCCACCACCTCTGATCCTGCACCTGACCTTCTTGTGCACACCAATCTCTTTCTCTTCCTCATCACCGATATTTAGACCCTCTGAGCCATAGGATTTGCTGAACAATAATGGTCACAGCCTTGAGAGCTTTTTTTTTGTACAAGCCTTCACTTTCTGGAGCCTATGGATTGTCAATCATTCCTATTAATGTTTTGTGCTACTGGAGTTGGTTAGGACAGTACACGACTTGTATACGGAAGAGGCAAAACTTTACTAGCTCTCTTTGTGTCTTTCCTGCAAGTTGGAATGGATTATTGTTATTGTTGTTGTTGTTGTTACTATTATTATAAGAATAAAAGCAAGGGAAACGAGAGTATGATGCAAACCTGGTCAGCAGTATCAAGTCACACCTCCTCTAAGCTGGAGCACTGTGCGAATTACACATACATGCACCATTTTCAAAACACCGGCTGTGGGACACACCCTGCTCCAGTAATGAATCCTAGACCTTACTGCCTTGTGGAAGGAAACAGGAAACAGCAAACTCCTACTTTGCTATCATAATTTCACTGATTTATTTTCTGTATCTTGAATAAAGTCCTTAAGCCAAATTCTTCATTGATATTTGCACTAGGTGGCACTCAGTGATTCAGCAGAATAAGAATGTCCTGTCTCTGTTCTTGAATTATTTGCTATACGTGTTATGTCTCAAGTGTTTGAAAAAGAGGAATATTGGCGTTAATACACACATTAGAAATTTGTGCAATTTCATACATGAAGTTTGTTGCGGTTCCTAGAAGCTGTTAAGGATCTGATACTGATTACCAAAGATGTTTGGCAGAGATCTTTGGAAGAAGTGCAGTTTGCTTTGCATCTTGTTATGGGTAGAAGCTTCTCAGGCACCTGTAAGCAGCCATTTTGCCTGAGTTTGACATTGAATCTACCTGGGGCTCTTTTAGATTTGATGTATCTGTCAACTCCCGAATTTTTTTCTGATAACTATTTCTCTGTCCTTTCTTTTTTAACCTTCTGTGTTATTTGTATGTTTACTCATACAGGCATTCATTCATAGATGTGGGTGTGCACATGACACAGGACATATGCAGATGTCAGAGGATAGCTCTGAGCGTCAGTCCTTGCCTTCCATCTTTTTGGAGACAGGATCTCCTGTTATTTTCTAGGCAAGCTGGTCCACAGACATCTGGGATTCTCCTGTCTCCATCTCCCATCTTGCTTTAAGAGTGCTTGTATTGCAGATATGCACTACCAAGTCCAGATTTACATGGGTTCTAGGTTCTAAACGCAGATCCTCATGTTTGCATGGCAAATGCTTTACACACTGAACCATCTCACCACACTGAACTCTTGATTTTGGGTAGTTTTAATTAGTGTGTCTTGAAGAAATCATTTGGACTGAGTTTAAACCCAGATTTCAGTGACCCCACACCTAGATGCTCCTTTCTTGAGGAAAGTTTCATTGGCAGTTGCATACTTCCAATATACAATGGTGCAGAGTAAGTATTTTCATTCTAAAAGGGAGGAATGGGGTATAGCAAGGAAGAGCCGGCCAGTCAGAGTGACACCAAGCAGGGTCAAAACCACCCCTGCAGCTTCCTGCCGCGTCCGCTGTGCTCCAGCGGGTCGGGCAGCCCGGACCCTCCAGCTCTGCCACCCATCCTGTGCGACATCTCTCTTGGGTCAACTCCACTTCTTGCCCACAGCTTTTCTTGGCAAATGTCCCATAGTCCTGGCATCTCCAACACCCTACGTCCTCCACTGTGACTTACTGTTGACCTTCTCGGTGCCACGCTGTGGCCTCTAAGGGATCCAACCCTATAACACTCTGCCTGATCTCAGCAGATTTCTGAAATCTTGGTGCTAATTTCCAAGACCCTGTATCTTTTGCCTTCATACAAAATCAGTTCCATGTAGACAACACTGTCGAGCTCTGCTGCCAGCCTGAGATCAGGGCCCTTCTACAACAAACGCAGTGGCCTCTGTGTGCCCTGGTGGCCGATCTGGGAAACTTCGGTACAGGCCTGCTTTTGGTCAAGGAACCCCTTCAGCAGTGGTCTCATTTCAGGATCTCCCCTTTCAAGTGAACTTTCATGCTTTACCGGTTTGAGTCTTCCATGCGTGGAATCTTGCCTGCTGGGAACCTTTCTTATTGTTTCAGTGAGGAGAACAGGGATTTTTTTTAAATGGCACTAATCTGTCTAACAGTCAGAGCTGCTCTCCCCACATTTACCTTGTTGGCATCTTTAAATTGGCTTACATCTTTCCCAGCCAAATTCATATTTGTATATCCTTCTGTTGTTTGTCACTGTATGTCTGACTAAGAGAAGTAAGCAGTAACCAGAGCAGAGCACAGCCTGGTTCCTATGCTGTTTTGAAATTTGTTTGTTTGTTTGTTTGTTTGTTTGGGGGTGGTTTTATCGAAGAACTTACTCTATTAAGAACTTACTCCATTAAGTCTTAATTCAGCTTCACTCAAAGTTTCATGCTATGGGCAGAATGCAGGCAGATTCTTGCTGGAATGTAATTTGAATGACTTCTAGCCAATCACCCCCTGAAACTGAGTGAGCACAGTCTTTATATTTGCATTTCTGTTGGCATTATGGTCTTTAGGGTTTTAACTGACTCACTATTCATCTTTGCTTGCAACCTTACAGGGCTCCTCTAGCCTAAAGCTCCAAATTTTTCCGCATTCCTCCCACAAACACATTCTAAAAGCTGATGGATCAAGAAGAGTCAGGCAACCATCACAACAGCCCACTTCTCAGTACTGACTTTCCACCTTAATCACTTTTCTTATTACTATGAAAAAGTGGCAGATGCAAACAGCTTAAGGAAAGAAGGGTTTATTTTGGTATTTTGGTATTTTGGCCCGTGGTTTGAGAGCATTGTTTCCTCCCATCATGGCAGGAAAGATATGGTACAGGTGTTTTAAGTTTGCTGGTCACTTGTGTCTGAAGTCAGGAAGAAGAGTGATGAATGTGATAGTTTACCAGCTTCCTTTTCTCCCGTGTAATCACTTTGAGACCCTAGCCATGTATAGGGTCTAAAGGTTAGTCTTTCTTAATAGTTAAACCTCTCTAGAAACTTCCTTAGAGGCATACCCAAAAGTCTCTCTCAAAGCTGACAGCAAGGGTAGCCAGGGAGAGACTGAAGATTAGCCATCAGAGTGGCCTATGCTGCTTCAGAGAAGAGCACGTTCTCCAGTGCCCTCAGAACATCTGCTTGGGGTCTGGAAATCCTTGATTCAAAAGGTTTCACCACCTTCCGAGCATCAGTGTGCTTCTAGCAATCAGCACTCAGGAACAAGGAGACTGAGCACAGCACTCTGACGCTCACAGGAGGGAAAGATTGGGGAAGATTTGGCACTGCTACAGAGCATCTAGTTTTAGTTATCATATCCATTGGGCAAAGGTCAAATGGGACTGAGAGCATCTAATTCTCTCTTGTATTTCACTCACTTTGTACAACTCAACCAGAGACAAGTAGACACCCCAAAGCTTTTGCATTTATATTTAATTTTTTTTGTCATTATAGTCTCAAGATCCCTGAACTTATTTCTACACATGAATTTAGTCCACAGAGAAACAGTTCTTCTAGGGTGGTCATGAGCTATGAGCGTGAGTTTGACTTGACTGCTCTGTGCTCCTAGTTCCTCTTCTTTAGAACACTATTTCTTAGAAGATGACCCTAAAGATTGTTTTGGGGATTACATGCATATGTGCATGAGTTAGCACAGTCTTCAAGGATCAATGCTTAGTTCTTACTGAAAGGCAGATCAGATATCCATGTCCACATACAGAACTGTGCTCCAGGAGGTGGAAAGGCCTGTATCTACACACTTATGATACATTTTCACTAACCAAATAAACTACAACACATAAGAACGGAGCAGAGAAATGGAGAAAATAACACCTCGAAGTGGACAATTAAACTACTAAGGGATTGTAATTCTCTGCTGAAAAACCGCTGACAGAGTGGGGCTGCTGAGACTGGTGAAGAGAGGACCGGGCCTGTGCTCAGTGTTCAGATCTGTGAGGACACGTGGGGACTGACTGAAGGTCTGCGGCTCTCTGGAGGCACTTTCATTTGTGCATTTTTCTGTCTGACAGCGAACAGCTCGGTTCTACGAAGAGCCTCAGTGACCAAAGCTAATTCTGCTTCTCAAGAACTCAGGGTCTCATAGGTGAAACGGCAAGTGGCTCTGGATGGCAGAGGGACTATTATGTTTTTCTAGTGAGAAGAGGCCTGACCTTGCCTTGTCGGAGACTGTGCCAGAGGTTTAGAGCACTGTAGACCAGAGAATTGAGGGGCGAGCAACCAGGCAGCTTCTCTCTTTTATTTTCTGAGGATGTCATACATTTGTACTGTGTACACATTAGCTTTCGATCTTCTTATTGGAGACTGCAGTAACACTGCTAAACTCCAGACTGGTCTGCTCAGAGGCTTGTTCCTCCAAAGAGCCCCTGCCAGAATCGAGTCATTTTACAAGATGATCTCTTCCTTCTCCTCCCTCTTGCGTCCCTTTCCCTGTTCGTCCCTCCTTCTCCTCCCCTCCCTCTTCCTTGTCTTCACTTTTCTTTCCTCAAAATGTCAAGCATCATGATTAACTCTTTTTTAACACCACCCTACATCTCACAGAGACTTCTTTCATGGGTTCCGAACAGTAAGAGCTTTCAGTGCTTTTAAACCTATAGAATTTTTTTCAGCCTCTAAATTACTAAATAGAAATTTAAAGTTTAACAGAATCATGCCAACTTTGGAACCCCAAAGAGACCGTCTCTAGTGAAAGATTGCAGGGGCACTGGGATTTTTTGGAGACATGAAAAAAAATCGGTTTCTTCAGCAGACGCAGACTCTTTTCTGGACATCTGAGCTCAAACTGCAACCTGTCCTTAATGCATGAGTTGAAATTCTTAATCAAGTTCTGGAAGACAAATCAAAGACTTGTACAGAACATATCACACATGTCAGAAAACTACTGAAATATCTATTTTTAAAAACCTGATTTTTTTGTCTTTGGCTTTTGGATATTAAAGAAGTTGAGACCTCTCATGCCAAGAAAGAAAAAAATGGGGAAGAAATAAAGCCATTTTTGTGTTCTGGCACCTGAGAAGACATTGCACAGAGTTAAGGGACATCGACAGCAGGTTACCAGGTGTGGTTACTGTGACTTTTCTCATTTGGCTAATTTATTGTCTGTAAAATGAGTAGCTTAGGAAGATGTTCTGAGGTTTCTAGTAATTGTTAGCAATATTAGATGAAGAGACAAAGACAAAACATGTTTATAACTCAATGATTAGAAGTGTCATGGTTAGGAGGTTAATTATTTCTCTAAACGCTTATGTTTGAACACTTAGCCTCCAGCTGGTGATATTATTGGGGGAGGTTATGAAACTTTTGACAAGTGGGTTGTATATGATGGAAGTGGATCACTGGGGTGGGCCTAAGGTTTGCCAGGCCCTGCTTCTGGTGTGTTCTTCATTTCTTCTTGCACTGAGATGTGAGGTCAGCCCCAACCACCCAGTCCTACTGCCATGGAGCGGTCTACAGCTACATCTTCTCTGTCAGAATAGCTTGTATTCCGTAAAACACAAACCTGAAAAATTCCTTCTTCTATTTATGCCAGGTGTTATGAGAAACAAGAAAAGGTAGCAAGTACAAGAAATAATCACAAAAGTATAAAAAAAAAACCAGTGAGAGTTCGATTGCAAGAAGGTGATAAAATTGAAATCATTTGAAAGTTTGTAATATTTGATTTTAATCAGAAGAAAATAGATTTAAGTGTAAGCAAATAATGATGCTCAGGCTTTGAAACTAACCGAATGCATTCTTCCCACTATTTCCTGGCCCCCTGAGCTCTTTCTTCCTTTAGCGTGAGTTATTTAGCATGGCTAAGGCCAGCCCTGAACCATTGTGGCCCTCCCTTCTAAGAACCATGGAATGTTCCAGCACATGATCTCCAGATCTGTTCAGATTCATGTCCTGGCTTATGAGAGACTGTTCTTAGTTTCTGTTTCTAACAGCCTGACTCCAGCCGCTGCCCAGGCTTTCTGATACTCAGATCTCAGGCTTACCTTGGCCTCATCTTCATGAGATAGGGAGAGAAGTGTGGAAGGAACAGCATGGAGCAGAGCGGGGCAGCACCAGGCAGGGCCCAGGGCATGTGCCTAGAGGAGCCTGCCTCCATTCTGGTCACTGACCACTCACGAATGAGTCCTCCTGAGGGGGATTAAGGTCAAAGGGTGCCGAAAACTGGTCTCAGTATAAATCCTTGGACCACCGAGTTCCCCTTGGGGAGGGCCAGTCTCCTTCCTAACTTTGTCCTCTTGATTCTCACTGTCACCTCTTCAGGAATTCTGCAGCAATGAAGCTCCATGTCATCCTTGTGGCTCTCTTTACTGTCTTCCAGGTGCTGCCCGGTAAATACCAATGCTGTCCTTCCTTTTTTTTTTTCCTTTCCCAAAGTCAGTAATGATTGGAGAGCAAAGCACGGGGGGATCACTCCAAAATTACCACTGTGTCCCCAAATAGCTTACTGAAAAGGTGATGCAAGGATTTCATCCCAGGTACCAGCAAAAGGAAACACAGAAAGAAAGGAAAAGAGAAAGAGGAAAAAGAAGAGAGCGGGAAGGGAAGGAGAGGAGAGGGGAGGGGAGGGAGGAGGGGAGAAGGGGAGGGGGAGAGGGAAGGAGGAAGGGGAGTGGAGGGGATAGGTCTGAGAAGTTTGACAGCTCCCTCCCTCTCTGGCTGTCCTGTCTTCATGAAACCCCAGGAGTTCTTAGGAAGTCGTTTTCATCTCCCCCTCCACCAAAAGGGCAGGATGACTTGCCAGCCAACCTATTCAATTACTTGGCAACAATAAATGAATGTGATGGCAAAAATTCTTTCCATATGCCCTGAACTGAGACCCCCAAGCCTCTTTACCACAGCAAAGACCTCAAAGTTCTCCAGATTTCATACAAGCATATATTTTGCTTTACAGGCATCTGCAGTGCATTCAATTTTGAAAGACCTTGCTACCTCAGGGGAGGCATTTGTCTGAAGCAGGGAACACCAAACTGTGAACCTTTCCGGGGACCATGCCGAGCTTTCACTGTCTGCTGCAAAATAAGAAGCTGACGTAAGGAGATCAAGGATCCTAGTGAAATATCTGAAATTCAGGTCCTCCTATTTGAACAGAGGGAAGGAGAAAATTATAATAATTAATTTATATTATGTTTTTTAACATTTCTAAAGCATTTTATTCATGTATTAATTCTTGAAACCATGCTGGCTTATTAATCACATTTTATAGATGTAGAAGCTAAAATTCAAATGTATTAAATAAAAACTTATCAAAGATTAGCCAGAAATTAAGTGGAAAAGCAAAGTTTAAGATTCTTCTTTGGGGGCTGGAGAGATGGCTCAGTAAGGTTAAGTGCACTAGCTGTTCTTGCAGAGGACCCTGTTTGAATCCCAGTACCCACATGGCAGCTAACAACAGTCCATAACTCCAGTTCCAGGGGATCCAAAGTCTTCCTCTGTCCTATGCAGGCATTGCATGACACAGGTGCACTTACACACATGCAGACATAAAATAAAAACAAACAAACAAATAAATGGTTCTTCTTTCTATTGTACAATGATGTTTTGCTTCCATGGAAGGTACCTGGATGTGAAGGAGTTCACAGGTATGAGGCAGACGAGGAGACATGAGAACTGGGATTGGCTTGGACCAGCTACTGCAGTGGCTAAAATGTTGAACAAAAAGAATTCATTAAGCAGATGGAAGGCCCAGAGACACCATGATGCTGAGCCTCAGGAAAAAGGTTCCCATGTACACAGACTGCCCACAAGAGTCTCCTCCACAGGAAAATGTGGACAAAAACCTGAGGGAATGCAGGAATTCAAATTACAATCGGAAAGCCTCCCCTGCAGGTCTGGCATCCTAGAGTAAGTGTGATTATTTTGTATCTCTCTTGGTCACTTTTCCTGTCCAGGTCTGGACAATACAAACTTGAACTGGAGAAGAGATGGAGGCAGGAAATACTACAGTGTACCCAGGAATGATAGGTCACAAAGGAAATGTAGATGAACCAACATTCTTCCAAAACTTCATCACATGGAAACAGAAAAGCAGTGTGTACCGTGCAGGATCAGTTGTGTTATGGGTCTCAGTCAATGAATAACTAGAGAAAACAGAAAATGCAGTAACGATTTGCATATGAGCAACAGCTGCAACCAGCATTTAAAAATATATCCAGACTAAGTCACAAACGTCAGCTTCTCTTGTCTCATTGGCACCGATGCCGGAAGGGATCAGCACAGGATTTTGAGCCACTGGTACCGGTCGGTGTTCTGGTCCATTGCATGTCCTATCAGAATGGTGTGCCTATCAGTGAAGGATAAGTTCTATTACTGGAATAAGTTAAGAACCTATTAGTAATTTTAACTCAGTTGCTTATTTGTGTTCCCTTACCACAAAGTTAAAGCTTTCTTTCCTCCCCCACACTTCCACCACTCAACAAACTCAGAAAAAAAAAATACCATCTCTCTTAGTCTTTGATTCCTTTTTCTCCCCTTCCTGATGTAAGCACAGAGCACTGGCCTAATAAAAATAGAACGAGCCTCAGGGAGGAAAGGAGAGAAAGGAAATATGCTCCTGCAAAGTCGGGGATTCAGTTATGGGTGAAGAAAGTCCAGGACACCAAACATGAACTCTGATGGGCACGTGGCCGCATCCGTGATAATCTTTTCATGGCAAATCAGTACAGTGTCAGATGGATCTAAGGGGGTCTGCACATGGCTTCACCACTCAGAGAAAGTACGCTGCTCTGTCAACCGCCACTCATTGTTTTTCTCCAGAAGCACTCACTGAGCAATCAACAGAGCTGTTCCCAAGACTCCCTACCTTTCTGACGTTTATATTCTAGTGAGGAAACAAACACCAACCCTAAAGGCTGTGTGTGAGGGTGGGAACTAGAATGCTGGTGAACAGCTTTGAAACTGGATCTCTGTATTTTCATGGTAAAAATGAATTGTATCTATTCCCCAACTTCAGCTGATGTCCTAAATGCTAGGCCTACCCTTTCAGAGGGGACATGCTTCAGCAGCAATAAAGGGCCCTGAGGGGAAAACTTCTGGTCAAGAGAACAGTATCTCTGGCCTCAGTGGAGACCTTAAATGTTGGGCCTGTCAATCATCGGGCCAAGGGACCACCCCTCAGGAAAGTCCATCATATATCAGGCTAAAAGAGAAATAATTAGCCCTCTAATGAAAGACTATTTTATTTTCCTTCCCAGAATTCCCATCCTCTAGTGCAGCCATTCGGGACCTGCCCTGAAGTTTCCCTGGGTTATGTCAGCCTTTCTGCATCCTAACTTTTCCTTTTTCTCCTCTTTCATTTTGATGCCAACCACAGCCTAAATACGACTTCTCATGTACTGTGGACTTTTGGGCTCTTTCTCTAACACTTCCTTCCCCAGCCTGCATCTGCTTGTCTGCCATGAAGCTGAACTTCAGGCCAACTTAACCTAAATGATACTTTTTCTCTGCTATTCTCTATCTTTCTCCTCCAGGAAGCCCCCAAGATTTACAGCTAGCAAGTTTTGGTGTTTCTCTTTGATATTCTAATAAAATTATCCTAGAGCTAAAAAACAATAATAATGAACAACTTGGGTATATTATGTATTCACAAGTGCAGGATTTAGAAAATACATCAAAGCAGAGAAATACGGAGCACCACCGGCTTTCAGAGGATGGCCGCCAGGAAGAAGATTGCAGTTATACCAAGGGCTTCAGTACCTAATACCATTTTGTTCACAGTTCAGTTATTTAGTTCTTCTGAACTTGAAGCTGTGTGCAATCACTGGCATCTCTGTGAATTCTCAGATCTTCTGAAATAAAAACGTTAGATCCCAGGATATGTTTATTACACAATGTGCCATTTGGATATCTTTACACATTGTGGAATGCTAAAATCAGGTTATTTAACACACGTGTTTTCTCATTATTTTTTTCCTACTTTTAGAGTTCATTTTT
Organism: Eospalax fontanierii; assembly: GCA_035773235.1. Classification (NCBI taxonomy): domain Eukaryota; kingdom Metazoa; phylum Chordata; class Mammalia; order Rodentia; family Spalacidae; genus Eospalax; species Eospalax fontanierii. The sequence continues at coordinate 58,051,661 of CM069542.1, read as the reverse complement.
ATTAACAAATATGTTCCTTGTGCAGTCAGGTTCCTACTGCACTGCTTGTCTGATTTTTTTCTCTTTGTTTTTGCTTTCAGAGTCAGTTGCTTAAAATAATTTGCTAAAGTCCTACCTGAGGGTGTTATTTTTCACTAAAAATAAAATTTATTGCTATAGTTCCTCAATCCCAGAACATGCTGTAACAGGCACACAGAAAGATCTGTAAGATACTCTTCCATGCATGAAAGATGGTACAGGACGGACTCCATTGCCCCCAACCCTCCGGGCAGGCATCCATGTCAACACAGCTCACTCTTTCTTGGGCAGAGGCCCAACAACCCATCCTGGAAACTCTGGAATTAAAATAAGAAAGTCTTCAAGAAGACAGAGGACAGCAGATCGCCCCTCTGGTTCATGATTACCCATCACTTACACTCACCTAAACAAATCTGCAGTGTTAATGACTCCATTATCAGGACACACGCAAAGGAACTTCTTTCTTTGGAGGACAACAGAGACAAGACTCAAAGCAATGGAGCCCTGCCCCTCTGTACAAGATTGCTGTAGTTCTGTCCCAGGAAAGACATGTCCCATTTGCATCGTGGAAGGGTCAACAAGGATATGTAGGTCATGGTAGCAGTACCAGGCCTAGCTCACATTCTCAACAGCTTCACTGCCCATAGGAGAGACCATAAATGCTGCCTGGAAGCCATGTCCACTGCATGTTTACAGATCTCAGAGATTCAACCACCTTGGCTTCTGTCTGACCTCTCTATTTTCTCACTGCTGCTTGGTTTTGATGCTTCTGTTCCGAGGGGAATAGTTAGTGGATGCCAGGGAACACCTTCCTGGGGTTCAGGCAAAGAACGAAGCTGTCTGTGGTGCTAGATATCCAGGGGCTTTACGGATAGCAATTGCGGAGCTTGGTGCTTCCTGTCAGAGTTGCCCTCTTTGTTTAGGAGAGGGGCTACATTAGAGCCACCCTGAATCACCGGGAGATGGGGAGTCTCAGAAAAGAGAATGCTGTCAGAATTAAATTCAGATAGTACCAAAGAAATTCCATTTTCAATAGTAATTATTCAAATTACAACGTTGTTTAATCCCCTCCACCCCAAAGTTAGGAGGGGGATGTGGGCTAGGGATGTAGGGGAGTGACAAGATGGTCAGCAGAGGTGAGAGAGGCTCAGCTCCGATGGTCTTGATTCATCAAGGAACACTGGTGTTTGGGGAACAGAACAATGTAAGGATCTAAGTCTGTAAATTCTTAGCTTGTTGTTACACATCTACATAAGCTCTGCTCTTAATGAATGAACGTACACTAATCACATCATCTTTAAATCAGAGACTTCAGAGAAGCTCACTGGTTCAGCCACTGTTCTAGGTTAAATCCTCCAAGATTTCTCTCTGCCAGCTGCTGATTCTTAGAACAAAGCTCAGGGAGGAGCATGAGGCCCAGTGGATGCAGGGAGACAGGACTTCGCCACCTGCTGGGCAGTTTGGTACTTTTACTAGGGTCTCGGGTTTATGCAGTGGGACAAAATATGATCCATGTTTGTAATAACTAGAACGCACAAAGACAAAAGTTCACTGTTTATCCAAAAAGCAAATTTAAGCAGCCATTTTGAACCATACCTGGCAACTATATTTTAGTCCACAATTCATAGATGGAGGTAAAGTTCAAAGAGGTGAAATAACGGGAAATACCAAGGGAAAAGATAAAAACAGAAGGCATGTTCTTATGTTGCGGTGAAAGGAGAAAACAGCCCTCTCAAGCCATACAAATATTTTTAAACATATGTATAAATCTTATGCTAATAAATAATGGAGAGCATAGAGCTGTGAAACCAAAGTGAAACCTCAGAACCAGGGGTGATTAAATGGGCTGTGTTTGTGCAGGAGAACAAGGGAGGCGGGCTTGGGGTTTTGATTAGCAGAATGGAGGAAGGGATTGTGGCCGCAGTCCTTCACTTAGAAAGACACTGCCAAGGCTCCATGACTTCCTTAAGTTCCAGCAGCTGGCGCAACTCTTGTATCATCCTTATCCATAGAGTGCCCATCTGAGCAGAAGATGCATTTGAGTCCTGATGTATACACAGAGAGGCAAAGATGGGGAGTTGAAGAGCTTGCTTGCTGAAGGAAGGGATATGTTCCTAAAAGCAGGTCAAGAATGTGCTGGAATTTATATTTCTATTGATTTGTATCTATTTTAATTTAATGAGAAATTTACAATTTTAACCATTTTCAGCACATTTATACAAATGAACAATCATCATCGCCACCATGGTTTTAATTTTGCAAAACCAAAAGTCTGCTCATTAGACAGTAACACCCATTTACCACGTTACTCCACTCCCAGTGTCTTTCCTACTTTTTATCTAATATGTTTATTCTATGCACCTTAAGTAGATCATATGACATTTTCCCTTTTGTGTCTAACATATCACAGTTAGCATAGCGTCTTCACGTTTCATTTGCATTATTTCAAGTGGCAAAATTTCCTTATTACAGCTGAATATTTCACTAGATAGATAATAGATAGATGTTGGATAGATGGATAGATAAATAGATCGATGATAGATGTTAGATAGGTGATAGATAGATAAATGATAGGTAGATGCTATGTAAATGATAGAAGATAGATAGATGGTAGATGTTACAAAGATGATAGATGTTATATAAATGATAAGTGATAGATGATAGAAGTTATACAAATGATAGATGAAAGATAGATGTTAGATAGATGATAGATAGATGGTTGATAGATGATAGGTAGATAGATGACAGATAGATTATAGATAGAGGATAAGTAGATGTATATAAATGATAGATGATAGATAGGTGATAGGTAGATGTTCTATAAAGGATAGATGATAGTTAGATGGATAGTAGGCAGGCAGATAGAAAGCATATGTAGACTGTTTTGAATACTGTTGCTGTATTGTAGACGTCTCCATCCTAGCCTCTGCTCTCACTCTCTTGGGTGTTCAGTAAGTGGAATTGCTGGATCGTGTGGCAGGGCACTGTTGGTTTTCTGGAGGATCCTTCATGCTGTTTTCCACAGTGCTGAGCCAGGCTACACCCCACCAGCAATGCACAATCCAATTACACCACATTCTCACTAACCTTGCTGCTCTCTCTTCTTTTCAATAATAGTCATCCAAGGCATCTTCATGTGGCAGCTCAGTGTGGTAACTGTTCATTTCAAGATATCCTTGTGTATATTTTTGGTAGACACACACCAATGCATTGCATGAGGCAATTTTAAGCAAATAAATAAACAGATAAGAGGTGTGCTCTGGCTCCTCATAAGAAGAGCTCTCAGAGTACAGATGACTGATATGAAGACACTTGTTTTTCGAGTCACCTGGTGATTCTGTTTCCACAACAAACTTCTCTCAGCTGCTGTCTGCAAGTCACAGTGAAAAAGCTGATTCTCATAGTATTCTGAAAAAGCTTTATAATTTTTCAAAATTTGTGTCAGAAAGAGCTTAATAAAACCAAAAACTTCGTGTAGATATTAAGACTTCCTTCTTATCTTCTTCTGCTCTTATATAGGAAAAAAATGTTTTGTTTAATTTTACTTTTTTGTTATTTCTGAGACAGTATCTCAATCTGTAGCCCAGGCTAGCCTGGAACTCTGTCTCCTAGAAGATTAGTAATGTCTAGCCACAAGATCAGTTTTTTCAAGAGTGACAATCCACATTGGGATCATTCAAACAAACAAACAAAAAAAGAAATTGCAATTAGCATAGAAAAATCCCACTTTTTCATTTGGAAGTGGCTTCTTTTCTTAAATTTCCTGGTTCAGCCTCTGCTGGGTTTAGACTTTTCTTCTGCAGCCTCCCCACCTATCTCTGCTCTTATAAAGCAGGAAGGAGAGTCAGGGCCTCACTCTGGATTAGGCACTGGGTTAAGGGAATGTATAGCCTTTGATCATCTCTCCAGATCACTAGACCTTTCTACTTCCCAGAAATTGGACGTTCTTTTTCTTATCATTATTGTAACAGTGGTAATTCTTCAAGAACTTTTCCTTTGGCCTCATAGCTTGGTTGAGGGCAAAGCAGGTCTAACTTTCAGCTTGTCTTGACATCTGACAAGTCTTCCTCACTAAACTATGTTTTCTAGTTTTTAATTTAATGTGAGAAATATGTGCACCCATTTGAACACTTGGGAGCACTGGAAGGCCATTAGTTTTCCTAAGTTTGATGATACTTAATGTCAGAGAACAGAAAGACCCAGAGAGAGAAAGACAGGGGAATGCCTGGTCATTGCAGCACTCAGAACACACACTTTCTCATGCGCTTCTCTCTCTCTCTCTCTCTGTCTCTCTCTCTCTTTCTCTCTCTCTCTCTCTTTCTCTCTCTCTCTCTCTCACACACACACACACACACAAAACTCTGTATTTTGTTACTTCCTTACTAAAAGAAAGATATCCTGCTATGGTCTCTGATGAGTGTGTCAAGCCCCCACAATGCTGTTCTGTGATAGGCACTGCTGTTCCTGTGTTAGATCTGGGAAGCTATGCACAGAGAGGTAGACAAAATTTTCTAAGCTCAAACATTGCTTCACCTACAGTTGATCCCCAATAGTTAGATGCTTAGATCTTAATTGCATAGCCTGAGAATTTCTTACGTATAGAAGCAAAAAGCAATTTAACAAATAGGTTTTCTTAAAGCAACAGCTTTGTTCAGGGCTGAGAGTGGAGTGGGGTTCAGCAGTCAAGCACACACTCAGCCTGTGTCAGGCTTTGAGGGTAATCTCTAGCACTAAACAAGTAAAAAAGACAAAACTCCACCCCAGTCCACCCCACCTCAAATGTAACCTGTATTCTGACTTCTGTCATTACAGGTCGGTTTTACCTGGATCTGACTTCTAATCCAGAATTCTGGCTTCTTTATTTCAGGAAAAATCCTTTCACACTTTCCAGTTTTACATCCCTTCTAGGACAAATAGTAGATGAAAGATGAACTCATCCCGTTTGAGGGCAGAAAAGCAATAGCCATATTACTCAAACACTGCATAGATGTTTTTGAATACTTTGACTATTTGAGGGACTCAGAAGCCTGAAGCAGGTACGCTCTATGCTCTATGATAGAAAATGAATTGAAAAATAAGAACACTTTCATGATTTACCAATAAAGGTGATAATCTACACTAAAGAGGAGAGAATTTTTAAAGAATTTGAAATAAGAAAAGATATTGTTTGCTGTAAGAACAATACAACTAAATTGTAGGCATATGAACAGTCAACAGTTTATAGTGAGATATCCTGTCCCATACTCACCCATAAATAACAATGAAAGTGGTAACAGGACTTTTCCTCTATAACGTGAAAGGAGGCTGCTTCCAAAACGTTTGTGAAAGGGCAAAGAAAACTAAATTCAAAATTGGTATTCTAGAAAAAGAAGGTTCAAAAATTTCAAGTTTACAAAAATGTGCATAAATGTTTAAGTTTAGAAGATGTTGTGCACGTGCTAAATGCTCTTACAGCTAAATATTGTCCACAGGGAGGAGCCCAGAAGCAGATGATGTATCTGGAAATTTGACACATGATGAAGAAGAGGGCCTTAAACTCTTCAGAAATAATTTCGGTTATTTTAATTTATATTTGTTTTTGAGTTAGGATCTTACTATGTTACTTAAGCTGGTCTGGAACTCGCTTTGTAGCCCAGGTTGTCCTCAAACCTATAGCATTTCTCCTTCCTCGGCTTTCTAACTGCTGTGATTACAGGCACGAAACACCACAGTCAGCTATAATTCATGTTATTGATGTGAAAAAAAATGATGCACAAGTTGGAAGAGGTTAAAGAAATATTTGAATAAAAGGGAAATTCCGTTGTTTGAATGCTCCAAAAGATCATCATGACACAATGCAATGTTTTAAAATGCTATAGTATTTAGTAAGACTGCAAGCAGAAAGCTATAAAGAGGCAGGGTGTGGGCTAGCCAGAGCCCACAGGCACTGATTTCTTGCTTGCTACTTGGCAAAGAGTGCTGTGAAGGTGGTGGAGCCATGACTGGGCAGCGGTAGGTCATCGGTTTGGACATTGTTCTGCCCTTGGCACAAGACAGGGCTCTGAGGAGTCACTTCGGTCTTGGCTGAGACTTGAGCAATGCTTGTCTCATCTTGTAATTTACCTGACCAAAGCACTGCAGGTCATGAGGTTTCTCACAGAAGTGTTCCTTTTAAGGCTTTGGATTTGCACAGGTGAAATTCTGTTTCACCAAAACAATGTTAATAACCCCTGAGGGGCAACAACCAAGACTGACCTCTAGCCCTCACCTGTATGTACACACGTACCCCCATGTGAACATACATATACATGTGTGCATGTGCATGACAAGTTCTCAGAAGCTGCAGCGGTCATGAGCTACTTTGCTAACAGTTTTGTACATGCACAAGCATGACATTCTGTGCTAGAAGTTTCTTCAAGAGCATTTATGATGAGATTATAGAATGGTGCTTACCAGTGACGCAATGACAGGGTCCTGACTGTGAAAGAGCTACTCTGGATAGTTTAGGCAGAAGGATTGTTAATGTCCTTAAGGAGCCTACAGAGCTCACAGACACTCAGGTGTGATGTTTCTTAGTAGAAACCTGAATACTGCAATCTACAAGAGACCAGCCAAGGTAGCTACTCTGGGCCCAGAATCACAGTGTTTCTGTTTGTATCTGACAGCTTCCCTGGCTGGAGGCCTTAGGAGACAAGAAGGTCTAGATGGAGACAAGATGACCTAGAGGCTCTCAAGCACTGCTCTTCCAGGGCCTGACTCTCAAGTGAGTACATCTATTGAAGGCATTGTAACTTCTGCAAAACATGTATGAGGGTGCCTTGGAAGCACAGGTTACACATTTCCTACTGACCTGTTCAGGACATTAAGGTTAAGTGTGCAAGACTTCACCATGTATCATTTAGAGCCTTGAGCAGTCTTCTTGATTAGACAATTCTTACTCAAGCCATTCAGTCAGTGGCTCTAATGTTACTGGGTAAAAGAGGTTTTGTTTGTTTTTTTTTAGTCAAAATCATCTGTTCACACAATACCTCAAATCCAATTATTCAACCTATTCACTGGACACAATATTAGAAACAAGCCTATACTACAGAAAAATAGTTGTAGCCCTCATCTGAAAGAGAGAAGAGAGGAAAATAGAGACAGAAACAAAGAGAGACAAGACAGACAGAGAGGCAGAGAGATAGAAAGAGAGCCAGAGAGACAGAAATATAGAGACAAAGATAGAGAGAGGTGATCATGCTGCTCTCTAAAGGCTATGACAGGGGAGTGAAACTTATTTTGGGACATCATAAACTCTACCTTAAATGTAAGATCATTTACGTTAATTTACCTTCAAATGCATAAGTCGATTTTATAAAAGTCTAAAGTGAAGATTTCTATAAATGCTATAAAGCTGCAAAAGGAAAATTATGCTAAATATACTAACACGAGGAAATGTGTAACACCACAAGAAGAACAACCGCAGAAGATTCAAAGGAATGACGGCAAAGGCATCTTCCACTTCTAGAGTCTCTAATAATGGAAAATGAAAAAAAGAAATAAATTCTGGCCATTTTCAAGCCTTTTCACTGCCACATGAGATGCCCAGAGGGCTCCAACTGACCATCTCTTCTGTCTGAGAGATGCATTTCAGTTCTCAGACAAAAGCAGGCAACAACCTTGATCTGAGTTCTGCCAGGGTTAGGGGAGACAAATCTGTGATGCTACTAACAAAAATGTAAACATGTTTTGTAGTTCTTCAGTTTTTTTCAGAATTGCAAATTGGTTTCTTCTCAGACCATGTGTGTGTATCAGCTGTGTACTGGGGAGGCAGAAAGACCCCAATAGACAGTTCTGTACCTGAACCAGAGTCCACGTGCCCTGCTCCTGTGAATATGTATGGCAAAATATAGTTGTGGAATATACAGAAATAAATTTTAACCAAAGTCATAATAATTACTTGCCAAGTAATTTGGAAACAGGCAAACTATTTTTCCTAAATTACCTAACATGTGTATGTACCCCTTAGGATGCTAAAATATGTAACTAAAATGACATGTATAAGACTTTTATCTGAAGAATTTACCATTGTCTGGCTGTCCAGTTAGGTAACTTAGAGAGAGCCTCTGGTCAGTAGAGTCAGCACAAAATGTAGAATAAAGAGTCTATGGGAAAGTCCCAAGACAGGGTCAACAGTTCACATGAGCAAATACGGAATATTACCGGGAGTCAGGCCCTGTTCCTAGCATTGCAGAAAGCAGCAGTGACTTCTGCTGTTGTCCCGGGTGCAGGGAGATGTGAGAAAGGCACCTACCAAGATCAATACAGCTAGTGAGGAAAAACCAGGGCAGTCACAGACTGTTAACAGATTGGGGTCTTTAAAAATCAGATTCAGGATACAGATTTTGGCAGATTAAAGTCAATTAAATTAAATATGATTTATTATCCAAAGACTTCCAAAGAAAGGAATGACAAAACTGGAATTTAATAGGAACAAAAGTATGTGACTTAGACTTCATGAGACTTGGTACTTTAAGTTATACAGAAGATAAACATTGATTATTCGGTGAATGTTTAAACTAGTAAACTACGAAGCCTCCAAAATGAAAACTCTACAAATGATAATGAAATTGATCAGAAATATTTGCACAAGTATTAATCACAAATGCAATTATGGATCAGCACTTTTCTTTATGAGCTAACGTTTGATAGAGTTGAAGAAGCTATTTGGATTCCAGCAGAGAAACAAAATTGAAAATGTTAATAAAATAGAGGCAGGAGGGGTGGCTCAGCGGTTGAGAGCGCTGGCCGCTCTTACAGAGGACCCAGCTTTGGTTCCCAGCACCCACATGACAGCTTACAACCATCTGTAACTTCAGTTCTTAGGGAATCTGACACCTCTTCTGGCTCCACAGGTACTGCACACAAGGGAGCACACTTACATGCATTAGGAAAAACACTCAAACACATAAAGCAAAAATGAATGAATCAAAAAAGTTTTAGGTAAAATAATAAAATGTGAAATAAGAAGGCTGAGGTCAGGAAATAGCAGCAGATGGTGTAGGAGTATGACGTGTGGACAGAGAGCAATAACGAATGGACAGGAAACCACACTTGAAGACATATTGTTTGGCCTTTTTCTGGGAGTGTTTTAAAGATAGGAATCCACAGCCAAGAAAAGCACTGTGCACACCAAGGAGAATAATGAAAAGAACTCTTAACCTAGATGCATTGATTTTAAACCTCAAGACACAAAATAGAACAGACCCAGGTATCTGATCAGAGTTAGCAGGGCCAGACAGGAGAAACTCACTCATCTTAGAGGCAGCAGCTAATGTGAGTCTGTAATTCCCCTTTGCTGCGAAAGTGCCACGGGGCAGGGGTAGGCGGGCAGAAAGAACAGGAGCAAGCCTGGACCTGCAAGGTGTGCATTTGTACAGAGGCTGTCTGCTGAGAACAGTGGGTAAAAGGACTCAGCAGCTCACCCCAGGGCAAGGTAACCAAGGTGCTCAGGACACAGTGAAAACATCATTTGTCATGCAAAGAAATGAACAGTCACTGTCTGAAGGGAAAGTCAACAAAGACTGGGAATCGAAAGCTGCTTATAATCAAAGGGCAAACAAATGGAGAACTACACAAAGGAGAGAGCGAAGAGAGGGAACTGAGGACTACAGTAACTAAAATAGTAATGAGGACAGCCCTCGTGGACAAAGAGGCATACATTGTTCTTTAGTTCTCACTCAGAACTATTTTTTTCCATGTCCTATAAATTGTTCTTTCTCATTCCTGTTTGTCTCAAAGATATTTTCCAATTTCTCTTTTCTATTCTTTGACCCATTGATTGCTCAGACTGTGTTATGTCCATACATCACTAATACTTTCCATTTTCTTTCTGTCATTGGTGTCAAGGTCCATTCTACTAGGATCAGACAGATCCAGGTGATGATAAGCAGTCAGTCCTGGAAAATGAAGAATGTGTGTCCCGCCTCCAGGGATTGCAGTTGCTGTGTGTATTCTATGTGCATTTCTTCCCTGGCCTTTTCTTATTGATGCCCTTTATCAAAAGTAGGGTATTGAGCCTTGTTTGTTACTGTCATGTGGCTTATGACTTCAGCTCTGTCAGTATACTCTGACGATAGTTGTGTATACCTTCAAATTTTTATTACATCCTTCTTCCTTGATCATTTTAACATTACATAATGTCCTTTGTTTCCAGTGACAGTATTTTACTTAAATTCTGGTTGGTCTGATGTATAAGTATGGCCAGTTTGGCTTTTCCACCATATATTTTTACTACTGTTTGCCTGGAAAGTTTTTTCATTCCTTAACTATCAGCTAACACACTTCCAAACTACAAAGTTCTATGAACAATATATATCTGAATATTTTTGTACCTATTCATCCATTCCAGATTGAGGAGTTTAATTCATTTACTCTTAGAGCAAGTAGTTTTTCAACTTGAAGAACTTTTTGGCACTTTGTATAAGGGAAATCTGGTAGTGACAAATCTTCTCAGCTTTTGTTCATTGTGGACATCTTTATATTTATTTTCTAAAGTAATACTTTTATTTATTTATTCTTTTACACATTTATACCATGTGTTTTTTTCTTTGGCAACTGCATGTGTTAATATAATACATCTTGATTTCTCTGTCAAACCTCATAGCCTCTGAACATCTCATTCTTTTAAAAACAATTGAAGACTCTAAATAGCTTTAATTTCTGAGGTTGTCTCCACTGTCTGAAGCTCAGGCTAACTCCATTCCACACCTACCACTGTCCTAGTCAGTCATTCCACAATTCTGACATGCCCAAAATGCCGACATGACCACTGTCACTACAACAGAGGCTGAATCATTACCAGTGGCCTCTCAAGGCCTCTCACAGTGCCCACCCTCAGCTGTTCTGTCTGACGCCTTCAAGCCCTCAAAACCAGTCCCACACAGGAGACTCTTAAGAGTTGTCAAGTCCAGTTTCTAGCTTCAGATGCAACCTTGACCCCTCTGGACCACCGTTTCACTGTCCTGACCCCAAAGGAAATCCCAGATCTCACTCCAATGATGCTAGTCTTATTAATCACAGATGATTTTTCAGACCCAGATAACCAAGATTATCTGTCCCAGTAGAGCAAAGGTTTCACTGCAGTAGTGCTGGTCTCTGGTTAATGACAGTGGATTCTTCAGGCTTAGCCATTAGAAACCACAGTTTTCTTAATTCAAAGCACCACACAGACACACGGATAGTGTGGACAGGCTCTTCGAGGAACTCTCAGTCTTCCCTGTGCAACTCCACAAGCCAGACCTCCTTCCACCGCATTTCTCTCAGCTTTCTTATCTTCCAAGATCCCACTCTGAACACTCAATAGCTTTTTCAGTCCAAAGCTCCAAAACAAGCATTCAAAACAACAAGGTTAGTTCCACCACACCAAAACCCCACTCTCAGGTACCAATATCTGTCTTAGTTTGTTTTCTAGTGCTGTGATAACCTAAATTTCTAAACTATTACAAGTCTATAGAATATAATTTTAGTCACCTTTTCATTGTTTCAATTTATAGTAAGTTGGTTCTATGATAGTCAATCTTTGTGAAATAACAGTGCAATATTTAGCAGTGAAAGAACATAAGGCCCAAAGCCCCATCCCTGCATGTATTTCTAGTTTCCCTATCTATAAACTTCATCAACATAATTCATACTTCTAAATTTGTTTTCTTCTTAATTCCATGGGGGTAACAGTATCTAGGTAAGATAAGAGCAATTTCCTTCTGGCTATTGGAAAGTCACAATCCATATTTTCCTCATGATTGGTCCTAACATATTATATAAAGGAGATGAATAATCAATCATTATCCAAGGACAAGAAGGAAAGGCAAAAATATTTGAGCCAGCCACTTCCCAAGACACTTCTTACAATGATTCATTGAGGAAAGTCCCTCAGCTTTCACCTACTCAGGGCCTGGGTTATGCTGATCAATGCAAGAGCCAAGAACATAAGTTTCTGTCAGTCATGGGACTCTACCATCATCTGAAGAGGACCCTGAATCAGCAGGGTGGTCCCAGAAATACGGGACAGTTGTCATTGGCCGGGGTGGGTGGGGCTAGTCCTTGTCAAGAACAGTGGGAAGAGAGTCAACCATGGTTGAGTGTGGAGTGGATGCCATATATTTCTGGAGACTTGACCAACCATATCTGAAAAGAGAAGAGATTCCACTCGAATGATCTTGAGAGGTAGGTGATGGCTTCTATTCTATTAAGGCTGTGGCATTACTCTGATTGCAAAAATGAAAGAATTTGATCTGAGGAAGATTGTACTAACTACAGGAGAGAAAATAAAATAAAACAAATAGTACAAATAGTACCACAAACGCTCATAGGTTTCTCACTTTTATTTCTCCTATCCTCTTTTCTGTTCTTTCCTAGTCCTCTGTCCATTAGGTGCTAACCAAACAGATACCTCAGCTCTGCATCAAATACTAAGACCTGTTCTTTTTCAGTTCATGGACATCCATTGTTAATTCTAAATTTTAACTGGAAATCTGAACACAATTAAGCAATCTTTTCTACTTTTAGTCACACTGATTAAACCTATAAAAGAGGGTGTTATATTTTATTCAACATTATGTGCCATTTTGTTTTTATCTTCCATGAATTTCAGCGGGGGTTCCCACAGAATTTGACACCATGAAATCATTTTACCTTCTTGTCTTAGTTGTCCTCTTCATCACTCAAGTCATGACTGGTAAGTCGTAGTCAACATCTTTCCTCTCTATCTGAACCTTGTTACCTTTCTCCAATGAGTTCTGCTCTTGATAGCTATCAAGAGCCAGAATCGGGTAGGAAAGATGCCAAAGAGACAGTGTCTCAAGTTGTATCTTCATGCTAGCCTCACTTGAGGGACCGTGAAGAGATGCTGAAGTCCAAGAAGAGATACTACCCAAATCCCTGACCCTTCTCACCCAGTCTGCTGACCATCTTTCTTCCCATCTATTGATGTGGCCTGGAGGCTCCAACGGTCTTTACTATGTGCCTTGAACGAGAGACATCATGCTTAATGACTGGCTGAAAACTCATGAAGATGACATTTAGAGCTTTGCAGAAGGAGGCCTCCATGTTGGAGGCATGGCATTTTAGAGGAAACAGATAGATATGATGACATTCCAGATTTTGAGAGAAAATGCCAAATATGAGCTGAGTGGAGAGACTGAAGCTTGACTTTCAACCTAGTGATCCCCCCTTCATCCTGCCAAGTCACTGAGCTACTTTTTAATCAAGCGGACGACTAGGGCTTTGATGAGCTGTGAGGGACTCTTGATGGAGGAATAAGGAAAGCTCCTAGCAGGGGTCGGGGAAGACAGCTGCTTACAGCATTTGGGCAGATGTGAGTTGTGCTCATGGGAGGTGAGAGATGCTAGAGTTCTTGAATTGCATTGCAGTGGAAGGTGAGGACAAAGGATCCCATAACAGGTAAGTCTGTGAAGTGTCTATGTTACAAACACAGTCCTAATCACTTCTCCTGCAGCACATGGATAGAACACCAGATGTGTCAGTGGAGCTAGTGGGGGCTGCGTTCAGATGATGTGAGCTGGATGAGATCTGGCCCTGGTGCGGGTCTTCACACATGATATGCATGACCAGATTGCTACTCTGAGACTGATAAGAGCTCCCTCTGAGGACTGCTGAAGCCTGGATTCTAGGGTTCTGAGCTTCTGATGATGAAGAGCTGGTCAGGCTAGACCAGAGAGACCACAGTAGCCCCTACACTCAACATGAGCTTGGGTTTTCCCTCTCCTTCTAATGAAGGCTGAAAAGAAGCCATACTTAGGCATGGTGTGGGGTAAGGTGCGGTTGTTTTTCTAGTTCAGAAATCACCCACTTCAGCTGGTGCCTCTCATTCTGGGTCTTTTACCCATGAGACCAGAATTTAGATCTACAATCTTGTTTTAAATATACATATATATTTATATTTAATATATGTATTCCCCAACACGGGTTTAAAAGCCCAGATAACGCAAGTGGTTTTGGTGGGGTTCTCACACTTCAGAAAGTTTAGCGCATGTCACATATCTTTTCACATTTTAATATATGCATATGTTTATTCCTTATTAGGAAGCAGGCTATTGTGTTATATTCTTATTCCTATCCTGTCCCAGGAGGATAAAATCAGATTCAATGTACTGCTTCCAAATGCAGTTCATAACAGAACTCTGGTGGTACATGATCCAGGCTCCTTGATAATTAACTCTAAAGGAATGTTTGAAGATTCTCACTTCATCTTTCAAATTACAGCTCAAATTTTTCATTTAAAAAGATTTTATTGAACCTTTGGACATTTCATACAAAAGTTCTTATTAAGTTTAGACCTCTTCCCCTATCCACGCACCCCCACACCAACCTTGTGCTTTCTGCCATCCATGTTAAGTCCTATCCAGTCAAGCGTTCGAAACCATTCTTTGGTGCAAGTTCATCCACTGAAGTCTAGTTAGCCCATCTAACTAGGCATTGTAGGCATTCTCTCCCTGACCCAGTAATAATCAGAATCCAATAGCTCACAGTCTAGGGTTAACCCACCATCCGTTTCCCCTGCTCCACTCTGGACTCTTGTCTGATTGAGTCAGCATAGGTCCTGTGCTCAAGGCACCATTGCCACAAGTTCACATGTGCAAGCTTCCAGTGGCCTGAAACCTTTGTTATAACCAGCTCCTGAAGTCTACAAACAGGAAGGAAGAGCAAAGTGGAAAGACTTAGTGCAGAAGGAAAGGACAACTTTATCAACAGCGATTCCATGTAGTTTCTGCTCCTACTAAATACTGTCAGTCCCTGCATAGGGACTTTGAGAATTTCTGTATAAAACAAATACGTTTTCTTCTTTCTGCAGATTACGACTACCATTATTGTGACTCAAGTACAAGTGTGTGCCTGAGGAGAAAAACAAATTGTACTCGCAAGCCAGGGTTATGTCCTGGCAGGAGCTTCTGCTGTGTTAGAACACTTACATGAAGAGTTCCCATTCCCTGTCTATCCTGAGTTATATCAGAATGTGGAGACCTCACAGCACCAGTCTCTTCATTTATTGACTCACTATATTAAGCAACTACAGAGTAGTAATTAGTGTGTATCAGTTTAATAAAAAACTTAATGACATGGAAATTTTAACCAACCTAAATAGATCAAAGTTACCTACATGATAAGGCCATGTCTGTGCAGAACCTTGAAAACTGAGTAAAGATTGTCCAAGCACAATAGAAGTGGTCTAAGTGTTTTCTGCTGTGAAGGAAAAACATACACAGATTTCATGCCAGAACCACGCTTGCCATCACAAGGAGGGCCGTGAAGACCAAAACATGAGACACAGTAAGGCTCAACCTTCGGGGGACTTAGAATCAAAACTAAGGGTCTTATTGTATCTTCTTAATTATACAACAACACTGAAGATTCTTTAGTTGGAATGTGGAGGATTAGAAAATGCTATAAACACAAAGGCCAGTCAGTATATTTGGAGCAACTAAGTGGAAATGTTGGGGGTCTCAGGGAATGAATCAAGACAGTATAGTGGAGCTTAGTATCTAAAAATCCAGGCTTGGTAATGTGTAGCTGAAACCCCAGGACTTGGGATATAAAAGCAAGCAAAGGAATGAGGAGGTTCGAGATCTTCCTCAGCTCCATACTAAGCTTGAAGCCAGTCAAGGCTGCAGAGATGCTGCCTTAAAAAAAGAATAAAATATACTCCAGAAGTGAAAGCATGGGTACCTTTAAAGAGAAATTCAGGCTGGAGCCGGTGGTTTGTGAGGCGTTGAGACTCACCCTGTGTGGCAGATGGAGCTGTATTGAGCCATGAGAATGCCAAAGCAGCAGAGGGGAGCTGGGGAAAGCTGGTACCTTCTTAGGCACTGCTGTGTGGACACAGGTAGGCATTAAGGAGGCGTAACAGAGGAGTATAGGTGGGGAGATGCCAAGGAGACCCAAGGAAGAGGAAGCTGAAGGTCAGTCAGTGGGCTGAGGTGCAGCCCCTGGAGGCTTCCTTTGCAGCCATTCTGGCAAACTGATCTCTGGGCCTGTTCCAGCAGCGCCGTGACTCAGAAATCCTAACTGCACCTTCAGCCATAGTGCTGCAGCTCCCTCAGTCCTGGGGTCGGGGTAGCCGTCGGCCCTCTCAGTCCTGGGGTCTGGGTAGCCGTCGGCCCTCTCAGTCCTGGGGTCTGGGTAGCCATCGGCCCTCTCAGTCCTGGGGTCTGGGTAGCCATCGGCCCTCTCAGTCTTGGGGTTGGGGTAGCCGTCGGCCCTCTCAGTCCTGGGGTCTGGGTACCCATCGGCTCTCTCAGTCTTGGGGTTGGGGTAGCCATCGGCCCTCTCAGTCTTGCTGGGGTCTGGGTACCCATCGGCTCTCTCAGTCTTGGGGTCTGGGTACCCATCGGCTTCGTCTCTTTTGATCAGCATTCACTTCTCTTTACTCATTTTACACGTTTATTTACTCATTTTGTGTGTGTGTGTTTATGGATGTAGGTGTGTTCACATGCCTCCGGGCGTGCAAGCATGTGTGCGTGAACATGTAGAGGCCAGAGGTTGACTGGTTGTCTTCTTTTCTCTCTTCCTTGAATAAGCTTGAATTTAAGTCTAAATAGTTGTCAGTGTACAGAGAAGGTAGGATGGTACGAAAGTCCCACACACCCCCAGCATTTCCTTATTTCATAGACAATGATTGATCTTGATGCATATTATAAACTAAACTCTGTCCTCTATTTGAACTTCTAGTTTGGATTCATCTGTTTTAAGCTCACATCCAGGGTGACACATTATACTGAGTCATTGGGGTTCCTGAGTCTCCAGTATATAAACTTTTATATTTGTCATTTAAATACCTGGTGAGCTGAAGAAGTATTATGAAGGTGTTTTAGAGAATGTCCCTCACTTTGTATTTTCTGATATTTTCATGATTAGACTGAGAATGTGGAGGCCCATCTCAACATATCAGACCAAAAGCATATGCTAACAACATCAGTATCGTAATGACAGGAACCTTGATCCTCAGGCCAAGGGAACATTTCTCCGTTGAAACATTTCCTTTTCTGCTGATGTACTCTGGAAAATCCAAATACTGAGCTTTCCTTGGGTTCCAAGAAAATGAGTTCAAATAACTCTGTTTGTGAAGGCATCTTTGGGTTCTGACTCTTCTCTGTCTCTGTCTCTGTCTCTCTCTCTCTCCTCTATAAATCAATGGGTTGGTTTTAATAATCTCAGAGTTCGGTGTCTGTTGGTTAATACATAGATGTCCATCACTGCTCCATTCCCAAGTCTTCATTAAGGTCAAGGACACAGAAAAGTACCTTTTCCACATATCATCAACACACACACACATACACACACACACAGAGGGAGAGAGAGAGAAAGAGAGAGAGAGAATTCTCAATCCCAAATCTATGATTTATAGTCACATAGTCACATTACAGTTTAAACGTATCTTATAAAATATTCAATTCAGTCATTATGGGCTTGGCATCCAAGACTTCGGGGATGAGGATGTAACTCCTAATAGAATGCTTACCTAACTTTCATGAGGCCCTGGACTCAGCGTCCCAGCACCATATATACTAGATATGGTGCTGCAGTCCTTTAACTGAAGCACTCAGGAAGTAGATTGCAGGAAGATCAGGAGTTCAAGGTCCTCCTTTATGGATATAAGGCAAGTTTGAGGCAAATGTTGGAAATATGAGATCCAGTCTTAGAAACTAAACTAAACTAAAAGAAAAATGATCTTTGCCCCAAGTCCATTAGATAAGCACAGAAAATAGTTGAGTAACCTGGGACTCTGCTTGGATAGGGTTAACCAGTCCTACTCTTTCAATAGTGTTCTTGGCAGCCTCATTCCATGACCTGTGTGTACTGTGCACACACATCCCTCTCCAAGAAATGCACCTGGCCCCCTGAGAACCCCTACCTTCATCAGAATATATATATGCCACTTTCTGAACAATGGGATAAATTTCTCTTTCCCTAGCAACAATCAAACTTATATAGTATCTATCCAAATATACTTTCAATGCATCCAGGTACTAAGAAGAGAAACACCAATTAGGCCTTAACCAGTATTGGGTACATTGAATAGGAAAATAAACTATGTCCTCCAACTGGATTTTTAGGGTGGAACTCTTCATTGTTCATCATCTTACACCTATGCAAAACTGGGCTTCATATTGTTACAATTAGGTGATTTATGGGAACAGACATACACAGCAGAAAATGAAGATATGGCCCAATCTATCAGCCAAAATAAATTATCACCCACAATATATCCCTTAGTAACCAGTCCTGTTTTCCTTTAGGCTCCATTAAAGAAGGTGGGCAGTGACCTGGAGTCATTGAGTGTCTTCACTTTTGTGACCCAAGGTTCCCTTGCCATGTATTCTGATTGTTTCTACTGTTTTGCTTTAAAATACAGTCTCCTTGCTACTTTTGCAAATTTGTGTGGGCTTTTACTACAGTTTCTTGAATAAGAGGCCAAGAACCAAGAAGACCAACCTTGACCCAGCCACTGGTTGCACAATCTCCCTGGTCTAGTCACTGGCTTTTTCTCTAAAGTTTACACCCTCCACACAGAAACAGATGTGCATGATGATGCTTTTATCACACAGAAGAGCAGGTGTGTCTCTCACACTGCAGTGTGCACTTCAAAGAGCTGCATCTATAGTCGGCAGCAGTGTTTGTACCGACTTTTGCATTCTGCAGGCAGGATGGAACACCCGTGGGTTTTCTGATTCTTGCAAGTGCCCCCCATTTTCTCACACAGACGGTCCTTAATGTCTCTTTTACGCCCTGTAAGGGAAAGGGGAGAGAATAGAAAAGCAATAAGTAAAGTCTCAGTAAACCAAGAATACTAGAATTCACAGTGTCTAGCAACAACAGGCAAAACATAGTCACAGGATCAAATCTATCTCCCAAGACTGGAGAGTTGGCTCAGCGGATAAGAGCAAAGGCTGCTCTTGCGGAGAACCCAGGTTCAATTCTCAGCACCCACATAGTGGCTAACAATCATCTGTAACTCCAGTTCCAGGGCATCCGATGCTCTCTTCTGACCTCCTTGGGCATTGCACGACATGGGTGCACTTACATATATATAGAAAATACACTCATACATATAAAATAAAAATAATAAAATATCTTAAAAGCCAATTCTCTGTTTGTTCAGGTATAACCTGGGAGCTGGGGAATGCTTTCACACTGGCACAATATAAAAAATTAAGAAGAATATTTGATGATATATGAAGTTCATATTTCAATGTCTTTAAGGGTCAGCTGGAAGACAGCTACACTTGCTCACTCACAAACTCTGACCATTTTCATGATAAAGGCAGAGATGACGTGGGAAGGCCTTGTGACCCTCAGAGAAAAAGCTTCTTTTTCATAGTCCTTAACAGAGAAAGCCTGGTGTACCTATGGTATAGTTCTTCCCAAGTGAAAAGACATAGCAAGGCACAATGGTGCGTGTTTTTAATCCCAACACTGGGGAGGCAGAGGCAGGCAAATCTCTGTGAGATCAAGGCCAGCCTGGTCTACAAAGAGTTCCAGAACAGCTGGAACTTCAGGGAGACCCTGTCTCAAAACAACAGTAAGAAAAAACAAGTAAGTCAAGTGAAGAGACTCTGGGTCAGAAAAAACACCATGTGTGAGTGTGCTAAAGCGACTGCAATCCACTTTCTAGCAGGCGCTATTCATAAAACCTTCCTGAAGTGCCTTCCCCTTCCGACAGCGAGAAGCTACACGTACTCAGCAAACATTACACAACAAGCAGAGGGTATGCAACTAAGGTTACGCACTGAGTGTCGAGGGCTGTGCCTCTTGTGCTCTTCACACACTGAGAGCCTAGGCACACAGTGAGTGCCTTTTCTCCTGTGCCCTAGTGGCCAAGCTTGGAAGAAGATGGTATGAGACTAGGGTAGGTGAGAGACATTTAGAAGGAGAAAGAGAGTACAAAGGACCTGAATCATCCTCAAAGTCAGGAAAGCCAGGAGGCCAGGCATGGCAGGCATGCCGTTAATCTCAGCACTCAGGAGGGAGAGGCAGGTACGGCTCTGTGAGATCCAGGGCAGCCTGGGATAGTCTACATAAGAGTTCTACACCAACTGTGGCTACATAGGGAGACCCTGTCTCTAAAATCTCAGGAAGGCAGGAAGGCAAGAAATGAAAGACAACCATGAGGAAATGCTGAATGCACAGAGAAGGGATTCTATCAACACCTTTGGCTTTTAAATGCACCGTGTTGTGATAGAAAGTACATCCGATTGAAATTACGGGACTCTGATTCCAATTACTGCTACAACAGACTCTAGGCTAGGTGGCATTATGAGGAGGTAAATATAAATATACAAGATATATATCTGTCATCTGTCTATGATCTATTTACCTATCTCTGTATAATCTATCAAGCCAGCTAGCTATTATCTATTACCTATCATTACTGCTAAGTGGTTCAACAAATAGATTTGACGATTTTCTTGACACACATAAGACTGCCTTTTTTATTAATTACATACACGCGTACATGACTTAGCTAGGGAATTTTGAAAAACGGCAAGGCCTTTAGGGCTAGTCAGTCTCCAGTGTGAGACTCCCTGGCAGCTCTCCCCTTTGCAGAGGCTGGTAGCATCCCTGGTGGAGGCTATTCCATCAGCTTGAGTTCATCAACTGCAGGGAGCAGAGCTCTCCACAGCCTGAGTGGATTTTTACCTTACCAAGAATGAAACCCTTTGCTCTCTGATCCCCAGATTGAGACATTGCTTGCTCCATACAAGATCATAAGGGAAACTAAGACCACCCCGTTAAATCTGATTTTCAGGTAAATCATTTAGAATAAGCATGTCTCAAATATTGCATGGGCCATATTCACTCTGAAAATCAGCTCTTGTTTCTCTATAGCATAATAAATAAATATATTTGAAGGATATGGCTATCTAATGGTATGAGCTCCAGAATTAAGCGATTTAACTGTGAACTTCTCTAGGTTCAATCTATGTAACTTGGAGCAAATTATGTCATTTCTACATCTTATCTGTAAAATACCCACCCTGAAACTATTCTTATGAAGAGTAAACTTAGTGTAGCATATTCATAGTCTGTGTTATAGCCAGGTGTGGTGGCACACCTTAATCCAGCACTCAGGAGGCAGAGGCAGGTGGATCTCTATGAGTTTGAAGCCAACCTGGACACATAGTGAGTTTCAGGTCAGTCAGGATGACATAGTCAGACTTGGTCTCAAAAGCTCAATAACTAAACAAAAAGGTGTTTGGGGGCTGAAGAGATGGCTCTGTAATTAAGAGCATTTGCTTTTGCAGAAAAATGAGTGCGGTCCCCAGCACCCCTGTCAGATGACTCACAACTGCCTGTAACTTCAACTCCAGGGGGATTCTATGACCCCTTCTTCCTCCACGGTCACTTGCATTCATGTGTACATACCCACACAAAGATACACATATATACACATAATTTTTAAATTAATGAAAATAAAAGAAAGAAAAGGATGTTTGGTGAAGAGAAAGTGGTCAGGATCATTTGCCACTATCACTGATGGTGTTGGTGCTGGTAATTTTAGTCACTTGGAAATGGTTTGTAACCTAAAAAGTCCATACAAAACCATACAAATGTTATCTGTCACTTATGTGTGTAACACACCATCCACTAAAGGGTGGCTTAAGGAAATCCTTTAGATTTCCTTAAGCTTCTTTTTCCATATTTATAAAATGGATCTGGTTTTATACACTGTCTTCGCTGCTTGTTGCAGTGATAAAAATACCCTCACTAAAGCAACTTACAGGAGTTCACAGCTCAACATACAGCCGTGATGGCTGGGAACTGTAGTAGCAGAGCCTCCAGGGTGGGTCACATGCCAGCCACTAGGGAGCAGGGAGAGGCAGACGCACGCACACTGGTGCCCGCATCACTTTCTCCAGTCCTACACAGCTGAGGATCCACTTCCCAGGGAATGCTGTCACACGCAGTGGACGGCTCTTCCCATAACAAGGAACACAGTCAAGATAATCGCCCACAGACAGACCCAGATTCTCGAGTCTCTGAAGCTGACAATCAACTTTAACCATCACAGACATTGCTTCTTACGGCCATGCTCTGATTTCGTTCAATTATTACATGTTTCAGCACATGTTTGAATTATGAGCTTGTTTGGTCTACCCCAGGCTCCACATGTATCTACCATATATGATCCTTCCAGGCGGGGTCACAGCTTACCTGATGTCATCTGAGTCAGACATATAAGAAGAAGAACAAGAAAGAACAGCAGTCTCATGGTGAGAAATGAGCTCTTGGGGTGGGAGGAAGCACTGGCAGTGTGTAAGAATGACTCTTTCTTCAGTGCTCAGCAGCAGCAGCAGCAGCAGGAGCAGCAGGTCTTCTGAGAGAGTGGGAACGATTCAGCTAGAAAGAAAGCTTACTTTTAGTCTGAACACTGGAATGGAGCCCCGGTGCGACTGGAAATATCGTATCTGTGGACCACTGATCCAAGCTGCTTCCTGTCGCAAAAAAGCAGCACTTGACCAAGCATGGTGGCACATAGTTGTAATGTCAGTACCTAGCAGGAATAGGCAGGACTGTGAGTTGAGGCCAGCCTGGGCTACATAGTTAGTTCCAAACCAGCCTATGCTACATAGTGAGAACATGTCTCAAAAACAAAATAAAACCAAACCAAACCCAGGCATTACAGTAAGTCAGGATGCTCTAAAATAAGCCAAAGGTGTTAATGTGTTCCTTCCGTGATGTCAGAATTCACCATCTTCAAGCTTCTTAGTTGAGTTTCTCCAGATGTTGAATCTGCCCAAACTGTGATAGAGTTTTCAAACTTCTTAACTATGAAAAATGAAGGTGATATATATATATATGGTGTGTGTGTATGAGTAGTAGCAGCAGCAGCAGCAGTTTTTTTGTTGTGGAAGATTTTTTTTTAAATATTATCGTAACTTAACAGCTTTACATTGTTTAATAATGTTGAACTTCACCTATCACCCTGTAAGAAGAATTTTCTTGACTAGATATTATGGAAACTTAAAAGTGGAACCTTAGTTTATACACCATCCTTGTGACATAGATACTTTCTTCAAGGAAGAGAAGGCAGGTCCTAAGTGTTTAGTCATAACACAAGCTAATAAGGGCAGTATTGATCACATTCAGCAGTTGTGTGTGTACGTGTGTGTACATATAACTGTATAGATCATTGTGTATGCATGTATATATACATATATCCATATGCATGTATATTTGTGTACATATGACAGAAATAAATATAGAAGAAGATGTCCTGAATTTTAGAGGGAGTGATTGAGGAGACATGGGAGGAGTTACGGTGTTTGAAAATGGTGCAATCATATGTACTCATGTGTGAAATCCTCAATAAAGATAAGGTAGGCCATACAAAAGTGAATAGGCCTAGATCCATTTTCAATATGTATTCTAATTTTACAGGTTTTCTTGCTGAAAAAAAAGAATATTTTCAGAATGAAATGCATATCTCAGGAATATAATGATATTGTATGTTTGTGTGAGTGACCCATGTGCACATGTGAGCGCTTGTCTATCTGAAAAGTAGAGAGTATGCATTAGAGAATGAGTCAGAGTCATACATGAAAAGTTGTCTGTCATCCTTTCCTTCAAAGGGAAAGGACGTGAGGACGTGGCAGGGGAGAACATGCTAGACTGAGCATCTGAAGGCTGGTGTTCTCTAAGTGAGGTTGCCAGATGATTCATCACCCCAAGAGAAGTACATTCTAGAATGCAAGGTTTATTACTGAGAGTTGCTATGGAAGGAGGCAGACTGGGAAACACAGGGTATGTCACTTCCTTCCCTGAGGAAAACCTTTCCATTCATAAGCCTGTTCCTACATTACAAGGTCACTGTCTCTCCATTCCCATCACCCCCCGGAAATGGCACCATAGTGACTGACTACAACAGCCTAGGACATGGTGATTGATGTTGGCATTGGCTTGTCTTTGCAACACATTGTATACCCATTCTCTTTTCTCGGCCTAAAGATTACAGGATTTAGAATGCATCTTCCTTTTTAACTACATGACATTCACAATACCATCCCCCAAATCAGAGTGCTGACACAGATGTTTCTTAATCCCAACGGAAACCCTGAAGAGGGATTTCCTATTTACCTTTCCTTAAATGCAAAACTCAATTTGTCTTTCTTTGAGACCATTACAGTAGGTTACAATCAAATCGCTTTCGGAGTAAGACTGGATTATTGATGATGACTTCTTCCATACATAGGCCTTAGTGCCACCTATTGGGCTTTGAGAGATCTGGTCTGACTCATAACCCTGCCCTCTCTGTGCCTCTGTAGGATCAAGCCTACTTTCTCCCTGTCCCCTCCTCAGTCCGCCTGTGATCTAATCTTCACCATATCTCCTTCACCTTTTCTTGCAGACCTTCTCCATGGTGCTCTCAGTACATGGCTCAGTATACTTCTGACATGTTCTCCTGATCTAGTATCAACCTGGGCATAAATTGTCTCCAGTTCTGAGCCTTTCAATCATTATTTCAGTCTTTCACTAAGTGGCATTCTGTTTATATGTAGTGATCTTGACCTAAAAGAGAACCGTTTTTAGTAAAATGTGCAAATAAGTCAATTTAGTTCAACATAACCATAAGGACTTTATTTTCTTAGCCTCAGCAAGAGAACTTTTATTAAAATTATGGTGGTGATAGTAACAATGGTTCACTCCATCAGGCTCTAACTACAAAATACCTAAGAATGAATCATTTGAAACAACATATTGCACACAGTTCTGGGTGCTGGGAAATCTAAGATCAAGTCATTGGCCGATTTGATGCCTAGTGATGGCCAGTTTGTATAGATGGCGGCTTCTCTTGTCCTCAACTTCATGGAAAGAATGAGCTTCTTTCATAAGAGAACTAATTCTACTCATGAAGACGCCCTCTCTGCCTAATCATTTTTCCCAAAGCCCCATTGCCAATAGCATTGCACTGGGTATTACATTTCAGCATATACATTTTGAATAGACACAAACTTATATATAACAAATGTTGATGATAAAAAAGAATGTGCTGAAAGCTTTGTTCACAATCCTTTCAGGAATGAAAAGTAATCCTCTTGACTGCACCACACTTGTTCTTCAACACAGGGAGTCTTTCCTGAAAACTTACCTGGCCATTTGTTCCTCTGCCCTCCGCAGGCAAAGTGCTGCCTGTCCTTTGAGGAAGGAGAACTACAGGGCAGGTGCCCATTGTGATATAATTATGGGTCAGGAAAATAATGTGCAGAGGGAGGGTTGTGGGAAGCATGCACTCTGACCCTGCTGACATGACAGACCTGATGGCATCAGGGTAAGGAAGGGAGAGGAAGTGGGGCTTATGGGGCTCCTCCTTCAAAGCATTTCCCTGGAAACAGCAAAGCAAGGGGCGGGGGCGCGAAGGGTGACGTAGTGTTAAAGAAAAGACGTTTTCAGTGTGATACACTAGTAGAGTGGCATAGGAGGCACAACATCATGCCTCAAATGCCAAGCTCCTTAATTTTCATGGAATAGAGGTCTCTACTGTGTATCTATTAGACTATCATTTCCCAAGAAGAGTGGATGATTCACAAGCCAGGGAAATAGAAAATACAAGAATAATGAGAAAACAGCTACCATGAAATCCAGAAGCACTACATGCCTGGTAGGAAGCAAGCATGGAGAAGAGGTACAACTAGAGGCCACGAAAGGTCAGGCTAGGGGTAACAGCCATGTTGCCTGGGCATTTAAGTTTGCCCTTTCTGCTTTGCGTAGTCTAGCCACAGAAGCTGTTTATATCTTAATCAGCTGTAGTCATCCCAGGGTAAACCTCTGCAGAATACAACCTAACATATAGTTAAAATAAGATCTTGTACAAAAGAGCAAATCACCCCAAATTAGGTCTTTTCAAAAAAAAAAATTTATTTTCTGTCATGTCCCTGGAGTTACGCTGGGATTAGCTAGGTATCTGGGTATAAAGGGTACTCATGAACTGATAGACGGAAGCTGGGTCTGGAATCTTCTCAAGACACACATATGATGCCAACTGCGCTAGGAAGGCCTGGGTAGCTGGGGGATGGAACTACTGACGCCCATTGGCCAACTCACTGTTATTTCAATCCTGATCTCTCCAGATAAGCTCTCAAATATGGGGATTTCAAGGAGGTCAAGATTTTTGCGTTGTGTTTAAACTCCTCCATGCCTTGTATCTTGGCAACCAGAGAGCCCCGTGTCTTGCCTTTATGACATTATTCAGCAATACAGAGACCAAAGCCTCTGTTGAAGCACTTATAATGGCCTACTTGAGGTGGAAGGGGAATTTCGAACATGTACATCATGATGGAAGAATGGTCTTTTTCAGGAAAGTAAAGATTAGAAATAAGATATTCTGCACACAGAGGAGGAGTGGAGGCACATGGTCGGGCAGAGACTCGTTAAAAGTGAACCCAAACATTTAACTGGCCTCCCTCCCTCACACAAGGCCATTTGAGACTGACTTCACTGGATCCTACAGTGAAGGGTTGTTCACAAAGGAATATCTGTAGGCATTCTTCCTGCTCATCCCTTCCACAGTAGACTCTGCCTTATGCAGGAAAGAGAGAGACCCTTGTTTGTTTCTTCTCTTGCCTAACAGCAAAATGTCTATGTGACTCATTCCTGCCAATCCCGAGTATGATTTTACTTCTTTAGAGACAGTTCTGTAAGAGGTAGCTTAATGCACTGCTTGGTCACAAGTCTCTAAAATTAGCATAGTTTTCTTTTATCCACATCCATACAAATCTGCGGAGTACCTACTTGCCACATGAGAAAAAATTTAAAGATGTTGAAATAACTAATGTCCTCTGGTCCCCTTTTCGGACAATGTAGTAGTCTTAATAGTGACTGGAATGGAAACACAGTAGCTGTGATTCATGGGTCATTTACTCTGTACTTAGAACTCCGCTTAGCAATTTCTAAGCGTTTGAGTAAGCTCTCCTGTCAGTGTGACTCCATGGTTTCCAGTCTTCTCAGACCAGCCTCTTAACTCTAAACTCCACAGCTAAAACGCATCCTGATGAATAACGTGAGCAAGTCTCTAGCTTTCGCAGAGTTCCAGTGGGCACCTGGACCCACATAGTCCCTCCCTGCCAAGGTCTCCCCAGCACTCTAGACATTCATCCCGTTCCCAGGCAGCTTCCCAAGCCTCCTCCTGCTGCACACCCTGTGTGATAGATTCCCTATCCCACAGCCAGATCCTACAATAGCAGGTCATTGAATGTGACGGGATCTTGTCAATTTTGGAAAGAGTGGATGGGGCTCTGTCAGCTACTGTGCAGAAGAGAAAAAAATTAGCCAAGGTGATGAGAGTTATTCCTGAGCACAGGCCCACCACAATTTCCTCACCTACAAAGTGCCCCTAAAGACAGTGTCCCTGGTGTCTCCCGGTGGGGCTCAGAATTTCCAGGATATGCTACTTTACTGCGAGGATTATTTTGAGTTGGAGACAACTGAGAAACCACATTCCACTCAGCTTATCTAAAGCGGTCCTGGACTCAGCCTCTAGAGCTAACTCTGGAAGAGTCCAAACCCGAGAAGATCTTGAGCAGAATCTTCCTAACAAAGTTACTGAAAGAATCCCCATCCATCAGTCTCGTCCCCACCTCGCTGCCCCTCAAAAGTCCAATGGCCGCCTCCTTCTCTGGCCCCGGTCATCCCTCATCAGTGAGTTCTCCGGTGATGCTCTCCTTCCCAGCACACTCAGTCCATTCCTGGCATTTCTTACTTCGATTCCCCTAACAAAGTGATTTAGCTGCTTTTATATTCTGTAAACAAATCTTAAAGGAGCACTTACTCCAGGTGCTGTCAGCAGTGAACTTTCTTATTCCTGTTCCCGTCTCTGCAAATATTTTGTGTGTGGGTCTCACAACTGTCCATCTCTTCCCAGTGAGGTCCCCATCTAAATGGGAAGCAAAGACCTCTGTTCTCAAGGCCGGATAAAGGGAACAGTGCTGTTGTTGAGAAAGCTGGAAGAGTAATAGTGTAGAAAGATGTTCAAGGACTCCCTCAGGGAGATTCAAACATGAGTAAATCCCCCTGGAAAATTCCTGAGAGGCCCTACTTCTCCATGGGTGTGGCTCCCTGTCCATGGTGATCTGAGCTCCAGCTGAAATTTCTTGTAGCTGATTTTCTGATCATGGTAGCAGTTCTGCTGCTTCAGGAGTTCTTGCTAAATTCTGACTTATGCAGTGCTGGATCTAGATGATCCTCCTCAGGAAGGAGCTTGTCCAGGATTTATGCAAAGCAGTCTCCACCGTGGGAGGATAACTAGAGACTGTGGAGTCAGAAGTCAACACACAGCAGGAAAACCTGATCCAGGAACACATGGAAAATGAAAACCAAAAGTGAGTATGTACTTTCTTTTTCCAAAATCTTCTGGAAATTACGAATATTTGAGCTTAAGCGCGTAACAACTGTTTTAGAAGCATTTAATCATCTAAGTGCTACTGTTCCAGTTGAAAAAAATTAAAAGTAAAGGAATCTCTGGCCTGGTGAAGACCCAATTTTCCAGTTTTGCCAGATCACCTGTTCACATGACCACACCTAGGGGCGGGTTCGACTTAAGTCATGCTATAGAGATGGGTGCATTAACAGTGACCTTTCCTGCCCAGAATCCCCGCCTCTTTGGGCAGGGCGTATGGCCCCACCAGCCACAGGAGCTCTGCGTAGGTCTTGCCCACTTTTCTGAATTCTTCACTAAAGCGTGTTCTCCGCTTTTCTTTTTTCTGTCTCCTTTCTAACCATGCTCTTCGTGCGTTTGGCCGCCCGGCGGCACCTTTTCCTCTGAAGCTCCCTTCCCTTCCCACACGTGGTTGCTAGTCCACCCTGTGCCTGACCTCCACGTCCGCCCAGCACGCTTTTATGGCATGTTTCCTTTTCTCTCTAGTCTCCTCCTCAGGGCAGCTGCTGAGATGTATACCTTGCCCGCCTGGCAGATGAGTCCATTCTTAAATTCTTATATGAATGAGAGTAAGGAGCTGGAAGTGGCCCCTCTGCGCCCCCGTAGCCCTGTCAAAGGCACCTAACAAAGTTATCAAAAGAAGCTTTACAGCAGTTCTTATTTCTACAAGTCTGCGTCTTCATTCTCCCACCTTCCCCTCCATCCCACTCTTCTTCCTTCCCCTGACATCCTCTTTCCTTTCTTACCTTTTTAAATCTCTTTTCTGTTTCCCATTCCCCCCTTTGATTAATTTTAAATGCCCCTGAAAAGATAAATAAAAATGTAGCAACCAAGCAAATGACAGGCAAGTTCCTGTAGCTGAAGGCTGTGATGAGCTCCGCATGCTGGTAGCCTCCATGTGAAGAGACCACACTGAGGGATTAAGTGAGGTTATACAATGTAGGGAGAGGTGCCCTTGTCTGCATGAGCAAAAGATGTACAATCCTCCTTCCCAAAGGCCAGGCCCGGGAAGAATAGAGGCATTTGAGAGTAAAGGAGCGTGGCTGCTGGCACATTAGTGATTCCACCGAAGCAGCACGTGGTGGAGATATGGCAGCTTTGCTTCTGGAACGTTTTACTAAACCTGCCTGAGAGTTCGCTTTCAGTTTTCCAAGAAGCTGGAGCTTGTCCACAAACGGATTCTTTTGAAAGTGGCTATGGAAGGGGTGGGGCTTAGCGGGGGCTGTCTGCTCTTCATTTTTAGGATATGTGGCCTGGATTTTGCTTGTAGTGGTCCTTTTGTGCTTTTGATGCCCCGTCATCGGCCCAAAGAAAACAACAGGTAGAATGAGTATAACCCAGGTGTGAATCAAGACTTGGTCAGATCAAGAATCTCCATGTGCCCTTGGATTTGATTGGACAGAACTGGTTAATGCTGGGTCTTTAGAAAAAAGAGAAAAAAGATGGGTTCCTCATGTAAATAATCCCATGGGACTATGAATTGAGGTTCCCAGAAAACTTGCCGGGGAGTGGAGGTTGGTTGTTTCTTCTTTGTTTCAAGCAAGAGTGATCCTTGCTCTGCTTGGTTTGTGGCTCCCATCCTCAGGACCAATAAGCTGGTGGAGACATTCTCAGAGAAACTCCCTAACATGGGCTGACAGACCCCAACTCCTTTTTCCATATTGAGGCCTTCCATGGTTGCATGGCCAACTTCCCACCGGGCAATGAAGGAAAAGCTCCTTTTGTAAAGCAAATGATTGATTCTGTCAACTTATTTCTCACCCACCATGCAAGATGACATAGTCACAGATCCTCAAGGTTAGGACATGACATTTTTAGGAAGCCAATTTTCTGCCTTCCAGAGTTAGTAGGAGAGTCCTCAGAGCTAGAACAGTACCTTGTCAGGTCCCCTTCTCCTATGCCAGCTCTTTCTTTCATCTTTAATCAAAGCATGACTAAAGTGATCTTTTCAGGAACAAACTTTACTTTTTAAAAGATTTATTCTATTTATATTTATGTGTATGTATTGTGCATGTATGTCTGTGTATGTGCATGCACATGATTTCAGGTACTCAAGGAGGCAGAAGAGGGCACTGGATCCTCTGGAGCTAGAGGTAGAGGCAGTTTTGAACCTCCAGATACAGTTGCTGGGAACTGAACTGGGGTCCTCTGTAAAAGCAGTGAAGCACTCCTTACCACTGAGGCATCGCTCCAGCCCCTCAATGAACAAACTTCTAGTAAAAAGCTAATAACAATGATGATAGTCACCGCAGAGAAGTGTTAACAAATACTAGAAATCCAGCTGTTTTCAACTAAACCTCTTTGACTCTTCTTAGCCATGATGCCATCCAGGCTGTGCCCTCCCCCGTGGAACTGAGACTCCTACTCCTTTAGGAACCTGTGAAGTATGCCGTCCCCTAGAAGACAAGAATGACGTCACCACTGTAGAGGCTTCATTCACTCTGGGAAATTTCAGCTCTGTAGTCTAAGCCAGGTTTCTCCAAGCCCCCGCAAAACAATGTATGTATTATAAATAAAATGTGCACTATCAAAAGTAATATGAGGTCAGAATCTGACTAGCCTGATTCCAAAGCATGTGGACTGAATAGTATAATCATAAGTTTGGAGCTTGTCCCTTTTTAAAGATTGGATATTTTTATTTGTGAATCTTTTAATTCTTTTATTTGTGTATATGTGTCTGCAAATACCATGTGGGTATATAGATGTGTACATGTATATGTGGAATACATGCTGGTGCACACATGTGTACACATATATGTGGAAGCCAGGAGTTAACACTGAGCATTTTCAACTTCTCTCCATCTTACAGTTTTGAGACACGGTCTCTCATTGGCCAGATTTGGGGGTCTACCTGTCTCCAAACAAACCCCCAGTGTACTGACAAGCTGCATGCCTGCCTTTCACACAGATGCTGAGGATTGAACTCAGGTTTGCATATTTGCACCGAAGACACTTTACCAGCAGAGCCATGTCCTCTGCCTCCCACCCCACTTTTAATTTGAAAATATACTGTATGATGATATATTTCTCGGGTAAAGAGCCTGTTGGTATACCCAGTTCGCTGACCAGTGCTTCCTTTATCAGACTGTGATCTAGATGACATGTGATCACTGTAAGGTCTCACTTCTTCCTTCAGTCTTAGAGTTTAGGAAATCTGGGGCATCATTCTGGAACTGAACTGCATTTATCCAGAAACAAACTATAACCCCAGCAAGTGAAGAATGAAGATGAAAACTGTTCATGCAGGATACCCCAGTAGAGTCTGTAGTCCAGCCGTGAGACCCCTGGAGGGGGTCAGCAGCCGTGAGACCCCTGGAGGGGGTCGGGCCCGATCAGAGTCACCAGAGTCTGCCCTTTTTTCCATATGAACCACAGTGTAATTTTTATCCTACCAATTCTCATTTACTGAATCTTTCAACAAGGCCTTGCTTTCCTTCATAATTTACTTGTACCCTTGTGTTCTTACATTAAGAAAGCACGATATAAACACAACTTTGCCCTTCAATTTATGATGCAATCTTTTCCTTCAATGCCCAGTACCTAGAGAAGACAAAGTCTACATCCACAGAGCTGTCATAGCCAGAGAGTATTAATGTCACATCCACACGTGGGGCTGCCTTTTCTGGCTTGAGTTGGCACTGGATGGATGGATGAGGCAAAGTGGGACCAGGAGGCAGAGGTGTTGGGAGGGCTGGAAGAGAGCTGTGGGAAGTTTCCCCAAGTGTTGGGTCAGGGACAGGGGTGAGTGAGCTTCCTGAGCCACGAGTGCAGCAGGGTTCCACTGCAGAGTCTCTGGCTGTCTTGCAGGACAATTAAAAACACTTCCCCCAGGGTTTGAGACCTCAGCCTGAGTGACAACGAACCAGATGAGAGACTTTGTATTTGAGCACAGTGCTTTAATTTGGTTTACATTTTATACATCTCTATGAAGGGAGCAGATTCGGGTTCTTCCTTTGTAGGATGGGTCTTGGTCATCTTATCATTTTTTGCAGCACCTGAACCAAGAAACACCACAAGTGCCAACCTGTCGAAAACCTCTAGGGCACGCACCCCAACAAAAGCCGCCTTTTCTGATGCAAGTTATGGGATTGCTTCTACTTTGAGTAAAAGCTGAAAGATAGAGGAACAAAAGAAATTGAGTGTTAGAATTGAAAGCACAGTGTCAGAAATACACACCATGTTCTATACTGCTGAGTAACTTCCCTCGGGTTTCCTTCCTAAAGGACAGGTGTCCGTCCCATTAGAATAATGTGCTATGACTTAACAGCTATTAGAATAGATCCCGTCTTGATAAAGACCAGCACAGCTGCTTTTTAGGGGGATACTGGTTGTCTTAAGACCAAAATTTTGATGGCTCTGCTTTGTAGCTGAGTGACGGGACTTTCCAGGCAAATGTGTGTATGAGTGTGTGTGTGTGTGTGTGTGTGTGTGTGTGTGCACATGTGTGCGCATACATGCAGAGGCCAGAGTTCAATATCAGGTATATTTATCAGTTACTATCCACCTCATATTTTTTGAGACAAGGTCTCTCACTGAAACTGGAATTCACTGAGAACAGGCTGGCTGGTGACTGAGACCTTTGGATTCTCCCCAATGCTAGGATTGCAGATGTATACCACCTTGCTCTGCCTCTGCATGAGTGCTGGGATCCAAACCCAGGTCCACATGCTTGTAAAGTCAGTATTTTACCCACTAAGCCATCCCCTGCCCACTAGCCCAGATACATATTTTTAACTAAGTATTTAAACTGAAACAGGTATAGCTCAGAGTATAGGGACTGTTTAATGAGAACTTGATGAGTAATCAGCTTACAATGGAAAACAAAAGTCAACAGTAAAAATCAACTTTTGTGATGTCTCTAATATCTAAAACTGGTCTTAATATGCCCTTCCCTCTCTTCTTCCCTCCCTTCCTAACACTGCGCCGAATTTTTACATAACAATGTTTTTGATAGCTCTTAGAAACCGGATGCTTCTTTGTAAACCAGAACCCATAAACAAAATTAATAAAATTAGGATATCCTACTATAACATCTGTGTGGCCTATGTTCAGGCCTAAGTTTCACATTTTCTTCCCCTTTCCCTTACTAATTTCTATTTTCCCTTAAGTTGTTTATTCTTTTAATTCCTTTTCCCTAAGGTCAAAGTAAATGAACAGTTCAGGGGCAAGAGAGGTGACGAAGCCATTAAAAGTATGTGGTGCTCTTATGGAGGATCTGAGATTGGAGATTGTTCCTGCACATTCATGTCAGGCAGTTCACAGCCCTTGCAACTCCAGCTCCAGGGAAGCTGACACCCACTTCTGGCTCTGTGGGTAGTGCCTTCCCATACACATCACTCTAAGACACACATGCACACACATATTAAGTATAAAACAAGTGCTTTTTAAGTACAGTCTAAACATAGAGTTTGGGAAGTTGCTTCCAGTGGCTTCCCCTGAGTCATTGACCTCCATATGTAGAGCTTATATGCCGAAGGTCTTCCACCTGAAAGGAAGTAAGAGCCACAAAGTTCTCAAAATAGAGGCAGGGATGGTTAGTTCTCTGGGGTAACCAGAGATTTCACTCCTTAGACATAAAGATTTCTAAATCAACACTTTTTTCTTCAGGTACAAATAAAACTTTCCCCTTTTATCATTTTTAAGTCACCTCATTTTTGTCACCTCAAACTCAGCATGAGGAGCCAGGAAGTGAAATTCAAATGCTGTAGACTGACTAAAAAGTTTGTGTCCGGTTCTTTTAAGGTCAAAAGAAATGGTACTTGGTACTTGTAAGTAGTCATACAATCTTTGTTGTCTACAATGCACTTGGAAAATGAGAAAAGAAAAATAACAGAGAAAATGAAAAGAGAAAGAGAATAGAAAGGAAGGAAGAGAATGGGCAAGGGACGTTGAACAGGAAGAAGAAAGAGAGACAGGTGAGAGAAAAGGAGAGAAGACAGGATGGGGGCGAGGAATGGGAAGGAGAGAAAGGTGACTGATAGATGATAGATAGATAGATGATAGATAAAGATAGATAGATAGATAGATGGATAGATGATAGATGATAGGCATATAGATAGGGGAGAGAGAGACCTACTTACTCAGTCTCATTTCCCTCACAGTCCCCCTACCTCCTGCCCATCTTACCAGGCAGAGCTGACATGAGCACCAGGAGAATCATGAAGAGGAGGTAATGGATCCTCATGGCTGAAAACAGATGAACTTCAGGAACCGCAGAGGACCGTGAGCACTGCACCTTATATAGGTCCGGGTATTGGTTCCTGGATAGAATTCAATGCTGGCCAGAATCCCAGTAATTACAGTGATGAAACACCGAGCCTCTTACCTGGTATGCCAAGGAGTGGCCCTTGGAGAACCAAATACACCCAGTGCCCTTATGTAAACACAGAAAGTCCCAGAAATCCCCACTCTTGGGATCAAGAATACGTTCTTTCCTTGTTCCTTCAGATCCTGGGGTAGATGGGGTGAGGGACCAAGCCTGACATGCTGCCTACGACTTGACCTTACTTGACTTTACTTGCCTGCTCCTTGGAGCTTTAACTCTGCCATCTCTCTGCTTTTTCTTAGTCTGGTTAGGCTCCATCCCAATGAGAAGATCCACAGAGATTCTTCCATCCTTGTGCACACTCAAGGATACAACAGGGTTTATTCAAACCCAGGGTTCCCAAAGCTTTTCCAGATCAGATAAAAGAACAGTTTAGGGGCTTCAGACATGGACCTTGTGAAGTATAACTTTCTCCAACATCACAGAATGATAAAATTCACAGCAACTAGCCATCCACCCAATGCAAAGAGCATGGAGTTAGCTATGAGTGTCATTTCCTCTCCCTGGGAGGTGACTGGGCTGGTACCTGTCCACATCTCTCCATGCCCACCTAAAGCAAAGCCAGTGAGCGGCCGGTCCTGGTTCAGGTGATGCCCAGCTCCACGGGACTCCAAGGCTGTGAGATCTGTGGGTTCTGAGCCTTCTGAGATGATGTGGATGTCAGTACTGAGGGGTTAAGTTGTTTTTATTCTGTTGTGGGACCCTGGGGAAGGAACTGGGGCTCAAGGGCTTCCCATGGTCTCACTGTTGCTGAAGCATGCCCTGTGGCTCAGCGCTGAGTGAGATCTCTGGTGTCTTTCAAAACCCCATTGGTCATTTTTAACCCAAAACCCACTAATGCTCCTCAGGATAGATCCCATACCACAGAGCTAAGAGGTGAGGCTTCTCTGGTGGGAAATAAGTTGCCTTAATCATGATTTCTTCCTCTTCCAGTCTAAATGAAGTTTGAACAAGCAATCACATAGGCATAAATTTATAATTTAGGGTCAGTCTTTGACAAGGGTTATGATGGAGGTCCCAGAAAAGTGATGTGAGGATGGAAAATAAAGAATTCAAGCACAGTGTACTAAACCAATTCAATCACAATATCATGTCCTTTTTTGACATTTTTTTGAATATTTTTATTGAGCTTTTGTGTATTTTTATACACAAAATATTAATCATCTTTATATGCCCCTCACCACCAGCACCCTCCCATATCATCCTCTGCCACTGGATTTCATAAATCCTGCCATGATTTCATGTTATTCTGCTAAGACCTATCAAGTCAAATGAGTGTCCCCAGACGTCCCTCCCAGACTACCCATTAGACCATGTATTCTGTCATTTATATTAAGGCCTATCTAGTCAAGTTAGTGTCCCTTGATATCCCTCAATGCAAGTTCATTCACTGGGGTCTAATCAACTTACCTAGAGTCACTTCCTTAGAAAAAAATCAGCTCTTCCTCACCTAGCAGTAATCAGCTGCCTAATAGTTCTTCAGCCAAGATTGGGGCCTGCTGCCCATTTCCAAAGTTCTGTGCTGGGTTTTTGTCTGCTTGAGTTTGCATGGGTCCTGTGCATACTGTCACCATTGCTGTAAGTTCATATGAGCAAGGTCTCAGGAGCCTGTGAGATGCTATTTCCATATGGTCATGCACCATCTGTCCTGGCTCTTACAGTCTTTCTGTCGGCTCTTCCACAATGGTCCTTGAGTCATGGGTGGGTGAAGTTTAATGTAGGAGTCCTGTCTAAGGACCCACACTCTGCAGTTCTTAAAAGCCACATGGTATTTTACTGGGTAGAGATTTTATTTATTTTAGTTTTAATTGATTTTTATGTGTGTGAGTGTTTTGCTTTCATGTATGTGTGAAATGCACAGGAGATCAGAAGAGGGTGTCAAATCCCCTGGAACTGAAGTAAAGAATGGTTATTAGCCACCACATAGGTGGTAGGAACTGAACCCAGGTCCTCAGGAAGAGCAACCAGTGCTGGTAACTACTGAACTATCTCTCCAGGCCCTGGGTAGAGATTTTTAAAAAGTGATACATAGTAGAGATTTTTAAATTCCTATATAGTTAGAATGCCTATTTATGGAGTATTATATACTATTTCAATACAGACATACAATATGCAATGTTCATATCAGGGTAATTAACATATCCATCACCTTAATTGCATAATTTCTTTATGCTGAGAGTACCCAAAACACAAACCCTATGGCTATTTTGAAACATGCAGCATATACAGTAACTATAGTGACACAACTGTACAACAGAGAACTAGAAATTAACTCTTTGTTTTCTTGATCAGGCTAACTAGCCTCTCTCTGTCCCCTGATTCTCTATTCCTCTGTCCTTATTAATCTATAGGTGTTCTTAAAGGTAGCTGGTAGATGATACCGTGTCAGCAGGTTAGGATGTTTTAATACAAAGAGGAAGCTCTGATGGAGCACATAATGGAAGGGTGGGGTTAGGACACTACTGGAATGATAAACAAGTCCCCATCTGGGGCTGGATACAGCTCCAGGACCCACACCCCTTGTCTGGACTTCATTTCCCTGCATTAAGCAGGCTTGTTTTCCAAAGCCTATCAACTCAGTCCCAACACCAGAAGTATTTCTTCCAGGCCAAGGAAGCACATACAATAATTCAGTGTGAGAAAAAAGTGTCTGCATGTGCTCCCTACATTAGTAGTTTGTATTTCTTTAATATTTGCTTTCTTTTCCCCCAGCTTTTGATAATAAAAGGCAAACATGTTTTAGTGTGATGAAATATTTGACAAAAATCAACTTAGAAGGATCAAATCTTTTGGGTTCAAGGCTCATAGATTTGGCCCATTGACTCCATTGTTTTCAGATCTGTCACAAGCCAGAACTTCAAGGCAGGGAGGCCCTGGTGGGGCAAAACCATTCACTTCCTGGCAACCAGGAACCAGAAGGGAGGGGTGCTGGTATGCCAGTGTCCACTCCTTGAGGCATGTCCCCAGTGACCTAGCTTCCTCTGCTGGGCCTTAGTGACTGCTGGACTCACCATTTCCCAGCAGAGCCTCAGGCCTACCAAGACTTTAGCACATGGCCTTTCATGGTCATTGGAGATTTCAGCCAAGCCAGGTGTGGATTCTCATAATGCCACCTTCTCAGGAATCTGGGGAAGGAGGTCCATAAGTTCAAGGCTTACCTGACCTGCATAATGAGTTTGAGGCCAGCCAAGCAACTTAGAGAGACCCTGTCCACACTAGGGTGCAGGAAAAGGAGCTGTATAGGAGAGACTTTGTGGCCACGCGCGTGCCAACCACATACAATGCTCAGGTTCACTCCTTGAGATCATGCTGCAAGTCCTGATTCACAGAACCTCTCACGGGGCCCTGACTGTCTCAGCACACAGTGCTTCAGGCAAGATTCCTCCTCAGTCAAGCTCCTAGTTACACACCATGAG
Source organism: Eospalax fontanierii (assembly GCA_035773235.1). NCBI lineage: Eukaryota > Metazoa > Chordata > Mammalia > Rodentia > Spalacidae > Eospalax > Eospalax fontanierii. The sequence goes on along the minus strand of CM069542.1, from coordinate 58,013,497 downwards.
AACGCCTCCTTAGTATAATATAGTGTCTATCCAATACTCATATTTCCCCCCATGTTTGGGAGTAGAACTTCCATAGCTATTATTTTTTTCTGGATCATCTTCATCTAGATGCACATGTGGAGTGCGGTTAGTATACCTCTTCTTAGGTGCCTGTGTGCTTGTTTGTTTTATTTTGATTTTATAGCAAGCAGTCTTGAGGAACCACTGTAATTCAAGGGAGAGGACTTATGGGATTTAGGGGTTGAATTAAGTGAGTGCTTCTCCTCTTTTTACTCCTTAGCATTAAGCTTAACTCATCCTTTCTTGATGACTCCTGTACTTCCAGTTACTATTACCAAAACAATACGCCATCATGCGAGGATCTACCCGTAAAAGTGTGAATTTCCCATCCAGCCGTGTTGTAGCCATAGAGAAACACCGGGAACATTTTTGCCTCTGTGCGTTGCTTCCTTCTTTGATCTTAGTGCATGACTGAAGGTTCGTTGAAGAAGGCAAAGTTAATCTGTCACACCACACACACACACACACACACACGCACGCACACACGCACACACACACACGCACATGCACACACACACACACACACACACACACAAAATACATTGCCCTGAGTGTTGAGGAAGAACGCAGTGGTGACATCATAAGCTGGCTGAGGACCATCGACCGAGCATTCCACTCAGGGCTCTGTGCCTGCAGCTCTTAGTATGGGCTAAGAAGACTGTGTCGCATCTATCCTACTGACAGTTCATTTGAAAGAGACCTCTAGGGAGACTTATTTTCCCTCCAAAGTAGCGGCTCTATTTTGCTGCACAAATAAGCACTCCTCATCAAAACACAGAAATGAGCTTACATGAGATCTGGAGAAGTGCAGACTTTAGGTGAAAATTTTAAATGAACCTGGGTTTTATGTGGGCCTGATGCTGTGGGTCTGATAGTAACAGCGAAGCCTGGAAGTTCAGGGATGGTCTTGTTCCTGAAAGGAAAGAGAAAAGCTGCACCCCCACAGGGCTCACCTATAACTGGCAGAGAGGATTACAGTGCTTCCATAGAATGGCTCAGCTGCCGGGGCCGCAGTGAAACGCCTCGCACCTGCAGACAGGTTTTCAGAAAGCCAAGAATTTCCCAGAAGTGAGTTTTTGAAAACGACATTTCTCAACATGTTTTCAGTGTTGATTTTTAAAAGTAACTTTATAACTTCCTGTTTCTTCTGGCCGGGGCTGGGTTTGGATGCTGTGGAGTTTCACATCAGGATCCTGAGCTCAGGAGATGGCTGGTGCTGGGTGTTATCTTGATCTTATAGTCTCTGAACTTAGTATTTGGTAAGCGAAGTGTAATAAGACAATGAAGTAAGCGCTTAGGGATGTGGGCATGCTGGGAGACAGAGTCCAGAGGCTCAGGCCCGGGGCAAGGCTGGCCTGGACATTCTGAGCATCCCAGGAGCAGTCTGGGCACCTCTGGGCTGGGATTAGTAACAGTAATGACAGCTGTTACCTCAGCCCTGGGGAGAAAGAAGGTCTCCGTGTAAGCCAACCTTGGAAACTACAGTTGTTCCCCCATGGAAATACCCTGGAATATATGAATGAATATTAATTCTGACCTGCACTCTAGGCTAAAACCCCCGGTACTCCAGGAAAACCCAAGGAATGATCATAAAATCCCATGTGCCCACGTGGTCAAAACAGCAAAACACACCAGGGAGTCTAGGACCTCCAAGGGCTGAGAACATTCTCAGAAATAGAAATTAAATGTATAAACATTCAGATTCAACAGAGAAGAATGTTATTTTCATATCAAGATTCAGATAAATCCATTGTTAACAAAAAAGACTAAATTAGCCTCCACTTTTTCTTCTTAATGAAGATACAGCAATTGAATGCATGAAGAAGAACATGGACTAGACTGGCACAGGGCCATGGTTAACATCTTTTCGGCCTCCCTAACCTACATCCCTAACTTAACATCAACAGACATGTCAAAAATCCCATTTTTTAAATTTCCATTTACAATTAAGTTCAAATTTACATGAAACTGATATGTTTGAGAAAAACAAATTTAAATTACTCTTTATAAGACTTCTCACCTCTAGACATAGAAATATTTTTATTTCAAAATAATTTATTCTAGTTTTACTCTACCTTAGAAAATACACTTCACTCCAGTATTGTAGCATCAGCTAATTCTTCAAAAAACCCCTAAGCTGTTCAAAGTATGTGCTGACCATGTAGGAAATTAATTTGCAAAACTGTTGGCCAGAAGAACTGTCACCATTCAAGATATCCCATTAAGAGTTATTCTCCAAATTTGTAAACTAAAAATATTCTTTTGTAATTTGTAAGTTTCTGTTACTATTCTATAGCTCTTCTGTGTCTCTAGGTTTTGTAAATTATGAACTATTTTAAAAAAGAAAGTTTCATGTCTTACTGCTTGGAATGTAACTTTCTTCTGCTCTTTGAATAGACCCATGTGTTTTCATTTAGCAAAGAGCTTTATAAGCTGTCTCTCTGTTGGTCACTTTAATACAAGTTATATCATTTAACCTTCTTTCACAAATCCACCAGAGAAGTATGACTCAGTTTGACAGATGAAACTCCCAGGACCTACAAAAGTTAAGAGACATGTCTAAGGTCACCTAGCTACAAAGTGGCGGAGGTGTTATTTGAAAACAAAACCAGCCTGTCTTCAATGTCCCTGATACTAATTTTGCCCAAACAATCACTAAGGCATTGTGACAACTGCACCCTCATTCTCCTACCAGATAATGCTGGAAAAGTGATTAGGTAAATGCCATTCCCTGGCACTACACTACCTCCAATCCCTGGAGGACAGCGTGCTGAACTCATACACATGTGACTGACACCTTGCGGTGAGTCTTTGCCCAGGTCCCCTTGTTATGCACAGTTTTTCCCACTTTTCTGTTTGCCCTGAAGCATGGACACACCAGACACATCGTGGAGCCCAGGCTGGCCTCAGACTCGATATGGAGCCAAGCATGACGTTCAGCTTGGATCCCCCACTTCCCGTCTCCCACTTCCTGGTGCTGAGATTACTAGCATGCTCCAACATGCCTGGTTGGGGGCAGTGCTGGGAATGGGGCCCAGGGCTTCATGTATGCTGGGCAAACACACTACCAACTGAGCCCCGGTTCATGTGCTTTTACTCAGACATTTATTTTTCATCTCTGGAAGTTCCATTTGCTTCTTTATATCTTTTAACTCCTTCCTCTCCTGAACAGTTTTACTTTTGGCCTTGGGCATGACAGTTCTTTCACACCCGTTGCCTCATTCTAGTCTCCTTTTGCTCTTGCTGTACCCAGCCTACTGAGTGCTCTTTCTCCTGGGGTTTGACCATGTTCTTTTCTGCATACCTGGTGGTTTCTGTGGGATCTAGCACACTGGAAAGCCGAAGTTGTTTAGTGGTGGATTTGCCCGTCTCCTTTAAAGAAAGATGGGCCAGGCCGGGGTGGTGCGCACCTCTCACCCCACTACTCAGAAGGCACAGGCAAACAGACCTCCACGGGTTAGAGGCCAACCCAGTCTTCATCGTGAGTTCTTGGCTGTCTTTCTCTCTGTCATGTGATGTCTGGAAACACCTTTCACATCTTGTGTCTCGATCCCTACTTCTGTATCTTCACAAGACCATCCAAAACAATCAAGCTTCTACTTTTTGAAAAAATATTCATTTGATTTTACTTTCATACACATCCAGAGGAATGCCCCTCCCCCACACTGCAACTTTCCCATCATGATTCTCCGTCTTCTACTTCTTTCGGCAGCATTTTCGACCTCTGTGAGAACAGTAGCCTATCTGATCCTCCTTGGAAAGGCAGTTGAGCACAGCACACCGGCCACCCCTGACTTTGCAGAAGACTTTTCGGACTTTGTTCATGATGAACGCATCTCCTGCGAGGACAAAAGAATATTTTAGAGTGTTTCAGAAAGATTTGCAGTCCCTCAAATAACCTAACAGTTAAATTTATTTATCTATTTATTTGTTTGATGGTCTGGTTTTATTTTCCTTTCTTCTATAAAATCAACTGTAAAGTTAAAGGAGCTCTAAGCAACAAGCAGACAGGGTTTCTGCAGGCTGCATCTCACCTGTGAACCCTCAGTGGCCTGACCTCTAGGACTCACCATAGGAACTGGGGAGTTGGGCCCAACATGGTCCCCAGTGCCTTTCAAACAGCACAGAGTTCTACTTTCAACCACTAAACTCGGTAGAATGGAAGTCTGTGTATTTTGTTCTCAGGGTAAATGAAACCTTTCCTGTCATCTTTAGAATAGTCTACCACTGTTAACCTGCTCATTAGTAGTATCCAGGGAATACGTGGATGGAGAGATAAACTGGTGTCACTGCTTAGTCTGGAAAGAGCAGAACAAGAGAGACTTGGAAGCCTTCTCTAAAGTTCTTAGTGATTACTGAGAGCAGAAATCATCGGTGCTGTTAAGTTCCCATTCAGTAGATCTACTTGGTCTAAAGCTTAAGTAGAAGAACAGAGCAGGACTGACTAAATGGTAGACTCTCAATCCTTTCCTCCCTGATTTCCCAACCCGTCTTACCTGGAGCAGGCACCAGGAACAAGAGGAGGAAAGCAAATAGGAGATAATGAAGCCTCATAGCTCACTTCTTCCCAACAAGCTGAGACTGGGCCAAAGGGTGTGCAGGTTCACCCTTATAACAAGGTGAGCCATGGTTGTGATTCCTGCAATGTCACAGCAGTGACAGCATGAAATATTTCCTGACGTGTCTTTCCAGTGTGTCTCACCACAAAGAACACACCCACTCAGCCAGGAGCTCACAAGCCTGATGGGTGCAGTCAAGCCCGATGTGTGCATGAAACTCTCTTGGGGTCCTTTGGGTGCAAGGAACTCTGCCAGCTCAGATCTTCTGTGGGCACAGATGGGGCTTGCATGGATAAGACTTGTCCTTTTGTTAAGGGTGACCTGAGGGCCCGTAGCCTGGGGCTAAACTGCCTTCATGTGGACTCTTATGCATTCTGCACCTACCTAAAAGTCTGAAGGAGATCAAGAGTCTCTTGAGAACCAAATCAGCTCATCTTTGAACATATTCAGAACTGAGAGCAGAACTAGAGTTTAGGTAGTGAGCACAAAAGCAAACCTGAGCTATTTATTTTTTAAATTGTAACTTATTTTTATTTTCTATGCATGTGTGTTTTGCCTGCATGTATGTAAGCATATCCATGTCCTGCAATGCCTGTGGAGAACAGAAGAGGGTATCAGATCCCCTGGAACTGGAGTTATAGATGGATGTTACCTGCCATGGGAGTGCTGGGAACTGAACCCCAGGTCCTCTGCAAGAGCAATCAGTGTTCTTAAACCACCGAACCATCTCTCCAGCCCCACCATAGGCTATATTGAAAAGTGTTTGTTCAAAGCCTCTAGCCCAAGATGGGGTGCTAGAGTGTAAATGAAACCTGTTTTATATTTCATCATTGTCAGAAAACTATCCAGATTCATAAGCGTAGGTGTTTAACTAGGAAAAGAGAATGTATTTGATGGACTGACATCTTCTCCCTCTACCGCAGAGGCTTACAAAGACGCTAATAACTTCACCACTTCTTGGTTCACATGCATTTAAAGAAAACCAGATTTTAGGTAATTTCAACTGGGTATAAATTTATTAGCTAAAGGGTCAATTGATTTCTGTTTCATGAGAATTAGACTTAAAGGTTGAAGAATCCAATTAGTGGAAAATATTTGTTGATATTCTGTTCAATCAGGAGCTGAAGTCACCGTATGAGGCCTAGCTGCTGCATTACGTGGATGCAATTATAATAGACTCAAGGTTCTGAGGGTGTTAGTCGAGGGAAGAAGGAGCTATATCTAGTAGGTTCAGTAAACATCTGAAAGGACATGTGCTCCATGGGGGCCAGTGGCAAGGCATCAGGACAGAACGAGGGACAAAGCTCCATTCCTGCTCTCAAGGAGCTCCAAGCAGGTGCAGGCTGTGGGCAGACATTCAGATTTGGGGTGGACCCTGACGTAGGATGGAATATGTTCAAGCTCAAATGCAGAAAATAGTGGTTCCTGCTGGTATGTTTAGATCTGCAGATTTAGGAAGATTTTGGAGTTGTCCATACGATGTCTTTTTAAAATCTAGTTTATTTCTTATGTTCAGGATGGAAACAGTGGGTAATATTCTGAAATGGAGGAAGCAGAGTCTGGGACTGGGTGTTGGCTTTGCAGTCTTCCTGTATCGTACATAGTACAAAAGACAAGGACTGGGTTGGGTGTCAGAGGATTATGCCCAGATCCTAGCCCAGCGTGCAGGGCCAGAGTCACTGGCCACCCCAGCAGCGGAAATGATTCACAGGCCAAACTTTGGCTCTGACATGTGCCTTCAAAGACTGATAGACATGTCATAAGATTTTGGGTTGGGGGGGACAAAACTCATTTTTCCTTGGGAGTTAATCACCGTGGAAGCTGTTGCTTTTACTGGGTTCTATTGACTCTGCTTGGTGTCTGTGTATTTTTCTATTTTTTTACATATTTTTGTGTAATTTTCTCAATGGCACTTCAACCATGGTTGTTGCTTTAGAATATATTGTCCTCCCTTTAAGCCAAATTCAGAAAACTGCTTCACAGCAGCAGGAAACAGCAGGGAAAACATAAGCTTCATTTCACAGTGCATAGCTGAGCTGTCTGCTACCACCACGCTGGGTGTGGACGAGTATCATCTGTCATCTGCAGGTGGCCTTCAGGCTGTAGGAATACACACTGAAGGCCTTTTGACCTCAACATTACTGAATTTTGAACAGTATTTTATATTGAACTCTAATCACTTTATCTGAGCATAAACAGGAAACAGAGAGAAGGTTTGCAAAGAGACAAGAAGTGAGCACAAGGGATCACTGGCTCAGAGTGAGTCGCAGGATTCCAGATATGGCGGTGAGTCAGACAGACAGGTTTTGTTCCAGTCACAGAGGTGGGACACAGGAGGGGCAGGTGGAGAAGCAGTGAGTAGTCGAGTCGGTCTGTCCTAAGCCCAATGGACACAATTTTGGACAACTTGCATTTGATTTATTTAATGAGCTGTGGTAAGGAGACAAAACCTAAGATTCAAGTTATGTACACTTCTGACCCTATCAATGATTCCTTGAAAAGGCAGAAAAGAAGCCGTGGAAAAAGTGCACAGAATCTAGCCAGTGAGTCTTTTATTAAGAAAAATCATACTCTCTGTCAGCAGCTGACTGTCTGCAGGAAAGCTGCCCAAGATCAAGCCAGTCAATATCCCAGATGGAGGAGGGACTCATGAGCCCTCAAGCAGTGAACACTGTGTGCAGAGATGAAAGACAGGGATCTCAAAAGAGATCGTTCCCAGAACGAGCACTCGTGTGGTATCCAGGAGGCAGGTGTGAAGAGCAAGCTATGGTTTGCAGGCTTCTAGCGTGGAAAAGAAAGCAGTGTCTTCTGGATTGATGCAGCTTAAAAAACTACACGGCATTTTTTGAGACGGGGTTTTCCTGTGGCCCCAGCTGGACTGAAACCCACAATGTAGACCATGCTGGACCCAGTCTTACAGAGATTCCCTGGCCTCTGCCTCCTGAGTGACAGAATTAAAGGTGCTTAAAGATCATTGTGGAGAAGGGGTGGAAAAATCATTAGAGCCTGCGGTAGATGACCACAAGGAAACGGAGGTTTCCAGACAGCTGTCAGTTACTCATATGAACTCAGCAAAGGTGATGGTGTGCCTGAGTCCTGTGGAAGCTCGTCAGACAAAATCCCATCACAGATCGGGGCAAGTAGGTAAAACACTGCAACCCTTCTTGATCTATTGGTCACCAATGGCTGCTGGGAGCGGGAGAGTCAGTCTCTCTCAAGGAGGGGACTCTTGGTAGGTTAACCAGACTCCAGTAGATGGACCCACACAGAAGGGCACTCGGGAACACAGATTAGGCACTATAGGCTTTATTTTATACATTAGAGTAATTTTTCTTCCCATTTTTATTGAGTTTTATGTATTTCATACAGTCTTAATCAAATTTAGATGCTCCCCCCGTCCCCACCCTTCATAGTCCTCCTTACGGAACTTCATGCGTTCTGTCCTATATGTTAAGGCCTACCCAGTCAAGCATTTGTACCCAGATGTCCCGGGGTACATGTTCATCCACTGGAGTCTAGTCAGCCTATCCAGAGTCACTCCCTTAAAGAAAATCTACTCTCCCTCACCCTGCAGTAATCAGTTGCTATTAGTTTCTAGTAGTTCTAGAGGATATCATGCAAGCTGCTAAGGGAGAAAACCCATCAACAGTCCAATCCAGCTGTAAAGCCTAATAATCATAATGAGTGGCCCAGCAAACTATCTCTATTGGTGCAGTAGTGGCACATTTATCTAGGAGGTAATCAACAACTGTCTAATTGGACTTAAAGCCCTCTCAATGTGAGTGAACTCATGGGTGACACTGGAAATATAGCCCAATATGCATGACTGGATTGGTCACTGATCTTAGAAAAACCTACTTCTGCTATATCTCTAGACAAAAGAAATTTCTTACTATATGCTTAATATGGATCCTTATATTTATAGACAAGTATACTGTACATCACTCATCAAAGAAGCTTCTTTCTGCAAAAGACGGAGGCTACTGCAGAGTTCCACAACTGGTCACACACAGAGCATATATATCGGAGAGTTGCCCAGTCCTAGGTGACCCATCTACAGTGAGTGGACTCTCTTCACCTAAGGCTTATGGGGTACAGAGGAACGGGATAGAGAGAACACTGGTGCACCCCTCAACTCTCACCAGATCGCACACTCTCCTTATACAACAGAGTGTGATGTACACAGAAGGCCACACTTGGCAAAATTTTAGAGAATAAGAGACTGTAGAATACCTGTTTCTGGATGGGACTGCATATTGAACTTCCCCCAAGCATGGCTCAGTAACCATTACGGAAGACAGGGTGGAAAGATTGTAAGAGCTAGAGTTGCTGCATGAACACAAGATAACAGAGACTTTCAGGCCTCTGGGGCCTTGCTCATAATAGAGTGTGTTAAATTGGGTGGGAGGCAGTGTGTGGAGAGGCAGATGAGGAGGGGTTATAAATATCATCAGATTATGTTTTATAAAAGCAAACTTTAAATTACACGGCTTGATTATATACTTTATGAGTAAGGAGGCAGTTCTTTTAGCACAATTTTGAGAAAAGGTATAAAATGTTCTAAATATCAGTCTTTCCTGTTTGTTCGTTGAGTTGACCACTCAGTGACCCATGTGCTCGAGATTAGGAGGTAGCTATCTATCACCCAGAGGAGAGATAGGGCACGAAAGGCTCAGAGCGATGAAAGCAGATAAAGCAGCACCAAGTCCCAGTGATGCCGCAGTAACTGACAGGGTACGACGACCAGCAGCTGCCCACTCACTTGAGTCCGTGCTCAACAGATCCGTTCTGCAGCTGTCTTGCAGGGTCCCGCACCTGAGTCTCACTGAGAACCAGGGCCTTTCTGGTACTCTCTGAAGTACAGAGTCTGGGTGCAGGTCAGAGGACTCTGAGGCATTCCCAAGGGAGCACGGTCCAGAGAAGCCCTGCAGAGGTGCGACATCGTTAACTCTAGGAGGTGCTGGTCCAGGCCCATCCACATGACAGCCGAAGCCTGATTTCCACTCCCAGCAGACTTCCATATCATATGTTTTAACTTCATGGTAACAAAACCCACTTTCTCCCAATTAAATCTCTATATTGCAGACTCTTGTTCAAACTTTTATATTTTTACCCATGATTTCTTTTCTTCGTGTCTTGGACATTCTCCTGTTATATACGCATCAGTGGCTGTGGAACCAAACTCTGAAACACTCTGAATCATTGCTTTGTTTCCTCCCTCTCCCTCCCTTCCGCTTTCCCTCCCTCCAGTCTTCCCATGCACGGTGCTCTCATACATATGTATGTACCTACCTTGTGGCAGTCCATTGCCCCTAAACCTCTTTCTGACATCTGTCTCAAAAAATCTATCAAAGCTTTCCCTTTAAATTTGGCGTTGTCTTTTATATGTTCAATCCAGTGGTTTCTTGTGCCTATCCGTCTCATTTGATTGCATCATGTGACCTATGAAGACACGTTCATGATTAAAGCCACTCTCTACTTAAATTCAAAGTTTAGAAGATGCTGTGAACATCTGTCCTGTTTTAGGAACTTAGTCAAGGAGAAATAGTCTTGAGTTTGAGGCCTCTGTGCCTGTCACTGTTTCCAAGTCTGGTGGTGGACAAGCCAGAGACAGGCTTGGCAACACAATCTACTTTCCTCCTCCTCCTGTCATTCTCTTCGTTGTTTTTCATTCTTCATGGACTGTTCCTTCTCCTATCCCAAAAATTGTCAAGAACAGATGTGTTCAAGAATTTCATATTTCTCAGCCTAAAGAGATGGGCGTAGGGTTAAGAGCAATTGTAATTTCTCTTTCAGAGGACCCAAGTTCAATTCCCAGTTCCATATCAATGAGCCACAGTCACCTGTGACTCTAGCTTCTAAGGAATCTGACACCTCTGGTCTCCATGGGCACCTGTATTCCCCTGTACATATCCACACACAAACACACATACACATATCCTTAAAATCTCTAAAATTAAGAAACGAATGTGATGTAGCTCAATAATGATAATTATGATGCCAATAATTGCATCCCCTTCTCTCTCTTTCTCCCCTTTATTGTCGGAGCTGATATTTTGAAAGCATACACTGTGTAACAGATACAACACTAAGTTACAGACATGTGCTTATTTCATTTGGATCATTCCATATTTCAATAAAGGTATCTGTATCTCACCACTGAATAAAGAGAGCCTTAGAGGAGATGATTCTGCACCGTGCATTCTTAATGAGATATGAGTATTTTCCTTTTTCCCCTCTTACTACATAGGATTCTTAGGATGTGTCTTATTCATGCCTCTAATCAAATAATTTCCATTGATCTCTGGTATGGACTATTTCCCAGCTTTGCTGACTGACCTCTATATCTATTTGACTATTACTGTCTTGATTATATCTAGAGCTTCACCTTCACTTCAACTTGTAATCAACCCTTTGTTCTTATAACTCTCACCTTCACTACCAAAACTGCTTGATGACGGAGGCTGGGAATTTAGTTCCTTCTGATCTTCCTTTCTCTTAATTGTTTGAATGCAATCGCCTACTATATCCAGGCAAGTATTTCTACATAATGATTTGCACAATCTGCAGAGCCCAGTCCAAATACCAGGTCCTAGTGATCTACATTGCCCTGACTGAAAGAGATCCCTCTACATTCTGCACTTAGAGCATACCCTGCATCACAGTTGAATCTTTTGCCAAACGCCACAGTGAATACTGAGTTATTTGTGATCATTTCTGATCTTTTTATAAGCATTTCCTTTTCATTTCTCTCCTTGTGTTCATGAGAGAGTAAAGCCTCAAGTCCTCTATTGTCTTTACTCTTTGAATTATGAGAACTATTTTGAGACTTAGACACCTCAGGACAATGTTATTAAAAATAGGTAATTGCAGAGGGTAAAGAGATAGAACTTCATCAGCTAATGCTAATGTAACAGGGTTTTCAACAGCACAGCAACAAACAAGTTTACATTTTAGAAAGAAGCTTACAAGCAGGTAGAACATGGAGGGTGGGTTAGAAGGTGATGGGTCTGAAGACCAAGAACCTGAGCCTGGTGAAGAGCTGTCATGTTTCCAATGCCAATGGAATACACAGATGCACTTAAACCAATGTAGAAGGCAGACCCATGGTTGAGCTTGAGTTGAAGAATTAATGAAAATAAGTAGGCTGTGAAGAGCTGCTGGCCTCTCTTGGGAGACAGGGTAGGTGGCATGAAGCACCATTAGTGAGGAGCGTTAATGATGGCCCCTGGTAGATGGCAAAGGGACACATGATCTGGCAGAGTCAGACTGAAAGCATGACATTTTTTGATTTGAGAATTCGATACATGAATATACTTTGCTTCAATCAAATCCATCCCTCATTACATCCTCCTCGACCCCTCCCCTGTTCTCCTCCTCCTACTCCCTCCCAATTTCATGTGGTATTTTCTAAAATCCACTAAGGCCCATGCTGCCGGTATATGCATGGGTGTAGGGCCATCTGCTGGAAGGTGGGTAGCCTCCCGGGGGTTCCAACTCCAAAGAAAACTCTCTCTCTCCCAGCAACCTTCAATTGCCAGTGGTACCGAAATTCCTGATCCTTCTCCCAACCATGCCGGGCCTTTGTCTGGCTTGATTTTGTTCTGGTGTTATACAGGCAGCCACACCTGCTCTTAACAGCCTCAAACTGGTTTAGGAATTTCAAGTTTAGCAATGATGTAGTGCTTCCTGATTCTCCCACAAGGTCCAAAATCACATTCACTCCAGCAGGAGCTGACTCCTGGCTCTGAAGAGTGAAGAGAAAGAAGTACATAAAGATCTTTATAAGGTCCCCGTAGGGACATTCTCCCACACATCTGACAGTAATGATAAACAGTATTCCCAGTGGAAAGAGTGCACAATGGCGCCTCTCTGTTCACACTGTTATTCTCTCACCAGATCCTCTGACTGCACTTCAGGTCCAGACCCAGGGAGATAGCACCATGAAACAACCCTGGCCAGCAACCCACACAACCTCTAACAGGAGCTTCCTTGGGGAGAAGATTTAAAGGCAAAGTGTCTCTTATAAACTGATCTCAGAGTCAGCTCATCAATAGTCTGGAAATTATATATCCAAAGGCAAAAGGTAGGATTCTGAGGATTTGTTTCTAACAGGACATCTGACACAGGCAGGTAATCAGAACTGGTTATGGAAATGAAATTATTGGCTAATGGTGCAACAGGCAACGGTAAACCTTAACTGCTTTGTTTACGATGACCTGTATCCACAGAGCTGTGGTTATACACCCTGTAGCTGGGACTTTATTTTTGTAGTTTCAACTTTAATGAATTTTTCTGACCCAAATGGTATATTGCATGAATAAAGAAACCAAAGCTAACAAAACTAAATATATTTTAACTCAAATTGGAGCCCATGTCCATCTGACTTAGACTACTATGCTAAGACTCTGTTCTGGGCTGGAGCTCACTGTGGCTGTATTCATGTCTAACTTTTTGTCAATGGTTTTGGGAGTAAAGCTTCTGAATGGAAAGGTAAGTGGCTATGTGTGGTAGAATATGAATGAGAGGCTTGAGGAACCAAACGCCCCTCACGTACTGAATCTAAGCCCCAGAACAACCCAGTTTGAAGAAGTTTCAGCAGATCATCTCTAGAAATTGCATGGAGTTCATGATACAGGATCATCAAGAAAAAGCCGATCACATCTTCGTCTCAGTCCCCCTCTGTGTTCTTCAGAGTTTTGTGAGTCCGCAAACCTTTGTTATAAAGGGCCAAGCAGTATATGATTTTAGATTTTGCTGGCCACAGAATGTCTGTTGCAACCACTCAACTTTATGAGTACAAAATGAGTCATATACAATATATTTAAAAGGCTATGACTTTGGAGTTTTAGTAAAATATTACTTACAAAACCAGGTGACATCTGGTTTAAGCTGGTGGGGCACAGAGTAGTGACCTCTAGCATGCACTCAGGAGAAAATGGGTGTGGGTCTCTACAATGGCCGTATCAGCCTCCTGGCATGCTGGGGGCTCTGTTCTTTTAGACCACGGGCTGGCCTCACTGGTCCACTTCTAACCACTAGAATACGGCAGAGGAATGGGGAGATATCTCAGTCAGTAAATGCTTGCTGCATAAGCATGAGAACCTGAGTTCAATCCTTTACACCCACATAAAATCCGGGGACAATGACATAAACCTGCAACCCCAGCACTGGGGCAGCAGAGACAGGGGGCCTTGCCGACCAAGGAGCTAAATCTGTGAGATCCAGATCAATGAGAGACTGTCTCTCAAAAGGTAAGGTATAGAGTCATTGAAAAAGACACATGACATCAACCTCTGGCCTCCATATACATATACACACATGTACGCACACATACCTGCAAACAGCACACACACACACACACACACACACACACACACAAATGTGAACACACACACAAATATGGCAAAAGGAATAACTGTTTCTTCTTGATCATCACGTGATTACTCTCTGCTTCTTGTTACACTTTTTCCCTAAAATAAACTTGGTACAAGACAGGCACAACTATTCTTGATTCTGTTGCTTATATTTGTGTAGACTATCTGCTGCCATCTCTCCACTCTGAGCCTATGTGAGACTTCACAAGATGAGTCTCTCATAGGCAGTCTAGGGCTGGGTTCTACCTTGTTATATGTTGAACCACTCTGCCATTTGATTAGAGAATTTAATCCATTTGCATCCTATATAATTATTGATAAGTAAAAACCTTTCGCTGTCATTTTGGTCATTGTTTTCTTACTGCTTCATAGTCATATCTTTCAAGGTTTGAATGTGTCTAAGTCTATGTGTTGGAAACCTGAAACAGTGTGATGATGTTTGGAGGCGAGGCCCAGTGGGAGAGTGTAGTTGCCCTCATGATTGGATTTATGCCATCACCATGGGAGTGAGAACCTCTTGAGGGAATAGGTTCTACCTCCTCTTCCTCGCTTTTCCTCCACTATGTTCTTCCACCACGAGACAACACAAAAATAAGGCCCTTCCCACTTCCCAGATGCTGCCCCTTGATCTAGGGCTTCCCGGGTTCCAGAAATATAACTGAATTTCAGCTCATTATAAACTACCCCGTTTGTGGTATTCCATTGCATCAGCACAGATGGACCAAGATCACTTTTTTATAAAATCAAAACATAGTCTTTCTTTTTCTAGAGTTCAAATCTCAGCACATATTGAAGAATATCATACCACTGAATAACTTTGCATCAGTAAATCAAATTATGAGTTACTTGTGCTATTATACGTAGCAACAGACCAAAATATGTGGCTCAACGCTGGGATCTGTCTCTGAAAGTGGGAGATGACATACGTGGGAATCGAGAGCCCTGCCTCCCCTTCTCAGGATCTGCCCTTCCTCACACCCGCACTGACGCGAAGGTGCCGTGGACGTTCTCCTGTCCTGAACAGACAATCTTCCCCTAAGGGAAAGCCATTTTCTTTATTCTGTTTCCATTTCTATACAATGTAGTCAGTGAGGTGGAAGATTATTTTTCATGTCCTACATTTTATTCGCTGCTCTTTGAATAGCTGAGCTCCCTCTAAAATTCAAAGAGAGAGAGAGTGACAGTCTGCCTTAAATGTCTCAGACATGAGGTAGGATTGGAAAGAAACCATATGCAACTTTGATGAATAATGAGTTTCTAAGCCTAGGGGAGGTGAGAAATATCTCAGCAATGAGGAAACACTTCTTTCTTCAACATGCATTACAGCTGTGCTGTACTGAAAGCCAAACACCTGTCCTGGAGGGTTGTACAAATACACCACCCAGCCAGTTTATGACACAAAGAAATGAGTTTCTCTATACTCAGGCTGGTGAGCACATAGGAAGGTGTTGGACTAATGCCATTCTAGAAAAAAAATTGCCATTGAAAGCTCAGTCCTACCACACTTGATTCTCCCTGCAGCTTGGGTAGAGATACTCAATTGTCCCGCTGATGTTTACGATGGGTGGTCCAATTGTTCAGTTGAAAGAATTCCTAGATAGGCATCCCTGACTAGATTCCAGAGTGGTTTTTCCAAGATCAGATGAAAGAAAAAAGGATAAATAGATTAAGAAGATAGCTTAAGGATAAGAGACCAAGGCTGGAACAAGTCATACTTCACAAAGGAAAACTAGCTTTTTAAAGTGCTTGAATAAGTAGTTTCCTTTAAGAATCTAGAAAAATCATAAATTTTCTTGACTGCAATTGTTTCCTCTTTCTAAGGAAATGTCTTGACAGGTCTAAGGCAGGGGTATTAGAGAGTTTGAGGACACTGGGGCAATTAGGGGTGATGATTGTCCTTTGTGCTGCTGCTGAGGAGACATCTCTTATTGCATGAATGATGGCAGCTGAGGAGCAGTGCTGAGGACAGCTCGCCACACCAGCATGCTCGCCAGGAGGCCCAGCATCCCATAGTTTAGGTGATGGTTGTTACCTCTGCATATAGAATAGTTGTCCTTCAGGAATCCTAACAAAAAATTAAGAGCTACCCCAGGCACTTAGGTCAGATCCCTACCATGGGGGCCTACACACAATCATAGTTTCCAAAGCGCCAAAGACGGACTGAGAATCACACCATTATTGGAAGCTGTTTCTTCAAGGGAGGATGTGTGTCTTGAAGAGAAACAAAGTTGCCTCCACAGTGGCAGGAAGAAGTCTGTGTCTTTCCAGCTTCCTCCCCACGACAGCACAGTAAGCCCACGGTGAGACAAGCAGCTCTCTAGTTCCTCTGCCTGTGCCCACCTGTGATGTGTACCACACCTAGCGTCAAGCATTGCACCGAACATCCAGCCGAGTGAGTCATCATGACTCTCTGCCGTCACCTGGTTAGGCAAACATGGATTCCAGAAAGCCCTGGGGTTGGCTCACCCGTGACTTCCGCCTGCTGGGAAAAGGCCAGAGCCCTGCTCTGTCTCATGGAGTGCTTGGCTCCTGGTTGCTAATATCTACAGTGCTTCCCCACCTGGAGGAAGTACACAGGCATTTTGTGAAAGGAACGGGGTAGAGGGCACTCCCTCTCGGAGGACGAAGGATAAAGACACAAGATGAAGCAGAAATGTTTACTTCCAGGACTTCTTCAGCTTTCACAATTTTCCAGGTCTTCCTGTTTCCTCATAGTAACCCACACCCTAGTCCATCCTACAGAGTCTAAGAGCTTCCTTGTTAGCTCTTCCTCCCTTCCTTGAGCTGCCTTTCCACCTGGCCTGGCAGTGATGCACACTTTCATGGGCTAGTTCACCCTGTGGCAGGTGATGAGTCAACTGCGACACAGGCAAGGACAGAGACCCCTTGACCGACCCCACATTCTGCAGTCATAAACTAAAGGGTCTATGCTCCAGTTTCTTTCAAGTTTTCAAATAGAGAATCACAAACAACTAACTGGTCCAACTCCTCTTTGGAAATGCAAATGTCAGAGTGAGAAGCTCACGCTTTGAGTGTGGAGTATTCAAGTTCAAAATCATTTGTCAAGTGCTGCTGTCAGCAGGCTGCAACAGGAACAAGTCTCCCATGCTCCAGGACCATATTACCAGACTCCTGTCGGCCTCTTCTCTTCTAAGATAGGCTGGAGTCCCTTATCTCTTAGTCTTCAGGTGACTCAAGTAGCTTGAGGTGACTTCCTAGGTTCGTTTCCTGCCTTGTAAATCTAAAAATACCCAAGATGTGACAGAAACCCCAAATCTTTCAAATCTATCCCCCAAAGGGGACAAAACAGGGCCCCTGTGGGCTGCTTCACTGGCTACGTAGTCTTGAGTAAGTTTCTTGTCTCTAAAGTCTGGATAAATGGCACACGTCTCCCTGAGAATCAAGTGTGTAATGTGAAAAATATTTCATACATCACAGTCTTCAGCTAATATTATGTCCATGATGATTCCCACAAACACTGTTAAGGAAGCCCCAGTGAGTTAGACGTGACATTGTGCATGAACGCAAGCTTACCGGCTGAGAAAAATATGCAGAAAGGTGCAGTAGGCCAGACTGGGGGCCCATCTGGGTCCACTGTTGACTTCCTATAGGATGATGGGAAATTCATTCTCTTCTCTCCCATTTTTCTCTTTTGTTGTTCTTGTTACGATTGGTCACTGGTTGAAGTCTCCAATGGCAGTGAGATTTCAGCTGATTCTATTCCACAAATACAGAAACAGTCAGGAGTCTGCCAGTCCATCCCTTTCCACTGAGCAACAAGCCCCAACGTGAGTCACACACTTCAAGTTATGGCAGATTTCTTTCTTCCAAGAGCTAGGTATGTCTGGATCTTATAGCCATGTGTTACTTACAGCTACTCAGCTCTGCCATTGTAGAACAAAAGCGGCAACAGACAAGGTAGAAATAAACAAGTATGCTGCAACCCAGCTATCAAAATTTGGAATGTATCTAATTCATCTCCATACATTAAGGCTCTTGTAGGTTAGTGTAAGTGTTCTAAAAATCTCTACTGAATTCTTGACAGATTTGAGTGGAGCTTCCTTGTGAGGCAGCTGTGTGGCTCTGGGTGGTGACTTCACATCTCTGAAACCTAGGTGTCTCATCTGTGCTATGGGCACATTCGTGCCACTCTGTAGAGAACTGAGGTTAACATATGGGACGTGCTTAGCCAAGAAGCTGGGACAGACAGAGCATTTGCTAAGTCCCAAGGAATGGTGCTCCACACCCATGAAGGTAAGAAGTGCTCGAGGCTCAGTGCCAGGGCGATTCTGTTGGAGACAGTGGGATGTTTGGGAGATGGAATCTAATGAGAATCTTTAGTACTGGAGTCATGTCTCTGAGAAGACTGTGGACTTCCAGCTTTTTCTTCCTGCCCACTATAGAACCCAAAATATTCAAACCACATGACTAGACTGGAGCCTCCGGAAGGACAAAATATTCCTTTTCTCTTTAAAACTTGGTTGTCTTGAAATGTATTTCCCTGGCAGTTTCAGCAAAAACTAGAAACGAGGCCAAGAGAGTGTAAAATAGATGAAAAAGAAAGAGTAAGGGGGGAGGGGGTGAAAGAACACAGGAGACGTGAGCGGGGAGAAGAGGGAAGTTACACGGAGGATGGGGCGGGGCAGCAGAACGACGTGGAGACGGTGCGGAAGGACATCTACTACTACACACTTTGAAAATGCCGTGATGACGCCTAACACTTTCTGTGTTCATTCTTAAAACTTAATTCTCCTCGATATTTTCATAGTGTCAGAAAGCAAACATATGGTATGTAGCAAGGTATTCTGGGAACTGCCTGGTTCCTGGCCGGGAGGGGTCCCCCAGAATCTATCTGTGCCTGGATGCCGGACAGACCTGATCTGAGTCTCACGCCATCCTGAGCCAGGCTGTGCTAACACTCTGTTGTCCCCCAGATGCCTCCCTGTGGGTCAGGCTACCCGACAATGGGACAGAGTCTCTCCTGTGAACTCCCAGACTCAATTGGGAGAAACACATTTCCTTCCAGGTGAGACACATGCCGGCCTCTAATGGAGGCCCCTGTGGAGCAACCTGCGGTTTAGTATGCTGTCAGACCCACTTGGCGTCCCACAGGTGGAGGCTTGCAAACCTGGCATGTTCATCTGGCATCTGGCCACTATGATGACTCAGGAATTTAGAGTCCATTTACGGTCTTACAGCTGTGGCGAAGGCTTGCTTCTCCCTAGAATGATGGAAGTGGCAGGCTGTGGGTGTACCCCCTACTTCCAGAGTATGAGTCCCCTCCGGTGAGACGTGTGTGCTTCTGCCAAACCAAGCTTGATCCAAGAGGATGCTCTTTGGATGCATGTTACAGGGAGAAGGTTTCTGAAGACAATTCCATAAGGCAGATTTAAAATGTTTGAGCTTTTGTGACAGCATTGATGACATGTTAGCCAATGGTTCTCAGAGTATTTTAAAGGGACTTCCCATTTTCTAAAAGCCCATCCATATGCTGATTGCTGCAGTGCCTCAGGAGCGAGCTTGGCCTCCCAGCTCCAAGACAGTTGTACTGCCTGATTATGTATCAGCATTAGGAGGTGGGGTTTGGCTTGAAAAGTTTCAGATGAGGTTAACATGACCATCTCTCCCAACATAGCATTGTCACGGTGTGCAATCAGGGGATAATGTTACATTTGGAGACCGGTGATGGAACGCGAAAGGGGACTTTTTCTGTTGCATGTAAAGGCTCTAAGGGCTGAGGAGGAGAAGAGTGATTGCCTGGGTCTGGAGGGTCCAGCTGACTCTCAGAGGTCAGAGATGCTAAGTTTTTATGAAGGACTGGCCCATTCATTTATAGTTTTAAAATTCAGCAAGGCTGAGACTATGCAGTGCATCCTCTTGTGCAAAGGTGTGCCCATACAGGCACATGTGTAGTTTGATGAGCAGATTACTGTATATACATGGTACATAAACTGATATATATTATTTCCACATTAAAATTTTTCAGGTCACTTGCTATGTCTTATTAGGAAGATTAAAGCATTAGATTGCAAAGCGAATCATCTATATGATTCAGTTACTGCTCTCTTAGGCTGGATATGGTGTTTTGTAATTATGACACTCCAGAGGCTGAAGCAGGAAGACTATGAATGAGTTTGAGGCCATCTTGGGCTATACAGTAAGTATTGGACCAGCTTGAGCTATGTAGAAAACTACTATCATATTCCTCTTCCACATAACCAAACAAAAACTATCAGTCACAGAGCTGTACCCATGCATTGTCATCCACAATCAACAACCGCAGGATTCACACCCAAGTTACACAGCGCATCTGAGGCTCTGTGCAGCCAGCCAGGACCACAGATTCAAGATGAAAACTCAGGAATTTGACACCCAGCTCACAGCTCTGCTTCCTCTCAGGACAATTCGCTCAGTGACCTCCTGGGTCCCTTTCTTTTCTAAAATTCTGACTGAGGAGCAGAGGACAACAGAATATGACATTGTCAGAGATAGGCACTCCTCAAGAAGGCTAAGGATTCATGTCTTTATGACCCCTATTCTTTTGGTCCCACAGTCTCCCATGGGGTGAACAGTTGACCCCATTTTCAATGGAAGCTACATTTCCTCTAGAAGTGACTTTGCAGCTGAACTTTCTTGGGGTGCAGTCTGAGAGGAGAGCAAAGAAGGATTTCATCCTGCTTCCTGGCTAGCGATGAGGAGGAGGAGGAGGAGGAGGAGGAGGAGGAGGAGGAGGAGGGTTGAGAAGACAGGACTTGGGCAGCTACCATTACAAGGAGACTCTCAGGCTTCCCGGGCGACACCCACCCCAGCCCTTGGCTAAGAAAGAATAACAGCAGGGATTGAGGTTTGGATCACTTCACTCACATAATTCACATTTATTTTTGTTGTTTGATCACTAAAGGTACAAATATTAATATTTATAACCTCAGAACCCTGTTCTTAAAGTTCTTAATCTAATACAAATAATAGGCATGGGAGCAGACATGGAGCCAGAGGAGCCATTCTGTAACTGGGATGCTCTGAAGGACATGAGGAGCAAAGAGATAAAGCACTGGCCCTACCAAGCAGGGGACAGGGACAAGGCGGTGTGACAGTGGAAGTGACATTTGAGCTGGTTTGAAGGGGAGGAAGGTCCGCTGTCTGTCCTAGTTAAGGTGTCATCCCAGAAGAGGAAGAGGGATTCCCAGAAGTAAAGCGTGTGGACGCATCACTCTCGGATGGAGGAGGGTGGGAAGCAGCAAGGACTTGATGAGCGTAGTACACTGCGCCCTGATACACTGAGCCTGGTCATTCTGCTTCAGATGGACAGCCTAGGGCTTCAGGCTCCCAACAGGAGCACCCCAACCGCTTCTGGGGTCAGCAGACATTCTAAACACTTCTCAGATGTCCTGACCATGGGTGAAAGGGGCCCAGAGCCAGGCAAGGTGAATCTAATGCCCGATTTGAAAATGCACCTGCGGTGGATGCAGGACAGTGAAGGGCAAAACTGACTGCTACATTTTATGTGCACTTCTGAAGTTTCCAGGCTCTGAGATAACCCTCCCCCGACCCCAGGAGACATCCATGCAGCAAACTGAGCAGCAGAGCTACTAATTTCCCACAGACCCTCCAGGGAACCCTTGCCTCTGAGCCCTTGAGCTCTTGGCATTCCAGACCTGCCTCCTGGCTGCTGAGAGTGCTTAGTAAAGGACACCACTGAAGTCACAATTGGAGGACCAGCGACAGGAGGCAGGTTTACTACCCACAGCTTTGACTGGAAACAACTCCTGAACAGGAGGGTCACACCTGTGCTCTAATAAATATCCTGATATATTCTGCCTGAACTATATTTATTCCCAAACCCTACAGGAAACAGCTACCCTGTGCAGGGCAGAAAAGGAGACAACACAGTTAGTGCGGGGAAATTCAGACTAGAAGCGTAGGTAATTCTGGCTCCTGCTGTGATGCCAGGAGCTCTCTCCATAGGTCCAGATGACAGATAGAGGGATAGATATATAGATAGATGATAGATGACAGATAGATAGACAGACAGATGATAGATAGATGATAGATAGACAGACAGACAGACAGATAGATAGATAGATAGATAGATGATAGACAAATAGACAGAGAGATAAATAGATAAATAGATAGATAGATGCTAAGTACATAGATAGGTAGGTAGATAGATGGTAGATGATAAAGATATAGATGGATAGATAGGCAGATGATATATGTAAATAAAGATATAGATAGATATAGATAGATAGATAGATGGAGATTATAGATAGAGCTATAGATGGCAAGACAGAGATAGATCGATAAAGATGATAGATAGATAGATAGATAGATAGAGCACATTAAATCAAGAAAGGACAACTAGGGGAAGTGCAAACAGGGGAGGATATCAAATACCCTCAAATTATATTGTATGAAAACCTCAAAGATTCGATTTAAAACAAAATCCACGGAACCAGCTTCAAAAGGCATTTGCTGTGGTGGCGCGCCCTCTCGTGGTAAGTGTCAATATTGACGAGCTGCTCATCAGGTCAAGATCATGGGGCGGGGTCTCTCATCACTGCGTTTCTAGGACCACTGATGAAGTGTAACTGTACACTCTCAAGTCTGGTGGTAAGCTACGCTGGGGCCTTGGAGACCTAAGCCTGAGAGCGTAAGGCCTAGAGCAGATTTTGGCCTTCTCGGTCATGTTCTGTGGGAAAGGTGGAACCAGGCTCCAGCCCCACCTGCTCTAATCTCAGCACTGAACCAGATCTTGCCGGCGTGAAGTGTGACTCTTCCGCTCCTGGACAGGTTCCTTGCTCACTCAGAGCAGAGGCTAAACCCAGGGCAAGCCCCTCCCCAGCCCACCATCTACATCAGGTGTGGAAAACTGTAGCATTCCACCCTCCACTGTGTGTGTGTGTGTGTGTGTGTGTGTGTGTGTGTGTGTGTGTAAGAGAGAGAGAGAGAGGGAGAGAGAGAGCGTGGTAGGGCTGCTGCTGTCCAGGCGGGCTCCACCCTGTGCTGTCTTAGGGATTGGATTTAAAAGCTTAAAACTGAGTGACAGCCACAAAATGAGTGAGTTTAGAAGAGGGAGAGAGACGTACTCCACGATGCCAATCATTGCGGTTTGAGATGAGAAGCCAGGCAGGGAACCGGGAGAAGGCTGGGCAGACTCAAGCAGGGAACGGAATACGGAAGCAAGGTATTTTGTGAAACTACCAGTCTAGAGAAAGCTTGGCATGTGGTTTCTCACACCACCCCATTGGCTGTAATTACAATGCATTCCTCACCTGCAATTAACATTCATTTCTTTGGAGGTGGTTGGCCCCAAGGCCTGATGCCCACAACGCATCAGAGCAGAATCCAGAGAACAAAGAACCAATAACTGCGACGTGTTAGGAAATCTTCATGAACTGGGCCCTGCCTCGCTTTAATGTTCAGAAATATGTTCTTTTAGAATAAGAGAATGAGGCCAGCGAGATGGTGCGTCGAGGAAAACCCTGACGACCTGAGTTCCATTTCCAGAACCCACGATGGAAGGGGAGAAATGGCTCTTCAGACCTCCACACGCACACTGCGCCACTCAGCACCTGCACACACACACACACACACACACACACACACACACGTGTGCGTGCATGCTAAATAAATAAGTGAAATTTTAACATATCAGAATGAACACTCAGCTAGGCAGACCAAGAATCTTGTTTGTGAATTACTGACTTCAGGAAATTTGATTGGTCTCATGAGGTTTTCATCTTTCCTAAGTCCCTGAAATAGAAATGCTTAGCCCTTATTACATATTTCATAAGAGTACTGCGCAAATCAGTTGAGATATACGAAGAGTATCGAAATTCTCTTTACATGTGACTTATCAGCATTACAACTTGAGGAGGCTCTGGTAGACGAGCAGGTGTCCCAGTGGTCTGAGTGAGTCAGAAGAAATTAGTGCCAGGTTTGATATGAAAGAAGCTTTCAGAGGAAACATCAACTATGTCTGTCTCTCTGAAATAAGGTTTGGAGCTTTGTTTTCTGTTCTATTCCACCCCTGAGTGGGGAATGGATAGATACTGCCTGTAATAGGGAAAGGAAAATCAGAAAGAAGAACAACTTTACCAAACTGCCCACAGTCTTTAAAAATAATAGCATATTCGCTTCCAAGAAAATGTTTCCATCAGACCATCACCTCTGATGCTAGACTCATTCAGCAAGCGTTTATTTAACATGCACCACAGCCACACCTCATCTGAATCCAGCCTTTGGGATGTTTTGAGATCTCCGCGTCCAGGAGCTTACAGAGTACATCCTGGATCTGCCATCCTGTCTTCTATTTTCAGTCTTGAACCGTGTTTGATATGCAGCATCTATTCCAGGGGTCAGAGCAGATGTCTCCCTTCTTCTCACCAGAGTAGCACATAAACAGCCGGCAGTGTCCATGTTGCATGAGGCAGATCGTGTTTCTGATTCCAGGTGGGATATCTCCTGTGGGTTCAACAGAAGGACTGATATAACCTATGAGGCACAGTGAGTTAAATAGTAGCCCCAGTCCACAGCCCAACTCTAGGGACTTCCTGTATTCTTATACAGCTAAGTCCAAGTTCACTGAGACTTGACTTCTTAGCTTTAAAGAGGAAACAACAATTTTATCTCATGCCTTTACCAGGAGGGATCACAAGTTATCTTCTGTAGGAAATCACCTGGCTCATATTAGACCCTGAGAAAACTCTATTACATCAGGGTTCTTCAGCTGCCCAAAGACAGATGTATGTTAGAAGAAATAAATGACATTTTAGAAAACAGAACAGAATTATAGAAGGCAGGTCTTGGTCTCTTGAAAAATTAGACATAGATATGCTTCTCAGTTTGCACCCCAATTCTTAGTCTTATTCCTACAATGTAAAGAAGAAAATAAAATCATAACTTACATGTGGGCTTGTAAGTCAAATAACATCCAACTACAATTCCCATAAAGAAATCTCCTTGGGAAAGAGAAGGTTCATAGAAAAGTCTTACTAACAGTGCTATATATCATGATTTTAAAAACAACCTCAACACAGTGTATGTCTTGCATGTTTATGAAAATAGTCTTGCACAACAGCCAAGCTTCAAGTGGGCATTGTCCTGTGATCCTACATCCAGCAGCCTGTCACAGTTTGGATGGGACAGCAACCTGAAGGCATGGCTGGATTGCACCTTGCGTTAAAAGAAAAAAAACAGTAGGCTAGTGCCTTGGGTATCTAGACTCTATAGTTTTCTTCCAGTGACTGATTTTCTCTCTGGATAATTCATTTAAGTAAATACTCAGTTTTCTCAGCAATATGATAAGTTACATACAAACCTGGGCCAAAAATGTTGGGGTACAAAAACATGATATAGGAGTGAAGACTTTCTCTAACCATAAATATTCATTGCATAACAGTGATTTCACACTTTCTCTGAACCTTGGTGGTCTGTCTGTGGACCATGGAGATGCCATAGAAGATATCTGATTGATTCCCTTCCATCTCTGAGACTCTCCTTCTGAAATAATGACTCAGATTTCAATCAGAGCATTTTATCTGCATCGTCAAAAATGTGCTTCTTTGCTTTGTGTTATAAACCTTATAATACTTATCTATTTTTTCAAAAACAATTATGAATACAAAAGTAGTCAGATCTGAGCACCAAATTGTCCACCATCTACAGTCACTAACCGTCCATGAACACACCTCCACAATGTCCACAGAACAAAATGGATCTCTGCCTCCCCAGGACTGTACAGAAGACTTTTACCTGAGTTTTCTTGGACCAGGCAGAAGAGAGCAGTGAAAAGAAAGAAGGCGTTCATGTTTACAGCCGCCTCGGTCCGCTCTGCAGGAAAGCAAGTGTGACCAATAACTGAGTGAGCCCGGTGGGGAAAGAGGGACGTGGGGCCTTTATAGTTTTGAGATCCCTGCCCAGAGTGAGAATATTTATCTGCTCTACTGAGTAAGGCTGTGGGCAGAAGCTGCTGGATAGTCTTTCCTTTCCACCTAATAATAGACAAGCATTTGGGCATTTCCTAGAAATGGAAACTGGTCAATAACTTGGCATGTGGACACTGAAAGGGACAAAGTTGGGAATAGGCTACTTGGTGCCAAGCACTGTGGTAGGTGACAGAAACTCAGTTGTGTGGAAACGTGTTCTCTGCCTAGGAGAACATTCAGTTGACCAGTGTCACTTCAGCTGAACACACAGAGAGTCTGTGACCAGAAGCCACTCCCAAATATCCACTCAACAAAGAACCCTGTGTGCACCCAGAGAATGTGAAAGAGTGTTCTGGGTAGTGTGACTCATCACAGTCCATCACAATCCACAGACACCTTATGTGGTGCACTGTAACAGTAATGAAATGAGCTGTCATCTCCCACGCAGCAGCAAGGACAGCAGAAAGACACAACAAGAACAGCAACAATTTTAGAAGCAAACCACATAGAGGACAAATTTTCAAAGGTCAAGACAGGGGCTGGAGAGACGGCTCAGCAGTTAAGAGCACTGGTTGCTCTTACGGAAAAACTGGGTTCAGTTCCCAGCACCCACACAGTGGTTAACAACCATCTGTTGTAACTTCAGATCCAGGGAATCTGATGACCTCTGCAGGCATTCCATGACATTGGTGCACTGACACACATACAGGCAATACACTGAGGCACATAAAACAAAAATAATAAATAAAATAAAAAGGGCCAGGCATAAGATACCATATTATCCCACAAATTTGCAAAAATTAAACCGTTTAAAACCAGAACATTGTCTAATTTGGAAGAGGGTACTCTTCTCTCATTTGGTAAAGTTCTCCTCCTTTAAGGGGAGTCAATGAAAGGGGTCAGTGATAGGAGTCGGGGAGCCCCCAGAGATGTGAAACTATGCTGGTGTGTCTGGAGGGAGATTTTCAGGGCCCTGTAGGCACAGAATGGACTCTCCTCTTGGACTGGAGTTCTAAGATGATCCTCAGGGGTGTCCTCAGGGTAGAATCCCGATGGGCAGACTTCTGATGAAGCTTTGTACAGCAGAGACACAGGGAGCAGAAGTGCAGAAAAGCACAGTTGTTGAAGCTACACACCCCATCTCTCCTTGATTTTAATCTGTGGATTGATTGTATTAACACATCTTAAATTTTCCTTAATAAACTCTGAAAAGTAGGCAGTTCCAAGTAGGTGCTGCTCTTACAGAGGACCCTAGTCCAGTTTCCAGAACCCACTTCAGGCCGCTCACAACTGCCTGTAGCTCCAGCTTTTGGCCTGAATGGAGACATCCACACACATAAATACACAAAAATAAATACATCTTTTAAAAACCTGAAAAGCCATTGCACATGAATTCACAGCAGCTGTGATTACCTGCAGAAGATCTACGTGTCATTGTGCCTGCCAACATCCCACTGTGGAGCAGGACGGGCTACTGAGGCCCAGTCCCTCTCTGATGGTCTAAACAGTTAATGGCTACTGGGGAAGTAAGAGAGTTTCTCCAGTGGGATAAGATGTCCAGGTTCCTGTCAACAATCCCTCAGTAATATTCCTGTTAACAACCCTAATATAACTCATAGGGTTATGTAAAAAAGCAAAAGGCATAAAAGTGTGAGGTTGGGAAGAAGAGGATCTGGGAGTGGGAAGGGGATAGGAGAGGGCAGTGGGGGTGAATGTGATTAAAACATACATGCTTTAAAATGGCATAATGAAACCTGTTACATACAAACATGTAGCCATTATAGACAAAAACCCAAAAGCAGTGAAAATCAAGTCATTCTCCCTTCCTCCAAACTGTCACAGCAAGTCTAGCAGTTTCTTGTAAACCCTTCCAGAAGTTTCTGATTCATAAATATATGCATATATATATGCATCTATATATGCATTCATATATATATGCATCTCTATCCCCACTGTCGTATAAACACAACAGAATTAACACATTTTTTTCTGAACTTCTTTTTGATTTGGCATACTGGAAAACTGTCTGTACAGGAACATGGCAAGCTTTCTCATCCTTTGTAACGCTTCATGACATTCTTGTAGGTAAGCCTCTTTCCACTTAACCAGTCTACAACGCATGTATTTGACCTTAAGTCTTAGCAAAATACGGATTTTGGAAAGGAGAAGTCAAACATGATGCCAGGCATACTGCAAGACTGAACAATGAGTTCCTCCCGAGGAGAGGACAAGCAGGGACTCGCTGCACATCTCCTGGTCTGTAACTACGATCAAAGTCTCTGGACCCTGGCAAAAGCCCCCGGTTGGCAGGCCTCTATGTGCCTTGTGAAAGCACCCATGAAAACAGGACTTGGGGTAAAATGGGGCTACCAGGTGCTTCTGTCTCTCAGTAATCCCTCTCAGGCTCACTCATCATAAAAATAAAACAAAATAAAATGAAGGCTTACTACCCTAGATGATAGGTAAGAATTTATAATGTAACTAGATATAAAATATGAGCATGTGTAAAGATCTAACTCAGTAAATAACAATGATGTTAAAATCTGAAGTTCTTTCCTTTTGGAACATTATTCTGAACACTTCTGTGAAATTCCCCCTTTTTAAAAAGGCACAAGTGGGGCTGGAGAGATGGCTTAGTAGTTAAGAGCACTGGCTGCTCTTGCAGAGGACCCGGGTTTGAATCCCAGCACCCACATGATGACTAACAACCATCCTAACTCCAGTTCCAGGGATCTGACGCCCTCTTCTGACCTCCGAGGGCAGCAGGCAATGCACACCATGTGTATACTTACATACATGCAGGCAAAACACTCACACACATAAAATTTAAAAAATGATAAACTATTAAAAATAATAAAATGCACAAGCAGCTACATATGGTGCTTCAAAATACTGGCTTCTGGACAAAGAGTATATCTTAGGTTCAAGAATTCCTACAAACAATTATAACTTTGAATGTATCATGACACAAGTATAGCTATAGGATGCAAAAATTGTTGTTGGGTGAAAATACCAGTGTGTTAGAACAGAGGATATAGCTTAGTTGGTAAAATGTTTGCTTATTTTTCAGGAAGTCCTAGGTTCGATCCCCACTATTCCATAAATCAGGTGCAGAGATATGAAGTTGTGATCCCAGTAGTTGACAAGTAGAGATAGGAGGACTCAAAGTTCCGGGTCATCTGGACATCAGCTTGGGATACATAAGACCTTGCCATAAAAATTGCCTAATTAATTAATAGACTAGGATTTACACGTTCAAATATATGAATCAATTTTAAGAAGTTACTTTGGTAACATCCATTCTGTATGGCATGCTTTATTCAGAAAATGTTAAGCAGACATTAATCATAGCTACAAAATTATAGTTTAGACATTTTCAGTACAGTTTGGATAGTTCACCAACTAGGTTGGAAAGTCAACTTATTGGGGGGAGAAATAAATTAATAGTAGCAAAACTTACCCACCCTCTTCTCCTCTAGAGCTGGATTGCTTCCAAGTCACAAATACAGAAAGCAATTCTAAGCAAAGAATTTCACACATAGTCTGACAAGCAAGACATACCATTCCAAAGATGATAAACTTGAAAGTCAAGTTCATTGACTGATTGCATTAATATCTGGTTAGAGGTTACCAGTTCATACAATTGTAGGCTTCCAAGGAACTGAGGTCAGTTTGTTCCAATGCATAGCATAGTTATCAAGTCTAATGTGCACTATGATTGTGAAGAGAAAAAGACCCCTGAAGAGGGAGAAGATGCATTCAAGATTATACATATCTGAAGTAGTATTTTTGGAGATATTAAAGAAAATAGTAATGTAATTCAACAATAAAAGACAAATAACCTAAGTTTTGAAATGGTCAAAGTCCTAGACATTTCTCTAAAAAATAAACATAAAAGTCAATTAGCAAATGCAGATTCTCAAGGTCATAGCTCATTAAGGAAATGGGAATTAAAACGGCTGTTAAACATCACTTCATATCCACCAGGATGGTCATAATAGCCTAAGCTTTTGAGCGTATTTATTTTTGACAGTTTGCAGTGTACTGTGATTATATTCTCCACACTGCCCCTTCCTACCCTTCTCCCTGACCACTTTCTTCTTTTCAACCTGCCCCTCTTACTTTCAAGGCATTTCATAATAACTGTTTTGGTTTTCTTGAGACAGGATCTCCCTGTAGCCCTAGTTGGCCTAAAAGACACTATGTAGACCAGGCTGGCTTCATTCTCACAGAGATCTGTTTGCCTCTGCCACCCAAGTGCTGGGTGGGATTAAAGGCATGTGGCACTAAGCCAGGCTTAATAACTTTTCTAATTGAAAATAGTAATTGTTGACAGGCTATACAGGAATTAGGATGTTCAAACCTTGCTGGGTAAGATTATAAAACAGTGAAGCAGTTGAGAGCTTGGCAGTCAGTTCCTTAATGAGTTAGAGTTACTAACGAATCTGACCTAGCAATTTTACTCCGAGCATATGTGATAAGTAACTACTTTTCAGCAGTCAAACAATACTTGTATAGGAATGTTTACAAAAGCACAGTTCACAATAACCGGAAGCGGAAATGGGCAAATGAATATTAATTAGTGAACAGATAAAGTGCATATTCACATCATGGATCGCTATTTGGTCATAAAAGAGGAAAAGGTTCTGATATCTGCTGCAATATGCACAAACCTCATGAGAATTCTAATTAAGTGAAGTAAGCCAGGCACAAAATATCTCAGGTTACATGTTCATTTATATGAAATATGCAGAACTATAAGACACACATAGGATCAGAAGGCAGATCCGTGGCCTCACATGGGCAGAAACAGATCAAGGGTGAGGCTGCTTCACTCATATGATCCTTTGGAGAGATACTAAGTTTCTGAGCTAAGTACAGCTTATGGTTACATACATTATGAATATGACACTGAATTATTTAAAATATTAAAATGATGAATTTTGTGTCGCATAATTTATGGCAATGAAAAAACTTGATGATCATACGATTAAGATGGAATGATTAACAACGATACTTTCAAAACCCCCTTTTCTTAGAGAGCTTGGTTCCCTTGAGGACACAGGGGTGGTTAATGTTAGTTCTAGAAACTAGATCTCTTTAACAAGGAACAGGGGTCTTTCCTCTACCAGTGTAGACAGTTGTATGCTACATTCATGCACGCCTATATAAAATATTCTACCCACCACTGTCTGGAATAGAATCTGTTCTGCAATTAAAACCAGACCGATTTCAGGTTTGTTTTGATGGCAACATGTGGCCCTCACTAGACAGGAGAAACGTCTCATCAGCACGATTGTTCAACGATAAATAGAGAGAAAGGACTGGGCTGGGCTGCAACCTTTTCAAAGAAAATGAAAGATGTTTTGCTCATATTCTGATTGAGAATGTACTAGCACGAGTGCCCTTGTCTCTAACAGCAGCAAACTGATGGACTCGGGCCAGACCCCTCGCCTCTCCAGGGGCTCAGTCCCCCTTTCCCATCCTGTCTTTTTGTTTTGTTCTGTGACTCAGTGAGCTCCACCAGGGTTGTCTTTGTGACATGGATTTGGACCCATCAACAGAACCTGATGAACTTACTATTGGCTTTGCAAATAAAGAGAATAAAGTCTCTCCCCAAGAATCCATTGGTAGCCAGTATGATTCTCAAGTTTTAGGAGTTAAGAGTCAGAGATAATCTAGTCAGTACACTACCATGAAAACGTAAGGACCTGAGTTCAGTCTCTTGGGATCAATGTTCAATCAGCCTAGCCTGCTTGGCAAGTTTTGAGAAACTGTCTCAAAAAAATAAAAAGAGAGAATAAAGCAAACAAACAGCAACAACAAATCAACAAGGTAGCCAGAGCCTAAGGAAGGACACCCGAAGTGGGCATCAGGCCTCCACATGCACACGCGTGCAGGTACACATACACAAACATGGACACAGATCAACATGGACTTGCATGTACACACAACACACAAGAAAGAGCCTCGGGGAGCCCAGCATTTCAGAAGACCGAGGGTAACGTGTCCCCTGACGCATACTCCTGCCGAGGGTCTTCCAGTTCTCTGAGGTGTTCTTTCCCTTCACTGCTTTAAACCCACATTCCTTTACAAGCACTGAATACGCATTACCACTGCTACCTAATCCTGTCATTTAAGTCACCGGCCCTCAGTATAAATAACCAAGGCTCTGGGAACTCCTTGGCTAAAGAATATACGTCATTATCTAGTTGGTGTCAATATTCGGCAACTCACTGAAGTTGTGACTTGTAACCTTTATGACAGGTTACATGAAAATACAGTACTCCCCACTAACACATTCTTAATGACCTAAATTCAGTCTTCTCTTCCTTTGGATTTTGTAGGAGAAACTCCCATTCATTAAAAAACTAATCATTAATTTAACTGTACAGTTTAGCCTTAGGTTCTGGGCTAGATAATGAGAACAGCAAAACTTACATCAAGGCATTCCTAAATTCCAAGCACTGTATTGTTTGCAATACAGTGTGCGTACTGACTGGCACCTATTGGGGCAGTTTTGTGAACTGGAACCCCATTCCAGTCCCTTGAAACAATATGTTACTCCCCTCATAATAGCCTCAAATGTAGAGGTGTTGGAGGCTTCATAGTGCCAAACTCTGCAGGATTCTATGGCGTGGGAAATTGAATGTCTTTGCCCACTCTAGACCATTCCAATGAAATAATCCCACGGTTGTCCTGTTGTTTCTCAAATGTGCAGTAGAAAACCCACTTCTAATTTTAATCTAACAATTTCACTGAAGAGATAACTTGATGGAATTAGAATTGTATTAGGGTACCATCTATCCGACACTGGTGAACTAGACCTCTACCACTCTCCAGTGAACATGGTAGATGCCCTTTGCTTTTTCCCATTTATTTATCCTATAAGAAGTAAGATCCAGGGCAGAGATTGTATCCATTTGATTCTTTATTGTATGTTTCACATCTAGATCACTGACATGTCATGGTTACCCAGTATATTTATAAAATTTACTCACGTATTTTCCAACAGATACAGAATTCAAATCAACATAGTGTGTGTATGAGCACTTCAGGATAAGGGTAAGAGGACAGCATTGAGGAAACTCAATAAAAGAGTCCTATTTAAAAAAAAAAATACACGGATTAGGGAGTTGGCTCAGCAGTTAAGAGCACTGATTGCTTTTGCAGAGGACCAGAGTTCAAGTCTCATCACCCACATGGCAGCTAACAGTAATCCTTAGGTCCAGTTTCAGGGTATATAATACCTTCTTCTGACCTCCACGAGCTTTGCAAGACCTGGGTACACTTACATACATGCAGGCAATACACTCATGCACATGAAATAAAAAATAATAATAATAATAGTCACTGAAGGAATCAGAAGACAATTTGTTTCCTGTATTACAAGATAATTTCTGCTAATTAGAGACAAGTATTCAGAAGGACAAAACAAGGCGAGATGGAGCAGTAGCAGGGTTAGGGGAGAGGAGACTGTGCCGTTTGGAATTTGAATTGATGAAGTAAGGGTCAAGCCTGAGCTAACACTCCAGTAGAGGAAGGAAGGAATATACGTATAAGAATAATTAGAGCAGGTGAGACACAAAGGTCAGAGGAAACTGTGTCAGCCTCTGGCATATAGTATTCCCCAGACAGGCCAGAAAAGATCGTGGAAGAAATAATGTCTCAATACAATTATTAAAATTCTTAAGATTTAAAAACAAGAGAATATGTCAGTTAGCAGAACTTAATAATTTTCAGATGAAATCAATAAAATGAGCACTAGAATTCGATTTAACTTAATGCTTTTGAAGTATAAGAAACAAGGAAAGGGGCTGGAAAGATGGCTCTGCAGGTAAAGAGTCATGTCACCAAATGTGGCTGACTACTGGCCAGAGCCCAGACTGCGCTCTGGAATGACTGACTACATTTGAACCTTGCTGTCTGGAGATGAGAGAGAAGACTGTTTTTAGAATGTTAACTCTCTGCTTTCTCAAATCACGACTCTCAGAATAAAACATAAGTTGAAAAGCCAGGCTTGTTGGTGTATACCTTTAATCGCAGACGCTGTCTCAAAAATCCAAACCAACCAATCAACCAACCAAGAATAACAACACAGTTTGGGGATTCCGTTGCTGTCTCTTTATATTGGTGTTCTAAGGAGAAACACAACATGAGTCTTAATATTCAGGCTACACAGTAGCTCTTTAATTTTTGTGTGTTTTTATAAATTTCATCCATGAGTTCTGAATTTACATAAGTTCTTCCCTTGCCCCTCTCAAACTTCTCCCAGGTCCCACACTCCCTCTTAAATGTATGATGGCTTCTTCTTTATTATTGTTATATATATGTATGTATACCCATGTTATATATAAAACCTACTGAGTTCACTTAGTGTCCCTCACATGCACACGTGTTTATGGCTGGGTGCTTAGGACTGGATAACCACCCATGGGGCTCATCCTTGGAGAAAACGGATTCTCCCTCTCTCCACAGCTGTTGGTTGTCTGCACCTCTTCATCTGAGGGTGAGGCCCGTGAAATCTTCCTCCTGACACTGGCATGTAACTGGTGCAGTCACTGTGCAGATCTTATTTAGGCAGCTGTATTGATGAGATTTCATGGAAACAGAAAGCATCCCATCAGTGTTAACCAATCTCCTTTCCTTTAACCCGAGAAACTCCTGAAAGACCTTTTTCTACCATCCCAATCCAATTCTTCAGTGAGTTTCTCTGTCCCTATACATCACGGTCCCCTATGCAGCTAGCAGTTGATACCAGACTGTTGGATACTCAAGAGAGAAAGATAAGACCACTCTATCATTTTCCTATAGCCCAATACCAAATTCCTGTCCTGTGTGCCTCACTTATCTCCTCTTTTTCAACCCAGTTCTTCCCAAGACAGTGCCCTGAGTGAGCCCCACCACCATGTTCCCGTGTTGAGGCGCTGCCTGAGCAACTTGGTCTTAGGGACACACACCTCTATTTGTCTTCACCATTTGTGGCTGTGCTGCTTGTGTCTCATGACACGTTAATCATTCGTACAAACACATTCACTGATTGTCACCAGCAATTCAACATTAAAAGGAAATTTTCATCTCTGTTTATTGGCAGAAGAATAGCGCAGCAACACCAGTATTTCTGGATTTCCTCAATTCAATGCCTTTAATGCATCCTGTGGATGGTGGCGGGTGTCTTGGAAAGGAATGTAGTAGGCAAAGACTGAAGTACTCTAGTGGCTGTAGCAATGCCTAGTTCACTTAGTAATCAGAAGGTAATATCCGGGGGCCAAGCAGAGAGTCTCTGAAACGCTTTCCTACTTCCTTAAAAACTTAAACACGGTGGCGTAATATATCATCCCTGTACCCACCAAGCATTTAAACCCAAAGGAACTACTAATCAGAATCCTCTGAGATCTCCCTGGGCCACATGAGGAGGAAAGCTGATGTTATTCCTATTGCTCCAGAGAACTGATGTGCTTCATCAAAAAATTGACAGACATTACAATCATGAACATAGTCTTAAAATAACTTTCATTCTCACTTCTAAAGGGAATTCCCTGAGAGTTGTCAGGTCATTTCCCATGACCTAAGAAAAGCAAGCCAGGCTAGAGCAGCCCAGGACTGTGGACAGGAAGAAGAAGTAGGTGTGGTCATCATAAGTCAGAGGAGGCCAAGCTGATGACAGGATTGTCTGAGTCTGCCCACCCACACTGCCCTGGATGACCTGGTGCACTGAGGAAGAAACAGATGTCCTAGCCTAGGAAGCCCCAAGCTATGGACAAAGCAAAGGGATCAAAGCTCTGGAAGGTTTCTAATGGTGCAGTGGGAGGGAGGACATTGCATGGGCAAGATGAGGCGGAGATCAGAACACAAGGCGGTTAACTATGTGGCAACTGGCTCTTCAATAGCCTGAGGCACTTGCTGGCTAAAGTTGTACCCACTAGGGCACAACTGGTGTCCATAAAACCTCAGGTGTTGTTGTTTGGAATCCTGTAATAAACAGCTTCTGCAAAAAGAACAAGAATGAGATGACTAATGGAGTCAACGGCTCAGAACGAACTTCAAGAGACCATTATGTTCATGTCCTTGTCTGTAAGCAGAAATGCAAAACCTACCTCAGCTCACTGAACAAATAAGATTTTACTTTCTTCCTATGAATCCAATAAGGTGCCACAGTCTCCTGGGTAACATGCTATAAAGCCCTAGCACTTCAATGCCCAGAAAGTCCTTTCTTAGGTTAAATTTATGACTTGGTGCCACATAGGTATGCCACAGATTATCTGTCTATACTCCAAAGATGACTTTATACATACCCTTAGGTATATAACTTTGGTTCCTTAGCACATACATTTAAAACTTAAGATAACTACAGTAATTTGATAGGATTCTTTTAAAAATAGAATAAAATTTTAAAAATTCTTTTAAAAATAAAATAAAACTACCAATAATATTTACATGGAAAGTTTTATTGATTTTGGATACAGTTTTCTCAGTTAATATTATACAAAATAAATGAACATTTACTTCCTATGATGACAGAAAACTATCCTAAAATACTTTTTGTAAATTTTACCTATTTGTTTCTATTTTATGTGTATGAACATTTTGCCTGCATATATATATAAGTGAACTTGTGTTGTTCAGTGCCCATAGAGGCCAAAAGAGGGTACTGGATCCCTTGGAACTGGAGTTACGAAGGGTTGTTAGGTGCCATGTGGGTGCTGGGAACTGAACTCAAGTCCTCTGCAAGAGCTACCAGTGCTCTTAACCACTGAGCCAGCTCTCCAACCCCTATCTTGAAATTTTTATCTTAAGCACTTCTTTGGTTCTTATTTCATCTTTATATCATCCACGGGATAAGTAAACTCTCTGTAAGTAGACATACCACAACTTGCTAAGAGACTGCTTTATTTTGAACATTCCAATGTTTTTTTTCCACAAACTTCAAAGTGTTTTTGTGCTTGCTTACAGATAATTTCTGAGACACAGAATTACTGAAATAAGAACAACTATTTTCTGTTTTGTGCTATACTGACAGATTGCTTCACAGAGAGGTTTTCTACATTCTCTGTGCTTCTCAGTGTATGAAGTGTGACTGCTACTTCTCTATCCTGGAAGCCAGCTCTCTGTGAGAGTGCCTGGTTTGGAATGCCAAACCAAACCAAAGTGTTGGTCTAGAAGCAGGGAGAGGCAGTTGTCTGTGGAAGGGGCCAAATACCTAGCTTCATTCCCTGAGCCTGGAATCCTGATCACACCCAAGATAGCCATCCACTGTATTGTCCAGAGGGATCTTATGCTCATGGGAAATTTTTTAAAGATGCAAAGAAATAACAGGTTAAACTTCTGCAACAGGACCCATACACAATTGACTGATGAAATTAGCACTAACCTAAAATTTTTGTATTATTTCCTTAGCTTATTAAAGATATCCATGAAACTTCTGAGCAGAGACACTGTCGCTCTCTCTCGTGGCAGAGCGACAGGCACCCAGCAGGCACACCCCCTCACCAGGTCCTCTGTCTGGCCAGCAGGGGGGAACTGAGAGGGGGATCCGGTACCAAGCTCGTGTCCCACTCCCCTTGGATTGCCCCAGCTCCCTCCCTGCGGTAGGAGGGGGCCTTTCAGGGGATCAAAGGGACGTGGGGTTGCTGCTGCCGCCGCCGCCCGTTCTCAGCCTCCTGGCCCACTCCAGAAGACAATCAGGCCCGACCCGGGTCCCCGTCTTGACCAAAGAAGCGTGCAGCTAGTCAGCTCTTTTGATGATACAGCTTCAATGATGTGACTTCTTCAATGGTACCACAGGGAGCCGTTTACTGAACTTATCAGACACATTATAAAGGTTTAGAGTTACAGATATTAACATACAGTAGGAAGTTTCTACCAATCATTTTGCTGGTCACTCTGATCATGCTTTTACTTTACATAAAGGCTACTACTGTCCACACACTGTTCATGAGGGAGGAAGTAATTTTCCTCCAATGGCATTTAAGTTTCTAGTTCACCTAATTATCATAGTAATGTGTGATATGTGTCTAATTCTCCTGGCTAGTCTTTGTTTTAGCTCTTCTCAGCGCCATCTTGCCAAGGCCACAAGGTGCCAGCTGGTCAGTTAGGATTTTTTAAGGTCCAACAAGACACTGTACACAAAATTACAGGTAAGTGTGGGCTGGAGAGATGGCTCAACGATTAAGAGCCCTGACTGCTCTTGCAGGTGACCCTGGTTCAATTCCCAGCATCCTCATGGCAGCTGTCCAGTTCTAGGAGATCTCACGGCTTCTTCTGACCTCTGCATACATTGCATGACATGTGTGCACCTACCCACATACAGGCAGTACCCTCATACACAATAAATAAAAATAAAAATATTTATGACGGGTAAGCCCGTTTCTGAAATACATTCACTGTTTCCTGCTTGCTCAGACCAGCAGAACTCTGGAGTGAACAGTCAATCTAGAACTGCTGAATTTTTAAGGAGATCACGTACTTGGGAAAATGGAAGAGATTAAAGCAAGCCAGAATAGTTAGTTACCATGTTGATGAATAAACTGCAGAGAGATTTTTAAAGTCTCTATACTTTTATCTTTCTATGCATTTTTTTTTGCTTCATTTTATTTTTTAAGACAGGGTCTCTTGTAGTCCAAGCTACTCTGGGACCTTCTCTAAAAATGAAGCTGGCCTTGAATTTCTGATTTGACTACCACTACATCAAAACACATAAGCAAACCTTAGATGCAGTCCTGCCTCTGCCCCTCTCCAGGAACAATGCACCAAAGGTTAGAAGGGATTTCCAGATTTCAGTGTCTTCTCAAGGACTAAGGAGCTAGCTGTATATGTCAATACATAGTACCATCACCTTTATATAGTGTCTGTGTGAGGGCTCCTGATTCAACCAGCTCTGAGAGTAGATGCACTGTGTAGTCACAGCTGCCCCTAAAGCACAGAGGCCAGAGAGGTGGTTTTAAACAAGTGTGGTGGCACGTACCTTTAATCCCAGTCTTCCAGAGGCAAAGATAGGTGGATATCTGCAAGATCGAGGCCACCCTGGACCACATTGTGACTTCCAGGGAGGAGACTGGGGAGACCCTGTCATACAGACAAACAAACCAAAACAGACCAGCCGTGTCGTACAACAGCTATCCTCCGCTATCCCCACCCAACAGCCGCCTTCTCAGTGACCTCATGCCATGTGTCCCTGAGCAGCATCTCTTGCTTGACAACTGCACCTCTTTCCGTGACGTTCCTCTCCCATTCCACTTACCACTTTCCAACATGTCTTCCAGCTACGTGCATCTCTTTCCTGTCATCTCACTCCAGTTACCACATGAGCACAGAAGCTTTGTTAATGAGAGAATGTCCTCAACCTGGAGTAGTACTTGGAGTTCAGTGGGCTGCTCACTCAGTATTTGTTGTATGAGTGGATGGAGGAGAACTGAAGTATTAGATTTCAAGCTATTGAATAATACCCAGACGTGCCTGCTGCAAGGAGGACTGTGGTGACCTCCCGCAATTCCCACTCCATTCCTTCTTTGAAATGTCACACCTAGACTTTCAGTTCTCCTTTCTGACCTCATACTTAATTATTTTTTGAGACAGGGGCTCCATGTAATCCCAGATACACACAGTAACTCTATATGTAGACCAGGCTGGCTTTGATCACTAAGGCCTGTGTGCCTCTGCCTCCTGAGTGTGTGCACCACACCCAGACCCTCATAGTTAATTATTGTTTTACCTTTATCCCACAAACAAGTCTTCCTTGAGTAACTTTTGTTCTCATCACTTTAAAGCACCCTGACTTCCTGTGACTGAACATCTAGGATGATATTGATGATGGGACTCAGTCTAAAGGCCAGATGCCCCATCCCTTATCCAGATGTTGCAGCTAAGAAACAGAGAGACAGATGCAGCATTCCTCACTGTATTGCAGCAGCACTTCCTGTTTCCTCTGGTACTGCTTCTGTTTCCCATTCCGCCAGACTTTCTCCAGGCCCATCTTCTGCAATTGGACTATTTTGGGTATTTTAGTTTGAACCCCCTATGACCCCAAAGCATATGTGAGTTTCAACTTTCTCTTCCAGGAGAAAATCATCTTAATTACAGTGCCGACAAAGGACTCCTACTTAAGTTCATGTTTTCTCTCCTAGATTCACAGATGTCCATTCAACTCCTCATTGGACATCTGTGAATGCCTTCCAGTTCAAAGGGCTCAAGCCAATTTCTCTGTGCTGCCCCTTGTCCTACATGTGTAGCCTTGGTTAACACATTCTCCTCC
This sequence comes from Eospalax fontanierii, assembly GCA_035773235.1. Taxonomy (NCBI): domain Eukaryota; kingdom Metazoa; phylum Chordata; class Mammalia; order Rodentia; family Spalacidae; genus Eospalax; species Eospalax fontanierii. The sequence goes on along the minus strand of CM069542.1, from coordinate 57,973,323 downwards.
AGCCTACCGCTCTTCCTTCTCAGCACTAGTCCTATAACCTCTTTTAAAATTAGTTATTTTTACTTTATGTGTTTGAGTGTTGTACCTGCATGTTCGTAAGTGCTCCCATTCATGCAATGCCCACTAAGGCAGGAAGAGGGTGTCAGATCCTCTGAAACTGAAGTTAAGGGTAGGTGTTAGCAGACATGTGGGTACTGGGAACCAAGCCCAGGTACTCTGTGAGAGCCGCCACCTTTAGTGACAGGGCTCTCCCTTGACTACAGCAGACACGTCTTGTCTAGTCTTCTGCTTCTAGCCTCTAATGCGCTCCTAATTTGGTTGCTAGAATGAGCATTCAGAAATTCAAGCATTTCATACAACTTCTTCCTGACTTGTAGGCCACGGTCTCCACTATCTGTTTGCCAGGACAGCATTATACCATTTGCTACATGAAGCACATCTCCTTCCATGAATTAACCTCTGTTACAGCTATGCTCAGATCCTTCCCATTGAATTAGCCAGCCATACTTTCATGTCTCATTCTACAAACTGTACCCTGTCCTTGGAAACCTCAGTTCCTTCTCCCAGCTTACTGAACTTCTGATCATTCTCAAGCCCCTCAGATCTCCCTGGGAGCCTCTTCTTAATTGGCCAGTCCCATTTCTAGGATACATTCTTACTTTAGTGTAACTAGCATCTTATTTTTTCATTAAGATATTTATCTCTCCATATCTTATTTGTGTTTCCAATTCACATTTCTCAGTACCTACAAGAAAAGTGAGTAGCCAAACAAAAATTGTTTGTTAAAAGAAAAAACACGTTATTTAGATGTTTTTCTCTGAAAGTTTATTTCAGTCACAACTTCCAGCACAAATGGCCCAACTTTGAAGATGCAATATATCTAAAGCTAAGTCACCTTCTGTAAGATAGAGTGTAGGCCTTTGTCATTTGGTTTTTCCATGATAAAATATCTAGACTGCCTGGCCTAGATGCCATCCCTCTGCCCTTCCCTGTTCTTTCTCAAAGGAGAAGAAGGACACCTGGAAGGACACCAGGAGAGCTAGCAGGCAGGCAGACCTTCATCTTCAGTAACTGGCAACGTCACTCCGGATGCAAACAGCAGGCTTCTTTCTTCTTAGAACAGTAGCCCACTTGTGGTTCCATAAAATTACAATATTCTTGGCAGTATCCTTCACTTCTCTTGCAGTCGACAATTTTGTAATTTGGTTCAGGCTCTATATTTTTAAAATGTCCAAATTAGCCTCTGAGGATTACTTCAAGAATCCATCAGTGGTCACTTTAGCCCTTAAAGATGTGTTGTGAGGTGGCAATGGACAGGACAGGAAATGGCTTCCAGAATGAAAGTTCAAATTCTGAACTGTGAACACAAGTCTAGGCACACAGTTCTGCTCCTTTAAGGTCTCCTCAGTTCCCAACTGACAGAATGGGATTAGGAATCCTGCTCAGGGCACATCATCAGATAAACCTGCACAGGCCTAGCCCGGGGCCTGTTTATGTTTGTGGTGGTACAATAGTGTCTATTTTCCCTTCCTTTGGGACTGTAAGCAGTCCAGGAAGTTTGGAACTGGACATGAATTTCAAAGGGACAGAGGTTAGGATAGGATAAAGCAGGGATTAGAGGGGTGGGACTTACTCGGTTTCACCATGAATTTCCCCCACTCAGTGTCCTTCAGGTCCACTGAGCTTCTGCTCTAGCTTTCTGTTTCAGGGTCAGCACTAACTTTGAGGTTAAGAGTATTTCCAAAACTGTCACCTCCTCTAGGCCTTGTGTATTTGAATCTAGGCCTGGGTCTGGGTCTGGGGACCAGAGAAAAATCCTGGACCTTAACAGAAGAGTCCAGCTGACTGCTCCGGGCTCGTGCTGCTTGCCATTCCCAGTGCCCACCTCCACTTGAGGAGGCGACAGCGAGGTCTGCCCTCCCCCGTGCCCAGAGCCCCACCTGATATCTGGCACTTAGCTGGTACTCACTAAACTCCTGTCCAGTAAATGACTGTCAAGGGAACAAACAGGGCTCCTAGCAGGAGGAGAACTGTCTCCTCTGACTACTTTTTGAGCAAAGTCAAAGATTATTGCGGTGAGCTTAGACAGTTCACCTCTTGGCCCAACAAGACCCGTATGTTTCCTAAGACCTTCAGTGATCCAGTGTCACGGGAAGTCATAAGATCCCTCAGGTTTTCCTGACAGGTAGAGCACACCAGGCCATCCACAGGAAGTTTCCCCAAACAACTCTGCTCCCCTCACTCAATCCACACAGTGGTGCCCTGTCACATTTACTCAACCTTCCCGAGTGGATGAACTTGTCTTGCACTTTGACAACTGACTTACCGTGGTAAGGAGGAGTGCGCGGTGGTAAATAGCGTTTTACTCGGTGATGCAGCAAGTGAGAACTGTTCGTTCCTTGCCCAGGAGAGCCTTCATCTGCGTCACTGGAAGGTTGAGTGTCTAAGTAATTTACAGATGGGGCCCTGGACAACCCTGCTGAAATTAAGGATATTCAGAATTCTCTATTCAGTAGACCCAAGAGGCTGGAACATCTTTAAGGAGTTAGCAAGGGCTGACAAGGGGCTAGAGCGAGCTGGAAGGAGTGCAAGTGTCCTTTATATATTTAGGCACATGATGTGCCTATGCATATGTGTGGAAAGAGAGGCGGGTATGTGTGAAGAACGGGTCTGAGTACCTCATCTAAGCCAACCCCAGGATTCGCCTTGGTCATCACCAATGCAGTTGTCAAGATTCCCTAAATCTAAGACTTAAGGTCCTTTTGTGCAGCATAGGAAAACCCTATCCCCTCAGAAAGCTAGTGTTGTCACCAGCACGTTCAACATGTCTAAGAACCTGTCTCAAAGACTTCTGCTCCAAAGCCCAATTAGGAAAAAGTGATCCCAAGATCTGATGTCTCGGGACCCACCTTAGACTTCCATATACAGAGTGGCAATTGCAAAGAGACCCCAAGGTCCAGGCCACCTTTCTGTTTTACCTGGAAACAGCAAGATCACGATAAGAAGGCTGGCAAAGGAAGAAAAGAATCTCTGCTTCATGACTGCAGAGGGGACTGCACGCTGAGAAGGCCTCCGGTGCTCGGCAGTAGCTGTTTCTTTCATAGCTGGGCTCGGGGAGTGGGCTGAGGGCGTCGGAGGCCCTGCAATCCAGAAAGACTGCTCAGAGACAAAGGGTGCTGGTAGATGCATGATTTCCCACTGTTCCCAGAACAAACTTTTGAGGTATATTTTTCAGGAAATAAATAGTATGCCTGAATGCCTTGGGTAGGTTTGATAAAAAAGAATCAAGAAAGGTGGAATAAAGATGCAAATCATAAAGCAAAAGAAATGCTATTGCCACATCACCAATTTCCCTAATTACTTTTCAGTAGCCCCCACACACACACTAGTCAAGAAGTGACTTAAGGAAGGAGAAGCTTATTTTGGCCTACAGCTTGAGAGGGTGCAGTCCACCATGTGGAAGAAGGCCTGGCCAATGACAGAAAGTATACTGCGGGGAGTCCTCACACCTTGAAGGAGCAAAAAGCAGAAAACAAACAGGAAGTGGGGCCAGGCTATAAATCTTAAAGGCCCACCCTGAGTGACTCACTTCCTCTAGCACAGCTCCACCTCCTAGAGATTCCATAACCTCATGACACAGCACCACCAGCTGTGGACCAAATGTCCAAATAGATGAGCCTGTGGGGGACATTTCACAGAAAACTGTGACTGGAGGCAAGAAAGCAGGTGTGTCGCATTGAAGATCTCACCACTACGTGCTACCACATTTGGGAAATGGCCTGACTGAGGGCTGTGATCACCTGCACTTCCTCTGCCAATTTTCCATCTTTATCTTACCTTTTCTTTCTTCTCTGTCTCTTTCTCTCTTTAAATAAAATATACATGCATTATAAACTGAAAAGCATGCAGATTCAAGTTTTTCTGTTGACTTTCTTTAGAGTAATTTCATAAAATACTTTATTTTTTATTGTTTTAGGGATATGAATGTGTTGCCTGCATGTAAGTGCACCCATGTCATGCAATGCCTGAGAAGGTCAGAAGAGGGCATCAAATCCCCTGGAACTGGAGTTACAGATGGTTGTTAGCTGCCATGAGAGTGCTGGGAATCAAACCTGGGTCCTCTGCAAGAACGATCAGTGGTCTTGACCACTGAGCCATCTTTCTAGCCCCCATTAGAGTAATTTCTAAAGGCCACTGGTGTTTTGTGACCTGCTGCTTTTAGATCTATATCTGTCTCTTGGAGAAGATAGATAAGTAGTGACACTGTTGAGTTTCTGATCATGTATATGATGCACTGAGCCCAAAGCGGTTTCCAGCCATCTGTAGAAAATAACACAACACACCTGTGACCCCTTTGCTACCAAAACCAAGAATTAACATAGTAGGACAGTTCTTTTAGTGCTGACGGTGAGGATCATGGATTTCGCTGTGTAAATTAGCCGCATGCAATACAATCCTGACTCTAAGAAGTCAGCTCTTACAAGGGCACTCATAAGACAACCAGAATCTCTTTGGCTCTGATCGGCTATTAAATTATATTCATATCCCCTCTGCCCGTTTTCCGCAGAAGGTACAGGAATTAAGATTCAGGTGCATAGCTCTACCTTTGGGCTAGGAGTATGTGTTTTTCTTTGTCTTAAAGAATAGAACCTCCCTACTTCTAATGCGTGGATTGCTGGGCTCTCTGTCAAGATGCAGGTGAAGACTCACAGAAGTTTGAATCAAGTACTTTGGGGCCTGGAAGTTACACATGATTTGGATGACCTAGTACAGGGTGAGAAGAAGCCTGCTTGGCTGTGACTGTCACTAAACAGCGAGCTGCTGCTTCAGAGTAGAGGGCAATGAAGAGAGGAGGAGGCGAGTTCAAGGTGCAGGCTGACTGTCAGCTCTATGACTGGACTTACAGGCCACTCTTTCTGTCTGGAGTTTATGTAGCAAGCATCTCTGCGAGTTCAGAAAAACTTCAAAACTTCGGACACTGGCAGATGCAGAATAGACTAGAAAGGGAAGTGCAAGATTCAAAACACCAGGTTGCATTTATAGCATGTTTTCATAGGTCATTTATTCAAAGATGAGAATTAAAGTTCAGACAAGGAACATGAGAAATAGGTAAAACAGCAATGTAAGCGTTTAAGCTGGAACAAAACCTAGCTGTGTGCTTTGTAGTCCAACTTGACAACTATAAAAGAGAGAGTGCAGTGCACACACAGATCAGTAAATATATTCTAAGCAATAAACACCTACTAGGTTTAAACAAGTTACACCAGGTCTATTTCTTACACAGCAGGTTGCACAACTTAACACTAATGCCCTGTCTTTGTGTGAAGCTGAAGAGACTCACAATATGTGAAGTCAAATTATCCCAAAGTAGAGGCGGCAGGTGATGAATGTAGGCAGCACACCACACTCCTCCTCACCCAATATCTCCTGCCACACTTCTCCCAATCAGTTTCCTTCTAGGTGTTTAAAGTGTCTGAATGAACACCCAGTCCTGTCTGGCCCAACCATCAGCCTCCACATGCATGCGTAACCACCAGCTCTGCATAAGCATGTCCTGACCCTAGCCCTGAAATTTGAAATGACAGGTTCTTTGTCTTATGCTCACAGGTTGAAGGGAACTGTTTTTAGATGAATAAATTATTATCATATTTGAAAAGACACAGCATATGCTTCTAACAGAATCTTATAGAAGTATCTCTGGGAAGCAACAAAGAAAGATCAAGGAAGAATTAAGCCGAATACACTCCTCCTGTGGAGAACTGACCTGTCTGTATCACTGCAGTCATCTCAGAGGGGACAAAGGAAGGCAGACAGAGCCTAGAATATCTTCCCGGTAGTGGTGGAGGAAAGACTAGATGGGTTCCAAGAGTCAACATTGCTGGTTTGGTCTCAGCACAGCTAGATTTGTTTAGTGACTCCAAAAATCACTCCTCAAGGTGATTCTCGCTGTAGTATAACTCTGCAGGATCAGTAGGCTTTGTTGGTGACATATTATTCTCTTGGTTTTTCATATTATCTGTGTTTTTGCTTTGCCATTGGCATATCCTTCTTTGATTGTATGTCTGATAGGAAGATCTGTTCTGCCTTTGTTTAGTTGAAGTTTGGTTCTGTTTATATTATATAACTTGGTTGCTTTGTGTTCAAGTATGAAAAGTTAGTTGGTGTGTGCTTCAAGTTCTCACAGGGTATAGCCTGGTCTAGGAAGTAAGCAGGTCTGTGTTAAGCAGATCAAGCGGGATTCCAAGGGTAAGATGGGGTGGGAACAGCCTATGGAGGGGTTAATAAATGATGCTGGAGAATTGAGCTAGTTGAATACCTGAGATCGGGATGTAGTGAGTGGGTTTGGACTAAGAGGGTAGTCCAGAGACCTGGGATAGAAGAGCAGGAATGGGCCTTGACTCAAGACTAGACGAGAACAGAGTGCAGTTGAGAGAGTGGGGCTGGTCAGGCTGCAGCGGAATTAAGGGGCAGTGGGTAGGATCTGACTTACCAGGGTGGTAGGCGGGTGTATGGATCGGGAGACCAGGGGCATGGTGGGAATGGAGACAGCCTATGGCAGGTCTAACAAACTGAGCTTGGGGATTTAGCTGTCTGGCTTAGGAAGCTAGTCCAGAGATCCAAGGCAGGAAAACAGTGGTGAGCATGGGCCAGAAAGAGGACCCATGCAGTGCGAGAGACAAGCTTCTCCTTAAAAAGGACTAATTTTTTTAAGGCCTATCAATTGTAGTCCGTGCCACCCTGGGAATTTTTTATGCCCTGGAGTCTGCGTAACTTATGAGGCTTCAATACCAGGAAGTTAAACTGACCCTCCCTCTCCCAGAATCCATCCCAGAGTCCCAGGTAGGTCTGGAGCTTCCTGTCCAGCTTCCCCATCCACACTGGGCTCCTGCCTGGCTTGGCAAGATGTCATAAGTGCAATGGGTTCATAGGTGCGACTTCTCCGTGATATACAGACCACACAGTTTCCTTGCGTTCATCTCCCACCTCTGGCTTTTACAATCTTTCTGCCTCCTCTTTTCCAATGTCTCCTAAGTCTTTGGAGGAGAAGGTGCACATGCCATATAGGTGTTTGTTTCAGTTCCGAGCACACAGTATCTTATTCTCTGCATGTTGACTAGTTATGAATGTCTGTGCCAGTCACCATCTACTGCAAGAACCCTCTGTGGTAAGAGTTGAGGGACGCACTAATCTGTGGATATAACAAGGAGTCATTGTGATTCAGTTTAACATTTTGTCTACTTAGCAGAATAATAATGTTGTAGTCTCCTCTGTGGCCTGTGATTTGTCTGACCACAGGTTCTCACCCTCTAACAGTGTCAGGTGTGGGCTCCTTGCTGTGAATCGGGCCTTTAATCCAATTAGAAGGCGGCTAGTTACTCCCATCACATCCATGCCACTGTTGTGCCACTGGGAATATGTTGTTAAGCCAGCTGCCACTGTGGCTGGCAGAATTCACAGCCAGACAAGGCTGACGTCAGTAACATGCGCAGCACCTTCTAGTACTTTGAAAGCCAGCCATCAGGGACCTCGCCTCGAGGGCAGTACCAGCTTGGCTTTTCTTTGTTCTGTGACTCAGGTACATAGCACCTTCAGCAATAGGATTTTAGCATCGTATTCTGGCGTGAACCAAGTACAGTGACAATAACCAGTACTGTGTGAGGATTTATGAAATATTTCTAATCGACAAGTACAAAAGAGAACGTCCACTCTTGGCACTGAGCTTTTCATTTGCTAGTCTGTTAAGGACATTAGATGGTAACTATCTTTAGACCCTTTTAATTTTGTATATGTATGCACTGAGAAAAGTTTCCATCATAGGTTTCCACGTGATTTCAAAAGTCCTGTAGTGTTCGTTGCTCTCCTTTGAGCCACTCTTCTGTCTTAACCTCTCATTCCCACTCCTGTAAAACCATCTGTCTATTATTCTCCTCTCCCACTTATGTCTCTGCATCCTAGTTTCTTCTAATGAGGCAGGAATGGAAGCCCAATGGCACTTTATTCATACATTTGTGTAATGTGTTGTAAACATATAATTAGTCCCCCCTCCTACGTTCATGTCCTAATTTGCCTTTGTGCATGTGTGTTTGTAAACATGCACAGTTCTTGTGCCACAGCTGCTGTGTGTTCGGATTATATCTGCCATGTCAAGAACAGAAGACAGCATGTCACAGGACTCCTCCCAATCCTCTAACTCAGAGTCTTTCCATTGCTTTTCTGAGAGATGTTCCCTGGGCCTTGGGAGATAATATAGATGTCCCATTTAGGGACCAGCACTCAAACTCACTGATTTTCAACACTTTGGCTAGTTAAGGGTCTCTATTAACCATTGCCCACTGCAAAAAGAAGCTTCTCTACTCAAGGCTGAGAGCAGCTCTAATCTGTGGTTATGAATGTGTAGAGGGTAGTTTGAAACCAAGTCTATTTAGCAAAACAACTATAGTAACTTCCCCCGTGGCCCATGAGCTCCACAGCCATAGGCTTTTGCTCAGGTTTACCATACCGGGTGTATGTTCCTTTCCATGATGCGCACCTCAGATTCAACCAAGAATGTGCCACTATTGTACCAGCTACAGACACTGCCTAGAAGTTCTATATACAGGGTTCACAGCTCAGAAACATGCCTGACGCTTTTTCTCCCCCAGCAGCCTACATAGCACCTTTCAGAGCTATGACCTCCAGTCAGCAGGGGAAAAGCATCCACTTAGTTTCAGCTTTATTAACTTTTATGCTGCATCCAACATATGTGGTGTCTTCAGCAATGGGGTCTTACCATCTAGTTCTGGTAGATGATGAAGAGCGATGGCAAAAGCCTCCATTGGAAGCCTCTAGAGGCTGGCCTCTGACCTCAGAATTGGACAGGCTCTCCATGTCACTTTGTGTGGGAAACCAGAGTCTACTGGGGATTGGGGGCTATCAGTGTTTGTCTTCAATGGCTGTGTGTCACCTTTTTCAATGCTCATCCTCTCCTCTTTCAGAGTGTAGTCTATCCTTTCTTACCCTGCCTCCCTCCATTCATGGAACCAGAGTGAGAAGCCTGGGTTACATTCTGCTGGTGCAGTCTATGATTACTTCCCCTGCTCTGGTCACTGGATTACACTCTACCAGTGAGACCTACGGTTGCTTCACCCCTGTTCTGGTCTCTGCTCTGGTCACTGCTCTGGTCACTGGGTGCCCTGGATACATTTCCATCTTCTTTTTCTTGAACACTTCCATTTGTTCTAGCACGAAATTTTTCTCTAAGCTTATCTTGTACATATCACGTCCCAGACTCAGGAATCAGGTATTTCTGCAAACTGCTCTAGAGGTTTCACTATGCCCAGCCTCTTTAGCTGACAGAGCAAGGAAATACCTGCAGTCACATTTTCATAAATATGTAAATATGTGGCAACCTATTTCTGTACTAAGCTAGACCTAAATTCGTAACGATGGCTCCACCTCCAGCCTATCACACACGTGCCATTCCAACCTCCCTTTGCTCTGTGTAAACTCTGCCTTAAAAGTCTCAGGCCTACACACATCTGTGGGTGTGTCTCCATCTCCAGCATGGCTGTTGTGCTCCAGCCATGCCAGAGAATGGAGGACGATGGAACGGGACCTCAGGTGGCTCAGAGTGCGGCGGGAGGAGTTCCCTCCCGGGAGACTACGTCAGTGGGTAGCTCGGTTATTAGAGCCAATGCAGGGGCTTATATAGGGAGGCCTTCCTGACTGTTACAGAAGGCGGGAAAGGTGGGGTGTTGGGGTAAAGGCCGGAAGGTTGTGGAAGTTCAGGAACGAGGAAATGAAACCCAAAAACCTGGTTCTGATCTAGGGTGGGGGAAAGGAAGATTCATATCTACAGTAGCTTCCTGGGGCCAGGTTATCACACAGGCAGAGCAGGTCAGACACCTGCCATCCCTTTAGGGTATCAGGAGTTGCTTGCCTTGCTCAGTAACCAGATCCCCACACACGTCAGTCTTTATAACAGTTTATTTTGCAAAAGCAGAATACTGAAAGCACGCTGAATGCACTTTGATAAATAAAGGAAGGAGACCCATTGATATGCTGAGAATCATATGAATATCTGCAACCCTAAAATCATAATCAGATTTGATCTTAGAAGGGGGACAATTGGTTGGAATATAATGTTGCCCTAAATTAAAGGCATGAATCAAATGATTAATTTAAACAGGTGTGACACATGTAAGTCCTTAACACATCTGTTTACCTATCATCAACCACCACTTTAGGTATTCATCTAGACACATGCTTACTGCTCTGCTCATCTACTTCCTCTCTCTCTCACTCCTCTTCAATAAGTTGATTAAAGTCAGTTGCCTAAGATCAAGCTATTTCTACTCCCATTCTTTTCTTTTTCTCTTTTTACTTGGGGGGGGGGGGGTTAAGACAGGGTCTCTTTGTTGCCCCAACTGTCCTGGAACTCACTATGTAGATGGGGGTGATCTTGAACTCACAGAGATCTGCCAGCCTCTGCCTCCCGAGTGCTGGGATTAAAGCGTCCACCACCACACCCAGCTGTCCCCTGCAGTTTAAAATATTTTATTTATTACTTTTATTATTTTATGTGTGTGAGTGTTTTTGCCTGCATGTATGTAACTGCAGCACATATGTGCTATACACACAAAGGCCAGAAGAAGGTTACAGGTTACCAATCCTCTGGAATTGGAGTTACAAATGGTTGTTAGCTGCCATGTGAGTGGTGGGTATAGAACCCTAGTCTTCTGGAAAAACGTCAGTGTTCTTAACCAGTAAGCCACCCCTCCAGCCCCCAGCCCCATTCTTTTAGTAGAAATAACAGATGACTTTGGAAGTACTATCTTACCATAAACTATAGAAAAATAAATAACAGCAGAGGAAGCATCTATTTTAGGTGATTATTCTTGCCTTATAAGAGAAGTACATGACAAGATGATCACAAACAGTCATTTATTTTTACGGAAGTATCTGCTTATAGTAGATGCCATAGTAAAGAGGCAAAGCTAAGTCATCCTGAATTTTCTATATAGCTTGAGCTTCCAAAGGTGACGTTGACTTTATCCATTTCACATGGCTGGAGTGTCACACAGCATTTCAGAGCCTTCTGGCAGAGACCAATGAGCTCTTCATTTCTCTGACAAGAATTCAGGCACCTCCCATTAACCTTGCTGCATTTCTCATCAAAAAACGCATTCTTGGCTAACAAAGGAAGGAAATGTCTGGATTAATTCTTTCCCAGAAGTTCCTAAGTGTGACCTGCTATTACCATAAAAGTGAGCAGCAAGCTCTCGACAAGCTGCGACCTTAGCTCCTTGTCCCTTTATTAGATGAAGTGCCAGCAGAAATGTTTTCCGTATGATATGTCTTTTGCCACACAGGATGAAAGAATGGACAGAATTAACTAACTGAAATTTTCTTACTAGTCTGTCTGAGGACTTAGGGAAACAAGACATTTTTTATAGAAATCAACTGGGAAAAAAAATCATCAACTTGTTCCTATAAACACTTTCAGAGTCAGGAATTTTCCCAACATACTTTCCAAAGACTGCGACTTGGTGAGAGTTGAGAGTCAAATCTGAGGCTAGAAAGATGGCTCAAAACTAGTATTAGAGAGGATAATGTCTCCACACACCCACAAGTGTTTGATATTGCAGACAGAAGGAAGAGGCATCTGAGAGGCACAGGGAACGCCTCTATCATATTCCTCTAAAATGCCACCACAGAAGTCCAGCATGTTAGCACAGGAAGGAGGCATATGTCAAGGCTGCCTCGCCAGGATTTTTCTTTGCTATTTTGCATAAAATTTCAATTCTAGCATTAGCATGGTGCAGTAGCACTCCCAAAGAACTGCTGCATGGAAAGAACAGACAAAACATCTTACCGGGATCAAGAGTTTAGAGTTGCTGAATTAAAGTATATGGCAGCCAGTATCAGACGCACCTAGATTCCATTTTAAGTCAATGCATAAAGCTGCCTAATTCAAATTTATGAAAAGCTTAGATCCTGGGGATGACTACTCCCAGATGCACCAGCCATTATCTTCTATCGGAATACCAGCTCCCAAGGATAAATGGCCCACCATTTCAAAGCCCTGTGGACTCTGGCCTCCAGTGCAGTGGTCAATGCTTTCTCTGTCCTCCTAACATCAGAAAAGAGGTGTAGTACCTTTCAATAATCCTTTTAGAACATCCAAATCACAGTGATGGCTAGGCAGATTTTGGAACTAAATAATATTTGTGTCCACAGGTTTCTAACAGGCTATCACAGACACCCACATAGAAACTCTGCATGAGTGTGTGTATGATATGCTAGATGATAATTTTCATATTGTATTGACCAGTGATGTAGTGAATGTGAGTATTCTTAATAGGACAGCTCTGGTCAGCCTCCAGTGTTCACATCAGTGCCAGTGGGATGAATGTAGTCTAGATCTCTGTATCCTGGCACAGAATCCACTGAGATTTGTCACAACACAGGCCAGGAGTATGAACAGCTAGTGAGAAAATTCTAAGCAACACACATGGGTTGGTTCATAACTAGCATCTGGAACAACAGTTAAACTCTCTGTGACTCTTGAGAGATGCTTTCTACAGCTCCCTTGGATTGGTGGGAATCTATGCTTATATCTTAATTTTGGAGAGGATACAGCTGGATCCTTTCAAACACAGAGAGCTCTGATGTAGGAAGGATGTTGTGGGACCCCTGGAACCCCTTCTCTGTACCCAATATCGGTAAATTAACTGCTCTCTTTGCTTCTGTAACACGCTTGGGTTTAAAATGTCAAACTGAACAGAGATGACTCCATTTTGTCCTTTCTAACAAGCCTTCAGTCATGGGACCTGAAAAGGGGAACAAGCTCAGGCAAGTTTAGCAAGTCTCTGCAAATATTATAACAGGACCAGACTTAGACAATAGTCAGCACATTTCAACAGACTTAGGCAATGGTCAGCATATTCCTTTGCCCTGGAAATAGCACCCATCAATGAGAGGCTTCATAGTCACCTTTAACTAATTTTGCTATATAGCTTATAGCAACCGATCACTTTAAAATATGCTCAAATCTATAAAAAAATCCTTCCCACTCTCCTCGAGGCTCTCAGAACAGATCCACTGCATTAGTAAGGTCTAGGAGACCAAGCTTAAGTTTGAATAAAAGCTCTTTGTTTTTGCATACACTCCAGACTCCGTGGTGGTTCTTGGAGAGCCATTCCTTGGGCATAACAATGTCTCAAACCTCAAACAACTCTGACTGTGCAAGATGGATCTCCAGTATTAGCTCAAACCTGATTACCTATATATTCCTGAAAAGATGCCTAGACCATCTGAGTCTCAGTTTCTGTGCCTGTAATGTGTGTGTGTGTGTGTGTGTGTGTGTGTGTGTGTGTGTGTGTGTGTACATATAATTATTTTAAACCATAAAAAATGCACTATCATTTAATTTAAGGTAGGATGGAATTTTCTTTAAGGCACTAACTCTGGAGAACTAAATGAATCTTATGATTTGAAGCTTAGATTGCAGTGTCCAGCTTTAGAGATGCATTTAACAAGCGGCAATCTCCATACTATTTTGCCTGACGCCATGAGTGTATGTCAATAGCTCCACCACTTTCTCCTCTTTCTTCCTTTTTTTCAGTCTCCTTTCTTCCTATTTTATTCTATGCATTAAGCATATAATTAAAGTACAGACTTTTACATTTCCCCTTGATTTTAATTTTTTGCCCATTATTTTTGTTAACGAGCCTGTTTTTACAACAGGCATCTAAAAGCATCTTTCTGGGTATCCTTTAACTTATTCCAATGTGACGACCTTTCCTAGATAACCATGGGAAATGCAGAGTACAAATAGATGACTCAATGGAAAGTTGCCTTCTGCAGCAAAGGTTCTCTTTCAAGGCCAACAGACCAAATGTTCCCTTGTGCTGCTCCAGCCCTTGCATTCCCCTGCATGTTGGCCACCACCTCTGATCTCCCTCATCTATTTACCTGGGGCCAGAAAGAGAAGAACAGCAAAGAGAAAGAAGAATGTCTTCATGACCTGGAAGGTTGTGAGAGGTCAGCACAATGTCCCTGGGAAAGGACAACAACTCCCACATTTATACACTTCCCAGGACCAAACCGTGTCTTGATCAGCCAGGCTTAGCAGAACAAGGATGTCTCCATGCCCTGCTACAAAAAGCCCACCTGCCTCAGTGGGTGACACTCAACCTACAGTTCACTACTGGATTTTCTGGACCTGGAAAGTTCCCAAGAAAAATAATGGACGTAAGGGGAGCAGAGAGGAGGCAGAGGTGGATGCCTGGGGGCAACTTTACATGGCAGAAGAGTCTGAAGTTCCGTCCTTTGTATCTCCCTTCCTGTGTCCGTCAGTGACCGATTCCAAGGGCATGGGTGCAGCATTCCAGGGCCTCATTTGAGAGTCTGAACTCCGGACTCAATTGTTGTGAGCTGTCCACATTTAGCAAAGTACTTGACCTAAGTATGTCGGAGGCCATAGTTAGAGAATACAGCTTGATTCCATCTTAGAGAAAAACAGCCCTGGGAAAAATCCTCCCTGTAGCCACCAGCATGCATGATAAACACATTCAGCCTTGGTGGCAGGGACTAGTTGCACTGAAAAGTTTTACACCCACCTCCTAATCTCACCCGAGATGAACTAGGAAGGCCTAGGAGAGGAGACACCTTTGTCACAGCACAAAGCCCTTGTTTCTCTTCTTAGTCCCATCTCTCCTAACAAACACATAGCTATTCATCCTCTCCTGGCAAACATATAGTTATTCATGATGGGCTCTGAAGGCCAGAGATAGTGTTTCCTAAGCAGCGGTTCTGGCTCTGTTAGTCACCACATTGCTGTGGAAGTGCATGAATTTTTACCCCCACCTCCCCAAGCTTGTGTATTTAAACCCAGAAACAACAATAAACTGCGCGGCTTGGCGAGGCACTTCCCTCGCCACCAGGTTCTGTGTGTGTCTGTTTGTTCCTCTAATTTCAGGTGTCCTAGGGTCCTTGCTCACTGTTGAGTCCCTGCGGGCTGGGACATAAGTATATATCTCATTATTTGTTTTAAAAAACTGCATCTTATATGCAACCTACTCTATGTGTTTTTTATATCATCTTACTTAATCTCAGAGTTTGAAGATTATTAGATCTTTACTGAGATTTTCTCCATGTGCAATATTCTAATTTTCATATATGTAAATGTATAAATATTGGTAATTCTAAACACACAAAAAAATTGTTCCTTTAATAATATGGGATCATGCTCCATGCTACAAAGTACTCCAAAGGTTAATAGGCTTCCAATTCCATTGAGTCCTTGGACTCAATTCACAAGCTCAGTCTCGTGAATGCACACAAAGGCCCTAATTGTCTATTTCAATTCCTCTTTTTTGTGAGACAGGAAATGAGATGTCCTTCTTCAAGAAAACAGGAACTGAGTGAGATAAGCCATCCCCCGATCACCTCATCCTTCTGACTCCCACTGCTACAGACTGGAATATCTTAGAATCCTTTGGTAAATAGCAAAGCTTTTACTTTACTTATTTTAAATATATTATTTATTATTTCTATTTTATGTATATGAGTGTATTGCCTGCATGTGTGTAAATGCACCCATGCCATGCAATGCCCTTGGAGGTCAGAAGAGAGAATAGGATCCCCTGGAACTGGGACAGTTGTTATCCACTGTGTGGGTGCTGGGAATCGAAACTAGGTCCTCTGCAAGAGCAGCTAAAACTCTTAACAACTGAGCCATCTCTACCCACCCTCTCTTTTTTTGTAAAACTCTTTTTTAAATGACAAGTACTAGCTGTTACTGAAAACCTGGTTTTCACATGAGATTTGGCTACCATTATGAAGAAACCTTCTTCATGTCATACTGACATCTGTAAATGACAATAAAAGAGCCAGTGCTGGGGGACAAGGGGTTAAAATAGCTAAAATCAGTATGTGAATGTATTAAACTGCCAAACAATAAAAATGGAGAAAGGTTACTAAGACTGAGAGTTAAGTAAAGCGTGGAGGCCAGAGATGCCTCTCAGAAAACGAATCCTCATGTTAGTAAGACTTCTGAAAGTCTGGAAGAAAATATTTGTTTTGTTTAGGGATGACAATGTTTCTCCAACTTTCTGTGCTTTCCAATTTGACTACAATAAAGATTTTATTATATAAAAAAAGAAGTGGGGGACAAGGCATCGCAGAAGAGCAGTAATTGTGGATTCTTCTCTCCCTGGGGACAGAACCAACTCCTTCTCAACGTGAGTGAAAATGACATGTTTTCCAAAATCAGAAAAATGAAAGCTTTATGATGGGGAACAGGGTGGCACCCCGGCTGCTAACTGTTCAAAGCGAGCATCACCAGTGGTCAGCCGTGCTGAGGTCAGCCGTCAACCATGCTTGGGTCGTGCGTCCTAGTCAGTCTATTGAAATTGTGACATGACAGTCTCATCCATGATGATCAGCTCAAGAACTGCACAGTCAGTTGAGTTGTCCTTCCCCAAGCAAAATCCACAAAATAGAAAACAAACTCAGAATGCTTTAAATGAATTTATGATGTTGTGTTGGGCCAGATTCATGTGCTTGTAGGTTGGGCTCTTCTAACTGTATACCCTGGAGTGTCGGGAAGAATGACATCACTTCTGCTCTGTGCTTTCCTTCTTCCAAACCTCACCCCTCGGTACCATTACGTAAACCAGCTTGGCGAATGTAAACTCTGTGTCTTAGTTTTAATATTGTATCAATGTTAGTTTCTTAGTTTCAGCAAATGAATCTTGGTTATAGAAGAAACTAACATTATTGGTAGCTTGGATAAGGTAATTTAAATATAAAATTATCCCCAAATAACTGTTTCATTTATAGAAGCTATTAGAAAGTATTCTTGTTTTGTTGTTGTTTGTTTCTCTGTTTTGCCCTCCAGAGCTATGTTATTTCTATAAGGTACTTATGTGCACAACAACGTGAATAATTCGGGTAAGAGCGGTAGATGGGAGGAATAAACTTCTCTATTCTCTTCCAAACCTCACTTAAGGAGATTTAGGTCTGCCAAAAAAACTGAAGTCCACAATAGAAGCCAAACCTCCAGGTACTTTCACCTGTTCACTAACTTGCTTGCTCTAATGACCTTATTTATTTTTGTTTCTTACAGAGTGAGTCTAATTTGCCAGCAAGTTAACACAATAAGTGAAACAGACCCTTAGTTGAGCACTGTAGAAAAAAGGATTCTCAATAAGGCCTTGAAACCCTACTTTCGGTTCCAAGTTTCCCGTGGCTTTTTTAAATTCATGGTACGTGGCACCTTATGAGTCTCCAGGAGCACTCTGTAGCTCCCCTGAGGAACACATAGTTTGTAAACTGCTCACCTGGGCAGCTCTCCTGTTCATGTTACCAGTGGAGACAGCAGACTCATCTGATCTGTGAGTCCTGAGGACGAGAGGGTGGTACTAAGTTCTAGGATTTGAGAGCTGATGAGGGAGCTGGCAGGGCCAATAAAGTCATACATGTTGCAAGTGTTGATTTAGCTTTGTGTAGGAGACTGATTCTAATTAGTTGAACAATTGCCTGCTTGAGCTATATTTAAACTAACTGGAGGTATAAGATTTCCATTTGGGACCAGGGAACTGTGATACAAAAAGTGCTATAGAGAGGTCATTATGAGCCTGTTTATTTAGCAAAGGGCCCTTGGCATTGCTAATAAGGCAAGTCCCTTCAGATGGGGTAATGCTAAGGGTCCAGCTGCTGACCATCCTGTCTAAGACACCCAGGACTTCTACCCTCAGCCTCTGCGTTCCACACCCAGGCCCCTTCTGGGGGAGTAGGTACTAGGAAGTGATAGAAAGGCCGAATCAGGGGTGGCTGAGAGTGTCCCTGAGGAAGCATAAAGCTAAGAACCCTTCCATAAGGTGAGGCAGGTGAAAAGCCAGAGCGCCTGAGCAAAGCTTCCCACACTCCAGGGTAGCCTGCACTCCTCTCAGACATAATTTACAAATCACACACTCAATGGAAGATTGTTAAGATTTAAATCCTGGTGTAGGAGCATTGAGAGGGTAGAGCAGAGGTCAATGAAGCCAGCACTGCCCTGGGTTAACAGAGATATCTAAACACTGAAATGCCGGGCTCTTCTCCTGTCCCATATGAAGGCATGCAAAATAGTCCTTCTTCTGAAGCTGACATGTTTGCAAACAGCAAAACACACAAATTTTATTAAGCCAAGGGAGATTTCTTAAAAATTAATAGCTCTGACAAAGAGTTTCCAGAGTAGATGTTCAAAAGTATGCAGAGAGAACTAGGAACATAAAAATAACAGTAACAACCAGACATCTGGCTAAGAACTTACTATACCATGTATAATTCTCGAAATTACCCTACGAGGTTAATGCCACTATGACAGCCTAATTTTAATAAAGAGGTTGAGGTTTAAAAAAAAAGCAATCTATCCAAGGTAGTCCATCTACTTGGTGGGTATCAGCTTGGCTGTATAATATACATCTTTCATTTTCTGTGATACTGCAGATTGAATCTGAGGCCTGTGTTTGCTCTGCAAGCACGTTTACTTAATTGAAAAGAATTTCACTGAAGTTACCCAGATTGGCCATGAATTCATTGTATAGACCAACCAGGCCTTTAACTTACTCTCTGACCTCAGCCTCCTGAGTACCTGAGATTCCAGATCTATATGACCAGGCCTGGCTATATTTTTCTAATTATTCTATTCTATTTGCATCTCAGAATGAAGAACATAGCGGTAAGACTCACTTGAGGAGGAGAAAGTGACCTGGATATTCTTTTTGATATACATGTTTTCAATTATTTTTAGAGGTTGCTATAATGACTTTGGTCTGTGATGTGATGTCTGACAGAGACAGGTTTCAGAGCTAATTTAGCAAAAGGGTGTGGAATATTTGCAAACAATAACAATGAAAATGAGGAAGGGATGTAAGATTTGTTGATCTCCTTCAAGCTTCCACTAGACCTCTGTAAGAATATCCCGTGCGTTCAAAATGCTTCCACATCAGAATCATCCTGGACTCCCAGTACTAGCCAGAGAGGCAAAATGTGTGCTTTTGTCCCAGAAAACTGACACTGGAAGATACGAAGATAGTAATTAGCTCCTGTTCCCTGGGCTCCTACGCAGAAATAGGTCCGATGCTGGTCCTCCAACTCAGACAACTGCTCATTCCACTCTGCAGGCTCATTGGATGCCCGGTGAGTGAGACTTTGTGGGTTCTGAGGTTATCATCCATCGTACCAGCCCTTGATCCTGGGAAATGGAGCATGAAATTGTGTTTTCTTTATTGATTTACTTCACTGACCAAGAACATATCCTATTACTTTCAAATATAAATGCTTTCTTGTTCTCTCAAAAAAACCTCATTCCTGTGTTCTGAAGAATCTCCCCTCAAAGATGGCCCTGAGCAGAAGGATACTTTATTCTGTTTTCGCTTTGTTCTTCATATTAGGTCATCTTCCATCAGGTAAATAAAAACTGATGAAATTTCGATGGGACAATGAGGGCAGACCACCAAACTTGGTGATTCTTCTATGCACCAGCCTAAAAGTGATAGCAAGATCAGTTCCCCACAGTGGTTGGCTGGACTTTCTTGTATGTTCTGTCATATCTTCCAAGAGGCAACTACATATCATGCTTTAATTTTTATTTTATTGTCTTGTAAGTTATCTTACTAGTTACCAGAAGGACTGACTGGTTTTGAGAAATAAAGATTATAACTCTGCTGTTGACAGTCTTCAGTGAACCATGTAACCTGTAAGAATGGAGTTTTAGACAATGTCATTTCTTGCTTTGATATTCTTTTCTAAAATGCATTTTGTTTTAAATTTAGGGTGCTGGGCAGGACTTGAGTATTCCCAGTCATTTCCAGGAGGTAATTAAATCCCTCACATGAGCTTTCCCTTTACTCTTGGCAACTGCAGCCCACGGCCAGAATTTTTCTCGTCCACAGGCTTCACCTTCTCTCCCTCTTCTTGCTGTCTCGGCCTTTCCATTCTCAAATGTCCCATGAATTCATGATGGTTGGATTTGATCTCATACCAGCCGAGTAGCATGTCTTCCCTCTCTCATCACCTAAATAGAACGGGGTCAGTCACACATGCTTGCAGATCTAAGAAAGATCAAATCTAATGAGGAAATGGGTTAGTGAGAAATCCCCTTGTTACAGAAGAGCTATTCGTAATGATTAACCACACGGCTGCACGGATATGTGCATATGAGCATGTGTGTGCACGCGTGTGTGTGTGTGCACATGTGTGCACGTGTGTGTGTGTGCATGTGTGTGCACATGTATGTGTGTGTGCACGTGTATGTGTGTGCACGTGTATGTGTGTGCGTGTGTGTATTTCTCACACAGGAAGACAGCGTATTGTAAACAAAATTGAAAGAAATATTAAAATATTCTTGGAAGACTGGAAAGATGGCTCAGTAGTTCAAGGTGCTTGTTGTGCAAACATAAGGACTTGGATTCAAATCCCATTGCTCACATGGTCTTGTGAGTGCCTTGCCTGTGATCCCAGAGCTGGTGGGAGGACAGAGATAAAAGGTTCCATGGGAGAGGTTCAAGGTGAGACCCTGCTTCAAGAATAAGGCTGAGAATGATGGAGGACGACATTCAAAGCCCTTCTTTATACCCTGCGTGTGCATGCACACACGTATGCAAGCTATACAGTACTCCCTCTTTCTGTTCTCTTTCACACACTAATAATAATAATAATGATAATAACAATTATTATTATTATTATTATTAGAAAAGCAGTATGTAAAATGTTTTTGGGTAACTGTGAACATAATTGAAGAGTCTAGGCCATGCCTCAGAGTGAACAATACAAATGACTCTTTTCACTGAACTCTGACTTCTCAGCCTCCTCTTCACAACTGCGTGTAGATCATGGCATTTAATCATGAAAACACCCTTTTAAGTAGACATTATTTCAGTCCATAAATTATCACATAAGTTACTTCATTTGACCACTAAGACATTAAAAATGTAGACATGTCCAAAAATGTATTTCTAGGGTTCCCTCAGTTGAATGGAGCCAGGTTAACCCTTTGCTGGGAATATGTGGTCATTATTAAGCCCAGACAAAAACTGAGACTGAAATTCCCTACTCCATCTTCGAGGGTCTTTCAAAACTACAACATATCCACCCAGTTTTTATCTAGCAAACTTCTGATAGTATCAACAGGTATTTTTATAGTCCTGTAAAATGTATTCTACTTTGTCTGTTTCTTACTTTTGACCCAAGAAAGAAGGTAAAGATTTGGGGAACAAGTTTGTGGTTACCTCTTGTTTATGAATCTTTCCAGCTCCATGCTTGGTAAGTAAAAGCTATTTTTAAAATATGGCCTAGTGCTTATCAGATGTGTGTGTGATGTGTGTGTGTGATGTGTATATGGTGTGTATGTGTGTATGTATGATGTGTGTGTGTTCACATATCTCAGCAGTCATCCATCCTGTTTTTTGAGATAAGATCTCTCACTAATCTGTCCATCTCTGCCTCCCCAGCACTAGAATTACGTGTGTGTAACACCATGCCTGACTTTTTTCTTGGGTACTGGGGACCAAGCTCAGGTCATCATGCTTATGCAATAAACACTTTACCAACCAAAGTCCCTCAACATTTGGGTTAGTCCTTGAACATACCCTCGACAATCATGCACGCAGACCCTGTCTATGTTGGTGGCTTTAGACATGCCTCCCCATCCCACATAGAAGCAGCAAGCATTTCAGCAGCTCTTTCTTGGCACAGGTATCTTTGCTGTGTGTGAGTCCTGCAGGCTCGGCCGGGGCAAATGCAGGAGCATGTGCATGGATGACGAGAAGATCGCAGGCAAGTGTAAGCTCAACTTCTTCTGTTGTCGGCAGAGGATCTGACACACCAAACCAATGCTCTTCAGGCCCTGACTGGTCAAGGAGGGTCAAAAGAAGCTCTGAGGCTTGATCAGGTCACAGTGGATTCTCTTCTCACCTGGTCTTTGTTTCTTTGCATCATTTCAACTTTAGAGTGACAAAAATCAAGACAAGAACAAATATACTTATGGCTACTCAATCAGATGCAACTGTAAATTTGCAGAATACTCACAACTTATAAATTCTTTCCCCAGAATTTTCTCATAGGACCCAAAATTACTTGTGAGATAGACTTTATCATTCTTATCCAAATTTGAAGAAGCTGAAATCTAGGGAGAATGTTACCAATGAATGCCAAGAGTCAGAGTGACGTGCACACCCGTCATACTCTGTGTATCTGTTTAACATGCTAATTCTTATGTGATTAACAGATAAATGACAATCACTTCTACATAAGTGGAATGATTCTATAAAATGCAATAAAATGTTTTAATCATTTCATCTCTTGATATGATGATGCATTTATCTATTGATTCTAATAATTATGATATAGATGTCCAATTTATTTTTATGGATTTCATACATGAACATTATATTTGCATTATTTCCGCCCTTCCCCACCTCCCCCACGCTTCCCTCACAATTTCTTGTCCTCTTCGATTATTATTGCTATAGGCATCAACTCAATTAATGCCTATAGTACCAATTTTGCATTTTTCTTCATGCCTATGAAAGAAAATGATCATAGATGAACTGAAAGTGTGAAGTATGTAACTTTTGCCTTGGGAAATTTGTAGCTTCAAAAAATAAAGGTCAGATATAAGAGTCCTATCTAGGGACTCACTCTGCAGTCTCTTTTTCTCTCACACTTAGCCAGCTATGGCCTTCTGTGGGCATTGCACTCTGCTGTATCAAGAAGCCTTGCTGGTGAGAGTTGAGGGATGTGTTCGTGTTCTCTCTGCCTCCTGTTCTGCTGTGTCCCATGCCGAAGGACATCTGGGTACAGATGCTTGACTGGATAGGACTTAGCATGTATGACAGAATGCATGGAGATGGCTTCTCTGTTCATGGCCTCACAGGACTGACACAAAAGTGTTCAGTCAGGCAATGATCCCATCAGAAGCAAGAGCTCTTCCTTCAAACGTGCACAGTCAGGGGCCACCCTCATTAATTCTGGGAACCAAAGACCACCTAGCGCCTCCCGTTCATGGTTATCTCCTTATGTGGCAGTCTTCTTAAAGAGCAGCAAGAGAATATCTCTTACCTCAGAAGTCCCCAAGTTATTTTTACTTTGAAATTTGGGGGTAGGGGGAAACTGGAACTGTATAAAGTTTGAGTCTATTATTGAAATTAAGTTATTAATCCAAAATTGACTTTTATAAATTACAGTGTAGTGATAACCACAAATCATTTATGAAGCAACTAAAATTGTAGAAAAAGACAATAAGAAAATTAACATGGTATATCACGGCACAGCAAAGAGGGAAAGAGGGACAATCTGATAACCCTTAGAAGGAAATGGCCAATAGCAACTACAAATCCTACCTTATCAATTACTACATTAAAAGAAAATAGATTAACCATTCCAATTAGAGACTGAGGTGGTGTGAATGAGAATGTCCTCCATAGGCTCCCAATATTTGGACATTCTGTTCCCAGTTGGCAGTGCTGTTTAGGGAGGTCTTGGAAGGTGTGGCCATGCTGGAGGAAGCACGTCATGGGGGTGGGCTTTTAAGTCTGACTGGATCTCCAGCTGCTCTCCGCTTCCTGTGCCTGTTTGAAGATGTGAGTCTCTGCCTTCTGCTCCTGCTCCAGCACCTCCTGCCACCAAGCCTCCCGCCATGATGGACTCTAACTCCCCTGGAACCATAAACTCAGATAAACTCTTCCTTTTATAAGTTCCCTTGATCAGTGTTTCTATCACAGCAACAGAAAGGTATCTAAGGCAGATTAACAGAATTGATTTTTAAAGCTCCAAATCTACGTTGTCTATAAAAATCTTTATATTCAAGGAAAACAAAAGATGGTGAGCTCTATCATGAGAGTGGAGCCGCTAGACTGAAATCAAGTGCAACAGACTTGGAGGGGAAAAATTGCAACTAGAGGCAGAGAAGGCTGTTTTATGCTCAAAGTTCCAATACAGGGCAGTGAAATAACAATTATATCAGCTATGAGCACCAATACAACTCAGAATCAAGTCACACACTTCCAATATACAATTGCACAGAGGAAACATTTCCACTCAAAAAAGAGGGTTTATATCCTGGGAGGGGATATTACATAATATATATTTATATATAACTAAATATATGATATATATTAGAGTACATGAAACTAAGAGGTAGTGGAATGGGGTTACAGGTAGAGGAGACAATGTAAATCAAAATATATTGTATGATAATTGCAAAAATTCAATCGAAAAGCTATTATTTAAAAAAAAAACTGAAAAATAGGAGTGCGAGGCTAGCAGGGAAATGTCAAACCAAAGCTCCATCAAGACTCAGCCAGGCAGACTTCACAGCTGTCAGCTTCACGTCTGGCATGTGGGACACGCCGTGACATGAAGCGAACTCCAGAGGTTCGGCCGCTCTGTCTCTCAGCTCCACCACCTGAAGCCCACATGGCTTCTCTATTGGGCTGGCTCCGTGGGGTGACTGCAGCTTTCTTCAGTAGAGGTCCTATGTTCTTGTCATCCCCAACACCCTCAGATGTCCATTGAAGCATAGGCTGCACTCAAAGCTTCATACAAAGCCTGTGCAAAGACTCCACAGGGAACTTGATCCTTCTGTACAGTCCCAGACTCAGGATTTTCTCTGGAACCTTGGTGCAAGTCTCCACCTGCCCATCACGTTGGCTTTCTGCATACCAACAAAATCAGCACTATGGGGACGATGCCAAATACCACTGCCAATTGAAAAGTAGCTAGAGCCTCTTGGACTCTGGCTGCAGTGCCCACTGAGGGCGTGTGTGGCTGAATCTACTGAAAATTGCCCTAAGCAGCCCTTTCACAGCAGGTCAATGCTCTCATTTAAAAAATATTTATTAATTTTTTGAGAGCTTCATACGATGGATTTTCAGCAAAATCCTCCTCTCCCTGGCCTTCCAGATCCACTCCCCCTCTGTATCCAATCACCTTGGTGTTCTTTTTCTCTCATCAAATCCAATCTGTGTTGTCCAAATACTCAAGTGTGGAACTTTCCCTGGAGCTTGGGTGACCTACCAGGGGCCTCGTCCTTAAACAGGACTGAACATTCCTCCACCTCCAGCTGTCACATGTCAACAGACCTTTAGGTGGGGATGGGACTTCATGCCTGCCTCCCCTCCATGGTGGGATTTTGTCTGGTTTTAGATTGAGCAGGTCTTGGTAACGCTGTCACAGTTGCTGTGAGTTCCTATGTGCAGCTGACCTGCTGTCTGGAAAGCACTGTTTCCTTATAGTCACCCCCAACCTTTGGCCCGTACCATCTTTCCACACTCTTTTACAATCATCTCTGAACACTGAGGAGAAGTGGCTGATATTATTCCAGGGCAAAGTGCTTAGTGTTTCTTTAATATCAACAATTTTCTCAAGAAGTGGAGAAGTTACATTCAGGATTAAGAATTTACCATGACTGCTTAAAATAGACCCAAAAAAGAGGCTGAGGTTCCAGGCTCCTTGGCTTTAAAGCCGGTGGTGTGAGAAGGAGGCATCTACTTTATGACTTTGTTTCTCAAAATATGGGGAACAGGTTTATGAACTGAGAGCAAAGTGAAGTAGGAGGACTCACACCTTGTATTAGTCCATGGGGTTTTTATAACTCAGTATCTGAGTCTAGCTACTTTACAAAGAAAGGCGGTTTATTAGGCTTGTAATCTCAGGAGAGCGGGAAACAGGAACTAGGGATTACCGAGGGTAATCTTATTCTCTTGTAACAGCGCTCTCAGGAAATATCCAGAGCCCCACTAGAACAACTTTCATCCCTTCCAAAGATAGACCTCATGGAAATGGTACCTGAGAGGGGATCTGAAGGGGAGAGGGGAGGAATCTGAGTAGAAACAGTGGGATGGAGTATTCCAGATGAGAAGCCAGGGTTCTTTCTACGCCTTGCCTCTCATAAACGTACTTCAGACAAAAGTCTGATCCATTAACCCACATGCTAGCCAATGGAGCATGGAAATTAGTTCTCTCTGAAGGTTATTGCACGGCTGTAGAAAGAACCTTACTCAGCTTTCTTTAATAAAAGAGCTGGACTGGACCGCTGCTCTTCTTGTCCCTTCTCTCCACTGATGCCTAGAGACATGAGACTCTTCTCCCTAATCGTGACTGTGCTCATCCTTCTTGTTCAGTTTTACCCAGGTAAGAGGGAAGTCCCTGGAGAGAGAGTCAGTGATTGCTCAGGTTCTGTCTTTTTTCAGTATTTCATATATTATTTCTATTTTGTGTCTCAGTGTATTGCCTGCACGTGTGTAAGTGCACCAGTGTCATGCAACGCCCACGGAGGACACAGGAGAGCATCAGATCTCCTGAAACTGGAGTTGTAGACAGTTGTTAGCCATCATGGGGGTGCTGGGAAGCGAACCTGGGTCCTCTGCAAGAGCAGTCAGTGCTCTTAACTCCTGAGCCATCTCTCCAGCCCTAGCTCTGTCTTTTGAAAAGTAAGACAATGTTACAGAAACTCCACCATTCATTTTTTGATGTATAAAAATTCCAGGCCAAACCAGTCACTGGAAAATGTTTTCTGAGCTGAGAATGTAACCACACGGGCTCAGATCTCCAGCAGCTAAAAGGGTATCTGATTCACGTCCCTAACGGTTCTACAAACAGATCGGAACATCTTTCTTTTAGATCCCGTTCCTGATTTTATATCTTAGACACATTTTAGCACACAACAAAGTACTCACTTTAAAATGGGGGGAAACATCAAAGGCAACCTCTAAGAAAACTTGTTAATTAGTGCAGTGAATCCTGTACTGCCTGAATGAAAGTTAATAATAGGAATGTAATGTCATTTTTACATGTCTCTGCAATTGGTTCAAATCACTTATCCTTACGTTATTTCAGACTTTCTTCAGAATCTCACATACCACTGGAAAGTATCTGACTGAAACTACTAACATCTTGATTTGTTTGCACTTGAGACTTTGAACCCTTTAAACTTTAGATCTGTTTTCTCAATACAACCCAAACTATTCCTAATGGACCTTTATGTCCAGTCCTCCTCAAATGCCCTTCCTTCCTTCTGTTATGAAACCTTTCCTGATGCAGCTTCTCCTTGTACCCTACGATCTCCTGTACTTTCCTCATGACTCCTAAGCATCTGGTCTTTTTGTGTGTATTAGTCTTTGTAGCTCTGGCAAACCAATAGCTACTCAACATGTATGCTTACCACTTACAGGGGATTGTTCTGGACACTATAATTCAGTTATGTAAAATAAATAGATAAAAATATAGTTAAAGTATACTTTGTTCTTAATTTTCCAGAAATTTATTAGTCTATTTCTTCTGTTAGTAGAAATAGATCCCTCTAAGAGAAAAATCATTCAAAGACTTTACGATGTATGGATAAATCAGTGAGACCGGAATATATACATATAACTTTAACACAAAAGAGTTAATTCTAAGTGCCGTAACGCAAAGAGAGAGGTCCTGACAGTGGAAGCGTGGATCTAACTGGGAAATACAGAAAGGCATCCTGGGAAGCAGGATTTATACTGAACTTCTGGAAACAAGCACACTAGGACAATTAAAAGAGCAGCCAGAGAACAGAGCTGCCATGCCTTAAGTGCTCACCTATAAAATAAGTTCCCTGGTTAGCTTCTGAGCTCCCTCTCTCTGCATAGTGGTCAGACAGATGTAGAATAAGAATGGAATTCAATCCACCCATCTCCTCCCATCTCAAGACTTCAGTTTATCCAGATCAGAAGTAGACTGTCAATAACTTGCTCTCATGTTTGAGCCTCATTAAGCTTACAACCACCATTGCCTCTGAATCACAAAAAACCTCAGAGTTGGTAGAGGATTAAATGATAGAAAGCAAGATAGATTATTAAACCAAACTATCTGAGATTGACTCTTCACTCTAATCATCATAAACTCTTTGATTTCTGCTTCAATTTCATTTCTGCAAATAGGAATAATGAAAGGGTTGGTCCATTTTACAACTGAAACTGAAATTCCGAGATCACGACAAATGTGCATGCTCTGCCGATGATCTATCTGCCTATAAGATAAATTGTACCATCTACATTTCACTCTACATCAGTCACTATTAATTTAGACACATCAAGAAGAAAAACTTGGAATTAGAAATTGTCATGCTACCTTTCTAGACTTTCTGCGTAACTTTGCTGACTTCAACAGAGTAATAACTTTTGTCTTTCCCAAATGGTAAGGATATTGCATACAATGTTCCAGGAGTTTGAGCCCAGACACACCTGTCCAGGTGATACCTGCTTTTCTAATTTTTATTTTTTAATGAATTAATTAATTTTTACTTTGTGTATACATGAGTGTTTTGCCTGTAGGTATGTAAGTGCACCTATGACATGCAAAGCCGGCAGAGGCCATAAGATCCCCTGGAGTTGGAGTTCTGAATATTTGCTAACTGCCATGTGGGTGCTGGGAATCAAACCTGGGTCTCTGCAAGAGCAGCCAGTGGTCTTAACCTCTGAGTTGTGGTCTTGTTCATCTCTGCAGCCCCTGATTTTCTCATTTTTATATTCATGCTCTATCTCTAATGAGGAACTCATAATTTGGCCTAGGAATAGATAACTTAATAACTAGCAATGCTTTTTTTACTTAGCCCAGGGAGCTGTGTATAGAAGACAGCTGTGTGAAAAACTGAATGGTCGATGTGAAATTGATTGCCTTTCCTTTGAAATGAAGATTGGAGCCTGCAGAGCTGATTTAACACCACTGTGCTGCAGAAAAAGAAAGGAACGAAAACCTGTGAAGACCCAGCAGGGCCCGTGATGTCCGAGGGGCAAGCCTTGCACGTCTCCTCGCACTGGCTTCGGAGTTTTAAACTTTCTGAAGCCAGGGTTTTCCAGTTCCTAAACTAGAAGAAAATATTCTTCCTAGATCTGGTCTTCTCCAGGCCAGACACTTCCCCTCTAACCCTCGCGTAGCCTCTTTCTGGCACGGACCATGTGTGTTACTTTATTGACTGATGAAGGCAGCAAACGACAGAAAGCAGATGAGAAGGAAATGCTGGACTGGGACTCAGACGAGCTGACTTTGAGATCTCTGAAAATGAGTCTTCTGAACCAAGATCTGGGTATCTGCACTCTGAGGAGATGACCCTCACAGCAAACAGGTTACCTTGCAGACATGGTGGCTTCCGCAGTTACCCTGTCATGGCTCAGACTTCTAGCGCTAGAACTTGCTTTGGGTGTTTTCCATAGCTGTGTGATCCAGAACATCAAGTTCCACAGAAAAGAGCTCATTTCAAAATTCAGATTGGCTGCAAGTTCAACACCTTTACATTGGCCACTTACAGTGAGAACTCCAATCACAGCCTGCTCATTCCGGTTCTCAGAGGTCCTGACCATGGTGCCCTCAGCACAGATGAGAATCGGCCCCCATGCAGTTACTAACTTACTATCTGCATCATTTAGACTTCTGGCTTTTCTTCTCATGTTCCCCATATGCCCAGTAAATAGTGTTCCTAATGAGGATTTAACAACAAACCCAGTTCTCAGTTCCAGTTTTTTATCAGTAACAGTTGTCAGCTGAATAGACGGAAACATTTAAACAGGCTGCCGAATTCTCTTAGCAAATGGCCACTTCACAAGATCCCTCTTGTGAATCTATGCTCCCTTTTTTGAGAAAAATGGCCAAACTCTGTGGTCTCTCCTTTCAAATGTAGCACAGTGTATTTCATAGGCCTATTCCAGCATGAACAGATCCTCCTCCTGGAAGGAAGATTCTTCAGCTCAACTCTGGAAGCATTCCTAGCCTCCTCTGTTGAGCCTGATTCCTGTGGAGATGAAAATAAAAGAGAACAAAATAAAACAATTTTCTAAAATAATAGCATTTTTAAATTTTATTTCCTATTGATTCCAGAATTTCACACACTGCGTTTCGATCATACTCAGACCACCTTCTCCTCCCCCTCTTCATCCTCCTGATTTCGTGTCCTCCATTACAATCCACTCTTATTTTTATTTATTTATAGCTCTTCGTTTTAAAAGGCCTATCGGGTCCGTTCCATGCTCCAACGCGCTCCTGGGTAGGTCCATGGCCTGGAGGCTGGTCAGTCTACCAACCATCACACCAGTGAGGGGAACTCTTCTCCCTCTCCCAACATCCGTCAATTGCCAATAGAAACTGAGCTAGGCCTGGGGCTTCCTGTCCACTTCCCCGATCTATGCTGTGCCTTGGGTTTGTACAAGTCTTGTGTGCTGTCATAAGGGCTGTAGGCTCACATGTGCAACCACCCTGTGGAGTCCAGACAACACAGTCCTTGTGTTCATCCACCACCATCTCTGTGCCTTATTCCACAATGATCTCTAAACCTTAAGAGAAGATGCTATATAGATGTCCCATTTAGGGCTGAGCACTCCCCATATGGGCTCTTATTCTCTGTACATTGAGCATTTGTGGATCTCTGTGTTAATCGCCATCAGCAGCAAGAAGAACCTTCTCTGGTAGAGCTGAGAGATGCTCTGATCTCTGGCTGTAACATTAAGTCATTGTGAGTCAGTTCAATACTTTGCCTGTTTAGCAGAATGTACACAGTAGGTTCTCTCCTATAGCCTGTAATTTGTCTAGCCCAAGGTTCTTGCCCTGATAAAAGTGTCAGACATGGACTCCCTGTTGTGAAGTAGGCCTTAAATTTAATTAGAAGGCAGTTAGTTACTCCCATAATATTCCTGCCATTATTGTAAGCTCTGGGCATATTTTCCCCAAGACATTTATTATTGTAGCTAGCAGGGCTCACCGGTGGTAAAGTTTATGATTGCCTTTCTCTGTCAGTAACATGCACAGCACGTGCCAGTACTGTGAAAATCAGCCAGCAGAGATGAAACTTCAAGGCAGTACCAGGTTGCTTTTTCCTTGTTTGTTCTGCAACTCAGGTATATAATGTCTTCAGCAATAGGGTCGAGACACTTTTAAAATTTTTTTAATAAGAAAAAGAGGCTGTAGGGAGGCATTGAGCCATCCTCAGTCTTATCCTTCTGTAAACACTGGGAACTGTAATCCTGAGAGGCCTGGTACATTATGCCCACTGGTGCAGTAGCAACAGGAATGTTATAAGAGTAACCAACCACTTTCTGCTTGGACTTAAAACAAATTCCATAAGGTAGACCCCTATGCCTGGGCCTAAAACCCATGTCTGCCTGTGTTATGGGCCCTAGGAAGGAACCTAGTACAATTATTCTGCTAAATTGATGTAATAATAAACTGCCCCTAATTTCTTGTCTTTATTCCCATAGACTAGTGCATGTCTCAACCCTCATGAGAAAAGCTCCTATGTTCAGTAGATGATGATTAATACCATTAATACCAGGCAAAACCTAGTCAATGCACATAGAATGAGACTGTAGTTCTAAATGTATAACACATCCTCCCCTCAAGGCTCAGGGATCATTGTGAAACAGGGCTGGATAGACTGTAAGAGTCAGAGGGAGGGATGTCTAGCAAAATAGTATTTGCTGGACACAACAGCACAAATGCACACATGAACTCACAATATCTGTGAGTGCATACACAGGATGTGCACAGGATCAAGCCAACCAGACCCCTGGCATAGGTGGGGAAGGCGCTTGCAAAGCCCCCTCTCCCTATGGAGCTACGGGGAGAGGCATGCTTCCGCAGATGGCCAAACACCCACATATAAGGGCAACACTAAGTAGACTCAGTGGGCCTAAAATTCAAAGAGAGAGCAGACGAAGTTGGGAGGAAAGCACAGGAGGGTAGGGGAGCAACTGGAGAGCAGGGGATGGAGATGAAAACCCGTTACGTGCTGTGTGAATATTAAATGTCTACATCATGCAGAACGTCTCAGTCAATCTTAGTCATCTTTATGCCCCTTCCTTCCTGGGACCTCCACCCTCCGTAGTCCTGTAACGGGAATCCATACATTCCAGCTTCATAATTATTATTTTTTATGTACATGAGTGTATTGCTTGCATGTATGTACGTGCACTCATGTCCTGTCTTGATGCCTATGGAGGTCAGAAGAAGATGTTCGATCCCCTGGAACTGAAGTCATAGATGGTTGTTAGCTGCTGTATAGGTGCTGATAATCAAACCTGGGTCCTCTGCAAGAGCAGTCAGTGCTCTTAACTGCTAAGCCATCTCTCCAACCACAATAATAATTTTTCAGCGTTGTCACGCCCCATCATTTAAACAGCTAAATCTCCTTAAAACAGTGTTTGTTTTACTGCTAATCTGCAGTTGTTTTTAACTATCATCCTGGCCCTTAAAAATAAGAGGCTGATCTTTGGCTACCTAAGGGTCACACTCTCTGCCCTAACTTGTCTCCAAGAGGTAAGGCCAGAACCAATTCTTTGAGCACAGTACCCGGGACCAAGGTTCTAGGGAAGATCTTCCTATTCTCAGGATCAAACTTCCTATAGGAAGCTGTAGTTGAAAAGAAAAAAAAATTAAACCTCAGTTTTAAAGGAGTCCTATTAAAATTTCCCCTCTTTCTCTTCTATTTCTTAATCTTGAGGGACTTCAGATGGTTTCGTGTGGGATCTGTCTATTGTTGATCTGGTGCCTAGAGTCCCACAAGAGCCCTGATAGCCAATAAGGAAAAGAAGCCAGATGCTTGGTGCAGAAACTGTATTCATTCGCACAGCCCCAGCACGAGCCGGTCAGAAAAGTAGGTAATACTGCCACCTGGTGGACAAAATCATACATAAAGCCGTCCTGAGATTGCAGGCTCCTGCTGCCGCTTTTTTGGTAGGTTCTTTTGGGGCTTGACCGGTTTTTGTGTGTTTTTTTCCCCTTTTCTCAAGGAACTTTTTCTTTGAAGACACTGCTCATTAATAATCCTGTGTTTTAGTTCCTTGTTACCTTGGCAGACTTGTCCCGGTGGGCCAGTCTCACTTAAAGGAGAATGCTAGCTGCCGTGTTTGTGAACGCCTTCTGAGCCAAATTTGAGCAGCGGAATAAGTTTAGGAAAAGTAGTTCTTAACTAAGTTTATCTGTTAAAGTGAGAGTTAGCATCTTAAAACAGAATTGTATTATACGGAATCTGGACTGGCCATAATTACAAAGCTAAAATCAATCGGAAAAGTGCTTCTTTGCAAGCATGAGGACCGAAATTCAATCCCCAGAGCATGCACCAGAACCCTAAATATGGTGGTACATGACTGCAATCCTAGCACTGAGAAAATGCAGACAAGCAGATCCCTGGGGATCACTAGCTAGTCACTTAGACTTCTTGGCCAGATCTAAGCCAGAGACCCTGTGTCCACAAACAGAGGACAGCATTTGAGGAATGACACTTGAGATTCTCTTCTAACCCCTCCTGAACACACATATACACACATGTGCTGTCACACATAACTCATACAAGTGCACACACAACCACACATATACACATACATGTATATGTGAAAAAGCATTGTTGGAAGTCTTTTTATATGTAAACCATGATTAATTACCATTAAGAAGAAAGCATATTACTTTATATTTAAGACGTTTTATAAAGAACTACAAAAGTATGCAAGGGATATGTTGCTGAAATCCTTTATCCTGGGAAGATGTAGATGACATCCATTCCCTCCTCCCTTGGTTTCAATGACAAACTGAGGGACAAGTTCACCGAAGTTCACCCTGGGGGACCAATGAGTTTATTGAGCTTACTTTCAGAGCAATAGATGAGAGGTGCCTTACAGGAATGTTGGTGCTCCCTGCTAAGACTGCACCAGAAAAATCCTCATGCAAGCATGGATGGTGGTTTCCCCAGACTTATATAAATGGAGCCCCCCCCATTCTATATGCTCTTGTGTGTTTGGGGGGTGCGGGGGTCAGGAGTCAGCTGAACTCAGAAAGATGACATCTCTCTGACTCAGAGGATAGTCCTGTATTACCAGAATAATCTCAAATATTCAAGCTAATTTTTATTCTCTAGAATTTCATTTATGTGATGTTTAATCATATAAAATTCCAGCAATTGCATTTTAATTTGTATTTTCCTTTGTTTTCTTTACAATGGCGATACTTTTAAGCAATGCTCATCAGTAGGATGATCTCAGACCACAATACCTCCAGTCCTATCTCTACTCCAGACCTGTCAAAGCTGTAACAGATACATGTGTTTGTACATGTCCACACAGCCCCTAATCTCTTTTTAAAATTTTTGAGTCTCATACATGTGTACAATTTATTGTGACTATATTAGTTCCCCATTACCCTCAGGTATTCTTCTTTCTTTTCCATTGCCTTGTTTGTGTATACTTATTGGACCACAGGTCATATGAAAACCTCATAAACCTTGGTATGAAAAACTGATGAAGATAAAGAATTTCAACAATGAGATTTGTTGCTGAAAAGTGAACATTTATACATAACCTATCAATTAATACTGAAAGTAACTGAAAGGATGTATTTACAGGGGAAAAATATGACAATCAATAAGTTCAAGACATTTAGCATGTTGGTTTACAAAAGATACTCTTCAAGAATCAATTACAGCTCCACTCTAGGGTCAGGTAGCGATAGGAAGCGATGGGAGTCACATAGACCACTGGATGTTTCTGGTAGTGCAGGCAATTAGAAATCAAATCATTAAATAGAACTATTTCCCCAATACAGGAATACACACATGTCTAAACTCAGATCCTTGAAACTTCAGCAAAATACATGACGTGTCAGTTTAAAAACCTCAAGGACATTTGGGTTTCCAGTTTTTAAGAAGGCAAAATCTGTTGTTGTAGACAGTGCTGTCCATAGGGAGTAGACCCCAATATTGCCTTGTTCCATTTAAGTAGATGATCTGAAGCAAGATGCACACCAGCTCCCTCAGTCATCACCTTCAGCTTTCCTGATCCTGGAGGCTGAGCTTTTCCTGTCCTTGGGTGTCCCAGTCCCAATCACTGTCTTCAGAAGAGGAAGAGACCTAGCTCCTCAAAGAGGATATTCCCAGGGACTTGGCAGCCTGGTCCCTCAGTTTTCTCAAGCAAAGCAGGGGTCTCAGCTGAAGGTGTTTGCTTACAATCTCTAGATAGGCTGGCTAGACCCAGTAGATGAACTTGCACTGAGGGACATCAGGGTAAAATGCTTGATGGGGTGGGAGTTAACACATATGGCAGAAAACACGAGGCCAAGTGCAGAGAGGCATGGATGGGGAGGGCTCTAAATTTGTTTAAGAACTGTTGTATAACATGTACAAAAGCTCAATAAAATATTAAAAAACCAAAAGACCCTAAAATGCTTTCCACAACTGTCACAGAATCCCAGGAGATTAACACGTTATAACAACGAAGATAAAAGTATATTGAACATAACTAAATACACACAAAGAAACACATTTAAAGAGAAAATATAAAATGATTTGAGACCATATTAGGGTAGAAAGAATGATACAGACAGGGAAAAGGAAGACACTGGAGTAAGGCCAGGAGAAGATGACGGGATAATAAAAGAAGATTTAGGTGTAAGAGAATTAACAGAAATGTTTGAAGGAAAAAAGGAGAGAGAGAGAAGAGAGGAAGAAGAAAAGAGAAGGGACTTAAAATACTTCAAACTTCTTTAATCAATGGAAATGTATGTTAAATACTTCAAAATAACTCAACTAACAGTTCCATGTTTTGCTCATATGAACAAGTGGTACTATCTTTACACATGATCTGTGTTTTATTCACCCTGACAATCAGCCCTTGTGAGAAGGAACCACTTAGATGTGAACTTTGGTGAAGTCCTTTAAGCACAGGCTGTCAGCTGTCAGACCCCTTTCTGACACTACATCACTGACAGCTGATCGTCCTCCTCCACCACAAGGTGTTATTCACCTTCGCTGAATGTGACCTCGGCTCTACCTCAGACCTCAGTACAGGAGGGAAGTTGCCCTTGACTACATATGTTATTTAATCCAATTGAATAGAACCAATCACACACAACTGTGCAATGTTCCCAAAGTTGGCTTTGTCTGTGCCTTGCTGGTCTGAGCCAAGAGTCACCTTGAGCCCTAGGTAGTGCTCTGACCCCAGGTTTATATGAACATCACTGGAGACGTGTATCATGTACAGTATGTTTGGAATGTAAAGTTCGTAACAAAGAGAAAATTAAATCAACAGCAATCTCTTCCTTTCCCTAAACAACCCCTAATACACTCAAGTTCCTACAATCAACTGACAGGAGATACTGTTGGCATTTTCTCTGCTACTGGATTTAAGTTCATGTTCGATCATCATGTGCAACACACTGTTTAATTACTCAGTTTACCCCTAACTGACCACCATGATGAAACTGCTCAATGTTTTTGAACATCACCTTCCATCTTACTCCCTCTTCTGATCACTCATTCTTCACTTGGATTCCCTTTGTCTGTCTCTCAGATCATTGTTCTAAAGATCCACCTTCACATGCCCAGTTATCCGAAGATAATTCCCTCCTGCCCAGGAAGTTCACACTCTTAATTGGAATGCCAAGTGGGATGATGCTCAGTCCTAAACAGGACACGTATATCACTCCTGAGGCTTAGGGAACATCACAGGAGAAAGGGGTGGGGAGAGAAACCAGAAGGAAGGCTGTGATATGCTGTTGCCTTTAGGGCACGACAGCTACTGCAGACATGATCTCCCAGCAGCTCTGCTTGTCTGCACTGGGCCTGCCCTAGACTGGGCCTGTCAATACCTATCTTCCCCCAGATCAGGGAAGGATTCATGGGGCCTCACCTCTTCCTGCCAAACTATTGGCCATGGATCGATTCTGGAGGAGGGACAGTCATTGCCTTTGGTTGTGTACCGAATGATAAGCCCACCAGGCTCCAATGGATAGCTCCAAACCTGTGGTCACACAAACAGTTCTGGTTCAAATCAGTAGCCACAGAGCAACACACAGATACGAATGTGGTAAAGGGAGCTGTAGGGAAAGGGTGCCAGGGACGAGAGAGACCGGGTGCGGCAGGCGGAGTGCAGTCGGTCCATTTCACTCTTGACCTCACATGTCTTAGCTTTCTCTTTCCTTTCTTCCCTCCCTGCAGTCTTGTGAGCCCCATTCAGTTTTCCCCACTGAAAAAAAAAAAGGGCATCTTCTTCATTTTGCATATTTCAAATTCAAAACAAAATAAAGAAGAGAAAAAACTCACAATATACAACACTCAATCTTACTTTCAGGTGAGGGAGGGGATTTTCCTGTCTTAAGGCATAAGACAGAAGAGAAGAAAAAGAAACACGCTGGATAGCAAAAGTAGCACCGAGCTAGTCAAGACTGTTGTGGAAAACTACACAGGAGACGCAGGCTCCCCATGGAGACTGTAATCGACTTCCACAAGAGATGCGCTCACCGTAAATCACGCTGCTTTCATTGTCCTGTTAATCCTAGGTCACCTGTGTCTTCCCCTGAGAGGGAGCTTGTCCCTTATCAAAACCGCAGAATGCTCGGATGAAAACAGTGGGGAAGTCAAACAGTTTCAGCCAAGATTTTTATTGCTGACAGTTGAAAATACACACACAGCCCGTGATTAACAGAAAAGTATTAATACAGAACGTAATGGAAAGCGAACCACCTGTCCCTAAGAGTGGCATTGAACACAGCCAAGCCGTCTCCATAGTTGCGAACACATAGAGTGCTGGGTTCCCTTCAGTGCTCAGGCCACTAATGCAGGATGCAGGTCACGTGGACCATCAGGAGCGGACCAGTGCAGTCATTCTGAACCACACCGAACCCACGATCCATAAGATTTACTGCTTCCGTAACACTGGAATGCTCACCCCACGGTCAGTGCAGATTCTGATACAATTCAGCAAAGTTCCATATGGGGGACTTTACTAAGATCAAGGGAAACTGAACATCCCAGGGATGAAGCAGTCCGTGTCTGTTGTCCACAGTCAGCGTGCATCCAGTGTTGGCTTGTTCCTAAACTGTGGAGGAACCCAGTGTAGACGCTGAGCCTGGTCCCTCTGTCTTCAGCTCCTCAGTTGCGTCTCCTGCCTATCGGCTGAACCTGGAGGTTGAGCTTTTCCTGTCCTTGGGTGTCTCAGTCCCAATCACTGTCTTCAGAAGAGGCAGAGACCTGCAGATCCTCAAAGAGGATGTTCCCTGGGACTTGGCAGCCTGGTCCCTAGGGTTTCTCAAGCAAGGCGGTGCTCTCAGATGAAGGCGTTTGCTTCTCAGAATCATGCGCAGAGGTCGTTGTCACGAGCTTGGAGCTCCAGAAATCACTGTGCAATCTAGTGAAGACCATTTTTAAAGATTGTACTGGGACCTGGCTAGATTCTGGGGGATCAGACTTCAAGCAGGCCTTGGCGGACATCGGGTGAGTTCTGCTGTGTGGTTGCTCTTGGTCAGAGATGGCGGTCGGGGTTGGGTTTTTCAGTCTAGGTTTGGCTGTCTCTTTTAAACTAAGTCGGCTCATCTGGAGAGGAGTCTGAACATCGAGCTCAGCCTTGGAAGCAGGCCTTGCAGTGCTCTCGTCAAGGTTTTGGAAGGAAATGACTTTTGCTTTCTTGGAAGGATTCTGGCTGTACTGCAAGGGGACATCTAATGGTTTCTTGCCTGGAACCCAGGAGCTGAGGTTGGGGACCTGCCCACTTGTATTGAAGACAGAATGTAGGTGAGGTTGTCCGCTTCTGTCAGGACACAGGGCTGGAGAGCTGCTGTGGCGCACTTCACCCATTCCATGCATCTGGGAAGTAAACTTTGGACCCCTAAGATTCTCAAGGACAGGATTCTGAAAATAGTTCCTGGATGCTGGCTTGGTGATGCCCTTGATAGCCACATTCTCACCACTGTCCTTGCCTTGAGATGAGGAGACACCCTGCTCCGGGCTGGTGATAGGAGTCTCTGCGGGGTATGGGGCTCTTTGCTGAGATTTCTTCTCTGGAGGCAGACTGGTTTGAACATGGTCCACCAAAGGTCTCTTCCTGTCCTTCTGCCCGACCATTGGCTGCTGTGGCTGAAGAAAGAAAGAATACTGCATCATTTGCTCATTGGTTCTTTCTCCCCATCAACTGATGTCACTAAAGTCACACACAGAGGATGCGATAGTCCTATCACAATAAACATTTTCATGAATTGTCAGGTGGACACTTACTGTAGAACAGACAGGACTTCTAGTCACTTTCATGTGGCTTTGCCGGTCACCGTTTTGGGGTCCCTTGGGAAACTTTTGTGGGACATTCTTTCTCTGTGGATCTTCTTCCCTAAGAAACAAAAGGAAGGGTGAAGACTTCAGGTTCAGGCCAAACATGGAACAGCTGTGTTGCCTCTCCCTCACTGTCACCCTTGAAAGGTCACATGTGAAATTCTACGACATTTGCTGTATTGACCGTTCCCTGTGCCAGACTCTTCCTTTGGCACAGACGGTGATGCTGGAGTCCCACAACCCCTACCCTGCAGATTCCAGTGCTTTTCAGCCAGGTGTTGGCAAGATCATCCATGTGCCTAATCCTTCCACCCGGAGATTGGGAAGGACCCTGAGCATCTGCCCTCCACCTGGCTCTGGGTTTATCATGATCATTTGGACTTCTACATAGATTCTGTCATTTCCCAGAGATGGCGGTCACATCAGGTAAAGAGGGAGAGATGCCTCCAGGGAAAGGTTCTGGCACTCAAGAGGAGACCTGCCCCACACGTTCACTTACCTACTTCTGGTCTCCTTTTCTCTCTTGGCCTGGCTGAGGAGCCCAGGATTCTGTGGGTCCTGGATCTTGCGTGGGTTCTGGTTCTCTTTCTCCTTGTTTGGCCCCAGGCTAACCGGGACTACAATCACACTGGAGCGCTTGATGGGACACCTCCTGCTTCTTGCAGTGTGGCCAAAGGCCCCACAGTTTCTGCACTTCGTCTGTGAGTAGAAAAGAAGTTATTACCGAACACGCCCAAACATCTTCCTGGTTACTGTCAAAGGTCCGTACTGGGTGGGATTTGTTTTTAACCATCTCTGAATGTTGCACCATGAGGACACAAAGTGCTTGTGAATTACTGCAATCTGTTGTTAACCAAAAATGGTTTCATTTTGCCTGCAGTCCAGTGGGCCACACCTGAACTATAGGATTTTAAGATCTACGAGTGCTGGCGATAAACCAGATTTTAACAACAAGACATAGCACTGTGAACAGTATCATCTGTCCCCAGTCTTTACATGACTCCATCTCGCTGCTGAGCAGGAACCCAGAGAGGCCCCCCGAGGTTGCAGAGGATCATGGGTTAAAGGGATGAAGGCTTTGTGATGAACTCCAGTCTCTGGACTCCCATCCCCTGAGTTGCCCGAATCTGCAGAATTCACTTACCCTGGGGTTTTCCTCCTCTGGTGGGGGCATGCTCAGTCTCATGGAGCCCAGTGGACTCTTCTGCATGTTGCAAGGTTCAAAATGTCTGAGCGCAGAGAGCTGGTATGAGGAACTCACAAATGCCAAATATCCTTGGATTCAGTTCAGTGAGCACACTCTGTGGATCTGAGTTCCTGAATCAGAAGGAAGTAAATAGAGTTTTGAGCCAATAGAATAAAAAAACCATTGCAGGACATGAACACGTGCTCTGTGAAGACCCAGAGCAAACTTATTCTTTCCCAGAATTCTTCCTCTATCTTCCCACTATATTAAGGCTGGCATGTATTTCTTTGACCTTTAATATTCTTAAAGAAATCTTTATAGTACCAGTCTGTAGCAGAAATACTGCTTACGTGAAATAAAACCTCTGCAGGGAAAGTCAACCCACCCCATATTTCTTCTACTGTACCACCATTTTGCCTAAGGATGAGCTTAAGGACCACATAGTTATTCAATGGACACACCTGTGATGCTGCGGGTATCCGGTACCATCGACGGGTTCTCTGGGCACACCACACTTGACAGCAGGCTGCTCACAGGAGGCTGCACGAAAGGGGCAGTGACAGAACTGTGCTTCCCAGGCTTTTTATAAGGCCCAGACAGCTGGATGGGATTATCCACCTCTCGTGATTCAATCAGTACATTTTTGATTGGGTGAGAAGAACGCCCGTAGGATGCACATGTCTTTGAGTCTAAAGTCTGATTCCTTGACCTGAGCCTGTGCCTAGCACACCTTACATTTCCCCGTTTTAACAGCAGGTCAGTGCTGACTCTGTGCTCTCAAACTATCCTAACATTATTAACCTTACAGTGTTATGCTGGATGCACCACAGTGAAAAGCTGAGGATGATGGGAAGAAGGAGCTTTGAAACATCATGTTATCCACCATGATCTGGGGGGGGGGGGGGGGGGGAATGGGTCCGACCGATTACAAGCTGAATCTGTTACCCATTCCGTAAACGTTTTGAAAATCTTCCTGTGTGACCCAGCTCAGGACTCAATGGGTGGCCTCTTCCAGTTGGGGTTCAGCCCTTCCCATTTCTGCTGAAGCGTCTGCACTTGATCTGCTAGATGTACTTCTGTCGGAGATTCCAAGCTCATTGTGCATCCTTTCCTGTGAGTAGACAAAATTCTGAGAGAATCCTTTCCTAGTAGCATTTGAGGTGATGATTCCAAAACGTCATTTTATTCCAATGACTTGAACCAATCACACTTGATTTAATCATGTTTGGAAAGAATGAATCACGATGAATGATTTTCTGCTTCTCAGACCAGCATGAAGCATACGTTCACACACACTGCACATTTTATCTTTTAGTATTCTTGGTTTCTACCTGCTGTTTTAATCAACTGCTTATATTGTCCCTCTAATTTACTCATATTGATTTGTTTCCTGTAATCTGGAAAATGGGCGGTTATTCAGATCTTTAGTCAGAGATTAAATCAACCCTAAAGAAGCCTAGATAAGCCACACCTGCTCAGCCTCCTGCAATCAGAGGCTTCCCACGGATTGGCTGTTCCAGCA
The DNA here is from genome assembly GCA_035773235.1 of Eospalax fontanierii. NCBI lineage: Eukaryota > Metazoa > Chordata > Mammalia > Rodentia > Spalacidae > Eospalax > Eospalax fontanierii. The sequence continues at coordinate 57,931,545 of CM069542.1, read as the reverse complement.
CCCGGTGAGTGGGCGGGGTTTCAGGCCTGGGCTATAAAGGGTGAGCGTTCAGATGCGGTCTTCACTGGAAGCTGTTTCCCAAAGGTCTGGCTCCTTCTGCTCCTGGACACTCTAGCCAGGAAAGGTAGAGGAAGGATCCTGGAGACCTAGTGATTGTACAGCTCCCCTCCGACAGTGAGTCTCTTTTCTATCCTTTTGTGAAATTTGTATCCTCTCCACCCGGGAGGGCGACTGCTAAGGCTGTTTTGCGTTCCTCTTCCCCTGCGGAGTCCTCCCAGTTGTGTCCTCCCAACGCAGATCTGAGCAAGGACCTGACACGTGTGGCAGAAGAGATGAATCCCAGCGGGAAACTCCGCCCGGGATGGAGGACAGCTTATGGCGTGGGCGCCGGGCTGCAGAACGTGGGAAACAGCTGCTACGTCAACGCGGTGCTACAGTGTCTGACGTACACACTTCCTCTGACCGAGTCTATGCTGTCAGGGGAGCACTCCCAGAGCTGTGCTCACCAGGGGAACTGCGTCATGTGTGCTATGGAAGCTCACGTGACCCGAACTCTACGCAGCGGCCATGTGATCCAGCCCTCAGGGAAGCTGACTGGGGCCTTCCATAGGTCCAAGCAGGAAGATGCCCATGAGTTCCTGATGTTCACTCTGAATGCCATGCACGAATCCTGCCTGGCAGGAAGCAAGGACTTGGGACCTCCGTCTGAGGACAGGAGCCCAATCCGAGACATCTTTGGGGGCCAATGGAGCTCTCAGATCAAGTGTCTCCACTGCCACGGGACTTCAGACACCTTCGATCCCTACCTGGACATCACCGTCGACATCCAGGCAGCAAAGACTGTGAAGGAAGCGCTGGAGGACCTGGTGAAGCCAGAGGAGCTGCGTGGGGACAACGCCTGTCACTGCGGCACTTGTCAGAAGAAGATGCCAGCTTCCAAGAGACTGACTTTGTACACCGCCCCCAAGGTGCTGACGCTGGTGCTGAAGCGCTTCTCGTGGCTCACAGGTGACAAAGTCAACAGAGAAGTGAAATACCCCGAGCGGCTTGACTTGGGGCCGTACATGTCTGGGCAGCCCCGGGGCCCTCTTGTGTACGCCCTCTATGCAGTGTTGGTACATTCCGGTGCCAGCTGGCACAGTGGACATTATTTCTGTTACTGCAAAGCTGGCACGGGCCAGTGGTATAAGATGGATGATGCCCTGGTCACCAGCTGTGACATCACTTCTGTCTTGAGCCAGAGTGCCTATATACTGTTCTACGTGCAGCAGACTGGTCTACAAGAGGACACTGTTGAGGTCCCAGTAGGCCTGAGGTCTAGGGTTCTTGGGCCTGAATGCCAAGGCCAAGAAGAACAGAAGAGAGAGCTGAACACCAGCTTCTACAAAGAAGAGGAAGAGGCAGGTGGACACTTGGAAAAGACTGCAACCAAGGAACTCTCCTTAGACCAGTGGAAAGTGCTCCAGGAACAAAACCGACCAAAGTCTGTGTTGAACCTAAGGACGGTGGACTCTCTGCCAGCCAACGTAGTTGTCATCCACCAGTCAAAGTACAGAGGAGCCCTGGGGAAAAGCCATCCTGACAAAGAGAATTACCTCTGGCCCAAGCCTGCTGGACACGGGTCTGAGAACACAATGCAGCTCCCTGGTCAGAGAGGAAAAACCAGGGATAGAAAGAAGAAGAGCAAGGAGGGCAGGAGGCCCGTGCTCGTCTGCTAGTCGTCAGAGAGTCCCAGGACAGAGGCACCAAGCCTTCAGACTGGGACACAGGGTCGGAGACAGAGCGTGGCAGGGAGACCCTCTCCTGACCCCCTGCTTCCCTTCTGACCCTGTGGGCAGACTGCTTGCCCACAACTCCCACGTTCCTAGACTCCTATGAAGTTTAAACTGGTGGATTCTTCTTAGCCAATGAGAATCTGGCCAAATCTGATTTCTGAAGACTTCCTTTGTATGTTCTTTCTCTTTAGCTCTCCATATAGGACTCGTTGTAGAGATTTCCCCCAATTGCTTGCAATCAAATTGCAATTATTTTTACAAATACCTTTACCAAATATAATTATATGCCCTGACCCTGTTTGTCAGTCTTTGATTTTGTTCCGAATTATTAACATTTAATAATACTGATTTTGGGTGAAAACTGTGGTAGCAGTGACCTCATAGATATTTTGCAATCCTGTTCATTAGAGAAGTGTTGTTCTTAAGACATGAAATGCAAGAAGCTCATCAGTTATGAATGATGGATGGGAAAGTAATAGTGTGGATGATAGATTCGAATGTCACACACCTGGGAAGGGAGCCTCAGCTAGGGAATTTCCTCAGATCGGCCTGTGAGCATGTCTGTGAGCCATTTCTCTATTGTGGAAGGACCCCAGTGTACTGTGGGTGGTGCCAGCCTTGGGCAGGTGGTCCTAGGTTTCATAAGAAAGCAGGCTGGGCACAGGCCAGAGGAGCAAGCCAGTAAGCAGCATCCTGCATGGTCTCTGCTTCAGGTCCTGCCTCCAGGTTCCTGCCCTCTCCGGTTCCCTCCTTGACTTCCGTTATGACATCTGATTGAGAGATGTAAGTCAAATATTCCCTTCCCTCCCCAAGTTAGTTTTGGACAGAGTGTTTCATCACAGCAGTAGGAACTAACCAGCTCAGATAGGATTCAAGTTTTTCTTTAAAGAATGTCACTCTCCAAATGTCCTAAGAGAGCCGAGGGAGAAGTTCTTGACTGGTGATTCAACATGGTTCATTCAACGTGGTTACCAAATAGTAAGTAAGACAGGGTGCAAGAATCCATGTTGCTTGTGTTGTATAATTTCAAAGTTTTCCAATAAATAAAAATAGTTACATCATACATAGAGGTTGTATCTACAATTAGATGTTTCAAACCATCTCTGGGGCAATGTGGTGACATGTATCTATACTTTGTCCCTAAATTCATAGTGTGGATGTGAGACATCTTTCCTTCCACCACAAGCAATCTCCTCCACTAAAAGAGAATGATATTCTGGACTCCCTGTTACTTTCCCGTTTGTCCTTTAAAAGACAAAGTTCTAAAGGGAGATATCCCAAAATGAGAGGAATTTTCCCTATTTCTGCCAGTTTAGTTTCCTGAGCCCTTAATTCTGCATTCCTGGAGAGGACCCAGTCCCCTGTCATGGTGGAGAAGGTCACAAACACCAAGGTGGGCCTGTGTTAGTGATTAGGAACAGTCTAGGAATTGTATGCGTAGATACCTTCCTTTCTGTCCTTAGTACATGTGGACATCCCTCACGGAAGAGTGGCTGCCCAGGCCATGGTCACAGAAGATACTTCCAGTGTCTGTAGGTGAACAGAAAATGTCCAACTGACCTCACAGGAAGGAGAACTGGGATGTCTTAGAGAAACATTGAACTTTTGAGTTGATCAGAAGCACTGTGATCACCACTGTGAATCATCTTCCCACTGCAGATGGCAGAGTTTGAAGATGAGGTCCTCCATATTCGGGTCCTGTGTATACACACTCATGTGGCTGGACTTCACTGGGCTCACAGAGATGGAGTCAGCAGAATAAATCTGAGACAATGATACCCACTTCTGTGGATCCAAGGAGGGAGATTTGTCCCGGGGCGGAGGGAGAAGGAACTCTGTTGTACATCTGACTGTCTCACCTGACAAAGCTTGGGAGAACATAGGGAGTTCTCTGACAGCACAAGCTACAGTGTGGTTATAGTCTGCCTTGCAATTCACCCTGAAAACAGTCTGCTTTGGAGCTGGAGAGATGGCTCAGGGGTTAAGCACACTGGCTGCTTGTACAGAAGACCCAGACACCCAGTGGAATCTGATGAACTCTCTTGTCTTCAACCACACGTATAAAATAGAAACATTAAACAAAATAATTTTCTTGATTTTCGTATTGAGTTTTTTTGTGTTTCATAATGATACATCTTAATCATATTTAGACCCCTCTCACTCCCAACCTCTGAGAGCCCCCTACCATATTTGCGGTATTCTGTCATATATGTTAAGTCATATCTGGTCTAGTATGTGTACCTAGATTGCCCTCAGTGCAAGTTCATCCACTGGAGCATAGTCAGCTATGTAGAATCACTCTGTAAGGAAGATCTTCTGTCCCTTACCATGCAGTAAATGGTTGCCGAACAGTTCCTTGGCTAGGGTTGGGCCCATTTCTCCCAATATATGTTGGGTTTTAGTCTGATTGAACCTGCTTGGGACTTGTACATGCTGTCACCTGTTGCTAGTTCCTGTGAGCAAGTTCCCCCAAGGCCTGAAAGCCTCTGTTTCCTTATGTTGATGCCTCAACAGAGGTTCTTACAATCCTTCCACCCCCTCTTCCACAATGGCCCCTGAGCCCTGCGTGGATGAGGTTTATTACAGGAGTCCTATCAAGTGACACAGACTCTACAGTCTCTTACTCTCTAAAAAGTTAGCCATCTGTGGTCTTCTGTGTGATTCACACTCTGTTGTATGAGGAAGCTTTGATGATGAGAGCTGAGAGATGCATTAATATTCTCTCTATTCCCTGTTCTCATAGGTTTCATGAGCCTTAGGTATACAGGTTGCACTGTAGACGTGTCACTTAGGGCTGAACATCTCTCAGACATATGTGTGGGACAGTTTTGGAGTTCTGTAGTAGCCTCCATCTGTTGTAAAAAGTAGCTTTTTTGATGGGTGAATGGCATATTTATCCATAAATATAAAGCTCCATATTTAATTTATATTAAGAAATTTCATTTGTCCTGAGATATGACAGAGACAGGCTTTTCTTTGGAATCGATGACCTCTCCAGCCATGTGTACTTGTGTATCTTTACAGCGCCATCCACAAATTCCCTCCCATTGAAAGGGCTTTAAGTCCAATTAAGTAGCTGTTTATTAACTCCTAATTGAAAGTGCCACTGCTACAACAATAGGTAGTTTGTCTGCCAGTCAGAGTGGTTATTAGGATCTATACATGGGCTGCAGTGTTGACAGACGCCCTTAGCAGCCTGCATAATATCCTCAAGAACTGTGAGAACTAGTCTTCAGGGAAAAGGCTTCTAGGTCAGTCTCTGCTCCTTTCCTAGTAGCATTTGAGGTGATAATTCCAAAATGTCATTTTATTCCAATGAGTTGAACCAATCACACTTGATTTAATCATGTTTGGAAAGAATAAAATCACGATGAATGATTTTCTGCTTCTCAGACCAGCATGAAGCATACGTTCACACACACTGCACATTTTGTCTTCTTAGTATTCTTTCTACCTGCTGTTTTAATCAACTACTTATATTGTCCCTCTACTTAACTCATATTGATCTGTTTCTGTTGTGTGTAAATGTGTCTGAGAGTGTGAATCTGTGTGTGTGCATGGCTATTCCTGTGTCCGTGTGTGTGCCTGTGTTGTGTTCCTGATTAAACCGTAGGCCTTGTTCATTGTTGCCAAGTCATTCACCAATGAATTATAACATTAACTGTCTTTTCATCTTTTATTTGATTTCTGTTTTTTCTCAGGTTCCCAGGGTGTCCTTAAGCTCAACATGTATCCTAGAATCAATTTCTTCTTCCTGTTCTTTAATAAGAAACTTAAAATACTTGATTACTAATTATGGATGACTTTTATGTGACCTATATATTGTTTTCAGATAAATCAGAAATGATTAATATTAATTATAAATTAATTATTTAGCAATAATAGCGTTTATTACTGGATTTGGAATCCTCACATAGAAGTGCAGGTAAAACTGGAAACAAAAATTCTACTTAGAATAAAATTCATCACTGGGGGAATTCTGGGATCCACTGTGTAGTTAACGAGGTTGTCTGTTTCTGCACTCCAATGGAGAATGAAAGGCAAAGCACTAATGTCCCGCAGATAAAGTCTAGTGACATGTCTTTTCATGTCAGAGCCACTGCCTCACATTTACACTGGGCTCAAGCAATTGGGGGAAATCTCTACAACGAGTCCTATATGGAGAGCTAAAGAGAAAGAACATACAAAGGAAGTCTTCAGAAATCAGATTTGGCCAGATTCTCATTGGCTAAGAAGAATCCACCAGTTTAAACTTCATAGGAGTCTAGGAACGTGGGAGTTGTGGGCAAGCAGTCTGCCCACAGGGTCAGAAGGGAAGCAGGGGGTCAGGAGAGGGTCTCCCTGCCACGCTCTGTCTCCGACCCTGTGTCCCAGTCTGAAGGCTTGGTGCCTCTGTCCTGGGACTCTCTGACGACTAGCAGACGAGCACGGGCCTCCTGCCCTCCTTGCTCTTCTTCTTTCTATCCCTGGTTTTTCCTCTCTGACCAGGGAGCTGCATTGTGTTCTCAGACCCGTGTCCAGCAGGCTTGGGCCAGAGGTAATTCTCTTTGTCAGGATGGCTTTTCCCCAGGGCTCCTCTGTACTTTGACTGGTGGATGACAACTACGTTGGCTGGCAGAGAGTCCACCGTCCTTAGGTTCAACACAGACTTTGGTCGGTTTTGTTCCTGGAGCACTTTCCACTGGTCTAAGGAGAGTTCCTTGGTTGCAGTCTTTTCCAAGTGTCCACCTGCCTCTTCCTCTTCTTTGTAGAAGCTGGTGTTCAGCTCTCTCTTCTGTTCTTCTTGGCCTTGGCATTCAGGCCCAAGAACCCTAGACCTCAGGCCTACTGGGACCTCAACAGTGTCCTCTTGTAGACCAGTCTGCTGCACGTAGAACAGTATATAGGCACTCTGGCTCAAGACAGAAGTGATGTCACAGCTGGTGACCAGGGCATCATCCATCTTATACCACTGGCCCGTGCCAGCTTTGCAGTAACAGAAATAATGTCCACTGTGCCAGCTGGCACCGGAATGTACCAACACTGCATAGAGGGCGTACACAAGAGGGCCCCGGGGCTGCCCAGACATGTACGGCCCCAAGTCAAGCCGCTCGGGGTATTTCACTTCTCTGTTGACTTTGTCACCTGTGAGCCACGAGAAGCGCTTCAGCACCAGCGTCAGCACCTTGGGGGCGGTGTACAAAGTCAGTCTCTTGGAAGCTGGCATCTTCTTCTGACAAGTGCCGCAGTGACAGGCGTTGTCCCCACGCAGCTCCTCTGGCTTCACCAGGTCCTCCAGCGCTTCCTTCACAGTCTTTGCTGCCTGGATGTCGACGGTGATGTCCAGGTAGGGATCGAAGGTGTCTGAAGTCCCGTGGCAGTGGAGACACTTGATCTGAGAGCTCCATTGGCCCCCAAAGATGTCTCGGATTGGGCTCCTGTCCTCAGACGGAGGTCCCAAGTCCTTGCTTCCTGCCAGGCAGGATTCGTGCATGGCATTCAGAGTGAACATCAGGAACTCATGGGCATCTTCCTGCTTGGACCTATGGAAGGCCCCAGTCAGCTTCCCTGAGGGCTGGATCACATGGCCGCTGCGTAGAGTTCGGGTCACGTGAGCTTCCATAGCACACATGACGCAGTTCCCCTGGTGAGCACAGCTCTGGGAGTGCTCCCCTGACAGCATAGACTCGGTCAGAGGAAGTGTGTACGTCAGACACTGTAGCACCGCGTTGACGTAGCAGCTGTTTCCCACGTTCTGCAGCCCGGCGCCCACGCCATAAGCTGTCCTCCATCCCGGGCGGAGTTTCCCGCTGGGATTCATCTCTTCTGCCACACGTGTCAGGTCCTTGCTCAGATCTGCGTTGGGAGGACACAACTGGGAGGACTCCGCAGGGGAAGAGGAACGCAAAACAGCCTTAGCAGTCGCCCTCCCGGGTGGAGAGGATACAAATTTCACAAAAGGATAGAAAAGAGACTCACTGTCGGAGGGGAGCTGTACAATCACTAGGTCTCCAGGATCCTTCCTCTACCTTTCCTGGCTAGAGTGTCCAGGAGCAGAAGGAGCCAGACCTTTGGGAAACAGCTTCCAGTGAAGACCGCATCTGAACGCTCACCCTTTATAGCCCAGGCCTGAAACCCCGCCCACTCACCGGGTGCTGGAACAGCCAATCCGTGGGAAGCCTCTGATTGCAGGAGGCTGAGCAGGTGTGGCTTATCTAGGCTTCTTTAGGGTTGATTTAATCTCTGACTAAAGATCTGAATAACCGCCCATTTTCCAGATTACAGGAAACAAATCAATATGAGTAAATTAGAGGGACAATATAAGCAGTTGATTAAAACAGCAGGTAGAAACCAAGAATACTAAAAGATAAAATGTGCAGTGTGTGTGAACGTATGCTTCATGCTGGTCTGAGAAGCAGAAAATCATTCATCGTGATTCATTCTTTCCAAACATGATTAAATCAAGTGTGATTGGTTCAAGTCATTGGAATAAAATGACGTTTTGGAATCATCACCTCAAATGCTACTAGGAAAGGATTCTCTCAGAATTTTGTCTACTCACAGGAAAGGATGCACAATGAGCTTGGAATCTCCGACAGAAGTACATCTAGCAGATCAAGTGCAGACGCTTCAGCAGAAATGGGAAGGGCTGAACCCCAACTGGAAGAGGCCACCCATTGAGTCCTGAGCTGGGTCACACAGGAAGATTTTCAAAACGTTTACGGAATGGGTAACAGATTCAGCTTGTAATCGGTCGGACCCATCCCCCCCCCCCCCCCCAGATCATGGTGGATAACATGATGTTTCAAAGCTCCTTCTTCCCATCATCCTCAGCTTTTCACTGTGGTGCATCCAGCATAACACTGTAAGGTTAATAATGTTAGGATAGTTTGAGAGCACAGAGTCAGCACTGACCTGCTGTTAAAACGGGGAAATGTAAGGTGTGCTAGGCACAGGCTCAGGTCAAGGAATCAGACTTTAGACTCAAAGACATGTGCATCCTACGGGCGTTCTTCTCACCCAATCAAAAATGTACTGATTGAATCACGAGAGGTGGATAATCCCATCCAGCTGTCTGGGCCTTATAAAAAGCCTGGGAAGCACAGTTCTGTCACTGCCCCTTTCGTGCAGCCTCCTGTGAGCAGCCTGCTGTCAAGTGTGGTGTGCCCAGAGAACCCGTCGATGGTACCGGATACCCGCAGCATCACAGGTGTGTCCATTGAATAACTATGTGGTCCTTAAGCTCATCCTTAGGCAAAATGGTGGTACAGTAGAAGAAATATGGGGTGGGTTGACTTTCCCTGCAGAGGTTTTATTTCACGTAAGCAGTATTTCTGCTACAGACTGGTACTATAAAGATTTCTTTAAGAATATTAAAGGTCAAAGAAATACATGCCAGCCTTAATATAGTGGGAAGATAGAGGAAGAATTCTGGGAAAGAATAAGTTTGCTCTGGGTCTTCACAGAGCACGTGTTCATGTCCTGCAATGGTTTTTTTATTCTATTGGCTCAAAACTCTATTTACTTCCTTCTGATTCAGGAACTCAGATCCACAGAGTGTGCTCACTGAACTGAATCCAAGGATATTTGGCATTTGTGAGTTCCTCATACCAGCTCTCTGCGCTCAGACATTTTGAACCTTGCAACATGCAGAAGAGTCCACTGGGCTCCATGAGACTGAGCATGCCCCCACCAGAGGAGGAAAACCCCAGGGTAAGTGAATTCTGCAGATTCGGGCAACTCAGGGGATGGGAGTCCAGAGACTGGAGTTCATCACAAAGCCTTCATCCCTTTAACCCATGATCCTCTGCAACCTCGGGGGGCCTCTCTGGGTTCCTGCTCAGCAGCGAGATGGAGTCATGTAAAGACTGGGGACAGATGATACTGTTCACAGTGCTATGTCTTGTTGTTAAAATCTGGTTTATCGCCAGCACTCGTAGATCTTAAAATCCTATAGTTCAGGTGTGGCCCACTGGACTGCAGGCAAAATGAAACCATTTTTGGTTAACAACAGATTGCAGTAATTCACAAGCACTTTGTGTCCTCATGGTGCAACATTCAGAGATGGTTAAAAACAAATCCCACCCAGTACGGACCTTTGACAGTAACCAGGAAGATGTTTGGGCGTGTTCGGTAATAACTTCTTTTCTACTCACAGACGAAGTGCAGAAACTGTGGGGCCTTTGGCCACACTGCAAGAAGCAGGAGGTGTCCCATCAAGCGCTCCAGTGTGATTGTAGTCCCGGTTAGCCTGGGGCCAAACAAGGAGAAAGAGAACCAGAACCCACGCAAGATCCAGGACCCACAGAATCCTGGGCTCCTCAGCCAGGCCAAGAGAGAAAAGGAGACCAGAAGTAGGTAAGTGAACGTGTGGGGCAGGTCTCCTCTTGAGTGCCAGAACCTTTCCCTGGAGGCATCTCTCCCTCTTTACCTGATGTGACCGCCATCTCTGGGAAATGACAGAATCTATGTAGAAGTCCAAATGATCATGATAAACCCAGAGCCAGGTGGAGGGCAGATGCTCAGGGTCCTTCCCAATCTCCGGGTGGAAGGATTAGGCACATGGATGATCTTGCCAACACCTGGCTGAAAAGCACTGGAATCTGCAGGGTAGGGGTTGTGGGACTCCAGCATCACCGTCTGTGCCAAAGGAAGAGTCTGGCACAGGGAACGGTCAATACAGCAAATGTCGTAGAATTTCACATGTGACCTTTCAAGGGTGACAGTGAGGGAGAGGCAACACAGCTGTTCCATGTTTGGCCTGAACCTGAAGTCTTCACCCTTCCTTTTGTTTCTTAGGGAAGAAGATCCACAGAGAAAGAATGTCCCACAAAAGTTTCCCAAGGGACCCCAAAACGGTGACCGGCAAAGCCACATGAAAGTGACTAGAAGTCCTGTCTGTTCTACAGTAAGTGTCCACCTGACAATTCATGAAAATGTTTATTGTGATAGGACTATCGCATCCTCTGTGTGTGACTTTAGTGACATCAGTTGATGGGGAGAAAGAACCAATGAGCAAATGATGCAGTATTCTTTCTTTCTTCAGCCACAGCAGCCAATGGTCGGGCAGAAGGACAGGAAGAGACCTTTGGTGGACCATGTTCAAACCAGTCTGCCTCCAGAGAAGAAATCTCAGCAAAGAGCCCCATACCCCGCAGAGACTCCTATCACCAGCCCGGAGCAGGGTGTCTCCTCATCTCAAGGCAAGGACAGTGGTGAGAATGTGGCTATCAAGGGCATCACCAAGCCAGCATCCAGGAACTATTTTCAGAATCCTGTCCTTGAGAATCTTAGGGGTCCAAAGTTTACTTCCCAGATGCATGGAATGGGTGAAGTGCGCCACAGCAGCTCTCCAGCCCTGTGTCCTGACAGAAGCGGACAACCTCACCTACATTCTGTCTTCAATACAAGTGGGCAGGTCCCCAACCTCAGCTCCTGGGTTCCAGGCAAGAAACCATTAGATGTCCCCTTGCAGTACAGCCAGAATCCTTCCAAGAAAGCAAAAGTCATTTCCTTCCAAAACCTTGACGAGAGCACTGCAAGGCCTGCTTCCAAGGCTGAGCTCGATGTTCAGACTCCTCTCCAGATGAGCCGACTTAGTTTAAAAGAGACAGCCAAACCTAGACTGAAAAACCCAACCCCGACCGCCATCTCTGACCAAGAGCAACCACACAGCAGAACTCACCCGATGTCCGCCAAGGCCTGCTTGAAGTCTGATCCCCCAGAATCTAGCCAGGTCCCAGTACAATCTTTAAAAATGGTCTTCACTAGATTGCACAGTGATTTCTGGAGCTCCAAGCTCGTGACAACGACCTCTGCGCATGATTCTGAGAAGCAAACGCCTTCATCTGAGAGCACCGCCTTGCTTGAGAAACCCTAGGGACCAGGCTGCCAAGTCCCAGGGAACATCCTCTTTGAGGATCTGCAGGTCTCTGCCTCTTCTGAAGACAGTGATTGGGACTGAGACACCCAAGGACAGGAAAAGCTCAACCTCCAGGTTCAGCCGATAGGCAGGAGACGCAACTGAGGAGCTGAAGACAGAGGGACCAGGCTCAGCGTCTACACTGGGTTCCTCCACAGTTTAGGAACAAGCCAACACTGGATGCACGCTGACTGTGGACAACAGACACGGACTGCTTCATCCCTGGGATGTTCAGTTTCCCTTGATCTTAGTAAAGTCCCCCATATGGAACTTTGCTGAATTGTATCAGAATCTGCACTGACCGTGGGGTGAGCATTCCAGTGTTACGGAAGCAGTAAATCTTATGGATCGTGGGTTCGGTGTGGTTCAGAATGACTGCACTGGTCCGCTCCTGATGGTCCACGTGACCTGCATCCTGCATTAGTGGCCTGAGCACTGAAGGGAACCCAGCACTCTATGTGTTCGCAACTATGGAGACGGCTTGGCTGTGTTCAATGCCACTCTTAGGGACAGGTGGTTCGCTTTCCATTACGTTCTGTATTAATACTTTTCTGTTAATCACGGGCTGTGTGTGTATTTTCAACTGTCAGCAATAAAAATCTTGGCTGAAACTGTTTGACTTCCCCACTGTTTTCATCCGAGCATTCTGCGGTTTTGATAAGGGACAAGCTCCCTCTCAGGGGAAGACACAGGTGACCTAGGATTAACAGGACAATGAAAGCAGCGTGATTTACGGTGAGCGCATCTCTTGTGGAAGTCGATTACAGTCTCCATGGGGAGCCTGCGTCTCCTGTGTAGTTTTCCACAACAGTCTTGACTAGCTCGGTGCTACTTTTGCTATCCAGCGTGTTTCTTTTTCTTCTCTTCTGTCTTATGCCTTAAGACAGGAAAATCCCCTCCCTCACCTGAAAGTAAGATTGAGTGTTGTATATTGTGAGTTTTTTCTCTTCTTTATTTTGTTTTGAATTTGAAATATGCAAAATGAAGAAGATGCCCTTTTTTTTTTTCAGTGGGGAAAACTGAATGGGGCTCACAAGACTGCAGGGAGGGAAGAAAGGAAAGAGAAAGCTAAGACATGTGAGGTCAAGAGTGAAATGGACCGACTGCACTCCGCCTGCCGCACCCGGTCTCTCTCGTCCCTGGCACCCTTTCCCTACAGCTCCCTTTACCACATTCGTATCTGTGTGTTGCTCTGTGGCTACTGATTTGAACCAGAACTGTTTGTGTGACCACAGGTTTGGAGCTATCCATTGGAGCCTGGTGGGCTTATCATTCGGTACACAACCAAAGGCAATGACTGTCCCTCCTCCAGAATCGATCCATGGCCAATAGTTTGGCAGGAAGAGGTGAGGCTCCATGAATCCTTCCCTGATCTGGGGGAAGATAGGTATTGACAGGCCCAGTCTAGGGCAGGCCCAGTGCAGACAAGCAGAGCTGCTGGGAGATCATGTCTGCAGTAGCTGTCGTGCCCTAAAGGCAGCAGTATATCATATCACATTCCTCCTTGTTTCTCTCTCTCTCTCTCTCTCTCCTTCCCTCCTCCCTCTCTCCTTTTTTTCCTTCAAACATTTCTGTTAATTCTCTTACACCTAAGTCTTTATTTATTATCCCGTCATCTTCTCCTGGCCTTACTCCAGTGTCTTCCATTTCCCTGTCTGTATCATTCTTTCTACCCTAATATCGTCTGGAATCACTTTATATTTTCTCTTTGAATGTATTTCTTCCTGTGTATTTAGTTATGTTCAATATGCTTTTCATTGTTATAACGTGTTAATCTTCTGGGATTCTGTGACAGTTGTGGAAAGCATCTTAGGGTCTTTTGGGTTTTTAATATTTTATTGAGCTTTTGTACATGTTATACAACAGTTCTTAAACAAATTTAGAGCCCTCCCCATCCATACCTCTCTGCACTGGGCCTCGTGTTTTCTGCCATGCGTGTTAACTCCCACCCCATCAAGCATTTTACCCAGATGTCCCTCAGTGCAAGTTCTCTACTGGAGTCTAGCCAGCCTATCTAGAGATTGTAAGGAAGGTCCACTGTCCCTCCCCCAGCTGCAACCAGTTTCCTTAAGATAGGGTTTCTCTGTAGCTCCAGCTGAAGTAAAATTCACCATATAGACCATACTAGGCTGGTCTTAGGCCCATAGTGATCTACCTGCCTCTGCCTCTTGAGTTCTGGGATTAAGGTCATGTGCTATCATGCCCAACATGAAAAGTATTTTTTAAATGAAGCTTCTTATATTTAAATATATTATTTGAATTTGAAAATGTCATAAAGAAATTATATTTGAACATATTTGAAGTCAATATTTATTTTTATTGACAAGGTAAATAGAGTCTGGTTAAAGAGCTATAAGCAATATAAATATCCTCCCAATATTTTTCTTGGTTTTATTTTATCTTGGATTTGACGGGTTCTTGGTAGTCTGAAAAGATAACTGGTGTTGGAATTGGGACGAGAATCCACCACATTCTGCAGCATTTCCATCTTCTTTTACAGGCACCAATTTCATCTTCTGTTATTTTACAGATGTCTCTTCTGCAAGTGCCTTCCAGGTTGAGACAGTGAGTTTCAGAATTACCCAGACCACTTCTTACTGCAGAGAAGACAGCCAGGAAAATCATCAGCCCAAGGATGTGGGTGTAAAGCCATGAACACACATACATTTGATGACATGATAATTCTGATGCAAATATATGAGGAACCAGATAAGAGACCAATTTAACAGCTCCTTCCCGCCCACATTCCCCTTTTGTCCTCTCCGACCAACAGCTCACTTACAATCTGCTGCTTGTTTTCCTTAGAAATACATAAGAAATCTAGCTTATACTTCAGAAGTAACTTTGTTAAAAATACAAATGAAACAACAAGGATACGATCAAAGTAGATACCCTAAACACACAGTTTCTTCATTATATTATTCCTTTACACAGATCAATGAATATTTCCTGCTCAGTCACCAAACATTTCTCTTCATTCTTACAGAAAAGTGAAAATGTCAAGAACCTCCCTTATATCGAGTGTTACGTCCAGTCAAGATATCTGACCACACAAGACCAGAGGGCTGAGAAGACTTAGAAAGGGGCAAATGCTTGCAACAATAATATAAAAATGAGGCAGAAACAGCCTGTAGGGTGGAACTGAGAAGATGGACAGAGTTTATTTTCTTTTTTGATTTAATTTTTTTGGTCTTTTTGAGAAAAGGTCCCCCTATAGTCCCAGCTGGCCGGGAACTCACTATGTAGACTAGGCTGGCCTTGATCTTATAGAGATCTGCCTGCTTCTGCCTTCTGAGTGCTAGAATTAGAGGTGCGCACCACCACGCCAGACGAGGTTGTTTTCCAATTTCACTACATGAAATAATTTAAAAGATATGCAAACAGGCAAATGCACATGGCTGAAGAGGTCATAGACCTTAGAGAAATCCCCAGGGCTGTCACATCCCTAGGCTAATGTAACTTCTTACTAAGGGCAAACTATGTTTCCTTATATTTACAGTCAAGTATCCCAGTCACCATTCATCAGAGCAGCTTCTTTTGCACAGGCAGAGACTAATACAGAATATCACAGCTGGTCACACACAGACATTGTCCGAGAATTGCCAGTGCCTGAGCGGCCAGTCTACAATGCAACCTCTACACCCAACATAGAACAAAGGGGAAAGGGGACACTAATGAATCTCTCAACTCTTATTAGTGAAGCTCCCTCATGCAACAAAGGGCCAGTAACACAGGAGGTCACAAATGGTCAAATCATGGAGATTAGGAGTTTGTACAGGATAGGTCCCTGGAAATAATTCCATGCATTCTATCAGACCACAATGCATTAAAAACTTAAAATCAACACCAAAAGAAGCCCTAAGAGCTTCACGAATTCATGGAGACTAAACAACACACTCGTGAATGAAGAATGGGTCAAAGGAAAAATTAAGAAAGAAATAAAAGTATTCCTGGAATTAAACTAAAAGGACAATACAACACAAAAAACCTCTGGGACACTTTAAAAGCAGTCCTAAGAGGGAAGTTTATAGCTCTAGGTGCCTACATTAAAAAATCAGAAAGAACACAAATAAATGACTTAACATTGCAACTCAAGAATCTTGAAAGGCAACAACAAATGAAACCCAAACCCAGCAGTCAAGAAGAAATAACAAAAATTAGAACAGAAATTAAAGAAATAGAAACAAAGAAAACAAAACAAAGAATAAATGAATCCAAGAGCTAGTTCTTTGAAAGGATTAATGAGATAGGCAGACTCAGCCAAGTTAACCAAAAGAAAGAAAATCCACAGAATCAGAAATGAAAGAGGAAACATCACAACAGACAGCGAAAGGATCCAGACCTTTATAAGGGAATACTTTAAAAACCTATATGCTATTAAATGTGAAGACCTTAAAGAAATGGATGCATATCTAAAATCATGGGAATCGATAAAGCTAAACCAAGAAGAGATCAACAGCTTAAACAGACTCATAACATATAAGGAAATTGAAAGAGTAATATAAAACCTCCTGACTAAAAAAGCCCAGGCCCAGATGGAGTCACAGCAGAATTCTACCAGACATTCCAAGAAGACCTATATCCAATACTACTTAAATTATTCAAAAAGATAGAAACAGAGGGAGAACTCCCAAATTCCTTCTATGAAGCCAGCATCACTGTAATACTAAAACCAAGTGAAGATACAACCAAAAAAGAAAACTATAGACCCATATGCTTACACATGCAAAAATTCCCAACAAAATAATTACAAATTACATAAACATACATTCCCCATGATCAAGTCAACTTTTTTCCAGAGATGCAAGGGTGGTTCAATAGACATAAGTCAATAAACATATAAATGGACTCAAAGACAGAAGTCACATGGACATCTCAATTGATGTAGAAAAGGCCTTTGAAAAAATTCAAAAGGATTTATGTTAAAAGTCCTAAAAAGAATTGGGCTGGGGGGAACATACCTCAATATAATTAAAACTATATACGAAAAAAAAAAAAAAACCCACAGTCAACATCAGTCTAAATGGAGAAAAACTGAAAGCATTCCCATTACAGTCAGGAATCAGACAAGACTGTCTACTACCTCCACTGCTTTTTAACATAGCACTTGAAACTCTTGCTAGAGTAATAAGACAAGAGAAGTAAGACATAAAGATGGTGAAGAAACACCTTAAAAAGTGTTCAGCATCATTAATAATTAGGGAAATGCAAATTAAAACCTCTTTAAGATTTCATCTTACCCCTGTCAGACTGGCTAAGATCAAGAGAACAAATGCTACCAAATGCTGGAGAGGATGTGGGGAAAGGAACGCTCATTCACTGCTGGTGGACTGTAGACTCATGCAACCCCTGTGGAAGGCAGTGTGGAGAACTCTTTAAAAACTAAAAATGAATCTACCATTTGATCAGGTTTTACCACTCCTTGGCATATACCCAAAGGACTCATCCTATTGCAGAGATACTTGTACATCCCTGTTTGTGGCTGCTCTTTTCACAATAGCTAAGGGGTGGAAGCAACCTAAGTGTCCCTCAACTGACGAGTGGATAATGAAAATGTGGTCCATTTACACAATGGAGTTCTACCCAGAATGATGAAATCATGTCATTCGCAGGTAAATGGATAGAACTAGAAACTGTTATGCTAAGTGAAGTAACACAGAATCAGAAAAACAATGTATGTTCTCTTTCATTTGCGGATCCTAGCACCAAACCCTTATATGTGAATCTGTATGCCAATGTAACTGCATACATTCCAGGACAATGGAAAAGAACCAGGGAGGTGAAGGGAAAGAAGGAACCTCAGAGAGAAGAATAATAGGAGGCAGGTGTTCCTAAGGGAGAACTAGGTTAAAAGAGGGTGTTTAAATGGAAGAGGAATGGAAGGTGATATGAGGAAACGTGGGGATAAAGGGAAAGGAACTCAAGAGGGGGGGCCTCAGGAGATTGGTGTTATCAAGGGAGAAATGGGGACACTTTAAATGGAGAAGGTGTGGAGGGAGGTTAGAGACAGAGACAGAGACAGAGAGAATATATAATGCCTAGTGTAAATCATCAGAGAGAATCATATTAGTCTAACAACCTAATGACAAATTCCACATATAGTATCTCTACAAGAGTCCATGTGCATAGCTGAAGGCTACATAACAAGAAACAGTGCCAGACAGGAGTAACCTTCCTTTGAGTTGTTAGCCAGGGTGATACAAGAGACTCCCAAAACTACACAAGCTATTGCCACAACCCTTAATTGCCTTCCAGAAGTTGAAGATAAGACCCTATTGGTGAAGATAGGACATACTTCAGAGACCAAATTTGGAACAATGGAGCTGGAACTGATCTGGAAGCCACTTCCCCTGAAGGCTAGCTCTCATAGCTCTGGGGAGCATTATGCAGGTAGCCAAGGGAGAACATCAGTCAATGGCCCAACACTAGTCCCATGACCAAATAACCACATCAGTGATTGGTACAGCATTTGATGCTGGTGCAGTAGTGACACTTTTATCTTAGGGTCAATCAGTGGCTTCCTAATTGGTCTTAGAGCCCACTCACAGGAAGAAATCTCATGTGTGCTACTGTAATCATAGCCAAATGCACATGGCTGAAGAGGTCATAGATCTTAGAGAAAGCCCCGGGGCTGTGACATCCCTAGACTAACACAACTTATTACTAAATGAAAATATGTATCCTTATATTTACAGTCAAGTATCCCAGTCACCACTCATCAAATAAGCTTTTTTTACACCAGACAGAGGCTACTACGGAGTACTACACCTGATCACACACAGACATATTCTATGAATTGTCCAAGCCTAAGCAGCACATCTACAATGCAGTGTCTACACCCAGAGCTCACACAATATACAACAATGGATAAAGAGGACACTAATGAATCTCTCAACTCTCATCAATGAAGCTCCCTCATGCAACAAAGGACCAGTAACACAAAAGGTCACAAATGTCTAAATCATGGAGATTAGGAATCTGCAGAGTGTGGGTCCATGGACAGGATTCCTATATCAAGTCTCATTCACCCAGGGCTTAGGAACCACTGCAGAAGAGGGGGTGGAAAGATTGTAAGAGCCAGAAAAGAAAACTAGAATTCTACAAGCTCCTAGGACCTTGCTCATATGAATTTATAGCATTCTCAAGACACATACAAACTCAAGCAGACAAAAACCCAGCATGGAACGGGGTAAACAGGCAGGAGACCCCAATCTTTGCTGAAGAAATATTGGCAACTGACTACGATTGAGTGAGGTTGAACTAATCTTTCTAAAGTGAGAGACTCTGGGTAGGCTGACTAGACCTTAGTGGATGAACCTGCACTGAGGAACATTTGCAGACACTAACTTGACACAGTCCTTAACACAGATGAAAGAATATATGGATTCCAGTTGGGGGGCTATGGGATGGGGTGTCAGTGGAGAAGTGGGCATAAAGATGATTAAGACTGATTGAGATGTTCTGTATGAACTATATAACTATTCAATGAAACAAAGAAAGTTAGGTGAGAAACCAGCTGAGGCTCATACCTAACCTATGAGCATCGTGTCTCCTGTGTCACAGTTGCTGTTCTTCATTCTCTTTAGTCATGCATATAACTCTCTTAATGTTTAGTGTTCTACTTCCTTTTATCTTCTTTTCTTCCCTCTCTTTTGATGTAAAATCAACAAATCAAGAATAAAATCAAGATCTCATGGGAAAAGATTAGGTGGTGTCATCACCTATGGTGTTAGTCTATCCTAAGATAATATTTCTTTTTATTATTTTTAACTGATATATATCATCCTGTGCAATGTGAGTTTGAATATAAGTCCATACCAGAGAATTATAGTGTCTCCACTGAGTGAAGCTTAGCTGTCTGTGTGACTGCTCTGGTGCCTGAAGCTGTGTACTGAAAGGATGTGACTCTGAGCCTGGAGTGTAGGTTAGCTCATTGCAGCAGCGGCTCTGGACTGTGAGACACAGTTGCATGCAGTCCTTGATGACTGATGTACATAGCCATAGTGTTCTAGGATCTAGTGCATGAGTGAACTCACTATGGTGACTAATCTGGTAACACAGATGGGCACAGAAAGATGTTGACTCATGGACTCTCCTTGTGAATGAGCTCAAGATACAAATGATTCAGTGTCTGAGGAGTGAGCAGAGTACAGAAAGAAAGCTAAGTTCTGAAACTGGTCCCATGTAGAATGTTTACAACTTGGGGATCAAAGATGTGGTCAAGGGGAGGGGAGGTCCTGGCTTAGAGCAACAGCAACTACTTTGCAGAGGTGAGAGAGGTGAGCCTCGTCTCCCTCTTTGGGATTCCCTGTGGAACTGTTTGTTTTTGGGGTGCAGAACACAGGAAAAATAGGAGAGAAAGAAAGTGCACATCTGACCTCAACAGACTAGACTGTTTATCAGCACAGCGAGGGCAGCAGCCATCCTGCGGGATGGAGACCACTGCGCGGGCACAGGGATTGGTCCGAGTCTTCTATATGGGCAGCAGCTACAAAGGGAATGTGGGGGCAGCTGCTGTGGGGAGATTTATTCTCAGCCATTCTTGTGGTTTTTCTCGGGACTCATCCGTGTGCCCTGTCTGGTCACCCAGGCAGGGAGAAAGAGGAATTCCCCAGTATAGAACTGGATGATCAGGAGTCCCATGTTGTGCCAATTTCCTTCAGAAATGGTCATTGCTTACCACAGTAACAAAACACTTCAACGTCCTCTACTGAATAGGCTGCTGAAAACCACAGAGATTTCCCCACACACGACTGAAAATGGTAACTTCTGCCTTTTCCTTTGTTCGTAGTCATCTCTTGGAGTCTCTGAAATGCCAGCTTCAGCAAAAGTCAGTGTTTCCCAATCTACATCTTGAAATCACTCCTCCAAGCTAAAACTTCAGTCTTTCAATCACTTCATATTTTGGTCAGCTTAGAAAGAATTATAAGCTATTTTTTCTCTCCATATTTAGATCTGATCTATCTATTTCAGTGGTTAAGTGTCTCTTAGCAACGGGGGTATAAGAATGACAAGAAAATAATGCAGATGATTGAATGAATGGGCAAGTGTGAAGAATAAAAACTCCAAAGGAAAAGATGTTGAAAAAAACAAAAGGAAGCATTGATGACAAATTATATACAGATGGCAAGAGAATCAATGAAGGAAAAGACATATTCAGATTGTTTATCCAGAAGAGGACACTGAAACACAAAGACTAGCCTATCTATGTCAAATTCCAGAAGGGAAGAGCAAGAGGATCAGCATTCAAGGAGACTCAATGGTAAGTTACATGAAAGTATAAATTCAGTAAATTAAGAAAAGTACTTTAGCTGATAGAATATGAAACAGATTAAACATAAACTTTAAATGCAAACAAAAGATTATAAACATGCTGAAAAGACATAATTTGTAATGAAATACTTTATCTCACTATGACAGCAAAAACTAACATAAAATGGGTGAACTTATGTAAAAAAATGAGAATCGGGTTCTCAGAAATTCTATGTTTCAAGAACAAATTAACTGATCAGGATCTAGAGAGATGGTTCAGTGGATAAGAAGCAGGGGACCAGTTTCAATTCCCAGCACCCACATGGTAGCTACCAATTATCTGTAACTCTAGTTACATGGCCACAGCATGGTGGCCATGGCACTAGGATGGCAGAAACTGCTCATAGAGGATTATGAGGGAAGATCATGAGTTCAATCTTCAATATGTTAATTTTCAAACTAAACATGTAAGTAGAGGTGCCAGGTGTGCCACTGGATGATTCATTTCAAGTCTGGAGAAAAGTCCAAGAGAGGAATTAAAAGGATGAAACTGGCCTAGTCCCTTAACACGTGATTAGAGAGACTAAAGAAGGGGACTGAACCCCGGGGCTCCCTACCAGGAAGAGTCACTAAAACAGGAAGAGGGGTTGAAAAGATGGCTAAGCCTTAAAAGCATCTGCTCTTCCTGTAGAGGACCAGGGTTCAGTTCCCGGCACCCAAATGGGAACTAACTATTGTCCCTTATTCCAGGTCCTGGGAATCCCATGCCTTCTTCTGACATCCTAAAGACATTGCATGTATATGGAAAACTTTCATACATGCAAGCAAAACATTCATACATATTAAAAAGTCAGTCAAAAAAGCTTTAAAGGAAGAGGAAACTGTAGCAGAAACTTCAGGGTCATGGGGAGAAAACCAGAGTGCTAACACTCAGTAAGTAGATGTGGTGCATTATGAAGACAGGCCTCGGCAGTTCTGGAAACTTCTGAAACAAGTCAGGTAAGGTTACAGTGATGAGCAGCCACTAGTGCCAAGTGGATGAGATCATTGGTGATGCTTATACATTAAGAAAGAGAAAACTATGGATGAGTAAGGATTAAAGCAACTCGAACCGCAGAGCAGGAGGGTGCGGAAAATGCTTGACGTGGGTGTTTTCTAGAGAGCGAAAGGGGAAGGTTCCAAGGTTAAGACTATAGGCCGTGATTTCAAGGTACTTTGTATAAAATGGAGAAGGGAAAGTAAGGAAATACATCTTTCTTATGACTGGAGAAACAGTAGTGTATGTGTATGATGGAGACACAGTAGTGTATGTGTATGATGGAGACACAGTAGTGTATGTGTATGATGGAGACACAGTAGTGTATGTGTATGATGGAGACACAGTAGTGTATGTGTATGATGGAGACACAGTAGTGTATCTGTATGATGGAGACACAGTAGTGTATCTGTATGATGGTGGTGATGGTAGGAATACAATTAATGTGAAAGCACTGGTATGCCGAACTGCAGCAGAGAAAATCCTCAGTACACATGAGGAGATGGAGTAAAACAGACATTTAAAATAGATCTTTACATTTTCCTTTGACTCTTTGGAACCTCTTCTGTAATACCGACACACTGGTTCCCAAAATGACACAATTAAATTTTTTCCTGGTCAATGTTGCCAGATTATTATGAAACACATTATTCTCTTAATGAACACCTTTCTGTTGTTTTGCTCATCTCTGTGTCCTTTGTTTCTTTGCATTTCTTGTTTCCTCTCCTCTCTCTTCTTTAGATTATGCTGTGTTTCCTAAAATCCCATAATGCGTGCTCGGGCGGCTGCGTTTTAGTGATGAGTCACCCTTTCTCACGTCTGTATTTCTGTGTTTTCCATGTGGTAAGCCTGTTATGCACTATGACCACTGCAGCTTGGTGTCTTTCCTCATTGTCTGTGGCTCTTTCATATCCTTTCTTGTCTACAGATTCACTTTGTAAAACATTGTTTTTTACAAAGTCTATTATGTTGGGCTTTATTTATACTTTGACCCATTTCACAAAAAAAATGGGAAGTTCCCTGGCTAACTCCAGGTTCTCCACCAGAGAGTTTTTGAATTCTCACTTAGTTTGGCTGAGTCATCCTATAGACCGTTATCTCTTCCCATACAATTTTCAGGTCTTTGAAGCTCTCAGTTATCACTACCTCCCCTG
Source organism: Eospalax fontanierii (assembly GCA_035773235.1). Classification (NCBI taxonomy): domain Eukaryota; kingdom Metazoa; phylum Chordata; class Mammalia; order Rodentia; family Spalacidae; genus Eospalax; species Eospalax fontanierii. The sequence goes on along the minus strand of CM069542.1, from coordinate 57,908,427 downwards.
ATAAGATCTCGTCCATCTCTTCCGACCTATTGCATGGATACCATCACAGATGCTGCTTCAGATGTCCTGGAAAGTATAACTACCCTCAAAGAGTTCCCACATGTCACCAAGGAGTCCACAGGTACAAAGATAGGGTGAGGCAGAACATGACCTCACTTGATTTTCATTAATGGCAGAGGAATGTCTTTTTTTGCTTTGACATGATCTTAGTGGACCTGTTGGTAATCAGTTTCTGAACCTCTTAATTTCAAGACCTTGTCTGATCTTCTAGAAAGCCTTTTAAACCTAAGACCCCTGAATCAGCCAATAACTTACCTGGGGGTAAGAGGGTCAAAAGGAAGAGGAGAGTGTAGAGAAACAGATGGAGTCTCATGGCTGAAGGGCCCGTCATGTGAAGACAGATCTGTTGTAACCTGGAGTCTTTGAGAATGGCAGATCCAGAGCTTTTTATGATGCTCCCGAGTCTGTGGTTTGTTCTTGGTTAGCAGAGCCTAACAAAAGGAGAATAACTTAATCTCCCACATGAAATCTTCAGAGACAAATGTGGGAATAACTCAGTGGATAAAAAGGCAGTAGAGACAAAATAACTAATACATTTTTCTTCTTCATTGCGATTAGTTCCTTGAGAATTTCATGCAATGTATTTTGACCGTATTCACCCCGCTCTCCCAGCTCTTCTAAGTCTACCCTGCTTCCCTTTTGTCCTCTGTAAAAAAACTAGTCCAATTCATATATACATACATACATATATACATATATATATATATATATATATATATATATATATATACACACACATATATATATCCCATCTACTCCTGGATGTGTGGACATCAGTGACAACAGGCACAAGCTCAAGCCTGACAAAAGCCTCAGCACGAAGGAGGAGGAAGGCACCATGTCCCCTGCTCCACTGAGGAGCGATGGGCAATGACTGCTGCTGGGAAAGGGAGAATCCATTTTCTTTACGAGTATGATCAATACAGTTTTAAAGGGTAAAAAATGTCGGAAGACAGATACTAACTTCTGTACTTACTGTGAAATAAATCCCCAATAATTAAGATGTCATAAAAGAATGGACAAATCCATAGAAGAAAAGTAGAAGTCGCAGAAATAGACCTACACAAAAAAAGTAACTCAGTAGAGAAAGGATACACTTTCTCAACAAGTGGTGCTATAGCAAAACTGGACATCCGAAAGTAGAACTGTGTGTCTAAAGATGGACCTTACAACTGTCACAGAAATCAAGGTAGCTTGATACTGACACATGAAACACCAGGCTGTGTGATGCCTGGAAAATAATGTGGGAGAGAACCGAGGTGGTTGTGTTTTGGCAATGACTTTTTAAAAGATAAAACTCCAGAAGCATGATCCATGAAAGATAGAATTGACAACTTGGACCTCATTAAAATTAGCAACTTTTCTTCTATGAAATGGACTCTTAAGAGGATGTAAAGAAAAGCGACAGAGTAAGGAAAAATTCACAAAACATGCTCCTGGTTAAGCACTAGCGTGCTAAAGACACAAAGAACAACTAAAAAGTCACTCCGGGACACATTTAAAAGTATTGAAATCTGCAAAGACCAAAACCCAAGTCACATTTAAAGGCTAACCTGTCATTAAAAATGTCCTGTATCTTACCAGAAATGATAAAGGCCAAGAGAGCATGGACTGGTTCATATAGTTCAGGTACTGAAAGAAAAATATCTTCCAAACTATATATCCTTCAGACTTAAACAAAAAATAAAGACTTCGCAAAATAAGCACAAACTAAAAAAAAAAAAAAATAATAACTGCTAAATTAACCTGAGATATCAGAAGAACTCCTAGACCCAAAAGAAGAAATAAGACAAAGGCCATCAAGAGCACATGAGAGAACAGCTCTCACTAGAAAGCCAGTCAGGCAGAATAGTAACAGCGAAGTGCGGCATGAAAGTCTCCTAACCAAAAAAGACTAGGACAGATTCATTGTGGAATTTTACCACATTTTTTAAAGAATTAATACCATTTCTCTTCAAATGAATCTAGAAAACACAACAGGAAAATACTCAAAAACTCGTCTAGCCAGGCATGGTGGCACATGCCTTTAATCCCAGCACTTGAGAGGCAGAGGCAAGCAGATCCCTGTGAGTTCAAAGCCACCCTGATCTACATAGTGAGTTCCAGGCCAGCTGGGGCTACAGGGAGACCCTGTCTCAAAAAGACAAAAAAAAGCTTATTCTATAAATCCGATATTAAGCCTGATACCCAAACCTCATAAAGATAGAATAAAATAAATCTATGGGCCAATTGTCCTAATGAACATAGAGACAAAAAGACATCATCAAAATGCTTGTAAAATTTAATTCAGCAATTTATCACGATTAAATTGGTTTCAGTGCAAGAATACTAGAGTGGTTCAACATATACAAATCAATAAATATAGCACAGCATATAAATAGACTTAGGGACAGAAATCACATGATCACCTCAGAAATGCAGAAAACCCTTTGATAAAGACCAACAACCCTTCATTTCAAAATCCTACTATGAGAACAACAAAATACTTAATGAAGAAAAACTGGAAGCATTTCCTCTAAATCAGGGATGGGGCAAGGGTATCCACTCATTTAATATAGTATTTAAATTCTAGCCAGGCAAGACAAATTAAAAGAGATATAGGTAGGAAAAGAAGTTAATCTATCCATGCTTACAGATAATATGGTCTTATACCGAGAAGGCCCTGAACTCTTCACTCAAAACACTGTGAGATAGCTCAGTGAGTACAGGTGATTGCACCAAGCTGGACCACCTGAGTTCAATTCCCGAGGTCCTTCATAGTGAAAGGAGAGAGTAGGCTGCCACAAGTTGTCCTCTGACCTCCACACATGTGCCAGAGCACGTACTGCTGCTGGGAAAATAGGATGTCCACCTGTTGAATAGTGAAGCCAGATGTTTGCCTCTCAAAATCAACTCTACACAACTCAAAGGCCTTAATTTAAGGTATTAAAATTAAAATATAATAGAAGAAAAATATGAATAAACACAAGATATTGGCACAGGAAGCAATGTTCTGAATATGACGCTAACATAAAGGAAAGAACAAAAATTGACAGATTGAATTGCATCAAATTAAAAAAACCTTCTGTGAAGCAGAGGAAACCATTTCTAAGGTGAAGAAACAGCCTCAGGGCCATCATTATGGCTCAGCATATGAAGGTGCTTGCCACCAAGCCTGACAACCTGAGTTTAATCACCAAGTTTAATCATATGGCAGGAGAAGAGGACCATCTTCTTCAAGCTGTCTTCTGACAACTTCGTATATACTCTGGAGCAGGCACGTGTGAAACACACAGACAGACAAACACACACACACAAAAATCAATGTAATTAAAATTTTACTTTAAAAAATCCTGTAAGATGGACAAGAGTCCTTGCCAACAATTCCTCCATCAGAGGATTAAATATCTACAATATATAAAGAACTCAAAAAACAAAGAACAATCCAGTTAATGAAAGGACATAAGAACTAAATAGACACTTCTCAAAATGAATTGAATATGCCTACTCATTGTGCAATCTTTAGCCATCCGGGAAATGCAAATCAAAATAGCTGACATTCCATTTTATTCCAGTTGTAATGACATTGTGAAAAAAAGAACCCAATGCTGGAAAGGATGTGGCCAGGATCAGGGTATTGGTAGGAATTTTAATTAGTGTAACTGTGATGGAAATCAGTATGGGATTCCTCAAAAAACTGAGAATAGATCTAGCTGCTGCATACCTGGATAAATGCCCCAGATGATCAGAGTCAGAACACTTGGTTGATATTGCATACACATGCAGTCTTTACACTAGCCAAGGAACCAACCTAAATGTCCATCACTGGATGAACACACAAAGGAGATACAGAACACGTAGGTAACAGCATATTACCAGGCACAGGAAGAATTTCAAACTGCGTCATAAAGAAAAATAGATGAGCCAGAGATCATCATGTAAAGTGAAATAAGCCAAACTCAGGAAAATAATTACCCTCATGTATTGTCTCATATGTGGATTATAAAGAATAAATAAATTAGGGGCTGGAAAGATGACTCGGGGGCTAAGAATGCATGCTGCTCTTGCAGAGGACCTGAATTCTGTCCCCAGAACCCATATCAGACAGGTCACAACAACCTGTAACTCCAGCTGCAGGGGATCCAACACCTTCTCCTGGCTTCTGTGGCCACTTGCATGCATGTTGATAGACACATATATACATAAATAAAAAATAAAATAAATGTTTGAAAGAATAAAGAAATAGAACTGGAAAGTTTGCAGAGGCTTGTCATAGAAGGAAAAGGAGCCAGGATCATGAGAGGACAGGGAATGTAATCAAAGTACACTATGTGCATGTATAAAATTCTGTTACTGGAGGGACCCCAGGAATCCTTGAATGTTCTTCCTGCCAGGAGTATCTTTTTTTCTGGGGTGTTGACACAAGATACTCTGTGGGTGATTTATGATAATCATTTTCAGCATGCCATGTAGTTCTTACATCTGGAAGATCTAGAGACACTGTAGCTTAGTCCAAACCTCAAGGATATGACACAGACTAAAGGTCATCTATGTAGGCAGGCTGAGGCTGAAACACAACAAAAACTCCTAATACCATAATGCCTACAAGGGTGGAGAAGCTTCTCACGGTCATTAGTGTGGCCACACATCTCAGAAAAGAATACAGATCTGATGCTTAGAACACGTCCCCACATCATCTGACATCTTTCCTGTGGATGGTCTAATGTGTATCCTTTTATAATAATAGGATACATTATAATAGGATAACTATAACCCCAAGCACAGCATTTCTCTAGTTCTGGGAGTCATTTTAGTGAGTCCCCAACACTGAGAATGGTCCTGGGAATTTGAACTTGTAAGCAAGCACTGTGAATTAACAATGGTCCTATGGAACGCCACATGTCCAACTGGCATCTAAAGGAGGAGTAGTCTTGTGGGGACTGTTGCCTTGGTCTAGCTAAACTCCTTTGCAGAAGGTATCAGAAGTCTTGGGCCTCCTGATCATTCTGGAGAATTACGCCCCTGGTCTCCAGTTTGCCTACATTCTTTTTTTTATTTTTACTTTTATTTATTTTTACTTTATGTGTATGAGTATTCTCGCTGCATGTATGTAAGTACATCCGTGTTGCGCAGTGCCCAAGAGCAGAGAAGGGCATCGGAGTCCCTGGAACTGGATGGTTGTTAGCCACTATATGGGTTCTGGGATTCAAACCCAGGTCTTCTGTGAGAACAGCCATTGTTCTAAACTGCTGAGCATCTCTCCAGCCCCCAGTTTGTCTACATTCTTATACTAATGTCTGTTTAAGGAATTTCTGTTGATATTTTTGAAGAATAGTAGTCAATATGATTCATTTTTCTGCCTTGCATCAGGATAATCTTGGTTTGGGAAGTTTCCCCCCCTTTCATATTTTTTGAAAGTCTGTGAGGATTTGTACAGGCTTCAGTTTCTAAGAACTTCCAAAATTAGTAATCTAATCTCAGCAGCTCTCCTCTGAGGAGCCCACATCTGTTACCAACTATGTCTTACTTTCCTCTGAACGCTCTTCTTCCTCCTACCCCTAGTGTTTAAAATCTATACTAAAAATTCTTAACAAATTCCAACTCTGCTTCAAAACTATAATTATTTAATCTCTTTGTAAGTCTATTCAAAATTTCTATTTATTTGAGTCAGCTGATAATGACCCCTCATGGGAATTTGTCCGTTCTTCTAAATTGTGTCTTGCATTGTCAAACAGCTGTCCTTGGTATTCCCTTATAATCACCTTCATTTCTCCAAAGCTGTGGTATTGGTCTCCTTTTATCATTGATCTTAGTAACTTGAGTCTTCTCTTTATTTTCTGACAGTCTATTTTAAATTATTTCGACTTTTTAAAGAATCAGATTTGGTTTCATCTTTTTTCTGCTTCCCGTTCCATTGGTCTTTACTTTCCCTTTACACTGGCTTCCTTTTCCTTCCAGCCTCGAATGTGATTGTCTGTTTTCCTCAAGATTCTTAAAGACAACTTAGAGTATTAGCTTTATTCATTCTTGATTGCTAGCAAGATTCGTAAGGGCTTTAGCTTCTAAGAACCTCTAAAATTAATAACTGAATCCCATGAAGCAGTAGATACGCTCTCAACATGGATTCTAAGGCATCTATAGAGTCCTGTGCTTTGACTTCATTTACATTCATTCAAAAACTTATTCTCAGTATAACTTTCTTCTTTGAGTCCACTATTTTGAAGTATGCTGCTTGGTTTTCAAATGTTTATTGAACTCCTGTGTTCCCTCCCACTGTCTCCAAATCAGCTCCATCCAGCCGCACAGAGTTTACCAACCCCTGCTTTACCACATAAAATGGACCAAGGACCCTTCAATATTGAGATACAAAGAAACCGCACATCCTGTTCTGGGATCACTGCTTTGTGTGGGAGAATCTTTCCGGATTTTAGATTCAACATGTACTCCTTTCTTCCATTTAAGATTTTACAGATGACAAATTGCTAGGAAGTAAGTATCTTGAGGAACTTCATATGCAATCCCATAGTCCTCACAGAGCAGACGACTGCTTCTATATGCACTATGGGCTGTGCTGGCCCATAGATTGAGTTTTCAGAGTAGACATTATCACTTCTTTTACATAAAAGCTGGGGGTGGCCTGTGGTATAAAATGAGCCATGTTGAATGATCTCATGGGACATTGTTTCTGTGCTGAGACAAGAAGCCTTCGCTCCTTATATCCAGAAAACTGAACCTAAAAGATGCAGTGAGGGGCCAGCAAGATGGCTCAGCAGGTAAAGGCACCTGCCACGTAAGCCTGATGACCTGAGTTCTAGCCCTGCAACCTGTGCTAAAAGGCCAGATGCTGTAGCATGCATCTGTAATCCCAGCACTCTGTGGTGGGAGGCAGAGACGGGAGAAAGCCTATCTCCAACACGGTGAAAGATGAGAACCGACTCCCAAAAGTTATCTTCTGATCTCCACACACATGCTGTGCACATGCCCACACTCACCTATACACACACTGCACACGAAACAACAACAATAGATAAAACACAGCAGAAATAAGTCAACAGGCAGAGAATAAAGAGCTCTTGGAGCGAAAGACACCAAATGGAAATGGCCCAAAGACAGCTCAAAGCATGTTCCCACGTGGAAATCCTAGTCACAAGGACACTTCAAGGACAAAGCAACTGGAAATATCACCTTAGATCAGTGGAAATTCCTCCAAGAACAAAATGGATTTCAGTCTGACTTTAACCTCAGGAAAATAAAGTCACTCCACCTTCCAACGTAATGGTCACCCACCACTCACAATACAAAGGTGGATGAGAAAATGATCTCGAACAGGAAAATCGCCTGAATAATACTTTTATGGATATAGCAGTCCAGGTGCTGTGAACACTGCCCACCGCTTCCTTACTGTGAGGTGTCAGAGTCACCAAGAGAAGCGCACAAAGGGCAGCTGTTACTACGTGTTCTCTCTCTGACTCTGTTCTCTCTGTCTCTGTGTGTGTGTGTGTCTCTCTCTCTGTGTGTCTCTCTGACTCTGTTCTCTCTGTTTCTCTCTCTGTCTCTCTCTGTGTTTCTCTCTCTGATTCTGTTCTGTGTCTCTCTGACTCTGTTCTCTCTGTCTTTCTCTGATTCTGTTCTCTCTGTGTCTCTCATTCTGTCTGTGTCTCTCTCTGTCTCTTTCTCTCTCTCATACACACACAGAGACGCATGTACCACATACCATAAAGAGATGGGGGAGAGTAAAAGAGAGAGGAATCCTTGGAAAACCTGGAGAGGTCATGGATTTCATCTCCCTGAATTGCTAGTCCACACCTAAGTCTTGAAATGGCTTCTCTGTTTCATTGATCTGTTTGTTTTACTCTTCATTGATGTCATTGATTTGGGGGAGGAGGGGACTCTTTGAGACAGGATCTCCCTATTACCCTGGCTTGCCTGGAACTCACTAGGTAAACCAAGCTGGCCTCAGTCTCACAGAGATTTGCCTGCCTCTGCCTCTGGAGTGCTGGGATTAAAGACATGCACCATCATGCCTGGCTATATTGATCATTTTTCAAACTAGTCTTTTGATTTCTTTGCCCAGAATTGTTTTAGTGTCTTTGGATTTAGTGATTGAAGAGTTGTGAACTTCTGGAAGAGTTATATTGTCTTGTTTTTTTATATGTTTCTTATATTTCAATGCTATGATTTATGAACCTGTTGGTATGGGAATATCTTCCAGTTTTACATGGGATATCTTTTTATTAGACTTTTTTTGAGGCCTCAATTCCCAGTACCATCCAGAGAAAAGAAAATAAACAATTAGAACAGCAACACCAAAATAAATCAGATACAACAAAAAACAATGAAAGTCAATTGAACTACTAAACTATTGCACCACCAGTCACCATAAGAAAGTAGCAAAAATAATGTAGAACAAACTACGAAATTAAAATTTAATAACGATATAATAAAAGGATTAAAGAAGAGAGGGGCAGGAAAAATGAAGGAATCAAGGTTAAATAAGAGGAATCAAGGTTAAACAGAGGAATCAAGGTTAAACAAGAGGGATCAAGGTTAAACAAGGGGAATCAAGGTTAAACAAGAGGGATCAAGGTTAAACAAGGGGAATCAAGGTTAAACAGGGGGAATCAAGGTTAAACAGGGGGAATCAAGGTTAAACAAGGGGAATCAAGGTTAAACAAGGGGAATCAAGGTTAAACAAGGGGAATCAAGGTTAAACAAGGGGAATCAAGGTTAAACAAGAGGGATCAAGGCTAAACAAGAGGGATCAAGGTTAAACAAGGGGAATCAAGGTTAAACAAGGGGAATCAAGGTTAAACAAGGGGAATCAAGGTTAAACAAGGGGAATCAAGGTTAAACAAGGGGAATCAAGGTTAAACAAGGGGAATCAAGGTTAAACAAGGGGAATCACGGTTAAACAAGATGAATCAAGGTTAAACAAGATGAATCAAGGTTAAAACAAGGGGAATCAAGGTTAAACAGGGGGAATCAAGGTTAAACAAGGGGAATCAAGGTTAAAACAAGAGATATCAACGTTAAACAAGAGGGATCAAGGTTAAACAAGGGGAATCACGGTTAAACAAGATGAATCAAGGTTAAACAAGGGGAATCAAGGTTAAACAAGGGGAATCAAGGTTAAACAAGGGGAATCAAGGTTAAACAAGGGGAATCAAGGTTAAACAAGGGGAATCAAGGTTAAAACAAGGGGAATCACGGTTAAACAAGATGAATCAAGGTTAAAACAAGGGGAATCAAGGTTAAAACAAGGGGAATCAAGGTTAAACAAGGAGAATCAAGGTTAAACAAGGGGAATCAAGTTTATACAAGGGGAATCAAGGTTAAACACGGGGAATCAAGGTTAAACAAGAGGGATCAAGGTTAAAACACGAGGAATCAAGGTTAAACAAGAGGAATCAAGGTTAAACAAGAGGAATCAAGTTTAAGCAAGGGGAATCAAGTTTAAACAAGAGGAATCAAGGTTAAATAAGAGGGATCAAGGTTAAACAAGAGGGATCAAGGTTAAACAAGGGGAATCACAGTTGAACAAGATGAATCAAGGTTAAACAAGATGAATCAAGGTTAAAACAAGGGGAATCACAGTTAAACAAGGGAAATCAAGGTTAAACAAGGGGAATCACAGTTGAACAAGATGAATCAAGGTTAAACAAGATGAATCAAGGTTAAAACAAGGGGAATCAAGGTTAAACAAGGAGAATCAAGGTTAAACAAGGGGAATCAAGGTTAAACAAGAGGAATAAAGTTTAAGCAAGGGGAATCAAGTTTAAACAAGAGGAATCAAGGTTAAACAAGAGGGATCAAGGTTAAACAAGGGGAATCAAGTTTAAACAAGGGCAATCAAGTTTAAACAAGAGGAATCAAGGTTAAACAAGAGGGATCAAGGTTAAACAAGAGGGATCAAGGTTAAAACAAGATGAATCAAGGTTAAAACAAGGGGAATCAAGGTTAAACAAGGGGAATCAAGGTTAAGCAAGAGGAATCAAGGTTAAACAAGAGGAATGTCAAATTAGGAAAAAAGGACACTAATGTGAAGAAGAGGAAGACAAAAGATTTTTTAATTATTTTAAAAATTAATAAAATTAGATAAAAGTTAAAAGTTGAGTAAAAATTTATAAGCATTTCAGGTAGACTGAGTTAGTTTCTTCCTCTCCGGAGGAGGCAGCTTCTTGGTTATTTTTTGCATATGGATATCTTTATTTTGATTTTAAGATCTCGCCCTCTAGAATTATAAAGTCTTATGCTTTTTTTTTAAGTGACTGACTGTATTTTTCTCCTGACTGACATGAGGGTGCATCCCACCATCTCCGTACTTTCCTCTGTTCTAAGAGAGCATCCAGTTCTGAGGGAATCCTCACCAACACTTGTGGCTTATGGTCCTGAGGAAAATGACTCTTCCTTACAAATGCCTACTGCTGAGATGCTCCACAAGGGGACTGCCTCTCCTCTTCCTTTCTCTGTGGACCTAGCTATGCAGGACAAGCCTGATTCTTCTACCAGCCCCAGACCAAAGCTAGCCACTCCTGGTTCTGATGAGAGCCCTGGGAAGAAGAGAGTCCAGACCAAGAAATAGAAGATATGAACCATGTTCTCTCAGACCCAGCTGTGTGCACTCAATGACAGGTTTCAGAGACAGAAGTACCTCAGTCTCTAGCAGATGCAAGAACTTTCTAGCATTCTGAGCCTTATCTACAAACAGATTAAGATCTGGTTCCAAAACTAAAGAATTAAATGTAAACAGTGGCAGGAAAGCAACTGGTCAAAGACCTTCAACAGTCAGGGCTCAGCATCTACAGAATATTCAGGCCTCTGTTCCAGCCATCTCCAGGGACACCTGATGAGCCCATCTGGAAAACCTCCAATGTGAAGCAATAAGACCTAGAATAATCCATCTTGGAGCAACTACTCCAGGAACATTCAGGCCTGGTATCTACAAGCCTGGAACAGTCAGGCCTGGAATGCATGGTTCCATAACACTGGAGAGGGATCTCTGCAGTCCTACATGCAGTTCCAGCGAAACTTTCCTATCAGTGACTTGGAGGCCAGTTTGAATAACACTCCCTGCTACAGACAGAGATAAGGTAGCCTTAGCTACAGATCCAGTCTAAGTTTAGGTACCTTTAGGTTGTAGAATCTAAAACTATAGGAAGTAAACCATAAAGATGGATCTGAAATGGTGGTCACTCCGGAGGATGGGGCAGCCAGATCAAAAGTCTGAGGTCAAATAGACTACATAGCAAGTTCAAGATCAACCTGAACTACATATATGTAGAAAGATCCTATCTCAAAACAAAACTAAAGCTATGTGTGATGGTATACTTCTGTTTGGGGATTGGAGACTCTCTCTGTTACAGAACCCGCGGTGGCTTCCTTCTTTGGAAGCTCCATCTCACTATGAGCCCACTTTGTTCATTAATATTTGTAGGAAGATTTTTATGCTTGATAAATCAAGGAAAATCACTACCAGCTTAACTGGTTTAAATTCAAATAAAACATTAACTTTACTTTTAAATATATATACATGTATGTGTGTGTGTGTATACACACACACACACATATGTATCAAAGACTTGGCAAAAGCAATACAATTTTATAAAACAATACTAAAAGTCAGTAAAAAAGAAAAATAAATTGGCAAAACTTTTTTCCAGGTCCTCTAATATCAGAATTTGCCCAGTCTGGGAAAGGGGATGTAGAAGGTGTTATTAAGGTCTGTCCTTCTTCTTCTCTGTGCCTGTCATACTGGTTAGAGCTGTAACAAATGACCACAGGGTCAGTTAAAGGTAACAGATGGCCCAGGGGCTGAGCTGCTTCAGATCTTCCCTTCCTTGAGGACCAGGAGCCAGTGTTGGCCACCGTGAGCTCTGTGGGCTGTATGTCTGGCATCCTTCCATTTGCTTCAAAGGTGCCTCGGTTTGTGCACCCAGGTATGGCAAATGTCCCTGCCAAGGACTGTCTTTTGTGCCAGAGTGTGGGCAGCGAACAGAATACCGAGTTCTGCGCCGGGGGGAGAGAGCTGAGGGAACGGAGCACACTGCCTGCTCTGTCGGTGCCTTCACATCTCACCCATCAGTAAGCCGCTGTGCCGGGGAGACAAGGCCAGGGCAATTCAGTGGTCCACTAGACTGCTCAAAGCACAGCCTCACGGGGCAGCAAACCATATGTGGTAGATAGGTGGGCCCAGAGGCTAAGCAGCTATGAGCTCAGAGCAACACACAGTATGGATTGCTACTCCCCGGTGGAAAATGAGGCCATTAATCACTGTGTGGTACACAACCAGAGTTCCTGCAGCCAAAACCCTTCCATCTCCTCTCATGTCCGTCTTCCACAGTGACACCGTGGTGGGGTGTCTCCAGACTCCCTGACTTGTGGCTGTTCCCCAGCATAGCTTAATCTCAAACAACAGCTCCTTCTTGTGATGGTGCCTCATGACAGCACTCCTTAACACAGCAGCAGCACAATGGTGGTTTGTCAGCACTGGCCTACCCCAGCAGGAGGAGCCACTGCGCACCAAACCACCACACTGCCTTTCAGGCTTCTGAAAACTATAGGTTTCTCCTACAGAGAGGGCTCCAAGCCTCTTGTTATCAGAGTTACAAGGCTCATCTCATAGCTGAAGCTTAGTTTTCCACTCGGACCCCCGAGGTGGCTGGGTTGAAGCTGCAGAACGTGCTCTACTTTTCTCTGCCTCAGCAGGTCCCCTTGGTAGCTAACGGGCCTGTCTCCATTACCGTGACTCCTTCTTCCTCTCTGTGTCCTTGAAATCTAGCCTCTCCTTCATCACCCTGATTCTTCTTGCTTGTGGAGTCACGTGGGAGGAACTTCTCAGCCACCACCTTATCCTGGAACTTTATGCTAAATATTCTTACCAGGAAGAATGGGAGAAGGACCAGAGAGAGGAGAAATTTGGGGAGAGAAGGGACATGTTGTGACCGAGATGGTAGCCATGGTTTCACAGTTGAATAGTGAGTCTCAAACTCATTCATGTGTACATATTAAATATGTACCATTTTAGGATCAATCATACCTCCATAAAGTGATTTTAAAGAAAGGTGAGAAAAAATGTTAAAAAGGAGTGTATATTCCTTGGCCCTTCCTCGCTGCTTAGTCCTCCCTTCTGGCTACAATCAGTGATGGTGGGTGGGGATTCAGCAACCACTAACCTCTTCAGATAGACAGCAAAGAGGGGAGCTAGAAGGGGACTGAATGCTCCCCGACCCCAAGAAGAGCCATATGGCCGCAGATGAGGAGACTACAGACTTAAATGACAGGGGAAAAAAACAATTTTTCTTTCTTTTTCAAGCCATTTTATTTAGGAGTTCACATCTTATTTTATTCATAAAAATAAAAAATATGATACACTTGTCAAAAGTAGGAGCCATGTTTGTCTCACTTGTGGGCGTTCAACAACGTGAGGGGATGGTAAGGTGACCACAGAGATGCGTGTGATAGACTGAAAAGTCACAAACACACTGGGTCTGTGGCTTGCGCCTGAAATCCCAAAGCCAAGAGACTGATGCAAAAGGGTGTCCATGAGTGTGTGGCCAGCTTGAGCCTCGTAGCAAGTTCTAAGCTAGACTGGACACAGAGTGAGATGCTGTCTAGGAAGAAGGAGGAGGAGGAAGAGGAAGAGGAGGAGAAGGAAGTGGGAGAGAAGGAGAGGGAAAGGAAGAGGAAGAGGAAGAAGAAGAGGAGGAGGAGGAGGAGGGGAGGAAGGAGAAAGACTACTCAAACAAGGTATCACTTGATGGCTATGTATATTTTTACTTATTGATTCTGATTCTACTATTCAAACTATATTTATATGTTTATAACCGAGTTTTGATAAGAATTTTTTCTCTTTTTATTTGCTGTTATTATGATATGTGTGGTTGGCGGTTATTATGATATGTGTGGTTGGAGGTTATTATGATATGTGTGGGGTTGGGGTGCATTCATCACAGCATACATGTAGAAGTCAAAGCATATCTTTATGAAGTTGTCTCTCTCTTTCCACCTTTCTGCGGGTTCTGGGGAATCGAACTCAGGCCGTCTCTCCTGTATCTCCTGTATAGCAAGTGCTTTACCTACTAAGCCATTTTACCAGCCCCAAGAATTCTCCATCAATTGAAAAACAAAAACAAAACTTCCTGGAATGTGGCTATGTGTCTTCACTTCAAATCAGTCTTTTTTTCAATTAATGTTATGCACAGTAGTGACTCAGAATCCCTGGTACAGAATCAAGAGCTCTAGATCTGCAGAAGTACTGTGAGATTTAAATAAGACATTTTCCTGCCTATGTCCATTCCCCAGCCACCAGCATATCTAGAGATTCAGAACTCAAACCCAGGCCTCCTGCCCACCGGCTCCACACATGGTGGCATTTCATTGCCCCATATTGTTCCACTGATAACAAAACCTTGAGAATAAAGATTATGTCATTCAAGGCCTCCTCAATCTGATCCTAGTGAACAAGGGGTTCACATCTTAGTGCTGGAAGCAAGTACACACTCAGAAAACTAACTTGAGAAGCAGTAAGCTCTCCAAGAGAGGCTAATTGCTACAGAAGTTCAGGCCAAACCTTGGTGGGCTGCTTAATTATTCTCAAGTCTTCTGAGTCCGAGAAATATTCACTAGCCAAATATCTAGTCATCGCTTAACCGACCAGCTCTGCAATACGGTCTACCTCATTGCAACTTACTGTAGGTGGCTGTGTGTTCCTATACTTTCATCTGTTGCCAAAATATTTGTAGACCATGTACCTATTTTGGAATATTTTTTGATCAAAATTGTACAACCACATCCTTAATGAACTGAGTGACCAGCCAAACAAGAACTCTATCTTCCCACAAAGGTCACTTTACATGCACAGAAAACTGCTGCCCATGAACACCCTTAATGAGGCACAGAGAGACACTCATTATCCAGACAAAGGCATCCATCCCACTGATGCCAGAAAGCCACAGATGGAAATTTCCACTGCGTCCTAGAAATGAAGCTGAGCTTTCTTCTGTCTTCAGCCATGAAGCCCCCCATCCTCTGCTTCGCCATTCTCCTCTTTATGAGCCAAGTTCCACCAGGTAACAAAATAAGCTTTGCGGAAGCTTGGGTAAGAGTAGAATGCCAGACATCTTATGGGAATACCGTGCCCAAAAGTTAGTGGCCATCACCTATGCCCCCAGAAGGAGTTCTCACAAGAAGTTGAAGACCCATTGGCTAGAAGACCTATGGCCTCCCGACTCCAGTTCTTCACCACAACTGTTGGTTAGAGGAAACGAAGTGGATGGTTTTCCAAGCATTTGAAACTCTCTTACTACATTATAGGCATGGGATTAGACAAAGTTCCTAGCAGTTTCCAGATCTAGATAATTTTAAAAATCAGGATAATTCTAGTAAATCTACCCAGAATTCTTTTAGTTACTTTTAGCAAATGTTATTCATCGAAGATACTGGTGTATGAGCTCTGTAGGTCCAGGCAGAAGAGACTATCCTTGAAAGAATTACTACAGCTTACAAAACTTGAACCCATTGCTGGAACACTCTTGATTCCTTGGTTTTGACTTCATCCCAACACATGGCTTCCCTCTATGTTATCAACATATAGGCTGCTAAAGTAGAATGGAGACATGGAGATCAGCGAATGCATGTTTCGCACAGCGTGGACCATAGAAAAAGGCACCATGCACAGACATGCTTGCAGTAATGTGTACAGGGGTTCCTGGCTTTACCTGGTAACCTGGCACCAAGTGTAAGTCAGGACATTTCCTAGAACTTCTGAATATGTAGATAGAAGAACTAAGAAGCAACGTGTTGCTTTACATCAGGCAGAGTACCTCATCTTCCCCTGACCTGAGGCCTCCAGGCTGCGGCAGAGTGAGAAGGTACTGGTAGATGGGTGAGAAGGTAAAACCTCCTTTCATATTTTCAGTCACCATGAATGTGTGTGCTTTCGGTGTGCAGAGACACTTCTGCAGAGTTACAGTATAAAATCCCACGGGAAGTGTGATCATCTTGTCGAACCTAGCTACCTCTCTAAATATGGCTGCTAAGGACAGCTTATAGTCCAATTCCAACTTTGCCTCAGGAAATCCAACATGGAAAAATCTTATACATGGAAAAATAAGAGAGACTGAACTGGAGAAAAATGGGTGTCAAAATCCAGCTTAGCTTGGTAGATGTTTTCAAGTGTCCACTATGCATTGACCCCTTGGTGGAAAGTGAGTATACAGAAGGCAAAAAACATGATGATCTGTGACTCCTGTGTAGTCACAGCCTGTCACTTTGATTGCTATTCACTGAGACCCTGTCTCAACCTTTAAACAAAAAATTAAAATTTAGAGAACATCCTTCTGGGCAGGTGGATCTCTGTGAGTTCAAGACCAATCTAGTCTACATAGATAGTTTCATGTCAGCCATTGATATATAGGGAAGAAGACCAAGTTTCTGAAAAAAGGAAAGAAAAAAGTCTCACTCTGACTTGGTTTGTTTATTTGGGGTTTATTTATTTATTTTTGTTTGGTTTGGGCTTTTGAAATGTGACAGGGTCTTATGTAAATCTTGACCTAACTGTGCAGCCAGGGATGACCTCAAACTGCCTCCATCTCTTGAGCGCTGGGATTATAGGCTAGGTGCTGGGAATCAAGTACTCATTCATGCTGAACAAGTGCTCTAACAGCTGAGCTATGTCCTCGTCCCCTTATTCATCTTCTTACTGCTACTCAAACAAAATAGAGGAAAAGTGACTTGAGAGAATAGAGCCATTTCTTACCGCTTAGTAGAACACAGCAAGAATAGGACAAAAATGCCAGAAGCAGCCAGGCGGGTCTTCAGTCCTAGGTGGAGGTCCACAGCAGGACTGCGGACTTGGGAGCAAGGCCTCAGTGGAGGATCTTGGGAAAGTTGAGTCCTATGCCTCAGTTCCATTTCCTTCTTTACTGGGGCTTGGCAGGATGATTTATGGGCCTGATATTTTGAATTTTGTTTATACATCAAATAGAGATTAAATTGGTTATAAACCATGCGTTATACAAGGTTTACTAGCAAAGAATCAATTTTATAAACATAGTTAATGATACTTGAATCCTTATAATGCACAACAATATATATACGTGTGTGTGTGTGTGTGTGTGTGTGTGTGTGTGTGTGTCCTGAATCCCTCTTTATGCCAGGACTTCAGTCTGACTCTGGGGTATACCAAGCAATCTGAGATTTGTGTCCTCAAGGAATTCATCATCTGGGCATGAAGACAGATGAGGAAACACAATCATGGTAGAAATCCAGGGGTACTGTGATAAAAAGCCACTCAGCGATTCAGCATGCATCCATCACAAAGCAGTCAGCAGTCATCCTCTGTAGTCTTCGAACCTTAGAGGAACCTCTTTGCTACAACAAGTCAGCCTTAGCCTAACGTGAAGGGAGCCTGTATTTGTAACGGCTGACTAGTGAAGATGTACAGAGGCCAGACATCCACCAACTCTGATCTACGTGCTCATCACTTAGAATGACTACCTCTTTTCATTTTTCCTACAAACTATTCCTTTAACACTATCTCCCAAATTGCATTTTAAATAAAGCAGAATGTTTCATGCATATTTGATCTTCTCATCCATTACATCATTTTCTATATGAACACTGAAAAGTTTAATAAATTTAATGCATTTGAATTTAAGCTCACTTCATGTTTTCAAGCATTTGTACCTTATATTGTGAATATCCCCTATTTATCTGAGGTAATTCAAGAATTGTCCTTTGTCAAATGGATGGGAGGGAATGGGAGAGGTGGATTTTATCAAAATATATTCATGGAAGAATTTCTCAAACAGTAAAACAATTAATTGAATGAAATGCTTCCATTTATGTAGGGAGAAAAAAATATGCCTTTGTGTTCTAGACCTATAAAAAATGAAACTCCAAGTGCTACCCCTTTTAAAGTCCTATTTATTTTTATTTTATGTGTTTGAGTGTTTGCCTATGTGTATATAATGCACCACATGGGCACAGTGCCCTCGGAGGCCAGAAGAGGGCATTGGATCCCTGGCACTGGAGTTACTAATGGTTGTTAACTGCCATATGGATACTGAGAACTGAACCCGGGTCCTCTGCAACAGCAGCCAGTGCTCGTAAGCCCTGAGCCGTCTCTCCAGCCCTGTGAGTGCTACTATTGCTGCTTCTTTTATTCTTAGTGAAAAGTGTAAGAAATTATCAAAGAAAACATACACTTTGTTGCTTAGAATCAAGCCACTTTTGAAAGTGAGTATATCAATGTATATGAACAATCTCTAGAATGGTAATTTCTTAGGCCTTAAATCAAATAGTATCCAATGCTTTGAGCAAGCATATTTGCCTATCTCTTATAAACTTGAATGGTTTGCTCTTGATGCAGAGCAGGACCCTAACCAAGAACATCACAGAGAGATAAGTAACTTAGATGGCACTAGAGTAGAACAGACACTGACACTGATCTATTCGTATATTAAGTGTGCAGGAACAGAGTTTCCTTCTCCCAAAAAACAAAAAACAAAAAAACTTCTCTACCAATTTACTTAAGATATTTTTCTTCTAGATTTCTATTTCAGTTCCAATTCTAAAAGACAAATATATAGATACAAGTTATAAACATAGGTGTAGATATTATATAAGGTGTGGAGAGGTATCTGAAAATGTTCTATTCTAGAAAAATCATCAGTACAAGAAATGATATTAAGAACTGTTGTCAGTTCTTCCATCTGTGTTGGAAGAGAAAGATCATGGTGAATAAACAGCTGTGCACCCCTAAAACTCACAGAGCAGAGACTGACGCTCAGTCTCAGTCTATTGTTACTTAAGTGTACCTGGTATTCCCAGACTTTTAAGAAGAAATTTCCAAATTTTTTGATATCGGAGTTTTAAGTATTTATGTACTGAGTATTGATTTTGAAAATTGAATGACAACAAACATACACACAAAATTATTTCCAGACATGACCCCCTCTAACCATTGTGTTCTCAATAAAAATTCATCCAGACCAGTAAATGATTACAATAACCCTCTTCTATGTGCAGCCAGAGGCAACTTGAAGGAAATCTGTGAGCGCCCAAATGGTTCCTGCCATCGATACTGCATTGAAACAGAAGTCTACGTTGGGAGGTGTTTAAATAACTTTCAATGCTGCCTGCCCATGGGGAATCAACCAAGAATCGAGAATACTATACCCAAGAACTGAAGCCTCTGACTGCATGTTCTTTACTCTCCTTCCTCCTCACTATAGCTTCCTTCTCCTCCTCTCCTTCTATTTTCTCCTCTGTATATTTTTCATAGATTCTTGTTCATTCCTCAATAAATAATAAAGCAAAACTAGCAAACAGAAGGCCAATTTTTTGTAATTTAAATTTTCACTGCTGTGAATAGCTTTCCAGTCGTGACAAGGACATTGCACACATGAGCTCACAGAGGCTGTGTCTACATGCGAAAGATCTGTACAAGATCATGCCAGCCAAAATTCCATCATGGATGAGGCAGGAGCTCATGAAATCCCACCCTTAGCTGAGAAGCTATTGGCAAGGCTGCTGAGAGAAAGAGAATCAATCTATTTCAAATGTGGCCACCGATAGGCTGCTCGTGTCCCGGTGAATGGTCCACATCCATGTACATACCCCCAGGACTAAGTGGATTCAGTGCAGTGAATGGTCCACATCCATGTACATACCCCCAGGACTAAGTGGGTTCAGTTCAGTGAATGGTCCACATCCATGCACATACCCCCAGGACTAAGTGGATTCAGTGCAGTGAATGGTCCACATCCATGCACATACCCCCAGGACTAAGTGGATTCAGTGCAGTGAATGGTCCACATCCATGTACATACCCCCAGGACTAAGTGGATTCAGTGCAGTGAATGGTCCACATCCATGCACATACCCCCAGGACTAAGTGGATTCAGTGCAGTGAATGGTCCACATCCATGCACATACCCCCAGGACTAAGTGGATTCAGTGAAGTGAATGATCCACATCTGTGTACATACCCCCAGGACTAAGTGGATTCAGTGCAGTGAATGGTCCACATCCGTGTACATACCCCCAGGACTAAGTGGATTCAGTGCAGTGAATGGTCCACATCCATGCACATACCCCCAGGACTAAGTGGGTTCAGTGCAGTGAATGGTCCACATCCGTGTACATACCCCCAGGACTAAGTGGATTCAGTTCAGTGAATGGTCCACATGCATGTACATACCCCCAGGACTAAGTGGGTTCAGTGCAGTGAATGGTCCACATCCATGTACATACCCCCAGGACTAAGTGGATTCAGTGGGATTTGAAAACAGAGAAAAGTGGCAGGTTGAGGGGAGCTGAGGTGGAGACAGTGGGGGTGAATTTGATCAAAGCACAGTATGTGTATGAAATTCTAACCAAGAGCATCACAAGAGACATCCAGAGTGAGTGGGGCAGCAGCAGACGAGAACAGACACTGACACTGATCCATCTGTACAGCACGTGGGTAGGATAGCGTTTCCTTCCCCCAGAAAAACATCTCTCTACCAGTTCTTTCAGATACACTTCCTTTTAGGTCTGTATTTCAGTTCCATTTCTGAAAGGTGAATACATAGGTACATGTTACAAATATAGGTATTGATAAAGTACAATATGTAGACTGTGCGATCTGAAAGCATTCTTCTAGAAATTCACAAACAAATTTCTAATATTTGTACTGATTCTTTGAGAATTTCATGCAATGGATTTTGTCATATTCAGACCCTTCCTCTCAGACCCACCTCGGTTCCTACCCCCACTCACTGCATGTCCGCGATTATTTTTTAAGGTCTACTGACCACAGCTTGAAGGGAGGAAACCCACACCTGGCAAGGGCCTTTTGTGTGACAGCCTACAATATCTGGGAGAGGTGTTATCCTCTGATGTAGGGTAATTCCATTTAAGTTCTTTTTATATTTTATATAGACAGAAGCTAAGACACTCCTACAGTAGGCTTCCACATGACTTTTTCTGGAAGTTTCTAGTGTTCGGGACCCCTCCCCACACACCTCCTCCTCCCTCCCCTCCCACTCCCATCCCATTTAACCCTTCCCATTCCATTATTCCCCTTTCCCGCTACATCACTGCGCTCTACCTCTCCTCTCGTGCCACAGGAGACACATCTCAACATAACAAAGACAATATATAACCAAACCACAGCCAGCATTCTGCTAAATAGAAAAACTCAAAGCATGCCCACTAAAATCAAGAATGAAAAGATGTCCACTCTCCGTTCCCGTTCAATATAGGACACGGAGGTAAAGGGATACATACTGGAAATGTAAGTCAAAGCACTCTTTTTTGCAGATGATATGATTCTATACATAAAATACACATTCAGAAAAGTAACTGGATACAAAATTGCTGTACTAAAATGAGAAGTCTTCCTATATATCAACCACAGACATACTAAGACAGAAATCAGGAAAATGAGCCTATCTATGAGAGCCTCAAAAAAAAAAAAGAAAGAAATATACTTGACTAAATCTAACCAGGTGAAAGACATATAATAAAAACTCTTAGACACTGAAGAAATAAGTCAAAGACATGGACGATGGAAAGATCCATGATCATGGATCAGCAGGGTTGATATTTTGCAAATGGTCATCATACCAAAAGGAATCTTCAGATTCAAAGCAATCTCCATTAAAATTCCAACAAAATTCTTCACAGAAATTGAAAAAGTAATCTCAGATTTTCAGTGGAGACACACAGAAAAACAGGATAGCCAAGACCATCTTGAACAATTAAAGAAGAGCTGGGGGCATCATGATTCCCACACTACGGAGCTATGGTAACAAAAAGAGCATATTCTGTCATGAAAACAGACACACTGATCAATGGAGTAGAATTAAGGACCCAGATTTAAGTCTACCCACTCATAGTCGCCTGATTTTTGACAAAGGAGTAAAAAATGCACCTTGGCGAACAGACATCATGTTCAACAAACAGCAGTGGTCAAATTGGAAAATTACACATAAAAGGATGAGCTAGATCCCTATCTTTTACCTTGCACAGAACTCAACTCCAAATTGATCAAGGACTTCAACATAAGATCTGATATCTTGAATCTGAGGATAGAATAGAGAACACACTAGGACTTATAAGCCGAAGAAAGGACTTTCTCAATAGAACCCCAATAGCATGATTATTAAGTCCAGAAATTGATAAATGGGACCTAAAAACTTCCATAGAGCAAAGGACACCACCATTCCGGTAAAGAGACAACCTACGGAATGGGAAAAAGTCTTCACTGGCTATACATCCAACGAGGGTTTGAATCGAGAATATACAAAGAACTCAGGAAACTAAACATCAAAAAAGCAAACAACCCAATTAGAAATTGGGCAAGGAACTAAACAAGGAAATCTCAGAGGAAAACACAGACGGCTGAGAAATTATTTTGGTGTTCACCATCCTTAGTCATCGGGAAAATGAAAATTAAAACCACTTTGAGATTTCATCTTACCCTATTCAGAATGGCTAAGATGTAAAAGCACAAAAACAAAACAAAACACACAAATAAAGACAAATGCTGGCAAGCATGTGGGAAAGGGGACTCTTATCCACAGCTCGTGGTGAGATATGAATACTACTGCCACCCTGTGCAAACTGATGATCCAAACTCAGCTACAAATTCCTCCATAAAAGACCCTAGCAACACTCATCAACAAAGACCTTAACAGCACTGCCACTATAGACAGCCTCAGTTGTGGCTGCAAAGGACCAGCCATCATTACCAGCAATCACCCAGAATTACATGGAGACTGTGACATTGTTCCTGACTAAAACTAAAAGTCACTCCATCCAACCACACCCTTACAGTCATCCACAGGAGAAAGTCACTCCCTGCAAAAATCATCCTGTGAAGGCTGGAAGAGTTGATTGCTCAACCAAATGTATATGCATTAATACAAAAAAGAGGAAAGAAAGAATGAGGAAACATGATATCACAAATCTGACCAAATAATTTCTAGTACTAACTAAAAGAAATGGAAGTCTATATGCTCACTAACAAAAAATCCAAAATAGTTGTTTGAAGGAAGCTCAGTAAAGTACAAAGAACACAGAAAGTCACTAAATGAGATCAGGAAAGTAAAAATAAAGGTTCAACCAAGAAAGAGGAATCATGAAAATTGTAGTGCTGAAGACTACAATGAATGAAATTAAAAGTCCAGTAGACTAATGTATCTCCTCTGGGTTTTCACACCTCTCTCCTCTGCAGAGCCTCTTTATTCTTTCCCGTTATTTTCTCCCATTATTTTCTTTTCCCCATTTTCTCCCCCTTGATAACACCTAATATTCTCCTGATAGTCCCCTTTCTCAAGCTCCTTCTTGTCCTCTCCTCCTTGGCTACTTTCCAGTTTCCTGGCTCTTGCAGTTACATCAGGATATACTCACATAAAAGGATTTGGTACTTGAATCCACAAATGAGTGAGAACACACATCACTTGTTTGTCTGAGTATGTATTACTTCCTTTAGTATAACAGCTTCTAATTCCATCCATTTACCTGTAAATTTCATGGTTTTTTTTTTCTTTACCTCTTGGTAGAACTCCATTGTATAAATGTATCACATTTTCATTATCCGTCATCAACTGAGGGGCATTTAGGTTGTTTCCAGTTCCTATTGTGAAAAAGAGCAAACGTGGCTGGCCAGTATTTCTATGTAGGATGACTCCTTTGGGTGTATGCCAAAGACTGGTATAATTGGATCATACAGTAGTGGATTTTCCTTTGTTTTTTTTTAAGAGTTCTCCACACCGATTTCCATAGTGGCTGCTCCATGGATGTACACACACATAAGGACATTTGGAGACACAAAGTTGACTTGATAGGCCTTAATGTATATGACAGAGTACATTAAAGGGGGGAGGCTACAGCAGGAGCACAGAGAGGGGAAGGGATCTAAATATGATCAAAATACATTGTATGAATTTTACTACACTTTAATTTAAAAATTCAGTAAAGAGCATGAAAAACAAAAATTATCAATTAAAAGAAATAATCTGCTAACTTTAAGACAGCAGGCAAAGTAAAAGGAATGAAAAGGAATGAAGAAAGGCCCCAGGATTTACAAGAAACCATCAAGAACACTGGCATTTCCGTTATGTTAGCTACTGAGAAGAAGACGGGAACAGACAGAAATGACCGGAACATTCTGAATCTAGGAAAAGAGATGAGCATCTAAGTATGGAAAATTTAAATTTCCAAACATGTTGAATCCACAGAAGACTATACCAGAACATATTATCAAAAAAAATTAAACAGCACAGTGTGGCCATAGAGGCAGATATGCAGACTAGTTCTTGAGGATACTACACAAGCTGCTAAGGGAGAACATCAATCAATACTGCAGCCCATCCATAAAGCCTAATAACCACGAGGACTGGCAGAGCAAACTGCCCCTACTGGTGCAGTAGTGTTTATCCAAGGGTTAATCAACGCCACATAATTGGACTTAAAGCCCTTTCAATGAGAGGGAACTCATGGGAGGCACTGTAATTACAGCCAAATATACATGGCTGGAGAGGTTGTTGACCCTAGAGAAAACCATATTTCTGTCCCTATCTCTAGACAAATGAAATTTCCTATGATATCCTAAATATGGATCCTTATATTTACAGAGAAGTACACAGTACACCACTCAACAAAGAAGCTTCCTTTTGCAACAGATGGAGGCTGCTGCAGAGTTCCACCACTAGCCACACAAAGAGAATATATGTCTGAGAAATGCCCACCCCTAGGTGACATATCTACAATGGAACCTCTACACCTAAGGTTCATGGAATATAGTGGAACAGGGGGTGGAAAGAATACTAGTGCATCTCTCAACTCTCACCAGCAAAGCTTCCTTATACAACGGAGTGTGATCCACTACCAAAAACTTTTGTAAAGGAAATGAAATCATTACTTGAACGAGATGCCTTTATTCCAGTGTTTACTGTAACACCATTCACATCAGCAAATGAAATAAACCTAACCACTCACTTCTGGATGATTAAAGAAGATGTGCTATGTATACCTGGCATACAATAAAATTGTATTCCATCATTTAAAGGGGACAAAATTCTATCATTTCAGGAATGTGGATAGAACTGGATAGTGCAATGTTATATGAAATAAGCCAATCACACAAAGACAAATAACATATTATTTCACTCTCTACCGTGTTCTTTCAATAGACTGGACATCTCACCAAACTGGCAACCTTTTAGTGGGCTCTTTTTCCAGGAATCTTTTCAAAGGTTTCTGGACATTGTTTTCTTTTGTGATGACATGGATCAAACTAAGAACCATAGTAAGTGAAATAAGCCAGGCACAGAAAAACAAACATGATACGTTCTCACTATTTGTGGAAGACTTAAAAAGTTGAAAACATGCAAGAAAAGAGTAGTCTAGAGATCACTGGAGACTAAATAGAAGGTGGACATGGGAGCAAGAGGGGAAGTAGAATTGCTAAAACCCAGGAGCAGTGGGGAGACACAGTTCTAATGCTACACAGCACGAGAGTCACTTCAGTACCCAGTATTTTAATCGAGTCTGTTCTTTGGAGAATTTCATACACACACAATATATATTTTCATCACATTTATCTCCAAACTCCTCCCGGAGCAACCTCTCACCCCACCCTCTCTAACTTGGCCCCCCTTTTTTCTTTCTGGAAAGATAAGTCCACAGGTGCAATAGTAGCTTGACTTAAGGCATGTTCCATAGGAGGAAGCACATGACTGGTACTGGAAATCTGGCCAAGAACTTGTGTTTGGGGAGCTCTCAAGCTCCAAGAGTGACCCTACTACTGCTGTTTGGATAAACAGACAGGTATCAAACTGCCCTCTACATCCATATCCCTGGACCCATAGATTAGTGCAGCCCTAAGACCTCATTGGAGAAGTTTCTTTGTGCAGTACGCAGTGGCTAACACAGAAAAATCACAACTGGTCAAAGTGCAAGGAATAAGTACCTTAGAGTGCTCTGCCACAAAATGGACATCTAGATCATACCCTCTGCCCCAAGGCTCGGGGGCCGTTGCAGAAGAGGAGGCAGAGATACTGTAAGTGACAGAGGGTCAGGGAGAACCAAAGCAAAACTGTGTCTTCTGGACATGACAAGACCACTGTACCATGAACTCTGCAGCTGTGGTTGCCTGCACAGGACTTGCACAAGATGAAGCCAGTCAACATTCCAACATGAAGTGGGAGCGGCTCGTGAGCCCCCACCTCTAGCTGAGGAGCTGTTGACGTTGTCTTGCGGAAAGAAAGTCCATTTTCTTTAAGGGTGTGGCCCTTGGTACATGGACCACATTCGAGTGATTGGCCCCACATCTGAGTATGAGAGGCACAAATCGGACTCAGTGGACTACAAAAAAGTATGTGCGATATTCAGTGACACAGTTCAAAAAGCTAGAGGATAAGAGTTGGATGTTGTCCAGTACACATGTAGTGAACTAAAACACTAAATTTCATAAACATTATAAACACTAATGGCCATTTAAAATTTCTAAATCATGAATTGTATATAAACATTTTACAAAAACAAAACTAGCTAAAGGTTCTGATGTCTGTTGAAATTGAGAGCCCATACTAAAATAGAAAGATTGACTATTTGGTTTCCTATAATTAAGTTAATTTGTTCCAAATTTAGAGACTCTAAGGTCTGGAAATACTCCAATAAATGTGGTTTTACCTCTTTGCATATCAAGCCTCACTGACCAAGAGGAACCTCAGGCCCCTAGAAGCAAATAAAAGCCTGACTCCCCATCGCTGACCATCTTCCAGTGCTGTCGGCCATGAGATTCCGTTCCTTCCTGTCTGCGCTCTTCCTCTTGGTGATGGTAATGCCAAAAGGTAAGCTGCTAAAATGAACACAGAGGTGGGTTTCTTAAGAGGTCTACTGAGGTGCAGTCACATTTTGGCCCTCATTACTCCGATGTCAGTTCATCGGCTTGTGCATTTGGACTCCAACTCAACAAAACTGATGAGTTCAAAATTCGGAAGGGAAACAAGGAGTTCCACCCACATAAAATGGCCCCAAACTCCATGGTTAGAAAAAAGGTCCAAATGAAGAAATCAAAGCAAGGAACCTTAATGTGAAACAAGTCAGTGTACAAGGAGCTATCACCAGACCCCACTCTCCAAAGGAAAGCAAAGACTGAGTCATACTTGGTTGTAAAAAAAAAAAAAAAACACACAGGGAGTCAGTCTACTGGGGAGAAACATACATAAAGGGTTGCAAATAAGGGTAGTGAGGCAAATAAGAAAATACAACTGCGACCTGTAAAAGACCAACACAAATTTGGGAGCAGAGGGTTTGGGGGAAGTGTACACAATGGGAAGCCTCAAGGGAAGAAATGTTAAACATGAGACATATGACATTTAAGAGTCTGAACCTGAACTGCAGGCTTAAAATCCCAAATTCAAATGTTTGATTGTTAAAATATAGAACCAAGGTGAAAGCTAAAAGAGGTCTCTTCAGATGTGTCATCCAGACCCTGGTAAGGACTTTTAAATCTTCTTGCCACTGCTTTTTGGAAGAAAACTGTTTATTGCATCTACTTCAAGGAGGGGCAGGCTGGGCAGCAGCAACCACACTGCCCCAGCAGCAGGGTGCCCATGGCTCTCAAACTGCTACCTGTGGCCACTGAACAGAGAGACCTTCCTCGGCTCACTGTGTACAACCACGGCCACTCGCTTGTAACTTGTGGACATCTTCATACCCACTTAGCAGATAGCTATCTTCTCATGAAGGCGTTTGTATAATCCATTTCATTTTTTGGCTTCTGTCAAAAGGCACAGCTGTGGTGTGACATACTCGAAGTAAAATCTGATGGTAGTCATTTGAAATTAGAAGACATTAATGGTTATATCTTGGTAAGAGAAGAGATGACCATATAAGGACACGGTTTTACTGTTGTAGCACTGTAGCTGGAACCAAGTTTCTTTTAGTCCAGGTCATTTTCATTTCCATCAATCCACAGGTGTGAGTAGTGACGTTGAAGAGGTAACACTGACATCTGTCAGACTTTTACTTCAAACTCTCTTAATTAGATATTGAGTAAACCAAGGAGATGTTTCGCCATGTGTAATAGCATAGAAGAACCTGGAGAATATTATACTAAATGAAATAAATCCAGCACAGAGGAAAATACTGAACTATATTCATACATTTATATGAGGAGTTGAAAGAGTCAAACTCATAGAAACAAATACCAGAATGGTGGTTATCAGAACCAGGGAAGGAAGGACTGAAGAGTTTGCTATAAAAATTCAACTAAACAAGTTGAATAAGTTCTATAGATGAAATATTTAACTTCATGTCTAGAGCACTTAAAATATTATTAAAACTGTGGGTTCCATAGTAAGTGTTATCATAATAAAATACAGAGAGAATAACAAGAGTCTATTCAGGATAAAGACAGAGTTAGCTGACAAGGGACCTTTCTAACCAGGATTCCTGAACCCTTTCTCTAGGACAAGCAAGACCCGCCATCCCTTGCTTCCCTTCAGTCAGTTACAGTGTTAGGATGGATACACAAAGGTCCTGCGGTTTCCCAGAGGAGGGCATGCTTTTACATGGCCTGGTCTCTTACGGACAGAGAATACTGAAGACGCAGGAGAAGCTAAAAGCATTTTACTATGGGCTGCCACCCGAGCTCAAAGAGATACTCCTGCCTCTGCCTCCTGAGAGCTGGGATTGTGGAGCTGAGCCGACCTTTCGGCAAAACTTCTTACTTTTACATATGGATTCTAAAGTAAAGTCCAGAACGATTTGGGGTCAAAAAACAAAAGCTTATCTTTGTCAACTTTCTGTTTTCTCCTAATACTGCATAGCTAATAGTCACGCTGTTTGTGTGATTTAAAAATAGCACGTTCCTCAAAAATCTTATTTTTCTTTAATCTCTACTGTGGCCACTAAGAGTCTGGAATATATCCTTATCTTGGATCTGAATGACAATGGTTAGAAACATTTTAAATGGTAAATTTATTTTGTAAAAATTCTTTTGAGTAAAATTGAGTGACTAAATTATTAAGAGTCCCTTTAAAACACATGCCACCCTCTCCCCAAAATTTAATAAGATAAAAGAAATTAAGGTTTTCATAAATAAACTTTCTCCAAAGAAACTACAGAATTTAGAGTATTGATTTATCAACCAAGAATCTAAGGAATGCTAAATGATCACTGCTTGAAACTAGGTTTTCATGTCCTTGTATGTTTCAAAAAAAATTCATTGGGGGAACTGAAGAACTGACTCAGTGGTTAAGAAAACTAGCTGCTCTTGCAGAGGACCGGAGTTCAGTTCCCAGTACCCACATGGTGGCTAACAACCATCCTCAACCCGAATTCCAGGAGAGTCTGATACCCTCTTCTGACCTCTGCTGTCATTGCACAAAATGGAAGTACTTACATATATGCAGGCAATACATTCATACACATAAAATTGAAATGCTAAATAAAATATAAAAAATAATTCATTATATCATAGGCAGCACTGGAAAAGCTTTTATGCATTTATGCATACACACATACACACATATACACGCTAGGAAAACAAACCTAAAGAAGCCAAAATAGCATGTTCTTCAGTTGACTCATTCCCTCAAAGACTCAATGAAACTAGCATTCACCTTGTAAGGGAACATATAATACTGAGATCAATCACATTGGCTAGAAAGAGAAGGCAGCTATATTATAGAGAAAAATGGAAACTGCCATTCTCATACTTTGTTGATAATGTTCTGGGAAGAAGTCATCACACCCAAACCCTGTCGGCCGCCACCTCTGGAAAATCTGAAAAGTCAATAACTCAGGTTCTAATGCTAAGAAAGTCATATTCCTTTACAGCTGCAATGCATGTGCCTGCATAGGAACCTTTATTTTAGTGCAATTCCATGATACTCACTTTACCTGCAGAAATTTATGCTGGAACATACTATGAAGTGAAAATCTAAATTGCATCCTTTCTCCCATCCTCACATGACACAGCCTCCACAATGTTTAACTTATATACCTTCTGATCTATTCTCCTCTCATGCTCCAAAAATAAATACCAAAACCTAGGATAAAGTCCTTCCTTATGAACCAAGTAATTTAATATTATTTCTTGACAAGTGCTACAGCTGTAGGCATGGAGACACACCATAGTGGTTGGGGAATGAGAAACCAGAACTCTCTGGTTTCCTATTCAGAGCATAGTCCTTTAAGCAAAAGCACAGTAAGATGAATTATTTGGCTCCTTTTGGCTGAAGTAAGACATCTCACAAATAGAGATTGATGCTATCCTATGCCATATGCTGTATTCAAAGGTGAACTTTATAGTAAAGTGAGCTATCAGAGTCTTCCCTGCTGAGTCAAAGCTGTGTCTCTTGGCTTCAGCCACAGACACACATTCCATCTCCTTCTGCATGGAATGTCCCTGAGTTCACAGTCGGAGGCCTCCTTGATACAGTATTCCGCTTCCCCTGTCTACTCAAGCTAGTAGTTTCAACTTCCTTAAAAGCCTGGTGAGGGTGTAGGGAGATATCTCAGTCAGTACGATGCTTGCCCTACAATTGTGAAGACCTGAGTTTGATCCACAGCATCCTTACAAAAAAAAAAATGGAAAAAGAAAGAGGGGCCAGGCATGGAGGTGCACACTTGTAACCCCAGCACTGGGGAGTCAGACACAGACAGATTCCTGAGGCTGACTGGCCAGTAAGTCTAGCCTACTTGGCAAGCTCCAGGACAGCGAAAGACCCTGTCTCAAAAAAACAAGGGAGATGACACCTGAGGAAGAACACCTGAGCTTATCTTTCTGCTTCCACAAGCACCTGCACACCTGTACACACATGAAGGCACACATGCACACACAAAAGAAAAGGCATGAAAATCTTATCCAATTATGTACTAAAAACATGGCTGAGCTTAGCAGGACCACTGTGCTGCTGCACGTGTCTACTCTGGGCAGACAAAGCAACTGAGAGGCTGAGTCTTTGGTTCTTGCTTGGACTTAGCAAAGCAGAGATCTTATTCCAGGATATCATCCAACTCCTCATCATTCCATCCTCTGCCAGCCTGGAGATGCTCATTTTACTGCCTGATAGCCTAATCTAGAGTGTGACAGCAGACTGCTCCATGTCCAGGCTTCTAATGAGTGTAGAACAGTCCTACAAAACAAGGTTAGGAGCACTCAGTTCCAGAAGTCTGCACTTGGCTTGTCTGATGATGGATATTTTTCCACAGAGTACAGAAAGAGTAATGATACCCTAGTGTTTAAATACAAAGTGACAATAACAAAAAGACTCACAGCCAAAAACCCCATTGAACAGTGAGAGACACAGAATTAGACACCAAGAAGTCAGTCAAAGCTGGTACACTGCAGAATACTAAAAATGAGATCCACAGAGTTGACTACAATGGTCAGGAACTAACTGCTATTAAGGACCATGAGCAGAGTGTTTCTCTTCTGTAATATCCACTGTGATCCCCAATGGAAAGAAAGGACCTTGGTGGGGCTGGAAAAATAATAGGAAGAACACTGGAATTAAAGAAAATTGGGTAGAAAAGCACTTGCTTAAACTGTTCCCAGAGGCCAAATTAATTCAGAAAATGTGTATATGGAGATACGTAGATATAGATATGCAAATATTTAAGGAAAGCTAACATTCAGGTCTGAGAGGCATTCTCTCCATCTATGTATATATATAAAAGGCACTTGAACAACTCAAGAAAGCTATTTCTTATATCATTCTGAAATGAGAAGCTTAGTTGGAATGGAATTGGAAGGACCGGCAGATTTTCTACAAAAGGAACTTGAGATGAGATGGATACCATCTAATGCCAATGACGTCAGCACAGGTGTGGAGGTGGGAAAATAGATCTTCGTATTGGAATGGCTTCTTAATAGGGATGTCCTCGTTACTCTAGGATGATTCACTAGAGAGGAAATTTAGCAAGTGAACACTTCCCTACACTCAAAAGGTACTGCTCAGACTGAGGACCATTTCTTTAAAATCTCAGAAATCAGCCTTCTAACTCAGAGGCATATGTAATTCCAAATTCTTAGCCTCTCTCCCCTCCCCCAAAAAAGGGGGAAAAAAAGACACCACTTTTGTGTAATCATCTGATCTTTCTGTATACACAATATTGTGTCTCCTATCCCAAAGCCACCTTTCTGGGAGCTAAGGCTTCATATGCATTTACAGGACTTTGAAAATTAATTAATAAATTTTAAAATGTCAAATGTCTTCTTGTGCAGGAAAGACTGGAGTTATCCCAGGGGAAAAGCAGTGCATTTTCTTGAAAGGGCACTGCAGAGATGTGTCGTGTACATCCGTAGACGATACCATCGGCGAATGTAATGAAGACAAAAAATGTTGTAGGAGATGGTGGATATTAGAGCCATATCCAACACCAGTTCCCAAAGGAAAGTCTCCTTAGACGGACAGGAACTGTAAGCCCTTCAGACACCAGAATGCATGGGCAAGTTTTGCAACCTTCTGTTTAACTATACTTTGCTGGCTCCTAGAGGCATTTCTCCTTGATGCGTATGTAACGGTCCTAAAATCTAAAAGGAGTCAATAAAATGAACTAAAGAGGGAAATGCCCCAACTGCTTCCGGGTGAATTTAAACTCCTCTGGTCAATGTCTTCCTTTATTTAAAAATTATTTGGGATTTACCATAACAAAACTCTCATCTCTAAAATCTTTAGCTACAAAAAAAAATCAAAGAAGAACCTTCATATCCTGAAAATATTTAAGCAAAATGAATGTCCAGGGGAAAACTAATAATGGTAAACCTTTAAATATGTAAATAATGACTATGAAGAAAATAATGTTTGATTGTCTGACATGGAATATAAACCTTCTTTCCTCAACTGGTTCTGAGACAATACTGTGTTCTGGGCTGGGAATGTAGCTCAAGAATAGAACACTTGCCTGGAATTTATCAGCACCATGAAACATAAAAATATTTTTATTGAGACTGGAGAGAAGGCTCAGTGGCTAACACTGCATCTAAGAATTAGGAGCATGAATTTGGGCTATAAATTCCCCCCCAAATGCAATCTCAAGTGACAGAACACAACATATTAAAATCCAAAAAGATTAAAACTCCTTAAGTCTGTCCCAAAAGGTTTTTTAAATCATAAAATAATTTAAAATGAAAATTTCTTTACAACACATCTATTTACATAAAAGGATAATTTATTTGTGAGACTTAAAAACATGACAGAGCATTTTACAAGCCAGTTTATACTGTCAAATACTCAAAATTAACACACATGGTTTTACATACTAACGATGGTCACACAGGTATAACAATTATGAACAAAATTATGAACAAATCAAATACACTAATAAAGAAGGAGGTCAGAGTAAATGCATAGAGGCATACCATTATGGCTGGTAACTTTGTGTACCTAGCTTTATTGCAGTTGGCATCTAATATATCATGACTGACACAGGAAGTTTATTAACAAGATCAATCAAAGGACACCATGAACCCTCATTAAGATGCTGTCACTCAAAGACCCAAAATCCTAGGAAGTTTTATCTCTCACAAATGAAGTTTGACAAAACAATTTTATCTCTTCATTCTCTGACAAAGTGTCAGCATTTCTGTGTATATGCGCAATATTGAAACACAAAGTCAGAGTTGTGATAATAAGCTTTCACGGATTCAGTTCTGCAACAGAAATATATACAACAAATTACAGATCTCTCAAAGTCTATACAATTTATATTTCCAGTACTAGAAAAATTATCCAAAGTTGAAGAACGGAAACATTTAAAAATAATCATAACAGGCTGGAGAGATGGCTCAGCAGTTAAGAGCATGTGCTGTTCTTTAAGAGGCCCTGAATTTGGTTCCTAGTACCTTTATCAGGTGGCTCACGATCGCCTGTAACTCTAGATTCAGGAGATCCAACAGCCTCTTCTGGCCTCCACCAGCACCCACACCAAAGAGCACTTATCAACACACATATTTAATGAAACCTTTAAAAAACAAATGCTAAAACTTTGACATAGTGGGGTGAAAACTTATTTAAAGAAACTAAAAACAATATTGGCATGGCATATACCTATGATCCCAGTACTCGGGATGCAGGAGTAAGACAGAATTGGAAGTTCAAGTGTGTTCAAGACTTGTTATAAAACACATAGAAAGAAAAAGGAAGGGAGGGGAAGAGGGAGGGAGGAAGGGGGAGGAAGAAGAGGAAGAGGAAGGAAGGAAGGAACAAACGAACGAACGAACGAAGGAGAAAGAGAGAGAGGGAGGGAGGGAGGGAGGGAGGAAAAGAGATCTGATATAGAAGTATATTAGTATATTATAGGGAATGAAGACAGGCTCCCATGTGGAGGCAATCCATGGGAAGT
This sequence comes from Eospalax fontanierii, assembly GCA_035773235.1. NCBI lineage: Eukaryota > Metazoa > Chordata > Mammalia > Rodentia > Spalacidae > Eospalax > Eospalax fontanierii. The sequence goes on along the minus strand of CM069542.1, from coordinate 57,874,035 downwards.
GGTCAACATTCAAAATCATCAACATCAACCATGTCTTGAGGTCTTTCACATGATGATTAGCTGCTGTCTTTTCCTTCAAGGAGTGACTATTCTTGCAGACTAGCTTCACATTCATTCTCTACATGGCACTGCTCCTTCGGAAAGCTTTCTATGATTCAATACACATAAGGACTACCTGACACATATGTCATGCTTCTACATTGCTTCAGGCACATGGAAACACATTACTCATGCTCCGAAATATACACCAAAATTTGGCAGAAATAATACTACCTACAGAGCAACTGCAGTCTTTCCTCCATGCCTCCTTATCCCACTGTTCTCATGGCAGTTGCTAACCAGATGGTGACAGCAAGGGTTGGCTTCTTCAGGCAAATGTGCCTTTAATCCTTTAATTCACTAAAAGCTCTTGGAATTTTAACAGCTGAAAAGAATGCCAGTGCAGACCAAGGAGACTTCTTTAGATTTATTTAATGTGTGTGTGTGCACGTGCGTGCGTGTGTGTGCGTGTGTGCGTGTGTGTGTGCACGTGTGCGTGTGTGTGTCCCAAGAAGCTGGACTGGAATAGGGTGTTGGACCCTCTGGAGCTGGAGTTACAGGCAGTTGTGAGCCACCTGATGTGGGTGCTGGGAACCGAACAAACTCTGGTTCTCTGGAAGAGCAGCCAGTGCTCTTAATTGCTGAGGCATCTCTTTAGCTTCTACTTATTTTTATTTTTCATTTGAGTTGTGTGTGTGTGTGTGTGTGTGTGTGTGTGTGTGTGTGTGTGTGTGTACCACATGTGCACATTTGCCTGCAGAGGCCAGAAGAAGGCATCAAATTTCCTGGACATAAAGATGAGGGAGATGTGAGTCACGTGACGTGGATGCCGGAAACCAAACTTGGGTCCACTGGAGGAGCAGCAAGTGCTTTTAACCACTGAGCTATCTCTCCAGCCCCTTCTTATCAGACTTCTAGGCTGAAATTAGGGCCTGGAGAGATGTCTCAGTGGTTAAGAGCATTGGCTCCTCTTGCAGAGGACTGGGTTCAATTCCCAGCACTCATATGGTGGCTAACAACCACCCACAACTCCAGTTCCAGGGAATCTGAAGCCCAAAGCATCAAACTCCAAATGAAATTATTCTCCCTGTACTAAAGTCCAAAGTTTTCATCTAAATAACTGAAAAACATCATCATCTGTCCCTTATTCTCCATCTCAGTCAAAGATCATTCAATGATTTGAGAAGTTTTAATAATTCAACATCAAATCCCCTATGGTCTTTATTTTTCATCTCTGAGCATGATGGACTAGCTAGGGTTAAGAGAGAAACAGAAACAGAAGATCAGGAGATGGTTCACAAAACACAAGGACCTGAGTTTGGATTCCCAGAACCCACACAAACAGCCTAGCATGGTGACTTGTGCCTGTAACTCAAGCCTCAGGGTGGGGAGTGGGGCAGACAGGATCATCCCTGAAGCTCACTAGCCAGCCAAATTGATGAGATTCAAGTTCAGTGAGAGACAGTCTCTCAAAACTAATGGTGGTGAGTGATAGAACACTGCACATCCACCTCAGGCCTTCAGACACGCACACGCACACACCACAGACATGCACATGCACACACCACACACATACACACGCACACACCACACACATACACAATGTCATACACCACACACATACACAATGCACACACCACACACATACACATGCACACACCACACACATACACACGCACACACCACACACATACACAATGCACACACCACACACATACACACGCACACACCACACACATACACAATGCACACACCACACACATACACAATGCACACACCACACACATACACAATGCACACACCACACACATACACATGCACACACCACACACATACACATGCACACACCACACAGATACACAATGCACACACCACACACATATACATGCACCCACCACACACATACACATGCACACACCACACACATACACAATGCACACACCACACACATACACAATGCACACACCACACACATACACATGCACACACCACACACATACACAATGCACACACCACACACATACACAATGCACACACCACACACATACACAATGCACACACCACACACATACACAATGTCATACACCACACACATACACAATGCACACACCACACACATACACATGCACACACCACACACATACACACACCACAAACATACACAATGCACACACCACACACATACACAATGCACACACCACACACATACACACGCACACACCACACACATACACAATGCACACACCACACACATACACATGCACACACCACACACATACACAATGCACACACCACACACATACACATGCACACACCACACACATACACATGCACACACCACACACATACACAATGCACACACCACACACATACACAATGCACACACCACACACATACACAATGCACACACCACACACATACACACACCACACACATACACATGCACACACCACACACATACACAATGCACACACCACACACATACACAATGTCATACACCACACACATACACAATGCACACACCACACACATACACATGCACACACCACACACATACACACACCACACACATACACATGCACACACCACACACATACACAATGCACACACCACACACATACACACGCACACACCACACACATACACAATGCACACACCACACACATACACATGCACACACCACACACATACACAATGCACACACCACACACATACACATGCACACACCACACACATACACATGCACACACCACACACATACACAATGCACACACCACACACATACACAATGCACACACCACACACATACACATGCACACACCACACACATACACAATGCACACACCACACACATACACAATGCACACACCACACACATACACAATGCACACACCACACACATACACACGCACACACCACACACATACACAATGTCATACACCACACACATACACAATGCACACACCACACACATACACATGCACACACCACACACATACACATGCACACACCACAAACATACACAATGCACACACCACACACATACACAATGCACACACCACACACATACACACGCACACACCACACACATACACAATGCCCACACCACACACATACGCACACACCACACACATACACAATGCACACACCACACACATACACACGCACACACCACACACATACACAATGTCATACACCACACACATACACAATGCACACACCACACACATACACATGCACACACCACACACCTACACACAGCACACACCACAAACATACACAATCCACACACCACACACATACACAATGCCCACACCCCACACATACACACGCACACACCACACACATACACAATGCCCACACCACACACATACACACGCACACACCACACACATACACAATGCACACACCACACACATACACAATGCACACACCACACACATACACACGCACACACCACACACATACACAATGCACACACCACACACATACACACGCACACACCACACACATACACAATGCACACACCACACACATACACAATGCACACACCACACACATACACAATGTCATACACAGGAAATGCACATGCACACACCACACACGTACACAATGTCATACACAGGAAATAATTAATTATTAATTACAAAAAATTTAATGTATGAAACAAAAAGACTCCAAGAGGCAAAATAGGGACTAGAGAGATGACTCAGCTGTTGAGAACACCGGCTGCTCTTGCAGAGGACCTGAGTTCGGTTTCCAGCACCCTTGTGAAGGTTGACAGCCATCCATAACTCCAGATCCAGGGGATCTGACACTCTCTTCTTCATGAATACTGCATGACATGGGTGCACTTAAATACATTCAGGCAAAGCACTCATACATATAAAATAAAAAGAAACTAAAAAAAGATGGCCAAATAGGAGTGACCAATATCATCTCTTCCACAAACGAGAATCAGAATAAGTGAATAACCGCACTCTGTAGTGAGCTGCTGTGGACAGCTGGAACTCATCAAAAGGAAGGATGGGAATTCTTTAAGACAAGGAGATCGGGAATACCATCCTGGAGCCATGACCCTGACTCCCTGGCCAGGAGACTCCCTGCAGCGGGGAGAGGGCACACAGCCCAGCTGAGCAGACTCCAAGGCTCTGAACACAGTCAGTCCTAACACCAAGAAAAGTCCCATGGTCGTCCAGGCTGGAAGCCCACCTGGGGAGCTGGAATCTTCAGTACCCCTCCGTTCCAGAAAAATCATTTGCCTTACCTTGGCCAACTCCTGAGTCCAAATGAGGCACCACATCACCGTCTTCAGAAGTGACTGTGAGAATCCATTCCCCTCGCAGGACACAGCCTTCAGCATATGACCATCCCTGGGAGTCCAGCAGACTGGCCCAAAAGGCTGCAGCCCCATAAACCTAAATAAATCCAGCAAAGTAGCACTCAAGCCTACAGAGTGTTCTATAATACAGGGGGCAGATGGTTCAGCACAGTGGACCATGAGGTCCCCAAGACCAAATGAACTAAGGAGTTTGACCCCTGAGACCTGAGACTGGTCCTCCTTCCTCAGCTGTTTCCTACTGCTGCCTTCAGCATGTGCCAATACTTTTGAGAGTGTCCCTTCCTCAGTCCACCAGCTAAAGCACAGACATACTAAAAGTGAACTGAAGACATACCACACACAAACAGAAAACAAATGTAGCAGAAGTCACTATACTTAATCAGATAAAATTAACTTGAAATCCAAAACTAGGAAGGGGGAGGAAGAAGGGGAAGAGGAAGAGGAAATGAGAAAGAGGAGGAAGAGGAGGGGGGAGAAGGAGAGAGAGGGAGAAGAGGGGAGAAATGATAAACAGATCAGCTCAATAAGAGAAGAGAACAATTATGAATATATATACACACACTGTTGGAATAACAATCGATCAACACTGTTCGTGTCTATAGTGGTTAGTGCTGTCAGCTTTGACAGGATCTGGAATCACCAGGAGATGGACCTCTGGGCATGCCTCAGACAGATTATCTTGTTGGTTGATTAATATGGGATGAGACATCTTGATTATGGGTGTGGCTGTCCTTTGGGCAGAAAATTACAGGGTAAGCTGAGGACTGGCACCCTCCCCTCCTTGACTAGAGCTGTAATGCGACCTGCTCCCCCAAGGTCCTGCAGCTTCAGTTTTCCTGTCATGAGGGACTGTACCTGAACTGTGGGCCAGAAAAAATCTCTTTCTCCCTCAACTGCTTTTGTCAGTCTTTTATCATAGCACCAGAGGAAAAAACTAAGTCAGCTAAAAGGAAGGGTAGACTTAGATGTAAGAACAGTGAAGTCCTTCAGCACCTCACTTCTAGCAATGGACAGGTCACCCACACAAGAAAACCAACAAAGAAACACCAGAATAAAGCTATACCGTATGTTGAAAGCACCTAACATTTCCTGTGACTGCTTCAGAAGTCACATTCTTCTCATTAGCATATGTAAATTTCTCTAGAACAGACCATAGATAAGACCGCAAAATAAACCCCAGCCATTACAAATGTGAATTAAGCGTTCCACGATTCCCTTCTCTTCTCATTTGTTACATGTGACAGTCTTTGATTACTCCCCTTATTTTCACAGTGTTAAAGATGGAACCCAGGGCCTTGTGCACATTGAGCAAGTGCTCTGCCACAAGTGGAAGAAAATAATTAGACATCTTTATTCACTCCTTCAAAGCTCATGAACCATTATGGAAGACTGTATGTGTCAGAGGAAGGGCTGTGCCTAGCTCCTCTGTACTGAAGCACTGCATCCTAAACGGACAAGGGGACCCATAAAACTCCAAATTCTAACAAAACATAAGATTCAGGAGGCTCAGAAAGTTACAAGACTGGTGAACCCCTCTCCAAGGTTAGATGAGCAGTCTACAATTACTAGGAAGAGGAGTTGCTTTCGTGGAGCTGCCTGCATCCTGGGCAGTGAGCTCCAGGTTCCTGAGTCATCACCATGCTGGGGTGGACTTTGGAGATGCAACTGCCTTTGAATTAGTCATTCTCCTGAAAGTAAACCCTTACTCAGACGTCTGTGAGTAACCCCAGTAAACTCACTAGTTCACAGGAAGAATCTAATGCCCTTCTGACAAGCTATAGTCAATAAGAACCATAATTCTCAGGAAAATGTACTATCTGATAGTAAGCTAACTCCTTTCTCCTTCTTCTGTAATGACCCATGCTTGATTGCTGATCATTCTCGGATTTTCTCCTGTGTTCTTTGAAGAAAGGTATTGTGAAAGCCTCATATCTCTCCTCACAGAGACCCTATGTGATCTATCGATAACCTGGTGCTCACCAGCCTACGCCTAGAATGCAATAAAACTTCCTCCAGTGTATCTAATGCCTGTGAAGGCAGCCCGGGGATCACACAGTGTCCTGGGCCTCCTGGGCAGCATTCCAATCTGGGCAGGAAGACAAGTGTTCATTGAAAATGTCAAAAAGTGACTGAAAATCCTGCTCATGGTGTCCTGTAGAGGACTTCAGCTATTACTGATCATAAGTTTTATTGCTTCTCAACTTGCCTTCATGATCAAGAAGCCAAGAACTTACAGATAGGAGGCAAAATTTGTAAATTCTGGACTTGTGATTAAAGATAAGAAAGATCTCAGGCCAAGTGGCCCTCCGTAAAAACAAGAGACATCAATAAGCAGCACATCCCCCGCCAGGACCTGCAGGTGACCCTTTGAGTTTCTAGCTGGGGAGGTGATCCTGTCCCAGCAACTTGGGAGGAGGAAGGACCTGAACTCGGGCTTAGAGACCAAAGTCCCCAGAGCTTTCCTTCCCCTTGTGAGTCCTGTTTGTTAAGTCCTCTTTCCGGCCTTCTAGTACTGGATCCACAGTCTCCTTAATCCCCTGTCTCTGATTCAGCTCCCAGTGGCATCTCCAAAGTCTCAAAATTCAGGAAGAATTTTCACAAATAACAACTACATGATCCATTCACTGAAACCGAATCAGTAGCATCCCTAAGAAGTTTGGGCAGGAAAAGAGCTCCCTTCTTGGTAACGAAAAGTCACCTAACTTGGATGAGTCAGTCTAGAAAGTTATGATAATGATGGGACTACAGAGCTGGCTCAGCTGGTGAGAGCAATTTTGTCCTTCCAGACAACTAGATTCCCTTTCCAGCCCCCACATTGGGTGACTCACAGCCATCTGTAACCAAAGGATCCAATGGCCTCTGAGGACATGTACGTATTCCCACACACAGACACACACATATAAATTTTTAAGTATTTTTAACTTATGAAGATCAGTATCAGGGATGTAAAGTACTTCATAGTTCACAGTCCCTGTGATCCTCCACGGTCCGTGTGCTCCTCCACGGTCCGTGTGCTTACCTCACTAGAGTCCAATAGGTAATTTTGCCACCTTGTCAGATGTGCTAACACTGCAATGCCATTATGTTTTTTCATGTTATTTGTCTAAATGCTTTATAACTTCTCTCATGTTCTTTCTTCTTTTTTAATTTTTTCCCATGTTAACATTATAACTGAACTTTCTTTTTTGATATTTTGTTATCTTGTTTTATATGTATGGGTGCATTGCCTGCATGTATGCAAGCACACCTGTGTCATGCAGTGCCCTCAGAGGTCGGAAGAAGGCATCAGACGCCCTGGAACTGGAGTTACTAACAGTTGTTAGCCATCATGTGGGTGCTGGGAACTGAACCTGGGTCCTTTGCAAAACAGCCAGTGCTCATAACCCCTGAACCATCTCTCTAGCCCCTATAACTGGGCTTTTCAATATGAGTTTATCTCATTCAGTTTCATTGACAGAGATAACCAAACGTTTTTTCATATCTCAATAGCTTGTGAATAGTTTCAAACTAGTTTAGTTGCTCAAGCCCGTTAATGTATATTCCCTAAAATATTGACAGATTGGCAAGATGTCACATATAGTGCTTTCCTTCTCATTACCAGGGAAATAAGGTGAATGTCTTTATAAATGTCAGTTTGATTTTCTCAGCTCCTCCTGAAACCCTGAGGTGATGCTGATTTTCAGTAGAATCGCCCGCATGCCTTCTCCATCCCTCACTGCTATACATTGGATCACCTTTGCCCACACCCTGCCAGCATTTGACAAGTGTGCTTCAAGTGAGTGCATGCTGCCTCCTGGTCCAAAGCCTCATTGAAACACAGAAACACAGAAATGTTCTTCCTCTTGAAAGGTTCAATAATCATGCAACTCACCTCTTGGGGCTAAATACACAGAGAAGTTCTCATCCCAGCCTGGCTGGTTCCCTGTAGCTTCTCTGCTCAGCCATGAGGACCCTGCTTCCCATCCTTGGAGTCTTCACCTTGTTGTTCATAGTTCCTCTGGGTAAGATGAAACCTTCATTCCAGGGGTATGAAAATGGAAGTGTACCAAGTCCTATGGAGACTCTGAGAACAAATTAACAAGGGCAGGGTTGACTTGACCGTGAAGATTGCTTAGGGGAATTGAGGAGCCGCTGTTGAGGACTGTAAGGTGGGTTTTTTTTTTCTGATTTAACCCATTACCTGCAACTTGGTGGCTCTGTCTGATGGAAAGGCAGTAGGAGAATGCACAAGAAATCTGAGGAACTGAGGAAATGGGAAGTGATTAGGAGAAGGTGGAGGAGGGCGAAGAGATGCATGCTGCCATGGCCCTGAGGTCACAGAATGTCATCTCCAGGGGAGGGCCTAGAGTATGTGTTTCTTTAAAGATGGTTAAAAAAATCTGTATGGTTTAATTTACCTGTGTGGGAAGTCTGTACGGAAGGAGGTAAGGCTCCACCTTATTCGTGTCTAATTTTTATTAGCCCATATTAATTACACATAATAGTGTGCTTCATTGTAACATTTTTCATTTATTTTTATTGAGTTTTATACATTTCATACAACACTTCCTAATCCCATTGAGACCTTCCCCTATCCACCCACGCAAGCTCCCACCAGACCTCATGTATTCCATTGTACATGTTAAGTCCTGTCCAGTCAGGCATTAGTGCAAATTCATCCACTGAGTTTGGTCAGGCTATTTAGAGATCGTAAGTAAGGCATACTCTCCCTCTCCCAGTAGTAATCAGTCTCCAACAGCTCTCAGTCTAGGTCTGGCCCACCACCGATTTCTATGGCTCCACTCTGGGCCTCGTCTATCTGGGCTGGTGTGGGTCCCGGGCTCACTGCCCCCATTGCCACAAGTTCCCATGTGCAAGCTGCCAGTGGTCTGAAAGCCTGTTTCCCTCAGTTCATGAATATACATGTACACGATGCATTTCAGTTATGGCCAGCCCCCTCTCACCCCTCCACTTCCCAATAATCCCTTCTCTCTTCCTAACTAGGCCCTTCTGCTGCTTCCGTGAGTGTGTGTGTGAGTGTATGTGTTTGTAAGGTGTGAGTGTATGTGTATGTGTGTGTATGTGTGCATGAGTGTGTGTGTGAATGTATATGTGTGTAAGGTGTGAGTGTATGTGTGTATGTGTGTGTGTGTGTGTGTGTGTGTGTGTATGGCCCAGTTAGTTTCACTGGGGTTGTTTACAGGAGCATGGGTGGGACTTTGTTTATGGGAACATGGGTTCCTTACCAGCAGGCATACCATTGGATAAAATGTCTCTCCTCCCATCACTCATTGATGGGTATAAGTCCTCAGGGAGGGATGTGGCACCATGATCCCTCCCCCAAAGACAGAATGTCCGTGGACCCAGTCTTGTTCTTATTATTGTTCTGCAGGTCTCTCTATGTAGCCCTGGTTGCCCTGGAATTCACTGTGTAGACCAGGTTACCTGCCCCTGCCTCCCCAAGTGCTCAAATTAAAGGTATGCACCACTTTTTCTTGTTACTTTTCTTTTTCTAATGGGCCTAATCTTGTGGAGAGCTGAAAAGGTAATCACAAGGGCTGTGAGTTCAACAGCAGGTCATGCCCAGAAGTCAGGGTTCCATCCTTCTCCCACTCTCATTCCTCCAGCTCGTGCATTCCTTGTGCCCTTTATCCACGGTGTTTCCTGAGCCTTGGAGGGGGTGATACAGATGTCCCTGGATATTCAACCATTGTTTATTCCCTGTACTATGACCAGTCCTGAGTCTCTGCAGTCACTGTTGCCTACTACACAAAGAAGCATCTCTGGCCAAAACTGACAACAGCACTAATCCGTGGGCACAAGCACAGACATAGAATGTATCGGCAGGTCTATAATGTCCACTTAGTAAAGGAGCAGGCGCCTTCCCGCCACGACCTCCCTAGCTTTATGATACCAGATGTGTTTACAGTACCAGACCTCCTATGGGAAAGACACCAAATGTCTGTTTACCTGTATAACACACTGGCCAGTATCATATCAGTGCACTCACTCAGCCTAGATAGTATTGTTGCACACAGAGTCTACAGCTGGCTATGACTGCTAATGGCAATTCTCACCCAGCAGCCTACACAGCAGCTTCCTACATTAAGAGGACTAGACAACAAGAAGGAAGCCCCAACCCACTTCCAGTTTGATTCCTCTATGTCTTACAACCAAAGCTTGTGGTATCCTCAGCAACAGGGTCTTATCACGTAGTTCTGGGGGACAATCAACACAGTTCCATCTTAATTCTTAACCAAATACTAACAATCAATTTACTCTTCCCAAGATAATTTTTAAAATCCACCAATATTATATAACTCACACATAAGCTGGATTTACATTCTTATCTATTGATTCAGTCATCTTTTATAATGCACATGCTATCCTAAAGTACACTTTACCAGCTACAGTTCAAGATTTCCCCAACTGTTAGTGTTTCTTTATATCTTTATTAAGACATAATTCATCATCAAATTCACTCTATTCAGGAAGTTGTGCAGCTGTCAGCCCTGTGTAATTCCAAAAGACATCCTTTCCCTCTCCCAACACCCGACAAGCCACTAATCTGTTGATAGCTCCTGGCATGCCTACTCTGGACATTTAATGTAAAGACCCACATGACACAGGAGCCTTTGGTCTGGCTCCTTTCACTCAGCACACTGTTTTCGAGTTCCATGCCCACATTAGCTCTTGTTCCTTCTGCCACTGGAAAGTATTCCACTGTATGACAACCTCACTTCGTCTTCTTTTGTTTTACTTCACAACTGGCATTTGCTTCATTCCAAACACAACCACATTCCCTATGTAGCTTTCATTATCCATGACAACAGAAGCTGCTTCTTCCAGCAGCACATGAAGTGATTCTTAATGGTCCACTAGGCCCTTGGCAGCCTACAGCTCTCCATCATGGGCACCAGGGTACTCCCATCTCACAGTGCCCCTGTCCACATCAGCACTCTGCCCTCACTGTGTCTGATATGTCCCTGAGGCCAGGAATGCCAAAATAGAACCCACAAGACCCAACATCCACTTAGAGCTCTGAGTTCAGGCTCACTGGGCCATCACTGAGACTGGGATTGGCTAGCAATGCCTGTTGTGGGAGCCACAGGGTGGACTGCGACAAGCTGATGAGGGACAGGCTGTGTGCTGTGTCCATGCTTGCCTTAGGTGGCCATTCTACTGTGCAGACTGAGTGGTCTCAAGGCCAGGTGGAAGAGACAGAATGCCACCTTGGGTCACATGGTGAATGGTGAGGGTCCACTGTTAGAGGCTGCCTGTCCTAGAGTCTGACATGTGAAGCAGGTAGAGACAGATGCTGGCCTCCAAGCCTAAGAAGCACCCGTGGGGGCGAGGGGAGACAAGACAGAGACACATACACAACCCAGCACAACCCTCCCACCGTAGTCCACACCAGAAGTGGCCCCAGTCCACACTGAGGATGGTGTACCCCCGAAACCAAGATGTAGAGAAAGGACGCTGACTTTAATCACATTCCAGAGGAGGCACTTTCAGAAAGTCTGGTCTCTGCAGACGCATGGGGCAAGTGTAGAACTTTCTAGAAAACGAGGCCAGCCTGAGCCCCACTCTACTACTTGGTCCAGCAGACTTTAGGGATGTTGTAGTGATCCATGAGCACGTTCAGTTGCCAGCTGAAGTCCTCCGCTGTCTGCTTGTGAGCTTTGGACGCCTTCTTTAGAATTCTCTCCATTTGTTGCTTCTCCTGCCTCTCGAAGGCCTCCTCCTCCTCTTGCTCCTCCTCTTCCTCTTCCTCCTCCTCTTCCTCCTCCTCCTCTTCCTCCTCCTCCTCCTCCTCCTGCTCCTCTTCCTCCTGCTCCTCTTCCTCCTCCTCCTCCTCCTCTTCTTCTTCCTCCTCCTCCTCCTCCTGCTCCTCTTCCTCCTCCTCTTCCTCCTCCTCCTCCTCCTCTTCGTCCTGCTCCTCTTCCTCCTCCTCCTCCTCTTCTTCCTCCTCTTTCTCCTCTTCCTCTTCCTCCTCCTCTTCCTCCTCCTCCTCTTCCTCTTCCTCCTCCTCCTCCTCTTCCTCCTCCTCCTCCTCTTCCTCCTGCTCCTCTTCCTCCTCCTCCTCCTCCTCTTCTTCCTCCTCTTTCTCCTCTTCCTCCTCCTCCTCCTTCTCTTCCTCGTCCTCCTCTTCCTCCTCCTCTCCCTCCTCCCTCCTCCTTCCTTCTCCCTCCGCTTCATCAAGTCCAGCCCCACGACACCCTTCAGCTTCAGTGGTACAGCTGGACTTGCTCCTACACCTCCAGGACACCACCAGCCGCTCTGCTAGCACACTGCCTCCTGACTACCCTGCGTCTTTACCCATCTGTGGACATGCAGGTTGCTCCACTCTGGGGATATTGATAGTGCTTCTATGAATATTCGTGCCCAAGTTTTATGTAAACATGTTTTCAGTTCTCTTAGATATAAACTTGGGAATTCACTGTTGTGTTCTATGGTCACTTTGTCTTGCTGATTCGCATTCCACGGCTGTATTTTATGTGACCATCAGTGGAGCTCAAAGATCACAATTTCTCCACTTCTTTGCCAAGACCTGCTGTCATCTGCCACTCTAGTTCATTATAGTCCTATGAGCTAGTGTGAAATGATTTTCCAGCGTAATTTTTATTTTAATTTCTCTATGACTAAGAACTGGTGCATTTTTATAAGTTTTTCGGTCATTTGCATACATTCCTTAGAGAAATGTCTAACTTAAATCTTTTGCCCACTTTTAATTGGGTTGTCTTTTTATTATTGAGTTGTCAGTTCTTTTTGTATTTTCTGCAGTAAGCCTTAAGTTTGCAAATATTTTTCTCTCGCTCTGCAAATTGTTTTCTTAAAATATCTTATTGAACATACTTTCTGCATTATTAAGTTTTCAGGTTCAAGTTACAGACAGTTCAACCTTGATAAACCTAAATATTTCTATATATTTTTTAAATTTTTGTGGATTTTATACATACTAATCATATTTAGGGTCCCCTTCTCTGTCTACACCACCACATATCCCACCCACAGGACTTCATGCATTCTGTCATGTATGTTAAGGTCTATCAAGCTACCCAGACGTCCCTCAGTGTGAGTTCATCCACTGAAGCCTGTTCAGCTGGTCACGTAGAAAGAAAAAGTGTCTGAGATGTCCAACTCTAAGTGACACATCTGCAATGGAACTTCTGCACCTAAGGCTCATGGAACACAGTGGACAGAGGTAGAGAGAACACTAATGCATCTTCCAACTCTCGTCAGCCAAGTTTCCTCTGACACAGAGGCAATGAACACACAGTCACAACTGGCCGTAGCATGGAGAAAAGGAGTCTGCAGAGTCCCTGGCAGGACTCCTAATTAACTCCATGCACCCATTGCTCAGGGACCATTTCCGAAGAGGAGGCAGGAAGATTGTAAGGACCAGGGAAGGAGGTGTATGACCATAGGAAACAGAGTCTCACAGGTTCCTGGGACCTTGTTCATACGAACTTACAGCAAAGGTGATGGCATGCACAAGACCCATGTAACTCAATCAGCCAAAAACCAGCATCAAACTGGGGGGAAATGGGCAGATGGCCACAACTTTGGTGAGGAACTACTGGTAGCCAATCACTGTTGAGTGAGGTACAGATGATCTTCTTTAAGGGAGGGACTCTAGGCTGACTAGACCCCAGTGGATGAACTGCTGGGTGAGGGAGAGTTGATCTTCTTTAACGGATAGTTCTAAATATTTTTATGCATGACAAGGTATTCAAGATCAGCCAGTTCTGAAATTAGTTAGCTGAGCAGATTACCAACAACAAGTGTTAAAAGTGTGTCAGTCTTGACATCTAGAAAAACTAGCTCTTTTTTTATCCTCTTTCCATTTGTGTGTGTGTTGTGAAATTTGTATATATGCATGTTTTTGCATGTGTGTGGGCACATGTGGTGCATGTTCATATGAAAGCCAAGGATGATGTTGGAGTCACCCTGTCTCCCACTGAACCACCTGGTTCAGTGAGGCCAGGTCTCTCATCAAACTCTGAACTTAGCATATGGCTGGATTCAGTAACCAGATCCTCCATCTCTGTCATCCAAGGATGGAATTACAGGCAGGATAACATGCCCACTCAGCATGTACTTGGGTTTCAGCTTTAACTGCTGAGCCATCTCCCTGCCCATAACTAGTTCTTGTAATAATACTTAACATACCTGTTGTTGCTCTGAGATCACATTCAAACCCAGCAAATGACAGCAGAACAAAAGGAGGGTGTTCCTTCCTGTGTCAACAAGGAAGGTCTCCAGAAAAGGTTATGTCACCATCCCCAAGCTGATTGCTGATGGCAGAACGAAGAGCACCGTCAGCTTAGCCTAGTAAAATCTGTGTGTAGGGTCTCAAGAAGAAGGCAGACAGGCAAAGACAGGACTGGCAGCCAGACTGGATGAACGACGCCGTCTGCGTATATGTAGCTATACAATATTGTTTGTCATTTTGCTTTAAACGTCATATAAATGAAACCGTGTGGATACATATTCCACATTACACTTATGAAATTCATTTGTGCGGTCTCTATGGACTTGTGTATAGGACTTGTGTATAGTTGAACTTGATTTGATTTTAATACTATATTGTAGAGCCAATGCTCTTAACGTCTAAGCCATCTCTCCAGCCCTTGATATTATTTCTTGAAGATCCTATTAAGAATTTTGCCCATTATCCACTCAGTTGTTTGGATATATGTTTCATTATTAAGTCTGAATAAGTGTTTCATGATACATCTTCTGTCCAAAGACAGACCTTTTTACCCTCCCTATGATACCTCTTAGTGGATATTATCATCAATTAGTATTAATTTTATTGTATCAAGGACTAATATTGATGCAGTCTTATCAGATATTTTGAGATATTGCTTTAAATTTTCTGTTCCTTTAAGAAAAATCTCTTATCTTGGAGTCATATTTGATAAGATATTTGTTCTAGCCTGCTTTCAATTGCTATGGCAAAACACTCTGACCAAAACCAACTTGGAGAAAAAAAGGGTTTATCTTGCATCTCCAGGGTCATAATTCATCTGAGGGAGCCCAAGGTAGGAACTCAGGGCAGCAGCGTGGAGGCAGGAGCTGGAGCACAGGCCATGGAGGAACGCTGCTTACTGGCTGCTCCCCTGGCCCATGTCCAGCCTGCTTTCTTAAACAATACGGGACAACCTGCCAGGGGTGGCACCACCCACAGTGGGATGGGCCCTCCCACGTCACTCAACAATCAGGAAAATGTCCCACAGACACGGCCACAGGTCAGTCCAATGGAAGCAATTCCCCAATTGAGGCTACCTCCACCAGGTGTGTCAAATCGACACACAATTGACCCCTTATCAACTTGACACACACATCCCTATTAAACCACAACCTTTCCATCTCTTGTCCCCAAGATATGAAGTTAATAATGTAACATAAGACCATACAATATAAAAAGTCCCACTGTCCTTAAAAAAATCCATATACTTAGAAGTTCAAAGTCTCTTTAAAGGCTCTTAACTGTGGGCTCCTATAAAATCCAAAACAAGTACTGTCTTATTTCAAAGGGAAGACTCGGGCACACCTAAGCAAAACCTAAGTCCAGCAAATAGCTCAAGGCTGGACTTCTGGGATTCACTCACAATATTCTGAGCTCCAAAGGGTCTCAGCAGCTCCACTTCTCTGGCTCTGCAGTCCACAGCACACACAGCTCATCTCGCAGGCTCATTCCACATCTGCTGCTGTCCTTGCTGGTCATCCCATGGTCCTGGCACCTCCAAAAAGCTGTGGTCTCCACTGCAACTGAGGCTGCATCTTCACCAATGGGCTCTTCTGGCCTCTCCTGGTGCAAAGCCTCGGATTCTCTCCGTGACCCCTGCAATCCTGGGGTCTTCACTGCAATCGAGGCTGCGCTTTCACCATGGCCTTTCCTGGTCTCTCACAGTGCCAGGCCTCAGCTACTCTCTGTGACCCCCTTCACGCCTTCAACACCAGAACCATGCAAGAGACTCTTACACAAGTCCTGCTCCCAGCTTTAGGTGGCAGCTTGGACCGCCTCTGGACCACAGCTTCTATGTGTTGACCCTGAGGAAATTCTTCCCAGAAGATTTTGCCATGGCGATGCTGGTCTCTTGTTGCTTACAGCTGATTTTTCAGCCTCTGCTAACCAGCACCAGTTGTCCCAGTGAAACAAAGGTTTCACTTCAGGTTCCGGTCTCTTCTTAATCACAGCTGATTCTTCAGCCCCAGTTGACCAGAACCTGGGCTACAAGTTGAATGTCTTGCTATTCAAATATACATAGCAAGATCCTGTCCAAAAACCAAGAGAAAGGGGCTGACGAGATGGCCCAGCAATTAAAAGCAATGGCTGCTCTTACAGAGAACCTGGGTTTGGTTCCCAGCACCCACATAACAACTGCCTGTAACTCCAGTTCCAGGGGATCTGATACCTTCTAGCCTCCAAGGGCATTTCATGACAAAGGTGCACCTACATACATGCAGGCAATACAATCACACACATAAAATATTAAAAACAAGACAGAAAAAATAAACATTCACTATTTGTCTTTCTGAGTCTACCTTATTTTGCTTAATATGAGGACCTTCAGTTTCATCTCTTTTCCTGCAAATGGCACATTTTTTATTCTTCTTTATGACTTAGAAATAATCCATTGTGTGACTAGAACACACTTCCCTTAACCATTCACCTCTGAGCAAGTACATATGCTGATTGTCACCTGGCTACTGTGAATCGTTTGAAATCATTTTGCTTCATAAATTCACCTTTTTGCATCATAGATCTCACTTTTTCTCCAGCTGGATCATTAATTCATTCAGGCAGAGATGTGTAGTAAGTAGTTCGCCTGAAAGCCTCTGTCTCAGTGGCTGCCTCTTTACAGAGTAGATCATTTGTCTTTGTTCATTATCTCCATGTTTTCTCTTGTGTTTATTTTTAATAATCTTTTTTTTTAATTCTGGAAAACTTCTTTATTATGGCTATTTTAAATTATGAAATATTTTAAACATTAAAAATAACAAATGACTGGAGAGATGGCTCAGCAATTAAAAACACTTGCTGGTCTTCTAGAAGATGAGAGTTTGGCTCCTACCATCTATGTGTGGAGGCTCACAACCATATGGAACTCCAGCTCCAGGGAATTTGATGCCTGTTCTGGCCTCAGCAGGTACCAGCACACATATGGGGAGAGAGAGGAGAGAGAGAGAGAGAGAGAGAGAGAGAGAGAGAGAGAGAGAGAGAGATTGAGAAATATCTGAAAAAAATAACAAATACGTAATACAGTGTAACATTCTGTCTTCTCTTTTCAAAGCCAGAAGCTTAATTGGCAATCTGAAATGCTCTTCGGGTTACCACACTTGCAGAATGAAGTGTAACCATAATGAATATGCAATTAGATATTGCAGTGACTGGAGTATCTGCTGTCGGTTAAAGAAGAAGGATATCAAGAAGAAAAAGTTATTTTGACAACTTGAACTCCATCTTCTTCAGATTCATGGAAAAAGAAAGCAAGAATATTTAAAATTCTTGTGTCTATCTAAAAAAGAATTGATATGATGGGAGAAAGAAATTTCATGATAATTCTGTTTAGGTGATTATATTAAAATAAATTGTATCGGGGCTGGGGAGAGATGCCAAGGTTAAGAGCATGGCTGCTCTTGCAGAGGACCCAGTTGCAATTCTCAGCACCCTCATGGTACCTAACAACCATACATAAGCTCCAGTTCCAGGGGATTCTATGTCTTCCTCTGACTTCATGGGCATTTCACAACATTGGTGCACTTACATACATGCAGACAATACACTCAGACACATAAAATAAAAATAATAAATAAAATAAATTGTATCAAGTCTTACATGTTATTCTCATGCATGTAATTTTTACCACATTGTGGTTACATCTATATACCTCATCACATGTAAAATATCAGCATTAACAATACTTGATTAAACACAATGGGTTATTTTTAAAAGATGTGAATGTATAATGAGGAAGTATTGGGAATAAGAAGAGTGTCAGAAGGAATATCAGAGAGCAGAATGGGGTTGAATATGATCAGCATACATTATATACAAGTCTGAAATTGTCAGAGAATAAATTAAAAACTATTTCTTTTAAATTTTTAAAACAAAAATATTAGCCTTGGTAATTTATGCCCCATTTACATTTCCTTGTCTACCAAATGACATAGCAACAGCATCTATATTGTGATGCTCGACAACCCCATAACTAAGAATACATTTAAAGAGCACTGGACCCTATGGTAAGGACTATATAGTCTTATAATTTCATGAAACCAGATCATTTCATTACTTCTGGAATTTATCAAATTTTTCTTAGCGTTTCAGGTGGGGAGGGAAGTCAGGAAAGGGGGTCGGTGGATGTGGGAGGCGGGTGTTATGAGGGGAGGGTGGGTAGCGGGTGGTGAGACTGGGGAAGAGGAAGGAACAGAGATAAGTGGATATTGGGGAGCTAGTGGTGGGGCAGGGGAGGCTAACAGGGAGGTCTCCATCTCCAGCACAGCTGTGGTGCTCCAGCCATCCCAGAGAACAGAGGATGAACAGGTCATCAGGTGGCTCAGAGTGCCGCAGGAATAAACTCCCCATGAGACCACGTCAGTGGGCGTGAAACCAGGGCAGGGATTTATATAGGAAGGCCTTTCTGGCTGTTACAGAAGGCGGGAAAGTTAAAGGTGGGGTCTTTAGGTAAAGGCGGGAAGGTTATAGGGCTTATGTGGAAATTAGGAACGAGGAAATGAAGCCCAAAAACCTGGTTCTGGTCTGGGGTGATCTTTGTGGGGGGGAAAAAATGAAGCAGCTGCTGAGGCTGCAGTGGATTCCTGGGACCCAGGTCATCGCATCAGGCAGAGCAGGCCAGACTCCTACCGTCCCTTCCGGGTATCCAGGGTTGCCTGGCTTGCTCAATACCTTTCACAATAGACCCAGACCCCACAGGCTACGGAACCCAGAAAGAAATGTGGTGCTCCCAAAACTCCCTGAGAAATTAAAGTACAGTGTGTAAGCATTAGTGCATCTGTGTACCCAGGGACTGTCTGGCAAGAAACACGGTGCCAGACAGAAGAGACCTCCCTCTGAGTGGTTTGTGAGAGTGGTCCAGGAGACTCCCAAAATAACACAGACTTCTGCCAAAGCTCTTGGTTATCCCCCAGAACTAGAATATAAGACCCTGTTGCTCAAGACAGGACTGTATACTTCTGATACAGGACTTGGAGCAATGGAGCAGGAACTGACCTGGAAGTCTTCTACCTGAAATTTATCTCCCATAATGCCAGATGGTAACATGCAAACTGCTGAGGGGGAAATTCAATCAATGGTCCAACCTAGCCCTAAAGCCCAATAACCATAACAACTGGCACCGCGCACTACCTCTACCGTGCAGCAGTAACACTGTCGTCTCAGGGGTGATCAAGAGCTGTCTAATTTGACCTAAAGCCCTCTCGATGAGAGGGAACTCATGGGAGGCACTGTGAACTCAGCCAAACACACCTGGCTGGAGAGGTCACAGACCCTGGAGAAAACCCTACATCTGTCATATCTCTAGACAAATACCATATACTAAATATGGATCTTTATATGTACAGACAAGAATACCATACACCACTTATCAAAGAAGGTTCTTTTTGCAACAGATGGGGCTACTACAGAATCCAACAACTGGTCAGACACAGAGAATATAAGTCCGAGATGTGCCCAGTCTTAGGTGACATATCTACAGTTGAGTCTCTACCCTTAAGTCTCTTGGAACATAGTGGAACAAGGTGTAGAATGAAAACTAATGCATCCTTCAATTCTCACCAGTGAATCTTCCTTATACAACAAAGTGAGATGTACACAGAAGGCCACAATTGGTCAAGTTTATAGACTAACAGACTGCAGAGTCTGAATCCCTGGATAGGAAGGACTCCCATATTAAACCTGCAGCTCAGGGACCATTGCAAGGGTGGAAAGATTTTAAGAGCCAGAGTTGGTTCATGAACACAGGGAAGCAGAGGCTTTCAGGTCATTGGAAGACTGCACATGTGAACTTGTGGTGGTGAAGGCATCGAACACAAGACCCACACCAACTCAATTAGGTAAGGGTCCAGAGTGAAGTGAGAGAAATGGGTGGTGAGACAGTCCTAGACTGAGAACTACTATAGACTGATTACTACTGGGTGAGGGAGAGTGGGCCTTACTTATCTCCAGATAGGCTAGACTCCAGTAGATGAATTTGCACTGAAGGACATCTAGGTACAAGTACCTGATTGGATGGGACTTAACAACACATGAGGTTTGGTGGGGAATTAGGAGGGCATGGATGGAGAAAAGTGTCGAAATTTGATTAAGGACTGTTGTGTAAAATGCACAAAAGCTCAATAAATTAAAAAAAAAAAACAGGTGTCAGAACTTTTCTTTTAGAAGTGTAGCTAGAAAATGTCCCTTGTATGATGATGACCGGAGGCCCCAGGGACATGTTTTCCCAATCTGGATATGGGTGCACAGGGATGTAAATGTGTGAAACTCATGAGCCAGGTGTGGTGTGCACACCTTTAATCCCAGCATTCGGGGGCAGAGGCAGGCAGCTCTCTGTGAGTTCAAGGCGGATCTCTGTGAGTTCAAGGCCAGCTGGTACTATAGGGAGACCCTGTCTCAAAAAAAAAAAAAGAAAATGTGTGAAATTCATGAGGATGTTTACTTATAATCTTGTACACCTTTCTAATTGTGTTTTCTACTTCAAAAATATTTTTAACATACTTTTTGATAAGTAACAGCTTAATAAAAGAAAAATACTGATTATAACATTTAATTTTAAAAGTATACCCATAGGAAAAACCACAGAGAGACCACAGTCACAGAAACACAGACAGACTAAAGTCATCATTTTAATAGAATGGTGCCATTGAAAGGGTCTGAATTCCCAGAGGAGATCGGGAGATCAGCAGGAGCCTTCAGATACTCAAAACCACTACCCAACCAGAATGGGCATATCCTTCTTATTTATGCAGCACAGGTACCTGGGATTACAAGCAATACTGTATACTTCATTTTCTGAACAGGAAGACTTGCAAAGGCCTTTTGTTAGCCAGCATGTATTAAACAGTCGTTTTATGTATAAATTTGGTCCACTTCTAACTGCCAACAGAAAGAAAAGGTTATAGCACAGTTAGTGTCCTCCAGTGTCATACGGCCAAGGATAAACTAGACTTCTGGTTCTTCACGCATTTTAATGAAACGCTCAGACAACCAAATACATCCAACATGTTTATAGCTAGATACCCCTTTCTGGTTGCTTCTACTTCATTTTTCAGGGGCCCTATTATGGCCATTAGTTCCATAATCCAAAATTACATAAATCACTAGTCATTTATATGCAGGTGACTGTGCAGTAGATACAGCTTGCAACTATTTGCTGAATGGAAAGATCATTCAGACACTGGAGACATTGCAGGAGTCTGCAGAGGCCCTGTACTAGAAGACATGGAGGGTCTCAAAGTTCTAATCTGAAGAAAGAAAGATGAATGATCTAGAATTTCAGACACCCTTGCATCCATCCCTGGATTCCTCAATAATTTTCTGTGTGACACTTTGACAGATGCCTCATTACCTACCCTGGCTTAATTATAGGGCACTAGGGGATGTCCCGTGGGATAATGGGTATGAATGGCTTGAAATGTCTAAAATACATGCCCAAATCTCTTGATAGAAATATTGAAACCGAGGTGATTCTGGAAGTCCCAGTACAGGGGAAAGGTTGGAGGTTGCAGTTTATAAGGGTAAATGTGGCCCTGAGTCATCTCCCTCTTCTGTGCTGAACCTTAGTCACTCCAGTACTTGTCTATATAGAGCCATGGATTGTAGAAATAATCAGGGTGTGAAAATAATCAAAGGCCACTGGCAAGCAAACTTCCCAGTGTGTGTCAGTAGCCCTGCAGCACGTCCCTGGGTGTGGAGTCAAGGGAGACACAATGCAGTGTCCAGAGAGCCTGCCTCCCAAGACAGCAACAGTCTCACTGTGATTCTTACCTATGTCTAACTTTTAAACGGTTCACACTAGACCCTCAGGTGACACCTTTTGAATATGAATGTTGAAGAGCTTTCTGAACACCCCAGAGAAACACATGCCAAGCAACACTGAGAGCTGCCCCTCTACTGAAGTGGATTATTATCATTATTCTCAGTTACTGGTTTCCATCCAGAGAACAGGTCCAACTTTCGTCCTGATGCTCCACGGGATTCCCTTGCGCTGCAAGCTCATGTAGCACATATGTACAACTAGCTCTGTTTTGAAGATTCAACATAACTTTTGCCTCGACTTCTAAAGAAGTGAAAAATTGTCTGGGTAGCTCCCGGGAGTGGGGGGACAAGTTCTAAGAGTCCACAAAGAGAAGAAGCTTCCCTTCCACCCCAAGGGCTACCTGTGCTCTAAAAGCCTCACCCTGCACTCTGCCCTCATCTCCACCAATATCAATCCAACCCTACCCACAAGCTTTACAAACGCTCCAGACCAAAAGCCAGAATCAGATTCTCCTCTGAACCGAGCCATCTCTGTTAGGAATCCTTAGCATCACCTTTCCATTCCCTAGCTCACAGCATCCATCTTGGCTCATGACCCTCCCTCATGTTTCCGCTTCTATGGTCTCAGTCCTGGTTTGGCCTCAGTCTTGTGGAGCCTCACACCCTAATTTCATAGAGAAAGGAGTGCATTTTACCTGGTGGAACATAGGAGGACAAGACAACAATCACTAGGATCAGGAGCAGGCTCCTCATGATCAAACCAATTTGTAACTAATCAGCTACAAGGAGAGTCACTCTGCATGTAGCTTTTGAGACATGAGGATTTGCATGGCTAGTGAACCTTTTGGAACAAGAACATCTGCTTGCTCCACTGAGCAGGGTCTGACTTTAAATATGACTTATCATGAAAGCTTGATCAGTGCCATCTGTGTTCCAATAACCCAATTCTCACCATGAAATAGTCTTATTCTAGGCACTACCAGGATTCTATGTAGATGTCTTCAAGTCTTCAGTGTACAGCCATTTAACAAATGCCTAGCACATTTAACAAACATGTTCACAGAGCTGAAAATCTATCGGGTAACTGGCAGTTTAATGATAGCTACTTTCAGTCTTACACATACAAAACTCAGGTAGGTATTCTCCCCATCTTCAAAATAAGTAGACTAGAGCCAGGTGTGATGGTGCAGAAGTCTTTAATCTCAGCACTTGGAAGGCAGAGGCAGGAGGATCTCTATGAGTTCAAGATGAGCCTGAATTCTAGGCCAGCTGGGACTACAGAGGGACCCTGTCTCAAAAACAAACACACAAACAACAACAACAAAAAAGTAGTATTAATCTTAACTGAAATAAGGACATTCCCAAGTTCACGTAAGTCGTGAATAACAGCAGTAAAGCTTACACACAGGTCTTCCTAACTCCTGTATGTAAAAGCTTAAAGACTGGCTTGACCTGATTCAAGTGTAGCTGCAAGATTTTTAAGAAAATGAGACATCCCCAAATAATGTGGACAAACCCACATATCACCACCAACACGATTCCAGAAAATACACTGAGCTCATGGGTTCCTACTGAGTGAGGCCATGTGCTTAGCCCTTTTCTGGGCAATATAAGGTATACATGGAACATAGGAGAAAATTCTTGTTCTGAGGGCCAAAGGTCAACAGCACTTGACAATTTTCAATGTGTTCTAAGTTTTGCAAATCACCTATCTGATGCTGTATGAAGAACACAGAACTCATACTGCAAAAACCTGAGCATGGATCTGTGTATACAGCTTCAAGCACTTTTAATAAGGCATCTATTTCACTTGTCTAAACAACAGTCTTCTTACCCATAAATCAGGCTGTACATCATTGGTCTATCTGTTTCAAAGACTTATGAGGTCATTGGACATGATTGTGCCCGCCTTTGATCCTAGCACTTAGGAGACGGAAGAAGGTAGATATCTGAGTTTGAGGCCAGTCTGATCTATTCAGTGAGTTCCAGGCCAGCCAGGTCTACAAACTGAGACCCCAGCTCAAAGAAAAAAAAGACTTACAAGATCAAATGAAGTAATGATGCTGCTACAAGTAGACAGCAAAAGGCCAGCACTAGAAATTCAGTTCTTCCAACATGGTCCTGGGCTAGCCCTATAGCTCAGTGGTAGAGTCCTTGCCTAGGGTGCACAAAGCTCTAGGTTCAATCCTGATACTAACGCAAAAGTTGCAACCACTCTGCCCTATGTTTTACCGACAATACTGGATGCACATAGATGATGAATGGATGATAAATAGATGGTAGATAGATAGATGACAAGTAGATAGATAGATATGGAAGATGATAGATAGATGATAGATAGATAGATAGATAGATAGATAGATAGATAGATAGATAGACAGATAGAGACATAGAGGCATAGAGACATAGAGACTCAGTGGGCTCTTGTTTTTAAACTTCAGGAAGCCCATGATATGACTTAGGTTAATATCTATGAAAGATTCATAGAAGACTTACAAATCAGAAAGTCATCAAATAAAGGATAAACAGAAGACATGAATTTGGAGGAAGCCACAGGGAAATCACACGAGCACAGCACTGTGAGGGATTCTCCTAAAGACCATGTTCCAGTCGAAGCATTAGATGTGGCCAAATTTATTTTCTTCTCAGTCATTTGATTCCGATCTTCTCGTCTTCAGACTCTACTTTGACGTCCCTGCTGTTCATCCGCTGTGCCTTCCAGAACCCCAACTCCTCTGTAAACATCCATTCAGTTTTCTCCCTAAGATTCCCTTCATCCCAGGGCGATGACGTTCTGGGCGCATCCCTCTGCTGTTTGGAAGCTGTTTGTCTCCTGGAGCATCAGAGCCATGGAGCAGGAAACAGTCTCAGTCTCCTAATTGCCCCACGCTACTTCCATAACAGTACCTGCTGGGAGACTAGGACTTCCTTTTCCTCCACCCACTCACACTGAAGTCACATCTAACATCTCACCAGTGTTAGAGTCCACACTGAGTTCACGCCCACCTTTCTCCACCTCTGTTATTGCCACCCAATCCCCTCCAGTCCATCACTGTCTGTCCCGAAACTAAATGACATTTTAAATGGCCTTGTGCGTCATGCTTATTTACCATTCATGCTATGCTCAATATAGCTTTTATAAATCTGAAATCTCACCATGACTTTGCTGGTACCACAATGAGACCCACTAACACATGCAATTAATATGTGCTAATAACTATAATAGTTTTAAAACCCTTATGGGTCTTCTTTAGGGGGCAGAGACTGCCTAGTATAAACGTCTACCTATGGAAATGTTATAATGGAATTCCTGACTTTGTATAAGTAATATGTGCTAATAAAAACTAAAAATAGATACCATAAAGTCATTGTCTGCTATTTCTAAAATGTTGGTCATAGTGAATATTATTGTGGTGGTTTGAATGAGAAATGTCCCCCAAAGACCCAAATATGTGAGCACTTGAGCTTTTAGGGGTTGCTGGTCAGGGAGTTCATGGACCCTGTAGAAGGTGTGGCCATGCTGGAGGAAGCACGTCACTAGACACAGCCTTGCCCATATGCAGTTCACTCTCTCCTTCCTGTTTGAGGTTGGAGACGGTGCGGGGAGGGGCCTCAGCTTTCTGTTCTGGCTGTCTCCGGCCATGCCTCCCTGAAATCTTGGACTCTTACCCTTCTGGAACTGTAAGCTAAATAAAATTCTTTCTTTTATAAGTCGCCTTGGTCATGGTGTTTTAACATAGCAACAGAAACATACCTGACACACGTGTCAGCCAGGATTTTTTCTTGTTATTGTTAGAGTTCACATTTCTACTGCCTCACCTCTAACATTAGGTACTGTGAAAAACCGAGGGAAAATGTTAGTTCAAAACCTCCTGAAAAATACATACATACTCTCTCACATACATTCTCTCTCTCTCTCTCTCTCTCTCTCTCTCTATATATATATATATATATATATATATATATATATATATATATGTAAAATGCATGTGTATAGCTGAAGGCTATATAACAAAAACCACAGTGCCAGGCAGGAGAAACCTCCCTTCTAGTTGTTGGTCAGAGAGTGGTCCAAGAGACTTCCAAAATAACATAGGCTATTGCCACAGCCCTTAAATACTTCCCAGAACTTGAAGCTAAGACCCAATTGCTGAAGACAGTACATACTTCAGACACAGGACTTGGAACAAGTGAATTGGAACTGACCTGGAAGCCTCCTCTATAAAGACTAACTCTCATAATATCAGAGGATGCTGTGCAAGCTGCCAAAGGAGAAAAAGCAGTCAATGGTCCTATTCAACTGAAAAGCCTAATAAACACAACATCTAGCCCAGCAAACCACCTCTATTGGTGCAGTAATGGTAGTTTTATTTGGGGGTAATCAACAACTGTCTAATTGGAGTTAAGGCCCACTCAATAGGAAGGAACTCATATTTTGTACTATAAACATAATGCAAATATACATGGCTAGAGAGGTCACAGGTCCTGGAGAAAAACCGAAGTCTGTCACATTCCTAGACAAACACAATTTCTTACTGTAGTATAAATGTGTATCCTTATATTATTTACAGACAATTGTACCTCTCACCAGTCATCAAAAAGGTTATTTTGAAACTGGTGGAGACTATGACAGAGTCGCACCACTGGTCAAATGCAGAGAGTAAGGTTACGAGATGCCCAGCTCCACATCACACATCTACAATGCAAGCTCTATCCCTAAGGCTCAGGGAACACAGAGGAACAGGAGACAGAGAGCACACTCATACATCTCTCAGCTTTCAGCAGTGAAGCTTCCTCAGGTAACAGATGGTTATTAACACAGAAAGCCACAGCTGGTCAAAGAGCAGAGAATAAAGGACTGCAGAGTATGTGTCCCTGGGGAGGGTACCTATATCAAACCCTGGCCACCCAGGGCTCAGGGTCCATTGCAGAAGGGGGCTGTAAGGATTGTAAGAGTCATCCGCAGTGCATGACCACAAAGAAACCAGGCAGGAAATTGCTCATATGAACTTAGAGCAATGGTGACAGCATACACAAGATCCACACAAACTCAAACTCTACAAAAATCCAATAGAAATGTGGAGAAGTGGGAAGTGGCTAAGAAGCCCCAACCTTAGCTGAGAAACTATTGGCAACCAGTGGCTACTGAGAGAGGTTGGTTCTCTTTAAGGGAGTGATGCTAGATAGGTTGGCCAGGCTCTAGCGGATTGACTCACATCAAGAGACATTTGGGGACACAAACTTGGTTCAATAGGTCTTCGCATATATGACAGAATGCATGAAATCTGGTGCAAGGTGCAGATAGGGGAAGAAATCTAGATATGGTCAAGATGTATGAAATTCACAAAAATTCAGTACAATTTTTAATAAATAAATATCAATGGATTTTGATTTTCCACCCTAAAACATGATGTGTTTCTTGTCTCAGATTCTCTTTTCTTCCTCTATCTGAATAGTTTCTCCAGCTTTCTATTCTGTATAATTTGCTTAGGGTAACAGTTAGGGTCAGGTATGTAGCAAACGATGACAAGGCCCTACATGACAGCAACATAAATAAAAGAATTCTATTCTTTCTCACATGTAGGAGACCTAGGGGGAAATTGGAATAACTGAAACACTGAGCCACCGAGAGAATGTCCTGTGCCTTCAGATCTCTAATGAGACCAACAGCAGTCATGCTCAGCTCATTCCAGGGCCAAGCACCTGCATTCCACAGCACTTTATAATCAGTGAATTGTTGGGCCCAGTGCCGAGTCCTCCTGTCTTTAAGAAGAGTAGAATGTATGACATGAAAATGTATTTTAATCCACCAGATAAGCCTCAACATTACCTGAAACACAACCAAGAAAGATCGGGATAAGAAATGTTGACTTCAAGATGATATCTTTTTAAAAAATTCTTGATCCATGCGTTTGCATTAAAGTTATTAATATAAGCATCTCCATATGTTTC
Organism: Eospalax fontanierii; assembly: GCA_035773235.1. Classification (NCBI taxonomy): domain Eukaryota; kingdom Metazoa; phylum Chordata; class Mammalia; order Rodentia; family Spalacidae; genus Eospalax; species Eospalax fontanierii. The sequence goes on along the minus strand of CM069542.1, from coordinate 57,845,716 downwards.
TGGCCCCAAGAGCTCATACACAGTCCCCTTGCTGCAACTAAATGATATAAGGATACGTAAATCTCTTAATGACTATTGCTCTTCAGAAGTTGAGATGATGAGATGATAAACCAATCATATGGGTCTACTTTATGTGAATTTTCCTGACTGTGCTTAGGGAAGAAACTGTCTCTGAATTAAAGCAAATGCTCAAGTTAGCTTGTACTCTGGAAGCCAGGCCTTCTCCAGATGTTGGCTTTACCTCCATGCACCCCTGCATACCTTGACATTATCTCTTCCATTGTGGACACCACCTGCCTGAGCCCCGCTTCAGTGTAAAGACAAGCTGACACAGATGTTGCCCAAAGAGCTGATGGAACTGTTGCCAGAACTCTCCAGCTTCATGAACTCTAGGCTTGCTACCTAAATCCTGCACAGAACTGCTCAGCAGGTCTATGTAGAATGGAAAGCAACCTTATCACTTCCCCTAAAATGCATTACATCCACATTTGTACCTAGGCATTGTTGTCTCATGGTTAGCATAGCTGCCTTCCATTCCAGTTATTAAAATTCCACTTGTGGCTTAGCTATACCCACCTCTCAAACCTCAGATATGCCCATATTCTAGTGATCTATAGATACATAAGGATACACCATATATTTCTGCTCTGCTCCTGTGGACCAACTGGATGTTCTTGGGACCATCCTTTCCTGTACTTTGCAGAATATTCCTTTCTACTTTTAAACATTTTACCCTAGGCATAATCATCTACGGGAATTCTGCCTTCATCTTCCAAAGCCTAATGTGCTGCCCCATAGTATTCTATCTCTAAAACTATCATAGATCTTACCTAATTATATTACAATTCTAGCCTTGGGGCCAGCAAAATGGCTCAACTTGCTGTCAAGCCTGGTGAGTTCGATCCCTGGAACTCACATGGGGAAAGGGAGAGAATCAGCTTCTAAAAGTTGTCCTCTGACCTCCACATGCACACTCTAGCACATGTGAACAATTAGAGAGAGACAGAGACAAAGACGGAGAAGCATGTGCAAACAAACACACACAGATGGTTATAAAATTACAGTTTTACAACTCTCCTCAGGCCATGTTACTATAACGGAAAGAAATTTCTTTACATCACTAGAACTCAGAGCAGGGTTTTCCATAGAGTGGCCCAAATAAAGTGAACAAACTCTTCTCTCCTACCATCTGAAGCTTTCTCTCTGTCTCTCTGCCTCTCTCTCTGCCTCTCTCTCTGCCTCCCTCTCTCTCTCTCTCTCTCTCTCTCTCTCTCTCTTTCTCTCTCTCTCTCTCTCTCCATACCCTCTGCTGGGTCCTCCACACACACCTATAACGATCCTGGTCCTTTACACTTTCCCACATTGGATCTATGTCTGTTTTTTTGCAGAGACTGAGCTTGAGAAAGGGGAGACAGGCCAAGCATCCACTTGAACATGTAAACAGGGCTGAGTGTCACATGCCAGGTCCACGGCCAGCCCTGTGTCACATGCCAGGCCCACAGCCAGCCCTGTGGCACTGCCTTTCTCCACAGCTCCCCATCATTTCTGAAGAAGTAAAGATGGCCTCATTTGTTACAATTGTGCAAAGAACTTTGAGAAGCAAGGGAGACATTAACATGTCATGGAAAAGAACTGTCCTCTGCAGACAACTGACAGGAGCTAAGAGATCTAGGAAGGCATACTGAGGACTTCTGGGCAGCTGTCCCAGGGCGTGAGAGCGTTTGGCCCTAAAAATGAGCACCAGAGTCTGCCTTCTCTTACCACAAGCAATAAACGATTCACCTGTCTGCACAGCTCCTTTAGGTAGGTTGCTTGATCGCTTGAGACAACCAGATCTAACACCCTTCTCTGAACTCCCCCGAGGTACAGAAAGTGATGTATTTTTAAGTAACCATTCTGTGCAGCCAGCCAGCTAGATTCTTCCAGCTGACCCAGGTTTGGTATTAAGTCATATCTCAATGATCAAAGGTTCTCAAAGGCACTGAAACTAGAGTCTTAACCCTACCTCCAAGCCTTTCTTATTTTATTCCTTCTTTGAGAATTTCATACAAGTATACAATGTATTTTGATCAAACCCAACCCCCGCACAGTCGCTTCTCCTCCAACTCCTACCAGCACTGTCCTTCCTACATCTGTCTCCCAATTTTATGTACTCTTTTTTAGCCCACTGAGTCTAGTAAGCATTGCTGGTATGTGCTTGGGTGCAGGGTCATCCACTGGAGTATGGGCAGGCTGCCAGGGGCCAACTGCAAGAAGAAAGCTGGCTCGTCCCTTCTCCAGTGGGCATCTACTGCCAACATCGCCTCAACTATGGCTAGAGCTTTAGGATTCCATCCTCCATCCATGCTGGAATTTTAACTGGCTTAATCTTGTGTCAGTCTGTACATACAGTCACAACCACCATGTCTCCAAGGCTTATCCCAATAAGCAGATGTACAGGAACATAGCCTCAGAAGAATTAGGACATGCATTCAGTTTTACAACAGCTGGACAAGAAGTTATGCTCAGGCCCTTAGTTCCTGTGAGTTAAAGACCCAGTGTTTAAGAAGCAAGAAATAACACAGGAATTCCTTTCTCTCATTCACCAATTGAATGGAGCCACACAGCTGCCTGACTCAGTGAGGGAGATGACTCTGCCTCTTTCTAGATAGTCGATGTCCTCATCAAATATGAGAAGCTATTTACGGGCATGACTGAGCTTCCTTCAGGCATGGGTGTGCCTCCAGCTAAAGGGGTGGGTGCAGGTCAGTCAGAGCCATGCATAGCAAGATAGGTCAAACCTTCCTCACAGCTGACACCTGTCAGGATGCTCAAGGGATTGAAGGAGCTTGGGGATAGAGAACACTCTAGGAAGTGACTGGGTTAGGCAAATTCGCCGAGTCTTTTTGTTAACTGATAAATATGTAAAACTTTCCACATGTGGTGGTACTCAAAGAGGCTGACGCAGGAGAACTGAGAGTTCAAAGCCAGCCAAGACTATATTGCAAGACCTTATTTCAAAAAAAAAATTAATTAAAATACTATGTATTAATAGGGGGCACACAGATCTATTATGCAATGTTTAAGTCAGATTAAACAGGGGCTGGTAAGATGGCTCAGTGGTTAAGAGCCCTGGTTGCTCTTGCAGAGGACCCAGGTTTGGGTTCCCAGAACCCACATGACGGCTAATAGCCATCTGTACCTCCAGTTCCAGGGGATCCAATGCCCTCCTCAGACCTCCATGGGCATGGCATGACACGGGTGGACTTACACACATACACGCAATGCACTCAAACACATGAAATAAAATAAAATATTTTTTAAAAACTTAAGTCAGATTAGACATTCATATTCTGAAACATTTGTCATTTCTTCATGGAGAAAGCCTATTTTGCTTTTGTTTTATGTTTTATTTGTTTTTTTGAGGCAGGATCTCAGGCTGGCCTTGAATTCATGGAGACTTGACTCTCCTTCCACCCCCATGAGTGCCGAGATTATATGCATGAGCTATCACGCTCAGTTAGTGAAATTCTTCAAAACTCGTTTTGAAATGTGCAGGGCAATATTGTTAGCCACCCTACTATGTAATAGCACTCCAAAGCACCCTGCTCCTGTCAAGCTATAACTTGGTCCCTGATGACTGAGCTCCCTACATCCCCTCTTCCTATTCACCCTGCCTCTGGCAACCACCATTCTACATGCACATGGATGAGGTCAATGTTCTTAGACTCCAGGCATAAAATCAGATGTACTCCTCTTTATTTCACTCTGCATGATCTGCAGTTTCATTCGTCTTGCTGCAATTAATGTGGAGTATAGGTTCCCCATTGTCTTTGTCCATCTGTAAGTTAATAGACACGTAGGTTGTTTGAATATTGTGAATAGTTTCTGCAGTTAATACGGAAGTTCAGGATTCTCTTTGGCCTGTGGGTTTTGTTTCCTTTGGATGGTTGTCTCGTAGTGACAATGATGAATCGTGAGGTAGCTCTCTTTGAAGTTTTGGAGAAATCCCAATACTATTTTACATAAATAGTTCTACTGATTTACATTCCAACCAATAGTGCACAAATGCTCCCTTTTCACACCCTCACCAGCACTTGTTATCTTTCGTCTTTTCATAATAGTTGTTCTTAGGAGAGTTAGATATCTATCTAATGTAGTCTTGATTTTCATTCTTACATACTCAGGGATGGTGAACGTTTTCTCAAATGCTCAGTGGTATTTGCACGTCTTTTGAGACTTGCCTATGGGGTCCATTTGTTTGTTTATGTTTGTTTGCTGTTCCTTGGAGAGACTTACAATATAGGCCAGGATAGCCTTGATCTCATAGGAAATCCTCTTGCTTCAGTTTCCCAAGTGTCAGGATCACAGATGTGAGCCACCACACCTAGATTCTATTGCTAGTTTTTAATAAGAGTTTGGTTACTGGTTGTTGTGGGTTTTCCGTTTTGTTTTGCTGGTGAGTTCTTGCACCTCTTAGTATGTCTCCATATCAACCCTGGTCTGGATGGCTTTAGTAGTCAGCTTGACACACCTGGGTGGAGGGAACCTCAATTGAGGCATTGTCTCCATTGGACTGTGGGAGCATCTTCTTGATTGTGGAGTGATGTGGGGACCAGCCCCACCTGTGGGTGGTGCCACCCCTGGGCAGATTGTCCTGGGTTATATAAGACAGCAGGCTGAGTATGGGCCAGGGGAGCCAGTCAGGAGGCAGTGTTCCTCCACGGTCTGGGCTCCAGGTCCCTGCCCTGAGTAACCTGCCTTGACTTCCCTTGATGATAGACTGCTCTAAGTCAAATAAACCCCTTCCTCCCTGAGTTGGTTTTGGTCAGTGTTTTTATCACAGTAATTGAAAACAGACAGAACAGACCCTTTGTCAGACGGAGAATCAGCACCTGCTTTCTTTCATTCTCTGGTGGTCTCTTCCCTGCTTCCTTGGCTGTGCAGGAGCCTTTCAGACTAACAGAATCCCATTTATCTGTTTTTCTTTTCTTTCCTATGCTTCTGAGAGATGCAAAAATAAATATTTTTATTTTATATTTTATTATCCATTCTAATGTCCTGAGACTTTTATCCTGATATTATTAGTATCTAGTAACTAATCTAATACTTGAATCTTTAGCCCATCTCTAGTTCATCTTTGTAACTGGTGAGAAACACTGACCTAGTTCCACTTTTTTGCACACAGATACCCAATTTTCTCAGAACTGTTTCTTTTAAAACTGTCCTTTCTTTAAAGTGCGTTCCTTGCACCTTTGTTGAAAATCTGTTGGCTGAAGGTAGCAGTAAGAGTGTCCTTTGAATTTCTCAGTTCTAATCTGGTGATCTGTGTGGATTTTTTAAATATTGTATTTATTTTTTATTTTCTGTGTGTAATGGTACTGCCTGCACGTGCATAGGTGCCCCTGTGTGGGGCAGCGCCCTCGGAGGCTCGAAGAGGGTGTCAGATCCCCTGGAACTGGAACTACAGACAGTTCTTAGCCATCATTTGGGTGCTGGGAATTGAACCCTGGTCCTCTGCAAGAGCAGCCAGTGCTCTGAACTGCTGAGCATCTCCCCAGATCCCCCCGTGAAGTCTTTATGTTATTGCCATGCTGTTTTGATTACTACAGACTTCAGTGTACTTTAAACTCAGGTAGTATAATGCCTCCTGCTTTGTTGTTGTTGCTCAGGAAGACTTTGGGAAGAAAGGGCTCCGTATGATTTTGAGATCTGTTTTCCTAACTCTACGAGGAATGCCCACATTGACAAGATGGCTCAGCTGGTAAGTATGCTGACCACCAAGATTGGTGACCTGAGTTCAGTCCCCTGGAGCATGCATGATGGAAGGTAAGGGCTGATTCCTGCAAACTGTCCTCCAACTCACATGCACATCACAGTGTGCGCACACACACGCATTCACACGTGCGCACACATACTTTTTTTAAAAAGGGTAATTAAAAATATTTTTTAAAAGCATGACTAACCAGGCGTGGGGGTGCGCGCCTTTATTCTAGCACTCAGGAGGCAGAGGCAGGCAGAGCTCTGTGAGTTCAAGGTCAACAAAAATAACTAAAAGCAGGACACCAGTGTCATCTGTATTTCTGTAGGGAAGTACACTGAATCCATATACATACCCTGAAACTTTTCTGAGTCCATTTCTTAGCTCTAAGTGTTTTCTGGCATAGTACTTGGAATTTTCTAAACATTAAGATCTTGTCATCTGAAAATAACAACAATTTGACTTTTTCCAGTTTGGATGCGTATTAATTTCTTATCCAATGAGATAAAGCCTTATCTCATTGCTGTGACCAAAAGATCTGACAAGCTCTAGAAGGAAAGGAATGGACCCAGGCACTGTGGTGCACACCTTTAATCCCAGCACTTGAGGGGCAGAGACAGGCAGATGTCTGAGAGATCAAGGCCAGCCAGATCTACATAGTGAGTTCCAGGCCAGTCGGAGAAACAAGGAGACCCTGCCTCAAAAAGACCAAACACACACACACACACACACACACACACACACAAGTGGTGAAAATTTATATACTTCTCTTGTTTCAGATCTTGGAGAAAAAAATTCCCAGGACTGTCATGCCAAATTGCCAAATTACCACAAATTAGGTGGCTTCAAATGACATGAATCTATTCTCCCACAGTTCTAGAAGCGAGAATCCAGAACTCAAAAGATCATGGAGTCCATGCATGCTTGGAAATTTCTAGGGAAGAATTCTCCCTAGAGACTTCTTAGCTTAAGCTGGCTGCTGACAGCTGCTGTGTTCCTTGGCTAGTGGCTACATTACTCCAGCCTCTGCTTTCCTTGTCACAGAACTCACCTCCCTCTGAGTGCGTCATGTGACCTTCACACTAGGTCAGTGGTCATTGCACTTAAGAGTTCCCGCTAACTACATCTACAAAGAGTCTATTTCCAAATTAGGTCATATTCTGAGGTTCTTTTTGCTAACTGCAGATGTGACGTGACCAGCTGCTTCTTACTCATGCCTCCATTACAAATCGAATCTCCTCAAGCTATCGGCCAAAACAAATCCTTCCTCGAGTCGCTCTGTCCTGTCCAGTATTTTGTCACAGCAATGAGAAAGTAACTGATATGTCAGACCCCACCCTGGTCTCCAACCCAAAGCCCTGTCCTCGCTTCTGTGCCTTCCTTTCCAGCAGAGAGCCTCGTTACCCGACACTGGAGAAGAGTGTTAGGAACAGGGAGCCACCTAGCCTGACTTTCCTGGAAATTTTATAAGTTCAGACCATGCGTATCAGCCTTGCAATAGCGACTGTGGAACTCTGTCCAGCACTGGGTTTCACCAGGGCATGCCTAGTACTAGACCTCAAGCATGAGGCCAAAACCTAGTTCTCTGCCCTCCCCGAGACAGGAGATGTATTTCTCTGTGTTAGGCTGCTTGGAGTTAGAGGAAGGGTGACACGAACAACTCTTTCCTTCTTGTCTTCTTTTTAATGTATATTTTTATTGTGTTTCTGGCATTTCATATAATAGATCTTGATCAAATTAGACCCCTTTCTGTGCCTCTCATCCCCCCACTGGATTTCATGCATTCGTCCACGGTGGGGAGGCTGCGGGGGGGGGGGGCGTCACAGATGGGGGAGAGAGGTCGAAATTTTATTAAGATCTATTATACAAAATACACAAAAACTCAATAAAAATATACATTAAAAAAAATCCCTGATCTTCCTGCCTCAGCACCTCACATAGTTGGAATTATAAGCAGGCACCATTATGCCCAACATGGATGTTTTTGCTTGAAGGTAAGCAAGGCAATGTTTGAGAGAATGCTAAGAAACTAAAAGTAAAGGGATAAAACATACCAAGGCATCACTAAAGGGGAGAAGATGAGGCAGTTTTCCTTTGCCTGGGAAAGTTTCCCAAGACTCTGGGCAGAAGGTGGGAATCCAGCACAGTTAGGAGATGCTGGAGAGAAAGATCAGTGGCTCGCTCATAACAGCATCAAGTGTAAGGGGAGGCCTATACTGAAGGCATACAATGAAAGTACTCCAGACCAGCGTCAGATCTGCTTTCCCAGAACACCATCTAAGAGGAGGCTTGGATACATTTGGAAAAGCTTAAGTTTTGTTTCCCATACTTCCCAATACATAACTGAACACCTTAAAATAAATAGAGAAAGTATGAGTTCTGAACCAAGCATCGACAGACCCAGCTTCCTAGCCTTGCACAGCTCACACAGTACTTTCTTTTCTGGTGCAAGCCAACTGCTGCTCTGAGCCTTGGTCTTTCTTCTATCTCTGATGGAAGGACTGAGCCTCTGCTCATCTAAGGAAGCAGATGATGGGGATGGTCTAAGCTCTGTGAGACTGTGAATCCAACACAAGACTCCCTGAACCTCTCACAGCAAAGAATCCTTCCTTGGGAGGGAGTTCTCACCACTGGCACCAATCTGCTTCCAGTGTGTAGCCCTCTGTCATGGCTCTACCCCCAGACTAACCTGCAGCAGAAGCAGCAAGTTCTAGGAGCATCAGTAGAGCCCAGGATACAACTCTCTCAAAGGATTTTGCCTTTACTAAGGAAACGTTTTGAGATCTCGGAAGGAGAAAGGAACATGAATAGCTTCCGTGAATTTAATAAGAATAATGAGTACTTAAGGTATACCAGCGTGAGGGCCGGAGAGATGGCTCAACAGGTAAAGTGCTTGCAGCACAAGCCTGACATAACAACCTGAGTTCAGTTCCCAGAACCCATGGAAAGATGGAAGGAGAAACTCTGTGAAGCTGTCCTGTGACTACATGCACACACACATACACACTAATAATAATAACAAATAATAGTAATCATAATAATAATTAAAAAATAAAATATCCTGGCATAAATACATTTTCTCATTCTTAAAAAAAAAACAAAACCAAAAAAAAACCAACTTCCTACAATGCATGTGCTTTTGGAGAAGACAAAGATGCTAAATAAAGTCTCCAAGAATATACACCTTCAAAACAGAGTGTAACCAATAAAAGTACACTCTGCTGCCACATTACAGATTCCAGTGGCTGGGGGCCATTTGGGGACAAGCCTGCTTCAAAGAGAATAAAATCAAAGTTAATGTCAGTCACTGCCCAGAGCTGAACAGATCTAATGGCCCTTCCTAAAAGCCTCATTTCCAGCTCCTGAGGCAGCACTCTTTAGCTCCGCCTCAGGCCCTAGCCATCCAACCTTGACCACAGCATGGAACAGGCTGTCCAGTGAGAAAGCAGAAAGTGTTCCCATCTTTCCATTCCAAAACAGGAGCTTCTCCCAGACTCCTGAGGTCTTTGGATCCTACCTGACATTGCAGGCCAGCCATTTGGAAAAAGGGAGGCTCAGCTGGTGACATCTGTTTCCAGACAGGTGACTAGATGGATACTTCCCTGCTCCCTGAGTAGGCCCCTGTACTCTTAGGCCTAGCTAAGAACATTTGCTCCTTGGAGTCCTGTGCAGACAGGTTTCTTACCTACATCTGCCTGGCCCGTGTTCTGTCATTCGCTGGAGAGGTCTTAGATCCTAGAACTCTCAACCTGACTCCTAACAGGACAATCAATGCAGTCACTTTCCCTGAAATTTCAAGATGTGAGCAGGAAGGTATTTGAGCTTAGCATGGAGAGTCCAGCTCTGCTGTCGGGAACGCTGCCCTTAGCTGAGTCCCTTCATCACAGGTGGTCTGCAGGGAAGGAGACAATGCTAAATGGTACAGGGTCTCATTTCCTTCTCACCCTAAAACAGCTGTGATCTCCCTAGAGGAGTGAGCCAGACCCAGCCCCAACCACCCAGACCCACTCTACAGAGGAGTCTCCCAGAGAGTCACCTGGGATGCTCCAGCTCTCCACAACCATGAACCTGAATCTTTTAGCTTTGCTGCTGGTGATCTCACTGCCTTCAGGTAAGAAATGGGGTGTGGGTCTAGACATGAAGGGGAGGTATCCCAAATACTGAGACCCTCCAAAGACTCTATGGGTATAAGCCCAGCATGGGAGGGCCCACCTCTAGGAGATGAGCCAGTGAGTGGGTCAGAGCTGGGATGTAGGTGAGAGAGTTAGGGCTCTATCCTGATCATTTTTAAAGAACCAAGCTCATGATGCACACCACTGCTCAGCCATCTGAATTCCCATTACCTCTTAAATTCCTCTGGGTAGACCTACAGTTGTCCTCCTCCCAGAAATGTAATGGGAAGCAAGAGGATAAGTCCCAGAAAGAAATCATAGGCGCCAAACTGCACCAGCAAGAGAAAACAAGCTGGGGTTGTTACTAACCCAACATGTCTTTTCTTTTTTGTTCTCTGTTTTCTTTCAGGGAATTGCATGATTGGGAATGGTGGTGTAACCTTTCGTACTTGCTCTGTAACTGGAGGCATTTGCTTCTTCGGTTGTAAGCCAGGATGGACATGGGTCGCATTCTGTAGCAATGTAATGTCTTGTTGTAAAAAGGAAAAAGAACTGATCCCTCCTCAAGCCAAAGTTATATGACCTGTATTTCATCGGTCCAATAAAAAAATGCTATACAAAGGCTAAAAGGACTAAGCTCTCAATCTGTCTGTGTGGTCCAAAAGCTCATTAGTGAACTGTGGGAAACAGATAGGAGTGAGACTGGCCAACTTACTTATTGGAAGAATTCCAGAAGTAGTTTGTAAAGAAGATATTGCAGAGGCGTATACTTCTGTCTTCAATCATGAATTCCTGCTTCAAATTCAACTGATTAACATCAATCCACATATCCAAGGGTGTAACATTCTCTGAGCAAGAAATGGTAGCTTTCCATGGGACCATCACACGTTTAAGTGTCACAGGTGACAGATAGATAATAGATTAGATAGATAGATAGATAGATAGATAGATAGATAGATAGATAGATGATAGATAGATGTAGATAAAGAAGATATCAAATAATATAATACTCAAAACAAAATCTATTTCTTCAAATGAGATTTTTTTCCCAGGATAGTTTGTTCTGGATTTGAATCTTGATCAAGTGCACTCTCAGATCAATTCAGCCCCCTCTCAATTGTAAGTACAGAAATTTGGTTAGAAGTTAGAGACTGAGAGATGGATCAACAGTTAAGAGCACCGGCTGTTCTTGCAGAAGACCCAGGTTCAAATCCCAGCACCCACATGCTACTAACAACCATCAGTAACTCCAGTTCCAGGAGATCTGATGCCTTCTTCTATCCTCCTTGGATACTGCAAGACATGGGTGCACTTACACACATGCGGGCAGTACACACATAACACATAACATAAAAATAATAGTAAATAAAATATTTTTTAAAAGAAATATGGTTAGATTGGGGTTTCAGTGGGGAATGAAGAAGCCCAATCAGATCCCCAAAACACCAACCACTCAAAATTCTTTAGGGCTTAAAGCCATAATGCCATGACTGTCAAGTTCCATTTTTGGCTTATTACAGAATCTTGACCCTAGGATTCCACACACATCCGATGTATACTTCTGCCCATGCACCATACATTCTCACACCCAAGATGCAATCATCTGGAGAGCTGTGTTTCACCAGGGCACTTCCTCACCAGCCATTCCCATCACCCCTTGCCCCCCAGGGAGAACCACAGGTCTCCATCAAGATTCTCTAGTTCTCTGTGAAGGGATGAGACTGGCAGATACATCTCAGGAGTGGCCTTCTCCAGAATATGCCTACAAGGACTCTCTAGAGACACCGGAAGGGAGAGAGGGATGGAGCCATCGGCCCGCAGGCTCCAGCCTCTGGTTCCCAAAACTCTAGCAAAACAGAAAATCTGGAGGTCGTGATGAGTCCACATAGCTAGCTCTAATGACATAATGCTTTAGGGGGCCCTTTTAAGACCATTTAAAGGATCTATGGTGTGTGGACTGGCTCGTTGAAGCCTGTCCTCTTACCAAAAGAAAGGGTGGGGATGGTGCAGAGGTTCATAAACTAATGTAAACATAAAAATGGAAAATCAGGGCTGGAGAGATGGTTCTGTGGTTGAGAGCACTTGGCTGCTCTTGTAAAGGATCCCAGTTAGAATTCCAGCGCCCACAAGGCAGCTAACATAACCATAATTCCAGTTCCAGGGTATCCGACATCCTCTTCTGACCTCTACAGGCATTGCATGACACAGGTGCACCGACATGCAAGCAGACACTCATACACATAAAACAAAAATAACAAATAAAAAAATGGAAAATCAAAGCTGGGAGCAGTGGTACACACCTTTAATCCCAGCGCTCAGGAAGTAGAGGCAGGTGGGTCTCTGTGAGTCCGAGGCCACCTGGCCTACACAGCGAGTTCCAGCCAGTCAGGACTACATAGTGGGATCTTGACTCAAAAAACAAGGGAGTCAGGGGGAAGTAAGCCAGAAATGGTGGCACATGCCTGTAGTTCTAGCAGACGTAGGAGGATCGGGAGTTCAAGGCCAATCTGGGCTACAATGACACTCTTCTTAAAAAATAATAATAATAAACTAAAATGAATAAAAGTTTAAAATGGATGAAAGTGAAAAGCAAAAACTTTTACCAGGTTTCACATTTTCTCACAGTTCCCAAGGCCATAGTAACCCGCCCACAGAAAGGTGCAGCTCTAACTTTGTTAGGTGCAAAAAAGGACCCAGAATTCTCTCCAACAGAATTCTGAGAGGATTTAAATTTTCAAGATTTTTTTTTTTTTTTTTAGGAAGAGCCTAGGGCGTGGGCTCTCCCTAAGAGCATGGGAGCCCTTGCTTGACATGTGTAAAAGCCTGGGTTCAATCCCCAGCACAGCAAATACTATTTTTACCTAAAATCCATAGAAGAAACAAATAGAGTACTGAATTTCCACACATAAAAGCCTCAGTGCTTTGGCCTCATTGCCCCATTTGGGTAGAGCCAGTGCGGCAGGCACAGCCAAACCCCCTGTGCTAGTCAGCTTGCCAACCCCCCTGTACTAGTTAGCTTTATTGGGTTGTTGTTGTTTTACTTTTGTTTTTGTTTTGTCAACTTGGCACAAACTAGAGTCACCTGGGAAAAATGAATCTCAATAGAGAAACTTCCTCTGTCGGACTGGCCTATGGACACGTTCGTGAGACATTTTCTTAATTGTTAATTGATGTTGGCAAGCCCAACACACAGTGAGCAGAACCAGCCCTGTGCAGGTGGCCCTGAGCTGTGTAAGAAAACTCGCTGAGCAAGCCAGTGAGCTGTGCTTCCGTGTGGTCTCTGCTTCAGCTCCTGCCTCTAGCTTCCTGCCATGGCTCCCCTTGCTGGTGGACTGTGAGGTGTAAGGCAAAATAAACCCTTTCCAAGTTGGTTTTGGTCAGAGTGGTTTATCACAGCAATGAAAATAGCTAGACCCCTCCGAGGATTCCCAGGCCATCGGTCCCACTCCGAGGATGCCAAAAGGCATTGAATCCCCTCTGAGGATATCAAAGGTATCAGTCCTTCCTCCTGTAGCCAGACCAGCATTAGGAAAGCCTATAACTCAGGCTTCAGTCCCAGAAGTCAGATGTGAATGAACAGTCTCACCTCATGGGCCACGAGTATCACTTGTTTCTGGTCCACCCAAGGGTTTTGGGTCCTCCATTCAGCAGTGTGGCCTGTCACAATTCCATTGTGATCTTCCTTAGACCGAGATATCTTTGTAATGTTTTTCCTTTTCCCATAAAATATTCAGAGTCTAAGCATAGCCCCTGGTAAGGTGCACATGCTCCTGTAAATGAATCCCTATCCATGTCCTCTAAACAACCATAATTAAAATTACTGGGTCAAGGAAGGAAGGAAGGAAGGAAGGTTGATTTAAAGAGAGAGAAAAGGAAAGGAAGGATGGGGATTAACACGGGAGGGAAGGGAATAAGAGGGTAACAGGAGGAATGTGATTGAAATATATTTATTTATTTATGAAAATGTCATAATACAATCCATTATTGTGTATAATTAATATATGCTAATAAAAAACATTTTAAAATCCAGTTTAATGTCCACTACCTGAAATCATGGTCTCTGAATGATCCTGAGAACTCTGACACCTCAGAGTATGTTTATATTAAGATTAGCTTTCGGGGAGGTCCTGGAGAGATGCTTTGGCCTTACAGAGGAACCAGGTTCGATTCCCAGCACCCACATAGCAGCTGAAAAACATCCATAACTCCAGTTCCAGGGGATCAGACACCTCTTCTGGCCCCCATGGGCACTGCATGCACAGGTGCACTTACATACATGCAGGCAAAATACTCATACACATAAAAATAAAAATGAATAAATAAAAAAAATTGGCCAGGTGTGGTGGCCCATGTCTTTAATCCCAGCCCTCAGGAGGCAGAGGTAGATGGATCTCTGTGAGACTGAGGCCAGCCTGGTCCACATAGGGAGACCCTGTCAAAAACATTTTTTTTTTTGAAGATTAGAAGAGGGGAGCAGAAGAGATGGCTCAGTCTTACAAGCATGAGACCAAAAGGTCAGTTCCCAGAGCCCACATACACAGGCTGAAAACAGAACAGTGTTCTGGCAGGCCTTGTAATCCCAGCACTGAGCATGCAGAGACATCTGTGGAAATATCTGTGTATCTGTGGGGCTCACTGATCAACCAGCCTGGTCTAATCAGTGAGTTCCAGGCCAGTGAGTGACCCCATTTCAAACATGAATAGTACAAGATGAATAACAGCTAGTGCTTTTCTCTGGCCTCCACATGCATGAACACCTGCATACACACACACACACACACACACACACACACACAAACACACACACACACACACATACAATTAAATAATGTAATTATGACATAACATATGTAACGTGCATGGCACTGTGGCATTTAACTTCAGTGTTCTGGTTTTGTGTTAACTGGGTTCCAAGATATCAAAAGTAAATGAAAGAATAAAGGAAGAAATTGTAAGGTGAGTTTTTACCCGCCCTCGGCTAAAGGAATTAGGAGTTGGACCACATGCTAGAAGACTGTACAAGGGAGAAAGAACTCCGTCCACAGTGCATGGCACTGTGGCATTTAACTTCAGTGTTCTGGTTTTGTATTAACTGGGTTCCAAGATATCAAAAGTAAATGAAAGAATAAAGGAAGAAATTGTAAGGTGAGTTTTTACCCGCCCTCGGCTAAAGGAATTAGGAGTTGGACCACATGCTAGAAGACTGTACAAGGGAGAAAGAACTCCATCCACACAGTCCCCAAAATGCAGCTTACTATATTATTTTCTCCCAAACTTACTAAATCCTTCCTTTTTTTACCCAAACTTCCTCAGTCCACCCAGCTCCCAGTGTTAACAAGTAAGGGCTACCCAGGCCCTGACCACTGACCCCAAACTTCTCCCCCTCAACCCACCTCTTGGTGCAAACCGCAAAGGCTCCCTGGGCCCTAACCCCACCCCCCCCCCACCCACACTGCCACAGTTCCCCTAGCCCAGTGCTGGCAGGCAAGCAGTCCCCACCATCAGCCCCAGGCCCACACTCTCACTCAGCCAACTAGTTCCAAATCCCAGTGCAAAAACAAGCAACAGGAAAATACAAGACAATATGTCTCCTCCAAAAGTTACTAATTCCATAACTATGAGCCTAAATGAGAGCAGCCTCTAAGAAGGTTGATTTTAAGAACATTCAAGTGCCTGAGACATGAATACACCCGGAAAAACAAAGATGACCGAGATAAGGAGGTCAATTCAAGATATGAAAACAGAATCCAATAGAGAGAAGATTGAGAAAAGCCAAACCAAATGATACTGAAAATGAAAAACTAAATAGTCCAAATGAAAACCTCAATGAAAAGCCTCACCAAAAGATGAGGATTAAGGGACTGGAGATGTGGCTCAGAGGTTAAGAGTGCTGGCTGCTTGGCAGCTAACTTTAACAGCTGTCCCTAACTTCAGTTCCTAAGGAACCTGGTGCCCTCTTCTGGCTGCTGTTGGAATTACATAACATGTGTGCCCTTACACTCAGGCACATAAAATGAAAATATGATTTTTTAAAAAAAATTTTTAAAGAATAGCTCATGTAGAAAACAGCATCCGGGCTAAAAAACAGGATAGAGGAATTGGATCACTCAGTAAAGGTCAATAATAAACATAAACTTCAATAAACAGAAAACCAGACTGCTTTGGGACACTATGAAAAGATCTAACCTTAGGGTTACGGATATAGAAGAGTATGACACCATGGGCATATAATATATTTTCAATAAAATCATAGAAGAAAATTCTCCAAATCTAGATAAAAAGATACCCAGCTATGTAAAGAGACCTACCATGCTCCAAATGAAAAGGACCAGAAAAGAAATTCTTCATAGCATATGATAGCTAAAACATTAAAAACATAGAATTAAGAACAGATATCGAAAGCTGAAAGATAGAAATGTCAAATCACTTATAAAATCAGGCCCATCAAAAATAACAAATGCCAAAGGGAAAAGATGTGTTCCAAGCTCTTAAAAACAAACAAACAAAAAACCCACAACTTTCAAGCCAGACTATTTCATTCAGGAAAACTATCTATTAACTTCAAGAAGAAATAAAAACCTTCCATGATAAAAACAGACTAAAAGAATTTATGACCACCAAACCAGCTCCACAGAAGGAACACTTCATCAGTCTACACAGGATAAACACACCTAAGAGATGACAGAAAATAAACAAACAATATCAGGACAGTCAATCAAAAGGAGCCTAAGAAAACCACAAAATCAACAAAATGACAGGAATTAACAGATCTCTCAATAATTGCTCTTAATAGTAACAGTCTCCATTCCGCAATAAAAAGACTCAGATTAACAGATTGGATCAAAAACAGACTTCTTTTTTTTTCTGCCTGCAAGAAACACATGTGACCCTCATAGACACCTTCTTCAGATAAAAGGAGAGAAAAGGACCCAGAAAACAAGCATATGTGGTATTCTAAGATCTGATAAAAGAGATCTCAAAACAAAACCAATTGAATGAGACAAGGAGGGTCACTTCAGACTCAAAGGGACAATACATGAAGAGGATGTTACAACTCCAAACAGCACCAAACTCAAGGACACCCCATTTAATTTTAATCAGCCCAATACAATGATAGGAGTTGACTTCAATACCCCACTTTTACCAATAGACAAGTCTTCTGAACTAAAACTAAATAGAGAAACACTGGAGTTAAATGAAACCATAAATCAAATGGCCCTAACAAACACCTACAGAATATTCCACTCAAATACTAAAAATATTACTCTCTTCTGAGTAGTCCATGGAACTTTCTCAAAAGCTGGCCATGCGTTAGGATAAAAAGCAAGTCTAGCAATTACAGAAAAACTGAAATATTACTCTGTATTCTATCTGACCACAATGGAATAATACTGAATATCAACAGCAATAAAAACTACAGAAAGTACATGGAGACTAAACACACTACTGTGTTGGGTCCCTCGACCAGCAAGGAAAAACCGCACTCCAGACGTACCCGTTGCAAGCAGTTTTATTTAGTCCTTCTTCCAAGACAGCAACTCTTCCCCGAGACAGCAACTCGAACTAACAGACAGCAACTTAAACTCTCCGACAGTAACTTGAACTCTCTACCTTCCTGGGCTTCTTCTCCTTTTATATCCCCTAGCTTAGCCAATCACCTAAAAGGTCAAGATAAAACTGCTTGCAACCGATCCGTCTGGAGTGCGGTTTTTCCTTGCTGGTCGAGGGACCCAACACTACTGAATGATAACTGAGTCATTGAAAAAAAATCAAGAGGGAAATCTAAAAATTCTTAGAACTGAATGAAAATGAAAACACAAATACCAAAATCTACAGACATAAATAAAAGCAGCTCCGAGAAGAAAATTTATAGCACTATGTGCCTACATTAGAAAATTTGAAAGATTTCAAATTAATAATTTAATGAGGCACCTGAAGGCCTTGGAAAAACAGAAACAAAGCAAAGCCCAAAGGCAATAAATGGGAGGTGATCCAATTGGGGATGAAATCAATGAATCCAAACCAAAAAATTACAAAACATCAATGAAATGAATACTTGGTTCTTTGAAAGGCAAGACTGACAAAGCTTTGATCAAATTATCCAAAAAGAGAGAGAGCAAGAGGCCCAAATTCATAAAATGATTAATGAAAAGGGAGGTATTACAATGGATAGCAATGAGATTCAGAAAATCACAAGGACATATTTTTAAGACTGTATTTCAAGAAATTGGAAAATCTAAAAGAAATGGACCAATTTCTAGATTCATACAGCATGTTAAAATTAAACCAAGAGGAAGTAAATAATTTAAACAGATCTGTAACCAGCAAGGACCTTGAAGTGGTAACAAAAAATCTCCCAGCTAAGCCAGTATTACTGTGACACTAAAACCAGATAAAGACAAAACAAGAAGAGAAAAGAAACTACAGATCAATCTCTCTGATGACGACATACGCAAAAATTATCAGCACTGGAAAACCAAATTCAAGTTCATGACAGCAAAAGAAGGAAATACAAGGAATGCAGATAAGAAGCCAATGTAGCCCCGTTTCCAGATGACACAGTTCCTTGCATAATAGATCAGAGATGCCATCAAAAAAAAAACTCCTAGAGCTAATAAATAATTGATAGGATACAAAATTAACACACAAAAATCGATAGCCTTCCTACATACCAATGACATATAGACTAAATAAGAAATCATGGGAAAATCCCAGTCATAATAGTCAAAAAAACTGAATACACCTAACCAAGGAAATGAAAGACTTCTACAGTGAAAATGTTAACACACTGAAGAAATTAAGGAAGGCACTAGAAGATGGAAGACATCCTATGCTAATGAACTGGAAGCATTCTTTCCAATATTATGAAAATGATCCTCTTACCAAAAATCAATGTAATCCCAACAAAATATCTAACACAATTCTTCAGAGACATAGAAAAACTCCAAAATATACATAGATGCACAAAAGACCCGAGAAAAATAAAAGCAATTCTGAACCAAAGGAATATCACTGGGATATCACCATACCTGATTTCAAATTATACTACAAAGCCATAGTAACAAATAGTTTAGTACTTGTGGGGATCTGGTTACTGAGCAAGGCAAGCAACTCCTGATACCCTAAAGGGATGGCAGGTGTCTGACCTGCTCTGCCTGTGTGATAACCTGGCTCCAGGAAGCTACTGTAGATATGAATCTTCCTTTCCTCCACCCCAGACCAGAACCAGGATTTTGGGTTTTGTTTCCTCGTTCCTGAACTTCCACAACCTTCCTGCCTTTACCCCAACACCCCACCTTTCCCGCCTTCTGTAACAGTCAGAGAGGCTTCCCTATATAAGCCCCTGCATTGGCTCTAATAACCTAACTACCCACCAACATAGTCTCCCGGGAGGGAACTCCTCCCGCTGCACTCTGAGCCACCTGAGGTCCTGTTCCATCGTCCTCCATTCTCTGGCATGGCTGGAGCACAACAGCCGTGCTGGAGATGGAGACGAACCCACAAGTACTGACTATCTTAGCTATTCTCTATTTCTGTGATAAAACATTCTGACTTCAAAACCAACTTGAGGAGGAAAGGCTTCCCTCAGTGACGGACTCTCGTCTTACTCTTTCAAGTGACAAGCCATCACTGAGGGAAGCCAAGCCAGGAGCAGGGACCTAGAGGCAGGAACCGAAGCAGAGACTACAGAGGAACACTTCTCACTGGCTTGCTCCTTCAGTCTGTGCTTGGCTTGCTTTCTTATACAACCCGGGGCCACACCACTCAACAATCAAGAAAATGCCTCAAAAATATGCCCACAGGCCAGTCCAAAAGGGGGAATGCCCTAGTTGAAGTTCCCACTTCCAAGGTGAGTCAGGTTGACAACTGAAGCTAGCCAGCACAATTGAATTGACCCCTTGTCCACTTGACACACAAACACATCATTACTAAACCATGGCCTTTCCTTTCTTGTCCTCAAGATCTCATGTTAATATTAAAATCATAGAGCCAGGTGTGGTAGCACACACTTTTAATCCCAGCACTTGGGAAAGCAGAAGCAAGCGGATCTCTGTGAGTTCAAGGCCATCCTGGTCTACATAGCTTGTTCCAGGCCAGCTGGGGCTACAGGGACACCCTGTCTCAAAAAGATCAAATGTGTATGCTTGTGTGTGTGTGTGTGTGTGTGTGTGCGTGTGTATAAAACCACAATGTAAGTCATAGTATAACTTTAAAAGTCCCACAGTCCTTAAAAATCCCAATACTTTAGAAGCCCAAGTTATCTTTAAAAATACAAAGTATCTTAACTATGGGCTCCTGTAAAATCAAAAACATGTTAAGTACTAAGAACTGAGCAAAACAAAAGCCTATTAGTGTAGCTCAGTACCAGACGTCTCGGATTAATTCATGATCTTCTTGGCTCTGAAGCCTTGGGCAGCTCCACTTCTCCGACTCTGCCATTCACAGTAGGACAGTTGGCTCAGGCCAGCTCAACTCCACACCTGCCACTGTCTTTGGTCATCACCACACAATCCTGTCATCTCCAATATGGCAGGGTCTCCACTGCAGCTGAGGCTGCACCTTCACCAATAGCCTCTCCTGGCCTCACATGATGCCAAGCCTCACATTCTCTCCATGACCCCTTCCATTCTGCAGTTTTCATGCTACCAAAACCAGCACCACATGGGACAGTCTTACATATTATCAAGTTCAGCTTCTATCTTGAGATGCAACCTTGTCCCCCTCTGGACCACAGCTTCTGTGTGTCGACCCTGAGGAAATACTTCCCAAAAGATTTCACCTTTGTGATGCTGGTCTCATTAATCAGAGCTGATTTTTCAGCTCTGGACAACCAACATCAATTGTCCCAGTAAAGCACAAAAGGTTTCACAATTCTTAACTCCAAATGGATCATACAAATGGCCCAGATTGAGTCTGAGGGCTCTCAAATTCCCTCTGAAACTTCACAAGTCAGATCATCTGCATTTCTCCAAACTCCACAGAATGGCTCACTAAGCTCCAAGCACTCGGTGGCTTTTCCAGCCCAAATATCCAAATACTTTCACAATCCTCCCAAAACAGCACATTCAGGTCTTTCACAGCAATCCCCACGTTCCTAGTTCAACCTCTGTCCTAGTTTGCTTTCTATTGCTGTGATAAAACCCAGACAAAGAGCAATGGCCAGGGCGGGAGAGATGGGAGTGAGAGGCTAGAGGGATGGACGGGGGGAGAGACAGGTGGAGAGACGGGGGGAGAGACGGGGGTGGAGGACTGGAGGGATGCTCGATGGTTAGGAGCACTAGCTGCTCTTGCAAAAGACCCAGGTTGGATTCCCAGCACCCACATGGCAGCTCACAATTGTCTTTAGCTCTGATTCTAGGGGACCTGACACTCTCTTCTGACCTCTGCACACATCACACAACACAGGTGCACCTACGTACATGCGGGTAATACACACGTACACATAAAATAAAAATAATAAACACTTTTCTTAAAAGCAATTTGGGGAGAATAGGATTTATTTTACTTAAACTTCCAGGTCACAGTTCATCACTGAGGGAAGCCAGGGCAGGAACCTGGAGACAGAAACTGAGTCACATGCCACAGGGGAACCTACTAACTGGCTTATTCCTCTGGCCGGGATCAGCCTGTTTTCTTGTATAATCCCAGACCACCAACCCACTGGTAGCACCATCCAGAGTGGGTTGAGCCCTCCCACATCACTCCACAATCAAGAAAACTCCCCAGCTGGGATTCCCTCCTCCCAGATGCATTGAGTTGACAACTAAAATCTAACCAGCACATGTACAAAAACAACACATGGGGGTGCTAGAGAGAAGGTTCAGCAGTTAAGGACCTAGGTTCGGATCCCAGCACCCACATGACAGCTAACAACTATCTGTACCTCCAGTTCCAAGGAATCCAGTTTCCTCTTCTGGCCTTCCCTGGCACTGCACACACAAGGGGCATTTAACACACATGCAGGCAAAATATTCAAACACGTAAAATAAAACTAAGTTTTAAAAAAAGACACATAAGGGGCTGGAAAGATGGTTTAGTGGTTAAGAGTGCAGGCTGCTCTTGCGGAAGACACAGGTTCAATTCCCAGTACCCACATAGCAGCAAACAACTGTCTATGACTCCAGTTTCAGGGGATCCACCACCCTCTTCTGACCTCCATGGCTTTGGTACAACACAAGTGCACTTACATACGTATAGGCAATACACTCACACAAAATAAAATAAAAACAATAAACTATTTTTAAAGACATATAGGTCAATGAGATAGAATTAAGGACCCAGTTATAAGTCTACACAACTGAAGTTATTTGATTTTTTTTTTACCTGACTTTAACAAAGATGTTCAAAATGTACACTGGAGAAAAAGCCATCTTCAACAAATGGTGCTGAAGAAATTAGGTTTCAATGTGCAAAAAAGTGAAACTAGATGCTTATCCCTCACCATACACAAAACTCAACCCCAAATGATCAAGGACCTCAACTTAAGACCCAGTACTCCGAAATTGCTAGAGGAAAAGGCAGGGAGTGTACATCAGCTGCCAGGCATAGGCAGCAACTGGATTTCATGAAACTGAAAAGCTTCTTACAGCAAAGGGTACCTTGAAGCAAGGACACCCACAGAATGTGAGAAAAGTCTCTGCTGGTTATTCACCCAAAGGAGGGTTAGTGTCTGCAATATACAAAGAACACAAAAAGCTAAAGATTAAGAAAATAAACAGCCCAATTATTTTTTTCAAACGGCAATGGAATGACCAGAAACTTCTCACAAGAAGAAATGCAAAGGGAGAGAAAACACTTTAAAAAGTGCACATTTTTAGCCATTAGGGAAATGCAAATTCAAACCACTTTGAGATTCCACCTGAGCCCAGTCAGAATAGTCACCATCACGAATACAAATGACAAATTTGGGGATTGCGGGGCAGTGTACACTGTTGGAAGAAGTATAAATTAGTGCAGTCACTTTAGAAATCAGTCTGGAAGTTTCTCAAAAATCTAGAACTAGAACTGCAAAGTGACCAGCTGCACCATTCCTGCGCGTGGACCCGATGGACTTTCCATGCCACACAGAGACACCTGCTCACCATGTTTATTGTGTTGTGTTCACAACAGCCAAGAAATGGAATTCACCTAGATGTCCATCAACAGAGGAATGGATGAAAACACATGGCACACATACACACATCACTTGGCTATCAAGAAAAACTATCATGACATCTTGCAGGCAATTGGCTGGAACTGAAAATATATATATACTGAGTGAGGAAAGTCAGGCCCAGAAAAACAAATGTCAACATTCTCTCTCACATGAGGATCCTAGCTCCAAATCTTTTCTGTACTTAACTTGAAACACAAGGGGAATCCAGAAAAGCAGACAATTTTTTGGAGGGTGGGGGACACATTAAGGGAGGGGAGACAGACTACATGTCAAACAGAAAGAGTAAGGTGGAATGCCAGGGGTGGGAAGGTATAAGAATGGATGGGTGGGAGGCGGGGGGACCAGATGGTGAAGGAGGCTAACCCAAGGAAGAGATTAGGAGAAGCCAGAGGGACGCCTACTATAGCACAACTGAACTTTAAACATGTATAGCAAAACATGTGAAACACGAGAGCTGGGGAACGAATGGTTAAAGGGTCTAGCGAGGGTCGTGGGTGTGTAACCAAAACTATGGGGAAAAGCCTTAGGGAAACCTACTAGTTAGTAGGCTAATTTCATAATACCACATTTTTGTTGCTGTTGCGACAGGGTAACCCTGTAGCCCCAGCTGGCCTGAAACTTGCTATGTAGACCAGGCTGGCCTCAGTCTCACAGCAATCTGCCTGCCTCTGCCTCCAAAGTGTTGGGATTTAAGGTGTGGCTTCAAACTACAACTTTTAAAAAGCAGTCCAAACTGAATTATCCAGCATGGGTGGTCAATGTCACTCCCAGAAGTCATGGGTTACTGAGTAAAAAGGCAGGGGAGGGGTCTACTAGGAGATAATGGACCTGAATGGGATAAGAGCAGAAAACTCATCTACTCGACTCCCACCATTGGACCACGGGTCTGCCCAAGTCACACACCTGCTTTGGCTTTAGTTTGGGTTTTATTTTGAGACACGGTCTTGCACTCTAGTCCAGGCTGGTCTCAAACCCACAGTGCTCCTCCTGACTTGGCCTCCTGAGTGCTGGGATCACAGCTATACTCACTACACCCTACACCCTTTTCTTTGCTCCAAGTCCCCACTGAATCTCTGTCTCATTTTGAGCTAGGGTTTCATATATACCCGTCTGGACTCCCACTCACTACGCAGCACAGGATGACCTTGAACTTAACCCGCCACCTCCACCTTCCAAGTGCTTGGGCCACAGGTGTCCACCGCTGCACCCAGCAGTTACACATCTTAAACATGTCACTGACTGCGACCAGTAACTAAAATAGGTAAGTTGCCAGCAGTGTCAACCCTGCCAAAGCCAGTGCCACACGGTAGACATAACAGGCATCAGCTCCTGTAGATCTTGATCATCCCCACCCGGATGCTGACGTGAAATAGGGGCTGTGATTGGTTGTGAAGTCCAGGTGTTCACACTCTCTGATGGCTAAGTACAGGGAAGCCTTCCATTTTGTTCTCTAAACTTAGAGCAGGGCGCTCAGCTTGTAACCTGTTCACCGAGTACCCTGGTGTTCTAAAACTGCAACAAGCAGGTGTGAAAACTTCCTCTAGCGCCACACAGCAGTGCTGAGACTGTTGCAAGCCTCCTGATTCCTGGTGTATAAAATGAGCTCCTGGAGAACTCTGAGGGAGAGAATTCAACCACGGGGTGGTGGGCAGGGATTCAGCCAGCCCCAGAGTCCCCCTTTGAGAAAGAGGGGCAGTGTGCTCCGGGCTGAGAGACCACCCCAAATTCCATCCTGGAATGCTTGCCTTCAGTAAGTTCTGGGCAATGACGAATGAGCGAGGGAGGCTGGTGACATCTGGAACATTCCACCCGCTTCTGCACCTGCCTGTTACCTGTTTCTCTGGACTTCTATGCCAACCCTTCTCAGCAAAGCTCAGAAGCTGAAAATGCCCAAGCTGACTCCACATATGGGATCTTCACCATGAGGCTAGGCCAGCTTTTCCTGTGAAGGGCTTTGGAGAGCTTTAGTCTGTCAACCGAACAAAAAGCCACTTCAGCCATGTGAGCAAGGCCAGGTTTCAGCAAAATTTAATAAAAACAGGAAAAGGGTGGGAATCTGCCAACAGCTATCAACTTCTGAAGGGGCATGCCAGCCATCATGGTCCATTGTGGCACACATTAGTGTATCTGTGTGTTCAGGTTCATGTGTAGTCACATGTGCACATGTATGCGTATGCGTGTAGAGGCCAGAAGTCAACTTCAGGTGTCTTCTCTATTGCTCTCCACTTTGCTTTTTGAGGCAGAATCTCTCCCTGAACCTGGAGCTCATGCATTCAGCTAGGCTGGCTGGCCATGAGTCCCAGATCTCTGGAATCCACCTCTCCAGCACTGGAATTATACGCACACCTTGCCCAGCTTTCTACTTGAGTTCTAGGGATAGGACTTGGGTCCTCATGGGTGTGTGGCAAGCACTTTACCAAACAAACAATTTCCCCAGTCCCTCTTCTGATTTTTTTAAACTCCTTTATATAAATACTACTACTGATTATTATACGCAATCCTAGGTAACATTATTCCCTTTGGGGTAAGAACAAAGGAGCCCCAAAATGCCAGAATTAATTTATTTGTATATTCATCAAGTAAACACACAGTCCATGTTTGCTAATGAGTAGGTTCCCAAAAGACAAAAACATGATCACTACCCTCTTCGAGCCTACAGCATAACAGACGTGATAAACTAAAAATAAACAAATTTATGATAACTGTTAAATTTTAATTGAGTTTTGTTTTGTCTATGTAGCATGGGCTAACTTGAAATTTGTAATCCTCCTGCCTCAGCTTCTCCAGTGCTGGGATTACAAATGCATGCCACCATTTGTGGTGCAAAAATGGGAACTGCAGCCAGCCATAGTAGTGAGGCACCTGTCAGGCAGAGCTAGCAGATCTCTGAATTCGGGTCTGATAGTCACTCAATGAGCAAATCATCTGATGATGAATCTGTCAAGCAGTATGATCCTGTGTCCATGTGTGCACGCACACACGTGTGTGTGTACATGTGTGACCCATTTGCCACACCTAGATCAAAATGTATGGTATTTCTATCACCTCCAGAAAAGTCCCTCACACCTTTCTCAGTTGATAACTCCAATGAAACAGCCTTTCTGCCATCACTAACCAGCTTTGCATATGGCTGAACTTCGGATGGACAGCCACCTATGCCTGCAGTGTGGAGAGCCTAAGCTCTGCCACTCAGCATAATGTTTACAAATCTTGGCTGTGATGCTGCAGGCAACTAGTTCACTGTTCTTAAGATAGGACTTCGTTAATTTCTGTATCCAATCCGCACAGATCAGATCTTGCACATTTAATACAATGTGTTACTCCTCTACAGTAGCAAAAATAAAGGCCGTGTTCACAGGAGCCCTATGCAGCAAGTCTTTCCCACTTCCATAGTCATCTGAGCAAATTTATAGAGACATCCAGCATGCTTCAGTGCAATCTTCAGTAAAAAACAAAATCCCAGAAAACAGCAGAGTTCCGTTGCTGCTGCGGCACCTGACAGCACTTCCCATTCCTTGTTTGTTTCAGTTCTTAGTTTCTCAATCATCATCTGGAAAGAAAATGTTCCACAGTAACATCATCTAAAACAGCTCTCATAAAGTGCAGTCACTGCTACAAATCATGGCGGGAGGGGACAATCTCAAGAAATGGCTCAGCAATTAAAAGCACTGACTGCTTTCGCAGAAGATCCAGGTTCAATTCCCAGCACCCACATGGTGGCTAATAACTGTTCAGAACTCCAATTCTAAGGGATTCAGCACCCTCTTCTTACCTCCATGGGCATTGCATGACATGGGTGCAGTCACATGTGCCGGAGCCCGCCCGCAGAAATCGAACCGCACCCGAAACAGGGAGTGAGGATGAGAAAATGTAGCGACAGAGAAAGAGGAAGAGAAAACAAAGGGACAGACTCAGGAGGGCTGTCAGTCACACTGAAGCAGCTTGCCTTTATTAAGTCTCCCCTATTTATACTGTGAAATGAGCAAAACAATGGGTCAGATGTTCAACGTAGAAACAATACTAACACAGGCAAAATAACTTAAGATGTGATTGGCTTCCTTCAAAGGTCTTCAGGTGACCTCAGTCTTGGGCGTAAACTAAACTTCTCCTCAGGTGTAACTCATTTGCATAATGAAAACTCCTGCTTCCAATCAGCACTTCTGTGCATGAGATTGACTTCTGCCTAACCCAAAACTAGGGCATAGTTCAAGGCAGGCAAATGGCTCCCAACACACATGCATGCAGGCAATGCACTCACACACATAAAATTTTAAAAAAATAACTAAAATATTTTAAAACTACTACAAATCATTTTTAAAATATAGACTACTTCAATGTATTGTTCTAATTTTAGCATATGTACTGTTAATGCAGGCACTTTTTTTGGAGACAGTCTCGTGTAGCCCAGGCTGGCCTAGCACTCTGCGTAGCAGAGAATGGTATTGATTTTTCTGGCCCTCTCACCTCCACTTCCCATGAGCTGGAATTACCTGTGTGCACCACCACACCAAGCTTGTGAGCGCTGGGGATCAAGTCCAGGATTCTGTGCCTGCTGCACAAGGACACTCAATCAGCTGAGCCACATCCTTAGCCCTGTGTTTACAGTGCTGTCACTTTATTATTGATTTGTAAGAGTCTCACTACACCTGAATTTACACACAATTTATAGAAAGGAAATGACGATTACCGCCTGATTTTAGGTTGTGGTGCCCGTCCTGGTGGCATGGTTGTAAGTTAATGGTGAAGCCAAATGAAAACTTGGTTGTGTCTTCCGCCTTCTGTGCCAGTTTTTCCCCCAGTGCTGATGTCTACACCTTCACACTTGAAATGAATAACATGAGAAAGAGTTGGGGATGGCAAATGAGTACCCACAAATACTTCTATGCTTTCTTTAAAGGTAGCAGGCAGCTAAGGTGTTACTGTATTGAGTCATGATGGATGGATGGATGGATGGCCATGCGCAGTCATAAAACCCCAGACTAAGTGATTATGAAGCTGTTAGGTACTGATCCATATAAAGGCAAAAGAGATCCATCTGCCCACGTCGTGCTGTCTAAGGACTAAGTGCCAGGGCTTCCTCAGTTGCCAGCTCCTGGTTTGCCAAGGGGCTATAGGAAGTATCCTTTATGGCGTTATGACTCTTTCCTGCCACCAGATGGCAGCCTTTGCCCATTTTGCTCCCTCGCTGCCTTTGCACAACAGTTTCAGGATGATGGAGGGCATTCTGTGTTTATTCTTAAGTCTTGCTTGACTGTCAACTGCTTCTTTAAGTTCTCAGGAGCAGCACTGTGCTGCTCATGCAGACAGCACCCAGTAACACAACAGACTTTGTTAGAGAAAGTTCTAGAGATCTGTTGAATAATCCTGCATATAAACTTAAATACCACTGAAGTGTACACTTAAAAGGACTTAGGGTGGGGGCTGGTGACATGGCTCAGTAGGTAAAGGCACTTGCTGCCACGCCTGACAACCTGAGTTTGATCCCCAGAGCCCACATGGTAGAAGGAGAGAACCAACTCCTGCAAGTTGTCCTCTGACCTCCACATGTACACAATGCATGTGCACATGTGCACACACACACACACACACACACACATGCACTCACTAGATGATAGATAGCTACATAAATAGATGATAGATACATAGATAACAAGGACATAGAGAGGTTACAGCTATTTTAGTCACACTGTAAACGGGAGCCAGGGCCTACATAAAATCAAACTAAAGTCATGGTAATTTGTGTCCTAATCGTGGGGTGGGCATAAGCGTGGACAGAGCTGTCCGAATGGGACACTGTTGTTACGCTGGGTCTGACTCAGGAAAGCCGCCCCAGATGCCAGCCTGTGAGGCACTGTCAGGAAGATATGATGTCATCGTGGCTCTTCACCTAAAAACACACATAGAAATTCACAGACACACAGACACGCTTGTGCACCCGATCCAGGAAGTCCAGTGGAGAAGTGCAGGTGAGAAAGTTGAGCCCAGAAAGGAGAGGAGCCCTGCCTAGTCACACTCTGATAACACAGCAAGGTCTTCAGGGAGGCTGCCCCATGCTCCATGAGACACACCAGGCACAATTTAGAGAAGAAAGTTGATTTAAGATGGATCACAATTAAAATTTTCTAAATCTTTTTCTAAATTTAATGCAATCAGCAGGTGGTCCCAAAGGGGAACAAGCCTGTGCAAGCTTTTGAAAGCTCTGGAGTCAGTTCCCTCCTTCTTGGTAAGCATTTGAGTCAGCACTAGAGGGCTAGGCAGAGCTAGACCATCACTTGATTTCCATTGCCACTGCCAGAGGGCGAGGTCTGCTCACCTTCCACACTTGTTTACAGAGCCAAGAAAACCACTCTGGTCACTTCCTACTTGATTATTAACAAGGTTTCCAAGAAACAGAGCGGAGAGTGTGAGCTGGGATATAAACCTCGTAGCCACACAGGGAGCCCTACAGGAGATTCCAACTGTATGGAGGAAATCCATTTCTGACTGTTCTCAGTAATGTTAATCCCTAGCAAAGGCATTAACTCAAAGAATTACATGAACATAGACTCAGAAGCCATCTACCTGGGCTCAATCGCTTGTTTCTCCTTGTTGGATGACATTAGAAAAGGTGCTTTGTAAACTCCAGTTACCATCTATAAATGGAAAACTAAAAACCACATAATAGACCACAAGTAAGCTGTGGCTCAGAAGTATCTGGGACTTCGTGAACTGGAGATGTTGACTGGGTCTGAACTGTCAGCAGATAAGAGCTGATAGGATGTTTCAGGCCTGGTCCCAGAGTCTACTTGACAAGAGGTTAGAAGAAATTACCTCCACAGCAACTCGTGAATACCTTCTCACACAGTATTTCTGTTTTTTCAAGCATCCTTAGTTTTGGTTAACCCAGCCCCTTATCTATTCTGACCTTCCCCACACTCCTGCTTAAACCTAGAACTCCCACTCTACCCCGTCTCCCCACACCTCTGCCTTCACAGAATCTGTGTTCCATCTGCTCTCCCATTAAGACTTCTTCCCCTCTCCCTCTCACAAGGGAGCTTTCTGGGGTCCTAGGCTCTACAGCTATGCCAAATTAAACACACAAATCTAAAGATTCAAAGCTATGATCTCCACATGAAGGAGACTGTGTGTTGTTTCTCCTTCTGGACCTGGGTCACCTCACCCAATGTAATAACGTTTCAGCTCCGTCCATCATCATGTTTTAATTCATACATTCATCAGGTAGTGGACATGTGGACTGACCCCATTCCCTAGCTGTTTGCAATATTTCTGATCTGCAAAACACCAGGGATCGATCTTTGGCTACCCTTCATTCAGCTTGCTGATATAATAACTAAAAGACACTGTTATGGAGCTGGAGAGATGGCTCCATGGTAAGAGCACTGAATGCCCTTGCAGAGGACCCAGGTTCAGTTCCCAGCACCCACATGGCTAACACCTGTCATTAACTCCAGTTCCAAGGAATCTGACAGCCTCTTCTGGCCTCCATGGGCATTGCATTACATGACAGGGGTACACTTACATACAAGCAGGCAAAACACTCATACACATAAAATAAAAATAAATCATTTTATTAGAAAAAAGAAAAACAAGACACTCCCATACAGTGCCGTCCTCCAGGTCAGACAACTGCCACGTTCCCACGTTCACTGGTGCGTTCTTGCCAAAGATCATCATATCTGGGATTGGTGACTGGTACATACCGGCAATAGGAGGGGGATCAGGGACCCTCACTTGAGTATCCAGACACTCCTCCCAAGGTCCCAAAAACAAATGAGGTGCAGTTCCACCAAAGTGCACTCTGGGAAGCCAGGTGGTTTATAGACTTACTTAAAGAGCAATGGGTAAGGGGTCACTTTCAGAAGTGTGGGTACTTCTGACCCCCTAGGCTACAAAATAAAGCCTTCACCCAAGCATGGCCTTAGAGAGAACCCCTCCTAGAAGCCCTGGGGTGCCCAGTCTGTGTGCTCTAAGCCTTTTCTCAGGCAATGTGCAGTTAGGGCTGAACGAATCAGGTTAGGAGGAGTGGCTGAGTAAAGCATGAGGACCTGAGGTCGGGTCCTCAGAGCCCATGTAAAGACAGACACAGTAGCCACAAGTGAGTGTCTGAAATTCCAGTGCTACTACAGGGAGATGGGAGGCAGAAACAGGAGAATATCCAGTCTCAGGACAGCTAGCCTGGCATATGCAACAATGAACCAGAAGAGGTCTTGTCTCTAACAAGGTGAAGGCAAGCACAGGATGTGACACCCAGCATGGACACACACACACACACACACACACACACACACACACACACACACACTTAAAAACAGAATCAACCGAAACCACATTATGATGTCTTAAAAATTTACAACAATAAGGGCTGGAGAGATGCTCAGTGGTTAAGCTCACTGGCTGCTCCCAGAGGATCCAGGTTCAATTCCCAGAACCCACATGGCAGCTAACAACTGTCTATAACTCCAGTTCCAGGAGATCTGATGCCCTCTTCTGATCTCTGTGGGCATTACTCGACACGGGTGCACTTACACACATGCAGGCAATACACTCATACACATAAAATGAAAATAATAATTTTTTTTAATTTACAACAATCAAAATGATAAATTGAGAATCTAAAGTCTCTTTTTTCATTGACAAAAATAATTTTCAAATAATTTATAATAGCAAGAAAGGATTTTAATCCTTATGAAGCATTACAAAATACTGATGAAGATCTAGTCTTGTCTGTGAATTCATACACTTGTCCTTCAGGACCCATAGGAGATCTTTCCCCCTGTGGACACCAAAATCCTTGAATACTCAAGGCTCATAAAAATGGGACCATATTTGTATATCTCCTATGAACATCCTTGTGTCACCTCCAGGTGACTCATAGCTCCTCCTGCACTCAAATGCTCTGCAAATACTTGTTGGGTTGGGTTGTTTCGGAATTGATGGCACGAACAAAGTCTGTGCATCTGGGCATGGTGGCCCACACCTGTGATCCCAGCACTCAGGAGGCAGAGGCAGGAGGAATGCCTGTAAGTTCAAGCCTGGCCTGAACTACATAATGAGCTCCAGGACATTATGAGTCCTGTCTCAAAACTAGGACAGCAGGAAGAATGTTTAAAAAGAAAGTGGGGAGAGGGAGGGAGGGAGGAGAAGGGAAGCGATGAAGAAAACAGAGACTAGAGGAGGGGAAGAAGGAGAGGGAGGAGGCGGGGTCTGCGCATGTTCAGTACAAATGTGGTTATTTTTTCAACACATCAGTGCATTTGGTTGACCTCAAATGTGCAGCTGTGGATGTGGAGGGGTGACTACCTCAAAATGATGAAGCTCCTATCTGAGGGGATCGCCCTTGCTCTGTTAACTAGGGTGCCACATAACAAAGACAGTGATGGTACCTGTGTCTGGACAAAAGTGGCTGCAGACTTTAACAGGAGACCCAAATCCCTCCCTATGGCCTTCTTGCTCTTCTCCTGTCATGACGCCGTCCGTGAGCACCTAGAGCCTCATACCCCCCACCCAGCACATGCACCCCTATCTGTATTGGACAGGGTTGGCTCTGCAGCATCAAATCAACACAGAGCAGGAGCACTGAGTCTGAGCCATCTACCCAGCTCCCACCGCACCCGGTGCCCCGGGGAAGTTGCTGGTAGAGGGAGCTATGTGGACAGCTAGGTGAACAACTGTGCGATATCAGGATATTGGGGGCGTAGTGTGAGAGCATGCGTGGAGGCCGGAGGATAACTTTGTGGATTCAGCTTTCTCCCTTCCACCTGTACGTGGGTTCCAGGGACTGAACTCAGGCCCTCTCTGTACCACCTCACTGGCCTGATGTTGGGAATATTATTACAATAGAACATGCCTAACCTAAGCAGGACTCTGACACTCGCAACACAGCATTGCCAGGAATCTCCCAGACAAATGAGGAAGAGGAGTCAGACACAAGACTGATGCCAGCTGCCACTTCACACATTTCAAGAGCACTGCACTGTCAGAAGCAAGGACAGTTGTCTCTGGTGGGGGGAGAGGAGTGGGGAGGGGCAAGAGCTCTCTGAGGCTGTTTGGAGCCCAGTGCACAAACCTGGGTGGGCTGGGTTTTTTAACATTTTATCCCTTTATTTTATTTTATGTGTGTGAGTGTATTGCCTGCATTTTGTAAGTGCACCTGTGTCATGCAGTGCCTGCAAAGGCTAGAAGTAGGTGTTAGATCCTTTGGAACTGGAGTTATAGATGGTTGTTAGCTGCCATGTGGATGCTAGGAATTGATCCCCAGTCCTCTACAAGAGCAGCCAGTGCTCTTAACCTCTGAGCCATCTCTCCAGCCCCAAATCTGCATGTTTTTAAGAAGGCTCACATTTAAGAAGATCTGCACAGTGGGTGCTCAATGTTAATCAGCAAGTTAAGTGGCACTAGGAGGCCAGTCACAGGTCTCTGGAAAAATTAGTCTGAAGCCTCAGCTTTGCTGAGGACCTGGACAAAAACTTGAAACGTGCAAGAAGCTCCCTCAGCCACCAACAAATATCAGCAGCATCGCACAACAAAGCTCTGAGTGCCATTCGCTCAGGCTCCCTCCCCATGCCATACACTAGCTCATGGTCCACAGCGGGGCCCATGTCAGATGCTGGCAGGAACCACAGAAGCATCAGCTGGACCACAGAAGCAAGAGACCCCATCCTTCCCGCTAAGTTCCCACTTTCTATTTCTGACTTCCTGCCCACTCCCTGCCCTTTGGGGTCCCAGTTCCTTTCCACCACGCCCAGCACTAGGCACTATCCAGACAGCAGCCGGGCTGTCCACCCACGGCGCCAGCATGGGAAGAGATGACAGTTCAGCCGTTCCCACCACCTCCCTCCCCTGGCACCAAAACAAATGACCTCATCTGAGGAACCAGCTGCTATCAGCCACCACCGCCACCGCCGCCACAGCCACAGCCACCGCCACCGCCATCACCACCACTGCCACTGCCACCACCACAGCCACTGCCACTGCCACCGCCACCGCCATCACCACCGCCACCACCATCACCACCACCACTGCCACCACCACAGCCACTGCCACCACCACTGCCACTGCCACCGCCACCACCACCACTGCCACTGCCACCACCACTGCCACTGCCACCGCCACCACCACCACTGCCACTGCCACCACCACAGCCACTGCCACCACCACTGCCACTGCCACCGCCACCGCCATCACCACCACCACTGCCACCACCACCACAGCCACCGCCACCGCCACCGCCATCACCACCACCACTGCCACCGCCACCACCACCACTGCCACTGCCACCACCACAGCCACTGCCACCACCACTGCCACTGCCACCACCACAGCCACCGCCACCACCACTGCCACCGCCGCCGCCACCGCCACCACCACCGCCACCACCACAGCCACCGCCACCACCACCGCCACCGCCACTGCCACCACCGCCACCACCACTGCCACCACCGCCGCCACCACCGCCACCACCACTGCCACTGCCACCACCGCCACCACCACTGCCACCACCGCCGCCACCACCACCACCACTGCCACCACCACAGCCACCGCCACCACCACTGCCACTGCCACCGCCACCACCACTGCCACCACTGCCACCACCACCGCCGCCACCGCCACCACTGCCACTGCCACCACCACAGCCACCGCCACCAGGAGCTGACAGAACACCAGGCGGAGCGGTCTGGCTGCACTGGGCTCTGGTTCCTTTGCACGGGTCAGGGCTCTGTAGAGCTTCAGTGGCAGCCTTCAAATCAGGGAGCAGCAGCCTTGCTGTGGGCTTGGGCACTGGGCAGCTCCGCTCCTGTTTATGGACATCTCCCTCAGCCACCGCCTTTGTGCTATGCTCGAGGGCACAGCAACTGCCAAAGACAGCCTCAACCCACCAAGCCATAAAGGACAGAAACCGGTCCCCGTGAGTGAGTGTGTGTGTGTGTGTGTGTGTTCACAGCTCGGTGATTGTGCCTGTCTCTGTGTATGTGTGTGTATGCGTATGTGTGCTCATGCCTCAGTGAGTGTGCTTGTCTATGTGTGTGTGTGTGTGTGTGTGTGTGTGAAGGTGCACATGTATGTGTCTATGTATGAACCCAGCCTCAGGTATGTTTCTCAGGTGTCACCTACCATTTTATTTATTTATTTATTTATGTATATGAGTGTATTGTCTGCATGTCTGTAACAGCATCTATGTCATTCAGTGCCTTCAGAGGTCAGAAGAGGGTGTTGAATCCCCTGGAACTGGAATTATGGACGGTTGTTAGCTGCCATGTAGGTGCTGGGAACTGAACCCTGGTTCTCTGCAAGACTACCCAGTGCTCTTAACTGCTGAGCCATCTTTCCAGCTCCAGCATTTTTTTTTTTGAGAAAGGCTGTCTCACTGGCCTAGAACTTGTCAAATAGTCCAGTCTGGCTGGCCAACAAACCCCAGGGATCCTCCTGAATCTGCCTCCAGGTATTAGTGTTATGAATACACACTGCCATGCCTGTGTTTTTTCTTAATGGGTTCTGTGGCTCCAACTCAGGTGGTCCTCCTTGCAAAGCAAGTACTTTACTGACTGAGCCACTCCTCATCCCTAGAGGCTCTCTTTAAACAGTCTTTGCCGTGGACCTGGAACCTCTGTATTGAAGCCTGCAATTCCTTCATCTGTCCACCTTAAACGTTTCAGTCTGGTACAGTCACTTTTGCCAAGTCCAGAATAGAAGTCCAGGACTCTACTCCTCCACTTCCTGCTGCGGGAGCGTAGGAGGGGTCTCCCCACGCAGCCGTCGAGGAAGTGACCGCCTTCTGCCAGACCAGGCCACTGCCCTGCCGGCCTCACTGCTGGTGTCTTTGTTGGTCTGGTTACACTAGTTACTTTCTGTTGTCATAAAACACTATGACCAAGGCAGCTTACGGAAGGTTTACTTGACTTATGGTTCCAGGGATAAGAGTCCATCACAGCAGAGGAGCCTGGCATCGGGAGAGGCAGCCAGAGCAGAAAGCTGAACACACAGATTGAAGCACACACGGGAAGCCGAGAGAGCCAAACTAGAGATAGGGCACGGCTATGAGCTCTCAAATCCCACACCAGTGACACACTTCCTCCAGCAAGGCCACATCTCCCAAACCTCCCAAGCAGCACCACCAGCTGGGGACCAAGTGTTCAAATACCTGGAGCCCATGGGGAGAGTCACTTAAACCACCACATTGGTCCAACATGTTTCCTACACTGTCGCCCATGCAAGAACAGGTTCTAGAGCCTTCCACAGCATGTAACCTTAAGCAAAGTTTTATAATCTTTCTAGACCTCAGTCATATGATCTATGAAACTGCAGCTCAGCTGTCCATGTCTTTGAACACAGGTGAGAGAATCAAGGAAGCAGTGCTTTCTGTCCAGCATGGGCGAGCATTCAATAAACGCAGGGTGCCTTTGTTACCTGGATCCATCCAGTGGGGTCCTCTTTGACAATAAGGTGGTCAGCTCCTGCCTAATTTCTCCACCTCATAGCAGTGTGACTGTACCACCGTTGAGTATGTGAATGGGGGCCCTGCCTTGCAAGCACCTCATGTCTTCAGAAATCATTAGACGAAGGCTGGAGACGTAGCTCAGTTGGTAGACCGCTTGCCTAGCATGCATGAACCCCTGGGTTCCCGCTCCAGTAATACACACACTGAGCATGGTGGTTCGGGCTTGCAATCTCAGCACTAGGAGAAGGCGGGAGGAGGGACAAAAATTCAAGGTCATCCTCAGCCACATGGGGCGTTCAGGGTCAGATACAGTACATGAGACTTCTCAAGAAGAAAAAGGAGGGGGAGGGAAAGAAAAATAAGTCATTAGTCAAGAAGTGACTCCGGGGGCTGGAGAGATGGCTCAGTGGTCAAGAGCACGGGCTGCTTGTGCAGAAGACCTGGGTTCAGTTCCAAGAACCCCACATGGTGGCTAAGAACCATCAGTAACTCCAGTTCCAGGGGATCCAATGCCCTCTTCTGACCTGCTTGGATATTGTACAACACGGTTGCACTTACATATATGCAGGCAAAACACATTCATAAAATTAAAATCTTTTTAACTAAAAAAAATGAGGTGAGATGTGGCTTTGTCCAACGCTGAACTGCATCTTGTCTCTTCTGCCCCCTAGAAGGTGGCAGGTGCCAGCAATATAGAAAGTAACACCTGGGCAGCTCCCCCAAGAAAACAGAAACCCCGGCTACTCATTCCCTGAGCCTCTGCGGGCCAGACTGAGCTGCGAGGTGGTTCTCCGTCCATCTCATGTTGACAAGTGTCTCCAAAGGTTAGCCCCTGAACCTTGGCACAGAGGGTCAGACAGTAACCTGGAACAGAAGGGCCTTGGAGCCTCACTGTGTCTCTTCAGATCCCACGTTCTCGCCTGGATACCTGCAGGGTTTCCTCTTTCCATTGCTGAACTCAGCAGATGTTACCACAGCGCACTCCAGTGGGGAGGTGCTTGAGAGCACTGAGAAAGGACATCCCACAATCCCTCAAGGACACACAGGAAAGAATCTGACTTCCTAGTTCTGGGCTGATTCTGGATAGCATGTATATGTATGTGTGAGTGTGGTATATGAGTGCAGGGTGTATGTGCACGTGCAGACCCCAAGAGGGCAACTGGTGCTGTCCTCTATCACTGTGTCGCCTTCCTTTTATACAGGGTCTCTCCTTGAACTTGGAGCTCTCATTTTTTCCCTTGGGGTAAGAGCCACTGGGTCCCAGAAATCGCACTGGTTACATGGAGCAGGCATCTGAACACAGGCCTTTATGCTTGCACAGCCAGCTCTCTTACTCCCTGATCTGTCTTCCCAGCCCCAGGGCCACATGTGTAATGTGTGTGAGACCTGGAGCTGCTGCTGCTCCAGAGGAATAACCATGTTTGCTGATCATAGGGAGAAGTGAAGGCATTGGGATGCTTCCGTTCAAAGCACTTGAAAGCCATGTCCCAAAGTGCTCCTGGCTCTCTTCCTTGACCTTCCCCTCACACTTCGAATCTCCTGTCTGCTGAAGTGTCCCTACTCAGCTCTACGTCTCTGCCTGCGTACCTCTGCATCAGTCTGGCTACCAGCTCCACTGGCTGTGTTTGGTTTTCCTGACATTTAACCCTAAATTATTTTACAAACTTTAACTAGTTTGGCTCTTTCTAGCCCAGACTGGCTCTGAAGGGATACTACTGAGGTACAATCCCTGGCGCCTGAGCATGAGGTAGCAGGGAACAGACGTCATTTGGGAAATCAATTTTGAGCAAGAAAATACAACAGCCTGAAGGTCTGGGGTTTAGACTGGAGAGCAGAAGATTCTGTTTCTAGGAAACATGTCGGAAACTTTATCAACTGGTGCAGAGACATGAGGCTCACCATACACCCTTGGCCCACAAAGCTCCCTCCAGACAGGCTGCCCTCTAGCTGCCCTGGGCTTTCTTCTCACCTTGACCTCACGATATCTCAGTGAAGGTGCTAGAAGCTGAAGAGGGCAGAAATTCCGCTTTCTCTGTCCACTGCTCTCTAGGGTCTGAGTGCCATGACACTAATGGCCCCCTTTCCCAAGCACCCTGCCTTCTCCATCCAGAGCACTGCCATGGGGACCAGCCTTATTAAGGGTTTGTGAATGTGGCCTCTAGCCAGAACACCGGCTATTCTACTTTGCTTTCTGTGCTATGATAAACACCATGACCATAAGCAACTTGAAAAGGAAAGGGTTTATTTCACCCAGTGCTTCCAGGCCACAATCATCACTAAGAGAAGCCAGGGCGGGAGCTCAAGCGGCAGCAGAGGTGGGAACGCAGCTTACTGCCTTGCTCTTAGACTCATGGTTGGCTGCCTTTCTTATCCAGCCCAGGCCTCACCCGCCTAGGAATGGTGCTGCTAATCGTGGACTGGGCCCTCCTACATCAATCCATCAATCAACAGTCAAGAAAATGCCCCCACAGACACGCCCATAAGCCAATCTGTTGGAGGCAATTCATGTGAGGCACCCTCTTTGCAGGTGTGCTGACAATCGGTATCAGCCATCACACCAGCTTTCAAGCAGAAACACCTGGATGCTTCCTTTCCAGGCTTATTAACCCCATGCTTCAGCTTCCTGTCTATAACGTACAGAAGTATGCTCTACACCCACTCTAGACCTAAGGGTTCAAATGCAATCCCCATGGGTGGTGTTTCTTGCATCGCACAGCACATCTCCAGGTTTCCATGCTGTCCCCTGGGCACCAACATTCTCCCTAGCACTGACCACAGAGACAGAAAGCAAGTCGCTCACAGGGCAGCGGGTTATGGCGTTCCTGAACACCGCTTTCAGAAAGCAGAGCCCCACCAGCCACCGCTTGGCTCCAGTGCACCTTCCCCACACCATCGACTGACACACACTTAAGCTTGACTTAAGCATGGAGAGCAGACTTGATCCATTGGATCAAAACCACAATATCAGATGCAGCAGCAAGGAATTCAGGAGTGGGAGATGCAGTGCCAGCTTTGGCCAGAAGGGGGCCCAAGAGCTCGGCCACAACGTGAGGTCCTTAGAGCAGGAGTGGGTTGACTGTTCTCTGAATCCTCCCAGTCCGGCAAACAGACAGCTCTCCCTAAACTATGTAAAGATGCAGAGTACAAAGCCCATAAGAAGTGGGGCCCAGGGGGCAGAGGCAGGGGCTGCAGAGCAAAGGAGGCCTGCTTTCAAGTCCATTCTTCACATCCACCCTGGGATTGAGGCAAAGGAAGGAAGGAGGTTTGGGAATCTGTGCTCATCGTCCCTCTCTGACATGATGCCTCAGGTCCTCCGTGTCTCATCTGCTGTTCCCTCCTGGTGATTCAGGGCAGCAGTCAGTTCTGGCACAGCCCTGCTGAGGGTTCAGTTCCATCTCAGTAGTCACTGTCCACCCTCTAGCCTATTCCAAGCTCTGACCCCAGCCAGCACAGCCCCCAATCTGGACGTTCCATGATGGGGGAGGCTGCCCAGAGGCCGTCAGGCTGGGTGTTATTGTGCAGGCCTCAGTGGCAGCCACTTATCTGGGCCGCCCACAGGGGGAAATGAGATAGTCCAACAGCACTTTTCCCACTAATATTCTTATCTTGACTGGAAAGGACGCTGTTTGTGTGTAATGACATTCGGCATGATCTTACAAATGCCTGGGTATCTCACTGAGTGTTTTTTGCTCCATGACTTCTGACCATATGGACATATGTCTGGGTTATCATATGACTTGGATATGACATGCAAGCATATGCTCTGTGTGTGTGTGTGTGTGTGTGTGTGTGTGTGTGAGATGTGTGATGTGTAGAAGTAGATGGCAAGTAGGACAGTAAGGAAAGGGCCTAGCAGAAGGCGTGCCAGGCTGCTCTTCTGTTGCTGTAACAGACACCATGACCGAGAGCAACTTAGGCAGGGTAATTTGGCTTACAGGCTACTTTCCACCTTTGAGGGAAGCCAAGGAGGGAACCCGGAGGCAGGAACTGAAGCAGGAGCCACAGGAAAAGGCTTATGTTCAACTGCCTTTCCTTTTCAGCCCAGACCCAGCTGCCCAGGAATGTCGGTTCCCCGCCGTGGACTGGGCCTCCTATATCAAGAAAATGCTCCACAGTTACGCCCACAGGCCCATGTAGGAGAGAAAATGCCTCAGTTAGGCTCACTCTTCCCAGGTGTATCAAGCTGCCAACTGAAGCTGACTGTGAGAGAGGAGAAAAACACTTAACAGTGAAATGACAACTCTGGTGAAAGAGTGAAGAATGGGGTAATTCCACTGATCATAACTGTGGACACCAGCCAGCCAGTCCTCTTGCATAGGCAGTTCTAAATCAAAACACACAGGGTGAAGAGATGGCTCCTCAGGAGACAGCACTGGATGCTGTTTCAGAGGACTCAGGTTCAATTCCCAGCACCCAAATGGCAGCTAACAACTGTCCACAACTCCAATTCCAGGGGAATCCGACACCTTCTTCTGACCTCCTCAGGTATTGCACGACACAGGTGCACTTAACATACAGGTAGGCAATACACTCATACACTAAAATATAACTTGGATACGACATGTAAATAAAAATTAAAATAATAAACAAAATATTTTTTAAAACATCAAAATACTAAATGCATCTCCTCGCTGGAAAATCTACCTTCCCTGTTTACCCAAGAGAAAAACATGAAAATGTTCATTGTAGAATTTATTCAAGCAGCAAAAGTTACAAACCTAAATGTCAACAGACAATGGCGTGAGTAATTAAAGTATGGTAAATCAGCTGTGGGC
The DNA here is from genome assembly GCA_035773235.1 of Eospalax fontanierii. Taxonomy (NCBI): domain Eukaryota; kingdom Metazoa; phylum Chordata; class Mammalia; order Rodentia; family Spalacidae; genus Eospalax; species Eospalax fontanierii. Next base: position 57,804,498 of record CM069542.1, on the reverse strand, counting down.
TGCTCTGCATCAGCAAGAAAGAACAAGAAAGCCCATCTTAATATGTAAGTGGAAAGATCCCCCAGTTTATATGACTTTATATGGATTTCTCCATGTTTCCTAGTTCCCTTTTGTCATTGTGATAAATCACTCTGACCAAAAGCAACTCAGGGAAGAAAAGATTTATGTGGCTTATACTTGTCAGCCACAGTCTGTCACTGAGGGAAGCCAGGGCAGGAGCCTGAGGAAGAAGCCTTGGAAGAACACTGCTTGCTGGCTTGCTCACAGGCTCTAGTAGGCTTTCTTATACAGCTGAGACCCACTTGTCCAGAGAATGGCACTGCCCACAATGGACAGGATCCTCCCACACCAATTAACCATTCAGGCAATCTCCCACAGACATGCCAACAGGCCAGTCCTCTCTGGGTAATGCCTCAATTGAGACTTCTTCTCAGAGAACTCTAGGCTGAGAGCACCAGGTAAGCACCCAAAATAAGGGGGAGGGGAAGTAGAGAAAGATCTGGAAGCTACACAAAGCGAAATAGCAGAGGTAGCTGTCTCTCAGCACGAGACTGGGATGAAAGGCAGGGGTGCATCCTTTTCATCACTCACACCATCTTTTGCGTCATACACATGATGTTTGTCTTGCAAAGCCCACAGAGGCCAGAGAGGGCCATCTGGACCTGGGTCCTCTGAAACAGCAGCAGTGTTCTTAACCTGGAACCATCTCTCCAGCCCTGGAATTACTTTTTAAAAAGAAATCATCGGTGTTAAAACCTACTTGCTCTAGACTTACTGATCCAAACACAAGAAAAAAAGAAAAAAAATCTCAAGGACGTTGCCTCCAGTGACAAACGCATGGCGGAACCCGACTCTCACTCTCCTGGCCAGGCAGAGAAAGAAGGAAGCAGGGAAGCGAAGCATACTAGGTCAGGGGACCCCCAGCCTTCCTTGTTGTGCTCCATGGAAGGTTTACCAAGAAGCAGCTATCCCTGCAGTGGGCAGCTAAAAGTTTTCTCTCCTAGAATTATATCCAGAAAAGGGTTTAATTGGATGTAACCTTCTTATTTTGTTCTCTCTTATTTTATTCACTGAGAACCTCACTGGAGAGGTACAGAATCGCACAGAAAGTATAAGTTAACTTCTGCAGTTCTGCTGCTGCTTCTTTCTCCACCTGAGTGGGAGGAAAGCCTACAGACAGCAGGCGAGGTGCTCCCTCCTCCCCCAGGAGCGGTTTAGACAAGGTTCTGAAACTGCAACGGCCCTCAGGCACTGCCCGTGTAAGACAAACTCTGAGAGCACCAGGGCAAAGGGGGTACAGGGAGCCGAGAATCAGGTGAAGCGGGGTACAGGGAGCCGAGAATCAGGTGAAGTCTAAAGCCCTCGAGTCAGTCTGATCCTCCCTGAAAATCTCCCTGTCCAGGACTACACCTCAGTACATGAGAGAAGGAGGCAGACCAGGAGGAGCCAGTGAAGGAAAACCAGCCCCCCTCCTCTGGGTCCAAAGCAGAACCACACTGGGTCAAACTTTGCTCTTCTGACTACAAAAGACGGACCAGCATCAAGGCCCACAGTGCAAGTTTTTCCAACAAGTATCTGTGAACAGCAAAAGCTTTATCTGAGTATGTCTTTAGTTCTCAATTATGCTAAAATCTTACCCAGGTTTTTCACAAAAAGATGGGAATCCTGAGGCTCCCAGAGACAGAGAAGTGAAAGGCGGTATTAAGTGATCTCCTGGAGACCCTTTAAAACCCCAGGAGACAACCCAGAGCAATTGCATTCAAACCTACAGGATAAATAGTGAGTTTATTTTTTTAATATTTTATTATTTTTATGTATTTTATGTGTATGAGCATATTGCCTGCATGTATATAAGTGCACCTATACTGTGCAATGCCCACAGAGCTCAGAAGAAAGCACTGAATTCCACTGGAACTGGAGTTACCGATGGTTGTCAGCTGCCATGTGGGTGCTGGGAACCAAACCTGAGTCCTCTGCAAGAGCATCCAGTGCTCTTAACTGCTGAGCCATCTCTCCAGCCCCAGTGAGTTTGTTTTTTAAATGTATAGATACAACATAAATGAGGTATAGCTACAGTAAATAAAAGTGCAGGGTTACCTGAAAATTTTTATTTTTAAAAAGAAACTCTGAATGTACCAAAATTTTCAAAACACAGGAAACCCCGTCTGGTGCTAACTTTGTTGGGCGACTCTAAACTGAGGAACTAGTGATGTGACTGTGGTATATGATCATTTCTGCAACCTTAACCCTGACATGACATCGTCATCTTAGTGAGTGCCTTCTGCCTTACTTGCAGACCAGAGATCCCACAGCATTAACATTCTTATGGTCCAGGCTGCATCTTCCTGGGGAAAGGACCATCTTTTCAACAATAGCAGATAAATGAGTCTGCTCTGCCTGTCACTGCATCACCTCTGTCAAAGAGTAGCATTCTTCTCTGTGCAGACAGAGTCTGGTTGCTGCTCAGTGAACTCAGGTCAACTCCAGGTTAATTATATGACATGTTGATTATAATAACAGCCACCAACAAGCATGAAGAACTTCTGCTACTAAACAGGCCTGCTACAGTCAGAGATGAATACCTGAAGACACATGTTTTCCTTTTTGTTTTTATTGCCCTTATATAAACGCAGGTATATAACATGCGATGAATAGAAAACGGGACTGGAGAGATGGCTCAGCGTGTAAGAGCACTGACTACTCTTGCAGGGACCCAGGTTGAGTTCCTAGCACCCACCTGGCGGCTAACCACCATCCCTAACTCCAGATCTAGGGGATCTGATGCCTTCTTCTGACCTCTGTGGTCATTGCACGACACGGGTACACTTACATTCATGCAGGCAACGCACTCAAATGCATAAAAAAAAGTGAAAACAAAATCAATAAAATATTTAAAATAAACTCATCTAGCATAATAAATACGTATTTATATTATACAACATGATTACCACTGCTAATAGCATAGTTTATTTCAAACATATAGGCAAGTACATAAAATCGGCCCCAATATCAGCCCCTGTAAGTGTCACAGACACTGATCTTTACAGATGCAGCACAAACCTTTGCCACGCCCTCTCTCCCATCCCAGCCAGACATACCTGCCAATTGGAGGCTGTGTTCATCATTGGCAGTCACACTACCAGCTATTTCTGCACATGGATGTATTTATAAATAGCAGACAGAGCCACATGCAGTCACATTTCTTAAGTTAGACTGCACTGGAATGAGAGGCCTGACCCATGCAGTGCCCGCACACACCACTAGGTGTTACCAGAGTCCAGGCTCGCGAGGGATGCAAGGTTTTCCTTTGCAGTCAGGGGCACTTTGCAGACCTCTTCAAGCTGCTCTCTTCAAAATACAGGAGCTTCAGTTTTCTGTTCTGGAAACGATGACATCTCAAATGATGTCTTCAGATTCTTTCCCTAGATGTAACGCACCAGCAGACAGTGACACCACGCAGAGGTAGGGAACAGTTACACTCTAGTCACTAGAGATGTGGACTTGGGACCCTCCTCCAAGAACGAGGGAGAGGCTGGTTGGGACAGAGCATCGCTGTATATATAATAGTGACTCCCTAGACTGTTCTGAGCTGGAAAGGAGGAGACATTTCTGAAGGTCTCCAGCTTGGAATCCACGTTCTGGCCTTTTGATGTGCAGTGAAGGGACCCACTCACAGACCCAGAGCTATTAGCATCTTCTTGGGTACACATGGAGGCTACTGTTATTAGAGTATATTAAGCTTAGCCCTTAGGTGGCAGACTCAGGATCAGAGAGCATGAAGGCTGAGAATCCTCCCAGAGCTGTGTGGACTGTGATCAAGTTTGGCTTTTCCTGATTAACACCAAGGTAGATTAGCCTGGCCCCCAAATTCATGACAGCCAGGACACAGGCACCCACTATTAACCCCTTCCATTAAAATAGCCAATGGATACATCAAAACTGATGAGACACCTCCAGGACTTCTGGTGGCCAGTGTCTTCCATTACACATCCTTGGTCCTGGGGTTGGACCTAGAGCCAGGGCTGTGGACCCACAAGCAGGTCCATGGGGATCCCTGGAGAGCTCAGGTTCCAACAGCCAACCCCAAAGACTTAGCAACTATACAGTGGCTGCCCTACAGCCTCTCTGACCACCTCTTCCCCTGGTCCCTCCCTGACCTGCCCTCTCTCTGGCCTCAGGGCCTGGGGAGACTTAGAGGGGCCTAAAGAGGCCGTGGGAGTTTGGCTACCATTATCCGGCCCTTATCACCACTAACATTCAGGCTGACACTGAGCCCTCTCGTTTCAATGACTGGGGCTGCCCGGAGGTCACGCCTGTCTCCAGAGAGCCGGTGCTATCTCGGCGACCTGCGGAAACCTTGGCATGAGCTCATGCTTTCTGACGACAGAGAGGATCCCTGTCCTATCGCTGCCCAGACCCCCACACCCCCTGGCGTCTGGCATGAGCCGGGAGAAGGCTCCACCATTCCTCACTGAAATAGCAACACTGATAACTGCCCCAGACAGAAACACATTGATGAATTCCCATTCAGAAAAGCACTCCTCTCTGCCTCCCCTTGGCCTGGCCGCAGTCCTCCTGGCATGGAACTGAGCATTCAGCAGAGTCCATGAAGTGATGGTGTGTCCAACGCCCTGGAGAACTTGTGTGCTGAGAACTCAGATTAAAATAACTCTGGAGAAGCTTGTGTCCGGAGAACTCCAACTAAAGCATATTTCACATGTGGAATGCCTTTGGGACACAAAGTGTGTTTTACTCATTTGTTACTCATTCTGGAGCCAGTTCCCATGCAGCAAGGCTGTTGGTGAGCTGATCTTGCGTGCACTGACGGGGTTCACAGAACCCAGGAGTAGGAGGCAGCTCAAGGTGCGAGGTTTGGAAGCATTTTTGACCCCAGCAGTCAAGGCATTTGTAGATCTGCTCTCCCTGTGGCAATGTCATCTCTTTGGGTGCAAGGTCACCTTTCCTGTGTTGCTCTTCATGCTTGAAAAATTACTTGCTGAAATTATTTCAGACTCAGAATGAAGTTACTTTCCTTCAAGGAGATTTTGTCAGATGTCTAGGGGCTCTGCCTCTCCAGAGACACCTAACCCAAGTTCAAAGCTTAATGTTCTGTGAACCACCCAGACCATGTATTTCCAGGCCCAGCAGGCTAGCTTGTATCTGATTTGTCCTAACTCTAGGGGTATGGACCTTTCTGACATCTACGTGGTAATGTAGATGTGGGTAATGTCTCCATCTGACTTCCCAACCCAAGTCCAAATTGGCCAGGATCCATAAACATCCTCCAGGCAAGAGAGTCTGTTAATATCTCCAAGGACTTGTTTAGACTTGGGTTTAGACCTGATAATTTGGTGCTGTGAGTCCATACTTAATGACCATAAGCAAAAGCTCAAGAGATATTTGTTAGTCCAAAATTAAGTGCATTAAAAAAAATTTTGCTTTGTTGTGTGTGTTTGTTTTTGAAGCAGGGTCTCACATATTCCAGGCTGTCCTCTAACTCTTTATGTAGCTGAGGATGGTCTTGAATTCTTGACCTTTCTGCCTCTGCCTTCCAAGTGCTGGACTTACAAGTACCACTGCACCCAGCCATAATTTGTTATTTTTATCTAAAAATATTGGTTCAAATAACCTAGTTTGGGATAGCCTTTTCCTGGGACTTACATAACATTTATTTAACCAATAGTTTGATGATTTCCCTCACTCAAAGAATATTCTGTTTCAGAAAATTGTATGCCTGTGTATGTTTGGGCTTTTTGTTGTTGTTGATTTGGAATTGGGTTGTGTGTGTGTGTGTGTATGTGTGTGTGTGTGTGTGTGTGTGTGGTCATTTTGTCTTTGCCTCACTCTGTAGTCCAGACTAGTCTTGAACTTATAGCAGTCTTCCTGCTTCAGCCTCCTAAACGCTATGATTACAAGTATAAGCCACCACACCAGCGCAGTGAAATATTTAAAGACATTTAACTGATTGCGATCTTGAAAGCGTGACTTATACCAAGATGTGAAAGATAACGTGTCTAATCTTTAGCTTATCTGGATCATACAGCCCTGCCAGCTTCTTGTGTAACTTTATGATATCTGTTTCAATAGCCCATTTCTATGTAACAAAACACTGAAGATCTGGAGGGTTCAAATGATGTCTATTTACTACTACAGTTTCTGTGGGTTAGGAATCCAGGAGTAACAAGCTGAGTCCTCTGCTCAGAAACTCAAACAAAGTGATAAACCATCATCTGGGGATAGGCTTCTCTGAAGACATGAGAGGTAGGACATGGTTGTGGGAGGGACTCTGGCCTTTGAGGATGCTGAACAGCTAGCTCCCACCTGGCTGTGGGCCATTTGCTCTCTTGTGCTTATCATGTGGGCCTCAAATTTTATCTCATCAAAACCAGCAAGGGACAATCTGCCAGCAAGACCAAAGTCAGGTTCTTATAGTCTAATCACAGAAGTGACATCCCTCTTGTCAAGGTATTGAATTAGCCAGAACCAAGTTACCATGGGAATCCAGGGGGTGGGAGTACCAGACAGCCAGGACTGCCAAAGACCCTTAGAATCTGCTACTACAGCCATTCCTAGAAAGGCTCTTAGTGTGGACAGCACTGTTCTGAACTGTTCTGTAGGATACCTCCTCTCTGCCTAGAGGACACTGCCTCAAAGGTCATGGTTCTGAGTCAGCCTGGACATTTGAGAGTCCTGAGTGTCCTGCTCAATCATGGATTTGCCCTCAACAAATTACTTAACTTTGCTGGACCTTTGTCTTCTTATCTTTAAACTGGAATAATAAATACCCCCAAAGCTCATGCACCATCACAGTCTTAACCGCTCTTGCAATACTGAAATACAACCTGCCTGCTAAAATCCTAGTTTCTCCAGCCTCCTGGATGTCCCTCAGCCACCCCACTATTCCTAATCCCTGCCTCAGGATCCCCTTGGCCCCACACACTCCACCACAGAAATAATGTCCAGCATGGCAATGAGCCCCTAGGACCCAGCTCCAGCTCCCGCTTCCTCCTCTGGTCCCTTGTGAATGTTAAATGTTTTTGACATTGTCCTTGAATGTGGTATTGAGTATAAATGTTAAAGTGTCCAAGAGAATATTCAATATGCAGAAATACACTTTGCTGACTACGTTCTAAAAATTATGAGTATGTGTGCGTGGGAGTGTGTATGCATGCATGCATGTACATGTGTTGGGACTGAACCTTGAATGTGCTAAACACCCTTACCACATATACTGAATCAATGACCTATACTCTCAGAGTGAAATTTTTGTTACTGTCTGTTTTTATTTTTTTGAGACAGGATCACATATATAGTAGTCCAGGCTGGCCTTAAGTTTGCTGTTTAGTTGAAGCTGGCCCTGAACTCGTGACTTTCCCAGTGCTGAAAGCTGCAGGCATGTTCCACCACACTTGTTAATTTTTTGAGAAGGAAAACCAAGTTGGAGAAGTTGGCCCTGAGTGTCCTCACTAAGTAAGTCTGTTAACAGAGTCCCACTGTGAGCTGGTCCAGGCTCTTTAGTCCCAGACAGCTGTGACTCAGGACAGGTCAAGTCCTTGCTTAGAGAGCACCTCTCCCCTGTATGAGCCACCACAGCATCCACTCCTGGTACCACACAGGTGAACTGCCTGGAACATGCAACATGGTGAGTTAAGAAAGGAAGGTTTGTGTGTGCCTGGGAGGAGAGCCTGTGCCCAGTCCTAGCTCAGCAGCAGCACTGTGTGGCTGGGGCAAGGCTTTTTAACTCTTATCCTTGCAGAGCCTGGAGTTACTGGCCAGTCTGAAGCCCACATCCTCCTCCCTGCTCTTGGCCTATCATGGCCCCCAGTTCCTGATCTGTGTCCCCCGCGTAGGGAGTTTGTGGAGATCAAATGAGTTTGTGTATGTAGAGAACTTATTCACTAAGTACAAGTATTCAACAAATGTAAGCCATTATCATTAAGTAATTCAAATACAGTACTTTGTATATCATGTCTAATTGCAGTTGTTACCCTCGATCTGCTTACCTGTAACCTGAGGAAAAACTGTGCCTACTTTAAAACCTAGGAGAAAATGCTTAACGAAATGTTATATGCAAGTTAGTTCATTTCAACTAAATGCTGTGTTTACAACCATTTTTTTCGTTCCTCCCCACTAAAGCAATTGCTAAATGAACTTTTCCTGGCGAGTCATGGACAAATCCACTCACCCTCCCCCCACCCCCCCACCCCCATCAGAGCACCAATAACAGACCAAAGTAATGATTCCACCGGTGAACCGGTGAGCTTACCCGAGTTACTTACAAAGCCAGCCATATCATCATGGATGTCGACTTCCCATAGCGCAGTACCTGGAGTCACCCCACCCTTCAGTTAGCTTTCTACCTCTGGTACTCTGGTACCTCCTGAGACCACATACAACTGGGTAGAATTACATACAACTGGACAGAGGTGCAGGAGGGAATGGCTAGAATCTCAGATGGGGGTCCAATGACCTTCCTTTCACTTTCTATGAGAGGACAACAGCCAGATCTTGAGGGTCTCTTGTGGGTAACTACAGCCACTCTTATTGAGATGGTAATGGTCACTACGCTTGGAGGACAGCGTTCCACAACAGTGATGCAGTTATAAAATGCAAAGCCCATCAGGATTAGGACCTAGCAGTCAGGGCCAGCGATGAAAGATGGGGACAGGTAACAACCCCATTCCCTGTCCACACTTTAGCTGTCTGGTGGCCGAGGAAGCTCTGTCACAATGGCTCCTTCAACTGAGTCCTCCTAAGGGAAGAATTCTGTAAATTTTTATGGGTCCCCTGAAGGGGCAGGAGGCTTTATTCACAGAGCTCCAAGAAGCCTCAGGCAGCACCTGCTCTAAAGGCCTCCTTTGGCAAACATAGCATCCTGTACATAGGGAGGAGGCATGACCTGTCCCCAATCACACAAAGCCACACACATTGTGAGAGGGCACTGGCTGGCACATAGCTCCATGCCCCACACTAGAGAGGGCTGTGTAGAGAGGCAAGATGCCCAGAAAAGCTGAGACATGCGCTAGCTAAGGATGGCTGAGCCTGGCCTAGCCCTGGTCCTGAGTTTGATATGAGCAACTTAATCAAACCAAGTTACCTATCTGAGCCTCCGTCTGGACATTACTCCTTGCTCTGCCTGCTTCACCAGTAGACTAACTCTCCTAACAAGTGGCAGATTTGAAACTCTGTGTTTCCTGAACACAGTGCTAAACTTGGGTCAAGGCTCCCCTCCTTGTCCCAGCTCCTCACTGCCCACCAAAACAGTAGGTAGGAGACCCTCCCTGGCCCCCAGAGTCTATCTGGAAAATGCTGCTCAAATTGAAATCCTGTCCCCATATCCCTCAGTGAGCGTCCCCTCCCATGTGAGAGATTGTCCATCATCCTCGTCGTCCACCCCCACCACCTGGCCCCATGCCCGCTGAATTCCTCCTGGAACATACTAACTCTCCAGTTAGGGTCTATTTCATGTCTTTCTCATCCATCTGTTAAACTAACCACCTACTGTGCAAATCATCATCCTGTGCTGGGCACTGGGAACATGGCCTATGCTACCAAGGGAAGAACGTCAGCTCATGGACCAAAATCACCAAGGCATCAAAACAGAGAACAAAGCGTGTCATCCACAGGAGCTGAGGAAGGGTGTCCCACCATCTCACTGGCCAGGGCAGGCTTCCCAGGGAAAGGAACACCTGGGCTGAGTCCCAGATGTATACAGGTAATGGCTGGCGAGGGAAGGGTGGACCTGGAAGGTAAGCCACCTGTGCAAAGGGAAGTGGGAAGGGATGGAGCTATCCCCACAGTTATGAAAAGGGGGTATGAGGTTAATATTGATTGCCACTTGACAGGATCTAGAATCATCTAGGAGACAAATCTCTGAGCATGTCTATAAGAGAGTTTCTAGATTGGGTTGAGTTTGGAAACCCCACCCTAACTTGGGTCAGCACTGTTCAGTGGGCTGGGATCTAGGACTGCATAAAAAAGATAAGGTGTGCCAAGCACCATCAGTCATCTCTCTCTGCCTCCTGAGTGCAGAAACAATGCAACCAGCTATCTCAAGCTCCTGCCTCATGTGTTCCCCACCATGATGGACCACACTCTCAACCATGAGCCAAAGCAAACCCTTCCTTAAGTTGCTCTTGTCAGGTATTTTGTCAAGACACTGAAAAAGAAATTAATACAGGGGTCCCACCACCCCAGTTCCTAAAGGTGCTCAGAGGCAGCGGAGAAGCCGAGCAGCCCCCAAATGCTCTAGGTGAAGTCCTTTCCTAGCTCTTTCCTCGGGGCTCCCTTCACTTCTTATCTCTGTGAATTTTTACCTTCTCCTCAGCTGTCCGAGAAACTTTGACCTCTGAATCCTTCCTTCCTCAGACCTGACCTCACTGCTCTCTGCCAGCTCCGTCCCCACAGCCAGCTGACTGCCTGGGCTCAGTGTCTGCAGCCACATCCGCACTGGTGCCTCTGAGGGACTCCTGGGCCAGGGCCAGTGGACATGCAGGCAGCCTTGTGGGGAGACAGGGTGCAGGGGGGAAAGGGTATGAAAACAGGAAAATGGAGGTGATAAGGGGGAGCCTTGGGGAGTGTACTCTGACCCTCAGGTTCAGAGCAGAGCTGGCCCTAGACATCCTTGGGCACAGGGCCAGCAAGGAGGAAGAAGAGGCGTCTGCATGCAGCTGCAAACTGCTCCTCCAGGAGGATGATCCTTCATTCAGTGAGGCCTCCATCAAGGGCCTGTTGCTTTTATGTTTTGCATGTATACAAATCTAACCAGTCTTCCCAGCTTATGTTTCCTGAACTTTCCAGGTACACTGCTGCCCAGAGTGTATTTCTGTAGATGTCCATACGACTCCATTCCTTGAGTCATCTCTTCAGTGATGCTGTCCTTGATCATCCTATTTAAAATTAGAGTGCCCACAGGGTGTCCAGCCTTCCTCCAAAGTCCCTATCCCTCTCATCTCAGACATGCCCTGTGTAGAGTTTGGAGTCAGTAACCAGCTGATCCCCCAAATGAGGCCTGTTTCCTTTCTCTTCTTGTCCCACATTTGCATCCTGAACCTTAAGCATCTCAGCTATGCCCAGAAAACAAGCTTGCTATTCTGTCCCCTGCCAGAGTTACAGCAGCCCCTACAAGCCCTGACCAGGGCTCCGAATCATTTAGGGAAGAACTTTTCAAATCTTCTGTAACTCAGATGAGGTCTAGGAAGAGTGCTCAGCTCACGGGGATCCACCCCTAGGCATGGCACTCTACCCAGAGGCTGAGCAAAACAGACCTCCACGGTGTGTGGCTTAGTGCCACGGTCCCTCCTGCTCAGACCTGTGGACATGACCAGCCCTTCCCTACCTTAGTTTTCACCCTAGCCCATGACAGTATCTGACATAGTATTCTACTTCTTTGCCTGTTTATTTCTTAGCTTGTTGAGTCATTAGTGGCACACAATTAGCTTACCGCACACCCCCAAGCAGATAAGGAATTTGTGTTTTGTCTCTGAGACATTCTCTTCTAAAAATATTTTATTTATTAGGTTTATTTGATTTTATGTGTATTGCCTACCGGTATGTAACTGCATCCATGTTGTACGATACCCACAGAGGTCAGAAGAGGGCATTGGATCCCCTGGAACTAGAGTTATGGGTGGTTATTAACTGCCATGTGGGTGCTGGGAACTGAACCTAGATCCTCTGGGAGCAGCCAGTGCTCTTACCACTGAGCATCTCTCCAGCCCTTCTGACACATTCTTGTCTTCCCTGTGCTCATAACACAATCTGGTACATTGTTGATACCCAATAAATGCTTGTAGAATGAATAATGAACTCGGTGGTTCCAGGTCCCAGAAGAGAAGCCAGGGGAGTGAAGGTGTTTGTCTCCATAGAACTTCTTTGTCCTAGAAATCCTGGCAACAAAGGCCTCAAGGTGAGTGAGGGAAAACTCCTTCCAAATGGGAAGTCCAGTGAGAAGACGCTGAGCTTTTGCTCCCTGGGATGACAGTGAGGAAGACGTCGGTGCTTTGCAACACTGTGCATAATGCTTACTTCAGTGCACACACAGCCGGCACATGTGGTGAGACCCTGACCCTCCTTCAACCTGGCTCCTAAGCCCTCTTCCCCGTCCTGTCTCAGCCTCTCAACCTTGCTTGTCTTGTCCTGGCAAAGAATCCTTCCAGGTCAGTTTGGAAACAATCTCTGCAACTTGATGTCCGATCACCCCATAGCCGTGATCAGGTTTCCCATTCCCCACCCTTGATAGCTAAGTTCTTGGCTTTCCCTCTGCCCTTGAGGCTCTCTTAAAAGTTTAATCCACTGACTCCCTCCTCCGTTCTCCGAATATAAAGCCCCCTTAGCCTTGGTATGTTAGGAGATGAACCCTGATAGTCTTGCTCACTGAAATAGTCTTGAATAAACTCTCCCTGATGTTTTAGCAATTGTCTGAACAAACTTTTCTTTAACAGCTAGGAATCCAAAATTCAACTGGGCAAAATCCCTGGCCTCGGGAGTTCAATCAAGTGAGGAATTCAGATGCATAAATCAACAGGAAACTACAAGACCACAAGGACCAAAAAAAAAAAAAAAAGCATGATTGAATGGTGTCAAGCTGCCTGCTGGTTACATTTATACCTATCGCTTAGTGCTGCTTCAGTTAGTGCCAAACAGGCCACATTCTGCAGGGGGCAGCAATGGGGAGATTCATGACCTGTCAAAGCACTGAAAACAAGTGACTAATGAGCGCTCAGCTCTAAATGGGACTTCTGCACCAACTCCCCACTCCAAGGCTGAGGAAACATGATAGAAGAAGAGGTGGAAGGACTGTAAGATCATGAAGATATGCAGGAGATATGTTAAATGTTGTCTTCTAAACATGACCGGGCCACGCACCCACGAACTCACAGCAAACATGGTTACCTGCCCAAGACCTGCACAACACCAGTCAACATTCCAGTGTTAATTGGTCACTAGGAAGAGAAAGACAGAAAGAGAGAGAGGGAGAGAGAGAGGAAGAGAGAGGGAGAGAGAGAGAGCTGGAAGGGGGCCATGATGGTATCTGGGGAGAGTGTGAAGGGAGAGTTGCCGGTGGGTGTGATCAAGATACATTGCACACATGTGTGAAATTGTCAAAGAATAAATAAAAGCTATCCTTAAAATTTTTTTTAAAGTAGACAATTAATGCTACTTGTAAAAACCACAGGGAAGAGTCTTGTGGGCTACACTTTATCTTTTCTTTTAAGAGAGGATCTCGAGACCGGCTTGGTGGCAGACGCCTTTAATCCCAGCACTTGAGAGGCAGAGGCAGGAGGATCTCTGTGAGTTCGAGGCCAGCCTGATCTAGGTCTACATAGTTAGTTCTGGGACACCTGGGGCTACAGAGAGACCCTGTCTCAAAAAAGACCAAATACAAAAGAAAGAAAGAAAGAAAGGAAGGAAGGAAGGAAGGAAGGAAGGAAGGAAGGAAGGAAGGAAGGAAGGAAGGAAGGAAAATAAATAAAGAAAAAAAGACAGGGTCTCACTCAACATTGGCTGGCCTGGAATTTTACTATGTAGACCAGGCTAGCCTTAAACTCAGATCTTTTGGGACTAAAAGCATGTATTACCATGCCTAGCTTAGAGTTCCCGTTTTCTAAAATCTCAGTAATTAGAGATAGAATTAAAACTTTCACCTAAAAATTATCAATGTAATCTGGGGTATGGTAGCACAGGCCCTCAGGAGGCACAGGTAGGCAGATGTCTGTGAGATCTAGGCCATCCTGGTCTACATGGTGAGTTCTAAGCCAGCTGGGGCTAGAGGAAAACCCTGTCTCAAAAAGACCAAAAAATATATATATCAATGTGTATGATCTGGTGGTGGTGGTGGTGGTGTGTACATCCACACAGGAAAACTAATCTAGAGGGATACACTAATTAAAAAGAAGAGTGACCACCAGTTAAGATAAACAATCCTTACTTTTTCTACTAACTGTTTCACATGGAAGCACATCTATATTACTCTTGCAGTTAGAAACCACTGAGATAACAAGCTGCATCCCTGCACCCACAGGACAGCATGTGGGATTTCAGGGAGAGTAAGCTGAGGGAGATTGTTTCCAGGCCAGTGAAGTGCACTACCCATTGTGTGGGATGGGGAGACATGGGGATGTCTGGAGGGACAGGAAGATCACCTGCTTGGGTACTGAGGAGATCCAGTTAGGATTGGGAGATGACACTGAGGCCAAATCTGGGGCCTGAAATTGCAGGGGTTAGAGAAAGGCCTCTAACCTATAGGCTCAGAAACTTCAGAGCAGGATTGAGTAAGGGGGCTCCGCTCTCAAAATTGATATCCCTCTTCTTCTTTTTCATAGGCAATAAGATTCTCAGGACTAGCACAGTGGAGTCTGACCACAAGTCTCTTGACTGCACACCTTGGATCAGTCAGGGGTCACAGGACCTCAGGATCTGTCCTCAGGAGGTACAGGTTCAAGAACAGATGTGTAGGCGGGCATGCAACAGCATGTTCGAGTGGAGGTACAGATGCAGGGGATAATGGTGGAGGTTCAGGAGGAAATCAAGCATAGGTGGATGCACAGGAGGAGGCAGAGGTACACATAGAGCTGGGGATGAGGGCAGAGCTAGGCAAGTGCTGGTGTGGGCTCTAGGGAAGGAACAGGCACAGCTAGAAGTGGAGGAGCATGAAAGAGGGGAGCTCAGGAGGATGGGCAGGTGCGGGGAGAAGATGGATGTCAGGCACCTGACCTGTGAATGAGCTGCAGGCACCAGCAGACCTAGGACTAAGTGACCTTGTAAGAAGGTCTCTCAGCCCTCAGACACAGCCTTTTCCACAGACTCCAATCCCCCAGAGACAGGAAAAAGAAACCACCAAAGTCACAGCTGCGGAAGCCATGGAAGAAAGCACTTGAATGCTCTAACAGGAATGCACGTGTACGTCATCCTTGAGAGAAGACTCCTCCCAGCCTGGGATGGCTTCTACTCCCTCTGGTTAACTGACTGATCCTTCACCAGACCCGCCACTTGGTGGCGCTGTAGGTATTAAAGGAGAGCACTGCAGACCATACATAGGCCATTTGCAAAGACTGGCGATGTGACTTGGAGAAAGGGCTTGGCAGTGACTTGGCGGTGACTTGAGGAGCCCATACTACATCCAGGCCTGAACTAGGAACAAATACAGCCCTCCTGGAAAGGACCTGTCAGGTAGCCTTGAGGTAGACGAACAGGAAAGACGACTGTGTGTTTCATGATCCAGAAACAGCCTCTTGAGGTTAGAGAATCTGCTCAAGTTTCCTTGACTCACTGTTTTATGAAGAGCAGGGAATATTTTTATAATAAACAAACTACAGGAGGAGGGAGTCTACAGGGAAGTGGCAAGTTCAAACTTCCCCCAAAAGGACTCAGACAGTGAGGGGGAAAAAGACAGGAACGGACCCCAGAGCCAAGAAGCTGACAGGTCACAAAAAATGAAATGTAGGGCCTGTTGGAAGGGCCCACCTAGGCCTCAGCAGACTGAGGCGTCGAGGCCATGGACTGAACATAGCTGTTCTCCAACCTCTCAGAACCCCCTGTCCGTTAAATGGGCCACTGGCACCACGGGTGACTCTAAACTTCAATAATATGCTATAGATTTCAAAAAGCACTGGCCTACCATGTCCAGGCCCACCAGAAAAGGAAACAGGAGGGTCCAGAAAAAGGGTGACGTGAGCGAACAGCCCTTAGAGAGGACTGGAGTTTGGTTCCCACCACCCATGTCAGGTGGCTCACAATCTCTTGTAACTGCTCCAGGGGATCCAACACCCTCTTCTGGCCTCCACTGGCACCTGTACTCAGGTGACATAAACACATACATAGACATCATTTTTAAAGATAATAAAAATAAATCTTTGGGGGAATGGACAGATGGCTCTGTGGTTAAGAGCACTGGCTGCCCTTGCAGAGGACCCGGGTTTGATTCCCAGCACCTACATAATGGTTAACAACTGTTCGAAACTCCAGTTCCTCCAGACACCTTCTTCTGACTTCTGAGGGGACTGCACTACGTAGGTGCACTTACATGCAGGCACTAGACTCATATATATAGAATAAAAATAATAAAAAATAAGCCAGGGGCGGTGGTGCACACCTATGATTCCGGCACTTGGGAGGCAGAGGAAGGCAGACCTCAGTGAGTTCAAGGCCAGCCTGGTCTACATAGTGAGTTCCAGGCTAGCTGGGGCTACAGGTAGACCCTGTCTGAAAAAGACCAGAAATAAATAAATAAATAATCTTTGGAGAGAAAACAGGAAAAGCTGGGCATGGTGGCACAAGCCTCTAACCCTAACACTTGGAAGGAAGAAGCAAGCAGATCTCTGCGAGTCCAATGTCAGCATCATCTACATAGCAAATTCCAGCCCAGCTGGAATGACTGGGAAACCCTGTCTCAAATTTAAAAAGAAAACAGGAAAAGATAAACATTTGAGGAAAGATAATGTTTAATGTGATTTAAACATTATACAATGTGTGTATATATATCAAGTCTTAACATGGTGAGGAGACAGGTCAGTTGGTAAAATGCTTGCACAAACATTAAGATCTGAGTTTGATCCCCAGACTCAGATGAAGCTGAGTTTGACAGTATGCACTTGTAACCAACACTGAGGAGGTGAGCTAGGAGAGTCCCTGGGGCTCACTGGCCAGCCACCCTAAATTCCTTGGCCAAGCTCCAGGCCAATGAGAACCCATCTCAGAAAAACAAGGAAACCCAAGATAGTCACCCACAGTTGACCTCTGGCCTCCTTGGACATGCATACACATGCACATACACACACACACACACACACACACACACACACACATAACAAACACACACGTGTACGATTTTTAACTTAAAAATGTAGACCCTGGTCAATGTCTCTCTCGATTCAAAATGATAAAGTACAGAGGGAAGGAAATATTTTTGTTTGTATTCATGTATGTGCACATGTTGTGCATGTGTGTGCTGGTACATGCATGCCATGGCGCATGTGGGAGTCAGAAGATAACCTCAGATGCTGGTCCTCGCCTTCCACCTTATTTGAGACAAGGTCTCTGTTCTCCTCTGGGAAGGTAGAGAGGAGGTGTGGGAAGGAGGGAAGTTTCTTTCCAATGGAAAGAAAGAAAATAGCTGTGCAATAAGGTCCTTGACACCCCACCCTCCCACCCCTGTCCAGGAGTTTCTGTAAACCAGGGAGGTCTAGAAATGCCGAAAATCAGACTTCGTCCCTGCGATACATTCTAACTAAAAGAGTTGCAACCACCAGGCCCTCAGCTTCCAATTCTGAGCCATTCAGGAGCTGGAGGAACGGGCTGAGCTGCACAACAGGAAAGCAACTAGATGAGGCTGGAAGGAGGACAGGGCACACAACTGCTGCCCCAGGACAGCAACGCGGGGCCCACCTCAGAGTCCAAGAAAGAAAAAACAGCCACATCCCCAAAACGACACTGAGGAGACTGCTTAGATGGCTACTAAGGAGTTTCTAAGTGTAATCATCTTAGTTTGGCTGTGCTGGGAGTTTTTTGTTTTTTAAGACCACACCGAATGCTTAAATTTTTATTTATCGTCTTGATAGCGGAAACAGCCTTTACTGGTTGCAATAGTAGATGGGACAGAGGAGGGGCTGTGTCCTAGAGAAGTTTCCTCAGACACAGGTGCTGCCCTTCAAAGGGGTTTAAACACTTTATTTTTCTGGGACTGGAGAAGTGGCTCAGTGTTTAAGAGCGTGCAATGTTCCCATAGAGGATCCAAGTTCAGGTCCCAGCATCCACACTAGGCAGCTCATGACCACCTGCTACTCCAGTTCCAGAAGATCAAATAGTCTCTTCCGGCCTCCTTGGACACACACACACACACACACACACACACACACAATTTAAAACAAAAATAAACCTTTAAAATTATTTTTAAATTTTCTTAAGACACTCCAAACCCTAAACCCCACCTGTGTTAACACTAATTCTTTCCCATGAGTCACATTATCAGTGGCAAAAATCCCTGAGTCCAAATATTATAAAATCAAGGAAGCTGGGTGCATTGGTGCATAGCTCTAACCTCAACACCGGAAAGGCAGGAGCACCAATGGTTCAAGGCCATCATTGGCTACATGGCAAGTTCAAGGCCATTAGATCTTGTCTCAAAGAATCAAACAAAAACGTCAGAGAAGCTGAGGATGTATAGCTCAGTAGCAAAGGTTGCCACATTAGAAGGCCCTTCATTTGATCCCCAGACCACCATGTTGATGAAGAAGAAGAAGAAGAGGAGGAGGAGGAGGAGGAGGAGGAGGAAGAATTTAATCAGGAAAACCTAAAAGCACCATGTGCTGGGCTCGGAAGAAGAAGGAGGAGGAGGAGGAGGAGGAAGAGGAGGAGGAAGGAGGAAGGAGGAAGGAGGAAGGAGGAAGGAGGAAGGAGGAAGGAGAAGGAGAAAGGAGGAAGGAAGGAAGAAGGAGAAGAAGAGGAGGAGGAGGAGGAGGAGGAATTATTTAATCAAGGAAACCTAAAAGCATCGTGTGGTGGGCTCGGAAGCCCAGTTAACACTATGAAAACACTACCTCTGTGTTGAACACTTTTCTGCAGCCAACACTGACATCCCCTTGAAGAGAAGCATGCACAGTGTTATGTCAAGTCCAAAACAGCCTGCCTCCTGGCAGCCACATGTCTATGCGGTGGCCTCTGTTGCACAGGGCTGGCCTGAGAAACCCTTTACAGAAATGACATGTGGCCTCTCAGCCAGATCATAAAGACATTGTCCTGCTCTTTCTTAGGTGACTCACTGTAGGGAAGTCAGTCATCTTGCAGTAGGGGCTACTCCAGTAGCTCAGATGGACAGAAACCGAGGATCTCTGCCAGCAGCCAGCACAGCTTGCCAGCCATGCAGTGAACAGCTTGAAAGCAGATCCTCCAGCCTCAGTCAGGACTTCCAGGGACTGCAGCCACCACAGGACAGCTTGATGGAACTCCACAAGAGACCCTAAGCCACAGAAGCATCATCACCCTGTTCCCAGATTCCTGACACACCATTCCTACCCTTCCACCACTCTGGTTTGAATGTGAAATATCCCCCACAAGCTCATGTACTTCAATAGCTGGTGTCCACGTGGTGTTTTGGGGAGTTGTAGAACTTTTTGGACATGGGGCCTAACTTGTGACCTTTGAAGCCTAGTTTCCTTTCTGGCCTGCATTCTCATGTGTTTCCTGGTTCAGCTACCAAGTGAGAAACTTAAAGGCGCTGGTCAGTCTAGCTGCCACGACTGAACAACCATGATGGACTCGTATCCTCTGAACTGTGGCCCAAAATAAAATCTCTCCTCAAGTTGCTTTTGCAAGTAGTGCAAAAGTCATAGCTATGAGAAAAGTAACTAATACAGTCATAAATGGTTATTGATCATTTAAGCCACTATGTTTTAATATAATTTGTTGCTCAACAAAAAGGAATACAAAAAGCTCCCAGCAAAAGCACAAGCTGGACTAGAAGAGATGGCTCAGCATGTGAAGTCTTTACGATGACCTGGACCCACGTAAAAGCCAGGTGAAGGTCACAGGCCCCCGTAATCCTGAAAGATGGGTCCCTAGAACAAACTGGCTAGCTAGAGTAGTCAGAAGGGTGAGGTCTGGACTCATCAGAGACCCTGCCTCAGTACATAACAAGTTCCAGACCAGCTGGAGTTTCAGGGAGACCCTGTCTTAATATAAAGGCAGAGAGAGATGAAGGAACACATCCAATGTGACCCTCAGGCCATCACATGCACAGGAACATACATGAACACATGTGTGCCACACACATGAACAGAGATACACACATGCATATACACATGTGGCACACACAGCACAAGACATGAGGCAAAAACTCTGAGCTTCGGTTCCACCTCTTCCTTTATTGCTCTGTCATTTTACTTCTTTGAGCCTCTGTGACCTTTAAAATATAAAACAGGGGCTCAGAGTGCAGCTCAGCAGTAAAGTATGTGCTTAGCATGTGTGGTGAATGCCTGAAAATTCTACTGGCTCACACATTTGTTTAAAGGATCAAGTAAGTCTGGAGCACCTAGCAAGCACTAGACCGGGGAACAGACAGCACTGGATCAGATCACCTCTCTGAGGTCCCCGACACCCATGCTCTCATTAAGATGGCTCTTCCACCTCAGGACTGCTGTGTGGGCCAAACGGAAGTCTGTCTCAGCAGGCTTTGAAGACCCAGAAGGACTATGTAAACATGCTGTTGTTTAACTTCTGAAGGCCTGTGTCAGGGAATCTGCTTAGCATGGCTTCCTCTTTTGGAGGTTAACATCAGGTCCCTGCCAGGGCTCTGCTTTGACTCTGGTATCACATGACCATGGGGGGCAGCAGGAAGCTTCCTCTCCACCCAGCAGACCCTACTGAAAGCTCAAACTCCAAAGTAGATAAGGCATGGGATTGCATGGTCAGAAGACTCTGAGCTCACTAGGGGGCTAATCCAGAGAAAAATCACAAATCCAAAAAGCAAAAGGTCTTTTGTGATGACTCCTGAAGAAATAAGCTGAGCTTGGCTACACTGAGAAGTCTGTGCACTCTCTGGAACTCGCCGAGCACTTCCGCAGCCACAGTTCCAATCTCCCACTTACTGCTCATCCTGTCCCAGAGTCCTCCAGGCCTGGGGGCTGGCTGGCTAGGTGGTTCTGGTCAGACTAAGCAAGTGACCCTCTTAAACCATACCCTGATAGCCCATAAAAACTTATTAAAACTGGGGGCAGAACAGGGAAACCCCATCAGAGGACACCTGAAAGTTGCTATTAACAAAAATTTTGGTCTGTGATATTTTGCTCCAAAATCTGAAAATTTTTTGTTTGTTTTTTTTGAGGGGGTTTGGAGGTTGGTTTTGTTTTGTTTAAGACAAAGTTCTCCACATAGCCCTAGCTTAACCTGGAACTCACTATGTAGACCAGGCTGGCCTCAGTTTCACCAAGATCCACCCCTCTCTGCCTGCCAAGTGCAGGGACTACCACACTCAAACAAAATCTTAATTTTTAAATTCAATTTTCCTACAACAGTTTCCATCAAAATGAATACAAATACGTAAAGAATATTTCAAAAAATAAAGGCAGGAAGTGAATATGTAAGTCCAGGTAGAATACTTACCTGGCATGGCCAAGGCTCAAGTGTCAGCACCACAAAATGAGGTTTTCTTAATTATTTTATTTTATTTCGAAGGGAAAAAACAGTGTGCATGGTAGCGCACACTTGTAATCTTAGCACTCACAATCCTGGGACAGAGGATTGTAAGTTTGAGGCCAGTCTGGGCTACATAGCAAAATCCTGTCTCCAAAATTAAAAAAAATAAATAAATAACTATTAAAAAAAATAAATTTAGTCTGGTGCGATGGCACACGTCTTTAATCCCAGCACTTGGAAGGCAGAAAGAGGCAGATGACGCTCTGTGAGTTTGAGGCCAACCAGAGAGAGAGAAGAAAGAAGTTTTTAAAAGCATGAAGCCATCACTGTCCTACTGTCCTTTGTATATTTAGCTTATAATCATCCTCCTCTGGCTGCAGAGATGGCTCAGTGGTTAAGAACACTGGCTGCTCTTACAGAGGACCTGGGTTCCATTCCCAACACCCACATGGCAGCTAACAACCATTTGTAACTCCAGTTCCAGGGGAATTCACTGCCCTCTTCTGACCTCCGTGGGCATAGCATGACGCAGGTGCTCTTACATATATGCAGGCAGAACATTTGTTTCTTTCCTCATAGTTCTAGAGGCTGGAAGGCCATGTGTGAGCAGAGCTGGCTCATCCTGAGGCCTCACCTAGCTCACACATGACCGTCTTCTCCCTGTGTCCTCACATGGCCTTTCCTTCATACACATCCCAGACGTCGCTTCCTCTTTTCACAAGGACACCAATCAAATTAAGCTAGGGCCCCACTCAAAGACCTCTTTTAAATGCCCTCTGTAAACCCTTATATTCAAGTTAGCCACATTCTGAGCCACATTGCTATGTTGATATCAAAGCACATGAATGAGGAAGACAACTCAGTCCACAGCACAGTCCCGCACTTCACTTAGCAAGCCTTGACCTCGGCATCAGACCCTGTCACCCGCAAGTTGGTCTGACCCAGGAACCTCCACTAGCAACCTTGGTGCTCATAGGTCAACATTAAGTGCATGATTCGGGGCCCACAGGATGACTCCATTGTTGTATCCTACCCAGCAGATCTGCCCCGTACCTGGAGTCTACAGCTGAACGGCTGTTTCTCTGTTCCATAAATCCCACTCATGCCCTCCTCCTCCAGCATCTCCTCGAACTGCCCATCACTTCCTCTACTCAGTCCTTCATCTTAGAGCACCTCGCTCCTAAGCTACCAGGTGCTGTGATCAGCAGGGCAAGGATAGACCCATGAGATACAGGCAAAGATGCTGTGGATCCCCCAGCATCCTGCCTTCTCTCAGTTCCAGCACCACATATTTTCTTGAGCCATTTCTCATTCCCATCTCAGTTCCTCCTTGTCTTTGTTTGTGTCTTTTTGAGACCAGTTGGCCTGGGACTCGCTATGTAGACCAGACTGGCCTCCATCTCTGAGATCCACCTGTCTTGGCCTCCCCAGTGCTGGGATTAAAGGCATGCCTTACTATGCTCTGATCCTCCTTGTCTATTTTTAACCTCTCAGAGTTTTCCACTTTCAGGATATGTGGTTTGAGGGTAAACTCTGTCCTGTGTGGCATTAGATACTATGCATGCATTATCCAACGGGACTCTCTAAACTCCATACTCCGTTATTTAATCTCTGCTTGAATGATAACAAAGTGTCTCATTCTATTAATCCTATTACTATTATTATTTCCCTGGTGTTTAAAATAAATCCATGAACTTCAAGTATATACTCCACCACTGAACCATACCCCAAACCTTTTCATTTTTCTAATTAGAGACAGGGTTTTCCTATGCAGGGAAGACTGCACTCAAGTTCACTATCTTCCTATAGCTGGGACTACACATGGGCACTGCTGCACCTGGCAGGTGTCTCCTCAACGTGTCCCAAACCCAGCTCCTGGTCACCAAAGCTGGTGACACAGCAACTCTACTCGCCCCGGTGCTCCGGCCACAAAAACTTGACCCCTCCTTTCCTCTCACAGCCCACATCCAAGCCGTCCAGAAATCTGTGGCTCTGCCCTCACCCAATCCACTTATCATCAACCCCTAGTCCGAGTCGCCAGTTATAGTTACTTTCTTGTTGCTATTACCAAATACTTGATTAGCAGCAACTTCAGGAAGGAAGGAAGGGTTTACTTAACATACGGTTTAAGAAGGGACACAGCCTGTCATGGTGGGGGAGCCTGAGGCAGCTAGCCACATTGTATCCACAGTCAGGAAGCAGAGACAGATGAATACTGGTGCTCAGCTCATTTTCTCCTTTTTCATTCAGCCCAGGATCGCAGCCCATGGGATGGTGTTACCCACACTCAGGATGAGTCTTTCATCCTCATTTCAACGTTTATGGAAACACCCTCATAGACAGACCCAGGTGTGTGCTTTCATGACAAGTCTAAGTCCAGTCAGGTTAACAGTGTAGATGGATGTCAGGGCAGCCTGCCTCACTGTGAGGCTTGGAGGAGCCTCCTGACCATCCTGTTGTTTTCGAGACATTACCAGCGCCCCACAAACCTTCTATTCATTCATAGACTCCTTATTGTTCTTCAAGCACAAAAGGCCCTTACTAATCCCTAGCCTCAAACATTCTCTCCTCAAACTCACAGGCGCCACTGCTCACCTCCTCGCCTTCTGGGGGGCCTTCCATGCCATCCCACTTAAAATCACAAGCTAAACTCATAAGGGAAGAAAGAAAGCATGGGCTGTCTGCCACCCCCACCCCCTTGTTGGTACCCCACCCACCCTCTCAGCTGTCATTTCCCACTGCTTCTCATCACCTGACACAATATACTATTCTTTATTTGTCACTGCTGTCTGCTTTCTGTCCCTGCACTATAAACCCTGTGAGCTGAGATTTGTAACTGCTTTGATACACCCCTGGCTCTCAGAAGGATGGCTAGCATGGAGCACTCAGAAAGTACTGACTTGGTGTTGACTGCAATGCTAGCAATGTTTCTAAAGCTAGGAATACTACGGACGTATGACAAAATTATGAACTTTCTAAGAGTTTTCTGTAATTGGAAAAAAATGAGATCCTGAAAGCTATATGGAGCCAGATGTGGCAGCACATACCTGTAAATCCCAGCAGTTGTCAGACTACGGAAAAAGGATCTCAAGTTCAAGGTCAGTCTAGGCAACTTTATCCAGAAAGTGGAAAGGAGGCTACTGGGGAAGGGATGCCCCAAGGGATGAGAGGAGGATAGTGAAGGAAGAGATAAGAAACATCAAAAACTAATTTTATTTGAAAAATGTCATAATTTGAAACCTAAGACTGAAAAATAATAAAAACAGTAATAAAATAAGTAAGGTTTTATTACATTGATTTATTTTGCGTGTGTGAGTGTGAGTGTGCCTGCCTCAGCATGCTATGGAGTCAGGTGACAACCTGCAGGAATCAGTTCTTTCTTTCCCCCTTGTGGATCCAGGGAATCGAACTCCGGTAATCAGGACTGACGACAATCACCTTTACCTACTGAGCCATTTTGCTGTCCCATAAATAATTTTTAAAGTGTGGGTATGAGGATAGTAAATACTACCAAAATATTATATGCATTTGACCATAATGAAACCCATTATTTTATATGATTAATAAACATTAATACATTTAAAGGGCCCTGAGTTCTTTCTGACGCAAGTAGTTGCAATATGGGGTGGAGGTACAGTCACAAGATAAGCCAAGAAGACTGAATCCAAGCCAGAGAAATAAGAGCCACAGTGACAGATTTTTGAGCATTTCAAAGTCATGAAGGCAAAGGAAAGGGGAGAGCAGTCAAGAGGAAGGCTAAGGGTCAGGGATGGGCTCCCTTGGTAGAGGGATAGCCTGACATGCACGAAGCCCTGGGTTCAATCCTCAGTACCACATACAGCTAGATGTCGTGACACATTTCTGTAATCCCAGCACTTGGAAGCCAGAAGATCAGATATTCAAAGTCACCCTCTGAAACAGTGTTTGAGACCATCCTGAGCTATGCAAGACCCTGTCTCCAAAAGACCCCAAAATAATGCTAAACAGCAGCTAGCCTGAACACACCTCCTCAGAAGCACCTGTTATTGAGGTTGTAGTTTTCTTCTGCAACTCCCACCAGAGCTTAAATTCGAGCCCAAAGCACAAACCACTGCAAGCAAGAAGACAGCTGTGACCCAGAAAGCCACAGGCCAGACTTCCTTACTAAGGTCAGAGGAGTCGAACCCAGCCCAGACAACACCTGCTTCAGAGGCAGTTGGCACAAAAGCAGAAGACAAGTCCAGAACAGGAGTAAAAGTGAAGCACGGCTGAAATCCCGAGGCGGAGGCAGGAGGGTCCAGAGTTCAAGGTGGAGCACGGCTGAAACCCCGAGGCGGAGGCAGGAGGGTCCAGAGTTCAAGGTGGAGCACGGCTGAAACCCCGAGGCGGAGGCAGGAGGGTCCAGAGTTCAAGGTGGAGCACGGCTGAAACCCCGAGGCGGAGGCAGGAGGGTCCAGAGTTCAAGGTGGAGCACGGCTGAAATCCCGAGGCGGAGGCAGGAGGGTCCAGAGTTCAAGGTCATGTTCAACCAGCCTGGACTACATGAAACTCTGTCTCAAAAACAAAAAAAGAGAAAGGAATAAAGGTTCTTTTTGACAACTGATCAATCAAGAGTGAAATGGAGCTTTTTCTATTATTTCCAGTAAACCAGGAAGCAGCAACCTTCTTTTAGCTCCAGAATAGAAGGAACCTGTAAGGGTGGAAGTTTCATTTTGTTTAATTTTTTTAGTTTTGCTTGTGGTGCTTGGATTGAATTCAGAGCCTAACGCACACCAGGAAAGTGCCACCCCCCACTGAGCGGCACCCACCCTCTCCATCCAAGGACGTCATGCCCCACTGAGCTGCCTTCTTTCCTTAGTTTCTATCCAACGTAAAGTCAGCTATTAACTGTAACTTGTCACAATCCTTCTCTTCTCTTACAATAGAAATGTGTCTGTGTACATGACTCGGGAGCCTCAAATGAATCCTGACAAAATGTGAAACTTACCCCATCCCTTATATGAACGGTGTCCTCAAAGGTGGTACAGTGACCACCGATCAGGGCATTCTTCAGGCACAAGAAAGATGGGATGTGGCTCAGAACTGGGAGAACAGGACAGGCAGCCTGTGGCCAACAAAGCCCTGTCAGCCCTGGAGGAAGGTGGAAGAAGGAGGGAGGTTGGGATTGTGCATGGTGGCAGAGCACAGAAGAAATGAATGTATTTGACTCTTCTTCTGCGACCTTCGCAAAGTATGTGATCTTCCAAGGAGTATAGGCAGAGCAAACCCAGGCCTTAAAGGCAGCCCCAGAGGAGTGATGTGTACCCCTGTCTAGTCCACCTTCCCTGGCAGTATTTCTGGAAGGTTCACACAGGGCTTAACTGTTCCCTAGACAAGGCCCCATCTTGATGCTTTCTGTCAAATAAACAGGAAGTATCTGGACACCAAGAGACAGAGACTAGGGCTGGAGGTGTAGCTCAGTGGATAGAGTGCTTGCCTAGCATGTGCAAAGCCCTGGATTCAATCCACAGAACTGGGTAAAACCAGATACAGTAGTATACACCTGCAATGCCAGCTCTGGGGAGGTGAAGGCAGGAGGACCAAAAGTTTAAGGTTATCTTTGACTATATAACAAGTTTGAAGCCAAGCTAAGCCAAATGAGTTCCTGTTTGAGAGATAAGAGAGACAGAGACAGAGAGACAGAGAGAGACAAAGACCGTAAAAGACAACATGGTTTCGTACTGTCTTTAGTTTCTGTCCACAGGAAGGGCCTGCACTTAGCAATATGGGGTTCTTACCTTCCTGACTAGAGGGTGAACATCGATAAGCTGTGTAACTCCCACAGTCACACACTTGAGAGCTCTCAAATAGAGTCAAGTGTTTGCTCCTTCCCCTGGCACAGAAGGGCCCTGAAGATGTCCTCCTTATTGCTCTTGCTCCTTTACACAATGAGGACCTGGGCTGTTATTTGTTCTAGCTGAAACAAGCAAAAATCCCCATGATGTATAGACCCTGGGAGCTCAAGAACAGGACCTGGCATCAGTCACCCTTCTTTGTCTGCTGGGCACATTTCTTGGGAGAGGGGAGTACAGGTTTCCATAAGGCATTCAAAACTGGGCAGTAGTCACTTGAACTCCATCTTCGTACCAGAGAACACTAACTTCATAACAGTAAGTGCCAACCCCGCCAGAGCCCAGCAGGGGATGGACCAGGTGCTCCATAGCAAGTCAATGGCCAATTCAATTCAGCAGAAGAACTGGGGAGGGGTGAAGGAAAAAAAGAGGCAGGAATGGGCATGAAGACTCAACTGCAGGGACTGGAGAGATGGCTCAGCAGTCAAGAGCACTTTCTAGTCTTTCAAAGGACCTGAGTTCAGTTCCCAGCACCCACGTCAGATGGCTCACAACTGCCTGTAGGTCTGGTGGATTAGACACCCTCTTCTGGCCTCTGTGGGCATGAGATATATACTCACACTGACACATACACATAATGTTGTTTAATTAAATTTTTTTCAGAAGTCTGTACTGCAGGGCCAGGAACCAGGTCTGCCAGAGGACAGAGTTGAACAATGAGCCATCTCTCCCTCCTGATGCACCCAAGGGTGGCAACACTAATACCAAGAACTTTCAAAGCCACCAGCAAGGTGACAGCCCTGAACCAAGCCCAACCGGCCCAACTGAAGAGTCTACTTCCCCAAAAGAAACCAGTCCCCTTCTGGAGGGGAGGAAGGGGAAGGGAGGGCAGGCTCCTGTTAGTGGAGCTGGGTGTGACTCAGTGGTAGAGTTTATCTGGCTCTATCCCCAGCACTGGAAAACAAAATAGTAACAATGCACATACAGGGCTGGGAATGTATGTAGCTCAATTGGTAGGGTGCTTGCCTGGTGTGCACACAGACCAGAATTAGACAGTACACACTTGTAACTGAAGTACTCAGGAGGCAGGAGGAACTGGAGTTCAAGGCCATCCTGAGCTATATAGTGAGTTCAAACCAGACTGGGCCATGAGAGTCTGTCTCAAAAGATGCATGCTAACGCTCATTTATAGTTACTTGTTCTCCATACAAAGCATTTGCAGTTGATTTCTATAGTCTTGTGTTCTGAATTCTTGAACTGAACCAACCTGAAAATACTCCAGCACATGCTGCATTGTTGCCAGTGGGCACCATGTGCTCAGGCCTGTGCTTCTGCACTGATCAGAGACTTCCTCCTTGCTCCACTCTACTTATTAATTTCAGGCTAGCATCTGCATACGAGTGTACTCACACTTCACATTCACCCACGTCCCCTCCCCACCTCATCTGGGTCCTCTGTTCCCTGCTAAGTGCCAACTTCTGCTTTTCTCTCTTTCTTTTTAAAATTTGTTTGTTCACTTCCTTATCTCTTTGAGACAGGTTCTCACATAGCCTAGGCTGCCTCAAATTCACTATGTAGATGAGGATGGCCCAGAACTCTTTATCCTGCTGCCTATACCTCCCAAGTGCTAGAAGTACACCATACCTGGCTTCAACCCATTTTCCTATTTCATGTATTCCACTCCTCTCTCTATTCCCTCCTTCCCTGAGATCCCTCCCTTCCCTCATGATTCTCTTTCTAGTTTCATGACCCCTCATATAAGTATATGTGTATATATGTATATAATATACACATATACATATATAATATTAAATCTAGGTTCCATCTATGAGAGGAAACTTGGTAACAGTCTTTCTGAATCTTTCTTTCAGTGAACATAATGATTTCCAGGTGTATCTATTTTCCTGTAAATGTTATGATTTCGTTTTTCTTTCTGGCTGTATAAAACTCCATTGTATATGTGTGCCATATTTTCTTTCTCTAGTCCTCTGCTGACAGACATATAGGTTGGCTCCATTTCCTGACTACTGTTAATTAGACAGCAACAAACATGGATGTGCAAGCATCTCTGCAATATGTTGACTTAGAGGCCTTCCTTTAGGCTTGTACTCAGAAGTGCACCAGCTGGTCAGCTGGTAGTTCTATTTTTGGTATTTTGAGGAACTTCCATACTGATTTCTGTTGGAGTTACAGTAATTTATATTTTGAGGAATTTCTCTTAGGGCTGCACTAATTTACATTCCTTTCTGCAGTGGATTAGCATTTCTTCCCTGTTAATAGTTTCAAAACAATACAGCCAGACAACCATCACATTTACATTGTACCATGTAAGTCATCTAGATGATTTAAAGTATTTAGGAGAGTGTGTGGGTTATATGATAATTCTACATGATTTATGTAAGGGGTTTGGGCATCCAAAGTTTTGAAGTGGGGAAGATACTAAAACCAGTCCCCACAGACACCAAGCTCCACTCACTGTTAAATCTGCCTTTGAGGTGTTGCACCCATAGGGAGGAGTTTGCTTGGAACACCACTGGGAAAAACCAAGCCATCCTTAGGTACATGGTACCCTGGAACCGTTCTGGAAAGCAAAAGGAGTCCAGCATGCTCTTTGCAGCTCAAACCACACAGCAGGGTTTTAGAAGTCCATGAAGTGTTTAGGACACAGCTTCTACCCAGGCAGACCTGGGTCAATATTTGTGGTAAATAAACGGACATTCCAGCCTGTCCTGCAGGAGAGGTGGGCTACAAGACTCACTGTGCCTCCGAGTGAGGACAGGGGGAAGCTGAGTGACCTAAAGATGGGTCTGGACACCAGGAATTTGAGGGAAGAAAAATTTTCCTCACTAATGTTGATGAGCTCCATTGCTTCTGCAGGAGCAGCACCCAGGTATGGACGGGGACACTGGCGTGGTGTACTGCGCTCTCCGTGGTCTGGGCATGGCGTATTCCTGAGTTCTTGTTTTTGGGAGACAGGAGCACATACTAAGCAGCCAGCGTGATGTAAAATCTAGGCATAGATCCTAGGAGTATGCGAGGATGAATGTTATCGGATGTGGCAGCTTCACCAGGAAGAGAGTGGCATCAGAAGTCAGAGAAGGGCTGGTGGTGAAGGGAGCGATCCAGGAGTGCTGGTAAGTTCAGAGGTCAGAAAGCCCTGGAGAGGTACTAAGCTCCCAGCCCCCAGCACCCAGGGTTTGCATTATTAAAAGAGCTGATGAGATATAAACCTTTCAGAAATGGAATGTATGAGATGGAGGCAGAGCGCCTGTCTGACTCTGTATCCAACATCTGGAAAAGTACCAGCACATAAAACCTTCAAGCATGTTTGAGGTGTCTTTCAATTTCATAATTAACTGCACTTTCAAGGACTATAACTAATAAACAATAAAGTCTGGTGTGGTTCCTCATAGCTGTAATCCTAGAACTTGGGAGGCAGGAACAGAAGGATCAAGAGTTCAAGGCCAGCTTCAACTACACAGTGAGTTAAAGGCCATCTGGGCTATATGAAAACTGTCTCAGAAAATGGAAAACTTATGCTGGATGTGGGTGCTGGCACACATCTTTAATCCCAACACTCTGGAGACAGAGGCAGGTGGATCTCTGTGAGTTTGAGGCTAGCCTGGTCTACACTGTGAGACCCTACCTCAGAAAAAGGAAGTGGAGGAGGAGGAGGAGGAGGAGGAGGAGATGAAGAAGGGAAGAGGATTGAACAAGATGCAGAACAACAACCATGTGAGGCCAGGAGGAGATTTGCCCGTAAGTAAACCAAAGAGAGAGATCTCAGAAAAAAAGAAACCTGCCAACACCTTGACATCCAGAAGTGCAAGAAACTAAATGTCTCTTGTGGGAGCCACCCAGTCTGTGCTTTTTTTTTTTTTTTCCAGAGCAGTCCTGTTTTTTCCTTGTCTTGCAGAAGAAATCAAGACTCAGAGAAGTCACTTAATTGGTCCCACCTCTCACAGTTACGGAAAATCAAGATTTGAACTCAGTTTGCGTTCTTTTAAAACCCACATTTTAACCAGACATGGTCAAATGCACCTTCAATTCCAATGCTCAGGAGGCCAAAGTAGGAAGATGTCAATTACAAAGTCAGTCTGGGCTACCTGGCAAGAATCTGTTCTTTATGTCTTCCCCTCTGAAGCTCAGAGAACACTGGGGAAGAGGGCGGAAAGGCTGTAAGAGCTGGAAGATAACAAGAAGGGCTGAAGAGCCATCTGCTTTACACCGCCGTCACGTCACAGCCAAACTCTCAACAGCTGTGGGTGATAGCACCAGGACCCACACAAGAATGGACCCAGAAGCCACCAGACAAGGATGGAGGAAGGACTCAAGGGGTTTCACCCCTTACTGCTGAACTGCTTCCTGTGGATAGATTTGGAGAGGGAGCAGTCAGTGCTTTCATTTGAGTACCCACCAGTGACCCCACCGGGTTCCAAGGGACAGTCTCAATCCAGTGGTCACACAGATGGCCCTGGTTAAACAGAATGAGTCATACAACAAAAGCCATGAATATGGGGGAGGGAGACGGTTTCAGGGTTGACAGAGGTGGGAGGGAGGTAAGAGAACAGAGGGAGGATAGTAGCCAGAATGCATTGTCTGTGTATGTATAAAATTGCCCAAGAACTAACTTGAGGGGGAGGAGGGAGAGAAGGGGAGAAGGTAAAAGAGAAGGGGGGAGGAGTGGGGGGAGGAGGAGGAGTGGAGGGGTAGGAATTGGGCCAGCCAGATGGCTCAGCAGGTATGGGCATTTGCCATGCAAGCCTGAGAGCCTGAGTTCAATTCTTGAATCCTATGTAAAAGTGGAGGAAGAAAACCTACTCCACAGAGTTATCCTCTGATCTCCACATGTGGCCTCTAAACACTCACATCGTGTATATAATAACAATAATAATAAAGTTTAAACTTTTAAAAGACATGAGCTGGGTATGGTGACATACCCCTGTAATCCCAGCACTTGGGAGGTACAGGCTGGAGAATCTGGAACACAAGGCCATCTCTGACTACAAAGTGAATTAGGAATTCCAGTGAATTCAATTCATCCTGGGCTATATAAAAAACCCAGTCTCAAAAGGTCAGTAGAGCACTCACCTAGCATACATGGGGCCCTAGATTCACTGCACACACTCCTGTACCCCAGCACTTGGAGATAGAGGGAGGAGAGTAAGACATTCAGGGTTATCGTCCACTACATGTTGAGTTTATGGCCAGAGTGGGTTTATATGAGACACTGTCAGAAAGGAAGGAAGGGAAGGCAGGCCACAAAGAGAAAAGAAAAGTCCTCAAGGTGTTGCCTAGTGTTAAATACATTTCAGAAAGCTACTACTGTTTTGGCGTAACAGCCCATACTAAAAACCTGAACAGTCACATAGCCTCAAGTTCCACACCATCAACTCCAAACTAAGACGAACAAGAACAAATTTCCTCCAACAGTCCACTTGAATCAGCACAACAAAGTTCCCTCCGCTTTAATCATTAAACCAAAAGGGTAGCCTGAAGTAACCCTACCAACTGAGCAACTTTTCTAGTATTCCACCTCCCAGTCCCCATCAGCGAGGAAAGCCGGGAAGCCACCCTCCACTTGTGTCTAACCCTTCAAGTCCTTTCCTTGAAACCAATCTCCTCTGCTTGGCTCACTGGAACATTTTATCTTATGGGACAAAGGGTTGCTCAGTTCTAGAATCACAAATAAAGCTAATTAATTTCTTTATTATATTTATTCATTGCATATGTGTATAAATGTTGGGGGGTCTCTGAGCACACATGTGTAACCCAAAGCAGTCAGTTCTCTCCTATCATGTAGCCCTGGGCTCCAACTCTGGTCACCAGGCTTGGTAGCAAGTTCCTCTATCATTGAGCAGGCTCACTGACCCCCAGTTAAGATCTTTAAGCAGAGGTGTGATGTTACCTTTTGATAATAGTAAAATGTTATGGGAGCCAGCCAGTACTGGGTCAATCACTGGAGGATATTTCTAGGGAGGCATTTTCTTGTCAATGCCACAGAGAGACCCAGCTGTGTTCATCTGATGGACTGGTTTATTTCTCCACCACATACCATGTGGCCCTGGAGCCTACCAGCCCAAGAGAAACTCCATCAGACTTTAATCCATCTGTGACTCAAGCACTGGAGTCTTGAACATCCAGTGGGCCCCACAAAAAGCTGGCACTGAGGGGCATTCTTGCCCTCTCTGAAGGTGGCACTGTGTTATACAGGTCTAGACCTCAGCTCCTGTCTTCAGGGGCAGCAAGGAGTTAGTGCCTTATCACAAGCTACTCACTGCAAGGATGACCACCTTTGAGTCCACAGCCCCTCCCACCCACCAACAGTATGCTGGCTCTTGCCTCTTTACTTCCTCTTGCTAATCTTTACTTCCATTCTGTAAGGTAAATGCTATCCCAGTCCCACAGAAGTCATAGTGGGAGAAACTCAAGTTTGGAAAAGCTAAGGAGTTCCCAAGGAGACCCCAGCAGAGAAGGCACAGAGCCTGGATTTGCGCACAGCTCACAAATGCTGGCCCCCTAAGCCTGCTCTTCCTTACGCCTCACTTTACCTGGAGAGAAACCCCAGGACACCTAAACACTGTGGAGCTCACTAGGGTAGCTCTTGGAGATCTCCAGGAAGTCACAGAAACCTCTCTCCAAAGGGATACCCATTACCGGAGCCAGAGCCTCCAGGGACAGCAAACTGGTCAGTCACCTAATTAAAACAAGCACCCAGCCAGGACCAGTTCAAAAATGTGCACCTAGTACATTGCTGCCATGTCACCTCAGGAGCAACTAGCATGCTGCTCTTTCCCAGCCACACCCCTGGCCAGGCCCCGGGTGCGAGCTATCTTACTTTCAAGGCTTTACTTCTGTAGCTATTCCAATATTTGGCCATAGCAACAATAAACAGACACTGGCCAAGTGACTGATAGGAGGGGTAGATGTATGAATTATGTTCAAGTCCACTCCTCATGGATGGGCTTGATATACTGACTCTGATTAGCCTTGAAATCCAAGGACTGAATTCTAGTAACATGCACGTTATAACTTCCTTCAGGATCAGACTCAGACCTTGTGAGAAAGTTGAGGAGGATTAGGGTAAAAAAATACCAAATAGAGGGCTGGCAAGACGGCTTAGCGGATAAAGGCAGTTGCTGCCAAGCCTGATGACCTGAGTTTGATCCTTAGGACCCACGTGGTGGAAAGAGAGAACTGAGTTGCACAAGTTGTCCTCTGACGTCTACATGTGTGTCATGGCATGTGTACACACACATACACACACACACACACACACACACACTTCACATAGTGTAAAGTTTTATATCACATAGACACGCAATAACTCATTTGAGCAGAACAAAACAGAACCCAGACCCAAAGTGGTGGCTCTGAATCCCTCGCCCCTGGCTGCCTGTCCATCCAGACACACCCAAATGACTAAGTCTACTTCCTGGTGCCTAAGCCAACAGTGTGACATAGCCTTCACTGGACAGGGATCATCTTCTGCTGTGTCATCTAGGCCGGAGTCAATGAAGCTAGAGTCACAGTACTGATGTGGGCTGTCTCCCAGCCCCAGGCTGCTGTCTACACTGGGGAACAGCTGCTAGAAGCTCTACCACCTAGAAGAAGGCATCAGCCCAATGGGGATGACCATGGAGGGAGGACTCCTTCAGCATCTTCTTCAGTGAGACAGGTGCAGTAATGAAGTTCACACTGGTCCCTACACCAGCTCTTCCACCCAGAGCAGCTCGTCACAGGCAAGGGAGATGCTGCCCATAACTAGGCTGTGGACAGTACACCATTGGCAAGGAGGTCATCTCAGAACTCAAGCTGGCTGACCAGTGCCCAGGTCTTCTGGGTGTCTGGGTTTCCCACAGCTTTGGTGGGGAAGCTGGCTCTTGGTTCAGTTCCCTGCTGATGGAATAGTCTCTCTGTTGATCATAGTGAGAAGTCCAAGCTGGAGTTTCCACTTACCTAACCTCCAGGTTTCCACAGCTGTGGCTGAGTCCTCCAACTCCATCCTTACCACCCACACCCCTTGGAGCACTCAGACCGTGCCTTCGTGGTAGACAATGAAGCTATCTGTGAGGTGTCATAGAAACCTGGACACTGAACACCCAACCTAGTATCAGCTAGATCACATCTTCCATCCCCACTTACCTCAGATTTTTGTTTGTTTGTTCCCCTTGGTTTTTTGAGACAAAGTCTCCCTGTAGTCCCAGCTGGCCTGGACCTCACTATATAGACCAGGCTGGCCTCAGTCTCACAGAGATCCACCTGCCTTTGCTTCCCGAGTGCTGGAATAAAGGGGTGCACTACCACATGCATTACCTCAGATGTGATAGAAACCTGAATATTGATCTGGCAGATTCCAGACCAACCAGTTTGCTACCCCCACATCCTTTTCCCATGGCCACAAGAACCCCTGCCATCTTTGCCGAGAAAGCCTACCATAGGCAGCTTTCTATAGCATAGGTCACCAATGCTGGTGGTGAAATGGGACCCTCACCAGGTAAATACATGGCTTGCTGCCTGCTGTACTATGGTGATGTGGTTCCCAAAGATGCCATTGCTGCCTTTGGCACCATCAGGTCCAAACACAGGATTCAGTTTGTAGGTCAGTGTCCTACTTCCTAGCTTCCAGGCTGACATTAACCACCAGCTTCCTACTGTGGCCATAGCATCATAGCCACTGCAGAGCCTGGGCTGGCCTGGACCACAGGTTCAACCCAATGCATGCCAAGCATGCCCAGTTCACTGGTTCATGGCCAAGGGAAAGAGAAAGGAGAGGTTCCGGAGGCCTGGGAGGCCATGGTTGCTCTAAGGGTTGTAAGGAGGCTGGTCTGGAGTCTGAAGGATGGGGGGAAGAAGAGGAACTCTAATGACCCATCCCTTCCACCCTGAACCAGGCTGTACTCCCAGTACTTCTGCTTTAACCTTAGCTGACAGATATCAAAGTTTTCGATTATTGTCCAAAAACAGCTACTATAGTTGTTCTGGCCATCGGTCATTAGGTGAACATCTGTCTCCCCATCGGGGCCTAGATTCCAGTTCAGTCAGGATTTCCACTCAGTCTTCACTGCTCAAAACAGGTCATTCCAGAGTTGAGGAATGGCTTGAAGACACCTATAGCTTGCTACAAGGGACCAAGATACTTACTCCCTGATAAGAAAGTTTGCAAACATCTAAAGAGAGTTCTAAAACCTCAGAGCCAAGCCAGTCTAATCCCAGCACTTGCAAGGTGGAGGCAGGAGGATCAGAAGTTGAAGGTCATCGTAGCTACATAGCAAATTTGACGCCAGTCTGGATTACAAAAGAGTCTCAAAAAGCTAAAATAAGGGGCTGGAGAGATGGCTCAGAGGTTAAGAGCACTGGATGCTCTTGCAGAGGACCTAGGTTCAGTTCCCAGCACCCACATGGTAGCTAACAACCATCTATAATTCCAGTTCCAGGAGAATCTGATGCCCTCTTCTGACCTCCTTGGGCATTACATGACACAGGTGCACTTACACACATGCAGGCAATGCACTCACACACATAAAACAAAAGTAATAAATAAAATACTTTTTAAAAAACTAAAATGAGCAAATAAATAAAATGGAAAAACCTCTCCATCCTCCCTCATAGGGCTTTTGCCTCCGAATGCATTTGTTTTGTGCATGTGTGCTTATGCCACAGCTCATGCATGAAAGTCAAAGTGCAACTTGTGGGCATCAGTTCCCTCTTTCCACAGTGTGGGGTCCCAGGGGTCTCCCTGTAGGCCTAGCTGGTCAGGAACTCACCATGTAGACTGGCCTCAAACTCATAGAGATCCACCTAGCTCTGGTTGCAAAATTCACCAACTTCCCACGTGTTCCTGATGACTGATCCACGGCCACCCTACACAGACACAAATGATATGGTTAACAACAGAATAATGCTTTATATGTGCAGTCACAGACATATGGCAATTAGCAGGAATCGTCTTGCCTACACAGACCTTTAGATAAACAAACAAGGATGGCAGGAAACAGCTGGGGACACAGATGATTTCATATCTCAACAAGGATTTCTAAAACCTGAAGACATCTGCATGCCACGATTCATGAATAATGAAAGACCAGCAAAAAAACATTTTTTGGCTTTGAGCTGGGGATGGGATGGAACCCAGGCCTTATACATACTACTATACAAGAGTTCTACCGCTGAGCCACGGCAGGGAACTGGCTTAAGACAAATAAACAATTGAAGTCTGTTGAAGTCTGTTTACTGGCCATCTCTGGGAAGCTGCCAGTGTTTCTGAATTTGCTTCAGGACTCAGGGCATTCTCCTAGCCCAGTGGTGCGGATATTCATGTGAGCCAGAACAATATGATACCCCAAGGTGGAGACAGGTTTGTTTGTTTTTTTCCCTCCAGATCTTGTTGGCTTGTTTGTTTGTTTTGAGACAAGGTCTCAGGTATCCCTGGCTAGTCTCATATTTGCCATATAGCTGAGGATGGACTTGAACTTCTGATCCTTCTGCCTTAACCTCCCCAGTGCTCATAATACAGGTATGTTCAAACCACACTGGGTTTTTTGAAATGGGGTGTTTAACACCTCACCTTCCCTTAGCAAGAAGAAGCTCAAACTGTTTCTGCTGGCCTGCAGCCGTGAAACTTCTCTCCCATCTGGTCTGTGAGCTGGGCCAAAAAATAACAGAGACCACATGGGTAGTCTCTTACTGTCATCCCCTCCAGCCACAGAAGTGGCTGGCAGCACAGAGCTGTTTTTCAGAGAGCTAAGTCAATAGATCTGACCCTAGGGAGAATTAAGAGAGAGGGCCAAAGAAGCCATCTCGGTTCCTGTAACTCAGAACTTCCCTGTCTGTTTCTCAGAGGCCTTGGAGGGGGTCCAATGATCACATCATGCTAAGGTGCTGGCAGTGAGCTCAGCAGAAGACAGGAAAGTGCCAGGCTAAGTCAGCAGGTCTGGCTGCTAAGAGTCATGTGACTTTGGCAACTTCCCAGCCTCTCTGGTTTTTTCACCTGTAAAGTGCCTACTTCCCAGGGATACTAAGAAGCTCAAATTAGACCGATTATGAAGATGAGACTGCCCTGTAAATTGCCAGGAGCCATCAGAATGTAAACATACATTCTCACGTGGAGTTCTCAGCACGAGCAGCCCTTGGGATCCACGGGTTGAAAATCTGTAGGTTCAACCAACCATGGGTATAAATAGTTTTAAAAGCTTAATGTGGTGATGTATGCCTATAATCCCAACACTTGCAAGCCAAGGCAGGAGGAGCGACTGTTTGAGGCTAGCCTGAGCTACCTAATGAGACTCTGTCTTTAAAGGAAGGAAGGGAGGGAGGAAGGGAGGAAGGAAAGGAGGGAGAGAAAGAGGGAGAGAAAGAGGGAGAGAAGGAGGGAGAGAAGGAGGGAGAGAAAGAGGGAGAGAAGGAGGGAGAGACGAGAAAATCAGGCATGGTATTATGTACCAGGCAGGGAGATCAGGAGTTCAAGACCAGCCTCATCTGGAAAAAAAAAGAAAAAAAAACATTCAAATAAAACAAAAGTGGTCTATCTATTTATCTATCTATACCTATATCTATACACATAACTAGTCTGTCTATACTAAACACATACAGACTTTTCCTTATTCCCTTGGACACAAAATAATGACTATTTAATAGCACTGATAGTGTCCTGGGTATTACAAATAATGAAAGGTGATTTAGAGTCTCTGAGAGGGGTTGCAGGTGTAGTTCAGTGCTACAGTGTGTGACTCCAGAAGAGAGAGGGAGGAGAGGAGCAATATGAGAGCTGGCAACACAGTCCAGGGTGGGCATTTCCCCAGTATGCCAAAGCCCTGAGTGTGATCGCCAGCACTATGCACACAAACACACTCACACACCCACTCACAGAGACACACATATATATACACACACTCTCACATACACACATGCACACTCTCACACATACCCCCACACACGCTCTCATACACACACTCAGACACACACTCACACATACACTCACACACATACACACTCACACGTACACATGCACACACTCATACTCACATACACTCACACATACATACACACACTCACACTCACGCGTATACTCTCACACACATACACACACTCACACACACACTCTTGAACACATGCACACACTCTCACATACATACTCCCTCACTCTCATTCACACATACACACACTCACACACACACTCTTGAACACATGCACACACTCTCACACACATACACTCTCACATACATACTCCCTCACACTCTCATGCACACATACACACACTCACACACACACTCTTGAACACATGCACACACTCTCACACACATACACTCTCACATACATACTCCCTCACACTCTCATGTACACATACACACACTCACACACACTCTTGAACACATGCACACACTCTCACACACACATACACTCTCACACACATACTCCCTCACACTCTCATGCACACACACACACACTCACACACAGTCTCTCTCTCACACACACACTCATGTTGTCGGGACAGGCTGTCTGTTATAGCTGTTCATAAGCAGTCCCTGAGTCCTCCTAAACAGGGACTACTGAGCTCTGCCTTGACTGTAACCGCAGGTATCGAGTTCTGTCTCCTGGGATGTTTAAGAGTGCACCTCTCCACGTCAGGTATGAACCAGGGAGCCAGACGGAATTCAACATAAAATGATGAAGGTATTGATTTGCAGTACACACACCTGCATATGACCTCTAATTATAAGCTCAGAAATAACATAAACATGTTTGTACATGAACATGGGAAAGATAAGT
This sequence comes from Eospalax fontanierii, assembly GCA_035773235.1. Taxonomy (NCBI): domain Eukaryota; kingdom Metazoa; phylum Chordata; class Mammalia; order Rodentia; family Spalacidae; genus Eospalax; species Eospalax fontanierii. The sequence goes on along the minus strand of CM069542.1, from coordinate 57,764,791 downwards.
GGCCATTCCTCTTATTGTCAGGCAAATTTACTTTGACAACTGACACACCAGCTAACTGACCACATATGGTCTTTAGCAGAGTTCTCTCTGAACTGCCAGTACCCAGGCAGCTCTTGTCAAGGTGGATTCTAAGCTAGCATTTGTTGAAGGGGTGACTGACCTTGGCCCAATTTGTCCTCTCTCTGTGTTTTAAAGCACATACAAAGGCGGGCACGGTGGCACACGCTTTTAATCCCAGAACTCAGGAGGCAAGGGCAGGCAGGTTCCTGAGAGATGGAGGCCAGCCTGTTCTACATGGTAAGTTCCAGTTGGGGCTACAGGGAGACCCTGTCTCAAATAAAAAAAGACACATACAGCCAGTAGCAACCCCAATCTGTTTTCTCCCTGGGTCTCCAAAGTCCGAGGCAGCCCTCTTCACTAGCTCAGTGTTGCAGTATTAGGGACTGAACTGAACTGAAACCACTCCCAAATTCAGACGTCACAGCTCTAGCCCCCAGGCACCTCCGAATATGACTTTATTTAGTGATAGGTCCTTCAAAGAAATGATTAAGATAAAATGAATTCAATCAGGTGGACTCCAATCTGATCTGACTGTGTCTTTCTCTTATTTTATCTTACTTTACCTTATTATTTTGAGACTGTCTCATGCAGCCCAGGCTGGCCTCAAACTCTCTACATAGCTAAGAATTACTTTGAACTTTTCCTCTTGCTTCTACCTCCTGAGCACGCTGGGACTATAGGTGTGCACCACCATGCCTAGTTTATGCAGTGTTGAGGATTGAACCTAGGACTTCATGCACGCTAAGCAAGCACTCTGCCATCTGAGCTATAATCCCAGCCCCTAACTGGTGTCCTTGTACAAAGAGGAGATTCCAGTTGGGCCTGGTGGCACAAACCTATAATCCCAGTTCCTTAAGAGGCTGAGGCAAGATGGCAAATCCAATGTCTGACTGGTCTGCAGAGCGAATTCAAGGCCAGGCTGGGTAGAGTGTTTGCCTTGCACGTGTGAGGCCCTAGGTTCAATTCCCAATATCACAAAAAGAAAAAGAAAAAGAAAGCAATTCGGACACTGTAGCACCCCAGGCACACACAATGAGGGTGCAGGGAAAGGCCCCACCCACAGCCAAGAACAGAGGTCTCGGGAGCGAGCAGCCCTACCAGCACCTCAGCCTGGGGCTTCTGGCCGCCAGAACTTTGACAAGTTTGATTTGTTTCTCCCCTGCAGCTTGTGCCTTCTTGCGGAGACAGCCTGAGTAGACTAACCAGAAAGACTTGCTCCTGGCCCAGCTGACCTACTGCAAGCACCACTCAACAGCTGTTTCCCCTGCTTTTCCAGAGAAACATCTTCCCAGACCTAAAGTATCTCCAAGCTGTGGAGTCCACATGTGGAAGGAGCCCTCACCCCGAGCCCCAGGAAGCCTGGGTGCACCACCGCCTACACTGTGACTGGGGTAGGCGAGTCGGAAAGGACAGGCCTGAGAAAGGAAAACTCTTAACACAGCACCTTTCCCCTCAGAGCACTACAAACATGAAGCCTGAGTGACTCTCCTGCCTTCTCTGTTTGGCAGGCCCTCCCACCCCCACCCTCACTCTGTGTGTGTGTGTGTGTGTGTGTGTGTGTGTGTGGTGTGCACACACCACCCTGCATGGGTGGGTATGCAGACCAGAAGTTGACATCTGTGCTTTCCTTTCTGTTTTCTAGACAGGGTCTCTCCACTGAACCGAAGTTACTGTTTCAGCAGGACTGGCTGGCCTTCCTGGGATCCACCTGCCTTCCTCCTCCACTTCAACACTGGAGTTACAGGTGAGCTTCACCATACTCAGCTTTCCTGTGGGTTCTGGGGAGCCAAACTTAGGTACTAGGGTTTGTACAGCAAGCACTTGACTCACTGAGGTACCTCCCCAGCCCCAGTCCTCTTTTTTGTGGTGCTGAAGATTGACCTAAGCATGGCATATGCTAGACAAGTACTCTACCGATGAGCTACTCTCCAGTGCACAGTTTACTTTTTGAGAAAGAGTCTCACTAAGTTACCCAAGCTGGCTTTGAACTCCCTATGTAACTCTGGTAGGACTTGAATTTGTGATCCTCTTATTTTAGCCTTCCAAGGATCTGGGATGACAGGCAGGGGTGTGCCTCCAGCTTCTTGGCTGCATCTGACTCTGATGGTTTCAATGAGTTCTAGCAGATCACATCTCAGCTGGAAGAGGAGATGGCTCTCCCTGGCTACTTAGAATGCCTCAGTGAATTCTCCCATCACCTCTGCTGAAATGACCATCAGTCATCCTGGGTAATGGATGAGTCAAGGTGACATACCCATCCTCTAAAAACAAAGCCAGAGCCCTGAGCCCTCCTGAGGCGACTCAATCCTTATTCTGTTTTTCTTGCACAAAAGACACCCTTTACTGAGGTAATTCATAGCCGCTGGAAATAGGAGTTCCTCGGAGATAGACTCGGAAGCTGAGGATGCCTTCTGGATTAAGGGGGTGGAGGGTGACTCTGGGGCTGGGCAGACACCTGATGATGTAAACCACGTATCATGACAACCTATCTCTCAGCACCTGGAGGAGAGAGCCCATCACCAGCCCACGAAGAGCAGGCTGGTTCAGGACAGACCATGATGCTCTGGCCCAGCCTCTGATGGGCTCCTCCCCAAACAGAAGCTTGAAGTGTAAACCTGATTATAACACTGCACATGCATGCCATTTACAGAAAACCAACTCCAAATCTAAGCAGGTCTCCAAGAATCACCCAAAGCTGTGTTTGTTATCGTTGTGTTTTGGTCTTTAAGACAGTCTCACTATGTAGCCCTAGCTGGCCTGGAACTTACTTTGTAAACCAGGCTGGGCATGGTGTCCCATACCAATAACCACAGTGGTGGCATCTGGGAGTAAAGATGGCAAGGGTGGCTACTTGTTCATGCCCACACTGCACCCAGAAGAGCAACGAATGCCGAGGCCCCAGTGGTTTCTAAGGACCCATTTTTTGTTTACAATAACACAACTACATTCAAGCCAGATTCGCCCCTAAGAGACGGTCGTATGAGAATTAACAAGCATCCTTCTGGAAACAAGTAGAAACAGTTCAGGCAGCTTAGCCGGGCTGTGGCCAGGAACCTGAATCTGTGGGACCAAGGAGCTGCCAGGGCCCCACTGCCTGGTGTCAGTCATAACAAAGCAGGTAGCTGTAGGGAGGAAGGCAACGGCTCGTGCACAGCCCCTGCTGCACGCTAGAGGAGGAAAGGAAGACAGCGGCAGACTGTGCAGCACAAAAAGAGCGTGAATCTTTCAGACAGCTGGCCCTCCTCCAAACTATGCTGATTATGGACAGGAAATGGGGTGGGGGTTTCTTCTTTTTTTGGTTGTTTTTTGTTTGTTTGGTTGTTGTTTGTTTGAGACAAGATCTTATGTAATCAAGGGCTAGCCTCGAACTTGCTTTGTAAGTTTTGTAAAAGGATACAGGTGAGGTTAGCTCAGAGGTAGACACTTATGTAGCATGCCCAGGCCCTGCGTTTAATTCCCAGAACCATAAGAAGAAGAGAGAGAAAGAGAGAGAATCAATAGATTAAAAATACCTTCCAAGAACAGTGATTCATACCTATTATCCTAGCACTTATGAGGCTAAAGCGGGAGGACTGACATGAGTTCAAGGCTAGCCTAAGATATATAACAAGTTATGGGGCAACTTGATCTAAATATTGAGACCATGTCCAAAAAAACTTAGTTCTCATGTACAAAAACAAATATGTATGAAATGTTTTCATGTTTCGGTGTGTGAGCTAGGCATGGTGGTCCTTGCTATATCCTCAACACCAGGAAAGCTAAGTCAGGAGGATTTGTTGAATCCAGAAATTCAAAACCAGTCTGGGCAACTGTCTCAAAAAGTTTTTTTCTTTAATTAGGATAGCATATACTTGCCATCCTAGCACAGGTTCAGGAAAGAGGATCAGAAGTTCAAAGTCAGTTCACAGTGAATGTGAGGCTGGTCTGGGCTACATGAGACCCTGAATCCACTCCCACATCGAATATAGAAAATGGGAAGTATTACAGCTAACTCAAAGGAAAATATGAAGAGCAAATGCATTTATAGGGGAGAAATAGATCGCTCAGAGGCAAATGGAGGCAGGAAGTAGCTACTTCCAGGCAGGAGGAAAGGCTCTGGGCCTCCCCAAATTGCTTCCAAGGTTGGAAGAAAAGAACCATTCTGTGCTGCTATTACTCATTTACAAATTACAGGACTGCAGCATGGTTCCAGAAAACGAGCCCCACACATGCTCGTGGGAATGAGGCAGGTCCCTGCTCTCAAAGAGCAGCTTGGAAGGTAACGAGGGACTGTGTGTTAGACACATTAGTAATCATGACAGTATTGATGACAAACATACCACAGGGCCCTAACAAAAGCCTGTCACCATGTGATTGAAAGACAGTTGACTGGGAATGTAGGGGTAGAAATACTTTCCATGAGGTAATTGACTAGGTCAAGTTTTTGGAGAAAGATACATTAGAACCTACCCTCCAAGAATAGTTTTTGCACAAGCCTTTAGTCCCAGCAATCAAGAGGCAGAGACAGGCAGATCTCTCTGAAATTGAGGTTAGTCTGGATTTTGGTTTCTGGTTTCAGGACTGGAACTTGCTATGTAGACCAGGCTGGCCTCAGTCTCACAGGGATCCACCAGTGCTGGCATTAAAGGTATCCACCACCATGCCGGTTCCTGTTTTGTTTTTGAGACAGCGTCTCATGCTGATCAGACTGGCACTCACTATGTAGCTGATGACGGCCCTTGAACTCCTGAGCTTTCTGTCTCCACCTCCCAAGTACTGGGCTCAGGTATGTGCCACCACACTGGGAAAAGTGGGTTTTGTTTTATTATTTTTGCATGTACATAGGTGCATTTGCTGGAGTGTGTATGTATGTGTGTGTATGTGTGCATGCATGTATGTGTGTGTAGGCAAAAGACGAACATTGGTTGCCTGTGAACTCTGTTGCTTTCCTTATCTCTTTTCTTATTTTCTTCCTCCATTTCTTCCTTTCTTTTAGATGTGGTCTCCTTACAGCCCAACTGGCCTGGAACTCACTATGTAAACCAGGCTGGCCTCCAACTCACAGAAATCTGCCTGCCTCTGCCTCCTGAGTGCTGGGATCAAAGGCGTGGGTCACCACACTCTGCCTACCTTACTGACGGCACTGGATCTCTCACAGCTTGACAGGCTGGCCAGCAAGCCCCAAGGGTCCACCTGTCCCCACTCCCCTGGCCCAGGCTCAGTCCACTTTCTTATACAATACAGGACCACCTGCCCAGGGGTGGCACCACTCACAGTGGGATGGGCCCTCCCACATCACTCAACAATCAAGAAAATGCTCCACAGACATGGCCACAGGCCAGTCCAATGGAGCCAGCTCCCCAACACTTAAAAAGTGACTTTCTCTCCATCATCTGCCACCAACTTCCAGTAGATCCTTAGCCAGGGGTGGGCCTCAGAAGTCAGTCGCAGTACCTCTTAAGACAAAGTGTCAGTCCCACCAACAATACTGAGGAGCCCCCACTGCTCCCCATCCTTGCAAGGATTCGGTGTCATCAGTGTTTGGTAGGCTTTTTATTTACATTTTTTCATTTTCTTAGAGATTTATTATTTTATCTCTTTAAATTTTTAAATTGTATTTTCATTTTACGTGTATGAATGTTTCACCTACATGTATGTAAATGCATCATGTGTGTGCAATGCCCATGGAGGCCAGAAGGGGATGTTGGATCCCTGGGAGCAGGGGTTACAGGCAGTTGTAAGCCTCCCAGTATGGGTACTGGGAACTGAATTTGGGTTCTCTTGAAGAACAGCACATGCTCTTAATTGCTGAGCCATCTCTCCAGTCCTAGTCATCCATGTTTTATTTGACCCGAACTCCCAGTGCCTCTGGCTCTGGGCCCTGAAACCTGAGAGGGGCTTTGCTGCCTCCCACTGAGCTTCTGTTCCATGTCTGGCATTGTTTATCTAATCTGAAGATTTTCCTCACACATATGTTAGAGATAAAATCTGAGGTCCAAGGACTTACACTGCACAAACAACATGTGGAGAAAGCCAAAGTAAAGGGTGCCTTGCGTCACTCTGATGGAGCAAGCCTGCCTGATCTGGAAGTCTAATAGGCTTCAATTCCTAATGCAAGAATACTGTGTCAGTCAAGGATGGTGGTACACGTCTTTATCCAAGCACTAGAGATGCAGAGGCAGGAGGATATCTGTGAATAAAGGCTAGCCTGGTCTACACAGTGAGATCCATGGGCTACAGGAGAAGGAAAAAAGGTATTGGACAGAACGAGGAAGGGCTCTGCCACCCTAGGCCATCAGGTTCTGGGAACACAATAGGGCTCCTGCATAGACAGAAGCTTTACAAGGTGATGGGGGGATTAAAATATCAGAATTCCTTTTTGTAAACAAAAGTTTTACAGTATTTGGCAGAAAACCCTGATATTTAATGTTTCCTACATATTCTGTCAGGAAGTTAGTAGAATAACTGCCCAACTAGGACCCAAACTCTCTGGGTTTTGTTTGTGGCTAAAGCTAGTGAGAAGGAAGATGGTGGAAAAGGAGCCCCTGTGTGAAGGAATGGTGCTAACGTCTCCACAAAGCCCTGCTGCAAGCTTGGGGGATTGGGATTCACATAGGATTCTGTGTTCTGGGCAACGACGGGGTTGCCTTAGTTGGAAGGTCTTAGGGTTTTGTTTCTATTTTGTTCCTGAGGCCTTGAGCTTATCTTCCTGCCTCAGCCTCTGGAGCTCTGAGATTATAAGCATAGGATACCACACCCAGCTAAGGGCCTTAACTAGTTTTCTCCTATAATTCTAGAATTAGGCAGGACTTCTTTTCATAATATGGAGTGTGTTCCAATGGGCTGAGCAGAAACAAAAACAAAGGTGATTGTTCATTTCAAAATGACACCCAGAAAGACAGGGTCAGGGAGCCTGAACAATGCTCCCCTACTTAGATGGTGAATGGCCAGTCACTTCAGGTCAGCTTTGTGTGCAAGGATTAAGGCAGAGCAAGCTTCGTTATCAGCCCTGTTCAACCAGCCCTTTGAGAAATGTGACTTTAATCCCTCTAATCCCGGCTTCCCTGCTCATCAGTTTCACTTCATCTTGGTGGTATGGAACCTTGGTGTGAGTAACTCTGTTTTTACCCTAGTACTCAAGTTTAATCCAAAACAGTGGCCTCCCTCCTGTCTGTTTTGTTCTGTTCTGATGTATTTAGTTTCTTCAGGACCTTTAACAGACACTACTGTCTTCGGTATCACAATGCTCTCTTTCCTGAGCCCCCTGAGTGCTAGGCTTGCAGGTGAGCCTCACCATGCCTGGGTCCTGTATTGGGGTACTTCCATCTTTTTGGAGACAGGGTCTCCGGTAGCTCAGACTTGGACTCAGGGTGTAGATGAACGTGACCTTGGATTCCTGATGGGCCTGCTTCTACCTTCCAAGCATCAGGATTGCTGGTGCGTGCCGCCACACGTGCAGCTTTCCCCACACAGAGAAAAAGGGCTTATTCTAGTTCACAGTTTGAGGTTGCCATCCATCAGGGCAGGGAAGTCATGTGGCAAGAGGGTGGCAGTTAGTCTCATCCGTGTCCACGGTCAGGCAGCCTTCTGTCATTTTTGTTGTGTTTCGGGTTGGTTTTGTTTTTGTTTGCTCACTTTGGTTTGGTTTAGGGGGGTTGATTGGGTTTGGGGTTTGGTTCAGTTCAGTTTGGTCTGGTTTCTTGAGGCAAGGTCTCACTATGTAGCCCTGGCTGTCCTGGAGCCCACAGAGATCCACCTGATTCTTATGTGCAACCAGGCCTGGCCTGTTAGAAGTAACAGGAGGGAAGAGGTCCTCCTCTAGAGACATACTTTTTCCCCTACTAGAGAGTTCAGCCACCCCGTCAGGCTCCTCAGTAGAGCAAAGAACCAAGACCTCTAGGAAGGCCCCACCTGCTGCCTGAGCCTCTGAGGACAGTGACTGCCAGGGCTAGTGCACCAGACACACAGACGCCTACTGCGGTGAACAGGAGGTAGAAATGGGTTAGGCAGTTTAGGGTAAAAAGAATCCAAAGAAAAGTGACTAGTCTCTGGTTGCACCGTAGCCAGAGGCTGGAGATGTCAGGAAGGGGAGGAACCTGGACACCTGGAATGTAACAGGAGCAGGACTGACCAGCTCACCCCCATTCACTAAAGCCTTATTAACTCTAGGGCAGTGCTAGCGCACTCTCAGGAATCCCTCTAGCTATACAGGAGCTCTGCCTTCTTTCTCTCTCTCAAGCTCCCTGTAATAAAATACTCTCTAACTCCTCCCCACTCTGTGATGCACAGAGATTTCATTCTTGGAATTCAAAAGACAAGAATCCCAAAGCCTCTGGCACGTGGTGGCCTTAGTGGCCTCTGAGTCTGGGGACCCTGGCCTTTCAGGATAAGCATACAGAGCGGGAAAGCTCCGTCACTTTCACCCCAAGATTACCCCTATCATCACTGTACTTCTAGTTGGCTCCAATCATGTCTCCAGAGGGACTGTCAGACCCCCTAAGGGCCACTTCTGCCCCTCGGAAGCACCTGACTGTATTTAGGAGACTGCTCAGTGCCACCACGGTTTGGGATGTGGAGTAGGAAAGAGAAGCGGTTCCCGGTGGTTTTCCTCCTAATGTGTAGAACAATGCAGCCCAAGAAGCAAATACAATGGGGGCTGCAGATGTATATAGCTTGGTTGGTAGAATGCCTTTCTGGTACTCAGGAAATCCTGGGTTCAGTCTCGAGTACCTTATAAACCAAGTGTGGCAGTACATGCCTGTAATCCCAGCACTTAGGAGTGGAGGCATCTGTATCAAAAGTATAAGGTCATCCTCTACCACAAATGAAAAACCAACAAGTAAACAGAACCATCTCCACTAGCCAGGTAATGTGAAGAAAGGCTCATTCACTCAGTCACACAGCTCTAGATTCCAAGCCTCATCCAGCTGCTGGTGAGAAAACCCAGTGGCACAGGACTATAGTGCCACTGACTTCGTATGGGGGACTCAGAACAACTGGTCTGAACACTGCCCATGTGAGAAGCCAAAGGATAACTATTTTCCATGGGGAAGCCCTGGTTTAGAACATAGAGCCCTTCTAAAACATTATTCCTGGTTGGAATAATGGAGCCTTCGGCACAGTCCCAGGACAGAAGGTTCTCTAGAGAAGACACTGAGAACAACAGGTCCCCAAACAAAGAGACAGAGAAATTCTCAGTAGCAGGCGTGACAGTGTGACCCTGCCCTGCTTTTCTACATGTGTTTGTTTGTTTGGTCCTAGAGACCAAACCCTGGACCTCATGTAGGCTAGGCAGGAACTCCCACCGAGATATATTGCCACCTCTCACATTACTTTTCATTTTGAGTCAGGGTCTCACTAAAGTTAGCCTTAAACTTGCTCTGTAGAACAGGTGACAGGGGGCAGGAGGGATAGACTGGGGCACTTTCGTATTCTATATTATAAAGACACACTTGTACTCCACATTATAGAAAGGAATCAGCACATTCACGTACATGATATGAATGGCTTCGCACATACACGTTGTTCATGGCTGGTTTGTTCTGAGTTAATTGTCTCCTCTCCCCAGACAGATGCCCCTGGAGGAATACAGGCTTGATACCAGCAGACCAGCCCTAACTTGAGCTGGTGTGTTAGGAGATGCCTGAACCCAGACATCCAGAGAAAAAGAGAGCAGGGGATTTTAATGAGAGGCTCAGGCATCACCAGTAGTGGCTAAGCAGGGGGACAAGCTCAGCACCAGAATGACCGACAGCCTGAGCTGGGCCCGGTGGAACACGCTTTTGTCTTCTTGTAATAGCTTTTCTGAGCTATAACTGACATTCCATAACATTTATGCATCTAAAGTATACAATTCAGCCCATGCGGCACATGACTGTAATCCCAGCAGTTGGGAGGTAGAGGCAGGAGGATTCTGAATTCAAAGTCCTCTTCGAGTTTGAAGCCAGCTTGGCTATATAAATAAAACATTATTTCAAAAAATCAAAAGTATTGACTAAAATAAAATGAAGCACGTGAACGGATGGTTTCCAGCCCATTCACAGGCTTGTGCAACCCTCGACACATTCAATTTCAGAGAATTCGTATTTCAGGAAGCGCAGTGTCATTTCCCAGGCTCAGATCTCCTTGTGGATTAAGGCTTCAGTAATCTGCCTTCAGTCTGTACACTGGTTTTCTCATGGATATTTCCCATCAAAGGGATCTTACAATATGTGCTCCCTTCCCTGCTCACCTAAGTTTATCCATGTGTGTCATGTATCCATGTATGTCAAAGCCGAAGCCCTTCATTCTTTTTCATGTTGCTTTGTGATTCTGTGACGTTTTGTTTATCTGTGCATCAGTTGATGGATAGGAGCTGCTTCCACCTTTAGGCCACTGTGAGTAACATCACTGCTATGAACTTTAGGTAAGTTAATGTGAGGACATGTGTTTTCATTTCTTTAGGGTATATGACCAGCCTCCTGTCCATGTGCTCAGCAGGCAGATACTTTTACACACTCAGGCCAAGGTTCCTCTGAACAGTCTGAGAACAGCCCTGAGTCTGAAACCTGGCAAAGAAGCCAAAGTTCTACTCCTCCTTCAAGGGCCCCTTTGTTCCTGTGCACACCCATTGATACATATTCACTATCAGCCAGGCACTACACTGCACATGGATGGAACAGCAAAGAACATTCCTTTCCTTAGGAAGTCTAAGATTCAATAAAGGCAATAGGAAAATAAATATCTTGGTATGATTTCCTCCCTGACGCTTCCAATGATACCCAAAAAGAGGCGAATGCTACTCTGGTAGTGTTTATCTATTTATTTGATTATTTATTTATTTGTTTGTTTGAGACATGAACTCATGTAACCCAGGGTAGCCTCAAATCACTATGGTGACAGTCAAGGCTGGCTTTGAACTTCTTTGAAAATTTTTTTATTAACTAATCAATCATTATTGGTGGTGGTATGTGTGAGTGCAGGGGTGTGCATGAATGTGGAGGTCACAGGGCAATTTCTAGAGTTGGTTCTCTCCTTCTGCTTTGGGATCCCTCCTTCTGAGGGAGCAAACTCAGATGTCAGGCTTATTTGGCAAGAGCTTTTAGCTGCTGAGCCATCTCACTATCTAGTAGCCTTGAACTTCTGATCATCCTGCCTCCTCCTGCCGGGCCCATGTGCCACTATACTGGGTTTATGTGAGGCTGGGAATCAAACCCAGGGCTTCATGAATGCTGGGCAAGGGCTCCACCAAGTGAGCTACATGGCCAGGGTCCTATTTACTGGTCTTTTGAAACAGGATCTCGTAGCCCAAGCTGGCTTCAAATCTGCTATATGCAGAAGGCTGGCCTTGAATTCCTGCCTCTAGCCCCCAGCTTCCCAAGGGCTGTGATTACATGTGTGACCATCAAGCTTTGCTATTTGTTTTACTTCAAATTAACTTCTTGGAGGCTGGGCGTGGTGACACACACCTTTAATCCCAACACTCTGGAGGGAGAGACCTGGACTATAGAGTTAGTTTCCAGGCCAGCAGGGCAAAAGAGACACCCTGTCTCAAAAGAGTAAAACAAAAGAACTTCTTGGGACTGGAGAGATGGCTCTGAGGTTAGGAGTACTCCCCGCATTTCCAGAGGCCCCAAGTTCAGTTCCCAGTACCCACATTGAGCAGTTGTAACTCCAGCTCCAGGGATTCTGATGCCCTCTTTTGGCCTCCATGGGTACCTGCACCACGTGGCATACACTCACATACACATTTCTTTAAGATGTTTTCCTCTGTGAGCACATTGAGATAATGCACATCCACATGCTGTACAGAAGAGATTTACGGTGGCTACATACATCCTCCCCATCTGTGTTCAGGTAGAAAAGTATTGACTTACATCTGCAGTCCTCAGCTCACAGGACAGGCTGTGGTGAGGAAGTCAGCTGGAACCATCTTGACTTGAAGCTGCCTTCTCCATAGGTTTTCTGAGTTCCCTGGGTATCCCACTCACCTGGGGTTCAATAACCACACTTAGACTCTAGGAATCTTTTCCTTCCACTCTGGTCTCTAACTTGGAGTCTACAGGGAGCATGGCTGTGTCTAGACAGCTCTACGATGGACCCTAGCAAGGTCTGTGCCTGTGTAACACTGATGGCCAGGTGTCTGGGAGGCTCTAGCAGACAGCCTTAGAATCCATTAGACTATAGCTTTCTTAAAATACCAGGCTGTCATGGGACTATGCCTACTTTAGACCCTCCTAAGTACCAGAGAGATCTGAGGGTGCTTGAAGGGGAAGGGAGAGGGGCAGGACCCCACTGGAAGGAGATGCTATGATCTGTCAGAAAAGGCAGAGCAGGTTGGAGTAGTATTTCTAGAAGGTACTAATAGCCTGACAGAAGAGGAGTTATAATTTTCAAGAGTTACCTTGGTGACAAAGGTTCTACGGCCTTGTGTTTTTTGTGGAGACTGAACCCCGGGCCCTGGACATCCTAGGGTTCCATGGGCCCCATCACTAGGCTACATTCTACGAGGAATTAGACCCAGGGCCCTGGACACATTAGCGCCCCTGGGGGTTGAACCCAAGACCTGGATATGCTAGGCAAGGGCTCAACCACTGGGCTCCATGCCCAGCTACTCTGAGCTTCGGAATACGAAGGCCAGGAGGTTCCTCTGAGATGCCAGCCATGCCCAAGTCCCCGGCTCCACCGTGGCTTCCGGATGAAAGCAAGCGACGTCTTCACGGTGCGGGGGATCCTGGACCATTTCTCTGGGCGGAGTAGAGGCCGCGACCAGGTAGTCCGCCACGTTTCCCGCGCACGGGGACGGGGTCCGCAGGCCTGGGCTCTGGGAGCCCGGGGAGGCGGAGCCCGGGGAGGCCGGGGCGGGACCTGCGGCTGCGCGGGGGTGGGGTGCGCCTGGGGTCACGTGGGGAGCGGGTGGGGGCGGCGCGGGTACTTAGGGCTGCGGGAGGCGACGGGCGGCACGGTCGGCTCGGCTCGGCTCGGCTCGGCAGCTGCGGCGGCGGCGGCAGGCCCAGGCTCGGCTGCGCGCGGTGAGTGCGCCCAGGGCGCAGCGGCGAAACGACCTTGGCCAGGGCCCGGGAGCGGCTGCTTGCGGGCGGCGGGGCGAGGCCCCTGGCAGGCCGGGCCCTGGCTTGGTTCTGCTGCCTGCCTGCGGGTTCGCGGCCCGCACGGTGGGCGAGCACGGGTTGCGGCCCGCACTCCCCTAGGGCAGGGCCGGGTGACCCCGGGCAGCTCGGCCTTGGTCCCGGTGAGCTCGGAGCGGGCCCGGGTGGAGCCCGGGACTTCACGGCGGGTGGAGGAGGGAGGAGCCTGCAGGGAAGGGCTGGGCCGGGGCCGGGCCACTGCGGCTCCAGCGCCTCCCTCCAGCCCCCGGGCTCCGTGTCAGGGGTGTTTAGGACAGAGTGCTGGGATGAGTATCGACCTGCAGCTCTTGCAGGTTTATAGCTTATTCTAAAGAATCTGCCCGGGCAACTTTCCACCGAGAAGCCCACGCCATGCCTGGCACCCTAAAAGACCTGTCCTGTTGAAAACAGAAACCTGGAAGTGGGTGGCTGGGGCGGAACCTGCGTGAAGAGTTAAACTGATTAACAGGAAGAGAAGCCGAGCGGCGGAGAGGATAAGGTGGCTTGGGGTCTTCAGCCCCGCTCCGGGAGGAGGGGAGTGGAGAGGAGGAGTTCTTCCTGCGCCCGGACCTCTGTGGAAGGAATGGCTCAGATGATGGGGGGAGGGAGCCCTGCAGAACGGCTTTGTAGGGCCCTGCAGGCCCGGAGAGGGGGCATCCAGCAGGCAGCATGGGGTGCTCCCTGGAAGGTGGGTAGGCAGGGAGACCTGGGAGGGATGAATCGGACGTGGTCCCTTAGGGGCCTGAGCTATCCCTTCCCCCAATCACCGGCTGACACTGGATACAGGACTAAAGTCCACCCTCACCTTGCCTCTGACCGCCCCTCTCACTGGTTGTGAGGTTGGAACGGGAGATCCTGGGATTCAGAAAGGTTAGCACTTTTTTGGTATCTTGAGTCTCCAAATTCAGAAAGGTAGCAGGCAGAGGGGAGTGCTGGGGCTCTCCTTGCCCTCCCTCACAGCGCTTCAGGAGAGAAGTGCTTTCCCTTGGCTCTGGTGATGGTGACCTAGAACTCTGGAGCTTCCTGGAGAAAGGCATGCCCAGACCAGCACTGGGAAGGCTGAAGCAGGAGGATTGCTGTGGATTAGAAGGCAGCCTGGGCTGCCTAGTAAATTCCAGTCTCAACTAGACAGAGTGAGACCTTACCCATAAGCCACTCCTAAAAGGGCATGCTCAAAAAGTTGAAGGTACCCTAGAGAAAAGCGACCGCTGCCCCTTTGGAGGCCTCTGCCCCAGGCGGCCACACTGCCCAGGAGGCCTCATCTGTGTGCTTCCCCAGCCCACATGGCCTCCGGATGTGGGCTGGGGACCACCCTGTATCAAGCTGGTCAGGAGTAAGGATGGGAGCCCTGGCTCCATCCAGTTCGAAACTGCCCTCTGGGTGCTGATTCAGCAGCCAGGGCTCTAACCCTTCTGTGGTGTGGGTGGAAACATTCAGAAAGCAGAGTCAAGGCCTTCTGCTGACTTGTTGGTCTGACATAGGGAAAGTATTAGAGATGTGTAAAGCCAGACTATAGACAATGGAATTTTTTTTTTTTTTTCCTTTTTGAGACAGTGTCTCTGTAGCCCTAGCTGGCCTGGAACTTGCTATGTAGATCAGGGTGGTCTGGAACTCACAGAGATCCACCTGCCTCTGCCTCCTGAGTCCTAGGATTAAAGGCATGCACTACCATACCTGGCTTTATTTTATTAATTTTGAGATACAGTCTCACCCTGTAACACTGTGCTGTAACTTGCTGTGTATACCAGGCTAGCCTTGAGCTTACAGAGACCTACCTGCCTCTGCCTCCCAAGTCCTGAGAATTAAGGCATGCACCATGAGACCTGACTGCCGTGGTAATTTTGAAAGGCAAGAAGGAAACCAGGAAAGAAGAGATAGGAAGGGAGATGATGGGGCTGACAGTACAAGTGGCGAATAAAGGTGTGTGTTACCCTTGCGTAGTTAACAGTTCCTGCACCAGGTCCCATCCACTCAGGGCACTCTAGCAGCTGCCTAGGAAAGGGCATGCAGAGGCCCAGTCTTCCCCACTTTGAGTGTAATGGAAGGTCTAAGGGTGAGATCCAAACCAGGGACTTGTGGATGCTAAGCGTGCCCTCTGCCAGTGGACTGTACCCTGGTACAACTTTAACCCGTCTTCTCTCTGAACCACCCCTCTCAGTTCTTGAGACAGGTCTTACCTGTAGCCCAGGCAGGCCTGGAACTCCACACCCCTGCCCCAGCCCCCCAAGTGCTTGCAGGACATAGACTATCACTCGTGGCTTAGTCCTCTCTTTGTTGTTGTTTTGGTTCTGTTGTTCTTTGGACAGGGTATCCCTGTAGCTCCAGCTGGCCTTTAGACCAGGCTGGCTTCAGTGTCACAGCCTGCTCTCCCCACTGAGTATTGGGATTAAAGGTTTCTGCCTCCAGGCCTGGCTTAATTCACTTTTTTAACTTCAATCCTGAACCCCCCTTTCTGCAGACCTGAAGTCCCTGGCAGGCTTGGGTTTAGGGCAGAGGTGGGTGGCTCCTCTCTGGCATCTCCTGGTCTTTTCTGACCACCACCACCCCCACCCCACCCCCGGCTCCTGCATTGGCCTTTCCCTTCTCAGGGACACTGGATGTTGTGTCCTGCAGCTGCTCCTCTCCTGGTACCTCTGTTTTTCTCTTGTAATACACACTATATCGATCTATAATTACTGTTGTGTATGTAACTTGTACTGCATGTCTTGCTTGTGAGATTTGTTATTTGGTAGGTGCAGATTTAATGTTTCTTTTTGTTTATTGGGGGAATGGCAGTGGGAGAAGGAATCTCATGTAGCCCAGCTCCGATTCACTATGTAGCTGAGGAAGACTTTGAACTCCTGTTCCTCCTGCTCTGCCTCCCAAGTGCTGGAATTATAGGTGTGGCTCCCAGGCCCAGCAAATTTAGTTTATTCATCTTAAAGATGTTGAGATGGAGGACAGTTAAATTTTTCCTACCTTGAATTTTTTTTCTCCTACCTTTTCACCATAACTCACGGAGGCATCCTATCTCTATCTCCCAGGTACTTGCAAGAGATTGACCTGAGCACAAAAATAGAACTTCCCTCAGGTCTGTGCACACCTGCTGTTCTGTTAGATGGGGATGGGCACCTCCCAGCCCTGCCGCATCGCTTTCTACTTTACAGTATGGGAGTTCCTCTGCTCACTTGTCCCAACACTAGATCTAACCAGACGGTAAGCTTTGTCAGCAGGATGGGTTTCAGGTGGAACCTGTGCTTTGATTACCACCAGTAGAAATTCAAGTTTAATTCCTTGTCCAAGGCAGCCTTGGTTAATGAAGCTTTTCCTGGTTTTATTGTTGGTCACTGATAGCACAGGTACCAGTGTGTGTTCCTGATCCTCCTGCCTGTACCTCCCAAGCACAGCCAAACCTGAGTTCTTAAAAAGCGGGCATAAACCTAGGAATCGGAACTTAGCTTCAGTTAGATACAGTTTCTGTGTGCACGCACGCATGCGCGCATCTCTGTGCGTGTTGCATGTGGAAGCCAGAAGTTGACATCTGTGTCTTCCTCCATCATGCTCCACTGCATGAGGTCAGAGCTCACCAGCGTAGCTAGCCCAGCATTTACATGGGTGCTGGAGATCCAAACTCAAGTCCTCATACCTGCACACTGAGCCATTTCCGCCAGCCGCCTAGTTTCAAGTTTTTAAACTCCAGGAAGTGTGTGAGATTTGGGGACATTACAGGTAAGAAAGTGAAGTCACCTGCATGCTTGCGACAGTCACTTAGGTGACTAGTACAGTTTGGTCTCCAGAAGGTTATTGATCCTTTTCAGGTATACCCATCCAGGGCTTGCCCATGCTTTTCTCTTATGCCTCGGTTTCCCTCACTTATGAAATAGAGGCCTTATATGAGACTAAAGAGCCCTTTCCAGCACTGATGTTTTATGAAAACTGGGTGCTGAGATTATAGAGCTTGTGATCTTAACTGTTACCTGTTTTTACCAGGCCAATAACTCCTTTAGTCTGGTCAAGATAATTAATACAGCTTACAGCAAGCATGGTGAAAGAGAATGGGACAGATAAGCAGCAAGTTCATACACAGAGACCCTAGAGACCTTTCAAATAATCTACCTTAAGAGCCTGGGTGGGGTTAACCGCTCTCTGACCTGACCCTGTGACTTGCTCATCTGACCCAGGCAGGATGTGCTCACATACAAGGCGTCACATGTCCCTCCAGCTTACGCAAGACAGGTGGTGCTGGCCAGCTTGAACCAGAGGTCTGTCAGACCACGTCAGAACTGAAGAACCCTGCTACTCGTTCTTAATTGATTTAACCCCCCTGAGGGTTGGGCTGTGCTTTATTTTGATGGTCAAATAGAATGTATATCAGCATATGAGGCTTTGTGAAAAACAGAATGATGGTCTTAATTTCTTACCCCCACTGGGCCATTGGGAGTGTTTTGAGACAAGGTCTTATAGTCCAGCCTGGGCTTGAACTGTGTAGACGAGGATGGCACTGAATTCCTGATACTTCTGTGTCTCCCTCCTGAGCGAGGGATCTAGGCACCACCCCTGGTTTAATGTGGTGCTGAGGCCTAAACCCTGGTCTTCATGCATGCCAGGTAAGCACTCTTCCAAGTGAACTGTATCCCTGAACTCAAATTTGGGTATTTTTTGAAGTAGCCGTATATAGTATTAGATATATTAGTTTCCAGTGACCAGAGGTTGTCCCCAGTGGCTCCCCCAGTGGTGGCTGCCCCCAGTCTGTTGCAGGGAGGCACTTTCAAAGATAGCAGATCTCTCTGCTGCATCTGCCTGCCTTGGAAAGGAGAAGGAACCCAGCCCAGAGGCATGCCCTGCTGTTGCTTGTTTACACGTTTGCTGGTGCCTTGGCTGCCCCAGCTTGACCAGCCTGGTGCTTAATCTAGCTTGCAACTGAGTTAGACAACTGCCATGTTCCTTTAAGCTAGAGAAAATACAGAATACTAGTCTCAGAAGATATTTCAAACCCTGCAATGTGCCCATTTCAGAAGCAGACTTGGGGACTGCACCACCCTATGCATCTCATAAGCCGCTCAGTAAGTCAGGAATGGAGCCAGACAGTAAAGCTGGCAAGCAGAAGCTTCCAGAATGTTCCAGTCAAATTGTGTCTATTCTGAGGCCCAGGGAGGCATTTTCCTCTATGTGTGGGGTACAGGATGTGGGGCTGCTGTGACTGATCTTTTGTAAATGGGGTTCATGTAGCCCAGACTGGTCTTGAACTCAACATGTAGCAGAGGATGACCTTGAACTTCTGAACTTCACCTCCTAGGTGCTGGGATTACAGGCATGTGCCACCATGTAGTTCATGCCGTACTGGAGATCAAACCCAGGGCTTTGTGCACACTTAGGCAAGTACTTCCCCAACTGAGCACATCTCCAGCCATGGCTGATCTTAATGTTCCACTCTATAGGTTATAGTCAGACTTTCCCCCAGAAAGAGAGGAGCTAGAGTAGACCAGCCTGATGTCCCTGGTATGAACCAGTGCCCTACTTTGGATTGTTGATTGACAGGTGGGCAGAAGTACCCAGGTGAATGGCCTGAAGGATTCAGATGGGGGATTCAGAGTAAGCCTTCATGCCATCCCTCTTGGTTTACTTGGAGCACAGCTGGCTTTTGGAGTCATGTAGAAGTTGGCCACATTATATAGCTCAGCTTCAGGTGACTGACAGGTGACAGCTGCTCATAAGGAGTGAGGCTGAAGGGTTGGGGAGACAGCTCAGTTGGTAAAGTGTTTGCCAGTAGAGCATGGGACTTGAGTTTGATCCCCAGCACCCACATTAAAAAGCCAGGCGTGGTAGTACACGTTTGTGTCCCAGTGCTGGGGAGACAGAAACAGGTGGCAGGCCATTCCAGCTGAATCAGAATTTCCAGGTTCAGGGAGAGCCCCTGTCCCAAAGACTAGGATGAGATGGAGAGTGATTTAGAAAGACACCCAGTGCCACCTCTGCCTCACATGCATCCATGCACATGTGCACATGAATATGCACACAGAGATGGGGCTGAGGGCTGGGAGCCTTCTTGGTGGGTGGTGGTAGTGGCTGCTGCTTCACTAGTCAACCTTTCTTTGAAGTGCTGGGAAACAGCCAGGGCCTTCCCGTGCCAGGGTAGTGCTGTGCTGCTGAATTACACTTCTGGCCTCCTTTCCAGGTGTGTGAGTAGAGGGCAGTTGTGGACAGCTCCTTGTGATTTTGTTCTTCAGGATCAACTGAGAACTAGTCACTCAGTTTTTTATAAGGAGCAAAGACATGAAACGTGGACAGCCACATCAAGACTGATTCAGAGGTAACAAAGGAAGGTATCTCTGGCTTCCTTCAGGCCAGTCCCACATGCCTTTGAAAGTCTGGCGTTCATTCCCCTCCACTTCAGGCTGCCCCAGGACCAAGCACATCTAGGAACACCAGGGTAGAGGGGACCGGGAGGATCTGTACGGTCTTGCTCTGTGGGTGGACTGAAGTGGTTGAAACTTGAGGAGCAGGTGCCTTTGATGACAGGCAGAGCCAAGACAAGTTTTATGGATGAGAAAAAGAAACTCATAAAGTGCTACGTTAAGGTCCCATGGATCTTCTCCATCCTCCTGTTCCCCAGATTCCTGGTTTAGAACATACATGATACACAGGGACCGTTTGTGGCTATTGGCAGGTAAATGGAGGCACTCCATGCTGCTGATGGTTTAGCTGGTATGGCAGAGATCAGCCACGTGTGCCTGACTGAGCCTGTGCTTCTGCCCCAAGGAAGCTTTCTCTGTCATTTGCTGGCTCCCAACACCAGTTTTTTGAATGTCAGTGCATGATGCCTCCTTCGCCCTGGCATCAGCTTTTCCTTGAATAAACATTCCATCCTCTTCAGGGTCCCAAGTACCATATGTGCCCCAGGAAGTGCATCCAGCTAGGCACAGGAATCGTTTTGCTGTGGTTGATGAGATGGCCTGTACACAGGCCATTCTCTGCATGTGATAGTTTTGTGTAGAGCAATAGCAAAAATTGAGACACTGAGTGCTCTAGAGGTTTGGAAAGGGAGGGCTATAGTGGAAACTCAGCACCAGCTGACCTGGGCTAGAAATAACCTCTGCCCACAACTGTCCTTGACCCCCACACCCGGAAGGGGAGGCTAGTGAGCAGTCTCATCTGTTCTGGCCTCTTTCTTTAATGAAATTAGGACTTTCTGGTATTCTTCCATAACTAAAAATAAAAGTCACAGAATTGGGAAATAAAGGAAAGTGTTCCGTAAACTGGGGGAAGTGAAAGCTAGTTGCTCTGTCAGGCAAAGACACAGAACCCATGATGGGTTTACAGACAGCTTAGCTTGTTGTTTCCACCTTTGGCTGTGTCAAGAGTGCTTGCGCTATAATGACCAAAGAATGGGGGACAGTGCCTTGGGGAAGCAGTGACTGGCCCTACAGCGGGTCATCAGGCTTCATGCACTTTGGGCCTCTCAGCAGTTTCAGGACCCTCAGTATGCACTAGCTTTTTGGTGGAGATGTGGAGGTTCACTGAGGTTGGACATTTCATTCAGTTTATACTCCTGCCATGTGGGTAATGGGCTTTGCAAGTGGGTTTGAAGTGAGCTGGAATTAACACAAGCTGGAAGGTGGGGGGAGGAGCAAGTGAGAGGGGGAGGTGGAGCCTGCTCAGAAGAGCAGCTGTTACCTTCTGTGTACACCACTGGACCAAGGCCTCACCCCCACATACCAGGAAGCGTGGTGCTTATTCCACCTCCCAGATGCTGAATGAGAGCCTCTGTGATAGGTGGTACCCAAGGGCCACCGTGGCAGAGCTGAGATCCCTGTGTCTCTACCTCTAACAGAGTCTGTCCTCCTTATGCAGCCACTGCAGCAGGTGGTCAAGGTGGACAAGGGAACTTCAACTCGGGTTTTTGAAAGAGTGGAGATTCTACAGGGCCACAGCCCTGTTCCCGGGGTTTGGGGTGAAGTTGTCTTCCCTGGACTCAAGACTGGCTGGGCAGTGCTGAGCCACAGGCCTCAGTGTGGTATGCAGCTTCACCAGAGCCCTGGTGACAGGGAGGGAGAATGAAGCTTGTAGGAGGGTGGGAGGAACTTCAGAACAAATGGAAACAGGAACACCGAGCTTCCCTGAAGGTCTCCTGCAACATAAATGGCAAGGGACCTCCCGCCATAGGACCTTCGGGAATGGCCCTTGCAGGTCAGCACACAGGACTGGGAACCCACTGGGCCATGGGAGTGCCTGTGTTCTTTGTCACCACAGAAACCAAAGGTATCATATTTAAACATTTAAGTTGTCGTGGAAATGCACCTCTCTTCTTGGCTACCCTAGCTCTGGGGAGACGGACAGGTAGATCCTTGTGGCTTACTAACCAGCCAACCCAGCCTACTTGGTGAGGTTCAGGCTTCAGGAGATCCTGTCTTGAAATACAATGGGTAGTATCTGAGCAGTAGAACCCAAGGTTTTCTTCTGGCCTCCACATGCGTACACGTGCATGAATGCTTGCATACACAAGACATGCATACATACACAAGAAGGTTTTGATGCCAAGTGCAATCAGAATATTGCTAAAAAGAAAGAACCTAGCTTTATGTCTGCTTAGGAAATATCTTTACTTAACAGTTCAGAGGCCTCAAGGTGGCTGACATGTGGTCATGTGAGAGAGGCTCCCCATGAGTCACTGGAAATGGGGACAGTAAGTGTGTGAACAGAAAGTCTGCAGGGAGGAAGCTCACTGGCGGCAGGGAGACGATTGTAAATGCATCGGGGGTCATTTTAAAGGGCTTTGGTTACATATTATGATTATTCCTGAAACAGTTCTTAGCTGGACATGATGTTGCACACCTACAATCCCAGCATTTGAGACAGAAGCAGGGGTGGAGGGCACTGCAGATTCAAGGCCAGATTGGTCTGCATGCCAAGTTCCAGGCTAGCCAGGAGTATACAGCAAGAGCTTGTCTAAAAGAGAAAAAGGGATGGGGAAGGGTGGGTGGGTGTGGGGAAGAAAGAGAAAGGGAGGGAGAGGAGGGTAGAGGAGAACCGAGACAGGTCTTGGGAATACAAGAGCATGTGGGTGTGAAAAGGAGTCTGTTTTCCGTTACTATAATGGGATACCTGAGGGTGGACACTAAAGAAAGAATTCATAGAAGACAAAAGAGGAAATGTCTTGGGTGCAGCTACTGCTTCTGTATATTTTCCTTATAAGACTGCATCTGCCTCCCGCCTGCCTTGTGGGCACAGACCCTTACGTTCCTCAGTCATCTGCAGCGTCTTTCCTCACTGTGTAACTTGGTGTTTTCAGGTCTTTGCAGAATGATCCACCTCCTCAGCTAGTTGATTTTGGGGGCAGCTTGGCACTGTTTAACCCTTACAGTGATGTAACAGTCACCGTGCTCCCGGACCCTTGTCTCACGTACAGTCTTGTGCTAATACAAAGTGTTGGAGCGTTGCCGTACCTGGCTTTCAGGTCTGTCTGCGGGACAAATTTCTAAGTGTAGATGCCAACCCATGCCAAGCTCTCACAGTTGGCAGCAGGGTCTGGTTTCTCCGTGGTCACAAAGCCCTGGCCTCTTAGTGCTGTCCCATTCACCTGCATGGTAACTAACCCCCATGAGAATTTGGCACACTGAAACCTGAGGATTCCGCCTCGATTTTATTTTTCTTCTTGAAGCTGGAACACCAGATCTGCACTGACTCTGTGCTTTTTCTGTTGTCCCTGTGTATCCATTCCCCTTTTCTGATGGGGTATGGGAGGGCTGCATGTGCACATGTACCATACATAACGTGTGGAGATTAGTTTTTGGAATCAGTTCTCTCCTACCATGCAGGTTCTGGGGACTAAGCTCGGGTCATCAGGCTTGACGAGTACTCTTACTCTTCTGCCGTCTTTCCAGCCCAAGGTCTCTAATGCGCTGGCCAGCACATTGTGTTTTATGTTGGTTTTATGCTTTCCAAAGACTTAGCTTTGTTTAGGGTTTTAGCTTGTTTTATTTGTTTACAGACGGATTTCTTTTAAGTATCACTGTGTACTGTCGCGTCTGTCTCTCGTCCAACAAGGAAGACGTGACCCCAGACTCTTCTTAAATGCAGTTTATTCAGGAACCTTGAACAACCCTTTTGGCTTTTTACTTTCTAACTTCTTCTCTCCGGGGAAAAGCCCACCACAGAGTTAAATCCCCTCCTGCCAGCCAACCCCAAACTACCACATGGTGAAAGCAGATAGGCTCACACATGCGGAAGCAGGGCCAGACCTCAGCCACAGCCAATTATGGAGCTGTTTGCTCCAGAGAGCACCCACCCTCGGGATGGTGGGAGGTGGGATCAGGCGCCATCTTTAAGACGCGGCAATCCGCAGCTCTCTACAGTATACTGTGTAGCTCAGGCTAGTCTTGAACCCTAGATCCTCCTGCCTCATCCTCCCGAGTCCTGGGATTACACATATGGCCCCCAAGCAGCTTAGACATACAGCTGTGTTTGAGGTCTTCCTTCCCTGTGGTACTTTGGGCTGGGGGGCAAGCCATGTGCACAGACTCAGCCTTCCTTGTTTTCCCAGGATGGGCAGCCAGCTGTGCAGTCATATCTGCAGGACTCACTTCCTCCTCCCTGGGCCCACACCAAGGGTGAGGTTTGAGTGGTCTGACATGATTTTTTTGGTGGAACTGTTCTATGCTAGTGCCATCAGGCATTTTATAATATGTCATGACCTCATGACAGGCCTCCATCAGCTTTTCTGGAACGATTTTTCTGTCTTTACACACATTTATTCTTCCAGATAGATTGTTGCCATCACCCCCGACAACTGTCTGTCATTCTAACACATTGAGAAGCCTGTAGATCTGACCTCTCTCCTCTCTGTCATCCACTGACATGACTGTGCTGCTTAAACTCTTAAATAAGAGTTTTTCATTTTCTTTCAATATAGTTTTGTTCCCATAATCCCAGCACTCAGGAGGCAGAGGTGGGACATTCGAGTTTTACACTGGTCTCTGCTATGTAGTGAGACCTTTTCTCAATAAAATAAATCAAGTCTAGGACATGGGCTGGGGACGTAGCTCAGTTGCCAGCATGCTGGCTTGGTTCACACTGAGCACACCCGTAATCCTAGCACTCTGGAGGTAGACAGGAGAGTCAGAAGTTACCTGGGACCTGTCTTAACCCCTCCATCCCCCAATGTGTATGTGAGTCGCTGTTAAGCACAGACCCCCACATCCAGTCATCTTACCATCTTTGACCCCTGGCATAGAACACCAGCTTCATAAGCGCTAGAGGTCAGGACAGGACCCATCCTACCCACACCCACTGGGTTGTTCCAGCAGCCCCATCCCCAGATGTCAGCACCCAGGAAAGACCTCTGTCTTTTGTTAGCTTCTTGCTCAAGAGGCTGACTCAGGAGTTGAGCTAGAAATCACTGGTCTCCTGACTCAGGAGCCAGTTAAAGGTCAAAGGGCCAAGGTATTGATGTAATAGTTTTCCTTCTCAGGAACCTTAAGCAGAGCCCCTTGACTGACAGGAAAAACAAGGAGGCAAGGGGCTCTGGGAGCCTGGTGCCTTTGGTATGGTCACTGTGGTTCCCTAGTCCGCAGCAACTGGCACCAGCCTAGCTTGGGTTGGCTTGAGATGTGCCAAGAATGGGGCTCAGAGAACCGGTATGATGACTCAGCCACTTAAGGCACTTACTGTCAAACCTGAAGTGGAAGGAGAGAACTGACTCCTGCAAGTTGTCCTCTGATCTCCACACAGCACATGTACCAACACGTAGTAAATAAAAACATAATTGAAACTTGAAGTGCCCCCCCCGCCAGTGTCAGGATGTAGTTACATAGCCCAGGCTAGCCTCCAACTCTTCATCCTCCTGCCTCAGCCTCCTCAGTACGGGGTTTATTTACACCATACCTAGACTCAGCCTAACTCAGTTCTTCCAGAATGCCATAAAGAGTCTCAAAATTTAAAGTTCATCACTATCAGAGCACAGCCTCTGGGCCTGGAGGGGACGTGTGTGCTGTCTACAGAGTCCTGTTACACCAGGCTTCACAGTGGTGCCAGAATGGCAGCCAGGATGCAGACACTGGCCAGACTGCTCCACGGCCCTTGTGTGGGAATTGTTCTGATGCCACCTGTCCCTTCCTCTCCAGGCAGGTGCAGGATCCAGTTTTCAGAATGTGGTGGTCCTGGCTTTCTACCTGTTGTCTGCTGGCACTGCTAGCCGGTGCCCAGAGCAAGCCTTCTTTCCACCCATTGTCTGATGACCTGATTAACTACATCAACAAACAGAACACAACATGGCAGGTGGGCTGCACGACTGCTTCCTGTGTGTCTGTCTCTGTCTGTCTGTCCCCTCTTTGGGTCACCTTGTGCGTGCTGCTCCTGAGGGGTGTGACTGTCTCTGGACATGGCACTATGTGTTCTGGGAGTTGAGACCCACAGGAGCTGAGAAGTGGGGAATGGTCCGGTTCAGGGTGGGAAATGATCCAGTTTATGGCGGTCTCCTGCTAGCAGCTGCAGCAGATTAGAAAAGATGCTGCTGTCCCAGAGCTGTTGTGCCCCTGTTTCACCCTGCCTGTTCCCATAATCCCCTAGATTGGGCAGAACCCCTGCCCTCCCTACCCCCATTCTGGGAAACCCCTTATTGGTGGGTGACTGTCGGGGGGACTATCTTCCAGGCTGGACGTAACTTCTACAATGTTGACATGAGCTACCTGAAGAAACTCTGTGGTACCGTCCTTGGTGGACCCAAACTGCCAGAAAGGTGAGCTTCAGGTCCTGGGAGGGACACTGCAGTACACCCGGGCCTGTGAGCAGCAGAGCTGATCTGAGGGCGTAGGAAGGGGAGGCTCTACTGGATCCATCAGTATGCCCTTTCTGGGATGCAGGGGCCATTTCAAATGCTGGCCTCATTATTTTGTCTCAGAGCCAGAGCCCTGGGCCAGGCTCCAGGTGTGGCAGATGAGGTCTGGGTGCCCTGAGCTATGAATAATTCAGGGGAAAGTCATAGAAGCTGACATTAATGTTTCATCTTTCTGGAAAAACTGCAGTGGACCTCTTCATGCAAAAACTGCTCTTAACCAAGCTTTAGCGAACTTTAGGGATGTCTGAGGATGAGGTCAAGTGTTGGGTCTCCGCTTTATACACATTGTGATGTTCAGAGTAATGTGAACAGAAAGCTTAAAGCTGCCAGCTCCTCGGCACATAGGGGAGGCACAGTTACTTCTTAGAGATTCCAAGTCAGAAAGGTGGGAGAAGGTTGAAAGCGTTAGAGAGTCACAGCAAGGCAAATACACACACCGGAGCAAAGGCCCATACTGTAGACTCTGCTTGGCCCTCCCTTCTGATGACAGCCACATAATATGACCCTCAAATAAGCTGTGCCCTTAGGGGTCTTGCGGTGGCCTCGAATTCATGATCTTCCTGCCTGACATGCCACCATCCCCCAACCCCTATCTCACCTCCAACCCAGTGCTGGGCATCAAACCCAGGACTTGAACATGCTTGAGAGGCGCTCAGACACTGAGCTACATCTGCAGATCTAGCTGAAGAGCTTGAATATTTCCTGTCTACCCCTGTAACACCTGGGGTGGGCCTGTCTACCCCTGTGACACCTGGGGTGGGCCTGTCTACCCCTGTGACACCTGAGGTGGGCCTCTCTACCCCTGTGACACCTGAGGTGGGCCTGTCTACCCCTGTGACACCTGAGGTGGGCCTCTCTACCCCTGTGACACCTGAGGTGGGCCTCTCTACCCCTGTGACACCTGAGGTGGGCCTCTCTACCCCTGTGACACCTGAGGTGGCCTGTCTACCCCTGTGACACCTGAGGTGGCCTGTCTACCCCTGGTGCACTGTTACATGACTCTTCAAGGATAAGAAAATCAGACGAATTCCAGGTGGATCCACTGTGCCAAAAAACTGAAAATAAATGTGAATCACTGTGATTTCGATGCCTTGGGTGGGCATGATGTGCACACTTAACGGTTTCAGCACTCACTAAGGACTTGGTCAAAGCAGGAAGATGTAGTGTTCCAGGCTAGCCTGGGATACATAGCCAGACAGTGACCTGTGGTACCAGATCAGGTGTTTGTGATTGAGGATGGAGTTTAGGGGCAAGGTCTGGACCCACGGGTAGAACTGTTCAGAAATATGCCGAAATGTAGAAAGAAGCATACGCAGCTGTTTGTCCTGAATGATAGGACCTCCCTGTCAGTGTCTGCGCAGCTTGGGCCTCACATCGAGTGTAGGAGGTTCAGCCTAGTCCTGGGCTAGACACTCTTAACCGAGTATCTTTGCAGGGGTCAGGGAATGAGTTGTGAGTTTGTAATGGAGTTCTTTTGTCCAGAATTCGGTTTGGAGAGGATATAAATCTGCCTGAAAACTTCGATGCACGGGAACAGTGGCCCAACTGCCCAACTATCAAAGAGATCAGAGACCAGGGGTCCTGTGGCTCTTGCTGGGTAAGACCGTGCTGGTGGGAAGAACTTCTGGGCACAGGCAGTGGGGAGAGATCAGTGTATCCAGGGAAAGATCACCTGTGACCAGCAAGTGAGGAAATGTTTGGCGTTGGTTTCGTTCAATACAGTGGTAATCCTTGAGGTCAGGAGTCACGGCAAGGATGAGCAAATGATGGGTGTCAGGCAGGTCCTTTAGATCTAAGCCTATTGCACAGGCTGCAAAGCCATTTTCTTTCAATGAACATGGCAGCTGTGATCCAGCCCAGCTTCATGTGACTGCTCCATGTCTGTCGATAGGAAATATAGCCATTTTTACTATTTTTTAAGTATACAATTCAGAGGCATTAAATGTGTTCCCAGTGCTATGTAGTCATTTCTGCTTCCCGTCTAGAGTCTCTTCATCTCCCCAAAATGAAGTGCTCATAACACCAACACCCTCTGGCCCTCCTGTGCCCTTGGCAGTGCCCGTCTGCTCTTAGTCTCTGAGGATTTGCTCCATGCGCCTACCACGAGGGTATGCTATAGCTCTTGGCTTGTGAATGAGCTGTTAGAGTTAATGTTTCAGAGGTGACCCAAGTCCCCAGACAGGGTCAGGTAGATTGATCTCTTTAATGCGAAGGGTGTGCCCAGGAGCCTCGCCTGACAAGGAAAGGGTCTAGCCATTCGGAAGGCGCAGGTTCTTCTATGTTGAGGGCTAGAAAGGCCACACGTGAAGCAAGGCGGCCTTCTCACCAGATGGGACTGATTTGTTCCTGCAGGCATTTGGGGCAGTGGAAGCCATTTCTGACCGGATCTGCATCCACACCAATGGCCACGTCAACGTGGAGGTTTCTGCAGAGGACCTGCTGACCTGCTGCGGCGGCCAGTGTGGGGACGGGTGAGTCCCAAGCAACTCTTTCTGGAGACCTCAGGCCTTTCCTCCTTAGTACAAAGTCACTCCATGGGAAGGGGAAAGCTGTTCTCAAGACAGAGAGGGAGACGTGAGGACCGGCATGCAGGCCTTGTCTACAAGCTGCCTCTTTTGGGAGCTACATGGAACCAGGCTGGCCTCATGGAGCTCAGTGGGGATAGAGTCCTGGCAGAATGTGGACTCCACAAACTTTGTCTGCATTTCTGATCCCAATCCGTTCTTGCACTTGTTCCTTCTCGGTGAGGGAAACATACTCGCCTGTGCTGTAAGTAAGGCTGACATGCTCAATGGTGGGGGCAGGGAGGGACTTAGGCTAAACATAGGTGCTTTCCACTGCGCTCTGGCCCTGGGTCTGTAACAGTGGTGTAGGTTGGACTTTCCTGAGAGCTCTGAGAGAAGCGTGATTAGGCCTCATTGCAGCCAAGTCATTGCTTTGAAGCTTAATTCTGGAAGAGCAGGAAGAGGTGGGGAGGGCAGTCTCGCCTGGTCCACACTGTGTCCTGCTTCAGCCCATTTGAGCAGTAAGAAAAAACTGCTTGTTTTGCAAGGGGTTCTTCCCAAGTACAGCTGTGCCACCCCCACTGAACCCTAGTGGATACCTCTGAAACTAAAGCCATAACCCTGTAGTTACAGCCTGGTATACTCCCAACCCCATTCAGTCTTAACTGAGCGCACACTCGCTGTGGCAGGAGCTCTCTACGTTCAGAACCTCGGCCTTTTTATGTAGAGAAAGGACGTGCCCCTTTTCTTGACATGTCTGAACTGCAGCATCAGCGTTGTTATGTGGGGTACTCTATTAAGACAAGGCTTACTTGAGCCCACGCACTGCAGTACAGCTGTGGCTTTGATAACCAAAAGCTCTCACCTAACTGGCGTGGCTCGTGTCCGTAGCATGGATGCTCTGGACAGAGATGATCGGTACTCCATGCTGAAGAGAGCAGAGCAGTGTGAGATCTGTCCCGCTACCTGGGAGAGTGTGCAAGTTAAAACTTGGGAATTATTATCAGAATTTTCCACTTAATGTGTTTGGACCATAGTTCAAACTAAAACCTCAGAAATCAACTACAGATGAGAGAGAGACTGAGAGACTGAGACTGCTATGCCTTGGGAATAGAGAAGGGTTTGCATTTGAAAACCACTTTTTCAGAAAGGGCACACGGAAGCTCAGTTTGGCACAAGCATGGAGAAGGACAATCCTGTGTCCTCGTGGACAGAGGTGGAGCTTGAATGAGTCCCTGATGAAGTGACTAGAGAGGGAAGAGCTGGCTCATTGGGCTGTGAGAGAACCTGTGCCAGGTGCCAAGGACAGTGCATGCCTTGGTGACGCTGGTACCTGTACCACGTAGTGGTCTGGGAGCAGCCGGAACTCTGGTGATGAATTTGACAGACATTCTTTCACAGCTGCAGTGGTGGCTATCCCTCTGGAGCATGGAACTTCTGGACCAAAAAAGGCCTGGTTTCTGGCGGACTCTATAACTCCCATATAGGTGAGTATGTGCCTTCGAACCCTGTCTCCCAGGTCAGTTTCACAGGCAGCGATTCTTGACGGCTTCCTTCTCCACGGTAAAGGGAAGGTCAAGGGTGGCTGATGAACAGTTAAGCAGCCTAGCTGCAGACACAGTCTGGCCACACCCACAGCTCTGCTTGGCCTGGAGGGTCATGAAGTGGGGCTGCAAGATGACATTTTGTCCTCGCCATCCATCAGGCTGCAGACCATATTCCATCCCTCCCTGTGAGCACCATGTTAACGGCTCCCGGCCCCAGTGCACTGGAGAGGGAGACACTCCCAGATGCAGCAAGAACTGCGAGGCCGGCTATACCCCGTCCTACAAAGAAGATAAGCACTACGGTAAGTTGCAGTCTGCTGAACAAAGGGCGGGAGGAAAAGCCACCGTTTTCTGCCACCTTGTCCACGCAGGGTTGAGCTACAAGGTATTGGACAGACCACCTGTTCTGTAAGGTGCAAGGGGTTAGAACCTAGCTTAAACCTCAGCATCCTCTTGGCTTCTTCCAGGACCATCTAGCTCTGCTCATACTTAGAGAGGCCTTCCTTGGTATCCTGGAGGGCTGGAGGTGCCTCCTGCCCTTATCCAGCCTGGTGTGGTTCCTTCCACAGGGTACACTGCCTACAGTGTGTCTAACAGTGAGAAGGAGATCATGGCAGAGATCTACAAAAATGGCCCAGTGGAGGGTGCCTTCACTGTGTTTTCAGACTTCCTGACTTACAAATCAGGTGGGTGTTGACCCTGGAGCAGCCAGGGCTGGGAAGTTAGAGCTCAAGGGCCTGGGTGGGTCCACATGAACCAGTGAAGCAGTGCTCTGGGAGGAAGGCAGAGGCTTCAAGAGAGGGCTGGGGTCCTACCACCTGGGTTCCTAGGCAGGCAGTCAGCCCATGGCTCTGGTGAACTGGTGATTGTAGCCTCCCACCTGTCATTGTATCCTGGCTCCCCTCCATGCATGGTTCTCCAGAGCCTTCTAGGAGCTCCTTTCCTTGCCCTTCCAGCCCAGCTCAGCTCCTCGACAGAAGGCACTCCTGTCTCTCTCTCTGTCAGCATGCTCAGCTCCCGACAGAAGGCGCTCCTGTCTCTCTCTCTGTCAGCATCCACATTTGGCAGTAAATGTTCCTTTCAGTCTTTGCAAAGACCTAGATCATGCGTGAAGCCGAGGGATAAGCAAGCGGATTCCGCTGCATTGCCCAGGCTGGCTTTGACCTTGGAATCATACCATCTCAGCTTCCTGAGTAACTGGGGTCACAAGTGGGATGCATGGTGACTCTTCATACCATCTCCACCCATATTAAAGATACATTTGCAGTTTGAAAAAGAGAGTCGCCCTTTAATGGAAGGCCTGCTTCACCAGGGCTCTGAACACCTCAGCCAGTGTCTTTCCCATCAGCCAGCAGTGGCTGTCTCATTTCCTCTCGTGTACGCCAGAGCAGCAGTTTCAGAACTCAGCAAGCCATGTAAACTTTGACAGATGAACCCAGACACAGAACCTCCAGCATAAAACAGGCCATTGAGTTTACATTTGTTTCATGTTAGCATGTTATTTTTTTAAAGGCAAACCAAAACATGTTTGTGGGATTCTGTTTTGTTAGTTAATTCACATGCTTGTGAGTGTTGGACTTTCAATATTTCTTATTGCTACAGTCAGATGTAGTGGCACCTACCTGTGTAATCCCAGCACTCGGGAAGCTGAGGCAGGATTGTGAGTTTGAGGCCATCCTGGGCTTCAGAGGCTCTCTGTCAGAGGCATCTCTCTCTCTCTCTCTCTCTCTCTCTCTCTCTCTCTCACACACACACACACACACACATTTAGATAATCCCCTAAATGTGCGTACGCCCTCTGATAGAGCCCTGGTATTTTGATGGTGCTTGGGATTAGCCTTGCATATGCTAAGTGTTCAGCCAGAGTTCCAGCCCTCTAGTCTTTATAGGATGGGCCGGGTGGCCGGCTGTCTTGAGGAATCTGTGGCCAGTGTCCAGTCAGAACTGCCTTTCCCTTCTTTAGGAGTATACAAACATGAGGCTGGTGAAATGATGGGTGGCCATGCCATTCGCATCCTGGGGTGGGGAACGGAGAACGGCGTCCCCTACTGGCTGGTGGCCAACTCCTGGAACACCGACTGGGGTGACAATGGTGAGTGACTGCCCCCTTCCTGCAGAGTAAGGAGCCATGGCCACCTCAGCCTCTCTGCTACACTGTGGCATAACTTCAAACCCTAAGTAGGCTTGGCCCTGACCACTGAGATACTAGTAAACCATGTTTTCCCTTTGCTCTGGAACCACCGCAGGGGGGTGCTGTGTGCCAGTACATGGCTTCACATAGCTGTGCACACAGTTCTCATTGCAGTAGGGCAGCATATGAAGGGCACCTAGGACTGTGCCTCAGATGCAAGGGACTAGGTGGCATGGGCCCCTGAAGCTGGCAGGGTGTTGGGAGTTGGGGCTTAGTGACTCACTCTTAGATCTTGGGATGGGTCTGAATCTACCAAGAGTCAAAACTGAAGGTTGTCAATCGTGGTGGCATACTTCTCTTACCCTAGCACTCATCATGCAGAGAATGGAGCTTGTGGCCAGCCAGGGTTAGAGTAAGGTGCTATCTCAAAGAAAACCGCTGTCAAAAACTCGGGGCATACTTTGAAAGCACCTTACTTTTCTTTCCAGGCTTCGTTAAAATCCTCAGAGGAGAGGACCACTGTGGAATCGAATCAGAAATTGTGGCTGGAATCCCACGCACTGACCAGTACTGGGGAAGGTTCTAATCTTCTGTGACCTGGCTGGCCAGTCCTGGGGGAATAGTTCCCTAAATTCAGCCAGCCAGGCTGGGAATGAGGCAGGACAGGAAAGTCTTTGATTCATTGAGTTAACCTAAGGTGCAAGATTCTAGACAGGACTAACAACTGAACCAGAGCTGTCTGACATCAGAGCTGTCTTCTAAGGAGTCCATCCTTGCCTGGCTCCCTCCCAGCCTGTTCTGTGGCACTGACCACAGCACGGATCAGACCTTCCTTCCCTCTAGACTAGTGCTGTTTGCAGTGCCTGCTGCTGTGGCTCTGGCTGCCACCTCTCTTGCCCTTGTCCCAGCATCTCAAGAGCAGGACAGACCAAGGGCTTTGGCTACAGATTTTCCAAAGGAATGGAGCATGGACTTCTAATGAGAGTGGACACATGCCACACCCATCAGCTGCACCTTGAAGCCAGTAGCCTCCTTGATTTGTGATAGGTACCATTGGTCATGTGTGTCCCTCTGGAGAAAGCTACCTTCTCCCAGGGTGCCCAGGTCCATCCATTGCCCTTGGTGATGTGACAAGCCCAATTTGACCTTGTCTTGGCTGATGCTTTTTAATAAGAGTTTTATTTTCTCTGCACCTCGGTTAATCATGTGAATGGACAGTTGATTAGCTGGAAGAGCTGTACTAGTTTTACAGATTGTCTCCCAATGGTATGGCTTAAAAACAAGTAATCCTGGTTTTGTGGCTGACCTTCTGACCTCAACCACCAGTGAAACTAGTCTAGGAGAACCTGCTTGTACCACTTTAAAGAGTCACTGCTTCGCCCTGTAATGTTAACAAGGAATGACTGTGCCAATAAAGTGTTCCTCCTTCAGCCTGACATCTGCTCTCATAGCTTCCTGGAGGCCAGGTGAATGGTCCTGTGCTAACCTCAGCCCAGCCATATTGCCAAGCTGTGGCATCTCTCTTGGTTTCTGGTCACCCTCATCATCCCTTCTAAATCCATTCCCAGAACTCTGCTGCTTAGAGGGTTACAGAGTTGTGCTTCCAAGTTTTATTTACAAGCCTGCAGCCCCTGCAGTTTCTGCTTACAAAAGGCAGGCATGGTGTTTTGCGCTGCTCTCCAGGGGCTCCTGATAGAATAGGCTGTGGCTGTTACAATGGCTGGTATTCCGTGTCCCTGGCTTCTGGTGGGCCAGATTCTCTGTGGAAAGCAATACTGCAGTGTGAAAGGAACCAACTGGCCGCCAGGAGTGCTATAAGCTGCCCTGAAAGTGAAAAGTGGGGCTGGAGATGTTGCTTAGTGGTAGAGGGCTTGCCTAGCATATTCAAAGCTCTGGGTTCAATCCCCAGCACCACAAAAGGAGAAAAAACGGTGATGCACTGAAGTAGCTCATATGTAGAATGCCCAACTAACTGGATTTCAGATGTTTTATATAAATGTCCATACCACATATTTGGGTATAAACAATGCAGCTGGTTATCTGAAATCCTAGTGGAGCTTGGCACCCCATGTTATCTGCTAACTCCTGAAAGAGCAGACACATAGAAAAAAACTTTTATTTATTTTTATTTTATGTGTATGACTGTTATTGCTTGCATTTGTGTAAGTGCACCTGTGTCATTCAAAAGCCCATGGAGGTCAGAAGAGGGCACTGGATCTCCTGGAACTGGGGTCATGGATGGAAGGTAGCTGCCATGTAGGTGTGAGGAACCAAACTGAGTCCTCTGCAAGAGCAGCCAGTGCTCTTAACCTCTGAGCCACCCTCCTACCCCCATTTTATATATTTTTGTTTTGGCGACAAAATTTCATGTAGCCCTTGCTAGCCTCTGTTACTGAGGATGGCCTTGAATTCTTGATCCTTCTGCCTCTACCTCCCAAGTCCTGGGAGTGTTGGGAATCTTTGAAAGCTTCTAAAAGTGCATCTGTGAGAATAGGTGTCAGAGAGCTGTGTGGCTGGAAGGGACCACATCACCTGAGCCCGCATTCAGGAAGTGCCAAAGGGAATGATGATGGAGGCTCCAGTGCTCCCCTTTAGACCAAGGCTCTTCCCTCTAGGAGTCTATGTGAGCTTTCACAAAAGGCAATCTTAGACTGCAAGACACAAATTTCTAACACCCTACCTTGAAATCCCAGCTTTGATGCTTACATTACCTGGAAAATACTGAGTCTGCTTTAAAACTAACTTTTAATCAAGGTAATGCGAAAAGGTCAACACAGTGACCTTTTTGTCCAAGACCGACTAAGCCTCAAATGACCAACTAAGTGAAGTCTCTATGAACCCAAACAAGTGGTCACCAGTACTTACAGTAAGGAAATGTGTCTTTTTGTCCAAGACCGACTAAGCCTCAAATGACCAACTAAGTGAAGTCTCTATGAACCCAAACAAGTGGTCACCAGTACTTACAGTAAGGAAATGTGTCCTTGTGTACAATGCGGAACAGCTGTACAGGGTGGGTTACTTCGGTGATTGAGCATGTGCAGCAGACTGGACAGAGGCGTAGACTACTCCCACTGCAGTCATTTCCACCTGGTTTCATTGTCCCTCAAAGGTTCGCAGCTGGAAGCTTGGTCCCCAGTGTGGCAGGGAGGCAGTGGAACCACTGAGACCCAAGGCAATGTGATGGGGGTGTTGGGGACTGGGTCCTCAGAACAGGTTCTTGCAAGCTGAGGACCAGAACAAGCCTGATGTGGTGGCTCATGCCTATAATCCTAGCACTCAGGAGGCTGAGGCAGGAGGATTGCCACTAGTTCAGAACTACATAGTAAGTTCTAGTTTAAGTGCAGGACTTTTTGTCAAGCAAGCTTGGGCCTCACTCCTGCCTTCTGACATCATGTGGTCTCTTGTGCGCCTCTGCCACCATGCCCTCCTTCCCATGAGGTCCTCTGGACAACAAAAGATGGGGAATCTCCTCATAAAGCACCCAGCCTCGGGTACTGCTTTATCAGTAGGAAACAGGCACACTTAACTGGAGCCTCTCTGCTGGAATGCCTACCACATTGACTCCCAGACACATACCCAGCCCAGGGACCAGAGTGACAGTGTATCAGACTAGTCACTTTGCGGTTAAAAATGGACCAATATAAGAGAACTGATTTTCCTCCCAGTCACTTGCAGTATAAACAAAATGTGGCAAAAATCAAGGTGGTCTGCAGATAGCAGGATGAAGCTGTCACCTGCTCATCCTCCAGCCACTACACGGGCAGCAGCCACCTGCATGGACTCCCAGGTGAACCGATCTTGAGAGTCATCACAGTTCTTGTTATTTCTGCAGTGCTGGGGACCCAATCTAGGGCCATGTGCAGACCAGGTGAGTGTTCCACCACTTAAGCTATATTACCAGCCCCTAGACACCATTATAAACACCTCAAAATAATCAGCCTGTGCTAGAGGCCACACTCCTGACACGGGACAAGAGACAATGCTGCTGCACTTGGAGCATTACTTAGAAGGATGAAGTCAGACCACAGTATCAAAGCACCCGGAAACAAGCTGGTGAGAAAGGCGCCAGGCGGAAGGAAAGGTCACTTCATTTTCTATTGTGATAGGTGTTCAAAGACTGCTTCAGATCAGATACATTCAATTACCACTCTAGCCAGGCCTCACTAAGATCCTGTGACCATCTCATGTGTGGCCACTTCACTGAGAGCAGCAGTAAGCACACTGCCAAGGGCCCTAAGAGGAATAAGGACCATGACGCAGCAAGCACCAGGCTGAGGGCAAGGCGTCCTTCGCTTTGCAGTTTTCTGAAGGTCCTACACAGAGTTCTCTGAGGGCTTAAAGTAGGAAGAAAACCAAAGGGAGCCAAATCCATCCTTGAGGAAAAGGTAAACCCATGTCTCATGAACTCCAGCTTGCAGACACATTCAAGTCAGTGTTCTCCTGTCTGGACATAGTCTTCTGTGACCTGGGACAGTGTGCTCAGGTACTGCCAGCTCAGGGCAGCCAAGAGCATCACGAATGACAGATAAATGGGGGAGTAGTGGCTTCGGGAGATGAGCTGACAGTTGGGAAGATTCTGTGTCCTGATCATGGAGATGATCTGCTTTGTTTGGCTAGAAGAGGGGTCTGAGTCCGGGATTCGATGATAAATCTGTTCAGGAGAGAGGGAAAGCTCTTAGTTCTCGTATGAATATAGAAGCATCGCAAGAACAGCGTGTCTTCCATGGATCTGACAGTTCAGCAGTGGCTGCTTCATGCCTGGCTCACCAAGGAGGAAACAGGCTCTGAGAACACCACAGCCTGTCCTACTGAGCAGGAAGGCACAGCGCACACACTGCACCCACACTACTAAGCACCCGGAGAGCACGCCACTCCACACTGACCTCACCCAGTATAGGTGAGGCATGCAGTCAGTGCCTCATAAATGCTGACATGGTTTAACGAGGCTGATCAGAGTTACATGGAGAGCAGATGGTTCCAGCACAACTAGGCAAAACCAGCTGGTACAAGGCCTAAGTCTAGCACAGAAGCAGGGGACAGTCCTGCAGCCCTGCACGGGCCTCGGATACAGGCCAAGTCCAGCTGTCCCTCTACCCGACGCTTTCGGTGCCTCACATCAAGACTGGCTTGAGTTATCAGCCTCTCAACCACATACCTGTTTCTTTTGTGCGTGAATCCTAAGTCCACTCCTGTTTACATGGCCACTGAAAAGATCTACAACCTGTTCAGATAACCCTACGGCCCTACCTGCAGACTATCTGAGCTCTAGCCCCTTCCAAATGCACAGAGCACTGTGCAGCTCCCTCTCTACGTGCAATGCCACAGCACACCTCTGCTCTTCACTCCTACCATGCCCCTTCCCCCGGCCTTTCTCTCCCCTCAGGTCTCAACTTTCGTGCGATGCTTTCTAGAACCTCTAGGGTAGACCAAGAGCCACTTTCCTGCACACATGGAATCAATCTGTACACTCCCCACCCCCCAACTAGACTGTAGCTGTCCCATTCAGCTTTTGCTCTCATAAGCATAGCACTGTCGGCCCGCAAATACTGAATCAAATGGACAACAAGGCTGATGACAATTCGAGCCAGAACTGCAGCATGAAGAAGACAGAACAAGCATTTTAATACACATTCTGTTAATGTGGCACATGGTGCATACCCATCATTTAAGCACTCAGAAGAATGGTGACTTTGAAGCTAGCCTGAGCTACAGAGTAAGATCTTGTTTCAAAAACAAACAGGGCCAGAGTGATGATTCAGCAGGTCAAGGTGTCTACTGCCAAGCCTGATTAGCTGAGTCTCATCTATAGAACCCACATAGTGGAACGAGAGAACCAACTGCTGCGAATTGTCCTCTAAATTCTACACTCATGGGATGGCATGCATGAGCACATACATACATACATACACATAAATAATTTAATAGAAAGACAGTAATAAGCCTATGTTGGTTGTGATCACAACCATGAGTCTGCTCCAGCTTCAGAAGAGGCTTGCCTCTAGTAACCTCTACTGTGGCAAAAAAAAAGGTGTGGTTGGACCCCAATGAGACCAACGAAATTGCCAATGCCAGTTCATATCAGCAGATCTGAAAGTTGATCAAAGATGGGCTGATGATCCGGAAGCCTGTGACTGTTCATTCCAGAGCTGCACTTGTCCAGTGCTTCACCATGCCCAGCTTAGATGGTGGGGATCAAAGTCAGGGCTCCCTGCTTGCTAGACCAATATACTCTGCCAACTGTGATACATCCCCAGGCTATGAGTCTTCATTATAAAACAAATTTGGCAAAGTTTCCTCAAGATTGACATTTGAAATATCATCAGATTCTCCTGTTTGAGCTTTGCAATTTTCAAAGATTTTTCTGCATCAAATCAACTTAGATCTTAACACTTTCTTTACTTTGCATTTCACTTGAATGACTTTAAAGAAAACTGTGAGCATCCTGGCCAGAAGTCAACAAGCTTTCTCTTTTTAAAAGTTACTTATTTTTATTTTAAGTG
Organism: Eospalax fontanierii; assembly: GCA_035773235.1. Classification (NCBI taxonomy): domain Eukaryota; kingdom Metazoa; phylum Chordata; class Mammalia; order Rodentia; family Spalacidae; genus Eospalax; species Eospalax fontanierii. The sequence goes on along the minus strand of CM069542.1, from coordinate 57,726,156 downwards.
TGTGTTGCCTGCATGTATGTGAGTGCACCTGTACGTGGAGTGCCTAAAGTTAGAAGAGAGTGTTGGATACCCTGGGAATGGTTGTTAGCCATCACATGGATGTTAAGAACCAAACCAGGTCCTCTGCAAGAACAACCAATGCTCGTAACCTGAGTGTCTCTTCAGCGCTAGTAAGCTTTCTCTTAAAGGGCCAAAAATATTTTTAGCTATCAGGGCTACCCTCTGTTGTAGCTACTCAATTCTGCCCTGAAATTTCAAAAGTATTTAGATAATGATAAACAAAAAGGCTAAGTTTCAACAAAAACAGGTTAGTCTACTTAGTTTACCTACCTTTGTCCTCAAACTCTGAATCACAAGCAGCATTTAATTCTAATAGCTAAGGAAATTACAAAATATGAACTCAAGTGCCCATGAAGTTTTAAAGATTTATTTTTATTTTATTTATGTGTGCCTGTGTAAATGTATGTCATATATGTGCAGGTACTATGGAAACCAGAAGAAAGTGTTGGATTCCCTGGAGCTGGAATGATAGGTGGTTGTGAACCACATGACATGGGTGTCAGGAACCAGGCTCAGGTCCTCTGTTAGCACAGCAAGCACCCTTAACTGCTGAGCCATCTCTCTGACCTCCATATGAAGTTTTTAAAAATGATTTTCTAAAATTAGTGATCAGTAAACCAGGTAATTACAAAATGATGCCTATAATCCCAGTAGCTGGGACACTGAAGGAGAATTACAGTGAGTTCAAGGCCAGCCTGAACTAGAGACCCTATCTCCAATCAATCAATAAATCAATCAAACTAGTGCTCAGAATCAAAATGTAAAGCAAAAATAATATCTAAACCATACACTGTATGTTTCTAATTTATAAAAACTGCACCTGGACAGTCCTGTTGAGAAAGGGTAATGGGAAGCGAAGCCTTGGCCTAAATGAGGACTCCAGCCATGAGGTCGAGGACTTGTTTCGGTTAGTGTCCATCTCTTTGGGTGAACTTATGTTGGTTATATGGTGAACCACCAGTAGCAATTTTCTGGCTAACAGCTGAACATACTCATCTAGTTACTAAAATAATTTTGGGACTGTTTTTGGTTTTTAAGATTCCATTTTCTCTTACACCGGCTTTTGACAGAAATGCTGATGTCCAGAACTTGAAATAGGAGAATACATAATGCCTAACACAAATGAGAGGAAATTAACTTTTATCCAATCTGTTTACACAGAAACAGAAACCCCTCCCTGTAAGGGCCTAGCAGAGAAGTAGAAAGACCAAAGCCTCCGACAGGCAGGAAGGGGTTAGCAGTTCTACCAGCCAGCCATGGGAGCATGGTGGCACATGCTTTTAATCCAGCACTCAGGAAGCAGAGGCAGATTATCTCTGTTAAGAGACCAACCTGGTCTACATAGTGAGTTTCAGGCCAGAGGGGGCTACAGGAAGATTCCATCTCAAAAAAAAAAAAACAAACCACAAAAGAAACAAACAAAACCCATGACAGCTGTGTTCTCTGCAGAACACTCAGGCTAAGGAGGATGGGGGATGGATTATTTTTATAAACTCCTACAATATTCTCATTAAAAAAGTTTTTACTTAATCTCTTTAAAGGTGTGTGTATGAGTGTACTGGCTACATGTGTGTGAGTGCATCTGTGTCAGTATAACAGTGCAGTGCCTTAGAGTCAGAAGAGGGTGGTGAATTCCCCTGGAACTGGAGTACTGAAGTTACAGTACAGCTAGGGTTGTTAGCCATCGAGTGGGTGTTGGAAATCAAACCCTGATCCTCTGCAAGAGCAGCCAGTGCTCTAACTGCTGAGCCAACTCTCCAGCCCCTTTATTTCCATCTTTAATAAGGGCACTTTAAGGGTCCTTAAATGCCAAGAGCCAGGGAGAGAGGGACAAATTATCTCAAACCGAGAGCTATGGCTTTAGGGTACGTCATCTATGTAAGTACTACAGTCATACATTGTCCTGTACGGGTACTAACCCCACTGGAGGAGGTGTGCTTAGCTTTATAGGATGGCTCTGGCATTTGAAATGAAATTAGAACAAAGCCAACCTCAGAAGTGACTGCAGCTCTACAGTCTTCCTTTGTCCACACTCTCTACTGTAAGAATTTCAACTCGGGCCTGTGAAGTCATGGGACAGTCTTGAGTCAGGACATGAGTATGATGGGATCCATTCAGCCGTGCACTGCATCAGCTTACATAAGCCTCAACTTCACACTCCTCATCCATAGAACAAGCTTGGTTGGCCTCTAACATCACCTCGTAGTTCAGAAGACACAATTCTTCCCAGAGCTTCAGCACAACCTTGCTTTATTTATGCTGTCATGAGGGTGTTTTATGGCTCTGAACAATCAGCTTAGTTCCTGTGTGTGTATTTTTCCTTTAATGAAGACTATCATACTGTCTCTTTAGGTTATGTGGTAGTTTGAATGAGAATGTCCCCCATAGGCTCTAAGTATTTGCATACTTTGTCTCCAATTGGTGGCCCTGTTTTGGGAGGTCTTAGAAGGCATGGCCATCCTAAAGGAAGCAGGTCACTAGAGGCAGGTTTACTGAGTTCTCAAGCCTGGCCAGATCTCCTGTCCTGCTCTGCTTCCTGCACCTGCTTGAAGACATGAGCCTCTGCTTTCTGCCCCTGCTCTGGCACCTCCTGCCACCACGTCTCCCTGCCACGATGGACTCTTAATTCTCCTGAAGCTGTAAGCTAAATAAATTCTTTCTAAGTACCCTTGCAGTGTTTCTATCATAGCCACAGAAAGCAAACTAATACCATTCAATATCCAAATATGGTCTGGTTAAACAGTAACATTATTTAAAACATAAAAGCAGCTATAAATTACCCAGGTAGTTAAACAAAAACTCACCTCTTCTATATACTGGTATATGATAGCCTTGACAGCGGGCATGTTGGTGGCATCCATCATCAGAGTAACAGCTTGCCCCTTCCGAATCTTCACTACTCCTTTGAACACCTGCTGATTATTGTAACAGGCAGCTAAGGTAGCGATGGCCATGACCTACAGCCAATAGGAGCAAGGGAAAGTGGTTCAGTTCACTGACGTTACAAATGGCACTGCAAACAGCATGACAAAACCTCCTGCGGAGTGCACAGAGCATTCCAGACCAGCATGTTCCAGCCCAGAAGCCATTCCCATCTGAGTTAGACGGTCACTGTTTTACCTTTCCACTCTTCCATTTCTCAATGGCATAGAGCCAAGTGCCTTTGAGGGTTAAACTATTCTGTCATTAAGTCACAAAAATTCTATTTTATTTGCAAAAAAAACAACAAGCACAAGTAAATCCCAACATTTCCCATACTAAAGCAGTTAATTATTACAAGTAAAATATAATTCAAAATTTCTGGAAATAATTTTCCATTTTAATTTTTCTACTTTTCCTATAATGAACATAATCATCATTTATTTAAAAATTGTATGAGATAAGGACAGCAGAAGAGGAGATGATTTCCTGTGCTCAGATGACAATTAGTTCAGAATAAACAGACACCTAGAATAGGCACACAGACTTTAGAACATGATGAAACCAAGTTTCTAAGTCAATTAATTCCTCTGACTTTAGTCACTCATTTGAGTTAAGGTAAAGGAAATAAGTATAAGAATGCAGAGGAGCTAGGACTACAGCACCAGGTTTTACTATCTTGAGTCTAGGAAAAAAATAATTAAAAGTTAGTGAAGACCTTTTCATCACATTTCTTTATTTCATGTGGAGGTCAGGACACTTGCCCGAGTCGTTCTTTCCCTCCTACCACGTGGATCCCAAGGATCAACTTCAGGTCCTCAGACACTGGCCAGTGCTCTTAACTGACCAGTCACCTTTCTAATGACAACAGCCTCAGCCAAGTTCTAACCTGCACTCCCTGGTCACATACACTGACAACCTGCATTTAATTTTGAGTATAAGATCCAGTTAGTTTAGAATAGTTGATGGAAAGGGGGTAAATTCAGGAGGAAGGTTCTAGAAAACTAACCTTGTTCTTGAATGTGTTACCAAGACTATGTTGTGACTCACTACCTATTCCCAAGCAAAAGAAAACACACTAGCACCATTCTCTTAAGAAACCATGACCCTGACGACATCAGACCAAGACTGTGACTGTTCTACCCACCCCCGCCCGCACCCCACGTCCCTCTGTGAGCCTCTACCTGTGGAATGGCACAGAAGTTAAACACACTCTGGTTCCGGAGCCTCGACAGGTAGGTGATGACATGAGGGATGTGGTGAAGGGTATCGGTTATGAGCTCATTCAGGCACTGCACAGCCACGTCAACATTCTCTGGCTTGGCAAAATCTCCCAGCTTCTTAACATACCTGCCCCAAACCTGGCCAGATTGGAAGGTCAAAGAACAAGTCAGTAGGTGCACAGGATGAGGATTTATAAATGGCACATTAAGAGATCTCCCCTGGCTGGGGTAGGCTCAGTGTAGATCACAGGAGTGAGTGGACACAAGCATGCATGCCTAGCAAGTGTGAGGCCTGGGGTCCATCCCCACGTCAAAACAACAAAAGCACTTTTTCTAATGAGAACTGTGTTATGTAGTGAAATCTCTTTGGTACCAATTGATTTCTCACAGAGATCAAGACTGTTTTAAGCTTCAAGTAGCAGCCATTTACACCTGCCAGTCAAGGTCCAAGCACAAGAGGCAGGTGGAATGTGGAAAGTGCCCCTGCTGCAAATCAGACACAGGAGCACTGCAAGCAGATCGCCCAAACCCGAGATGGCTGATTCTGCTGAGCAAGCACATTTGGGGAGAACAAGGAGCTATATTACAGGACACCACCTCCCAAGGTCTAGAGGTCTAGACACTTTAGAGTAACACCACAAGCCCCTTGATTCCAGTCTGTGTCTGGCTCAGTGATTTAGTTTTTCTTTTTTTGTTTTTAATGTATTTTGCCTGCACATATGTAAGTGTATCTGTGTATCCAATGCCAGTGGAGGCCAGAAAAGGGCATGGGATCCCTGAACTGGAGTTGTTAGCTACCATGTGGGTGCTGGGAACACAACTAGAGTCCTCTGCAAGAACGGTCAGTGCTCTTAACCACTGAGCCATCTCTCTAGCCCCTGCTTTTGAGATAAGATATTAGTCTATTTATAACCTCAAACTCCCAATCCTTCAGTCTCAACCTCTGCAACACTGGAGTTATAAACATGTGTCACCACGCCTGGCCTGGTTTGATGTTTGTTTGTTTATTTAATTTAAAATCACTAAACATAACTAAGATACTAAAGATTTTTTTAAATTTGTGTGTGTGTGTGCATGCATGTTTGTGCATTTGTGCCACTTGTATGTGAATGCCCACAGTAGATCCTCTCGAGCTGGAGTTATGGGTAGTTGGTGAGCTGCCTGACATAGGTGCTGGGAATTGAACTTAGGACCTCTGGGAGAGCAAGTACTTTTAATCACTGAGCTATCTTTCCAGCCCCTGGTTTGATGGTTTTAATGATATTATGTAGAGGGTTCTCTGAAGTTAGCACATAACTTACTTTCATTCTTGGATGATTCCTAAGCTTCCTGAAAACAATACTTAAGGTAACTTGACAGCTGCCTCAAAGTGAGTGAGCCTGAAAGAGCAGCTAGGGTAGTTTATTCAAAGTCAAATTTGGTGTCTGTTCTTAATATGCAACTAAATCTACCCAGAATGAAGGGTCTAGTGTTCTGTAGAATATAAAGAAAAAGTTACCAACCAGTGTATCTACCATCCAACTTCAACAATTACAAACACAAGACGAATCTTGTTAAGTGCATCTCCCTACTCAGAACTACTTTAAAGCAAAGCCCTGATTTAACTCTTTGTCCATCACAATGATCTCCAAAGGACTGAACTTAGCGCATCACACATGCTAGGCAAGTGCTCTACAACTGAGCTGCATTCCCCAGCCTTAGCATGTGTGACAGCACTGAACTACACACCTACAGTTCTTTCTCTCCCTCATCGCCAGACGTCTTTCGGGTTAATCCATTCCCATTAGGCCAACCTAATGAAGTGTGCAGTCAAAGGACTCAGCACACGGCTACAGAAACAAATTCAGGGTGAGCCTTTCCTGAGAGATGGGTGGATAAGCTGGTGTATCTGGGATGTCTGTACTTGGAGGAACTCTGTCCAAAGAAAGTAGCCAAAGTCATTTGCACAGACTGAGTCCCCTGATCTAGCCAGTTTTCATTAAGCAAATAAAGTCCTAGCTTCTTCTACACATTCTAATGTTGCCTAAGTTAATCTGATTTGTTTCAGTCACAGCCATAGGTTTAATGAGTCATTTTTCAGAGGGCTTGAAATTGTTTTCCCTAAACACCCCGTCATCCATACACACCTCCTGAGGCCAAAACTCTCTTCCTTCTTGTTGGTCTTCCAGATAATCACGAATGATGTTTGTTTTCTGCAGAAACAGGCCCATCGAGTTGGCACACTCTGTGTCTTCACCAACTAAGGGATCTTCAAACTCTGAGGCTGAGAACAACTTAGAAAGGCCAATTCCCACCAGCCCAGCAACATAGTGACAGTACTGCAAAAGATTGTTTATAGAGTACTTTAGTAACGACAGGGAAGCAGCAATACCAGCGTCTTCAGCTAGAAAGCACACAACACTCTTGAGCTCATTTTGATTAAACCACAGGTATACATTTTGATTAAACCACAGGTATACATTTTGATTAAATCACAGGTATACATTTTGATTGAACCATAGGTATACGTGTAAGGAGAGAATGTAAAACGTAACTGCCATCATGCTCCTGACACCACTGTGAACTCAATCCACACCAACACCTGCGACACCTGATGCTTTCATCCCCACTGCACAGATGAGAAACAACAGCGCACAGAGCTCCATTACCTGCCCATGGCCCCTCTTCTGCCAAGTCAAGGGCCACGATACGTAATAAGGTCTTCTGTCTTTGTATTAGGGTTAGACCCAGCGCTTGGCACACACTAACACACTAGGCAGTGTGCTATCATTAAACCATATATGCAGCTCTTTCAAGAAAATTTTATTTTGAGATAAGAGCTCACCAAATTGCCAGGCTAGCCTTGAATTCACTTTGCAGACCACGCAGGCGTCAACTTTGTGAGCCTTCTGCCTCAGCATCCAGAGTTGGCTGAGATTACAGAGGTGTGCCCTTATGTCTGGCTAAGGAAGTATCACAACTTATGAATCAAGCCTCCAAACACTTCTAAAAAGATGTCATTAAGATTTTAGAAAACATAATGTTTAATCGCCAAAGAATTTTTTTCTCCTGAAAGTATCCCTACCCCCAAAAGGGATATTCCTAGACAATGCAATATTATATAGAATGAAGGTCTGGTGGGCAACTCAGAAAGGGTAAGAGTAAGGAGAAGACAGGATAAAGAGCCTCCGAGTGAAGGTACTGCAAGACCAGAGCTCAGTAAGACACACAGGAAATGACCAGAGAGCACCTGAACCCCACGAGGGAGAGTGAGGAAAGAGAAAAGACTGCTGAAACGAAGATGAAGAGAAATTAGCTATGGACAGAGGAGATGGCCCAGTGTTAAAAGCACTTGCTGCATAAGCAAGAAGGCCACAGTTAGGGTCTTAGAACCCATGTAAATGCTGGACAGGCATGGTCATCAGTCTGTAATTCCAGCCTTAGAAAACTAGCTGTACTGGAAGAGCCATGTGTTACCCAGAGGGTCTGCCTCAGAGAGTGGAAGAGCATTCGAGGATGATTCTCAACATCCCTCAGACCTCTACACACATATGAACACACACACAGAGAGGGAAAAAAAGTCAGATGGAGCTAGAGTGGTAGCTCGGTGGTTAGGCACACTTGCCACTCTTGCAAAGGCCCAGGGTTAGGTTCCCAACATCCACATCAAGTGCCGTAACTCCAGATCTATGGGATCTGACACCCTCTTCCGGCCTCCTCAGTCACTGTACACACACGGTGTACATAAAGACAAGCAGGCTCACATAAACACATTTTTTTAAAATAGCTGTTGGTAGTTACATGAAATCTATAGTCAAGAAATTGAAAAACAGTGTGCATCTAGTGCTAAGAAAAATATTTAAGGTAACAGTTCTACACTAAAAAACAAAGTAAAAGTTCTTTGGCTAGGTGTACCTACATCAGAGACCTTTACAAATGTGCCTTCAAGTTGAAGGGAAAAAGACATAAAATATTCAATTATATCTGGTCAGAACCTCCATTCAACAGTCTACAATGTTTCTTAAACAGCTCTGTGCTGCTGAAAAGGAGTTCCTATGGAATGAGCCATGCTGAGAACTGACTAGGACTTTAACTTTACCTCGATTCAGAAACTGAGGCTCTGGCACCAACCACACATTTATTATCATGGACAGTATTAAGCCAGCAGTTCCAAAGTCAATCCCATGAAATTTTCCTCTTAAATTTGTTTGCAGTGTTGAGGACAGAGTCCTGGGCCTGAGCTACATCCCAATCCCAGCCTATCATTGAGGCTTGAAACTAATGACCTAGAGTCTGGACCCACAATGAATGTGACAAGAGTCCCTGTCAAGAGCCTAACTAAGCACTGTAAGAAATACCAAACATACTCTTTAGGAATTTAAAACGTCAGTGAATGTCCCATAAGCACTTCCCATAGAAGATGGGCAAGCCAGTCTACTCCTTCCTTTGGTCCCTTGGTCTAGATGAGCATTCTACTGCAGCCCACCAACCCCTCACCTGGTCTATATCCTACCCAGCTGCTGGTCAGGAAGAGACTCTGGCCAGACAAGCCATTAAAACTGTGTTTGCTCCACCCCCTGCTCTCCTGAGGAGGATGCACCTCACCCACAGGGGAGCTTCTCTTACAGCTCCGTCCACACCCACTCGTCAGGAGCAGCTGTGGTTCCAGTGTGTTGCCCCAGAAGCAAGTCTGGGGACCAGTCTCCAGTACAATGGTGCTGGGGAACACTCGAGGGAGACTTTTAGGCCATAAGAGCTGTGTCCTCATGAGTGGATTTGTGTGGATAACACAGGCGCTTGAGGTTGGAGCTCCACCTCTGGCTCTTCTGCTGCCTCTGCCTCTGGCCTTGTTCCAGAGATAAGGAAGACGGCTCTGTCTGATCCCACTGAACTTCGGCCCACCTGAAAAGGAGCACCAAAACTGGGGCACATCTCAGTGTCCTTTATCTTTTCTCTTTTTTGACAAAAAGATCAAACACAGGGCCTCAGCAGGTGAGGTCAGCACTCTACCACTGTTTTGTTTATTTATGTAGGAAGATGAGGAGGACAGAAGTAAGAATTGGGGCGTGCTCAACCCTCAAGATCACACCTACAGTCCTCGAGGCTCTTACGAGCTGTCATTTCTAAGAAAACAGACATAACTGTTCAAGCTCAGCAGTATACACCAAGTGGGCATCAAGCGTGAGTCATCCTGAGTTAAAATGAATCAGAAATGTCTCGTACAGGACAGAGGCTGCAGCTCAGTTAGCACAGTGTTTGCCTAGTATGCTGAAGCCCTGTGTTCCATCCGCAGCACAACACAAGCCAGGCATGGTGGTGCACCTAGCTCTAGGAGGTGGAGGCAGGAAGATCAGAAGTTCAAGGTCATGCTCAAGTGAGTTTGAGTCTAGCCTGGACTATATTAGTCTGTCAAAAGAATGGAAGAGGGCCAGCAATATAGCTCAGTGTGCCAAACCTGACCACCCGAGTTCAATGCTGGTACTCACATGGTGGAAAGAGAGAACTAACTCTGGCAAGCTGTCCTTTGACCTCCGCCCATGTGCATGACATGCATGCACATATACATGTACATGCACATACATGCATGCTCAAATAATTTTTAAGAAAGTATTTTAAGAAAGTAAAGGACTCAGATAATTCACTCACTAAAGCACGCAAACATACAGAAATATCCCACAATCAAAATATCCAAAAGTATTGTTTTTAAAGTTTGAAATTACTGATATCTCTGTATCACAGGAAATGACTTATAGTCATTTACCTAAAACTTCGCAGCTAGCCAGCAACAATTCCATAAACTCAAAGTGTGTGAGACTCACTTTGGCCTTCTTTAGCAGTAGGTGCACTAGGGTGCAGACACTGTCACTGATAGCATCACCTCCAGGCCCCTCAGCAATCAACCTGGGCAGATGCTGGTAAACCAGAGAGCCTGGCTCTAGCAGACAATAGTCTTCATCCTGCTTCACTACAAGGACGGCTGGCCATCCAACTTACCACACATGGGCCCTGTTTATAGACACTGACCTTGTCCCAGTCCTGTTTGGAGGCCACATGCTTATCCACAAACTCTGCCATCCCACATCCCATTTTGTGGCAGATGTCAGCAATCACCGCTTGATATTTCTCAGCCAAATTTCTGAACTCCAGGGAGATCTGAAATGGAAACCATAAAAAATAGAAAACAGTACTATCCACTTACACAGTACCAAGCAGACACCCAGGCCCTTGAGAGGCTCACATGCCAGTGAGAGGGTAAGCCAGCCACCTCCCTTCATCAATCAGGCTCCCCAAGTCATTCATGAAGCCAGGGTCCCCCTCACCCCAAAGCACACCCATAAATGACTCAAATGGCTCAATTCAAGTCACTGAGGTCTGCTGCCCAATGCCATTTTCCTTATAAGCCCAAGCTGCATGTGGAAAAGCAGTACTATTTTTGAGATTATCGCCACTATACAAGTATCTTATGCTCAAAGAACTATTTACAAGTTATCAAAATACAATACATACAAACACCATGAAATTTTTGTTTCTGTTTTTGAGGTGAAGTCTTACTATGTTGCCTCAGCTGACTTCTAACTCACTCACATCCTCCTGCCTCAGGCTCCCTTCAGGTGTGTGTCCTATATACAGCCTGTTCTTACATGAAACTTCACGAAGGAACTGCTGTGCAATGTTAACTGAGCCAATGGGCAACACTGCAGAACCAAAGCAGCAGGTGTGAGAGCTGTGCTTACACAGCTACAAAAACTGCTCAGGAAGGGCACCCCAGATACTCCAGCTGTCCCAGAGTGCCACAGCAACTCGGAAGCCTGAGAGCCTGTCAGAATGCTCTGCATACCACTATCAGTGCCCCTCTCAAAACACCCCATAAAATCAGGCTCGTCTTCCCAGAACTCTGCTCTTTCTAAGACAGCTGTTCCACGTCCAAGTGAAAAGGCAGTCTCTGTAGAGACTGAAACCAGCTAGCCACTCTCCCTCTCCCGGGAGTTACTGGAATCCCTGAACCTCCCTAGGCTCTGCTCCTTGCAACACACTGCTCTGTGGCTACAGCAGTTCTATTTATAAGGGAGTAGGCCAATGAGGGCAGGAAAACAAACGCTCCAAAATAGGTCACCCCTGTCGTCTTCAACCCAGCTTTCTGGAACTTAGTACATAACTGTGTAATTCAAGCAAACGAAAAAAAAAAAAGAAGACAACTGTTTTCTGGGAACCTGAAGAGAAGGTGCCTAGGATGTCAGCCAGGAGGGCTTCTTCCACTCTGCAGGAGACTGAGCCACAACTCGAGCACACTTCCAGGTCCCCGGATCACTTGTTGCCCATTGCAAGGACATGAAGCTACAATATGGTGATGAGTCTCCTGGGATAACAAGGGTCAGACCCAAACTGGGCAAGGGATCATGGCACTTCCACTAACTTCCAAAGACAGATTCCTCTCCTTATTAAAGGCCTTGGAGATTGCCCTGGGTGCTTTCTTGTTTTTAGTTCCCCATCCTTTCTTTTTGAGGCAGGATCTCATTATGATATCCAGGTTGGCCTCAAATTCTTGGTCCTTCCGCCTTCACCTCTCCCGGGTTTACAGATGTATACCACCATGCCTGGCTATCTTTGTGTTCATTCATATTCATATTCATTCTCTCTCTCTCTCCCCTCTCTCTCTTATCCTTTTGTTCATTCATATTCTCTCTCTCTCTCTCTCTCTCTCTCTCTCTCTCTCTCTCTCAAGTTTACACAGAAACTTGCCTAGCCTTGAACTCTCTATGTAGTTGAGGCTAGCCTTGAAATCCTGACTTCTGCCTCCACCTACCTCCCAAGTGCTGGTATTAGAGGCATGTGCCACCTCACCCAGACACCATCTTTTAAAGAGGCAGTTAAACAGGCCTGTTGTTGTGCACAAGTTCTGGGATCCAGACCTTCTGGATTCCAGTCCTGAATCTCGGTTTAGGCAAGGAACTTAATCTCTAAGCCTTGGTTTCTTCATCCATGCAAAAATGTAGACCGTAAAGGTACTCACACCTTAGGTAGCTTGTCTGCTGAAGCAGAGTGGCACACACCTGTAATCCCAACAATACAAAGGCTGGGGCAGAAAAACATAATCGACCAGGTTCAGTTTCTGGGCACAGACTGTACCAAGTAAAGGCACTTCACCTGGTCAGAACATGTGAGTCAGGTTTATTCCTAGAACTGGTGAGACCTGCAACAGAGCACAAATGGAAGCCCACATACCATATGTGGCAAAACACTGATGGACTGAGTTAATAACTTGTTCATTGATGCACATTTATCTACCCTTCCTTGACAAACATACCTTTGTTAACAACCTGGAGCATTCAGGTTTGAATTTTAAATGCTACTTCAGAATTCTGTTCCAAACAAAAGTCCTCAGCTACCTTTCCTTCCTGCCCCAGCTCTGTCCAGCAATGGGAGGTACCTTATGCTCCTATAGAAAGGTATCTCAGGGCCAGGTTTCTCTACAGACTTTCCAAACATAACCCTTCATAGCCACTCCTCAGACCTAATCGGGCACAGGCACTGGTGGCAGGTTCCATGTTGGAGGAAATGAACTTAAAGAAACTGGCTGTGCAGACCTAGACCAAGAGCTCAGAAAACTGCAGACAAGGGATTCCAGCAGCCAGAGCGCAGTGTGGTAAGGAGGTGCCTAAGAACTAGTTAAGCATTTTCCCATGATCTCTTCAAAGGTGAGGAGGCCAGAGTGGGACCTTTAGAGTAAAGGTCTCTGCCTATAAGAGTAGCACTGTGAGTCATGTGCCTGATCCCCTGCTGTCCTGGACTTGGCCAGATGCTGCTGCCTGCACTTCTTACCCCAGGCAACTGGCTGTCATTTAAGCTGTGCAGGGTTTTAGGGAAAAGCTGGGTTACATCAGCCCCACACAAATCACTCCTTCAGGGGCTAGGCATGCTCATTTCCACACTTTCCTCCTTTAAGTTGAATCACAGAGAGAGGACCTCCCATCCAACTACAAAACACAGCTTCCCTGGGCTTCAGATTCATCAGGATACACATGGGTAACAATAAAAAGTGACACCCAGCCTACACTTTCTGCCTCCTTTTATTCTGCTGGGGGAATTCTCTGCTTTCTAATCCTGCTGCTCAAGCAAGAAGAGATCAGTTTAATTCTCACCTTTGAAACTTCCAAGCAAAGCACAACTATTCCTCTAGAATGCTATATGCATAAAATCGGACTCTCGCCTTACAAACAGACTGGACTAGGATCTAAAATGATCTGACTCCCCAGTTACTTTTAGTGTTTTTACATGTCTGTATTCTCTCATTTTTTGCTGAGTGGCCAGGGATACCTTAGTATTTTCTATGACACCTGAGATAATTATCCCAGGACCAGAAATTATTCAGGCATTACATATCTACTTGCACCAAGAGTAGTTTGGAAGTCAAGTCAGTAGTGTTACTTAGGAGCCTGAGGCAGGAGGATCACAGTTCAAGGGCAGCCTGATTTATAATGCTACTTTTTGGACAGCCTGAGCAAATCACTGAGAACTTGTCTCAAAACAGAAAGAAATAAGAGGGCCGAAGATTTAGAACGGTGATGGAGTGTCCGGTCCAGCAAGCCCAAAGCCCTGGGGTTCCACACTCAGCACTGCAGAGACACACAGAAATGAGGACATTCCCATTATGACAAAGGTGCAGCCACTGTGAATGTCCACCTGTCCTTGGTCATCATGCCCTGGGGACCAGATATGGCAGGACCTTCCCTCAGTCAGGGCTCCAATTCCTCACTCAGTTCTCACAGGCTCTTTCTTCTGAGTCACAGAATATAGTGGGGTATTTGGGTCTTTATCCTGAAGAGGTGATCTCAGAAATTACCCAAAGGAGACTTTCTCAAACCTTTTGCAATGGATGGACTCTCCTCCTTCTGTCCACTCAACTCCTTCCCATTCAGATGTACAAATCAAATTTATTTCATACCAAAAGCTTTAAGGAATACTCTCCAAAACTCTGGCAACTGTGTACTAAAAGGTCTTCTTTGGAAGACTAGGCTCATGTGATTTTTGTTGGCCACGTGAATTCGAGAGAGGGGGAAGTAAGGCATGCACACAGTATAAACTTCAGGGCCTCTTACCCAGGATCTTAACTGTCATGCAGTTTACCCCCAGAGAATGGATCAAGAGTTAATATACAACACTTAGTATGTACCAGGCATTCGTCTAAGTACTTTAAAATATTGTATTATTTTTATTTTATGTGTATGAGTGTACTGCCTACATGTAAGTGTAAGTGTACCAATGTCATGCCTGTGGAAGTCAGAACAGGGAGTCAGATCCCCTGAAACTGGAATTATAGATGGTTGTTAGCCACCATGTGGATGCTGGGAATTGAACCGGGCAGCCAGTGCTCTTAACCACTGAGCCATCTCTCCAGCCCCTCATCTAAGTACTTTATACATATTAAATTATCCAATTCTTTCAGCTCTAACTTTCTGGATTAGGACAGGGTCACAAAGCAATTAAAGACTGTGCCAGGGACCAGCTAGCTGCAAGTGGCAGAGGGCTACCATGCCATTCAGTCTTCACCTCAGCTGCTAGAAGAGCCCACTTCTTTCCCTTCGGCAGCAATCCAAGGCTGCCCATCTCGTGCCTGTGGACTACACCACAGTTAACAGTCTGTGTGAACCAGTCTGGGAATCTACCTTTCTTTTTCTGAAATCGTTGAAATTTGAATGCACCTTTCCGTAAGAATAAATATGGAGCTCCCCAATGACACACAGGTGGTAAGGACAGTCCACACTGTCCTAAGAGTGTCACACTAACACCACCGGAAAGTGGGGACTGTGCTGTCTTTGTCTCTCTCTTACACAGAGGAGAGAGAACAGAAGCAGAGGGACTGGATACCAATTAACACACCAGTTAATAAGCTGGATTCCAACCCAGTCTGGCTCTGCATTCTCAGTTGCCAGAGTACTCTGCCATCATGTCACAATGCCCCTGATCGTCACTTTTGCCTCTCTCTAGAGCTGACAACAGCACTGCCAATTATGAACTAGTACAAGAAGGGGCTCGGAGTCTCGCTACCGTGGGAAAGTCCTCCAGCACTTGTCGATCCTTCTCCTTGCTCTCCATGAACCGCCAGTCTGGGTCATAGAGGAAAGTGTGGAAGTTGCGCAACAGCGGAACCTTCTTCTCCACACAGATGGTCATGTCATCTTCTACAGTGTCCAGAGCTCGGAGAACCAGATAAAATACGCACACCGCATGTCTGCGGAAAAAGATAAGCTATCAACATATGGCAACAGTCATGCAAACACAGATATTTATTTTTTACAATTGTTTACTTATTGTGTGTGAGAATGTGTTAAGTGTATGTGGGCACACATGGCCATGGCATGTGAGCTGAAGTCAGAGAACAATTTGTAGGAATCAGTTCTCCCTTTTACACTCATGTGGCTTCTGGGGACTGGACTCAGGTCGTCAGGTTTGGCAGCAAGCACCTTCACCTGCTAAGCTATCTCTTTTAAAAAAATATTTTAAAACAACATGGAAAGCAAGATGGTGCTTGCTTGTTGAGGAGGGAGGACCTTGAATTCAGGACAATCTGGGCTACAAAGTGAGACTCAATGTCAAAAAAACCACCACTTACTAAGTAAAATATCATTTAAATTTGTACCAGGCCATTTCTACAGGTGCTTTACCCATACTTCCACAGAGTTGGGCATGGGACCCAAAGCCTGTCATCTTTGACAATTCATTCTCCTGTCTTAAATAAGAACAAGGGGTCCGACAATTTATTTATAGAAAGTAAAATGCAAAATTAAAACCCAATCAGGAGGATACTACTGCTACTGCTCCTTGAGTGACCAACAGCCAGATGTTTAAAGTGAGCTAGTATTTTGCTGAAGGAAAGAAAAGCCAAGGGACACAGAAACTTCTCAGCACGCACGTATCACACGCACAGCAGCCGCTGTGCACTCAGGAGTTCTGTGTACAGAGGTGGCTTCTGAAGACTCAGTATGCCTGAAATGCATTGACAAAACTGGAGGCCAAGCAAAATGTCTGGCTGGCCTGCTTACAGGCAATTCAGATGCCAAGGCTAGGTAATAAACATCACCCTCCACTCCCCCTTCTCTGAAAGGGCTGGCCTGAAGGCCCGCTTACAGGGCCAGGTGCCTGGAAGGGCATTTGCAAGTAAACATTGCCTTCACTCAGTGGGGGGTGGGGTACCTTCTTCTAAGCCACAGCAAGGACCCCACTATGCGAAGCGGTGTGTCAAAAAGGGGCTGCAGTGATTCAAAAGACCCAAACAGCTGTCTCCCCCAAGTCAGGGTTCTCCACTAACCGCATTTCCCCATCCAGCGCCTGGATAACCGCAGCGAAACTGCGACTGGTCTGGTTCAGATACTTGTAGCAGGTCTTCAAGCTGCTGCTGAGCGAGTCCTGAGGACAGAGAAGACACGCGGCTGGGGCGGACGTGGAGCAGGAGTGCAGCTGGGGCAGGGGGCCCGCCGGGCGTGGCCACGGCCAGTCCTTGCAGGGCCCGGCGGCGGGGGGTAGCGGGCAGCCCCGCGGGGGTGCGCCCGGAGCCCGGGGCGCTGCCACTGGGCTCAGCCCCAAGGTGCGCTTGACCAGGGCCATGGCCTTGGTACTGCCGGCGGCTGCAGCCATGGGGACGGCGGGTGCACAGAGCCTTTCCTCCATAGACGCCCCGGACCATGCGAGCTGCCCACCGTGGAGCTGCAGCCGCAGGCTACAGGGAGGCCAGGCCCCGCCCCTGCCGCCAGGCCCCCGCCCCTGCCGCCAGGCCCCGTCCCGGACACGCCCATCGGGCCTGGGCTGGAGCCCACTTCCCTGCCAAATTCCAGATGCCATGACCTGAGCCTTCTCCCCTGATCCCACAGCCTATCTCTGAGATGCTGGCGCTTTCCCTCTGGCACAGTCTTTCCCATCCAACTAGGCTGGCTTTGGTTAAAAGTCTGGTTTTGAGAATACATGAAATCGGGGGGGCGGCTACAGGAAGATGAGGATTGGGGAGGGATCTAAATATGGTTACTATTTACTGTATGAGATGGCACAAATCGCAATAAAAATATGTGCTTAGTAAAAAGTGTCTTTGTTTTATATTTTAGGTCTTGCTCTGTAATTCTGGCCAGCCTGGAATTCTATGTCAACCAGACTGGCCTAAAACTTGCTGTAATCCTTCTGCCTAGACCTCTTTCGAGTGGGATTGCAGGCATGTTTCTTGTCTTGTCTTTGCACTGCCCAACTTTAGCCAGAATCTCCCCACCTAACACAGGGCCACTCTGGTTTGCCAAAGGCAACCCTTACCCTCTAAAGTTTCTTTATAATAATTTCTCATCCATCATGCACAGCCCTTGTAAATTCTCACTTTTTCTTGTGCATCATGGGGACTAAGCCCAGTTCTATAGTGGGGCTTCCTTACCCCCACTGCAAGAGCATTTGTCAGCTCTGGTGTCTAAATCCACTAAGACAATCACACTCTGGAGTTAGCTGTTCCTCTCTCCCCCTTTGAAACAGGTGCCATGCAGTGGTCTTGAACTTTATTTCAGGAAAACAGGAACCACAGGACGTTAGAAGGTGTCTTAATAACAATGTCAACACATTAGACAGACCTGTTGTTTGTGTGTGTGCATTTTTATACAAGCTTTTATTTGAGTAGCTTTAGGTTTACAGGACAAGTGAGCTGGACATACAGAATTCCCATGTTCCCCCATCTCTCTACCCATTTTAAGAAAGGAGTGGGAAACAAAACATCTAACAAGGGAGTAGTTTTAAAGTACAGCATCTCCACGTTAGAGATCATGCTGGCACACTGGAGAGTCTTGGGCCCTGGTGCAGTCCAGATAAACTCTGCCCTTTTTTATTTGTGTTTATCGCCTGGGTTTCCTAAAATGAATACAAATTTTGTCTGAAGAGTAAGAATTTCCTAAAAATAAATAAATAACCCTGAGTTTCGCTGCATTTCCATTTCCAAAGGAAAATATCAGTAAAAACTAGCATTTACTACTAATCAGTATAGTATATGCAGGTAAAATTCAGAGTATAGCACATGAAAATATCCAGGAAAGTTTTGATGAATCAAGCAATATGTTCAGACTATTTTAAACAACTCATCGAGTCTTTCCCTTTAAAACTGTGGAGAGGCATGGTTTCATAGAAAAGAAACTAAATAAGGGCTCTTTTTTTTTGAGACAAAGTCTCTCTCTGTAGCCCAGGCTGGTCTGGAACTCATGGCAATCCTTTTGCCCCAGCCTCCCCAGTGCTCAGACCCACCACCCTGCTTGAAAGGCAGCTAGCTCTCCACAGGACACCTCACAGGCCTGCTCTGTTCAGAGGTTCAGGGGCTCATGTCTAGTGAAGACTTGGAATAATGGAAAGATATAGTGGCACTGGGTTTAAAGAGAAGGCATCATGGGGAACATTCTCCCCCCAAAATTTCCATCCCAAGAAAATAAGCCACAGAATTTACTTCCTTTTCTCTTCCCACAACACTTTTTATTTCCTGTTTCAGTAAGTCACCTTGAACAACAGCTCCCAAATTACCAGGAACAATCCTATAAAGGAAGACACTGCGCTGTCTGAAAGACCACTGCCATGGACTGCCCTGGTGGCAAGCTGCTGTGCCTAGCACCTCAGGTGTTTTTCACTGCTGCCTGTGACTAAGTGAACTTGAACACCATGTCCTTATTTCTCGTGACAGAGCTAACCACCTCAGTACTGCTCGGTCCACTTTTCCCTCAGCATCTTGCTACATAAGGAAGAAACCAAGTCAATATTAAAAGAAGGAAAACACATTTCCTACTTGCTTCCTCAGATGCCTTTCCTGTCTTTCTTTTTTCTCTTTGAGCAGGGGTTTTTTTACCACAGTGCCTAGTCTGGTATTAAATTTCTAGGCTCATATGATCCTCCTGCCTCAACCTCTGGAATAGCTCTGGTGCAGACACGTACCATAGCATGTAATTCAACTGTACTACTTGCCTAGCATGCTCAAGGCCTTTCGTTCAGTTCCAACACTGACACAAAAACAAAATAAAATGGGCTCAGAGAACATACTGATGATCAAATTCCTGGGGCAGAAGAATAGTCCAAACCTCAGTTCTTTATTATTTTTATGTATATGAGTGTTTTGCCTACATGTATATAAATGCACCATGTATGAAGGCAAGAAGAGGACATTGGAGCCCCTGGAACAGTTGGTGCTAGGTCCTCTGGAAGAACAGAGGCCTAACCACCGAGCATTCTCTCCAGTCCCAAGCGTTACTCTTTAAAGGGACAAAATGGTATGCTAAGTCTAGATCCCAGTCCTAACAACCAGCACTCCCACCCCAGCCACTCTGATCTCTTAGATTCCTCCTTACAGAAGCTGTTTCTACCAGAAATGCCACATGTGCTCTTTCTCCCACAGTTTTTATTACATGCAGCCACGTAGCCAGCTACCTGGGCTCACACAGCACTTGAGCTCTTCGAGCTAAGCAGCCTCATCCCAGAAGCAGAGATGCACGTGCAGCCTGCCCAGGCTGGCATTCAGCAATCACACTTAGGAGCTGTGGGAAAAGCCACACTTCCCCAGCCTGCAGAATGGCAGCAGTATGGTGCTTGTCCCTTTTGGATTATTGTCTAGGGGGACTAAGTGTAGTGAATTCTAAAAATGGCCATGGAAGTTTGTTACTCTTTCCTTTGGGAGTCTTCCTCTACTTCCCTATACCTGGGTTCCCCGCGTGACTTGAGGGCAATAGAGTGGCAACTGGACAATAGCAAATGTGATTCAAGCAAGTCTGAAAAGGGTGTATGGGGTATGCTCCCTTCCAAAGTCCATGTGAGTCACAGGACAAGCCTACAAGCTGATATATGTCTCCTAATATGGACTAGAATCTAACCATGCCCTCAACTGGTCACAAGATGTCTGCCAGCTAAAGGCCCTGGAGAAATCAGCCCACCTGGCCCAAACCAGCGTCCCAAGCTGTTCCAGACAACTGCAAACTAAGTAACAGCTGTGACTTTAAGGCACTAAGTTTGAGCTGTGAGTTTAAGGCACTAAGTTTGAGTTCCTAAAATTAGGCTAAAATATATTTAGACAATTTTCTCATTTTTAATCTATGTGTATGAGTGCTTTGTATGTAGGTAAGTGCACCTGTGTGTGCAAATACCTCTGGCAGCCAGAAGAGGGTATTCTAGTACTGGAGTTATGGACAGCCACAATGTAGGTGCTGGGAACCAAACTCTGCAAGAATAGCCAGTGCTCTTGACTGCTGAGCCATTGATCCAGTCCCCTTACTTTTAAATCTTTTCTTTCAGTTTATGTGTCTGAGTGTGTCGTATGTGTGTATATAATATGGTTACTCATTTTTAAGTAGCTCATTAGTATTAAGAACCAGCACATGTTGTAAAACCAGCCTCCACAATTACACCCCTTAGTAAAAACTAAGCAAGAGGCCAGTAGGATGGCTCAGAGAGTAAAGGTGCTTGCTGAACAAAGCTGGTGACTGGAGTGCAATCCCCGGACCCTATGTAAAGGTGGATGGAGAGAACCAACTCCACAAAGTTACCCTATGATTGCTACACGCACTCTGTGGCACAGGCATGTGTGCAAACACACTATAATAGTAAACTTTTAAAATTTTATAAATGGACATAAACAGCTAGCACTGTCCTTGGAAAACAGTTCAACTAATCAAAATAAATCACCACTCAGTACTCTGAAAGTCCTGCTTTCATGTCAACATTCTAGTTTTGACTATTTCTCACTCAACAGAATATGGTGCAGTTTCCAACTGGGCCCCCCAATACTGAACACTTTTTTCTTACATCCTTTACTTCCAGCCCTGCTGCTTCTATGTTATCCCACACGACTTCTCAGTTCCTGTGTGTTAGCACCACCGCCAACCATGAACTCAGATCTGATGCATCAAAGTTCTTCCCCTGAACTCCGAGGCTTTCCTTTTAAATATATCCACAGTACTAAAATGCCCTGACATCAGATTTTATGTCAAGTTGCTTTGTTTGTTTGTCTGTGCAGTTTAATGTGCCTCTGTGGTACATCACTGTCAGGATGAGCAGCACAGTGGGGCAAAGAGAGTTCTGGAGTCAGAATGAGAGTCAAAATCCAGCTGCCACTTCATAGCTACGGGGCCTTAGGCAATTCTGCAACAAAATGCTTAAGTCTAGTAAACTCCATAAAGCTGCTTGTTTGTATTTTATTTTTATTTTACATGTAGGAGTGTATTGCCTGCATGTATGTAAGTGCACCCATATCATGCAATGCCTGCAGAGGTCAGAGAAGGCATCAGATCTCCTGGAACTGGAGAATCACCACCATGTGGGTGCTGGGAACCAAACCTGGGTCCTCTGCAAGAGCAGTCAGTGCTCTTAACTGCTGAGTCATCTCTCCAGTCCTGTTTATTTTTTTGAGACAAGTTAGCCCTGGGTAATCTGGAACTCACTATGTAGACCAGATTGGCCCCAAACTTCCAGAGATTCAACTGCCTCTTCCTCCAGCGTCCTGGGATTAAAGGCATGTACCACCACGCCTAGCTTTAAAGTTGAATTTTTATTTTCTGTAAATATATTATTTATGCCAGGCATGATGCCAACACCTCTAATGCCAGTACTCGGGTGGCAGAGGCAGCGGATCTCTATGAGTTCAAGACCAGTCTGGTCTACAATAGCAAGTTCCAGATCAGGAACTACTACTACTACAGGGAGATCCTGTCTCAAAAAGACCAAAAAATAAAATAAATTAAAATTTTTATTATTTTATGTGTATGAGCATATTCCCTGTGTATGTAAGTACACCAGTGTTATGCAATGCTGGAAGAAGTCAGAAGAGGGAGTCAGATTTCCCTAGACCTGGTGTTATGGGCAGTTATTAGCCGCCAAATGGGTACTGGGAATTGAACCTGGATCCTGTGCAAGAGCAGCCAATGCTCTTAACCACTGATCCATCACTCCAGCCCCAAAGTTGCATTTTTAATCAGGTTTGATGGCTCACACCTGCAATATCAGTGCTCAGGAGGCTCAGACAAGTGGATAAATTCAAAGCCAGCCTGAAACAAACTGAGTTCCACATCAGCCTAGGCTACAAAGTGAGACCTTGTCTAAAAAAAACACAGGAGGAAAAAAGCATTTTTAAGTTAATGCAATCTTAAGGTATGTGAATTAGAAATAACTCAATCTATAAGAAAAGAATTTAAAGTTCTGAAGTAGCTAGATCATGCCCAAAGTACTGTGCAGCCACTGAAACCAAACTTTAAAGAGAAAGACCGAGTAAGCACATGATCTAGGAGGGCCAACAGACCACGAATATCTAGGAAAGAACATCTGGCTTCCTGTCAGTATTCTGAGAGAATTTGAGATTTCTTATACTTCAAGGTCTATATTCCAAAACAAAGATTAGCCTCCCCTTGGCTCTAAAAGTAGAACAAAGGATATAAGTTCATACAGCTCACTAAGATCCTTTCTAAAATCTGACCCCACCTGGTATCAGAGAAGACAGTGAATTCAGGGCACCTGAGGTAGTGAATTACCTGTCACAGAAGTGGCAGGAGAACAAACAACTTGGATTATGAAACAGATTCTTTACCTTAGGTCACAGATCCCTACAAGAATCCAACAATAGTGGATACTTCTCCTAAATGCATAAACACACAGTACCAAGCATGGGTTGAATATCCCCTTTCAGAAATGTTTGGGATTAGACGCACAAATGAATTCGATATTCTGGCAATGGGACCCAAGTCCCAACACACAGTTCATTTATGTTCCACGAATCTTACACATAGCCTACACTAATGTTCCACAATACTTAAGAGTATCTGCATTTGAAGATGACCTTGGACATGCATGCATGAGGTCAGGGCATGGACACGAGGTCAGGTGTGGACATTTCCAATTATGGCATCGCGTCAGCACTCTGAGAAATCTTATTAAGAATACTGTGTTGGGCTGGAGATAGCTTAGCAGCTAGGAGTAACTTGCTTCTCTACCAGAGGACCAGAGTTCAGTTTCCAGCACCCATGAGCACTCCAATCTGTAACCTCAGCTCCAGAAGGCACCTTCCTTTTGCCTTCTTGGGCAACCCCCACACATGTGGCATACACAACAAATAAAAATAAATGTAAAAGAATACGTTTGATAAATATTTACTCATACAAGGCACAGAAATACTTAAAAGCTGCGTTTCCTTTATGTAACTCTCAACTAAACTCCTATCCTAGCAAGAATTGCTAAATTTCTTATTGCCCTAGTTTGTTTTCTGTTGCAATGATAAAACACTGACTAAAAGCAACTTGGGAAAAAAGGGTTTATTTAGCTTATACTTCCTGGTCACAACCCATCACTGAGGGAAGCCAGGGCAAGAGCTCAAGAAGGCACTGAAACCACCAAGGAAAGCTGCTTCCAGGCGAGCTAGCAGACTCTCAAGTTCCCACCAGCCTTGGGGATGTTACCACCACTGGCAGTGGGCTGGGCCCTCCTACATCAATTAGCAGTCAAGAAAATGCGCCCCCACAGGCTAACCTGATGGAGGAAATTCTGAGAGTCCCTCTTTCTAGGTGTCAAGCTGACAACAAGATTAACTGCCAAAAATAGATTCTGTCACATGCAGGGAAAAGTTACCTGGTTTAAAAGGTTAGAAGTTTCTCCAAGGCAGCGTGGTTCGCTAACTCATCTGCACAGGTATCGAAAAACAACTTTATCCAAAACACTAAAGACACATCTCTCATGATTCCTATTTTCAGATAGCCTAAAATCCAGAATCAAATAGAGAATCTTAAATCTGAGAGAGAGTCTGGGAGCATAAAACCAACACACAACCACAATTCAAGATTAAGCTCTAAGGTAAAAACAGTGCCAGAGAAAGCAGGTGAGGAAACCCGGGAATCAAAGTGCCTTCCTGAGGTTTCTATAAACAACTGTGTAACACAAGGCCCTGTATCTGTCTGTCCCTCCAGCAGTAGGGAATTACTTGTCACTGAAGGTGTCAGGAGACCAAACAGCTTGGATTGTTAAGCTGAGAGTCTTCGCTGTAGGCCACAGGTGCTTTCAAGAATCTGTCTCTCCCCTCCAAATGTACTGAGTGTCTTATCAGTCTGCTATTTACAGTTCTGCCATCAATGTTGTATACCAAAGACAGCAACTAGCAGAGCAGGTGTTCCCTACGCCTGATAGAGGTGGCACTAGCCCGAGCTAGACTTTATAGGAGGAGAAAGGTCCTGAGTTATTAGATAAAAGCAAAAACATCTATTTTCGGGTGGAAAATCCAAGTGTCATAATAAAGCACACATATGACTACTTTTAAATAAAATACAGTGTTAGTGATGCTTCCAATGTGGGGAAAACTAAAAGCTTTTGCTGTCGCCCACTAGCTGAGCTGAGCGTCTACTCAAGCAACAGTGACATCATTTTCTTGTTAGAATAAACATTTCTCCAACCACTTCATTATATGGTCCAGGCACGGGCTGGATGAAATATAAATAAAACAAGTTTTGCGTTCCAGCCGCCCACAGCGAGGAAGCGCTTGGAAGGGTACGTCTACGTGATGCAAAACTTGGTAAGCACCGAGGAACACTAGCGACCGCCAGAGGGTGAGGAGGGAATGTGTTCCAAGGCCCGAGCGACAGGCATCCGGTACCTGCAGGGCTCGCTCCCTGCCACCCGGCTAACCGCAACCTGGGACTGCACGGACGACCCTGAGCGCCGGAGGACCGAGTGCGCAGCCCAGCACCCGCCAAGCCAGCACTGGCAGAGGCGGAGGCGCTGGGGCGCAGGGTGGGGGCCGGGTGGGGGCCAGCATGGGGACCGGGTGAGGGTCAGCCTGGCGCGGCGGAGGCCGCGATCTCGGCTCCAGGGCCCCGGGACGAGTGGGGCGCTGCCCACCCCCCTCCAACCCGTCCCCCGCCGACCTCAGCCCGGCACCCGGAGACGCGGGTCTCCGGGGAGCACCGCCCGGAAGGATGCAGGATGCTCGGCCTACCTGGTCCATCTGGGGAATGAACTTGCGCCGGCCCCCGATGCGGAAGCGCAGCAGGTTGTAGAGCTCCTCCGGGTGCCCCAGGCACTTGACGAACTCCATGGCGGAGGCTGCTGGCTCGGGGTTCTCACCGGCCGGCCAGCGTTTACAGCCTGCGGCTGGAGGCGGTGCGCACGGCCGCCGGGTGGAGGGGGCGGGGCCAACGCCGGACGCCCCGCCTCCGCCGGCCGCGCGCCCTTGAGTGGACTGACGGCCGCCGATTGGCCACGGTCGCTCGCACCAGGGAGACACCAGCCAATAGGCGGTCGGAGCGGCCTGGCGCGATGACCACACCCAGAAAGCTGATTGGAGGGCCAGAAAGAGGCCAGCCAGCGCCATTGGAGCATGGGGTGGGCCTTTGCTCGCCGGAGCGCGTCGGAGGCAGGGGGAGCGCGCGCCGCGCATGCGTAGAGCTTCCCGCGCGCCCAGGCCCCCTGGGTCCTCGCCTGCCTATGCTCCCCGAGGACCCGCTCCACCGGAGGGGCCGCCATCTCCCAGTGGGGCTGCGCTGGCGTTTACCGCGAGAGATGCCAAGAAAACCGATTCCTGCAAGTTGTGCTGGGACCAGGGCTCGTGCGCCCCTCTCACACGCACACAAAATAAGTGGAATATATAGATATATCTGGAATACGTACGCATACATATGTAGTTCATGTATACGCACACATTCCACGTATACATTTTTACATACCATGTATGCATATATACACACATTCCATATGTGCATAATCCATATATACACATATATATTCCACATATACATACATTCCATATATACACACATGCATATATACTCCATATATATACACATAATTCCATATATGCACACATTCCACATATGCATTCTACATACCATATATACATATATATTCCATATATGCACACATATATTCCGTATATGCACATTCCAT
Organism: Eospalax fontanierii; assembly: GCA_035773235.1. NCBI lineage: Eukaryota > Metazoa > Chordata > Mammalia > Rodentia > Spalacidae > Eospalax > Eospalax fontanierii. The sequence continues at coordinate 57,700,072 of CM069542.1, read as the reverse complement.
ATATACCCATGTACATATTCCATAGATACACACATTCCATGTATGCATTCCATATATACACACATACATATTCCATACATATATACACACATATTCCATATATACACATTCCATATATATTCCAGAAATACTTATATATCCCACTATATATATTCTAGATAGGTAGATAGATATCTATGACAGTGAGGTAAAAGATTTCAGAATGGAAAGAAAGTGAGGATTTGGATTCAGCATTGTCAGGTTGTAGGTTTGAGCTGCAGGTCAATGGTCTGTCACACATTTAGAACACAAGGTTCAGAATCAGCTAGTGCCTGAAGTTCTGGATCCTTTGGATTCTACACTGTGTTCCAAAGAACAGTGGAGAAGATAAGTTTCTTGGTAAAATTAGGACTGAAAACAGCTTTGCTATTGAGAGGATTTCCTGGAAACTTTATGAGCTTTGCTCCAAGGGTTTTTCACATTTATCTTCCCCACCATCTGAGGGATATCATGCAGGTGATTCTTGAATCATTTTCAAAGGTGCTGGAACAAAAGGACCCAGGGTACAGCTGTGGTACTCCACAGAGAGGGCTGGGATATAGAATATAAAAAGTGGATGACTAAGGTGGGCACGAGTGGGAGGGACTCACATGAGGCTCCACCCCTCCATAAGGAGTTACGGGCAGCTAAGGGTTGTTAGGGAGTTGGGGCTCCCTCCCCAAGGATCTGTGGGCAGTAAATAGTTGCTAGTGGAGAAAGACTTTCTAAAAATGCTTTGATTTTCATATATTCGTTATACATGATAATGGGTTTATGACAACATGTTCATACACATATATTGAATTCAGATCATATCTATGCCCCTCGATGTACTCTCCCATTCCTGTTAACCTTCTTCCCATCCCAACTAGCCAACCTTCTACTTTAATATATAGTTTTATTGAATTTTTGTGCATTTCATACATCTTGATCATATTTAGAGCCCCTTCCCTATCTGCAGCACACCCCCCTCCTTTTGGGATGTGTGTGACCTAATGAGGGAGCAGTTTTCTTCAGTGGTGTGAATACTGGTAAGTTACCTACTCTCCTTAAGTAACCCTAAACTCATTGATTCACATACACACTCAAGACATGAAAGTATACCTAACAGAGGAACAAGACCAGAAATGGCAAGGGATGAATATGGGCAAAATACATTATATGCAATATGAAAGTGTCATAATGACACCATTGCTATCTGTAGGTTACATATGGTAATAAAAACTTTTTTTAAAGTATGCCTTTTAAGGTCCCCCCAAAACTGTTGATATCTTAGCCCACAATGTGATGGTATTTAGAGACGAGCATCTGGAAGGGATCAGGTATGAATGAGGATGAATGAGGTCATGAGGCTTGATTCACAGGAGGATCCCATGACAGACAGGAATGATGTCCTTGTGAGAGAAAGGCATCAGAGAAGCAGAGCACTTTTTTTTTTTTTTTTTTTTTTGGCTAAACCTTCCAAAAAGTCAAGAATCCACTAGGCAGTCAGCACTTGAACTTGACCCCATGTCTCAGCTCCTCTGTCAGGAATTGAAGAGCCTTTAGCAACCTAGGAGACCATAATGGTTTGGAGGGCAGCCTCACAGGCCAGGCACAGTAGCAGTCAAGACAGCTGGATTCCTTGGGTGCAGTGGGTCACACCCACAGCCTGCCAGCTCACCATGACCCTCGTCCAGTGCACATTAGGTCTGTGATTAATAATGATCACAAGACCTACAGAGGGTTCTCACCACTGAGCAGGGAGATGGTTTCAAAAGTATGCTTGACGACAAGTGCAGTCATTGACCCATCCTAAGTTAGTGAGATGCTCCACAGGGGAGCATGAGCTCTGTGGAAGCACTGGGCAGGGTAGAGTTCCGCACTGCAGGACAGCGCCTGGCACTCTTCTCCTTCATGTGATGTAATCCTGCAGGGAAATGTCACTGATCTGCATGTCATTGGTGCTCCACATTCCCCAAACCTTGACATCAAAGGTCTGCGCTACCACCCATGTGACCGTCCCCCCTCAGTCACCGTCCCCCACTCAGTCACCCTGGAGGCACAGTGAGAGGAGCTCTGGCACGGACAGGACAAGCTGGAATCTTGTTATGGCATCCTGAAGTATGGCAGTGGCTCTGGACCTTGTGAACTGATTTCATTTTCTTTGTGCCAAGGTCTCTCGTTGTAGACCAGGCTGGCCTTTAATTCTGGATCCCCCTTATCCTCCCGAGTAGCTGGGAGTATAGGCTTGTGCCACCCATGGGTTTAACTGTGGTCTTCAGTTTACTCAAACATAAAATAAGGCCAGTAAGAACAAGTGCCTGGGGCTGGAAAGAGGGCTCAGTGGTTAAGAACATGTACTGTGCTTCTAGAGGACCCAAGTTCGGTTCCCTAGACCCTCATCAGGAGACTCACAATTGCATATACCTCCAAGGAATCTTTCTTCTGGCCTCCTCTGGTGCCTACACACATGTGAACACATCCTGACACAGACACACATACATACACATAATTGGAACAAAAAGATGGCTCAGTGTAGAGAAGGGCACTTGCCTCCAAACCTTATGACCCTGAGTTTGATCCGCAGAACTCCTGTAATAGGAGAGACCTGACTCCCTAAAGAAGTTCTCTGCCTCACATGACTGCCATGGAGCACTCCTCTCCCCAATAAATAAATGTGAATTTAAAAAAATAATTAAATCTTTTTAAAAATTAGTACCTTGTGGCTAGAGAAATGACTCGGTAGTTAAGAGCACTGGTTGTTCTTTTAGAAGACTCACGTTCAAATTTCAGGCCCCATATGACAGCTAACAACAATCCATAACTGCAGTTCAGGATGCCCTCTTTGGGTGCACTTTCACACATGCAGGCAATATACTCATACACATAAAACAAAATAAATAAAATAAAAATAGCACCCATCTCCATAGGGTATTCTGTAGTTATGCACAAGACTTAAGCAGTAGCTGGTGTGGGCGAGCACACGGGGTGAGCCTCAATGTAGGGACAGCTCACTGTGGGGTGAGCTCAGCCCAGTGTGGGGTGAGCGCTCTGTACAACTGAATTCATCTTGACTGTCACACAGGTCTGCTGCACAGTAGCTTTCCTCACCACTGAGACAAGGTCAAGGGAAAGGAGCCTGAAACAACACCTCTCTTTTCAGTCTTCTCATGAATCTCCATCTGCTGCCAGAGGAGGTCAACGGAAGCAAAGGTCCATCTCTGCCCACCCAGGCAGAAGGGCAGGTAAGCACTCTTCCTATCCTGCACCCAGGAGAGGATTCATCAGGCCAAGGCAGCAAGCTCATGAGGTCGTCACAAAGGGTGAGAGTGACCTGTGTACTGAGACCTGCTACTAGCTGGGATGTAGCTCCACACTTGCTCAGCACAAGCGAAGCCCTGGCTTTCATCCTAGCACCACGAAACAAGAACCACTCCTGCCAAATGAACATGACGTAGAAAATCACAGAGCTTTATTTTCAATTACTGTTCTGGTTAACAAAGGTGTTGCCAACAACTTCATGGGATGTTCTGCCACATCCCTGAACACCTGAACTGTTCAAATACCAAAAGTCAAAACACCCAGCTTAAGGAGCAAGCCAGTGGCTTCTCTTCACACCACTGGGCACACCTCCCTGCCCACCCTGGGCTCTCCAGCCAATGGGAAGCACCAGGCAGGAAGCTGACCAGCACAACCAACCCTCTTGTGGCTCTGCCCTCATGGTTGGTTCCCCCAGGAGGAACAGGAAAGAAAATGGAGTGTCTTAAATGAACCAGTTTCCCAAACAGCACAGCAAAATACTTGCGAAGTGGCCTGGTTGCACAGCCCAGCGGTTCCCCACAGGTGCGGGCTTCCTCAGCCTCGATGCTGCTCCAGGTCGTTTTCCCAGCCCACTGTCAGGATTTTGACACCAGGCTGGGATTATATTGAATTAAATGAACTAAACTGGGTGTGGTAATGCAGGCCTTTGATCCCAGCTCTCAGAGGCAAAGGCAGGCGGGTCTCTGTGGGATCAAGACCAGCCCGGTCAACATAAGTTCCAGGCCAGCTGGAGCTATAGGCTTGTCTCAAAAAACAACAACAAAATTAAGTGAACTAGAAAAGGTGGCCATCTACTCTTGTGACAGCTGTGGCTAAGGCATAACCAGTAAATGGCAACAACACTGACAGCTCCCAACACCATCCCTAGTCTCTATCCCATCCCTACTCACACCCTCCTCTCAGGACACACAGGCTAAAGTCCCATGGAGAAGGCCAAGCACTTAGGAGGGCTCTTCAGATGACAGCTGGGGCTGGCACTGTGGGCACCACCAAGTGAGCCTCTGAAATCCACCTAGAGGCCCAAACAGCTCCTTCATGACCTGGTGCCCCAAGGGGCACTGATCCTTCTGGTAGATCTGTGTGTGCCGTTCCTTGCCCTGGAACTTGTCCTGAAGCCAATCCACACTGAACTCTACCACATGTTCCACAAGGGTCTCCAGACGTGAAGGACTCAGGAGTGAGCCCAGAGAGAGGGGATGGATCCCTGCTCTGTACAAGGCTTCGTTCTTGATGATGTTCCCTGAAAACGAAACAGGGAGATGGGGATTGGAAACAGACTCCACCTTGGAACCAACCAGGAGTAAACAGAGCAACTGGATGGGTGGGAGGCAGCAGGGTGTGCCAGGTAGACCTGACAAGAACACTGTCACTTGCTGGAGTCCTGGCTGGCCCATCTCGAGTTGACTCGGCCCTTCCTTACTGGAAGGCTGTTGTGCAGATAATGAGTATAACAGAGGCTGTAACAAGGGCCCTGGCTCGGACTGGATTTGAATCTTACTTAACCATGTCCTCCCATGAGGCCCTTGTAAATCCCTTAGCCTCTTAAAATTCCAGGTTCCATATCTGTAAAACAGGCATCCCTCATCTGATTTCTTTTTTTTTTTTTGGTTTTATGAGACAGGAGCTTCTTGGAGCCCTAGCTGGCCTAGAACTTACTATGTAGACCAGACTAGCCTCAATCTCACAGAGATCCACCTGCAACTGCCTCCTGAGTGCTGGGATCAAAGGTGTGTACCACCACACCCAGCCGTCATCTGATTTTGATGAGCAGAAAACAAAGATTCAAACTGCGTTGAGCAGTCTGGGGGTGTGGCTCAGTTATAGAATGCTTGTCTATGATTGGCAAGGTGCTGGGTTCATTTCTCCAGCATGGGAGAAAACTGGTACCTAGTATATAGAACACTCAGTAAGTATCAAAACATCAAACATGATGTATGCTCTATAGAGAGTCTGAGAAGCATTGTTGTTCCTACGCCCGCCTCATTCTCTGTGAACGAGCCTTGACCCCTTCTCTCTTCCTGGCCTCTGTGCATGGCTTTCTCCAATTTCTGCTAGGTGTTACACAATGTTTTGTTTTTGTTTTGTTTCAGACAGGGTCTCACTATGCAGCCCTAGCTAGATAGGAACTTGTTACGAAGACCAAGCTGGGCTCAAACTCACAGAGATCTTTCTGCCTCTGCCTCCAAAGTGTTAGGATTAGAGACATGCACCATTATGTTTGACCAAATCTACTTTTTTGTTTGGTTTTTGGTTTTTGGAAACAGGGAGTCTTGGTATACAACTTAGGTTGGCCTGGAACTCATTATATAGACCAGGCTGGCCTCCAACTCACAGAGATGTACCTGTCTCTGCCTCCTGAGTGCTAGGACTACATTTGTGTGCTGCCACGCTCAGCAGCAATCTCTTTTCTGGAGACAAGGTCTTCTGAAGCCCAGGTTCACCTCAGACTCACTATGTAACTGAAGCTAGTCTTGAACTCCTGACCCTCCTGCCTTCACTACTCCAGTGCTGGGATCAGGGTGCATGCCACCATGCCAGCTCACACTGTCTTAAGTCACACTGAGTGGAGTCCACTGAACAATGACTTTGCTGAGGGGCAGAACGTAGGCCAGATGGCCAGGGTTTCGGCACAGTGGGAACAGATGCAAGAGTTGACTTCTTTTCTAAGAGCTTCAAAATCACACTCCTGACTAGTTTCTCCCCAGCGTCATTGGCAGGCACCTGGACTCATCTCGGCTCAGAACAGTCCTATCAGGATGTGAGCACTCTGCCAGAGAGAGACATGAGGACCTGCCTAATCCCCAAACCTCAAACCAACAGTGCAGGCACAACTGGAATGGGCATCCCAGAGTCTTGTGACTGCTCTACAGATGAGGGACTTTTCCATTTAGCAGCTCTGTGAGGGTCCTCCCTGTCCCATGGGTCATACCTAACCCTGAGAAGTATCTCTGATCCAACAGTGTGTAGCACACAGGCTGAGCTTGGCCCAGAGCCTCCAAGGCCTGTCCTCGATGGAACTTTTCAGACAAGATGTCACAGGTGGGCTCAACCACCGGGGGAGGGCTCCAAGACATCTGGCAATTATAAAATACCAGGAAGCCGCCACCACCAAAGTACAGGACCAGTCTGAGAAGACAGAAGAGATCACACATTCAGAGTTACCAGGTATAGTCAGATCACACATCATAACCACCACTGTATAGTCAATTCACACATATACAACCACCACTGTGCAGTCAGAACACGTACACACAATATACATACACATGCAACTATCAGTGTACATCATCATTCAGTTACCACTGTATAATCAGGTCATATGTGCATACAGAAACCACTCTCCAGGTGTTCTGGTTAGTTTTCTATTGCTGTGATAAAAACACTGACCAAAACCAACTTGGGGAGGAAAGGGTTTACTTCACCTTCAGCTTATGGAGGGAAGCCAGGGCAGGAGCTCAGGGCAGGAACCTGGAGCCCAGGCCATGGAGGAACACTGCTTACTGGCTTGCTTCCCTGGCCGGTGCTCAGCCTGCTTTCTTATACACCACCTGCCCAGGGGTGGCCACAGGCCAATAGGGAATTCCTCAGCTGAGGTTCCCTCCACTCAAGTGTGTCAAATTGACAAGTGAAGCTGTCCAGCACAGCAGGTCATATTTACACATGACTGCTACTGGACAGATCACACAAACATACAGATTCTATTCTACAGTCAGCTCATCTGCACTTCAGGTGCTGGGACTAGTGGTGATCACCTGGGACACCAAGGTCCTAGAAGAACAAAGGGTGACTGTCAGACTCCTAAACATCGGGGCCAAATTCAATACTTTAAATAAAACACACATATTTTTTTCTGATTACATTACAGCAATGCATGTTGATTAAAGGAAACCTGGGTATTAGTAAGGTCTAAATTCAGGAATTTAGTGGCTACTCTGAAAGGACACAAGGCTCATTAGCAAGGAAGATGAAGAAATTGCCCCAAAGATGGCACCATTTCCAGTCTCAGACCAGGTTACCCAATAACACATTCCTCCCCATACAACCCTGGCCTCTGGGATGCAAAGGGCAGAGAAGAAACCTCACTCACTTTGATAAGGAAACAATGGGATACCTTGTAGGGACAGCTAATTTGACAAGCGCTGCCACAACACCTGGACAGAGAACCTGGGTCCATGTGTCTGACCTTATTAGTAGTCCTGGGAAGGGCAGAGGCAACTTCAGAAAGCCAGGAGCTGGGCACTATGGCATTTAGCTAATGCCCCAGCACTCAGGAGGCTGAGAGAGGATTAAGAATCAAGACCAACCTCGACTACACAGGAAGATTCTTGCCTTAGAGTAATACAGCAATATTTATTTTAAAACATATTTTTAATTTTTAAAATGTATTTGATTTTATGTATATAAATGTTTTATCTGTATGTAAGTACACTTAGTTATGCAATGTCCATGCAGGCCAAAGGAGGGCATTGTGTCCCTTGGAACTAGAGTTATGGAGAGTTGTTAGCCACCATGTGGGTGCTGGGGACCAAACCCAGGTCCTCTGCAAGAGCAGCCAGTTCAGTGGTCTTAACCACAGAACCATCTCACCAACCCCTCTTTTTCTTAAACTTAATCATCAGGGCTGGCAAGATGGCTCAGCCAGTAAAGGTGCTTACCCATCAAGCCTGGCAACCTAAATTTGATCTTTAGAGCCTACACAGTTGAAGGAGAGAACCAGCTCCTATAAGCTGAACTCTGACCTTCACATGTGCACCATAACACATGTGCCCACACATATACACACTATAATTAAATGTAATAAAAATAATTTTAAAGGTTGGAGATGTTAATTATTGAGCACTTGCCTAACAAAAATCCCCAGCACTGCAAAACAAAACAACACATAAAGATTTTATAAAACAGAATAATTGCAGAATTCTTAGTAAAAGGGGAGACCTTCAGTGAGAGGGAAAGTTACAAGTGACCATTGACTACATAAAATTTTTAAAATCTCAAATGCCAAAATGCTTCACAAACATAATTAAAGGATATATGTCAGCCTGGAAACAATTCTGCCAACACAGGTTAGCAGACTTTGTATCCAAAGGCTTCAAAAGAATTGCTTGCTAGCATTGGGCTGGTGAGATGGCTCAGCAGATTAAAAGCACTTGTCATGTGTTCTAGATAACTTCATTTGTCAACTGGACAAACCTAGAAAAGGGAGCCTTAAGTGAGGTATTACCTCCATCAGATTGGCCTGTGGCCAAGTCTGTGAGACTTTTCTTTAATTGCTAATTGATGTGGGAGAGCCTGGCCCATTGTAGGCAGCATCGCCTTTAAGCAGGTAATCTTAAAGGTGTGTAAGAAAGCAGGCTGAGCACAGGCCAGAGGGGAAAGCCAGTAAGCAGCATTCCTCCATGGTCTGTGCTTCTAAGTTCTGCCTTTAGTTCTAGCCTTGGTTTCCCTGTGATGATGGACAATGAGCTGTAAACCAAATAAACGTTTTCCTCCCAGTGTTGGTTTTGGTCAGAGTGTCTTATCACAGCAATGGGAAGCTAACTAAACAAAAGTCGGTAAGAGAAAGGGCTATTGTGAAGAACCTAACTAACCATGTTGTTTTTTTGGAGGCAAGTAGAAGACTTTGAAAGTTTGAACTAGAAAAGTGATTGAATATTGTAAGCAGGGCTTAATGGACTATTCTAGTTAAAGCCCAGCTCAAGATGTTCCAAAGGGAGATGGAAACAAGGACTTAAATAACAAGTTGGACATTTTGGCAAAGAATCTGGCTGCCATCTGCTTGGGGCTTAAGAACTTGCCTGAGGCTAAATTAACAAGTAATGGACAAATTGTTTTTGCAGAGGAAATTTCAAGACAGCCTAATGTTGGATGAGCGGTGTGGTTATTAATTGTGAATATTAGATGCAGATTTACAATGAAAAAGAACAATCGAGTCAGAAAGAAACATAAAACGTACAGTTTTGAAGAGAAAAAGAACTAGGAAGCTTAATGTTGGAGCCAAGGTAGTGAAGGTGCATTCTGGAAGAGCGGCTCCCATTTTAAGGAGATCAGAACCATTAAGGGAAGTTCTCCCCTTCTCCATGGGAATAACTGGAAGAGAACTCTCTGGGCAAGACCCTACACAACTAAGCTTCCAACTTGTGAAAGGAAAAGGCTTAAGGAGTTTTCTGCTCCTAGAAAACCACAACAGACAAGAGCAGCAGCAAATATGACCCAGACAGCCAGGGTCCATCTCAAGTCGGCAGCCTATCTTGGCAGTGTCATTCACATGGTGCCGACTTTGAGGGTATGAAAGATTCAAGAGTGAGGGGGTCAAGGATTCTTCCTCCATGGCTTCGGAGAGCTACTGAGGCCAAGCAGTATATAAAAGAGAATCTCACTAGGGGTAGTGGTACACACCTTTAATCCCAGCATTCAAGAGGCAGAGGCAGGAGGATCTCTGTGAGTTCAAGGCCAGTCTGGTCTACATAGTTAGTTCTAGGCCAGCTGGGGCTTCAATCTCAAAAATACCAAATAGTAATAATAACCAACTAAAATAAGATAAAAAGAAGGGGAGTCTCTGTTGAGAAGGAAGCCCAAGAGGCCAAGAGGCTCTGAGAAGCCACTGCATGAGTTGGAAGACCAAGTATGGTTTGCAGTGGAGCTCCTAAGATGCTGGAGATGCCAGAGCCATGAGAGATTTGCTAAGAAGAGCTGTTTACAGGGAATGGCATAAGCCCAAGAGAGAGATGCATTTTGCAGGCAACAGAACTGAGGTGCTGAGCCATCTAAATACCAGACTACTATGCCCCGGCTCCTCCCTTTTGGAATTGGAATGTGCATTCTGTGCCACTGTATGTTGGAAGCATGTAATTTGGTTTTTTTTTTTTTTTCATTTTACAGAGATTACAGTTAAGAGATTGCCTTGAGTCTCCATCTTTTGAACAGTGTTGAGACTTGAAGACTAGGAGGACTTTTGAAGTTGAACTAAAAGCATTTTGCATTACAATATGAGCTTGAGCAGAGGGGTGGAGGAGTAGAATTCCGTGGTTTCATTGAGAAGGGTCCTTCATAGGCTCCAAGGATTTGAGTACTTGTTGGTACTGCTTAGGGAGGTTTAGGAGGTGTTCAGGGAAGCACATCATGGGGTGGACTTTGAGAGTTTATAGCCTTGCCCGGACTTCCAGTTTGTTTCTGGGCTTCACAGGCCTACTTGAAGATGTAAGCTCTCAGCTTTCTGCTCTGGTAGCCTCCTGCCATGCCTCTCCTTCCATGATGGATTCCTATCCCTCTGGAACAGTGGTAAGCCCAATAAACTCTTCCTTCTATAGTCTGCCTTGGTCTTGGTGTTTTATCACAGCAACAGAAAAGTAACTAATACAGTCTGTAGCCTAACCAGAGTTCCATCCCCAGGACCTGCAGAAGAGAACCAACTCTCTGACCTCTACAGGTGTGCTGTGGTATGCACACATCTGCGCTAACACGGATGCACATTGCACACATACTAATAATAAATAAATGATTTTTTAGCAGCTAGCATTTATGTAAACAACACAATACTAGCAAGAACTGGGCAAAACCAGTCATAAGAATGTTGATTATCTTCCACCAGCAACTGGGAATTGACTCTCAGGAAATAATCCTCAACAAATGGCACCTTATGTACAAATATATCTATGTTCACAAATTTTAAAACAAACCTTGTCCCTAAATTCAGTGCACGAGAGTCCAGACATAAACTGTTCTTCTGGGACTGTCCACCCTCAAGTGTAAACGTGGCAATTACCATTCTCTGGGGTGCAAACCACAGTCTAATTTCCATTATGGGTGAATATGGCACTGTCTTGTGCCTTCTGGACACCCTTCTGAGTGTGGCTTCCAGCCCAGTGCTGTTTCCTGCCAGAGTGGGACCATTGGAGACCCTGCAAAGACCTGCACATGCCACACTATTACCTCGGCACAGGGTCCCTCCAGTCACCTCTCTTGTTAGCTTTCTTCGCTCTGGAGAAGTCATTCACCCAGACGCTACCAAACAAACCGAATCTGACCTCCAGCCACTTCTGGGCACCGGCTGCAGGGCTGTGTCCCCCAAGATCATTGGCACTGTTTGATCCCCTGGGAACAGGCTCCCCAGATCCAGAGGGGCCTGTAGAGGTTTCCTGAGCACTGGGCCCTGAGGGTGGCTCTGAACCCACGGCCTCTTCTGGCAGTGCTCCTCCTTCAAGGGGCTCTGGCAATGGGTTCCCGTGAGGCAGCTCCATTTCCTCATCTGGATCAAAGCGAAGGAATAATTTTTTTCCATGCACCTAGCAAGAAATGAACGTGAATTAAGCTCCAGAGACCCAGATGGGCTGAAGTCTTCACAGATAGCTACCTGATGGCAGACTGCTTCCTTCTCCTCACCCAAAGCATCACCAAACCAAAAAGGGACTCTCCTTGCCTTTGCTCGTTTGTTCCAGTGGTGTGAGCAGTTGGTGCAGAGCTTTGAAAATGCCTGGAAGCAACTGGTGGAATCAGATTAGCACTGAGATAGGCCTACATCAGACAGCAAGAATACTCCAGAATATTGGGGGATACCTGTTCCTAAAGATTTCAAAGGCTTGCTAAAAGATAAATATAGTTATTCTTTAATTCATGATACATTTTTCTAGGCTAGAATGAATCAGTGTGTACAATGCAACATGACCACAGCTAAAGAAAGAACATAGTAAAATCCAGGAGTAACCCCCTCCCACAGCAAACTGGACCTGGCCAAAGTAACAACCACAAGAGAACTCAAAATCAAAGAGAAAAACAAGATCAAATAATCTGAGGAGCACAGAGGCTTACACCTAAAACCCCAACACTTGGGAGGCTGAGGCAGGAGGATTAAGAGTTCAAGATCTGGATCATCCTGTTCCATGACTAGGCTGGGATGAGCTACTAGAGAGTCCCCGGCAAGCCTGACAAGTGATCTCTCACCACTCATCAGCGAAGTTTCTTTTTAAAACAGATGGAGATTATTATGAAGTTCCACAACTGCTCAAACACAGAGAATAAATGTCTGTGGGTACCCAGTCCCAAGTGACACATCTACAATGCAGCCTCTACACCCAAGGCTCAGGGAACATGGCAGAACAGGGGACAGAAAGAGTATTAATGCATCTCTCAACTCTGACTAAAGAAACTTGGTCACATAGCACACGGTGGTCAACCCAGAAAGCCACAAGGGGTCAAAGTGCTGAGAATAAGAGACTGCAGAGTGCTTATCTTTGAACTGAACCTGTGCCACCCAGGGCTTAGGGACCACTGCAAAAGAGGGGACAGAAAGGTTGTAAGAGTCAGAGGTAGTAGATGATCATAAGGAAACAGTTTTCCAGGAAGCTGGGAATCTATCCATACAAACTTACAGCAATGGAGACAGTATGCACAAGCCCCACATAAGCTCGTCAGACAATATCCCAGCGTAGAGGTGGGGAAGCGCCAACCTTAGCTGAGGGACTGACAGCCAAGCTGCTGGGAGGGAGAGTCACTTTTCTTTCAGGATGTGACACTAGATGGGTTACTAGACACAAGTGACCAGTGGATAGATGGCACCATGGGGGATTTGGGGACACAAACTTGGCTCAGTAGGCCTTACTATAGATGACAAAGTACATGAATCAAGTGGAGGGTATCAAGAAGGGTGCAGAGGGGGTCTAAATATGATCAAAACATAGTATATGAAATTAACAACTGTCGGGAGCCATTTGACTGCCTTGAACTTTGCCCTAGTTTAGGATCAAGCAGGGATCAGTCTTGCTGTTCCCAGAAGTGCTGTGGGATTAGGGCGTTTTGCTATGTAAAGGATTTATTCACCTGAAGGAAAGAATATCTGTAAACCCAAGGCTGAAGATCCTGTAAACCCAAGGCTGAAGATCTTGTAAATGCTTGTAAGAAGGTCTGATTTAATCACCAGGAGGAAAGCTTATCTTAAATCCTAGACTTAGCACCTTTTGTTAAGTAGATGTAGGTGCTTTGAATAATCCCACATATGTAAATGATGGTTGTATTGTTCCTATAAATACACTGAGCAAAATAAAGTCGAGGCCTCAGTATTGACTGAGAGCCCTCCCGAGTCTGTCCTGTCTTTCTCTCTCTCCTCCTCTCCCCCTCTCTCCCTCTCCCCCTCTCCCTCTCCCCCTCTCCCCCCCCACCCTCCCCTTCCCCCTCTCCCTCTCCCTCTCCCTCCCTCCCTCTCCCTCCCTCCCTCTCCCTCCCTCCCTCTCTCTCTCCCTCTCCCTCTCTCCCCCTCTCCCCCTCTCCCCTTTTCCACCCGTTCTCTATTTCTCAATCCTCACTCCCCAATTCAGGTACAGTTCGATTTCTGCCAGCGGGCTCCAGCAAACAACATTTCAATAAACACATTTTTATAGAAGAGTTCGTGTTCTGGGTTGGCAGGATGGCTCAGTGGGTAAAGGTACCTGCTACCAAGCCTGGTGACCTGAGTTCAAACCTTGTGATCTACGTGGGTGGAAGAAGAGGACCAACTCCTGCAAGTTGTCCCACTAGCCACATACATGCTATGACAAGCATGTCCACACAGACACATACACTCACACACGCACAAACAAGCACAAAATAAAACAGTAATCTAAAATTTTACTAAAAAAAAAGAGTTTGCAATCAGTCTAGACTACAAAGATCCTATTTCAAAATCAAACCAACCAAACAAAAATCAACACTGTAACCAATATAAGTTAAGTCTGGACAAAAAAAGGTGATAGTTGAATCAAACCATAACTATAAAATACATGAAGTAAAAAATTTACCTCATCTCAGTGAAAATTATTGCAGTCACAGGGCTGGAGAGATGACTCCATGGTTGAGAACACTGGCTGCTCTCGCAGAGGATGAGGGTTCAATTCTCAGCACCCACATGGCAGCTAATAATTGTCAGTAATTCCAGTTCCAGGGGATCTGACGACCTCTTCTGAGGCATTGTACAACACGAGTGCACTTACACACATGCAGACATAACACTCATATGCATAAAATAAAAATAATAAATATTTTTTATTTCAGTAGAAGAAAATAAAAACAGTAAACATATTTAACTGCCTCACCGCTTTGCTCTCTGCCTTCCTGTTTCCTGCAACACACGTGCCACATCAGGATTCCAGGATGAGCTTCTGTGCAGGGGAAACCCGGGCAGGTTTTCAGCAATGAAAACCCATGGCTTTAGTGCTAGAAATGTGCTGCTACCCTGTGACCCTCAGAAGTGTGACACAGTCATTGTTCCGATATGGTCTCCAGTTTGTCAGCTAGTACAAAAATGACCAAGATAGAATGAGGACTGCTGGGAGCTGGGGAAGGGGGAGGGAGAGGAAGAAGTGACAGTCACCGAGAAATAGCTGAGAATTTCAGCTGGGAAAGAAAAAACTTCCAGGAAGCTGTTTGACAAGGACATAAAGATACTTCACTACTAAGCCAAACACTGACAGAATGTTGGTTAACATTTGGTTAAGCATCACCAGCAAGGGTTTCTGAGGCCGAAGACGGGATTCCTGAAGGAATTCTGACAGCAAAACAAAAGATTGTGGCAAATAAAAAAGGCAGAAAATGACACCTGATGTCAACTTTAGGCTCCCACATGCATGCATACACACACACACACACACACACATTCACATAAAAAATACAAAGAGAATAAAGAGACTAGGTTTGATTGTACACACCTGGAATCTCCGCACTTGGGAGGTGGAGGCAGAAGGATCAAAGTTCAAGTCATCCTCAGTTACATAGTGACTTTTAGTCTAGCCTGGACGACATGCATACCTGTTTTAAATAAGTAAATAACTAAATGAAGAGCTAATGATGCATACATAGCTTGGTGGTAGAGTGCTGGCCTAGCATGTGCAAGGCTTTGCGTTCAAGCCCAAAATTACTTCAAGTGCAAAAGTAATTTAATTAGGGGCTGGAGAGATAGTGCAGAGATTAAGATTACTGTCTGCTCTTGTAGAGGACTTGAGTTTGGTTTCCAGTACTCACACAGTGGATAACAACCATCTGTAATTCCAGTTCCAGAGGATCTGACGTCCTCTTCTGACCTCTATGGACACTTCATATATGCAGTGCACTTACATATATGCAGGCAGTGCACTTACATATATGCAGGCATTACACTCAAACATAAAAAATAATAAAAGTAATAATTTATTTAATTTTATTAAAAAATAAAAGAGGGAGGGAAGGTGAGGAATGAACAGATACAAAACAGAAACAAGAACATGGAGAGAACTATGGTGGGTCCAGGGCACAAGGGTCCACGTGCTATGGGGAGTCAGCCTCACCTGCAAGAGGCTCTGTGAGGAAAGTAGAGGTGCGGAGCATGCCCTGCTGATGAGACAGCTGAAGGCGCAGACACAGCCCAATACTAGGAGGTGGACACTGTTATCTCTGCTCCTCACAAACCAACTAAACAGTCAGCCAGGCAACCACAGAGCCGTACTCTCACACACACATCTGGAAAATAGCTGGCGGGTACAGGACGGTGACATACATGGCACAACCAAGACATGGGGACCTGGCCTGTTGAAGCCCACCTGCTTGACTCCAGAGGAGACTGAGGGTGGGAGGCCTCGAGCTGGGATGAGGTGGTGGGGTCAACCTGTAGCCTCCACATACATTCATACACACACAGATGTATACTTGCTCACAAGCACACACCCAAACCCCATGTGCACACATGAACATGTACACACACCACAAAAAAAAAAGAAAAAAAAAATTCTCTACATATCACCCAACCTTCAAGGTCTACCTCAAGTCCCACCTTCTCCAGGACACAAGAACCCCTCCGTCTATGCTGAGGCCATCACTAGGCCTTAGTTTAGGCACTCCAGTCCTCCCCATTTTGCCACACTGGACAGATTCCCTGTAAAGATATGGGTCTTTCCTTCCCAAGCCAAAGGTACATTCCTCAAGAGAGAGGACCCAACAGAGGGATGCAGAGGATCTTCAGATCACCACCAGCCAGCTCCCAGGGGCCCGTCCTCAGGCCTATCTCAGGTTCCCACAACACAGACTTTGTTTACTGGGCAACCAGCTCCAGTTCTACCTCCAGCTCCCCTGCCACACACTCATCTGTGCCCTAATCCACTCTGTGACAGACACCATAGCGTGCTGGGGGACCAGAGTCAAGGAACTTAAACCTTCCAGAACAGTCTCTATGAAGAGGCCGTAAGCCTGAAGGTGGAGAAACCCAGACTCCTAAACTTGTACAATTCTGAGCTCAGTTTCCAAAAATTAACTATGGGAAAATGGTTATGAGACATTTTCCATTCCAAGAATGGTTCTATATGAGGACAGGGTGTGAGTCTGTGTGTACACATGAAGGAGAACTAGCATTCTATCACATACATACATATTTTGTGCTCGGTATAAAGTTTACTCACAAGGTTATGTGTATAGTCTTTTTGAGACAGGGTTTCCCTGTAACCCCCCAGCTGGCATGGAACTCGACACTTTATTCTCATTTTACAGTTGAAGAATTAGAGCTAAGAATCTGAAAGCCTGTTTCAGATCCCACAGCTAAGCAGCAGCAGAACCCAGGTGTTACTGTGTAAGCATTCACCCCACGACTCCCATGTCAGGTGCTCAGCTAAGTGGCAGGACTGCAGGACTGAACAGGATGCAGCCCTCCTTCCGTCTCCCCACTCAACAAGAGCAGACTCAGCAATACCGACAACAAGAGGAACAGTGTCCCAGGAGAGGGGAGAACCACGTCTCAGGCGCCTCACTTCTCAGAAGATAGGGTGGCTAAGGAGAATCCAGCAGAGGGACGAAAATCATCATGGTAAACTGAAGGGGGAAATGATGAGAAAAAAAGGAAGATGTTCCCAGCAGCGGGAAACATGTCCACACCATGGGCAACAGCTATTTGAGCTGCAGGTGGCTGGTGAGCGAAAAGATTGACTTTGGGCTGAGTACAAAGACCAGAGAGGCAGGCGGGGTCCACAGTCCATAGGAGCCTCTGAACCCCTTGAAGGAATTGTGACTCCCACTCAGATGATGATAAGCAGGTCTGAACCTGGATCATCCACAGTGTTTATTCCTGACTTCCCAGCTGGCCTGTGTGAGCCAATGGCTCCCTGTCAAAGCTGCAGGTAAGACACAGAGAGCAGCTGAGATCTCTCTAGACATGGGGTCTCCAGAGCAAGCTTGTGTGTTCTTCACTGCCCACAGTCCACTGTGAAAGGAACCATCACGTTGAAAGAGCAAGGCTGCACCGAGTCCTGGCAAGGCTGTCCAGGGCTCACAGAAGGGACCAAACAGTCTTGGATCTATGTCTCCAGGGGAGACAGAGGACATAGAGTGAGGCCCAGAGTGTCACACTCACCTGGGCATCCTGGAGCCACAGAGACTGAAGGGTGACAGGGTGTATCTTCTTACTGCTGCCCCCCGTCTTGACCACCTGCTGGCCCACAAAGGGGGAGACAAGATGGTGAAACTTCCTCACAGATGGCCCTTCTGGCATCCCTGTGGGCAGAAAGGGGCAAGGGAAACCAAGACTCAGTTCAGTTCTGACATGTCAGATGATGTGCTGCTCCAAGGAGCCAGTTTGGGCCATCAACTTTAACAATGTAAATATCCAGAGTTGGGCACGGTGGCGCGTGCCTTTAATTCCATCACTCAGGAGGCAGAAGCAGGCAGATCACAGCAAAGTTGAGTCTAGCCTGGTCTACATAAGCTCCAGGCCAGTTAGAGCTACAGGAAAACTGCATCAGAACACCAAAAAGGAGCATATATGCCCCAAACGGAGCCTGACTGATTGGGGTGGGGAATCAGATTGCAGAGACTGCGCTGTGGTGCGGTGAGGGCCAGCTCCACAGCGCTGATTTCTCTTCCTGACCTGTCACATTTCTTCCTGTCGCAAACAATCATGGAGAACCGTCCACTTCAGCGGCCACCTCAGCAGCAAGACATTTTTTGTTTACTGGGTTTTCTTAGTTTTGTTTTGTTTTTCTGAGACCGAGTCTTGCTACATGGCTCTGGGACAGGGGCAGACCCCAGTCAGGCAGGAGGACCATCACCAGTTTAAATACTAATGTGCCCAAGGGCTGAGTGGAGGACTGCCTATGACTCTTTTCCTCCTTGTCCTCAATCATCCAGTCACCAAGAGCCACCAGGATGAGACACACTGAGGGCCTGCACCCTGGCTTCAGTAAGTAGGGCTTCCCCATCCTCGTATTCAGAGCTCTCCCTAACCTGGTCCACAACAGCACCAGGCTCCCCAATCAAGATGAAAATTAGCAGAGATACCCAGCAGGTGGTAGGAATTATTTTTGTTTCTAAAAACACATTTTATTTGGTTAGTTTCTTAAGAGAATCTCACTCTCCAGGCTGGCCTTGAACTCCTGAACGATTCTCCTGTTTCAGTGTGTGCAAGTACTGGGGTTGTGTGAGCTACCATCCCTAGCTAAAGAAAACACATTTAAAATTTATGTTTACATGGAAGAAACAGGGTGCCCCAGAGTCTGGCATATTCTTACAGTTTCATTACAGCATACCGAAGAACACTACTTTTCCTTTTTCAGGCTGATTTGTAACTTGCTATGTACTGAGGATGGCCTCCATCTTCTGAACGCCAGCATTACAAGCCTGCATCACCACTCTAGGTTAATGCTCAAACCTAGAACACCTTGCAGGCTGGGCAAGCACTCTACCCACTGAGCTAAGTCCCAAGCCCTCAGTAATGCGCATTTTAAATTCCACTGTGATTTGGACTCTCAATCACAGTCTCAGAAATAGGTTTCCCTACTCGGATCTACCACAGAAAATGCTGGATTGGAAAGTGGTGGCCAGGCACAGCTTACCAGGTGAACGCATGGGTCTCCAGCCTCCTACAGAAGTTGTGGAAGTCTGTTTCTGCAATGCACCTTAATCTTAAACCTCCCAGCTCAGGGCAGGAAAGTGAGTTCGCCAAGGAAGCTGCACTTGAAGGGGTCTGGACTTCATCCCGGTATCAAAGCGGCTCACCAATACCTGTAACCCCAGCTCCAGAGGACCTGATGTCCTCTTCCGGCCTCCACAGACACCTGCGCACACGTGGCAATTAACAGCAATTAAAATAATTTAAAAATCTCGCCGCGTGTTTCCCAGGAGTCTTTTGTGGCGGAGAGGAAAGCCTAGCTGCGAGGTGCAAACCACAGCTCTTCCCAGCTTCCGGCTGAGCGAGATGGAAGGAGGGCAGACACGTGAGAGAGAGCGTCACGAGGACCCGGGAAAGTTCAACAACCTGCAAGTTTGCGCCCGCTGCTAATCCTCAAGAGATATTGCTTAAAGCCACTGTAATTGACTTCCCAAGACAAAAAGCGCTGGCATCGTGCACCTCTGCGACGCGGGGCGAGTGCACCCGGCTGGCAGTCGGTCCTCCCGGAACAGCTGAGCGATGACGTGCAGGCGCCTTAGGAGCCGGGCTCCGCCCCCAGACCGCGGGAGGAGCTGGGCTGGCCTGGCCGGAGGGGCAGGGCTTGCCGGAGGGGCGGGGCTCGCCGAATGGGCGGCCTCTTCCGGTCTTAACCAGTCTCGATTCTATTCAAAAGTCCACAGTCCAAAGTCTTTTCTGAGATTCAGGGGAATCTCTTAAATGTTAGCCCCTGTAAAATAAAAAAATTACATATTCCCAACATACAATGGAACCGAATACACATTCCCATTCCAAAATGGAGGAATAGAGGCACAGTGAGGATATACCAGACCAAAACAAGACCAAAACCCAGCAGAGCAAACACCAAATCCATTTGATCCATGTCCGATTTCTGGGACAACTCCTTTAGCTTTGCATACGTCTCTCTCTTGGGCTGGTACCACTCCCTGTATGCAGGTCTCCACAGCCAACCAGGCTTCACCTTCACAGCTTCACTGAGTGGCCTATCAGGGCTTCTTAGACTGTTAGAGACTTCTTTATGCAGGGACGCCACTGCTGCATGCTGTGTGACCTCAGGGGCTCTCTGAAACCGCTGAGGAAGAACCATTGACCCCTTCACTCTTGCATGTTTCTTACCCCTATGCCCTCACCAGGTGAATGATATTGCAAGTTTGATTTCAGGTTTGGGATGAACTCCAGCCTACTTCGTCCACTACTCAGTGATTTCTTAAGTAGAATATGTAACCTCTAGCATGATACTTATTAAGCAAGCTTTCTAACCTTTAATATGATTAGGTGCCTGGAGGGAAATTCCAGCAAATATTACAGCAAGAGACAAGTGGAAGATTCCCATTGGTTCCTGCCACCTGTACAGACCACAGTTTCCTTGTTCTTTGTTGTTACAGGGGTCAGGAGTTGCAAGAGTCAGAGGTCTGTAACTTGAAACTTAAGCCAGGAAACTGAAGCTGGGGTCTAGGGGAAACCAGGGTTTTTAAGATGATGGTGGGCCCCTAGGATGGCAGTAGGCTTGCTCCATTTAGTCTCTTCACCTTCTAGAACTACATTGTCCTCAGCACTACTTTCTTTCAGGCTCCCACTAGAATGGCCTGATAAGCTCTGCTTATGGCAATCAACTGATATGCTAGTCCAAACTTCCAAAGTCTTCCACATTCCTCCCCAAACCCACGTGGTCAGGTTCTTCACAGTCAACACCCCACTTCTGGTACCAATTACTGTGTTAGTTTGCTTTCCTGTTGCTGTGATAGAAACACTGACCAAGGGAACTTATAAAAGGAAGAGTTTATTTAGCTTTTGGTTTCAAAGGGGCAAGGGTCCATCATGGGGAGACAGCATGATGGCAGAGGTAGACACAGAAGCTAAGCACTCATATCTTCAAGCAGGCACAGGAAGAAGGGTGATTGGAGATCCAGCAAGGCTTAAGAACTCTCTGGGCCCATCTTCAATGACATGCTTCCTCCAGCATGGCCACACATTCTAACAGTGCCATCACCTGGAGACAAAATGACCAAATACTTAGACCCCGTGGGGGACATTCAAACCCACTACATGTGTCAAGTTAATGTCCCCAGATGTCCCCCAGTGCAAGTTCATCCTGTGAGGTCTAGTCAGCCTAGGTAGCCTCCCTTTAAAAAGATCAACTCTTCCTTGCCCAGCAGTAATCAGCTGCCAATAATTCTTCAACTAAGATTGGTCCTCCTGCCCATTTCCATAGGTCTGTGCTGAGTTTTTGTCTGCTTGAGTTTGCACGAGTCTTGTGCATGCGGACACCATTACTGTAAGTTTGTTGTTTGTTTTTGAGCTAGGGTCTCACTGTATAGCCCTGGCTGGCCTGGCATTCTTTATGTAGACCAGGCTGGACTTGAACTCACAGAGAGCCTGTCTCTACCTGGAAAGTGTGAGAATTAAAGGGTGTGTGCCACCACACTGAGCAGCTTCGCCTGTAATGTTTTCAAAGAGTGGGTTCTTAAACTTTATATTATTTCAATGTTATTTGAAGTTTTACCATATTCTTTCACTTTTTATATTTTGTATTGTGTATTAAATTTTTACTTGGAAAGAATAAAGGTGATAGTAAAGCCATTCAAAAATAAATACTGTTGTTAGTGTTGAAGCGGGGAGCAGCACTTTCCAGGAAGTCAGCTAGGACCTTTGGCAGACCTGGGCAGGTCTTCAAGAAGTGGGGAGAGTGTCCCCAGCAGCTGAGAACCCTGGGAGAACATCTCATCCCCAGTGCTACCAAAGTGCCACCTGCTTGTAGGACCAGAGATAAGGAGAGGAAGGCTTAGGGAGAAGTCTTGGGTCTGGACCTGGACAGGACCCACTGAGGCCAAGAGGGTGAGCTTGAAGACATGGGGTTTGCAGGAGAGCAGTCCCATTTTCTGAACCTGGCATCGTCAGAGAAGAGCATCTGTGTAAGATACAGCTCACAGCCAGGCGTGGTGGTGCACACCTTTCATCGCAGCACAAGCAGAGGTAGGTGGATCTTTGAGATCAAGGCCACCCTGGTCTACATAGTGAGCAGTCCTATCTCCAAAAGAAAAAAAGATGCAGCTCACTCTGTAGCTTCCTGGTGCCCTCTCCCCTCCCCTCTGTAGACTGGCTGGGTTGGGTAGAAGCTATGGTCAGAATCGTTGCTTCATCTGGTGGAATCAAAGCCCTGCACCTGACTTCTCTTCTGAGCACAAGGGACCGTGCAGCCAAGAAAATAGGTGAGCCAGAGCCTGCCGCTCCCCTTTATAATTTCTTCCATAGTTTACTGAACACACACTGTGGAAAATCTCTTCATTGTTAGCTTGGAAATACAATGCAGTCATAATATCTGAATTTGTTCTTTAAATGCGACAACTATGCCATGGTACTATAGACATAAATCCACACCTCTCAAACTTTAATATGCATATGAATCCCCCAGAAACATTTAAAGGGGATTTGGGGACATAAGTGATTCTCTCTAAGCCATATATCTGCAAAATGTGATTGTAAAGATGTACAAATGTTTCTCTGAGGCTGGCTAAAGCTATCGGCAGTGTCTGACATGCAGAAAGGTTCAATAAGATCAATAAGCAGTGATGCTTTTCATTAGCAGAACTGGGGACTGATCTCATTGATGGCTTGAAAACTCAGGCTCTAATGAACGTGGAAAGGGAGAAGGGAAGGGAGGCGCCCCCCATGGTGAATGCATGAACTACAAGCACAGTGCTACCATCCCTCTTCCCCGCAGGTGAATAAAAGCTCTGGGGCTTTCCGGAAGTTTTCTGGATGGCAGGACGAGAGGGTGTGGACCTCTGGCTGATCTCCGAGACCCCATGATCTGCCTGTGAGCCAGGTGGTCTCTCCCAATCTGGGCTTCTTTTCCTGAACCAGACTATTTTCCCTCTGTTCTGTTCAGCTCTACCAGGCCAGCTGCCAGAGACATTTGAGGCACTAACTTTCTACATTCTTAGCAACTTAACCCACTGAATTCTCATAGTCTGGCTTTGTACCTAATGGAAGAAAGAGAGACGTTAGCAGAACTTCTCCAGTCCTCATCAAGATAAACAGGAAGGTTTGCTCCACGCAAGCATCAGTGTACCTAGACAGGGCTGAATGGGTTACTTTGACAAGACTTGCAACCTTGGACAACTCCTGATCTTCCTGCCTCTTCCTCAAGGATGCTGGTACTACAGATAGTGCTGGGGGTCAAACCCAGGGCTTCAAGCTAGGAAAACACTTTACTAATTGAGCTATATCCCATTCTAAACCTTTCTCTTTATTTGTTTTTATTTTATGTATATGAGTATACTGCTTGCATGTATGTAAGTGTACCCATGTCTTGCAGTGCCCAAGGAGGTCAGAAAAGGAGTTCGGATCCCCCTAGAACTGAAGCTATGGATGGTTGGTGGTTGTTAACCACCATGTGGGGGTTAGGATTCTAATCCAGATCTTCTGCAAGAGCAGCCAATGGTCCTAACTGCCATCGTCTCTCCAGCCTCCACCTTCTCTCTTTATAAATTCGTTATCTCAGACGTTCTGCTGTGGTTAGGGAAAGCAGAGGAATACAGTCAGTACATGGAGCTCTGGGAGAGAAGTTTATCTTAATAACCCTCCATTTCCATTTGGTGCGTGTTCAGTAAACAGAAACTTGGGGTTATTACTATGAGCCCAGCTAAACACAGCCGCAGCTAAATTGGTGCTCAAACATCAGGACAAATGCTCTGTGAACTGGTTACACCTGGCTTTCAGGAGGTTTTGTCAGAGGTATAGCCATAAAGCTATGTGAGGTATTTCTTAGGTAGAATCCACCCTTGAGACAGTGACTACTCTAATGACACAGGTTTACAACTTCCACTTCTCTCTTCCTTCTCCCATCATGTCCCAATAACTGGAAACTGCATCTCTGTTGTTGGTGAGGATGATACTGAGACAGAGCTTCATGTGGCTCAGGCTAGCCTGAAAACTCCCCATGTAGCCAAGGATGACCTTGAACTCTTGAGTGTTCTGCCCCTACCTCCCAAGCGCTGAGATTACAGGCACATGTTGCTGGCACAACTGCATTTTTTGTGGTATCTTGATTGACTTCCTTAAAGATGATTTGATTTGGGGAAGCAGGACGTCTGGGGAACAGAGGAGCTGAGTTGACTTAGTTTGGGTGAGTTACCAGTTATGAGTATATCAGAATGAGATGTGCAGAATTTTGTCTGGGAATTCACTTCTAAACGGAAGTGGTACAAATGTTGTAAGCAAAGACTCGCTCACCCAGAACCCGAGCTTCCACTGGCTGATATGTCCAGTGTCCGTCTTCTTACTCAGACTCAGCTTACCTGCTTGACAGTAGCTCACTGTATGCAAGAAGAATTTAAAAGCTTTTCTGGGGCCAGCAAGATAGCTCAGTGGGTACAGCATCCTGACAACCTGAGTTCAATCCCTGAAACCCACATAAGGTAAAAAGAGAGCACTGACTTCTAAAAGCTGTCCTCTGACCTCTACACATACGCTGTGGCTGTGACATGTATAATAATAATAAATTTTTAAAAAGATTTTCTGATTTGGGATCTGGAGAGTTGGCTCAGCAGTTAAGAGCACTGGCTGCTCTTGCAGAGGACCCACATTCAATTTCCAGTGCCCACAGGGAGACTAACAATTGCCCATACCTCCAGTTCCAGGGGATCTGACGCCATCTCCTGACCTCCACAGGCATTACACAATATGAGTGCACTTACACACACGCAGGCAATACACTCAAACACATAAAATAAGAATAGCAAATAAAATTAAAAAAATAATTTTCTGGTTTTACATAGGGGTGTGTATGTATGTATGTATGTATGTATGTGTGTATGCATGTGTGTGTTTGCATATATGTTGCTACCTGCTGGAATATAATCCCAACACCATGAGATGTGCTACCCAGATGCCCAGTAGATTTGGCACAAGTTGAGTGAGAGGTAGGGTCATCCTGAAGGTGGTCAGTCTGCAAGTCCAGCCAGTCCCACGGGGCCTCCAGGACCATCGATTGCTCCCCACTCCACATGCTTGTGAGATGAAGCAATCAGTGCTCTTCTCCTTGTCAATGAACTAAAGGGCACAGACGGCCCATACCCAGCTTCTCCCTCTGGTTTTTTGCACTTGGCACCTCTGAGGTAGTGGTAAAGGCTGATTAGAAAAGTGTCCACTCAGCCCTGCTACTAACGGAAGACAAACAGGTCACCTCATCTTCCGCTTCCTGGAGAGGACTGGAGCATCCTTAATGGAAGCTTCTCTGTCTCCTACACCTTACATTGTTGCCCTGTGTGGGGGCCATTTTTAGAGATTCTGCCTAGATGCCTACAGCTCCATGTAGATGGATGGTCCTTGATCACTCCAGTCTCCTGGTTTAGGACATATGGAGGGTGACCCCAAGGGCTGCCATCTGTTTTTTATTGGTTTTGACCAAGAAGGCTTCAAAGGGACAAATGGCACTCACCCCAATTTCTGTTCCTCCTCCATCTGTTTTGGCTTCACCTCTCAGGTGAAGTAAAGACCTTGGAGGGAAGACCAGGAAGGAGGAATACAGATAAATTTATTAGTTAAATACTGATTTTACAGCCATTTCACCTTAAGACAATGTTAACAGGTTGTTGGGGAGGGAAGACTAGGGAAGGCGGCCTTTGGGAAGAAAACAGTGTAAATGATGATTAAAACAGAATCTTGGTTCAATGCTATTCTCTGCTACGGCCAGTAGGGTTTAGGGGCGGGGGCTGGGAGTTTGGGGTATGGCAGGGTTGTTGCCACAGTCAGCTACAGCTCTGTTGGTAACAAGGATTAGGAAGAATCTTTGGGAGCCCCAGCACGCGGGGAGCAGGCCAGATCCAGTACAGGCGCAAACACAACTCGTCAGGCCCTGGCGTCTTCCCGCACCCACTGCCTTCATCTTCCACAAACTTCCTTTCATTGTTTTTTTGCTTTGAATATATCTCGCAAATGCTCTATGCTTCCTAGACAGAGGATCCATGCTGGAGAAAGGCATGGGTCCAGAGAGTGTCTAACTGAGAGTCCCATGGCCGGCCAGGCTCAGCGCAAGCAAGCTGGAAGAGGGACACTGAGGTGCCCGTGAATGCAGTCACCAAAGCTGCTTCAATAGCAGACCAGTTTTGCCTCTCCCTGGAAACCCTGTGGGTGAAGAGGAAAACAAGGATGCCAGGGACAGCCCCAAGGGGCACAATCCTGCTATACTACTGAGCTCCAGATTTGCAGAGGTGGGAGGTGTTCAGGCTGAAGAACCCGGAGTTTAATGTCAGAGTTCCTGCAAAGGAAGGGAGGGGAAGGGTTGGCAGGTAAGGACCGAGACGGGCATGATGCCAGGCTCTGATTTGATGAAGCCGTCCTGTGTGGTGGGCCATGCATCCTCTCCTTCATTTCCCTAGGAAGCGCTCAGTAACATCTGCACTGCACCCAGCATCTGTGGAGTCAGATGTGGCATGGGGCATGCAGGGACGTGCCATGCCTCGAGGGGAGTGTTGGGCAAGGGCCAGGCTGCCTGTGGAGGCCTGTCGCATCCAGTCCATGTTAAGCTGGCACTCTACTCAGGCTGTAGAAGGGATCCTGGAGCCTGGGACCCTGCAGCCACCCTTGGAGCACAACGAGAAACCCACCACCTGGGCCAAAGGGGTGGACAGTTGGGGTGAAGGATATCATGTCTCTGACTGGGGCAGGCAGGTGTGTGGAGTAAAGAAGTCTTCGGCTACCCCACCCAGCCTCAGTGTGTTGTGCTGGCAGCAAAGGTGGGCTCATCTCTGCAGGCTCTTTCCAGTGCTCCACTTGGAAAAGGCAGTTGAAGAAATCCAGCACGCACATCCCTAAGTGACTGTCAACTTCAAGTTCTTCCCAGTTGTGGTTCTGGAGTCATTTCCAGACAGAAGGGCTGACCGGGGCAGCACCTCAGTTTCTGCTGGTCCCAGGTCCCAGGTCTGAGCAGGACTTTGAGGAGGGAAGAAGGGACGATTACGCAGTGATTATGTCCCCGTGACTGTCAGCCAGGACCAGGCTGTTCCAAGAGTCCTGCTTGGAGCTGGCCTGAGAAGTCTGGGTGACAGGAGACGCATAGCCTTGTGGGGAGAGCTTCAGGGCCGAGAGGACCGGGTGGATGGAGGACCCGTGGCCGGACACAGCACTGACGGAGAAGGTCTGGAAGGTAGAGAACACAGTGAGGCCGGTGGGCTGCTCCTGGGCCTTGACCAGGGCTGGGGGCGGATAAGGGCGTAGGCACTCCAGATGCTTCCCCGAGCTGGAGTCCAGCGCAGGGGTCTGAGCCTCCCAGCAGTCGCTGAGCACAGTGCAACCAGGGCCATAACCCAGGAGGTCTGCAACTGCTGCGGCCTCACAGAAGGCTGTGGAAGCCACAGGAGACATTCTCCATGATCTTACTATTGTTTATCTCTTGCTCAGAGAGGCCACCTTCTCTACTAGTGCTCTTGGTCCCACGGGACCAGCTTCTCTCAGGTTCACTGTGATCGTGAAGAGTTTACCCAGCCTCTTGGAAAAAGAGATCAAAGCGGGGCTGGAAAAGGGAGACCATGACATCCTGATCCCCGAAGAGGCAGAGAAACAGGGGTCCACCGCGTTTGCAGGAGGACGTGGGCTCCTGCTGGGCCGTCCAGACTCGGGAAGCTGGAGCTCATAAAGAGAGCACCTCCTGCCCATCGCCTCCTCACCCACGCTGTCCTCTGTAGTTTCCAAGCCTGCTAACAGGGTCCTCTGTGAAAACCCTTCAAGGCCAAGATAAACAACCCAAACTCTAGAGCCCTGACTCCAACACCCACGGTCTGACTCAGGGAGTGGTGCTATCTACCACGCACACACCTGTGGGCCCTCTCCTTGTTTCCAGGGGAGCCACTAAACTTCATGGTCCAGTATGTGTCTAGGTCACCACAGCTGGACAAGTGATACTGGGGGTTCGGGGCGCATAGCAGAGCAGGGGCAGGGGCATTTGGGGTCCTGTTGGGCTGAAGCTCACACTCCGATGCTGGCCTGGCCACCTGGGCTCTAGAATCTGCCTACCTGGGACATAGAGCTGCTGTGTCCATAGTGAGATGACAGCCCAGGCTCTGTCTTGATGGGGCGCATCTCTTCGTTGCTGGTTGTGGCACTGCTGGAGTTGCTGGAGGCGCTGCTGGTGGGAGGGAGGCTCTCACTGCCAGGAGGACCTGCAAAGGGGCAGAGTCAGGACACCCAGTCCAGGGGTAAGGACAAAGACTGGGGAGAAAGGGAGGGATGCTTCGAGTCCAGGGAAGCAGTTCTTAAAATAGGGCAGAAACATCAGAATTCCAAGGGGACTTTCGTTTTTGTTTTGAAAGGGGCCTGGGTCTGAAGTAGCTCAGGCTAGTCTTGAACACACTGTGTGGCTGTGGATGGCACTGAACTAGTACTCCTGCTAGGAGTACTATGTCCTGAATGCTAGGATTTTACAGGTCTGTGCCACTGTGCCCATTTATGCAACTGAGCACAGGGCTTTCTGCAGGCTGAGTAAGCACTCCACAACTAAGCAACACCTCCAGCTCCAAAGGGACCTTTCCTTTTTTTCTTTAATATTTTTACTGATTCTCTGAGACTTCTCTACATGTACTTCAATCATATTTAGACCCCTCCCATTTCTACCCCATCTTACTAAGCCCTGATCTCATGTCCTCTGCTGCTATTGTTTTTCTAAAGGCCTATCAAACCTAACTTGTGTTCCTCAGACGCTATGGTGTGGGTCTGCCCTGGAGTCTGGCCGACCTACCAAGTGTCACACCAGTGAAAATAACTGACTCTCCCTCTTCAGGCAGCTATCAACAGCTATCAGTTAGTTCCTCAGTGACGGCTGGAGCTTCTTGCCCACCTCCCAAGGAACTTTGTCAAATGACTTACGACTCCCCGAGCACCTTAGATCCCCAAACCCTTGACACCACATTGCATTTCAAGATTTCACATTTTTGAGTTGTTTTTTTGAAAATGCAAATGCTATATATTTTAGGATACCTCCGGAGGCGTCTGGGACAACAACTTATGATTAAATAGATTAAATTCTCTAGAGCAAAGTGTGAACAGCCATACTGACTGGGTAAGTGCAGATTGCAAGTGGCCTGTTTGGGTGCAGAACAGGTTTTGCTGCCAAGCTTACCTTCCTGCATTTGGGCTTTTGGATTGAAGTACTGAACTCTGTACCTGCTGTGCCACATGGGAGGACAGGAAGTCACCCAAGGACTCTGCTGAATTGTGAGCAGTGGAAGAACAGGCAGAAAGGGGCAGGACCTTGGTGAGAGGCAGAAGTTTAGGTAGGAATTATCTCTGCCAGAAGTCACTGTTAAATTGAGAAAACTAGAATGCTGGTCACTCTCTGGGTTATGGAATGAGAAACTCCGTGAACTCACCTGCCTGAGGTGAGGATAACTTTCCCTCACACATCAGCCAATTCATTTTCTCTGCAACTGAAGCCAGACAGCAGTGTAGAGCAAGGAATGCTTGGGGTAAGGGACATTAGTCACCATCCTCATTTTTATGTGTTTTGCCTGTATGTGCACCACATGCATGCAGTGCCTGTGGAGGCCAGGAGGTGTTGGATTCTGTGGAACTAGAGTTACAGGTGGCTGTGAGCTGCCATGGTTCTAGGAACCAAACCTGGATTCTCTGCAAGAGCAGCCAGTGCTCTTAACTGTTGAGACATCTCTCTAGCTCTGTGACCCTCTTCTTAATCTAGAAATTAAGAAAGCATTGCTAGGTGTGGTGGCTTACACCTGTAATCCTAGCATGCAGGAAGCAGAGGCAGGAGGGTCATAAATTCAAGGTCATTCTCAGCTACATAGAAATTATGAAGTGTATGGAAGGGGCCATTGACCCTGGAGTACATATCCCAGATCTCATAGAGCAGCCGTGTCAATCTAAGTCATTGCT
Organism: Eospalax fontanierii; assembly: GCA_035773235.1. Classification (NCBI taxonomy): domain Eukaryota; kingdom Metazoa; phylum Chordata; class Mammalia; order Rodentia; family Spalacidae; genus Eospalax; species Eospalax fontanierii. Next base: position 57,669,978 of record CM069542.1, on the reverse strand, counting down.
CTTGAGCCTTAATTTGCCCATTATAAAAATGGGATAACAAACCACTTCTGTGGGGTTTGTTTAAATGAATCCCTGAGATAGTATTTGTGAAGGAACTTGTGAAAGTACAAAGCCCTATGTGACATTATGTATCCTGATTACAGATCAGTCTGTCAGGAAGATGGCTAATGGGGACTTGTCCCTCATAAAGAATAGAAAGGAACTGAGCACTTGGGTGATCACAGCATCAAAGACAGGGAGAGACAAGCAATGTTCTCTCTTTCAGGCCCTGTACTGGTCCAGCCAGTCTATGCAGTGACAAGGAGCAGAGTACAGTTTGAGTTGAGCCTGCTTCAAAGTCCCCATGTGCTTCTTAGTGATGACTTCTTTACTGGGTCATTCAATCTGTCCCAAGAGCAGCCTGGGCTGGCCACCTGCTCATGCAGACATGATTCTAACATGCTTCTGGGGCTCCTGACTTGCTTACTTACTTAAACACAGATCCATTCCTTACCTGCTGGTGTCTTAGATTTATTCAGGTTCTTGGGCTTCCGTTTTCTGGTTTGAATCCCTTCCTTCCGCATTGCAAGAGGCCTAGGGACCTAAAGGGTCATGAGTTAAATATATGGCTTTCCATTTGTATGTCTGTGACAGTATTGAAACACACACACACACGCACACACACACACTGTAATAAGAAAATTTCAAAAAGAATGGACAAGTAAATTCTAGTCTGAAGTGAAAGGCACAGGTCAGAAATGGAGGGTGGGGCCTGGCTGGCAGGAGCTGAGGGCATGCGACGGGTGTATGCCGGGTATTGGCAGGGCATCCACTCACCCCATGAAGCTTCATGTAGAGGCCGCAGGCGTTGCACACAGGCTCACCCTCAGCATTGCGGCGCCACAGGGTGGTGGTGGTCGTCTGGCAGTTGGCACAGGAGAGGCCCACCCGGCGAGAGGCTGACTACAACACAGAAAGCAAAGCTGTCTTGTCTGGCGGGATTAGGCTGGAATGGTTTTCTGTGAGCTCTCAGGCCAGTGATTCTGGTGGCTACACCTCTCCTACGGTACAAACTCCTAGGGTACCTCAGGGCCCCAAACTTGGCTTCTAGTCCTATGACTTGGTAAGACATGAATGACCTGAGTCCTGTCAACAAAGTGGAGTTCACACACTGGCTTCTGGTACCCGGTGCTGGTTCAGATGAGGAATTTGATGGATCTCAAAAAGAAAGCTTCAGTGTATCCATCCCCCACGCCTGTCCTCTCTTCTCTGGTGAGATGGTGCTTGTCAAAGTCAAATGACATACATAAGAGCACAGGTTTAGGAAGCAAATACCTGTCTCCCCAGATGGGACTCAGCACCACTGTTTCTTGAGCTTTGGATCTTATTTTCCATGAGCACATGGTGTTGGGGTGGCTGGCCAGTCCAGCATCCGTGGAGCACAAGCTTACTCTAACGGTGTGGCAAGTTCCCACCCACCAAACCACTCAGCCCACACCTTCCAACTCCCAAACTGCAAACTAAGCAAGCCTCAAAACCAGGTACAGAAAGGGAGAAACAGCTCTCCAAGCTGGCAGGCCTATGCCGTGGAGGTGCTCACTTACCAGCCGGCGCTGAGGCTTAATGAGCGGCCGGTTGATGCCATTCATCTTGTGGTAGAGGCCACAAGCGTTGCACAGGTAATGGCCTGTTCCATCTCTCCTCCAGAGTGGGGTGGACATAGCTCCACAGTTGACACACTCTCTGCCTTCTGAGAAGTCGTCAAACATATCTACTGGGGGAGAAAACAGGAGCAAGGGCACAGGAGATTAGGGTTAGGGCTAGGGGTCTGCTCAGAAGCCTTCCGCCTAGAAATCAGGGCAGGGGAAGATCTCCCCAGGTCTCCTCAGGACTGCAGGGAAAGTGGGTTTCACTCCCTGTCGTCCAGACACAGTAGGACTGGCCAAGGAAAGGCAGAGCTCCAGCTGCCCTGGTGAGGGGGATGCCTTTCAGTCAGATCTCCAGTCTGCAGACCCAAGGCTCCCACCTGACCTCTCTACTTTTCCTTTGTTTTCTCTTTAAAAATTAAAATTGTGACATGGTTTGAATCTGAAGCAGTCCACACAGGCTGGCACTGTGAACTCCTGTTCCGCTGGTGGTGCCGTTCGAGGAGGCTGGGGACCCAGGGAGGAGGTGAGGCCTAGCTGACAGAAGCGGGTGGCTTAAGGTTATCCTGGGCCTCTGTCCCCACCCGGCTCTTTCTGCTCCTGGCTTGCTGTTTTCAGGAGTCGTCTCCACACCTGTCCACAATGGGCTGAACCCCTCAAAATCCATGAGCCAAAGTAAATCTCTCTTCTGTTAAGCTGTTTCTTCGGGTATTATGATCACAGAAGTAACTCATATGGATTATTTTTCCTTTTGAATAAAAATATTTAATTTACATTAGGAAAATTAAGGCTGAAATATATAGAGAAATAGAGGTCATTAGCCGAGTTGTGAGCACTCTGTTCAGTGATATCCTTTGTGAGGCTTTCTATGCTGACATCTGTTTGTGCCCAGTTGAGGTCAAATAATATAATCTTGAAACTATTTTGTTTTGTTTTCTTTGTTTAATATCCAAGCATGTTGCCACATTAGAAATGCATTATAAGCTCACGTTAGCACGGTGTAATATTCCATCATGGAAAAATGCTACATTTTCATTTCTGGTTCAGCAATCTTAATCTTTAGTTCTGATACTTGTTTTATAAATATTAACTCTTTGTACACAAAACTGTGGGTTTATGGTTATTCCCTTGAATACTAGACTTCTATTTACATCCTTTAAAAAATTATTGAATTTTTATGCATTTCATACATCTCGATCATATTTAGACCCTCTCCCCTATCTACACCCTCCCATAATCCCCTCTGCCCAATTTCTTATACCCTGTTATATACGTTAAGACCTATGAAGTCAAGCTTGTATCCTCAAATGTCCCTTGGTGTGAGTCCATCCTCTGGAGCCTGGTCAACCTATCTAGTGTCACTCTGTTAAAGAAGACTAACTCCCTCACTAGCAGTGATCAGTCGCCAACAGTTCCTGAGCTAAGGTTGGGACCTGCTCTCCCTCTCCCCAGTTCTAGTCTTGGTTTTTGTCTGGCTTGAGTTTGCATGGTCTCGTGTATGATGTCACCATTGCTGTGAGTTCATATGAACAAGTTCCCTGTTACCTGGAAAACTCCGCCTGCCTTGTGGTCCTTTACCACCCCTGGTTCTTACAGTCTTTCTGCCCCCTCTTCCACAATGGTCCCTGAACCCTGGGTGGCAGAGGTTTGACATAGGGGTCCTGTCCAGGGACATGTACTCTTTTATTCTCTACATTTTGCTACTTATTAAATGTATCATTTACTCAGCTTTCCTGTTTGTGACAGCTTTGTCAACTTGACACAACCTAAAATCTTCCAGGAAGAGAGGGTAATGACTGTCTACATCAGATTGCCTTGTGGCTGGTTATCTCAAATTAATTGACATGGGAAGACCCAGTCGAGTGTGGGCAGCATTGTCCCCCAGGCAGGGGGCCCTGAACTGTGTAAGATAGAGAAATGGAGCCCACAGAGGTTCATTTCTCTGCTCCTGACTGCAGATGTGATATGCACAGTTGTCTCCGGTTCCTGCTGCCGTGACTTGCCTGTAACTGAGAGACTGTAGCTGACCCCCAGAGCTGAGCTAAAATAAATTCCTTTCTCCCCACGTTGCTTTCTGTCAGGCTACTTTATCACAGCAACAGAAATGAAACCAGGACACTACTTTACACACCCATGGAATCTGTTCTGATTGTTTGGTATTTTCCTTGTGTGCTTGTGCATAAAGTAAAGATCTTAGAGTTGATTGGATGTAAGTAGCAGCCTTCCACCAGAAGTCTGTCATCCTTTTTCACACACCGCTCCGCCCCCTCTCCCACCTCTACAGACTTTGATGGGTTCCTTATGTCTACTCAGGTCTGGGTGACAGAAGTGGGAGTGGTTTTCTCATTCCCTGTGAACTATATAAAGCCTGGCTCAAAACTTCCAGAAGTTTCTCTGAGTCATGCCGTCTATGTGCTCTGTCCCTAATCACAGCCACCTTGGGCTCCAGATTGTCCTTGTCCTGCTGTCAGAAAAGGTTAAATTCTTCTCCAGGGGAGCCCACGGCACCATTTGGAAGGCAGACCCCAACCCTGGGTTTTAAATTAGTATGCACGGCTAGTTCCATGGCTCAGCAACCAGCTCTAAGGGAACGCTGGCTGAAGAGAATAGAGAGCCCTCCCCACAACTCTGGGTACACAAACAGTCACTTGCACCTGCAAACAGGTAGCTGTGTGTCCGCACCAAGTAAACACTGTGCAGGTGTGAGGGGCTGTTTGCTCAGGCCAGGAAGCTAAGTGCAGCCAGCACAGAGAGGCTATTTTTACCCCTGGGTCACACTGAGGGCCCTTTACCAAGGTCACCTGTCTCCAGAGGTGACTCTTGTCATGACTCGCTCCCTGCTAGAGTGCCACCATCAGCACAATCACCACCTTCACAGGCCGTGCCTGTGGCCTGTCAGTCCTGAACTTTCCACTCAACCCTCCCAGGAGGACAGCAGAGGGCCAGTTCACAGAGGGGTTCCACCACCACCACCAGCACCAGCACCAGCACGGTGGACTTTACCAATGTCCTTTTGTTTGTGATGAACACTAGATGGCATTACAGCCTCAAAATTGAAGCAAGACCGCACATTCTCGCTTAGTCCACGCGTGCGGCTGGAGGATTTCCTAGACCATCTTTCTAGTCCCAACCTTCTGCAATCCTTTGATTCTGGAAGTCAAACATTCCGAAGAGGAAAGAATACAAAATAAACTGTGTAACAATCAGCCAGCTCCCAACAATTTGTGAACCCATCTTGTCTCACCTGTACCCCACTTTCCCCTATCCTGAACTGTGGAAGAAAATCTGAGATCTTGTCATTTCAAAAGTGGCTCGGTCTGTTTCTCCAAAAGGCAAAGATCCACACTCTTTCTTTAAAGATAAGCAACAGCTGCTTCCCTAATTCTGGTCCATTTAAACTCTACCATGAAGCAAAAAATCAGCCCTCACATTTCACTGCTGTGGAGGGGAAGATTCCCTATTTCCTTTATACTTGGTACATCATATGGACAGGGTTGGGGGACCCAGCTGCACCCCTGGATGTCTTCTCTGCTTTCTCTACCCTGCCCTGAGAACCCAACACAGAGGCTAGCCTGGGAAACTCCTGCAAATATACTTCAAAGAACAGATTATACATTCCAGCGACCATTTTCCTGTCCAGGTAAAGTCATTGAACACAGGCAAATATGTATTTGTCACCCATAAATTAAATATTTACCAAACATCTGTGATGCCACAGGAGCTAAGACGTTGCCTTGGTCTCAGAATGCTAATGATCCAGTTTAACAACCTGGACCTATCAATAATGAGTACCAGAATGACTCGATCTATTTTCGGAACATACCTTTAACTGAGTCTGGTGACAGGTGCCACTGCTTCAGAATGGGGAATATGAAAGTCCAGCCCAGATCGAGGGATCAGTATAACCAGGCAGTCAAAGGCAGGAAGCAAAAAGTATGTTTCCTCAAGAAACCCAGCCATGCACACCATGCCTATATTCCACAAAACCTTGCTGTTCTGCCAGTTCAATGAAATGTTGCATGAAAACTTTAAATGACGATAAAAAAGGCAACATAACTATAAACCAAAGTGCTGACTCTATCACGTAAATGTAAAGCAGAACACACAAGGGAAGACTACCAGAAAGCAGCTTTTACTGGATTAACCATTGTGTGGACTTTTCTTTGTTATGAAAACACTGTTCCATAATGTCATTACTGATTCTTAAATATCTGATTTTTAAAAAGAAGAAATTTTATGTCTCCCAGCGTCTCTCAGTCCCCCATGGGGAAAGAATAGTTTGCTCCTTTATATCTTATTCAGAAATAAGTTCCCCTTTTCTTTTAGACTGGAGAATGGAAAGAATGCAGTCCATGCCTGCTGCTTAGCACCTGGTCTAGAGGAAGACTAGGTGCCAAGCTGTGAGCCCTAAGTCCAAACCTCTTATCCCCCTCCCCTGGCCTGAAAACCCAGCACAGAGGGTAAGCCTGGTTAAGTCCCACAAGTGCAGAACAAATTATACCTTCTAACAACTGGAAACAGCCTCCCCACCCCCAGCATAGGTACTAGTCCACACCTGGGGAGCAGTGGGAATCCCACCCTGGAGAGTGGGTCCGCATCGCCCCACTTTGGGGGAACAGTCTTGTAATAATAGTTGTAAAGTACTTTGCAAATAAGAGAGAAAACTTACAACAACAGCTAGGGAGTGCTTTGCAAACATCCAATGAGATAACGGATGATGGATTATTGTTCAGAGGCCTGGGATGGAGGGGTGAGAGGGAGGGAAAGACTGGGACAAACCTTGGTGCAGTTAAGGGGAAGGTAAGGGCAAATGAAAGAGCTAGGAGATTTGGGAATGTGGCCCCTTTTCTAGCCATTGATGAGCCATACTCAGATCTACATGAATCCCAACTTGGCCAAGTTTGAGACTGTGGGCTACAAACTATGGAAATGCAGCTGATAGTGTAAACATATGAGCTCTCGGAGTTGCTGTTCAGGGGGAATTGGGAACTGTGTCCTAATTCCAAAGATGGGAGCCTAACTCCTCACTACCATCCCATGCCCTACTTTCAACTTTTTTTCTTTTTTTAAATATATATTTTTTTAATTTTTATTTTATATGTATGAGTGTATTGCCTGCATGTAAGTAAGTGCACCCAGGTGGTGCAATGTCCAGGGAGGTCTGAAGAGAGTGTCAGATCCCGTTTGTGAGCCTCCATGTGGGTGCTACGAACTGAACCCAAGTCCTCTGCAAGAGCACCCAGCTCTCTTAACCACTGAGCCATCTCTCCAGCTCTGTTCTTTTATTTTTAAAGATTATTTTTAATGATGAGTATATACATGTGTCTATGTGTGGGTATGTGCGTGTGAGTACAGCTGCCCACAGAGGCCAGAGGCGTTGACTCCACTGGAGCTGGAGTCACAAGACTGTGAGCTGCCCAACAGGAGTGCTTGAAACCAAACTTATGTCATCTGCAAGAGCAGAACTCACTCTTAACTGCTAAGCCATCTCTCTAGCCCAGAACCATTTTCTTTTAAACAGGGATAATATGTTCCTAGCAGTCATGGAGAGCTTCTCATACCCACGTGCCTGGAAAGAGAACAGGCCAGGAGGTTGGTGGGTCCCAGATCTGTCTCCCCTGAGGAGGTGACACAATCAAAAGCAGGTACTCAACCTACCCCTGACCTGCCTCACATATCCCGGAGAACCCATCCATCTGGGTCCACAAATCACAGGAAGCAAATTCGTGCTGAGGAAGGAGAAGAGGAAGAGAAAGGGAGGGAGAAGGAAGATCGTGCCAGGTGTTGCTGGTAACGCTTCTCTGGGCACTGCAGAGAGCTAGGTTTGTCTCTTGAGGGCTGGAAAACAGCCCAGCTGGCTGAACCGCATTGTCAGTTTGCCCTGCAGATGCCTCCAGAAGGTCCTGCTGTGGATGTGTCCCTCCAGCTTTACATCTGCCAGGGGAGACAGCTGGAGCCAGGGCCCATGCTGGAGGAACCCTGCCTCATTCATGGCTGTCAGTTTAATTTGGTCTCTTCTGGGGGTTCTGCAGCTCAGACTTCTGCCCTGGCTCTATCAGATACTGACCTGTGTGGCAGGGGCTAGACACACAGGCATGATAGAAAAACTGAAGCAAAAAATCTCAATCCAAAGATGCATCATCAGTCTAGCTAAGAACACACAACCCAAAACAATTCTATTAAGTGTGACACACCGCAGTGACCTTGGGCTTCAGACTCTCCCTCCTCTGTCCTAGATCACCACGTCATCTGTTCAGAGACAGATGCCACACCACCAAATGACAAGTCCCATGCCCAGCACAGCTACTCAGAGTTAGGAAAAGGGCCATTCCTGAAAAGGGAATCCAAAGAGGCATTTTTGGATTCAAACCCAGCCTAGGCTGAGCAGCAAGAGACCTTCCTCTGGAACTGAGGGGCTTCAGGAATGAAGTCCTCAGCCCCACTCAAATGTTCCTTACTGAACCCCTGTTGGGCATAATGCAAGGTGGGCCTAGCCAAGCCACCTGCTAGGAGAAATAGAGGAATGGCTCCTGTAGGCATGGCGTTCTGCCCTGGCTAGTCGTGAGACCAGCACCTGGGAAGAACCTGCCTACCTGGGGAGAAACTTACTATTGGCTGTATTTGGGACCCCACTCCATAAGGCCATTGGCTATCCAGGCCTATAAGAGCTTGTGCACCTATTCAGTAAAGGAGTTTGCAGAGCCACGCTCTTGGCCTGCTTCCCATCCAACTCCCAGAGTTTATGTCTTAACTCTGTGTCTACTCGCCCCTTCCCCACATGGTGGAGTTCCCCTCGGTCCCCTCGGGCTGACCCTGAGTGTTGAGACCCCCAATAAACCCCAGCCCCACATTGCTTCCAAAGTTCACCAGAGATTGGGCTTGGATTTCCTGAACGGCCCAGGTCCGTCCCTGCGGCTGGCGCCTAGGTCTGCGGCACAAGAAACAAACAAATCCCAAGGCTTTTCTGGCAGCCCCTGAGCTTCGGTCTTCTGGGCTTTGTCAGGCTGCAGCAGATGCCTATGACAGGAGGCTGGCTGGTGGGGAGGGCCACAGCTCCTGTGGTGCTCAGACAGGATTAAAGCACCTATTTTGGAAGTTCCGGGACTGCTAAACAGAAGTGGTTACGTAGCCATGCCTGGGGAGTCACCCTGTGCAGCCCACCCTGCCCTCTGCTTCTGGCTGCTGAGGAACAACATGCCAGTGTCCAGCTGGGGCAGGAAGGGACTGCCTCAGATCTGTGGGGACTATAGAATAGAATGTGGCTCAGGTCCTGAAACAAACCACATACCACAGCCATGCGGGAACGCATCAGCGCCTGTCTTTCCTCCCAAAGGACCAACAGCTCCCAGATACCTACTTCCTCTTCTACCTGGTCTATCACAGTTGGGTCAGCAGGGGAGAGGGGTCAGCCCAGGCGAGGAGCAGTAGGTAACGTTCTGCTGCTGCGGTTTAGAAAAATGGGATCTGGGACTGAGCTCAGGCCAGAGAAGACCACCTGTTGCCTTCTGATCTTCAGGCTGTCGTGCCAGGCCCAATATTTTTCCCCAAAGTTGATGGCTGGCTATTGTTCAAAACTCAGTGCCAACAGGACATGGTAGCAACAAGGGCTGAGACAAGTCAGGACCTACTCACACTGCCTTCCCAGCTTGTCTGATCTCAGAACTTTCAGAGGCAGATGGGCACCACTGCTCTGCAGTCTGCCACTAGAAGGATATTTCTGCACTGTCAAGAAGAGGCCTTCAGGAATCCACCCCACATGGGTTATGACAAGAAAAAGCTTTCCTGTGAAGTGTGGAGTCTGTCACAAGCTCAGGGGAACTGGCAGGGGCTCGGAACTTGCACTTGAGCCTCAGCAATGACTCTCATGACCCCCTGTGCTCTGCAGAGCGGGCCCTTGTAGGACACCAGCTGTTGTATTGATACAGGGAGTATTATGGTGTCTAAAATTCCTTTGTGGTGCTTTGAATGAAAATGTTCCCCATAGGCTCCAACTGTTTGAACACTTGGTCAGTTGATGGCACTGTTTGGAGAGGGTCATGGAACCTTTCAGGAGGTGTTACCTTGCTGGATGATGCACGTCATGGAGGGCGGGCTTTAAGAGCTCATAGCCTTGCCCCACTTTGAGTTTGGTCAATCTGCTTCCTGTACATGCTTGAAGATGTGAGCTCTCAGCTTTCTGCTCTGGGTGCCTCCTGCCATGATGGACTCTCATCCCTCTGGAACCATAAGCTCAAATAAACTCTTCCTTCTATAAGTTGCCTTGGCCATGGTGTTTTATCACAGCAACAGAGAAGTCATTAATACAAGCTTCATTTGCTCCAGCTAGACCCTCCCAGATATGGTACTTGTAGGATGCCGGGAATGTGGTTTACAGAATTGTGCCTTGGTTGGTTCTTGGGTGGGTGCTGACATCCCCAAGTTCCCTGGGCTTGGGCTGACGGTCATGGGTTCAGCTCTACCCACACAGTCCTGATGGATAAGCAAAAGGCTTGCTGTCTCCTGGACTCTGGGGACTGGGTCTACCAGGGGCCTCTTCTCTGGACCTGGCCTTCTGACAGTCCTGCACTTTCCCACTCCTTCCTGTGTGGGCTCACCTCAGGCTGCAAGGCTCCTGAAGTGCAGAGGATGACATGATCCTAAAATCAGGAAGTGGACTGTATGCATTTTCATGATCTTCAGAGGAAACCAAGGTCCAGAGAAGACAGGTGAGCAGAGGGCAAGTGCCACTCCCAGTAAGGTTGATGACCTGATTCTTCCCTCCCTCAACACACTGCTGTCCCCTGGGTCACACCACCTGCAGTGCTCTACACAGAGCATGAGGACTGTGCACTGACCACAGGACTCCAGCAAGACCCATACATCCAAGCGTCTTGTGAGGTAGCAGAGTCCCCAGAAGGGTGATATAGATTTAAGTGACACTTTATCCCTAGACACACTCACAACTCAGCTGGGAGAGTTATGCAGCACCAGAGATTTTCAATAAACATCTGTATGTATTTGTATATGTAGCCATATGGATGGCTCTCTGTGGAAAAGAACATCACATCACACTGATAGCCTCTCCAATAATTCACTGGGGTATTCTTCAAAGGGAGAGAGTTTATCTTAAAGATCTTCATGGCAAGATATAGGAAATTATCCAAATGCTCAATGAGAGAGGAACAAGAAGGAAAAACAAACTGCAGTAAAGAAACACAAAAATTTGGGGCTGGAGAGATGGCTCAGAGGCTAAGAGCATTAGGGGCTCTTGCAGAAGACATGGGTTCAGTTTCCAGAACCCACATGGCGGCTAACAACTGTCCCTAACTCCCATTCCAGGGGATCTGATGCCCTCTTCTGACCTCTGAGGACACTGCATAACATGTATGCACTCTCATATATGAAGGCAATATACACTCATACACATAATATAAAAATAAATAAAAATTTTTAAAGAAGAAAAACAAAATTTTAAGTTAGTTTTAAAAATGACAACTATATCAGAAATGTTAAGATTTCCCTTCTTCAAACATGATTTAAATTAATTAAGTAGCCAGGTAACTAAACAAGTATCTGCTTAGGATGTAAAGGCCTAGAGATGTCTACTTTTTTTCCCATTAATTTTTGGGATATTCTTATCTCAAAATAAAGCCAGACATGGTGATGCAGACCTGTAAGCAAACACCTGTAATCCCAGCACTCGGGAGACGGAGGCAGGAGGGTCAGTTGCTCAAGGTCATCCTCAGCAACACAGCAATTATGAGGCCATCCTGGGATATATGAGACCCTGTCTCAAAAAAAAACGGAATAAACAGGAGTGGGCAAGATTGTTCTTTAAAGCAGGTGAAAAGCACTTGTTACTAAACCCAATAACCTGAATTATCAGTTACTGATTCCCAGAACCACATGGTGGAAAAGAGAACCAACCCTCTGACCTCCACATGAGTGCCATGGCATGTCCCTGCCTGCTTGTACACACACACACACAATGCGTTCCACATAGTACCTTCTCTTCAGAGCCAGGTCCCCTCTCCAGAACAGTGACCTCCTCTGGCTCAGGTACCCACTATGGTACCAAGCTATCTGCCCACCCTTCAGCAGGTAGCAGAAAGCCCTCCCAACAGGGGACAGTCCCAGCAAGTATGAGAATGGACATTTGGCTTATCAAATGTTGCTTCCAACCACACTATGGGCCAAGTCCAGGACTGGCTCTGTCTCCTCCAGTCACCTGGCTGTGTCCTTACCAGCCTCCTCTCAGCCTGCTTCCAGAATTTCCCTGTGACCTGGGTATGTGGAGTCAAAAATAAGCACCCTGGGCATGATAAGACAGCAGGACACAGCATATGGGGGAGGTGACTTGGCAATATCTTGTCACAAGTACACACAACATATGCAATTTGGTCCAGAAATACCAGCACTGACCTTTGGGTAAAATGTCTTCTGAACAGAAGATTCACTTTTTGCAATAGCAGAAGACTGGAAAAGCAACTTAAATATCATTTCCTGTGCATGGGTTGAACCAGTGAGCATATACTACATAGCTATAAAGCCTGAAGAACTCTGTACTGATATGGAAGTTTTCCCAAAATACGCTGCGAAACATTAGAAGCAAAGTACAGAACAATAAATACAACGTGTCTTACAAAAAGAAGCAACCTATGTAATATGAATCCATTTGTAGAGTGATAAACACTTTGGGAGGATGGATGGAAGCTGGTAGTTCTGGTCACTTCTGGGTTGCATCTTGGTGGCCCAGGGAGACGTCTCACTACAGGCACTCTTGCACCTTTCATACCGTATAGTTATTTCCCATGTGCAGGAAATAGTTCTTTTATGTGGTCAATGAAGTAAGTAAGCATGCTGCAGACTGGCCTCCTTCCTGTTCCAGGTATTAGTAACACTTGTAAGTCAGGCAGGTTCTACCTTCTGACTTTTCCACTGAAGCATCTTATATCCTGTCCAGCCTGTCCCTAAAACCAACTTTTTTGGCAAACGAGAACATGGACTCCCTTTCACCGTGAGTTCTCTGCTCCACTGAGCCCATCAAGCCCCTTTCATCATGCCAGAGAGCCTTGTACTTGACCCACAGGCTGGCTTGCTTGGCTTCATGGTCCCTGCTTAGCTGCTCATGCACATGCACATGGTCCTGGCTCCTTTTCTCTCTGTGGAAGCATGAGACAGGGTTTGCAGAGGAAAGCTTCAGCCAGGCCAGCGTGATCATTTGCCTCTGCACCCCTGTCCAGAGTACTGACAGGATGGACAGAAACACCGAACAATTCCCAGGGCAGCTCCCCCGGGTCCAAGACAATGGGTCTTGAGGGAAAGCCTTTTCCTTCCAGGCCTGCAGCCGGGGTCAGAAAGAAAACAACTTCCTCTTCTCTGCAGGAATGGCAGCAGCCAGCCAGCCAGCAGGGAGATTTATGGAGATATAATGTGACCTCTTTATTGCCCTGAACACTAGGGAGGTGTTTCAGAGGAGATTTACGCCTTTCCGAAGGGGAGGGGAGCCAGGGTACCGAAATTTATCCACCAAGCCTGTTTTCCCATCGGGGGTTTCTCAGGGATTACTTAATCAAACCAAGGCTAAGCTCCAATTGCCTGCACTTAACATCTTCTTCTCTTGCTAATCCACCCAGTTACCCTGAAATGTTGCACGTTTTTTTGTATGAAATGCAGAGTCTGAGGAAAGATGGCAAAGTTTTGTTCAGCTCTGAGTGTGGTTAACAGAATACAAAACAAAAAAAAATGCACACAGACTACATTCGGTAGCATCAGGAAACTGGACCCTCTCTGGCAGTGGACCATGGATCATTCACAGTTTGCCTACCTATATGTGGAAATCTGTTTTTATAAGAGTGTCACACAGATGACTGAATTCCTCCCTCCCTAGTTTGAAATGTATCCAGATTAACATTAGGTCAAACGCTGCCTATACATGGCTCCTGCAATAATGATTCTTCTTTCTGTCACTTTTTTTTTTAAGCTGTGGAGACTTTCTTAACAGAAAATCAAAATTAAAAATGGAACCTTAAAAGTTAGAGCCACAAGGCTGGAGAGATGGCTCAGTGGTTAACAACACTGTCTGCTCTTTCAGAGGACGCAGGTTTGGTTCCTAACACCCACATGCCAGCTAACATTTTTTTTCTAAATACAGTTCCACAGAATCCAGTGCTCTCTTCTGGCCTCTGTGGGTGCAATTACATACATGCAGGCAAAACACTCATACAATAAAACTAAATAAATAATTTTCTTTTAGAAAGTTAATGGGATACATCTGGTTGGTCAAAGGGTGCTCTAGTCTTTTTCCGGACATTGTCCTCTACACATCTACGTGACTCATCTCTGAGGAAGGTCCTCCAACCCCTAAAGGGTGTTGTGGGCATCAGAGTGTTAGTGTTCTCTGCCAATGGGCTCCACCCACTGCTTCAATAGAAACTTCATTTACCAGACTTAATGATAGGGGATATGGAAACCAATGTCAAGAGCAACCAGAAATAGAAATATTTATCAATAATTATTTTGTTTATTGGGTCTGATCTCCACATTTTGAATGGAGCTTTGTAGAATCATCTGACTTGACATTCCATTATAACTCTCCTTATTTACACCATCTTGGGTTTTCTTCTCCTGATTTATATTTAAAATGTATACTTTCATACTTAAGTTATGAATAAAAATTGATTTAAAAATTCAAACAGTACAAAAAGAAAAGCCACAACCCTAGTAAATGGTGGCCAACAGTTTTCTATTTGTCTAGACATCTATTTCCTTAACTACAATTTTTAGTTTTTGGAATTTTTAAATTGCAGAAAACAAAAATAATACATTTTTATTCTTTTTCATCATCTACCCGATCTTTTGAATTCAGTGTATAATTCTTTCGTTCACTCATACTTTTACACACATATAAATATTATCTCTGGCTAGGTGTGGTGGCATACACCTCTAATCCCAGCACTCAGGAGGCAGAGGCAGGCAGATCTCCTTGAGATCAATGCCAGTCTGTTCTACATGGTAAGTTCTAGGCTAGCTGTGGCTACAGGGAAACCCTGTCTCAAAAAGACAACAGATATATATATATAGATATATATATATATATATATATATATATATATATATATATCTCTGAACAATATAAACCTTATTTTGTGAGTTTTAATTTTTACTATTTTAGTTATTATTTTTATTTTATGGGTATGAGCGTTTTGCCTTCATGTGTTGTAAGTAGTATGTGTCATGCAGTGCCCATGGAGGTCGAGGAAGAAGGTGTCAGATCCCCTGGAGCTGGAGCTATGGATGGTTGTTAACTGCCATGTGGGCCCTGGAAAATTGAACCCGGGTCCTCTGCAAGAGCAGTCAGTGCTCTTAATCGCTGAGTCATTTCTCTAGCTGAGTTTTAAAATTTTTAAATGAATGCTTCACACCATATAGCAAATTTATACTTACTCTTTAAAAAGCATGAGCTTGGGGCTGGAGAAATGGCTCGGCGATTAAGAACACTTGCTCCTTTTCCAGAAGACCTGAGTTCGGTCCCCAGCACCTACATGGTGGTTAATAGCGGTTCAAAACTTGAGTGCTAGGGGATCCAACTGTTGCTTCTCATCTCCTCGGGCATTGCACACACAGGTATACACACACACATACATATATGCAGGCAAAACACTCATATGCAAAATAAATAAATACTGATGTCAGTCACTGAATAAAAAAGACTATAACAAAACTGAATCTATCACCTAGCTTTACCATGTCTTAATATTGTACCATATATGTATTCTCCATATTTTTCAGTGCTGAATTTGAACCAGGGCCTCATGCATGATAAACATGTACTCTGCTATTGATCTACATGCTCAGTTCCTGCTGTAGATAATTTTAAGCAAAGCAATACAGATGTAGCCAATTCCCTTACATTAGCCATAATTTCAGTTTCATGTCCTCTTTCACACTGTGGACCTGTGTTGTCTGTACTGAGAGACATTTTCCAATATATGGCTCTATCATTTTCCTTAATGTCTTAAGAAAGACTGAATGTTTGTGATCCTCCCCCAGATCCCCAATCAGGCTCCAATTTGTATGCTGAAATCCTAAACCCCAATGTGATGAAATTTAGAGGTGGGCCTTTGAGAGGTGTTTAGAATATGAGATGGAGCACTTGTGAATGAAACTAATGAAAGAGACAAAGGAGATCTGTCTTTCACCTGGTCTGATACAGGAGATTGCCATCTGCAAACCATAAAGAGAGATCTCACGAGACATGCCAGGGCTTTGACCCTGGACTTCTCTGATCCGCGATAAATGTGTGCTCTATAAACTGCCCAGTCTCTAGCATAGTGTGCTTTTATAGCAGTCAAACTAAGACATTTATTTATGTGTGTTCTGGTTGTTTTCAATTTTTGTTTCAATATCAATGCTCTAACAAGCATCTTTGTACATACCCTTTAATTGAGAAAAAGGTTCTGTAGGATATACTGGGCCTGTTATAGTTGTGCTGAAAAGTATTTGTATAAACCACCTATGCTTGGTTTTGGTACTGTTCAGCAATGCACCCATCAGCTGTTGACAGTTTTTATGGTAACAAACATCTCCCAATTCTCAACAGAGCTTACAATAAACTTATAATAGTAAGGATCTTTTTTTCAGTTCATATTACATATCAGTTGCAAGTTGGCTACAGGTCTGATATCTGTATGTATGTATGTGTGTGTGTGTGTGTGTGTGTGTGTGTATACACTTCATTCTGAAACTTAAAGTATTTTATTACATTTTAAATTTATTTGGTGGGGAACATGCACATGCCATGGCGCACCTGTGGAGGTCAGGGGTCAACTTGCTAGAATCAGTTCTTTCCTTCCACTATGTGGGACCCAGGGGTGGAAGTCAGGTGATTAGGTTTGGAGGCAAGAACCTTTTCCCACTGAGCCACCTAGCCTGCCATCATTCTGGGATTTAGAGTGAAGGTGAAAATGTGATTCAAGCCACATCATCCTTGTAACATAGTACAAAACTGATGATAGAGCCTTATGATGGCTTTCTCCTCGAAGGCTGCATGGTGACTTCATGTCACATGATTGATAGATCACATTAAGACCCATTTCCATGTATGCATCATCAGAGTGACACATCAGGGTAAGGTACACTGATCATAAGAGACACCGTGCCTTGGGGCTGAAGAGATGACTCAGTGGTTAAGAGCACTGACTGCTCTTGCAGAGGACCCAGGTGGGGTTCCAGGCATCCATATAGTGGCTCATAACTGTCTGCCCCTCCAGTTCCCCTCCTCCAGGGGATCTGATGCCTTCTTCTGTCCTTCACGAACACTGCATTCACGTGGTGCACATACATACCTGTGGGTCATTCATTCACATAATATAAAAACAAATAATCTTAAGGAGAGAGAAAGACTGCCGTCCACATTCTTCTGTGACTCAGTTTCTCCACAGAAGCACGTCTGCTGGAACATTTTCCACATTGGCACACATCAGTTTCACTCTCTGAAGAAGAGTTTTACATTGTAAAGGTACATAACACTTCTATGCTCCAATTCCCACAGCGTTTAGCTGCTCTTGCGTTGGAGAGGATCCCACGTTATTGCCAGCCTTTCTGTACTGGCTTTCCTGCACCTAAGGCCTTGGCTGGCTTCCAGCCAGTAATTTTTCACTTCTACTCACAACTGGGCTGCAAGGCACATCCCTGAATTCATTTCTGTGCCAGGACCTCTTTAGTTTGTTTTGAGTTCTGATAAGAAAAGTTCCCTTTTCTTAAAGTCTTTGTTTTAAAAATTGTCTGGGATATTCTTGTACAATAACTCTTCCATAGAAAATTTATCATTAGCTTGACAAGCTGCATTTAAGAAATCCTGTTGGGATGTTTCCTGGGAGTGCATTAAATTTGTAAACTTGTTTGGAGGCAAATTTGGAATAAATTCTGCATTTTCCAATCCAACATTACAGTGTTTATTTCCACGTCCCCCTATGTCTTCTTTTCTACCTTTCAGGAGAGTTTTACAGCATTTCCCAAGAAATCTCACAATTTATTTTCTGAGTTGACCACCATTCAACTGCAAACAGTGAAAACATCCCCATTTCACTTCCGTCATTTACTTCATTAACAGGGAAACTGGCTGTCAGGTGGAGATCACCTGAGAAGGGTAGATCAGCTCTCAAGCCTTTCCTCATGTGGCCTGAATTTCTATTAGATTTGGTAGGATTCCCAAGGAGGGTGTGTGAGAGAGAAGGCTGTCTCTAATTTCATGAGTGGTGACATTTTTTCCGTATCTGGGTTTTCCTCATGTGATGGGTGTGTCTTCAGGGAGGAAAGGGAGAAAGAGTGTCTTTACCTTGCTTCTTCCTGGGCAGTCTCTCCCACGCCTCACATCGCACACAGAGCTCGGGTTCCCTCACCTGCTCTTTCTCCCAGGGTCCGGTCGGTTCATGTCAGGCCTGCTCATTTTTAATTTGAATCAGCTGTTTTACCTCTGCCGTGGACCATCACTGAGATCTTTGGGTTATAGATCAGCTACGTTTTTTGCACCTATGATATAATATCTGAAAGATGTAACTTAGAGGAGGAATTTATTTTGCCTTACTGTTTGAGGGCGACTCTTCGTTGCAGAGGAAGAGGCGCAGAGGCTGGGCTTCAAGCTGGAGGGTGTGGCAGCTGCTTGGTGCATGGTGCAGTGGACAGAGATGAAGGCTGACACCCAGCCTGCTTTAGTTTTCTCTCATTTTATTCAGTCCAGGACCCCAGCCCACGAGAAAGTGTGGCCCATATTCAGGGCAGGTGTTTCCTCCTAAATTAATCTATTCTGGATAAGGCATAGCTCTCAGCACTTCTTAATCCAATCAAGTTGACAATCAAAATTAACCGCCACAGGTGGCACCTCACTCTTTCCTCCCAAACCATAGTTTGGTACCAACTAAATCATAAGTATGTAGCTATTAGGATACACTTCATAATTTATTGGGCTTATTTCCTTTTTCCTTTCTTGGATCTGGCCTCAGACTTTTCAGCCCAGCAAACATCTACAAATAAAATATGAAGAAGATGGAGTGGAACTCCTCCACTAAGCCATGGTGGCCACAGGGAACTCACTGGGCTCAGCAACTCTTTCCCCCCGGGGATTAGGCACCTGAGTAACCTCCTGGAGCAGTTTGATGGTGAAAGGTTCCCTAACTCAATCCACCCTTTTACAAATAACTTTCACTTATTTTGGCAGACAGCCTAGGAAAAGTGCAGTGCAGTTACAGCTATAGAAGGCAATCTCTTCCTTTTCATTTGTAAATTTTTCCACTTTGATTTACATCCCAAAGGAGACTGTCAAATACATGTGATTTTCTTCAAAGAATGTGACTTAATATTTTAATGTAAATTACAAATCAGAATAAATTTATGGACAGAAATTAGTTGCTTGGAACAACAAGGGTTTTTGTTTTTTGTCTTGTTTTTATTTTTTGAGATGAAGTCTCCCTGAAACCCAAGCTGGCCTGGAACTTGCTATATAGACTAGGCTGTCCTCAGTCTCACAGAGATCTGCCTGCCTCTGCCTCCCAAGTGCTCAAATTAAACACCTGTGCCGCCATGCTAGGCTATAACAAGCTTTTACTTCCATTGTATATATATGAGGGTTTTGCCTGCATGCATTAGTAAGTGCACCACAAGAGTATGTTACCCACAGAGGCCAGAAGAGGGCACTGGATCCCTTGGAACTGGAGTTAGAGGTGGTTGTAAGCCACTGTGTGGGTGCTGGGAAATGAACCTGGGTCTTCTGCAAAGAGTAGCCAGTGCTCTTAACCACTGAGCCATCCCTCCAGCCCCCTCCTTTTTAAAGGTCAAATAATACTTTTATGCCGCATCTGCTACCCAGTCACCCATAAGTGGGCACTAGTGTTGTGCTTTTGGCAAGTCAGTCAGATCTTGCGTGTTGTGGTTCCCATTTGCTGACTTAGCCCAGGAGACCCCTTCTGGAGTGGACTCAGGCAAGGGGAAGTCAGGCTGCTCTGGGCTCCATCAGGCTTAGCTCTCTTGTGGTGTTGGGTGGGTCTTGTAACTGTAGTTTCTCTACCTGCCCTTAGACATTGCAACTACTTCCCATGAGAGTCACTGAAGAATGACCACAGGGGGGCAGGGAGCAGGGAGTGCTGGGGCTGCTGCCACCAAATGTCTCAACTTTCCCTAAACTGCTCAGGCTGGTCAAGGCAACCCTCCCCTCTGCTGTTCCCGCCCACCTGCAGCCCTCAGCCCTCACAGATGCCTTCTGCCAACTGCCATCACTTTTGCTCCTTTTCCACACTCGGCTCTCTTTAGTTTTTACTTTTGAGACAGGGTTTCTATTGTAGGCTGGCCTTAAAATTCCTTTGTCACTGAGGATATCCTTGAACTTTGGACTGCTTTCTACCTCTCGAGTGCTGGGATTACCAGTATGTGCCCCATGCCAGGTTTATGGTGTTCGAACCTAGGGCCTTATGCTTACCAGACAAGCAGTCTATAACTGAGCTATAGCTCTAGATCTTTTCCTGATGTTTTTCAAAATAGTTATTACATCGAAGCCTGGTGGCTCATGCCTTTTATCTCAGCACTGGGGAGAGAGGGGCAGGCAGATCTCTGAGATGGAGGTCTCCATAGCCAGCCCAGGCCAGCTGGGGATTCAGGGAGATCCTTTCTCAAAAAAAAAAGAATAAAAAAATACAAGATAAAATTAAAAGCAGCCATTACAATATTCCTCCTCAAGACTTGGCACTCATGACTCAAACGTTGCCAGATCTAGAAGGCCCACATACCTAAGAGGCACCGCCCAACTCATTTTTACTGGGGACCAGAAACCTAGGTTTAGCCACCTAGTTCCTCCAAGATGGCCAAAAAGCCCCCTCCACCTCTGCAGCAGAGATGGAGTCCAGGGCCTCCTGAAGGCTGGGCAAGTGTTCTCCAACTGGGGACACTTGGAAGAGCAACACTAGAATGCTAAATCAGGTACCTTTCTCCAAGCTGGCTCCCTAACCCACAGGATTCTGCCTCTCCTCGTTCCGCTGCCAAGTAATAAAGAATTGGAAGTCCCAATAAGGAAAATAAGCAAAAGTTCTGAAGATGAAGACAAAAAGTTTGGCTACCGGGCTCTCCTTCAACACACAGCTGGTGACATCGTCCATTTGGCCAGCTTTCCTCTCCTTCTTCCTCTGTCTCTACTACCCCTTCGCTCTGTCCAGGGAAAGGGTCTCCATTATTAATGCCATTTCTGGAGCTATGTTTACACAGGGAAGGAAACTTAATATCAACATTCGCCGAAGGAAAGTGTCCTGTCACTTTTGTGAAGCACTTCAGGCAAGCAGAGCTCTCCTCCAAAATCAACAGGCACTTACACGCTCTAAACAGAGTCTGACGGGGAGTTTGTGTCTACAGAGAATCTCGGAGTCCTTCAGCCGTTTGTTATGATGAAGATGAGAGGCAAGCCCTGCTATACACACTCCCTCCCCAGAGTCTCAGAAGTTCTTGAGGAAGAAGTCAGACTCCACTCAGCATGAGGAACAGGGTAACAGTGGACTCAGACCCTCAGCAGTAAATGACAGCAGGCTGACAGGGGTGTGAAGACTTAAGGTGGCAACCTGTAGGTACCTAGGAGGGCACCACTGGGTCCCCCAGAGCACCATGGGACCAGGGAATAAGCCCAGGTAGGTTTTTCAAGGCGGTACATGGAGAGCACTTGAGGAGTGTTGGCTTCCCGACTTCCAGCAGGTGCATTACTATTCCTATGTTACCTCCCACCTCAGACATGAGCTCTGTGGGGTGGCTCTTCTGTCCTCACAGCACCTCCCCACTGCCCTGGGAGGGGGGCTCCCTCCTGTTCTGAAGGGTTCAGATGGAGGCGATGGCCAGTTGCCTTCTAAAAAAAATCTATGCCTGGATACCCCCACCCCCTGGCTTTAAGTCCGCCCCCTTCAAAGTCCACCTGAGATGCAACACAGGAGCTGATGCTCTTGCCAGACTCCTACCTAGGCTTCTTTCTAGTTGTTGGCTGCTTTTGCAAGATCTCACAGCTTCCTTAACCTGTTCTCTCTCTCTCTCTCTCTCTCTCTCTCTCTCTCTCTCTCTCTCTCCTCTCTCTCTCTCTCACACACACACACCCTGTCATGTGCACACATTCCCAGTTTACTGCTTCCACCTCGCCTGCCCTCCGCTTACAAAGCCCCCGATTCCTCCACCCTCTTTATCTAGCTTCATTGTGTCTACCTTGCCACTCCTAGAAGGGAACCAGGAGAGCTGCCAGGGAAGAGGGAATGCCTGACACTGGATGATGATGCCCATGATACCCACCTAGGGTTGGGCATCACATCAAGAGTGGCTGTGTGCGAGCCAGCTCATGCAGCTGAAGGGGAACCCAAAGTTAAAATCTAGAAACACCAGAGGCAAATCCAAAGTCAAAGGATAAGAAATGGGGGAGGGGCTGGAGAGCTGGCTCATCAGTTAAGACCACTGGTTGCTCTTTCAGAAAACCCAAGTTCTGTTCCCAGCATCCACATGGCAGCTAACAACTGTTAGGGAATCTGTTCTAGGGGATCAGATGCCCTCTTCTGGTCTCCCTGGGCATTGCATGACACAGGTTCACCTACATACATTCAGGCCATACACCATGCACTTATACACATAAAAATGAAAAATAAAATCTTTTTTAAAAAAAGGATAGGAAATGGGATGGAGGTAAAACTCAGAGGTGGAACACCCTCCTGGCATGCACAAGGCCCTGAGTTCTCTTACCAGCACCATAAAAAGAAAAATTAAAGTAGAGGCAAGGAGAAGCTGAAAGAGGCCTACGACATTGTTTCACCTGTAAAAGTATCAATGCTATTACTATGAGGATTCTACTGAGGAGTTATGTTGGAATTATCAAGATGGGATTTGGGGGCCAGCAAGGTGGCTCAGAGGATAAAGACTCTTGCAACAAGCCTGAGTTCAATTCCCAGAATCCATAGGGTAGAATGAGAGAACTGACTTCCCCAAGTTGTCCTGACCTTTACACATGAGCTGTGGCACACATGCACCTACATACACAAAACAAACAAATATAAAACAAATTTTAAATGGGATTTTTGGGTATGAATAAGAATTATAGATGTTACAACCCCGTGAAGGACATAAAATGGTACAGACACCGTGGGAAGCAAGATGGTGGTTCCTCAGAACCACATGGAACTATCACATATTGAACAATACAACTTCTGAGTACTTACTCCAAAGACTTAATAGACTGCAAGCTCCTGTAGGAACAGGAGCTCACAATCAATAGAAGGCAGAAACAACTCAAGAGCCCACTGAGAGATGCCTAGATAAATATAATACAATGGCATAGTATGCAGCCTTGAGAAAGAAGCGAGTGCTACTTGTGCTGTAAAACGGGCATATTTCGAACACTACACTGGTGAAGTGTGCCAGTCATAAAAGACTATGCCTAATGCAGTCTGAGTCGACCTCCAGAGCTATCTAGAGCAGTCAGTTCACACAGACAGAGAGCATAATGGACACTTCCATGAGCTGGAGAGAAACTGCTATAAAGATTCACTTTGGGGGGAGAAGAGAACATGATGGAAACGGATGGCAGTGGTGAGAGTGCATGCGGTTTAAAGACACGCATTTAATGATGGCAAACTGGTTGTTTTCTTGCTTTTGTTTTTGTTTTAAGGTAGGGATCTTATGTAGCCCAGGTTAGATTCAAGCTCAATTGTAGCCATAGATTACCTTGAAGTTCTAACCTTCCTGTCTCTCCCTCATGATTGGCATTGTAGGCACACATTATCACTTGTGGTTTACACAGTGCCAGGGACTGAATCATGTAGGCAAGCACTCTACTAACTGAGCCACATTCCCCAGTCCCAGCACGATAAACTTTAAGTTATTTTATTGCAACTTTTTAAAAAAGACCCATGAAATGAAACAAAAGTTCTTTACTTCCAAATCTGAGCTGGAGACACTGGTGTGAATAGATGTTTTATTCTGTCTTTGAAGAGGGATGAGCTGGAATTCCTAAATGCATACTGCGGACTAAACCAGTCTCAGTAAACACAGCTAGTTGAACCAGCTACAAAAGCCAACTCCAGTCTGAGCTCAAAAAAGGAACTGGCCAACTTCAGATCTGGGAGGAAAGTGCACATCAAAAAAAAAAAAAAAAAAAAGATTAGATTTTTTTTTTTCAGCATAGAGCAGGAAATTATTAAGGCAAAATTTTGTCAAAAGGAGTCAGTCTGCATGAGCTGGAGACAGACACAACCAAAGCACATCATGGCATTTAAACCCCTGAGGGATTAATGATTTTATTTTTTTAATTTAATGAGTATCTCTGAAGGATGCTACGGAGGGAATTTACTACTCTGAACACTGAAAAATGAGGAAGCAAGCATTTATTCTGCCTCTCAACTCCATCCCAGAGCAATCAAACATTTAGGAAGGTGAAAAATTGTTTGCTATGAAGAATTTCAGGTAATAAGAGGTATGATGACATTAAAATAACACCATTTGGACCAGGGTCTGGCAGCTCAGGCCTGCAATCCCAGATACTTAGGAACCTGAGGCAAAAGGATACAAGTTCAAGACCTGCTTCATTATACACAGTAAGTTCAAAGACAGCCTGTAGTTTAATGAGAATCCATCTCAAAACAAAAAATGGTTAAGGGACTGGAGAGCTGCTCTGACACTGAAGGCTGGCTGCTCCTACAGAAGACCCAGGTTTGAATCCTACCCACATTGTGGCCAACCACCATCCCTAACTCCAGTTTCAGGGGAATCTAACACCTTCCTTTGACTTCTGTAGGTATTGCATGACACGGGTACACTTACACACAGGCAGGAATACATTTGTACACATAAAATAAAAAAAAAGAATAAAATATTTTAAAAATAATAAGAAAAAGCAAGAAATTTTAAATGAGCCAGGAATGTAGCTCAGTGGTAGAGCATGAGGCCCTTAGTTTAATACCAGCAACAGGAAAACAAAGAAACAACAAACCCACATTCATACCCCTAATACAATGATGGCCCCAGTCAGTGGCATCACAGACCTGTATCTGCAGACTATTCTTCCAATCACGGACTTCAAAGAAAAACAGGGGACAGAGGAACATGTTCAATGTCGTGACAACAACACAGCCAACAAAATCCAGCCGATGGCTCTCTTGGAGAAAAGCCAAACATTTTGCAAGTCAAGGTCATATAAGGGGGAATCTCAAAGCTAGAAGACACTTTTAAAAATTGATTAGTCTATTTTATTTATTACTGTTGTATGTATGTGTGATGATCAGAGGATAACTTACAAGAATGAGTTCTCTGCATGGGTTCTATGGCTCAGACTCAGCCCGACAGGCTTGTGTGGCCAAGTGCTTCTATCTGTGAGCCATCTTAGTAGGCCCCAGAAGTTAAAAGAAACTTAAGGGGCATCAACAAAGGCAATACACGTGCCTTGCTTAGATCTTGATTTGAACAGATTGTTAAAAATAAACAAATGGGGCTGGAGAGATGGCTCAAGCTGTTAACAGCATTGGCTGCTCCTACAGAGGACCTGGCTTCTGTTCCCAGCACCCACATGACAGCACACAACCGTCTGTAACTCCATTTCCAGGGGATCCATGGCCCTTTTCTGGCCTCCTTGGGCATTGCTTGCAGGTGTGGTTTACCTATATACATACAGGCAAAACTCTCATATACATTAAAAGAAAATTTAAAAACCTTTAATTAGAAGGACATTTGAACACTGGACAATTAAAGAGTGATAGTCCACTGTCAGTTTCAGGGTGAGGGGTGGCTCTAGGACTGCTTTTACAATGAGTCCTATATCTTTAGGGACACACACAGAAGTATTTATAGATGCAATGATACATTATACTTTTGCTTCAAAATAGCACTGAGGAGACACAGGTGGAGACTGGAGGTACTCAGGCTGAGACAAGTCCAAAGCTTGTCTGGGCTACAGAGTGAGTTCAAGGCCAGTCTGGGCAACTTAATGGGATCCTACTTCAAAATAAAAAGAAGGTTGGGGGCAGTGGTTGTGGGTGTAGCTCTGTGGTAGAGTACTTGCCTAGCATGTGCAAGGCCTTGAGTTCCATCCTAGCACCGCAAGACAACAATAAACCCATGTAACCATCATTTTTCTATTTAATACCACCATCAAGCTCTTCATTACAAAAAGTACAAGAGGGTGGGGTTCTAAAACTCTGCTGCCTCCTAACTCGGCTCCTCTTGTATCCTGGGGTAGGGATGAAGTGTTGGGGACTGAAATTGACATAGAGCTTTTTGTGTCCCCCTTAACCTTTAACAGTAGGCCACTTGTGTGACATTCAACCTGTGAGTGTGCCTTAGTGCTCAAAGAATACCCACATAACTCCCCAGTATGCACTAGCATGAGGCTCCATTGAATCAGAAGCTTCCTGAACCCTGCTGCACTAAGGCATGCAGAATTGGGAGAGGCAGCTATCACTCCACAGGAGCAAGGCATACACAAAAGCAAGAGTCACAGTTCTGACCCTTGTTACCGAAACCAAAGTGCTAGGTGCCAAGTGCTGCCAAAACCCTGCTGTACTTCCATCCAACTCTCCTGGGCCATGTCTGCACTCTTCCAACACCTCTGCTTGTGGTCCAGCACTGTCCTCAGCAAGTAATACCCTTCCTCACACCAACAGCCATTTGGCCCTTAGGATGCCACAGGCCCAGCCCTTCTCCAGCAGGCCTGGCCTCCACTTCCTATACCCAAACAGGTGCAGGCATCCCGTGGGCTCCTGAAGAGTGGATATCTCCTCTTTTCAGCTCTTCAGGTGAGGTCCCGAGATTGCACACTTACAGAATGTGAGATGCTGACATGTGGGGACTTTCTTGCTTCCCTTTCTGTCTCCAAAGCCCAGCTGTGAGACCCACAGAGAGTGGGCCCTCACACTTCTTGGCTTGTTGGCCTAGGAAGAAAGGATGGGTTTGGAACCCACCCTACCTCCTGTGAATCTCCATGGCTTCCTAGAGCTTCTGACAGAGAATGGGTTTATCAATAAAATGAAGGAACAACAGACTGACACTGAGGTCATCAGCCATGGATTCCAAAAGTTGATTTTACATTGTAGTGGTTAAGTATCTTATTATGTATAAGAAACAAACAAACAAAATAGGTGTCCCACATGCACAATTTCACATATACTGATGCTTAATGAGACAGACAGCCATGGAGACCCACTGGACCCAGTCAGTATAAATGGACATTCATTTGCTGTCATGAAGGCCAGTGTCAGTCTGGGAAGACATGGTTAACCTGTTCTTCTCATGGGGCGTGCTGAATTTAATGGGGATGGAGAGATGGCTCTGCATACTGCCCTTGAGAGGACCTGAGTTCGGTTTCCAGAACCAAGGTCAGGTGGCTCACAGTGGCCTGTGATTCCTCCCCCAGGGGATCTGAAAGCCTCTTCTGGATCCCACCACTCACACATACACACCCACCATCACATCCACATATACACATAATTAAAAGAAATCTTAAAATGTCACCCAAGGGCCCTGGGCCAGCCCCCTCACCATTTCTGCCAGATTTCCTCATTTACAAGCAGAGATGCAGATGTACAAGCAAAGAGAAGCCTTGTGAATTGCACAGGGTCACACAGCAGGAAGATAAGAGGGCAGGCATCAACAGACAGAGCAGCAGATCCACCCACCAGACCCATGAGCTATCACCTCCCTGTGGCTGAGCCACTGGGCTCCTAGAGTCCTGCACCTGCAGGTTCACAGCTACTGCTCACGTTTCCCGACCAGCGGAGCCTCAGAAACCAACACATTCTGCAAGAAGGACCTCATTTCAAAGGGCATGATTGAAAACGTATTAAATGGGCTGGGAGCATAGCTCTATGGTAGCATATGTGTTTAGTAGGCTCAAAGACCTGGGTTCAGTCCCTAGCACCAAAATGAAGAATTAAATAGTAAAGTAAATCCCATTGGCTTTAGACTGGTGTGTACCCATATGCTGTGAGATTGAAAACATCTTTTTACACACAACTTGTGCATTTGACTGGCTCTTATGGTCAGCTCCTGGGACTAATCCCCTATTTTTTCGCTCTATTTGAGGGAATCAGTCTTTGGGCGCCTGTCTGCCTCACTAATCTTTAAAAAAAAAAAGTCTCTAGTGATGAGTGACTTTAAACAGTAACTTTTATGACTATTTAGAAATATAGATATACAAATGCCTGTATATGAATGCTAACTAAAAAGTCAAGGATTAATGCCTTGAACCGGTTATCTGGGATGGTGAGATTACCCACTATTTGCACATTGGTTTATCTGAGTTTTTCATTTTGCCTTATTCCCACATTTATAGAATAAGGATAATTAAAGTTTTACTGAGACCATTTGGGGAAAAAATGGTGTGTTTTTCTGAAGCCATCTTTACTGGAAAACATTTTTTCCCTCAAATCAGCAGTATTTTCCTGCTAACTGTGCAGATCGTGGGAACCACATTCTTCATGTAGGGTCAAGTTAAGTTCTCCTTATAGGCTAGGGAAAGGTTTTATTTGTTGTTTGTCTTTCCCGCCTACTCTCTTTCGAGGGGCAACTTCTATTATTACCTTTCTTTACCAGGTTTGATTTATGGTCTTGGAAGCCAGGTCATTCTTTCCTAGGTTGAAGAAAGAAGGGGGTTCTCCTCAAGCTAATACCTGATAAAATATCTGCAAAGGTCCCTGCAGACCTTGACAGAGACACATAACCATTTCAGCCCAATCTGATAAAACAACCAGAAAACTTTTATCAGAAGAAAATATAGCCTGCCACTTCCCAGCCCTATTGATGAACGATTTTTATCTGAAATGACAGACCCACGATAGGAAAAGCTGCAGATAAGAAACCAAATTGAGTTGTCCCAAATCAGATCCAACTGTCTGCCCCTGGTTCAAACTCCCACACCTGCTCCAGTGGGTCAACGAGCACCTCTTGGCATGGTCCCTGAAAGTTTGAAAACATTGCAAAAGTGGTGAACTTTGAGACTTCGGCGTTTATCCTCTGATTATAATTAACCTGCTCACCAGTTGCTATCGATCAGTTCTGAATGGAGGTGATAAAGTTTGACTGAATTTTTGGAAGAAGAAATGAAGATTCAACTGGAAGGGGAGAGAAAAAGAAAGCTTAAAAATGACTGAATTCAGTTTTAAGAAGCAAAACTCATTCACAGTTGAGGGATCCCAAAGACCATGGCTTTAACAACCCCCCAAATTCCCATCAAAGTGTGTGGGGGGTTAATCTCTTCATTTACCATTCTCTAAAATAAAATATATCTGACCGTTCAATACAGAGTAAAAGACAGCGTGAAATGCCACTCACAGAGGCATTTTTAGGGCTGTAAACAGGGACTAGCCTTACCTGCCTGGAGTAGACTTTGCTAGTGGGAAAAGGATATTTTAAATACACTGAGTCATGTATTAGGCTCCTGCAAAAATGCCAAAGGCCAGAAAACCAAATTCTCTTCATTCAGATAAGAAGCTTAAATATCCTGGCCCAATTCTGATTAGAGAGCAGCAACAGATAACACCACAGGCCACCTGCCAGCAGCAAGAAAGCCAGCAGCTAGGCTGAAGGGAAGAGCAGCTCTTCCGGGGGTTTCGGTCCCTGTCTGCATCCTCGCCCTGTGCTTGTCTTTATTAACATTACAGCCAGTGTGCTCCCCCCACCACCACCACAACTACATTTGAAATGGAGAAAAGTGGAAGCAGAGACAAGGTAGCAGATTCTGAAATGGAGAAAAGTGGAAGCAGAGACAAGGTAGCAGATTCCTCTGCAGAAAGCAGTTTCTGAGAGAGCCAGTGGGTTTTGATTTTGGTAAACAGCCAGGCATCCCCCTGGAGCTAGGATAACCCTCTAGTTTGGAGGGTCTGAGGTTTGGGAATCTCTTGCTCTGCACATCTGCCTCAGAAGGCTGTGAAGGAGGGGTGTGTAAGGCTGGGGTTCTTGCCTCTGTGTTTGCCCCTGGGAAGGAGGATTGCTCAGGAAGACCTGCATCTACAGAGACATCATCAGCCCAAGGGAAGCAGGGAAGGAAGGCTGGCCAGGAAGCTCCACTGGGGAAGGAAGCCCTTTAGCCAACACACACCTGTGTATCCTAAACTCGGGACAAGATGTGCAGAATGTGGTAGGGGGAGGCTATACACCTAGACAGTGGCTGCTCCTTTGTCCTAAGGTGGAGTTCCTGCTTGCTCCCGGAGGCACAGTGCTTTCTAAGCACTAGCTTCCTTACAGCAAGATGGAGATCAGCCCATCCACCTCTCCAGAAAGACTGAACAGTCACAGTCACAGAATCAGGCTACTATCCCTAAACTGCTGTTAGCATGGAAACGTCAATGGACCAAGACTATAAATTTCTTTTGCAAAGATTAAAACAGACTCAAGGTTAATTCCTGTTATCCCTTTTTATAGTATCTTCCTGTTTTCTTTAAGGTGACAAGAGCAGCTGTATAGACAGCCAATAAAGTGTGTGAGTAAACCACTCACAGAGCATTATCCATGAGGTCTTGTCATGATCTATCACAGGTCATTCAGGCCAGTGGAAGCTCTTACACCCCACAAGACCATTTCTAGACAAGGAAACCCCTACAGTTCTTTCTTGTGTTCATGAAACAGAAGCAGCAACATCTGCCACAGGCTTCTGGTCTAAATTCAGCACAATCTCTTAACTCAGAGAGAGAGTGAGAAAGAGAGAGAGAGAGAGAGATAGAGAGAGAGAGAGAGAGAGAGAGACAGAGAAAGAGACAGAGATAGAGACAGAGAGAGAGGGGGGAGCCCAGAGGTTAACTTCAGGTCTTCTTCGTTTACTCTCCATCTTATTTTTTAAATTATATTACATTTTATTTATTTAGTGTGGAGAGGTGCCCATGTAGAGTAGAGGACAACTTGGGGGAGTTGGTTCTCTCTATTATGTGAGTTCTACGGATCAAAATCAAGTCATCAGTCTTGGCAATGTGCACCTTTATACACTGAGCCATCTCGCAGGAGCTCCAGGAGCTCCCTAACTTTGCCCCTCTCCCTGCCCCAGAACTAGGGTTATAGAAATGTGCTGCCAAATCCAGCCTCCCTCCCCGACAGATATGGGTGCTAGAGATCTAAACTCAGGCCCTCAGGCTTGAACAGGAGGCCTTTTAATAACTGAGCCATCTCTCCAGCCCCAACTTCATTTTTTTTTTTTTGGGTCTTTTCTGAGACAAGGTCTCCCTGTAGCCCCAGCTGTCCTGGAACTTGGTAGACTAGGCTGGTTTGAACTCACAGAGACCCACCTGCCCCCTCCCTCCAGTGCTGGGATTAAAGGCGTGTGCCACCATGCCCAACTTCAAATCCATTATTTTTAAAGGGCACTTTAAGCAGCCAGCTTA
This sequence comes from Eospalax fontanierii, assembly GCA_035773235.1. Lineage (NCBI taxonomy): Eukaryota > Metazoa > Chordata > Mammalia > Rodentia > Spalacidae > Eospalax > Eospalax fontanierii. The sequence continues at coordinate 57,639,014 of CM069542.1, read as the reverse complement.
AAAGAACACCTTTATGAATAGATTAGTGGTTTTCCAGCAAGTTCTAACTTTCCTGAAGGAAAACTGGCCACCAGAAGAGGCTACTAACTACCATGAGTGCTTGTGCTGGGGAGAACACTAAGAGATGAGGATACCTCACAACTGCTGACCAACCTGACCCCTAGTAAAGGAGCAAAATCAAAAGTGAAATTCAGGGTGCAGCATCTTGCAACAGAGCAGGGCAGACCCCCTGCAGTTTGTAAAGGACATGTAAAGATGAAATGCTGTCTGCTTTCCGGTGCATGTATAGACACCACAGTCCACTTTAAAAAGAAAAAGACTTTCATGAATAAGGTATGTTTTTAAAAGTTTAGTAATTTTTCTTCGGCCTTACTGTGGGGGGTGCGTGTGCCCTGGCACAAGTGTGGAAGTCAGAGAACAGCTCTGTGGAGTTGGTTCTCTCCTTCCATCTTTACACGTGTCCTAGAGATTGAACTCAGGCAGTCAGGCTTGCAGGCAGTAAGCACATTTACCCACTGGGCCATCTTGCCTACCTAGTTTAAGATGTTTTTTCTTCAAAAATTCAAAAGGTTCCATTACACATCCATGCTCACAACAGGACCCACAACAGCAGCAGGTGGGGCCGGTCAGGTGACCCATATGTAAATGCCTGAGCAGATGTGGTCTATACACACAGGGGAGTAACTCAGCTTATCAAGAAAGTGCCAGGTGCTAAAGTATGGCTGGCCCTTGAAGACTTTATGAAATAAACCAGACACAAAAGACAAATCCTGTGTGATTCGCTCACAAGGGGTACTGAGAGCAATCACATTTACAAGAACAGAAAGCAGAATAAAGGCCATTAGTGGCTGGGGCAGGTAAGGATTAAGGAGTTGGTTTTTAATGAGTAGACTTTCAGCTTTTCAAGATGAAAAATGTTCTGAAGATCCATCACATGGCAATGTGAAGATATCCAACACTGAATTTCACATTTAATTAAGATGAGCTGGAGAGATGGCTCAGTGGTTAAAAGCACTGACTGCTCTTGCAGAAGACCTGGGTTCAATTCCCAACACCAATATGGTTGTTAACTACTATCTGTAACTCCAGTTCCAGGGGATCCAATGACCTTTTATAACCTCTGCAGGCATTGCAAGACCCAGGTGCCCTTACACATATTCAGGCAATACACTCACACACATAATAAACAAACAATGCAATAATAAATACAGATAATAAACATATAAGAGTTAAGATGGAGCTGGAGAGATAGTTCAGTAGCTAAGAGCACTGGCTGCTCTTGCACCCAGGTTTGGCTCCCGTTGGCTCCCAGAACCCATCCTTAACTCTAATTCTGAGGCATCCAACCTCCCCTTCAGTGTCAATGGGTACTGTGCATGTTAAATATGGGCAGGCAAAATACTCATTCGCATAAAATACAAACAAATAGTAAAATTACAAAGATTGCAAAAGAACAAAAAGAAATCTTTTTTTAAAAATAATTAAGGCCAGGCATGATGGTGCACATCTTTACTCCCAGCACTCAGGAGGCAGGGCAGGTGGATCTTTGTGAGAGTGAGGCTAACCTGTTCTACATAGTAACATAATACAGGCCAGCAGGGGCTACAGGGAGAACCTGTCCCCAAAAGACAAATAAATGAATGAATGAATAAATAAATAAATAAATAAAATTAAGATGATTTTAAAAATCACACAAGGCCAGCAAGATGGTTCAGTGGTGAAGGTGCTTGCCTCCAAGCCTAAACTACCTTTGATTCCTGAGATTCTCATGGTGAAAAGAGAGAAATGACCCTTCCTCTAGATGTCTTCTGACCACCATGGCATGTACATCCAGGCCAGTGTGCACATTCACACATACATACACACATGCACACACACCCATACACACACATACATACACATACACACATAGACATATATACACATACACACATGCATACAAACATACACATACATGCACATACATACACAAACACTAAAATAATAAATAAATGTGGTTTTAAAATAATTAATTACATCCAACCTAACTTCTCTCCTATTTTAAATTATATTTTATTTGGTTATCATGTGGATGCACACATATGCCACAGTGCACATATGGAGGTTAGAGGACAACTGTCAGGAGTCAGTTCTCTTCTTTCACCATGTGGGTCCTGAGATGGAACTCAGGTTGTCAGGATTAGAGGCAAGTACCTTTACCCATTGAACCATCTTGCCAGTCCTAAATGTATTCCTTTATTATTTGATTAATAATGAAACACAGAAATGAAAAATAGTTAAGGCAAGAGAGATGGAGAGCTCTGGCTGCTCCTGTGGAAGACCCAGGTTCCATTCCCAGGACCCACATAGAGGCTAACGGCTGTCCTTGACTCCAGTTCCAGGGGACCTGACACCCTCTTCTGACCTCCTCAGGCATTGCACAACACGGGAGCACTCCCATACATTCAGGTGATACACTCATGAACATAAAATAAAAATAATATTTATTTTAAAGAAAAGTGGCTAAGATGGTTGGTTGAAAGTGTTTTTCAATTCTAAGTTAAACACAGAGAGATTCTCCCCCCCCCCATCCCTCTGCTCCCCTTGTCATCCCCAAGGGCAACCAATGCTACAGATTCTTTACAAATGACCCATGGAAGGCTTCCAGAGATGGTGTATGTGTTTTCAAGTGAATACAATCTATTTTCCTCATTTAGACACAAAGAAATAGTGGCACACGTGTCCAGCACTGACAAATGTCTTGGAAAGGATCGTTTGCCATTCCATTAATGAACCTCATCTTCTATGACTGTGTGAGAGCTCAATGAAGTCACGGTCCTCTAGCCATGTATATTTAGGTGACTTCAAATTTTTGTTATTGGAAATGGTGATGTGGTGAAAGTTATCTGAAGTCAAAATTTCAGTGTCAAGGCTATCTGCTCTGTCACTTGACTGGCATTACCAAGGACTTTCCACAAAGGTTGTACCAGCGAACACTCCCACCCACAGTATCAGAGTTCCTGTTTACCCACACCTCACAGTATATTTGTTTTCTTAGTGCATTTAAAGAAAGAAAGAAAAACTCAGGAAGGGGTACAGAAGAAGGTGTTGTCTGAAACTGTCTCCTGAACATCATTCCACCAGCAAATGTGGCCTGACCTCTTCATGGGACACAATTGGGCAAGTGACAGGTCTCACTAGAAGCAGAGACACACCCCAGGCCACCCCAACACACCTTCCTTGTTTGATCGGTTCCCCACTTAGCACCACAGATTTGTCTGTGTTCTGGCTGACCTACCCAGGGTGGTAACCGGAAAATTAAACAACTTTGGTTTTTTGAAGACTGACAAATTGTTCACTAGTCAAATAGGCTACTTCAGAGTTGGTCTCACAAATTCCATGTCTAAGTGAGCTGCTCTGAAAGCAACTGGTGTGATTGATACGCAGTCCCCCAAAGACCAAACAAACATGATGGCATTTTCCACTGACCCAGCTCATATCCTATGGAATAACACCTTTTCAGATTATTTCGATAACACAGACAAACACACACATACACACACACACACATTTCACTTTGCTATTTTCATTGAGCCTTCAAACATCTCAATTTTTAAGTCCTTTGAGAATAATATAATTGTTTATTTCTCCATGACATAAAAGAATTACTATTCCTTAGTATAGTCTTCCTACCACACCATCTTTCTAAGAATATTTATGTGTAATTTCTATTTAGTTTCCTTTTCAGCTTTAATTCTATACAAGCGTTTATTAGAACAAAAATCAACTAGGCTGTAGTGTGATATCCACAGAATAAAAGACTTCTACTTTAAGGGTGCATTTCCATGAACTTTGTCAAATGTCTACAACAGGATCACCACACCACTGGGTTCTTTAAAAGGAGACAGCTCTTTTCCCAGCTGCAGGAATGGTAGAGCTCAAACAGGCCCCAGTCCTGGAAGTGCAAGAACTGCTTGTGTAGCTATGTTGGCAGCAGCCACACAGCCTCCCTGGAAGCCCCCGTGAAGCTAACCATGGAGACAAACCATAATCCACATGCATTTTCATGCAGTCACCAAAGCATGCCAGTGTCTCAATCCTAACATATGCACACCAAGAGCGACACAACACAGGCTCCCAGAGCTTTACCTTCTCCAGTAGATCCCCAAGGTTTCCAGAACCCAGAACCCTCTCCCATCCAGCTCACTCTTCCCTGAGACTTTCCAGTTGGATTTGCTATATAACCTGGATTAGATTAGTCTTGAACACTCAACCCTCCTGCCTCAGCCTCCCAAGCGCTGAGATCACAGGTGTGTGTACCACACCCACCTCTAATTTGCTTCCTAAAGGACTCAGGCAGCCATTCTGTGTGGTTTGACCAGGGCAGGGCAGAGTCCTGGGGCAACTGCCTCCTAGATCTCTACTCAAATATTTGCTACGGGCCCAGCATGTGCCAGGCACCTATATATGAGTGAGACTCTGTACTTGCCTCAATAGGTCACAGAATTCCACTAATGTGCCTAATTAATGCTTTTAGCAATTGCTTCAAGGTCCTAGTTATGTTGAACTTGGAATGAATTAAAGTTCACATACTTTAAAGCCAGGGCACAATCATTTCTTCCAAGCAAGTGCAAGTCTTTTCACATGCCCTGTTGGCTTTTACGATTTTGATTTTTGCCCTACCCAACTGCCAACCCCAAAACCTGCTAGATGTAAACTGTTAACGCTGAAGCAGTCCATATCGCATAGAAAAAATAATAATAACGACGTTCTCTTTTGTTCCTCACAGAAATTAAAAGCATTTCTGAGTTAAGGAGGAATTAGGCCCTGAGAGGGCCTATGAATGTATTTGAGCAAAGCGCCAGCTGTGTTATTATACTTCATGGCCCGACATATGTATGGAGCAAATGACGGTATATTTCTTCTTGCCTTTCTTTTTTTAATTGCAGGTTCAGGTTCTTTTTGTGGCAAACTTCTTTCGCATGTCAAAACCCAATGCATACAGATGGCGCCACTTAGATGAACACTTCCAGAGTTTCAGGCAGAGGGAAAATCTTTTCTTGCATTCTCCGCTCTTAGCTCATCTTCCCTCACCTCACCACAACAGTGAGTCATTTATTCGTTTTCATGAATATTTAGAGTAACCAACCATCCCAGCTCACTGGGGACTATCCTGGGCTAATTACTAAATTTCCAAGTCCTAGGAAGTCCCTTTGTTTTAGAAAAAGCAGCAAAACCAGTCACTTTACATGCCAGTGACTAATTAAAATAGCCATTGTTTACAAATGGCCAAATGCCATACATCACACACATTTCACTGTGTCTAAGTTAGGACAATACTAAGGGCAGTTGTGCCAAACTAAACCCACCTTACAGAAGATGAGTCTGACAGAGATAAGCAACTTGCCCAAGGTCACAGGGGACACTGGGCACTGAGGTTTGGGGGGTGGGGGCTAAAAGCCTGTCATCACATCATCATGTTGCATTGCCTCTCAGAGATCAGTGGAATCAGGGGATCAGGGAACCTCTCAATAAACATTATGGAATCAGTTCTTGGTATCAGTCATTTGCTTGGCATCAGCTAGTCTGTTGTATTGGTTCTTACTAAAGCTACCAAGCACTTACTAAGTGTCCCTGCAACAAGCAGGACAGTATACAAACCTGGGACTGACCTTTACCCAGCTTATGTATATACCTGGGTTTGATCCTCAGTGCAATGCAGGTGCGGGAGGATGGAAGAAAGGAAGCGTCTTCATGGGCATGTTTCTATATACCACATTTACTGTGGTATAAGTTCTGTGTAATGCTTCTGTGTAAGTGTACCTGCACAGCGTGTGGACCTGCACCAACAGAGTCAACATGCCTGGTGTTTCCTTGTGGAAATCCCAGAGCACCTCTCATGACTTGACCATCTAGAACATTTGTCTACAGGCAGAAATTTCCAGGGGCTTCATGGTGAGAGCAGGGCATTCAGACCATGGTCCAGGGGAAGGAGATGCTCCTTACTGTTTCGCTTACCATGTGTCCACATGCTGGAATTTGGAAAGCCTTACTTACTTACTTCAGCTCCCATGCCCTCCCTGTGCACTTGAACAGCATCCTTCTGTTTGTTTGTTTTTTCACACTGAACACCAGAATGTCTCCTTGACATTCACATGGGTATCCCTTTTCCATATCCAAACACCAAATTCTCACCCCAAGATTATAGGGATTGCAAAGCAAACACCACTGCTCCCGGGAGGTAAAAGAAGTATGGGAAACCCCCTCCCTGAGTGGGTCTGCTATGTAGTCCAGGCTAGCCCTCATTATGTTGGGATTAGTCATGGGCCATCACCCCAGGCTCCATTCCTATTTAAAACTAGGGGCTCCAAAGAGAGTTCTGGAAAGAACTCAGCAACTAGGAATGCCGGCAGAGGTCCCTGCGCACCCATCTCCAGCTGCCATTGTATGGAAGCCACCACCCAATTTTGTCTCAAAGAACCACTCACTCCCGTGTGCGCAGCTGACTTTCCTCCCTCTACCTGGCTGGGCCAGGGAACCGGGGAGACACAGCCACAGACACAGCCGGCGCCACTTCCACGGTTAATCAGTTTACCCAGGATGTGTATTTGGCTGGACCCCCTCCTGGATACCTTCCCTGGTCACTCAGGGCCAGAGAATAATTTAAAAGCTCTTCAAAGCCGGGAACCCCCACTTGGGAGACAGCAGGGATAGACTTTACTCTTCAAAGTGAGAACAAACGCAAAAGGCTTTAGCACTTAGTAGGTGGTCAATGAATGTTAACTTGGTTTCTCAGGTTTGGGCTTCCTCCCCTCTCAAGAGCCTAGTGAACCCCAAACCCATCTTCCTGTCCTTCTTGAAATTCAAGGAGACCAGAGGTCGTTTGCATTTGAAACTAGTGATCGCCACTTTCCTTTTTCTTCCAGTCCCAGAGGCCCGGGCCCTAATGAAAGCCTGTGTGGCTGTATAACTCGGGGACGTGGGGCCCGGTCGCTGTGCTTCCCAGGTCTGACACCGCAAGGGAACACTACACGACATCGTTACTGTTAACCTGCTTTCAGGAGATGGGGCTCAAGGTGTGGCGGCCGCTGCAAAGCCTCCATTTAAGGCAGGCGTTACAAAGAAGACCCTCTGCATTTCCACAGACCCTGACCTAGAGTGTTTGCCCCAGGAGGATTGGCACCCAGACACCCCACAGTGCGCTTGAGTACTTGCATGGCGGGAGGCTGCAGTTTAACCCATCTCCCGGCGTTCTCTTTTACTGGCCCTTCCACTGTTTCCGGTGTGAAACCCCCCACAGGAAAGGTCTTCTGCCACCCCAGGGATCCTCCAGCCCCTCTGCCAAATGGCAGGAGGAAGAGCGAGCCGAACCGGCGATCTCCAGACCCTCCCCGCGCAGACAGACCCCGCGGAGCCCATCACCTCCCGCTGTCACACGTGGGCCGCACAGACCACGCCGCCCATTTGCAGAGGGCTTTGCCGGGCTGCCCGAGGCTGGGCCCTGCTTCATCACCACCACCGCCACCAGCTTCCACTCCGCCCTCCTCGGCGCGCGCCCTCCACCCCGGCGCACGCCAGGCGGCTCGCCGCCATCGGTACTCACCGAGATTGGGGTGTCTTGTGGGGTTGGCCCGGCCGGGCAGGCTGTGCAGGACCGGGCTGTCGAAGGGGCCGGCGGAGGCGGCCGCGGCCGCGGCCCAGGACGCGCCCACGTCGGCCATGTAGGCCGGGTAGGGGCTGGAGTAGGAGCCCGCGAAGCCCGGGCGCCCGTACTGCTCGCGGCCCGCCAGCCCCGCGCCCGCCGCCGCGCCGCCGCTGCTGTAGGCCGCGGCTTCCCGGGCGGCGGCGGCGGCGGCGGCGGCCGCCAGGGACCCGGTGGTCCCCGGGAAGGAGAAGCGCGGGGACACGGGCGGCGGGGTGTAGGCCGCGCCCTCGGCTCCCGCCTGGCTCCAGCCCGGGCTGCCCTGCTGGGGGCCGGGCCCCGCCGCCGACGGGGCGGCCCCGGAGCTGCCTCCCGAGGTGGCCGCGGCCGCCGCGCCCCCGCCGCCGCCGGGCAGGTAGGACAGGCCGAGCACCGACGGCGGCACCCGCGGCGTGGGCACGTAGACCGGCGAGGACGCGGCGCCCGCGCTGTGCATGAAGGCGCCGGGGCCGCCGGCCTCGTAGGCTCCGGGCGGAGGGCCGTGGTTGGCGGCCATGGCCAGGCTCTGGTACATCGCCCCGGCGAGCTCCGCGCGGCCCAGTCCTCCCTTCAGCGGCAGGCCACGGAGACCACGCGACGAGACACGTGCGGTGCGGAAGGGCCGCGAGCACCCAGCTCAGGCCCCGAAGGGCGCCGCGAGGCACTCCCAACGCTCTCTGTGTTCAGTGCAGCATCAGAGCACCGGGCCCTAGGCTCTCGCGTGCTCAGGAAAATCCCAAGCCCGGTTTTGGGTTGCTTCTGGAGGTGCTGCGGGAGGGCCGTGTCCACCCAGAGGCCTGGAGGTCCGAAGCGCCAGGGACGCGGTGGACGCGTGGGGCGCCGCCGTGCGGGGCGCGGGCCCCGAACGCCCAGCAGGGGCGCGAAGTTGCTGCCCGAAGCCTCCAGCACACGCGGGCGCGCCGCAATCTGGTAGCCTGGATCCAACGCCGAAGTCCGAGGACCGCTCCTTCCCCCACCGCAGCTGGAGTCCTGAAGGAGAAAGGACCACATGGGAGAAAGTTCATCCCTGAGCTTTCAGGGCCCCTCTCCCACACTGCAAACCAGCGCCGTTCTCCCGCCCAGCTTTGGAGGCCGCGCGGGACAAGCAGAGGCCAAGGCCTTTGTTTTGTCCCGGGAGTAGGGTCAGGCTGCCCGCGGTAGGCATGGGGACGAGGGTCTTGGGCATGCAGTTTTTGGTTATGATCTGGACCAACTGTTTTTGTATTGCTTGTCAGGAAAGACCAGTTTTACCTTATTATTCAAGCACGTTTTTGCCAGAGTAGTCTCTAAGTACAAGGTTTCGGTTTCGGAGAATGCCTGGGACCCAAAAGATCTCCCTCATCACTGCCGCCCCTCACCCCAACTCTCCTCAAGCACTTTCTTGACCAAGAAAGAACAGTAGATTGGAAGAGGAGAGACAATGGCAAACTACAAAAAAACAGCAACCTAAGAAGGTTTTGTTTGTAATCTAAAAAAAAAAAAAAAAATTGAGGTACAGTCTAAATGTTTATAAATGAGCAAGTGTCTGTAAAACCTCGCAAAAAGGATTGTGAAGCCCCATAATCAAATATCCTGAACCGTGTGGCTGTCAAATCAGACAAGCTACATGTTTCTTGCAAATAGTTACATTTTAGACACTTTGCAGACTGTGTGTGGGGACCAGAAAAGTAGGAGGTAGGCGTTGTGCAAGCAAGGTCACTTCACAGAACTCCCTGGAGCATCTGAATTCACTACCTGGCTTTTTCAAGCAGAATCACAGGTTCACACAAACGCATAATCTTAGGGCTTAACTGTATGTTTCCAGGCATCCTGTGTTTTGGTACCATCTGAGAATGGTTTTTTTTGGGGGGGAAGAGGATAAGAGGGCCACTTTCCCAACACACAAGCTATGCTTTAAGTCTTTCTGCGCCTCCATTAAGTAAAGGTGCCTCTCCTTGTTTTACTAAAAAGGGAACTGAAGCTTGTCTAAGATCAAAGTACAATAAGAGTTGAGCGACCTGGAGGGCCTCAAGCATATCATGCTCCCACCACACACACACACACACACACACACACACACACACACACACACACACACATATATTTTCCATTGAGAAGAGATAGCTACTTTTGATTGACTTTTTTTTATTGCAACAACAGACTTACATGAGTATTAACTGAATGAGGCAGTACACTCAGGTCTGCCACTTACTGAAAAAATAACTTTAGATATCACAGCTCCTCATCTGAAAAGGGCAGATATTAAAGTTACCTGTGTCTTACAGTCATTGGTGGATTTGGGTGGTGTTTATAAATTAATACACAAGAAACATTTATAACGAGACCTTAGAGGGCTTTTCTAACAGGTACACAGAAGATTCTAAATAACAGTTGTCTACTATTACAGATCTCTAATGTATCTTAAGAAAAGGACCAGAGGTGTAATATATCATAATAAATTATCATCTTTATTATTATAAAACTTCTGGAAATGGAACATCTAATATACACACTAACACTTTTGCCCATCTTTGCAATACCGATCGTAATAATGGAATCACAAGATTGCAATATGCAGTCACATGGTAACTGCCAAATTGTTTAGTATTTAATTTTTTCAAAATATATGATAGATCTATTGACTCAGCAGATGAACATTTTCTTCTAGCAAGCTTAATTGAAAAATGAATACAAGAAGTTTGACCTGAGGTTACCAACTCTTTCCTTTATAAAGGAAGGCCAAAAATATGTTAAATCTCCAGTAAATCTCAGGGTTTCATTAAGCAAATATGTAGGTTTACCTTAACAAAATATCCATTACTCAAATACCCATCATGTAAATCAAGTCATTGGCCTAATTCATTGTATGTGTTGTAATTTTCAACTACTGAAGTTGTAAAAAGAAAAGATAGTGTAAATTTTCTTTTTGTCACCTAACTGCAGGAAAGGAAGGCAATTTGGAATTTCTTGATCTAACTCACCTATCTATACAGGCCAGGTGTTAACTCGCAAGCTGGAAAATGCAAGCGCTAAACGTCTTAGAGATCCCAGGTTAGTCTTTAGGGCGCGGGCAGTCTTTTCAAAAGGCCATACCAGAAGTTGGATTACTAGAACAATAGAAGACAGAGAAAATACCTCTCTGCCCTTCAGGGAAGGCCAAAACTATTCCCTCAGGAATATTCCCTCTTGCTTTTCTTTATCTGGGCCCAGGATCTTCTAATTTCACACAAGTCTAACCTACGCCACTCTTTGTTTCACTCGAGGAAGTTCACAGTAAATTCTAAATCGGAAAGAAAATAGCTTCCTTTTTCATGACTTAACCCACAGCCCTTTTTGAACCTGTTTTTGAGAGTTGGAAAATGGAACGCGCAGGAAAGTTCGCGTCCCTTCACAGGTCGTTCCTTGATTTTCCACTCAACTCGCGCAACCGCTCCCGTCCTGCCACGCAAAAAATTATCACCAACCAACCAACTCACACAGTAGCCAGTAACAATGAAGTTCACCCCAAATCTCTGGCCCTTCTCCCCGATCGCAACTTTTCTTTTGAAACATCTGAAACTTGTTCCTGGCTGTCTTCCTTTTCCAAAGGTACAGGAAATATTCCCCGGGAGGTGCTTCCCAGCAGCGCGGCCTGGTTGCTCTGGGTCTTGGCCTCGCCTCGGGCCCCTCACTACCCAATTCCTCTCAACCAAAAAGCCCCTCTTTCCCTCCACCTGGTGAAGTTCACTATCTAGACATCTTTTTCTCCTAAGGGTAACTGCTACCCACTCCCAGGCCTCATCCAAGCGTTCCAGTGAGTTGGCGGTGGCTGGTGGAGTAACGTCCCTGTGTTCGGCCACTTCACCCAGAAGCAGCGTGCGTGCACCAGGAGTTACTATGTGCAGGACGCTTCATTCCCGGACCCCAGTCTGGACGTTGAAGGCGCTGGTTAGAAAGCAGAAAAAGTCCGGAGGTTCGGTTGCCGATCCAACCGTGGAAAGCCTCCGCCAGGACGGGCTGCCCAGGCTGCCAGGGCCACTCGGTGTTCCCCGGTCACCTAGCGGACGACACTCCTCTATCTACGCCCCTCAGTGTGCGGACTATGTGGCCTGTCCCGGGTCAGCTGGTCAGAGTGATTACCCAGCTCCCCGGCCTGGAAGGCACAAACGGAGACTACAGAATCCACACACCCGGCGGGTTTAAAGTGTTCAAGTTCACACAAAACAATCCAGACGCACACTTCTCGAGCTCTGGTTGCGTTTGCTCCTAGCTTTACTTGATTTAAAGAAGTTGCTAGGCCAAAGTCAAAAGCCGAGCCAATCTGGGGGACCCTGGATGGAGTGGCCCATGTCTCCTTTCCCACCCACCAGCTCCCTCCCTCCTCCCAGGCCAACAAGGACGCAGCACTGGTGAGTTAACATATCTCTAGAAGAGTAGAGGGAGGAAAAGTCCTACCTGCCGGACCTGGAGCTGCCAGGAGAGCGGGCGCGCTCGCCGCCCGCGGAGCTACAGCGGCGGCGGAACCTCGGGCGGCCACTGTGCCGGCCTCCTGCTGGTCCCCTTGCCCGGCAAGGTTCCCGGGGCCCCAGCGCTGGGCTCCCGGGCTCTGACTGGCTAAAGGGAGTCACGTGCGAGGGCGGGGGGCGGGGGTGCGCGGCCAGGCAGCACCTCCTCCCCGCGCAGGCCCGCGGGGCTGTTCCTAAAGCTCCCCCAGCAGGCAAAGTCCAGGCGCGCCGATCTCGGGGAACGCCGAAGCGCTTCTGCTGATACACCTCGCTTTGCCCACCACCGAGAGGGAAATCCATGTTTTGCCAAGGATCAGTTGTATTCCAGAGTTCCTTCTCTTTCTTCCCTAACCCCAGTGGTCCACGTCCGGTCGAGGTGGGCAAGTGGCGGGGCTAAGGGAGGGAAGGTGACCTCTCCTGCTGGACTCCTGGTCACTTGTGGGGCACTGGGTCACCCGGAATGCCTGGCTGGCCTCAGACTTCCCGGGTGCTAAAAATGGGGATCCTCACAGCCGGGATTTCGGAGAGGGTCAGGAGGCACCCAAACTCTGGCCCCTAAAGTCAATCGGGAGACCCAAGGTTCCCTTTCGTCTTCCTAGCAACGGGTAGAGACTACTAGGCGCCAAGGACCCGCCGCCAACCCTGGAGTTTTATGTATTTATGCAAAACGTGCACCCCTTCGCTGCCGCACAGCACCCCACCTCCTGTGACCTCCAGTCCCTTCGAATCTCTCTTGGTTCTCTGCAGCCTGCAGCTGCTGGGATTCAATCTAGAAGACATAGTGCGGTGAGGGTTGGAGATGGCCGTCCCCACCCCCTCCACCCCCCATCCCACCCCTCCCGTCCAGCGGAGCCCTCTCTTAGGATAGGGCCCTTCCAGGGACTCTGATCGGTTCCCTGCAGTAGTGGGGGCAGGGAGGGTGTCAGACCTGAGTTTGGAGTCTGCGGCGTCAGTGCCTGTAGGCCCTGGCGCAGCGGGGCTGTGAGCCGGAGAGTCCCCCAGACAGGTCTAAAGGTTAATAGAGCAATCACAGGGCCCTATTACCGCGTAAAAATAAGCCATCGATTACCACAGCCTTCAGCCTCAGATAACAGCCGGCCGGTGGCTGCTCTCACGCTTTCGGTTAAACTTCTTCTTCTTTTTTTTTTAAAGGCTGCATTCTCTCCCCAGCACAGGTTTCTCATACAAGATTAGAGGGGTCAGGAGAGGGCCTGGAATACCACGCGGGAAGAAACCCGCTTCCCGAGGAGAGCAGACCAGGGAGGGCGCCCACTTCAGCAGCCGGAGATCGGCCGCACGTTGCTGGCCGGTGAGAGGGCAACCCGGTGTTCAGGACAGGCCTGGACGTGAGGCAGGTTGGAAGGAAACCCCCATGGGATCGTGGCCAACTCGTGGGGATTCTCAGGAAAATCCCAGAGGAAGAACTGGACGCGACTGCACGGGGAATTCTTTCCCAAACGAAGAGGACCGAGGTCCAGAGCAGAGAAAACTGAGGCCACCGGGGCGCCGAGCTGCTGAAGGCCGGCGCTCTGGTCCAACGCACCCACGTTGACTTGAGGTGCTACCAGCTTGCACCCTTTGGCACCCCAAAGCTGGGCCGCCATGCCTAGGGTCCCTTAATCTCGCTTTCCCCTAATCCTAGACAGTGCCTGGGCAGAATCTGGTTCTGAGTGTTCAGGTTTGGTAACTTTTTAGGATGTTCTGGGGATCCCCAAGCAAACTAGGATGTTCGCCCCACAGGTACTGCCCGTGCCCACACTAGGGTGACGGGGAGAGGCAGGAGTCAGTCAATCTCTCTCTCTCTCTCTCTCTCTCTCCTCTCTCTCTCCCTCTCCCTCCTGGCTTGAGCGAAACCGAATCTTTCCCAGTCTCCGGCGGGGCGGCGTATATGGCTTCGGTGATGCCAGAGGTCTCAGTTCTGCCTCGCTGTAGCGATCTTCATAGAGCAAAAAGGCACGCTTCACCTGGGAACCGGGCAGAGAGGGATTTAGGGGAGAAGGGGCGGGTTCGGGTGTTTTTTGTTTTGTTTTGTTTTGTTTTGTTGGTCATTACCACTGAACCTGAGACTTAAAGCTTGAGGCTTAGTGTTTGGGGGAGCCCACATCCCTGCTCTGCATTGTCAAGGTTCGACACGCTGCTAGGAGGGATTTTCAAGTGCAGGATGGGCCTTAGCCAGATGATAGGCTAGCCTTCACCACCTCCACCAGGTCACCAGCCTCTCTGAAACTCAGTCTCTTTTGAAAGATGTCCCTGGGCTTGCCTGTGGATGCTGTTGAGACCGGGAGGGGTAACGCCTTTTGCTAGCTCCTGCTTGCAGCTTGGGACAACCCTGGCTGCTACTTGCCATGTCGGACCAAGGTTTGGGTCTGGCCATCTCCTGCTGGGCTGATAGCCTGCAGACCAAGGCCGGGTCTATTCTCTGGCTCCAGTGGACGCCTGGGACAGAGACATTTGTTTCTGTTTCCTGTGACATTTTTCCCCCACTTTGGGCCCAACACAGGTTTCTTCCCTTAGGCCTGGGCTAAAGGTCAGGCCAGAAGTGCTTGTTGGGTGCATTTGGTTTTCTCTAGTCTCTCCTGTATCTCTCTATCTTCTTTTCTCTCTCTCCCTCCCTCTGTCCTTCCATCTCTCCCTTCCAGGCCTGGACTCGGAGACCTCCTCCCGTTGCCAGGAGCGGGGAGCATTTCAAGGCCTCCCTAGCCAGAGCTGGAAGGGGGTTATCGGCTGCCTCCCGAGGTTCCCAGGCTCCTCTTCGGCTCCAGACCCCTGGGAGGAGGGGGGCTGGGCGCTCTGAGGTTCAAGCTTGGCTATTTTTAAGGAGGATGTCCCTAGGCTGGCCTGGCTAGGATGGCCCAACCCCACTCCTGAAGCCCTTTCTTTCCGTTCTTCTCACAAGATTTCTTTTCTCTCTTTTTGCCAAGGGTGGCGGGGGGGGCGCGTCTAATGACAGCTTTAAGGCTTGAGATGTTTCATCATAAGAACGACTTAGGTGAACGGTATGGTTAAAGATTCTCTGCAGGACACAAAAATAAATTGTGTTTTCTTGCTCCATTAAGGCTCCTGAGACTTGAGCCCATCTGGTAGAAACGAAACCGTAGGCAGAACATGACGAACGGAGGAACTGGAACTCTAATTCTCTTGAGAAAATAAATATCAAATGCTGGATTTCAAAGAGCGCCCGGGTCCCCCAGAGCCCCACACCAGCGAGTTTTCCCTGGGAATCACGCGGGTTTGGGTTAAATGGTGCACAATGTTGAGCAACACAATCTGAAGTTTCTGGAATTGAGGCCCCTCTGCACACGGCAGGAACCGGACTCCGCATCCAGAGAAAAACGATGCCGGAAAGAATCTGGAGCCTGGATAGTTTCCAGTGGATTGTAATCGGAAACATGAAAGTTCCCCCTAGAGAGAACCAGCAGAAGAAATCTGCCTTCATCCGGCAGAAGAAAACCCCGAAATGCAAACACGCCTCTGCAAAGGCGCTTGGTCCTGCCAAGTGACTGACCCGCGCCAAACGAAAGAGGCATCCTATCCTCAGAGAGTCCTCGAATCCCCCCGACCCCGCGGGGCCGTGAATACCATCTCCCGCACGCTTTCGGAGACCGTCAGCGGGCACCTGGAGGACCCTCAGCGCAAGCGGTGCCTCAGAGCACAGAACCAAAATGCACGCTGGGCGCTTCAGATCCAACTAAAAGAAAGGACGAAGAATACATTAACCTGCAGGGTTCCACGTTTCCATGTGGACGTTTCTTCTTGTTGGTCCCGAACCCTGGGCTTTAAACATTTGAAATTCCTGGTAGGTAGAAGAGTAGACATAAACTCCACATTTACACACACACACACACACACACACACACACAGGAGCTCCACTCTTGGGGCTTTATCTGCCACTGCACCACAACGCCACATCTTCTAGTCGTTCCTTTAAAACTATTCTTCAGTGTTTCAAAGCGAAGCGGAAGCCACGCACCACAGACTTCCACAAAGGCTTGTTGGTGCTTCCAGCCTGAGGATAGTCTCTCATGTACAGATTTCAGGCCACTCTTGGACTCCATTTTTCTTTGGGAAACATTACCTCACTAGAAGGAGGAAGACAATCATCTCTGTCTTACAAACATCCCAGAAAGGTGGAGACACAAGCCCTAAGTGATACAGCGGGTGAGATGCAGCTGGTCTCCAAGAGATTTTCAAGTGTAATTTCTTAACATTCTAGTGTCAGCCATCTACAGGGCAATACTTGTTGTCATGATTATTTTACTTTTTTAATCTTTAAATTTCCTTTTAACGAATGTCTGACATTTAAAAATTAAAGCCAATTTAGAATAAAATAGTTTGTGTTTCATAATCTAAGAGTCCACAGAAAGGGGGAGGAAACCCAAAAAGCCTTGAGTGAAAATCCTTGTTAAGCTCAGGAAAACCGCCAGAGGCTTTGTGAATGAGGTGACTGCTCTTCTGAAGCAAGCCCCACCCAGACACCTTCCCCGCGCCCCCCCATCCTCACCTGCAGCTGCCAGGTCAGAGAGCCCTGAGCTAGACACCCTTGCCGACAACCTCCCACAGACCCTCTTCTTCCAGCTCCCAAGCTCCTTAGGGAGGACATGGGAAAAGCAGATGGAGCGAGCCCTGGTCACCCACCGCCCTGCCTGCTAGCCAGCTCCCAGCATAAGGAGTCAGTGAGCCCAGCCAGAAAACTCCTGTGCCCTCTGCATGGGTCCTTCCCTTGGAGACCAAAGGAGCCACCTCTTCAATCTCTCTTGGTGACCTGGGTCCCAGTTCCTTAATGCGTAGGATTTCCTTCTCCCTCAATCTCCGTTTGAAATTGCATTCTGGATGGCACTAGAGCTGAAGCTGGATCATCACTGATTCCTTGGGATGGTTCATTCCGATTTTTTCATAGGTCTCTCCGTGCCCATTATAAATTTGTTTGTCTGTGGTTAATGTCTCCCACTTTCACCTAGTCACACACTCAAGGGGAAGTGCTAGCATTCATTTCTGGAGTCAGAAGAGGGGAGCTCTCCTGTCCTTGTCTTCTCTTTTCCCTCTAAGCTCAGACTCTTCTGGCTAATTTCTTAATGTCCTCGTGGGTCCCACGAGGTTTTCACCCTCTATGAGGTGAAAACCCAGTCTGGCACATAGTAGATATTCAATGAATGTTTGACGAATGATGGAATTTGCAAGAAGGGTTAATAGCATCTCTTGTGTTACTAGAAGAACAGACCCAGCTTTCCTCAAGAGACTGGTTTGCAGGTGGTGCATCAAGTCTCTGAGACCAAGGACAGACAGGTAGAGGGCTGGCCCAGTCCTGGCTACACAAATTGTCCAACAAAATTTAGGTTATACTTAAGTAAGCACTGGAGGCACTGAGGCCAGAGAGAAGAATTAATTTCTGGGCGCAGACAGGATGTTGGAAATCAAGTTCAACTGGAGAATCTAGCTAGGTATGGAGGCAGCTGTGACTGTCAAGGGAGGTTGTGGGGATCATAGGGTGGGTGCATGTCTCTGGCCCTTCAGGAGACCCAGATCCATAAATCATGGAGGGACAGAAGACAGACACCAAGACAAAGGAAAACTGAGGGTGGGAAGGACAGAAAGAAGGAGAGAAGAGGGGAGAGATGAGAGTAAAGCAGGCAAAGATCTGGGGTGGGGGCGGCTGGGGGCCAGGTTTCCATTGGTTCAGAGAAAGTCAGAGATGAAGCTGGTTCATTCATTCCTTTGTTCCTTCCTTCACACTGTTGTGTGCCTAGAACTTCCAGGGATGGATATTGTCCTTGTAGAGAACGCTTTGGTCTTGTGAGTTTATATTCCATAAAACGAAGTCAGGATTAGTACATCAAATATCTAGTGTCAAAATGGCACTCAGGGGGCAGGACGGGCATTGAGACCCGCTAGGACATGAAGAAATTAGCCAGAAGAGCTTAGGGGGAAAAGAGGAGACAAGGGCTGGAGAGCTCCCCTCTTCTGACTCCAGAAATGAACGCTGGCACTTCCCCTTGAGGACCTGTAACACGCACATCAGGAGACTTTAGCGGACCTTTACAGCCCCTGGGACCTGGTGTTTCCCGCACCAGCA
Organism: Eospalax fontanierii; assembly: GCA_035773235.1. NCBI lineage: Eukaryota > Metazoa > Chordata > Mammalia > Rodentia > Spalacidae > Eospalax > Eospalax fontanierii. The sequence goes on along the minus strand of CM069542.1, from coordinate 57,620,821 downwards.
GGAGTCTACTTCCGCACAGGCTGCCCGCCCCCTCGCTCCAAGGTGACCGGAAAGAACGCCCGCCGGCCCCAGCACCCTTCATCTCACCCACTGAGCCAGAGGTGACCCGGAGCTAGGGAAGACGCCCTAGCAGGCGCCGCCGCGACGTGGCGGGGCCCAGAGAGAGACAGGAAAGTGTCACGGAAGCACGAAGCCCAAGTGCAAAAACACAGGCTCACCCGCCAGCGCCAGCGTGAGACTCAGGCCTGTCCCAATCTGGTGGGGGGGGGCGACCCTGGCGCTGGAGGTCACACCGCCCCTGGACTGGCCCTGCTTCCCAGTGGAGGACCAGCACCGAGGCCTCAACCACCACCAGAGCCACCAAGGCAGCGGGTGCCCACCGAATGGTCGCTCCTTCCTCTCACCCTGGGTGCAGCACCTCTCTGTTGGGAAATAACTAACACCTTGCCACAACGGAGGGTAGCGGGGGAGGCGGGGGGCGGCATAGAGCTTGAAGGGCTAGCGCTCCAGACTCAGGTCAAAGGCGCATTTATTTGGTTTTTGTTTGTTTTTCCTGCATTATGTCCCTTTAAACTGAAGAACATCACATCTCACATCTTTGGGGCTGGTTTCATTGGTTCTCTGCTTGGAACTCTATTCCTAAAGAGAAAAACAGCACAAGGATGTAAAGGGGAAACAGCCTCTAAGCAGAGTGAAAGAGCTTGCGAGGCTGAGGTTAGGGGAGCGCGGGCGCAGCACCCAGGGAGGTGCCAGCTCCCGGAAGCAGTCTCTCCCTACTCCACCCCACCACGGAGACTGGGACCTTTCCCTAGTGAGAGGCAGGATCCAGGCTCTGCCCCAGGAAGTCCCCAGAGATGCCCAGTGCCCACTGCTGCCCACGCTGTCCTTCAGTGGGGTGGAGTAGAGGCTCTCCAAGCAGTTAATGCACAGATCAATCAGATCAACTTCTCAATAGCCACAACTAGTTTCCGCCACTTTACAAGCTCTGAATTCATAGTGTGCCCACACACACACCTCACAGCCTTCCACATGCATTTTGTCAGAGACTGTGATGTTCTCATACGTTCTTTTGAATGATCCAGCAGGTATATAATTTGCAGTATACCACAGGCTAGGAAGAGCTTTATTTATGTTATTTTAATTTTTAAAAAGTAGGGTCTTGTCAGTTCAGGAGGCAGGGGAAGATGGATATCTGAGAGTTTGAGGCCAGCCTGGTCTACATAGCTAATTCCAGGTCAGCCAGGGCTACACAGTGAGACCCTGTATTAAAATAAAATAAAATAAAAATTTTAAATAAAGTCTTCTGTGGTCCAGGCTAGCCTCAAATTTATTATGTAGTGGAGCACAGAAGATGACTTTCTGGGCTTCCTGCTTCCACCACAGAGTCCTAGGATTACCAGCATGGGCCACCACAACCAGTTTTATGTGATGCTGGGGATTGAATCCCAGGCTTTGTGCTTGTTAGTAAAGCACTTTACTGAGCCACATCCTCAGCCCCACAATATGTTATATTTTAACTCACAAGAAAGCATCCCTGCCATATTAAAAACCTGTAAATCTGCTCATAATTACACAAACAGAACCACAGCAATGATTCCCAGTGGGAGATAGATAAACTGAGGTCCAGCCATACAGTAGAATACTAGACAGCAACAAAAAGGAATAGATTGCAGCTACACCCAATGACATGAAAGGTCAGAAGTGTGCTCAGGCACATGAATGAAGACTCAAAAGACCACATTTAAAAAAAAAACTTTGTATATGACATCCTGAAAAAGACAAAACAGATCAGAAGCAGCCAAGGTCAGGGGATGGGGCAAAGGTGAATAAGAGGAGGACAGCGCAGAAACTTTGGAGCTTTGTTGGGACTGTTCTGATATCTTGAGTGTCTGTGTTTACCTGATTTGTGTGTTTGTCAACACTCACAGAACTGCACACCAATCACAATATGGAAAGTACATATGAATAAATCTGACAGTCAAAAGCAGGAGAAGAAAGAGCATTTCGGGGACAAGATAAAATTCTTGAGTGCCTCCCCGGCCCCATCCTCAGTCTCCAGGGAGCTCTACATCCCTGGTACATGTTTAACTCCCACCTACACTTCAGAGGAGTGATTTAGATACATAGAAATCTTCTTTTTAAAGGATGCAGCCTCCAGGCTTGGTCCTCACCTCCCTGTTGCTCAGCCTGGCTGCACTGAGTGGGTTGCAGGGGTCCTTTGTAAGCTCCCGCTCTGTGTGTGAGCATGCGCGCGTGCACACACACACACACACACACACACAGGCATTCACTCACAGATGACTCTGAAGAGTGTAACATTGGAGCTAGTCTAATCCTGACCCAACCTCCTAGGAACTCTGCAAACTGCAAAGCCAGTCATTTACTCTGTTGTTCTTGGGCAGCCAGCAGTCACCTCCGGGCTACCTGGGAGAAGGACATGGGAGCAGGAGGCCTGGGCAGTCTGCAAGACTTTTTTGCACAGCCAAGTGGGAGCCAAGTCTGAGGTTTGAAGGAAAAAGAGTTTTGCCCCTTGACAGAAATACTAAATGGACCAAGGAAAAAACACAGGGGCCTTTCCAGCACAAGGCAATAGGCATCCTCTGAGAGGGCTCAGCAGAAGTCCCGTTCCAGCTTTGACTCCTCAGTTACTGTCCCTACATTTGGTGAAGTTTGTGAAGTTCTTGAACTTTGTGTGCATAGAGAACTCTTCTGGAGAAAGATGGCAGGAACAAAGAGCTCTGTGCAGGTGAAACCATATTTTGTACCAGAGTGTACAGCTGTTATCCTCTACTGGACACCACAGGAGAGCTCAGAAACACTGAGTGTACCGGCCCATAGCATAACCCCTTCCTTCTTTCCTTGAGGGCACTGGGGACAGAAGGAACCAAGGGCCTGGCACATAAGGAGAGAGGAGGTGGGGCTTCAAACCTCCGAGGTAATGGGGAAAAATGTACTAACTGTTCCTCCATGGTTTTAATTTCATCCTCTACACTGGGATTACTTTTTAAAGCAACATCAGGAAAGCGCTATTGTGCCTACACTTACCCACTTACCCGGAACCCCAGAAAGCACTGTGCTTCCAGATAGAATTGAAGCAGTCTGGCCTCAGTTTCTGGGCTGTGGTTCCTCAGAAAAAGCTGGTTACAGAAACAGTGGGAGAGCAAAGGGGGGAAGGGAAGAAAGAACGGAGGAGTGAAAGGATGCCGCGAGCTGTGGCCAAGAGAGCTTTCGGCCCAGCTATGGGGAGGGGTTTGGGAAGAGGGTGGTGTCTCACCTGCTCTCAACTTCCAGGAAGGCCTGGAAGGTGGCCAGTGCCATGAGCCACCGGGGTCTCCCTGCTGTGGAATGATTTTTTTCAGCCTCACTGACCCGAGCAGCTGCATGGTTCCAGTTACCTTACGAGGCTACAATCCCTGCACCCTGGTTATGTGCAAACCTTGCGGTGTGAGGCCAAACACAGATTTCCACTTTCAGTCTGTTTTCATCAGTAAGGAAATGAGTTCTGTCAATAGAATTAGGGACAAACAGGTGAAAGGAAGCCATGCTCCCTTCTGGAGGAAAAGGCAGGTGGAGCCGGAAATACTAAGTTAATTCAAGGAGCTCTGTTTTCTTGGCGTGTTTCTTGAGCTCTCTGAAGTCTCATGTAGTCCAGGCTGGCCTAGAACTGGGAGCTGGGATTGCAGGTGTGGGCCACCTTACCTCGTTGCGGGTGCTGGGATAGAACCCAGGGCTCGGTGCATGTTAGGGAAGCACCCTCCCAGCTGAGCTACGTCCCTAGTCCCAATAAATTTACTTTTTTTTTTAATGTGTAGGCGTTTTTCTCTACTTTTACCTTCTTTCCTGTTCTCTGTACACACACACACACACACACACACACACACACACACACACACACACTGGTGGACCACCGTGTTGAGGCAGAAACTGTGCAGACCAAGTACTGTTCTGGCACAGACAGGCACGACTTGGCCCACTTCACGTGTCACACCCGGGGCACCGCTGCACCGAGTGCCAGCCTGGGCTGGGTGCAGGGGTCGGAGGCTCGGGCTCCGTTCACGTTTCCGTCATCGCGAGCACGTGAGGTCGCAGGCACGCAGCGCCCGCCCTGGCCTCGGATTCCCCTCGTGTGCGTGGGGCGATCATTTTTAAACCGCTGGGGTTAAGAGGCCGGAGGCGGGCTCCAATCTGCGGCCCGGGAGAAGGGCAGAGCGCCGCTGCCACCCGGCGGGTCCGCGGGCTGCAGGCGCGAGGCGCGGCACCCGCGCCGGCCGAGGCGGAGGCGGCCCCCGGGCCCGCGCGCCCACCCGCCGCCCGCGCCGCCCGCGTGATGGATGGGCGCGGAGCCGGCGGCCTGTCAGGCCTTATTGATGAGGTGCGCGCTGAGCGCCGCCGCCTCACCCGGGCGGCGGGAGGCGAGCTCGGGCCGGTGGGAGGGCGCAGACTCGGCGGCGCTCGGGGTCAGCCCCCGGCCTCCGCCCTCGCCCCGCTGGCGCGCCCCGGGCCGGCTCGGCGGGCGCAGGAAGCCGAGCCTGGCGCCCCGACCGCCGGCCGCGCTTCCTTCCCGGCCCCGCGCGCCGCGACCTCCGCTCCCACCGCCGGGGAGGGCGCCGCGCTCCGGCCCGCAGTGCTCGGCTGCGCGCAGCCCGGGTTCCGCGCGGGTGCGGGACGCTGCGCGCTCGGAGCCAGCGCGACGCCGGTGACACACGTGAGCCCGTCCACGTGTGTGTGTGCACGGTGACCGAGAAGATGGGCCGAGAAAGCAAGCTCACCAGGTCTCTGCTCGCTTACTCTAGCGAACGCTCGGGTGGCAAAGGAGCGCTAGAGCGCAGCTCACTCCCACCCTCCGGGTCCTTCCTCCATCTTGGCTGGGCCTCGTGTTTCCTTCCCATCGCTCTTTTGGAAGGAGGACAAAGCGCGCCCACAGTTATCTGAGACTGGGGGGCATCTCGTCCCAGCTCGTGACAGCCTTACCTGCCTAGCCCTTTCTACGGGAAGCCCTCCATCCCCACCCACCAGGCCTCCTTCTCTGTGGGGGCACTAAGAACCTCTGGAGCCTAGCGCTTGCAAAGAACTTTCAGTTGAGACGGACTAAAGCTGGCGCTGGAAACCCGGGGGATAGTTTTGGGGGCCAACCCCCCTCCACACACTTCGAAGTCTGGAATCCGTGTAGGCAGGAATGTGCCCAAACTCTACCGGAGGTGTAATCAATAACTGGAAAGCAGGCTTTTCTCTGGGACACGGTAGAAAGAGACTCAGGAAGAGTCTCCCCTAAACCCACTGATGTGACCCAAGGAACTGGGAGAGTTCAGCTTAGATGAGGGGCGCCAGGGACTAGGCAACAGGTGGACTGGCATTCCTTGGTCTAATTCCTTGGTCTACTCCTGGCACTGCTTCCAGATGGGTGTCTTGGCCACAGAGAGTCTCTTAGCAGAGCCCTACATTAGTTTTTAGGAAAAGCAAGCGACTGGGTGCCTTCCTACCTCGGTTTGTAATTTACAGCTCATGAAACGGATTTTGTCAAATTGTGCCATTCTGAGTGAGTCAAGCAACCTTGTGCCCAGGTTACATTCCTGGCCCCTAGCAATGCAGTGTGGGAGGGCCCAGGTTCTAGGTCTCAACCCAATCTTTAACCACAGATAACAAATGCGTTCTGTGAGGAACTCAAAATGGGAGGTCCATTTGTATGTGTACAATAAAATACTCAGACTGTGGGTGAAAACCTTAATCCATGTCCTAGGCAAACATTTACTGAGTAATAGCTAACGATGGATATTACTATATGCCAGGCATGGTGCCAAGTATGTTGTATGAATTATCTTTATTTCACACACTCTGCAGCTACCATTTTCCCATTCTAGAGGCAGTGGTTTGATTCCAGAACTCAAGACACTACCCCTCTGCACAACGCAATGGTATTGTGAGGGACACCGAAGAGAAGCAAGCGATTATAGTTATTAATTTCCACCCCTCTTCCAGAGCCAATATCTCTTTTGCCTGATTCCAGTCTTTAACACTATTTCTATTCTCTCCACATGTCTGACAGTATAGTGCATTTCTCCTCTAAATTTCAGTTTCCTTGTGGGCAAAAATCCCACATATTTTCCATAGTTTTTAACATGTAGTCGTCTTTTTAAACATTGCATTAAATTTAAAATATTGGGTTTCAGTTGATTGACTACTTGACTAGTCTGCAGAAAGCCCCAGGCTCCATCTGCATATGGATATGGTGATGCACATCTGTGATCCCAGCACTCAGGAGGTAGAGACAGAGGAACCAAAGTTTAAGAATATCCTCAGCTACACAGTGAGTTTGAGACCAGCCTGAGAGACATGAGACCCAGAATTAATTGATTAATTCAGAAACCTGGAGTTTCTAACCTATTGTTTGCAAATCTTTCTCTTACACACTTGAGATGTCCTCTGAGAGGTGTAGCAAAAACACTTAATCTGTCCCTTCCACTGTTTGCCAGCTCAGAGAGGTTTATGTTGGGACAAGGCCACAAGATGCTTCACCAGCTTTATAACTGGAGTCCCCTGTTGGGGGATACCTTTGGCTGACTTATCAGTTTGGGGCCAGCTCCTCTCTGGCATTGCTGTGACACTCTGCTCTGGCTGAAGTTGGAAGAGACCAGAAGGAGTCAGGGGTCCAATCCCAATAAGATAATTAACACCCAGAGAGTACAGCCTTTCCCGAGTCACCGAGGCTCTTAGTGGCACAGACAGGACTGAGACTAGAGGTCCTGAGTGAACATTACCTGCTTTTCAATTTCAGCACACTGCAGTAGCTCAGGCCATAAATCCAAATCCTGAGGCCAAACATTCTTCATCGTAATGTAGCCACCGGGGGAGGGGTGTTAACCATAAGGCAGCCCTGGCCTCTTGGATAGACAAGTTTACTTCCCACCCTTGGCCCAGTCACCCCAGCCCAGCCAGGTATGGAAGCTGGCAAGTGGTGCCTTGAAGATGTGATAAAGGGTGGCAGGCATTCCATGCCCACCTTCGACTGGGGTCAAGCCATGCCCAAACTGAGCCCACATTACATTTCTAGATTATCCTTAACTGTCCTGATTAATACATGTTCCTGTCTTCAAAATGAAGAAAATAAGGCCTCTGGACTTGGTACTTATTCCCATTCTTACTGTTGACTAGGGTGATGCAATGTCTCAGGTTGTGTGAGACAGGCCCAGTGGATACCTGCTGTTCTGTGCAATTACAGAGTGACAGAAGCACAGGCTCATAGTGTCACCTTCTGCTAAGTCTCTTGAATATGCTGAGCCAAGTCAAAGGTGCTGAGTGAATGTCTCCGATGTTCCCTTCCACTAGAAAATGCATCTGCTGATAGACTCGGGCCCAGGGCTGAGTGGTCATGTGCCTGGAGACACAGTCCAGACAGTGGAAGGTGAACAGGGCCATGGGTGCTCCCTCCAGGTGAGTTCTCACTGTTGCTGGGAGCAAAGTCATTTATTGGATTTGTGGCTGTACTGCTATTGATACTGAACTTTGGGCCCGAGGTTGACCATTGGTGACTGAGACTGATAAAAAAAAATTAATATATAAAAGAGCAAACCAGCCTTCTGAGTGGCACATGAGATCTCATTATGCGCACCTCTCAAATAAACATAGTCTGTTGATGTCATTCGTTTTTCAGCATGTGCCCCCAGCACAGCAGTAATGGATAGATGGACCCGATCCGTTCTCCTGAAGTCTGTTGGCACTTCATGGGACTGGGAGTTAGGTTCTTGGCTGAGGCCACCATGGTGTCATTTTCTATCTATGATGTCTCTAAGCCCATTTCTCACACTTCACTGTTGGGGACAGAGGACTTGTAGCAGAGACGCTTTCTCAAGACTGTGGCACCCCTAGACCTGGCAGACAGCCTTCTCTTTCTTCCTGCTAATTCCCAGGCACACTTTTCCCATGCTACCTGCCGACCCTGTACATTATTCAAGGTGCTTATCCCAAAGGCCCCTGGGATTGACCCTCAGCTGTGTGCGTTTGTACACTTTTCCACCTCATTAAGCTTCAAAGGAAAGTAGAGATAGTGTTTAAAAATGTAATTTCCACAACGCTCTGCAGTCAGTGCTCAATACTTTGCGAGAACGAATTAATGACTGAAGACCAAATATTGAACTTTATATAAGAAACACGTCTGGGATGGTGAGATGCTCAACTGGTAAAGGCACTTGCTGCCAAGCCTGAGTTCAAGACCCAGGATCCATATTGTAGAAGGAAAGACTGACTCCCTCAAGGTATCATCTGACTTCCACATACATGTCATGGCACATACCACCAATAAATATAAAAAGAAATTTAAAAAGCCCATTTGTGAAGTGCATGTAATTTCCCCCAATATTTTCCTTTTTCATGTCTCAGACGTGGGGCCCAAACATTTTAGAAGTACACAGTTTTGCAGATCATGCTGTTTCAACTGTTCTGACCTCACATGTGTGGGGGCTCCTGAACTGTGATTTGCTTCACTTTATAACCTGCGCCTTAGAGAGCCTGGATGATAAATGAGAGATGAATAATTCCTTATTGCTACTTATCTGCCCAATCTATAAACTAGTGTCAGCATTTACTTAGTTGGGGTTAAAGCTGTGCCTGGTATACTTATTAACCTGCTTAAAATAAGCCATAAAAATGGGCTTGGTAGGCAGTTCTTTTAACTAATTTTTAAAAATGGCATTGGTCATTCTCGACTTCCACACAGACTGACCTTTGGCAGATCACTTTAACCCCTCCAGGCCACACCTGTGAATGCAGTAGGGTGGGGCAGGGCCACCAGTCCTAAGAGCTTAGTGCTGTACTGCACTATTCTTTAACCCCCTGATTTTGGGATAGGTAAAATGAGGGATCCTGATAACCCCTATTAGAGCAATTACAAAGCAGTTGATAAGGGTGAGCTGATCTCAGGCCTCATGGAGGGTGGAGAGGCAGCCCTTGGTAGTTAAAGCAAGGCGTTAGAGTTTAATTCTGTTACTTATTAGTGGTGTGACCTTCGGCAGGACAACTCTTGAGTCTCAGTTTCCTCAACCATCATGGTAAGGCCCACACTGATAATTCCAGAGGGCTCCTGGGTAGGGCAAATGTGGTGTGTGTATGAGAGCACTCTGATACATCAAAAATGTCCATCGTGTTCTCAATCTGCAGACGGGGGGGTGGGTGTCGTATACCACCTGATTGGGCACTTGAAGCAGAGCCAAGAGGTCTGTGTGACTTCCTCTGCTTGATTTTGGTTTCAAGTGAAAATTATTTTAACACTACAAAATGACCACCTAGGAAGTTTCTCTGGGGTCAAGGAGCGTTTAATAACCACCTTGACACTTCTGGCAGTACTGAATGGTAAGGAAGACAGCCGGATCCCACTGACCTAGCAACTCCTAGCCAGAGGAAATGAGTTCTCAAGGGCTGCGGAGATCCAAACTGACCAGCTCTGCACTCCCAGCTTCTCTGCACCCTTTGCAGCTTTGCCCATAACAGGGTCCTAGAAATGGTCCACTCCTGGCCATGGGGTTTGAGTCTTTAAAAAAAAAATACACGTTAGAAGTTGCTGTGGAAGATTTGGGTGGTAGAGAACTCAGTCAGCAAAAGTGTCCAAAAACTTATTCCTCTGAGACGCATTCTCTCCAAGACAGCACCCACCACCCTGCCTGTGCCGTGAAGGGAGGCAGATGAGGTTTAAAGATATCTGTAGTATCTACCTGGATTCTGTTTGCCTTGGCAGAGGTGGGCACAGATGAACTGAGATGGAACTTCAGTCATCATGCTCCAAAAACCTAAACTCTGCAGTTGGCAGGAATCATTTACCCACTCCAACAACCAAGACTGATCTCTATCTCCACAAGTTTAGAATTTGAAGAAAGAGAATCAGAGTGGAATTTCATGGCCACACCCCCTTAGTACATTCAGGATACAACTTAGTGGTTAATTAAGGAACCAGAAGACTGGTTGTTACCTGATAATTGTATCTTCTGTTCAACACACGTTACATTGACACAAGCAACAATACAGAGATCTCTAGAAGGTTTCTTTAGTTATTATGGTTGAATTTTTGTTGCCATTTCTTTCCTTCCTTCCTTCCTTCCTTCCTTCCTTCCTTCCTTCCTTCCTTCCTTCCTTCTTTCCTTTCTCCTTTTTTAACCATTTTCCCCTGGCCCTCCCACATTCTGCTAGCAAACTGAAAGGGAGACTGGCCAGCCTCTGGAAACTGCAAAGCGGTTGCCATGTCAGAAATGGCACCTTAGGTGTGTATCTTTCAGTTTGCTTGGTCTCCAGTCTCTGAAGTCCTGGCTGTAATTCTCTGGTCTTCACTAACACCTTCTTTTCAGAACACTGCTGGCCTCTTGGCCACCACTGAAGGTCTGACTTCTCTCAAACCCCAAAGTACTCTCCTCCTCTCCCTGGGCTGGGATGATCAGCAAGGACTTCCCAGCTGGCTAAGCACCTGGCCAAGTGGCATCCGCAAACCTTCCTGCCAGCAAAGGGAGTATGAGTCCAAAGAAAAGTTACAAGAACTAGTGTTTTCAGTTTTAGAAATTCAAGGTCACAAGCCAGATTCTAGATGTTTGTGGGCTGTGAAGCACTCCCTACAGGGGGAGGGGAGGTCCTTGGTAGAAACTGCTCTCTGGCAGGCAAGCAAGCAACATCCAGGTCTGTTCTAGAGTCTGACTACACTGAGTCTGGGGCCTATAAAACCTTTGCCGTGAAAACTTGGCAGTCATAAAGCTTTCAGGAAGCCTGACCAGTCTAGGATCCCGTCAGCCCTTCCCCATCCTTTCAAAATGTTTTTTATTTCCCCTCCCAAATTTCAATAAACACAGGTTCATTATAGTTCATCTAGAAATACAGAGAAACATACAAATAAAGAAAAATATAAAACAAAATTCATTTTTAGCCACTCTTATAAAAAGAATCATTAAGAACAGTTGGCTTCTGTCTGCTCTTAGGGGAGAGTCATATCCTATAGAGTATTTCCCAGTCCACTTTAATTAAAAATTGGGACTCAGTGGTAAGCATATACTTAGCATAAAGAAGGCTAGGGTTGGAATCTCAGAGCTAACAAACAATCTGGAAAACAAAAATAAAAATCACCCAATATTATGGGTCTTTCCTGTGTTATCAAATATCTGAAGAAACACAGCAAGGACCACTTGACAGATTTGGCAGTTTATTAAATAAATTCTGATGCTTCAAAGTGTAGATAGTTATTAGTTTTCACTATACTAAGTACATTGTTGCATCGTTGTCAAATTATAAGTTTTAGCAGTCCACCTGTCCTTATAAAACTCTCATTGTTTCCACAGGGTAAGTTTCTTTCTGTGGAAAAAGGTAAGGTACAGAATCAAGCATTCAGAGATTTGGATGGACATTGCCAACTTGCCTTCCAAAAGTAGTTCCATAGTACTTAGCTCTGAGTAAGATAATTTAAAATATGTTCATCAACTTAGGAAAATGTTGACTTCTTATTAGATATGTTTAATATCTGGAGTTTGTAACATAAGTTAAGAAAGAAAACAGAAAAGCTAAAGGGCAAAAACAAGCAAAGTATTAATGCCCAGCCAATGCTTTCTACTATGGAGATTATTTCAGGGACTGGGAGGTTTGTCTGCCTGGGCAGGGTGGGGATTCTGGGTGGGGGGTATGAAAACTTTAAAACCTAAGAAACTGAAACACAAAAATATTAAGTAATTTGTTCAAGATAACCAGCTAGTAAAGTAATGGAGACTTAGTCACATCACTCTAACCAACCAGGGACAGTGTGTACTTAGTATCACTTTGGATCTAAAAAGCCTCCAGAATAATCTCTGTGATAAGCTTATTGTCCAGAAATTGCATTTTGTAATATCAGACTACTTACGAGGAGCAGGCTCAGCTACTCAGAAGCACATTCGTGAACCTTATTTCTAGAATATGCTACAAATAAAGTAAAATAACTCCTTAAGGTCACTCAGCTTTCATCCAGGTCTCAGAGTTTATCTGACTGCTGCCCAGTGTTTTCTCTGACTTTTGGGCAGACTTCCCCTATGGACAACTGAGGAAAGTTTCAAGTTTCAAGGGCAGTGTCCAGCAACCCAGGCATCTCCATTTCCAGGACTAGTCTGAAGAACAGCAGTGGCACAGCTGGGGTAAAGGTAGTGGCTTCTGGGCTCCTGGAGTCCCAGCAGCAGAAGGGGCTTGGCACCCTCAACTTAAGCAAAGGCAGGCCTAGATCATCTCCCACTGAAAGACCTTGGACTACAGGGCCACTTTCAAAGGGGAAGCCCAGGAGGTTGTTGTTAGTTCCAGGAGGTGGTAGAGGGCAGAGGCAGGGGCTTGGCCACCAGCCTTCTGGGGAGGGGATTCCTGCATTGAATGGAAGGCTGGACCAGATAACCCCTGGAGCCCTTCCCACTCCCCACTCTCTGATTTGTGTGACTTGAGGGAGAGAAACAGGCAGTCATGGGACTGGAATAGTTGATTTAGGGTCCCGCCCCAGTCGTCAGCATAGTCCTCATCTTGGGCAAATAATTTAACTTGTCAGTACAAGGCACAATGCCTGGCGCAGAGTAAAGCTTTGCAAATGTTTGCTGAATGAATGAATGAATGAATGGGTGGAGGGACTTCAGCCTGCAGTAACAAGGAACATTGGTGGAAATGGAGTCTTATAGAGTCTTTAGATTGGTGAGTTTAAGTAACAGTATACAACATATAGAATTTATTAAAGGAGGAAATGATCCTGATTCTTAGAACCCAAAGGGATCTGGCAATGGGTAGAATCGGAATTTATCAGCATCAGGAAGCAATTTGCATTGGTGAGTTTTGAGTTTCACTCCTTCCTCCTTCCCCAGTGGGGCAACTCTGCTATCCTAGGGCTGGGGGAGGCAAGACAGTCTCAGTCTCTCCATCCTCCCCCCACCCCGGATAAATGCTAAATACCAAGGTCTAATGGATTGTTCTTGCTGCTGACCAGATTAGATAGCAGCCTCTCTGTTATCACAGCCAGAGTAAACCCAATGGTGGTGGTCGAAGGCTGGGGAATCAAGAAGGTAGAGATCAGAGAGCTGCTGAAGTGCAGGGCACTAAGGCCCTTTCACTTGGTGTCCCCTCCCCAACTCTTCCTAAACCCCAAGTCTTTCCTAAACCTTGCAGCATTTAATGGGGCAGGTCCAGCGGTCTCCTGGATTCTAGGGAGTCCTTAGGACAGTAACTCTGAGATTCTGCTTGTCAGTCTTTAAGGATCCAGGAACACTTTCAGACAACTCCCTCCCCCAACAACTCTCCCATGATGCTGCCCAAACAGGAACTAGGAATCCTGGCATCAGGTCCAGCTTTCCTCAGTTTTGCTGTTCTTACATCATAGAAGACACAGAATTTGCTTTCGACCCTCCTTCTGAATTTCCTGTCAAATTTCTACCCATTAATGACCCTCCATCCCTGCCTCTTTCCCTTCCCTTTAGGCTTTTGTTTATTTTTGAGATGGGGTCTTACTCTGTAACTCAGGCTGGCCTAGAATTTCCCCTATGTTCCAGGCTGGCCTCAAAACCTGTCCACCTTACTTCCTTATTCTGCCTATTGCTGGGATTAAAGGTGAGGGTGACCTTGTCTGGATAATAATATTGCTTTTCAAAGTTTTAAGGAGAGATGGTTCAGAGATAAAAGCACTTGTTGCTCTGGCAGAGGATCTGGCTTGGGCTTCCAGGACACATGCAGCTAACAACTATCCATTAACTTCAGTTCCAGAGGATCCAACACCCTCTTCTGGCCTCTGTGGGCATTGCACAACACGGGGCACACTTACATACATGCAGGCAAAACACTCATGTACATAAACTTAAAACAAAATTAATAAGAAATTAATAAAAGTTTAAAAGGGACTTTTAAGAGTTAGGTTTTTTTTTCATTGCTTCTTAAGGGAAAAAATGTTCCTTTTCTCCCCTTGTGTGTTAATTTTTCTGCTTCCAGTCACTTTCTGAGAGCAAAACTCAGCTATTATCAGGACTATTATATAAAAATTCTCATGTGTGATCTAACAACAAATTCTACACAAGGCAAATTAATAAGCACTCAAAATCATTGTTTATCTACAAGGAACAACTAATTGTTCTATCATTATTATGATAGAAGCACTAAGATCTAACAGAAAGCAAATACAATCTTAGCTAGGAACAAGAGAAAGTTATCTGTTTGCACCCTATCATTTTCCTGTTAAATCTTCCGAGTTAGTGGAAAGCCATAATAAATACTGTGGAAGGAGAAAGCATCCGACCTCCTTTTATACCACTTTTAAAAAATCTGCTACACAAATTTGTTGGACATCAGCAGAGCCCTTGGGAAACGATTATAGTAACAATCCATAGTCAATGGTAAAAGTTTAGGTAACTCCTTAAGGGCAAACGAAATATCTACCCTGGAATTTGATATTCAGAAATTTAAAAGTAATAATTAGTCAATGAGAGGCTTTTGATTCATCCAACACAAGGTAAACACTACACGAAAATTAATAAAACGAAATTATTATAGAGATCAACGGTGTCCAGTTAGAAAGGGAAAGACCAAGTCAGATCCGGAGGAAAATTTAAAGGCAGATAGTATAGTTTCCAATCATTGACTGTGAGTAATGGATCAAGAGGAGACAAACTGGAAAAGAGACCAAATCAGATCAATACGGAAGAGATGAATGAGAGGGCTTTGATTAAGTCAGGAAAATTCTGGAACACAATTAAAAAGAGGAAGAGGAGTGAGAACCAGTCGGTAGGGATGTGGATACCGGCCCGAGGAAGAAGAGGGAGGGAAGGAAGGAGGGAGGGAGGGGGCAAAAGGGGCAAAAAAGGCCCAGCAGAACGAATAACGACAATCCGTTAGAATGAGGTGATGCCGGGCGGTGGTGGCAGAAACACCCTTTCCCAGTAATCGAAAGAAACTTCTTCGGTGGGGTCGGAGGAAACGCCCTGGCGCCCACCCCGCCAACAGGGCTCCCTGGCCCTCCGTGCAGTGCCTGGGGTCCGCACCTGCGTGGAGCGAGAGGATTTAGCCACCGGCAGTATTTGGAGGGTTTGTCTAGTGTTTGCTGAGGTCGAGGTTTGTAAGATGCGGGATGCCGGGCAAGTGAGTGGTTAGAGCACTTCCCCTGAACCCTCCAACTCCCTAAAATTCAAGAAATCAGCACCTCTAGGGACCCACCCATTCCCAGGCACGGGTCTGCCAGTCTGGGACGCTAACAAGGCTGCCCTCAACAATGCTCTGAACCCGGCTAGAAGAACCAGTGCGGTAGCCTGCTGGAGCCTGGGTGCTGTTGAGATGGACCTATAACTTTGAAAGGAGAGATTGGAAATCGCTCTACTACAGACACCGCCTCCTCTCCCCATGCCAAGCGGAAGGTTCCCTTTTCCTTTTTCGCGGCTGGCTGCTAAACGGACACTGCCACTCAGCTTTTTGGAAGGACCACCCATCTATTTGGATAGACCGCTTTTAGGATTATCACGCTGGCGGTGGCAACCAGGCAGAAATGGGGACCCCTCCCCGCTATGTCTCTCCCTGCCCAGGCTGCGGTGGTTAGGGGTGTCTTGGGTACCACAGGCTCCCCGGCCTCTGGATAGTCTTTTCAGCGCGACTTCCCCGGCGTCAAGGCCAGAGTTTTGTTCCCTGTAAGGGTCTTGGGCTCGAAGCGCGACTTTAGCGCCAGGCCCAGGCTGGAGATTTCTAGACTGACCGCGCCTGTGGCCTGACTGCGGTGGCCTGAGCTTTTAGCCGACCTAGCCTGCGCGTGAGAACGCAGACCCGCGGGCCACGACCCGTTCGTCTGCCACTTTGGTCCGAAGTGGCTTGGCCCTCGAGATGCCAGCCTGGTTGAAACGCATCCCAAACCACCGAGCCTCCATTCCACCAAGGGTGGTGAGCTCAGAAGCCTTGAACGCCGGGCGCAGGAAAGTGGCAGCGAACCCCGTTTGTGGGGTCCCTCCCAGCCTCCTGTTGCTGGAGGAGCCCCTCTGCCACCGCCCTTGGCGGTGCCCAGCCTCTCGGCTTTGCCTCTACGAGCCAGGCCCAAGGTCTAGAGACGGGAGGTCGGGCGAACCACACACATAGGGGCGACAGCGCGGTCTGCAGGCTCCCCACGCACCGCGCACCCGAGATGGGACTTCTGGAGGGAAAACTTTCTCCGAAGGAAAGTCGTTCAGCAACCGAGGGCCCCCTTCTGGGCCTGACTTTGGCCAGATTGATTTCTCCCATCTTTCTCCCGCTCGTTGGATGACGGAAAGCACCATCAAAACCAGTATGCAGGAGGAGTTTGCAAGCCACCCAGCGCCACGTAGAGCGTTTGGTGTGGTGAAGGTCACGCGCCGCCAGCCTCGTCCTAACTTCGCTCCAGCTGGGACGCTATTTAGCGGGAGTGCAGAGGCTGTTTTGGGCATTCCCATTGAGAGTCTCCATCCTCCTCCCCTTGCCTTCCCCGATCTTAAAAAATGTTCTTTTCTGAGTTCGGGCACCTCACAACCTGAACTCCCAGGGCACTGGGGAGCGGCCAGTACCCGCTGGGTTCGCACAGCTTCCTGGACCTGGTCTGGGAGAGAACCACCGCGCCGCCCTCTCCCGGCGGCGCCCCGCACACCCGCCCAGGGTTCCTCGGGATCTGGAGCCCAGGGTCGCGGCTCCCTGAGAGCAGGTCTCCCAGGCCCTGTCGCCGGTGCTTTGCGACCCTCTGCACAAGCGTGCGGGTTTATTGACTTTAGATCAGTTCTCCGCCTTTATCGTCGCAGACCCAGTCGTCCCTAGGCATCCCCCACCCCTATGGCTCAGCAGGAGTCCCTTTCACGATTTTCTAGAAAGCTCCCGAACTTTCCTTCCGCGTTGCTCCTCTTAACATTGCTTCTCTGATTGTAGAACCTTCGGAAATTCTAGAGACCTTGGCGAGCCCCAAAGGCTTAAACGCACCACGGACGTGTATCCACGCCACACTTGTATCCAGACAATTCAGGTGAAACCCTCCCCCTCCCAATTATTCGGATAATTGCCTCGACTCTCCACTCATGCTGTGTTTAGACAACTGAAGATTGATGGCTTGGATTTCTTTGGTCTGCGCACAACCCGCAGTCCTGAACTCCCTCCTCTGAATTGTTACCAGCTCTGAACATCAGACTTCACACACACAAACGTGATTTTAGAAAGCCCTTGGAAATGGATATTTGACAGGCCTTAAGAGACAGAACGGAGACAAAGGGTGGCTTATGAACACTTCTTCTGTACTAATCACAGAAAACTGTCTTTGATGCAAACTGACCTAAGAATCCAAAAAGCCCGGATCGAGGAACATTCCTAGAAGGAAATGGGTGACACTAAGCTCTGAAAGAAAAAAGCTCATAAAGTGGGACTTTCAAATACCTTTACTCTAGGCCAATTTATCGAAATAAAGCTGGGAGAAACAAATCACATGGTACTTCCAACAACAACGACAACAAAGCCAAGGCAGTTGTGACAGTAACTCACACATTCTTGCAGCCTCCCAAGGTAAGGTTAGCCTTCAATGTATATAGGCATTTTTCTGATTCTTTTCCCTCAACTAACCCACTCGAGTAGCTTCAGGTTTGAAGAACCCAAGGGTATTGAGAACGCCAGGAAATGGGGGGAAAAGGACTGCAGGGCAGGGGAAGGAAGGTGTCACTTTCCAGGCGGCTGTGCTGTGAAGTTTACCACTGGCTGCTGAGAAGCCCGGCAAGCCCCGGAAATATTATTCCACTCTCGGCACTGGTCACCACACCAGTGTGACAGGAGAGGGGAACCTGGAGACTTTGTACCAAATACACCGAGTGCCAGAAAAGCAACAAAGGAGCAGAGTCAAAAATGCTTAGTCTCTTGTCCTCTTGTCAACCTCTGAGCAAAGAAAGAAGAGGTCTAGGCCCCCTCCCCCACCCCCACCCCCCCACCCCCAGATTTCAGGCCTGGCAGAGCCTGGGTTGGTTTCCTTCCTTCAACCTCATCCTCTCAGAAATTGTACACTGCCTCTATCTTCACGCCTCTTCTTTTGGATTTAGCCCCCTTCTCAACTTCTTAACTGCAAATAAGATTAAAGTTTACCGTACCCTCAACCTCCCCTTGCTTGAAGAGAATGAGAGGCAGGTTTGACGCGCAGCCGCAAAAGCATACATAGCTCAAAGCCAGAGAAAGCAGAAAGCAAACTTTCCCCAGCACAGAGTGAGCTCAATACACTTGCTTCCGGAAACACACCTGCAGGCCCACCACCTCCAACCCTCCTGCCCGCACAGTTTGGCCCCAGAATCAGTGACAATTAAATCCTACACCTAGGCAGTCTGACCCTTGGCCTGCCTAAGCAAAGAAAAGGAGGCTCAAAACCAGACAGCCATAGTACCATTCGCTGGCTAACCAGTAAAGCCAGTGGAGATCACCAGGAGACTTTCTAGTTAAAGCACGGAGGGCCAGCTCTGATGCGACCCTGGAAGGGCTTGCCTTAATTTTCCAAATGGGTCCTTTCAAGGACATAGGTGGCAGCAGAGGACCCCAGGGAGAGCCATAGGGTCAGGTTTGTTGGAGGAAACAAAAGCCCAGACACCTGCTCCAATCCACTTGGTTTCTGCTGTGTTACCAGAATTTGCTCTGCTAGTTTTTTCTCGGGGTGCCAACTATCCCATCCCATTGCCGACTGAACTACTTGAATCAGACACTGAACCAGAAAACAGAGAAAGCCAAGTACCAGGCAAGCAAAGAAAGAATAATAGAGCTGGAAGTAGGGAGAGAGAGAGAGAGAGCGTGAGCGCAAGCTACAGCTTGGCCTTGAAACAATCCCATTCTCCAGTCTCTCTCTCCCCTTTGCAAAGGCAGAACCTCCTACTCAGTCTGGGCGCCCTGGACAGAGGCCTTTCCCTCCCCACTTTCCCAAGTCCCTCTCCCCTATCACACAGTATTCCCCACACAGTGAGTCCCCTGGCTTTCCAAGCCCCAATATCCCCTCTGGGCCTTCCATGACAGGAGGGCCACCGAGAGGTGACTCACCCAGGGTGGGAGCTCTTCAAGACCCAGACAGGACCAGCCTCCAGCCCAGAGATCCCAGGCTGTTCTCAGCCCAGTGGGAGGGAGTCCTTGTGAGCTGTGTCTCCCAGCTCCCTCAACTCCCAGCTTTCCTCTCAGAATTAGATAACGGCAAAAATAGATAAGAGAAGTGATTCATTAATTCAGAGAGTCCCGTGGCTGCGTTTTTTCTTTTTGGTATTTGTAGAAGTGGAAGGAAGTCCTGGCTGGTGGGGGTGTGGTGTGGTGTGGTGAAAAGCTCTGACTGGTCTTTAAAAAAATTTTTTTTAAACAAGTCCACCATGTGAGGTTCTGGTAGGCTTCCCAAGGTCACGCACAAGGACTCCACACGGAGGCATAGCCTCGGGGAATCACCATTCACCGGGAGAGTTCACTTTCCCTGACCTGCTGCACACCAGGGCCTGCTCTTTGACAAGTGGTCCTGTGGTTGGGTAGAAGGAAGAAGGGCAGCTTTCCTTCTCCTAATGCCTCCTCTGGCAACAACACAAAACAGAACAAACAAAACAAAACAAATAAACCCAGCATGCACAAGACCTGTGCAAACTCAAACCAGACAGGGGCCTAACATGGATGCAAAGCCCCAGACCTGGGTGAGGATCTATTGTCCACTGAAGGGTGCTGGGAGAGGAAGAGTCAGTTTTCCTTACTAGTGTGATGCCTGGTAGGGTGACTGGACTCCAAGGGATAGAGTCACACCCAAGAACATTTAAGAAACACAGCTTAGACTTGCCACCATAGGCCTTTATAAAAAGACAAATAACACTAGGGGACATGAAGGGGAGGGTGGTGTGCTGGGCGTGGAAAGGGTGGCCTGGGGTCTGAATATGATCCAAATACATCGCATAACATTCTTGAATCAATAAAAACAGACTTAGTTTCAGAAGACTGCTCATTAGCACCACAGCTCCTGAGCATAGATTTGGCTCTGCATGAGCTCAGAGAGGACTCTGTCTGTGACCAAGTCACAAGGCAAGGAAAGAAAGGAACCTATATTGGATTTCAGATCAGTGGAGTCCTAATCCAGTGATAAGGAATCAGTGGATTCCTAGGGTAGGATGAGACTTCAGAATTTCCTTCTCCTACTCAGAGCGAGAATCTCCTACAAAGTGAGAGGTAACCATAAGATCTACAAATACTCTTGGGGACAGGATGCTCATTCTCTACGGGCCTTGGATGGGCAGTTCTGCTGGCCCCCAAATGACCTAGGAATGAGGGGCCAGGCACAGAGAAATGCTAACAGAATGAGAGCCATGGGAAGCAGCAAACAGTGCTCTCTGGTTTTACTCAGGGTGGATGGCCCCTGTGGAGCTGGTGTCTCCCAGAGGCAAATCTTAATAACAAGAAACATAAACACAACGCCCCACATACTTTAATGCAGCTTCCTAGGATCCTTACAACAGTCCCTGTGAGGTAGGAGAATCAAGACAAGGCATTAACTTATCCCTCCATGCAGAGCAGGAACCTGGAACAGAAAAGCTAGGAGGTCTGCCAGAAATCCAGAAGATGCATGGAGGTGAAGAAAGCAGAAAGGCGAAGGCCTGGAGGGAAAGAGGAAGATGTCAGAGAAACAGGACTGGTTTTGCCTTCCAAAAAGTTTCAATTATGAATATTTTCAGAATGATGAATAAGGTGTCCACTATGACCCTCTGTCTCTACACTCTGTCCTTGCCAGATGGCTTGCAGAAACGATTGCCCAGGAAGATGCTCCTGTAAACCTCCTTGCAGCGTCAGATCATTAAAATTCCTGAAGAGTGAGGGGAGCAGGATGAGGTGCAGCCTTCTCTGTGCAGCAGCCCAGAGCCTGGATCACATGGGAGCTCTACTGTGGTTGCTATTACTTTAAAATGAACACAACAGTAAAGTCACCACCTTAACTGTTTTAAACTGCAGGGTTCAGTGGCATTAAGGACATTCGTGTACAACCATATTCATCTCCAGAACATCCTCTCTCTTTCTCTCTCTCCTTCAGTGCTAAGAGCACACCCAGAGGTCTGAACTGGCTGGTGAGCTCTCTGCCGCTAAGCAACCGTCCGAGCCCCACCCCCTACTATTCCCATTTTAAAAAGATTTATTTTTAATTATATATGTATGTGGGGGTCTGTGCAAATCTGAGTACAAGTGCCATCAGAGTCCAGAAAAGGGTATCAGATCTCCTGGAGCTGGAGTCACAAGTGGTTGTGAACCATCAGATATGGTACTGGGGACTGAACTCAGGTCTTCTGAAAGAGCAGCAAACACTCGTAATCATTGCCCCATTTCTCCAGCCCCCTAATTTTGATTTGAGATAGAGTTTCACTAAGTAGCTCAGGCTGGCCTTGACCTTTCAGTCTCCTGCCTTCATCTTCTGAGTGCTGGAAGTGTAGGTATGCACCACCTTGCCCGGCTATTTGTTCCCTCCCTCCCTCCCTCCCTCCCTCCCTCCCTCCCTCCCTCCCTCCCTCCCTCCCTTCCTCCCTTCCTCCCTTCCTTTCTGTCCTAGTTTCATTTCTGTTGTGATAAAATACTCTGACCCTAGAGAGTGGTGCTGTCTCCTGTGAGCTGAGTCTTCCCACATCAATTAAGACAATCAAGGTCCTCCTCCATGGACATGTCCATAGGCCAATCTGATGTCAACATCCCCTCACTGTGGCTCTCTTCCTAGGAGATTCTCAGTTGTGGCCGGTGGACAATTAAAACTAATTCCCCTTTTCTCCCACTCTCTTTCCTTTCTTCCTTCCCTCTTTCCTTCTTTCTGAGACAGGGTCTCATGCAGCCCAGACTGGCCTCAAACTTGCTATGTAGGATATCCTTGAACGCCTGATCCTCCTGCCTCCACCTGGGATTATAGACATGTAGTAACATGCCTGGTTTACGCAGTACTAAGGGTCAAACTCAGGGCCTCATGCGTGAATTGGAGGTTTCCTGCGTTTGTGGGGAACCTGAACCTCCACACTACTGAGAACTAGCCTGAGGTTCTGAAGCAAGCACACTACCCACTGAGCTGTAACTCAGCCCTTGACTTCCTATTTGTATGAGCTGGGCTTCCATAGACACTAGTTGTCGGTGTCCAGGAGTTTCTGTCCTTCTGCAGCTGGTCTCACTCAGCATGACGTCCTCACAGCTCATCCGTGTTGTGGCTCATGTCAGCATTTCTGTTCTTTCTAAGGCTGAATGATACCGAGCTGTCTGTGCAGACCACGTTTCCTTCCTCCATCCGTCTCTTGATGGATATTTGGGCTGTTGCCACCTTCACATATTGAGAATAACACAGCTTGAACATGGCACAGGGAGTATCTGTTCAACATCCTGCTTTTAATCCTTATGAGTATATTCCCAGGAGGAACTGTTGGATTAGATGGTAATTCTGAGTCTCATTTTTTGAGTAACTGCCATAATATTTTCTACCTTTTATGGAGTTTTTATCTAAAATTTAAAAAGGGTTTCTGTTCTCCATGCTGGGAGCAGCAATATCCGCTCCTCAGCTGGAGTCATACTGGGGGACACATCGCTGACCCTACTAAGCAGTTCTGTGAGAGAGCAGCTTGGCAGCATGGGGAATGACTGGACATGAAGTTCTGCTTCGAACAGCATCGGGCTGAGAGAACATTCACTTCTCTACCTCAAGGTCAGGGAGGGAAACATCTGGCATTGCACTAGCAAGAGGACCCAGGTCTGGCTCTCAGCTCTGACATCTCCTTACCTCGGTTCTCCGAATGTGACCTTGGGAACTTGGACTACTCTCAACATTGCTGGGCCCCAGTGTCTAGGGGAAAATACAAGTCCTGGAGAATACATTTCTGTGCTCCAAACATGTTTTAAAGGCAATCATGGGGCTGGAGATGACTCAGCCGTTAAGAGCACTGGCTGCTCTTGCAGAGGACCTGGGTTCAGTTCCCAGCCAATAGATACCTGTAACTCCAGTTCCAGATTATCTGACCCCCTCTTCTGGCCTCCATGGGCACCACACACACACACACACGGTGCACATACATACATGAAGGCAAAACATTCGTACATAATATATATGTAATAATATACATACATAATAATATGTAATAAAATAAAAATAAATCTTTTTTTAAAGGCAATCACGGAGCCTGGGTGTTGCGGCAGGTGGGAGGTAGTCATCCTCAGCTGCATGGCCAGTTCGAGGAAACGCTGGGCTAAATAGATCCTGTTAGAAGAAGCAGGGCGGGCAGACATGAGGTGCTAACGAACTTGGTGCACCTTCGTTTCTCTCGGGATTTTGTCATTATTTTATGAGGTAGAAGGAAGGCTGATTTTGTTCCTGAGATCTTCAAACTTTCCAGAGGTTTTATATATGGGGGGGGCATGAAACTCCACCATCCTGGCCTGGCCTGAGGTTCTACAGCCTCAACTATAGCAGCCAGAGTCCTAGGGGATATGGGATAGCACAGCTGTAAACCCTTTCCTGCCCAGGACAGTGGAGGTGAGGACCTAATGACGTCACATGTGCCCATCCTTGGCAAAGGCTGACTGTCTCTTCTGTTTGTCTTCTTGGGATCAGAGGGTCAAGCAGGGGATAAGGACAAGGGTGGCAGAACTGTAGTTTCTAATAGCACGACCAGAGCACAGTCCCCTGGACCCCACTGAGCCAGGTGGTTCTCTCCTGTAATCCCCACATTTGGGAGGCTGATGCGAGCTCAAGGTCAGCCTGGTCTACATAATGAGTTCTAGACCAGGACTACATAATGAGACCTTATCTCAAAGACAAAGGGGATTGGAGAGATGACTCAGTTAAGAGCACTGGCTGCTCTTGCAGAGGGCCCTGGTTCAGTTCCCAGCACCCACATTGTGCTAATAACCATCTATAACTCCTGTTCCAGGGGACTCAGAAGCCCTCTTCTGACCTCCACAGGCATTGCATAACATGGGTGCACTTACAGACAATACACTCATAGACATTTAAAAAAAAAATTTCTTTAAAAAAGAAACAAAACAAAGATCTGTGCTGAGCATGGCGGAGCATGCCGTTAATCCTGGCTCTTGGGAGGCAGAGGCAGGCTGATATCTGTGAGTTCAAGGTCAGCCTAGTCTATTTAGCAAGTTCCAGGACAGCTTGAACTAAGGGGGAGACTCTGTCTGAAAAAATAAAAATCCCCCCACGCTCCCCGCCCCAAACAAAGACCCACACATTGCAAGACCAGAAGGACTTTCTGAGGAAGCCCCATCTGAAATCCTCTCTCTGGTCTTTAATGAACGTATCCATGCACACACATGAACACACTTTTTTTTTTTGGTTTTCTTCCCTTATGAAAACGTTACACATTTATTACTAAGATCAAAAACAGTGTAGGAGGGAGTACAGTCTCCTCCCCTTCCACCCTTCCCTGACCAGACAGCTCTTAAATCGACTTCCCTTCCAAGGCCTGCCCTTTCACTAGAGGGCCTGACACTGAGCCTACCATTACAAAACAGCCCCCAGAAAGCACATTTCTCCTTTGATGAGAGCAGAATAAAGAACATTTTAAGCCTCAGTTTTCAAGTCTATAAATGGGTACAGTAATAATTCTTATTTTATAGGTTGTAGGAGACAACTCTATAGGAATCATATAGTGTGTGATTCCTGGTGCTAAAAATATTGACAGTCAGTATACCCACTGTTACTAGTATTGAGGTACTGTGGTTTGAATGTCAAGTGTCCCCTGCAGGGTCATGTGTTTGAACACATGGTTCTCAGGTGATGGTGTTGTTTTGGAAGGTTGTGGTACCTTTAGGAGGTGGAGCCTTGCTGGAGGAAGTAAGTCATTAGGGGAAGGCTTTGAGACTTTCTAGCCTGGCTCTACTTCCTATTTCTCTGTTTCCTACTGCAAACACAACTTGGGCAGAGGCCTCACGCTCTTGCAGCCATGTCTTCCCCGCCACCATGGAGGACCTATCCTTTCTTAAACTGCAAGCCAAAATAGATGAGCCCTTCCTCTCTTCAGTTACTTCCAATCAGGAAGTTGGTCATAGCAACAAGAGAAGAAAGACAGGACATTTGCATTGATTCTGGGGGTCTTGCTGGGGCCACCCATGCCAGCCTGTGTTCACAGCAGGAAACGGCACACAGCGGCCCGGCAAGCATTGTGGGCCACCGAGCTTCAGGTCTAGGAGCTCTGGCTGTGTGGGCTGTGCCGTGGTCCACTGACAGGACTTCAGGAAAGCACAGCCCCTGGGGACGAGGCTGCTCCCGTGACCGATTCCCAGTGAGTGGCTCTTCATTTGCTCCGGTGCTTCTGGAAGAACTCAGTGATTCTAGAATTTCCTGAAGCCCCTGTTACATGGACAGAGGTGAGGACAACTGTAAGACACATGGCCAGGTTCCGACCTCACGCCGTGTTTCTGTCCTGGGCTGACTTCTGCTCTCTGCTCCAGCTCTAGTTTTTTTCAAACCGAGATATAATTCACACACCATAAAACTCATGCTTGTAACATGTGCAGCTCAGCAGCATTAGTATGTCACAGTGTGCAGCTGGCACCAGTGTCCAAATACAGAACATGTTTGTCCCTTGGGCTGAAAGTCAGCAGATGCTTGGGAAATTCTCTTGTGTAAAATCCCAGGGTCCTAGCCAGAGCGGTTCCTGGAGCTGCGGTAGTCGGACTCCAAGCTGGCTGGTGGGCTTTCTGAGTCCACACCAGGCCTGAGCCCTGGTGGGCTTCCTGCTGGGGTTCCTTGACCCGCAGAGGGGGGCTGCTGCAGTTCTGGTCATTCTCCTTGGGTTCTCACCAGGCCCCCACTGTGCGAAGTGCTCTGGGTTCTTCATTGCTACGACAAATTAAGAGAAATTGCCTAAAAGGAGGAAGGATTTTCCTTGGCTCTCAGCTTCTGCGTTTTCAGTCCATGGCCGCTTGGTCTGATCACTGTGGGCTCGTGGGATGATTCTGCTTCAGGGTGCAGAGGGCAGAGGAACACAGCTGTTGACCTTATAGCCATCAGGAGGCAGAGTATGTGGGTGTGGGGCAAGGTATGTCTTTCCAGAGTAGGCCTCAGTGGCCTAGTTGCTCCCAGGGCGAGC
This sequence comes from Eospalax fontanierii, assembly GCA_035773235.1. Taxonomy (NCBI): domain Eukaryota; kingdom Metazoa; phylum Chordata; class Mammalia; order Rodentia; family Spalacidae; genus Eospalax; species Eospalax fontanierii. The sequence continues at coordinate 57,594,806 of CM069542.1, read as the reverse complement.
CCCACCTCCTCCTCCCCGCTCCCCCCATGCCGGTGATGCCATCTAGTGGATTAACTGATGCCATCAGAGCCTCCTGATCCAGTGACCTCTCAGGGATTAGATCCACTAGAGGAGACCTCAGCTTGTGACCTTGGGGGATGCTTCACAGTTAAAGCTTAACATTATCACCATTCTCTCTCTCTCGGTATGTCTGTGTGATGGGGATGGAATCCAACGTCTTATGCATACTAGGCAAGTACTGTGCCACTGACACGCACTCCAGCTTCATGTGCCTTCTCTGATCCTTGTATCTAGTTTTTCCGGAAGGCCTTGAATTCAGATCTTCTGGCCTCCATGCTTGTCTCCCCATTGGGCTGGGCTGTCTCTGCCATGCTCAACAAGTCTGGGATGCTCTGCTCACACCCTTGGTTGAGGAATATGATCAACTTTGTGCTGAGGTAGAGCATTTGTAAGTGTTCATATCTGTTATCCCATTGATCCTCCCAGCAGCCCATGTGTTTGAGCAGCAAGCACACTCCATACCTGATCCTGGAGGTCTCTTCACATGGGTGATCTTATTCCAGAGCCTCCAGGCACTTGGGCAACCAGGCCAAAGCTCACTGTGCCAACTGCTCCACTGCCATTCTAGGCAGGTCAGTGTCTTCCAAGGTACAGGCTCAGCCTGTGCATACTTGTAATCTGCCTCATGTGTTTTTGAACAAATTGTGCATTTGGGTTCATTTGGTCACCTCTCTTGGAACATAAGGTCTGAAGGGGCAGAAACCATCTGGAAATTTCCTTAAGGACCAAGAAGACTTTTTGGTAGTCTGGTCCTTGGGCATGGTCTCCCCACTGGCTTCAAGTAGTGGAATCTTCTCCATCATTCTTTGGGGCTTAGGGACAAGTGTCCTACATTTAGACAGTTTGAAAATCTACACCTAATTTTCTTAGAACTTTCTTGCCAAGGATAATGATGAAAAAAATCTGTCTGCAGGGATTCCAAAATTGGTAAGGTGCACATTTTTAGGAGAACAAGACCAAAAATGGTGATATATTTGGAACCCCTAAAATCAATTGTGTCTTTATTTTTTATTGTTTTTTCCTGTTTCTTTATTTTTATTTTATGTGTATGAGTGTTTTGCCCATATGTAAGTACACCATGTGCCTGCAATGCCTGCGGAGCCTAGAAGAGGGTGTCAGATCCCCTGAAACTGAAGTTACAGATGGTTGTTACTTGCCAGGTAGGTGCAGGAAATTGAACTCGGGTCCTCTGGAAGAGCAGCCAGTGCCCTTAACTGCTCAGCCATCTCTCCAGCATCCAACTGTGTATATATTAGATTAAAAAAAAAAAAACAACTTTTCAGAGCTGGGCATGGTAGCATACCTTTAACCCCAGCACTAAGGAGGGAAAGGCAGAGGCAGGAGGATCTCCGTGAGATGGAGGCCAGCCTGGTCTACATAGTGAGCTCCAGGCCAGCTGGGCTACAGGGAGACCTTGTCTAGAAAAGATTCCATAGAAATGTTCGCAGTAATGGGGACTGAACTCAAGACTTTGTGCCTGAAAGGCAAATGCTCTAAGAACTCCCATTAAGTTAATTTGAAAATTTTGACACCTATAACATAAAAATAAGCCTCAATCAGGCCAGGTGTGGTGGCTCATGCCTTCAATCCCAGCTCTCCAGAGGCAGAGGCAATCAGATCTCTGTGAGTTTGGGGCAAGTCTGGTCTACATAGTGAGACCCTGTCTCAAACAAGATAAACCACGATTCTGTTGATCCATTAAGCTATAAAAAATGAGGAAAGTGTTGTTGGGTATCTTGAATATCCTTTCTGTTTGGATCAAATTTTCAGAAATCAAATCTTTCTTTGATGCTATATACGTTAAAATGAAAAAGGTATATTGTTTCTGTTCCTGACCATCCTCTATATTTTATTAAAAAGTAGTCTGTGCTATTAACTCTGAGGAATAGACAATTTCTATAGTTCACACACCCTCCCTTTTATAGCTCTGCCTGTTAATTCACCACTGGTCTGCATACATTTGAAAATTTTAATTTTGTGGTAATTAATGAATCATAGGAAGTTTCAAAGATAGTAAAGATGAATACCATGTGTGCCATATTTTCTTCAGTTCCCTGGTGATTACATCTTCTAGAAAATTTGTTGTATTTTTTTATGTGTATGCTTGTTTTGCCTGCATGTATGTGTGGACACCATGTGTGTACAATGCCTGTAGAGGTCAGAAAAGAGTGTTGGATCCCTTGGAAGTGGAGTTACAGAAGATTGCCAGTGCTGAGAATCAAGCTAGGGTCCTCTGCAAGAACAGTTGATGCCCTTTACTGCTGAGCCATCTCTCTAGCCCCTGATTACATCTTTAAAGAACATTTATTTTATTTTTGGTTTTGTTTGTGAGTGTGTGTGTGTCTATATAAATGAATGTGTGTCCAAGTGAATGCAATTACCCAAGAAGGCCAGAAGAGGGCATCAGATCCCCTGGAACTGGGGTTGCAGGCAGCTGTGTGCTGCCTGACATGGGTGCTGGGAGCCAAACTCAAGTCCTCTGTAAGAGTAGCAAGCACTCTTAACCACTGAGCAACTTCTCTAGCCCCAAGGATTGTATTTTATATAATTACTGAGCCTCCACAAACCAGGAATTTGATATTAGTATAATGTGTATGCCAAGTTCTATGTCATTTTATTATACATAGACATGTAATCACTACTGCCATAAAAGCACCGAGCTACACCATCACCACGAAGCCCCAGCCTGTTCTACAAGCACATCACACTTACCTCCCCTTCCTCCCAGTACTCCCAGTTCCTGGAAATTCTCATGTTCCCATCTCTAGAATTGGGTTATTGTAAGAATGTTATTAAATACAATCATTTAGTATATGACTTTAGGTGGTTTCAGTCAGCATAAAGTCCTGGAGTTTGGTTCAGGTGGTTGGTTCCATCCAGGTGGTTACACACACCCTTAGCTCCGCCCTGGTCCTGGGAATGCCTTGGGAGGGAAGCCCCCTGGCTCATCTAGCCATCCACCATGGGACATTTTTATTGTTTCCAGTTCTTAGCTATTACAAATAACACTGGTAAGAGCAAGTGTGTGAAGAGTTCTGGGAACTGAATACTCACTTATCTAGCACCAATGCTGAGGTCCAGGAACTCTGAGTTATGTGGTAAATGTACATCTGGCCCCCACCCTCCCCCGTCTTTATGGTACTGGGCTTTGAACCTAGGGCCTCTCCTCATCTTGGCAAGTGCTCTTCTGTTGAGTCATCTCCTCAACCTTTTTTTGTGTGTTTTTCATTTTGAGGCAAGGTCTCAAAATAAAACAAGTTGCATCCGTTGGCCTTGAACTCACTCTGTAGCCCATGCAGGCTTTGAACTTATGATCCTCATGCTTTAGTCACCTTTGGGATTATGGGTCTACCTCAGCAGATTCAATCCAGCCTCACTTTTTGTGGCACTCAGGATTAAACCCAGGGCCTCATGCATGTTGGGCAGCTGTTGTGACACGATGCCACACACTCCTTTTCTAAGTTTTTTAAGAACTGTCAACTTATCTTCCAAAGTGACTGCACCATTTTATACTCTGCCAGTGACATAGAAACAATCTGACTTATCGGTATCCTTGCCAGTTTGGGGTATCATTACTATTTTCTTTATTTGAGCTGTTCTGGTAGTCTTATAGTGATATTTATCATAATCTTCTTTTTATGTGTATGAGTGTATTACCTGCATTTGTGGAAGTGCATCCATGTCATGCAATGCCCATGGAGGTCAGTAGAGGTGTTTGACTCCCCTGGAACTGAAGTTATGGACAGTTGTTAGCTGACATGTGGGTGCTGGGTATCAAACCCAGGTCCTCTGCAAGAGTAGCCAGTGCTTTAACTGCTAAGCCATTTCTCCAGCCCCCATAATCTTTTTTACTTTTACATTTTAAGATGGGATCTCATATAGCCCAGAGCAGCTCCAAACCTAGTGTGCATTCAAGGATGGCCTTTAACTCCTGGTCCTCCTGTCTCCAACTCCTAGGTGCTAGGGTCAGAGTCATGGGCCATCATGCCAAATGTTTACTGTAGTCTTAGTCTGCATTTTACCAACGGCCAGTGATGTTGAGCATCTCCGCTGTTTCCATCTGCACAAGTGCTAGGGAAATGTCCACACTCGTACTTTGCATATTTTCTAGTTGAATGGTTTTATTCTTTTCACTTTTGACTCTTTGCACATTCCAGATGTGAGTCCTGTGCCAGTTGTGTGGTTTGCAAATATTTTCTTTCGGGTCGTAGCTTGTCATTCCAAGTTTTTTCTGTTTTGTTTCATTTTGGTTTTTGAGACAAGGTCTCCTGTAACCCTAGCTGGCCTGGAACTTGATATGTAGACCAGGCTGGACTCAGTCTCACAGAGATCCACTGCCTCTGCCTCCTGAGTGCTGGGATTCAAGGTGTGCACCACCCAGCAAGAAAGTAATTTTTGAGCAATTATAAATGATACTGTACTGTCAATTTTAGTTTCCTCAGGTATGTTGCTAGCATACAGACAGGTAATTTATTTTGCTTACCAATCTTGTTTCTTGAAGCTTCTTATTCTCCTTGAGCAGAGCTAGGAGTGTTTTTAAAGTAGATTCCTGGAGTTTCCTAAGCAGAAGATCATATTATCTCTGAATTGGTCTGCTTTTATTTCTTCCTTTCTGATTGGTAGCCCTTATTTTTAAAATTATTTTTAATTTTCCTTATACTTTGTGGACTAGAACTAGTGAGGGTAGAAGTTCTTAGTCGTCTTGGGAAAAGCATTCAGCCATTAAGCATAATTAAACATAATTACAGTAGCTGCATAAGCAATCGTTTTCAGATTGAAGAGTTCCTTTTATTCCTACTTAGAGAGTTTTTCAATTTTTTTTTTATTGGGATAGGTGTCAAACTTTGTCAAAAGTGTTTGTTTTGGGTACTAACTGGTAAGATCTTGGAATTTATCTTTCTGAACCTGATACCAGGGTGGATCATATCCATTGACTTGCAGATTCTGAACCAGTTCTGCAAATCTGGAATAAGTGCTAGCCAGCAAGCATAATTCTTTACATGCATCACTGCTTCCTATATGCTAATTTCTTGGTTAAGGTTAAGGAAATGAGGGTGCTGACTCCCTGATATTTGTCTGGTTTTGGTAACAGACCAGTAATGATCTTATAGATGCACAGGAAAGTTCCCCTTTACCTCATTTCCGTTTTCAGGAAGATATTGTGTAGAACTGGTATTACTTTTTTTTTTTTAAGCATTTGATAGAATTTTCCAGTGAAATATCTGGGCTTGGATATCTCTCTCTCTCTCCTCTCTTCTCTCTTTCTTTCTTTGAGGTACTGGGGTTTGCGTGTAGGGCCCTACACATGCTAGACTGCACCCCAGCCCGGAATATTTATTTATTACATTTTGATTTATGTATCTACTTAGTAATGTTTGTGTGCACATGTGTGTGGGTGCATGTGTGGAAATCAGAGGACGACTTACAGGAGCTGGCCCCTCCCACCATGCATGTCCTTTGGAGCTGGCTCCTCCCACCATGCGTGTCCTTCTGAACAATCTCAGCTTGTCAGGTCTGGCAAGTACCTTCACCTTCGGTGCCGTCTTGCCAGCTTCCCGAATATTCTCTCCTGGGAATTTACGTTACAAGTTTAATTTTCTTAAGAGCTGCAGGGCTGTTTCAGTGGTCTGCTTCATATTAAGTGAGTTGTGGTAGTTTCTGTTTGGGGGGCATTGGTCCAGTTTGTCTGAGTTATCAATTGCTTACTGTATCATCTTGTTATCCTTTGACTGGGGATCTGAAGTGATACACCATTTCATTCTAATCTTGGGAACACATGTCTGATTTTTTAAAAAATATTTTAATTTGCTAGGATTATCTCAGTCTTACTAAGAGACTCTTTTTTAGACAGGATCTTTTTATGTAGCCCAGGCTGGTCTTAAAAACTACAATCTTCCTGCTTCGGTCTCCCAAGGGTTGGACACACCACCAAGTCCATCAAGAGTCAGTTTTTTGATATCTCAACTTGCCTTTAATATTTTCTGTGTTCAATTTCATTAACTTCTAGTTTTCTCTTTGTTATTTCTTCCCTTCTTACTTTGGATTTGTTTCCTTTTATTTTTGAGTTCTTGCAGGTGGAGTTTAGTTTCATATGCTTCTTGTCTTCTGCAAGCCTTTGTGCTTAGAGATTTCCCTCTTAGTGCCAAACTTCGCTCTGTTGAACTTTCATTTCCATTCAGTTCAATGCAGTGTGTGTGTGTGTGTGTATAGCATCAGTGTATGTGTGTGTGCGTATGTACATGTGTGTAGGATATCCATCCTCCAGTGCTGGAGTCACAGGCATGCACTGTCATGCTTGGCTTTTTACCTGGGTGCTGGAGAGTCAAACTCAGGCAACCTTACTGATCCGTCTCCCCAGACCCGGTTCGACGCACTTTAAAGTGTCTCTTGAGACTTGTTACAGGAAGAATTTAGAAGCATGCCATTTAATTTCTAAGTGTGAAAGGATTTCCTCGTTCCTTTTCTACTGCTGATTTTCATTTAATCTCATTGTCCTAAGAAGGCATGCTCTGTAACTGAAATTCTTGTCAATATGTTGAGGTTTGACTTATGTCTGGGAACGCAGTTTATATTGCTTTCACGGCATTTGAAGAGAAAGTATATTCTGCTCTGCTGGGTGGAGTGTGGATAGCTGTAGACGACGTCATGTGAGTCGATGTGCCCCAGTACTTGCTGATTCCCTGATTAGCTGATCTGTCCACTGCTGATAAAGAAGAGTTGAAGACAGCAGCTTTTGTTATGGGCTCGTTTATGTTCTCTTTAGGTTCTGTTCACTTTTACTTTATTTATTTTGGAGTATTATTGTTTGGCACATAAAATAGACTTGTTATTACTATCTTTTCTTATTTTTACTATTTTTTGGCGCTGACTTCATACTCACTACATGGCCTAGGCTGGCTTTGAACTCATGGAAGCCTCCTGCCTCAGCCTCTCAAGTTCTAAGATTACAAGTGTGTGTCACCACATCCAGCTTTTTTTCTTCTTCTTTGTGGACTGTCCCTATTAATCAGTAAGTTATGACCTTCTCTGTGCCTGGGATTTCCTTTCCTCTGGTGTCGATGTCATAGTAATAGAATACACCCTTCCCTCCCTCTCTCCCTTCCTTTGTTTCTTTTTTACCTTCCTCCTTTTCCTGCCCCCCCTTACTTCCTGCCCCCTCTCCCTTCCCTTCCTGCCCCCCTTCCTTCCTGCCCCCTCCTTTCTCACCCCCCCCCACTTCCTGACTCTGGCTATGTTGTCATCTGCATCTGCTGGTGTTTGTAGGTTGCTTGCTCTTTCTTGCCTACTCTGGGATTTATGTTTGATTCAGGACGCCCAGTGGAAAACTTGGTGTTCTCTAGTCCAAGTTTCAGTCCATTTAGTGTCTCTGCTTGAGAATACTGAAAATGTGACCTCCTCGCCGTGGGAGAGCAGAAGCATCATACTAGGGCTGGTGGTGGTGGCTTCTTGAGAGGCAGATGAATGGCCAGGTCCTAGAACTGACAGCTGACAGGAAGGGATAGCTGGGAGCATTTTATAAAGCCCCTAGAAGACCTAAGGGATCATCTGGATCCCTCTGATTTGGTGGGAAAATTTAAGCGGGACTCAACTTAGAGATCCTCCGGACAGTAACAGTTGCATGGTTTGATTTTTTTAAATGAAGAACAAGGTGAACTAAATTTGGTCTTTGTTTCTATGCTATGGATAGACGCTAAGGCCTGGTACATCCTAGGCAAGCCCTTTACTACTGTGCTATTGTCCCTGTTCATGAAGTCATTTTAATGACGTATCTTTTCTTACTTTTTAAATGTTTCTCCCTCATCCTCGCTTGTTCTCTTTCTCTCTTTGTTCAGTCTGGAGATTGAACTCAGGACCTTGTACATGCTATGCAAGTACTCTGCCATTGGACCACATCCACAACTTTCTTCTTACTATTGGGGACCAAGGCTGGCCTGGATTTCACTGTATAGCCCAGGATAGTCTCAAATATGGCAATCTTTCTGCCTTAACCTCTCAAGCTTTGGGATTATAGACATGAGACAGCACACTTGGTTGATACAATAATCTTAAATGAATATAATGTGATAAGGCTAAAGTCAGTACTCTACTAGAAAATAAGACATCAATATAAAATACTCATTATTCCTAGAAAGTCAGGTAATTTAATGTTAGGAAACAAAATAGGAACAGAATGGTATTTAATAAACGCCAGAATCCCTTCCTGATTAAAATATACCTCTCAATAGAAATTAGGAAATATTTCTATAATGTAACAAAAATATTTGGCTCAAGTCAGCCTGTAGCATTAAGTGAAGGGCTTAATGGTGAATGAATAAATGATTCGTTCTCAGTTTTGGAAGGAATAAAGAAAGACATCATCATCACATCTGCGGACGCAAGCCAGTGTGATAACACAAGAAAAATGGAAGACATAAACTGGTGGTGGGTGCCATGGTGATGCCTATTTTCCCAGTGCTTGGGAGTCTGCGGCAGGAAGATCATGAGGTCAAGGCTACCCCGGCGCCAAAGTAAGACCCTCTCTTACAAAATCGAAAAGAAAGAAAGTAAAAGAAGCATATTAAACCACACACTCTGTAAATTTAAGCTCTAGTCAATGAGCGTCCACCTTTCTGTCTTCTGACCTGGGGTGCTTTGGCTCAGACCAGAAAGCACACCTGGTTTTCTAGCCAGTGCCTCTGCCATCCCAGCTGTAGGGGGCTCAGGCTAGGGGAGAGGAGGGAGCCCTCTTCCTCCTCGCTTCCTGTTTCTCTCAGTGTCTCATTCAGTCTCTATGTCCTAGCAAGGGACCAGCTGAAACCAGTTCCCAGTGTTCCTACCCTTGCAGGCACCATCTGTTAATCACACTTTCTCAGCAGTGAGGGTTCAGCCACCGGCCGATCCTCAAGTATCTAATGTCAGCCTTTTCCTATGGATTGCCCAATCCTAGGAGTGGTGTCTGCCTTGCTGTTTCTGCCTTGATGACACCTTAGGGTTTATATGCTGCCTTTTTAGCTTTTCAAACCTAGTTAACATTTATTTTATTAAATCATCTCTGTTAAAACAACTGATGCAGGGTCTGGAGACATGGCTCAGCAGTTAAGAGCCCTGGCTGCTCTTGCAGAGGATCTGGGTTTGGTTTCCAGAACCCATATGGCAGCTAACAACCATCTGTAACTCCAGTTCTAGGGGATCTGACACCCTCTTTTGACCTCCACAGGCATTGCATGACACAGGTACACTTACATACATGCAAGCAATACACTCATACACATAAAATAAAAATAATACAATTTTTTTTAAACTGATGCGCTTTCTGTCTCGTGATTGTCCCCTGGCTGGCACAAACTCACAAGTGCTTTCAGTACTGTAGATGGTTTTAACATACATATATTAAGACATTAGCTTTCATATATTAGTTAAGAAATATGATTTATTGGCTGCTAGGATCACAACCCCAGATATGGAGAGGTGCTTGGGGGTAAAAGAATGGAATTATGTGTTGATGGGAGTAGTGCATAGCTGTGTGGAATCCTACACAGGTCTGCCTACCTCACAAACATGTCCTGTTCCAAAGTTCGCGTCAATACATTATGAGTTCCCAGAGCTAAAGTAGTGAATGTTCTACAAAGATAGGTCCATGAGGAACAGCAGAATCCCAGGAATACTATCTACACACCTACCAACATGGTGGCTGCTATGCCCACTCCACCCACTGTACCACAGCTCTTGTTTTATCAGGTCCCTCACATGCACTGACTCAGTATCTCAGAGTTTGCCTCTGTCACACTGATCTATGACTGAGCCAGAGGTGGCTGTGTTCATGAGGTCAGTGACCTTGGAAGTCAGGTACAGGAGGCACGCTGACTCAGCGGCTTCCTAGGAACAGGGAGTAAAGTCTCAGTGCAGAGGCTCGTGCACTCTGTTCTCCAGAGGCGCAGAAAGCACGTCTCTTGGCTTGGTGGGACGTGTATCTTCTCTGCTCGAGTAGCTTGTTGTCACAATAGACTCTTCTTGTTTGCTGAAGAATGATACCTGAGAATTCCCACTGGCCCTTTTCAAATGAGCAGATCTGGGGCTAGAGACATGGCTCAGCAGTTAAGAACACTTGCTGTTCTTCCAGAGGACCTGGATTTGATTCCCAGCACCCACATGGGCTACAACTATCCATAGCTCCAGTTCCAGGTGATCTAACACCCTCTTCTGGCCTCTGCGCAGCATTGCATGCATGTGGTGCACTTACACATGAAGGCAAAACACTCATACACATACAATTTTTTTTTTTAATCAAATGAACACACCATTAAGTACAAACACAGAGGTTCAGGTTTGTACCTAGAAAAGTCTGTAAAGACTACAGATTTAAAGCTTAATACCCTAGGGGAATGGGCTTAGGGCTTAAGAGGTTTGAGGGTAAGAACAGGTGATGGTTTCATTTTTCATATTTTTATATTTTATTTATTACTATTTTTATTTTATGTATATGAGTGTATTGCCTGCACGTATGTAAGTGCATCTGTGTCATGTAATGCCTGAGGAAGTCAGAAGAAGGTGTAAGAATCTCTGGAACTGGATTTATACATGGTTGTTAGCCGCCATGTGGGTGTTAGGATTTAAACCTGGGTTCTCTGCAAGAGCAGCCAGTGCTCTTAACTGCTGAGCATCTTTCTGGACCCATTTTTCATATTTATACAATTCCACATTGCATGCAGAAGAACTTTTACAAAGAGATTGTGCTGTTTGATAAGAACTAGTAACAATGTAAGAAAATTAGAGACAAAATTTTAAAATAAACCCCATCCAAATACAACTATTTCCATTGATTTTAAAGTATAAGGGTCTGACCTTATCATAGAGGGTACCATTTCAAGATCTTGGCAGATGTTGAAAACTGCAGCTGGCACCAAACCATGTGTGTGTGTGTGTAAAAACATTTTGCCATATAGCCATGCTTATGATAATGTTTAGTTCATTAATTAACTAACTAATTAATTAATTTTTGGTCTTTTCGAGACAGGGTCCAGCTAGCCTGGAACTACTTCCTATATAGACCAGACTGGCCTTGAACTCACAGAGATCCTCCTGTCTGCATCCCAAGTGCTGGGATTAAAGGTTAAAGGTTAATTTATTAATTAAACACATAGATTAACAATAACAGCTAATAATAAAACGGAACAATTATCACGTGTTATAAAAGCTGTATGAATGTGATCTCTCTATTGTCTTCAGTGATTGCATTGAGCAATTTTCACACTTCCATGTTGTAAATGTTATATGAACATGGTCTCTCTCAAGTACCTTGTTTTATTGTCGTCTTCAGTTTTCTTGTGATGCTCTGTGATGGTACAGCTGTCTATGTGGTGAAACAAACAAGGAAGAAGGATGAATGATGACTGCCTAATGGTCACCTAAACACAACCACCGTGATATTGACCACCATGATACCTAGACCTCACAAAAAAGCAAGCCAAGTACATAACCAGCAGATGGGTAGCACATACACTGTGGATACACTAGCTGAAGCCTGACTCACACCCAGGGAGGGATGGTAAGATTTCATCATGTTCCCAAAAGCATATGATTTAAAACTTGATAATTGTCTGTTTCTCTGAATTTCTGTTTAATAGCATCACAGTTCCTCATGGGTGATGGAAAATGTGGGTGCTAGGGAACCCCTGGATTGCTTTCCTCACACATGGTTTTTTGCCAGGTTCGACTGTAGGATGTGCAGCTTAGCACTGACTCACCTCTGTTTCTCTGTGTTGCATCACTTGAAACATGTGAGATGTTGCTGCTGCTGCTGGTGGTGACAGTGATTATGATGATGGTGGTGATGGTGATGTGATATGTATCTGTGAGTGAGGGCATGCACATACCACAGTATGTGTGTGGAGGTCAGAGTTGGTTCTCTCCTTCCACTGTGGGTTTGGGGGCCTGAACTCAGGTCTCCAGGCTTGCATAAGTGCTTTTACCTGTTGAGCTATCTATCTGGTCAAGCATCACATCCAGGATTGGAGTGGAGCTTGATGGTGCCTGTGCTGGATGACTTTAGTGTCAACATGATACACTTGGGCTAAGGAAGCCTCAATTTGGGAACTGCCTCCATTGGACTGGCCTGTGGCCATGTCTGTGAAGCATTTTCTTGATTGTTGAGTGAGGTAGGGGCCAGCCCACTGCGGGCAGTGCCACACCTGGGCAGGTGGTCCTGTGTTGTAAAAGAGAGCAGGCTGAGCATAGGGAGCAGCCAGTGAGCAGTGTTCCTCCATGGCCTGTGCTTCAGCTCCTGCCTCCAGGTTCCTGCCCTGAGTTCCTACCTTGGGCTCCCTCAGTGATGAACTGTGACCTGGGAGATGTAAATTAAATAAAGCCTTTCCTGCCCTGCCCAAGTTGGTATTGGGTCAGAGTGGTTTGTCACAGCAATGGAAGGCAGATTAGAACAATACCAGTGTCTTTAATGTGTTTTTCCTGAGCTCTAACCTAACCAGAGGAGGCAGGTAGAGTGAGGAGTTAATTTATCTTGCGAAAACTCGAAAACTCTCTCTCTCTCTCTCTCTCTCTCTCTCTCCCTCTCCCTCTCCCTCTCTCCCTCTCTCCCTCTCTCCCTCTCTCCCTCTCTCCCTCCCTCCCTCTGTCTCCTAGAAAATGTGGTGCTGGAAGTAAGTTCCCCCTGGTCTGTTTGGTTGTCATCTGTCACCTTCCTAAAGCACATCATAAATAAGCATCATTTGGACATAACTCTTTGTAAATCCTCATTTAATCCGCCAGCCTTCCTGTTTTAGAATCACTTGGCGTAATTCAGGCCATTTATCCTCATGATGGATGCACACAGTGGTAGATATAAATTTCTTTTTCATAAATGGAGAAACTGAGTCCAGAGGTGTGGGATGATTGACCACAGTTTGGGTGCCTTATCAGGACAGCCCTGGGGTTCACCCTCTGTGTTAGGGCTGATGGATTGCAGACGAGAGCTCGGTGGACAACAGGCGGCGGCTTCAGGCTGATTATGAAACACATCTATCACGCTCCTGCCACCTCCCTCTCTGTTCTCTTTGGACTCTAATTCGCCATTTTCTGTGGCATTTCTTTGTGACATGTTCATACACGGAGCTTTGGAACACCCTCCTCCCCTCCACACACACACTCACACACGTGCATGCATGCGCATACACACTCACACATTGTATACTCAAATGCATGACAGTTTGGTCACACCTGAGTCACAGATAAAGCTGAAGGGAGCCTGTAAATGAATCTGCAGATAAAAAGTCCAGTATCTGGGTAGGTAACACCCAATGACAACAGAGCCGTGTTGACTTACACTTTTCCTTATCAGAGGAATCAGGTATTCGTGTAAATCAGAAAAGGATTTGATGGATGCCAGTTCATCGGCGTCTCTAGCCAACGGACAGGTTTGGTTAAACAAAATATATATTCTCCTTATCTGCAGTGGTGACTATCGCTACAACTCTCCGGCTCTCCTCTCCTCCAAGCTCTCCAAAGACAAGGGCCTTATCTGGAGTTTGTAAGAGTTTCATGGCTTGCAGGCTCTGCTAAAATCACTCTGACAAGGAGCAACCCTGGCCCAGCCCAAGTCATTGTGGCAGACAGATGGGCCTCGCTTATCTCTACTGTCTTGGCAATAAACGCCCTTTTCTGAAGATGCTTGTTTAGACTACTCCAGGGGAAGGACAGGTACCAGCTCCTCAGTGGGAGGGGTCCATAGCATCTGAGGTGCTATGGATCTCTGTTGAGCCTGTTTTGAGGGATTCAGTACAGAAAGCAGAGACTCGCAGGAGGAACTGGCTCCCTGTCACGTGGGCTGGAAATGTGCAGAAAGGATAATTCCAGAAACAATCTCTTGAGAGGGGATCTTGGGGAGAGCAGGAACTCTTGGGCTGGGCAATAAGGAAATGAAGATGGGGACAGACAAGGAAAGGTGAACCAGGTCAGAGGGTGGGTAGCCTAAGCTGGACACAGGAAGTGGATGAGATTTGGGGCTGATTGTTGAAAGAGATGACAGTCACCTCTGAGATTTGTTGGCGACAGACAAATGACACAGCTGGGCACAGGTGTCGAGGGGTCAGAGGGTGGCACAGGGCTCTGCTGCTCACCCGCTGAGAGGTCCGCTTCGACCACCCTTCTGCCTCACATACTCTAGAGCTGGCCTTCTAGAATAGTCCTCTGCACAGCAACCAAGCTGCAGGATCATCACCATCGCCTCTGCCCCGCTGGAGGTATGCTTGGAGCTGCAGAGATATGAATTTGCTGTGGATTTTTTTTTTCTCTTGCTCTTAGATGCTCTCTATTTATAGGAACAAGCCTGGAGCTGCTTGGAAAGAAAGTCCTGGGGGGTAACCTATGTTAGTCAGTGCATATCACCTCCAACTGTCCCTGCAGAGGAAGGTCTCGTATCAACCACCCCAGTGGCACAGACACCATGCTGTCCCTGAATGAACTAGTTCTGTCTTACACAGGCTTGTGCAGGTCTTGAGTTTGCTTTTAGTCAGGATTTGTGTTTCCCTAATGATGAGTGGCACTGAGCACATCTTCATGTGTTTATTGGCTGTCTGTCTCTGGAAAGGTGTATTCCAGTCCTTTGGAACTGAGTTGTTTGTTGCATTTGTTGTTGACTTGTAAGAGTTCTTTATGTATTATGGATACTAACCTCTTCTTCCACAAATAGTGGGCACACATTTCTTCCCATTCCATCGGATGCATTTTCATTCAGAAGTTTTTAAGTTTGAGGTACCGTAATTTTTTTTTTCCTTTGTTGTTTGTAATTTTGGAGTTAATTGTTGCTTAGTTTTGAATCTAGGTAATCCAGGCTTGGAGCATTGGTCCTGCTCCTGGAGGGAAACATTATCTCACCTCTAGGTTACCAGATGGGTCAACCTTGACAGAGGGTGGTGTGTATGGGTGGGTGGGGAGGCATTTGTTTTCTCCCTGCAAGGCCAGTCCAACCTTGTTTCAATAATATGCATTCATTCTTTTTTTTGCAAGTTTTCCAGATGGTTTGGCCTAGTGCCTTTTTGGTATGACTTTAAGTTCTTTATGGTGTTAAATGAAAAGCATGCAACAGAGGGAGAGCTGGGGACAGGAGAGTGTCATGAGCACAGGCCCAGGCTGTAGAGGAGCAGCACACTTTGTAGCTCTGTCTTCTGGGGTGTGAGGGGAGGAGAGTGGGGAGGAAGAAGAGGGAGAAGAGAGGGGGAGGAGAAGGGGGGGCGGAGGACGTTTCTACTTTTCTGAATCAGGGGCAGTGCCTTCTGGTGCTAATTGGGTCAGAATTAGTCTTTTCTCTTCAAGGTTGACTCCCTTTTGAGACACTCCCAGCCTGTGCAGTCAAGTACCGTTCGCTTTCCCATACCAGTCTGTAAGTCATGTTATTTTTATTAGGAAAAACTTCTATTTTAACTATGAAATGAATTCATACTCCTACTTACGTTTAGAAAATCTGAAAGCATACAAAGTGAGATCCATGCATTGTTCTATGTCTGATATAGCCCATACCATATCCTGCTGATTCTCTCCAGGTGCGGTGCAGGGAGAGGAGCTGGACACAGACAGACAGACACAGACAGACAGACACAGACAGATGGAGCTTCACCACACACATTCAGATCTGTATTTTTGCTGTTAGCGTCCATATTTAGATATGTATTTTCTTTCCTTTTCTTTTTCCCTCCCTCCCTTCCCCCCCTCTCTCTCTTTCTTTCTTTCTTTCTTTCTTTCTTTCTCTCTCTCTCTCTCTCTCTCTCTCTCTCTCTCTCTTTCTTTCTTTCTTTCTTTCTTTCTTTCTTTCTTTCTTTCTTTCTTTCTTTCTTTTTTTTTTTCTTTCTCTTTCCTTTCTTTCCAGACAAGGCCTCACTCTGTAGCCCTGGCTGCCTTGATCCACCTACTTCTGCCTCCCTCCCAAGTTCTGGGATTAAAGGTGAGGAGTATTTTCATGGTTAACTTCATACCATCACTCCTTGCTAACCTCTAGCCCTTCCTCCCTTAGCCTCTTACCCTGCTGAGAGAGCA
This sequence comes from Eospalax fontanierii, assembly GCA_035773235.1. Taxonomy (NCBI): domain Eukaryota; kingdom Metazoa; phylum Chordata; class Mammalia; order Rodentia; family Spalacidae; genus Eospalax; species Eospalax fontanierii. Next base: position 57,578,747 of record CM069542.1, on the reverse strand, counting down.
GAAGCACACGCCCCTTCCTCCTTCCCCCACCCCAGGGCCTCCCTGCCCCCCTCACCGACCACTGTGCCCTTGACTTTCCTCCCTCTTGCTGTGTAACTGCGCCAGCCTCGGTTTCCTACAAGTCCGCTTCCTTCTTTCCTGTGGAATGTACCGATGCCTTTCAACCATAACCCTTCTTCCCTCGCCATCATCCCTTCCACCGTCAGATAGCAGACTCTCTCCTTTATTAAATTCATATTTAAAATTTAAATCATATCAATTCATATTTCCCCCAAAGAAGGAAAGAAAACGTGAGCATTCTACAAAAGATGAAAAGTGCATCAGACGGCGAGGCTGTGGGAGGTGGATCTGGGCTGGACAGCCGGGCTCAGGGTGCTGAGGTCCCTGTGCCCTCTCTGGGCAATAGGGAAGCATTTAGGTTTCAGGGTGGGAGCGGTGGAGGTGTCTTGCTAAGGTTATTTTAACAGCAGTGTGGTAGAGAACCAGAAGCAGACCAGTATCACAGCCCAGGCAGAACGCGACCATGTCGTCAGTGAAGGGTAGCCATGGAAACAGACTGGATAGAGGAAGAGTGAAGGTGTCTTTAGCAGTGGGACCAAGATCTGAGGAAACAGGGTTCTCTGTCTCTCTCTTAAACTAATTGGGGGGGGGGTGAGTAGACATGCTGTGGTACACATGTGGAGGTTGGATAGAACTTTTGAGAGTAGGCTCTCTCCACATGGGCTTTGAACTCAGGTTGTCAGGCTTGGTAGCAAGCACCCTTATCTGCTGAGTCATCTCACTGGCCCTCTTCCCCTTTTTAATGGGCCTGAGAGGAAGAAGAAAGCTAAGGTGGCTCCTGAGACGTGGAAGAGGGAAGCCTGCTCTGGCAGGGAGGACCCCACAGTGAGAGAGGGGTGGAAATATGCTGACTTCTCTGGACCAGGTGATGTGCCTGGAGACTGTACAAGTCAGCACTATAAGGAAAGAGCCGAGAACATCTTTTTTATGAAGAAAAGAGATTTACTGAGGCTTGCAGTTTGGAGGTGCCCAGAAAGGCTGTATCTGCTGTGACTTTCTTGCTAGCAGTATCTCATGCAGGGTGGGGCACCACACAGGATGAGACAAGGAGTCTGTGTCTTCTGGTGAGTCTGGTCCTTATTCTTATAAAGCCACTAGGGTTCAGTCATCAGGACTCCTTTCTGATGACCCTGTCTACTGATCATTTGCTGGAAGTTTCCCTTCTAAGCACCACATCAGATTAGGGTTCACTTTCTTAAGACTGCTGACGGATGACTTGGGAGATTAAACTCTTAAAAGACTTCTAGGGGACAGCCATGCTCAAACACTGGTATGGTGACCACAGATCTGGAAGGCTTTGGGGGACTAAAGAGCAGACTAGCCATCTACTTTCCCAGAAAGTCAGCCTGTGGAGAGAGGGGCAGGTGGTCTGTGATGACTACCGAAGCCTCCGAGCAGTGAGGAAGGGCCTCTAGGAAGGTTATTTATTCTCCCCATCGTTAAGGGAAAAGGGTGGGAGGCCCCACAGAGGAGGCTTCTCTGGAGAGCCGGGCAACAGGGGTTTGGGTGTGGAAAAGGACTTCAGCAGCCTGGTCCACAGGGGAGGCACCCAGGGGAGGGTGTGGTGTGTGGGGAGACTTGGAGATATCTCTGGACAGTTTCAAGAGTCAAAGTGGTCAGGAGCCGAGGTGGGGGATGGGATGCGGTGGGATTGTAAACTTCTGGAGGTGATTCCTCCCAACAGGAAGTCCTTGTGGACTGAGACGGCAGGGACTGCTTGTAAGCTCTGCAGGGCATCTTGGGTACTTCTTATGTAGGTAAAAGGTAACATTTTCACGTCTTCTGAACTTGGAAAGCAGGCCCTCTCCCAACCTCCCCTTTGAGAAGGGAGCACCAACGGCCAGCGGGTGCCTCCTTTCTTTCTAATTCTACCCTTTTATGGGGCCCTAAACAAGGGCGGCAGGGAATTAATTAAAAAGGTGGAGCCAAGACAAACAGCAGAGTCCTTGCCCATGTGGCACCCACAGTCTAAAGGTGTGCATGTTGCAATCCACAGCTGCTGTGCTCCAGGAGGGTGGGTGGAGCTTCCTCAGGCACCCTGGATAGTGACGGGGAAGAGCAGGGACTGATGGGCTCCATATTAATGAATGATAGACAGATGGGTCTTCAGGACAGGGGACACAGGTGGATGCAGGTTGCTAGGCTAGCTGGGTGCGAGGCCCTGGAGCCTCCTTTGCTTTACAGAATCAAGAGGGCAGCTCTGTCACATGGATGGAGGGTGTGGAAGTGTTGTAAACTGGGGGTGGCCAGTGGCCAGGACTGTGCAGCCGCTGCCAAGAACATCCAGGAAGTGGCTGTGAGTTCAGAAGTTCTTCCTGGGGAACAACCATGGTAGGTGGGGATGAGTTCCTGTGTAAAGGCGAAGACCCTAAGCAAGTTATGAGAAGTTATGTAGGTCTTTGGGGACCTTAGCACAGCCCAGAAAGCTAGAATGAAACAAGACTCTTCACATGACAAGGCTCTGAAGAGGGAGACTTCGTAGGAGAGAGAGGGAATGGACTTGAGCTAATCTAGGGAAGGCTGTATGTCCCTGCACAAAAAGGTGACTTACCTGGACACCATACCCATGCAAGAAGCTACCTAAGACTTCCAGATTCCAACTTGAAGCCATTGTGCTAAGTGAAATAAGCTACCTACAACGAGACAAATGAAGTCAGGCATCGTGGCAAGTGCTTGCAATCTCGGTACTTGGGAGATGGAAGCAGGATTGGAAGGCTGAGGCCACTCTAAACTACATAGCAAGACCTTCTTTTACAGAGAGAGGGGAGGGGAAGAGAGGGAGAGAGGGCTGGAAAGAGAGCCGTGATTCCTCACACGAAGTTACTAGAGCGGTCAAGTTCATGGAGACAGGAAGCAGAACGGCGGGTGCTGAAAGCGGGCAAGAAGAGTTGGTGTTTAGCAGGGACGGACGGGTGCTCTCGAGCCGGATAGTGGCAGTGGCTGGACAATAACGTCAAAGTATTTATTGCCATACAGCTGCATGCTTAAAAGGGGTAAAAATGACTGTTTTTAAAATTACATTGCATTCATTCATTTGTGTGTGTATATGTATGTGTTCACGCATGCATGCGTGTGCATGACTGTGCCACCATGAGACCAATTTGTGGAGTTTGTTCTCTTTTTTCACCATGTAGATCCCAGAGATTAACTCACATCATCAGGCTTGCCACCAAACACCTTTATCTGATGAGCCCTTTTGTTGACCCATGATGATTTTTTTTAAATGGATATTTTTCAAAATACAAAATGATTAGCAAAACATGAAATCTGACTGGGGATGTGGCTCAGTTGGTAGAGTGCTTGGTTAACATGCACAGGCCCTGGGTTTGAGCCTCAGTACTGGGCATGGTGGCACACACCTCTAACCCCAGCCCTTGAGAGGTGGTGGCAGCTCTGATACATAACCAGTTTGAGATTAGCCTGCGATACAGGAGACCTTGTCTCAGAACAAAACAAAATAAAACAAAAGAACCCTGAATCCACTTTTCATGGGTTTTCCCTGTATTAGGCTGACTCTGGCCTTGGTATGGCTTCCTGTCCTTCCCAGTGGAAGACTGTTTACTAGGAGCCAGGCATCTTATCACTGGATCATAAAAACTAGATAATAATACCTTGTTTTTAAGTTCATCTCTTCCAAATGGTGGTCCACCCTCCATGGCCTGCCACTCAAGGAGCAGTCCAGCTATAGGACCAGACCTTCCTCATCCCCGCCATAGCCCAGAGCCCAGGAAACTGCAGCAGTCTGCATGCCAGAGCAGCCAGGCATTGTGTAAGGCCAATGCCACAACATCCACAGCCACATACTTCGAGGGCAGAAGGGTGCTCTTGAATGGCTTAGCAGGTGAATCTACACAATGGCAACAGTATTCTGAAGACAAACCCTCAGGACCTCAAGAGTTAAGGAATACAGAAACCATCGTGTGGGGTTGGGATGCAGCTCAGGTGGGAGAGTGCTTATCCTCATCTAGGGTGCACAAACCATTGAGTTCAGGCTCCATCACTGTATAAACCAGATGGATGCATACACCTGTTAGCCTAGCATTCTGGAGTGGAGACAGGAGGATCAATTTAAGGTTGTCTTCAGCTACATGGTGAATTCATGATGAACCTGCCATACATAAGACCTTGTCTCAAAACAAAAACAAAACAAATAATAGTAACAGAAAAACCCCAAACACAATCACACAAGGATTCAAGGCAAGGCAGGGTCTGAGGATGACATCATTAGGCGAGGACATGGATGCGAATGCTGTGGAGTATTTACTCATATCTAGATGGCACAGGCCTGTCCTTTGATGTGGCTTCCTGATGCCATCAGGGTATGTGGTTAACTCTAGATGCTGATAAAACAAAGTACACTGTTCTACAGGAAGTGTTTCTGAGCAAGTTGTCTTAAGAATTCTCCTCTCTCAGTGAGGCCTAGTGTTGGCCCTGCCCTTCTAGATCCGAATTGATCCGAATGTAGAATGCTCTCCAATTAGAGAAACCAGTTTATTTGGGGTTACTTTTTCCTGGGACCTCCACTGCACTCCCTAAGATGGCAACCAGCTTCCCTAACATTTCTCCTACCCAGTTTTTACCACTTTCCCACTAAACCCTCCCCTTCAAGTCATTGGTTGGTTAGAATGTAGTTGACTCTATTGGCTTCATCTCTGTCAGTCACATTCTTGGAGGCATGTCCCTTGAGGCAGAGAGAAACTGAGTAAATTTACCCCAACACAAGTCAAGGAGAACAGGCTGAGATAGTGGTTTAAAAGCACAGTATAGAGCCGGGCATGGAGGCACACGCCTTTAATCCCCACTTGGGAGGCAGAGCCAGGAGCCTCTCTGTGAGTCCAAGGCCAGCTGGGGCTACAGGAAGACCAAAAATAAAATAAAATAAAATAAAAGCACAAGATAGTAAACACATACCAGAAGCACAGTCATTTGTTAAACCACCAAGAATGTGCTGTTTGTAGGTGCTGAGTGTATACACCACCCAAGCAGTAAGTGTGTTCACACCAGCCTTGTCATAGGCCCCAGAAGAACACATTGCATTAGGCAGTTATGATGATGAAGATGTCACTATGGCACACTCACTGTCATGTGGACCACACCTGAATCCGGAGTGTGGCACCAAGCCGTTCACCAGGCCCTGGTTCCCTCCCTGGTTCCCTCCCTGGTCCCCACAGTCCTCACCAATGTTTTTGATAGTAAAATTTAGGAAATACACACAGAGCTCCTCTTTCCCCTACGGATTTCTGAGAGGAGAGCGGATGTCCTTCAACTTTGGAATTTTGGCACAGACTGAATATCTTCTGAGGGCCTGTTAGACCTCAAATCCTCTCTCAGGGGGGCCTTTGCACAAGTGGCCTTCTAATTAGGCTTATGCAATCACATTTAGCCAATACTCGTGAAGGTGGAGACCTCTTAACAGCCCTGGCTAGGAGCTACTCTTGAAGAGTAGATGTCAGGATCAGTGGCCATCCCATTGACATCCCTGCTGGGGCAGGACAGGTGCCCTGGCTCCAGCTTGCAGGGCAGGGTGACCTCCAACCAGCTCTGTTCCAGGAGCCAAACAAGACACGGCAGGAAGTATTAAGTCATCTGGATGTTTATTTTCTATGACATGAAACATCTGGGCTCTTGGAGTCATGCAGGACTTGGGAGTGCGGGGGGGATGATACCTCACGAGACTGAATTTGTACTCTCGCTGACATCTGTCAAAAGACACTAAGAGTTGGAAGAAGGTCAGAGATGCTGGGAACCTGCATCCAGACAAAACCTTCTAGGAAGGGTTGGGTTAGACCAGTGTGAGAGAAGGCTCTTCTGGGACAGGAGGGGACAAGTGAGAGGCAGACCAAGGCAGGGAGCAGACTCGGGGAGAGACTCACCAGTGGGGCAGACTCAGAAGGCCCCAGCGTCCGTGTCCTTGCGGGAGAAGCAGATGGAGGGGCCTATGGCAGGGTAGTTGGGGTGTGTGAGCCACAGCTTTCGTCTCTGTGTGTGAAACGGAGAAGGTGCATGGTCTCCTTGAGTACACGGCTTAATCCCTCCACTCCATCCTGGATGGACCTTTGTACCAACATCCCTAGTAGTACTTGTGGCATGTCCTAGGTATGGGCAGGTCGTAAGGTTTGGGCTTCTTCTTGTCCATCTGGGTTTTCTCTGCAGACCCTCAACAGCACCATTCCCTTCTGTACCTCGCCGTATCAGGACAAGAGTTATCAAAGGCCCGCATGTAGGTAGCAGAGAAGGAACCCGTCACCTCTCAGGACAACGGTGGCTACTTAGTAAGCACATTTGTTTGTTTGTCTATTTGTTTACAGACAGTCTCATTATCCCAGGCTAGCCTAGAACTCTCTGTGTAGCCAAGGATGACCTTGAGGTCTGATCTTCCTGCTTCCCTCTCCTGAGGGCTGGGATTACAGGTGATGGGGGTTTATGCAGTGCCAGGGACAGGACCCATGACGTCATACACATCAACAAGACATTCTCAGCAGTGGGTATATTTGCATGGAGTAAATGTTCGTCCTGGGGTGAGTGCTTTTGAATGGAGTACTGGCCATGTTCATCCTGGGGAGTTTTGCAGGGAACCTCTCCAGCTGCGAGCTGTCTTCCTTCTCTCCAGTACCCTGGCTTTCTTTCCTCCGCCCTGCTCTTTATCTCCTCCTGGCTCTGTTGCCTAGAAACTCCAAATTCCTTCACATTATTATGCTCTGTTCTGTACTTGGCTACTGTGGCCTCCACAAGCCAGGGCTGGGGATGAAGAAAAGGTGATTTTGGAGATGTGACACTGGAGAACGGAGAGAACTGCTCAGACCTGGAGCCATCTTTGCCTATACCTGATGTGAGTTGACTGCTGGGACACGTGTGGACTAGAACCTGTGGTAGGACCACTGGGAACAGGGAAAAAGGAGATAGATAACTCAGGACAAGCTCACACCTGTCCTGGGTCTGCAGCACGACAGATGAGGTGGTACTCAAAGTGTGGTGTGAAGACTGAGGCTCTGAATGGGCTCCACACCCAGTGTGCAGAAACTGATTTTATGTTTGCAATGTGTTGGGTCTCAGATTGGAGATGAGGACAGCCCAGGTGCCAGGTCCCAGGTCCCAGATTCTGGTGCTGCCCAACTGAGCTGTGTCTCCTAGACAGAGGAGTGACATTTGTGGTCTACCTTAGGGGGTTGTTGAAAGGGTTCAATGAGACACTATCTGTGCAAATGAGTTTGGTATGTAGTCAGTGCTCAACAAAACTTCGTTGCTATTTTATAGATACTGTGGCTGGGAGATCTTACAGCTGGTAGGGAGGCTATGCATATACTGTCCTAAAGGAAGTAAAGCTGTCTGTTTTCCTCTGCCCCTCTGCCCCTTCCTAAGAGCACCCTGGCTCCATTGACCTCAGTCCTGTGTGCTTTTCCCTCCCCTCTGCGCTTTCTCTGCAGGTGGTTATGTGGAATGCCTGTGGCTGCCCTGGCGGCTTGGTCCCAACAGTGCTCTACTCAGGGGCTGTGGGCACAAGGTCAGTCAGGAAGACCCTGCCAGATGATTTTAGAGTGGCTAGGCAGGACGAGAAGTTGGGCTGTCATGGCCAAGGAGCTGAGTGTCACTGAGGGAGCTCTTGGGTGCTGAGATGGGGGGTTGTGAGTCTTCCTTGGAAGGTAATAGAAAAAGAGAGACATTGTAGTTTGGGCAGGTTTAGAAATCACAGTTCCTATTGCTGGGAGGTGGCCAGAACCATCTCCTAAGTCCTTATTTTTATATTTATTTTATTATTTATGAATATATATGCATCTTGTGCGCTTGTACCTGCATGTGCATGTAGGAGCCCATGGAGGCCAGAAGAAACTGTCAGATCCCCTTGGATCCAGAGTTCTGGTAGATGTGAGCCACCTGATGTGGACCTGGGAACTGAACCTGGGTTTTTCTATAAGAACACCAAGACCTCGTAACCGCTGAGCCATCTCTTCAGCCTCTTGTCCAAAGTCTTTTAATTTTGTCCAGTGCTTGGGAGAAATACTCCCACCAATGGACACTACCCTAGATAAGACTTGGGGTGGGTATGAATTCAGGAGGGTTCCTAGAAAAAGATGTGGGTTCTGAAGCAAGAACGAGGGTTTGAAAGCCAGCATCAGAGGAAGCACTGTGAGTGCACAGAGCATCTGCACCACCTCCATTAGCTTGCTTTCGCATTTCTGTGACAGAATATCTGACAAAAAAAACTTAAGGAAGGAAGGTTTTGGTTTGGTTCACAGTCTGAGGGGATAGGGTCCGTCAGGACAGGAAAGGGTCCATCACGGCAGGAAGTCAATCAAGGCAGCAGGAGCGTGAGACAGCTGCTCATCCCATTGCACAGTCGGGAAGCAGACAGAGATGAATGCTGAGGTTTCCTCCTTCTCCTGTTTTCAGTCAGTCTAGGGCCACAGTTGATGGGACAGTGCTGCCCACCTTCAGGGTGGGTCTTCCCTTTGCAGTTAAAGAACCTTTATGGAAACACCCTCATACATACTCCTAAAGGTGTGTCTTCTAGGTGATTCTAAATCCAGTCAACTTGACAATGAAGATTAACCACTACCACCTCTGGACCAAGTGTACTGTCCTTGCTCCAGCCCAGGTTCCTCCAGCCGTGGGGCCTGGCCCACTTTCCCAGGCAGGGTCACCAGGGTTGCTGTTATGGCAATGTTCACCAGGAAAGGGTTCAATTCGTTGTTATTCTTATAAACCACAAATTCAGGGGCCGAAGGTCTTGGTGGAAGGGTCGGGAAGAGCTAAAGGAGATGATGAGCAAGTATCAGAACCGAGCCTCTGCGGCAGGAGATTTCTAGATGATGGATATATCTATTATTGTAATTGTGGCGATGGTTTCATGAGTGATGATTTTATGCATGTGTCAAAACTCTCCAACTTACACACACACATAGGTACAGTTTACTGAGTATTGGTTTTACTTTCATGAAGTAATTAGTAAGACATATAGGTATCTCAGGGCTGGAGACATGGCTCAACAGTTAAGAGAGCATATTGCCCTTTCAGAGAACCCAGATTTGGTTTCGAGCACTCACATCTGGCAGTTCACAACCACCTGTAGTTCCAGCTGCAGGGGGATCTGATGCCACTGACCTCCCAAGGCACCTGCATGCATGCATGCACACATACAATTCAACATGGAATTAAAACAAGAAATAGGTGCCTCAAAATTTTTAGTTGCTTTAAAAATGCATGTTCTTCAATATAAAACTAACATAGGGTCATCGAAGATAAATCAAAATTTTGTGAAAGAAGGAAAAGAAGCTTTGTTGTACACTGCTGTTCGTCATTTCCATAACCAAAAGAGGTGTCTTACAGGGCCCACGAGGACACAAGAGACCTGCCCTTACTAACGGGTCAAGATCTGATGGATCGTAGAAGACACTCCTCTGGGGTCTGTGTCCTGCAAATGTCTAGCTACCTCGACCATGAGATTCTGAGGGAATCCCAGAGCCTGACGTAAGCCAGCCTCTTGGTTAGTCTGTCTGAACTGCTGTCCCATCTTGGTTTATCTCTGATGATTCTGATCCCACCTGTCCAATCTCCTTTTCCAGAAATGCTGAAAAGGAGAATGAGTCACAAGCCCTGATGGTCCTTGATCTTTCCTTCTTTGGTCAAGAGTGTGCTAACAATACCTATGTTTGTAGTGGTGGACTTACAGCTATATGCTGAGGCAGCATTGGCTGATTTTGGTCTTCGGAGCCTCACAGCAGCAGCCAAGGCTAATTTAGTAGTGTCATCGATGGTAACAGGAGTGGTAATATCAATGGAGGTTAAAAAAAAAACAGTGCTGTTAATGGCAGCAGTGGCTGACACTGCGTCTGACGCAGTTTGAAAACCCACATATATTATCTCAGTGGTTAAGAGTACGTTTCTATAAGTGCACACTTGGGTGTGAATGTAGCTCTGGCACAGCTAACTCCATCTTTTGGGTAAGTTACTTGAAAGTCTCTTAAATGTCACAGAAAAATCTGAACCTTGTGCACTGTTGGTGGGAAGGTTAAAAATTAGTCAGTCTAGGGCCACAGACTGTGGAAAATTGTGTGTGGACTCCTTAAGAAAGTGAATCTAGGGGGCTAGCAATGGCTCAGCAGTTAAGAGCACTGACTACTCTTGCAGAGGGCCTAGGCTGGGTTTCTAGCACCAACAAGGTGGATAACAACCATCCCTAACTCCAGTTTCAGGGGATCTGATGCCCTCTTCTGGCTTCCATGGGCATTTCATGACATGGTTACACTTACATACATGCAGGCACAACACTCATACATATAAAATTGAAATAAAATAAGAAAGAAAAGTAACCTAGGGCAGAGAGATGGCTCAGTCAGTAAAAGTGCTTTCCTTGAAAGCTAAGAACATGTATCCAATCCCCAGAACCCATGTTTTTTGTTTTTTTAAAGCTGTATATAGTGGTACTTGCTTGTAATCCCAGTGCTGGGGAGGTAGAGACAGGTAGATCCCTGAGGCCTTCTGGTCAGACCACTTGTTCCACTTGGTGAGCTCTAGGTCAGAGAAAGACTTTGTCTCAAAACAATGATGGATGGGCCTGAGGAAAGACAACTGTGCTTGTCCTCTGACCTCCACTTACACACACACACAAGATCTCACATACATACAAAAAGAAATTAAACTCAGAACTGTCATATGATTCATCACTCCCACTTCTGGGTATATACATACTTTCAGCCTTATATAAAGAAAGGACACTCAGACACATGCTCCAACATGGATGAATCTTGATGAGTGTCACACATGCTGAATGACACGAGCCAGTCAAAGGGACAAATACCATTTGATTCCACTCATGTGAGATGCTTAGAGATATCAGTTCATAGAGACAGAAAGCGGAATGGGGGTTGCCAGAAGCTGGAGGAAGAGAATGGAGAGCTAGAGGTGAAAGGACACAGGGCTTCACTTGGGGAAGATGATGCCACCCTGTGGCTCGCAGTGCGGATGGCTGTACCATGGATGTACCATGGATGTGTGTGGAACTCCTGGAGGGCAGTTGTAAAATGGTTAACATGGCAAACTTTAGGACATATGTAGCTTATTACAGGTTTTTAAAAGGAGAACAAAAAGCTCTATTTCAGTTTCCTTATATCTAAACTTGGGGAGAGCCCCCTTGCTCCCTCAAGATGGGGCTAATTTTATGAATGCACCAGACAGCCTCAGAAGCATGCCAGCAGTGACTCACATTGCTGACTGTCTTGCTGCCACCAGTTGCCTTGGATAAGTATCCTGAGACATTTCTTAATCCCTCTCTGGGCACTGGCTTCCACATACAGAGAGAGATGGAGGGCAAGCACCGGGCCTTTTCCTCTCTCCAAGCCGGTATACACAGGTGTCGACTCTCCCAGAGAGAAGCTGATGTGGCAAGTGACATGGGAAAACTGTATCCAGTGGCCTGGGCCGCCACAACCACAGAGGCCTGCCTGTGCCTAGCATTCTGTCCTCTGAGGCTTGTAAGGAACATGTATGCGTGTGGATGAAGGTGTGTGCCTGAGTGGTGCGCCACGTGTCCATCTGCATGGGAATGTTGGAGGAGGAGGGAATGGATCTGTGTGTGCAGAGGCCAGCGGCCCTGACTGAATATCACAGTTCTCAACCTAGTCCTAGGGATAAGGAACAATGAAGCCTGTTCACATTCATTGACAGCAGCCTTTGTTCAACCATAGCTTTGTGAACTCATCAGGGAACATTAGCGCCTGAGGCCTGTCTCAGAGGCTCACGTTCAGCTGCTCTGGAGGTGAACTGGAGAGTCAAGGCTCCCTTAGGGAATTTAAGGTACAGCCGGGCCAGTAATCACCGATCCATGGGACTAGAGAGTAGAATCCCTAGCCTAGGCTCACATGGGCTGAGGAAGCCCGTGTGGTACCAGGGAGGCTACCTGTAAGCTGTTTATTACCTGCTTGAATGACTAGGCAAATATTGACCAGAGGCCTCTGTGTCCCACAGGCTACCTGTTGATCTATGGGCATATCCCTGGTGTGACTGGGACAGACTTGTGTAGTTTGGGCTCTGGGTGGGCGATACCAAAGCGAAGCCTCTCTGAGGGGCTATGACGCCAGGACCCTCCAGGAGTCTTCCAGAGTGCGGGAGAGGCCCTGGTTGTGCAGTCTTGCTTTATGAGCTAGGTGAACTTGGGGGCACTTTTTCCCACTTATATGGCAAGGATAGTGTAGTCTGCCTGAAGTGCCACCTGGAAGTGAAATGACTTGCCATGTGCAAAACACCAGCTGCCACAGCCGCTCTTCCGCAGCTGGGCATGTCTTCTTTTCTGGCTAAGAGAAGCAGCAGGCCACCCACCCGGTCTGTGGGAAGTGGCTTCTGTCGTTTTGCCTATGCTGTCAGGGTCTATTAGTCAGTGATAGGCCGACAGCTCCTGGGTGTGGCTGGAAGATGCTCATCTCACTCTTTCCTATGATGGTTCAGACTCTACCCTGGGTACACTTAGATACTAAAGCTCTAACACTCAGTACCTCAGAGCAACAGTATGTGTAGAGATGGTTAGTTTGAAACAATGTCATTAAGATGGGTCCTAATCCCTTCTTCTTTTCAGTACTGGGACCTCATACATGCTAGGCAGGTGTTCTACCACTGAACCCCAGCCCCATCCCTGGTAGGCCATAATCCAGTCTTACGCAGAGATGATTAGTTCATAGCTACACTTAGATTGTGCAAGGACTCGAGGAGATTATGGGCGCCTTCTGGCAGAGAGGGAGGCTGGGGGAACCAGCCCTCCCCACCCCTGGCTCTCGGACTCACAGCCTCCAGAGCTGTGAGGAGAGAGAGGCGTTTGTTACAGCAGCCATAGCTGATGTTGCTCTATGCCAGCCCTCTCCAGTGCCTGCTCTGTGACAACCATTTCAGCTTTCGTTCTGCTCTGGCAACTTTTCGGTCCTTGCCACCTGCCCCCACCCTCTGTCATGGCTGTCACTGAGTCCTAGAAGCCTCCAGCTTTGCTCTTTGCCATCGTCATCCAGCTCTGCCAAGGACTTACCTTGTGTGTCAGCCTTCCTGACTGACCTGCTCCAGACCACGCTCCACCCTCAGGCAAGTCTATCAGGGTTGCACAGGGTCATAAGACTGGGCTATGTCCCCACACGCATCAGCTCCAGGAGGGCCCAGAATGCACATAGCCTTCAGTCGCCCATGTTAGACCCCCACACCTCGTTCACTGCTGCTCAACCCTCCACAGTCTCCAGAACCTGTCACATCACTTTTCTACTCTTGGGGCACTGTAGGGTTCTCACCCTCTCTTCTTGGCCCACCAAACACTCATTCATCCTTCATAGGCTTCTTTCAATGTGTCCCTCTTGAAGTCCTCCTTCCTCCTTCCCCTTTCCTGACCTTCAGAGCTCTGGCCTCTGACGGGCACAGCGAGTCTTTCTTCCTACGTAGTGTGAAGAGATACCATCACGAACCGGGTCCTATTTTCCTCAAGGCCCACCACCTACTCCACCTTCTGGGGCTCAGTGGTGGGCAATAAATGCTCCTTGAGTGGGGGAATTACGGGAACAAACAATTCAGACCAAATCTTCAGACCAGGTCGTTCTCTTAGAGCAGGGGCTAGCCTGGGCCTTGTAGGCTATTTATTTAGCAATAGCCTCCCTGGCCTCTGACCATGAGAGAGTTGTAGCAGTTTCTGAAATTGTGAAAATACTCCAAGTATTTCTAGACCTTGTCAAATGTATCCTGGAGACAACAGTCCCCAGTTGTTAACTGCTGATGCAGACCTGCAGAGATCTGAGTATTTTAAGTTTCTCTAGTATGCAGAACCTAGATTTAAGATTAAAAGTAAAAGCATCTAGGGAGGGGATACTGTAAAGGGAGAACAGGGGCAGCAAGGGGCGAGGAAAACGCGCTGGAGAGCAACAAAAACATACTTTGTTTGAAGATGACATAATGGTCTTGTGGTGGCTACAGCTTGACACACCTGGGAAGGGGGAACCTCAGCTGAGGAATTTCCTCCATCAGATTGGCTTGTGATCCTCTGTGTGGTATATTTTCTTGACTGCTAATTGATGTGGCAGGGGCCAGCCCACTGTGAGTGGCAGCATCCCCGATCAGATGGGTAAGGGCTGTCTAGGAAGGTAGCCGAGTAAGTCAGGGGAAAGAAGCCAATAGGCAGCATCCTTCATGGTCTCTGCTTCAGTTCCTGCCTCCAGGTTCCTGCCTTGGCTTCCCTAGATGATGGACTGCAGCTTGTAGGATGAAATAAACCCATCCTCCTTAAGTTGCTTTTGGTCATGATGTTTATCACAGAACAGAAACCAAATTATAGCAGGTATCTTAACACACTATATACTGATTTGGGAAAATAAAAAATTGGGGCTAGAGTTGGCTCAGTGGTTAAGAGGACACGAGTTTGAGTCCCAGAACCTACATGGTGGCTAACAGCCATCCATAAGTCCAGCAGCAGGGGATCTAATACCCTCTTCTGACCTTCGCAGGCACCACATGACATGGGTGCACTTACATACATTACTCATACACATACAATAAAAGTAGTAAATAAAATATTAAAAATTACATTAAAAAAGCAAGATTATAATTGTGTATGCATAATACATGTATGTTGTATGTGTGTATACATCATACTAGAAAGGTGACCATGAGAAGGAAGGAAGAGAGCTTAAAGGAAAGGAAACAAGAGGCTAATGGGATGCTTGTGCCATGAAAGAAAGGGGAAACTATTTGTTGGGGAGAAAGAGACCTAGTCAGAGTAGGTGCAGGGGACATGGGGGAGAACAGCGAGGGAGGCAGACAAGAAGAGAGTCTACAGACCCGAATGTTGAAAATGTCATGATGAACCCTGCTTTGTACGCTAACTTAAAATATTAATCAGAAAAAATCCCACTTGTGGTACATCCAGAGTTAGCGGGAGCTGGATGCTGGTTCTGTTGGAGCGGGAAGTGGAGGTAAATGATATTTTGGAGGCTTATGTGCTTCCCCTGTCCCCTTAGAAAGTGGTAGAGGGATGGGTCCTTGTCCAATGGCAAGGTTGAGGGGACGCCAGAGATTTGGTTTTATATTCCCATTAAATTGGACAAAAATCCAAGAAGATAGGCTCCTCCCGGGTGAGGGCTCCGTGACAGAAGGGTACACTCTCCTGAAGGCCCATGGTACCTGCTCCACCTCTCCATAACACAATCTCCTCTGACCCTTTGCTTATCTCTGCAGTCACTTTTGGCCCTGAAGCTCCCTGAACCCGTGGTGAGCATCAGAGCCGTCAGAACACTGTGTGCAAACCTCTTCCTTGTGATTATCTCTGAGCGTTGCCAAGGCCCGTGTCCCTCTGCATCCGTGCATCCATTCCTGCCTCTCCTCTGCCCAGCAAGGCTGATGGAGGGATGGTATGTCCCCTCCCTGATCCATCCAGAACTAGTCTGGTGGTCTCTCTCTTGGGGTGAGACCCAGGGTTGACAGGAGTAGGAGGAGGTGAGCACCCACAGCGCCAGTCCTCACAGGCCTACAGGCCAGGAGCACAGTCCGCACATGGGGCAGGTGTTGGGTTAGTTGTCTTTCAGGTGGGAAGCAAATTCTTACCTTGGAAACAACAGTGAAAGATCCAAAGCCTCCTCCTAGCCATGTCACTGGCCACTACCTGCCCTCATCTTGTCAAAAATCAAATTTCTCTGAAAGAATATCAGATTGGTCCTGCCCCCCCAAAAATTACAAGATGTTCAATTAAATTTGAATTTCAGATAAAGCACAAATAATGAGTTAACATAGAATGTTTCAAATATTATACAGATCATACGTTTTGTAAGAAATATAATATAGCTGGGCCTGGTGCACATGCCTATAATTCAAGCATTTGGGGAGTTTAAGAGGAGAATTGTGAGTTCCAGGCCAGCCTGGGCTACATAGGGAGGCTCTGCTTACAAAAATGAAAAAAAAAAATGGGTGCAGAGGTGACGGCTCAGTGGGTAAAGGTACTGGACTTCCAGGTCTAATGACCTGAGTTTGATCCCTGGGGCACACACTGAGAGGGAACTGACTCCACAAGTTGTCCTCCAGCCTCCACACATTTGCTGTGGCATGCAACCCCCAATAAGAGTAATAGTTTTTTAATAAAAAAAAAAAAGCAAAACACTCAAACAAAACATACAAACACAAAACAAATCAAAATGATTCAGCTTTGTCTGAAAGTCAAATTTATGTGGGCATCTTGAAATAACCCTGTAGACTAGTCATTCTTCCCTCAAATCACATGCCCGGCATCACAACTTTGGAAAGTTGATGTTTGTAGGGAAGGGACCATGTGAAGCCCATAGAACTGCCTGTCAGAAGGTGTTCAGGACGGTGGCCCCAACAGGTCCTATTACATAGATTTGCCAGCTGAGCTTCATCCATCACCAAACAGCTTACAGAAATAAGCCCACTTCTCACTGAGCCCGACGCCTCCATAGAGAACATGCATGTGAGGCTTCTGTGCTGGCCCCTTCTCTCAGAATTTTTGGCAAAGAGGACCAAAAAATAGCTTCTGTGGGAATTATTTATTTAGTTTTAATGGGGCAAAGCTAGATCTTGGCGAGACATTTCAAGTAAACAGGATCACTCCACATAGACTTGTTGGAAACCAGATTTCCTGTGACCCCGGAGTCTTAACAAGCACCAGAGAGTTATATTTATAGAAACCCTGTTAATTTTATCCTCTCTCTCTGCATTTAATCCCAAATACAACAAACCACAGAGCATCTGACAGTGGCCTGCAGTAGATGAGACCAGCAAGCGGTGGGTGGACGCAAGGTTTGGGCTCCTACGGGGTAGCTGCGTCCTATTTTCCAGAAGCCGCAAACAATCAGTTAATAAATCTCTTCACCACCACCACCGTGTATTTTGGTCAGGTTTCTTATAAGGCTTTGAAGTCTCTTCTGATTGCAGCAGGTTTAGATGGGTCCCAGGAAAGCTGGAGGCCCTGGACTTTGTACAACTTCTCTTGACCAAGCTAAGAGGACACATCGCACATGCACCTTGTGGGAGATGGCTCTGGCCAAAGTCCCTGGCGGTAGTTCAGTGTTAGGTGACTATAGAAGCTTCCCCCACTGGGAACCTTTCTGATTCAGAGCTGGGGAACTGGAGGAGGTTTTTAAGGTTGGAGAGGAGGGACAGAGACTTCCATAAACCGAGAGCATTCCAGTGGCAGAGGGTCTTGGGAAAGACCTGATCTCGGTCTGCTCTGATGGTACTGGCTGCATATGACCTTGAGCATGTCATCTGAACAGTCTGATCCTTCCCTACCCTACCCTCCCTCCCCTCCCCATCCTCTTCCGTTCCCTTCCCTTCCCTTCCCCTCTTCCTTCTCTCCCTTCCCCATTTGCATGTGGAGGTCAGAGTTCCATGAGCTATCCTCCTCAATCCCTTCTCCACCTCATTTTTAAAGACATAGTCTCTCACTGAACCTGGTGCTCACCAATTCCGCTAGACTGACTAGCCAGCAAGGCCCAGAGATCGTCCTGTCTCCACGTCCCCAGCATTGGGATTACTTGGCTTTTTGTATGAGTGCTGGGACCTGAACTCAGGCCCTCACCTGTACATGGCAAGCACCTTACCGACTGATCTATCTCCCCATCTCTAGTCTTTCTTTCCTTATTAGGTAATGAGGAAATAATTTCTCTATTTCAGCAGCTTGTTCTGAGAAGTTTTCAATAATGTAATTCATGTGAGTTAAGTGTGAGTTATTGTCACTGTAGTCAATACTGGGGGCATCCGAGCTGGGTGTGCCCATTGGGCCTCGAACCTGGGTGTTGGAATGGAGCAGGTGACACTCGTAGTTATGAAGATGTTCTCAGGTCACCATTTCAGCCTTCTCAGAAGGGCCCGATGGTGACTAAGCACAGCGCACCAGGGACCTGCTACCTCTTCTGAAGATCCCTTGGGCCACTGTCATTTCTTGTGGCTTGTACTTGCCCAATGACAAAGGGGAAATTTTCTTTTTAGCAATGACAGAGAAAGGGAAGAAAGATAGAGGCAGAGAAAATGCTGGGATGTGCTCTAAATCATCAGGGTAAACATGTCCTGATCTGTTACGCAGCACTTGGGTGCACATATGTACAATGGACTGCAGTTAAAGATGTATTTCTTACTGAGAGTTGTGTTGAAAATATTAAAGAATGTACTTTACACAGACTCTGCACTTGGGGAGCTTTGAATTCAACTGATAGTGCTGCAGATGCCAGGAGCCCAGAGAAGCCTCCTGAAGGTGTCCTGGGTGGCATCAGGACTCAGGCATGGTGCCGTCAGAGACGTTCTAATGCCAGCTCTTAGCCTGGTGGCTTTAAACCTCTCTGAGCCCTGTTTCTTAACCTGTAACACAGCGGGCTGGCTCCCTTCATGCTAACCTGGGCTTGCCCATCTTTGATGGTTCTACTGAACCATTGGGCTTCGTTCTCGGGTATGGGAGGGAGCTGAGCCCCACATTGGTTGCTATTATTAGGAATACTTCCTTGGGGATGGCCCAGCATCAGCACTACCCCCCACCTCTTTCTGGGGATCCCAGTGTCTCCAGCAAGCTCAGTCATGAGGTGATAGGACACTTCACCTTTCTCCTCTATTTGAGGATCAGACACCTCAGAACTAGCATCTGAACTTGGGTCATCTTGGGAAGGTCAGTATCAATCAGCGTGGCTTCTTCCAAAAGCACTTGGATGTGTCCCATTCTCCAAGGAGCAGAGGCAAGATGGGGTTAAATATGCAAAGATTTTTTTTTATAATCTCCAGCCATAAATATGCAAAGATTTTATTATGTACATTCCAGGTACCAGTAATAATGTACACTGCAGGTATGTGAGGAAATGGGAGGGAGAAGGAGGTGCTGGAACTGTCACTCACAAAGCAAGTTAAAAATGGAGTGAAGGAGAGAAGGAGAGACAGGGTGGAGGTTCCTAGACTGGCACCAGAGGCAGGTTGGTGCGGCAGCAGGGGAGTCTTTGAGCACACCTTGGCTGTGGAGCAGCCTGGTTCCTGTTGTACTCGGTCCTGTGGTGAGTGTGGCCAGATGCAGCAAGGTTGGAAGATGCTTAATAGTGTTATTTAAAAGTTAAGGTGGAGCTGGGGTAGGGAGACCTTGCTGTCAGAGTAACTAGGGAGACTCTGGGTAGCAAGCCCTCAAACCAGCGTCTGTGGGGCACACCCTTACAGCCACACTGTCCAACTGAATTGTTTTCTACCCATGTCCTCTTTTGCTTAGAGATGCTTCTGCCATGGGGCAGGGCCTTCCTGGTATGTTACTGGTTACTGGAGAGGGTAACGGGCAGGCGAACTAACAATGAACGGACACTCCTGGGTCTGCAGGTCATGTGGTTGGAGAAAGCCGGCAGGGCAGAGTGGCTATGTGACTAGGGCATTGTGGGTTTCTGACGGGCTGACTTTAGCAGGGTCCTGTTTAGCAACCACGTGAGTGGCAGGTTCCCCTGGGCTCAGATGGAGTGGGCTCCCTTGCAAGGAAGCAATACACAGTTAGTGTTCCACAGTGCGTGCATGAGAGGGCATCCTAGTTTGGGGAACCCCCTCTGCCCTTTGACAGTTTGGGTGACTGTGGCTGTGACTCTCTAGCACAGCCTGGACCAACCAGAGTCACCTGGGGTTCCTGTGAAGGGCCAGTCAAGCTTCTGCTCCCGAGATGGGGTGTACCAGTTCCACGCAGCTCCTGACAGCTAATCTGACTTAAACAGGAAATGTAATTGCACTTTTATTACATAATGTTAGCGAACTCATCAGACCTCTAGGTCTTATGGGTAGAGAACCTTGTGAACAACCTTTCGCCATTGGCCCTTCTCTTCCTCACACCATGTCTTGCCAAAACCTGAGTTCTCTGGACTGCGCAGTCCTCGGTTCATCTTCAGGCCTCCTGGGACGGTGACCTTATCTGCTCTAAGCGCTTCTGCCATGGATCTCCCCTCCCCTGAAAGCTGCCCTCCTGAGGCTTCCACATATACTGCCAAGTAACTGCAGGTGTTCAAGAAGGTTTCAAAACAGATGAGGAATTCACATATCCCCAAATGTCTTCCTCGCAGATGCTCGGCGCAGTGATAAAAATCAAGGCACGGAAGCACTTTTCTGTCTTATGTACAGGTCTCCTTGGGAGTGTCTCACCAGTTACCTTCTCCACGCTGTTTTCTAGTCCAGGGGGCCATCTATGGAAGCCTCATACTCTGTGTTCAGGACCACTGCACCTTAGCTCTTTCCAATCCAGATTCCAGGGGCAGAGTTGGCAATGTTTGTCCAACACCAGGCAATATGCATTGCAGGTTTTGTGAGCCATGCCATCTTACCAGCGGTTGCTTTGTGTGTGTGTGGTGTCTGTGTGGTGTGTGTATGTAGTATCTATGCGTATGTGTGAGGGGGTTATGCATGTCCACATAAAAGTGTTGCAGATTTGGACAGCACTAGCTATGCTGCTCTGTCACTCTCTGCTTTATTACTGTGGGACAGGGTCTGTCATTCGACCTGGAACTAGTCTGGCTGTCAGGAAACCCTAAAGGTTCTCCTGTCTTCATCTTCTACAGTGCTGGGGTTACAGGTGGATGACCAAGCCTGGCTTTTTACATGGGTGCTAGGGGAATTCAGATTCAAGTATTTATGCTTGTGCATGGGCACTCTTATCCAACAAACCCAGCCCTTACCATTAGTGTTATTTGTCCTATGTGAACATCTGACTAATCTAGGCCAATAGCTTGTGGGGATGACAAGAATGTCCCTGGGAATATATCCTCAGGTGCACAGCAGCCATCCCAATCGACTGTGAATATTGTAGCCAACTGCCAGGGGGAGGAAGGGATGAGGCCAGGTCTAGGTGCTGGGGCTGAGGATGCCTCCTCCTCATGTGGACAAGTTTTGGGGTTGAGATTGAGGCTGAGCTAAGCAGTGTTACAAATGGCTTTGCCAAACCATTCTGTCTGCTTTGATACTGTTTATTTGAGATGAAGACTGGCTTTGAATTGGTGATCTTCCCGCCTCAGTCTCCTGAGTGCTGAGCTGACCCACCTGCTGCACTACATTGGATTCTAGGCTGATGCTTCAGACAACAGTTAAAGACAAAACTGCACTGTCTCAAGCTGAGATGGCTTGAGTTGTGTCTTGCACCAACTACCATGCCAGAACACAGCAGAGTAAGGCCTAGTGGAGCCTGCCTGTAATACTGCCAGCACTCAGGAGGTAGAGGAAGGAGATCAAGTTTTCAGGCTAGTCTTGGCTGTAGGGTTCACTGTGAGCCTGAGGCCACCCTGGGCTACATAAGACCCTGTCTCAAAAACTGAAAAAAAATTCTTTTAAGCCCCCAACACGCACACATACACACACACACACACACACAAAACAGATACAGACACACACACACATACAGACACAGAACAGACACATACACATACACATACACACACACACACAAGCACACACACACATACAGACACAGACACAGAACAGACACAAACACATACACACACACACGCACGCACACACGTACATACACACACACCCCACGCCATATACACCTTGTAAGAATGGCTCTACTTTTGATTTTCAGATCCCCCTACCCCAGGGCTTTCAGCTGGGGACAGTGGGGCTGGAGGAGGAGGGAGGAGCGCTCGTCCCCAGCAATCAAAGCCACCATTGTTCTCAAAGAGTTAACCTGCATACCAGGTTTGCAATTAGCAAGGAATAATGGGGTGTGATGGGTGGAGAACCAGGGCTGGAACTGATTTCGGCTGCCCAGTGAGAAGCTGCCTGCTGGTTCAGTCCCTGCTTCCTCCAGTGAGCTGCGGGCGAGCTCAGCAGAGCAGAAATCCTCGGGGGTGGAGGGGCTGCAGGGAGTAATCTGTCTTTGAGTAATTTAAACAATGCAGTGCGGCCAAGCTAAATGGAGCTTATCAAATGTTACACCTCTGCAAGCTGCACCCGCAGGCGGAGGGATATTAGCTGTGAAGCTGGTCCCCTCAGAGAGCTCTGGCTCCAGGCCTAGCTACTGAAGAGAAAGTGGTGGGAGAAAGCCCCGGCTTGGAGGCCCACATCAAGCAGCAGGTATTTGAGCAGAGGGCATAGACAGCATGTACTGGGCTCTTTCTATGTACAGACCAAGGGCCCTTTTTCCGAGACTATTTCCTATGACCTTTACCCGAGCTCTGCAATAAATACTATTTTTTGTTTTTTTGAGACAGTCTTACTATATAGTTCAAGCTAGCCTGTAACTCACCACCCTCCTACCAAGTACTAAGTACTAAGATTACAAGTATGCACCATTATATTTAAAAAATTTTTAATGTGCGTATGAGTATATTGTCTGCATGTATGTAAGTATCCCCTATATCGTACAGTGCCCACGGAGGTCAGAAGAGGGTGTCAGACCTCCCCGAAACTAGAGTTAGGATGGTTGTTTAGGTGCTAGAAACCATTGTAAGAGCAACCTGTGTTCTTAACTGCTGAGTCATCTCTCCAGCCTATTATACCTAAGGATAAATGAAACAACTCAGTTAGCATGCGTGTGAAGAAACGGAAAAAAAAAAAACATAATGAAGAGAACTATCAATGAAAAGAAGCAGACCTAGAAATGGCAGTGTGCACAGGATTCTCAGGCAAGTGCATATGTTTGCCTCTGTTTAAGAAGACATTTCAGATACAGACATGGGAGACATAAAAGACCCCAAAGTAGCTTCCAGGGAAGAAGAAACAAGCCTACAAATAGCACATGAGGTAAAGGACTGAGTGGGATAAATCACAGCTTGGACACTGCGGGAAAGACATGAATAAACTTGAAGACAGCGACAAAACTGTCCAAAATGAAACACACACACATACCTCTAACCCAAGGCAAAGGCAACTTCACATGGCTTAACACATATATGAGCAGAGTCTCTGGACTCTGGGCTGACAGGCTCTTCATCCTGTTCATGTTTGTCTTGGGATGTGTTGTCTGGAAGTTGCACATTTGTTGGATAAGTGAATGATGCAGTTGCTTTTTGACCTTGAATTTGTCCTGTGCTATAGCATTGCTGTGTTCATGACAATGATGATTACAATGCTGCTGCTGATTTGTTTACTGATGGGTACAGTGTAGGATTCCTTATAAGCCTTCCTTTCACCCCTACAACAGCCCTGTGAACTTAATCATTGCCCTCATTAGGAGATGAGGAAAGGCATACAAAGCCAGCCTGTCCGATAAAGGCGTAAGAGCGACAAGTATCTTGGGGGATTCATTTTGAGTGTATAAATTCAGATGGTTTTGTAAGCAGTTGAGATACTAAATGTGCATTGAGCTAAAGGAGTGTGAATTAGAGCAAACTATGGTTGCATCTTGCAATTAACTTGTATGTGAGGCTAATCTCGTCCCACCTCCAGCCTCATGTGAGAATAATAGAATCATTCTGATGATGTGAGAATGTTGGAACCAATTGGTCTCCATCCAATACGGACATTAGAATCACTTGAGTATGTTGTGCGTTCTAGAAGTACTTGAGTGTTTCTTTCCCCAAGGGCTCCTAGCACTTTGTGAAACCTTTCTCCTGGTGCATATCTAGGGACCAACTCTGTTCCTAACTGGAGCCACAGAGGATGAGTCTTCTTGTTGAAAAAAATGCAAATGTGCCAAGTATCACAAAGACCTTCAGTATCAAGGCACTGGATAATATTCCTGTTAGGTAACTTTCAGGAACACATAGCCAGGTGAGATGACAAAGGACTGAAGACTTTTTGGCAAGAGATTAAAAGAAGATGACCCCAATTTAGTTGGGTTACTTGACCAAAATGTATTGAGTTCCCACTTGTGCCAGGCATGGAAATAATGGGCATGGTCCCAAAGTTAGGTAAAACATAATCCCAAGTCTCAACCCTTGGGCTGAGCTGGTGGCTCCGGTCAGATGCCATCAGCACAGCCATGCTTTTCTATGGGATGTAGAGAAACATTTGGGTGCAAAGCAGCAGGGCCCGCGGCTCAGTCTGATCAGAAAGTGGCTGCTAGGAGGTCTTCCTGAGATGGTCTCAGAGTGGATAGGCATTATGCCAGCCAAGGAAGGAGGAAAAGACATTCCCAGCAGAGAAAAAGACCGAGGTAAAGGCATCAGGGCAGGAGCCAGGATGAGACGGTCATGTGTAGTTCAGACGCAAGTGTGTTGTTGCAAAGTGGGAACAGTGAAGGCTAGAGAAGGAAATGGCCCTGGGGGAGCAGACTGTTCTACCAAAGAACTTGTACTTGAGTTGGGGAGTGGTGGGTACTTCCAGAAAGATGTCAAGAGTGGCAATGGTCAGGCCAAGTCTCACACTGGTGCACTGGCCTGTGAGAGTGGAGGTGGGGAGGGGGGCACTGGGAGGCTAGTGCGGAGCTGATGAAGCTGGGTCTGGGTGGCGGAAGAGAGGAGGAGATGGAACTTAAGAGACAGAGCTTCAGGGCCCAGGGGGTGTGGCTGAGGGAGGGACAAAGACTATCAGTAGGTGCCTGGCTTAGATCACTAGATGGATGTTAATGTCCACTGTCACAGGGACCAGACAGAATTTGAGGAGGAGATATGAGTACTCGGGGATCAGGAGGGTGATTTGGCTCTTGGAAATGTTGAATTTGTGGTGTTCGAACTGTGCCTGTGTTACATCTTCTCCTCTAGAATTGTGTGGGTTTGTGGGGGGGTTGCTGGGTGGGTACTTGGGTGCTCAAGTGTGCATGGCTGGACTCTGGAGGATATATAAGAAACACATGTGTTGTCAGCTGTTGTTCCAAGAACAAGTGGTAACCCTGAGTCACAGATAGAAAAGAACAGTGGGTCAAGGGTGGCAGAGTGGTCAGAGCAGTGGGGGAGGAGAGACAGGTGTGTGATAGACAGAAGCTCCCAAAACAAGTCTTAAGAGCAGTTGAGAGATTCTAGCTTTAGATGCCAAGGTCCAGTAAGACGGAGCCTGCAAACAGCACCTTAAATCTGGGAACAGGAGATTATGAGTGTTTTTATCCAGTGTAGTTGGAGTATCTTAGCAGAAGGGAGGGAGTGGTTCTGTGGGTCTCCCACCACAGGCATCTTGTCCGGGAGACGGGAACGGGCAGAGACCAAGTAATGGAGCACAGATACTGAGTTAAAATATTGGAGTCAACAGGTGACACGCCATCTCTGTTGGTCCAGCCACATGCTCATCCTAGAAGCCAAGTCCTTCATCCATGCTTTGAGGGTTCCAGGAATTGGGCTAGCTCCCACCCCAACACCACCCCCACAGACTAGCCCTGAGCACAGAGTGGTTCTCCCACCTTGAACATCTCCTTTTCCTCAGCCTGGGCTTTCTCCCAGCATCTGGGTCCCTCCAAGTCCTGCCCATCCTCTGGAAGCCCTTCCTGTATGCCGGCAAAAGCTGTGACACCCTCAGTACAGTAGTTCCAGCTCCCCTCTTCTATTGGCCAACCTTCTCTCTCACTCACCCGAGTTACTCCCAGTCAGGCAAACCTTTTTAGGGTTAGATACTGGATCTTCTATTATTATGAATATTCGTAGTAGTCATAGTAATATTTGAATCAAGGTCTCACTGTGGAGCTCAAACTCACCACCCTTCTATTTTGGCCTCCAAAGTGCAGGAATTATGGGCACATACCACTGCACCCAATTTCTATCTTTTAATCCCCCTATATTTCTAATACCAGATTTTGGCCCAGGATGGAGGTTCTATGGAGGGAAGTCTTAACGTGAACACTGAGGCCCTTGGGCTGGCTCCAGACCTCACCCTTGGGCTGGCTCCAGACCTCACCCTTGGGCTGGGCTCCCTAACACAGCGCTCCTCTCCTCTGGTCCAGGCACCAGGTTTTCTCTTTTTTTAAGATTTATGTATTTTGGGCGCTGGAGAGAGGGAGCTCAGCAGTCAAGAGCACTGACTACTCTTGCAGAGGCCTTGGGTTCAATTCCCAGCACCCACATGACAGCTAACAACCATCCATAACTCTAGTTCCAAGGGAATCCAATGCCCTCTTCTGACATCATGGGCATTGCATGGGTGCACTTCCATACATGCGGGCAATACATTCAGACACATAAAATAAAAATAATAAAGAAAATATTTTTAAAATGATTTATTTATTTTTACATTTTGGGGGGACTTACTTTTATTTATGTGTATATGTCTGTGTGAGTGAATATCACCTGTGTTTGTCTGCCTGCAGAGGCCAGAAGAGAGCCAGATCCCCTGGAGCTGAAGCTACAGGTGGTTGTTAGATACCTAAGATGAGAGGTTGGAGAGATGACTCAGTGGTTAAGTGCACTGGCTGCTCTTACAGGTTTGATTCCTAGTACCCACGTGATGGCTAACAACCATCCATAATTCCAGTTCCAAGGAATTCAATGCCGTCTTCTGACCTCTGGAGACATTGCGTAGCACAGGTACACATACACACATGCAGGCAATACACTCATATACATAAAATTTTTAAAAATTTTTAAAAAGGTACCTAATGCGGGTGCTGAGGACAAGACTTGGTCCTCTGGAAGGGCAGCAAGTGCTCTTATGCACTGAGCCATCTCTCTAGCCTCCACGCACCAAGGTTTGAGAGCAGGTAAGATGTGGCAGGTATTGGCTCTATCATCCATCAGCCATGTAGGAATATGTTGCACAGGACTGAGGTTCTGCTAGGCAGGCATGACTGGGGGGGGGGGGTGTATGAGCCTCCAGGAGACCAGCTGTGAGGGGCCGTGGCTAGAGGCCAGGTATAGGGAAATCCAGGGACTGTGAGAGACATCTCATACATGGAATCTCAGGCAAGTGTCCCAATCATAATCGTTCCTATTTCTGAATGTCTGGGTGAGAGTGAGTTGAAGGCGCAGAAGTCGAAGTCAGGTACAGAGTGTAGGCTCAGCAATGGCTAGGAAAGAGCTCATGCAAGTCTGTGAGTAACTGAGAGTTCTAGGTGACTTCAGTACAAGTCTAGGACCCCAGGGAGACTGG
Source organism: Eospalax fontanierii (assembly GCA_035773235.1). NCBI lineage: Eukaryota > Metazoa > Chordata > Mammalia > Rodentia > Spalacidae > Eospalax > Eospalax fontanierii. The sequence goes on along the minus strand of CM069542.1, from coordinate 57,551,780 downwards.
CCCCATCAGGGTGCTGCTGGGGGCTGACCCAGGTATCCTGTGGCCTCTTATCACTGCTCTGGTCTGATCCAGGGTGTCTCCCATTTACTTCCACAGCACTCATTCCTAGAGCAATCTGTTATGTGCCTAGTTTTGTGCTTTAGTTTGTTTTTTGAGACAAGGTCTTATTATATAGGCCAGGCTGGGTTTGAACTCACTGTATTGTCTAGGCTACTCTCAACCTCTGGATCCACTTGCTTCAATCTCTTAATTGCTGGGATTATAGGTTGTGCCACCATGCCAGGCCTTTTTGTTTTATTTATTTTATTATTTTATTTTAAATACAGAGTCTCATGTATCTCAGGCTGGCCTTGAACTTGCTGTGTAGCCAAGAATAAAGCTGAATAATTAATCCTCCTGCCTTGCCTTGCAAGCACTGGGATTATAGGTATGTGCCACCTACTCGGTTTATGTGGTGCTAGGGATCTAACGCAGAGCTTCATGTATGCACAGTAAGCGCTGTACTAACTGAGCTCCAGCCCCAGATCCTTTGTTTTTAAATCTTGCACCGAGAAAGCAGCTTTCAATGGTGGAGGAACTATTCAAACAGATAATTTCACAAGGTTCAGGCAGCTCTGTGTGCTAACAGTACTCATCATCGCCCTATGAACACTCAAAGGGGACGATGCTTAGCAGGGTGAGCTGGCTCACATGGTTTTTCTACTTGGTCGGAGGAAGCTGCGATTTGGGACTGACTGACTGACTGGTGGTAAAGCTTCACTCTCCCAAGTGCCTGGGAAGATTAGACTCTCAAAACAGGAAAGTGACCACAGCTATGGAAAACACAATGAAGAATAGATGTTTCTGTGGAAGATGAAGACACAGGCAGAGCACAGGATGGGGCAATGAGAGGAAAAGAGTCTGTATATGAAGACATCAGAGGCCACATCCACCAAGCAGTGAGGGGTGGAAACTTAGATCTGTATCTCCTATTCTCCCTGCCTCAGGAAGAGGCTCTGGACAGAGACCATCTATGAATTCAGTCTCACAGTCCAAGCAATGGTTTTCCACATCCTTCTAACACACAAAGACATGCACATACACAGACTGATCCACTGACACACAGGCACATATGTGTATGCAATGACGCATGCATGTACTCCATGCACACACAGACACATGCATACACATGCACAACTCATGCAGACACTGCCACACACACACAGTGACATGCATGCACACTCGTTCAGAGGTCACATTCACAGCCTTAGCTATGGAGGTACCTCCAAGTACCTTTTTTCTTGTCCTTGCCTAGAGTCCACAGCACTTGGAAAATGCCAAGCGTGGGAGGCGTCTTAGTGTTGGGTTAGGTTAAAACTCCCTGTACATATTTGGAGGGTGTCCAGTCCCTGTGAGCGCGCTCACGGAGCAGATAACAGCGACCTTGCTGGCGGGGAGGACAGCCTGCTGGGGCCAAGGAGCCTCGTCGGCTGCTGAGGTCACTTCTCCTCCCTGCTGCACCTGGGCTGACTGTAATGCCAAGACCATCCCAGCTCTCTGCCTTCTGGGCCTGTGTCCTTTCGTGGAAAGTGGGGCTCAGCTCTCCAGGAGGAGGCTGTGAGCAGAAGACTGGCTTTTCAGGGTCAAGGTAGAGAACAGTCCAGCTCTTCCTGGGGGCCTGAAGGCTGGTGGTCGACACCCCCTAATTGCCTTTCTGTAAGCACAAAGCAGTGCTATACAGAATGGTATCAGACACCCCCCCAGACCACTCGAGATGCTCCAGTAAATCTAGGGTTCAGGCTAGTAGCCCTGATGCAACATACCCACCCTCTCTCCGGGGGGGGTCCCCAAAGCTGAACTAACCCTCAGAGTTCTGGAGCTAGAAGCCAAGAAGTCAGTGGCCCAGCATTTCCTCGGTTACCACCCCATTTCAGGGCCTCATGGCATCTGATTCAGAGAACGACGTGACAGAGGGACTCGACTCAGAACTGACCTTTTCCTCGTGATAGTCTTACACACCCTTCTTTTAAGATTTATTTACTTATTTGTGTGTCTGTATGTGTCTGTATATATGTGTCTGTCTCTATGCGTGTGTGTATATGTGCATCTTCACACAGAGACCAGAAGAAGATGTGGAGTATCCTTTTCTGTCACTCTCTGTTTATTCCTTTGAGGTGGGATAGCTCCTTGAATCTAGTTAGGGCTCTTGTTTTCTTGGTTATTCTGGAAGCCAGTAAGATCCAGGCATCCTCCTGCCTCTGCTTACACTTAGAGCTGGGATTACAGGTATTTTAGGGATCACTTGGCTTGTTATGTTGGGATCTTGCTGGGATGTGAATTCTGGTTCTCATTATTGTGGAGTAAGCACTTTAAACTGCTGACCCATTTCTTTAGCCCTTACATGTCCATGAAAGCGGCACCCTCCAGCAAATACTGATGAGGGTCCTGGTGGGAAGTTGGGGATAGATGTATGGCCGGTCATAGTAGTTGGCAGTCTACTGAAGGAGGCTAATGAGGAGACAACAGAGGCCACAGGTGGAGCACTGGGCCTGGGAGGGGACAAGTCATGTTAGAAGGTTATTCAGATGGGGATCAGAGCCTTGAGGCACCTCAGACTGAGGGGGCTGGATATACAAAGGCTAGGGAGCCTGTGACTTGCAACTGAGTCTGAATGTGTAGGTCACAGACAGCACATAAGGGGGATTGAGGGCGAACCAGGCCCTGAGCAGGGGTGGGCATTAGTATGTAGACTAACTTCTAGAGAAGTACAGGACCCAGATGAGCTTTAGGATGTCCATCTGCCCTCAAGGTGGAGAGAGGGTTTCAAGGGCCATCCAGCAGCTTTGCCAGAGTCTAGAAGGGCCTGCTGTGGTGGCTCAGGCAACAAGAGGCAGGTTGCTAGAGTTGAGGCTGTGGCCACAGGGAAGGGTTCAAGGTAGGAGGTAGAGTTAGGACCCAACCAACGTTTCCTCTGCACACATGGCTCCTGACTCCGTTCTGGCAGCTCACCAACATGACTGAGAAGCTCCTCCCAATCTGTCAACACCCCTTTTGAGACTGAACTTCTCATGGAGAGTTCAATTGTGGCACAGAAGATGGAAGCCAGGATTTTAGGAGGGGATGACTCTGACATTCCCTCCTCCCTCCTCTGGCTCTGTCCTATGCCACCAGTTGACATTAGCCACGTGGTAGACACAGTCACAGTCTGCTCACACTACAGCCAACTGGCTTCCTAGGAGAGAGACTCTTCTTTTCCACCCTGGCTGTCAAGGCTGTACTTCCTCCCTGCAGCACGGTGGTCAGTGTCACACACTGATAGGAACCCACATTTGTTAGTATCACTTGAATTTGTCCCTCTGGAGTTCCCGTGTCTTAGACTAACCCTTTATTCTAAAGCTGAGAAACTTGGAGCTTTGGCCCTCTGGGTTGATAGATGTTTGTCAGTTTAGTTCCATCTTCAGTAGAGAAAAACAAATGCTGCCTTTGGCCTTCCACACAGCTGGAAAGAAACTTGTGTATATATGTCTCTGAATTAGCATATGTTACTTATTATATATAAAATGGGTATCCTGACACTTTCGTACATATATACAATGTATTTGGTCATGTTCATCTCCAGTGTCTTCTCCTGTCCCTCTCCCACTCACCCTCATTCCTTCCTCTCCTCCATTAGGCGCCTTCTCATTTCAGATTGTGTGTGTGTGTGTGTGTGTGTGTGTGTGTGTGTGTGTGTGTGTGTGTATGTCCATCCCAGTGGGTTTCATTAGGACTGCTTACAGGAGTGTGGATACTTTACCAGTGGCTACTCCACTGGAGACAATGTCTCCCCGTCCCCAGCAACCATTAATTGCCAGTAGTTTTTCAGGGAGGAGTAGGGCCTTGTGAATCCCTCCCTAGGCAAAACTATACATATATACATATATATGTATATATGTATTTGTAGTTGTCTCTAGAAAATACTTTTCTTTCCATTTTGAGGAAATAGTGTTGCTAGTTGTGTTGAAGTACAGCACAGGTAGGGTGGATGCTGGCTTTGTCTACCTTCTGGAAGCCCCAGCTGGTCCTTCGGCAGGTACATGGCCCACTGGATAAACCCTGGAAAAATGAGTCTTTCAAGGTGGCCTGCTCTGCTGAGATGGCTCCACTGGGTATAAAGAGGCTGCTGTATGGTGTGCCTCTCTCATCTGAGACCTGAGAGAGAGAGAGAGGTACGTACGTACGTGTGTGTGTGTGTGTGTGTGTATATAAGTAGGGTCAGGTTATTAGGGGTGGAGGGAAAGGAACTGTTTGATTAATGGGTGTCCTGTGAACCTACACATTTGCCCAAGGCTGCATTCCTGGGCTTTCAAACTCAGGGCAGTTTGATAAGCTGAGACCAAAGTCCTCTTTCCTCCCTGCAAGGAGAGCAAACAGGGCCACTTGCTAATCCTGGCCCTGGTCTCCAGGGCCGTCTCTCAGCAACCAGGCTGCCAAGTGGCCTTTCACAGGCCAATCAATGAGGCAGCCCAGGTCTTCTAGGAAGCTAAGGCCAGTTCACAGTATAACCTTGTCCCTGAGAGCTGGAGTCTGAGGAAGGCGGCCATAGCTTGCACAGGCCTCAGCCCTGAGCTAAAGGCCCTCCACCGTGAGATGCCTGCTATGCAGCCTTCTCCTTCCCACAGTCCCCTTCCACACCTCTTCTGAAGTGGTGAAACTGTTCCCACCTGGGCAGCTTATCAGCAGGCCTCTTTCCACCCCTGCAGGGCCTCCTAGAATGTTCTTCCAGGCCCACATCCTTCAAGCACCGGCCCCAGTTCTTCCTCCTCTAGGAAGCTGTTCTTGACCTCTAGTTAGTTATGGTCCCCCTCTCTTTAGGGCTCCTCCTGCTCCCAGTGATTCAGGGCTGAGAGCTGAGCATCAACTCTTCTCCAACTTGTTTGTATCACCCACTGGTTGGTAAGCACACTAGATATAGGGCTTAAACTTCAGGTGGGCCTAGCGGGGGGCATACCGCTACCCTTGAACTGTCTCCCTGCTGCTGCTGTAAACTAGGCTTGTGCCTCATGAAAACTCTCTCACTCATTTCACTTTCATGAAGTGCCAGAAGAACTGTGACCAAAAATTTGGTAGCAAGGTTTTAGTTTTGCTTTCCTAGTTTATTTTATTTATTTGAGGTAAGGCCTACGCAGGCTGCTTAGGGCAACACAACTCACTATGTAACCAAGGCTGGTCTTGAACTCATGATCCTTTTGTTTCTGTCTTTCAAATGCCAGGTTTACAAGTGTGTACTACAATGCCAAGCTTTCTTTTTTATCTTTCTGCCTGTCTATTCACCAATCCTCCCATCTATCCACTTACCTACCCATCTATTCATCTATTTATCCATTCACCTACCCACCCACCTACCTATCCACCTAATTCATCCGTCCATCCATCCGTCCAGTCTGTGTATCTAGCTAGTTGTCAGCAGTCACATTCTAAGCTCTGCCATGTGTGGCTCTGAGACAGTCACTACAACATTTTTTCAGTCCTGACCATTGGCATAGATGCTGGCTGGTGGTTTCAAATTGTATGGTACATAAGGGCCTTTGTTCTTAGTGTGACTCTTGTGTGGACAGATTAAAAACACAAGCTCTAGGCTCTATTTAGAGGGCAGAAGCAGCCTCTGTATCCACTTTCCCAGCCAGCTCCCAGGAGAACCTGCTGCAGGAGACGCTCAGGTTATATGTTGGATAAGAGTTGTCTGGAAAGGGGGCAGGATGAAGAGAGGGAGAGAGAGAGAGAGGGAGGGAGAGACATAGAGAGGAGAAGAGTTGGTGAAGCCTGAGGTCACCAGGGAAGACCTTCTGATGTCTCCTAGCAGTTTCTGAGAAGTCCTGGGGTACACAGCAAGAAGCGGCCAGAGTGGCAGACCACCTGAGTAAGTCCCAACATCTTAGTGGAGAGCGAAGATGCCTTACTTAGGGCCAGAGAGCCATTTTCAGGAAATCAACTGAGCAGCAAAAGGATGCATACCCAATAATACTGTTACAAAAGCAATGGTCAGAAGAGCATGCCATCCACTCTGCCACAGAGGAGCTGGGTAGCCATCCACCCTCACTCCTAGGACCTTCCTTGGTCAAGAGGGTCCTATCTAGGAGCCTATCTAGTCCCTGATTCTGATCTATAGAAACAAAGGAAACCCAAGTGCACTGAGAACAAGTGTGAGGATAGGGACGGTGAAAACCCTGGGTTCCCAGGCTGTTCCCAGCATCCTCCTTAGCACAAACCATTTGTTCCTTGAGTGCCATGGTGCTGTGGATAGACCTTCCTCAATCCCAGCAGCCCCATGGGACAGAGGGAGTTGGACAATAAGATTCACAGCCTACCTACACAAAGGTGTTGAATTCGATCTTGGCTTCTCCCCCCAGAGCTCCTGAGCCATCCAGGGGAAAGAGAGTCAGTCATCTTTGTATTAGAGAGGAGAGTGTCAGCTCATCAGAAGCCTCATCAGGACTGGACATGATATTGAAAGACACTGTCACGGACACTCCAGGCTGTTACCCGCTCTCCTGGTTGGGGCTGTGTCACCTCTGTTTCTACTTTTTCCTGACATCAGCCCCCAGCCAGCCAAGGTCTGAGCACCAGCTGGCCTGGCCCCAGATGTTCTCAAGCAGGCTTTTCACTCTCCAGCCCCACTCAAGGCCTTTGGCAAAAAAACAGCTCCCCACCTGCCTCCCTAGCCTACCCATAGCCCTCACGACCACTTTCTCCCCCTTCCCTCAACACTGTGTGAAAAGCAAAGGAATTCCTTTCCCCATCATCCTCAGGCCTCTAAGAAGACACACTGCAAAGTGTGAACAGAACACCTCCGCTTGCCAAGAGGGCCCAAGTGGTTATTTTAATCATGTGGAACAGCCCCCTCTTCATGGAAAATTTTCTACTCCAACACCTGCAGCATTAAAGGCGTCCTGGCTCCTTCTCCCCTGGGCTCCCGGGACCTGCTCTCTCACCAGGGCTGGCTGCCAGCTCAGGTAATTATTCCTGGCCTTCCTCTCCCCTGTCCCCCTTCCTTCCCAACCTGCCCTGCCTTCCTATGGGAGCGATTCTGCCTGGCTCCCTTGCCTTCATGGTTTTTAGAATGAACATGCAGGCAACAGTCAATTCTTGCCTCCTCACCGAGGACTTCGCTGGACTTCTGGGTCACTTGGATACCACAAAGAACCCAAGACTGAAGATGTGTCTATGTGGAGAACCCCTACAGGGCACCATGGAAGAAGTAGTACTTTGCTCCTCAATACAAAACCCAGTTAACTCCACACTCTGAACTCACTGAATAGGACCAGCTAAGCAATATTGCCAGCAGGAAACCTTAGAGTTACTTAAATGCTTCCTTTGTCTTATCCTCTGCCACGTGCAGTCCATCACCTTGTCCATGCCCTGTGTGCCAGCCAGCATCATCTCATGACAGTCACAGATGACCTACCCACACCCACATTAGCAGGAGAGAGGAGACCATTAAAAGAGAGATGGGGACAAGGGGCAGGTGGAGACCAAATGCCACGCATTTCCTCTGTCTCAGTCACCTTCCAGTCACCCACTTTGATGTCGAGACACCATAGCCATCTCTTGCTACATCTGGACAACTTACACCCAGATCCATTGGCCTGTGCAAGTCACCACTGTGTCCCACTGGATTGCTGGTCATCCAGTCCTAACATGTCTCTCTATTCCCACTATTGCCTAAGAGATCTTCCAGAGCTACTCTGCTCTGCCAAGGTTATAATGGAGAGAACAGTGGCATTGTCCTAGATCTCGTGGAGTATGTGTCTAGACAGAAAAGACAGAGATTAGAGAAATAACTAGAGAGAAGAGTTATGGTGGCACAGATCAGGTGTTATAGATAACTTGCCAGTGGAAAGGGTGTCATAGAAAGGGGTAGTTAGGCTCATGTGGATACAGGTACTTGGAGGGCAGACTGTATTCTGGTCTTGTTGTTACTGCTAGGTTTTGTTTTGCCTCCTTTGAGACATGGTCTCATTACATAGCCCAAGTGGACCTCAAACTCACAATTCTCCTGCCTATGTTTCTTGCAGTGTGGGAATTACAGGTGTGTGCCACCTCACCCAAATTAATCTATTTCTTGTAAGAAAAGGGTGAGGCACAGCTGTCACCACATTGGGTGGTTATTATTGGTTATTGTGCCTGTCATGCAGCAGACCTTTAGGAACTGGATCTGTGGCTATTACCCTCCATTTCTGGGTGAAGAGGAGAAAGTCAGCATATTCTTCACTTGTTCTCCTGTCTATGATCTTGTCTCCTGCTCTGACTGAGAAGGGATGGGGTGTCTGGAATGCGGACATGCACACAGTGGAAAAGGGGTGACCTTTGCTTTCTTGGGTGAACCCTTCAGTTCCGCAGATGTCTGGTGAACACGCACTGAGTGAGTGGCCACCCAGCGTTGCTGCGGATTAATTACTCTAAAAGCTAACTCTTTGTCTTGGTATTTGAAAACATATCTTTGATTCTATGTAAACAGTTCTCTGTGCACTTTTTAAAAATGGTAAACCATATGTGTTCAGGGGCTACATATTTGAAGTCTACTTAAACAAATTCTGTAGTATTTATTAAGTGGCAACTATGTACCAAGGCAGAACCTTGTGGTAAAGATGGAGAGAATGAAGATAGAGAGTTGTCTAGTGTTTCCCCTGGGAGAAGAGAGGAAGGGGAGATTGTTTCAATAGAAAGGGGTTAAGGCAGGAACATTTTTTAAGGGTTGTAGAAGCAGAGGAAGGAGGGGCTCTTTTTCCTGGGGAAGGGGTTATGAAACAGCCATGAGGTGGGCGTGCCCTTTAACCATAAGACTGTCCCCTTGGCCAGGATGGCACTCCAGGCTAGGGAGCAACCTCCACATTTTCAGCTTGCGTTTTGTGGAAAGGAAGGGGTAAAAAGAAGGCCAGCCCAACAGCTGATCATGGATGCCTGGCAATTTGGACTTTGACAGCAAGGAGCCCTGAAGGGTTTTCATCAGAATTTGGTGGGAGCAGGGAAGCATTCTAGAAAGATCTCACAGGCAACAGTGTGAAGAGTAGCCTGGAGATAGGCAAGTCAGTCCTGAAGGATGTCATGGTGGCATGTATCAGGGTGATGGTAGCTGGGATGTCCAGGAGGTTCCTGATCTAAGATAGCCAATGAGGTAGAGATCAGACCTGAGACGGGAGGCTGAGGATACTCACAGGTGCTTGCATGACGTGGACAGCACAGTCAAATGTTGGGGGGCAGCTCATCCAGCAGAGGTGTGTTTTCCCTCTGTTCTTTCAAGAGCGTCAGGAAGTCAAAGAGAGGACAGCAACGGGGCGGGGGAATGGTACAGATAGTACATTGATTTCTACTACAGACAAGAAGATCAGGAGGACCAGCCTGCAGCAGGAATTGTATGGGTGCATAGACAGGCTAAGGAAGTCCTTCTCTTGTGGCAACATGCAGATCTTTATAATTTTCCTTTGAGACTCTGTCTCCTGTATCCCAATATGGCCTTCAACTCTTCTATATAGCTGAGAATGACCTTGAACTTCTGACCTTGAACCTCTGAGCATCTTGCCTCCACTCCTAGGTGCTGGAAATATAGGCCTGCTGTATCATAGACAGTTTTATGCATTGCTAGGGATTAAACCCAGGGCTTTTTTGCAGGCTAAGCAAGCATTGTACCCCCTGAGGCACACCCTCATCTCTGGGATCCATAAGCCTTTCAGGAGAAGAAATTTTCCAAATTGGTGAGTATGGGCTCAGCTGCTGATGTGGGTGATGCTAAATCTAGCTCCCCTGGCAGTCACTGCACAGCTCTAAGTCACTTTCTCCCCCTGAGCCACCAAGTGAAAGAAGAGAGGTCTCAAACTCCAAAGCGTTTCCAATGTGCAAAACTAGGCAATAGGGTTGATTGTAGAGGGATTTCCCCAAGAACTAAAGCATACAGTGAGCTCTCCAATTCCAACATAATGCTTAATACTTCCAAATGTTGTGCTTTTTCTCTAACGGATCATGTTTCATAGCTGAACATGACCAACCTAGTTAGTTCAACATGCCCTAGCTTGATGCCAACATCGACCACTCTGTGGTTTCTCATCTCAGTTGAAATGAGTGCCTCAGACCTAACTGTTCCTCCAGCGGAGGAACAGGCTTTCCCTTTTGTTTTCTACTTAGCTGGGTCACCCAACAAAGGAAAATGTGTTAATTTAATGCAAATAACACACCAACAAGCACTGATAAATAGATGGGTACAGGTATTCGCAGCCGGGCACATCCACTGTACAAAAAGTTGAAAGTGGGTAGAGTGGTTGCTAAACATGCACGAAACCTTGGGTTCAATCTCCAGCACCAGATAAAACAGGTATGATTGCATGTCCCAAATCCCAGCCCTAGGAAGGCAGAGGCGGGAAGATGAGAAGGTCAAAGTCATCTCTAGAAACATAGTGAGTTCTAGCCTGGGCTATATGAAATACCCCTCCCCAACAAAAGGAAAAAAGAAAGCCATTCTGTGGTTTGACCAAGAAAGCTTATAAGTGCTGTACACGTGGAAGCTTTCTGTATAGGGCAGTCAAATCTGAAGGTGAAGCCCACATGGCTTTCATTTACACAATGTGGAAACTCTCTTCTACCTCATGTAAAACTGGGAGCAGGATATACAAAGCTCCCTTTTCTACCATGTGTGCAGTTTACCCTGTGGAGCCTGTGTCAGTGGAGGGGAGAAAACCAGAAAGACTGGAGAGTGAGGCACAGCTGGGAATGTAGCTGAATGGACCAGAACTTGCCCAGCATACATGCGGGGCCAAAGCTGTAGGTTTAAATCCCTAGCACTGAAGAAAGACAACAAAGGACACAGGCTTTTCACTGAGGACGGTGATAAAGGGTGTATAAAATCCGTGTACAATGCACTTGTGTGAAAACGTCACGATGAAGCCACTACTTTGTACAAATAATGCATGGTAGCAACAACAACAACAAAAAAAAACCCTTTCTTGTAAAGAGATAAGAATGCTAGTAAAATAGCGTGAGAAGCAGAAAAAAACAAAAAGCTAGAATTAATTAGCATGTTTAAATAAGACATTGTCATAATAAAATAAGGCTGGGAAAGTAAGAAAACAAAATACAGAGGAAAAAAGTAAGAGCTCTTTAAAAGTCAGAAAACTTAGAGTGCGAGAAGCTGAAACTGAAGAAATTCCCCCAAAGTGGATGAAAAGGCCAGAAAAGATGGTTTGCATCTTTGATCCTGGCACTCGGGAGGCAGAGGCAGCGGGTCTCTCTGACTGCCAGGCCAGACAGGACTACACAGTGAGACCTTGTCAAAGACAAAAATAAAAAAAGACAACAGAGAAGTGCTGGGGGAGATTATTCATAAATAATAAACGGGTTTTTCTGTTTGTTTTAATTGTTTTGTTTGTGTTTTTACAATTAAAGGACACGCGTTTCTCATTCATGACAATGAATGAAAAAAAGACACGTTAAGTGCTATCTGCATGAAACTTTCCAACAAGAATGGAAAATGGAAGGCAGCCAGGCCCTACTCAGAGACCCAGGCATCAACAAAGGTTGGACTTCCCAAGGGCAGAATGCAAGCTAAAGGGCAAGGGCAGACCTGTGGGCACAGGAAACAGGGGAGCAGTCCTGTGGCACAGGAAACAAGCTCAAAGAAATGCTATTCTCAAAGTAGTCACTAATGATTATTCTATTCAAACACTGCAATCATACTGAAAGGCCAGGGTTAAGGCACAGGCTGGGTAACGGTCCTGATTTCTCAGTGAAGAAGCCCTGTGGTGACGTCTGAAATTAGGAGGGGCAGGCACAGCAGCTAACGGAGCCTCGCAACCCAGAGCAGCAGCTGGCGTCTAACACTGGTTTTGGGGTCCAGGGAACAGAACTGGGATGCAGAGAAAAGTGAAAGTAGGCCGTAGGTCACAGGTAACTAGTTATTTTTCTTTGGTTGTTGTTATTATATATTTATTATTAATTATTTTAAAATATAAAAACTGTTATAAATTACTTGGATCAAATTTTTAAAATTTGGGCCAGGACTGGGAGCACATGCCCTTAATCCCAGCACTCAAGAGGCAGAGGCAGCAGGATCTCTGTGAGATCCAGGCCAGCCTGGTCTACATAGCAACTTCCAGTCATTTGGGGCTAAGGGAGACCCTGTCTCAAAATTTTTTAAAAAATTCTATGAAAATTGGTCCTGTGGGTTATAGCTCAGTTAGTAAGAAGACTCTGCTTGAGTTTGATCCCCACCATGCAAAAAATAAAATAGAAAGTAAACTATGTAAAACGAAGGCCCTAATACAAAGAGAGCGTGAGGTTAGAAGCCAAGCAAGAGTCTTCAGCAGGGCGAGGTTAAGAGTGGAAGGTCACATTCCATTTCTGCCCAAGCCTGGATTTTTCCCTGCTATGGACCCAGCATGAAGGACGAAGGGCACCGGGCCTGCCCTGCAGGTACGGGAAGGGACACACCAGGCAGCAGGCAATACCGTGTCCCACAATTTGCCAGGCCCCCGGTGAGGCACTGTGGCCTCTCTGCTCCCTGGAGACAGACAGTGCTGCCACTAGGCTGAGCTCCTGTGGTCATGACCCCTCCCCCTCTCCCCACTTCCAAACCCCTGCTCCCCCCCCCCCCAGCCCTTCCCTGCCTATAGTGGCTGGAATCCCTGTCGCCCAGGGACTCAGCTGACAGGGACAGACAATGGTATTTCCCATCAGCCTGGGTATCAGGAGCCGGCCTTATCCAGCACTGTTTTTCTATTAGTCTAACACCCCATTGTCCACCCCTTATCACTGAAATGTTGATGTCATGCCTGGCTTGGAAGTGGTTTCTGCACCGAGGCTACGACAGCTTCGCTTTAATTGGGGGAGGGGGAGGGGTGGAGGAGCCCATTTATCAGAATTCTCATGAGAATTTGCCCCGTTCTTCCTAACAGCCTGAACACTGCGGGCGCCACAGTGGGGTTGGTTCCCAGCCACAATTCCTGGCCTTTCTCTCTGGCTTGGATAGGTGTCCTGGGCCTCCACTGACTGACCTCCCTTAAAGCTAAGATACTGAAGTGGGTAGAGTGGGTTCCACAGAGCACTTTTTCATCCCTGTGCCGGGCCTCCAGGACTCTGTAGACCTTTGGGGTCCTCTCAGTAGATGGTGAGCTCTGGGCTCCCTCCTTTTTCAGTCTCCTGCAGCCTCTGAAGGCCCCACCAAGGCCCAAGCTTGGCAGAAGCCAGATAAGCACACTCCGTCAAGCCTGTGGGCCAGACTGAGTCTGAGAGCAGGTAGAGAACTCCACAAGTCCTCATCCCTTCACTTCCACCTGGCCCTCCCCACTCGAGTGTGGCCAGCAGCTAAGGGAGGCTTTGTAAGCGCACCCCAGCTCCTGCTGCTCGCTCCTCTGGGACCCCATCTGTTCCTAAGAAGACAGCTTGTGTGTGCATATGGCTGTGTATTTGCAAACGTGCATGCATGTGTGTATTGGGGGTGCAGTTACTGAAAAAGCCTCAGGGTAGAGCATCTGCCCTACCAGTGTAAGGGGTGCACTTGGGGCTGCATGGACCCTATGCAGCTTGGGGGGAGCTTTCCTAGATTCAGCATGCTCACTGGGAGGAGACGGGCATTAAGGCAGCTTCTCAGGGCAATGGGGCTGTGGAGAGGCTGAGGACCAAGAATGAAGCACTTAGCTTGGTGTCTGGTCTGCGGTAAACAGAGCCTGGTGCTGGGAAATGATGAGCACTGGAGTAGGAGGAACAGTCCCGCCACCCGTCCTGGCACCCCTCTGTGGAGAGCAGGGGCAGGAGGAACCCCAAAGGCTGGGCTGGCCTGCACAGGGAGAGGGAACCACTGGGCCTCAAATTCCTGCTGGGTCTTTTGAGAAAAGAAACAATGCAAGCTGTGGCAAGTCCAGTCTGTAGAACCTAGATTGCCTGAAACAGATGAATTAGGCCTGTCACAAAATCGTAAATTTTCTTAAAACATCATCACATTTGTTTTTGGGACTCGGTTACACAGCTCTCCAGCATGCAGTTTGAAGATGATATTACATCACAGTGTTATGGATGGACATGCTTGCAAGCACTTAGCGTTTGCTGCTGCCTGTAGAGTCAAGGTTTGTGTATAGCAAGTACGCTCAAGCGCTCCTGAGGACGTGTAGGTGGAACCACTCAGCAAGCTCTGATTTTTGCTTTATTTGTTTTTTTGTCTGCTATAGTACAGGATGATCTCAAGCTCACCATCCTCCTGCCTCAGCTTTCTAAGTGCTGGACTGTATGTGCCACTGTTGCCCACTCCAAAAGCTCCATGTTAAGGAGAGTTTTACTTGTGCAATGTGGTTTCAGTAGGAGACTACTACTGGGTGCACGCGTGTGCGCGCACGTGCACACACACACACACACACATGCATATATACCCAGAGTCTTCAAGTACCCCCTCAAGACCTGACTGGTGACACATGGGGTCTAGAGAAGTTCTTGGCCTAGTTCTCCTCACAGTGGCCCAGCAGAACTGAAGCTAAACTCCCAGGATTAAACTCACATGGCCTTGAGGGTCAGGGGTATACGTGGAATCCCATGTCGCTGGTTCTTGCCAGACCTCATGAGGCTAGGAAGACTCTATGCCCATCTGGTAGCCAAGCCACTGCCTGTTGCTCCAATACAAACCTAGGTCTTTTGAGTCCAAATTCGGGCTGTATTCTATGACATCAAGAGACAGAAGATAAAGCACTTGACTTTGTCTCTTGAACACACATTCCTGAAATGAAAGGGGGTTTAGAAATAGGGGCCAGGCTGCATGACTCATCTCGGTCTCTCATCTACTCTGCAACTCTCATTCCTCAGGGCCCTCTCAGGTGCTTATGAGCACTGCCGTTTTTGGGTTCTTGGCCCAGAGACAGGTCAAGGTTGGGGGGAAGTCTGGGATGGGAATGCACTGCCACAATTCCAGTGTCTGACCCCATATCACCTTCTTTTTCCTGATAACACCACTCTTCTGGATGTCCCAAAGGTTTACTGTGGAGGGAGGCAGAAATAGCAATGCCATGGATGAAATACATCCTTCCTGGCTGCCCCATCCCACACCAGGGATTGAACCCAGGGTCCTCTACATTTACGCCAGTGTTGACTCTCTCTGTCTCTGTCTCTCTTCCTCTCTCCCTCCTTCTCCTTCTCTTCTGTCTTCCCTTCTTTTATTTCCTCTCTCTCTCTCTCTCTTTCTCTCTCTCTCTGTACACGTGTTACTGGGGATTGAACCCAGGGCCTTATGTATGCTTTAGGGCAGCTTTAAATGAGTCCTCTTGCCTGAAGTCCTGCATCCCTCCTTTATGGACAGGGTAAAACTACACCAATGAGCCGTCTATCTGTCCTACTTTAAAATACAAAGATTTGTGGGTGTGCCCACACACAAAATCATGAACGCTTCGGTGTGGATGAATAATTCACTTACAGAGAAGGCCCAGGGAGAAAGGGTCACTAACAGGCCAAGGCTACAGAAGCCTGAGGTAGCCATCTTCTGGACATGTTTTCCAGATCAGACACTTTCTGTTTGTGTTTTGTTTCTGTTTGGTTATGTTTGGTTTTACAGGGTGTTGTGATTTCCTTGTCAGTCAGGTGTTTTGTTCGGAACCCTCGTTTTTTGGTCCCTTAGGTTCAAGGTGGCGTTTCTAAGGGGTCCTCCGCTCGCCCACACTCCAAGGCTCTCAAGGTTCAAGGTGGCGTTTCTAAGGGATCCTCCGCTCGCCCACGCTCCAAGGCTCTCAAGCCTCCCCTGTCTCGGTGACTGACTTCCCGGATGGTAGAGGGTCTAGCTGAGATTCTTGGAAAATTCTTACAAACATTACTGTGCTTTCTCCCTTCCCAGAACAAACAGCTTTGTTTAGAGAGTTATCAGCCTCTCCCTGGCCTTTCAAATCCTGCCTTAGCATACAATGGCCCTTTCTCCTTCCGTCTCATCTCTGCCTTGTCTTGCTCCTTCCCCTCTCTCTTGGGATTTACTTTTGTACAGGGGATAATGATGACTCACTCCAAAGTCAGTGGCCTCTGAGAAGTATTGGCGTATTTACCCTTGACCGCACACCTGACATAGCTAGCGCCCTGTCCTAGGTTTGACTTTCCATGAATCTCTTAATAGCACTTGCCAGGTTTTTAAATTATTATTTTAAATTTTATTTATTTTTATTAGTATGAGTGTTTTAACTGCATGTATGTATGTGTACAATGTGGAGGCCACAAGAGGATGTCGGATTCCATCGAACTGGAGTTACAGATGGCTGCTAACCACCATGTGGGTGCTGGGAACCGAACCTGGGTCCTCTGCAGGAGCAACAAGTGCTCTTACCTGCTGAACTCTCTCTCCAGCCCCAGTTCTGTAATTCTAGTTGCTTGTTTTCTGTCTCCTCCACCAGCTCACAAACCCCACGCCCTAGGCACTGTTGCTGTCATTGCCCCCACATTTCCACATCACCAACAGGTGGTGAGCACTTGGGGCATGTGGAGGGTGAGTGGAGGTAAAGACTGAGCTGTCACACAAAGGCCTGGGATTCTGGGAAATGTGGACAGCACCCTGATTTTCCAAGGTTGATGTCACAGAGGAGAAGTGCCAAGACCTGAATTCCAACAGGCAGGCCGCCCTGACTGAGAAAGCGTTACGTGGTACACAGCCTCCTGCGTAGGGAGCCAGTTAAGAGATGCTGGATCACACTGAGATGGAAGCAGGAAGCCGAGGCTGGGATAGGGAAGCAATTTGCCAGGGCCATAGGCAGAGAGAGAAGGACCATGCTCACAGGGCCTCTTCCACCTCCCCTGGCCTCACTCATCGCCCAGCCCACCCTGGCTCTGCAAGAAGCAGTGCAGGTGAGGGAGGTCAGGAGATCTCCATGGTGACCAGGCCATGCGTGCACGGGCAGCTTGGGGCTGTCCATCAGCGGGACTATACGGAAGGGTACCTCTGTGTGGAGCTAGAAACACCTCACTCAGAAGCCTAGTTTGCCCCCAGGGCCTCAGCGCCCAATTTGCCTCAGGTCAGAGCAGATGACACCTGTGTACCTAATGAGTCACGCCCAAACTCGCAGCCAAGATCGCCACACAAGAGGAGGTTCTTCTAGAGAAGAGAGGGAATATCCGTTTTCAATTTTCTTTACAAACATCCTGGGGGAAGTCAGGTTTCTAACAACTCAACTTCCAAGGCCGGTTCCCTCCGGGAATGAAGGAATGGATACTCAAGACTGATACTTGCTGGAGAGAGTGGGTTCTGCTCCCAGACTGCCGTGCATGGGGCCTCCTGGCATGCAATGTCCCAGACCAACGTCATTGTCAGGTTGAGGTCCTTTTTGAGGTCTGTCACTTCCACCCCATCTTCCTCATCCCTTGGCTGCTCCTCCCTGGCTCCGGGGTCTGCCTTTATCTTGTCCCCCGTTTCCAGTGCTATCAGACATTATCTAGGGGATGCCGGCAGGGCTGGCAGAGCAGGAAACCAGCCCAAGAGCCTCCTCACCACCCTCTTCCTCCTCCACAGACAAAAGCCAGAGCAGCTGGGTAACAGCTCTGTGTCTCCCTTGACTCTTTGACTCCCATTTCCTACTCTGCTTTTTCTGAAGGCTCCAGCTTTCCACAGCCAGGCTGTCCTCAGGAGCCACCACGTCCCCGGAGGCACACAGGCCCACGACTGTCACTTCCTCTCCAGGCCTGTCTGCAGGGCACTCAGCAAAGCCTTCCAAAGCGAAAGCCGCCTGCTCCCTCTTATCCACAGTGAGATCAGCTGGACCAGAAACAGCCCTTTGTGCCGGGCTGTTGGAGCCTGTCTGGGCTGGACACTGCTCTGGCCTTCCTCATGAACAGGTCTCCCTGTGGCCCTTCTTCTCCCTGGGGCTCCAATGGCAGCTGCAGGAGGGATGTTTTGGTCAAAGAGCATCAAACATCGTTTATTATTTCAACACTCCTCAGACATTTTTCTGTGCGTGCCTTCTGCTGCTACCGGAGACGCAGAGATGAGAAAATAGTCTCAAATGGCATGTGATCCAGAGAGAGCAGGGAGGGGACAAAAATCGAGTGCTCCAAGCAGGCATGGGGTGAGCTAGGCACTCCCGAAGAGAGCTCATGGCTCTTACTACTTGCTGTGTGCTGGGCATAGTGCTAATGGTGTGGCATGTTTGTTTCATGTAATCCTTAAGCAAATCCACAGGGCAGGCATGATTGCCACCTCCAGTTTGCACAGAGCCTGAGGTTCAGAGCAGTTAAGCCATGCTAATGAGACTCAGAGCTAGAGGCCAAGTTCGAGGGCCGGAGCTCAGATGCCAACCGCTGCTTTCCTCCACTCCTCCCTAGCTCCTGGTCTACTGAGCCCTCTGGATGACAGTGAGCTCACATACAGACTTCTTGGCTCAAGACACTTAGTCTTGCTGGGTCTCAGTTTTCCTCGTATGTAGAAAGGAATGATAGCTCATTCCTTAGGTTGATGGTAGGCTTTGAAGGAACAAGACAGATAAATTGCTCAGCAACACCTGGTACAGAACGTGCACTCCAGCAAGGTCTTCTATGATTTTTGTAATCACTGTCATCAATACAAAGAAGCGACTCTGGGGAAGGGTTCTGCAGGAGAGTGTTGAGGAAGCTCGTGGACAGGGTGACCCTTCTCTGTGCCTCCATCTCCCTGGGAGCCACAGGGGGCTGAGGGTCTGGCTGGACACTCAGGCCTGGGTTTACCTCTCTCTGATTCTGCCACATCTGGTTCTGCCACATCTCCCCATGGCTGCAGAACCCATCTACCAGTGTCAGCTAGAGCCCGAGTCCCTTTGTGGGGACCAGCCAGATGCAGGTTTTATTTTTTTTTTTAACTGTGGACAGATAAAAATGGTGACCATAATGCTGGCCATTTTAACCACTTTAAAATGTACCGTTCAGGGGCATTGAGCATGCCCACAACAACAGTCTCTGTCCCGTCGCCAAGACCCCCGCATTTTCCTAGCCTCAAACCCTGTTCCTATTGAACACTATGTCCTACAGGGTCCCACTCTACTGTCTCCAGCTATCTGACCAATCTGCATACTTCATGTCCATGGAATCATACATGCATTGACCTTTCGTGACTGGCTTGTTTCACTGACTACCCTGTGCTCGAGGTTCATGTGTAGAGGCAGGTGTCAGATGTCCTTCCTTTTAAGACTGGATACCACGTCACTTTGTGGACTTCATTCATCATAGAAAGACATGAGTCATCTCCACCTTTTGGATATCGTGAATAACACTGTGTGAACAAGTGTTGTGTCTGTTGGTCTTTTGATTCTTTTGTATGTGTATAACCAGTGAACATACTTTAATTCCCATTGTGTAATTACTGGATGAAACAGCAATTGTGTGTGTGTGTGTGTGTGTATGTGTGTGTTTGCATGCATGAGCAGGTGGGCTTACCATGCAGATGCCTGTGGAGACAAGATGTTGACACTGAGTGTCCTTCTCAAGCACCCTCCACTTAACTTTTTATTTTTGACCCACATTATGCAGCCCTAGATGGCCTGGAACTAACTATGTAGACCAGGCTGGCCTTGAACTCACAGAGATCCTCTTGCCACCTGCCTCTGCTTCCTGAGTGCTCAGATGAAAGGTCTATGCCATTTACACCAGGCTTTACCTTATGTTTTGAGATAGGGTCGTGCACTGAACCTAGGGCTCATTGATTGGCTAGACCGGCTGGCCAGTGAGACCCAGGGATCTTCCTGTGTCCCTGAGGGAGTTACCCTGAGGGCTCTGGGGTTATAGCTAATGCCTGGCTTTTTGTTACCGGTGCTGGGGACCTACACTTGGGTCTTTCTGGTCGTACAGTGAGCACTGTGCCCATCACTGTGCCGAGGAGGGTCTTCACAGCATCTTTTCTCATAGCTGCTACATCGCTTTGCAACCCCAGCAGCAGGATACAAGGGTCCCGATTTCCAGACAGCCTTACCAGCCCAACCAGCCTATGTCATTTTCTACTTTTCTTAAAAATAGCAATCTCAGTACCCACGACATGGAATCCAGCTTCTGGTTAATCCTTCTCTGAGTGAGGGCTATGAATGAGGGTCTCCTTACCTCAGGAGATAGTTTGTTCTTTATGAAGAATGAGCCCAAATATTGAGATGTTCTTTTTTTATCCTGAGTTCAAATACTACCACATCCTTTACTGACTTTGTCTTAGGACTCACTCCAAGTTCATTTCCTCTTCTCTCCTCCCCTGGGTCAGTATGAAGATGTGGTATACTGGTTTCTCTTTATACCTGTTAGCCCCTGACCCAAGTTGGACATGGGGCCTGGTAGAGCCATACTGCTGCCCCTGACACACCTTCTGCCTCCCGTGGACACAGGCACCAGCCCGGCTGGGGGACACGGTCCCTCTCCTAGGAAGGGTGAGTTATTGGAGGGAGACTCTTGCATTATGGGGAGTTAAATCATGCCTTGACTCAGACAAGAGCCCTTTGGCCCATGGGAGAACATTACTCACGCCGGCACCCCCGGGACCAGGCTCTGTGTCACGGAGAGCGCGGCTCCCATTCTCCTTGCTCAGAAACTCATAAATCATGCTTATTAGCACTTCAGCTCTTCAAACAGACAGAGAGCAGCTGGCTAGCACCAGGTCTCCTAAGTGCTTCTGGGGTGAGGTGGGCAGGAAGGGATGCCTCAGGGGTCCAGCGGCCCCATCCCCTCATCTCTAGATGCCACATCTTTGCTCAGACTCCCCTGGGGGTCAGCCAAGCCTCCCTCTGCTGGTTCATGTGAGACAGAGGGATGGCAGGTCTGGGGTCCCCAGGACAAGAATGGTCAAAGAGAAGAATCAAGGCGCCCAGGTGAGGACTGGGACACCATGTCTGTTTGTGGAAACCAGCACTTGGTGTGGTACTTCCTGACAAAAGCTGTCAATCTCCGTCCTGCAGTCATGTGATTCTGTCTCCATTCCTTGCTTCGTCTGTAAAATGAAGGCATTTTCTGACTCTCGCTACTAAAGTTCCACCCCACTTCGGCCTCCCTGACTAGGCAGAGCTCCAAGTGAATGGGCCACAGTTAAAATCTGAGCTGGCACTGAGGTTCCCTTGGCCATTTTACAAGGAGCAGCAGGACCAATATGGGTCCCACTGAAGTGTCTGGAAACGAAGAAAACAGTAGAGCGAGGAGTATCCCGTCTGAGGAACCAGCCCGGCAAGCTTTATCGCAGAGGCACAGCCCACACGCAGACACGTCGGAGCCCTTGCCTGGCTTGGTAAGGGTGTGCAGTGCCTGCACAGGGTCCAAGGAAGAGACTCCGAGGTTCCCGATGAGAGATGGGGCTTGGCAGGGTACAATACCTCTGCAGGGAGCCTGAAGCCAGGGCCACCCTGTCACCACGTGCGCGCACACACGCACACGCACACGCACACACACACACACACACACACACACACGGGGCAGCTTGCTTGGGGCAGTTATGGGAGAGCGTTTATAATCCCCAGGTTGCAGTCCCAACCATGACTGAAGACTGGCTTCACAACTTGTAGGTGGCTAGTAGCCAAATAGGAGCTTGTGAGCCTCCTAATTTTCTAAAGGATTCATATATACATGAACACATGTACATACACCAGAAGAGAGAAAGGGGGGGACTGCCATTGGTCAATTAGGCCCACCAATGGACCTGGAAATGTGAGCTAATGTGTGGGAAAGTACTGGGTTAGGAGGCAGAGGCGAGTGTCCACCCCGTTCCCCAGTTGAGTGACCTGCAAACTTTGACAGGTGTTCTGCCCATCTCTGACCAGCCACCTCACCTTGAGGTCACGTGTCACCCTACTACATCACACACCTGGCCAAGCATCGAACTCAGCCCTGTGAGACTACAGTGGGTGTACGAGGCCAACAGGCATGTTAGCGTTCTCTCTGGGTTATGCCTATGCTTTCAGGAGTCGGTTCTTATTGGGATTGCTAAATCGACCAAAGTCTAGAGTTGCCACTGATCTCTCTCTTCTATAGGAAAAAGTTTGCCAGGGGCAGCCAACAGCGGGCACAGGAGCTAAGGAATGATGATGGGCAAAAGCTCTGGAAGTTTCCTTTAAGTCCTGGCAACACCTGGGGCCAGAGCATCTCAGTCTCACTCTCTGGCCAGCACTCTAAGGGACACGTGACTCAGAAGGCCACTTGGTTGTAGGGGCTCACGAAAATGAAGACAATGATGTAGATGAGAGTTTTCAGATACTACTTTTACCTGTGAGAAGGGAGAAAATCAGGATCTAGTTCACTTCAAGAGCTTTACATGAAGCTTAGAAGCCAGAAGCCAGATTTTCTCAAAATCTTGACGTACTCTGATGGGAGCAAGAGGTGAGTGGTCCCTAGGTGCTCCCTCTCTGCTGTGAGTGCAGACAGGCTTTCTTGTTTGCTAGTTCCCGTGGGTCCCTGAAAGGGCTGTCGCCTCTCCATTTTGCATGTAAGGAAACTGAAGCTCAGGGAAGTCTTATAACTTGTGGAGGACAACAGAGTCTGTAAGCGTCAGAAATGGGATTAGACTTCAGATCTTGGCCATGACAGCATCCTGGCACCTCTTTCCTCTAGAGGAAGGGGGCTTGAGCACAAATCTCTGCGTCTCTCTCTCTCTCTCTCTCTCTCTCTCTCTCTCTCTCTTCTGGTATATATACATGTGTTCATGTAGATGTGTGCCTGGTGGCATGTGTGTTGTGTGTGTGCATATGTGTGCACGCATGGAGACCAGAGGTCAACACTGGGTATCTTTCTCAGTAGCTCTCCCCTTTATTTTTTGAGACAAGGTCTTGCACTCACTGAACCTGGAGCTCACTGATTTGGCTAGGCTGGCTGGCCAACGGGCTCCAGGAATCCACTTAGCTCCTCCTTTTTGACCAGCACCGAGGTTATAGGAGATGCTTCCATATCTAGCTTTGACGTGGGTGCTGGGATTCGAACTCCAGTCCTCATGCTTGTGATGTACTTTACTGATCCCACATCTCTACAGTCTCCCAGCAACATCGTTATGTCGGTGAGGAGAGGACTCACCAAAGCCATGCTCTGCAATGATTTGGGGAACATGAAGTCTAAATGGGTTGTGCCACCACAACCGCCAAGGGAGGGTGGTCTCTGTTTTCTACAAATGCTGTACTTTATTTTTCCAAGAAGTGATTCTTTAGCAGCTCAGATTTTTATCCACTGACTTAAAATAATTCAGCTCTGACCTAGACATCCGTCTCAATGCCCTGTGTGGAAGAGAGCTTCAAACTTGAGTGGTATCTTTGTCAGTTTTATGTTGCTATAACAAAACACTAAGACTGAGTGATTTACAAAAAAAAAAAAAAAGCTATATTTGGCTCATGATTTTAGGAGCTGGGGAGCCCAAGAGCATGATGCTGGTGTCTGTTTAGCATTTGTGAGTGCCTTCCTCTGCACCAGAACGTAGCAGAGGGCAACACAGAGTACTCACAGGGAGTATATCGGCTGCGGCATACTCTCCTGCTCCTGAAGCCACTATCCCCTCTGATGACCTACTAATGACTATCTAAAGACCTCATCCCCAAGCATCATTAACACACTTGCGCAAGCTTTTTACCACCTGTGAGAAAGCAGACTAAAGAAGGAAAGGGTTACTCTGGCTCATGGTGACAGACATCCACAATGGACTGGCTCCATTGTCTTGTGGCAAGGCAAAAACACCATGGCAGAATGGTGGTATAGAGCGAAGCTACTCACTTCATGCCAGCCAGGAAGGAGAGACAGGAGGAGACAGAGAGCACCTGTGACAAGACATACCCTCCAAGGGTGCTACTCCCTCCAAATAGGCCTCATATCTCAGCAACCCATTCAGCCATGAACTCATCAGTGGAGGAATACATTCATGAAGTTAGTACCCGATGATCGAATCACCTCTCAAATGTGCTGCCATTCGGGCACTGCAACCCCAGTCTCAGGGCACTGAAGGAGTCTAAGGATTGAATTCCCAACATATGAAATTTGGGAGACACACTGACAGAAAGTAGAAATGTGACAGAAGATGGAAAGTTTGAGAGAAACCAGGTTCCCCTAGGAGTATGTGCTGGATGTCCATTGTGACCCCGAAGGAGTACTGGAGGTGGAAGGGGAGTGACCTCAATTCTAAATGATCCCCCTGCACTGATCCTTATGGTCACCATGTAAGCTATTCATCCCTCACCTAAGGTATAGCCAGAGTCCAACATCTAGGCCTCGAGAGCCCAGACTGGGCTGAGCAGGGTGGGGCCACGCCCCTGGGCTGGAACACAGCTAGTGCAGCTTTAGAACACTGCCTGTCATGCCGATGTAAGACTCCAAAGGCTGAAAAAACACAGTGGGTAGGAAATGTGCTCAGAAGGGCGGCCACCTTCTGTGCTTCCGGAGAGCTGGGGACACTGAAGGGGTCCTGTGGACATCAGACTCTGCTCTGAGATGTGGATTCAAGTGCCTGCCACCTTCTGGGAGTGATGGGCTGAAGGCCAGTCATCCAACACCTGTGAACAGAGTCCCTGCAGAGCTTTCCAAAGTTCTACAATTGCTTTGAACTGTGAGCTGTGCAGTCAGATGACCTCATCTTCTACCTATGTCCTTGGTCTTTGGACTTCCTGATTTTGCTAGTCTCCACTTGTCTGTCTAACTTGCAAATTCCGTCTTCTTTTATCCACTTTCCCAGACCTGCCGACCTAAGCTCTCCTGGCCCACTTGAGTCCCGCCCTTGACTTCCAATATATTGACTTTGTCCATTCTTTCTAGGTCCCCCAACTAGCTATTTCAAATGTGTCTTTATATTAGCACAGTAGATTTTCCCTTTCATAAGGGCCGTGCTGAGCCTCTGTCCCTCTGCGTGGTCACATAGACTGGCACGCTGACACTATAGAACAGTGCCGACCTGCAAGTGAGCTTCCTAAGGTGTCACCATGCTTCACCTGAGATCACAGTCCTGGAGTTCCCATCTCAGTGCTGTCCCAGACCAGCAGACACCTCCAGCAAGTCACCTAAGCCATGGTCCATTTGAATCTCTAGTCATTCATCTGCTTCTTCATGAAACATGAAGCAGAGCCAGGAACACACCACAGGAGAAGATGTGACTCTGTCTGCAGAGATCACAGTCTGTTCTGTAGACCGAAATGTGTGAGGTAAAATGAAAAGTCAGGGTTGGAGAGATCATCAGTGAGTAAAGATGCTTGCCACCAAGCCTGTTGACCTGAGTTCCCTCTCATGACCCACATGATGGAAGGAGAGATGTTGTCCCCTTTCTCTCTCTCTCTCTCTCTCACACACACACACACACACACACACACACACACACACACAAAATGAATTAATGCAATAAAAACGTTAAAACGTTACAGTCATGTGGTAAATTATTACAGTAGCATTGGTTATCCTAGGTACACAGAGGATGAATCAATCAGTTTCTGCTGCCCAGAAGACTCTCCCTCCGCCTTTCTGGGACTTGCCCCCCAACTTCAATAGTTCTCTGGTCAAATGTCATGTTATAGAAAGTCTGCTTGACAGGATGTGGAATTACGTAGGGGACAATCCTCTGGACAGTCTGTAAGGGAGCTTCTGAGCTGAGTTAACGCAGGGGGTGATGCCCTATATATGGGCATCACCAAGAAGCCCATTGTCTGGGGTCCCCAGATTAAATTAAACAAGAAAAATGAGTTAAGTACCAGTATTCACTTCTCTCTGCTTCCTGACTGCAGACGCCACGTGACCAGCTGCCTCACACACCTGCTGCCATGCTTTCCCCACCATGATGGACTGTACTCTCAAACTGTGAGCCAGAATAAACCCTTCTTCTTTAAGTTGCTGTTGTCACACAGTAATGGAGTTACATACAGTAATGGATGTTACACACAGTAACATGCTGTTACACACAGTAATGGAGAAAGTCATTAATATATTTCCCTGAGCCAACAGCTCCATGTCCATCCCCGCCCTTGTCCTCTCCACCCTTGTCCTCCCTGTCCTCTTGCTTTACTTTGATTCACAACATTTATGACACTGAGCAAGACAGAGACTTTCTTCTGTGCTTCAGAGGGCGGGGCTCCCATTCCAGCAGCCAGTTGAATGGCGGCCCTCAGGAGATGGGCACACATGGAAAGCCAGAGGTTAGGAGTCCTGAGATGGGATCATCTACGATTTCCCACATGAACTGTAAGTCTAGTCACAGGGGTCCTCATAAGAGATAACAGAGGGCGACACAGACACGCCAGGCCAAGTCAGGTGAAGACGGAGACAGATCCTGGCATGGCAGACACCTGAGCCCCAGAAGGGGCAAGAAGGAAATATTCCTCCAGAGCCTGGGGAGGGACACTGCCCCGCTGACATCTCGATTTCAGACTTTTGCCACTGCAAGTGCCTGAGAATAGATGGCTGTTGCTGGAGGCACCAGATTTGTGGTCATTCATTAAAACAGTCACAGAAAACAAACACACCCTTGTGATCTGCACAGCCACCCTCGGGCCAAACTTCTGAAACTTAAGCAGTTAGGACAAGGCATCTTCAGTGCCACGGCCTCTCACCGATCTACCAGAAGGGAAGCGGAGACAACTTGGAGTGGAGAACATGGGGACCCTTAGCACTCTGCGTAGACCACACGAGGGCAAGACTGCAGCCCTCGCTGTTCGTGGGATGGAAAGACTTGACATCGCCTGATCCTGGTGGGGACTCCAACGCCCACCAACACTGACTATAATGCAAGAGGTAAAAATACCTTTGAGGTGGTGCGTCATTTTAAACCTGGAGAAGAACCTACCTATGTTTTGAGTGTTTTGCCTCCCTGAAACTCTTGATGAAATCAGCGCCCCACCCCCCACCCCATGGTGGAATATGATAAGGGCGAACATCTGAACTGACTGTAGTGACCAGAGGGCGTCGGGAGCTGACTCAGACTAGATGAGGTCACCAGAGTGGAGTGTGCCCCATGACTGAATCCTGGAAATTCTATAGGAAGGGCAGAGAGACAAAGCAATATGCACATCTTGCCTCTTGTGGGGTGACACACTGAACCTCCTTTGGACTGTACAAACAAGAAGACCATCCCAGGTGAGGCCTTTTGACCATGGCTATCCAGAACTATGGGCCCAAATACACCCCTTTTCTCTTCAGTTATCCAGTTTACAGTACTCAGTTATTAGCCACAGAAAATGGATGAATGTTGAGCCCAAATTTCTGATTCTTCTTTTGAAATAGTGCCTCATATATCCCAGGCTGGCTTCAAATTAGCTACCTAGCTATGAAAGACTTTGAACTTCTGATCCTCCTGACTATTTCCCTGGTGCTGGGATGGTAGGTGTGGACCATCACATGTGATGCTAGGGACTGAACTCAGGGCTTCATGCATGTGAGGAAAGTGCTTTAGTGACTGAGTTACACTCCTGGCCCTTAAATTTCTATAAGAAATGGTTACAAAAACCATACACTGTCCTTACTTTAGATGCTTTATGTGAAACTGTGTCCTCTACCACAAAGGCATGCACATTACACACAAACACACGGAAAGAGGTCTCTAAGGATTCATTCTGCTGATGGAATTGGGGAGCTGGGGGAAACTAAAGTGGTTAGTGTGTATATGTGTGTGTTTGCCATGATTTTAACCATTATTTTTCATTTAAGCAAGACAAGATGCTGGCTAAAGAACTGGCTTAGTGGTTAAGAGTACTTGCTGTGAAGACAAGAGAACCTGAGTTCAAATCTCCAGCACCCATGTAAAAGCCTAGAATGGTCACAAGTGCCTGTAGCCCCAGCACTGAGGAGCAGGAACAGGTGTATCCCAGGAGCTCACCGGCCAGTGAGCCTAGCCAAAATGGCAAGCTTCAGGTTCAATGAGAGAGAGACCCTGTCTCAAAAAACAAGGCGGAGCCAGGTGTGGTAGCTTATACCTTTAATTCCAGCACTCAGGAGGGAGAGGCAAGCAGATCTTTGTGAGAAAGAGGCCAGCCTGGTCTACACAGGGAGTTCCAGGCCAGCTATGACTACAGAGAGACCTTGTCTCAAAAAGACTAAAATATATTAAAGGTAGAAAGCACATGTGTGCACATACCCACCCCCGACACCCCCCCACACACCATCACCACCACGCACACACACACCACCACCACGCACGCACACACACACACCATCACCACACACACACACACACCATCACCACCACACACACACACACACCATCACCACCACACACACACATACCATCATCACCACACACACACACACCATCATCACCACACACACACACACCACCACCACCACGCACACACCCACCACCACGCACACACACACACACCATCATCACCACCACGCACACACACCACCACCACGCACACACACACACCACCACCACGCACACACACACATACCATCATCACCACACACACACACACACCACCACCACCACGCACACACACACACCACCACCACGCATACACACACACACCATCATCACCACACACACACACACCACCACCACGCACACACACACCACCACCACGCACACACACACATACCATCATCACCACCACGCACACACACCACCACCACGCACACACACACACCACCACCACGCACACACACACATACCATCATCACCACACACACACACACCACCACCACGCACACACACACACCACCACCACGCACACATACACATACCATCATCACCACACACACACACACCACCACCACGCACACACACACACACCATCATCACCACCACGCACACACACCACCACCACGCACACACACACACCACCACCACGCACACACACATACCATCATCACCACACACACACACACACCACCACCACCACGCACACACACACACCACCACCACGCACACACACACACACCATCATCACCACACACACACACACCACCACCACGCACACACACACATACCATCATCACCACACACACACACACCACCACCACGCACACACACACATACCATCACCACCACACACACACACACACCACCACCACCACGCACACACACACACCACCACCACGCACACACACACACCACCACCACGCACACACACACACACCATCATCACCACACACACACACACCACCACCACGCACACACACACCACCACCACGCACACACACCACCACCACCACGCACACACACCACCACCACGCACACACACCACCACCACGCACACACACCACCACCACGCACACACACACCAACCACCACTACTTAAGACAAAGGACAAAGAAAATATGAGAATCCATTAACTAAGCTGAGTGTGACCTTGTGACCACCGTGGCCTCACATCAGGCGGTGGATGGGGAGAGCGAGAAGGCCCTCTACTCTTCCATGTGGTGCTCTGGACTCATAGATGTTGCTACTGCCGTTTTGGTTCCTCCTCACAGTGATGCAGAACCGGGGGACGGACTGAAGTCTAGAACACCGTGTTCCAAACTCAAAGTGCCGTTCTGACAGTGTTGCAGAAAGACCGACCCTTTGTTGCAGTTCTTGCAGCAGCTGAGGGAGACCCCTCCACCCCATCTCGCCCTCTAACCCGGCAGTTTCAGTGACAGCACCTAACTCCAGAGGCGTTATGGACGCATACTGAGGCCAGGTCAGAAGTTCTCAGAAGGAACCACTCTAAGGAGCGAGTGCAGCCCCGTTCCTCCCCTATCCTGGGGGTCTTTGGGGCCTGAGAAAGGGAAGCAGCCTCTCATCTCTTTAAGGAACATAAGCCCACATGGATGACGGGGTCCAGGGATGGGCCACTGGTCAGGCTATCACATGAAGCTGAGCCCTGCATTAATGAATTTTCTCAAACTTCTCTGACCCTGTACTGACCATGAACTTTGATTCATGCTCTGGCCTTGCACTAGTCAAACAGTGGCTGGCTAGTTTGTGTCTCCGGAACTGAATCAGAGTCACCAGCAGCCCATGTCCCTCCTGTCCTCCACCCACTTTCCTTCTTTCCCCTTCTTCCTTTGTTCTGTTTTGGGACAGTGTCTGACTATGTAGTCCAGTCTGGCTATAAATTCAGCATCCTCCTGCCTCAGTTTCCTAGCTGCTGGAATTATAACACTGTGACACCAAACCTGGTCCTTATATTTTCGTTCCTTCCCTCTTCTGACCTTCTCTTTCTTTATCTTTCTTTTTCTTTCTTTCTTTCTTTCTTTCTTTCTTTCTTTCTTTCTTTCTTTTCTTGCAGTTAGGGTCTATAGCCCAAGCTAGCCTTGAACTCATGAGCTCATGATCCCCCTGCCTCAGTCATGCAGACTGGGATTCTAAGCATGTTCCCATCCCTGGTTGCTGTGTTGGTTTTCAGGTACTGCCCCAGCAAAGGAATATAGTCCCTGTGACTTAAACAATAGACCTTTCTCCTCTCACAGTTTTGCAGACTTGAGCTCAAGGCCGTGTGGGGCCGGCTCCTCTGAGGCCTTGCTCCTCAGCCTGCAGATGCCATCCCTCCCCCTGTCCTCACACAATCTCCCTCTGTGAATGTCTGTGCCCTGACCTCTTCTTACAAGGACACTGATCTTACTCTACAGGACCTACCCCAGTGATCTCGGTTTTTACCTTAACTATCTCTTTTTACAAAGATTTATTTATTATTTTATGTGTATGAGTGTATTGTCTGCATGTATATAAGTGCACCCATGTTGTACAATGCCCGAGGTCAGAAGAGGACATCACATCCCCTGGAACTGGAGTTATGGATGGTTGTTTGCTGCCATGTGGGTGCTGGGAATTGAACCTGGGTCCTCTGCAAGAGCAGTCTGTGCTCTTAACCACTGAGCCGTCTCTCCAGCCCCCCTCCTTAAAGATCTGCTGTCCCAACTCAACTGCATTCAAGACTCTAACACCTGAATTTGGAGGGGACAGCTCAGCAACTAAGGTCACACTGGTTGTGGAGTTCAGGGCAGGCTGAGGCACTGAGGATAGTGAAGAATAACTCAAGTCTGCCATGGCATACATGCGGTGAAATGTGGCCAAGGCCACATCACAGACCACTGCTATTGTACCAGATGGAAGGTGTGAGAGGGCCTTGAGACTGGAACTGATCTGAGGTCCTGAGCCAAGGGAGCTGAGAAAGAGCCTCATGTTTATTTATTACCACTAATAAATACACTGTAGACTTGCCGAAGCCTCGGGCCTGGCCTCTGCCTGTGTTCTCTGGCCTTGACCCCTCAACTATTGCTGAGCTCACGGTCTCTGTCTCCGGCTCCCTTTTCTTACTCTCTGTTATTGTGGCCTGGTCCAGCCCACACAGCAAGCAACATCTTCAAGGCTGCAAGACAGGGGAGGCCCAGGATGGACTTTTAGACTAAACTCACGCCCTTGAGCTACCTTCTCAAGGGCACCATGTTGTCCCAGGCAGCAGCTGCAGCTGCCCTGGGGGAGCCAGAAAGTTCTACTTTGTTGTGCACAGAAGGGGCTGATGCTCAGAAACAGTACACTCTGGGAAAGAGCCCCTGAACCCTGTTCCAGGGGCTCTGTCTTCTGTGACCCTGGGAAGGCGCAAGGACATTTGCAGGGCCAAGGCAGCTGGCAACATTTTGCAGACACTGGTTTGTGCCAGTGATCTTGCCACTTTGGGAATAAGGGTCTATTCTTAAAGTGGGAACTGCTTTCTCAGAATGTAGGACACCCCTCCCCACAGTGCCAACCCATCTGCAGGCATCACCCAATCATTTGCACAGTAAAAGGGTAGGATTATATAACTGTCTTACCCTTATCATGTAGAAAAATAATCTGAGACTTAGGGTGGGCAACTCGCTCCAGGTGGCGAAGCTAGTGGCTGGGGGAAAGCCTTCTGGCTTCTGAGTCAGACATTTCTTCTGACCTCAGGCCTGAGCGTATTTCCAAGTGCATGTAAGGTCACTCCTCCCCTCCCTGTGCCAGGGACCCACTGTTCCAGGTGACTGACTGTCTAGAGTAGTGTGCACATGACTCAAGGACTAGGCCATCTATCCTTGGCCTGCAGCTATGCTGCTAGTGGCAATGGGACCCCGAGTGTGGGAGGAGCTGGGCTCTCGTACCTGGCAATGATGAGGGAGGAAGCCAACACTGTGGACAAAGAGTAGGACGTCAGATTCAGACCGCTCCACCTGGACCTAGACAAGCTGTGATGGGGCACAGGTTAATTTCCCCATCTGGGACATGAAAGCGATGGTGCCTGCTTGGGGGAACCAGTGGGAGGGTGAAAATGACCAAGGCGTGCCAGTCATCCAGCCCTGTACGTGTTCAGCAAACAGCAGGGTATACTGTTGCAGTGGGCATGGCCCACTACATGACAAAGACCTGGTCAGGGCAGGAGCTGCATGGCTTTGCAAGACAGTGCCTGTGACTCTCAGCAAGCCCTCAGGCTGATGTGATTGCCTCCCACACACCTGTCATTCCGACATGACACTCAAGTCTAAAGGCTGTGGGTATGTGGTCAAGCTGTCCCACCTGGTTAAGCCTCCTCATCCTTGCCTT
The DNA here is from genome assembly GCA_035773235.1 of Eospalax fontanierii. NCBI lineage: Eukaryota > Metazoa > Chordata > Mammalia > Rodentia > Spalacidae > Eospalax > Eospalax fontanierii. The sequence continues at coordinate 57,519,409 of CM069542.1, read as the reverse complement.
CAAAAGGGACCTAGTACAGGTGTTTTCCTTCCAGTGTTGTGAGGTTCAAATGAGACCACATAGGTGAAGAGTGGACCCAGAACACAGTTCCCACCTCTACCAGGGACTGTCAGCATCAATCACACCACAAATGTCATTACCACCAGCTATGTAAGGGTGTGACACAGCATCTGGGCTTGGAAAGTCAGGATGAAGGGGCCAAGTGAGGCCTGAATCCAGTAGGAAAGTGGCTGGCCAGTATTAAAGAGCAGTGCCTTCTAAAAGCAGGTGAAAACTCCAGTCTGCCAACTCTCCCTCCTGACTGAGCATGGTTACTGAGAGTCCCTTGTCTCAACTGTGGCTCTACTCTGCACAGGGCCACTTGCCTCCTCTGTGGATGTCCAATGGCAGCAGATGGATCTCTGAGTTCTTTACAACCCCATCGTCCTGGGACCCATGACTCTGGGGCTGTACTGAACTGTGCGTTACCCACAATGCTCCTCTCCAGTTAGCTGGCTCCAAGTAGAACAGGACGGAAGTGGGCACTTGCCTGGCTGGCTGCCCCTTCCTGGTCTGCATGCCCCATTCTTTCCTCCTGACAGAGCGGATGCAGTCAGCCTGGGAAGCAGCTTCCATAATTGTGTGGCTGGGACTCAGAAGAGGTGTCTGACTTAGAGGCCAGAAGGCTCCCCTCACAGTTACTAGCTCAGACCCAAAGAGCTGGGAACTTGGCTACTGAAAGGTCCTGTGAGCCCTGAGTCACCTCAGAGAGAGAAGCATCCAGCAAAGGCTGGTGTTGGGGAGGATGGTTAACACCTGCTCACCCACCTGAAGGCACACAGATGCTCAGCACAGGCAGCCAAAGGAGGCAAGGGGTCTGTTTTGTTCTGCTCTTTGTGGTTGATCTGAGGACAGAGTTTCATATAGCCCAGGCTTACCTTGAACTCTGTGTAACCAAGGATGGCCTTGAACTCTTGATCAACCACAGGCACACACCACTGTGGCTGGCTGGGATCTACCATGCGGGACATGGAAATGACTGAGCGCTAGGAATACTTCTATATCCATTTCCTCCAACTTTAGCGTATGCTCAGAAGAGGGAGGAATTCCCTTCCTCCTGTTTACTCAGCCGTTCCCTGTGAACCAGCATTGTGCCGGGCACGTGGCAGACCCTCAATGGAACAATTATAGCCTCACAGAGCAAGCACGGTGCGTAGAGAAAGGAAAAGCCATCGAAGCAATAACTGGACAGGGTTTTGAAGAGCAAGTAGGAGCTCATTTTCCACTTAGATCTTAGATAAGTTTGTTATTGGTGATAGTTGTAAGACCTTTAAGGAAGCTACAACAGGCGGTGTGAGCCATAGGGAAATCAGAGTAAACATCCCGAGGTGGATGCTAATGACATGGTGTGCATATGTCCAGTACTGTGTCAGTACTGGGTTTCTTACCCCTGCTAGCTGCACTTTGAGACAACCTCCTCCAAAGATGAGCCTCTCCATGGAGAGAGGCCCCTCCCAGAGATAGGTCTCTCTCCCTCAGAGATGAGCCTCTTCCTGGAGAGCGGCCTCCCCCAGTGGCAGGATTCCTCTGAAGATGGATCTTCCTATGAGATGGTCCACTCCCACTGACAGCTCTCTCCTGGAAACCAGTCTCCTCAGAGCAGGGTCTCCCCTGGAGAAAGGTCTCCCCTAGAGAACGACCTCCCCTAAAGACAGGTGTCCCCCAGAGATGGGCCTCCCCTCCAGAGTGGACTCTATTAGACAGACTTCCCCCCAAAATGGACCTCCCTGAGAGATAGGCATGTGACAGTTTCAACCTCAGGCCTTCTGCTTTCACAGGGCCTGCTCTTTTCTGGGCAGGGTGGCCTCCTTCCTGGAAAGCAAGGGAACGACGGTCACCCTAACCATACAGCAATTACAGAGCCTTTTGTTAGAACTCCAAGACCCAAGGCCAGAGCTTAAAATAAACTCCAAGGATTTCTATGCTAACTTTTTAAAAACAGCCTTTCAGGGCTGGGGAGATGGCTCAGTCAGTAGAGCATTTGCCATGCAAACATGAGGTCCTGAGTTTGAACCCCAACACCTACGTAAAAAAGCTGGGCACAGTGGCATGTGCCTATTACCCAGTGCGAGGGAGGCAGAGGCAGGACAATCCCTGGGACTTGATAGTCAACTATCTACTGAATTAGTGAGTTCCAGGTTTAGTGAGAGGTCCCATCTCATAAGAGGCAGGTGAAGAAGACGCCTGGCATTAACCTCTGACCCCAAATGAACTCATACACACACATGTGCACACACATGAAGACACACAATTTAAACAGTTTCTGAGCCGGGGGCATTGGTGCTTTGCTTTCTCCCCGTCCTCTCTGCCCCTTCCCTGACTTCCTTCCAGAGCAAGGTCTCATGAGCAGTGGAGGCCAGCAGGGGAGACAGAGAGCAGCCACTCCACTGTTACGGATCCTGGAAGGTCCTCAGGCCAGGAGGAGCAAGGGAGGTGTCCTCAGCCCATCTCCCTGGACAGAGGGTCCAAAATGCAGGGTGGAGGGGGAGGAGGCAGAGGAGTGGAAAGATAAGCCTCGGCCATTTGTCTTTTTAATTGGCTCAGATGCTGAGGAGAGCTGAGCCTTATCCCCCTGCTCTGTGCTGGATGGGGGCCAGGCTCCGACTGTGGGCTGCACAGCGTGGGCTGCAGGGAGGCTGGGGCTGCCATGCCCAGGAAGGGCATCCTGGGAGGACGGGATCAGCGGGGCAGGATGGGAGGAAGCATGAGTGGTCAGAGATGGGCTGGCTGCTCTGGCATCCCAGAAATTTAAGACAGCAATTCAGGGACTGAAATAGACATGTTTTAAAGAATCCATGGCATCTGAAGGGCCCTCCTGGTTCTCCTAACTCATTCCACTACTGTGGAGGAACTTGTCAAGCAGCCAGGCCCGCGGCGCTCTGGGTACAGCAAGGACAGGCAGAAGTGGTCGCTGGAACTTAGATCCCTCCTGCAGTCAGTGACTGGGGCCTTGGTAGGTGAGCCGGGACAATGTCAGTCTTCACATTTGCCTGTAGACTGATGCTCAGCATGCCCTATTATGTCTGTGCATTGTTATTTCCCTAGCGATTAGGACAGGACAGGTTCCCCTTCCCAAGTCACAGATGAGATTGCCAGAGCTCCATAAAAGTGCTCAGCACAGCCAAGAAGAGTGACCTGGTTGTAGCTCACGTGAGTATACTAGTCTGTGACAGAATCTGGCTCCTCAGAGCTGGCTACATCCTAAGAGGCCATACAGGTGATGCAGGGGTGGTGACCTCAACCCTGCAAGCTGTCTCCATGCAAGCACCCACTCGGAACCATCTTAGCCGGGCCGTGGACATGGAAGAAGGGTGCTACAAATTCAAGGATGCAGGAAGGTCAGAGCTTCTGTGCAGACTTGGAACAGAGAATGAGTCATGAGGGAAGGAAAGGGAGGCGGGATTACCTCAGTGAGTGATGGGGTTTTAAGAGAGCAGGAAAGCAGGAAAAACTGGGCCTCAGTAGGTATGCTAAGGGTCCTCAGTAGGCCTCAGGCACTCCAAGCAAAACCAGACACTAGGGCATTGGGCTTCATAGAGCATTACAGGTCATGTCCAGCAGGTGGCAGTGGTATCTCTTGGGGAAGGGGCCTTTTCTAATTGTAGGAAGGCTCTCTAAGGGTTCCTGATGGCCCCAGGTAGGAGGAGGCTCAGCCGTTACCTACAACCATTTCACCATTTGACAGGTATAGAGCAAGATCTGCCCATGGGTTACTGAGTACCTCACAACAGTCATGGAGATGGGTTATACTTGTTCTGCTTGGCAAGAAACGAGCAGAAAAACCAAGGAGCCAATGCTTTGGGCAAATAAGAATCAACCCAACACAAGAAGAACTTATAGCTACCAAAGAGTCAAAGATGTATGGCAGAGGAATGCCCATCAGCAGAAACATGCAAAGTTGAAAGTTGGGCAGGTGATTATTTCTTAACACACTGAAGGTTCTGAAATGCCAGATGGGGATGAAAAAGGCCAATCGGATCCTTTTTGACCCACACAGCTACTGTAGGAAGAGGAAATGCTGACAAGGGCCTGAACTCATAGAGGAAGAAAGCACCCTGTCACCACGCGCCTGTAAGACAAACCTGCCACCATGATGCACCTGTCCCATCGGCACACGGAGCAAGCCTGCCAGCCGGTACAGTGGGTGGAACTGAACAAACGGGGTCAGAGCTGCTGCTGTTTGTTCTCCTGATCGACTCGTGCCCCACCCCCTCTCACTGATTAGCATCAACCTTGACTGCCATTTGATACTTTGGGTATCTACCCAAAGGACCCCAGTCCCCAAGCTCTCACTAGTTTCACGTACAGACTTGAGAGAGGATGACAGTTCTATTTCCTTTCCTTGGGAGAAGGAGCAAGTTGGGAGAGGACTTACAGGTTTGTAACAGTGTGGAGAGCTAGCCTAAGCCAGCTAAAATTCCACAGGCCCTAAAAATTCCCATCCTCATCCAGCACCATACCCACCCAGAAACCCCAGACAGTGACCATATGTGACCCCATGTTGAACAGAGAGACCTTGGCAAACGTCAACCAATTGCCTATAATGTCTGAGAAGTGAGGGTGGTGCCAGAGGGATGAGCTTCCTCATCTACATCCAACAGATGTAAACACTGGTTGGGAGTAATGACAGAGAGACCCCTCGAGGCCAGCCTCCCGACCTGCTTCTCCCAGAGTAGAGGCCCCTGGAGCTCCAGCCCTAATGGCCCCCGGATGGCAGCCTATTACTCTTATCTTCTGCAGACCAAAGCACCTCCAAGAAAGACATTTCTGGTGCCGTGTTCTGGATGTCTCAGTAATCCTCTCATTTATGTGTGTAGACAAGGAGATCAAAGCCCCCGGGGATGCGTGAAGCATGTCAGGGCTGGGGCTCTCCATCCATTAGAGCTGACAAATGTCTTGTTCAGCTGATGAGCAGCAGATAGCCACCCTGCCGGGGGAGAGTGGAGAGGAGGGAGGTGGAGGCAGTGGCCGGGAGGCCACAGAGATGGGAGAATTGGAGAGGCAGAGGTGGAGGGAAGGCCAGAGCTAGGTCCCACCCACATCAGGACCCTCATTCTTTTCTCTGTGTGTGTACATGTGTGCACACACGTGTATGTGTATATGTGTGTATGTGTGCATGTGTATATCTGTGTACATGTATGCATGCAGGTGTATGTGGAGGCCAGAGGCAAACTCAAGAGTCAACCACTTTGATTATTTTTGTGACAGAAAAGTCCCTCATTGGTCTACAGTTCACCAAGTAGGCTAGGCTGGCTGGCCGGCAAGCCCCAGAGACCCGCCAGCTTTCACCTCCCCAGCCAGGATTACGAGCCTGTGGCACCATGCATTGAGAAAAGGAATTTGGAATCTGTGACCTTCTCTTGAAAATCGCAGAACTGCAGAGTCCACACACAATCCCTCCTGTCACCATCGTGGTTGCTTCTGCCGCCCAGTTCTTCCTCACAGGAGAAGGTGCACTGTCTAGCCTGCTGACAGGAGATCTGTGAGCCAGGAGACAGTGTTCCAGCCACAGGAGGAAGAGGCCACAGGCACCCTCGAGCCAGGGGATGGCTAGTGAGAGTGTCCACCTGTGAGAGTCCCGGAGGGCCTGCCACGGAGGAACTGCTCCCACAGGGGTCCTGTCTCTGTGCCTGGGGTGCCCGGCCTCCTTTAGGACCTGGTACTGGTCCCCAGTACCACCTCTGGAACCAGGTGCTCAGACTCTGGCTCTTCTGTGACACTGGCAGCAACAGTGTGCCACAGCTGCTGGTCCATCCTCACAGCGCCATGTATCCAGCACACCTGTCTCAGCCTTAAAGCTTGCAGGAGATGGCGTAGGCTACACCCACAGCTTAGCACCAGCGTCACCTGGAACTTCAGCATACTCACCTGTGCAACAGTGACTACTTCCAGTTCTAAGAGTTAAATCCATGGTCTCAGCTATCATGTATTTACTATGAACATTATATGCTATTGCAAACTTATCACTGAAGTGAGACAAAATATTGGACACCACATTTTCCTTCCCCAGTCGCTGTTTCTTTAGGAGAAATAGGCTTAGTCAAGAAAAGGTCAAGAGTCATGAATACTTGTAATTATGTAAGTGGACACCTGAGAGCTTGCAAAGACAGTCTTGTGGAGATCAATTGGTTTTTAAAAAACATTTTCTTTATTATTTTTATTTTATGCAGATGAGGGTATTGCCTGCATATATATAAGTGCACCCATGTCATGCGGTGCCCACAGTCAGAAGAGGGCATTGCATCCCCTATAACTGGAGTTACAGACAGTTGTCAGCCACCATGTGGGTGCTGGGGATCAAACTCTTGTCCTCTGCAAGAGCAGCCAGTGTTCTTAACTTCTGAGCCATCTCTCCATCCCTGACACCAATTGGTTTTTTAAAGTACATTAGGCTTCACACTATCATAACCAAAATATGGTGAGGCCAATTGGCAAGTGAATAGCTAAAGAAGATGTGGTGCAAATACAAAAATGGAATGCTATATAGTCATAAAAAGGATGGAACCTGCCATTTGCAGCAAGGTAGAACTAGAGGACATTATGTTTAGTGAAATAAGCCAGGTACAGGGAAAAAAATGTCACATTTTCTCTCACATGGGGAAGCTAAAAGTGCTAATTTCACAGTAGTCAGTAGAACAGAGGTCACAGGAGGCTGTGCCTGACTCAGGTCTTGGCTTCACCAGGGCTAGGCAAGTATTCTACCAAGAAGCTGCATCTCAAACCGTGTTACTTTTAAATTTTGATATGGGGTGTTACTAAGTTGGACTTGAACAACCTCAATAACTCAAGCAGGCCTTGAATTTATGATCCTTTTGCTTCAGCCTCCTGGGTAGTTGGGGTGGTAGGTCTGGCCAGCAAGGAGGATTTAGAAGACAGCAGGTTTGTAGTTCTCCGGGCTTCCTGTCTGGCCCCCTTGCCACCCCTGTCACAAATCCCCCATTCCCAGATCTTATGGCCAGTGTTTCTAACCACTAGCTTGGGCATCCTTTCCTCCCTGGAATGTTCTTCTCTAGCACTGGCTGGTTAATTTCTGTCTGGTGGAAAGCTCAGCTCATGATGGTGGTCCTCAGAGGCAGGCCCATCCTCCTCCGTTGCTAAGGAAACCATTCTGCTCCCACTCGACCAGCTGCCTCTGGCCAGCTGCCCCCATACATGCTTTTCCTGTTTAAGAATATTTTGTTTATTATTGTTATTTGATGTGTGTGGGAATATTGTCTGTATGTATGTAAGTGCTCCCATGTCCTGCAGTGCCTGCAGAGGTCAGAAAAGGGCATCAGATCTCTTGGAACTGGAGTTATGAGGGCAGTTGTTAGCCACCTTGTGGGTGTTGGGAATCAAACCTGGGCCTCTGCATGAGTGGCTGGTGCTCTTAACCACTGACCCGTATTTTCACATCTTTCAGTATGATTGATTACCTGCAGTCCTACCCAAGAGGTAAATATAACTTGAGACATTTCCCAAACTTGCTTGACACTACTTTTAATTCTCAAGGCATTATTAATCATCCACAAGATTCCAGGGTACACACTTGAGGAAACAGTGAGATAACCCTTCTATCAGTGTTCACTGAAAGCATCCTTGCTGGGAGACAACAGAGACTATTCTTGGGACAATGTCTCCTAGGCTATAGTAATATACATTTTACTGTATATTTAATAACCATGAATGGCTACATTTCATGAATGGCTACATTTCATGAATGGCTACATTTTATGAATGGCTACATTTCATGAATGACTACGTTTCATGAATGGCTACATTAGAATTTACCTCCCTCTTTTTTTGTGAGATAAGGTCCTATTCTATATCCCAGGTTGACCTCAAACTCCACCCTCTGCCTCTACCTCCTGAGGGCAGAATTTGCAGGTGTGCCCCACCACACCCACCACTTTTTTTTCTTGTAATACCAGTTATTCCTCATCCTGAAGCTGTGTTGGAAGCTCAGTGCACATCAAATGAGGCCACAGAATGCTGTATGGCAGCCCACCTAGCCTTGGAAGGTGGAGACGGGGATCCCCGGAACAAGCTGGCTAGCAAGACCAGCCATATTGGTGAGCTCTGGGTTTGACTGAGAAACCCTGTCTCATTGAATAATCTAAGAGAGCAAATAAGGATGATTCGTAACATCAACCTTGGGCCTCCATATGTACATGCACTCCTATACACATGTGCTCACACACACACACATACACACATATGACACACACCCCAACACAGGAAAGCGTGGAAACAAAAATCCCAGCTCTAACATGGCCTCTCTGCTTTCAAGTTCTCTTTCCTAGCTATGTCTCCAGCTGTCTTCCTGTCCCTCAGCATCTTGGAAAATGGCATTTGGAGAAGAACTCAGAGGACCTGTAATGGGCACTGTGGTATCCAAAGCTCACAGCTACTCAAGGCTGTGCTGGAAGAAGGTATGATTCTCTGTCTGTAGACTAGGTGACTAAGGTCCTCAGTGGTCCTGTGGAATCCAAAGAGAATGTAGGGAATTCTGGGAGTAGGAAAGCCTTGGGTGCAGAGTCTGAGAGAGGAGAACATGCATTAATGCCCTGTATGCACAAGGTGCTTTGGGCTCTTTTGTGGGGAGCTGAGTCCTGGGGCAATGCTTCCATGTATGCTACCACAACCAGGCCAGAAGCTCTCCGCAGAGGGCAAGGTGCTTCCGGTTCTGTGCAAAGTCGCTGCGGATGCTTGGTGTTTACACATCTCCTATGAGATGAGAGCCCTGAGCCTCCAGCACGGGCCCTCCCAGCAGCAGAGAGAGTGGACAGCTGCCGGCCCTAGCTGACCTCCATGACCCAGAGCTATCACAGGGAGACAGTCCTGTGGTGGTGGCCCAGGACCACCCACGATGCATCCAGGACAGGGGAGGCAAGAAAGAAAGGAAGGAAACTGCAGGAAGATTCCTCAGGCTTTGAGCCAGTGCTGGTCCTGTAGTGGCTACGAAACACACACTTGATTCTCTAATCTCAAAGAGAGAGGCTGAAACCCTAGCTCATACCTCCTGAGCCCTTCACACCACTGTATCCTTCTCACTATAACCCCGGAGTGTTAGGCTCCACAATGGAATAGTGGAGGAAACTGAGGTAACTAACTTGTCTGAGGTCACTGCCTCAGGAAGTGGCAGAAGCAGGATTCCAGGCAGGAGTGTCTATCCCTGGACCCTCTACTGCCCTCTGACAGAGCCCACGAGGATTCTTAGCAAGGTTTTACACGCAGGTGTGCAACCAGGAACCCTCAGCTGATACAGAGGAGCCTTCAGAGGGGAATGGGGAGTGGAGCATCTTCATGGTCGGTGGGTGGAGTGCTCACCACCCATCCCTTCACAGACCCACTCTCCAGACACGGCTTTGTCAAGGTGGTGCCTGAGAGCTCCTCAGCCTCAGGTGGATGGTGGCAGCCATGCCACAGCTGTTATCTAAGCCACAGCCACAGTGAAACTCCAGGAGAAGTCACAGAATTGCCAATCTGGCCAGAGGTCATCTCCTGCAGCCCCCTGCCTCTGTCCGTGCATCCAGCCATTGTGTTGAGGGTATCTCAGACTGCAAGAGATGTCCATCTCCAGCTTCCAGGGCTCCCCACCACCATACGGTTATATTCAGTTATTCGTATTGTTGGTGACAGGGGTAAAAAACCACTCACTCATGGGCCTCACACATGCAAGATCAGTATTCTACCACTGAGCTAGATCCCCAGCCCTTCAGTTATTTGGGGCCTACAAGTATAATAGTTCTAACCTAATACTTGATTCCATCTTTTCTACTAACCTGCCTGGAGCTAATGACTAGAGGCCCCATAAATACGGCTAGGTCTTTGGTGGGGGACCCTGGACTAAGGAGATGGCTATCTCTTTAAGACAGACCTTTGTAACCCACACATGCCTCCCTCAGACACGCTCCTTCCTTGTGGCATACTTATTCTGGCCCTTCATAACACAGTTTCCTCTCCTAAGACACACTCACCCTTCCTCATTCATGGCCTGCTGACAAGTCCACCCCATCATGACACTCCATCCCTACAACCACAGCCCTATGACATGCGCTCCTCGGTGACAGCTCCCCTCTGAGTCTTCTTGGGTCCTGGCTCTGGTCCCTCCCCTGTCAGCTACTCTGAGAACTGATCCAGGCAAGGCACAACCATCACCACCAGCCTGTGGGAGAATCACACTGGTAGTAGTATTTCCTCCAGTCGTTTCTTTCATTGTCCCCTAAAGTTGGGGGGCATTGAGTAAGAGCTTTCTAGGCGGTAGACCTGCCCTTCAGTGTTCACAGTAACCACAGGAGGCAGAAAGACAAATGTAAATCCTATGAAAAGACAGGCACAAAGAATCTGGATAATTAGAACAGAATTTGAATCTGCACAGACGTGATTAAGGGAACTTGAAGTCTTTTAGCTCTGAGGTAGAAGGGTCTGTGTTGAGACCTGTGACAACATCTCCCTTTTAGAAAAGGGAGCAGAACTCAGAGGAAGCTGTGACTTCATAACCAAGTGGTGATGAAATTACATCTCTGAAATCCAGGTGATGTCTGCAACAACCAGAGACCCCTGCTGCCTGGACTCCTCCAGGAGACAAAGTGCCCTGAGAATGCCTAACAGTGTGGCCAAAGGATGGTTCCTAAAGAGGAGGAGGCTCAGAGGCACATCTGGAAGGTTTCTGGAATCTTTATAAATTCTTTCCCCTAAGTAACATCTTTCTCTTGCTGCCCCTTCTAATTTGGCAAATCCTGTTTCCTCAAGGGCAGCACCTAAAAAATGTCACCTTGATTTGTCAGTTATAAAGCTGGAAGAAATCTTAAAGAACACCTCTGATACCTCTTAATTTTAAAATGAAGAAACCAAGGTGCAGAGATTGGCAACAACGACGATGATGATGATGATGATGATGATGATAGAGGTGGTGCTGGTGGTAGTGATGATGGGATGGAGATGCGCAGTTCGTGGTACTACGTGCTCAGCTGGCTTCTAAGTCCTAAACTTACTTGGTACCTAAGGGCTGACTAGTATACACCTAACATTTTCTCTTTAAAAAGATTTATTTTTATTTTTATGTGTACTTGAGGGGAAGTGTGAGTGCCACGGATGTGCTGGAGGCCAGAAGAGGGCATTGGGTCCTCTGAAACCAGAGTTACAGGCAGTTGTGAGCTGCCAAATGTGAATGCTGGGAACCAATCTCAGGTCCTCTGGAAGAGCAGCATGCATTCCTAACTGCTGAATCACCTGTCCAGTCCCTTTACTTGACATTTTCTTTACTTCAACAGGTACTTTCACTGTATTTATTTTACAGATGGGAAAAAATGAGGCTGGCAAGGGGCTGACTGAGTTCTGAGAGGCTGGGAACTATGAGGCCCTGCCAGGTCTCTGATCCTACGAAGTGCTTTCTCCACTCTGCTCTCTGCCTCAAAAGCCAGGAGACTCACGCTTGGAATTGGGCTTGTTAATGATATCTGTGTGAGTGCACTTCTCGCTGTGAGTACCTTCAATGGAGAGGTATCCTTCCTTCGCTGCCAGAAAAGAGAGAGAATAAGTCACTGCTGGAGTGGAAGGCTCTAGAGGATTGGCATTGCCATTACTGAGCAGAAGTCTGTGCAGTACTTGGTCTGCTCGTGTATAGTCACAGCGCATGGGTTCCGACTCTACCCTATGTTTGCTGATGACGTATCTCCTGTACTATCTCTAGTGCTGTCCTCATCTGTGAAGGGAGCGCTCCGCTATTTGGCTGCTAGGACAATGTAAAGACGTCACCACCTGGCTCAGTGGTTGGCACATGGTAGGAGGAAGGCTGAAAGACAGCTGTCCTTGAGACCTACTAGGTCTGAAAGTACATTCAAACAGGTCCTTCTATCCACAAGGACACTGGCCTCAGCTGCCACATACCTTTACCATGGGCTAAGCAGGTGGGTATGCAGCCTAGTCCTCATACCAGCCTCCATCCTGGTGGGTGAGGCACAGGAGGCTGGTGATGTGAGGGACGGTGCAGTGGAAACGGGTTCGGGAGTGGGGCAGAGCTGGACTGGTACATGAGACACAGCTAGAGCAGGGCCAGGGTAGGACCCAACCCCTTTGGAGGTCAATCATCCAATCTCTGCCCCTAGGCATGAGCGCATGGGCCCATCACTGCCTGACGAAGGATGGCTTTTCCCTCTTCAAAAGACTCAGAGGAGGCAGGAGAGAATGAGGTGCCAGCGCCCTCCCCGCTGTGGCCCCTCTGTGGAGGTCAGGGTCCTCTCTTGGGTGGGTGTCATTATGACCTTTGCTACACTCTCACACACATATAGGATTAATGAATACACAGCCATGGGTGCAATCAGACCACTATGCTCTCTGCACCCCAGCCCATATGCCTAGGTCTCACCTCCTTGTCCCCGGGTTGAAGAGCCCATTCACTAAAGGACAGAATGACAGTCTGTAAGGAAACGACCCTCTTGCCTTTCCACTTTCTGAACCTTTCCATGTCCTCACTGCAGAGACAAATGGGTTGCAGGTGTTTTCTGTTCTTCTTGGAGATCGCCTACACCTTGCTGAGGGGCAACTTTCTAGACCTGAAACATTGCCATGAATGTGTATGTACCCAGGATTCTGGGCAGTTCAGCTAATGATGCTTCCTCAGAAGGCTTAATTACATACACCATCGCCCAACGAGAGCAGTGGCTTCCCACGTCTCAGGCAGGGTGGCTGTCTCAAGGCAGAAAGCTGCGTACCTGTGCTTTGTTGGCTTTCCCCTTGTGCTGGGCACATAGCACTTTTCGTGTTCCAGAGTTGTTAGTGGCTGTCGCCGGTGGGACCCATTCTTATCTCTTGGCCATTTGTCTCCGGGGTGTTTAGGAACAGGAAGCCCCCCTCCTTCGGTTTTCTTTGCAGTAATCCTTTGTTATACAGGCACTGCAAATATTTTCTTCCCATCTGACACTTACTTTAACTTTGATCACAAGTCACTTAGGAAGTCCCCGTGCAGGATTCACATCGTGGCATCTGACTCAGGCTGTTCAATCATACTCCCAACTCAGTCTGTAAAACCCTAACGGCCAAGCTCTGTGGCTGCCTGCTGTGGTACTGAGGACCATGGGGTCCAGCTCTGCCACAGCCTCGGCTTAGTGAATGGACTCAGTCAGCAGAGGGAAGCAGCACCAGGACTGCCCATCTCTCAGGCCTCACTGTAAGCAGGCTGGAGCTCCGGCTTGTCTGGCCCAGATTCCTAAGCAGCAAGCCTCTCCTCCCCTCGGCCCCAGCCCATCCTATACACCAGCCTTCTGTGTCTGAGCACTGCTTGTGTGGATCACTTCGGTTTATGTTGTGACTATTATAAGCTATGGGCAAATGGTAAAAGCCCACAAACACCACGGAGCTCCTTCCAGTTATGCACTGTGGCCTAGGAGCATAGTGGGGCAAAGACACGACCTGCTTTGACAGAGGACAGAACCTGGCACTCCTCTGCTGTGCTGTAACTCACTCGTGACTGTATTGCCTGGGATGAAGCCTCCTGCTCAACCCCAGGACTGAAATGCATGAAGGAACATGAGCTGTCACACGGGCGCCTTGGAGGTTAGCAAGGAACAACTCAGTCAAGGACTGATGCCAACAGTAAGCCGGTGAGGCTCAATGGTTGCCTCCTGCCTGGGTGCCCTGGGTTGGTTGGTGGTATCTGCATCACATCATGCAGTGGGTGCACACACTTGCACACACCCATGCCCCGCCTTCTCCACCTCCGGAACAGTGGCATATATATTCTCTTTGTTCTTCTGAGAGCAAAGGGCATGGAGCCCAGCTGGGTCCCCAAGAGGCTAGGTCCTAGTGGATCATGGGAAAAGGTCACTCAGTGCAGGGCAATGAGCAGGAGGCTAATTTTAACCACCAGAGCAGACTGACCTTGGTACTGGCAAGGGCTCCAACAGAGATGGCCCTAGATGGTACCCAGGCCTTCTAGAAGGCAGCAAGCGGAGACAGTACACTCTCCTCACCCTCCTGACCCCTCTCGCCATGCCGTCAGCTGCTGGGCAGTGTTCCCCCCACCTCATCAGTCCTCAGGAATCTGCCTCTAGCCCAGGGACTGGCTCCTGTCAGCCTCGATCAACATCTGCTGCCCACACAGATCAGGGGCCAAGGTGCAAGGCAGACATGGGAAGGATGGAATGAGATTTGGTGAGAGCTGGGGCCTGGCAGGCTTGGCCCCCAGATGACTCCAGGGAAGGTGTTGTGTGGCTTTGGTTTCCGTTTCCAAATGTGTTTGTGGGATGGGAGTGTGCATGTATTGACATCTGACTGCATGCAGAATTCTTTAAAGTTTTTAGAATACTACTTGAGTTTCCCTATGAGATGGGTATGCTATGCCCATTCTGAAGACCAGAAGACTGAGGGAGGTGGAACTAATTTGGCTAGATCTCAAAGCCAGGCTGGGGCAGAGACAAGGGGGCCAACTTGTCTATAGCCTGTTCCTGGACTGTACAGCCTGTGTCTGGCAAGAGACAGGGCCACAGCGGGGTGAGAGCTGAGCTCAGGCCCTCTAGCTTTCTGTGTGACCTGGCTCTGCCTCTTTCCTAGAACACAGCAAAAGGCGCAGCAGAGGTGGGAGAGGTTTGGTCCGACTGGCCTGAGTCCCAGTGAGAAGACTGCCTTGGTTTTGTTGATTGAAAAATGGGACCAGGATTGCAACAGATGCCTGCAACTGTGGTGGAAACCAGAGAAGAACATGTAGGAAGCCTAGGCACAGCTGACAGTCAGGTGGCACTGGCCTGGGGACTGTCCTGATGTCCTTCTCTGAGAGCACCAGGTAGGGTGCCCTTGTTTCATGGAGGGGCACAGAAAGGAGAAGAGCCCTGCCCTGCTTGTTAGTGAGTGTTCCTCTCTAGGATTCAGTGAGACCCTAGAATGTCACAAAGTTCCCCTGTGCCAACTAGACATTTGCCATCTGTACCCACAAGCTGAAATGAACTCTGACCCATTATGTCCTGGACACTCTTTGAGGGTTATTTTTAGGTCTCCAGTGATGTCATGTGGAGTTGTGACTCTGTGAATCATCAACAAGGACCATGACCTCATGAGGAGGGACTCTGGCCACCTCATCTCCCCAGGGACCCCTGGGACCCAGTCTAGCACTAGAACCTGCCAGGCTGGAGGCCCCAGAAACCTCAATGTCTCTCCTGCTCACTTCCTTTCCACCAGTTTACATGACCTTCCAGGTGACCTCTTGGAATTGTGGTTTGCTTGTAAAAAAGTTGCCTGGAGCCCCCATCAGGACTGTGGGGCCGTGACCCCTATTCCCCGTGTCTCATATGAATGCTGTTAGCCTCAGCTCCCTCAGGCAGAGCTGGAGTTGGGATTCGAGGTCTGGATCCCACTTGCTGGGGGTATACTGGTGAGTCACAGGCCAGGGGTCTTTGCCTGCTGTCCAGATAAGAAATAAAGACTCTAGAGACTGGAGAGGTGATGGCTCAGTGGGTAAGAGCACTGGCTGCTCATGTAGAGGACTCAGGATTGATTCCCAGCACCCACATGTGGCTAACAACTGTCCATAACTCCAGTTCTAGGGGAATCCAACGCCCTTTGCTGACCTCTACAGACATTGTATGACACGAGCACACTTACACACATGCAGGCAATACACTCATACACATAAAATTTAAATAAATAAATAAATAAAATGTTTAAAACAGAAGTTAAGACCATGCGCAGAAGAGGCCACTGTGAGTCTCACCCAAAGCCACACACTGCACAGAAAGAGCCCGGAAGCCCGGCAGTGCGAAGCCAGCCTTTGTACAGCCTGTATGGAGCGACTACTCCAGGGACCCTATTCTGAGCTCCACGGGATGAAGACCCCTACGGCTGGCTGGGGAATGGGGCTTCCCAGTGAGTAGACGAATCTGATTGGGAGAGCTCACAAATTTCTAGTTTCAGAAAACCCAGAGCTAGCTACCATCCATCTCCAAGCAGCTGAGGCAAACTGGCCAAGTGGATCCCACCACGTCAGCCAGGGCCTCTGAGAAATGTCTTACCTGCAAGGAGTTTCCCATTTGTGAGGGACTCAGGCTCATGTTGCAGAAAGCATTTTGGAGTGGGACCGTGTTCTAATACCATTTATAAGTCAATCGAGTAAGACAGACAGACAGACAGACACAGGAGTACGAACTGCTTGAAATGGGGAAGAAAGCTTACCTCTCACTCTCCTGCCTGTCCTACTGTGAGCTCCCTAACCCCAAGACCCCTCCATGAGGTTCTTCCTCCAAGATGGTTGAATGAAGCCCCACTCCGCGGCTTACCAGCTGTGTGGACTTGAACCAGTTACTCATCCCCTGTCTTCCCAGTTTCCTCATATCTATAGCATGAGGATCAGAACAAACACCTCTTAGTGTTGTGTAAACCAGCACTCCATGCACAGGAATGCTGAATGCTTGTGAAGATGCTCTTTGCATGGGATGAGGATTCTAAGCTGCCATCAGGGGTCTATCTTTAAGTGATATCATGGGATGTGCCAAGAAGCCTCTAGGAGGCCCGGTTGTCTCTCCTGTTCCCTGGTCTGTCTGCTGCTCTGTGTCTCTATCACCAGCAGAGAAAGGCTCAGAATGAGACATGCATCTCACTCAAGAATCCAGTAGATCACTGTGATGATTCAGAGTTGGGCTCTGAGCATATCAGGCTGCAGCCCCACCTGATACATCTGGTGAGGGTACCCTGAGGTTCCAGGACAGTGTACGGCTGGCCCCTGTCCAGCCAGGGTCTGCATTTGCTAGGCTGCCTAGTCAGGCCTGTGGCACTCCTGGTTCCAGTGTCCAGTAGCACAGCAGAACTGCAGAGACATCAGGCCTGAGGAGATTGCCAGGAGCATGGGACACACCCCCAAACCCTAAAACACCTTTGGACTGAGGGCTGGGGCGGGAGTAAGTCAAACTGATGGGGGTTTTTACTATCAAAGTGGGACCATCTCTTTTAATCCAGTAGCATGACAAAGCAAAAAGACAGAAAACGACTGTGTAGGGGTGGGTGGAGAAGCTGGAACTTGGGGTGAAGTAGAAATTGATGCAGCCTCTGTAACAGTATATCAGTTCTTCAGAAGTTCAGCATCAAATTTTATTTGCTCTGGGAGTGGGTCCAGCACGCACGCGCACACACGCACATACACACACACACACACACACACACACACACTCACCTCATAGCAGGGTTATTCACAGTCACCAAAGGGTAAACACAACCTGAATGTTCGCTTGCAGATGAGTGGATAAACAACAGTGAAGTACGTCTGTGAAGTGGAATACTACCCAGCCTCAGAAAGGCCTAGGATGCTGCGGTGACGGTGATGTGGATAAGCCTGGGGACGTCAAGCTTAGTAAATCCACTTGCAGTCAGGTTCTGCTTAGGTGGGCTGTCTGGAACACTCCCATCAGACAGGCAGAAGAGCAGCTTCAGGGGCTGGGGGTGGAGGTGGGAGGTGGCGCGGGGAGGGGTATTGGGGGTGGTTGTATTGCACTGTGAATGTACTTATAGCTGCTCAGCAGAAGGCTTAAAATGCCTAAGGCTAGTGAGATAGCTCTGTCAGGGAGGTGCTTGCTGTATAAGCGCGAGGACCTGCATTGGATCCCAGATCCAGATCCCTGGGCATGGTGGTGCACACTTGCAATTCCAGAGCTGGGGAGGTGGCAGCAAAACAACCAGTGGGGCTCCCAGGCCAGTTAGAGAGCCTGTCTCAAAAAACACGGCCGGCAGCACCTAGGAAGCACACCCGAGGGTGACCCGGCACATGTTCCCCACCACATGAGCACAAGTGTTCAAGATGATAAGCGTTATATGTTGTGCCTTTTGCTACATTAGAAAAATCAAAGCAACAAGCACACCACAATGAAGCTGGGGAAATGGGAGCCCCAGGTTCGGTCCCTACAGGAGCAGGGTGTGGAACTGCCCATAAAACACATAAAACACATCAGTAAGGGAACAGAGCCAGGACACAAGCTCTAAGCAAGGAGACAGCCCCCAAAGAGGCAACCACTCTGAACGTGCAGCTACCGGGACTGAAGAAACAAGTGTCTAGAATGACCACTTGGGCTATGGGAGCCCTCAAGAGCCAAACCTGCCCTGGAGGTTGTCACACAGCCCCCTGTAGTAGAGACACCCAAGGAAACTGAGGCTCTGAGAGACAATATCACTTCCCCAAAGTCACACCTCTGGAAAGTGCCACCCACCCCCAGACCCTGGACTCCAAACCTGTGCTGGTTTCAGAGTTCTGCACACAATGGGAGGCTAGGAACAGTTGAAAGGGGATCAGAGAGGCTATAGGATGCAGCAACCTGGAATCTGCAGACTAGAGCTCAGAGTCCCACTCAATAGCCATAACAATACTGCTGTGAACAGGCTTGAACACTCCCACCGACCATAGTCATCTTACAACTTCACCACACACTCAGGTGTGGGTATCACTAAGCCTGTTTCACAGATGTGCAAACTGAGGCTCAGTGATGTGACGCATTGTCCATCATACCACATTCTGGGAGAGGAAGTGCTTGGACTTGAACCTGGGTCCCTGAGACCCAGAGACCTGCTGTCCCTCATTTGGAAGGTATGCCCGAGGGAAGACAGAGCTGGCACTGACCCCATCACAGGGAAGAAAGGTCTTGGGATCCCAGGGCCAGTCTGTACCACAGAGCTCTGGGCAAGGGACAGCAGTCACGTGACAGGCCCCTTGCCAGGCCCCTCGCGTGGGCATCACTATGACCGGGCACTCCGTAGCTACCAGTAGAGTCCCTCCCTCTGCAGGACACATTGCCTGGCAACGGTGATATTGCCCATTTGTATTTCCTCTTTTTAAATTAAAATTGTTTTAAATTTTTATTTTGTGTGTATGAGTGTATTGCCTGCATGCGTGTAAATGCAATGCCCTTGGAGGTCAGAAGAGGGTGTCAGACCCCCTGGAACTGGAGTTAAGGACAGTTGCTAGCTGCCATGTGGGTGCTAGGAATCAAACTAGGTCCTCTGCAGAGCAGTCAGCGCTCTTAGCTTCTGAGCATCTCCCCAGCCCCACACCCATTTGTATTTTCTCTGCTTCCCCCGACTCTCTTACGTACCTCTCGGTACTCTACTGCTTCTGGCTGGAAGTAGAAGCCTTTGTCTGGTAGAAATTTAATTTCTGAACAGGAACACACTAACTAGGAACCCTTGTTTCAGCATAGACCCCAGCAGGAAAAGTGTACCTCCAGGTCGAGAAAATTGACCTTGGTCTCTCACTCCGGACTTACCTGCCAAGGGAAAGAGGAGGCCTTTGCTGTGCCTGAGAGGGAGCTGTCCTTCCTTCTGCTGTTCATCTAGTGTTCCCAGTGTCACCTCTTCCCCAGAGCTGGAACAAGCCACAGCATTCACAGAACCCCAAGGAACACGGAGCCAGCGTTCCTGGGAAAGTCTGTTTCCAAACACCTCGCTTTGCTCCGGTCCAGCAGATCTGAATCCCGGGTGATCATCGGTGTCAGCTGGAGACATTTAGAACCATTATAGGCTCAGAAGATAGCTCAGCTGGTGAAAGTGCTTGCTCTGCAAGCACGAGAACCTGAGTTTAAATCCCCAGTGCCCACCACGTATAAAAGTCAGACATGGAAGTGCATGCCCGTAATTTCAGCGTGGTGGGGGAGTGGGGATTGGGCGGGGGGCAGAGACATGCAGATTTCAAGACACCAGGAGATTCCGAGGACAGGGGAAACTAATCTGTGTAATTTGGTCTTGATTGATTTATGTCCTTGTGCTTCTGCACGACAGAGTCCCACACAGAGAGCAAACCCTAGTGTAAAACTTGTCAGTATCGGCCAGTCAGAAGGCGTTAAGTGTGCCCACCATTGCAAGACGGAGGCAGGAGGGTTTGTGGAGACTATGCACTTTCTGCTTATTTTTCCATAAACCCTAAAATATATTCCCCGAGAGCTTATTATAACAAAAACAGGCTAAGTGGGAGATTGCATGACCAGTGGGAGCTTCCATACTTGGTAACATCACCGTCCCATTTCATGGATCCTGGTCTAAGTGCCCATCCTGGGTCCGGTGCCCAAGGTTCTTGCTCCCAGACCCTGGGTTTGTGTGGTGAGGGCGCCACCTGCTGGTCTGAAAGGCGGTGTCAACTGTGTCCGCTGTCCTGAACTGGGGAGCCAGGCTCCTCAGAAACTTGTTGGCCCTCCTGCCCTCTCATGGTGTGTCTCATACATGCATCTTGTATGTCATGTAGGAAAAGGTCAAATTCTCATGACTTTATTATAGAAAAGTCTTAAAGTGCTGGGCACAGCCCAAACCAGAGCTACCTGGAGGTCCCAGCTCTGGAGCAGCTTGCTGTTAAGGCTTTAAAGATCAGCGTAGCGGGAACTTCAGGCAGCCGCCACCGGCCACCACCAGCCACTTTTGGGGTTATGGCAGTTTTACGCAGTGACAGTCAATAGCAGTTCATCAGAGTCTGCACTGAGCACCTTCTCCAGCTTGAATACAAATGGAGTTAAGTACAAATACAGCCCATCTCTGTTCTAACATGAGAAACAGAAGGCACAGAGAGGCCGAGTAACTTGCTCAAAGGCATACAGCCAGTGAGTGGCAAACAATGATTCCCCATTGTCTGGAGAGTCCACATCCCACCTGAGAAGCCAGTGCCATCCCACCCTGACTGTACAGCCTGTATGGGCTGGAAGAAGAGCCAGAGGTGAACGTGTCAGCTCAGAGTCAAGAAGCTCAGAAGCAGAGCCTGCAGGGCCCGTGGTGGCTAGGGCTGCAGCTCATATTGGCCCTCTGTGGCTGTGTAGAAGTCCTCTAGCACTGACTGTAGGAACTCGAAGGTGGGCCGCTCCTCCGGCCGGCCTCGCCAGCACTCAGTGATGATGTCGCGGTACAGCCCTGGTGGGCACGTGTCTGGGCATGGCATGCGATAACCACGTTCCAGGCTGTGGATAACCTCAGGGTTGCTCATTCCTGTAGGAGGATGGACCGGGCACATCAGGAAAGGCAGTGCCTGAGGGGAGCCAACACTGGCCTTGGAGACTAGTGTAGTACCAGGAAGGAAGAGAGCAGCCCCTGACTGGCAGGTCACGTGACAGGGATAGTACCACTTTGTCTTTGATACAGGGTCTATTTATGTAGCCATGGTTGGCTGTGAACTCAAGATCCTTCTGTCTCTGCCTCCTGGATTAACAGGTGTGTGCCACTTGACTGGGGTCACCTTTAAGCACAGACAGTGCTTTTGGGAGAACAGCTGGGAATGAAGCTGTGGACTTCCTCTAGGATGTGACCCATCTCAGTACTCACTGGAGGGAGATGGATGCTTTGGGAAACACCTACCCATGCCTGCTGTCTGGGTGCTCCTGGCATGGGTGGAAGACCAGGACCCGGCTTTGGAAATCCCATCCCCAGGGATGAGGTCAAGGCGGGGAAGCCTGTCCACGACCTACAACAAGCCACCTCTAGTGAACTTGAGCTTGGCCAGAACCTGCTGCTGAGGGCACCATTTGAGCTCCATAGGAGGAAGGGATGCAGTCCTGTGGCTGAGAGCAATGCTGATTCAGAGGCAGAGACTGACAACCAGAATGCAGGTCTGGGCCTCAGTCCCCGAGACAAGACCCTGTCCTTGCCAAAGTCTGGGCTGTCACCATCAAGGTGTCTTAGGAATGCACGGAGCATGATACAGGTACAGGGCTCCACATACCTGGGTAGGGCACACGCCCATAGGTGATGATCTCCATCAACAGAACTCCAAAGGACCACACATCTGCCTTGATGGTGAACACCCCAAAATGGATGGCCTCGGGGGCAGTCCACTTGATGGGGAACTTGGCTCCTGCCAGAAAAACGCAGCAGCTGAAGGAGGTGCTGACCCCTCCCCCTCATCCCAGCAGCCTTAGCCCTTCCAGCCTGTGTCCACTGGGTGTGGAGGGCTGCAGGGAATGGCCACTGGGTACAGGAGGATGTAGGCGGACACAGCACTCACCACCATCCTAAGGAGTCTTTAAAAAGAGTTGGGGCGCTCTCCGGGTCACCCCCAAGAGTTTCCATCTTCACTGTGGTTTCTGTTTGTTTTATTTTGATTTTCGGGAGACAGGCTCTTGCATCCCAGATTGGATTTGAATTTGATATGTAGGCAAGGATAACCTTGAACTCTTGATCCTCCTGCTACCTCCTTCTAAGTGTCAGGATTACAGGTGCACACTGTTTATGTAGTGCTGGAGATGGAACCGCTCTACCACCTGATCTGTGTTCTCAGACCTACTGCACTTCCATCTGTGATGGAAGGGCTCTTTCCCACCTCACATGAGTCTTGGTTAATGACAGAGACCAGCATGAGCTCACCATTTTAACCAGCCCATGTTGGTTAACATGCCTCAGTCAGTCCTTTCCTGCAAAAGGAAAGCATAGCACGCACTCTGAGGGTCACTGTTTGGAAGGATGACAAAGCCTGCTGCTGGTGGAGCCTGCTGCTAGCTGCAGCCCTGGTCAGCACTCAGAGCTGACTTTAGGCTCGGCACTCCCCTAGAGCTTTCTCCCAGGAGCCAGCCTGGAGTCCTCTAAGAAGGAGTATTGTTTTCCAAGTCATGGCTGTTCTCCGGCCTTAGAACACTTGCTTACTAACTGTACTCAAGTCCTTCTGCAGAGTCAACTTTTCCTCATTCATATTAACAGAGTAAGAGAGCTCCACGTCAACCCTTATTCATGAGAGCTGGTTGCTTATGCTTTAGTTAAAGCCATGTTTTCCAGAGTGTGTTCTCATGAGCCCTCCTTCCAAAGGAGGTTAACAGGAGATTCACACTAGTCTGGGAGTCAGTAGGCAACACAAAGGATGAATGTAGCTGAGGTGCAGGATTTCTCAGTGCCTTTATGTATGCATGTGCATGGGAGTCTTCAAGGTGAAAAGGGAGAAAGCTCTGCATTCCAAAGCCATTCTGCATCAAGATGCCCCTGCCCCCCCGCCACAGGGAAAGGAAGTGCTGGTCTAAGAGCCAACATGAGGTGACCACGCGGCACCTGAATCTCCCCACTTTTCTCCAGCACCAAGGAGATGTTCCAGGAGCTTCTAGGGAGTTGAGAAGTTCAAGGATTCTCCATGGTGCTGATCAGCTCTGCTTACCCTCTTGGGCTGTGTATTCACTGTCAATGATACGGGCCAAGCCAAAGTCAGCGATTTTACAGCATAAGGTTTCAGACACCAGGATGTTGGCTGCCCGCAGGTCACGGTGGATGGAATTCATACGCTCGATGTAAGCCATTCCTTCGGCGATCTGAGGACACAGGCCACATGGTAAAGGACGGTAAGGATGGAACCCACCCAGAGTAAGGTCATGAGCCCACCAGCCTGTGTGTGGAGCCAGTCTCATATCCCCTAGCAAGGTGGCGACGAACAGGAGGGTGTGTGGGGCTGCTTGTTGGTGGGCACATGAGATGGGCAGTGTGCTCTCAGGCAGGAAAGAAAGAAAGCATCTTCATGCCCACAGGATGAGCCCAAGCCCAGGACAGTGGAGCAACTGCCATCAAACGGCTGCACCCTTCCCTCATCCTCTGCTTCCAGGCAGCTCCCTCCCCAGTCTGCGGGAGGCAGGAGCACTTTCTGTGAGAGATGGAGGAGGAAAGGAAGGGTAGGGGAGAAGGGGAGGTAGTGGAGGACAGGGCTACTCCCCTGAGCACTCCTCTCAGAGAAGTCTGCCCTGCCTTGGATTTGGGATGTCAAACAGGCTGTGACACTCCCTGCAGTCACTTCCCTGAGAGGCGTGACTGGAACATGAAGGGTCCAGGACACAGAGTCAGGGCCCGTGTTGGTGAGGTGACTGCAGCTGAGGCCCTGGCACAACCTGCCACTCACAAGCACTCAGGGGCAAGAGCGGAATCCAGGAGGGCGGAGGCACTCAAGGAAGAGAAGCCTCGTCTCTGTCCCAAGCACCAGTATCAGGCCACTAAGGCTAGTCTCCTCTCCCACTGACGGTGGAGAAAGCGACCGGTCATCATCTCCCCTTGAGGGCCAGCCTGTGGACAGACTCCACCTGCTTTTCTGGTGATTTTTGGTTTTCTTTCTTTTCTTTTCGGTCCTGAGAGATAAACTCAGGGACTTGCATGCCCGCAACTTCTCTACTGCTGAGCCACACCCCTGCCCTGACCCCCCTCCTGTTTGCTGGCAATGAGTTTGTCCAGTCAGTATCCATCTGCTAGTGTGGACTGGAAGGCTGAAGACTAAGCATCTCTCTAGGCAGCATTGGCAGATGCCATTTTGTTACAAACACTTATTGATCATCTAGAAAAAAAAACCCAAGCAGGTGTAGAGGAGAGTAGGCACAGGTCGATGGAAAGATGTCATCGCACATCACCCTCGAGGACAGGGGACCCGGGCTCTCTAGCAGGTGTCCCTCTGGTGCCTTCTACCTGAAGACACTGAGATTTATTCATGCGTGAAAGGGCAATAAAACAGCCCAAGGGCAGAGCCAATGACCCCCCTGCATCCCAGGGAAGCACAGCAGACACTGGCTCTGACTCAGTCTGACCACTGGCTGGAGATTCCAAAGTCAGGAGGAGTCCAAGGCACTCTGGGCAGGACAGGTATGGCAGGGCACTGGGCAGGAACACCATCATTTGAGGCTGCACATTAGGATGTGTGGGGTGTGTCTGGAAGGGCCGCATGAGAGTCAGTGCTGGCCTTGTGGGAAGGGTCCTTGGACGTTGTGCTCCATCCCATAGGACAGGAAAAAGAGAGCCTGGGGGCTGCTGAGTTGGCCTTGTATGGATGTGCACAGATGTGTGATTGTTCACGCATATGTGTGTATGATGGTGTATGTGGTATGTGTGATGTGTGTATGTGTTCATGTGTAGTGTGGTATATGTGAGTGGTGGTGTGTGTGTATGTGTAATGTGGTGTGTGGTGTATGTGTATGTGTAGTGTGTTGTCGTCTGTGAGAAGTGGTGTGTGTGTATGTGTGACTGGAATGTGCCTTATAGGCTTCCCATGCAGGAAGAGCTGGCTTTCTGCTTCCTTAGCCTCCCCTTCCTCCTTGCTTGATGGTTGACCCCAGCATGGAGCTGTACTCAGATGGCTTTTCACAGCCTGTGCCCCAGATGCCCTAAGGTTTTTGGGGTGGGGCGGTGGGGTTAAAATAGACCAGGCAGAGGGAGCTG
Source organism: Eospalax fontanierii (assembly GCA_035773235.1). Taxonomy (NCBI): domain Eukaryota; kingdom Metazoa; phylum Chordata; class Mammalia; order Rodentia; family Spalacidae; genus Eospalax; species Eospalax fontanierii. The sequence goes on along the minus strand of CM069542.1, from coordinate 57,494,281 downwards.
AGGAGCATCACAACACTGGGAGCACGTCAAGGCCAGTCGCCAGAGTTAACTTTCTGCAACAACCTTGCCAGCTGCCTCGACAGGTCCCCGCTCACCTCAGTGGAAAAAGGCACCATAACCTCAGTTCCTGTGTTGATACCAACAGAAGATAATATCAGACAGCGTGGAAGGCCAGGTTGAAGTGTGGGTGAGCAGGCTCCCCTTTGAAGCTCTGCGTGCATGGACCACAGACCACAGCTTTCTTGCTGAGAGTTCCAGTTTTAACAGTCATTCAACAGAGCCACCAGGTATATCTTCCCGCTAGTCAGAATCTCAGCTAAAATCCTCATGGAAGGCAGAACACTCCTTTTCACTCCGTTCTCCCCTCATAGAGATTGGAAAGTTCTATACTTAAACTCAAAGGAAATGGTCCAGGGCAGCTGAGGTCTAGCACTTGAAATTTCCTGATGACAGAAGAGTGTGTATGTGTGTGTGTGTGTGTGTGTGTGTGTGTGTGTGTGTGTGTTTGCAGAAAGTGATGTGCCTAGCACTCTATGTGGCACTCTATTGGGTGGAGCCAGTCCCAGGGTTGCACAGCATCAGTGTTTGGGAGCACACCTGCCAACCTGCTAGGCAGGCTTCTTGCCTGTTCGCTGGCTTTCCAGCACCCATTTGCCCTCTTTCCCTTCCTAATAGAATGACCTCATTCCATCATGGCTGCCCAGCATCAGAACTTCATTCCCAGGCTCCCTTGCAGCCAGGTGTGGCAATGAAACAAGGGGCCTGGGAAGGATGGGAAGGGACAGAAGAGCAAGTAGTGGGTGGCAGCGGGGACAACAACCCTAGAGGGAAAGAGGTGGGATCTCATCCCAGCCTCTGGTTGGCTGAGATGAGGCCGGGATGAGGTGGCCGAGCTCGACCACCACTTTGCACAGTGAGATGTCACGCCATGCTAAGATTCCCTGCGGGGCCAGAAGAAACCCGTGAGTAGAACCGTCCCCCCCACCTCGAGGTGCTTCCACATTTAGTAATCACTACTTCTGGGTTAGTCGTCCCTCACAGCCCAGCCCAAATCTGATCAACACAATGACGTCATTCCTCAGGGCTTCCACCCCTGGTAGGTGACCGACCTGAGCCGACATGTCAATCAGTCTCGGAAGGGACAATCTGCTACCTTTATCCGTCTTCAAAAAATCCAGCAAGCATCCTAGGTAAAGAGAGACTACAGCTGTACGTCTGCAAGGCAGCCAGACCCCGGCTGTGTGGACCTGGCTCTCCTGGTGTCCCAAGGGTCTGCCTGTAGCTGTGGCAGGCTTAATGCTTCACCGGAACTCTTCACAGCTCCTCTGACTCCCAGAGATAAGTTTTCCAGTGAGATCAGGGACCTGTCTGAGGTATGTCCTGGGCCAGGAGAGCTGGCGTAGGAGCCCAGCTCTGACCCTAAGCTTAGTGCTCTTTCCAACATGACATTCTTAGGTGTCTTCCTTGCTCTCACCATCCTCCTTGACAGGTAGTCTGCTCCCTAAGACCAGGCATTATCAAGGAAACACCAGAAGAGAGAGCTGGGGCAGGTAATAATGTAGTTCCTCCACAAAGTCCAAGTGCCGGGTGGTGTTCACCCACGATGCAGCTGGGAAGCAGCCTCCAGGTCAGCCTGTGATGCTGGCCCCTGGGCAGTAACTTTTTATGATTAGCATGGTCACAATGAGGGCCTGTGGGAAGCAGTGTGACATCAGGGTATAGGAGGGGTGAGGTCCTCTCAAGTCAAAGGCTAAGCAAGCTCTGTCTCAGACCAGCTGTCCCTTGGGGAGCAGAAGCTGCCGAGCTCCATCTTCCCTGTTACACATGCTGTGAAAGGATCACCTGGTTGCAGAAGTCCCCATAGCTGGGAAGAGGCAGAACTAGACTCAGAACCATCTTTGGGTGCCCAGGCTTCAGTTCTTTCCACTTAGTGAGGCCCTGTCTCTCACAGTGGGGATCAAAGCTTCCTGTGTGCACTGCAGATGCACTGCAGATGCAAACATGCATGTACTCTGGAAGGGTTAGCTTCACACTCTGAGCTGAGGACCCAGCTTTCGAAGAACAGCTCTGCCTCGTTTCTCGGCCTCCCCTCCCAAGACAAAGCTAATAGATCCCCTATAGGAACAAATCCCTCACAGGCAAAGCCACCACCTTGCTTGACCTCTTTCTTCCCACCCCTTAAGCCTGGTTCTATGGAGCAAGTGAAGCCTCACCTCTGGCCATGTACTCGGTGACAATGTAGATGGGCTCTCTGGTGACCACAGCATAGAGACGGACCAGCCTCTCATGCTGTAGGGTTTTCATCACGTTGGCCTCGCCCAGGAAAGCTTCTGGAGACATAGTTCCCTCCTTCAGGGTCTTGATGGCCACTTTCATGTTGTTTTTGTAATAACCTAATGAGAGGAGAGTAAAGGAGCCAAACAGACAATGAAGTGATTCCTTCACCACAGTGGACATGAGCTTCCAGATCCAGCCCCACTCCATGGGGCCCAGGGCTGGAGCTGGAAGATGGCCCTGAGGGGGATGGATAGAGTGCCTATCTTGTATAAGATACAGGCCTGTCTCAGCATACTCCATGGCAGAACCTCAGGCTGTCGGGGGATTCTCTATGTGGGAGCAGGAGATGATACGCACTTAAGAGTAGCAGACAACGGTTAGGACTTGCCCTTCCCTGGGGACCTATGCCTGGGTAAGGACCAGGCTGCAGCTCCTGCTGGAGATGCCTCAGCTCTGAGTATGAGACTCCAGAAGGCATTAGAATTGGCCATTGAAATTGTGCCCCAGAGCAGAGATAAACAAAAGCAGCATCATACTCAGATAGTGCCATGGTAAGCAGGAACTGGCATCAGCTGCTATGGCAAGGGGCAGGCATCGAACCTGATGGTTAAGCGAGTCACCCACAGTCACACACCAGCCAGGTGTGACTTCTGTCTGCATCAGACTCTGGAGCTCCCACTCCTGCCTCCTCATGCTTAATGCATGGCTGCCGTCTGGCAAGCTGCGGCTAAGAGGAACCAGGAACATGGCAGGTGTACATAAGGCACAAAGCTAGCACCCGGCTGAGAATGAAAGTTGGGCTGATTAAGGTTTGGGAGAGATGGCCTCTATTTCCCTCCATTATGAGGAGGTTACAACAACCAAGGTAAGTCCCTTTGCATCCTGGGCCTTAACAGATCATCTGTAAAAGGGGTACATAGCTTTGCCCCTCTACCTCATAAGTTTCCCAGAGAAGCAGATATGCTGCCCTCACCGAGCTGTCTGCCTTCCGTGGCCACTGCAGGTGAGAGACACAGAGCAGGGAGAGGACACTCTGAGATGCCACAACTCACCCATCCAGACTTCGCCGAACTGCCCAGACCCGAGTTTCCGGACCAGCTTGAGAGAGTGACGGGGGATTTCCCATTCATCTTGAGCCCAGAGGTTCTGTGGGCCTGGGCTCACACAGGGCAGGGTCAGCTTCTGGCATAAACCATCCCCTTTCTCTGCATCAGGGAAGAAAAGAGGGGTGAAGGGAACCAGAGCAGACTGTTCTTTGGGAACCATATCATCCTCAGCTATGTCTACCCCTGACCCATTGCGTGTGTGCCCATGCCCACACAGGGCAGGGCATGCTGCCTCTGATTTGTTCTCTCTGAGACTGAAGGTCCTAGCTACTCTCCAAGTGACCCCAAACTGAGTCAAGAGTAAGCATAGGCCACTGACCTTGAATTATACACTGAGATTTGGCAATTCCTTAAGTCTAGCTTGGGGATCACCCCCACCCCCACCCCAGGTGATTCATACAGTTTCCGGCCATACAATAGAGTGCCTGCCCAAGACACCGCTCCGGCCATACAATAGAGTGCCTGCCCAAGACACCGCTCCGGCCATACAATAGAGTGCCTGCCCAAGACACCGCTCCGGCCATACAATAGAGTGCCTGCCCAAGACACCGCTCCGGCCATACAATAGAGTGCCTGCCCAAGACACCGCTCCGGCCATACAATAGAGTGCCTGCCAAAGACACCGCTCCGGCCATACAATAGAGTGCCTGCCCAAGACACCGCTCCGGCCATACAATAGAGTGCCTGCCCAAGACACCGCTCCGGCCATACAATAGAGTGCCTGCCCAAGACACGGCTCTTACTGGAATAATGCTGCACCAGGGCCTGGAGGGAAGGGAAGGTGATCCGGGGTGAGATGTAACAGCCGCCTTCGTCCAGCGAGCGGATCTTATAGTGCTTGACCGTCTCCCTCTGGGTGGTGACATCCTTTACAGACAGGGAAAAGGCACCTAAAGGGGTAACAGCACATGCAGAAGAGAGTCATGGGAGTGAAGACATGGGACTAAGGTTGTGGGTTAGTGACCTGAATAAAGTCCCCTAAATTCTGTGCTTCGCTCTCAGCCCGTCCAGCATAAATTCACATGTCCTTTATCTCAGCTCTGCCCTCTGGTATCCCTCTGTATCGGCTGTCTGACTAGCCTAGACTGCCCCCAGCCCACAAACTTCCAGGGAATCATGAGCACTGGAGGAGGCAGGACTGTTTCTCAGCAATACATGGGTCCTGTGATGGAGTGCCTGGAATCCTGAGAAGTAGAGGGTCTCCAGAGGCCTGAGAGAGCTTTAACTAATTTTGGCTTAATATCTGACAACTTCCCAGGGAAATGGTCACTCGGGGCCTCCTGTTCCCGGTCCTCTTCACAACGCATAGCAAACTACTTCCCAGGCTATGTCCAAATTCACGTTGTTCGTCATACACACGTCTGTGTGATTTGTCATCTGTGCTAACATTTTCCTTGTAGACACATGGCAGCAGGTGACAAATAATAATATAGGAAGTGAGAATTTGTAGCCGAGACATTTCTTCTGTTGAACTTGGTGCTTTTGTAAATGCCTCGGTCCAGTCTCTGGCCTGTCACAGACACCATCCGTTCTAAACTTTATTTATGAGATAAGGACGTTAAGTAGAAGTCACCTCCTAATCCTGCCTTCAGCTGCACCTGTGCAGTACCACCATCTTCCACCAGGGGTCAGGTCTGGGCACCTCGCGCTCTGTGGATCCTGGTGTTTCACAGTTCTGATAGATTTGGGGTTCTTTCCTATCATAACCGCCACTTCTTCTCCCTCGTGTCATTCTTTGCCAACGTGCCTCTCCCACGTCCTACTTGCAAAAGGATGCCAAGAGGCTGCACTTCTGTCCTGCACACCTTGCGGTTTTCACAGCTTAGGTTGCCCGGATCTCACCCAGATGTGATACTGCTCACTGCAACAAGGTGGTCCTCAGTCTCTAAGGACCCAGAGCTGGCGCTCATTAGTGCATTCATCCTCTACCGCCGTAGTGGGACAGGCGCTTTTCTCCCTGGAGTGCAGGCTCCTTTGTAGTGCCTGGCTCTCCTCTACTAGGTTCTGGCTCTCCTCTTGTGCCTGGGCCTTTCCGAGGCCTTACTCACTATTCCTTATGACAACTGTTTGCTTGTTTTGAGACAGGGTCTCCCTCTAGCTCCAGTCTGCCCGGAACTTGCCTGTACAGACCAGGGTCTCCTTGATCTCAGAGATCTGCCTGCCTCTGCTTCCTGAATGCTGAGATTAAAGGCATGTGCTGCCATGCCCAGAAACTGGGTATTCTTAAAGAGCACCCCAATCCTATCAGCTCCGTGTTCACAAAAACTGGGGTCTCCTGCCTCTGGGAAGTGTCTCTGCTGCTCTGGGCATACAGAGAAGCGCTCTCTAGAGTCAAACTTTTAAAAAATTATTATTTTTTATTCTTGTTAGTTCCATATCTTTGTCCAATGAACTTTGGTCTTTTTCAGCCCCCATCAACCTCTCATCCTCTTCCCTCTCCTACTGAAACTCTTTCCAGATCTCTTAACACTGAACAGTCCTCCCGCCTTTCAGCTATGAAACCAGTGGGTCCTCACACAGGTATGGAGAATCAGCTGCTCGAGGCTTTGAGATGGCTTTCTCGCCTATCTTGCATCCACAGGCTGTGTCTTCCTGCTGCAGAGTGAGACTCTGCTTTGGAATCCTGAGATGCATGTTCACGTGTGTGTTATGTGTATCATGTGTGCATGATATTTGGACAGTCCTGCAGCCTCAGGTCCACCTGGCCAATTCCCAGCTTCCCATGTTGAACAAAGACAAGGAGAGTTGTCCAGACTCTAGGGAACCCGGTCTTCCTCCACATCCGGTGGGAGAGGGGCGATTTCCTGCACAGTACACCTTAGCAATAAGTATTTCCACTATGGTTTGGTGCCACATCTGAGAATCACTTCAAAGGAGTAAGAGTGAACTGGGCAGAGGGAGCAGTGAGAAGCAAGGTGGGCTGAGCTGGTTTCTGGCGGAGCTGGGAGGAGGGTATGGGGCTCCATTGGGCCCTTTATCTATCTCTGTGTGTTGGAGATATTCTGCAAGGTCAACCACAGAACGTTTCTGCCAGGCGTCTCTAGTGATTTCCTTTTCCAGTTGTTTCATGGACGGAGGCAGTCTGCCATGAGGATGTAGCAGTGTCCCAATATGCACATGTGTGATATGTACACAATGAACATATAACATTTAATGCAGAGAGCACCCCAGTTTCCCAGTGTTTCTCCTCCCCAGGCCTGCCCTGGTCCTTGGAGGGGCAGTGAGGCTGTGCTACCTCCTCAGAGTGTCACCTCAGAGTGCTCTAGGGTGCTGTCGTAGCCCATCTCTTGTTGCTCTGGCTTGTGCTTGCTGGCCCCTGCCCTCCTGCCCTGTGATGCCTCTGTCTTTTCTCACTGCCCACCTATGGGGAACCAAACTCAGGTGCTGGCCGGCCTTTCCCCTTTCTCCTCTGAGGCCTCTATCGCTGTCTCCACGAATATGCAGCAGGTCTGAGGACAGTGGCCCAATGAACCAAGTTTTCTTCAAGCCATTTGGGAAGGCCGTCTGCTTCCTGATACTGCCTACAACATGTAAAGATTCAGTACATTTTACCTGATTTGGCCCTAACGATTTGGGTTGAGACACTTACTAGTGGCTTTGGACAATCACTTCCTCTCTGAGACTCAGTTTCCTCATCTGTCAAATGCAGAACTGTCTAGTATCTCACAGGTGGAAAGCTAGTGACAAACGTGTCCAGGAACACAGAAAACATGGTTCAGAGACGCATGCTTGTAATAACCCCAAACTGGAAACAACCCAGTGTCCACTAATATTAGGATGGCTAAATCAGTTACCAAAATCCTCAGATGGCCTCTACAGCACTAAAAGGGAACCCGTTCTCACCAAGTTTCCCTCACAGGTGCATCTGGTATGGCTGTCACCTCCTGAGTCCCCCAAATCTATATGCTGGATTCCTGATCCCTGCCCCTCAAAATGTGATATTTGAGGATGGGTTTTTGAAAGGGATTGAGGTAAAATGAGGTGATTAGGGTGGTCCCTCACCCAAAGGACTGTGTCTTAGTAAGAAGGGATTATGATACAGACATACAGAGGAACCACCTTAGGGGGAGAGGGGGTCCACTGCAAGCCAAGAGGAGAGACCTCAAGAAAAACCAACCTGCCAGCACCCATCCCAGGCTTCCAGCCTCCAGAACTTCCAGGAAATAAGCACCTGTCATGTAGCCACCCTGCCTGCGGTACAAGTTTTGGCTCCCCAAGCTGAACACGCAGAATTGCAGTGTGGCGTGGAAAGCCACATCGGTGGAGCTGCGCGGCATAAAGCCGAAGCGTAGAGAGAGCTAAAGAAAGTCGAGCTTGTCACCTCTCAGGGAGGGAGGGAGGTGGCAGTGGAGGAGGGAGGGGCTCCTGGGCTTCTGGAATGTTCTACCTCCTAATTGTGGTTACATGGGGTTTGCTTATTATTGTTCGGCATAATTTATAATTACTTCTTCATATTTTTGTATATTTCATATTTTGCAACATAAAGGACATTAAGGATCTGAGGATGTAGTTGGTAGAGGACTTGCCTGGCATCTAAGGCCTTGAGTTTGCCTCACAAAGAAGATATTAAGAAAAAATGTCAGGCCAGGTAGGGTGGTGTACACCTTTAATTCTGGCATTCGGGAGGCAGAAACAGGCTGATCTCTATGAGTTCAGTGTGGTCTACATAGCAAGTTCCAAGACAGCTGGATCTACAGGGAGACCCTGTCTCAAAAAAAAAAAAAAAAAAAGGAAGAAAGAATGTCAGTTGGATGCCATGACATATGCGATCCCAGTTCTCAGAAGAGACAGGAGGATCAATGAGTTTAAGGTCAGTCAGGTCTATACAGCGAGACTCAAAAACGAGGAGGAGGAGGAGGACGAGGACGAGGAAGAGGAGGAGGCAGAATGTCATTGAGTAAATGACAGAGAGGACTGGCAGGAGAGGAAGGGAGGCAAGGACAGAGGGAGGAGAAGGAGGAGCAGTCACCTAACGGTGGGGCAGCGGCAGGCTCCGACACAGACAGACTGAATCCGCAGGCTTTGCAGACTGGCTCTGGTCTACCTCACCAGTAGTTGCCCTTCTACACCTGGACACAGGCCACTTCCCAACCTTGTGTGACCTGCCAGCCTCTGAGATGCTCTCTAAGGATTTTCTGAGCTCCCTGATTCATCGATCCCCAAATGCAGCTGGTGACATCACCTCCTCCACACCCTCTGTTCCTGCTAACTAGCGAGTGACCACCATGGCATGGGACTCCCACTCCCCTTGCCATCCAGGCCCCGGTGATGTCCATCTTGGAACCAGAAGAGTAGTTAGTATAGATGGCCTCGAAGCCAGACCCCAGGCAGGGCTTTGAGCAGAAGGGACACAGGACAGAAGCCATCTGATACCCAAGCCCCCAGACTGAGGAGGCCTCAATGGGGACTTCCAGGAACATGCAGGGCCAGTTGGGACAGCAAGGCCACCCCGTTCACCTTTGTTGGTCTCGCTCTCTCTGATGAGGAAGGAGCCTGCCTTGTTCATCGGCGCCAGCAGCTGCCTTTCAGCGTCTTTCCGGCTGATGGTCCTGAAGAACCATCTGGAAAACAGCAAAGGTAGGTAAGTCTCAGAGCTGGAGCATTCTACCCATCTTGCATTCCTCTTGGTGACACCCTCCCCACAAGTTAGCCCCGAGGTGTGCTCCTCACACCTAATTCAGTCCCTATGACCCTGTCTGGTCCAGTTCCCACCAACTGCTAGACTCACTGTTTCCCAGTATGAAATGAGAGCATTTGGTGAACTCCGCTAGTCTTGGTCTGCGAAAGCCCACCTCACCCGCCACCCTCCCCAGTGCCCAGAGGCCGCCAGGTGCCCCACTCTTGCCACCTGAGTGAATGATTGACACTGCCAGAGGCTTTCTGTGCCCGGAATCCCTCCACTGGTTCCATCTCTTTGGCATGGGGCTTTTTGGCTCTTCTTGTGGTTGGGTATAAAATGTCCGCACAGGCTCATGTGTTTGTGTGGTCTCTGGCTAGTGGCGATGTTTGGGGAAGCTGTGGAACCTTTGAGACATGAGGTCTATCTGGAGGCCACAAGGGCAGGACTTGAGGCTACAGACCAGATCAGCTTACCTTCTGGAGCTCTCTGCTTACTGGTCCACTCTGACATGAGCGGTCCCCAGTCGCACGTTCCTGCCACCATGAATGCCACGGTGCCTTTCCCACCATGATGGACTAAGCTCTCTTAGTTCATTAGTCCAAGAGCCCAAATAAATCCTTAAGTTGTATTTTGTAATAGTGATTAGAGGAAGAACCAATCGAGCACTGCTCTGGGGAAAGGCCAAGGGCCTAGGGTGTCTAGGGAGCCAAGTGCTGCCTGCTCTAACCCTTCCTTGATGCTGGGCAGAGTCAACTGTGCACCCCCGTCCCCACACCATGTGAGGGAGCGATTGAACGGCTTTGGTGGGCCTTCCCTGTGTGCAGAAGCCGGTGATGAGAACGCTGGGAAAGCCCACCTTGGAGGTGGCAGAGAATGGTTGCTCGCCACAGTGCCTTGCTATGAGTTCTAGAGGTGACTAGACACTGGGGACAGTCGTCCAGAGAAGCCAGAAGATGAACAGCTCTCTCAGATGGGAAGAGTGGCTACCTTGGTATCATTCAGAGGATCAGAAGTTGCCCAGAACCAGGCAACCCTTCAGCACCTCCAGTCCCCGCCAGTCACCATTAGCTCATTTCCTGGCCCTGCCCTGCCCAGGATGGCCAAAGCAGCCTGATGCTCTGACTGGAGGCTGTTTATCCCACCTACCTTTCTACTTCGAGGGTCTCCACCGGGGCCACAAAGTTGCTGGGTACATAGCCTTCTCTTCCTGTGACAAGTGACTTGGCCAACCACCAGTCCCCAGTTCTAGAGAGAGGAGGGGAGGACAGAAATATGACAGAGGCTCACACAGTATGCTCTGGGCAGCTCCCAGCATCCCACAATAGATCCCCTACTAGGATGGAACTGTGGACCGTGGACCGTGGAAGTGGACAGCCTGGTAATGAAAAGGCACTACGTTCATAGCTCAGTTCTGATGGCTGTTTGGGACATTTCCATTTTGCTTAACATACAACAGAGAGGGTCTTGGTGCAGGGGAGGAAGGAAAGATTTGTACAGACAGCCTGACTGGCCCGAGGAGCGTGACTTCTACTGAGCATTCCCCGTCGTAATGAATGGAACATACCTAGAATTTGCAGAGTAAGTTGGGACAGGTCAAGAAAACCAACCTAGAGGGCTGCTGACCAGGGAGGAACTAGCAGCCAGCTAGGGTCAAAGGTCAAGGCCTTGTAGATTTGATTCAAGGTCACTGTAGAATTTTAGCCCTTGGGGCCTCATGGGGTAAGCCAAAGGATTGACAGAGAGTAGACACGGCTGGTGTTCTGAGAAAGAACATGAGTAGTCAGCCAAAGCTGAGCTACTGAGCGCAATTCCAGGTGACACTTTGTCAGTTTACCAGCAGAGCAGAAGGCTCTGAGTGGAAACCACTCTGCCAGAAAGTCTTGGAAAGGAGAACTATGACTCAAGTTTAAGAAAATGCGGGTGACCAGAGGGGCACAGGACAATGGAGAAGACCTCGAGGAGGCAGCCACGGGGAGGTGGGAGGTGTGGTGGGGTCCTGTGCTGACAGGAGACGGCATTCTAGAAACTTACCCCTTCAAGACCTGCAGCTTCTCCCCCTTCGACACCTGCAGGTCCCGGTCGCTCACAGCAGTGTAGTCAAACAGGGCCACCGCAAAGCGCATCTCTGGAAAAAACAAGCAAGAGGTGGCCACTGCTCGGGTCCTTGACAGTGGTGGGGACCTAGGGGACCTGTGACCATCTTCAGGCTCCCAAGACCAGTGAGGGGGAAGCCACTTAAAACTACTCAATGACTGATGAAGAAGAGGAAATTCTCAGGCAGGCCAACCTCCTGACCTGTCTCAGCCCCTGCGTGGCTGGCCTTCCTTTCCCAGCCCACCTTCCCTTTAGACCTCCACTAAGAAGTCTTAAGCCCAATCAAAAATTTGAGAGAGCAGATATTTGGAGGCAGCCATTGCCAGTCTTCAGAGGTCTGCAGGCCCACATCTGAGAGCCAGTGGCTGATCCAGCATCCCAGATTGCCTCCAGAATACCCAGAACATGCCCTCTATGTCCCTTCCCAGCCTCTGTCCCAAAGGGCACATGGCAACTCTCGTGCTCCATGGCATTGGGGTCTGGAGGTCCTGGTGGTGCTTTTGGATTTTGATGCATCCTGCCTGGCTCTGAGCCTCTCTTAGAGGGCTGTTGACATGCTGGTGATTCTAAGGCAGCATGAAGGTTCAGGAACATGGCCTGCCAAGTTTCAAATGACCTCTCCTGTTGACAGAGGCCCCCTGCACACCTGGTCAAACCTCCTGGAGAACTGTAGCCTTGCTGAGACTCTGGGGCTAGGACTCTGCCTTGGTAGAAGAGTGTTTGGTATGAATGACAGCAGTCTCCTGCAATGCTGACTCAGCTTCTTGTGCCAAAAGCAGCCAGTTATTTCTGTCCCTTGAGGCTCCACTCTCAAAATGGGATAACCCCTGCCAGGCAGTGAAGGATCACCCACCTAGTAGGAATGATTGTGTCCCCAACAGGATGAGGTGATTGTTCCAGAACTTTGCTGCTAAGGGTGACAGGCTCCTCTCCCGGGAGAGGAGAGGTATGTTGCCTAACCTGATACCTTCCCCTGTCCTAGGACACAGTGGTCTGTGTGCTGCACACTCCATGTTCTCTGTGAGCGAGGGATAGAATAGGCCCTGCTGGCCTGGCTGGTGTGGGTGGCTAGAGGCTTGCTATGGAAGCCAGTCCTGAAGAAGGCCTCATCCTGAGAGACCCAAAGCCTGAGCCCCTGACCCGGAAATGGGCTCGTTCCTAATGTGGCTTTACAGTCTGGCTACTCATCCAAGCAGAGTGGAGTGTGGGATGAGCATGTAGCACAGGTGGCTGGAGGGTTTCCAGGGGGAGTTTCGGACTCAGCTGGGAAGAAGGACACAAGATGGTATCCTCCACCTGGATCTGACCCTGGGCTGGGGAAAGAACACAGAACAGTCGCGCTAGACTTTGAGGCTAAAGCTCTAGTCTGCAAGCCGGGCCTTGACAGTGCTGACTCTGCTCCCTGTGACCCTTTCTGTTCCCCTTTATAGTTTGCAATGTATTTTTTTAAGCTCTCAGCTTTCCCCATTCCTCCCCAGCCCTAGAGGACACTTCCCAGCTGCCCTCATTCTAACACAGTTCTAGACCTGAGGAGACAACTCATGCCCCATTCTTACCTTGATCTGGGTGCTGTTCAGGAGCTGGGAGGGCAAGATGGTTAAATACAACCTAGGGTAGAAACACACTGAGTTAGTTCAGCTGTGTGCAGCAGGACGGCGCCAGGCTGGAGGATACTGAAGAATGAGTTGGCTAGATTACCTGTGGGGACCTGGGAAGGAGGGTGGCCACCTTTGGAGGATACACAGATAAATTCTGTACAGGCTGCAGCAACTACCTGGGGCACCAGTGTCACCCCAGATCATCTGCCATTCTTGCCGTGACCGTGTGTGGATGTCCCCCAGCTTCAAAAAGGGGGAAACCCCTGCCACCTGGGTTAAAATCCTCACTCTGCCATTAAAAGGTAACGTTGCAGAAGGGTGTGTGTTGGCAAAGAGAAGTATTTTTAAACTGTATTTCCCTAAAAGAAAATTCAACAGATATTCACAGGTATCTTACCCTGTGATAGACCCCTGCATTTGTGCACCAGGACACCACAACGGTATACCTAGTAATAATACTATATAAAATATTTTCAGCATGGAGATCGCCCTCATGATTCGTGAGAAAACATCAAAACAATAAGCTTTAGCTATGGCGCATCAATGTGGCTGGTCTCACAAGCACAAAGATGAGCCCAGACACAAGTTTCAGCAAAATACAGCATGTTTGACTCAGTTGTTTAAAGCTTACAAGGTAAAAAATGAAACTCTATATATTGTTTAAGGCTACATATTGATGTGTAATGGTTTTTTGCTGTTGTTGTTTGGTTGCCTTTTGAGGGAATTTTTGTGAGTTTCATACAATAGTTTTTATCATACTTAGATCCTCCCTCTGCCCCCACTTACTGCCCCTTTGCCAGATTTCATGTGCTCTATCATTTATAATCAGGCTTGTTGAGCCATGTTTCTGTCCCTAAATGTCCTTCAGTATGTGTCCACCCACTGGAGACTGGTTAAGCTATCTAACATCACATTCTTATGGAAAACTAACTCTACCTCTCCTAGTAGTTATCAGTTACCAATAGTTCTTCAGCTAAGGTTGGGGCTTCTCCCTGTCTGACTTGAGCTTGCATGGGTCTTGGGCACACTGTCACCATTGCTGTGAGTTCGTATGGGTAACCTCCCAGCTCTCTGGAAAACTCTGTTTCCTTGTGGTCATCAACCATCTCTGGCTCTTACAATCTTTCTACCCCCTCTTCCACAATGGTGCCTGAGTCTGGGTGGTAGAGGTTTGATATAGGTGTCCTAGTCAGGCATAAGCACTGTGCAGTCTCTTATTCTCTAAACTTCAGCCAGTTGTGGCTTTCTGGGTTAATTACCATCTGTGTCATGGGGAAGCTTCATAGGTGAGAGTTGAGAGATTCATTAATATTCTTTCTGTCCCCTGTTCCACCATGTTCCCTGAGTCTTAGATGGAGAGGCTGCATTGTAGATGTGTCATTTAGATTTGAGCACATCACAGACACTTATTCTCTGTGTTTGAGAAGTCATGGAACTTTGTAATAGTCTCTGTTGTAAAAAGAAGCTTCTTGGACGAGTGGTGAGAGGTCACTCAACAGGCAAGTCAGGACCTCTTCAGCAGCGAGCTGTTTATTTAGTTTTGGAGGCAGGGTCTCACTATATATCCCTGGTTATCTGGCCTCAAACTCACAGAGCTCTCCTTGCCTCTGCCAAGTGCTGGGATTCAAGGTGAGTGCCACCACAGCTGGCAGTGATGATTAGTTCTGTTAACGCCACACAATCTAGAATAACCTAGGAAGGTAGTCTCAATGAGGTACTATGTAGATTACATTGGCCTGTGGTCACAACTCCAGGGATCATATCCACTGCATTAATAGAGGTGAAAAGACTTGCCATAGTAGGCGGCATCATTCCCTAGACAGAAGATGTGTATGTGGAGTAAATGAGAGGACCAGCAGCACACATGTGTCAGTTCCTTCCTCTCTGCTTCCATAGTAGAGGGGACAGACTGCAGCAGCAGCCCAGAGAGTCTCTAGAAGTTTCTGAGGGTGAGGGGTAGCCATTCCCATCATAGTGTTCTTCCAGCCTGCTATATACTGCAAGTCTCCCTGTTTATTTTAGACTTACTGAGCACAGTTCTGAAGTCGCCTTTTGCAAAATGTTATAGGCATGACCCAGTTGCATTAAAAGCTATGGACACGTGACACGAAGAATGGACAAAGCAAAGGTCTCAGGGCAGGAGCTCAGGAGAGCTGACTCCAAGTATCTGTGGCACATGAATCAGTAAGAAATTATCATGTTCACGATTAGCATATATTATACAGCTTTCTTACGTTAAGAATTCTAGGCTTCTGCTTATTCCCATACAACTTTGACCTAAGTTTGAGTTTGCTCATAGTGTCACTCTTTCAACAAACATCTCATTGTGTGCAGAGTCTTGGTTACACAGGAGCATGACTAGAAGACATAGCCTGACATAGGAGCATAGACATGGCCTGTCTATGAAATGAAATCAGCAACACCACCCCATCAGGTCCCTGTTAGAACCCTGGCAGCGCCCATGCTGGCAGACAGAGCAGGAAATGAGTTCAGGCATCACTCCAGCTGCCCCGAATGAAAAGAAGCTTGGTGACCAGGTAGTGGGTGACATGAAACAGTCATCTAAACATGTGAGCCCAATGGGACTGTCCAGGGAGTGCCATATACCTTATGTTGCCCCTCTGGAAGGGGCTGATCACTTACCACGGGTGGCAGGGGTTGGGGAGCTTTGCTCTGGGCTGCAGCCTTCACAGGGCTCCAGCCCCTGCCCTTCTCGCCGGCCTGCCTCTTGCTGCTCAGAAGCCCCATCCTGTAGGGGAACACAGAGCAATGGTGTGAGGCTGCGAGTCCCTGGACCCCGGACGAGCCCCTCCACTGAGAAACACAGGACAGTGCAGCCCTCCACATCCTCCACGCCAGAGAGCAGGAGAGAGGGCAGGGAGAGTGAAGCTGGCATCTGTCTTTTTCAGTGGCCCAGAGAGGAAAACTGTGTTTAGGATGCAGAAATTGCCCGGCCTGGTGCAAGGCTAAGGAACAGCTGAATGCCTCCCAGTCCCCTGGGGACAGGCGCCTAGGCAGGAGCCATATTTGTTGTACAGGAGTCTGAACTCCATGTCCGGTAGACTGGGATTTAATTTTATTTTGCATGTGGGTCACTATGCCACCAGGAAAGTCACCCTTCCTCCTTGGGCCAACAGGTTCCTCTGTAGACAGTTGGATTTTGTTAGACCATGTCTAAGGTTCTCTGTAGTTCAAATTTTGGGGCGAGGTGCTGTATGCATAGGGAAAATTGATGGTACAGACATCAGAGGCCAGCCACAGATGCTCAGTAGAAACCATTGTCAAGTTCGTTCTTAGGTAAAACATTTTAGCAGACATGAGACCCAGAGGCCAAACCACCAGCTGTACCACCACCACCCTCCCACTCTTGAGGGAGGGTCACAGTCGGCTTTCAATAACCTCCTCCCAGCCAACTAGTAGCCAACGCAGAGCCAGCCCAGGGGGGCACCTGAGGCTACCACGCTCCTGCACCCACATCTGGCCATCCCCGAAATATAGATCTCCACACAGCAGGGGAGAGCCTGAGGCAGTCTCTCAGAAGAGTGTAAAGATACCATATTCTAGCAATTCTAAGATGTAACTTCTGCACCTCTGAAGTAGGAGGTGTCTTATAATTGATGCTGCTGCCTAGTGTACGTGCCATCATCTATGTTCATCTTTTAGTGGTACACGAAATAAATGGCTTCTTGCCACCTATGCCTTGGAGTCAGTGAACTCAACAATCCATTTCTTACAGTTGAAAACATGTTCCTCACACCGTTGCTACTGAAACTCAAGAAAACAAAGGACTTCACAATCATTTTGAGTATAGGACAAAGAGCCTCAGTGACTAACCCACAAGTATATTTTAGATTTATTTTTATTCTTTTTATGTGTGTGTATGTGTCTGTGTGAGTATATGCCACATGTGTGTAGGTGCCTACAGAGGCCATTGGATTCCCTGGAGCTGGAGTTACAGGCAGTGGTGAGCTGACTGACACAGGTGCTGGGAACTGAACTAGGTTCCTCTGCAAGAGCAGCAAGCACTCTTAACCACTGAACCATCTTTCCAACCCCCACAAGTACTCTTTTAAAACATGAAACACATTAGCACTGTTCTTTTTTATATTTTTTTGTTTATGTGTATGAGTGTATTGTCTGCATCTGTGTAAGTGCACCCGTGTTGTGCAATGCCAACAGAGGTCAGGGAAAAGGTGTTGGATCCCCTGGAACTGCAGTTTCAGAGGGTTGTTACCTGCCATGTGGATGCTGGGAATTGAACCCAGGTCCTGATCAAAAGCAGTCAGTGCTCTTAACCTTTGAACCATCTCTACAGCCCCACAAGTACTTTTTATAGCTGAGTATGCCTTGCCTACAGAATATATAAAACTTTATGTGTTAAAAAATGCTTTTCAAATTTGTATTTCTTTGTGTTAATTGAGATCTGCTTTCTCATCAAATGAATTTTAATGCCAAAATTTACAGGCAACATTCCAATTTCAGACATTTTTGGTGTCAGACTTCACGTGTGTATTAGGAATAGCTACTGGATGTAATTCATGCCTCGTTAGCATCTATCATATGATCATTTGAAATTTAACATAATGAATTGTGTGAGTAAACTTTCTTCCAATAAAAGACTCATGTGTTCTTAGAATATGAGTTGTTTGATCCTTCTCTATCACATCATACTGTATTAGGTCATACTCTATTATGTCACACTCTATTATATCACACTGTATTGGTTCCTACTCTATTAGGTCATACTCTATTAGGTCACATTCTATTAGGTCATACTCTATTAGGTCACACTTTATTAGTGACTTTATTAGTATGACCCATTGGGCCATACTCTATTAGGTCATACTCTTATTTCTATTTGGTCACACTCTATTAGGTCACACTCTATTCGGTCATACTCTGTTAAGACATTATTAAGTACAAGAATGGATTCTACTTGTTAGTAGAATGAAAAGCTAGATTTCTAGGCATCACTGATATGTGAGACATTAACTGCTAGGTGGTCCTGGCTTTGCAGGGCATTCTGAGAGCTCTTTGTCTTCCTCTCTGGTCTTGAGCAGTCTAGTGACACTGCGATGGTCTGCTCTTTAAAGACTGGGTAGAACTTGACTTTTAAACTGCAGGTTCCTGAAACTGTCTGAAATAGGCAGGCTTTCAGTGCACTTCAGATTCTTCAATGGGAATTACATATTTCTGCTTTTCTTCTTCCTCGTGCCATTTTGATGAGTTGTACGTTCTGTGGCTCTTCAACTGTTATTATCAATTGTCATGTAGTATTCTCCTGTAGTTATTCTAATCTGTCTTTTTCTTCATTCTGACTTCTTTCCTGTTGCTTATGCAAACGGAATGTGCTTTCTATTAGAATTAAATTTTTTAAATTGGATCAAGTTCTCTGAATGTTTATACAACCAGATAAAATTTGAATCTGGCTTTAAGGTTACAAAAACAATACTAGAAGGAAAACAAGAAACCGGAATGGGATATAACGTCAGTGGGGCAATAGGGCACGGATTTTGTTATATAAGAGAGCTGCACGCTCCACGCTTTAAGATGAAAAGGTACCATTTGTTTTCAGTGAAGAACTAACCGGCGGTTTATTTTAATAAGTGGCACTGGGAAAATGGGTTCATGAAAGCAAATGCGATCAGACCATATGATACAATGGGGCGGAGTGTGTAGCTTAGTGGTGGAGTACTGAGCTGTAATGCACATTGGCACAGGGCCAATCCTAGCACCCCAACCCCTCTCACAATTCATATATATGTTATGTACAGACAATGTACACACACACACACATACACAAAAGACACACAAATTATTGGAATGCAAGCTTAGGACACTATACAAATAACCAAGACAAAGACAGAGTAAGCAGAAGTTAAGAGTGAACAAGAAGACGTAAACAAATTCATCAACATAGTAAGTAGCATATGGCAGAAGACAGTTATGAAATCAGTGAATAAGCAAGATACCAGGGAAGCATTTACCAGGTGTGGGACAGAGAGAGAAGCATGTACCAGCCATGGGGCAGAGACAGAAGCATGTACCAGGCATGGGGCCGAGAAGCATTTATTCATCACATATTCAGAGCTCATGAACACTGACAAAAAGAACAATCCTGCTTTAATCCACTCAGTAGATCGTAAATAGGCCTTTCATGCAACACAAATTCAAATAGCCAAATGAGCATACAAAAATGAAGATTATTTACTAAGTGGAAACTACAAACTAAAATAACAATAAAGCACCCCATTAGAGAAATAAGACTGGTCAAAGCAGACAGGCAGGCAGACAGGCGGAATGGTTGCCTATCTTTCAGTGTTATTTCACCTTGGAATAGGGTGTTACAAGGGTGGAATTAGTATTGGTGCATCTTAGAACAGTGCTCAACTCATAGCAAGTGTCTAATCGGTACCTCACTGTTACCCCATGAATATGAACAACCAACAGTTATCATTCTTTCAGCAACTGTGAGAGGCAGGCGTTGCCAAGTGCTTTATGAGCTTAGAGAAAAGAAATTATTTACCTGGGAGGAAAATACCAGCTAGACTCAAGAAGGGCAGCTAAAGTGTGATTGTCTAGACTAAAATAATTTTTTATGGAATATTAAGAAATATATGAAAGTGGGCCTAGAGAGGTGGCTAAACAGTGAAGAGTACATGGGGTTCTGTTCCCAGCACCCACAACCATCTGTAACTCTAGTTCCAGGAACCTGATGCCCTCTTCTGGCCTCTTCAGGCATTGCATGAATGTAGTACACATATGTGCAGGCAAAACATACATATAAAATTTTTAAAATCAAAATGTATATACTAATGAGCATAATGACATTCAGTCTACTCATCACCCAGATAATTAACTTAAACTTTTTCAAGGTTTCAGTTATTTATTTGTAATGGAATGGTTTGTAATCAAATACTTTATCAAAGTTTAGGTTAATTATCTAGGCGTAGCAGTCATTGCTAGAATCCCTCACACACACCCTTTGCACACAACTCTAAAACACAGAGACATTTCCTCCTATGATCACAGTGTCCTCTTATCAAACCTAACAAAGCCATCCATGACCCCATGATATCAACTAATGATGTAACTACCTAGCTGTCTAACTCAACCTATAATCAAATCTCAGTAATCAGGCTGGAGGGATGGCTCGGTTGGTAAAGTGAGTTCAGATCCCCAGCACCCATATAAAAAGCTGGGCACAAAAGTGTGCATCTACATCAAAGATGGCCAAGAAGCAAATACAATTTGCTCTCTTCATCGACACATTTACTGTATTTCAGGACCTTTACCCCTTCAATGAGGACTGTTAATTTGCAATAATAAAACCAAGGAATTTACAGAGATTACTGGAGGGGTTAGACAGTGAAGTAGCCTATGTTTGGGGCCCTAGATATACACTTGAATTTAAGGAGATCCAGGGTAAGATTACTGAGAAAGGAGATCAAACCCATGTGAGACATCAGAGAGGAAGTTTGTTTTAGTAATGCCAGCTGATAAAGAGAAAGGGACCCGAGATCTTCAGGAATCCAGCAAACTGACAGCCCCCAGCCCTCTGTGGTTCAGCGTTTGGGTTTGCTGTCTCGAATTTTTAAAAATTTCTTTTTCAGCTCCTTCAGCCTTAGTAATAACACTTCAGGTGAATGCACACAGCTCACTACCTGTGATCAATTCTTGCCTCAGGAAAGAACCATCAGTCAACCACAAATATCACTGAGTTCATCTGACTCTCAGGAAAGAAATGCAAAGCTGGGGACATTCATCTACTGTAAAAATTTTCAAATGCTTCCTTCAGCTAAGAATCATGAATGGGACACTAGGGGATGTAACTCAATACACTGCTTGCCTAGCATGCACAAGGCCCTAGACTTGATCCCAGCAATACCTACTCTGAATATGGTACCTCCTGCCTGTAATCACAACTCTCAGAAGGTAGAAGCAGTAGGATCAGGAGTTCGAGGTCATCCTTGGCTACATAAGTAGTTGGAGGTTGCCTGGACTACTTGTCTCAATAAAAACTGGGAAGTCTACAGTCCCTTTGGCAATGATGATGAAACTATACATCATCCATCATCCCCAGAAAATACACTTATCACATGCATACCAATTTTAAACTATTACTACTTTTTATTTTTGAAGCACAGTAATAGAGCCTTGGTCACTATTACAATTTTACATATAAAATATTTTCTTAAAGATTGACAGTCACATGCTAAATCTGGCACCCAATTTCAGGACCCCCTTTCCTGACAAAGCCCTACATGGATTCACAGACCTTGATTAAGAACAAACCAGCCCAAAACTCTATGGCTTGCTTTCTTATGAGTCACTTCATTTCCCAGGCAGGAAAGTCTGTTCACCGGCCAAAGACCACACCAGCAAGGCAAGCCAGCAAACACAGTCATCAGGGAGCCAGATGACAGAAGATGAATCTCTGCCATTACCACTGCTTACACTGCAGTTCAGAGCCACCTGACTCTGTCCCCAAATAAGCATGTGTGTCCCAATGCACTGCCATTCCTCAGAGGAGTTATGGAAGGAGAGCCCTCAGTTGCATGATGCAGCTTGGAGAGTTTGGTCAGCATTCTGTTTTGTTTTTTAATCACAGACCTTTTTAATAATACCAAAAAAACAAAGCAAACTAGAAGTCCAGCCAAAGCAGTAAAGCAAAATATTACGCAAGCTTACAAGTGCCCGCTGTATTTGGCCCCGAGAAAGATGCTTATGCTATGCTGGAAAAAGTAGACTGTCCCTCACGCGTTAGCCATGAGAAACTGTGTCCGAGATGATGCAGAACGAGCCATTCTTAGGGGCCCATCCAAGCAAAGCCCGCAGCGACAACCCTAATGTCCATTTTCAGTATCACCTTTGGGGTTATATAATGTGTACAGATTAAAAAGAGGGAGACAAATGGCACATCTGTGTTAAATCAGCCTCTCCTCTCCCTCCTTGGTCACAGCAACCCACTCCTGTGGCTTCCCTTGTAATTGGGCTTTGAGGGCAGGCAGGGTAAGTGCAGGGCCAGCCTAGCCCCCCGACCCAGACAACCGCAAACCCCAAGCCTGGGGCTGGAAAGAGCGGCAAGGCGCCGTCCGTGTTTCCAGCTCCCGACCTGGTTCCCATCATACTCTGCGCAGTTTGGGGCCTCAGCAGAGACAGTCTCCTGTAAACAGGGGAGGGAGGCACTTCCACGTCTAAATTCATGGGAGCCTCTGATGTTTGCGTTCACATCGCCCACAAACAGACTGACATTTGGATCAGATGTAAATGGCTTGTCTGGAGTCACAGATCAGCGGTGAGAAAGATTAGAGTCCCTCGGATGCCAAGTCCCTGGCCTGGCCCAGCTTCTGGCTGGCATTTGTGGATGCCAGAAACAGACCAGGGTCTCCATGGCATCCCCATGGGAGCATGAGATCAGCTGCTCCCGTGTCAGCTACTGAGAAGCCTGTTGATAGGTTCCTGCAGCAGAGCCTGAGGGTAGGAAGGACTCCAACATGGCGGGGGTGCTGCTGAGGCCTGGTTAGGGGTGAAGCTCAGATCTGAGCGAGTTGCCTGAAGATCCTCCCTCAAAGCCCTGCCGGCCTCCCTCCCACGGGACCATCCTGCTCTCTGGCTCCAGTGCCCCTTAAGCCTCTGGACATTTGAGTGACATGGCTTCTTTTTCTGGTGACCCAAAGCGCACTGCAGGACCTCAGGGCTGTCATATGGATCACAGTTGGAATGACTGATGGACACACAAGGCCGACTCCGTAGCTGCTCTTGCTTCTGTCTTGCTTACTGACTGTCCCGAGAAGTCATGAGCAGCCGAGGGGTGCCAGTTCTAGGGTGCAGAGACAAGGAGGCAAAGGACTGTGGGGAGGTATGACCCCAAAGTGGTGGTGGGATGATTTGGAGGGACCCGTGCAGAGGAGATCTAGCCTGGGCCTGAGCTACTGGGAGGCCTGAAGGGGTAAGGGAAGGTTCTGGCGTTGATGGTCTGCAGCATGCAGAAGCAAGCTCAGCAGGACCGTGTCCTCAGGCAAGCTGGCACCAGAGCCTACTGCAAGCACGAAGCTCCTCTAGCCACAGGTTTTAGGTTGCAGGATGTGGTCTTATGTGAACACAGCTCAGTGCTCATCCCACTCTAGCTCCTGACCTCCTCTTAGTCCCTGCATGCACACATGTGCAAACTAAAGGCCATGTCTCAGTCCATCCTCAGCCCTCATCTCCATAATGATCTGTCCCTGCCCCACCCCCATCCGCACCCTGTGGCTTGCTGCAGGTGGAAAGGGACATGTCCTGCGTCGCAAGGACGTAGGCCTGAGTGTGCATCCGAATCCTGGTCCTTCCTAACCTGGGCCCTGGGCAGGTTACTGACCTGAGCACAGAGCTGTCTGGGGACCAAATGAGTCCAGAGTGCCTGTTGCGTTTCCAGTGCCCCCAT
The DNA here is from genome assembly GCA_035773235.1 of Eospalax fontanierii. NCBI lineage: Eukaryota > Metazoa > Chordata > Mammalia > Rodentia > Spalacidae > Eospalax > Eospalax fontanierii. The sequence goes on along the minus strand of CM069542.1, from coordinate 57,471,160 downwards.
TCGGAGCAGCCCATTGCTATTTGATGTGAATGCCAGCAGAGCCATCAAGGTCTGATGAGGGTCCACAGAAGTTGTTTGGTCCACCCCCAGAGTTGAAACCAGAAGCCCAGAGAGAAGTCTCCCAGCCAGTGTGCCAGGCCAGAGCCCAGCTCTAGAAATGTGGTCTCAGGATCAAATCCAGCCTGGCAGCACAACTGGCTTAAGCAATCCCCAGCTACGGTGGCTCCTGGCTTCTCCTCCAGTCCTAATCCCAGGTACTACCTTGTCCTGTTAGCATCATCAACATGCCAATGTATGGCTGACCCTTGGCCAAGACTCAGCTCTATATCAATATGGACTTTTGAATTCCCCTAGATCTCATCAGTTTCTGAAAACTGTTTGACTTTCAAGCACTCAGCAGTCCTAATCTGAATTTTTTATCTCCAGAGGGCTCTCAGACCTCTGCCCTTCAGGAGTCCCTTTAGACTCTAAACCTTTTGACCAGCTTTTGACATTGCAACACAACTTTGTCATCCACAAAGTTCATGCTCTGGAACTTTGCAATGGAGTTACAAAAAAATCTCAAAAACAAAATTTCAAGTTTTTATTAATTTTATTTTATGTGTATGAGTATATTGCCTGCATGTGTGTAAATGCACCCATGTTGTGCAATGCCCAGAGACGTCAGAAGAGGATGTTGGATCCCCTGAAACTGGAGTTATAGACAGTCATTAGCTGCCATGTGGGTGTTGGAAACTGAATCCTGGTCCTCTGCAAGAGCCTGGTCCTCTTTACTTACTGAGCCATCTCTCCAACCCCAGATCTCGTAATGTTTCAAGAAAATTTACAGTTCTAGGTTGAATCATATTTATATTTGTCCTTGACCACAGACGACTTGCTAGCCACAGGTTGGGCATGCCTGCTTTAGAACATTAACTTTCTCTAAAAAGCTCCTACCAGTCTCACAGTAAGGGAATGCCTCCATTTGCAGCCAGGGCAGCCACACTTGCTTTTCTCAGGGACAGTGGCAAGCTCGGCACTCAACAGTACCCATCCACACTCATCTGATCTCCACACCATCATCGTGGCCCAGGTCAGACCCACAGACTAGGATGGGTCCCAGGGGCAGAGTTTGTACCAGGGAGAGATATCAGACACTCCTTTTCTAATCCTCTCCCATCTCTCCTCCAACTCTGACCTGCTTGCAAGCTGTCCTTCAGCCCTAATCCACCTCATCTCCCTCCTCCATCCCAGGTTCCAGACAGAACTCCTGACTCTAAATACGGTTTGTAAATGCTCTGATGCTCTGTGTCATCAGGACACCAGCTCCAAGCTGCCCCCGCACGCTGCCTGCAGGCCAAGGCAGCACCTGTTTCTCTGAGATAGCAAGGGGCTACTCCAACCATGGCTCCATCCATCCCAGGAGAACATTCTGCCTCCACTGCCAGTGGGAAGTCAAGAGTAGGGTGCTGTGACTTGGAGGTGTCAGCCACTTGGTGTAAGAGGTGATGGAACTTTTGGGGCCCTGACTTCAGCAAGGATTGAGGTAGTTCCCATGGTACCTGCTTAGGCCTTAGGAGAGGGTTGTTATAAAAGAGCAAGCGCTGCTCCTCTACCAAGTCTTGATGGCAGTCTATCTCACCGTGTGGTCTCTTACACATACACTCCCACCATTGCAATATCATCCACTGCTCGGCCTCCACCAAAGCCACGCTCTTGGGCCTCTAAAACTGGGAATTAAATCAATCTGACTTCTGTATAAGTACCCAGCCTCCAATATTTTATTACAGAAACTGAAAATGAACTACTTATATAGAAACAAAAGAAGTTTCCTGACTCAGGCCAGGGAACAGGGCACGGACAAACAAGAGAAATGCTGAGTCAGGGTGGGTAGGGTTCAGATGGCCTCACTGCCTAGAGCAGTCAGGAGAGCAATCGTGAGTCCTGTGGTTTGTGATGTGGCTTAAAAACTCTGAGAACAGGCCAGAGGCTGGCATGAGGAATCCTAGCCGTGCCCTGAATGCATTGATGGCTACCCGAAAAGCTCTGAGACTCCTGGGATGCTAGAACCTGAGTTCAGAATTGGGGAGAGCAAGGGAGAGACGTGAGCTATGGAGATGAAGGCCTTTCCAGGTCCAAAGGTATTACTCCTGCATTTCCGCACGCCTGTTGTAGATTAAGTCACATTCACCATTCCTAAGTCTCCTGTCTGTCCATGGTTACTTAAATCCTGGGGCTGGAGAAATGACTCAACTGTTAAGAGCACTGACTATTCTTGCAGAGGATCTGGGTTCAATTCCCAGCACCTACATGGTTTTTAACAACCATCCTAACTCCAGGTCCAGGGGATCCAATGCTCTCTTCTGACCGCTATGGATGTTGTAAGACATGGATGCAGTTGTGTACATGCAATTAATACACTCATACACACAAAATTAAAATAAAATAGTGTTTAAAAACCTACCAAACACTCCTACTGAAGTTAGGAACACCTGGGCCAATGAGATGGCTCAGCAGGTAAAGTGCTTACCATGTAAGCCTGACTACCTGAGTGTGATCCCCAGGACCCATATAAAGAAGGAGAGGAAGGAGTTCACAGTTATACTGTAATCTCTCACACACATCTCCCACACACAGTAGTATTTATTTTATTTTATGTGTATGAATGTTTTGCCTGCATATGTGTAAATGCGCCATATGTGTACAATAACCGTAGAGGTCAGAAAAGGGCCTCAGATCCCCTGGAATGGTTGTTAGCTGCCATATGGGTGCTGGGAACAGAATGCAAGAGTAGTGAGTTCTCTTAACTGCTAAGCCATCTATCCAGGCCCCAATTTTTTAATCTTTATTTAAAACAATAGAAGTTAAGAAGTTAGGAGGAATACCTTCTAAAAACTCAGCCCTTGCTCTTCCTACTAGTGTGGTCAAGCACTGCCAACCATTCCCCCAGCAACCTCATTCAGATATAATAGCACACAGTGCTTTTGTTTGAAATAATAAATTAGCCAATATGCATTCCAAAGTGACCCCAGGTGACCTTAAAAGGTAATAGGAATAAAGAAAGAGACAACTGGTCATTCAAACAAGGCATGGAAAAACTTCAGGACCACACTGGAGACCCCCACAGAGTGGCGGAGATGGTGGGCCTCTCATGAGGGAGGTAGAACAGGCTGAGGACAAGCGATCTCAGGAAAGGGATGGGCTCTCTAGGTGTACGGTGGGATCTGGGGCAGAGAGCTACGTGTTCCTGGCACAAAGCACAAAGCCCGTTCCACTGGGATCAGTCAGTCATGTCTGGTCATACCAGGGGCAGGTGAGGAGACACAACAGCTAAAAGGCTCACAGAGGCTGGGACATGAGGACAGGATCTTCACGTGTAAGCAGGAGATCTCCAAGGCAGACAGATGGGCACTTTAGGTAGGGGTAGGGGACATAGAAACCAGGGAGTCTTCAGGACCAGGAGGCTTGGACTCTGTTCTCACTCTAGGGAGGCTGTAGAGGCTCTGCGCCAGGGAGATGCAGCCATATTTCAGAAAGACATTGCTTGCTACATAGAGTAGGTTGGAGTAGGAAGACCTGAAGACAGAAATCAGTGTACAGACACAGAAAGCCAAGGAGTTTGGGGGACAATTGATGAAAGCAGGGGATAGGTGACATGAAGCTTTGTCCTCCCTCACCTCACCCTGAGGCAGAGCCCAGGTTCCCACACTCTGGCTCTTGCCAAGTCTCCTGCCTCCTCTACAGGTCCAGCCCCTTCTTCAGGGAGCAAAGGCTTCTCTACTGGTCACTCTCAGCAGGGTGTGGGAGATGTGGGATTCCAGACCCAGCCTCTCGGGGGTGCCTGTGACGGGAGGGTAGGCCGGCCCCTCACCTCATCACCCACTCTGCCATGTCTTCTTTAGCTCTGCCCTACTCCTGGGAGCCAGCCACAAGCTCCCAGGTGAGGCCCAGGAGAGCATGGGCCTGGAATAGCCCCTTCCATCCTGCATCTGCGAATGGGACCACAAGGCCTGGACACCAGAGAGCAGGTGTTTGCCCATCTCAGAAGCTGACAGCTCTCTGCTCCCTTCCAGCTGTGCCAAGCCCTGCCATGCCAGGAACCCACTCTGACTCCTGCTGGCCCCGGGGAGCAAAGGCCTCCTCCAGAGAGGGCCGCCCGCCATGCCACGCCCCTCAACTGGCACAGAAGCGAACAGCAGAGCCGCACTTCCCCGCTTGGCAATTAAGCAGAAGTCATCAGTTCTCAGACCACGCTGGCAACCCAAACCTTGCCTACCCCTGGGGAGCCGATGTAAAACACAAGGGCTCCCTGTGGAAGAGTTCACACCTTGTACCACAGCCTGTGCCAGCTCCCAGAGGCCCTTCTCTCCAACCTTCATGGATCCTTTCCTGTGTCAGCAGCCTCCAGTCAACAGCTAGAGGTTCAGGGCGTACGAGAGCTCCAGGAAATGTTCCAGGAGCCTGGTCTTGAAGGTCAGAAGAGAATTCTCCCATGAAGCACAGGACATCGAACATCCTAATGGACACACTCCCTGCATTCATTCTGCAAACCATGTTTTCCTCCTCTTAGTCCGGGCTCAACACCCCGGGTGTCAGGTATACAGATGTCAGCAGAGTGGGGATGACAAGACAAGCATCCCTTGTGTGTTAGAGTTGGGGGAAGCAGTGGCCCTTTGGAGAGAGGAGACCTTGGGGGAGCCTCAGCTAGGCAGCAGACTCTGGAACCTGTCTTGCAGTTCTGCTTAGCACCCCCATCTGTGCTTAGACGGGGGCTGTGGCTAATTCACAGATCAGGAAGTGGAGCACAGAGTGATGGGACCACTGGCTCACCCCCTCTTCCCCCGCCAGCTGGCAGGTGCCAGAGCCACATCCCTACTCAGATCTTCACATCACACTGCCTCACAGAAAGCAAAATGTGCCAGGGTCTGGGTACATCCTTTCTCCTGCAAGTGCCCCATCAGAACCCCACAGCATGCCCCAGCAGAGTGCATTGTGGGGTTCATCATTCTTCTCAGTGATGTTAGAGCTCTACTGTTCCCCCTCCAGCTGTCTTCCTGTGTCCCAACCTTCACTTGACCTTGGAGTTCCAGCCTTGCTTTTTTCACTCAACAGTGGTGTATAAACCAGGCCTGGTAACACTGTAATCCCAGCTGTCCAGAAGGCTGAGAAGGAAGGGTCACAAAGTCCAGCCAGCTGTCCAGAAGGCTGAGAAGGAAGGGTCACAAAGTCCAGCCAGCTGTCCAGAAGGCTGAGAAGGAAGGGTCACAAAGTCCAGGCCTGCCTGGGCTACAGAGTGAGGTAAGAGACAGCCTGGGCAGCACGTGAGAGCCTGACTCCAAACAGCAAAAGAGAATGGAAAGCAAGGGGTGGGTTAGTTTAACAGCACAACACTTGCTTAGCACGCATGAGGCCTTGGGTTCAAACCTCCGTACCCTGGAGGGAAGAGAAGAGAAGAAACAAGAGAAAAGGAAACGTGGTTTCACAGAGTGCCTTCACAGGCCAGGCACAGCGCTGGGTGCGAGGGCCCAGCGGGTGAGCGGAGCTTGTCCCTCACCCCCTACCCCACAGTTCAGGTCTAGAAAGGCTGGCTGGCAGACCTGCACATAAAGAGGTTTGTGGGGACACAAGACAGCCTGGAGCGCTCGCTGTAAGCCATGAGTAGACATACACCAGGCCCGGGCATTAGAATTAGGGGCACCTCCATGAGGAAGTGGGGGACTCCAGCACAGGCTCAGCTGAGATGGGCTGCAGTGCACCAGAAGCTGTGTGGGCTGGACTGGTGCGGAAGGCCCTGGGGCTAGGTGGAGACCGCCACTCTCTAGTTCTGATTTCATCTCAGTGCTGTGATTCGCACCTAGCACTGTCTTCCTGCAACCCTATCAGTCCTTGTTCTTCCTTATCAGCTTCCGAGGTCTGAGGTCTCTCTCATCTTGCTTTTGAGGAAAGCACACCTGCTCTGCCAGGCCTGCAGAGGCTGGGGCAGGCCGCTCTGTACTAGTATCGCTCTCCACGCCCCGGAATCTTGACAGTAGACCACTGACTGCTGATGGCCAATCGCCCAAATGCAGCCTCTGGCTCCATGCTACATCCCACAGACCAAGGTTCACACAGAGGGAGCATTTCTAGCAGATCACACTTGCAGGTCTAGCCACAGATTCCATGGCGGTATGGGAGAGCCTAGAGGACGATAGGCTCCATTTGGGCGAAAGGCGACGCTCTGCGCACACCTCCCAGTCTTCGGCCTCCAGCCTCTGGCCTTCTTCCTGCAGAGGAACTGGGCTTGGGAGGCTGGGTCCACATTGACAGTGAGCTTTGCAGGGCAGAAGAGACTCGCCCAGGCCCACTTTCCCTGACACAGACGGAGAGTTCAAGAATGTACTTCCAACAAATAATAAACAGACACGAGGAAAATACGACAAAGGGAGGGAAATGCAATTCAGTCCTGGAGTAGGTGGGGGTGGCAGACAGTGCTGAAGATTCAAAAAGTCTCCTGTGCTGCAGAAAGCCCACGGGGTCATGGAACATTTGCCCCAAGAGCGTTCAGTGTGTGACCGCTTCCTCTCTGAGGCAGAATGAGTACAATTTATTTAAAAACACTTTTTATTTTGGAGCAATTCTAAAGTGGTAGAAAATTGATAAAAATAACACAGAGAATTTCCACAGAGTCTCCCCTGGGCACCCCTAATGGTAACGTCTCAACTAATCATGGTACAGACACCAGAACCAAGGAGCGGTCACTGGTAGGGTGGCACCAGGAAGCTGGTCTGTGACAACCTGTCCTTCTTTTAAGTGACCCTGACCGTCTTAAAGGTTAAATGTGTCGGAGACTTGCTCTCATGCTGGACCTGTCTGCTCGTTTCTCATAGTCTGTGGTGCGGGTTTGGGGGAAGAAGTAGTGAGACAGACTTGATGGTAGAAGTTCGCAGAAGCAAAGGTCTCACCCCTGGTGAAGTTGACCTTGGCTACATGGTTAAACCGGTGTCTATGGCTCCCCATACAGCTACTGTTTCTGCCTCTCATACTGTAGGTCCAAATAAGCTCCCCAACCTGCAGACATGTCAAGAGAATTCTCCATAGCTACAGACCCACCAGTGTTCTTGGATGGTTTGTACCCATGAGGATGAAATCATTGGCCAGTCACAAAATGAACATAAAAGCTGTCTAAGTTTAGAAAGTATAAGTGTGTGTGTGTGTGTGTGTGTGTGTGTGTGTGTGTGTGTGTATCTGTGTTTGTATTGCTCCTCCAGAGCTGTCCACTTTGCTTTTTCAGACACAGACAGAGTCTCTCACTGGCCTAGAACTCGAGGAACAGGCAAGGCTGGCTGGTCAGTGACTTCCAGGGGTCCCCTAGGTTCCATCTCCCCAGCACTGAGATTATAAGTATGTATCACCATGCCCAGTTTTTTTTATATGGATGCTAGGTCCTTATGCTAGTGAGGCAAAGACTTGACTCTCCAGACAAGTCTAAGATACTTCAAAAAACACTCTCAAAACATGTTATTATAGTTAAACTATTCTCTCCTAAGATAGCCTGTCCTAGCAAAATGGATCTCAGCCAAAAAGTCATCATTAAATGTATTCTGTCATCTCACCACCAAATGCTTGAAAAATGGAACAACTTCATTTAAAATCAAACTAAAGAAGACAAAGAAACACCCGGACGTTGACCTTGGGCCAGACGGTACCTCTCTGTGTTTTACACAGAGGCTCCAACTGCCCTCCTTTCTAGGAGGCCTGGGAACTTGCCTCTAGCCCCACAGCTGGTCACGCCACACAGAGAAATGAACCCGGAAGGGTAGAGACCTACCTTGCAGGGCTTCAGTGGCTCATTATTACCATGGTGCTTCAGATCCCAGCGTGTGGTGAGGATGTTTCTAGAGGTAACCAGTAGCTCCGGACGCAGTAAAGAAAACTCCCACGCCCAGATGGACTCTTCTCATCAAAGTCAGAGCACAGAGATATGAGCACCCCCCCTGCTGCGATCAGAGCTCCACCAGCTGCCCCGACAAGCAGCTCAATTCCAGCCCCGCCCTCCAGTCAAGTCTTCTAGAGACTTCTGGCTCTCCGCCCCAGAAATGCTCCTAAGGAAGGTTCATGAGTACCTGGCCTTTTGCCACACTGGTCACTGTACCCTTCTACCACTCCAAAGTTTTCTCATGGGGTTTTGGTTTCACAGCATGACTGTTTTCCCTCACCAAGCCTGGTAGGGTTAACACACCTCCAAGTAACTCTAGACTGTATTTCTAATGAGTTCTGCCAGGGCCACCTGTGAGAGCCAGACCTGCGTTCTCTCCGTTCATTGGTTTTGTTTTGACTTTAAATGATGCTAATATTAGTGAGGTTTCAGGATTCTGTGTGCATTCAGTGGCAGAATGGGTGTGACTGGGGGTGTGGAATTGATGTTCAGTAAATTCAGATCCCCCATGTTTGATAGCACTGTAGCTAGTATGTGATTCTGACCTCAGAGATTCTTCAACTGACTACTTCTCTTGGCTACAAAAATTCAGAGGAGCAGAGACAGTGGAGGTGATGGGGACAGGACTGTAACACCTGGGTGGTGAGGTAGCGTCCTTTCCCAGACCAGTCAAGGGACAAATGAAGCCAAGAATGCTGCTGGAGGGCCCACTAGTCCAGGAGACACCACTGGTCAACCGCTCATCTGGGCATCTAAGGGAGCCAGGGGCCAGAGCCCTTCATGGAGCTCCCATTCTCAGAGTTTAGGGCTAAGACGGTAGTTCACTGTGAGTTCTTATAGGACGAGCTTTTGGATAGGATGCTCACAGCAGCAGAGTGTGGAGCTCTTTGGTTCTACAGGCTGTTGCATGTTTCCAAAGGGTTTTGGTGGGAGAAAAAATGGATTCATGCATAAAAAGTACCTATTACAGTATTTAGAACATAGTAAGCTGTCACATATCTGAAGCCTGGTGTGAATAATCTGAGCCCCAGATCTGACCACTAATACTGCTTTATCTTTTCCTATTCTTAGGAGCACAAAACCCTGAATACCCCAGAACACTCCTTGCAGAGTAGCTATTTTTAATTTACTTTGAGCTTTGGACCAGCTGGGCCTAAGCATTAAACACATTTGAAAGCATTCCATACTCCCTAGGTTTATGATTTAAATGTTTCTATTTATTGTATGTGTATGAGTGTTTTGCCTCCATGTATGTAAGTGCACCCATGTTGTGCTGCACTCACGGAGTCCAAGAGAGGGCACCAGATCCCCTGGAACTAGAGTTACAGTGGCCCCATGTGGGTACTAGGAATTGAACCCAGGTTTTATGCAAGAGCAGTCAGTGCTCTTAAGCCCTGAGCCAGCTTTCTAGCGCCAAATTTATGATTTTAAAAGTTCTTGATTTGAGATGAGATGGCTCAGGTTGATTTTGATTAAATTAACACAATGAACTTTTAAAACTTCTGCTGTGCTGTAAGGGCACACTATGGGCTGGAACACAGGTGGACATAGGCACATTCCTTTTGAGGAACCTAAGGAGCTTGGGAAGGATGCCCAGAAGACAGGTGATTAGAATGGGGCATGGGAGGTGGGGTCACCCCAATAGGGATTATTGGAGAAGTTACCAAGGAGATGGCTTTGATTCATGACTACAAATCCTACAAAATGCCTCTCAGAGACAGATCCCTAAGTTATGTATTTACTAAACAAGAATATTAGATGCTTCTTGAATCACCTTTAATATTCTGTCAGTGGAGCATGAACATCTAATTTCTGAGTGTGTAGTGTGTTTGTGGCTCTGTGTGTGTGTGTGTGTGTGTGTGTGTGTGTGTGTGTGTTCGTGGCTGTGTGTGTGTGCAGAGGGAGCTGTGGCTGTCAGTCCTTAGGTGTTAGAACACTTTCCTTCCCCTTTTTCCTTTCTTTCTTTCTTTTTCTTTTTTGAGACAAGTTTTCTCAGTGGCCTTAAACTTGCTTAGTAGGCGAAGCTGGCTGGCCAATAAGCCCCAGAAATCCAATCATCTCTGCTTTCCCAGTGCTGGGATTACAAGCATACACCACCTCCACTCCAGATTTTATTTTTAAATGGGTTCTGGGGATCAAACTCAGGTCCTTGTGCCTTGTGAGCATGTTACCAATGGAGCCATCTCCCTAACCCTTAAACATACAATTTTTAGACAACTTTTCTGTACTTGGTCCTTGGTTAGGAGAATACAATGGAGAGTGGGGATCCAACTTCCTCTGACATTAATTCATCTGCTCAAGATTAGAGTGGAAGGATGGGAGCATTTGCTAGGAGAAGGGGTTCATATTGCTGGTTGGAGGTTATAGCCTTGATGTGACTTGAGAAAAACTACCTTTCTGTCTAACCCAGAGACTGGAAACACACACACACATACACACACACACACACACACACACACACACACACATTCCAGCAGCCACTCAGAAAAGAACAAGGAACTGACGGCTGGCTTCCAGGTGTCTAAGCAGAAGTGGAAGTTCATTCCGGCCACTTTCACTCTCTCAGACTCACAGGGCCTATGAGAAAAGAGGTAGAGAGAGGACCCAGGGGAGAGGACGGTCAGGGGTGAGTTAGGTGAGGGGCAGTATCCTGTGTTAGACATTTTCATTAGAGACCCTCAGAGAGGTCCTCTTGGGGCTAGCCTGAGAGCAGACTCTGATTCTGACTTTCTGGTCTCGGTGTTCAGCCTCACTGATTCCCCCGTTAGTACCGCTCCCCCACATTTATTTTTGCACATTTGAAGTGACTTATGCAAAGCACGCAGCTCTTTCCATGACTCTGAAGCCGTCTCCTGATACCAGTTCATCTCTGATTAAAATCAAAAGCTATGAGCAATGGAATATTTGAGTGGAAGAAACATTAAAATAAGTCAAGATTCACCTCAGAAGAGATAGTTGGAGCCCTGGGAAGTTTCTTTTTACTGGAAGCTAATTTCAGACAAAATTGGCAGCAAAACAAAACAAACAAAAGCCAACCATTGAGATCATCAGAAGATGACAAAGGGCAGACAGAAAACTGAGAAGGGTTTACTCTCTGAGGACTGCACTGCGCCAGAGCCACCATGGCCTTCTTGCATGTCCCTTTCCCTCCACGAGCTGTGTTGGACAAGGGAATTCACAGGTTTGCTAGTGCCAGAGGTGGGCTGGTCTAAAAGCTGCCAGAGAACTAGTAGCTTATAAACCAGAGGGAGTAGGTTTGGTCTAGGATGGGAAGAAGAAAACCTGTAGTTTTATGGGTTAAAATGTTAAGTAGTCAGTTCTAAAGAAGAAATGGAGAAACTATAGCTTTTCCTGACTTAGACCATAGCCTTGGTCCAGGGTGGACAGAAGCTCAGCCAGAATCCTGCAAGCAAGAGGGCTGTGAAGGAGCAGAGAAAAGAAACGTCCTGTACTCACCTAACGGACTGCTAGACATGCATGAGTGGGCCAGTGGGTGGGGGACCCAAGCCAGTGTGAGCCACAGGCAATGGGAGGACTTGCTATAGATCTGAGTTTCTTCAACCACACCCTGCTTGGTCAGTCAATAGAGAGTGGAAAGTTTCCTTGTTCAATGTGTCTGAGCATATTCTCTGCCTGAATAATCGCCTAATTATCGTATAGTGCAGGCAGAGAAGGCGCTCGTAGGGAGCAAGACAAAAATACCTAAGTAAATCCTAACCGTGAGATGGTGCAGAGGCAGGAGGGGCCGAGGACCATGGAGGAGGCTCATTCTGTAAGCTGAGTCCGGGTAAGTGCCCCCAAAAAACAGCCGAATCACCACACCAAAATGTTCAGTTTTCAACAAAAGTTAACAGATATAAAAAACAAAACAAAACAAAAAACAGAACAATGTAACATGAAAACTACACAAAGCTGTCAGTAGAGTCTGATAAGACTTCAAAGCAATGGCTATAGATATGTTCAAGGAATTAAAGGAAAATATTTTCAAGGACTTAAAATTATATTTTGAGTTATCAAGAATTAGCAAATAAGTAATCGGATCAGAAAAATTGAAATTATAATAAACAATAAATAATGGGCTGGGGAAGGAGCCGTGGGTGAAGCACCTGCCTAGCATGCACAGGCCCTGGAGTGGAGTCCTATACACAGTAAACAATAAATAAGACTCATGGAGCTGGAAACTACCGAAACTGAAATTGAAAAGCCATGAGAGGGGGACAGCAGGAATCCTGAAGTGGCAGAAATGAAAATTTGTGAATTTGATGATGAAATCATGTAATACAAAACAGGGACCTAAAAAGGGTTAAATACCAATAGGGCCACAAAGACTCACCAGACACACAGGCCATTCAAACATAAATGCATGTAATAGGATTCCCAGAAGGAAAGGAAGGAGAAAAGGACATGGGAAAATACCTAAGAAAAAGCATTGAGCATTCCTTTATGTTAGTGAATAACATGAACTTAGAGAGATGAGACACTGGTTAACACAAAGGAAAACAAGAGATCCACACCTGGACATCATGGTCAGAGATCCACACCTGGACATCATGGTCAGAGATCCACACTTGGACATCATGGCTAGAGAGCCAAAAGGAGATAATACCCACAGCTTTGGAGGATTCTGTGGGGATAAGTAGATGATAGATAGATAGATATAAATAGATAGATATAGTTTTAGATAGATTGATATAGATGGGTAGATAGATGATAGGTCTGATATAGTTATAGATAGATTGATATAGATAGGTAGATAGATGATAGGTCTAGATAGATAATTGTAGATAGATTGATAGATCTAGATAGATAAATGATAGATATAGACAGTTATAGATAGATAGGTAGATGATAGACACAGAGGGAGAGAAAGAGAGAGTACCACATTCGAGACAACAGCACTATGACTACAGAGTGTGAGAAAGACTCCTCTAGGAATCCTGCCAGCCCAGTCTTCTATACATGCTAACCCTGAGATTGGTGGAAACTCCCCCAAGCTGCTTCACTCTATATGGAGAATATTGAGAGGATTCACATGTGACTCAAGGGTTCCCAAGCATCCCCCACACACACTTGCGATAGGTATTATGTGTCATGGTAGGGGTACGGTGTTTGAACATGTACATCTGCACAACACTTTGGAATATAAGAAACTGATCAGTGGTAGGTAGATAATTAGATGTTTGAAAAGTGAGTCTTAACAAAGTCAGACAAAAACAAAACAAGTCAGAGTTAAAAAGATCCTGGAAAACACAGAACCTATGGCAGGCAGGACAACTTCCAAAAAGGCCACAAACTAAAATTCTTAGACAGTTAACAAGTAATGTGAATCATAAAACAAGAAAAATGAGATGCTCAGAAAAGAGGAAATAGTCAGAGATGTAAAAGTAAAGTTTGGAGGGGTGGAGAGATGGCTCAGCAGTTAAGAGCACTGACTGCTCTTGCAGAGGACCCAGGTTCTGTTCCCAGCACTTACATGGCAGCTAACAACCATCCACAGCTCCAGTCCCGGGGGATGTGATGCCCTCTTCTGGCCTCTGTGGGCATTGAACCACATGGGTGCACATACATACATGCAGGCAAAACATTCATGTGTATAAAATAAAAATAAATACATTTCAAATGACGTTTGTGGGACTGAGAGGAAAAAAGAAAGATTGGAAGACTACTCTAAACAAACTTAAAAGAAATACAGCAAAAGAGAAAGAAGTAATGGTCAAGAAAAGAAACAAAAAGCTCTTAAAATTCTCAGGAAGGCTGGGCATGATGGCTCATGCCTTTAATCCCAGCACAAGGAAGGCAGTGGTAGTTGGATATCTATGTGAATTTGAAGCCAGCCAGGACTACATAGGAGAAAGAAAAAAACAATTCAGGAAGCTCTAACTTCTAAATAATAAAGACTTCTACAAAGAAATAATAAAAGGAAAAAATATCAAATATATCAAGAAAAGTTCATAGAACTGAAAACATAAACTTAACAGACTGAAAAGATCTATTGGGCACTCAATAGGTGATTTAAAAAATATTAAAGCCACCATGGGCTGGAGAGACAGCTCAGTAGTTAACAGCACTGTCTGTTCTTGCAGAGGACCCAGATTTGATTCCCAGCACCCACATGGTGGATAACAACCATCTACAATTTCAGTTCCAGGGGATCCAACGCCCTCTTCTGACCTCCTCCAGTACTGCATGACACGGTTGTACTTAAATACATTCAGGCAAGACATTCAGACACATAAGAATAATATAAATAAAATATTTAAAAATAAAGCCACTGTAAGGTGCCAAACTATGAAAATTCAGAATAATGAAGGAAGGAGAATATAAGTTTCTAGAGCAAAGCATACAGCAAAGGATCAAAGCAAAAATCACTTTGGATTCCACCAAGTAACACTAGAAGCTGGAAAATTCCAGAACTATGTCCAGAATTGTGAAGGAAAGTTATTTGCAATGGAGAATCTTATCTTAAACAAAACTACAGAAGATAGTGGAATAAGGGTGTTTTCAGCCATAAACGATCCAACTAGCCACATTTCTTAAAAGGACTCAATGTTGTACGTCACTGAAGTAAAGTAATAAACCCAGGACCTGGGGGAAGAAGAGCTAACATGAGAGGTGACTCGATCCCCCAGGAGGCTGCTGAAGAGAAATATGCTATGAGTTGGCCTGGAGTGACCCAAGAGCAGGTCAGGGAGCCCTGGAGTTTCTTCAAGAAAATGACTATAGGGCTTAGAGGAATGGTTCAGCACTTAAGAGCACTGGCTATTTTTGTGGAAGACCCACGTTGGACTCTCAGCACCCACATAGTGGCTAGCAATCATCTGTAACTCCAGCTACAGCTCCAGGAGATCCAGTGCCCTCTTTTGGTCTCCATGGGCACTGCATGCATGTGGTACACTTACATACATACAGACAAGATGTTCATATACATAAAATAAAAATACCATAAAATCTTAAAGAGAGGAAGGAAGGAAGGAAGGAAGGAAGGAAGGAAGGAAGGAAGGAGGGTTTGAATGTGTTGCAGAGATTCACATGGTAGGGGCAGCTAGTTTTAGAGTTGAATTATCAAATCATATAATTAAGTCAATTGCATCTATAGAAAAGAAGTTGTGCCTGAAAGAAGCTAAGCATAGCGTCAGTGTAAATAAAGTTTATATAATCATAAGAATACAAACGTTGAATAATGGGCTAATAAAAATATTTTACAGCAGCACAGGGAAGATAATAAGTAGTTCTTAGAGGGATAAATGCGTCAACTTAGTTTATAGGCAGACGTAAAATTGTTCCTACATCTGAAAAATTAAGAAATAACCTAAGGGGCTGGAGAGATGGCCCCAAGGTTAAGATAATAGACTGCTCTTGCAGAGGACCTGGATTTGATTCACACCCCACATGGCAGCTAACAGCTGTTCTTAATTCCAGTTCAGGGAATCTAACTCACTCTTCTGACCCCCATGGGCATTGCACAACATGAATACACTTACATCCTTGCAGACAATACACTCATACAAATAAAAAATAAGATAAAAATAATAAAAATAAAATATTAAAAAAGAAATAACATAAAAACACATTCTATGAAGAAACAGAAGTCATTATCACCAATGTCAGAGGAAACATCTCAAAGTATAGACCTTGAGGAGAAGAATCAATGGGGGGTTGGAACTGTCAAGGGAGCCCTTTTCTGTAGTTTTCGTGTACCAAGGAAGAAAGAACTGTGTGATTCAACTGTAGAGAAGAGCGTCTTCTGATTTCACAGGTGGTCAGAAAGGTCCTGGGGGAAATGTCCATGCTGGATGTAAAAGCCTCCAAGCCTACCTTGGGGTTCATGCTAATGTCTCTAAGCCTCAGGACCTCCAACAGGAGATGAGCCTGCTTTCAGGACTAGTTCAGTTCAAGGCTGGAGAGGGCACAAGGGACTACCAGCAGGACACACAACTGCATCAGTTACTTTCACGTCACTCTGACCAAAAGCCACGCAGAAAGGAAGGAAAGGCTTATTTTGGCTCACAGTTTCAGAGGGTTCCTCATGGAACAGCAGTGTGGAGCGCTCATTCCTCAGTGGCATCAGGATGTGTGGATTCTGCACATGGTGCAGACCAGAAAGCTGAGAAAAGCAGGCTGGAACCAGGGAGGAAGGGGGAACTACTGAATCAAAAGTTAGTATAAGAGCCAGTTAGGTGCTGTGGTGGTTTGAAGAAGTGTTCCCATAGGCTCGAGTGTTTGAACATTTGTATATGGTCTCTGCAGATGGCATGGTTTGGAGAAGGTCACGGAACCTCTACAAGGTGTGGCCTTTCCAGAGGAAGCACATCACTGGGCTCTGAGAGTCCATACACTCACCCACTTCCAGCTTGCTCTCTCTGCTTCCTGCCTGTGCTTGACGATGTGAGCACTCAGCTTTCTGCCCTGGCTTCCTCCTGCTGTGCCTCCCCCTCTGGAAACATAAGCCAAATAAACCCTTGCTTTTATAAGTTGCCTTGGTCATGGCATTTGATCCCAGCAAATGAAGAGTAATTGATACAATGGTTCAGTAGGTAAAGACATTTGCAACTGAGTTTAGTTTAGTCCCTTGGGCTCACACAGTGAAAGAAGCAAAGAGACTCCCTCAAGCTGCCCTCAGACCCTCCCCCGACACTGTAGTACACACGCCCAGTCACACGTGCAAACACACACTAAATATCTATACATATATATGTATATATTTACGCCTAAGTTACTGTCTGTTGCTGTGATAAGCACACTGACCAAAACCTACTTGGAGAAAAAAGGGTTTATTTTATCTTACATCTCCCAGGTCACAGCTCATCACTGTGGGAGTTCAGGGCTGAAACCTGGAGGCAGGAGCTGAAGCACAGACCATGGAGGAACACTGTTTACTGGCTTCCTCCCCTGGTCTGTGATCAGGCTGCTTTCTTATGCATCACAGAACCACCTGCCCAGGAGCAGCACTGCGCACAGTGGGCTGGGCTCGCCCACGTCACTCAACAATCAAGAAAATACTCCACAGACGTGGCCACAGGCCAGTCCACTGAAGGAAATTCCTCAGTGGAGATTTGCTCTACCCATGTGTGACAGGTTGATGCTAAAACTATCCAGCACAATTGACCCCTTGTCATCTTGTCACACAAACACATCACTGTTAAACCACAACCTTTCCATTTCTTATTTCGAAGATCTTGTATTAATATTAATATTACAACATAAACAGTACAACTGTTAAAGTCCCACAGTCCTTAAAAATTCAAACACTTTAAAAGTTCAAAATCTCTTTAAAAATTCTCTTAACTGTGGACTCCTGTAAAATCCAAAACAAGTTAAATACTGTCTTATTTCAAAGGGAAGAATCAGGAACACTTAAGCAAAACCACAGTTGAACAAAATAGCTGAAAGGCTGGATATCTGGGATTCAGTCATGCTCTTCTGGGCTCCAAAGGCTTGGACAGCTTCATTTCTCTGACTCTGCCATCCACAGCTTCTCTCATAGGCTCAGGCCGGCTCCACTCCACATCTGCTGCTGCACTTAAGGACCATCCCATGCTCACGGCATCTCCAGTATGTTGGGGTCCCATCTGCAACTGAGGCTTGCCTTCACTAATGGCTCTCCTGGCCTCTCTGGGAAGGGTGCCACGTCTCAGATTCCATGACCCCTTCAATCCTGGGGTTCTTCACTGCAACTGAGACAGCAGCTTCGCCAGTGGCCTCTCTGGGACTTTTAGGATGCAAGGTCTCAGATATTCTCTACAACCCCTCACACCTTCAACACCAACACTGCCTGGGAGACTTACCATTGCCAAGTTCTGCTGCCAGTATGCTGTGCAACCCTGGTCCCCTCTGGGCCACAGTATGTGTAAACTTTATATGTAGAAAGGTAAAGCTCACTTCAGCAGTATGTACACTAAAACTGGAATGATGCAGAGAAGATTAGCATGGCCCCTGTGCCAGGATGACACACAAATTTGTGAAGCGTTCCATAAAAAATATAAACAAATAAAGTTAAAGTGGATGTTTAGGTGCCATACATTTGTTAAATTTTACGCTTTCTCAAAAATTACTGAGTTTTGCTTTTAGTCTGCTGTTTTCATCAAAGATGCTTGGAACTATGTTGGTCTTCTTAAAAATTTTTTGGGGGAAACGGTCTTATTATGTTGCCTTGGCTCACCTTGAACTCCCTATGTAGATCAGGCTGACCTTAACTCAGAGATCCTCCTTCCTGCCCCTGCCTCCTGAATTCTGGAATTAAAGGCATGTGCTACCATAATCTTAAATTTGTTAGACCTTTTTCTGTGACCTAACAAACGTTCCCTTCTGAAGCCTTTCCTATATATACAAATGGTTGTTAGTCACCATGTGGATGCTGGGAACTGAACCCAGGTCCTCTGCAAGAGCAGTCAGTGCTCTTAAACCACAGCCATCTCTCCAGGCCCAAGAAAGTTTTCCAAATACATTTTTAAATTTACTTATTTTTCATTTTATGTGAATGAGTGTTTTGGCTGCATGTATATAAGTATGCGGTGCGTGCAATGCCTGCAGAGGTCAAAAGAGGGAACCCGATCCCCTGGAACTGGAGTTAGAGACAGTTGTTATCCATCATGTGGGTGCTGGGACTGGAACTTGGGTCCTGTGCAAGAGCAGCCAGTGCTCTTAATTGCTGAACCATCTCTCCAGCTTTTTTAAAACTACAGCCTATTTCATTTAAGTATAGCTTCCCCTGTTTTCTCTTGGTTTCCATTTGCAAGGGATATTTTTCCATATCTTTTCCTTCCTTTCAGCACGTGCACACAGGCACACATACACACACAGACGTACATACGCACACGAGCACGCACACACACGCATCTTTCATTCTGAAGTGTGCGGTAGTCTTGGTTAGTAGTTCCTCTTTTTTAGTGCTTTATGCTGTCAGCTCAGTCTCTTGGACTGCTGAGTTTCTGCTAAGAAATATGCTTCTAGCAACATATATGATGAATTGATTTCTCCTCTTACTTTCAAAATTCTCTTTGGTCCTGTTTTGTTGCTGTTTTTGCTTTCTGTTTCAGTTTCGGTTTTGGTCTTTTTAGAGACAGGATCTCCCTGAAGCCCCAGCTGTCCTGGAACTCTCTCTATAGCCCAGGCTGGCCTCGATCTCACAGAGATTCACCTTCCTCTGCCTCTTGTGTGCTGAGACTAAGGGCATGCACCCCCACACGCGGGATTTGTTCTTGTTTTGACAGTTTTATTATGGTTTACGTTGATGAAGTCTTCCCTGAGATCCTTTGATCTTCTTGAGTCTGGATGCCCATTCCCACCCCTCCCAAGTTTTCCGAAGTTTTTGGTCATTAAATAGTCTTTTCCTTTCTCTCATCTCACCTGCTGGGTTCATTTAGTTTTGCTTGATGGTTCTTTCTATGAACCATCTCTCTTTTGTTGAACCTCTAATTTACTCAAGTACTATTGTCCTGATACCTGTATTTTCTTGCTAAGCCTCTTTAAAACAGCTATTTTGAATTTTTTGACAGGCAACATTACTTTGTTCATTGGAAATTTATTGTGTCTTTGGTGGTATGTGTTTCCTTGACGTGTGTGTGTGGTGCATGTGTGTGTAAGTCTTGTGTTGATGGATCAGGGACAACTTTCCAATAGATGGACTGGCCTTGGCAGGGAAAGCGCTTTACCTGTGATTGGACTGAAGGACACTAGCTGAATGGGGTGTGGGAAGGGTCAAGATCGGGGATGCGCAGGGATATTGAACCCCTGTTTAGGGGGCAGCTGGTAATACCAGATTTAGTGAGTGGGCACTGGCAGTAACAGGGCCATTGGACAGGTAATGGAGGGCACAGCACTAGTAATGAGAAGGCTGCATGTACCAGGCATGCTGGCAAGTCCAAGCAGGAGGGCACAAGGAAGCGCCTCACCCCAGACGAGTGGCAGCTCTGGGCAGCCCCAGCAGCTTAGGTCAGCATTGCTCAAGACTACACGGCCTCCAGTGGCAAACAGCTGTGAGTAACCATGACAACAGCACAGCTATCTAGCACTACCTCCCTCTTCCCCATGGAAGGAAGCCATGGCCACGGAGAAACCTCTTGGCACCGAGCTGTCCTGGTAAGGGGTCGGGATGAGGCACATAAAAAGCTTTCTGTCCTCCACTGTCGGCTAGTCCCTGGTTGCGTGTTTCACAGGGAGGAGGGGGTGCTGGGTTGCATGTTTCACGGGGAGGAGGGGGTGCTGGGTTGCGTGTTTCACGGGGAGGAGGGGGTGCTGGGTTGCGTGTTTCACGGGGAGGAGGGGGTGCTGGGTTGCGTGTTTCACGGGGAGGAGGGGGTGCTGGGTTGCGTGTTTCACGGGGGCGGTGGGGGGGCGTGTGCTGCATCTTCCTAATTCTGCTCAGAACTTTCCCTGTGCCATGGTCATCTGTGTGTGGTTGTGAAATCACCGTTTTTGTGGGTAAACTAAGGGTGGGAACGTGGTCTGCCATCTTGCCCACGTCTTTTCATCTCTATTTCATTTCTTAAATGTTAGTGTGACCAACTAAGTTGATTTGCACTTCTTCTCAAGCATCAGGCCCCATGGAACAAAACGGAATGCTGGTGTGGAGTTCTTGGAAAGGAGTTTCCTGAACACGGGAAGCAGCTGGATCCAACAGAAGGGCCCTGGCATGGGGACCCTGCCACAGACACCAGGGCGACCCCCCCTGCCTGCTTATGGTGGCTGCTTCCAGTGCAAAACTGCTGCTTTCTAACAGAGGCCTGTCAGCCTGCACACTTCCAGATGCCAACAGCCACCAAGCTGAGGCGCTTCCTTGCCAGAACAACTGTTTGTACCCATGTAGAAATGATACCCCGGGGACAGAATTGAAACTTCAGCTGAGCAGTACTGTGCACTGAGTGGTACCGTGCACTGAGTGGGTGGAGGTTCCCAAATCCATTTTTGCTGCCCCCACCAACTTTCCTTAAGGTATAATTTACTTGAAACCCAGGCTCCATCATCAATCTTACCCAGGAGGACCAGCCTGCTTTCTGGACAACCTTCTCTCCAGACAGCATAAGTTCTTGCCACTCTTTCCCCATGGCTCCCCTTCCAACAGGATTTGATTTGAGTAGACCCTCTTTTGCTCATCTCCAGGGCTAGCCCCCAGGTCAGAGCACTAGTGGACTGGGCAGTGGCCACTAACCAGGAAGCAGTTGCAGGAACCAAATCCCCGGCCTCTTGATCTGCAGTCCAGTTCTCTTTTACCTCCAGCATCTGCTTCTTCGCAAACCCTCCCCAGATCTCCATTCCACAATCCCACTAATGATCGGTTTGAGAGCAGTGGGGCAGGAAGCTTCCAATCCTGAAGGCTGAGCAGCCTGCCACAAACCAAGCTTTCTCAGTAACTTAAAGGTCAACATCATCTACAGTTCAAGCATCGCAAGCCCTCCTGAGACCTTGCAGGGCCACCCTAGCTGCTGGGGCCCACCCTGGTGAGTTGTGGCTGAGTTCTAGCTTTTGCAGGTCTCACTGGTTTAGAGAGCAGCAGTAGATATTGACACTGAGCCAGGGCCATTCCACAAGACACAGCCAGCCTCATGCACATGAAGAAACAGGCTGGAGGCCTGGCGGGCATTGGGCGGGACAGATACCTTGACCCAAGGAGTTGGCATCTCGAGGGAAGAGGTGGAGATTCCTCCATTAGGGAAGGAAGCTTGGGAGCCTCAGCAGTCATTGACACTTCCTGACTCACTGATGGAGCCCTAGATATTTCCAGACCTGCCAAATGCTTCACCTTCACTTCCTAGTCATGAATCACCTCACTGCTTTGGTGCCAAACAGACCACATTCAAGGCACACCAAAAGAAAACGTGGCTAAAGAAATTGGGGTTGAGGAAATAAGAGTGGCAAGGTGAAGAAGAAGCGAGGAGCGGGGCCTCAAGCCACTGCCTCTAGGAAAGCTTCTCTACCTCTTAAGCCTCCACGCCTGCCTCTGGGTGGCCTAGAGCACACACCGGCTTGGGAATCACAGCATCCAGTAGACAAAAGCAGACCAACACCTGCAGAAAACTAGTTCTCCTAAGGCTGGGATAGCACGAAGGTCCACCCAGGGTTCTGAAGTGCCAAGTGTGTCCTTTGCGCAGGGACACTGTAGAGCACACTACTGAGACAAAGCCCAGGGAATGGGTTTTGTGTCCATTTCGTGAAGCACAACTGCCATGGGATGGACACAAGGTGGGACAGAGCAGGTTGGGGAGCAGGGGCCCTATGTGAAGATACTCTTGGTACGGCAAGTTGTGGGCAAATCATTTTAACCCCTGAGCTTTGATTTTCCCATCCATATAAAGCAAAGAAAATTGTCACTATGCTTAGCACAATTTATAACTGCCAATATTGTATGAAATTATAATTAAAATAGTACGGCATTGACTGACTTAGAAATAGGTCAGATCAATAGAACTGAAATGAACAATTCATGCTTATACTGAAATAAACTAAAATGTTGGCATTTAAAACCAAGTGTAGAAAGGAAAAAATAATCTCATAAAGGATGTTGGGGAACTTGGGCATCTGAACAAAAACAGTAGATTATATACTGAAGCTCAATAGCAACCAGAGAAATGAAAGTACCGCTGGGGGTGCTTTAGTACAATCTCCCATCCCAGTCAGACTACCACAGATCAACTCGGTTAATGAGTCACGGATCCTCCTGGCGGACTATGAGTAGTTAGTTACACCCCATCAGGGAGGGATCCTTTGCTGATGAAGAGGAACTGGATGAGATCATGTAGAGGATGGGAAGACCTGGGATGCCCGCCAGGACAGAAGCTGGTCATTGAAGAGGATCAGATCTGCACACAGCAGAGGCATATCCCAATGTTGTCAGAAGAAAAGTTGTGGGGCAATACACACTGTTGGTAGCAGCAGGGACCCAGCACACAGCAACCGTGGAAATTCCTTCCACTTTGAGGCACTTGGACTCAGGTAAAACTGGATCCTTGGCTTTGATGCAGAAAAGAATTTCAGGAAGAGTCAGTGTGAAACACCATTGGAATTTAATTTTTGAAAATAGAAAGGTGTGAGGCTGGAGAGTTGGCTCAGTGGTTAAGAGCACCAACTGCTCTTGCAGAAGACCTGGGTTCAGGTCTCAGCACCACATGGTAGTTAACAACCTTCTGTAACTCCAGTTTCAGAGGATCAGGTGCCCTCTTTTGACCTCCGTGGACATTACACATGGGTGCACTTACATACAGGCAGGCAATATCTCAAACACATAAAATAAAAATACTATAAAATATTTTTTTTAAAACAGAAAGGTGCTCCAGGAACAAATAAAGCACATTTGAAAGCACAGGTGTGGGATTCTCACAGAAGAGTCTCAGCCCCTGAGCATTAGCCACAAATACCTTTTTTGGTGGCTCTCAAGTCATACCTCAAAGAGTTGCTAAGAAACTTCCCCTCCTTTCCTGTGTATGTATGCTGTGAAGATGTGTTCGTAGGTCAGAGTTTGGTTTGGGAGTGTCTTCTTCAATTGCTTCTCCACCTTACTTTTTGAGACAGGCTTTCTCATGGAACCTGGAATTTGTTGTTTCGGCTAGACCACTGGTCAGCGAGTCCTCAGAGGTCATTTATCTCAGTCCCCCAGAGATATGCACCGCCTCATCTGCTTTTACTGGGGTGCTTAATAGTTGAGCTCAGTTCCTCATGCTTGACCCACTGAGCCATCTTCCAAGCCCCAATTTCCCCCCTTCTTTTTGGTAACTGAGCATACATGGCGCTGGGGGAGAGGGGGGTCCAGAGGTGCCTTGGATACAACTGCAATATAACAAGGAAAATCAGGGACAGCTAGAGTGACACAAGGGGTTTAAGGCATGTCCTCTTTACTGTAAAGGGGGTTTCTAGTGAGATTCCTGGAAAACTGCAGGTTTATAGTCAGGAAGAGAGAAGGCCATACAGAAGTATTGTTAATCATGTTGGAATTCTTGATTCTCAGCTGGTCAGACTCTAACCAGACTCTTGGGTGAGGGGCTCTTTTTCTTTCCACATCCCCATAAACACCTCTCTCTCTCTCTCTCTCTCTCTCTCTCTCTCTCTCTCTCTCTCTCTCTCTGCTTCAGTACGGCATTGTACCAGTAGGGGAAACACAGACAAAATGTTAACAGTATGGAATACAGGTGCCGCACACACAAGTACAGAGAAGGAAACCAACAAGTGAGGAAAATGTACCCCAAGTGGAAGGGCGGTCACCCCAAGAGGAAGGGAGGGCACCCCGAGGGGAAAGGAGGCACAAAGGGCTCAGCTCCCAGCATGAGAACTGAGACCTGAACTTAGGTCCTCTGGAAGTGCAGTGCACTCTCTGAACCATGGAGCCATCCCATAGCCCAGTATGCTTTTACAAACAGTGCTCATTACAGAAAAGAAGAAGGGCTGGAGAGATGGCTCAGAAGTTAAAGCACTGACTGCTCTTTCAGAGGAACTGCGTTCAATTCCCAGCACCCACAAGGCTACTTACAACCATCAGTAATTCAAGTTCCAGGGGATCTGATACTCTCTTCTGGCCTCTATGAGCATTACATGCGTGGGTGCACTTATATACATGCAGGCATAATGCTCTTATACATAACATAAAAATAAATCAAAATTTTATAGGAGAAAAGAAGAAAACTAGGTGAATGTGAGAGGCCATTCCCTGAGGGTGGTCAGAATGCACGTGACTGTTACTTTGGCAGGCTGAGAACAGTTTTATTTATGTATTATGTATTTATTTTGAAATGTTCCACATCTAAAAAGAGACATGACCACAATGAATACCAAAGTTTTCAACTAAGAAAAATCTAAATGCCTGCTTTGAATGCGGTAAAGATATACCTATACCAATCTTGAGTTAATTGGTATGTGTCCGTTACAGCAATTACTGTCAGAGGTGGGACGGACGGTGGGGAGAGGCAAGGGTTTTTGCAACATCCTATACCCTGAAATCCCCCAGTTACAGCTACCAAGGCAAAGGAACCTTCTCTGAAAAGAGAACATTCTAGAAGGAGCTAGGAAACCAGTGAGGAGCAACCAAAGGATCAAAGGGGAAAAAGAGGAGGCCTTGGCATTCAAAAGCAGACAGAGGGACAGCCGAGGATGTTCTCTTCATAGGGGGGCCACATGGAAGGGGTACCTCACCCCTGATTTTCCTGTCTGAGGCTAGTTCCTTCTCTCAGCCATGCCTGCTTCACTGCTGCCCTTCTGTTTGGAGAGAACAGCCAGCTCTTTCACCTCCCTGGACAGGCAGCTTTCATCCCTGTGAGGAGCACAGACGAGGCCTAGAGTTTACAAATCGTGGATGTTTTCTTGATCTCAGAGTTAGGCTGCCTGGCTTTGGGCCCTTGGTTGCTCTTTAGCCTCCCATGGAGCTGGGAACCTTACTTGGCCTTCAAAGACCCCTCCCTTCCCACTCTCTTTATTTCCCACAAATACTGGCCTCACTCCACACTCCATTCCAAAGCAGTTTCCCAAACCAGATCACGGAGAAAGTGACTCAGGCCTAATCAGCGTTTTGGAGCCAGAAGATGCCTAATGTCTCCTTCCCTCAAGCAAAAGTACGGGCCCATGAAAGATGATGTCAGGTCCAGGAAATGCCCTGGCCCTGTGTTTCCTTCCTCTCTCCCACTGCAGCTCTCACAGCTGCAGAAACCAAGTGCAAAAAACTTGGCTGCCTACTCCAGGACAAAACAGGGGAGCGAGTTGTGTAGTTTTCCAAGGTATAACCACTGAGCAGTTGTAACCACTGAGAAAACACTTTGACCAGCTTAAGCTTTCTGACCTGCGCTTAAGACTAGGGGAGAAGCATGGGGAGCTGTGTTGTCCCAAGCAGGGGCCAGGCTGCTGCACACTTGGAGCTGGAGTTCAACTAGAGCCGCTTCCTGTGCCAGGCTGGTGAGGGGCCTTTCTCTAGCCTCTCCATCTACAGACACTTCAGGGTTTATCCCTTCTTGACTTCCTGGAAGGTAAGGTAGAATAACCCTTCGATTTCTTTTAGCTCTTCGAAAAAGCAGGAGTCATACAGGCCCATTAAGAACGGGAGAAATCTATAATCAGGTCAGTGGGTCAGCAGTGGCCAACCCCATGCCATATCCAAGGTGAGTAAGGGAGCCCAGAAAGCTTCTCAAACTGCCTGCTTTGGCCTCTGTTCTCATCCTGTTCATTCCTAGTGTAGAAGACAAGAGCTCATTAGTACATGTCCATTCAGAACATTCCTGCATACCTGGGTCAGCCCATCTTCTTCCATGTCTTCTTTTCTAAAATATTTTATTATTTTTACTTTATGTGTACAAGTGTATTGCTTGCATGCAGATAGGTGCACCATGTCCTGCAATGCCCATGGATGTCAGAAGATGGTGTTGAATCCCCTGGAACTGGAGTTATGGATGGTTGCTGGCAGTCATGTAGGTGCTGAGACTTGAACCCAGGACCTCTGCACGAGCAGTTAGTGCTCTTAACCACTGAGCCATCTCTCCAACCCCTCTCCAAGCCTTCTTTAACAGAGGAAACCAGACAGAGACAGTGAAAATGTGTACCATACAGTCACCCGTCACATACACACTGCTGATTCAGCATCTTTTACATTCTGGCCCTGTGCTGGACACCAGGAACATTCCAGAACAGGGATACACATAACAGCATCC
Organism: Eospalax fontanierii; assembly: GCA_035773235.1. NCBI lineage: Eukaryota > Metazoa > Chordata > Mammalia > Rodentia > Spalacidae > Eospalax > Eospalax fontanierii. The sequence continues at coordinate 57,444,649 of CM069542.1, read as the reverse complement.
CAGACCTCACAGAATTCAAAACCTCCTGAGCAGGTAGGTAAGAGGTAAATGACCAGAGATGTAGAACCCAGTGTCAGCTTGTCCTGAGTGATAGGGTAAAGGTCCTCAAGGGCAGCAGTTAAAGTCAAAAGACATATATACATATATATATGGATGTATGTATATGTATGTATATGTGTATGTGTATATATATGTATGCATATGTGTAAGCATGTATATGTATATGTATGTATGTATTTGAGAAGAACAGAGAATATATGCATTCTAGTACCTCGTGTGGGAACATCTGACCATACTTATGAAGTCCAGTGTCAGAGCTGGTTGTGGATGCATTCATGTGGTATGTTTGGATAAGAGAGGATTGCAAAAGTGGGGGCAAGAAGTCTTTTGGAAAGAGAAGTTCACAATAGGTATTTTAAAGATTCAAAACATTTTTGTAACTGTGTGTTTGTGTGTGGGCCCAGTTAGCTCAAAGCCTTTGAGAGGAAGGCGAAAGAGAGAGGGTTTTGTTCATCCTGAGGATTCTGGGTGACTCCTTCACTCCAGAACACCAAGCTACTAAGAGTGACTCGATCTGAACATACCCTCCCCCTCTCTCCTGCCTCCTCTTCCTTCCTTGTCATTACTTTCTTCCTCCTCGTCTTCTTTCTCCTCCTCCTCTTCCTCCTCCTCTTCCTCATTTTCTTCTTCCTCATCTTCCCCTTTTCCCTTCCTCCTCCTCCTCCTCCTCTTCTTCCTCCTCTTCCTCCTTCTCTTTTCTCCTCCTCCTCTTCCTCCTCCTCCTCCTCTTCCTTCTCCTCCTCTTTTTCCTCCTCCTCCTCCTCCTCTTTCTCCTCCTCCTCTTCCTCCTCTTCCTCCTCCTCCTCCTTCTTCTCTTCCTCCTCGTCTTCCTCCTCCTCTCCCTCATTTTCTTCTTCCTCGTCTTCCCCCTTTCCCTCCCTCCTAACCCTATTCCATTCTTCATCCTCTTTCTCCCTCCTTCCCGCTCCTCCATAAATCCACTACAAGGGCTGTGTATACTGAACTGAAACATTAGCTAGAGACGGTTCTCTCAGGGTCCCGCAGGAGTGCTTTCTCGATGCACTCCTCCGTCTCCCTCCAGCCTCTGGTGCTGTGAGCAAGCCCACCCTTGGGCGCCTGTTTCTCCCTTATCCCCCCTTTCCGACTCTAGTTTCTGTGTGAAGCAGAAACAAAGGCCTGCTCCTCGTTGTGAGTCAGTGGGATGGCAGCTTACCTTGTAGCAGTGGCCGGCGGCATTCCCGTCCAGGAAGAGTCTGCACTCTACACCCCAAACCTGCGGCTGAACCACAAGGCAGGTCTGTCTGCGCCTCACTCTGCTCTGCTCTGTTCTGTTTTCCTGGTGTCAGATTCCAAATAGGACAACCTCAGCCTTAGAGAAGACATAGAAGGCAGCACACGGGATAGGCAGTTACTTGTTAGGCATTAATCTGACTGGGCTCCTTTCAAGGTGTTCTCCATGGAAGGACTAAGGAACCTCATTAGCGTGTGCCTGAGGCTCATCAGGCAATATGCCAGGTGTTTATAGCCATTTAGTCTAACCCTCACAACCATGCTTAATGGAAGATAGTCAGCCCTGGTCTGTAGAGGGGGACACTGAGGCTGGAAAGGCTGACAGATTTTTCCCAAAGCAGCCCATTAGCAAGACGCAGAGGCAGAGCAGGTTAGCACCACATTCTGCAGAATCATCAGGAGCCCCCTCCCCAGCACCTTGGAGTTGAACAGGAAGATGCTCAGATCCCCAGCCCTTCCCTTCCTGCTCTCTGAATGAGACAGGCAAACATTCCACATCCTTTCCCCTCCAGCCTCCACTCCAGCTCTGCTGTTGATGTCTAGGTTCTCTCGGTGACAGATGATTAGGTTGATTTATCCTAGCAGGTGACAGTTTCTCCCTCTGACTCACCTTGGATCCATTATCTGGGATTGTTTGGGGGTGGGGGGATGAAGTCAATTCATCAGGTCCTCTGTGTACCAACACTTATGGGCTGCTGACCGTGTGAAGAGGGCTGTGGAGCTGGGGAAGTCACTGGACCCCCTGGCCTGCCTGCCTCAGAGGCTCCTGCCTGCTTGCTCAGAGCCACCTCACTGAGTTTAAACAGGGCACAGGCCAAGCAATGTTAGGGCACAAATTCATAGTGTTGAATTAAACACTTGGCCCTCAGCTGATAGCACGTTTGGGGAGGTTGTAGAATTGTCAGGGCAGATGGCTTTTGGGGCCAGGCCATTGTAGATGGCCGAGTGTTACAGTCCAGCCCCATTTCAGGTCTGAGCTCTCAGCTTCCTCCACATGAGAAGCCACTGTGGCATGCTCCTGGCACCACAAACTGACCCACTCTAGCCTCTGTGGCTTCTCCGCTATGGTGAACTGTAACCTCCCGAACCATGAGCCAAAATAAATCCTTCCTTACGTTGCTTCTGCCACGTATTTGGTCACAGAAACAAAAACTTAGTAAAAGCAGGCTTTCTCTCTAGCCTCGTTCATCAGTGCCTCGGCGCTAACGCTCACATGGGCCTCACCATGCTGTTTCTCTCCATCAGGCTTCCTTGACTCCAGATCTACAGTTTCCACCAGAACTATCCTGCTGTGTGGGTTTTGGAACTACCTCCTGCCACTGGCAGTACGGTGGATCTAAGGTGGGCACTGAGTACCAGGGACCTGGAGTCAGAGGAAGCCAGAGCCAGAATCACTTGTTTCAGATGAAAAGAGGATGTAGCAGGATTGGAGAGATGGTTCGGCAGTTAAGAGCACTGGCTGCTCCTGCAGAGAACCCTAGTTCAATTCCTAACACCCACATGGTGGGTGACAACTGTCCATAAACCCAGTTCCAGGGGATCCAATGCCCTCTTCTAACCTCCGTGGGCATTGTACAACACAGGTGCACTTACATACATTTAGGAAATACATTCATACACATAAAATAAAATAAATAAGGGGCTGGATAGAGGGTTCAGAAGTCAAGAGCACTGGCTGCTCTTGCAGAGGACCTGAGTTCATTTTCCAGCACCCCCTTGGTGGCCAACAACTGTCCATAACTCCAGTTCCAGGAGATCCAATGCCCTCTCTGACCTCTGCTGGTATTGCACTACATGAGTGCATTTACATATATGCAGGCAGTACACTGATACAGATAAAAAATAAATAAATCATTCAAAAGTAATAAAATATTAATGGAAAAAAGATGTAGCAAAGGCTAAGGTAACTAGGAACAGGACTGAGACTGGAACCCAGGATCTCCTGGTTCCTTCCTGGGGCTCCTCCCATCCTTCAAAGAAGCCAGGCTCCTTGGAGGCTGTTGCATGGCCTAATATCTAGAAGGCTCTTCCCTGCTCATCAAGGCTGCATACCACCACTGATTGCTGGGCTCCTTCTAAGGCTATACATGCTTGTACCGAGCCTGGAAATACTTCCTCAATTTTGATTCTTTTAAGGGGTCACAGGAGAAAAGAGAAAGCTCCAAGAGGCCACAGGGGAGCTGAGAGGGAAGACAGTGACAACCCAGGCTCATGCCAGGCTATGTGTCATTAGCTCCTTAAACAAACCAGCAGCACAGGCTGTGATCGCACCCACCCCTGACATCTGAGAGACCCAAAGCAAATGCATTAAAGAAGGCCCACACGCCATGTGTCTAAATATTTGAACATTACAAATCAAGCTTATAAACTTTGAAATAAGGTTTGTTCTTTCATGCTGGCTTGACAAATGTATGTTTATAACAACCTCAAAGGCAAGGGTCTGATTTCATATCCTTGGATGCCTGAAACTCAGAGACAGGGGAAATGAGGTATCTTCTCTCTTTTCCTACCCTAGGAACTTGAAGAGGGCAGAGGGACTCCCCAGTCTGACAATCAAGCCTCCATGTGAGCCTAATAGACTATAGAAGAGGCCACATGGGGAAATAGCCAAAGGTGACGATTTCTTGTATGTGTTTGCATGTTCTTATGTGTATCAGTATATGTGCACTAGTGTCTGTCCATGTGTGTGTGAGCGTGGAGGCCAGAGGATAACCACAGGTATGGTTCTTCAGGCACCATCCTGAATTGTATTTTTTTTAATTAAAAAGTAGAGCTGAAGAGATGGCTCAGCAATCAAGAGCACTGGTTGCTCTTGCAGGAGACCTGGGTTGGAATCCCAGCACCCACATAGTGGCTAACAACCATCCATAACTCCAGTTCCAGGAGATCTGATGCCCTCTTCTGACCTCCTCAGGCATTTCAGAACCCAGGTACACTTACATACATGCAGGCAATACACTCATACATGTATATAACCTCACCATATGCATGCGGTGACCAGAGAGGCCAGAAGAGGGCATCAGATCCCCTGGAACTGGAGTTATAGGAGGCAGTGAGCCACCATGTAGGTGCTGGGAATTGAACTCGAGTCCTCTGCAAGAGCAGTCAGTGCTCTTAACTGTTGAGCCATCTCTCCAGATTCCACCTCGTTTTTTGATAGAGGGTCTCTCACCAGCCTGGAAGTCATCAAGCAGGCTAGGCTGGCTGTTCAGTGAGTCCGAGGAATCTGTTTATTCCCACCTCCCTAGGGCTGGGATTATAGGCATGCACCATCATGCTTAGCTTTCTCACTGGGTTCTGGGGATTGAACTCATGTCCTCTTAACCCCTGAGCCATCCCCCAGCCCCAAACATGACCATTTCTACAGGAAGTTCCTGGAGCCTGATACCTACAGGGTAGAGCAGAAGAGAGGTGTGGAGTCTGACAGAGCCTACAGCCCTTTGATCTGGAGCAGGGCTCTCTACCATGTGGATCCTGGGTTACCCCTCACCCCCACCAGACTCTGGGAGACCTTCACTTCTTGCCTCCAGTGAAAGGAGAACCATGTGACCAATGGCCTCCTGTCTCATTCCTCTTTTCCCACTTCCCTAAAATGTTTAGTTGCGACCTCCTCACCCTACTGTCTGGGTGGATCGCTCCGCACACCATGGCTGGGCCCCTAGTTCCCTCCATTTCTGACCTCAGTCATGCTGGGTCCCTTCTGTGTGAACAGTTTCTTCTCCCCTCAGCACTTGCCCCAGCCTCCTCCAGACCACACCCCTTCTTCCCCACCTGGGCTCAGATGGCATCTGTCCCTTACCTGACCCCAGCAACAAAGCAAATGTTCTGTTATCTTCCTAGTAACCAGTTGTATGCAGTCACCATGCCCAGGGTGACTGGCCCCGAAATGGACCTGAGGTGTTCCCTACAGGACAAGAGCCACCCTCCCAGCTGCATGGATCTCTTCTGAGAGGTAAGGAAGAACACACCCAAAGACAGCCATCTCCCAGCTCCTCCTGAAAGCCCCACTGTTATCCTGGTGGGAAGAGGCTCTTTTAGAGGCAGATGGCAGAAACAAGTGGACTCTGACCCCAGACCTGGAATCTTAATTGCTCTCTGGAGAAGGGAGGAAGGAGAGTCGCCCTCCTCATTAGCCTCTCAGCCGCAAGGATTTTTACCGAAATTGCTTTTCAAGAGCCTAAAGCAGGCCCCAGTATTTAGACCATGCTAATAAGTCTTTACTGGATGAATGGAGAACAGATCTGGAGAGACTCCAAGAGGCAGGCAGGCAATTTGGTTTCAGTCTTAAAACCTCAAAGATGAAATGCAGTGTTTCCCCTTCTTCCCTCAATATAGCTGCAAATGAGAACACAGTGGGGTGACCTACAAAGCTGGCAGTGACAAGGAAAGTCCTGAGGGTCTCCCCACCCTAGTCCTGCTTGTTTGTTACAGGGGGGAGGTCTGCTTCCACCCCAGTGGTCATGTACAGCTCACAAAGGTTTCTGGCCTGCCACCAGTGAGCAGAGGGGCCTCCAGGTGACACTCCAAAGAGGAGTGGTACAAGTGATTTATGACAGGTGGTGACCAGTCAAGGCATTGGCTAATGGTCCCAGGTTTGTCCTTCAAGGAGGTGGCTTCCACTTGTCTCTGTGTGCAGCAACCCCTCAACCTCCACATTCTGATTTTCTGACACCCCCCGACACATACCACATACAATATCCTTGGAATATGCTATACACCACTACTGAGCACCTTCTCTCATAAAGTTCTCGCCCACCCTGAGCTCCAACAAGTCCCTCACAGCTCTCCACCATCCCACTAGCTGCTTACAGAGTACACTCAGACTCGATGCTAAATCATCTGAACCCTGTTGTTCAGCCTCCCAGAGTCAAGACATAACAGTTGGTTGGGGAGGGGTGTGCTGAGCATTGAAGGTCACCTTTCTAGCATAGCATAAGAGAGCAAAGGTCACACCCCAAAAGCACACTCTCAGGACTAGAGTCAGGCAATGCCTTTGGGACAGAGGACGAGGTAGAACAACTTGGAGAGACTCTTCTGCCCCTTAGGGAAGTCTAGGAAGGGTGCTCTGGTGAAATCTGGGACAAGACCACCTGCTGGCAGTCACTCAGAGGCCTTAAGTTCCAGGGGAAGGTGGCACTCTGTCTGAAGCCAGGATTGGTCTTAAAAGGCCTATGGGAAGGACAGCCCAGCTCTGAGCTCTGTCCTTTAAGAATCCCAGGTCTTGCAGCTCCGGGCTCTCACGGAGCAGGGGCTGGATCTCAGAGGATCTTGGAGGTTGACCGTGGGAATGAGTACACAGCTAAAAGCCGCTGCTTAACACCCAAGAATGAGGTGCCCCGGCGGTCAGTGGGGAAACGGGCTTAGGTCAGGCACACTGGCACCACCCACTGCTCTTTACCTTAAACGGTCTGGTCTCAGTTTCCCCACCTGAGAGCTAAGCTGGGGCTGCCCACATATACGCAGCTGGAGTCGCTATCAGGGTGGCACAGGCTCGCCGAACTTGCAGGCTTGGTGACTGCTGCTGGGATTAGGAGCCCAAGCCTTTTGTGGGTGGAGCGCAGACTGCTTCCCCTGCCCCCTCCGGCAAGCCAACTGCTGACAGAGGCAAAGCCACGTTGCCATGCTTGGGGGAGAACTCTCTTGGCTTTGGACTTAATGAAAAGAAGAGAAATGGGCGTTTGGGTTCGGTTTGGTCTGCTCTGGGGCTTGGAGAGGGCGCGTGGCTGGCTCAGCCCTGCGTGCGGAGGGAGAATCCGGGGTCTCTAGGACCCGGCGCGGGGCGGGGAGGCCGGCGGGCTGCAGCTTGAATGGGAGGCCAGCAACGTTCCTGAAAGGCAAGCGGCGGAATAGCTCTGCGGTCGCCTGGCAACCGCCCTGACGCAACGAAAGAAAAAAAAAATCCACGTCCCTTCAAAAGAGAACCGTGCGGAGAATTCGCCCGAGCTCGGGAGGCGGGACTGCGCGCCGGGGACCCCAGCGGCCCGGACGCGGCTGGGGCGCACGAGGCGGGGTTGGCGCGCCGCGACTTTCCCGGGGCGCCAGCTGGTCCAGGGCCTCGGGCTCCGGGGCAGGCAGTGGGGTTCAGCTGGTCCCACAGCCCCTGCCGGGGTCGGCGCCTGGAGCTCGGCGTTGCCCCCGGGAGCTCAGGCCCTCCGGGAGGCTTGGAGCAGCCAGGTATGGACCCTACGCCCCGCTCCAGCTCCCTGCTGACCCTTCCGGCCTGAGACTGTGGGTGGGGACTTGGAGTCCTTGGTCTTGAGAGGGAGGGTCTCCTCTGGGACTCTGGTTCAGGTCTAATCCTTTAGGCTCTCGATCCTCACGTTCACTTACTTCCTCTGCGCAGTGAGATGAGAGCTCCCGGCTCCATGGATGCAATCAGTAACTTAGAAGTGACCTAGGGCACGTGGGTCCACCGTGCTGTAAGGGTGAAGCCAGGGAGACTGAGGGAACTGCACACCCAAGGGTCATTCAGGGAATGAGCAGGTCAGGCATGAAGCTGGGGACCCGGGGTGTCTAGAACAAGGGGCCACGGATGGGAGCGGATCCTTCCTGTCAGATGCACTTGCTGTATGCATCAGCTGTGATGGATGGGCTCTTCTGGGGACATCTGTAAAGTGGGTTGGTTCCAGGTTGGTGTCCCCAGTTTCTGACTCCCACCCACCCTCCAGTCAAGTGTCCACAAACTGTCATTTCTGGAGACTCCTAGGTGAGTCCAGGTTCTTGTGCACGGTGGAATTGTGGTTCCAAAGCAGCTTTCCCTCCACACCCCAGGCAGTTCTCTCCGCCACCAGGCTTGGGACGCACTGGGGAAAGTCTTGGGAAAGCCTAGGTGGCTGTGGGGCCTGCTAGCCTGTTGGCCTGCTAGCCTGCTGGCATCCTGGGTGGGGGAACCTCCCAGCATGGTTTTAAAGAGCCTGGCTAAGCAACTTCAAGCTGTACTTACCGAAATCAAAAGAGACGGCGCTTCTCTCCAGAGAGCCTCTACAGACCACCCTGAGAACCTTGTATCCTTGGTCACTTAAACCTCATAAAAGTCACCATTTGAGGAGGCATTGTGAGTCTTCTATTTGGAGTACAAGAAGCAAAATAACTTGGAGTAGCTCCTGTGTGCCTAATCCCCCAGATTCCAGAAATGTCCTGAAAGGAAGACTGCTTCAGGGAGTCTACCACAGCCCAGAAACAGAAAGAAGCCATCCCCCCACACCCACATAGTAGAGCTCATCTCATGGCCTCGGGACAGTCTCCCATCCCGGGGGACCCTGTGGCTCCAGCAAAGATGTTTCTTGAATCAAGAACCTGGCCGATTTGGCCACCAGGTCTGGCCAGCCTGGGAAGAATCTCTCTCTCTCTCTCTCTCTCTCTCTCTCTCTCTCTCTCTCTCTCTCTCTCTCTCTCTCTCTCTCTTTGTCCTCCTTTTTCCTCATTGTGCACACTTTGTGCACGCTTGTTCCCCTGATTGCAGGCATGGTTTTCTACTAGGTGACCAGTCCCTGCTTCCATCTCCACTAGCTTGACCTCCTTCCAGGTAGGGCTGAGGGATACTCAGAGCACCCAGGCTACCAGGGAGGAAGCTGATCCTTGGGCCCCTCACACACCAGAGCAGCCTCCGGGTACATCTTGTTGGAAGAAAACCATGGTAGTCGGAAAAGAGTGTCTGGGATTGCCCGTGCCCTCGGGGAGCTATGCTCTGCCTGGTGACAGCTTTCCACTTGCTGCTTACAAAGGCAGAAGACAAATGATAATCTACTTGACAGAACTAGGGACTCACATGTCACTAAAAAAAGTCCCTTAGAAGCAACTTGGATTGTGCTGAGTTTGTAACTCAGTTGGCAGAGTGCTAACCAAGCATACATAAAGCCCACAGTTGGATTACTAGTGCTATGTAAACTGGGCATGGTGGCACATGCCTGTAATCCGAGCGCTTGGGAGTTGCAGGCAGGAGGATCCTGGACTACTTAGCACGTGTGAGACCCACTTAGGCTACAAGAGACCCCATCTCAAAACATGAAGGGAAAAAGTAACTAGGGTATCATGTTCGAGTGCACCTTGAGTCTGTGAGGAGGGAGGACAGACCCGTTATGAAACAGACGTGGAAGGAGGAGGCTAGCTGAGCAGAGGCAGGGACTGAGGGATATAGGCTACTAGAGGTGGCAGGTGACTTGCTAACTGGCAGTCACCTTGAGCTGCCATAAGGGGTGGGTTGACAAAAGACTCAGAGAGCTGGGACAGGTGCCCTTCCCTTAAGGACCGGTTCTGTCTCCGCTAACAATCACCACTTCTTTCCTGAGAAGACGGCAAACGAAAAGAGAGGGAGGAGCACACAGAGGTCAGAGACTGTCCTACTCTATACCCACCTTTCCTCCTAAGCACCAGACGCTCCCCTCTACCATGCCACCATGCAGAACGTCTCAGCAGCAGCTCCTTGGACCGTATCCCTGGCTCCCGTGGGTATCAGGGAAGGGCCCTGTTCTACAAGGAAGCTTTCCTTCATCAGGCCTCTTCATACCTCCGCCCCTCCAAGGGGCCCCTGGCATGTGAAACACGGAGTTTTCAGAGTGTCCCCCAGTGGGATGGAGATCCAGTTTCTTTCCAGGAGGTGGTAGACTGAACCCCCACCTTCTTCAGGGGGGTTGGAAATTCTTTTTAGGGTATCCTGATCCCAGTGTGGGAGCTGGCTAGCAATGGATCCCCAGAATTCCTTTCCAGGGGTGTGTTACTTGGGACCTGGAGAGCAGGCCTGGGTCAAAGCTTACTTTCCCGGTGAAAGGGCAGACATGCGTGCACACAGGCTGCTGCTGTGCAGTGACCATGTGCTAATTCTGGAAGGCAGGACAGCATTTCCTCATTCCAGGAAGCTAGCAAAGCCGCTGAGCACTGGCTGATGACAAACTAATGGCGGCTATAAGGTGGGGAGGTAGGTGGTGGGAGAAGACAAGAGACCTTCTCCTTCAGAATGAGGACCTGTGGCCAGGACCCTCCCCTACCCCCATCAAATCAGAAGTGACACCAGATGCCTGTGAGCGTGGATAGGTGCTAAGCCCTGGAGACACAAGACAGGCATGAGCCAGGAGAAGCCAAGTGGTCAGAAAGGCAAACGCTCAGGGTTCGGAGCTGGCTGTGCTGTCACCTCGTCTGTCCTGTTTATTTGGTTGGCAGCGGCTGCTGAAAACATGGCACAGGGTGATGGGCAAGTCTGTCATCAGGGTTGAGTGAAAACAGGCCTGACAGCAGGCTTTGCCCAAGTGCAGGTATCTTTCCTTTATTTTGTGTGTTTATTTCCAAAGAGCTCCAGCAGACACAGGGAGGCTGCTCTGTAGGTTTGGTGAAGTCCTAGTCATCTGCCCGGCACCCTTGCCACTCCTCCTTGGAGACCTCACTAGATCCTTTTACCTTCCAAGTCCAGCTGCCCTCCCATGTTCATTTGGAGAACAGACCACCCCTCCCCCAGAATACCTCTGTCTTTGCCAAAAAGATCAGTAAAAGAACATGTTTGCCTTGCTGAATACTGAATACCTGTGCTGCCCGAGAGCAAGGCAGAGCACCTCCTCTACTTCCTCTGGAGGGGCAGGAGCTTCCTGGAGTGGGGGTGTCCTGCTATGAGCCCCAGAAGGAGCGTCTCCATTTGGACCCAGCTCAGGGCAGCTGGCCTGGTGAAACTACCCAGAAGGTACCCGATGTACCTTCTAAGCCTTTTAGGATCAAGAATGGTATCTCATGGAGGATGCTTATAACAGAGCCTTCCTGTCAAGGAGCCAAGAGTCTGGTCAGCGCTGCTGAGGAGCGCATGCGATTTGTGCAGAGTAAGAACTGACATTCATTTGGTGATTTGTCCACCGGAGAACACACAGACACGCTTTGCTGAGTGTTCCTGGTTGGGAAGCTGCTTCCCCAGGTGACAGGCCACGGAAAATGCCAGCCAGGCACCAGTGGAGGCGGGAAGTGGCAGTCCAATCAGAAGTGCAGCTAGTTACTCCATGCACTTTAGCCCTTCCCAGACTGTGGGGTGGCTGGCTGGTTTTCTCATGATCCCACTTCATGGGTAAGGAACCTTGAGCTGGGTTAGGCAGATCCATCATGGTGACCAGTCTCATACACCTTCTTCTGCCCCCTCCTTCACTTTTCTGTGTCTCTCTATTCTGCCCGATCCCTTCCTGCTGTGGCTGCAAACCTAGGTAGTTCAGCAGCCCAGCGAGTGTAGCTCCTGCTAACATAACGGGGTACATGGTCATACAACCCACTTTCTCTCCTGCCTTCAGTCACTCCCAACAAAGGTCTTCTACAGTAGCAGTAGGCTACCCTGGACACTCAGGCCAGCTGTAACCCCCACTGTTTCCTTTACTGGGTCCCATCCAAGCTCTGGGAAAACCTAAGACCTTCCAATCCCTGAGCAGTCAGCATGTCCAGACCAGGTGTCGAGGTGTTCCACTCAGTAAACACAGCATGTGCTAAGAAACCTCTTAAGGAGAGTCTTGCAAAACGCTTGCATCTTAGAACTTACAGTAAAATAGAAAACAGAACTGGTGCCTACTGAAGCTGAACTTTGTTGATTTTGCCTGTTTGACGTTGAAGTGAATTATCATGGATTTGAATAGGCCTAACTGCCTTGTTTAGGGGACTGGACAAATGCCACTTGGGACATTCAGTCTCCAGTGGGTCACAGGGCCCTTGACTGTGAAGTAGTACCTGGGTTTCCAGGGAAACGGTTGTGGTCTCTGTGTCGAGGACACACACTCCAGCTGTGTTCTGCTTTTCGCTCTAAAGTTCATTCTGTGTCTGCCTCCTTGGTGCCACCATGGTCTTTCGTCAGAGAAGTTCTGTGGTCACATGGGGCAGTTGGCCTTGTCAAAGGTCCTCCTAGGACGAGGACCATTTCATTCTCCGCATTTCCCAAAGCTCCTTTCTGCTGGTTCATTCCAGTCCTCAGATGCCAGACACCTGTGTTCCCACCTGCACGAGAAGTCCTTTCCCAGTTAGTACACGGTTCCTGGGAGCCATGGCCTCTCCAGAACCAATAGGGAAATATGCATTTTTCTCAGAGGTTTTCTTGGCAACTTTTTTCACTGAGCAAAATGAAAGCAAAGGTTTCCACACTCCCAGCCATCTTGAAGGAGGCCTGTGGAGCCAAGCCCATCAATTATTCAGCACTGACTTCAAATTTGCAAAGGTCTTTATAAGTATTTTTGTAGATTCTTCCTTCATAATGTCTCAGCGAGGCAAAAAAAAGCTTCCCCATTTCCTAGACAGTGGAAGCAAGGCTTGGCGTCAGAGGTTTCCCGTGCAAGTCTAGTCAGCTCCACTACTGGAACTGTCTGATCCTGGGCCAGTCTTGTGACGTCTCTGGTTTGGGGTTTCTCTGGGGTCTAACACTTGGGAAGGATTCTCTAGCCTAGGCCACAGTTTATGGGAGAAAAAGTTTATCAACTGCAATGTGGTTTGAAGAGCCCCGTGATTGATCTTATTTCAGGTGCACAAGTGGAATCCAGAACAGGGGTGTAGCTGTTAACACAGGACACTGAAAACAAGCCTGTCTGGGAGAAGGTCTCTGTGAGAACACAGGTAAGCTGGTTGTGTTGCCTGCTCCAGGAGTGTGGCTCCAAAATGTGGTTGTCAACCCTAGCAGCTGAGCTGAAAAGGTACCCCAAGAAGCAGAGGCCAGTACACCTACCACACGTGTTCACAGAGAGCTCTCAGTGGGACACAAGAGCTGTGTTTCTCTAGGTGGGTGAGGCTTGGGGCAAAATGCCCTTGTCCCCAACCCCAGACTGAGCCTGTCCAAGGCAGCCCTAATTCCCATCTTCTGTGGAGATGCTGGGATCCCAGGTGATGGGCCTGGGGCCTAAGGCCTAGCAACAAGACTGCCCTGGGCTGGTCAAAGGGCTCCCCAACCACCTATACACAAGAAGAACACACTTCCTATACCAAAGTTCCAAGAGGCACATGACTTATCCAAGATAAACGGTGGGTGGTGGCAAAATCTTCTTTAAGTTCAAGTGTTTCCACTGCCAAGCCTGCCTACAGGATAGATAGAATCAGACTTGAGTCTAGAGATACCCTACCTCAGGCAGACTCCAGCCTAGAGAGGTAGCCCTGCCTCTTTGGAAGGAAGGGATTGATTGTTGTGGTGCTTTGTTGCAGGAAGAAAATATCCATGCTCACTCACGCACATGGCCAGCAAGACGATCATCCCACCACACTCACACACAGTACCAACTCCTCACTGCACTCCAAAACATAGGACACCTCCCTTACCACACAATACACACACACACACACACACACACACACACACACAACCAGCAAGATAATCAACCACACAAACACACAGCTAGCAAGACAATCTCTCTCTCCCTCTTTCTCTCTCTCTCTCCTCCCCTCTTTCTCTTTCTCTCTCTCTCTCTCTCAGCATGACAGCCTGTCCAATATAATCACACACACAAGGCAGCCACCCTATCACATTCACACACAACCAGAAAGACAATCATCCCACCAATACACATACACAGAGCTAGATAACCCCACCACACACAGCTAGACAACCACACTCACAAACACACACAACCAGCAAAATAGTCATCCTGTCATTCCCATACACCAGTAAGCAAGACAATCACCCACCACTACACCTAGACTCACACAACCAGCAAGACATTCTAACACACACACACATGCACACACATGCACGCACGCACGCACGCACCTGGATCCAAGGACTAGCCTCTGAATAGTATCGTCCCCCATCTCAGGGGCTCCCACCAACAGGTCTCAACAAGATCTGGAATAAAGATGGGCCCGGGAAGGGGAAGATGACTGGCAGAGGCCCGACCAGCGGGTATCCCTCCTGCTTCAGTCTCCATGGCAACTCGAGGTGGAGGAGAAGGGCTCCAGGCAGCGCCTCGCTTCTCTCGGCAGCTCTGCGGGGTGCAGGCTATGTCCGCTTCTCTCACCCAGCTAGTAGTACTGAGACACATCTGCCAAGCACGATGATCACATCCCAGGCTGAGTGAATTGTCTAGGAGTTCTGTCTCCTAACGCTCTCAATGTAAGATAAGCACTGGGTTTATGATTAAACCCAGTCAGAGAAGTCTGCCAGTCCCAGGAGGCCCAGACCTCTGGGTCTGTCTGTCACCTGAGAAAACTCCTCCAGAGCACACAAAGCCCTTTCTGCCTCCTCAGGTCCATCCACCACATAGCACTGCAACAGCCCCATCTTCAGAAGAGTCCAGACCTGGCGAGGAGACCAGAAAGTGGCTCAGGCTAGCTCCTCAGTTTGTCCTCGGCTCCCCTCAGAGCACAGCCTGTGGCAGAGGCAGAGGGGGCTGTGGAGCTGCCTGACCTGGAGTGCTAATAGGGAGGCCCAAGACATTGGTCTTCAGCCCAATCACACTCTCTGAAGGGGTGTTTAGCGTGCCGACATTCAGGCTCATTCAGCAGAGAAACACAGACTTTCTTGAACACAGGCACGAGCATCTCTCTGCCCACCGTCCAGCTCTGGCCTGACTCCAGCAGTAAAGTAGAACAGCGAGCAGCCAGACCGTGTTGGGCCATGAAAACCTGGCTTTCTGAGGACAGCCCTTCCCTGCACCTGCCTTGCTATGGAAAGTCAGATCTTGAGGGGGTTTGACCCACAGTGTGGCCAATGCTTCATTCCAGAAGCTTCTAGAGGATGAAGTAACACAGCAAGGTGAAAAATTTTCCACATGGGCAGGACCCAGAAAGGAGATAGTCACCCTTGTCCAGATGGTATGTTCTGGAAAATAGCCAGTACAGCAGTCCCAAAGAGTGTGGGTGGGAGGCTGTGGGCTGTCACCAATAGCCTGAGTCTTAGGCTAGTCCCTCAGTCCCCCTTGTTGTATACAAGTTACAGTCAAGTCACAGTCAAGTTGATCTGGAGACAGGGTCGGCACCACTGGCCAGCACAGAACCAGGCCTGCGTTAGCTATCTCCAGGGCAATGCGTCTGCCAAGGAAGACATGAGCTCCAGCTTGTGGAGGTGCATGAAGAGGCGTAGCTTCCCCCTGGGCCTCATGCCCTGATGCTCCACCCTTACCCAATTCCAACCTTTGCCCTGCTAGTTCCTTCTCATCTCTGTACCGCAGTTTACCTGTATAGTGGGGTAATCATAGTGTGCAGTCACAAGGTTCCCGTAAGATGCTGCTTCCTCAGAGTGCCTGACTTGACAGTGTTCATGAATGTGACCCAGCAGCAGACTGCATTTAGAAGATAAAGGATCACAACTGGCGTTCTCCCAGAAAGATATTCAAGGGTCTGAAAGAAGGGGATAGAGAGAAGGGGACATCAGTACCACAAGGCTGGGGCAGAGGGTGAGGATTTCAGGGGTGTGGTGGGCAACAATGGGAAGTGCGCAGAGGGTGGAGAACTCCCAGCTCTCTCCAGCAGGCCCCTGTTCTGGAGAACCAGCCTCTGCAGCCTCGGGGTTCCGTAGAGCCAGAACAATGCAAGACTCAAACGTGTCAAAGCCCCATTGCACTATTACAAGGTGACATCATTGTTCTGCCTGGACTGGGCTAGGGAACAGTCTGCTCCTATGTTCTAAATCATGTTCCTCCCCCCCCCCCCCTGCTCCCTACCCCTGGGAATATCCCAGCTCCTCGCTGCTGTCCACGGGCCTGAGTTTCAGGACAAAAGTCTTCTGGTTCCAACTGGTGAAAGGAACCCAGAGCAGTAGGATTCTTGTCCTTCTTTCTGGCAGCAGAAAAGCAGGTACTGGGAGACTTCCGGAGTTCACTATGAGCATGCTCTATCTAGCAGCAGAGGGGCTGTGGGAGGCTCAACTCCATAGAGGTGGCTCGCTGCAGGAGGGTCACTCCTGGGAAGGCCTTCTTGCTCTGGGTACTGTCATCTTGTTAAGGTAGCCCAAGGGGGCCAGTCTCCAAAAGAGCGTATCTCTCCAGGTCAGCCCCACAGGTGACTGCCCCAGTTCCTGGGTATTCTACTGCAGGGAGTCACATGACCCAAAGCCGATTCTACACAATGACCCCCGGGTGTCCTTTCTTTTGGAAGGAGCAGGGGGTGTACATTTCCACATTGAAAAACTGTGCCACCTGTTGTCAACTGTAAATTAGGAAACATAACTATGAATGCAGATGGACTCAGTAAAATCTTGGTCAGAAGATGGTGACCACCCTCCCTGCAGTTCTCTACTACAGGTGGTAACCTTCTCTGGGGGACACATGGACATATGGGACAGAAGAGGCTTTTTGGATGTTACAACATTTTGTGAAACTGCTTGGCCCTCACTCACATGTGTTGCATCTGCAAATGAGTGCAGGCAGGGCTCTTAGACAGGGCTCCTGAGGGCGTGCAACAGAAAGCAACAGCATTATAAGACCACCAGCCAGGCACAGAAATGACAGGAGGTAAAAACCAAGGGCAAAACCAAAGAGACCCAGGGCAGCACGGGAAGACAGGGCCTTCCTCCCCAGGCCCCCCGGTTGTTCAGTAGAGATCATCGGCTGAGAGGACACCCCGTCTTCATTTTCCCTCTGCTTGGAAGCTGGCATCTATGTGGCCACATATAAATCATAGCCAGCTATTCATCTGGGGCCTCACGTACAGGTCGTATTCAGAGATTCAGGCCTGAGCCTCCGATTGTGATCAAGTCACATACTCACACCTAGCTGCCAGGGCCTGGGCAGAGGAAGGAGCTAGGGAGTTGATGCTCTGGTTAAAAAGAACAAACGTGAAGTGTGTCTGGCCTGCCTGCCTGTGGCTCTACACAACATGGGAGCTCCCTGCAGACAGCAGAGGAGGGGCTAGATATGTCAGAGACACAGACAAAGGCCGAATATCGACAGCCAAGCGACGCACTCTTTTACTCCGTTCTCAGTGCGTGCTCCAGGGGCCGGTATAAATGTCAGAAACCCAGCTGGAGGTAGCTTAAGTCCCCGAGGAGAATTTGAAGGCTGTATAATCAAGGTCTGTGTTGTGTGAACCTTTCCTGGGGAAACAAACAATGTCTGTTCACCCTAGATGGGGACCGTTGACAGACTGGAGAGGTGATATACCCATGTCTTGCTTGACAAACTAGTGAGATTAATTGGAATTACACAGAGGGACATGGGCTTCTTCTATCCAACTAGTCACCCTCTGTTATCTGTTTGTATATCCTCGGGAGCGGCAGAGCCTCGTGCATCCCTCCTTCCCAGGGCAGAGCATTAATAGACCCAATCTTGTATGGGTCTCCTGTGGGTAATCACAGCTGCAGAGAGTTCAAGAGGGCATATTCCTGTCATGCCCAGAGGACAGCATTCCTCGACAGTTGGATGGAGTGGCTTCTGACAAGGCCTAATTGGGGTCCGCAAACAGTCCTGTGTGCTTGGTGTTATATACCAGTGTTATATGCCCTGTGAGAGTAAGAGGCTCCTAGCACACTCAGGCTGCTTGAGAGCAAGGTCAGCTTGGAGTGAGGACTGCTCACTATTACTCTGTGTGGCTCAGTTAAGTCACATAACCACCCCCAGTTGAAAGTGCCACAGGAACTGAAGGGCGAGATTCCCCCCGGCAAAGGGGAACCTGCATTCTGAAGGATGGAAGGAAGGGAGGGTGCCAGGTGGGAATGACCCTATACAATGCTGAGCACCAAGAGGTCTTGAGAACTAGCTCAAGCTGGGACTGTTCCTGATTTGTCTGAGGCTGCACATCTGTGTCCAGGCACTTCCCAGTCAGGGCAGGGAAAGGTAGGTGGCCTCATGAGAACAGGTAGAGAAGGTATCATCACAGGACACCCAGGGCCCGCACCTTTAAGCTCTTCCATGGCATACATGTCAATATACACAGGCTGCAGAGATAAGACGGGTCTGTTTACTAGCCTTTCATTCCAGACTTATTCCTGAGAGCAGGACCACATTAAGTTCTGCATCAAAGAGCAGAGTCCTGGTCCACACTGTGAACAACACAGTCTGGTGGAGACCATCAAGAGGCCCTGGTGTAATTGCAGTGGTCTAAGAGGGACAGGCCTCAAGCTCCAGCTCCACCACAGACTAACTCTGACCTCAGGCAAGTTCTCACAGTTGTCTGTGCCTCATTCTCTCCATCTGTACAATAGGGTCAATAATCCGTGCATCCTAGGATTCTATGAGCATTCATGTGTTAGGACAGGCAAAGATTTCAGAATGACTCCTGGTGTGGTTGCTCTGAGTAAGTGCTCTCTAATCTTGTGATGACATCATTGTTTTTCCTATGTGCTGTCTTCTCTGGAACACACAACTCAGCCAGGGTAGATTAAGAGAGCTTCCGGAAGGAGAAAATCCCCAATTCCCTGAGAACTGAAGTTGAGAAGAGAGAGAAGAAAGCAGATGTCAGCCGTGCAAAGTCACAGGACTCAGTGGGGCAAGAGAGCTGGGTGGGGTGTTTAGAAAGATTGTGTCTCATGTGGAGGAAATGAACTAGAAGATTCTAGAGGAAAGAGCAGGCAAGAATAGAGGTTGGAGTTAGTCAACAGACCCTGGGGAAACCCAGCCGGGAAGTGGATTTGAAGGTTTTCCAGATGAACAATTTAGCTCATAATGAGACAAGGTGTTAGCTAACTAATGGTGCCATACCCACCCACCTCCTCCAGCAGCCTAGGAATTAGCTCATGGCTGGCAAAGCCTTCTGCACCGTCCCAGAAGCCAGGGAACATGTTTGAACGGCAGCCCTGAGTACAGAGTGGGTTCCTGGGCCTTCATACACCAGTCCTGCAGGAAGCCTGGAACACCTGCAAGACTTGTCTTCACGGATGCTGGGTGGCCTGCTGGGTGGAACAGACCCTGGGCTGGTGGGATTATGCAATTGTCTTCTTTCTTCCAATACCCTGGGTCTAGGAACACTATTTGGCTTCCTCCTCTGCTCTAAGCTTCCCAGCCCCAGGATGACCTAGGTTAGATGGAAAGCTGTTGCCAAATATGTTGGAGAGCTCTTCCTGGGTCTAGGCTCCCAAACAGCCTGGTTATCAAGAAAGACAAGAAGGCTCCTGCCGCTCTGCCCACCCAAGAAGCTGCCCAGTGATATGACCCTTGTCCCAGACACCCAGCCAGCACCTCTCCTGAAGCCAGTCAGTGCCCACTAAGTGGGCAGTTGATGATGAATCTTTCTCCTGGCACATCCCCAGGCTGTGTGGGTGACATTCCAGCTCAGCCCCCACACCCAGCTGCAGAGAAGAAATCCTCTCAGCCTCTTCAGACACCAGGGCACCCAGGGGGTGCACTTCTTGGAACACTGGCTGGTCACCAGGAAAACAGAGCAAGACCTTATCATTTGAGTTTGTTGACAAGGGGCGTTCCAGGTGTACCTGACCCCACGCTCTACAAAGGCAAGTCCCTAATTTGGAGTGCCCCATACTTCTTCTCCATGGTGCACTAATAATGGTAGTCTTCCCATGGGCCCAGCTCCAGAGAGTTGCAAAGTGCTTTCACACCCGACTCTATTAGCTCTTACCAGAGCCATTGCACAGGTCAAGAAACCAGGACCACAAGGTGACTGCGTCTGAGGCCTCAGCTTGCTGGCAGCAGTGCTGGGACCAAACACCAGCATGTAGCCCTGGCCTCCATGTGCATAATTCACCACCAGACCTGGGCCGCCCAGCACCGGAAGCTGTGGGTGGGCTTATGCACAGGAGCAGGGGAGGAAGGAGCCGGCAGCGTGCTGTGTTAGGGAGCAAGGCTCTTTGCTCCTTTCCAGCGGACCTGCTCTTCACAAAGGTCTTGAGACCTTTTGAAATCCAGAACTGTGGGTCAGATGGGGTGAGCTAACCCAGGTCTGTGGCCTTCTGGGAGCAAAGGTGCAGAGTTGGACTCAGACCACCCAACAGGTCGAGGCTCCGTGGATGACCGCTCTGGCAGTGGCAGAGTGATGGGACTAGAATGTAGCCGATAGGTTACATCCGCTAAACTATGCTTTTAAGTGTGACTATCTAGGCTGCCTGTAGGCTAGAAACATCTCTGTGTTTTACCTTGCCTAAACCTCACACAACCCTCGGCATTCTGTGTTATCTCCAGGCATAAAACGGAGCTTCACTCTGGTTAATGCTCTGCAATCATCATCCTGAAATTCTTAGAACTTTTCTCTTTTTCTTTTTTTAAACAAGGAACCCACTGTTCACATTTTTCACTGAAACCTGTCTACAGATTGTACAGCTGGTCCTGGCTGTGCCTACTTCTCAAATGAGGACAGAGGGACATGGGGTGGTCATCAAGCCATGATCCTGAGCACAGCTCTGGCAGCTGTCTTCCAGCTCTGAGCCTGAGGCTCCAGGGTAAAAAGAGGCTGACTTGAAACCAGATGTCACTATACACCCATGTCCTAACTAGCAACTCCCGGCGACCAGAAGAGGCACCTCTCCTCTCTCATCTCCACACACTCTCCTCTGTGATAAGGGTACCTCCCACCTGTCTATTACATGAGGGTGTGGTTGGAGAGAGCCAGAGTACACCCAGGTACTCTGTACAGAGGCAAAGATGGTGGATCAAAGGCTCCCCTGGGCTGACTCAGTTCCTGGTGCTCCTGTTGCAGGCCTCTGAACAGACTCAGAAACACTCATTAAAACAAAGCCATACGGTCAGACTCCAGTGATTGTCTACCCCAATGGGGAAGACCCTTTCCTAACCCTGTGGGATGCCTCCCCTGAAGGCGAGGAGTGGGCAGGGATGAGGGCATCCCACTGTTATCTCTCACAGGACTCTGGTGGGCAGGTTGCTGCTCAGCCACTTGTGTGAACTGGAATTTTTCCAAAAAGCTGTGCTGGATGGAGGTCATGAGAACTCCCCTGTCCTTGAGAAGAAAGCTCTGTAGGGTTCAGACACCCCAGGTACACTCAGAATAGATTCTGGCACCTTAGCAAAACAGATGGCAGGCGCCTGGAAGGGGCCCCAGGAAGCTGCTTCAAGTTTTCAGATTTGGAGAGAACCCAAGAAGGCTGTCCTGGGAAACTGCAGGGAATGGACCTCAGGAGTCCCGTGTCTTCAAGCATACTAACAGTCAAAGAACACACAGGAAGATGAGCAGCATCAGCCCTTTTTACAGACAAGAAAACTGAGGCTCAGCTCCCAAGTCTAGCATTTCTAAAGAAGACCAGTTTTTGGCTGTGTGCTTGGAGCTTCTGGGAACTTGAGGATGTGCTGATGCAAGGAGTCCCAGGCCCAGATCAATGGACTCAGAGCCCCTGGGAGGGTCTGTGTTCTTCAAGGCACTGCCGTCTTCCTGGAGAAGGCGTGAAGGGAAACTAGGTTGATTTGCTATTTGTGGGCTAGACCGTATTCCATAGTAACGCTCTGGGAAGGGAGGGCTCAGAGCCTAGGGGCAGCAGCCCATCTTCTGGGAGCCCTCCTCACAGCCAAGGCTTGAAGGAGTCTTCCAGAGCAGAGAGCTTCCCTTTCACCTTCTTCCTGAGCATCTTCATGTGTGTTGAGAGGAACTGCACATCCTCCCTCAGTGGTTCAGCCTGCCAATTTGTTTCCACCCCCGTCGGAATTTGGCCCCTTCGACCCCCATCTCACCTTTGTCTACCCAGTTCCCATCACACCAAGCAAGTGTCACCGTTCTTATTTTGTATACTGGTTTTATTCATAATTACTATACTGCAGAAACAGTTCAATCTACTTCAACAGGTAGAAAGACAAATTGCATTACATCCATTCAAAGCCTCACTAAGAAACAAAGCAGAACAAAACGCCGATACACAGAACACAACCAGATCTCAAGTGTACTAGGCCGACTGAAAGAAACCTGTACTACATAAGAATCTGTGGACAGGACATTCTCAGAAAGAAAGTGCATAGAAGGGGAAAGCAGATGGTCTTCAGGGGGTGGGAGCTGGAGGTGGTGCCCACGCAGAGGCAGCATGGCTGCTCCATGTCACTGTGGAGGCAGGGGATCTTTAAGACACGCACAAGCCCGCAAACATCTCTCTTTTCACACGAGAGAGTGTGAAGTCCACCAGGATGCTGAGCATCTCACTTTTCCATTTGAGCTTTATCTTGGCCTTTGTTCCTTATCAATTCCATGTTTAGAGCTCGGCACAGATGTTTTTTTCAAACCCAAGTTCAAGCCGCATGTCTCCTGCTCCGATCGGCTCTTGTCCAAATCCTCTTGAGATTGGGGCTGGGAGGCCCAGGTCTGTCACTAACTCAGAACTGCTTTTCTGCCTGCACCTTGGCATGATGGAGTAAGAGTCTTGACTGATAGGCCTCACTAGAGACAAGGTGGCCAGATCAGATCACAGCTGGAGCCCTTGTGAGCTGCCACTGCTGTGTGGGCACTTTACGTCAATGTGAGTAACATTTTTCCGAAGGACTGAGTCACAAGCCTCGTTCAGTTTCACGGTCCGGACCCAGTGCAGCCAGCCCCTTTCCTGAACAGCTGTAAGTTTATTTTCTTCCTTCTCTGAAGAGGTGAGGTCACATGTTGTTGTTGGAGCCAGAAGCTGACATGGACAGAGGGCGGAGGCTGTAGTGGGCGGAGGTGGCCAGAGGGCAGTGGACACCTGCCCTGAGTCTACGCGGGGCTCACCTGGTCTGTCGGCTCTGGGAACCAAAGAAACCACCACTGCCCTCAGACTCACCCGAGCTGGGTCTGTCCCCGTTTCTTGCTGAGGGGTCTGTCTTGGTGAGTTAGCCTCTTGGGGACTCTGTTCTTCCTTTATAAAATGGGGATTAAAAACAAACCTCTAGACTCTCTGTGAGAACTCTGGGGATCATAGAGGTGGAATGGCTTTGTAAACGGTAAAGCAACCATCCAGTTTTAGCAACTTCTCTGCATGAAGTTGGTGGAATCGTGTCACTTCTAGTCTGGAACTGGCAGGTAGAAGCAAGCCCTATCCCTGAACCTCTCTGAACCTTAGTTTCCCCTCCTGAGGAGTGATACCAGGATTGATGTCATTCTTATCCTTGCTGCAGGCCCATTGCCCATCCTCCCAGAGAGAAGAGGACACTCTGGCAGCTTCCCGCCAACAGCTTCCTGCCACCTCCTTGCACACCTTCAGCACTAGCACTTGGCAGAAGCCGTCCCTGAGATTCCTGCTGACGCTTGTCTGATCCTGCCTTCTGTGAAGCATGGCCCCTACAGGATTCCGGAACAAGTCATAGACCCTAAGCCCTACAGCTGCTCTGAGAGGCACACTCCACAGCCCTGCTTGGCTCCAGGGACTGCCAAGCCTCTGGGACGTGCTCCTGTCCCACGGATGCCTTCAGGAGCCACTGCCACAGCTGTGTGAGGCTTTTGCAGAGCAGGGCCTGACCTTGCCACCCGTCAAGCCTCCCTTGTGGCACTCAACCACCTCCCATGCCTGACTGCGGAGGCAGACGAGAGAATGTCTGTGCCCCAGATCCAGGTGGAAGAAGTGAGTGAGGAAGATGGGCCGACAGGGGCAGCCGCACCTCCGCACGACCACCTTCTCAGCCTGAAGGCCCTCACCGAGAAGCTAAGGCTGGAAACCCGCAGACCCTCCTACCTGGAGTGGCAGGCCAGGCTGGAGGGGCAGACGTGGCCCTTCCCCAGGCCAGCTGCCCAGCAGGAGACAGACTTGGAGCAGGGAGCCCTTGGGGCTGAAGCACCTTTGCTACCCCCAGCAGAGCCCCGAGAGCACCCCCCACCTGCCAAGAGTGTCAGCAGGGGTGACGGGCCACTGTCCACAGGCAAGCTGGAAGGGTTCCAGAGTATCGATGAGGCCATAACGTGGCTCAGGAAGGAACTGGTGAGTGCCCCCAGGGGATCCAAACACAAAGCACACCACGTTCCCTCTCTTCATCTTTCTGTCTGACTGTCTCTGCTCCCACAGCGTCCATCTTGTCTTCCCATCTCTACCCGTCCCTCATCTGCGCATCTGTAATCTTCCTTTTGGGTGAAGGGCAGATCATTCTCTGTGGTTAAATGAAGCCTAGGTCAGTCAGTCCCTAACCACAGATATGGAGGAAGCAAGTGTTGCTCCAAGGGCCTGAGTCCATGCTAAAGTGTTCCCAGCTTACCTGACCAGCATCAGAGTCTCCTGTCCTATCCTGGAGTTTACCCACCCTGAAGCCCCCTCGTCATCCACCACAGTTGTCTATAGTGCTGGTCTACTGCCCCTCACTCAGCAAGTGGGTGGCCTCTTTTCCTGAGCTGCGCATTGGCACTCGGTTGGATAATGGGGCTCCATAGGTGATCCACTCTGGGAGGGGCTCTCAGTTCAGGAGTCGTAGCTGGAAGTACTGGGGCTCAGCACAGGAAAGGCTGCTTACTAATAACAGGAGCTGCCAGACAGGGACCACATGACTGACTACGCCTGGGGTGAAAGCTTTTTTGGGGCAGGATTCTGCCCGGAAGTCAGGGCAGAGCTGGTGTTCTGAGTGGAATGAGTGAGCAGAGGGTGGGAGATGCTGAGCACCCGGACTCCTCTACTGCCCACAGGCAAAGCAGACTCCCATCAGAAACTTCCCACCCACACCCGCACAGTGACTCTCACCCTGGGAGAGAAGGTGGGCTATCCACAGCCTCCCACAGGAGAATCACTGGTCACCAGCACGCAAGGTAGCTTCTCTGCTGAACCAGACCTGAAACAGCCTCCCTATGCTCTCAGTAAGCTTCCCTGCCCATCACCTGGGTCATAGATAACACCAGAGAGCGACCATCTGGCCTGGGCAGGTGACTTTCTGAGGTGGTAGTCACTCCAAGGAAGACAGAGGCCCACTTGGTTTGCTTTGCTGAGTCCTGAAAAATGAGTCTCCACTGGGGCCTGAAATTCCTCATAGGCTGAAATAAATAAAGCATTGGGGTTCAGGGTGGGAAAGGCTCCACAGATTGGGCATCTGATTAACTGAAAATGTCTTTAGCTTTCATCCTTGATGCTGAGACTGCTCAGAATTCAGAATACACTATTCCATTATGTGTGCTATTAGGATGAAAGTGGCTATGCTTGTGGTTTCTTTCCAGAAGACACCTAGGATTCTTGCTCTGTGGCTCCAGGATACTCATGGGGGGTACGAGAGGCGAAAAGGTGGGCGTGCAGGGCCCAGGAAAGCTGCTCCCTGAGCTCCCGAGACTAAGCTGCTTTGATCTGATTTTCACAGAGGAACAAAAAATATTCCCATTAGCCAAAGATGCAATTTATTGGTTTCCGGTTCATTTGAGATTTTATTGCTTCTGGGAACAGAATTATTTACTGTCCAAATAAGTTCACATTCCTTGTGGGCTTCTCTTTGGAGCAGGGTGTAGAGAAGAATCCTCTCAGTGAACAGAAACCAGTAGAGAAATCTCTAGAGCTCGCTAGGCATCCCCCAGCCCAGTCATCCTTTAGACAGTAAGGTGCCTTGGGGAACTTTTCCAAATCCCAAAGCCTCCACCACACCCAGGCCGTTGAAATGAGCACCTGGGGTATGGTGCTGATGCTAGAGGCTTTAAAGCTTGTTTAAAGCATGCATCCAGCACACAGTCTAGGCTGAGAACATTGCCTGGGATCTAGGGGGCATGCTCATGTCTCTTGCCAGGACACAGTAAGCCAAGCAGCTCAAGGTGCTCCACCCAGAGTGTGCTGGCCAAGATCAGGAGGCAAGCCAGATGCAGGAGCAGCTGTGGATACTGCGGACTACGGGCAGTCATAGTCGGGACTGATTTGGCTGTCAGAAGCTCTCTGATGTGGATACAGGGAATATTTGAATTAGTAAAATCCCTTCTATCTGCACAATGTTTTCCACTCTCCTAGGTGACCAGGGATAGGTGATAATAGTGATGATGGTGGTGAAGGTAATGAGAGGTATCGTGGTACTCACTCTCTGCCAGGTCCTTCACTTGCATCAATCACATCTCAGTGTCATATAACCTTACGTTCCTGAACCCTCATTTTCAGGAAGACAAGACAGGCTCAGAGAAGAATGTAGAAGGCAATGAGAAAGTTGACATTTGAACCCTGGCTCACCAGGTTGCTTTGCCAATGTTACAATGTTAGTCTTAGTTGCTGCCCCAGGACATAGCATTCTCCTGAAACTGAATTCCCAGGGATGGCAGCAGTCAACAGAATGTGCGATGCAGAGGCAGAGAGAGAAAAACAAGATTGAGTCCCTGAGCTCCGTTCTCTCTCCAGTTCTTACAAAGATCATCGTCGCCATGGTGCAGATGAGCTCCCTGAGGCTCCTGGGAGTCAGGTGACCTGCCTCCAATGATATGGCATGGAAGTGACAGAGCCAGGGTTGAAACTCAGTCATCAGCCTTGAAAGCATCAGGGAGGCTGGCTCAGCTGTGGACGGCCCCTCCGAACATGCTGAGAAAACCATAACCCCCAGACTCCAATGTGCACACAGAGCCAGCCCCTGCGTCTCTTCTGATGGTGAGGATTTTGGTTCCATGGGTCTGGAATACAGTCAGTGATTCACAATTTCCAACAAACTCTAAGGGACACTAAATGTTGTACGACGTACCACACTTTGAGTACCAAGCAATCAAAGGAGGCCCAAGAGACCAAGAAGAGACCTCAGAGGATAGAGTCCGGAGTCCCCAGGCTTGAGCTCCATACCTTTCCCTGCCCATGTGGCCAAACTCAGCTAGAAAGGAGTCATAGTAGAGGCACTCAAGGCATTCCTATGTGGTCCAGGAATCACACCAGCGCTCACGGCAGAGAACTACAACACACAATGCTGCCCTGGTCAGAGACCAGTCACCAGTAAGCACAACTTGTAAACCACTTGGAGCTGGAAGAAGCTCAGGTTAGAATACATTATTTTCTCTCTAAGTCTCAGTTAAAATGAAGGCTTCCAGCTACGGGTTTTCTAATTTATCTTGTGTTATCCTTCAAGGTGTTTTTAAAATCAGCCCATTGTTTAGGCACCAGCACCTGGGCAGCCCTGCTCTCCCTGACATTTGTTAGAGTCGTGTGCAAATTTGTCCTTTCTCCCATGTGGCAGAGAAACACACTGAAACTCTGTAATTTGGTCAGTATGTGGGCTGTGCCCTATACACTGCCAGACTCCCAGCTTAACAGATATTTGTTTTTCTAGTCCTAAGCACTGAACCTAGGGTCTTTCCCCTGCTGGGTAGGCATTCAAACAGTGAACTATCCTCAGCTCTCTGTCTGTCCTCTGTCTGTTACACATTTTATTTTGAGACAGGGTTCTTGCTAGGTCGCACAGGCTGGTTTTGACCTCACTCTATAGCCCAGGAAGGCCTTGAACCTGCAGTCCTCCTGCCTCAGTTTCATGAGTAGTTGAGATTACAGGCCCGGGCCATCAGGCCCTGGTTTTTATGGAAGTTTTGGTACCAGCAGAGGGCACCCCCTAAAGTGCCTCCTGTCCATCTAGCAGTCCTCTCAGGAGAAGTTAGGGCAATCAGAGCGGTGTTTGTCAATATGGCCTCATTTAGAGGCGGGCTGTGCAGAAACGGAAAGCATCACCCCCACCCTGTCTCCTCCAATGCCAGTCTAAAGGGGTTACAGGCTCTGGACAGGTTCTGAAACAAGGAAGGGGCTAGAAGCTCCCTTCTGAGGCTCCTTCCTGGCTTTCCAAGAAACACGGTGGTCATGTTTCCAGCACTCTAGGAGACTTGGAAACAGAATGGCTTTGTCTTCAGCTAATGCACTGGGGATCCTGGGAAGACAAGGATCCTCAAAGATCATGAGACCATCTCAAAAGACTGTGGTTTCTGGACCACTTGACTAGGGATGCTGAGAGCTCCTTCACTCAGACCCCTTCACCAGTTGATCCCTGGCTACCTAAGACAGTTATGAAAAGGACAAGGCCTAAAGCTTAAGCTCAGGGAGTCCTGGGTCTCCTATCCTAGGTCTCCTTTCATTTCTTGACACCTAAATCGTAGAACATCATATGACAGTTAAGGTCTGACTCCCACTCCCAGCAGACTAGAGACTGGCAAGTAGGTAGCAGCCTCTGTGTTGAGCTTCAGGCCCTGACACCCCAGGCAGAGGTTCAGCCTCACTGTTCCTGAGCAGCCACTCAGGGTTCTGGAAAACAGTCATTGCACACCTCTGCTGGCTCCAGGCTGCTCTGGTTCCATGAAGACAGCCGGAGAGGTGGCCTGGGGTAGGCTGGAGGCAGTTCTTCCGGAAGGGAGAGATAAAGAGTCCATGACTCTGGGCAGTGGAAGCTTGTCACCTGCTTCCAGCTTTTCATGGAGTTCACAGCATCTCTTTTAGTCCCTCTGATGGCTCTTCAGTCAGGGAAGCAGCGTCACACCGGCCTGGAGCTGAGCCTCCAGCAGTCAGGGAATGTTAGGGATGAGTCACCTGCCCTCTGTCTTGTCTCTACTGTAGACTTGCTCAGAAGTGCCATTGGCAACCAGCAAGACAAGAAACAGGGAGTAAGAACACCTTCTGGTAATGGATGAAACTAAAAGCAAAATATCCCAGCTTTCTGATGGGCTCTGTGGTATGAATCCACGAGCACCAACCCTGTCTTTTAGTTTCGTGCAGGTGTTTGATCCCTGCAGACACAGCTTCTAGAAGGTGTTTATGGTTGGTAGAAAGAGGGATAAGAAACTTGACAGGTACTAATCAGGCAGGGCCTGTGTGACAGAAAAGCTGGAGACCCAGGCTCTGGTGATGCCCTGTGGCCTCAGCTTGGTTACCAGCTAGAGTTCTCACTGGCAAACATTCTTGGCAAACACATGGGTCTGCATGTATGCAGCCAGATCTCCTGCAGCTCCCATCATCCTTATGTGTTGGACAGTCCACCATATGGCAGGGCCTGCTCACTGTGGAGGTTGAGGGGGGGTGAAAGTGGCACAGCCTTGGTACTGGCTCCTAGGTAGGGAGCACTTCAGGTTTCCAAACAGTTCACATGTGGTGTTCTCAGAAGTTTGGGAGTGTTTGCTCTTCCCATTTTCCAGAAGAGAAGACAGAGGTTCAGAAAGTGTAAAAGCCTGGGGACAGAGAGGTTACATGGTTCATCCAAGGGTGTGGCTAAGCCAGATAGCATTGCACCCGCCTGCCTCAGGATCCACATGTCTTTCCTTTGCTCCACATACATGTTACATAGTCACATCAGGAGCCACAAGCTGTTCAAAGACCTAAGTTTAAACCCTAATCGATTAGAATGCTTATAGACATAAACAGTTTTACAGAGCTGCAAGCCATGCCTCATAATAACTCTTACCTGGGACCAGCCTGTCTGAGGTGAAGATGATAAAGTGCTCAGAGTCAGGCTGAGCTGGCCTTGACTCAGAAGGAATACAGGTGTCTGTCTGCCCGAGGCTGGTCTCAACAATGATCAGGGCTTTCTACCCATGAGCACCAGATTCCTGTTCATCTGGGAAGATACTAGCTATAATCATTATTTACAGTTTTATATTGAAATCAATTTGGGCTACATAGCAAATGCCAAGACAGTCAGAGTTACATGGCAAGACCATACCTTAAAAATTAATTAATTAACTAATTTTAAAAGTAGGTAAATATATAAACAAGAAAGAGTTTATAGACAAAGGTACAGGAAAGACAGTGTACCAGAATACCACTGATCTTCATTTCATGATCAGTAATATCAGTCTTTCTACTTTTCTGTAGTTCTATAAATTTCTAAAATAGAAATATAGTGCATATAATCAAGGATAAAAAGATTCATTAAACAGGAAAGAGAGGGAGAGAAAGAGAGAGGGAAATACCAATTTCCCCTGTCTTACCACTATAATTGGAACATGCCTCATGCTATAGTTTACAGATAAGAGTCTCCTAGCATTAGATGAGGAACCTGAGGCCTTCCATGCAGAGAGGCCCCAGAGCTATAAGGTCAGAGCTGTGCAATAGGATGAAGCTGACCCATCCCAAGGCTCTGACCACAGTCTCCTTCCTCACTGCCTTACAGTGTCAGAAAGGGAACAGGGCCTGGAAATGGCTCAGTGGTTAAGAGCACTGGCTACTCCTGTGGAGGACCCAAGTTCAGTTCCCAACACCCACCAGGCAGCTCACAACAATCTGTAACTCCAGTTCCAGAGGGTCTGATGCCCTCCTTTGACCTCCACAAGCGTTGCATTCATATGGGCACACAGAGAGAGACACATACACATGAATCAAAAATAAAATAATAATAATAAAATAAGGAATGAAGAAGATCCTGAGGGCAGAAAAACAGCTTGGAGAAAGCCAAGAGCCCCAAGAAGCAACAGGGGCCTTCATCCCACCCTTGCCCCGAAGTGAGATGAGAAATTCTCAAGTGGGTGGGCTTTGGGGTTGAGGTAGATGGGATGGGGTCCCATGCTCGTAGAGTCTCTCCAAAGAAGAGGCAGATATCACCTAGGGATCTACAGGCAGAATGGACTGTTTCTCCTTGATGACGGCAGCTGGGACATTTTAAGACAAACCTCTCCCGGCTTCCATGGAAGTTAAGGCTGTAAGATTGGAGGAGTGTTGGGGGCTTACCAAGTACCCACAGGTAACTGACTCTAGAGCAGCTATCCCAATACCTAGGTGTAAAGTAGCTGGGTATAAAGCCCCCTTCACAGCAACCAGGGAGACTCTCCCTGAGTCATGGGCGAGGCAGTCTGTAATTAAATTAGGCTTCCAGTCAACTTCTATCACAGTTTACCTAATTCTCTCCCAATTTTATTACTGTAAAATGGAGATGATAAATGCCTCTCTGGCAGAGTGTCAGAAAAGAAAAAGAGGAGGAAGAGCCAGAGGCCAGGAGCACCTGCCTGGCCCCTACGATGATCAGCTGGAGTGGTGTGCACGGTTATGACTGTCACAACACATGATGTTCACAGCCATCTTCCAAGGTGGGCACTTTGATTACCACCATTTTATAGATGACAGAACTGACTGACCAGAGTGAGGATTTGAACTCGGGTCTTCCCAGCCTCAGAGCCAATGCTTTGAATGGCTGTTACAGCCTTCTGTCAGGAGGCGTAGGGCCCCTTCTGCTTATTCAGCACATCCTCTCAACTCCTGGAACCCTGGTGTGTTATGAAAGTCTTCTGCCCTCTTTCTAAGAACTTACTTCCTTCTCTCTGTGAGAAGTCGCCATGGTGCTAAAACCCAGGCCAGATCTGTTGAAGGATCAAAAGGGCCCGATCAGTCTGAGGCATGTCTGTAGCGTGATAAACCTTTTCTGGAAAATGTGTTTTTAAATTGGCATGTTAGTGTACTTAGCCATGAGGTGCGGTAGTTATAATCAGGTACGTGCGTACAGTGTGTAACGATCAGTCAGAGTTAGCATTTCCCTCTCCTCAGATGTTATCCATCTGGCAGTGGGAACATTCAAATAAATTCCTGAGTTATTCTGAAATATATGCTAACTCGTTGGCTAGTTACCCTGGTATGGTGAGAATATTAGAGCTGGGCTCTGACTGTGGTGCAGTGGTAGAGGGGTAAGTGCTTTCTTCATATGCCTGAGGTCCTAAATTCAATCCCAAATACTGCCCGAAGAATATTGAATTGATTCCCCCTAACTGTTTTGGAACCCATGACTTAACCTTCCTCTGTTGCCTCCCCAGCCTGCAGTGATCTCTAGAGATCAACTTTTTAACTTCTACAAGTGAGAACATGTGGTATTTGTCTTTCTGTATCTTGCTTTTTGAGATATTTTACGTGTATGAATATAAGTGTAGGTGTATAAGTGCACCTATATAAGTGTCAATGCAATACCTGCAGAAGTCAGAAGAGGGTTCAGATTCCCTGGACTGGAGTTATAGATGGTTGTTAGCCACCATTTGGGTGCTGAGAACCGAACCCAGGTCCTCAGCAAGAGCAGCCAGTGACCTTAACTGCTGAGCCGTCTCTCCAGTCCTGTATCTTGCTTATTAACACAATGTCTTCTTGTTCTGTCTACATTGCTGCAAACACCAGGATTTCACCTTTTTATGGTTGAATAACATTCCACTGTATATATATGTACTGCTTTTTTTTAAGCTATTCACCCACTGACGGACATCTCAGGTGATTCCCTGGCTTGGCTAGTATGGGCGGAACTGCAGTACATGTGGTCATACAGTGATCTCTTACATACATGGTTCTAGTTTCAGTTTTTCAGGAACTTCCACGTGGTTCTGTAATGGCTACTTTTTAATCAGTGTCTGAGGGTCCTGTCTCATACTTTCACCTGCATTTTTTACAGTTTGACTCTTTGATATTATCTGTTTTAACTGGGGTGAGGTGGCATCTCATTGTGGGGTTTTGTTTGGTTGAATTGTTGTTTTTTGAAACAGGCTATCCCTCAGCATCTCAAACTGGCCTAGAACTCACAACATAGCCCATACTGGTCTTGAACTGGCGATCTGCTTGACTCAGCTTCCCAAGGGCTGGAATTACAGATGTGTGCCCCTCTTTGTTCTGATTCTGATTTGCACTTCTTTGGTGATTAGTGATGTTGAGCATTTTATCCTAAACTTGCTGACCTCTGTATTGTCTTCTCTTGAGAAGTGTCACCTCTGGTCCTGACCTGTTGTTCTCTGGCAGTGCACCTCCCCTGCTCCCCTCTCCGGTTGTACACCTTCTAGGCACATCTCCCTTCACACACAGCACGTCTGTGGCCTGTGGTCAGATCTTCTCCTTGCAGAGTCTGGATAGTATTCAGAGCATGGATGGACGGCATCTGTCTGTTCCACAGTCAGGGTGTGCCACTTTGAATATGGGGCACAGGTCTCTGTTTGAAGTACTTGTCTCAACTTGTTTTACATGTGTGAAGCTCCCAGTCAGATGATACATGTTCAACTGATTGAGGACATAGGGAGGTTTTCTGCGGCCTGCATTGCTCGCAGCCTCGAGCAGGCCTGGGCCTCTCTCTCCAGGAAAGCCTCGGTGTAAAGATCCCTTCTTTGCAGTGACCAGACACACACTCACCTGAGATCTGGGTGTCCTAGGCTGATTCTCCGCTCGGGCTTTCCTCTCTGCATCTTCCCTCTGCCTTTCCTCGCCTCACCAAGTGAGCTTGAAAGTCTGGAAATTTCTCTCTCCTCTTTCAGGGCCCTGTAATTACTGTGGCTAGTTACCTAATCCTGCCCTTGAGGTGTTCACCTTCTACCTGAAGAGACAGGCCAACTCTCCTAAAGAAACTTCTCTCATGTGCCTCAAAATATCCAAAGTTCACAGGCAGCAGATGAGTCTGGAACACAGTCCTGGCTCTGTCAGGGAGGCAACCTCCACTAACTCACATCTGGAGGATCTACCAAG
Source organism: Eospalax fontanierii (assembly GCA_035773235.1). Taxonomy (NCBI): domain Eukaryota; kingdom Metazoa; phylum Chordata; class Mammalia; order Rodentia; family Spalacidae; genus Eospalax; species Eospalax fontanierii. The sequence goes on along the minus strand of CM069542.1, from coordinate 57,411,264 downwards.
CTCCTGACCTCTCCCTCTTTCACCATGAGCTATGCCCTAATTATAGGATTACTGGAACAGCAGACCACACCTCTGAATCCAGTCTGTGCCTGTACCCCCAAGCACAAGCAGGCCACCCTGGGAAGTCATATGGGAAGTAGGTCCATTCTGTACTGAGCTTTGGACAGAGGACAGCATTCAACCCGTACTAAGTTGAGGCCTCTGGGCTGGAGTCTAGGACCAGGGTACTAACCTGCAGGTCCTGCATTCTGACCTGGACAAAAGCACTTCGGCACTGGATGCCACTCCCCTGCACGCAGCCAGTGTGGCTTCTATATGTGGCTTCTTGTCTGGTCTGGAGACATCTTCATCCCCTTCCTGTACAGGAAGAGGCAAAAATTGAGGAAGCATTAGTGACTGGCCCAAAGCTGTCCAATAGCAAGAAAGGAGTTCTTGCAACAGGTTCTCATCCAGAAGTCTGTCACCACTGGGCCCTGGGGGAGCCATCACTCTGGCTCAGGTGGGATCCAAGTGCCACTGTTCCCAGGATGGCTAGGTGGCAGTTTAGGAGGAGTGGCTCCTGAACTTCTCAGTTTTCTCATCTCTAAGACAGATAAAAAACAACACTTCTGGCCTGGAGTTGTGGGAAGAGATGGGAAACAGCACAGATGAAATTCAGGGGAGCCAGGAAGGACTTTATCTTCAACGGCTGCCTCTGAGGGAAGTCTGTTACACTGTGACTTGTGTCCATTAAGCCTTACTCATGAGCTTTAACTTAAAACCCTCTCGACCAGGTGAAGCTGGAAAACGCGATGTTAAGCGAAATAAGTCAATTATGTAAAGATAAACACTGTCTGAGCCACTCATCAGACTGATCCTGTTTGAAGAGACAGATAGTGGGATGGGAGTTGTCAGTCTAGTGGGCATGGCTGGGGAAATGTTTTCTGATAGATGCCAGTTTCAGTTGAGAAAGACAAAGTTCTGGAGGTGTATGGTGATGATTATTGCACAACCCACATGTTTAACACTAACTGCATTTCAAAATGACCAAGATGGCAGATTTTATGTTGTATGGTTTTTACAGTTCTTTTTAAATACTGGAGACTTAGTCTTTCCCATTTTTTAAAGATTTATTTATTTTTAATTATGTGTGTGTGCACATGTGTCAGTTATATATGCACAAATGCAGGTACCCTTGGAGGCCAGAGGAAGGTGTAGATTCCCTGGAGCTGAAGTCACAGGCAGTTGTGAGCTCCCTAACATGGATGCTGAGAACCAAACTCAGGTCCTCTGTAAGAGCAGTATGTGGTTCTTAACTGCTAAACCGTCCATCCCTCCAGCCCCTCCTCACATTTAAAAAGACTGATTTATTGTGTGTGTGTGTGTGTGTGTGTGTGTATTGGGGGGGATCAAATGCTCACTGGTGAAGTTACTAATTTTCTTTACTGCAGTGGACTGTATTCCAAACCCAATAGAGAAAGTGAGCCCATTTGCATTCATTTGCATAACCACAGGGAGGCTCCTCCTGGAATCATACATGGCTCATTTGGCCCCAAGCACCTGGCAGACCACAAGGCCCTGAGGACACAAAAACACTAAAACAATAGCCATTTCCAATGTATGCAGAGCAAACTGTGAGATATGGTCAAGTGGGAACAGCTAGCTGGTGACCTGCCTTCGAGACCAAGCTTTGCTAATGGAAACCGCTGCTTGCCAAGCCTAGTCAAATCCCAGCTGCAGCTCCTCTCTGCCAAGTCACAGTTGTGAAACTGAGGAACACCTTGAAACCCTCTGAGCTCCTGTATCCTGACTTGCAAAATGTAGCACCTCACTGCAGGTTTAAGGAGACTGTGAGGTTCAGAGTGTAGATGGATTTTGGAAACTGCCAATGGGAGTTCTTGGCATATCCCTTCCTTAACAGGAAACAGAGGTGCCTAAAGCATCAGAAACCCTCCACAATGTCTCTTAGCAACCCCAGACTCTGCTCTGAAAGGCAGAGCTGAGTTTTCAACCACTCTCTGGGTTCTACTCCAACTTTGTCACCAAGGGGCTTTGACAGTTGATTTTAGCCTCTGCATCTGTGACCTGTGGGCATAGTAAGAACTCCACAAGGTATAGTGAGGACTAACTGTAGATGGTTAGCACTGTGCCTAAATAAGGTAAATATCAGCCCATTTTTAATGTTTGGCACTTGGTAACCTTTATTAAGAAATATTTCAGACGTTCTAAGATGCTTAAAGAATAAGACAGCAGGCTGCTTCCTTTGGGGATGTGGCTGTTGATAGGGTCCTATGCCCCAGTAGATGATCCCACACTCATGTACATGTGGGATCTAATTGAACTCTAATTAACAACAAAAAGATGACATGACATTGGGAGGGAGGCCTGGCAGGGCTGCTAGGGGGAGCTAGAGGTAGGAAGGGGGATGGATATGATCTTTTATATATAAATGCATGAAATTTTCAAAGAGTAAATAAAACATTGTAAACATAAATTTATGTTTATGAAAAAGGATCAGCATGCCGGCCCTAGCACGTGACCATCTCAGCAGAGCTGTTGCAGTAGGCAGCTCTGAACGCCCCTCACATCAGATCCCCGCTTTCCACTCAGAAACCATGCTGCTGAATCTAGTGCTTGCCACTCCAGTCTGTTTAAAAAAAAACATTTTATTATTTTTATTTCATATATGTGAGTGAGTGTATTGTCTGCATGTGTGTAAGTGCACCTGTGTTTATGCAGTACCCAAGGAGGTCAGAAGAGGGTGTCGGATCCCCTGGAGCTGGAGTTACAGATGGTTGTTAGCCATCATGTGGGTGCTGGGAATAGAACCTGAGTCCTCTGTAAGAGCAGCCAGTGCTCTTAACTGCTGAGTCATCTCTCTAGCCCCTCCAGTCCAGTATTTGCAGGCTCACTACACCTGAACATATCACTAAAAAAAAATAGGAGTGAGTGGACTAGAAGTAACTTTAAGCTGGGACAGTTGTAAAGAAGGACTTAGACGCAGTAACTAACCTGGCACAAAGCTGCACTGGGCAGCGACACCTTCCTTTGCCACCTCGGTGTCTTTTCACCTCCCTGAGCTACGTTGTGTTCCGGCTGCCAGATGGACCTGTCAATGGTCCAGACATCAGTTAGGACTCTTATTAATGAGTCCACTGAGCAGGGGCCAGCGTAGCAGCCTCCGCCTGCCCTGCTGACTGAGGATATCTGGCCTCTTCCCTTCCAGGCGGAGATGAGGCTGCAGGACCAGCAGCTGGCCAGGCAGCTCATGCGCCTCCGTGGGGACATCAACAAGCTTAAGATCGAGCAGACCTGCCGCCTGCACAGGAGGATGCTTAACGATGCCACCTACGAGCTGGAAGAGCGGGATGAACTGTCTGACCTCTTCTGCGACTCCCCACTGGCCTCTGCCTTCAGCCTTTCCACACCTCTTAAGCTCATTGGTGTCACCAAGATGAACATCAACTCCAGGCGGTTCTCCCTCTGCTGAGAAGCCTTGGGTGGGATGGAGTGCCAGAGCCAGAGGTGGCAGGGAAGGCTCAGGCCAAGTTACCCCTGTAGGTCTCCTGAGGCAGGGTGGGGAATAGAGGGCCCCAGAACCTGGCAGGTGGTGTGTCAGGGCCTCCAGCTGTGCATCCCCAGGTCTTCATGTTCAATACCCAAAGATTCTGCAGCTGCAGAAGCTACATGAAACCGGAGTCGTGGCAGGATTCCCATGGCCTTCCCCTCTGTGGCTCACCTTCCTGTGTCGTGGAATCACTGGTGCTGTGATGATGGATCCCAAAGGGATCCCCAAAGCTTATCGTTCTTACAGAAAGCTCTCCTCCAGGGAAGCTGGGAAGATTAGATATGTAAGATGCAGCCACCTCGCACATATGCAGTCACCACCCTTTAATTCTTAGCTCTGACTGTCCTGAAGTAGGTGACCCTTGACAAGGATGTGCTAGGACAGGAAACCAAAAGAAACAGCAAGGTGGTACCGGAGAAGGCAGGCTTCTCCTTGCTGGCCACCAGCGTCCCCGGGAAGGAACGTCAACCAGGCCATGCTAATTGTTTCCAGCTTGTGCCAAGATGCACAACACATGTACCTAGCTTTGGTGGAGCGAGACCAGATGATCCGTTGTGTCTCCTGGCTCTAGTCACAACCAGTATAGTGACTTCACTGCTACCCACAACCCCAGGAGAGCACCTGGGGGGCTTCTGGTGACTCAACCAGATAACCGCAATCCAATTCTCCTATGGGGGGCAGTGAGAGAGGCCCCCTGGTAGGGTCTAATGGTATCAGCCACATCATCTTATTTTTGGTCACCAAAGACTTCAGGGAGCCCAGAATCCCATCCTGAGCCTCCCCTGAGACTGTGCTTGGCCTAAGCAACCAATTTTAATTGACTTAAGACTACTACTAATATGTTGCTAACTTGTTAATACCTATCTGATTCTTGTTCACACTGGGAACCAGTTGAGTAAGCCAAGCAGAGTTTAGAATTCAGCTTTGAGAGTTTTGTCCTAGCAGTAAGCTTGAGATCATCCAGATGTGAGCTCAGGAGGTCAGGGAAGTACCTTGTCTACCACTCCTGACCACTGTGTCCCCAATACCACAAGTATCTCGGGCTTTGGATGTATCTAATGGAGCCTGCTCATTAGTTGAGGGACTAAACGAAGCCAGTTGGAAAAATGGCTTCCTTTCATCTATCCAGCTGCTTGGTGGCTATAGAATATTAAGGTGTGAAATCATTATGAATCAGGCCTGGATGAATCTTTTGTCAATGTGCTTAAACCCCAACAATGCTCTTGACACTCTCCCAGCTCCACACATTGCCAACCTTTCTCCCTCCATTTCAGCCCCCACTCAATCCTCCAACTTTGCAGTCCAGCGTATTCGGAGGGAGATGAATAATGCCCAGATTGTAGACCTTTGGCTCATGTCACTGTTCATCACCCTGGTCTGATATCTTTTGTTCCGTCCCTCTGATCTCTATGGGCTGTGTCTACACAGTCCACCTGAGAAGCTGGTTTGTGGGGCTTAAAGAGCGGGAAGATACAAGTGGATGGTCCCACACAGCCAGAGAAGAGTGTGGCCTTTACCCTGTAATTTCAAAGAACCAGAGAGTTTAAACTTCTTTCAGAAAAGGTAGAACAAGGTAGCCAGGATTTGTTGTCAACTCTGAAATCCAGAGGACTTGACCCCAGGACCTTTCCTTACAGGGTACATACAACACTGCCAAGTCCCAAGAGGCTTTCCTGTCCCATCATCTCCTTCCTCCAGATAGCCCTAGCTACCTCCAGTTATGCACTGGCCACCACACGTGTACCACACAGCAGAGAACATGTGAAGGAAGGCCCATCCCATATTCTATAACTGGTGCAAACTGACTTTAAGAAACTAGTCTATCCAGACATGGGAGGGCCTGCTTTTGGTCCCAGCACTAAAAGGTGGGGGCAGGAGGATTGGGAGCTCAAGGCCAGTCCATGTGATACAGGCAGGATCCAGGCCTGGGCCACATTAGACCCTGTCACAGAAATGTAAAAGACAAAGAAAGAATGAAATCGATCATTACAGTAACAGAAACCTTTAGATTAAAGGAAAGTGGAGTGACTGGATTGGACATGGTCAGTGATTAATTCCGTGTGGTTCCGTAGCTGTGCTCAGCTAACTCAGTACCTTCCTCTTATCTTCATTTTCTGGGAGGAAACTTAGTATCAGACATGAGTTTGGATAGGTTAGATGTTCCAGCTTGTTCATTTCAATCCAAGAAAGTTTTATGGTGGGATGAGCAGGGGTGGGTGGTGGGATCAGAAAAGTGGAGAGGAAGCCATTTTGTTTTCTCACGTGTAGCCTAGTGTCCGTTAGCTCCTCCCTTCCACAGCCAGCACAAAAACCTAACTGGTTCGTTCAGCTTGCAGCTTCCCTGTGGAGCTGTCTGTGGGTCCATGGCAACACGGCTGGCTTTCTGTGCATACACAGTAATGTTTCTTCCTTAGCAATTCTGTGCCCTCCCCGGGGAGGTCAGGCACAGATTCTCCACTGTGATGCCACACAGTCATGCCCAATGCCTTCGTGGACTCAGTAGCAATCACAGAGGCCTAGGCCCAAGACCTACCTACTCCTGTAGCAATACCAAGTGCTATTACATAATCAATGGACAATTTACAGTTTTATTTTTTATGATTATTTGTTTCTATACTGCCTTTAGAAAAAAAGTAAAATAAAATTTTTTCAAAAGGAAATATCTAAGATACTTTGGCTTCCTTTTAGCTTGTTCTTGGTTATAGCGCATATAGGGCTAGGCACCTAATTGGATGGATGGATGGATGGATGGGTGGATGGGTGGGTAGATGGATGGATGGATGGATGGATGGATGGATGGATGGATGTGTGGCTGGCTGGATGGATGGATGGGTGGATGGGTAGATGGATGGATGGGTGGGTGGATGGATGTGTGGCTAGATTGATAGATGGATGGGTGGATGGATAGATGGATGGATATATGAATGGGTGGATGGGTGGATGGATGGGTGGATGGGTGGATGGATGGATGGATGTGTGGCTGGCTGGATGGATGGGTAGATGGATGGATGGGTGGATGGATGGATGGATGGATGTGTGGCTGGCTGGATGGATGGGTGGATGGGTAGATGGATGGATGGGTGGATGGATGGATGGGTGGATGGGTGGGTGAGTGGATCAGTGGATGTATGACTTGAACAGATGAAGATGTGGAAGACAGGAAAAGACCCTGCAGAACCACTCTTCCCTCTTCCTCCAAGGAAGGTCATTTGGAGGTGGTTACCACAGAGCTCCGCCTGTCAGTACACATGTGAGCTCACCTCATGCCACCATCATGCCTGCATTTGAGCCAAGCCAGAGCAGAAGTAATCCATTCTCTCTTGTTATGACTGCTTCCTGGTGATATTACTAGGTGACATTTTCCCTGGTGCCTTAAAGTGTTTCAGCTACTTAATCTATATATATATATATATAAATGTATGTGTTATGTGTATGAGTGTTTCACCTGCATGTATGTAAGTGCACCTGTGTATGCAATGCGTACATAGGCCAGAAGAGTGTGTTCAGTCCCTTGGAACTGGAGTTATGGACTGTTGTGAGCTACCATCTGGGTGCTGGGAACTGAACCTGGGTCCTCTGGAAGAGTAGCCAGTGCTCTTAACCACTGAGCCATCTGTCCAGCCCCACAGCCACTTATCCTTAAATCCGATGTCAGTGCACAAGCAAACTATGGAAACGCCCTGCAAACACACATCCTGGGGAAGGGGATTCTGGCTGCACAGCTCCACAGCAGTTCTGGGGATCTGTTCTTCATGACCTAGGGCACAGTGCAGGGAGCCCAGGGGCATGCCGGGAAACTTCCAGAGGACAGAGGAGGCCAGGGTAGGCAGGGTCTTGAAATGGTCCTGTCTTCATGACCTCAGAGAAGGTCTTACGTAGCTCAGGGTTAGTCAAGATTCCTGTTTTGTGGAGCGTTTAATGACAATCATCTCAGCTACTCAGTACCCCAGGAGACTGAGCAAGTGTGACCAGGGTCTCTCAAAGAGCACACACCTGTGGGAGTGGAGGATTGTGGGAAGTGTGGGATAGTACTCAGAATCCACTAGCAAAGCCTACATGCCTTTAATACTAGTACTTGCAGGACAGAGGCAGGCAGATGTCTGTGCCCACCTGGCAGGAGGGCCTGCTGGAGGGAGCCCTGGTCCTGGCTTGGCATTTCTGCTCAGAGTTCTCTGGGGCCTCATCACCTGGGCAAAGTTGCTTAGTCTTGGGAGGTGGTCCAGCCACAGTGGGTGACTACCCACAAGTCCTCTCCTGGTGAAAGGCAAGTGGTCATCGTCCTACTCAGAGCCCAGCTCCACAAGACAGCCGGCAGGGCAGCCCATTCCAGAAGCTCCAGGAAACACAAGGCAGGGAGCCAGACGGGGAGGAAATGGGGGGGAAGGACAGAGAACGGGGAAGAGGGGCCAGGGAAACAAGAAAATGCAAAAGAAGGCAGGAGGGAGCCTTAAGACAGGGGACTGTGCCCACATCTGAGACCTTGAACTAGGCTCTCCTTCCTGCCCTGCCACCCCCTCTTCCTGTGGGGAACAGGGCCCAGAAATCACAGCCCCTGAGCTTGAGAAGCAGCACGTTTCTGGTTTCTGGGAGGCCACACCCTGGCGGCAACCAGAGATACTCTCATTCCCAACTCATCCCTCTGGCAGGTCATCTCCTCCCACCCTCTTCTTCGGGGAGCCCAAAGGGACTCACAATGTCGCCTCCTATGCCCTAGCTGCCTCCTCAATCCCAGCCACACCAACTCTGCACAGAGCCTATCTCAGGAAAGAAGGCACTGAAGCCACCGCCGTAAAACCACCACAAGGCATCCAGGAGCCACCATTCTGTTCTGTTTAAGCAAAAGCAGTTCCTGTTTAAAAGATGCCAGCCATTTTTTATTTCTAGAAGACATCGGGGTCTCTCCGCAATCTGCCCACTCAGGGCAGTGACACAGATGAAGGCAAACAGTGGAAAGCACTGTAGGAAGGGTCCCTCCTGGCAAGGGCAGCTGCACTCTAGGCCTTGCTAGAGTTCTGGGACCTGGCACACATGCTGCTCAGAGAGGCCCAGAAACCTCCAGAAGCAGGGCCTTCAGCTCCTGGGCAGGTTCCAAGCTGTTGAAGGAAGCTGGGACACTTAACGCTGTGCAGCACATGAGCTCAGATGACAATGACTGTTGGACATAAATGAGTCACGTCCCAAGGACTGTGATGGATGATGGAGGGCCCTGGAAGGCAGGGCATCCTCCACTTCGAGGGGCAAAGTGCAGCAAGAGCAGCATCCGGATAAGTGAGTCTCAGCAGACAAGGGATTGGAAGAAAACAGGCTTGCCAGATGAATGGTGCTTAAAGTTATATCATGTAAAACCAGGCCTCAATGGATCCCAACTGGCTGGGTGGGATATATATCCATTACAGCGTGGATGCCCTCAGCACCAGTGGGCTGTATGTAAGCACGCCGTCTCCTGTTATAGAAATGGGCTGGAGAGCTGATGTCATCAGCCTGTCACAACCAGCCAGGACAGAGATGGTGATGAATCGCAGTCCCCTGGCCTCTAACCCCTGCTCTTCCCTCTGGAGTCCCACCTCCCAGCTCTCCTTGCTCAAACCACAACAGAGAAAACAAATCTGTAAACAAATGTTTAGAGGACTCACCTCCCAGCCATTGCAGAGATGAAATCTCAAGGTGCCCCCTGCTGGAAAAAAGAAGAATCTCTGTATCAGCACATTGGCAAAGCCTTGGCATTTGGGGTTGTCAACATTTGCCGCATTTTCTGGGAAAGCTGAAGTTTGGATGCTGTTACCCACAGCTCAAGCACAAAAACGTCCAGCTGGAGTACTCTGCCAGTCCTCCTTCAAATCTACCAACAGTATGTGTGTTGTATGCATCTGTCCATGCGTGTGTGTGCATGAATGTGAATCAGAGAATGACAGCAGGACGCCTTCCTCTATCTTCTCCACCTTCTTTTATTTTTTTTGAGACCAGGTGTCATGTATGCCAAGCTGGCCTCCAACTCCCTGTGGACCCAAGTATGACTTTGAATTTCTTCTGAGCCTCTTGTATCAGCCTCTTCAGCATTGGGATTAGATTCATACCACTACACCTAGGTTTACAGAAGTACTGGGGTCTAAGTTCAGGTCCTTATGCTTGTGTGACACTTTACCAACTGAGCCACCTCCCTCGCATCTTAAAAATACTTTTTTTAAACATTTATTTTTTGTCTATAGGTAGGCACGTACCATGGCACACATATGAGGTCAGAGGACAACTTGTGGGAGTCAGGTCTCTCCTTCCACCATGTGAGTCACGGGGATTGAAGTGCCTTTACCTGCTGAGCCATCTTGCTGACGCTACAAATACTCTTTAATGTTACAGAAACACCAGTTCTGGGTAGTAAAGCGACCAGAAGCTAAAAACACAGCAAATACTTGGTTTAATTCATATCACCTAAGCTTCAACTCATCCTTGAACTTTGTTGTAAGACAGTAAAAGGGTGCCAAGGACCACAGTGGCCCTGCTGGTCTGCTTGCCCAAAGTTAGCCTAATCCTTGGGCTGCAGTAGCTTCAGGCAGCATTTAGGAGACAGGATCTTCAGGGCTGGAGGGTGCCCTGCAGCTTTGGTGAAGAGGTGACTGTCGGCCATCAGTGAAACCATTAGTACCCAGGAAGGGACCATGAAGGAAAAACTTGCTGGGACATGTCTCTTGGGCACCATGCTGAAAGGACACAGACCTTTTGGCTGCCTCTTTCTAGGAACCCAACACTTTGCTGAAAGTTCTTCTACAAATTTCTCTGAGACAGAAACACAAAACCCCCAAGGATTCTAAAATACAAAATGAATTAAGTGACATGAACCACGTGTGGGGCCACCTAAGTGAGGGGCATGGCCAGCTCTCCAATATCTACCTCACACTGCTGAATAGGAAGTGGACTACCATCCACACACTCCCAGGTTCCCAGGCAGCTTTCTGAGGAGATACTGACAGCTGGAGGAGGCTGGAGAAAGCGACAGTGACCATGTTTTCCAGCTCACAGTGGAAATGTCTATTTGGAGTGTGACTAGAACCTCCTCCAAAGTGTGTTCAACATCTTGGACATATCCCATTCTATCCCCAACAGCTGGGCAGTGGTACCTCTCACACAGTATGTGAGCTGGGTTCCAGGGAATCAAACTCAAAAGCTCTCTCTTGACCTTTTTTTTTTTTTTTTTTTTTTTTTTTTTTTGAGATAGGGTCTCTCTGCAGCCCCAGAAGTTCTGGAATGTACTATGTAAACCAGGCTGGCCTCAACCTCACAGAGATCCTCCTGCCTCTGTCTCCCTAGTGCTGAGATTAAAGCTGTGAACCACCACATCCAGATCTCTGTTCTGGATTTTTTGAGGCAGGGTACCACTCTGTAGCTCAGCCTGTCTGGAACTCACCATGTAATCCAGACTGGCCTAAAACTCAAGGCAATCCTGATTTAGCATCCCAAATACTGGAATGCTGGAAAGTGTGTACCCCTCACCCAGCCTTCAAGGGCAGAATCTAATGTCTGGGCTTCATAGATCAAAGACTGTCTTGGCGGGGCCTGGTGATGTGGCTCAGCGGGAAATGTTGTCTTCCTGGCACAAGGCTAGGCCTTCCAGCTTCAGCTCTTCATATTTTTTAAAAAATGTCTTGATCTTGAGATCTGAGCTGCTTTAATCTAAGAAGATCAGTAACTATGGATCTGTGAGTTTACGGTATGTGGTAACACTGGTGTACATCAACCCTTGGTATCTAAAGGGTATGGTTCGAGAACCCCCAGATGCCAAGGTCTATAAATCTGCAGTTTATAAAACAGGGTAGCGTTTGAACAGAACCTACTTGTTCTAGTCTGCTTCTCTATTGCTGTAACAAAACACTCTGACCAACACCGACTTGGGGAGGAAAGGGTTTATTTCACTCACATCTGCTGGGTCACAGCTCATCAGGGAGCCCAAGGTAAAAACTCAGGGCAGGAATCTGGAGGCAGGAGCTGAAGCACAAGCCATGGAGGAACACTGCTTACTGGTTTGCTCCCCTTGCCGAGGCTCAACCTGCTTTCTTATACAATAGATTACAGCCTGCTCAGGGGTGGCCCACATCACTCAACAATCAAGAAAATACTCCACACATGACCACAGGCCAGTCCGATGGAGGCAGCTCCCTAATTGAGGCTCCCTCCACCAGGTGTGTCAAGTTGACACCAAAGCCATCCAGCACGCTTCTCCTGCTCTGCTGTGTATCTGCAGATGATCTGATGTGCACAGGGCTCGGGAAGCAGTAGTTCTGTATGAAAATGAGACCCGAGGTCTGCCTACACTCAGTGTGGAAGCCATGTTTTCCCAGAATATTTTCTATCTGCATGTGGTTGAACCTACAGGTGCAAAATTTTCAGTTACAAAGCCTCTCTGTCATGTATAGAGAGTCAAAGAATTGTCTTCCAGTGAATATACACTAATACAAAGTAAATTTTTTTTCAAAAGGAAAAAAATGACCTTTATCAACCTGGAAACTGTGTGGTAAGTTTTAGATTACTCAAGTGGTTTCCTGTTTTCTTTTCTTCTTTTTAAATCTTTGTTGAGGGAGGGAGGGAGGGAGGGAGGGAGGGAGGGAGGGAGAGAGAGAGAGAGAGAGAGAGAATGAGTGTGGGTATACATGTGCCACGGCACAGGTGTGAAGGTCAGAGGACAGCCTCAGGTGTCAGTCTTCACCTTTTATCTTGTTTAGCTAGGGTCTGTTTGCAGCTCAGTACACCAGGCTCGCTGGCCAGGGAGATTCCAGGTACTCTGTACTCAGTATGGGTGCTGAGATTACAGATGTGCACAACCTGGATTTACCTAGGCTCTGGGGATCTGAACTAAGGTCCTCATACTTGCACAGCAAGCGCTTTATCCACTGAGCCGCCTTCTCAGCCCTCCTAACTTTTCAAAGCGATTCCTACTCCATGCAGCCATCTCCCAGGCAGGATGAAAACCCAAGGAATGCTTCAGTCTCCCGATGCCTTCCCTCTGTCTCAGAACGCTGGGTGTCTCTCCCCTGCATTGATCCACCAGCTTCAGAACGTGACTTTGGCTGCGTAGATGAGGCTCACTTTCTCTGCAAGTGGGATGGCTTACTGGAGCCTCCGCCCTCCTCCCACCTCATGTCTGTCTCGGCCTACCTCTCCCAGGATTCAAAAACAGAAGGCTGTGGTAACAAAAAAGCTGTTTTCTACTTAGGAAATAGATTTTCTTATGACATGTCTTTCTTGGTTGCATATATCTCACTCAGTTTACCTTTAGAGGAGAAGGCCTTCTGGGGTCATTCTCTGGTCCCCAGACAGCCCCTTCCTTACACACAGTCAGGATACCTGCTCCTTAGTTAAGCCTTGCAACACACCTGGATGGAACCCACCCATCAAGCAAGACATTGTAGAGGGCTATTAGGGCTTGGAACCCAACAACACACAAATATCCTTTAACAAAAGTTTTGTTGAGCAGATGACGAAGCCCCATTTATTACCATTAACCCCACCTCCTGTCTCCTAATGGTTCTTTACAACCACCACTTCTGTCAATAGATGTAACACAGAAATGGACCGCTCTCTCTGGACCCACACCTCCTGTCTCCTAATGGTTCTTTACAACCACCACTTCTGTCAATAGATGTAACACAGAAATGGACCGCTCTCTCTGGACCTTCATGCCTTCACTTCTGAATGCTCTTGTGCTATAGAAACCTTCGGTTAACAAATCGGTTAGGCTTTTCTCTTGTTAGTCTTTCATTTGTCATGGGGATGTCAGCATGAACTTGGCCACTGGTGGGGGAAGAAGAGACAACACTTCTCTCCACTGTCCTACTCTGACCAGCTTACAGTGCTGAAAACTCTAAAAGATCTAGAGCTAACAAATGTTGAAGAAAGGATCAAGAATAGACCTTGGGGGCTGGAGAGATGATGATTCAGCAATGAGGAGCACTGGTTGCTCTTGCAAAGGACCCAGGTTTGATTCCCAACACCCACATGGCAGCCAACAACCACCTGTAACTCCGGTTCCAGTGGAACTGAACACGACATGGATACACTTACATACATGTAGGCAATACACTCAATGTAAATACACTCAATACACACAAAATAAAAATAATAAATAAAATATTTTTAAAAGAATAGACCTTCAGATGAGGAAGCCGTCTCCATCCTCTTCACTCTTTCTACCCTGTCTCTCTGAGGATAGCATCTCCTCTCACATCAGGACAGACACCCAGCTCACATCTTCCCAACTTAGCACATCCAGCAAGCCATTTATTTTTTCCACTGTCCACTTGCCAGCTCCAAGGAGGACCTCTATGTCAGACTGCAAAGGCAACTGACCAGCATGTTCCGTAGCCTGAGAAGCAGGTACACTTCTGCACAGATGTTCACTTCCTCATAGTTCTGGAGGCTGAAAGTTCAAGGTCAAGATGCAGCAGACTGGTTCCTCCTGAGGCCTCTCTTCTTGGCTTGAAGATGGCTGTCCTCACCCTCTATCTTCATAAAATTTTCCCTCTGTGTGTGTCCAGGGTTCCTCTTCTTATAAGGAGGTTGAGCACAGGGTCAGAGCCCACTTTGATGACCTCACTTCAACCTGGCATTGCTACAGAAGCTCAGCCTCCAGTTAAGGTCGCGCTGTAGACTGGGGCGGCCACAACTTGGCTCGTGACAACCGTTTGTCTGTCCTGAGTCACACTGGACACTGCTGCTCCCCAGGGGAAGGGACAGAAGGAGCAGTCACATGGATCCTTGCAGCAGAGGGTAAAGTTCTATGAACTCAGCCCTTCCTCTACTTGAGAAAGGAACTTCCCCCAAAAAAGGATGTTGTGACGATAACAAAATATGACCCAGTATGGTAAGCTTACTGAGCCAACTCCCCTCTATGATGAATTAAGGAAAGTTCATGGCGTGATATTCGTGGTACAATATCAAGCGAAAGGCAAGAATTCACAGGCTTTTATTCAGTCCCCAGTGCACAAAACTAGAACCACTTCAACTACGTAGTTGTATGTATGCGTGAGCACTGAAAGGAAAGCTATTGCATCACGAATTTTAGATGGTTTGTTGGTTTGTGTCTCTCTGGGAAGAAGGTGGGGAGGTGTTGCTATGTAGCCTAGGTTAGCCTAGGATTAGCTCTATGGCTCATGTCTGCCTCCTGCCTCTGGCTCTCCAATGAGGGATTGCAGGCATGCACCACCACAGTCCAGCTCAAATGTTTTTCATTTTTCATAGAATACTGTTTTACACCTTGAGCTTGTGAGCTACTATTAATTCTAACATAAACAATGATATTGCTCTAAGAGTGCTCTGACCTGTAGGGGAGAAGCACTCCTGGAACTCCAGGCCTGGACCCAACAAGCTTGGGAAGGCCCGCCCAGATCTATCATGTCTGAGTCTTTTACTAGTATGAAAAAGCCTCTAAAATCTTGTCAACTAAACAAAGAAAAGCCAATAGAATAGAATAGGATGTAAAGTCCTTAACAGATACCCTCAGGAGCTGGAGAGATGGCTCAGGGGTTAAGAGCACTGGCTGCTCTTGCAGAGGACCTGGGTTTGATTCCCAGCAACCACATGGCAGCTAACAACCATCTATAACTCCAGGTCCAGGGGATCCAACACCCTCTTCTGACCTCCATGGGCACTGCACAACACAGGTGCACGTACATACATACGGGTAGATACACTCATCCACATAAACTAAAAACAATAAATATATTAAAAAAATAAATACCCTCAGGCTCACTCCATCATTCATAAGAGCTTGTGACAAATTTATTTTCCAAGCCTTGGTGGGCAGGGTTTGATCCCGCCCTCTGGCACTAACCAGGCTGGACAAAAGGAGGATATGCCCTCTAATTAGGTGAATTGGTTTATTTGGGGTTGACTTACAAAGTTCCCGTTTAAATATTTGCTACTACCACCAATATCTGCACCTGTAGCGGATCCCCCTGGGCTATGCCCTGGACTCCCAGGCTCACCGCAGCGACCCTTCTGCTCGACTGGGCAGAGCGTCGGAGGCGGGAGCACAGCACCCCACTCCGGTTCCTGAGTTCCACTTTCAAGGGTGTCCACTCGTGCCATTCTGGGGCTGGGGGATCTGGAGCACCACCGACAGAGTAGCTGTCTCTCCACACTCCTGTGGTCATGGCACTTTCATTTTTCTGGTGCTTCCAAGTGGCTCCCGCCTGACCCCATGGGTCATGTCCCTGCGGCTTGCCCCTCTCTTCCTCTTCCCTTCTCCTCTGCCTACTTTCTCCAGCCCATTATTGGTTGGAGGGCGGGTCTTGCCACTGAATGAGCCAGCAGTAAAAATACAGAGAGAAATTCCAGCTAAATTCAGTCCACATCCCACATCTTTTCTCTCTGGAAAACAAAACAAGACACAACAGCCACAAAGGAAAGCAGTGAAATTCACATAAACCATCATAGACACAAATCTTTAGACAGTACCTACATAGACACTTCATATTCACCTCACAAACAATATACTTCACCCTTGTACCCTGTACAAGTTTCATTTCACCCTTGTTTCTTTAGTAGCACTTGACATCTCTCAACTTGGTTCCACATCTGTAAAACACTCAGAAGGTAACGTTATCTACATACACAAGGTCTAACATAGAATGGAAAATTCCTTTCCATTCGTATCCTGGAGTTCTCACATGAAGTCCCCATGTATGCATCCCTTTACCCTTGATAAACTCTTTGGGGCTGGCCCAAACTGCTTAGTCCCAAACAGGGCCAAGGAGGAGTAAGTCTCCTGCCTCTCTTGCTCCTGTTGTTTCCCAGGGCCAGGTAGACTCCGGGTCCGACTCCTGGCTCTAGCCACACCTGTGGTCTCCCCATTGACCAACCTGTCTGCTGGGAGAGGCCCTGGCCAAGCAAACTGTTTCAACCCCTCCAATAGCCATTCACAGGGGAGACATATACCCTGTTCACCCTCAGGGTATCCGCCCCTGGGATAACTTTTATCCCCTGTGTACCTTGTGAATTGTTCCTCAGGGCTTAAAGCCTCCCAGAGGTGCTTTAGCATAGAATTTGGCTTTTTATCAATCTTTTGGAACTTGGGCTAGATGTAAGTCTTGCCACATTTGTCTACGAGTAACCCAAGCAAGGCCTCCTTTTCTGGTTTGTCTCCTTTAAGCATTTTCTAGGCTGTTCTATTCTTTTACAGATATACTTTACCTGCCAGTCTAGGTTGTTTAAATTTATCAAAGCCTCTCCTGCCTTGTAAAGATCTCGTCCCAGTAGGGGACTCAGCACAGACACTAAATCTCTATACCAATTTCAAGGTCCTTGCTTAATGAAGTCCTTTATTAAATCTCTGGTGAACACAGTCCTGTCTGGTCCAGTGATCGGAGCACCATATATTGCTTTTTTCATACCTAGTTCTTGTAACAGCGCCTGTTATCCTTGTGTTGTCTTCCAGCTTCTGACGTCCATGGGAACCTCCGCTGGTGATAACCAAGTGTTTCCAGTGGCTGGCACAAGCCAGTTCATCAGAGACTGCTTCGCCTTGTGCTGCTCCAGGTTATGCAGCCTGTATCTCAAAGAGGGATGAGCGGTTATATGGCTCAGCTTCTCTGGCCCCTGCAGCATTTAAGATGACATTGTCTGCCCCTGTGTCCCGTATTCTCAGGAGCCAGGTGAGGACAGGCCCTTTGTGGTTTGTTTCAATGTCCTCCCCAGTTCCAGCAGCTCCTGGGCTGGAATCCTCCATTTGCTAGATTCTTACATTCGCTAAGGCCGCTATCAGCATGCTGACATCTGGATTTCTCCTTTCTTTGTGTTACAACTCGAGCTTGAGGAGCACTCTTAGCTTCTTCTGGGTTGCTCCCTTCCTTTTCACTGTCCTCGTTCTCTTGTGGGTTCCCAGCTGATATACTCTGGGCTTTCTTTTCCTTTTGTTCTCTTAGTTGGGAAATGCGGCAGATTAAAACTTCAATTTCCTTTTCCTTTTTATTTATCAGTGAGGTCAATGCCAATGCAGTAGATGCCAGTCTTATTTCTCTCTGTGTCACTTTAATCTCTTAACTCTTCAGTCTCTCGCCAGGCTATAATCTCTGTTTGGGATAAGTTTTTATCACACGTAGCACAGGCCATGCTGCCTCAGCTGCCGCTTGCTGGAGTCTTGGCTTTTGCCCATCTAGCAGAGTTTTTAAAATCCACCTCAGATCCTCCACTGTTTTCAGAGTATCGCCATAATTCTATGGCGGTGCCCAGTGATTCAGCAAATGTGCCACCCCATGCCAGCTACAAGTAGGCTCCCATCCTGGGATTTCCCCTGCAGACATTGTCTGCCTTGGTGACATCATCTTAGTTAGCCACCTGAGGAGCCACTGGATCAGCCATGCAAGAACCTCATCTGTCTGCATTCCTTTTGTGGGTCCTCTGCAAGAGCAGCCGGTGCAGGAATCTGGAACACCGCGGACTGAGCAGCTGTCTCTCCATGCATGTGTGGTCACTGCACTTTCCTTCTCCCAGTGCTTCCACGTGGCCTTTTCTCACTGGAATGGTCGCATGGCAGCTCATGCTGCTGGCTTGCCCCCATCTCACTCTTTCTTTCTCCTCTGCCCACCTTCTCTGACCCATCATTGGTTGGAAGGTGGATCTTGCCATTGAATGAGCCAGTAGTAAAAATACAGAGAGAAATTCCAGCTAAATTCAGTCCACAGAGCTAAAATGTGAAAGTGACCCAGCACCGGGCAGCAGACATTTGGGTAAGAAAATGTGATCCATACATGCAAGAGGATATGAGCCTAAAAAAAATAAAGGAAATTGTGACTAGCTACAGCATGGATGAACCTTAAGGACATTACTCAATAAGACAGTCACAGAGAGATAAATAGCTTTGGGAGCCCACTCACAGAAGGAGCCTGGAGTAGTCACATTAACCGAGAAGGCAGAATCGGGGCTGGCCAGAGGCCCGTGGGAGAGGAGAGGAGACTATCAGTGGACACAGCTTGAGTTTTATCAAGTGTAAGAGTTCTGTTGGGTAGATGATGGGAACAATCGCACAATCTACTGAATATTTCTATGTGTGTACTTCAAAGTGCACAGGGCAGGCTGGCAAGATGGCTCAGCGGGGAATGGTGCTTGCTACACAAGCCTAGAGACCTGAGTTCTGTCCCTGCATTCTGACCTCCACATGTGTGCCACAGTGCATGCAGATGCACACAATAATAATTTTCATGCACAGATGGTAAGTTTATGTCCTGTGTATTTCACCACAATAGAAAATGGGAAAGGGAGCTGGAGAGATGGCTCAGAAGTTAAGAACACTGGCTGCTCTTGCAGAGGACCCAGGTTCAATTCCCAGCACCCAGTCTGTGACTCCAGCTCCAGGCAATCTGACACCTTCTGACCTCTACAGGCATTGCACAACTCGGGTGCATTTACATACATGCAGGCAATACACTCAAACTCAAAATAAGATAATAAAATATTTTTTAAGTGGGAAAAAAAGGCAGAGCAGAATGTTACTGTTACTTTTGTGTAAAAAGGGGAAAGAGAGAGGATATGAATCTAGTGTTTGGTTTGCTTGGTTTACTTTAAGACATGCATTTTTAAAGTTCAGAAATCAAACCTGGGTTGTCTGCAAGAGCAATCAGTGCTCTTAACCTCTGAGGCATCTCTCCAGCCCCTTGTGCACCAGTTCTATATGCTGCACTTTTTGTACAGTTTCAAAAAAACTAACGTGCATAAAAAATTAAGACTAAAGTTTGCCTTGGGAGGCGTGGGAACTAGGCAGATGAGAGACCAGGATGGGTGTGATATTTGTCACAGTAGATATTCGTCATGGTACCATGACACTCTAATTCTATATAAACAGCTCTCAAAATTTTCCAGCTGCTTATGGAGAAGTAGCAACACCATGTTCAAAGGTTGCAAAATGGCCACATGAGCCCCTCCTTCTGATGGGGTTTTCATTGACCTGTCACATTAGCCAGCAACTTATTTTCTGTCTTATTGTACTCGATATCAGAATGAACTATCAGCCCAAACCAACCTAGCTTTCCCATGAACTGGATAACAGGGCTCTTTCCTCTGGGGTGATTCTCTTGGGTGATTCTCTCTTGATTCTATCCTAAGTGAGATATTACTTTCTGGGTGGCCTGTCAGCCACACTCCTTATCTAACAGGAAGAGTCAAGGACACCCTCTCTCAAGCTTCTTTCTGACCCTAATTACTTCCTGACAGAAGTTTGAGCAGCCACAGAAAATTTCACTGCAAACCCACTGCCTACCTGTGCCTCTCCTTACCCCTTCCCTGCTTGGGAGATAGATGATAGATATAGATCAATGATAATACGGAAGACAGATAGGAGATTGTTTCCAGAATGCCTAAGGATACCAAAAGCTGTGGATATCCATGTTCTTTATACATATATAACCTACACATCATTTAAATCGTGTCTGGGTGACTTAGAATATCCAGTACAGTGTCAACAGCTGTTATACTGTGTTATTTTGGGAGTGCAACAAGAAGAAAAAGTCTGCAAGTGTCCAGTGCAGACACAAGTTTTTCACTCCGAGCATATTTCTGATCTGCAGCTGGTAGAATCCAATAATGCAGAAATATAAATATGGGGTTCAGCCTTAGTTAACCTGCAAATTCTTATGTGCATTAAGTTGCAAATTTTTGTTTTGCACACTTTCTTTTAAAAAAATATTTCATTCATTTTATTTTTATGTGTATGAGTATATTGCCTGCATGTTTGCAAGTGCACCCGTGTTGTGCAACGTCTGCAGAGTCGGAAGAGGATGTTGGATTCCCTGGAACTGGAGTTACATGGTTGTTAGCTACCATGAAGGTGCTAGAAATCAAACCTGGATTGTCTGCAGGAGCAATCGGTGCTCTTAACCTCAGAGTCATCCCTCCAGCCCTTTGTGCACTAGTTCTATATGCTGCACATTTTATAGGGGTACAAAAAAACTAAAAACAAACAACCCATAGGAAATGTCTGGCCCTGGGTTCACTGGTAGTTACCTCCTGGAGCACTGCCTCATGTCCTGCTTCCTTACCACTCCCTTCGCTGCCTGCTTTCTCAAATATTTATCCTCTTCTGGCCAAGTCCCTAAAGCAGCGGCCTGACACTGCCTCCTCCACTCTCAGCCCCCTTCCTCCCTGGGAGCCCCATGCATGTTGGTTCCCAGGAGGAACCTGTCTCCTATCAGCTTCTAAAGTCCAGCCACCCTTCTGCAAACTGCCTCTCTTTCCATCTGCAGAGTTTCACTTGCCAGCCCCCGCCCCAGGACCCTCCCAGCCTTCAAGGGCACGCTATGGGTATGTCCCAGGTGTGAGGTGTTGGATAGGAAGCAGGATCACCTGACCAGCACACCAGTTACCTGGCAGCTTCTAAAAATACCCAGCCTCAGTGCCCCCCCCGCACCCCCCCCCCCGCCCAGGGAATCTGCCAGGAAGGAAGCCAGGAAGAATTGCCATCTCCTGCACCCACCAGACACTCCCCACACCGTCGCCCCTGAATCTTGCCAATGCTAAATGGGTGCTGAGCTTGTCCTCACTTTCCAGAGGAGGAAACAGGGGTTCGGAGAAGTTGAGTGATTTCTAGTGGGTCCCTGGAACGCAGTGAAGCAGTCAGAATCTGAAACCAGGTCTTAATGGCTCCATATTGTCACGGGGGCATCACACAACAAAAGGGGATAGGTTAAATGAAACATCTAAAGGCAAAATGAGGAAGGTCACTTAGGTTATTCTCAAACAATAATCCTGGGCCACAAGTGTCAATAATAAGACTGGAGCCCACCAGAGTTGGACTGTTAATGGTCACACATCCTTGCAGGAGACTTCTCTGTGTAACATTGCAGTGGTGTCTGGGTAAGGCTGTGGTTCATTCGTACAGCCTTTGGGAATAGCTCAAAATCTATGTCATGATTCTTCAGCTTTTATTTAACTTTTGATTAGGACTTGACGCATCCACTCTATTTTAATACCAAGAACTCACACAGTTAGCAGAATAGTAACATAAGTTCTCAAATGTTCTCAGTCCCACAAATCACCTCTGGCTTTTATGAATGCTGATGTGGGTGTCTGAGGTCGAGCCCAAGGGACTGCTTCTCTGTTAAGTTCCAGGGGACAGTGCAGTGATAACTAACAGCAGAGCTGTCTGCGTGCCTCACTGTGAATAGCAAACAGAAAAAGGGAGTGTGGGGGTTACTGTGCTGATACTGGGGGGCACTGTAGGAATGCAGGCACAGGGAGCAGGTAGTAGAAAAAGTGGCCCACATCCCAGTGGCCTGGAGAGGGAAGGGACCAAGGCCTCAGTATCACGTTCAAAGACATACTCCAGTTGACTTAACTGCCTTCCACAAGCCCCACTGTGCTGGAGAGCTTTAGTACCAACTTGACACACCTGAATCGAGGGAGCCTCAATTGGAGAATTGTCTCCATTGGACTGGCTGGCCTGTGGCCAGGTCTGTAGGGTATTTTCTTGATTGTTGAATGATATGGGAGGGCCCAGCCTGCTGTGGGCAGCCAACCCCAGGCAGGTTGTTCTGTATTCTGTAAGAAAGCAGGCTGAGCATGAGCCTGGGGAGCAAGCCAGTAAGCAGCATTCCTCCATGGCCTGTGCTTCAGCTCCTGCCTCCAGATTCCTGCCTTGAGTCCCTACCTTGGGCTCCCTCAGTGATGAACTGTGACCTGGGAGATGTAAGCCAAATAAACCCTTTCCTTCCCAAGTTGGTATTAGTCAGAGTGTTTTGTCACAGCGATGGAAAAGCAAGCTAGAGTACCCAGGAGCTGTGCGGGCAGGTGGCCAGTGACTGTGGATGGAAAGCCCTGAAGCCCTGAGCAAAAGTGAACCTTCCTCCCTGTTTCCTTGGGTCTTTTAGTTCGGCATAACTAACACAGAGCACAAGCCTGCCTGTGCCTCCAAAACAGTGCCTTGTGAGGTGCTGATGTGAGTTAGAACTCTCTCTGTCTCTGTCTCCCCTCCCCTCCCCCTTTTTCTTTCTTTAATGTCTTCCACGGCGATTCATACATGTATATGATACATTCTGGTCACCCCCATCTCTCCGCTAGCTTCGTCTCCCTCCTTCTATCCCCACCCACCCTGTGCTCGCTTTGTCCCATCAAGGTTCCATCCCACTCTCATGTCTTTTGTCTTATTTTTGGTTTTGCTCTGTGACCACTGGGTCCCCTTTTCCTTGGCCAAAATTATTATTGATCATGTGGACTCCTCTGGTTCCCTGCCTGAGATCGAGGAGAACATCTTCTACATAAGTTCAGTGTCATGAGATGCCCTCAACTATGCCACAGCAGGCAGGCATTTCTGCACCACAAACCCTAGCAACCCCTCACCCCTCAAATTTCTAGGCCAGTCCCACACAGACTAGGGCTTGGAAATGCCAGGGAAGATGGATATCTCCTCCTTTCTGTTCACAAACAAGTGTGTAAGCATATTGTCAACCAAAGACACAGTACAGGAAACTGCTTGTCCCCATTCCTGGAACCCTGATGTTGGGAGCTGTCCGTCGTGTGCCCTCGCCCAGTCTAACTGATGCCAACCACTCTAACCTAACTACTGGGTCTTGTTTCCTAAGAAGCCGGGGAGGCATCCCCCTTCCCCTCTTACAGCAATTTATGTCACAAATGAGAACCAGTCTCCCTTTAGGTCTTGTATTAGTCACTTTTTGTTGCTGTGATAGAAACATTGACCAAAGAAAAAGCTTATTTAGCTTACAGTTCCAAAGGGTAGAGAGTCCATCATGGCACGGAGGCGTGGTGGCAGAGGCGGCTGGAGCAGACACAGAAGCTAAGTGCTCACATCTTTAAGCAGGCACAGGAAGCAGCAAGTGACTGGACATCCAGCAAGGCGTAAGACCTCTCTAAGCCGGTCCCCAGTGACAGTGACGCACTTCCTCTAGCATGGCCCCACCTTCCAAGACCTCCCAAAATAGTATCACCAACTGGGGACAAAATCTTCAAATACTTAAAACTACGGGGACATTCTCATTCAAATCACCACAGGTCTCTCCTTCCTGGGTGTAATTTTACCATCAATCTCTCCTGCGACAACTGGACATCCAGCATTCCCGAGGGCATGCCTCAGTCTCTCAGCGCAGGCCCAGGCCCAAGTGCAAGCCCTTCCCGTCTTACCTGGTTGGAGATACCGCTTCTTCTCCTGGTGGTGAGTTGCAGGAATCTCACAGCTACACTACAACACTTCCTGCCAGGTGCACTGGTGCGCACCTTCCAGTCCAGCATTCGGGAGGCAGAGGCAAGTGGATCTCTGTGAGTTCAAGGCCAGCCTGGTCTGCATATCAAGTTCCAGGCCTGTCACATCACTGTAGCGTCCGTATCTGGTCCGGATCTTCGATGGCCTCTCGAAGGCCCAGGTGTGGAAGGTGGGATCTGCCACTGGCAACTGGGGGTCCTTTGGGAGGTGGAGCTATGGAAGTCAGACTGCTAGGGGCCTATCCGTGAAGGGGACATTGTGATCCTGGCCCCTTCCTATCTCCCCCATTGCTTCCTGGTCACCGTGATTAAGCCGGTTTCCTCTTCCACTCCCTGCTCCTGACTTACCACAATCCCCGAAGCGATGGGGCTGACCAGCCAGCCAAGACTGGAGTCTGAAACTACAAGCTGAGCAAATCTCTCCTTCCTTTAGCGTAATTACCTCAGGTATTTTGTCACAGTGATGGAAAGCTGGCTGACACCACCACACAGCGTCTGAGCCTGCAGGTGCTCTGTTCACCTCTGTCCTCCATTCACCTTTACAGAGGGACCCATCCCGGCCAGGGACAGTCATCCAAAGCTCCATCCACTCATGAGCTGACTCCACATTCCTACAAAATGGCTCCTGAAAGCACGGGACCCTGCCAGGATTTCTACCAGTGACAGAAAATGTCCAAGGGGTCAAGAGTTTACAGTGGTCCTTGACACAAATCCAAGAGAGCCTGGGGCAGGGGAGAGAGTCCTCGGTCCACTCTGAGACCTTGAGGGGCAAAAAACATGGCAGGGGAGCCAAGGGGGTCTGTCAAGATGAAGAGTGAACACCTGTCCAACAGGTAACATGTAGCATTCGACTCCCCTCCCTTGCAGGAAAGGCTGTCAGTTTCACAGACCTGCAGCTCTGTTGACTCTGGCAAGAGGGGAGGACACTATCAGCTCCCGAGGCCTGCACTCACAAGGTCAAGGCCTTTCAGAGCTTCGGGTGAGTTAGCGGAGTGGGAAATGTTCCAGCACAAGCAGGGGTGGCCTTGGTTTCCTCTGGCTCAGGCCCTACTAGGCTCTAAATGACTTCCAGGCCAGACCTGCCTCCTGGGCAGAGGATGGAGCAAGGTGGCAAGCGTGTGACTCCATACTTGAACTCACTATGCTAGATCTCTCAGATCATGGCTCATTCTGTAGGCTGGAAAAAGTCCTATTGAGAACCCAATAGGGCCAGCACCCTTTCTCCTGAACAATATGGTAGGGAACCAGGTTGTCAAGCTTTAGGTCCCTCAAAGTCTGCTTGATCTTCACACAGGGTGTAAGGATGGGAAAATCACTAGTGAGGTAAACAAAAGACTTCTGTGTTCCCAGAGAAAGAGGAACAGGAATCAGAGGTGCTCATTGAAAAACAGTGAGATGTGGGGCTGGGACATGGCTCTTTTGATAAAGTCCTTGCCATACAAGCATGGCGACCTAAGTTCAAGCCTTAGCACCCCTGTAAAAAGCCAGGCATGGTGATATGCACCTGTAACCCCAGTACTGGGAAAGTGGACACAGGTGGGTCCCAGGGGTCTGATGATCATTCAGGTAGCCAGCCTAGTCTAAAAAAAGTAAATGGCACCCTGAAGCCAACACTTGAAATGGACATCTGACCTCCTTCCCATGTGTGCATGTATACACACACATGCACACTACATGTGTGCAAGCAACTACATACAGGTGTGTACTTTACACACACACACTACATGTGCACAAACACACACCAGTGCACCCATAGAATCTGGGGAACAGGACTAGGAGCCAGTAGAGCATCCAGGCTTCAAATGCCACCACACCACTCACTGTCTGGGCACCATGCTGGTGTTCACAAAGATAAACTCCTTCTAAGAACTCAGCCTCGTATCCAAAGCTGGCCTCAAACTCCCTATGGAGCCAAGGATGGTTCCGAACTTCCTGCTGACCTCCTGCTTCCACCTCCCAAGTGCCGAATTATCGTAAATAATAGAATTTACCCCTTGATTTGTTTTGGCCTTGGGGTTTTTGTTTGTTTGTTTTTCGTTTCTCCTCGCTGATTTGGAACTCACTATGTAGCCCAGGCTGGGCTTGAACTCTCTATCCCCCTGTCTCAGCCTTGGGGTTACAAATGTATACCACAATGCCTGGCAAATAAACTTACATGATGAGTTTAGGAAAGACAAAGTAAAATAAAACACATACCTATATTGTATACTGTTAAAACATTTGCATATATCATACACTGGTAAGCATGAAAGGAGACATAGCTTTTTAAAATAGAAATTATTAATCTTATCTATCAAAGATTATCTTAATTATGTCAACCTGTACTCTAAAATGTTTCTGAATTACATTAAAATTTTAATTTCCTGATTTCATGGGAATTCTAGTTGTATTCAATTTATATGAGCATGTATTTCTCTCCAAGGCTACAACAGGGCTCCATTAAATTCAGGAACATCATAAACCAATGTGTTAATTCTCTCCAGAAAGCACCAGACAAGAGAGGGCTCACGGTCTTATTTCTGTAAGTCCAGCTACTTGTCAAGCTGTCAAGCACAAATTACAAAAGAGTTAGAACAGTCCTGAGATGACCCAGTGTAAAATATCAAAGGCCTGTTCTTCCAGGGCTGGAGAGACTCTCAGTGGTTGAGCACTGGCTGCTCTTGCAGAGGTCCCGGATTCAATTCCCAGAACCTATGTGGTGGCTAACAACCATCTGTAACTCCAGTTCCAGGGGATCTGACACCCTCTTCTGGCCTCCTTGGGTATTGCATGACATGGTGCACTTACACACATGCAGGAAATACACGAATATGTATAAAATAAAGCAAGATTTTTAAAAGGTCTATTCTTCTTAATAGGCACAGAATTCTTGATTAGAGCTAAAAATAGATAAATACCAAGTCAGGGCAACACATGCCTGTAATTCCAGCACTCAAGAGGCTGAAGTGAAGCCTGGGAACAGACTGAGTTCCAGAATAGCCTGGGCCACATAGTGAGACCTTGTCTCAAACAGAAAAAAGTAATTGCAATAGACAAATCGAAAAAAAGAAACCTTGGTTCATGTGTCACTCGACAGAGAACAGATTAGAAAAGTATAAAAACAAATTCCCTCACTGCCAGAACCCAGGAGGAAATGTTCAGCCCTGGGACCCAGAATGAAACAAAACATAACTCTGCGTTGAGATAGAGGCACCAAGGAAAGAAGCTAGAAAAACTAGAAATCGCAAAGCTAAACTTCCACTGCTGCTGGGCTCCCCTCTGGCTATCGAGAAAGGTCTCTGTGCACATCAGGAGAGGGGCAGCTCCGGAACAGCACAGCTAACCCTCCTGTGCTTCTAGAATCGTGTTCAAAGTGCAACTTAAACGGTAGCTTTGAAATGATTATGATGTATCCTTGCAGATTCAGTTTTAACAAAGGTCTCTCTCTCCCATGGGATGATGGCAGTGGAGGCGGCTGTGCATGGGTAAGGGTGGGGATGTTATGAACCAAAAACTGCATTTAAAATAGTCTGTATAGGCACTGGCAACACGAGCCAGCAGGTAGTGCTTGCTTCAAAAACCTGATAGTCTGGGTTTGATTCCAGAACCCACAGCATAAGGAGAGAATCACCTCTGATCTCCACACATGTACCGTGGCATGTACACATCTATACTCTTCACACACACATATAACAAGTTTCTAAATTTTGAATGTTTTAAGATAGCCTATTTTGGGCTGGAGTGATGGATCAGAAGTTAAGAGCACTGGCTGCTCTTGTAGAGGACCCAGGTTTGAATCCCAGCATCTACATGGCAGCTAACAACCATTTGTAACTCCAGATCCAGGGAATCCAGGGCCATCTTCTGACCTCAGTGGGCATGGCATAACACAGGTGCTCTTACATACATGCAAGTCATACACTCACACACATAAAATAAAAATAAAGGGGCTGCAGAGACAGCTCAGTGGTTAAGAGCACTGACTACTCTTACAGAGGATCCAGATTCAATTCCCAGCACCCACATGGCAGCTAAAAACCATCCATAACGCCAGTTCCAAGAGATTCAATGTCCTCTCTGACCTCTGCAGGCATTGCATTACACAAGTGCACTTACATACATGCAGGCAATATACTCATATACATAAAATTTAAAAATAAAAAATACTTTTAAAAAAGATAAATATTTTTAAAATAGTCTATTTTGGTAATAAAATTATCAAACTTCCTTCAAATTTTCACAAAGTTCAGTCCATAAAATTCATACACTTTTGATATATAAATGTGTGTGTGTGTGTGTGTGTAACTTAGGGGCTGAATGTAGCTCAGGGGTGGAACACAAGCTCAGCATGCACAAGGTCCTAGGCTCCCTCTCCAGCACCAAATGGAATTAAACAAGGAAGGCACCACGGCATACTGAAATCCTATCACACACTCAGAAAGTGGCTCAACTTAAAAACCCTGGCAGTACCAAATGTTGACAAGGACGTGGAGTGTGCACACACATTCTGAGTTGCTGAGAGGGGACAGGAGTTGAAGCTGAGCCCAGTCTGCCACACAGCAGAGAAACAGACCGCAGGGGTACACTGAACAGAACCAGACGTGCAAACGAAGGGGTACAGCACTATTCATAATTACTCCAACCGAAAGCCACCTGCACCCCCGCTGTGCCGAAGACCGATCGTCTTTGGATGCTGCTTCATCACAGGTGTACTGGGATCTACTACAGCACTAAAGTAACTGGCTATGCACAACCACATAGGCAGGTCTTTCTAAAAGAAGCCACACATGAGCAAAAGGACTCTGGTACTTTATTTTATGGAACTCCAGAACCATCACACTTGCCTAATGGTGGCAGGCACGAGGGTAGTAGTGACCTTGGGACAAGACTGACAACATCACTCTAGATTTCTTCAGGGTTTTGGTGAAAAGTGACAGCAAAACAGAAATGTTTACCAATGCATTAAACTAGAGATTAGGGTCCAGTGTTTCTAGTGTCGAGGGTGCTTTTCCAGGGAGGTGTGAACTGTCTCTACTGAGCAGAAACATTGGAAGTTTCTGTACATTATAAGAACAGACACATGACCATAATCCAGTATTAGTGAGATCTTTTTAATCTTTGGTAACACAGAAAGATTCTTAGAAAGCTCTTGTTTCTTCCCCCACAGACATCCATCTGTTTCAAGACTGAATAACTATGTCAGCCCAGCAGCTTGTTTTGAGAAGTTAGTAAACACTAAAAAGTCAATTTCAAAGCATATGGCAGATATTTAGTAAATGTTTGAGCTTTTTTTCTCCAACATCAACAGTATGACGTAACAAAAACCTAGTACCAGATGTGATGGTTCGTTACTACACTTCTAGCACTTGGGAGGCTGACACAGGAGGATGACTGCCACTTCAAGGTCAGCCTGAGCTACAGAGGGAGACCTTCCCCCACCACCTCTCTCTCTCTCTCTCTCTCTCTCTCTCTCTCACACACACACACACACACACACCACAGCAAGAGAAACAGGAATATTCAAACTGTCTCAATATACTTTTTACCTATTTAACAGACTGGAAACCCATATTTAAACATTATCTATTTCTTGGCAAGACAACCAAGTGATTTTGCCTTAATGTGCATCTACTAAATAACTTTCAGATTCTTTTACAAAGCATTATGACAGCTTATTCAAGGGGCAAAAGGAAATACGTATCACCTTGCATACACCTGCAAAGCCCACCTGTGCTACATAAAACTACAAAATAAAAAGGCAGCCAAGGAGAAGGGAGTGCGGGATGAGCAAGTCCCAAGAACAGCTGGAAGTAGCCTCATTTGTTCTATGATTCGTGATTTACATGTTCTACATGAATCAAATTTCAATTTCTTAATTAGGGAAATGAAGTGTGGGTGTATTTCAAATTACCTGACTAAAAGAGGCTGAGGAAGTTCACCCTGCACAGTCAGTACAAAAAGTGATCTGGTTACAATTATACAGTTCAGGCTGCAGAGATAGCTCAGTGGTTAAACCACTGGCTGCTCTTCCAGAAGGCCCAGGTTCAGTTCCCAGCACATGGTGGCTAAAAACCATCTGTAACTATAGTTCCAGAGGATCTGACACCCTCCTCTGGCCTCCATGGGCACTGTACACACATGATGTGCTTACCTACAAGCAGGTTAGAACACTTATACGTATAAAATAAATATTAAAAAACAAGAGAAAAACATTATACAATTTGAGACAAAATAGCAGGCGGAATATGTCTCCCATATGCACAAATGAAATTTCTAATACCAGATTTTCACACCTTCCTACTTGTGCAGGGGAAATAGAGGATTCTAGTGTACCGGATAAGCACACGTTCAACAATGCAAGTGCAACCAAAGAATATACAGGCACTAAGTCACCTGACATCTGCCAGCTGCTGGTCTACTGTGGGTTCCTTCCTTGAATAGTGATGTGCCAAAGACCTGACACAGACTTCTGCTTCTGCGGGTGTGCAACTGAACTTACATCTTCCAGATGTAAGTATCATTGAGTTAGAGAATCATTGGATTGGATTGTGTTTGAATGTTTGAGTTTTTAAAATTGATATTTGAAGTCAGGTGTGGTGGCACACACCTTTAGTCCCAGCACTGGGGAGGCAGAGGTGGGTGGATCTCTGTGAGATCAAGGTCAGTCTGGTCTACATAGCCAGTTACAGGTCAGCTGGGGCTATGGGAAGACTCTGTCTCAAAAAGACCAAAAAAATAAATGCTGTTTGTTTGCTGAATTGAGTTTCATAAAAATGGTTATATGAATTTTGGCTTGGGATTAGGACACAATTTCCAACAACTTCTGAAAGGACCCTAAATATACTTCTGTTATCACATAAATTTGCATATGAGGTATTCTCAGCACTGCTGATTACCAAATTAAAATATTGACCAATTCTGAAAAATGTTAAAGTTGCTCTATGTCCTGCAGAACCAAACATCTAGCCAAGACTTCTTTATGTGAAAATTAACAAGGACATTTAATGATAAAATATATGTATACAAAAGAACTGTTTTGAATAAATGTCCTTAGGATGGACTATCAGTAAATGTTTGATTGATATGACTATTTTATATACCATCAGGCTTATGAAGAAAAAGGAGCCGTGAACAGAAAAAGCTTAAGCCTGACTACAGTCAGGACAGCAGCAAGCGCTGTCCACAGCTGTGGTCCTGAAGATTCAGATGCCTGAAAACAGAACATAATGGAACCAACTCCTGGACAGAGTGCGTGCATTTTGAGGAGTAACTGCACTTTCAAATCGATGCTGGGAGCACAGGCTTCTTCTTATGTTCCTTCCTTCCCACGTTATTCACCATCAACATGGCACACTGTCTTTGAGCAGAGGTCGGTGAAGTCTCTCTCTGCCATCCTGTTATCCTGATAATGCTTCTTTATTCTGTTCACACATAATCTCAGAATAGGAGACTTCTACAGGATGACTTTGCTTTATTAATGCAGAATAGAACATAAACCATGCATATAAGTCTTAGTACTAATGAAATAAGGGCACAGAAAATGATAGGCCAGTCCATTCCTGAATCAGCTTCTGTCCACTGTGAATACAATCTAAGAAGCATGCAAGTTGTGCAACATGTCCATTGCACGCAGACCTCTCATAAAAGCATGCAGCTAATATTTCCTGAGATGCTCTTAGGACCAGAGCTTCGTTCTAGGTAAGCTCTTCATATTCACTCAGTAAGGTCTTATTCTGGTAGAACGACACTGCCCTTTAAGGAGCTTACAGCTACTTGGATATAAACTCTCTGCCCTTCAAACGTCCCAGAAAGTGACATTGGCTTTCTGTCAATAAAAGTTAGGTAATTTACAATAATCTTTGTTTGTTTTGAGATAGTCTCCCTGTAGCCCCAGCTGGCCATAAACTCACTATGTCGATGAGGCTGGCCTCAAGTCTCACAGAGATTTGCCTGCCTCTGCCTCCCAAGTGCTGGGATTAAAGGTATGTGCCACCACACTCAGCTGTAACAATCTTTTTTGTAGCATTGTTTATAATAGTCAAGGATTACAAAGTGTCCAAATGCCCTTAATTTTGGAATCCATTAAATATTTCTGTGTATATAGACAATGGAAATTTATAGTTTTTAAAATAAATGCAGCTGAAGATCTAGCTCAGTGACAGAACACTTGCCTGGTATGCATGAGGCCTTGTGTTTCATCCCCATCCTCATCCACACACACTCAAAATGTAATCAGGTCATAAATCTGTGCAGAGATGGTGACTGATGTGCCTTTCACTGTATTTACCCATTTTTGCCATTAGTTTTATCATACATACGAGCTGGAGAGATGGCTCAGCAGTTCAAAGCACTGGCTGCTCTTCCAGAGGACATTGAGATAGTTCCCAGCATTTGCATGGCAACTCATTACCATCCATAACTCCAGCTCAGGAGATCCAAAGCCCTCTCTGGCCTCCAGGGACATTGTACACATGTGGTGCACATACACCTGCAAGCAAAATACTCAAACACATAAAATAATCTTTAAAAAAAATCACCCATGAACTTGAAACTTGCCCCACCTAGATCATTGTTCTTAACCTGGGAAGTGACAAAAAGTAACTTTAATGTCAAAATCTGATTAGAAATTTTGTAACATTCATGAACCCTACATGTAAAGCTAGAAACTTGATACTACGCAGATTAACAAACTGGAGCCTTTCACAAAAGATCGATTCTGTTCAAGTATTATGTCCAGAACCCACAATCCAGGGACACAGAAAGACAGTGGCTGTCCCAGAGGGAGAGGACCTGGGTGTAGTTTCTATTTGGGGTACTGAAATGGTTTAAAGTCACACTGTAATGAAGATTATGCAACTCCAACGTACTGATAACCAATGACCTATAACTTTCAAATAATTTTTATGATGTATGAAATGTTTCTCAATAAAGCTATAAAAAAGAATTCTGAAAACAAAATCTATGAATGTAAGCTTAATTATATTAAGTATAATTAGTATAGGGAGAACCTATACTAATGCAACTATTAAATCTCAATTATCTAAAAGTTCTTCAGTTAAAAAAAATAGATTCAAATCCAGTTATGACTCCAAAACCTTACACTGTAACCTAGGAGTTTAAAATTCTAAATGCATAAACCACTTATCACTAACCCATACTACAAACATAGCCATAATTAAACAGAGCTTGGCTTATCTACAGAACTGGGAGTTCCCTTTGCTGGTCGTTTCCAGAAGTAGCTGGGGCTTTCCACAGAGGGTTTTCTACAGGTGAACTCAGTCCCAAGACCAGAGAAAGGCAGGCATGGCTACTTTATAAACTGCGTGGAGCAAGTCTAAGAGTGGTGTACCACAGCCAGCTTATTGAACCTGCTGGGCCGGCCTGAGGGGTAAAGACCAGACTCCTGTATCTTGAAACAAGGGCTCCGGGATGCTGACATCACCAAGTCAAGGAGTTAAAGTTCCACAGACACCACCTGGCTTCCTGGCAGGAAAGGAATCAAAGCACACAGAGCCCTCTCTCACCAGCTCTTCATCTTTCGTTAAGTCTTTACTGCCTAGCTAAATCTTAGGGAAAATAAATTGCAACAAATCCTTTCGGGAGGAGAATGAAAGTCTTGAAAATCATGGGGCGAGTACATGATTTATATTCCAATGGAACAGCAAGAAATATTATATGAGGAGTACATGTTTCAAAGTCCTTAAAATGTAATCTTTGGTCTCTGATCAAGAGAATAATGGTCTCAGCAGTCATATTTAAATTGAATTTAATTACATACAAATGTTCCGAATTCCCAGAAGTAGCTATCAGGAAGACTTTGAGCTTCATCCTGTACCACATGAGCATGGACCAGTTCTGACACAGAGCAAAGGTAATGATTAAAGTAACTCTAATTCTCACTCAGCAGTTCCATATGAGCTGTCAAAATTCAGTCCAATTAGTCCCCCCACTGAGTAACACGGTTCCCTTGGCGCCCATTGTCCCTGGCTCTGTGCAGTGCAAGGCAGGGAGCAACTTCACTACTGCCTTCAGTTGGCTTGGGCAAATCTGGTGCTGGATCCCTGGAAACTGAGCATTATCTTTGCCAACTCTGGAAGATCGAAGTCAGGCTTCCAACCCCAGTCCTTCCGGGCATTGCTGTCGTCCAAGCTCATGGGCCAGCTATCCGCTAGGGAGAGACACAGGAGAGGAAATTATCTGGACTCTGGATGTGCAAAAAGGTGGGAGAATTTTATGTGATGGTAAAACAACCAAGGTATATAAAAGGAAGTCCCCCTTTGACTGGAACAGAGCAGCTAGTACATACATGGTCATCGTCCCAGAAGACCTGAGGCATCTGCTGCCAAGCACTGGGGTTCTCATGTTATTAAATCCTCACACAGCTTTGGAAGGAGCACTCACACCCAGAAGGGCTCTCTGCGGGCCACAGGTGGCAATGACAGCACATAGAGACCCAACGCTGCTTGCACACTACCATTCCTCCCCCTGGACGTTGAACTGTAAAGGTGAATGGTGCGGAGCTGTCTGCTCAGCCTGGAACTTTTCTCCCGCAGGACTCATTTCCCACATGGAAGTATCCACTAATGAACAGACCCCACAGCAGCTGGTCTGTGGCATGGGCTTGAAGTTGGGAAAGAGCTGTAACTCATCAACCCTAAGGCTTCCAACCTCGGGAGAACACAAACTTAATTTTGAACATGAGATGGCTCATGTGAGGGGCTACCTATGGCCTGTCGGAGGGGATCCACACGGTAGGTGATCTGGAAATTAGGCACGTGCTTGCGGAGCATCTGAGCCAGCTCCTCGGGGGTGAAGTTCATAGAGTTGACATTGTAGGTCCGCATGGAGAGACACTCTGCTGGAGCCTCCATGATTTCCAAGGTGGCCCTGAGGCAGTCGTCAATGTACATCATCGGGAGCCTGGTGCTGGCTTTGAGGTTGCACTCAAATCTGCCACTCTTTGCTGCAGCATGGAAAATCTGGATTGCATAGTCTGAAAGAAAAGCCAGCCTGTGGGTTGTCTTATGGAAGGAGGATGA
Source organism: Eospalax fontanierii (assembly GCA_035773235.1). Classification (NCBI taxonomy): domain Eukaryota; kingdom Metazoa; phylum Chordata; class Mammalia; order Rodentia; family Spalacidae; genus Eospalax; species Eospalax fontanierii. The sequence continues at coordinate 57,376,509 of CM069542.1, read as the reverse complement.
AGGCAGCTCAGGACTGAGGCTAGCCCTCCAATGCTCTCATCTCAGAACTGCTTTAAGACTATAAAATAGGCTCCCAAAGAGATCTGACTAGTGTGGACTGCATCAATAATACAGTCACACTAGGTTACTGAGATTTTTTTTAACTACTGCATTCTTGGGGCCAATGAGATTAGCCCAACAGATAAAGGTACTTTCGAGTTTCTAATTTCTGTTTCCTAATTTCTTTTGAAATACAGGGTAACAAAGAGCCAAGAAGACTCTCCTAGCAACAGGGAAACTATATTCAAAAAAGACCAGAGATAGCACTTACCAGTTGTTCCTCCTCCAGGCTGGGAATCTGCTGAAATAATTCCAGGATATCTCAGGCACCGGAAATCTAACCCATACCGGTAATAATAGTACTAAGAAGAAGAAGAAGAAGAAGAAGAGGAAGAAGAAAAGTTGACTCAAAAAAAGAATCCTGTAGAGCAGATAAAAGAGAAAAGAAGTTGTCTTTTCCTAAAACACCATCCCATGCAGTAGTGTTGAAATGCTCAAGAAAAGGAGGGGTTGGAACCCATAAGATGGCCCTGTGGGTAAGTGAACTTGTCTCAAAGCCTGGCAATTGGGGTTGGATTCCCTAGAACCAACTTAAAGGTGGAAGGAGAGAACTCACTCCACAGAGCTGTCCCCTGACCTCCACTCACATGCCATGGTACAGATGCCTGTGGACACACACACACCACACACAGACACAACTGAAAGAAAGAAAGAAAATGAGAGGCTAGAGAGATGGCTTGGTGACTAAGAGCACTGGGTGCTCTTGGAGAGGACCTAGGTTCGATTCCCAGCACCCACACAGCAGCTGACAACCATCTTAACTGTTAACTCCAATTCCAGGGCATCTGATACCTTCTTGTGACTTCTTCAGGGACTGCATGCATAGAGTGTACTTACATACATGCAGGTTAAACATACACATAAAATAAAGATAATCTTTTTTTTTTTTTTTTTAACTAGCTTTTGTTTGTTTGAGACAGAGTCACACTATGTAGCCCTGGCTGGTCTGGAACTCACTTTGCAGACCAGGCTAGCTTTGAATTCAGAGACTCCCCCTCCCCCACCTCTGCCTCCAGAGTGCTGGTATTAAAGGCATGCACCACCACACCCAGCCTTTAAAAATAAAAATAAAAATGAGGATTCTTAGAATTCCAAATCTTTCACTTATCTTATTCAGTTATTATCATCAAAGAATCTCCATCTTAGTGCTCCATCAACACTGCAAATGATAAAGCAGCCTGCAGCGGAGAGCTCCTGCCTCACTGCCCCCAATGCTGCAGGCCTGCTCCACTGCAGGAAGGGAGAAGAGAGTCTGGTGCCCAGGACCCTAGCAGATGAAGATCAGACACTGACTACAGTTTACTATAAAGACAAGGGAGAAACATGGCTGAGATTCTCCACAGTAGAGTTTATAGGCTGGGGTGATAACTCAGTTGGTAGAGTGCTTGTGGCACAAGCATGAGAAGCTGAGTTAGAGCCTCAAGAACCCGCATGAGAATGAAGGACGACATAGTTATGAGTCTTGAATCCCTAGACTGAGGAGGCAGAGACAGGCCCTGGGGCTCGGTGCCCAGGCCTATTCATTCCAGATTCTGGCAAGAGACCCTTGCTCTCTCTCCAAAATAAAGCAGAGATGGGGCTGGAGAGATGGCTTCGCAGTTAGGAGGACGGGCTGTGGGTACAATTCCCAGCACCCACATGGTGGTAACTCCAGTTCCAGAGGATCTGATGCCTTCTTCTGACCTCCACAGGCATTGCAGACACAGATGTACTTACACACATGCAGGCAATACACTCATACACATAAAGTAAAAATAATAAATACAATATTTTAAAAAATAAGGCAAAGAGTTATTGAAGAAGACACTGAACCTCTGGCCTCCAGGCACATGTGCACACATGTGCACTTGATCTCCACACACACACATATGCACATACATAAAAAGGTTTAACACTCTCACCAGTAAATCCCAGGTCTGGGAGCCTGAAGAAATGGTGCCTTACAAACAAGATGGGCAGCAAGCACAGGATAAGAGCGAATGTCCAGAAGGGCTAGGTGTTACCATGGCTGTGGGCAGGCAGAACCCTGGGACTGAGGAGTTCTTTAGGAGCTACAGAGGCTGACTCCTTGACAAACATGCCAACCAAGTAAGCATCTCTGGGGGCTGGTCTGGGGGTGGGAAAATTTCCCAAGACGAAGCAGCAGGAATCTGACGCAGAAAGACTAGGACACACAGAATCATCGGGCCCTGCAATCTCACTGTGTGATGCTCACTTCTCCCATAAGCTCTGCATGGACCTTGGATACCCCGTAGATGGTCCTGGGTCTTTGAACACAGAGATCAGGTGTGTGGTTACGAGGAGAGGTCGGTCCAAAAGCCCCAATGGTGCTGGGCACAAAGAGCCTCATGTTGTATTCAGTTGCAACCTCCAGAATGTTATGCAACCCTGAAACGAACAGGCACTATGAAAATCTAAAATAGAAACAAACCTTCTTACGAAAGAGCAGGGAAACGACCCTGTGAGTCCGAAGCCAGCTGCTCACCTGTTATATTTACAGCTTTGGCCAGGGATACATTCGCTTCTCCCACGGCACTCAGTACAGCACTATAGTGAAACAGCCAGCTGATACGGTGATTCACCACAATCTCTCGGAGGCTTTTATAATCCAAGACGTCGGCATAAATAAACGGGCCTGCAAGGAGCAGAGGGAAGGGCTAAGTGGACTCCTGACTGGAACTTGTGGCCGTCCCCCGTCCTCCGAGGGCTTGATTACAGAGGCTGCATCCACCATGCCTGGCCTTCCCCAGATCCCTAAAGCTCCTCTCTTCCTCATCATGGAACTTGATCTTTTGTCTGTGGGCTTCAGTAAGATTATAAAAAACTCAAAAGACAGGAATCAAAACTTTTACTTCAAAGACATTCCAAGTAATATCAAAATACATTATTCCAAAACTTAAGTTACACAATGCTCTCCTCTGCCTCGCCATGTGATCAGGGGCGGCATTGAAAGTGTTCTTTCAAGCACAGGGTTGTGCCTAACGCCCTCTGATTCACACACACTCCATGAGCTGTGTCTTCAACGTCACTTTGTGAAGCAAAACGTGCAGGACTATCGTCTCTTACCACTGCAGAAGACATGAGCAGGGGGCTTCCTTATGTCCGATAAAATCACATTGTCCCTCCCAAATCGTTTCCTGGTGGGAAAGAAAGACCACACACACAGCTCAGCAACATCGAGGACACTAAGCCCCAGAACAGCCATCTTTACCTCCGCACTGCCACCCACTCCCCATCTTCCTCCTGACCATGGCCACGCCCCTCCGCTCCGCCTCCAGACGATGACCACGCCCCCACCACGCCTCCCGATCGTGGCCACGCCCCCCGCCCCTGCCTCCCTAGGCTCGGACTCCTCTTTCCTCCCTCAGCATTCTCTGGCGCCACTGGTCACCAGTGTCCTCTCGGTATTCCTCGCACCTCCACCTCTCCTTCCTCTTCCGTATCCTATTCTCTCCGACCCAGACCACTTCCTTACAGCTTCTTCAAGCCCTGTCCCTGCCCCAAACAACTGAAAGGCAAGTGGTTCATCTCGTGTGGAGAGTCTCACTGTACCTAAGCTAGGAAAGTGAGAGCAAAAGGCCAGCGGGGAGACACTATGTCAGGGGCCCATGACAAAGAGGCCAAACAAAATGTATTTTAAGCAGCTACTTAGATGTGACATCTTAGGCAGTCAGGGGGCACAAGGAGAGAGAGCAAGTAGTTAACTGTGGCAAAGACAAAGAAAGCTATCCATCCTGAGGAGCTCGGATTTGGGGCTGAAGAGATGCTCCGTAGTTAAGAGCTTCGGCTGCCCTTGCAGTGACTTGGATTTGGTTCCCAGCACCAAATCCTTGGCAGCTAACAACTGTAACTCCAGTTCCAGTGAATCTGGCACCCTCTTCTGGCTTCTGCAGGCCATTGCACACAGGGTGCACTAACATACATGCAGGCAAAACACTCATATACAGAAAATAGACAATTTTTTAAAACTCAGATTTTACATTTAAGTTTTAAAGTTCTTACCTCAAAAGGCCAGCAAGCCCGACTCCCAGCTGGCCAAGGCCCCCTAGATGAAGAAGAAAATAGGTGAGACTTTAATGCAAATCTAACAAGGTCAATGAGTCTCAGATGGATGAACACTCTTCAGGTCTTAGTGGACTGAAGGCCAGGCATGGGCTCACAGCAACACGGCAGTGCACTCCGAATACAGGATGGCCACAGCCCCTCAGGGACAAGAGTGTTTCAGAGGCAGGCACACTCCAGCACAGGGTAGCCGAGAGGACCAGGGAGTCAAGGGCACAAGACAGGAAGAAAAACATCACATGTGCTGTCCAGCCTTGTTGTTTCGAGGACTTCAAAGCTCATGCTACGGATGCCAAATGCATTCAACACCAAATGCAAAAGGCTGCTGTCACCCTCTGATGAGGAGACCCACCTCCACTGGAGCATGACTATGACAAGGGTTTGAAGGGCGAAGAGGAAGAGGAGTGCACAGCAGGAAGTAACTTGTCAGAAGGGCAAGAGAGCAGAGGACAGAATCGGTGAGGGGCCACTAGGAAAAGACGAAATGATACCAGCATCCTAAGTTACAGGCTTAAAGACACCACCGGGGGGAAGCCAGTGCCAGGACTAAGGAGCACCGTCTGCAGGAGGGCAACTCATGTGAGAGGAAAAAGTGGTGGGACTTCCTGTCAGTTCAGTTAGCATGGGACTAAAAGCAGGATGCTCTAGAGGGCTCCTCCAGTGGAGATGGAAGAGGAAACTCACAGAGGGAAAGACAGGGAAAGAGGAAGAGGAAATAAAGTGTATCAAGTAAGAGGTGGCTTGGCTGGCTGGAAGCACTCTGAATATGGGAGCATGAAGTGTACAAAGAAAGGGGCTGGGCCCAGGCACGGCCTATTCCAGGGAAGGAGGATCAGGAAGCTGATGTGGTAAGCTCAAAGGCAGCAACACATTCCCGCAGTGCTAATGTCTCGTCTCTGTGCCCAGCACACGAGAGTGTGGTGACAGTTTAGGATGGGTGACTCTGGACTGAGATCTGGGAATCTGACAGAGCAAAGATGTGCCTAGGTGAAGTATCCACGTTATAGAACCAGCCCCCTTCCTAGTCATTCCCCTGGGATGCCCTGGCCTATCCTAACACAAAAAGGAATCAGGTTCCAGCACAGTTGTTTGGCCCCTACATACCTAGATCCCTTCAGACAAGACCTTTCTTGGGGAAACCAAACACAGGTAACAGTTATGAATAGAGAAGCCGAAGACAGGAAATGTCAGTCAGGGCGGCGCCATTCTGCCATTAAGGTCCTCCTGCAGGGGAACTGAGATGATTCCCCAAACATCGTAATGTGGTTTTTAGAACTAAAGAGAATGTTTTACTAGATTCCTGCCATCACCACCTTTGTAACTAACACAAAGACAGTCTGACTACAAGCACGGGCTACTCATCAATTGCATGGCATAGAACTTTCCTCTTCCTCTAACTTGTAAGAAGGAACTCCAACTCTACCACGTGGGCCTGAACTCTCCTCAGAGCCTCTGCCATGCTGCTGTCTGTCTACTGTGTTAACAAACAACTCTAATAAATCTCTTACAATAAAGAACATCCCACCACAGTGTCCCCTCTCAACTCCAAACCTAAAACGTTTTAGAAAAAGCCATGTGTGATCAGAAAAGGGCTGCCACTCCAATGGAAAGTTATCTATGCCAAAATGCCTTCTCTGAGATCCCTTCCACAGTATCGCCATTGACGGAGCCACTCTGGCTGCACTGCCTGCTGCAGGGATCAGAAGTTAGGAGACATTTTGGTAGCATAGCACATGTTCGTCACCCAGAGCAGCTCCAAGAAGTAAGGCCCACACCACATAGACAAACACAGACGAGAGAAACCAACCTGTGATCAAGACCCGCGGAGGTTCTGCTTCAGAGACTGAGGTGGAAAAGTTGGCATCTGCTGGGATTCGCTGAGGGGAGCTTCTCAGAAACCTCAAGGGCAAGACAGCCTTCCAGCAGCTAGAGGCTCTGCTCTGCATGGTCACACTCACCACCTGTCTCAGTGTCTGCTCCTCAAATACCCTGCAAGAAAGAAGGGGCAGAGTTCACTACTAATCTTACATCCATCTAACCCCTAGAAATAAGAGGCTTAACTAAAATTACTGCTACAACTGACAGCTGAGGAGCAAATGGACTGTGCCAGACAGGTGCCTGCTGTGAGTCAGGCCTGGGAATAAAGAAATGGATGTTATCCAAGCAAAGCCAAGCCTCACCATAATGCTGTGGCAAGGGTTACTGCACAGAGAACCACTACAACAAAAAAGCCAGCTACTGGATCCTGGGGAAAGCTTGCAGTCTTGACTAGAGTTGCTATCAACTTGGTGCACACTTTCTGAGAGGACGAGCAGGTCCCAGACCATGCTGGATAGCTTCAGTTGTCAACTTGACACTCGTGGGTAGAGGGAACCTCCGCTGGGAATTTCCTCTATTGGACTGGCCATGACCACATCTTTGAGACATTTTCTTGATTAATGAATGCTGTGGGAGGACCCTGCCCACTGTGTACAGTGCCACCCCTGGGCAGGTGGTCCGAGGTTGAGTAAGACAGCAGGCTGAGCACAGGCCGGGGAGCAAGCCAGTAAGTAGCGTTCCTCCACGGTCTGTGCTTCAGCCCCTGCCTCCAGGTTCTTGCCCTGAGTTCCCTAAGTGCTGAGCCGCGACCTGGGAGATGTAAGGTAAGATGAACCGTTATGAGTTGGTTTTGCTCAGTGGGTTTTTTCAGTGCAGGAGTGTTATGCCTGCACATGTGTAAGTACACCTGTGTCGTACAGTGCCCATGGAATTCAGAAAAAGGCATCCGATCCCCTGGAACTGGAATTACAGATGGTTGTTAGGCACTAGGTGGGTGCAGGGACTCCAACCCAGGTCCTCTGCAAGAGCAATCAGGGCTCTTAACTGCCGAAGCCACTTCTCAGCCCCCTTGGTCACTGCAATAGAAAGCAAATGAGGACACAGACTAAACACTGAGCACTGCTGCTCTCACGCCAGCTCTTCAGACAGCATCTTTGGAGTGAACTAGACTAGAAAGCATGCGGCTAAGAGAAAATACCCAGCAGTACTCAGCACGCTGCGACGGCCTGTCTGACTCCCTCCTCCCCTGAAAGGCTCATTTAGAAAAGCTATTTTCTCAGTGCTTCCAAGACTGCAAATGTATGATTCACTCAGTCCAGCTGGCTCCTCCTCCTCCTCCTCAGCTTCACTACTAGCTGACCATGAAACCTTTCCCGGCCTCAAGAAATGAAGAGGATTCAGACACATGTGGTTTGTATGCATGCTGTGAATTGAAGTTGGGGGGGGGGGTACACCTACCTTAAAGACTACACAGCTAATTACTGACCTTAGAGTGTGCAGAAGGCACAGGTGTTGCAAATTTCCTGGGGCTGTCTCCCCTCTGCTGCTCATTGCCCACCTCTGTATCTGACCTAACATTCTTATGACTATCAGGTCAATCCTTTTAGAATGTAGTAACTTAGCAGATCATTAACACCCACAGATCCAAAGCATCTGGGAACTTCAGCAGAGCTCTCCCTGCTTCGCTGTGATCCGTCTACCCAATGTCCTCACTAAGTGCTTTCACTTAGGACTTTTTGTTCTGTAACTATAAAAACTTCATGAAATTGTTTCCCTCCAAATGTGAATGATCACGGCTCAAGAACCATGGGTTCAGGTTGTCCCACATAATGTTTCATGATTATAGGCCACAAAATAATACCCGCTTGAGAAAATGTTTTAGGCAGTTAGGAGTCATGGGGGGTGGCACTGTTTAGTAAGTAAAAATAAAGTGGATAGAGCACCCTAATGCCTTCTGGTGGGGCACTCAGAGGCCCTTCATTCCAGCTGAGTCATAAACGAGCTCAGTGGGTAAAGTACTTGTTATAGAAGAATGAGGACCAAACTGAGTTCAGATACCCATGAAAAGCCAAGCATCATGGTACTGGTTGCCTGTATATAACCGTCACACTGAGAGGAGGAGAGGAGAAGACAGGCAGATTCCAGAGGTCACTGGTCGGCTAGCCTAGTGGAATCGATGAGCTCCCAGTTAGGCTGTCTCAAGCACTGAAGGTGGAGAGCCGTGGAGGAAACACACTTGATGTCAACATCTACAGGCATGTGTACATATTTGCATGTGCTTATACATGTACTAACAAGTACATATGACAAACACACCCAACTCCAAAAGGGTTGAAAGTCTAGTTTACCTTTGAGTTTCGGAGATGTTTCAAAGATGCATATCTAGACTTGATTGGGAAGATTAAGGGAAAATTGTCTACCTTTCTAGCCACTTTGCTGTGTGAGCTTGCATTTCTTCAGATATGCTGATGCAAGCCCCAGACATGGATGTTGACATGAGAACCAGTGATTCTCTGACCACACCCTCTTCTCGCTACACGGCTCCTTTCTTCTTTTCCTTTTCATGTTGGGAAACATAGTTCTTTCCAATGTATCTGCATGTTAACATCATTGAATCAATAACAATGAGTATCTTTTAAAATGTCTGACTCAGTAAATATTGATAGAGGACGTTATCCATATGAACTCAGTGTTTAACCATGTAAAGGAATCTTGAAATAGAAATCAAAATTTTTGAGGACTGTTTCCTTGAGAGTAGTCACGCACACCCAAAGGCAGGGACACCCGAGAAGGTGTCAGTCGGTGACTTGCAACTCATAGTCGGCTACCACATCTTTTATCACTTTATCTTTGTGGGATTACCTCTGTGTGAGTCACTTGTGACTGTGTCCAGTAAACTGGGCTGTAGTAACGGGATGGCAGTCTTCACTTGGAAAAGGGATACTGAGGGTAGCTAGTTTCTGTTTTGTTTGACTTTTCAAATCCACGCATTGTGAAAGCTGTGCATAAGGCGCACTAGCTTGGGAGGCATGGACTGAGGTTAGAAGGTAGAGTGGACAGTCATGCCTGTCTGAAACCTGGCCGGAGGACCAGTGTTGGCTGTGAGTGCATTAGGAAGATGAGTGAAGTTACACGTCTTCCACACTGCCAGGCTGAAACACTTGACCTTCCGCTAAGAACCCACCAGGTGCCTCCTTGTGTCTCGCTTGTGGGGGATGAGGAGATCCGCAGCATGTGCCTGTTCGGTGTCTCAGAGTCTGCTTTTCTTAGCCCTTTCCACCTGTGGCACTTCATTCTTTTGCTTTTTGGAACTGGAAAATGCCCTTCAGTTTCTAATGTCCTGGGAATTCAGGGATACTCTGAATTCCTCATTCTCCCTTGAACTTGCTCCCTTGAATCAGAATTCTTACTTGGTCTTGGGTTTCCACAATGGCTGTAGGAAAGATTTCCCTACAGCATCCCTCTGAGGGACATTTGAGGCAGGTCTCAGACATTCCCTATAATGTGGCCAACTCTGGACATCTCGCTTCCGATGCTGAGCCCCAGCAGTGAAGTCAGAGATGTCCCCATGACAGAAAGTCTGTCTTGCAGGCTCTCCCAGTCCATTTACCCCTTCTCAAAGGTCAGTTGACAAAGGAGCTGACTGAACCTTCTGTACACACCAACAGGTCTAACACGTTGGTCTCTTAGCTCCATGCACTACTACTCTCTTGGAAAATGTTGGAAAGTGAGTTATGTACATCATCTAAATAAATGTTAGCAGTATCAAAAAGCCACACTGGCTACCATCATCATGAAACTCCTATGTACTGGGAAGCCACCACAAGCAGTGGCTGACAGAGTTGGCAAGGAGCACCTTTAGTCATTTCCCTGCAGTGAAAGGCTCACTTTGTTCATTTTTACAACCCATCTGCCAAATAACCAAGTATGAATAGCCATGTTGTCAGTCCTGATGATCTATGAACAAAGGACAGTCAGCTCACAATCCCAGTTCCACAAACGCTTTACCGTAAGATAGCCATCACATTTGACAGTAAGGAGAGAGAGCAAGCTTTATCGGTCACATCCAGCATCCTGTAAAGATGTGTGCTCAGAAGCCACGGCTTAGGAAAATCAAGTGTTCCTAACAAAACAGTAAAAGGTACTGTTAGTGGTTTTGCTTGGGGGGATCTGGGAACTGAACCAGCCAGGCAATTCCTGTACCACTTGCTTAGCCCCTCAATTCTGTCTCTAAAATTTTTGTTTTTTATTTATATGTGTGTGTTCCTGCTCTTCTGTATGTGTACTGTGTGTGCAGGTACCTATGCTAGCCACCAGATGTAGGTAGTGGTTATCAAACCCAGGTCTTCTGCAAGAGCAACAAGGGCTTTAACTGCAAGCCCTCCCTCCAGATCCAGACCTATTTTTATTTTACACATATGTGTGTGTGTCTGAGTGTATGTATGTACACTACAAATGTTAAGTGCCTGTGGAAGTCAGGAGAAAGCACCAGATCCCCTGGGCTGGAGTTACAGGCAACTATAAGCAGCCCAATATGCAAACTGGACTCTCGGGTCCTCTGCAAGAGCAGTAAGCATGCTTAACCACGGAGCCATCTCTCCAGCCCCTCAGTTCTGTTTTTTCACTGGCAGCATATGGCCACAGCCTATACAATGACCTCTAGCAGTGTGCTGCTCAGCCTTGATCAGTACAAAGGTACCAACAGTCCATAGTTTTGCCTAATCAGCACAGGCTGCTGAGTAGGAATTTCCTCCAAGATAAAACCTTCCATCCATCCTGGAGAGAAGCTCTTTAGGAAAGGATGTCCTAAAAGGAGGTAAAGAGCAGGATGTTCTACAGAAAGGTAAACATAGGATGTCTACAGGGAGGTGAAACACTCTGACCTGCAGGAAAGAGAGTAAATCCACTAAGCCCAGGAGGTAAACAGCTCAGTAGCTTCCCAAAGTCCCTGAAACTGACCACATCCACAGGGCCCTCCCTCTCCCAGCTTATATAAACTCTAAAGACTGCAGACTAGCCAAGCTACCTGGATGCAGCAGAGAGCAGCAGATCTACCTGAAAATAGACTCTCCAACCTGCTGAGCTGCCTGCAGACTGTGGGGTGAATTCCAGGAGTCCTGCTTTTGAGAGCTGTCACCAGTGCGGGGCTGGGTTTTGGTGATGCAGCTGGCTTTGCGTAATTTTTGCTTCTGTAACACCGTACCCATAGTCTTGAAAGTAATCCCAATAAAACCTACTGGTTCACCAAGTTGGATTTTGATAGTATCTTTACTTTGGCCTGTCATTGGTTCCCTACCTTGGGTGAGTAGATGTTTGTTGACATCTCCCCAGGAATAGTGTCACACAACTTAAGTTCACTTTTAATAGCTTGCTGCCAATTATTTTTCAAAAAGATGTTCTTCTGGCATGCATACAGTTTCAGAACACGAGCAAAAGTGAATCCAGCCACCACTGCAAATTCCTTCACTTGTGAGGCAAAAACACACTCTACGGTGATACTAACTCAAGTCTTCCTGTGCGCAGCCAAATCTCCACATCACTGAACCGCTGGAAAGCCAAGAGTCCAATTAGATAACATGTGCTGCTTGATGCTGTCTGATAACCACCCTGCGAGATGCTCAGTCTGACAGCCTGTCAGACAGCTTGATGCCCTGATGATCTGTGCTCTTTGATGCTTCAATAGCTTACTCATTTCTTATATTTAAATCTGTAATAAGTACCTTGGGACATCAGACAAGTTCACTTATCTGAGGGAAGACTGTCGGCCACTCTACTCAGACCCTAATGGTCTGGAAGTCAAGGCCACCGTTACACTCCTCAGAACGGCTGACATGAGACCCATAGGTCAGCAGGAAAAGCCAAGGAACACTTTGACCAGTTCTTACCAGTTTTGCTACCTTCTCTGGAATAAACTTTCCTCCAGGAGACTGACTGAGTACCGAAATGTTCATGTCATACTTCACAGCATACATGATACAGCTGGCTGAAGGATTAAGCTGTTAGGTGTGACTGGAACCTCCAACCCCTCCCCTTAGCAGCTCCAACCCAGATTCTTTCAGGTGCCATAGAGATCTGAGATATCTGATAAAAGAATTGAATAGATAAGATCCCCAACCCAGGATTCACAAAGAGCTGTAAAAAAGGACTACTTCCTGGCCAGAAGCCTATCTTAAACATCAATCAGATGTCATGGCAACCCCAACCCCTCCCATTCAAAGCTAGGAGGGGGCTGAGGGCTTTTAAGGCTTTGAGGCTTTTGGACTTGGGGGTTTTGAGCTCGCTCTCCCAGGAGTTAGCCTCTTGTACTCTCCCTGAGGGAGATCCTCCATCCCGATCTGGAGCCTGGCATGCCAGCCGGATTCCACAGAGCCCCAGCCCCAAGATGAGGGGACTAGTCTCCCCCATCTCTTCAGGGAGGCTATCCCCCCAGGGGGGCTAGCATTTCTCCACTCGCAAGTGCAAGGAAGCTAGTCCCATCTAGTCTTCTCTTAATAAACCAGGTCCTGTTAGCTCCCAGTGAAGTCTCTGATCTCTTGTCTGCTGCGTCGCTCGAACCCAGAACCTTACATAATGGTGCCATGACTCAGACGGAAGAGACCAGCAGCCCACGTGGGACCACCTTTCATGCAGGACCTGGCACAGTATGATCTGATCCGCTGGTCTGGCCGTGGGCTCCTCACCCACACCTACATCATGAGACTACATCATGAGACATGGAGGTCCCGGTTCCCTGTCCCCTCTATTGCTCTCAGCTCTCTCCCTCTCATTCTCCCATTTCTGAGTGGCCATTGGTACTCACTCGCCTACTCCACACCCTTGTCTGCTTCTTGCCCGGGCTCTGCCTCTCCTCTTTCATTGCCCACAGGACTCCTGCCAGGCCTTCAGACAGGAGTGCCCTAGCTAGGGACTTCTTTCCAGCCTCTGCTCACCAGCCTGCCCTGGGAGCTCCTCCGGTCTGCCTAGCCTTTCCCTCTGTCTGCCCTCACGCGCACTAGCTCAGGAACTCGTCCGGTTTCCTGGCCTCTCCCTCTGTCCCCCATCGTGCTTGAGTACTTGGTGGGTCCTCTGCTGGCCTGCATTGGGAGCTGGTCCACTGCCCTTTCCCTCCCTCTGCGCCACTCCATCCCAGCCTAGAGCCCAAACTTGGCACTTAGGCTCGCCAGCCTTCAGCTCTGTCTCCGCTCTGCACCTCTCTCCCTCCAGCATGGATCTCTTCTCTCTCTCTCCATTTTTGCAGTGGGCTCCTGTATTCTGTCTCTGGAATATCATGCAGGTTCCCGCCAGCTCCCTCTGGGCCCGTGCTCAAACTTGCCACAGACTTTGCGCCTGCCAAGGTGGCTGTATGCCATCCCCTTCCCGTCCCCTCCCCGTGTCTCGGGACACTGCGCAGCCCCCTCCCCCCTTTAGGGCCTACACCCCGAACTCACAAACTCCCAGCTGCACTCTTTCTGTCTCTGGCTGCCCTGTTCCGTACAGATCCCTCTGGGTCCTAACCTCCAAATCCAACACGCCTAGTCTGACAGGTGTCAGTCTAGAGATCCCCTCTGGGATATCATGCAGGTGAAAACTCTTATCCGCAGTGCCATCCACACACGAGCACTCAAACCCTGTGGCTGACTCTTCTTTGTTCCTGCCTCTATTTACTTATCTCGCCTTCTTTTATAGTCACTCTTCCCTGCTGCCCAGACAAAAGTGCCCTCTCTCCTTCTTATACACATGTGTGCTGTCCTTGTAATGTTTCTTTATCTTCTATGCCTAGCCCATGGGCCTCACTCTGGTCCAGCAGACCCACATAAAGCCATCCATCTCATAACTCAACCTGTCCACTAACAAAGGCCCCAGAAGTCCTTTATTCCCCGGCCCCAAGGGAGAGCTGCTGAAAAATGGCCTTTAAAATATCCCATAACCCAGAGGAACAGAAGAAGGCAAACTGAGTGTGCCATCCCAGATACAGAAGGCTTAACTACTGATGGTGGCACTCGGGGGTCCTCCCAAGAAGACCTCCAAGCAATACCACAACAGCTGCCAGGCCCACGGTGACAACAAAGGACACTGGGCACAAGCCTGCCCCAGCTCCGCAGCCACTGCCAGGGCCATACCCACAATGGGGAAAATGGGGATGCCTGGAGGATGACTGCCCTTTTTTGCAGAATCGAGGTAGGCCAGTCATGCGGTCCCCAGATCCCCCAACCCACCTTCAGATCTTCTTCACTGACAGAACTCATCTGCCTGGCCACCGAGGATTGACCTTCTGTACCATAACAATGGAGGAACCCAGAGCTGCTGCCACAGTAGACAAAAGGCCTGTTTGTAGTAGGGGACTACATGGTCTGTCTTCCTCTTCCTACTTGGGTAAGACACACCCTTAGCAGCTCTCCATGGTGGGAGTCAATGGGCCCACACCCCCAGGGCTACTCTAACTCTTCCCTACATTCTCTAAGATACCTCTGACAGTCCTCACTCTTTGGGTCAGGCTTTGAAATGCATCCTTCACTGGTCTCAATTACTATCTCTCTTTATGATCTAAACAGTTTTCTCTGAAATAGAACATTTCCTTATCCTTTCATGCCCTGGGCACTCCTATACAGTTTTCCTAATTCAGACAAATAATTACTATTATTCATATATTCCCTCAAGGCCTAAAGCATTAGGAGATTCCCCCCGCACAACTACAATTTTTTGTATTTTCTACAAGTTCACCTGGAAATTTTTAAAGTATAATGTACACACCAATAATATCAATTCATAACATTATGTGTGTTCTTTTAGTAAGATGATGCAACACAGCACTCTTCTGAGCCAAACTGCCAACTTCATGACTTCAGATGTGTCCACTTACAGGTTTGTTAAGTGGGGTCATTGGACCCTCACCTGAGTATCCAATCCCCCCTCAGCCTTAATGTTATTAAGTCTCATGGTATTAAGAAAGAAAATACGAGGGAAAAAGGAAAGGAAATATTTTATAAAGAAGGATTTATGTAAGGTTATGAGGGCTGATTATTTCCAGAATAGAAAAGAAAATAAGAAAGCCTATGCAAGTGATTGAAGGTCTGAGTCTTGAAAGAGGAGTATCTAATCTTATGCAGAACATCTTAAACAAATAACCATTGTTAATGACCACATCTGTGTCTGTGACTCTGAGTTTAACTGTTTCTTGTGGTCTTCAGGATTGGATATAATGCCAGGATGTGTCTCAATCAGGAACAAACACAATGACTAAAATGTAAACATATGCTTCTATGGATGGGAATTTTAGGTTGGATAATTTTTTTTTTAAAAGCTAACCTTCACACACCTTATTTGTCTAACCTCCGTCATGGGCCAAACTTTCTCGCATCTCTACCCCTTTGAATGTATGTTATCTAATTCCTTAAATTTCAGGAAAATAGGAAGTGGTTCCAGCTTTCATCTGAGGCCTCTTAGCTCAGCACTTTCAGTAAATTTGAATGGACAACCTCTTCTGAAACCTAATGGCCTCCTGCAGGGTCCTTCAACTTTAACCTGGCTTATGGCTTTTGCAGAATCGTCTTTGATCTCTACCTGGACCTGATCCTACAAAGTGTCAAATCTCCTGTTTCATTAACCTTTCAGGTCTAAAACAGGGTTACCAGCAGCTAAGCCTCCAAAGATTTATCCTGTCCTCTTATCCCACCAGGGGACAGGGAGGGGGAGGACTGTCAAGTCTACCTCCTCATCTGGTCAGCAGTCTCTTATGCAGGAGAAACTGTCTCAGCGCCAGTCCCTCTGTTCGCCTACATGGAAGGACTGCCACCAGCTTTTGCCCTTCTACTGTGCTTTGCTGGGACCCCGACACCACTCAAGCAGCAGCCATACATCATGAGGGTGACCAGCCCGAGTCATCTCTGCTCACCTTCCCACCAGGAAATATGCATGGCTGCCTAACCATGATGAGGACTTGAACCTATTCCAGCCTCCTGTGTCATCCCCTACTCCCCTATCATCGCCCAGAGTCAGCAGGAAGAAGTTAGAGCAGAGTGGAGCCCTTTTTTTCCTATGACAAAAAGGCTGGAATGTTAGGTGTGACTGGAACCTCCAACCCAGACTCTCAGGTGCCACAGAGATCTGATAAAAGAACTGAATAGATAAGATCCCCAACCCATGATTCACAAACAGCTGTAAAAAAAGACTATTTCCTGGCCAGAAGCCTACCTTAAACATCAATCAGATGTCATGGCAATCCCAACACCCTCCCATTAAAAGCTAGAAGGAGGCTGAGGGCTTTTAAGGCTTTGAGGCTTTGGGGGTTTTGAGCTCCCTCTCCCAGGAGTTAGCCTCTCGCAGTCTCCCTGAGGGAGTTCCTCCATCCCCATCTAGAGCCAGGCAAGCCAGCCCAGTTCCCCAGAGCCCCAGCCCCAAGATTAGGGGACTAGTCTCCCCCATTTCTTCAGGGAGGCTAGCCCCAGGGCTAGCTAGTCCCATCTGGCTTTCTCTTAATTAACCGGGTCCTGTTAGCTCCCAGCAGAGTCTCTGGTCTCTTGTCTGCTGCATCTCTCGAACCCAGAACCTTACACAAGCTTTCTATTATCCCCTGATAAGTCAAAAATCTACTCTAGTATAAAAATATACAAGTTGATATCCTTGTATTTCAATAGTTAAATTTAAAGATAATTTAAAAATTGAGACCAGCTTTCCAATCAAGACTATGAAGCTCGCTCAACCTTTGCTGCTTTCCAAGGTAGATGGAGGAAAACTCTCACAGTCAAAGTCCCAGAAATAAGAACAGGCTACTAAACGCATGGTAAAGCAAACCAATTTCACCTCTGGAAATACACATATTTAGGCCCTGTTCTAGCTAGCTTTTGTCAACCTGACACAAACTAGAGTTGCCTGGGAAGAACGAACCTCAATTGAGGAATTCCCTCCATCACACTTGCCTGTCGGCATGTTGGTGAAGCATTTTCTAGATGATGTAGAAGGGCCCAGCCCACTGTGGGTGGTGCCATCCCTAGGCAGGTGGACCTGGGCTGTACAAGAAAGGTAACTGAGCCAGCCAGGGCAAGCAAGCCAGTGAGCAGTGTTCCTCAGTGGTCTCTGCATCAGTTCCTCCCCCAGGTTCCCTCAAAGATGGACTACAATCTGTAAGCTGAAATAAACCTTTCCTCTGTCAAGCTGCTTTTGGTCGTGGTGTTTCTCCTAGCAACAGAGAAGTAACCTATACAGGCACTAAGCCTAGAGGCTCTAGAAAAACAAGAATACTCAAGCACATCTGTCATTAGCCACACAAGGCCAACCAAACATAAGTCACACAGCCTCCGAGAAACTCCACTGTACACTTGGCACAGAAAAAGGCAAAAGACAGCATTCTTTCTAAAATAGTTTGACTTTGAGGAGCCTACAAAAGGTCTCAAGAATCCCTGGGGATCCCCAGATCATACTTAGGGAATAACTTTTGCCAGGCTTGTAATGAAATTTATAGGGAGAAAACAAGGAAGATCTTTTGTCCCTGTTTATTCAGTCAAATACAGCTGGAGACTTTCTCTCCTAGTGCTGGTTGATTCTGACTGCACAGAAGAGAGGGCGGCTTCTTCCCTGCAAGTAACTTCTGCGCGATCCAGGTGGCAGATGGGGCTGAGAGTTTAGCTGGCTATGTGGTAGTGCAGATGGGTGAGCAGAAGGGTACGAAGGCCTCACCTAAGCTGTTCTAAGAGTGGCCTTCCTGGAGGGAAGAGGAAGAAGAGAGGGGAGAGGAATGCGGTTCATTTCAGACACGTTCGTTTGCTACTCCAGAAGCCTGTTTCAGGAATACTGAACTTCTTTCTGAAGTAGCCTTTTCCAATATTCCTGCTGCCATGAGACCACCTTAAATTTCTAACTGTAACCACAAGCCCCATATGGAGACTAACTTTAAAACCTATTAGGTCTTAAATCCAGTGCATCAAGCAAAAAAGAAAAAAAAAAGGCAAAGTATCCAACCTTCAATGGTTAAGTAGACAAAGATGATGTGGTCTACTCATAGAGTGGAATTTATTGAGCCTCTGAAAGAAAATCCTGACACATGCAGTCTAGGCTTTAAGTAGTCCTCTGGTTCCTAAGGTTGGAAGTATATCCTCTTAATAGTAAGAGCCCACCGAAAAGCCAGGTACCTCATAACTGCCGACCCTTGTGATGTGCTTGCTTCTGGAATTCATGTTTAACCCAACAGCCCACCCTGAAGCTGGAGTCCTACCCTCTTCTGCAGGATCAAGTGTCCAATGTCAGGTGAAAATTAATTACCAATGGAAATAATTTCGTTGAATTCCAAACTGTCTTTTAGGCCAACTCTATTGCCTCAAGAGAGGTAAGATCACAGGCCTTTGAGATGATAAAGGTGCTTGCCACCAAGCCTGATGACCTGACTTCAATCCCCAAACCAACAGGGTGAAGGAGGGAAGCCAGTTGTCCTCTGATCTCTCTACACGTGCATGGGGCAGGCGTCCCCTCCCACACCACACAGGACAAATAAATGTGAATTTTAGAAAAGATCGGGATTTAAGTAAGTTCAAACAGTAAAACTTCCCAAGATCACAAGATCACCTCCCGGGGCCGCCCCCGGGGCTCAGAGCAGCGATTCTACCCTCCACCCACCTGTAGGGGGTCAAAGCTCCACCGCTGCTTTGCTGAGAGCCGGGTATGTTACCTTGCCCAACCTGTTTCCTCATCCTCAGAAATCGGACAACAGTGTCATCGTACTGAGAGGATTTGATATAAGCAAACAACTTAGGCAAGGCACCTGACTCAGTCAATGTTAACTCCATCCGCATCATTAGAAAAAAGTAAATTGTTTGGTGAAGTCAGATTCACGCAGAGATCACGGAAAGCAAGTAGCTTTGGAGAAATCCCTGGAAGCTCTTTCTTTGAGCCACAGAGGGTCTTCAGAGGCGGATCCCGCTTGGCCATGTGCAGGTCCTGCCATCCGGCTGGCACCTGCAGTGGGGGAGGCACTGGAATCGGAGACAGCCGGCCTGAGGCTGCTCGGGGTGTCTCCCGGCTGCGTCCCACTTTTCCCGCTCCCCGCGCGCCCCTGGCTGCGCCCCGCGCTCCCGCGGCTGCGCCCCGCCCCCCCTGCGCCCCGCACCCCGCCCCGTGCACCCCAGGCTGCGCCCCGCGCTGCCCACTTCGGGGTCTCGGGACAGCGGGCGCCCTACAGTCGCGCCCGAAACAGCCGCGGCGGTGGACGCGTCGGGCCACCTCCCGCACTAACCTGCGAAGGCCTCGTGGAGCAGGAGCAGCACGCGCGGTCGCGAGGGTCAGAGCCCTTAAAGCCTCCTGGGCCAACCTGTGGTGCGCGATCTCCTGGCTCCGCCCCAGCCGTCCTGGCGCGATGCCCAGACCCCCACCCCCACCCCCACCCTACGGGCGGAGCCCACACCCTCACCAGGGAAGGAGCAGCTCTCCCAGCTGCACGGGGTGACCCAGGGAAGACTTCAGAAAGACCTGCTGAAAAAGCCTCCTGCGTCTGGAGGTGGGGCCTAGGGACAAGGTCTCAACACCGACAGCCACTAGGTGGTGGCTTTCAAGACTGGGATTAGCCAAGTGAGGCTCACCTGGGGAGGGAGTGCAGTTGGCACTGCAAAGTGGCAGCCGCCACCCACCGCTTCTGAGTCAAACGTCAAGCTCCCGGGGGTGCGGCCCGAAGCGTCCAGATTGGCCAATGCTCGCAATAGTTTGAGGTGTACTTGGGAATGTGAACTGAAGTTACCAAAAGAAAACAAAACAAAACCAGCACCCAAAGTTAAACATTCCACAAGGCCGACTTACTAACAAACTGTGGACAGCTGGATATTGCAGATTGAGAGCCAAAATTATCTTGGGCTGTCTTAGCCCCTACATGGCCATTTATTGCTTACCTCTGGATGAGACCATCAGACTGTCAGGCAAATCCTCCTGGAATGTGCAGAGAGATGCCTAACTTCCAGCACTCCAAAGGCTAAGGAAGTCATCAGATAACATCTGAGGGCTGGAGCAGGGATTTCCTCTCTTGGCTGAAACTTGTCTGACTGACATTCCCACCAATATAGTTTTGAAATATCTTAATGGATGATTTTTCTTTGTTCTGTTATTATTAAAACTTCACGAAAATGTCCCCATGTTGGAACAGGGTATTTGTTGCACCCTGAATTTGTGTTCCTGGGCCATGGTCCCTCAGACTTGGTACCAGAATAAACTCTCCTCCCTTTGAGGTGAGTGCTTTCTTTTCTTTCTGTAGTCCGGTTGAATAATCCTCCTATCTTAGTTTGCTTCTCTATTGCTGTGATAAAAACACTGACCAAAAACAACTTGGGAAGACCACAGAGGAACACTGCTTACTGCCTGGCTCCCCTGGCCCATGCAGCCTGCTTCCTTATACAACACAAGACCACCTGCCCAGGGGTGACATCACCCACAGAGGGCTGGGCCCTCCCACATCACTTGGGAGGCTGCAGACATGGCCACAGGCCAGTCCAATGGAGGTAGTTCCTCAGCTGAGAGTCCCTCCAGCCAGGTGTGTCAAGTTGACAATTAAGGCAGAGTTCCTTTCTCTGTCCTTCACAATATCTCTTTAACTCATGTACTGAGGACTGGTGGCCAAGCCTAGCTTTTTAGGGTTGCCAAGGTCCAGACTTTAATCCTAAAAACTCCAGTAACACAGTCAAAGTTTTCAGTTACTAGGGACTTGGTACTCATAGTATGATCCCAGGATAAAGCAGCTCTCTCAAACCCAAGTTGAATCTCTTTGGCAACAAGACCTGGACGTGATCGGTAGGCCCCACTGTGCAGAGAGAACAGCTGTTGGGTCTCTTCCGCCATCTCTGTGGTTTGTGGCCATCTAGCACCTATTGGATTCGAATCCTAAGTGAGTGACTAAGAGGCTCTGAGGTCAGTCCCACTCCGGGGCCACCCTGCTAAAGAACCACCCTGGGCTCCTGCTCCTGCCAGCCTGGGGAGTCAGTGTCTGCCCCATATCCTTACTTCCTGCAAGCGTTAGTGAGGATAGAATTGCCCTCCATTTCCAGCCTTGAGGCTTTGACTCTCAGTCACAAACCCAAACAACAGTCAACAAAGATCTTCCAGTCTATCCTGATATAAAGATCTGAGAGGGTACTAGAGAAACGTCTCAGCAGTTAAGAGCACTGGCTGCCCTTGCAGGGGACCTGGATTCAATTCCTAGCATACACATGGCAGCTAATTACTATCCTTAACTCTAATTCCAGGGTATCTAACGGCCTCTTCTGACCTCTGAGGACACTGTACAACACAGGTACACTCACATACAAACAAAACACTCACATAAAGAACTGAGTGAGGTCTGAGGCTGGGGCTCAGTTGGTAGTGCTTGCCTAATATGCCTGAAACTCTGGATATAATCCTCAGCACACCTTTACTCCCAGCACCTGGGAGGCAGAGAAAAGTGGATCTCTGTGAGACTGAAGCCAGCCTGGTCTTCAGCTCCAGGCCACAGGCCACCAGGAGCCCATCTCAAAAAACAAAACAATTAAGAGTATTTTAAGTTGTATAGCAAGTTCAAGGCCAATCTAAGTTACCTCAGACCAAGAACAGAATATAAATTCTCTCTCTCTCTCTTTCTCTCTCTCTCTCTCTCTTTCTTCGCTGGAGAGATGACTCAGTGATTGGAGAGCAGTCACTGCTCCCACATGGTGACTGACAACTGGCTGTTAGCCCCAGTTCCGGGGATGCAACACCCTCTTCCAATCTCCGTGGACTTTGCACAATACAGGTACACTAACATGCAGGCAATATACTTACACACATAAAATAAAAATAATAAATGAAATATTTAAAATAATAAAACATTTTTTTAAAGTTAATTATTTTTCTTTAATTTTAAAAAGAGCTGGGAATGGTAGCACATACCTTTAGTTCCAGCACTTGGAAGGCAGAGACAGGTAGAGCTCTTTGAGACTGAGGCCAGTCTGATCTATATAATGAGTTCCAGGCCAGCTGGGGTTACAGGGAGACTTTATTGCAAAAAGACCAAGAACAAAAAAAATTTTTAAGGCGTTTCAATTAAATGCAAATAAGTCAAAGGGAATCCTGGGGAACACCTGGTCTGTCATTCCTCAAGCAATGTCCACAGGCTAAACTGAATGGCTGGGAGCCTGAGGAAAATCCGGAGATCTGCCCAGTCTCAAAGCATTTCTCTCTGAACATACATGTATCAACAAACAGGGAAAACAGTCACTTCACAGTAAAGAAAATTAGCAATCCCCATCTTAGCATGTGACACGGAATCACCCCATAGTTCGATACACAGACATGCCACCTTGATGGCTCCTGCTCAGCAACATACAGCCTCCATCTCAAGAGAAAATATCCCACCATCTGCACAGAAGAACAGTCTGCAAGGTGACCAGGAACTCAGAAGTCTCAAGGTCACAAAAAAAAAAAAAAAGGCAGAAGTGCTGTCGGATGAACAGAGAACAGACACAGCAACTGAATGGATTACACGTAGCATAGGAAGAAAAAGAAAAGCATTAGTGGAAAAACTGGTGAAACCTGAATATACTTGTAGTTTTTAGTTCATGGGATTGCCCAAATCAGTTTCTCTCAGTGCTGAGAACTGTCCCAGGGTTATAAAAGATGACAGGGAAGCAAGTGGCTGGGGCACAGAGGGAACTGGCAGGTTTTGCAGCCACTCTACCATGGAGCACAGTCCCAACTGCTCTCAGTCTATGTTTCCAACTCCCTTTGTAAATACAAAGTGGTCTTTAAAAACGGGATGGGATGCTACATGCCTGTAATCGCACTGACGAGCAGAGGCAGGGGGATCAGGAGTTCAAGGTCATCCTAAGCTACACATGGAGTTGGAGGCCTACATGCGACCCCGTCTCAAAAAATAAAATAAAACCTTAATAAGGAAAAATACATGCAATAAAATTTGTCAGTAAAAATCACATTATTGGGGCTGAAGAGATGGCTAGGCAGTTAAGCGCACTGACTACTCTGCCAGAGGACCTGAGTTCATTTCCTACATGGTGGCTAATAACCATCCTTAACTACAATTCCAGGGCATCTGACTCCCTCTCCTGGCTTCCTTGGGTACCAGGCATGCGCTATAGTACACTTACATACATGCAAGGAAAACACTCATAATAAAATAATTTGGGGTGGGGGGATTTGAGACAGGGTCTCCCTGTAGTCAGCTGGCCTAGAACTTGCTATGGAGATCAGGCTGGCCTTGATCTCACAGAGATCAGCATGCCTCTGCCTCCCGAGTGCAGGGATCAAAGGCATGTGCCATCACATCAGGTCATAAAATTTTTTTTTTTTTTAAATCACCCTAGTAAA
Source organism: Eospalax fontanierii (assembly GCA_035773235.1). Lineage (NCBI taxonomy): Eukaryota > Metazoa > Chordata > Mammalia > Rodentia > Spalacidae > Eospalax > Eospalax fontanierii. The sequence goes on along the minus strand of CM069542.1, from coordinate 57,353,244 downwards.
ATGTCACTTAAGGAAAAAAGGACTTTGTAGAAACAGTGAACACAATAGGAGATTCACAAAGGAGAAACTATGCTTAAATCTGAAATGAGAAAGACAACTAAAAATGGAATAACATCTTTACTGTAAAGTGTAATGCACAGAAATTTGTCTCAAACAAAATCCCTTTAAGTGAAAATGAAAAGAGGGCAATGAATCACTCTAAACTGTACAGCTCTAAAAGGTGTACCCTGCCTTCAGAAGCTGGCTTAATGGAAGGTGTCTTTCTTTTTCCTGAATGTTTATTATTCCTAAACAGAGCATGTTGAAGGTCCCTGTTCTGCTCTGTCCCATGTGTAAACTAAGGAACAAGGAACAGCACACACACATTTCACAGAACTGGTAGAACTTTTAACCTGAAATTTGTTGCCTGGACCTGACATTGAGCTGGGACACAAGTCTTCACCCACCTTTGGACTCGGACTATTAGTCCATTTTCTGTTGTTATTACAAAATAGAAGATGGATTTATTCAGTCCAGTTTTGGAGATTCAGTGCAAGCACAAGCATCAACTCCAGTCTGCCGAGTCTACCAAGGACACTGAGGCTGGACCACAAAGGACAGAGAAGCAGGGAGACAGGCAGGGAGATAACATCATGCAAGAGAACGAGAACACAGTGTGGCCTCTGCTTTCTGACTGAAAAGTTTAAAGTAATTGCAGAGCGGGGGGGGGGGGGCTGCCGCTGGGGAAGGGTAAAGATGATTAAGAATTAAATATTCTGTATGAACTACACAACAATTCGATGAAAAAAGAAATTCAATACCCAACCTTCACATAAAAAAATTAAGTAACTGCTACTAAGGAAAACCATCCTCTTGCAATGTCATTTTCAGATCATTCTGCAACTGTTCTGTCCCTGTCTCTCTATTAGTTGTTTCCTGTGTTGGTGTCTGTAGTGACATATTTTGACTCTTTCATTTCCTTTTGTATTTTCTGATTACAGTGAGCTTTAATATGATAACAGTAGTGGTTAGGGTTGCCAACTTGACAGAATCTGTACTCACCTGTGGATTGAGGTTAGCTCCTCAGAGTTTCTAGGAGGGGGTCATCTTGATTATGTTAACTGACGTAGGAAGACCCATCCTAACTGTGTGCAGCACCATTCCCAGAGCAGGGCATCCTGGACTGTACAGTAAGGCAGGGGACTGAGCAGCAGTCACCCATCACCTTTCTCCGTGTCCTAATTGTGGATGCAATGTGACCAGCTGCTGGAAGCTCTTGTCTTGACTTTCCCACCATAATGGACTGCACCTCAAACTGTAAGCTAAAATAAACTCTTAATGGGAAAACAAAGACAAAAAGCTGAAGCTATTATAATAAAAAAAACCTGACCTGATGCTCCAGTAGCTTAGAAATAACATCGATAGCACACACCATCCCTAGACCCTCACCCTTCCCCACAGATGTCCCAGATCTTACACATAGCAGAGATCTGTACTTCATGTAGTTAGTTCTTGTGAAAATGTGGTATCTGATATTTATATTGATTCTTGTCAATACATCTGCATATAGGTTCAAGTTATTCTTTTTCATCTTTTTGTTTCACTGCGGACTCCTGCTAGCATTCCTTAAAAGGCATTGAGTAGTAATAAACTCAACATAGATTCATAATCTTACCCTTTTTGTCTTTTTATCCATGGAGACTTTCTGAAAAATAGTTACAAATTAAAACTATAGTGGCAATGATTTTCATACTTGCAATTCTATCTACCCATACTGGGGATTTCTTTCTTCATATGGGTTCAAGCTACTGTCTAGCGCTCCTTGCCTCCCCTTGAATGACTCCTTTTAAATTTCTATGGGGCATGTCCACTGGCAACAAGTTCCCCAGGTTTCCTTCATCTAGGAATATCAGGATTTCTCCACATTTTAAAAGATTTTTATGTTTTATATATGTCTATGTATGTCCACAGATATGTGACACCAGAAGACGGAGTTGGAGTTACATGCAGTAGTGAGCTGCCCAATGTGGGTGCTGGGAACCGAACTCCAGGCTTCTGCCAGGCCAGTAAGCTCTCTTAACTGCTGTGCTTTTCCTAGAGCCCCTCTCCCTCAGGTCTGGCAGATATGTATTTCTCAGTATTTTACCACTGCTTCCTGGGCTGCATGAATTGGTCAGTGAGATCTCACTGTGGACCCCTTGACAGTAATGAGTTTATTTTCCTTTGTGACTTTTGATAGTTTCAGTGTATAAGATTTCAATTGGAGGTCGTTTGGCTTCTTGAGTTTGTATACTCATGTCTTTCATCAAATCTGCACTTTTAAATTCTTTTCTCAAGTGACTTTTCTGCCCCTTTCTGGGACTTGCATGTGCTGATCCACTTAATGGAGCCTTCTAGGTCCACTCATGTTCACATCTCTTCTTTCTGTTCCACAGATTGGACGGTTCAGTTGTTCTCCACATTTGATGATCTTTTTGTTTGTTTGTTTGATCAAATATTCTGTTAAACATTTCTACTAAGTTTTTCATTTCAGTTGTATTTTTCAGCTCCAGATTTCTGTTTCTATATTTTCTACATTTTATTTACATTCTCACTTTGGTGAAATTCTTGATTTTATTTAGTACCCTGTCAGTGTTTTCCTTCTTTGAACATATTTAAGAAAGTTGTTTGCTTTGTTTCTGTGATGGACGTATGATGGGGCAGGGAGGTCTGTCATGTGCAGTTTCTAGTCTTGGGAGGACTGATTCCCAAGAACAAACTTCCTACCTCCCTCCATGGCCAGCTAAGGTCTTGACTCCACGTGGTCCTGGGCACACAGGCCCCGACAGTGAACCCTTCCCACTCCCAGGAAACAAGACATTTTTTATCATTTTTCTATTATTCTTCTACAACCCCAGTGTGCCTTCATCCGTGCCCTACAGAAAATGTAGAGCTCCTAGCTGAACTTCCAGAAATAATAAAAGGAGCATTGGCCAAGGAGCTTGGGAAGTGAATACATGAAAATCAGTAAAAATATTACATTTTTAAAAATTACATGGGGCTGGAGAGATGACTCAGCAGTTAAAAGCACTGGCTGCCCTTGCAGAGGACCTGGGTTAAATTCTCAGCACCTACGTGGCCGCTAACAACCACCCCTAACTCCAGTTCCAGGGAATCCAACACCCCCTTCTGACCTCCATGGGCACTGACTGCCTGACACTGGTGCACTTACACACAGGCAATACACTCATACACATAAAATAATCTTTAAAAATTAAAAAAATAAAAATTCCCACTCTTGGTTTCATAAGTCTAATGTCTGGGGTTCCTGCAGGATGGCTATTTTCAATTCATTCTGTTTCTTGAATGAGCCTTAATTTTCCTTTTGGGGGGATATATCTGCACAGGCATGTGTATAATGCATTCTAGTTTTATTGAAAACTGGGCATTTGAATACTGCAATGAAAACCTGATTCTCACTCTTCCCGAGTGCTATGGACAACTGTAGTAGACGAGAATGTCTAGGTACTTTCAAATAATATCCATTATTATCACTACCGAGGGCAGTGGTGATCCATGTTACTTCTAAACCATCTTTGCAGACTGTGTTCCCTGTGTGGTCCCATGAACTCTGTTACTTCAATTTTGTAAATAATATTTTGAAAGATTTCCTTGAATTCCAGGAGCCTTAAATATAGCTTTAAACCACACACAAAAGCACTTCTTCCTGACTTTGTAGACCACCTTTATACAGGGGTTCTCCAACACTTAGGCAGGAATGCACTTAACTTGGGAGAGAGCCCTATGTGAAAAGTGCTGCATGTCTTAGTATGCCAGAGAATCCGCCGTAGCTTTCTATCTTAGCATTTCTTCCCAGGCTTTAGATAATCTATTCCACATCTTGACTACAGGGTAACCAAGTTTCCTTACAGCATTACTGAGTAATGAGAAAAATGCACCTTTTTGGCCTGAACTCTTGAGTTAGTAAATTCAGAGATGAGTACTTTTTATCAGATAGATGGTCCTCGTTAAAACAAGACATTGGCAAAAATTTTTGGACTAAAAAGTCTGTTATGGACTGGGGAGATTGATTGGCTGGTGAACAGCTTGTCATGCATACATGAGGACCTAAGTTCAGGTCCCAGGACCCACACAAAAAAGGCATGTACATCAGCATGTGCTGCAGTCTCAGGGCTGGTGAGGCTGTCTGGCCTAGCTGAACTGGTAAATTCCAGATTTATGACTGTCTCAAATCCAGCGGACAGACTGAGGAAGACACTCAAGGTCCCCCCGGCCTGTAAATACATGTGCATGCATGCACACCTGCACATGAGCACAAATATGAGTACGCACACACACACACACACACACACACACACACACAATAATCTTCTGTGCCCAGAAACTTTGGTTTGCCAGTTTTACCATTTATAGATGCTGCTGAAATCAGTCATGGTGGTGACTTTCTCGTTTCGTCCTTATCTGCATTTAGTCATTGTAGTACTTGAAGGACAAGGTTTCCTTTTCCCCACTCATTTATCTGTCATTACATATTAGCATACTCAGCCAGCCACTAGCCACATGCACTGAAATGGGAAATGCCTGTAAAATGGAGAGTCAGCTACCACAGCTTTCCTGGCATATTTCTGCCAAAAACCAATATACTAATAATTCAGAGCACAAGGGCAAGAATGAAAATGTTCTTACTCATCCAACTGAGGAGAATAGCATAGAAGAGATCCCTGAACTATTTTGTAACCTTTTTGCAGATCTCAATTTTTTTCAAAATATATGATCAAAAACATATAACATTTTCAACAGAAACATCAAAAACCCTCACAAGGGGCTGAAGAGATGGCTTAGTGCTTAAGAACCCTGGCTACTCTTGCAGAGGACTGGGGTTCAGTTCAATTCCCAGCACCCACATGGTGGCTAACAACCATCCGCAACTCCAGTTTCAGGGGATCTGATGCCCCCTTCTGACCTCCACTGGTCCAATGACATGGGTGTACTTACATACATGCAGGCAATACACTTATACACATAAAAATAATAAAATTTTTAAACCCTCAAAAATATTTCAACACATTAAAATCAGATTTCATATAGTAACATTTGAGTACATTCAAATTTTATTACTATTGCCTATAAATTTAACACTAACGTCTGTGCAACAGTCCTCTGAGACAGAGGGATCGAACACTACACAGAAATTAGACACTAAACAGTACCACATTCAACAAGACTTTCTCAATGCAGTAAACCAAGGTTGACAATAAATTCAGGGTGAATGACTCTGGTTATACAACATAACTAAATTTATCACTAAGTGAACATTACAAATAATATTAAAATGTTACATAGACTTACAAAAGTTCAGAATTTTTTCCTATATATGTATGTATACAGACAGGTTTACAATATAAAAACCTGTACCTTACACACTCTGAGGTTTTAGCAAAGCATACATTATCGATATATCTGCCATACAGTGCAATTTTATTGTATAAGACACGAACAATAGTGCTCTTAAATCCAAGAGTCACATTCAAATCTATCAAGAGTACAGTCCAAATACCCAGCTACTGAACAAATACATGTTCTTTTTTTTTCAATTAAACTAAATTGTGCAAGTATAGTATACTTAGTGTAGCTGGTATTAGATCTATAAGAATTGTAAGCAATGGGATTTGAAATGCACTCGTGGGAAGACCTCACCCCTCTAACGATGTACAGTTCACAAGTGGAGCCAAAGTCTCAGCTGACAGACACAGGAAGGCCTATGCAGTGCAGTCACAGTACAACCCACAAACAGAAAACCCCTTAGACTCACAGATGGTTTAAGAGAACAGCTCTGAAAGCAGTGGGCTGTCATGAAGACAATGCAGTGGCTACAGCAACTCTATGACTTCTCCTTAGACTAAACACAGGATGCTCTTCCACAGGGCTGTTCAGGTGAGGAGTGCTCGGATTTCTTAAAGGAGCATTCGAGTAACAAGTTCAAAAGTTTAAAAATCTAATTTCAGAACTTCAGGGTTTAAAGGAAGGAGCTGTTGTGAACAGCATATTATAAAGACTGAGTGAAAGTAGATGTAATTTTAATAAACATTTAGAAGTTCATAGTTGAAATTAGGTATTTTGTATCATCTGCAAATAAACACTAATGGAAAAACCAGTCTTCTAATGTTTTGTTAAGGTGGTAAAAAAACATTCTTTAGTAATAACTTAAAATATCAGCTCTGGAGAGGAATGTTTTCTTCATGCTAAGAAAGAAGCAATGAAGCTCTCCTGAGAATGAGTATGATCCTGTACCAGACACGCCAAATGACCTTCTATCCTGTTGGAGGCCAAAGTTCCAGAACCCAAGGTAGCCCAGTCTGCCCAGGAAATGCTTTTCTAATGCACACAGCTCCACCCAGGCTGTCATTGGAGTCTGGAAGTGGATGGACACGAGGACTTCAGTGCCATACTGAAGTCTGATAAGCAAGCTTGGTGACCAGACTTCTGACTGGTAAGGACAAATAGCTACTCCCCAGACCAGATACCAACCAGTGTCCGGTGTCTCTAAGCCGATTTTTTTTTAATGTGGGCAAATATTGCTCTCAGTTTCATCTTCAAAACTGGTCAGATCTTCCCCATGATACTGTATTTAACATAAACAATCTTACTGAATCAAAGACCAAAAAGTCCCACTAAACTCCATCTTTAAAAATGAAGAGCAAAAAGGCCCAACTCCATGTCAGGCCTCAAAGTCAAAGAAGAGTCATTAGCTCTGGACACAGAATTCTCAGTGATTATCTTCAACTGTCTTCTCAGCTTTGTTTTAAAAATCACTTTAAATTTTTGCCTTAACAGCCTAATTTTTCCTTGAAATATTATGTGCATGTGTGTACGTTAAACCTATTGGATTTTATTATTTCTGCTTAACCTCTCTCCCCATTCAATACAATAAAAAGTAGTGGCCACTTACTAAAAGTGTGGTCAGCAAAAGTTTTGGGTTTCTTATGTAATAAGTAACTTTTCTGATTTTCAAAAATGACATTTGATCTTAAAAACCCCTGCACTGTTGATAAAGGAAGATCTCTAACAATTGCAGATCACTTTTATGGGGCCACTTTGTGAAATGCCCCTCAGATGTAAACAGAAGATGAGTGTCTCACCTGATTATCAGCTCTATGCAGCCTGGCTTGCTCAGTAATTCACCACTTTCTTCACTGGTTTTTAAAGCCACAGCCACCATCTCCAGTCTCACTGGCAGCAAGCGCCGTCTGAGTGCGCGCTCATGCTTTATTCCTCTCACCCAAGGGAAGGTAACTCAGCAGTATTACTAAAACCCTCTTTCTGTCGCATTGATGATGCATGGTATTTGAATGAGTTCTTGAACCTGGGGAAACTCCAATATTTGCATTATTAAACAACCTTTTGAAACGTGAATTGATACCAAGATTTATTTTGAAAGCTGAGATTTGGATAGTCTCTATAACACTCAATGCAAATTTGTCAAAAATAGTAATGATTGTTGTCTCTATAGGAAAAGGAAAAGGCAAGATGCTGAAATACTATGCTGATCTCTGGATTGTACATCAAGTATTCATCAGGAAGACTGGAATAAAGCTGATGGCAGCAAATCTCTCCATGACCAAGTGCAATAAAACTCCCAAGTTTCTACCCACAGAAGCCATATAGCTCATCCAGACAAGCAGTAGGAATCACCAAGGAAAGTATGTCCACATGGTTTTCCTTATGGGACTATCCACTGAGAATAGAACTTCACCTGCAGCCTTGGGACCAACACAGGACACAAAATGGGCAGCACACAAACCCACAAGGCGGGCAGCTCAGAGCAGCCAAAAGCAGAGGGTCCTAGTTCTTCTTTTTCAAAACTAAGACGGACAGTTCATACAAAGCAGGTAGCTTCAGCAAAACAGAGCCTTGTACTTCTTTCCCTCTTTCAGGGGACCAAGGAAGTCAGTCAATAGTAAAACCATGCTCGGGAGGAGGGGGCAGGCAAGAGTACAACAGAATCTGGACTGCGGTCTGGGGCCAAAGCTTTTGCTACACATGGGAGGAAGGAGAGAGAGGGATGAGACAACTGGAGGAGAGTGGGGGCCACCTTCTAACACTTTGGAAGGTGGCCACAGAGTCTGCTAGTTTAGTTTTTTTTGTTTTGCTTTGTCTTTTTGAGAAAGGGATCTCACCTTGTAGTCCAGGCTGGCCAGGAATCCACTCTATAGCCCAACTAGGCTGGCCTCAAACTTACAAATCCTCCTGCCTCAGTCTTCCAAGTACTACCACATCCAGCTTCAGAGTCAATTTTTACAAGTTATATTTTTACCTTGATATATGACTCTAAAGAAAGAGTTGGAGAAATGGTTATGATTCTTCAGTTATGATTTTAAAGGAGAACTGGAGTAGACAGTGCTTACTACAAGGAGCACTACCATGAAAGAAACAGACTTAGCAGTGCTGATCCACAGGCAGGCAGAGTTGCAGGCATTCAGGGCACAAGTGCAGCCACTGCTGTCTCTGTAACCCAGATACTGAATGAATTTCCCAGTCCAGTTAAACTCATCTAACACATAATGGACAAATCCACAAACAAGACATATTCACAAATAGCTCCAGCTGACATCGAAGTCTAATTGTATTAGTAAACTCTTAGAATACTTAAAAGTAAAATACCCCATACAAACACACATATAAACCAGTGCAGGAAGAACTTCAGACAAGCGCAGTGCATCCTGGTTTGAGGATCTGAAGCTTAGTTCTAACGCATGAATTCTATTTAAGTGCCGGTTTCATTTGACATCCATCATTTGATACACATTTATGTTTGGTCAGAATCCTGAATACCAACGCCACAATAACAGATTGTGATCAGTAACAAATCCCTACTTCAATTCTGTATTTCATGTACTTTTAGTGTCTACTCTTGAATTTACATTTTCTTAATAAAAACATCAGAGAACTATACCTGTTACCCTTGTAGAAATAATTTACTTTGAATAACTATTCTGATTTTCCCTTCTTGACAAACCAGAATGAGAATGAATTCAGCTTTGCTAGTCTACAACTTTTTACAGAGAATGGTTATTTTATACAGAAGAGGGGAGAAAGGAGGAAGCCTGTTAAACACAAAATTCTGGGTTTATCAACCATTTCAGTTTTGAAAAGCACTCCTATATACCTGAGCGCTAATAAGCCTGGCCCATGTTTTGGATCAACTATTCCCTAAAGAAACCAATGCCTCGACAGTCAGGACCGCTGCTCAGAAGTGATATGGCAGCCGAGGCCATTGATGCCATTCTCAATAGCACCTCTGTCCTGCTCCCAAAGGCAAGGGCCTAACAGGCCACATCAAAATGTGTGACTGGAGGGACTTCCGCTCTATATAGTTGAGGAAGCCACGACAGTACAGAGATCCCAGTCTACAGCCTGAGGGTCAAGGCTTCTGTGTAAAGTGAACTGAGGAGCAAGCGGAGGGAGGCTGACTCTGGCCTGGACCAGTCCTGAGGAAGTGGGAAACTGTTCAAGGACTCTCCCGTAGCCCACTGTCTGTTTCCAGTTCGGCTAGTTGCTTCCTCAGGACGTTGACCTTTGCTTGTAGTTCCTTGTTATATTCAATGATGTTAACCATTTCTTCATATGCTTCATCTAGGTACTTAGATGATCGGTTCCAACGAAGGAAAATTCCTGTTGAATCATGGACAATAAATAAACAGAAGGGAGAAAGATGCATTCAATGGAGCAACATCATGTTACTGGGTAACTAATGCCATCTACCACTGTCCATTTTTTTCCACAACTCACACTATTCTGTTTTGTGTTTTGCAGTACTGGGGTCTTGGCCATGGACATGCTAGGCAAGTACTCTACCATGGAGCTCTTCTTGATTTTGAGGATAAAGTCTTAAGTTGCCCAAGCTAGCCTGAAACTTGTGATCCTCCTGTCTCAGCCTCCCAAGTGGCTGGGATTATTAGCAGGCACCACTGCACCCAGCTCACACTCTAAGATACGTAAGCTTCTTAAGGTACTGGAAGAATACAGTTACATACACCATCAAAGAACGATTGTTGTTGTGTATATACTCATTAATTATCAAACGTTTATCAAATAAATAAAAACACTGTTCTGCTATACGCTCATGAAAACAAACAGTTCATTTTCAGGGCCACAAAATTTCCACTGTCACAGTATAAAGAATTTGATTTTATCACGATAGCATTTTACTCAACCTTGTGAGATCTCCTGCATGAGTGAAACCATTCTCACTAGAAAAGTGATACAGTAAAAACAGAACCACATACTGTTATTTAAGCCTCAACTTGTGCATCGCCATGACCTGACCCACCCCTGCCGCCACTGTTAGTCTTCCAGTTCCACGGGCAATTGCTTCTTCCCTCCAGTGATAATTGCCCACTCGTCATGGACTGAAAAGACACAGTCAACATCCCAGGTGACTGGCTCTGGAACCCCCTGGATACCAAATTCTTGGATGCCTGAGTCACTCAGATCAAATGGCATAATATTTGCTTACAATCAAAGCACATACTCATTTTGAGATGCAATTTCGAATCCAATGAACATAATATGTGAACAGAGGTTATACTATATTGTTTAGGGAATGACAAGGAAGGAGTCAGCACATGTTCAGTTCAGGTACAAATTTCCTTAAGTATTTCCAATTCAGGGCTAGCTAGCTCTACAGATAATGGACGGCCAGATGTTTAAAGGTCATCTGACTTGTGCTCCTTTCTTTATAACATGAGTATTCTGTTTCTATACCCTTCTTCAATGTAGAAATCACTATTAAAGCCTATCTATGACTTAAGTAAAAAGAAAAGAAAAATTTTCCATACCAAACAGTAGTCTTACATGATATATCTACCATTAAGACTTTGCTGGACACAGAATCTTCCCAGGCTGAAGTCGAGAAGGGGCGCAGCAGGCGCCGAGGCTCTTTCTTACTGAAGAGGCGGGGACTCAGCCCCGAAGTGGCAGTCCTGTCACAGCCAGCTCCTCATTTCAGTGATTAAACACAACACTGGATTTTAGGTAGAATTGTCTCAAGACATCTTTTAAAAACCTTCGCTACATTTATTTATTTATTTGTGCGTGTGTACGTAGGTCAGGGGACAACCTGCCCTTGCCAGAGTCAGTGCTCTCCTCTCCTTCTACCACATGAGTCCTGGAGACAGCGCTCAGCTTGTCACACCCAATAGTAGCAGGCACTTAAATCTACTGAGCTATCTCACTGGCCCAGAAAGCTTTAAAAAGGAAATAAAGCTGCAATCTCTTAAGAAGTCATTTATTTTGTGACCTGTGATTGTCTACAACAATCCAGAAAGCACGCAGAGAAGTTCTGCTCTAGGTGGCCAAAGGCCTCCATGGAATCAACACACAGAAACCTTGTTCAAAAGACCTAGAGAGTGCTGGGGGGTGGGGGTACCTAGCCTGAGGGGAGGTGCAGCCAACAGCAGACATGAAAAGAGAAACACAAGTTAAGACAGACCAAGAAAGCACAACAGCTCAAGAGCACACCACGATGGCGGGCCAATCGATCGCCCGATCACTTTCCAGTTGTGAACTTCCTGGGGAGCACACTGGCAACTGACACGCACAGCAATCTGGTTGAACTTACCACAGAGCTCCATTCTTGTATCTGCACCCTCTGCTCTATAATACAGTCACTAACTGCAGATGTACTCATCGTCTTCACAGTGATTCCAAAGAAATTACACGGTATTTTTATATTCTTGGCTTAATGAATATCTAATTCATTTTAGGTGAATTTGGGTAATTAAAAAATTTTTGGTTTATTTATTTTTATTTTGTATGTGTGTTATGCCTGCATGTATGTAAGTATACCCGTGTCTTGCAATGCTCATGGAGGACAAAAGAGAGTTTCAGATCCCCCAGAACTGGAGTTATAGGCATTGTTAGCTGCCATGCAGGTTCTGGGATTCAAACCCAGGTCTTCTGCAAGAACAGTCAGTGCTCTTAACTGCTGAGCCATCTCTCCAGCCCTGAATTTTGGTAATTTTTTTTTTTAAAAAACAAGCTTTGTTATTTAAGGGGATCAGCTTCAGTAATCTGAAACATTATACATATAAGAAACAAATTTTAGGATACTGTGAAATGCAATATAGACTGCTGCTCCATATGAACAGTGAGGTATACACAGCTATTCATTTTGTGACTATTTACAGACTACTGCAATGACTAGATGTGTGACTATGTGCTATCATTTAACACAAGGACCTACTGTAATGACAGCTTCTAAAAGCAAGAGATAAAAACTCTGCCAGAAGCTTACAACTTATTCATGTCCCAACTACCTACCATAAGCCAAAAGTAATATACACGCTGGAGAGGCCTCAGCGGTTAAGAGCACATGCAGGCAATACATTCACCACATAAATTTTTTTTTAAAGTAGTATACTGCTTATCTAGGGAAATGGTAAATGAGATAAACCACAGTGTCCATCACATCATGGCTGTTAATCCACAATGGAGACTGAACACAGCGTGTAGTCAGCTGACATGGAAGAGAGGCCACATCCACACTGAGAGAACAATAACAACCACACACAGACTGGAGGAGGTGGAACAGCCAGGTGCCATCTTCAAATACGAACCATTGCCTACATTCCCAGGCATCCCAGAGCACAGTTCAGAGGGAGTGAAAGCTCTGCATGGGGCAGGGGTTACCTTCCCACAGTAGAAGACTCTGCGGAGCAACAGAAGGCCAGATGACGAGGTTGTTGGCTTCAAAGAGTGGATTTGTGAATTTACTCAGCTCGCTGGGCCGATTGACCCACGACCACAAAGACATCGTTTTCTGCTGTAGCTTCAGCTTACGTCTGAGAAGAAGAAAATCACCATTAGAGCTGTTAACATGTAACAACCACTCAACCACTGTTAAGTGTTCCTCTTAACAAGTCAACTTCTATTCCCCATATGACAGAAAACAAGACTGAATAGAGAAACAAAACACTTTAGAATAAAAATATCTGTCAGAGGTCAGTGAGATGGTTCAGAGGGAAAGGTGCCATCCACCAAGCCGGAGCTCAGTCTGGAACCCATATGGTGAAAGGAAAGAACTGACTCCTGCAAGTTATCCTCTGACCTCCACACGCACACAGCACGCGCGCGCACACACACACACACATCCCTCACACATGAGGCCCACCCTGGAGAGATGGCTCAGCCATGAAGAATGCTTAGCTTACTACTCTTCTGGAGTTCTGAGTTCAATTCCAGCACTCACATCATGGCGCTGACAACTGCCTATATAACTCCAGCTCCAGAGGATCCACATCCTCTTCCAGTCTCTACAGCCATCTAAATACATGTGCACACACACAAATATACAAATAACGAAATTCACTCACACAGAAAGGCATTCACTCACACAGACATACACAGATAAATAATAAAAAGAAGTTAAAATGTGTCAGAAAATTCAGTTGGCATTATAACTCTCACCAGGACAAAACCTGTTTCACAGACTTTCGAGAAAATGGCAAGACAAAAAAAAAGCTGATGCCATCCAGACGATGGTGCCACACTCAAAGGTCTTTTGTTCTAACTGTACCTGGGACTGTATCTTAAAATAGCTAAAACAAAACAAAACAGCTTTCTAGCTTGTTTGTTCCAGAGAGTCCTAGGATATAAAAAACTTATGTTCATCATTCTAATGTCTAGCCTCCTCCTCTGGGATGCCAGATTATCAGTTAAGCACCAATTAGGAGCATCTGCCCTGAGACTTCTAAATGCATGTCTAACCTGATGGCTGGATTGGGAAGCAACACTGTTATTCAAGGCCTAGAGAAAACTCCTAGGTAAAACAGGAAGTCAAGATCATGAGCAGGAACCAAAGACCTGTAATAAGGTCATGCTTTTAAAGACTTTATTTTTAATTTTATTTTTGTGTGTCTGTGTTTGGGATATATGCAATATGAGTACAGTTGCCTACAGAGGTCTGAAGGAGGTGCTAGATGCCTTGGAACTAGAGTTGCATGTGGTTTTGAGCTACCAATGCAAGAACCAAATGTAGGTCCTCTGCAAGAGCAGTAAGCTCTCTTTTAACTGGTAAGCCATCTCTCAGCCCCAAGGTCAGGCTTTTGATGATTAACTGGCTGTCTCTGGACCATTCACTTAATTTCTCTGGATATTACTTTACTATACTATTCAACTAAATGGAGGGCACACCTGGGTCATATGCTAAACCTTCTTCCAAATGTAAGGAAACTGTGGTCCTCCGGGGGCTGGAGAAATGACTCAGCAGTTAAGAGCACTGGCTGCTCTTGCAGAGGACCTAGGTTGTTCCCAGGACCCACATGGAGGCTGACAACTAACTGTCCATAACTCCAGTTCCAGCAGATCCGATGCCCTCTTCTGACCTCCAGGGACATTACATGACACCAGTGCACTCACACACACGCAGGCTACATACTCATACACATAACTCCAGTTCCAGCAGATCCGACGCCTCTTCTGACCTCCAGGGACATTACATGACACCGGTGCACTTACACACACGCAGGCTACATACTCATACACATAAAATAAAAATAGTAAATTAAATGTAAAAAAAAAAAAAGAAAAAGAATCTGTGGTCTCACATAAAGAAATGACAATAAGAATGGTTGTTCTGTTCACTCAATACTTGTAACCAGTGTGTCAACTAATTCTGAGCCAGTGGAATAAAGCTCAGGCATCCTCTCAACTAGCACGCTTAACTCACAGAAGTCTATACTTGGTGTCATTTAACTGCAGCCTCTACCTTCTTAGAAACGACACTAGCACTTCCTAAGCTCTTTAGGCAGTGACCCCACAAGTTCACTCACCTCTCACTTTCATTGTTCCCCAGAAATGTTCCAAACTGTGAGGCATAAGCATGCTCGAAGAGCAAGATGAGAAACTGCTCGTTGAACTCGAAGGAGCAAGGGAACTGGCGGAGGATCTGCCAGACACAGTCCAGGAAGAGAAGGAACACAGGTGCCTCCCACTTCTGCTTGCTGCTGCAGTAGGCTGACTGTGCACAGCGCTGCTGGAATGGGTGCCCAGCCTAGGGGGACAGACCAAACAGTGACCCGCAGGCACGAATGCAATCACACTATGGCAAGTGCTAACACCACTTCACACAGTCACAGTGACATTTGTATTTACTGGGACATCATAAACCCAGAATAGCTCCTGTCGAAATGAGTTTTTGGTGTAAAATGACTGACTTCTACAATTAAGTAAAAAGACACATTTTCAAATTCCCACCAAGGCTGTGCACCCACAGGTGCACGTTGACATATCAATTGGAATGCCGAACTTAAGTAGTGATAATCTATAAACTCCTTTGGCTTCAGTTTCCCTCCTATCTGAGAGGCCTTTCTAGTAGCACTCGCCTGATGTTATGACAGCTGTGCTGCATCCCCGGGAGAGCACAGGACAGGGGAGGACTCTGACCTTAACTTTGGGACATGAAGGGAATGAATCAACTTCATGTGTGAAGGAGACTTTGGTCTCAAAGATCTCATGAGAGTGGTGACACTGAACTGCATCTTAAAGGGTGAGACAGATTCTGGCTGACAGAGAAGAGAGTGGGATGGAGCAGGATGGGCGAAAGGCAGAAATGTCCAAGTCCCGCCCATGTGCACATTGGAACAGCTGGGATCTTCATGTGAGAATTCTCAACATATACAGCTATCAGAAGTTTCTTAAGGCCAGGTGTGGTGACCAACACCTTTAAACCCAGCACTCAGAAGGCAGAGGCAGGCAGATCACTGTGAGATCAAGACCAGCCTGGGGATGGTGCATACAACAAGTTCCAGGCCATCTGGGGCTACAGAGTGAGAACCTGTCTCAAAAAAATCTAAACAACAACAGCAACAACAAAGTTTGGGTCTTTTATTATTTTTTGGTTTTTTATTTTTGTTTTCTGAAGCAGGGTCTCCCAGTAGCCCCAGCTGACCTGGATGGATACTCCATGGATATTCCATGCTAGCCTAGAATCCACAGAGATCCATCTGCCTCTACTTCCTCCTGAATGCTAGGATTAAGAGTATGAACCATCCCATCCAGCAACAAAAAAGTTTTTTAAGTGAATGAAATGTCACTTTAGCAATATAAGCAGAGAGAGGTGCTGAGAGAAGGATGTGGCTCAGTGGTAGATTGTTTACTTCGCATGCACACGGCCGAGTTCAAGGCTTAGCACTGCCCCAAAGTTAAGATGGCAGAGATTTAGAAATTGAAAGGTAATAATTATAAACACTTATTTAGGGGAAGATAGATTAGCCCACAGACAATTAAATATACAATAAAGAAAATACTGTTTAAGACACTCTTACTATGTAGCCCTGGCTGGCCTGGAACCTGCTACACAGGTAGGAGGTATGGCTGCCTCGGCTTCCCAAGTGCTGAGATTAAAGGCGTATGTACCACACCCAGGACAATTTAAAATTTTTTGTCAATCAAAACTACACTAGGGACTAGAGAGGTGGCTCAGTGGTTAAGAGCACTGGTTGCCCTTGCAGAGGACCCAGGCTGGGTTTCCTGTATCTACATGGCAGCTACAACCATCCTAACTCCAGTTCCAGGAGATCCAACACCCTTTTCTGGCCTACACAGGCATTACATGACACGGGTGCATTTATATCCATGCAGCAAAACACTCATAGCTAGGCAGGGTGGTACAAGCCTTCAATTCCAGTACCCCAGAGGCAGAGACAGGCAGATCTCTGAGTTTCAGGCCAGCCTGGTCTATACAGCCAGTTACAGACCAGTTGGGGCTACAGGGAAATCTTATCTCACAAAGGCAAAAAATAATAATTTTTTTTTTCATACATAACATCAGTTGCCACAAAGCAGAACTCTGGTGCCCCCTCCTCACCCAGCCGCTCTCTCACCTGCAGCCACTCTCTTTCTATCAGGGCTTCAAAGCCACGGATGGTCCTGCTCCTAGGTTCCAGGATGATCTGGGCCAGTGAAGTCACCTGCAGGGTGGAGTCAGTTCCTTCCGTGCCGTGAATCAACACTGATGCTCCTTCCCTGAGAAGAAATCCAGAGCATAAAAGAGAAACTCTTGCATGGTCAGGGAACTGAATTAAATATTTTGTGGAAACAGTGCTTCAGTCTTACGAGCTCTGCTCTATCAATAGGATCTAGAGTCTAAATGAGACACTAGATAGCTGAGGCTCTCTGGGAAAAAATAAACCATAATGAGTTCCCAATTCCACATAGCAAGAAACCTGTTAAGTCATAACAAATCTCACAGCACCTGTCAGCTGGCTTTTCTAACCTGTTATAAGTCCTCATCACAGAAAGCACTGACCTTTGCTGCTTCAGTAGCTGAGCAAAGTCTTTTCTCATCAGGCCTACACATACAGGAAAATTTTTTGACCTTGAACTCTACCTTTCCCTTATCAGAGGACTGTCAGATGCCTCTGCCAACTATAATGACCCAAGAAACAAGTCCTAAACCATGCTTAGAGACACAGGGAAGTAAGAAAACATCCAACTGCTAACCTGGAAGGCCTGGAGGTGACCGCACCTTCCTAGGAGAGCTGGGAGACGTCCGGGACCCCCACACCCTTAGGAGAACTAAAGGAACCGTCCACCCCGCTGCCTTCTGCCTTTCTGTGAAACCACAGTGACAGAACTTTGGGAAAAGGGAAATTTCATGTTTGGTGTCTGCTGCCAGTCACTTTCCCATGTACATATTATAAAGTAATAGCAGAGGTAATCTATTGTTTTCACTTTTATCAGAAGCATTAAGCATGTTTTATCACATGTTCAGAAATAATGGAGCAATGTAAGCTTTCATTAAAAAGTGATAACTATCATGTACTTAACATTATCATTTTTGCTATACTGGGATGGTTTACTTTCTGTCTTTTGCTGAATTATTTTGGAGTTCTTAATTAATATGAAAATGACAGACTACACAATAGTAGGTTAATAAGCCCATTCTTCGGATAGTCTAATAATAATGTTCAACACCAGGCACATCTGAGATTTTCATACAGCTTCTTGATTATATGCTGTTTATTCAGAACTGAATTTTGAGGAACTAATTATAAAGCCAAATTCTTACAGAAGTGTGATTCAGAATAGGTGTCAGAAAAGGCAGTCCAAACACACTGAAAACCCAGCACACATCTGGAGTTACCCCCTCTGCACTGTCTCATGGTGATTTCTGAAAAGGTAGCGGGCAAGGTGTAAATGTTTATTACAATTCACATTTCATAAAGAAACAGAAGGCAGGCTGGGGACATGGCTCCATTTGGTAGAGCGTCTTCACAGCATGCACAAAGCCCTGGGTTCTATCCTCAGCACCACAAACTGGGTATCATGGCACCAGACTGTTGTTCCAGGATTTGGTAGATGAAGATGAGAAAGATCAGAAATTTAAGGTCATCCTTAGCTACAAAGGCTAGCCTGGGACACATAAGACCCGAGGGGGAAATCCTGTACTCATAATGTAAGGAGTAAGTTAGTAGACTCAGGTTAATAAGAACAAAAGCTGAATTCCAGGAGCTCACCTTTCTGTATTAGTCTCTTTGTCCCAGAACCTTGGTCTTTGATTTCCTCACTTTACTGGCTAAATAAGCCTACCCAAGCCTAAAACACAGAACAGAGGAACCTGCAATCCCAGCCCTAAAACACAGAACAGAGGAGCCTGCAATCCCAGCCCTAAAACACAGAGCAGGGAGCCTGCAATCCCAGCCCTAAAACACAGAGCAGGGAGTCTGCAATCTCAGCCCCAGGCTCTCTGCCCTCTTTACTGCCACTGCCAACTTACCATATGATTTCTTTTTTTATTCTGTAAATGTAAACATGCAAACATGTACCAATGTTTTATCTACATGTATGTAAGTCTACCACATGTGTTTCTGGTGCCTGTGGAGGCCAGAAAAAGTGCTGGATCCCCTGGAACTGGAGTTAAAGATTGGTGTTAGCTGCCACTTAAGTGCTGGGAGCCAGTCCTCTGGAAGAGCAGTAATTGCTCTCAATCACTGAGCCATCTCTTCACCCCAAATTTTAAGTTGTTGTTGTTGTTTGTTTTAAAGGTAGGGAAACCTCATTATGAAACCCAGGCTGGTCTTGATCTCTAAGATTCTTCTGCCTCAGCCTCCTTAGTGCTGGGATTACAGGTGGGAACCACCTCACCTAGCTTACCATTAAGATCTTAAGTAACCCAAGCCAGTATCAATTTCTCTCTAACCATGAAAAATTACATATGTATTTACCTCATTTGGAAGGAACAAACAAATTAACTTTTCAAAGAAAAGTGCCACCTAAGGAGGTAGCAAGCGTGCTCATACCTGCCTACACAGTTTCAGTGGGAACCCTTTTTAAAAGGACACACTAAGGCTGGAGAAATGGCTCAGCAGTTAAGAGCACGGGCTGCTCTTCCAGAGGACCCCGGTTCAGTTCCCGGCACCCACATGGCAGCTAACATCTCTAACTCCACTTCCAGGGGATTCAACACCCTCTCTGGCTCTATGGGCTTTGCACAACACAGTGTACCTACACACATGCAGGTAAAATACTCATACACACAGTAAAAATAAATTTAAAAAAAGAAAAAAAAAGGGAGGGAGGGCATGCTAAGCTTCTGCAACAATTTATTCCAATGCTACCTCTATTCAAACCTCAAACTTAACACATTTAGCTAAGTGAGCAAACTAGTGAAATGCACAGCACTACCGTCAGTCAGGCTTTCCCATCGAGGGTCCAGATCAAGTGGTCTGTCATAAGGAACCCAACAATTAGAAAGGATCATTTTAATGTGCTAAAGAATTACTTCATTGATACTAATGAAGGGCAAGTTTGATTTTCTGAGAAGAAAATTTTCTTTCATTCTTTTTTATAGTTTAAGGGAGAAAAAAATGCTAAATCCATTAATTTAAGGATTTCATAGAAAAAGTAGATCTATGGTACTTAAAAAATGTTAAGAGACATATATATGTACATTAATCATATTTATTCAACAAATACTGTACTAAACACCATTAAAGCAAATTATCAAACTCTGTGCACATCCCTCATCAGTGACTGTAAGATGCTGCCTCTCACACAGTATTATAACACAATCTGAGCATGGTGACAGGCACAGACTTTTACATACTCTATGAACATATGTCTGGATAACAACAAAGTCTAGTTAATTCTGTGTCCAGTCCAGAAGGCCAAAACGCATGTTACCTGTCAATACATTGGGCCGCCAGGCAGGCCGTTGTCAGAATCTCCTTGATGTGCGTCAGCCAGTTGGAAGCCTCCAGCTTGCTGAGCCATCGGTCCACATTGTGGGTTTGTTCATTACAGGCTTCCACAAGTTTGATTAGGCTCTCCTGAAGAATATGGTATCTTAAATTAAGAAAATGAAAGTTATCACACAGAAAGGAAAGATGAAACAGAAAGAGAACAAACCAAAACAACCCCCAGTTTATCCAAAGGTCAAAGCAGTTCATCATATCTGAGATACTCAAGTTCTAAGAGGTAAGGACTCAGGTTAGTATGGCTCGGTGCAGTGACATACGCCTTTAATCCAACCCAAACTCAGGAAGCAGAGACAGGCAGATCTCTGTGAGTTTGAAGCCAGCTTGGTCTACATAGCAAGTTCCAGGCCTGCCAGGGTTACATAGTGAGACCCTGGCTCAAAACTACAAAACAAAAACATAACAAGGGCTGAGGAGTCAATAAGGAGTTCGGCAGAGCTGCTCCAGTGTCTGTGATGGCAACTGCTCCTCACTGAACAGATGAGATCCAGCGCACACAGCTGGCCTATCTGTGGACCATGCCAAGACACAGTGCCACTTGCATCTCCAACCCTACAGCCACCAAATGAGCATCAATGAACACCCTAGGCCAGCTCAAATCCTATTCCTTTTTAGCTCCAAGTCTCACCTACTCCCCAGAAGAACTTTTAAAGCACTCCTTAAAGAGAAGCAAGAGTCTGAGCTTGAGGAGGAAATACAAGAAAACAGGTGGGTATGGGGGAGAAACTAAACCTCTACAATATTCTTACTTAGGAAGATGTAATTATATGTAATAACTCTGTCCTGCTCATTTAGCAACAGTTAATGAGGTGATCAGATCTCAGAGCTGAATTAGAAAAATACTACTATTTACTAAAGCTCATCTGTGAGCACCCAAGACAAGATTTTTTTTTGCTTATCTTACAAAATTCAATAAAGACTGAGGTGGAACTCAATTGCTATGTATGTCCAAGCCTTGGGTTTGATCCCTTGTAATACATACACACACACACAGTGAAAGAGTTGATTTTTTGAAAAAATAAAATTGAAAAACCTTTAGCTATACTGAGTAAGTAAGACAGAAAAGGGGCTGGAGAGATGGCTCAGTGGTTAAAGAGAACTGGTGGCCCAGAAGACCCAGATTTGAATCTCAGCACCCACATGTCGGCTAACAACTGTCAGAAACTCCAGTTCCAGGGGATCTGATTACAACTGATACATCAGGAATAGAAAGGACTCTTAACTGGGGGCAGGTGTGGTGGCACCCCTTTAAATCCCAGCACTTGGGAGGCAGACAAATCTCTGTTTGATGCCAGTATGGTCTACATACAAAAATTCCAGGCCAGCCAGGGTTACACAGTGATACTCTTATCTCAAAAAAAGAAATAGAAAAAAGAGGGAAGAAAAGGGAAGGAGGAAGAGGAGGGGAGGGGAGAGAAAAAAATTCTAAACTGTACCTGAGCCTGGAACAGTACAGCAGAGCCCACTGAGAGTGGAGGAACCTGAGCCCCAACTACTCCCTTCCCCCAAGAAAGGACAATTACATAACAAGTGTGCGGACATAACTAGGCGTGTTATATATCCCCTGGCTTTTGACTCACAACTTTCCAAAAATTCTAAGACTGTTCCAGTATGCTGAAGCAAATTATGAACCTGTTTTTCTTTTTCTCCTGGTCTGGGCACACTACAAGAAACTCCATTTCCTTCACCAATATTTGGCCTCCTGGTTCATTCCTTTAAGATATGGCACACAATGAACCAGAGAAGCTGGTTCTATAGATTCAAGCGCCTCCAGTCACAGGACCACTTGAAAACTGCTGACAGAAAAGATCTTACATTTTCTTGCCACAGAAGATTAAGTGGGTGAGGTGATGGACATATTACCTAATCGTTTCACAATCCACAACAAATTGTGCACAATAAATGTGGGAACTGAAGTTCCCAGAAAATAGCCACACCTATACTAAAGAGTCTACAAAGCTCACTGACTGATCAGAACTCTGTGATTATGGTGTTGGGATGCTGCAGATTCAGATCCAATTATCTTGGACTGTATCTTGTCCACTTCACGGCCCTTCACCGTGCATCTCCATGTCTGACCTGACCCTCGAGGCATTGGCAGAACTTTGGCATGTACTAACTTGGTAGACCCCTAGCATCCTCTAGAATGAAAGCTGGGAACGCCATGAGTGGGCTCTGAGACATAGCAGAGATCTCCTCACTTTGCAGTAACCTGCCTATCTGATGTTCCCGCTAATGCATGTGGAAAATGCTCTCATTTATGCCTTTCATTCTGTGACTACAAAGACTTTGTGAAGCTGCTCGCACATTGGAACATGTTATTTGGGCAACCTGAACCTGTGCCTCCGGGGCATAGTCACTCATATTTGGCTCAAGAATAAACTTACTCTTCTCTTTGAGGTGACAGATGTTCTGTGTTGACAAATGTATAAATTTTGTCAATTAAGCCTTAAAAGCAGACCAGAAATATATAGATATAAAAAAATCACAGTAAGAGCTGCCCAGTCATTCACTGCCCTAAATTCTGTATAGGTCTAAGCTGAGCAGCTGTGACTTCTGACCAGTTCCTTCCTCATCCAGTTGGCCTGCAATGAGTCCCCAATGACTCCAGAACCGTTTTTTTATATATATTCTTTTATTCTTCTTTCATGTGTATGGGCGGTGTGCCTGTACATAAGTGCATCTGTGCCATGCAGTGCTCATGGAGGCCAGAAGAGTGTGTGCGGTCCCCTGGAACCAGAATCCTTCACCTCTCAATGGACTTGTGGATCCGTCTCCACTGGGGATAATGCGCTTCTTGTTCAAAGCCACCTCCTTTGGCTCTGGCTTGCTGGGCTACATTCAGAGAGCGGGTGTCTAGGAGGTAGCCACGCTTTCCCACCCGGAGGGTGGCGTTTATCAGCTTCTCATCTTCCTTGCACCTCCGCCCATTTGTGCCGGTCAGAGGCTGACCACTGCGCATAATCACCTGGAAAAACAGTTTGCCAACAGTCAACAGCAGTCCTGTGAGGTTCTGCAGACCTGAGCCAGGCTGGATCAGGTCAGCTCACAAACAATCGTGTGGCACTGTCACTGAATTATGATGAAAACCTCACACAGGAAACCCTGCACACATTAATAACTGTTGACAAAGTAAGCCTTGCACTTCAATACAATTTTCTTCCTGCTATCTCAAAATGCTTCCACAGTCCGTGAATCCAGTAGACTGGCCCTGTAATGAAGATAATGGCCTATGAGTCAATAAGCCAGGACTTTGGGGGAGAGGAAAGTATCCCACCCCCAACAACTGCAGATCTTGCAGAACCAGGAATGGCACTGAAAAGCTTCCCTTTCACAAAAAGCAGCACCTATTTGTCTGTGTTAGTAGCAGAGGGTGCAGGCAGAGGCTCTTTATCCAGTGTTCCCCCTGCCTTCCAGCATACACAGATGACCTCAGGTGGCTGCTACCTGCTGGTTTCATCTGCAGAAAAAGCTAACCCGGCCTATTGTATACATCTATCCCAACCACTGATCATGGCCTGCACTAACTCTTTCCCAGAAGCCCTTGCCTCTTTCTGAGCTAAACTCCTTACAAGTATCAGCCACCTCACAGCTCTTAGCCTCAGACCCCCTCATATACTCAAGATAAAGCCTGTTATGTTCTCTTTCTCTTTTTGTGTCTATCAGTTTATTTGATAGACTAACTTATCAAATCTTGAAGGAAAGAATACACATCAGCACCATACCACATACACAGGGTTGGCAGGTTTTAGCAAGAAATACAAAGAGAAATGAAAAAAAGTTTATAGGCTAGCCATACTGGCACAGACCTTTAATCCCATCAAAGGCAGGCAGATCTCTGTGAGTCCAACACCAGCCCACTCTACAGAGCAAGTTCCAGGCCGGTTAACTATACAGTGAGACCTTGTCTCAAAAAACAAGTCCATATAGCAACCTTACTTGGGGAATCGTTTCTGAAAGCTGGCCGTCTACTTACTCTGAAGTGTCCCTCTGCCTTCCCTTCCAGCACTCTCAGACAAGTTTTCACAAAAGACTACACTCATGTATTCTGAAAGGTTTGTTTTCTAGGCTTTTCTCGAGAGATGAGTACCTATTAAACTAATCTCTTTCCTAGCAAAGAGTATGGTACTCTCTTAAGAACTCTTCATTACATACTACCTGCTCTGCCGGCTGTCTGGACTAACTAGGGCATTGTGAATGAGGAGAGTAGGGATACTGTAGATTGGCAGTCAAAATTCTCCTTGGCTATCTTTAAACCTTTCAATAGTCATCACATACTGGCTTGTATATTATAGGCCGGTGGGCAGCTGGTGGTGACGTTTTGGAAGGCAATGGAAACTTTAGGAGGTGAGGCCTGGCTGGAGTAAGCAGGCCACTGGGGACATGACTTGGGACTACCCTTGTCCCTGGCCCCTTCCTGTCTCACTCTGCTGTGATGAAAAGCCTCTTCCTCCATGCCCATCAACAAGGTGTTCTGCCTTAACTCAGGCCCAAAGCAGTGGAGCCAGCTAAACAGGACTCTAACTTCTGAAACTACAAGCCTAAGCAAATCCTTCCTCCACAATGTTTTCTCAGGTTTTTGTCACAGTAAATAAAAGCCTAACTAAAACAAGTCCCCACCTCTGTATCTGACCTAACATCCTGGTAACTATGAGGCCAAACGTGTGGAATGTACCATGAAGCTTAACCGGGCTCTGACCACCACAAGCCCTCCAGCTGAGAACGCTGTTCTACTTTGACACCTCCATCAGAAGAATCCCTGCTTTGCTCTAACCTATCTGACTGTTTCACCATGAAACTCTTCCATGTGTTATTTATGTTTTTGTAAGAGTTCATGTGACCTCTTCCAGTGGGACATGTTGCTCAGGTAACCTGAATCTGTTCCTCAGCAATGGCCACTAATACTTAGCTACGAATAAAGCTTTTCTATTTATTTTGCGTTTCAGCAATGATTTTATACTGATACCACCAGGAGATACAACCCTATATTTAGGGTTGGACAGATGGTTCAGTGGTTTAGAGCACTTGCTGCTCTTGCAGAGGACTCAGCAGTTAAATAAGGGGCTGAAGAGATGACTCAGCAGTTAAAAGTACTTATTGCTCTTGCAGATGACCCAGATTCAGTTCCTAACACCTAAATGGTGGCTAACGACCATCCATTAATCCAGTTCCATAGGATCAAATGCCCTCTTCTGGACTCCAAGGGCACTGCATAACAGGGGTGTACTTACACGTACACAGGCAAAACACTCATACACATAAAATAAATAAACATTAATTGTTTAAAAACTTTTTTAAAATGTATAACTTTTTTTTTTAATGTTTTGAAATAAAACCTGAAAAGTAATACTACTGAGCAAGCAGGGTAGGCAGGCTGCCACAAAACAGCGCATCTTAAAACCGTTACACTCGTCCACTGCTCCACGTTTGCCAGGGGAAAGGACAATGGAACACCACTGTAACTGTCTACCAGTTCACTGTTGGGTGCAAAACAAGAAGCAGAGTTTTACTGAAAAATGAGTGAGGAGAACGTAATTTAGGAAGTATTTAGAAAGCTCACATGCACAAGTTCTTGACTCCTGAATTCCTGATTTCCCTGTTTACTATAGGAAATGACAGGTTCAGTCCTCTCTCTGGAGACTAGATGTGTCTGCTCAACTCATCTTTCACAAAGAAACTTGGTGAGGATAATTAAAATCAAACATCTAAGCTTGACTCTTGCACAGAAATGTCTGCCTTCTATTTTTTTAAAATTTTATGTGCATGAGTATATTGCCTGCAAGTATGTAAGTGCATCTTTGTCATGCAATGCCCGCAGAGGTCTGAAGAGGGCATCAAATTCCCCTGGAACTGGAGTTATGAAATGTGGGTGCTGGAAATTGCATCCAGGTCCTCTGAAAGAGCAGTCAATGCTCTTAACTGCTGAGTCATCTCTCCAGCCCCTGATTTTTCTATTTTAACTAAACAGTTTCCTCCAAGCTGTGTTCTGAAGACTTAGCTTTTTAAGCTGAACAGCCCTGGGAGAATTCCATGTGTCCTCAGCAGGAAAATATGCCACTCCTAATCCCCTGGGGTTTACACGAGGGAAGTACTAGTGGGAACAATCTGGCCAACAACTTCCATCAAAACGCTCCCAAGAAAAGTCCCCCACCCCCAGCCAAGCCTGTCAGCAGACGAGTGTTCCTTCTGCACACGCACCATGCCGTTCTTTTTGTGATAGTAGCTCAGCACAGGGAAGCGCCCTCCATGTCGAAATGTTGCAACCTTCCGAAGGGCTTCATCATCAATGGACTTGGGCACGATGACAGTTGGTGGGTAAGAAGGACAGACAGCAAATTCCTTATTGACATAGCTTAATCTCCATTCACTGGTCTGAAAAAAACAAAACATTTCAAACTTAAGTATCTCAATGTTACAAATAATCTAGGATAGCTTAGAGAACCTTACAGACCAATTTCCAGTGACAAAGAAGCCATTTAGCAGGAACTTAATAGGACACCTGGCCGATACTGAATTCTCATAGAGGGAAAAAAGCTCCGTTCTTTAGGCCAGCTTCCAGCACTACTCATTTTCAATGTTCCTAGAAAGTTCTTCCTCCTGCTGAGCAATACCTGTTGTCTGTGAAGTTCCTCTATAGTTTTTACCATGATTCAGGTAACACAGCTTAAGTTCCCCATTTCACAAGACTGCCTAACCAAGATTTAAAGACAGGTCTTTCTGCTTAAATACAGCCAGCATATCCATGATACAGAGGCTAGCATCAGCCCATTCAGCCTTCCTGGGTATCATTCAGTTAATGGTCCTCACAACACAGCACCAACAGACTGCAATATTGCAGAATGCTCAGCTGGGACAGAGATGGTATCCAGAGCAAATCCTTTTTTCCTTGTGCTATTTAGAAAAGGAGGAAAAGTATGACCTGTAGCAACATTCTTAAAACAGTAAGGGCAGGAATGGAGAGATGGCTCAGCAGCTGGATGTTGGCTACTCTTCCAGAGGACCTGGGTTTGCTCCCCAGCACCCACCCACGTGGCAACTAATAGTTCCAGGTGATCTGGAACCTTCTTCTGGCCTCCATGGGCATCGAATGACATAATTGCACCTGCACATATACAGGCAAAGCATTCATACACATAAAATAAAAAATAAATTAAAACAAAACAAAACAAAAAGCAGTAGGGACAGACTACTAAGAAAAAGTTATACTTACAAATCAATGAAATATTTCCTAATTCAGTGCTCTAAGAACTGGAAGTACCCAATATGAAACTAGCAAACAGTTTTCATCACTGAAAACCAATTGTAAAAAGTTTTTTACATTTAAAAATAATCGAAATATGTGTGTAAACTTTAATATGTGTCTATAAATCCAAGGTAGCCTAAAATCAACCCTGGGTTACATTAATAGAAAATTAAACTAAAATGTTAAATTTAACAGAAACTATTTTTTTATTTGTAAGATCCAATCATATAAAAATTTTAATTTTTTCTCTTCAAATTTTTTACAAATCTTATTTACTCTTTACTCTGTGTGTGTATGTCTGTGTGCCACACACACTCATGCACACTAGCCTTCACTCCATGCCACGCAGTGTGGAGGTCAGAGGATTTTTCCAAGAGTCAATTCACTGATTCCCTGTTTCTGTCTCCTAACTCATCAAATTTGTAAACTCAATATAATTTCTTTACGTTTTTTTCTATCACCCTCCTATCTTTTTCCTATTGAATAATTTCTACTGTTCTAACTTCAAGTTACCAGAAACTGACCTTTGTCATCTGTCTCAGTTGTTAAACCCATCCAGTGAATCTTTTTGTTAATATTTATTTTTCAAAAAGTATTCAAAAACTCTTTCTTAAAAAAAAAAAATACTTCTATGGGGTAGGGGAAGGCTGCAGAGGTCAGAAGGGCATCAGACCCTCTGGAGCTAGAGTTCCAGGTGTCCGGAAACCACTGACAGGGGTGCTGGAAACCTGGGTCCACTCCTAACTGCTAAGCCATCTCTCCAGCCCCTAATCGTCATTTTTTGCATGTTTAACTTCTGACGCAGGTTAGGTGAGTACAGATACACTGTATATATGTATCTCAGCAAAGCATTTGGAATAATGTCGCAGGCACCCTAGACTAACAGCTGGGTAAAAGCATAAGAAACCTGGAGAAGAGGCCAGCCAGCATTTCCATTCTAGAGACTAGAAAACTATTTCCATTCTAGAGACTAGAAAACTGAGTCCTACAAGGTCAAAGAGCAAAAACATAACTAACTGGGCTGCAACATAAGGTCTCCAAAGTACTTTAAACATTCTGTTCTTTTCACACTTGTGTTCTCCTTCAACACACCCAAGAAGCAGAAGAAGAAGCAGAGAATACTAGAAAGAGAAAATTGCAGTTTACAAAAAGTAGGAACAAAACCTTACAAAGACTAGATATAGATTTACATGTCCACCTGACCTAAGTTTTCTAACATCAGAGAGAAGACCCTACTGCCCTTTGCCCCATTCTATAAACACACACATTCTTACATTCTCTTGTTGACCTAACGAGTATTTACTACTTGCCAGGTATGTGTCAGGAACACAGATGGGAACAATCCCATGGTCCTGACCTTGCAGCGTCCAGCGTCCTCTCCAGCAGCTCACATCCTATCCCAGGAAACAAGCCAGGTGTGCAGCCTTCCGCACCGCGGCCACCTCGCACATGAAGTCTGCCGTTCTTCTGTGCTGCTCTGCCCTCTTCTCAGCTGCTTCAGGCTCTGGTCCCTTCTTACTTTGGGTTTCCTCAAGGCACCCTTGGCTTCTCCCCACCTTTTCATAACATGCCAATTTTTCACTGTTTCATAGAGATCTCTCAAACTAGCTCATTTAATGCCATTTACCATTAAAGCCTTCATATTTGCATCTCCAAATCTGAACTCAATTTATTCTCTGCCCAGTAAGTTTTTCTTCCTATCTATTTCAGTGACATCATCCTAGATACTACCTGAGTTTTTGTTGGTTTTGTTTTTATTTTCCGTGCTTGGGGTCTGAACCCAGGGCCTGATGTATGGTAGGCAAACACTCCATCGCCACACTGCCCTCTCAGACCTTCTGGTTCCTCCTCACACTTAGTATGTAAGCCACAAACTTTTTCTTAAGAGTGAAGATAGGTTTATTACTCACAGTAAGGGAAATGCTAGATAGAGCTGTCCAGGCAGTGCTCCCCTAGCACACCTGACCCCTCTGTAAGCCCTCTGCTACTGACCCACACATCTTTACCTCATAGTAGCTCACAAGGCACTTCTCAGTATGCTGCACCAGAACTATATAACAAAGCTTTTTAAAAATGCCCTTTCTCCCTTGCCTTTCAGGTGCCTTCATTAGGCCTTACTTTACCATTCTCAGCTTTGATAATCAATAGACCCCGAATAAACACAATGCAGAGCCAAGCTGTGCTCACTTTAAACTTCCAAATCTAGTAATATAAATATCTTCTCAGTAAAGACAGTGTCATTAAGTCTGTGATTCAAAATGTAAAGGAAAATAGAACTTCAAATATATGATTTGCTCATATAATTAGCCTAAACTAAAAGAAAATCTCTCATAGAAAGGTGTTATGACTCTAAGTAAAATCAAAATAATAAAAATATAGGATCTCTTCATAATATAAGTAGAAAGATACAGGAATTGTTACTTACTTCATTCATCACTTAATTCTAAAAAAGGCTGAAGCAACTTTAGACTATCTTAAAAGTGTTCACAAGTCCCAAGCTACACTATTTGAAAGAACAACCAGGTCTGTGAAGACCTCAAGTCAATATTACAGAGAAAAGTTAAAGACATTAAATTTTCAGAAAAAAAAACTCAATCAGGATATAAAAGTTTTTAATTTGAAGACTACTTCATGGTAAAGGAAAAATACAACCTGTGTAACTCAAGGTAACATTAGAAACATTGGGCTGAGGTTTACAGGGAGACAGTGCACACTGGCATGAAGAAAACTAAGAATCAGGGTCATGCCCTACACAGTAGTACCATGTGACTGTTTAGCTTCTCCTGTGCTAAAACACGACCGAATGCACTTAGCACAGGAGACTTTAGCACAGGGAGATAATGGGAATGTTGACCAGTAGATGAAAACTTGGGACTGGTTCACTTGGGCACCTAACTCCAAGATAAACCACAGGTTGGCGATTTGTGCAAACACCCATTGAAACACCTAGACATGGCCCTTACTGATCACCTTTGACTGCTATTTCTCAGAGGTTAAAAGCACTTGCTGCTCGTATAGAGGACTCCAGTTCCAGATCTGACACCTTCATTCACTTACATACATGCAGTCAAAATATTAATACACATAAAATAAAAATTAGAACAAAGACACTGACATAACCATAAATAGAGTTGTAATCCATATTCTACATAACAATGGTTGTTTTTTTTGTTTTATTTTTTTTTAAAGGGATCTCTCTGTAGCCCCAGCTGGCCTGGAACTCACCAAAGGAGACCAGGGGCCTCAATCTCAGAGATCCGACTGCCTCTGCCTATTGAGTGCTGGGATTAAAGGCATGCACCACCAGGTCCCGCTCTATATTCTGGTTCATGGAACATAAAGCTCCCTTCCCTTTTCTTTTGGCCACCACGGCTTTTCTTTACTTTTCAAACCCCATGGCACCCTAAACCTACCTCTTGATTCCTCAGTGACCAGTCATGAACTTAGGTTAGAAGAGGAAAGAAATAAAATGGCCAAGAAAGAAAGCCTATTCTTGGCAATCCAAATTATAAAAGTACAGGTATTAACCTATAGACATTGATGGTTCCCATTGGTACCTCAGGGACACTGTGGATTCTATACACTTTTTTAGGGTTACAATAAACTATTACTACACGTAAAGCTGTGTCTGAAGAGATATCTATTAACTCACAATGAGCCAGGGCTATCTTTAAGCAAATCATAATGTTTTACAAGTGTCATTTTCAATATTTAAAAATATGTGGGGACTAGAGAAATGGCTCAGGGGTTAATAGTACATATGTTCTTACAGATGATCTGAGTTTGATTCCCAACACCCATAGCAAGTGGCTAATAACCACATTAACTCCAGCTCCAAAGGGTCCAAGGCCCTCCTGTCTATGTGCACCTGCACACATGTGCACAAACCCACACACAGACACATAAATGTAAGTAACAACTTAAAAAACCATTTGAACCACAATCCACTGGAAGAAAAAGCAATTTCAGCTCCAAGATGGGGCAAATTATGCTAATCCCCCGTTGAGACACTGTGGTACTAAATAAATTTCTACATCTGGGTGTAGATAACCCAACTCCACCTCGCTGTCTTCAAAGGGAAATGACCATTTGTTTTCACACAAAAAAGAAGGTGCTAGGTTATGGCTCATCACTCACAGACATCAAATGTTAACTCACAGCTGAGGAGTAAAGCTCAAACTCTTGCTCAGGAAGGAAAGAGTGCCAGCCATCTTCTATCACCTCAAACATGGGCCGGTAGAAGAACGGGTACATCAGGGTGACTGAGTCCAGGGTAGACAGCGCCTAGTGGACAGAAAGACAAAGGTATTACACCACAAAGCACTCTTAACAAAGTGATAGTCAGCACCCATGACCTGGTAATGAGGGTGTTCAATACAGTTGTTCCACGCTGTATTTATCTTTACACACCGCTAGCTAGCTACAGCCAGGCTGAAACTACAGTCCACACTTCCATCATCTAACAAGGCATCTGACACATAATTTACATATAACATACACTCAACATGTACACCTATTCTCCAAGTTTCAAAAATGAAAAACCCTTACTGACACAATTTACCAAAACTCAATAAAAAGGTTCAAGATTTCTGAGCATCAGGAAATAAGGAGTTTTTGGATTGGTTAGGAGTCTTAGTTGAAACTTACAGTAATTAACTATATAAACACTGCAACTTATTCAAAACCAGTGCTTGTTAGTCACTGTGAAAAAGGATGATCAAGCCAGGCATGGGGGTGCACACCTTTAATCCCAGCATCAAGAGGCAGGAGCAAGTGGAGTCCACCTGTGAGATGGAATCCAGCCTGGTCTACATAGCAAATTATAGGCCAAGCTCCAAACCCCAGTTGCCCAGTTGCCGAGTCATGTAACTTCTCAGCTTCCTAAACTGCTGAATGGAGGAATACCAGCACCCACCTTGCAGGCTTATTGGGAGTTTTCAGAAACACAATGCATCTACCAGGCTTAGAACGGTGCCTGGCATGTAGTAAGACAAAGATCAAGCTAAGCTCTCGTAAGAAGCACACATGCAAACTGCATGCACGCTCAGTGCCTTCTTCCTAGTTCATCAGTTTAACACAAACCTCCCCATCCAAAATTATTATCTGTCCATAAATCATGAAACCGCCCAGCATGGTGGCACACACCTTTAGTTCCAGCACTTTGGAGGCAGAGGAAGGCAGATCTCTGTGAGTCTGATGCCAGACAGGCCTACATAGCAAGTTTCAGGCTATCCAGGGCTACACAGTGCGACCCCGTCTCAAAATCAAACAAATCATGAAGCCTTCCCTCACACAGCTCATAAAACATAAAATACTCAGTAGCATACACAGACATAGGTCTGGGGGTTGTCCTCAGTACTTCTATCTTGTCTTTTGCTGCCAACTACATCAACAGAAGTGAAAGGTTAGTGTGCAGGTCTGACCATGGTCAGGGCTGCCATGGAAAATGCAAGTCAGGGGCCACTCAGAAAGCACTCAACACTCACATTTTTATGTGTTAGATAATACTTCATGTCACTAGACAACGGGTCTTTTCCTTTAAACACGTTAATGTCAGAAGAACTGAAAATGTTTCAATTCCAAAAAACAGCTGACACTCTACAGGAAAAACCTTCATTGAACTTCTTGCTACAATTTGAAAAACTGAGCGTGTGCCAACTACTCTTTGAATGAGATTCTATTCACAAAATATGTTTTCATATACAGATTCTTGATGACAAAGAACTCAACTATGCCATATGATCCGCTTATTTCATTATTTCTAAATTAAGATGAATGCAGGGATGGGGGATTCTAGCATGTCAGAGGAAAGTACAAGTCAGATCACTAAGTTCACTATACACCATGCAAGTTCACTGCACTCTCAACACTCGGAAGAGCATTAGTTTTCTGAGGTCAAATTATGAAGACAACTCTCATTTACAGTTTCAGTCCTAAGGACTTCTACATAGTGAGTGTCTAAGGGGTTTTGGGTAGTACATACAGCTACTAAGACAACACCCCAGTGTCACATGCTAACAGTCAGCATGTAGGTGATGTGTCTGCCCTCCTCACTGCTGTGCCTCCCCACAGGCAGCATCTCCAACAGCCGCCAGCCAGCCAGCTCACATACTTCGAGTCAGAGGGTTAGAACAAAAACATGGGCGGGGAGAGAAAATCCAGCCTCAACTGAAAACATCCACCATGCAGTTAACCGGCTTAGAACGGGGCCTGGCACATCTTAAGCACCACACGCCTCTCCTTCCAAGGGTGACTTGCCTATCAGCCAGGCACTACCCTGCCTTCCTGCTACACTAGGGGCACCAAGAGAAGTGAGCCCGCGGCTTTCCTTGGCCCAAACTGAGGTCAGCGTTTCAACTTGCTTTCTCAGTCACGTAGTGGAATTTGGCCGCGGCAGGATCAGACTTCCAAACGACAGTTCTGTATGACAGACCCCACTCAGTTCATGTCATTCCCCAAGCAAAACAGCAATGGCAAAGAGGTCACGTGCCATGTGCCCAGTACCACAGCAGCTTTTCCTCGATGTCTCTCTTCTTGTTTAAAAAACAAACAAAATTCTAATCACAGATTTGTAAGGTTCTTCCCTCTCCTATTAATAGCTAAATCTATTGCTTTCTGGCGGTAACAGGGGAGGGGGATGACCCTAAGAAGAGCTGGACATGAAGATGCACGCCTTTAATCCCAGTGCTCAGAGAAGTGCTCAGATCAAGACCAGCCTGGTCTATGCAGCAGAATTTCAGGCCAGCTGGGGCTACAGGGAGACCCCATCTCAAAAAGATAAAAACAAAAACTATACGTAAAACAAAATATACACAGATAGAAAAAAAAAAAGCAATCTGACTATAATTATGTAGAAATGACTTCAAACACAAAGTCAACTTATGCAATTTAGTGGCAGAGATTTAAAGTAAGGCAATTTAAAATGTAAGCATATGTCAAAATAGCTAGAATGAAGAAGAAATGGACTGTGGGTTGCTGAACTGAGACTTTAAACTACCCAGGCAAAGTTCTGATCAGGTGTGACCAGAATCAATGTTCAGTACTGAGGTAACTACAAGGCGAGCGAATCTTAAGAGAATGATGAAAGCAAATACACAAAATTAAACAGACTAACAAAAGAAAGAACCACTGGTGATGACTTCTCGCTTTATGTCTGCTCCTAACAATGTGGAAATACGTATTAGACAGAGCCAGATTGTAAGCTTAGAAACAGTTAGTACAGTGAGTGTTATGTGATCTGGCTGTTCCTACCAGAGTCTCAGCATCAAACTATAACCCTCAAATGGCAACTACCTTATCAGGTATTATAACTGTACATGCTATGTGTGTCCAGGAATGTAATACTGCAAAAGTCCTAAAAGGCAGGCAATGCTATCCTCATTTTATATGACAAGCTAAGCACTTTACTCAAGGGTCACAACCCTGCAAATAGAAAATTTGAGAGTGAAACTGCACTGTTACAACAATCCCATTAGTAACATTAGTGAGATACAGCCCTGTTCAAATGTCCAGGGCTGCATCTATGCCAAAAGATATACGACACTCAAGAAAACATTTTTGTCTTGACGAATTAAGTAAACAATCTCCCTGTGATATTCAGCATCTGGGGAAGTCTCAGAAAAAAACAGGAAAATCCAGCCCACAGAAGCCTCTAAAGCACCTGTACACACCCACCATAAAGGTTCAAAATCAGCTTTCTTTTTTTAAAATTTTATTATTTTTTATTTTATGTGTATGAGTGTATTGCCTGCATGTATGTAAGTGAACAGAGGTCAGAAGATGGCATCTGATCCCCTAAAACTGGAGTTATGGGTGGTTGTTAGCTACCATATCGGTGCTGGGAATCAAACCTGGGTCCTCTGCAAGAGCAGCCAGTACTCTTAACCACTGAGCCATCTCTACAGCCCTCAAAATCATTTCTTATCAGTCTAATAAATTGGGGGGAGGGGAGGATAGGCTCTCCCCAGCCACAGCCCACCTAGAACTCACTATGTAAACCAGGTCTCCATCTCACAGAGATTCACTTGCCTCTGCCTATCCTGGGGTTAAAGGCATGTACCACCACGTCTGGATAAAATCATTTCTAACTGCATTTGTTTTATCGGTTTAAAATTCCACATAGGGGCCAGCAAAATGGCTCAGTGGGTAAAAGCACTTGTCACCAAGTCTGAGGACCCAAGTTCAGTTCCCAAGACCCACATGGTGGAAGAATAGAACTGACTCCTAAAAGCTGTTCTCTGACCTCCACAAGAACTCATACATACTCAAGCGAAGCAGCAATCTGAACTCATAGAAATTCCATCCAGTAACTGATGTAAAATTAATGGAACTACAATTACTCATAGAAAGTAACACTAAAACTTCAGTAAATACAAAATGCCCCATTGCACTTATATGACAATGGACAAGGTGGGGCTTTCCCTACTTCCGTATCTGATTCCAAGAATAATACACAACTTCTGATGAAAAAACATAACAGCTTTTATCCCCCATCAGGTTTCTGCCTGCAAAATACTTACCTCAATGGAACTGGCTATATTTAAACATTCCTCCATTCCAGGAATATCCAACTGAATAATTCGAAAATCTTTACATTTTATGATGATGGTACCCAGAGATCCCACAAATCTGTAAGAAATTGCAAATCATATAAATCACCAGAAAAATGATAAATAGGTTAGGACCAAACCACAGAATTCATTCAGTCTTTACCATGCCTGCAATAGAGACCACTAGATTCTTTTTCACACTGATAGGTGAATGGAGGAGCCTACTAAGAGCCCTCTGCTAGCATGCATGAATGACCTAGCAGTGCTTCACCCAAACCTGTGGCAATGCCACCACCTCAGATTATCTTAAGGCATAATCTATTAGACATCTTAACATCCAAATTCCGCTGTGGGGCAACAGAAAGAGTTGTAACTCACACTCACTTCAGAGTAAATTGGATAAAATCATTTTGCCTTCTCCTGGCTACTACAAAGAGTACACCGGAACACTGGGTGCATAGCGTGGGAGAATAAAGGTTAATTAGTTAATCCCCACTCATAATCACCCTCCGTAGGAAAAATTAAATTGAAGACCCAGAAAGAATGACTAGGATAAACTCAACTTTTTTTTTTTTTAAAGAGTCTTCTCTATTTAACCCAGGCTGCGCTCAAATTTGCCATCTTCCTACCTTAGCCTCCCTAGCGCTGAGATTACAGATGTGCACCATCACATTCAACTTTAAACATCTTAGAGAGTAAAATGTTTTCATGGAGCACAAACACTGAAAACAATGTACTCAGTCACATCTTCCTCACTATGGCCCGGCATAATGGAACACACCTGTAATTCTAACGCTCATTTGGGAAGCTGAGGCTGGAGAAATGGGGCTGGCTTGGGCTACAACCGGTGCTCCTGTCTCCAAAAACCCTTTAAATTGTATTCCCTCACAAGTGAGATAGACGACTGATAATGACTCAAGAAATAGCCAAAGGGGGCTGGGGAGATGGCTCAGCAGTTAAGAACGCTGACTGCTCCTGCAGAAGACCCGGGTTAGATTCCAAACTCCTACATGACCGGTAACGGTCTGTAACTCCAGTTCCGGAGGCTCCGACGCCCTCTTCTGACCTCTATGGGCATTGCACTGACACAGGTGCACTTACACACATGCAGGCAATGCACTCGGACACATGAAATAAAAATAATCAATAAAACATTTCAAAAGAAATATTCAAGGAACACGATAGTCCAGGAACCAAATTTAAGAAACCATTGAAAATACACCCAGCTGGGGTCGGGCACCAAAACAGCCATCGGGACCCCACCAGGGCCCGGGCAGCGCACCGTTTGTCAATGGCGTCGATGTTGGAGTGCAGCAGCCACAGCTCCTCCGTGCTGTCCTGCCGCGAGGACAGGATCAGGTGGTGGCCGGTCAGACACAGGGTCCCTTCCACGGCGGGATAGAACGGCCGGTGCAGCACCACGTTGTCCACCCGCGGCGTCTTGATCAGCTCGGCGAACTCCATGGCCCCGCGGCGGCCACGGACGGCGCGATGCCCCGAGAGCAGGCCGTTACTCCGCCGGCGGCCGGGGCCGGGCCGGGAGGACGAGCCCCACCCCGACTGGGCGGCCTCGCCTCGGGCCTCACTCCGCCACCGAGGGGGCGTCGCACAGGCCGGGCGGTAGCCGCGGCCACCGGCACCGGGCGGGCGGGCAGAGCCGAGGAGGAGGAGCAGCAGCAGGAGGAGGCCGCGTCCGGGCCGGCATCCGAGGCGCGGCCGCTAGGGACTCCTGGCGGAAGGAGCTGCACCCGGCGGTAACTGCGGACGGAAGACGTAGAGCGCGGAACGGAAGTTGGTCTCGTAGATCCGGTGGGACACAGTCAGAGCCAAGGACTTCCGTTCCTCAAGAGGAAAAGCTGTTTTTTGCAATGACCTACCCTGGGTTCGGTCCTTGCACATTCTGTGTCAGGAAAGGCCGCGGACACACAACCGGAGACGGCCTGTCTTGATTCCCTCCACTTGAGTAGTGGCCCCTCAGGGACTCTGCAGGGCGTTGTCCGCGAGTGATGGATATTCTCCTGGATGGGCCAGGAAAAGATGTCAACTAGAGGATGGAAGCGGTGATAGGGACCTAGAGAAACCGCCAGGTGTTGGAGGGACACGGGCCTACGCCCCAGACTCCTGTACAAAACCCCCGAGAGGGGGCTGCAGATGCGTTGAGGAGGGGAACTGATTAATGCTGGCCCTAACACGAAACAAGTGACTGCAGAGGCGGCCCCAGCGAATCTGTGGCAAAAGCCTGGACCTCAGTCTAGGTCTGAACTCCAAAACCTTGGTGGACTAGTCACACCGCACAGCCTCCCCGCTAGTGCAATCTAGATAAATGACACCATTTTGCAGGTAATTTCTCCTCGTCTTCTTTCTTTATACTTAAACGTTTTTATTTCAGAATAAAGATCATGTTTGAGTCACATGCCTTTGAAATTCTAGCATGCAGTTCCTAAGCACAGTGAGTTCGGCATTCTCCGGACTTGCACAATAAACGCTTGTCACTGGATGTATTCTTAGCCTTCCTAAAATGTTCCCTTCTTAAGGCGAAACGCGATGTGAGTGTCACCCCTGAGACTCCAGTTTAGCTTAGCTGCAAAAGAAAACCCACCAACAGTGAGTCCAAAGGAAGACGAGGGAAATTGTTTATGAAGCTATTCTTCTAACTGGAATTTTTTGTCTTCTTTCCTTAGGAGGTTCACTATAATTACTGTCACTTGTGGAAGGGAGAGTTTACTTCCAGTCTGAAGAATCAGGGAAAGTTTTACAGATAAAGTAGGATCTTGAAGGATAAAGATTCTCTGAATGAAAGCTATTCAACTTAGAAAGTCCAATTTAATATCGACTAGAAGAGGAAAAATTCTCCAGGGATTTCATGAACCTCTTCATTTTCTTGAGAATGAACTATAAAAAGGCTATGGTGTCATTAAGTTTTTTTAAATGTTTAATATTCTATAAAGCCATAAACTTTTTTTTGTCTACTAGAGGAATTTTTCAGTATATTCTAGGTTGTTATAAATGACATTACAGAACTATTAGAAAATTACACATACTGTGATTTAAAGCACAAAGCATATGAACGCTCAGTGCTGAGAACAAGGAAAATCACATTGTTAGGAACAGAAGAGCGCCGTGAACATGAAGACAATTTCCCTACATAAACAGTAGGTGGCAGTAGAATTCAAAAGTAATGGGATTAGCTTCCATTCTATTATAATCCAATGATGGAGTCAAACTATTGTCCAAACTGCCAAGATGTAAGGGTCTCAGAGGACTCTGATAAGCCAAGAAAATAATGGAATTTATGATGCATATAAAGAATTTATTCAAAGGGCTGTGGAGCTGGCTCAGTGTGTAAAGTGCAAACATGAGAGTGTGAGTTTAGAGCCCCAGAACACCTGCACCTAAAGTCCCAGCACTGGGGGGAAGGGGCAGAAGCAGAAGGATTTGGGGGACTCACTTACCAGCCAGTTTAGCAAGAACAGCAAGTTCTGGACCAATCAATCAATGGGAAACTCTGTCTCAAAAATAAGGCTGAGGGACCGGAGAGATGGCTCAGCAGTTAAGAGCACTGGTTTCTCTTGCATAGGACCTGGGTTCAATTCCTAGAACCCACACGGTAGCTAACAACTATTCATAACTCCCGTTCCAGAAGATCCAACACCTTCTTCTGACCTGTACAGGCATTGCATGACATGGGTGCACTTTCATACATGCAGGCAAAACATTCCTACACATAAAATAAATAAATAAATAAATAAATAATAAAGTGGAGAGGGATCAAGGAAGACACCTGATGTTCATCTCTGAACACACACCCACACACAGATGTGTAAACCTGCACATGCACATCACACATGCATATAACACACAATATAAAAAACAATAAATTTAAGAATCTATTCAAGTCCTTACAAATCTTATTATCCTCACTATTCTTGAGATGAAATGGTATTGGTACGTAATCAGCTAAACATTCTAGGAACAAATGAGAAAATGTGATATTTGTCTGAGTCTGATTTATTTCCCTTCACATAATCAAAAGTCCATCTATTTCCCTGCAGATGACATAGCTTCATTCTTCTGCACGGCTGCATAAAACTCCATGGTGTATATATCTACCATATTTTCTCCTTCCATTCATCTGTTGAAAGATGCCAAGGGTGATTCTATAATTTGGCTATTGAGAACAGTGCTGCAATAAACATCAATGTGCAAGTATTTCTGTGGTTGCTGATTTAGTCTTTAGGGCATACAGCCACAGGTATGTCATATAGTCGTTCTATTGTTAGTTTCTTACACTGTGTGTGTGTACACATGTGCATGCACCTGCTATGGTGTATGTAGAGGTCAGAGGACAACTTGCACAACTTATGAGAGGCAGTTCTCTCCTTCCACCATGTGGGTTCTGGAGATCGAACTCAGGCCATCGGGCTTTGGCAGAAAGCACCCTTACCCACTGAGCCATCTAGCCAACCTTAATGTTTTTGAGGAGCCTCCATACTGATTTCCATGGTGACTGGACTGATTTACATTCCCACAGCAGTAGAAATGGATTGCTCCCCTCCATCCTCAACAGCTCACATTTGAGGTGCATGTGTGTGTATGAGTACATGTTCATGTGTGCAGGTGTGCCTGCATGTTTGTGTGCTTGCATATGGAGACCAGAGGTCAACACTAGATGTTTTCCTCAATCACTCTCCACCTTATTTTACTACTTCTATTTAATTATGATGTGTATATGCATGTGTGTGCAGGTGCCCAAGGAGGCCAGAAGCGTCAGGTGCACCCTGAGCTATAGCTAACCACTTAGCCATCTCTCCAGCTTTATTTTTTAAGATCAAACTCTCATTGAACGTGGAGCTCACTGATTCTGCTGGTCAACAAGCCCCTGTCTCCACCTCCCTAAATCTGTGATTACAAGTGTACGCTACACCGGATTTTTTTCCTGTGTGTGTGTGTGTGTGTGTGTGTGTGTGTGTGTGTGTGTGTATAACTCGGGTCTTCAGGCTTGGTGGCAAATGCATTTTCCCAATGAGCCATCTCACCTGCCCTGAGCCTGGCTTTTTTACAAATGTTCTACAGGATGAAACTTAGGCACTAATGCTTACATGGCAAACACTTACTGAATGAGTCATCGCCTTAGCCTACATTGATGTTTTCTTAACGATAGCCATTCTGGCTGCAGTGAGATGGAACTCAATGTTTATTTAATCTGCATTTCCCTGATGGCTAAGGATGTTGAACACATTTGCATATGTTTACTGGCCATTTGTTCTTCATCATTTTGTTAGCCCATTTACAGAGTGGATGGCTTGTTGCTTTGGCATTTCATCTTTTGAGTTCTGTGTTCCAGATATTAGTCCTACTATACATGTATGATTGAAGATTTTTCTTCTGTAGGCTATCTCTTCACTCTGTTGATGAATGGTTTCTTTGCTGCATTCTTTAGTTTCATGCAATCCCACTTGTGAATTCTTGAGACTGTTTCCTTTGTTGTTAGAGTCCAGTAATTCCTTGCTTAGATTTTCAAGTGTTTTCATGATTTTTTTTCTCTAGGATTTTCAAATTTTCATCAAGATTGTCAATCCATTGAATTGGTTTTGTATAGAGTAAGAAATAAAGATCTAGTTTCATTCTACGCTCAGATATCCATGGGTCGGGGAAGGCGGTCTTCCATCTTCTAGTGTCTTCAATTTCTTCCATGTTTCAAATTCTTCATTATAGAGATCTTTTACTTCCTTGGTTAAGTTTGTCTGGAGCTGTTGTGAATGGGATTGTTTCCTGATTCCTTTCTCTGCATGTCCATCGTTGATATACAGGGAGGCTGTGGGGTGTTGTATGCTAGTGTTGAATGTTCCTACCTTGCTGAAAGTGTTTACCAGTTCGAAGACTTTTCTGGTGGAATTCGTGGGGTCTCTTGTGCATGGGATCATGTCATCTGTAAATGGGGATAGTCGTACTTCTCCATTCCTCCTTATTTCTGGTTTGTTTCTTCCTCTTCCTTCATTGCTCTAGCTAAGACTTCAAGCACTATATTGAATAAATGAAGAACAGAGCACCCTTGCTGTGTTCTCTCTTTTAGTCTTTTGGGGGACAAACTTCAAGTTTCAGTATAACTATAAATTTCAGTTAACCATAAATTTCTCATGCATAGACTTTGTTTGGTTTAAATATACTTGCTCTGTTCCTAGTTTCTTCAGAGTTTTTATTATGAAAGGATGTTGGACTTTGTCAAAGACCTTTACTACATTTATTGATATGATCATGTGATTTCTGTCCGTGAGTCTATTTGTATGATGTATTATATTTATGGATTTTTGTGTTTTGAACCATCCTTGCATCCCTGGAATGAAGCCAACTTGATCATGAAAAATGATTTTCTGATGTGTGGTTGAACTTGGTTAACCGATATTTTATTGAGAAAATGTTCATCAAGGAGATTTGCCTATAATTTGCTTTTTGTGTGTGTCTTTACCTGGTTTGAATATCAGGGTAAAACTGGCTTTGTAAAACAAGTCTAGTAGTATTTCTTATCTTTCTATTTTGTGGAACAGTTTGAGAAGCATAGGAGTTAGTTCTTTAAAGCTCTGGTAGAGGACTGGAGAGGTAGCTCAGCCATTAAAGCTCTGATAGAATTCAATAGTGAGTCCATCTGGGCCTGGGCTTTTTATACTTGAGAGATGTTTTATTAACATGGTTTCCTGTACTTAACCTATGTGTCTTTGTGACAGCCCTGTGGGCATCAATCAGTGTCTCACATCTCTCTCCTTGAATTCCCTTTCAATCAGTCCCCATTCCCTGCCCACCTGCCATTTTCATGCCCGTCATCCCTAAATAGCTTGGAGTTTCCTCCTAAGATTTTGGCACCCGCTAGAACTTTGCTAAGTAGAAGTGTGTGGAACAGGGACCAGCATCATTGGTCCTGGAAATTGTTAATTTCCAGGAAAATTTATTACAAGTTCCAAAGCTACTAAATCAGGATCCACAAATTAACAAGATCCCTGGGTGACTTGTGAGCACAGTAGGATTTGAGGAAGCAGTGTCTGATGGGATTTGTGTCTTCTGTCTGCCTAGTGCCCTTTTCTTCTTGATCAGTTCTTGCCATCCTTCAGATTGCTCAGATGCCACCCCACCCTTGTTTTCCCTGTGACTAAGAGCAGCACCTTGTATAGACTCTTCAGCATATGGACTAGTAATAGTCCATGTTGTTGAACATTATCATATTCCCTAAATGATTTGCATGCACTATTACAAGTAGTCCCCCACAAGGCTGGTGATAAGGCTGAATTGTACACCCCCTTTCATAGGTTGATATCTTAAGTTCTAGACCTTAAAAGGTCACTATATTTGGAAATAAGGTCTTTAATTA
This sequence comes from Eospalax fontanierii, assembly GCA_035773235.1. Taxonomy (NCBI): domain Eukaryota; kingdom Metazoa; phylum Chordata; class Mammalia; order Rodentia; family Spalacidae; genus Eospalax; species Eospalax fontanierii. The sequence continues at coordinate 57,309,855 of CM069542.1, read as the reverse complement.
GAGAATACCCTCATCCAGAATGACAGGGTCCTAATGTTGAGATAAGGCAGTGCCCTACTCTAAGTTACTCCATATTGCTCCATTTTGAGGGAGGATGACTACTGTCCCTGAGTGAGCCCAGAAACTGCACCATCTGCCAGGCAATTCCCATCTAGTAAAGACCAAAAATGACTTATTCTTGAGAATAAAAAGGGAGCCATCCTATAAGTTTATTGGGGAAGAGTTGAGATGGTAGAGGCACATGACTGTATTAAATCCCATCAGGGAACCAAGTTCCTTCACCAGGACCCCATCAAGTGATGACCACCCAATATTGCAATGGCACAGCCCCACACCAATCTGTCATCTGGTACCTGGTATGTGGGTCAAAGAGCAACAAACAGTAGACTCTGAGACTGTCTCTGGAGCTTCTGTTAAGCTCTTGGTCCCCTGTTGTTGATGCATCTACTTGTTTACCTATCTGGACATGGACCTGGACACACCATTTCCTGCTTATGATCTGGTTTGGGCTTGCATTTAGCATCTGAACTCTGCAGTTTCTCCCTCAAATCTGATTCCAACAGCTCCTTCCCCAAACTGATCTGGCTGTTTATCTTATCAGTATTCTCATTCTCTCTTTCTCTCTCTCTGTCTCTCTCTCTCCCTCTCTCTCTTCCCCTCCTCAATTCTGAAACCTCTTGAACCTGTCTACTATAGCCTCTTTAACTTTTACTCATTTTGTAAACCATATATATATATGTGTGTGTGTGTGTGTGTGTGTGTGTGTGTGTGTGTGTGTGTGTGGCCTGCAGAAACAGGTGAGCAAAGCACTGTTTCCAGCTCAGAGAAGCCTGAAGGATGGTGCTGTCTTTCACAGGCAAATCCTAGCAGTGTGGTACCCACTGCACCTGTCTGGGTCCAAGCCTAGATACCCTTACTGTCTCTGATGTCAATTAGATTTGTTTTGCATAGTCTTTGTCTATTGAGATCCTGAATGTGCATATTGGATGAAGACAGCCTTCCTTCACTAAGTTCAGGATGGTTGAAGGCTCACTACACCCAACCATTCTGGGGACAATGAGAAGATGAATGGGTTCATGCTCAGATACCACATCATCAAGGCCACACTTCTATGTCTGGTTCTTGGGACTCAGCCACTAAGCTACTTCAGTTTTTTGAGACCAACCAGAACAGGATCCTAGCACAGAAGAAAGTGGCAATGTGGAAGCAGGAGAGGCCATTGGTACCATTGCATGACAAATTACCCCAAGTCAGGCGTGGTGGCATACATCTCTAGTTTCAGCACTAGGGAAGTTGAGTCAGGAGGATTGCTGAGTTCAAGATCAGCCTGAATTCCATAGCAAGACCTTGTCTTAAAAAAAAAAATAACTGAGGGTCTAGAGAGACGGATCAGCAGTTAAGAGCACTGGCTGTTCTTGCAGAGGACCTGGATTCAGCTCCCAGCACTCACATGGTGGCTAACAACTGTAAGTAACTCCAGTGCTAGGGGATCGGACGCCCTCCTCTGACCTCTACAGGTGTTGCACGACACGGGTGCACTTACACACATGCAGGAAATACACTCATACACATAAAATAAAATAATAAATGAAAACTTAACTGCTTAAACAATCGTGCCCATCAGTTAGAAGACAGAGGAAGAATAGGGAAGATGGGGCAACAGTTAGGACCTGACCAGGCCTCCTCCCTCCATTCCCCCCTCTTCCTCCCTCCCCTCCCTCTTAGATCTCTTCCCTCCCTTCTCTCTCTTCTCCTTTCTCCCGCCACCACCTCCCGCTTTCCTCAGGATCTGGTTGGCATTCCTGTGCTTCTGTCAGGATGGCAGCTTCAGGGCAGTTAGACACACATTGCCTAAAGCAGAGTGAATACCGCTTCAGCTTCATGATCCAACTCAGCTGCCACAGGGTGCTCCTTCCTCTGCCTCCACTGATCCATACAGTCACTAGCACCAACCCAGTTTCCAGAAGCCATAGACTCCCATCACTCCACAGGAGCAGAGTCTATGCACTTCACTGCAGGTCGTGTTAAGAGCGTGAAACGTGCGTGGATGATGTCACTTCCCCAGACACGCTGGTGTCTACATAGGAGAGTGAGGGGCCATATCTAGAACAGCAAAACACTGTTTTGGCAAAGTGCTCACAGCCATAATGAAATGAACTTGAGAATATGCAATTACATATAATTGGATATGATTAAAATAAAGGCCCAATTAAGAAGTAGGAAAATTAACTAGGTGGGAATGGCAACAATATTAGTACTGGGGAGCTACAGACTGCCATTAACTTGAATCAGGGTGAATGTCCAGTGAACAGTGAAGTGACCTCAGTCTGCTCTCAGCTCTGAGTCACACCTCCTTCATTCAGCTGCCTTCCTCCTGCACTGTGATGGTGAAGTTTAATGTATGATTGTAACTGTGACTTATAATTTTATTTTAGTCTTTTCATCTGTTGAAGAGGCTACAACACCCCATAAAACTAGCCTTCCTGAGCTTGTTTTCTCTCCTTTCTTCTCCTGTCCTTTCCGCTTCCAGCCTCCCCGCTTCTCTCTGAGGACAGACCTATATACATACTACTCCACGGATGACTAAGTTATGACAAAGAGAAAGGCAAATTTTAAACAGAGATATCTGATGATACTCACCACAGCCAAGCTATAACAGGGCAATGCCCAGACCTTCTGGGTTCCTCGCATGACACAGCAACAAGTGTTCTTCACCTGGGAAATGCTCCTGTCATGAGCTGAAGTATAATCTGAGCATGAGAACACCATCAGGCACACCATGAAGTGGGGTACTCTGCAGCAGCTAACTTAGATCTTCCTGAGGATTCAATGCCATGGAAAACAAAAGTAAAATCTAAAGGCAGAAGCCTTTGCAATGGTTCATATCTGTAGTAACAGAACATGGGAAACTGAGGTAGGAGGCCAGCCTGGACACCATCTTAAAAAAGGCAATTAAATGTATGAAACTTGACTTGAATACAGCTGCAAAAAGAGCTGGGTATGGTGATTCATGCCTGTAATTCTAGGACTTAGGAGGGGAAGGCTGGAAGAACAGGAGTGTGAGGCCAGCTTGGGTTATAATAGACCTTGTCTAGAAATCCAAAATAGGTAGGCAGGTAAGTAGATAGATAATAGATGATAGATAGATAGATAGATAGACAGATAGATAGATAGACAGATAGATGAATGTATGGATGAATCAGTGTGGTCTACATACTGAGATAGAGGTCAGCTACCTAGTAAAACCCTTTCTCCAAAAAAAAATGAAATTGTCAACACAGGCCACTTTAGACCATGTGTGATGCTAAGCCGATTTCTTGTTCATTATTGAGTGGCTAACTACCAAACGCTAAAATTCCATTGATGTCCATGGCCTCACTGTAGCATGAGGTGACCTTGAACTCACAATCTTCCTGTTTCAGCCTCTTGAGTGTTGGATTATAAGTGTGTGGCATCTTGACTGGCTGCATGTTAAATCTGATATATTGTTTTCCTTTCAACTTTAACATATAAATTTTGGAAAATTTTCATACTACAGAAAAGTTGAGAGAACCTCACAATAAACACTTTTAAGCTATTTACCCAGACTAACCAATTATCAATAATTTTCCTCCCTTTTATCATATACATGTGTGTATACATAGATACCTAACATGCACACATACAAGAGAAATATCTGTATACACATTTGGGGGGGTCGGTGCATTTTCAGTCACTTCCTCCATGGGAAACTCTTTCCACCTGATCCACTTTCAGCTTTTCTTGATTTCAAAAGTGACTCTATGCATGCATTCATGTATGGGCCCATGTGCCTTTGGGGGTGTGTATGCAGGGTAGGAATCATAGGATGAAAAATATACCCCCTGTTTCTGCTTTAAATAAGCTATGAAAATTTATTTCGCATAACTTGCAACATAGAATATCTCCAGTCAAAAGATTTAAGCAGTCACCTGCCTGCATCAGTGTCAAAGATAAACAAAACTGGCACATGTCATGATTGTTAGACAGATTTTCTTTTCTTTCCTCCTTCCTTCCTTTCTCTCTTTCTTTTTTGAACAGGTCTTTCTACATAATCTAAGACCATCTAAAACTCACGATCCTCTATCTTAGCCAACACTTCACATCTGACATAGAGTCCTGGCCTCTATAGAGTATGTACATAAATAGGCTTATAATTTTTAAGACTTCCTCTGTCTCTGAAGTGGGTATGTGTGTCTCACAGCTAAGAGTATCTTTCCCAAGGTTCCAAACAAAGGTTATTCCTATAATAACATGATCACCAGAAAGAATCGTGTTATGGTTTGAATGTGAAGTATTCCTTGAAGGCTTATATGTTAAAGGCTGATAGGCATTGGGGTGATTGGATCTTGACAATGCTAACCTTATCAATGGGTTCATTTGTCCATGTATCCTTTTCAATGAAACCAAGTTTGTTCTCTGAATACCCCCATCAATCGAGACAGAAAATGAGACAGACCTAGTGATGCCCTTTCTCACTAGCTCTCAGTAGACGCCTTCTTGTCAGCCTCATTCCCATACTTAGTGGGAACACGTTGTACAACTTAAAACATTGGTCATGAACAGAGTTGAAAGCTGTCTTTAAACAAATTAGAACGCTTCAACTTAGAAAATGTTTGTGTTAATTTGTGAAATCTCTAACCACAAGCCAACCCATGTAATACCAGATGTAGAGACTAATTGCATCCCTCCCAGAGCTGAGGAAACGGTGCAGAGACACATGGAGATCAGATAGCCCATCCCATCTCCCCCAGGGAGTTAGCAAACGAAGTCAGAAAATCTTCCAAATTCAATACAGCTCCTGTTTTGATGACTTCTAGAAGTTAGAAAAAACATTAACGAATAAGATAAAGAGTCTCAAAGACACCACAAGTGCAAGAAAGAGTTAAGAAATACAAGCCACAACATATAACGCTCTGAGTGTGTGGCACAGCCTGCAGGGAAAACTCTCCAGCTGAGAGAGATCAAATGTGAAGTTTTTGAATGAGCCCAACTGAGAGTTGTGACAGTGTACTATCTGTCTGGGTGGGTTTTTTGTTTTTAGTGTGCTGGGTGCACAAACCCAGGGCCTCATACATGTTAAGCAGGACCCAGCTATACCCCAACCCATGTATGAGTATTTAAAATAGTTTACAGAACAATTTAAGGAACTTGGTCTTCTAAACCTAAAACCTCTAAATTTCTAATCATTTCCTTCTTGAAAAAGGAGAATCTCAAGAAAGTTTTGAAAAATCTTACTTTGTAAGTGGAAAATCTCTACAGTATTATGTGCTTTTGTATGATTTTACATGTCAGTGTGTGTGTGTGTCTCTGGGGATTTAACCCTAGGCTTTGCACATAGTAGATGTATTAGTCACTTTTCTATTGCTGAGATAAAACACCATGATCACAGCTACTTACAGAAAAGAGAGTTTGGCTCTCAGCTCAGGAGAGTCTATGATGGTGTGGAGGCATGGCGGCCAGATGCAGGGGTCAGGAGTAGGGCACTGAGAGCTCACATCTTCAACCATAAACATGAAGCAGAGAAAGCCGACCAGAAGTGGGGCGAGGCTATGAAATATCAACTCCCACCCCCAGTGACGTTTCCTCCAACAGGGCTACACCCCCTAAAAGTTCCATGACCTACCCCAAGCAGCATCACCGACTGGGGACCAAGTGTTCAAATACTTGGGCTTTGGGGGGACATTTCTCGTTGAAACCATGCGCCTGATGCAAGCACGTTCCCACTGATTTGTATCCGTACCCTTGTTTTTTGAGACAAGGTCTTGCTATGGTATTACAGATTGGCCTTGAAGTATTCACAGCCTAGGCTGGTCTATGCAGCCAAAACTAACCTTGAATTCCTGATCCCCTGCCTCCATCTCCCATGTGCTGGAGTGACAGACATGTACTACCCTGCACAGCTTTATCTGAAGCTAGGGATCAAACCCAGGGCTTTTGCGTATTAGGCGAGTACTTTACCAACTGAGTTCCATACATACCTTGTTTGCTTTTGTTTTCTTCTTGAAATGGAGTCTCACAATTTTCTGCCTCCCACCCCTGAGTTCTAAGATCTCAAGGGTGTGCCACTTGACTTCGCTAGATGAATATTATTGAGTTGCAGCTGTGTATATATATATATATATATATATATATATATATATATAATCTCCCAGATATTAACCCCTCTTAAGATGCACGAGTTATTCATACTTCTCCCTGTGGGTTACCGTTGTGCTGTGCTGATTCCTTTCTGCAACGCACAGAAGTTATGCCATCCAGGTTTTTAAATCTGTTTATTCATTTGTTGGTTGGCTTTTGGGTGTGATAATCAAGAAATTATCTCCAATATCATGTGCACATTATTTTTCCTGTTTTCTCACAGGAGCTTCATAGTTTTAGGTCTTATATTCAGATCTTTGATTCATTCTGCATTTCTGTGCATGGTTTGAGAAAGAGTACAGCTTCATTTTTCCCACATGGATCCTGCCCCCCCCCGCCACCCCCACCCCTCAGTGGTTGAAGAGACGTCTTTTTTTCCACTGAGTGGTTTTGGAATACTCGTCATTAGATCATTATTCTACTTTGCCTTCAATCGCTGTGACAAAACATTCTGACCAGTACCAACTTGGGGAGGAAAAGGTTTATTTGGCTTCCATGAGGGAGCCCAAGGTGGGGGCCTGGAGGCAGGAGCTGAAGCACAGGCCACGGAGGCACGCTGCTCACTGGCTTATTCCCCTGCTATCCACAATCTGCTTTCTTGTACAATACAGGACAACCTTCCCACAGTGGGTTGGCCTCTCCCACATCACTCAACAGTCAAGAAAATGCCCCACAGACATGGCCACGGGCCAGTCCAATGGAGAAAATTCCTCAGTTGAGGTTCCCTCTGACAACTGAAGCTGTCCAGCACAATCATCTACACAAGCATTTAGTTCTGGGCTCTGCCGCTATTCTGTATTTTGTATCTGTTTTCGTGTTCATACCACAGTTGTTTGATACCTGTGGCTCTGTAGGAAAACTAAGGCCTTCAGTTTTCTTTTTTCAAGATTATTTTGCCACAGAACTGGTGACAGACATTTTTATTCCCAGCATTCAGAAGGCAGATGCGGATCTCTGAACTCAAATCTAGCCTGATCTATGTAGTGAGTTTCAGACTAGCCAGAGCTACATACATAGTGAGACTCTATCTCAAAAAAAGGGGAGAGAACAGAATTATTTTGTATATTTGAGTCACTTGACATTCTCTGTGAATTTTGGGGTGGATTTCTCTATTTGTGAAAAATACTTTATTTAGAAGTTTCATGACTACATTTAATCTACAGCTCACTGTGAGTAACATTACCATCTTAGCAATAGCAAATGCTCAACCCCATGAAAATGGGGTGCCCTTCCATTCATTTGCATCTTCTTTCATTTTGTCAAGAACATTTCAGTTTCCAATGAAAAAGGTTTTGCTTCTCAGTTATTTTATTGCTTTTGGTATTATTATAAATGAGTCTTTCTTAAAATTTCATTTTCAGATTATGCAATGAAATAATCTGAAGTTTTAATTTTATATCCTGTAACTTTATTGATTTATCAGTTCTAATATGTTTTTTTGTTGCTATTGTTGGATTTTTAGGATTTTCTACACATGCAATAATAACAGGTGAATAGATACAGTTTTACTTCTTTTTAATTTGCACTCTCCTTTCTTTCCTCCCTCCCTCCCTCCCTCCGTCCCTTCCCTTTTCTTGTCTTATTAATCTGGTTAAGACTTCAAGGATGATGTTGATTGGGAATGGTGAAAGTTGGCATCCTTGTCTTGGGGGATCTGACCAACTTTTTAAAGACTGCTTTTGACAAGTTGTAGAGGAGGCAGCAGAGTTGGGGAGCAATGACCCCCCTCCCCAGGTAAGGGATGATAAGACTCTGGCAAAGGTGTGGGTGGGGGAGTAAGAAGAGCACATGGAAGGGTGGTGTCTGAGAAGCTCACAGGTGTGCTGGTGGGTCTGAGGCTGCTTCAAAGTCCGTCTCTCTAGGAAGGGTGTCAATACCACTTCAACCAGATGGAAAACATTTCCCTACATTCAGTCCCCCACAGCAGAACTCTCCTTAGGAGAGGGCTGGTACTTGTAATGGATAGAAATAGAAAGGAACATTAATTCAGATAAATGAGGACCTAAGTAGTATGTGGGCTCCAGTCAACTCCTGATGCCCCTTGAACACAGGGCCCGGGAAAGGTCCGATGTGTCCTCCTTCCGTTATGTGGCCACAAACGCTCCCAGAGGGAGAGGAATCAGAGTGCCTGCCTCAGGAGCTCTAGTCTTGTGGGCTGAAGTGTTTCCTGGTCAGTGAGGGAAGCATCTACTGTTCTAGCACCCAGTGTCTCGCCAGGAACAGGTAGGCTGAGCTTCGATGCCCCAGATAGCCCAATCTGCTGCTCTTTGGCTAGCCCAGAGCCCACTTCTCTAAGATCAGAGGATTGGACACCAGAGGGGAGAGGAGTCTCTCACTGCCCTGGTCTCAGAGACTGTTCAGGAAGCCAAGGCTAATCAGCTGGGACCGGAGGAGTCTGAGTATTCAGACCTCAATCTTTTTATCCAAGAGTGGATCTTCAGCTCGTTCAAACTTTGTAGGCCTCCATGTCTCTTGCCCTTCTAGAATGACTTCAGCAACAGAAGTGCCTAAAAAAAAACACCATTAGGCTTCCAGAGGCCTTGAGTGGTTAAGCTTTGACTTCTGGTATCTGGCTTCCAGTCACAGAGCTGTGACTACAGAATGTTCTTGACTCTCTCTAAGTCTCAGTTTCCTCATCTACAGAATAGGAATAATGACAGTAATACTACCTACCTTCAGTATAGATTTACGGGAAGAGAAGAAAGGGAGAGCCATCTAAATGGGTACTGAGCTCCACTTTTGCAAAGTGAAGAGTTCTAGAGATGGTGAGTGGTAACAGTTGTGCAGCAATGAAAATGTCTTAATACCACTGAACTGTGCCCTGAGAAATGGCCAAGATGGAGGATTCTATGTAATGTGTATTTAGCAACAATTAAAGAATCATTTTTAAAATTGTTGTTAATTTTGGGGAGAAGTGGCAAATCCCTTCTGTATGTGCCAAGTACAATGTGGTACTCCCAGGGTTCTCTTTTTTAAACATTAGATAGATAGATAGATAGATAGATAGATAGATAGATAGATAGATAGATTAATATTATGTGTATGAGTATTCTACCTCATCTATGTAAGTGCACCATGTGTGTGCAATACCCACAGAAGCCAGAAGGTGTCAGATCCCCTGGAACTGAAGTTACAGATAGTTGTTAGCTACCATGTAGGTGCTGGGAATTGAACCCAGATCTTCTGGAAGAATAGCAAGTGTTCTTAACCGCTGAGCCATCTCTCCAGTGTCCTCCCCCTAACGCTCTTTGAGGACTTGCTCTTTGTGTACAATCTACTTGGTTTCTCTGTGTCTCAGAATCCTCATCCAGAAATTGAAATTACTCCATTGTCTATGACTATATACTTAATAAGTGGTAGGAATTCTTCCTAGGATCTCAACTGCTCTTACTGATTTTTTCTAAGACTTCTTTTAATCTGGGACACCAGTGGGAAGGTGCCACCTACCTGAGGAGAAGCTCTGCCTCCTGTCGCTGTCCCACATGTCAGTCCTCTCTGGAAATGCCCACATAGAAACACTGGCATGTATCACTATCAAATTAACAACCAAGACTAACCCTCACACTGACCAAGTTCAGACTCTAAACATAAATTTGGATTTAATCATATGGCTACGTCCTGGATATAGGCATTGCCCTCTGAGTTTGGTCCCTTCATCCAGGATGCTCAGCTGGCAGGGCGATGTCTCTACTTGTAAAGGGCCTGAGCTCACTCCAGACAGGGCCGTCTTAAAAGGGGAGGCTGGGCAGGTGCAGGGTAGGACAGAGACAGTCTGGATCCCTGGCCTACCTCTAAGATTCTTCTGGAAGGTCCCCTCCCAACAGTCTAGATCAGACTCCAGTTCCTACCTGAAGTTGCTTCTCTTCCCTTCCTGAAAGGCAGCTGGCAGCCAGACACTGCCAAGGAGAATGAGATTTAAGACCAACGTAAATCTAGAATATTTAACACTTGTAATGCATAATTTAAATACTCTCCCCATTCTGCTACACAACAAAATTATTTTTACAATTACTAAGCAAGTTCTAGGCTGGCCAGGATTATGTGGTAAGACCATGTCTCAAAAGAAAGAAAGAAAGAGAGAGGGAAAGAAAAAAACGTATTTCAATTTATAATAGTTTACTAATAACTTTGGGGGAGTGGTTGAGACAGGATTTCAATCTATAGTCTAGGCTAGCCTGGAACTCACTATATAGTACAACACTCAAACTCATGGTGATCCTGCTCAGGCTCTGAGTGCTAGGATTATGAGCATGAGACGCAAACTTGGCTTAATAAAAGCATTAATCTCTGGATGGGGATATATCTCAGTGGTAAAGCACTTGCCTACAGTGTGGGAAGCCCTGAGTTCAATCCTCAGGGATTGCGATCCATTATTGCAAAATAGAATCAATCAATCAATTAGTTAATTAATCTAACAGCTCCTGCTCTGTTTTACTGTTTTAAATTTGAAGTACAAATAAAAATGTCAGGTTTTCATTACATAGACTAACAAAAGTAAAATAACTCAAGGTATATCTACTTTATTATTTTAAAAAAATGTATGTATGTGTGTGTGTTTGCATGAGTTTATGTGTACCACCTGCGTGCAGGTGCCTGAGAAGCCCAGAAGAGAGTACCAGATTCCATGCAATTGGACTTACAGGCAATAGTGAACCACCTGATATAGAGGTTGGGAACTGGACCTGGGTCCTTTGCAAGAACAGTAAGTGCCCTTAACCACTGAGCCATCTCTCTAGGTTCCCACGTTTTCTTCTTTACCATCAGTATGGTGTCATGCTTTGTTCTGAATATACTATTTAAACATAAAAGTTGGAGTCATTTTGCTGAAGAGTAAACCTTGAAAGTGAAGTATTTATGAGCTTGGGCTACAAAGAAAACATACATCTCTGAATCCACAGGTTATGACTTTCTGTGAACCAGGAGTTTTTCGAACTAATTTCCAGAGAGAACACAATTATTAAACAGATAAGAGAATTGTCAAATTAAACTTACATATCTGTTAAGTGCAATTGTAGGATGCAGAAACATTTAGAACTTTTGACATCAGAACATGGGGCAGGATTTCATCACTGACGTTATTTAGAATGTCTCTCACGTGTTTATATTGAAGTGATTTTAAACAGATGGGTTTTGCATTTAAATCCTCTACAAAGGATGCATCCCTTGCTGCAGAGTAGGCAGGACCTGTGGCTCTGCCCACCCTCTGCCAGCCAAAGTTATATTGTCTATGCATCTGTAGGAATTGTTTTAATTTAAATGAATAGTCCTGGTGTTGATTTTTTAATTTGCTTATCTGTTTCTTGTGGTATAGGCGCCTCAAGGGTAAAAGAGCCCAAAAAAGGAAGTTGGCTAAGTCCTCAGACATCAGTTTTTAGGGCTTTAAACATGTTTTACAAGTTGCGTTTTAGGGCAAATCCCCACAACCATTGTTGTCCCTGTTCAGTTGCAGAAAGAAAGGAAGAGAAAGAGAATGGAGAGAGAGAGGGAGGGAGGAAGGAAAGTGGGAAACAGCTTTTTGATGTTCCAGGCTGGTGTTTGGCGCCCTCTGGTGGTCCTTTTGAACATATACAGTTCAGATACGGTCTGAATGTGTAATAGTTTATTACATTATTAACTACTAGATGCTGAACTAAGTAAGTATTTTATATGTTTTATTTCATTTCTTCATAGATATTATGCCTAGCATAATAATTACATATCTGGGTCCAAAGTTACTGGTTAGAGAACTTGCTCAGAAAGTTACCAGTCCACAGCTACACAGCCAGCAAGTGACAGCAGAGATTCCAGTGAAGCCCTGAACCACCGTGGACCCCAGCCACTCACCAGCTCAGAGCTGGGGATATGAGGAGGCTACTGAGCAACTATCTTGCTATCTCTAATAATTGGCCAACCCTGTGAAGGGCAGTTCCTCAGGGTCAGCACGTCCCTAGTTGTCAAAGCACTAGCTTATAGAAAATAGAGGTTACAGTTAACATACTGCCAGTGCATTTACATATTCAAATATGTAGAATCTTATTGTAATCTACTTTCACTACAACTTCCCATTGTAATCACAGGTAGGCCTCAGAGTATCTGTTGCTGTTTTGAAACAGAGTCTTACTCTGTAAGCCCAACTTCCAGAGCACAAAATGTTTTTTATTTCATGTGTGTGTTGCCTGCATGCATGTATGTGCACCAAATGCATGCAATGCCCAAAGAGGTCAGAGAGGGCATCAGAGTTGTGAGCTGCTATGTGGATTCTGGAAACCAAACCTGGATCCTCCGCAAAAGCAGCAAGTGCTCTTAATCACCAAGCCATCTTCCCAGCCCCATGACCAATTATGATCCTAAGATCTGAAAATAGTTTCAAGTGTTCACTTGTTAAGATTTGCTGTCAAAAGTAAACCACTCTCATCTGGCATATTTTCTTCTTCTTTTAAAAAATATTTAATATGCTATTTTTATTTTATGTGTATGAGTATTATGCCTGCATGTATGTAAATGTACCTGTGTCATGCAATGCCAAAGGAGGTCAGAAGAAGGCATCAGATCCTCTGTAACCAGAGTTACAAACAGTTGTTAGCCACCATATGGGTGATGGGAATTGAAACTGGGTCCTCTGCAAAAGCAGTCAGTGTTTGTAACTGCTGAGCCCCAATATACATCTCTCCAGTCCCAATATTTTTCTTATACATACATTTCTTTTGTGTCTTAACATATGCCAACCAGGACATGACATTGGATTGGTGAGATACTTCAGTAGTGCACACCAGCAATTTATACTCAGAAAATAGAAGTACAGAAATCTGAGGAATAATTTGGGAGTTATCCAAGTGTGGAGGTTTGAATGAGAAATGTCCCACATAGGCTCATATATTGGAACACTTGGTCCCCAGTTGTTTGCACTGGTTGCAGAGGTTTTGGAGCTGTGCCTTGCTGCAGGAAGTATGTCACTAGGGACAGGTTTTGAGAGTTCATAGCCTCGCCCCACTTCTTGTTTGCTCTTTGCTTCCTGTTTGCCATTGGAGATGTAAGCTCTCAGCTTCCTGTTCCAGCTGCCATACCTGTGGCTTGTTGCCATGCCTCCCAGCCATGATGGACTCTTACCCTCTGGAGCCAGAAGCCCAATAAACCCTTCTATAAGTTGCCTTTGGTCGTGGTATTTTATCACAGCACAGAAAAGCAACTAATACATCAAGTTAGTGTTTGATGAATGTGGACATCTTGACTCTTTTTGGAGGCTGTATTGCTGGTCATGAGGATTGAAGGACACTTAGGCTACACACAGTGGAACGGACACAGGACCCTAAGGCTTTCCCACATCCCACCAGACACTCTAAGGCAGATGCCATAAGCTGCAATGGATTTCGACATCAGAGATGCTACGTCTGTGAAATGTCATCACTCCCATATCCCATGTCCTAACAGGGAACTCTTCCGACACCACACTGATACATAATGCCCGGCTGATTTGCAAGAATATCCTGTGTTCTTGTTTCTGCAGCAGTCTATAATTCATGCTGCTATCTTTCCTCAAATTCGAGGATTCCTCTTCTTCTTGCCTTATGTAAATCATTCAGCTCTGTTAACAAACACAACACTCACTTTTATCTCCCTGTCCAGTTGTCCCTTTGTTTCTTTGATCTCTGTCTCCCTCAAAAATGGCTCTTGATCTCCTGAATTTTCTGAAGTCCTAGGTCATTCACTATAAATGGGACCAAGAAACGGTTTCCTTGTGCTTTACAGTATAGTTCCGGCTGCTTTAAGAGCAAAGCTTATAGCTAGGAAGATGGCTTAATCAGTCACTTGCCACACAAGCATGAGGACCTGAATTCAGTCCCCAGCACCCACATAAAAGCTAGCATGCAGAAAGGAGGCATGGAGGGGAGACACCTACAATTCCAGCAGTGGGAAGGTGAAGATAGGAGGATCCTAAGGTTTGCTCACCAGCCAATGAGAGATCCTGTCTCAAAATATAACACGGCAAGTGACTGAGGATACACCAAGTAATGATCTCTGGCCTGCATGTGCACACACATATATGAACACACACAGAGAGATAAATAAATACATAAAAACATAGTTGATGACTAAAAAATTAGAGGTCTACCTGATCAGGCGACTGCCTTTGAAAGAGGCTTTGCGCTCAGTTTCCAGGAGGCAGGTCGGCACCATGCTCGGAAGCGCTGGAGTTTTTCATGAAGCAGAGAGAGAGGAGGGATCTGCATCCGGAGCCTTCACTGTGGTTTCTATAGAGAGAACTGGGAAAGGCACGGCTCCTAGGCTCTGGGTCTGCTAGTATAGATATTGTCAGGTTCCCAGGCTCTGGGGCACTGGGACTGTCTCCAACTGTATGGTACCTGGTCTTGGATGGTTAGGGCAGATAGACAGTGAACTGTGGTGGTGGTTGGAGTGTGGATGGTTTGCATTTGAAAAGCTTGCTTGACTCTTCATCCGCTAGTTATATCTCTAGGAACTGGACAAGCCTGTGTAAGAAGCATTAAACATCAGTCTCTTCTGTCAACACTGTAAAACTTTGGTTTAGGACAAGGAATTCAAATATTTTAACCCCACCTCCACCATGTAAAACTTGTGTTTATGCAGAAGTCCTGCTGCATTCTGAGATCCTGATGCCTGGGGTGGCTGAGCCCTTCCCTTTTGTTCAGCCATTTCCCTCTCTCCTTCATTTCCTTTCCACCAATTCTGACACTAACTTGACACAATAAACTTTAACACAGATGAAAGAATGTATGGATCCCAGTCCGGGAACTCTGAGGGGTGCCAGTGGGCAAGGGGGTAGAAAGATGATTAAGATTTATTGAGATGTTCTATATGAAATATACAATGATTTGATAAAAATAAATATTTTTTAAAAGTAGGAAAAAAAACACTGGAAAAAAAACTAGCCAACCCCAAAAGACTGTGAGGTCTGACCCCAGTCAATGGGGAAAAGACACAGTACTCCTGCATTAGAGATAAGAAACTTATCAAACTTCTGGGTCAGGCATGCTTGCTTGAATGGAATAAGGCAACACACCTTTTGCAAAACTAAAAGCTGCCTTGCCCAGTTACTTCCTCTTCATCCACATGTTCTTTGGAGGGTTTCAGTGGGGTTCTTGGATCTGAGATGTTATTTCTAGTACCAGTGAAGGGCAGTCCTCCCAGGGCTATCAAGTTCCCAATTGTCAAAGAACTCGCTTATGGTAAGGAGAAGATATAGTTAACACACTGCCCATGTGTCTACATATTAAATTTGGCATTTTTTATTATAGTCTATTTTCATCTCAACTTCCACTTAAACCACAGGGACAGCACCAGGGCAGTCTGTTGTTGGTGATTTGAAAGAGTCTTACTCTGTGGTCCAGGCTGGCCTGGAACTCACTCTGCAGCCAGGGATGGCCCTGATGTCATGGCAACTTCTTCCCTCACCTTCCCAAGTGCTGAGATGACAGGTGTGAGCCACCACACCTGGCCCAAGAAGCCTTTACAAAGTATTCCTGTGGGCACCTACTTCCCTGCTTTTCATTCTAGACTAGCAAAGAGAGGGGATGTTGCAAATGTCTGCTCCAGAATGGGGCGCCGCATCTGATGAGATCAAAGCCACTGATACTTTACAGAAGAGGCAAACCAGTGACAAGGACTTGCTCTGACTTTCCTAGAGCCACATAGCCCAGAATAGCAAAAGAGTTGCAACATACTCAAACCATAGTCCCAGGAGGTTCCAAGCCAGACTTGCAACCAGAGGGTGGCCTTTACAGAAACACAGCTTCCCAACCCTTCCCTGCCAGTCTTCTCCTCACCTAACCTCTGAAAGTAGAACTCTGGAATTGGAATTTCTAGAAGCAAGCCACATAACAATAGCAACATCCAAATTGGCAGACCACAAGCCTCAAGGCAGAGTGATCGTGACATGTCTTCACACTTCAGACAGGTTTCAAGGACTGTCCCTTCTCACACAATTCCAGAACCAAAGCAGATGGGAAAATGATCTAAAATAAGCTTGGGTGTTAGGATCCTCTTTCTATGTACTTTTACATCTTGTAAGATGATCACAGTAGCTGCCAGAAACCCAAATTGAGACATTTTATTGCAACACGATTTAAACACCAAGGCTTTCGCCTACGTTTTTACAAGAAGCTCCATCTGCATAATTACAAGTGTCCTGTGTTCCTTGGGTCTACCTCTGTGTCTCAGTCGATGGCTTCAAGTTATCCTGGCCGTGTGCCTCATCTAAGAGAGGACAGTGATTAAGCTGCCCCTGAGCCAGGTATGGTGGTGCACACAATGGTAATCCCTGCACTGAGGAGCCAAGGAAGGAGGATTTTTACTTCAGAGTAAAACCCTGTCTAAAAAAAATAATTAAGAAGGCAGGCAAAAAGGTCTCTATCCTGCCTTCAGGGAATGTGGTAGATTAATGATGGAAGAAACACCCTTCTTTGCTAGAGAAGCACTCTCAAACAATCTCCAAAGTATACAGCAATGGACTGAACTATCTGCAGACACAGTTCATCCAATGTGACCAAGAAACCACACTGCATATGGGGAGGATCTGTTGTGTCATCAGGACTACCAAGCAAACTTTGGAAATGCCTCTCTGATAGGGAAGAAAGGTTTTTTCAAAATATATTTTTTCTTTATTATTTTTATCTTATGTTTCTGAGTGTCAGTGTTGGGCAATGCATGCAAAGGTCAGAAGAGGTCTCCTGGAACTGGAGTTATAGATGGTTGTCAGCCGCCATGTGGATGCTGGGAATCAAACCAGGTCCTCTGCAAGAGCAGTCAGTGCTCTCAACCCCTAAGTCATCTCTCCAGCCCCAGGAATGAAAAGTTCCAATAGGCAAGTGCTTCCTTCTAGCTCAGTAGATCACAAGGCCAATGAGATACTGTGTCTTCAGGCTCATCTTAGTCCGTTTTCTGTGGCTGTAACACCTGAGGCTGGATAGTTTATAAGTTCTTCCCCTCCTGTCTCCTTCCCTCCCCTCCCGTCCCTCCCTCCCTCCTTTCCTTCTTGAAAGAAGGGACCAGGTTTGCACTATAACGATCTGCTCTCTTGGTAACCAGCCCACACTCTAGTGTACTACCTTAATGCCTTTTGCATGATGCAGCCCCATGACTTAATTTCCTTTTAAAGGTCTCACCACATCTCAACATTGTAACATTGGGGACTGAATCTCTAATATATGGATTTGGGAAACAAGCCATATTCAGATGATAGTGATAGAGGAAAAGTTGGGTGTCTTTGAGTTTGATGGCAGCCTTCTCTCTCACCTCCCCTGGGCCTTAACTCGGGAGTTCGAGTGTGGAATGCTCATGGTCACATAAAACTTTCACTCAGCCATTAAAAGAAACCCCTGGTGAGCTGGGACCAGTCTTACTGGAGGTGACAAGATAGACGCAGTCAGCATACTCTTGGTGCTGGTGAGGAGAAGTCTCTGGGCGTCACCAACATGGGTTTTATACGGTGAGGAGATAAGTCAGCAAGGCAAATGCGAAGCCCTTGCTGCATATCTGGGTACTTTCTCCACCACTTTAGCAAGGAATTGGTGTGCACGTGCTTTCAGAATGCATACAGGGCTTTACGTGCATCAAATGGACATCTGTTCGATGCTCTCAAGCACCTGCCAGCCAGGGAGCTTCAGACACACGTGTTAAAAGCACAGGGTTTTTTTCTCTTTTCAAATCACTCTGATGGCAGTGCAGATCCTTGCTGGGGCCGCAGTCTGCTGGCCTTGCTACCCAGAAGGATGCTCTCCGAGGGAACTACTCTGTTGGAGCCTTTTGGACAACACAGATTCTTGTGCTTGTACATTTATTTCACACTTGTGATTTTAAATTGTTCTTTTCAGCTGGAAATGTATTTCCATCTAACATAATCAATGAAGATGTAGGTTGGTTGCAGTTCCCGGACGACATTAGCATGTGTACCATGTTTGAAGCCCACACCCCATATTAGCTGCCATGATTGAATCCCACACCCCACTCCTGGTTATTCTTTTCCCTTTCTGCATCTTTTTCTGGTTCCAAGGAGGAAAATCCAAAGAGAAAACATTATTGTATAGTACATATCTTACCACCCTCTCAACCAGGGGCTTTCAAATTCCAGCCCTGCTGTATTCTCTAACGGTAACATCCAGTTTAGACTCTGTCTTCCTCCCTTCCCGCTGCTTTGCTTGGGCTAGCCTGTCCCTTATCTCACCTGGGCCATCACACACTATCCTTTCTGAGCTTGCTGTGATCGCCAGTGCCTTTTAATTACACTGCAAACAGAAGTATCACTCTAAAACTATGAGCTCGACCACACCACTCTCCAGCTTCATCCAAGTTGACCTCTAACCAGACACATTCAAACTGCATGGCTGAGCACCCCTTCTTACCCTTCTGCTCCAACACGTCATGTGGTCCCAAGTCATCCCACCCACACACATGGCTCTTCTAGCTTCCTGAAACACCTTCCTACATGACAAACTCCCAGTTTCTCCTTAGGATGTGGTTGAAGCATTTCTCCCGAGTCGGAGTTGACCACATTGTTCGAGGCTCAACCATCTTCTCTGTTGTATGCTTCCAGTGCCTCTCAGGTCTCAGGACCACCTTAATTTCCATGAACATAATCACAAAGCATGTGTTCATGTATGTACACCTCTTTTAGTCAGCATTAGACATATTGTTATGTATGGTTGTGTTCATTTGTTTTCATATATAAATATATTCACTCCTGAATGGAATTACCCATTCTCCAGTGCGCCAGGTCCTGGATCCTTTGACTAGCACAACTTATGTACTTTCTTACAAATATCCTTTGGTGACTATGTGTATATTTTATTGGGCTGCACATTTGAGAGGAAAGGTGCCGGGTCCCAATATGTGTATGTTTGACTTTGAAGAGGCTGGGGAGCAGCTCAGCCGAGTGACCAAAGCCATCCTCAGAACATGAGGGTTCTGGGTTCTCCCAAGTCCTTAGTGTGCCCTTTCATGCTAGCCACTCTGACCAGAGTGCAGTCACATCTCACCTTGGCTTTAGCTGGCATTTCCATGCCAACCAAAGGCTCTGCCACCTTCCCACAGGCTTGTCCCACACAGCTTTTGCTCTTTTCCCTATTGCATGAATGCCTCCTTATACAGATTCGTAGGAGTTATTTAAATAGTATATATATATATATATATATATGTTGCAAATAGCTTCTCATCCTACGGACAATCTTTGAGTCTATTCCATTTGATGAATAGACGTTCTTAATTTTAGTTAATAGAATTGTATCATATCCAAAGTTAGGTATTTAGCACAATGTATCTAAAATGTGTCCGCTTATTTCTTTGAAAGTCGCTGCTTTACAAACACTAAGCACACTTTTTTTCCAGTCTTTCTGAGACAGGGTCTCCCTGTAGTCCCAGCTGTCCTGGAACCCTCTATGTAGTGTGGGCTGGCTTTAGTCTCACAGAGATCTGCCTGCTCCTGTCTTCTGAGTACTGGGATTACATAGCATGTCCCACCACACCTAACTGCATGCTGTTTTTCAAAAAAATGTTTGAATATATATTTGTATGCTTCAAGGTCATAAAAATTCCTGTTATATTTTTCCTTATAGTCCATACTGTTTTACTTCTCACATTTGAGATGCAGTCCTCTGGTGTGGTGGTTTTCTCTGGTGTGACTTGAGGATCATGGTTTCCTTTGCCTCATGTAGGAATGCAATAGACCCAGCAGCAGCAGCATCTCCTGAAAAAGATCAGTCTCCCCACAGTACTTGTATATGACTTTATGTATTTTGCCCCCCTGCCCCAAACCGTGTGAGCCTGTGTCCGGACCGTAAGTTTCCTTACACTACATTGTCTTCACAATTACAGATTTTAACAAATCTGTACACTGGCAGGGAAGCACCCTCTCTGCCCCCCAAGCTTTAAAAAGTCCTTTCCCATCCGAATCAGGAACTACTACGACTTCCACTCAGTGTTGTCCCAGCAGTCCTGAATTACAATTTGGGGCAAAGGGAGAAAGGGAGAAAGGCACAAGAATCAGTAAGAAAGAAAGAAAACCATCAATTCAATACTTGCAGACATCATGAATGTATAATAACGAACTTTAGAAAGGTACCAGAGACAGGGGTAATGTATAATCACTTATATTTGTACAAATCAGCAACAAACAGAAAACACAGAGTTGGTTGGTTTTTCTTGTCTCTTTGAGACAGGGTCCCCCTATACCCCCAGCTGGCCTGGAACTCCCTATGCAGACCAGTCTCACACAGCTCTGCCTGCCTCTGCATCCCGAGTACGGGGAGTAAAGTCTCTTGCCACTATACCTGGCTGAGATTTCTAAATATTACTATTTACAACATCATTAAAAAAAAACTAGCAACTAATAAAACTCTACACTGAAAGCTGAAAAATGTATTGAAAAGTTATTTTTCAAAAAACAGTACTTTAAAAAGGGGCTGCAAGAAGATGGCTCAGTGGTTAAGAACACTGCTCTTCCAGAGGACCTGAATTCAGTTCCCAGCACCCATATCCAGGAGCTCATATCTCCCTGTCACTCCAGCTCCAGGGGATCTGAAGTCCTTTTTGGCCTCTGTGGTCATTGCATCCATATACACCTACCCACCCTGCCAGACACACACATAGACACAGACACACACACATAATTAAAAATATAATAAAAGTGTAAATCTCCTAACAAATGGAGAGTTATTCTGATTAGAAAGGTGTATAACATTCAATGTACTCCTAATCAAGATTCTAGTAAGGTGTGTGTGCATGTGCGTGTGTGTGTCTGTCCGTCTGTGTGTGTTCTGTGTGTCTCTGTGTGTGCATGTATGTGTGTATGTGTGTGTGTGTGTGAACATGAATAGGAACTCTCTCCAAACAGTAGGTGGAAAGTAGGAGATATATCTCCCCCTAAAAATAGAACAAAGGAAAAAGAAAAGAGAGTTGGCATTGGGAAAGCATTTCATAAAGTGTTAACACCACATCACGCCCTCTGGAATGGGCATAGCAGGCAGTGAGAAGCTGAGTAACTGAGGTGGCTGGTTCTTAGGTTGTGTGAGACTGGTACAGTAAGACACGATCTAGGAAACATAGACTGGCAGCCTGGCTGTTAGTGGCCTTGACTATCAGATAGCTGCAAATAAAATGATGAGCTCTAGCCCTGATCCAGAGTGGCCCACACAGATGTTTTTAAGTAAGATAGTGATGCACCTATACCTCTTAGCTCATAGTCTTCATGATTTAGAGGATGCAGCAATAACGCCATCCACATTTCACAGAAGGGGAATCCAAGGCTAAGAAAGGGTAAGGCGTTTGTTTGCCTTACTCACGGACAGCTCGTCCCAGGGAAGACTCAGAGTGGACCCCAGGCAGCCTGGCTTTGCAGTCTCTACATTCTTTTTGTACCCTGGCGTGTTGCATCTCACCAGTAAGACTTCATGGGAAAGTTGATTTTGGTGATGGTATGTGGGCTGGTTCGTGACTCTGATGGAAAAAAATATAGACACTAGTCAGCAAGCGCCCAGTGTGGAGTTCTAAAATAGAGCAACAGTGGTGGGAAAGGAGAAGAGAATAGATTTGACCAATACCACTGAGCTAAGAAAGCAGATGTGGTGACAGACCCCAAGGAGTCAGAGAGGAGGTGACAGGAAGGCCCCTGAATAGACCTGGATGCAAATTGGTACCTGCTTCCTTGTGCAGCCTTTTGCTGGGAAAGGGATATGATGTATTTACACTTAACATTTGGGTTTTGAAGCCCCTTGTGGGGGTTTGGGAAGACAACCAACAATGCAAACAGCTTGAAGTTCATGTGTGTGGCCTGCAGGGGCCGTCTCCACATTATGACTTTGGCCTCCTCTGCTTCTCCTTTTCTTTCTCCTTTATTTACACTCCCCATTAAATATAGGTATTTTTTAGCCTTGGAAAGGCTGACCCACACCCTCTAATCTTTCTCTCCAGCACTAAGAGGCTCATCTAACACAGTTTGGCTTCCAGACGAATTCTGGTGCAGGTGTCAGATACCACATTTGTTAATCCATCACAGAACTTAAGGTCTTTCCATGTCACTGGGTCATACATTCAACGGCACGGGATTCACTTCCACCCAGAACCATCCCTCCGATATCCTCTAAAACACTGACCCAGCACTCTTAACTGGGCCATCACTGGGGAATCAGTTGAAGGTTAGAGTCTGCCTATGTTTCCATCTCAAACGGTCTTCTAAGTAAGCATGCTGTGAGGCTAGGGTATCTCCTCTGACACCTTTACATGCTCTGTCCCAATTCTGTATGGTTGGAAGAAGGTAGTTCTCCTGACCCACAGAGCAGCATTGAAGTGGGCAGTGGGAACGCTGTCTTATCCTTCCCTTCTGGGGCAGACACCCATCTCTCCCCAGAGGCACCTGCCTGGATAGGAACTTCACATTCTGCATTCTCTCAATGGCCCTGTGAAGCAGATGCCCTCATCATCTCCATCCTGCAGTGAGCATACTGCAGCTCACCACCATCCACTTGCTCCAGCTTTCACGACTACTGCTCTGCCATCCATCGACTCACGCCTTCATGTATGCAGCACCATATGCCTGGCTCTATTCTAGGGGCCAGTGGGATGCAGAGCAGGGTGTGAACTCAGAACACTGAGCACGTGCTCTTAACCATGATGACATACATCTTCTTAAAACCCAGTTCCACAGACACCAGGGCTGAGTGTGACAGGACAGAGGTGGGAAGACAGGTTTTCCATGGTACTCTATTTCATCCTGTTTCTTTTCTGCACACCAGCAGAGCTTTAATCTGCTTGGGCACCAACCATCTTTGGAAGCTTTTCTCTCTACCCACCAGGGAAAGTGCCCTGTTTTGTGTACCCCAGTTTGTAGGCATTCGTCACCGCTCACCCTGGCATAACCTCTTTGTCATGCCAACCCTAACTAGATTCAGCTCCTAGGGATAGGGACCAGCTTGTTAAACTCAGAGCCCAGAGGAGTCTCATCTCGCAGTGGGCAGTGCATGCCCATGCCTGGGTTGTCCCTTTTCTGTCGCGTAGCCCTCCCCAGGTCTCCAGAGCAGGCAATCTTGCCTTTATTTATTTGTTCACTCACGCCTCCAGGTATCAACACCTTACACATCTCTAACTCCCCTCCTGAAGAACCAACTACTTTGGTTTCAACTTCACCAAGGCACAGCCCTGCTTCCCTGTCTGCTTCGGTGGTCACTCCTGTCCAGCTTCCTGCCAGCTGACTCACACCCTCAGGATTCTGGGGGATGCAACGCTAGATGAGTAAGAATGTGTCCCTTGACTTCTGCTGTTTCTAACACAGGGGATTACTCTGTCTCTGTTTCTCGTGTGTGTGTAGACATGTTGAGTGCACACATGCATACATGTGTACATGCACATGTACATTTATGTGTAGAGGCCAGAGCTTGATGTCCGTGTCGTCCTCAATCACTTTCCACCTTATTTTTGAGAAAGTCTCTCACTGAGCAAGAAGCTTGCTTATTCAGCTAGGGTGGCTTGGCCAGCCAGTCAGCTTTAGGGATCCTCCTGTCTTCGCCTTCTAAGCTCTGGGTTCACAGGCATTTGCCACATTACCTGCCTTTTTACATAGGTGCCAGAGTATCTAATCTCAGGTCTTCATGCTTGCAAAGCAAGCACTTTACCGACTGAGCCATCTCCTTAAGTCCCCTGCCCCCCTCTTGTTTTTTGAGATAGGGTCTCACGGAGTAGCCCAGGCTAGTCTACAACTTTCTAGGTAACCCAAGTTGGTCTCAAATTCCTGATCCTCTTGCCTCAGTGAGGAGTTCTGTGATTACAGGTGTGTGCCACTGGGCCTGACAAAGGTAACATTTCTAAAAGCAAGAGACCCCGCCCTGTAGCCCTCTTCACCAGTCTGGTTAGCCCCTTGTGCTTAGAGAATAGAAATTTCAGCCAAGGGTGGCGGGGTGAACTGTACACATTAAAAGGCAATCTTTCCCCCATAGCATTTTCATCAGCACAGGCAGCCGGCACTATTTTAAACTCTCTGATAATTTGTTCTTAATTATATGGTGTGCAGAGGCACTAATAAGTTTACCAATCTGCCAGCAACACTAAACACACATCTTAGAAAATGCTACCCTTCTTGCTTATTACAGGACTGGGAACTTGGGTAATTGTGAATAATTAAGAGGGAGTGACCAAACGGTGATTCACAGGAAGCCTCCGGAGACGGCAACAGAAACTGAGAATCTGCAGAGTGTGCAGGGGGCTCGGGAAGGCTGCGGAGGCTAAGACCACAGGCATCCATCCTTCAAGTCTGAATGGGACCCAGGAAAGTACATCAGGAAAGCCAAGAAACTGCGTTCTCACCTACTGAGAGGCCCAGAAGAAAAGAGTGCATAGAGATGACCGTGGTGTGCCTGACTGTAATCTCAGCACTTGGAAGGTGGAAACAGGAGGGTCTCAGGTTCAGGGCCAGTCTGGGCTATAGGAAGACCTGTCTCAAAATAACTAAAAAAGGAAAGAAAGAAAAGAGAGAGACAGAGGCAGTGAGACACAGAGAAAGACACACACACACACACACACACACACACACACACACACACATCAGGGCTTCTGTTCCCGCATGCCACTGTGTGTGCCCCCTGGATCCCACAGTCTGCACAGCTCCAGCCTGGCTCTGCTCTGCACTCACAGATGCCAAGTTGCTGTGAGTGTCCCTCGGCTGCATCACCGTAAAATGTGTCAAATCCCTGTCTGGCAAGAGTCACGTCATGTTCGTTCAAATCCACAAGCACATGGAAAGCCCAACGGACGTCTCGGCACACAGTAGGATGTGATTCCTGCTCTTTCATTCCCTTTCATGCCTCTTCCCTTTTAAAAACTATTTAATTTTTTGACAATTTCATATATGTATACATGTTTTTTGATGATATCCACTCCATCCCTCTCTCCAGCTTTTCCTGAAGCTTCTGGGGATCAGACTCTCTCTGATCTTTACAGGCAGTGCATGACACGGTGCACTTACATACATGTAGGCAATTCACTCATACAAAATAATAAAAATATTTTTAAAGCTGTATTTATTTTATGTGTGTGTGTATGTGTGTGTGAGAGTATATGTATGTGTATCATGTGAGTGCAGGTGCTGCCAGAAGAAGTGTGGGTTCTCGTGGACCTGGAAGCACAGATGGTTATAAGCAAACTGATATGAATGCCAAGAACTTAACCTGGGTTCCTGGAACAGCAGCAAATGCTCTCAACCACTGAGTCATTTCTCCAGCACCTTCTTTTTTTTTCTTTTTCCCCTATCCCATTGAATCTAATCTGTGCTGCGCATGCCATCCACTGGAGCACGAGCAGCATGCCAGTGGCTAGACTCCCAAAGAAAAGTGATTCTCCTCCCTCAGCAGTCATCAGCTACCAATAGATCCTCAGTGAGGAGTGGTGCCTTTGGAGCCCTCCCTCCTCCATCCATGCTGGAATTTTGACTGGCTTGATCTTGTGCAGGCCTTGACCATACTGAATGTGGGTTCAGGAGTGCAATGGCCAGGTCATGTCGGAAAGCAGAATTTCACAGCATACCTCCCATCCTCTGACTCTGAGGTTCTTTCCACTCCCTCTTCCATGATGTTTCCTGAGCCTTTATTTGGAGGGTGTAAATACACATTGGTGGCTGA
Organism: Eospalax fontanierii; assembly: GCA_035773235.1. Classification (NCBI taxonomy): domain Eukaryota; kingdom Metazoa; phylum Chordata; class Mammalia; order Rodentia; family Spalacidae; genus Eospalax; species Eospalax fontanierii. The sequence continues at coordinate 57,284,086 of CM069542.1, read as the reverse complement.
GAACTCACAGTCTCTTATTCTGAGTATTTTGCCTAGCTATGACTTTCTGCATTAACTACTGCTCACTACCAAAAGGAGCTTCTCTGACCAAGACTGAGAGCAGGACTAGTCTATGGATGTAAATGTAGACATTTAGAAGGCAGCTTGACAATATGAAATTTAGCAAAACAATAGCAGATTCTTCCCTAAGGCCTATGACCTCCTTAGTCGAGGGCTTTGGACCAGGTTTACAGTGCCAGGCACAAAGTCCCTCCTGTGGAGCAGGCCTCGAATCCAACGAAAGTGGGTGGTTACCACATAATTTGAATGCCACTACTGCACCAGTGGGCATATCTTGCCAGTAGGTTGGTACTGTAACATGCAGGGGCCAGTGCGGGGTAAGACTATTAATGTTTTCTGTCCCCCATCAGCCTGCATATCACCCTCCAGTACAATGGAAGCTGGCTGGCAGGAAGGAACCTGTTTCTTTTCTTTGCAGATGGATAAAATGTGTTAACTGGGGTCACATATGATGGGTATAGTTCCTGGCTCTTGGGAGAGTCTTGATCAATATTTGTTCAAGGAAGGTCAAACAAAATATACTGTTTCCTACTTCATCAAGAAATGTAAGCAGAGAGAGGAGAAATGCCTCCGCTACAGCACCCAGCAAGTGGGCGGTTAGCTGGCCTTTGATCATGACAGGAAGATCTAACTGCAAAGTAAACTCAGCACGAGAGAACCAAGCTACAGTGTAGGACTGGGCTCTGTGCCCTGATCTCTGTCCTGAAGTCACAGCAATTTGCCAGAACATTTGTTTCAAAGAGGAAAAAAAGAACACCCCAGCAGCTAAAGGAGTGCGAACGCCTGACTCTTGCCTAGCATTTTCAGATAAAATAGAAACTTTGCTTCTGTGATATATGTGTTTAGGCAGATTAAATTCTTGTTTGATTACAAACCCCAGGATAAAAGGAAAATAAATATGTTCATGCAGATGAGAGATTTCCAAAGGGAGCAGGGAAACAAGCCCTCAGTTAATACTCTAGTGGCTGTGTCATAGACAGCAGCCCCAACCAGCCACGGCAGCCTGGACTGAGACCCTCTGAGAGGCTCCGGGAGATCCGGAGAATGCCCGCTGCTCCATGCTTGGCACCCATGGCCTCCTGTGCTGTCAAGAGCCCACGGAGCTTTCTGGCCTCTTCTCTGTCCCCCCTCGTATCAGCGTGGCAGAAAGTTCCCATTCACGCTCCTCCCCTGGCCTTGCTGCTTAAGCTTCTGCCCCACTCCTTCTCAACCTACTGGGAAACACTCAATCCAGAAAGCCCAGCCTTAACACATAAACCCCCCTAAGTCCTCCCCAGCTCCTTTACAGGAGACGACCATTCCCTCTGCAGTCCGAAGCCCATGCTAGTTCTCCTGTTCCATTCATCAAACCTGTCTTTTATTAAAATGACATTTGTTTGTACATCCGAGTTCCCCTCTGAATGCGTTCGCATTCCCCAGCTTCAGCACTCTGAACACTGCACGAGTGTTTGAAAAATGTCAATTGATGGCAAACCATTTAAGTGTCCAACACAGATGCTCAGATAAATCGTGTGTAGTACAGTCCTAGAGTCTGGTTTTACACCATCATCAAAGAGATGGTGTGTGAGTCCCAAGAACAGAAAAGAACTATGTGGTAGTAGTATACATGTCTGTAACCCCAGCACTCAGGAGGTGGAGGCAGGAAAATCATGAGTTCAAGACCAGGTTTGCTGTATAGTGAGTTCTTAGCCAGTGTGGGCTACATGAGACCCCATCGCAAAAAAACCGGAGACAAAAATGAGAAGCTCTCCAACTATTAATCTTCATGTCTCTTCTGCCCCTGACAAGACCACAGCTACCCATGAACTGTCCATCTACTTTCATGCACTCCCCATACCCTGACAGTGAGTTGTGTGGGGCCATGTGAATATTATAGTCAGTGTAATAGAGAACCAATGATTCAGCAAAGACAGACTCTGCTAATTCTATTGGTGACTCCATGCTTTCTTCTGTTCTGTGCTGACTGAGCCAGTCAGGGGGTCCAGGCAGGGTAGCCCTATATCACCTGGGAGCCTGAGTGGCTGTGTGGAGCTGCTGGGTTGAGTGAGGGAAATGCCAAGCAGAGATGCGAGCATCTCTGGCACAGGCTGCTGTGGCCATCAAGGCTGACAGAGTGCTGTGCGTACGGTGCCTAGCAGGTACCTTACAAATACTAGCTATTTCCCTCCTTTCTACCTCCTATGTGGTAAACTTGCAACCATCCACTAGCTAGTTCATTTAGGACATAGAGGGGTGCTCTGAAAGAAGGAGCGATGGAGGATTCACAGCAGGCGCACAATTTGCAGGTTGTCTTGGCAGTAACTCTGAGGGGCACCCACATGGGCACAGAAATGGAGAACCTAGGTGTGCTCCTGAACCGATGCTTAGATGCTGCTTTTGCTAAAAAGCATGGACGCCTCACTTGGGCTCACAAGGTAACAAGACTCAGGATGAAAGCGTGATACCTTTGCTTTTGTTTTGTCTGTCTTGTTTACATGGGCCACCTGCTTACCTCCGCAAACCATTCAAGGAGTGTGTGTCTAACCTATCCCATCCCCAGGGATGACAATGATGGGGATGAGTCATTTTCCTAAACCTTCAGGTCCCTTAGGTCCCAGGAATAGCAGAACCTCTCAGGACAGATTTGCTCCCTCATGAAGTCAATTATCCCTGGAGTGACTGTGTCCTAAGAATGAGACTGATGGCCTCAAATTCTGATGACCACAAGATGAACTGAACCAGAACTGAGACAATGCCAAGCAGACCACACCATACCTTGATCAGACCTGCTATTTGTATATACATCCTGTTTCCTGTCCCAATTCTTCCTTTGTTTCAACCTAAGCCTCATGCCAGCACCCTGAAAACAGAACCGGTCTCTGGACCTCTTTAGCTACTCCTCTTCCCAACGTGGCTGTGCTGAATAACTTTCCTCTCTGCCTTTCACCATTTCTCACCTCTTTAACTGTCACTCTGGGTGCTAGTGGTAGAGCCAAGGTATTTGAGATTGCTGGAACCCAGGCTTTTTCCACAAAACTCAGGTTACACTCCTAATGTAACAGCGTAGTATTTGAGGTGGTAGGAATGGACTCTGGGTCCTCGCTCAAGCTGGGCAAGCACTCTGTCACTGAGCTATATCGCAGCCTGGGGCCTCAGCTTCCAACTCGTTCACCCTCTCTCACATCATGGTCCTAATCAATTTGCACTTGGCTGAGGCGGAAGACACAGGAGAGAGGGATTTCTAGACATCTACTATGACACCGGGGCAGAGGTCTGGAGGGTTGTATGGTGCGGATGAAAGGTTGTAAAATGGGGTGAGATGTAGGAGACTGCAGAGAAAGGAAAGTGTCCCCTTTAATCCTATTTGTCCCATGGGAATTTTCCAAAGCTAAACAAAGGAACTCCATCTAATGCCGGGTCTTACCCGCAGACTGTCCAGGGCATTCTTTATGTTCCTTTTTTCTAACTCTGTGCACTTGGCTGCACAGATTTTAAAAAGGACAAAGGTTGCTTTAATGGTGTTAATGGGGGGTGATGAGCAAATCATAATCTTATAACCAAAATGGTTCACTCATTCGTGTGAGCTATTGAGAGCTAAGGCTCTTTGGTAGGTGGAGAAGAAAAGGACTTGAAATTGCTTGCCACCCACCTTCTCCGCAGGAGCCTGCATGCATTAATGAGGGAATGCCAAGCACTGTGAGCTTTCTGCAAAGAAGCTGCTTTGCCAATCCCAAATATTATTGTGACTTCTTAGGCAGTGCTGAAGAAACCATGGGGGTGGGAGGCTGGTTGCTGCCCATGGTGCTTTTCTTTGGGGGCTCCCCAGTTGCCTGTGAAGCAGAACTTCTGTTGAGAAAAGACCCCAAGAACAGAGTTATGTATTCTCATCCTTGCAAGTCTCTGACTACACGTTGTGGCTTCACATGCCAACTGCCCACTTCTAAGCTTATCTGAGGGAGGACACTGGAGAAACTTGTGAGTAACTTAAAGCCTGTTGGGAAATGAAAAGAAGTAGATACCATTAGACTAATAGGGCTGGCGAAATGGCTCAGTGAATTAAGGCACTTGCTACAAATCCTTACAACCTGAGTTCAATCCCCAGGCCCCACATGATGGAAGGAGAGAAGCAATTCCTCCAAGCTCTTCTCTGACCTTCCTATGTGCATACACACACACACACACACACACACACACACACACACACACACCACACCACACCACAACATAGTAAATAAATAAATGACTGAATACAATTTAAAAAAGAATGCAATAAAGGACACCATATAAACTTTGTGTCATGGTCCTTGTACCATAGCTTTCAAATGCACTCTGGAAGGATTCCTTTAGTATAGAGCTGGGTGAAGAAACACTGACACAAAGTTGGGTGGAAGAAAATGATCTCAGTAGTAATAACCAGGGACTGGGGAGGTGGCTCAGTCAGCAGAGTGCTTGCTGTGCAACCAAGAGGATGTGAGTTTGATCCCTAGAACATCTAAAAAGCTGGATGCTTGTGGGTAGCATGTGTTTGTAAGCCCAGTGCTAGGGGGCAGAGACAGGAGGATCTCTGGAGTCTGATGGCCAGCTAATCTAGCCCACTTGGCAGGTCCCAGGCCCGTAAGAGACCCTGTCTAAAAAACAAACAAACAAGGTGGATAATGACCTGAGGAACAACATGCTTCTCCTCATGCACAGATATACACATGTGCAACAACACATGTACATGCACACACCAAGTAATAATAGCCTTGGATTTGGACCTCCTGAAGCACATCCCCCAGTCTCAGCTCCTGAGATCCTGCTGGCTGAAAGCAGATGCACAGGTGAACAGGTGAGCAGGTAATTGACAAGGCGTGCTCGTGATCCACTAAACTGCCTACCCTAGAACCTGAGGCTTTTCACTGTGAAGGGACAGAGAATAATTGCCAGAAAAAGCTGCACTTTCAAATCCATTTTTTCCAACCAAGAAAAAAACAGAAATACAGTGAAATAAAAAAACAAAATACAACAAAAAATAACCAAGATATACATTCAACAATGAAAAAGGAACAGCTTGAGTAGTATTGACCAAAAGTTTTAGGAGCTCTGGGAGGTGACATCTAAAGAAATGAGGGATGGTGAGATGGTTCAGTCAGTGGTTAAGATCACTGGCTGCTCTTGCAGAGAATCTGGGTTCAAATCCCAGCACCCACACGGTGGCTGTAACAATTGTCCCTAACTCCAGTTCCAGAATCCAGAGGATTCTGACCTCTGTGGGTATTGTATGGCACAGGTACACTTACATACACACAAGCATTATGCTCATACAAAGAAAATAAAAGTAATAAATAAAATATTAAAAAGAAATTAATTTCTGTGTGTGTGTGTGTGTGTGTGTGTGTGTGTGTGTGTAAGGAAAACATTGTTGAAGGACAGGCTTTTCTGCAAGGAAGATGTGGTGGTTTGAATGAGAACGTCCCCCATAGATCTAAGTATTTGGACATTTTGTCCCCAGTAGGTGGCACTGTTTTGGGAGGTCTTGGAAGGCGTGGCCATGCTGGAGGGAGCACTGGGGGCGGACCTAGAGAGTTCTTAAGCCTTGCTGAATCTCCAGTCACTCCACTTCCCGTGCCTGCTTGAAGATGTCAGTGTGCAGCTGCTGTGCCTACTCCAGCCACCTCTGCCACCACGCCTCCCCACCATGATGGACTCTCGACCCTTTGGAACCATAAGCTAAATAAACTATTCCTTTTAAAAGTTCCCTTGGTCAGTGTTTCTATCACAGCAACAGAAAAGTGACTAATACAGAAGACCATGTTGCTAAGAACTCTGCTGGTAAGAAGAAGGATAGCGGGAGAGTACTGCACTGAACCTCAGAGGCTGTGGACCCAGGGATGGGAAGAGAAGACTCTTACATAAGTGATGTGGACTCGAAAAGCCCATGACTAGTTTTGATTTAACTCAAGAAGTAATTGGAAGGTCAGGCTCGGGTGGCCCATGCCTATAATCCCAGCACATGGGAAACTGAAACAGGAAGATTATGAGTTCAAGGCTTGCCTGAGATACATAGGGAGAACCTGCTTCAAGAAAGGAAGGGAAGGAGGGAAGAATTGATGGAGGGAGAGAGAGAGGGAGGGAGGGAGGGAGGGAGGGAGGGAGGGAGGGAGGGAGGGAGGGAGGGAGGGAGGGGAGAAGAAAGGAGCTCATACAGGTTTCCAGGAAGGGGTATAATAGGAACAAATGGCTCCTTCAGGAAAGATTCTTACTGCACTCCAAGCCATGCAAAAGGGGAAAAGGGTGTGCAATGCAGGCACAGTGAGAAAGAAGAGAGGGAGATCTAGGATAGAACAACCTCTGGGGGCAGAAGGTGTCAGACTGGACTTTGGAGGTGGGGGCATGATCTGATGCATGCCAAGGGACCTTGGACCCAACACATCCATATACAGTGAACCCAGACTACAGTATGCTGAGGTATAAGGTGAGAAATGAAGAGAAATCTCCAGAAACTCAGGGGGAGAGGCAGTTCACAGACAAAGGAGGATCCAAGGAGGTAGAGTGACCCCTTCATAATCCTGGCTGCAGATTCCTAACAACTTGTTAAAATTGGGGAGAGGGGAATGTGCTCATATGTAAGATTTTTTAATGAAAGTCAAACAGAACTGGGTTGACAATAGCCATTAGAGATCAAAAGGTGGCAAGGACCCTGATCTTTGAAAGAGTAGATATTTTCTAGGCAGAGTAATGGAATTTACCAAGGCAAGATGCAGAACTAAATAGCGGGTTTAGAGAGTAGTAAAGCCGTGTGGCTAGACCACTACATTTTGAGGGGATGACACTCCAGAAGGAAGCAAAGGCTGGGTGTAGGAGATGATGGTAATGGAAGAGAGGGGAGGAAGAATATGAGGAAGAGGGAGTGGTGGGCAGGGGAGATCTTCCTGAATGTGTCATGGCAGCATAGACAGTGTCTTAGAAGTGTTATACAATGGACTTATGCTTTCTTTTATTTTATGTGTATGAGTGTATTTCCTGCATGAATAGATGTGCACCTGTGTCATACAATGCCCATGGAGCTCAGAATAGGTCGTCAAATCCCCTGGAACTGAAGTTACAGGTGGTTGCTAGCTGTCATGTGGGTGCTGGAATTTGAACCCAGGTCCTCTGCAAGAGTAGCCAGTGCTCTTAACCACTGAGCCATTTCTCCAGCCCCAGACTTATGCTTTCTAATACCTCTGGGGGAGTAGTGTTAGTAAAGAGCTAGGAAACAACTTCTAACCCATGGATTGACTTGTTCAGACCATGGAGTCCCTTTTGCCCTATGAGTCAGATGCCTCATGACATTTCATTCAACAGGTCACTACACATGTGACATGGTCACATAAGATTGTAATGGAGCTGAAAACTCCAATTGTCTGGCATTTTTACTGCCACTTTTCTGTGTTTAAATATGTTTAGATACTCTGCTGGGCAGGTTTGTAGCCAAGATATAATAGACAATACCACGTCACCTAGGTGCACAGAAGGTGATACCATTTAGGTTTGTGAGCGCTGATAGACTTGCATGATAAACTTGCCTAGGAAACCATTATTATCTGTGCTCACATGACTGTAGTGCTAAGGTGAATGGCTGTATGCAATAACCACAAAGATGATTGTTTTAATTCCCATGACATTTTTGTTTCCTTTTAATGAAGTGAAACACGAGCTGTCCTACTTCCCTTTTAAAGAATGGCTGATCTGTTCTATTGAAAACAAATAAGCTCAAAAACAAAATTCAAGGGCTAGAGAGATAGCTCAGTGAGTAAAGTGTTGGCCATGAAAACACGAAGACCTGAGTTCAATCCCCAGCACATATGTAAAAAGCCAGCATTGGTGGCACACACTTGTAAGACCTCAATGCTGTGGAGATGGGCATAGGAGGGTCTCTTGGGTTCACTGGCCAGCCAGCCTAGTTTAAAACCAGCAAGCCCCAGGCCAGTGAGAGACCCTGATTCAAAATATGGAGTGGACATCTCCTGAGAAATGACACCCAGGCTAGCTTGTAGCCTTCACACACGTACATTCATACCTGCACACGTTGTGAACCCACATACCAAACAAACAAAAATAAATAAGTACATTATACACTCATATGCCGCGCCTGCACGGCCCTGGGTTTGATTCTCTGCGAGGGGCGTCAGGATTAAAGAAACACACAGCACTCTCTTGGGTGGGATTGAGGAAGCTCTCTCTTTACTTGCAAATCAGTCCCATATACATATCCCATACAAATGTTACAAGATTCATACAAATCAGCGTGGGGTAAAAAGTTCAGGTTCCCAGGAAACTTCTGAGTATGTAATGGTACCTGGTTCTGAACAAATTGGTTTGACATTACAAAGGAAAAACATCATGGATTTTCCAGACCAAGGCACAGGTGCAGAGGGAGACAAAGCTATCCACAAGTTCTAGATCACAGAATACAGTTGGAACATTCTGAGCATTTATCAAAAACCAAACAGTTCCAGGAGGCAAGCCCCATGACCTAGGTCATGTTTGATTTATAGACAGCATACTACGTCTTTGAAACATATCTCCACACTGCAGATCATAAGTTCCTGGTCCCATGATTTGTTGCACGTCCCAAAGACCACGGGTTAGGGACACAGAGCTCACAAGATTGTTTAAGTAGGTCAGGGCAAGGTCTCATGGCCTACGGAAAGGGCCTGTTATGGAGAGACCTAGCAGCCACCATAGCAGGGCTATGGAGAGGGTTGTGTTGGGAGACCTTATTCCCCACACTCATACACACTAAATAATAATAAAACTTTTTTAACTATTTAATTTTTTATTTTATGTGTATGAATGTATTGTCTGCATGCATATAAGTGCACTTATGTCATGCAATGCCTGAGGAGCTTAGATGAGAGTGTAGGATCTCCTGGAACTGGAATTATGGGTGGTTGTTAGCCACCATGTGGGTGTTGGGAATCAAACCTGAGTCCTATGCAAGAGCAACCAGTGCTCTTAACCACTGAGCCATTTCTCCAGTCCCAGGCCTAGATTCTTTTCTTTATTTTTATATAGTGAAGCTGGGGCCAAGAGCTGCTGGGATATCAAGATAAGCAGACATGGACCCCAAAAGAATGCACCATCCCTAAAGTGGAGCTCGAGGCAAATCCTTACACAGTCCGTATCAACAACATCAATAACACTTGAGCCACTGATTTTTTACATTAACAGAACAGAAAAATTGGCATTTCCGTTATGTATGATTGTTTTGAAGTGTTAAAGCAAAGACTAAAAGAAATAATAAAACTTGGTGAAATGGTTATTTAATGCTGAGATTCAAATACTGTTTGCTTAACTGATCTTGATTAAAGAAGACTAAAACGTCTGGAGTTTTTGTTGTGATCTTTATGAGACAGGGTCTCCCTGAAGCCCTAGCTGGCCTGAAACGCACTATGTAGACAAGGCTGGCCTTGAACTCACAGAGTTCATCTGTTTTGCCTCCTGAGTGCTGGAATTAAAGGCATGCACCACCACACCCTGTCCCAGAAGACTAAAATGTTTAATAAAACATTCTAATGCATTTTTACATAAACATTTCTTTTTAAATATTAATAATTAATTTAGATACAACTATTAAGTTTCATATGATTTGGACTTACAAATTTTAAAAAATATTTTATTTATTACTATTTTTATTTTTTGTGTGTATGAATGTATTGCCTGCATGTTTGTAAGTGCACCCATGTCATGCAATGCCTGTGGAGGTCAAATGATGGTGGTGTCTGGATGCCCTGAAACTGGACTTATGGATGGTTGTTAGCCACTGTGTGGGTGCTGGAACTCAAACCCAGGTCCTCTGCAAGAGCAGCCAGTGTTCTTAACCACTGACCCATCTCTCCAGTTCCTGGACTCATAAAATTTTAAAGTGTGAGCACAAATAACAATGGTAAAAATTTCACTGTTCCAAAATTTTGAAGTGTCTTGAAAATACTGAATACTCAAATAGTAAAATCTGAGATTACAAGAACCCTTTGTATGAAACCAACATCATTGTTTTAGACTTTAAAAAAATTCTCAACATATCCTTGAAAGAGTCCATAATTGTTTGTATGTCAATTCATGCTCAGTAATCATTAAAAAGGGGTGGTGGTAGCGGGACAATAGCAAAATTCCTGTTACGGAATAGACATGTGGTCTTCACCTGTTTCTGCATTCCTTTCTTCATTTGTGCACTGCCTTCTCTGTCCTAATAAATGTGATTCTTTTAAAAATTAAAAAACTTATGTGTATGAGTGTTTGCCTGAATGAATGTAAGGGTACCATGTGCATGCCTGATGCCCATGGAGGCCTAGGGTCCCCTGGAGTTGGAATTATAGACAGTTGTTAGCTGCAATGTGGGTTCTGGGAACCAAACACAGATTCTCTGCAAGAAGAGTCAGTGTTCTTAACTGCTGAGCCATCTCTCTAGTTCCAAATGTGTGATTCTTCAAACATTTTTGTTTTTGTATGTATGCATGTATGAGCACATGTTTGTGTGTATATATATGCATGTATGCTGAGGCCAGAGGTCATCATTGGATGTCTTCTTCGGTTTCTTTCCACCTTATAATTTTATAATTTGATGCATTTTATTTTGCTTTTACCAATTTCTTAGTCTCTTCTTTGGTTATATTGTTATATATATATATATGTGCATATACACACACATATATATACATATACATACAATACACTGAGTCCATTTAGTGGTGCTAATGTGTACCTGTGTTTAGGGCTGCCCACTTATGATTAGAGAACCTCCAGGGAGCTAGTCCTGGGGAAAACTGATCCTCCCTTGGGATCCATTGATTGCCTGTCGCTCTTCATCTTGAGGTGGGACCCTATGAAATTTCCCCCATTCACCTTGGCATGTCCACTGGTTTTGTCACTGTGCAGATCTCATTAGATGGTCACACTGTGGAGATTTCACGGTGCAGCTTCCCTGACGTGTCTAGAACCCAGTGGCTAGCAGCAGGTGTCCTGTCCCTCCGGCTCTCACATTCTTTCTACCACCTCTCTGGCAATGAGCCTTGGGTGTAGAGGTCACATTGTAGATGTGTCACTCGGGGTGGGCACCTCACAGTCACTTCTTCTCTGCATTTGATCAGTTATGGAGCTTCATAATAGTCTTCTTGTACGGCAAAAAGAAGCTTCTTGGATGACTGGCAAGAGGTGTACACTTTTTAGGGGGATCTACAGTGAGGAAACAGCAGGTTCCCACCCTAGTCCTGGAGTGGGCAGGGTCCTGACTAGCTCAGAGTGGTGGTCTGGAGCAAGCAGCCAGCTGGTCCCCCCCAGAGGGGGAAGATGGCACTCTACCTTATGCTTGAGACAGGGAATCTGGAGCTCACCCATTGGCTAGTCTGGCTGGCTAGCCACCTCCAGGGATCCCTCTGTCTCTTCTTACCCAGCTCTAGGATTATAGGCACTGAGAGCCATGTCCAACTTACTTTTACATGGGTGCTGTGGACTGAATTCAAGTCTTCATGCTTTTGTGGCAAGTACTTTACCTACTGATCCATTTCACCAGTCCCAACCTCCCAGGGTTCACCAAAGTAGCTACAGAATAATTCATCTGCTTCCTGTTTTGTTTTTAAAGTTGAAATGTTACCCACAGTGGTTCTAAAGATTACAATTTAGAAGGCTGGAAAGTTGGCTCACAGTTAAGACTACTGGATGCTCTTGCGGAGGACCTGGGTTCAATTCCTAGCACCCACATGGTGGCCAACAACCATCCATAACTCCAGTTCTAGGGATCTGATGTCTCTTCTGTTCTCCACGGGCATTTCACAATGGGCGCACTTACATACATGTAGGAAATACATTTATACACATAGATTAAACATTAAAAAAAGATCCCAATTTATTTCTAACACCCTAACCTTGACAAAAGATGAGAGGTTTAAGGCCATTTTAAGTTACATATTGAGTTCCAGGCTAGCCTGGGCTACATAAAAACTTTTCTCAAAAAATTAATCAATTCATTTAAAAATGTTCTTATCAGAAGTTAGGTGTGGTGGTACACATCTTTGATGCCAGCACTTGGGAGGCAGAGGCAGGCAGATCTCTGTGAGATCAAATCAGCCTGGTCTACAGAGCAAGTTCTAGGTCACTGGGGCTACGTAGTAAGAGTCTGTCTCAAAAAACAAAACCAAAAAATGTTCTTAGCAGTTGGATCACCACCATATGTATAAATGATAAATTAATTTGTTCTAGAATAGTATGGGATTTTTTGTCCTGTAGCCCTCTTGTACTGGGAATCCAACCTTCTTGGGGCTCACCCCACCTCTGCCTCCGCCATAGCTGACTGGCCAATGAGAAGAAGCTGGGAGCTGAGCCATGGGGGGCAGTTTCTCAGGATCTTTGATCTCCTGGCAAAAGAGGCTGATTCCGCATTTTTCCAGTGGCACAAACTCAAAGATATGAAGCTTGAGAACAATGAGAACATATCTCTTCAAAACACTTCATGGAACAAGGAGAAAGGAGTGCTGGAGACTGAGTCTGTGGCACAGCCTCCCATGAGACATATGATTCTCCAGTGGAAATGCACCCTCTGCCCGGCCAGAGCTCTGCTTTCATTTATTGCCAGGACAAGAACCATGAGTGTAAAGGTGGGAGAAGTTCCAGAAAAGGAGAGAAACAAAGTCCGCTCTCCTTTCAGAAAATCTTCTCTGAAAGTAACTGTTTTAAAATCATTCAACTTGCTCATCACGGAATCTGGCAACTCACATGGGTAATCATTTAAGTCTTCACCGAACAACCGGTAACCAGCTATTTCCTGGATTATCTGTCTTGCTATAATCTGAGTGCTATAACCTCTTCAAATAATTTGGCCGTGTTGTTATTGATCATGTACTTTGTGTGTGTCTGTTTGGGCTGCGCATGCATGTGCACGTGTTTGTACTGGTGTGCTAGCCTGTTGAGGTCAGAGGTTGACACTTGGTGTCTTCCATCACTCTCCACATTACTTTTTGAGACAGGGTCTTCCACTGAGCCTGGAGCTTGACATTATTTGGCTGGACTGGCAGACCAGTGAGCCCCTAGGATTCAACTGTCCCCAGTCCCGGGGCTACAGATGCATGCCGCTATGTCGTGCTGGCTTCTGAACTGCTGTACTGGGGAATCAAACTCAGGTCCTTGTATTTGCACAACAAACACTTTACCCACTGGGCCACCATCCCAGCCCCAGCTAACGCTTCTTACATGCTTCCTGTGTGCCACATAATCCTCTAAAACTATTCCTGTATCAACTCATTTAATGCTTACAAATTGTGTGGCAGTTTTGTGATTCTCATTTTATGTTTGATGTATTGTAATCCAGAGAGGTGAAGTAGCTTCAAATTCACACAGCTAGTGTGGGAATGAATTCAGTGGCCTGCACCAGGATTCTTGCTCTATAAATGCAAATGTAACAGGGATGTCAGCTTGGATTTTTATGTCTGGAGGTAAGACATGGTGCTTAGGAGCAACATTTTCTGAGCCTCATGACCCCTGACCTCCCAAGGAGGGTGGTTTCAAACCTGTTGCTATTACCTGCCTGCCTTGGTTGAGGAGTAATCTGTCCACCACCATTACCCAGGGCGTAAAGAAATTACCTAAAGGCATAGGTAATATCCAAGGGCCATTAGCCAACTCCACTGTGCAGAATTCTGTCAGAACATCTTAAGGTATAGGTTGTGGTTTGAACATGCAATGTTTCCCATAGGTCATATGTTTGAACACTTTGTCCCCAGATTTGGGAATTTTGTGGGAACTTTAGGACACAGGGCCTAGTTGGCAGACTTAGGGCTCTAGGGAGAGGGCTAGAGGGCTATAGCCACATGCTGGTTCCTGCTGCAGCTTTCTGCTTTCTGACCCACCAAGATTTAAGTAAGTAAGTAGCTGCTGTCCAGCCTTTAAGCTCTTCTGCTGCCAGACCTTCCCTACCACAGAGGCCTGAGCTCTCACAAACCATGAACCAAATAAACCTCACTTTCCTTAAAATATTCTGTCATGTATTGTATCATGGCAAAATCAATGTCTGTTGTTAATGTCTATACTATCTAGTGCCTATAACCACCCTAAAATGTAAATGTATCAAAGAGAGCTAAAACTTAATGGAACATGTCTGAGTGATAGAGACAGCAATTCTTTTCACTTCATGTTTTAAACCTAGAGCATGTTCCCTCCACCCTCTTTTTAGACAGAAAAACATTTTTTTAAAAAAGCATTGCCATTCCAGACTGGAGAGATGGTTTCATAGGTAAGAGTTTATGCGGTTCTTTCAGCATAAACCCAGCACCCATGTCAGGCAGATAATAACTACCTATAACTCCAGTTCCAGGGGATCTGATGCCCTCTTCTGGACTTTGTGGACATCTGCACTCACACATGTACATACCCACAATAGATACACACATATACACATAATTTTAAAAATATGGTCATTCAATTCAAATGATTTTAGGTAGTTTTGTTTCACTTTTGTCTTATATCCCAAGATAAATATTTTACTTTTATATTTCCTCAGTATAGAGTTTAATGTAGATACTCAGTGTATACTTCTGTTATTAATTAATAGTATATTCTATTTCTATAAGTCCCTGTCATTTCTGATTGAAACAACATACAATTATAGAATACTAGATGGAACTCTTCATTTTATGTCTCAGTTCAAACAGACACCTGATCATCCCATAGAAGTTTATTGTAGACTGGAAGCAGGAAGAATATATTTATTATCTGGTCATTTGTTCTGAAAATCTAATCCATTAAGGGTTATAGAGCTTGAGGCAATGAGAGTCTTCCAAAATTCATGACAAATTGTCCACTTAGATGATGGGTGCAGAGAACTGATGTATTGGAAGAGCAGAGGCCTCTTTATTACTCAGGGGTACAGCTGTGGTGAGGGGGTGTCTTGAATGGAACACAGAATGCTCAGGATGTGGGGTCATTGGTACCAGAGGATCCTTGCCTTGCGAATGTGTTCTAACTGTGGTCCCAAAGAAGCCCGAGACTCTATCACCTGAGTAAGACTCATCTCTTTGTAGACAACTGACTGATGATCAGGAGGACCTAGCCCATTCCAGGCTGTTACGGGCTGAATTATGTCTCTTTCAAATTCATATGTTTAAGTCTTTACACACACACCCCCATCTCAATCTCAGGTGGCTCTAATTGGAAATGGGGCTGTCAAAAAACTAAAGTTAGATGGAGACATTGAGGTAGATGGTTACAGTCATATATAGTATCCCCTTAAGAAGAGATTATGATAAACACACATAGAAAAGACTGTGTGTGGTCACAGAGAGAAGTTGGCTGATCACAAGCTGAAGACAGAGCCTCAGGAGGAACAAATCCTGCTAGCACCTTGATCTTGAACTTCCAGCTTGCAGAATTGGGATAAAAATCAATGTCTGGTTTTGGTACCAAGTCTATAGTATGCAGTTCCCAAAGCGCTCACAAACTAATGCACAGGTGTTGGCCCTGTGGGCAACACCAGAACCTTACCACTGAAAGATCTGAGGGCTGGCAAGTCTGAAGCATTAGGGCTTTTTGAACAGAATTCAGTTGTTTTGTTGAAAACAGAACAATGTTTGATTTTTTTCATACTTAACTTCAGCTCTTATTCAAGCTTATTTCATGATATTTTATTTCATGTAATACATGTTTTTTTTAATTTAAAAAACATGTATTTATTTAGTGGAGGGTGTGTGTGTGTATATGCACACCACAGCATTCATGTGGAGAGCAGAAGACGACTTGTGGGAGTGGGTTCTTTCCTTACACCAGGTGGATTCTGAGGCTCAAGCTCAGGTTGTCAGACTTGGTGTCAAGTGCCTTTACCTGCTGTGCCATCTTGCTGGCCCCTCATCTAGCCTATTTTGAAAAATCTGTTCTTATTCCTATCATTCTTTCTTAAATATATCACTCTTAGAACTCATTATTTTATAACTCACTGCAAAGTTGCTTAAAACCACAGAATATTTTTTCCACTTATTATTATTAGTTGTTATTAATAGATTTTTGGCTTTTTGACACAGGGACTAGCTATGTAGCCCTGGATGGCCTGGAATCATTTACTCTTTCATGGAAGTTTGGCTATACTGACTTTTGTCTTGTGTTCAAATTTCACATATAAATCGCATATATATGTTCCTAAATATATGCTGTGAAAAATATTCACATATAAGCTCCCCTACAGAGAAGACTTCAGAGGAATAATTGGAAACCAGTTGCCCAGTTTGCAATAGATTTAACTGGCAGGAGGTGTAACAGGCCACCAATATACAGTGAAAGTCACAGAAAAGACTTTCAGAATTGTGTGATTTTTATCAGCAGATGGCAAGTGTAATTTAATATAGACAATCTAATAATTATCAGGGAGCAAGGAGGTCAGTGATGTGTCTGGACAGAAAATAATCTTCTTGCACACAGATCAAGAAAAGAATTTAGGGAATAGTCTTGAAAAAAAAATCATTGAAACTATCAATCTGGTAACGGGTTCTGGGTACAAAGGCAAACAGGGTGTTGGCAAAGAGGAGGCACAGAGAATTGAAGGGAGAGCCTGCCAGTCTGAAAGAATGTGCTTGTTCTAGTTAGCCATGTTCACAGCCATAGCTGTTGTTATGCAAAAAAGTAATAATAGAATGATAAAACTCAAGAATCAACTACATGTGCTCACACTAGGACCTTGAAGAGGCAAGTGGGGAAGTGCCAACCATCCTGGTAAGACGTTTGGGCATGGTAGGATCTGGGTTCCCATGAAGGATGCTCAAAGGATTTCATGTACACACACACACACACACACACACACACACACACACACACCCCTACCTGTGTAGCTCAGCTGTTTGGTCACAAATTCCTCCCTCACCTGAGAGTCCCTAGAGAGTAGAGCAGGGAGTCTTAGTCTGACATCCTGTCTGCAAACCACTGCAATTCATCCAGCAATGGCTTTGCCCCACTAATACTCGTTGAGAATATTGAAATGAAGGAGCTCTGGGCTCCACTTTGCAGAACATGTGACTGATGATGATGTCCCTGGTGCTCAGTGCCAATGTCTCAATGTCTCTGAAGATAATTCTGTGTGGACTTGGCTTCTTTGTGCCTAATATGCATGGAGTTTGCACATTCTTTTCTTTTTCTTTTAAATTTCATTTTAGTTAGTGTTGTGAGTTCAGGGCTGTACTCATGGGGAGGTCAGAAGAGAATTCTAAGGAATTAGTTCTCTCCAGCCACCTGTGGGATCTGGGGCTCAAAGGCTTGTATGCAAGTCCCACTATCCACTGAACCAGGTCATCAGCCATAGGGTTTGTGAATTATTTCTGTTAGGAATGAACCTGAATTTTCTCTCGGCTCCATGTACCAAGATAAACCTTCCCCACTGCCAGATCTTTCCCTCCCTTGTTTAGCTTTTTTTTTTTTTCAAAGACAGGGTCTCATATAGCCCAGGCGGGCCTTGAACTCATTGTGTAGTTAAGGATAAACTTGACTTTCGATTCTCCTGCCTTCACATCCCAAGTGCTTGGATTATAGGTATGTACCACCACTCTGATGTATGCAGTGCCGGAGATGGAACTCAGGGCTTCATGTATGCTAAGCTAGCACTCTACTGACTGATCTATATCCCCAACCCTTTTGTTTAGCATATGGACAAGGAATTTCTTAGCTGGGTTATTTTTTTCTCTTTGCTCTTACCTTTTTCTCATTGTATCTGTGCTGCAAAAAAAGAGCGCCTGAGGGCGCAGGATCTGCTGGTCGCAGAGCTTGTGTAACTGGAAGTCTCCCCCTTTGAATGGCACCTTTCTCTGGTAGGTGACAGTCCTGGAATAGATGAATACTTAATAAGTACTCCAGGCTGAACATGATGTTTGTATGTTATAAGTACTCCAGGCTGAACATGATGTTTGTATGTTATATTGGCACCATTACATCAATACAAAAGAATCTATGTGACATTTACATGTAGAAGTTATAAGAGCATAATAAAGTAAATATCCATGAATCCGCCTCCCATTTTAGGAACTAAAGCATTGAAAACACTGTTGAAACTCCTGTGAGTCAGCACTCTCTTGAGGTTTGTCAGTTTTGCTCTGGGAACATCACTGCAAGTATCCACTGTGACTCTTCGATACTATGGAAACACGAGGTGACGCTTCTGTCAGAATACGAAAGAAGCCTCTGTACTGACTCCTTGCATATGCCTCTTTTCTTTCTTGGACACCACTTATATGGGAACTATTAAATATATTATGGTGTATTCATGCAACAGAATATGATGCAATGATGTTGAAACATGTTTTCCTTTCAATGGTAGAGAATGAGCTGTATGATACAGTGTTATACAAAAGAGCAAGGTGCAGTACAGTAGAATATGCTACATTTTCTGTAAGAACAGAGAAGGGGTACATCTATTATATGTTCCAGTTTGCTGATTTTTGCATAATGCAACCCAGGAAAGATGCTCAAGAAAAAATTAAAACAATCAATTACCTATAGAGTGGTGGTATGGGTACAGCAAAACTGTGTGAGCAGGCTGTGGAATGTAGAGAAAGATAAGACTGGGACTGAGATTGGAGTTAGAAATATGTGATTTCCATAACAGACCTCAATCTCTTAATTTCCTTTCTCTGTCCAACTTTTCCACTTTGGACATATTACTTCAGCCACTGTCTTATTGTCTGTATTATCAAATGGTGAACTTACTGTTCCCTCCACAATCTCACTGTAAGGTCCGTGATGATCCTCTAGTGTCTTCAAGTTTGTTTCCTGTGTCTGCTATGACAGATTACCACAAACTGGCATGCTTAAAACAACAGAACCATATCTCTTACCTTCACAGAAATCACACTGCAAAACGGGGTCTCAGTGAGCTACATCCAGGTAGGTATCAGGAGGGCTGTGTTCCTCCCAGGGGCTGTGGGAAAGGACATTTCTCTGTCTTTTCTAGATTTCAGATTCTGTCTATAATCCCTGGCTATTTCCCCTAGTCCACCTTCAACGCCAGGAATTGCTTGACTTTGGCCTCACATTGGATGGTGTCCATCTGTCTTTGTTCAGTCCACCAATTCAAATGCTAATCTCTTCAGAAACACCTTCACAAAACAATCAGGAACTGTTTGACCAGCTGTCTGGACGTCCCTTATTCTAATCAAGTTGATAATAGGCTCATTATCAGTTAGTGAAAAGGATAAAATAGGTTGGAATTCCAATGGTCATATTTGTGTATAAGATGTATGTATAATTTGCTGGTTATGTGACTTAGATTAATTCAGGTTGAAATTTTGGATACCAAAAATATTTCCTTCTCCTCCACCTTCCTGTAAGGCTTGTGGTAAGAAACTCTGGTAGGTACATTGGGCAAATTCTAAAGAATAAAGAGGTATAAAAACAGAAGGCCTATTTTTATCCAAGTTGAGGACTTCTACCTTATCTCTCCAATTTATATTTTGTTTCCCATCCAGCCCATTTGCCAACACTAGGCAAGTGAGATGCTGTAATGACTCGCTGTTGCCTACCTTACCAAATGTGAATGGCAGCTTAGCTTTCAGATCATCTGTAGCCTTGTTCCATCCTACACAATATTAATTTCTGCTGTTCACTGGCATAAATCCAGGCAAAAAAATACCCTTGTGCACGCTGTGTTTTCCTGCACTAGAACTTGTGATCTCACTTTGTATTCATTTGTAAAGCCTTTTTTTACTCCATTCTGCCTACATCTTCATCTAAACCAGCAAGTTTTGTCCAGGGGGCCTTGGGAAATGGCTCAGGGAATAAAGCACTTGCCCCACAAGTATGCTCACTTAGTGGAACCCATGCAAATACCAGGTGAGTGTGGTGGCCAGCCTGTAATTCTATCACTTGGAAGACAGAAATGTGGACTCTCCGGGGCAAACTGACCAGCTAGCTTAATGTATATTGGTGAGATCTGGGTTCAAGAGAGCCTGCCTCTGGAGGAAGACAGTCTGTATCAGCCTTGGACTTCCACTTACACACATGCTCCTAAATACACATGAACCCACATTCATTCGAGCATGTATGTACACACGCATACATGCACACTTCACATACACATACACACACATCCCTACGCAAAAATAGTTTTAGTGAAGGCCTACTATAAAGAAGGTGTATATGCTAGCAAGGGCTCAAACTCCCTTTCATCTTTAAATCTCACCTCCTTCAGCAAAAATTCTTTGGATTATTTTAGCCCCAAATGATGCCTTTCTCTGAAACTCTGTCTCTATCATATGTTAATTTATTTACATGCAGTTTTACAGCCTTGTTTTATCAGTATGAATGTTTTGCCTATACGTATGCAATGCCTGCAGAGGCCTGCAGAGGGCATTGGACCCCTTGGAACTGGAATTATGGACCACTTAGCCAAGATGTGGGTGTTAGGAACTGAACCCGGGTCCTCCCAAGAGCAGACAGTGCTCATAACCACTGAGCCACATCTCTAGCTCAGCATTCTTAACAGTATTAATTCATGTGATGATTGTTTTCTTAAGTTACAGTAATAAGGAAGCCATCATCTGAACTGCTTCTTTCCCTTTAGGCCAAGTTCAAGTGTGGGAAACCATCTCATTGTATTTCTTAAATAAATAGACTCTGAGGCATGTGCTCCAGCAATATTTATTGAGCATTTGCTGTGTTTCAGGTCTGTGCTAAAAGACTCCAGTGGTGAATCAAGCAAGTAGATCTCCACAGGACCTAGAAGCAAAGTCTCTAGAGACATGGAGAAGGCACATACCAAGTACAGGGCAAAATATACACAGGGCCAAGAACAGGGAGGAGCAATGGGCCAGGAAACTATACCAAATGCTTATAGCATTGGACACGTGAGAGACAGATGGTAGGTGAGGACAAGCACAGTATTTTTAAAGAGTTGTAGACAATCAGATACGAGACCTTAAAGTTGTTTTTAGAGGCTTTTATCAGAAAAGTAAGAGATTCTACTTTGCATTTTAGACGGGTTGTTTTGATGGCAGTGCGCAAATTAGAGCAAAACTGACAGTCAGTGGGTGCATTGGCCTGCCTGACTAGCTGGTGTCCCTGTGCACTGGCCTGCCTGACTAGCCGGTGTCCCTGTGCACTGGACTGTCTGATTAGCTGGTATCCCTATAAGTCAGTTTGGGGATTGATATTTATTTAGTAGAGACATGGAGACACTAATTTATTTTTGGTAAAAATCTTATTCAGAAACAGATTATAGTTTTTCATAACCTAAACAAAATCAATTTAAAATATAAAATTAGCAGAATAATGGCTGGAGAAATGGCCAGTAAAGTACTTGTTTCACAAGCATGAATGTCTGTATTCAGTCCCTAATACCCACACAGAAAGCTAGGAGTGATGGTGGACATTTGTAATCCCAAGTGCTGGAGAGGCAGACAAGCAGATCCCTGGGACTCCTTGCCCAGACAGTCTAAAGTAATCAGTGATCAGTGATCCTCAGACCAGTGAGAGACCTGCCTCATAAAACAGAGTGGATGGAGCCTGAGGGACAGATACCCAAGACTGACCTTCGACTTTGCCACACATGTGCAACACACTCATGAGCATACATACACACACACACACACACATGTGCACACTCAGAGTTAATAAAGCTTGGGCTTGAAGAGATGGCTCAGTGGTTAAGAGCACTGGCTGCTCTTGCAGAGGACGTGGGTTTGCTTCCCAGCACCCATATGGTGGCTAACAACCATCTGTAACTCCAGAGACTCCAGTGCTCTCTTCTGGCCTCCATGGGCACCAGGCACATGCATGGTGCACATACATATATACAGGCAAATACACATAAAACAAAAATTAAAAAAATCTTTAAGATAATAAGCTTAAAATTAGCAGCACAGTCCCTTCTTTTCTATATTTGCTTTTTTATCATCAGTTCTATTTTATGATTTTTCTAAAGAATAGCACTTTATAGGACCATATTGAAGGGTTTAAAATTTAGATAATACAATAAGTATTATTGTATCCTTCCAAACAGTCAGCACTATACAATGTATCATTTGGTTTTAAAATGTCAGCAGAATGCCAAGTTTCCACTAATGCAGTCACACATGATCTTTGGGAAGAAATGCCAACAAAATATGTCTGCCAACTAGATTTCATTTTGTTGTTTTCCTTGTCTCCTTAGGCACAGGTAGTCACACACCCCTGACCCCCACCCCAGCCCATGAATCCACTGTTGATGTTCACACCTTTGTGTCAGTCCTTCCCTAAGAGTAGCCGGTACCTGTGACTTGATTCTAACCCATAGAATAGGCAAAGGTGATAGTTTGTCACTCTGTGAATTATATTACAGAAATCTGATGGAGCTGAAGACTCTCCCTCCTGTGGATTTGATGTAGCAAGTGGCACTGTGGGGACCCTGAGGCTGGGGAGCGGCTCAGCCAGCAGCCAGCAGCAACAAGGAGGGACCTGTAGTGATAGAACCACAGGAAATACATTCTGTCAATTACCTGAGGAAACACAGTGGTGGGGTCTTCTCCAGTGGAGCCTATATGAGGGGTCAACTCCTTCGTCACAGCCATGAGAGTCACTGAGCAGAGGACCAGACCCACTCTGCCTGACCTAGCTGCATTGCTAGGATAGTAGATACATTTTGTTTAGCTTCGTAATTTTCAGTAATTTGTTAGAGTGACTGGAAACACTTCCAAATCAGAAACATTTTGTGTCTTGTTCCAAATATTTTGGACTTTGGGGCATCTGAGATTTGGGGACTTGCGTGTTTTTTTGAGACAGGGTCCCATGTATCTCAGGCTGGTCTTGAACTTACTGTATAGCTGAGAATGGCCTTGAGTTCCTGATCCTCCTGCCTGCCTCCACCTCCCTAGTGCTAGAATTGTGGGTATATGTGCCCACCACACTTGGTTTATTTAGATTTTGTATTTTCAGACGAGGGATATTCAACCAGCAGTTTGTGACTTTATAAAAAATAAAAATAAAACCCTAAACTCGGGCTAGACATGGTGGTACATACCTTTAATCTCAGCACTCAGGAGACAAGGCAGGAGGATCTCAGTGGGATGGGGGCCAGCTCAGTCTACATAGCAAGTTCCAGGCCAGCTGGGGCTACAGAGAGACCCTGTCTCAAAATCAAACAAAAGAAAAGAAACACTAAACATCCAAAACCAAAACACTTCTGGTGTCAAGCACTTGGGATCAGAACCCTCAACCTAGTGTACAGAATGAGTAAAGGACAGACATAAAGGGCAGATCCCAGCCACTTACTCATCTTTTCCTAGGTACCTGGAATTATAAGATCACTGATCTTCTTACACCATACCTCTAATGGACTTTCTTGCCTCCTTTGCTGCTTGCCTGCTCCTTCACCCAGCTACTGGGTCAGGTTGACATTTGGGTCTTTCTTCCCCTCCATTTTTTTTTCATGCTATTATAAAAGCATCCTACATGAATAACTTTGTTATATGAATATACATGTACTTTCTGACATGTGTATATTTATCTGTAGGATAAACTCTTATTGGAAGGATTATTGTCTTGGAGGGTAATTGCATCTGTAATATTGACAGAGCCTAGTTCACCTCAGTACCATTTTATATTGCCAGCAACAGCATTTTTTTTTTTTTTTGTCTTTTTGAGACACGGTCTCCCTGTAGCCCCAGCTGACCTGGAACTTGCTGTGTAGACTGGACTGTCCTTGAACTCAGAGATCTGCTTACTTGTGCCTCCCAAGTCCTAGGATTAAAGGCGTGCGCCACCCCACCTGGCTAACACTTCAATTTTTAAAAAGATTTATTTGTATTATATGTATATGTGTATTTATATATGTCATGTGTGGGTGAGTGCCAGCAGAAGCCAGAAGATGGTGCTGGATACCCCTGAGCTGGAGTTACAGTATGGTTGTGAGCTCCGCCCCACTCCCATAGGGGTCCTGGGAACTGAACTTGGGTCCTATGGAAGAACAGCAAGTTCTCTTAATGGCTGAGCTATTTCTCTAGTTCAACACTTCAATTCTTTATTTTATTTTATGTGTATTGCCTACATATGTGTACGTGCACCCATGTTGTGTGATGCCTGTGGAGGCTGAAAGAGAGTGTTGGATTCCCCTGGAACTGGGGTTATAGACAGGTGTTAGCCAACATGTGGGTGCTGGGAATTGAATCCAGGCCCTCTGGAA
This sequence comes from Eospalax fontanierii, assembly GCA_035773235.1. NCBI lineage: Eukaryota > Metazoa > Chordata > Mammalia > Rodentia > Spalacidae > Eospalax > Eospalax fontanierii. The sequence goes on along the minus strand of CM069542.1, from coordinate 57,259,911 downwards.
CAGCACCCAGTGCTCCTAACAGGGTCTATGATTTTATTCTGCAATACTCAAAGAAGTTCTGTTTCTATAGAACTCAGTAAAATATAAGGAACAGAACTGCTGAGGACGATAGCTACTTACAGCTCTGAAGCTTACAAAGGCTCAAACCTTGTGAACAATGTTTGGGGGAAACCCCTTCAAAGTGTTTTTGCTGAGGCCCAACCCATAAAGGAACTGAAGTGTTTTGTCTCCTAGATGTGTGTCAGCATTGTAATGTAATAGGATCCCTTCTGTGACAGAAACAGTTAATGCTGATGTCCTTTATAGGTATCACTAGATGCCTAGGCCAGGGCAGTGGCAGGATAGATGGTGTGGGGTACAACTCAGGAGATGTAATCGGCAGAACCGAGCATTCGGATGGAGCACTAACTCCTGTGCCTTTTAGGACTGCTGTAATGTTTAAAAAGAACAATGTTTGGGAGTGCTTAGTACATAAGTGCACTCAATACTAACTTTCCTCTTTGCCTTCCTGAAAATAGGAGAGAATTAGGGAGGAAAACCCCAAAGGGCTCCAATCAGCTAAAATTTATGTCATGACTTCCATGTGGTAAAGCACCCTTACTATACTCACAGAAGCTCCTATGATGTATTTAGTATTAGTTTACATGTAAGAGCAACATGCTTTGCTGTTTGGTGTCTCAGCCGGCATTGTAGTGGAAGCAAACTGTCAAGGCTGATAAATTACAGAATTATGGAAAGCAGAGATTTAAAAAAATGAGACCTGGATAGTCTCATAGAGCCTCTAAGCACACGGCCATCTCAAGGTTAAGCTGTCAAGAAAAGGTTAACTAGGGCTGAAGGGTACATCTGTGGTCGAACATGTGCTTAGCATGTATGATGCCCTGGGTTCAATTCCCATCACCAAAATAATAAATATATAGAACAAAAATTAAAGCATTAACTCTCTCCCAGTGTGTAGAAAGCAGGCCAGTGGGTAATTAATTTTTTAATTACTCCTCCCTCCACTTAAAGGTTTAAGATAGCTCTGTAATACATCAATGATTTTATAAAGGTTTACATAATAAAATAGAAAACATAATTTGAAGTTTAAGTATCAATTACTGAGAAAATTAGTATCAATTCATTTGATTATTCAATATTTACTGAATGTCCATAATGTGTTCAATGCTGAAAAGAACTCAACTTACTTAGAACCTGAAATTGGCCTAAAATTGTAGGGTAAAAACCTAGACTTTCATAACACAGTCCACATTTTTATTAAATTTTCAGTACATCTTTGTGGGTTTGTTTTTGTAACTGATTTTAATTTTAGAATCTTCTGATTGGAGAATATTCCTTGCTTCCAAAGAAGACAGAAAGATAAAACTGTTTCACCAGAAATCTCAAAGTTGAAATCACTTGACAGTCTATGAATTTTACCTACATCAAAGTTCACTTGTTACACTTCTGACTCATAGTCTCCTGTCAGCCTTAGCGAGTGTCATTTATTAGCTAATTTCACTAGTAGATTATGTTCTTTCAAGGCACAGAGAAACAAGGACCATAAACACACCTGTACTGCTTGCTTTTGTGTCTTACTTCACTCTCGCAGTTTATGTAAGGAAAATATATGTAAAAGCACAAATTAATTGTACCTATTTCCTGGAAGCACAAATGCTTTCTTTTATTAGCAATGCCAAATCTACTCGATGGAGTTTAAGTGAATCTATGTGGCATGATGCAAACAAAATAACAGTAACAAAAGAAGTTACTGTTTATTCCGTGCCTTCTACTTAGCTGGTATCATGTAGAGAGCTTTGAATTGATTATTACAGAGAACATTTTCCAAGAAGGCACTGTTATTATTCCTATGATACAAGGGTAAAAACAGAGGTTTAAAGAGTATCCTGCTTACATTATTCATGGAATCAATTTAGTAGAACTAGGATTCAAATCTGAGCAAGCACATTCAACACATGCCACTTAAGATGTTATTCTTTTAAATTCAGGAAAGAAACAGAATCTCATCTACATGTAGAAGTACATTTTACTTCTTAGATCTGTTTTATTACCAGAGGAAGTAGAGGGATAGTACATAGTAAAAGGTGCAGTTATGTGATCTTTTTCAAAAAGTAGACTTTGGAACCACTTTTCTCCTCTCCAAAGTGTGGACAAAAATCTATACTTTTTCATTCTCTATAGGTTTACCTTGGCATATATACTCATGAACACTCCAGTCCTACAACCCGGGATCCCCACCCGGACCTGCAGGGCTAAGTGTCATATACATCAAAGTGACCAACGAAGTTTGTCAAAGTAATTTTCTTCCACAGAAGCTCAACACTACTCACATATCACCCAATTTGCCGTCTTAGCATTCTAAAGAGAATTATTGCCATTATTAGATTTTGCAGAAGGGAACATGGGCTCCAAAATCTCCTTGGGTGGGCGAGGAAGTCAGGCGTTTTCCTTTCCCGTTTTTATCCTCAAAACGTTCATTTCACCTGATCAGTCACAGTTGGCTGTGTCTTTCACTGGAAGAGTATTGTAATTCAAATTCAGTGCTGCTTCACTTATGCAATTTGTTGGCTAAGTTCGAGTAGTCTACTCTGCACCTATTTTAATGATATCGCACATTAATAACATTTCCTTCATTTAAAACCATGTTTACTAACACAGCCTTAGCACCCTGCCCCCAAAACTCTTAAAGACAAACTTCACACATTCAGATAGAACAAGGAGTTGATACATACAGCTTAAGGCCCTGTTCAAACTAAGGTCTCTACAGAGCTTTAAAAAAAGTTAACAGAAATGTGTTTTGATTGTGCAGCAAACACTCAAGGTCACAAGATGCCCACTTATTCTTTGCTGCAGCACGTGAAGAGGCCACAAGGCAGATTTCCAGCAGGGTTTTGCCTGGAACTCCCTTAGAAGAATGTCGGAAACTTTATTACAAAAGGTGGTCATGTTGTCAGTGACGAGAAAATCAGGGGGTCAACAGAGACAAGGAAGGAGAGTGCCTAACCAGAAAGGAGAGGCAGTAAGTTGCTTGTGGAAACCCAAAGGAACTTAGGTAAAGTTTTAGAGCCTCTCCAGACAGGAAAAGAACAGCACTGATGTAAGAGCACACAGAAAAACAGCCAAAGAGGTGAGACACAGCCATTTTGACGGGGAAGGGGGGGGCGTCCAACTACACAATGAGGTCATCCTAGCTCCCGGAAGTGACAAGTAATCACCTGCTTTGCCCTGGCTCCGCCCCTTCCCTCAGCGGTCCCGCCCCTCCGCCAGCAGCCGGGAGGGTGTCGGGGGGCGTTTCTCCAGGAGCCAAGCTGAGAGCTGCGGCGCTGAGGAAGGGGACCCCAAAACGTCTGGCACTGCCCCCTCCAGGGAGCATCTCGGACCGCCTCACTCGGCCCAGCGGGATTCTGACACGCCGAGGGGTCAACCTGATGGGTTTCGGGGTCAACGGAAGAGGGCAAGGGGAGCCCTGGCGGGGAGAACCCCCCGGCCCCCCGCCCCGCAGCTGAGGCGCAGGAGGGCGGCCATCTTGGCCGGGAGGGTAGGGCCGGGAGGCGGCGGGCGCCGTGCGATTGGGGGGCTCGCCCGGAAGTGACGCCGACCGCCCGGAAGCGGAGGGGGTTCCCCGGCCCCCTCCCCCCCGTCCGTCTGCTCCCCCGCTTCCTCCCCGCCCCCCTGCCTCTCCACTCAGTCCCCCCTCCCCGGTCCCTGCCGCTCCCCCCGCCCGTCCCTCCCCCCCACCTCCGGAGCTGGGAAGAGAGTCAAGATGGCGGCGAAGTCCGATGGCGGCGGCGTGGGGGTGGGCTTCGCACAGCTGCACAACCTGGACGAGGCGGTGGGCAGCGGCGGCGAGGAGGACGGGGAGCCCGGGGGCGGTGGCTGCGGCGGCGGCGGCGGCGGCGGCGACGAGCCGGGCGAGAGCAGCTCGCTGCACATCTGCCACTGCTGCAACAGCTCCTCGTGCTACTGGGGCTGCCGCTCCGCCTGCCTGCGCTCGCTGCTGGGCCGGAAGCCGCGCCGCAGCGCCGCCGCCGACGGGGGGGACCAGCCGCTGCAGCCGCCCGGCGCCCGGCCCGAGCCGCCGCCGCCGCCGCCGCAGCCCGCGCCGCAGGTGGAGCGGCCGTGGCTCGACTGCCTGTGGATCGTGCTGGCGCTGCTGGTGTTCTTCGGGGACGTGGGCACCGACCTGTGGCTGGCCCTCGACTACTACCGCAAGGGGGACTACGGCTACTTCGGGCTGACGCTGTTCTTCGTGCTGGTGCCGTCGCTGCTGGTGCAGAGCCTGAGCTTCCGCTGGTTCGTGCAGGACTACACGGGCGGCGGGCTGGGCGCCGTGGAGGGGCTGAGCAGCCGCGGCCCCCCGATGATGGGGGCGGGCTACGGCCACGGCGCGGCCCGCGGCGGCCCGGGCGCGGGGGTCTCGGCCACCCCGGGGGCGCAGCGCCTGTGCCGCCTGTCGGTGTGGATCTGGCAGTCAGTCATCCACCTGCTGCAGATGGGGCAGGTGTGGAGGTAAGAGCCCCGGGGGCGCGGGCGGGCGCGAACGGGGCGCTGGGCGCGGACCGGGCGCCTGGCCACGCCTTGGGGCGGGCGGGGGGTTGAGGGGGCTCAGGGTCCGCCGGCGGGGTCTGTCTGCCCCGGGCGCCCGAGGGGGCGGGGGAGAGCCCGGCGCGGCCCTCCCCGCGCTCTGCAGACCTCCGTCTGCTGGTCCCCGCACCCCTCGTGCCCGGGTGGCGGGCGCTGGCGCTCGGCACCCCGGGTCGCCCGTCCCTCCTCCAGCCGGCCGCATTGGGCCCCCCTTCCCCGGGAGACGTCTCCTCTGCCCGTACCCGGCGTCTTCCCGCTGCAGTGGCCCGAGTGGGGCCCGTGGAAAAACCCCGGCCACCTCTCTGGGCAGCGTTCCTTCCCCCCGCCCCTCCCCCTCCCGCGTCCCCGGCCCGCTGCCCTCCTGGGAGGAAAAAAGGACTGGTTTTGGCTGGAGTAGGTGGACATGCCCTTTTCGTTTGACGGGAAAACCTGGATGGCATGTGATGGCTGCGAATGTTTGGCGTTCACTCGCAGCCCCGGAAGGCCTCAGCCACCTGGCTCCCGGTTCTGGTTCTGGTGCCCGGGCCCGTGTGTGCGTCCCGTTGACTCTGTGGATGGACCCAGCTTGGCCTCCAGGCCCTTTCCCCTTCCGGAAGGTCCGGTTGTGTGCGGTGGAGCTCTCCAAAACCACTCGCAGATGCTGTTGCTACCAGGAGCCCTGCCTCCCTCACTGACCATCTTACTGACTTGATTTCCTAACTGCCTGAGTGCCTCAGGGCCTCCGTCGCTGTCTATACCACTGTCTACCTGACTGGTTTGACTTCCTCACTGTGCACCTTACTGATGGCTTCACTAGCTGATTACCTCACTGTTTACATGACCATCTCACTACCTTCACTGTTTGTCTGCCTCACTGTCTCACTGACTGCCTGTCTCACTGTCTCCCTCATCAACTGCCTGACTGACTGACTGTCTCACTGTCTTACTGTCTATCTCACTGTCTGCCTGCCTTACTGACTACCTTCTCTGTTTACCTCACTGTCATCTCACTAACTACCTGACTGTTTCACTGACTATACTCACTGTCTCACAGAGTGTCTGACTGACTGACTGTCTCACTGTGTATCTCACTGTTTCACTGTCTCACAGACTGTATTTCAGTGTTCACTATCCCACGGACTGACTGACTAACTGTATCTCACTGTTTTCATGGTCTCACGGACTGACTGACTTTCATACTGTATCTCAGTTTCACTGTCCCACGGACTGACTGTCTCATTGTGTATCTCACTGTTTCACTGTCTCACTGACTGACTGACTGTCTCACTGTGTATCTCACTGTTTCGCTGTCTCACTGACTGATTCACTGTATGTCACTGTTTTACGGTCTCATGGACTGTCTGACTCACCACCTGCCTCAATGACTACCTTCACTGTTTACCTCCTGGCTACCTCACTTTCTACTTCACTGTCTGCCATACTCACTGGCTCACTGATTTGTCTACCAATCATTGTTTACCTCACTGGCTCCAGCCAGAAATGGTTGGGACCTTAGCTGGTCTGTATCCTCTGACTTATATCAACTCAGTGTGTTCTGGAACCAGTGACTGTTGGTGATAGCATTTGCAAGAGAAAACATTTTTAGAAGACGAATTACCCAGGAAAGAGCCCTTTGGGTACATTACCTCTGACAACACTGGCGTAGATTGTCTTCTCTGCCAAATAAATTTTAGGCCCCATATCGTAGCTAATAAAAGCTGTACCTGGGTTAGTTGTAAGCAAGTTTGGCTTTCCTTCCAGATCGCCCTTCTGAATCCTCAGAACATCCCAGAAAGCGTGGGATTGAATTCAAATGTCTGACTGGCAGAATCAGGAGAGGAGTGAGGTGGGGTCTTGGTTTTCCTGGTGGTCTGTGGTTGTTGGCCAGTGTTCTTAGGTTAGACTCAGTGACTGTTTCTGATTGCATTTACCTGCAGACACTTTGCTACCTGCTGATAAATTTATACAAACAGGAGAATACAGATTTTAAAATGTTAATTATCTTTTAGTTGCTAGGAGTATAGCAGAAGTCAAACATTCTGAAATAGGTTTTAAACATAAAATCTAAATTTTAATCCTGTTCCCCAAATCTTTCCATACGGAATCGTGGTGTGTTTGGTATTGGGGATATCCTTTTAATCTCCTGAAGGCTGGTGTGAGCAGTGAGGGGAGAGGGTCGGAAAATAGGGGCTTGAGAAGTTTTGAGATCTTAGTAGGAATTTACAGCATATCTTTAATAACTGGACTTCTGCATGTACAAATTGGAATCGCCTGTTTCCCTGTGTTTTACCAGTATGGGCGTTGAGAGTATGGGTGTCAGGTTCAAATGCTTGAGAGAATTCTTTTTTTGTTGTTGTTGTTTCTTTGAGACAGGTTTTCCTTGTAGCCCCAGCTGGCTGGAACTCCGTATGTAGACCAGGCTGGCCTCTATCTCACAGAGACACCTGCTTCTACCTCCAGTTAAAGGCATGTGACAGCTCAAGAGAATTATTTCTAATGTAAACTTTTACATTAGTTAGTAGTAAGCTTTTGAAACATAATGAGGTTGGAGTTCAGTCTCTCAGTCTTTAGGCAGAATTTCAATTTAACTGAACTTATTGTTTGTGTAGAGTAGAAGTTTAGATTTGGGGACAAACTGAGAAGTGCATTTCAAGTGTAAATTTAGCTTTTATGGTTGTTTAAATGAGGTGCTGTATTTTTACCACCCTGCCCCCCCCATTTAACTTTCAAAGTGGAAAAAAATATTCAAGATGCATGCGTCTTCAGTGTGTCTAATTTTAAGATCGGAGTAGATCCTTAAACATACCAGAGTTAGGGTCTTAGAAGACAGGCTAATTCAGCTAAGCTATTTCATCTCTCTTGTTGCATTTCCAAAGCAGTATTTACTGAGGAAGGATTTTTGTTTTTTTTATTTTTCCAGTGGGCAGACTTTGCTTGAAATGCTTTAAGAACGAGGTCTGCTCATTAATAGCTGCTAGACCCGTTGCTTGCACCGGAAGCGCTCATATGAAAGCTTTGGAGAGAGGTTTTCTTTTCTTGCTTCTGCCTCCCTAGTCGCCATGCATAAATGCACACTGACTCTTTTACTGCACATCTTCAGGGGTTTCAGTTGTTGCCTTTAATCATATTTGTGACCCAGAATATGCTAGTTCATGTCCCATGGCGTAAAGGTTAAGGTTTAGGAGTTCCATCATTTGATTTGGGCCACATCTCTAAGAACAGATGTCAGTAAAGCTGTAGTTGTCAGAGCCAATTCCGTTAAGCTATGAATACTTGTCTCCTTGCTTGGTCTAAAATGTAAGATTGCATGACTTACTTGGAGAGAGCATAGTGCCTATTTAGGAAAATTTCGTTTCCCCCGATATTAGGGGTGCAGTTCTGTGTGTGTTGTCTTTCCTCTCAATATGGAAATCTCTCTTCAGTAAACGATTTTAAGAGTGTATTTTTGGCTGAGCCCAAATTGGAGCATGGAAGAGTTGTGTGTGCAGTGATTCGGTATCATGAACCTGCTTCTGTGGAGCACTAGAGTGTGATTAAGGTCTACTTAGTGCGTGCTTTGCCGGCACTAATTGCTAAATGTGTAGCTTACTGTCTAGCTTGGTGTGCTCGACTTCTCAGGTGCTTTTCCCAGGGATAATGGGCATGTGAGTCAATCATAGGGATATGAGTCACTCCAGACTTTTCTTCGGTACATTGTGTTGCTGTTATTAGAAAGTGAGACCATTTTTTTGGAGGTTTTGGTGCTCTGAACTGTGATTGTTTTTGTTGCTGTGCTGAAATTCTCCTCGGCATCTTGCCTTGGCTTTTGGACTACCTTTGGAGGGTGCTTAACAGTTGTCTGTCAGGAATCAGCAGCGCGTCCACCAGCATTTAACTGGTCACCGAGTCATCCATCCCCCTCGGCCTTTCTCTGAGTGTCTGCACCGTTCTGCTTCACAGGGTAGAAGAGAATTTTGGTTTAGTTCTTTAAAGTGCTGGGCGTTTAAAAAATCGAGATCAGTTGTTTCTTCCTTTGGGAGATGGAATGGGGTAGAGGGAAGTTTTCAAGGGAGAAAGTAGGGAAAGACATACCACACTTCTCTAACGTTTCCGTCAGTCTGAACTGTGAAGCCTATTCCACTGTGTTTTTCTGTGAAGTTTGGCCATAACATAAGCCCTCATACACTTGACTGGGTTGAAGGTTTTTGTAATGATCTTACCGCTTCTCTGTCCCATACATAGGGATACTTAGTATACTTTGGTCTTTATATTTTTAAATGGTGTTTCTTAATTCTGGTGGAGGTAGAGCCCCATGCAGCTTTCACAGAAGTAGCAATGTCTTGTCACTTCTGTCATTGAGAGAAGACTCCCAGGCCCTTCAGTTCCAAAGCTGCACAGGGGATCCTACCCTCAGCCAGGTCCAAGCATCGCTTAGACTTGGGCTTCAGGCTTATTCCATTTGGGGTGGCTGTTGAGTTTGGGTTCTCAGTAAATGAGATGGAAGACCTGGGAAAGGGATGACCTGGCCCTGTGAAACTTGCTTGGCCCCTGTATGCTGCTAGAACAAGCTGACTTTACCTTGTGAACTGAGAGCCAAAAGGGACTTGACTCTTTCTTAGTGTGTTTTCTATTTCTTTGAGACAGGTTATGGCTCTCATTCTAAAGGAATTCCAAAACTCAGAGTAGTCTGTGCTAAATGTAGCCCGTTCTTTTGTGTGAAACAGCACGTTTATGATTGTGTTGCCTGTAAAGGTATAATCTATTTAATTTTGAAATGCTTCTTTTAAGTAGTCTTGAGGAAAACATAACTGGAATTTCACCTGGTGTTGAAATGAGTGATCAGTAATGTCCCTGTAGATTGTGTGATTTAAGGATGGAAATGGTAAAATAAAGAAATTTATGTGGGACCAAGGTGTGCCAGTCACACTCATATTAAAAGACTGTGTAGACTCTGTGTGTGTGTGAGTGTGTGTGTGATCTGCTTATTACTGTGGGGAAATCTCAATATTGTAAAAATAGCATTTCCTCCATCTTATCAATACAGTGAGAGTTTAGTTAAAAAGAAACTCAGTATTTTTGAGGAGAAATGAATAAAAGAAATCAAAGAAGTGTCAGTAGCCACCCCCCCCCCCAAAAAAAAACCCCTGCTGGAAATAAAAATGACCCACACTATCAAAAAGCTTTTGAGAATTTAGTACATAGTAAAAATGGCATTTCTAATCAGTGAATGGGAAAAAAATTACTTAACAGTTGGAAAAAATACATTCCTACCTACCTGACATAGCAAATAAATGATGACAGAGGTGGAAACAAAATGTTGAGTTATAAAAGCACTAGAAAAAAATGCAGAATGATTCCTTTTTGAAAAATTTTCCAGTTTATAAGGCCCTTGATACTATCAAGGAAAAACGGGCAAAATTAACTATTAAATTGCTTCCTCTGACCTATCCCCTCTCCCTCCACCCACTGAGAAATGTTGATGTTCGAGCTGACTGTGAGGAGGGGGGAGGTAGATCCAGATAGACACTCTTCAGAGAGTGAATGAAAGAATGTCTCTGAAGATTATTTCTCATTTTTTTTTTTTTTACTTTTTAAAATATATTTTTTGTGTGTAAGTGTATTGCCTGCATGTATGTAAGTGCACCTGTGTCTTGCAGTGCCCAAGGAGGCCAGAAAAGGTTGTCAGATCCCCTGGAACTGGATGGTTGTTAGCTGCCATGTGGATGTTGAGAACTGAACCTGGGTCCATTGTAAGAGCAGCTAGTGCTCTTAACCACTGAGCTGTCTCTCCATCTCCTATTGCTCATTTTTGAGTGATCAGTTACTTAAAACTTGGCCTTTATGGCGAACTTTCAAGGGACATACATGATGGAAAAACATGGCATGTTTTGGTGTTAAACTGCAGCTAGTGATGTGTCATATTTTCAGAGGGACCCAGAAACTTAAACATCATAGTCCGTATTACAAATTTAGTAGGCATGTGTCAGAAATCAGTAATTTATTTTTATTTTTTGCTGTGCTTGATTTTGGAAGCTTTGTATGGTCAATCAGTCAGGTTGATGTAAATTCTAAAATGTTAGGAAGATTTCTATGGAATGTAAAAAGAAATAAACTGTGTTGCAGTTTGCCTTGGTATGGTTGCCTTTGCAAGTACTCTTAGCATATGATATGTGGTTTATCTAGTCTCTTAGTAAGAAGTTGATATTACTTGACTCTGAGTTAAAGTACTGTTTTTTAAAATAGGGCCTCGTTTTAAAAGTTCAGTGATCTTTTTGACCAGTTGACTAAACATCACTGACTATCTATTTGTACTGTAAATAAACAAAAGACTGGAGGGATAACCAGTGCCAGAGCACTTACTTGCCTAGCATGCTTGAAGGCTCTAGGTTTGATACCTAGCATTGAACACAAGACATAGGCTGGTGTACAGGGAATGGACATTGGTGTGAAAAATTCACATTTGTCACTCTGTAAGGTACAACTGGTGGCTTCACTTTCCTCACATTTATCACATACGGAGTTAATTTGATTGGATTTTATATATTTTATATGTATTAGTGATGGGAAAGCAGTTTAGGAATTTTAGACTCTGGATTGAACATTTGCATTAAACTGCATACTTCCTAGAAGCTTTTTGAAGCAGATTAAGTCTTCATGTACATTAGTTTTACTCCTTAATTAAAAAAATATTTATTGATATCTGTATGTGCATGGGGTATGGAGTGCGTCTGCCACAGTGTGTGGAGGTCAGAGACCGACTCTCATCTTTTGCCATGTGGGTCCCAGGAATTTAATTCAAGTTGTCAGGTTGGTGGCAAGTGCCTTTACCTGCTGAGTCTTTTTTTTTTTTTAATTTCTTAAACTCTTAGCATTTTTAATCACTTTATTACCAGTAGGAACATCTTTTATGTCTTGATAGTTAATGTAATTTGTAGAAGACTAAACTTCGCAGAGACGTAAGCTGGGTTATCAGTTAATTTCACAAAATTGAGATTCAGCTAAAATTAGACTGTATTGTAAAGTTGCCTTTTATAATGCTTTAAATTTTTATTGTTTGGATTAAGCTAAAATAATGTATATATTATTTGAAATATCTGTTTTTTTATTTTTCCTGTTTACCAAGGTTAATTTCTTTGGGGAGGAGAAGCCTCAAAATAATCTACTGTAGTTCATTGTTTGTAAGTGTCCTTTAACTTGGAAAACTTTGTCTTTAAAGTGTGTGTGTGTGTGTGTGTGTGTGACAGCTTTCAAGAATATGTTCTTTTTTTGACTTGAATTGAGTTTTTAAGGAAATATAGGATTTGCTTGGAGGAGTCTGTGAATATTATTACAATGACAATATATTTCTACATAAAATTCAGCCTTAGGTTTTTGTTTTTTTTCATCATGTGGGTCCATCTTGGTCTATTACATTACTTCAATGTGGCTTAAAATAATTGTTGATGGGGACTGGGATTTATATTTAAGCTGATTCCCCAGCACTTTCAGCCTTCTTGAGAGTTTGATAGGTATTTGCCTTTTAGAAGTAGGACCTGTCATGAGATAATGAATCTGAACCTAGACACTGGTGGGTTTTGAGTAAACACTGTCAGTAAACAATAATGAGTTTAAACTTCTCCTTAGGGTTAGAGGAACAAAGATAAAGTATGCCTTTTGTTGCCAGTTCCTGCTTAGTAGGGTTGGAGGACAGGTGTGGGAGACTTGCATTCAGCTGGGTGAGCACTTACTAGATGTAAAGTTAAACTAATGAAAGAAGATGAAGGGTGAGTGGGAAATGAAGAAATTTGAAGGTGGGAAATACATTAAAAAACTTCCACTTCCTACTCCTGGGGTTACAGGACTGCACCTGGCTTTTTTATATGCATGCTGGGGGTGGTATTCAGGTCCTCATGCTTTCAAGGCAAGCATGTTACCAGCTGAACCATAATCTGTCTACCCCCAAATAAGGTACTTTTGTTTGACATTGTGTGGTCTTGATTGGGCCCCGTGAGGTTGGGGTATCATTTTTCTAATTGCTTGTCATTTGTACTTCCTAAACTCATGTTTGCTGCAATATAATAGATGCATTCCAGAAAAATCTTGTCATTCTGGGAAACCACAAACTACAAATAACAGGGCTGTAAGGAGAAGAATAGGAGCAATGACAGAATACTTAAAACATCAGTCTTTAACTGTGGTTGCCCTCTCTTGGCTTCTGTGGGCATTACATGCTTGTGGTGCACTTACATATTTTCAGGCAAAACACAAAAAGTAAAACTTAAAAACTATAACTTTGTATAACCAAGCAGTAACAAAAATCATGAAATTCACATATAAATGGTAGCAGGGCCAATGTTCCATAATGTGACCGGGCTTCATGTCAGGGTGATTCTAGGTCCTACGGTGATGATGTGTGTGTGTGTGTGTGTGTGTGTGTGTATGTGTGTGTTTGTGTATGCTTATGTACATAGGTGCTGATGGGGTCAGAGGACCACCTTTTCTTTTGACTACTTTTGCATGAGGGATTGAACTCAGGTTGCAGGCTTGTGCAGCAAGCACCTTTACCTGCCGAGCCATGTGACTGGCCCAGGATATGCAGAATCTTGTAGACATTCCTTTTACTGGAGGCATAACTTTGTCATCACGAAGGCCTGGCTTCTGGCTTGCTTCTCACATTCATCCCCAGCATCACTAGCAGACAGCATAGCACTTGAGGATGTTCCCATGGCAGCTGTCCACTACTTGTCTAAAAGGATGTTTATGTGTGCGTGTGCAAGTGAACATGTTTTGAAGGCCGGATGCCAACTTGTGTGAGTTGGTTCTCTCTGCCCATCATGTGAGTTCCTGAGGGAGAACTCAGGTCATCAGGCTTGTTATTAAGTGTCTTTTTACCTGCTGAGCCATCTTGCGAAACCCAAAGGAAGGTATTTTGATAAAGTTCTCAGCATTTGTTTAAAAAGAAGCCTTCCTCTTTTTCATCTTTCTTGCCATCAGTACCTTCAGAGCACTCACATGCTAGGAAGAATGGGTCACAGGCTAATGTTGCCTCCCACCTAGCCATTTCTGCCCGTTACAGAGGTGTGCGTTGTGATTGTGCTCTACTGACATGCTTTGTTTTTAATGAAAGATGTATTTTATTTTTAGTCATGTGTATATGTATATACTGGAGCTCACGGAGGCCAGAAGTGTTGGATCCGCTGGAGCTGGAGCCACAGGTGGTTGTTAGCCACCTGAAATGAGAGGTGGGAGTTGAACTCAGGTGCTCTGGAAGAACAATAGAACTGCTAAGCCATCTCTCCAGTCCCAACTGACATGCTTTTGATCTGTGATCATGTCAAGATGCAGCCAGTTCAGGTTCTTCTGTACTGGGAAGGTTGAGCTTGGGAGATTCTGCACAGTGTTTCAAGGTTAAGTGAAGTAAGTCTTCTCGTGCTTAGTTGGGCTTTATGTACAATAAATAAGTGAAGAGGGACTGTTTTTACCTGCTGTCGTGTCTGCCTCTGTAACCTGCCATTGGATGAAAGTGGATTGAGTTTTGCTGCTGGGTCAGCACTAGAACAACATATGGAGCAAGAGTAGTTTGGAAGTTTAGTTCATTTATAATGTGGTTATGGTGAGGGTTTATATTAAAATTCATCTGAGTGTGCAGTAAACAAAAAGAGCAACAGTAGCCAGTTGTCAAGGAAAAGGCTGATGGCTAGAACAAACAGACTGCTTTCTGTCATGTAAACAATCTGTTTTCATAGTTTTAAAATTTTTTCTTCCTTTTTTTTTTAAAGATGATTGGGAGAACTTCCAACTCAAGTAGAAGTTAGTTGAATGGGAAAGGCAGCAGCAGATCTGTGTGTTTCATAATGACTATTAGTGGGTTGTTTCCTCAATAACCATGGTAATAAAACATCAGCTGCTTAACACATAGAAATGTGTGGTGGTCTTGGCTGGAGGTGGTCTTGACATCTCTCTGACCTTTGGTATCCTCAACATCCAGCCAGAGATAGGAGAGACTGAAGAGAATTGGTCTGCTACTTACAGCTCTGACTTGAATGACACACATCACTTCCACTCCCATGCCAGGGTCAAGGACTGGCCTCATTGTCATGCCTGGATTAAGGATGGCCAGCAGTCCATGCCAGAGGGAGTTTGTATTTTGGTAGAAAGGAACCAAGAAAGAAAGAACTGCATAGACCAACTCCCTCCAGATTACAGTGGGCAAATGCATGTGTATACATAAACACACATATGTGTAAAATACACAAGATGCTAATGATATTGAGGAGAAGCATTTGTCTTTTGTTGTTTTTTAAATATATTTTTATTGAATTTTTGTGCATTTTATAAAATACATCTTAATGATCTTCAGATGCCTCCTTCCCCATCTGCACCCCCATAGCCCACCTGCCGGATTTCATACATTCTGTCATTTATATTAGGGTCTCTCAAGTCAAGTTTGTGTCCCCAGATGTCTAGCATGACTCTTAAAGAAGACCAGCTCTCCTGAACCCAGTGTCTGTTTTTTTTAATTGTACCGTGGCTTGCCCAAGGACTTTTGGGAGTTGGTTCTCTCTTTCCGCCTTGGCAGCATCCAGGGATTGAACTCAGGTGGTTGAGCTTGCCTTCCAAGTCCTTCTTTCTGCTGAGCCATTTTTCCCTAAGAGATAAAGTCTTGCTGTGTAACCCTTATTGGCCTGGGACTCACTAGTGGGAAAGTTATGGGCTATTCAGACTTCTGCCTCCTAGGTGGTGAGATTTTAGCTATGCTCTGCTGTGCTTGACTCTGTAGCTGCCTTTTAAAATTTTGATTGTTGTTCTAGTTCAGGAGTCAACAAGCTTCTCAACATAGAAATATTTTAGAGCTTGTCTGTGTCAGTCCTCTAAAAAATGTAAAACATGCCAGGTGTGGGGTACATGCCTTTAATCCCAGCACTTGTGAGACCAAAGCAGGTGCATCTCTGTGAGTTTGAGGCCAGGTTGGTCTGCTTAGTGAATTCCAGGCCAGTGAGGTTACATGTGGAGACCCTGTCTCAAATTAAAAACAGAAAAAAAGAAAAAAGTAAGATCATTCCTGCCTCTGATTTCCTTGGGTCTAGAAAATAGTTAACTATTTAATCTTTAAAAATAATAGTTAAGCTTAATTATTTGAAGTGTGAGCCACACTAAATATACTAAATTAAAATATATTGAAATGGACTGGAGATTTAACTCAGTAGAGTGTTTGCTTGGCATGTGCAAAGCTCTGAGTTACATCCTCAGCACTGCATAATACTGAGTATGATGGTGCCTGCTTATACTCCCCAGCACTTAGGCTGTAAAGGCAGGAGGATCAAAAGGTCAAGGTCATCCTCTACTACATACAGAGTTCAAGGCTAGCCTGTGATATGTGAGACCTTATTTCAAAATATGTCAGGGTTGGAGAGATAGTTCCAAAGTTAAGACACTCACTGCTCTTGCAGAAAACTTGAGTTCAGTTCCCAGCATCCATGTGGTGACTCACAACTATCTGTAACTCCAGTTTTAGGGGATCTGATGCCTTCTTTTGGCCTTCTTGGGCACTGACACTTGGTGTACATATATTCATGCAGGCAAACACATAAAATATGAAAAAAATTCTAAAATGTTGTATATACAGGTATGTATGTGTTTAAAATAGCACAAACAGGAGGATGTTTGTTGATCTGTTTTGGTGCTGGAGATGGAACTCAAGGCCTCAAACTTCCTAGCCAAGGGTTCTCGCTGAGCTACACATCTAACCTGCAGATAGAATTTTAAATAATTTTTCTTCAAGAGAAATCGTGTATGCATGCGTAGACCTGTGTGCTTGTGTGAGGCCATAGGTCAACCTTGGGGGTGTTTCTCAGGTGCCATTTACCCTGTTTTCTTCTCCCACCCCTCTCTGGTTATTTGAGAGAGGGTCTCCTTGTAGCCCCAGCTAGCCTGGAAATTGCTATGTAGACCAGGCTGGTCTCAAACTCAGAGATTTACCTCTTCCTCCTGAGTGTTGAGAGTAATGGCTTGAGTCACCACACCTGGCTTTCTTTTATTTTCCCTCTCCCCTCCTTCTCTCTTTCCCTCCCTTAGTCATCTGGAACTTTAATAGCTTGTGCTGGCCAGCGAGCTGCAAAGAACCACCTGTCTCTGCCTTAGCCCTGGAATGAAAAGTGAGTGCTGCCATGCCTTCTTTTACTTGGAGCTTTGGTAATCAAACAGGTCCCTGTGCTTGCTGTGTACCTTGCTGACTGAGCTATCTGCCCAGCCACTGGTGGAGACTAAAAAGCATTATAACCCTCTACCCAGACTTGTCATGATTTGAGTCTTAAAACATAGTTCATCAGCTTTAGAAAAGACTGGGATCTTGATTTGCGACCACAAATAATATCACTTTAATAAAATGACCTTCCATATTTGAGACCTTAATTGAACCCATTGCCCCTCCCAGTGACTCCTTATTTCTCTCTGCTAATTTTACTTCCAAATACGTTACCTTAAAAAAAAAAAGCAACTTTCCAAAATCATACTTAAATTTGGAAAATTTCATGTTCTAAATTATACTGAATTCTATTTGGTTGTATAAGTGACTCGGGGAGGGGGGCTTAAAATTATTCAAACATTACTTGTAAAGGTGTTAATTATCTAAGTAAGACTCAAGTATAAAACTAAACCTAAAGTCTCATTGAAGCATGTCAGTGTGTTTTAGAAGTTCATGTTCAAATTCCAAAAATAGTTTAAAAGTAGATACCTACCATTCCAGTAAGGAAGAATATGACTGCTGTTTAGAAGTGTCTGTTCTAGGGACTGGAGAGATGGTTCTGTGGTTAGGTGGACTGGCTGCCCTTGTGGAGGAACCTGGGTTCTGTCAGCACCCACACGACATCTAAAAACTGTTTGTAACTCCAGTTCCAGACACCCTCTTCTGCCCTCTTTGGGCTTTGCACTACATGGCACACTTGCACACATGCAAGCAGAACACTCATACACAAATACACACAAAATAAAAATAAATCAAGAAAATTTCTAAAAGTATCTGTTCTACTAATTCCAGACACTAGGTTATGTTTTCTGATGCTCTCAAGTGGACTTTAAAAGCTAGGTTACTGATACATGAAAACAGTAAATGTGTATATTTATTGAACAGCTGCTTAATAATTAAAGTTCTTTATGTAACACCACCAATGGGCCCGTGCCAAGGTTCTAGATGATGAGTCTTATTTCTTTTTAAAAGACATGCCTATGAGTGTGCATGTGCCACAGCAAATTTGTGGATGTCAGAGCACAACTTTTGGATCTTAGTTCTCTTGATCATGTTGGTTCTAGAGCTCAAATTAAGGCTGTCAGTCTTGGCAACCCACAAAGTCACTTCACAGACTCTCTGATCTATTAAAAGAATATGTGTGTGTGTGCTCGTGTGTGTGCGTGCATGCGTGTGCGCGTGCTTGCACAGGTACCATGGCATGTGTGTGGAGGTCAGAGGATGAATTGACTGTGGGAATTGATTCTCTCACGCTTTGTGGTTTGGGGGATTGAACTCAGTCTGTCAGGTTTGGCTGCAAGTGCCTTTACCTGAGCCATCTCCTAATCAACACAAACTAGAAGCTTCTTCCAAGGTTAAGTAAAAAGAAGTAACTTTATACAATATAATTCTGAATAATTTTTAAAAAATCTCAACAAACGGGGCTGGAGAGCTGGCTTGGTGGTTAAGAGCACTCGCCCTAGCAAAGGACCTGGATTTGGTTCCAAGCACCCACAAGGCAGCTCACTGCCATCTGTAACTCCAGTTCCAGGTCATTTGACACCCTCTTCTGGTCTCCAAGGGCACCAGACATGTAGGCAAACACTCATACACATAAAATAAATATAGATAAATCTAACAAATAGTGCCTAACACCATTGTGATGGCTCCTGTCAAAACCCCAGAAAATAACAAGTGTTGACAAATAAAATATTATAACCTCTGGAAAATGGTAGATCCTCAAAAATTAAATGCAGAATTATCTTTGAATCTAGACATTCACTTCTGGGATAGACACCAAACTAGAAAGAGTAGAAATCAGGATTGTTATACTTGTTTTGCCATGGTTGGAGAAAATGACCCCCCCTCCCCCCCATTCTCACTTCTTAACCCTGCTCACAGCTCACCACGAGAAACAAAATGATTTTCTCTTCGTGTAAGACTGTTACCAGTTTAATATTGAATGTGCCCCATGGCCAGCCTACTTAGCTCAGGGCATAGACATTCTCCATTTCTCCATGTGGCAGTCCACCCAGGGCAGTCATCATTATATCACCTAAGAACAGTTTCAGATCAGTCATTTGCACTTTTTTGCACAGTCTGATGCTGTCAGGTAGAAGCTAGTCCTGGTGTAAGTGCTCTGCAGGGCTTGCCATGATGGCAGCTTCAGGAGAGACAGCTGGTGTTACTGCACCTGATGCTGCCAGTAAAAAATTGTGTATGGTATTTTGCATCAGAGGCATGTTCTTTCAAGTTCCCTTACTGCCTGTGGCGATGAGACTCAAAACCACTTGGCAAGGACGGTGGGAAGGTCTTTGGGAATCTGGGCTTCCCAACCTTGGACCTGCGATCTAACTTTGTCCATTTCTCAATTTCCTCATATGGAACATGGTGCTTAGGACAGTGTTGTGGGAAAGGAAAAATCATTAGGTTATGGGTTGTTTTGAGATTAGTAGGAGTAAAGCTCCCAGAGGGTGTTTGATGCATAGCATAAGTGTCAGTAAACATTAACCACCCTTAGCCGCCTCTGTCTGTTCCCTGGTCGAAAAATGAACTGAGTGCTTCTGTTAACTTTGATCTTCTAGTAGCTTGCTTATGTGTAGCAAATAAAGATGTAATAGTATTAAAACAGTTAAAAAACAGGTCTCATTGCAAGTGAAATCCAGATAAAACTGTAGTCACTTTGTAATCTGTTCACATTTGTGTATTTACTTAAATACCTAGACCACCCCTATCCAAGAATAAAATTAAATAACTATGCCTTAAAATTAAATGTTTTTCACTGACAGTTTACCTGAAAGTAAAGCATGAAGCTCCAAGAAAGTCTTTACAAAGGTTTTATAGGGGAGATAGCTAGGTGAGTAAAGTGCTTGCACAAGCATGAGGACTTGAGTTTGAATTTCCAGCACCCACTTAAAAGCTGTGTTTTGACAGTGTGTGTTAAGAAGTGGGGTGGGTTGGGGTGGATCTTGGGACTTGCTGGCCATCTGGTTTAGCTGTAACGGTGAACTCCTGGTTTAGTGAGTGACCCTGTTTCAAAAAATAAAAGTGCGGAGCAGTAGAGGAGGAATCCTGATGTCGCCCTCTGGCCTCCACATGCACACACACAGACAAATGTGCTTGCATATGCGAGCAGACAGGGAGCAGACAGGGCCTCACTGTGTAGCCCATGTGGGGCTCAAATATGTAATCCTGCCTCAGCCTCCTGAGTGCTTGGATTGTAGGTGCTTACAGGTGTGCTTGGCTCTAAACATGTTTTATGTGAATTTTTAAGAAAAATACTTCACTGTGAATATTGTATATACATAAGCTTTTGACCCCCAAAATAATTCATTGCACTTTAGTTGATGGAGAAAATATGGAGTATAATTTTTTTTGTTTTATTGCAATAGTCCTTCAAAAATCTCTTTACCCCAAGACATTTAACCAGTTAACATCTTCTTCAAACAACATTATTGACAAATCTTAGTGCTCTGAACTTGTTACTACCAGATCTAAGACTTTTGTTGATTCCTCTGCACTCACAGAATATACTTAAACCCTTCTTTTTTTTAAAAAAAATTGATTTAATTTTATGTGTATGAGTGTTTGCCTGAATGTATGTATGTGGGACCATGTGCATGCAGTGCTCACAGAGGCTAGAGATGGGGGCCAGATCTTCTGGAACTGGAGTTACAGGTGGTTGTGAGCTGTGAATTGGGTATTGGGAACTGAACTTGGGTCCTCTGCAAGAGCAGCAAATGTTCTTAACTGCAAAGCCATCTCTCTAGCTTGAGTTTTTTGTTTTGTTTTGTTTTTCTTTGAGATGGAGGCTTACAATGCAGTCCAAGGTGGCTTGGAACTTGCTATGTATGTAACCCCAAACTCACATCTATATTTCTGCCCTAGTCTCTCCCAGATGCTAAGGTTCGTGCAAATTTATAAACCAGAAATTTGAAGCCTGTGGTTCCAGAAGACTTTCAGATTCCCAGTTTCATTACTTTTTTATGTTTTAGCCTTGGCAGTTGAGCTACGCTGGTATTACAACATGATACTTAAGCAAAAGCATTCTCTTACTGTATACTGTCTTCATCTTTTGCTGGTCCAGTTTCTTTACCTGGTTCTAAACCGTAAGGTCTCATTCTGAGGGATGAAGGCTAGTGTTATGTAATAGAAGTAAACAGCATGTATCTTTTGGGGAGATGCAATTGAACTCTTAACACCCTTGTTCTTTCCTTCAGTGTCACAGGTTGTGCAATGTTTAGTTGACCCAGTGTGTCAGTCTAATAAGAAAGTAAAAGCAGTTCATTCTCATGAAACTTGGGTCTAGATAACCCTCCAAATAAACAGATTGAAACAGATATGAAAATTTGTTGTGATGCACGTTCTGAAATAGGCAAATTATAGTCTTGTGGTAGGATAAGCAGGAGGAGAGCCTTCATCCAGACCATTATCACATGAGTAGTTGTGCAACAGTTATGCCTGGCTGCAAGCCATAATGAGTTGTCTTTATCCATTGTTTTTAAAAAATATTAATTAATTAATTAATTTATGGTCTTTTTATGGAGCTAGTGTCTCTCTGTAGCCCCAACTGGCCTGGAACTCACTTTGTAGACCAGGCTGGCCATGAACTCAAAAAGCCACCTGCCTCTGCCTCCCAAGTGCTGGGATCAAAGGTGTGCGCCACCACTCTGGGCTTTTATCCATTGTTTTAACCCTGTAGATCCCATGTTTTCTCTTTTCATGATGCAATAGACCCAGACAGGAACAAATCACAGAATTCTCAGAGCCTTAGTCTCCCATCTTTAGAATGGTATTTCTACCTCTTGTCAGAGTTCTTACAAGTTTGGAGGAGGTATGTCCTTGTGGGCCTCACTTCTCTGGGTAGACAGTTGACAGTCACCTCCCTGCAGTGTCCTCTGACTACCTAGAAGGGATGATTAGCAGCACCGCTAGACTCACTGCTCGTGGTGCCCGACTGTTCTCAGCTGCCTAGACAACTGCCTAGATGTGGTCCCTGGAGAGACAGCCGGAGGGGGTCTCTTGCTCTGCTCCAGAGATGGCATGGAAACATTTTGAGAAGGTTCTCCATCCAGCTTTACCAGGATGCATTGACTACTGGATCTTCGGTGCCTTTATCATTCTGCACGTGGCAGCTACCCTACTCCACTGCCTCCCCACACTAGTTTGAGTGGTCCTTGCATTTGGATTTGGTGGGTGGAGAGTGCAGTAGGGGAGGTTTTTCTTTAGTGTGTGTGTGCGTGGGTGTTTGGGTGGAGGGGAGAGGACACCTTGCAGTAGGCTTTTCTTTCACCACAAGAGTCCCAGGGCACACTCAGGTCATCCAGCATTGTAGCAGCTGCCTTGCTCACTCAGCCGTCTTGGTGGCCTTGCAAGGTAATGTAAAAAGGTGTATATATTTCACGAATTAAGGGGCATTTAAAAAAAAAATCAGTCTTCCCGTTTGAAACCACATCTTTTTCCCTTCCAAGTGCTCCTGTCATGCTTACGTTTTCTCTAGGGACTTCGTTTAGCACAGCAGATCTTCACTTATCATTTATTTCATGAGGCAGGCCACTGATTCTGTAAATTAGAAATGGTAATGACTTTTACTAATCTTAAAATGGCTCTACAGAGCAAAATGAAGGGTCTAGATGTATGTTGGTTGTTTGGAGTAGACGATTTCCCAGGTTTATGTCAGTTTGGGGATTCTTCAGTTTTATTGGAAACTTGGTAACTTATAAAGGTGATTTAAAGATGCTAAGTGTAAGGCTGGAGAGATGGCTCAGAGGTTAAGTTAACAAGCAAGGGTTTGCATTCCCAGAAACCATGTAAATGCCTGGTGGACATTTCAGCCTCAGAAGGCAGAGGTTGGATCTCAAGAGTAACCTGGCTAGTGATATTGTGAGTTATTGAGGAGATTCTGGATGTCAGCCTCAGGCCTCCAGATGCACTCGACTACACATACACCACTAGTGGAAACATACATATACACACCACACATGGGAACACAGACACACACAGACATACACTCGAAGGAAAGAAAAGCTTCTAAGTACAGGACAGTGCTGATGTTGGAAACATTCATTACAGAAATTAGGAACATTGTAAAAGAGTTGCAGGGTCTTGGGTGACATTCACATAGGAGTGGATCATAAGAACATCTCATCCTTAAGGGTCAGAAATTGACATTCATTTATCAGGCTTTAAATGCAAATCAGGGTGGGAGGTAAGCTGCAGACCTGTATAGCTGTGCTTATCTAAACACTGTTCCATGAAAGGATGGTATAGTCATGTCTGTTACCGTCGTGTCTTACCAGTTGGGGCCAGCCCAAGTGGTCTTTGGGGGGCCAACCCAAGGGGTTGGGGGTGAGTAGATGCAGAGTCAAGCCACAGACTCTCGGAGTTGGATGGGAAGCAGGCCAAGCGTGTGGCACTGCCAACTCATGTGTCACTGCATGCTCGCGTAGCACTGCAAACTCCTTTATTGAACAGGTACACAAGCTCTTATAGACCTGGATAGCCAATGACCTTATGGGATGG
The DNA here is from genome assembly GCA_035773235.1 of Eospalax fontanierii. NCBI lineage: Eukaryota > Metazoa > Chordata > Mammalia > Rodentia > Spalacidae > Eospalax > Eospalax fontanierii. The sequence goes on along the minus strand of CM069542.1, from coordinate 57,236,645 downwards.
GCTCCCCAAATACAGCCAATAGTAAGTTTGTCCCCAGGTAGGCAGGTACTTTCTGGATGCTGGTCTCAACTAGCCAGAGCAGAACGCCACACCCACAGGAGCCATTCCTCTATTCCTCCTAGCAGGTGGCCTGGCTAGGCCCACCTTGCATTATGCCCAACAGGATGGTTCATAAGAAGTGCTTCCCATCTCTGTGGCTGCTGTTGGAGAGAAGGGCAATTGGTTTCGGGTTTTAGGAGGATCATTTGTCCTGTGGGAGAAAGGTCTGTACCTTATGGGGCTGGAAACCTGTGCACTACTTCCAGAGTGAAGTAAGGTAAATAGGCAGTTTCAAATTCCTTGTCTTAGAGAAGGGGATGGCTAAGTTACCTTGGAACTTTGAGGTTCTGCTCTCTGGAAGGTGGACCTACCCTGGGTGTCTGTTCTCCTTTCTCCTTTGTTTTCCTGGAACGAGACAGGAGAAGACCTGAGTTCACTGGAGATTTGAGGGGAGCTGTAATTTGAAGCGCACTCAGGTCAGGGAGTCTGCCCTGTGAATCGGTGTAACTGTGAGAAGATTAATGAGCAACCAGAGGAAGGCACTCTGTGTTCTTTGCAAGTCACAGCCACTTTGTTCCTCGTATCAAAGGAAAGAACAGAATGCCTAATTATAATAATCTTCTAATAATTACAATATTTCACATTCATTTTCTTTTAAAAATCTATTTGAGTAACTACTAGCCTTCAGAGGGTGGTGGAAAATAGTGTTTAGGCAGCAGCTGGCAGCTACCAGAGCTGGAGTCTGTGGTGCTCCTTCCAGAAGATGGGTAGTTGGACACTTTGATTTCCTTACTGCTGCGCAAGTACGCTCCAGAGCAGCTGCTTTGGGAAAGGATGTACAGTACACACTCCTACACTTGTTGTGAATGTGTGGGTTTTGTTGGAGTGTCGCTCACCATCTGGAGGAGAGAGGCGTGAGTGCTGTACGCAGAGAGGCAGAGCTAGAGTCTGCATCAGTCCGGATACAGTGGAGGCCCCTCCTCATCTTTCTCTCGTGGGAGGGATAACTGACAGCTGTAGCCATTCTTCGTTGTCAGAGCCTCAACAAGTGGGATACACAGAATGAGGGTTTATGTACTCTTCTCAGCCAGTGGTTGAGCCTTTTAAGTGAATGACTTTTCCTAGTACTTCTTGTTGAGGCTTTTTTTTTTTTCTTCTTTTTGAGACGGTCTCTCTGTACTCTGTAGACCAGGCTGCCCTTGAACTCATAGAGGTCCACCCTGCCTCTGCCTACTGAGTGCTGGGATTAAAGGGGTACAGAACTGTGTCATTGGCCTGGCCTTGTTGCTTTGTCCATGGAGGGTGGGGGGTCTGAATGCAGGTCCTCAGGCTTTCATGACAAGTGTTTTTACCTGTTGAGCTGTCTGTCTCTTTCCACAGTTCATCTCCTGACCTGACTCACAGATTTTTGAGAGAACTTACTTTTTATGCATTTGTAAATTTCCTGATTTTTCTTCTGTTGCTAGTTTCTAGTTCTGTTGCTGTTATGGAGCATGTGTTGTGTTACCTTGGTCACTTGGAAATTCTTGAGACCCATTCTTTGGATGAGTGTGAACTGGGCATTGTTGAGGTCCCTTTCAGAAAAGGGCCCTGCTGCTTGGGGTGGGGTCCTCAGTGTGTCTGCTGGCTCTCGTTGACTGTGCCATACAGTGCTGTCCTTGTGTATGTCATGTCTGAAGTTACTCCGTCGTCCATAGTGGACTAGGGCACGTTGAACTTTGGGTTTCTCCCCAGTTCTCAGAGCTTGCTTCTGGTAAGGCTTTTTCTTACTTCCTTAGTCATTGACTTATTTCTGGCATATTATATGTTTTTGATGAATCAACCCTGTTATTGATATAGAATCTCCATTTCACCTTCTGTAGTTTATTCATACTGAATTTATTTTTTAAAATTGTTTTAACATCTTTGCATAGTGAATACAGTGGCCTTAGGCATTAGAAATATTTTTATATTTATATATAAATAAATATTTTGTATTTATTTTACTTTTTATGTGTATGAGTGTATTGCCTGCATGTGCATAAGTGCACATGTGTCACGCAACGCCCCTGGAGCTCAGAAGAGGGCATCGGATCCTCTGGATTTGTAGTTTGAGATGGTTGTTAGCTGCCACATAGGTGTTGGGAACTGAATCCAGGTCTTCTGCAAGAGTAGCCAGTGCTTTTAACTGCTGAGCCTTCACTCATTTTTTTCTGTCAATTAATTGGGTTCCTTTGAATGGACTCTGCTTTGTTCTTTGTATGTGTGACAGCTGTGTTTTGATGGTGATGATGGTGTGTTTGTTTTTGTTGTTGAAAACCCAGATGTCTGAGCATTATAATGATGTCTGAAGATAATAACAGACTCTCTGGAAATCACTTTCTCTGAGGTTTGCTTTTGTACTTGTTTGGCTCTTGCTTTTCATTGTTGAAGGCTGTGGTGTTCCTTTCCCCTGTTTTTAAGGTGAGTTTCCATGGCATGTAGGTTGAGGGTTGTTTGGTAGTTTGTGTTCCAGTCCTGCTGCTGTTGTGTTTTGACTTAGTGCTGGGGATTGATCATTAGCAAGTGCTGTGCCACCAGCTATATCCTCAACTCTTTTTTTTTTAATACTATTTATTTTGGGACAGAGTCTCACTAAGTTGTCCAGATTGGCCTTAAACTTGCTTTGTAGCCTAGGCTGGCCTTGAACTTGTGGTTCTCCTGTTTCAGCATCCAGGGGAATTGGAGAAACAACAAGACAATCACAAGCCCTCCCACAGACCTTGTCAGGTGGCTCTTCACTGGGGCCCACTTTCAGCAGTTAGCCTGGTGTGCATGGTGAAGTCATTTAGTTTTCTCCAGTTTCCCGTCCTGTCCCTGTGTGTGGTTTCTGAAATTCCCTCATGTATATGCTACTTCTAATTGTCCTAATTTCCAAGGACACTCTTGTCTTCTCTTCCTCTAGGCCCCCAGGGTGTCTGACTTATGTCTCAATTGAGATGTTTTACTTCAGGGAATTTTGAACAATGCTAGCTATTTCTCCAGCTTGGGTGAGTTTTGGGTTGGGCATAACAGATAGGCATCTTGGATGAAACCAGTTTCTCTGACAGGCTAGAAAAAAGTCATTGAACAATTTGACATAATAAGGTCTACTCCGCTGCTTTTGGAACCAGGGTCTAGAGTCCCCTTCTGGGAATGAGGGCTACTCCACCTTGAGTTGTGGGGTGGTGGGCAAGGACAGATAAAAGTGCACTAAACTTTCCCACTGATTTTGGCTGACTTCTTGATTCCATGTTCCCTTGGTTGCTGTAAGCGTTTGACTGACTTCCAGGGTTCTGACTGAGCGCTGACAGTTGAGGCTTCTTTTCTGAAGCTTAATGTGGGGGAGACTGAGCATTTGGAGCTGCCTCTGCCATTTTCCAGTCACCCTGTCAGACTGCAGGAGTCCATTTCAGAAACCACAGAAGCATTTTGTTTTGCAGGGAGGGTTGTCTTACCTAGACTCTTTCCCTGTGACCATGGCAATCACCCATTGTTCTGCTTTTCATTACACTTTTTACCCAGGTACCAGTGTTCATATTTTCTCCCTTAAATGTGAAATACTAGAAATAAAAAAAACTTTGATCCTTAGTGCATTCAGGCTACTATAACAAGATGTTATATTTGGGTCTATTTATGACCAAGAGACTTGGGGCTGAGAATATCAGGTATTGGCAGATTTGATTGGTGTCTGGTCAGAATCAGTTCTCTGGTTGTTATTATTTATAAATTACTCAGTCTTGGGTATTCTGTTACAACAACAGAAATAGACATAGATAAACATACTCAGAATTTGAGGTCTTGGGTGAGAGAGTAATTTGTATTGTCTTTCTACTTTGGTTTGTGATGAAGCATTCCACGTACACTGGGTGCACTCTCATCTGTCCTCATATAGTGAAAAGGACAATTTAGCTCCCTTTTCATGAGGGCACTTGTCCCATTCAGACGGCTTCTGCCTTTCAAAGACCGAGCTCTTAATGGCGTAACCTTGGATTTCAGCCTGTGAATTCTGGTGAGTTGCAGACTGACCACTGCCACTGCCTGTGATGAAATCTTCATGATGCCTTAAGGTCATAGCTTTGCATTTTTTTCCCTCTATGAAAATACATTTCCACAATGACCTAGGGCAGTGATCAATCTGATTTCATTATGTACAACTTTATAGTTACACATTTATTCACTGGCAAAACCTCAGAACAGCTAAAATATTGTCTTGTCTGTTGGGTAGCTGGTATATCTTTTTACTTTGCAGATTTGAGAACTTAGAGCCATTTGACAGAATGTTAGTCACCACTGCATGTGACCTGAGGACTGAATGTCCTGGTGAGATTGTGTAAGACCTTGTATTTAGGAGACACATTCTAATGTTTTACGTGAGAAATGACCATAGCATAGTTTCAATGCCCCCCTCAAAACTGGTGTTCAAATTTAATTGCCAGTGTGATGATACTGAGAAATATTTTGTAATTGGTTGTGTTAAAACACCTGACAAGAAGCACCCGAAGAGAGGAAGGAGCTGTCTATCTGGCTGGCTCACGCCCGAACGGCTGCATTGGAGGTGGCTTGTCACAGTGCATTAACAGCCAGGAAGCAGACACAGGTGCATTCTGGTATTCAGCTTACTTTCTCCATTCACTTGGAGACCCCTGCCCATGGGGTGGTGCTGCCCTCATTCAGAGTGGGTGTTTTCAGTTAATCTTCTCCAGACATCTGGCCTTTGGGGTTTGTCCCATCAGTGATTTTAAATCCTGTCAAATAGACGGTCAGAATTAGTTGTCACAGGAAGTGAGATGTGGAGGAAGGATGAACTAGTGCCATTGTGGAGATGAGCTAGTAGTCTGAATGGGCTCAACGTGAAAGTGGTGTTTCCTTCTCGCTTGGTTTCTGGCTTGTGACCATTTTCCTGTCTTTCTGCCTCTGTCACAGTGAGGAGCAGCAAGAAGTACTCGCCAAGTGCTAGTGCCCTGCTCTGGAACTTTGAACCAAATCAATTTCTATTATTTATAAGTTACCCAGTCTCGGGTATGCTGTCATAACAACATCTAAACTAAAATAGACCATCTCAATAAGAATTGAAGGTCTTTGGGTGAAAGAATAGTATATATTGTCTTTCTGGTGTGTCTACTGGGAGTCACTGTTAATTTTCAGAAGGATGTTGAATGAATTACACATTACACTTGCTCTAAAGACTCTTTTTAGGGGAATAAAGAAAATTAGTTGCTAATACGTTGTGACTGTAGTGTGCTGTGAGCCAAGTGTACACCTTTCTCCTTGCTTGTCTAGGTTAAACTAGAAACATAGTTTGGTTAAAGTTCCCCTAAAACCATAGAAGGCAGGTGACTGCACTTCTCTGCTTAAAGTAATTACAGGAGGCAAGAAAAAGGTTGGATTACTTCGCATTCCTTCAGAGGATTTTCTTGTATCAGAAGCCTATCATGACCCTTTGGTATCTCAAATACACTGGTGTAAACACATTATCTCTTTTGAGCTTCCTATTAGTGAGGTGAAGAGGGAATGTACACAGGTGGCCTTGCCTGTTTCACGGCTGGCTAACAAAGCTTCAGTGCTTTGCTTCCTAAGTAAATGGTGATGATGGTATAGGAGACAGGTCTCAGCACCCAAGGCTGATGTTGTGTCTACTTTACATTTGACAGCGTGTACATCTTAAAGAACAGTGGAACTAGAGGATGAGAAAGAAGAGGGTGACCCTAAGAACCAGAGACCCTTGCTGTTACAGCGTATTCATGTTTGTGTGTCTTTGTTTATTTGGACCTTAATGTTATTATTTATTTTTTGGGATGCCAGGGATCTTGCCGGATACACCCTCTACACCTGAACTGCATTCCAGCCCACCATGTCTTTTAAAACAGCTACTTAAAACAAGAGCCTTTTGAAATTTGACTTTATTTTTCTCTTCTTTTTCAACCCTTTTCATAGCTTTCGCTCCCCCCCCCCCCCCGCAGGAATCCCTAGGTGAGAAGACTTAGAATATCTTAAATGTAGGAGCAGTTACTGAGAGGAAAGGGCTCATGACAGCTCTGAGTGAGCGCTGGGAAGAGTCTGAACCCCAGGGGTGGAGAAGTGGAGTGAAAGCCTCGAAAGTACTCTGAGTAATTGACCTCATTCCTAGCCTGGCTGCTGGGGCACTGAGTTGCAGAGTTTGATATTATAAAGGATCAGAGAACTGTGGGCTCTGCTTGAGGCACTTTTAAACCTTCCTGCTCTACCAGCATTGAAGCTGAAGCCTGTGGGCTGATTTGACTTTCTGGCCCTGAATAGGTGAACCCAGTGGGGAGGCAGCCCCCGGCCTGCCCCTGTTGCTCCCATTGTACACAGGAGTGTTGAAGGTGTGACGCTTCCACATTCGCACTCTGCAGTCTGTAAGTGTAACTGTAGATGGCAGGGCTACTAGGGATGATTGTCTTTTTGATATCTCTTGATGTTTTTGTTCGGCCTGTACTTTTTAGTGAGGGCTCGGACAGGGCCCATATAGAGATTTAGAAACTGACATTTTAGAGTACATTTAGTTTGTGGGCTTGGATAAGTGACTGAGTATCATCAGCCTTCATTCCTCAGCTGTTAAATGATTTGACTAAAATACACCCACCCCAAAGGTAAGTGAGTTTCTGTGGGTAGTGCTTAGCACAGAGGAAGTACTCTGTAAATGTTGTTGCTAGAAACCAAAGGAGCAACAGTAAACCAGACAAAATCCCAGCATAGACATGGGGAAGTGGGTGGGAAACCCCAACCTAGTTGGGGAAATTTTCGCTACCAGTGACTCCTGAGAGGGGCAGAGGCAGTATCTTAAAAGCATGGGACATTTGCTAGGTTAACCAAGCTTCAGTGGGTGGATGTACACTGAAGGACATTTGGGGATATGACTCTATGGGCTTTATTTTATATATATATAGCAGAGTACATTAAATTAGGTGGTGGAGGGCAATAGGAGCAGTGTGGATACAGGGAAGGGAGCTAAATATCAACAAATTATATTGTATGAAAATTGAAAAAATTTTAAAAAGTTAAAAATAGAAACCAAAAGAACAACACAGCATGCACACAGCAAAACAATGCCTTTAGCATGTCTAGTATGCATTTTTTCCATTAGTTTTAAATATTTGCCCCTTAGGTTAAAAAAAAAACTTTTATTTTTATGTTTTGTATATGAGTGTATTGCCTGCATGTATATAAGTGCACCTGTATCGTGCAATGCCTGCAGAGGTCAGAAGTGGAGGTCAGATTTCCTTGGACGGTTCCCTAACAATGGAGAGTTGTTAGATGCCATGTGGATGCTGGGAACTAAACCTGGGTCCTCTGCAAGAGCAACTGGTGCTCTTAACCTCTGAGCCTCCTCTCTGGCCCTGTGCCCCATAGATTTTATTGTAGGGCTTCTATTTCATGGACATGTCTCTCCCAGAGTTACAAAAAAATACTTAATGCATCAAGGACAGACACAAGTGATGCAGGTTTGGGTAGACTTTGTGAGTCTCTTGACCCTAGATCAGCACCTGGGACAAGGCAATAGTGACCAAAGACCCAGCCTGATGAGTCCGTGTGCTCTCACATTGTGGAAGCGTATGGTTTGTATGTGAAGGGCTAGGCACATGTGATGAGATGTTAGCAGCAGTGTGAGCTGTGCAGTGCTCACACTTCGTATAAAACCTTCCAAGGGGGAAAGAATGGCAGTTGGGAGGTGCGTCCCCAGGAGAATGGCTCCATACTGTTTAATAATTTTCAGTCTTAAGTTTGTTGATTTCTGACCATTTTAATGGCTCTCACTTAGTCCAGTAGAAAATAATTTTAGGTTATGATCACTTGTTTTGGTGTGGAATTTTATTTGCAAAGGTTCATGTATAAATTGAAAAAAATTGATAAAGTAGCCAGTTTTCTCTTAAAGAAGAACTGTTCTCTTTTTCCTGACATAGTTTTTGGAGGCTTGTGGTCCAAAAGCAGCTCATAAGTGATGACTGTAGCAGTATCTATGAGTCCTTCAACTGGGATTCGGCCATTGTACATGACATGGCTGTTGCTGATTGTGCTAGTGACTGTGACAGGTAGCTCAGAGATGGTAAAAGAAAATCATTTTGGTGTGTAGTTTCAGGGGTCTTGGTCCATGGTTGGCCACTGCTTAGGCTCAAGGTAAAACAATGCATCATGGTGGTGGAATCCTGTGGGAGGAAGAAGCTGTTTACCTTATGCAGACCCAGAACCATTGAACAGGACAGGGGGAGCCCAGAGCAGTATCTTACCTCAGTCCCAGTCACCTTCTTCTTGCAGCCAGGCACCGCCTCAGAAAGTTTTTGTCATTTCCATTAAAGCCATCGAATTAGGAATCCATCCATGGACTGATCCATGAGGGGTGGCAGCCCTCATGATCCAGCCACTTTCCCACAGCCGTGAACACATGAGCCGTTGGCCTACCCTCATATCCAAACACTGGTACAGTGGTTTAAAGAGTAGTGGAGTATCTTAGTTCCACTCTAGGTTGTGTTACTGGTGAATCTTAAGTCACTGTTTAGGAAATTAAAGTCACAAAGCTTGAGTGAGGGTGGGTCTTGTAGCCCTCTTCACTGCTGGGGAAGGAGACTTGGGGTATAGCCTGCCAGAAGCATCTCTACTAGGTCTTCATTGCTGCATCCTCTCAGCCATCTGGCCTCCCTTCCCAGTCAGCATAGGAAGTATACCCTTGATTTCTCAAGTAGTTGTTGTTTTTTTCTTGATTGTGTGTAAAGTAAACCCAGAACTAGAAATTGAACCCAGGGCCTCATGAGTGAATTTTATCCTTGTCTTGTATAAACCACTTTTAAGGTAAATCTTGAGGTTGATGGACTGGTTCCTCTGTTAAAAACCTATCTTTTCCTAGTTCAGTTGCTCAGCTCGCAGCTACTTCAGGACAGTTAGATGTCCCTTGAGCTTTATTCACTTCTCTGTCTTCATATTTCACTCTTCCTTTATAGCACCGGACCCCCACTGTTATTCTTGCCTATACTCTGCATCTTAATGAATACCCAGGATTGAATAGAATAACCTTTTAAAAAAATCAATTATTATTCTTAAAGAAAATCAATTATGATGTTTTAGCAGCAAAACCAGAAAAACCTCTATTCATCTGACTTAAACAATAAAGAATTTGTTTTTTTTTCTTATTTTGAGATGTACATTTCATCATACTGGAACATTCCCAGAATTAAAACATGTGGTACATTTATGTGAGTGGCACATCAGTTAGGCTGGCAGCATTTTTTCTCTTGATAATTCATAAAATAATGATGCATCATACTATTAATGAGTCTTGTATTTGACGGAGCAAGATATTATCTCAGATCTCAGGAGTTCTTGTGCACAGGGTGTATTGATTGCATCCAGTACCCTGTGGCAGATGAGTGTTTGATTTGTCCTCCTGGCTGAGGAGATGGCTGTGGTTCCAAGCTTCAAGCCACCAATGTGTAAACACACAGAAAATGGGAGAGACAGAATCCTCGCTTTTTGATTGTCTGCCTTCAGTGTATATCCCCCAACCCCATAGTTCATGCTGGCCCTAAATTTACGGTGTAGCTAAGGATGATCTTGAACTTCTGATCTTCCCACTTCCACCTCCCGAGTGCTGGGATTACAGACATGGACGATGCTAGATTTTATTTTGGGGTGTGGGTATGGGTATACTCTGCATCTTTGCATTCATCAGAGATTTAAGTTGGGTGTCTTTTAATCACTCTGCCATATATATTTAGGCAGTGGGTCTCTCTTGAACCCAGAGCTTGCAGATTTGTCCTGGGGGTTCCACTGTCTCTGCTTCTAAGCACCGGAAGGCCCTAACACTCAGGCCCTCACACTTGCAAAATAAGTGCTTTACTCACTGACCTATCTCTCCAGATTGGTTTGTGTTCATTCTCTTGAGTTAACAAATTGCCCAGAAGTTGCCCTTCATGGTTCTGACTTATGGAGAGCTCTGTGATACTCTGACTTTTGTGCACTTAATTGACAAGGAGTCCTGGGCCATACCCCCAACATTTCTGATAGGGTGAGGGGTTGGAAACTGCTTCCTGGAGTGTGCTGATGTGCTGCTGGTCCAGGGCTTGAAGAGCCCAGTGTCCCTTGGAGCACATGCCCAACTGATAGCAAAGCCAAGCAAGGGAGTGACAAGGGCAGTCACAGTTTCGGCCAGTTTGATTGTGGTAGTGTAACACTGAAGGAAGTGTGGTTTGTGATTGTGGGTTGAACAGAATGTCAGTAGCAGTAAACTAAGTTTTGAGAGTGGCTTATTTAAATCACATATAATGAGTCAAGTGATTCAAGATGATGTCTGTTACTGAGTGAGGTGCACAGAGAAATGCCACATAGTGATGGTCAAATTAGGAGTCTTTTATTAAGAGCCGATGGTCAGAGAGAGGGCTAATGCCCAGAAGAACTTTCAACTGGGGAAAAAGGGCAGGAATTTAAAGCTTAAATCCACAATTACATCATGCCAGGAGCAAAGTCAGTAACTATAGTTACATCAGATCACCACAGTTGCAGCAGAGCAGGGGCAGGTCAATTAACAGATTTTCAGTTAACAAAAAGTTTCAGTTAGGCTAGGAGGGAGGTCGTGCTACCTGGACATGCTGCCTGGCTACTTGTAAGTTTCCCACTATTGAAGAAATAGTATACTCCCTGAAACTTCCTGTATGAGATGTGCTGCTTGGCTGACTGCAGTGGGAATATCTGGGCAAAAACAGAGTAAAGCAAAAGTCAGCTAGAACAAAATGGAGTGTTTGCTGTTTCAGTTACTGTCTGATGATACGCTTTCTTGAGGAGTGCAGTATAAGGCGGTTAGTCCATGAGGGCCAAGTGATTGGAGTGCACATGGTAATACAGAGTGCATGTTAAAGATCGAACCAAATCCATGTGAGACCAGGATTGTTAATGACTGTTTCACCTACATGACCTAGCACTATCAGTCAGTCAGAGGCATAGTTAAAGCTGGGTGTGGGGTGCATACTTGTAACCCTTGCATTTGGGAGATGGAAGCAGGAAGATTACAGGTTCAAGGCCAGTCTGTGCAGCGATAGACCTTGTTTTAAAACACAAACAATAGAAAGATAGGGTTGTGTTTTTGAACTTGAGCATGTAGCTGCTGAATAACTGGAGACAGGTCACACCCAAAGGACTTGTTCTGTAGTTTTGTCTTGTGCACCCAGCTTGGGGTTGGTGTTCTAGAAATTATTCCTTGAATCTCTGGTTCATCTCTGCCTGGTGTGGTTGATATATCTGAACATTGAAGCAAACACACCACATCTTTTGGCTTTTTGTTATTCTCCATTTTATAAGCTTGCCTTCCCTAACTTTATGCACATCCAGGTGGGCATCTGATATCCTATGCATTGTATGGCTGAGTGTTAGTTGTTGAATGTTATGGGATGGAGACACATTTCTTCATTAGAGAAATTGTGTTGGTCAGGGCAAGTTATGAATTAAATACAGGGGTTTTAGTTATCCCAGAATTTTGGGCAAAACCAAAGCAATTTGAGGCTAAGCATAGTGTCAAGAGTTGACCGAGATGCTGTGTTACCATTTCCTGCCTTGTCCCAGCTTTACTGAGCTGTCTGACCGGAGCTCCGTGTGTTCCGACACTTGGTGCATGTGGGTACCTGATCCTGTTCCTGGTGCACTTTGCCCTCCTCTTTTCTTGGCTAATGCTCCTTAGCATTTGGGTCTCACTCAGAGGTTTGGTTTTGGATTTTGACTGATCTGATCTGAGTCTCAGGTGGTAGGTGCTCCTCTGTGTTCGGCATACTCTTCTCCCCTGCTGTGTTGCTGATGATGGCCTGTCAGTTTAGAGGAGGAAATCGGATGGCTTGGATTTGAGGACACCCAGTTCACAGTGGAGCCTTCAGAAAACAAATGCCATGGCTGGAGTCTAAGTTGTAAGATCTGTGTCTACAGTGGACTTGACACCATGGCTGATGTCAGAGTAGTAATTTTGTGACTACAATGGCCTTGCCAGTGTTTTGCTTTGGTTGGAGTGTGGCACCTTTGTAACATGCCTAGTATTACTTAATGGAGATTGGGTAACTGGTGTGATTGCTGATAATTCTTTGAAGTTTGGATACTGGGAATCTGAGAGGTTTATATCTGTGTATAAAGAAGAGTGTCTATAGCCTTTATGTTTGGATAGTTGTAGATTACAGAGTACCCATGAAGCTTGTATAGGTTCAATGCTCTGCTCCTGCACTTTCTCCCAAGTAACACTTGTATCAACTTGGAAAATTGTCCAAACCAGGAACTCCAGACTGCAACGAAGACCTTCTTATCCACCTCAACCATTCCTACTGTGCAGTCCCTTTGTATCATATTGACAGGATTCAATAGACACTTAGTGGGTATCTACTCTATGCCAGGTACTATGCCAGTTTGGGGGCAGTCATTTCTAATTTCTTTGGGGTCACATACCTCTTTAAGAAACTGATATTTTCTAAGACTTTTCCTCCCCAAACTAAGTTTTTAAGATTTTGCATATTATTTTACGGATTTGCATATTTTTAATATTTAAAATTACTCTTAATATTTAATACTCTTAATACTTCAGTTAAGAAAACAGCCTTGGGTTGGACAGATGATGGCTCAACAATTAAGGGCACTGGCTGCTTTTGCAGAGGATCCTGGTTCTATTCCAAGCATCTACATGGCAGCTAACAATTGTCCACAACTCTAGTTCCAGGGAATCTGACACCCTCTTCTGCTGGCTTTGCACAACACAGGTGCACTTACACACATTCAGGCCATACACTCATACACATAAAATAAAAATAAAATATTTAAAAAAAAGAGAGACAGCCGTTGTCTTCTAGGAATTCAGCCCAGTTGACATATTAGGCACATAAGGACATGGCTTGTGAAGTGTTGTGTGCCCTGAAGTGTTGAGGGCCTCTGGAGCACATTGATGGGAACAGTTAGTTCTCTATGGTGAGAGGGTAGACAAAGCTGCTTAGGGCAGATGCCACTGGGGAGTTTGACCTTAGAAAAATGAGAAAGAGTTTCAGGTCTGAAAAACGTACTAATTAAGTAGAAGGACCCAAACCAGCACAGTACACGGTGTGTTCCGTCATGTCTGAGGATTCTCATCTTGCCACAGTGTTTGAAGATGAATTGGGAGGTGGGTAGACATCAGACTGGAGGGGCAGGAAGGCATGTAGTGGAGTAGAATTGGGTAAGTTTCTCAATTTACGAACTTTGGAATGTTCAGTGTCTGTTGAATATTGTGTTCATAAATTTTCAGCTTTAGTTTTGTGGTTCAGTGTTGAACTGGTACAGTCCCAGTTGGTTAGGCAGTAATGAAATGCAGGCTGCGTTGTGAAGTGTTTGGCCATGAAGGGGGTCAGGGTGGGAGAAAACGGAGATGGATTATTGGTGGGCCAGAGAAATTTGTTTTACTTAGAAGTGGGAGAGCCATGGTGGGTTGAATGTGCAGAGCTAGTAGGGGAGGAAAGCAGGCTCTTGAGCCAGTGGGAGGACTGGCAGCTGAGTTTAGGTGGACGCCTCACTGGCTCCGCAAGGAATGGGGACTGTGTCTCCTTTGCAGCTTGTGCTTCTGTATGTATGTTGGTTACTCTTCTTGTTACTGTGATCAAGTACCCAAGGAGAAACGTATAAGGGCAGAGGGGTTTTATTTTAGTTTGTACTTGAGGGAAGAGATGGTAGTCTGTCATGATAAGGAAGGCACGGTGGGCAAGGACTGGGGCCAGGTTATGAAAACTTGAGGGCTGCCCCTAGTCACCTGGTCCCCCAGCAAGGCTCCACCTCCCATCGATTTGACAACGTCCCAAACAGTACCTTCACCTGGGGGCCATGTATTCAAACACATGAACATAAGGGCTGCTTCTCATTCAAACCACAGCAGTTGTATTGCGAACAAAAAGACATTAAAACCCAGAGCTTGCTTGTAACCTCTTTTTGACCTTGCTGGTAACACCTTATCTGCTTTTAAAATCTCTGCTATTGGAAATCTTCGCTAGTTTCCAGTGATGGATGCATCAGAGAGTCCATGTCTTTGATGAACTCTGTATGGGTAATTAAGAATGTAGAACAAATACAAAAATGGATAAAAATGCATGTACTGTGAGAAACCTTACAGCTCTCCTGCCTGGGTGTCGGGCTTTGGCCAGAACAGCCTCTCTATCTTTACTTTGGAGGAAATGAAGGTAAGGTCAGCAGTCTTTCCTCAACTCACTCCTCTTTTTAAAATTTTTAATATTTTATTTTATGTGTATGAGTGTATTGCCTGCATGTGTGTTAGTGCACCCATGTTATGCAATGCCCGTGAAGGTCAGAAGAGGGCATCAGATCCCCTGGAACTGGAGTTATTGATAGTTGTTAGCTGCCATGTGGATGCTGGGAATAGAACCCAGGTCCTCTGCAAGAGCAGCCAGGGCTCTTAACCTCCGAGCCATCTGGCTTAACCCCTCAACAGCTCCACTTTACAAGTAAAGGCGTTTATTTCTGCACTTACTGTCCAGTTACTTTCTTTTCCTTTAACTATATTGTGAGATGAGAATTAACTTTAATGGTGACCTCTTCCCATCCAACTTCAACTACAATGCTAATTGTTACTTTCTAATCGGATGGATGCTGTTGATAAGGAATTAAAGGCTTTCTTAAGCGAAGTACCTTTAATTCCAGCATTCATGAGACAGAGGCAGGCAAATCTCTGTGAGATTGAGGCCAGCTGGGGCTACAGAGAGACCCTGTCTCAAACAAAACAAACCAACCCAACCATGTAACCAGCCAACACGTTTGACCTAAGTTCGGTCCTATGCTTCACAAAAGGAGATTTTTTCTCATGGTTGCAAAGCTCTCTGAATGTTTTATTAATTGACTTAAGAAATTAATTTAGAACAAAACTGTTAGATAACCATTGTTTTTGCATTTCTGTTCTTTCCTTGATGAAAGTGTGTGTTCTTTATTCAGAATACTCAGAAGCTGTGTTCTGAAGTTTCATTATGGAAAAGTGTGTAGTATTACAAATAGCTCCCTTTGGAGAAACATTTTCCTTTTTTGATGAATTTTTGCAAAGAAACATAAATTAAAGAGTTTGTACCAGCCATCGGACTTTGACTTCTCCATGAGTCAGTATATGTTGTGCTTCTGGACTTAACTCAGTACGTATGTGCCAGAGCAGCAAGAAAGACAGGAGGTGACCCTGAGGTGTCCAGAGTTGGCTGCTCTTGAGAGGGGAGGTGTGCATGTGACCTGCTTCCAGGTGAGGACCACAGCCTGAGGGATGAGGAGTCTGGACGGAGTGAAAGCAGATAGGAATTGGAAGTTGCTGTGGAAGGTGGTGCAGGGAGGTGAGACGTGGACAAACCAGGGCCTGTGGCAGGAGGTCTTGTCAGAACTTTGACTCTGTCTTGAACACAGCAGAAAGCCAGAGATCACTCTGGCCACTGTGATGTAGATTCAAAAAAAGATGGGTGGGTTGTGAAGATGGGCGGGGACCTGTGTGCTTCTGTAGAGTCTGGGCGCCGACCGACCATACTTAGTGAGCTGTCATTAGCTGCTCATCCCGAGAGATTGCTGTTACAGACCATCGGAAACTATGCCAGCAGTCTGCATCTCTGCAGAAGAGTAGTTTATGTGCATCTTCTGGACTCCCATTTCAGGGTCTTAAATTCCATTGACATCCTGAAGATAATATACAGCTATTTTCAAGTCTTTGTTAATTTTTTTCTCTTGGGAGCTTATTTTTATAATTTTATAAAATGTTCTTTTTTTTTTTTTTTAAAGCATTTCAATTATGAAGTCTTTGGTTATACTAAATTAAGAGCATATTTTTCCTTTTAGTTTTAAGCACAACAGATACTGCTTTGGAATACTTGACCCTTAATTAACTGTTAAGACAGGGAATTCAGTCTGTCTAAATGTTAAATAGTGCCATTTGGAAGCCAGAAATAAGACTGTAAGGCTGTGGTGACGATATCGAAGCCATGTGGATGGAATCTTTTGATTAATAAGATAACGTCTTAAAGTGAGCACAGTTTTGGGAGTGTGTTATGTCCGGAATGGGAAGTGGGGTCCTGTGGCTGGGTCCTCGGGATGAAGTCATGGTCCTGCCAGACAGCTATTTATCCATTGGAGCTCGGATAGGCATGAGACTGTGCTGCTAGAGACCCTTTTCTTCTTCATTTGTCTTTTCCCTTCCAGGAGAAGTGGAGGCTATATGGCAGGTTTATGGAACAATGATAGAATTTTGGAATTTATTTTTGAGTCCTGTGGAAATGTAGTACTGAGGATTTTGAAGAGAAGGGTGGGGTCAGTGAGTGGAAAGAAAAGACAGCAGAGGGGAGAGTGCCTTTGGCTTCTCTTTTAAAGAATAAGAAGTGGACTGACTATACCTATAGGCAGAGAGGCAGCAGACAAAGGTCTGTCACCCACATGCTGGAAACGCTCACTTAATTTACAAGAGAACTATGTGAACATCCTGATGGATACCTTTCTAGAGTCAGCCAAACTGAGTTTTGAGGGTGCAGTCTTCAAGACCACCCTCAGTTCTGGTAGCAGCGATGGGGCTGTGTGTCTCTTAACCATCTTTGGGTTTGATAATTTGCTGGAAGACCTCATCTTTCCCTCAGAGCTGTAACTGTTAAACGGTTTGTTAGTGGGAATCTTGACATAGACTAAAGCCAGCAAAGGAAGGGATGAGATGTATGGGTGCAGCCTGGGCAGGGGATTGAGTCTTTAATTCTTTCCATGGAGTCGGGCCATGTTGCCTTCCTAGTACTGATGTGTAGTAGTATACACAGTTTTCAGCCAGGGATGCTCTCTGGAGCATCCATGTGCAGAGGTTTTATTCCAGAGTTTTTACATAAACTACTTGTTTGGATGATTACTCCCAGAGTTGAATTCAGTCTTTAGACTTACTGTTCCATTACCCAAAGCTGCTATCCTGAGTTACATAGTTGAGCTTTCTGCTGTGGCACCCTAATACTAGTATGATCAGCTGTTCTCCAAGATCCATGGGAGTCACTCTCAACAAGGACAACTCTTACTAGATATGATGCAGGTTACCTCCCAGGAATGGAGGACTAAAGTAAAACCTTTTGTTAGGCAAGGCAAACTTCTCTCTATATGCACAGACAGCAAAAGGGTTGCCTTGAGTTTTTTGTTCAGATGTATCTTGAATGGATGTTTGTCATAGTCTAGAGGAATGCTGGTGGTGCCCTTTTAGTGATTGGTAGGAAGGACAGTAAGTGTCCAAATCTGGAAATACTTTGAAGGAAAGGAGTGGCGGGATGTGTTGATGGGTGGATGTGTGTGTGATAAAGGAATTCCAGCCTCTTTAGGCTTTTAACTTGGACTATTGGAAGGATGTTGAGATATTGGAATGTCAGTTGTCCATCATAAGAAAGCAGTAGCTTCCTCCTCTACCACCAGTGGAAAGGAGCTCATGAAAACCAGTTCTGTGCTGATACCACATTGCACCTCATTGTAAGAGATTTGTTCCTTGTAGGTTGCATATTTGAAAATCATCTGTTGTACTTCTAAGCTCTGTTATCGATGCTCTTAGTCAACAGAAGTTGAACTTACAAGCTACTCAGCTTGATTCTTCTTTAGTAATAGTGTTCATTTCCAAACTTTTTAGATTGTTCCTTTTAGTCAGGGTCTCATTGAATAAACCAGGCCAAACTGACCTTGAACTTGTTATTTTTCTGCCTCAACCTCCTAAGCATAATAGTGTCTGAACCTAAAGTTAACCTAAATCTAACCAGTTTGAAACTGGTTGGATTTTCAGAAATTCTTTCTTTGCATGTTAAGTATGTTACAAGTCTGAGTTATTTCACATTTCTTCATTTCTAGCAGATGCCTTTGTTTCATCATGGTCTCTATTGATCCATTAAATTGGTTTATTTGGGTCAATTGAGAATAGTTACCTAAGAGAACTGTAAATATTGAACCCAGTCATTCATGCTGCTTAACTCAGTGCTGGCAGTTAGTTATAATTCTCTGGGTATTATGTAATAATCTAACTGTAATTCGACAATTAATTCTTCCACGTAGCAATATTTTGTGTTGCTTTGTCCATTCTGTGCACAGTGAGGACACCAGGCATGCACACATGTCCATAGCACAGCACACTCTGTCTTCCCAGCTGACAAATCTGTCTGTTCATGTTTGGGCTATTTTCAAGCCTCAGTGACCCAGTAGCAATTTGGTTGAATTGTGTGGATAGTAAGAAAAGTTTGATTAGGAAAATTACCCTCATTGAAAATTATGACTGTATGATTACATGTGTTTGTAATAGTGGTTGAAAAGAGTAACTGGTAAGGATACTGTGCTCAAGAGCTACTTGAGGATCAAGTGGTCAGTTTGTGACTTTGAGTTACCAACTTAATTTCCTTGCTGTGTGAAAGCAGTTAGGTCTTACTAATGGTATAAAAAGGAGTGGGCATCTTAGTTCAAAAAGAATTGGATATGGGGACTGGAGAGCTGACTGCAGTTATCTCTTGCAGAGGACCCACATGATGGTTAACAACCAGCCTTAACTCCATTTCCAGGGGCACAGTGCCCTCTTCTGACCTCTGTGGGCATTGTAAACACATATGCACTTACATGCATGCAGGTCATACACTCATACACATAAAATACAAATAAAAAATATTTTAAAAATGGAATGTATTAGCAGAGTTAGTGGAAGTTCTTTCCATACTGACAGTCTGACTGTGGCAGGAACACATTTTGGTGAACTGGGTGTATTGCTCCTCCTCACCCTCTCTGCCATCCTTCCTGGGCTTTATTATATTTTTGCACTCTTTAAGTACAATCTCTGCTTAGCTCTAAACTTTGTGTTCAACCTTAAATGGAATGGGCAGTCTAGCAATATGTCTGGGTATTTTTGGAGTCAGAGACCTAGGGACTTCTCAGGATGGTGCAGGATAGATCATTGTCCTAAGTTTTCTGTAGTTCCTCAACTGGTAGCACTGGTTTACTTTAGCACTTTATTCTACTGGTAGAAATTTTTCTTAAGAGCTTGTGTGAATTCTCTGAATTCACTTTGGCAAATGCCTGTGAATGCCCTCAGTGTGAATAAGGTAAAAGACTTCTTGCCAGGCATAGTGGTATATGTTTGTAATCCCAGCATTCAGGAGGCTGGAGCAGGAGGATGTGCTTTCAAGGCCAACGTGGGTTGCATAGTAAGATGCTGTCTTAAAACAAGATCTGGGACTGTATAGCTCACTGATGGAGCACAAGATCTAAGTCTGACCTGCAGAAGGGGTGGATTTTTGTTTTAATAATAATTGGTTAATAAATTTGACTATCAGTTATAGCTGTCTTGCAGTCTACTGTCCATTTGGATACGACTCTGTCTTTCCCAGCAATTCTAATGTTATTAATCATTTCTGTGACTGATGGGCACTTTCAGGAATTTTTTAAGGTCAAACTGTATTTTAAAGTGAGGTAAAGATGTGAAGCAGAAGGGAGTTGTGAATGGAGCGTGGGAAAAGCTTAAGAAAAACAGAAATAAAGTACTTGTTGAGAGATGATCTTAGGTCTTTATTGTTTGAAATGATGAGGTTGCCACATCTAATTCTCCGACTGCTTCATTGCCCCACCCTCAGCTCCTTCTGATGTAGCCTGAAAGAGAAAGGTTACACCGTGTCTACTCAGATAGGATTCTGTCTGTCTTCTCTAAGAATCAGGTACTAGGTTAAAATCTTGCCACTTTCAGCTGACTAAACAGTAAGAAATTGTAGTGAACTTTACTCATGTTCCCTGCTCTTCTAGTTAACTTTTCTAAAATAAATGCAAATATTTTGAAATGTAGTGACTTTGTAGTCACACACCTGTCAGAATGTGGTAGTGTGATCACATTTTCATTAGTATACACTGTTGTGGGTTCAAGTTTAGTAAGCACAGTTTCGGACTGGGAAATTATGGGCTGCAGATGGAACCTCATGCCAGCCTGGCATGTAGAAGGCTAGGTTCTGTCCCCAAGACTTTAAAGAAACTAGGCAAGAAAGATTGAGTAGACAGTTCAAGCTGGCTTATTTGTATGAATAGAAATTCTCATCTTTTGAGTATTTTGGGAACAAAAATTGTTGTTTTTTAAATATCCAGTGAACATTTACACCATTGAGAGGAAATGGAAGAAAATCCTATAAAAGTCAGGGGCTGAGCCCATTTTACAGGACACTCACAAAGGAATCCTGTATGAAAGCAAATTAATTTGGTTTCTTTATTCCTTAAACAAATGTAAAACTTCATTTAATGTATACAGTGAGCAAGACATTTTTATTAGGATAGAAGTAGAAAGAAGAAACAGAAGGGAAAATAAAAATTTTCATGGTTGGACAGTGTTAGAAGAAATCATTCTGTCCCATTCCCTTTTCTGGGAGTTAGATAATCCAATGTGAATGAGGTGGAGTCAAGGAAGAAATGACATCCTATGGGGGAGAGGCTCCTGTAATGCATTTTCCTTTTCCTTGTTCTAAGTTTATACATATGAAGTAAATTGACAGCATTTAAGAAGCATGTTGAAGAAAAGGAATTTTTGAATTATTTTCAGCTCATAGATTTTCAATTTTTTTATGCTACAGAAATTTGATGCAATATAATTTCAAATCTAGAACTTTTTGTTGTTGTTTGTTTTCTTTCTGAGAAAGGATCCTCTGCCTCCTTGGTCCTGGGATTAGAGTGCACCATTATATCTGGCTTCTGTAGAACTGTTCTTAATATGAAATGTAGGAAGCAAAGAACCTCTATGATTTCACTCATGACAAAATAACCACTGTTAAATGTTTTGTGACTTGCCCTCTGTATTTTTTTCTTGTGTGCTTTTATAAAAATTTGGCATATGCTATGTATTATTCTGCAGTTTGATATTTTGACATCTTGTATGTCTTTCTGTGTCTGTATATACCTTTTCTTTATCTATGTACAGCTCTGATTCTATTAAATGTTTATGTATTACCTAATGTTTATGTATTTATTGGATTAGCTAGTACATTTTATTGTAATTTGTTAAAAACTTAGCTGCTTTTTTCATGAATACAAGAAAACACTAATATAAAACATTTCTTGGCATATATTTGCCTTTTGTACTTGTGATGGTATTTCAGGGTTAAATACTTGCAGGTTTTATAATACAAAGATAAAAACAAAGTCCAAAATAGTTTAATTTATATATCCTTAAAGGAAGCACAATTACACTTTTAATCTGATGTCTAAAACAGTAATTTGTAGGTCTTAATTGATTTTGAGTGTCTTTTATGATTTATGGACACAGATTTGATTTTTTGGTAAATACTTTTGCCTTGTGCTCATCTGTCTATTTGTGTATTAGGGAAGAGAAGTTTGAGTTCAGACCATTCCCATTCAACTGCCTACTTCTTCTCTACCTGGGTAGAACTTGTGGGTAGGCAAGAAGCTCCTCAGTGCTGGCCTTGGCTGCTTTTGTATTCCTCAGTGTTGGCGTCATTGAGTTGTAGCAGCAGGCCAGCAGGAGCAGCAGCAGGTTGATTACTGTACTGTTACAGGTGGCATGCAGGCCTCGGACGGCAGGCCCTTAGCTCTACAGGTGTTAGACTAGGAAGTTGGGATTCTTTTGCCCTTGGTAGCAGCATCCTCGCAGGCCTAGATATCAGGATTCAGTCCTCAGCCCTTGTCAGTGACCAGTGTGAAAACTCAGGGTTTGCAGGTTCTCTTCTAGCTCCTCATCGCCTTCTATCTTCAGCCTTGGTTCTTTCCTCTCCACTTCATATACCCCTTTTTCTGGTCCTGGTCACCCTCTTGAACTGTTCACCTGCTGCCTGTGTGAATGCTGTTACTCTTCTGTGTCTGTTGCTTCCTGCTTCCTGTTACCAGTTAAGTTTGCAGGACTAAAAGTAGGCAAGAAAAGACCACTGGAGAGGACTTTCATCAAGCCCCATGGAACACCAGAGGAGGCTGCAAAGATGGTGTCTGCCAGTTGACACGTCAAGTGATTTTTAACAGCTGGCTTATATGTAGCTAGAGAGGATGTTTGGGCCAACTGCAGCACACCTGATGTATGTTTGTGTTTGTACCAGTCACATCCTTGCTTTTGGAACATCTGCTAGACCACTAAGAGAGGGTCTTATATTCTGGCATAGGTGAAAATAACCATCTAGAATTCATCCCAGCCTGTGGTAGGTAGCAGAATGTCTGATACAGATGGTTTGAAGCAGTCCTAATTGGGGCTGCACCTTCAGGGCCTTTTACAAGGCACCTATCAGAATGTCACGAGCTGGTATGAGGGTGATCCAGTTGGTTGTCTGGCCAGTGGACCATTTGCCTAGGGAGGCATCCAACAGCCACAGATTAGGAAGTGCAGTTGCCCCGTTCCCCACTGTCTTTGCTTATTTACAGGGAAAGCAGATAAGAACGAGTGCTTAAAATGAGAGTTTCAAAAACTTGTTGTTAGCATTGACAGGGATTTAACAGATTTTAGCAGTGCTTTAATAGTGCTTAATGCTTGTCTGGTGCCCCAGGGAGAGGTGTGCCCCCCTCCTTCCTTGTCAGTATTGTAGATTTCTTTCGTCCCCATTTGTCTGATGATCTTATGGGTGGGTAGTACTATGTTATGTCTTTTGCTGTGTAGAAGTTTAAGACTTCTGTTACTCACTTTATTAGTTTTTGTGGGATTTTCAGGATTTACTATAATGTGAATAAAAAGAAATTCACCTATCTTTTCCTCTGATACTGTGCATCGTTTCTTACACCCCCCCCCCCCATCTGAATTCATCTTGTTATTCTACAAGTAAAACAGCATTTTGCTTACAGGGTTAGAAGATTCAGTTTCACGTCCACCGTTTATTGACTTGCAGTGCCACACATTATGATGCATATGTAGCTTAGTCTTATGCCTGCTCCTTATGCCACTGAAATGTTTTTAAATTTCCCATTGAAGTAGAAAATACATGCAGAAAGAATACACATGGGAATGAATCTGTTTACCCTGTGACAAAGTCAGCATTGCTGTGTAACCAGCACCTGGAAGAAGAGACCCTCTGTGATCCTTAGTTGTTAAAATGAATCATCTACCTGAGATCTAGCCCAGGGGTAAATACCAGTCCTGACTTGTGACACCAGAGAGGAACTTTACCTGTGTGGGAGTTTTGTGAATGCAGCCATAAAGAGTCATGCAGAGGCTGGGGAGATAGATGACTCAGTGCTTAACAGTGTGATCTGTTCTTACAGAGGCCCTGAGTTCAGTTCCTAGCACCCAAGTTGGGTGGCTCACAGCCCTGTAACTCCAGCTCCAGAAGGATCTGATGCTGCTGTCCTCTGCAGGCATCTGCACTCATGTGCACATACCCACGCACAGACACACAGACACACACATACTTAAAAAGAATCATATAGACTCTTTGACATCTTCGGCATTCAGCCATGTTGTGTTGTAAGCTGTTCTTGTGTGTTCTGCTGAGGGCATGCTGCGGGGTAGGGATAGTGCTGCTGTGACCACACTTGCAACCTGTTCGATGGACAGATGGACACATGCCTTCCGTATGGCTCCAGGAGTGAAGTTGCCATACTACTGTTTTATTTTGACAGATCTTTCATCAGCTTTGTTTTATGTTTGTTTTAGCTTCTGTCATTTTTTCTTTGCTGTTTTTATTTGGCTTTATTTTTTTCCTTTCAGCGTGGTGTCTTGTGATCAGTTTTAGTAGGTAGTGGCACATGTTTTTGGAAAGTAATTTTGTGCACGTACGCTCCCCCAGGAGATTGATTTGTATCCTTGCTGATGCTTGTTCTAGTGTACTCATTCTGTTAGATAGAATTCCATACCATATTAATGGACCGCTGCTTGACCTCATAGATTTTTGATTTCAGAATTTCCTCGTCAGTCTTGTGTAAGCAAATGAAGTTCACCAATGTGAACTTTGAGATCTTTTGGAAGTTTACAGAATAAACATACTGGAGTTTTACTTAGAATTTAAATTGTATTAGTGTGGATTTGGCAATCTTGAGCCTTCTGATTCAGTGTGAGATTCATTTTTCCAGTTATTTATTTTCAGCAGGGTTTGGTGGGAGAAGGCATTAAGCATGTTTTGTGGTGCCCATATGGCAGTCAGAAGACAGCTTTGTATGGAGTTGGTTCTCTCTCTGCACCATGCATAGCCAGACTTGGGTGGCAAGTGCCTTTATCTGCTGGGCCACCTTGCTGGCTCTGCTTTATGCTTTTAAAAGTATGAAAAGGATTCTTTTTTATTTCCTAATTAGAACGAACATCCTGCTAAGTTGTATTATGCTTCATTGCATCACTAGGTTCTGTTGAATGTTATTGTGTTTCAGTACTAGTTTTCATTTTCATAAATGAAATTGATGTGGCATTGCCTTTGTTTGTTTTTCAATGTCTTATTATTTGTGCAAAGAATTGGCAATTTTTCTTTTATGTATTTGCTGGAACATTCAAGTGATCTGTTCCTCCATATAAAAGATGACTGGTGAGGCCATTTAGACTGGATCTTGGACATGTTTTCTACTCTGTCCCACTTTGCTTTCTGTGTTGTTGTGATAAACTCCATGACTAAAGGCAGCTGGAGGTGGGGAGGGGTGTGTGTGTTATTTCATCTTACAGATTGTAGTCCATCATCGAGGGAGGTCAAGGCAGGAGCTTGAAGCAGAGACCACAGAGGAATGCTGCCTGCCTACTTGTCCCTCTGGCTTCCTCAGCTCTGTGTCATACAGCCCAGGCCCACCTGGTCAGGGATAGCACTGCCCATAGTAGGCTGGGCCCGCCTACATCATTAGTAGTTAAGAAAATGCCTCACAGATCTGTCCACAGGCCAGTCTGATGAAGGAAATCCTCAGTTGGATGTCAAATTAATCACCACAGTTACTGTAAACCTGATCAAGATTATACAGATTGAGTCAGTTTTGCAGACTTTAAAAAATGTTTATTAATTTTGACCTTATTTTCAGATTTGTAGGCACTTGTAATTAAAGATTATTTCTTCAGTTCTCATTTTCAGCTTAGTGTATTTATAGATGTCTCTGTTTTGAGTGGGGTGGTAACTGGTTTATAGGTTATAGAATTTTGAAAATTGAGAGTAAAGGATCAGTTCTACTCTTTGTGTGTATAGTTTTGGCAGTCTGTCTCCTCTGGTGTACGTAGAGCTCAGGTAATACTGCTAGGATTCAGGTAGTAACCCTCCTGATCTCCTAGGATCATTTTTCTGCCTAACTCATCTACATGCTTACTCATTAATTTTCATTTGCACTTAGTAGCATGAGTTCTTAAAAGTTTAAACTTCCTCTATTACAGATTTAGGAGTTAGTTTTAGATTTTGACATGATTTTCATTTTAATTAAATTTTTCTGGATAACAGATAACTGCATCTCAGATTTCTCCTTTTCATAATCACAGTTGTCAAGATAGCACCTGAAATTCTAATAAGCTAAGGGTTTTCTATTATAAATCTCCAGGGCACTGCATAGCATGGGTGCACTGAGATACATGTAGGCAATACACTGATACACATAAAATAAAAATAATGAAAATACATTTCCAGGATGATCAGGATGCTTGCATTTTTGTAATTTATTAATTTGCTTTTATTGCTTTAATGTGAATGTGTGTTTAAATTTTCTATTGTGAATCTTTGAATATAGATTCTCTATGATGTAGAGTTAGTTATAGCTGAATATTTTTCTTGACCTACAGGTTTTTGCTTGCTTGTTCTCAGGGATAAGAGTTATGAAACCACTGACTCTTGCTACTTCAGCTTCTTTCACTATTTCAGTCTGAGTATGTAGATGAGCACATCCATACAGTTTCCTAGTTGTGTTGAGGATTCAGCATAGAGAACATATGAAGTACACGGACAGCATAAAATCGAATGTGTTTTGATGATAGAGGCCTGCCCATGAGGCCTGGAGTCACAGCAGTCAGCGTATCCACACATCCCTCTCTGTCTTGGTTTCAGTAAGTAAATCACTACGTACTGGGGAGCTCCCACAAACAAATGGTTCTCAAGTTCTGGAGGCTAGAAGTCTGAGGTGAAGGGCTCCAGCATGATTGGATTCTGGGTGAGGGCCTTCCTGGTTCACAGACCTTCATCTTCTTACATCCTCACTGATGAGGAAGGGCAAAGCTCTCTGCTGAGGGGATGCTATCATCAGTCCTTCACAAGAGCTCTATGTACCAGATGATCTATCACCACCTTATTTCATCACTTGGCATTTCAACATCTGAATCGGGGGGCTATACCAGCTGGTGATTCCAGGTGACACTCCCAGCATCACCATGCTTCCTTAGGGATCTTTGAAATATTTCCTCATCTTCCTTCATGTTCAGGCAACCATTGCTGTGTTTTCTTTTACTATGGGTTAACTTACTGACTCTAGAATTTTAATTAATGGAGTTTTATATTGCCTTCTCTTTGGTTTCTTAATTTTTAAAAATATTTATCATTTTTATTTTATATGTATGAATGTATTGCCTGCATGTATTGTAAGTGCGCCCATGTCGCACCAAGGAGGTCAGAAGAGGGCGTTGAATCCCCTGGAATTGGAGTTACGGATGGTTGTTAGCTGCCTTGTGGGTGCTGGCAACCCACAAGGTTCTCTGCAAGAGTAGCCAGTGCTCTTTAGCATCTCTGGAACCCCTGTGTAGTTTTTTTGTTTTAATGTAACTGTTTCCAGATTCGTTCATGTGGTTGTGTGGTATGCATAGTTCATTCTTCTTAGTGCTCAGAAGCACTGCATTGTGTGGACGCCAGTTTGTCGGTTCATCTGTTAATGGGCAATCTTGCTCTTTGCAGTTCTGCTGTTGCTCAGAGTTATGCTCTCAACATTCAGAAACAAGTTTAGTGTAGACATAGGTTTTTATTTTCCTAGGTAAACACTCAGGGGTGGGATAGCTGGATCGTATGGCAGGTGTATGTTTAAAGTTTCAGGAAACCACCAAACTGTTTTCCACAGCAGTTGAACTGTTTTGCCTTTTTCTGAGAAACATGAGAATTTATACTTGCTTCATGTCTTTCCTGAAGTAGTTTGCCAGGACTAGGATAAAAAACAGGATAAAGTGAACCAACATTACCTACAGACTAGGTGGCCTGAATCATAGAAATGGCCATCTCAGAGCCTGCAGTCCAGCAGTTGAAGCTTGAGGTGCCGGCAGGTTGGTTTTCCCTGTGCTTCTGCTCGTCTTGCTGGCCCGTTCTAGCTGCTTCTCCAGGTGGTCTTTGTGGTGTGCTTGCCTACTCCTGGGGTTTCTTTCTGTTCAGTTTTCTTGGATATATGAATCCTCATATTAATAGCTTACTCACCTGTGAAGTCCTTTTCTTAAATCCAGCCCCATTCTGTGGCCTTCAGGGCAGGGCTTCCGGAATGAACTTTGTAAAGGAGACCCAGCTTGTCTTGGGATGCTTACCAGCATTTGGTATGCTCAGTTGTCATTTTAGACTTTTTAAGAGAAGTATGATGTGGGTGATTGTGCCTGGGGTTTCTCTTCCCTAATGACTTATAAATGCTGTGCTTTGTTTGTGTTGGGTATTTCCCTAGCTTATTTCTGCTTTGAAGTTCCTATTCACATTTCATGCCCATCCTTGTTTTCTTTTACTACTGAAGTTTGATTCCTTTTTAGATCCAGTGTATTTTAGTTCAGCAGTGAGTTTACACCCTTGAGGGGATCAATACCATGGAGGCTATGAATACTCATCACCTTCCAGAAGTTTTCTCTTATTATCATGATGATGGTGACAATTACTGCTATGCTAAGAACATTTAATCCAATCTGTCTTCTTAAATTTCTAAAAAGATTTATTACTATTTTTCTATTTTTGTGAGAGTGTGTATATGTATGTTCATGCGCATTGTGTATGGTTGCCCATTGAGGCCAGAAGAGAGCACCAGCTTCTCTGGAGCTAGAGTTACAAGTGGTCTTGAGCTGCCCAACATGGGTGCTAGGAACTGAACTCTGGTCCTGTGCAGGAACAGAAAGTGCTCCTAACTGCTGAGCCATCTCTCCAGCCCCTTAACACATTTTAAGCAAAATTGCAATATTGTTAGCTGTGGGCACCATGCTGTGTGTATGTGTGTGTATATGTGTATAAATCTCTAGAACTTTGTTTTCTTATATACCTGAGGCTCATGTGTCCTTTGTCCTGGTAACCATTCTGCTCTGTGTTTCTGTAAGTTTAAGTCATATAGTAGCATCTAACAGCTTCTAGTGTATTGCAGTTATTCTATAAGAAAACCATTTGCCTCCACTTTCATCTTCTGATTCTTCTTGCTTGGCTTAATCACCTCTCATTGGAAATGTGACCTGAATGTGTTTTGTGTGTTCTGTATTCCACTCAAAATCTCAGTTCTGCCGGGCCTTGCTCTAGAGGGGGGTGTCTTAAGAGTCCACATATAAGTAGTCCAGGCCTGGAGGCCTAGTAGTCTGGCCCTGCTTGCCTGTGCTTCTGCTATGGCCTCAGCTTCTCCACTGAGCTTCCCATGAGCGCCTGCAGCAGCTGGGCTTCTACTCTGAGGTGACTATGTCCTCTGTTGCCTGCTGCCGGGTGTTTAGGGTGTGACTTGAGGCAGGTTGCTTGTTCCTACTGCTGGTACTTCAGAGTCTGGAGGGTTCTTGTCATCGGTTTGCATCAGAAATAATGTCTGTGAGCATTAGATTTTGTTATCCAGTCTTTATATTCTGTTTGGAAAAAATTTACAATTTTCTGTACAGAGAAATAAAGGTTTTTATCTTATTTCACAGATATAAGAATCTACTTTTATAAATAACAATCTGGTCATGAAGGCCAAGAGAGTAAAATTGCCTGTTAAAGCTTTGCAATTTGCATTTAAAATAAAAGGTTAATTGTTTTATTGTGAAATTACCAAGCATTGTAGAACTAATTACTTTTATTAATCCCTAACAAGTAACTGAAAATTACCCAGAAAGTGACAGGTATCTGAATATGTATTAGCACATTATTGAAAAGCTCACCTTTATTGTCAGTTGATGAACAGGTCTAGATACTTGAACATAGAAAAATGCTCTGGCTCTGAGATGTAAGCTATTTGTTTTAGATAATTTTGTCTAGAGAATATAGAACACTTCACATAAAATTAGTTATGTTGTAAAAATTTAGAGAACTAGAAAGTGAATTACCAGTCATCTCCCTGTTTGCATCAACTTGAAAGAGCCCAGCACCCCACTGGGTTTGGACTTGGTTTACACTGGCTGACTGTCTTCTTTATTGTCTGTGGACTTGGGGGAGGCCCAGGAGGAATTTAAAGAAAAGAAAATTCTGTCAATTCTACCTTCTCAGCTTATACTAGTAAGAACCCAGAACCAAATACCGAGTAGAAAACCATCCACAACCCGTGGCAGACTGAGCCGCTTCCTCAGCCTGCGTCCCATAGTGGTTAGTTGGTTGTGCTGTGCTGGACTGGGTACGAACTCTTAGCCAACAGAGCCACACTTGTAAGCCGTAGTTAGTGTTCCTTTTATAGCTGCCTAACCACAGTGCTATTCCTTCAGGACATGCTTTGTTTTGATGCCTTGCTTTTGGCACTTATGAGAGAAGACAGCAAAAGAGACCCATTATCTACCCACATTGGACACAAGGCAGAGGGCAGGACTCTCCTCAAGACGGGGTTCATTGTGAAAGTTCCCATGGTAATGTAGGTCCTTGTGTGCTCAGCACTCTTCTGGGACGCTGTGTGTAGTCAGCTGCTATGGCAGACTGTTCTTAGGAACATGGTTGGTGTTGAGTACAGTGGCCTGGAGCCTAACTGTACTGTCCCCCCTCTTCAGAGGGCACGGGAGAGGACCAGCGTGGGTTGGCTTCTTGTCAAGAAGCAGGGTTTGGGGTTCAGTCTTACTCTTTGTTATATCTCAGTCTTCCAGCACGTCTTTACCTGCCTTAAAGCTTGTGAAATTCTGGTACAGTCTTCAGAAAGCCTCGGATCCAGGGGCCTTTGGAAGCAGTAGAGGAGACGGGTCTTGGTGCCAACTTATTTTCTCTTATTTCTGTTTAGTACATTGTTGAGTACAATATTTGTGCTGCTGGTGCTTCTTACGTAGCTGCTCACTTTGTAAAGTATTGCAGTTGATTTCTCTCCCTAGTCTGCTAGTTCTAGAAGCACCGGTTCTAGCAAAACACCCCCTTCCCCCTTCGGGAAGACTCAGGTTGGTAGAGGCAATGGGAATAGTTTGGCTGTTCCTCATAGCAGAGAGCCTACACTCAGGAGAGACTTCTGTGAGGTGCTGAGGCACAAGGGACACCATCTAGGGCTGAGAGAGGATTTCTCTTAACCATTCAGACCAGGCCAGAAGGTGCAGTAAAGGAGGATTTCTACTATCTTTGGGTTCTTTGTGACGTGTATGTTGTTTTTTTACATTTTTCTTTCATTCTCTTTATACATAGTGGCTTCTTGGATGCCCTGGTTTCAGAAATATGAGAGAGAGTGGTTGAATACTTCATAAATTTTACTTTCATTATATATCTACTATAATGTAGGTCTTCTGTCTTCTCTCTTTAACTATGAATATTTAATGCTCTTCTACAAAATGTTACCTTTTTCTTTTATAATAACCTATATGGAGGGTTGGAGACATGGCTCAACGGTTAAGATCACTCATTGTACTCTCAGAGGGTCTGGGTTCGGTTCCCTCCCTCATGGAGGCTGCTATCCTTAACTCCAGTCCCAGGGGCTCTAACACCCTCTTCTGGCCTCTCTACAGGTACCAGGCACGCATGTGGGGTGCTCACTTAAATGGGGGCAAAACACTCATATGTGTAAAATAAAAATAAATTTAAAAATCTTTTTAATATTTTAAAAAGAATCTTTGTGGTCATTGTAGAAAAGTTAGACAATTAAAATATGCAAAAATGAAAAAGAAAATGATGCCCACAGCCATTCTGTGCTAGGTGCTCCCTGTGAGTATCTTAGGTGCTGTGGCCAAAGTTAGGGAGTGTGAACAACACTTTGTAGCTTGTAAGTGTGAGAAGTCCAAGATTAAGGTCTTAACCACTTTGGTTCCCAGTGAGAGGGCCTCAACTTCCTCTGGCTGTTGGAGGGATGCCTCTGCTGTTTTTTCTTAGTGAAGATGAAGAGAGATCTTTTCTTTTGACTGTTTCCATAGGGCACTCATCCCCCCATGAGACCTCCAGCCTTAGGACTATTTCATGCCCTTTAGAGCTTCAGCATAGGGAGGTACAGACATTCAGTCCATGTAATGGACCTAAATGCATTGAACGAAATCAGCATCTAAGTCTCATGTGTAAATCTTCTAATTTTTTCTTTCCTTTGAAAACTGGTATTTCATTGATTCTCAGATACTTTAAAAAATACTATTTATCATTTTTATGTTCTGTGTGAGTATATTGCTTGCATGTGGGTAGGTGCACTCAAGTTGTATGTGCTCATGGAGGTCAGAAGAAGGTGTCTAATCCCTTGGAACTGGAGTTACAGACAGTTGTCAGCTACCATGTGGGTGCTGGGAATTGAACCTGGGTCCTCTGCGAGAGCAGCCAGTGCTCTTGACCACTGAGCCATCTCTCCAGCCCCCATTCTCAGACACTTTTGATGGTGGTAAGCAAAGATACACTAGATTTAATGTTCTAAGAAAGGGGAAAAAAAAGATTTAGAAGGTGATCTCTCACAAGAAATATCTCAATTCCACAGATAAAAGAATATCTTTTATTTCAATAAAAGAATTATTGAAATACTGTTTTTGAGTTATTTAAACATTATGCAAGTCTGATAAAAACTACAGTCCTTTCATTTATAGCTTTGTAATTGAACTTAAAATTTCCCTTGTTTTCGTAGTTCTGTGCTTTATCTTATTTAAAGTAATTTTTACTAAAAATTTAGAGCTTCTCCTGTATACCTACCTATTAACATTCTTTTAACACAAAGGTCATAGCTCCATTACTTTGGACAGTTCGATGGAAATACCTTTATATATCATTAAACCATGTTCTGCAGCACAAGTTTTTGTGGTATGTCATTTTATTGTGTTTGTAGCTTAATTTGCTGGTTTATTATTGGTCATTTTAGCCCTTTCTAGTTTTTATTATAAATAACATGTAGCATACCCCTTGTGACAATAGCTTCATGTATCATGATTATTTCCCTAGGCAAATAATTTGTATTGGGGATGGGGTCATATCTTGGAGGGTGAATTCAGATAGCTTTCATAAAAGGCTGATGAGTAGCTGGGCCATGTTAATCTTCAGTATTGCTCCAGTTTTAGTGTATGTGCTGTCAAAGTGAGCACTGTATAAGGAGCTGGGGATGTTGCTCAGTGGTAGTGTGTTTGCCCAGCATGCCAGCCTCAGCTTGAACTTTATAACTCCCTCACCCACCCATAAACAACACCCTCCAAGGAGAAAGAAAGATATAAAAGACTCTGAATTTACATTCCTGCCTGCGGGAAAAGAAAAAGAAGAAAAGACCACATAAATGAAGATAGTAGCTAGTGTCTTCTATCTTCACAGCTGTACAGCAGTCACTGCATGCCCACTATTTAGGCTAGGGTAAAAATGCCAGAATCATAGGGTGCACTTTTTCTTTTCACTTGCAATATTGTCCCTGCTGAGTTATTTCGCAGTGTATGAGGCTAGCCATAATGTATGTATCCTTATATTTAGGGTATCGGGACAGCTAGAAAAGTAATCACACACATTGTAGTCACTTTCTGAAAGGGGTGTGAGAAAGATGGCAGCACTAAAGGTGTGTTCACACACGTAGCAAGTATGCTGAGTTAGGTCCAGCGTAGGCAGTAATGACGTATTGCCCCAGTGCATCTAAAACTGCATCTTCTGAAGAGACCCTGAGTGACACTGTCATTGTTTCTCAAAATGGGATTCTAGCTGGCTACTGACGTACCTGCACAGTATTGTCGTTCTGATGCCTAAAAGTTGTCAAGTTCTTAATAACCATGCATTCACATTTCAGTCCCTGGCCCCCTTGTGCATTTAAACTTGTATTTAAAGCCAGTTATGTAATGTGCTTGCTTTGCAGCATGACTGGCCCTCAGTGTTAATCCTGTGATTTAAGAAATGGCACACACAGTTCTTTTCTTCATTTTTCTTGTTAGTTTTTTAAAATCTTAAAACAATATAAATTTACTCTGACTGCTCTTTTTAAACTTGTGTCTTTATGAGTGTGATTCAGAAGGTACTTTTTGTCCCTGGGGCATGTACTTGGTATTTTCATGGAAAGATTTCTGATTTCTTTTGCTCAACATAAGGAATATTACAGTAGAGAAATGTTGTTAATGAAGGCCTTCCCAGAAAATATTCTGTATATACATGGAAGTTTTAGTTACTTCCAGTCAACAGTAGTTCAAAAATATTAAGTGGGAAATAAAGACAAACATAAATAAATAAAAAATTCAAAACAAAACAGGTAAATATGTAACAGAAAAATGATGTATACATTTAAAATTGTGTGTTGCTGTGGTAGTCAATGTCTGAGAAAGACAAAGGAAATTCTGTTTCTTCACCTTTTCAGTCCGTTGTTGTTGCTTGGTTTGGTTTTGGACTCTGGTGAGACAGAACATCAGGGTGGGGAGGCCGTGACAGAGCAGAACTTGCTCACTCATCGAGGTCCATGAGCAGAAAGGGCAATCTAGGACCTTTGGATGGCATGCTGCCAGTGACCGCTTCCCCCAGCTAGGCCCCACCTCAAGTTTCTACCACCTCCCAATGATGCCAACACATTTTGAATCCATGTCAATGTCAGAGTCTTCCTGGATCCAATCACTTGTCGAGAGTGCCACCTCAAGATGAAGAGCTGTGGACAGTCAGTGGATGCTGAGGTAGGGCGACTCTGTTTTCTTAGGGACTAGTTCCCTGAGAGGTTACCCAACTCCATGTGAGCAGCACTAAATACAGGTACTCAGGAGCAGAGCATCCCTGAATGGACTCAGTGTACTTTATGTATGTGTATCTATAAATGTTTACATGTGTCTGTAACAGTAATGAGGAAGGGGACAGGAGATTGAGAGGGTGGAGTAGAGGAGGATGTTCTTACATGGTGCTCACAAAACATGTTTTACATTTAAACTATATTGAAATCATGAAATTCAGCTGTTTCTAAGGAAATTTCCCACTGAACACCATAAATTTAAAATACCTCAAGAGAACCTCCATCATGCCTCTATTTTAATTACCACTCTTTTCTTATATCTCACATCTTCCTAATAAACACATACATACTTCTACATAGAAATCTAAAGAGACTAGACTAAAGAAACAGAAAGAGGGTGCAGTTGAATTTGTCTGCAACAAATGGAGAGGAAGGCTGTGAGCTATGAAGCTGTAGGAAGTGAAAGATGCTCACTGAGATGAATCAGGGTGTGTAAATGCAGACTCAGTACACTGTCAGTTCTGGAAGGTTTTCTTCACTAAGACTAACAGTGAACGAGGATTACCACAGAGAGATAAGAAGTCCCCCTGGGGCAGAATCTCTAACAAGGGTACTGAATTATGTAACTAGGTCTGTGTACAGGATACTAATTGTGTATGACATGACGTGACACCAGTTGCCTGGAGTTGAGGTAGTTTGACTACAAAATCTGTTTGGGACTATATTTGGTACCCCACATGTGAATGCTAACGTTGCTTCAGCCAGGTGGAATATATGTAAAGGACTGAGGTTCTGATGTTGCAGTGGTTAATGAAGTAGATGTATATACACTTGTGTGCTCTAGAAGGGCCCCTACCAGTCTTCTGTGGGAATTCTCTTTTGGGCTGGGCATGTTATGACTGGTGATGAGGCTCACAATTGGTAGCTTAGTCTGGAGGAGACAAAATATTTCATGAGCAGTTCTTAGTGACACATTAGTAGGCAGTGTTCGGAGTTAGACCATGGTAGGTCTGCTGTGGCCATCAGCAGATATTATTAGGTGGGTTAAGAGCTAGTTACAAAGCAGCAAATGAGATACACGTTTTTCAGGAGGGAGAGAGGTCAAACCTTAGCCACAGTGAATAGTTACACCTTGGAGAATGCAGCCCTTGGGGTCAGACTTCAGACTTTGTTATGCCTGCACAAGCCCAGTAGCATAAGCCCTGTGACATATGCCTGCTTCTTGCCCTGATCTTGCAGATTTCAGGGAGGAGGCAAGGAAGGCTAGATTTCCCTTTAAGACCCATCACTTTTCTCACTCTGAGTCTTGGTGCTTTGTAAAATGCTTGTACTTTGAGAACTTACAAGCCTCAAACTCAGAGATGTTAAAGTAAAAACTGAATTTTGAAAAAAATCATTGTGGAAGCATTGAAGAATTAGACTGTGAAATTAGAGGGCAAAGTGTTAAAACGTCCTCCACCCAAATAAAAAGACCTACCAGCCAGTGTTCTTAATTTCCCTTAAGTGCTGGGGCTGTTCTGGACCCCAAAAGGACCTGCTTGTCTTTCTAGACATGTATATTTTGATTATGTAATGAGAGAAAGTTTTCTCTGGCCTTGGAAAATTAATTTTAGTAATTTGTCAGACTATTTACATAAGAACTATGCTAAGGATTTCCTATTCAATCTGGAACTAAGAATTCAGAGTGAGATTCAAGCTTTGTTCCTTAAATATCCCTTCCATTGCTGATCACATATGTGAGGGTTTTTCTTTCTTTTTTTAAAAATAAACATTGAATTGTTCTCATGTACTCGTGAACTGGCAGAAACTGGAAAGGAGCGCCCTCAGACGGTTGACTCAACTGGATGTAAAATAATCCTTTGGCATGCCTTATCACTCAGATACAAATGTAAAGCCCCCAAACCATAGATTTAGGATGAGTTAAAATTCAAACACTCTGTAGAGTTTGTAATCTTTTTAGAAGTATATTCTTGGCTGGACCTGGTGGTACGGGCCTATAATCAATTCCAGTTACTTGGGAGACTGAGGCAGGAGGTTTATATGCTCAAGGTTTGCCTGGATAATAACATAGGGAGCTCCTAAAAATACCAAAAAGTGTTGAAGGTATACATTGGTAGATACTTGCCTAGCATGTGAGGTGAGGTCCTGGATTTGATCCCCAGTGACACATACACACACACACCCACCCACCCACACACACACACACACACACACACACACACACACACACCAACAAACCAATCAACTGATCAAAAAGCAGTGTCTCCAGAGTGTGCGGTGCTTTATGATTGTTCTTTGCCTATCATTCTGTTGTAGAACTAGCCAAGTTTGGGCACTATCTTTCTGTGGAAGCAGAGAGCAGCTCTGTATAGTCTGGTACGCGTAAGAGGCCACCCGAGGAATGTTGAGAGTGAGGCTTGAAAGGTAGTAGCGTCAGTGAGACTCTTGACGGCGGTACTGGAGCTTTTTTACTATTTAGCATCTATTATTCCGTTTTACTTTGCTTTGGTGTGTGTGTATGTAAGTTTGCATGTGTGTGGAAGCCCAAGGTCAGCATCAGGAGCCTTCCTAAAACAAGACTCTTTACAATGTTCTGGGTGGGCCAGTGAGATGGTTCAGTAGTAGAAGCACTTGCTGACAAGCCTGATGATCCTTGAGCCCCACACAGCGGAAGGAGAGCACTGACTGCCAAGTTGTCCTCTGACTTCTACATGTGTCCTGTGGCATTCACATGCCTCCCAATAAACAGCCAGTAAGTAAATAAATAACAAATGGAAGAATCTTTAAAATGAACTGTTCTGTGACATATAATGCTTCCATGTTCTTAAACAGCCGTCACTTCTGACAAGTCCCGAAGCATGTTGTCACTGCGTACATTGAGCAGTCACTCCCACTTCCCTCCCGGCTCCTGGCAGCCCCCAGTTTGCATTTTGCGTCTGGCCTTCTTTGTTGAGGGTATTTTCAGTGTTCGTTCCCTTGTCATTTTGGTGTCTGAACAATAATCTATTGTGTAGGCATACCGCAGTCAGTTACCCAGTTGTCCACTGTTGGGCATGTGGGTATTATGAACAAGAAGCAGCCACACGTGCCCACCCTATGACATAGCAGTTCTATTTTGGGTATTTATCCAACAGAATTGTGTATCTATGAAAGCAAAATTTATTTATATTACAACAGCTTTCATCATTAGATGCCCATATTGGAAGTGTAGTACCTGGAGGGGTCCTGCTTACATGGGTTATATATACACTCAGTGAGGTGAGACCCAAGATAATGTTTGATTTCACTGTTTGCAAATTGTAGCTCATTTTACAGAAGAGACTAGAGCAAACTGTGAATCCTAATTTAAACAACTCCAGCTGCTATGCTAAACTAGGGAAGTAGGAATAGAAAGTGTCAGCAAAGCTCAAATCTGGAGGTGATGGGAGCTTGGCTCCTGTGGGGATGGAGGAGGTGGTGAGAAGTGGTGCTGGTGCACTTTGAAGGCGGAGCGGACTTGTGTGCTACTGGGGGTGTGTTTGGCTGGCTGGTGGCTCTGAAGGCATTTTCAGAGAAGACCTTTGTAAAGGAAATGCTGAGTTTTGATGAGGAGGAGCTTTTTTATGTGCTGAGCAAGGCTGGGAGCAGGTGTGTAGGGAAGGTCAGGAATTTGATTTTGCATGCTTAGATACCTACTGGGGGTTAGAAATCTGATGCAGACAGGAAGTACAGTGTGGAGTTGTCAGCATGGGTGGTCAGGTCCTGAAATTGACAGAGTGTCAGAGGAGTAAGTGGGCACAGCCTGCCTTTGTGCTGAGTCCTGGGGCTCAGTACTATGAGAAGTAGAGAGCCAGGAAGGCAGCGCAGGGGAGACTGAGGCCTGGCCAGTGGGGAAGAAGGAAATGCAGAATAGGAGGGTGTACTATTAACTGTATGTGTGGTTTGTGAGTGTGGTTGTGTGTGAGGCACATTTGTTACATGTGTGGGAGCTGTGCACGTCGGTGTCAAGTGCCTTCCTCTGTCATTCTGTACTGTATTTTTGAGACATAATGGAACTAGAGAACTCTAGTTCTCTCATGGAACTAGAGCAGTGATTGACGATGATGGCTGGCTGGTAAGCCAAGGTTCTCTTCTCTGCCTCTTCAGTGTTGAGCTCACAGGTGAGTGCCAGCTCCCCGGCTTCACTGGAGAGCTTTACTCATTCAGCTGTCTCTCCACCTCCCTAATAACTTGTATTTCAGCCCTCCACTGATAAATCAAACACATGGCGTTTTGTGTAAAAACTGCAATGGAAAAAGATGATTTAATTTCTGTGTAAACTATATATGGAAACAGCCAAAATCAACAGTATTCAAGTTTTAAGATAAAATTGAAATTTTCCATCAAATTGTAGCTAGTTAGCATAAAGTCAGTGTTAATGTGATTCAGACATGAAGTCCATGTCTGAATCCCGGAACCTGTAAGTACATCACCCATATTGCAGAGTGAACTTTGCAGGTGAAGACCAGGAGTTTTGTCCTTTACTGACTATCCTGGTGATCTGGGTGGGAGGAATATGGAGGAAGGCAGGCAGAATGGTGAGACAATTGTGAAGATCTGCACGTGAAGCAGATTGCCCATGAACCGATGAGTGTGTATTCCCCAGTAGCCAGAGAATGCAAGGGGGTGGATTCTCCCTTTAGTGCCAAGCAATGACTGGATGCAGTCCTGTAAAATTTCCAGAAGGGGTGACAAATACTGACATCAGACTTTTTGACCTCTAGGACAA
Organism: Eospalax fontanierii; assembly: GCA_035773235.1. NCBI lineage: Eukaryota > Metazoa > Chordata > Mammalia > Rodentia > Spalacidae > Eospalax > Eospalax fontanierii. The sequence goes on along the minus strand of CM069542.1, from coordinate 57,198,055 downwards.
GGTAATAGATGGGTGTCATTTGAAGCCATTAATAAGTTTGTGCTGATTTATTATAGCAGCAATGGTGAATCCGATACTGAAGTTAAGAGAAAGCTAGTAACTTGTTGAAGATTGCATAATTAGAAAAGAAAGTGGTAGAGCTTATCCTTAAACCTGTTAGCCACTGTTGCCACTACACAGAATGCCTTCTAGGCCAGCCGAATTTGAACCCTATCTTTGTGGGATGTGTTGTATATTACTAAGAAATGAACTGAAGGCAGCTGATTGAGTTCTTTCTAAACTGTGTTTACCCCAGTACCAGCTAGAGTCCCTGTGGCATATGCTGATGTACTGTGGTATAACTCTTGTAGAGAATGCTACATGCAATCAATCACCCTGATGTTATATGTGTTCTGGGGAACTGCTTGCTTTGACTTACGTGCTCACTAAACAAGCGCTTGATGATCATGTGGCTTCCTGTGTGGCTTGCCTACATGGAATGGATGCATTGAGCAAATGAGCCAATTATCTGGTTTCCAGTGATTGTATACCAGTTTCCAGCATGGTTTGTCTGATGAGGGAAAGGATGGTCATGGGTCACAGGACTCTGATAGTTCTTGATTCCCTCCACAGTTAAAGCTTGAACTAAATACTGTCAAATCAGATTCTGGTTATAGTCGAAAGTGAGTCCAGAGATAGCTCTGCTTGATACACTGTAACCCTAGAAGGCCTCTTTTTTTTGTCCCAGAAGTGAATGGGTGAGTTTTTCCTCAGTTTGAATTTTTATCATAGAAAACCGAGAAATGGAAGATGAAATAAAGCGTAAATGATGCAGAGTTTTATTATTCCCTTTCTTGCTCCCACCCTCCCTGTAGCACTGGCCTGGTGCTTACAACATGGTCCAGGGTGACGTGGACAGCAAGTCTCCTGCTTCACCTCTTGAGTACTTAGAATTATAGGCACGTACCACCATACTGATATGTTATATTGATGGAAGTGTAATATTGGGATGCCTAGAAGTGATCAGTCTGCTGGACTTGGTAGTAAACACATTCATAGGATCCTGAACATTATGGGAGCATCAGAACATCACTGAGTGAAGAGAGATCAGAATGGTGAAGCACAGGTGTGAAGCTGCACACAGGGAGGCGAGTGTAGACTGGAGGAGGCAACACAGTAGTCCCTTGCATGTGTGCAGTTTATAATGTAGTCAAGGAATGTGACTTTTCTCCTTCGATTAAGAGGTGAGAACCAGTGTGGGTGTGTAGAAATTACTCAAAGATCAGAATCTGTGACTCTGGACACCTTCAGCAAATGTTGGGTGACTTTTAAATCCCTCTGACACGTCCTTCCTCATGGAAGTGATTTTATCACCTGCCCTCCCTGCATGTCTTTGTCTTTCAAGTTAGGCAGACCCTAGCTGGTGTCTGTGTGGGAAGGGAAAGCAAATTGAGACCAGCCTATGGGGATGGACCCTTTCCCTGCCAGTGATTGGCTAAATATTGCTCTGATTAAGGAATTGTCTTACCTCATTTATTTGATAACAAAATACCAGAGGCTGTTTATTTTACTTTTTAATTAAAAATTTCTTTATTCATGTGTGTGTATGTCTATGTCTGTATGTGTATGAGCACATACATGTGGGCTCCTGTAGAGGCCAGAAGAGTGTAACTTCCTGGAGTTGGAGTGAGTGGCTGTGAACTGCCCAGCATGGGTAACTCTGGTCCTCTGGAAGAGCAGCAGTGCTCTTAACCACTGAGCCATCTCTCCAAACCATCCAGTGCCAACGCTGAGCGTTTTAAAGGAAAGGTTTATTTAGCTCCTAGTCATGGAGCTTAGAGCTGGCATCTGCTGAGCTTCTTGTGAGAACCTAATGTGTTGTACTCTGGTAGGAAGGTAGATAGGAAATGGGTGTGTGCAGAAGTGCACTTGGGCACGAGAGTGCACACAGGGCCCAGAATACTTCAAAACCACTCCTCATAATCCCCAACCCAGTTAATTGGGTGTTATCAGAAATGTTAGTCCCTTCATGATCATGGAGAGAAAACAGGAGAGTTGACTATAAGCTTTCACAGGAGTCTTAGACAAAGTTTTCAAAAGATGTACTGAAGATCTTGAGACACAAGGATTCCCCCTTAATGAAAAAGATTCAAAGGGGAGAAGAAACCTTTTCCACTGGACATGATCCAGTATGCACATTGGGCCTAGGATGTAGGCATCCTGAAAACTAACCCAATGTCTGTGCGAAGTGAGAAGAACCTGGTCCTCATGATGTCTTCAACCACCTCAGGCCTGGCTTCTGGACTTCTTACTAAACAGAACAAATGAGGTCATTAATGTGTTCTGATGCTGTTGATTGGACCAGTTTCTAGCCAAGCTGCTCTGAAGTGGAAAAGATTATTCTCCAGAGAAAGAGTCCTGAAGACATTAAGTAAAAGTTGGATGGCCCCTAGGTGACATTGGGTAGAGTGTGGAGCTGGAGTAGACTTGGGTACTTTGGAACTGGGAGACTGAGGCTTTATCATTATGAATGCTCACTACCTGCCTTTGCTGGAGACTTGGAAGGAAGGGAGTTGCACCCACAGATGCAGGTACTCTGTAACTGTGCTTCCTCAGGAGTGGGTGTGGCTCAGTTCCTGTTCTGTCTTGTCTGTGCTTTTGTTTTCCTGAGAGGAAGTGGTGGGAAAAATTCCTTTTGCATTGTTAAGATATGCTAGTTTATACAGATCAGTGTCACAGAGTAAGATGTCCAAGCTTGTTTAATTATAGTAACTTTAACTTATATTCTTATCTTGTGGCTCTTCCTTTTGAGAATAAACCATTACTCCAGCTCACTGTGAATGCTTGGGGATGATATGAAGCAGTAGGCCTTTGGAAAATGGAAGTGGTGGGCATTCATTTGAAACCTCCTGTGCTCTTGCTGTTGTGAGTTAGGGACTATTCTTTATTGTATTGAGGTCAGGTTAGCAGTTCATTATCAAATTGATGTCTCTGCCATTCTGAATTATGGATTATAAGTATCTTTTATCTTAAATGCTTGGGGCCAGAAGTTGGAGATTTTGGATTAAAAAAAAAAGCATAGATTTTACTTGGTTGAATTCCCTAATTCAAAAGTCTGAAATTCAAAGTGCCCTGAAACCTGGAACTTTCTTATGTGCTCAGACCTTTTTTAAAGCTTCCAAAAACCTTTGTTTTTTGATATTTTGGCACAGGGTCTTCCTGTAGCCACAGTTGGCTTGGAACTTGCTATGTAGACCAGGCTGGCTGCCTTCTGAGTGCTGGGATTTAAGGTGTGTACCACTGCATATAGCCCTCCAAAACCCATTAAATGCTGATTCCTAACATAACATATCATGTATGGTCTGAGTTTGATTCCTGGGACCCACATCTTAGAATGGGAGGACCAGCTTCTGCAAGTTTTCCTCTGACCTGTATATGTGGCCCCCCAACAAACAAATAATAAATAAATGTAACAAAATGTTAAACTTACCTTGAATCTTCTTGATTTTTATTTCTCATACAGCTTACTTGGCTTAAACCATCTAAACAAATAAATTAACATGGATGGTTAAAGATAACCGTGGTGTGTTAAATGTTACTCCAGTATTTCAGGAGTTATAAGCTGAACCCAGAAGCAGATGGGTGAGCCTTTCATTTGGGATTTTTGTGGGTTCTTTGTTCTTCTTGATTATAAACTTTTTCTCTCTCTCCCTATTGTTGTGAAACCTTTTCCCTGATCATCCTAGGTTTCTCTGTCTCTTACCTAACCCTGTTTGTGTTTTTAAACTATGGCTAGTTCTGAGTTGTTGGTGACAAGGGGACATTTTGTCTTTGAGCTTCAACCCCTCTTGGTTACAGCTTTTCTGCCCGGTGCTTTTCTCTTGCTCTCAGGAAGCCATATTGATCTTTCCTGGGGAGTGACAGACTCCAGAGCTGTGCTTATGACTGCAGTGAAACTCATCATTTATGTGTTCCTGCACAGGAAGCACCATCTGCTCTGCAGTAACTAATCTCACATGCAGCCATGGAATTGTGTTTTGAAGATCTTAATGTGTTATAGCTCCACCCTCTGAATTTAAAAGCTGTAACCACCACTGTCCCCAGAAATGGCCAAAGATACAGCTGGCCTTGATAGACCTTGAAAATTGTTCCCTACTGGCCATACCTCTGCCAGGACCCCCCTCTGCTCAGCTGGATGGCTTGCTGCCCATTCGTTCTCCAGCTCCCTGTGTGCTTACGGTCCCATGCTGGGCTTAGCCATTTCCCATCGCTGTCCTGAGCTTCATGATCATTGCTCAGAGCGCCCTGTATTTTCATTATGCACCAGGCCCTGAAAATGATGCAGCCGCCTGTCGAGCTTTTATTAATTGCCTTCTTCCTTCCCTCTGCCTCCCCTGTGAGCTTCCTGTGCTGCCCTTTCCCTCTGTGTTCTTAATTCTTTCCTTCCTTTTAATTTCTGTTCACCTCAACCAAACCCAAAGGGCCCTTGTATGATCAGAGTTTGGTTTTGTATTTGTTTTGCCGGGCAAACAGTCCATTGCCGGACTTTCTTGAGCACTGACAGACGTACTCTAGTTCTGTTGAGGAGCCAGTGTATAATTGTATGTGTTAATTGGTATCTCACCATGCATCTAGCATGTCCTAGTCAAATTAGGATAATGCAGATGATGTGTGGAGTTTGACCTTGAATTTTGTTTTACTACATCGTGTGTTTGTGAGAGCATGTGTGTGCATGGCACAAATGTGGAGGCCAGAGGACAGCTTGCAGGAGTTAGTTCTCTCCCACCACCCTTAGGACATTTTGATGCGCATATGTCTGATGTGCTTGCCTTTTCTTGTCCTCCCTCCTCTTACTCTTCTAGTTTCCAGTCTTACTTGCTTTTAATTTAGGTTACACATATGAGAGAAAGCATGCTTGCTTTTCCGAATCTGACTTATTTTAGTTAATACAATGATCTACAGGCCTATCTATTTTCCTTCAGCTGACATAACTTCTGCTCTTTATGGCTGAATAAAGGTCTATTTTGTGTATGTGTTCTCCATTCTTTGGTAGACACTTAGACTGATTCTGTAATCTGACAAACATGGCTGTGTGGTTTCGGCAGCACAAGGTGAGGATTCCTGAGGACGGGCAGACAGTGGCAGCATGGGGTCTGGGCTTTTCAAGTTTGAACTCCTAAGTCTTCGTGTAGAGCTTTAGTAAGTTTTCTTATATTCATGCTAGATAGGGAACATACTTAGTTTCTCCTTGGGATGCTAAGCCTTTTCAGTATATTGCATGGGTTCAGACTGTTGCACTGTTAAGCCAGGGGTTGTTTACTTAAGGAGTTTGTCTTGGTTGTTATAGTTGTATGATGTTAAAAGACCTTTTCTAAAAATTCTTTTTCTTTGGGTTCTGACTGATAGATACTCTTAGGTTGTTTTGTTATGGGAAATTGTGTTTGGTCTGTTTTTGAAATGAACAACAGCAAATCTGAGCTACTTGATAACAATTTAGCTAGTATTTGTGAAGGTAACAGCCAGTTTAGGCTAGTCTTCCCTTGGGATCATCAAATATCATCTCACTATATTTACATTTCATTTGTCCTTGTAGGCCCTGTACTATTGATATCTTCAGTGTTTAGCTGTGTGTCTAATAGTATGTAGCAGTCAGCTTAACCCAGTTGACTGGAAGAGAACATGTACATGGACACAAAGAAAGATGGAAATAAGTACTTGCCAGCAGAACAGGACCTTCAAGTCAGGTGCTTGTACAGTTAAATAGAACAGTGTATATAAAAGCTCTTTGCAGAGACTAATGTTGGTCAGCTGCCTTAGAAATGACTCTCTCATCCTGCCCACTGTTGGCGGGAATGAAAACAGACAAGGGCTGACATGGAGACCAGTGTGGCTGTTCCTCATGTCTGGTCATTTCACATCCGGGTATATAGCCTACAAGGACAGAAGCGAAGGCTTCCGCAGAGCCTCGTGTCGCCACACTCGTAGCAGCCTGATGCACAGAAGCTGTGAGGTGGAAGCCACCGCAGAGTCCAGGGATGGAGGAGAGGGTTATCACTCAGCTCTGGAAGGAAGATCTGAGACATTTTACATACAGAGAAGTCCCGAGGACACTTTGCTGAGGGCAGCAATAGGCCAGTCACAAAAACACAGACAGTGTGTACTTCCGCTTCGGAGGGTCCTGGAGTAACAGTCACTGTTGGGAGGGAAGGTGAGTGGGGAGTTAGTGTTCAGTGGATGCAGAGTTGCTGCTTTGCAAGTTGAAAAGCTTTGTGGAGATGGTGCTGTCCAGTGTGTATGTACCCAGTATTGCCAGACCTTGTGCTTAAGAGATGGTTAAGATGGCAAAGAAACCAACAGCTTAGTGGCAAATTTTACCTCAAGTAGGATAGGCAAAATGATCCCATTGGGTTGGGGGTGAGGAGTCATGGAAAGTAAGAGAAGCCATTAGTGGCAATATGTGAATAATCACCAGATGACAGTCTGTCCACCAGGTATTGTCATGCTATGTGCATTGTGTCTGCATTTGAACGTTCCGTAATGATTATTTGTAAGTTCCTAATTGTCATTCAGTTGAGAAGACTACTTGCCTTTTCCATAACTAGGGGGTGCTTCAGGAAAGAGGGCTGTGAGCCAGTGTGGGGTAGAGCTAGTTTGCTACTCAGTGCTGGAGGCTGAAGGATGGTGACTTTGGAGGGAAGTTTCTCTTCAGACAGGTGATTCTGTGGTAATTCATAGAAGGTCGAGAACATGAGACCTCCTCACTTCTCTCTGGCAAGTGGACATCAGCACTCAGCGATCCGCTCCTTCTCTTCTGATGGGCTTTAGAGATTTTACTTGCTGCCCATGAGAGTGTCTCAGTTACCCCTCACTGTGAAGTTAGCATTAAAAATACCAGCTCCAGACCCCACAGCTAGCTGTGGAGCTGGTGGCAGTTAATAGCTTTGTAGGGGAGGGAGAGTCATTTTTCTTCAGGCCTGTAGCCACTGGTAAGTTACCCATGGTTTGGTAAATAACCTCACACCTATGCGTGTGCAAGCAATCCTCATTAAATATGGAAAGGAGGGGCAAGATGGGCTAGGTAGGGGGAGGGGACATGATAAAAATACATTCTGTACATACATGAAGTTGTCAAAAATAAATTAAAAGAATGGAGAAATACCATGGCAAGCAGTTCATGGGGCAGAATTTATGACGAACCTCCCCACACTAAGAAAGCTGCGTTCTGCTTTGGGGCCCAAAGGTGGGTATTTTTGCTTTCATTGTGGTTAGACTATGCCACCTGTTTATTTTGAATCTTTAATCATTTCTTGTGGACAATACAATCCCTTTCTCTAAGCAGGACCGATGTTGTGAAGGCTCATAAAATTTCCTACTTTACTGTGAAGACAGCCAATAAGACATACATAGAAACATTTTGTTACACTAGGCTTCACGGTGTGCAAAGTCTGATCTTCATAACATTTTTAAGACAGAAGTTGTAGATGAGAGTTTTGGTTTTTTTTTTAACAGTAACATTTAAATTTTACGGCATTTTTGCTCTTGGTTATGAAAGAAAGTATGGGGGATTTATTTACTAGAAGGATAAGAGGAATACATTTTATTTGAGTTGTATAAAGATGCCCATGTTTAACTTATGAGGGCTAATTCTGGGTACCACTGTGATAATCTGTTGGACATTAAAAAGAAAGTTCCCACTGGTGAGACGGCTAATGAGAGGTAAAGGTACTTGCTGTCAAGTGAGTTTGATTGGGGGACCTACATGGGGGAAAGAGAACCAGCTTTGCAAGTTGTTCACATGCTCTGTGACTCGAGTGGACACGTGCACCTTCATACAGTAATAGGAAATAATGTTTTTAAAGAAGGCTGGCTAAGAAGGAGTGGGAGAGAGGGCTCAGCAGTTTAGAGAGTGTTCTGCTCTTACAGAAGACTGGTGTTCATTTCCTCGCATCCATGGCAGGCAGCTCAGCACTCACCTGTCTCCAGCGCCCTGGGAAGCTGGTGCCTGGCCTTTGAGACCAATCAAGTGAACATACACATACTTAAAAGTAAATCTTTAAATAAAATGGTTGGCAAAGAACTTTTAGCATTTACTAAAATTGTTGAAAATGGAAAGAATGACATATTTTACAGAGCTTGAAAATGAATCATCTGTGACCCAAGGGTGCAAGAGGGAGCAGCCGGAGGGTGACTGTTTGGTTGTCAGCGTTTCCTTTGAATGCCTGCTGTCTACACCAGAGAACAGTAGTGCTCACACAGGCAGGGGCTGTGCTCACTGCCAGGGCAGTGGCGTGTGTGTTTATGGACGATCAGATTATAACGGAGGATTTGTTCACATGAATTTCTTGTTCATGGGTGCTTCAGCAAAGCGTGGGAAGCACTGTGGCACACCTGCCTGTGCTGTCTCGCTTCTGATCACTGTTGTTCTCCAAGGCTTATTCATCCATACACATTCTGAGTACCCTATGCATGGAAAGTTACGCTAAATACTGAGAGGAGCTGAGGAGGCCAAGTCTGTGAGAGCCTGTGCTTTCAAGCTCAGCACAGACGTCATTCCAGAATCGCAGCAGGCAGCTGGGACAGCAAAGCAGCAGGTCCCATATCAGGGAGTGCTCAGCTGGTCTTTAGGAAATGGAGGGACACCGAGAGCAAGGGATGAGGGCAATCGGCTCGCATTTAGGGTGAAGTCCAGAGCGCTGTGTGTGTTGCAGCAGTGTATGGCTAGACTAAGTGTTCTTCGACAGTTGTCCCCACATCATGTTGGTTGATGTGCCATCATGTTGGTTGATCCCAGGACTCAGAGGTCCAGATCTCTACCTGGAATATACTAACCACATTCTGTCGCCTGTAACTCAGCCATCCTTGCCTCCCAGTCCCTGAGTTGGGCCATGTAGGATGCCTGGCTCCAGGGAGGAGGCTGAGAGGCAGGGAAGATAGGTATTGGGATCTAATACCCTATGGCCCCAGGTACTTTTCCTTCATGAATAATATTTCAAACCTATCAATGGTTTGTGCACTGAAACCACAAGTCCCCAGCCACCTTATTTTATCCCCCAAAGCCTTGGTATAATGTTCATCAAACACTTGAGTGACCAGTTGCATTGGAATTCCCCAGTCAGAATAAAATCAGTGATGCCCTCAGGGGAGTGCATTGTGCATTGTTTCAGGGCTGGGTTGTCTAGAACCTTTCAATGGAAGGAAGAATGGGGCTGGGAGAAAGTTCTACAGGTAACGTGAGCTGAGAGCCAGCTGGACAGCCGCCTCAAAACAGGTGCTGACGGGGCTTCCCAAGTGTGCACTGGCTTGTCAGAAATGCTGTGGCCTAGCTAAACTCATCATGTGGGGTTGGATTCTGGTCACATAAGGACACCCTGTGCCTCTGTCCGCGGGTTGAGGTCTGGTCAGTGTTGATTTTGAACAGCTGTGAGAACTGTTGGGTCAGGTAAGAGGCTGTTCTGTAGTATATTTTGCCTGGTTTCCTGTCTGAGACACAGATTTTTTTTTAGTCACATTTTATAGGAGGTGTGGTCAGGGGCCTGTTCTCTGTTAAGAGGAGGTATCTCAGAACAAGGTAGGATGGAACTTATTTCTGGAAGTACTTAGTGGGTTTGGAGTTCACCATCACTGAGGAGTCCAGCTAAAGCACAGGTTTCCTGGATTGATCATGTCTGTAGGTAGGAGATTAGTTCAGTGATTTAATATTGCTAATTTTGTGGAACACCCTATGCTATTGAAGATGTCCCCTCCCCCCATACTGGAGTCAGGGGTGTGTAGAATGACCCCTGGACACTGGAAGAGGCAAGAAGTGGCCAAGTTCAGGAAGCACAGTAGCCAGGCTCTGTCAGCAGTTACCATCCCATGGTACCTGAGCTCCTTTGTGGCTCTGGCTGCAAATGAATTCTTGAGTTCACAGTGTGTCACAGAAGACCTGCCTGAAAGCCAACAATTTCTGTCCATGTCCAGAAACGCAGCAGAATTTTGAAATGCTTAGATAGTAAAGCATCTTTGAAAAAAATTTGCTATGAAAGTGTTAATTGTTGATGTAGAAATTATATCCTAGAGCCATAAAATGGTAAGTAGAAAGCCCTTCCCTGTTCTTCTGTGTTAATGGCTCCATACTTCTTGCTTTATTCCTATCTTTTCCTTTTCTTTCCGTTGCTGTTTGCTTCAGAAAACCAAATGGCATTACTTCTCTGCTCAGCAGCATTTGTGCCCCTGATAACACCAGTGCATGTTTCCACAGCTGGGGGTGGGGGTGGGTTTCCTGTATTAATCACCATCTGCTGCATGAGGAAACCTCTTTGGTGAGAGTTGAGAGATGCATTAATCTATGGGTATAACAATAAGTCATTAAGAATTAGTTTAATCAGTAACTATTAAGTAGAAAACTAGTATTAGGTTCTCCCCTGTGCCGTGTGACCTGTTCAGCCTCAGGTTCCTAAGCTTGATACCAGTGTTAGGATAGGGCTCCACCCTAGGAAGTAGATCTTAAATCCAATTAAAGAGTGATTGGTTATTTCCATAATACATGTGGCACTATTGCACTGGTGGGCATTTGTTTTTCATTAACCTGTGATGCCAAAGAGAGCAATATCTCCCTGTTATGGGGTAACTCCTTATGTATATACTTTAAGAAGCTTCTATTGTGATAGGTTTCCATAATGATTTTTTTGATGTAGGCACATAGTGCTTAAACTTTTCTCTTTAGATTGCATTCATTGTGTCCCATAGATTTTGCTAAGTTGTATTTTCATTTTCACTCAGTTATAGGAAATTTTAAATTTCCTTCTTGATTTCTTCAGTGGCCCAGTTATCATTCAGTAGTGTGTTGTCTAGTCTCATGAGTTGATGTGCTTTCTCTACTGTTTTTGCTGTTTGAGTTCTGTAGGCCTCTTTTAACTTAGATGGGCATCTCTTTCTCTGGGTTTAGAAAATGTTCTATAGTTTTATTCAGAGTATTCTCTATGCCTTCATTATGGTCCTTTTCTTCTATCTTAGGTCTTTTCGTGGTGTCCCAGAGCTTGCCCACATTTTGTTCACTATATTTATTTTTTTCTTAAAATTTATTATTGAACTTTACCAAGTGATCCAGTTTCTCTACCTTGTCGTCCTACTGATTCTTTGTTTTCTACATTATCTGTTCTATCATTGAGGTTTTCTTCTAAGGTGTTTAATTTTCTTGTTGAGAATTTCATTCCAGCATTGTTTGGGTTTAGGATGTCTCTTTGTTGAATTCTATTTTTATGTCTTGGATTGACTTCCTTGTTTCATTCTTTTTTTTTTTTTTCTCCTCTTGGAGTGTATTCGTGTTTTCTGTGAGTTGTTTGAACATGTAATCATTCTTTGAATTCTCTGGAAGTTTTTCCAGATCTGTGGGATAGGTGATTGATTGGTGGAGGAGACATGATGTCTTGGTTTTTCATGTTGTTTCTGTTTCTGCACCAAGACTTGCCCAGCTGGAGGTAGTTTGTTGGTTGAATTATTGTGAGTTGGGAAGAGCTAAATGATTGCTCCGCTCTGCTGATATAAGTTTGGAATTTTTAGATAAGCAAATGTTTAAGGGTTAAAAAAGAAACAGGCCATCTAGTAATTATGTTTTCTCTGGAATGAACCGCAGACTGGTAAGAGGGCTCTGGCATACATAGTAAAGGAGGAAAGACGGGCTCCTTCGAGGAAGTGTAGATTTCCTTGATTCAAATTTGCTTTAAAATACAGAGCCAAGCGAACATGGGCATGCTTTGATTTACTTAATGTTTATGTACAACCAGAACCTAGATATGATCCCAAATAGTTCTTTATTCTAAGTAGTCGTAATTTGCAATGCATTTCTTCAAAGTATGTTGTATTAACTTCAGAGTAAAACAAAGCTTATGAACATTTGTGTAGATTTAAAATTTTTAAAGTTCTGGTCAATCATCTAACTCAGATTGTGTTTACCCTTATTTTAAGATGAAGATAGAGCTTAAACTGAATCAGCACCATGCATTTTTTGGTGGATGTTCTAGCTTTCTGTTGATGTAATTAACACTATGATCAAAAGTGGCTTGGGGAAGAAAGAGTTTATTTGGCTTACATGTCCAGATTATAATCCCTCAGTAACCTGGAGCAGAATCCATGGAGGAAGGCTGCTTACTGGCTTGTTATTGGCTTGCTCCGTAGCTTCTGCTCAGCTAATTTTTTTTTTTTTTAACAGCCCGGGACCCCTGCCTAGAGATGGTACCACCCATAGCGGACTAGGCCCTAGAAATAAAGAAAAAGGTCCCATAGGAATCCCCACAAGCCAGTATTTCCCTAATTGACACTTTAGATAACTCCTGGCTGTGTCAGTTTGACAGCTGAGACTAACTAGGAGAGGGGGTAATGTGTCATATTACCATAGAATTAAAGAGAATGCCGTTGGAATTCACAGATCCAGCCAACCAGTTTGAATCATTGAACAATAATGTTGATGTAGACTCTCTACTTGTTAATATTTGAATTGTATTTAACTTAATGGGTGCGTATGCATGAACTTAAAAGTTATTAAAATATTAGCCTAGTATTCTGTAGGAAGGGCCAGTTCAAGTATAACTGGCAGCAAAAAGATGTGCATTATAAATTATGGTTATGCAGTACTCTTAGGGTAAGTGATTTTTGAAGGTACTTGGTTGGTTTAACCTTTGAAAAAATGTGTTTGGGATCAAAGCTACCAGCATTCTTGGCCCTGAAGATTGGGGGGCAGCAGAGGCAGCCCACGCTGCTCTGACTCTGAATTGGAACTTGGACATCTAGGTTGGCTAGAGTCGTATCTGTTCACTTGGCTTTGACTTCCAGCACTTACAAGAATTCTGCATTGCTTAAAGGAGCACATGCTTGCTTTAATTAGAGAAGCAGGTTAATTTTCATACACTCCTAGCATTGCTGTCGAAACCAGGAGTTCTGAATATACAAAAATGTATCTCTGTGTCAGACCATTGCCATGGCACCGCGTTATACTTGGCTTTCTCCCCCTGGTCTGTATGTATGTATGCATGCATGTATATGTATTACATAAAAAAACTTAAATTTCTGTTTTAACTTCATTAGTGTCATTGAGGATTTTATTTAAACATATAAAAATAAATGTGTCATCATTTCAGAAAATGAGTAAAATGCTACTTTGGCTTTGAAGCAAATGCTTGGATTATCCCGATCCTAGCTGTCAGTGGGGTAGAGAGGCATCTTTCCAGTGAGAGCAGAGCTGTGACTGTGCATTTTCATTTGTCTGGGATGGAAATGGCTTCTGATACTTTATATTTCATTGTCATGTTAGAGATTCCATTTCATGATCATTTGTTCATTCACATGTATCTTTATTTTTAGCTTTAAGCCAAAGACATGAGGCCTCAGCTGAAATGAGGTGGTTTTGAGGTCATCTGATTTCTGGCTAGAAGTGTACGGTCGCCTCGTCCTGAAACCACTTCACACAGAATGGTAATGGCAAAACCTGAGGGTGGGAGGGGGGCCTCCTGCCCTCCCCAATGCCTCCCTTTGTAAGATGTGAAAGCCTAACACACTGACATTCCTTAACTAGAATTGTTCAAACATTTTAACATCATTAACATCATAAATCCCTGTGCAAGTCAGTCTCTTCAGATAAATGTCTAAAATCAGGTTTGTTTTTTTTTTTAAAAAGGAGCTGCTTAAATAGCAACAAAATATATGCCACAAGAAAAGCCCTGAGTCCCTAGGGGTTTACACACCGAGACAGTTTTCACTTTGAAAGCCACCAGAGCTTGCCCCCAAACAGAAGGGAATCCGGTCTTAACAGTATTTTAGACTCAAAGGTAAGAATTTTTGCCACAGTGCTCTGTTCCTGTGGTAATTTTAATTCTGTGTCTCCGTGTGTTTTGTTTTCCAAAAGTTAAATTGCCTTTTGGGAATCAGGTTTTTTGCTTTATTTTATATGCATCAGTTCAGCTTTTAATAATGTTATTTTCAAAGGTAGTAATAGAACTAGGTTTTTGGTTTTTGAAAAATATTGTTGGATATTTGGGGTGGGTGAAAGTGTATTCTCTTGATTGTGATGGACCGAGGCTGTTAAGTATGTTGAAGAGGTAGGGCTTACAGTGACAGAACCCAGCTTGACTTCTGGGAATAGAATAAAGTTCTTTGCTTAAATTCAAAAGTTATTCTAAGCCATCAGTTCAGAGAAGGGCTGCTTATACAGATCCACATCCTGTATTAGATATAATAGCATCAGTTTCTAAAATAACATCGCAAATTTACTTCATTTTAGCCTTCATGTGAATTTGCTCAATTGCTAAGATGTGGAAGAGATTGTTTAATCTGTTCTATAGAAGGCAGCTTCCGTTCAGTTCTGTTCAGTGGCCAGTGGCCTGTCCTTTCCATGTTTCCTTGAGAGACTCTTTTAACAGTGCTTCTATGCTTTACACCCACATTTGTCTATAATATTTTCTTAGCCCTTAATCTTGGGAGCATATCTGCTTTCTTCATGAATGTGACATTTTGTGATCATAGATTGTTCACCAGCACCAAGATAAAACTGACCCAGGGGGTGCTGGCCCTAGTGGTCCCCCATGAGACCAGCTTTCTCGCCCGTGTTTTCTGCTTGTATTCACAGGCCAGCCTTGCCTTGTGTTAGTGGAAAGTGAGTTTCGTACCCATAGGTTTGCACTTCTTGGAAATGAGAATTCTGAACCCTTGGTCTTACGTAGCATGGTTCTTAAGCCCATGGGAGAAGGATCAGTCATACAGTTCATTCTTATATATTAACAGTGCATTAATGAGACCATGCAGAGTCATACATTCCTTTAGTCCGAGCACTTGAGAGACTGAGGCAGGAGGGTCACTTGAATCTAGGACTTCAAAACTGACCTATGCAACATATTGAGACTTTGTCTTGATGGGGGACAAAAATCTTATGGAGAAACAGTTACTGATATTACTAATGCCTATACTTGTAGAAATTCTCATTTCTTGGACATTGTTGTACATGCTTTTAATCCTAGTACTTAAGAGGTAGAAACAAACAGATCTTTGTGAGTTTGAGGCCAACTTGGTCTACATAGCAAGTGGGGAGAACCTGTCTCAAACAACAACAGAAACAAACAAAAAAGAAATAGAATGAATGCCATTTTAAAGACTCATTATGGTGAAATGTTTTGACCCAGTAAATATTGAATAAATAAGTGTTACATATAATTATAGTTTAATATTGATTTTGCTATATGAAATGCCTTGTCTTGAAGCCTAAGAGCCAATTGTAAGATGAGAAAATCATTAATGTTGAAATGTTTTGGAAAATTTAAAATAAATACCTTTCTGAGAATTTTTTTTTTCTTGTGTAATTTATTTTCCCTTTTGTTTTTTAGGTTTGCAAATTTTTTTGGTGATGGCATGTCAGAATCTTGGATCCCTAAGTTCAATGTTGGAAATAATGTTGTTCATATTTGAATGTGTTGGTAGGTGAATTAGTATATCTAATAAAAGTCTGTAAAAGAACTCCATGCTTCCAAGTCGGCAGGCCTGTCATGAGATTGTCCCCTGACAGTGCTGTACTGGAGACAGTTACCTTCTGAAGGTTTGGGGTGTTCTTGTGGACTTCATGTTGTCCCAGGGATTTGTGTAATTTGATTTGCTTATTTTGTTTTACTCTACAATATAAATTACTTAGATCAGGGTTGGAGAGATGGCTCAGCTGGTCTTCCAGGGGACCCTGGTTCAATTCCCAGGACCCACATGGCAGCTAACAACCATCCATAACTCAGGGAATCCAGTGCCTTCCTCTCTGGCCTCCGCAGCCCTTGCACAATCTGGATTCACTCACATACAATCAGGCAATACACTCATGTACTTAAAATTAATAAATTTTTTAAAAAATTACTTAGGTCAGAGTTGATTATTGATTAGGCATTAAGAAGAGAAGGAAAAACCATCCGTGACAATCTTAAATGCAGTAATTAGAAAATTTCTCCTTGGAAATTGACTCAGAAAGGTCTGAATTAGAATATGCAAATTTTACTCAAATGTGCTTGTGACAAAATGCTGCCCATTTTTAGAATTAGACATCATGATATAGGTCATGGGCACTAACATTGGGGGAATGGGCTGTTCACTTTTACCCCTTTCCGCTCCCCTCTTACCAGGTGGATGAGTTAGTGGAAAGGACTTGGCAGTGTGAGTGAAGAGAAGGCTTATTTCCCCCTGAAATATAAGAGTAGGTCCCTTCCATGCCCGAGCTCTCCTTCCAGCTGTGCTCTGTTTTCATGTAGCCCCAGAATGTGGGCTCAGCCACCCACAGGACAGATAGAACATGGTGCTGGGCAGGCGCCAGTAATGACCTAGCCACTCAAGGAAAGGTAATTGTCCTTTGCCAGCCCACCTGTTACTGAAGGGAATAAAAGATGGGAGGAGCATTTGGGACATAGCTACTTTGGTGATGGCTATGACTGTCTCCTTACTCTTGTGACCCAGGCTGGGGAATAATGATTGTGAAGTCCACACTCAGAACGACTGGAATTAGATCAGAGGGGAAGGTGAAGGGGCTCCAGGTAGCTATAGAGACCAAAGCAGGAGGAGAGTGTTGATGGTGAGTTTCTTGTGAGTTTTATTCTGGGTGAGCTGCCCGTCGGCTCTGCAGACACTATGCACCGGCAGCAGCAGTCCTCGGAGTTCACGTGAAGGCTGTCAGGAGGAAAAGCAGTACCCTGTTACCCAGACCCTTTTTCTGGTTTTGTTTTTTAGTAGGAGCAATTGGCTGATAAGTATTTAATAGAAAACATTAGGTAGATTTTTTTTTTTTTTTAAATGAGTACATTGTAATCTAAGCATAGGTGACCTATTTAGCCACTCTGATTACAACTGACTTTTCGGACGCTCTCTTGAACTACTTCTGTCAGTAGAGCTGTTTCTGGTCAGTTCTAGCCACAGAATTGACGGGGCCTAGGTATCTAATATACCCAGAAGGAATTAGCCAGGCAGGAAAAAACTTACCCCCCCCCCCCCCCGGAATAAATATTTAAAAGACCTTCTTGGATTCTGAACATTGTGAGTACAAATACACAAGAAAGGGAAAAACTTAGAAACTTGGCAGTACACAGTTGGGGGTAGGCTGGGGACTGGGCCACACAGAGCTGACCTGACGAGCCCTAAGGGAAAAGAGAGCGCATCCCTGTTGATGAAAAGATGGTGCTGAAATGTCTTGGACAGGAGACAGCCTGATGTTTTTGTAGGTAGCTTCCCACAATGTTTGAGTAGTAATGTGAATATTTGGAAATACTAATGCTTTTTCTAATGGTGAGTTTGATTATTCTGGTGTCTTCTAAATGTGTTTGTGGCTCGGTGGTTAACTTAATTTCAAGTAAATACTTTAAATATTATAGAAAGCATATTACCTATTGTATACCTTTAGGAAATGATTTGAGTACTGACCATGGTGGAGAATTGAGGGCCTGGGTGGAGTCAAGTGTCTGATGACTACTTCCTAGAAACTTCTAAGGCAAACTTGAATCTGTATTCAGATTTTGTTTCAATTGCAGTTGTACTGATTAGAATAGTTGAGTGTGTGTCTCAGGGGAAATCTGTCCTTCCTGGGTCACTGCACCTCATACCCTAGTCCATTCCATTCCCAAAGGGAAATGGGTCTGTGTGAGTTAGGCACACTAAAAACAGAGGGCCCCAAAGTGCATGAAACACTGGTTCGTCGTGTTGTGGAAATTGTACAGAAACTCCACATGGAAATCTACCAAAAGCCAGGGCTCCTTCCTCAGCAGGACAGCACAGACGTCTTTTTGCAGTGTCCACACCGGCAGAGACCTTAGCTTGTGAGAATGCTGGTTCTATGGATCCCCTTCATTGTACGTCTTCCTTCACTGTGACTTTCATCTTCCTCCTCTCCCAGGATGAGAGTGAGTCACCTCTCCCAGGGATGGGACCTCAGGGCTTGAAGGACACCCACTGCCTCTTCACACAGAGACCTGCAGCCAGAGGCTGGGGCCTCCTAGACAAAAAGAACTAGACTGTGCAGAGGCTGCTCCCACGGACCAGTGGAGCAGGTAAGCCTGGGGCGTCAGGTTGGTAGACTTCCTGTCCATGGAGGCAGTGTCCCTCCTCCCCCTTCAAAAGTTGAATTACTGTCTTTCTAAAGTGAGCAGAGTTTTTTTTTCCCCCTTAAAATTTCTAATTATTACGAAGGTTTTTTCCTTAAGTGTGAACTTTTATTATGTCAGAATATTAAATTCTTGGTGTAAAATATGTTCTTAAGTTATATAATAGTGACTGGAAATTTAGGATTCTGTTGTGGCTTATAAATTTAAAGCACATTTTTAGGAAAATTGCCCAGATTTCCAGTTAACTCATTTTTTCCTTGCGGATTTTCTGGGTATATGGTCACTCTTGAATTTGTAAGTGTGGAGGAGGCTCCCTCAGATCGTATTCTGATTCCTTTGGACGCCTTTGACGTGTGCTATTAGAAACTGAATTCCTCAGAAAGTCTGGGCAGTATGTCTCCTTTGCAGTCAGATCATCTACTTGTTCTGTTGTGTGTAGCTAGGGCACTCCTATGTTTTCCCTTGGTGGGTTAAAAAAAAAAAATCACATGCAAATCATACGCAGAGACAGTGGCCATGTCAGAAGCTTTTGAAGCCAGATTTTATCCCCAAACTAGACCAACTTTGTAGGCCCACATGAATCCACATGAACCTACACATTGACTATCATGGTGTGTATTTATAAATAGTCATGCAACCTTTTAAAAACTTCCATTAACGCAAGATTTTAAGTTTTTTACACATTGATATCATTTTCAGAAACGATATAAATGTGTTTTGTGTAAAAGGGTATGCTATATATAATTTTCTTACTCTTACACTAATAAAAATTAAGTAGTCCAGTTATTTAAAACCCGACCCTTTAAAATGGTCTTGGGGGTGGGAGCTAAAGCATAGATGTTTTTACTTTTCCTGTATTGTGAATACATGTTAGTTTTGTAGCTGTTACATGTGTGTTTCCCAGGTATAAAGATATTATGATCAAGTCCCTGTATTTTCACCAGGTAAAGTCTCTGAGCTCTTTATAATCACTAAGTGCTCACTGAAAATGCATCTCAACTTTTCTGTGTAGGTAGCATACTTTGTCCAAGTAAAGTAGCTTTATACTCATTGAATTGGATGGGATTTGTAATTCAGACAGAGAGGAAAGACCCCTCTTTGGGAAGAGCAGTGGTGTGGTCAGGGGACAGTTTGCAGGAGTCAGTTTTCTCCTTCATTAGTTCAGGAATTAGGACATCAGGTTTGTGTGGCTTTTACCCACTGATCCATCTCAGTGGCCCTGATATTTGACCTGCAAAATATTAACCACTAATAACAATAAAGTATATGCCAAAAATGACCAGAAATGATGTGTTGGTTATAATTTATATTATTTTTATTTCTCCTTGTCTATAATACCAAACCTAAGGCTCACTTTGCCATTCTCTTACTTAGCTGGACTACTCTCATTAATGAGTTTTGAAGAATTGGACCACCATGCACTGGAGGAGACTGCTGTGTCCCTGGTGTTTTGAGCTGCACAGTCTTCTTCATCTTCCCAGTGTAATGGCATTTTTTTGGAAAAAATTTTAAGTGGAATAGTGCCAGCTTCTACATCTTGTCCACTTATAGGTCAGCCTCTGTGCTGAGTGTTTTATGTGTAGTGTGCCAGGGAGTCCATTTCCAGGGAGGACATGGGTTTTCCTGGTCTTCTATGGCAAGGCTGGCATCTCTTCAGTGCGTTATTTTTTTAGGGTTTATTTTTGCTACTTTTAATTACATGTATGTGTGGGAAGTTGGTTCTGTGCCTGTGTGCTCAGGTACTAGGTATCAAATCCCCAGGAAGTAGAGGTACAGGCAATTGTGAGTCCCCCAGTGTCAGTGCTGGGAACTGACCTGGGGTTGTCTGCAAGAGTAGCCAGTGCTCTAACCACTGAGCCTTCTCTCCAGACCCCAGTGGGTTCTTTTGACCAGGACGTTCAGAAGAGGCTCTATGATCTAGATCTCAGAATAGCTTACTGTGCAACTTTGAGATTCCTATTTGTGGAATTTTCTAGAATTTCCTAAAATATTCAAGTCCTTATAGCATGGTTTTCCTGCCTGAGAGAAGTGGACAGTTACTTAAGTACTTGGTGAATGCAGGCCTGTGTGCAGCTTGTGGGTGGCTCAGGCTTGTCCCCAGTTCCAGTTTGGCCTGATTGAGCAGATCTGGGTCTGAGAGGTCGAATTTGTTGAAAAAAAAATTTTTTTTTTTTTTTTTAAAAACCAAGATGGAGGCAGGTTAGAGCATGGCTTTGCCTGTCTACCACCATAAACAAAATGTTTTAACGCCTCTCCAGGAAACCATTACACCAAATTGTAGTTTCTTCCCTCCCAGATTTTAATTTTTAAATTTATCTGTTTAATTGAGATTAGGATTAATTCCGTATCTGCCATCTCCTCTAAAAAATGAAAAATTGCTCCCAGCAGTTGACCAAAAAGTCCATGTAGGGATTTTTACAAAGTTACAAAGAGTAACTATAACTTAAAATCTGGAAAAAAACTAATCTGATTGTTGAGGTGAGAAGTCGGTTTTATAAAGACCCTTCTCCTGAGGCCTTTCTTGCTTGTCTGCTCTTTAGAGGCAGCTGAGGACCTTCTGAGTATGAATCCAGAGGCACACATGAACCGTTCGACTCTGGGCGGGCACAGGCAATGTCTGTTCTCAGTGTCTTGACCTGCTGGTCAGCTGCCTGGATCTGCTCATCATCTTCCTCTTGCCTGCTGGGAAAGAGGGTTCTTAGTTGCACTAATGCAGCCACCCCAGTGCTGAGGTGGCACTTAGTGCACAGGCTTTGTGTCATCTGGCAAGTGATTGAAGATAGGATTGTGTCTGGCCAACCAGAAGCTTTTACTTCCTATCATGTCTCTCCCCACTCTTTTCTGTGGGTCCACACCAAAATCATTCTTTCAGAAAGCTCTTTGTGGACTCCATTCAGTTGGGCCTTTTGTTCTTGTAGCATATTAGTGACATTTCCTGGGTCCCAGGCAGTGTCCTGGACCCTTAGGAAACAGACATGTGTATAAGGTTTGTGTTTGAGATAGGGTAACCTGGCCTTGACAACTGGCAACAAAATTAGAGAAAGCAAAACCATGGCTAAGAGGTACTGTACGCTCAGTATGCTGGAGGAAATGCAAGGCAAAACAGGCGTTAGCTAGGATGTCAGGGTGGGTGGGTGTTCCTGGGAAGGTGCAGTTTGAGAAGGTGGTATTTGTATAAGTAGGAAGTGGCTAACAGGTTTGTCTTATGGAAGAGAAGTAACTCTACTGTGCTGTCTCCAGGAAGTTTCCGCCTTTCCAGACACTCCATGGCTCCCACTACATAGGTGTGTCATCTGTGCACAACCTGGCAACCCTTCATATTTGCCTCGACTGATTGTCCCCAAAGTCCAGCACTGGCATCAGCTCCATGGCATTGAGAGGTTGTGATCCTTAAAACAAGTTCAAAGGCTGTACCAAAGGTATCCATGTTCCTTGAGGGGGGCTATAGCACAGACCCAGATGGGGCAGGCAAGTGTGAGAGCGTCGGGCCTGAAGACACTGAGAATGAGACCAGTGCGGTGGGGAGGAAGTTCAAATCTGGGGACAGAAAGGCTTCCCTGTGGGAGTTCACACTAGGCAGGGCTGAGATTCCTGTGGATTCCTTTGGACACAAGACTCAATAGACAGGGACTAGGTTGTTGTGTTGGCTTGTGGTTTGAGAAGATGTAGTCATCTTCCTGTGCTGGAAGGCATGGTACTAGGGTGTACAGCTGCTGCTTAGCAAGCTCTAACCAGGAAGCAGAGAGCTTGGGTGGCCCAGGGTAGGCATGACCTATAAGCCCCACCCCTGTGGCTCTTTATTTTCCAGCTAAACTGCGTGTCCAAAAGGTTCTACAACCTCCCAAAGCAGCACCCTCAGTTGGGACCAACCTATGAAACACATGAAACTGTGAGGAACAGTCCACTTCCAAACCATAATGCCCGGCTGCTGGTTTATAGTTTACAAGATTGAGTTCAGGTTCCTTCCATGTTTTCTCTCCTCCAGACTCACGCCTCTTTGTAATATCAGCACTTACCCGATTGTGCATCACTATGAATTATGGACACTTCAAAGACTGGGATGCCTGTATCTGAGATGCACTGAACTAGAATTTGGTCTTCGAGCTGCTCCTCTAAATGGTGTGTGCTTTTTGGATATTTAAGCTTTCCTTTGGAGTTGTGTGACACCATTGTGGGGTGGTCAGCGGGACAGATGTCGAGTGTGGAAAATGGACCCTCCTGCCTATAACCTCTCAGCGGGTATGCCACCTGCCCCAGTACCGCTGCACACAAAGCTGGTTCGCCACCAGGTTTCAGCGCACTAATTCCAGAGCCATCATGCGTTCATAAAATCAGTGTAAGTTGTAGCCAAACAGAACTTTGTAACTTCTTTCTCTGAAACTGCTTTGATGCCAACTAGCCTAACTAGGCAGATCAAAGAGAGAATTTTCTGGAGAAGTTGAAGGTCTGTAGCAGTGGTCTGATACATCTTTTTGTGTAGTCTTCACAGGTTTACTGTAAACAGAATATTATTCTCCCTGTCCTAAGGGAAGACTCCTGTTGATTGTGGCCACTTGGCGTTGCCCAGTGCTGGTCATCTTCCTGTGCCATCTTCCCAGCCTCTTTTTGTCGTAAGACATCTAGATGTTTTCTAGGTGAAACAATCAGGCAGTAATGCAGGTGGCGCCTATTACATAGGAGGCTTGGCTTCTGTTGAAGTCATCGATTCTGCTTGCCATCATAATAATGATCTTTACTTAGGCCATATATGGTGGTGCAGGCCTTTAATCCCAGTACTTGGGAGGCAAAAGCAGGTGGATCTCTGTGAGTCTGAGGCCAGCCTGGCTACATAGTGAGACCCTGTCTCAAAAAACCTAAAAAACAACAACAACAAAAAACCCTCAAACCCAAGCATTGTTGCTCTATTGTCTCTTCCCTCTTCCTCTTCTTGGTCTCAGAGTCTCTGCACCTCCGAAGGTCTCGTGAGCTTGCCTCCTTTCATCAGACACCCTCCCCAGAGCCCTCTGGAGCAGCATCTCTGTCAGTATTGCCCAAATTTGTCCCCTCGACTAAAATGTAAACCCAGAGAGGACAGCGCTTCAGTGAGTTCCTGACTGCTTCTTCAAAACCTACAACAATCCCTGACATGTCTGTCCAGAATGAATGAACCATCCCATCCCTTTCCACTCAGGAGTTGTAAGGAAGCTGGGAGATGCTGGAATCTGGATTTAGCCTTTAATCCCTGTACTCTGGAGCTAGAGGCAGACAGATCTCTGGGAGTTTTAAGTATAGCCTGGTCTACATATCAAATTCCGGGACAGCCAGGCTATATAATGAGAATCTTTCTCAAAAATAGTCTGGAGCAGGAACCACTTCATGGGAGCTGCGCCCAGAGTGGGGTCTCCATTCCCCTGTCAGCAACATCATGCTCGCCCCACCCTTGCCTTGGGAGAATACTTTGCATCTTTTAAAAGCATTTCAAAGGGTCTTACTTTTCTCTTCTGTGACAAAATACCATGACCAAGGCAAGGCAACCTCTAGGATGAGTTTATTTTGGCTTACGGTTCCAGGGGCATGAGTCTGTCACCGCAGGCCTAGGAGCAGGAAGCCAGAGCACTCACAAACACAAAGCAGAGAGAGACTGGGAGTGGGAACTGGAGAGAGAACTGGAAGTCATCTTCGTCCCCCCATCCCCATCCCCATGCACCCAAATTGATGTACTTCCGTCCAGCAAGGACTCCATGACCTCCCATAGAGCGCCACTGACTGGGGACCAAGTGTTCAAATATTTAAACCTGTGGATGCCATTTCTTCATTCAAACCATTGAAGTGAATTAATGGGCTCAGCAGATAGCGCACTGGGCAGCAGCCATGTGCCTGCCACAGTGGTGGAGACCAGGATTTGAAGGTTCCTAGGCAGTCTTGCTGGGCTGACCATTACTTTGCTCCTGACCTTGGTGGACAGCTATCCTCCTGCCCTCCCTGGGCTAAGCACAGAGCTGTGAGAGTGGGAAACCGTGCTTACTGGGGATGGAGCACAGTCATAGGTCTGGCTGCTCACAGAAGGCGGTGGACTGTGTGGTGGTGTGGCTTTGCTGTGTGGCGGAGAACACGAGTGAGGCTGTCATTGCCTCAGGGAGAGGAGGTCACCTCCACCATTCCCTTCTGGACTGTATTAGTAAGATTCTTATGACTCTTGAGTTATTAAGTTAGACTTACTGATTTCATTCAGAATCTAATAATCTTATCAAGTACTGTCTATGGGAAATTTTCCAGAAAGTTATAAGGTCCAGAAAGTCTACTGAAAACCAGCTTTTAAAATGCCAAATGGGCCTGTGAGATGGATCACAAGCTCGTAACCTGAGTTCTATCCCCAGCACCCACATGGTAAAAGGAGAGAACCGACTCCCACAAATTGTCCTTTGACCTCCACGTGTGCACCGTGGCGTGCGCATACCTACCCACTCCCAACAGAATTTGTAAAAATATGTGCTGCTTCTTCCAGCCCCTAATAGTATTCAAAAGGCACGAAAATAAAAAGAAGTTCCGCTCTCTAAGAATGTGACTACAATTTAAGGAAACATTCTCAAGGGTTTGCACACAAGTAATCCACCAGTTCTCCAGTAGTAAGTTCTTCAAGTTCTCTAAAAAGAGGCTCTTGAGCTTCCTCTGATTATTGAGTACTTAATTCAAAGCAGAAGCATCTTACAAACATATGTGAACACTCAGCCTGTCCTGGTTAGTTTCACTGTCAACTTGACATACCCTGGAGTCACCTGAGGAGGGAGTCTCAGAAGGATTGCCCAGGTCAGATTGTCCTGTGGGCGTGTCTGTGAGACGTTATAATAGTTAACTGATGGTAGGAGGGTCCTGTTCACTTCGGACCACACTTCCCTGAACAGGTGGCCTTGGGTTTTAAGAAAGCTAGCTAAATACGGCCTGAGAGCAAGCTGTCAAGCAGAAACCTCCATTATTCCTGCTTCAAGTTCCTTCTTGTGTTCCTGTCCTAACTATCCTCAGTGATGCCTAAACTGAAAAAGATTCTTTCTTTGACTAAGTTGCTTTTGGTCAGAGTGTTTTATTACGGCAACAGAAAGGAAAAGCAAATGCAGCCCTTGCCCATCGAACCTGTGAAGAGCTCCCCCTGAAGTTCTGGTGAAACAGAGCTCCTGTTTTAACCATGAAATCACCAGATCCAACAGTGTGCTTTCTGATGGAATCTTCTGAGAAAAGTCTACATGATGGCATTAGGAAACACAGAACCTCAAGTTCATTCTGCCCACTGGGGCCTCATGTGCCAACTATGTGCTCCAAGCCTCCAGCTCAGCTCTTCGTATGTGCGTGTATGTACACATGTGCATGCACGCCTACATGTCCGTGTGGGCATCTCGTTCAATTGCAAACTCCTATTCGGTGTTCTGGTGTGAGGTACTGACAATTCTGAGTTACACACAAGACTATAGCAAGGCAGTGGCTTGCCAAGACCTTCAGTATATGTTGTTTCCCTATCAGTTTTAAGTTCCCTGGGAGTCTGGTACTGTTGCCGTGGCCCACGTCACACGTAACACAACAGGCACAGAGATGGGGAGGGCAGGGGCTGTGTTAGAACCCGGCCTTGTCCCTCCTGTTGTATTTGCCTTGGTCCACTTTTGAATTGGTTGTAGTATTGGGAATGGGTGAAATTAAGATGACACAATAGCTTTTGTCATTGGGATTGTGTCTGAGGTCTCTGGAGTGAGGGCTAGTGGGCAGCAGACTCTCAAATTGTGTGTGCACATTCCTAGACCTGCCATGTGTAGAAAGCAGGAAGACGGAGACAGCACATGGCAGGTATCCTGGTGCTAACTAGTTGACTGACTTGGGCAACTCTGGCCCGGCTTAGCCACAGGCAGCCTTTCACTTTCAGATGGATCTCAAACACAAGAGCTCAGTGGTGGCGGTTGATGGAGCACTGTCACTGGCAGAAGGAACCTGCCAGTCCTAGGTAGGTGGGTTCTGTAGCACTCAAGACTTTGTCAGCCGGAAACCGCCAGCTATGTTCGGTTGACATTTAGTACAGTCTTGCTATGCATGTTCCTCCTCTGGTAGATGCTGAGAAACAGCTAAATCTTGCAAAGCAGTACTGAGACGGTGGACATGGAGGTGCATTCCCTTCTGTAATTCTAGCATTTGGACAAGATACCAAGTTTGAAGCCAGCCTGGGCTACATAGCAAGTTCATGGGCTGAGCTACATATGCAATGCCCTGGATTTATTCCTCAAGAGAGTTCCAGCATGGAATCAAGTAAGGCCCTTGCATCCTGTTGGTGACAGGAAACCCAGCCAGCCAGGAGTGATGGGATGCAAAGCATGTAGACTCCCCTTTGGCCTGTGACTTTGGGTGACTTTCTTCAGGGGAAGGCTGTGTGATTATGAGCAGCGGTATGGCAGTCTATCTTCCTTAAGATCATCTGTTGAGGCATTGGCCATTGAGTATCCAGTGGCAGCCCAAAGAATTGGCATTTTATTCAGTTCAGATACAAGAATGCCTTCACCTCACACTGCTCTAAATTGTGCCTCATCAGAAGCAGAACTTAACGTTCACTGCAAAAACCGGAGACTGATGGGGACTGTGGTGGTCAGTGTTAATTTGTCAACTTGACAGACTGTAGAATCACTGGGGAAGTGGGTTCTGGGCAAGCCTGTGGGGGGATTATTTTGATGATGATAATTGAGGTGGGAAAACCCATCTTAATTATGGGTGGGCCCATTCCCTGGGCAGGGAATCCTTGAATGGAGAAAATGAGCAAAGAGTGCCTTCTTCCCTCGGCTTCCTGACTACAGATGCAACATGGCCAGCTCCCTGAAGCTCCTGCTACTGTGATTTCCACACCATGAGCCAGAGTAAACCTTTCACCTTGAAATTGCCTTTGTCAAGAGTATTTTATCACAGTAACAGGAAAAGAATGTTAAGATAGAAGCACATAGTGGGTATTCCTACACTCAGGCATACCTCTGTCATGGTTCATAACCATCATGAACATATTTCTAACAAACTGAAATCACACTGTTTGTTTGAGGTTACAAAACCCCTCTTCCCTGTAAGAATATTACAGTGATGCCTGTACAAAAGTTTGAAATAGCACTAAAATATATTTTTCTTGCTGGTTAATAGTTCATCAGATGGTTGTGTTAAAGAGTTTACCCAGTCATCCTTTAGATAGTTCTCGTCTAATGGGTTATGTTGTCGAGAAGACTCCACATACTGTGTCTTTGTAAGTGCCTCTGCTTAGTGCCTTGCATGAATGGCAGATGGCATTACCAATTCAAAAGATACTTTTATAGCAAACATCAGGATTTTTTCTTTTTAATAATTATTGACTTTGCTGAGATTGAACATGGAATTTGCTGCATGGTAGACAAGTACGCTACTGTTGAGACATGGCCTACCTTGCAAAAGATATCTTTAAAATATTATTTTTGAGACAGGGTCTTGAGTTCTGGCTGGTCTTGGACTCACCATATGTTCTAGGCTGGCCTTGAACTCTTGACCCTCCTGCCTCAGTTTCCAGATGCTGAAGTTGCAGATCTGAGCCTTCACGTCTGGCTTGTGTTTAAATTAGTTTTAGGGTAAATTATTAATTTTTGTAACTTAGACACTTCCCTGTAATTTCCTTGATTTTGCAATTCAACCCATTTCACACTTACTGGTAAGAATTTTCAAGCTTTCTTTTAAAAATATTTTTATTACGTTTATTTATAGCACACACATATTTCAAGAAACACATATGGAGGTCAGAGGATAACCTGTAGAACCTGTCATTCTACCATGTGAGTCCTGGGGATCCAAATCAGTTTATCAGAGTTGATGGTAAGCACTCATACCTGCTGAGCCATGTGACAGCACTTAAACTTTTATTAAATATTCTTCTCTTCCAAGAAAAAAAAAAAGAGGCCTTCCCATTGGTCATGGTGGTGCATACCTTAAATCCCAGCACTCAGGAGGAAGAGGCAGGTGAAACTGCAAGTTCAAAACCAGCCTAACAGACATAGCTAGTTAGTTGTTCTGGACCAGCCAGGATTTCATAGTAAGACTTTTATCTCAAACCCAGACAGAAAAAAACACCCCCAAACCTGAAATGAAATTATTCAAAATGCTGTTTTTAATTGTAGACTTAATTGGAAGACATTGGAATTTTACGAGCTGGCAGCAAGTGTTTTGAGACAAATAACTCCATTAAATTGCGGTCAGGTCTTAACGAGACATGTATACCATGGTCACCTGTCTGAGCTAATAAAAATTACCAGTGATTGGCCCGCCACATCTCAGAGCCACTGAATCAGGTTCTCCTTAAAGTACTTTACACAAGTCTGCAGCCTCACAAAGAGCAAGCCAAGGTACAGGAATTTTTCTTTTGTGGCTCGGTTTGCACATTAGCTTTCAAGAGGATAGTGGCTACATTCTGCCCTAGTTCCCACTGTGAGCTGTGAGAATCAGTGCTGTTCTGGATTTGGTGCAGAAAGGGACCCATAACTGCACGTCCTGGGGAGACCCTGCAAGATGGCACTGGTTCTTTGAGTGCGTTATTTGTTGTGCATGTGACTGTTTCCAAGCTGTGTGCCTGAGTCTTGTTCCTACCTTAGATCTCATTACATTATAGCAAGTAGCTTTCAAAAATAGAATATGCAAGTTAATAATACCTTACATGTGTATAGTTCTTTGAACCATGACTCATTGCTGTTTGGTGTACACTACAATTACACTTGAAATGGATTATAAGCTGCAGATTGATAACCATGATGTCACAAAACTGTAATCCCAACATCTGGGAGGCAGAGACAGGAAGAATGCTGCAAACTTTGAAGCCAGCTTCATCTTCCTAGCAAGACTTTGTCTCAGAAGCGAGCACAAAAACCCAAATAAACAGAAAACAAAAAAAGCCCAGGGACTTTACAGATTGATACTTGGGAAAAGAAAGTAAAATAAACAGCCACATCTCTGTACACAAAACATTTGCCAGTCACCACTGGGAAACATTCATAGTTCTCTGTCCTGGAGTTGCAGATTTGTTCCTTCAAGATTTTATAAGGTAGTTTGCCTATGAATCAGCTGCCTCGTCTGTTCAGTGTCTGCCCAGCGAGTGTGGTCTGTGTATAAGAATCAGCCAATCTGCCCACAGTGGGTTAAAAGAGACATTGGCTTTGGGTGAATTAACCTCTGGGATTTCAGCCTCAAGTCATGTTGGTGCTGATGATGGCACGGGTGATGAATGCTGCTACCTTGCATGGCTCTGAGGAGTATGTGTGGGAATTTTAGTCGTGTGTCTCCCCTATTGCTGGCACCATTAGAGTGTCAGATGACTTTAAGGGATGTTGGGGAGCAAGGGAGAAGGGCAGAGAATTGCAAGGAGACTTTCTGGGGTTTTTTGTTTTTATGTTTTGAGGTTGTCTGATCAGGATGGGGGTGGAGGGGACGGATCATATATGCCCCAAACAAAACAATGTGAAGACCCTGAAGTTCTCAACTTTGTGTCACAGACAATAAGTTTATTGGGTATGTGAAATTTAAAATAGAGGTATGGCCTGGAGTAATTATTACAGCTTTTATATTCTTGTGTCTTGAGAAACACTTGAACCAGATTGGTGGTGGTGATGTTCTTTTTTTTTTTTTTTTAAGACGGTGGTCTCCCTGTGTTCCTGGCTGACCTAGAACTCACCATGTAGACCAGACTGGCCTTAATCTCACCTGCCTTTGCCCCTCATGTGCTGGTATTAGAGACATGTGCCACTACACCTGGATTGATACAGGGTTAAATCTGTTAGGTAATATTTCTTCATAACATTGGCATGCAGCCCCAAATCTCTATTTGGGGAGTGGGTGGGTTGGAATTGGGTCGAGATAGGGTCTCACTGTGTATCCCTGATCAGCCTGGAACTCACTATGTATATACCAGAATGGCCTCTAAACTCAGAGTTCCACCTGCCTCTACTTCCCCAGTGCTAGAATTAAAGGCACATGCCACCTTGCCATGCTCCAGATATTTTATTCAAATTTTATTGATTTAATGTTCGTGTGTGTGTATATGGCACATATGTAGAGGTCAGACAATAATTTTCAGGAGTTTTCTTCTATGACCTGGGGATCAAACTCAGATGTTTTACCCTCTGAGTCTTCTTGCCAGCTCTTCCCCAACTCTCTTAATGTTAAGGTTTAAGTCTGTAATGGAGACTGAGCACCATGCCCGTCTGAAAAATACAACCTGCAGCAACCTGAGCAGCCGAAGAGTAGCAGGGCTAAGGAACCTTAGGTCTTGCCCTAGCGGGTTTTCCCACAGAGCTGTCTCTGACAGGGTAGATGGTTGAACTGAAGCTGAGAGGTAGGCTGGAGTGCTGGAGTATGGGAACATGCCACAGGTCAGCCGACTGTTATACTATGAGTCTGTTGATGGGTAACCCACTGATGAGAACAGAACCTTCATGACTTAGTCAGGTCAGCCGGCTGTTATACTATGAGTCTGTTGGTGGGTAACCCATTGATGAGAACAGAACCTTCATGACTTAGTCAGTCAGCCAGCTGTTATACTATGAGTCTGTTGGTGGGTAACCCATTGATGAGAACAGAACCTTCATGACCTAGTCATAATGGCCCTATCTCTAAGCCAAGCTTTCAAAACAGCTTTGTGGGGAACATCACAGATCCAGACTCTAACTGGGCCCAAGTGGTTGGATTTTTGGTTTTCCAGGCCTCTTAGCCCTGGCATTCGGGAATCTGGACTTGTTTTGATTGAGAACCTCTTTCAGGAGGAAGCGAATCTGGGACCTTGTTGGTTTCTGCAAGCAGCACCAGGGCTAGTTCCCATCAATCTGGTGCTGGAAGCAGTTCTCTCGATGCCATTCTGAGGCAGAGTTCACACCATAGCCTCCAGAGGATTCTATCTTTCCAGCTTGAGTTCTTACCCACCCCTCAAAGCTCACAGGGGTCCCAAGTCAGAGTATTCCATGTGGGTTGTGATGCTGATGTAACAGACCACAACCGGAACTCTAAAAGGTAAATAAAATAAACCATGCCTAAGCTGGGTACTGTGGCTCCCACCTTCAATCCTACCACTCAGGAGTGAGTGATAAGTGGATCTCTGTGAGATCAAAGCTAGCCTGGTCTACATAGCAAGTTTCAGGACAGCTTTTGGTACTACACAGAGACCCTGTCTGAAATAAATCCAAGTACCTCACACAGGGTAGGTATTTTTTAATGCAGTGTTTATCCATTTTTCTCTTTGTGCAGTGCACACTGCACACTCCATGAGCTGCTGTGAATATTTTATTTCTGACTCCAAGTTGTAAACAGAAAAATTCTATAAAACAACGGTGTTGTAGGCTCACAGTCCTCTTAGCTGCTTCTCCATGCTCCCAAACCTGAAAGCATTGTCCTAGGTTTGGCACAGAGTCATCTGGCAACAAGGCGGGGCCTGTGATTAAGGTTATTTATAACCACAAGGAGCAGCATTTATATTTCCCAGTGCAGAATGGATTGTACCTTTGACCCCCGTAGGCATGATCACTTTTCTAAGGGCCAAAAAAGTCTGAACCACAAGGTCTTTATCTAAGAGATTGTGGATCTGCATAAGAATCAACAGTTTTGGGTGGAGAGACAGCTTAGTGGTTAAGAGCACTGGCAGCTCTTGCAGAGGACCCAGGTTCATTTCCCAGAACCCACATGGCAGGTAACAACCATCCATAATTCCAGTTCCAGAAGATCTGACATTCCCTTCTCACCTCCCAGGCATTGC
Organism: Eospalax fontanierii; assembly: GCA_035773235.1. NCBI lineage: Eukaryota > Metazoa > Chordata > Mammalia > Rodentia > Spalacidae > Eospalax > Eospalax fontanierii. The sequence continues at coordinate 57,166,246 of CM069542.1, read as the reverse complement.
CGACACAGGTACACTTATGTGCAGGCAATACACTGATATACGTAAAAGGAAGAATTTTTTTTAAGAAGAATCATTTTGTAGTAATTCAGCAAACACATATTGAGTGCTTACCGTGAACTTGGCATTGTGCTGGTTGCCAGTTACAGAAGGAAGAAAGGCAAGCATCAAGGAGCTCTTGGGAGACTTGGAATTGTTGCATTATGGGTTTGGGACCCCTTGAGTGGGACTTCTGTTTCACATTCCTGGTTAGCTCTCCTGGACTCCCAGAGGCAGGGATTCTCTGCACATGACTTTCAAGTCTTCGTGCCACACTTCCGTACTGTTCAAAGTTCACAGTAGCCTTCAGCTCAGAACATTGTAAAGCATTGCTTCAACATGTTTTCCTGTATCCCAAGTAGTCCCACTGCCTCTCTGCCTGTGGACAGCCCAGTCCCTGTCCTTGGTCCTGTCATCTGCCATTATGTTTTGTCTCTTGACTCCTTTAGCCACCCCACAGCAGTTAACCCCGGCCATTCTTCATTCTCAGCACCACTTCCCACCTGAAAGACACTGGTCTAAGAAGGGTAGTTGTTAAAGCAGATTCTTAGGGCCACATGGGCCTGCACTCAAGCTGTGCCTCTTCCTCTTTCTGCCTGGCAAGTACTTTGTGAGTTGTACTTAGGAATAAAAATACAAGCTAGGTGTGGTGGTAGCACATGTCTTTAATTTTATTAGTCTGGAGGCAGAGGCAGGAAGATCACAGCAAGTCGGAGGCCAGCCTTGTCTATAGAGTTAGTTTCAGGTCAGCCACCCAAAACACAAAGACTATATCTAGGGCAGGAATATATATACCAGTAGGTACCAAAAACAACTTTAAAAGACAAACCGCAGACTGTAGCTATCAGAAGTACAGAGAACTAAACAAAGTTTAGTACTGAAATTTGTAAAGAGCCACTGTCACATCAGTTAGAAAGAAAAGGCCCAGTATTTAGAAGTGAATGAAAGGTATTAACAGTTTTGTGTGTGTGTTTGTGCAGGTGCACATGTGTGTGCATGTGAATAGAGACCAGAAGACAACCTTAGCATCATTCCTCAAGTGTCATCCACTATATATTTTTGAGACAAGATATCTCACTGGCCTGACACTAGGCTGGCTGGCTTCCAAACCCCAGGAATCCTGCCTCTACCTCTGTAGTGATGGGATTACAAATGTGTGCTAATATGTCCAGCCTTTTAAAAAATTATAATATATATATATATATATATATATATATATATATATATATATATATACACACACACACACATATATATGTATGTTCTGGGAGTCAAAGTCAGGTCCTCATTCTGGCGATAGGTGCACTGTACTGGCTAAGTTATCACCCAGCTCCTGAACCAGCAATTTCTGAAAAGGAATTTTTAAAAAATCAATAAATACATTAGAAGATGTTTGGCCTCATTAGTAGCCCAGGAAATACAATCTTAAGACGATGCCATGACCGTTCCATGTCTGTCAAATGGCAATGGCACAAGCTTCAGGCAGTCTGGTCAGCAACCTGCATTTTCTTGGTGGGTATGTGATTCTCTTTCTCTTGCGGCTAGTTAGCAATATCTGGTAAAATCAAAGCTGGGCACACACCTGCCACCCAATGCTTCTACCTAGGAGTATTGTTTTATAGTACTAGTTTTGGTGGCAGAACTATTAAAAATAAAAACATCCATTAAACTGAGATAGAGCAAATTGTAGGTATTCATCTATTGAAGTACTATACAGCTGTTAAATAAAAGTGACATACCATAAATAACTGAAAAAATATGTTAAAGAATTACAAAATAGCTATAATATAAAAGCACCAATGTAAGAGTTTAAAACATGGCAAACATTCTTTTAAGTTCTTGCATGTGTGTGTTTAGGTGAGCAGTAAAAATCAAACTATGCATGAGGATGATGGAGGTTCAGTGTGGTGGCGACGAGACTCAGGAAGGGCAGTGAAAGAGAGAGTGCAGAGTTCCAGTTGTGCCCTTGATCTTTTGCTCCTGCACGGTTGCAATACTTCATTTTTAGAATGTGCTTAGTAGTGAGTGTGATAAGTATCCCTTCTGTTCCATTCAGAAGACTTCCAAATTTTCCATTTTCCTGGCTGGTAAACTTCTAGTTCTTCTACCCTGGAATTCCAGGCTAGACACGGCCTAAGTCCTGGCCCTCTGCCCCTGACTCCAGCATCTGTGTCAGGCCTCTTGTGCTGACACTTCCTGTGATGGACCTATTGCTTTAGCCCTGGAGTGCCTGGTCTTGCTCAGTGCTTTTCTGCCTCCATGTTCTGGCCTCTGGTTTTGTAAACCGTGCTATCCTTATTCTTTTACTTTGTATCCATGCAACTCCTTTTCAAAGCATGGTAAACTGCTGCCCCTTTCTGCCCATCCACCCTCTCACTAGTCCTTTCTCTTAATTATTCAGTAACCTACGTCGGCTCACCCACCTATCTGCCCTCCTGTCCATCCATCCATCCATCTTTTCATGTATCCATTCATTTACCCATCTGTCCGCCCATCCACCCACCCACCCATCCATCCATCCATCCATCCACAGTACACCCATTTATTGAGGAGCTTCAGTGTGCAAGACATATAGCTTATCTTGCTTTCCCATTAAAATAATCACACCTCTGATGAAGGTTTCTATATTACTTTATACCTGTAACATAGAGTTTAGCCACATTAAGGTTTATCTTTCTAGACTTTTTGTTTGTTTGGTGGGGGGGATGGGATGATAGAATCTCTCTGGAGCCCCAGCCGGCATGGAACTCTCTGTGTAGACCAGAATGGTCTCTTGATCTCACAGATATTGCCTGCTTCTACCTCCTGAATGTTGGGATTAAAGGCTTGTGTTCCTATGCTTGGCCCTATTCATTTTTAATGCTTTGTTCATACAGAAGCTTTATTAATTTGTGGCTGAAGAAATAAATGAATCTCAGCTTGTACATACACAGCATTGAGACAGTGTTAAGATGATGGCTTCATCTTCATCACTTAACTCTAAATATGTAGTCTGTAGCTCATTGTGAGCTGCGAGGAAGCTGTGGAGGAAGGAAGGAAGGGTTTCAGGTCTTACTTTCAGCATTCTGTTTTTGCATTGACTGAGAATCCAGACTCGAGTGCATCACATGATCTTGCCTCTGGAGACTTTGCATTTAGTCAGGGAGGGAAGGCAGTGCCATGGAAAATTAGCAATGTGACAAAGCAGTGTGAGACGTGTCCAAATAACTAGTGCTGGCATCATGACCTGAAATTGCCCATGATGAAACAACTTGTTTTATGCTTGGCTGTATAAGACTACCTTGGAGAGATTCACTCTTTTACAAGAAGATCTGGGTCAGAATTATCATTTTATGTCAGATAGGGTTTCTATAAATCTTTTTTTTTTAATTTTTGTGGCTCAGTGGGTGTTTAACAACATCTCTATCGTGAGTAAGCTGATGTACAGGTGAAGATTTGAAGATCCCTTCTGATAGTACCGTTTTATGTGTTGTGAGCCTCAAATTATCTTTCTGACCTGACAAGTGAGATCATCTTTGCATCCCTTTAGACAGGTGTTTGAATTCTCAGAGCTTCCAACCTTCCTCATAGCTATTGCAGTGAACTCTTGGATACAGGTTCATTCTAACAGCAGCTGCCTTCCTGTCTCCAACCATCCGTCTCATTTCCCTCTCTGTCTTTTCCTCACCCAGGCTGACCACTTGAAGACTGGGTTTTAAGGGGTCTTTGTGTGGGCCTCCTCCTTCACAGGGCAGAGGTCCTTCCCTTCTCTCCTTGAGCAGTTTTTGGGGGACAGGGAGTGAATTATTTCTCAAAAGATAGTGAGACCAGATGTGCTCGGGTTGTCAGAATATATGGTGGGTTGGGCTTTCTTCAGGAATAGGATCCACATAGTATTTCAGGAAACCCCAGCCCCTCAGTGTGTTCAGGATCTGCTGGCTGATCCGGTCTTTTGCAGCGGGGAGTTTATCAAAACTTCATTGAGCCATGGCTGTGTTGGAATCCTGACTTCAGGGTTAAGATCATTGTGAATGGCATTTTCATTCAGTGCCCTGGGTGGCAAATAGTGGAATTCACTTCTGGCTGTGTGCATGTGAGGGGGTAGGAAGTACAAGTCTGAAGTACATGGAAAATGTGGGGAGCCATGAGCAGATGAGAGTAGGGACCAGAAGGGACTCTTCAGGAGCAGACCCATGAGTTCCTGGGTCCTGCAAGTCTCCTCCGGTCAGCACCTCTAATTGCCCCAGTTGCAGCCTCGCTTCCTTCCCCTAGTTGTGTCCTGGGCAAAAAACAAGGGAGGAAGATCTCGAGGTACCACTCCCTCCACTGGAGGATGGAGCTCAGCAGATGTGGCATTGATACCTGACAGACCCCAAATCAACGGTGATTGCAGTCTCCGTGTTGAATGATAGAGCTGTGCCCACTAAAGGAGAAAGTGGATTGCGTTTCTCCATTTTGCTCTTTGGTTTCCTCTCCAGCATGCCTGTTTTGTTGGCTGGGGGTAATGTGAGTAAGCAATGGAAGCAGAGCCAGCTGGGCCCTGCCTGGTAGTGTCCAGTGATTGGCTCCCAAGATGGGACTGGAGCTGGCTTGAGAATGGGATTTCCAGGAACCAGCCATTTCCTCCAGGACCCTCCACTTTGCAGAGTACAGCCATCTCCTGGGTGGATTACAGAGCACAGAAAGCATTGTTGGAGTTTAAACATGAGCCTCAGAAACACCATGAAGCATTCTGTGTCTTTCCTTTGCATTCTGAACAGCATGGCAAGATCTTTGGAGCCCAGAACACATTTTGCCCTTGGACTGGATGCCTGCCTCCGTTAGGCCTTTCCTAGTTCTGCCTCTGGCCCACATCTCACTCTCTCATAGCATCTAACACATTCCTACCTTAAGTTTCTCCTTCAGTCCACCTTGCTACTGCACCTTTCAACCATACTTTTCCTCTCAGGGTCCTTCCCAGGTATTTGTCCACTTGTTTAATAGGACAGACAAGTCTTCAGGTAGGATGTGGTAGTGATATAGGTTCTAGAAAGAGTTTGTTTCCCTGGTCCTGGCTGTCTACAGAATGAATGCAAATAGCAGGTACAGTCTTCAGTGTTTTCAAAAGGCCACCACTGTGAGGAAAGTAATGAATTCACAGACACCAGGAGAGAAGACAAGAGAATGATGGCTGGATAATTCATCCCAACAGCAGACCCTGAGTGCAGTGAGTAGTAGGCCCTGAGAGGCAGACGTTATAGTCTACTGCGGTAAGACATTGTCTCTACCAGTCAGAAACGATGTCTCAGCTCATCCTGAGCAGTGGCCCAGCTTGCCATAAGAACACTGATAGAGATGGAATCTGCGTTTCCAGAGTTGCGTTTTAGGAATCAGATTGTTTTGTAATTCGGTGTGCTTGTTCTTACTGGGTGGGTGGTTGTATTGCCCCCCTGTGCACATTTAAATTTTCTCTCTTACCCCAGTGTAAGCTGTCCAGCTCCAATTAGGAGTGAAAAACAGTCCACCCAGAAATTCATCCTCTCTATAAAGTAGCGATAATGACACTTCCTCGGGGGGACGCTGAGGATGCAGTGGAATATCCCACTTAAAGCATCTAGCCTTGCCAGCCTCTTCAGCACTGCTGGCGAAAGCTCAGGCTTACAGGGAAGACCCCTGACTTCGGAGCCTCTTCTGCCATTCAGTCTGCAGTCCAGACCAAGTTCATTTCTCTGAACTGAGTCTCATTCCCTTGTCTTGAAAAAAGAATTTCTGCCTGCCTCAGAGGGTGTTGAAGATCAGTCAGCAGAAACTGTGATTGTATCTTTCCTTCCTTTGGCTGTTGTGTGTGCTGCAGGCAGAGTGTTTCTGAAGAGGCACCAGGAGGCCAAGGGAACTGATCGTGCTGTTCTGGCTCCAAGCGAGCCTGGCAGTGGATTCCACTTCCCGTTCCTCCCCCGGAGGCTTCATCTCAGCTTGGAAGTGCAGTGGTAGCTAGACTTGGAGGACGACCAGCTGAAGCTCTCATATTTACAGATGGATCCAATTTTCCTGATTAAGGTCTCCACACAGAAGAATTCATTTCATGAAGGGACCACTCTAATTTCAAAGCAAAAGAAAAGAATATGGGTCTGATTTTTCAGCAGCAGTCACCTCATGCAAAATGCAGACTGGAGTGTTAAGAATGAAAAATACACATCTGGAAATGTCAGTGATGGCTTTTGTGCCATAGGGAAGATGCCATCACCTCATGTTTACCCTGTGCTCTATGAGGAGGGAAGAGCCATGATCTGGGCATCACGATCTGGTAGAACTGTTGAATCTCGGCTCCACCATTGAGGAGCTCTAGTCCTTCAGTGTCCAGGGAAGACCCTGCAGGAACTTAGAGAACTGACTTCTGAGCACTTATTCAAGATCCCATGTTTGAATTTGAAAAGCATTTAGTTCTCTCTGGGAAAAACAGGCAACTTCTTCTAAGGTGGAGGACAGAAGACATGACCCTCCAGGGTATCCTGCATCCTCCTGGTCTGAGGGGGGCAGAATTCTCTTGATTGACCTTGGTCTGGCACATATATGGCTCCTTGTTTATGACCTCATTATGTACAGGTGTGAGCCACTTGTGCAGAGGATGTGTTACTGTGTCTTGGCACTGTGAGATAGGATTGGACAGCCCTGTGCTCTTTCCCCTGGATGATTCTTGGGATGAACAGGATTTCCTCTGGGAGGCCTTTACTGAACCTTGGAGCAGGGGAAACACCTCCTGATCCTGTGCCACAGCTGGCCAGTGTCACCCACTGGCTAGGGAGCAGCTGGGGGCAGAGCTATATCTCGTTTCCCACCGTCTCCAGTGCCCAGGACCCAGTGAGCACTCCATTGACACGGTGTCTGCTGAATGTGACTGGAGCAGTGAAGTCTCATGGAAATGATGAGCTGAGTGGAACTCAGAGTTGTGCCCGTTCACGGGTGCCACCATGGACCATGTGAACAGTGCGTGTCAAGGCCAAGGTCACCTTGTGCCTAGTGCTGTCTCTTTAGTCTCAGATTTCCTGTTGCTTAGTTCCTCGTCAGTGTGGTCCTTCTGTGCCCAGTACTCAGCCGCCTGCCACCCCACTTCTCACAACGTGGCTCTCCTGTGCCTAGCGCCCTCCCTGTGGCCACAGCACCCCAGCCCCAGCCCCATCTTTCTAGGCACACTCTGCACTGGTATTTACACTTTTCCAGGTCTTCCAGTTTCACCCTGGGAAGCAACTGAGAAAGCGCACTCAGGATGTGTGATTACAAGTAACTGAATGAACAAAAGGGCCCTTAGGCAGTTAGAATCCCTGAGCAAGACAAGAAAAACAATCTCAGGGCCTAGACAGTTTCCTTTCTCGGAGGCGATCTTACAGTTAGAGCAGTTAGACGCTTTATCATGGGAATCGTGGAGAATGCCTCTTAAGAAGGCAAAATAACATTAGTGTTGTTTGTGGTTAACTGAGGGTTAACAAGCCCTTTCACGGTCCTCTCCTTTGAGCCTCCCTCCCTAACTCCCTTTGAAGTTGGCATAGCTTTTCTGTGTAAAGTGGTCAGATAGTGCTTGTCCTCTAGGATGTGGTGTGTAGGGTTTTAGCTAGCTCTTGTATGACTGTCCCTGGTTGCAGATGAGGAAACAAAGGTTTACAAAAGCATAGACAGTGATGTGTAGACTATCCCCCAGGAAGGTGGCAGAGGGGAAATTTGAACTCTGCTGATCAGTCTCTGTTTTTCCTTTGTTCATGATCCTCTCTCTGGACACTGTGTCCCATGTTCTACTAAATGCCCCCCTTAGCAGAATGATCCTCTTTAGATCATCAGGGGTCCATATAGGGCTGCTTGAGGGACTTGTGAGCAGGCCTGATGACCTGTGTTTGATCAGGATCCTGCAAGGTAGCAGGAGAGAACTGACTCCTGACAGTTGATCTCGTCTCCATATGCACATACTTGTGCACATACTTGTGCACGCGCACGTATACACATAGAATAAATAAGGTTAATAAGCACAAAATTTACAAAGGATCCATGTGAAACCCTCTTAGGAGAGCATAGCAAGCTGAACAGTCTTCTCTTTCCTGTCCACTAAAACTAACGGCTAGCTCCTAGGAGCAGACTGCAGATCCCTGACCTCCCTCCCCCAGGCGCTGGTCATTTCCCTCTTCTCCTAGAAGTGTGTACAGTTTGGACAACTGGTGGAAACCATCTTTCTAGGTATTGCAGAATGCCTAGGAGGAGTTTGGATTGGCATCCTCAGCTTAGGGATAGGCTTGCTGGCATTCACTGTGTTAGGGAGCCCTTGGATCTGTTTTTCTAGATCCTGATTCTAACCCAAATATTTGTCCCTAGGATGAACTAGGAGACTGAAGTCAGAGTGTTATCATCAGTATATGAAGGTTGATTTATACCCTTTACCTCTTCTGTGAGTAGAAGAGTAAATGGCTTTATCAAACACTGTAGTGTCAGGTGTTACCATTCCTTGGCCAGCTGCTGGTGCGAACAGGTGATATTTGTAGTCTATCCAATAGTCCATATCTATACTTGTATATCATATATATATATATATATATATATATATATTCCATATAGTTTATGAACATAGCATCAATCAATTGCTTCTTATTTACTTATGTCTATTACATAGGCCTTTCCCAAAATACAATGGGGGACATAAATATGAGCTGTGGTCCATCCTCCCCAAGCCCCTACAAAATGAAAAGAAGGATAAGGTTTGGACTTTTGGTACCATAGCCCAGAGCCCTGTTGAATGATCTGTGTGTGAGTCATGCCACATTAGATGGTGTGGAAGTTCAGAAATCCAAGAGCTCTTGGGCTGGGTGATCAGAAAAGCTTCCTCCCAGAGGTCGTACTGTAGCTCTTGGAGGACTGTTCTGAAAGTTCTCACCCACTCCTTCCCTGAAAGTATACATGTTTTGGTTTGAAGAACTTCCTGCCAGATCTCAGTTTCTTTGGTTAGAAAGGCAAGTCAGATTCCACTTTCCATTATCATGAACTAAGACATAAGGTTGCCAAAAGCCAGTTCTTGACCCAAAGAAAGATAATGACTCTGTGTGGATCCATGGGGTTTACTTCTTGCTCTTACCTCCAGCCAGGCCTATAGAGGCATTGATTTTATTTCTTGTATTTTAGAGCCATGGTTTGAACTCTAGACTGTCCAACTTCAAGCAAGAGTGATTTGTGTTAAGCAGTCCCATAGTGACATGTGACCTTGATGCTGTAGTGACATCTCAATGGCTTATGCTCATGTACAAAGTGGCACTCTATAATTGCCCTCTCCTCTCTCACTAAACATGAAAGCCTGCCCCACTTACCACGGGGCCATTAGTTTGACCTAAATGTAAAAGCCAAAGAGTTCCATTTACCCAAGAATTTCTAAAATGCCAAGCACTCAAATTTCTAAATGCCAAGATATGTTGATCTTAGGTGTAGCTTGAAAATTGATTCTGGTAACAGTCTGTCTCATAAGTTAAATTTTAAGGTGACACTGAGAAGAAAGATTATCATCAATCATGAAGCTTTGGGCCACAAAAATGTACTTTCTACTCAACCTAGATCAAGAAAATGCCTGGTGTCACTTACCAAGAAGTCTCTGGGTAAAATGATTCCAGAGTTAATCTGGTAGCTCATAGGTGACAACAGAGGTCCAGGCTCTTTACATCTTTTTGCTCCACTACCCCCAGAATGTCAGGCTGTTTCCCCTTCTGGTAATATGCTGGCTTTCATTGTTCCCAGTGTCTCTTGAGATGTGATAGTGTCTAGATGGTGGAGGGAAAGGCCTTTTCTGCCTCTTTAAGAAAGAAGGTAATCTTTTCCATAAGCTCCTCCCCCAGCAGGTGTGTCTACCATGTCTGGTAGTGTGAGTCCCTGGAAAGAGAAATGGGGTCTCTGAGACTGATGGAAGCAGATTCGAATTTACCCTGAGCTTAAGGTCAGCCCCCTTCCCTGAGAGGAGGAAAGTAAGGTCAGAACTCTGAGCAAGGAGGAAGGGGAGGACTGATGGGTGTGCCCAATCCATGTGACAATCCAAACTGCTCCTCACCCAGGCATGGGTGCCTTGTCCAGGGGTAGATTAACAATAGTTCAGTGCTAAAGATGGTGCCAACATGTTACAGAGGTAGGTAAGAGGAAAAAGGCACACTGTGGAGGGAGACTTCTGAAGTGTACAAGACATCAGACCCCGGAGCAGAGTGTGGTGAGGGCCAGACAGTTCCCGGGCTCCACCTTTAGCAGTGTGTGGGAGGCAATTCAACTTTCAAGAAGCTGGCAGTGGCTCATTCCCTGGAGATCCCAAAGAAGAGCACGACTGATCACTGTGGGGAGCACCAGCCGGATGACCTCCAGGACCTCAGCTCTGTTGCAAGCGTTTCTGGTGTGAAACCTTTGCAGAGGATGCTGGCAGCAGACACAGCCTCCATTAGCAGCAGAGCAAGCGGCTCTACACTTCCTTTTTATTTGAAGTTTCCCCTTTCACTAGGGAGCCAGCAGAATCTAGCAAAAAGATACAGTCAGTAGGACACCAGAGGCCTGGATTAGAGTCTGGGCTCTGCTGTGGAATGGCTTTGTAGCTGAGGTAAGTCACTTAACCTCACTGTGTCTGTCTAGTATGTGCAGTTCCACTGATTGTCCTTGAAAGCTTTCTGTTCTCTCTGACATTTTAGACTTGTTAGTCTGGGGTTGCCTTCATGTGGGCTGGGCAGGGTATAGCCTCTTATCCCATTAGGTACCTTGCTGTGGCTCAGTAATCAAACGACAAGAGGCAGTGCTCGCCAACCCCTCACACTTAAAGCCCGCCACTGCCACAGGCTACTGTTAATGGATAACATTATCAGTTATCATTGCTTGAGAACGTACTGTGTGCTTGGCACATCTGCAGCCCACCAGGGCTTCATGCTGGATCTCAGTCTTCTGAAGATAGGCCAAGTCCCCCCCCCCCTTACAGTGTGACTTTCCTTCCCTTACAGTGTGACTTTCCTTTCTTAAACAACTAAGTTACATTTAAGTAGCACTTCATAAACCAGGGAGGAATTATTCACAAGAGTGAGGAGCAGATATTTGAATTCTTGCTTTTTAAAGTCTTCCTTTTCTGGGGCTGGAGAGATGGCTTAGCGCTTAAGAGCACTGACTAATCTTGCAGAAGACCTGGGTTCCGTTCCTAGTACCCACATAGCAGCTAACACCCATCTCTAACTCCAGTTGCAGGGGATCTGATGCCCTTTTCTGACATTTGTGGGCATTGCAGAACACAGGTGCCCTTACATACACAGAGGCAGTACATTCATAAAATAAAAATAATAAATAAAATACTTTAAAAAAATCTTCTTTTCTGAAAATACATTTGACTTCTAATCTTGTTCTTCACACATGTGGGTGTGTGGGCAGCTGTCACTATCATTAAATGTGTCCTGGGCACCTAGGCCATCTACAAGATATTCAATGTTTGGGGTAACAAACTCTAGTGATTTGTAACTCTACAAATCAAAAAAAGTAACTCTAGTGATTCTCTGATCCTGGTGAACATAAGAATGCTTTCAGTGAATGAAAATGTGGTTCCCACTGTAGGCATTCAGATACAGTAGGTTTTGGATAGTGTCTGTTATCTGTGCTAGAAGGTTCCTAAGGGTGTGAGGTAGAGGATATGTGAACTTCACCCAGGGAAGCGCCAGGCTCCTGCCCATGGAGCACCAGGGAGACCTTTGACAGAGTGCTGACCCAGGACAGGACAGGAAGTTGCTGCTCCCAAGAAGTTGGTCCTGGTCTGAATGACAAGAACAGAGTTGGACCACTGTGTGCAAAGAAGCTGTCCCTGGAAGCTATGGCTGGGAGCTGAAGTATGCAGAGGAGAGGACTGATGACATGGAGACCATTGTGGTCCCCAACTCCACCTTGGCTGACTGTGGGCACGAGCTCCATGGCCTGGGCTATGGGGGTCTGTCACTGCCAGCTTGGCTCCATTGCCAACCAAGGCTAGGCAGAAGGGAAACATCCTAGGGGCCCAACCTCAGGCAAGCACCTTGAGGCCTGGGGTGATAGTTTCCCAGCCCCATTGACCTTGTTTTCTACTGCCTTCCCTCACTCTGCTCCTAATAACAGTATTTGCCCCTGAGGGTATTTTGTGGTCCCATCTATGAAATATGGAAGGCCAACTCTTCTAGAGTAATGTCATCTCCCCCCCCCCCCCCAACTCATCACCCTGGGGTTGCTGTGCCTGGGCAGCCTTTCTTCAGACTCCTCTGTCCCTTGATGATCTCTCTTTCCTCAGTTCCAACCCCTTCCAGCTCTCTTTCCTTTCATCCCAGAGCAGTCTGAACAAAACTCAATTCATTCCAGCATGTGCTTCATCCCAGAACCACAGGGTCTACCTAGGGTCCCCTGCATTCCATCCATAGCTATTAAGGGCAGAGGCCATGTCTCTGTCTCTGGTGACAGGCTAGGTTCAGGCTTGCTTTCAGCAGTTAACCTGGTATGCCTGCTCTGTGCCAGGTGGAGGGTAGTGGGGCCTCAAGGCACACAGAAACCTCTGCAGGGAGCCTGGCTGTAGAGAAAGCTAAGCAAGCACTTGTCCGAGATCTGCTGTAGGAGAAGGACCGAGGGAGGGGCAGGTTGGAAGCAGTCAGTGACAGATCTTTGAGGCTGGCTGTATCCCATAGAGAGATTCCATTATTCCAGGTCTTTCCCAGGAACAAACTCATTTTAGGAGCTGATCAACTGCAATTGTTTAAGGAACACAGAGACTATTCAAGTTCCTCCATTGAACGTGAGGAACCTCTTCCTTTCAGGCTGGCAGCAGGCCCAGCACCCACACAGAGTGGAGGAGAACCTTTTCTGAGCCTTGGGAAGTAACTAGAATGTTACTGGCAAAGGCTTCTTCATAGCAGGGAGAAATCAGAGCCCACATGGCAAGGCAGGAAGCGGGTAAAGCCTGATAGCTGATTTTAAACAGACTTGGGCTGAACAAGGAACCAGCAGGCTGGTGGGTGGAGCTCCAGCTTTACACCTTAATCTCATCATTAGGGTGGAGACAATGTTTCATTAGCCTTGGGTGCTATGTAAACATGAAGCGCTTTCTGAATAAATATTTGCCTTTTCCCTCCCTTCCAAAATTAGGAAATGCTCTTCGGAAAATAGCACAATTTTTTGACACAGCAGAGTTTTATTTTGAGTGTTACTTTAAAATGGCAGTGTAAATTAGAGCTGCGTTCTTGGATCCCGCCTGGGAGTGAAGACAGTGGCTTCTATGTGTACACAGGAAAGCCATGAGCAGCTGAGATTGTACCCAATACTCGGACTACTGACTACTGAGGCTGTCTACTCCCCCGCCCCATCCTCCTCCTCCTTCTTTCCCACCCCTCTTTTTGAGAGTCTCAGGTAGCACAGGCTGGCCTCAAACTCCTGTAGCCAACAATGAACTTGAATCTGATTCTCTAGCCTGTACCTCCTGAGGGATTATAAGTGTGCATCACTATACACAGTTCACAGGGTGCTGGGGATCAAACCCAGGCCTTCCTGCATGCTAAGCAAACACTCTACCTTGAACTATATTCTCAGTTCTATTCTTTTCAGTCAGTATTATTTATAAAAATAATACAGTATTGCTGGGTGTGGTGGCACATGCCTTTAATCCCGGTGCTCAGGAAGCAAAGGCAGGTGGATCTCTCTGAGTTCAAGACCAGCCTGTCCTACATAGGGAGTTCTAGGCCAGCTGGGGCCACAGGGAGATACTGTCTCAAGAAGATTTTAAAAAATACAATATGATAGGAGATTTAACAAACTTGTAAAAGCTCTTGAGAGAACTTTATTTATTTATTGCTTGGTTACGTCTATATTCCTGTAGGAAAATTTAAGATGCGTGGTTGTAACTGTTCTGGTTCACAGCTCTGTGCTCCCCTCTTAATACAACCAGTCACTGTATGACATGTTGTATGGTTGGATTGTTTTGAGACAGAGCCTGGTGGACTTGGAACCCACTCTGTTTTATAAACTGGCCTTGAACTCTGAGCAGTCCTCCTGTCCTCAGTTTTCTGAGTGTTGGGATTACAGGTATGAGCCCCTCACATGGCATATTACCACTTTTTGGTTTTTTGAGAGAAGGTCTCTCTGTAGCCTCACCTAGCCTGGAACTTTCTATATAGACCTGGCTGACCTCGATCTCACAGAGTCTGCCTCTGCCTTCTGAATGCTGGGATTAAAGGCATGCACCACCATGCCTGATTCATAATTACTTTCATAGCAACTTCCTAGAGCCCTCACTGCTGCTAAGCACTTGTGTCTTGTCGGATCCTGGGGTTGCTGCCACAGTTTTTGCTTTCTTCATATAGTGCTGGGATAGATTGCGTCACATGTTTGCTTTTCTCTTACTAAGTGACTTACCTATCCTTACTTCTTACACCCAGCTCCAAAGGGGAAACCCAGACCTGCCTGAGTTTTGCAGTCTAGCCGTGGGGTTTGGTAAGGAAAGTTGTGACCCCAGTGGGGAAATAAGTAACCCAATGGGGAGTGTAATAATAATAATGAATAAAGTCATATCCCAAACACTGCAGTCAGTAAATCCCACAGGGGGCATGTGTAGGCCTGGGAAGACTGATGTGTACATGAGCCATGGAGGTGATTCTTGGGTACATCTCTTTTGATTTTATGTGTATGAATGTTTTGTTTGTATGCGTATAAGTGTATCCATGCACGCAGTGGCTGCAGAGGCCAGAAAGGGGCACCGGATTCCCTGGATCCCCCAAATGGTTGTTAGCCACCATTTGGATGCTGGGAACTAAACCCCGGTCATGTGCAAGAACAACTAGTGTTCTTAATTGCCAAGCCATCTCTCCAGCAACTCCTTTGATTTAAAAAAATATTTATTTTATGAGTAGGATTTTCCTGCATGTGTGTATGTATGTGTACCACATGCATGCTTGGTGTCGTTAGAGGCCAAAAGAGGGTGTTGGATGCTCTGGAACTGGAGTTATGGATGGTTGTTAGCCATCATGTGGGTGCTGGGAACTGAACCCTGTCCTCTGCAAAAGCAGTCAGTGTTCTTAGCCAGAGCAGTCTCTCCAGCCCTTCTCCTTTGATTTAAAAAAATATTTTAAATTGGCATTTAGTGTGTGTGTGTGTGTGTGAGTGCACACACACACACACACACACACACACCCCTATGGAGGTCAGAGGACAATTTTCAGTAGTCCGTTTTCTCCTTCTACTATTGTTCCTGGGGTTGAATTTGGATTATCAGACTTGGGAGCAAGTGTTTTTACATTCTGCCAGTGCTTCTCATTTGATTTTGTTTCCTTTACCCACTGGGTGTCAGATACAGGGTGGACAGTCATGGGGACAGAGATTCTGGGCTGAGGGATGGCACCACTAAGAGCTTGTCTGAACTTGCTGGCGTGGGAATTTCCTGAGCAGGAACATCCCCTGGAGAGGAAGTGAAGAAGATACATTTAATTTCTCCATTAACATGACTTAAGTACCCACATTTTGATGTGTGATCAAATCATATTTTAATACACTGGGCCAAATATATTTCTGACAAACTGCTATACAGATAATGGGAAACATTTCAATAAAAGTCTCATCCATGCTAAGACCTTAATCAAGGAATAACCTATGTGACATTGGATCACAGATAACGGTGTAATAATGCGCTACAGGAATAGATTTATTCCATTTGACTGATGAATGCATTAGGAAGCTGAAGTCATGTTAAAGTTGAAGGCAGTCTTCTGGATTTCTCTGGCACCTTCTGGTTTTCAGTAGGAACAATGTTCTTTCTCAGTGTGCTTTTAATGCTTTTCTCAATATTCCTTACTTCCCCCAAACCTTCTCATCAAAACTGTGCCATTTTTGACCTGTGTAACCGAAGCAGTCCATCTGCCCCTCTGGGCCCCCAGAAGAGCAGAATGCTTCTGGTGTTTGAAGTTCATGGCTTGGTCTTTACCGACTATATTAGCTGCTTTTCTCAAACTGGGGCAGAAGGCCTGATGGAAACAGCTGGAGGGCGTGAGTTTGTTTTGGCCCACATCAGTCCATCATGGGGTGGGGGGCGTGGCTGCAGGGAAGCTTTTTCCCTGGTGACAGAGCTTGGGGCATGACTTGTTCACATCTTGAGCAGGAAGCAGAGAGAACAGGACCCAAAGCAAGGCTGAGCTGTAGCCCTCAGAGACCCGCTCTCAGTGACCCACCCCTACCAGTGGGTCCTCTGACCAAAGCAGCATCACTGCTGAGGGTCAGGTTTTCTGTTTCCATCATTCAGAGAGCTTTGCCCAGTAGTTACAGACTGCTGGGTTTCTTCCCAGTGGGTTGCTTTTGGCATGCTGGATACATGTTTATCAAACCCATCTTACTCTGTGGCCCCCATTTAACCACCTGTGTGAAACAGAGGTGCTCATGGGTCTGTTCTCCTTTCCAAACTGCTTTCTGATTAAACAAGGAGACAGTGACTTGTGAGGTAAACAGTTCAACTAGACACAGCAATCTTGGGTCATTTCATTCTCTCTGGGGTCTTCTCTTTTCTCCAAGGTTGTGACACTTCTTGTGGGCAAGGGCTTCTCAGATTCCTTCCGATTTATTCTCTGGCACTAGATAATGCTTAGTAGACATTCCTTGGCCAACTGGCTGAACAGAGTGGGCTATGCTGATGGTTTTGGTGATGAGCTGAGGAGCTACCGTGACAGCAAGCAGGGGACCGACTTGAAGTAGGGACAGGAGTTGACATTTCTGAAGTTTTGAAAGTTCTTTTCTGCTCTTTGGAGAGTGAGGGTGAATAAGTAGTTAGACTGCTAGAATAAGCCCTGAACCCAGTGCGCCTTTGGGCTGCAGAGGACGCCCCTGTTGACAGCTAAAGATCTCTTCTTCTTTCCTTCACTTTTCTCCTAATATATAGCCCTTCTTGGAATTGGGTCCCAAACTGGCACATGCTGTAGCCTGGATAGGAAGTATAAGAGGCTTCTTCTTGGCAGTTTTCTTGGAGGCTGCATGGTTATGAGGACACACGAAAATGGGGAACCTTGGGATTTCTAATCAGGCAATTAATTAAAAATTTAGAATTAAGACATTCAATTTAGGGCTGGGAGGATGGCTCAGTGGTTGAGAGCACTGGCTGCTCTTGCAGAGGACCCAGGTTCTGTTCCCAGCACCCACAAGGCGGCTAACAACTGTCCATAACTCCAGTTTCAGAGGACCTGACGCCCTCTTCTGACCTCTGTGGGCATTGCATGACATGGTTAAACTTCCACACATGCAGGCAATACACTCATACACATAAAATAAAAATAATAAAAAAATTTTAAAACAGCCACTCAGTTTAAAGGGTCTAGGCAGATGACTCAGTGATTTAAACATTTGTCATACAAGCATAAGGACTGGAATTCAGATTCCAGGAACTCATGTAAAATGATGGGGGAATGAGATGGTCTGCTTATAATTCTAGCCTCCAAAGAAGATTCAGATCAAGCTGTCTAGTGCACCTGGCCATATCAGCAAACACTGGGTCTGGGCTTAACTGAGTCCTTGTCTCATGAATAATGTGGAAGAGAGATCAAGGATGATTCCCAACATCAAACTAGGCCTTTCTCATGCATATATACACATAAACATGCCTACACACACATGTCCACAAAGATGTATATGCACAACACCATATCATACACACATGCAAATGGAAAAAGAAAAACTGATAAAATGCTCAATTTAAATTGGCATTTTCCCTTGGATTGGGGGGTGGGTTGTCCCTGCAAACAGTTTAGGGTATTGCCCCTCATGAAGGACATTGGTCTTAAACATGCGCTCTTCTTGTTCGAGGGATCTAAGGACCCTTTGTAATTTATTCTTTTCTTACCCCCCTCCCTTTTGAAGTGCTGGGGACTGAACCCAGAGCCTTAAGCTTTCTAGACAAGCATTCTGTTACTGGGTTAAATCTATAACCCCATTTTAACAATATTTTAATTTATTTTTATTTTACGTGTATGAGTGTTTTGCCTACCCATGTGTAAGTGAACTACTTGTGTGCCTGATGCCTGTGGAAGCCAGAAAAGGGCACTGGTCCCTAGAACTAGACTTAAGGAGAGGTAGTAGCCACCATGTGGGTGCTAGGAACTGGACGGGGGTCTGGAAGAGCAGTAAGTGTTCTTAACCACTGAGCCGCCTCTCCAGCCCCTCAACCCCATTTCTGAAAAATACTGTGTGCTGCAAGGTAGAAACTGTAGTACTGCAGTGCCATTGTTGTTTTGCTAATACCAAGTTACCTGATCTCTCTGGTAAAATTGTCAGGTGTGTGTAAAGTTAACCTGTGTCTCACACTTCGTACTCACCCCTCACCCTGGATCCAGCCACTGTTTCGCTGTTCAGAGGTGATGGCCGTGCATACTATTTGATTCCTCACCCATCTTAGGTGCAGACAGATTTTACGTTCCAAACATGGGATGATGATGATGCGCACAGTGGTTTATGGCTTGCCTTATTTACAGAGGACTCCTTCTGTCAGAAGCAGAGCCCAGCTTTGTTCCTGTTAAAGTTGTGTTTGTTATATTATTTGACCTATCTGAATGTACTCAAGTGTGGTCACATATTCTCTTGTTAATACTTAGTTGCGGTACCTTCTTCCCAAACACACCCTTCCTTTAGCAAGCATAGGCCCAGAACTGTGCATATGAGCACCCACTTCAGTGAGACCATTTTTTCTTTCATAGGTAGATGGCTTTCTGCCTGGGAAGAGGAGGTGTCAAATTGTTATGGGTCCTTGTATTGGTTCCCTGTTCCTGGAGGGATGATCTGGCCAGGCTTTGTGTCCTGGTCTGACCCTCTAGTCCCTACAAAGGGCCTCTAAGCCCTTTGTCTTTGGCCATCACCCTGTTCATTGGAATAGACTGCTCAGGAACAAGGTTTCAGTTGACCTCAGGAGGATGTACTTGGCTGGGGGCTGGATATCTGCTTTGTGACTCATGGGCCAGCAGAACTAACATGTCTCCTTTTCACTGTCCTTTGAATATTATCAGGACCCTCCATGTGAGTTCCCCAGGACAGCTGCCAGGTCTCCAGCCTGTTCCCTTCCTGAGCAGCCTCTGTGCAGTGCTTACAGAAATTAGGCCAGGACACACAGGTCTGGTCATGGCTGCTCCATAGTACCATGGTTGAGGGTCAGCAATGTCTGTCCTTTCCTTTGATCTCAAAGTGCCGTAGATCAAGGAGTTTTATGTCACGTGGGGTCAGTGTTGGGGGGACAGTGGGGAGGACATGGCAAAGGGTGGACCAGCTCTGGTTTGGATCACGGCACCATTGTTCAAAACTGCGTGGCCTAGGCCAAGTCCCTGGCACCCTCTGTGCCTCATTTCCTCATCGGCAAAAATGGTGACAATTATCCAGGTCTTCACAGGTTTGCAGCTGACAGTCACAGGCGATGCTGAGAAGTCTCAGAGGAAGAAATCCAAAAAGTGTCTGTTTTCCTTTCCCTCTAGGATTCCTTCCTCTACTCTAGCCTTCCAAATGAAAATTTAAAAATAGGCCTTTCTTCCCAGTAGACTCAGCGAGTCTTGAAAATCCTCTTATAAGGTACGAGTGGTTACAGTGTTCCCCAGAGGGCACTGACTGCATGGTGGATGAAGGTGGTTTGGGGTCAAGCTTAATGGTAGCTTGAGGCTCTTCCTTTGGAGGGTCAGTGCTTCCTCTCCGCTGACAGCCTGCTTTCCAGGGCCTGCTTGAACCACATAGGTGCAGGCTCGGCCGCTCTTCCCAGATTCCACACTCTCCTTTGTGTCTCTTGGGGTCCTAGTTCTGAGAAGCACGTGAGGGGTTCCCCAATCCTACAGCTGCAGCAGCAGCCTGGACTCATGCTGACACAGACTGGAGCAGTTGCCATGGGGATGAGAATCTATGCCCAGATACACTCTCCAAGCTGAGAAGACAGGATGGGGCTCTTCCCTGGAGAAATGGGGTTTCTACTTTCTAGAGGAGCTTGCAGGGAAAGAGCCACAGGCTCATTCTCTGGCGTTTCAAGCTGAAACTTGAAGGTCCCCTCCTCCTGGAGATACATGGCCTGAGTGCTGGGACTGCTGCTTGGTGCATAGTGGCATGCTGGCACACTGGGCCATCACATGTCCACTCAGTCTTCAGCTTCCTGCCGCCCCTCCTCGGGCGTGTGGTGCAGATGGAGAAGAACTGTCCCCATCCCTTACCCTAAATGTTTGGGGCCACACATAAGGGATTCAGAGTCACAGTGGGCATGAGCACACTTGTCTGGCTGCACCTGCCCCGTGTGCAGAGGTGGAGGAGCAGTGCCAGGGCTCTGGTTACTGGCTGGATGTCACTGGACCCCTCCTTACTCTTTCCTGGGGCCTTCACAGGGTGTTTCCCACATACTGGGCAGTTTACTATCAGTAATGTCTGGTAGAAAGCTGAGACTCAGAAGTTAAGGTCACATTACCAGTTATTCACTAGTTTCTAGTGTAGTTCTTTTTAGTCACCTGTGATGTCATTCAGCCTCAGCAAATGGTGCAAAGGTTAGGTCAGCAATCTGATTGATAGTCAGAAGGTATGGGTTCAAACCACTTAAAATATAAAATGTTTTAATTATGGTAAAGTACATGTACCATCTGAACTGTTTTAAGTATACAAGTCAGTGATCCTTAGCACATGTGCATTCTAACATCTCTAGAACACTTTTAATCTTTCTAAACTGAAGCTCTGCATCCCTTAAGCTGTTTTCCACTGGGGACCGCATTCCACTTCCTGTGAATTTGACTACCCTAGACATCTTATTCAAGTAGAGTCATACAATACTTTTTCTCCTTTGACTTCCTTATTTCTCTGAGTGTAACGTCTTCAGGACTCATCTTTGTTGTAACACACTGCTGTATGAAGTTCATATACTGATTATTCATCTGTTGATGGGAAGTTAGTTGGGTTGCCACTGAGAATATGGGTGTATAGAACTGTCTGCCCAAGATCAAGCCATGTTTTCAAATTGATAAGCAATAAATACTATGTGGTCTGCCTCCTAGAACTGATATAACATTAAGCTGTGAATGTGTTGGAAGTGCTTTGTGAAGGGTTGGGTCTGGGATCATCAAAACCTTCCACCATCCTCTGGGAAGACTCATTTTTCTCCGAGAGGAATCAGGCACCTGCTGACTGTTGCAGGGAATACCCTCCTTACCCATCCCTGGATGTTTATTCTGGAGGCTGATGCTTCATTTGACAGCAATTCACAGTCTCCTTACTGAGCCTGTGAGCAACCTCTACTTTGCAGTCTCTCCCCCAGGCCCAGACCCCACAACACCTAGCTTTCCACCCCATTTGGCCCCCTCTCTGCCGCTCCCTCCTCTGGCCTGGCTGCTTTTAAGTATCTTACCTTTCTAGGCCCAAAAGCTGTAACTACTGAAAGCTTGCGATCTTAACCTCCCGTGATGTTGCCAAACCTGTTTCTATTCTTTTTTCTGCCTTTTTCTTCAAACCAGCCATGCAGACCTCTGAGTTTTCTCTGAGTGTCTTCTTTGTTTCCTCAGATGTATTCTGGAATCTACTTGCTGGTCCTTCAGCCCATTGACAGGACAGTGGAAGGAACTACCAGCTTGGGAGTTGCCCTCCGGGGTTCACCTTGAGGACTCTCAGTTACCCACGGAGCCCGTACTGGTTCCTTGGCAAGGTTCCTTGCTTCTTAGTCTCTCCTCACAGCCTGTGACTGAACTGTGTGCAGTGCAGGTATCATGACCCAATGCATCTTTTAATTTTCTATTATTGGTGAAAATTTGGGGTCTGGAAAGAAAACCTGACTTTGAGATTGATTTCCATCAGTTTAATTCATCTTAGGTATTGATCCGTGTTTATGGTACAGTGGAAGATGAGAACAGAGTGTTAATACAGAACATCTGAGTCTGAGGCTCATCCCAAGAGCTGTTGTTGCCTTAGGGCATTCTGTCTTTCACCACAGTTCTTCATGTCCGAACCTCTCCCTCATGCTGGAGTGCATGATCTCAGTGAGTGGGATATACTTGACCTAATCTAACCTCAGCAGAGCCAGCCCCGTACTTAGCATGGAAGTGCTCAGCACTTCATGTTTAATGCAGCCCCAAGTCCTTGTCTGCCAGGCAGGATCACACACATGTGCATGAAGTCTATAAATAGTCTACAGTTTGAGGGTGCTGGGTCACACCAGACAGTGAGAAGTCCTCCCAGCTTCCGTGTTTTGTAATGTTCCAGTCCTGACTTCCTTTACTATGTGGAGCCAACGTTGACAGGCAGTCTCCTTGCATGATTCAGATATTCAGTTATACCCATCCAACCTTCCAGCCACGAGCATCTTTGCATTGTGATGTGTATGTTCTTTTTAAAAAATACTTTTAGTGATTCTTTGAGAATTTCAAGCAGTGTGTTGTGATCACATTCGGATGCCCTCTCTAACCCCACACCCTTCGTACCTCTCCCAACTTCATGTCCTCATTACTACGTTGTGGGTGGTTTGTTTGTTTTTTTTGAGACAGAGTCTCCCTGTAGCCCCAGATAGCCTGGAACTTGCTGTGTAGATCAGATTGGCCCCTATCACACAGAAATGTATCTGCCTCTGCCTCCCAAGTGCTGGGATTAAAGTTGTGTGTCACCATGTCTAACTACTTTTATTCTTTTTTAAAAAATCTATTGAGTCAAATCTATGTTCCTCCAATGCTCTTTGGATGTGGGTCTATCTCTTGTCATCTGGCCAGCCTACCAGGTGTCACACTTTTAAAAGAAACTGACTCTCCATCTCCCAGTAGCCATCATTTGCCAAAAGATCTTCAGCTAGGGCGGGGATTTTGCTTTACTCCCCTATTCATGCTGGGTTTTTGTCTGGCTTGGCCTTCTACAGGGCTTTGGCATGCTGTCACAAGTGCAGTGGGTTCATATGTGCAATTACCCTGTGGTGTCGAAACAACACGGTTTCCTTGTGTTCATCTACCACCTCTGGATATGTGTGTTCTTGCATGGTAGGTATGGCCCATGTTTTCTTCACCCAGTGCTCAGAGGCAGCATGGGGAGATGAACTGGTGAATAGTTACGTTCCTTCTCACTACACTCAGTGTAAGGCCTCTGGGACACTTGCCATGAGATACTTGGCTTTGGGAAATCGCAAATACCCATGACAGCCTCCAGATCCCTCTCGAAATGTGGCTGTTGAGAGCAGGTCTGCTGCTTCTCCAGTGAGCGTTAGGAGAGCAGAAGGACAGGTGTGTGTGAGAGGGCAGTACTAGCTGTGAAGGTTATTTGTCATCACTGACTTTGGCTAACTGGATGTCAGAGAATTGGCTGGAGTTTCAGCAGCCACGGAACTTGCTGTCCCAGGGAAATGTATTCTGGGTTCAAACATTAACTCTTAAGCTGGCTTTGGGACACTGCATGTTGGAAACCAAGAGTTTTCTCTGTGTTTGTTTTGATACTGTGTTTCTATCATATTCTGCTACTAGAGTGTGTATATTGAGGAGACATAGTATTGGCAAAGGCAATGTGGATGTCCAGTTATGGTAATGAAGACCTTGTGGGCATAGGTTATTCCTCAGGGGAGAGAGGCCCAGCCTGACACTGAGCCTTATGTTAGTATGTTGAAGCTCCTATAACAAGCATTGTGATCTAGGAGGCTTCACCAGCAGACACTCCCTTCCTTCCAGTTGGCTTATAGATAGTTCCCAGCACCCATATCAAGCAGCGCACAACTGCCTGTAACTGAACTTTCAAGGGATCTAATGCCCTCTTTTGGCATCCACAGGTACCTACACAACAGGCATGGGCACATGCATACATACAGACATGCACACAGACTCAAGGATTTTCCTAATGCTACAAAGGTTAGTCCTCCACTGAGTCTGGGCGATAACATAGGTCACCCTCTCTTGGTAATCCAGAGTGTACATTCATGTGTTGAAGGCACCAGACAGAATAGAAGCTGGCCCCGCCCTCCTCCTTGATCTAAAATCTCAGTTCACTCATCTTCATTTCACATGCTCATTGATCCTATCTGTAATGTTTGTTGGCAAATGTGGATGATCTGGTGGCACTTTGAGTCATTCTATATGTCCAGCATTAGAGTTGGAGAAATGGACTTGGGCTGCGAGTATGATACACAGATGACTCAGCCTCAGCCTGATGGTCAGCAGAGGTAGAGAGGGGAAGGACGACTGTACAGCTACTATCCTGGAGTCCACATGACCCTGAGGTCTGTCAGCACTAGCTCCATCCAGGAATACTGAAGAGATACTGTAGCTGGAATACATGGATGAGAGAGTTGACTTCTTCAGGAAGAACTGAGCTGGAGGCTGATTGTGTTTCAGAGGAAGAAACCTGGGGCTCCGTGAGGTAGAGCAAGACACCTCTGAGTGGAGACTCTCCAGTTAGTCCTTTGTGTGTCAAAGACAGTGAGGCATTCACACTATTACAGCGAGGATGGAGAAGGCAAGGAGACAAACATGGAAGGCCAAATAACTCTGTATTGGCCACGGTTAGGGACTTTGTGTTTAGAATAGGACAGTGAGAGGACTGCCCACAGATAAGAGCAGCCTGGGGATGGGGAACAGATGGAAGAATGCATGCGGCATGAGAGCAGATGAAGATAGAACGAGGAGTTAACTGCCTGGCAGATGCCTCTTTGGAAGGAAGAAATCAATTATTACCAGTGTGTTAGGAACCCAGGGATCTGATAGGACTGTGTTCCTTGAGACTGAGGAGGTGGGATGGTAGTCTGGGCTATGCATTAGCAGAGGGTAGGCTGTTTGCTGATGGGAACCATGTGGGTGTCATGTCAAAGCATCTAGCTGGGCTAGGATCAGCAACCCCATTAGATGCCTGTATTCCCATGGGACTCCTGGCTGCCTGTTTGCCAGACATAGGCCTCTGCTTTATGAAGTCTTTTAGCTGGGGGAAAGGCAGAAGGGATAGTCCAGTTTGTGTATAGATGAGAAGATATGCACATGGATATAAGGACCTTGATGGTTGGGTCACCATTCAGAGCTGCAAGAAACAGTCATTAGTCCCTCTGAGGCCCTTGGAGAAAATGAGAAAGAGGCACCATGCAGGCAGGAAAAAGAAAGCTGTAAGCAAAGGGCAGGGCATGGAGGGCAAGAACAAATGGGACACGGCACAGAAGTGCCGGCACCGTAAGCAGTGGTGTCAGGGCACTAATGGCATTTGGGAAGGCCTGTCCTTCATTGTAGGACTGTTGTTTTCTGACCTCATGTGCCAGGAATACCCTGCACCCAGTTATTAGAACAGACAAAGCGAGCCCACAGGTCCTCAGTGCTGCCAGGTGCCTCTGACTGAGACCTTTCATTTCTCACAATCTGTGATGATAGAGTTAGATGGGTACCTCCTGGCAGAACTGAAACCAGCCACTGGGGCATTGGACCTGCCACACTGTGAGGACCACAAAGGGCTGATGAGAGAGAAGAGCAATGTTTTTTCCAAGTCAACAAACCATCACTGAGTTAGGCACTGAATTGGCCCTGGAAACAAAGGGAACTTGACTATGGACCTCAAAGAACTCAAATCCATCTAGGAAGCAGTCCAGCAGCAGACAGATGTCTGAATTTTTATGGCTAAAGAGGAGGTGCCTGAGTCTTCCAGCTGCGGCAAGGATAGGAGCCCAAGGTGGTCACAGGGTCTTACAGTAGATTGTTATCCAAGGATGGGTCTCATCCTTCTGTGAACTGTCTCAAATCACTGAGGTGCCCACCTAGTTGACCCAGGTACATTGTCTGTGATCATTGGGATCTCCTAGTATCCCTGAGGTTCCTTTGATTACTAACACAGTGATTCTGGATGCATGAAGTCCTTGGGGTTATTCACATTCTCGTACAGAGACGCTATTTATTTGTCTTGGATGATGTCCAAGCCATGACGGATGTCTCGTTAAAAGTGAGTGACACATACTGCCATACCCTCCTCTATGCTTATTCTCCTCTCTCCATGCACCATCATATGTCACCTGTGCAGCTCCATCTCTGGACGGAAGGTGACAACTCCTCTGTCCCTCAGTGTAGAAGGACAGATGTCGACATATCTGAGTCACAATTTCCTCATCTGGAAAATGGCTGTAGGGTTTTGATTTTGCTTTGATTCAAGGGGCAGTGTATGATAACACGAAATAGAACTGAAGAGCGTGATGCACATACTTCACAAGGTTGCTTTTCTTAGCTGGTAGAGCACAACATACAGATGACCTGAGCTGGTTCTAAGCAGTAAGGATGAAAGAGAGGGGCAGACCCACAGCTCTCCTGGGAGGTCGAGCTTGGAAACTGTTGTGTGGGTGTGCAACTCTGTCCCTGAAGGGAAAGTGACAGGAGGTCAGCAATTAAGTGGCTGCAGGATGTGCTTCTGTCCTGTGCAGTCCAATGCTCGGTGATCTCTTTATCCACAGAGTGAGACTGGACCTGCTGCTCCTTCAAGGATGAAAATGCTGGTATTCCCGAGAACACAGCAGAAATAGTGGAAGTCAGAAATTAAGCAGAGGGAAGTGAAAGCTGAAAACAGTGTGTTTATAACAGGCTGGTCCCAGGGCAAGTTTAGGAAAGTGACTAGGGGGCAGGCGGCTGCCCCAAAAGGCTGAATGTCTGCTATGACTTGACAGTGAGAACTGAGGGTTGTGTAGGCACTTGATTGGCTGCTGATAGATTCAGAGCTCCTTAGGAGGGACTTCTGATAGACAATGCAAGAGCAGACGAAGCCAGACAAGGGTATAGATGTGGGAATTTACACAAAAGGCCGTGGGACCCTGAACAAAGTAGGAGTTTGACATGGAAGCTCAAGGTGGCAGGGGCTTTGAAGAATATAGTGTCCCCTTACAACATGGTCTTATTATAACTGGAAGCACTGGAGCTTGAAGAGGGATTACCCAAGAATCCAGTCTCTTGGGCTTACACCTCTGGCCCTTTTGCCTTATTTGCTGAACATCAGTGGTGTGTTTAGCTACTAGGAATGTATACACAAGCTTTTGTCATTTTTGAACAGCTGCTGGTCATCATATGATAGGAGCAGCGTGAGTGCTTTGGGGTTGGTAGAGTCTAGGTCAGGTTCTCAGGACAGAGTCAGGAGGTAGGACTTGGAGGGCGAGATGAGATTCAGGTGAACGGAAGGAGGAGAAAGGTGTTCCAGAGTCACGAAGGGGTCAAAGGCTCCTAGGAGCTGTTCACTTACCAAACATGGAGTTCTCAGAGGTTAGGTAACATCTGACTAAAGATGTCAATGGAATGAAAAGGGAAAACGCAAGTAGACGAGACTTGAAGTAGCGTGGCTGATGGGGTGCACCTTGCTGCTGTGGACCCCAAGTGCTAGCACATGTCCCTGTAAGAGGTAAAGGGCTGCCCAGGCTGAGGAGTAGAGCTGACTAATAAGAGAAAGCCAGCAACAGTGGAGTCAGCCACGAGTTTTGAGGATAGCATGTTCAAATCCTTGCCAAGTTCTTTCTGAAGAATACAGAAACAAAGCCAGGTGTGTTGGAATATGCCTGTCATCTCAGCGTTTGGGAGGCAAAGGTAGAAGGATACAACCTGAGCTGCCCATTTAAAAAAGAAAGGAAGAGAAAGAGAGAGGAGGGAGAGAACAGAAGGAGGGAGGAGAGAGACAACATTCAGACCCAGGAGACAGCTAGCTGAGTGGTTCACAGTGGGGAAGCATTTGTCTCTCTGAAGGTGGCCAGGGAGACTCCTGTCTGTCCTGTTTTCATCCTTTCTGTGGGGCCTGGGCAGCTGAGCTACATTCTATGTAGCAGTATTCATTTTCTTGAATCTAGCTTTTTTAAAGGAAGCTTTAATTATTTCTCATTCCACACACACACATTCCCATTTAGAGTGTCTCTTGTCTTTATTTATATGATAATGATTTCTTTATTTTATTCTGTGTCATATCCTTTAGCCATGAGACAGGATGTAAATTGTTTTAAAGCATTTTAAAGACTTTGCTACAAGAGTATGCCGTATTCAGCATGCTTTCTAGGGTTAGCTACTGAGGTCTGAGTGACCCCGCCTTTCCTTGCTGCATTGTCTTTGACTCTACCTATGTGGCAGCAACTCTGAGACCAATGACAGGAGGCTCCTTAACCTAGTATACATGGATCCATGGATTCTGTCAGTTCTTTAGTTGGTTTGTGTTCTTTCAGGTTACAAGTATTATTTATGTACTTTCTATTATGAGATATCATAGTCTTTGGGTGGAAATTAAGGAAGCATGTGAAAAGAAGAACTGGAAGGTAAAAAGGAATTAAGGAACAGAAGATAGAAATGTTTGGAACACACCAAGAAGCAACAGATCACCTATCACTGAGATGATGGGGGCTGCTCTGGTTTGCTTCCACTTGCTGTCACAGAACACCCTGACCAATACCGACTTGGGGAGGAAGGGGCTTAGCTTAATCTCCCAGGCCACAATTCATCACTTGGGGAGCTCAAGGTAGGAATTCAGGACAGGAAACTGAAGGTAGGAGCTGAAGCACAGGCTGTAGAGGAACGCTGGCTTACTGGCTGCTCCCGTGGCCCATGCTCCGCCTGCTTTCTTATACACTACAGAACAAGCCACCCAGGGGTGGCACCACCCACAGTGGGCTGGGCCCTCCTGCATCACCTCACAGTCAAGACATACCCCACAGACAGTTCAGGTTCCCTCTACCCAGGTGTGTCAAGTTGATGCTAAAGCTATCTGGCACAGTGGCAAAAGGAATGTTTAAAGGGTTAAAAGATGGGAGCAAATGAATGGCAGTTTCTTGCAGTGCACTTGTGTATTCTTTTGCTTACATTTTATTTGTCTGTTTTGTGCCATCATGCACATGTAGAGGTCAGAGACGAACTTGCAGGAATCAGTTCTCTCCCTCCACCATATAGATCTGAAATTGAAATCAAGTCATCAGGCATGGTGGCAAGTATCTTTAGACCTACTGAACCACCTTTGCCTGCAATACACTCTTAACTGTGTGCTCATTTTCTTCCTGTAATCCACTGTGCCTCTATTTCCAGAAGTAGTGGGTAGAGCTTTCCTCCTATGACAGATGTTAGGACATACATTGCTCCTCTCTCTCTTGGCTGAATGATTGATGGGAAGGGAGTGGACCTCAGAGAGTAAGTGGAGCTGTGGTTGGAACCCTAGGAAAGGAGAAGACATATGAAAGATTGAGGAAACCATTTATTGGAAAAGAAATAGGAGGCAGGACACTGCAGAGGAGCTGGAGAACTTGAAAAGGCAACACAGGAAAGTGATGTGTGAAAGAGGGAGAACCAGAATGCATTCTAAATGAAAGGATTGATGGACGGTGCTATAAAAGAGATTGTGAGAAGGTCGAAGGAAATGGAGTGGGGGTGTCAGGCACTCGGTAAGCTTATGTCACACCCGCCAGCAAATTCAGAAGATTAAAGGAAATTAGTAGCTCGAGGAAAAGTTTGAAGAGAAAGAGATGCGTTCACTCAATCTCTAATTGAAAAAATCCCAGGGCTGTCAGTTAAGTCCAAATGTCTGTCAGAATAGCTACTAAAGAGGGGAACTGAAGAACAGTGATTCCAGGGTCCGGGGCCTGGGTCCAATTATAGATGGAAATGGACTAGGGAGATGAGAGGAGGGGATCTCACGTTTGGTTTTTATCAAGCTGAACCTGCCGCAGTGGACGTTTCCAGTGCCAGCCCTTCCCCATGTATTCAAGTTATTCCTTATTTGCACATAACCCACCCAGCCTGGCTTGCCACATACTGTTCATATCTCGTGTGCTTGTGTTAGGCTAATGCTAATGTTTTAATAGGTAAGTGTCATGATCTTTGTGTTGTGGAGGATTTATATTTATTTCTTGGACATACAGGATTGCGACAGGTTTCCTGCCAGTAGGGGATCAGGAACCCCAGTTTCTCTGTGCTTCATTTGCAGGGCCACTGAATTCATTCCTAGCTAGTGCATGGGGAAAGAGGATGGTGTCTTACAATTGTCATCCCAGCTCTTGAGACTCTGAGGCAGGAAAATTGCTCTGAGTTTAAGACCAGCCTGGGCTACAGAGTGAAACCCTGTCTAAGGAAGGGAGACCAGGAGGGAGAGAGGATTAGAAGGCGAGAGAAAGAGGGAGGGGAAGAGAGACAGCATGGAGACTCGACCCTGTGAAAAGTTTAGGGCCAGGTTAGGGGATATGGATGATTACTTTTCATTTAGTTCCCACTAGCTTGAATTCAGTAACATGGACACTGATTGCTAAAAAAAGGACACTGATTGCTAAAAAGGCTGGGCAATGTCCAAGCAGCAGAAGGAGCAGGTTTTAAATTTATATTTTATTTTTATTTTGTGTGTATCAGTGTATTGCCTGTATGTGTGTAAGTGCACCTGTGTCATGCAGTGCCCACAGAGGCCAAAAGAGGGTGTCAGATGGTTGTTAACTGCCATGTGGGTGGTGAGAATTGAACCCAGAACCTCTGAAAGAGAAGCCAGTGCTCTTAACCACTGAGCCATCTGTCCAGCCCAAGAAGGAATACTTTTGATAGGTAGATACATAGAGGTATCTACTCAAACTTCAACAACATATCACCTTAGAAACAGTGATGGATTCCTGGATTCTCTGCTCCTTTAGATGATTCAGAAAATGCTTTAACTATAATGCCTTTGATAGTCCATCTCCGTTTTGTTTGAGTCCTGGCCTGCATGCGGCATGAAGAGTGTTGATGAAAATGTCTCCCAAGCCCATGGAACTAAAGGTGTTGGGTCTTCATATTTCATTTATAAAGTCCTTTTAGTGGCTGGGGAGATGGTACATGAGGACATATGCAAAATGCAGCATAAGCATAAGATGGTGCCCTTCCATCTACACGTTCAGTTCATAGATCACAGGCCACATTGCCCCTGCCCTGCTGGTCTTCCTTAGCCTCTGCTTTGGTTCTGTGGACTACAGGGGCACATTAGTCTGCCTTGCTATTGGAGGTCTATTTCCCAGTGTCTGGGCAATGCTGACCTGTAGCAGGACAGGCCCCATGTATGCACAGCTTTTCTTCCTGCCTTGTTGGGCTTCCTGATTGGATCTGATTTGCTTTCTGCTGTCATGTCTAGTTTCTCTCAGCACGCCTGGTTTCCTTGGTCTTCTGTTCCATTAAATTCCATTTCAGATTATTCTGCCTTGGATGTATTAGTCCACTGCTGCCCTGGTTTCACCCCACATGTTGCTTGCTTGCTCTGTAGTAGTAGGAGCCTTGCGGAGGGACCCAGCAGACTGGGAGCTAAGAGCAGCAGCAGCTTTTCCTGGGTTGTCCTGGTCTGACCCAGGTACGGGTCCACTTGAAGTGCCTCGGTGTAGTCCTGGCACTGTGGTGGCTGGCAGCTGCCCTGCCCTTCTCTTCTGTTTACCCAGCCTCCTTCCTCCATCTTGGAACTAAGTAGGCTTAATGCACTTGTCCTAACCTCAGCTCTGCTTTAGTAAGAGGGGAATGGATTTTGTTCTCAGTTCCCTGTACTTTCTAAGCACCCTGGACAGAACCCTCCCAGACTGTCCCCAGCACCCTCCACAGAACACTCTTGTTGAGTCCTCAGCAACCTGGACAAAGCTCTCTCACTTAGTCCTCAGCACCCTGGAAAGAACCTTCAGCACGGTCACTTCTCAGCACCCTGGACAGCTTGACCACACACTCTCAGCACCATGGACAGGAGCCTGTTGAACAGTATTCAGCACCACGGAGAGCTCCCGGCAGCCACTTGGCTCTTCAGCACCACGGGCAGCGCTCCTCCCTGTATTCCTCAAAGCCTTGGACCAAAATAGCCGTCAATGGACAGAGTTATGTCCCTTGTTTGTGTAGTGGTTGGGGGGCACTCACATTCTGACAGTCTGCTCAGTCTTTTGTGTGTGCAGTGTTTCCATTTCTCTGGCAAGGGGTTCATAATTCTCCGGGACAACACCGTTTTCCAAAGAGTGTTGAATACACAAACTGATTTGCACTAAAGGAGATTCACCCAGACTTGGGGTTGTCTTTCATGTGCCTGTGCCTTTGCCAAATGAATCTGTTAAGTAGTGGCTCCTAGTTTGTCTGCTCCCACTTTTAGAAATTCAGAAGTTTTAAAATTGGACTCTACAAGTGGCTGCCTTAGCTTCAGCTGAGAACCATCACTATTCCTGGTGCTATGGGCCAAATGTGGTGGTGAGCCCAGTCATTTCTGTCTGAACCAAGAGACTTGTTATTTCTCATCCCTCCCTTGTACAGACACCACTGTGAGAATGCAGGCTTTGGACCTGGCTCTCAGCCCCATTATGGAGATCTGGGGCACCTTGTTCCTCCTTTATGCATCATTATTTGTAAAATGAGGATAGTAATAGTTGCCACTGAGAGCTGTTATGAGGATTGGTACCACGATCAAAAGATCAAAAGAGTCACTTCCCTTATGGTACTGATGTTGTCTTTGGGAATATTTTAGTATTCTTGTCTACACTTGCTGTGTCCTTAAGGCACAGAACAATATGCAGGTGCACTATATACTGCCCAGCCTGTGTGCCCACCCTTCTGTCAGTGGAAGCCAGCCTCCAAGATCAGAACCTGGGGCTATGCTCCTTTCTCTCCTCTGCTGCTCTCCCCAGGCTCTGAACCTCTCTAGGTTGGTGGCTGCAGAAGGACAGGCAGTAAAATTGATAACACTAGAAAGGCACATAAATCACTAGTGTGTGTGTGTCTGTGTTTAGGGTAGAGGTCAGTGTTGAGAATCTTCCTCTATTGTGCTCCACCGTATTTTTTGATGTAGGGTCTCACTGAATCTGGAGCTCATCAGTTAGACTAGACTGGCTGGCCATTGACCTCAAGGATCTTCTTGTGACTCTATGTTTCCAGCACTAGGATGACAGACACATTGTACCAGCTTTTATGTGGGTGCTGAGAATCCACCTCAGGTCCTCAAGCTTGCATGACAAGCACTGAGAAATCTCCCCAACCCATATAATGCTTTTATTCTTTTAGCAAATGGATTTTTGTTTCCAAAATTTTAATCTAGGCCTTTTTACTTATATCTTACCACTTTCAGAAAGGGGAATTTTGAGTCAAGGGAGAAATTGGAATAGAATGACATTCTGGAAAGTGCTTAAGACTCATATCCTCTGAAGTGTATGCAGCAGTGTCCATTTTATTAGGTTCTTGTGTTATAAGACTTCATTCTTCACAAGCTCTCATAGAGATGCTATTGTCTTTGTGGCCAGAGTTCTAGATGGAGCCGTTGTGGACCCCAGGCCTTTGCTTAGTGGGAGTCAGGACAGGTGTAGAAAGAAGGAAGGCAGCAGGCAGGTAACAAGGGCCCAGCCTTTCCTTTTTATTTATTTTTATTTTTTATGTGTATGAGTATATTGCCTGCATGTGAGTGTACCTGTGTCATGCAATGCCTGTGGAGGTCAGAAGTCATCCTCTTGAACTGGAGTAAGGATGGTTGTTAGCCACCACATGGGTGCTCGGATTCAAACCCAGGTCCTTTGTAAGAGCAGCCAGTGCTCTCAATTGCTGAGCCACCTCTCCAGCCCCCAGACTGTCCTTTTGGTTTAAGTTCTTGGTCTGTAGACCGTGTTCCTCACAGGCCCCTCCTTCTGCCCGGCATCACTGCAGTGCCTGGAAGAGGGATGGTGTTTCTCTAGCACGAAGAGCCCAGTTTGTAAACAAACCCTGGAGTGGGTGCCGCCACCACCCTCGCAGCAGATGGCTGTGCAGCTGCCCACCGGGCGGGGCTTCGTGGGAGGAAGCAGCTGCCCAGGCTCCATACTCAAGTGGAGATGCCCAGCAGGGGCCCAGTGGAGGTGGCAAGGGGGCCAGGGCAAAGGTTAATAGTGCCTCTGTCCTGTCTGTCTGCTGGAGAGGGTGACAGCCAAAATCTCTGGGGCTCCTGTTTATGCCTACCTGCCTTCCTTCCATATCTTCCTTCGTTCCCTCCCTCCTTCCTTCTTTGCTTCCTGTCACCCTTCCTTCTTCCTTCCTGTTTTCCCTCAGCTTTCCTCCCTTTCTTATTTTTCCCCCTCCCTTCCTTCTTTCCTATCTTCCTCTCTCTCTCCCTCACTTCCTCCTCTTCTGTGATTCTAGTAAGAATCCTTCTTTGCAGGATTGGGATGGCTTTTAATTGTATTGTGATGCAGTTCAGCAGCAGAAGTGTCCTGGCAGGCAGTCCACACCTGGAAAGTAGCTGCCACCTCCATCAGTAGGTGGAGGAGCACAGGTGTTCCAGGCATATATTAGCCAGAGGCAGCAGTGTCTAGCATTTTACTGTTTGCACAGGGGGCTAGGTGGGCTGACTGGTTGAACATGTCCAGGCATGGAACTGAGCAAGCTTGGACAGCCCATCCTTGCATGACTGGCTAGTGCAAGTATTCTGGGCTGTGAGTTCATTCCCTATCTATAGAGTGAAGGTTCCTGTCCTTGGAAGACTGTTGTGAGGTCAGGAGGAACGTGAACAGTAACTGACTCAACTATCTGTGTTTGGATGAATGGTAGCCATGAATGTTTGTAATAACCTCTGCTGTGTCCTCTGCTGAAGGACACCATAAAGCACAGGCAGGCATTGTTTGGGCCTGAATGAATGCTCCTCCTGAGTGGGGAGAGGGATCCAAATTGCTTCATAGAGTGGCGGACAGTACTGTGAGTTTTGAAGGCTGGTGGGGGGACCTGGCCTGTGGAGGTGGGAGGGCCGACAGGGTGGTTCATATGAAGTAGAGAAGTAGGAAGTGCCTGGCCGAGTTGGACAACAGCACTGTGCCTCACCTGGGTAGAGCCTGCTCCAGGTTTCTTCGCTCCCTGTCTGTGCTTCCTCCCTGCTTATGTATGTCAAGGGCTCAGAACCACCTTGAATCTGACCATGGGACTCGGGTTGTCCCTGCTTAGGAGGGCTAGGTTTACACACACACACACACACACACACACACACTCTGATCTAAGCTTTAATCCTGAGCCTCTGAGTCACTGAACAACCAGGGACTCAGACTGGCTGCAGGTCTAGGTCTGTGAATCTGATATCCACAGAGGCAGCCTGGACCCTAGCCAGCCATGTGCCATCTGCAGGTGGGCCAGTGTTGCCATCCACTGTGTGGCTTTCTGAGCCTCTGATTCCTCCCAGGGTGGGGCTGAGGACTGTGGTTAGGTACGTGGCTGAGCAGTTCTCCCCCTGGCAGGAAGGGCTATGGGACTGTTTTCCTGGAGGAAATTGACTTCTGGCTACTGTGACAAGAGGTCTGAAAGCCCAGAGGTAAGGAGCCCACCCCTGAGCCTGGGACAGGTGCCGCCTCAACCTTGCTTCATGTTCATCTGCGCTTTGCTGGCCCTGCAGGGATGCGTCCACCCTGGTGCCTATTCCTAGAGACAATAAACAACTTTTTTCCAGAGCACTCATTTTGTACAAACCTTCATGCTAACCCCCTACATAGAACCACTGGCCCGTGGGTGGCTGTACTCCTGCCTACTGCCCTCTGCCCCTGAGCAGGTATAAATAGCCCTGGCCACCTGTGCCCAAGGCCAGGCTAAGTCCCAACCAAATCCCTTGTCCATGCTTTCCTCCTCTCCGCCATCCTCCTGACATACCTAGTGCTTACCCACGAAGCGTTCAGAGACATCAGTGCATACCCTGCCCCTGCTTCTGGGAACTATGAATCACAGCCTGTGTCTGTACACATATGTGTAGGCATGCATGTGTGCTTCTGTGTGTGGTACATTTGTGTGTCTGGTGTGTATGTCTATGTGTTTGTGTGTTGTGTGTATGTGTGCTGGTACACAAACCAGTGTGTGCGTGGAAGGCCAGAGAAGGATGTAGGGTGTCCTGTTCTATTACACTGTTCATTATTCCCTTGAGACAGAATCTCTCACTGAACTGGAGCTAGATAGGCAGCCAGCAAGCCCCAATGAACCTTCTGTCTCCACTCCCTACAGTGCTGGGGTTGCAGCCATACATGGCCATGGCATGGGTGGGAATTTGAACTCAGGGCCTCATGCTTGTGCAGCAAGTATTCTTATCTGCTGAGTCATCTCCCTAGTCCTTACAAAGTCTATATTTTTTTCTTTTTAAACATTTATTTTATTTGTATGACTTGCAAATAAATATTTTTTTAAAGTATTCAACATCCCTAGTCAGCAGAGAAATGCAAACCAAAACTGTGTTGAGATTCTATCTCACCCCAGCCAGAGTGGTTACCATCAAGTAAACAAAGGACAAAGAATTCTGGTGAGGGGGTCACTGTGATGGGAATGTGCATTGGTGCAGCCACTGTGGAAATCACTGTGTAGGTTCCTCAGAAAACTAAAAGTTGAACCAGCGTATGACCTAGGTACACCATTGTTGCGATTGGAATGTGAAATGTCTCCCATATGTTCATGTGTTTGAACTCTTGGGCCACAGTGGCTGGTGCTGTGGAAAGGCTATGGAACCTTCAGGAGGTGGAGCTTTGCTAAAGGAAGTGCACCACTGGGTCAGGTGTTGGGGTTTCTAGCCTGACCCCTCCTGTTCTCTCTCTCTTTCATTCTTCCTCCCTCCATCCCTCCCTCCCTCGTTCCCTCCCTCTCCCCCCCATACACACTGGCAGTGTTGTGATGGGTTAGCCTCGTGCTCCGGCCACTATGCCTTCTCCACTGTGATGGACTGCATTCTCAGTAGCACTGTAAATCAAAATAAACCTTTCTCCCTTTAAAGAGATTTCTGTTATTTGTAGTCATGCTCATACAGGTGTACACAGATGCCAGGGGCATCAGGTCCTCCTGGAGCTGGAGTTACAGGAAGTTGTGAGCTACCTGATGTGGATGCTGGGAACTGGGCTTGGGTCCTCTGTAAGAGCAGTGTATGTTCTTAAACTCTGAGCCGTCTCTCTACTCTCTCCCAAATTATTTTGATGACAACTGTCTCCTAGTCTGTTAGCCTTACTGTACATTTTTCAAAAGTGTGATACAGACGAACCAGGCTGTGGGGGTACGTGCGGAGCTGTTGATGTCACTGCTTTGGGTTTAGTGTGGAGAGGAAGCAGGGTGCCTGAGTGGATGAGACCTGTGGGAGGAGCTTCCTGTGAGCAGCTTGACTCTTGGGGCACCAATGAGAGCTTTCAAAGCAGTGGTCTGAGTTGAGCCATGCTTCAAGGTGCTGAGGGCTGCTCCTGATCCTAGGGGTGAAATGGGTGGAATCAGGCAGTAGGCAGACACTGGAGCAGGAAAGAGAGTGTACAGATCAGACAGGTGTGGACAGGCCCTCACACCTGGCTGCTGGGCACCAGTGTGAGGCAGAATCTGAGTTGGGGGTCCTTGGCAGGGAAAGTGAGCCGATGGCACATTCAGGGGCTTGGTGAGGGGCACAGAGACCTTATCCTCTTGCTTCATTGCCTGCCCAGAGACTGGTGAGGGGCAAGGAGAGTAGATACCCAGACACCTGACAGCCATGGGAAAGGACTGAAAAGAGGAGGCAGACACAAGTAGTTGGAGTGATTGCTAAGGGTACTATCATAAGACACCCGTGACTCTTTCTATAGCTTACTCAGGCTTTGGAGCTCAGGGGTCCCAGCCACCTGTCTTTCCCCAGCCATCTGGAAGCTTGATCAGGTGGTCATTCTCCCACGGGCTTCACCTCGAGACAGCTGGATATCTCTAAACCAAGCATCAAGAGCCAGCTGATGTGGAAACATGGCCACTTGATGTGTCCCATGTGACTGCAGAGTGTGTGTTCAGAAACGCTCAGAAGAGCCTGTGAGCACCTGGCACATGGGGGCAATTGGGAACTCAGTGATTTGGTAACACAGAACATGGAGCAGAGACAAGGAAGGAACTTGTGGGAAATGTAAATTACACCAATGTAAATAAGGAGCGGCTCAGTAAACACATAAATAAAAAGCAGGCAGTGATCCTCTGGGAATGGTAATCAGGCTGGACTTGCTCTGCCTTCCCAAATTGTATTCCAGCTGCAGGACACCCCTGAAGTCCAGCCTCCATCTGTCTAAGAGAGAGATCCTTGTTAGGGCCCTCCAGGGCTGAGGTCCTGGAATCACGAGTCCTCCAGTGGAACTGGGTTTCTGATGGGGATAAGGAGTGGACCACCGTGAAAGACAACTGAAGCCGGGATGGGTTCCAGGAAGCTTGCTGCTGTTGCAGCTGGGTTTGTCTGGAACACCAAGTGGAGGAGTTTGTGAGGAAGGCATTATGTTACCAAAGGTTCTCAGAAATGCCTGTGGGCCATGGGAGCAGTGTTAGGTGTTCCATGGCCCTCAGGCTGGGACCTGGCAAAATGAAGATCTTTTCCCTCAGGGCTTTGGTCCCTCTCTGCATGCAGTCTTAGTGGCATGATGTCCCTCCCTGGGGAGGTCTGTGAGGTGGTGTAGTCTGTCTAGGAACACCCTGTGCTTACTCCAGGCAAGTCCCTGTGAATCCAGGAGGCCCCAACTGAGGATACACTTTGGGGAAAACGGCTGGCCAGCACCATGTATGGGGTCATTATGTGTCACATGGAGCTGTCCCTGGGTAGAGACGTCAGGTCTGGGAGGAGCCATCTCTACCCGAGCCTTGAGCACACTACCAAGCCTCTCTGAAGAACCCAGGGCCTGGCCTGGGTTCTGTGCTTGGACCACTCATTGTAGTTTTAGCAAAAGTCCTGAGGCTCAGAATCTCAATGGCAGCCCCCTACCCTTGAACCTAACCAGATGCTTCACCCCGCAACCACGTGGGGACTTCGTGCCCACCCTGGGCTGCCTACAGCAGGAGTCCTGAGCCCAGCTCTCTAGAACTCTCTCAGCCCTCAGCACCTCTGGCCATTCTTATTAGTTGACTCTGACACCCTACTTACGCTAATTGTATTAGGAGGTGTTTGGGGATTTTTTGTTTTGTTTTGTTTTTCCCTTTTGAGACAGGATCTCCCTGTAGCCCCAGCTGGCTTGGAACTCTGTGTAGACCAGATTGGCCTCGACACCTTGTTTAGGAGGGATTCTAATGTCTTTCCTCCACTGCAACACCCTATCCTCCTCACCACAATCCCCTTCAATAGATTGCCTTACTGCTTTACCAAGTGTCAGGAGTAACTAATGCCTCCTTGCACAAACATCCAAGCAAAACCTGAGCACGGCTGTCTACTTCCTATGTCTCCCAGCTTGCTTCTGGGTACTCCTTTTCTACAGTGGGGAAACAGTGTGGCCCCAGTTGAAACCTCCATGATGCCCCCGGGCCTTTGCATGTATTAGAGAAGGTGCTTGCCCTGTACCACCCAGGCATCAATGCCTGGAGGCTCTCAGGGCTCTGGTGAATAGAAGTCCAGGCCATCTCCACTCCAACTTTATCACACTTTAGTCTTCTGACCTTCTTTCCACCCACCCACCTGCAAAGTGAGGTGATGGCTCCAAGCTGTCTCCTCAATGTGGGCAGGAACTGGGCTTCCTAAAGAACATATAGGAAAGAAATGTCCCTTTCGAGAATGGTTAGGGTAAGGTGCCATAATGCAGCTATGGTTGTGTACTAAGGGGTGTGCCAGACAGATCTGTGGGATGAGGGTGAGACTTGCTGTTGTAGGACTTGACCAGGAAGCCTACAACCTCTGTGCCCACCCTCATCTATGCTTTCCTTTAGGCTGATTTATGTCTATATTGTAAAAAGTACTGGGCAGTGCCCAAACTGGGTCAATACACAACCTTAACATTGGTCTGAATGTTGGATGAATTTCTTGTTCAGGGCAGTATAGCTGTGAACTGAGCTTCCCATTCAGATCTCACAGTTTCTAGTTGTGATAAGTAGAGAGTTTCAGTTTGAGTTACTTTGGGCTGTTTGTCTCCCCCTCTGGTCCTGCTCAGCATTCACTTCCTGGGGTGACTTGCCCAGGCCCATGTAGAAAGGATATATCCAGAGGAGGACAGGACACAGCGTCTCTTACATGCTGTCTCCATGGACTGTCTTCCGAAAAGTTCCTGGCCTGTTTTTGGGACTGGAGCCCTGGACCCCACACAACACTCCCACCTTGTTTTATTCCTCATGGATCAGTATTGTTATTGCAACACTAGGCGGACTTCAGAAGAAAAAGCATCCATCTAGCCTAGATCCCCGTGGCTCATTAGTTCTGTGGTTCAGTGGTTCCTTCCATTTTCCTGCATAGCATCTGATATTCTCCTGTGCATATACATGTTTGTGTGTGGTGTGAAACCCGGTCTACATGCACCTTTGAGGCCACTGAATCCTAGTGAATAAAGAAATGGAAGAATCTCCCTCTAGGCCAGAGAGATGGCTCAGTGGGTAAAGGGGCTTGTCACTGAGCCTGATGACCTGAGCTTGTTCCCACATGTTAGAAGGAGAGAACCGACTCCTCCCAGTTGTCCTCTGACCTCCACTTGTGTACTGTGGCATGCAAACATCTACATGTGTGCACACACACACACACACACACAAACACTAGCTCCTCCCCTGTGGGCTGGCCTTGCTTTCTCTTTCCCAGCTAGGGTGTGTATGGGGAGTGTTTACTGGAAGGAACCAAAGGAGAAAATGAAGTTTTGTGGACTGGGGGATGATTTTATTTTTATTCACAGGGCTGTGTGAATGGATCTTGATCCCTGTGGGAATTCTCAGGACCAGAAGGCTAGAAACAGATTTGATCAATGAAAGCCATTTCCAGAGAGAACAAGCCATTGATAAATTCTATCCCTGCCCGGTCAATTGGGCTCATCTGTTTCTGGGAGTCAAGGAGAGGAGGGAAAAGAAGAGAAGAATGGGATGAGAGAAGGGAGGGAGGAGCAGGAAGGAAAGGCACCCTGGGAGGAGGCTCCGGAGCTGGGCCTCCCTAGAGTCGCTGCAGGCCCTCCCCATACCTCCTGCCCATGAATCTTTTATTTCCGTGTCTGGGAAGGAGGAAGGGATGCAGTGTTCTCTCTAATCAGTGTAGGAGGACCCAGGATCGATCTGCGCTGTGACTGATAGATTTTCCCCAGCCACTAGAGGGTAGCAAGGGACCCTGGGGGCAGGAGGAAAGCATGTAGGACTGTGTGCCTCCTTAGTGTGGCAGAGATGTGGGAAGGAAAATGAGCCCTCTCCTTCCAATCTTGGCCCTCCCCTTTAGAAAAGACTGAGGAGTTTGAGGCCTGGGAAGCATGGCGTCCCTATAATGGGTTCCTGGGTACACAGTTCCTTGGGGAGTGACGACAGGCCCTGCCAGGGGTATCAGGGAAAGGCCGTGCTGGATTTGGGCCCCTGGATGGCTGTCCTGATCCCACTCACGGCCATCTGTCGTCTCCCAACAGCCCCTCGGCCCTGTGACCACGCTCTCCTATTGTGGCTGGGTGTGGAGCGCAAGGAGTGGCTTGAATGTCCTTCTAGAGAGACAGCATGACCTGGAGAGTTCATCAAGCATGCCTTCATGGAGTTCCAGACTTCTGGCCGGGGTCTCTAAGGTCACTTTTCCTGCTCTCCCCGCAAACTTTATACAGCCGAGGAGACCTGGCCTGGATAGACTAATGACAGCTCCAGTCAGGACTCAGGATGACACGGTAGCCTGTGACAGGCTGTGTGTTTGAACCTGGTTATGGTCGTTTGCCTTTGTCCCTCACACCAGCCTGCTGCGTTGTACAGTGAACCTGGTGGGTGTCACATTAGTCACTCTTACTGGATATGGACCATTTCTGATGTCCCTTTGCTGAGACTTAATTAAGTTGCATATGTGGTTCAAGGTCACAGCTGGCTGACTGCTGATGTCTTGATGGTGAAAGCAGTGTGATTTCTGACAAGGGTAAACTGATGCACAAGAAGGAGACTGTCCTTTCAGCCACTCTGCTGTAGATGTTGGTCTTATATCCCGGCCCGATGTCTGTTGCATTTGCCCCTTGGTGACTCTACATGGGTTTTCAAGCCTGGTCTGGGAAGGTCAGCCCTGCAGAACTGGTCAATATTTTGTTTCCCTGTTTCTCACCCATTCCTAGATGTTCCCACTGCAGCATTGGGGTCTCCCAGGTTCAAGGAGGCAAGCCCCAGCCTTGGCCTGCTGCCCTACAGGGGCTTCGCAGTGAACACCCTTGCAATATTTACAGTCTCTGTCTCCAGCTTCCAGGAAAGACTGTTGGTCACGCTGCTTGAACCAGTCTCTTGAGACCAGGATGTTCAACCCTTTAGCCTCATGAAGCTGGTTTCTTCAGCGTTTCTTTCTTCTAAGCCTGGGTTTTCAGCCCCTTAAGACTAGGATCTTTGGCCCTTCTCTTCTCTGCATAGGGCCAGCCCTGGAGGATGCCGAACCTGCAGTCCTACTGACAGCACCATGTCTACCTTGAGCCTTGCTGCTCAGACAGGTTTCTGCACAGGAATAGACTAGTTGAGAAAGCTCTGGGAGAACTAGTTTGGAACCCATCTGTGGGTTCTGTTCTGACTCAGTCTAGGCTCCCCTGCCAGTAAGACGTAAAAGGCAGCAGGAGACTCCAGAAGGTTCCATGCAGCCCACAGGCCCTCCCAGCCATTAGATCTCCTGGTGAGGCTTTTCCAAGAATAGGACACCATGCGCATAAAGGTCTCCCAGGTGCCACAGAGCCAGAGTCATCGATTTGCCCGCAGACATTTTCACCCCTTTGGCTGGACATGTCTTCCTCTACCTGCTTGCCGAGGGGACGGGGACGGGACGGGAACACGACACACTCATAGATTTGTCCTATTCCTTCTCGATGAATGCCTTGTGTTCTCACTGATATGAGCTGTGGCTTATGGCCACTGAGCACCTGGGCAGCCAGTCATCAGAACCTACTGCTTTGCTGTCAGGGGTTAGGTTGGGAGTAAGGGAGGACAGGACCGTAGATGCAGGCCAGGAGGGAATGGAACAGAGATCTAGGACTAGCCGAAGGTAGGCAGAGCCGGAAGTACCAGCTAGGGCTTGGCTGAGGAGCTGTGGGGTATCGTGGGCCAGGGAGCCTAAATACTAAAGCCCAGAGACCTCTTAGAGAGCCCAGAGTGACCCAGAAAACAGGGGTTCTTTGCCTACTGAGCCTGTGGCCCAGCTGTACTCAGCATCACACCTAGGAACTTTCCTGTATTTCTAATGCATCTTTGGGTTCATGCAGTCCTGGCCTAGCCTCAGGGAACCTCTGTAAAGGGATATACTTTCTTCCTGGAGTCCAGCGAAAGTCATCGTAGGCCACATGCAAGATTCCACAGCTGCCCTTGGGACTGTGCTGTGTACTGGACTTATTAGGCACTTTGTTCTAGGTCCTCCAGCCGTCTTGTGGAGTTTGCAGGGTTAAGGGACAGACCATGCAGGAGCAGGAAAGTTGGGTTCAGATCCTGCCCACCCTGTCACATAGTTTGGTCCTTGTTAAGGAACCGAGGCTGTCGACTTTTGAATTCTCTTACTGCTTCCACCCACCACACTTTTCATTTCCTGAGCAGTAGGGCTGGGCTTCCTGCTGTCTGTCTACACCCAGGACCCAGCTGGCTTGTCTCCGGGCTTGTTCTCTGCCTGCTGGATCTGAGTCACAGGATACAGGTGGCTTTCAGGAACACTAGTGAAGTCACCCACCCAGGTTTTCAGAGATGTTCCTGACTTTCCTTCTTCCTTTCCGTCTCTTGAGCTCTGTAGCAGGTACAGTGGGAAGGTGTGATAGAGAGTTAGGTAATCTCAGCTACTGGTTCTCAGTGTGACTTTCTAACAGGGAGACATCTGCAGTATAGTTCTAAGTCTCCACAGTCTGGAACAAACAGAAACGATTCAGGCCTTCCCACAGTCCTTACCTGCTCTAGTTTGAAAATGGTTTGTCCTTTCTGAAACTCATGGTGAGATTTTATTTCCATGCAGTCATGTTGGGAGATGGAGCCTCTAAGAGGAGAAAAGATTCTTGTTTTAGTTTCGGTTTGTTTTTGGTTTGGGGGGTCTTTTGAGAAAGCATCTGCCTGAAGCCCCAGCTCACTATGTAGACCAGACTGGCCTTGAACTCACAGAGATCTGCCTGCCTCTGCCTCCCAAGTGCTGGGCTTAAAGGAGTGTACCACCACACCTGACTGTGATAAGGTTCTTCAGAGGGATTAATGCCTTTCTCATTATGCTGGTCCAGTTACCT
The DNA here is from genome assembly GCA_035773235.1 of Eospalax fontanierii. Lineage (NCBI taxonomy): Eukaryota > Metazoa > Chordata > Mammalia > Rodentia > Spalacidae > Eospalax > Eospalax fontanierii. The sequence goes on along the minus strand of CM069542.1, from coordinate 57,122,298 downwards.
CAGGAATGAATTGTTCTAAAGAGAGACTTCTTGGTGGTCTGACCCTTCATACCTGCCTTTGATTCTTCTCTGTCACATTAGGAATGGAAACAGCAGGAGACTCTGCCCAGCACCATGCTCCTGGACTAGTCCCCAGACTCTACTACCACAAACCAAAATAGGCCTCTTTCTTTTATAAATTACTCAGCCTCAGGTATTCAGTTATAGCAACAGACAGTGAACCGAGACAACACTTTCGCTCTCCAGCAGTGAAATACATACTAAGAGCTCTCAGCCTGGGATTCTTCCAGTCAGTCTTAAATCATTCCTTCAGAGGGGCACAGGGATGTTAGCAGAGCAGAGAATATGGAAAAGCTTCTGTATACCTGAGCATTGTCTCTGGGTCATGTGTCCTAATCAGCCCATTTCTTTAAACTATAGGCATAGTTCAGACATAAGAGAAGGACCCCATTGCCAGAGGCCTGCTATGTGAAGACCAGCCCAGAAGGGTGGAGCTGAACCTATGGGCCACAGGAGAACAGGACTTCCACGTCAGAATCTGCCCAGCTCTGCCCTGGCTACCTGGCTGCTGTGTGGGCTTGGGGTGTGTAGGAGACAGAGGGTCATGTCCCTTTCTGGTTGCCGAGAGTGGACTGTGCAGTGTGGCCAGCAGGAGAGCCAGCTTCGAGGTGTGCCAGGCTTGGCCTTGACAGTAGGGCGTGTACGCCTCTAAGTTTAGTGTTCCCATCTGTAAAATTGGCATCATTGGAAAGGCCATAAAGAGTGACTGGCAAGAATGGTCCCCACTGGCGTGTTCTTAGGATCCTCTAGGAAGATTCGGTATACTGTATTTTAAACATTTTAAAAATTTATCATTTGACAGTTTCATGTTTTTAGTGTACTTTGATCATGTTCCCTTGTCCCTTTCTCTCCTGTTGAACCGTTCTTCTAACTAATCCCCGTCCCACTTTCCTGTGTGCATGTGTTGCCTGCCTGAACATGGGTGTGGGGTTATTTACTGGAATATGGGCAAAGTGCCAGTGGTTACAAGCCCTTTCCTTCTGCCCCTGGTGGCCATGAACTGTGACTAGGTATGAGAGGTGTGACTTCGTGAGCCCCTCCCCCACCCACACTGGAATGTTAGTGGGCCCAGTCTTGTTCAGGAAAGCACAGCTGCTGTGAGCTCATGAGTGCGACGGCCATGTCATACCCAGAAGTCAGCATTTCACAGCACTCCTCCCGTCCTCTGGCTCTTAGTCTTTCCTCCCTCTCTTCTGCAGTGTTATCTGAGCCTTACAGGGGTTGATATATATGTCTTGTTTGGGACCGAGCACTCAAAAGTCACTTATTCCTAGCAGTTCAGCCAGTTTTGAATCTCTGCATTAGCTGTTGTCCCCCACATCAAGACGCTTCTCTGACCGCTTCTCTGACCGGGCTGAGAGTGATATTAACCTACGAATATAAACAGAGTATTTAGGAGGCAGTTTCACACCATGGCTGTTTAGCAAACAAGTGTGGTGGAGTTTTTTGGTGGTAAGATCAGCATAAAGTTGACCGCTCTAGCCATTTTAATCCTTCAGTCGTGTTAAGTACGTTCCCTCTGAGTACCATCGTCTCCACCATCTGACTCCAGAACCTCCTTACTTTGCAAATCTGAAATTGTACACATGGAGTGCGAGCTCCCTGTTTCTCCCCTGCCAGCTAGCTCCCCGTTTCTCCACTTAAATCCTCCATTCTGTTTTTTCTCATTCTGAATTCAACCGTAGGAACGCTAGCTGTAAACAGAAGACTCAAGACTCTGTGGGCCCCCTCAGCTAACTTTCTGACCTTGATATCCCCCCTCAGTTAACTTTCTGACCTCTACATACCTCCCAGCTCACTTACTGACCTCTTTGTCCTCCCCTCAGCTAGCTCCCTGACCCCTGAGACTGCCCCCCGCCCAGCTACCTCTTGGTGTCCCCTCAGGTAGCTTTCTGACCTTTGTGGCATCCCTACTCCAAGATAGCTTTCTGACCTCTGTGTCCTCTTCCCCCAGCCTCACTGAGCAATAGTGGATAACAACTGCGTGTTTAAGGTATACAACAGCATGTTTTGATACAAATATAACTGAATTGATTACCATAGTCAAGCTGATTAGCATACCCATTACCTCACAGACATTTTTTTCTCATAAGAACACTGAAAATCTTATGTCCTAATGGGGCTGGGGAGATGGCTCAGTTGATAAGATATTTGTCATGCAAGTATAAGGGTCTGAGTTCAGATCCTCAGCACCCACATAAAAAGCTGGGTGTGGTGGTGAGTGTCTACAATCCTTGTGCTGGGGAGGTGGAGACAAGAGTATCCCTGGCCAGCCAGTCTAGTGGAATTGACAAAAAGTAAAGTGGAGATCAATGGAGGGAGATACTGGACATTGACCTCTGGCCTCTACACACATGCGCATGTGCACACACACACATAAAATCTGATGGAAAATCAATGAAAAGTAGAAACATCTTTTTTCTCTAATGAAATCTAGCACAAGACCCCCCAAACAAAAGGAATGCTAGTAATAGTTTTCATACGGATAGAATGTTCATGGGGCTGGAGAGATGACTCAGCAGTTAAGAGCACTGGCTGCTCTGCAGAGGACCCAGGTTAATTCCCAGCACCTACATGGCAGCTAACGGTCATTGGTAACTCTGGTTCCAGGGGATCCAACACCATCTTCTGACCTCTGTGGGCAGTGCACAACACAGGTGCACTTACACACATGCAGGCAATACACTCATATGTATAAAATAAAAATAATAAATAAAATATTTTTAAAACCTTAGAATGTTCACATATTATGTTGATAATGGAGAAAAATAGACCCAGTTGACAGCACACAATGGGAACTACACATTTCAGTTCACAGCTTGCTGTAGGTCAGTCTTGGCATTCAATGATTTGCATTTTGCATAGGTAGAACAGAGTATTGGGAAGATTCTGATCAACTCAAATACCAAACTGTCAGTGGTGTAGTTTTCTAACAGATTAAGCTGTAATTTGTGAGCTCTTTTCTCTTGGGCAGTGTCAGTCCAGACACTGAACACAGTAATGTCTATTCTTGTATGCATAAGTGAGAATATATTGAATATCAGACCTACTGAGTGGTGGTGTCTCCAGCAGAAGCCAGTCCATGCCTGCTCACACCAAATGGAACCTCTGCAGCTGTATCCTGCTCTGCTCTCTGATCTCTAACCTCACAGAAGATACACAGCCTCCACCATCACCCACAGCCCTCGTGATGGCTGTTACTGTCTCTAAGGTGTTAAAATTATGTACTTGAAGCACGTAGCTTGTTTTATACTTGTGTTTTAAGATTTAGTTATAGTGACTTGGTGAAACTGGCCTCAAACTCCTGTTGACCCAAAGGTCAGCAAAGAGTCCCAAAGAATCTTCTCCTCCATACATCTTGAAAGCAGTATTTCTCAGGTTTTAGCATATATCAGGTATAGTGTGGTGAATTCTTGAAATTTAGTTAGCGGTCTCCTGAAGAGTTGTAAACAGGAGGTGCCTTGGTCTCACCTTCAGAGACCCGGACTTAGTAGATCTCTGAGACAGGGGAGGCCTGAGGCTTTCTTTCTAGGAAGCTCAAAGTGGTATTGGTAGCAAGATTCAAGTTCAGCAGTTTGACAGCTTCTTGACCAGAGTTCCTGTTGGGGTCTTCTTTAATTGAAGCTTATGGGACTGTGAATTTCCTCTAGACTGGACTTTCTTCGTCTCCTCTGAGACTTGACCCTGGAAACTTTCTGAGGGTTTTCTAACTTGGAAATGCTCTTCTCTTTCTTCTGGGCAGGAAGGACCTTCCTGAGTCCAGTTTCTTAAAAGTCTAGTGACACATAGTCTAGATCAGACCTGCCTCGGTCCTTACAGGGAGCTGTGGCATTTTAGGGAACCATTTATCTCCGACCCACAGTTTTCCCATCCGAAAACTCAACTCACTCATTAACCCTTGCCATCCCCATAAGGATAATAGAGTTGAAAGTATGATTTGTAAGCGACCTACTACTGTTTGTAACATGCAAGGAGCCATGACAGTTGGTGAGTATGAAATCAGAGTAATTCTAGGCAAACCAGGACATTTAGGATAAGCCTCCAGGTGCTCTGGTTTCTGGAAGGTTAGCTGAGGAGTAGACCTGGCACTCTGACCTATGGGTCCCATTCCTGCCCACGCAGGGGCCTCCTCCCTATTTATAGGGATCCACTGAGCCCCTGCTGCCCCACGTGATCCTTGTGCTGTGAGGGTTAGACGACACCTTTGTGACCCTGTCTCTCCTGGAGCTGCCACCCTTTGTGCTTCGATCTCCTGGGCGCTGCATGGCTGCTGAGGGTCTGAGCTGCTGCACTGCAGGAGGAGAGCTTCGTGATGCTGCTGATGTTGGCGGTGATGCCGATGGTGCGAGCTGGAAATGGGGCGCTACGTCATCGTCGTCATCGTTACCATCATCAACAGCACAGCCACCAGACAGCTTGTACTCATGCTGTTTTGTCTGTCTGTCATAGCTTGTCTCTTGGACTCGTGGCAGCTCCTTAAGGTAAGTATCATCACCCCCATTTTACAAATGTGGAAAGAAACTGAGGCTCAGAGAGAATTAGTCACTGGTGTATATTAACTTTTCCTTGCTATTACAAAGTACAGGAGGTAGGCTACTGCTGAAGAACACAAAGGTTTATTTAGCTCATAGTTTTGGAGGGTGACATAGAGCAGACTCTGGTTAGGTCACATGGCAGGTGATGGGAATGTATGTCCATGTGCAAGAGGAAGTAGTCATATTGCCAAACAGGAAGTAAGAGAGCTGTGAGAGGCTGGGCTCAAACTCCCATCATGATCCTCCTGTGGAAACTGACAGGGTTCCCAGAGAAACATTTTCATCTCTCTCAAGAGTGAAGTCCCAATTGACCTAAGGGCTGTCACTAAGCTTGCTCCCTTCAGTGTACAACAGCCTCTCCCAATAGTGCCAGCCTAGGCACATACCTAACGTCTAACACACCAACCTCTTCGGGTGGGAAAGGTAAAGCATCTGCGCCATATCATGGCCCAAACTTACCAGATATTTAGTATGTTTGTATATGAAACTCAGAACCTTTCAGGAACCAGTAGGGAGTGCCACCTCCTTCCTCGACCACATAGGGCCTCTCAGGGTTGGACCAATCCCCAGTGACACCAGTCCTTTCTTAGGTTCACTGTTTCTGGGCTGTAGCTGGAGCTGGCAGGGTGTAGATGGGGATGAGTGTGCTTGCGGGGTTGGGACAGAGCTCAGAGCAGCCTGGCTGCTTCTCCCTTCCTCTGTTCTCCCTGTGCTGTCAGAGCTGTCCCACTTGGGACCTGACAGTCATGTGCACTCGCACCATCAGGGGCTTGAGCTCGGGGACAGGTTCTCTGTTCCCATCCAGTTATAAGCTCTTGTTAGGCTGAGCTTTCTAAGCCCATATTCCTTCTTGGTAGAAAGTCTCCCTGCTCTCTGCCGCCTAGAAGGGAAACGCAACCCTCCAGCTCAGATCAGAACCCTGCTTGCTGACTCCCCACTTGGATCCCACAGGGTCCATTTCATGTGAGGCTCTGAACAAATGTGGCTTCTCCCTGTTTCCCAGAAGTGCCCTGAGCCCTGGCTTGTGCTTTCTCTTGCCCTCTTTCTGGTGGGCCAAGTTGTGTTCATCCTTCAAAGCTCCAGCTTAGGACTGGCTTCCCCAGCCTGTCCTTCTGGGTCTTTAAGATCTTCCATGCTTTCATTTTCCCTCCCCACTCAGCCTTTCCTACTGAACACTACCCCGAGCCCTTTCTGTCTTCCCTTACCTATCACTGACCACTTTCCATGCATCCCACCCAAGCAGTATGCTCTGTGAGGACAGGCAGCCCGTCTGATTCTGTGTCCGATTTGGTTTTGGTCTTTGGTTGTGCTCTGCACATAGTTGGCACTTACCTTGTGACTGCTGAATAAAGGACACCGTATGCTGGGGTGACAAGGCATCATTCTTGGAATTGGGGGTCTAGTTCTAATCCTGGTTTTGCCATCCTCTGCTGGCCTACTTTCTTCTCTTCAGGCCCCAGTTTCCTCATTTGTAAAATAATGGGTTAAACTCTGGAGGTAGTCTACCTCTTGTACTCATCAGATCCACTGGGGCTCTTGTTAAAATGTATGTTGCTGGACCCCTCTGGTGGTGGGTAGTCATCAGAAGGTGTGAGGTAGGCCTGGATGTCTGTATAGTATACACATAACTAAGAGTGATGGAGGCGGGTTACTAGACGATCCTTTAAGCAACTGGTCTGGGAGACTTTGAGAGGTGGCCAGAACTGTAAAGAGTTGAAGGGTCTATAGAGTGGTACTTATAGTGAACGAGGAAGGAGTTATCCTCATGAAAAATCATCCTTATCACTTCCATGATCATTTTCATCATTATCAGAACCACCAGTATCATTGTAGTCATCACCACCATTCTAATATTCTCCATCACCATCATCACCACCATCACCACCATGATCATCTTCATCAGAACCATCTGTATTATCATGGTCATGACCATCATCGTCATCACCACAATTATAGTCACCACCATTTCTATCGCCATCATCACAATCATGACCATCTTCATATTATCAGGACTATACACATTGTTATAGCTATTACCATCATCTTCATAACCACCCTTATAACCTTTATCACTATCATCACCACCATGATCATCTTTATCGTTGTCAGAATTACCTGTATTATAGTCATCACCATCATCATCACCATGAGCATCTTTATCAGAACCATCTGTATTGTCATATTCGTGACCATCTTCATTATAATCAGAACTATATGTATTTTTACAGTCATCACCATCATCATCACCACTACCATTATAGTCATCTTCATCACCATCAGCACCATTGTGACCATCCTCATCATCAGAACCATTCATATTGTTATGGTCATCACCATCACCACCATTATAATCATTGTTATGACCATGATCATTTTCATCATCATCAAAACCATCAGTAGTATAGTCATCAGCACATCACCATCACCACCACATTATTATCCTCATGAGTATTATCTTCACCATAATTACCTCATCATCACCTTTTTATCATCTCATCACCACCATCATTATCATCAGAACCATTAGTAGTAGTATAGACATCACCATACCACCATCATTACCTCTATGATTATGCTTTTCATCATTATCATGTCCATTCTCATCTGCATCACCACCATCATTATCATCTTCACCATCACTGTCCTCATGCTCATTATCTTCTTCATCTCATGATCAGCATCATGATCAGTGCTGTCACCATGGCTTCCTCATTATAACCGTTATCATTGCCAGTACAGTACCATCCTGATCCCCACCATCATCATCCTCTCATCGTTTTGATCAGCTACCATCTGTATCAGCGAAGCCATGGCTTCCCGGTGCTCACTGGAGACCAGGACTTGTATTCCTGTCTTTATGGCTCTTACCTCCTTCATTCTTCTTGGGTTTTTAAAATTAAATCAAGGGAGGCTGAATGTAGTGGCTCACTCCTGTAATCCCAGAATTTGGAAGGATGAGGCAGGAGGATTTGCATGAGTTCAAGAGCAGCCTGAGCTACATAACAAGTTCTAGGCAGTTATGGGATAGAGGGAATTCCTGTCTCAAAAAGCAAAAACAAAAACAAGCAAAAATGTTCTGAAGGACATTTTAACCCTAAAGCCTTGGGCTCTGGTCTGCAATGTCCTGCTGATCCATTCCTGCTGAGGAACTGAGTCTGCACCTTTGGGAGGGGCAGACAGGCCACGGCCTTCCATCCCCACCGCCACTGTCTTTGTACCAGGGCTGCCTTCTGCCAGACCCTGCTTTGAATTCAATCCAGGCCAATGTTTCTTTTCTGTGTTCACAAAACAAAGATTTTATTTCTCCTTCCCCCCAACCCCATTCTACCCACTCTAAACTCCTGTGAAAATAGCATTTGTAGCCGAACCTTGGGCCAATTTATGTCTTTGTGCTCAGTGTATGTGCTCTATCTTTCACACCACAAACGGCTTTGCTAAGGAAAAAATATGTTTTCTCTCTGCAAAACTGCCATTTTTAGGCAACACATAGAAGGCAAAAGAGACAACTCCACTTTTTCTTCTCCTGGAAACCCCACCAAGATGTTGTTTGCCTTTGCTTTTTCTGGAGGGGAGATATTTTTTGACAGCTTTCATCGCTAATCTGGCTCTCAGCCCTGCAACGAGTGCCAACTCATAAAGAAAGCAGAAGAAAACTTAGATGAGCAAAGATTCTTACAGAGGGGCACAACACTCCAGAACTCAGCATCAACAGGGCCCCAGTGGCAAGCCTGGGCTCCTGCCCCACAAGGACCACCCCCTCGGGGACCTGAACAGAGAGACACACTAGCTTGGAAATAGCCTAGCAGCACACAGACTAGTCACTCATTGGAGGGTCCCCAGAATGCCCCTGTTTGGCGTACATCCTTTGAGAATTTCGTGGTGCAGGATGGAGATGGGCAAGGTTTGGGGCTGCAAAACCCAGCCAGATGTGGGTTCTGCATCGGTTTCATCCAGTTCTGCACAGGAAGGAAGTCTTGAATGGAATTAGCATCTCAGTGAGCCGAGGCATTGGTGGGGAAATGCAGAAGTCTGAGCTCCTGTCAAGGTTCATTTAGCTAGCGAAGCATGGGGTGGGGAGGAGACAGGTAAAGTACTACTGACTAGCAAGTTTCTTCTGTGGGCTGCAAAACTCATCTGAGACTGCATGAAGCCAGCTGCCTGCACTTCTCTCCCCTCCCTTCATGGGCCCAGCACACACTGGAAGGGTAGCTTCTGTAGCTGGAAGGAGCCTTTTACATGCTGGCAGCAGCTGCTGGTGTGCCCGACTCCCGCTTGACCAGACTCATTTCTGATATTCTCATGGCCCTGGTTCCTGTGCTGCTGCTTGCCACCGTGAGTCCAGTGGGCCAGAGCCAGGAGCACAACACTGCCTTGTCTGCAACTCCACACGCATTCTACTTCCAACCTTCTGAGCCCCTTCCTAGAGCAGAAGCCCATTGAGTTGGCCCAGGCCCAAAGGGGTTGTCTAAAGAAAAGCTCAGCAAGAGTGCAGTTTGGCTCAGTTTGGGTCCATGAGTCCCCTCAACATCAGTCAGTGGGAAGGGTCACCTCAAACCAGGCCATCAGGACCTACCTTCAGAGCCAAAAGGGAAGTCAGAGAAAGAGGCCACTGTGAGCTGAGAAAGAGCCACCAGATGTCCTCGGTGCCACTGTGCCTTTGATTTGCAGTATAACTTCTCTGAGCCCCAGGTTCCCTGTCTTTATTTATTTATTTATATTTTATGTGTTTGAGTCTATTATTGCCTGCTTATATGTAAGTGTGCCTGTGTCATGCAGTGCCCACAGAGGTCAGAAGAGGGGGTTGGATTCCCCTGGAACTCAAAAGTTATGGATGGTTGTTGGACTGCCGTGTGGGTGCTGGGAACTGGACCCAGGTCTTCTGCAAGAGCAGCCAGTGCTCTTAACTGCTGAGACAGTTCTCCAGCCCTTAGTTCCCTGTCTGTGAAATAGTAGTAAGGTTGCTTCTTAGCATTTTTGCCAAGATAAAGCATAAAATGGCCCCAAGACCACCCATTTCATGAGATCGTTTAATCATGCCATGTCATATGTAGTATATAGCAGTGATCCTGATGCCTTGTGATGAGTCCGAGGGCTGCTCCCTAGCCAGTCCCCATTTAGACCTTTAACACAAGGCCATTGCCTTGGGAAGGCCTCATTCTTCACCAGCTCTCCTGGCCTAGATCCCTAAGACTGTTGAGTAATGTTCCAGGGGAACCTGGTCCTATCATCTGGGCCACAGTCTTCACCAAGTTTCCCTGATAACACTTAATATTGGGGTTCACAGAGAAGCTCTAGAGAGGTTCCAATTGATGCGTCCCTGTAGCAATAGAAACACAGACAATTTATTAGGAAAAGGAGCCCTTCTGAGGGAAGAAGCAGGCAGATCTCTGGTGCCATGCATGGAGGTTGTAGCTTTCTCGCTCATTTGCATGCTGGGGGCTTTTTGGCTGATTGTCATAGTATGGTTTTCCCATGCATGCTCTGTTACATGTATATCTACATACATCTTCATGACTGACTGTCTCATTAGCATCTTAAAACTCACTCCACCCATGGGAATACAATGCCACAGGTCACTCTCTAGAGCATTTTACTGGTTAGGGTTGGAAGGCTAGGTTTCCTCTTGGACAATTTGTTATTTTCTTACATTAACTTTGTAAGCCTTTAAAACCACCTTCTGGACCTCTGTCTCCGCCCTAGTCTCCTGCTTTACCTCTAGCACCCAAGCAATGTCCTTGCTATTTGTGGGGTCTCAGGTTGTGAGAGGTCTCCTTATGGATGAGCTTGCATTCAGTCACTTGACAGGCTTCTAGGAGGAAGCCTGCATTCCCCTGGGGTGTACCTAGGGTTGGTGTTTGCTTTCAAGCTGAGGAAAGGCCTGTGGGCTGCCTCCTCTGTACAGGGCATGCAGAGTGTGTGACATGCCCCAGCTGCCAGCTTCTAGAGAAGCACTGGCCTGGGCATTCCTGCTCTGGGCAGTCTGAAAGGATTGATAGGTCCTATGACTGGACTTGGGACTGTTCTGGAAAGTTTGCTGCCACCCAGATGAAAAGGGAAGGGGATGAGTGCTCTCCAGGTCAAAGGGCAGAAGGCTGAACTCCTTGGAGTAGAAACAAGCCCAGCTTGGGCAAACAACACAGAAAGCTAGAGCATGGGTCTATGCAGTATGAGTGTGGCAGGCAGAGGGTTGGAGCCCAGACTTCTGAAGTCTGGTGTTGGAATAAAGAATGGACATCTAGGACTGTGCACCGAATAGCTCCAACAGGCTGTGGCGTGATGCGCATGCTCTGGGCAGTATTATTGCTGGTTTGTCTGTAGGAGGATTGGAGAGGGGGAGACAGGAGATCACACAGACATTACAATTCCATTGTAGGTGGAAAATGACAAGAACCAGTGTTGCTGAGTGGCAATGGAAAGAAAGGGGCTAACCATGAGAAACTATGAGGGGAACACTGAGAAGGGAAATCTGAGTGGAAGAGTTGGAGTCCTGGGTTCTGGGCACTGACAGAATTGAAGGGGAACTACTGCTAAGGAACGGATGGGTGAGGGCTCGGCCTTGTGGGCTCCAAGGGTCCTTCTCTGTCAGGCAAGTATTTGGCTTGTGGACACCACAGGCTGAGTAACTTAAACAAGACAACTAGTTCCCAAAGTTCTGGAGGCTGCAAGTCCAGGCCCAGGTGATAGTGTGGCTGGCTCTGGTGAGAATGAGGTGCAGTCTCTTCCTTGTATCTTCTCTTCTGTCTTGTCTTCTAATAAGGGATTTATCTCCTCATGAGGGCTGCACCCCTATTTAAAACTGGGACCCAGCATCCAGTACCATCCTAGGGGGTTTAAGAATCTGAGGAAGCATAGACATTTGCCAGACCAGTGAACCCTCCAAGGGCCAAGTGATGGTAGCATCAGAGATAGGAAAGAAGATAGAGGTCTTTGCATAAGGTCAGAGGGTTACTATGGGGTCTCAAGGCCCTCAGTCCAAAAGGCTAATTGGGGCTGAGTAGGTAAAGGGACCTAAAAGGGAAGGTGGAGCGGGTGGTGGAGGATCAGGTAGGATTTTTGGTGATGGTGCACACGAAGGAAAGGGCAGTGTTATTCCCCAGGACTGGCCTGGGCCAACCGCACTGGGCTTCTCTAGGTACAAGACAGGGTTAATGCTAGGGGAGGGAGAGAGGTGTCTTCTTGGTCCTTAAGGAGCTTACAATGGAAGAAGGTTGAGAGTGGTCCCGGCAGCCCAGGCTTCACCCCTAGAGGGGCACGGTGCTAGCTCTGCTAACCATAAGGAGTGGCACCTTGAACCAGCTCTGTGTACTAGCCCTGGTTTTCATGTGTCCATGGGGATGAGGTTCTGCATAGGGAAGCAACACATGAAAGACCTTTGTCCAGTGCCCACTACGTTTTGTTAAGTGATGCTGTTAGGTGTGACTGTTACCAAGGAGACAGGTACGCATCTCAAGTGCTAAATGCTAGCAGCTGGACTCCTGTGAGATTGGATGGCTGGCTCAGCATGGAGATATAGCTCCTATAAACAAGAATCACGTGGTAAGGAGCTTGTCCATGGCAGTACTGGGGAAACTTGGCAACAGTTAGAAAATGAAATGTATGTGTAGCCGACTGGGAGACATTCGGGCTCCTGGATGTTTAGCCCAAGTTGAAACATATGTTCACACAAAAGCTTATACATATATGTTGATGGGAGCTTCTTTCATAATTGCGAAAACTTGAAAGTAACCAAAAGTTTTGGTCCAGTTTGATCTCTGTTGCTGGGAAAAAGCACTCTTACGAAAAACAGCTTAGGGGAGAAAAGGGTTTTACTTGTCATAGTCCATCATTGAGGGTGGTCAGGGCAGGGGCTCAAACAAGGAGCAGAAACCATGGAGCAAGAACCCTGCTTGGTGGCTCAAGTGCACCTTCTAGCTTAGCCTGCTTTATTACATAGACCAGGACTATCTTCCCAGGGAATGGTGCTGCCCACTGTGGGCTGGACCTTTCTACATCAATTAACAGTTAACACAGTTCCCCATAGACACGCCCAAAGGCCAATCTGATCTAGAAAATCCAGTTGAGACTTCCTTTCAAATGATTCTAGGCTCTGTCATTATGACAGTTAAAGCTAACTGCAACAGAGTCCTTCAGAAGGTGAATGGATAAACTGTGGTATGTCCACAAACAATGGAATATTAGATAGCACCAAAAAGTAATGTGCTATCAAGCTACAAAATGCATTCTACTAAACTAGTCTGAAGAGGCTCTGTTCTAGGAGTGACAGAGTGGTCCATGGTTTGGGAAGTTGAGGGAACAGAAAGATGATCAGGCAGAGCACAGAAGACTTTGGGGCAGTGAAAATACTATTTTGAATTGTGTATCCTACTGATAGGATATTGATGAGTGATATTATATGACATTTTAATGGTTGACACATGTCATTATGTATTTCTGTAAACCCAAAGAATTAACATTAAGAGTGAACCCCAATGCAGAGTATGTATTTGAGGTGATGAGGTGTCAGTCTAGGTCCTTGAGGCATAACAGATGGCCACTGTAGTGGTAAACGTTGGTCATGTGTGAGTGGGGGCATATGTGGAGCTCCAACTCCTCTCTAGCATGGGGCCTATTATCATAAAACAAAGCAGAACTAAATAGTGTGGGATTCTGAGGCCTGGTCTTCTTGCCCTGTGGTAGCTTGAGGGCAAGCCATGGAGCAAGCATCTAGGCACTGACTCTGCTTGGGAGTCCTCCATGCAAAGCAGAGGGGCTGGGGCAGTGCTGACACCCATGGATGGGCCACTTCAGTTCCCAGGGATAGGGAGTGACAGGGCTGTGTGGGCAGCGGCAAGAGGCCCAGCCCCGTGCTACTGTCATCATGAGCCTCCAGGTGGGAGGTGCCAGGGTAGGGCGTTTTTAGGGTGTAGGACAGTGATGCTGGATCTTTTAAACATTGTTTGCTCTTCTGTACCTACCATAGGATGGCAGGTCACAGATGAATAACTGGCCTGAGCCATGTGGCCAGGAAACAGGGCGTCTTGGCCTTCACTTTGCAGCAGGACCATGGGGCGGCAACCCCTGAATGACCGTGAGTCAGGCACAGTGCTGAAGCCTGGTGTGAAGTGACCCAGGGCAGCTTACCACTTCTCTGAGCCTCAGTTGCCTTCTCTTTAAAATGGGGCCAGTGTCTTCCTTGCAGAATTACAACAGAATTGATTGTAGATTCACGTTGGCCACTTTAAGAAGCAGAATGTGAACGATAGTTGGGATTTTAATTTTCTAGGAATTGTGTCTGAAAAGGCAAGAAGAAGGCTTGGGAGAGGCTCAGTGAGTGAAAGCACTTACGGTGTAAGCCCAGCAAGCTGAGTTCGGGTTCCTGGAGCCCACATAAAAAGCCAGATGTGGACGTGCACCTCTGTGGGGGCGTGGAGAGCAGAGATGGTAAATCACCCAGAAGCGTGGGGGCGGCTGGCCTGGAGTGCCCTGCCTCAAACAGAGTGGGGAGATCAAGTCCTGAGAGCTGTCTTCTGACCTCCTCATGTGCACCATGGCATGCACACACACACACACACATACACACGTGTCATATTCCTATACCACACACACAAGGTTAATTTAAAAAGTAGATGAAATGAATTTTAATTATGATTTATTTTACCTGATATGTAAAATATCATTGAAACATGTAATCAACATAAAATCTATTCATAAGCTATTTTAATATTTTTGTGTGTGGTGGTGCTGGGGATGGAACCTCGGGCCTTGGCACAGCCCATCTTTGAATCATGTGTACTGACTCTTTGCTGTCTGCTGTGTATGTCACTTTCAGGGCAAAGCCCACCTTGAACCAGCCATGTTTCAGTGTTCAGCATCCACACATGGCCAGAGACTTCCACCCTGGGGAGCACCACTGTCTAAAGCTAGAAGCAGGTTCTCTTTCTCCTCTCAAAGGGGATAAATCTTACTCAGAGCTTCACTGGTTACACATCCAGTTTGCACTCTATCTAGTATATTTAGGATGATTAGATTGGGATCTTCATTTCACATGTCATGATGTATATTCAGAGACTCAAATTCATGAATTCACGAACTTGCAATCACAGGCTCATGCCAAATTGAGAATTAGTCTTTTGTTGGGGAAGCGGTTTGTGCCATCTCTTTCTCTCTGTTCTTCAAGCCTGCCATGCATTAGATTAAGTGTGTGAATTCCCTACTCTAAACCTTTTGGAAGGAAGGATGTGACACTCCCCCACCCCCGCTACCTTTCTTTCTATGCCAAGGGTCTGTCTCTCAGCTGGCCTTAGTGGGTTGTCTTTAGTCATAATAGAAACCATCAACCAAAGGCACTGGCCCCAGGGACAGGGGACGCATTGTAGGAACAGGCTCTGAAGTCAGATTACATAAAAAAGTGTTGAAAGGCAGTGGGGACATCAAAGGTAACCACGGAATTGAAGTTTTGATTCACTCAGACATGAATCTGGTAGAGGCGAGTAGAGGGTGCTGGCGTGGATGTGTCCGGAGATGTGGCTGAGACAGGATGTCTGGAAGCCTTTCCTAGGAGTCGGAACCATCACAAAATTAATTCTTCTCAAACCTATGTGATATATTCTAACTACTAGTAGAAAAGGACAAGGCTGTTCTTCACTTTATCCCTTTAGGGCCCCATACTGGGACTCTTGTGGAATTTGATTTCTGGGGAGGAGTCCCTGATCCCTATCTGTGGAGACAGGTTGGAAACTGGAAGCAGGATGTGAGTGAGTTCTGACTTATCGGAGATGTGTGCAGTGTCTAGTGTCTGCAGTGGGGGGTGTGAACAGATCCCACCCTGTTCTAGAAAGGTTTCTCAGTTCCCCTCCAGCAAATGCTTCCACTGCCCAAACTAAACATATAACTGAGCAGGCAATCTGCATCCACATTCAAAGAGCGTGGGAGTCTTTGAGAACCCAGCCCACCTTGCTACGTACACACACACACACACACACACACACACACACACACACACACACACAATCTGGAGGGACAGGCAGAGCTGCAGGTGGTTTAGCAGCAGGGAGCCATGACCAGCACAAGAGGGTACCTTTGTGGAGGCAAATTCCTGGCAGGCAGCCACGGAGGGGGCAGGGAAGCCTGCATGTTCCAGCTGCCTTCATCCCAAAAGAACCCGGAAGCTTTAGAGAGGGAAAGCATGCCTTTGTGAAAAGGAATTCTCAACCTGCGAGTGTGGCCTGTCCTCAGAGGCCCAAGCTTGGACCCGCCCCATGCTCCTGGAGGGTGATTGTGTGTCATACTGCCAGCAATCATGGCCTGGGGGCTCATGAGGCATCCCAACTGCCTCCAGAATGGAGTGAGGACCATGAGCATTGAGGTTCTAGTGCACGCTCTGCGAGCTGTGCCTCCAGGCAGGAGTGGGAGGCTAAACTCTGGGACTGCACTACCTGGGAACTGGGAAATGGGGACTCCACTGAGGCGCTGCCACCCCAGCAATTTGAAGGTTCCTGTTTCCCGTTTTTGTTCAGTACATCAGAGGCTGTGACTGAGCCTTGGTCAGGAGTCTGAGCAAATTGGAGCTGAAATTGTCGCAGCGGGTAAGGGAATGCTCACTGTCAGCCCAGTCTCTTGTGCATGAGCAGGAAGGGAAGGGTGCTTCCCTGCCTCTGTGTGGATTCTGGCTCCCCTTGGGAGCCCAGACCTGGCCCTTGCATTAGAGCCCCAGCTCTGCCCCAGGACCAGTACTGTTAGGAGATCCAGGCAGAACTAAATATCTACTCATTAACTGCTGACAAACAGCATCGTGGAGATGGTCTGTCCATTTCTGTAGACTGCCTGGCATAGCTGGGGAAACCCAAACCTTTCTAAGCCTCAGTTCTGCCCCTGTGAAAGGGGCTTCCTGGGGTGGGGGTGGAGGGGAGATGATGATAATGTGCTTATTTCTCAAGCATGAGGTGAGGACTGGATTTGGAAACCCCAGAACCCACAAAAAGTTAGGCAGATATGGCAGAGCTTGAGATGTGGAGATGGGATTCCCAGAGCAAGCTGGCTAGTTAAACTAGCCCAATACAAGAGCCCCAGGTTCAGCCAGAGACCCTATCCCAACATGTAAAGTGCAACAGAGGAAGACATCTGTCAACCTCCAGCCTCAGGCACATGTGCACACTAATCTGCACACATGTGCAACCACACACATGCAGTCCTAGACACACATATACCACATATAAAAAAAGGAGAAAGGAGACACATGATCATCCTTAGTCTGGGTCCTAAGGATCAGAAAAGATAACATAGGCAAAACCATGCATGATCTCTACCTGCTGCCCCCCCCCCACCCTCTTCGTCCATCTGATGACCACTTAGTTGGAGGTCTGGCCTGTGCTCAGACGCCCAAGCTAGGACACGCCCCCTTGCTCCTGCAGGGTGATTTCCTCCTAATGTCATCATGTGGTCTCCCCCTTGGAGTGGACTCTCTGCCTTGGACACACTGGGGCAACTTGGCTACCCACCTTTACACTAATTTGTCCAGTTAGCATACAAAGTAATTGGCCTCATTATGACATTTTCATGCATATATGTCAATGTACTCTGTTCTTATTTGCTCCCTCATCCACTGTCCCTCCTTATGCTCTCTGCTCCCCTCTTGCTGGCCTTATTCTTCTCCACAAGTACTCCATCCACCTCCTGTCTCCAGGCCATAGAACTTTCACTCCTCCCAGATCTCTTTCTCCTCTTTCTCTGTCCCCTTTCTAATTTGAACACATACCATGTTCTCTCTCTCTCTCTCTCTCTCTCTCTCTCTCTCTCTCTCTCTCTCTCTCTCTCTCAACAAGCAAGAAAGTTTTATTCATGGCAGAAGAGCCAGGTCTCTGTGTCCATATTCAAAGTCACTGTTCCTGCTACTGTTGATCACGCTAACCCAGCCAAGGGTGGGCTTGGTAGTGATCCATGGCCCTTTCATAGGCTGTGTACGTGCATGCTGTTTTGACTTCTTTTCCTGGACCACGTGTTACTGTCCTGTGCTGTCTCTCACTTACCATATTCCCATGAGTGAGATGGGTTGGATTTTGAGGGCACGTATTTGTGAGTGTGTATGTATGTATGTTTTCATGTGCGTAGACCAGAGGTTGATGTCTGGTCTCTTCCTTGATCACACTCCACTTTACTTATTATAGAGGCGTGGTCTCTCACTTGAACCCCGAGCTTGCTGATTTGGTACCGGGGATCTTCCGTCTCTGCCTCCCAGGCACTGGGAGTACAGGTGTGCTGCCACACCTGCTCCATATTTTATGTGGGTTCTGTGGCCCTCACGCTCGCACAGCAAATGCTTTACCTACTGAACCATCTCTCCAGTCCCTGGGTTAGACTTCTTTAGAAGTCTCTAAGTTTGGGCTTCTAGGCATAGTTTCTACCTGCTCCTTTTGAACTGATGTTTTCTGCCTGGACGGGGTAGATGGCTAGAAGCTACTATGAATCATGATGGGCTCTGAAGAAAAAAAAAGAACTATCAATTTATATTTGTGTTATGAATGGAAAGCATTGCTTAAACAAAGCAGTGCCTCTGCCCATGGGTTTATTTAAGAGCATCCTTCATTGGATGGAGCTTAATGGAAACCGGCAGCATCCGGAAGCTCTCGGCAGTTGTCACTGTAGCTGGTGTGTGTTCTGCTCCCAGCACGGTCAGAATCCAGCCTTTTCATCTACCCAACTTTAGGAACAGAGTCCCTGACAGCCTCTCTCCCCCTGTGCCATGTGCAGTGCCTTCTCTTGCTGACTCTATCTTAGTGTGTTAGGACACAGAACCTCCGGTCTAATGTTCAGAGGGATATGCAGCCTCCTTCCTACAGTGGTGGATATGTGAAGTGGACCGAGGCCTGGGGAAATAGGGATTGGGGTGCCTTAAAGACAGGAGCATGTGCTCTGTAGAAAATTCTAAGCCCTCTCCTCCCTGCCTGCAGATTGCTGCATTTCCCGAGATGCTGACCTTTCCATGGTATGCATCATGAGCCAACCACCAGGCCAGCCCTTCCGGTGGACTGACCCTGCTCTTCACGGTAGCCTTGGAGATCTTATATTCAGCCTATGAACAGAGGATTGGCTGGGACTTGAGAACCTTAGAAGAGAGTGGTGGGAAACTGAAACACCCAGAGGGTTTCTCTTGCTAAGAATCACAGCTGTGCCTGCTGTGGGCACATGTGTCTGCCCTTGCATTTCCTCCTGAAACCCCCGGTAGAGTTGTAAGCATCTCATAGGGCTTAGCACCCCAGGGAGCTGAGCACAGACCCTTACTAGCTGGGATTCCATTCCAGAATAGATTGTGGGTGATTGTGGGAAAGGATGTTGAATGACAGGACCGGGCACTTGGAGTGTGGTGTGCACACCAGTCTCCTGCCTTGGAATCATCTGACCCACCCTGAACACCAGCCTGACACCACCAAGAGCCCAAATTCAACTGTTAAGGCCTTGATTTGAGATGCCCTCATTTTGACCTCTAAGTTTCCAGATGTCGGGGCAGACACAGGCCTGCTAAGACAGGGACGGGGTCATGGCTCAGGTGGAGAGGCCCACTGTGCACCTCTGCGACCTGCTCCCGGGACGGGCAGGCCCTGCTTTCCTGGCAGCATGGAAGAAGGCCATTCCTCCTGATCACCATTGGTTTTGCAGCTCTGCCATTTTTTCATAACGTCTGCCTTTCTGCTCTATTTGGGCCCAGCTAGGAAACTAGCACCATGACCTTGGATTGGATTTCTCTTCTGGGTTCATGCATATGCGGAAGTAAAGCATCCTCAGTGGTGTCAGCCCCACGGGCACCCAATCAGTGTTCCCACTCTTCATGGAAGTTGGAACCAATTAATCAAGTTAGCCTGTACTGCTGAGGGATGTGCCTGCTGGCTCGGCCGGGGCGTATTGGAGTCAGCCCTGCAGCCTCTGCCAGCCACACTGCTGCTTCTCTTCTCCTCCAGGCACAACAGAGAGCCACTAGGCCTGAGATAGCTCTGGCACTGGCTAGTTGAAGTATCACCCAGACTTCTAGCAGCCTGCTTCTGAGTCTTGTCTCCTTTGCCCGATGCCTGGGAGCCTAGTCTCCATCCCTGGGGGGAGAGGGTAGGGAGGCTAGCAGCCCTGTCTGTTTGCCCAGCTGCTGCTCTGAAAGGCAGGGTGCAAATTTCAATCATGAGGGTGGTCTGACATAGGGAAGGGAAGGAGTCAGCTCCTGTTCATGTCACCGAGGCCAAAGGACTCTGTGGGTAAATGCGTGCCAGTATCTCTTTAGTTATTCTCAAGTGAAGGTTTTCAAGCCAGAGGGTTAATGCATCAGGGCTGTGCCTTTCAATTTGATTTTGGTCTTTGCTAGGTCCTTGCACACCCAAACTGTGGGAACATCAAAGTGAAAAATGCCAAGGTCTGGTCTTTCAGAGCCATACACCACGGGGCTATCAGGCACTCCGAAGTCTAGGTGACACTTAGACTGTCTTCATAGAGCTCCAAAGATGCATCCAGGAAGGAGGATCTAAATTTTATCTGGGGTAGGAGAAAGGGCCTAAGGATAGCATGTGAACATGGTGGGTGAGGATAGCTCGAGGGCATGCCTAGGCAGGGGCTTTGTTCCAGGAAGGCATGATGGCAGGGGAGAGAGCACCTCTGGGATTTGTTGGTGGGGGGGTCTGTACTGGGAAGGGACTTCTGGAGAGGTAGCATGCAGATTAGTAGGAAGAGCATGGGAGAGAGAGAAAGAAAGGGAGAGAGAGAGAAAAAGAGAGAGAGAGAGAGAGAGAGAGAGAGAGAGAGAGAGAGAGAGAGAGAGCGCGCTTTAGAAGGGAAGCCAGGACTGAGAAAGGAGTTTGAATCTTTTACTTTTTCTTGGCAGTGGGAAGCTAGTGATGGTTTAGGACAGGAGATGATTGACCATGCTGGAGGAAGCCTGGGCATAACTATGGTCTAGAACATCTTCTAAAGACCTGCATGTTGAAGGCTTAGTCATGAACTTTGTGCTACTAACAGGCAATGGGACTTGTAACGAGGCAGGGCCTGGTGGGAGGTTTTAGGTCACTGAGGATGCACCCTTGAAGGGATTGTGGGATTCTGGTCTCTTCCTCTTTCTTTTGTAGCTGACCATGAAGTGTATTGACCCCACATCTCCACTGTGATGCACTTGACTGCCATAGGCCCTTGGTCATGTGAGCCAAAACTGTGAGCCAATATAATACCTTTCCTCTTTGTAAGTTGACTGTTTGAGGTATGTTTTGCAGTCAAATAAGCAGGTATCCCTTCCAAATGTATTCTCAACAGGGACATGTCGTGGCCTGGAATAGTGGAAACTGCTAACACGACCTGTAGTTTTGTCTAGACATTGAGCGGTTCTCAGCTTCTGCTTTTGTGCCCTTTGTTCTTCTGTGCTGCAGTTTGGATCTGAAATGCCTCCTCAAAGCCCATATGTTAAGATGCTCCAGCGTGGCGCTGTGTGGAAGTGGTGGAAACTTGAGGAACTGAAGCCTGATTGGGGGTACCTTTGGATCACTGGCTTGTGTCCTTGCCTCTTCTCTCCCTTTCACTTCCCGACTGTATTAGTTACTTTTCTCACTGTTGGAAGCAACCTACCTGACAGGAGTAACACAAGGGAGGAAGGGCTTATGTTTCCGTTTCAGTCCGTCATAGTGGAACTGTGGCAGAGTGGATGGCAATAGGAGTGTGAGGTGGAGGCTTGTCTGCATGGCAGGAGACAGGAAACAGACAAGGTAGGCCAGAACCAGGTGTGGGACTCACCCTTGAAGGCCCATCTCCATAGCCTTTAAAGTAACACAACAAACTGGGGGTCTTATGCTCAAAACACAACCTGTGGCAGATGTTTAGATAAAAATGATAGCACCAGTTATGAGGTAAATAAGCAGTTCTCCTTACCATATATTTATATAACTTGGGACCTCACCACAAGCCCCTGGTTGCCCAGTCA
This sequence comes from Eospalax fontanierii, assembly GCA_035773235.1. Classification (NCBI taxonomy): domain Eukaryota; kingdom Metazoa; phylum Chordata; class Mammalia; order Rodentia; family Spalacidae; genus Eospalax; species Eospalax fontanierii. The sequence goes on along the minus strand of CM069542.1, from coordinate 57,100,785 downwards.
GGGACTGAAACTTCTAAAGCTGTGAGCAAAACCTCTCCTCTTTAGTGGTGCATGGTGCGGCATATTTGTAATCGAGACACAGACAGGGATATCACTCCAAGTTCAAGGCCAGCCTGATCTACATAATAAGTTCCAAGTCAACCAAGACAACCTAGTGAGACCTTATCTAAAAACAAAACCCACAAACAACAACAAACCAAACAGAAAACAAAACAAAACCCAACAACCAAATGAAAACCAAACAGAAACAGAAGCATCCCTCCTCTTTTTAAAAATGGATTATCTCAGGTATTTGTTATAGTAACAGAAATCTGTCTAGCATACCTCTAGTTTGAAGCCCTGCAATTTAGAAAGAAATGCAGGCCCAGAGTGCTGGTGATGGAGGCATTTATAATCAGGCTTCCCTTCCCCTTTTCTGTCTCCATCTCAGACTCATGCAGATGAAGGTCCTGAGATGCTACCTGTTAAGCACCTAGGCAGGCTGAACACAGTATTCAGTCCAGGAGCAATTTGGAAAGCTGAGTCTTATCAGGAAAGAGGTATGACTCTGGTGCCTTTGGTTCACCATGGTAACTAGTTGGGAGACAGGAAAGGAACTTGGAGCAGGGCTGAGTCACCCTAAAGAGAAGGCCGTCTCTAAGTGGAGCGGAATTCAGGGCAGACAGAGGGAGGCTGCTTGCTACACTGTGAACCTTTGACTTCCACAGCTGTTCCTGTAGAAATTTTATACATTCATGGGGCTGAAGATCCACACAGGGGACTTTGTGTCCACCCTCTGTCCTTTTGGGGACCTGGGGACAAATATGGCAGAAGAGACAAGAATGGGATACTAGACTAGCTGACTCTGTTCCTTTTCTTGTTCCTGAGATAAAAACACCCTGACAGAAACAACCCAAAGGAGAAAAGGGCTATTCAGCTCACAGCTCAGCATACAATCCATCAGGTCAGGGAAGTCAAGGCAGCAGGAACTTGAGATAGATAGTCATATCCCACTTATTTTCTGTTTTACTCTGTTTAGAATCCAATCCCAGGAAACAGTCCCACCCACAGCTAAGGCGTGGCATCTCACATCAATTACATTAATCAAGATAATCCCTCACAGGCACTCTCAGAGGCTAACCTGACCCAGATAATCCCTCTGGAGGTTTGTCTCCTGGGTGATTCCAGATCCATCAAATTGACGGTACTAACCAGAGCACTGACCCTCCTATTTTCTCTGGGCACTCTGCATCTCTGGCACCACTGTCACATCAGGGTCCTGTCTTCCAGCCCAGTCCCCTGTCCCAGGAGAGATCAGGACCCACTTTGGTGCCTTGGCTGATTTGCCTTTTTCTCTGGGGACTCTGAGCCCTTCCTTAAACCTCAGGACAGATGTCCCTACATCCTGGGTGTTTTGTAATCTCCCTTCCTCCTCCCCTTCCCACTCCCCTCCTCCTCCCCTTCCCACTCCCCTCCTCTTTCTCTTCCTCCTCCCCCTCCTCCCCTTCCCCTCCATCTGCTTTTTCTCCTTCATTTGTATTTGGAGTTAGGGTCTTGTGCAGCTCAAGCTGGCCTCAAACTCACAGCAATCCTGTCCGTATCTCACGAGTGCTGGAATGTGAGGCTTGTGCCACCACACCTGGCTGTAATCTTCCATTATTAGCCTCTACCAGGGCACCTGTCATGTGAATCTGCTTTGGTCCTGAGGGGGTCTCTCTGATACTTACTACAATGTCAGCCTCTAGGGCCCACTCCTCTTTAGGTGGGGGCACCCAGAGACTACACTGGGACAGGTGGTCCTTGATATGTGTGAGGGAATAAATGAATGAACGAGTCTGCCAGCCAAGCCCACAAAATGGGAAGCAGGGTTAGACCATCTACACCTGACACTTGGACTTTCAGGCTAAGTTGCTGCTGTGGTCAGTTACAGAGGGACTCAAAGCGCCTTGCAGGTTGTACTTCACTTCACTTATATTTTATAAGTTGCCAAAGCCCATGTGCTGTCCTCACCAGACTAGGGTCCTGTGTTTTCCCTTTAGAACATACATGTATACCTGGCCATCAGTACATGCACCTGTCTACTCTGTTCTCTATATGTGTCAATATATTTTACATCTTGGAGCTGGAGAGTTGGCTGAGTGGTTAAGATCCAGGTTTGATTCCCATCACCCACATGGCAGATAACAACTGTCCTAACTCTGACTCCAGGATGATCCGACACTCTTTTCTGATCTCTGAGGGCATTGCTTACACAGCTGCACTTACACACACGCAAGGCAATACATTCATACACATAAAATAAAAATAATAAAATACTTTAAGGAATAATTTACATCGTCATCTCTGGTTTCTGTGTGTATTTATGTATGTAAATGTGTGTGCCATCTTTAATTGTCTGTATCTTCTGTATCTGTCATTCCATCTGTCTTTCAACCATCACTGCTTATATAGCTTTGCCATCTACATCTAAGTATGGTATCTGTCTACCTAAAGGAAAGATGACTTGCTCTGAATTTGGGTGACCGGAGTTTGAGAGGCAGGAAGCTAGGAAGGAACTGGAAAGTCAGAAAGGGAGGGGCCTGTAGGCTCCCGGCCTGGTGGGCTTGGCGAAAAAGAGGTAGTGGAGAGGCATGAATGTTTTGGCTAAGAGCTGGGTGGTCAGAGGGAGGGAGCTGGGACCAGGAGCAGGCTGGGGACTGCACCAGCAGCACGGAAGCTGGCTGCACAGGGCTAAGGCGCAGGTACAGAGGCTCCAGGAGGATGATGTCATTCTTGATGGTGAGGAGGGGAGCATTCAGAACGACCCTGCTGGGGGCTCCTCCCGCAGCCTGCTGGCAGGGTGGGGTAAGGGACACTCAGTACTCAGATGGATATACCAGTGGCCGCCCAAGGGAGATGGGTTGGAAAGGCGAAGGCATGGAGTAGAGAGAAGGATCTTGGACTTCAGAGTGTGCCACCCCCACCTGCCTCCACAGGCTCCACACAGTGAGCCGGGAGGTCACCGGCTTGGGCGTGCCACATCACCCAAGGCTGCTGCGATGACTTGATGCGCTCAGGGCAGAGGCCTGGGACCGGCTATGCTGCATCTGGGGTGGAAGAGGTGGGAGAGGCGGAGGCGGAGGCAGAAAAGGAGGAGGTTGCCCCAGAATTCTGGGCTCTTTGCTGGCTTTCTGTGGAACCAGCCTCCCTCCACTCTGCAGCCCACTCCCTGGGTCCAGGAAGTGGCGGTGTCCTGACTGTGGGTCTGTGGAGAGAACAGCTGGTTGCCTCCTCCCAGTGTGGTTTGAGTCTTGCAGCCCCATCTGAAGGAGCAGAGACTCCTACAGAGTCAGCCTCTGAGTTGCCGCGCGGCTGCACACCAGTGGTGTCTCTGTGCAGCACTAGCCTGAGGTGCTGTGCGTTGTTCTGCAGCCCGCACCTGCGCAGGTGTGTGGGACGCTGATGAGGGTGTGTTTAGGGTACTGGCAGTGGCCTCTGAAGCCCAGGTCTGCCGGATATCTGAGACCTGGTGGCCACGCTCACCTTCAGATACTTTCCTGAAACACATCTTCCTTGCCCCATCCTGCAGGTCCTATGCCAGCCTCCCCACCACCCCATCTCCAACTCCCATCTGACCAGGTACCCTTCCCCAAGGCAGTGCACCTCCAGCATGTGTGGAAAAGTGTGCAAGAAAGCCCCCAGTCCCTTTATAGAGAGATGCCTTTGCTGCTGTAAATATTCTCCTCTTCCCAAAGCTTTCAAACAACTAACTCTGAAGAATCTGCTGAAAGGGAAGTAATCACTCTTTGCAGAGAAGCACCGGTCCAAGCGCCCTTAGAAGAGCAAGTCAGCGTACATCAGGAGGGGGTATTTAGATTGCTAAAGACAAACAACCTCGACCAGCACAGTGTTTCCCCTGCTGAGTGTTCCAGCAAGCAGCACCCAGATGCAGCTGCCTCTAGCCCTTTGGAAATTGCTCCGATGCACATTCTCCCAGCCCTGCAGAGAGTGTTGTCCTGACTTTTCACATGAACATGCCTAGAACCAGGCATTACTCTGGCTTCCTGGGCTACACACTGATTCAGATCATCATCTTCCGCATGGGTTTGCAAGTGATACTGAATGCTACCTTCTGAACAAGACATAATTATTGTCTGCATGAGGCCTGAGAGAGGGCCCACATTCTGGGTTTTTCTTGGTCTTGATTTCCTCTTGCTGGGCCCTGGGGCCTTCCTTTGGTGACCAGGCTGTTGCCCATTGGACAGTAGCTTTAACCAGATCAGTGGTGACTGATCCCCAATCCTGGCACCTACACAGTTCAGCAATTTGCCCTTTTGTTGTCCCAGGGAAGGTGAAGGTGAGACCAGACCTGAAAAAGGATGCACAGCAATGTGTCCAGTGAACCTGCTGCGTTCTTCAGGGCCCCCAGGAGGAGTGGAGCTCAACCTGGGTCGTGGTGTTGGAGGGGAGTAGGGAGGGAGGACGGCATTGCACCTGTAATGAGTGTCCTCAGGGAGGCCTCAGGAAATTTTCTGGCTTTCTAGGAAAGAATATTTGCAGGCCTGTACAGGTTACCAACTTCCATTTAAATATTTGCCTTTTGTGATTAGTTCCCTGCCTGCTTTTGAAAATGTGATCATTTTTAAAACTAGAATCAATTTTTCTCAGAAGGAGAATGACGAGTCCCCTGTACTGGTTGGGAGCCTTTCTGTCCCTATACTTAATAATGATTGAGATTCAGTGGGAAGGACAAATGCTTAGGGGCTCTGGAAGTATGGATTATGCAAATGAGCTATTTAAGGACCTTTAAAAATGCCGACCAGGTCTGGAGTATTTACTGGCTGTTAGAAGCGTGGATTGTCTAATAGGTATTTGGGGACCTTTAAACACTCCGATTATGACGGATCTAGAGAACTATGAATTCCCTTCTGGCCTCTTAGGCTTGTCTGCTGGGTGAGGAAAGGCGTGCTTTGGCAAAGCTGTCTCTATTTGGTGCCTCGGGTCCATCCTGGGCATGGCCTGGATGCTGGACAAGAACGAGATTCAGAGAAGGTGGTTGCCTCACAGACGCTTCCTTGGAATGGCTCTGATCCAGATGGGCTGGGAAGCAGGGCCATAGCAGGCTGAGTCCTAAGGTCTGTGTAGAAAGTCTCGATGCTTAAGGTTAACTCTCTGAACTTGTTTTTTGTTCCACTGACTTTGCAAAGCATAGATAGAGAATCCAAACAAGAGGCACCGGCTTCTCTCCCAGTTCTGGGGAAGCTTCTGCCAGTTCTAGCAACATTAGATTAAGGGATGGAGAAGGCCTCATGAGCAGTGCAGCCTGGGCCAGATCTCCAAGCTGCCATTTAAAGATAAAGGGGCTGATAGTAAGCATTTTAAGCAGTGTTTGTGGCAACAAGTTGCTGTTGTGAAGAAAGTTAGTTTTTGGCTGGCAGGGGCCTCTCTGAACCAAACTGACCCAAGCTCAGTCTGTTAAAACCCCCAGGAACAGAGAGCCACTGCAGACTTACCTCTCCAGTCTTCGGAGGCCACTGTCCTTGATCTTACTTTGTCATAGTAGAGACCAAGACTCCTTCTCTCCTCTCTTCTCTTCTTGATGGAGGCTGCTGACAAATGTCATGACCCGAAAGCCAATCTCCTCACCTCCCTTGGATACTATGGTCAAGTCCTTGCTGCCCTCTGTGTAGACAGAGGTAGTGACAGCACCTGCCTCATTGCCTGGAGGACTGAACGACTGGTGTGCCCGCAGCGCTTTGTTCCTGCTTGCTTGGAGATACAGGTCCTTATTTGCCTTTTATGTCTGAGTTGCTTTATGGCCTTGAACAGCTCCATTCCCTCTCTGGTCCTCATTTCATTTTTCAAACTGAGAGTAAGGGTGGTCTGCTGATGAATCTTTGTTCTGCCAAGAATGTATCATCTCTTCTTTGGGAACCAGGGCTGTCCCAAAGGCCTTGGGAGGATGTCCTGGAAGTAGAGAAGATTATTGCAATGGAATTGTACTTATTATGGATGTTGAATAGAGGCAGTCTGACCAGAGTGAAATGAATGTATTTGTGGTAGTTAGCACTTCCAGATCGATCGCTGGGTTCCCCAGATTAACCCATGGAGGAGAAGTTTGGGGAGAGAAGGACAAGGATGAGGGACCCTTAAGCTGTGGTAGAGGTGAGAAGAGAAGAGGGGGTGCTTATTCTGTTGTTTCTTCATAGACTGAGATAGCTAGACATTGCTGTCACTGGCAACGATGGCAATGATGATGTAGCAGGAACAGTAGCCTGAGTAGTGATAGACACAGGATGTTCAGGATGCTCTGCACTCAGGAATTGGTAGATCTTTATTTGGAGACAGGTGTTGTTATTATCCCCAGTGCACAGAAGAGCTAGTGAGCAAGACAGAGATTGGAGCCAACTTGCCATGTGGAATTTACCTATACAGGAGTCCCAAGCAGCTGATCTCTCAGAGAGGCTTAGGAGTATGTGACCTGCCTTTGTGCCCTCCAGTCAGAGATGGGATGTGGCCTGGTGGCCTGGAATACAGTGAGGATTGCTTTCACAGCACTGGGCTGGGTCGGGCATAAGTAGATAGACTCTTTCTTGTGTGTTTTGATGGGCTTCATGGTCTGGCCTCTTCCATATAAGAGTCTTATCTGGGTCCTCAGTGGACCTGAGTGTGCCTAAGGGCTCCTGTCATGGACATGCCTGACGCTCCCCTACCAAAGTGTCTTAACCACCTCAACTTGCTGTCTCACTCTGGTCAACCTCATGCTTGCAGCAAGGTGCCTAGTGTGCACACACCTGGCTGTGTCCCCACTCCTGGTCCCCCTGTGTTATAGCTTTCACACTTCACCCTCAGTAGGCTGGAAGCAACTCCTAGCTCATGTGTTTGAGCCACTTGGTTCAGTCCCCAGCTGGGGCTGTTGGGGAAGGATGTGGTACTTTCAGGAAGTACCTTGCTGGACAAAGCTGGTCTTGAGGATGTATTGCCCCACCCCACTTCCTGTTCACTGCCCGCTTCCTGACTGCACAGTGTGACCAGCCTCTTCATGCTCCTGCAGCTATGCCTTCTCTACATGATTGCCTGTATCCCCTGGAACTGGAAGTCAGGAGGAGTTCTTCCTTACATGGCTTCCTGTTGGGTACTCTATCAGAGCAGTGAAAAAAGTAACCAATAAACTCCAAAAGCAGGAGGACCTGAGTTGGGATTCCCAGCATTCACTTAGAAAGTTGAGTGTGGGGGCTGGAGAGCTGGCTCAGCCATTAAGAGCAACACCCACATGGTGGCTAACAACTGGTGCCCTCTTCTGACCTCTCTGAGCATTGCATGACGCAGGCACACATGCAGGGAATACACTCATATAAAACAAAAGTAATAATAAGAATTTTTAAAAGTTGAGTGTGGTGGTGTGTCCCACTCCTGGGAGAGGGTGGGCGGAAACAGACAGCCTCCTGCCCAGAGAGCCCACCGATTGTCAGGTTCTAGGTTCAGAGACCCAGTCTCCGAAAACAGGGTGAAGAGCAATAGACAAAGACACCTGATTTTGCCCTCTGCCTCCCCGTATGCATACACATATGTATCCCCCCACTTGTACACACATACATACAACACATTCACACACACAATTTTTTTGTTCCAGAAATAAAAAGGTATAAATATAGAGAAAAGTCTCACTAATGAGCTCTCTACCTACAAACCATCTGTCAACATTTTGCCTAATTTCATTTTAGTATTTTCATTCACATTAATGAGAACATATTGTAAATACAATTTATATGGAGCATTTTCTCTTAACATCTTATCATGAATGTTTCCCCAGTCTGTCAATAAAATCAGAGTTGAAGGCCCTCATGCTATTTTCCCAGAAGAGATTAATCTTAACGTTTCCTTAATGTTGCAGCCGTGAAACTTGCCACCAGTTTCTCAGGGCTGTAAATGATGGCAGAATAGAACCCCTTCACCAACACAGTGGCTCCTTGTTACTGTAATCTGCTTTCTGAGATCACAGCATGCTTGGTGGAACTCAGAGGAAGGAGAGGAAAAGAAAGTTTCCTTTGTCTTCTGGGTGTTAGGTAAGGACACTTTACGTTCTATGTGTGCTTCCAGAGCCACTGTAGCATGGAAACCTGAGGCTTCTGGGCATTTGAGAGTTGAACCTCAGTCATATAGCTACTCAGAGGCCTTGTCCAGCTACAGAGTTGGCTTGCCCTCTGCCATGCTCACAGAAGCCTGAGGATCAGACTGTGGTGCCTTGGGTTGGTGACATGAGGTGTGGGGTGTGCATCTGTGGAGAGCCCAGGGAAGATAAACACTGCCCTGGGGCCATAGAGAAAATGAGCACTGTGGTGAGAGACCTGGGCCGGATGGGCCCCTGTGCTCGGGCTGAGCATCTTTCAGTTTCACAGCCTGCTTCCTGGAGGCGGATCTTGGCCTGGGCTTCCTTGGCTCTGGTGCTTGTTCACCACTTTGCTGTGCCCTCCTAATAAGTCTGAATCAAATAAATTTTTTGGCTTCATACTCATAAATTTGAAGTGGAGTTCTTACCAAGCCTGTCAGTAAGATGGAGAAGGGCGGGTGAGGAGAAGTGAATTCGAGGAATTGGGCTATTTTTAAACACATCCTCGTTATTCCTGAGCTTGCAGGTCACCAGTACCAGAGAAGACTTCTACAGACGTGACAGCTGGTGCTAAAACAATTAGGCTCAAAATGACAACCCCAGGCTGTGTGTGTGCGTGTGCGTGTGCGTGTGTGTGTGCGCATGCGCACACATGCGTGACTTCTCCTCCTCTTTCTTCTCCTTAGATTGTGAGGAAGATTTCCTGAAACTGTCAGGTGTAGGCCAGCTGTGTAGTGGGGCCTGAGAAATAGGCTCTGAACGTGTCGGGACAGCTGGGATTAGGACCCTCTTGCTATGTTCAGTAGGCCTCACCCTTTTCTAGCCAGTCTTCCTTTCTGCTAAGCATGGGTCGGGTCAGGACCTCTGCAGATTCCTTTCAGCTTTGGGGGGAGCCTGGGTTTAGAGCTTCAAGCACTCCTGGACTCTCTGTTTCACCTCGAAGCCCCTTCCTGTCATTCCTCTCTAGCCTTGATCTTGCCGGAGTCTCCTCCTGATTTCCTGGTACAGCTGATTGTTACCAGGGAAGAGACTGCTTCATCCAGCTTCTGTCCTTCATGATCTCAGCCACCCGCATCCCACTGCCCAGCACTCTTTACCACACTTTGTCCCTTGCCCCTGAGGCTACTTGTGCTGTTGATCATTGCCCACATCTGTCCTCTACCCGGAGCCTTCCTGGAGAAGTAGCATATATGATGAGAAAGACTATGTCGAGTGTGTACATGTGTGTATCTGTCTGAGAGGTAGAACGTGAGGGACAGAGTTAAAGGTAGACTCTGATTATGAGTCTCTTCTTGCTTTAGAGCCAATCCCTTTCTTTAAAAAAAACTTTCTATGTGTGTGTGTATGTATGTGTGTGTTGTGTGAATGTGTGTTTTGTGCATGTGAGAGAGAGAGACAGAAAGAGAGCAGGTATGACCTGTGGAGGCCAGAAGTCGGGTCTTTATCCTGTTACGTTTTTTTTTTAACGGAATTTCTCACTGAGTTCACTGTTTTGGCTGTACTAACTGGTCAACTGTTGGGATTCATCTTTGTCTGTCTTTCTACTCAGCACTGGGATTACAGTTGTGCATCACCACCTCTGGCTTTTAAGTGGCCACTGGTGATCCAAACTCTGGTCCTCATGCTTGTACGGCAAGACTGTTACTCACTGAACCATCTGCCAAGCTCTAGCCCCAGTCCAGTCCCTGTCTTATGGACCAGAACAGTGTTTAGACAGTGACACACACCACCAACACACATACACAGACACATACAAAGACATGCACATAGGCAGACACACAGACTCACACATACACACACAGACACAGATTCCAGTTTAGACTGTCTCTAGAAGACGGAAAGCTAAGAGAATGGGGGCAAAATGTGTTTTACTCTTCTTCAAGGAAGAGATTTCTGCAGAAAGCCTTTCAGCTTTCCCTGAAATGAGGAAAATTTGTTTCTTGTCCCTGGTCTCTACCTTCTCACCTAACTTGAGCTACATGTGAAGAGTGTGAGAAGACAGCAGAGAACAGAAAAGCAACTTCAGACTTCTATTTACTCTAGCTAGGTGGTTGGAAAGCCGGTGGAGGATAGGAATACTGACAATGCAGCAGAGTGCCCTCTGGGCTGCTAACATCAATAATAAGCATCGAGGATGACCATGCCCCTCCCCTGCAAGTGCCTCTTAATAGAAAGTAAAATCTCACAGCGCGTCACAAAGAAATGTTTTAGCCAATGTCTATGAAAGATATTATTGATCTGAGAAGAGACGAGAAGAGAAAGTGATTAATGAGTAAAAGTAATTTTCTAGCCATCACTTCCTTAAAAATTTATTCTCCATCAGTGTGGATCTGTAATATCGAATTCCAAAATTTCTGTTGTGAAAGGAGGATTGGAGAGTGTGATGGACAACTTTAATTGTCAATTTGACACAATCTAGACTCATTTGAGAAGAGTCTCTAGTAGGATTGTCTACATTGGGTTGGTCTGTCTGTGGGGAACTGTATTAATTAAATTAACTGACATGGGAGGAAGGAGCCCATGGTGGCACTACACCCTAAGCAGGGGATCCTGAGCTGTTTAAGAGTAGGAAAACGGAGCTCTGCATAAGCGCTTGAGCATGCGTGCCTACGCTTCTTTCTGCTTGTGACTGTGACTGTGATGGACCGTAACTTAGAACTGTGGGCTAAAACAAACCCTTTCTTCCCTAAGCTATATTTCATTACAATATTTTATCACAGTCAAGAAATGAAGCTCAAAGAGATCTGTCTTGGCTTCCCATATCAGGTTTCAGGAAACTGAGGCCCAAGAGGAAATAGATGCCTTTCTAAGATACAAAGGCCATTGGATAGCTGGGCATAGTGGTGCACACCTTTAATCCCAGCACTCGAGAGGCAGAGGCAGGCAGATCTCTTTGAGATTAGGGACAGCCTGGTCTATGTGCTGAGTTCTAGACTTGCTAGAGGCTTACAGGGGCTACCCTGTCTTAAAAAGATCAAAAACAGACAAAAAAGAACAAAGACCATTGGATTTCATCTTTCACTCCATCTGTTCTCCGACAACAAGACAGAGTTCACTAGAGTAGAGATACTACCAGAGAGTTCCCAAATCTTGCAGCAAAACCATCTAAGGGGAGGGTGTGAGACCTGTGGTTAATTTCTGAATAGTATGTTATCAAATACCACAAACTTGGCAGCTTATAGATACAGACATTTACTTCTCACAGTCCTGGAGCCTGGAAAGTGAAAGTTCAAGGTTCTGACAGGTGTACATACTGGTGAAACAGGTTCCTGGTTCATAGGCACTGTTTTGTTTTCATGAGAGAGGGACAAGGGAGCTCTTTGGCATATTTTATAAGGAACTAATTCCACTTGTAAGGACTCTGTCCTTAGGATCCAGGTGCTACCTAAAGCCCCCACTTTCTGGTACTGTTCACACATGAGTTTTGAAAAGACACATTCATACCCTTGCAGTGTGGCGTGTGTGGCTAAGAATCTGGAAATTCCATCACACTATGAAATGATCTGCTCATTCTTTCAGTGAGTCACAGTAGTCTGGGGCCCTCCTTACCAGTGCCATCAGGTGATGCAGTGTACCTACTGTAGGAGAATCACGTTATGACAGAACTGACCTTTGCAGAGCACATCTATTTTTAATTCTTAAAGTTTTTATTTGACAATTTCATGCATGTATAAATTGATCTTTTCCACCCCTAACTTTCCTTCCACTTCTGTCAAACACCCCCAACATGTCTTCTCCTTCTTTGTCACATACAGAGTCCAATTAGTGTTGCCTGCTGATCTGGCTGACTTGATCTTGTGTAAGTGGCCAGATGCAGTGAGTTCTTAGTATAACATCCATGTCATGTCCAGAAGATAGCGATTCATTGTACTTCTCCCAGTCTTTTGGTTTCTCCATGCTTTCTGGACTCTCTTCCATAATGTTCACCCAGCCTTAGAGGGGGATATGTACATGTCCCTTTTAGGACTGGGCACTCAAGTCACTTATTCTTATCAGTTTAACCAATTATGAGCCTTTTCATTAACCACTGCCCTTTACAGAAGAAGATTCTCTGGTCAAGGTTCAGAGTAATACTAATCTATGGGTATAAACAGAGATATTTAGAAGGCATTTTGGTGATGCATCCATTTAGTGGAATAACCATAGTGGGCCTTCCTGTGGGGCCTCCCAACCATTGGTTTTTGACCAGGTTTACTGTAGCAGGCCCTATCTCCTGAGGAGTAGGCCTTAGATCTGATCAGAACGTGGTCGGTTATCCCAGTAGTAGTCACACCACTTACCGCACCAGTGAGCACATGGGACCACATCTGTAGATGTTGTTCCTCTTAGTGCTCACAGCTCTCTGTGCACATGTGGATCCTGCTTAATCCAGTGCCCAGCCTGCTCTGCTACATCTGGATCGGGCACCAGCCAGTATCCAGGCTGGAGTGAAAGTCATTCTTAAGAGTGTTCTAGACCCCTCTGCAGCCTGAGGAGAGTGGTTAGGAGAGACACTCCCAGCCCTGCAGAATGCATTCCTGCTGATGGAAACAGGACATTCCCTGACATTCCCATGCACTTTCCCTAAAGACCAACCTTCCCAGAAGCCCAGCTTGGTCCAGGGCTCCTGCTAGAGTGGGGTCCTCACCCAGGTGTGGGAAGTGGGCATGAGGTGGCTGGGCTGAGATGATGTTCTTTCAGTGCCAGTTGCTGTCTTAGGACTCCCAAAATGTGAATAACTTGGGGAGGCTCTGGATGGCTCTGTTGGTGAAGTGCTTGTCACACAAGTGTGAGGAATTGAGCTTGATCCCTAGAACCCATGTAAACAAACAAACAAACCCAGGCATGGTGGCATGAACTTGTAATCCTAGTGCTGGAGAGGCAGATGTGGGCTAATCCCCAAGGCTAGCCTAGTGATACTGGCAAGTCACAGGTCCCAATAAGAGAACCTGTCTAAAAAACAAGGTAGATTGTTCCTGAGGACACCTGAGGCTGACCCTGGTGTTCTCTCTCTCTCTCTCTCTCTCTCTCTCTCTCTCTCTCACACACACACACACACACACACACACACAGAGAGACCAACATCATACAGGGCCAGAGACTAGACCTTCAGGGGCAATGTTTTAGCGTGACAGGAGCAGCCCTTCCCCTATGGTATGGGGACCTCAGGACCCTCAACTGTAAAGCTTCATCCTGTGGAGACCAACGATGGGCACATGGCATGTTTTGCACACTCTGTATTTGAAGCTGTCTGGAGGATAGCCGGAAGGCAGCCTCCTTCTGAGGTCACCTCTGTTGTCCCCTGGGAAAGGACCAAGTTCCCAGAAGCCTCCTCCTCACACTGGTGGCCTCCTCTGTTCAGGGCTCACCACCACCACTTACCTAGCCCTCGAATTTACAGTAACCTCCATGTTAGACAGCATCTCCGACTTTGAGTTCAGACTTGCAAGTTGTCAATTGGACGGCCCAGCAATGGATCATTCGAGTCTCTGGTCTCTCAGCAGCACTCACTGTGGGCAGAGATAATCTCTGTTCATATCTCTTACACAATCACTAATCACCGGGCTCTTGCAGTGTTATCTCTCCTGCTGCCAGATTTCATAGCTATGAAGTTTGTACCCAGGAGTCCTTGCCACAAGCTGAGAGTAACTCAAGACTGGAGTTTTCTCTTGAGGTGGCCTTGGCTGGGAGATATGTTTTCTGTGGCCTTGGCTGGGAGATACGTTTTCTGTGTGTCCACACCCCATGTTTCTCCTGTCCTATGCCCTTTTCCTGGGCTGAGAGAGGGAGGAGTCAGGAACTTTGGAATTAGACAGGTGTTTATTTACATTCTATTATTTCTTAGTTCGATGATCTGACACAAGTCCCCAGAGACCCCATATAGCCCCCTTTCCTGTGAATGGGGGTAACATCTATTCTGTGGCTACCCTACTGATTAAGTGGGGCCCTTGAGGTGTGAGTCAAATACAGGCACCTGATGCCCATCAACTTCTGAACATTGGGCACAGCTGGGCAGAGGTGACGTGAAAGGCTTCTAGAGTAACTGAGCATGGACTTCATTCTTGGGGCAGATATGACCAGCAGTGGTCAGGTGTGAGGACAGTCACCAACAGAGCCTCCTTTACCTTTCCCCTAGCAGGAACTTCTTGTAGTTCACCCACTAACTCTGAGCTGTGAGATGGCCAGACCCCACTAATTTTAAGCCCAAGTGCCTCTGAACCACATGAGATCCTCAAGCTGCAGAGGACTTAGCTGAGTGTTTCCTTCAGAGAGAAGACCAGACTGCTCTGGTGACTTGCTCTTCTGTGGCTGTCCCTGCAGAAGGAGGTGCATTTTAAGGGTATAAAGGTATACAGCAAGCTTAGGCCTGATTCAGATTGGAGTTGATTTCTCCCAGGGGATTGGTTCTTAGGAGTCCCCCAACCCTGCTGGGTGACTGTGGGCAGTCATGTGGCACTGGGTATGCTTGCTTTGCAGAGGAACACCATTAAGGAGTTGGAAATCTATACCCAGTTTCAACAAGGTGTTCAGGTTCCAGTCAAGGGTCTGTGGTTTCCAGTGTGTTCTAGTGATGTTGAATAAATGGGATGAGTAGTTTCTAGAACCTGTGGTAGAAATAACTGACGCTTTGCTGAGTTCAGAAACTGAAGAATCCACACTGGACCTCACCCTGATTGATGCAGGGTGGGCTGTAGGTGATGCTGTGTAGCTGGATCTGAGGGAGGTGGGGGGTCCTGCCTCTGGAGGAAGTGGAACCTCCCAGAGCAGTGCAAGGTAGAGTCAGGGTGGTATGGATAGCTCAGGAGTCTAGCTGGCTTGGCAAGGGTTGCTGAATGATAAGCATGGGACAAGGCTAAAGAGAAGCCAGGAGCAGAGAGGAGACTCAGGGCAGCCTCTGGCCCCTCTCATGCTGTGCCCAGTAGCCTCAGGTGCAGGGTTCCTGATCTTGACATTACTGAGTCCTGCAACATGATCTTCATGAAGATGCAGACTCCAGGCTGGCTCACCAGTCAGCCAGCCACCTGGACGAGGGAGTCATGCAGATGGAGGATGCCCAGGGGTGTGGCTTTCTGCCTCCACCCCCTCTTTGCCAGCTCTTCTCGCACATCTTTCCTTCCTCCCTTCTGTGACGTCACCTCTCGCCACTGTCCCTCACATCCCTGTCCCCTGGCTTGCTGGTTGCAGGGCTGCTGCTGCAAGTGGTAGGTGCTGATTAAGACGGATGGATTGGTAAGAGGCATTGAATGTGACTTGAATAAAAAGCAGCACGGCTTTGCCTAGATGCAAGGGCACATGGCCAGCAAGTGGCGTCACTTGGGAGAAGGCTTTACTATTGGAGCTTGTCCTTAAAATAGCAAGCACCCCCGTTCCATTGCAGCTGCTATTTATATAAATGTAGACACACATATACATTGAAAAAATAATCGTGCCTCTGTTTCCACCTCCTCTTTCTTTTTTTCTTGTGATTTTCAGTAGAGATCAGATGCTGATTTTTCAACGATATGTGAAGGATCTACAGTCCCTGAGAAACAGGGACATTCTGTGACCTTCCAAGGTGGTTGGTTGCCTCAGGTCAGCATGGAGGTTGATTTGCTCCATCAGGAATTTAGTTAGACTATAGAGATCTCTTTGGAAATGTTCTCCTGTGTCTGGGAGGTATCTCAAGGGTCAAACTCCCCTCTTTCCTTGTCGCAGTCAAAGCAGCTAGAGAATTTCCTTACAGATGTGGAATTGACTTGGTACATAGGCAATTCATGTCAACATGATGGATGAGGTCACGAGTTTTGTCCAAGGTCAATGGCAAATAGAGGCTACCAGTTTCAGATCCTTTTTCTTGGTATTTACTCTGTGTCTCTCTTCATGATGGAACAGGAGGGACTAGAGTCCCATTGACATTTTAAGTTCACCTGAAGCCTCACAGGCTGCTCTTGGTTCAAGGTTGAATCCTTATTTTCTCATGGTCCAGTGAAATAGAGACCTTGTTTGTAGGCAACAGTTAGGGCTGAGGGGAGCGCAGTGGTCCGTTAGCATGGAAAGCATATTGGGGACTCATCAGTGGGACAAGCCTTGACTGGGTCAGAAGGTGGATTTTAAATGTGTATCTTAAAAGTCATTCTAACAATTAGCCACGAAAATCTATTGGCCTGTGGATTATGTGTGTGTGTGTGTGTGTGTGTGTGTGTGCACATTGTGTGTGACAGAAAGATACAGATAAAGATAGAGACAGAGTATTATGTTTAAATTGTGCTATAGATTTTACCACCATCTATTAATTTTTGTAACCTCTTTAAAAAATAATTGACAGCTGAACAGCAACAGGCTGGAAGACGATGATATCATCTTTGCTATTTATAGAGCTCTATCCCCTGCAGAGTGCAGATCTTGATATTTAGACCGTGAAGGCCTGTGGGTAGGATTCATGCCCAGTTCTGTGTTTCCTGCTGTACCTGTCACATGGCTGTCTTCTGACATCCGTTGTTAACCACCTGCTTATAGACAGGGGATTAAAATGTGATCCAGGTCTCAGTGGAGGTAGGAATGATCCAATTCTATTTTCTTACCTTTACTTTTTCCACTAAGCTTCACTCATTTTGTGTATTTGGAAGCAAAATTAGAGAATTAGTTCTTGAACTAATTCCAGTCTGAATGTATGGTCAAGAGCAAAAGAAAAGTGCTGTCTTGCTCAGGGTAGAGAAAGAGAGCTGAAAGGAAGTCCAGGATAGAAAGCGAAGACAAATTACTGAAGACTGACTTTGCAGTTCCACCTTGAATGAGTTTATATTAGCTCTCATGATACTGGACCTGTCTGTGTCCAAGGTTATTCCCTGACTGCCCACTCAGGTGTACAGGGAACCTTGATTGAACTTGAGCCATTTTTGTGTAGAACATTTTCTAAAGTATGTGATTTATAGACTTGAACTATTGTCTCCCCATAAATTAAGGTCTAGGACAACTCCGAAGACAGTAAATAGACACAGCTTCTTTACATTTTAACATTCAAATTAATGTTGAACTAGAACCTGCTTCTTGGGAAAGCCTTTGAATCATAATGATCCCTAGCTCACTCTGTTAGAAAGAAGATCAAGGAAGACCTAACTGGAATTAAAACGGAAAGAAGGAAGGTGATCTCACCCAGAGCAAAGGTTTGAACCCTGAAAACAGGTCCTTGTGGGTTCTGCATGGACAAAAAGGGTTCCAGGACCACGGCCAGCACCATTTCTTCTAGTGAACATGTAGGAAACAGCTCAGCATTAATTACACCCAGTATCTCCCAGCCATAGTAGTTTTGGGGCCAAGGACCAGCTACTGAAAGGCCCTAGTGCCCCTCACTGTCCATTAATGGTGCCTGCCAGAGCAGTTTCAGGACCACGGCCAGCGTCCAGTACTCCATGGACCAGCGCAAGATTTCAAGGCCATGGACAGCCTAAATGTGAAGAAGTAGACACCCATTTACTCTGCAGCAATCATCTTAAGCCCTGTTGCTTACCTGATACCCTTGCATTTAAGGTCCTTCAGAAGCATAGCTATCACCCATCCAAATACCTTTTAAAAGTTTCAGTTTGTTGTAGTAGAATGTTCCACTGTTTCTGCAAGCTCTCCCAACATCTGACAAGGAGTACTGCTGTCTGGAAAGGAGGCCACCTCCTATAGATCACATGCTCAGGTGTTGACATGACCAGAGTCTCCAGGTCGAGGTCTGCTCTGCAGAGTTCTGATCATCTGAATGCAGATGGGCCAAGCCTGCACAAATGGCTCAGTCCACAGACACACATCGACCTCAGTCATTTCCTTACATGACACTTGTGAGATGACTTCCCATTCATAAGGGCCACTTTTTTTGGAAATAATTGGTGTGTTGGTTAATCTCAATTGTCGGCTTGATGAGACCTAGAATCACCTGAGAGATGGTCTTCTGGGCATGCCTGTGGGAATGATTGTGATTATATTTATTGAGGTGTGAAAACCCACTCACTGTTGCCGGTGCCATTTCCTTCCTGGAATCCTAGACCATATAAATGGAGAGAAATAGCTTAGTAGCACCATGAATTCATTGCTCTCTGTTCCTGATTGTGGATATGATGTGACCAGCTGCTTTGACTTCCCCACCATAATGGAAGATATGTTTGAACTATGAGCCAGAATGAATCTTTTCTCTCTTAAGTTGCTTTTGTTAGAGTATTTTATCTCAACAATAATCAAGATAACTAATATGGCATGGTATCTGTACCTTTTCCCATGCATGATCGCAACATTATAATGGTACTTTTGCTGGAACAGAAGCTATCCTTAGGCATTGTAGTAAATGTTTTATGCATGTTATTTCATTTAATTTTCATAACTCTAGTTCTGTGAGGTAGATATTGATATGGCTCCAAATTTATGGACAAGTCTGAATTGTGGAGAGCCTCAAAATTTTCCTTCATGGTACATATATGCTGAGTGGCACAGTCAGGATTTGAACTTTTTTTGGCAATCAGCCTGCTATATTAAGAGTTGCCATTTTAACTTTCTCTTTCATCCCCCCAATTACTTCATTTAATTACTGAAATGGATTTGGCCTTTGGGAATTGAATCTTGAAATCTCAGGTCTGACATGGCTGAGGATTTGGAGCTAATCTAGTCCGTAGCTGCCTCAGGTTTGTGTTCGTTTCTGAAATTGTGGAACAGTTTGTTGCCTTGGCTCTAAGCTGCTGGCATGTCCCAGAGCAAACCTGGGGTTTTCCCTGTCTGTGAGTGTCTATAGTCCTGCTTACACCTTTAATCCTAGGTCACATGATGTCTGTGTCTGGAGCCTGTAAGATCTGCTTGGAATTTCCAGGGAGCAAGAAGCAAAAGGTTGTGAAAGAGACCATGACTCATTAAACAGGATGACTGAACACTCCAGGGAGAGCAGAGGAGTTCTTTCACCCATTTGCTCGTTTAATGGAGCCGTTGAACAACCACATCCAGGATGCATGCCCCCATGGGACCTAAATTCTAGAGGAGAAAGAAACTGTAATCGAGAAATAAACAAGAAAAACGTTACATCGAGGCAAGGAGCCAAAACAAAGAAGAGGTTGGAGATGTGAGAGGTTGGTCATGAGGTTGAGTGTGAAGTTACTGGAGATGGCTAAGGAATGCCTCACTGGGAAGTAATTGAAATGTTTTTTTAGCAAAAGAATCAACTATACTTTAATGTAGAGAAGAAGCATCAATAGCTCCCATGTGCTCATCTGTCTTCCCAGCACTTGGGAGGTAGGAGAAGGATCAGAAGTTCTAGGTCATCTTTGGCTACCTAGTGAGTTCAAGGCTAGCCTAAACTACGTGATATTCTGTCTCAAAAATAACAGGAAAGCAAACAAACAACAACAAAAGAAGGTACTGTAGGTCATGGGTAGTAAACACACGTAAATGTTGGCCAGCCTTGCCTCCTGGCAAGTTCTAGGCCAGTAAGAGACCGATTATTTAATATTTAAAAACAACAACAACAAAGCAAGGGCTGGTGAGATGGTTCAGTGCTTAAGAGGACTTACTGCTCTGTCTGACTAGAGTTCAGATCCCAGTACCCACTTTGGACAGTTTACAAACACCTGTAACTCCAGATCTAAAGGATCCACCACCCCCTACTGGACACCATTGGCACACATACAGATACACACTAATAAACAAAATAAATCTTTAAAAAGAAAAACAAAACAAGATGGACTGGATGTGGTGGTGCACACCTTTAATTCCAGCACTTGGGAGGCAGAGATAGGCAAATATCTTTGAGTTTAAGAAGGTCAGCCTGGTCTACGTAGTGCATTCCAGGTCAGCTGAGGCTACAGAGACACTCTGTCTCCAAAAGACCCCCCCCCCAAAAAAAACCAAACAAACAAGTAAACACCAAAAAAACCTCAAAACAAAACCAAGATGGACAGCATTTGAGGATGACACATGAGGCTGGCCTTTGGCTTCCACACACCCCGCATGTGCACCTGCATGTACTACACACACACACACACACACACACACACACACGAGTACCTGGACACTAAGTGCCTTTTAAGAGCACAGTAACAGGCACCTCATCGCTCATCCTGTATGGAGATGTATCCTTTCACTTTTTGTGCATGTCAAATTGACAGCTAAAGTTGGCTATGACACCTATGAAAAAGATCTTAATATTCTTACTTCACACATAAGGAGACTAAAGCAGACTGAGATGCAAAGAAGTACTGACCACTGTCATTCCCCTGACATCTACGGTGACACTTCAAAGCCAGGAGTGTCTCAGTCTGTAGCCCGTCTCTTAACCACAATGCTCTCTCCACATTCCCATGTCCTTTTAATCCTGAATAGCTGCTACAACTCTGTCTCTCTCACTGATTAGAATTCTCTTACCTATGTGTAGGAAAAAAATTCTTGCAGAACTTCTCCACAGGCTTATGATCAGGAAATGGAAAGATGGTGGGCTCTGGTACCTTTCATACAGTTAAGAGGTTTTCCCCTGTTGCTTGTTGGTCTCATGGTACTTTTCTTCATGAAGATTTTCTAAAATCACTTCTGTAGGACTGAAGAGGTAGCTTAAGTGGTAGAGCGCTTGACTAGCATGCATGAAGCCTAAAGTTCTCTCCCAAGCACCACATAGACCAGGAAGGTGGCATGTGCTTATAGTCCCAGCATTCAAGAGGTAGACGCAGAAGGATCAGAAGTTCAAGTCCAGCTTGAGACACATGAAACTCTTTTTAATTAAAAGAATTTTTATTATTTTTATTTCATGTGTATGAGTATATTGTCTGCATGTATGTAAGTGCACCTGTGTCCTGCAATGTTGGTGGTGCTCAGAAGAGGGCATTGGATTGCCCTGAAACCTGAGATACTGATGGTTGTTAGCTGCATGTAGGTGCTGGGAATCAAATCCCGGTCCTTTGCAAGAGCAGCCAGTGCTCTTAAATGCTGACCCACTCTCTAGCCCTGTGAAACCCTTAAAAAAGTCACCTCTAGAGTAGTGAGGTGGTTCAACAGCTAAAGGCTCTTGCCACCAAGCCTGACAACCTGAGTTTGATCATGTGATAGAGAGAGCCCACTCCCACAAATTGCTCTCTGATCTCTTTCTTTGCGTCTCTCTCTGATCTCTCTCACTTGCTCACTTGCTGTCTCTCTGATACACACACAATGTTAAGAACCACCTTTGTAGATCTCTTTTTTTCCTAGATATAGTATATTTAGAAAGGCATGATGTGAATATGAAAACCACCCCCTGTGGTCTTTTCTTAATGTGTGCTAAGTTCACGTTGTGTTTAAATATTTTATTCTTCTGAGGTGTGTTTAGCATACATTACAAAGCAGGCATCCAGTCTTCATCTCTCTAAATACCAATGTGCCGTGCTGCTGCCATAGTCCAGCAGTCCGTCCCCTGTCCATCTCTGTTATCCACCGTGCTCCTCTGTGCTTTCCAGTCTAAGCCTTGTGCATTGCTACAGCATTGTCTACTGTTCTGTAGTCTTATAATAGTCTATCATCCAATAGTAATATTCTTTTATTAATCCTATTTTTCTAGAAACTTCCTAAATATTCTTATTTATTTTCCCCCATGAATTAGAGAATCAGCCTATCTAGTTAAACAAAAATCCATTAGTTCTTATTGGGTGGGGGTCACATTAAATTTATGAGTTAAATTAGGAAGAATTTATATGTTTACAGTGTTGAGATTTCCCAGCTAAGAACACGAGCTATGTTCCTATTGTTTAAATCTGTTATTCCCAGAGTAATTTCAATGTTTCTTTCATATATGCTGTTGAGTGTATTTCTGTGTATTTTTATCTTATGTGTTACCTTGTGTGTCTACATGTGTGTATGTGAGTATGTATGTATGTGATCGTGTGTGTGCTTGTGTATGGGCAAGCCAGAGGTTGATACTGAGTATCATCTTTAGTCACTATTTACTTTATGAGGCAGGCTCTCTCACTGAAGCTGGAGTTTCTCAGTTCAGCTAGACTGTCTGGCCTGCAAGCCCAGGGATCCTTTCATCTCTGACTCGTTCCTGCTGGGATTACAGACATGCAACATTGCACCCAACTTTTTATACACGGTTTCTGAGAATTGAACCAGGTCTTCGTGCATGCATAGAAAGCCCTTTTTACCAACTGAACTGTCTCTTTTGTGTTTCCTTTCAATGACTATTTTCATTTGGGAAATCAGTGATTTTTGTGTATTAATTCTTAACAACCTAGCTCTATTTCTGTACTGTTTTAATCATATATCAATCAGTTGTATGGGGTGTTTACCAGAAAACTTTCCCAATTTTTCCGCCTTTCCAATTTGTATACATTTGTCTAGTTGAATTGACTAGCACTTCCAGACCAATGTTACAAATCTGTGTTGGTTATAAGTGTCTTGGGATGCTTCCAGTGTTTTCCAGGTAGGCATAGTATTATGGTTTTATGAGTTGACCTGAGTTTGTGTGGGTGTATGTGATTGTGTATCCATGTAAGAATTTTTTTATGTTTTAATAAAAGCAAGAGTTTTCCCTCGACTGGGGATGGGTGTCAAATTTTAGAAGATGCCTCTTCAGTATCTGTGGTGATCATCTTGTGATTTCTCTCTGTGGATCCATTAATATGGAAAGTTATGGTAATAGATTTCCTCATGCGTCCCTGTATTTGTGGAAGTCATAACTCATTTGTCTAAGATGTGTCACTCTCTTTCTATGCTGCTGGATTCTGTTTGCTAATGTTTTATTTAAGCATTTTGCAATAATATTTCTAAGATTGGCCTCTAGTTTCCTTTATCTTTCATCTCTGTGGGTTTTGCTGTCAGTGTTATGCTAATTTCATGGAAAGGCTCTGTAAGTGCCCTGCTTCCCTGTGCTCCAGAACAGTGTAAATAGTTTTACACTCATCTGTTACTTAACGATTAGATACAAGTTTTGTATAAAACCAATTGGTCAGGCTGGAGAGATGCTCAGCTGGTAAAGTGTTGCCACACAAGCATGAGGAACTGAATTTGATCCCTAGCACCCATGAAAGAAAGCCTGGCACGATGGCTGGGCTTAGAATCCCTGTGCCAAGCAGATGAATACAAGGAGGTTCCTGAGGCTTTTTATCAGCAACAGTCCAGCCACACTAACACACTTCAGGCTAAGAGACCCATCTCAGTAAACAAGGGGATAGCTTCTGAGAAATGACATGTGAAATTAGCCTCTGGCTTACACATGCATGCATAGACACATACACGCACACATATTCACACACATACACATATGCATCCACATGAACACAAGTGGTTGGCTCTGTGATAGTTTTTACCCTTATAATTCTTCTCTTTATTTTTTCTGCCTTTCTAGAGGTTAGCTTTGGGAATTCATAATTTTCTATATATTCCAATTCGCTGAGGTTCACTGAATTATCCACATAGAATGAAGCAAATAATTCGTATATGATTCTTTTAGTGGTCTTCCGTGCATACCTCCCTCCCCCTCTCCCGTCCTCTTCCTTTCTGAGGGTCTTGTTATACATCCCAGCTGACCTTGAACTTGTGATCTTCTTGCCTCTGATCCTGAGTGCTAGGTTGCAGGTGTGTGGCACACTGTTGTGTATTTGAGACTGTCTCTCTTTTCTTCATGATATGACTGACAGTTCATTTTATTTTTCTCAAGCACAGAGATCTTGAGTTTATTGATTGAGTCTATTTTTAAACTTTTTATCTCATTAATTTTTATCAATATTATTTCTGCCCTTTTGATTTCTCTACATTTATTTTATTGCATTATTTTTCTCTCTAGTTCCACACCAGAACTTACATTTATAGAACACTGTGGTTGTTGTCCTTGCAACAACACAAACAATAAGATCAAAAACAGGGCCTTGTGCATGCTAGGCAAGTGTTCTACCACCGAGCCACATTGCCAGCCCATGTGGGACTTTTATTTACTAATTGTGAGATACTTCCTGTGTTATCTTTCATGTGATACTTACATCCTTGTAAGTTCGCTGCTAGGGCCCCTGTGGGGCAGATAAAGTCCACACAGCTAGGAAGGGGCAGAAACGGTGTTCCACTGGGGCCAGCAGCACACCCCCACCCCATGCTGCTGGCCAGCTTATTGTCAGACCTGCAGCCGGGCCTCCCTGGCCCTGCAGAGTCTGCTCTCTCTTGCCACTCTCCCTCCCTTTGACTGCTTCACCAAGCCACAGTGGGCTGAGGCATGTGTAGTCTCCAAGACATACCAGGGCTCAAATTTCAGTCACAACAAACTTCTGATTCTTTTTGGACCTATGGTCAAACCTCATGAAACAAACTGGCTCCAGTAAGGCATCCCCTGCCCTGTGGCTTTTGCACCTATACCCAAAGCAGGGCATTTTCCCATTTTCCTTCAGCCACAACAGAGCCGCCGATCTCCTTCTCAGCTTTGGCTGTGCTGAGCATAAGCTTAAGGACTATGCACAGATCCAGGGAGAAGCACAGAGTCATGACAAACACAGGGGCCAGGTAAGGGGCTCTTCGAGAGCGTTAGACTTGCTCCTTTTTACTGAGGTGCCACTTGAAGTCCCAAAAAATTAATGTGCCTGTCACTATCTGCTGCTTTATGACATCATAGATGGGAAAATTAGGACACATAGGAAATTGCCCCAGATTTCCTTCTTTCCTGGGAAACTAACCATTTCATTTGCTTTCTTAGAAATAATTCAGCTAGAGGAAGGGCAGTCCTGCTTAGTGTTGCTTTGCTGTCCTGCATTAACTTTGTCCCCTGCTGTTAGCCCGTGGAGCAGAGTGGAAGGGAGGGATCTCATTCAGAGGTAGTGGGAGCTTGGGAAGATGCCCTGGGATGAACTCACCACTGAAGCTCTTGCCCTGAGAGCAGCCTCCACTGAGCAGAGCAACTTAGGTTTCTGCCTCAGTCCTCAGTTTAGAGGCCTGAGCCTTGCTCTGTAAGAGCCACTAGCCTTTGGAATTCTTGACAGTCTTGAAGTATACTTAAAGCACTCCATATCTTGGCCTGTGTGGATTTGAGCCACATCTCTGCACAGTAACAGGCCCTGCTATGGACCAGAGACTGGCACATCCACTGGAGAAAGGGGACTGATCAAAGAGAGACTTAAGCTAGAGTGTGAAGGATTACCTTAGTTACAAGGAAAAAGTCACTGGAAACCAGTGTGATCTGCTCCTAGGACAAGTTACAAGGGGAAAACGGGTGCCACTGGCTACTCACTTTAAAAAGAAATTCCTGTTTATTTGATCACCTAGCCAGCATGGTTATTAAAATTTGGAGATTTACTCTAGGGTCTGTGGGCTTTTTCTTCTATTAAGTTGGGGATTCAGGTAGTTCAGAGATTTTAAAATGTGAGAATATCTTTTGCTCTCTAACTGTTCTCTCTAATCCCTCCCTCAGTGAGGTTCAGTGGGTTCTGGAAGCTTCCTGGGAAACCCTTCATCCCTTTCTACACCTTTATTGTCCTCGCCATTATAGCCTGTCACTACCAGACCTGCCAACTCCTCGTGGAAGCATTTCCTCTGCTGTGACTTGTGCCTCCAGTTCAGGTTACTCTGGTCCTCATCTAGAGCACAGCAGGACCACAAAGCACATAGACTGTTGGTATATCAGCCCTGCCATAGACGCTGTTGCTTACCTCATTCTCAGAAGACCTAGCTATTCCCCCTCAGCGTACTAAAACCCACAAGTCTGTGCACACGTGCGGCAAGACTTGGCACAATTTTCTGCCTCTGAGTTTCAAACAGATAGCTGAACCTTTGCTCTCTCTTGTTCATCCTGTCCTCTGGGCCCAGCTGACAGTGGGTAAGTGAGAGAAAACAGCAGACAGTTAAGGGAGCTCAGGGGCAGAGTGGCATAGGGATTTAAGGATGAAAACAATTGGTACTTGCCTAATGCTTGGCCCTTCGAAGGTAGGAAGACACAGCATTGGGCTCTGTCCTCCTTTTTCTCTGTTGTCACTTCTGAGGCAATCCTACTTCTATATGACAGAATCCTTGTGTCTATTCCCTCCAGCCTCAAGGTTGTTAGTCATAATACACACACTCTCAGTAAGGTTGGGTTAGGTATCCTGACCCACAGTCATAACTCAGACAACGCGTCTTAATCCATCAGGCCTGATGTCTACAACACAGACAGGTGGCAGATATAATCCATATGTCATCCTCCATCAGTAGACATCAAAATCCATCAGTCTAACAGTGTCTGTTTAACACTGTATTGAGCACCTTCTGTGCTAAGGACAACCCTCATGCTGAGCAGTGAACCACACGGGTGAGACTCCCTGTCCGCATGAGGTTGACTGTCCCAGGGGCCTTAAATACATGTATACCAGATCAGACCAGTCCTTTGATTGGCATCAGCACACAGATCCCTGCTGGTCATCTCTGACACCTGTGCAGACATCTCTGTCTTGAGTTTGGGGCCCTCTGGCATCAGATGCAGCTGCTTTCTACCTTACCTCTGCCCTGCCTCCTCACAGCTGTGTCCTCCCCGAGCTCCTGCACACTCCCATCCCTGTGGCCTTCCTGGTGCCTGGAAGGCTCCTGCCTGGGGCTATGGCCTCGCCCTCAGAAGCTGGCTCAAATGTTGCCTCTTCTGAAAGTGCTCTGTAGGCCTGTTTCCTCCCTGTGCTCCTCTCTTTGCAAGCTCCCTGCTCTTGTGTAACCTCAAGTCAGGTGTTTCCTGGGACAGAGAATCCTGTCTGGGATCTGGTATGAGCCAGAGTGGATCATGGTAGACCTCAGCAACATGCTTGGGGGAGTAAGTCTAGTCCAGCTTCCTCCAGGCTTGCTACAGTGGCCATCCTAAGCCCCAAGGAAACACCAAGGTGGCTCCTTCAGGCTTTCGAGAATCCTTGACTTGCAACCCACCTCTCATGGTTGCCAGTGTGGTGAGAAGAACAGGTGCTGTGTAAGGATCTGGCCAGAGGAGGACTGCTCAGGAGAGCAATCTGGCAGGGTGGGCCTACTGCCTGTTCTCTTGGGGGTTGTTCAGGGGCCGAGGGATTAGCTGATTGCTTGTAGAGCCAAGCAGATAAGATGGCCACTGTGACCATGCCTCTGCTGTTTCAAGACACCATTGACTTTCAGCAAAGATGGGAGCATGAGTTCTTTCAGCAGATGCATACAGAGTTCCATAAGGCTCTGTGGGATGCAGGTCAAGGAGGAGAGTGAGGTGGAATAGGCTGGGCTCTGAGCCCTTGGTTGCTCCCTGCCCTCTGAGGCAGGTGAGGGCTTTCCAGTTGGAGAGCAGAATGCAGAAGGTGATGATGGTGCACCTAGGTCTCCCAGTTCAAGCAGGGCTTCGACGGTAGATGAATCATCGGGAAGGAGGGAAAGGATGGAGAGAAGCTAGACATGTCTAGGACCTGGCAGCAAGGTTGTGTAGGATTGTGACTGTGGCTGAGAAGGGAGCAGGATGGTATTTGGGGACCCAGGATGTTCCGCCAAGGAGAATGTCTTGCCATTGACAGAAGAGTGACACAGGACAAAGTCATGTGCCAGCTTCAGGGAGGGCTTTCCCACTGTCTCTGGTGCCTGAAAGTGGCAAAAGGTGAAATCAAGCATCGTGGTCGAAGCAGAGAGCCAAGGCAGGGAACACAGAGGTGGGGCAGAACTGAGGACCAGGAATGGGGCCTCAGGCTGTCAGCCAGGCCTGGAGGCCAAAGCACCTAGTAAAGCTGTCTTGAGCCCAGCTGGGGAGTGCATGTTTCTCTCCTTCTCTCACCTTCCCTCTCTCTCCCTTTCCCTTTCTCTCTCTCTCTCCTCTCCATCTCCCTCTCCCTTTCACTCTCTCCTTCCTTCCCTCTAGTCTCTGTTCCTCTCCTCCCCTTCCCTCCTCTCCCCTCCCCTCCCCTCCCTGCCTCTTTCCCTCCCCTGCTCTGGAGAGATCCTAATAAGAAGCTCAAGTGAGGGGCTGACTCACTGGCTCAGTGGGTCAGAGCATTTGCTGTACAAGCATGAGGATCTCAGTTTGAATCTCCAGCACCCATGTAAAAACTGGGCATGGCTGCATGTGCCCATGACCCAGCACTCAGGGACCAGAGGCAGGTGGATCCCAGGAGCTTGCTGGCCAACCAGCCATCCTAGCTGACATGGAAGCTTCAGGTCCAGTAATAGCCTGGCTTAAGGGTGTAAGGTAGAGAATAATAGAGGAGGACACTTGATGTCCCCTAGCCTCCACGTGCGAGTGCATGAACGGACATGTGTGCATTCACATGTATACACCACACATCACTAAACAAGGAGTAAAGTACACCTATTTCCACTGAATCAGCCTTCAACAAACTATCCTCCTCCCCAAACATATCACATGTATTATTTAATTTGTTTGAAATGAAATGCTCTTCCCAAGATATATAAATCCATGGGAATTTATTAAGTCTTGACAAGAGTTATTGAATGTTCTGTTAAGGTTTCCAAATTGTCCAGTGTTGGATGGCTTAAAAATTATTCATTAAGGCATAACATTAAGTACCAATAAATTGCATGGTATATTTATGAACTATCTTTGAAAGTCATTAAATATGCATATCAGGCAATAAATCTATTCTTTCCTTTAAGTCTGTTCTGAATGGTGGTGAGTTAGGGTTTTGGTGGTAGCCCTGAGAGTGGGTTAGATTGTCACTGGGTACTGCTAGGACCTCAGGGGTGCAGGGGAGCTGAGGCCAGTCCATTTCTAGTCATCATCTGTGCCAATCAAATGAAAGGGGGCTAGGCCATGTCAATCATTCTGATTTATGATGTGTATCAAAAGGGTAAAAGTCTGGAGGTTGGAGAGACTTGACTGTGACCCAAACACTGCTCTGGACTCACCTCCGGTTTTGCCACTGCTTGTGGCAACAACACCTGCCATTCACCCACAATTAACCCATCTGATCCTAGGAGGTAAGAGCCCTCACTCTAGTCACAGCAAGTTGGCAATTTCCCCAAGTTATCATCCAGTCTTTCTTCTGTGTGACATGACCCAACAGTGTCTTCAGACCAGAATCAGCCTCAGTTACGGCCCCTGAGGGTAAGGGGGGCTTCAGCACTTGAATACAGAGTGACTATGGTGCCAAAGGCTCATTCAGTCAGGTGTGCAGGGCTTGGCTGCAAATTGTTGAAGATTTTCTGCTGATCAGCTGGTACAGGGGCAGCTGTCAGCTACTCTAAGTCACACCCTGGGTTGTGATTTAGTCTTATCCTAGATTTCTTCAGTGATAGGGAACTCAGCACCCCCAAGACCCAGTGTCAGAATGCTTAGATTCTTCTTAGATGTCTGCTGACTCTTCTGTTCTGGAGCTAGAGAATTCTCATGTTGTTCTCCAGCAGAGAGTAGTCCTGGGAAGGCCAAGTAAGCCTGGAGGCATGGGTTCCAGATAGAGGCTTGGGTTCTAGCTCTCTGGTTTCTAGACTTTGCTGCTGAGTACATGCCCAGTACCGTGACTATGAAACAAAGATGCTTGCCTGCACAACTCTGGGGTATCAGTCAGCATGAAAGGTGAAGAGGGTTTTTACCTAAAGGGAACTTCATCCAGACAGGGGCTCCTGGGGAGGGAAAGGGCCCGTACTCAAAAGTCAGGAAGCCTCCTTTGCTTTGTGATCTGAGTATTTGATCCTTGATTGGCGGACATGCTACTTTTTGTGGTTCAAGCCGCAGTAGGGCAATAGAGCGAACAAGACCAATGGAGAATAAGACACCACCTCTGTGGTGTGCAAGCTTGGCAGTAGACACCTGGTGCATTCTTCCTTCTCTGGTCATCTGAGCCCATGGATGAATGGGGAGCCCAAGTAGCCAGAGGTCCACCTCAACTGTCTTCTTCAATGTCTGTCTTCCTTACTTTTGGAGACAGGTCTCTCTCTGCCAGGGCCTCACCAATTCAGCTAGATAGGCTGACCTGCAGGCCCCAGGATCTGCCTATCTCCACTTCCCAAGAGCTGGGATTACAAGAACACTTCACCATGCCCAGGTTTTTTTGTGTGGGTACTGGGGATCCAACTCAGGTCTTCCTGCTTATGTGGCAGGCACTTTACAACTGAGCTACTTCTCCACCTTCAGTTTTAGAGGAATTAAAGCAAAATTCTCCAAGGTAGCTTAGAGAGTCAGACAGACACAGAGAGACAGAGAAATAAAGACAAAGCAGAAAAGTTAGCAAAGAGCTGGCTTAGGAACAGAGAAGTCACCACGCCATTTCAGTGGCTATGTGACCCTTCTTTCGGGAATGAGATGCGGATCACCTTGAGGCTCCTCCTAAACTGTGAACCTTCCCAAGGCTACCACTGTGACTCTGTGTTGGGTGGATGAGTGTAGGACGCTGTCCAGAAAGCACCATGGCGGGCTGGAGACAGAGCATGCAGAAGGCCCCACTGTAGCCTGCCCGGATGCAGTGCCTTCATCCTGAGACTCTTGTCCTGCAGGTGGCCTTCCTAGCTCCTAGCCTCTGGCACTCTGAGAACCGTGTCTTCCCTGTGGTAGCCTTCTCTTCCTGAAGCCTCTGCCATGATCAGGGCTCAGGTGGGCAGGAGGACTCTGTGGGGCCCTGCCAACTTGCTTGCTGTTTGATACTTATTGGACAGATGTACGTCTCCATTCCTGGCCTTATTAAATTCTCCCACCTGGCACTGGAAGCCAGTTTTGGTTGTCCAGTGAGGGAGATTTAGATGACATAGATTGCATGACTGGGCAGCGGGGATTCAAACCCATGTCACCTTCAGAATGTGGTGGAAGTGGCCAGAGCAGAGACTGTGGACTTGGACCTGCTGAAGTCCATGCGGGGCTGAGAGTCGATTCTGGCCTCCCGGCTCCCTGCGTGGCCTGCTCTCCCATAGCAATGCTGGGCTTCCCTTCCTCTTTAACCTCAAGCTTTGCTGGAGTGAATTTCTTCCTTGTCTTCCACCCACAGAGCAGCCACATAGACCAGTGGGAACCCACGTGTGGGCTGAGTAAAACTACCATTTCCTTCCTTTGGTCCCCCAGGGCCAGGGTGAAGAGAGCCTCCGCTAGCCACTGGAGGACCAGGGTGGGAACACATTCCAGCCAGTCTCAGTTCCTTTTGAACCTTCGTTGTCTGGCTGTGGCTATGCCAGTCTCTCTACCATGGGCAGCCCTCCAGTTGCACAGCTGTTTATGTCTATCACCTGGGAAACCTCAGAAACAGCCAAAGCCCCATCTCGTCTCCATAGTGGAGGGGTGGGCGGTGTCTTCCCACATTGATTCACTTCCATAGACCTTCCAGCAGGCCAACCCAATGTAGGCAGTCCCTCACTGAGCCTTCCCAGGTGATCCTAAGTTGTGACACATTGACAGTGCTATCACAGTGGACATATGTACACTGGACCACGGACCTGCCACCTGCTTGACTCGTGCTTCCTATAGTACATGGATCCTGGTGGCCTTGGCCATGTGGCTTCCTGAGTGGACAGCCAAAAGCTCTGTAGGTGGACTCGTTGGGTGTCCAGTCTGTCCACAGTTCTTTGCCTCTTCTGTCATAGCTTCTTTTCAGGGAAGAGGGAAGAGAAGGAACATGATCTGAAGAGCAGGGAAGTCTGTGCAAGGGGTGGTGGAATCCATGTTAGGGAATTTGAGGCTGAACACCCACCCCAGGTTTGTATCCCATGGACTTGAAAAGGGCTTCAGAGAATGCTCCTGGCACAAATTCCAGGGCTCCTCTCTTGGCATCAGGAAACAAACCAGTTCTGGCTTCTTGATGGCGTGAGCAAGGGCAAGGTGTTCCCCAGCTTCCTGTCCCTGCATGGCTGGTGATGCTCCCACCAGTACAACAGCCACTGAAATGTTGAAGGTAGGGCCATAGCAAGAGAAGGTAGGATGTTGTCTCACATCTATTGACTGTTTAGTCCATGCTGACAACTTATATCCCACCACTACAGAAGTGGAAATGAAGGCCTTGAGTGGTGCATAGCTCTGGGTTTCCTTTCAAACCTAGGATCCCAGAGTTCATGCTGTCTGCATATCACGCACTCAGAAGGTGCTTCCTAAGGGACATTTTAGACATGGGATTCAGAGCAGAAATCCCAGCTCTCATGGTGTGACCCACCCAGGGAGGGCTGACAGACCAATGCCTGGAATCTTAAACAAACTGCATCTGGTGGTGCTGGTGGGAAAATGACTGAGAGACAAAGAGTGGACCAGGGCAAGGAGCATCCAGCGGGGCGCTCAGGAAAAGGTGATGCTTGAACAGGAACCCAAGCGGGGAAGCCTGTGTATGGACCAAGTGGACAGCTAGTAGGGAGGTCCTACGGCTG
Source organism: Eospalax fontanierii (assembly GCA_035773235.1). Classification (NCBI taxonomy): domain Eukaryota; kingdom Metazoa; phylum Chordata; class Mammalia; order Rodentia; family Spalacidae; genus Eospalax; species Eospalax fontanierii. The sequence goes on along the minus strand of CM069542.1, from coordinate 57,068,543 downwards.
CTCAGGTGGCTGGAACCAGGTGTGGAAGGGGATCTGATGAGGACGGAGAGGGAACCTATTGATTGGAAGGGGCAGGCTGGGATAGTACACTCTAAATGCTCAGGGTCAAAGACAGTAATGCCTTGGGAATTCTGGTAAGATCCAAAGTTGAGATTCTGTGTAGCTCCAAAAGCAGATGAACAGGACTATCAGGGTGAACATGGAACCAAGAGGAAAGAGCGGGAAGGGACCTGAATTCCCCTTCCGTGTTCTGAAACATGGCCACCATCTAGAGCAAACAAAATGTACCTGCATTTCCAGCAGAGTGGGGGATTTCCCTCCGGGCTACGCAGCAGCTCTGCTCCCATCCCCACATGGAGACTCTGTCTCCAAGCTGGGGCCCTAGAAATTCAGCACAAAGCTGGTCATGGAACAAGTTGTACTGTGTGACTTAATAGACCCTCTATTGTATGATAATATTATGCTTCAGAAAAAAATATCTTTAAGCCTTCTTAGAGCTTGCATTTTCTCACTTCTTAAAAAAGATGGAAAATCGGTCCCCTCTGTGTGTGCCAGGGGAGCCACCTCCTCCCAACCCCTGCGCCTGACAAAGCTGTGATTAGGCCAAGGGTCTTGCTTTGTGCTTCAGAGAACAGCACGGGGTAAGATGGGCGTTCTAAGTGGTTAAGGTGCAGAGCCCTACCCTAAACCAGGAACAGCTTCGAAGCCGAGAAACTCAGGGTATAATTACACATGCATTTGTGCCCAGTGCATACCCAGTGTCCCATTTTGCTGTCAGGGGATGATGACTTGTAGGGGCCTCAGCATGACTAAAGGCTCTGACCTCACGGCTGGCTTCTCTGCACTGGTGACAGCATCCTAGGAAGGCAGGATTGCTACAACCCAGCAGAAGAGCAAAGTGCTTGTGGGCGAGTACAGGCCAGTGCTTCATGGGGGGAAAGCTACAAAGGGGCACAGCTGAGAGCCTATCTTCCCTTCACCCTGGGCTGTGGCTGATTCTCTGTAGACCTGTCTGGTGGCCTACTGGTCCCATCAGGATAGGTCCCCACGTGTGAAGTTCTACAAGAGCAGTCGACCTTTTTTTAGGATTATTATTTTGTATTTGTGTGTGTGTGTGTGTGTGTGTGTGTGTGTGTGTGTGTGTGTGATATGTGTTAATGTGGTTGGGTGCATGTGACCATTCTGGTGCATACGCACATGCACATATGTATGTGTACATGTGTCCAGGCGTGTAGAAGCCAGAGCTCAATGTCAGGGTGTCTTTCTCAATCACTCATCACCTTACCCTTAGGGACGGGTTCTCTTACTAAACCTGGAACTCACCAACTCAGCTAGGCTGGCTGTCTCTGCCCCTTCCCAGAGTTGGTGTTACAGATGTAAGCCATTGGCCCTGGCCTTGTGGGTGCTGGGATCTGAACTCAGGTCCTCATTCTTGTGTGGTAGGGAAATTTAACCAAATGAGTTAAATCCCTCAAGTCCCCATAGCCCTGACTTTGGAGGTCTTTATTAATCATGAATATTTGCTGGGTGCTCCCTCCACACAGCAAGGCCGAGCCCAGCTCTTCCAAGGTGCCTATCCGCTACTCCTGCTTCCTTCACCAGTCGCAGCTAGCCAGTCTCAAAGCCACATCCGAGCTCTACGTAGAAGACAGTACCGAGGGCTCTCCAATTCTCGGGTTCTGCAATCCCTTGTCCAAGCTCCCACTGGCCCATGCTTGGAATGTTGCCAGTAGCCAATTGCCTGCCACATGGCCACCAGCTTTCCCGGCTGGTTGGCACACCAAAGCCAGAATGATCTTCTTAATTGGTCAATTGGATCTTGCTGCTTCGCTGTTGAAATCTTATCAGTGGCTTTCCCTTGGTGCTTAGAAAATGCCTGACTTCTTAGGCTAGGCTGTGCTCGCATTGCCTTCTGAGACTAGGTAGTCACATACACTGTCCCTGCCCACCCACACCCCTGTGATCTCTGTCTAGAGTTCTTATCCTAGCCAAGAACCAGTGTCCCTCTTGTTGAAGGAGTGAGTGGATGAGAGAAGGAATGGACTTTGGGACTGCTGGTCTTGGGCATCAGACAAGATACAGTTTCTCTGTGACCTTGAGCAGATCATTTGATGCCTTGGAATTCGTATCCTTATCTGTAGGTTGAGACAGGATCAAATGAAACAATTATGCCGCAGTGGCAGACAGCCTGACCCCCAGTGGGAATTTAGTGGGTTTCCTTTTCTTCCTCTGGAGTAGAAATGGGATTGCTCCTTGATCAGAGGGGAGGCCTGGCACCCACTGCAGTCGTTATCCACTTCCCACCCTTCCCTGCCTGTGGGGACTTCTGCATCCTGCTCTCAGAGACTAGGCAATCCTCTGCCAAGGGTGAGGCCTACATGATGCCCACTGTCTGTGGGGTTGACAAAACTTGAAGGTTCCTTTGACACCTGGAGATAAACTTGCACCTGCCTGCAGCCGCTGGAGCCACTGACCCAGAGGGCCCTGTGCATCTCCTACTGATGACAGTCAGGTGGGACAAGTTGAAGAGACTCAGGACAAGGCAGACCCCAGATGAGGTAAGCAAGATGCCAGGTGTCAGTTTTAAGGACAGCCTTTTCCTTCAGGCGTGTGTACAGACAAGGACAGTTCTGGGAGAAAGTACTACCTTAAATTCTGCACCCTGGACACCTCATCGCCCTGCTTCCACTCCTGGTCACAAAAATGTGTGTTTGGAAAGGCCACTGAGAACCACTTCTGATCATTCTTGGATTCCTTCCAGAACATTCCTGCCATGGGAATCCAGAGAAAAGGGCTGAAAAGAATGGCCAACCCATGTGTGGTTATTTCTGCCTCTAACTCTGCCTCTGAGTGCCCCAGACTGTTCTGTCCCCTAAGCTCCTGTGTAGGTGGGATTCTTGGAGGAGATTATGCTTAGAGGAGGTCATGAGGATGGAGCCTCTGAGGGGATCAGTGTCCTTATGGACTTGTTTTTCTATCTCTGCCATGTCAGGACACAGCAGGACGGTGTCTAGCTGCAGGCAGGAAGTGGCCATTAGCAGGCAGGAAATGGCACTCTGCAGGCAGGAAGTGGTCACCTGCAGGCAGGAAGTATTGATCACCAGGAGCTAAATCTGTCAGCACCTCTCATCTTGGACTTCCAGGCCCTCGAGCTGTGAGAAATTGAAGTCTCATTCAAGCTGTTCCCAGAGTGGTGTTCAGCTGGAGCAGCTAGCACTGGTTCAGGGACTGGGCAAATCCAGTCCCCAGAGAACACGCCTACCTCCCCCACTGGGACTACAGAGGACAAGAGTCCTTCTTTGCACTGGTCCAGTGGGCCCAGACTTTTCTTGTTCCTAAGTGGAGACATGGGAGGCAATGAAGGGTTCTGTGGCCAGGGACACCATGTGAGCTTGCATTGTCTCCACATAAGTTCCTGTCTAGGGTCCCACAGAGTGGCCAGAGGCCAAGGTGGCCCAGAAGCAGAAGTCACCATGCACAGTGTCAGAGAGTCCTGTCTCATTACTGGTAACCTGAAGTGTTGTCTCCTCCCACAAGAGGAACAGGGCTCCGTGTTCAACTTAACACTGTAATATAGAGCTAACTTTTACACAAGAGGAGAGACTCTTATCCCAAATGGCCATAGGCTAGGTCTTTGTCCTTGTTGAGTGGTAACAGTCCCTTTTGCCCTGGTTCTAACTGCTCCTCTCTCCAGGTCCTTGAGCCACATGTCATTAGAGGAAAGATGAGACGAATATGCACACAGGGACACTGTCTTTGACACTGGTGCTCAGTCGAGACCAGGCCCACAATCTGATGCTGCTCTAAGGGAAGAAGGTGCTGGCTCAGGGGACATCTCAGGTGCTCCATCCTTGCTTCTGTGACCTCAACTCGATGGATGCCAGATAGCTGCCTCCTCCAGTGACTTATGGCCCAGATGCGGGTGCTCGGACTTGAAGATAACCATGTCCAGAGCAACATGGCCTGGGTCTCCTGAGAAAGTGAGACCCCAGGCAGTCCATCCAGTTCATCTTCCTATTTGATTTAACCAAAAGAAGCACGGTACAAACCAGCCAGGGGAATGCTCCTGAACTCATAATTGTGTTTGTGTCTGTGCCAGATGGCCAGCAGGCTCCTGAGTCCTGCAGTTTGGGCCTCTGTCTTCCCGATTCTCACAGATGGCTCAGGCAGAACTTTCCTTTTCCAGATGACTTGGCCTGGGCATCATCCAAATGGGACTGCGATCTTGTGAAAGGGCCTGCAGAGCCCATTGTGGGCTATTTTGAGATTTAAGGATTAGATAAGCATCAACAGAAGCATTTTAGATGCTCTGGCCTGGCACAAATGAGGGAAACTGAGGCCCAGAGAGGACACGAAGTTCATCTAAAGCTCACGCTCCAAACCACCATGGGTTTCCTCCTTTTGTTTTAATTTAGAAATTTAGTAAATTTAGAAATCAGTGTTTCATAGCAAATCTATAATTCTCTGAGTTTATATGTTTTTTTCATGGTGTTTTGGTTCATTTTTTAAAAAAAACACATTAACAGCACAGGTGGCCATTTTTAGATCTGACATACTGTTGGCTCAAATTCCTGGGATGAAAACAAGCAGTTCTGCTCTGTGTGAATGTCCCTGGTCTCCAGTCTAGTTTGTTCTGTAAGGAAAGACCTGTCCAGATTCCCTGCTGAATGCCTGAGGTGGCACCAGTGGTCAAGAGAGGAGCAAGCTGTGCTCCTGGCTGGCAGGGTGGGCGGCACTCCTCACTGGCAGGTGTGTTCTCCTTCTGTCCTTCCAGCCCCAGAGCATCTTCCTTCCTGTTGGGAAGAAGGCCATTATCCCAGTGTCGCCTGTAGGTCTGGGAAGCCTGTGAAAGGCTGGCACCATGTGAACCCCCAAACACCCAGAGCCACTTCTCAAGGGTGGGAAGAAGATGCCTATAGACTTCAGAATGGTCTCTGCAAGGCTCCCAAGTTCTGGAACTTGGATGGGCAGGGACCTGTGGGAAGGTAATAAGTCCTTCTGTCTCAAAATGTGATCACTTTCAGAGGCTTTTGCTTAGGGCTTTGATGTAAGGATTTTGGAGGATGAAGGATTAGACAACCTTGATAGGACCCTAGGCAGACATTATAAAGTGTGTCTTCTTTGTAAACAGCATGACTCCAGTATCCATGGAAATAGTGACGGACAGTTAGGAGAGAAGATAAGATCAGGGTACTGGGTCACCTGGTGGGGACGTTCTTGAACTCTCCAGGAAGGCTATCTGACTGTTGCGTGGACCTCAGCACACCCACAACTCTGCTTGGCCTCCTCTGTGGAGTAGGAATAACGCCACTCTCCTTCTCTGTCACAAAGGCAGAAGAAGCAACACGTGGGCAGGACCGATCACCTGCAGTCACTGGTGCCCCGACTGCTCGGGGAAAGACACACCTTTGCATGAGAAGATGGTCTTATGGCTGGGCTATGGTCGGGGAGAGGACGGTGGTGTTCATGCTGCACTGTGGGGTGAGGACACCCCACACCCTCTGTCTTAAGCAAATCTTTCTTCTGTTTGATGGAATAATTATAAACCACTATCATCTCAGTGTGAGTTAGTTTGGTTTGTTTCTCAGGACAGACTGAGATCTTAGGAATTCTGTCTATATCATTGGAGGAACCATTCTTCCTGGACCAGAAGCCCTGGTCTCACCCTTCCTTAGTCTTCGTGAGAAACACATGATCTCTCTGAACCCTGACTTTTTATGCAAAATGGATACCTACTCATTGTCCTGGTTCTGGCATCGTTGTGGGAGCCTCTTGGAGGAAACAGAGCAGCACAGCTGTGGTGACCTCTCAGTTCTGCTGCTGACTGTTCCCATGACCACAGGCAAGCCGCTTACTTCGGGCCTTAGTTTCTTCATCTGAGAAACAGAACCATGATATAACATTCTTCATGGGTGATAGAAATGAGTCCATTTTCATGACATGTAGATCCATCCCAGACCATCTTCACTCCAGAAACATCAGCTTTAAGAGTCAAGGAGAGGCCAGGCATGGTGATACACACCTATAATCCTAGTGTTGGGAGACCAAAGTGGGAGGATGGTGAGTTCAAGGCCAACCTGGGCTACCTAGTGAGACTTGTGTCTCAAAAAAATAAAATATTATGTCTCAAAACATTAACCATAAAAGCAGGGAGGCAGTCTTGGGAAAGAATAACAAATTTGAAAGAATCGGTCTTCTCATTTGAAACATCAGTAGAGAAGAATTCTTAGAATAGTGTGTGTGTGTGTTCTGTGCACCTGTGTGTACCCTCATAAGCCAGAGGAGGATGTTGGTGTCTTGTTCTGTCGCTCTCTACTGTACTCCCTTGAGATATGGTCTCTCGCTTTTTTAAGCTGGAGCTGGGCTCGTGGCATCAAGCGTCAGTGATCTTCCTGTTGCCCTCCCCCAACCACAGCACTGGGGTTACAAGTGTGTGGGCCCCAGGTCCAGCTCTTTATGCAGATGTTGGGATCTGAACTCAGGTCCTTATTCTTGCATAGCAAATGCTATTCCCAGTTGAGCCATCTCAGCATTCCAGAAGAAGGTTATGTGGGTCCTGGAGACTGAACTCATGTCATCAAGGTTGGCGGCAGATGCTTTTATCTGCTGAGCTATATTCAGGGCCCTAGAAGTAAATTCTTAGCATGTCTGGGCAGTCGATATTTGGCAAAGGTGCCAAGACAACTGAATTGAATTGAGAGAAAATACAATCCTTTGAGCAAATGTTGCTGGAACAACCAGATATCAACATGCAAAAGAATGAAACTTGGCGAGGGGCGGGAGAGGTGGCTCAGACCAGGGTTCACTTCCTGGCACCCGCATGTAGCAACCTAGCAACTGTGTGTAACTCCAGTTCCAGGGGATCCGATACCCTCTTCTGGCCTCCACAGACATTGTACAACATGGGTGAACTTATATATGTACAGGCAAAACACTCGCACACATTAAAAAAAAAAAGAATGAAGCTGGGCCTCACCTTGTAGCACACAAAAACCAATTCACAGTGGATCATAGACTAGGTGCAAAAATGAAAACTATAAAACTCGTAGAAGAAAACACGGGAGAAAATCTTCATGAACCTTGAGTTAGGCAAACTCTTTAGAGCACCAAAAGACAAGTGACAGAAGGAAATGGAATCACATTCAATTCCATCAAAATTAAAAAGCTTTGTTCTTCACAGGATACCATCAAGGAGGTGAACAAGGGCAGTACCTGCAAATCTTGTTACATACTTGATTAAAGAGAACTCTTATTAATAGAAAAATAATCCACTTCATAAATAGACAAAAGCCTGGAATAGACCCTTCTCCAGATACCAGCTTCTCTAAGACATGCTAACAGCACACAATGCTGAGTGTCACTGGTTATTAGAAAAATGCCAATGAAGGCCACAGTCAGGTACCACCTCATGTCCATAGCAAGGCTAAAATTAAAAACACAATATAAGTGTTGGCTAGGATATGGAAAAATGCATTGTTAATGGGGGTATAAAATGCTTGCAGCCACTTTGAAAAAGACTGGCAGCTCCTAAGAAAGTTAAAGGTGGAGTTAACCTATGATCCAGCAGTTCCACAGGTATGTAAATACTCAAGAGAGGCAAGAACACACATCTTTATAAAAACATATACCTGAGAATCACAGCTGCATGATTCTCAATAGCTCCAAAGTAGAAACAACTTAAGTATCTATCAGCTGATCAATGAAGGAGCCAGATGTGCCACCTATGACTGACGTAGTTGGATTCAGCAGTAGAGAGGAATGGTGCCCCGATACCTGATTCCCCATGGCAGACCTTGCAGGCATTGGGCTCATGTATTCCATGAGTCCTTTTTATGGCATATCTAGAATATGCTAACAGGACTGGAGAGATGGCTCAGTGGTTAAGAGCACTGGCTGCTCTTGCAGAGGAACAGGGTTCAATTCCTAGCACCCACATGGCAGCTAACAACCATCCATAACTAGATGTAGGAGATCCGATGCCTTCTTCTGGCCTCCATGGGCTTTGCACAACACAGGTACACTTACTTACATGTAGGCAAAACATTCATACATATAAAAATGAATAGATTAGAATATGCTAATCAGAGACAGGAAGCACAGTGCCTATCTGGGGGCTGTGGGGAGAGAGAAGAATGGAGAGTTAACAGGCTTGGCAGCTCTTCTGGGGGGATGTGAAGGTTTTGGAAGGCGCATGACCCTGCGGGGCACTGCTCCTGCTAAACTGCTCTTGCGAGGAGGACGAAACACCTGCTATTTAAAGGAACGAGTTCAGGTCACCCAGACCCTCTCCAGCCCTGTACAAGATAAACAGAATGTACATGGTTGTGGACAGACATTCTCATGAAAGCAGGTAAAAACTCAGAGAGACAGGCACACGCCAAAGCATGGGATTCTTTCTGACTTTTCTTAGTGCTTACAGGGGCATTGCTGATGGGTATAGAGTGCAAAATGTGTTCATCTTATACTGTAAATATACAGCCCCTGGCTACCCCAGCTCTTGATCAGTCTGAGCAGGACTGTCCCTAGTGGGCCCTGAAGTGAACTCAGGCCAGAGACAGGACTCTGAAGAGGCTCAGAAAGGGAGAGGCCATAATGCAGACCTTGAGCTGCACCTGGGAGAAGAGACACCTGAATCTTTGGTTCTTCTCCTCAGCACTCCACCTTCTTGTCCAGAATTAGCTGCTGGTGTACAGCTCCCCCCAGACCCATCTTTCCTTCCTGATATTGGGGCCTGACCAGGCTCAGATTCCTGGTGGCCAGCTCAGACCAGGCAAGTAGAAAATTCACTCCCTGACCCACCACAGCTGCCACACAGGGCCTCCCACAAATGGGCCCTGTGTTACTCCATAGGTGGGCTGTGGTCACCCAGGAAGAATCAAAGAGCTGGGGCCTTCTGAGCAGGGAAACAGGACCTTGGACAGTGTTCCCCTCCTACTCCAAGGGGCAGATTAGATTTGGTCCCACATCTTCATCATGAGCGTTAAGTGTGGAATGTGGGAAGGTCCTTAAAAATTATTTATTTTTATTTTATGCCTATGAGTATGAGTATATTGCCTGCATGTGTGTAAGTGCACCCGTGTATGTAAGTGCACCCGTGTGTGTAAGTGCACCCGAGTATGTAAGTGCACCCGTGTATGTAAGTGCACCCCAGTATGTAAGTGCACCGAGTATGTAAGTGCACCCGAGTATGTAAGTGCACCCGAGTATGTAAGTAAGTGCACCCGTGTATGTAAGTGCACCGAGTATGTAAGTGCACCCGAGTATGTAAGTGCACCCCAGTATGTAAGTAAGTGCACCCGTGTATGTAAGTGCACCCCAGTATGTAAGTGCACCCGAGTATGTAAGTGCACCCGTGTATGTAAGTGCACCCGTGTATGTAAGTGCACCCGAGTATGTAAGTAAGTGCACCCAAGTATGTGAGTAAGTGCACCCGTGTATGTAAGTGCACCCCGGTATGTAAGTAAGTGCACCCAAGTATGTGAGTAAGTGCACCCGTGTATGTAAGTGCACCCGTGTGTGTAAGTGCACCCGAGTATGTAAGTTAGTGCACCCAAGTATGTAAGTGCACCCCAGTATGTAAGTAAGTGCACCCGTGTATGTAAGTGCACCCCAGTATGTAAGTGCACCCGAGTATGTAAGTGCACCCCAGTATGTAAGTGCACCCGAGTATGTAAGTGCACCCGTGTATGTAAGTGCACCCCAGTATGTAAGTAAGTGCACCCGTGTATGTAAGTGCACCCGTGTATGTAAGTGCACCCCAGTATGTAAGTGCACCCGAGTATGTAAGTGCACCCCAATATGTAAGTGCACCCCAGTATGTAAGTGCACCCGAGTATGTAAGTGTACCTGTGTTGTATGATACCCATGGAAGTCAGAAGAGGGTGCCAGATTCCCTGGAACTGGAGTTATAGACAGTCATTAGCAGCCATGTGGATACTGAGTACCAAACTCAGGACCCCTGCAAGAGCAGCCAGTGCTTTTAACCACTGAGTCATCTTTCTAGCCCCTGGAGCTGCCTTCCCATGTGACCAGAAAGGACACTGAGGCCAAGAAGTTAGGGAATCCTGTAACAGAGCAGGGGACCCGGGAATGAAAGCTGAAGGAAACGCGATTCAGGTGCAGTGTGCCGCAGGCCATGACTATTACTTAACACAAAATCCTCCTCACTGAAGTCTGCCCAGAGTTGCTCTTGCTGTTCCTCCAACCTTGCTCTTCTCTAAACTGCCGGCAAACTGTTCCCTGAGTGTGACTCAGTAGCTTGTTTTGTGGGTCCTGTGCCTCATGTCATCTTCTGCCCCTGCTTTCTGTCCCTGTCCCATCCTGCTATAATGTCATATAACTATTAGCTCCTTCGCTTTCGTCTGAATCCTGTCTGATTCAGGCATGGAGCCTAAGTTCCAAGGGTGGGAGCATGAGAGACTCGACTTCATCTACCTGGTGTAGAATTGGTCCAGGAAAGGCTCCTCAGGTAAGCTAGTCGATGTATAACTCTGCTTGACTCCTGGAGTAAATAGAAGGCAAGAGAGCTTGTGTGAATCCTGACTCCTCTATCCCAACTATGTGGCCTTGGGCAGGTAACTTACCATTTCTGGACCTCTGGTTTCTTATGAACACAATGTCTTGACAAGAAGCTACCTGATGGGGCAGTTGTGAAGGTTTGAAAACAAATGGCATGTGAGAAACTTATAGCAAGCCACCTGCCTCAGAACATGTTCTGCAATGCTCTTGGATAACCTTGGGAAGGGAGAGCTTGGCCAGAGCCAAGGGTCCTCAGTTCTTGCCAGCAATATCTATGCGGTCGCTGGCTCAGGTTCTTTCAGAATGTGCTGAGGTACAAAGGGATGAATTATTAAGCGGTTGCTGTCTGAGGAAGAGCCTGACTGTTCTGTTCTGTGCTTAATACAAAGTTTCATCTAAGACTATGGTGGTTCTAGTTCAGCCACTCCTGGAAGAAGTCAGAAGGGAATCCCAGAGGTTCACGGCCCCTGGCAGATGTGGTGACTTGAGACCCATGGCCTTCCTGTCTTTGGATGCATGGTCCACACACAGCTATCTCTCTGTTCAGGGCTGCCGGCTCAGGTGTGGCTCTCAGTTCTGAGGGCTCCTGGGAGGAGCAGGTGCTGTCTTCTGGCTGGGGACCCTGGGGGAGAGGAGATTCCTGCACTTGGGCGTGGCAGGAAAGGGCCCCACCATGGTGCCTCCAGCGGGACTCCTACAGGCTGGGGACTCAGAGCCCTGGGGAACCCCATGTGGCCCACTGGTCAGGCTGAGGCCACCTGAGTGAAGGCTGCTGGCAGGGAGGGGCAGGCCTGCCCCATCTGCTCCCAAGCTGCTCTGCCTCTGTCTCTACCCCTCCCCCGTTCGTCCCCCTAGGCTTACCCGTATCTCACTGTCCCACTGGGAGGACAGAGGCAAGGGTGCTCTGTTCCTCAGAAAGCTCTAGAAGTGGCAGGGGAAGTGGGGGGGGGGTGCGGTGGAATAGAGTTCCCCTGGGCCCCAGCCCCCAAATCAGCTGAGGCTGAGCCCTACTCAAATCTGCCTTCTCCTCCATCCCCTCTGCTCTTGACTGGTGTTCGGTGAACAGTACGGTTCATAAGGCTCTGGTCGGTGTGCTTGGGTTGAGGAAATGTTGTTTGCTTCAATTTCCTCATCTGTAAAATGGGGACAGCCATTGGAGAGATTGCTTAAATTACTAAAGTATTTGCTTTGTAAACAGTTCTTGCGTTCAGGTCCCAGAAACCACATTAAGAGAAATGTGGTGGTACACATTTGTAATTCCAGAGTTGTGGAAGCAGAGACAGATGGATCCCTGGGGCTCAATGGGCAGCCAGAATAGTCTACTAGGAGAACTCCAGGCTACTGAGAGACCCTTTCTAAAGGGTGCATGTTCCCTGAGAAACAGCATCTGAAGTTGTTCCCTGGGCATGTGCACATATATGCATTTACTCACACATGTGAACATGAACATATGCACATTCACACACAAAGACACAAGAGAGAAGGGAAAGGCATGGTGAAGCATCCGTGGGCTGTTCTGGACTCTGTTCAGCCCGTGTGCACCATGGAGACAGGGTGCACCACATCAGGACATAGGGAGCTCGGAATGTAACAACTGAAGCTTGGCAGAGTTCAAGGACTTTTGCCAACACATTGTCCCATTCATTCATTAGATGCAGTATTGAATACCAAGTGTCGGGGAATGTGCCACATAGACACACAGAAATAAGCCCAAGTTTGCTGTCTGTCCTGGGAGTTTGTGACAAAGACCAAAAGCCATTTCCCCAACACAAGGCCCTTTCATCTTTTTACTTAATTTTTTAATTGAATTTTACTTTGTGCATCATGTGTGTTCATGGGTGTGTGACTTCACATGTGGGGGGGGGCACGTGGAGGCCAGAGGTCAGCCATGGGTGTTGTTCTTTGGGTACTAGCCACCTTCTTTATTAAGATGGACTCTCTCACCACCCTGGAACTCACTGGTCAGGTATTAAACTTTCGGTGTCCGTCTGTCTCCACATCCCCCAAACTGGGATTATAAGAGCACCTTACCGTGCCTGGCTTTTTTCTCCCTAAATGGTTTCTATGGATCAGCTTCATTTCTGACTGAACCATCGCTTGGCCCCATTTTGGTCTTTCTAATCAAAAGATTGTCTTCTCTTCATTGTTTTTGTAATATTTTAGAGAAGGAAGCAGCCAGCCTGGGTGGGTTTTCCTAAGCTGATGGATATGACACTGGCGTGGGCTATGGTGGGGCTATACCCTCTTGAGCCTGGGATGATTTAAGGCATGCCTGTATCATGCCTGCTCTCTCATTCGTGCTCCCTAAGCCCCCCACCACTTCTCAGCTGATGTCAGAACTGGGAGAAAAGGGCTAAAAATAGCTCTGATTTGATGCGCTGCACCCAGGGGCTGAGCTGGCAGCTGGCCCCTCCACCTTCCCTCTGTGCTGCTGGCTTCTGAGAGGGGGCGGGGAGAAGAGAAGCTGTTGAAGAGTCTAGAATTCATTTTCATACTCAGGAGCGCTTGTGGCCTCAAGGCCTGGGGACTTTATGGCCTAGCCTAGGTTGTAGACTTCCTGGTGATCCCCTGAGCCATCCAGACCTAACTTTTTGGGGGGTTGGAAGGAGGGACTTGCGTATGGTGCTGTGCTGTTGCTCTGGGCATGGATAAACCACAGGGCTGGGGGAGGTCTCAGGAGGCCATGACTGCAGCAACGCCCTTGGAGCTGGAGATCCGACAGCCCAGAGGACCAGCATCTACCCTCGTACACAGTGCAGGAATTCCCAGGATGGAAAGCCTGTCCTGTCTCCAGTTGCCAAGTGCTCCCTGGTGCTCACAGCTCTGACTCAGCACCTGTCCCGAGCTGGCCATCTATTTCTGGAACATGTAGTGCATGTACTTAATCCAGGATCCCTGACGTCTTGAGGTTGTGGTTCGATCAGGTCAGGCACAGGGCGCGCTATGATTGAACATCTACCCTGTACTTCTAGGTGCCCTCTTGAGGTAAAATGTAGCAGGAGAGGCATCTGTATGCACAAGTGGCTCCAGTACCGGGTGGGTGTGAGGTTGTGGATGTGAGACTGTGACAACATTGGAGAGGGGCTTGTAGGGTAGGACCCAGGCATACCACACAGCTGTGCAGAGAGAGGCTTAAATCTGACTGTCTAGCATGGGAAAGCCATCTACTCTCTGAGCCTCAGTTTCCCTGTCTGTGAAATGGGGATAATAGATGATCTAAATCAGCATTGTCAAAAGGGGTAAATGAGGCAGGAGAGAGAGAGAGAGAGAGAGGAGAGAGATGCTATCCTAATAGCCCATAGCATTTGCATAGGGTCACAAGTAGAGAGTGGCACATCAGAGAATGTGCAGGTAGCCCGTGAACACTGTCTGTAAGCTGTGGGGGTGTCTGTAAACCCGTGGGGGTGCCTGTAAGCCTGCGGGGATGTCCGCAAACCCGCAGGGGTGTCTGTAAGCCCAGGAGGGGTGTCTGTAAGCCCATGGGGGTGTCTGTAAGCCCAGGGGGGTTGTCTGTAAGCCCAGGAGGGGTGTCTGTAAGCCCGGGGGTGTCTGTAAGCCCGCAGGGGTGTCTGTAAGCCCAGAGGGGTGTCTGTAAGCCTGGGGGTGTCTGTAAGCCCATGGGGGTGTCTGTAAGCCCATGGGGGTGTCTATAAGTCCAGAGGGGTGTCTGTAAGCCCGGGGGGTGTCTGTCTGTAAGCCCATGGGGGTGTCTGTAAGCCCATGGGGGGTGTCTGTAAGCCCAGGGGTGTCTGTAAGCCCACGGGGGGTGTCTGTAAGCCCATGGGGGTGTCTGTAAGCCCGCGGGGGTGTCCTTGTGTGCCCTCTTGCTCTGTTCTTTTCACCCTAAAGCAACTAGGGAGGTACCTGAGTCAGTGCATGTGTAATGTATCCACAGTACTCAACACACAGGAAGAAGCCAACACCCACTGCTATGAGGCCTGGCCTGGAAAGTAACCTGGATGGGAAATAAGGCATGAGAGGGACCCAGCCTGGGGAGGACCCCCAGGCAGAGGGCCACAGCAGGAACAGGCCACAGTGAGGGGCTGCAGATGGAGAGCCATCAGGAGTCGGGGTAGACATGGGGAGTGACAGTTCAGGACACATGGGCACAGGGCCCCAGGTGACTAGATCTGGCCAGCCTCCATCCTCCCTGTGAAGGCAAAGTGTCTGGGGAGCCTGGCAGCCTGTACCCCGCAGCCCCACTTCCTTCCCCTTTCCTCTGGGCCGCTTTCTCTTAATCTGCCTCACAGGGCCACTGGCCTTGTCCTTCTGGCGCTGTTCAGAAATGGATAGGACACAGAGAAAGGTGACCCTTCTTCCTTAGGAGAATGCAGATCTGAGACTACCACGCACTCCCAAGTCCCTGTAACAAGGCAGGCTTCCCAAGCCCGCCGGCCATGAGGAGGTAGAATGGCATGGACCAGGCTGGCATAAGGCAAGACCTGGTAAGTCCGGCAAGTACAGGGGCATTGGTGGCCACTAGTTCAGCTGTTGTCAAGAATGGGGATGGTGTGGCCTGGAATAAGGGGTCCCCTTCCCATCCCTTCTCACTGGATTCATAATTGAGGTCCTGTTCTTCTCTTCAAGGTGGTCCAATTACCCAAAGGGGCCAGCTTGGCACAGACCGACTTTTTTCTTGTCTGTTCACCCTCCTGAAGGGCATGCTGAGTAGCTAGGAGTAGATACCCTGCTGGAAGCAAGGAACAGAGATCTCCCTATTAGCAATCCAGGTTTACTGTGGATGCAGGACTGTGTAGATGTGCCTGTGTCTGCAGGTGTCTCTTCAAGTGGGACTCATCTGTGTGTTGCACGGATGTATATTTGGTAGTGTGTGTATGTGTGTGCATGCGCACATACATGCACACACATGCAGTCTGTAGTACAGTCTTATGTACTGTCACATGGGGACATGTGCACTTTGCACACAGCAGCATGTATGCAAAATATATGCATGTCATGAACACCATGTCTGGAGTGTGTTCATGTAGGCTTAGGTGCGTGCATGTGGGCATGTGTGTGAGAGAATTTACTCATCGCACCCACTCCACATAAGAGCAGAGTCTCCCCAGGTGGCCCCAAAAGGTTCAAATACAACAGAAGCATAAAGGCATTTTGAAAGCAGCAAGGAACCCTGTAGGTCAATACCTATTATTAGCATCAGAGAAAAATTCCGGCTTGCCTTTGAGGTGGGCTTGCTGTGTCTCTCCAGAAAGACACTGGCTCTTACCATGAAAAGGTCAGCATGTCATCTCCCAGGTCAGGCTGTTGCTGCTGCCAGTGACCCCGAACGGAGCATCAGGGCCCTGCACTTTGCTGTAGCCTTGGACCTCAGGGACCCCTTATGGGGTTCAGGAGTCAGTAAATTGTGTGATCCTGCTGGCCTGCTGGTCTCAGACTATCATCTGTCTCTCTCTTCCTCTCTCTCTTTCTCCCCCTCTGTCTCTCTTTCCTTTTCTCTGTCTCTCGCTCCCCCTCTCTGTTTCTTTCTCTTCCTCCCTCTGTTTCCTTTTCTCCCGTTGTTTCCCGTCACCTTCCTGCTCTGCCTCAGCTTCCCTACCCTTCCTGCACCCCTCGCCTCTCCTTTACCTCCCTCCCTTCCTTCTTCCTACTACAAACAGTCTAACTTCAAGACAGTTCAACTTAAAATGTTTGGACTTTATGTTTGTGTGAAGTCATCCACACTCAGCAGAAACTGTACTTGGGAAGCTGAGTTTTGGACTTTTCCTGGACTGGTGATGCGCACTTCCATCACCCACCAGACTGGACAGAGGCGGGGAGCCATGACTCCCAGTTAGCCATAGCCACCAGGGGGTGCCAGCCACATGGCGATGCGTCATGCTGCCACAGCTGTGACGTCTAGGGGTTAGGTGTATCAGACACACTTTCAGCTAAGATACTTTTAAGGTAAGATGGGTTTACCAGGAGATGTACTGGCACTGTGTTGGGCATCTCTAATGTGGCACCAGAGCCTTCCATGCACCAAGACTCCGTTCCCTCTAGGGGCATGCCAGGACCAATCCGCAGGGCCTCCTTGACAAGGTGCATGTGCAGCTGCACAGTGAGGCTTCTGGCTTCACATTTAAATCTCCAGGACTCCCACATGATTCAGGGCCTTCCTAGATGCAGTGAGATGTGCACCACTGCGTGAGTGCCCAGGGAGCTGGGGCACTGACTTTGGGGGAGAGGGGAGCCCTTGCCAGGCCTCTGGAGTCCAGGGCGAAGCCATGATTGAGCTGTGAGTGCCAGCCTGTAAGACCACCCCATGACTGTGGGCAGGGTGGGATCCCAGTTCCCAAGAGCTTGTGGTCTCCAGGGCACCAGGGTGGGCCAGGACCCTGGCCTCTGCTACAAAGCAGAAATCCTGCTGAGTTCTGGGTCAGATCAGGGAACCTGGGGACTTAGAGGCGGTCGGAGGACCAAAGCCAGGCTGGGAATTCAGGCCCCCTCTGAATGAGCCAGGTGAGACCTAAGAGCTCCCAGAGTTGGCCTCCTGAGAAGGGCACTTATTGGGTGGCTGGAGAGGGCTAGTGGGTGCCAAGGCCATTCTGCCAGCTGCTCACACGACAGCAAGATGGTCACCTGTCCAGAGCCGGACAGGTCCTCCAGGATGGGACTGTGGGACTAGTTCCTGCCTTGCCCATTTATCTAGTCAGGGGTTTCCAGGGGTGTGTCAGCCCTCCATAGCCATCTCCCTCTAACCAACGGGGAGCTATCTCTTTGACCAGTGTCGGGCCAGGCCCTGGAGGGGGTAGAGCGGGAGAGGCTGGTGCAGTGAAAGCCTGGTTTCCACCCACCTCCCATGTACCCTGTTGTTGGGCCCTGCACTGTTCCTGTGTGGACTTCTGAGCCCAGCAGCGCTGGTCCTGTGCCACAAGCAGGCCTTGTGGACTTGCTCCTGAGAAAAATGGGAAAGCTCCAGCCAGCTGACACTTGGGGACAAAGTAGGTATGTTGTGCACTAAAACTTGAATGTTAAGGCTCCTGGGTCTTGTGCTTATTTTGTATTCACAATTTGACATTCTTTTAAAAATGTTTTAAAGTTGAAAATGGGTCTCCTTCTATTGTCTAGGTTGACTCTAAACTCCAGGCTTAAGTAATCCTCCTGCCTCAGCTTCCCACATAGCTAGGACTATAGGCATGGGCCAAAATGCCCTCACATTAAAGATTTAAATAAACCACGTTGTTTTAATCAACTCATAAATAGAAGCACCACACTGTTAGCTTAAAGAAGTCACTCAAACACTTGTCCAGTCCTCGGCTCAGTGCTCCTCGGTGAACTTCTCTGCAGTCAAAAGGGCTGTTTTCAAGCCAGCGAGCTTTGCTTAGGGTTTTACATTTTCACTGTCAATTATACTTTTATTCACTTATTTACCACAAAAAAGAAAAACAACTATGATAGAGTTGAAACTAGAAAAAAAAGAAAGAACGTTGTCTCCCTTCCAGGACCCGGTATTTTCTTCCTCACCACCCAGTGTTACCATCTCTTGGTCTTCCTCGTGTCTGCTGTGCCCTCACTTAACACCTGCCTGCATAGATACATGTGTACAATATAGGCTAGGATTGCCATTTGAGGGAGAACATTTGGGTTTTTTTTCTTACTGAGTTTTGATCACTTTGCTTAATATACTTTCCAAGTCCATCCATTTTCCTACAGATTTCAGGATTTCACTTTTTTACAGCTGAATAATATTCCATTTTGTATATGTACCACATTTTCATTATTGACTACTGCCGATGGATATCCGGGTTGGTTCATTTCCTTGCTGTGATAAGTAGATCAGCAATAAGCATGGCAGCACACACAAAAGAAGCTATCAGCAGAGCACACAGGCAGCCTGCAGAACAGGAGAAAGAGAATGCTTATCAGCTATCCTTCAAGCAAGGAGCTAATAGCCAGAATTTACAAAGAACTCATTAAACACCCAAGGAAGTAAAACTGCTAATCAACAAATGGACTAATAAAATAAAGATACTTTTCAAAAGAAGAAACACAAATGCCCAGTAACTATTTTAGAAAGTGTTCAACATCTTTAGTTATCAAAGATATATATTAAAAGAGCCTTGAGTTACTATCTCACCCCACTCTGAATGGCTACCATCAAGAAATCTGACAACAGATGTTGGAGAGGATGTGAGGAAGGAGGAACTCTTTCACTGCTGGTGGGAGTGCAAATTAATACAGCCATTATGGAAATCAGTTTGGAGGTTCCTCAAAAAAATTAAAAATAGAACTTTCATGTGAGCCAGCTATTCCATTCCTGGGCATATACCCAAAGAATCCCTACCATGGAGACATTTGTACATTTTTTTTATTCTTAACAAATTTTCTTTCTTTAATTTTTAAATTAATTTCTTGTTAAATTAAAAAACTGAGCATTTTACCCATCCGGTTACCTTGCTGCACACACTCAGCGTAATCCCTCTTTCTAACAAACCCCACTCCAACTTTCACACCTGCTTAGTTGTTGCTTTTGTGTGACCCACAGAGTTTATGAGCGAGGGTTGGTGGTTATCCACTGGAGCGTGGGCAACTTACCAGTGGTTATACCGGTGAAGGAACGTGGGGGTGAAAGTTCTTTGCTAGATATGGGATTCGTAGATACTTCCTCCCAGTGCATGGCCTGTCTTCTATTCTCTTAAAGGTTCACAGAGCAAACCTTTGAAACTCTGACGGAGTGTAACCGTTTTTCTTTTGTCATCATGTATAACTCTGAACCCAATGCAGGTCATGAAGACCCTCTCCTGTCTTCTTCTGAAGATCTCCAAGTGTCACATCACAGCCTGTGCTACATTTTAAGCGGGAGTTGTGTCTGAGTGACTAACCACCCCCATGGCGTTGGGGAGAATTCTTTTTCTCGGCTAAGCGCTCTCTGCGCTTTGTAGGCGCATGCGTGTGCGTCTGTTTCTGGACTCTGGACCCGTGTTTCTCTCTTTGCAGTACTGTAGTATCCCAGGGACTTTCAGCTTTACTGAAACCAGATACTGTGAGTGCTTCAAGTTTATTCTTTCAATGTTATTTAGGCCATTCTAGATCTGTTGCCTTTCCATGTGCATTTCAGAACGTGCTTATGTGTGCTTACCTGGACAAAACTCTAGGGTTTTTCTAAGAACTGAGTGAAGTCTATGCTTTGGTTGGGGCGGAGACCATCTCAGTTATGCCATGGATGTGGTGTGTCTCTCTAGCGTTGAAATGTTCTTTGATCCCTTCTATCGACGTTTTGTACTTTCATTATGCAAATCTCGCATGACTTCTTAGACGTTCACAAATTTCAGTTTTGGGATAAATAAGTGGAATGCTCTTTAAATTTCAGTTTCGGTGTGTCCATTAATAGTCTATGGAAATGGTGTTGATTTGTGTCTGCTCACCTTGTTCTGTGAGACTTTGCCTCATTTCCTGATGGGTCCTATGAATGCTTTGGGTGTGCTGTTGAGTCTTCAGGCTCAGCCATTTATAAATAAAGGCAGTCTCACTTTGTTGTCTGTGTACTCTTTCTGTTTTTTAACTTAAGCTGCGTTGACTGGTCCAGCACGATGTTGAATGGGGTGCTGAAGTAGACATTGTAGAGTGCCCTGCTCTTCAGACAAAGGCAGTTGGTCTTGATTATTAAGTATGATACTAACTGTGGGGCTTTGTAAGTGTCTCCATCAGGTTCAGGAAGTTTGTTCTATGTTTCGTTTGATGCATTTTTTATCATGAAGTTATTGAATTCTGTCATTGACCATTTTTCTCTATCACTTGACGTGATGCTAATATCATGGGTTGCATTCATGGAGGTGTTTTGTTTTGTTTTGAGATAAGGGACAAGATCTCCTTGTAGCCCCAGCTGGCCTGGAACTCACTATGTAGACCAGGCTGGTTTCAAACTCACAGAGGTTCTCCTGCCTCTGCCTCCTGAGAGCTAGGATTAAAGCCATGGACTACAGGCATTCGTTGAGTTTTGAAGACTGAACCAGCCTTCCATGTTGAGATGAGCCTTATTTGGCTTTGGCGTACCATTCTTCCTATATATTATTGAATCTGACTTGCTATTATCTTGTTGAGGATTTTCGCATTGTAGTTTCTTGTTTCATGTACCCAGGTTTTTTTTTTTTTTTTTTAATCAGAGTAACACTGCCTTCATAAAATGAAGACAGGTGTTCTCTGTTTTCTAGCAAACCATATGCGGACTTGGTGTGCTTATGTTTTAAGAGTGTGGTAGAATTTACTATATTTCTTTTCTTTTTTAAGATTTTATGTATTTTATTTTATATGTGAATGTTTTGCCAGCATGTATTTAAGTGCACCGTGTGAATGCCTGCTGCCTATGGAGGCCAAAAGTGGGTCTTGCAACTGGAGTGTAAGGATGAGTGTTAGCCACCATCTGGGTGCTGGAAACCTAACCCAGACCTTCTGGAAGAGCAGTAAATGCACCTTAGCCACTGGGCCATCTCTCCAGGCCCGAATTTACCATATTTATTAGTGAGGGGTTCTCTAAGCTTTAGGTCCCATAAAACCCGGACTCAGTCCTATTAGAGGCCTAGGGGAGGACTGCTGTCCACAGTCAGAGGTTCGAGCTGCTGTTTCCGGGAGACTACTACACAGAAACCAGGAACTGTAGGTTAAGAGAAGCGAGCCCTTCAGTCTCCAGCAGAGCCCTGGCTGACTCACGCTGGAGTGACAATCTGGACAGAACTTCTGATATTCCTGAGCCATGACTGGCTGTGTGACCAGGGAAATCACTCAGCCTCTCTGAGCCCCAAAGGAGCTAACAGAGAAAAAGAAAATGACAACTGTTCTCCCAGAGCATTGATATCAAAATGGAAATGTGCTCTGAGAGCAGAGGGCTCTCCTGAAGGCAGTATGAAGGGTGTCAGATGATTTTAGGGTGACAAGGTACAGGAAGGAGGTGAGCAGATCAGGGAGTGACTGACAGCCGAGGGGATGAGGGCACTGCCTCCTGCTCAATGACATCTTCTCGTAGAAACTCTTACCTTCCAGGTCATCTTAACCCTTTAAGGGGGCAAGGTGACATGCATTCATTCCTTCAAACGTGTCCTGGGGCCCTGCCCTGGACTGCATATCTTAGGGGTGAGGAAACTAGGGCTCAGAGAGGCTAGGAATACATTTGTTCCCCAAGATGACATAGCCTGGGCTGGAACCGGGTGAGAGTCCGGGTGTTCGGGGCAGACTGCTTCCCCACTGTCCATAGTAAGCAGAGCAGGATGGACTAAGTTCAAGAGGGAGAAACAAGTGGTCTGCCTGTAAGGTGTGTGGGTCTAGACTCCAGGGCCCTGGACCCAAAGCCAGGCTGTCTGGGTGTGAAGCTCTGCTCAGCCATTTACCCAGCTGGGAAAAGTGAGGAACATGTCACTTCAGAGCTTCAGATGGCCTCTGTGAAGTGACTGTGATGTTGTGGACTCCTCCCAGCATGGTTGTGAGGATTAAGGGAGTTGATGCTCTCAGCTCCTTAACACAGTTGCTCAGAACCATGCCTAGCACACAAACACGGGATGCCATGTGTAAAAAGCTGGGCTGTACTTTGTGCACTGTGAAGTCTAACAGCCTTCTTACTTCTCGCTGAGCAGTACAAGGTCTGGTGCTCTCAGGGAGAGACCATGTGACAGGAGGTAAATCCAGAAGCAGGAGGTGGGTGTCTTTTCTCCTGAGCTCCAGTCCTGGGTCAAGGCAGCTTTCTAGAACCTGAGGGGAAGAAGACCTTGACATCTGATGTATCTTTCCACGGGGGTCTAGCACGTATGGCCTGCATACACCAGTGGTTCGCTGGTGGCCCCTGCACTGTCGCAGAGGAGGGCTCAAGCTCTGAGGTATGAGATCACCGGCGTGGAGAGTCCTTCCAGCAATGCTTAGGGTCTGGCGCCACCTTGCGGTCTCTCAGGAAACTGCCTGCACAGGAGGTTGGAAATCCGTAAGCTGCAGCTTGGCAGGGCCCCTCCAGAGGGCCCGGACTCCCCACACAGTACTGAATGGAAGGGGATCAGAGGGAACGTACAACGTTCTCACCACCCTGAAGCTCGTTTCCCTGTATCTCCAGGGCAGCTAGAGGAAGGACACAGCATCCTGACACCCTGGAGGATGACTGGATCGATGTCCCCCAGAATTCCCATGGCTTTTGGACATGAAGGGAGGCACCTGGCACATGCCAAGGAGGGCCAGGCCAGGGCCCAGAGCCAGAGAGCTTAGTTGTAGCCGTGCAGCCCCAGAAGGGTAGAGACACGTCAGCTCACACGCTGGCCCTGGGGCCCTGGTCTATGAAGTTGGCTAGGCTAAGTCTGTGTCCAGATCTGATTTATTACAAGTCGGCAAAAATCTCTGGTTGTAGACTGGTGATGAACACTAAGGATAGAAGTAGATAGCTGGGCATGATGCGGCCCGCCTGCAGCCCCAGCACTGAGGAGGCGGAGGCTGGAGGAATAAAAGTTCAAGGTTATTCTTGGCTATGTAGGAAGTCCAAGACCTGTTCAGACTATATAAGACCCTCTCTCAAAGAACAAAATAAATATGCAAAAATGAGAGAGAGAAAGGGGAAGAGAGAGAACGAGAGAGGAGAGAGAGAGAATGAATGCATTTGTTTTGTGGTCTAGGTGTCAGCAAGTCCTAAGATTCACCACCCCTGTTCTGCCTTTGCTCTTACTCCAGGGAGAGAGGCTCTGGGTGCTGATCGTACAGACATGGTGTTCAATTCTAAGTGACCCGACTCAGGAGACAGGGTCTGGCTTTTCTCCTAACTGTCCCCAGGGGGTCTTCCTGAACCCTGAAACTGTCACAGGAGAAGGCTGGACGTCGGTGCTGCCGTTGCACTGGGATGGTTCTGCCAGTCATTGCTGCAACAACTGGACCACTTATGGAGGTCGAGAGGCAGCGTCTGGTGGTCTGAGAGAGCCTCTGAGAGGGCGTGGCCGTGGGGTCCGTCCTGGGTACAGTCCGCAGCATGTGGGTAGAGCTGAGTTTGAGTCAGACACCATTTCTGGTTGGTGAGGTCCCCAGTGCCACAGCTCCAGCAGACAAGCTGCTATCCTGCCATCTCATGCTTAGGAAGACCATCCCTGCTCCATTCTCTGTCCCCCACACTGTGACCCTTTAGCCCTCACAGTCCCTCCTTCAGTTCCTCTGTCTCTTTTCTCTCCTCGTTCTCTCCCCCGCTCCCCCCTGCCTCCTTGTCTTTTCTTCTCTCTCTCTCTCTCCTTTCTCCACCCCAGTGTCCCTCCACTCCCAAGCTCTTCCCTGGTTCCTTGGTGGTACAAACCCACAGAAGTGCCTAGCACGATGTAACAACTCACAGGAAGTATCGCCCATAACGGAACTTGAAACAGAACCAGAATCTGGTGCTGAGCTTCACCTCAGCCTCAGTTTCCCTGTTGTGAAATGGTGATAAGCAGACCTGCTTCACAAGTCATGCTAGAGACTCTGGGAGCTGACACATCTGACTGGTATACTTCAGCCTCCCCCAGTCCTTCCCTGACAAAGTTTACTGCAGTGCGCCTTAACCCTGGGGCTTCCCTTGCTTGCTGCACAGATGGATCTGGAGAAAAAACAGATGTCGGCCCCACTTTCCCAGTGAGAGACCCTTCAGGACAGTCACCCGAATCCTTGCTAAGCCTCTTAGAAATCTATGGACAATGCCATAGTATTCTTCAACTGTCCAGTGGAGGCCTAATGCGACTGGACATCTGGTGTGTTAAGGTTCCCATCTGTGACCCAGTGGGCATGTGTTCTATGGGTCTTGGAGTTTTCATCCATCTGGGGTCTAGTACACAGCTGGTGCTCTGGAGTGCGGCACACCACTTTGCATCTGGAGGGAGCACCACTTTACAGTCTGGCCTTTAAAGAATGGGGTTCCATCTATGCTGTCTCAGGTGATGTGTCCTCAGTGCCAGAGTGGGGGTGGGGAACAACAGACAGACAGACAGACAGACAGACAGAACCCCTCTCAGCAGTCACCTGCATTTCACACCTTTGTCTCCAGAATGACTAGGTAGGGTCTACTTTTAAGATGTTGTAAGCATTGTCCTGCCTGGAGCCCCAAGCTCCGGAGGACAGGCATTCCCTGTGTGCACTTGCCTCCTCCACAGGTGCTCAGTGCCCGCCCTCTAGTGCGTCCGATGCTGCACCAGACACCAGGATGTATCAGTGACATCAATAAGGTCACTGCGCGCACAGGGCTTCCATGCTCTAGAGAGGGGGAGAGAAGATGGCCAAGGAAGAGGGCTGAGATTACAGGAGGGATGTTGAGTTGCTGGAGAGGAGGGAGAGCCCTGAGCCGAGCCCTAAGGAGGGCTGAGGATTATTCTGGGTGACAGGAAGCCAGCTGGCAGAAGGTGAGAGGCTGGGCTGCACTCCAGAGCATTCCAAGAGCACTCTGACTGCTGTGTGAAGAGGGGTTCTTACGGGGCAGGAGGGGGCAGTGTGGGCTAGTGAGGAGGCGCCTGTGTTGATGTAGTAGAGAGAACAAGAAGACTGTCCAGCAGCCTCAAGTGGGCACTTGGAAATGCTCAAGGGCAGTTAGGCCTTGAGAGGGATGTCAGCCATGTGCTCCATCTTTATGGTTCCAGTTCAGAAATGTGTATCACTGTTCATGGTTCCTGTTCTTGACCCTAACTAGTCCTGCATGCTATACTTCTGGTCCTTGTGTTTGGATGGGGGCCCCGCAGAGACAGGCCTACCCACCTGGCTTGGGGACATGCCTCCAGAAAGCTCAGGTGACAGCAAGGGTCTCCCAGGGAGAGTGGTTTACTAACCACCCTGTGAGGCACCTACCCTAAAGAGGAGGGACAGGCACTCTGAGCTGAAATCACTTGTTTAAGGTCTTGAAGCTCTTGGGGCTGACCTGCAAGCTCAGGCTCTCTACCTGTACCTGCTTCCATGGCCTTCGTTGTTCCCTAAGAAGCCTGAGTGTCATTCTGAGAAAGAGATTAGTGGGTTTGTGACTGCCCAGGGATAGAAGCACCCTTTTGGGCTTTAGGTCTCCCTGGTGTTGAGGGGAACACATAGGCCTCTGTGACCAGTGGCATAGGATAGACTTCTGCTGGCCTCTCCATTCAGCCATGGGAGGCTGTGCTAGAGTAGGGAGACCCAGCTTCCCCTATAGATGCACGCCTGTCTCAGCACATGGGTATGGCTAGCCAGTGACTGGCGCTTAGGAGCATCACACACGTCAGTGCCTTTCCTCTTCAAAGTAACAGAGGTGCTAACTCCTTGGAATGCCCTCCCACCTCCAACCTGACCCTGAACCCTGGGAAGCTTGCTTACCCGGGCTCATTGAGGCGCCCAGTTGGCAAGCCTGGGAGTCACTTGGGCAACGCCCTCATTTCCTAGATGGTGGTCGGGGTAGAAAGGACTTGGCTGGGGTCCCTCACTGGCCCAGCACCCTCCTGTTACCGGACCTCCCACACCTCCATCCTTGAACTGAGAGGACTTGTGGCCTATGCAGGCCTCTAGAGACCTGTGGGAATGGGATGCTGAGGCAGGAGGCTTGAACTTTAAGGGGCTGACTGGGGCCCTTCTGAAGCCCCCCTGACCCACGCTTGTGTTCTGTCCTGTCTCCCCACAGGTACATCCGCACCATGTATCTGGGGATTCAGAGCCAGCGGCAGAAGGAACACCAGCGACGTTTCTACTGGGCTATGATGTACGAATATGCAGATGTCAACATGCTGCGCCTCCTGGAGACCTTTCTGGAGAGCGCCCCCCAACTGGTGCTACAGCTCTGCATAATGATCCAGAAGAACAGTGCAGAGACGCTGCCCTGTGAGTGCCCACTGGCCCAGCCACACCACTGCCCCATACTGAGCCCTCCTCACTCACCCACAGTAAGCCTAGTGGGTCCTGTTTCTGAGTCCTTGGGACATTCGGACCCATCAGGGGCACAGACATTTCCCTTACACTCGGCCTCCCATTCCTCACTGACACTTTTAAGAAGAGGGCTTCCCATAAGCACAGAGGCAGCAGTCAGCCTAGCCCCAGCAGTTCAGAACTGGTTCCTCCCAGTCAGGTGCAAGGCCTCTTTAACTTTCTGCTGCTCTGAGCCTGATGGTTACAAATCTGTGGGCTAGGACACTTGGGCTTAGAGATCGCATGTGACAATAAAACCAGTGAGGTCAGACCTCACTTCTGGTGTGGACCTTTAAAACTGTGGGGTCTTCCTTCTGGCACATGTAGAAGCCCCATTTGTAAAAACAACAGTGAGTGTTCCCTTGAGCATGTGTGGAGGGACCTGATACTCTCCACCTCTGGCTGCGATGGCCTCAGGTGATCTTCAAGGAGCCTTGGAAGCCCCAGAACACAGTCCGAACATATAGGTTCTGCCACAGGGGAAGGTCCTTGGTGCTGGGAAAGCCAAGGTTAGATTGTGCTGGTCGAGGCACAGAGCAGGTGACCAGCCCTGTGAGTGCTGCAGAGCATAGGCCGGAGTGATATGGACGCACCAGTAGAGAAGGTATCTGAGGCAGCATCTGCCAGGAAAATGGGGTATTTGGCAGGGGAAGATTTGGGACTTGTGAATACCAACATTTGAAAAGGTGGTCTGGGCAAGAAGATTGTCTCAAATGGCAGTGCACACTCTGGGCAGCCTGATTTAGGTTCAGCAGGGGAGAAACATTCCATTCAGCCATGGAGAGACTGTCTGTAGAGGTAGTGAGTGTCTTATCGCTAGGCGAATTCAAGCAGAGAGGCTGCTGAAGGAACTGGGCTCAGAGGGCCTGACTACTGAGGCTTGCAGGAGAATCAGCTGGGGGAGAGGGCCCACCGAGGGCCCACCCTACTCGCTTCGCTTTCTCTGGCCAGTGGGCCTCTGGTCTCCTGGGATATGATGTTACCTCCAGTCCAGCAGGTCTTAAATAATGTCTGGTTGTTCTATTGTTTTTTCTGTAGACACGCTTTCTGATGGACTCCAGGCTTTCTGCATGCACTCCCTGGCTAGCTGGCCAAGCTTTGGTGGGTTGTAGGATGGCTCCTGCCCTCTGTGCCATTATACCGCAGTGTTTAGAAAGGCTGCTCACTGCACATGCCCTCTGCATGTCTCCGTCCAGCCAGCCTCACCCATTCCTGCCATTTCCGTCATCTGGGATTCACGAATCAGGGTTAATGGTTAATATCCAACCCAAACAGTGATTTATATTGTTCCCTACAAATGTGGACTCAAGTGAGATGATAAAACCTGGGAGAGTCACAGGGACATCTCCTATGTCTTCCTTAAATCTGCTGTCTTGAAAATTTAAGTACAGATAGAAGGGGAGCAACTGTTCTGATACGCTGCATTTAGCAGTGGTGAGTTTTGTGCCATAGAGGCTTGGCAGGCGATCTGGGCTGGGCAGCCTGGGTATCAAGAAAGGCCCAGAGCTGAATGCAACTTCCAATGTGAGGCTATTCATTTCCCAGCTGTTTCCTCATCAGCAAGGCAGGAATGAGACCTGTCCAGGAGGCATTGTGAAGGCCTGAAGAGCCTTGAGCGTGCCTTCACGGCACATGGCTTGGCATACTAACTGGCATGATGTGGAGAGCACATGCTGTTGGGGCCTAGGCTGACTGTGGTGATGGAGGGAGCCCCCTTGAGGCAGGGGTCAGAGAAAGCCTTTCCAGAGAGCTCTCACTTAGGATAGGTGTCAGTGACAAGGGGAGGTACAGAAATGACCGTCTGCACTATGGGAGCAGCACGTCCAAAGGCCCTGAGGTAGGAAGAGCCTTCTCTGTCGGAGATGGTAGTGGTCATGACCCAGAAAGTGACTCAGCAGCTAGACTCGGCAGTAGAATGCGGTGGAAGGCTGGGCCCAGAGGAACAGCCTAGTTGGTCCATATGCTTACGCTGCTGCTACTTGCAATGGAAGGATTCTGCAGGAAGCTACATGACCAGCTCGACTATCTGGCTTTCCTGCTCTGTGGGGAACACAGCAAGCTAGGCTGGGGATATTGATGCTGGCTGCTGATTTCCGGGTGCTGGTGTTGGCTATAGGTACTAAGTGCTAGGTACTGGTTTCTGGGTGCTGACTGCTTGTACTCAGTCTGGCTGCTGGCTCCTGGGATGGCCCAGCTGTGGAACTGGAAATTAAGAGTGTTGGAAAATGAAGAGGGCAGACTGGAGATAGGGGACGTGATGGGGCCCACATGGGCCGGGAGAGAAGGGGGCGTCATGGCCGGGCCTGGCAGGGTGGAGGCTGGGCTAGCCGTGGGCCCAGACCCAGCACCTTGTTACTCTTTCCTCACCCTGGGCTTTTCTGCGCATCCAGTCTAACACTGGCAGGAGCCAGACTGGGGTACGTGTTGAACCCCACACTGCAGTGAATCTACTTCCTGGTTGACTCCACGCTAAGGTCTTAGCCTGCTTACAGGGCTCTGACACCCAGTCCTCCTGTCACCCCAGCACCACCATGGTCAGGTACCTGCCATGGGCCGGACATGTTAGAAGCATGTGCAAAGACTCCCTGCAGGTATTCTGGGTTTGCTGTTCTGATCTAGATCTTGTTACAGCTTTGTGCTCAGATTCCTGTGGCTTCCAGAGGAGGGCTGACTGACTTGTTTCTGAGTCACATTTGAATGGGAGGAGATAACAATACTTAAGCTGGGTCTTAGGGTTGGTAAGGCAGCTCAGTGGCTAAAGGTTGTTGCTGTTCAAGCCTGATGACCGGAGTTCAATTCCTAGAACCAAAATAAAGGTGGAAGGAGAGGACTGAGGACTGATTTCACAAAGTTGAACTGACCTCCACATGCAGACGCGCACACACACACACATACACACACACACACGCACACTGATAATAATAAATAAAATTAAAAATCTTAATGGAAACTGGATCTTGATGGGTGAGTGGGGGCTTGAGCAGAAGAGAAGACTGGGAAGTAGAAGCCTAGGTATCAAGGAGTGTGTAGGCCTGAGACTACCTGGGAGACAGACAGGGAGGGCCTCTGGGCCCATCACATTGGTTATGGCTGTTACAGGGAGTGTGTGGGAGATGGTGACAGTGATATTGGTGAGGCCCACAGTACTCACGAAGACTTTGGGAGAGCTCCACTGTGTTCCAGAGTCTAATCTAAGAGGATCACATGGTTGAACAGATCCCCTGAAGTCCCACAGCAGCTTAGGGCAGGACTGACAGAAGCTCACAGTGGTCTGTGTTGGAATCCAGGACTTCAGCAGTTACGGAGATGAGCATGGAGTCGGAGCTCAGGGACACAGAGGGCTTGTCTAAGGAGACCCGCCCTCTGGTGAGAAGTTGGCTGTTGGACTCAGTGCCCCACATTTCCAATATAGCGCTTTGTGTGCCCTTCCAACTCGCAGTTGGCTGGTGGGCAAAGATCAGGTGCAGGCTTAGAATGGGACAGGAACTGGAGGTCAGCTGACATGTGATCCCAGAATGAGACCAGATGTGTGCCACAAACCAGCCCTCCCCAGAGACGCACCACAGGCAGCTTCTTCCCAAGAAGATCTGGCAAGATAATCAAGGCAGACTTTGTCGTGTCGAGACAGGTCTCTCTCTCTGTGTAGCACTGGCTGGCCTGGAGCTCACCAGGTAGACCAGTCTAACCTTGCACTTGAGGTGATCCTCTTGCCTCTGCTTCTAAATGCTGGGATTAGACATGTGCCAACACGCCCAGCTAGACTTTGCTCTTTGAGTGGTGTGCCACAGCACTGGGCAAGAGCACGGGGCTCTGCAAGGAGGTGGGAGATGCCGCGCAAAGAAGCCATTGAGCCCACGTCCCTGCGTTGCTCTTTGGGAGGATGAGGCTGAACAAGAGGCTCTTCCACTTTGCTGCCCTGGGCCAGCTGTAGGTACTGTCTCATGGCATGTGGGATATCCTCTAGCTACTGTCTCATGGCATATGGGATGCCCTCCACTCCCCACACCTTGCCCGGGGAGCTCCTCTCCCCACCTTGCCATCAACAATCACAGATAAGGCCAGACCGACAAGATTTTTCTTTATTATAAAAAAGCAGGTAAACATCTTTGATGTACAAGCAAGTCTGGAGACCTGAGTTCAAGGCCTAGGACCCACCTAAAGGGACTCCACAAAGTTGTCTTCTGATCTACATATAGGTGCTGTGTCAAGTGTGCCCGCATGCATGCAAACACACATCCACACACAGAGAAATAAAAAAAATAAATAGTAGCCACAGATAACTCCAGCCCAATATATAACAGAATGAAACAGGAGTGAGAGAAGGGTCTGAGGAGATATAGAGCATTGCACGGAAGCATTGATTGTTAAGCAAACCCTGAGTCTCAGATACAGTTGAGTCTCTTTCTTTCCATCTTAGCTCTCAAGATCCCTTAGTTTCTTTTTTCTAAACTTCACCTGTGAGTTCTGCTCACATCAAAAACCCTAGCACCGACTTTAGTGAGAGACTCTGTCACAAGAGAATAGAGTAGGGAGTGTTAGAGCAAAACAATTGCTGTCCTCCTCTGGACTCCACACACAAACACACACACACACACACACACACGCACGCACACGCACACACATGCACTGTTCTAGTGAGTTGAACTTGAGCTTAACATTGGCTTAACTTCCTGTCAACAGCTCTGATGAAACCTGAGCCACTCAGGAAAACAAGTGGTCACTCCCTTTCTGCTGACCCATTAAGCTGAAATGCCCAGTCTTTCTCATGAGCTGTCAGTCCCACGAACACACCTTTCTTTCCTAGTAAGGATGCAGAATCCCATAGGAAGCCTTGCATTCCTCTGGTCTTTCTGGGCCAGGCTTCCCCTCAGTGGAGGGTGGTTCATAGGTTGAAGAAGTCCAGGAGCCTGGCTTTCGGCTACTGGGTCACTGGATACCTTCCTTCTTTCCTGTCTGCGTAAGGGAAGACACTGTGTCTCTCCTCTCTGGCGAGTTTTTTCTTATGTGAGAAATGCTCTCTAGACCCTCCAGTTTGTTTCATATGGGCATTGGTCAAAACCCCCTCAATCCGGGACAAACAAGGTATCAGCTTCATTACCTTCGTCTGTTCTCTGTTGCTAGGACAAAGCACTTGAGACTGTAAATTTATAATGGAGATTCATTTCTGGAGGCCTGGAGCCCAGAGCACAGTGCCAGTGTCTGGTGGTACAGGCTTGGATGCTTCTTCCCCTTATAAAGTGATTCATTCTATCACGGGGCTCCACCCTCAGGACCTCATCGGATCCTAATGACCCCCAAGGCTCCACCTCTTAATACTAGTAACATATACATTTGAAGACTGAGTTCCTAACACATGAACTTTCCAGACACACGTTAAAACCATTCATTCACTCACCAGGCTGAGTCAGGTGTCTCTGTCAGCGTTGCCTCCTGACTCACCTGCACTCATCTATGGGTGGCCATTCCCAGGAAACATGCTAGGATTACAGACAAGTGGCCCATAGGTCTCAGCTCTTAGAGTTCCCTTTGCACTGTAGGTCTTAGCCTCAGGCAGGTAGAGAGAGAGAGAGAGAGAGAGAGAGAGAGAGAGAGAGACAGACAGACAGACAGAGTCATAGTTCTCTTGGCCCCTTCTGACTTCCTTGAATCTTTAACCATCACTGGAATGGGGAGAGATAGTGAAGACATTCTTCTAGCCGTCAGCTACACATGGCCACTTCTTGTCTCCAGAATGGCCTCTCTTTGACTCCTTTCCTGTTCTCTTTTTGGGGCCATACCATGCGGAATCTGCTTGGTGTTTGCCCACAGGAGCCCTCTGGCCAGGTGACTCTAGCTCTTCTTTCCCAGCTCCAAATACTTTCTTATTCAAAGTCACCGTGAAGCCATTGTGCTGCTAAACAGAATGTGCAGCGACTTAAATCTTCCTTCTTCCCTCCCTCCGTGCATCCCTTTCAGTTGAGGTTGCCCCTGACAACAGAGAAGAGGGAGGGACTTAAAGCCAAAAGCAGGAGGAAGGCAAACTGAATCGACCGCATTATAATTAGTGCAGATGAGATGACTGACCACTTGGAAATGTTTGTGTGGGGGATACTGGGATGGTGTCTCATTGGCCTGGGTTTCCTGAGTCAGCTCAGGTGACCGAGGTGGCTTCTTGGGAGAAGGAGCTGTGGGAGCCAGCTGAGAAGCCTGAGCAGCAGCTGTGACTGAATTTTCATTCCTTTCCCCAGGACGTAGTTATTAGTCACTCACTCTGTGCCTGACATGGGTGTAGGAGCCAGGGACAGACACACCAAGAAACGAAGCAGACTCAATCATCTAGCCTCAAGCAGCCTGTGTGCCTTGTAGTCAAACAAGTGATAAAGAGAGTCAAGATTTCCTTTTCTCTCTTAGCAGACGATGCAAGTGTGAAGAACAGCGAAGTCAGGAAGCTAGACGGGGAGGACAGCAAAATCTGTGCAGTTTTCCGAAGGGTGGCAAAGGATGCATCAGGAGGCCACCAGGTTGCCTCGCAGTCCAGAAGTGCAGAGGAGACGCATACTAGCTGACAGGGGAAAAGGGCTTGTAGAAGTTAAAAGGAACCAGGGCCTAAGGCCCAGGGACTATCCAGTGTCAGAAGTAAAACAGGAGGCAGAGGGGAGTAGAGCCCTACCCTATGTCCGTGGCACCACACCGCCCTCAAGGGCAGTCTGGAGGAGCCCTGTGTTTACACTGCGCAAGCTCGGCCATGGGTCTAGTATACGTTGCTGCTGTTATATGAGGTTCACATAGAGAAGGCACTAGCTGAGGAGCACTGTGGTAACTCCCCTGGACTCACTGGGAGGGGTGCTGGGCAGTCCCTCCTCTGGGCCTCAGTCATGGGAGTGAGGGTCATAATGACTCCAGAAGCCCCTCTACATCCAGGCCAGCTCTGAGGCTAAAGAGGAGGAAGTGGGGAAGTCTTTGTAAGATGGGGACAGTAGTGCTGCTCAGCTGTGAGGCCAGTGTGCACATCAAAAGCCATGAGGGATTCTGGGCCTTGGAGTACCGTGTAGGGAAGACTTCAGTGAAATGCGCTTTGGAAGAAATTTTCTACCCTGAAGATTCCAAGGAAAGCCTTGGAATGCTAGGGTAAGAATTTCCTACCGCCAAGGACTCTGTGCCAGTCCTTACTCGTCCCTTGGGTGGTCTGGAGACTGTCCCCAGTGCGCACTGAGCACAGACCTAGCTTAGCGCCTGCCCTCACTGAGCTGTGGCCTTCAGCAGGTCCTTCCATCACTCCTCCTCAGTGGTCCCTGGCAGATCACAGCTGATCACTCCTATTTTAGGGGCATAGGGAGGAATAGGTGACGCTTCTGCTCCCAGTGCAGAAGAAGCTCCCCAACAGCAGCAGCCGATGTTAACACTCAGCCATCAAAGGCATACCCACTTCTTCCAGCCCCCACCCCCTGGGTCTCAAGCAGGCTCAAATTCAGGGCAAAAACGATGCTCAGCATTCAGCCTCTCTGAGCTCTGTGCCTGCGCCTTCAAAGTCCAACATAATCTCCCCTGGTCATCTACTGACTGAGGATACAGAGAAGAAGGCTTCCCAGTGCTGGGTTCGGGGTTCCGTGGTGGGTAAAGCAATGGTATTGTTTTTTGGAGGCTCACTGTTTAGTAGATACAGGCAATAAATAAATCAGGACACGAATATAATTTCAAGAACATATGGAGTATATATATAAAGACAGCATGGGCTTACACTCTGTATAAGCTTTCTCTCTCTATCTTTGATCTGTATATTTATGCATGATATATATAAATGTGTGCATATATAGAGTATATATGTACACACATATATAAAAGCAAAGATGTACTTAAAGATTTCACATTCATTTTTCATTGCATATTCAAAGCTTATATTTTTACCCTAACTCACAAACTGAATCTTAGAAGCTCCATTACCCAAGACCTTGCAGCTGAACCCAAGGTAGATGTCTATGACAGAGCCTATGTCCCTTCCAAGGTATCTCTCAGTCTCTGTTCAAATGCCACACTTTGGGGAGTCGCAGGGATTTGTTGTGGCCTGGTCCACTGCTCCACAAGAAAGAGTTTTCTGGACTCCCTAGGCAGGGCAGATGAAGAAAACCTGGAACAGTGTGTTCCAGCCAGCCGGGACTCAGGCACCCACGAGCCCTGTGCCATGCAGCTGAGTGGCTGACATTTGTTCTGGAATCTCTGAGACTTTATTCAGCTGTCTGTGGAGATGGTGTTTTGATATCTCTGACAACACCTTAGGGGGAAGAGTCCAGGGATGTGGAAGCGTGCTTTCCTCCTGCTGGGTGACTGGGTGCCTTAAATCCTGGTATTTGACCTTGAAGCTCCTTGAGAGAGGTGCCGGTCCCCTCTGAGATGCACCGTGTTCCCAGAGTGGCCGTAGAGGTCCCCTGTGGGCTACTCTGCGACTCCAGTGCCCAGAGTGGCCATAGGGGGTCGCCTGTGGGCTGCTCTGTGACTCCAGTGCCCAGGAGAGCTGCACAGGTGTTTCCCATCTCCTCCTGCTTCATGACAGCCGCACAGGAAAAACATGGGGGAGGGGGTGGTCAATGCCTGAGATTCAGCAATAGCTCTTCCTTCTGAGACTTTATTAGTTGCTTGCCCAAATACAGGGTGAAAGCAACTTAAGGAAGGGAGGGTTTATTGTGGTCCACAGTTCAAGGATGCAGTCACCATGGTGGGGAAGATGGTACCAGGACCTCGGGCCAGCTCCACACACTCCGTCTGTGGTTAGGAAGCAGAGGTGAGTGCTGGTTCTCAACTCGCCTGCTTCTTCCTCAGTCTAGGACCCCAGCCCATGGGGCGGTGCTACCCACAGTTAGGGGTAACCTAGACACTCCCTTACAGACCTGCCAAGGTTTGTTTTCATGGTGAACTAAGTCTCATCAAGTTGGTAATCAAGATTAACCATCAGAGGAATCTGCAACTCTTCATCAGATCCAAGAAAGAGTCTGTAGTACCCTGAGGTCCCTGGATTCACACCCAATGGGCCTCTTTCGAGGCATCCCCCCATCAGGTTCCAGGTGCCATTGTTGGGTTTGCATGGAACACAAAGGAATGTAGGAAAACCCTGTTGTCAGATCTTAGCCTCAGTGTGGTTGGATCTTAGGACACAGATGACAGAGCTACCCTGTTTGTCAAACGATGCTATACCCTGAATTCTGAGAACCAAAAATGACCCAGACATTGCCTGATGCCCCATAGGGGTCAAAACCACCGCAGTTGGGCATGGCTAACTCTTAGTAGTGATGATAAATGTTGACTGAATACGGTCCACCAATGTGCCTGCTTCCTAACCTCAAATCTATAGCTATCACTTTTTATGTAAAAGAGACTTTGCGGATATCATGAAGGGTTCTGAGGCGGGGAGGTGATTCTGATCACCTGGTTGACCTGACATGAAGGAAGCAGGTCAGAGGGACAGAAGAGAACGAGGCAGTGAAAGCAGGAAAGAAAGGGAGGAAAATGCGCACTGCTGCCTTCAGAGACGGGGAGGGGCTGCCAGCCGAGGGATGTGGGCACGCCTAGGATCTGAGAGGCAAGGAAGCAGATTCTCCCCGGGGCCTCCAACTGACACCCAGCCCTGCCAACCGTACAGAAGTGTGCAGTGGTAAAGTTGGTTGTCTTCAGCTAGTACCTGTGTAGTCCTTGTTCTAGCAGCCGCGGGAAACTTGCATGATGGGGAAGGTAAACTTTAAAGGACCAATTGAAGCAACTGTGCCTGCTAGCTTGGGGGACTTCCAGGGGTCCACTCGCTGAGCCCCTTGGCCAGGGCATTAGCAACTTTATTATAAGGACTTGTGTTTCAGGCATTGCTTAGGAAAAGGTGTCTGAGGAACTTACTTAAGAATCATGTTGGGCAGCTACTCTATAGCTACAGAGATAACAGGATAAGGCACTAAAAGTCATAGGCTAGGGGGATGACCCAGTCAGTCAAGCATGTTAAAAAAAAAAAAGCCAGGCACAGGAGTACATGCCTGCAATTCTTGTATTAGGGAGGCAGAAACAGGCAGATCCCTGGAGCTCACTGGCCAGTCCGGCTAGCCAAATAGGGAGATATAATAAGAAACCCTGTGTTAAAAACTAAAATGGAGTGGGATCGAAGAAGATATCTAATGTCAATACCTCTGCTTTTCATATGTAAACACCCCCATGAAGAATAAAAGTTAATTCTGCCCAAAAGATATGGAGGTCAGGCAGACTGTAAGCCGGGGTCTGCTCATTTTGAAATCAGCCTCCTGTCTCCAGCAGCTTTATAGGGAGAATCATGGAAGTGCTTATGTTGGTGCCTAGCTTAGGTGTTATTATTAGAAACTGATTAGAAATTAACAGATGCCATGATCTGCATGTGTTCAAAGCCCAAAAGGAGACATTTCACAAGTCTGTTACTGCCTGTGAACGAGGGCATTCATAGGACACTGTTCCAACCCGAGATGACTTTCTAGGTATGAACTTTGAAGTGAGAGGTTGTGAAGGAAGTGTTTTGCCGGATGAAATAGAAGTCTGTCTGGTGACCAGGTGGTGTGCTGCTGCTTCTGTGAACAGATCTGGTTTGTTCCCAGTGTGCACGATGGAGCTGCCCTTCTAAATAGCATAGATATCTACCCAGCTTCCTATGAAGGATGATGGGTCCTGATGAGTGGGGTGCTGGCAGGGATGCTGGGTCTGATTGGTAGGGTGCTAGCTAGCCCTCAGCAGAACTGAGTGGAACCTTGGTTAGTAGTATTCACCAGTGTCTGTGGTATATATATATATATATCTCCATGTGCTAATTTCAGGCCTTGGACTGGTCAGCCACCATTCTGAATTCCTTGAATGTTAACCTTTGGTGACTGTAGTCAAGCTGATCTGGACTCAGGGGAGAGACAGTCCTGGGCTTCAGTGTAGGCTCTCTGGCTTATAGCTATGTGACATTGACTGAGTTGCCCCCTGTCTGAGCCTAAGTTGCCCGTGGAGGAAGTCCTTTTGGGCACTGCCATCCTCCTGTGTCACCTGGGTTGAGCAGGGAGGGAGGCAGTGATTAGTGCTTGGTGAAGTGGTGGCATGGCCAGTTTATTCTTCTTTGAAGGGTTTCTAAGAAGATACTGGGATTTTTAGAAGTGTAGGAAGGTTCTCTCCCTGCACCATGTCCTCCCTTCTCGCACGGGGCCTCAGTGGGCTCTTGCTCTCTCCGTCTCAGATCTCTGAACTAGTCCTGACCTGCATCCTGATCCCCTGTACCCAGAAAGAAGGTAGGGGAATTTTGATGAAGGAAGATTGCCGTGTGTAGGGAAAATTCAAACCAGAAACTGGCCAAGCAGCTGGTAGATGCCCGCCAGGACTGGTGTTGTTCTCAGACATGGGGAAGGTGGGACTGAGCAGGAGATAGTTTCCTTGACCTGGAGAGGAACAAATAGCTAGCTGAGCACATTAGGCATGGATGCAATGTCAGCATGGCTGGGACCACATCTGAGTTTCTTCACTTCAGCCTCACTTTCCTCATCTATAAAATGGGTATAGTAAACCTAGAATGAAAAGGCTTCCATCAAGAGCAGGTAGGCAGAGGGAAGGAAGATAAGTGAGGGGGACTAACTGTGGGGTGTGGCAGAAGACAGAACCTCAGTACCTAATGCCACAGTTAGGAGAGGCCCAGAGCCAGTCCTTGGTCCTCTGTAGGTCACTATCAGGGGTAGGTGAGTACCTCAGAGAAAGTCCACAGCTGGGGTTAGGATGAGGAACTTTGTGGGTGCGTCTCCATCTCCAGTATGGCTGTTGTGCTCCAGCCATGCCAGAGAATGGAGGACGATGGAACGGGACCTCAGGTGGCTCAGAGTGCGGCGGGAGGAGTTCCCTCCCGGGAGACTACGTCGGTGGGTAGTTCGGTTATTAGAGCCAATGCAGGGGCTTATATAGGGAAGCCTCTCTGACCGTTATAGAAGGCGGGAAAGGTGGGGTGTTGGGGTAAAGGCAGGAAGGTTGTGGAAGTTCAGGAATGAGGAAACGAAACCCAAAAACCTGGTTCTGGTCTGGGGTGGGGGAAAGGAAGATTCATATCACATCAGGCAGAGCAGGTCAGACACCTGCCATCCCTTTAGGGTATCTGCAGTTGCTTGGCTTGCTCAGTAACCAGATCCCCACATCTCCCCCTTTTTTTATATATATAATGGGGAGGTATATAAGGGCCCAGTAAAGGGAGGAGCCAGGCCATGAGGGGATTGGCAAACCAGGGGGGATAATTTTTAAGTTTTAAGTTCATTTTTGAGTTTATGAAAGGTATAAGTGAGAGAATTTGTAGTCTCTCAGTTAGTTGTTTGTTCTCTAACGTTCCCCTTTTGAAGAGGTAACCCTAAAATCTTTTAGGAATTAGATAAGAGCCCCCAAATACTTTAGACATATTTGGCCTTTGATATAGAGTAGGCTGCTGAAGGACACAAGGACAGTTTTTGGTCTTTTGGGGTCTTTTTACCCTAAACTGCCTAGCCAAATTCTACCTCCTATTTTCATCACACCACCCTCTGAAGAGGTCACCCTAATTGCCAATAGGGAATCGGGGCGCTGACCACTCTGGCTTCTTCAAGGCTGAATAGGGTCGTAGATTGTGGCAATAGGGGTACCCCTTCAGTGAGTCTAACTAAAAGACCCCTGAATAGCATAACTGTTAGCTGTAGGGGAAAAGAAAGTCCTTGACTGGTCCCTGGAAGATGAAATTAAAATAGTCACAACAGGGAAGAGTTCAAATGTCCAATTTAAAGTCCATTAGAATTTCTTGCTTAAGGACTTTCAAAGGCTTCCATCTTTTGGGTTCCTCTTTGTTTTTCTTTTTGACTGCCAAGGCTGAACTTGAGAGTCTTGAAGTCAGGATTTGTTTTCAGGCACCTTGATAGCTGGAGTGGCTAGAATCAGGGTGAGTTCCCTCCCAAATGGCTTTTAGATAAAGAGAGAAAAGAAATCATTTAATTTTGGGGTTAGAACAATGGTGGGCTTGCCTTTCTTGGCCACAGGTATGCACTGCAGTGTTAAGGTAGGCCAAGAATTGAAGTCTTACATCTGAGTGGCATTTTCTTATTAACAAAATCATTAGTGAGAAATTGTGTAAATAACATTTTATATAAACTTAAACCTAATGTTTGGGAAGTGTAATTCCTTATAGTCTTAAAGAAGCATACTAATTATTTTAATTTTTTGGTTATACTTTCCTTTTGGGTGTTTAAGATCATATAATTTGGCCCAAATAAACCAACTTAATTTGATTTTTAAGGTCAGTTGAGTATCTGTTCCTCAGGGGGATCACATGGGCTTGAGAGGAGCCCCTGACTCCATAGGCCTTTGTTTTACCAGTTCCATCTATGTGAAGATAAGTCAGAAGGTCTTGCTAGACCATGGCTTCACTTTGAAGCAAATCAAGGAAACGTTTTCCTGTGCTGACCCTCTTCTTTGCAGACTGGACACTGGTTAAAGTCCTTCTAGTGGGGTCTCCATGACCTCCCTGAACAGGAAGACAGGTGACACATCACAGTTATAGGACATTTCGAGAGATGCCCCATTGTCCCCTGGAACTTAGTTGACCTTGGAGGGCAAGAGACAAAAAATTGTCCCTTTAAGTCCCTCTGACCAGATTAGAGGCCATTAAATATGGTGGTTAGACACCCAAGAAGGTTAGTTCCACCAATACTGAACTATTAATTACTATATGTCATGTAACTAAAGCTTGGACAAAAGCCAAACATTCTTGAATCCTTAAAGTATTTGACTGAACTATTACTTTAGAAACTATAAGACTATGTATACATTATTTATCTAATGTTTTTTAATTATAACATAAATTTAGATCTTTAATTACTTGTATAGATATCTTATACAAAAACCCCTTTTAATAAAATATACATATTTTTCACCTTTTTATTTTATTTTTTTTAAGATCATGAGACATAATAACATTAAGAAAATTTTCTTCCTGGGTGCATTAAGTAATGTTTATTCCCTTTTTAGGGTTCTAGTATTAAACCAATGTTTGATCATATTAAAGTTCACCCTGTGGAATGAATGACTTTACACATACAGATGGGTGAGGTGTTACTAACAGGTATATAGGTAACCTGAGAGAAGATGCACCATAGTAGTATGGATGTTGATTTTTTTTTTAATATATAACCTTATAGATTAAGTTTTTTCTTTTATTCTTTCCCAAATTTCCTCCCCAAATGCAGGAGACCATTGTGATTAGGGCAAAATTACATACAGCTGGCTGGGAAGAGTAGCTGGATACTCAGGTGGGGGTCCAGCTTACTCCTCCTTCAGTTGAAGAATACAACCATTAGCAAACCCAAC
Source organism: Eospalax fontanierii (assembly GCA_035773235.1). Taxonomy (NCBI): domain Eukaryota; kingdom Metazoa; phylum Chordata; class Mammalia; order Rodentia; family Spalacidae; genus Eospalax; species Eospalax fontanierii. Next base: position 57,027,878 of record CM069542.1, on the reverse strand, counting down.
TGTGATGCACTTCTGTAAGTAGGCACAGCTGAAGTCACAAGCATGGCAGTTACTTGACTCAGGAGTGCTGTGCAGCATCATCTTAATAAAGAACATGGGATGTAAATTACACACATAAGATAGTGTACATTGTACTTTATAAGTTTCTAGTAAAACCTTATAGAAAACATAAAAACCATTAAAATCCTTTTTACTTTACCTATTTTAGTGAGTTGGTCTACCAAAACCTTGCTTTAGGTCTTGAGAATGTAGATACTAGATAGAGAGAAGCAATTGGTACATAGTAATACATTATCAACTTGAGTTTAGAATTTCCAGTATAAATCACTAACTGAGGAATTTTTGACAGAGGGTGCTGTCTGTTCATACATTTGCATTAGTCTGTGTTAGTGACCTTTATTGTTGTAAGAAAATAGAGAATTTTATGAGTTACTTTTGTTATAGACATTTTAAATCATAAGATGAATAATTATAACCTTGTTGAAATTAGTTTATCCCTTAGTTAATCTTAGTAGCACAGTGACTTTACTCAGAGGCTGTATTGTTTTCCTTTTCACAGTCAGGGGGCCAGCCTGAAACTTGACAAAAGTCATTGCACAGGAGAGCTGTTAAGTTTAATCATTACTAGTATAAATGAAAACATCTGTCCTTTTTATAACTTGTATACATTTATCTAGGCAGGAGAGTCTTTTCTTCTGCCAGGTCCTTTATCTAGAACAGGGTTCAATTAATTACAGAGAGGGGAGCGCTCTATTTCAGAAAAACAGGCTTTGAATCATAATGCAAAAAGCAGGAATTAAAACCAGTGAAGGCCGAATCTCATATCTCCCACCCAAGCAGGCTATTTCTCTTTACCTCCCAATTGCTGTAGTTGTTTTCTGGTAGCAGCTTGTCTCGTGTAAAGTTTGGTACTGGAATACTGCAAATTCACATTAATTTTTTAGGTTTAGTCATTACAAAACATCAGCTTACTTTGTACCTAGCTAGTCTTGGAGGTCTATGGCTAGAAAAACCTTTTTAAGTTTCCATTTAGAAACTGACAAATTTATTATGCAAAACAATCTAAGATTTTAAATAGTTACATTTAGAAATCAGCAAATATACCATATAAAGATGTTACAATCCAAAATAATTTCCTTTAAAAACAGATAAAGGTGTTATATAAACAAATACTAGAATTTAAAATAGTTCCTTGTAAAAACCAGTAAATGCATAAGACAATGTAAAAAGAGTCATTTAAAAACCAGTAAATACCATACTAAAAGTTAAAATTTAAAATACTTTTAAATGTATTAACCTTGTGACAAAAGACCATGTGAGAAATTGCTTGCTTTTCTGTGATACCATCAAGAATCCAAAAATGAAAACCAAAGCAAAAACATAAATTGTAAAAGGATTAGGACATGTGATTAAATGTCTGTGGTCCAAGGAATTCCCAGATTATTATGATCTTCTGGAGTTCTATAGAACCAGTAAATTCCTGAGTGTGGCCATTTTGGATTATGCCATGTGGCTGGATTAAGATGGCGAAAAGGTCAAGCAGGTCAACACCATTTTGAAAATTTTTGTCCAAGGTGGCAGTCAGGCCATGTGACTGTCACCATATTGATGAAATTACATACTTAAGATATGGAGACCAGACCACATGGTTGCCTCTCTCCTAGTAAGGGCACCAGCCATGATCATGAACAAACGCATGGTATATCATAGAAACCTCTTTTTTACTTTTAAAGGCATTTAGTTAAATGTTTTATACAGTATGGTATATGACTCTCCTGTTCACGAAAACTTAAAATGCTTAGCTCTAGTTAGAAAGGCAGCTGTCTGGGAACCATGGTGACTGAGGTCCAAAGTTTAGGCCCTCTAACGGCTCTTTTCTCCTATCCATGAAGAGAAGCATGGTGGAGTAAAGGTCTAAGGTAAGAAGTAACTTTTAAAATCTTTTTTTTTTCTGTAGAGAGGTAATTACATTTTCAGATAACAAGGTAGATAAAGGCATTTAGAAAAGTTAGTCACTATACATTTAAAAGTAGCGACATTTTGACATTTTTGGACTCACTCTGGCCCACGACTAAGCAATCACAACACTTAAGACAAAACCAAAACAGACACAGACAGTAACACAAGCTGGATTATTGCCAAGTCACAGAAACAGGATCTGACACAGGAACCAAAAATAGACATGAAAACTTTAGGCTAGTCATTTTTACATATGTTTGGTGCTTACAGGTGCCTGAGGTTTGAGGACTGAGCTCAGTCCTCACCTGCAGCTTGATAGAAAAGACCGAAGTTAGAAAGAAACCGTGCCTGTCCTCAGGGTGGGATGGCGGGGCCGAAGCCGATGTCCCTCGTGGGGAGCACTCACCTTCTTCAGCGCGTCCTGGAGTGTCCCTTGTTCAATCGCCATTGTTGGTCTCTATCCACTCACGTTGGGCGCCATTTGTGGGTGCGTCTCCATCTCCAGTATGGCTGTTGTGCTCCAGCCATGCCAGAGAATGGAGGACGATGGAACGGGACCTCAGGTGGCTCAGAGTGCGGCGGGAGGAGTTCCCTCCCGGGAGACTACGTCGGTGGGTAGTTCGGTTATTAGAGCCAATGCAGGGGCTTATATAGGGAAGCCTCTCTGACCGTTATAGAAGGCGGGAAAGGTGGGGTGTTGGGGTAAAGGCAGGAAGGTTGTGGAAGTTCAGGAATGAGGAAACGAAACCCAAAAACCTGGTTCTGGTCTGGGGTGGGGGAAAGGAAGATTCATATCACATCAGGCAGAGCAGGTCAGACACCTGCCATCCCTTTAGGGTATCTGCAGTTGCTTGGCTTGCTCAGTAACCAGATCCCCACAGAACAGGTTGGAGGTGCAGGAGTGGAGGGGCCACAGAGCTCCCCTCAGGAAACTTGGAAGAGACAAAGGTAGGATAGTGGTTAGAGAGGATGTGGCATCCAGGGAGGTGATCTCTGAGCCAGAGTGACCTGATCATGACAGAAAGGAGCTGGAGAAAGAGAAGGAATGGGGAGTCCCTGCAGGTTCCTTCTTCATCTGTAGTCCCTGCTCTGTCCCAAGCGCCCCTTTGCTTCTGATCTTTAAGTGTGTTTCCAGCATGTACCGTGTGCGGTAAGGCTAAGGCACTCTGTGGCACAGGGTGGAGAAGGAAGCTAATGGCAAGCCAGAACTCTGTAGATGGCCCCTTTCTCCACTCAAAGGCCCTGGCCAGCCATCCCCAGGTGCTCCTGGCACTGCAGCTAACACAATGGGTTCCCATGTTGCTGAATGCAAGCCCCAAACAAGCATGGTCAAATAAGAAAACAAGAAAGATTTGTTTTCTGCAGTGGTAGGGAGAGCACTGCTTGGGCAAAGGGGGTGGTAGGAGCTTATTTGGGAAGCCTGTGCATATCCAGACTGGAAAACATGTTAGGAGGTAGGAACATCCTTGGGCATGCTCAGTTAAGGGGCACATTCTTGACTCTGCTTAGTTTTAAGTCCTAGTTCTAGGTGAAAGATGGTAGATACATCTTTTTGGCATGCTTAATTCAAGGCCATTGAGAGCATGTTGGAAAGTGTAAGATGGTGAAAAGGATGTTCAGGGTGACATGTTCAGTTTCTGTCATAAAGGTTAAAGGTAGGAACCTCTGGGCATGCTCAAATTGCACCATCAAGATGATCAACAGGAATGCCTTTGAGCATGCTGTTTTCCCTAGAGAATTTTAGCAGAAAAATAAGAAGGGACAGGACATTTTAAAGGTGTGTTACTGTGAGAGCACCTACTACATCGAGCATCTAACAGCGTGTCCTGGCATTTCTTTTCCATCTACGGCACTGCTCCTTAAGGAGTTCTCTTTCCTCTGGAGCCCCCTTTCCCAGGGTGTGCTGGGCTCTCATTTTTTGACCTATTGGCCCATCTGAGATGACAGTCCTGTTCCATGCCTGCCGCCTCTCAGCCGCCCCTAACGGTCAGGACCCTGCAGCTCCTACAGTCACCTTCCTGCATCTTTCCTTCTTCACATCACTGGCTGAATCTGGATTCAAGTCCATCCTTCCCCAGACATCCTGTCACTGTACTTTACCAATGGAATGTCCATATTCACGCTCTTATTTTTTTTTATTCTGTTCCTCAACTGGCAAAATGTTCAAGTGACTTTGAGACCAGCAAGTTGGACTTTCTCTGGTGATTGTACTTTTGGCACCCGCTGAGTGGCAGGTATGTCGTGACACATACAGAACGTGAGTCTCTGATGTCATGGGTATGTTGACTGACGTTGCATTGAATCTATAGATGGCTTTTGTAAGATGGTCATGTTCACAATATTAATTTTACCAATCCATGAGCATGGTAGGTCCTTCCATTTCCTGGTGTCTTCCTCAGTCTCTTTCTTTAAAGATTTAAATTTTTCATTGTAGAAATCTTTAATGTATTTGGATCGGTTTATTCATAAATATTTTTAAGGTTATTGTGAATGGGAGCATTTCCTTAAATGCTATTTTCTGATTGTTTGTTATTGGTATATAGTAAGGCTACTGATTTTTGTAAGGTGATTTTGTAAACTGCCACCTTACTAAAAGTATTCATTATTTCTAGCAATTTTCTGATAGAATTTTTGGGATCTCTTATGTATAATATATCCTCTGCAAATAATGATAATTTGACCTCTTCTTTTCCAATGAGTACTCCTTAAATTTCTTTCTCTTGTCTTATTGCTTTTGCAAAAGTATCAGGCACCATATTGAAAAGGTGTGGAGATAGTGGACAGCCTTGTCTCTGGTTCCTGATTTTAATGGGAATGCTTCTAGTTTTTTCTTCATTTAGAATAATGTGGACTGTGGGTCTGTTGTATATAACTTTAATTATGTTGAGGTATGTTCCCTCCAGACCAATTCCCTCTAGAACGTTTAACATGAATGCATGTTAGATTTTGTCAAAGGCCTTTTCTGTATCTTTTGAAATGAACATGTGATTTTTGTCTTTAAGTCCATTTATATGTTTTATTATATTTAGTGACTTACATATATTGAACCATCCTGCATCTCTGGAATAAAGTTGATTTGATCATGGTGGATGATCCTTTTGATGTGTGTCTGTATGCAGTTTGTGAATATTTTGTTGAAAATCTTTTCATCTATGTTTGTTAAGGATTTGGGCCTACAGTTTTCTTTTTTTGTTGTGTTTTTACCTGATTTTGGTGTTAGAGTGATATTGGCTTTATAGAAGGAATTTGGGAATTCTCCCTCTGTTTCTGTCTTTTTGAATAATAAGATGTATTGGATGTATATCTTCTTTGAATGTCTCCTAGAATTCTGCTGTGTTTATCTGCGTCTGGAGTTTTTTTTAGTGGGGAGGTTTTGTGCTACTGTTTCAGTTTCTGTATTTGTTATGGGTCTGTTTAAGATGTTGCATTCTTCTTGGCTTAACTTTGGTGGTTTCCATGAATTTAGAAGTTCATCCATTTCTTTTAGATTTTTAGATTTAATGGAATATAGATTTTTAAAGTATTCCCTTTTGGTTCTGGATTATTTTTGGTGCCTGTTGTGATGTTTCCTCATTCATCTTTGTGTTTGTCTCTTTCCAAACTCATCTTCTCTTCTTATGTGAGGATGCTAATCAAGTTGGGTTGGAGAAGTCCCTGTCATCTCATTTTGCCATAACTCTCTCTGTAAAGACTCCGTCTTATTGAGCCACTGTGGTGCAGACTTGTAACCCTAGCATTCAAGAGACTGACTGAGGTGGGATGATCGACCTGTAACCCTAGCATTCAAGAGACTGACTGAGGTGGGATGATCGACCTGTAACCCTACATTCAAGAGACTGACTGAGGTGGGATGATCGACCTGTAACCCTAGCATTCAAGAGACTGACTGAGGTGGGATGATCGACCTGTAACCCTAGCATTCAAGAGACTGACTGAGGTGGGATGATCGACCTGTAACCCTAGCATTCAAGAGACTGACTGAGGTGGGATGATCGAAAACTTGATAGCGAGGTCTTGTCCTAAAAACAACAAAAACTCATCTCCTCATTCCTAGATACTAGGTGTTACAGCTTCAACACAGGGATCTAAGGGTGACGGTTCAGCCTATGACAAGTGCATCCTCTATGGGTATTCCTAATGAGATAACGAGTAGGGATACTGAGAAGGTCACACCTGTGTTTTCTGGATAGCTGGGACATTGATGGAGTTTTGAGAGCACAGATGGAACCCATCTTCTGTCCTGACTTGTCATCCCCAGCTGTATCCCCAGGATTAACTGGCAGCCCAAGGCACCCCCAGCTAATGGCTTGCCATCAAACAGTTGCACTTACAGTCCTATGGATTGGTGAGGCTACAAGCTTTGTCCAAGAAAAATATGCAGAGAGGGCGTGGCTAAGCCATGGACATTTGGTCCATTTAGCAAACAATGCCATGCCGAGTGTTGCAGCTGAGTTCAGACAAGCTCCTTGGTGGTGAGCTGAAAACAGTCTAGCTGGTACCTGTACCACTGGCTTGTGAGCTTCTGGAGGGCAAAGGTTGAACCTGTGGGGTCTTCTCACCTCCTCTCTGAGGTGACCAAACCTTCCAGCCAGCATCAACTTTGGATGAAAAAAGTATGCTGGAGGCTCAGATAGAATGGGGATTCCTCTGTCAGAGGCTCAGACAGAATGGGGATTCTTTGGTCAGAGGCTCGGATAGAATGGGGATTCCTCGGTCGGAGGGGCTTTAGACACCTTCAGGCCGCCTTCCTCCCATATAATGCATGCCCTCATGAACATGAGCCCCTTCCATATCTCACACCTCCCTGCCACATCCAGGCTCCATCCACATGCATGCTTTTTGACTTTGGGCCCTGTTTGTAATACCAAAGACAAAGCCTGTTATTCCGGCCCAGAGGAGCCAATGGCTAGGAAATAGAACGGCTTCTGCCATTGGAACAGGCCAATGACCTTCATTACAAATAACCTTGGGAACTCTAGAAAACCTAGAAAGCAGAGGGCCAAGATGGAAAAGACTCAGTGAGCAGCCCTAGGTGGCAGGAAGATCACTATCCTCATTTGGATGGTCACTGGTTTTCAGAGTAATCTCGGGAAAGCCTCAAAATCCCTGCGGCTCTGCTTCCCGGGGTGGGGGGGAGAAAGTTGAGAGGCCAGGAATAGCGGAGTCTGTGGGTGAGACCAGGCTAGGCATTGTTCAGGACTGAACAGGGGCTCTGAGCTTCCGTCTTCTGTGTGACTGTTTCCCAAGCTGCCTTTATAATCCATGGTGGTGTCTTCCAGTGTTTGGGGGAACGTCTGCACCATGCTTCGCAGAGAAAACCCAGAAGTCCCATCCGAGAAAGAGGCTGTGTGCCTGGTGGAGACAGAAACTTCAGTACCATGAGGGTGAGAGCTCTCTAGAGTTCTCTAGAACAGAAACTCATAGCCACAGCTGAGGGTCAAGATGAGAAATGGGTAACCAGGAGATGGAAAGATGGAGCGTGATGCTTGGTTCCATGGCTGGTGACAGTGCACACTGAATCCCCATGTGCTCACATTGACATGATGGGGTCACTGTCACCCAACACAGAATAATAACATTAGAACTATGAAGGCCAAAGGCTGTCCTGCCCTGGTACCCCAACTTTATTTAAAATCACGCTCAGAATTTAAACAAAATGAGGCCATGGTCTGGCAAAAGCTGAGCTGTTCTTTGCTGCTGCATGAGCTGAGCACTCATGCTTTCCTGAGTGGAAATTAATAGGGACAGTAATAGATTTTGTTGTATTAGAAGGAATTCCCAAATCAAGCCTTCCTCCTATTTAGCTTTCATAAAACTCCCCTTTAGAGCTGGATGTGATGGCACATGCCTTTAATCCCAGCACTTGGGAAGCAGAGGCAGGCGGATCTCTGTGAGTTCAAAGCCAGCATGGTCTACATAATGAGTTCCAGGCCAGCTGGGGATACAGGGAGACCCTGTCTCAAAAAAGACCAAAAGAAAGTGAAAACTCCCCTTTGACAGCCCAGTCTTGATAACTCCCAGTATGTGTTTAAATATTAACATCGAGAAATGAGTTCCAGGGTAGAGAGATGGCTTAGTCAATAAAGTGTTTACCACCAAGCATGGGGACCTCAGATCTTTCTTCAGCCCTCATGTGAAAAGCTGGATGTGATGGTGTGCCTTGTAATCCCAGCACTGGGAATGTGGAGACAGTAGTATGTATGGGGTTTACTAGCCTGCCAGTCTAGCCTTATTGGAAAGCCCTAGGACCCAGTGAGAGACCCATCTCCAAAAATAAGACATATATGTCCTAAGGGACAATACCCAAAGTTGACCTCTGGTCTCTATATGCAGGTACCCACATGTCCATGCATACACATACACAGACATGCATACACCTGCAAACACACACCCTTGTGTTTGCACATAAACAAAATGAATTTCGTTTTTGGAACTCTGGAGATTGAGGCAGGAGTATTGGGAATTTAAGGCAAAGCTGAGCTACAGTAGTGAGTTTTCAGGCCATCCTTGGCTGCTTAGAAACACACTGACTCAAGGAAAGAATGAAAGAAAGAAGAAAGGACAGAAGGGAAGGATGGAGAGAGGGAAAGAGGGAAGGGTGGAGGGAAGGTGAGAGTGAGTCAGGTGGCATGGAGTCACAAGGGTGTTTGTAAGGAACTTCCTGGGAGTGTCCCTGTGTGGGACAGGCTATCAAGATGTAACTTCCTGTTCCCTGCCTTCTGAAACCCACACCCAAATCATGTGACTCCTAAGGGGCCATGTTCTCCCACTCCAGAATACAATTAGCAGCCAGAATACAATCCTCTAAATGCCTGGCCACAACCATTGCTGGCCTCTGGGACGCAGGCCAGATTTGCCTTGTGTCTGTAACAAGCAGAGTAGAATGGCAAGTATCACTTTAAGAACGTCCTACAGAAGTGGGGAGAAGATGCCATCCCTGCTCTCAAGATGTTTTCATGCGTTTCCATGGAGAAGTAGGCCTGGGCTTCCTCTCCTCCTTGTTCTACATCTCTGCTGCTATTACAGAAGCAAAACATACTCATGGAAGTCAAACATCCAAATCTTCTCTATGCATTGCCCATGTGCTGGAATTGCTGTCACACCGTTTTGGAGTCTGAGACCCTGAGATGAGGAAGGGACGTTGTGAGATGGACAAGGGGTCATAATGCTGGAACCGACAGGTGGAAGAACTTGTGTTCCTCCCTGAAGCTCACATCATGGTGGGAGGTGGGCAGGGACCCAGCTGCAGTGTGTGAGGCATCTATTTTAGTCTCTGGAGCTATGGGGCTCCTGGGTCTGATTTTGATGAAGGAGTAATACTAATTTCAGCTTGGAAGAATGTGATAGGAGAATCATGCTCAGGAGAATAGACAGTTTGGTAAGGAGGCTGTTGGTGAACTAGTATTTCATTTGATTTATTTGCAAAATTCGAGTAGGCAAAGTTAGAAATAAATTTGCTCTGAAGCAGTTTGAGTATTACTGGGGACTGAAGGCATGCAAGCTCCCTGAAGTTTTGAATGTTGGGGGACATGCAGGGAATGAAGCACAGAGGCCCTGGAAACCTCACTAAACCAGTGAGGGGAAGAAGCACCCCAAAATCAGGTGTTTGTGCTCCTACCTAACTGGGAAACCAGAGGACAGAGGACAACCTCAAGGCAGACTGCCGATGTCGTGGGCAAGGAGGTTAAGAAAGCAACAGGAGTGTATGCAAAGGCCAGGAGACTGACACAACTTGCCAGCTGAAGGGGAAGAACATCCCACGTGACCTTAGGTGGCTCATGAGTAGAGAAGCCAGGGGAGGAAGGTCCAGGAAAGGACTCTTGGGACACTATGTGCCTCATCCAGCACCTTCACAGAAGACAGCGATTGAGGGAGGAACTGGGGCCAGGGAAGCTGTCATGGGTCTTCACAAACAGTGGCCAATTTTTACTGCTGTTAGGGGCAGGAACAGCACTCCTGGGCATGCATCCACGAGCAACACGGACCCCTAAGGTAGAGCCAGCCCTCATGGGCCCACCCACCACAGGGGTTTCCCGACTTCCCAGCCCCAGGCCAAACAGGGTGTCTCCATTTGACTCCTGAGCCTCTGAGCTCTTGAGCTCCAAACAGGGCTGTTGAAATGACCTCAGATACCCACAGCGCCAGAGTAGGCAGCAGCTGGATTCTGATCCAGTGCCTGATCTGTGTTTCTCTTTCCCTCCTCCTTTAGATCGCGGTGCAGTGCGTGTGGGCGTCTCTTCGGCTGGCAGCGTGCCCACGGTTGATGTCCGAGGTTTTGACCCTGTGGGTTTGTGTCTTTCCGGCAGGTGTCTCCTCTGTGACTTCCCTGATGTCCTTGGCTTGGGTGCTAGCCTCCTATCACAAGCTGCTGCGGGACTCCAGGGACGACAAGAAGAGCATGAGCTACCGAGGGGCCCTCATCCACCTCTTCTGGCGCCTCTTCACCATCTCCTCCCGAGTTATCTCTTTTGCCCTCTTTGCTTCCATCTTCCAGCTGTATTTCGGGATCTTCGTGGTGGTGCACTGGTGCGCCATGGCCTTCTGGATCATTCATGGCGGGACAGACTTCTGCATGTCCAAGTGGGAGGAGATCCTCTTCAACATGGTGGTAGGGATCGTGTACATTTTCTGCTGGTTTAACGTCAAGGAAGGGCGGACTCGATATCGAATGTTTGCGTACTATACCATAGTCTTGACCGAGAATGCTGCCTTGACGTTCCTTTGGTATTTTTACAGAAACCCGGAGAGCACTGACTCCTATGCGGTGCCCGCACTGTGCTGTGTCTTTGTTAGCTTTGTGGCTGGGATGGCTCTGATGCTCTTATACTATGGCGTGCTGCATCCCATGGGGCCACGGGCTAAGGTCTTTGCGAGCTCCTGTTGTGCCGAGCTGCTCTGGGGCATCCCTTTGCCCCCCGATGTTGAGCCCATGGCACCTCAGACCCCTGGGTACCGGGGGACCCAGGTCACGCCTACCAGAGCCGTGCCGGAACAACAGGAGGATCTCACGGCTGACACTTGCTTGCCCGTGTTCCAAGTGAGACCCATGGTGCCCTCCACCCCGTCGGGGCGTCCTTACCCAGAAGGGCCCCTGATTAAGATTGACATGCCAAGAAAGCGGTACCCAGCCTGGGATGCTCACTTTGTAGACAGGAGGCTGAGGAGGACTATTAATATCCTGCAGTATGTCACCCCCACAGCTGTCGGTATTCGCTATCGAGATGGGCCTCTCCTTTACGAGTTGTTACAGTATGAGTCTTCACTCTAGAGCATCTTCACCCAAGCTGAGAAGGGGACCCTAAGTTTGGTTGCGGTTAACACCACTTGCAAGAAATATAGTCCCCTACTCTCCCCAATACACAGAACCACCACCACCATCACCACCAACTCCAACACTACAAAAAAAAAATCAATAAGTCACGTCCCCTTCAGATAAGCTTTCTTTCCAGTCGCTGTATGTATACAAAGATATTCTCTATGTTTTATAAGTAAAAACAAAAAGAAAACCTTTCTTTTGTTTTTTACACATAAACAGTATTGAAAAAATAATCCCACACTATGGTTCATAGGATGGAGAAGGAGGAGCTATCTCCTCTCCAAAAGAAACAAAAAAAGTTTTATACCTTACACCAAGTGTAGATCATTTATGGGATTGGTGCTGATTGAGAGAACAAAACAAAATAAAACAAAACAAACAAAAAAACCTTCAACTGCCTTATGCCCTTAGGTGCTGAGTTTCATTAAGTACTGTCACGTTTTCTCACACAAAACTCTCTGGTGATCTTTGTACCAGGAGAGAGAAAATTAAATAATCAAATGAAACAAAATCTACCAATGAAACAAGTAAACAAATACAAACAGCTAACAGAGAGGACAGGAAACTGTCCCTCCTATCTGATGATTTGTACTGAAGAAAACAAATCGACCAAAACAAAGGCCTAAAAACCCCTCTGCTCAGTTTCTCCCGCCACCTCCTCACCTCCCAGAGCCTTCCAGGAGCTAAAGGGCTGCTTGGAGCTCCACTGGCCGGAAAAGCTACTTGAAGGCTGACTATGTGCCATTTTAACATTCACCTAGCAAGAATCACATTATTTCCCAATGCAAACAAAAACAAACAAAAAGAACAAACCCATAAGAAACCCAATTTGGTAAAATTATCAAAAGAGATTTCCATAGATGCCATCAAACAGAATCAGTAATAATAAAACTCAGCATAGTAGCAAAAGAATGACATCAATTTAAAGGCACAATACTTAATCCGTGACTGGCAACCACAATCTCTTCCATCATTTTAAGGCTGAGAACTGTATGCGTATGTCACGTGCGACAGTGTGTAAGGCCACTTCTGTTTCTATTTGGTGGGAAGCCTTAAATTGATCTGGAAAGAATTTTTCATTTTTCATTTGTGCTTTTTTTAAAAAAAAATACATAACACAAAGAGGAACACTAGAATATCTATATATAAAAAAGTCAAATTGTAATAACCGACCCATTTCAAAGACTGGTGCTTCTGTCAATGTGGTTGGCTGAGAATTATTCAGCTCACTTGGTGCATCTGGGTTGAGTGGATAATATTGTGTATGTGTGTGTGTGTGTGTGTGTGTGTGTGTGTGTGTGTGTATGTGTGTGTGTGCCCCTGCTGCGAGGTCTTGCCAGAAATACACAAAACTGATATGAGGTAGATGCTCTTATAGCCAGGGGAGGGGAAAGTGAGGAACTGCATGGGAAGGTCGGGAAGGTGGTTCCTATAGGTGGCCACCCCTCTGGAGAGCAAGTCCCCATCCCGGCAGCAGAGGCAGATCTTCCAGGCCCTGTGGCTTGGGTGAGGATTTGATTCAGCTGTTTATTTTCTCACTAAACCAAGGTGAATTTCTGGTGGTGTCATAAGTATGTTTGACCATTTGTAAAATTTTTATTTATTTATTTATTTGGAAGTTACTATTCCTTTAAGGAGTATTTCTGTTATGGAGTTTAATTTCCATACCGTTGTATCTACTTGGGCACACACACACACAACAAAAAAAAGAGAATAAAAGAAAAAAAGAAAAAAAAGGAAAAGAAAACTAAATCACAAAAAGAAAAATATCTCTACAAAAGGTATATATATATAAATATAAATATATATATGCACACACAGTATTTTTAAGTACATACTGTTAGTCTCTGTTGTGTGTAGTTGCTAATGTTTTTATTGCAGATGTAACTTAGGGTGCAAGGCCTCACAGTGAACTATTCTTAAGAGAAGTTCAGCAACTGAGGAATTTTTTTTTATGTTCAGGGAGTTTAAAATGTTTGTTTTCAATAACTATTCCAAAAGGCTCCTTTGTTTTTCTCACTCCCTTCATGGTTTATCTGAATCTTCTTTTTTTTCTTTTTAAAAAAATGCATTAATTGTGAAACCAAATGTTTCTTCTTTTGTTCCAACCTTTTTGATTTCATGTGTTACCCCAACTTTCCAGGAACTCCCCAACACAGTATTTGGGAGTCCTCCTGGTCCTTGCTCTGGGAAGCAGGACATAACAGAGCACACATGGGTCATGGTCAAGGCCACCTGGGTGGCCTCTGCCCAGCAGAGGACAAGCTCACAAGCTCTGGGGAACGGAAGTGGACAGAGGTGAGCTCTTTACCCCCGTTCACTCTGCTCTCTTGTACCTTGAGGCTTAACTCCAAGCTCTGCTCAGTACTCTGCTCAGGCTGTGGAAGATGAGGCCATCCAGGGGATGGTGGGACATGTTGTTTGGCTAGCTGGGGTTCCAGCTCTTGTCTGCCCCAAGTTTGGGACTCCGTGTTTCTAGAACAGCTCCCTTGAAGCTGTGAGCACCACATGTCCCCTCTGGACCTCTGCTACTTGGCTTCTTTGCCTATTCTTCGGCACATCTCTGTTTTATTTCCTTGTGCTTTAATCCCTTCATAGGTTCTCGTTGGCCACCTCCACCGTACCCCTCCATCTTTAGTGCACCCATGCGCATGTGTCCATCTTTACATGAAACTTAGAAATTGTGACTGTTAGTCAGCACCCAAATTTAGAACAGTTTCCAGATCAAGGATGTATCAGTCATGAGAAACAAAAGAAGAAGAGGTCATGGGCGTCTCACCAGCCCTGGGCTTTAACCTTGGTTGGCCTGGGCTCCCTTCCCTCTTCGGTGGCATTTCTTTCCTCTCCCAAACCCCTTTGTCATACCTTCCCTTTTCCAATGATGCAGTTGAATCTGTACATTAGTGGGCAGTGGCAGAAAAGACCAGAGAGTCAGGGAAAAGGAAGAAAGGTGAACCAGGAAGCTAAAAACAAGAAGGGAGGAGGGAGAGCTTCAGAGGGACAGGCCTGTCTTCTCTATGAGGAATCATCCTTGTCTTCTTGGTCGCACCTCATCTCCAGTCCCCTCTGTTCCCAGGCATCAGTTCTCATGAGGTCTGCTCTAGTGTTCTTCCCCTTCAGAGGCCACTGGCAGCTGGCTGACCTTGGTATCATCATAGAACTTGGCATATATTCTGTGCCTTCTTCCCAGATGACCTGGGCACCCCAGGGTCACTGCACTGCACCAAGGAGGCATGATGGCCTCATCCCCTGGCAATACGCTTTTAGTCTGCCACGTGTCTGGGCCCCTGATAACCTTTCCTTTAATGAGCCAACAAGAACCATCTAATTCTCCATTTGCCTCCCACAGGATGTAATTCATAGTGTTTCAAAAGAAATCTCTGTAACTATTTCTTTCCCTGGAACCCTTGATGACAAATAAACAACCCCTAATCTAGCTCTCACGGAAGATGAGACTGTTGGTATCAGGAACTATAGAATAAAACAAACTCAGGAAGGCTCCATCTTTCTCGACTGACTTATATCAAAGGAGACACATCTTCCCTGTGGCCTGCAGGGCTCCCTGCATCCCATTCCTCAGCACAGAATCACCCAGTTCTTTATGGTTCCTGTGGCCTCTTAATAGCAGTCACCCCTGGTCACAAGGTTGTGATCATGTGGTCTCCCCTGCCTGCCTCAATACAACCTGATTCTCAGAAAAATATATGAGATTTTAACAAGCACCAAATCATGTCACTTTCTCTGTTTTTCCTCCAACCTAACCTGCGGGCACTGCCAAGTTGCTGATCTCCTTCTGAGCAACTCTGGATGGGTCAGACACCCCTTCTTCATATGCATCTGAGCTCTCTTTATGCTTTGTCCTGCCAGAGATAGAGGGGAGGGAGAGGGAGAGGAAGAGAGAGAGAGAGAAAAAGAGAGAGAGAGATAGGTAGGTAGCTCATGCCTTTTTCTTGTCTATTCTGTGCCTCAATCAGTGCGCATCTCATGAACCCTAAGCCTTGATGCTTTTAGGCCTGAGCAAGATTTTCTGTACTCCTAACCTCAGAACAGAGCAAGAGGATGTCTATGTGTAGGCTCAGGCCTCTGGCAAGAGAGGAAATCTAAAGGAGAAAGAGGCTGGGTGCACCCATGGGTCCCCACATGCTGCTATGATGATTTCCAATGGGGCAGACTGGGAATGGTCATCTTGTATCCATTTGCCCAGCAGCAAGTGGCAAATGTAAAGTAACCTACCAGATTTGGCTGGGGGGCATGTGATACAAGTTTGGTATAAAGGAGAGAGAGGTCAGTGTGATGTCATCTAGGTCCAAGTGGCATTCCAGGGTGGCCTGGAGGACTACTGGGAGGATGGGAAAGGTGGCTCAGGGAATCCTGAGGGGGAGAACTCTGCACAGTGTAGCCTCCTTTTGGACGTGAACTGGCTTAGTCTCTGTTCCTCTCATCAAGATCCAGACGGAAATCAGATGGGCTTCCTCCAGGTTCAAGTGTGTCTTGTCCCTATCTCCTTTCCCAACTTGGCCTCTGTCCCAGAAGCAGCCTTCTTCTCTTACCCACAGCCTAGCCTCTGAAACACGGTGTTGGCAGAGGCTATTGGCTCATAAGAGCACTCTAGATCAACATGTGCCTGTCCCAGTGTTAGAATGTGGGCTAGTGTGAAAGGCAACCCTGTTTCCTCAAATTCATTCCCTGAGAGAAAAAGGGATACAGAGCTCTTGCCTCCCCCTTCCCCACCCTCGGCAGCCCTAAGACTTTCATTCCTTACTCCTCCAAAGGCTGCATCTTTTGCTACTGGCCAAATATCGAAAGATACTGACGTGACCTGGCCGCAGCTTTCCTCTCTGTTCACCTGGTTCTGCCTGCCTTGCATCATCTGCTTCTTCTTGCTCTCTGTGCCTTTCCTTGCAGTGGCTGGCAGGACACAGCTGCAGTGTTCCAGACCCAAAGGTCGTTGTGAGTGCTATTAATGACAGCTCCTGAGGACAGCAGACAGACCGCCTCCACAGGAGCTCCCCTTCGCCAGGCCAGCACCTGTGTCAAGGGCTAAGAATAGACCATAGGACAGGAGCAGGCAGGGCCTAGGGACACCTGCCATGAACTGCTCATTACATACAGAACAGTGTACAGGACTCAGTAGGAGATGTGGTCCTTGCTGGTCCCCACCAGGAGTTCATAGCCCCCACCTTAAGCTGAAGTCACTTACCAGTCTATAATCCTTCTTCGGGAAGGATGACTTCTAAAAAGTCACCCTCAAGCCAAGGGGGACAAAGATGTTGATGACTTCCCCTTGGCTGGTAACTGGGAGAGCATCTGTGTCTAAGCAACCTTTGGCCATCTGTTACCACAGATACAGATAAGCACTTGGCCATCTGACCCCAGTCCATCAGCAGTGTGGTCTTGGGGTCCTCAGCTTGGAGACTTGTTCCAACTTCATGCCACCTGGGTTCTCTGCTTAAAGCCAGAAAGATCAGGAAATGCCACAGGCTGATTAAGGCCCCACTGTGATCACGGATAACTCGCTTCACCTCTTGGTGCCTTGGTTTCACCATCTGCGAAGGGGGAAGGAAAGCAGGCGACCTCTGCTTTCCCTCCTGCTCAGGGATGCTTTGAGGTTTTGGTCAGTGCTGCCTGTAGTGAAGGTGTCTTTTCAGAGAAGGGAGACTCCATTCTTTGGGAATTAGAACTGTGGAAAAGGATGAGGTTTCAGATACACTTGACACTCTTAGAAGCCCATGAGGTGATCAGAAAGGACATGTGGGCAGAGAGAGAGTCTTGGAGTCCTCAGATAAGTCATAGAGCTGTCTGTGTGTTAGGACCCAGCTGCGGGTTCCTGACCACCTGGCTCCTGCTGGGCACTTGTAAATTCCTAAACCATCTCTCCCAATGTCAGTTTTTCCTAAAGGGCCAGAGAATCCATGGGTGTACACATTGGGAACCAGATATTCTCTGGGCTTTGGGCAGACAAGAGGTGAGATCAGTATGAAAGGCCTGGGAATGGTGTGGAAGTGGCCAGGAGTTCTGGAGGAACTATCTCTCGGTCAGAGCCTTGAGGCTCTCCCCCTTGCATGGACTCACCTTCTCGTTCCCTCTCTGCAGAGTACAGACAGCCAAACTGTGCTTCTCAAATACCCATCTCATCAGTCGTAGACGTGTGTGCCCAGGAAGGGCCTTCACCACTCCCTAGTGTGCTCTGTGTGGAGTCTGTGAGCCAGCTTCCAAGAGAAAACAGGGCTAGGGAACAGTATGGACTTGATTTTTTTTTCTTTCTGAATCAGAATATTTTCCCCTTTACAATTTGAGCTGAAAAAGTTAAGTTCGATTTCTTTTCTCTTTTTTTTTTTTTCCTTTTTTACTGTGGTTTGACTGTTATCATTTTGAACTACTAAGATATACTTGGAAAAAGAAAACAGACCCATCCTAAGAACCTAAGTGTTCTTAGGGCCTAACCCAGAGTGAGGGTAAGTGGGAGCCGCGGAGGATCTGAGCACTCAGGGGTCCAGCCATGATACCAATTTTAAAGTGTGTCTGAGAACCTTCTTACAAAAGGAAATTGAAGAAATTGCAGTGCTCTTGGCTCAGCTGACCTGGTCCTCACCAGGTGTATTCTGATCTAGAAATTCTCAACAAAAAGAGAAAAAAAGAAAAGTCATCTCTTATGACTGTCCCAGAGGAATAGAGTGCCCCTAAAGGCAGGTCTCGGGTACTGCTGCCAAATTCTCTTGCCCTTGACCATGGAGCCCTGGCCTGACTCCTCTCCCACCTGCTCTGACTCTAGTCTTCAAGGTTAGCATTGTGACGATCATACGAAGGACTGGTCACAGTCTGAAAGTTAGTAATAACTCCTATTCAAGTGTGTCTGGTTGTGTGTGTCAAGGCCAAACTCCACTGGGGTTTTTCATTCCCACAAGGTGTTTTAGAGGGTGACCAAAAGGACCTCAGCTGCGCCTCAGAGCTCATCTGTGCTCTTTCTGACTCATGAAAGGATCACGAGGGATTTGTGAACAGGAACTCAGAAGATGGATACTCGGAACCACAGGGAGTGAGAGCCTCGATGGATGCTAGGAGGGAGATAAGGAAGAGGAGGGGTTCCAGAAGTATCTGGAAGGAAGCCCAAGGACCCAGCCAGTCAGTGCTGAAAACAGCAAAGCGTGTTCTTTATAAGCACAGGAAATGGATTTTTACAGAGTGACATAGTAAAGCACTTTCTTTTTTAAAGCAAAAGGGTCAGAGGAAGTGTCGAAATAGAGGAGTGGTACTTTCTCGTGGACAGAACATGTCATAGAAAGTGAAAAATGTAAGACTCCATCCTTTTGCAGATGTACCAAGCTGAATCACTCTGAATTCAATTTCCCTTCTGTGCCACGAGAATAGTGCTTACCTACCTCACAGGGCTGTTGTGAGGGTGAAGTAGTTAAGGGAGGATAGTGGAGTTTCGGTTACCAAGTTTGCTTCCTATTTAATATCCTTTCCAGCAGAAGTTGAGTACCTGCTGGTTACAAGGTGCCACGCTGGGTGCATGAGAAAGGAACTTGGCTAACTACTATTTTGAATTGATATCAGAGGATAGAATAACAGAGTTCTCCATGTGGCTTTTACCAGAGAATGTGCTTCTGAGGAGCAAAGGAATCCTGCATATTCTCCTCCGTTTGTGAGGAGTGGGAGACAGGTGGGAGCGAGTGTAGCCTGTGACCAGCATCTGGTGTTCTGGTTCTGTTATCTCGGTTGTTCCTCCTAGGCGTAGCCTTCCTGGGGTCATCGTCCTCATCTCTCTTCAGAGCCAGAGAGTTAGTCCTTCCTGCCTGCCATCCTGGAGTAAGTTGGTACTTTTTGGTTTGTTCGTTTCCTGGGAAAGCCTGGCACTCTGTTTGCTGTAAAGTTTTGGCTTCCAATGATGAGGGTCTTCACTGGAAAACAAAATACTGGAAGCTGGGGCAACATCAGTTTCTTAGCTGCCTCACATAAAACAAAGCCTGTTTAAATTTCTCATTTGACTTTCCATGTGCATTGAGTTCTTCCCTTCCCAACATACTCTAGGAGCCACATGTATGTTCTAACATATAGCACACTTCAAGTCATTCAGAGACTACCAAGCCACAGGTTCACTAGTTCCGAGAGCCAAACGTCTTCCTGTGCTGAGCAAATGGAGAGTCCAGCCCTAAATCAAGGCTTCCTGGAAATACTCTCTAGCCTGTTAGCTCTGGGTATCCTTTCCAGTGGTTCCAGGGCTATGTCCTTGAGTCTCCAGAAACCCTCCTACCATGAAAGAGCATCCTCAGCACCCAGTGGGAGCTTTCTCCTTGTCTTAGAACCCAAGTGAAACCACCAGTCATTTCAAAAATCATTTTATGATGTCGACCTTTGAGGAAAGAAAAGAATCATTCTATCTTCCTTCTGGAAAGAAGCTACGACAAAGGAGACAGAAACGTTATTTGAGGCGGAATAATGGAGTCTCTGTTTTGGATGAGGGCTGGGCTTAGTTTCCCTAGGCACCCAAACAGTACTAGACCACATGTTCTTCTACTTTCAATCCAGAGCTCAGGCAGGGGTAGCGTCAGCCACCTTGCCCCAGAGCCTTCTGAGCTTCCAGCTGTTTCTCTGTCATTCTTTCCCTGTGTGGACAAGCACCTCTTACCTCCTGTTGTTTGTTGATTCCCAAAGACCTTCCTTCTGTGCTGCCAGTCCTTCCCTCAGCCCTGCTGTCCTGTGCTGGCCCCAGAGTGGAGTGGGACTTGTTACATCCAAGCATAGTCCAACCCCGCGCCCTAGAAACATTTCTACAGGCTTCAGTTCCCAGTCCCAATCCCTGGAAATACACTCTGTGTTATCTCTCCCCCGCCATGGACTGTTTTGTGAGAAAACTTTTTCTCAAGAAACCTACTTCTCTGTTAGTGTCCATGGGTGGGAGGAGAGAAACTTGGAGGTGGGTCATTGAAAATGAGAGTTTGGCTCTGAAGAGGTAGCAGGAACCATCTTTCTGTTCAGCTTTGTACTTGCTGTTAAGAAAATGACAGGCTTATTACAGAAAATAATATATAAACAGATGGAAGGGAGGCAGGGGAGAGGGAAGAAGGAGAGGAGTGGAGGGAAAGGACCCTCCCGAGGTCTCCCTGTCGTCTCTTGGTGTCATCAAGTTGTCACAGTGGTTTGCTGATCAAAGAAAATACATACCTCCCCTCGCTGCATTCCAGCATTTTCTGGCTCAGTGTCTGCTAGGCTGTGGTATGGGCTGCCTCCCTAGGCCACCCTGAACCCTCTGGATTCTTAACCTTTCCACCAGAAGACTAGAAGCTAGCCTCCTTAGAACAATGGCAACTGGGAGTGTTTCCTTATATTTATTTGACTTCCATTTGGGGAGCTTCACTACCGCTATCGATTTCCATTTCAACCCAGTCATGTTACTGGTGCTGCTTGCTGAGCCTTCACAAAGTAAAAGGAGTTGAAATTCTCAGGTAAGGAGCCTTGAGTGAACACCATTTGTCATTTTCATTAAGGGCTAGACTCAGTGTGTCCTGCCCCACTGCCCTCCTGTCCTCTCTGCTCATGGTCTTGGATCCAGTGACACAGAGTCATAATTAATCTTGAGATTCCAAGTGTTTACCCCACAGACAAGTGAGCGGATGTGCCCATAAGGCAAAGATCTAGACCTTGGACACTCCGAGCTGCTGCCGGCGCCCTGGTCCTTCCTTTCCCAATTCTATGAGCCCAGTAGCTTTCCACGGGCACAGACTCCTGACATGTCCATCAGGATTCTTTCCCTCTTCTCTGTGCCTCCACATCCCTGGGCATGGTCAGTTCTTACACTGAGAGAGGAGAGGAGAAAGTAAATACAGTAAATACAGCTCCAGAAGCTCACCACTAGCCTTCCTTTACCTTGGTTCTGTGGGTATTAATATTTTCCTGTGAGTAAAGCCTGTGAGAAGAGCTTCCCAAACAGGCTCACGGCCACTTACCACCAACCAGACTCTTCACCTAAGAGGGTGTAAGTGAACCAGTTTCTAGCCCCCACATCTCTGGTGCAAGTCAGTGTGGAAATAGCTTAGCCAAGGGGTCGGGGAGGGCTTGGTAGTAACCTTGTCCTTGGACACGTGGGTCCTGCATAGGTGCTACTGACAGGTGCTGCTCATGTGCAGCCCAAGAGGGGGCAAGGAGAAGCCTAATGCCTGTGAGGGTGACCCATTATGGAACTAATGCATCCATCTGGGGGGCTAATTCCTCACACATAATTTAACCCTGAGCACCCATTATATACCAGCCCTGGTCCTGGCCTGTGGATAAAGCAGGAGGGACAGGAGACATGAAATGACCTTCCAGGCCTAAAGACTGGAAATAGATGTTAACCTGTCACCATAGGCTAGGATACAGACTCCCAACAGGAAATCACTAAATTTGAGTCCTGTGACCTTGGGCCAATTATTTAGCTGTCCTGCTTATCAATTTTCTATTTGCCAAAAATGTTCATTTCAATTTTAAAATACTCTGACTCATAACCCAGAAAGGGAGCATGACTGGAGTTCAGGACAGAATGTGGCAATTACGTAGGGGCACATGCTGACTGATTCTGCGGGCGGAAACACTTGACCTTGAAGATAAGGAGAGACTTTGAGATAGCTTCCCAGGTGAGCGTGTCACTGGCTCTTACCACAGTGCCACAGCGGAGAGCCCCTGGGTGCCAAGGATTCCACCTTACACCCAGTGTTATTTGGGGGACAGTAATGATGACAACGTTGGTCTCCCCTCCTCACTGCCACCCGAATGGCCAGGAGCAGCAGCAAGAACAGTGCAGAGTGGAGCTTTCCTTTCAGACCCCACCCGCTGTGGCCAGAAGTACCTAGTGTCTTAGGGCAGAGGAAAGGTAGGGGCTTGAGGCCAGTTCCTACCCAGAAGGAGGAGAGGGAGGAGAGCATGTGCCTACAACCAAGGGCAGACAGACAGACCTCCAGACACCCTGGGCCACAGTGCAGAGGCATTTGGAGGTTGCAAGAGTCTGCGAGGAGGCCCGGGGAAGAGCAGGCAGGTGGCTGCTCCGTCCAGAAAGCTGCTGGGGCCTTCCCTTGCAAATGGAGGTATTTTCTGGCAGAAGCCTTTTGTTTGCTTCTTGCTCCTCATGCCCCGTTGTAGGATTGGATGTAGAACACAGAAGGTGGTGGAAATTGTGCTTGCCTCCTACTGAAATGGAAGATCGCTTATGGTATAGACAAGCATCTGGATTTGGAATCTGTGAGAACTAAAATCTGCAGCTCCAGGAAACCAAAGGAAAAGCCAGAATCCCATTTACAGAGACAGTCCACTATGCCCTACTCCCAGTGCCACTAACCATGTCTCCAGGAGATCCCTTGACCTGGGTTCAGGAAGAGAGGTCCCTGTGCAGAGGAGAGCCATCGCATCCTAGTCCCAGGTCTATCTTATTACCACAGGCTAGGACTGTGGAAAGCGAGAATTGGAGTTTGTGGTTCCACTAGCATGGCCAGTGGACTTCTCTGCCCCAATCTAGACTTAGAGCCAGACAAGGACAGTGACTGGCAAGAGCTGTGTACTCTGCCCTCACGCCCAGACCTATTGCAGTGTAAGCCCCCCATGCCAAGCAGAAGTGTATCTCTCGCCTGGATCCAGAAACAGAAAGGATGTTTCAGAGCCAACAAGTGTGCTGAGAAATCAAAAAGGTCATGGAGCCCACTCGGCAGTTCTTTCCTGGTTTGCCTGTGGCACTTGGAATCGTTGGTGCTCCAGATGGTCAGTGACTTCCATTTCCTTAGTCAGATGGAGTAATACAGATTATAAGTCAATATGCATGGTCCTTAACTGTGTGGACACATGTGAACATCTATCCACTCCCAATGACCTAATCTAGTACTGTTTGGGGCTAACTGGCTAACTGGCTCTGGATGTAACATGTTCTCTCTCTCTCTGTCTTTCTCTCTCTCTCTCCCCTCTGTCTCTCTGTCTTTTTCTTTCTCTCTCTGTCTCCCCTCTCTCTCTCTCTTTCTCTCTCCCATCTCTCTCTCCCTCCCCTAATTCATTAAAATCAAGTAATTATGGTACGAAGACTCCCATGTCTTTTTTAAGTGAGGGCTTGACTTCACCAATGTCTGAGACCCCCCTCAACTTTTTTTAGAAACAGAACTATTTTTCCTTTTCTATTAGTTATCGAAGATAATATCAGGCTCTTTGCTCCTCTGCCCCCATTGAGCTGGGATGAACAGATGCACATGGAATGAGATCTTTTGACTCAAAGGTTTCAGCATCTTTACTAAGCATGAACAACCTGTCTGTGCCCCACCAAGGCGAGGTTAGGGTGGTAACAAAACTTCTTGAAACCTGTGGTGCCTTTTCTTCTGGTGCTTCTCCGTCATGTAACTCCACTCAAGGTGGCCACTGGCAGCAAACAGCAGTGCCAGAGCTCTTCCTGACCTTCCGTGCAGTGTAGTCTAAGACAGGAACGTGTGTGCCTGTCAGTCAGTATGGATATAGGTATGTCACTATAGTTGTGTAACCCTATAACTGAGGTTCTGATGAGGCTTTGGTGGCAGATGACCATTCCTCTGCAAAAGTGCAATATTGGGCCAGAACTACTAGCTCTCTGGAAAGTATTGACCTTGGGGAAGTATGCCAACAGATTAGATGAGCCGTCCCCTCATCCCTGGCATGAACTTTCTTACTTTTTGTGAAAGTTGCTGTTTCCATCATGTGGAATGTCTGAAAAGAGAACCCAAAGCAGCTTCTTTTACACTTCCTTTGGTGCTGATATTTAAAACATGTCTGTTCATTTTGCTTCCCTGCTCGTGGACAGAAGCTGCTTTTCCAAAAGGAAATAAGGAAAAACAGAAAAATCTCAACTTGCCAATCAAAGTTGCCAAAGGATGGTTTGGGAGTAAGAGATGAGGGGTCGGACGTTCTGGATGTTCTGTCCTAACTCAAGACAGTTTCCTCTGGAGCCTACTTGAGTCTCTCAGACTTAGTTTCCCCATTTAAAATGGTTTCCACACTGTTTCCATACCTCATGGGGAAGGGTTACTCAGAGAATTGGCCGGCAGAGCTCAACCAATAAACCATCATTAGTCTGGAGACAGCAGCTTGACACAACTTTAAGATTGTGTATGTGTGTCACTGACTCTTTAGCTCTGAGGCTGGGATTCATTCCCCCCGCCCAGCAATGCCTTCGGCAGTTAGGTAACTGATGGAGATTCTCTAGGGTGGAAGGGAGTGCTCATTTCTCCTGGGGGAACATCACTGACGCTGTATAAGGTGCTAGAATCAAACCTCATTTTATATACTTTGGTTCTTAGACAAAATCAAAACATGCAGAATTCTTTCTGTGAAGCCTTACTATAGATTGTTATAGCCAGTTGTCTATCCAAAAACTGAGAGAGAATAGAAAAGAAAAATAAGCCGCAGAGAGTCTGCATAAAACATAACTAAAAGACCTTTGCTATTTCTTATATTAATGTAAACTATCATATATACACACGTGTGTGTGCATATATATTTATGCTGGAGGCGTATAACAAGAATGGGAAAATGTACAGTATGCTCAGCTTGATGTTAGTTTTCATTTGGTTTGTGACTTGGGGTATGTGTAGAAGAGAGTTCTGTAAGGATTGGATGAAGGGTGCCCAGTGTGATAAAGGAAACGGTCCATCTTTCTATTCTGTTCCACACCTTATTAGAAGGAGAAGGCTGAAGGAGAGAAGAGACTTAAATTAACATGTAGATGTGCGTTTTCATGTTCTGAGTGTGGACGTTACACTTCGGTGATGCTTCGTCCTGAGTCATAGGTTTGTCAACAACACCATAAACATGGTGGGGCTGCCTAAGGTGTTCACAAATAACGTTTACCTCAAGAAAGCTCAAAAAAAAAAAAAAAAAAAAAACCAGAGGCAGTTATTGTTTTCTCCTCTCATTTCTTAAGAAATAGTGACTCCCCTACCCGAAATGGGGCATCACCACAGGAGAATCAACCATCAAACCATTTCTGGTGCTCTCCCTCTCACGCCTCATGTCCCGCTTCCTCCTTTAATCGCTACTAAAAGCAAAAATCTGAGAGGACTCTGGACAAGAAGTCTTGAGGGGACACAAGGAAAGTATATTGGTGAACCCTTCTCCAGAACAGGCAGAAGGGGTCTTTCACAGGTGGGCCGTGTGATTTCCGTGTTAATGCTGGCATGTGTGTGCGTGTGTGTACTGTATATGTGTTTTCATGTATGATGTGTCTGATGGTCAGAGAACAAAATACCGTAAACAGACATGAACAGGAAAAAAAATTGATCAGATGCTATTTTATCCGATGATGTAGTTGTTCACCTTGATAGGAAGCCACTGTCTCACAGCTATGCAATCTTCCAGCTTCTCCTCCCTCCCTCCTTCACCTCCGATTCCAGACCGTTTTCCATACCCCACACAGATTTTTTTCCTTTATCCAAGAACCACAATAGCCAATCCCTGGTTCAAGGTGAGCATGCTACAGAGATTCTTTTCCTAAATTTAAGAGCTAACAAAAACAAAGTTAATTTTGTTTTCATTTGAAATGGTTCTATGTACTGATCCTGTTTGGTTCTATAAGTGAACTGATGTATATTTTGTGTTTTTAGATTTGCAATTTGTTTTCATCCTCTTCTGGGTTTGAAATGTCTGTTTCTTTTAGGGAATCTACTTTTATGGTACATGTTTTGGGGATGTGTTGACTTAAGGCAAGAAAAAAATTTGGCTTAAGCAGAACAATGAACATGTGATCTCTGAGGTGGGTGTGGGGAGGTAGAATCCACCTGCAGCTGTAGACCCTTCTCGGAATCCTGAATCAGGACCGTAGCTGGGAAGTGTGCTCTGGGAAGGGTCTGACCTGTTTGATACTTTTCTTTCCTTATTCGTGGTCATCTGTATGAGTAACCTGTCCCCAGAGGGTCAAGTAGAATTTTCCACCTTAGCTTTTGGTCACCTGCATCCTTCCCAGCTAGTCCTCAGTCTGCACGCCTTACCTAGTGACAAATCGCACTCGTCTCTCCTTGCCAATACTACCCACCCCAGCCACAGAGGGCACTTGCTTGAGTGGGGTTAATGCCTCTGTTTTCATTTTGAAGCTTCTATAAGTAGAAGAAGACCCCTTCAAGGCTACTAGCAAAACTGCTCAGGAAGCCAGCCCTTTACTTTACCACACACATTGTGGTGACACAGCTAACACCCTCTGCTAGTAAGGAACATGGCCTGGCGGCTTCCAGCTCATTTGCAATGTCCCATGAGGCCAACTCAAGTGAACTGGCACAACTTCACAAGGTTTAGAAGGTAGCTGTGGGGAAGAAGAGAGGTTCCGGGGTTACTCAAAGCACAAACCCGGCAGGGGAAGCCCTGCAGGCCGAAGGGCTGAGAATGCACAAGTCTGACTTTTGCTCATGGTTTACAAATCTTGCACAAGGTGGCAGAGCCATCCAAGACAGTTTTTAAAAAGACAAATTCAGACACTGCCTAACGGCCCCAGCACAACCTGCTCCCTCTCCCTAGCGGGTGGGGGCAGAGATGGAATTCCTCTGGGATGGAGAAGGAATCATGGTCTCTGGTACTGACCCCTCATCTCCCACACTCTCTTAGCTACTCAGGGGATCTACATGACATTCTGTTCATTCCTTTAGTCCTGTCCACAGGTCACACCTGCTGAGATCCATCCCAGGCATTCTTTTATTCCTTTTTTTCCTCCCAAAAGGAGGTCCTTCTTATCCTTGAGATAATGTTCTAGAGACCTTGAGGCCCACTTTATGTTCTAATCCTAGATAAGCACCCTCTCCCAGAAATCTTTCCCAGAATTCATCCTGTCTACAAGGCTCCTCAAATCCTGACAGCATCAGTTCCAAGACATAAAATTTCCCAATGCCTCACTTTCACTAAGAAGTGGCTGAGGAGCTAGGGCCCTGCCCAGAGTTGCTGAGGACCTGCCCTGTGACCATCCCCCTTCCTCTCTGGATCTCTCCTGTCCATGCTCAGACCCACAGATAGCTGCTCAGATCCATCATTTTCAGGTCTTCCAGGTGGGGGCAGAATGAAGAGAGGTCATGGGGAAGAAGTGCTGGTCCTTTGGTCCTCAGGACAAATCAGACTTCTCAACAATCCTTGGGGACTGTGACAACCAGTCACTCTGGAGTCTGTGGTGGTGATAATTCTATACCTCAAGTCCAGACCCAGGGACTGGGTCCCAACTGTCGCCCTGTGCTTCCACTGGAGTGGACATGCCTTGTTTTGACATGTGGGCCAACCCTCGGTAGAAGATCTTATCAGTCAGCACTTGCGACCGTGCACTTTTCATATATGTGCCGAGGTGCCAGGGCTGGAGAAGTCCATGAGGCTCGGGGCCACTCAGAGCAAAGAAAGTGGTTAGGAGTCTGCCTTTCAGGGGAAAGAAGTTCTCATGACCTCTGGGGGCCCGAGACTCACACTGTCAAAATTAGTCCAACAGGACCTGGTGATGGTGTTAGCCAACTGCAGCAGGACCCTTTTAGAAGGAAGAGGAGTCCATTCAAGGGACACCGACTGAGTATATGCAAAACTGGAACTTTACTGACCCCTTACCCAGCTTGTCACACCAGAATTTTCTTATAAGTCTAAAACTCTCACTGTTTTAAAGACTAGGAAACAGAGGTTCTGAATGCCTTGCACGGGGTCCTGTGGTCAGTCAGGGTACAGCTGTGGGTCGTATTGTGGTTCTGGCCTACTTAAGGGGCCCACTCCTCTCCATGGTTTTTCCATGCCAACCCCCTCCTTCCACAGCTCACAAAGATCAGGTGGCTCAAAGTGCCTGGCAGGGACTGTTTGAGATAAGCACCAAGAAGCCTGACATTTTGTTTCCAGCCAGTAAACACAGAAGCTAGGAGATGGAGGCGGTACTGTGACAGTGTATGCAATACCATATCACCATGGGAAAGGGTACATGTTTTTCTTGGGCTACCCTGAGCAGGACCCCTCCACTGCCCTACCTTCCCATGAGCACCTCAAGGGCCTGGCTTTGCTAGGTCTAAGAACTTGTCTCTTTTGGTCTTGTTTCCCATGATCTGAAGAGATGACTTCTGAATAAATGGGCTTCATTAGGAGAGTTAACATTGGAATTAGACCAACTTAAGAAATATTGGGTCAAGAGTAGGTTTCTGAAGATAGTAGCCTTGGCTTGATAGCAGGCAAAGCCCAGCCAGGAAGTAGAGAAGCAGACAGGCCAAGGTAGGGATGAGCATAGGGCTGGAACTGTGTCTGCTCCTGGCTCCACATTTCCACACAGGTTACTTGCCTCCCATGAGTGTCCGTTCCCCTATTTCTAAAATGTAGGGGGTGAGGCTCAGGCTTCTGTGAGCCATGCAACCAGAACACAGCTAAAGAAAGAGATGGGTAGTGCACTGATGGAATGTCTCAGTGATGAACTAATGTGCTCAGATTTGGGAAGTCAACCACCCTCCAAGGTTAAGGCAGGGAAGAACAGGAGCAACAGCAAAACAGGAAGCTTAAGAATGTGAGAGTCATAACCTGGATCAGTGCTCACAGGAAAGTGTGGGGCAGGGGGAGGGGAGATGGGCAGGTGGGGTGGGGTAGATGAGGGGTAGGTGCCATAAAACCAACGTACTCTTCAGTCCCTCAGTCCCATTCTGTACAAGTTCTTTATAGCAATTCTCTGAGCTTGTTGGTTACTACTGTGACTCAGTGCACTTGCATGGGCATGCATAATCCTAACTCTGCCCCTTCACAGTACCTGTCCATCAGGAAAGTCTCCATGTCCGTTAGCAGACCTGGGCCTCTTTGGAGCACAAGGCACAATAGGATCTCAGGGTGTGAAGGAGACCCCATGCTCTCCATCATAGACAAGCTTACTTTCCCAGACCTCCAAAGACAAGGGTAGCTTTCTTCCTTGTTCCCCAATGGGATACCTTGAAATCAGAAAGCCCTCCCTGACACCTGCCCTAACGCTGCCTGCTATAGTCCCAGATGATTTCTTTTGCTTTGGGTCTTCCAGGGGACAGAGAACTAGTCTCTGGATTCATGAGCTTTGGGTCCTTTAGAAGTGCTCTTGCTCTTGCCTTGTGTAGGATCTCCTGAAGGTAGGTATGGGAATCCCAAACTCACCTGGTCTTATTCTCCTAGAATCAACTCCTCTAGACCAACAGCCCCACACCCAGTCAGGCTGGAGATAACGTCTGGCTTGGTGAATTAATCTGAATTCCTTTTCTTGTCCCAGTATTTGTTGTTCAAAGTTCAGAGGTTCCCTGGGATGGGTTGAGGAGGAAGTCCTGGGCCCTGTCTGAATAGAGAGAGATATTTAGAGCATCTCAAAAGTTCTGAGAACCTTGAGGTCATTCCCTTCTGTCCCAACTAATCCTCTTGAACTTTCCCAAAACACAGCTCATCCTGGGTTATGTCAGTGGAGTAGGTGTTGTGCTTGGCTTTGGGTAGACAAAGAGGAAAAGGCAATTCTTGGGGGGCATTCACAATTCCCAGGGGAATAGAGTACAAACACAAGGCCTGGCCCGGTCAGTCCCAGCCTCTTACCCTCCTATCCTCTCCAAAGGAACCAGGGATCACATCAGAACCTCTCAGCCTTTCCTCTGGTCCAAGGCCACCTAAGCCTGCAACTGTCCCCAGTATTTCACAGTAGAGCAAATTTCATATAAAGAAGGCTTGTGTCATAAGTGGAAATAACTATTAACTCCTTCAAGGAAGTCTGGCTCAGTGTAAGCCCTGTAGCTAGTTTGGAGCCTGCTTCCTCTCCATCTTTTTCTCTAGGTCTCTAGGGCCTTCTGGTCATCTGCAACAAGGTTAACAGTTTTCCTACCATCTGTATGGATCTGAGATGATTTTCCCTGGTCAACTAATCATGGCTCACCCAGCCCAAGGTCCTCCTCTTCTGCCCCCTTCTCCCAATCTATGTTCTTATCATTTAGGACACAGACATGACGACACAGAGGGTCTGATCTCTGCAGTACAACCACTGCCCAACTGCACCAGACAGTGATAATGCATGCCTAAGATCAAGGCTGAAGATGGCCTGGGTGGTCCATTAGCCTCTACATTGAAAGGACTGTGAGTGGAAACGATACAGGGAGAGACATCTCAGGATCACCAATCGGTAGGTGCCTTTTGCTTCAGCCACTCTGAGAGCAGCTGATTCAGAAAGGAAAAGCTTCCAAAAGACTTTGCAGATGGGTTCATTTCTAGCCAGTGGATTAAGGGTCCCAAAGGCTGATGATCCACTTCTTAGGAGTTACCATCATGAGGAGGCTCCAGGGAATAAGAACTCCCTGGCATGCTTACCACTGGCTCCTGCCTGATGAGCTTCTGAGACCCCCAGCAACGTCCTCATCAAGAATACACAAAACAACCCTATGGGACAAGTTACTCCTACTTAGATAATTAAAATTCCTTCAGGGGTGGGGATGGGAAGAACAAAAGAAAAAGGAAAAAAAACCCACATATTTTTTCTTAATTTTACCAGGGTTTATAATTCAACACATCTGAAACCCTGACTTAAATTGTGCTTTTTTCATTTTGAAGCAGGTGTTTTTAATGGGGCTAATTTTAGGGTTGGCGATCACTGGGCTTCTGGCCCTGTGACTCGATGCTTGCTGCCATGTTTGAAAAGCAGACATTGGTGACCGCAGTATTAAGCCAAATTTAAAATCTTCAGTCTCCTCCATCTGTAAGTGTTCTGTATCTACCTCATTATGTTTTTTTTTTGGTTTCTGTGCTTTCGTGTTGTGTACAATGTCAGAGGTGAAATGTAGATAAAAATATATATATATAAAATATATATTTTTTGCTTTGCAATAAAGTTCAAAGCTATAACAGAATATTCATGGAATGTCATAGCCTTTATTGTACTCTACCCTCCTAGTTGTGAACTGTCCTCGGGAGTCCTTTTGCCTATTCACTAGAGTCAATATTGTTTTGGCCATTTGATAAATTATTTTAATTATTTTCAGTGTATTTTTGATGCATTGAATAAGACACTAGGATTCTTGAACAACTCTTGGTTTCAAAGGTGCTTTATTTCTGTGGACGCAAGTGATCAAATGGAAATGTCTCTACAGATTTGAATCTTCTAAATAACATGATCATCTCGACGCCTTTGCTCTTTGGGTTTAGAACAAAAGGTTTGTGTGTAGGGGGAAAAAGGAAATGTTGATTTTGTTGGCTTTGACTTTTTAAAAGTGTTTGCTATTTGCTCATGTCCGACCTGGTTTCTTTGTGCTGTCAGCTTTGTGGCGCAGAGCACAGTACTCCCTGACCGCCTTACTTTCTTGTCTGATTTGGCTGCTTTCTACTCGTTGACTTTGTTGTTTTCTCTAGGTCAATTTTATGTGTTGTACTATTTGGAGGTAAACTACTGTGCCCAGCCTCCACCTCTTCTCTAAACCTTCTGGAACTCTCTTCTATATCAATGTGTTAAGAGGGGACGGTGCTTTGGAACCGTTTGTAGTATACAAGTCAGCGACACCAGAAGGACTCAAGTTTTCCAGGAGAGTCCAGATAACTGGTTCATGGGATCCTGAATAGAAGGTGGATTGTCTTCAATTTATCCTTTTTATCTATGTGTCTGGACAAAATTATTTTCCATTGACTAAGCACATCTCTGTTGCAAGCCCTGCATAATTCGTGGGGTCCAACAACCCTTGTTTTTCTGTGTCTTGGGCCAAAATATATAAGTCTTCTCAAATTCATTCAGTGTGCTTGAACGGGATGAAGAAAGGTCTCAAAGTTAGGGTAAAATATCCTCATAAATAACACTTCTGTGAAACCCTAGACTTACTTCATTGTTCTCCAGCTCTAAGGAGCTGGGAAAAAAATGGCAGTCGAGTGGAGGGGGGATCACTTCCAAAAATGGTGACTTTCCCATAATATATACAATGTTACAAAAAGCTGAAAACATCTGTGATTCAATTTCATAACAGGTTGGGTTTCTCTTTCTTTTTCTCTTCTAATGATCATAAAGAATTGCTTGATATGTATTGATGACTGACATTTCAATTTGTATTTGGGGGAAGTTTGCTTTGTTCTTTAACAATGCTGAGCCAGCATTAAAAATAACTGACTAGGTTATTTGCTGGTTCCTAGTTATGCCTCTTTTCATGGTAAGATGGTCTTTCCATGAATTGAAATGCAGATAAAATATATACTGAGCACACTGGTGTTGATTTGGAGGGGAACATAAAATGATAAATATATTTATATATGTGTGTAAGTGGTCAGTGGGAATATATGATATTCACACATACACACACACCTGGGCGTTGGCAGAATAACAATATATTTCCAAAGTGAGTTTTTTGATTCTGAGGAATTTGCCACCTCACTGAGCTTTCTAAGATTCCAAGAATTCATGGAAATAATTAAATGTTTGAAAACTGCTTTAAAAAATATTACCCCTTTCTTCTTTTTTTCTTCCCTTCCTTCCTTCCTCTCTCCCTCCTTCCCTCCCTTCCTCACTAGAAAGCACAATTCCTATTATTCCTTATTCTTTCAGTGCCATACTATGGTCTAATCCAACCTATTTATAGGTGGGTACTTGTGGGGTTCTTTCTTGTCCCCCTTTCCAACTTTCACCTAGCACCAAGAAAAAGTTGGCTGCAGGATGCCTACTATACCAGTCTCTTCTTTCCACATGGCTCTGTTGCCCAAGATTTTCCTAGGGGAAGGTCTTGCTTCCTAGAGACCCTTCCAGAGTTTGAATCCTGAGATCCCCTTTTTTCCATGCAGGTTCTAAGCCACCTCCACCCTTGAGGTTGCCCTTCCTGGATGTTCATGTCGATTGTACCAGGACACAGACGACAGGAAGGTTGGGATTAGCAGGAGGGTCTTCTTCATCTGGATAGAGACAGCATGTACCTTGATCTTGGGTGATTTTAATAGTCAGGTAAGGAGAGGGTGTGGATGGGACTTCTGGGCAGATAAACACGACTTTGTTTATGCAGTGACCCCTCTGCTCCCTCCTGGGCATGTGTCTTGGTGAGAGAAACCATGAGCAAGTCAGCGCAGCATGGGGGTGGGGAAGGATCGTCAGCTTCAGCTCTCTGTGAATGGCTTCTTCTATCCAGATAGCTCAACATTGAAGGATGGGCTGGCCCTCAGACCTGACCACTGTTAATGGGTGTTTGTGGGGACTTTGCAGTGAGTTTATTATTATTATTATTATTTCTAATCCTGACATGCTTTGCTCCCTGGGAAGGGAGAAGATCTCCATCCTGAGAAGGAACCATTCAGATAGAGAGGCTTTTGGTCTTCCTTCTAGTGGTAGTTGCCCTTGCGGTCTCACTCTGGGATCCATTCTGACTCCCCAACCCACTGCTGATCTCTGCCTGCCCTACTTCTGGGCAAAAACAACTTGGTCTGAGGAACTTTGAGATTGCTGAGCCATGGGCAGCAGGTGACGTAGTGGCTGGGGCAAGTGTGTTTTCTTCTACCCTGAATTCAAGGTGTTTTACAGCTGTGGTAGGGACTTTGGGCTACCGATCTGCTGTGGTCTGACCTTCCTTGCAAGGACAGAATAGCAAATAATGAAACCTCTTTTTTTTTTAAACTCACAGAACTTTTCCTGCTGAAACAATATTCCCACTGCAAAATCAGCCAATTGACCATAAACAGTATTTACTGAGCACTTTCTATGCCAAGCACAGAGCTAGAACCATGGGGAAACCAAATAGTGAGGCAGACTTCAAGACCTTTGATAGAAGAAGTAAGACCTGTACATGAATCAACTATCACACCTGGGAAATAGAGCCCACGAGAGACACGAAGTGTGCTGGGCACTGAAACAAGGCACGGAGTTTCCAAGCAGAAGTAAGACTGGCATAAGGGTCAGATTTTGAAGGGTTTGTGGCAGGTGAAGGTGAGCCAGTGAGACCTGGAAAATAAGGCGGCACCCATGATATCATACTGTCCTCCTCACAGTGGGTTCATGTCTTCCTGGAACTGGTGTTTGCCATCCCAAGTATGGCTTGGCCTTGAGATAGACCTCAGGCCTGAGCATGGCTAGTAAGAATACAGAAAATGGCAGTTCTGGACCTTGAACTAGAGCAGCAAGTCTTAGAGTTTCCTCAAGTCATCCTTACAGTCGTTCTGTCTTTAACGCCCATAAAATAACTGCCCCTGCCCATCCATGGTCCAGGGTCTTTACAGCAGCTGATCACCCAACCCTAGCAGCCATTCAGAAAAGGTAGATTTCAACGTCATGCCAGTATTTTAAACCCCAAGCTTTAAGACATTAAAGTTTGATCATTCCTTTCACCTCCCACAAGCTAAGTGACATTAGACCCTCACTGACTGCCACATACCTCACACCTCACATGCCATATTGTCCCTCTGTAGAGTGTGTGGCCCATACCATCATTCACCTCAGATTTCACTCATGTTCACTGAACATTTGCTTCATAATGGTTTTCTAAGTGCATTTCACTTTTCTTATTTGGTGTACCTAACTTATTCTCCAGAGTAACCTTGTTAAGTAAAAGGCTATAACCTACAGCTTTGTTTTATAGAGGAAAATGAGGGGAGAGACTGACCTTTCCTACCTCCCTCAGTTAATGGGAAAAAACCATAACACAGGCTTGGACATCTCGGGCCAAAGCCCCCTGCCTTTCTCGTGTGACTTCTGATCACACACCCCCTTTCTTGATTGGCAGGATGCTTCACTTGTCTTATCCTCCTATTCTCTAATTGAATCTCTACAGTGGTATATTTTATTTGGACCCACAGATAAATACACCTATGCCAGCCATGGATGGCTTGACTAATGAAGTGTTAGTCAAGTGTTGAAATGGCCAAAAGTAGATACCCTAAAATATTAGGTGGGAGCTCACAGAATTATTCCCCTCGATTCCAGAGGTTCCCCAGATTAAGTGCCAAGGCAGATAATTCACAGGAAGCTGCTTTATCAATCAGTTGCCTTTCTGACCTTTCCCAGAAGGCCCCTGTGGTAGGATCTGTACAGACAGCAGAGAAAGGATCAGAGCATTGAGTCACACATTATTTTTTGGAGCCCAAACTGCTAAGCAGATACTGAGCAGCATTTGCTGCTGCCGCATGGCTGATCTGAAGAACTGGGCTTTTGCTCATGAAACACAAAGCTGGCTGTGTCTCTCCTGAGGCTGAAGGATGAGGCTTTGTACCTGAAAGGGGTTCATTCAGATTCCCAAGTCTCCAAACAGTTGTCTTGCTCTGTATTCATCTCTCACTCACTAACACCTGGCAGACATCCCAGGCACTTACTAGACTCTATTCTCAAGTCATCCACAGGCTATTGGGGAAATTTAATTCCACTCATCAAGGGCTGAAAGAGCTGAGGACCGTGGTGCACTCTGGAGTTCACAGGACAGAAAGACCTCTAGCACCACTGAGCTCAAAGACAGAGAGATGATGTAGGACTTCACGAGCTCTCTGCCGCCCCTGTCTTTCTGAAGGAATGCTGAAAATTCCCCATGGGTGGTGGTAGCTTCTGAATTTAGGAATTAGGGACAGCTGATGAGGAAATATTGAACACAATGTGCCTTGTCCCCCCACCACCCCAAAGTCCTCTCCACTGAGCGACAATACATTGTCTCTGTGGACCATTTGTGGAGGGTGCCTCTCTCAAAGCTACTAAGAGCCTTTCTCTAAAACAATGCTCAATTAGAAAAAATATCTTTTAAAAAATCTAAAAAGCATTAATGAAAAAAAATATCTTAACCAGGAAAAGAGACAAAGAGAGGGGAGAGAAATAACGTGTTTCTTTCTCTAGGATAGATAGCTCTCTGGAAGGAAATTTTTTTTTTCCAATTGTATGGTATTGATCTTGAAGCTGAAGGATGAGGCTCTCTGTAACCCTGCCTCCAGGAGAAATGAGAGTCTGTTGTTGTGTCCTTATGGCTATCATTTCTACTATCATTCCTCTATATCCACAGACCACTGGCCTTCATTCTGGGCATAGGGACTCAGACTTCATGTGGAGCAGTACTCTGTGAACAGGGGCTACAGAGAACAGGGGAAGGATGTTCTCATAGGAACGGCCAGAGAGGCACAGGACCTAGGAGCATGGTCAAAGCAGCTTTGCATGGCTCGGTCAGTCTTCAAAGGCCACCTGTGAGATCAGAAACCCTGGGCCAGTCTTCTAGTATTCCTTTAGGCCAGCACTCGATTGTCATCAAGTCTTCCTAAGTCTTTCTTTGCCTTTGTTCTGTTGTCATGGCTATGATCTCTGTGGGAGCACTTTGTCATGTATCATGTCAACATGTATCATGATCACTACACTCATCATGGTGCTCATTTCCAAGATACTTTGTATTTATCTCCCAGTGAGTTCATCATGGCCATGACATGTGGTGTTTAAAAAGTCTTCACTGTTTAACAGCGCTGAGGATCCGCATTGTTCTTTCTTGAAACCGTCAAGAAATAGTTATTGCTTCCTTCCTAATTTCCTAGTTTTATTTGGCAAACTGGACCACTCGAGTCTACCAGGCATGCACCCAGTGGTTCTCCATAGTGAGAACAGATTGAGAGTGACTTCTAAGTGGAAATGTGAAGATCAGGAAGCTCAGCTGGCACATCCTAGGCATAGCTCCCCTCTGAGCAGAGCCAAGTGTCACCACAGCCCAAGCACAGCAGCTGGAGCCCTGGGCTCAGCGCCAGCCTGATGCACTGCGCTTGGTACAACTCCCTCTTCAGAAAATAAAGATAACACACTCTAATATCCCTTTCTATCCTAGAATTCTATTGCCATCATCCAGCAAAGGAGGAATAGTTCAGCTTACCCCTTTCTAACTCCTCCTAATGTTTATATGAATCCAAGCAGGTCCTCTTTCTATCAAAGCTAGACATCTCCTAAATCAGTTATATTTTTTTCTCACCACTTAAAAGATGAAGCCAGCTGCTCACCACCCCGATAAACATGCCCAAAACACTCACTTTGAAAAGAAAACAACCCACTTTACTTCCCTCTGTCCCCTTTTCTTTGTTGATGCCAAGCTGTTTAAGTGCTTGAAGGAGAAGACTTGAGTATCAGATGGTCCTTCCTAAACTGGGGGCCAGCCACATTGGATTTCAGAGATTATTGATCAAACCCAACAAAATCAATCACAAAAGAACCCCACAAATCCTACTGTCCTTTAAAGTTCACTTAAAGCAGATGACTATCTCCCTAAAAATGTGCTTTGTATACAGAAAGTTACTAAGTTTCATTCGATGGGAAGATACAATGTATTTAATGGAGGCTGTCTACAGCATTTCCTGAGTCTGTCATGTGCTTTCCTTTGGTAACAGTGAATAAAGTGACTTCACATCCAACACGCAGGTGAGGACAGGTTGGCTACAGTGGAGTTATCCTGCACCCTACACTTTGTCAGGCCAGCGAGACACAAACTGCACTGAGGGTTAGAAAAGCAGATGCCGTCTCTTCGTACCATGCCACTGCCAACAGCGGCTGTCCTTAGAGTCTTTCAGACAGGGGCAGCTCCATAAAGGTACCAAAGATGGAGCGCACAGCCTTGTTCTGAGGTGTGTTTTTCAGCTTCTACGCTGCACTCCATGTCATACCATTCCCTAATTTCAGTGTCCTTTTCCTCATGTAAATACATCTGTGGTCACAAATCCTTAAATGTTATTTCAGTCACAGGCTGCCAGGTTAGAACTATGTTTGGAGAGATCTAGCTGGGCAAAGCTCTAGGATTTATCTAAAGAACATGGACATTTTTGAAGGTTTTGGGGCACAGAAGCTTTGAAAAGCCCTCCACTGGATGGAAGAACGTGGTCAGCAGACCTTGTAGACATCAGTCGTCTGGGAGGGGGCAGCCACTTCAGTGGCACCTGGAGTAAAGAACAAAGGACCACATTGAGGGCTATACTGTGGGTCAGACTGGGTTGGGATCACAGTGTTTCCATGGTGATCACTTTAGTAGAACAGACTGTGGCCTGGTAACGAACATT
This sequence comes from Eospalax fontanierii, assembly GCA_035773235.1. NCBI lineage: Eukaryota > Metazoa > Chordata > Mammalia > Rodentia > Spalacidae > Eospalax > Eospalax fontanierii. The sequence goes on along the minus strand of CM069542.1, from coordinate 56,989,699 downwards.
GGGCAAACTGAGGCAGAGATTTGGAAGCATTTGGAGATAGGTTATCTCCTGGCCAAAGGGAGGTGTAGAAGCCCTTGATGCCAAAAGAAAGGAATGTAATAAAGGTTTTAGAGTCAAACCATGCTTTCTCCAATGACCAGGTTTTAACCAAGTCACAGAGTGTTTCCTGGGTTCAGGCTACCAGTTCCCCCTCAGTGTCAAAGGTGGGGAAACTTCCTGCCATTGCAGAGGAATTGGGGCTTCATTCTTTTCCTGGGTGTGGTTGTGTGTAGAAGATCCACTCCCATGCATACAGGTCGCTAGGAGGAAGTCAGGGGCCAAACTGCCAGCCACAGCACGGGTAGAGGGGACATGGTGCTACACACTCCCTGCATGAGACCAGCCAGTCCTGCACCCAGAGTAATCGTTTCTTGTGTTCCAAAACATCGTCCTTTAATTCAGCCCCAAGCGTCACCATCAAGTGGGGCAGAGTGTGACTTTCTTGGGTTTGGGCTCCAGACAGCTTCATGAAGAAGGCCAAAGGCCACCAGGCAGGCTTGTGGCTTCTGTGAGCTTCTGGCCTGCTGCCCAGTGCCAAATGTCTGTTCCTCCTCTTGGACATGGAGGGGATCCCTGTGGCTCTCCAGGGCCTCGTGCACCCTCTAGCCGACCCCATGATGGCTGGTGCTGAAAATCTCAGGAGGCAAGTCTTCCACAGTCCCCCTGGTTTCTTCTCACATCCCACCCATGAACCTGGTGGCTTCTTTTAGTCGAATTCCTCTTTTCCGTACTCTTGCCCCAAGGTGAGGCTTAGGGGGTGGGGAACCCCTATTCTCAGATGTCCTTTTAGGTTCTAGACTCTTCCTTTCTTGTCTTCCAGAACACCAGACTCCGAGAGGACCATCCCCTTGGCATCAGCCATCCATCTGCCCCTCAGTCCCCCCTAGGAAACCTCCCTGCTCACTTTTGTTGCTTTCTTTCCATCTAGTAGGTGGCAACACCTCCTCTCCCAACTGCCTGGGACAGAGGCTGAAGCCCAAAGCAGTGCGTTGTGATTTCTAAGCGTAACTAGCAAAGCTCAGCGACGTGGGGACTCCCTCAGAATCCTCCAACCTCCAGCCCCAGATTGCCAGCTCTTTTCAAATGGCGATTGTAATACCATCTATGACCAGCTTTGGAGGAAGAGGCACCTTATGCTGAGGAGTGGTGCACCACCACTTGCTTTCGTGACCAGTGCTGGAAGGGGCGAAGGTCGCCGTGCCCTTTGTTTCTGTTAGAATCATCTGTTTTTCTGAGTTGATTTCGATTGGTGCGTTCTCACTTATCAGGGACCTCTGATTCTAAGAGAATAAAATCAGCTACTTATTCTAGTTACTGTAAGCAGACACATAACTTTTACTGTAATTTGAAAAACCTTGCACTGTAATGGTTTAAGAAAAAGCAAATCTTATTGAAACTGATTTTGTATTTTTTGATTACATCTGGATTTCCACATTTTTGTATCTAACCATAACCATGGTAGAGCTTCCATGGCTTGTGTTCAGGTGTTGTTTTCTTTCCAGGTTGAATTCTTAAGATTGTGTTGACGCCAAAAGCTTAAGGGGGCAGGACTAGGGCCCGGCAAGCAGAACTTGTCATGGGGCTGTGTCTTCAGCCGCATCACTGCGCTGGCACCAGGAAAACCTTGCCCAGACGGAGCAAGTTACGTCACATCCCATTGTGTGAGTTCCCACTGACAGCTCACATCTCCAACTAATCCAAGGCCAACAGTTTTGGCCCAACCTTTGCCAGGGACTCTCTCGACTGAGCTGCCCCCACCCCTGCACTGCCCAACTTCCTGGGCAAGGGTGGACATTGTTTTGAAAACAAAACTTGTGAAATTAATTTGTGATTCTGATTTTTTTCCCTTCTCGCTGGATACATGCTGGGAAACAGGCAGCATGATGTTTATTGCTCCCTCTGCTTTTCCAAACCAACACACCTGTTGTGTGCTTTGTTTTCTTAGTGAAGAACATTCTAGACACAGAGCTAAATACAAACTCTTTTCCTCCCGTATTTCTGATTAGCAATTCTTCCTGTGTACTCCTGACTGTTGAGGTTTTCCTTCTCCGCATTGCTTCTCATGTTTTCCTTTAGTTTTTACTGGACAGCAGCAGCAAACCCACTAAGGAACAAATAATCTCTCTTTTCCTCTCTCTCCTCTCTATCTCTTGCTCTCTCTTTCTCTCTCTGATGTGTAATGTTGTGTTGTCCAGATTCTGTATAAAAAATATGTATATGATGTATCTGATATTTGACAGCCACTGGCTGTTAACTTTAACCAATATAATTAACAAAATGCATAATGTTGGTGTTCGATTTTTTTTACAAAAAAAAACCAACCTAGTTAAGGTGTTGTGTATTTTTGCATGGTTAAAATGTACTTAGTGCATTAAGAAGTGTTGTGGAGGTGCACAGTGAAAAGGCCAGTTTACTTTTTAATCCCAACGGTGATTGGTTGTCGACCAGACTTATTTCCAATGATGTCTGTCTGCTTTCCTTTAGCATAATTCTGCTTATAACTTGTGTTTAGTACTCGAGTTCAACATAGCGTGTCTATCTATCTCTATTGTATTTACTGTTCCTTAAAACCAGGTTGTGGAAGTTCACTTCATCAGCACAGGGTCTCCATTGCTGATTTCTGTTGAATTCTGCTCCACTGAATTGCTATGAAGTCCAGATCTAAAGCATCCAGAGCCCTGAAGATGAGGGGTATCATTTTTCCTTTGAGAGGTCTCTTCCTCTGAGCAGCACTGTGGTTTTCCCTTGTCATGGAACAGTTATTTTTCAATCCTAGTTATATAAAGAAGAAGAAAAGGACAGGAAGGTAGTCAGGAATCTAATAATTATTTATATTTTATATACAATAGAACATATAATATATTTTAAATAGAAAGGTAGACAGACCTTAAATGTGAGTTAGGCAGAAAGGCAATGGGAGATACTAAAAGATTCAAAAAGAGAGATGCAGAGAATTTCCTACCTGGGATATTACTAGATCCACACAAAGACTGCAGAAAAATTGGTGGCCTCGTTGTGCCTCAGTTTCTTCATATGTACGATCAGGAAGGGCGGTGTTGGGAGTGGGATACAACTACCTTTGCCTAGTCTTTGATGCACTTAAAGTGAAAAATGGGTCCTGAGCTGCCTGTAAGACTAAATTGCTATGTGGAGACAGAGCTTGCAGCCTTCTCTTTCCTCCTGAGGGCACCTGAACCTGCACAGGGGAAAGACGCGTATTAAAGGGCATGAACTATTCTGCATCAAGATTTCCATGGGAAATCTCTTCAGCAAGGTGGTTCCCAAGCAGTTTAGATGGAGTGGAGTTGCTAGGCAGTATCTCTGGTCAGTAGAGTCCCTGTCCCAGAATCCCGTCTTACCTCTGTCAAGTCTGAGCCTGCGGGTTGGTGACCCCCGAGTATGCTAACAGTTTTCCATTCTATTTTTCCCTACCCCAGATTCTGACAGACAACACTTCCCCTTTCTGGGACCCAACAGCTACACTAGATGTAGTGACTTCTTGTTATTTATTTCCAGGATCTGTGTTTCTCACACACTTACTTGTCTTGGGGCAGAACTGTTCACCGTCTGCAAATGGGTGATTCCTTCCTTCTTAAACTGAGGTCACAGCCAGGTTTCTAAGGTCCTGGGCTTATTGGTTCTGGAAAAAAGAAAATCCGTCATCCAATGGCAGCTGAGTAGAAACTAGTGCTTGGTTGTCCCTGCCTTTTCCTCTTCACAGAGTTAGGAGCTCAGAGCTCACGTACTTCACAGCCATCTGGTTCCTCATGGGCATGTCAGTCCTCAGAGGCATTGATCATGTGACCGTCCATTACTGGTAGACATTTTTTCAGAACACATGAATGCATTGCCTCCATTTCCTCAGAGTCAAGGCTGGCTGCAGAGCAACAGGGCTCCACAAACATGTGTTGGCATTGCTCACCTCTCCTGCTGGCGTGTGAACAGAATTCAGGTGTGATGATTTGGTCCAGCTTCCTGGAAGCTGTGAGAACACCTTCTTTTGAGGCTCACGCTCTTTGAATACAAGGCTATAGAATGCAGCCCTTACCTGCTGACTGTTACAACTGACAGTATCTCTAGGTCCTTCGACTCTGAATGACAGAAAAGACTTGAGAGCCCTGTGACCCAGTGTCCTCTTTTCACAGATGAGACAATCCTGGAGAGGAATCGCGAGCAGGGAAACACAGCAGAATGATGGGTTCTCCCTTTCCGGACTTAGAACCACAAGCTCAGGCTTCTCCTTTGAATTTATGAACTGTGTGTATGTATGTGACATCTCCCCTACCATGTTTGATTTAAATCCCTGGGAACAGAGGAGATCCTGTTCCTCAGGGATCACAGTTGATGAGAACACACCAGAGCATCCTCCACTCTCCAAGCCCTGTATAAGCCAACTGAAGAAGGTTAGCATTTGGGAAATGAGCTGATGACCTATTCACCTGTATTTCTGAGAGGTGCTGAGCAGCAATGAAAGTAAGAAAAGAGCAGAATCTAAATCTAGAATCTGCCATCGCACCCTCCTGTTAGAATGATTTTTCTCAACAATCATGGTGGTTTGGTCCTCCACACATCTATCTCCCCAGCCTTCACAGGGCCTCTCTAACCTTCCCTGGATGTGTTCACTCTACCCTTCCTTCAGGGATGTCTTCATTCCAGAAAGAACATTCTACAGCTCTTCTTTAGAAATCTGGCTTAGGAAACTCATGATTTTGATCCAAGCGAGTTTTCATATTTACTCAAAATTCTATTTTTTTAATTGTACCTTTCTCTCTTGACTTTTATCTTTATGGGGCCACCAGAAGCCAATGTGTATTTTCCTCTTGCAAAATAACAGGTTCAGGCACTTCCTTGAGTATCATTTTCTCAACAGTGACAGTACCTGATTTCACCTCCCTCCTTGAAGGAGCTTGGAAGCACTATCTTACCTGACCTGTTCTGCTCTGGGGAGACATGAAGATTTGTACCCAGAAGCTTTCAAAGATCTAACCCACAATGTACTTTTGTTTGAGTTTCTGGAAAAGAGTCTGTAGTCTGCTGCTGAGGCCTCTTAACTCTTACTGTGTCATCATGGAGAAGGGCCACGAGCCCTGCCTCGTGGGCCCGTCTCCAGGTCTGAAAAGTCTTAGATTTTTTTCTGCATAGAGAAATGACCTTGATTCTAGTTAAATTAGGGGCTGTTTCTTGAAAGAGATCAAATTCCTGAGTTGGGTATTTTTTAAAGGGCTTTATACCTTTAAAGAATTGCTGTTCCAGCCCTTTGTACCCCACTCCTACGAAGGGGGCAGTCCCTGTTCCCACCAGCACCACCCCCATCAGCTGTAGAGAAGTCTGTGCCATAGCCAGGGGCTCAGAAAGGACCCTGAGTGTCTTTGGTGTGGTGCTCCCTGGAAAAGAGGTGTGCACCTGAGGGACGGGTCAAAAGTTAAGGAAAAAGATTCTCCCCTTGAATGCTGGGGCTGCAGCGCACCCCAGGTAGCTTTATGGGAGAAGGGCAAATTCCTGTGGCCAGTTAGCCATGCAGACAGCCTGCTCTGTCAAGAAAAAGAATTATAGCCAATACCCCAAGTTAGGTCCGTGGACCCTGAAACTAATGTGCTTGATGTTGATAATGACAATTACAGTTTTTTTTTCTCTTAAAAACAACCTAGAAACATGATTGAATTTGCAAACATTATTTCACGATGCCACGATCCTAATACAACTCCTTCATGTACCTTTTGAGATCTCCTCTGATGTGTTCTAATCTCTGTGCATCCCTAAATGTGTACATTCACAGCAAACCTTCATTTATCTCTGTTATCACTTGTTTTCTAAGCTGTTATAACAACTCCTCTGTCCCCCATGTTCTTAACCTTACCTGAAAACAGGCAGGGTTGGTGAACACACAGCAGCTGCTACAGCATGCCAGCCCATTGCTCACAGTAACCCCCAGCCCAGGGCTGCTGCTCCTCTGAGCCCTGCTGGATCCCCAGAAGGGTGTCTTCAAGCCCAGCAAAGCCGTCCACGCACCTGCTATGAGTACTATGCTCCTGAGTTTCATTGGCAGGAGTTCTAAAGACCATTGCCTGCTTTTCCACATGATAAGGGCAAGAACCAGAGAACAGGCACAGACCAGATAATGTAAAGGCAACTGTAATGTCCCAATCCCTGAAGAAATATGGCTGGCCCCTAGTTCCATCTCTGCAGTAGCTTCCATGGGACTTTGACTTCTGTCCATGAAATGAGGGAATAAGCTAGATCACTTCTACGAGGGTTTGTTTTGAACTGTGCATAACTTAGAGAACATGTTTAAACATGTACTAAAGTAGAATTAGACAAGGAAGTCCTCAGTATCCACTAGGCCTCTTTAGCAAAGGTCCCTTAACTTACAATCTTTTTTTTGTCTTCATCCCCACAGCCTGATTGTCACATTTTCATTGTTATGGATTTACTGTAGTTCTTACAGCCTTAGATAAAAATGTTGCCCACTTTTCTTAGGGCCAAAATAATTTCCCCCAGAGAAATTCCAGGCAGGAAATTGGCCCCAGTAGCTAGCTAGTTGGTGACTTGTGTTTCCTCTTGCAAAAATCTCACCTCCACCAATGACCCTTCAAGGGAGTCCTAAGTATAGTGTCTCCAGTCTGTTATATCCACAGGCCCCAGACATCTCACAGAGAGTCTTTTCTAGCCTGTTATCTCATGCTGGGGAATGGGGGTGGTCTGTCTGCCTTATCCAGGACACACATGGTTTGCTTGCAGGATAGGTAGTTGTACACTCGGTAACAAGCTGTCCAAGATCTGATTCTTCCATTGCAGGGCCTCACCATTCAGTTCAACCAGACTCTTGCCAGCCATTGGTCCAGAAGATGAGGTAGCTGCCTGTGGTCACCTTTCCCATAACACTGCAAGGTAGCTAGCTTATCCATCACCTTGGCTCCCGAGCTCGGAGGAATAGTTCTGTATGTCCTTCTCCATCTCCTGCATGTCTCCTTATGAGTAGATTTAAGTCAGAGGCGCTTTTTCTACACCCTAGAGAGCACCTGAGACCTCACAGTCCTGTAGCCCTTGTACCTGTTCTTCCATCTGCTCAGCAGAGGGGGCCCATTCTGAACCCCTGAACTGCTTGCCCACTCTCCAGCTGAGTGTAGGTCACATGGTGCACATGAGCATCTGGCCTGATTTCCAGGATGCATGGTGCTCAAGGCTGTTGAGCTAGACCAGCAAGGCGCTAGCAAGGGTCTTGTCCTAACATCTGCATGATCCTGAGTGCTTCCACCTGCTACTCACTAGAATGTGATCACAGGAAAGAGTATGGAGAGTAGAGACTAGTTAAGTTGCCTCAAGTCAAGGATGAGCTTTCTTTCCATGGAGCCTCCCAAAGGGCAAGCCCTCTGCCATTGTGTACTGTAAATCTGTGCTCCAGGAGTTGAGGCCTCTTGGGCTTGGGGAAGGTGGCTGAGGAGAAAGGGCCCCCTTCTCACCTTTTGTTTACCTTCGATCTGGCTGAATTTAGCTGCCCTTAACCTCTAGTTTGCTAAAGTCCTTATTGCCTTAATGACCACCTACCAAGCAGTCAGACCCGGAGAGAAGCTCCTCCCATGGTGTCCCTCGGAAGCCAGCCCAGTCTCCCCCATGCTGTTGTGCCTGAGAGGAGGCCAAGCCCTGTCTCCAAAGCCCAGGGTCCACCTCTCGCTGACATAGTGTCCCAGGCTGAGGACATACCCAGGACTGCTCAGGCTGAGATCCTCTATGCCCACGCTGGCCACCACCAACCCAACTCTACCCTTTGGTTTCCACTGCTTCAGATCTGGACTCTTCCCCGTCCTCACCAGAGACCCTCGGCCCCATCATGCTCAGTGCTGTTCCTAAAGACCATCTAGATTTTTCTGTTCTCTGGAACATTCTACTCACCTTTGGCTGCAGCATATTCCTTCAGCCTCTCCACCAAGCTCTTTAAGTGAAAGGCAGCTGCTGTCTTCCCTCGGACAATAATGAATGTATCTACTGTAAGTGCAGACCGTGTAGAGAAGTGGCTGGGTGGGTTTTGTAAAGCCTGTTTATTTTTTTAAGTCAGCTTTGAGCGTCTCTATTTTCTCACCCTTCACGTGGTTTTGGGGAACCCAAATTGTATCAAGGTCTCATGCCAAAACAAGCCAACAGTTGTTTTCTTTACCTTTTTTCCTCCATGCACCATGATTTCAATGATTGTTTCGGTGTCATTTTAAATGTTTTCTTGTGACATGTACTAGCGATAAAAGTCATCTTGACAAAAAAAGATTTATACATGAATCAGAAAGTATTTATTTCAATTTTGTACCTTTCCATTTTAATACATTATAATGTATTGACTCAACTGAGATAATATAAACAGTTCATTTTAATAACACGTGTGTATGCCTTTTCCTTTATGCATAGTTGGGGTGAGACATATACTCTTGGGCTGGAAAACTCTGAGTGCTAACTAGCTTCAGTGTGAGCAAAGGGAGGCCCCCAATGCATCAAAGGGTCCTGGGCTGGGGAGTCAGGAGCAGCTGGTGCCAGGAGAGGAAGAGATGCAGAAACAAAAGAAGTGCAGAGGTAAGTGGGGGCCTGCTGGACATGGCTGCCTCTTCCTGCGCTGTACGCTCTGTCAGTGTATCCTGCAAGGCAAGCCAAGCCCCACAGCCCTCTCACTCTGCAGCCTGGATATGGGCTGCTATGAAGGCTGAGAGGAGCCAGGCAAGGGAAAGAAGCGAAGCCAAGAAGACATGGGAGAGGAAAGCCTGGGGCTAAAAACGAGCGTCTGAAAGTGGGAAGAGACTAAAAGTTCAAGGTTGTATTTTCTGGAGATGAGCTTTTCCTCTTTGGGATCAGAACATTTGAAGCCCTGCAAATAAGTGGTGGGAACACAATGCCTACTGACCAATCCCAAGGGACAGCCAGCAAAAATGGCTCTTACTGTTGGTAAGTCATGGTCTTTTCTCTCTTTTTTCTCTCTTCTTTCCTTTTCCCATGCACACCTGTGGACTTACTTTGGAGGACAACCTGGGGTGTTGTTCCTTGGGTGACAACCTCGGTTACTGTCCCTCAGAACCTTTCCACCTTCCGTTTGAGACAGGTTTGCTCACTGGTCTACAATCTCACCAAGTAGGCTAAGGGAACTCGAAGAAGCAGCGATGAAGCACGCAGACTCCAGGAATGGGGCTATTCCGCCCCAAGCTTGCCACGACTGGGATTTCACACACATGTGACCACACCCAGCATCTTCTGTGGGTTCTGGGGATCGAAACACAGGTCCGTACACTTGCAAGGCAAGTACTTTACCCTCTGAGCCATCTCCCTAGCCCTGGGCTAGCATCTTATTGGGATGTTAGAGGAAACACAGAATGGGACACAATTATGCTCATTTTGGAGTCTTTGCTGGAAGGTGTTAAAGGTGGGGATGGGATAAGCAAGGAGGGAAGGGGAGAAGAGAGTCAAGTGGAACTGAATCCACGGAGTTTCCACAGTTTTAAAAGCATGTGCAGCAAACGGGTCATGCTAATGAGTCATGGACACGATTTTCTACTTCCCCTTGCATGTGTGAATGTGGTCCATTTTCAAACTGTTCGGTTGAGGAAGAAAGGGGAAGAACATGACTTTAAAGGAATCCACATTAAGGTAAGGTGTCTTTCTCAGGACAACATTACCCCAAGTTGAGACTCCTCTGAAGAGAGTATGAGGGAGCAAGAGACATAAACAAAAAGAGAGCTTTGTTCAGATGGTGGAGTCTAGGACTCTGAGGGTAGTCACATGGTCTCAGCATTTGGTCCATGTCCCTTGATGTCACATTCTTCCCATCTCCCCACAACTGTTTTTTATAAATATAACTTTATATATATATAAAAGACTGGGACTCGAGGGATGCCTCACTGGTTAAGAGCACTGGCTGCTCTTGCAGAGGACCAGCACCCACATAATAGCTAACAACCATCTATAACTTCAGTTTCAGGGGATCCAGTGCCCTCTTCTGACCTCCACGGGCATTGTGCAACATGGGGGCATTTACATACGTGCAGGCAATGTGCTCATAACATAAAAATAAATGAAAATTTTACAAAAGACCAGGCTATGCTCAGCCTCACGGAGATGCACCTGCCTCTGCCTTCCATGCTGAGAATAAAGGTGTTCACTATCACACCTGGCTCTATTTTTATTGTTTTAAATTATGTGCCTGCATGCCTGCCTGTGTGTGGGTATGTGCACCTGAGTGCAGATACCCATGGAGGCCAGAAGAGGGCATTAGATCTCCAGGTGCTGGAGTACAGGTAGCTGTAAGCCACCTGGTATGGGTGCTGAGAACTGAACCTGTGTCCTCTGGAAGGCAGGATGTACTCCTAACCACTGAGCCATCTCTCTAGCTCCACACTTAGAACTTCCTCATCTGCTTCCCCCGGAGGAGCACTACACAGGAAACCCTTCCCTTTGCTGCTGGAATCTCCACCCCACTTTTAGTCTTTTCTCCAAGAACATGTGATCCTGGCCCAGGACTGATATCTAGACTCTTCAAGACCCAAGCTGGTATTTTAGAAACTAATCAGTTGTCACTAATATAAACTAAACATCAGTCCTATGAAGTGGAAAATGTGGGGACAGGGACACCAGGGAAAACGGGAGTCCCTCTGGTCCACTCTCCCAGATCTCCAAAATGCTTAGTAAACTGATGGCAACAGTTAGCTTACAGAGCTTTCGGCTTCTTAAAGAGGGGTTAGATTCTGGGGGAGGGAGGGATGTAGGAGGCTCTTACTGATGTTCTCAAATTAAACCCCTTCTATACTAAGTACTTCCATCACCCTAAATGTTTTCATCAAAGGAATGAAAGATCTTTCCTTGGTTGTTGCTCTTAGGGGACATGGATCTAAAGTTTAAGTTTCTTACTTTGTACCAGTGTGTATTTTGCCCATCTTAGTCCATTTGAGCTGCTTTAGCAAAATGCTTAGACTGGGTGGCTTATAAACAACAGAAATATATTTCTCAGGGTTCTGAAGGCTGAGTCCATGGTTGAAGGTTGGGCTTCTGGTGAGGGCTGCTCCTGGTTCCCAGATGTTGACCTGTAGCTGAACCTTCACAGGAGAAAGAAAGCTCCTGGCCCTAACCCTATGCTGGGACGCAACCCTCAGGACCACGCACCTCTCAAAAGCCCACCTCCTGATGTTCTTTCCTGCAGGTGACCATTTCAGCACATGTGTTAATCCCATGACAGCAGGCCTGTTCTCTGTGAGGTAGAAAGAGAAGTTTGAATTTCCTTGTCCTTGGCAGCTGGGGTTGTGAGAGGGACCACTGGCAGCAATTCCCGTAGCTAACTGGGTGAACTGCTTGCCACACACACCATGCACCTCCCCCCCCCGGCTCCCAGAAGGTCCCAGAGTTCTACCGAGCAGTCCCTGGCCATGCCACATAATCAAGTACCCACAGGCACGTTTGGACACACTTTTTTGAACACACCCTCCCTCTCTCTCCCACCTCCTCCCTCTCTTCCCCTTTCTCCCCCCACCCCCACTTTCTCTGCTTTGAAGTGTGACATATTTCCTTTTTACCTTTGATATTTGAAAATTGCCTTAATCCAGGAGATCACCCAGAAGGTCTTTCTTCCTGGGAACATCATGCCATGGCTGGTTACAGGGAGGAAGCTCAGTTCAGGCCACAGATGAATGGGCTCCAACCACTAACATTAATAATAAAAAATTAATGATTGTGTAAGGCACAAATAAAACATGCTGACATGCTTACTTGAGAATCAATCAGGATTCAGCTGAGATCAGGAGTTTCATTTTTTTTCAACCACAGAATATTTTTGCATGTTACATACTGAAATTCACACCGATAATCTCAGAATCTTTTTCAGTTGCCCCTTATCTCTACAATAATTAATTTGTCAGCTTAATTTTTTTTTTTTTTTTACCAAGGCTAGTTTCTGCTTCAGGCAAAATCATGATTAAAACAAGTTAAGGGGCTGGAGAGATGGTTTGGTGGTTAAGAGCACTGGCTGCTCTTGCAGAGGACCTGAGTTCAATTCCCAGCAGCCACACGGCAGCTAACAACCATCTATAACTCCAGTTCCAGGGGAATCCAATGCTCTTTTTTGAGTCTACAGGCTTTGCATGACATGGGTGCACTTACATACATGCAGGCATTACACTCATATACATAAAATAAAAATAATAAAGTATTGTAAAAAGCAAGTTTAATCATGTTGCTTGAGGTTCCTTAAGACTCCAGACCTGTCTTGACTGCATACTTTCTTTTCTGTCATCTCCAAACTTGCTCCCAAATTCTCCATAAACAGAGACTAATGACCAATAGCAGCTGACAGCTTCCAGGATGTTTTCAAATGAAGGCTTCCAAAGGTAAGAACACTCACTCAGAAGGCCACCCACAGGCTGATCCCCCTTGTCCTTTAATGATCCTCTAGGGAGGAGTGAGAGGCCATTTCAAAACTTGCCTCCTCACTGCATGCTGAAGAAATGCCCCCATGTGCCCCCCTCTTTCAAATCCCACCATTCCCCTCAGCTTGGTGAAACAAACCAGGAACCCTGGCCCAGAGCAAAGGAAGGATGGAGAGGATTTGGGTCATAGTCCAGGTATTCTGGGGTGAAGGGAGGGGAAGATAACTTGGTCAGATCCAACCTCATAGTCACAACTGTCATGTCTGCTCCCTCTTTTCTGTTGTTTGTAATTCATGGTCAAGCACACCGTCCTGCCTGGCTGGTGTTGTCAGCCTCCCTATCTTACAGGGAGGGAGGGAGGTGGAAGTGGGTGGCAGTCAAGGGTGTTCCCCTACCACAGCCCTCAACACACTGCTTCAAAAAGGGGTGCACGGTCTACGGTGGGTCTGCATGGAACCTTGCTGGGTCTGATGAAGTGTGGAGTGCCCTTCCTAAGGAAAAAAACTAGGAAGAGGAGCCCCTGAGAAGGAAGCGCTGGCCAGTGCTGAAGACGGGCTGCAACCACCCATGAAAACAGCGAAGGTCGGTGGGGCTGGAGAGATGGCTCGGCAGCTACGAGCACGGTCCTCTCTCTGAGGACCCGGTTCGGTTCCCAGCACTTCCTTGGCAGCTAACAACCGACCCTAACTCCAGTTCCAGAGGGTCCGACACCCTTTTCTCGCCTCCTCCGGCACTGCATGACACGGGTGCACGAACACACATGCAAACAATACACTCCTACAAATAAAAACAAAAACAAAATGTTTAAAAGAAAGCCAAAGTCCAGATGAGAGGTGGCCCTGGGAGGCCTCTGCAGGAGGGGCGACCGGAACCTTGACAAGGGAAGGGCCCCTGAAGGGGTGAGGCTCCGGGCGAGGAGCCGGTAACAGCTCGGAAGGTCAGTGTGGGGAGAACCGGCAGCCAGGGAGGGAGGCCGACCGTGGCACACGCGTTCAGCCTCCGGGGCGGAGGAAGCGGGAGAGGTCTTCGGGACCCGACGGGGGTAGGCACGCCGCCTGGGTCACCACCTCTTCGCCCGCTCAAGACCGGGCTCGATTCTCCCACCACCGGGTTCAAAAATGCCGCATTTTGGCGTGCCAGCCGGAGGTCTCCCTCCTCTCGGCACCCTCAAGGGGTAGGGTGCGGAGGAGAAGGAGCCCCCGCCGCGCCATGCCCTCCCGCTGCAGACGAGCTTCTCCCGCCGTCCAGCCACCCGGCTCGGCGAGCACCGCGCGGCCTACGGCGGCCTGCGCGTCCTCTGCTCCCGGGCACAGCACGGCCGGAGTCCCGCGAGGCTTGGGGCGGCCCAGGATGGCTTCGCATCCCTCCTCCCCTGGAGACCATGTGGTCGGGAGCGAGTCGCGCGTGCTTGACGTCATCAGCGCGCGCCCCCACTTACAGCCTCCTGCCTGAAGTGCGCTCCAGGCCGACTTGCGCTTTTTTCCTCGGCACCGGTCCCGCCTCGCCACCCCGGGCCCGGCGTGGGGGAGGCAGCGCGCCGCACCCGCAACATGTCCATGCTGGCCGAGCGTGAGTGTCGGAGTGAGGGCGGACGGACGGGGGCACGGGGGACGGGGACCAGGACGGGGTGAGGGGGGACCGGGTGAGAAGGGTGGGGTGAGGAGGGATGGGAACTAGGACGGGATGAGAGGGTCGGGGTGAGATGGGGTGAAGGGGACGGAGATCGGGACGGGGTGAGATGGGGTGAGGGGTACGGGGACCAGGACAGGTGAGGGGGGACCGGGTGAGATGGGGTGAGGGGGACGGGGACCAGGACGGGGTGAGATGGCGTGAGGGGTCACTGGTAGAACTATTTACAGTTCCACCTTTAAGTAGGAGGCGCCCCTGCCGCGGGGTGATTGAGCAGGTCTTGCCAAATAGAGTCAACAGATTCAGGCCTCCCTACCTGAGACTCAGCACCATCTCCACCCTCAAGTTAAGTGATTTTTCTGAGCTTCAGGCACAGGATTTATCATGCAACCTTAGGACTAAGACTTGTCGCAGCTAACAGGTGCAGAGCAGAGTAAATAAAAAGAAAAGACACATGCGACAGTCCCGTGTTAAACAGAAGAACTTGTGCGCAGTCTGCTTCTAGTGGAGTCTCACATGATGTGTATTTCCTCCAAAAGGAAGACCGTGAAAGATAGCTCCTGTTGTGCATAAAACACATTATTTGCATAAAGAGTTACATAGTGATCACTCTTGTAAATTCTGTCAGTGGTGGGAACACTCCTGAATCCGGATTCCTTACTAAAGGAAGGAAGGCTTCAGCAAACCCTCCAAAGGGTATCAGTCTGGCCTGCTGTTTAGTGAACAGTGTTAGCAGGGCTGAGGTCTGAACTCAGAACAGACTGAGACCTGAGAATAACAAAGGACAGATATGTTAGATTTCCACTGCTCTGGGCTTGGGGTTTTTGTCCATGGTTGCTTGACTCTGTTGCTTTTGAGCCCAAGGTGAGATAGAGCATTATGAGCTGGGGTATATGGTGGAGAAAGCTGCCTACTTCGTTGTGGCCAGGAAACAGAGAGAAAAGAGAACCTAGATGACTTTACTTCAGTATGTATTGCAAGATAACATTTAAAATGGCAGAGACGAATGGAGTTCCCAAATCTTTAGTGGCACACTCCCAGCAACCCGACTTCCTTTCACCGGGCCTTTTTCTGTCTGCATGCTTGTAAAATATTTATTTTTTTCTAGGATGTGTATTGGTAAGAATCCTTACTGACTTTCCGTGTAGTACAGCTAGCTCTTTAGACTAGAAGTTACGTTTTAGTTGGGTTGTGAGACTGCTGAGGTCAGAGGCTGCTGTTGATTGATAGTGCTCTTAGAGTGATGGAGTGGCTGATCAGTAAAAGACACTCACTCCAGATTCCTCACTTGGTCTCGAGTTCCTGTTCTGCCAACACTGAAGGTTCTTTCTCTGCCACAGTTTTTTTTTTTAAAAACACAGTGAACCTGAGTGTGCTGGCTCACACCTATAATCCCAGCACTTGTGGAGCCAAGGACAGAAGATTGTCACTAATTCAAGGCCAGCCTGGGCTACAGAGCTAGACCCTACCTCAAATAAACAAATAGACAAACAAAACACAAAATCAAGTGATGAACTTGATTTCTTAGTTTTCAGTTACTTACATATTTCAGAAAAATATTTTGGTAAGACCTGAAGCAGTTCCTTTAATTCAAATCTCCCTCCCTTTTTTCTTTCTTTCTCTTTCTCTCTCTCTCTCTCTCTCTCTCTCTCTCTCTCTCTCTCTCTCTCACCTGTTTTCCTCTTTCTCAGTCGTTCACATATTTGTTGACATGTTTATTAAATGCCAGCTATAGGCAAAATTTCTTGCAATAAAGCATAAGAAAGAAGAAATGAATGTGACCCTTGAGGACGGTGTAGAGAAGTAAGATATATGAAAAGTGGCTATAAGTGCCACAGTGCAGTAGGTCAAAGTGTCAAAGACTATTTTGAAAGTTTAGTGAATAAATTCTGGCATTTAATGAGAAGGAATGTGAATTATCTGGGTGTGAAGGTACATAACAGTTTACTTTCCAGAAGGTCATGATGACTTGTATATTGTGTATTAAAAATGGAAATTTTGAGCTGGCTATGGTGGTACATGCCTAGAATGAAAATACTTGGGAGATAGAGTTAGGAGGATCTGGAGTTCAAGGTCATCCTCAGGCACATGGCAAGTTTAAGGCCAGCCTGAACCTCTGTTTCACTCCTGCCCCAAATCAGTAGGACCCTGGTTTGTGTAAAGGGCTTGGGTTGTGCCTGGGAACATTAGGCAGATTTTATTCTCTGAGAACTCAGATTTTCTCTTCTGAAAGGTAGAGAGTTGGATCTGGTATACGTGCAACATTTGGCTTATAACCTTCAGTGAGCTCACTGACAACCACTTGCAGCTACTGCCAATGTTGACCTATGGTGTATCAACTGGGGCTTTGGGTGCTGCCAGACTGAGTATGGAAAGCTCAAATGGTGGTAAATCAAGTATTTGTTTTGCTTTGTCTGTTGTAGATAGGGGCATTTAAATTTTATTCTCATATGTTCAGTTTATATTGTAAGAATATGTAGTTATTAGGAAACCAGGAGAAACCATCCTTTTAGCACTCCACCAGGCATCGAATATGCCTTATATATAAGTATGTGCCTGTTTGCCTGGGCTCTTCCAGGTGAAAGGCAAATTGCTGATGAGGTATGCTTTCATTTGCAGGTCGACGGAAGCAAAAATGGGCTGTGGATCCAAGAAACACTGCATGGAGTAATGATGATTCCAAGTTTGGCCAGAGGATGCTAGAGAAGATGGGGTGGTCTAAAGGAAAGGTATTTTAGACAGAAATCAAAAGTCTTTTAGCCATGCCAAGAGATTATGAATCAGGAGACTATCATTTTTAGAGTCTAGAGAAGTAAATTATGACCAGGAGATAGTAAAATTAGAATTGAGCACAAACACCAGCCCTTCAGTTTTATCAGTTAAACTGCTAAGATTAGTCTTTCTTAGACCTCACCTCTTATTTATTTATTATTTAATTTATCTTTTACTATTTTATGTGTATGTGTGTATTGCTGGCATATATGTAAGTACCCCGTGTCCTCCGGTGCCCTTGGAGGTCAGAAGAGGGCATCCAATTCTGGAACTGGAGTTACAGAAGGTTGTGGTAGCTGAGAATCAAACCTGGGTCCACTGCAAGAGCCCCCAGTGCTCTTAACCAGTGAGCCATCTCTCCAGCCCAACATCACCTTTGAATTTGTTATACATGGAATTATATTGAGGCTTCCGAGTTGCCAAGGATACTTCTCATGTACTCTGCTCCAAAGCATGTGCAAGACACGTGGTGTTTTATTTAGTGTCTACATGGGCCTTGTGTTTGGTCTCAGGTTAAAGAACCAGCATTCATAATGAATGCTTCCTTGGTGGTACGGACATGGTCTTCCAAGAACCTACTGGGCTGTGTCCTTTTTGAACATTTGGCAAAGGAAGAAAGCGGCAATCTTCCTTTGTACTTGATAGAACTATGTTTAGTCACTTTGTGTTTGATCTCCACAGGGTTTGGGGGCTCAGGAGCAAGGAGCCACAGAACATATTAAAGTACAAGTTAAAAATAACCACCTTGGACTTGGAGCTACAAACAATAACGAAGTGAGCAAGACTGCGCTGTGTTGAGTGTTTTCTTTGCATAGTTGAACTGTGTAAACGTAAGCGTTGTAATCCACATAGATGGAGGAGTTTAAACTATGCGGGTGTGTAGCACCTGCCTAGGTGAAGAAAGAAGAAACAGCACACAGCTAAGCTGGCCTTCTTTCTGTGATATGCCTGCAGCACCTTGCCTGGTCCTCCTGGACTCCTTACTTAGGAACGGCAAAGAGATCCAAGCTAGTTTTATTGCTAAACTTTGTAAAAAGGCTTTTCAGAGACACACTTATTTGAGGACAGAACCAATTTTTACTTTTACCTGCGTTCTAATTCTAGTTTATGTTGTTAGTGTTGGTGGCTTTGAGTGTGGAAAGTTCTGCAAGAAAGTAGTGTTCCTTTCTTTCCACGGTGCCTTGTTCGGACACTTAGGGCATAGCAGTGAAATTTATTCATTTTTTTCTCTTGAATGTTGATGCTGCACTTAAAAACTAGTAGCCTGACATACTTTCCCTTTTTAGTGTTTCCTGTTTCTCAGAGTGTCAAGGCTGGAAGTGTTGTCTCTCAGTTTTTTTGTAGTTAACAGAATCTGATAGAAAACTCAGTGTATTTCTTTATGTAAATGAACAGTTTTGATTAATTCAGTAGCTCTGAGCAGTAGAGTAGAGCAGCTGACTTTTCTAGATTAACGGCTAAAATTTAAGCCACTAAACAAGTTTCTGTAAGTTGATTGTGAATGCAGTTTTGAGAAACACATAACACAGTATACTTATTTTCTTAGAAAAAGCCTTGCCCCATAAAGTTTTTCAATATGGCTTAACTTTTAAGCTTTTGTAACAAGAAATGCTTAAGAAAAGGTACATAAGGCAAATTGTTGCTTTAAAATTCCATTTCCCACTGGTTTATATTGTCTTGGAGGTCATTATCAATAAACATCCTACGTGTGGGTACTCACTGATTTGGGGGTTTAAGATCCCTTCCACAGAGTTCTGTAAACTTGAGGCTGATACAAGTGGTCAGAATTCAGCAAATATTCTAAATTCTATGAACAAAAAAGAGAGCTGTGTTCCCCACTGCTCTTTTCCTTTTCAAGTACATAATAGTGATTTTATATTGCTTTAGTTTAATATTTTACATACAGGTGGCCTGTTGATTTGATTTGTTTGTTTTTCTACTCTGTTTTAACAATTGATGAGTCATCAACAGTTTGAAATCAAGGTTTGAGCTTCTAAGAAGCTTCTTTTAATTTGTTTTAATTTTGTGCTGCTGGAAACCAAACCTGGGTCTTTGCACATGCTGAGCAAGCACTCCACCACTGAGCTTGGCTTGACATCCCTCTTCAGCATAGATTTGAATAGATCACATTTCAAATTTCTATTATTTCTTGAGTCCATTTAAATCAAATAATATTTTAATGAAACATTTACAATTTCATATTAATTGCCAGATTTCTTCTGTTGTAATTATATCTTATATCAGCAGTTTACTAAGCTATGGAATTGCTTCTCATTCACTTTTTGTGTTCCCAGGACAACTGGATTGCTCATCAGGATGACTTTAACCAGCTTCTCGCAGCACTAAACAGTTGCCACGGTCAGGAAATAGCAGGTAGGGCACTGTTAGCATTGCTGTCCTCCAACTGCTGAACGTCTCATGTATCTGAAAGCCAGTTGGTTGAAACAGTCACAAATTGTTTGTTTGTATTTTAATGGTGCTTTCATTGAATGAGGCTTTGGCCGTCAATAAACACTTTTTCCCCATTCAGAGTTTGAGAATGGCAAGGTACGTCCATTGGTGACTGCCTCCACTAGGTAAGTCACATTACAGGAATACTTTAATGTGAAAGAAAGAATGCTTTTTTAATATAAAAAAGAAATACAAAATGGAAAAAAAGAAAAAGTAAAACCAAATAGCAGCTGGCAGAGGCTCCGTAGAAAACCCATTTCTTTGTTGATTCTTTTTAGCAACATTTGCTTGACCTTTCAGTTCATGTAAAAGGCTTGGTTGCTGAGGTATTCTGAGCTTCCTCCACTGGAACTTGTGCTTCAGATAATACACATATCAGCACCTGCAGTAGCTGGACTGTTGGTATATACCCCTGTGCCTGACTCCATGACAGGCCTTAATCAGGCCTTTCACAAGAGTCTACCCCAGGGTGAATGATTACATATTGCTACACTAGTCATTAGGAAAATACAAGATAAAATCACACTGTGATAGTTCTGAGTACTCATTGGAATTAAATTCGTGTAAGGTTCTGAGCATGTGGAACATGTTAATTTGACCATCTGGCTCAGTGTGGAATTATTTACCTAAGTCAGAGATCTGCATAGCCTGTGACCAGCCTTGCTATTCCTGTACAGCAGATATCTGCGCATAGGTATGTATGAGATAGCATGATTAACAGTGTCCCTAACTTGGCATTAGCCCAAATGTCCCCTGAATAGTAGGAAGGATAAGAGCACCACTGTCTTTTAAGTACAGAGAAAATCAGTAGTTACAGCCAGAGTAGAGAACAGGAGGGTGAATACTTTCTGCAAGATCTGGATAGAAAAATTTTATAGTGCATAGGGTCTCAAAACTGCTCAACTTGGTTATTAGAGAGTGAAAACTACAAAGCAATAAACAAGTAAATTGATGTAGCTGTCTTCCTATGAAGCTTTCTTTAGAGACACAGGTCCCAGGCTGGGTTTGGCCCCCAAGCTGTATATTTTGTCTCTGCTGGAGAAATTAACATTGATTGAAAGAAGATGAACACAGAGATACCCAGTGTGATTCATTCACATAAACGACAAAGAGCAGGCAGCTCTGATGTTAAAGTGCTGTTCTTTGGTGGTCAAATAATTTTAAGAAACAATGAGTATTCCACTATAAAGGTCATAGTAGTGTTACTTAGGAAGGAGAGAGAATGTAGGATTCAGAAGAGGTCCTAAGAAACTGAGGTGATTCTATTTGACAATGTCTGGGGACAATTTTCCTTTTTCTATTACATTTATTTATTCATTTGTGTATGTGTAGGTTATGTGAAGGTCAAATGACAGCTTGCAGGAGTTGATTCTTTTCCTTCTACCATGTGGGTCCTGGTTGTCAGACTTGGCTGTAAGTGCCTCTACCCACTGAGCTATCCTGGTAGTCTTGGAGACATTTTTCATTGATACAAATGTGGGTATTACTGGTAAACTAGTAATGCCAGAAATGTGACCAAGCACCCTGCATGGACAGTTGTGCTCCCCCACAGAAAAGAATGACTATAGTTTTTAGGAGGAAACAGTAGGAGTGGTTGAGAAGGGCACATTGATGCTTCTAGGTACTGCAGTACGTTGTTCTAATCCTGGAAGTAGCTATAAAGGGTTTACTTGATAATTCTCTATTTTGTTAATGGTACAGATTTTAAGTGTGTCTATATACTATGGCGTATGTTATGATAAAAGAAATGTGAAAACTACATGACTTAAATATAGCACATGTAAATATTACATAAAAACTGAAATGAAGGTCAGCTAAAAACTAACTTAGTATTTGGAGCCTCAGAGAATACTCATAAACTTTTCAGGTCATGCAGTATCCCAGGAACTGATCTGCTTCAAGATCTCATAAGGAAGGGAGCTCTAAGCTGGGCATGGTGGCACACACCTTTAATTCCAGCAGATGTAGGTGAATCTCTGAGAGCTAGGCTTGGTCTACACAGCCAGTTCCAGGCCAGCTGGTTCACTTGTATGGATAGGGAGAAGAGAAAGCAGATGGTTTGAGTGCTTTGTTTTTGAGATTTGCAGGAAAGTTCCATTCTTCAGTCTGATGATGCTCACTGTTTCCAAGTGAGAGGTGCTATTTCAGTAGCGTTGGGAACCCCATCTCAGGACAGCCTTCCTTGTCTGGCTCTGATGGCCAGGCTGGACAGAGTCGCTGCAATGGTCCTTCCTGGGATGTTCACGGAAGTTCAGGCAGGAGGCTATTCTGAAGGAGCCAGTGGGCTCTGTGTTTGTTAGGAAGGATTTCACAAGGTGGTGCTTGTCTTCATGGCTGCCTTCTTCTGGGTTAATCTGCGCAGTGCTATTTTGCCCTTACTGCTAAAAATTTGGGAGTCTTAAGTAATCTGGAAGCTGCAGTTACTAACGTGTATGAGTTCCCTGTCTGTCCACTAGAGGGAGATAGGAGCCTTGCTGCAGTGATTGTGCAGTTAGAGAGCTGGTGTCTCGCCCCACTGCTAGACCGAGACTAAATGGAGCCTTCCAAAGATTTCTTTTAGGGAAAGCCTTTCCATGGAACAGACCTAGAGAGCTAACAGGTTATTTTCCTGCCATGCCATCTTTTGTAAATACTGTGTCTTCATCCGGGTGAACTTTCTTCTTATCATAGTAATTTATAGCTTGCATTAAAGCTTAATAGTAGATGTCACAGTAACCCAGAACTACTTTCTCTATAAGATCATTTAACATATTTACACTATTTGCCCTCTAACTAGGCAGACTTTCTGTGTTGCTCTCTTGTGGAGCACAAAATTCAGTATATTCTATAAAATTTCATTTTTAAAATTTACCTTTATCTCCCACATCTGGGAATGGTATGCATGCCTGTAATCTCAGCTCTTGAGAGGTAGGAGGATCAGTAGTTCAGTGCTATCCTCAAGTAATGTGAGTTCATGGTGAGTCTGTGTTACATGAAACTTTTGACTCAAAAAACAAACAAAAAGGTGGAGAGATGGCTCAGCTGATTAAGTGCCTGTCATACAAGCATGAGGACCTGAGTCCAGATCTCTAACATCCGTGTAAAAAGCCAAGTCAACATTGGGGGAGCAGAGATAGGATCCCTGGAGCTCATTGCCCAGCCAGCTTAGTCAGTCAGTGAACTCTGGGTTCAGTGAGAGATGCTGTCTCAAAACTGAGGTGTTGAGTGATGGAGGACACCTGACATTGACCTCTGGTCTTCAGTCACATGTACACACACATACACGTACTTGCACACATGCGGACACCAACATGAACAAGTACATATACCATATACGTATACACAGGAACAAAAAGTTACCTTATCTCACGTAGCCACACCCTTTCATGCCCACATTAGCATTTTAGCAGACCTCTCTCCTGTTAGGAACTGCTTCTTAACTTTCTTCTGATATTTTGCTCCTCATGATTTTAAATATTTAGGGACTAAAAACTGGGATGGTAAGATGCTGTTAATGCAAAGGTATAGGTTGGGGCAGGCATCTTCAGAAGTTTTTTGCTCACATAGTCCCTAAAAGGATTTTGAAAATAGTATGCCTTACTGCACATTTTTGTGTTGACATCCAAGAGTTTTTAAAACCACAGGTTTTGCACGTAATATAATTTCTGGCTTCCTGAGGAAATATTGACATTTTAAAAGAAAGTCATGACACCACTTTTAAATACACTCAGTGTGCAGAAATGGCATTTAGATATGACACCACTGTATCAGTCCTAAATGGCTGCAGCAGATATCAAATGCCATTGCAGTGTGATACCCATTGTCATCTGTTTGAAATATACAAGTACATACTCCATGGTTGTCATAAGTGCTCTGTTTCATACTTTTTCCCCTGAAATAGCATGTTCATTTCATGTGCCCATTGTATTTTATATCAGTATGTTTTTATTCTTAAACTGCTTTTAAATTTTTATTTATTGTTAAAATTTTTTATTGAGCTTTTATACATTTCATACAACAATTCTTAATCACATTTAGGACACCTCCTCTCCCATTCATCCCCTACAATCCCTCACTGGACCGCTTGTATTCTGCCATACATGTTAAGTCCTATTCAGTTAAGCATTTGTACCAAAATGTTCTTCAGTGCAAATTCATTCACTGGAGTCTAGTCAGCCTTCTAGAGATTGTAAGTCAGGTCTCCCTCACCCAGTAGTAAATCAGTCTCCAATAGTTCCCAGTCAAGGGCCAGCCCACCACCCATTTCTCTTGCTCATTCTGGGCCCTTGTCTAATTGAATTGTCATGGATCCTGTGCTCGATGCTACCATTGCCAGAAGTGCACATGAGCAAGCTTCCAGTGACCTGAAAGCCTTTGTTTCCCTGTGTTCATAAACCAGCCCTGGCTTTTACAGTCTTTCTGCCCCCTCTTCCACAGTGGTCCCTGAACTGTGGGTGGGTGAGGTTTAATATAGGAGTCCTATCTAAGGACATACACTCTTCCTGTCTCTTATTCCTTAAAACTTGGTCAGTTGTGGCCTTCTGTATGTACCATACTCTGTTATATAAGGAAGATTCACTGGTGAGAGCTGAGAGATACATTAGTTTTCTCTCCACCCTTTGTTCCATTATGTTCCATGAGCCTTAGGTGTAGAGGTTCAACTGTACATGTGTCACCTGGGATTGTGCATTTCTTGGAGGTATGTTCTCTGTGTCTGACCAGTTGTGGAATATTAGGCTTTAGAGCTTGGTTGGACTATTGATTGACTTTCCCCCTTAGTAGTTTGCATATTATCATACAGTATTATGAAAGCTAAGCTTCAGGTAGAAGGCTTCCAGGTCAATTCCTGCCCCATTGCTCCAAGTCCTGTATCTGAAGTATGTCCTGTCTTCAGTAGTAGGGTCTTCTGTGGAGAGATGATTAGCAGCCTGGAGTGTTGAGAATGGCCATGAAACCCTGGAAACCTCCCCATGAGGACAGCAGGAGTCTGGCCTGCTCCGCTCTGGGCTACACTGTCATCCTCCCAGACCTCTACTCCTGTAACATATACCCCAGGTTTCGATTCCCTGTAAATTATGTGTTTCTGTTTCCCCATCTCTGCTAGAGGCTTCTTGTAAACCACATCCTTCTACAACTGCATAGAAAGAAAAACCTCCACCTGAAATGCCATGTTGCTTAAGATAACCCCATCCCAATTTTGGCTGCCAAAAGCCTTGCTCACCAAAAACCCCTACCTACAATAAATGAGCTATCCACTGACACAGTCTCCTGGGTCTTCTTTCGTGTTGTACTCACTGCCGCCTGAGAACCCATTCCCCGCGGGCCTTCCCACCACCTGGGTCCTGGTGATCAGAGCCGCACGCTGTGGCTTCCCAAGAGCCACACAGAACAGGAGTGGGAAGAGACTGTCTTCTAGTTCTGGGAAATAACCAAGAACTTTGGCAATGGCCTGTGTTATTTTGGGAGTCTCTTGGACCACTCTCACCAACCAAATGAAGGGAGATCTTTCCTGTCTGGCACTGTGTTACTTGCCAAACAGCCCCCGAGTATACATAAGCACTGATGTTTAGACAATGTATGTAGTTTTTCTCAGGGGGTTTCAGGGGCATCACATTTCCCTCTGGGTTTCCTAGGCCCCCAATATTCATTCATCTCTGCTCTTTTTCCTCCCATCTGACCTTCCTCCCCAAGCCCAGTACCCCCGTTATTCCCTCTCCAATAACACCTGGCTCCCACCATCTCTCCTCTCCTGACTTCCCTCCCTCCCACACTGTGGCCTCTGCATGTCCCTCCCTCCTCTTTGCCCTACCAAACACTCCCACTTTCCCCATCTTCCCCCTGTTAGTATCTGTTCTCTACCATCCCTCTTTTCCAGGTTCTTTTCCTTTACTTCCATATATTCTTTCCATTCTCCTGGCTCCCGGTGTTATATCAAGTTATATGCTCACATAGGGGATTGGTACTACAATCCACAAATGAGGGAGAACATATGTACTTGATTTTCTGCATTTGTGTTACTTAGTATAGCAGTCTCTAGTTCCATCCTTTACCTGCAAATTTCATAAATGCATCTTTTCTTACTGCTGAGTAGAACTCCATTGAGTAAATGTACCGCATTTTCATTGTCCATTCATCAGTTCAGGGACACGAAGGTTGTTTCCATTTCTTAGCTGTTGTGAAGAGAACAGCAACACACACGAATAGACAGGTATCCCCACAGTTACAGGATGAGTCCTTTGGGTACATGCCGAGGAGTGGTATCACTGGATTATAGGGGAGATCCACTTTAAGTTTAGAGTTCTCCACACTGCTTTCCATGGCAGTTGCACGAGTTTACGTTTCCACCACCGGTGAGTGAGTGTTTCCCACTCTCCATGTCCTCTCCAGTATCTGGGTTTGTTTTTTTTTTTGTTTTGTTTTGTTTTCCCATTCTCTCTGGGGTAAGATGGAATCTTAAAGTGGTTTTTATCTGCATTTCTGTATTTACTAAGGATCTTGAGCACTGTTTAAGGTGTTTCTTAGTTACTTTTATTTGTTTGAGAACTCTCTGTTCAGGTCAATAGCCTTTTTATTGGGTTGTTTATTTTCTTGTTTGTTTTTTGAGTTCTTTGTATATTTTGGATATTAATCCTCTGTCAGATGTGTAGCTAGTAAGGATTTTTTCATACTCAGTGGGCTTCCTCTCTCTTGGTTGGTTTGCTGTACAGAAGCTTTGTAGCTTAATGAGGCCACACTTTATTGATTGATGACCTTAATGCCTGAGCAGCTGATGTCCAATTTAGAAAGTCCTTTTCTACACCTATGTCTTGCAGGGTACTGGTTATGTTTTCTTCTAGCAGTTTCAGAGTTTCAGATTTTACATTGAGGTCTTTGATACATTTGGAATTCACTTTTGTGCAGGGTGAAAGATAAGGGTCCAAGTTCATACTTTACAGGTAGAGATACAGTTTTGCCAGCTGTCTTTCCTCCATTGCTGGTTCTTGGCACCTTTGTCAAATATCAGGAGGCTGAAATTGCACAGACTCATGTTTGGGTCTTCTACTGTGTTCCATTGATCTTCATGTCTATTTTTGTGTCAGTACCATGCTGTTTTTATGGCTGTAGCTCTGTAATATAATCTGAGGTCTGGTATGGTGATCCCCCAGCATTGTTCTTTTTTGCCCAAGATTATTTTGTGATTCCATATGAATTTCAGGATGATATTTTTCTAGCTCTGTCTAGAATGTCATGAGTATGTTGAGGGGCATTGCACTGAATCTATAGGTGACTTTTGGTAAGATGGTCATTTTCACAATATTGATTCTACCATTCTATTTGCATGGCAGGATTTCCATCTCCTAGTGTCTTCCTCTTTCACTTTCTTTAAAGATTTGAAATTTTCATTGTACAGATCTTTAATGTCTTCCATTAGGCTTATTCCTAATTTTTTTTTCTTTTTTTGAGGCTATTGTGAATTGGAAGGTTTTCCTGAATGCTTGTTATTGGTATATAGAAAGGTTATGGATTTTTGTGAGGTGATTTTATAACCTGCTGCTTTACTGAAAGTAGTAATCATTTCTGACAGTTTTCTGATGGAATTTTTGGGATCTCTTATGTATAACACCATATCATCTGCAAATAGAGATAACTTGACTTCTTCTTTTCCAATTAGTACTCCTTGTCTTTTTGCTCTTGGAAGTTTCAGGCACTATATTGAGAAGGGATGGAGATAGTGGACAGCCTTGTCCCTGGTACCTGATTTTAATGAAAATGCTTCCAGTTCTTCTCCATTTAGAATAATATTGGTTGTGAGTTTGTTATATATAGCTTTAGTTATGTTGAAATATGTTCCCTCCATACCATTTCCTTCCAGGACTTTTAACATGAATGTGTGTTGGATTTTGTCAAAGGTCTTTCCTACATCTATTGATAAGACCATGTGGTTTTTGTCTTAAGTCCATTTATATGTTTTTTTACATTTAGTGGTTTACATATTTTGAATCATCCCTGTGTCTCTGAAATAAAGCTGTGATTGATGATCTTTTTGATGTGTGTCTGTATACAGTTTGCGAGTATTTTGTTGAGAATCTTTGCATCTATGTTCATTAAGGATATGGGTCTATAGTTTTCTTTTTTTGTTTTATCTTTACCTGGTTTTGGTATTAGAGTGATACTGGCTTTATAGAAGGAGTCTGGAAGTTCTCTCTCTGTTTCTATCTTTTTAAAATAATTTAAGAAGTATTGGTTATAGCTCTTTGAATGTCTGGTAGGATTCTGCTGTGAATTCATCAGGGTCTGGGCATTTTTTTAGTTGGAAGGTTTTATATTACTGTTTCAATTTCCTTATTTGTTATGGGTCTGTTTCAGATTTTCATCTCTTCTTGGTTTAACTTTGGTGGTACCCATGATCTTAGAGATTTATCCATTTCATTTAGATTTTCGAATTTAATGGAGTATAGATTTTTAAAGTATTCCCTGATAATGTTCTCGGGTTTTTTGGTGTCTGTGGTGATGTTTCCCCTTTCATCTCTGATTTTGTTGATTTAAATTTGTTCTTTTTTTCTTTCGGTTAAGTGGACTAGGGGTCTGTCTATCCTGTTTTAACTTTTCAAAGAACTAGCTCTTAGATTCATTGATTTTTGTTTTGTTTTCTTTTTTTCTGTTTCATTAATTTCTATTCTGATTTTTGTTATTTCTTCTTGTTTACTAGGTTTGGGTTTGTTCTTGTCTTTCCAGCATCTTGGGTTGTACCATTAAGTCATTTACACATGCTCTTTCTGATTTTTTTTTTTTTTTTTAATATAGGCATTTAAGAGCTGCAAACGTCCCTGCCTTTAAGGTGTACCAGAGGTTTTATTGTGTTGTATTCTCGTTTTCATTTAGTTTCAGGAATACTTTTATTTGTGTCTTAATTTCTTCTTTAACCCATTCATCAGTCAGGATTGTATTGTTTAATCTTTATGAGTTCATGTAGTTATTAGAGCTTCTTTTGCTGTTTTAGTGCACTGTGGTCTGATAGAATGCATAGATAGAATGCATGTTATTTCGGTTATTTTGTATTTGTTGAGGTTTTGTGTCCCAGAATGTAGTCAGCTTTAGAATAACTTGCATGGGCTGCTGAGTAGAAAGTGTATTCTTTGGTCCTTGGGTAAAATATTCTGTAGATGTGTTTGGCCCATTTCATTAAGATATCATTTAATTCAGATGTCTTTCTGTTTATTCTTTGTCCAGTTGACCTGTCTATTGAAGACAGTGAGGTATTGAAGTCACCTACTATTAACTGAGTTGTGTTAATCTGTGTCTTGTAGTCCTGGAGTACTGTTTTTATGAAACTGGGTGCTCCAGAGTTTGGTGCATATATGTTGATGATTGTGATATCTTCTTGATTGATTGCTCCTTTGATTAGAATTACGTTACCCTCTTTATCTCTTCTGATTAGTTTTAATTTGAAGTCTATTTTGTCAGATATTAGAATTATAACATCTGCTTCCTTCTTAGAGCCATTTTCTTGGAATATTTTTTTCCAGTCTTTTACCCTAAAGTAGTATCTACCTCTGAAGGTGAGATGAGTTTCTTGAAGACAGCAAAAAGATGGGTTTTCTTTCTTGATCCATTCTGCCAGCCTGTGTCTTTTGACAGGGGAATTGTTAAAAGATATGTATTGGATACTGTCTTTTTAATTTCTTTTCTTTGTGTTTGTGGTCATATTTTGTGTTTCCATTGTTATACCTTTCTTTGTTTTCTTTCTGTAGCTTCTTGGATATACTCATTCCTTTCTTCAGTCCTTTGTAGTGCTCTGAGTATTCTCTGCAGGGCTGGTTTGGTGGGTGTGAATTCTTTCAGCCTATTCATGTCATGAGAAATTTTCTGTTCCCCTTCAACCGTGATGGATAGTGTTGCTGTAAGGTATTTGGGGTTGGTACCCATGGCCACTTAGAGATGGAAATACTTTGGCCCAGGCTCTTCTGGCTTTCATAGTTTGCATTGAAAAGCCAGTTGTAATTCTGATGGGTTTTCCTTTATATGTAACTTGTTTTTCTCTAGCGGCTTTCAGTGCCCTCTCTGTTCTGTACATTTAATGTTTTTACTATGACATGCCGGTTCTAATTGGTGTTCTGTGTGCTTCTTGAATCTCTATAGGTAAGAATTTCCTTAATTTAGGGAAATTTTCTTCCATAATCCCATTGAAGATCTGTTCAGTGCCTTTGGCCTGAGAGTCTTCTTCCTGTATGCCTGTAGTTCATAATTTGGTCTTTTTGTGTTGTCCCACATTTCCTGAGTATTCCATTCCTGTTTGTTAATTTTACATAGTTTTTGCTTAAGGAGTTCAGATCTTCAACTTTGTCATCCAGTCTTGATACTCTATTTTTCGTTTCATTCATTCTGCTTGTGAGGTTTTCTGCTGTTTTTTTCAATTGGCTTATTGAGTCTTTCAAGCCCATGTTTGTTTCCATTTTCATTTTCTTCACTATTTCTATCTCTTTTATGAATTTACTTTTCAAGTCATGAATTGTTTTTGATATTTCATTAAACCGCACATTTGTTTATTCTTGGGCTTCCATCACAAGGTTATTGTGCCTTTCCTCTTTAAGTTCTTTGAGTTGTTTTACTGTGTTAAGTTTTTTAATCATGTTGTGATTGTTCTTTTAAATTCTGGGATTCCTCAGGGTGGTTCTCAATTGTAGTGCATTTTTGTAGGATAGTGGGTTTTGTTGGGGACATAGTCTCTTGGTTTTTCATATTATTTGTGCTTTTGCTTTGCCATTTGGGCATATGGCTGTTCTTTGTTATAGAAACTTCTTCTCTGCTTTTGTTTAATTTAGTTTTGGTTCTGTTTAAATTGTTTATGTAACTTGGTTGCTTTTTGTTCAGGTAAGGAAAATAAATTAGTGCGTGTTTCAGGTTCTTACAGGACACTAGGCTGGTCTGGCTATTTGGTAGAACAGGGTAGTAGGTAGGCTGACCAGTAGGAGGGCTGGTCTGTGTCAAACAGATCAAGAACCAGTGGAGTCTGCTAGGAAGTTTTAACTTGTCTGGGTTAGGAAGCTAGTCCAGAGATCTGAGGCAGAGGAATTGGAGCCCCTCAGGTCCAAGGCTGCAAGGGGATAGGGTGGGAATGGACGAGAGAAATGGAATAGGCAAGATCTGACTTACCAGAGTCTTAGGTGGGCAGATCTCTTATTATTTTTCTGTGCATGTGAGTGTATTGCCTACATGCATGTAAGTGCACCAATGTCACGCAGTGTCCTCAGAGGACAAAAGAGGCTGTCAGATCCCCTGGAACTGTAGTTACAGATGATTGTTAGCTGCTATGTGAGTCCTCTGTGATAGTGCTCTTAACCACTGAGCCATCTCTTTAGCCCTTTTAGACTTTTTTTTTTAATAATGTTTGTTATGTTTGTTTGTTGTCTTTTGAGTTAGAATCTTGCTAATCTGGCTTCAGGTTCATGATCCTCCTGCTTCATCCTTCTATGTGCTGGGATTATATATTCTCACTATGATGACCAGTCTTAAGCTCTTTTTAATTGGTCACAGTTCTCTACCTTAGCACAAATAGATACAGCTTGTTTGTTTCCTAGTGATCTCAACATTCATAAAATGCTTTCCTTTGGATTAAGCAATCGTTATAATTAGTAGATTGTCATTAGTACAACCAGCAAGCATATTCTAAATTCTGATAAGTACTCATTAAACAAAACAGTAAAATCTCTGGCTGTGTGTCTCTTGATGAGATATGCTGAGAGGCTGGCTTGATGAAAGAATGGGCCCTGATGCATGTATTTGGTTTATTCCTCATTGAACCTGGGAAGAGGAGAATTGTGCCTCGCCTAAGTGGGATGAGAGCACGTGGAAAAAGAGAGCCAGGTGAATTCTGTTGCTCAGCTCAGAAGAGTGTCTGTGGACAGAGATAAACTGATCCCCTTAAGCTCCTTCCAGGTTCAGCTGTCCTTCCACAGACTTAGAGGATGACTTGTGTGCATGAATATGTGTGAGAGCAACTCTGCTAGACACATACAGTGGTTCAGGATTTGCACTCTTAATCATAGCTGCTGGGTACATTTCCATCACAGCCACCCGCTACCTGTGCCTTATTTAGTACCCCTGTAGCCCTGCACTAAGGACATAAGAATGAGGCATATAAATGTGAAGCTTTGCATGTCAGAAGCCCCCAGTTGATACTAGCTCCTTTAAGTTAGTGATTTCTTTTGTGATTTATGTTTTAAACATCAATATTGAGAATGTTATGGCCATATGATATGTTTGAGCACAAAAAGATGAAAATTTTTCTAGTGCGGTGTCATTGAAAAACAAAATCCTGACATGTTTCAGGGAAATAGCAACCTAGGAGAATATTTTATGCTGAGCACTGCTGTCATTAACCCATGCAGAGCGCTGTCTGAAAGCTAGAAGCACATGTCTTTATAGTGTTCTGTGCTTACTGTATACTTCATGCTTTTGTTCTGAAATGATGAGGTACTGTTGGGAGGGATCATGGCCCACATAAGTTGTAGCTTAGTGGCTATGTGTCTTATGTCCAGAGCAAAAGTGAGGGTTCTCCCTTCTTCTTTCTCTAACATTTCCTCTAAAATGTCCTTAGAACTTCTGCCTATCATGTTTCTGTGGTACTTCTGTCTGAACTTGTTGAAGAGGAAAGAATATAGGGAGTTAGTCAGTATTCTCTAGCAGACTCTGACCTCAGGTGAACTCACTCTTTCAGGCCAGACTACTTTCTTGCTCAGCTGTCTCTGTTAAAGGCATAACCTTCTAAGTGATCCTTTCAGAACAGCTGAAGCCAAAGGTCGATACCAGCACTGTTCCTTCACATGTACAAAGTCTCTGGTCTGTTTCTAGAGGATTATTAACCTTCTTATCCTTTATTCACTTTAAAAAAAAAAAACAAACTTTGAAATAATGATAGTTTTTTTGCTTTTTGAGAATACTTACTCCTTCACTTACTCAAGTATACATTTATGTATCCATCACTTGAATTAAGATTCAGAATTATTCCATCATTATAGACACACTGCCTCAAGTTGACTCTCTGTATTCACACCTACCTTCCACCCCTCCAACTCCTGGTATCTCACTTTCATCTCAGCCCTGTCAACACATCTGTCTGCTCTATAGTGACATCAGACCCAGGGTGCCATGGAAATGGACTCATTGCATCTTTCTTTGCAGACTGGCCTTTTTCATTAAGCGCTTGCCCCAAAATTTGCCCAGGTTGTTACTTGGGTCCATAACTTGGTCCTCTTTACTGCAAATAATATAATAATAGTCTAGTATTGGGCTGTGCCAGAGTGAGCTCAGTTATTCATTCAGTCATGAGAGACTTTTGGATTACCTCAGTACTGTACTGCTACAAATAAGGGTCATGAATCTTCATGTATAGATTTTGGTATGAAGACATGTTTTCATTTTTCTTCAAGGATTTTATAGACTGGAGGGATGCTTGCCTGATCGACAGTTTAAAAAAAAATCTAGTCCTTTGTGTAGTTCAGTAATAAATGATAAAACTCCTAAAAATCTTAATTTAAATAAAATCCTTTCATGGTAAGAGAATGCATAGTTTAATAGTTTTCTCTCACTCTCTTTTTTTTTTTAAAGACTCCTCAGATAACAAGGAAAAGAAATCTTTTAGTCTTGAGGAAAAATCCAAAATCGCCAAAAACCGAGTTCATTATATGAAATTCACAAAAGGTAAGAGCAGAATTTATTTGCTGTTGAAGTCTATGTTTTACTTGGTTTTCTGAGGCATTTTTAGCTCTTGGCCAGTGCTGACTGCTTGTTTTAAGTTCTAAATAGGGGTAAAGAGGGTCTGGGAAGCCTGCTGAATTGATATACAGCAGCCCTGGGTCTCAGGGATCAGTGGAATTGCAAGTTGCTCATGCTGACTTGCAAAGGATCTTGTTAAAATGTAGCTTGAGGTGCTATGGTGCTAAGAGGAGCCCAGGTGAGGTTTAAGACTGGGCAGGTCCTGTGGCAAGGTGATGTTGAGAAAGGTTGGATACTGAGCTGTAAATCCTGCCTTGCTTACCAGGCTGCCCCCTACCTTCCCATGTCGTCATTTGTTAGTACAAGTGTTCTCTATAGCCATTAGGTGGCAGTCTTGTATAGGTGAGAAGCCTTTAACTTAAATCTCTAGCTAGTTTCCATAGAGTAGGCACAAAGTCTGTTTCTAACATACTGTATTTCATATATACTGGGTGTAGTGGTTATTGTGCTGTGATATTCAGTCACTATTTGATTGTTTTTTTGGGAGATTAGATATCTGTTTCTGTTGGGCATAATGCAGGGTGGGCCTAGCTAAACCACCTGCCAGGAGGAATGAAGGAATGGCTCTCGTGGGTGTGGTGCTCTACACCGGTAGGTTGTGAAGCCAGTTTCTGCCCAGCACCTGGAGAGAACCTAATCCACCTGAGAAGAAACTGCAATTGGCTGTGGTCAGGACCCCACTCCATAAGGCTATTGGCTAATAAGACCTATAAGACTCTCTGCTCTTTCTTAAATAAATGAGTTTGCAGCAGACCACCACTGCTGGCTTTCCACTCAACTCCAGGAGTCGGTATCTTGACTCTGCGCCTACTCGCCCCCTCCCCCTGTGGTGGAGCTCCTTCGGTCCCCCTTGGGCTGGCCCTGAGTGCTGGGACCCCCAACATGTTTCTATCTCTGTGCCAGAGAAAGCTTATCTTTCAGAATTTTGGAAGGTGTTTTACTCCCAGAACCTGCCTGAATAGCAGGCAGAACCTACACTATGTGAAACTGTTGGTGGCAGTTTGCATTTTGGGACCCCAAAAGATAGAACTGGATTTGGAAGAAGTGAAAGGCACCATAGCGCTACAGGGATTCAGAAGCTGAATAACTTCTGAATTGTGTGCAAGGACCAGAGTTTCCCCTTCCTTCTGCCCACATATATGTGTTGAATTGTTCTTTCATGACATCCCTTTCTTTTTCTCAGGGAAGTAGCTTCTTACCAGGGCTTATCTCTATCCAACTTGCAGTAGGACAGAAAACACCTTTGTTTCCCCTCAGTCCTTTGGAGGCAAGGGTAATGACAGTTTCTTAATTACCCTATCCCTTAGGAAGAGCCCTTCTCTTTTCATTAGTCTCTAGAAAAACTAGAGATATTGTAGAAGAGTATTGTTGTAGAGTAGACCATGGAACTAGCTTTCTGATGACATGGTGACCTTTTCCTCTGTACATTCTTCTGATTGCCCTTTAGTACCTAGCTACATGTCTGACTTCATCTGAAGCATTTACCTTAAGATAAACCTCACAGATCCCCTTCAATCTGCTGGTTATTGGCTGTGTCTGCTCCTATTTCTAGTTTAGCCACTCCCTTGCTGGTGAAACTGAATGGTGTGTTTTGCCTTCATTTCTCTTTTACAGTAGTGTTTACATATTCATCAGCCTTGATCTAGGAGAAGGGAGACTTGGCATGCAGAGAAGAGCGAGCTGGAGATGTGTTGTGATAGAGGAGAGGAGACTGAGTCAGGAAATGGAGGACCTCCTACTCACTGGGATTAAATAGAAAGGATAAGAAAAGAGAATGAAGGAAATAACAGAAACCATTCATCTTCACCAGCCAGTAAAAGTTGACTTTAAAGTTCTTTAATTTCTCTCTCTTTCTCTCTTTTTAAGATAGGGTCTCACCCTGTGTCCCTGGTAGCCCTGGCTGGCCTGGAACTCACAGACATCTTCCTGCCTCTGCCTCCCTGCATCTCTGCCTCATGCTGAAATTTCAAGCATGAACCACCATATTTTCTTTTCGACTGATA
The DNA here is from genome assembly GCA_035773235.1 of Eospalax fontanierii. Classification (NCBI taxonomy): domain Eukaryota; kingdom Metazoa; phylum Chordata; class Mammalia; order Rodentia; family Spalacidae; genus Eospalax; species Eospalax fontanierii. The sequence goes on along the minus strand of CM069542.1, from coordinate 56,954,688 downwards.
TTGTCTCTGGGTGTGAATGATAACCATAAACTATTAGGTTGTCCTAAAGGAACCTGTCTTAGGTCAGAGGAAGCTGACTTCTAACTATTGCTCTCCCAGACACAAATGCCAAACTATTTCCCTTCTTTCAGACACTGTTTCCTCTTCTGTAAAATGAGGAGATGAGTATGTCACCATGACTTAAGTCACCTCTCCTTTGTGATTTATGAGAGATTACCCCTCTTATGGAATTTGTGCTGCTCCAGCCTGGTGGATAATAGGGACTTTAATGTTCCAAATGAAATTTACTTCTCCCTTGGCTGATAAGGATGATTCATGTTTTGAGTCCTTGTGTGGTCTAGGAAGCTAAAACATAGGAAGGGGCACTCTCCTGGCCTGTTGAAAACTGAAGACAAAAACCTTGCCAGAGCAACTGGGACTGTAAAATCTGCTGCTGTCCAAATGTTGACTACATCATTTTGGTCCCAATGCAAAGTCTTTTTTTTTTTTTTTTTTGTATATTCAACTTTGTGACTTTGATTTGAAATAATTAATTACATAATTTAAAGTTACTTTCATCCATGTTTGTTTAAAACCTAACTACAGTGTGTTTTCTTCCCATCCAAGAAATGTTTGATGAGGTCATAAGCACAAAAAGGAAAATGCTAATTTATACAGAACTGTTGAGGCTATTTCCCTTATTTATACAAAGATGGGTGAAAAGTTGTGTGAGCTATAGCAGTACAACTTCAGAGTACTGTGTTCAAACCTTGTTCTGTGGGATAGTCTGCGGTTTGTGTCTGTGGTAATATATATGTGTGTATATGTGAGCATGTAGATGTTGATATTGTCTAGTCTCTGCCTCAGTCACTCCCCCCCGCCTTTTTTTTTTTGAGGCATGGTCTTCCTAGCAGTCTCACCGGGCCTAGAAGTTGCTGATGTATCAAGCTGGCCTTGATGATCTCACAGAGATCTGTTTGTCTTTGTTGCCTGAGTGCTGAGACTAAAGGTGTGTGCCACCGTGTCCAGCACTCCACCTTGTTTTTTGATATAAGGTCTCTCACTGAGCTGGGAGCTCACCAACTGGTTAAACTGGATGGCCAGCAAGACCCCAGTATCCTCCTGCCTCCACTTCCCAATACTGGGGTTAAAGGTGTATGCCACCACACCATGGATTTTATGAAGGTCCTGAGAATCTTAGCCCAAGTCCGCAAGCTTGAACAGCAAGCACTTTACCCACTGAGCCCATCTTCCTAATATTTTATATGCATCTTAAACAGGGAGTTCCTGAAGGACACACGCTCTAGGTAATTGGCAAGTGAATGACATAGCTAACTCCTCCCACCGTTGTGAGGAACATTGCTCTTTAATTTATTCTTGACTTCATCGTGTAAATGAATTTTTAAACAACTGAAGCCACCCATATAATCTAACAAATGCATTTATCAAGCCAATATTTCTTTAGGACCAGGGCTGCAGCTATACCTCATTGAAGAGACTCCTCAGTTCTTATATCTATGTGTTATAGTCCATTTGCTTCCCAAGTGCCAAAACTAGTTTCAGAGGCAGTGGTGCTGGACTAGCTGGTACATTTGGCAAATGTGAGGATTCCAGCAGCCGTACTCCTCCTGCCAGTTACTACTGTGACTGTCTGGAAAGCCTGAGAACTGTAAGTAATAGCTAGACTGCTCAGATGATCCTAAAAACAGTGAAGCTCTACACCCAGCTTTGCACGGACTTTGTTGCAGCTGCTTGGCTTCTAGAAGCCTTTCTTCCTGGTTCTCAAGGTGCTGTGGCTAGTTGTAGATGAACAGATAGAGGAACCACAGCTAGATAGATAACAAGTACTTCTTGTCCTGTTCGGTTTTTCTCTTAATCTCATTTTATCAAGGATCTAGGTTTGTTAATAGCATTTGTTGTGATTTTACCATAGCTCAGAACTGAAACTACTATACCTTAAAGTTAATTTTTTTATATTTATTTTTTATTTTATGAGTGTTTTACCTGCAGTTCTGTGGAGGCCAGAGAGGGTGTTGGATCCCCTGGAACTGGAGTTGGGATAGTTGTTAGCCACCATGTGGGTGCTAGGAATCAAACCCACATCCTCTTTAAGAGCAGCCAGTGCTCTTAACCACTGAGCCATCTCTCCAGTCCCCAAATTGTTAATGTGTATATTTTATTCAAAAGTGGTCATAATTTTACAATATATATACACATATGTGTATATACATATATAAACAATTCTGCTAGTATCATTAACTACTAATAATTTTAAGATCACTTTCATCTTCACATTTTACTTTTGTGTAAGTTTCTTTTAAATGGGCTGTGACTCTTATTTCTTCTGTGTTTTCTTGTTTTCCAGATCAAATGCAAAGCAAGGCCTGTAACAGTCCTGGTTTCTCCATTTGCTTAAGTAAACTTTGCTAGAGGATAGGACCTTCTGACCCAGGAACCCATGACCCAAACTTTAGAGCTCCTCATGCCTCCATTGGTGCAGCTCCTGTCTACTTGCGTGGCAGCTTCCCTTAGAATTTGTTTTGAATCTTGGTGTGCTCACATTTTTACATCTTATTTATAAATTGTGGTTCCATCTTCCTTTTCTTTGATCCCTTCAGCTTGCTTTTAGTGGAATTTTAAAAGATCTCAATTTGCCTTTCCTTTTAGGATAGCTCCTCTTTTTCAAAGGCTAGATTGAAGATCACTTGTTGATGGTTTGGGGAGCATTTTTGCTTGTTTGTTTGTAGGCGGGGTCTCTTTATGTGTTATACATTAGCCAAGAACTCTTGATTCTCTTACAGAAGCCTCCTGGGTGCTTAGATTATAGGCATGTGCCACCATGAGCTTCTGCTGCTCATTCTGAACCCAGTTCAGCTGGATCCCTTCTCTGAGATAGAGCCTCCATGTTGACTGTGCTCTGCAGTGGGAAATGGGTTGCACTGGTGATAGCCGAGAATGGGCTCTACCTTCCAAGAGGTTGCCTTTGTCACCTCTCTGGTTTATTTCCTGTGCTCCTATTTTTGATAGGCCTCACTCTGTTCTTAAGTAGATTTTCCTTGGGTTCTTTGCATAGAGGTTCTGTTGGTAGTAGGCTAGACTCCAGAATGCTAGTTTCTGCTTCAGGTAGAAGAAGAGCAGCTCAGGGAGCCTTCCCTTCCCTCAGGAAATGCTTGTGCCAACTGCACCATCCAGTCTGGTACCACTGCCCATGAAACTAGTTTTGCATAAATTTGAAAGATGAGTTTTTATTTTTTATTTTTTTCAATTTATGGAGTTACTGACCAGTATCACATTTGAATGCCCTAGTGGTGATCAGTGAGCCAGAATCTTTTGGGTCATGACATTTTGCCAAGTCAGTTTGCTGCAGAAAACCAAGAGCAGTGAGCTAGTGCCTGTGGAACTTGACTTCTAGTATCTGACCTGATCGTCCCTCCCTCAGTCTAGCAGGCTTTATAGATGGAGTGGTCAAGCTTTCAGATGTGCTTTCCTTGAACTTGATTGATGGGAATGGATTTGGCTGCCTGCTCACTGGGTACTGTGGGGTAGAGGTAGGAATTCCAAAAGTGAATTTTCAATTAATGATTTGTGGGTTTGGAATATAGTAGGAGTTTTGTTTTTAAAATAGGAATCATAGGTCTTTGGACACTGAGCCATTCATTTCTTTCTTGTCACTACGTAGCCTTCTATTTAACAATAGCATAGCTGTTACAGTTACGAGCATTTTTTAAAAGGAAAGGTTGAACTTTGATTTGCATTTATTCTTTTAGTTTTCATTCAGTAATTATTGAGATCCTGCATGTTAATAATTAGTCATTGAATGAGTGAGCGTTTAAAAGGTTTGAAGTATATGTCTAAAAGGGTTTTCAGTTCTACATTTCATAACCCTCAGTAAGTAACTGTGTCTCATTGAAGGGAATGAGATCTGTGTTGTAAATGGGGAACACAGAGACCAGGAAGTTCCATTTTGAAGGCAACAGCTGGGCCAGCTTCAAAATGAAGCTTTGTTTGTAGTCTATGTACTCCAGGTTGTTTATAGTCAAGAAGAAAGTGTGGACAGTTCTAGTTCTAAGACATTCACTTAACTTTTCAATTTAATTGATTTTATTGATCAAAGTAATAATCCGTGAAAAGGGGTCAGCAGTTAGAAGACTTGTTTCTTTACCACAAGCCACCTTCTTTTCAGGAGTTGCATATTTATTCTTGAACTTCTTATTTACAAGTGAATGGTCTTACTGAAAAACATTGTGTTGTTTTCTAGGGAAGGACCTGTCGTCTCGGAGCAAAACAGACTTAGACTGCATTTTTGGAAAAAGGGGGAGCAAGAAGACTACTCAGGTACCCAGCCACAGGGTTGAGATGCTGTTCGTGTGTTTTCATTCTGTTTGGTTCCCAAGAGCATAGGCACTTCACAGACAGTTACCCTCCCCCACAACCTCCCCAATAAGAACAGCAAAATTGACAAAGCTGCTTTGAGAGGCTTCATACAAAAGCTGAAGGGTCCTCTTACTAGATATGTGGTATGGATATTTGTTACCTCTGAGGTGAGGGACTAGATCAGATGCAGGTAAGAATGTCTATTGCTGATGTATTTTAAAGGAAAACTATATCCCTTCATCAGGGAGGAGAAATCACAGAGAGACTTGGTTATCTTTTAGTTTGTTTGACTCAGACTTCACGACTGTCTGGGGTACCCATCAGATCCATTTGAGGGCCTTCACAGTGCTGGGTCCCACCTGGGGAGTTTCAGTGGATGGTCCCTTCATTGTATATTATGGTTTGTTTCAAACCTGTAGTTAAGAATCATGTGACTAAACTCCCTCCTTAATGTGACAAACCTGTGATTCATAATCCTCATAATTCAGTCAGGCTGTATATTACAGAGAATTTATGTACTATTTCCAAATGTAAAAGACAGCTTTGTATATAGTTTTGAAGTGAAAATATTAGAGATTTTGAGCTCTGGATATCTGAAGATAGTGAAATTTGGTTCTGACTGAGGACATCTGAAAAAACATGGTTACTGTGGTTACTTGGTGTATCTACTATGTCATGTGTATGTTCTTTTATTGGTTTCTGGCTAAGGACTTTGGTGATCATAGAACAAAAAGACAGTATTTCTCATTTGTCTGGGGTTTTCCCTAGACAGGAGTCTCACCCCTACCCCAGGATGGTAGATATTTGTTACACAATATTATTTTTAGAGCTCTAGAATTACTCCCAATGAGGGGTTTTCAGGGGCTGAGTTTCAAAGCTTTCCTAGCTTTCACCTTATCTCTTTAGCAGAGGGAGTATGGAAGAAGTAGGTTCCCAGGGCTCCCAGTGGCCTGCTGAGTCTTGTGGAAGATGGCCTGCCTTCAGTGAGGAGGTGTTCTGATATTGGCATCCTGCTGTTCACATTGGGTTTCTGGAAAGAGCTGAGGTCATCAAACAGATCAGGCTTGACTACTCTTGGGCCTTTCACAGTTGCCCTGTGACCTGCATTGGACTGGGTTCTCTTGTTCACTGATACTTTTTACCTGGCTTATCTTTACCTTCTACCTTGCTTTGGCTATCCTCCAGAGCATGTGTTTCAAAGAGGACCAAGTTCCCCAGGCCACTTTCTTATGCTGTCTTCTCTCTGCCCTAGAAGCCCTCTTACAGTCACATTGTACTTTTGTGAAAGTCTTACACCCCAGGCAGCTTCTTTTATTTGGCTTCATCTTGCATTCTTGCCTCATTGGCCCTTCCAGAGTCTCGCTGTCCTGCTCCTTCCCCACCTCCCATGCTCAACCTGTGTCATCATACAATGAGGATGGAACTATGGCCGTGAGCTTTTGATACAACTAAAAGAAAACTTACATGGTGAGCCCAGAAAACTTCCTTCTAGGAGATGAGAGGCTTCTAACCCTGGGTCAGACTTCTGTTTGAGGACTTAACTGGAGTCAGGTGCTGAGGCTTTTCCTTACTCTCCAGCATTTTTGGACTTTCTGGTGGAACTGTCACCTGTAATCATGTCAAAGTGAGATGTTCCCTGTGACTCAGATGCTTTAACAATTCCCCAGTACTAGCCCATGGAAAAACTCAATTGGCCCAGATGAATAATCACAATCACTATTGGTGTCTTGCTTTGACTGTGCAGAGATTCTCTACAGTGGTGCCTTGGCCTTGGAGATAGTGATGGCTCCCAATGTCACCAGGAGCCTTCTGTGAGGTCTATTCATGGTCCTCATAGAGAGCTTCAAGCAAAATGAAAGTGCTAGGCTCCCATCCCAAATCAATTATGACCAAGTTTAGGGTTAGGGTGCAGACATTAGTATTTTTAAAGTAGGGATTTTTTTAGGGCTAAGGAGATGGTTCAGTGGATAAAATGAAGTTGCACCCTCAAAACTCAAATAAAAAGTTTGGTGGGTGTGGTGTCCACCTGCAGTTGCAACTGGGAGATGAGATGGGTGTTGAAAGGGGGATATATAGGATCAGGAATCCCTGGGGCAAGCCGGCTAGCCAGACTAGTTAGGCTAGCAAGAGTCTCTGCCTCAGTATATAAGGTGGAGACTGATGGAGGAAGAAACCAGACATCAACCCCAAGCCTACACATGCACACACATATACCCCTGCACACATATGAATATGCATACATACCACACACATATATAGGCAAAAAAAAAAAAATGTGGTCTCCCCATCTGATCCAAATAAGGACTGGAGTATGTGGCAAGGGAGCTGGGGTTGAGAATATCAGGGAGGCCCTGAAACAACTATGCTGAGAGAGCTGGTCTACTGTCACCACTGTGCCTGCAGCTTCTTAAACCTTCATGTACCCAAGTCATTCAAGGAACTTGCTGAACTGTAGATTCTGGTTCCCAGATCTCAGCCTGGTCTTAAGAGTCTGCATGTCTGTGGAGTCTCTTGGGTGTTGTTAATCCAGTTAAGGGATGGCCTCGTGTATACATCCACATGAATGCAGAAAACAGTCTAATTATACTCAAGACCGCAAGCAAGCAGTCGTCTCCCTAGGCAGAATCACTTCTATCTCTGACACACGTTGGATTTTGTGTACTAAGGTAAGGCTCTACTTCTCTTGAACAAAAGTGTTGCTCAGACACCTTACCATGTTAGTTACAGCAGCCTGCACATCCAGGGGCAAGAGGCCTTTGTGGGGATTGGTTTGAAAATACTTCTGTTGGCTCTTCTCAGTTGGATTATTGCTGTTTTCCTTCCTTGACCCCCATAGTAACATTGGCTTGACTTTATGTTTGGCATTGCCAGGCATTGTGTCTAATGAAGACACTGATCTATGATACTTTACATTTGGACTTTTTCATCTGTCGTGTGCAGGTAGGTGGGACAGGGAGCAACTTAAAAGACAAAAGACCTGTGTTGTTTCTAGGTCTGCATCCCCAGAATATGCTTGATCCAGTGTGTCACATGGTAGGGGTTCAGTATATTGTATTTCCTCTTTTTTAAAAAATGGACTTAATTTTTATGTATTTTAAAAATCATTGTTTGCATAACTTTGGGTCTGATATTTGGAATATTTTGTTCAACAAATACCTTCTCTTGAGAGTGGGAGCTATGCATCAATTTGCCTTCTGTGCTGGGTACCATCTACTGATGTCTGTAGTAGATTCTTGAGAGAGGATTTAGTGAATATTTGCTCATGCTGTTTTATGTTTTTAAAAAAACAGCATAGTTTATTGACTTTTAGATGTTGTATCTCAGGTTAGGATACTTTTTCATAGTCTTAACTGTTTCTTGTTGCTCTGGAAGTTAAAGTATCCATGTCACTGTAGGGACTTTGTTCAGACTTTATTGATACTTAGCTTTTTTTCCAACTGCAGAGGCTGCAGAGCACAAGTCTAGCTAAGGCCAGCTCTTCAGAAGTACTTGCTTAATGAATGGAGGAACATTACAAACTGCCTGTTACTCAGAGAACTTTTAATAAACTGCACTGTGTGGGAATGGCTGGCTGTACTCGTCTAATTTTCAAGGCCTTCTTTTCCCCAACTTTGTGCTACATTAATTGGAAGACAGTGGAGTGCTTCTAAATTGGAGCTGCCTGCACCCTTTTCAGAGACAAATAAATAGCCCAATATATTGAAATTACTTGGGCTTTGAGAGGTGCTTGTCATGACTTGGAATTATATGTGTGTGTGTGCGTGTGTGTGTGTTTGTGTCTGTCTGTCTGTCTGAGTGGATGTGTATTTTTGTTTTCTCTTGGTTTGCAGATTGAAGTTGGAGACATTGAAAAACAAATTCCATTAGTTCCTATCTGGTTGAACTTCCTGATACTCCTGGTTTGTTCCTCCTCTCATTTTTTCCCTCCCCCACATTCCCAGTTTCCTTCCTCTATCCAGCTTATTTCCTGATTCAGCCTTATCGCTAGAGAAAATACTCCTAAACCATATCAAGGGTTGGAAATGTGTTACTCACAGTCTCACTTTGTTTCTTTAAACAACAGGCCTCTGGCATAGGCTTTTGGCAAGTAATAGTCCACAGCTTCATCTGTATGAGCTGATTGAGTTGGAACCATGTGAGTATTTCTTCTGCTTTCCTAGGATCCCCAATTCACAGTGGCTGTCTTTGCCCTGTTTAACTGATTATTCAGTTTGAGAAGTATCTCCATGTAGACCCTTTTCTTTTGTTTGGTTGGGTTCATGGGATGTTTTTCAGTACCTTATCTTCCTCATGGAGAAGATGATGGTAAAAACAATCCATCTCTTCAAAATGTTAAATTATTACTCAAACTATCTTTGAGTTGAAGGCTGTTTCTCCCTTAGCTCTAGATTTCATATAGGTTAATGACCTATATTAGTGATCTTTGTTGAGCTTTGCAATGATTTACAGGATGTGGCTCTTTGTTTCTGTAGCCTCTTACCGTTCCCACCCTGGTCACTCACTGTAGAGAGCACCAGAAGGGCAGGTAGCTCTTACAGGATAGTTGTTCATGGTCTTCTGTAAAGAAACTTTTAGTTAGAGGTAGATGTGGCCTAAGCCAATAAATGTGCCATATGATACACTTGAGTTCTAAAATTTATTTCTCCCTCAATAATGCTTTCCATAATACTTGCCATTATTTGACAGTTTACAGCAGAGTCCAAATTCAAAATAGAGTAAGTTGGAACATTTGGCCCCAAATCTTTTTACCACTTTAAGGTAAAATTTTATGAGGGGTATAAGTCTCAATGGATCCTGAAAAGATTAATTTGGTAGCAGTTACATGAAAATTAAGTTAAAGGGTAGGACATGTAGCCTGATCCCAGATTAATCCAGACTGAGTTGTAGCATGCATCTGCCTGAATACAGGCAGGAGCTCCAGTGGAAGGGCTGCACCTGTGTGAAAGTCATCAGCCTTTCACTTGTTTTCTGCAGTCTGCTTGCAGATTGGCATGTTTTATTCAGACCTGGGTAGTGCCGTATTTTAAAGTAACGTGCTCAGAACATATTTGGGATCAAAGATTTCTGGGAAGCCTACTATGTACTGGAACAGGTGGCAGAAGTGGGCATGCCTAGCAGATGACCGCCTAAGGAAAAGGAAGCAGGAGAGCTGACAGTTAAACCCAGAGAGATATTTCTGCTGAGGGAAAGGAAGCAGCCCAGGCCAACTGCTGTCCTGCTAAGGATGCACCTTGTGGTCACTTTCCGGCAGGAGGTCTTGTACAGGTAAGAGGGAGCGGAATCTCCCATGTGACTTGCTGCTGACATGCCAGCCTTGCCTTTAAGTTTTAGGTTTTCCTAGGCTGTCAGGAAATATCACTCCATTTTTCTTGTTTCTCATACTGGATCACTGGACTTTGTCCACTTATGTTTTCTCAAGGGAATAGTTTTGAAATATCTTTGGGTATCCAAAGCAGAAATCAAGTAAGTCTGAGGAATAGTAGCAGGTTGTTTCTCTTAGCTGATTTAAGACTTAATAAGTTATTGGAGAGGCCAAGTGTCAAGGGTAAGTAGCTTTCTTGGATGTTCCTGTTGATCTGTAAGCACAATATTCTTTTTAAAAAATTTTTTTATTTTATGCATGTGAATGTGCTTGCATGTAGGTAGGTGTACCTTTGTCATACAATGCCTGCAGAGATCAGAAGAAGGCTTCCAATCCCCTGGAACTGGAGTTATGGACGGTTGTTAGCTGCCATGTAGGTAGTGGGAATTGAACCTGGGTCCTCTGCAAGAGCAGCCTGTGCTCTTAATCACTGAGCCATCTCTCCAGCCCAAGCCCAGTTTTCTTACCAAGAGTGCTGAATTGCCTGGTATGATGGTACACACCTTTAATCCCAGCACTTGAGAGGCAGAGGTAGAGGCAAATGGATCTCTGTGACTTCAAGGCTAGCCTGGTCTACATGTGAGACCCTGTCTCAAAAAAGAGTGTTGAATTATATATTCCGTTTGCCATAGCGGGCCTCAGCCATGCCTACATTTCACCTGCTCTTACATCTTGACCCTTGTCAGTTCCTCCTAGGAAAGTGGAATCCAGGTCTCCTTCCCCAACCTGGGGTAGCTTTGATTCCTTGCAGCCAAGATTGAGGCTGTGTTGATGCTGTGAGACTTCAAAGGCTATGTGAGTTAGAATGTTTGCTCTCAGAGTAACACCCACATGGAGAGACCCTGATCTTGCTGATAATGGGAAAGGCCACAGAAAACTGACAATAGAGCCAGACTTTGAGGACAAGAGTTCTAGATGGAAGGACACAAAAACGACCTCAGACTCCAGTGCCAGTGGGGTCCTTGCTTGTCAGTGTAAGTGAGTGAGTAGTCTTTGAGATAGGGAAATGAAAGAAACCGTGGTAAGTGCTAAAATGAAATTGCCGTTGATGATGACAGTGGCAGTATGTACTCTCTGGACAGGTGAAACATGTTTGTGTCTGTTCTAAATAGACTACTTTGTCTTTGACTTTACTAGGAAGCCAGAAAGGTGGATAGCTTTTTGTACTTATGTGTAGAATTGCATAGTTGAACCTCCTATTTCCTCCATCTGTCAGTGTGCTAATCATGTTGTCTCCTGAATATGAATAGCCATGTCTGCCTTCCTTTTTCATTTGAGCTTCTGTCTTCCTTGTGCTTCAGTGCCTGCCAGAGGCCTCAGAACAGAGGAGGCAGGGCAATGTCTGTGATGGAGTCAGGTGTCGGGGTATTACTGACCATGGGAGGATTGCTTGATCTCTTTGGATCCAGAGCACAGGAGAAATCACTGCAGTGAGCAAGAAACATCATAGAGCAGTTTTTCTTACTGAGCCCAGCTTTTGATAAAGGGAAGAGGAGCGAGCTATTGACTCTTAGGTACCCATTCTATCAGTGGTCTGTTAATCACAGAGGATAAATTATTACTCTTCAGAAACAGGAAGGGCTACCTTGGCTTGAAGGCATCTGTGCCTTTCTTGTATCTGTTTTTCTCTTTATTGGTAGAATCTCTTGCCTCTAGCCATTTGCTCCTTGGGGGTTTTGTTAAGGACTGAAGGGAAACTGAAGGGAGCTCTTTTGATTTATCTTCTATCCTTTCCTTTTGGTCACTCCTCTGGGCTAAAATAGCCGAGTTGGCTTTAATATGTCGCCATTAGAGACCAAACATTAGCTGAAATAAACCATCATGCCTCACAATGAAAAATGTCCCCTGATTGGCTAATTAATCAGTCAAAGGGGAATGACATGGCTCTCGGCTTGAGGGACTCTGCTAGAGAGAAACAGGCTGTTGATAAATGGTTTTCCAACAAATTCATATATCAAGGAAACTTAGTCATTTTTTAACTACAGTTTGTGTGACTGCAGTTTTTTCCAACTTTTTCTTTTCTGCTGCTCTTGCTGTTTAGGCAGCATTTTTGTGCTGTTGATAGAAAAATAGAGGATTTTTAGATATGAGAAAACAAATGCTTTCTATTTATTCATGTTTGCTAGACTGATTGATTTTGACTGCCTGGTTTTATCCATAGGTGAAATCAGACAATTTTCCCAAAAATAATTTATGAAATTATCTTTTCCTGGCTTCCTTCAAAGCTAAGATCTCCAGACTGCAGTTCACACTGTCTGAGGATAAGTTCTGGCCTGAGTTCTTGTTGGCAGTGAGCTTGAGTTCCCATTTTCTCATTTTAAATGGGGGCTAACAGGGGACTTGCCTGCCAGCCTGTGAGGATGAAGGCGATCACCTGTGGTCAGTGACTGCACATGGAATGGGTGCTTTGCCCACTGTTAGTTTTTTTAATCAAATTAGTATTTCATACAGATACGAAAACATTAAGCTGTGTCAAATACTTCACAGTTGAAAAACAGTATTCCTCACTCACACCCACTGCTGCCCCAGCTCTCGGCCCTGCTCCCTACAGCACCTTCAGTTCTTTCACCTTCATATTTTCAAATAAAAATATTATATTGACATTTCTTCCCTTTTTCTTTTCAAATTTGCCTCATAAATTTTATTCTTGATTCAGGACAACCCTTCCATTCCCAAAATGTATCACATGCTACCCTGGAAAACACAGCAAATTCCCAGGATCTCCAGGGAAGATGTGTGAAAGGAGATGCTGAAGACTAGGAGCACTCTTCAGTTCCCCTGTCTTCCTGTCCTTCCCCTTTTAATAGTGTATAACTTCTCCCCACTGACTTTCCTTTCATCTACTGAGTCCCTTAATAAAGGACCAAAACAACCCATCCCTACTTAAAGAAACAAAATACCTCAAATATGGTACCAAGACATGAGGTTATGGGCTGCCAGTAGAGAAGAGGTAAAGGGAATAGAGGCCATCCTTATCTGCTCTGGGACTTCCTTCCCCGTTGCATCTTCTGGCCCTGTGTATCTGCCATATCTGCTGGTACCTGCCTGTAGCAGACCACTGGCTTCAGACATAACAGTTCCTCACTGATAGCACATGAGACTGTTCCTCAGGGCCATGGTGTTAGATTGATGTCAGATACTAATCCACAGAATGGAGGGTTTCAGAGTGCTTGGGTCCTTCTTGGGTTCCATGACCATGTCCTTGCCCACAGGGAAAAGGGAGAAGTGCATTGATCGTAGTGTTACACAGACACTGTGGACTAGATAGGGAAGGAAAAGATCATACTGCTGGAAAGAGCCCTTGCAGGAGCCCAAGTGAGAGCCCATCCATTGATATTTCTGTTTATTAATTAACATCTGGATGTCTACCTAGATTAGGACTTAGACCTTTTTTATAGCTCAAGCTATGTGGTCCCTGCTAAGCCAAATAGTATACTATAATATTACTGCAACTTTGTTGTTTTCTGATGGAAAAGGGGGGCTTCTGTGACTTGTTCCCACTGCTGGAAGTGGTTGCCCAGAAACCCTCCCCAAATTCCTGTGCTGCTCTTTGGGACTGCTTGGTGACTGCCCACATCCAGCTTTTCTTCACCTTTCTCTTTTCCTCATTTCATTCCTGTTGCTCTGATGAAGTATCCTGACAGAAATCAACTTAGGGGAGAAAGGTTTTATTCAGTTTACAATTCCAAGTTAATAGTTCATTGAGGAGAAGTAAAGGCAAGAACTTGAAGCAGCTAGTCACATGTGCTGTCAAGAACAGAGAGAGAATGAATGCACGCATGACTATGCTCAGCCCCCTCTACGCTTTGACAGTCCAGGACCCAAATTCAGGAAATGGTGCTGGCCACCATAATTGAATCTTCCCACCTCAGTCAGCATAATCAAGACAACCCTACTGATATATCCACAGGTCAACCTGACATAGATACTTCTTGAGACTCTTCCCAGGTGATTCTAGAATGTCAAGCTTACAAAAGTAGACCACATTGGTAGCTCTGCCTTCCTAAACCTCTTACCTACTCACATAGGTAAGAGTACAGGTCTGAAAATATTTCTAAATGGCAGATGAGGTTTAGAAATGGGGGCTGGATTAAGTCTGTCAGAATTTTGAAGATTTTACTGGAGTCTTGATACCTGTTGTTTCTTTACCATGGACCTATTTATCTCTCTTTCAGGAGGTTTTATACTCTACTTAACCTTGGATTCTATAGTCTCATAAAAATGGGAGTTGAGTGGTTTTGTTTCCTAGACACTTCATATCCTAGAAGATCTGAAAGGCACTTTCATATTCACCCCAGTCCTCTTCTCTAGTTGTGTGGGTATTGTGGGATAGTTTTTAGGTTACTCTTTTGTCTCTGGTTTTTCTGTATCCTTTTTCTACTTTGGGGGAGACCCTCTTGATTTTATTTTCTAAGCTTTCTATTAAAATCTTAAGTTTGACTCATATTTTTAACTTCCAAGAACTGTTTCTCTTACTTATTTTCAAATAGCATCCTTGTATAGCACTATGCCCTGTTGTCTCTGAAAGCATTAGGTATTTAGATTCAAACTGCTACCTTTTCTCTTTTGAATGGCCTCTGTTCTTTTGGCTTTGGTTGTTTTCTCATATCAGAGGATTCTCATTTAGTACAGTCATCCTTTGCTATCCATTCTGATTTAAATCAGTTAAAGAAATGCTGTTGGGGGCCTGTTCAGAGGCAGGCATCCTTTCTGGCTGGTGAACTTTTCTGTAAGGGATCCTAGGGAATTGGGATTTTATAGGGAACCTCTAGGTGGCTAGGTTCTGTTTCTCTACAACACTGTAGTTTGGAGGACAAGATCTTGGTCTTTGGTATTTAGAGTGGGAAGGACCTTGTTCCTACTCTCTCCTCTCTCCCTCCCATCAGTGGCCCTTTCCCCTTTCCTCCAGCCACAGCTCAGTTCTTGCAAGCAGAAAGGCTCAGACTTGTCTCCAGAAATTATACCCTCCGTCACTTCCGTGTTTTTATTTTAAAGGGGAAAATGGCTAGTGGTCCCCATTCAGCAAATTGCATAGGGCCTAATCCTGGGATCATTTAACAAAGTTACTCCAGGAAAAAGGAAATTTATTTTCCTCCATGATCTTGAGCCATACCTTAACTTCTCTGGTGCTGAATTTTACATTAAAGCTTTGAGGAGGCCACTTCTTAGGAAGATGGTGGTGAGTGGACTAAACCTGTACTCAGAGATGTGGGAAAGAGAGTTAAAGCACTGTGCATACTTTGTACCATTGTTTGATAATGAACTTGAGGGTGGTCATTAGGTTTTTCTTCTGAGTCTCATATCCACTGACCATCCCGAGGCCTTTTAGTTTTTATATTTTTAATACATCAGGTATTCAACTCACTTTTCAATTTCTCCTGGTGAAGCTGTTCCTAATTCTTGCTACTCCTGAATTCTAATCATAATTCTGATCATAAATATTCCTAATTGAACTCCTTATTATTTTCAAAGCATCTTGTTATCATGTGTTTTCTCAGAATACTGTGCTGTACAATGTCAGTAGTCTGTACATATAACAAATACAGAATACCATCAGGCCTCAGCTAACCAACTTGTCCTTGATTATCTTGCAGACACTAATGGCTACAGACTGGGATACCTCTCAGCCAACTCCATGTTCCTCACACCTTCGCTTTTACTTTTGGAGTCTCAGCCTTATGCACTCTCTCTATATGAGGGCCCTGGCTGCAGCCCAAGCCTTGCTTCCACAGATGTTGAGAAGGAAGAGAAGAATGTGCACTTGTTCAGCCACACAGGCATTGGTCATGAAGTCCAGGCTCCCTCATGTATTTGGCAGATACTTCTGGGCTAGGCTCTGATCTAAACTCCAGCTGTACAACAGGGAATAAAACAGATAAGAATCATCACTGCCAACGAGCTTATGCTGTAACATCCTCATGAAAGGTTTCCTGATCAATCCTTTTCCCCAGACTCTGCATTTGTCAAATTGTTGATCACTATGTGCTGCCTTAGCTTGTTCCCCTTGTCTGTCTTTCCTTCAGTTGCCTGTGGCTCACTGTTCTGCCCTTTCGACAGAGGTCATGACTCCTTTTCCTTCACGGCCTTGACCCAGTGTCTTTAGTGGTTGCCCACAGGATAACTAGATAACTCTGAGTTAGTTATATAATTAAATTTATTGACAGACTGAACTTTGATGTTATAGGGATCAAGCATATTAGTTACTTTTCCCATTGCTGAGATAAAATACCTGGCAAAAGCTACTGGGAGGGAGAGCAGGAGGGATGGTTTATTTTGGCTCACAGTTCAAGACTACAGTCCATCACAACAGCAGGAATGTGAGGCAGCTGGACACATGACGTCCACAATCAAAAGGCAGAAGATGAATGTTTACTTTCTCCCTTTTTTAAAAAACGAAGTTACAATTTTAGTTGTGCACATGTGTGTGTGAGTGTGCCTTCGCACACCATGGTGCACATGTGGCATTTAGGACAACTTTTGAGAGTTGCTTTTCTCCTTTCACTGTATGGGTCTGGGGATTGAACTCAGGTCATCAGGCATGATGATAAGCACGCTTACCCTCTGAGCCACTCCTGCCATCATGATGGACTCCTTTTTATTCAGTTTGAATTGTTATCCATAGGATGCTGATACCCACATTCAAGTCTTGTCTCCTCCATTAAATCTTTCTGGAAACAGCTGCATAGACATACCTAGAAGTGTTTCTCTGTGGTGACTCCTAAGTCCCATCAAGTTAACAGTGAAAATTAACCATCACAGTTATGCATTGTATTAAGCATTACTCAAAACTTAACTTTAAGTAGTATAACCATTTTCAACAGAAAAAAAGCATACTTTTCAGGCTGATGAAGAACCTTCTATGTCACAGATCATTATTCTTGCCCGAAAATTGAACTAAAAGCCAGTCAGACCTCTAAAAGTTGTCTTCAGTCACAGAAAATGCAGGGTGTAGAGCAGCTAGAGGCTTAATGACCTCATAAAGGAACAAACAGAAATCCAAAATGTGGGATGTAGTTCAAGACAACTGACACAATTTCTACAGGAAAGTGATGTGGGAAAAAGGGTGGTAGTGTGGGAGAGATGGGGAGCTGCATATAGGGACCCCAAGCAATCCAAGTGACCAGGGATACTGTGGGATCTACTCTAGACTTCATCTGAACCATGAAGCACACATATGAGATGGCCAGGGTGTGATTATGGAGGTCTATTAGGTGATGTGAAGGAATTGTGTTTGAAGTACTGATGCATTGGGTTGGGTAAGGGAATTTATGTGTTTCTTCATAGTTTTGTTGTTTGTTTGTTTTGTGCTGCTTGGACTCAAACCCAGGACCTTGTGCATACTAGGTAAGCAATTTACCACTGAGCTGCACTTCAGCCTAGGTTTTTAATGATTTTTAACGTTTACTGAAGGAGTAAAATAAAATGACATAGTGCTTGGTGTTTGCTATAGCAAAGAATAGTACGACATTTTTTTTGTTTATTTGAAAAATTTTCAAATTTCTTACAAAAAAGCTTATTAATGATGCATTTCTTAATGTTTATTTAGCCCATCAAAGGACAGTTAAAATATTTTGTGTGGTCATCCTTTTTGTCCTAGTTTTCCCTTTTAAAGTCTTTTCAGTAAGTCTTTTTGTTGTATAGATTAATGTTACTGAAAGTCAGGATGGAAGAAAGGTGGTTGTTATAAGAAAATCAATGTTTTGGATGACTTGGAAGTGTATTGCCCGGCCTTGTGAGCACCCTCACGTCCCTAGAGAATCTCCTTCCCGTCCTCGTGTGCACCTCACAGGACGGGAGTGAGGTGTGGAAGTGGAACTCTGGGTTCTTGCTGTGCACGCTGTTATCCGGTTGGATGACAGAAGTTTGATATAGGCGTCCTATTAAGGATAAGTCCTCTGCAGCTTCTTGTTCTCTGCACATTGACCAGTCATGGGTTTCTGTGTTAATCAGCCGGTGATGCATAAGGAAATTCTCTGGTGATAATTTAGAGATGAGAGCAGTCTTAAAAGGTGATTGTTTTCATGGAGTGAGGGGTGGAATACAAAGCTGATTCCTGTCTGGAATATTAGAGTTTGACTACTGATACCAGATGGAAGGCTTTTGCCATACCCCTGAAATTTGCTGCTGCCTGTAGTGAAGTACCAAGTGTCTTTGCTGTGTACATAGTTTATTGAGTATGACAGAAATTTGTCTGCCAGTGTGACCATGTGTGGTCAGCCCTGTGAGCCATCTTGAATCCTCTGTGTGCCAGCAGAGGGCTTTTTTTAGAACTGTGTACTTCAGGCTTTGTGACTGCTGTAGAGTTCTTTATTCAGTGCATTCCTCCACCCTTCCCTTCCCTAACTGCCATTTATCTATTCGTTTGTTTGAGTCTGGTCTGTGGGTCCTTCTCTTGTGAACATCGTTATCAGTAGGATGCAGTGGTGCTGTCTATGTCTTCACTTCCCCTTCACATTAGAGGAGCAGTACTCAAGTTTGACACCTTTTGGAGGCTGTTGTGTGTGGTATTTTCATTGTCATTCTCCAACCAGTACATCCATGGCCAGTGATGAAGTAGTATATCTTCAGGCAGGGGTCTTGATGCCCACCACACAGCCACTTCTCAGGAGTTGGGTTAGAAGAGTCAGGAACTTTCTTTCAAAGGCAAAAAGTCTGAGTTCTTTTTATCTAGGCATAATTTTTAGATAATTGTTTTAGAAGTCAGGAATTTATGTAGAAATATCAGTTCTGCCACTTAACCTTAAGAGTGACTTTGGGCAACTAATTTTACAACTGGACAAGACCATCTAGAAGTTCTTTCTTTGACTTTCCAAAAAGGAAGCCCTAGGCTCTAGAGGGAAACCTTACCCTCCATGGAGCAGGGCTGAGAGTTCCAGGCTGTGCTTCAGGTAAGGGCCTGGCTGCTTACCTGCTTTGGGCTTCTGTTTCTTCACTTGGGAAAACTTGAGTGATGGCACACGTTCACCTCATGGTTAGTGAAATAAGATTCAGAGGCACTCGACAAGTCTGTGAGGCATAAGCAGATGTGGAGCATCACCATCACCTTTAGCAAATCAGCAGATACCTGGATCATGGTCACAGTCTCTAGCAAAAGGGAGGTTGAGTCGGAGTTCTGGCCACAATCCCAGTAGAACCCAGACTGATTTCTTTGCTTCCTCCACTTCTCGCCTCCCCTTGCAGGGTGGGCCACAGTTATTCTGTGATGCTAGGAAGAAGTCTCTGAATTTTCTGGTGTTTATTTTCTTATTCTTGCTATGTTGGGGATTGTGCATGCTAGACCCAGCTCTGTTTAGATTTTTGTTTGTTTGTTTACTTGTTTGTTTTTGAGAAAGGGTTTCCACATGTATCCCAGACTGGCCTCAAACTTAATCTCCCTGCTTCCCTTCCTGAGTGCTAGATCACAGGCATGTATGGATCCCTGTCTTCGCCAAGGTTTTTGAGTCCTTTTAGGATTCCATTTTTAGTAGCAGTGTTTTCATAAGTATATCTATCTCAATCTTGCTAAGTGTGGATAATGAAATCTAAAGTAGATGACGCCTGTCCAAGAAGTCTGCAAGGTACAGCTGCCCTACTGTCATTTAAGCTTGGCCAGGTTTATAGTCTCAGTATTTGAAGTACAGCTAAGCTGAGCACCTGGATCCAGCACCTTGTGTTGGCTATGGGAGGTCCAGGGAGAATGGTGTCCTTTTGAGCAAAGCATAGCATTAAGAATTTGTATTTGTCCTCAGTCAGATCATGTAGATAGATGCCATTCTGTTGTCTCAGTTAGCCATGGCCAAAGAATCCCAGTTTATTCAACAGCACTCAGTGTGAGAACCACAAAACAAATGATCCTGGCTAGCACTGGGTGCCACCCTGTGGGACTTCTGATTGCAGCAGTGCTCTTCAGCAGCAAGTGACTCTTCAGCTACACAGGTTCATTTCTACATCATGCTGTTTACATCCACCAAACCCCAGGAATAGCATCAAATTCTGTACTAGGTTATAACCTTGAATTCAAGACCTCACTTTGTGGCAGTGACAGCAGAAGTTGGAAAAAAAATGTAATTTAAATCAAAACTGAGGAAACAAAACAGTCTTACAGACCACAAGTAACAGAAATGAGACCACATGGTAGGAAGAGCAGGGGAACTGTCCTCTCACTGACCTGTTCCACGGTCACTCTGCCCTTCAGTTGTATAACCTCCACTAGGAATTCACCATCTCTGAGCCTCAGCAACACTAGCCCAGCATTAGCTTACCACGTACAGCCCTTGTTTAAACATCATCAAAAGTCATCTTAATGAAAGAAACTTTCTTTGTCCAGTAACATTCCCATCCATAGTCTTAGAACACTGTCTTCTCTTGACCTTCTGCCAGCAGACTCTTGCCTAAATGGCTGTGTGGCTGTGTTTGTGGGTGACAGGCCTCTGCATCCACTCATGTGCAGGTCACATTTTGTCTGATATACCTCAGTTAAGAGACACGGTGGTAGGATCACACAACTGTGGAGTTGTCACATCCTTGGATTTGGTCTAAGAGGCTCTGCCCTTCTCTGGAGGCCTTCTCATTAGGCCACTCAGCTGGACATTACAAAGCCAAGCGGGTGTGGAGGGTGCTGAACTAGAATCTTCTGTGATGAATATAGAAGGCAGAAGAAGGTGGAAAAGGCCGAGGAAAGTAGGAAATGGAGTGATAACCTCTTCACTTGCCTGGCAACTCTCAGGCCTCAAGGCAGAGCCTCTGCTTGTCCTGTAAAAGGCTCAATACTGGAACCCTTGCATCTGAGCTCTAGTCTCATCAGTTTTACTAGTCCTCCCTTTATGGATTTCAAGTTACAGCACAAAATGTAAGTGTAGGGTTGTAATAAAACTTCTAATGGAGTGAATCTGCCTGCCATTTCTCTGTGTGTGTGTGTGTGTGTGTGTGTGTGTGTGTGTGTAGGAGTAGGGTTGTATGTCCAAATATAGTAGAATAAATTCCAAATTGAAAATTTTTTAAGTAACAGAAGTAGGAAACTTCTTTCAAACTACTATTTTATTAAAATAATTTAAGTATTCTGTTGCTTCTCAGTTTTCTAAGAAAGTAGAGAGGTCTTCATTTCTAATTCCTTTACACAAGTGTCTTTGGGTACAAACTCACTTTATTAAAATTCATGTAACAGAAGGAGACATTTGTTACCAATAGTAGAAAATGATATGCAGAAAAAAATATGACTGAGCATCATTGATCATAATCAGTAGGTAAGGAAGTGATAAGGTTCTGCCTGGTGGCCTTTCTTTTGACCTCTGTCACTGATCTCTTCAGCAATGATTGTGGACCACACAGATCATTCTTTGTGTACAATTTGGAAACTAGGTGTCTTCTGAAAAGCTGGCACCAGGTGGGGCTACTGAGTAGTAACTTACTGACTGCTTCCAATTCCTGGCTGGCAGCATCCATCACCTGGTGAGCTGACTAGACTTACTACAGGCCCTGCCTGGAGTCTATATAGGTGGCATTTTTAACAGAGTCCTAGGTAACTGTGATGTGTGATTTCAGAAACAAATTCAAAAGAATTCCTTTTCCTCAGTTTAAAAATAAAAGAGGGCTTCCCATTTTGAGAGCTGCAAAAGCGACATAAGGACTTGGAATGGTTTTAAGTTTATTTACCCGGCTTTTACATGTGAACACACACTCCGTGTTTATCACAACTACTTGGGTCAGATGTGCTCTAAAAGAAAAGCTGGTACATTTTCCCAAAGTGCGGCTGACTAGTTTTTTTCAAAGAAGCGGGCATGTCCATAGGATCCTGCCTTACCATTTGCTCTCACTTGTAGAGTAGCTCTTATTCCTGAAAAATCAATTCAGTTCTTTGTTTTTCTTTCCTTACAAATATTTGCTTTTAATTTTAATTAAGTAAAGTAGTTGTTCAGTTCCTTATTTAATTCTTCCTCCAGAACCTTAAGTTTGAAGGACTGAGGTTTTCTAATTAGTCAGATTTCTTCTCTCTGTCAGATACCAAAAGGACATTAGTTTCCTGATTACCAAAGGTTGAAAGAAATTATTAATAATTTCTGTGACAAAACATGTGGTGTTTGTTTTGTTCATTATTTGAAAATACAAAAAGATAGTTTGTGAGAGCTCCTGGCCATTGTATAGGACCCCAATAGTGAAAGTGAATTTCAGTGCCATGGTGCTCTGCTATACTTAGGTTTCTTCTAAATCTCTGGCTGGGGCTTCTCCTTTGTTTTGAATAAAACAGCAGTTTGCTAAAACACTGTAAACTGCAATAACCCATATGACAGACCCTGTTTACCTTTAGAAAGACAATTGTTTGTTTAATACTACTTGTGTCCCAATGTTGAGATAGTAGACAGAGGACCACCATTGGGCAGCTCACTCTGCCCAGCATTTTTGACCTCTGTGCAGGGGTTCTATAATGTTAGACCAACCTTTATTAGGAAGTGAGTGGCTTAGAGATAACCATGAAGCCACATATATTGGAGCTTTTGGTTTAGAAAGCACACTCCTGATGCTGTCTCCATGTAGGCTCTAAGAGACCTAAGTCAGAAACCTGAGAATGAAGGAGGAATCCAGCTCAGGTTCCAGTGACTTGATGAGGACCTATCTAGAAAGGCCTAAGAGCCCTGCCTGACCTCCACAGCAGTAACAATAGAGTTCTCTGCTACCCTCTTAACCAGGCTACAGATTGATACATTGGGACAGAGGAAGACTGGGACTAGATAATCTTTAGTTTAAGCTGTGCCACTTTCCCTCTTGATAGTTCTTACTGTGAGCATTGCTGTAGGGGAGTTTCCAAAATGTATTACCTGGATACTGGGTATCACTAGGCATGTAATTATTTAACACAGTTTTATTGTATTCTTCTTAGAACCTTTTATGTGTTAATGAACATGGTCCCTTTCTAAAACTTCCACTTTGTGCCTTTGTGTCTTTGACTGTACAATTCTTTTATATGGCTCCTAGAATTAAATTGTGCAAAGATGTTCCAGATCTTGTACTTCCCATGTTCTCTGTGTTCCAGAAGGCCTCCTCCCCATATCTGAGGGAAGTATATTCTGAGACCTCAGTGGATATCTGAAACTGCACAGTACTGAGCACCATGCAAATACATACTATACCTTTCCTGTAGGCTCTAACAGCACTGTCATATTATACCAGAGGTAGCCTGTCTTTCCAGGTTCCATGCCCTGGTGCCACCTTTTGAACTGCTTAGGGACTGTGGTTAAGTAAAATAAAGGTTCTTTGGACCCAATGATAGTGGGACAGTTGATCTGATAACAGACTGCTACCAATGACCAACAGGTGGGTAACATATATACCATGAGTATACGGTACCATGAGATAATTCATGTCTCAGGCAAGATGATGTAAGATTTTATCACACTTATTAGAACTGTGCAGTTTAAAACCTGAGTTTTCTGCAATTTTGCATTTGTATTTTCAGACCATGGTAGAGCTCAGAAACCTAGCAAATTGAAGCCACAGGTAAGGGGGACTATTCTAGATATCTTAAGAAAAATATATTACTAGAATAGAACTAAACAAGTAGAGCATCAACTTGTAAGGTATGCCTGGCTAGATCATCAGTACAATACAGAATTGCTGCTATTGGTTTCCGAGTCTGTTTTCCAGAAGATAGACTGGTAACAAATGAATATTCCAGTAAAGGCTGGAATACCAGGTAGTAAATACAGAGCTCCCTTCAGACCTTCACAGGTTCATCTTCACCCTGGTTGAAATTACTTTGTGTTCTACTTGGCCCAAGGGGACCTATACCTTCTGTTTGCCTTAGGTCTATGGCTTCATGGTGAAACCTTTCTCCCTAGGTGGCCCACTGCCCAGGTTTTATCCAGAATTCCTCAGAAACCTCATTCATCCAAGCAAACCAGTGTTTCCACGTGTTCTGTATTACTGTGTGCTTTTGTAACCATCACTGTTGACCCTCTTGAAAATTTTCCACCCCATTCTGTATGACCCTGCTGGTACTCTTGAAATCCAGCATTTCCTGCTAGTTTATCTTAAGCCACTTTTAGGTAGTTAAAACAGTTGCTCTGTTTTACTCATTCATACAAATTCTTTGTTCAGGCAAATGATGGAAGATTAGACACCGTGAAGAAAATTTAGGTGGTCTTCATGAGCAAGAGCCTTCTCTGTTGTTCCATGTGTTTATTATCATCATATTTGGTGTGCTCTAATATAGGATAGACTGTATGTTAAAAGTGAGGTCACTTCAATTTTACATTAATTCACTTAGGTAATTCAGTATGTTTTGAAAGTCTTGGGATTTGGTTTGGTTTCCCAGTAAGTAGTGAATATGAAGTTCCAAGGTAAAAGCTTAGTTTCTACATAAGGTGACACTGATTGCTGGATATTTAGGCTTTCAAAGGGCACCTTTTGCTTCTTTGATTATGGGAGCTGAGAAAGACACTGGTAGAATAGGGGCCAAGCCCAGCCTCTTGTAGCCAAGCTAGAGAAATTTCTGTGTGCTTATCTGACTGAAGAAAGGGTCAATAATCTTTAGCTCTGGAGATTTTTTTTTTTTCAAAGCCCTGTAGATTTGGCAGTTTTTCTCACTTTGATATTAGCATTTCCTATTTTCCTTAGCCCAAGTTATTTAGCAAATTAATCTTAGAATTTTATGTTTGTAAAGTGAAGAAGTTTCTGGATTTTATTTTCCTGATTGAATGGCTCATATTTGCCCAGGGAGTACCTGAAAACATGCTGCTCCCTCCTTTATCACCATCTCTCTATAGTCAGGTTGAAGTCCTCAGTCTGGCTTATGGGCAGGAAGCGTCCCCTGAATAAATACACTGGACAATGATCTCTTTCTGTTGCTAGGAAGAATTCAGAGCCTTTCATTGATGTCATTAAAAACTAAGCACCATCTTTAAAAATTTATGCACTGAAATTAGAATTTGAAGGCATTATTCTATTAATTTTTTTTTTGTTGTTGTTTTTTCAGTCAGGATCTCCCTGTATCTCCAGCTGGCCCGAAACATGCTGTGTAGACCAAGCTAGCCTCGAACTCAGAGAGGTCCACCTGCCTCCGCCTCCAAAGGCATGCACCACCATGCCTGGCCATCCTGTTAATTTAAAAGTAATAACAAGCAAAGGATTTCTTCTTTTCATGTTGTAATACTCTTTTAGCTGTAAATCAGCATGTGATAAATCTATTTTTTGTGACTAACAAAACTCTTTGTAGGCTAAAGAGAATGTTTGTAGATATTTATAGGATCTCTATTTTCTTATTTTAATTTTTCCATTACATTTATTATTTATTTATTTATTAGTTATGGTAGTGCACATGCTGTGGTGTACGTGTAGATAGAGCTCAGATGACAACTTGAGGGAGTAGGTTCTCTCCTTCTACCACGTGGGTGGAAAGTCCTAGAGATTGAATTCAGGCTGTCAGACCAGGCAACAAGTGCCCTTACCACTAGGCCATCTTGCTAGTCCAGGATCTATACATTTAATTTTCAAATAAAAATTTGGTTGTTAGAGAAAAACAAGCAATAAATGAATTGTGATAAATTGCTAAGAACTGAGCATTAGTTGAGGAGCCCACTCACAAAAATATCCTTTCATTGTCACTCTATAACTAACTTTCTTGTTTTGTGTTATGTATATTTGTGGTAGTCTATATATGAGTGTGTGTTTGTGTGAATACACAAACCAAAAGTTGACACTGGGTATGTTCCTTAATTGCTTTCTACCTTGTTTTTTGAGACAGGATCTCTTACTGAACCTGGAACTTACTGATTGACTAGGCTAGCTAGCTAGTGAGCTCTAGGGATCTGCCTGTTTCCACCCCTACCCCAATCCACCCCCACACTAGGATAACAAACATAAGCCACCATGCCAATGTTTTTACATGGGTCCAAACTCTGGTCCTCATCTTTGAGTATCAGGCATTTTACTGACTGAGCCATTTCTCTAGCCCAACTTTCTCATTTTTAAAAAGAGAAATCAGTGAAGAGCTATTATTCTAATAAAAAACAATTGTTAAACATCTAGCAAGTCCATTTTTAAAATTTACATTTGCTCAAATTTAAAACCATTCCAAACCTTTGACTATAGTTATCCACTTCATGCCAAGCAGTATTGCTTTACACGCCTCTTGTTTGAATCTGTTACAGGTACTTATTGCAGTGATGTTTGTTTAAAGATTATCTAAAGCTAAATCTGTATAAGTCATAAGGAATATAAGGAAAGTGCCCATGCATGACTCATGATTCGTTATAACAAAGTTAACTGTATTCATGATAGTACTTTGAGAGAGATGCCCAAGGCTAGCTAACTTATAACTCTAGTGATCATTTCCTTTTTAAGTTGGGCTGTTTGGGTATAGCTTCTGAAGTTAATGATCTTTCATAATTTGAATGAAAATATATGTCTTTATGTCAAATGATTTGCATTTCATTCCCTAGCATTAGCCCATGGATGGGCTTTTAGGTAGGAAAAATGATGATCTAAACAATGATAGTCTGTTAGCAGACTCAGCTTAGGACACCAACTTTCAGCTCCAAAATGCTCGATATAATATTTGGTTTGAGGCCAGGCATAGTGACACACACCTTTAATCCCAGCACTTGGGAGGCAGAGACAGTCTGATGTCTATGAGTTCAAGGCCAGTCTGGTCTTTATGGCAAGTTCCAGGCTAGTCGGGACTACATAGTGAGACCCTGTCTCAAAAAAATAAATCAATCAGTCAATATAAAAATAAGTAATGTTTGCTTTGAAATTGTCTTTTAGACCAACTAATGAAGAGCTATTTAGATAATGTCACGAGCATGTAATGGACACTCAACAGATACTGATGAGGGTTGGACCACCAACAGGCACAGTTAGGGAAGCATGTCTGGGAAACCTATAGGGATGAGGCCATCTGAAGGGAACAGGGCTGGGGTGAAGTTATGTCAACTTCTCTGTGGGGATGTGAGATGCCCAGTCGGGGAAGAAGAGGTAGGGCAGTTGAACTAAAGAAGGTAGCGAGTCGGGCCTCTCAGGATGGTGTACTGTTTATGAACCACACAGAGGTTAGAGCTGTGTGGTCAATAACATAGCGTAGAAAACCAGAGTCATGATCCCTACCTTTCAGTTAATGACCTTGTCCTATTAAATTCATCTTTAGGTATACCTGTTAGCTCAAGTTCCTAAAAACATCATTAACCCTTACACATGTCTCTGTGGGCAATATGTAGCTGGCCATTTGAAATCTCTTGTGAATACAGTTGCTGGAAGTGTTTCTCCTACTAGTGTGTCTGCTGTCCTTCATTGCTGGTTCTGTGACCTGAGCATCACTGAGTACAGAGCACTCTTCTTAGCACTGGGCCCTGAAGATGAAGCAGTGCCCATCCCCAAGGAAGTCATAGTGCTATGGAAGAGAGAGAGATGGTGGTTCATCTGTATGCAACAAAATCAGTGTTTGAGGTATACACATGGACTGTGGGCACCTCACTCTTAACCTCTTTCCTTCAGGAGACATTGTTCTAGGAAGGACAGGGGGTCAGGGAGGGCTTTCCAACAGAAGCAAAACCTGGGCAGCAGGAAGTGGGAAGATCCTTGAGCCTGCAGTAGCCAGGACCACCCAGCTGAAGTCCACGGCTCTGGGTAAGGGTATCAGGGGCAGGAGGCTGTGGGGCGTGCAGGGCCTGCACACTTCTGAAGACAGTTTGATATTCTAGTTCCCAAGTAAGTGACCTTTACTCCAGAGGCTTTACTTCTAGGAGCAGATAGGAGCAAGTGTCTGGCCTCCCATCACTGTCCCAAGAGGAGAGTCCTGCCAGAGCAAAGCTCCAAGTTTCTTCCCATACCAGTGTTTACAGCATCCTCTGTGGCTGAGACTGAGAGCCACAGACCTCCAAAAGCTAGATTTTTCTGGTCAGCCTTGAAGAAGAACAGAACTTCAGGTCTTATGCAGAAACCTAGGCAGCACAGCAAACCAAGTGAGTCCTTTGCCTTAGGCAGTTCCAGAGAGAGGCTGCTATCATTACCCTTTCCTTTATTCTAGGATCTGCACTTGATACATTGTCAAACTCCAGAAGTCACGTGGGGCTAGTAAGTCCTAAGCCCATTAGAGACTGCCACAAAAATGGGAGCCCAGGCTTTGGAACAGAAATAGCTCACAGGTCTTTTTAAAAGAAGAGTTGTTTCCAACTTCACCCTGAAGCTGAATTCTCAATTGTAGTTTGACAAGCACCTACCATGTGTATTTCTTAGTCTAGTTTACCAGCTGGCCTGCCAGAGTGGATTGTAGGTGTGCCAAGATACTGATCTCCTCAACTCTTGGAGAGCCTGGCTAGGGTCCAGAGCAGCTGGCATCCCTACCTGGTTGTCTACAACTACCACTAGAATCGGAAGGCTGGGTACAGCATGTATATACACTGTCATTTGCTTTGTGTGCCTCCCCTGAAAAGAGCTAGAATCCACTATGGGATTTGCCTGGAGAGGGAGCTCGGTGTTGAAAGAGAATCTTGTAAGATAGTTTCGTCTAGAGGGTGGGTGTTGCGAAGTAAATCTAGGGTCCAAAAGGAGGGTGATGCTTCAGGGACCCATGTCAAGACCTGTGCTAAGGAACTTAGGAAACTCTTTTGTGTGCAGTTTAATGAGCTATGGAGGGGTTTGAAGCAGAGGAAGGACAGTTGCTTTTTCATATTAGGAAGACAGTTTTGTCTCCAGGAGTGGAAAAAGGAAATACTAAAGGTAGTCCACTTTAGAGGCAAGATTCCAGAGAATCTTGTAATCTTGAAAGCCTGAGCTAAGGTTGTAGCACTGAATGGGAGAAAGGAATAGACTAGGGAAACATGGGGAGATGCTGCTAGATGGCAGGCTGGAGACCCTGCATAGCAGATAGCGCCCCCTGGGAGCGGACTGCCAGGTGGGACTAGGATGTGGTTCAAAGAGGTTCAGAACCCAAACCTCAGCTAGCAGACTGTCTGTGCCCCTGGGTGTCTGTGCTTGCTGTCATTTTATTACACTTACTATTGACTTTTAACTTTCACATTTCACCTGATGCGAAGGGAGAGGTGGGGTTAGCAGAGGACTTTCCTTAGTTTTTTCTATGTACCTGGCTGTATCTGTCAGGGCCTTCACTCAGTGGCATCCTGTCTTCCAGGTGAGCTACCTCACTCGATAGTCTTTCCTCTTCTGTACTAGAAGACCTCACTTGGCCTTACCTGGCTCCTTATATCCGGGCTGGAACTAAATGAGGGAAGAACTTTTTTTTATAATTTTTTTGATTTATTTATTTATTTTAAAATTTTATGTGTATTGCCTGCATGTATATGAGTGTACCCATGTTGTGCATTGCCTGCGGAGAGAGATGTTGGGGCCTTCTGAGGTACAGTCCCAGTGGAGGCAGTGTGAAGGGCAGAGGGAGCTGTTGTTTCTAACTAGTTCAAAGGCGAGAACCCGCACCTGTCACTGCCCAAACTTAAACTAAGTTGTGCAACTGAAGAGTGCAACTGGAGAGAGTGTTCTAGGGTTTTCTCTCTGTGTGTGTGTGTGTTGCACTCATGCACTTGTGTGCGTGTATTTTAATTACATTGTCTTTGTTTTGTGTCAGGGAGGGGAGTGTCTGAGCACTATAGCATGTGTGTGGAGGTCAGAGGACAACTTGCAGGAGTGAATTCTCTCCTTCTACTATGTGAGTCCCAGAAATGAAACTCAGGTCATCAGGCTTGGCAGCAGGCATCTCACTGGCCCTTTTCTGCCTGTTTTAATTTCAAGTACTTCAGTATTATTAAAGCAGTAAATGTCCACTCTAGAAGTCATGAGCTTTACACATGCATGAGGGAGAAGGAAAAAAGTTCCATGACGCATACTCAGAGACAATCATAGAGGCTTGGTTTGAGGTGGGGTATATATAGTGGTGGCAGGCCCCTTCCTGTCTGTCCAAAAGCACGATCATCATGGACAGGCTGTTGAACATCCATCTGTAGGCACTGGTGGTCTCAGCTGACTGAGCCATGTGGTTGTGATCTCCATGCTGTTTAATGCCATCTCTAGGGTGTATCATGCTTGTCCATTGCAGCCTGTGCAGCATAGGCACAAGTATGACTGGGTTCTAGAAGCTTCTGTTGAGCCTGGTGCTGTTGTGGTAGGGATTTGCTGTGTAGGTCTTCCTGCCCTCACCTTACACCCAAAGGTCACTGTTGGGGTGGTGTTCCCTACTGGGTGGTAGTAGTCATTTCAGTGCATACATAGAACAGTGTCATGTTCCCTGACCTGCAGACAGTTTCATCGGTTGCACTTGATCAGAACTCAGGGAAGAGCTCACAGTATGACCTCCCCCAGTTCCTCTGTCAGCTGTGGAGATGATGAACTTGCCCCTTCATGCTCTGACTGTCTGTAGGTGCCTGGTCACCCCTGGAAAGAATCCCCAGCTGCTGGAAGGGACTAGGAGGAGGTGTATACTGGCTCTGGTCCCCCCAGAATGCTCTAAGCAGCTCTGCCTTTCCATCCCCCTCTGCCTTAATCCTGTGGTGCTCTCCCCCATCCTGCTTTTCCCAATCTCCTGGTTCTCTGGCATTACATAATATTCCTGTTAGGATCAGTTCCTGTTTTGCCAAGGAGAGGAATTATGACTCTTAGGGAAAACCCCTCAGCTGGCTTTAGTATTGACTACTGTGGCCAGTGCATGATCTCATAAGGGAAACACAGCACTCCACTGGCCTCACTGTTCCTGTCTGAGTCAGCGCACAGATGGGGCCAGTTTTTTTGCCTGTGGCTCCCATGGCTTTATTTCTTCTGTGAAGCCACTGGTCTGCACTCCTCTTATAATTAAACCACCAGGCTCTGGTAGACTGATTAGCCTGGGACACCTTTCACTGGACTCCATACTACACCTAGGAAGAACTCCCCTATCATGTCATCCAGCAGATCTTACCCACTGTTACTGTATTCTGTGATAGAAAACCTTGGTGTCTGTAGCTGCAGAGGGGATGTCTCAGTGCACATAATTGCCTGACTTAGCAGCCATCGGTTCATAAGTATTCTGCTTAAACCCTACATGTCACACCACTTTATCAGGATTTATTAACTCTTCGACTGGGTGATGGCTCAGTGGGTAAAGCACTTGCAGCATAAGCATGAGGACTGGAATTTGGATCCCCAGAACCCTCATAAATGTCAGGTGGGCATGGTAGCCTCACTGAAATTCCGGCCTCAGAAGGCAGAGGGCAGGGGAGTCCCAAAGCAAGCTGGCCAGAAAGAGTAGCCATGTCAGTGAGCTCTAGGTTTGATTGAGAAATCCTGCCACAACAAGTAACATGAAAGAGTGATTGAGGATTATTCTTGATGTCAACCTTGGGCTTCTGAATATGCACACATACATACACATGCATATGCCCACACCCTTGTAAAACATATATCATGCACAGGTACACACATGAAAATGGGGGGAAAATGATCGACTCTTAAATATGCAAACTATCACAGTGTCATAACCATACCTAAAAAGATGAATTCCTCAGTATCATCAAATATAGTCAGGGTTCAGAACTGCTTGTTTGTCTCATAATTTTTCAGTTTATGTACATGTTAAATCAAGATCTAAATGAGATCTGTATATCATAACTCATTTCTTTTAGACCCTTTCAGTCTGTAGGTTCATACTCCTGTCTTTTCTTTGAAATTTATTGTTGAAGGTTGTATAAGTTCTTTGTCTTTGGAGAATTCCCCCACATCTTGGATTTTGTTGATTTCATCTTAATAGTATCCTTTAATATTATCACTTCTTGAGGAAACCCTTTGATGAATCCTTTAACATAAATTAACCATTCCTGCTGTATCCCTGTTTGCGGGACTCTTTGCTGGGTAAATAGTTTGTGTCATCATACAGCTTGCAGCGTAATCAGAGAATGCGATAGTTAATAAATACTGTTTTTTGTTTTTTCTCCGAAGGTGCTAATGTCAAATAGAACATGTAAATTGGGCTGGCAAGATGGCTCAGTGGTTAAAGATATTTGCTCCCAAGCCTAATGACCTGAATTCAATCCGTAAGAACCCAGAAGGTTGAAGGAGATCCTCCCACAAGTTGTCCTCTGACCTCCACATGCACACCCATACACATACACACAAATAATAATAATAAACATTTTTAAGATACCACCTTTTATAGAAAAAGTTAAGTGTCCTGTTGAAATTTGTGCACTTTTGTTACCAAACAATACATGTTGCCTCCACTATCCCCACAGACATGAAAAAAGTAACTAATGCCTTGTGAGATAATTTAAGACTCCCACCTAGGTCTTAAAAATGATCAGGCAGTAGAAAGAACACACTGGTTCCTGAGTGCTGAGCTACTCGTGATAAAAGTGGGGCATTAAGCCAGTGAGGCTGGCATTAGTAGGGACTCAAGGTAGAAAGCATCTACATCTAGCTGAGAGTCAATGAGGAGAGGACTCCATGGACATGCTGTCACAACTGGATTGGTCTCAGAAGGCTTATGGGCAGTGCAGTCAGCAGTGTAATTGGGATGGAGGAAGGAGGCAGGATTGGGCAGAGAGGGGAGGTGGCTGCTGTGGAGACTGAGTCCTCAGCTGACTCCACAGGGAACTCTTCAGATCTGGTCAGATCTCTGGAGTAGCCAGGACTTGTACCCCTACAGAGACCATCCACTTCCTCTGTCTCCAGAAATGGAAGCTGGACTATGCCAGGGGTTTGTTTCTAGAAAAATCTGCCAGCTGAACACTATAAACCCTCAGGGGTAAACTCCAGTGCACATCCCTGAGTTTCTTGAGGTAGGCTGGCAGGGCTTGTGCAGCAGGCAACCAAGACATTCAGGGCTTTCTTTTTGAGGGTCATCACTCTGTTCCCCTCTGGCCTAGGGAAAATCACGTGAGAGAATTGTACCACTCCCCCACGTTGATGACACAGGTCCTCGTTTATTAAGAAAACTGAGCTCTTTGGTCTAGTAGGAACAGATGTCAAAAAAACAACCTTACAAGGGAAGAGTTGAGATTAATATTGCAGATTGGACCTTAACATTCAGTTATCAGGTCTAAATGTCCCAAGAAATTCAGTTAATATTTAAGGCTCTTCCTATGGTAGCATAAATTGTACTTAGCTTACTCATACTACCCCACCAGATTATCACAGTGACTTAAATACAGTCACTTCAAAAAGAATTACACTTGACACACTGAGAGATTTCTCTGACCATCAGAAACTCAGCTTCCCAAGCTACTTTTAATGATTCTCTGTGTTAGCAAAGGTGCAAAAAACTGCTTAAGGATAATCCTATAGATAGACAAGCCATTTTGGTTCAATGAAAATGTGAAAAAGAAAGGGGGCAGGGGCTGGAGAGAAGGCTCTGTGTTTGAGAGCACTAGCTGTTCTTGAAGAAGACCCAGGTTTGAATCCCAGCAAACATATGGTGGCTAACAACCATTTGTAATTCCAGTTCCAGGGGATCCAACACCCTCTTCTCCATGAGCATTGCCCGACATGGGTGCACTTACACACATGCAGGCATAATAACATTCATACACAGATAAAATAAATAATTTTTTTAAAAAGAAAATATGAAAAAAAAGACTGAACCAGGCGACCACACATAACATGACCGGGGCATCTGCAGGGGTAAACGGACTGCTGGAACTTGCTCCATGGCCTGCTTCTGCTTGCTAACTAACCGTAGGGAGTCCCTTAACATGGTAATGGTATACCCAGCCCAGGGCTGCTGGTAGCCAGGCCTAACATAATGAGTTTCATTTGATTTTTATAGTAACAAACAAGTGTTTTTGAATCAGGCTAAAGAGGGAAAAACATTCTCAGTACATTCCTTTAGAGAATGTAGGACTCCTTACATGGGAGTGGGTGTTGTGCACAGGTACATGTAGAGATTCTGAGCAATACACACTTTCATAGGCACTCAAACTGGTCTTTCAACACTGTTGATTCACTGTCTTGAAAGGCCTTTGTATTCAAGGTTTTCTTTTAATCTGAGTTTGGGGTAAGAACCTTTGCTCTAGAGGAAAAAACAGCTTCAACCCCAGCTTATTGTTTAAACTGTCCCAATGGGATTGCTATTATAAGACCAGATTGTAATTAGTACAGCAAATGTTTGTACATAAGCAGGCGTCACTAAATTGCTTGAAGCTATTGGCTTTCTTTTAAGTAATTTAAATAAACATTTTCCTCTGCCTTAGTAATTCTTTGTGCTTAAGCAGTAATTAAGTCATACAGCTAATTTACCACCAGGACACTGTTGGGTAGAGTCTAAAAATCTTATCTTTTATAGATTTTGATTCTAAAGTACAGAATTTAAAGTAGAAAAACTTGGCATGTTAATTTGGTGCCATAGAATAATTTAAGAAGCAGCTTAAACTTAGCATAAACAGAAGGATTTCACTAATCATTCTCAGTGTAGCTCAATATCTTCCTTGACACATAATGATCTTTAAATTATAATCCTACATAATTTCATTAGAACTAATTTAAAACATGAAAAATTTCTGTTTAAAACTGTCTTTAAGGTGGGCATGGTGGCACACGCCTTTAGTCCTAGCACTTGGGAGGCAGAGGCAGGCCTGGTCTACATAGCAGATTCCAGGCCAGCTGGAGCTAGAGGGAGACCCTGTCTCAGAAACACCAAAAAAGACCAAAAAAAAAAAAAGAAAAGAAAAGAAAACCAACAACAACAAAAAAAGCCCTCAGTCTTTAACCTGAAACTTCTTGTTCCAGACTGTTTTAGATTGGAGTTTTATGAGAATTTTCCAAATAACTTTTGTTTCTTCTTAAAGATTTAAGTTCTGTTTTATTAGGAGCCAGGGTAATAGTGGATTTTCCATTTGTGGTGCTTCTGCTCCTTCTTATCTGGAGCAGACCAAGGGTCTAGGAAGTCTCCTGGAGCAGTGTCCTTCCCTGCCAAAGACCACAAGACTAAGGTGGTGTGGACCACTCCAGTTTATCACTTGCTGCTCTTTGGCAAGTTGATCTCTTCTGAATCAAAAGTCATTCCATGCAGGGTAGCAGCAGCTGTGGCAGAGGCTGTGAGCACCTGTTCTGTCAGGCATCAGGATTCCTGTTGTGATTCCTGTTTTGACTCAACCTCCTGTGGAGAGCCTGGATTTCACTTGCCTGGGTTTGAAGCATTCTGTGAACCTGAAATCTAAAGAGTTGTCTGACGTTTGTTTGTTTTGAGACTGGATTTTATTCTATATACTGGAACTAGAGGAATTCTTCCTGCTTCAGCACTAGGATTATGGGCTTGAGTCACCCAAATAACTTTCTAACAAATGCCTGAACTTAGTTTGTGTCATGATTTCAGTGACCTAGATGTCATGAAATTTCTGTTTCTACCAGCAGAAAAACTGAACAGTCACTTCATTGTAAATCTGGACACTAAATGTCAGCACCCTTCTAAAAGGAAAGCAGCCTTTACAGGAAGTTGCCAAGTGAGCACTGGGAAGCAGTAAGTTAATTTCCATGTGTCACTGAAACTTATAAACAGAGGGTCAACTTCAGAACACATGTACAATTCCAATTCCTAAATTGTTAAAAAGTTTTAGAATGACAATTGTATGCCTGCTTGCCTTAGGATCCTTACTTTGTGATCTTTAAAAAAATTGCTGTTTGTTTTCTAAAGTTGAGGTGACATTCATTGAGTTAAATTAGTTATTTAATTTTACATGAACAAACTCACTCTCATCCCACCTATCCTCATGTTAAGGATGAGGCAGAAGTATACTCCGCAGCCAGCATGGCTTATGTGAACCTCAGTTACTTGGAATGAGATTAATCAAGATGCATGACACTATCATCATCAGTCACCCATTATTTTAGACTTCATTTTAAGTGGTCCTTATGTGAGTCTAGAACTACTAGGTTGATTCTTGGACCACGTTCTTTAAATTAATGAGTAAAATTAGCTCTATGAGTTGAAATCACAAGAGAGCCAGAATAGAATGTACTTTCTAGTCATTTGTGCTTTAAAACCATCAGGTTCAGCAATCTAACTGCTTTATAGAGCTATATTCTTGGTGTAATCTTTCTAATTTCTTCATTCCTTAATCATTCATTTCTTCATTGCCTTAATCAGGTTCTGCCTATCTAGTTTCCTCCCTCCCTCCAGTTCCTTCTTTGACCTGACTCAGATGTTTTTCCTTGTCACACAGTAGCCCTGTTGCTGACAAGGTTAAATGAGTGAGGTATAGTCCCTACTTACAGTCTGGGCAGGAGGTCCAAGGCACTTATAGTCAGCTGGAACAAGGCCTGGAGTGAGATGCTAGAGGATTCCACAGGTGTGACATTGTGATGGGCTCAACTCACAGAAGCCAAGGAAGATAGCAACTGTGTGGCATCTTCATAGCTTGCCAGTTTAAGGGACCCTCGAATGCCTATTAAGACAGATCTTGAGAAAGCAGGCCTCAGGGAAGCCCATATATAAATTTGCTGGTCCATGGCCAGAGAGGGATATGTACTGTGACACTTCCCCATGTCATGCTTCAAAATATACCTCTTCTAGAAATCAACATTTTACCCATAATTTACTAATATAAGTATCAATATTTATCTTGAAAGATACGGGACTTAGGCTGGGTAATGACTTGGTTGGTAAAATACTTTTTTTGTAAATAAGCACCTGAATTTGATCACCAGAATCTGCATAAAAAGCCAAGTATAGTACTGCCTATTTATAATCCAAGTGCTGGGGAGATGGAGACAGGGGAATACTTGGGTCTTGCTGGCCAGCTAGTCTCACCTTCTTGGAGATGTCTAAGGCCACTGAGAGACCTAAAAGCCAACTATACCTGAGGAAGGACAGGTACAGTTGTCCTCTGGCCTCCCTACACACATATGCATATGTGCACACTTTCACATACACAAGTATCTATAGCTAGAAAAAGATGAGGATGAGGACCTTAAATCTATAATTCTATTACCATTATACTTTACAGAAGTTGATAGTTGTTACTTTAGTACTATTTATTACATTAATAATCATTTAAACTTCCAGTCTATGATCATATGCTATATCTCTTTTTGTCTCCCCCCCCCCTTTTTTTTAAAAATCTTTTTGAAACAGGGTCTTCCTGTAGCCCCAGCTGGTCTGGAACTCACTCTGTTGATCAGGCTAGCCTGGAACTCACAGAGATTCACCTGTCTCTGCCTCCTGAGTGCTAGGATTGGAGACGTACGTGGCTTACCCCTCTCATTTTTAGAAGGAAATTTATAAAAGACATTTCTTGAATATCTACTTAAGTATATTAAGTATACTATTAAGTATACCCTGAGGCACAGTTTACATAGGAAAGACAGGAAAGATCTTTTATTGACTTCTTTAATTTAGCAGTTTTCAGAATGATAAGAAGTTTCTCCAGCATTACAGAGTTGACTTATGAGTTTTCCGTTCCTAGGTCATTCATGTATTGAAATATGTTTGATTTGTATCAGCATATCATACTTAACAACCTTTGTTAAGGAGTGAGCTTTCCAGATTTGCCTAATGGGAACCCCTTCCTGTTGGTTCCCAAGTACGTTCTTCTGTTTTACTCAGGAGGAGTACCACTGTGATGTTAGGAAATACATGTGTATAGCAAACTGAGTTCTGTAATTAAATAGGTGAACATACCAGTTATCCCCAGTGTACACTTCCCCATGGCAAGGGCAGCTAGAGCCACTTAGCAAAAATCCTGAACATAGAATCTCCCTGCTACCTACTGGCCCTTATATTGTGTCTTTAGACACCCCGCATGTTTGCTGCTTTGAGCCTTTGAACTTCATTTCCTGAGCCCATTCCAGATAACCATTATTTTATTCTCTGTCTCTGTATAGTAGCTTTTAAAAGAATACACATATAAGTGAAAACATGGAGTATTTTTTGTGTTTATCTTTTAGTACGATGTCCTCTGGTTATGTTCAATGGAAGGATCTCTTTTCAAGACTAAATAGCATTCCTTTGTGTGTGTGCATGTGTGGACCTGTCATATCATGGCCATGAATAATGTGGCAGTAAACATGGGAGTACCACTGTCTTATGAAGGTTTAATTTCCTTTGACAGAAGGTTGTTGGGTTACATGGTAATAATCTTTATTCTGAGAGGCCTTTATTATTTTCCACGATTGCTGTCAATGTTTGTTTATCCCCTCTCTAATAATAGCTCTTACCTTTTAAAAAAGATTTTGTTTTTATTTTTAATTAATGTGAACATACGTGTCGTGTTTGGATATGTGCTGGACTTATAGGAGGTTGTGAACTGCCCAACACAGTTGCTGGGAATTGAACTCAGGTCCTCTGGAAGAGAAATGAGTGCTCTTAACCACTGAGCCATCTCTTACCTTTTCTGTGATAGCTATCTTAACAGGTGTACAGTTATTAAGTGGCCTTTAGCAGACCTGGAACTGGCTTTGTAGACCTGGAACTCACAGAAATCTGCCTGTCTCTGTCTTCAGAGTGCTGGGATTAAAGGGGTGCGCCACCACACCTGGCCTATGAACTCTATAAATTCTTAATACTCTTATCACATACATTGTATTTTCTCCCTTTTGGGGGTTGCCTTTTCCTTTTCTAGTTTCCTTTCCTGTGCAGGAGCCTTTTAGTTTGATACAGTCCCATTTGTTTGTTTTTTGCTTTTATAACTTGAGTTTGAGGAGTGATGTTCAAGAAGTCATTGCCAAGGTCAAAGTCAAGGCACTTTTCTATGTACTTCTAAGTTTTCTAGTTTATGGTTTTCCACTGAGATACTTTTTGTTCATTTGGGGTTGATTTTTTGTATGTATGTAAGATAGGTAAGGGTCCAATTTCAGTTCTTTGCATATGGAAATCCAGTTTCCCAGAACCATTTATTAAACATAGGCAAAACAGTTAGTGTGATACCACAGTAACAGACTGGAAGATAGAAATAGCGTGATCATCTTGGCTGATGTGGAAAAAAATCATTTGAGAAAGTCTTACATTCTTTCTTAATGAAAACCCTCCTTAGTTTAATAATAGAAGAAATGTTTCTTGACATAAAAAAAGACCATTTATTTAAAAAAAAGAACAACAACATATAACTAACGAAGCAGGCAGAGGGAAGCATGGAAAGCCTTTTCTCTAAGATCTGTTAAAGGCAGGGTGCTCATTCACTCTCACCACATCTACTCAGCAGTGCTGGAAGTACTGTCATGAGCAACCAGACAGGAGAAAGAAAGGAAGGAAGGAAGGAAAGAAAGAAAGAAAGAAAGAAAGAAAGAAAGAAAGAAAGGAAGGAAGGAAGGAAGGAAGGAAGGAAGGAAGGAAGGAAGGAAAAAAGGTCGAAGGAAGGAAGGAAGGAAGGAAGGAAGGAAGGAAGGAAGGAAAAAAGGTCTCCAAAGAAGGAAGGAAGGAAGGAAAAGAGAAAGAAAGAAAGAAAGAAAAGGTCTCCAAATTGGAAAAGAAGAAGTAAAATTATCTCTTTGAAGATAACATGGTCCTGTGTATAGAAAACACCATAGACTTCACCAAAACATTCTTCAAATTAATAAATGAATTCAGTAAAGTTGCAGAATACAAAATCATTATGCAAAAATCCATATTTCTATATAGAAATAGCAACCCAAGTCCTTTTGACATGACACTTAATGACACTAAATAGCTTTCTTCCAGTCTATGTTGAGTTCACAGGCCCATTCTATACAGTTTTTGTCCTAGTCCTAGAGCCATCTGTTTCTCCCAGATGGATTCCTTTTTTGTAGTAAGGGATGTTTGGCGACCATAGTCTGGGATTAGCATTGTTCATTTGTTCCTAGGTGGGTCATTGTTTGTATTTCTTGTTATTTGATGAGAACTTTTTTTTTTTTTAAGATTTTACTTTATTATTTTTCTTTTTTGTGTTAAGTGTATTACCTACATATTTGTAAGTACCCCTGTGTCATGCAGTATCCACAGAGGTCAGAAGTGGGTGTTGAACTGGAGTTACAAATGGTTGCTAGCCACCATGTGTGGGTGCTGGGAATCAAACCTGGATCCTCTCTTCATGAGCAGTCAGTGCTCTTAACCACTGAATCATCTCTCCAGCCCTCCTTGACAAGAACTTTTGATTGTTGTTTTGACTATTCAGTTTTTTAAATGATAAAGTATGACCATATATTCAGATTGCGCATTCAAACTCAGGACCCCAAGGACTTAGTGTTGCTCATCTTTTGTCTTTACTCACACACTGGAGTGTCATGGTAGTACATCACTCATTTGCTTATTTTCCCCATTGCATCTACAATATCACAGAAATAATTGAATTTTTGTGTGCCTTATGACTCCTGATTGTAGTCTCCATTTTTGCTCTCTTGATTATATTCAGACACTTGCTAGTCTGTAGTTTGAAGGTGTTGCTGAATATAAGTGAATGCTGACCCCCAGATCTTGCCTTTACAGTAGCTGTTGACCTGCTGGCACAGAACAGACCCTAATACTTGCTTGTGGTCCTCAGATGTGGTTGGATTGTTCCCAGTTTGTTTGGTTTGGTATTTCCTCCTGCATTCCATTGCAATAGAAGAGTGATTTTCCAACTAACCCATTTTAATGCTGGGTTGCCTTGGGAAGTGTTCCCCTCTCCCCATAGCTTTCCAGCAACTGTTGTTCATGATGCCTTGGTCCTTCTCTACTTCTGTTCCTCTGTTGCTTTTATGTGTAGTAGTATTCCTAATGTTTAAGAGCCTGCCCCTGTGGACAGACCAAGGAAAATACAGGATTTAACAACACTATTCAATCAAGAGAATTACTCGGTTTTTACAGATTTCCTGCTTAGTCGAGATTCTCCTTCAGCAGCTATGGGTGCCCCTATCCCTCCTCAGAGAGGCCCAGGTTTCCCAAGAGTACAATCCTTAGCACCACAGGAATGGCGTGTTGGGGATTGTCTGTACCATCCTTCTATATTCAGAGTGCCCCATGGCCTAATCTGTTGTACGGGACTAGATTTGTCAGCCCTGTGTGAGTGTATGCTGGTCCCAGAAAGCAAGGCTGGGAGTGGGGAGGCTGTGTGCATGTGGAATGAATTGACTCCACAGCTGGGACTTTACAAGCATCCACTGGAGGACCCTGAGTGGACCGCCTTGTGCTACGTGCCCAGGAGCTGGTAGCACAGGGCTGTGAGGGGCAGGGCTTTAAGTAAAGAAAGCTGTGCTTCATTCCACCCAGAAAGGAAGTTATGAAAACCCATGTCTGTTGCTGTCCTTTAACAAGCAGATGCAAAATTGGTGTGTCTAAACAGAGGAAAGGACCATTTTGTTTGGGCCAAGCTATTTTAAGATAAATGAAAAACTTTCTCTTAGGTCATTGCACACCCCTCCCCACCTTTCTCCCCATCGTAAGCTCTGGGAGCCCAGGCCCCCTCAACTCAGCTTAGTGCCCGTCATCATACTGTCTGCTCTGGAAAGTCGCAGGAAGGCTGATAAGGGGCTGAGGACAGAAATCTCAGCTCTTATCTCTCCCTTGCATGCAGCGCAGTCCTTTTCCTGTCCTCGGACAAGGGACATAAACGGCCATCTCCTGGCAGCCAGGACTTCAAACAGGGTTGGGTGGCCTCGCTTTCAGAGGAGCCAGGGAGGAGAAAGTTGTCTGCAGAGTGGTTCAGTGCCACTGAAGTGGGAGCTGTCTTCCCCATGGGCAACATACAGTGTTTTCACCGTCAGACCCTTTGGAAAGAGGCAAACAGAAGTAGTGAGGGTGAGGAGGGTCTGTCGGTTCCCTGACTGCAGGCCCAGGCCTGCTTTGTTTAGCTAGAGCTTTGCCAAGACATAGTTTGGGCCTGAAAGGATTAAATTTTGGGTTTTGGTTTGTTGACAGGTCAAGTTTTTAAGGGCTTTTGTGATAAGAAATTGACACCCAGATGACCCTGTGTGGGAGCCGAAGAGTGAAATACCAGCTCTCATGCCTTCTCTCCTTTCCTCCTGCCAGGAAAGTGGCAGTGACATTTTCTCACAGAATTTCAGTCCATGACATTATAAAATAGGATGACAGGGAACTGTCCCTTGGCTCAGGGCTGGTGAAGGGCTGGTGGAAGGGTATGTGTGCTCTGCATAGCCACGTGGGGGACTGTGAGGGACTCAGTGAAGTGATCTGGGCATTACTGTCCTCCTCTCTGCAGGCCTTTCCTCTCCCGAGACCTTCCCTCAACAATCCCGTGGGTATCACAAAGGATAGTTTGCAACTTCAGACTCCTGTGTAGGGGTGCCCAGGGTTGATATATGTTATTGTCTTTGGAAGAAATGGTTGACACACAGTTCTAATGGACAATTATGTGAAGTTCAAAAGTTTATAACAACTTCAAAATTGTATATGTTACACAATATTGAAGACCTGGCTTTATTCTTGGAAGCTTGCTAGATTTTTGCTGTTGAATGCTGTGAGGTAATAGGCTGTCACACATAGCTGTTTTCTAGTTCTGTTCCATGGTATACTAAGAACCTTGGGGCCTTTAGGAGGAGAGCGGAGCGCAGCAAGGAAGAGCTTGCTGCAAAGCCCTGCATCAACCAGTTCTGACTCAGTGACATCAGAGAATTAAAATTCACTCTTATTAACTTCAAAATGATTTCTCCCTGCCACATTCATGCTTAAGGATAGGTATATTTTTAGTTATCTGCTAGATTAATTTCTGCCACTAAAGAGTCCATGAAAATAATAACTTCTGTAAGTCTGTAAGAATTGAGGAAGGGCTTGTGTGTTGTGAACTTCATTATGCTAGATTAATTTACCTCTCTTAAATAATTTTGACTAATTTTGTCCAATAAATGGAAATTTTTAACTCTCGGGAGATTTTGTCCTCTAAAGAATCTAATCTTGATGAAGCCTAATGCTTTATATGCTGATTTAAAGTACTTCAAAACAGTCTAACATCTTTTTAAACTACTTTGCCTTTTATAAAAAGGTGCCCAAATTTGAGTTGTTGTCAGGATTCTTGAGTGATTTCCAATCTCCTATGGAGGAAAGATGAATATGCCAGAACGCCCTGGAAGCCTCTGCTTCAGAGATGGGGGCCCTACCTTCAGCTGTTACTAGAAGCTGTGTCCTGCCTCTGGAGAGCAGGGGAAAGAACCAGCTGACCTAGAATTATAAAATACAGTCAATTTGGATTATTTTTAGACTTCATTCAAGGAAGTCGGTGCCTATGTCACATTGATCATTGCTGCTCTGGAAGAGCCTCGTTTATCTTGTGGCCAGTGTGTGGTGAAATGCTGCCACATGAGTCACTGTAGCTTTCCAATCCTGAGGGCTTTGGGGAGCAGGACCTGCTTTGTTCCTTCCCTTCTTTTCTTTTCCCCAGAAGTGATATAACTGACTTGTTGGTGACTCTCATGTCAGTGACTTGAGAAGTGGTTGCCATGGAGAACC
Source organism: Eospalax fontanierii (assembly GCA_035773235.1). NCBI lineage: Eukaryota > Metazoa > Chordata > Mammalia > Rodentia > Spalacidae > Eospalax > Eospalax fontanierii. The sequence goes on along the minus strand of CM069542.1, from coordinate 56,911,696 downwards.
TTTTAAAACATATTTATGTTGACTTTTCTTAAGGAGTGATAATTTAAGCAGCTAATGAGGCAAAAGAAAACACACACACACATACACACACACACACACACACACACACACACATACACACACACACAAATGCCCAGCTTTGTTAACATTGGCATTTGTTTGAGGAACTTGGCATTATTTATGTCCCTCACTAAAGACCAGCAGAAAGAGAGGTCCTAGAGGTCCTGTATGCTTCCATTCCACTATCTCCCAGAGAGACTCAGTCACTCTGAATTCCAAGAAAGGATCTGATGCCTATTTAGAGGGAACCTCTGCATGATCAAGGATCACCAAGAGTGCTCTTTCACATTGGACACTTCATTTTTTCTGGATTGCCATCCTCTACTCTTCAGAAGCTGACGGCATCTCTCCTATTTACAAGCCCAGTTCTATAAAGTCAGCCTTTTACCATTTAGCATGAAACTGAGATTGAGGTCTTCACTAAAGCCCAAAGCCTTCCCATTCCATATGTATACAATAGTCCCCCTTACTCAAGATGCCAGTATCTGAAGAGGGCCTTTCTGTTATGTTCTAAGTGGGAGGCATCACATAGTAACCACCTGTGAGCTTAGGTCTCTCTTACTCTTCTAGAAAAGCTACTTACCCTGGTCTGGGTCTTGTCCTCACTATCTCATCTAACCACGTTACCTTCCAAAGCTCTGCCTTCTAATACCCTTGACCTGGGAATTTGAGGGTTAAATTTCCAGCCTGTGAACTTTTAGGGGACACATTCAAAATTAAACACCATAGAAAGAGAAACCAAGGATAAAGGGTGTGTGTGTCTGTGTGTGTGCTCTTAAAAAGCACCTGATGTTTCCAAAAGTCAGCAGTAGTATTTTATAATAAATTTGTTCATTCAGCAAATTTTTATGTAGCACCTCTTGTGAGTACTTGTACAGCTAGAGAGAAAACAGATTTCTACAAGTTTTACTGATGAAATTCAAAACTTTATGATAACTTGAAATCATGTAGTTTTAATGTCATGAAATTTTTTTTTATTTCCCTCACCCAGCTGCTTAGACATGTAGAGGACAGATGTGATAGGGCTTCTTACATGTAACATGAGCTCCACCCCTCTTGTATACATGCACTCACAGGGTTCCTGATGTGTCTCAGGTAAGCTGTGGCATAACTAGCACTCTGCTATTGCAGCCCTTTATTTTTTTATTGCTTCAAATCTAAGCCTCTCCTCAGTTGGTAGGACTTTATAAGTTGCCTTCATTCTTATGTACTTGCTAATGCTGAAAGTGATTGTGTCTCCCAAGCAAATTCCCAAGGCTAGTTATTATTGAGACTGTGTGTTTAGCCTAATTCCCAATGTGAAAGATGGATGTCTCCAAAAAAAAAAAAAAAAAATCCTATGCTTTTACACTTGAATAATCTTTTTGTGAGTGCAAAAGTATCTCTTATCAGAAAAGCACTACATATTTCCAGTTCTATGGGAACCACAGAGGAAATGGATGAGACCACAGAGGTGCCCTGGGAAGCACAGTGCCTGTTTTTAGCTATTGCCTCTCCCACCCCTTGATGGTAGGCCATCGTGTGACTCCCTGGAACCAGATGCTTTCCCAGGTTGTCTTCAGAATAGGAGATGAGGTAGGCTGCACCCCACAGCCTGCTGCCAGGAACTCTGGTGGAACTTCATCTGTTGTTTGACCTCTCCAAAGAGCTGTCTCCCTGTAGATCTCCTGGGCCCAAGACTTCCTTGCTGTCTTCTCTGGCAAGAACAGTTCAATACAGGTAGACCAATGATGTGTTCAGCTAATTTAACAGAGTGTGACAGTTCCTATACCACCTTGCTTTTTTCCAATAACTTTTCCTCTGGAAGGTGACTGTGGTAACATGGAATAACATTGAGATCATTTGACTGAGGTCACATGTATTGCTAAAGGCCGTAGTAATAGGTGGGTCACAAGAAACAGCTCGTGTATCTTGCAGTGGTTAGAGAAGCAGGGTTTAATTGGAAAGGAATGGTTTCCCATGGATGGGAAGACTAAGAAACTGCAAATGTTGCTTCTCTTTGCTTCTGGCCTTACATCAGATCTGCCTAACAGGCAGATGGCGGTGAGGTTCAGTGGGTGGTGACAGGTGCTCTCCCCCTCCATTTAGTCATGTCTGGGATCTTGTAGTTCTGTTAGACATTCATCATGTCTTTGTTCCCCATTAGAGAGTGCACAGAATCCAAGTGGAATAGAAATGATTCCTGTCCTGGGGAACTTAAGAAGATGCTTACAAAGCAAATTATCTCAAAACAGAAAATAAAAGCAGCGAGTTGCTAGTCAAAGGTGGTAAACAAGATGGGTTCAGTCATCAGTCTTGCTGCAAGAAGCAGTCTTGCATTTGATCCTTGAAGAAGCTGAAGTACTTGAAGTACTGTCTCATTGCTTCAGCAAAATACCTGACAAAAGTAGCTTAAGGAAGGAATGGGTTTATTTTGACTTACAGTTCTATGGAACCCAGTTCATCATGCCAAGGAGGGCATGGTGCAGCAACAGGAGCAGCTAGCTGGTCATGCTGTGTCCACAGTCAGGAAGCAGAGAGTGATTAACACTGGTCTTCTGCCCGCCTTCCCCTTTTTATTCGTTCCAGGACTCTCGCCTGTGGGATGGTACTACTCACAGTTAGGATGGCTCTTCCTACCTCAGTTAGTCTAATATGGAGAATTCCTCACAAACACATGTAGAAGTTTGTTTCTATGGTGTCTAAATCACATCAAGTTGACAGGCAAGATTAACCATCGCAGAAGTGATGCTTATTACTGTGAAAGAGGAATCTAGAGGAAAAGTCTAGGTTTTATGAGGACAGAGTCCATTTCTAGACTCTGGAATAAGTGAGTCAGCTCATTCTGCCCTTCTTTTGGGGAAGATGTGACCCCACATGACACACAGTGGATCTCAGTATGGACTTCATCCTGACAGGGATGCACATGATTTCTTTGTCTAATATGAGTGGGTGCAGTTTCTACCTTCCAGTGATCTAGTAGGATCATATTTGGGTTTGTCAGAACTGTCCTGCTGAAGAATTTGGGAACAGTGTAGAATGTTTTCTTTCTATAGACTACTCACTTGCCAGAGCTTTCTTAACTTTCCATAAACTAATCCAGCACACAGTGGTGACAGACAAGCTGTTGTGGAAGCGAGCATTGGTTTATCACAGGCAGAGCTAATAACCCAGTTGCTAAATTCATTACTCTTGAACTCTGAGTATCTATGTTTTCCAGTGAGAAAAGTTCATTGAAAGATTGCTGTTGTGCCTGACCTCTGTCTTAATTTTGAAGTCACAAAACTTTTGTTCTTTCACTTAGAATGAGCAGGCATGTGTAAGAAAGGCTGGTAAGCTGAAAGGTCTGCCTCTGATACCCATCCCTGCATAGGGATTGAGTGCTCAGATACCTCCAATTCCCCCTGACCTGCTCACTTTCTCTGCCCCAAAAGAGGCTAATAGCATTATCCTGAGAGAAATAAGGAGAAGCCTCTTTGGGGCATTTCCCTGGTAATCCACTTCAGCATACATGATTGAATGGTACACCAGAACACAACTCTCTATAGCCCAGAACAGGTTCCGCAGAACTGAGCCATCAAGCCTCCGGGTGGGATCCCTAAAAGAAAGAACGACCAAATGGGGATTCTGTAGATACCAGAAACAAGTTGGTGTGTGTGTTTCAGGTCTTGTGGGCCCAAGTTGTGTATGGAGTGACCTTCTTACAGAACCGTCTGCAGCTCTTTTCTTTGCACCATTTTCTTTGCTTCAGTAATTGTAAATTCTAAATTGTGAAAGATCTTAAACATTAAGATCCTCCTGCTCTAGTGACACATGCTGTACAAAGCTCTTGAATCTGCCTATTGCTGAAGGGGAAACCAAAGAGAGCTGGTGTGGTAATGTGGGATAACCAGCATTGGATGTGCCCCAGTAGAGATTAGACTTGGGTTTTACTTCCTAAAATAGACTTTAGGGACTGATGAAATGACTGAGTGAGTGAAGGGGCTTGCCATATAAGCCTGGCAACCTGTATTCAGTCCCCAGAACCCATGTAAGAATGAGAGACTTCCCAGAGTTGTCCTCTGACTTCTACATGTGTGCGGTGGCACATGCACATACATGCCATAGGCACACGTGCCCACACATAGTAATAACAAACTTTAAAAAATTAAAACACATAGACTTTAGCCTAACATAGTGTTATATAACTATAATTTTAGCACATGGGCAGCTGAAGCAGGAGGATTGTGTTTTGAAGGCCAGCCTGGGCTACATAGCAAGTTTGAGGCTAGACTGGGTAAGACCTACTCTCAAACCAGCTTTCTTCAAGCAAATTTGCATGCTAATTTAACAAATTATTAAACTCTTAAGCCTGGCTTCAGGACATTGTTTTATTTATATGAATTACAAACTAGATATACAGGTTTTCTTTTTCTTTTTAAAAACTAGAACTATGTCTGCTGACATTTTTTTCTGCATGAAGCTGCCTTGGTTAATTTCTGTCCTCAGGACTGAGCTTAGATCTTTATTCCTAGATGACAGGGCCGCAGATCATTTTAATGTTGAGATCTTCTGAAAAGAAGAAGGAATGTGTGAGTCTGTAATGTAGGTTAGGAGTCAGGGTGCTGCAGTGAGAAGCAGGAACTTTGCACTCCACAACGTGGCATCAGATCCCATTCCTGTCATCTCACAGCTGTGAAACCTACTGATGAGGTGCCCTGAATCTTATTTTCTGTCCATATACATTGGAGAGAGTGTCTCTCCTTGATGCCAGGAGCCACATTGTAAGTGTTGGCACACTGATGATAAGCTGCCTTCTTCAGTCAGCCAGGTATAGGTACTTTGGCTACAGTTTTTTCATGTGGCTGAGTATAACAGTCCCACGGAGCTCTTCTGTCCTTAAATTCTCAAGACTCTGTAAAATGGGGAGCAGGTCCTCCTGAGTTAGTAATTCTAACCCACAGCACATTATGGATTGGGTAGAAATTAGGCCCTAGTCATCCTTGGGGGAAACCAGTCATTAGGTTTTATTAAACATAAACTGTGCACTTAGCAGCTCTAAACAAAGTAAGAAGACCCAAGGCTTCCTGGGAACAGCCAAGATTAACTCAGGAAACTGCTTCGAACTATGTTTCCAAAAGAAGAGCCACTTAAAAATATATAGAGAAAATGTCAGGGTTCTACTTTGACCTCTATATATCTCTTACTGATGAATGAAAAGGTAAAACAATTTAGAGTGTTAATTCCTGACCACTCCCCCTGACACACACACACTGGAGCCTCTCACTCACTGGAGCCTGTATTTGAAAAGTTCCCTTGTCGTTGGTGTGCTACTTGTTCCTGAACATCTGCAGTTACATATGGCAAGTTCCTCTGCCAGGAACTTGGCTAAATGAGGGAGGCCTGTGACCCTACAGAAAGCTGAGCACACAGACCTCTCACATCTCTCTCTATGTTTGTCTTCACTGGATGACTGGTAAAACCAGGGTGTTAGGGCAGTACCTTGGGAACCTCACACTGAGACTCAGTGCTGGTTCACTCGTTCTAGAAGCCTGGCTTTCCCAGTTGCAGCTTCTCAGTGTTATGAGTGTTTCCCTCCACAGTCTATCCTTGGAGAACAAAGCTCTAGGGATGCAAAGGATCAGCAGGAATTTTTAAGCCATGGTCCCATCAAAAAGGAACCTTTAGAAGTAACTGTGGGAATCTAGAGTTCCAGCTTCTTATCGCCTTTCCTAGAAGGCAAAGTATTGATGGTTTTCCAAGACCGAGGGTAAAATAGATTCCCTTTCTAGACAGTCACTCAGTCTTTTGGTTTTCATTGTGTGAGTGGCTACACAGAATTAGTTCCTTCCACTGCATTCTTTTCCCTATTATATAGTATCCAACTCTTTCAGCTGTGCTGACTGGCATTTGTTGGGTATGAGCTTCAGCTGTCTCTGAGGGTATGAACAAATTTGATTTGGTTTATGGATACACTAAGATCTATTGTTACCACTTTTCTGTCTTGACCTGACTGTTAGGGTGAGAGTTTTCTGTGAACCTCCTGGCTATGCAAAGGCTTTTGTCAGACCTCTGCTGTCTGTACAGGGCAGTTGCAAGCCCTCATGTCTTCAAAGATCTGCAAGTCTCAGCCCACAAAGGGATGTTAGAAATCACCCCACCTTCACTTATCTATTTTATTTGATTAGTAGCTGAGAACCCCTAAGAAGTCTTTTTAAGAAAATATTTAAGAAAAGGTTCATTTCCTGAACCTTTGAGCTTAAGTCAAATGTTAGGCAAGATTATTAGTTAGCCATTCCTTCCCTGGTAATGCTTTATATGGAACCAGAAGTCTCCAAGTTATTTATTTTTAAAATATCATTAGCAAAGTAGGACATTCTCAGAGTTTGAGAATGAAAGTCACATTTAAATATTATATAAATTTTCTTTGAGATTGTCTTATGTCTTTAATGGAAGTGTCAGAAGATACGAATTCTGTTCCAATACTTTTTAAAAAGGCATCTGATACTTTTCTTAATACATTCGTGCTTTGAGATTGAGACCAGATGTGAAAGTATTCATTTTCATATAAAAGTCTATTTTTTAGTATGGTGCTGTGCCCAGTATATAGAATGGGAATCCTGAGCACAGCTCCCTCAGGGTTCAGTTGGCAGCCTATTTCTCCTTTAAACCATAGCCATCCCTGAGTGAAGGAGGATGCTTGACAGCTCTCCCAACAGGTTGTTTGGACCACTTTCCCAGGTGTGAGGAGTATGAGTGTTGACACCAACACTTGTCTCTCCGCCCTGCAGTGTTTGCAGTGGCCTGGTTTTGCACTGCTTAGGAGCATGCTTATTTTCTGGAGATTAGAGCGACCCACTAGATTCAATAAGTGACTCAGAAGTGGTCTTATGTTTCCTAATAACTAAGTGTGATTAATTCTAGCAGTCAGTTCCTGTTATTAAACTCTGTTGAAAACAAGAATTCTGGAGGTAATAAGTAAATGAGCAAGATGAAGAGCCATAGGCTATGACTTGAGCAGGAGTCCCTAACTCTTAGAAGGGCACTGAAGAAGAGTGGCCCACACTCGGCAGGCAGCCATCAATGAGACCTTTGTTCCCTTAGTGGGCCACCTTCCCAGTGCCCATGTCCCTGCATGACTGTGGGTGTGTGCCCTTACATGAAAGGCAAGATCTTTCTTGTCCATCAGCCTGGCATTGGCAAGCATCAAGAACCTTCAGAAGATGCCATACAGAATTCCAGCAGTCACTCAATATTTGAGAAACAAAAAGACAGAATAACCTGGGTTTATTCCAGGGACAGTAACTTATTTCTCTCAAAATTTGTGATGAGATACCAGCAAAATTTGAGTGATAACAGATCGGTGTCGGGGGGGGGGTCTGTGTGTGTATGTGTGTGCACATATGTGGAGGCCAGATGTCAGTGTTGGGTGTCTTCCTCAGTAGCTCTCCACATTCATTATCTTTTGGAAACAGGATCTCTCATTAAACTTTGAACTCACTGATTTCTGAAGACTGGCTAGTCAGCCAAAAACCTCGTAAGAATCTGCCTGTCTCCACCTCCCCAGTGCCATAACTGCAGGTGTATTCCATAGTGTCCAGTTCTTGAGGTAGGTTTGGGGACTGAACTAATGTCCTCATGCTTGTTAGCAAGCACTTACCAACTGAGCCATCTCCATAGCCCCCTTAGACCATATTTAAGCTTCTTTCTCAATTTTGGTTGATTTATCTTACATGTTCAACATTTTAGTTTTGAAATTTCAAAATTGACTATATGACTTGTGGTTTAGTCCAAGGGCTGAAAAAATTATAGCCAGTATTAATTTGATAAACTGATGCCAATATTGGTAAGAGCTATGAGGGGCGGTGGCCACTCGAGGCCCAATTTTTCCTTAATAAAATGTTAATTTTGCAGGAATTTCAAACAGGGAAATAATTTTTATTCCAGTTAGCCAGTTCTTGAGGGCCAGGGTCTGTTTGTGCATTAAGAATAACATTCACCCTGTGCGTATGACTTCTGAGTTTCTAGATCAACACATAAGGATCAGTGCTGTCTCTCCATAGTGAAGCTGACATTGAAGTCAGTGTCTAACAATAGCACAAAGCCCCAGAACTTGCATGTCCTGGTTTTTGTGGGAGACTCTGGGTTTAACCCCATTCATAGCATTGCTTCCAAGGTGTGCTTCCTCAGAAGTCAGCACAGTGACTTGCCAGGTAACTTCCTAAGTTAGTGTCTTTCTGACCATCTGCCCCATCTGGTTCTCATTCAGTGAAGCACCTTGTTCTGGGTGCTGTAGCTCAGGCTTAGGAGAGGGAGAAGAGTGAGACGGCAAGCTCAGCCCCCATTTCCTGGCCAGCTGTTGGCATGAATGGCTCCTGCTGGCTGCCATGTGGGATGTACAAGTGATGTCTAACTGCTTCTCCCTCTTCCCCAGGATGACTGCAGCCCCTGTGCTGTGGATGAGACTGAGGCCTCCATGACCACAACCAGTGCCTTCACCATTCAGGAGTACTTTGCCAAGCGGATGGCCCAGCTAAAGAGCAAGCCACAGGCCCCAGCACCAGGGCCTGACCTTTCAGAGACCCCAGTGGAGTGGAAAAAAGGGAAGGAAAAAAACGAAGAGGCAGCAGGTGCAGATGCGGAGAGCTGCCCCCAGCCCAAGGCCAAGCGGCCTAAAAAGAAAAAGCGGGAGGAAGAGGAGAGCCAGGGACCTGTAGCCAAGGAGAGAGCCCGAGCTAAACAGCAGCCCCGACGCCCCAGTGAAGACAAGTGTTCTGATGCTTCTGCCGCGGTCAAAGGCGATTATGCCCCCAACAGTCAAGATGGTGCCCTGAAACCCAAGAAGAAGAAAGCAAAGAAAAAGCTGCACAGGCCAGGAGAGGTAGCAGTAGACACCAGGCTAGACAAAGTGCCTGTGAGGAAGAGGAAGAAGAAGAAAGCTTCCAGCTGAATTCCTGACAGCTGGAGCCTCTGTCTGACCACTCGGCTGTCAGGATGCTGCAGGGCAGACGCTCTGGCCTGAAGTCAGAGCAGAGTGAGGCACACACAGTTAGGGCACATCTTTAACATGCCCGGGGGTTGCCACATCTCGCCTGCTCGTCACATTTTCCCCAAGTTACCTTCCTCAGAGAACTGATTTGAATGTTCCAGATCATGACTTTTATAAACAAATACTTTTTCAAACTCCAAGCTGTTCACATGAGTGTTTATTCACATTCATACAAGTACACAGTTGTGTGCGTGTGCACACACATGTGTGCGCATGGAAGTCTTGCTCTGTGTTTGCTCAGTTTCCTTCAGTAACAATGACTTGTGCTTCCTTCTGAAGGACTTAGTCTAATTAAGGGATTAAGAGGCATTCGTTTGGATTCAGATAGTTCCTTTTGTTCAACAGCCAGCCATACATTCTTGCCAAGTAGGAATTACATGAGCATTCCCGAATGGAGGGTTTGTTGTGTTGTGCTTCAGTTTTGGTGGAGCAACTGTTCCTCTTGTCTGTTGAACGCTGGCCTCTGGGGATCTGAGTCTCCCATTGATGAGAGCACTGACTCTGAGGACAGTGAATCTTCTGCTCTCAGTCACCGGGGGTTCCTGCACTGAGCGGAGAGTCAGACATTTCTGTCTCATGTTCTTGAGAACGGAGTCCCTGCAGTGGGCTCGCCTTATGCTTAATGGGCAGGAGGTCTCAGAAAGTTCAAAGGACTGAGAAACTATGGGCATGGAGCTGCTGTCACCTTGAAGGAATTCTCCAGGTGGGGACTTCCTTGTGGAAGCTCTTGGAAGTCTAGATGTTGTGTGAGCACCATGGAGATACCTTTCAGCCCTGTGCAAAACAGACACTGTCAGCTCATGTCCAGGTGCCTTCTAAGAGCCCCTGTCAGGCCAGTGGGGGCCTCCCCCTGTATTCTCAGAAGAGCAGAAGTGGATGGGCATGGCAGTGGAGCCTGGCCCCTCCGCCTGCACCCTTCACACCGCTTGGCTTCTTTCCCCTCTGCCCCCATTTCTTCTTGTCTTCTTTCTGTCCTGTCTGCAGTTAGTTTCCAGTTTTCCCACCCACCCTAGCTCCCATTGTGCTAGGGTGAATCTTTGCCTCTGGCCCTGGTTCTGCTAGACCTGTTGAGGTGGCTGTGGGTCTGCACAAGGAGGCCTATACCTTGTGTTCACGTCATTCATAGAATATGGCTGGTAGCAGGAACTAAGACTCACCTGTACTGTGACCTTTTGCTCCTGATTAAACTCCTGGGGTTATATGTTACATGGGGAGCCTGGCCTGAGAGTCTTGAAATAGAAAAAGCCCTGAAGATCATCTGGGTCTAACCTCTAAGAATTATGACCATAGTTTAAGAAGACACCCCACCACCCTAGAGGGGAGTCCCATGGACTTGGAGCCTGAAGTTATCTCCCTAGTTCATCATGTCCCCCAGCGTTTAGAATCCCAAGCCAGTAGGGCTCCAAGGGTTTTTTAAAGGCACTTCTTCACAGAGGCGTCATGCCCAACTCACCTCTATTTGTCCCATCTTGTTTGTGAAACTGGAGACCCTGGAGGGAGTGGGACTGTATAAAAGCCAAAGGGCACAGTATCTTACCAGTGCATGTAGGCTGATTGCTTTTGCCTTTTGTTGCATTGAATTTAATTTCCTAGATCAATAGAAATGATAGCCAGGGGCCAGAGAGTAGCTCAGTAATGGAACACTTGCCTAGCATAGGTCTGGGTTCCATCCCTAGCACAAAAGAGAAGCAGAAGGAAGGGGAAAGGGAAGGAAGAATGGAGGGGAGCATGTAGGGATTGTTTACGAGAGCATTTGAGAAGCATTTGGGATGCATTTAGGCCAGCTGAGGAAAAGAGAGAAGCCACATCAGGTGGCTTCAGGCACCTTTCATAGAGGGAATGTAGATCGAGACTGCTGTTTTAATGGACTCTTGAGCAGTTTTTCTGTGTGTATTTCGCAGTGTTGAGGATCAAGCCTATGGCGTCACACATACTACCACTTGAGTGATCTTAAGTGGGTGGCCTGAGAAAAGGCACATGCTTATCAGAGAGTCAGTCTCTCTCTCTCTCTCTCTCTCTCTCTCTCTCTCTCTCTCTCTCTCTCTCTTTCCCTCTCTCCCTCCTTTTCCCTTTCTCTCCATATATATATATATATATATATATATATATATATATATATATATTAGTTTCTTAACTTGAAATCAGAGTTAGAATAATGAAGAATGTCCAGGGGATTACATTTCATAGACTTGGTATTGTAAAATGGGCAACATGAGTCCTGCTTTGCCTGACTTTATCCCACTAGATGGAAATGCATTAATATTTCACCCTTCATTGCTTTCCTCAGCACCTTGAAGTTTTAAAGGAAAACTAGGTTCCCAGGAAAAGAACAGTCTTCTGAAGAGGGTCCTCCAGGCTGTCTTGCAGCAGCCTTTTCTGTGGATTTTAATAGATGATTATTAGACAGAGCCTTATGTGCTGGGCCCCATTCCAAGCACTTTAAGTAAATCAAGTAGTTTAATGGTCAGACAGCCCTGTGAGGTAACTTCACTCCTCCCCACTGTACAGAACAACCTTGTGTGCTGTCTAGATTGATGCTGCCCTGCAGCCCTGCCATGCCCCAGTGCCCCTCCACTGCCATCAGCCCCTCGTCTTTATTCTCGGTCCAGTGTCCCCCGCAAGTGGGACTATGGTGGAAAACAGCCAAAAACTCCAGAGATTTCCAAAGCTGACTCACATTAGTTTTGCCTGTGTACACTGGAGAAAGTGCTCCTGGTTGCATAGAATCCCCACTGAATCCCCCTTTCCAATTGGATCAAGCAGTTGGTGGGAACTTGACTAACTTAAAACTTGTATGTAAGACTGTGATTAAAATAATTTCTTTTACTTTGTTGGAAATGTGGATGCTTCGGGGAGATACACCCCAAGCTAGTATTTGTTTTCTCTCAGAGGCCGTGCCTCTATTTCTCTCCTCCTCATTTGTTGCTTGAGTGGCAGGAACAGGCCAAGACCTGTTTGCTCAAAAAAATCAGCACCAGAGAAGAGTTTCGTTGCAATCTCTCCCAGTGATCTCAGTCCTTGGATCAGCAAGCAGCGGCTGTATTTAGATTTGAGTAAGAACTTCCTCCCCACCCGCCACCCTGTTTATCTCTCAGCTTCTGCAGCCACTGCAGTTTGGAGCCTGTTGTGCTGGCATGGAGCAGAGGAGGTCAGGTCGGGTGCCCGGTGTGTGCTTTTATGGTGCGCCATTATTCATGAGCAAATTAGTACCATGTCCTAATAAAGGAGGTGACTAACTTCTTGCATAAAAACACACACGGTCTATTTAGGAAATACTGAATATATTAAAATGACACACAGAAACCCTCCTGGAGCAAGCAAAAGAGAGGGGAAAAAAAAAAAAAAAAACCATGAGGGCATCAGGTAAAAAAAGGGGAACGGAGGTGGCTGCATTCAGGTTCCCAGAATGATAAGGATTGTTGCAGTCAGGAGTTGCTGACCCATGGCTGTCTACCCACATCTGTGTCCTTCCAGTCTGTCCTTTAAAGTGGATGATCCTGTGATCCCAAGATATCACAGTGGGGTACCCAGGCCCAAGCTTCCTCTCCCCTGGCCGGGCATCCATGTCAGTACTCTAATTGGGCTGGAAGTTTCAAGAAATTCTTTGCTAACTCACTTGCCCTGAACCTAATAGCGACTTTCTACTAAGATCTCCCTATCGGCAGCAGTTCTGTGACTGAGGAACAGACAAAACTCTCATATGTATTCCTCCAAATTCACTGTGGTAGAAAAGGACTTTCACTTCTGGGAGACTCCCCAGCAAAGGCCTTGTTCTGGGCAGCTCCATATCCCCTTCAGTCGTCTGTAACCTCCTCCTAGGTCTGTTCTCAGCTGCAGACGCCACACACCTTGAGTATTTAGGGTCAGGTTCTGTCCTCACCTTCCTCTCCTCTTCGCGGAGATGTTCCTGGCCAGCATTTGCTGCTTCCTGGACAATTCCCAGGTCCCTGTCTCTGCCTCAGTGATGTCAAGTTTTTATCCTATATCTGCAGCCAGCTTTCTCTAGTGCCTTCAGATTCCAGGGGTCTGCAAAGGAGCTCTTCTCTAGGCCACCTTCTGGACCTGCTGTTGTTAGAGGCCACATGCACTCATAGACAGCCACTCTGGCACTGAGAGCTGTTTTCAGCTGTCCACTGCCAATGTGCATGAAGCAGGCCTTTTCTCCTGGAGCCCACAGCTCAGCTGGGCCTCTGCCTGTTGGCACTACCCTACATAGGCTTGGGCCTCCTTTCCACACTCATCTTTCTGGAACATCCTTCCCTGGGACTATAGCTCCCTGGCTCTGGCCTCCCACTGAAGACTGTCCCTTAGACCCAGTAGGGCTTCACTTCTCTACCCACATGCCTCCGCAACGTCTGCAGCCTGGCCTGGCCTGGCCCCCATTTTGAATGATCACTCTTCTACACACATCAGTCTATGTATTGAAGTTTCATACGTCACTTTTGTATTCACTTGCAGGTTCTCTGAAGATGACGTTCATCTGTATCCTCTCATAGCACCCAGGATGTCTTGCACATAGTAGGTACAGGACTCTAATATTTTAGGGATTTTTTTAAATTTAGCGTGTGTGTGTGTGTGTGTGTGTGTGTGTGTGTGCGTGCACGTGTGCCATGGTGCATGTATGGAGACCAGAGGATGACTTTTTGGAAGTCAGTTCTCTCCTTCCATCATGTGGGTCCTAGAGATCAAATTCAGATCATCAGACTTGGTGGCAAACACCTTTCACCTTGTACCTGCAGTGTTGGGAATTGAACCCAGGGCCTCATGCATGCTAGGCAAGCATTTTGCCCCTGAGCTATATCTCCAGCCCACAATTCATAATAAAAAGCAAACAGACCACAGCTAAGTAAGAACCCACTTTCTGAAGACCAGAGTTATATCCCAGGAAGGTGTCAGTTGTAGCTCTACCTTCCTTGGGGTTCCCTGGAGTTCCTAGGACAGCATTCCGTGTATAAGAGACATCCTCGCCCACCTTGTTAAGGGTTTGGTCATGACTTTCTCCATAGTGCCTTCCTTGTAACTACCTGGTCACCTCATGTGACTCCTCACAAGCCCTTTTTTTTTTTCAAGTCTCCCTCACAGGGTATCTGAAGGATTAAATGAAACAGGGACCTAGTAAAACACTTGACAGTGGGTACTGATGTCAGCATCCAGCCTAACAGAAGAGAAAGTGAGAGGTGCATTCTGTGATGGTGGCACATTACACTCAGACCAATCCTAGAGTGGATAACACCACTGCCCACTGTGAGTGCTAGGTGGTGACGACGGTATGTCTATAGATTCACCCATTGTAACCACTGTTCTGCCCTGGTGTGGGAGGTGGGAGCAGGGTAAGTTGGGGACAGGGGCACACAGGAAATCTCTGCCTTCTTCACTGTGCTATGAGCCTAGACCTGCTCTAAGAAAAATGTTTAAAGAGTAAAGGCTCCTTGTGTGAAGCTGAGAGCCCAGTCATGGTAAGGCGGTGGCTATCCTCCTGTCACAAGTGGGCAAGGCCTGCTATGGCAGTCCTGATGCTGGGTCATTATCATGGCTCTCAAGCCGCTTTATACACGCTCGGACGACAATCACTCAGGACCGACAAGTCAGGATGAGACACCACAAGGTGTGGTCGGGTCATCCTGAAGCCAGCCCAGTCCCAGGAAAGTTTAGGGCTGGCCAGTGGAGGTGGTAACCTACGAGCAGGCCCTGGGGCAGGGCTGAGACAGGCTTGCATTGACTCAGACGTCTCAGGTGTCAGGCTTTAGGACTTGCCAGGGACTCCTCTGCAGCCCCAAGTTGAGGGAGTTGTTGCAATTTAGCCTGGAGGGATTGCAAAACCCTGCTGTGCTGAGGCAAGGCTCTGCCCATTGGAGGTGAACTGATGCTCAGTGAGCTGGAAGAGGGAGACATGAGCTGGATCTTCCAAATCAGGACCCTTCCACAGTCTCAGCCCTGGAACAAGACATCTTGCTTACCTCAAACCCAGCAGCACCATATTCTCTTTATTAAAGAAGAAATAGTCTCAGAACTCGTGCATTTTGACAGGGGTCATCAGTTCATACAGGAGTAATGTCTACCACACCAAGCTGTCCCCCAGCTCCTCATTTCTCTGATCCCAAGAAAGCTTGGAGTACTATGCTTCATGTTTTTCCAATTCCTTTTGCTCATGTATGTGCACTTGTGTATCTGACTTTATTCTTCAATCACTTTCTATCTTGTTTTAACATTTATTTATTTAATGTGTATGAATGTTATGCTTGTGTGTATGTAAGTGCATGCCCACAGAGGTCAGAAGAAGGTGTCGGGTCCCCTGGAACTGGATTTACAGATTGTTGTTAGCTGCCATGTGGGTGCTGGAATTCGAACTGGGTCTTCTGCAAAACGGTCAGTGCTGAGCCATCTCTCAAGATCCTACCTTAGTATTTTAAAGACTGATTTTATTTGTTTGTGTGTGTATTTGTATATGTGTGTGTGTGTGTGTGTGAGAGAGAGAGAGAGAGAGACATACAGAGAGAGCCTGGTGCTCAGAGGCCAAAAGACAGCATCAGACATCTTCCTGTCACTTCCTGCCTGTTCCTTTGAGTCAGGGTCTCTCCCTAAATCTTCTCAACTAGACTGCAAGCCCCAGTGATCCTCCAGTCTCCACTCCCCTAGGAGCTGGGTTATAGACAATGACAGATTGTAGGGATGCCTGGCTTGTTCTGTGGGCGTTGGGATCCAAACTCCAGTCTTGATGATTGCAAAGTAAGCACTCTTAATTGCTGAGCCATCTCTCCAACTCTCTCTACCTATTTTGTTTTTTTGTGTTTTGAGATGGTGTCTCTCACTGACCCTGGAGCTGAGTGATTCGGCAAGACTAGCAGGCCAGTGAGCTCCAGGATCTGCCTGTCACAGCCTTGCAAGTGCTGGGAGTGCATGTGTGCTGGCAATGCTTTTCATGTGCTGCTGGGAACCTGACTCAGGGCTTCATGCTTTCATGGCATGCACTTTGCTGACTGAACCATCCCCCCAAGTCCTCATTTTAATTTTCAGTAATTGGATTTATTCTGCAGTACATTCAATTTAGTTCATTTGGGGGTATAAGGTGCTTTCAACCAACATAATGCAATTGATAAGGAAGAGAGGCACACAGAATGCTGTGGGAAGGCATCGTCAGAGGTACTTACTTTGCCATTTCACCAACCTTGGGCCACTGAATACAGCAGAGGAAGATGTAGCCCCAGCTACAGATGCTCAAAATCTTGCATTAAGTATCTGAATCTTCGTACATTTCATTGCATTTTCCCTCTTATGATTCTCCCTCCCCGACCCCTTGAACTAGTAATTGATCTTAACAAGTTGTAAGATTACTGATTTCTGTTTTCTTGATTGTTTGCTGGTGGTGTTGGGGATTGAACCCAGGGCTTGTGTATGCTAAGCAAGCACTCTATCATTGAGCCATGGTTCTAGTAGAAATGAAAAGTAAAAAGCAATTATGCATAATTGATCACTCCAAAAAATTTTATATAGTGGAGACCAGCAAGGTAATAAGCCAGAAAGCTCTAAGTCTCTGTTCTCCCACAAAGCCTCATATAACCACAGACTGATTTAAATGACAAGACTGGCATCCAAAGACCTACAGCATGGACTGGAGAGATGGCTCAGGGGTCAAGGGTACTTGCTGCTCTTGCAGAGGACCTAAGTTCAGTTCCCAGCACTCATGTCAATATAGCTTACAACCACCTGTAATTCCTGTTCCAAGAAATCTAATGCTCTCTTCTGAGCTCCACAGGCACCTGCACATTCATTACACACACACACACACACACATACACACACACAAACTAAAATGAAAATGAAAAATGAAAGCCTTACAGCAGCTGAGTGAATACAACATTGGGAGAAACAACTCGAAAGAGCAGAGAGTCCCCTGCTGTCCTGAACATGTAGTAAGCAGAGGAACAGCACCATTCCTGCCTCCTTCCTGGGCCAGAAGTCAGAGTGAAAATGTTTGTACCTTTCTGGCCTGTCTCTGGGCTGCTCTGGAAACTGCATGTCTCGGTAGACTCAGTTCAGACTGAGAATGATGGCATGTTCAGATTTCAGGCTAAAAGTTCAGGGTGACCACAGGTGTGCAGACAACAGGGGTAACATTGGAGGAAATGCATGAGTATCCAAACCCAGGAAGCTCGAGGGTCTTCAAACACAACAAGCCCAAAGAGATCTACACTGAGACAGAATTGGATTGCTGAAAGTTAGAGAACCGAAACCAGGAAGAAGAGTGACTCACTGTGAGCAAGGAGTCCCCAGTGTGATTACCAGTAGATTTCTTGGAAAACTTATAGATCAGAAGGGAGCATGGATTAGTGGATCCCTTTGAAATATAACATTATCTGGCAAAAGTAAATGCAGGAATCATATAAAAGAGCATTACTGTAATTTTGCTTTGTAACTCCACTTTTTTATTTTCTGTGAGATTTAAAGACAGTTTCATTAAGATGAATATAAATGTACATAAATGAATATTCAACATATACAGATGAAACTAAAACAGCTATGTCTGCACTAATGAATGTATAATATATAGAGATATAATAAATAAATCTGTCTACATTAATGAATTATATACAGGCATAAGTTCATTGAAACAGGTCTACATTAATGCATAGGTAACATATACAGTTGAGAGTTGTGACACCAGTAGCCTAATGTGGAAAAGGATGTAAAGGATAGAGTTTATGTGTGTGGTTGAAATCAAGCTATCAATTTAAGATTAATTTTAAAATGGTATGTTTAATCCTCACAATAAGCACAGAGAAAAAGAAAAAATCATAAAAGGCAATGAGAAAATAATCAGTGCACATCCCTACAATGTCAGCTGAGTGTAAAGGCAGAGGCACTGAACTGCACCCTCAGCCCTCTCTTTTCTCTTCACCCAGCTGGGACGCTGGGATTATCAGCCTGCACCACTAGACCTGGTTCCAGATTTCTTTTTCCTTTTATTATTTTTTTTTCTTAAGATATGGTGTCAAGGGGCTAGAGAGATGGCTCAGCAGTTAAGAGCACTGACTGTTCTTGCAGAAGACTCTAGTTTGAATACCAATACCCACATGGTAGCTGACACCATCTGTAACTCCAGCTCCAGGGGATCCGAAGCCCTCTTCTGTTCTCCAAGGGCACTGCACAATGTGGGTGCACTTACACACATACAGGCAATATACTCGTACACATAAAATAAAAACAAATGAATTTTTTTAATTAAAAAAAAGATAAGTATCATCTTGTTGAGTTTTTTTTACAAATGTTTTAAAATATATTTTAATAAGCATATCAGCATGGCAGAAGGAAATGGGAGAAGGTACATTTTAACAGTGCAAAATTATTATGCATAAATTTTTAAATATCTAGTTCATAATTTTGAATGTCTATTTAAATGTTTCAAATACATTTTAAAGCCCAACAGATTTGTGTTGAACTGAATTGCAGATTCTGAACCTTACAGAGAAAATACATCATAAAACATTAAATATTTTCAATGAAAATGACAGTGCTTTGTTAGTGACTAAATGACTATTGAAAGGCGTTTCCTTTTTGAAACACTCTTTCATGTATCCCAGACTGTCCCCGACTCATTATGTAAAGGAAGATGATCCTGAATTTCTGATTCTCCTACCTCTACCTTGCAAGTGCTGGGACTACAGGTATGCAACATCATACCCAGTTGATGTTGTGCTGGGATGGAACCCAGAGCTTTATGCATACTGAGCACTTTACCATCTGAGTTATATCCCCTGCCCCTAACAAAGGTGTCTTTTCTCAGTGTAATTTATTGAGTTCAAGAGTTAATGAAATGTACTAAATCTTAAGCAAATTAACTTACCAAGTTATAGTGGCTGCTTTATGAATGAAGTGTAAAACAACCTGTAGAAACACAAAATACAATGAAATATTTATGAAAAGCTGGGCATTCTGTAATGCTGGAATGTCTTTCATTATATATACTTTGAAAAGAAAAGTGAAGTTCACTAACATTTATACACATGGCACATTTCCCAACATGCCTGAGAATTTACTTAAACCGTTCACATGGGAATAGTTTCAAGAACTTCATAAACCTGCATGCTAGATACATCTTTTTAAAGGGTGAAAATGACACCTCTAATATTGTAGTAATTAAAAGTACAGCATCACTGTTCTTTTAAAATGTTTCCAAAGACCATCTCTAACAAAGAGCTAAGACACTCTAGAGTTAATTATTAAAATTTACTTAGTTTTATTGTATGTGTATGAGTGTATTGCCTGTGTGTATGTAAGTGCACCATATGTGTGTAATGCCTGTGGAAGTCAGAAAAAGACATTGGATGCCCTGGAACTGGAACTATAGATGGTTGTTAGCCACCAGGTGGGTGCTAGGAACCAAATCCAGGTCCTCGGCAAGAGCAGCCAGTGCTGTTAACCTCTGAGTCAACTGTCCAGTACCAGGTTCCCTCTGATTAACTTTGGTACAGTCTTTTTTTCCCCATCCCTCTGCTTTTTGATGAATACTTTGGTCATATTTTAAATGCTATGAAAGACAAACTGACAGGAGCAGAAAATAACAAAAGTGTGAGATGTGCTTATATGGAAAAGTTGACCCAGGATTTGGTAGTATAGGTTTTTACATTCTATGTCACCCATTTAATCAGGACCTTCTGGCTTTTAGAGTTTCTGTTGAGAAGTCAGCTGTTCTGGTGGGCCACCTTGCTTTGGGACATGACATTTCTCTCACAGCTTTCAAAACACTTTTTTCCTTCTGTGTATTTATGGTGTAGCTGTATTGTGCTGGGAGACTTCTTTCTGACCCTGTCTGTTTGGTGTTCTGTGCAACTCTTGTACTGGGCCTTTTTTTCTGGATTTATGAAATTTTCTGCTGTGGTTGTATTGAAAATATTTTCTATGCCTTTGGCTGGAGTATATCATGGTACACGGCTTTTTAAACCTGCTTTCACAGCCCTGCCTCAGTTGGTGTCCTTAGAACACTGACCTTTGTCGTAATTGTTGTCATGGTGCCATGTCTGTTGTAGTTTAACTGAGCCTCCACTTTAAACCCGATTTTCCTCCTTTCTTAGCATGGTCTTAGTATATCAATTCCTTTTTTAAAAAAAATTTTGGTAGTTTCCCTAAAGTTTACAGTGTATATCTGACAACTAGTTTAAGTCCTCTTTTTATTATTTCTATTTTAGTTTATGAGTATATTGCCTATACATAAGTATGTATACCCATGTTGGGCAGTGCCCACAGAAATCAGAAGACGGCACTGGATCCCCTGGAACTGGAGTTATGAATGATTACTGGCAGCCATGTAGGTTCTGGGAATTGAACCCGGGTCCTCTACAAGAACAGCTAGTGCTCTTAACCACTGAGCCATCTCTCCAGCCCTTCAAGTCCCCTTTTAGATAGCACTGCACTAGTTCACGGATGGTGTCACTGTCGGACAGTGGCTGGCTTCTCTCGCACATCTCTTTATCTTCTATTATTTTCTGATTTACTTCCCATAAGCTATAATGATTGAATGAATCATTTTATTAATTTTAGCAAACATCAATTTGTTAGGTCAATTAAGAAGAAGGAAAATTTTTTAAAAATTATTTGAGGCTAGAGATATAGCTCAGTAATAGAGCACTTGCCTAACATTTACAAGTCCCTGGGTTCAGTTCCCAGATTACACATAAAACAATTACTTTGTCTTTTTCCTTCTTTAGTAGCTTCTCTATAGATTCAAGTTTCTGACCTATATAATTTTCCTTCTCTTTGAAGAACTTTTTGTTTTAAGAAAGAGTTTTCCTGTAGTCCCAGCTGGCCTGGAACTCACTGTGTAGATCAGGCTGGCCTTGATCTCACTAAGATCCACCTGTTTCTGCCTCACAAGTGCTGGGAATAAAGGTGTGTACCACCATATCTAACTTAGAAGAACCATTTTTTAAACTTAATTTATTTGCCTATTTTATTTGTATGAGTGTTTTGCCTGTAAGTGTACCTGTGTCATACAGTGCCTTAGGAGACTAGAAGAGGGTATTGAATCTCCTGGGACTGGAGTTATGGATGATTGTTAGCTGCCATTCAGGAAGAACAGAACCAGGTCCTCTGCAAGAGCAGCCAGTGTTCTTAACCACTGAGCCATCTCTCCAGCCCCCTGAAGAACTTTCTTAAAAATTATTCATTCATTTATTTTGTGTGTGTGTGTGTATGTGCGCAGGTACTTTGGGAGGCCAGAGAGGGTGCTGGATCCCTAGAGCTGCAGTTACAGATGGTTGTGAGCTGCTGAGTGTGGGTATTGGAACTGAACTCCAGTCCTCTGCCAGAGCAGCCAGTGCTGTTCACAAGTGAGCCATCTCTCTATCCCCTGAAGAGCTTTTAAAAACATTCCTTTCAGAGCAGGTTGCAACCAACTTTTGTTTATTCAAAAAAGTTTTTTGCTGGATTCAGAATTCTAGGTTGACAGTTTGATTTTTCTTCTTTTTTCTTGCTTTGTTTGGGTTAGGGTTTTTTCGGTGAGGGGGGGTGAGTTATTGTTTGTTTTACTTTCATCATTCAAATATTTCATTCCACTCTCTCCTTGCATGCATGATTTCTGAAGAGACATCCGTTTAAGTCTGTCCTTTCTCTTCATTAGGTAAGATGATTGTTCCTCTGGCTTCTTTCAAGAACTTTTGTTTGTGTTTGACTTTCTGCAGTTTTGATAGAATATTGTATGTCCAGTGTGTTGTTCTGTTTTGTTGGTATTTTCCAAGTTTCCTTAGTATTTGGCTTGGAGATTCTTACCCATTATTTCTTCTCATATCTCTTTCTCTGTGTCTCACTTCTTGTTTTCCCCAGAGTCCTTAGACATTCGGTTTCATTTTATCTGTTTCTTTTTTATTTTAGGAAATTCTACTGATAAATTCTCAGGATTGAGTGTTGGCTTAATTGTGTCCAGTCTGCTAATGTGCCATCAAAAACATTCTTCATTTCTCTCACTGTGTTCTCCATTTTAACTTTTCTCTTAGAAATGCCATTTTTCCTCAGTGCTATTGAATGTTGTTTGCTTTTTCCATTGAAACTCTGCACAGTAATCATGGTTATTTTCACTTCCTGGTCTTTGAACTTCAACATCTTTGCCTTTTCTCCTTCTCTTTACTTGCTTTCATTGCTCTTTAGTGTATCTTGTGATTTTATGGTAAAAGCTATATGTGATACACTGCAGAAGAGGAGCATAGTGCTGGGTCCTGAAGAGAGTTTTGTGCATGGATTTCTGTTCAGTCACTGTGGGTCTCTGTATCCACCATCTTTCTCTCCCACCTTAGGGCAATGATTTACATGTGATCTCAGTTCTCTGGTGGAGCTAGAAAGTTGGTGGATTTCAATTTTCTCATCTTATCTTTTTTAGAATTTAATAATGATTTCCACATTCTTTACATGCCAGGGTAGGAATCAGAACTTCCATCCTTTTATTGTGAACATAAGTCTTTGTGTTTAAGACAATTTCTGTAGAAATGTAGAAATATTCTGGTTGGATCTTGCTTTTTTGTTGTTGTTGTTGTTGTTCTCCCTGTAGCCCCAGATGGCCTGGAAGTCACTATGTAGACCAGGCTGACCTTGATCTCACAGAGATATGCCTGCCTTTGCCTCCTGAGTGCTGAAGTTAAAGGCCTGTGCCACCACACCTGGCTGACAGACATATTTTATGTCATCATCAGTGTGGCTGTATTTTAATCTAACATCTTACTATGCTTTTATTTATTCAGTCTGCTTTTATTCATCTAGTTTATATTGGTGTGTGTGTGCGTGCATGAGTGTGTGTGTGTGTGTGTGTGTGTATGAATGCACACGCAGGAATGAAAAGATGACTTTTGGAAGTCCTTCCACTCCTTCCACCCCTGGTTCCGGAGACTGAACTCGGGTTGTTAAGCTTGCACCGCCTCACCCTTACCCACAGGGCCTCCTCACCAGCCCCTGTGTATACCTGCTGGGCCTCCTCGCCAGCCCCTGTGTATACCTGCTGGGCCGCCTCGCCAGCCCCTGTGTATACCTGCTGGGCCGCCTCACCAGCCCCTATGTATACCTCCTGGGCCACCTCGCCAGCCCCTGTGTATACCTGCTGGGCCGCCTCGCCAGCCCCTGTGTATACCTCCTGGGCCTCCTCGCCAGCCCCTGTCTGGGCTTTTTGGGGGGTTTTGCTTGTTGTTTCTTGTTCTCTTTTCCTATGTTGGGTAAATTGGAATCATTGAATTTTTAGTATTCAATCTTATGTACATGAATTGTCTGTTTTATTTTAAAGTGGTAGCTCTAGATTTTACAGTATACGTCTTAAGTTATGGTCTACCATGAAATAATGTTATACATTACATATGTAGCATTCAGGAGCCTGACAACAGACCCTCTTCGCAGTCTTTGTGCTACTGTTATTATGACATTTTACTTACATGTTGTTTGAAATTCCACAATAAATTGGGTTTTTGAAACAATTGTCTTTCAATGAGAGTTTATGTTCACCCATTTATTCCTAGTCCTTTATTTGATCCAGATTTCTGTGTGGCACCACAATCCTTTTCCTGAAAGACTGACTTCCTTCAACATCTAATGCAATGCTTCTGTTAGTTAAAGTTAACTCAACTTTTCTATGTTTGAAGTCTTTAGTTTACTTTCATTTTAAAAGACTGTTTTGTTGGGTGCTGTGGTTTGAAATGTCGTATCCCAAAATGGTTCATGATCTGGAAGCTTGTTCATTAAGTAAAGGCATTGGGAGATGGTAGGAAATAATTAGATCATGGAGCACTGCCCTTGGAAGAGATTGTGTGCTACGGTATAGCTGGGGCTCCTGTCAGAGGAGGCTGCTCAAGCTTGGACTCCTCAGGCTTCAAAACCAGAGTCAAAACAAATATCTCCATGAAGATACCGTCAGGAAACACCTGGTGTGTAATTCTGGGCTGAGAAGTTTCAGGGTTTTTAAAATGTTCCACTGGAAGCTGGAGAGATGACTCAGGGCTTAAGAGCACTGGCTGTACTTGCAGAGGACCAGGGTTCAATTCCCAGAACCCACTTGGTGACTAACAACACTTGGTAACTACAATTCCAAAGGATCTGACACCCTGACCTCCATGGGCGTTTGCACCACATAGGTTCACTTACATACATTCAGGAAATATACACATAAAAAGATGTTCTGCTGCCTTTTGGATTACATCATTTAATCATAAATGTCTACTGTAATTCTTTTCTTTGTTCCTCTGTATGTAGTATTTCACTCTTGTTGTTTTTAAAAACATTTTTATTTATTTTGTGTGCATGAGGAGGATGGTGTCCACATTGTGGTATTCATGGGGGAGTCGGATCTCTCCTTCCACCATTTGGTCTAGGAGATCAAACTCGGGTCAGTCTTGGTGGCAGGCCGACTGAGCCATGTGGCTGACCCCTCTTCTAGTTGCTTCTACAATTAAAAACAAAAAACAAAACAAAACAAAAAAAACTAGAGGCTGAGGAGATGTCTCAGCAGGAGGGTCTGGATTCAAATCCCCAGCACCCATGTAAAAAACCAGGAGTCTCCACACACTTGTGTCTTTAAGCCCAGTGCTGTGGGTGGCAGAGACAGGAGGAAACTGGGTTGGTGGGGGTTGAGTGGGGATGCTGGCCACCAGCCTAGCTCCAGGCTCAGGAGATACCCTGCCTTGAGGGATTAAGGTAGAGAGTTATAGAGCAGAAAAGTTAACATCCTCTAGATATGCACAGGCATGCACAGTCCCCACACTCATGCACGTGTAACACATACATACATATACACACATGTATGATAGATAAATAAAAATTGAAAAGAAAATGCAGAAACTTGGTTGGCTATGCCCAGTGTGGTCTCTTTGTGTTCCTCATGGTTGGGCGTCTTGGACCAACACAGTCTACGGGCTTATGGCTTCCATTAAATTCAGAAACACTCCAGCCATTTTTTTTCCAAACCCATTCTTTATCCCCTCTTCCTTAGAGACTCTGGTTGCTTTTAAGTTCTGCTACTTGGAATTGCCTCACAAACTGTTGCTCTTGCTGGCTTCCGGTCTTCTCTCTGCTTTTCACTTTGAAGAGTTTACAGTGGCACATCTCATGTTCGCTAGTATTTTCTCCTGCAATATCTAGCCTATTGTCAGTCCTCTATCACATATTTTGTTTGTCAAACCGTGCGTTTCAGTGTTCTGATTTTGATTTGGGTCCTTTGGGGATTTCCTCTTCTCTCTCTCTCTCTATTTGTCCCACTTTCCTCCTGGAGTATATTTAAAACATCTCTCATAAGTTTATCTGCCAGTCCGATCAGGCCTGTCATCGCTGGCTGTTTCTATTGATTGATGTTTGTCCTGACTACAGGTTTATCTTCCTCTTTCCCCCCTCAGGCTCCTTGCATGTGTTAGGAGACCTTTCTAGTCTGGGTGGTGGCAACAGACTCTTCTGTCCCTGTGAGAGCAAAGGAGACCAAAAACTGTCCTGTTGTACCTGCCTTCTCCAGTGCTCCACAGCCTCACCACTCCCTCACACACGCATGCATTGGTGCTCCTCCAGGCAGCTTCCTCTTCTGGCTTTGTCCTCCCTGAACTGGGAACTGTCTCCTTGGCTCACCAAGCCGCCTGATCTCTGTGGGTTCCCAGGTCCTGGGCTGCAGCTAAAAACCTCAGTGGCACACAGTGCACATGCTGGGGGATGTCCATGCTCAGGGCATCTCTTATGCCTGTACCTTTCAGAGTCACTGTCCTGTGCTTTGCTCTACAGTGTCTGGAAACTCTAGTTTCCTAGTTCTTGTCCAGTTTTGTACCTGTGAGACAGGAGGGTAACTGTGACCCTCCTGTCTCTATCATAGGCAGACGGGGGTTCAGTCACTTAGCTACTCTCTTACAGACAATATTGTCTGCTTAGATCAAAGATCATTTCAGCCCTCAGACTGAGGCATCTTATCTCTCAGCCACTCATTGTCATTCCTCTCCATCAACCTCTGTTCACCTGTGGAATTAGGGTGATGATAGCTGTCCCTTACTTCCTTCACAAGGTATTTGGGGATTGCGTTTACACAGACTATAACGGAGCATCTCCAGACTTTATGCTGTGTAGACCCCATGTCAGGTGAGCAGGCCGACTCCAGCCCAAGTGCAGTTGAAGGCTAAGGACCTATTTTCCCATTGCCCTCAAACACCCCCTCGAATGAAACCCTATGAACTTGAATGAGTCTATCACTTCCAGTTGTAGACCTAGGCCTCCTTAAGCTCTTTTTCAAATGTGACTTTAAGGCCCAGCCCCATTCCCAGGCCCACACTTCAGCTTGCTTCATGGCTCCTGAGCACACTTTGTGCCTCTCATTCTCCACCTTGAAATGAAGTCACTGATAGCCCACTCCCAGTAGGTTTCTTAGAGAAACTTTGAAAACCCCTTTTAAAGGAGTAGCACTGTGCAGCTTTTCCTTTAAATGCGTGTGGAAGGCAGGTGTAAAAAAGAAGGTGAAGGTGGCACACTTCTTTGCCTTGACATTAGCCTTGATGTGGGGAAGTGTATCAGGTGTCACCAATCTACTCCGTAAACTGCCAAGTCCTACAGTTCTTAATCCCTCCGTCTCTCAGGTGCCATGAGGTATGTGAAGATGTTGTAGTGACCACAACCCTTTGACACTGCAATTGAAGAGTTTCGATCTGTATTCCCTCCCCTAAATCTGGCCAGACAGAGGACTGCTTGAACAGAGGCTTGGCCAGAGGTGGTGTCAAGTGCCTTCAGAGCCCATCAGTGTCTTGTTTCTTGTTTATGGGAATACTCATTCCCAGATCCTGAGCAGATATGTAAGAAGTCCATCTACTCAGAAGCCACCATGCTGAAAGGCAGGCAGTGCCACATGGAGAATCTACGCACAGAAGTTCCAGTCAGGGGATCCAGCTTAGCCTGTCTCATAGTCATCCCAGCCCTGGTGCCAAGCATGGAGGCAAAGAAACTTCCAGATGATTCTGGCTCCTGGACATTCCAGTGGTTTCTGGTCCTTTGTGTCTTTCCTTCTGAGCCCTCCCCTGGATGTCAGGAAGCAGACCCAGGTTGCCTTTGTCGTACAGTATTGATTCCTGCTGCACAGAGCCTGCGAGCATCATCACTCTTCAGCCGCTCAGTTTAGAGATGAGCAGCTGAGGCACTCCCCATCCAGAGCCCTGCTGGGCTGCCCAGAATAGTTCAGGGACTCACTTAGGCAGGTGGTCTAAGCATGTGGTAAACAGGGGGTATGTTTCTCAGGGAAGCATAGGAGGACCTCAAAGCCAGCCAAGAAGCCAGCTTTCTGAACAGGGCAATCTCTGCACACAAGCAAGTAGGACAGGAGTGGAATGTCTGCGTAATGACTTGATTTGCTCTGGGTGACTCACTGTCAGTGCTGTGGGTGGCAAGGCCGCCGAGGGGACCCTTGGCACCTGCCTGGCCCATTCGTGGTTCACTGCCCTCTCCTGTCTTCCTTCTTCCTTTCTACCTTTCTCCTCTCCCTAGGAGCCCATTGGTTTATTATTTTAGATTCTGGAGTGTCAAAGCTGAATGCCTTCCATTTTCTCCATCAGGGTGCTTTGACTTCTGAGGCCTTGCAGCCCCAGCTAGCCAATTTCTAGAGATAACAGATAAACTACCTGTGACAGGTGTTTTGTATACAAACCAATTCTAAGCCCAATCTCAGTTACCTCCTTGTGGGCGCCCACACTCCAGGTTTGTCCTTATTACCCCAGTACTGGGAGTCACAGAGCTGAGGACAGTCCTTGTGCCCCGGCCCCTGCTGTAGTCATTCACACTAGCCAACTCTAAAGCCTGTATCCCTTGCTCGTCGGGCCCCTCCTTCAAGGATGGTCAGGTGTCTTGCCCATAGCCCCTTCTTCCTTTGCCTCTTTCACAGCCCAGGGTCTCCTCTCGGTGCCCAACACTGGTACGGCATGCCCCTTGCTTTGGAAACTAGGAGTAAAACACTGTCTCCTCCATTACAGTGGGCTCTTAGTCTGTTGGTTTTACTGCATCTCAAATTTTGTATTAATACACTCTAGTTTTAAAGAATTTTAAAACATTTATTGTGAGTATGTATAGGGGCAGGAGGAGGGTACACGTGTCGTGGTACATGTGTGGAGACCAGAGGACACCCTGCAGGTGCCAGTCCTCTTCTTCCACTCAAACTCAGCTCATCGGGCTTGGCAGCACGTCCCTCTATCCGCTGAGCTACTTTGCTGGCCACACACTCTATTTTCAAACAGAATGATAATCTTCGCTTCTAGAGAATTTACAGTTTTGTGTTGGTGGGAGGGTGGCCTTAAAAACAAGAGGTTTGGGGACATTCTGTGTTCTACTCTGAACACTAGCAGGTCTGGTCGTTGTGTGAAATACCTAGCGTGTACCCACACCCTCCACAGTGAACTGGTATGAAGGGTGCTATACCGCAGTAAGACATAACACAAGATAAGAGCCATTTCAGATCCACCCAGGAAAGCGATCTCATAAGCTGAACAAGAAGTGTCCTCAGCTGCTCGTGCCAGAATCACTGGCTGGTGACGGAACTCCGAGACGAGATCTCTATCGGGACTGGCTCATCACTACTGTCATCATCAGCCACACACTCCTCACCCACAGTCAGACATGTGTGCACAAGGCCAGAGCAAACACTTACTTTCCATGTTGAATTATTACTGCTTGTATTTTACTCACTTTTACTCCTGGCCATTTTGGAAGAGACAGGATAAAGAGAAACCAACACATTCTCTTGAGGCGGCCATTAGCGTTCCTTTACAGTCTGTCGATGCTTCACTGTGTGTGTGTGTGTGTGTGTGTGTGTGTGTGTAAGCAGTATCCTGTAGACCCGACTGACCTTGAATTCACTATGTACCTGTGGTTGACCTTAACCCTAAGATCCCCTATCTAATTTGATAATTCCTTTATCAGAATTAAGTCTATGCCAGTATCTGCAAGGGTGGCAATGGGGAGGCGTTGGCCTACAAGTGTCAGGAGAGCAGGCCTGCGTTGGGAATGTCATAGGAACCAGGGACAGCTGATCTGGGAACACCAAGGAAACATGGTGTCTTGATGTTCTAACTTATTTGTATTACAGAAGGGTTACCCAGGGTTCGCTTTGTTCACACCCAGAGCAACACAGTCTGGAACAACTCCTTGCCTACTGGCTCTGCATAGGAGAACTTGGATCCCATGACCTGTGTAACTGTCCAGGTGTCCTTGTGCTCTGCCTGCTTCTGTCAGTTCAGTGAAGTCTGAAGAGACATCTTAAGCCCCCACTGTTAGTTTTCATCCTCAAAAGTTCTGCTAAATTAGGAACCTCAATGGGGTCATCTTCTCTGACTTTGAAGAGATTTTTGTGGGTGGAAAGGAGGAACTTTCAGGGCAGTGAATCAGAGAGAAAGGAGGGCTGCTGATTCTGGACCAGTCACAGGTCAGAAACACACTAAGGGATGAGGAAAGGGTATGGCTGGAATGGAGGAGGAAGGGGGAATGATGAGAGGGAATGAGGGAAGGAAGGAGGAAGGGAGGCTGAAGGAAAGGGAAAGAAAGGGAACATAGACGAGAGCACAGTGGGGCAGCAGTCTCACCCGGCTCTCAAGCTGCTCCTCAGCCATGGCCACTGGACCACTTGATTTCAGTGTCCAAAACAAGCCTTGACCTCTAGGTGTGAAGTGAGAGAGGGTTCTGCTAGAACTTCTTGAGGTCAGAATGCAAAGGCAAGGGGAGAGGCAAATCACAGAAGGTGGCACTTGGGGACCAGGAGGGAAAGGCTTGAGAGCAAGAGTTGCCAGGTGGGGCCTCTACTCCATCACTTGAAGGCACAGTCTAGCCTCCCTCATCTGGGAAAAGACCAAGTGCTAAATTCAGGGCTGACTTCACAGAGGGTGATGGGTGGAGTCGGGCCTAGCGAACCAATGACAGAGCTTCACATACTGTCAATCAAGTAGAGACAAATCAGAGTGAATTAACTTTATGAGGAATTCGGTTTCCTCCCTTTGTGCCAGGGACAGGGAGCAACAAACATTTGCACCAAGTGGTTGCTAGCGCAGCGGCCAGCTGCCAAAGAAGACCTGTCTCTCATCTGCTACTGGATTCAGTCTGTGGCTCAGAGCTGGTGCTGCCTCCAGTGGGGTGTGAGCTTGCAAGCTAGCTCCAGTCCTCTTCTGTGTCCCCCTCTCCAGATCCTCCAGAGTTAGTACAGAATTCGGAAATCACCCAGAGGGTGATTTGAAGGTCTGATCTTAATTTTTTTTAGATTTTTTTTTTTTAAGATTTTCACCCGCTCGTGAGTTTATACTGTTTCACAATTTATTGAGGTATATGAGGAGGTTTCACAACCAGGGCATCAAGCAATCCTGTTCCTCTTCATTCTGCAAGTGAAGAGATTGAGGCTGAAATCAGGCAGTACAAGGCAATTTGCCAGAAACTTGGATTTGAGGGTTTCTGACTCCCGGTGAGTCTTCCTGGAAACCCATGTTCAGAGAACTACAGAACTAAAAGGAAAGGAAGAGGGACACAGAGGGAAGGAAGAGGAAAGAGGAAGGAAAGGAGGGCGGGAGGGAAGGAAGAAGGGGAAAGGAGGGAAAGGAGAAATCACTTAAGAGACGAACAGAGCCCAGCTATGACACGCAGTGTGTCTGTAGGATCCCACTGGGTGCGGACAGTGTCGCTTAGTGCATATGCCAGGCTCCGTGTGTAACGCGTCGCCTCTGCCTCCAGAACTGCTTGTGCGACTCTGCTGTCCAGCATCTGCAGGAGCGCGGATCACCCTCAGGACGCGACTCCTCTCCACCGCCGAGGGTCCTCTTGGCAGCCGGTAGTCTGCAGTGATGAGCCACCTAATCATCCGGTGGCCACGGTCTTGGGTCAGCGCTGGCGAGAGCAAGCGTCGGGGTGCTTGGAAGGGCTTCAGAGCCAGGGCGCGTTAGGGCGCTGTAGCTCAGCCGACTTTGGGCTCTTGGCGACCCAGCTGTACTCTGCCAGGACTGACATTCTCAGTGACTGGGAGGGGCGGCAGGGTCGCGGTGACTCCGTTTCCTTTGGCACCGCCCAACGCAGAGCGCGCTGCTTCAGGTGAATTAGACCCAGGGATGCAAAAGATGAAGGAATAGAGGGAATGAACCAGTCTGGGTTCCCGCTTGCCGACAGCTTCCCCACGCCGCGGGTTGCTGCGCGCATGCCAGCCACCGAGAGCCTTCGCTTGGCTCCAGTCTCCCCAGCAAGAAACTAAGCAAATGAAACAATGTTCCTAATTCGTATTTCTTCTGCCCCTGCCACACTATTTTCTCCCGGTTTGCCAAGGGTTCCTTCCAGCAGCTCTGACCGCCCCAAGCTGGGCCCCTTCCTAACCTAGCTTCCCAGTGGCTCCTGGGCGTGCGCGCAATGCAAAAGGGCTACTCACCGCAGTCTCAAGGCCCAGGGTCTCTAGTGGAGTCCCTCGACGCCAGAAAGAGAACCCTGCGCTGTCTCCTTTGAAACTGCAGAACACCCTGACTGTAGTGCTGCGACAGGGTCGGAAAGGATTGGGGCCCCAATTATTCCCCTGTCTCTCAAGTCCCCCTTCCTACAACAGCCAACCTCTTTAGGTCGGACACAGTTCTCTTTTTCACGCCCTGCCTGACCTGACCTTGGAGAGCGGCGGGTGGGCCCACCGACCCTGTCAAGGAGCACCAGCCTTAGGCGCCGTGGCGTGATCCTGGTCAGAGGAGAGAGGAAAACCACAGCTGTCTATTTTATGTCAAAAGTATATATTCTGATGAATTTTGTCTGGAACCCTGAAGGGTAAAACACAGAGAAGTCGCAGTTCTCCGGACGCTTGCACAGTCTCAGTATGGGCGGGATCGACGGTGGCATGCATGCATGCAAGGCGCCTGTGAAGTCAGTCACCTCGCGCTGGGATTTAGGACGAGGGTATCAGCGTCAAAGATCGTACAGCGGGAGCACAAAGCATTTATCTCACTCAGCCAGTGAGGTCAGTCTTATCGCCCCGGGTTTTAGGATTAAGAAAGGAGGTCCAGGGAGATTATTGAACTGGCTCCGAGTCACGCTTACAGCAACTCAAACACTAAGGCGGTCTCTAACTCCCAGCCTCACGGTCCTCCTGCTCCTTCCCGGGTCACCCCTACAAAGCGGGGGTGCTCCATAAAACGTTTGTGGGTCGCATTCCAGGATGTAGTCCCGCCCGCTGCGGTTTCTACAGTAGGGTGTGTCTGAACCCTATTTGCTTGCCCATTTATTCATCCACTTATTCCGCTGTGCTCGAGTGCCTACTGTGTGCAGGCCCTGCTGTAATCTCAGAAGCAACAGCCTCAAACACTGGGGAGGAGCTCTAGTTCCGAGCCCTCAGCCGGTTTGGCCTGGAGTGCCAGGATGTGGGGAGCCGAGGAGGCCCCTGAGTTGCAAGGACATGATGGAGGCCTTAGGAGCATAGGACGAAGCAAACACGAGGAGAGAATTCCACAAAGAGCCAGCAGCGAAGGGGCTGCGGAGGGGAGGAGCGGGCAGGTGGAGTGGGGGTGGGTGGGGAGAGGAGGGAAGTGGACGGCAGAACACCAGAGCCACTGACCCCCTCCTGAGACCCAGGGAGCGTTAGGCGAAGGTCGCGGAGGTTTGGGGGAGGCGCTTCGCAGAACCCAAGTCCTTTGTAGACTCCGCTCCCCACTCAAGGCCACCGTTGGCTCGTACGAGATGGCCGAAGCCATAGTGTGTCCTGCTCAGAAAGATCTAGGGACGTTCACGCTCGGGGTCTTGAGCGTGGGCATCCCAGTGAAAGCTGTTTGGGTTCAGTTTTCCATTGCTAGTTTGGGCGGAGTCTGGCCCTGGGAGGCCGCGGTTCCAGCTGCGCTGCAGGAGGCTGGACCCGACTCCCACTCGGGGCAGAGAACACCGCAAGCCGCGCACTCCTCCCCGCTGTGAGGCACCTGCGACCGGGAGCAGGCGGGCTCCGCTGCGGGGCGCGGATCCGGCGCAGGCCGGGGAGATGAGGGGCGGGCCGGGGGCGGGCGCGGGGACAGGCTCTGCTCCTCCCTCCCCAGCCCGCAGGTCGCAGCGGGGACGCGGCGGCGGGGCGGCAGGGAGGGGCCGCGCTGCCTCCGAGAGTCATTGGAGGGCCCGGTAGCCCGAAGCTGATAAATAAGAGCCCGGCCGCGGCTTGTGACCAAGTTGGACGTCGCGACCCGAGCTAGGGCCAGGTCAGCGCCGGCCCCGGAGGCGAAGCCAGGCGACCCCGGATCGGCCATGGCCTCGCTGCTGGGAACGTACCCGTGGACAGAGGGACTCGAGTGTCCCGCTCTGGAAGCCGAGCTGTCGGATGGGTTGTCTCCGCCGGCGGTCCCCCGACCTCCGGGGGACAAGGGTTCGGAGAGCCGCATCCGCCGGCCCATGAATGCCTTCATGGTATGGGCCAAGGACGAGAGGAAACGCCTGGCGGTGCAGAACCCGGACCTCCACAACGCGGAGCTCAGCAAGATGCTGGGTGAGTGCGCGCGGAGGGCTGGCGCACCGAGGGGGCGGCGGGGGCGCGGGGCGACGCGGGGCGGGCGATCGCCGCAGCAACCCCCTCGTGGTCCGAGCGGTCCACACCCGGGTTCCGACACGGGGCGCGGGGCGGAGATCGGGCCACGGGCGCGGAGGACGGGAACCGGCGCGCAGGGACTCCGCGGGCGGAAACGTCGGGGCTGGGTGGAACCGCCCGCGTTTGCTGGAAGACAGAGGCGGGAAACCCCATCGTTCCCTACGCTGGACGGGGACAATCAGAGGGAGATTGTGAGATAAAAAGATAATGAAAGTACGTCAAGTGTGGCCTTACCGGGAAGAACCCAAAAGCAACAACAACCAAAACAGCAAAAAAAGTCCACCCGACTGGACTAGATTCGCGCCCTATTTATCACAGAAGTGTGGATTCATAGAAGCAGCGAGGTGGGGTCTGTCCTGGAGCCCAGTGCTTCTTTGCTACGGCTGTGCTGCGGACAGATAATGGGGACAGGGACGGAACAGGCAGACTCCCTGATGAAGATGTTACTACAGTTCCAAGAACCCGGGGTATCTGATTTTCTTTTCTCTCCAGTGTTTGGAGGGAAAATTCTTAATTTTTTTCGTTGTATTTATTTTTATGAGTTTATGCGTGTGTGTGCCGTTTGGGAGTGGGTGGGAGCTGCATGCCATGGCTGCACCTGTGGAGGTCAGAGGACAACCGGTGGGAGTAGGTTCTCGTCTTCCATCATATGGATCCTAGGGATTCGAACTTAGGTCGTCAGGCTTGGCAGCAAACTCCTTAACCCATTGGGCCACCTCACCGGCCCTGGAGGAAAATATTCTTCAACCTTGTCTTACTTCCAACGTCTTTGCCCCTCAAGGAGGTTTCAATCACATTGTGCATGCAATGTGCAAACAGCCAGAGCCAAGCCCAGTGAGGAAAGATACGCATGATCACTCGACCCCACCCGCTGGGATTGGAGCCCGTTCCTTTTCCGTCTGAGCTCAGGCCCCTTCCTCTGGCGGAATCACAGTGTAGGGACTGACTTCATGCTGGCTGAGGCTCTGGGCCTGGAGAGAAAGTCTAGGCTGCTGGCTGGTTAAAGGCCTGCAAAGCAGTTGGTGAGGGTTGCTGGGTTCCCAGTGCCTTTTACCTGCATTCCAGTCTCGTGGCTAGCTGTGCCCATCATGCCTTGGTGCCTCGCACTGTTTTCCCGGCCCCACTGTACCAAAGAATGTATGTTGTGCATATTTTTTACTTAGTATAATGAGGAACATGCTAATATACAATATTTTTCTTTAATCCAAAAGCTTGTATTTTTCTTCAGACTTTAGGTAAAAGATTTTTTTAAAAGAAATGCATTTTTTTAAAATGAATTCTTATTTTCCTGTCATCTCCCTATTGATTCATTTACAGCTGAGAATACTCATGACCAGAGTTCTGTTGCAGACTTGGGTAGCAGGAGAGGGAAGGCTGAGAAGAATCCAGGCTGCCTGCTGGGGGGAGGTCAGGAGCAGGGTCTCCCAAACAAAGGCTGATCCTACCTGGGACAGGGCACAATTCATTTTGTAAGAAAGATTCTCATTTTTTCAGCCTTAGCCACAGCCCTTGGCAATGGGTGAGGGAAACCAACAAGGATTCACGGCTTGTTAAAACAGGCGGCAGTGGCATCTGCCCCTCTGGTCTTTCTTTTTGACTCCTTTCTTCCCTTTCTGACCAATGAGAGGCAAGACCTGGACACTCACAGATTGGCCACTATGTAGTTCCCAGGATAGGTGAGAAGTGGGATGAGTTAAGTATATTATGAATGCATTAAGTGAGATGTTCCTAGTATTTATGAATGAGAAAATATATCACAGAACTTGGACATTTGGTAACACTGAAAATGGAACTTGTATTTTAATAACACCATCACATCTGGGTACATTTAGAAATGAGAGTCACAGTTTCTATTCAGACCATGGACAGAGTAGAAGGGAGTGTCTGTGTGGTAGACCTCATGCAAGAGCTTTGTGGTCTCAGCACAGACTGGGAACCTATATCCACTTCTGCGCCTGGAGTTCTGAACACTCTTCAAGTGGTACTTTTAAGTGACAATTAAGTACAACAATGAATGATGCCACAGAATAGTTGATGATTGCCCTCCTTGAGCCCCAGCACCTTTTACACCCATGGAGCCAGTCAGTGTGGGTCCCAAGGATTGGCACATGTGACCCTATGCTTGGCTATGTATGGAGTGTTCCTCTGAGGAAGATGTGGCTTCTCTCCTTACAGGGCTAGAGGCTCTGAAACATACTTCAGAGTATGTTAATCATGGGGGATCATGCAAAATCTGGAGACTCTTGAGCTGAGTCACCTTGGGAGGTAACACTTTAAAGCATCTAGATGTGACACTTGGAAATTTCTGGAGCTGAGGACTGCATAACATCCATTGAAAGATGGAAGAGGGCTACTCAGGAGATCTGCAAGACATCAGGCATGCAAGGGATGAGAAATCAAGGGCAAGCAGCATTTTAGCTCTAGTGAGTCACTGGTGACAGTGATTTGACCCAAAAGAGCTCTGAGCTGGGCACTGGCACCTGTTCTTTATTTTACAGCGAGGAAGACAGACATGGGAAAGTCAAGGGAATTGCTTCTATGTAGAGTCATGGCTGAGCAGGTACAGTGCCCTGCACTAGTCAAAGGGTCCAAATTCACTGCAGTAAGTGTGTGTGTGTGTGTGTGTGTGTGTGTGTGTGTACGTGTGTACCCATGCATGTGTACACCTGTGCAAGTGTACAGATGACAGAATACATGTGTGTATTCTGGCCATGTCTGGGTCTTCATATGGTAGAGTCCATTTGACCTTCAGAGGTAAGGAATAGTTACTTGTGAGCCTAAGTGAGATCCTATAACCTACTTGCGTTTGTGGAACAATTGGCTGAGCCTGAGTTCTTTCACACTAGGCTGTGAGAGTCATATATAACTAAACATTATAGTGTCACTGCCAAATGACAGGGAATTTTCATTAAAGTGCACACGTGGAGAGAACTGACCCTTGAAGGGTATAAAAAGTCCCAGTCAATACTGTGGTTCTTAGATTTTTTTCCCTTTTCTGTTGCTGATAATTAAGTCAGGTGAGCCTTCCCTGGTAGTCCCACACTGTTTGGATTATCTGATGGTTCTGGGTGAGGCAATGATTTTAAGCATTCTCTGTATGAAATAGCTCTGGGTGCAAACAGGAGGGGTTGCTTCAGCCCCTGAGTGTAGGGTATCTGAGATAGGGGCAAATGGAGGCAGGCTTCCAGAGGGAGGCTGGTGGATGGAGTGAGGGACAGAGGACAGTGGACATGGAACGCTAGAAAGTTAGAGGAGATGCG
The DNA here is from genome assembly GCA_035773235.1 of Eospalax fontanierii. Taxonomy (NCBI): domain Eukaryota; kingdom Metazoa; phylum Chordata; class Mammalia; order Rodentia; family Spalacidae; genus Eospalax; species Eospalax fontanierii. Next base: position 56,874,837 of record CM069542.1, on the reverse strand, counting down.
CCTGGCTCTCGGAGCAGTGCAAGTGCTCAAAGTGGCCTTCTCTGGTTTCTATGATCAGGAAAGTCCTGGAAGGCGCTGACACTGTCCCAAAAGAGGCCTTACGTGGACGAGGCAGAGCGGCTGCGCCTGCAGCACATGCAGGATTACCCCAACTACAAGTACCGGCCTCGCAGGAAGAAGCAAGCCAAGCGACTCTGCAAGCGCATGGACCCGGGCTTCCTCCTGAGCTCCCTCTCCCGAGACCAGAACACCCTGCCAGAGAAGAGCAGCGGTGTCAGAGGAGCACTCAGGGAAAAGGAGGACAGGGGTGAGTACTCCCCAGGTGCCGCCCTGCCCGGACCGCGGGGCTGCTACCATGAGGGTGCAGCCGGTGCCTCTGGAAGTGTGGACACGTACCCCTACGGGCTGCCCACACCCCCGGAGATGTCGCCCCTGGACGTGCTGGAGCCGGAGCAGACCTTCTTCTCCTCCCCGTGCCAGGAGGAGCGTGGCCACCCCCGTCACATTCCGCACCTACCAGGGCCGCCCTATTCACCAGAGTTCACGGCTAGTCCTCTCCACTGCAGCCACTCTCTAGGCTCCCTGACCCTCAGCCAATCTCCAGGCGTCTCTATGATGTCCCCCGTTCCAGGCTGCCCCCGGTCTCCTGCCTACTACAACCCTGCCACCTACCACCCTCTCCACCCCAACCTCCAGGCCCACCTGGGCCAGCTCTCCCCGCCTCCTGAGCATCCTGGCTTCGACGCCCTGGATCAGTTGAGCCAGGTGGAACTTCTGGGGGACATGGATCGCAATGAATTTGACCAGTATTTGAACACTCCTGGCCACCCTGACTCTGCTGCAGGGGCTGGGCCCCTTGGTGGGCATGTTCCACTCTCCCAAGGGACCCCAACAGGCCCCACAGAGACCAGCCTTATCTCTGTCCTGGCAGATGCCACAGCCACATACTACAACAGTTACAGTGTGTCCTAGATCCCAAGGTGCAGAGCCTGGCCCAGCCCCACTGCTCTCTCCACGGGGAGGGCTGTGCCGAGCAGAAACTGTGCAGGGCCACCAGCCCTCAGGAGAGGGACGTCAGAACCACCGCCCCAGGGCCTTCATGGGAGCTGGATCCGCTGCCCCTTCTGCCCCTTTAAAAGTGGTTCTTGGCTGTGCCCTGGGAGCGCAGCGCTGAGAAACTGTTTGCAGTGGGACTTTCTCCGCCCTCTCTCCGGTTCCACATCAGTGCAGCTGATGGCGGGAAGCCCAGCCCATTGGAACCTCCTGTCTTTGATGTAGCTACTTTTGATCTGTGGTGCTCCAGTGAGAAGAATCCAGGGCTAGAATTGGGTGCCTAGATGCTTCTCAGTTCAGTCTGAAATCTAGCAAAGCCCCACCCCGGCTCCACTCTCTGTTTGCCCTCTCTGTAAAGCAGGGTGGGCTTGGTCTCCAAGCCTCTCTGCTCCATGGTTTCCCAGGGTACTGTCCTCTCAAGGTTAGCTAAGAACAGTGGGGAAGTGTCTGCATGACCTAGCCATGGGCAGCCTCAGAGGGGGAACTTCCTGTGTGCTGCCAAGGACCCAGGTTTTCTGCTTTTCTGCAATCCCCTCCGCAGCTATCCCAGAATTCCAAAGGGACTCCTCTAATTTGAGAAAACCATGTGCCCTGGGGCCTGTGAGATGGTGAAAGTGCCCAGTGCCAGGCCTGATGACCTCAGTGTGACCCCTGGAACCCACATGGTGGAAGGAGAGGACAGAGTCCCGGAAGTTGTCCTCTGACCTCCCGATGCATGCCACAGTGTTCACCTCCCCTGCCACATGTGCTCGAGCGCGCAAGCACGCACGCACGCACACACAATGTAATTTTTTAAAAAGAAAATGTCCACCCTGATTTGGGAATTTATCCAGTATGTTTTTACATCACTGAAAGTAAAATTGGACTCAAAATATTCTCTTTAAAATATATTTTTAGAGACATTATTCTTTGCTACACACAGTTCAAAAGACTCTAGGAAAGAGGTCCCTAAGAGACCCAGGTGTGCAGTCTACCTTAGGTTCTTCTCAACTGAAGGAACTTCTCACCACCTCCCGGTGGAACGGCCAAAAGAACCAAGGACCTAAAAGGACTTTGCCATGAAACAAGAGCACTGTCTTCATGTCCCGAGCACAGTCCCCTTCTAAAGGGGCAAAGGGGGCTTCCTTTCACCATCTTGGCCACCCTTCTCTCTTTCCTGAAGGTTCTTTCTTCCTCCTTGCTCTCCCTCCATCCCTGAACTGATGTTTCAAAGGGCTCCTGACTTAAATTCCCATGTGTGATCTCCTTGGCCATGAGGGCAATTTGTTTTCCTCACCGATCGTCTGAACCCTGAAGTGGCCACATGAGAGCAGCTTCCCTGTCCACCTTCCTCTGTGTCCCCAACAAAAATGCACTGCGACTCCCAGGATGTTTCTGAGCTCTGGTCCCACCCCAGACACTACCATCTTCCCAAGCCTCCTTTGAAGGAACATATCTAACCCTGAGCGAATAGACTCTTGTTTTTGGAAGCCTGCACACCACAGCCTGTATGAAATGTGTGTTTTATATACTCTGCTGTTATCTCCACCTTATATTTTATATTGTTGGCAAATCCTTTTTTTTCCTTCAAGAAGTCTTATTATAAAACTACTTATAAGATATGATTAATCTTCATGTTATTGCTGTATATACCATTTGGTAATAAATAGTAAATGGTTGATGATATGATTGACTGGTGCCCAGTCCCAGATGTGTATTATTAATCTTATAAAACAGTATCACAGACATTAAGCTAACCTGTTCCATTTTTCACAAGAACTACACAAGCTTGGAACAGTTGTGAATATTGGTTTGTCAGAAATATTTAATTTAAATAAATTGTTTTTGTACCGTGACCATTTTAGTCTTTGCAATATAGTTTTTCTGGGGAAATGTTTCCAAGTAGCCTTAGATATTATATCCAGTGATATCTGTGGTGTTGTTCAAATTGTTTTGTGTCAACTTTTTAATTATAAAACATTGCTATCATATAGGGTCTTTTACCTTTATTTTATAGTCATGCCAGAGAGATAAACTCTGATTGTACATATTGGGAGTGGTGTTGTTGTCTCTGACAGTAAAGGACAAAAGCAATCCGTAGCTGCAGGAACAGTCTTCTCATGCCTGTAACCACAGGCTGCCTGGACATAGTAAGCTACCTCTCTAGAGCCTTTCCTAGTGCTCACGGTGTGGTACAGCAATACACAATGACCCTTGGGACTTGATAGCATGCTGTGGGGAAGAAGGGGAGCACAGCCTGAGAATCAAAGGCTGAGACACCTGGGGTGGTCCCAGGATTGCACTCACAGCCAAAACCTGGAAAAGCAGCATTGCTCTGTTTCTGTGCAGGCCACCTCCTGCTGGCCTTTCTCCAAGTGAAGCAGTCATGACAGACACTTGCCTTCCCAGGGCCACCGGGCCAAAGGGTGGGTCTTGGGAGGGCCCACCTGGGCCTCTGCTCACCTTTCTGTTTTGGCCGTAGTCTGTAGTCATTATTTTAATAGCACTTTATAGATGTAGAGAGCTTCACAGAAAGGTCTATGGGCTGTTTCTCATTCCCAGTCCCAGGTGGGGCCCATTCTTTGTTATCCACCTGCCTCATTGTGCAGCCAGAGACACCAAGGCTCAGTGGGAGCTTGAGTGCGGCTCACCACACTCATGGAGGGCTGGAGTCGACACCCACTTTCGTTGGCAGCATTTTACCCAAGCAATTTTGTGCCTGGTCGCTTAGTGCTGCTTTTGATTTTTGTTCTTTTTGAGATGTGACCTCACGTTGTAGCCCAGGCTGACCTGGCACTCTCTATGTAGCCCAGGCTGGCAATCTTCCAGCTTCGACCTCCCAAGTACTGAGATGACAGGTGTGAAACACCATGCCTGACTTTGGTGCCATTTTCAATGCCTCCACTAGGGCACAGAATCATGGGTGCCTCAATCTGTGACTGTCTCAGTCCAGGGAGAAGACAGAACCAAGAAGTTTTAGGGTCCAACTGAGACAACACCTCAGGCCTGTCTCAGCTGGCCAGTGATGGTGCTCTGCTGGGTCATCGGTTGCTCTGAGCTCTGAACTGGCAGTGTCTGCCCAAAACATGTCCCTTGACACTGCCACAGTAGCATGTTTTCTAAAGCATCCTGGGGTGGCATTGTCCCAGCCTGTGGGAGGTCAAGAGGCAGGCAGGTGAGTGAATGCTCAGTTCTCAGGAACAGCCTGGAAGCCAGGATATCTGCGGGTCCCAGGTACCCATTCTGGGTTTCTTGCCTGTGGCATTTGAGGCACTTATGTTCTATCTCATCTGATGACAATACATGATGATAAGTTGCTTTTCTAGAAAGCTGACGTCCCCTCACCACTCCTTGCCTTAAGCTCACTCGATGTCTTGTCTCCATATAGTGAGCATCAAGGGAGACTCACCTAGGCTGGGGAGGCCCCTGTTCCAGCCGGCCCCTGAGTAGGTTCAGAGCAGTCTCTGTGTGTACTATGGATCTATTTGTTTTCATAAACTTTGTAGGAAGGAAAATACTTTGTATTCTTTAAGAATTTCTCTCCTCTTCTACAGAGCATACAAGTCTCAGGACTGCGCAGATGCAGTGCCTGCTCAGCCCCTATATGAGTGCCCCTGTGGCGGCTGACCTTCCTCTTTCCAGAAACTTCTCACTCAGCTTCTCCGACCTCTAGTGCATCTTGCTGCAAGATACCTGTTGGCCTCTGAGAGCACTGTGTTCCTACATATCTGTGTTCACTAATGCCAGCCATGCCCAGACCCCTGCTCCAACCCCTGTCCTGTGTTACCTCACAGTATCTAAGTGAGGGATAGACCGCCCTCCCTGCAGAGGAGCCCAGTTCTTCTCCTCTCGTGGACCTTGGTGGCTGCAGTGACTGAGCAGCAGTGGATTGTTGGCAGACCCAGAGTAGGTGTGAGAGTGGATGAACCAGTGGTTGTGAAAGGCCTGTGCTCTTCTAGATCCATTCTCCTGGGAACCACGTTCCCAAGGCATTTGTGGACTTGTCTCTCAGGCGCTGAGGTAAGTTCTGTGTGGCTGAGAGGACTGGCCTGCACCTGTTGCAATGTAGGCTGGAGAAACAACTTGGAGATGGGGCACGCGCTTGCCTTTTAAGCAGTATTCCTGTTTTCTTTTCAGTGAAAGGAGGAAGGGAAGCAGGAAGAAAAGGAAGGGAATATATCGGTCTCTCTATCATTCATCTCTTCTTCCTCTTGCCGCCCCCTGGCCCTTTCTCTCTCTATCTTGCTTCCCTCTCTTCTATCTTACTTCCTTACATCTGTTCATTTGCATATACATACCTATTCATCCAGTCTATTATCTATCATCTATCTATCCATCTGTTCATCATCTATTATCTGTCATCTAGCTAGCTACCTAGCTCTGTCTATCTACCTACCTTATTTATCTACTGACCTTCTTATCTACCAGTTTATATTTTAATTCTAAGTAGAGACACAGTCTTTGCAGCAGATTTAGAATTAACATAAAAAGAAAACAATAAGTTGTCTATTATCCACAACTTAGAGATATTGCTGGTATTTTCAATATATATTCATCTTTCTTTTTAAAAAATTGGCTCTGGGTATACATTTACAGAGATCTTTTATTGGTAGGCATTATTATTCTTTAATAGGAAACCTTTCTCTATGCCATTAAACTTTATTTTTTTAGAAAAATCTGTTTACTTTCTGCTTGTAAAACCAATATGAGCCTATTTGTCAAGAACAGCCCCAAATGGGGTCCATCACCCACTCACTCCATTGTATAGCTAAGAACACTGAGGCTGAAGCAGAAGGGCCGGAGGAGTATAAGTCTGAGGCCAGCCTGGGCTACACATTATAAAGGAAGGAGGAGGAGGAGAAAGAAAAGGAACAGAACAGCAGGAAAAGAGAAGTTCCCCAGTTGCCATAATGATTTTTTCAGCATGATCATTTATTTTTTATTTTGATTTATTTACTTTTACCTTATGTGTGTAAGTGTTTTGTCTGTAAGTGCACATATGTAAGTGCATCATGTGTGCGCAATGCCTGCAGAGGTTAGAAGAGGGCATCGGATCCCCTGGATTTACAAGCAGTTTTCAGTTGCCATGTGGATGCTGGGAACTGAACCTGGGTCTTGTACAAGCGTAGTCCGCACTCTTAACTGCTGGGACATCACTCCAGCATGTTAGGTTTTGTTTGTGGCATCTCCTGTCTCTCGTCTGGGCTTACACAGCTGTATCTGCTGTGATTGGATTCAAACTGTGGACACACAGCTCTGAACCCTAGGGCAAAAAAACCTTCTGCTTGAGCTTTAGGCATCTTTATCAACACCCTGGCCCCAGGGTTAATGAAGCGGGAGTCCGGGGAGGTGAGGTGAGCAGCTGAGGGCGAGATGGGGAGCGGTGCGAGGGAGGAGCCAGAGGCGGCCCCTCGCCCTGCACTGCCAGCGGGAGGCGACCGCACAGGCCCCGGGACATTCACTCCCTTACAGGAGCCACTGCCTCCAAAGTAGCAGCAGAGAGCTAGGGTACGGGTGGGGGCTGGGGTGGCAGGGCGGCATGCTGGGAGTAAGAGGACCAGTGTGCAGGTGAGGGGTGTCAGAATGTCTCTGTCAGACTTCCTGAAGGGTTTCTTCTTATACCTACTGAAGCCCAGATCTGGGCTCAGATGAGGCTCAGAGGAGCTACACAGTACACACAGCACACATACACACACACAGCACACACACACAGTACACACAGTATACACACACAGAGCACATACACACAGTACACACAGTACACACAGCACACACACACAGCACACACACAGTACACACACACAGAGCACATACACAGTATACACTGCACACACACAGTATACACACAGAGCACATACACACAGTACACACAGTACACACAACACACATACACACACAGCACATACAGCACACACACATACAGTACACACACAGCACACACACACAGCACACATACACACAGCACAAACACAGTACACACAGCACACACACATACAGCACACACACAGCACACACACACAGAGCACATACACACAGTACACACAGCACACACACAACACACACACATACAGCACACACACAGTACATACAGCACACACACAGCACACACATACAGCACACACACATATAGCACACACACATACAGCACTCACACACAGCACACATATACACACACAGCATATACAGCACACACACACACACACAGCACATACATCACACATACACTCAATACACATGGAACACACACAGCATACACAGTGCACACACACACAGCACACTCACTGCACATATACACACAAAACGTAGCATACACAATGCACATACACACAGTACACACACAGCACACATATCACACATATAGCACATACACAGCGCACATACACTCACAGCACATACACTCACAGCACATGCACACACAGCACATATATACAGCATACACACACACAGAGGCATGCTTCTGCCCTGCACCAAGGCTGCAGGCTGGTTGGAAGGCTGAAGAGCAGAGGCTGCTGAGCTTTTCCTGCCTGGGGAGCTGCTGTGAGCAGGAGTGGGAGGAAGTGACCAGAGCCCAGTGTTTCCTGCCTGATAAACCAGCCCCTCCCTCAGAGCCTGGCCACCACCTTCAGGCCAGCTCCAGGCCGCCACTGAGAGAGCCCTGCCCAGGGAAGGGCCTCGGAGGAGGAGGAAAATCGCTTCTCCAGATTAGCAGAGAGCTGTGCCTTCCTCTCCACCCGCCTGTGTGTCCCCAGCAGCCACAGGAAACTTGGGGCCCTGCATGCCCAGGGGTCCCACCCGGGGGCTCCTGCCTGTCTCAGGACCCCACCTCCACATCCCCAGAGGACAGAAATCTTGCCCACAAGCCAACTATTTTCAGGGATGGCAGCTGCTCCATCCCGCAAAAGCTCCTCAGATCCCAGTCCTGGAATTGGGGCTTTGACAACCATTCAGGTGACTCAGTTACCCATGAACATGCCTCCTGCCACCTGCCCAGCTGCCCTATCTCCAAGGAAGGTCCCCAGAGAGGGGGGCTGTGAGCCCTGGGGCAGGCTGGCACCCCCACTCTTTGGCAGCTGTTTGGGTGAGTCGCCCCTCTCTGAGCTTTCTCCTCTTGAAGGGAAAGTCTTGGAAGTCTAGTTTGAGGACTCGCCTCTGGGTGCTACCGGAGGCAGCAGGGATGCTGGCCAGCGACTCCACCCCATGGGGGACGATCCGGGCGGCTGGGTGGAATAAGGTGGAGCCTCTTGTTTCCAGTGCCAAGTCTGGTAGATTCCAGCTCTTCTTCCCATAGGGAAAATCTTGGTTCATACACTTCCTAACCTGCCCTGGTGCCAGGTTCTGCCCTGAGGAACAGGCCACATGTGGGGTACAGTGGTGAGGCATAGACCACAGGGGAAGGGTTTGCTCCTCCAAGCTCTGCAGAGTGAAAGAGGACCCAGCCTGGTGGTTCACAGCCCAGTTCCTCCAGGGCTGGGGGACCCTAGTTCCCAGGTGAACTCCCTGACACCCTTCTCTTCCTCAGCCCCAACCCTGCCCAGGTGTTCCCTCAAATGTCTCCTCTACTCTTTACCACCTGGCCTGCCCTCTCCCAGTTTAAAGAATTGGCTCTTCCGAGTAAAAGATTTACAAGCGGGCTGCAGAGATGACTTAGTAAAGCCTAAGATCATGAGCTCCATTTCCGGAAGCCAGGTAAAAAGTGGGACATGTAGTGCATGTGTAATTCCTGTGCTGGAGAGGCCAAGACAGCAGGATCCTTAGGACTCACCGGTGGTCTGGCCAACCTAGGCTAATTGGCAAGTTCCAGCCCAGTGAAAGACCGTTTTGAGAAAAAGACTGATGGAATCTGAAGGACATCTGAGGCTGCCCTCTGACCTCCTGGGGTACACACACGCTCACGTAAGCATTCACAAAGCTTGTCTACTGTCTTGAACAGGTCTCCTCAGGTCTGCCAGTGACACACTGGCAGAGAGCTATGAGCACATCAAGGAGGTGTGTGCCGACTCTGCCTGTCGTAAGAGCTGCGCCTTGTCACATTCCCCAGTCCCCCTGCCTGTCCTGGCCATCCTAACCCAGGTGCAGTTGTGTCCTGCCCCAGGTGGGGAGGATGATGCTCAGACCTGTGAAAAAGGCACCTGCCTGGATGGTGGGGGACCACATTCCCAGAGCAGGCCGCAGACTGGCCCAGGGTAGTGGAGGGCAGATCCTTCCTCCCTGCCCCCAGTCACTGCTCCAGGAGGAACATCCCCCCCCCCTCCCCCCGCCTGATCTCAAAGTGAGCCTACCCTAACTGGGGCCGAGTGTGGGGCCCTCAAGCAACTGGTGGGCGGTAGGAGGAAGGAGGGAAATTCCCTGGGAAGCAAGGCTGCTGCAGCTTGGGCTGATGGCACCAGGCCAACAAGCACACTGGGGGCTCCAGTGTGGGAGGGAGATTGGGGGTCAAGGTCTTTTCTCTAAAGCTCTGCCAGGCCAGCTCAGCCACCCATTTGCTGTGTGACCTTTCTCTGGTCACATCCCCTCTCTGGGCCTATATAAATTAGGAGACAAAACTCAGAGTTTCTGAGAGCTAGAACACCAGGGCTTTCTGAGTCCTGGAGAAGGACCAAAGAAACTTAGTTTCCTCCTCTGCTGTGGCAGCTTCTAGGGAGGTGGTGCCATGGTCTCACGGCGTAGCCAGGTGAGGCTTTGGAGCTTTCCACAGCTGGGCTGGAGTCACAGCTGCTATATCCAGGCCCCAAGCACAGCTCACTCAGCACCCTGGCTGCCTGCCACCCAGCCTTCCGTCACCTGTGGCATGAGGCCCCCAGACACCTGGCCTGGCCCCATTCCCGGCCATCACAGGTCTGGCCCCACCTTCCGGGTGTTCTGCCCCGCCTGGCCCAAATTTGATCCTATCCAGCCTGATAGGATGGGGCAAGAGATCTCTGTCATCTGAGCCCACAGACCTTTACCCAGACTGGCCCAGAAGCTCCTCCCTGCTGGGTGGGGCCTGGTGTCTCTGAGCCCCTGCACTCCTGGATTCTGTCTTCTCCACTTCTCCAGACCCTCCCTCCATTCCCTGGGCCTCCTCCTTTCCCAGCCAGTCAGAGGGATGGTTCCATAAGATCTCTGAAGGTAGTTACCCACATTAAAACATCTGCTGGCCCAATACTACTAACAGAATGAAGTGCAAGTGCCCCATCCCAGAGGGACCTCCAGGTCTCGCTCTCATTCAATCAGCAAATTTCCAAACAGAATGTCTGTTCTACCCCAGGGCTTTTGCATATGCCGTTCCCTTCAAACTGAGACAAGGGTCCCTGCATCTTCACTTGGTAGATTCCCACTGTGTGTCAGGACTCTTGCTCAAACGTCTCCCTTTCTGAGAGCTCTTTGACTTGCCCTCTACCCACTAGGGCCTCATCTCACAGTCCCCACCCCGAGCTCATCATGGCCATTTCAGTATATTTCTACAGGTTTTGCACATGTCAGTTACATGGTGTTGGTTGACCTGCTTTTGAGTGTCTCTTTTGAGACCTGTCTTTTGAGTGTCTGGGAATGCATGTCTGAAAGGGATCACTCTGGGGACTTCTGAGTCCCCACCTGCCTTGGCAGGCCCAGAGAGGGTGTCCTAAGGTGTTTGCTGGATGGCTGCACAGCTGCTCAGGCCTGCAGTACTCACTGCTCCTCCTAAGCCCAGGGCTTGCCCCCGCCCAGTCTGCTCCCGCTGGCTGTGCTTCTCCCTGTAAGCCGACAGTGCCGTGTGTCAGGGTCCCACAGGACCGCTGTAGGTAGAAGCAGCTGGAAGAGCTGGGGAGGTGGTCGTAGCAAGGGACAGTTTCCCAGTAGCATGGCCTCCTGTGTCCCGGGAACATCCGATTTATTCCGGGGTCTGCTGCTTCCCAGGCTGGGGCCGCACCCGACCCTGGCATCAGTCAAGAGCAATCTGCTTGGTAATGCTGTCTTCATCAGACTGCGGGCAGGAGAGAAATCTGTGCCATGTGGACACACACATGTATATACACATGCATACATACACATTCACACATATGCACATATTACACAACATAGAAATAGAAACACATATACATATAAGTACATATATGCACACATATACATATATGCACACATATACATGCATACACATACACTAATGAACAGAAACATATGCACATACATACTAACACATTATACATATCACAGACACACATATGCACATATAAACATGTGCGTACGTGTATGCATACACATATGCACGTATATGAGTGCACACATATACACATACATACACACAGGCACAAACACATATGCACATACATGCACACATGTACATATAAACACACAATTCACATACACACACGTGCACACAGATGCACAAACACATAGAAGTTGCTAATATCGTTATAATTGTTCTCTCACTGATATCTTTGGACAGGTCTCAGGGACCGAGGCCACAGAGACGCCTCTAAATTCAACACGTAGTGACATCATCTGTTGATAGCTCATCGTTACCTCCAGATGTCTCCATAGATCCAGGGTATGCTCCCTTGGAGGATCTGAATTTCTTTTAGCACACTGGGATCATGTTGGCTTGGAAACTCACTTTTTTGTTTCTTTATGGCTCTGGGACTTGACCCTAGGGCCTTACATGAGTTAGGGGTGCTCTCTCTGTAATTCATCATCCTCCTGCCCTGCCTCCTTCCACTCACTCAGTGTCAGCTGGGAGACACCTGTCCTTAAGTCCTCCGCCTCACTACCCGTCCTTTCGTGGTGGCTGGACAGCCAGCCATGGCCCCTCTACAGGGCTCTTTTCCATCTACATGTAGCCACATCCCGTGGTACAATGGGCTTGCTGAAGGCCTGGAACTAGACCCAGCCTCCTCTGCAGGTGCCCAGCAAAGGGCAGGGTCCTGACCACCTATCCTCTTCCCAGCCTTCCGCTGAGCCTTCCCGCTGGCACAGACACCCCCAGACCACTTCCCACAGGGTTCTACCACTGAGAGGCTGTGGTGTTATCCTGCCAAGACGGGGTTCTCGGCTCCCCCATGGCCAGTAGGCTCTGCCCCTACTGTGGCCAGTCAGCCCTGCTCAGAAAGACCTGTCTGGGGCTCCAGGCCCAGATCCGGATGGCTACAGATGCAGGGATGCCACTTTCACGTCTGTGCTGCTGTTCAGGAGGGAAATGACTATGGAGGGCTGCAGTGTGAGTCAGCAGCTTGGCTGTGATGGCCTAGAGTGCTGGGAATTGGCCCTGGAGCCCAGGACCGCCAGGCCCAGTGTCTGACTTGCCCTGTCTTGTTCAGGGAAGAAACCTGTCTTCCTGGGAAGGAGGGGCAAAGGCCCTGGGGTGCCTGCGGTCTGGAGATGCTCCCTTCTCTGTAAACTTCACAGAAGTCTTGTCCTGTCTGTGTCCCTCTGCCAGCTGGACTGTGACTTTGTAGGATATGACCTTCCTGTCTCCTGGGCTTGGTGGAAGGCACACTCTGCCTCAGGAAGTATGCAAATTAGTAAACAGCAGAGCATCCAGACAGGCCCCATTTTTGAACCTGAAGTACAGGAGACCCCTCCAACCCTCCTACCACAAATCCTGCGGCCTGATGGACCAGGTCAGCCTGTCACCTTTACTCCATTCAAGGCAGCAGCAAGCCTGAGCTGTATTTCTGCTTCCCCTGGATTCAAACATCCTCTTTGTGGGAAGAATAGAAAGTTCCTAAGGCTCAAGAAATGCACAAGAAACTCCTAAGACTCATGACACCTTCATACACAGCAGGTACCGGGGAGACTCTGCAGCGGCATAACTGCCTGCGAGTTACAGGAGACCCCAGGGACAGCTTCCATGGGTCCATAAGTGAAGGTGGGCTTTCATCTGTCCCCCAGTCACTCGGGCTCCTGTAAGTCACTCCTTATTCATAGCTCTCTGGTTCACTTAACTGGCCTTGATTGTGATCATTTCTTTGGCCTGTCATTACCATCTCTGTGTTGGTCAAGAGAAAGCCTCCCCAGAAAGTCCTACCGCAGCACGTGGCCTCTCAGTATGTATCCGCAAATACCTTAAACAACTGTTCTACCAACCTCTTCCTCAGCCTCCCCTCCCCTGCCTCCTGAGGCCCTCTGTAATTGAGTCCTGCACCTTCTGTAACCAGCGTGTCCACTGCTCTGTCTTCTCATGGTCTGAGTGAAAGGTGTTGGAGCCTCATGGGATCTCCCAGCCAGGCAGGCAGTGACATCGTGTTGGCTGATTGAGGGAAAGGAGTAGGTGGTGGGTTTGGTCCCAGCAGGTGAAGCATTAGGTAGGGAGCCAGAGTCGAATTACACAACTCCTCTGGATCTGTTTTCCTTATCCATCAAGCGAGGAGACTGAATGCAGAACCTGGCTTAGTGGGCACTCAGTGTAAGCCAGGGCTGATTTTTATCACATCATTTTCCCATAATGCTCTGTTCTTCACACATTTCAGAAGTACCACAAATGCAGAAATGCTCCTGGGATGTGGAAACAGTTCAGTACCTACCTGATCAACAACAGTGTGACTGACCAGGCTGTGTGGTGGTGTGATTGGCCACTGAGTGAGCCACCATTGACACGAATGTGGGTCATGCCAAACAGGAGTTCCTGATCTGAGTGCCTTCCAAGTATGACATCCTTAGTCCCTCAAAGGAGCCTCCTGTACGTAGGCTTTAAAGATATTTCAATAACTGTTCCCAACAGGGGCAAAGGGGATTCCTGGGAGTGAAACTTCACAAGGGACTGGGAAGGCAGACTCCCATGTTCCTGAGACAGCACACTCCTGGGGAGGAGAAGGCTGCACAGGATTCCAGCCATGGGCCAATGGCCACTATGGATGTGGTAAGTAGTCCCTTCCCTCTGCTTTGCTCGAGACAGCTCAAGTAGAGATTACACCCCAGGGATCCCTCCAGTTTGAACACGTTACATCTCTGAGGTAACAAAACCTCCTAGTCTGAAACAAATGATCAGTTACTACCTTATTCTAAAGCCTCAATGGAGTTCTGAGGCTGACCCAGGAGGTCACACAGTCTGCTGGTGGCACCCATTCTCGGATTTGCTTGCTCAATTGACTGCTAAGCCTCCTCACTTCTCCGGTGTCTGTGCCAGCCTGGCGGATTGTAGATGGTTGGAGATGTCACACCCTGAACTAAGGGCTTTGTCTCTTTGCCTGTCCCCTGATGTCTTGGCTGGCTTGAAACGACTTCAGGAATTGTGAGAGTTGATTGTGATTGCCAGCTTGATGGGCTTTACAGTCACCATGGACACAAACCTCTGAGCATGTCTATGAGGGCGTTTCTAGATTAGGTTAATTGAGGTGAGAAGATTCACCCTAAATGTGGATGACACCGTTCTGTGGACTAGGATCCTGTATTGAATGAAGCAGAGGAAGCGGGCTGAGCACCAGCATACCTTGCTCTTTGCTTCCTGATGGTGGATGCCACGTGACCAGCACCACTTGACCAGTTCCCCGTGCCCCTGCACCAGGACTTCTCTGCCATGATGGACGGTACCCTCAAATTGTGAGCCAAAATAAGCCCTTAAATTGCTTCTGTTGGAGCCAGAGAGATGGCTCAGAGGTTAAGAGCACTGGCTGCCCATGCAGAGGACCCTGGGTTGATTCCCTGCACCCACATAGCAGCTAACAACTGTCTGAAACTCAAGTTCCAGAGGATCCAATGCCCTATTCTGACCTCTGAGGGCATTGCACGACATGGGTGCACTTACATACATGCAGGCAATACACTCATACACAGAAAATAAAATTAATGAATAAAACATATTTTTAAAGATTACTTTTCTCAGGGTGTTTTGTCACAGCACTGAGATCTGATCCTGGCACGGGGCTGCCAACCTCTGCCACGTCCCACTGGAACCCAGCTCTACATCGTGAAGAAGCACAGGCAGTGAGAGTGAAGGCCGCCTGTCGGAAGTCTCACCTGGCGAACAGCCCCACCCTGTAGCTACGGAGGCCAGCCATACAGAAGTGGGTCGTTGGGCCCCGGCTGAGCTGTCCCAGCAGATGCGGTGGGGATCAGAGAGAGCTAAACTGTGCACATGAACTCTGACCACACTGCACCCATGACGCTTGTTGGAAACCATTGGGCTTTAGAATGGTTTGTAAGGCAGGGGTAGCTGACTGAAATAGACAGGACTGCCCTGGCCTATGGGAACACAAAGATGGAGTCATGTGCTTCAGCCCAGGTTCCTTATGAAAGTAGAATCCAAGACAGAGGTGCTTGCAATATAGGGTTTCTTTGGAGAGTGATCTCAGGGAGCAGGGATGAGGCCCAAAGGGAGAAACACAAGTCAACATGCAGTACAACCTTGTGATAGTTACCTTTGTCTACCTGACACAACCTAGGGTCACCTGGGAAGAATCTCAGAGAGGGACTATCTAGACCAGGTTGGCTCATGGGCTTGTCTGTGGGGGATTGTCTTGGTTACGGTCATTGACATGGGGCACGTGGGCAGCAGCATTCCCTAGGTTTTGGGTCCTGGACTGAGTGTGAATGGAGGGAGTGAACTGAGTACCATGCATTCTCTCTGCTCTTGGATGTGATGTGACTAGCTGCCTTGAGTTCCTGCCTTGACTTCCCCACAGGAATGGACCGGAACCTGGGACTGGAAGCCAAATAGACCCTTTCTCCCCTAAGCCACTTTCTGTCAGGGTATGTTATCACAGCAGCAGAAATGAAAGTAGGACAGTCCCCAAGCTGGCCACCATTGTACGTGACCGTTGCTCACTTCTCTGAGATCGTCAGAGGATTCAGGAAGCTTCTCTCAGGCCATCCACCTAAGGGACAACAGGGAAAAGTAATTGGCAATGGCCTCCCACCTCCTGTGAGCTAAGATGTCCCCATGGGATGCTAAGCCCCTGAACTCCCAGGCCTGAATGTGCAGATGACACACTGACTGTGCATGGTATCCACACTGTGACATTAGAGAAGTCTCAGGACAAGCAGCAGCAGACACTTGGTGTAGCTTGAGATGGAGTCTCATCTATGTCGGATGCTCATGGAGCAGTTTTCTATAGCCTTGGCTGGAATCTGAGATGAGCCCTTAAGAGTAAGAGGTGGATGGGACTGGAGAGATGGCTCAGCAGTTAAGAGCACTGGCTGCTGTTGCAGAGGACCTGGGTTCAATTCCCAGCACCCACAAGGCAGCTAAGAACCGTAACACCAGTAACTCCAGTTCCAGAGGAATCTGACCCCCTCTTCTGACTTGAGGGCATTGCCTAACATGGATGCACTTACATGCTTGCAGGAACACAGTCATACACAGCAAATAAAAATAAATTATTGTTTTAAAAAAGAGTAGGAGGTGGCCCACAACAGTTATCTGGGCTCAAATGGGCCTGTGCATATCGTTCAGACTGCTTCTTCATGGTAGCTGTTCTATAAAACTACCTAATTTTGTGTCTGTAACTGGGCTGTATCTGTAGGTAGAGTCCTCTCCGGAGACCACACCCCCATCAAGGTCTGCACATACCTACATTACCTATAAGGACTGTCCTCAAGCTGCTGGCCTATAAGAGATTCTCACAGGGTCTTGGGTGGTGCTGCCCAACTTTTACCCACAGCCCCATGCTTTTGCTAGGAGTTCCAACACCCTTGCTGACCTGATTGGCAGAAACTCAAACACACATACACACACACACACCGAACATTAAGGCTGGTTTACACAAGAAACTCTGGGAAATCTCAGCTGTGCCACTTCCTGTGCTTTGAGGGTCAACGGAAACAGCATTTCCAGGTTGGGCTTGAAACCTGAAACCCACAGGAAGGTCAGCCTCCTGAGAGATCTTTCCGCAATGGCGGGGCCTGGACACCACAGTCTCATCGTATCTGAAGTATGGGTCAGGTTTAGGAAACCTGTGGCCCAGTTCTCATGGAGCCATGGCTGGGAGTCACACTCTTAAAATGTTAGAGCTGGAAGACACCACAGAAGACGCGGTGTTACCTCACTCCTCATTTCAAGACTGTGGGCAACGTTCATGGACTCTGTGCCCCACACTTTGTGATAAGAAAGAACTTTACAGACAGTGTCAAGAGGGGCCTGAATCTCCACAGAGAGTTTCCCAGGACCATTAGTGGTGGGGTATCAGTGATCCTTGAAAGCTTGGACTCGTGTTTGACAGTGGGCAGCCCTGTGGCGTGAGAAGGTGGGGACTCTGCTGTGGGGGTAGACAGCTCCGAGGAGGGAGAGATGAGGAGGACAAAGGCCGGACTCTGTTCTGTTTACTCCATCCCCCTCACTTCATTCACTCTGTGTGCACCAGTTCCCATGTAGTTTCTGTCCTTGAGCCCAGGTAGTTTTCTCACACTCACACCCATGGAGGTTGTGGTCTCTGTCATAGTCCAGAACTCTAGGGTCATGGCTCACATGGGCAGGGTGGTGGTCCTGGTTACAGGGCCCCAGTCTGTGAGGCTGCCAAGCACCCAAGAGCTGTCACTTAGGCAAGTGGGAGGTTTGGCTGCTCCTTCCTGGGTTTCGCCCTCTATTAGTCAAGTGACCTTGAGCAATCATTCCACCTGTGAGCCTCAGTTTCCTTATCTGTCATGGTTGCATCCTTCCCTGCCCTTCCCACTGACCTCAGTCAAATACTGGGTGTGTGTGCATTGGCTCACTGAACCAAACCACTGAACAGCAGGGTGGAACTGCCCCGGGGTCGGGGATTAAGGATGTATCTTTCAGCCAAGCTCTCTCCTGTCTCTCTGGCTCAACTTGGCCTCTTGTTTTCCTTCTCTCCAGCTAGAGTCTCAGTCACAGCTTGCCTCGGTCCTCTAAAAACCTGGCAACCGAGAGGAAGTGAGCCCTGTCAGCTTTAAGTAGGAAAATCTGAGTAAATCAGTATGACGACCGGGGTGTGGTGGACAGGTGAGGAGGAGATGCTTTCATTGGTCCAGTGTGGATCACGTGCCCATGCCTAGTCCAATCACTGTGGCCCATAGCCGTGGATTCTTGATAGATGCGTCCAAAGTGTTCACCCTGAGGGACGGAGGCACCTTGGTGAGGAGCCCCATGATATCCACAGAGAGTGTGTCCCCTAAGGCACTCATAACCTCTTTGTCTCTGTGTCCCAGTGTCTGGCATACAGTAATTATGCGTATGTGTGAACAGCCTTGGTGGTGAACTGACGCCCAAAGTTATAGTGATGTATTTACCCACTCATGGCCTTTGAGAGGCAGGGCTTGGCTAACAGAAGTCTGGCTGAAGATGCTACCTGGTCCCCGGGTCTAGCCTTGGCTTGCTTGCTTACTGTCTTTCCTGCTTGCTACAATGTGAAGGGCCTCAGGCATCTCCAACAGTATCTTGTTTATTTAATCACTAGTTTGTGTCCTGCCTTAGAATTCAAGCTCTTCTGAAGTGGAGAACCTGCCTGGCCTGTTTACTGGTGAGTCTCCAATGGCTGTGTCTGGCACAATAATTGGTCAATTAATATTTGTGAAAAGAATGACTGTTAGCTGCCCTCTGTCTGCTGCAGGTCCTTGGGGTCCCATTTATTTCTGGTTTCCTGTCCTCCACTCTATCCCTTTCTCTCTTATTTGTGCTTTCTGTTCCTGGGTGTACAACTCACTGGAAGTAGATTTCTGCTCCGTAGTTGTTTTTTTTTTTTAATTCAGTGTTGCTTTTACCAAGGTGCTAAGATTTATGTGCGTTAGTATTTCCTGTTTCCTCAAATAATTATTGTCATTAAGGAACACTGAACTCTGAATGTGTGCACACACACGTAGTGCATGTATACATGCAGTTTGGGTTTGAGGCAGGACCTCTCACTGGCCTGACGCTTGCCAATTAGAGCAGGCTCTCCGGCCAGCGGGCCCCAGTGACCTCCGGTCTCTGTCTGGGTGCTGAGATTAGAAGCTGTGCCCAGCTTCCTTTTTACATGAATCCTGGGGATCCAACCCGGGTCCTCATGCTTGCACAGCAAGCACGTTGCTTATTGAGCCATCTCCCTAGCCCCAAATGTTGAAAATGTTGAGCTTTTAAAGCAAATTTCTGATACTATTCACAGCATTGTGAGGTGTTCCACATGCAGTGGACTGAATTTTCCGAGCTCTGCTTTGCCTTGGTTGGGTGGGAATGCACACCATCACTGGAGCTGGACGCCTTTTCTGTTAACACGCCCAGCTACAGGCATGGAAAACTGGCAGTCTTTAACCAGGAGTGAAGGCCTTCCACAGTGGTGCCGCCCAGTGAGCGGCTGTCATTTGCTTGAAGATTGTGAATAAGAAACCTTAATGCCAGCACGGTCTATGTATCATGTTCTACATATCATGCCTTTAATCCCGGCACTCAGGAGGCAGAAGCTTGTGGAGCTCTATGAGATCAAGCCAGCCTGGTCTACATATCGTGTCCCATGTCAGCGGGGGCTATGGGAAGACCCGTTTTTTTTTTTTAAAAAAGGGAGGGATCTGGAGAGATTGCTCAGTGATCTTTCAGAGGACGCAGGTTGGGTTCCCAGCACCCACATGGTGGCTAATAACTGTCCATACTGCAGACACTGGTTCACTTACATACATACAGGCAATACACTCATAGTCATAAAATAAACATAAATAAAAAATATATATTTTAAATAAAAAGGAGGCAAAGATGAGAGAACTCAGTGTGGACACAGAGCGAGGTGCCACGGGATTGCCCCGTGACAGCCTGTGCACCAACCCCCAGGTTCCAGGGGATCCGAGAGTCCCATTGACCTCAAGGCATGCCCAAGCCTCCTTCAGCAGCTTGGTGCCTTTGCGTTCTGTGTCCATGGGCACTGCTGTGGCTCGCCCCAGATAACCAGTTTGTTCATATCATGGAACTGTCATTAACTTTCCTGAAAAAGGCAAAGCTAAGATAGTCCCATTTCAGTCAGGCATGGTGGTGTATACCACCTCTAATCCCAGAACTCAGGAGACTGAGGCAGGAGGATTGCCACAAGTTTGAGGCCAGTTTGGTCAACACAGAAGAGTTCCAGGCCATTTGGGGCTACACAGAGGGGGACCCTGTCTTTTTTGTGGCTGTTGTTTTTGAGACAGGGTCTCCCTGTAGCCCCAGTGAGCTTGTAGCTCAGCATGTAGACCAGGCTGCCCTCGGTCTCACGGAGGTCCTCCTGCTTCTGTCTCTGCTTCCTGAATGCTCGGATTAAAGGCATGCACTAGCACACCCAGCTGAAGTTCTGTCTTCAGAACAATCACATTTTACTATCTAACCTGCTCTTTTATCAAATTAATTTTTGCCAAAGTGTCTACTGAAAGATGCAAGTTCAATAGCAAGCAATGAGGAAAGAACATTGCTGAGTTTGCCACCCTCCCCAACCCTGGTCTTGTGGTCAAGTCCTGCCTTCCAGCTCTGTACCTCCTGCACATGCACCAGGCTCACCTCTCCACCCTTCCCACAGACCCCAGAGTCTGGTGGCCTGGTGGCTTCCCACAGCCTGCGGCACAGTGGCTGAGAATTGGGCCGCTGGCAGCAGCAGCACTGGGCCTTCTCCGGGCACCGCCCCAAAGGGGAGGAGCTGGCTGCTCTCAGTGGCTCCTGTCTACCTACACCTGATGGCCCAGGGAGGCTTCAGATGCTGTTGATAGAGGGTTCCGCTGAGTCAGGGACGGCTTAGGAAGCAGAGGCAGATAATCTGAGAGTCTCCTCATGTGCCCCGAGTCCAGGTGAGAACTCCCTGCACACTGTGCTGCTCTCACTCCTGTTAGCTACTCTTGCATGGCTGTGACCAAAATACTTCCCCCAGCCCCCAAACAGCTTAAGGGATGGAAGGTTTATTCAGACTTTCAGTTCCTCGTGGCAGGGAAGGCATGTCTGAGCAGCTCAGCCTATGGCAGCAGGAGCATACAGCAGAGACTGTTCATGTGGTGGTGGACCAGGAAGCAAAACTGCCAGAGCCAGGGGCCCAGATGTCACCTTTAAAGGGACCTAGGGACCTGTCAGTCAGGCCCAGCTTTCCACAGGTCCCACAGCCTCTTCAAATAGTGCCACCAACGGGTCAATAAGCATTCAAAACAGGAGGCTGTGGGGGATGTGTCAGATTCAGATCTTAGCAATGTCTCCAGCAAGGGTGTCTCAAGTCTACTTGTCTGCTCTTAAGCTAGTCCTCTGACCTCCATTAAGTCAGGGACAAAGCAGTCCCAGCACTGGCACAAGAGATGTCATCCAGGACTGTCCTCAACAGAGCAGAATCTATGGTTACTTCATCCTCAACTGACACTGTCCTAGGCTCACCCCAGTATGGGGAAGCTCCTCTGTTCAGGGTCTCCACAGCCTGGCAGGTGTGTGGGGCCCAGGCAGAAAGACAGCCATCCATGGTCAGCTTGGAGTCCTCCCTGCTTTGCTGGGAGATACCCCTTGGGGCCGCTTCTCTGCTGGCACAGAGTCCCTTGCTAGACTCAAACACCTCAGGCCTCCACTTCCTTTGTTCAATTAGGAAGGGTCTCCAGAGGTGGTAGCCTCTTCTCCCCTGAAACCTGGCTCACAGATGCCAGCCTGGGGCCTGGTCAGCTTGTCATGGAAGTCAGCTGAGGCTATGCATTCTACTTTCCCCTCTGAGCAGGAAACTCACAAGGGCAGAAGCTTCCAGCATAGGCCAGGTGTGCTGGTTAGTTTTTTCAACTTGATAGAAATTAGAGACATCTGGGAAGGGGGAACCTCAACTGAGGAATTCCCTCCATCATAAAGGCCTCTCTCTGTGGGGCATTTTCCTGATTGCTGGGTTTGATGTAGCAGGACCCAACCTAGTGTGGGCAATACTATGCCTGGGCAGGCGGGTCTGGGCTGTATAAGAAAAGTAGCTGAGCCGGCCAGGGGAAGCAAGCCAGTGAGCAGCATGGTCTCTGCTTCAGTTCCTGCCTCCAGGTTCCTGCCCTGACTTCCTGCCTTGCCGTCTTCAGTGATGGATTATGACCTGGGAGCTTTAAGCTGAAAAAGCTCTTTCCTCTCCAACTCTCTCTGTGACCAAAGATGACCATGAACTTCTGATCCTCCTGTCCCAAACTCCCTAAGTGCTAGGATCACAGATGTACACCACCACATACTGTTTATGTAGTGATGAGGATCAGACCCAGGGCTTCATGCCTGTTGAGTAAGCACTTTATCAAGTACCTTATGTTTTGTTGTTGTTTTGAGACAGGGCCTCATGTAGCTCAGGCTAGTCTCCAAACCTCTATATAGCTGAGAATGACCTTGAATTTTTGATCCTTCTGACTCTACATCTCAAGGACTGGAATTCCAGCCTTTGAGATGTAGAGTCTCCATGTTTATACAGTGATGGGGGTCCAACACAGGGCTTCATGCATGTAGGCCAGCACTCTACCAACTACGTACGCCCCAGCCTTACACTTCATTCTTTAGCATCATACCTGCAGTATGGCGGAATTCCAAATGGAACCCCACTCCTATTGCGTGGGGGAAGAGAGCCCCCAAGAGTGGAGGGATTCAGCTGATGAGGACCACAGGAGCCAACTTCTTCTGCCCAACATCTGCCTCATCCAGGGTGGCTCTGCTGATGCTAAATTATGTGAACCTGGCTAGGTTAGTGGTCTACCCATCTAGGTGGGTAACTGGCCATATGCATCTGTCAAACCAATAGCTGCGGGCTTATGTAGCTGTTTGCATGAAGGCATGGTGCTCCTAGGGCAAGAGCCCAGACCCAAGAGCCCTGAGGACTGGCTTCGAGGATTTGACTCTCTCTCTGGGTGACTGAACAGGCACTTGACCTGGCTTTGCCTCTCTGCTGCATGCTCTGTACGACCTTCCACCCTCCCTGCTTGTTGTCCCCTTTGGGGAAGGAGAACCCAGAGGCATGTTCTGCTCATGGGACCTCTATGGTCCCACTGAAAGCAAGATGTAGCCTAGCCTAGCAGCCACCCTCTCCCATCTCTTTGGTTCCAAAACAGAGACGACGTGTGCACGTGGCTTTGTTTCTTTTAATCACTAGAAGCCTCTGATCTACGCTGAGCACGCCCTGTGTCACTTTTCACATGGGTCCTACGGTAGTGGTCCCTGCCTTCTACTTCTTAGCTTTGGCCTTCTTTCCTTTGTTGGGTTTGCTGGCCTTGGGAGAGTCCTCCAAGGTCGCCTGGCCGGCAGTGATGGAGGGGAGCAGGGGTGAAGGACCACTGAGGCTCAGCGTCTTCTTCTGCAGCCTCAGGTCCAGGATGTCGAAGGCCGCCTGGATCTCGTACTGCAGCAGCTCCTGCAGGCATGCTATCTGGATATGGATGGCCTCTCTGACCAGACGCTCCAGTGCCTGCAGAACACATGCCAGTGAACAGGCTGAGTACATCTGAAGCCCACCCTCCTCCCGCCTGCTAAGGGCTCCTTATGTGATGGCCTTCATCTGTGGCCATACCTCCTGTCCCTCCCCTCTACGGCTCATTGCTTCTCTCCTGGAAAGGGAAACCCTTCAGGTCCAGGGTGACAATCATTGGCTCCTTGTGTGGTTCTGTGACCTTAGGCCACTGCCATGCTATGCCCATAAGGCCGCTGCAAGCTCCTTCCCTTTCCGTCTGTCCTCACAGCCCACAGTTGTAGTGACTTCATTGGAGGGGACAGGATGCTGCTTCAGAATTGGGTTATCCCTGGACCAGCCAGCCTCAGGGAAAATGGGAGCTCAGCCCTCATACTCCATTCTAACAGACCCACTGACACCCTCCCATTCCTGACCCCAGAGTGTACTGGACACATGGCTCAGTTATCTGTTGCCCAAGTTCCCTGCAGGGGAGCAGTCAGTGAGGGAGAAGTTATGCTTGATATTTGGGAGTGATGAGGGGATGTACTGGGGCATGATGTTGTTTGTAATGTCCTTCTTTGAAATCTCTTATTTTTATTTAAAATCAGTTACAGGGTTTACTCCAGAAAATTCTCTTGGATTTTTTTTTTCAGTATAAAATGATGTTCTCCTAGACCTCTGGGGAGAACTGGACTCCCTGAAGCTGTGCTGTGCTTGTCCTTTGTTGAATGCTCTCCTTGGGCTCATGGCCAGGGCCCCCAAACCCTGCCAGGGACCCCCACAGAGGTTGGAAGGAGCTGGAAGGAGCGATGGAGCAGCAGAGGATGAGGGAGGAGCGGGAGCCAGTGGGAAGAGCCTTCCCTGGTCTGTCCCACAGATTCTGCAGCATTCCACAGCAAGGTAGCTGAGAACCTGGAGACAGGCCATCTCCGAGGATGCTGGGCCCCCACTAAATATCTTTTGTTGTTACTGTTGCTTTGAGACTGGGTCTCATGTAGCCCAGGTTACCTTCAAACTTTCTGTGTAGCTGAGGATGGACTCAACCTCCTGAATACTTGGATCTCAGGTGTGTGTGGCCACACCCAGCTGGCACCCTCCCACGTCTTTATGTATAAAGGCCACACCACATCCCCATTAGGGTGTGTTGGGGACTTGAGCCTGGGAGTATCGTCTGGCCTGTTAGAGGACAGTTTTTAGGAACTTCCCTGGTATACTTTTGAACTCTGAGGGAGTGCTGCACTGTCTTCTTTAGCTGACAGCACAGATGCCAAACTGATTAAGCAACCAGGCGAGTAGCAAATAGCAAAACTTCTTTGGAACACAGAGTCCCTGTGACTCCCCCTCGCACTGTGCCTTTGTGCTCCGCACATACGCACAGACACACATATAAACACACAAAGATATACACAAACATATACACATACATACACACAGATATACGCACATACACATACATACACGCACGTAAGACACATGCACACATGCATACATGCACCTACATATGCACATACACACATACATATACACACATGCACATACATAGGCACACATACGCACATGCACACATGCACACACTCACATACACATAGACACACTTACACTCAGGGGCATGCACGCTGCCTTGTCTCTGTTCAGAGATAGGGTGACAAAGATGACACCAGCGCCTGTGTGTAGCTAAAGCTCAGCTCAGTGGAACAGTTGGGAGGCACTGGACCCCCAGGGGCTTTATGGCTCATGCAGGGCCCCAGTCTCAATTTGTCTCTCTCTGTCTCTCTGCCTTTGTCTCTGTTTCTCTCACACATGCATACACACACACACTCACATATGCGCACACACGTGCATGCTGGGCGCCTCCAGGGCTCTCTGGGCCATCTGCTCACATGCCTCCCTGATCTGGCTCCACCCTGGGTCCTCACATAGGCTGGTTCTGCCTGTAGATGAAGGGCAGTGGGGCATTCCACTGCCGCTCAGAGCTCCATGTTACTTGTCTGCCTTTCTCAATCAGTAACAGTGGAAAGAACTTGGGCTTCAGGGCCAGCAGGCCTCAGACCACTGTGAACTCTACTCCATGGAAGCTTGGTGGCTTTGGGCAAATGACGTTCTCTGTCCCCACTGTGTCATCACTAAAATGGGGACATGAGTTTCTACTTGCTGCGACGTTGTGCAATGACACACACGCAAAAGTCTGCGGGGCACACCAGACCCCGGCGTGACCCTCTGCCGGTCACCGGTGCAGACAGTGCGGCAGGCCTGCGCCCTCCCCATCCATGGCCTGGCGCCTCCAGGACTGGGCAGGCGGAGCCTCACCTCCCTCCTCAGGGTCGGGCAGGGCTGTGGCTGCATGGCCGTCTCCTCGCCCCCGAAGGCCTTCTGCAGCATGTGTGCCTGCTCCAGGCGCAGCGTCTCCTTCAGGAGCAGCACGTTCCTGCGTTTCTGCGCCTCTGCTGTGCTCAGCTCAGCCACCTGCTGCTCGTGCCTCCACACATCCCTGTCTGTGCCCTCGGTCAGCGGAAGGGGCCGGGGTGGTGCGCACACCTGCACGTGGGCAACTGTCAGGTTGACCTCCTGGTCTTGGCTCAGGACATACTGGTAGAGTCTGTAGTGGCGGATGAAGGTGTTGTGGAAATAGTCACAGAGGGCCAGCAGGTGGGTGACGTTGAACTGCTTCTGGTAATCTCGAAGCTTGTTCCCCAAGATGGTCACAGCCTCGGTGATGGAGCAGCCTGTGGGCAGAGTGTGAACTGAGGAAATCCGTACCAGAGCCCATCAGTATGGTTGTGAACCCAGGAGGTCTGACCTCACCTGAGTTAGTCTTTAGCACCATTAATTTGCTCCAGAAAGCTATAGGTTACATTTCCCTCTTTACCTTAGCTTCCAGGAAGCTCAGAGTCAATGTTCTGCTGAAAATTGTATTTATTCCATTTTTCCCTATAGTATCACCTCTCTCTTGTCTTCTGACTCTTGAAGACTTACTTCAGCTGTACTTACACTGTTTCCACATTTCAAACTCCTCAGCAAGGAGAGGAAATAACAAGGGAATTATATGGTTTTACTACGTGTCCACATAACTTTGATACTGATGACTTGTGGGACAGAGTTGGACAAATATCTCTCACCTCACAAAAAGGTCAGCTTCAAGGGTAGAAACGAGGGTGAAGCTCCTCAGAGGAGGATCTGTCCTCTCCTGTCCCTTCCCATACCTGAACCTACCAGGTCCTCAGTGCCACGTGGGTGCAGATCGAGCTCCCCTCAACCTGTGACTTGACACAGAAAGTGGTTCCTGAAGGGTCATGGCAGTTTGCTGTGCAGGTCCCTGGGCTGAGGGATGAGCAAGTCAAGATATGGCTTAAGGACACGGCCCTTGTCTGGTGAGGAGCCCTGCTTCTCATAGCTGCCAGGGCTGAACACTCTGTGAGCATCTCTTCTGCCCTCCTGTGGGGTGGGAGCTTGGCCGGGAGACACCTGCCACACACGTTTAGAATTCTGGTCCATTAGTGACTACAGAAGTCAAGTGCTCAGTGCAGGGGCCCGGCTTTTCTCCTCTACATTCCCTTCCTCATTTTCTCCGTACACCCCTCCCACTCCTCCAATCCTAGAGGAGACTTCACTTCGGGTTGGATCCTTGCTGTCTCTGAAGGAGTGACTTTGCCTCACCCAAAGGGTTGTGCTGAAAGCCTGCCATCCTATCCCAGTTCCATGTTCGCTTTAGGCTCCCCACAGGGCGGCCAGCTCTATGTGGGAATACTGACCATCTTCTCACTTCCCAGGGCCCGCCCCCCAAGTGTTGCCTTGGAAACTGATGGTGGATAGGGCCCTGCTTTGCTGAGAGCCTCCTTAGTGCATGATGGAGGGATTGCCTGGTGTATTTTTAATTCTGTGTTGCTGTGACCAAATACATCACAGAAACAACTTAATGGAAGAAGGGTTGGTTATATGCTGACTCAGAGGGATTTGTCTGTCATGGTAGGAAAGGTAGGGAAGGGAAGGCAGTGAGGCTCTGCTGTGACCATAGACAGTCAAAGAGGACACAACTTGCAGTGTGGGGAACCAGGAAGCAGAGTGCGCAGGGCGGGAGCAAGCATCCCATACAACCCTCAAAGGCCCACACCTAACTGTTCTAAGAGCTGCACAGCCTCTTAAAATATTGCCACTCACTGGGAAATAAACATTCCAAACGTGAGCTTTTAGGGGACATTTCAGATTTAAACCATAACACATGGACTGTCCAGGTGAAGGAGGAAGGCTCAAGCCTCTAGGGCAGCCTAGTTCTTTCAGGGTAGTAGACTCCCCAAGTGAGCTGCACTTGTGGGGGAGGGGGCTGGCTTGCAGGCCCAAGGCACTGTGTCCCTTCTAGCTGGGACACAGGGCCTTAGAGTCCAGTGCGAAGTTGAGGATAGTGTATTTACTTCAAAGGCTTGTCACAGGGTCCTGTGATCTGATATGCATATGTCCTATAGCCTGCCTCAGGGGAAGAAGCCACAGATGCTGTGGGAGTGGAGGAGCTGTTAACCATCCGGAGGGAAACCCTTCTTCCCTCCTTTTCTCTCTTCTCTCCCTCCCTCTCTTCCCTTCCTCCCTCTCTTCCCTCCCTCCCTCCCTTCCTCCCCCCTCCCTCCCTCCCTCCCTCCCTTCCTTCCTTCCTTCCTTCCTTCCTTCCTTCCTTCCTTCCTTCCTTCCTTCCTTCCCTCCCTCCCTCCTTAAGTTCCTCCTTTCCTTCTGTCCTCCCTGCCTCCCTCTCTCCAAGGTTAATTTGTCAGACTGTGGCTGAACCTGTGACCTGTCACTGTCCCTGTGAGCTACTGTGCTGGGTGCTGACTGCTGTAATATAGAAAACTCGTCCCTGCCCAAGAAGTGCTGGTGGGAGAGGCCACAGCAGATAGCCAGGCGCTCAGCAAAGAGAAACCTGGGCCAGAGAGCACTGGGATAAGAATGGAAGAGCCGGGGCTGGGCATGTGGCTTTGTCCTAGGCAGAGCCAGGCAGGGAGGGTCAGCCCAGCATGGAGAGGGAGAACTGCGAGAGCAGCAGTGTGTCTCAGGTGGAGAGCAAGAGGAGGCCCCTGAAGGTACAGGCGCATGGCAGCAACTGTTGAGTGGGGATGTAGGAGGCAGGCAGATGGGAGGGACCCACAGGCCATGCTCAGCAACCAGAGCCAGGTGTTTGGGGGCATCTGAGCGGGTTTGTAGCAGGGTAGAAGGTGAGCAGAGCTGAGTTCTCGGGGGTGGGGTTGGAGCAACTGTGAGCAAGAACAACAGGCCAGGCTGGATGGGAAGAAGGATGAGGGCGCTGGAGCAAGTGCTGGTGTGGATCACCAACCAGAGGCTCTTGGCAGCTGCCACCCCCGAAAGAGTCAATGCTGTGTCCCTTGGTGCCCACTCTTACTCAGAGCTGGGTGTCTGAGTGTGTCACACTCTCCTATTGCAAGGTCAGAGATGATCAGCAACAGCGTCTGGGGATACAGAGAGGCGAGCGAGAGTGAGGCGTTGAGGAGCTGCTGGTCCCTCGTGTGGGCTCTGTTCTGGTTCCAGGCCAGCTCAGCTAACACTGCTGTGTCTATTCTGCTGCACTGTGCTGGCAGTCCTGGCAGGTCACCCATCTTAGACAGCTGACAAAAGCCACTGAAAGGAGAATTTGATTTGTTGCACAGCTTTAGTCTGTCAGGGTGGAGGGTGTATCCGAGTGGCCCCATCAGTGGCTGTAGGAGAATTTGATTTGTCGCACAGCTTTAGTCTGTCAGGGTTAGGGTGTATCCGAGTGCCCCATCAGTGGCTGTAGGAGCATGTAGCAGAGGATAGCTCTTATGGTGGACGGTCAGGAAACAAGAGGACTGGGGCTGGAACCAGAGGTAGACATCACCTAGGGACCACTTCGACAAGCCTCCTAAAGGCTCCACAGCCTTCAGAGTAGGGCCACAGCTGGGAGACACTCCATATTCAAACCCTGATGTCACCGCGCTCTCTGCCCACCCATCCACCCTTCCCTTGTGTTCCTCTCACACTCACTTTTTTCTTTTTTAAAAGACGTATTTGTTTTCATTTTATGTGTATGAGTGTTTTGCCTGTGTGTATGTAAATGCACCACATGTGTGCAGTACCCATGGAGGCCAGAAGGGGGCAATGGATCCCTGGTACTGGAGTCACAGATGGCCATGTGGGTGCTGGGAACCAAATCTGGGTCCTCTGCAAGAACAATTAATGTTTTTAACTGCTAAGCCATCTCCCCAGCCTCTCTTCTTTTATTTTTTAAGACATAAAGCTATTCTATCGGGTTACATAAGGCTGCTTCCACTCAGCTATATACCGTCCTTTGAGCATATGTCCTCCATGGCCCACGACTCTCCCCATTTCAACCCTTGTTCCCCAGACAGTTTTGCTTCTACTTTAATTTCAACTGTACATGTAGAGTTTTATGACTCTATAACATACATGTGGTCAGTGGAACAGAATAGAAGATGCAGATAAAAACCCATGAAGAAAAGATTTCAGAAAACAGCCTCTTCAGCAAATGGTGCTGGCAAAACTAGAAATCCACATGTAGAAGAATGAAGCTAGATCCCTATCTCTTACCCTGTATGAAAATCCACTCCAACTGGGTCAAGGGCACATATTTTCAATGGGACAAAAATATCTGAGCTATAACCATGGTCTGCAGTCCTCTCAAGCGCAGCTTGGCCAACAGCCCCAATCTTCAGCATTAACTTTCTCTCTCTAGGTTTTCCTGGGTATCACACACATCATGTTTGGTGAAAAGGAAGGACCATGCCTGATGGGAGCCCCAGACTGTGGTTCTCAGTCTGCATTCTAGAATCACCTGGAACTTTCTAAGAATGCCCCATGCTTCCCTCCACATACAGCCCCATCTCATTCACGTGAGAAGGTAGGACTGGTTTCTGGATGGGGGCTGGTTCCCAGAGCTCCTTCTGGAGTTGCTTCCTATGTTTGGGATCAGAGCCACAAGATCTCAGCCTCTGGCACAGGGGTCACCAAGCACCACAGAAAGGGTAACTAGCAGGAAGTCGGAGCTTCTGCTCTGCCCAGCGAGCAAGTCGCTCCGACTCTTGGGTTCCCAGTTTACCAAGTACTGCTGTGTCCCTCCTTGCACTGATGTGAGCTTGGGCTTCTCAGAGTTACTGGCATGTTGACTGATTCTGTTGTGCTTTTAGAGAACGGTGCTGGTTAAAAGTGACATGCGTAGGCAGTCTCGGCTTCTTTGAGGATACTCATATATGCTATGAATTCCCGAAGAGCTGAGGACACATGTAAATGCACCTGCAGTGAAAGCCAGGCCAGGTTGAGGAGGGCATGGCGCATAGAGGTGCTGAAAGGGAGGCAAGGTGAAGTGGCTGGGTGCTGACCTGTGAGTGCTGACCACAGGCTGGACAGGCAGGGGACTGATTTCTGCAGTGGAAGGGAGGAAGAAGCTGGACAGAATGATATGAAGGGACCCACAGGGGTAAGAAGACAACAGGGATGGAGATAGATGGTACACAGAGTGCATGTGACAGTGTGTGGGGGTCTACAGAGAGTCTTTGGAGGGTTAGTGGGTCCTGCGAACCCAGGCTTGGGTATATGAGTTCAGGAAGGGTGTGTAGGTCACCCAGAAATCTAGGCTTCACTGTGGAGCCCCATACATCCAAGGGTGGGCTTCAAGACTGCCTTTAGAGCCCAGAATCATAACAGAATTTTGCAGGCACAGTTCTTTCCCCTGTCTTGTGGTCAAGGATGCCTAGAATTTTTGCGTTCCTCACAGTTAGATGCTATGACACAGTTATGGTCTCAGAAGTGGTGAGGTCGGGTAGGTTTCAAAAGTAAAGGTGGGGACTGGAGAGATGGCTCAGTGGTTAGGAGTACTGGTTGTTCTTGCAGAGGACCTGGGTTCAGTTCCCAGCACACACATGGCAGTCTACAACTGTCTGTAACTCCAGTTCCAGGGGATCTGACATCTTCTTCTGACCTCCATGAGCATTGCATGACACGGTTATGCTTACATACATGGGGACAATACACTCATACACATAAAACAAAAATAATAGATAAAATATAAAAAAGAAGTAAAGGCAACAGTCAAGTAAGATCGAGGCCAGCCTGGGCTACATAGCAAGTTCCAGGCCAACTGGCACTACAGGGAGACCCTGTCTCCAAAAAGACACACAGAAAATAAGTCTGTGAGGACTGGTCATGTCCAAACCTCCACAGTACTTCTCATTCAGCCTCCTTCAAATGCTAGTGTGGCCCTTGTGCTAGGTCAACAGGAAGATGCTCTGGTTGAACTTGACCTTGCAGCTAAGACACTGCTTGGGCTCAGCAGAGCTTGATCATCTCTAGCTCATGAGATGCACAGTCTTGGGCCTGAGATAGACAGAGCTCTCTGTCTCCCAGTGACTCAGCACTGAGGGATTAAGTCAGAGAAGCCTCTGGTAAAGATGGGCAGAGCTGGGCCTGCACACTGCTCTTCAATAACAGGGAGTGGCTTTCATTTGCATTGGCTGCTGGGAACTTCCTGAAGTCTGTCCCCAAGCCCCTGGAGGCTAGCACCTGTGAGAAGGAATGGAGTGGGGGAGGAGAGGCATGACAGGGACACGCTGCAGATGGCAAAGCCAAAAGGGCTTCCTTCACAAGGAAGCGCTGGTGTCTCCACAGCATCACAGGGAGAATGGAGAAGAGCCTGGCCTGGTGAGGAGGGAATGGAGGAGTAGGAGGAGGACTGCCCCTTCTGGGTGGGCATAGGAGAAGACCTAGGTGTCTCTGACAGGATAGTCTGGTCACCCCTGTTTTGGATCCAAGGCAGAAGAGTCAAGGCCAGATGCAGTCTGACAACTTCCCAGAAGTGAGGCTGGGACAGTGGGAGCCTAAGGGTATCACCTTTATGTGGCCCCATCCTGTGTTTCCCACCCATGTCCTGGGCTCTTGGGTGAGTGCTGCTGCTGCCCTACAATCAGGATGTGGCGCAGTGACTGCTGAGGGGGCACTGTCCCTGGGCTGGAGAATTCCATGGCATCATGCCATGTGCACCCGAGCCTTTCAAGTATTCCAGCCTCTTTCAGTTCAGGGAGGCCCGGTCTCTCTGTAGGACACACTGAGGCTCAGAGAACGGCTGAGAGATTCACTCAGGAATGCACAGTTGGTAAGGGACAGAGTCAGAATGCAAACCCTCAGCTATCTAACTCCAAGTGGCTTTGAGCTCTCCTTGTAGACTGAGAGGTAGACCCAAGAAGGACCCAACCCTCTTCGTCACAGTTTTCCAAAGGACATTCTTCAGTAGATATTGATTCAAAAATGCATGCTCTTCCAGAGACCTTGAAAATACACCCATCTAAGGAAACTGAACAGTCTCAATATGCTAATGATCTGGGTCATCACAAGAGGGTGGGGCAAATGCGCAGAGTTTCAAATCTACTTGAGTCAGATCCTCCGTCTGGAGCATATTTTGGGAACTACAGAATAAGCCTAACAGGTCCAGAAAAATGATGGGACTTGCTCCAGTCCAGGAGTCAGGACCTGGCAATGCAGACTGTTTCCACTCCTGACCTGAGGGAGGAACAAGTTTCTTATTGGACCCTGACCCTGGAACTTCTTCAAGGTCAGAAGTGTCTCTGATGGGTGACTGGGCACAGGCTCTGGGGAAAGGCAGTGATGGGCCAGGGCAGGAGACACCATCTGCTACTCTCTTGGGGATGGACTCAGTGGCTGCCCTGCTGACCACTGTCCCTGGCCCCTGGGGACAGGCAACACTTTAAAAAACTTTCTATTTACTTATTTTTATTTTTTCTGTATGAGTGCCTTGCCCTCATGCACTACGTGTACCTATATCATATAATGCCCACAATGGCCAGAAGAGGGCGATGGACCTCTGGTGTTTAAGTTACAGATGGTTGTTAGCCAGCATGTGGGTGCTGGGAACTGAACTCAAGGACCTCTGCAAGAGCAACCAGTGCTCTTAACTGCTGAGCTATCTCTCTAGTCCCAGGGCAGGAGACACTTAGGTAAGAGCTGTGAGACTTCTCCACCTCTGCTTGACCATGTCCATGGTCCCCACCTGTCCCAGGTCCAGGCTGCTGGCTTCCCTCTCTCCCTCGCGAGCAGTCCTCTCAGGAATATTCCCATCCTGGGGTAGCCAGCTGAGCTCTAGGGACAGAAGAGTGAACAGTCTAGTTCCAAGCCCCTGGGGGAGGACCAGCAGGGTTTCTCGACCACTGAGTGGATGGCTTTGACACTGAGGCCCAGGCTCAGAGCTTGGCTTCTTCACAAAGCAGGTTGGCATGCCCTGTGAGAGTCCAGGCTGGAGGTGCACAAAGACACAGCTCACACCTAGCCATAGCACGTCCTCACTTGCACAGGTGACTGTTCAAGGCATCAGTGCTTTTATCTGGAAAATGGAGCCAATAAAAATCTTGCCTTGTTGGGTTCCACGAGAGTGTGAGTAATCCAGTGTTTCCCATAGTACCTGGTCAGCACTTGATAACATCTTTGTTCTCGCTGTGGGCATCCTTATGCTCCCCAGATCTCTACCAGCACCTCTCTGGGGGTTCTGAGTGCCAATCTGAAATCCACTGGGCTCTCCAAATGTGGGGTACCAGCTTAGGGCCCCAAGTCCTGGGTTCAGGGTAGCCTCCATTCATGGCTGGTGTGGCAGGGTGCTGGATGACACTTCAGGAGAGACCTTTTCTTCCTTGGGCACAACAGTATCAAGGAGCAAGGATGGCTGGCGTCAGCTTGATCCAAGGTCATAAAGCAGGAGGGTGGGACAGGGCAAGTGTTTCAGTCAACCAGGCGATGAAGAAGCGGGTGACTTCCTGCATAATGTGGGCTGGAGACAACAGCCGAAGATGGGTGAAAGGCTGGTGAGGTGGCCCTGTGGATAAAAGTGCTTGTTGCACAAGTCTGGTGACCAGAGTGAGATTCCAGAACTCATGGAAAGGTGGAAGGAGAGAACCAGCTCCACAAAGAAGCCCTCTGATCTCTAGGTGTGTGCCGTGACATTCAGGTCACAATTCTAATAATAATAAAAGAACTGGATGAACAATGCAGTGTGGGGCTGTCAGACACAAGGCTGAAAGAAGCAGGTTTTGGTTCAAGAGTAGGAAGAACATCAAAGAAGTAAGAGCTGTTCATCTGTGCCGTGGGTCTTCTGAGAGGTGACGTTTACAAGAAGGACTGACAGCTATGTGTCACTGAGCTCAGAGGATTCCAAAGTGTGCTATCAGGTGGGTTGGGGTGGATTAGGTGATCTCATGGGTCCCTTTCCAGTCTAAGAAACTTTGGGGATTACCATGGAGCCAAGAGTCACAGCAGAACATTTTGTGTACAGTTTGGGAGGGGACCCCCAACTCTGAAACCTCACCATCTTTACTGTCACCCCTGAGATGGAAACAACCAATCTCACTCTGTCAGGGAATGACTCTGGACCTAACCTGACAATCACTTTATGCATGACAGTCTCCTCTCGATACTGGACCTCAGCTGGCTGAGGAGGGACAGAGATGGACTGAGGGTCGCAGCAAAGAACTTCAGGATTGGTCTGCAGAGGGGACCCAACAGAGGTGGCACTTCGGGACAGCATACATCAGATGACAGTCACAGCTTACCCGCCCAGCTCAGCCTGGGATGCTTACCTCATGGGGTCTTCCCACTGGTAGCTGAACTCGTGCCATAACTCCAGGCGGCCCAGTTAGGACCGCAGCTCCCGTATGTCTTGCTTAGTCTTCCCAGGGCCTCTCTACTTCATGCCAGCTCCCCATCCCAGATGTGGCAGAGGCCTCTCTCGACTGCCCAGGCCCTTGATGAAGATGCACCATCACTAAGGTAGGGTGTGAGTTCTGAGTCAGCCACACAGACCGAGGTTCAGGTCCTGAGACCCTTGCCCTAGGTGCATCCTTGGGAAAGTTACTTTAACTGCTTTGGGGCTCAGTGTCTCACGTTTAAAATACTGCCTGCCATTCCATTCCAGGCCGTAGGGAAGATTGCAGGTGCCATGTGTTAGGGCCAGACTTACTGGCAGCTGTCCCTGGCGGGATGGATGGCCTGGACAGCAAATAGAGGAAGGTTTCCATGGCTGTCCTGTTGACAGTCATGCCTGGAGAACTGTGATCTCACTCCGCACAGATGTTGAATCTTGTCCCCCCAACTCCCCTCCTCTTAAAGACAGGATCTTGCTATATAGTCCAAGATGACTTTGAACCCAAAACCTCCTGTCTCAACCTCCTGAGTGCTGGGATTGCAGACAGACGCTACCACTCCTGGTCTCCACCTCAAATTTATACCTTGGAGTCATACCCCCTAGATCTCAGAATATTTTATATTTAGGGATATGGCCTTTAAAGAGGTAGCTGGGATTGAGGGAGGTCATTCCGTTTAAGAAGAAATGGATGTCTACAGTGGGGACCCACAAGAGGACACAGGGAGGTGCTACAACCAGACACAGAGTGTGGCCTCAAGAGGGATCAGCCTGCTTGGTATGCCCTCTGAGACTTGCAGCCTTCAGAACTGGGAGGAAGCAGGTTTGTATTGCTGACTCTCATTATCTGTGTTCTCCAGGGATCATCCAAGGGTGCTCTGAGCCATGCACCAGGGGGATCTCTGAAGTGAAAGTTACTGATTTGTCTCAAGAAATGCTCTCTGTAGATCTCCACCAGTGGCCTTTGTGGATACCTCAGCAAAGAAGCTGCATCTTGTTCCTCCCTCTTAGCTTGGTCTGAGGATCTCCCGGCTCAGTCTGTCCCTGGCTGTAGGAGGTGGCACCTGCTCTCTGCTGGGCCCGTCTGGAGTTCTGCAGATGGTGAGGGCGCAGAACCCATGCATGGCCCGGGAGAAAGAGCCACACCGGTTATTCTGGTGAGTCACCTCTCCTCCAGGTCCAGGCTGCTGGGGGCAAGCAGGTGGCTGCCTTCCCACCCTCTGGTGGCCTGGCGACATTTCCTGGAGAACCAGGAGTGGCATGGGCGGAACTGAAAATGCCAAGACCATGAGACAATTTGCCCAGCCTCTGCCCATTGGTCCTTCAGGTTGCCTTCCTTCTAGCCCCAGGATTTAGTGGCCAGGAAACAAGACAGGCGATCTTCCTACCTCATGTATCTAAATACACTAAGAGACAAGACAACGTGGTGACAAGAGGCAGGGTGGTGGAGGCTGTTTGGGCAGAGTCCCGGGGTGAGCAGGGGCAAGGCAGAGACTGAGCAGGGCAGGCCATCCCTATCCCCTTCATCCCCACTTTGTGCCCAGGGTCCCCTCTTTCCTCCTGAGCCTCCCAGGGCCTGTGTAAAGTCTGCCCCGTCCTGCCATCCCTCCCACCAGGATGTCCCACACCGGAACTCTGCTCATTCCTGAGGGCTGGTGAGCCTTGGGGGACGGCTGGATATGAGTTGCCCAGACCTTCCCGGAGGCT
Source organism: Eospalax fontanierii (assembly GCA_035773235.1). NCBI lineage: Eukaryota > Metazoa > Chordata > Mammalia > Rodentia > Spalacidae > Eospalax > Eospalax fontanierii. The sequence goes on along the minus strand of CM069542.1, from coordinate 56,838,228 downwards.
CGTTGAGAAGGTGCCAAGTACAGATCTCTTTCTTTTGGCTTGGAGTTGAGACCAAAAGATCCTGGGAACCCTTTGCCAGAATGGAATCAGCTTATGCTTTTGAATAAAGGGCCGCCTTTCCCTCCCAGTGCTGAGCTCAATTGGGCAAAGAGATAAGCCGAGCTTGCAGCCATCCTGGCAGAGCTCTGGCTCACTATTGTGCAAACAAGACGCCTCCTTAAACTCTGCCTGCCAACATCCTCATCTGGTGTGCAAACAGAGTGCAACCGTGCTTAGCCCAGGTTAGCCACAACAAAGTACCCCGGGGAAGCCACCTGCCAATAGAGTGGATATCAACCGGAACAGAAACTGGAAGAGCTGGCCTGTGGCCCTCCTTGCCTGCATCCTGTGCCCGCACCTGTGGTAGGTGTGCTGCATCCAACAGGGGCTGGAGCAAGATATGGTACAGGGAACTTGGATGTCCTCATCAGGACAGTGTGCATTTCTATCCACTCATGCAGGTAGGCAGTGGTGCTTCTGTGCTTGGGTGCCAGGGAAGGTCATGGCATGGGCAGCTGGAATAGAGGGATCTCAGAGGTTGTCTAGGCTTCCTTTGTGTTGACCCGTAACCTGAACCCATCTGGAGACAAAGGGAAGACAAGTTATGGCCTCATCCAGCTCCTGGTCCTGGACCATGGGTTTCTGTGGTCCAGTTCATCTCACTGCTAGGGTGGTAGACATGTGGCATCTAACACCCACCTAGTACAGGTGGAGATGGATTCAAACCCATACCTGCCTGAAGATCTCCCTCCAAGACACTGTCTGTCATGCCAACTGAACGAATGCCCAAGGGTGGAGTGACCTGGACAAGGTGAGCTCTTCACCTCTTCTATGTGCCTTGAGCATCAAGACCCACTCATTTATCCATCAGTAGTGACTCCATCAACACCGGACAATGAGGGCCTGAGGGGACAAAACGAGCAGGCCCAGAGCCTGTCTAGGATTTCCAGTCTTTCCGCGGTCCAGCCCAGAGCCTGTCTAGGATTCCAGTCTTTCAGCGGTCCAGCCCAGAGCCTGTCTAGGATTCCAGTCTTTCCGCGGTCCAGCCCAGAGCCTGTCTAGGATTCCAGTCTTTCCGCGGTCCAGCCCAGAGCCTGTCTAGGATTCCAGTCTTTCCGTGGTCCAGCCCAGAGCCTGTCTAGGATTCCAGTCTTTCCGTGGTCCAGCCTTGCGGGCTGTAGGGCTGGAGGTCCTTAGGGAAGAATTCAGTGTGTATGCAGGGGGAAGGGCAGCTCAGGGATGCAGGTTTCAGAAGGGGACTGTGATGAGAGGCGGGAAGGAGGGCTGGGAGCAAGCACAGTCATGCCTGTGGGGCCCAGAGCCGCTGTGAACTGTGAACCACAGGCGTGAGGTGTCTAGGGTCTTGGGAAGGTGAGATCTTGTCTGAATAGTATAATGAGCCAGAGATGCAGACTCAGGAGGTCCAGCTGAGCCAGCTTGGAAGCGGTTCCCAAAGCAGACATCTTAAAAGTCAGTCTCCAAATCTGAAATTCCTCAGTCCCTTGGTGGGGCAGGCTACATAGCAGGGGTAGCCAGCCAAATTCTTTGGAAGAGATCAATGCAGTTTTGGTTGTATCTAGGGAGAGTCACTGAATTATTTACTTGAGTACTGCTTCTGACCATTCATAGACAGCACCATGCTGTCCTTCATCAGGGAATACGGCATTTTTGAGGAGCTTATTGACCCTCAGTGTATGAACCAAGGGCACATTCTAGGTCTTCCAATGCTGCAAGATGCACTGGTGACTGACTGCTCTTGCTTAGGGACCTGACTGTCAAAGAATACACTCCTCTGTGTACCACTAAGAGCAAGAGAAAAACCATCAGCTGGTCCCCTGGCACACTCTCGTGGACCCAGCTACTCAGGAGTCCGAGGCAAGGAGGATGGCTTGTGTCCGGGAATTTGTGACCAGCCTGTATAACACAGTGAGGTCCTGTCTCATTAATTCATTAGTTAATTTAAATAATGATATAAAACAAAAACTAGTACCTGCTCCACTTTGGCTACTGGTTGGTGCTTTCAAAATCATATTTGATAAAGGTTTTATTTTGTTTTCTAATCTTTTTATCTCTGTGTGTTATGTGTGTGTGTTTCTGGAAATTGAACTCAGAGTATCATGCATGCCAGACAAGCACCCTGCCACTGAGCCATACCCCAACCCAGTGTTTCTTTGTTTTGCTCCCCCACACAATATATTCAATTTATGTCCCTTTGGGATCAATTATGTACTAGAAACAAGAAAAAGTCAAGAACTTATTAAGGACTTAATTACAGATTTAGTGGACTTCACAAAAGAAAATGGATTACAATAGAATCCCCGCCCCCCAAACCATAAGGAGTGAACAAGGCTTCTTACGGATGAGTTTCAAGGTGTCACCAATAAAGTTAGCTTTTCCTTTAGACCAGTGTGCTTGACAGTCAGCAGCGTAGTTGGCCACAGATGTGCAGAGACAAACTCAGCGCTTATAAACTTGCTTTTTGTCTTCACTGGTGTTTCCTGCTGCTGGTGAGACCCTGGGAGCTCTGAATCAGTCAAGGCCAAGTTTACCCAAAGGCGGCAGTGAGGTTACTGACTGGTTAAAAAGTAATTATGTGGAGGTAGGGGAAAGACATTATGCAAGGGTACCACTGTTTGATCACCAGTGCTGCCTGATCAAAATGGAAAAAAAGAAGTTATTCATCATGATGAAAGACTGCAAAATATGGTCAACGGCTGTCTGATTCACCAGCTTTGAGACTTTCATGTCAGCTTTGCTTTCTGTATTTAAACGTTTTCTGTTTATTCTTTTTTGAGTCTTCTCCCACTGTTTCAAGTTGTCCACACGATTATTTTTCTGCTCTTCACTATTTCTTCCTTTTTTGGTTTCCGATACTAGAGGTGTGAGTTGCATAAAGGTTTTGGTTCTAGTTCATTTAAGTCATTGTTTTGCGGATTTGGCCCCTTGAGTGTGCATCCGCACACAGAGCCACGACGACTTTGTGTGTGAGCACTGTGCACACTGTTGAAGTGTAGATGTCTTCATAGAGCGTCTGCATTCGTGAAATATAAGAAGTCTTAGGATTTTGGCTTTTGGGGCAACTGGACACAGTGATTAACCTGACTTGGTGTGTGTGTGTGTGTGTACTTGTCTTTGTGCTATGTTGGCCCATGCACACACATATGGTGGTCATAAATCACTATGGGTGTTGTCCTTAGTCATTCTCCACCTCATTTTTTTGAGGCTGGGTCTTTCGCTGAACTGGAGCTTACCATTTCAGTTAGAGTACCCAGTCAGCACAAGATGCTGGGATCAACCTATCTCCACCTCTCTGCCCCAGGCTGAGGCTACAGACACATCACAACGCCCTGCTTCTATGTGGGTGCTGGGGATTCAAACTCAGGTCCTTATGTTGGCCACAGTGAGAACTCTACCAATTGAGTGATCGCCCCAGCCTGATTTTCAGGAGTTTCATTTGTGAAATTTCAACATTCAGGATCATGCCCAGCACCAGTGAAAACCTGAGTGACCAGCACAGATACACCCAGAGGGGAGAGAATAAGAAGATCAAGATCAGAGTTGGTGTAAGGGAGAACTGAGACAAGGCAGCCTAGTGAAGGTGGAGGCGGTGATGGAGAAGGTTGCCAGATGGATGATACAGACCATCCCTAGGTCCAAATGGGTGACCGGTCCATGGAACAGTTGAGGCTGTGCAGGTGTCCACCCCTCTGTAACACCTGACTATCAACACACTTGCGAGAGCCTGCTACCTTTGACCGCTGTTCCAAATGCTTTACAGCAGGGCTTCTTCAATGCTTTCTACTAGTGACCCCCTTTGTGCCTCCCAATTTGTTTCTTTGAGACAGTATCTCACTATGTAACCTTATCTGGCCTGGAACTCACTAACCATGTAGGCCAGGCTGGCCTAAATCTCACAGAGATCCACCTACCTCTGCAACTCCCCAAGTACTGGATTAAGGGAGTGTAAACTCCTGGGTTTATAGCCCCAAACTGTGGGTATATAGGTAAAATAGGTATGTTAATCAAATGTTTCCTGAAGATAAAATATTTATTTAAAACAATTCTTTGATATATATAATTTTGCCATTGATTAAAAATTGAATTTGCTTATTAATGAGATGATGGGTTTGCTAATTTTTTCATCAAGAATTAAATCTTGGCTGAATATTTGCTACTGTGGAATGTAGCACATCGTCAACATTTTTCAGAGTTGATCAATATTCTGATTTCATAATGCTGAAAATGCTACTTTGCATAAATACAAAGCGAGAGAAGTTGTGTTTCAGGCCATTTCATAAATTGTTAGAAATTTTGTCCTAATCTCAAGCCAAAATCATTGAACGATTTGTCCTATGAAACTCAAGTCAGCAATTCAAATGGCAATTTTTAAATCCCAACCTTCTAATCCAATCCAGATACACTCCTTTGGCAGAGCTGAGGAACAAGAGCAAGGAGACACTGAGTCTCTGTCTTCTGCACTCAGACCATCCTGTTTCTATAACGGCTCTGCAGCAGGGAGCTCTGACCCGAAGGGACACTTTCAGGACACGGTAGAGTACAACCCATCATTGGGACAACCTGCTGTTTCAGGGTACAGGGGAAGTCCAGGAAAGGCTCCAAGCAGGGGAGTGACACGGTTGGTTTACATAAAGCAAAACAAATAGAAGGCAACACCCTGGGCATGTGGGCAGAGTGTGGGGTGATGACAGAGTTTACCATAGGTGAAGTTCAGCAAGAGGCAGCGGGTACCAGATTGTGCTGGTTTGAGCACAGAGGCCACTTAGGAGGTCCCTGGCTCCTCAGGGCTCTCATGCATCCCTGGCCTTGCTCCTTACCTTTGGTTTCCTTGAGCAGCTCCTCTGTGAACTTAACCACCTGGACCACCTCGGCCCACGGGAAGCCTTTCCCCACTGCAAAGATGACACTGTCGTAGAGGGTGTCCAGTAGGATGCTCCGGCGGGCGTCCCTCAGCTCATCAAATTCCTCCCAGTTCAGGAGTCTCCGCAGATGCTCTCGCCCCTGGGGCTTCTGTGGTGTGTGAGATGGTGTCATTACAGGCACAAGACCATTGAGGGGGCCACACCTAAATCCTAAGAATAACCAGGAATGTGGGGACACCGAGGGAGAAGCAGGCTTTGGTTTGTAGATATTGTGGCCTCCCTTTCTTGGGACTTGTTCTCTTGTGTGTGTTCCTGTGTGAGTTGGTGAACAGGTGTAAGCATACATGTTGTATGTAGAGGCCAGAGGGCAGCCTCAGGCCTTATTCCTGACTCACTGTCCACCCTTTACTGGCCTAGAATTCACTGAGCAGGCTCAGCTAGCTGTCCAGAGAACCCCAGGGATCTGTCTGTCTGTCTCCTTAGCAGTGGGATCACAAGGCTACACCATCACACCCATCTTTCTATTCCATGAGCTCTAGGGATTGAACTCAGGCCCTCGTGCTTGTGTGGCAAGTGTTTTACCAGTGAAGCCTTCCCTCTGGTCCAGCTTTTCCCCCAGCATTCTTCCTTTCTTCCAGAGTTCTCAAGATAGCCGATTTAGCCCCAGGTTTGTGTAGCTGCAACGGGCCTCACATTTTGAATTCATGGTTCTCTCTGTTCTCTAAAACAAAAACTTGATCTCTTTTTAAGACTACTTTCAGCTAGTTAGTCCAGTGACCAGAAACATTCACGCTAGAATGGGTATTACTGATGGAGAAGAGGTTTGGTGAGGCAACGCTCTAGTAGAAAGAATGAGACTTGCTTGCTGGAAATTCTGGGGCTTTTGAGGGCTGAGAGGAGGAGGCTGATCTGGTAAACTTTGCCCTTGGCGGGGGTCCTCTAGTCCTTCTAGAAGGATTGCTATTGTGGTAAAAGTAAGTGCCACGTAAACAGTAATAAGAAAAGATGTGGGGAGATGGCAGGACCCACCTTCCTAGGAGTGTCCCTCCCAAGGGCAAGGAGGCTCTGGTTGGGGGTCCCTAAGATGACCAATGTCCTTGGCCCCCAGCAGTTCCCCTTCTGGGTAGCCCTTCCTAGAAGCAAGAGCTCCTTGGCACACTGCTCCGGAGGGCTTGTTGGAACCCAAGACACCCAGATGGCAAGCCCTATTTCCTTTCGCACCCCAGGTGGGCTCTGACTCAGCAGATACTGTCTCTATGGGCCAAACACCAGCCTGCAGGTTCCAGGGCTGGTGAGTCTGGAATTTCAGTTTCAGGTACCCATTACGCCCTCAGAGGCAGTATGCCACCCAAGCAGACAGCAGTCCATGAGCCTCTGCGGACACATACCCCCTACCAGAGCCACCAGAGCCAAGTCCTCTAAGAGCCCCATAGTCACCTGAAACTGGAAGACTTCCTTCACTCCCTGGGGTGTTAGGAGTGCCATGGCCCTGCCTCCCTCTAGTTGCTAGGAGACCTCGCTGGGACTGACTCAGTTCCCAGAACCCAGGCAGGAGGGCTGGCTTTGTTACATCATGGGGTTCCTAAGGCTCCCTCTGGTCCCCCTGCACCAGTGTGGGGACCTCAGTCCCTTCCCTGACTCCACTGCTAAACACACACGCACACACTGCACACATCCTGCTCTTCCTGTCCAAAGGTCAGGTTTTCTCCATGCAGGCTCCACATCCTCTCTGATGCCCTTGCTCCCTCAGATCTGACTGCCCTTGTCAGCCGCTTCCATGATCTTGGGTTTCTGCACAGAACACATCTTGGAAGGGGTGCCCTGAGTGCTATGCCCAGACACTACTTGCTGGGATGAGGGGTCAGCCTCCCTCCCGTCCCCCTCTGTTCTGGATCACCTGGGTCACCTGAAGAACAAACATGGCTCTGTCCCACCTCACTGCCTGTGTCCTGAGTCCCAGTAGGGAAACCCAGGGACACGGGCTGGGGTGTCCTTTTCCCATCATCCCTAAAATGTACCCTGACCCTTGTCCCTGATGACTATTGCTGACACCACAGAACCCATCCTGTACAGAGCTCACTCTTCACAAAGTTTCCAGGCACTTCTCTCCACACCAGTGCTGGACTGCTCTTCTCCCTTTTCCCAGAAACCTCCATGTCTGTCCTTTGTGCCCTCCTCCACATTTAGGGAGACCGTCGTCTTCCCATCTCTCTGCTTAGTACCAGGTAGAGCCCCATGATTTCCTACCCATGCTGCCAGTCCCACACCCCAACTTCCTCATACCCCACGCCGTCGTCAGAGCAGAGCAGATGCCCACTATAGACAGGGAAGCCTGTTGACTACCACGTTCTGTGTCTTGTCTGGGAGTCTGCACTAGGAGGCTGAGCTTCCCATTAGAGATGCCTGGACTTGGTTTCATAATGATCGTGAGCCTTACACCTCACACGATGCACGCTTGTATAAATCACATCACATCAGCTTCTTGCTCCACAGCCTTCCGTGTCCACTCCCCCACAAGCGCAAAGATCTCACGTGGCTCACAAGGTCCTGGGCCACTGGGTCCTTCCTTTGTACCCAGCCTACCCCTGTTGCTCTGCCCATTGGCCTCCGGCCTCAAGGCTTCACAGCACACCCTCCAGGACTCTGCCCAGCTGTTTACACTTGGAGTTTCTTTTCACTCTTGCTCTGCTTAGGGAATGCTGGTGCCTGATATCATTTCCTGAGGGATTACCTGCTCTCACAGCAAGCAATGTGTCCCTGATAACACTCTGTGCCTTACAGGGGTCTCTGTCTCTCTGTCTCTGTCTCTGTCTCTGTCTCTCTCTCTCTCTCTGGCTGTGTGTATCTTGTGCAGGCAAGAGGACAACCTTAGGTGTCAGCCACAGGGATGCTGTCCACCTCTTTAGAGACAGGGCCTCTCATTGGTCAGATCACTAATTAAACGCGCTTGCCTCCTTTCTCTTCTGCCCCAGTGTTACGATTACAAGCATACACCAGCATATCCATCTGGCACTTGAACTCAGGTTCTGGGCATTGAACTCAGGTATTCATCTTGTGAGGTAAGTGCTTTACCAACTGAGTCATCTCCTCAGGTCAGACTTGAAGTTCTCCCTTAGCTCTGTGGACAGTTTGTTTCTGTGTCTGTTACTCTTGATGGTAAGATCAGAAAGGCATTTCATTTTATACTTTCTGTTTTGCTTTGGGTTTTTTTTGAGATAGGGTCTCCTTGTAGCCCCATCTGGCCTAGAACTCACTATGTAGAACATCTCACAGAGATCTGCCTGCTCTTCCTCCCAAGTACTGAGATTATAGGCGTGTACCACCACGACCAGCCTCATTTTATACTTTTTAAACTAAATGTGTTTTGAGACAGGGTCTCACACTGTAGCCCAGTCTGGCCTGGAACTCATGATAGGTCTCTTTCCTCAACATCCCGAACACTAGGATTATAAGCATGAGCCTTCCATGTCTGACCCTTGGTTTATGTACAACTATACATCTGTTTAGGTCACCACTGAGCACGCCTAGCACCTGTAGGTATACTGAGCAGCTGTGATCAGCTTGCATGTCTTGTGTCTCCTGGATGGTTATTTTTCCTCTAGCCTGCTTTTCCCACAAGTGCATGGACTGTGCCTTGCTCTTCTCTGGAGCTCTGTGAAGACCCAATGGGATGATCAGAAACATCACAAAGGAATATCAACAAGGGAAACATGCTGTACATCTGACCACTCTGTGTCCCTGACTTGTCTGAGCCACACCTAGTGCACTTTTGCTAAACAATGAGGTTCTCAGATCTCACCTGAGTCTCATACAGAAGCCACGTGCCTCGCAGACCTAGGCTAAAGGGATCTGAGGCCTGTGTTTTGAGACAGGGCCTTGAATGAACTCTGTATGTAGTCCAGGCTCACCTGGAACCTGATATTTTCCTGCTTCAGCCTCCTGAGTGACCGGGAATCCAGGCCTGGGAGATCAAGCCTGGCCCTAGCAGGTGTCTTTTCCTGCCTACTGTTTGTATATAATATGTGGAACCCAGTTTAGCTAAGGCCTGTTTCGACACACAAACTCAACACACAATAAAACAAAAGCTTCCAGGAGTTCCCCACTGACACTGGAAACTAGTGTAGCTGGAGAGTGATGGTTCCGTTGGAGGAGTTTTAGCTAGATGTCTTCTCTCTCCTCCCCATGCAGTCCTGTTAGACAGACTGAACTGTCCTCATTTGCTACGTGAGGAACCTCTGAGCACAGAGGGATTAACACGAGAAAAATCAAAGAATTTGTATTGTGACCTCAATCTTAACAGTTGGCCATCCTAGTTATTGCTGAAAAATTCCAGCACTTTCTACAAAGAGCCTGGACACTGGGTCCTCTAGATGTTAGTTAAAACTAGTGTTTACCTGCTTGCTCAGGCTGCAGGATGCACAATGGCCTGTGGATTTGACTGTGTTCAGTTCGGGGCAGATTTGACCCTGATTGTTTTCTTTTTTGTCCTCTTATCGGCATGGTTAGCGGCTTTGTTTGTATCGCCTTTGCTCTTAGCACCATCGAACCCTTACTGAGACACGGGCTACATGGAATGGTCATACCATCTACATGTGTCCCACAGATGTCCTTCAGGTAATGAAGCGGGGACCAGAGAAACAAGTGGGGACGCCACTGACTGGCCGGATGTCAGTCATAACTTGAACTGGAGCCTCAGGCACTTCATCTGCATTCTGCCCCCTGCCTGTGGATTTGTGTCTGTGGATTTGCCTGGGCCACAGATGCAGCTATTTAATTAAACTCCGAGCAGGGTACTGCTCAGAGGCCTTAGTAGGTATTGGCCATCTGCAGCCAGTTTGCTTGTGAGTAGGGGAGGGTCTCTTGATATTGATGGAGGGCCTCATCCAAGCAGCTGAAGATCTGAAGAGAGAACATTCTGAGAGGACATTCTACCCTGACCCAAACTCCTGCCTGAGTTTCCAGCCTTCCACCTTGCCCTGCATGTGTGTGCCGGGATCATGTGAGTCAGTACCTTAAAACGAATAGTTTGCACTCTCCCTCTCTCTCTTCCTCTCTTTCTCCGCTCCTCTGTTCCCCAACCTGTGACCTAATTATCCATTACTTATCAATACCTCTCTCTATAATTCACATTTACTATCTCTTGATTGACCTATCAATCATATATGTATCATCTATCCATATATTGATCTTTCCTCCCAGCGTTGATGGATATACCTGTGACTGTCTGTATCTACTTGTTTATTCATGCGTTCGTTGCACGGGCCTCCCTCTCTTCTTAATCAGATGCACAGCGAGGCCTCAGCAAGCCTGTGAACCACAGGAACAAGGCTGGCCAGTACGAGAGGCTTTTCTCGATTTTGCGAAGATCATCTGCCCTTCCTTTTCTTCAACGCTGCAGTGAGGTCTAGCATCAGCAACCACGCTGCAAGCACTGAGACTCACACCCTGGGCTCCCTGAGGGCACCAAGGCCACTGGTCTCCCCTGGATGCCTGCCTGTCTGATCTGTGCAAGACGGGAGGCAAGGAATGAACACCACGTGTGTGCGGTTTAAGATGCTGGTGTTGGGTTGAGACTGCTCAGCGGCTGTGCTCAACCGGCTGTGGGCCCGCCTTTCTGAGGCACTGTGATTGGGTCAAATGAGGTCAGGAGGTGGGCCAGGCAGAGGGGAGGGGCTCAAAGCAGTCTTCCAGAACCAGGGAGTGGGGGCACGAGGGCTTCAGGATGGCTCTTCTGTCACCCATGGGAGCTGCAAGGCCATTTCCTGTCAGGATCCTCAGAAAGTGACTGTCAGTCATCTGGGAGACTTTTTTGAGGACTAGGGGAGGCTAGGAAGCCTGCTCCTTGACACAAAACATCTCATCAGGGGCAGATGGTGGTGCTGATACAGGTCTATCCCACCTATGCACATCCTCAGACCACAGATTCAGCTGCAGGAGCCTGAAGCCTATGGGCAGGTAGGAAACTTGCTGGTCCCCGGGTAGGGGGAAGGGTGAGCTGTATTACCTCAGGTGAAGGTGTCCAGCCCTAGGCCTGGAGCCAGGTGGGGAGACAAAGCCCAGAGAGGCATCTCTGGGATAATCACCCTCAGTGTTTCAAAACAAGCCTCCCTCCTTCCATTTGCTCACTCAACAGTGGCCACCGAACACGTAAGAGGGCCCAGGTAGCTAAGAGCATGCCACAAAGGTGGCAGTGAGGCCTCACAGGAAGCCCCTCACTACTCTCTGGCCCCACCCCTCACTACTCCCTGGCCCCACCCCTCACTTCCTGGTCCCATCCCCTCATTTCCTTCCCCAACTCCTGGAACCACCCCTCACTTCCTGGCCCCGCCTGTCAATTATTGGGCCTACCTTCTTCCTGCCCCCCCCCCCCCCCCCCCCCCCCCCCCCCGTCCTAGTTGTCCTGTCTGTTCCATGCTCTCTCCAAGCTCCTGGCCTCCTCTCAGGGCTCGTGCCCTCCCTGGCTTCTGTCCTGAGGCTCCACCTGCCTTCCTGATTCACTGCTTCCCACAACACGAGATCTGCGGAAAGCTGGTGAGATCTCAGGCTGGAAGCTAGTCTCCTACCCACTGGTGAATGACGTGCAGCCCTTGACTCACTGGCTCCCAGGTGGTTCTTCACAAACCACCAACAGAAGTTGATAGAGCTCCGGGGACTGGACCGTTTCACCTGAGACCCAGCAGAATGCTCTGGGGCCTGGGGATGGGAGGAGAGTGCGGCAGTCTGGGAACCACTTCCCCTGGCTGGAGAGAAGCAGTGGGTTGAGAGAACTGTGTGGTGTACAGAAGGCCCTGGAAGCTGGGGCCAGTTGTGGAACATCTGACTCCATGTGGAGGGAGACTGTGGGAGTTAGTGGTAGAGTTGGGGGTCCTACTCTTGGGGCACTCTATTGTCTTTTGTGTTTGGTGGCTTAATGGGACTCTCTGGTGGTGGAAGGTGGCTGTGAAATAACCCTGGAGGGGGCAGGAGATGAGTGAGATGGGACGGTCCTGCATGAGAAGGAGGCAGACATCTGAATGGCTGAACAAAATGAGGTTCCCGGCAAGGGTAAAGAGCATATTGTGCACAGAACTACACAACCCGGGTAACTTATGATGGACGGTCAAGTTTTTCGACTCATGGTTTGGAGGTCTTTTCTAGAGAAGGCATCCATCCGCATCTTGCTAAAGGTGGAAGAAGAGAGTGTGGGAAGGGAATGAGGAAGGAGGAGTCAGGCTGCAAGAATGTCCGGCATTGCAAAAACGAGTATGCCCCATGACTCAACCACATGCCAGGCACATGACTTTAGTGGAGCTAGTTAACTTTTCTATGACTCAGTTTCCCCATATGTAAAGAGGTGTGACAGTAAAATACCTGCCTCCCAGGGTTTGTGGCATTTAATAAGCTAAACTGAGTACATTTGAACAGTGGCAGTGACCACCGCCTGAGAGGTCTAACTCCTTTGGAATGCGTGAGATCTGCTCTAGCTTCGTTCCCAGGGTGCTTATGCTGAGTCCTCATTAGTGTGCACTAAGCCTTGGTCAGGCCATCCAGGGAAATTGGTATCATCTGATCATCTGGAGTGGATTTGGATATCTCTCTCTCTCTCTCTCTCTCTCTCTCTCTCTCTCTCTCTCTGGCTTATTAGGCTCATGGTTCATAGGTTCAGTCCCATGGTCCCTTGGCTTTGTTGATTCTGGACTCACACTGAAGCAGAACACCATGACATCATGATAACACACACAGGGGGAGCAAAGCTGATCATTATGGCAGCCAGGGCGCAGGGGGTGGTGCTGGGGTAAGATATGCCCTTCAAGGGCACACTGCCTACTGGCCTGCTTCCTTCTAGTCTCCTAAACTGCTGGCTGTCTTTCTTTGTATCCTATTTGTCATGTGCTTCAGTTTGCACGCTCACTTGGCCTTGATGGTGCCCTCCCTCCCTCTTTCCTCTTTCATGGCTTTGTGAGTTTCCCTGCCTGTCTCTAGGTCTCCACTTAAAACCAAGTCTCTTAATCAGGACTTGTAATAAGCTCTGTTCTGTAAAGATGTTGGAGTTATCTCAGGGCCTGTGGCTGGTGCTGGGGTTATCTCAGGATCTACCACAAGCCTTCTTATAAGGTCAATGGCCTCACATAAACCATCCTCAGCAGTACTGACTTGGGGAAGCTGCCTTGTCTATTGTAGGGTGCTGAGTCAATCCCAGGCCTCTGCCCACTGGATATTAGTAGCAGCTGCTCTCCAACTGTGGCAACCACAGTATCTGTAACTCTTGTTAAGTATCCCCTGGGGGCAACCCATGTCTGACTGTTGAGATACAATGTTCTGAAACTACAGTGCTTGGAATGGTTCATCTTTAGTCACTGGACTGAATTTGGAATCACCTAGGAGACACACACTTCTGGCTATGTCTGTGAGGGTGTTTCCAAGGAGGATGAACCTAGGAGGGAAGACCCACCCTGAATGTGGGTGACACCTTCCTGTGGCCTGAGCTCCTGGGCGGGAACAGGAGGAAGGGAGCTTTCATCACTACCTGCTTCCTGATTGTGGATGCAATGGGACCAGCAGTCTCAGGCTCCTGCTGCCACAGTTAAAGCCACATTGTCACCACACCTTCACCGCCACCATGACAGATTGCACTCTCAAATGGTGAGCCTAAATAAACCCTTTGTTCCTTAAGGAAAAACACAGTCCGACACAGTCTCTACCGCAGCAGAGAGAAAAGTAACAAAGCAGCACACAGGGTCAACGCCTCCCTTTTCAGCTTGTTTCCGAGGACAGCTGAGCAGTCCAGCTGACCCAGGTCAGCCCTGCATCTCACTTTCTGCTTGTCTTTTGGCTTGAAGCAACAAACATGCCAGTCTTCCAGGCGGACCAGCCTAACTACCTCTTTGGATTTCCTTCTCTATGCTGCTGAACAGGGCGTGAAAGGTGCACAGATACACTGCTCCATCTGGTTGGGACTGTCCTCGAGTCCCTCCAGTCATGAGGTCCCTCTCGCTACAGAACTTCACGGCTGGCACATTCTGCTTTGGGCACCTCAAATGACTCTCAAACTCTGACCAACATTTCACTTTAACTTGCTTTTTTTTTCTTCTTGATGCTGCAACTTGGCATCAGCATCTTTGAGATTTCTTGGCAGTCCCCACCTTGGTTCCCAGGGAAGTTGGACTGTGGTAGGTGTTATGGAGAATGGAGTCATGAGTCTTTTATGGATGGGTAGACAAAGGCTTCTGAGGCCCAGAATGCTATTGGCCCTTGTAGAGCTGAAATAACTTAAGTCAGTTCTCTGTCTGCCAAAGGCTAACTCATTGACTCTCACACAGTCATCCTTAGAGGCTGGGTAGCCTGAGGTTCTGATTGCCAGAGGGTAGTCCAAATTTACTCTTATTGTCTCCAGTCTAATTGACAATGTCCCCATTTATTTCTACAGAGTACTTTAGTTTGATGATAATACATAATTGCTCAAGTAAAGGCCACTCTGTCCACTCCCCTTATTTCATTAAGTGTGGACACTAAGCAAATGATGTCTTCCCTTTTACTGGCCCAGTCCTCAGTGAGGTCTTCTGGCCCTTGTGTGCTTATTCCGATCCTTGCCAACTCAGCATTTCTTCCTTAGCAGCAGCCTTGCACACTTTGTGACCATAGGCATGAAGCAAGCACACACCGTCTGAACAACCTTTGTGTTCTGGAAGAATGGATGCGTTAGCCAATGCCTAGTAGATCTGATGATGGTAGTTGTAACTCACTGGAATCCTTGAGCAATCCTAGCTTGCACACACAGAGTGACCCTGTCCCCGTTGCCCACGTCCATGCCCACTGGATCCCTGAGATAACCTGATGGGTTTGTTATCCGGAAGGAAGGCTTCCTGGATTTCATTGCAGAATCAGCCCAGCTGGTGTGACTGTATGCCAGCCAGGCCTCTGTCTCCTAAAGGCAATATTCCCAGAGTTCTCACAGGTGGCTCTTTCACCTGGCTGGTTTCCAGTGAGCAAAGTTCCAGGCTGCAGGTCACAGTTCACCTCCTTCCACTGGGACCTCTGCACCTAAACAGAGACATTTAAAAAATATTTTATTGTTTTTATTTTATGTGTCTGAGTATATTGCCTGCATGTGTGTAAGTGCACCTGTGTCATGCAACGTCCCCAGAGGTCAGAAGAGGACGTCAGATTCCCCTGGAACTGGAGTTCCTGATGGTTGCTATCTGTCACATGGACTGGAAATCGAACCTGGGTCCTCTGCAAGAACAGCCAGTGCTCTTAACTACTAGCTGTCTCTCCAACCCTGAGACTTTTTTAAAAGTTTTCTAACTTCAGAGAGAGTGGGTTTGACTAATTCAAGCCCCTATCAATCCTCCCTGGTGTGGCCAACAGAAGAGCAACATGGTTGACTCAGTCTTGAGTGGTGAGAGCCCTCAGCGGAGAAGCTAGATGTCAGAGCTGATGGAGGAAGGAGCAGATGAAGACTCACCCCTGGGCTCCACCTTCCTATCTGTACTGTTACTTTGTGTTCTGTGTCAAAACCCCTCTTAAAAGCAACTTAAGGGAGTATTTGGGCTCACAGTTTGAGAATCTGGTCCATCACAACAGGGCGGCCATGGTGGCAGGAGCTTGGAGTAGCTGGTCACACTGCGTCAGCAGCAGAAGCAGAGCACTGAATGCTCGGCTTACTTTATCCTTTATATTTGGTCCCAAACCCAAGTTCATGAACTGGGGCCACTCACATTCAGGGTGGGATTTCCCACCTCAATGAGCCCAGTCTAGTCCATCACAGATCTGCCCAGTGGTTTGTTTCCACGGTGATTCTAAACCCCATCTCATTGGCAATCCAGATTATCCCAACCACCACACGTACTGTCTTCCTCTTTCCTGCAGGTGGTGGTCCCACCGTACCCTTCTTCTTTTTTTCACTTAAGGTTTAGTGATCATATTTGGTGTCACCAGGGCTGTGGTTATGGCCACTGCAGTGACTGGAATCAAACGGGAGCTCTTAGTGCTGGAAGGTCTCCCTGCCAACCCCCGGTACATTGAGCTGTCCTCACAAGCATCCCCCTGGGCTGAGGGCCAGGTGCCGTGTGTGTGACCCCGCAGAGCTAATTACTCTGTCTGCAGATGGTGTACCCTGCTAATCCTCTTGGGCTCATCATAATCCAGCTCTTCTGGGAAGCTGCTGGGGTGGCCATGTGAGGGGCCAATGGCTGGGCACAGAGGGCTGGAAACCACAGAGGGCCACCTCAAAACCTATCCAGAGGAGGCAGCCAGCTCATAGCAGCGACAGGGAGAGGGGCAGCATCCACCTCAGCCTGACCTTCACTGGCTAGTCCCTGGGCTTAGGAGCCTGGGGAGCCACGCCATGCCTGAGTGCTCCCTGGAGGACGGTGAGTGAAGCGCTGAGGGGGAGGAAGACTGACTCTGTGAAGACCCAGAAAACGGGGCAGATGCGGGTGGCGGTGGAAGGCCCACTGCCTCCCTGACGCCGGCTGAGCTAGGAGTAGGTCATGTTGAAACATGGCCATGCCAAGTTTCAGGTTTCTGCTGGTTGATTTACAGATGTCAGTGTCTCAGCCTGTCTGGGCCTCCTACCTGGTCCTGCGGGGGCAACAATGCAGTTTCTGGAGCCAGTGAGAGGGTAACCCCCTTCCCTAGATATTTTGAGTTTCCAGAGTGGAAGGAGGGGTGGCAGCTGCAGTGGGCACCACTTCCAGGAGTTTGCTTCTCAGAAGACCTCTAGACCTCAAGCAGAACCTGAGTGAAGAGAGGATGCCAAATGAGATCTGGGGGAGCAGGGGGTGGGGCTCAGTAGTGGAGTGCTTACCTAGTATGTATAAGGCCCTGGATTGGATCTCTAGCACAGCCAAGAAGAATATAAATAAGGGGCTGCAGGACCTGAGTATAACTGTACAGAATCTTCTAGACTGACCTCAGGGTGGCTTCCACGGTCATTTTTACAGAAGTAACCTAGGTGCCAAGAGATTGAATACCTAGAGGAGAGGACCCCAGGGTCAAAAGTTACTGTTTCCACAGCCAGGTTACTCCTTGGGTAGATGGGGCCAGTGCTGCCGTGCTGGTCCTGGTTCAGTGGTGGGGAGGCCGAGACTTCGAGCAGTAGGTGGTTAGAAGGTCAGGTGGCCAGTGTGTGAACATCCACGCGGAGTATGGGTCCCTCAGAGCAACTCCAGCAGGATTCCCACTGTCCCTGTATCTCAACTTTGACTTTCCCATGGGGCCACACTCCACAACCATCTCAATGTACACTAAAGACTTCAGTAATGGAGGGGAAGTCCCTGTCCTCCCTAGCTGCTGTGTAGGAAAGGTGAGAGAGGTGAAGGCCACCACCTCCTCATGGTGAAACCAAGGATAAACCCCTGGGGAAGGTTGTTGCTCAACCCTGGGGCATGCACACCCCAAAATGCATGCAGACCGCAGGACCCCCTCCCCCACTGCAGGTGTGTGACTGAATCCTTTATTTACCCTCTTAGTGACAGAGACGTCTGGAAATCCTCTTACAAATCAGGATGACCTCAGATGGGAGGATTTGAGTCTCTCAACCTAGAGAGCAAGACAAGAACTGTGTTCTCAGCATCTTGGTTTTCCTGTGTGTGAGTACTGTGCATGTGTGTGATGTGTGTGCACACGGGTGTGCATAGGGCAATGATGTAGGCACAGGTGTACATGTTCATGCACATGCTGATGCATTCATATTGTGTATATTGAAGGGGAAGAGCTGGTGTGGCAGAGGACCCCTGGCCTGGTAGTCCCATGCAGAGCCTGCTCTGGCCGATCATGTGGCAATCTGTTCTCTGACTTTAGTCTCTCTCGTGGACACTGGAGGGGCTGGTCCAGTTCCATGACCCAAGTATGTCGTGTTCAACAGCTCTCCCAGCTTGAGTTAAAGAAGCCCACTCCTTAGAACCTTTCCCTGTAAAAGCCATTTTCAAATCCTTTAATCATCTTGGTTGTTTTCCTCTGAACTCCTTCCAAGAGACCTGTGTCACAGGATAAGTATGTCGCGTAAATTAGTCAGTAAATCCGTCTGTCAGCAGCGGCTCTTGAGCAAGCAGCCTGGGGCTTGCCTGAAATGCTGGGCTGATTCGGCCCAGCCATGCTGCAACCAACAGGGTTTGTGCCCTGCCTTCAGTTCACTCGGCCAGCCATGGCCTGGGGCCTTGGGAACACATGGGGAGGCCATTATTTCTTCTAGTGCCACCATTCCCCAAAGATCAGGGCCTTCTCTCAACACTGATGTCTGAAAACATCCATGTAAGCAATAGTTGGGCACTTGCTCTTTTCGGAGCTTGACGAGGCACTGTCAGGGTAGGGACAATGAAAAGGCTGTCCCTGGTCACCAGAGCAAGAGGCAGGGTCGTGAGGAGGTGCATGAGGGACTGCAGAAGCAGAAGGGCGGAGCCGGATGGGACGTGGCATTTCCATGTGGACTTCTTTGAAGGATTCAGTTTCCTCATACCTTCTGAGCAGTGGGATTGCCCAGAGAACCTGGAGGGAAGATGATCTGTAAGATGATCTGCCACTTACCAGTTGCAAGGACCTTGTGTGGACCCTGGGTTTCAGAGCTCTGAATTCTCTAAGGCACTGGGAATGCGGGTCCCGGCAGGAAGCCGAGATGGGGCCGCCTAGCTGAATGCCTGCCCCCCCCCCCCCCCCCCCGCCACAGTGGCCCAGTTTCTGAGTGCTCAGTCACTCCTCTGGCTGCATCTGATGTTGACCAGCCATGCTGTGAACTACGGATCTGTATCTCAGGAGCATCATGGTCTAACTTGGACCTGTCCCCCACAGGCACATGGGAGGAACTCTCAGTCTCCAGTTTGTGGCTGTGTTTTAAAGGCTGTGGCACCTTTAGGAGACAGTCTAGCTGGTGCAAGTAGGTCACTGGAGGTGGGTCTTTAAAGGTTATACTGTGGTCTACCTCTGGTATGCTCCACATCCTGGGCCATTGCCTGCCCTCCGGCACACATGCCTGCCACCTACCACAGACAGAGCTGCTCCTGGGCCATGCTTTCTCTCCCACCACGGATGCATCTCACTGAAACTGTGAGCCCAAAGCAATCCTTCCTCCTTTAGGTTGTGCCTAGGTGATGTGCTTAGTAAGGTTCTTGCTTTTTCCCTCTAGCTTTCAAAGGACTTCTTTAGCATGTGTCCCCTGCTTTGTGACCGTGCTGTATTGTCTCGGGGTGTCACTAGCCTTAGCTTTTCTCTCTGGTTGAGCACATGTTTTGTTTTGGTTTAATATCTTTGCTGTAGTGGGAAACGTTTGATCTTGACCATGATGGTAGTGGGTGACTTTATAAAGCCCCCGGAGGTACTGAGGCTATAGATTAGAGGACTGAAGAGAGCTGTTCCTTAGCAATTGCTCCGGAGTACGATGTAGCTTAGCCAAGCAAGTTCCTCCTTCTGAGTGTCCTCATGTGTAAATCCTGACCTGGTAGACTAAGCGTTCTCTCCTCGTAATAACTAGACGTGCTCTTTTAAAGCACTCTATAAACTATGAAATGCCAAATAATCTTTAATAGTTTGACGTCCCCTTCAGCTTTACCTTGCCTATAAAATGAGGATAACAGTTATTTTTATAAAGATTAAGTGAGGTGTTCTACATTAAAGCACGTTGTGAAACAGGAAGCACTACCAAATCTCCTTCTTTTGACTTCCCTAATCCTCGATTTCCTCACCCTTAATGTGACAGATGCCTGTCCTGTGTGCCAGCCTCGGCGGCGGGGTATTCATAGCTGTAGACATGGGCCAAACATGATTAGAAGAGATCCTTCGTGGATGCTGCTCTGGGTATTGTTGGCTCCTTAGGTCAAAGCTGCATTTGAGGCCAGTTAGGATGCTTCTGGCTACAAGAAAAGAGTTCCTTGGTAAAGGTAGGTTTAAGGACATTGGGTTTATTGGACCATCTAACAAAAATTCTAGGAGCAGTGTTGACTAACTTATTTGATGTTGAAGACTGAAATCTTGACTCTGTCCTCATGATCACATTGCGGCTGCAGTACCACTAGGCATCGGCATCAAGCATAACCACCAGGCATCGGCATCAAGCATAACCACCAGGCATTACACAAACACAAGACAACATCCAAAAGGAAAATGAGATGAGTCTCTCTATCCCTTATAAAGGATGAAAAACTTCTCTCAGAATCTTCTTGATTTGGGTTCTATCACATGCCCTACAATAGTGGAACAGAATTGTATAGTTGGAATTGAATATAATTGTACAGTTATTCTGTATTTGGTCCCTGGATGGAAAGACACTCAAGAACCATGGGACACAGAAAAAGATATCTGTGGCAAGGGAGAAGTGGTGTAGGAGTAGCTGTCATGGAGGTGATATCTGGGTCTCCCCTTCCCAGTCTGTGTGTGACGGAAATCAGGCTTTTCCTACACACATCTTGAGACCCTCCCACCTCAAGAAGCGCAGTTTCAAGGGGGTCTGACAGAATCTGTCACCAGCTGCTTACACGAGGCTTCTGAGCTCCCTGCTGGGCAGGAACAGCAACTCACAGCAAAGTAGCTTTCTGGCTTGAGGTACAAGGCAGATTCCAGGGGGGAGGTCAAGACTGGCCAAGGTGTTTCTCTGGTGAAGCCCTGGACCTGAGAGATTTATCTGAGAGTGTTGCTGCCTCACTACCATGTGCCTGATCCAGTGCAGTCTGGGTAGCCACACTTGGATCCTGACCATTGCCTGAGCCCCAAGTAAAACAGTGTGGTCAACGGTGGGGAAGGGATGCAACAAGAGCCATGAGAGAAGCTGGATTTTATGTGTGGTGTGTGTTCCTGTGTGCAGGTGCATGCATGTTTTGGAGTACACATGCACAGGTGGACACATGCATGATAGACCAGGGGACAGCCTCAGGGGTGGTTCCCCAGGTGTGGTCCACCCTTTGTTTGAGACAGGGTCTCTCACTGGCCTTGAGCTAGTTAAGTAGGCTAAGCTGGCTGGCTGTGGTGCCCTGTGGAAGCTCCCAACACCACCTCCCCTGGGCCAGAAAAGGTGCCCATTACCATGATTGTTTGTTGTAACTTTTTATTGAATCATTATGTATTTCATACAGAACGTCTCAATCAGTCTTAGTCATCTTTACACCCTCTCCCCACCGTCACCTTCCAGAGCCCCCATCTGAAACCGTATATTCTTTCATCTGTACCCCCAAATGTTCTTCAGTGCAAGTCCATTCACTGAAGGTCTGATCAACCTACGCAGAGTCCCTTGCTTTAGGCAGATTAACTCATCCTCACCCAACAGTAATCAGCTGCCAATATTTCTTCAGCAAAAATTGGGTCTGCTGCCCATTTCCCCAGTGTCATCCTGAGTTTTTGTCTGCTTGAGTTTGCTTGGGTCTTGAGCATGCCAAAACCATTGCTGTAGTTCAAATGAGCAGGCTCCCAGGAACTTGTAGGGTTCTATTTCCATGTGGTCACACATTTCCTTACTGGCTCTTACAATCTGTCTACCCCACCCCCTGAACCCTGAGTAAGTGAAACTTAATATATAAGAGTCCTGTTCAGGGACCCACACTCTGCAGACTCCTAATCTCCATGCTGTGGTCAAAGGGATTGAACTCAGGTTCTCATGCTTACAAGGCAAGCACTTTAGCTACTGAACCAACTCCTGAGCCCCAAAGGGGCTGGATTTTGCTGGCATTTTGAGAAAGCCAGGCATGTAGCTTATCTGAATCTCATTCTTTCTCTTCCCTCAGAACCTGTGACTTCACAGAGGGGTAGACCAGGGATTCATTCCAGTCTGGGCTATGAGGAGGCAAGGAGGGTGGAGAGGGTGCTTTGCCATGGAGTTGGACCCTATGGCCTGGGGCTGTGAATTCCCCATCTGGATCCTCTCTACCTCCTGGGAAGAATCGTAGGAAAGCTGTGAAGTTGAGACCCTTGGAGCCTCTGGAGGAGGAAGGGTGCAGGTGTGATGAGGACAGACGCTGGGTGAATGGAGTGTTGTGTCCCATTCTCCTGGGCGTGTGTGGTGCCTGTCAACACTTAGTAAAAGTGATTCACCTAGCTGAACTCCCAGCTGGAGACTCAGCTAGCACAGGAGTTAGAGACCATTGTAGCCAATAGCATCTCCTCACTCTGCTCCTCTGAGACAAAGATGTGGAGACCACTTCACAGGGACAGAGAACCCAGGACCTTGGAAAACATGCTCCCAGACCAGTCCCATAGTTCCTTGTGATGCTTCTTTTAAAGTCTCACAGCCATGCATCAGAACCATGCAGAGATCCAGGAATGCTAGAGTTTAGAGTGATGACTGCCAAATCTACATTGGAACTGCACTTTGGGCCAGACATAGTGGCATACGCCAGCAGGTCAATTTCTGTGAGTTCAAGGTCAGACTGGTCTATGTAGTGAGTTCCAGGACAACCAGGGCTATACAGAGAGCTCTTGTCTCATAAGATAAGATGATATAAAATGAGTTTAGTTGAAATAAGATATGATAAAAGCATACCTTCTAGGATGGGACTGTGCACAAATACGGAAAAACCATAGCAGCCACAAAAAGGAGAAAATACAAATGTTTATGAGGATGTGGAAAATCTGGAAGCCTTGTGTACTGTGGGGCAGGACTGTAAAACAGTATGGCCATTGCTGGGTATGTACCCCAAAGAACTGAAAGCAGAGTCTTGGGCAGATGCCTGCGCTCTGTTCACAAAAATACTAGCCTCACAATCCAAAGGGGCAGTAATCCCAAGTGTCCATCAAGGGTCAAATGGTCTATCCATACAGTGCAGCATCATGCATCAGCCTTTCAGAAAGGACATCGTAATGCATGCCACAGCATGGATGAATGCTGGAGACTTGAGAGAAGCTGGTAAGATACTGAAGAAGGGAAGACATTGTATCCACTTCTAGTCCCCAGAGGATTCAGACTCCTAGAGACAGGAGTTGGGGGCTGTGACCAAAATACCTAACAGAAACAATTTAAGGGAGGAAGGATTTCTTTTGTTTCAGGGTTTCAGAGGGTTCAGTCCTGGGTTACTTAGCCTTGTGAACTGGGGCAGAACATCTTGGTGGTGGGAACTGGGAGAGGAGTGTGTTTAATGGAGACCTAGTTTCAGTCTAGGATGGTGGCAGAATCCTGAGTATGAAAGTGGATGTTTGTTCCAGTTTGCTGGATTTAATGCTGAAGAGCAAGCACTTAAAATTTTTATTAGACAGGCATAGTGGCACATGCCTTTAAACCCAGCATGTGGGAGATAGAGGCAGGCAGATCTCTGTGAGACTGAGGCCAGCATGGTTTGCATAGGGAGTTCCAGGGACTGCAGGGAGACCCTGTCTCAAAAACAAACCCAAAATAAAAATAAAGCTTTATTTATATGCTTAATTATTTGTGTGTGGGGGCATTTGCCACAGGGCACCTGTGGAAGTCAGAGGACAACTCTGTGGAGTTGGTTCTCTTCTTCTACCTTTTCGTGGATTTCAGGTATTGAATTTGGTCTCCAGGCTTTGGAGGCAAGCACCTGCTGAGCCATCTCACCGTCCCTCAGAGTGTGCATTTTAAAACAGTGCAGATGGTGATGTTTTAGGTGTGTTTACTGCCACTCAAAAGAAACACAGAAAACAATGGTACAGACTCTCAGCTGCCACAGACAGATTCTGGGAAGCTGACTGACGAAGAGATTAGGGGACCAAGACTTCCCAAGTGTCCTTGTTGCCAGTCTCTCTGGAGGGAGGTCATCAAGTAGAGAGGCGGAGGGAGGAGCTGGCCATCACACTGTCTGTGAACATGGAACCAGTTTTGCTTGGTTCTGCTACAGAAGTTTCTCTGCAGTCCCTGGGGACCATCCATGGATGGAGACCATCCCTTGTCCATCTGGGTCCAGGTGCTGTCCTCATGGGCCACCTTAGATGTGACAAGAGAGGCCAGTCCCCTCCTGCATTGGTACTTAGTACTAATGAGGCTTTCAGAGGGATGGACTATACTTCCTTGCCTCATAAAGTTCTCCCACCCAGACACGGAACTCTTTGGGTTGCCAGGGCCTGTACCACTGTCTTCTGGGTCCAGCCTCCTATGCAGCCTGGTGAGACAGACATGCCGAAATCCATCCATGAGTACTGTGGGTGTTGCCTGGATGGCCATTCAGCCATTGAAGTTCTCTTCAGAGTCTGAGGAATCAGACTCTGTGGCCAGCTGTGTGCCTTCAAAAGACAGGGCTGTGTCAGAATGGAGAGCAGCGCAGAAGCTGAGCTGCTTGCTGTGTGCTCTGGAGGCTGTGTGTTGCTTTAGGAAGGCTGTGGCCTCTGAAGGCATCACAGGCCTCCAGAGAAGCTTTGAGCTGGAGTTCCTTTGGAGAAGAGCTAGAAGTCTGGACTGTGACTGGAGGTTCCTGAGGCCTCACTGGCCCCAGGGATACCAGCATGCATGACTGTTGCTAGTGGTTTCTGTCTGGATTGGAATCTCCCAGCTCTTGGTGTTTTGTTTGAAGTGTTGAAGAAGCATACATTCACACTCATAGCAACGTAGTAAGGAGTTTTATTCAAAGGCAAAGAGGAAGTACAGGTTAGATACACTTCAAGAGAGTCACAGGTCCTGAGCAGGCATGAAACTCAAGAGCCCAGGACACTGTGACACTACCCAGAGCTTCCTTTCCTTGAGTCCAAGAGGAGGAGGAGTTGGTTGCTAGGGGTGGAGTGTGAGTATTTTTCTGTTTTGATTGACAGACTTGGGTTACTTAAATCTTCCTTTCTTGTTCATGTCCTTTCC
The DNA here is from genome assembly GCA_035773235.1 of Eospalax fontanierii. Taxonomy (NCBI): domain Eukaryota; kingdom Metazoa; phylum Chordata; class Mammalia; order Rodentia; family Spalacidae; genus Eospalax; species Eospalax fontanierii. Next base: position 56,813,613 of record CM069542.1, on the reverse strand, counting down.
CATGATGCATATGATTTTAATCACATACATGGCCAATAATGCATAGGTGTGAGATGGTAAATAGGAGATTTCCTCCCAAAGTTCACCCCAAGACAGTTTGTCTTACTGCACAAGCACCCAGCTAGTCTAGGCTACAATAACTTTCAGATGTATTTGGCTACAAAAGAAGAGTTACTAAGGGTTGCTAGGATGCTATAAGTCAGTGTCCCAATCACTGTTGTGTGCTCTCAGGACCTCAAAAGGCTTTCCTTATACCCCAAGCCACTCTCTGGCCACATGCCTTGTGTTGACAGGTATTGGAAGGTTCTATTCCCTTCCATAATCTCTCTCCACCAGCCCCTAGTCATATCTGCCAGTATGGCACAGGCTATACCCAGTTTTATTGCTCTGGCCTTGTAAGTCAGTTTCTTGTACATTCTGGTTGCTTCCATCCTCCGAGTTTCCATGGATCTATCAACGCCTTCCTGCAGCTTGGATGGCTTGCCACACACCACCACCTGCCCAGGTGAGGTGAAGCAGAGTGGCCCCAGGCAAGGAAGCCGCAGCTTTTCGGCTCCCACATCAGGTTACTGGCTGCACCAGGATGATCTCCTTCCTGGAACTGCTGCTGGCCTTCATCATGCAGGCTGGCATGGCCACAGTCCAGATCTTTCCAGGCTCTCTGACCTGGTGAAAGAGAAAGGAAGACAGTATCCTCTTCCTCCTCTTCTCCTCCCCCTGCTGTCATCTCCTTCTCCTCTTCCTCTTCCTCGTCCACTCCCTCTCCGCCTCGTCCTCTTCATCCTCCTTTTCCTCCCAACCTCTCTCTCTCCTGTCTTCCTTCTGATCGTGAACACTTTTCCTCTTTCTGTGAAACTGGTCTCTAATCTTCAGGTCACCCTTGGAAGGCTGAGCTTCACTGGGGCCTTCTAGTGTGACTGAATCTAGGTCATCTTTCATCTTTCAGTCCTTCGCATTTATTCCTAAACTCGGGCACAGCCTCAACTCAACCAATTACCAACCCTTCTCTGGGGCTGGGAATGGTTGGAACCTGGTGGGGGGACTTGGGCAGAGAGAAATAAGGTGGCTGAAAAATGACACACTGGTTAGAATTCAGTCTGATGGCATGAAATACAAAATCAACTCTCAGTGACTCAGGGGTGGTCCCTGGTGACTATGGCATCTCCAAGGTCATTGACATCAGATCTCCTTTGGTCTTTCATCTTTACCACCAACTTCCCTTGTGGTTACAAACTGGTACCTGTTGCCCAGCCATTGTATATATATTCCAGGCATCTGGAAGGACCAAGGAGCAAGGGACAGAAAGATTATGCAACCTTTAAGGAGGTTTCCTAGAGGCCCCTTCAAATGTCTCCACTTAAAACTTCTTAGCCCATCCCATCTAGAGAAGAGTGTTGGAATGTAGTTTTATAACTAGAAATAGTTAATGAAGCCCCATGCACAGGACTTCAGTGACTCTGAAAACCAGAGATGAGGAGGAAGAGGAGGAGAGGAGGAGAGGAAGAGAATGGATCATTTTGACCTCTGTTCACTTTGGACTTAAAAAAAAAAAAAGCTGTTTTTAAAGAAAAATGCCTCTTATTTTGTGCAACTGTAGATTTATATGCAGGCCTAAGAAATAACCCAGATGAAGTAAGTGCCTGTGCCCTACACCCAGTTTCCTGCAGGGGCCACACCTCATAACGCTGTGCTCGGTGTCACAACCAGCACACTGACAGGGAACTTTGATGTCACCAATCACTGCGCGAAGCCTCTAACTGCCCTCCTCCACCGTCCTTAGTGCCTGGCGACTGCAAGGCTCTTCTTGTTGGCGATTCTGTCATTTCAGAAGTTATGTGCGTGGAATCACAGAGCGTGAACACTGTGATCCAGTTTGCCATGGCTATCCACAGCACGTTATCTTTCCTTGCTGACGGTGTCATGGCATGGATATGCCATCATTGCCTTCAGTGTTGCTTGCTCTCTGAAGGACACCTGGCTGTTTCCAGATGGATGTGATGGTACACGCATGCAACCCCAGCACTCAGGAGGCTGAGTCAGGAGGATTACTGTGAGTCTTAGGCCACTCTGGCTACATAACAAATTCCAGGTTCGCATGAACTTCAGAGTGAGATCATGTCTCAAATGCAATAACAAAATAATTCATTTTTATTTATTTATGTTTGTGTGTCTGTGTACACATAGTGTGTGTATGTGGGTGCACATGCCTTGGTATGCAGGGGGCAGAGGACAAATTTTTAAAATCTATTCAAGTAGCCTGTGTTTTAAATTTATTTTTATATTTTATTGAGTTTTATTCATTTTATACAACAGTTCTTAATCAAATTTAGACACTCTTCCCCATCCATCCCCCTACCCCCACTGGGCCTCCTATATTCCTACATGTTAAGTCCTATCCAGTCAAGCATTTGTTCCCAGATGTCCATTAGTGCAAATTCATCCACTGAGTTTGGTCAGGCTATTTAGAGATCGTAAGTAAGGTATACTCTCCCTCTCCCAGTAGTAATCAGTCTCCAACATCTCTCAGTCTAGGTCTGGCCCACCACCGATTTCTATGGCTCCACTCTGGGCCTCGTCTATTTGGGCTGGTGTGGGTCCCGGGCTCACTGCCCCCATTGCCACAAGTTCACATGTGCAAGCTGCCAGTGGTCTGAAAGCCTGTTTCCCTCAGTTCATGAACCAGCCCTGACTCTTGCAATTTTTCTGCCTCATTTTCTGCAGTGATCTCTAAGCCATGGGTGGGCAAAGTTCAATATAGGAGTCCTATCTAGGGATACACACACTGCAGTCTCTTATTCTATAAAAGTTGGCCGATTGTGACCTTCTGTGTGGATAGCACTCTGTTGTATAGGAAAGCTTCACTGGTGAGTGTTGAGAGATGCTTTTAGTTTTCTCTCTACCTCTTCTGCTGTGTTCTATGAGCCTTACGTATAGAGGTTCAACTGTAGATGTATCACCTAGGACTTGGCATCCTTCAGTCTTATATTCTATGTGTCTGATCAGTTGTGGAATTCTTCAGTAGCTTCCATCTGTTGCAAAAAGAAGCTTCTTTGATGAGTGGTGTACTGTATGTTTGTAAATATAAGGATCATATTTAGCATATGGTAAGAAAATTTCATTTTTCTAGAGATATGACAAAGATGGGATTTTCTCTAGTACCTATGTCCTTTCCAACTATGTGTATTTGGCTGAGTTTCGAGTGCCAGCCACGAGTTCACTCCCAGTGAGAGGGTTTTAAGCCCAATTAGACAGCTGTTGATCACCCCCAGATGACAGTGCTATTACTACACCAATAGAGGTAGTGCGCTGTGCTGGTTGCTATGGTTATTAGACTTTAGGGCTGGGTTGGACCATTGATTGATTTTCCTCTTTAGCAGTTTGCATGTTATCATTTGGCATTAGGGAGCTAAACCTCAGGTAAAAGGCTTCCAGGTCGGTTCCTGCTCCATTGCTCTGAGTCCTGTGTCCCAAGTCTGTCTTGTCTTCAGCAGTAGGGCGTTATATTCTAGTTCTGGGGGGTAACCAAGAACTTTGGCAATAGTTTGTATTATTTTGGGGGTCGCTTGGACCACTCTCACCAACCACACAAAGGGAGGCACCTTTGTATCTGGCACTGTGTTCCTTGCCAGACAGCATTCAGGGGTGTACAGATGCACTGATGTTTACACACTGTGTTTCTCAGGGGTTTTGGTGGCGTCACGTTTCCCTCTGGGTTCCCTTGTCCTCCAAGATTCCTCCATCTCTGCTCTTTTTCCTCCTATCTGACCTCCCTCCTCCCTCCCAGTCCGCACTCGAATTATCCCCTCCCCTCCATAACACTGGCCTCCCTCCACTCCACCCCCACACACTGTGGACCCTCTGCATGTCCCTCCCTCCTCTCTCCCTGCCGGGCACTCCCAGCCCCTCTCCCATAACTCCCGTTCCCTACTCTCCCTTCTTTTCGGATTCCTTCTTTTCCTTTACTCGTACATCCCTTTTCCTGGCTCCTGATGTGACATCAGGATCTAAACTCACATGTTGATTGGTGCTACAGTTCGCAAATGAGGGAGAACATACGTCACCTGCTCTTCCGCGTTTGTTACTTCACTTACTATAACACGGTCTAGTTCCATCCATTTACCTGCAGATCTCATTATTTCATCTTTTCAATGCTGCAGTTTGGTGGAGTCAGTTCTCTCCTTCCTCAGATTCTGGAGATTGAACTTAGGTTCAGGACCAAATAATTCCACACCCCCAATTTAAGGAGTTTCTGTCTAATTTTGTGAATAATAAAAACAGAGAAGTCTGGAGAGATGGCTTAGATGGTAAAGTGCTTGCCTTGCAATCATGAGGATCTGAGTTTGGATCCTCTGTCTGGGGAGACAAAGACCGGAGAATTCAGTGAGAGACCTGTCTTGGAAAATAAGGTGGAGAGCAATTGAAGAATACATCCAACATCACACTCTCACCTCTACACACGTGTCCTCAGATGCACACACATATAATGTACACTCAGGCCAAGAAAGTGAATTATTGAAATTCTTCCCATTTTTAGTTTTTTGGGTCAGAACTGGAACCTGCTCCAGCCCCCAGCCTCCTATGCAAGCTACTGGCCTGTGTCCCATCTGCAAAGCTAACCAATTTTTCACTGCTGCTTCAGCCCTGGATGAGATGCACAGGTGCCTATGAACACATGGCATGGAACTGACTCTTCCCTCATTGGCATGGGCAGGCAAGCTTAGCCAATACTCGGAGTTCACACACATCAGTGACGTGAGCCGGACCTGCAACTAACAACGTATCAAGCCTAAACTACCTAAACGGCGTGGGTAGTTTCCCTCTTTCTTGCCCTTACTTGGAGTACACTTCCTCCACCTGGGGCTGCTCTGCTTCTGGGGCCTCTCAGCTCCAGTGGTGGGTGCCTCTCCCTGTTCTGGTGGCAGAGGGAACCCAGCTGGGGGCTGTCTGCAGGAGGGAGAGGCCATCTCAAAACCCAGCTCCTTATCGGGAGGAAGCAGTCTTAAAAATCTCCCACCCCCAGGGTCCCTGTTTCCTTTTGGATCTCAGGGAATCTTTTGATCTAGACCCTAATCCACTCTTCCTCTCTCTCTTCCTACTCCCCTCCTCCAAAAACTTAGGGAAATCAACTTCTATGTGGGAGATAAGTTGTCATAAAGAACAACTTCATTAACTCTTTCTTGACAAGAAAGCTCAACTGAGCTCTAGCCAAGAAGAATGTAGAATCTATCTCCAGCAGTCATGTGACTATTAATGAGGCTTCTTTAAAATATTGTTTATACATGATGTGTATAATATACATATGTATGTATATAAAGCTATATATAAAGAGAAAGAGAGTGAAGAACTAGCTTTGCTAGTTAGGTTGGTCTTGAACTTGTGATCCTCCTATCTCAGCCTCCTGAGTGCTGGGATTACAGGCATGTGCCACCCACATTCAGCTTTTATATGTGTGTGTATGTATGTGTGTGTGTGTATGTGTGTGTGTATATGTGTGCCTATGCATGTTTGTGAGCATGTGGGTGGAGGCAAGAGGGCGACATTGTCTTCCTCAGTTGCCCTCCACTTGATTTTTCTGAGACAGGATCTCTTGCTGAACTTGGAACTCACAGACTCAGTAAGACTAGTTGGTTAGAAAGTCTCAGGGATTCTCCAGAGTCCATCTCCCCAGTGCTGGGATTATTACAGGGCAGCTTTTTACATAGGCGCTAGAGAAGGCTGATCTGGCCTTGGAAGGTGTGTCCAGGGACTGTGTGAACAAGCTATCATCCTGGCATCAGACTGGCTTTCAGCTAACCTTATCCCAGCTAAGAGTCTTTCTGATTGCTGGGTTTCTGCAGCTGGATTGCAGCTGTGACTCTGGGAATGGGCTTGTTTATAAGGCAGAGACAAAGGGAGGAAGTTGAGAGCGGTGGAAACAACAGGCTTTCCTGTGCCCCAGGCCTTTCATCCAGGGGGCACAGAGAAGCAGGCTCCTGGAGTTACAGCCACCAAGTCCTGACTTCAGGGGGGCAGGGAGGAAGGCAGCTGCTTTGATTGTACAGGAAGGAGTTCGTCGATCCCTCAGAACCTGCAGGCCAGGTGTCTGTGTGTCCACCTCACAGAGACGATTCCATGCTCAGGGAAAGGTCCTCCTCCTCTGAGTTCTCAACACTCTAGCATTAAGCTGTTTGAGGACTGGCTCCAAACCGGCTTCTCCTGCTTCACCTCATGTAGACATCTTCACATGGAATGAAACTTGGGCCACCTGCTCCAGATAGTCAAGACTTGAGGAGTCCCTGTCATAGACTCAGCTGGGCACCTTGACAGGATTCAGAGCACTGGTGACTCTCAGTATCTCACTCTACAGATGGAAAAACCCTCAGGGAGCAAAGCAACTTCTTCATTCCCAACAGCACATCTGCATCTTACTCAGAGTTTGTGGCCTGTAGAGCTGCTGGATAAATGAGGGGGAAGAGAAGAGAGAACAGAGTACCTGAGCCGTCTTCAAGTGCTTTCGGAGAACTCCAGGGCTCCTTGGTCTGTGTCTCAGGTGGGGTTAGGTAGCTTTGAGTCAGTCGGATGCCCACAGCAGGTTGGAACTGATTCTGTCACTCACTGCCTGGGCTCCAGTGTCCCTAGGAAGCTTCCAGCTTCCAGGATGGAGATGGAACCACTAGAACGAGGGTCATCCTCATGCTGTCCACACAGCTGTTCTCACCTGAGGCTGGGGCCTGACCCAGGATCGCCCAGCATCTGCTGACTCTGAGAGGGAGAGGGTGGCAGTCGCTTCTGCCAGTTCTTAGAGCCACTGGGGACACTCAGTTAATTTTGCTGTAGTTCCAAACCTATAGAGAAGATGCCAGCGCAGTGCAGAGAGGTCTCACCTCCTCCTTTTCCCATCACTCCTACCCCCGCTCTCTGGGTCTCAACAACACTGAGTCCAAGGGGAAGGAAAGAAAGAAACAGAGAGCACGGAGGCTCCCGGTATGGCTCAGATCAAGGCTTTTCCTTCTCAGTTTCACAGGTGCCTGCAGAACCAGACACTGAGGGACCTCCTTGCCCCTGAAAAGTTCCCTGGCCTTTTTTGCTAGGGCGCCCAGGGCTTGGCCAGCATTCAGGAGGTATTTGTGGCTGGGCCTGGTAGCACTTACCTGTAACCCCAGCACCGGAGAGGCAGAAGGGCCATGAGTTCGAAGCCTGCCCTGGGCTACATACTGACACCCTATCTCAAAACCAAAATAAACTTAGAAGTGCACCCAACAGTAGAACACAGGCATGCCTTGTGCATTCATCTACAACCACAACCTTGAGGGGAGGTGGAGGGCCTTCAGGGTGCCCATGAGAACAGGAAACATCGGAAGTTTGGGGCTCTAGGAGTAACAAGACATCATGGTTGGGTGAAGAAGAGCAGAGATCAGTTTTGGGTGCTGTGGTCTGAATTTGGTGTGAGAGTGTCCCCCAAGGGTTCATGTCCTGAAATATGATCCTCACTGTAAGGTATTAAGAGCTTGAAAACCAGGACTGGAGAGATGACTCAGTGGTTAAGATACTGGCTACTCTTGCAGAGGACCCAGGTTCAATTCCCAGGACCCACATGGTGCCTAACAACTATCTGTACCTCCGGTTTCAGGGGATCTGATGCCCTTTTCGGATCTCCTCAAGTGTTGCATGACATGGGTGCACTTACATACATGCAGGTAATATACTCACACACATAAAAATAATAAAATATTTTTTAAAAAGAGAAATTAAGAACCTTATCTAACTGTGGTGTGAGGAGAAGCAGCTTTTAGGAGATAAAGTTATGAGGTGGTTTCCATGTTGAGTCCTAGTGGCTTCATATAAAGAGGGGTCAGAGGAGACATAGGCTCACTGTCTCTCACGGTGTGTTGGAGATACAGTGTTGACATTTAGAGGTGGTGGGACTTCAACAGCTGCGCCTTGTCTAATTAGGTCATTGGTGTACTGCCTTCTGAAGAGACTGATGTAGTTCTCATGGGATCCTGGTTAGTTCCCTCAGGAGTGGGATGTTACAAAAAGAGCCAGGCCAGCCCCAGCACGTTGGTTCCACATGGTCACCCCCTTTTGAAAGTGCTCCCCCATGATGCCACCCACCGTCTGTGAAAGGAAGCAGCCAAGTGAGGAGTGGACCTCTCCAGAGGCTGAACCAGTGGGGTCAGTGGATCTTGGACTTCCAGCTCTAAAACTGTGAGCTACGTGGACCTTTTTTCTTCGTAAGTGCCCAGCTTCAGATTTTTTTTATAGCAATACAGAGTAAACTAATGAGAGTATTAGGCTTATTAAACGTCCATCTATCTGACCCTGTACCCTTTGAACTGGAAGTCTGACCTCTGTGGATTACCTCTCCAGCTCTCTTGCCAAAGGGCTTCTGGCTGGGATTGGCCCATGGGAGATGCCAGAAGGAAAGCAGAGAGGGAAGAGAGAGTTTTCGTTTCTCTTCTCCCTAGCTAGCCGTAGCTGTGACCCTGATTGCATTCCTCCGCTTAAGGCTCTGGACTCTATCTCTGGGGCCCCTGGTGCAGAAGTGCTGTTTCTCCTCATCCTGTCAGACACAGACACAGCCAAAGCTTCCTGCTGGTGCCATCTCTTAGGCGCATCCCTGTCCGTTGTCGGATGCTCTGCCCTTACCCTCATTCAGTCACTCAATGGGCATCTCCCAAGCACCCACACTGTACTGTTCACCAGGGACCCATGGAGTGAGGCCTGGTCCTCACTGCTGTCTCCTGGTCTGGTAGAAGCAAGCGCGGTCCATCCATGGCTGCTGTGCAGGCCATTAGCTGGCATGGGGTTCAGAGATGAGTCCAGGGGACAAAGACATGAGAAAGTGGACCAAGGTTTCATTTGTCCTCAATTTTCAGTGGAAGAATCAGAAATCTATAAACTGGACTGAAGGGCTGCTGGCGACTGGTTAGTGAGTTAACTAAAGGCTAGTAACTGCAGCGTGACAGGCGCTTACTATCCTCATCCTCCTGGGATGTGCTGTGCGCCCTCTACATTGGGATGGGGGTTGAGCTTTGACGATTGGACAGTTTCTCAGTTTCTGGTAGGATCAGAGTCTATCTCTCCAGCCTCTTCTACATCCATATAGGACAGGAAAACCGCTCCCATGCATTTCCCAGAGATGGGAAAATGAAGTAGAATGTTCTAGAACTTCATCTGTCTCCATCCCGATGAAGTGCTACAGTGTGTTACCACTTCTAACTAACTTATGCAATGACCATGGACATTTCCAGTGTCTGCCGCCTGTGATGGCTCCAGGTGGCTTCAGGTCACTTGGTAGATCAGCGATGGGACTCTGGGGACAGGACTCTCCCAGGCCTCACCCTGGCCTCCTCCTTGGCTAGGCTCTGCCCCACCTCTGTCTCTTTCCTTCCTCACCGGGACTTGGCCTCTGGTGGCCTCACAGGCGCCCTCCACCATAGTGAGATGCATGATGACCAAATGACAAAAACATTCTTGAGGAAACGAGCCGCTTAGCTCCAAGGCCACCGCGGTGTCAGAGTCACTCGCTCTGCTGCCATGGAACCGTTCCAAGCTGCTCCGGGCTGGTCCCCCTTCCTGTTTGGAATCCAGACATGTGTCCCCAGGGTGCAGAACCTTCTGGAATGGCTGTCGGTTTTCACCTGCCAGGGACAGCTGCCTATCTGCTGCCTCTAAGCAGCAGGTTGGGGACGAAGCTGAGTGGTTATCCGAGAGCTAGTTTGGCATCTTTCGCTTAGGTTGAAGAGGCACCAGGGATCATGGGGCACTTTGCCAAGCTGCCAGTGCCTCCCTTGCTCCAGGGGATTTCCCAGCCTCCTTTCCTCATAGAAACAGCTGAAGAGAGAATGCCCCAATCTGGGTCTTTCTCCCCCATTTCACAACACCATGCCATGCTCTGAAATCAGCAAGGTGCCCAGCTGTGTCTAGACAACATGCCTCCCCCAAATCCTGCAATGCCCTCACTCCTGGGTGTCAGGCTGCAGGCCTCAGCTCTACCCACTCTCCACCCCTCATGGAGCTCACCTTCCTGAGCTCTGACTGAGGACTCACCTTTTAGAGTGCCAGTGGCTCCTAGACCTGACATCATGGGTTCCAGCGCTGGAACCGCCACCCAGCTGTGCCCAGCGTGTGAGTGCAGTGGGTTCCAGCGCTGGAACCGCCACCCAGCTGTGCCCAGCGTGTGAGTGCAGTGGGTTCCAGCGCTGGAACCGCCACCCAGCTGTGCCCAGCGTGTGAGTGCAGTGGGTTCCAGCGCTGGAACCGCCACCCAGCTGTGCCCAGCGTGTGAGTGCAGTGGGTTCCAGCGCTGGAACCGCCACCCAGCTGTGCCCAGCGTGTGAGTGCAGTGGGTTCCAGCACTGGCAGAAAAGCAGAAATACTGAAAACTTGTTTGGAAACCAAGTGCCTGGTCCTCAGCCCAATCAAAAGGCCGAGGGTTGGAAGGTAGGGTCAGGGTGCAACAGCCATGGGTGATCTCCTACCACACGGAGGGTGGGGCTTCCTCATCAGCCTCAATATCCTTCCTTCCAGACTCTTTCTTAGTCAAGGTGTTAGGCCAAACTTTGATTCTCTGTGATAGCTGCCATTGCCACTTTGTTATTAACTAATGACGCTTTGCCCCAATCATTTAGAATTACTTTTTATAGTATGTATATGCTTATTATCTTTGTGTACTTTTGTGTGTGTTTTCTTATGTGTTCGGGTGCATATGTGTGTGTATGTGCATGTGGAGGCCAGAGGTCAACCTTGGGTGTTGTCCTCACATGTCACACTCTTTATTTGTTTATTGTGTGGGGGTGCATATATGCATACCATGGCACACATGTGGAGGTCAGAGAACAACTTGCAGGAATCCGCTCTCTTTTTCCACCCAGTAGGTCTGGGGGATCAGGCTTGGCAGCAAGAACCTTCACCTGCTGAGCCATCTCACTCACTCACCTTACTTCTTGAGACAGGGTCCCAGGAAACCAACAAGACTCAGGGATGCTCCTGTCTCCGCCAGCGCTGGCTTATTATGTGGATACTGGGGATCAAACTCAGGCCTGTGTGGCACTTTACTCACTTAGCTGCCTCCTCAGCCCCAGTTCATTATTATTGTTATTATTATTATTATTATTATTATTATTTATTGAGACAGAGTCTCCCTGTAGTCCCAGCTGGTCTGGAATTTGCTGTGTAGATCAGGCTGGCCTCGATCTCACAAAGATCTCTGCCTGCCTCTGCCTGCCAAGTGCTGGGACTAAAGGCATATGCCCCAATGCTTGACTTTTATAATATTTATAACATATTTTATTTATTTTTATTTTATGTATATGAGGGTTTTGCCTGAATGTGTGTCAGTGCTCCGTGCTCATGCGGTGCCTGTAGAGGCATTTCTCTTCTGGTAGTGGATGGCCGACCCCTCTAGCCCTCACCACAGAACATGTGGCCACTATCTGAGGTAGCCATCTCCCCACCAGTGACTGCACCTTCTCAGCAGCATTCTGAATGTGACTGAGAGATGCTGTGGCCTGGCCCATTACCTCTCTCTCTGGGGCTATTCTCTGTGCACATCTCTCAGTTCTTCCAGCTGGAGAAGACCTCACCACCAGGCTCACAGCCTCTGTTCCCAGACTTCTGTTTCATGAGAGGATACGGAACTTCCACCTAGGAAAAGCCATGGGAGGGTCAGGACCTCTGTTGTCGAGTCTTGATTACAGCAGCCCCAGTATCGGCCAGTGTGTGTGTGTGTGTGTGTGTGTGTGTGTGATGGGTGCTTTTCATTGAGACAGGGCACTCTCACTGGCCTGGAATTCATCAAGAAGACTAGGCTGGTTGGCCAGTGAGTCCCAGAGACCTACTTGTCTCTACTTCTTCAGACTGGGATTACAAATATACACTATTATGCCTAGATTTTTTTTTTCATGGGTTCTAGGAATTGAAGAATTGAACTCAGGTTTTACAAGGCCAGCACTTTACTGACAAAGCCATCTCCCCAGGTCCCTGGCTGATGTTAGTGCCCTAACCCACTGTCCCCCACAATCCATCCCTTCCCACTTCTCTGGTTTCTTCCTAGTTTTCTTTAGCTCCATCCCTCTGTGACTGATTGCTGGCCCATGGGCTCTTGACTCACTTTCTGGGCTCTGAGGGCCACGGGCAGCCTCTGGGCGTGCACACCCCTCAGTCCCGATAGCTGCTTTCTTCCTTCCTTGGCTATTCTTTCCTGCGCACAGTGGCCACAGTCTGACCCGAGCCATGTCTTCCTTCCCGTTTGACTGCTGCCCCTCTCTTTGCCAGCTGTGCCTCTCTCTCCATCCTCTCCCGAATGGCTCTACGGCATCATTTACTCTACAAACATCTGTCAGGCACTTCGATGTGCCTAAGGATGCAGAGGCAAACCAGATTCACTTCCTGCCTTTGAGGAACTCAGCTAGGCTGCACATCTCTCTTGTCATTTCAGCCCTGGAAGTCCAGGCCAGACCCATGGCTGGCTTCCCCTGAAGATAAGCTGTCTGGAGAGCATTAGTTAGTGGGGTGGGGGTGGGGCACCGAGATGCTCTGACATTCGTTCTTGTTTTGCTTTTTGACATTTTCCTAGGATTCTGCTTCCTGTGTCAATATCAGGCTTCTTCCAGTCTGAGGAGTCTTTTCCTGAGTTGTCATGGATGTGTTCCTTTATCAACAGACAGAAAGGGACCTGCTGTTGAGGAATCTTTTCCCAGTAGCTTCAGGCTGAACAAGAGTCTGTGCACTTTCCTAAATCTCCTTCTTTCTGCCTCTAAACTGGGCTCTAAACTGGACATCTGTGCCTGGGCATCAGGGGGCCCAGACACTGGGTTTGTCTGCAGTGTTTTCTACATAGAGGAAAGGAAAGGAGTTGTTTTCTACAGTTTTGCTCATAATTTTAACAGGAAGTGGGAATGTGACCTAGAAATTTTTACAGATTAGTGTCTCTGATCATTTCTCAGGTGGTCTTCCAGAGTCATGTGGTCTCAGTGCAGGCCTTTCCCACACATTTCTAGTATCTCTTCAGTGTTCTTAAGTTCAGTACCTGTTTTATGGTGGAGGTAGGGAAGTACAGAAGCTCAAGTAGCTTTCTCAAAGCTACCAGCTCCTGGCAGAACCACGCTGGGTCAGGAAGCAGCAGGTCCCTCAAGTGTCACAGGGTGAGGAGCAGGCACAGGAGTATTATCTTCTACCCTGAGTGAGAAATTCCATGAGTCTGTCTCCCCGCCCTGTGCCTCATGTTCTGTGTGGCCGGCGTCTGGCACACACAGGCTGACCCATGGCCCGTGCCCTTCAGTGACCCATCCGTACTTCTGTTGCTCTCTGCCTGTAGCTACAAACTCTTGAGTGCCAAGCACGCCTGTCCTGCCATGTGGACAGGGTGTCAGACCTCCCGAATTCTGGTCCTCTGATAGAGCAGCAAGTGCTCTTAACTGCTGAGCCATCTCTGTCACTCCAACTCTGTCCACCACAAGATGAAGAGTTACAGCTAGTCAGTGGATGCTGAGGGAGGGAGAATCAGCTGTCTCCAGGGACGAGCCTCCTGAGAGGTCATCTAATCTCAAGTGGGCATGCCTAGACACAGATACACAGGAGCACCAATAAATGGACTCGGTGCTTTATGTGTGTGTATATTTATAAATGCATACATGTACAGGTAACAATATTAATCAAAGATGAGGAAAAGAAGTTGAGAGAGAGGGGTCATGGGAGGAGCTTGAGGGGGACAGGGAGGGATGAAAATAATGCAAAGATAATACCCATGTACGAAATTCTCAAAAATAAAATGTAAAAAATTATTGTTCATGTGTAACGCGTATGAATACAGGCGTGCACATGCCATATATGGAAGTCAGAGGACATATTTGCATGTCTTGCTTGGTAGCCTGGACAGATCTCGAACTCGTCCTCCTGAGCTCTAGGATTGCAGGTATGTGACATCATGCTGGGAAGTCTCTCTTTAAATTCAGTTCTAAAAATTATGTTATATCTTTTAATTCTTGTAAAATGAGCATAAATTAAAATTTACCATTTCCCCTTTCAAGTCTGTAGTTCAGTAGCATAAAATCCATCTACGTTGTCGTGCAGCACCATCTCCGCAGACTTTAACTCTGGACCTGTTAAATGCCAATTTCTCATCCTCTGCCGCCTCCACCGTTCTGCTTCACGACTCTGGCTGCCCCAGGGACCTCTTTGAAGTGAACTTGCTTACTTCTCTTAGCACGGTGTCTTCCTGGTTCATCCATGTCGTAGCATATCAGATGGCACTCTTTTTTTGCAAATTTTTTATTGAATTTTCTGTGTTTCATACAGAACAGCTTAATTAACTTTATACCCCCTTCTCCACTGGCACCCTCCCACACCCCCGCATTGGATTTCATGCATCCTGTCATTTGTGTTAAGGCCTATCATGTCAAGTTAGTGTCCCCAGACATCCCTCAGTGCAGGTTCATCCACTGGGTTCTAGTCAGCCTTTCTAGAGTCTCTCCCTTTGGAAAGAGCACCTCTTCCTCACCTAACAGTAACCAGCTACCCAGTAGTTCTTCAACCAAGATTGGGGCGTGCTGTCCATTTCCTCAGTTCTATTCTGGGTTCTTGTCTGCTTGAGTTGGCATGGGTCTTGTGCATGTCGATACCTTTGCTGTAGGTTCATATGAGCAAGGTCCCAGGAGCCTATAGAACTCTATTTCCATATGGTCATGCACCTCCTCCCTGGCTCTTACAATCTTTATTGATGAGAAGTGAGAGATGCATTAATGTTCTCTTTACTCCTTGTTCTGTGTCCCGTGAGCCCTAGGTGTAGAGGTTGTGTGGTAGCTTGCCACTTAGGTTCAGGCAATTTGCAGACAATCTCTGTGTATGACCAGTTGTGAAACTAATAATCTCTGTCTGTTGAAGGCGTTCCCTTTTAAAGGTCACTAATATTCCATTCTGTGAACAGATTCCATGTTTATCCATCCAGGGGTAGGCACTTAGATGGCTTCCAGCTTCTGTGAATAAACTCCTTAAGAATATTGCTGGGCAAAAATCTTTCATAGACTCTGCTTTCACTTCCTTTGGGGATAGCACAAATGGCATTGCTGAGCTCTATGTTGATTCTCCTGTTAATTTTTTTGGGCACCTGCTGTCCTTCAGGGCCGTGCCATTTTATACTCCATCAGCGATCAGTGTTCACTGGCACTCGGCCTTTTATTTGGGCTGACTTTAACATGCAGATCTGCCCCTCCCCCCATTTTAATATTTCTGAAATGGAGATACCGCTTATAATTAATACTATGTCTTTGTCTTACCTTGGCATCATTTTTAATCCTTTCTTTCTTAGGGGTTCAAATCGTATCACCATCCTTACAGTTGGAAGACGGATAAAATGATTATGTGCCCCCTGCGGCTCTGGAGAAGGCTGTGGCAGTGGGAACCCTAGGGAGGACTTTACTCCTGCCGGGTGACAGTCAGTGACACTTGCTGTCTCTGGGGGCTGCAGTGCCTTGTTTTCCCCTGAAGACTGCACTGTTCACATTTCCTACAGCTGTCCCAGGTCTCCAGTCCCAGGTCTCCAGTGTGTCCCCTTCCTGGCCATTCCCTTTCTGTCCAGCCGGGCTGTCACTGTCCCCTGTCCTTGCCTGCGACTTCTGTCATCCTATTTGCTCTTCCTGGGTCTGCCTGTCTTGCTGGGATGCCAGTCTCCATCCCCCTCTCTTGGTTGAGCCCACTTCCAGGACTTTAGCCAGTGAAACAGTTTCCTCCCCCAGTTCCCCGGGGCACACCCAGCCCAATTCCTCCACTGGCCTGTCCCCTTTTTGAGTATTTCCTGTGACTTCTATTTTTTCTCCCTTAATCTGTTTTTCTCTAATTCTCCCGCCCCCAGCTGGAAGCCACTGCTTTCTGTCCACTTCCCCCTGAAATCCCCTCACCCTTCCGCCCGCTCCATCCTTCCTGGTTCAGCCCCTCCAGGCAGACACAGTGTCTTCTGGTCCTGGGGTTCCTGCAGTGCTCCACCCCCCAGTGATTGGTACACACAGTCCATGTGCTACCAACACAACTTGTCACAGTTTTCTAACCAGATCCTGGATCCTATGTGACCCCATCTTCACCCTGTGGACCTGCAGTTGCTTAGACGGGTGAAGCAGATCCCCTGGCTGTCAGCTGGCCTCAGCATTGTCTTATGAGGGCCTTCTCCTGTGGGAGCCTGGTGGGGGTGTCCTTCAGAGCTCAATTGCCAGCTTGGCTGGTGAGCTCCCCTGCCCTTTCCCTGTATGTCCCATACCAGTTCTGGCCATGAGACCCGCTAGTTGGGAAGACACCGTCTTGCCGTCCTTCTTCTCTGGCCCTTTCTCCTAGATACCTCACACTTTTGCTGGCTCACACTTCAGGAGAACATGAAGAATGACAGGAGAGTGTTGTCTGTGCTTTCAGTGGTTTTGTGATGATGAGCGTCTGAGTCATGATGTGGGAACCAGAGCCCATAGGCACAGGGTACCCTCATTGGACCAGTCCATGTCCTCAGCTCAGCTGGCGAAGGAAGTGAAGCCTTCTTGAAGCTTCCACTGGAGAATAGAGACCAGAACCATGGGAGGGGATAATTGAGATGTGCCCCAGCCAGAAATTAAGTCCTGTGTCTCACCATTGAAAGTCTATGTGTAGGTAGCAGAGGGACTTAGCCCTGTGGCCCATGGGGATACAAAGACTAAAAAGCTATAGCCGTTTATCACGGTGTGGATTAGTGGGTCGACTTAGCACACTGGAGCGTGCCGGCTTTGCCAGGGCTTGCCATAGTGTTTTTAAGTTTTGTGTTTCTGTGGCCCAATATACAGCCCGGAGTAGCAGATGCTCAGAGACCTTTGTGAGCCGAAGCTGCACCTTCTCCATCTGTATTGACGAGGCTGGAGGCCACACCACCTCTTCCTGTGATTTCTCCTGCAAATCCCTCTCAGAGTCCCCAGACAAGCACCCCTGCTCCTCCAGCCCCTTCACTTTTCTGAAGTGTGTGTGCATGTGGGTACACATGTATGCAATATATGTGTCATGTGTGAGTCAACGAGATTGTGCATGAGTGAGTGCCTGAGGTTGTGAATGGGGAACAGGGAGCATGTGCTGGTAGATGTGAGGGGAGGGTGTGTGCACCTGCCTGCACAATGCTGTTGCACACTAGTGGGGCATCATGGGGAGGACGGTCAGGAACTGGCACCTCCTCTCTGGCACTTAGAATCCTGAAGGTCACGAATCTTTTTGCTTTAAAAACCTCTCAGGTGATCAGAAATCCCAGTTCTAGGAGGATGCCAGTCGGGTGGGACAGTCAGGCCCCGGCGCCGTGATGCTGCCCTCCTGCGTTGGCCTGGAGGAGCCAAGGAGATCTTTGCCTTGACCCGAAGCCAGGCTCCTGCCTTCCCCTGGGCATCCTGTCAAGGTGCTGTCCCATAGGGCCCTCCCTCTAAGTACAAGCCGGGCTGCAGGGGCAGAAACCTTGTCCACTGGGGGTGCTAGAGGACATGGTCATCCTGGGGATGCAGTGATGCTGCAGACATCAGAGACCCTCATGACCCCTGCCCTGAAGTCAGGCATGGAGGACATGAGGATAGGGCGTGGTGACGCCGGGGACGTGGGAGTGCTGAGGACATGGTGGTGCCGGGATGTGGGGGTACTGGGAACATGGTGGTTCTTTAGCAAAGGCTGTAGTTGTAAATATGAAGATCAAGAGGGAAGAAAAGCTGCCCCCAAGGGCAGGTGCTGGGGAGTAAGCATACCTGACAGCTGCAGGACCTTCGGCTGGAAGGATGAGCAGCTCACAGGGATTAGCTGGTAGGGAGGAGGTCATAGATGCTAATTATATAGCTAATCCAGACTGCAGCGTCCTTTTGTGCACAACAGTTTTGGAAATGAGAGAAAAGTTATTTTCCTTTTTTAAATTTTTATTATTTTTATTTTATGTATATGAGTGTATTGCCTGCATGTATTCAAGTGTACATGTATCATGCAATACCTAAGGAGGTCAGAAGAGGGCGTAAAATCCCCTGGAACGGGAGTTAAAGATGGTTGTCAGCTTTCATGTGGATCTGGGAATTGAACCTGGGTCCTCTGCAAGAGCAGCCAGTGCTCTAATTGCTGAGCCATCTTTCAAGGCCAAGAAGAGTTCTTTTCTGTCAGACAAATGGGGCTGAAAGAAAAGAAGGGGTATAAGAGAGGGAGGTGTGTCCCCAGCAGCTGTGAACAGGCACTCGGTACTGCAGGGTTGTGACCGGTGTGTGTGCATTAGGCAGTTCCCCTCATGGTTCTGAACACCTGTGTGTCGGGAAGATGCCTCCTCTGACTCCAGCTGTTCAGGTCCCGGCTGACTGACAGACCCAGCCTCCAATAGGAAGCACTGGGGCTGTCAGCATTACTCATCTCTGTACCTTCCTGTCCTGTGCCAGGCATGGCCCTGGGCACATGAAAAGGACAAACGGGCCCTGCTTCCCAGGTGATTGGGTCAGGAGAAGCACAGCCTGGAAAGTAGGCACTGTTAGAGAGGCTAACTGGAAATGGGGATTGCCCCAGCAATGGGAGGTTGAAGAGGGCATCACAAAGAGGAAAGCCACAGCTAGGTGCAGAGGGCAGGCCCACCACAGGCGGAATCTTGGAGTCCCCTGTAGCTTGAAGAAGAGGCTCATGGAGGGACAAGGGGAGAAGTCTTGAGTGGTGGGGTGAAGGGTGAGGGCTTTTCTGCAGATGCTGGGGAACCATGGTAGGTTCTGGAGCACAGGTGGAATCTGGGTTTCAGAGCAGCCTGGCCAGCAGGGACACAGGACACAACGTGGTGGTCTGAGATGGGAAAGGCATGCAGAAGGCTTTTACAAGCACCCTGTAGGTAACAGTGAAGCTGTATACCATGGGACAGTGGGACTGGGGAATGGATAAGGGGAGCTAGTCTGTGCCTCAGTCTCCCCTGTCAGTGGTAGCAAACTGAGAAATCCACCCAGTGGGTTCATCACACATCTTGAAAAGACGTGTGTGTGTGTGTGTGTGTGTGTGTGTGTGTGTGTGTGTGTGTGTATGTGTATGACTGGAGGTCAGAGGACAGCTGTGGGAGCTGATTCTCTCCTATCATGTGGGTCCTAGGCATCAAACTCAGGTCATCATACTTAGCAGCAAGCACCTTTACCACTGAGCCATCTTGAGGCCCCCATAGTTTATTGTTAAAGCAAACAATGGTCTAAACACAGAACATGAAGTATGTGCCCTCCTTTGAGTTACGATAGACAAGAATTTCAAGTTTCTTTGCCTGCTTCCCTGACTCTGGGAGTTTGAGATCAGTGCTTCCACTCCTAGAAGGACGCAGTGAGAGGTGGGAATTCAGAGCACTTGGGCAGGCCCCAGGGGAGAAAAGCATGCCTAAGTCCCCTATCAGCCTTCATTTTGTCTACCTATTTCTTTAGAAGAGAAATGGTAGGATACAAAGGGGAGTTCAAGGTTGTCAGGAGAGGGCAAGAGAAAACAGCTAGGGAAAGAAACAGAATAAAGGTTCTGACCCTTGTTTATGCCAGGTACCTTAGATGCATAAACTCATTAGCTTATAACCACTATCCAGACTGACTGCTAAATTCTACAGATGAGGGCCACCTCCATCCCAATTATGCCATTGGCCTCCTGGGTCCCCTGAGAAGCAAGTGGTGGAGTTGGGGGTTGCAACTCAGGTTTCTCCTGCCCTTTAACCCAGATGAAACTAATTTGGGGTGCCAGGAAGCACCCGTAAAATGAAGCGGGGAGACAGGACATTCCAATTCCATGAGCTGCCCTCTGACCCCTCCCTCTTTTCTCATCTGTCATAGCTGCCTGGGCCGCCACATCATGAGCAGCACCCTGGGAGAAAGGAGGGATGCCCAGGCCCCGAACCACCCGCGGTGGGTGCCTCCTGCCCTCTGTGGCTCACACTGCTTCTGTCACTGAGGTGACGCCAGCCAAGAAGATAACCTTCCTCAAGCGAGGGGATCCTCAGTTTACTGGGGTTCGCCTGGCTGTTCACCAGCGTACCTTCAAGACCTTCAGTGCCCTGATGGATGAGCTGTCTCAACGAGTGCCCCTCTCCTTTGGGGTGCGCTCTGTCACCACACCACGGGGCCTTCACGGCCTCAGTGCCCTGGAGCAGCTGCAAGATGGTGGCTGCTACCTCTGCTCTGATAAAAAGCTCCCTAAGACTCCCAGAGAGCCAAGCCGGCCACAGAGGAGAGGCCCCTCTGCTATGCAGTTACAGGAATTTGAAGGTGGACATGAGGCTCCAGGAACATCCTGTTCCTGGAAGAGTCCTATGGCCCCCAGGAGGATGACACTGGTAAAGAATGGAGACCCTGGATGCCAGCAGACAGTGGTTCTCAGCCACAGGAACACCAGGAACCTGATGGCTTTCTTCAGCAAAGCCTCTGAGCTGCTGCATTTTCCTGTGAAGCAGGTGTTCACAATCACTGGGAAAAAGGTAAGCTGGTGGTCAGGCCCTTTGGGCCCTGAGTCAGAACACTTAGATGGCGTGAGGGAGAATTCTTGATTGCCCTGATACTCATTAAAGGTGAAGAGAGGGCTAGTGGGATGGTTCAGCGGATGGAGGTGCTTGCCACCCGGGCATACTACCTAAGCTTGATCCCTGGGACCCACATAGTAGAGAGGAGAGTCAATTCTCACAAGTCCTCTGACCTTAACATGTGCATCTTGACACACGCAAGTACACACACACATACACACACACAATTAAATGAATGACTTTAATAATGTTTTAAAGGTGAAGAGTATAGAGGCATTAGGTCAAATCATTTAATCATATAGGCAGTCACTGGGACTGGAGAGATGGCTCAGTTGATAAAGAACTTGCTGTGAAAGCTTGAGGGTCCAAGCTGGGACCCCCAGCACCCACGTGAAAACCTGGGCCTGGCACCATACCTCTATCTGCATTCTCAGCACTGGGGAGGTAGAGACAGGTGGATTCCTGGAGCTCACCAACCAACATCCCATGCTTGATAAGTTGGTGAACTCTGGGCTCACTGAGAGACTCTGTCTCAAACAATAAGGCAGAGAAGGATTGAGGAAGACACTCAGGGTAGACCTCTGACCAACACACACACGCACACACATGTACATAGTGCACCTGTATGCACACAGGCATATACCCAAAAAACACATACATACATCATACACAGCATACACATACACCCACAGCTACACACATACACATACAGCACATTCATACACACAACACACACAACTTCACACACACATAGTGCAAAACAAGGCAATCTGACTCACATAATTAGCTCCCATGTGGTAAGCACTTGGTACATAGTACGCACTGATATGCCATTTTCATTCAGTTCCCTCAACATCCATGTGAGTTCAGTGTAGTCCACAAACAGCTCACGGTACCCTAAACAGAAATTTAACAGGGCATTAGAGAGCTGCTAGATTTGAGCTGGGATCTGGGGCTGCAGGCAATGTGTGTTTCACCACATTCCTCAGGAAGGTGCTGCCTTTGCTGGAAGCCACTGTGAAGGCTGAGTTCAAGAATACATTGGTGGGGCTGGTGGTCAAGCTTAGGAAGCAGCACTCAAGTTGCCATAGCTACAGCGTAACTCACAGAATCACTGGGAGACAGAGTTCGCCACGGCTGCCTCGGCTGCTGTCAACTCCCAAGTCCCGCTTTCTGGGAGCACAGCAACACTAGCCAGACACAGAATGAGGTGGTATTTGCCAATCTGCTGTCTTCCTGATCTTGACCAAGGGTGCCCAGCTGAAGGGGAATCCAGTCTGCACCCAGGCCTAACTGCAAAGGCTAGTGAGCATGTGCGTGCTGCTTTAGGTCCTGAAGAACGTGAGTCTCCACCAAGGGTGGGTATGGCAAAGGATGGAGCTGCACTCATCTAATTCGGTCTCCTCACAGTCTGAGCTTACAATTGCTCAGCACTGGGGCCTCCACCCACCAGTGCTCACATTTATAAACATTAGCTTTATTAGCTGTGAAGGCAGCTCTCCTTCCTATAGTCAGAATTTTATTTACTAATCAGGCACGTTGACCATGCCCGTAATTCCAGCACTCAGCAGGTGGAGGCAAGAGGATTGCGAGTTTGAGGCCAGCCTGGGCTACATAGAGAATTCCAGGTTAGTCTCAGCTGTGCGCTATCTCAACAGAAGTATTACATCATATTTACTTTCTGCCCCAAAGTCACATCATCACTGTACCTTGTCTTCTAGTTTGGTCACAATCCCATCTTGCTATTCTCTATCTTAAGCTTTATCAAAGTTAATGACGAGCAAAGTTCCTTATATAAGAAGTCAAGGGACTGGAGACAGTTCTGCAGTTAAGAGTACTGGCTGCTCTTGCAGAGGACCCAGATTTAATTTTAGCATCCACATGGTGGCAAAAAGGAAAAATAACTGCTCATAACTCCAGTTCTGGCCCTCTTCTGACCTCCATGGGCATTGTACAACACAGGTGCATTTACGTAAGTGTAGGCAGTAGAGGTATATACATAAGATAAAATATTTTTTAAAAAGAAGTCAAGTAGAAAAGAAAGGAAATTGGTTATGGTATTGGCCTAGTTTGCTTTTCTATTTCTGTGATAAAACCTTCTGACCAAAATCAATTTAGGAGAGAGAAGGGATTGTCCAGGTCATAATCCATCACTGAGGTGAGTCAGGGCAGGAACTCAAAAAAAGAATTGAAGCTGAAACCATGGAGGAGTGCTGTTTATTGGGCTGCTCTCTGGCTCAGTCTCAGTAGCTTTTCCTACACAGTGCAGGCCACTTGCCATGGGATGGTGCCACCCACAATGGGCTGGGCCTATCCACCCAATCACAGTTAAGACAGTCTTTCACAGACATGGCCAGAGGTCAATCTGATCGAGGCAGTGACTCTAGGCTGTGTCAAGCTGACAATAAAAACTAGCCAGGATAAATATATATCTTGGAGAGCTGCAAAGAAAATGAGGCAATCTCCCAGCGGGCTGATGTTGATGCTTAAATTTTTCTTCACCTCTTCATCTGCTGTTTCTTCTGCCTTCACCTGGTGTCTCAGTGAATGGAGGAGTGACCAAGCCATAATTTTGGGAGTGTAAGCCCTCAGAGACCCCTCCTGTATGGGGTCTCTGGTTAACTTTTCCATTGTTAATGGCAGTCACAAAAGGCCCCCAACAGGTTTGTCCCTACTGCGAAACAGTAGCCTGACTTCCTCTTTATAATCAGAACCAATCATCCATCCTACCCAGAAACCCTCTTTCTGCCTTTTGGTTTGTTATCCTGAGGAGCCCTGAATGACTATCTCAACTTCTAGCTTCCAGCTCCCCTGGGTCCTGAGGCCTCCAAACCAGCAAAGTCCAAAGGCACCAGGGCGGAAAGTAGCGTGTATAGCTGGGTCTACATGTGCCACTTTCAGTCTGTGGTCTGTGGAGAATGGAAGCAGCAGTCCAAATCTGTTGCCTTGGAAACAGTATCTCATCCTGTAGGAAAACACCTCAACATTATAGAAGGATGCCTTCCGGAGAATACCCCACGGTTTTATAAGTTATGGCTGTTTGGGGAGATGCGATGTATGGATACATCATGAAATTTTGTTTGTTAGAGACAGGTCTCACTATACAGTCCTGGCTGGCCTGGAACATTCATTATGTAGACCAGGCGGGCCTTGAACTCACAAAGATCTGCCTGCCTCTGCCTCCTGAGTGTTGGGATTGAAGGTGTGTGCCACCACACCCAGCTACACAGTGAATTCTGTGGGTGCTAGTCTGCTGTCTCACATCTTTTGCCATAATGTCTTCCTGGGTGACATCAGTGGTGAGTAGACATTCTGTAAGACTACAGATGGTGATACTGAAGCAGAAAATGGGCAAGGAACAACACCTCTATCCTAAACAAATGCCAGATCTGATGAATATAAACTACTCTGAACAGAGACGTCCCTGTTAGGTAACAGCAGTCATGATAGGAGGGTGCAGTTTCATTAGGCTCTTACCAAGTGGCTGGCCAAATCCCTCTAGGTATGATACAAATCACAAGTCGAGCATTGGTCTCCACCCTTGGCAGAGCATCCTCTCAGAGGGTGCAGGAGCTTGTGCAGAAGAAGGTGGCTTGTGAAAGGGCGACCAGCATTCTCAGAGCAAACTGATTCGACCTCATGATAATCACCTTTTGGTGACCATTCACCAAGGACAGGGGTGTTTGCACCCTCTCGCCAGTCCTGGGAGATACTTTGGACATCTACAGACTTCCTTTGATACCAACCCTCCAATCCTTGTCTTTCCTAGTCCTTGAGTCTCAGATGGAGCTCCTAACTATTAACCATAGCTGGTTCCTGGCCTGGACTGGGCTCCTGGGGAAGAGTTTCAGAATGTCACTGAATTGACCCATCACAGGAGACATCTGTACCTCAGTAAAGGCAGCAGACTGTTGGGGTCATCACTGGAATAACTGGGCTTAGTATCACCCCAGCATGGCTGATCCAGTGTGGAGAAGGTCATGTCTAGAAACTGAAAAGTAGGCACTGGAACCACAGGGACACGGCAGTGAAGCAGAGGCCATCTTCCTTTCCCTTGTGACAGCTGGCACAAGCAAAAGCACAATCCAAAGTGCAGGTGCTCTTTTCCATGGAGCCTGTGTTCTACCTCTCCCTGGGGATGAGGGCATCGTTTATACGCCAGTCCTCACTAGAAAGTCTGATATCCCCAAATCATGGCCACATCAATAAATGGATAGACCTGCCTGAGCCATGGTTTGATTCGATTGAGATCGAATCAGAAAAAGAAATGTACCTAGAAGTTTAAAAATAAAACCCTTTTAGTGAACCGGGACGGAAGATAACAGTTATGTGTCTTCTGGGTAAGTACTAAGAAGCATAATTGCTAGTAGGCCACAGGAAGAAACTACCAAACTGTCTTCCAAGTGGTTATACCATATTTCATTCCCATCAGCAACAAGTGAGAGTTTCTGGTGCTCCATGGTCTCCTCAGCATTTGATGCTGTCAGAGTTCTAGTTTGGTCATTCTAATCACCGTGTGGTAGTGTTCACTTGTCAGTGTGCATGCCTTCTACTTTGAGAGAATTGAAAAGAACATACTTTGCACTTTAAAGAATTCCATCAATAGTGCAAGCCTTCATAAGTGTAGGGCTTCTGGAGCAGTGTGAATCCTTTAAGATGGGTCCTGTTTGCTGGAACAGAACCTAGGAGTGATGTGGCCTGCTTAGCTCTGGGCCAGGAGTGGCCAGGGACATGTCCTGCTGATGGGTGTACAGGAAGGGCAGAAACCTGGGCACCATTAGCGAATTCAGGAAGAAAAGGGCTGCCTGGGAGAGCAAAGCTTTGTCCTCCCCGCTCCACCCAGGCAGAGGCAATGGGCTTGCATTATACTGGAAAAGAGTCAGACAATAGAGACAACTCTCAGCCTGGGGAAACGATCGGGTACTGACATGGGGGCTGTGAGTTTTCTGCTGCAGGTGCTTTGCAAAACATGTTCTAGGGGAGATGTGTGCATATGGAAGTAGCTTTAGGGCCCTGACCTCTTTTCCAAACCAAGTGACCTATGGTAACAGGCTTTCACCTGGTGGAGAGAGGAAGACCATGCAGTGGAATGTCAGCCCCCCCTCCCCAGCTAGTGGTGGAGGCATCGTGGGGTGTGCAGGAGCCCGGGAAGGCTGGGGAGATGGGGTTCCTCCTCCCTGGCTCCCAACTCTGTCCTCACTTCTCCAGGTGGACTCTGTACAGACTTTGCTGCACGGCCCCTCTATGCTGGTGTGTGCTGGGAACGAGGCCTTCAGACTCACAGCGATGGAAAACCATGTAGGAAACAGGATGGGAACTTTATCTGGTCTGACTGCAGGGAGCAAAAGTGGTGAGTCAGTCTGGGGCTCCCAGGCTCCATGAGCGCTAAGTGGTAGTTCTGCAGCCTTGCAGTCATTACTCTGGACCACTCAGAAAAGGTGCTTTGATCTGGTTCTTGGTCTTCCAGGCATTTTGGGTCTCTAGCTTCTTTCGCCCTCTGTCACCCTTAGCTGTGTAGAACACTGCTGGGGACATGAGACAATAGTGTGAGATTTTTAACACAGGGAAATATTAGCTCAAGGTTTAGGGTCTAAAAGAAACATCAAGAATCCTAGTGGAGGGGCTGGAGAGGTGGCTCAGTGGTTAAGAGCACTGGCTGCTCTTCCAGAGGACCTGGGTTCAGTTCCTATTACCCACATCGCAGCTGACAGCCATCCATAACTCCAGTTCCAGGGGATCTAACTCTCTTTTCTGGACTCTCCAGGCATTGTACATATGTGGGTGCATTTACAGAGATGCAGGCAAAAAACTCATACATATAAAGTAATCCCAGTGGACATGACACCGTGAAGGTGCTGAGCCCTGCGAGAGTGGCATTTAAGTTCTTCAGGGTCATGACTGTGTTAGGGGCAGCCGTGGTCTGCAGCAGGTTACAGTGACTAAAATGTGCCATGACTGTGGACTATCCAGACAGACATGCAGATGATCATTTGTCCATGCAAAAAGGCTGCACTCTGCCTCGGTCCAGGTTTTGGTACTAGAATATACTTTGAAGGCAGTTCACAAGTGCAGAGTAAGACCCAGGGCAAAGTTACTGGTGTGATAAAGGAGGATCTGGTGAGGGAATAAAGTGCCATTTTGTGTGAGAACCCATAAAGAAAATGCCCAACAAGAGTGTCAGCAACTGTGGCACCTCAGGGCCAAGGTCACAAGGACAATGGTAAAGGCTCCCCCAGAGGAGCCCCTAGGCTTGCTTGATGCTTTCTCTTGTCCAGATGTGTTCAGGTGGGTCTGACGTCTGACAGATGTCCTGACTTTCCGTCAGACATAGCTCAGGAGATGAAAGGAGAAACACTGGGCGCTATTCTTTCCTAGGGCAGCTTTCTATCCCAAGAGGCCCTTTCTTTTTTTCCTGCCTGGGGTGCAGGCTAGACCATCAGGAACTGATACGGTGTATTCGGATCCTTCCTGGCCATCATTCTTAGAGCCTGACCAGCATGAGGAATATCAGTCATGTTGAATAACCTCAGTACAGTTTACAGTTTGCTGTCATATCCATCAGTGGCAGCTTGAGCTCCCCTCCTGTACTGGGGTTGTCGGTGAATCCTCACCCTGCTGCTCCACCTGAGATGCCACGGCCTCTCCAGACCCCAATTGTGCTAGTGGCTAGTGCAGTAATCACTAAAATGTGCAGTGAGCAGCCTATGTGGCAAGCCTTCCACACAGTAGCTTTATATATAGTAACTTTTATGTGTGGCAGCTCTACGTATAGTAAGTGTTCTACAGAGACAGTGCTGTGGTGCACAGTGACATACCCCAGGCTGTGCTAGTTTTATCAACAGATCAGGGAGCTGCTTTGTCCAAAGCTGAAGCTGCCAGCTGGTAGCATGGAGGTTAGATTCGGACAATTCATTCTTAGTTCCCTGTGGGTCCCACCAGTGGCTCTGAAGGCAGTCCTTCTAGGATGGCTCCACCCTTGTCTTACTACTGTTTGCTTTCTTCTTTACCCCATGCTGCCCAGTAGCTCATTGCCTTTTTCTCTCCTCTTACTCCACTGTGCATCAGGATACTGGGGACCAAAGGCCAAGCAGAGCGTGATGCACTCGAGGTCCAGGCCCGGAGGCAGGCTGCGGCAGTTTTCCTTGCTGTCGGAGAGGTCTGGTCTCAGTGACCATCCTGAATCCAGTCATCCTGCCTGGGTGGGACCTGCCTTGGACAGGCACCCTCAGGACACACCTGCTCTACCTGGCCCTTTGGTGACTGGTGATGATGTGGAGAAGAAGGTCTGCATGAATGAGGATGGCAGTCTGTCTGTGGAGATGAAAGTCCGCTTCCAGATCCTGGGCGAGGATGCCCTGAGGTGGTCCCAGAGGATGGGGCATGCCACTATCTTTACAGGAGTTGGTAGGGAGGGTCAGGTCCTGGGGGAAGCTGACCCCCTCAGTTGTAGACAAGAAGGCCACACTTGGGGCTTCTCAGAGCTTGGAGAACAGGGACTGGGTCCCTGTGATGGAAGTTACCAGGGGACCTTTGATGGAGGTCAGCATCCAGGGCCCGGCTATGACATCTGGAGGAACCCCCTGACCACCCCTACGGGAACAGGACCAGCGAGGAGGAGATGGGGGCTAACTCAGCTCTCCCACTGCAGGGGCCACTGGAACCAGGGAGCCGATGGCAGGAAAAGACATGTCAAGGACAGTGCCAGTCCAGCCTTGAGTCTCAGACACCCTGAAAGTAGCCAGCCAGGCTCCTGCTGCCGCTGGACCCCGCAGGGTGGCGTAGGCAGTGACAGCTCGGGTCCAACCTCCTCAGCTTCTTCCCAGAGAGGGGCTGAGCGAAAAGCTGGTGAAAGCCCCTGCTCAGAGGGCACAGGGCCCTGTGGCTTGGGACAATGCCGATGCCTGGGAGCTGGGACTCAAGGTGTGGAAGTGGCTTTTTCTAACACATCAGTCAGTGCCCAGTCTTACGAGGAGTCTGGGGAGTGGACTGGCCATCCCAAGAATGGCACAAGCCAGGCAAGGGCTGCAGCTTCCCAGGGCGAGGCTACCCAGGGTGACAGCACCTGTGTTCCCACGCTAAGTCCTTTATCTCTGAGTCACATGGACCTTCATACAGAGAAGTATGAACAGGGCACTAGATACCATGGGGCCAGAGGTGGGTCTGTGCCAGGACTGCCCCTGACTCCGGACCATTCTGGGCCTTGGGATTCAGAGAGACACATTCCTCCAGCTACTGCCTGTGCCCCAGCCCAGCAGAGGAGGCGAAAGCAAAGGAGACCAGCTAGTGCTGTATGCTTGCCCAGTGTCCCTGTCTGTCATCGAGTGACCCAGAAAGCCCAAGCCAGGCAATGTTGTCATGACAGGGACACCCAGGCTTCACTGAACTCACTCACAGCCCCACAAATGCCAAGGCCTCTAGACAGAGTAAATACCTGCACAGGAGACTCGGAGCCACAATATCCTCAAAATTCATCAGGTGCTGGAAATCTGGCTTCCAAGGGCCTCAGATCTCCTTTCTTTGGCTCCTTTGATTTTCAGGACCCTCCAGCTGTCTACAGATCCACCACCACACACAGTAGCTTGGATTGTGATTCTAGTTTTTACCACCCTGGCACTTGCTCTGAGCAGCCAGCGGAGGGTGCTGAGTGTGCGGCTCACTGCCCAGCTCCCACACCTGTCCGCATACAGGGGGCTGCTTGCTTTTGCAGCAAGGCAGGGAGCACTCCTGAGCCTTCATCCTCTGTTTTGCTGAACAGGTGGCCAGAAGCAGAAGATTCTGGCCCTCAAGACTGCTGTTCCTCACAGATTGTGGCCTCCTCCATCCTGGGGACCCCCAATGGTCAAACACAGGCCCTCGTCTCTGAGGCCTGCTGGGTGGATAGCAGTGTCTGTCCCACACACCCTAAGGAGCGCCCATACTCTGGGAAGCATCCTTCAAACAGCAGTAACACCAGCAGTGACCATAGGAAAGCTGAAGGCCACGCTGGGCCCAGAAGGGTTTTTCTGAGGAAGCCCCCTGGTGTCAGGGGAGGCCTAGAGGAGAAGAGGGATGGGGAAGGGGAGGAGGAGGAGGAGGAGAAGGAGGAGGAGCAGGAGGAACAGGAGGAGGAGGAGGAGGGTGTGACACCCAGTGCTCTGCCCTGCACCTCTCCAGATGCTGTGGTTCGTGAGTGGTTAAGCAACATCCCAGAAGAGCCAGTACTAGTGACATATGAGATGATAGGTGAGAATACAGAGGTGGCCATCAATGGTCCAGAATGTTCCAAGGAGGACCCTGGTAATGACTGTTCTCTGAAAGTCCTGGAGGAACTGGCTAAGGCCAGTCAGCAGCCCCCTGAAGTGGTCACTGATGAGTACCCAGAGCTAACCAGAGTCCTTCCAGAGACTGGTGAGGTGTGCTTCAAATCGGGAGGTGGTCCCCGGCATGATATAGCACCAGGCAAAGGCTCCAGGGTCCCTGCAGAGGTTGGAGAAAGGACCACTGCAGACCATGGTATGAGCCTGGGTGCACTCCCCAGCAGGGTGTCAGCCTCCACACGGTTCATGAAGGCCTTACTGGGTTCCAAGCAGGGCCAACCCAGTAGCCTGCCAGAGGTTTCCAGTGCACTGGCCCAGAGGCTAAGTAGTTCTGCTGGGGCCCTCATTGCCTGCCTCGCCAGGCTTCACATCTTTGATGAAGATCTGGGTCCTCTGGCTGGCAAAGCGGGACTGGAAGAATCCCCTAAGTACCGAGAACTCCTGAGCATCTCCCAGGCCCTGTGGCCTGGGAGTGAAATTGGGCAAGGCCAGCTGGATGTGGGCCTCGGAAGGCTCACCTCACGCCAGGCTCTGCAGGGGACTGAGGACTTCACACTCACCTCTTCCTCCGGTGTGGATGTCAGCAGTGGCTCTGGAGGCTCTGGTGAGGGCAGTGTGCCCTGTGCCATGGACAGCACGCGGGTTCCCAAGAGAGTGGAACTGCCCTTGGAAATCTCCCAAAGACCTGAGTCCGGGATTCAGGGGCACCCAGATGTGTCAAGTCACTCCACAGTGTCGCCCAGCTCCCCGGTGTGGGGTTGTGCCCCTGGCAGGGAGGACTCGCAAAGGGGGGATGGGGAGCCAACGCAGGCCAGTCCTCTGGAGCAATTAGCTGAAAGCTCAGTGCTGGAAGAGGAGACACAATTAGAAGGAACAGAAGAGGCAGAAAGAGAGAGGCCACAAGCAGAGGGAGTCCAGAGAGAAGGGCTTCCAGAAGGGGCTGGAGTCAGCAGGCAGGGAGTGTTAGCTGACTCTCAGGATGCGGAAGGCTCACCAGAAGAGGAAGCAGGAAGAGATGCTGTCTCCACAGGACTGTGGCCCCCAGAGCAGAGAGAGGAACCTGCAGAGCCTTCTCACCATC
This sequence comes from Eospalax fontanierii, assembly GCA_035773235.1. Lineage (NCBI taxonomy): Eukaryota > Metazoa > Chordata > Mammalia > Rodentia > Spalacidae > Eospalax > Eospalax fontanierii. The sequence goes on along the minus strand of CM069542.1, from coordinate 56,782,784 downwards.
TTGAGAGGGCCTCAAATATTAGCAGAAGTCAAAGTGTCCTCAAAGTGGATCTGGGGTTGGAAGAGCTGCCTAGAATGGCTGTGATGGGCTCTGAGCAAGCCCACGCCAGGTCTATCCAAGGAGCCAGGAAGACAAATGGGCCCATTGCCCACAGAGCGTCTCTGGATCCTGACCCAATCTGGGTGTCCAAGCTGCTGAAGAAGATAGAGAAGGCCTTCATGGCTCACCTGACTGGAGCCACAGCTGAGCTCCGAGCACGCTGGAGCCTGCATGACAATGACTTGCTGGACCAGATGGTGATGGAGTTGGAGCAGGACGTGGGCCAGAGGCTCCAAGCATGCACTGACAGGGAGCTCCGGAAGATCCAGAGCAGGGCAGGGAGGATGACTCCAAAGCCACCCCAGGAAGCCCTCCGAGGACAGACGTCCCTGCAGCCGGAGCAGCGCAGGCGCCGGCTTCAGGGCCTGCAAAACTTCTCAGCCTTCCCTGGTCAGGGGCCCCTCTCCCTCACTCTGGAGAATGGGTCCACTCTTAGCACAGCCTTAGGGACCAGACCAGGTTGGACCACTGAGGATGAGTTCTTTCCATGTGAGGCGTGTCTGAAGAAGAAGATGACCCCCATGTTCCCGAAGGACACCACGGCAGCTGTCAGTGCACCTGTCAGAAAGGACTTCGACCTACTGCAAATTCTACAGAGCAAGAAAGGAAGATGCAGGGATGGAGAGGCGGCAGGGGTAGGCCCTGGGAAGACAGGGTTGATGCCACCTCAGGGGGATCCCAGATCCGTACAGGGAGCTGATGAAGGGCAAAAGCTGAGGCTGGCTCTAGGACCTGGAGTGGATGAGGGAGAGAAGGGGGAGGGGAACCAGAGGCCCAGCAGAGAGGAAGATCCTCGGCTCTGGGAATTAGAGGGAACTGGGCCAGAAGACGACACAGGCACTGAGAAAGACAGGAAAATTCACACCAATGTCGAGCCAGAGGCCTGTCAGCGGGAGGAGAATGTGACCAAGAAAGAAAGAACCCTGCACCAGGGCTCTGGGGATGGGGGCACTTTGGAGGCTGCAGGACAGGGTGATGGAAACCACTCTGTGGAGATTCAGGAAGTTCCAGGAGAAGGACAGATAGAGGCAGAAGGAGGAAATCAAGGTGAGAAAGAAAATGGCTCTTGGATTGGCTCTGAAGAGAGCCAGAAAGGGGAGGCTTCTGAAAACATCAGCCTCGACCAAGAGGAAAGGCCTCATGTTCACCACCGAAGACCAGGCCCCCACAGTCACCATGCAGTACATTCCTCCAGATCTCTGTCTCTAGGCAACTGCTCGCAGGTCTCTCAGAAGGGCTCAGAAGAAGATTGTCCAAGCACAGACCTCAAGGGCACCAAAGCTGAGGACAGTGAGATGTTGCATGTGGAGAGAAAAGTAACTACAATGTACCCAGAAAGTTCTACTTCTGAGCAAGAAGATGACTCCTCAGGCCTAAGGACCCCAGGGCAAGGAACAGGTGAAGGCTGTGATGTGGAAGACAAAGGGGCGGCGGCTGAAGGTTTGGCTTGTGTCCAGGTGGGGCACAAGGTAGTTTGCTTTGGCCAGGACGATTTAGTTTTCTAGACATCAAAAAAAAAAAATTCAGGACAGTCCTGAATCTGAGGGATGCTCTCATTAACGAATTATCCATAAACCTGCAGGAGGCTCAGGTCACTGGGGACATACAAGGAACATGGACAAAGATCAAGGATTTGTGAGCCCACCCTGATGCTTCAGGCCTATCGTTCCATTTACTTGGAAGCCTGAGGCAGAAGGATTTAAAGTTCAAGACCTGCCTGGGCTTTAGAGTGAGTTCAAAAGTCAGTTTGGGACTAGGAACAAGTTCAGTGGTAGAGTGCTTGCCTAGCATGCATGAAGCTCTATGTTCAAGTTCCAATGCAATGACAGTAAGAGGACTTGCCAAGGATAGACCGTACCATGCTGCACTGGGATTTAGACTATCAGGCTTCAGGGAGCCCCAGCCTTATCCCACAGGCAGTACAGCATGCTAGCTGTGATCTGATGTTATGAGAGGTCAGCTGGCTTCTCTGTATAGAAGCAGCTGTAAATGTACCTGGGGAGTTTCTGTTTGTGTTGACTTTTTGTGAGCAAGTTGCTTTGTCCTCCTCCTTATTGATCTCCTGTTACTTCTCTCCTTGGCTTCTCTGGGCACACTCACCTCATTCGACTTTGAGGTGCTTCTTCGCTGGTCTGGAATAGATTTGGTGACTCTGCAGATGTGGCTGCATGGGAAAGGCAGAACAACTCAGGGTCATTGGATAAAGTTTGTTTCCAACATAAAAGCCCAAGGGTCTCTTCCTCCCCTAATTCAGATATTTTGTAATGGAAACATGGAAAGGCAAAGGACCCAGAAGAAGGACAGTGGTCTCCCACTTTCCCATGACCAGAGAGCTTCGGGAGTGATCAGATTCAGTTCCTTCCATCGTCTCTAGTAGATGGGATTGTTCTTTGTATAAAATTTATGTACTGCTTTCTTAAAAGCTTAACTAAGTAAGAACTTATTTATCTAAAAACACCTTCATATACCTATATTTTAATGTCTGAAGTTTATTTTTTTGAGACATGGCCTTATTATGTAGCCCTGGCTGGCCTGGAGGCCTGGAACTCACTATGTAGACCAGGCTGGCCACAAGCTCACAGAGACCCACCTGCCTCTGCCTCCCCAGTACTGGAAGGCATAGACACCATGCTAGGCTGCCTGAAGAATTACCCAGTCGCAGTACTTCACCATTTCCTGTTGTTCACTGTGAACATTTAGATGTCCTTTTTAAACGTGTGTGTGTGTGTGTGTGTGTGTGTGTGTGTGGTGATATGGGTACCAGTACACACACATACAAAGGCACATGTAGAGGCCAGAGGTTGCCAGGCTGTCTTCCTGAATCAGTTCTCCACATTATTATCTTATTTATTCATTTTAAATCTACGTATATGAGTGCTTTGTCTGCATTTATGTGAGTACACCTGTGTCACACATGCCCATGGAGGACAGAAGAGGATGTTGGATCATCTGGAACTGGAGTTATGGTCAGTTAACTGCATACTGGGTACTGGGAACTGAACCCTAGTTCTCTGCATGAGTAACCAGTGCTCTAAACACTGAGCCATCTCTCTGGACCAATCCACATTATTTTTTAAGATAGGTTCTCTCAGTGAACCTGGTGCTTTCTGTTTCAGCTAGACTGGTTCAACAGAGTCCCCCAGGATCTGCCTGTCTCCTGCTCCCTAGCACTGGGTTTACCAACACGGGCAGTGCACACCACATCCAGCTTTCTGTGAGGGTGCTGGGGATCCAAATTCAGGTCTTCGTGATTGCACAGCAAGTACCTTACCCACAACCTATACCTGTATTTTTATCATTGAAAATGGTCTTACTGTGTAGGCTGGGCTGGCTTAGAACTTGTTTTGTAGCCCAGACTGGCTTTAAACTTGAGATGCTACTGTCTCTGCCTTCCCAATGCTGGGATCACATGTGATTATAGGCATGTGTCATCATAAACATTGTAGGTTTCCATTATTTTATTCTTAAAATTATGCTTCCATATTGGATATGATAGTACATGCTTGTAATCCCAACACTCAGGAGGTTGAAGCAGGAAGATTGCCATGGGTTCAAGACCTGTCTGGTCTTCATAGTTTAAGGCCAGCCTGGCATACACAACAAAACCCTGGCTCAAAAAAAACAAAACAAAACAAAACCAAAAAAACAACAATAAAAACCCAACCAACCAAGCAAACCCACTTATTTTGCCTCCACCAGAGGTAAAGTTATCTGCCACCAAGCCTCGAGTCCTGAGTTTGATCTCTGGGACCCACATGGTAGACAGTGAGAAGCGGTTTCATCACGTGGTTCTCTGACCCCTACACACTCACGCACTGATACATACACACAAATAAGTGTGATACTCATGTAAAAGAAGAGTAGAAGTCAGAAAGGCATACGACCTGGCATTGAAGGCTCCAGGCTCAAATCGAGTGATCGCATGTCAGTTTCAACACCTAGGAGGTGGGCTGGCCAAGGTTTTCCTTCCTGCACCTCTGCGGAGACAAATGAACAGACATAAGAGATGTTATTACACATACACTGGGGAATTCCCAGCACGTTGGCTGTGGTTACTGCGTGTTCGATGCCCATGATGCACTAGGAACCGTACTGGACATGTCACAGACATGAGCCTGTTTAATTTTCCCAGCACATGTCAGGTAGGCAAATAGACATCTTCATGTCCATTTCACAAATGAAGCAACCGAGATGTACAGAAGACAACAACGTTGCCTAGATAACTACAAAGCCAGGATCACAACAGAGATAGCTCACGCTCAAAGTCCACATCTTTTCCATTGTGTCTTTTTTATTTTCTTTCCTTTCAACCTGGGTTGTGTGAATAAGTAACTTAACGAAAGGCGGTGAACACTTTGCTGAGTGAGTTTACTGCAAACTAGTGAAGTCTTAGGAAAGCAAATTCAGCGGGATTCTTTTTTGCTGGACTTGATTGCATTCTGTACCTAGTAATGTTCTACTTGAGGGCAAATATCAGGAGCTGGCCATCCCTGGTTCCACAAAGTCCAGGATCACACCGAATGCTAATCTTTCTATAGCATTCTCAGAGTTCCACACTCACCTGCTTTAAGCCCACAGAGATTTCTGCCTTTTATATTAAAACATCTGCTGTTAATGGACAACCTGAGTTGTTTTTTTTTTTCCTCAGAGATAAGGAGTTCTGAGGCCACAGCTCAGACAGGGACCTCAGTACCTCCTCCCCTCCCTTTTCACTATGGTAACTGCACTGCCCTGGCCTCTACTGTAAAGTATCTCCTGTGAAGGCAACATTTATGTAGCCTCAGCTGGCTCCTGAATTTAAACTTAGATCATCTGTCACCCAAATGATGCTCAAGTGTTTTCAGTATCCATGGCAATCCAGAACCTTCCCAGCCTTGAAAAGTGGGAGAGAGGATCAACCTTTCTATCCTACCTTTCTTGTCCAACTGGGATCACAAGTTTCAGTCCACAAGGACCACCTTTCAATGGCTGGGAGCCAAAGCTCTGTGTCCAGGCCCATACCTAGGGACTAGCCTTATTTGATCTGGTTAGGATGCCTTCGTAAGGCCAGCTCTGTGGAGCCTGATACTCCATCTAATTGACCAGCCCAGCATCTATTTGACAGATTCTCCCCAGAGACATGTCCACATAGCTCTATAAATAGCTGGGACCAGGCCCCAGGTCTTCTCCATGTCTCAAGATATCTAATCCAGAGACCAGAGAAAACGATCAATAGCAATCTACTCCAGACACCCAGACCATGGACCCTTCTCCCACAGGCCACACCTTCCTCTTCACCAAAACCTAGGCCCCAAGGCTTATGGGATGCCTCCATTGCCACCAGTGATCATTCATTTGGCCAGGGGTGACATTCTGTCATGCATACCTGTACATACACACATGCTCACGATCATCTACTCACATGCACATGCATGTATGCTTTCCCATGCATATATACTTGATCACACATACACACAAAGTCACCTACTCACACACATGCACAAACACCTTCACACATACACAGAGGTCAGCTTCTTTGCCCTCCCTCATTACATGGTCTGCACAAAGGACAGTGTGGGTCAGCCAGAGTCACTGTCTCGCCCCACTTTGTCTCCTGAGAGGCAATTAGGTAGGTAAAGATTACTCTCCAGCTCTGACCCTGTCCCTAACCCCATGTCCAGAGCCCAGCTGGTAACTCAAACGAATGGGGCCTCTGCAAAGACCAGGAGCACAGATCTGGGCTGCCAGGCCCTTGAGTTCACTCCCGGGCACCAACCAAGCCACCTCAAGCAGAGAGATCCAATCTTGTTTCCTGACTTCCACTGGAGCAAGCCAGGCCTCACCTCTTGGCATTCCAGTCTGGTCTGCCTCTCTGGGAGTGCTGCCCCAGGCCTGACGGTGAGTCCTCATAGATACATCACTACTGTCCAAAGGGTCTCTCTTAAAACAGACTTGCACACTCAACTCGGTCCTTACCAGGTACCACACATCTCTCTGAGAGAAACATTCAGTCATGCTGCTGTAGCCTGGAACCCGCCAAGAACAATCCCCGGAGTCAAGGCCAAGTGCTGGAAGGCTTAGAGAGACCGGGCTGCGGGCTTGCGTAGGCTGGCTCCATTTCCTTTACCTTCTCCCCTTCGCCTTCTCCTTCTCCCTCCTTCCTTCTCTCTGCACTGTTGTATCAGTGGGCTATAGGCTCAATTCCCAAACCAAAGCTGCTGCTGAGGGAGCTGATGTGTGGGCCACAGGCTGAACTCCTCCGGGAGCACAGCTCCTCTCTGCCCAGAGCCCACATGCTCACCCTGGTTGGGGCTTGGTCGTCATTTCTTTAAAGAGTACTTTGTCTCTTCCTGGGTCAGCACCTCAGAGACGTGCTAGCTTGGTCTTCAGGATGCAGGTCTGTGGAGCTTTGACTTGGGCACAGAAGCCCCAGGCTCACTCTGTTCTGGGCAACAGGCCTGTGCCCCGCAGCATTCTTAGTCCTATGTTAGGTCCGGCTGCTGCAGGCTCGCCCAGGCTTGGGCCCTGTGCAGGGGTGGGGGTGAGGGTGGGGCCCTAGGCCCACTCTGAGCCCAGCACCCAAGCTCTCTTTACCAGTCTGGGCTGTGAGGCCTTTACTCTGTGGGGCACATGATCCCTTTTGGGTCCCTCCCAAGGACCACCCGAATGCTTCTCTATACTGTTGAAGAGGCTGGAGCTGGAACCAGAGAGCCTTCCAAGGACACAAGGCTGCAGGAAGTGGGGCTGGGCCTCCCTTTCCAGGCTTTTGAGTCGTTCCATGCAACCCAGAAAGAATAGGATTGAATCCCGCACCCCAGGCTGACTCAGGGGCACCCTGCCTCCAGGCACAGGATGAACTGGGTGACTTCTCAAAGTCCTATCAATCATGCAGTTCCAGGAAAGGACAAGGCCGGGGGACAGACACTCACTGGGTGCAGAGACAGAAGGTGGTATGACTCATTTGCTAGGACAAGCCTGAGCCCTACATCCTACTGTGTTCTGCCCTGACACATGAGCTTGTCCTAGCCAAGGACACAGGCCCAACAAGACATATGGCTGCAAACCATGTTAGAGACTGGGATGAAGAAGAAGCTGTACAGCAACTTTTTTCTGTCACCGAGGAGCAGTGAGCTCTTCTTCTCTTTCCTGCCTCAGTTCTCCAAGCACATCTGAGCTCCCTTTGTGCACCTCAGAATGAGGCTATGGTGGCTCACACCTCTTATCCCAGAACTTGGGAGGCTGAGGCATGAAGATTGCTAAAAGTTTGAAGCCAGCCTGGGCTACAAAGTGTGTTACTAACTAGCCTGAGCTATAGACTGAGACTTTGTTTTAAAAAAATGTGATAATGATGACAATGATGACAGTGGTGGTGATAATGATGATGGTGATGACAAAGATGATGATGACAATAAGGATGATGGTGGTGGTGGTGATCATGATGATGGTGATGATGATGGTGATAGACATTCTGAATGTAAGCATTGAGGAAGGTTTCTACAGGACAAACTGCAGCCTGTTCCCTCCCGGGTTTAGAGCTCTTTGCCCTTATGATAATGTCAGATAATGCTGGACTGAAGCACTGTTCTGTGCCAGGCTATGTGGCAGCAACTGAGGATGCAGAGAGGAAGCCAGAAATCGGATGTCCACCTTCTTAAAGCACATGAGCTAGAGTCTCCACCCTACATTACCTGGTCAGGAGCTCCAACCTCCTGACACATATGTGGTCCTGCTCCTGGTACCATTGTGATGTTGATGGCAGAAAATGGTGAAGGTTAAGAAACTGAGGTGTGGTAGAAGTGTCCTTAACAGCCACCCAGGCCACAGAAGTCAAAAGGCTGGTCACCAAAGGTTCTGGACAGTCAGTAGTGGTGAGGGCCTTTCTCCTTGCACCCGGCTTCTCATTCTCCCTCTGTCCCCAAACCACAGATGATCCGAAGTTCCTTCTTGGGAGGACTCAGCCCCTTCTCAGCTCTAATTGCTGAGGATTCCCAAGACCCTTGTACTTGGTAGCCATTAGACAGGGGAGCCAGAGCAGAGGATGAAATGCCATCCCAGGGCATCATGATACACCTGCCCCCTGGCTGGTGACCTGGAGCCTTTAGAAGTGTCCTGCTGCTCTCCAGTCCTCTAGGAGGGTCATAATCTTGCTTTCTTCTCTGTTACTGGAGCTTATGCACCCCAGAAGCCTCCTTCAAGAGATTAGTAAGGGCACAGAGGCCCAGAGAGTTGCTGCCCTGGCCCAAGGTCACACAGCAGTGCCCTGCAGAGCTAGGCAGAGGAACCAGATTCTCTTGATCTGATCTGTAGGCTCCATGGGGCAAAAACATGAGTCTGAGATCTGGCCTCCTCCCTGCTCAGGTGTGGAGTGCAGCCAGGCAGGGAGGACAGCATCCAGCCTAATTAGGCGCTGTAGAGGAGCAGAGACAGGAGGGGCGTGCTCAGAGATTAGCGCCCTCCATAGATCATAGGCATGCCAAGGACATAATAAATAATCTGCCCAAAGGTTTTAAAGGTAAAAATCAGCAAACCATTAATAATGTCCCTGGAACCATACATCACACTGAAGTCTTCCCATTACGCGTTCCCGGAGCCGATGCTCCCATCTTCTCTGTGGTCCTCCCTCCTCCCCCCAGTGTGTTTTGCAGCAGAATGGGAGTCCCTCCCCAGCAGCCTGACTGGGATGGAAAAGCCCTTTCGGGTTTGCTGGGCATTCCAAGAGATTTACTTAGGTGTGTGACCACAGAGAGAGAGAGAAGTGCCCACATTTCCTTCTTGGAACCCCCACATCCTGCTTACATGTCCTCTTCTAAGGGGTGAATAGAGCTAGAAGCGAAAGCCCCTCCCCCAGCTTTAGGCAGAAATAACCTGCGTCTGTCTCAGAGACAAGGGTGTTAATTAATTAACACAGCAGGGTCACTCTAAACAGAAGTGCTGATGGCTACATTTCTCACCCCTGCAGCCAGAGGGGCACCAGGTAGGCACTGGGCCTGGCCTCAGGTTCCAGGACTTGGGCATATTGGCTGTGCTTTAGCCTTTGAGGATGAACTAAACCCAGAACCAGAGGAAGGGTGGGGGGAAGCTTCGGGGAGCTGCTGGGATCCTGACCAGCAGCTCAGAGTGCTGGTGCCTCAGTCCTTGGCATGGTTTGGTGACAACCAGGTGGAGATACCGGGGCATTACATTGGAGCCCTCCTGTAGCCCAGGTTGTGAGACCTTGACCATGTCACCACCACTCATTACCCTTCATTTCCTCAGTGACAAGCCGAGGAGAAAGGCCAGCACACTGCAGGTCTTTGGGGTGCCATTGCCACTGTCTCTACACTCTTTCAATGGCTCAAGACTGAGGTGCTAGATGGAAGCTTTCACAGCTCCTTCCATAGAGGGACCTCAAGAAAGACCCCTTAGAGGAGAGTAGCATCTCGAGGACGTGAGTTTAGGGGGAGTTAAACTGGATGCTCCTTCACTCCTCTGAGTTGATTTTTCATGTACAATGCTGGAATTATGGGACTCTGTCACCACACTGGTTGTTACACTGTTACATTATGCTGGGATTCTGAGAGCTCTGGGGAGTCCTGGTCCAGAGCTTGGGCTTTACTAGCCACATCCTGCTGTCAGCTTGGCATCCTCTGCATGGTTCAGGGTCTTCTGTTTTATGAAGCCCCACCTGGTACTATTTGGCTCTCAGAACAGGTTTGATGTGAACTGTTCCCGCAGGTTCGTGTGTTTGAACACCTGGTCCCCACCTGGTGGCGCTGTGTGGGGAAGCTGTAGAACCTTTAGGAGGTGGGACTTGTCTGATGGAGGTGGATTACTGGGAGTGAACCTTCAGCCCAGTTCAGACTTGGGTCCTGTTCTCTGATTCATGATGGGCTCCTAGGATATGACCATTCCCTCATGCTCTTCCTGACAAGAAGCCAGTCACTCCTGATGCCATGTCTTCTGCCACGATGGATGTAATACCCTGAAGCTGGGAGCCAAGTAGATCCTTCTTCCTTTAAGTGCCTTCTATCAGGTACTTATCAGGTACAGCAAGTTAAGACATGAATAGATTGCTAAGTTCACTCGATGGTGGAGCATTAGAGAAATATCTCACCATCCAGAACTCTTACAGAGAGTGCCAAGGATCTAAGGACTATAACAGTGAAGACATGTTGAGGGGTCTGAGCCTTCCCCCTCCCCTAGCAGGTTCTCCAGAATCCCAGAATCTCTTGAGTCCCCTAGGACCTCTTGAGAGTCACCCCAGATATGTGTCTCCTTCAGGGAGTCTTGGTCTCCACATGGTCTGGAGGTATCAGCTGGCAAACTCCCCTGTCATTTCTTCTTCTGTGCCCACTTAGCCCCACGGCTACACTCTATAGACAGCATGTATACCAACAGTACATTTTGTAGTGAGCCTCAGTTTACTCATGTACCAACGCTGGCTTCATCCCTGCTTACCAGTTTGTGGGAATCCAATGGTTTGATAGATGAGGACAAGCTGCAGGAAATATTTAATAAGGTAGCTCTTACTATAGTGGGCTCAGTATCATTTAGCTTAGGGGTGCAGACCTCCACAGAGAGAAGCACATTTCAGCTGAGAAGGGGGTTAAACTGGGGAGGCCTCAGACAAGAGGCAGCCTGTGATTGGCTCCCTGAAGAAACAGGGGTGCTCTGACAAGAAGAGTTGGAAGCTGGGGCCAGTCCAGAGGAGAAAATGTGATAATTCATAGCACAGTGGTTTGGGAAACAGTAACAGGGCAGCTTAACCTGAGCAAGGGCGGGTGTGGGGACCGGGGATAGCAATGCGGCTTGGCACCTGCCATCCGCCTCGCCCCCCGTGAACCCTCCCCTCACTCTGGTCCATTCTGCCTGCAGTGGTATCAATTCTGATGACAGACTGCACTTGGACAATCTGCTGGCCTGAGAGACCCCACTTCCCTCAATTCCCTGTCACTGTGACAGGCCCTCAGTCCCTTCTGGCCTTGATAGATGGCCCTAAGCTGGCTTTCATGCATCTCCGTCTTCCCTAGAAGCTGTGACACAAGTAATTGGTGTCACCTCCATGGTCGCATGCCAAGTGCTGACCAAACAGTCCGTAATAGGGGCTCAGTGTTCTGTCCTTGATTGCGTGGGGGAGGGGCTGTGGGGAACTGAGCTAGCACAACCCTGAGGTTTTGGGGTTCACCAAAAGAGTGGCAGCTGGCTGGAGGTACATGCACAAAGAAACCTTGATCCCAGTCTTACACAGTCCCTATCCTATGCAAAGCTTTCTTCAAGAACTGCACGCTGAGGACATAGGACTGCAAGCTGGTGGAGGCTGGGCCCTGCCAGCAAAGGACCCCGAGAGTCCCCATCTTCATCTAAACATCTAAGGCCAAATGACTTTCAATCACAACACAGACTGAGGTACTGGGAGATGCCTGGTAAGTCAAGCAACCTCCTTGTGATGTAGCACGCTTTATCGTAAGCTAGACCGTGATGTTCTGCTCTTCAGGATGGAGGGAGGCAGGTGGCCTCTAGAACATCTCATCTCCCACCCAAGAGTGGAGTCCCACTATGGCACATGCCTGCAGGAAATGGAGGCCATGTACTTCCATCTATCCCAAGATAGAAACTTCCAGCTCTATGCCATCTGACCCCCTCACCAGAGGCAGACCGAATCAGGGTGGGCTGAGGGCTGTAGGGCATAAAACTCCCCTCCCTTGGTAAAATATGCCCTTCCCAAAGTTCAGTCACACAGGCTGGGCCCCTGGACCAGGCTCAGTGGTCCCTCCTGGCCTCAGCTGACCATGTCTGTGTCTGGGCCTGACAAAGAGAAGCTCTCAGAAATGGTCCTGGAGCTGCTGGCTGTGGACACAGTGAGACCTTCACCTGTGACCTCAAACCCTGCTCTCTGTCTCTCATTCTGAGGACACTGGGTGAGAGTTTCTCTTTGCTCCCTCTGAAGATGGCTGCTGGGCGCTGGACCTCACAGCCCACACATCTGAGGACCAGCTAGCTCATCAGGGCTCCACTGTGCCTTCGTGCTTTCTTTCCCTCAGCCTTCTTCCTTATGTTAACTTCCTACCTTGCCGAGCTGTTCACACCTCACGGGTTGCTCTAAGTCCAACCAGCAAAAGCCGGACTCAGCGATAAGGGCCCAAGTCCGTCCCAACCTTAGTGCCCCGCACTGTGGGCGGAAAAGGACAATAGACCTTCAAGGATTCTCACTCACCCTGGGTCAGGTCTCCAGGGACTCCAGTTCTACCTACAGGGGATGCAATTCCCCATCCATCACACATGCATTTCCTGAAGCAGCAGCAGTGGCAATCCTGTCATCAGTGACCTCCCTGAGCTGCGAGGAGGCGGCTTCTCCCAGAGATCCTTGGATTGATGTCTGTAGGCCATTTAGCCATCAGGACAGTTTGACCCTGTGGTAAGACTAAGCCTCAAGGTATGTGGTTTCCTTGCAGCCCCCAAGGACTAACCTATCTGAGTGACGTCAGGCCTGCCTGGGGTTCTGTGTACCCCGTTTGCATCCCAGGCTGTTGGGGTGAAATGCCCACTTATGGGCTGCATTTGTCTTTGATGGTGAAGTGAATTTCTTGGAGGCAACAAATACATGGATCTTGTTTTTTAATCCATTCTAGTATTGGCATCTTTTTCTTATAAATCTTTAAAGGCTGTGTGTGTGTGTGTGTGTGTGTGTGTGTGTGTGTGTGTGTATGCTGATGTGTAGAGTTCAAAGGACTGTGTTTAGTAGTAGGTCTTCTCCCTCTGCCATGGACTTCGATGACTGAATTGTCAGACTTGCAAAGCAAGTGCTTTTACCTGCTGACCTATCTCAATGGCCCTAGTCTATGTCTTTTTGACTGAGCAATTTAGTCCATTAATGTTCAAAGTTATAATTGAAAACTGGGTATAAATTCTTGTCATTAACTTCTGTCCTAACTACTGGGAGCAGGAGAGTGAACTGGAGAAGCAAGCCCTGGGCTACCCTGGGAGCACTTGCCATCTGCCTGTCCCCTGGGGAAGGCTGCAAGGGCCCTTCTTGGTTTAGTAGCTCTGTCTGCCCCACAATGGAAAGAGGTCCCAGGAGGAGGCGCTGGATGAGGGGCAACTCTCCAGAGAGTGGAGCAAGGAGAACCCCAAGAGCAGTGTCTGTACCGCCTGGGACTTGCAAATCATCCTCCATTCAGAGTTCTGGGAGAGTTCCTGCCTAGGCTCATTGTCCTGAGCTGCCACTTTTCCTCTGCCGCATTGTTCCTTATCAGCATCCTGCATGCTGCAGCGGCTGCACAGGAAAGCACAGCTACCATGGAGGTTGTCGCCTGGGCTGTGAATGCCAGCTGTCCTCCCACACCACTGACCCTACAGGCCCATGCACCAGCGTGGCAGAGTGCCCAGCACTTGGTCAGCTCTGCTTTCTTCAGGTTATCCTGGCATCAAAGCAGAGGATGAGGCAGGAGGGACTCCAGTGCTGGGCCTCTGCTTTCTCAGGGTGACCTTGGGAAGTCTCTGCATTCAAGCTGATGCTGAAGCTGGAATCTCTGCATCTCTAATCCATGACGTGAAGCGCAGGCCCGCTGAGCTGATGTTATTAGGAAGGAGAACGAGGGAGGCGGGAGAGGGGAAGCGCTCTAGGGACTGTCCTTGTCGCCGATGGCTGGGAGCAGCCAAAGAGTTAAGATTAGTGCAGGCCCTATAAGGCTGTAAGGCAGCTGCCACCCAGATCTTGGGGAGCAGAATCTGAGGGGAAGGATTGCAGTTCACTGTTGGCCTGCACTAGGATGGAATATTCTGGAGCCTCAAGGAGAGCTGATATAGATGCCACAAATAAAAATGAGATGTGCCAGGTATATGAGTGCAGGTCTTTAATCAGTCGTAGCGCTGGGGACACAGATGCAGGAAACGTTGTGAGTTTGAGGCCAGTCTGGTCTCTAGTGAGTTCCAGGTGCGCCCGGGCTACACAGTGAGACCTTGCCTCGAGCAACACCTAGTTAATCAGATCAACAAAGCATGGTTTTTAAAATGTAACTATATTCCTCTGGGTGTGGTGGCACACCTGCAATCCTAGCACTTAGAAGGTGGACATGAGACAATCAGAAGTTCAAGGTCATGGGGGAGAGATGCTCAGTGGGTAAGAGCACTGGCTGCTTTTGTAGCGGACCGGACAGTTCCCAGCACCCACATGGCAGCTAACAACCACTGTAACTCCAGTTCCGAGTGATTCAGTGCCCTCTTCTGACTTCCATGTGCACTGCAGAGCATGGGTACATTTACATACATGCAGGCAATAAACTGATACAGATAAAATAAAAATAATAAAATAAAAAAAAGAAGTTCAAAAGGGGCTGAAGAGATGGCTCAGTGGTTAAGAACACTGGCTGCTCTTGCAGAGAACCCGGGTTTGATTCCCAACACCCAGTTCCAGGAGATCCAACACCCTCTTCTGACCTCCACAGGCATTGCACAATATGGGTGCACTTACCTACATGCAGGAAATACACTCCTACACATTAAAAAAAAGTTTTTCTTTTAACAAAAGAAGTACAAGATCATCCTTAGTTACATTTCAAGCTTGAGGCCAGCCTAGGCTACAGGAGACCTTTTCTCAAAACAAACAAACAAACAAACAAACAAACAAACAAATGAAACCCATATGATATTTACTTTTTCTTGTCTAGAATGCTTGGGGTGGGGGTGGGGTGCAGATTGGGGTGGAGGTGGGGTGCAGATTGGGGTGGGATAGTCTGGAGGAGATCCCAGCTGAGCTGTGGGGCATCCTCCCGCCACCCCAGTCCTTTAGATGTGGCCCTAGCTATGGCTCTCTAGTCAGGAGATGCTACCACACTGACGTCCCAAAGCAGCCTAGGTCAAGGTTTCACCCCCAGGCTCTTTCTGCCCCTTGGGGGAGGAGAGAAGGAGCCCTTCTTCAGGGCTTGTGGGCACAGTAGAAACCTGGTCCAGCAGTTAGGGGCACGGTTCTCCTACAAGCGGTGTGTCTTGCCCTCTGCTGGCAATTGCAGACATTGCCAGGTCTCAGCCAAGACTTTCCCTGGAAGACTCACTTGTCTTCATCTGCCTGGGAGAATTGTGGCTTTCTGTGAAGAAAAAGTCTCTCTGTGTGTCCTTACTACTTAGAATCCATCTATTTTACCCTTGTTAATCAGGAAATTAGAGAAAATGAGATATAAAGTTCCCCAATTTTATGTTCCAGAAGGAGTAAAGTTGGAAATTTCTAGGTAATATGGCTTGGGTTCTTTAGAAGGTAGAGGGCCCAGTCTGGGAGACCAGGCATATGAAGAGTTCAGGAAGTCACTGTTCCCAAGGAGAGTCCGAAGCCACTGCTGGTGTATTTGTTATGCCTTCCAGTTGCTATGGAAGACCAAACACTCCTCACGATCCTCTCTGTCTTAGCTCCAGACACTTCCAAGTGACCAGTTATGTCAGTCCCAGCACAAATAACACCCTAATAACTAAGTCACTGGAAGCAGAGGAAGGATCCAATGCATTCCCTTTGTATACCACATCTAGAAATGACCAGCACCTTTGCAGCCTCACAGTATTTGAACTTTGAGTGGAAAGCTGGCAAAGTTGTTAACATAAACTAGCACAGACTATGCTCCCCGTGAACAAGGCCAACCTAGGCTTTGTGGGTCTTCAGCTATGGAGGTATCTCAAAGAAACAGAATGTAAGATTGTGAATCCATCATTAGGCTCAAAAGGCAACATTCATTTGGAAATGATAAAGAAATCACAGCAAATATCATATGTTTACAAAGACTTCATTATCCATGGCAGTTTCAGGCTCACAACTAGTGTGTGCTGACAGCTCTGAGATCTCCCATGTGCCCGTGCTAGCCCTCTCCACAGTCTCTCCCGTTCTCAGTATCCTCACCTGAGTGGTGCGTGTGTTATAACTGACCAGCAACACAATAGCGCCTCCTCAACCCCTAAACTTGACAGTTTCCATTAGAGGTCAGTTTTGGGAATGGGCCTTGGACTGATTTGGGAAAATGAGTAGCGGTGTGTCTCCCTAACAGGATCCAGAGTAGTTTCACTGCCCTAGAAATCCTGCATGGTCTCGCCGTTCATTCTTCCTCTCTGCCTGGTGGCCGCTTACCTTTGCACGGTCTCCATAGTTATACTGAAATAATGCATGGCTAAGAAACAAGCGAACAAAGCCACAGGGGGCTGGAGAGATGGCCCAGCAGTTAAGAGCACTGGCTGCTCTGGCAGAGGACCCAGGTTCAGTTCTGTGCACCCACTTGGTGGCTAACAACCATGGTAACTCCAGTTTCAGGGGAACTGGTACCCTCTTCTGGCCTCTTTAGGCATTGCATGGTATGGGTACGCATCCATATGTAAACAAAACACTCACACACATAAAATTAAAATTAAAAAAGAGTGAATACTATCATTGCACCCATATATAGGATGGTTTAAAACTGTCTGTACCTCCAGCTCCAGGGTCAATGCTCTCTTGGTCTCTTCAAGTACATATTCTCTCTCTCTCTCTCTCTCTCTCTCTCTCTCTCTCACACACACACACACACACACACAGTAAAATAAATCTTTAAAATACAACAAAGCAAAAAACTCACGACTATCACCAGAACCCAGAATAATTATCCAGACAAGCTCCTGGTTCTGTACATTTGAATCTTGTTTTTCTTTCAGTTGATAATTTCCAATGCTGAAGTCCTCAGACATATTCCTACTGAACCATTATGGCTGGCCCTCTGCCTTCTTTTGGTAGGTCATCTGGTTATGCCTTGAGCCACTGCTGCCCCAGAACAGTTAGCAAAGTTTAACATTCCTCAAAGGTGACTGAACCCTTGGCCACATCTTAAGAATGCTCTCAAATCTTTCAGAGCCACCTGCCATTTAAGCATTCAAACATTTACTGGATAGTCCAAAAGCTTTTTCTACCTAGTTCACTCCAGTAGATTGGGTAACATGCACACCTCACCATGTTGGGTCTTTGCAAGCAGAATGAAGGTAAAAGAAAGTGGAAAGAAACGACAGACTCAGACTCGATCAGCTCAAGACCAAACTGGCTTACCTTTGAAAATTTTACAGTATGCTCCTGGGAACACATTGCTATAGTGCTTTGCTTATGATTGAGGAGTCTCAAAGTCTAACCTCCATGAAGTGTGTCGTAAGTCCATACTCCATATACACCAAGGCCAAATCTGAACATAAGTAATAACATGAGTGTCACCCACAAATCCTGGTTGATAAACAATGACACTGTGGATGTCTTGGAGGGTACTTTTCCAAGCAGCATGGTTTAGCAAGAGTGATTCCCATTTTTGTGAGTATTTTCAAGAAACCAGTCATAGGACCAATGAGCTCAATAATCAAACACTCTTTCATCTTTCTCCTCAACTCTGAGGCAATATTAAGCTTAATTTGCCAATGTTCAAAGTAGGCCCAATTTGTACTGTCCCTACCCTGATCTCCACCCCAGAAACATTAACATGGCAGAGAATGCCTGGTAGCCAAGAATAATAGAGGGAAGGCATCTTGGGGGAAGTAATCTGACCTGCTGAGATGTGGAGGCAAGGTTCAAAGTCAGTGGAACAGAACAGGAGGAAACACCTCACAATGGACTCTGCTGGTGTGAGCAGTTCACCGCTGCAGACAGCGCACCAGGCTGAGTTCTGAGTTCCTGGGCAAGGCAGGAGAGGTCTTTGTGAGCTGATAGCCTTCTTGTTCACTGGCCTATTTTGAACAGGGCTTGGAGGAGCCCTGAGGACCTGTGAGATGATTGATACTCTTAGTGATGGGAATTCTCTTTCCATCTGTTAGTGCTTGGATCTTAGGTAAGCAGTGCCCTCTATTGCTCAGTTTCTTGATTTACAGTTCCTGGGGCAGCAATGTTCCCCAGGAGACGGATCGGCTGGCTGGGTGTGTAAGAGGAAGGCCGGGGGATGGTGTTACGTTCTGTAAGACACCAAACATCTTCAACCCAAAGAGAGGATTCTGTCTCAGCAACATACATCCAGCCTTCAATAATTGGGAGTTCAGTATTGCAGGAGTTAACCAAATGAACTGCAAACATTGTTAGATCTTACTATTTTTCCCTAAACGATATATCAGAGCAAATATTTACATAGCATTTACATTCTATTATTTATTATAAGTAGTCTATATATTATTTAAAATATGTAGGAAGATGTGCAACATTCCATTTTCTATAAGGGACTTGCATGTCTGTGAGTTTGGGCATCTTTATGAGATTCTGGAAGCAGTTCCCTGTAGATATTGAGGAATAATTGTATTTAGATTTTAGGGTTAGAATTCTATTAGCATCAGAGTGTAAGACTACTTAAATTTTTTGGTTAATAAAAAAAGAAGGACTGTTTTTTTAAACCTAACTAACACTGGTGGGTGGGGTAGCATCCATGTCACACAGTTCAGGTCATACAAGCAGAATGGAAGGCTGTGTAGTTCAAGGCTTATTCTAAGTGATGGTATACCCATCTCTCTGGAAGCTTTATGTAATGTAAGAGGTCAAGACTGGAGGCTAGAGAGATGGCTCAGTAGTTAAGAGCTTTGGCTGCTCTTGTTGAGGAACCAGGTTTGGTTCCCAGCACACACAGGGTAGCTTACAACCCTCTGTAACTGTAGTTCTGGGGATCTGACTCCTTCTTCTGCACTCTGAGGGTGCTGTACATATGTGCAGCACATGCAGGCAAACACTCATGCACGTAAAATAAAAAGAAAGCTTTAAGAAGAAGAGGTCAAAATCTTCTCCTGTGTTTTGTGAAACATGGACTACTCCACCAGGAGATCTTAAGGGTTTGGAGGTGAATGTATGTGGGGATCTAAAATGACTGGGTTGTCATTTCACTCCCAAACCTATGTCTGCTTTCCCTCGATCTCTTGACATTCTATGCAATATAGTGCGCTCTCTCTCTCTCTCTCTCTCTCTCTCTCTCTCTCTCTCTCTCTCTCTCTGTGGTGGGTGGACCAGTTGCCTTCCTGGGAAGAGATGAAAGAATTGCAGCAGGAAACTCTCTAGTGTGCTCAGTTCCAGATCACTCTGTGCCCTGAGACTCTGCCACATGCTCTGAAACCTATGCTCACATCTGAAGACAGAACCCTTTACTTAACCCCTATGGATGGTTTTACAGCCGCTTCATTGGCTTAACTCCCCAAATAAGAATGCCTAAGCTCATCTGTATTTATGATATTTTCAGGGCCTAATCATAGTTTGGGACTGCACTCCATGGGAGCCAGGCCCATTTTCCATGTAGATTTCATCCTCAGGTGCTTGGGTACCCTCAAGCAGTCACACTGACTACTTGAGCACTTGCCCTGTGCTTCCTGGGCTGGGAGACGGAACTCTGCCATGCCAAGTCTGTCTGGGAGGAGGTGACTCTCTATGCAGAATTACACTCATCATTGTGGGCTTGTGGGTTTCTTCTCTAAGCCCTTACTAAACTGAGAATGGGAGAGAAAGTCAAAGTAAAAAAAAGTCCACAGTATTTAAGGAGGTGCCTAAAGGGCTTTGTGGAAACGCCCAGGGCATGGGAGCCACTGCAGACAAAGACAAACAGAAAGTGAGAGAAAGGAGAGCTCCCTTTGATCTTCTGTTTCCTCGGCAGGGGTCTTGGCGCCCGGGTTCTACATGGCGTTTTTGTTCTCCTGTCTGACTGTGTGAAAGCAGAAACTTCTTCCTCTGATCCTAGGCAAGGCAAGCAGGACCAGGAGGAAACTCCTCAGGGACTCCTGCTCCTCCCCACCCTCCAGAGTCAGAAGGTCTCCGTCTGGGGAATCCTGGCGC
Organism: Eospalax fontanierii; assembly: GCA_035773235.1. Lineage (NCBI taxonomy): Eukaryota > Metazoa > Chordata > Mammalia > Rodentia > Spalacidae > Eospalax > Eospalax fontanierii. The sequence goes on along the minus strand of CM069542.1, from coordinate 56,762,950 downwards.
CCTCGTCTCTGCTGACTTTGCTGAGATTTGGGTGGGGAACTTGGAAAGTGAAAAGGCAAGCTTGACTTTGTTGAATGCACACACGTGCGTGCCTACAGAGACACACACACAACCACACACACGCCCACCCTTCTGACTGTAAATACAGGATTCCAACTCTAAATGGAACAATGAGAGCTGGGTTCAATGGGGCTCCCCCAGCAAACGGAGTGTTTAGGGTTTTGTTGCGATTCTATTGTGTTGACTGGAGTTTCTTAATACAGTAAGAGAGCAAGCAGTTTCCTGTTATGGAAACAGCCAAACCCTGACATTCAGAGAGTCAATCTATACAGCAACTGGATAAACAAGCGAGATAACCATCAGCCATAATTGACACAATAGCCAAGAGGGCATTGCTTGGGGAAGGGGCTGGCACAGACCCAAGCAATTCAGAAGAGCACAGTGCAGCCATCTCCTGGAACAATCCCCATTCACTGTGCCCTGGACACCGAGGCCCCAAGGTTCTGAGGATGCATAACCAGAGCACAGTTCGATGAATCCGACTGCCCAGTGGGAGCTGTGGCTGGCTCTCTGGGGCGACCTGCAGGACTGTGTGGGCCAGAAAGGACTCCAGGTGTGGTTGCTCCTGCAGGGTGTGCTTAACCAAGCCACACTTGGAGTTTCTGCTGCAAAAGAAGCATCCCCAGAGTCAAGCTCAGTCCTCCAACATGCTGTTCTGAGGGCTGCACAAATAGCCATGCTCTGAAGTGCAGACAGGGCAGCAGAGATCATCTGAGCCCTGGGCTTGGCTCTTTGACAATTTTAAGACTAAGCACATCGTCTGTCCATCAAGATCGTGGTCCCTGTCAGTCCTCACTCCACACTCATCCAGTTGGTCAACCTGCCTGGGTGTCAACTCATCACAGAGTGACCTGATTTTCCAGTAGGTAGCATGGCCCATCATTCATGTGTCATGGCCTGGCAAATCTTTCCCTCAGCAGCTAACTTCTACCTAGAAGGAGCGTGTAACATTTACCCTTTGGGTTTAACTAGAAGTTTGGGTTCATTGTGGGGTCGACATAAACCTTCATGGAGGTCTAGCTCTCAGGGTGACCCACCACTTTTTCTGGAACCTAAATCTCTGTTTAGGAAAAGATAGCAAGTCAGACAAGTCCTACAAGGAGGGTAGGTAAGACCTGGAAGAATATTCCAGAAACATAAAGGTCAGAAGAGATTAGCCCAGCACCACCGGGCCTCCTGGAGTCATTTAGTGGGATTGAAAGGAGGCTGTAGACCTGAGCTGACCTGAGTTCGGCTCAGCAATAGGTTGCTTGTCTATATAATGTACAGCCCTGGGTTCAACCCACATCACAAAAGATAAGTTGTGGAAATTTTGTGTTTACTTATTAAATTCTAAACTCCAAGGGCAAGAAGTCACGTAGTCCTCCAGAAGGTCACCCAGAGAGCCAAACACAGCTCCCACTGGGCAGGCCTGTTCGTAGCACATGGCTCTGCCCATGTGCCCTTAAGACCTAGGGTCTCCATGTCCAGGGTGCCGCTCACGGACCAGCGCACAGGTCACAGGGTTTTTTTTTAAGAATTAGCAAAAATCTTAGAGATCATTCCAGGGCAAAAACTAAGGCTTGGAAGGAATAGAGGGTGTGACTCACCCAGTGTCACAGAGCAAGTGAGTGGCGAGCTGAGGTGGGAACCGGGTTTCCACGTCTAGTCTTCTTCCTCCCACCCAGCACTGCATCCAGCGGTAAGGGGCAGATGGCCTGTGAGTTTCCGGCCTTTGGCCCCCGAGAAGCCCACAGAGGACTGCCCAGGGCTCACTAGGGGAGTACCCATGTCAGCATCAATGCCATTCCATCTGCCTCCCAAGAGGACCCTTTCTGGGGCTCCTAATGCAGGACCACATCCTAGCTTCTTGACCAAGCAGGAAGGAGGACAGCAGGCCGACTCCCTGTTCCCTGAACCCTGCCCACTAGCCAGACTTTGCCCGAGCCAGTGACGTGCCAGGTACCTCCATCACCCTGGCCACAGAGAGAGCTGTTACAAAGTCAAGTTCAAGAATGAAAGATTTCTCAAGTCAAGAGCAGCAATCCATGAACTCAAAACTCACAGCATTTCCCATTTCTACAGCACTTTATAGTATATATAGCAGTCCTGACTCCACACAGCCTTGACTACTTGTGTTCACAACGCCCCATTATCCATCCTATACCAGTACCCCAGGCCCAGTGACTGGCCTCACACCACATATCCGGAGTCCTGCTCTAAGGAGTGCTCGAGACTCTTTCCCTAGCCCAGCACTCCTTCCCCAGGGCCCCCCCCCCACATGCCAAAGTTCTTAGCAGGTTATATATACATTGTTTGCCCATATTCTTCCCAACTGGCAACTTTCCACCTTATGTTAAATATCATTGTTTGGGAAGAATGAAATGTACGTTCCTATTAATCTTAAGTTCTTAAAGTAATAAACATCTCTGTACCGTGGTTCTCTCACATAAGGTGATCATGGCCTGGCCTGCTCTGGTTCCCATCTCTCCATGGTGGAGAAGCAAGCCTCCTTGGATCACATGTACGGAATGATGAAGATGTGGCCAAGCTAAGGAGCCAGAGTTCCTGTCTACACACTACCAGCTAGGAACAGGTGATTTTCTGGGCTCTGGCTTCCAACTTATTGTGACCATATCTGCTTCGTGGCTGAGAAGGCAGATTTAAGGGCCTCCTGCCCTGGAGCAGCGTGTGACACAGTTCTGCCCCCACACTCAGTTCTGTTCTTTTTTCCCTGCCAGCACATCTGGCCAGAGAGCCCACATCTCTGCCATCCTTCTTGCTGTGGCCGACTATAGGCCAGACTCTGGCATCCATTCTGGCTCACAGGACCCATTCGTGGCCTCCCTTGTTCACTGTGCTGGTTCTGTGCTGGGTTTTGCTGGTCCTTCTAGCACATTTTCATGTGACCCCCAGAGTTCAAGCACTAGAACTCCTCTGGTCTGGATCTGAGGCAGCCCCAGCCTCTGCCTGACTCCTCCTGCTCCACTGGCCCAGGTGAGCAGCTTCACAGAGGCCTAGGCTGTCTGCTACCATCCTAACCAAAGACACAGCTAGGTCGCTCTTCTTCAGTCTCCTTATGTTCTCAGAGAAGAATCTTTTCAGAGATATTGTCTGCTTGTTCCTGCTTTCTTTAGTAACAGAGTAGGAGGAATATGGGTCGGGGCGCAGGGGATAGTGGGCCAAGTTCAGGTCTGAGACACACAGACCCGTGGAAGGGGTGCACTCCCAGGTTCCTCACTTACTATGCCATAGCTGGTGCTAATGGCTTCCTAGAATCTACAACAGGACATTTGATATCATGAGACCACTTTTAAGTCAGGCCAGAAGGCTCAGGGTAGAAGCTATCCCTGACCCCAAATTTTCATCTGAAAAGCCCACTTTATATGGCCCCCAAGGGCCCTGATCTGGCCCTCCCAGCAAGCTTCTGAGGAGCAGGACTGCTTGACACCTAATTCCCTCCCCTCCACCCTTCCACCCACAAGGCCTCTCCCTTCCTTCAGCTCTCTAAATCTTCAGGTGCTTGCAGGCACAATTCACAAAGACCTCCCCTTGGAAACCTCTCCTCCTCTATTTTGCGAAGGAGAAACTTGGGAGATAGTGGGATTGAAGAAATCACCTGGGGTCACACAGCTCGGGAGTGGGAACCACGAGTCTCCATCAAAGCCACCAAGGATGTTTCCTTTAGACCCTTCCCCTTGTCTCACAGGATGGTATGTTTGGCTCACAGCCTAGTTTTGAGTGCTAGGGCGGCCACTCCTGCCCACCTCACAGTGGGATGTGCCTCTTCTGACCTGAAACAGGGCCAGGCACATTCTCCTCCATGAAGACCACAGTACTAGTCTGGGACAACAGCTACCACCGCATACTCTGAAGCTGACAACAGCTGCCACTCAGTGGAGACCCCACTGTGCCTGGTATACTCCGCTCCCTTGGAAGGCATCATCCCATTTAGTCCCCACCCCCTGTGAAGCATCGTTTTCATCTTTAGGGGAGACTGTGGGCTTCTGGTGACCATGCATCTCCTACTCTCAATTTGATAGTTTTAGTAACAACCACTCAAAACGGTTACAGGGCCCTACTCACTTCAACTCTGGCCTTAGATGAGGCGAACTTGCTGGGGGAAAGGGGTGCTCAGCCACTCTGATGGAACATGAGGTGGTGCAGACCTTCCCCAGGGAGCCATGCTGACCTGATGCAAACGATAAGATAAACTATGGCCTTTGAATGACCTGAGTGGGGCTCCCATTGTTTAAGGGAGGGGAGGAAGGGCAGTGGGAGGTGGAGGATGGTGCAGGGTTGTTCACAAGAGAACAGAATTCCAAAGGAAGATTCCATGAAGAATTTGTCCCTGCTTTCAAAGGACAATGCCTCCCCCCATCTCCTATAAAACAACCAAGGTTTCTAAGACCTGGGACTGGGCAAATAACCTCTCTGGGTTCCCCTTTCCTCTATTCTTGGGGATAATGATACCCACGATTTAGTTCTTTATGCACAAGTTCTTTTATTGAGCACAACTGTCATCCTTTGAGCTGTGGTCACACAATGATGCCTGTTCTCTTGGAACTCTCCAGTGAAAAATCGCAGAAATGCAACAGTGAATCGATATTAAGATGCTGGCAAGCAGTGGAACTTGAGAACCATCCTGGAGGTATGGACAGAATGAAGGAAGAGCAGTAGATAGATGTGGGACAGAGGGACATAAATGCAGATGGGGATAGCCCAGTAGCCAGGGCTGAATTCTTTCTCCACTGTGCTAGTACAGTAAGTGCTCCCTCCCCCTTCCTCACTGTGTACCTCCACCCCATCTGTGCCAGCCACACCCACCAACTCTCCAGTTCTTCCTGACTGCCATCTTGACACCTCCGAGAGGTCCCAGGGTCCAAGCCTCTCCAGGGGAGCAGGGCCAGCTGCGCTGCTTTGAACCTCTGGAACCCTCTAGAAGGTGAGAGCGGGCCTAGTTTGGAAACAACAGAGAGGCAGGGATGTAGACTGGCAATGCAAAGGGGGTGCTCTGAGGGGAGAAGGAGGAGGAAGGCAAGTGGCTCCTGGGAGCAGTCAGTTCACAGCAGGGACTTGGCCCCAGGTTGAATGGGGTTTGGAGAGGGAGGAGACTGATAATCTGTTCCACGTGTGGAGGCAGCCTCTTGCTCTCAAGTCTCCTCTTCCTCCAGACATAGAGTAGCATCAGAGTAGGCTTCAGAGGATGCAAGTGGCTCCCAAAGGGGCCTGGAGCCATCAAGAAACTGGGCAGAAACCAAAAAAGCGTCTAACAAGTTCCCTCATGTACTGGAGAGGTTTAGTTGTCAGCTTGACACACCTGGGTAGAGGCAGCAGCAATTGGGAAATTGCCCCCATTGGACTGGCCTGTGGCCATGTCTGTGGGGTATTTTCTTAATTGTCGAGTGGTTTGGGAGGGCCCAGCCCACTGTGAGTGGTGACACCCCTGGGAGGGTTGTTCTGTATTATATAAGAAAGCAGCCTGAGCATGGGCCAGGGGAGCAGCCAGTAAGCAGTGTTCCTCCATGGCCTGTGCTTCAGCTCCTGCCTCCAGATTTCTGCCCTGAGTTCCTACCTTGGGCTCCCTCAGTGATGAACTGTGTGACCAGGGAGATGTAAGTCAAATAAACCCCTTCCTCTCCAAGTTGGTATTGGTCAGGGTATTTTGTCACAGTGATTGAAAACAAACTAGAACAGCTTACTTTGCAGGTGAGGAACTGAGAGACACCGGGAAGGTGCTCACTCTGCTGAGATCACACAGCCAAGCGGTTTCCTTTTGTGTTTTGACCCAGCCTTTTGACCATCAGCACGATAGTTACTTTCTGCTCTACTTTCTAGACTTTGGCCTGTTGGTCCCCAGTCCAGCAGGTGTACAGACCAGAGTTATTATCGGCACCCTCTAGGTTCTAGCTGAGGCCCTTAGCCCACTTGGTGTCTCAGAGATTTGGCTGCCCCATGTTCCTGGTACACGAAATAAAGTTATGCCAGGTAAGGTGGTGCACACCTTTAATCACAGAACTCAGGAGGCAGAGACAAGCAAATCTCTGTGAGATTGGGGCCAGCCTGATCTACATAGTGAGTTCCAGGTCAGCTGGGGCTACAGGGAGACCATGTCTCAAAAAGACAAAAATAAACAAAAATAAGAGTGAGCTAGGGAGAGAGAGAGAGAGAGAGAGAGAGAGAGAGAGAGAGAGAGAGAGAGAAAGAGAGAGAGAGAGGGAGAGGGAGAGAGAGAGAGAGAGTCACCCTTGTCCTGGTGACATTTCAGAGCGCAGCAAATTTTCCCTCATGAAGACAGTGTTGAGCAGCTCAGTTCTGGGCAGTGCACTGTGGCAGACAGTGCTTCGCAGACTGGCCTCCTTGACCTCAAAGACAAAGATTATCTCTGCCCTTTAGCAGTTACCAGGTTCCCTGACAATCTCACACGCTTCTAGGATCCTCAGAGCTCTTACAGTTGATCCCCTTCAAACATCCTGAGCTGGCAGACCAGAAATAAAAGATGCCAACATGTCAAGTACAGAACCCCTTGTTCACTCCGAACCTGTCCAGTGGCATCTTTGTTACCATTTGTCATCATGCCGGCCCCAGGACCCAAGGATGCGCATTCTCATGGATACTGCTATGCATTCTCCAATAGCTCCCAAAGGCCTGAGATGGCCGAAGACATTGATGACACACAAACAAACTGACCACTGTCAGGACCTGCCCTTAGAACAAGTTCACTGTGAGGATTGCTCTGCTCCTAATAGATTCTCAGCAAATACTGATCACTGAGCAACACAACCTCTTCCAAAGACAGAACCAAGAGAGCCTGTGTGTGGAAGTGGTGAGACTCAGGGTCACGCTCGGAGGCTCCTCCACCTGCCTGGGTGGTGAGGTTACTCTTGGCAGGACCAAGATCTCTGGTTTATCCAGCTAGTATGTCTTGTAAACCACTGTGCTCTGATTGTGAGCTGTGTCCCCATGAGTGCATAGGTTTGAACAGATGGAAGGAGGTCATGAAATGGAATCTAGCTGGAAGAAGTGGGCCCTACTTTCTGTCTTGAGGGGTGGATATGATCTGATGGCTGTGGCCCCAGCTCTGTAGAATTTGTTCTAGAGCACAAGAGATGACAAGAGGTAGAAGAGAGGGGGTTAATCTGATGGCAAGACCCCCTCAAGTTCACAGGGTCAGTTAAAAGGACTCCAGGTTCCTCAACCTAGGTGATGAGCTGTACATCTGGCTTGTTGGGTCTCAGCCCTCACATAAGATAAATGGTCCTCCTCAGCTTCAGTTGAGGGGTGGGCCCTGCTTTCTGTCTTCTCTTTGCTTCTTGACTGCAGATACAATGTGACCAGACATGCTACATGCCTTACAGCCATGATAGACTGTGTCTATCATGTTGTAAGGCAAAATAAACCCTTGTCCCCTTAAGCTGGTTTTTGTCCAGTATCTGATCACAGCAACAAGAAAAGTTAGTAATAGAATCATCTACCCTGAAATGACGAACCAGAGAATCTGTGGTATAGTGTCTGTCTCAAGAAGATGACATCTCTTATTTCAGGATGACAAAGCTCTCCCTCACCGAGGCAGCATGGCTGTGAATGTGCTACAAAGACTGTTAAACACAGCTCTGACATCTCTGCCTAGCATCTGACAAGAAGGCTCTCAGCAGATGGCATGCAGGGGTGTGTCCTGTGACTTACATTGAGTTGTGATATACTGGCCATGAATATTTGTGAACGGGGCAGTGGACCACATTCATTCTGGCCTCCATTTCTCCCTGTGGTCTGATACCAGGCCAACTTGACTTATCTGGGTGACCTGCCTGGCCCATGTGGGCAATTGAGACGGAGGCCTCCCAAGCTCTTTGATTAAAGTCATTCACAGATTACCACCTAGTTTTCCATCATGGAGAGCTGCACTGGGTGGTCAGGTCATTGGCACTCTCTCCTCTGGGAACTGAGGGATAGGTTTGGTGATGTGAGAGGCACAAGCTCACAGGGTCAGTTAAAAGGACTCCAGGTTCCTCAGCCTAGCTGATGAGCTGTACATCTGGGTTGATGGGTCTCAGCCCTCACATAAAATGAATGGTCCTCCTCAGCTTCCAATCGCACCCCTCCCCACTGGTGGGCATCTCCTGGTCCTGGTGTCTCTGGCATCCAGAACTGTGGCTACCCAGCTCCATATGCACCTGAGTTCCTTCTTAGCAGCTTTCCTTGTGGAAACCTAAGGGGTACCAGCCCTTCTGGAGGGGGTCTTGCCATCAGATTAATCCCTCTCTTCTACCTCTTGTCATCTCTTGTGCTCTAGAACAAATTCTACAGAGCTGGGGCCACAGGCATCAGATCATATCCAGCACAGAGCCCAGGAGTCCAGCCCTGAATGGCCTCTCGTGGCTGGGGTGAGGTCAGGGACACAGAGCAAAGGGCTGAGGTTGGCAAAGGGGGAAGGTCTGGCAGGAGTGGCCATCCCCAGCATGGAATGGATGGAAGTCTCGGCGGAAGCACCTGGTGGTAACGGAAATCCAGGACAACTTTTATTATCCCTGTTCACAGGTCCATTCAGCCTGCATTGGTGGCTTCCTATTTCCTCTGCTGGCACTTCACACTCATTCATAACAAGAAAAGCCATTGTACTGCGGAGTTATGGGCTGAAGGTCCCCACGGGGAGGGCATTAAACACGTTGGGCCCCAAGACTTATTTTTAAAATTGCATTCCTGTCTCAAACCCAGCTTCTTATTTTTTCCTATTCCTAGTGTAAAAATCTTAGAGAGTGGGGTTCTCTCTTACAGAGTTAGTTCTCCCAAGAAATAGCTATGAAAAACAACTATTCAATTCTTTCTCTCTTTACCCTGATCTTCTGGGACCATCTCCCCTGAAGACAGGAAAGAGGCCCCTCTTAACCCTAGCTCTAGATCTCACACTGGCTTGACCTACAACTTGGAGAGCTGGTATGAGGTTTGGGTCCTAACTGTCAGATGGAGGAGCCGGCCTGATTCCGAGGGTCTCTAGTCCCCAACAGCCAAGAAGTCTATGGAGTCACATCTTGTTCATGTGACCCATGGAGAGGAACCTCCACTTGGAGAGAGCACAAGAAGATCTACATGTATGGTTTCTCTCCACATGAAGTCAGCAGAGTTCCAGGGGCCAAAGTTACCCTACAGACTCTTGGTCAACACATCTTGACCACGGAAGACTCTCAGGGCTGAGGATGAGTATAAGCCAAGCCCCTCATAAAGATGCATCCGACTTTGATAACCAATGGAGCAGTGCCTGCCATTGTCCAGGCACGGTCAGCCCCAGGGCCAGTGCCTGGAGCTGCTGAGACTTCTGTCCAAGTTCTAGATGCTTCTCCTCTTAAGGGAGAAGCCTCCATCTGATAGCCGACATCTCCCATTTGCTCTGGCTTTGTGAGGCTGGTGATCTTCACGATTGCCACTGGGTGACTGTTAACACTCATGAGTCAACATCTGGCTGCCACAGCATACCTGATTACAGAAAATAACCAATTTTTATTTGATCTCATTATCTGTTAAAGAATATTGTTCTGACACTTATCAAAATGGTAAGGAGGACTATTCAGGGCTCTCCCAATGAGTGTCAAGACGGCCACAAGAGAGAAGAAGCGAGTCAGGCTCGACTCAAAGGTAAGAGCAGGCTGGATACACTGCCGTGAGCAGATAGGGCTATTAGAAGATGGGCACTTCAGGGATGGAAAACTCTGGCTAGACCATCCTAAGGGGATTGTTGCTGAGGGTAGGCCAGAGATGGTGGAGTGAAGGATTTGATTGGCTATGGTGGGGTTGGATAGATGCTCATGGGGTGGAGGGCGGGAGATTGCCTATGAGTTGACCTGGCCAGAATTTGAATAAACCTATTCCACAAGGATAGACCTGGACCCAAGAGGGAGGGAGCCCAAAATAGGTACAGAGGTGTCCCAATGAAGTTCAGCCGGGAGGGGGACCTCGTCATACTCTGCCCCAAACGGGAAGTGCTTGGCAAGCAAGAGCCATTGTTTTGTCTTTTGACTTTCCCTGGTCCTGAGCTCTCTCTCTGTCATCCCTTTCTAGAGAGGAGATGGGCCTTCCTTGCCAGGAGCAGAGTCTGTATCCTGATTTAATGCCTTCTGATTCTAAGGCCAAGATTGGAGAAAGGCTTCGGGAGACCATGGGGTCTCAGGTTGCTGCACCTCCACTGTCCCTTAGCGGCAGTGACGGGCACGGGAAGTGATGGAACTTGGTACTTCCTGCTGCTCATCTCTTTCCCAGTTGCCTGTAGCTGAGAACCGGAGCTCTGGGCTGATACAAGGCTTCACACTATGTTACTTGGTCTCAGTCCTCAGTGAGTGCCTGGGAGAGCAGGTGAGGTGTGGGAGGAAGGGCTAGAGTAGAGAGAGGCCCCTGAACTGCTGTCAGCACCCCTGTCAGGAGGGGAGGCTCTGTGAGGCTGTGGATCTTTGACCCACCCTTATAGGTTCTGAAAAGAGTCCAGGTTACCCTCTCTGCCTTCTCAGTTCTGCTCTGGAGTTTTGCTAGTTTGGAGTCAGTGGACATGAAAAATGAAAACTAAAACACATGGCACCTACCTGTTAACCTCTGACCTTAATGGCTCTTGGTTAGAGTTAGTCTGAGGAGACATGACCACACAAAGATCTGGGTGTGTAGACAGGTGAGGGTGAGGTGAGACCCTGCTCTCCTATCCCTCTTGCTCTGTGGCTCTGTAACTATTTGCCCATGATAAGCTAGCTGGCATTCCTACTTTGCTATTTGTATATAAACAGATTTCAGGACAAGTTTATCAAGATACAGGCTCCCCACAGCAAAATTCTCACCAAGACAAATGAATACAAAAGAGTCAGAGCAGGCAGTCCTTACACACTTACCTGGCCCCTGATCACAGGCTGGCACCAAGACCTTTTCTATCTCCCCAGGGGATTCTGATAAAAGTTCCCCCCACAAAGATGACCCCTTAAATAAATGAGAAAAAGTCAGTATCACAGCCCAGAACTGAGACTGCAAGTCTGTGGGTGGGCATGGATGGGCATGGGTGGGCATGGATGGGCATGGGTGGGCATGGGTGGGCATAGATGGGCTTGGGGCCATCTTAAAGGCTGACAGGTTGTCACTGAAGAGATGTCCAGGGTGGGGCTGCCCCTCCGTGGGCTCAGTGTTCTCCAGGCTTCCATCCTCAGTTGCTCTTCAAGCTCAGATCCACTGCCCTTCCCTTGGTCATTGCCTTTTTTTCTCAGTCCACTTGACTGTTCATAGAAACAGAGAGCTTCCAGAGATGATCTTAGGTAGCCCAGTTCTGTGTTATGGACTAAACTGTCTCTCATTCAAATGCCAGGGGTCTTTAAGATCATGGTTAAAACAAATGAGGTCATTAGAATGTGCCCCAACCCTGTCTGACCAGTGTCCTCACGGGAAGAGTAGGATACATGTACGCAGAGGGACTCCATGTGAGGGTCAGGGAGAAGATGGTCATCGTCCATCCAAGGGGAGTAACCTTGGCAGGAACGGGCACTGTGGACACTCCAGTGCAGACTTCCTTCTCCAGGACCACAAGCTAGCAGGTCTTTGTGGTTCAACCTGGGCAGTCTATGGTTATTATTGCAGCATGAGAGGACAGATCATCCCCGGGTTAAGATAACTCAGGATATGCCACGGGAGGAAGTGGGGCTCCAGGGACTGCACAGTGGAGCCAGAAGGGAGTTACGGGCCTGTGAGCTTCCCGAAGGCGAGGATGTCACCCTCTCTACATTCTGCCATGGCTGCTCAGGAGGCTCTGCCTTCTGCATACTTCTCCAGATGGAGAGACAATCAGAAAGGGAGAAAACTGTCTACGGGATGAAGGCGGGGGAGGTGGTGGGGGGGGAGGGGAGTGGTGGGAACCTTCTGTCCTACAGGAGATGGCTCTGGGGGGGCAAGAGAACTGAGATCTCAGCCAGCTAGACTCAGGGATGCAGGGGGAGGGAGGGCAGCAGGAGGTGGACACCTCTGGCAGATGAAGATGCTTCCAGAAGGAGGGCTGAGATTAGGTGCTCAGAATCCCTGGCAAACCCTTGGATTTTTCTGAGCTGGAGCCAGGGGTGCAAGGAGGCGAGAGGAGGAGGGAGGTTTAAGGGGCTGGTGAGGGAGGGGTGTTCTACATGTGCAGGGAGCGGAAGGAAGAACGAGAGGAGAGAAGGCTGGGAGTCCTCAGAGCATGGCTCTCACGTCGAAGGCATCTGACCTCCCTACTCTCTTCTTCACCTACGCTTGCTTGGTGGGCCCCGGACAGCGCAGGCAGCATCCGAGTGAACATACACACAGAAGGCTGCTCCAGGCATGAAGCCAGGCTCCTAATCCTGGTTCTGTTCTGGCTTTCCTCGGTGGCTTGAGTGGGTCCCAGGGTAAGCCTTGGCACCCTGGCCCGTGTACCTCGTCTCCAAGATACCTTCTGGTGATGGAGCTCACTGCTTCCCCAGGGTACACACTTGCCTCTGCCATCCCGGAGCATCCATTATGGTGTGAACTAACCTTCCAGTAGACTCCAGTGTGCTCTTAGTCGTGCCCTTTAGTTTCTAAGAATAAATGGTTCTAGTGGATCTGGAACCCCGTCTTTGTCCCTGATCTTTCTCCAGGGAATTTACCTGATCTGCTTTCTAGGGAACCTCCAGACCTTTCCATGCTGGAGCCCCTACATCTTTCTTTTGGTACGCCCATATTCCTTTGGAAGTTGTATGTGACCTGGGGGCCACTAGGGGCCAGCCCTCTCTGAGCACTATCCCAGCCCTGACATTCTTTCTGCACCCCACTGTGTCCCAGGAGTCTGCTTTTCAGGGTCTAAACCCATGATCCCCAAATGCTTCCATCCAGACCCCTTGGAGCCCTGGGCTACTGTCCCCAGGCAGTTCCTGGAAAGGGGGGCTCTGTGTTATTGGCCTTGTGGAGGGGAGCCCTCCTGCTCTTCCAAGGGTTAACAGACCGGATAGGAAGCTGGTTCCCGGAAAGGGGAAGGATATCTTGCCTTTTATCCGGGTTACAATGCTGAAAGTGAGCCAGTTGGGGGCAGGGCTGGAAGCCAAAACTCAACCACCCCCAAATAAAATTATGAATGGGCCGGTTCCACAACAATATGGGGGCCGTGGGGAGGAGGGAGCTTCCAGCCTGTTGACAAGTGGCAAGGTCAGGCCCAGTCCCCGTAAACAAGTACTTACAATGCCCCTCTTCCCTCCGGAGAGGCAGCTCCTCTCCAGGGCTGTCCCCTGGGTCCCAGCCTCCTCTGCCCCTCATCCTTGGGCAGTCTGTCCTCATACAGCCACTGCTGCTGGCTTCCTCAGGGAAAGGCCAGCCCTTTGTGAGCCCGCACTTCCTCCCCCTGTGGGAACCACTCCTGAGCTCGGGGACATCTGCCTCAAAGCTTCTTTCTCAGGGGCCCAAGGTGGGAAAGCGGAGGGACTCTGACTGCAGAGGAGGGGGCTGCGACCTGGGACTGGGATTGTCATCACAGACTGGGGTAAACAATGAGGGGACCCCCAGGTCCCCCGGCTGGGACTTCCCTCTCCCACAGCCTCCTTTGTGTGCTCTAGGGAGGGCAGGGGAATTTTCTCTTGTTTCCTTACTTTGGTTTCCCTTTTTAAAAAGTTGTCATTTGATTGGTAACCCCACTCCCTGACTTCCCGGGTCCAAGAGTTTGCGGGGAGGTGTACATCAGCAGAGAGGGGTCGGACAGGGGGCAGTCATGAGATTTAGGAGAGACCTCCTGATTCCTTCATGAGGGAGTGTTCTGCCTGCTGAGGGGGGTCAAAGATTGGATGCTGGGGTTCATAGCTACGGAGCCAGCCCTTAAGCTTGCATCCCTGTGAAAGGAGTCCCAAGCCCTAAGTGGACACATCCCAAATGGCAGACGCTGTGGTTGTCGGAAGGACGGAAGAAGCAGGCCAAAGATTCTAGAACAACTGGAACATCCTGTGACTCCATGATCCTTCCTGCCAAGAAGCCATCCCTGGGAAAGAAGCTGTCTGTCCCTGGATTCGGTATACATTCCACGGTGGGGTTCAGGGATGATGGGAAGGCTCTGTTCTTTAGAGAATTTGATTCAGACATTAGGCACTATAGGTGCTCGGTGACTGTTCTCATCCCCCGGAGCTCAGGTCCAGAGGCCCACATCTAGACACCATAGTAGAGGTAGGCACCTGCTTCAGCACCTGGGGTTAAGGACTCGTAAGACTTTCTAGAAATCACCCTTGTAAATGGAGAGACTTCAGTCCCACACTCCTGCTGCCCAAGCACTGGATGCCTCAGCTGGCTTGAAGAGAGGTGTCCTGCAGTGCTAGTGAACACTGGAGCCATACGGGAGCTGAAACCCCAGCGCTAGGCAGCCTCTGAAAAAGCCTTTGAAGCTTCTTATAAAACAGGCCGCGAGGGGCTGGAGAGATGACTCGGTGCCTACGAGCAGAGGACCCAAGTTTAGCCCCTAGCATCCGGGCAGCCCACAGCAGCCAGTATCGCCTTCCCCAAGGATCCGACACCCTCTTCTGGACTCCGCGGGCACCTGCACCCACACAGCCCTGCTGGTGGATGAGGCTGCAAGGTGGTTGAGAGGAAGACTGGTATGGTTGGACTGTGTGAACAAAAGAAAAACTGCATCTTGAAACGGAACATTCTACAGAGGCTAATCAATTGATGAGAACTTCAGGGATTGTGGAGAATTTGGAATGCTGCAGGTCCAGAGCCCAATTCCCATTTATCTTGGGGTATCTTTAATTACTAAATAGCCACTCCTTGTCCCCTTTGTTTCTGACTTAATATCCTGTGACTAACAGATAAAAACATTTTGGAATGTATTTAACTTAGCAGACCAGCAGCTTCTACCAACTCAAAGGCTGAGTGTCGTCAGATAGCATCTGAGGCCCTCTTTTGCTCTGTCAGCCGACTTAAGTTTCCACCAATGTGTTTGAAAAGTGTCTTCATTTATGACTTTTCTGTGTTCTTTTACTATAAAAACTTCATGAAACTATTACCATGTGGAACATGAAATTGGGAGTAACCTGAGTTACTCGGACCATGGTCACACTTATTTGGTTTCAGAATAAACTATCTCTTATCTCCTTTAAGGTGAAAGTTATGCTTTTGCATCAACAAATGTAGCCATGTCTCCTGCTCACACATATCCACATACCTGATAAAACCACACAGAGCTACCCTCCCAACACACAAGTGCATGTAAAATCTGAAGATTCAGTATGCTGAGTGTTACACTCAGAAGTTATCCCTAACATCACCACGGCGGAAGCTGTGGGGGGCACACATGACTTCTGGTAGGTCATTTTCCAGTTTTCTGTGGATCTATAATTTGTTTAAAATAAGAAGTGAAAATCAAAACTCCAAACATAAAGGGCTAGGCAGAAGACTCAGCCAGTAAAGGGCTTACTCAACAAGCAGGAGGGCCTGAGTTCAATCCCTGGAACCCATGCGAAAAAGATGGACACAGCGATGTGTGTTTGTAATCCCAGAGCAGGATAGGCAGAGACAACTGGATCTCTGAGATTCACCGACCAGCCATTCTGGTCAACTAGACCTGCTGGCCACTGAGAAAACAAGGTGGAAGGCACCTGAGGAACGATACCTAAGGTGGACGTGCGTGTCTGTGTGTGTGTGTGTGTGTGTGTGCTCTCCTCACCTCCAAACTCTGACCACCCTACCATTGCATCAGAGTTTGTCAACACACACAAGGCCAAGGCCTAACATAGCTGGCCACTGTTCAAGTCAGAGGCAGAAAAGCAAAGGCTAAGCCACCAGCTCCTCTCAATCTCAAAACACCACTGGGTGCATCACCAGAGCAAAGGAGTTGGAGTGGGATATGACAGACAGCCAGGTGCTGAGATGTCAATCCCAGAGCACAGCAAAATGGTCTTGGGTTTGGTATCTTCTGCTCTGAAGGGGGCTGAGTAGTTTCTCAGTCTCCTCAGACCCAGAGAGGCCTCCCCAGAAGACAGGGAGGGGCAGGACGAGCTGGCAGCCACCCTCACGGGCTCTGTCCTCTGTGCTCAGAAGATGACATGCTGTTCTGCTGAAACCCTGATAAGCTGTGCTTCCATGGAGCCTGTGTGGACTGCATAGGTGGCCAGGCGCCATGGCAAAGCTGTGTGTCTTTTCAGAGTTGGCTTGGACATATACACAAAACCTTCTGTGGTTGTGCTGGGTGGAGATGTTCTGTATTAGCTTGGCAGGGGAACTCAAGGGTGGCTTTCTGATGCCGGCCGTAATCCAGCCACCCTGTGGGGGATCTCTAGGTCGCATGTCATTCTGTTTTTGTTTTACTTTCTAATATTTTTGTGTCGCTGGGAAGCAAACCCAGGACCTTACGCATGCTAGGCAAGCACACTCTCTGCTACCAAGCTACATCTGCAGCCTCTGTTTTTCATTGTTTTGGAATCTCCTTGTTTTCTGCCATTGCCATACTAGTTCAAATTCCTACCAGCAGGTAAGGCCTTGCTTTTACTCCACATTCTCACCAATACTTAGACTCTCCCATGACCGACAGCCTAACAGATGGCAGTAATGACCGCCAGTCTAACAGATGGTGGTGTTTGCTCATGTGGGCTTGGTATGGTTTTTCCCTGATGACTGGTGAAACTGAGCTTTCCCAAGTGCCTTTTGGCCATTTGTTGGTCTTGGAGAAATCTCTCTTCAGACCCTCTGTCCACTTGAAAGATCAGATTCCCATCTTCTTGATACTGAGTCATTTGTGTTCCTTAAATACTTTGGCTAGTGTAATGGTTAGTGGTGTCAATTTAGAATCTAGAATCACCTGGGCAGGCAGGCCCAGTGAGAGAAGGTCTAGATTACAGCGGCCTGTGGAGGTAAGTCATTAATCGGGCTAACTGAAGTGGGAAGACTCACTCTGGATTGGAAGGCACCACTTCATGGGCTACGTCCTGGGCTGACTGGAAAGAGGGGCGAGAGCTGCGCGCAAGCACTCCTTCCTTTCTGGTTCCTTACTGCAGAGGCGAGGCGACCACCTCCTGGAGCTCCTGCCACTGTCGCCTTCCCGAAATGATGCACGGCCATCTGGAACTGTGAGTCAGAATAAACCTCTCCCCTGTGCTACTGTGTAAGAGGATTTGATCACAGAGACAGGCAAAGAAACTGAGAAAGACAGTAACCTGCTCATTAGGTATAAATTTGCTAACACTTCTCCCTATCCTGTAAGTTGTCTTTTCACCATGTGAACAGTTTTGCTTAGCTCTGTGGGAACTTTTAAACTGAGTGTGGTCCTCTCTGTTTCTACCTTGTTGTCTGAGCTTTCTGAGTCACATCCAAGCTTAGCACAATGTGCAGGAGACTGAAGGGAGATGGTCCCCGAGTCTCTGACCTGCTATACCTTCTCAGGAAATTCCACCCTAGAGGCACTGGTTAGTTAAGACTTAAATCAAATAGTTTCAGACTCACTCTAAAGGTAGGACTGAGAGTTTCTTCACAACCAGAGGCTCTCACATGAGATGTTCCTTGCAGCACAGACTTTAAGCCTCCCTGAAGCAGGCAGAGGGTGGAGTTGCCTCCCCAGGGACCTCCATCATCTTTTGAAGCATTTATCAACACCTAGGGGCTCTTTGCAGCTGCTATTTGAAAGGTGTTCCTCCCATTGGTTAGAAACATAGGAAGACAGAGATTTCCTAATGACTCTGTTTTGAGGGGTGATTGGTTGGACAGGACACCCCAAGGGCATCATGGTGGGAACCGTGGGTCCAACTCAGAACAGGAGGGAGCAGGAGTCTTCTCAAGAGTGCTCCAGGTCAGTGGAGGCTCGTACGGGCACAGCACTGTTCCCTCACTCTCTGCTGTTCCCTGCAGCTTGTCCCCTAGACTCAGTGGTCAGCACTGCCAGAGAGGGGAAGTGAAGTCCCTTCCATGGGACAAGGTGCCCCTACTCACAGTCACAGCTTGTCCTTGGTCTTCTGGACACAGTGGCCCTCAGTTCATACTCCTGAGTATGAGGGGCCGGTGATGGGCTTCCCCAAGACAGACATCAAGAGTCATTATCCTCTGCTTCCAAGCACAGAGAACACACTTACCACTCAGTCTGACCCAGTGCAGAATGTGGGTGAGGGAGGGAGGGAGTGTGCAGTGCATCTCAAAGCCAAGGTTGTTTCCGCTTCAGAAAGCAAACACGTAGGAAGGGGTCAGTGAGAAGCTTCAAGTGTCCAATTGCTTCCTGTGCCTTTTGACCTTCAGCTTCGAGCCATGACCTTTACAGCTTGTTGAGCACAGATGGCTTTTAAAGGATATCCTTCCACTGCCTTCCAGAAGGTGCCCCAAGCCCCCACTTTCAGGACCTTGCCTGCTCTGAAATAGGAAAACGTTACCAGACAATGATGAAGACCTTCAAGGTTGCTCTGGGGGAAGACAGGCTTATTCTGGCTGTTGGGGCAGGAAAAGGCCTTAGTGGGAATAACTGGTTTACTGAGAGTCACCTGAGTGTAACAGAAACAGGGTAACTGAGTGCACACCTCTCCTGTACATATGCTCATGCACACAGATGGACACACGCACACAGGTGCACAACCATGAACTCCCTTGGAAGTACACTGTGTGGTCCATGACATGGAATAGGAACCGTTTGCAATGGAAACCAAATGATGTGCCTTCATCAAATAATAGTCCTTCTCCTGAGGCAGGCAGGGAGGTGAGAGGCAAGTAGGTGGGGAAACTGCAGGAAATCCTGACTCAGAGGTGGGAGCACGATTAGATCCCTATGTCCAAGGTCCTCCAATAAAGAACAAAGAGGTGCTGACTGATGGAGTCCTGGAACCTCTGTCTAAACTCTGAACAGAAGTCCCAGGGCCCAGAAAACCCCTGATGTTTGAAACATAGCAGGTCTCTGGGTCATGGTGGTTCACTCCCAGCATTCCAGAGGCCAAGGGAGGCAAGCTTGAGGCCAGTCTGTATATATAGCAAGATCATATCTCAAAAAACACACCAAAATGACACAGAGAACATCAAAAACAAAAAATCCCACAGCTAGTGATCGCTGCCATCAAGTGGTACTGAACAGAGCTGCAGGGTCACACACCAAAATATCCCAGACTTCCCACTGTCCATCACTGCCCTGCACGGGGCTCCTGCAGCAGACTCACATTTGGGAGCTCATGTGTTCCACTCCACACTGGTGTTACAGTGGGTCCGATCTTAGAGATCCTCTATGAGGCAATAGGTCTTTGTGGACATAGGATGCTGTGGGGGTTACCAAGATGCTCTGGGTAGCCAAGTTTGGGAGCCGGGTTGGCAGAGGTACTGACCTCCATCTTGCAGAAAATGTCAGTTTGGAGACTTGTACAGAGGGAGATTTTCACTGTGTTCTTGCTGCTCCTGGCTCAAACATCCTATCTTTCTTTTCTTCATTGATCTGTGACATATCTGAACATGTACAGGTTGGATGTCAAAGGCATCAAGGGACCCAGGGGTGAAAAAGCTGGCTTTTGCTCTGTCCATCCAGAGTTCCACCTCCAGGAGCAGTGTTCTCCCGGAGACAGTAGCCTCTGGGCTGCAAGGATGAGCACCCAGCTGAGCCCAGGTCCGGATCACTGGACTCAGCTACATCTGAGCTGTGCCCAAGGACTGGCCTATGGGGTCATCAGAGGGTGGGGCCTAAGAGGTTCCAGCAAAGCTCCAAGCAGTTGCCAGGCATGACACAGGACCTCCTCTCAACAGTCCAACTTCAGGGAGACTGTGTCTGTTCCTTTCAGGGTGCGATGGCACCTTGAGGCCTGTTCAAGGCCTCCTCCCTGTAAGGAAACTGTTCTTCCCAAACACACCTAGGAAGACCTCCTGCCTTGAACCACTCTGCCACCTTGTGGCCGCACTTGGGAATTGCATCCCCACCAGGCCAGTCCCATCTCTGCAGCTTGTGGGCTGGATCCTCATTTTAACAGCCCTCCTCTTTGGGTCTAAGGAAGCGCTGCTCATTTACACAGCACTGGGAAGCCCGACTTGCAGCAGTCTCTGGTACAGCTGGCATGTTTTCTTCCTATGGTCTTCCCTCTTCCAGAACTCTTAAGAGCTTCCCTCCCCAAGTCCAGCCCCACCTCCTCGCTGTTTTCACTTGTCATAGGCAGTGCCATCTTTGTCCTATACCTGTCCACCACTAACATTCTGCTTGTCATTTCAACATCTTGACTGTTTGACTCAGCAAATGTGGGACTGAATTAACAACACCAAACGGGCTTTCTGTAGGCACTTATTTTCTCTTTGGTAGACCTTTGTGCAGCTTTATACTGTCTTGTATACAGTTGTTCAGTGAGCATTTTTTTTTTCCTGGCTGAACTGCAAATCTTAGAGGAGATTACACTTGCATTGCCTTACTGAAATGGAAACTCAACAAATAAATAGTTCTCGGTAAATACTGTACGTTTACCATCATTAATATTCTGTACCATGTTTATGTACGTGTGTCTGTACACATATATATTTAGTTAACTTTCTGTTGATATGATAAAACAATGAGCAAAAACTAACTTGGGGAGGGAAGGGTTTATTTCAGATTACAACTCCCAGACCATAATCCATCACTGAAAGAAGTCAGTGAGGAAACCTGGAGGTGGGAACTGAAGCAGATTCCATAGGGGAATGCTGCTCCCTGGCTTGCTTCCCCTGGCCTGCTCAGCTACCTTTCTTATACAGCTCAGGCCCACTGCCCAGGGATGGCACTATCCACAGAGGGCTGAGCCTTCCCATATTAATCAGCAATCAAAAACATGCCTCATAGATGTGACCACGGGCCAGTCCTATGGAGGAAATTCCTCAGTTGAGTCTCCTCTTCCCAGGTGACTCTAGTGTGTGTGGAGTGGACAAAAACTAACACACTGTGTGTATGTGTGTGTGTGTGTTATCTATATATACACATGCACACGTATGCCTTTTCAGTATTTCTGTCAGATGCCACATTTGATCTCTGCCTCTCTACGGCAGGTTTGAGCAGGACTCCACATTTACTTTTAGGACTTGGGCTATGTAAAAACTCAGTGACTCTCTTAGAACCACCTCCCGAGTGGAGGCGCTGGGACTGCTGGCTCCACACTGAACATCTGGCCCCTGCTTTTCCCACTAGCACCAGCGGGGACTGTGATGTGGATGAGCGTTGGGGGGCAGTAGCAATGCAGTGCGGGCAGAGAAGATAGCAGAAGAGCCCAGGGCCTGGATAAGATCCACTTTTTAGCACCCTCCCTGTGGCCTTGGTCAGCTGGGCAGTAGAGTGTGGAACTATGGGAGGTCACGGTGTACCCCAAGCTGGGCCTTCAACAGAAAATTCACTTCTTGTAGTTTGGGAAGCTAGAGATCTGAGCTCTTACAGTCTTCCCTCTGTCCCTGTCTATGTCCAGATTCCTCCTCTTTGAGAACATCAGCCACACTGGACCAAGGTCTCTTCATGAATTCATTTAGCCCTTACTCACATTTTAAAATATTTTATTTTATGTGTATAATGTGTTGCCTGCATCTAAGTCCATCTGTCGAGGACAGAAGGTGTCAGATTCCCTGGAACTAGAGTTACAGGCGGTTATTAGCCACCATGTGAGTGCTGGGAACTGAACCCTGGTTTTCTGCAAGAGAAACCAGTGCTCTTAACCACTGAGTCCTCTCTCCAGGCCCTTTACTCACAGTGTTGTAGGACAGGGTCTCCCTACTCCCAGCCCACCTAGAAATTACTATGTAAACCAGGTTGGCCTCAATCTCAGAGAAATCTGCCTGCTTATAGCTCCTGTGGGTTGTTGGGATTAAAGGCATGTACCACCACATCCAGTCTCTGGTGTCATTTCTAAATTTCTTTGTTTTTCATTTTGTAATTGAATTTTTTACTATGTGCGTACAATATATTTTGATTGTACTTAGATCTCTTCCCTTATCTGTACCTTCCCTTACTACCCCCTGCCCAGTTTAATGTACTCTATTTTTATGTATAATAAGGTCTATAAAGTCTAATTGGGCCACCCAAATGTCCTTCAGTGTGGGTCCATCCACTGGAGCCTGGTTAACCTACTAAGAGTCCCATCCTTGAAAGAGACTGACTTTCTCCCTCATAGCAACCATCAGTTGCAAATAGTTCCTCAGGTGGGTTGGGGTTTCTTACCTGCTTCCTCACATCTATGCTGGGATTTTGTCTGACTTGAGCTTACATGGAATTTGTACATGTTACCATTGCTGTGAGTTCATATGAGTAACTTTCCAGTTGTGTGGAAAACCCTGTTTTCTTGTGGTCATCCGCCACCTCTGGCTCATACAGTCTCTGTCCCCTCTTCCACAATGATCCCTGAACCTTGGGAGGCAGAAGTTTGATACAGGGGTCCTATTCAGGGATCAATACTCTGCAGCCTCTTGCTCTCTTCACGTTGACCAGTTGTGGGTTCTGTGTTAATCACCATCTACGGCATAAGGAAGCTTTTCTGGTGAGAGTTGAGAGATGTATTAATCTATGAGTATAACAATAGGAATTACTGGCATCGGTTTAATACTGCATCTCTTTAGCAGAAAACTAGTATTGGGCTCTCTCCTGCGCTCTGTGATCTGTCTAGTCTCAGGTTCCTAGGCTTGGTGTCGGTGTCAGGTATGGGTCCCGTCCTATGAAGCAGATCTTTAACTGGAGAGCGCTTGGTCACGCCCATAAGATTCAGGTCACCATTGCACTGGTCAGCGTATCTCGTTGGGCCAGTTGTTGTAGCTCACGGGACTCACAGCTGAGTAAGGCTGATAATTAATTTTCTCTTCTGGTAGCGTGCACAGCACCTTCCAGCACTATGAAGCTAGCCAGTTGGAGGTGAGGCTTTGAAGTCAGCACCAGTTATTTCTCCTTGTTTGTTCTAAAGCTCATGTATGTAGGATCTTTATACTGCAGTTATAGCAATAAAAACAGCATGGTACTGGCCGAAAAACAGACACATTGATCAGTGGAATAGAATTGAGGACCCAGGTTTTAATCCACACATTTGATAAAGGAGCAACAAATACACACTGGAGAAGAGACAGCATATTCAACAAACTGGTCATACTGGATAGCATCATGTAGAAAAATGACACTAGATCCTTGTCTCCCACCATGCACAAAACTCAGCTCCAAGTGGATCAAGAAGCTCAACATGAGATTGACACTCTGAATCAGATAGAGGAGGAAGGAAGGAGTACATTGGGACTTCTTGGCACAGGAAGGAACTTTAACAGGACTCCTATGGCACGAGCCCTAGGTCTCACAATGACAAACAGGACCTCACGAAGCTAAAACGCTTCTGAACAAGGAAGAACACCATCATTCCAGTGAAGAGGTAACCTACAGAATTCTTTACCAGCTGTACCTCTGACAGAGGGTTAATATCTAGAATATACAAAGAATTAAAATAACCCAAATCAAAGACCAAACTAACAACCTAATTAAAAGCTGGAGCAAGAAGCTGAACAAGGAATTCTCCAAAGATGAAGTGCAAATGGCTGAGAAATATTTTAAAAATGCCCAACATCTTTATTCATCAGGGAGATGCAAATTAAAACCACTTTGAGATTTCATCTTACCCCACATAGAATGACTAAAATCCAAAAAGTAAACGACAGATGCTGGCAAGGGTGTGGAGAAAGGAGAACTTTTATTCACTGTTGGTGGGACTGCAAACCTGAGTAGCTAGGATGGAAATCAGTGTGGAGATTCCTCAAAAAGCTAGAGATTGATCCACCATATGATCCAGCCATACCATTCTTGGGCATATACCCACAAAGACTATATCCTGCTGCAGAAATACCCGCTCATCCATGTTTATTGCTGCGCTTTCCATAATAGTCAGAAGTTGGAAACAACCTAGATGTCCATCACCTGATGAGTGGATGATGAAGGTGTGGTACATATACATAATGGAATATTATTCGGCTAGCTCTTTTTAAAAAATGAAATTATGAAATCTACAGGTAAATGGATAGAACTGGAAACAAGCATCTTGAGTGGGGTGACCCAGACCCAGAGAGACAAACACACGTTCTCTCTCATAGCTGGATATGACTTTTGAAATCCTAGATATGCATGTCCCAGTTTGAAAATCCAGGGAAGAGGGATGGTAAGATGCAGTGACATATCGGAGGCAAAGTGAATGATAGGAAGGGTTTAATGGGGTGGGGACCGGCGGGCAGGGCAGAGACGTGGGGAGAGATGGCCAGCACCAAAGGCCGGGAAAAACCGTGTGGCAACCACCAGTATAGAAACTGCTCGAAGTATGTGCCTATGCTTTACACAAGGAGACGAAAAGGAGTTACCTTCTAACAGGGGACCGCCGCCAGAGGCTAGCCTGCCTATCTCCAGAGTGCTGGGATTAAAGACCTGTCGCACCTGGCTCTAAATTCCCATTTGCTTGAGACATTTTTAAGGAAAAGTTTTGAGTAATTGTGAGCTTACAGAAAAGCAGGAAGTACCTAAAATATACCAGTAGGTCTTTCTACACTGTCCATTGTCCCACCTCCTACCACTTAACTGCCAACATCAGGAGATGTAATAACATGTTACCACCCTACAGTTTGCAATCTGGTTCAGTTTTACACAAGAGCCAAATAGGAAATTTTATGGCAAAGGAACCAGTTACTGGGCCAGTTGCTCCTCAGCCTTCTTCAGTCTAGAACTGGTCCTCCATTGTCCTCCACTGGACACTTTTGATGACAATAGGCAGCCATGTTAGAGGATGCTCCTGAATGCCACGTGTCCCTGCCCAGGGCTGCCCCATCTGGACTCTGCCTTCCCACATCTGCTCATCCTGTAGCAGGGTGCCCTGAAACCTTCTCAGCCCCCCACTTGACCCCATGCCCCTCCTTATGGAGATCACGTCTTCCTCTCAGGCTCCGAAGTTTGCTGTTCATCCAGCACCCTGATTCCCAACAGAGACCTATCGAGCAGTCCCTGTCAGCCACGCTCTGGAGACGACTGCTGGCTGGAAAATGATGTCCTGAAACGGGCACCTCTGAGGGCCAGAAGAACCTCAGGCTAACCACACAGGACGTCCTTCAGTTCAAGTGCACTGTGGACTGTGGTGGGGTGTGGTGGGTCTCGATTTGGGAGCTTGTCTACCTACAAGCCTCAGCTTTGTCTCTTCTTAGCCTAGATCTAGTGACAGCTGATAGAAAACACCGAGCTTCAGTCAGTAGATGTGTAACCTGCTGTTACCACCTGCTTGGTGTCTGCTTTCTACAAACAACGTCTTCCCCAGGAAGACATTCCCCAAGACTGCCTTGCTTATGGCCCATGCCTGACTCTACCTTTCTGGGGCTTGGACTCCTTAATCCATAAAGTAATTTAACAAGGTCACTCCGAGGAGTCACAGGGATCATACTACATTTAAAGTGTTTCTAAGAGGTGGGCATGGCGGCAGAAGCCTGTAATCCTAGCACTCAGAGGCTGAGGTGGGAAGATCTTAAATTTGAAGGCAGTCTGGGTTACATGGCAAGACCTTGTCTCAACAAAACAAAACTGGCCAGTGAGATGACTCAGAGGAGAGGGTGTTTGCTGCTAAGCCTGATGATCTCAGTTCAATCCCTGGGCTCCACATGGTGGGAGGAAAGAACGGAGTCCCACAAGTTGTCCCCTGACCTCCGTGTGTGGACCGCGGCATCACCCTCCTCCCTAGCTTCTACATTTCTGAGCCTCAGTTTTCCCACCTGAATAATGGGCTATATGAGTCATCTGCTATGCTGCCTCTTTGGGTGGCAGGTAGGAAGGAGCTTCACATAGAGGAATGGAAGGCCTCAGTTATTTCCTGAACAAATGACTTTCTAGAGAAGGCTCCTTCCTCAAGAAGTTGCCTTGAACCTGCTTCTTAGAAACCAAATGTCCAAGAGTCATCAGCCAATGGGAGTTTTACCTGCCACATCTGCATTTGAGGGGGCACTGCCCTGTCCCTGAACCAGGGTGCCAGCATGCCTCTGGGGTCCTTTCTGTCCTCAGCCCCAGCTCCTGGCCATTTGCTTAAATCAGCAGGCAGCCCCAAAGCACATGCAAACACCATCCAGGAGCCGGAGACCAGTATCATTTTATTTCCAACTGAACAAGGCTCTGAGCATCACACAGGGAAGGAGCCAGCCCCGGGGGCTGCCCAGCGCCGGGCATCTGGAGGCCTGGGGCTGCTTCTCCAGTCTCTTATTCTTGACAGGTGATCTCATCTCTTCAATGTTCAGGGGCTTCCCCTCTACCTCAGTCACCTTCTCAATCCACAGCGTATAGTTCTCCAGCAAGGTGTATATTCCTGGAGAGCCTCTCTGTCCACAGCCCTTACCCCAACTGATGATGCCCACCTGGTACCACTTACTGCCAGGCTTTATGTTGCAGACGAGTGGTCCTCCACTGTCGCCCTGTGGGCAGAGAACACAGTTCAGTATCAAGTCCATTCTAAACTGCTCATTGAGGCCGGCTTAGCTCATCTGTGGGAAGACATTCATCCACTTCCCCTATGCCAGCCTGCCAAAGAAATCTTACCACTGACCAAGGCCCTCTCCATCTGGGCCCCCGGGAGAAGCATGCTGCTGGCAGGTGGCTCAAGGAGTTGTAGGGCACAGCACACAAGGCCAGGCCAGCATAGGCAGGATCAAAGAGGGAGAAGGGGGAGGAAGGGGAGGGGGAGGGGGAGGGGGAGGAGGGCGGCCTGATGGGACAGAAGATCAGGGAGGAGAACAGGAACAAACAGAAGGGTAGACCAGGGCTGTGGCTCTTCAAACCATCTGCTCTGGGAGCAGCAGGGAGAAGACATGTGAGGCCTGGGGAGATGGCTGTCAGGAAAGTGCTTGCTGAACAGGTATGAGGACTTGAGTTAGAGTCTCAGAATCCGCACAAACAAGCTGCTCACAGTGGCATAAGCTTGGAATCCCAGTGCCCAAGAGGCAGACAGCAGATCTTCAGGGCTTACTGGCCAGCCAGACTAGCTCATCACCGCGCTCCAGGCCAGTAGAGATCCATCTCTCAGCAAAGTGGACAGTTCCTGAAGTACATCTGTGGTTGACATCTGACCTCCATGTGCACACATCTGCATCTCACACACACACATACACACACACACACACAAAATGCACGCATGCACGAAGGGAGAAAGAACAGGCAAGGAGACATGAGACTCATCATCAGGGCTCTGAATGGGTCTCTGTGGGGGCAGATGGCATTCCTTTCTCATTCTCTGTGAGCGCTGGTCAGAGGTGCTTTTCTGAATACATGGTCCCTCCATGGCCAGGACTCACACAGTTATCCAATTATATGGAGTTCACATGCCAAGCCCCTCATGTCCAACACACACACACACACATCCCACACCACACACCACACCCCCCACATCCACACCACCACACACATCACATACACACCTACTACACCCACATCCATACACAACATACACACACATCACACTCCCATACATACCACACAGCCCCACATAGATACATACACAGACACATACACTATACATACACACACCACACACACAGTCTCCTCTCATCCCCTTTTATTTAGGAGAGAGGGCTTCCTGAGGGCAGAAGTGGAAGACAAGGCGTCTTGATGTCTGAGTCCACGCCCCTTCCACTTTGACCACACTATCCCACAGCTAAGAAGATGGGTAGACACCCACAAGCTTGCCAGGGGGTGCTCTCTGGGGGCAAAGTAGCCTTCCTTCCCATGATCCCACAAGGAGACAGAAGCAATGGAGCGCAGTCATGAAGGCCATGCTGGGCAGAGGGATGCATGTCTCCTCATCATGATGCTCACGGGGCATCCCAGGTCTGCCCCTTGCTTGCCTCTCTCCCTCTTATTTTGATTCTAGAAAGCTCGGGGCCAGAAGAGAGTTAGTCACTGTCATGAACAGATCCTCGCTGGAGAAAAATGAATTGACAGACTCTGGGGACTAAGCCCTCCTGATCCGGAGGGAGAGGTGAAAATGCAGACAGATAGGACCACTCATGTAGGGCCAGAGAGATGTGTGATAGGGGAGAGAAGCAGTGTGGAGGGGTGGAGGGGAGACTCCAGGGCAGATCTCAGCCTGAGTTTGAGTAGGAGCCTGACAGGCAGAGGAAGGGTTAGATGGGAAGGGTCAGACAGGGTCAGAAAGACTGGGTAGGAAGAGACAGTGAACACGAGTCTGCACCAGGGCAGAGGAGAAGCTGGGGTGGAAAGGGAGATGCACTGGACCCTGGGCCTGGGGATGGGGCCTGGGCGGACACCAGCACGGGCAGTGTGGATGGGTCCGGGTCATGGGCTGCACTGGACCCTGGGCCTGGATACTGGGCCCCGGCGGACACCAGGCACAGGCAGTGTGGACGGGTCCCGGTCATGGGCTGCAGGTAAGAGAGATAAAACATACGGAAAGATGGGAAGGCAACAGATGGCTGTGCTTGGAAGGTGTGCTTAGTGTGTGGGGTCCGTGGTGCTTCCGGAGGTGCTGGTCAGTTCAGAGTTACAGGGCCAGAAGCCAAATCAGCAGTATTTTTACCTCAATAAGCTCCTTCCTGGAATGCTGTTGTTACAAATTTCTTCATTTTATGAAGGCATGTTACAAAAATCTTTTAAAATGTTTCCTGTGGGTCATTTATTTCCCTACATAATGGAACAGCTAGGTAGCTGTCCCTGGGCAAATACTCTAGTCTTTAAGCCTCGGTCCTCACAGCTTGGCTGCGCGGAGGAGGCACCTAGCTTCCGACAGGACTGAAGGGTAAAGAGAGTTATGTTTGAGTTTGAAACACAGATCGCAGGCTGGGGAGATGGCTTAGTGGGTAGAGAACTTTGCTGCACAAGTATGAAGACCTGGGTTCGATCCTCAGAACCCATGGCACTGCAGTGGGTACCCAATCTCAGTACCGAGAGGTGGAGGCAGGCGGATCCCTAGGCTCACTGGCCAGCCAGACTATCCGCATCTGTGAGCCCCAGACCTGTGAGAGGCCCCTGAAGACACACACACACATACAGACACACACACGGGGACACACACACACATGGACACACACACACCACACATACATGGACACACACACACACACACCACACACACACGGACATACAAACATGGACACACACACACACAGAGGACACATACACACATCATTCATCCTTGGAGCCAAAGGGAGCTAAGCTCTGAAAATTTTTCTATTTATTTAACCATCAATTGATATTGTTTCTCTTTCAAAAATTTTGTTTTAATTTTATTTTAGGAAACCTATGATACTAATTTTGGTTCAATGAAAACTATATCCATTGCCCAGGATGTTATGGTTGTTAACTCAATTGCTTTCCAGGAGGTCATGGGCTTCCTTAGGGGAGAAGTCAGCTTCATCCACAGGCCCCAGGGCCTAGTGTGCTAATATGCTTGCTAAGTAAGTGAATGAAAAGAACGTCTATAGATCTCAAATCCTAGCTTGTCTAAGAACACATACTGCTCTTCCAGAGGACCCAAGTTCAATTCCCGGCAACTACACTGGGTGGTTCACAACCACCTGTAACCCCGGCACCTGTGGGATCTGATGACGTTGGCTTCTGTAGGCACTTGCACTCATGTGCACACTCCTCCCCCCATATACACAACACACACACACACACACACACACACAGAGTTAAAAAATAAGAATGAATCTTTAGAAAAAGAATTCTTGAATGTGAGGCTGGAAGATGGCTCAGAGGTTAAGGCTGCATATTGCTCTTGCAAAGGACCTGAGGTCATTTCCCAGCACCCACAGTGGGCTGCTCACAACTCCCTATAAGTCTAGATCCATGCTGTCTTCTGGACTCCATAGCTATGTACTCATGCACACAAACACACACACACACACACACACACACACACATAAAAAATTAAAAATAAAAATCCTCAGAGAGTTCCCAGATATGGGGAAAAGTAGTGGATCCCTGTGTGTCTCTGAAGGTTGCAAACCCCCCTGTAGAACTGCCCCGCAGTCTCGATGGTGCCAAGGGTGTGTGTACAGAGCCATCACCCAAAGCCTCCACGTCCCATGACTGAAGGCCCTCACTTTCGTGTGCATCCAGACTCTGCTTGGTGTGTGAGTGTATGTATATGTGCATGAATGTGTGTGTGTGTGTGTATGCACGCGCAAGTGTGCGTTGTTTGTTTTTGGAGGAGGTGGTTTTATTTTTGAGACAGAGTTCCTTGGCTGGCTGGGCAGTGGGCCCCACAGAACAGCTTGACTCTGCCTCTTCAGTGCTGGGATTACAAGCGAGTACCACTACGCCTGGCCTTTTAAATGGGTTCTGGGGATTGAACTCAGGTCCTCAAGCTAGCACGGCAAGCACTTTACATTCCCAGCCTGCTTTCCAAACGCTTAATCAGCGATTCCCAGGGGAGCAGAGACACTCTTGCAAGTAGCAAGAGGGTAGCATCTAAGGGTGACAGGTGCCGGGGGTGGTAAAGACCCTTGTTACCTGGCAGGCGTCGTAGCTCTCGTTCCCATAGGTGGCACACAGCATGTTTTTGGTGAGCTTTGGGAACACCTGCGAACACTCCTTCCAGTCCATGACACGCATCGGCACTTTCATCAGGTCAGTTGTCATAGAGTCTTTGTCAACTAACAGAGAGAGCCCGTTGGACAAGCCGCCAGGCAGCGGGTCTCTATACAGACAATGCTGCACATGCAGGTTCCCCAGCTGAAGCCACTGTCCACATTCCTCACAGTCCCAGTCTCCACAGCCTTCAGGTAGCCCATGCATGAACGTCATCCACTGGCACCAGGCTTTCCTAACAACTCAGCCTTCTGGGAGTGTCCCTCTCGTTTAGACCCTTAGATCTCTTCCAACGGGACTCCACCAAGTCACATGGATTTGTCTGCTCCAGGAAACATACACGTGAGCCTTTTCCAGCATGTCCTGCATTTTCAAAGGTCGTGACCATTTATGATGTGACCACAGCATTCCCCTGGGCCTTCAGAAAGTCCATTTACAGATTGGTAAAAAAATTTTTAGGTTTTCCAGAACTGGTAGGTAGTCTGGATACTTTTTAAGATTAAAAAATATATTTTATTATTATGAATATGTGTGCCTGTGGGAGGTGTTTGCATGCCAGTATAGTCACCTTGAAGATCAGAAGAGGGAGTTAGAGCCACTGGAGCTGGGGTTACAGGCAGCTGTAAGCCACCTGATGTGGGTGCTGGGAGCTGAACCCAGGTCCTCTGCAACGGTAATATTCACCAACTACCGAGCCATCTCTCGGCCCTGGCTGGATCTTTAGAAGGTGTTAGGGTTGAATCTGAAATGCCTGTCACAGGCTCAGGGTTTCAGCACTTGTTTCTCAGTGGGTGGTAGTGTTCTGAAAGGCTATGGAACCTTTAGAAGGAGGGGCTGACTGGCAGGGAGAGGGGCAGGCCTTTGAAGGTGACACTTGACTCTGGTTCTGTCCCTTTCTCTGCTTCCTGGTCTACCAGGCTGTGTGAACAGCGGCTGCTCATGCTTCTACCCCCCCCGCCCCACCCCCCCACCCCCGGCGAGAGCGGCTCTGCCATGCCTTCCCTGCTGTGAAGCACTAAGATCCCACGAGACCACGAGCCAAAGAAAGCTTTCTTCCTCTACATTGTTTCTGGCAAACATTTTGGTCCCCACAACTCAAAAGTAGTTAGAACAAAGGGCATGCTGGGAGGTCAGCATCTGGCCTCCAGGTGGCTGGATTTTGCCTGGACCTCTCACCGTGGACCAGAGATGGGTAATTTGTTCCCTTAGACTACTCTAATCCTGCTGGGTGCTCCTCCACTTCTAATTTCTAGGAACTGTCTGCAGTCGTGCGTACTCTCCTTGTCTCCCTCTGCTAAGCTACTGAGCAACCAGATTCTAGTCCCGGTTCACAGGAGACCTCCTCATGGTCCCCAAGGCTTGTTTTAGTTTAAGGCTGTCCTGTGTGGTTCCCATCTATCTCCCACAGCTGCTTTGTTTTCCTTGGCTCTTCTTGGTGGGTCAGTCCAGTGAGGACGTCCACATGCCTTCTAGCTCCACCATATTCTTCTTCTGTTTTGGTCAAGTAACCATCCAACATGTACTAAGTAACAACAGATTCATTTCTAAGAGTGGCTGGGTAAACTTTCAAGGCCATCTGGAGCCCAGTCTGGCATTAAGCACCAAGAAAGCCCATGGGAACCAGGTAGGAGAAATGATTCAGTGAGAATTGAGAATAACTGTGGTTAAAGTTTTATTAACACCCAGACCATTTTGTGCTGGCTGACCACACCCAGGAGCTGGTCCAGAGTTGGCATCTGAGTTCAAGCCTGGGACAGGCTTCTTTGGTAATCAAAAGAAGCCGAGCCAGGGCCTCTGAAGGGCCCTAGTGTGTGGAGATTTTCTCTAGTGAAGGCCTGTCCCCTGCTATCTCCTGTCCTCCCTTCCCTGCCTGCCTCTCCTCCAGATCCCACAGCTCTTGCCCCAGCAGTTTTCTAAAGGCCCTGGGTAGTCATGTACCTGAGTTGGTCACACCCCATCCTGCCACCCAGCATTCATGCCAGTTAGAAGGGGCAGGCTGGGGAGGCACGCAGATGGGCACTGTTAGGTCATTGAACATGATGGGCGAGGCCAGCAGCAGCAAAGCGATATCATTGTCCATGGTGAGTCTTTCAAAATCCTTGTGCCAAATTATGTTGGTGACCGTTAGCTCTGTGGATGAGTTCATTAGGTCACTGGTCCCCAATACAACTCTCAAGTCTTCTGGTCTGATGACACAGAATCAGAGACAGAGGAGGAGAAAGAGGAAGCCAGAGTGAACCAAAGTCACTGGGTCTGAAAACTCTGAACCCTGTATAGTTTTAGGGAACTTTGGGACTGGTCAAAATGGGCCCGTTGCTCAAAGGTTTGAAAATAGAAAAA
Source organism: Eospalax fontanierii (assembly GCA_035773235.1). Classification (NCBI taxonomy): domain Eukaryota; kingdom Metazoa; phylum Chordata; class Mammalia; order Rodentia; family Spalacidae; genus Eospalax; species Eospalax fontanierii. The sequence goes on along the minus strand of CM069542.1, from coordinate 56,730,111 downwards.
ACACAGAAAGAGAGTATGTTACTTTTCTTATTGCTGTCACCAAAATACCTGACAAGAAACAACTTGAGGTTTATTTTGGCTCAGTTTAAGAGGTTAGAGCCCATCATGGCAGAGAGGTTGGGGTACTGGGAGGGTGAGTCTACTGGCTCACATCTGGATGAAACAGGAAGCAGGGAGAAAGAGACTGAGATATCAATGTTCAGCAATTAGTGCCCACCTCTTCTATCTAGGCCTAAAGACTCCACAACCTCCCATTACGGCACCACCAGCTGGAGACCCAGTGTTCAAACATATGGGAGGCATGGCATGCTCAAACCATAACAGAGGAGAAACCCAGGAGCAGACCTGTAAGCTCAGGACTTCCAAGGCTGAATGACATGCTAGTGCTGATCACAGCAGAGGTGGAGTTCAGGTCTGGGCTCTCTGACGAGCCTCCAAAGGACAACTTGGGACAGATCAAACCAGTTTTCAGAGAGGCACGGTGGTGCCACACAGCAGCGGGCCTCGCCCATGTCACTAGATCTGCCAACAACTCAGAAACACGGATCAGACTTTCATCTGGAGCTTCCCTCAGCTGCACAGAAAGGACTTCCAGTAAAAAGCACAGTCAGGACTCCTCCATGCAAGAAGACCGCAGGGTCTTGAACTGTGTTAACCAGTCCCTAAGTCTCCTGTAAGAGCAGGTGCATGGGGTCCTTGGTTTCACCTGGTTGAACTCTTCCCTCTTTTGTGTGTCTGGAAATAGAATCCAAGACCTACTTGGTACACACCTTGCCACAAGCCATATCCTCGTCCCATTTAATTTTATTATTTTACTTTGAGACAGGTTCTCATTAATTTGCCCAGGTTGGCCTCAAATATGTGGTCCTCCTGCCTCAGACACCCAGCAGCTGGCATTACAGGCTGTGTCCTCTCCCTCAGCAATTTCCTCCAGGTTCCTGATTAAGCCTTTAAAGTCATTCTTTCTAAAGATCTTCAAACTCTCTAGAGGTGGTAAATTTGGAAGCCAGAATTTCCTTTCTGCCTTTAACTCCTGGGCATGGGCCTGGAGTGAGCCATATATGATTATCAGACCTCAGTTTCCTTATCTATGAAACAATTTTTTCTTCTACCCGCCTCTGAGGGTCATTGTTAAATGAGTCAATACACGTGGAAAGTCTTACCGAGTCCTTGATGCATGGCTAATTAACCCATGCTATATATCCCCTGATGTTCTGTGAACCAAGAAATCTTCACAAGAAACAGTGAAGGAGGGAGACAGAATCCAGACGTGAATAATTAGGGTTTCCTCCTAGGAGTCCTTGAATGTCTAAGGGGACACAGGGTTGGGCTCTCTGGCTTCCTTGTAGGTACTTGTGAAACAAACAGGGTTTGACCTCAGAGCAATCAGAGTCACCAACCCCAGCAGCTGCATGGGCATCTCTAGGATGGAGGTGGAGCAGAGAGGGAGTCAGTCCTGTCCATCTTGGGAACTGCCCTAGATACCCTCTCATGGTCAGATGTGGCTGAGTGCGAGGTGCCCCTGGACAATCCAGGTCCTTGGTACTTACAAAAGCTCTTCGGAATAAAAGCAGTGGGCCGCCGAGAGGATCCACCACTCGCTGAGGATGGAGCCGCCACATAAATGGTTGGTTCTTTCCTGAATGCTCACCTGCCATGGAAACTCACCCACCTCGGCTTCTGCCCCTCCAATGATCCTGGAATGCTGAGTCTTTTCCTCATAAATGGGTCTCTTGCCACATTCTGCAGGAATAGAAAACCAAAGAGAAAACTGACTGTCAGTCAACACTCAGCAGGCCAGGCTTGGGTCAAGCTTGGGAAGAGACATCTCTGGGGGCGTTCTGAGACCAGGACACCAGGGTTGGCCTGCTGTGATAGGTGCTGGCTCTGCCTATACCCTTCATGAAATCTCAGACTGGTGTGTCACCAAGCCTGTTTCCAGAGAACCTGGAGAAAAATACTCTTCCACGTCAACTCTCATGCAGTGGACAGAGATGATGCCCAGAGATACACCAGGTCTAATGGCTGTGTCATAAGACGAGCAAATATTTCCTCTTACAAAGCAGCAGCAAATTTGGGGGTGGAATTAGTTGTTGACCTCCAAATGGCTCATGGGGTAGGCCCTATGTCATCACAAGGACCCTGAAGAAAATCCAGAGGCAGGACTGAGGAGATGGCTCAGTGGGTGAAGGTCTTGCAATGCAGGCAAGAGGGGCTGAGCTGGCTCCCCAGAACTCATGTAAACAAAACCAGGTGTGGTAGTGTGTGCCTGTCATCTCAGTGCTGGCGAGGCAAAGACACAGCCAACCTTGCTTACCTGGCGAGCTCCAGGTCACTGAAGAGACTGTCATAAAAGACGAGGTGGATAGCACCTTCTCCCCAAGAATCAGTCACATCTTTGGACAAGCCTTCCCTAACCTGTATCAGCACAGACCCCCACCCCTGGCACCTGTCCTATCATCTGCACTGCCTCAGATTTCTTCACTGTGGTCACAACATCGGCTCCCCATGGAGCACATCTGGTTGCCTCTGATCCCAGATCGCCAGCAGAATGCCTGTCCTGATGATGCTGTATATCCAGGCTGACGACCACTCGCTTGGAGAAGCACTCAACCGCTAGGAGCCACGAGGACTGACTCTCCGACTGAAGGAGTCCATCCTGGAGTCACCCTTACAGGTAAATCTGCATATGGAAAGACGTTCCCTACCGTGGTGCTCACTAAGGCAGCAAAGACAAACTGATGTCCTGGTGTGTGTCCTAAACCATTCTCAGCTGTGACAGTTAGGATCATGAGGAGTTTTCGAGGATGTTAGGAGGTGCTGGTGGTACAGGTACGAATGAAAAGAACAGGTTAAAAATCACATTTGAGGGGCCACTGAGCCTGATGATCTGAGTTCTATCCCGGACCCACATGGTGGTAGAAAAGTATAAACTCCACAAGTTGTTCTCTGATCACCACTCATTTGCTATGGCACACACACACGCACACCCCACACACAACATAATACACGCATATATACATGCAACACACACACCACACACATACACACACAACATACATGTACACACACATACAGACACAAACTGTAATAAAATAATAAAAATGTTTTAAAAGTCCTATTTAATACTTGTGTGGTTTTCAACTGGTCACACATACACATTGTTTGTGAACTGCCCGTGCCTAAGCAGCACATCTACAATGCAGCCTCTATACCCAAGGCTCATGAAATATAGAACAAAGGATAAGACACTAACAAGTCTCTCAGCTCTCATTAATGAAGGTCCCATTTGCAACAAAGGACCAGTAACACAAAAAGTCACACATGGCTAAATCATGGAGATTAGGAATCTGCAGAGTGTGTGTCCAGAGTCCCCGGACAGGACTCCTATATTAAGTTTCACTTACCCAAGGCTCAGGGACCATTGGGGAAGAGAGGACAGAAAGACTGAAGAGCCAGTGAGGAGAGGCATGATCAAATGGAAATAGAATCCTACAAGTTCCTGTGACCCTGCTCATATGAGTCTACAGCAATCGTTTCTGCATGTTCAAGACCCAAGCAAACTCAAGCAGACAAAAACCCATCATGGCACTGAGGAAATGGGCGGCAGACCCCAACTTTTGTTTAATAAATATTGGCAAATGATTACTGTTGGATGAGGATGGCCTAGTCTTCCTAAAGTGAGGGGCTCCAGGTAGGCTGACTGGACCTCAGTGGATGAACCTGCACTGAGGTCACTTGGGGACTCTACCTTGATACAACAGATCTTAACACAGATGAAAGACTGTATGGATTCCAGTCAGGGGTTATGGGATGGGTGCCAGTGGGAAGAGGGATATAAAGATGAATAAGATAGAAAAAAAGATGTGTGGTTTTGTCTTGTTAAAAATATGAATGTAGGGCTGGAGAGATGTCAGGAGTTAAGAACACTGGCTATTCTTGCAGAGGACCAGGGTTCAGTTCTCAGAACCCACATGGTGGCTAGCAACCATCTGTAACTCCAGTTCCAGGGGGATTCAACACCCTCTTCTGACCTCTGTGGGCAATGTATGACACGGGTGCACTTACATACATGCAGGCAATACAATCATACACATAAAATAAAAAAGCAATAAAATAAAAAATGGATCTGCAAGTGTGGAAGGAAATATATCAATACACCCACAGTGGGAAGGTTTGCCTGGGAGGTGAGTGATTCCACCGGGCCCTTCTCTCTGAGAGGTAGCAACCGAGTATGCTAGGGGAATAATCTCTGGGGCAGACAGCATGCCTGAACCCTCAATCTGCCATCTCCTCATCCAATGACTTGGGAGGCCCAACTCACCTTTGCTTATCCCTTCTCTTTTCATCCCTAAAATGGGCATGAGGGACTCCATCCCAATAGACTGCAGATGGGTCAAGTGTGGTGATGATGTTTGAAGTGTTCCCCAAAGCGCTCAGCCCATGGCAGAATCCTCAAGCTGTGGGTGCTTCAGGATTTCTCAGATACATTTTGCACCAAAGTCCCCATAGGACAGACAGCCAAGCCCCAATCTCCTTTTCCTTGGTCCTGAGAACATCCCACAATAGTAGCACAGGATCATTTGAGAGCTCAGAGCCTGGAGCATGAAGGAGGCTCTCATAGTCTAGGTCATTTAACAGTTTGGAGCCTCTTGCCATTAGGACTCCAGAGGGACCAGTTCTGCCAATAGTGTTCCCATGCCACACTCTATACTGTTCGACATGACAGCCAGCAGGACAGGCTGGCTCTGCTCAGAGGCTGTGTGTAATGCAAGAGAAGGCAGGCTGGGCATTGCTCTCAGTCTGGTACAAGTCAAGGATATAGCTCTACCGCATCCCTGGGGAGTAGTTTGTGGTGAATCTTCCTAAAGTGGTAAAATATATCAGGGCAAAGAACAGAAAGCCCACTTTGCTGGTGTGGACATCAGACACTGGAGTTTATTTGATTTGTGACTGCTGCTGCTAAGCAAGCCAGTTTTCTTCTACCTCCGTCATCCTCTTAGAGAGGGAAACATCCTATCTGGGAGTTGTGAAGAACTCACTGAGAGAACAGCACTGTGCTGAGCCATACTGCCTTTCTTCTTACACAGAGCAAGGGGACCTCCTCTCCTCCAGGTGCTTGGTGTGATGGTTAGTGTTAACTGTCAGCTTGATAGAGACTAGAAACCTAGGATGAGGGCCTCTGGGCATGCATGTGGAAGATTATCTTGATTAGGCTGTGATGGGAGAAACTACCCACTGTGGTTGGCTGGTACCATTCCCTGGTTGGGATCCTGGACTGTAAAGGCAGGAAAGGAGGGCTAAGGAGCAGCAAGCATGCATAGCTGTCTACTTGCGATTGTGGATCCAGTGTGACCAGCGGCCCCAAGCTCCTCCCACCTTGATTGTGATTTCAGCCCTCTCCGCCCCATGGACTGTAACCTTTAAATGTGAGCCAGAATAACCCCCTCTTACCTCGAGTCGCTTTCATCGGAATATTTTATGACAGAACAGGAAAAGAACCCCAGACACTGACTGCTCTGGCACAAGCTCTGGGTCCCTCCCCACTCATTGCTGGGGTAGAGTCACGTAGAAGGTCAGACAGGTCAAGCTTTGGAGCTGGGGCAGAGAGGACACAGAGGTATCTCCTAGGAGGGGCTGGGCTCTGTCTTTTGGACGGGTCCTCCTGATGCCTATTAGCTAAGTCGTGGGTCAGGCCCACTGTCCCTCTTGGCCATGATACTCACCAGTCGGATGAAGAGAGGTGAGGAAGGCTGGTTTCCTGGCCAGCCATGCTTGGGTCAGCAGCTGTGGCCAGAGAGAGAGGAGTCCACAGACCAGGGCATGGGAGAGGGGCAGTAGAACGGAGGACAGGAACATGGCCCTGGTTGTCTTCTGGGCTGGAGGGCGGGAGGCTGCGGGCTGAGGGAATGGGGACAGGGGGCTCTCAGCCTCCCGAAGCTGGCCAGGCTGGCGATGTCATAATGGCTGTGTTGAGAATTCCTGTGAGGTCATGCAGACTTCTTGTCAGTCATTTTGTTTCTAAGATGCCCCACCAAAGACCTCATCCCTGAAGGCTTTCTGATCGGAGCTTCTCTTCCAACTAGTCTAGCCCCTCTTGCTGTCACCAGGATTTTTATGGATGCTTTGTTTTCAGTACTGATGTAATTAATGCTTAGCGTTTATGCGCCTCCCTTTCTAGGGCACACTGGAACATCCCAGTGTAGGCCAGGTGAGGCCTGAGGACTGGCTGTGTACCAGATTGGCATCCAGCTTCATGGACTGATCAACTAGGGGATTCTCAGACTCTCTAGCATGCCGACAGCCATTGTTGGAGTACTCAGTCCATACTGTGTAAGTCAATGTAGTAAGTTCATTTTTCTAATCTCTCTCTTACCATATATATGTATATGTACACACACACACACACACACACACACATATATACGAGAGAGAGAGAGCTATTTATCTATCTCCTGTGGGTTCTGTTCTTCAAGAGAACCCTGAATAACACTCCACCCATGACTACAACCTACGAAATACTTATCAGCTCTCTACCCATTGGGACAGACGATAGAGTCAGAGCTATGGAACCCAGCCTCATGGACTGAGCCTGCACTGCTCCACATGGTACTATCTCAATAGACCACAGCTTCTTAAACAGTGGGACATAACTCCACAGGGTCTCATGTAATTGAATGTGGGAGTCACGAGAAATCTGGCAATAATGAAAAGTTTCTGAATGAGTAACCAGCAAAAAATAATTAGAAACGGAAGGAGTAATGATCGGAGATGTTTGTGGCAGAGCTCGCCTATGTTGCTCTGTGTGACCTTCCCTTCAGCTGTGGTTTTCAACATGCAACACGCTCCCTTTGCACTGTGTATGCACCATCATGCTTTACAACACCGACAAACGCTTCCTGAAACACCTCTGCTCAGATGAGACGGCTGCATGTTATGAATTGCAGTGTTTTTACTGTATGTGCAAAGTTGTCTGCTCTTAGAGAAACATGTTCTAATTATGGAAAACAAAGACTTCCTGTTTCACTACCACCATTCCTTGGCTTATAAGTATCAAGTTAGTATATCTCTGGATTGTGTGAGGTTATGATATTTGATTTTTAAAAATTGATGTTTGAATTATTGACTTGAGTTTCAAAAAACTGTTCAGGGGCAGGAGAGATGGCTCAGTGGTTAAGAGCACTGGCTGTTCTTGCAGAAGAAACAGGTCCTGTTTCTAACACCTACATGGCAGCTAACAACCATCCATAACTCCAGCTCCAGGGATCCAACACCCTCTTCTGGTCTCTTCGGGCACTGAATGCACATGATTCACTTACACGCAGCCAAAACACCCAACCCATAGAATAAATGAAAATAAAATGCAACAAACATAATTTTTAAATTGTTCAATGCATTTTGGTTTGAATTAGGATAGAATTTCCAACAATTTCTGAAATGTCCCTAAACATATTTCTTTTGCCATTTTGTGCTATCTTTTTGAGAAGTGGTATTCTCAGAACTGAAGATTATAAAAAAAATCAACCAACTCTGAAAAACATGATCTACCAAACATGCAGCCAAGATTTAATTCTTGATATAAAAATAAACACATCCATCTCATTAGTATGCAAGTTTGGTTTCACCTTCAGTAAATGGTAAAATTATATGTATGCTCAAGATTTGCTTTAAAATAAATTTATCATCTATTATCAATAAATCTTTGTATATTTGTTTTATGCAACTGTGTACCAGGCTAAGACGTCCTGAGTGAAAGGAATCATGGATGGAAACAGGTCAAGAAGCCCTGCTACAGATTCCACAGAGCCTCATTTAGCATCATCCTAGAACTGGGTCCAGGTGGGGAGAGAAGTTTCAGGGCTCTGAAAGATCCTGCAGCAACTTGAAAGAAGGTACAGGATAAGACATCTTGCCCAGGGACTGCTGTCTTCGTGATGCTCAAGGCTACCAAGAGGGCCTCTTGGAGATGTCACCAAAGTCCTGGCCAATGCGCCTCTGGCTTCAAAGTGCAGCTGAGTCAGTGTGGAGGAGGATGACGGATTTAGCAGTAAAAATTAACAATGACCTTTCCTTTCTTTTTTAAAAATATTTTCATCGGTTCTTTGAGAATTCCATACAAGGTATTTTGAACATATTCCCCCACCCACCACACCTCTCCCTGACCCTTCCGAGATCCACTCCCGTGTCCCTGATCCAACTTCATGTCCTTTAAAAAAAAAAAAAAAAAAAAAAAACCTACTCATGAGTCCAATTTGTGCTTTCATATACTCGTGGGTGGGAGTCACCCTAGAAGGGCCACACCCTCAAAGAACTCAGACTCTCTCTCCCAGCAGTTATCAATGGCCAATAGCTCCTCGGCTGTGGGTGGGACTTTGTGAGCATCTCCTCCATGCTGGATTTTGAACAATGACCGCATTCTTTTATTGTTTTTTGAGACAGGGTTTTACTGTGGAGGCTAGACTGGCTTGAACTCACTGTGTGGCCCAGCCTTTCCTCAGACTCAGCAGTCCTGTCTCAGTCTTCTGAGTGCTGGGATTATAGATGTGAGTCACCATACTCAGCTCTTAACATCTTTTTATTATTAATAAATAATTATAAAACAATATTGTTTTAAACTTTTTTTATTTTATGTGTATGAGTATTTTGCCTACATGTATGTATGTATACCAGATATTTGTTTGGTGTCTCCAGAGGCCAGAAGAGGGCATTAGGTCTTCTGGAACTGGAGTTATGGCAGTTGTTAGATGCCATATGGATGCTGGGAACCAAACCCAGATACTCTGAAGAAGTAGCCAGTACTCTTAACTGCTGAATCATCTCTCCAGCCCTGACTTTTTAAGCGTAAGTATATCCTTGTAATGACTGGGACATACTGTTAGTAAAAAAAACCCACCCAAAACAGACAGTGTTATTGAAAGTGCTACTTGGAATTTGAATGTAGCCAGTATCCCATGTATCTTCTGGGGAACTTTGTGTGGATTTTCAGATCTTGAGTAAGTGGGTTTGGGAGAGCAAGGCAGGGCAGGGAGCCAGGCCTGGATGCTTCTCACTCTTTCCTCCAGATGATGTCTGTGTGACTGTCTCCTGGGCTAGAGGCTGGCTCCTACCTGGAGAATCCAGAAAGTGGCATACTGACTGCTTTGATGCTGGGGGGAATGCAACTTGGTAGGATCTTCCCTGAACCCCCCGTTTGTTCAGGGGTCCAAATGAATGCTGCTGAGGGAGAGACACTGGGATGGTCCTGGGATTCATCTCACAGGACTTTCTGGAAGATGTAAGGTGACTTCAAAGGAAGGGATGGGGTATGTACCACCAGACATTCAGGGAATGATAGGAAAATGTGACCTCGCCATGAAGAGAGCCTCACCTGGGCCAGCATGGAAGCGTGAAGAGCCTGTGAGCACCCTATTCCAAAGAATTAGCTCTAAATGGCCTCCAGACCCAGAAAACATGGACCAGACGCATGGGCTAGCTCATCTTGACCTTCATCCTTGCAGTAGCTTTGACTCTTAGAGAAGGAGCCAGTACTGACAAGGGCCTGATCTCACACTTGGGCTGAGGAGGGAGCTGAACAACTCCATCAGAGTCAAAGTTCTAATCATGAACAGGAAATTACAGCTGGATTTGGACTCAGTGACTGTACAACTGTACAACTGTTACCCAGGGCTGGGTGTCTTTCTGCTATGTCTCAATAAAAACCTGCTTTCACCTTTTCTGAATCTTTATTTCATTCCTCCCTGGATGTTCACATAGGTTATGTATCTCTATAACACAGGCTAAATAAGTTTTAGGTGACATATATGTATAATATATAAGTATATTAATAATTTACATATAAAAGTAAATACATATAAATAGATAAATAAGGAATTTATTAGATTGGCTTACAGGATACAGTCTGGGTTGTCTAACAATGGCTGTCTTCACATTAGCAAGGCTAAGAACCCAGTTGCTGCCCAATTAAAAAAACTGGGTGCCTCAGAAGTCCTAGTCTGGTGCTGACAGGTCTGGAGGCTTCCTAGAGAGCCCCTGGTCTTCAGTCTATGTTGTAAGGTTGAAGACTGGGTTATGACGTCACTGCAGTGGCAGCAGCAGTGACAACAACAGAGTAGATGAACTCATGAGCAAGATGAAAAATCGAGCAGGCAAAAAGGCACACAGTCAGGGTGTCTTCCGACGGCAGCTATCATCAAGAAAACCTCTCACAGGCATGCCAGGGCTAATCTAGTCTAGACAGTGCCAAGGAGCAAGTCTCTTAGTTGATTCCAGAACTAGTCAAGTTGGAAACCAAGATTAACCATCAAACTCTGTATCACAGCATGGACAACACATTTTTCTTTCTTAAAAAATATTTCTATTTTATGTATATATATATATGAGTATATTTCCTGCGTGTGTGTACATGCACCCATGTTGAGCAATGTCTGTAGAGTCAGAAGAGGTCACTGGATTCCCCTGGAACTGGAGTTATGTACATATGGTCCTTAGCCATCATGTGGGTGCTAGGAATAGAACCTGGGTCCTCTGTGAGAGCAGTCCATGCTCTTAACTGCTGAGCCATCTCTCCAGTCCCCTGGACAACACACTCATGAAGAACTGAATAGGGTCTGACCTAAAGTAAAGGTTGAGGCAGCAAAAGGGGACAGACATGATGTGACGAAGAAATGCCGAGCCTTCCATCCTGTCACACATTGAACATGTACAGGCTCTAGGGAAGTCAGTAGTTTTAGCAAAAGTCACCTTTAAGTTCTTACTATGATTTATTTTTATCTTTAATTATGTGTGTATGTGGGTTTGTACATGTGAGGGTATGTGTCCACAGAAGTCATAAAAGGGTGTCAGATACCCTGAAGCTGGAATTACAGGGGGCTGTGAGCCATCCAACTTGGTTTTTCTCTTAACCACTGAGCCTTCTCTCCAGCCTGCCTTTAAGTTCTGCAAAGAGAACTAGACAACTGTTATGCTAGCCCACACATTAGGGGTACTATCTGAAGCAGAGCTGGTGGGAAGGTAACAATGTATTATTGCTCATCTGTGCCAGGCAAAGGGAAACAGCCTGTAAATGTTCTGACTTTGTGGCTTCATCTGATGTTTTAAGACAAAGCTGAGAGAGAACAGAATGGGCGGATGAAGAAAACACACACTCTGATGGAAGGGTACATTTTAAAGGCCCAGAGTTTTGTCTTTTGTCACCTTATGGTGGTCCCCATATGTTTCAATCCCAACTATTTACTAAGTGCCCAATATGTGCCAGGCAGCACCCTAGGAACCAATAAGTAACAGCAAGTGAGAGACCGAGCCCACTCACCCCTGAGAGTTACACTCCAGCAAGAAAGACAGAAAACGCCACCGAGGATGCAGATGGTGTTGAAGAGTCCCTGTGGGTATGGGAAAACCGAGCAGACAACGGACATAGGGAGGGAGGCTGGGGGAGGGGAGTATGATGCCAATACTGCCCAATAGACAGGATCTGGAATCACCTAGGAGGCAGGCTGGAATGGGACTGTCTACACTAGGTACATGGAGCTTTTTGAGACCTGATTCCAAAGAACACAAACTCTCACCCAGATACCCCAAGTTCCTTAATGCCAGAGCTGGAAGTGGAATGGAAGATCCCTCAAGGCCCTCCGCGTTAAGGGCAGGGGCAGAGCGCACAGGCAGATACTGGCTTGCATCAACCTTCTACCGTATCCCTTAGCCACTAGGCAGAAGGAGAACTAACCAAGAACGAGTGCGCTGTGGGACTCGGCTAGGCCAGGCCAACCGGTATCTGGTCAGCCTTGCTAATCTCAGAGCTTACTGTGATGTCACCTGGTCCGGCTCTGCCATGCATTTGTGATGCCTGCCTGGGGCAGCTGCAGCCTCCCCGTATCAGTGTGGGCAGGAGGTCAAGTTGGCAGCACTGGACTGGAATGACAGCAAGATGCTCCCACTTCTAATTGCACTACTCATGGCCTCCAAGGGACACGCCAAGGACCACCCAGGTCAGTGCCAGGTCATCCCAGAGCAGAGGGTGGAGAAAGACCTACCACCTCCTCCTTGACTCCCGTAGGGAGAGCTCCAAGGGATGATGAGTTAGAACTGCTGGCACAGGAAACCAGGGGATTGTGACTGATGAATGAAGTCAGATGCGCTGGGCTGGTCAAAGATGCAACAAACCCTTAGGATCTGCACAGGAGACTGGGGGCAAGATCAACAACTGCTTATGCATCTCCTGGCTCTACCCCCTCTGTGCCAAAAAAAGATCTAGGCCCGAGACCCAGAGGGAGGCAGTAGGAACAGAGCCATGTTTAACTTAGAAACCACGGTCTATGTTACTAGGTCATGTTACTGTAAGGAGCCAGCGTCTGCAGCATTTGTTGTACAGTTCCTTTCCTGGGAGGAGCCACCCAGGACAAGTTCTGTGGGTAGACCCGCGTCAGAAACGTCCTGTTAGATACTCTTTCTACAGAACCCCAGGAGCTGTCCACACTGAAGGTTCTGACGTGTTTCACGTTCACAGACTGGTTTGGTTGTGTTGGATCTTTGTTTCTCTGAGTGTATGCATATGCACCCACTCTCGTCTTTCTCGAAGTCACAGCTGCTTTCTAATACCACCAAACAACAGTATAGCCGGTGAATTTCTGTTACTTTTCCCACCACTGTCCTCCTTAAAATGGGAATGTGTGCCTACAATTTCTGTGTCAGGTCCCTTTTCCTGGATTTGCATTTTCCTGAGCTGGCCATGTTCAGGGTTCCTTCTTGGAATGTGTGCCGGCTGAAGAGTGGTGGCCACTGAGACCTTGTCTATTCCCTCCCCAGCGGTTCCCACCTAACCCCATGTACACCTTCTTTAGATCCTTATGACCCAGATCCCCGGATCTGTGGCCTCTCAGCTCACCCTTCTTTACCTGCTCTGCAATAGTGGAGATGAACTGTGTAGCAGTTTTTCTTTACAGCAAGCACATCAAGCTTTCTCAGTGGAAGGGACCAGAAGGATATTGCAAAGGGGAGGAACATCTCTTCCTGGTTCTCTCTGGCTTGCTTCCTCTTACCTCTAGGACCATCAGTATGTGTGTGGGAGGGGGACAACTGCTGGTGCTCAGCTCCATCCTCACGCCCCTGGGTAAGCCCCTTATTCTCTGCTACGTGACCCCTCTTGTAGACATAAACCAGGGTGGCCTCTGTCTGTTGGCTCTGTAGCTGTTCGGTTCTCAAAGCATGTTTACCAACACATGCCAAAGTCAGTTTTTGCATATTCACCTGTTTTAAACACAGTCCAAATAAGCAGTTGGAGCCATCTAGAGTCTGCCTGCTTTATACAGCTCATGAAATATCACCCAACATCTGTAGTCATGGAGAAGACAAAGCCCCCAGCTACAAAAACCTCAACTGCTCTGTCCTAGAGACTCCTGGACAGTGATTTTTGAGTTATTGAGACCAGAAAGTTCCTCTCTGATCCCTCTTCACCGGCGAATCCCTTGTCCTTCTTCCTTTCTGGATAATTCTCTGGCTTAGCCTCTGGATGGCCTCATGCTATAAAAGGTGCCAGGATGTTGCTACCTGCAGATCAGTTCAAAGCTTCACTCAAGAAAGCTTGTGTACTAGCATCTGTGGTCACATCTTTTCCTTTCATCAGTTTGGACCTCACCTCTGACCTGAGGCAACCCAGCAACTTGTCTTCTGAATTGCCACACATTTGTTCCTTCCTCTGACATTTTCTCAAGGCCCTTAGAGTCCCTGAGCCTCTCTAATTACCCCAAGGTACAGCTCTTGATTCTTCCTAGCAACTTTTTCCTCTCTACGTTACCATCCCCCACCTCCAGGCTCTGTCTTCTGAATGGAGCTTGGGTATCTTTTTGGTGGATCTCCTTTGCCATCCCAGTTCGGTATAACTCCCAGGGGCTCCTCTGTCCTGCCGCTCTGTGTGCCACGGCTCACTTGGGATGTGAGAAATCGACACTGAAGGAGATGCCGTTTGATGGTGTTTTCTGAGATCTGTCTCAAGGGCATTTGACTTTCCTCAGCTGCATTCCTGGTCTTAGCTGGGAAGGTTCTGGGAATGCAAAGCAAGCATTCTCTGGGCCCTTCACCTACTAATGGCTCTTCCCTTTCTCCTTCAGAATCAGTTCAGTGTGGCCGCAGACCTACTTTTCCAAACTCGTCTTGGTTGCCGTTCCGTGAGCTGCTTGAGGTTCGGAATGGTGAATTCCCATGGCAAGTGAGTATCCAGATGTTTGGGAAACACCTGTGTGGAGGCTCCATCATCCATCGGTGGTGGGTTCTGACGGCAGCACATTGCTTCCCAAGAACCCTGTAAGTGTCTGGCTCACCGCCTTAATTTATGTCCCATCTAATGCACATATTTTCTGGACTGGTCACTTGGTTGATTGATGCCATGGGTTCTGTGCCCAGTGGCTTTGGACCAAAGTCTCCTCTTTGCCTAGTCTCTTCTATTCACCTGGTCAATTGCATTCAGGTGGATTGCTTCCTGTGGCTGTGCATTCAGTGCTGGGAAATCTATACAGGCATCTCTTCTGTTCGTAATGCCTTCTGTATATGAAGACAATGCACTAGATTCATACATTTTTGTGTGCATTGAGCACCTACTATGTGGTGTCCTAAGTGCTGGACATAGCAGTCGATAGGTCAGCCAAGTTCTCTGTCACTGAGGTGTGCGCATCCCTTTTTGCTCAATGAACACATTCCATTTCTATTGGTTGGGACCTTCTCTGAGCTGATGGTCACCCACCTGGCTCTGGGTTCTGGCTCTGACCTCTTCGGTCTCTTTAGACCCCATGGCACATCCACTCCTCTAGATTCCCCAACGTTTAGCAATAAAGTCAACTGCTTACAAGTGTGTGTGCAGATGCAAAGTTCCTCAACCATTGTTGCTTCAGAGCATTCCCATTCATTCTTCAGATTAGAAGTGGCAGAGGTAAATATCACTGTGGTCATGGGAGCCAAATCCTTCAGTGACAAGAACTTGGAGCGAAAACAAGTACAGAAGATCATTCTTCACAAAGATTACAAGCCAACCCACCTCGACAGTGACCTCTGCCTGCTCCTGCTCACCACACCAGTCCAATTCACTAACGTTAAAATGCCTATCTGCCTGCCACAGAAGGAAAGCAGATGGGACCGGTGCTGGATGGCAGAGTGGGCATCAACTCATGGCTATGGTATGTGCCTCTCTTTGGTGCCCATGCAAAGCCCACATATGGGCTGCCTTTCCCTGGGCAGTATGATGCTTTGGAGACTCATGTCTGAATTTTGGGCAATATCCTTCACCTTCCTCATCCTCACCTTTTTTTGTGCATAGAATAACAGTACCATCTTCCTCAACTAAGCCATGTAGAATAAATGGATGAAGTTACCCAGGTAAATCCCTATTAAACATCTAGGACATAGAAGAATCTCAAAACATGACAGCAACGATCATGTTTATGGATCTTCCATTAAACTGCTTGGTTGGCTTTTCTGGGAACTGTTTCACCAATACCCCATCCGCTGACCTCATGATATTGTCCACCATTCCCTGAAATCAACAGGCCAGTGGTTTCTCCAGACCAGTGACTAATGATTCTAGTCCAGTTCATGCATAGCACCAGCACCAGCCTGGCTAGCCAGGGAGGATGCCTGGGAAAGATAGAGTGGGACGGGGAGGGTGAGAAGGGGGAGAAAGAGAGAAAGAGAGAAGTTCTGACATTATTGGTCATTTTCTTTCAGCAAGATAGCTCATCTGGATGGGGCCTCTTCCCAGTGTCTCCATTTGGCTTGCCAAAGTCATGGGCTACCACTGCTTAAGGGCTTGGGTGGTTCTAAACCATGTCCTTCTGCGTGAGGGCAAAAGGTGGCCGTGGAGAGAAGGCAGGGTCACACAGAAAGCTCCCTACAGTATCCTTGGCAGGGTCTGGGCAGGGTCTGTGCTGCTTCTGGAGGGAGCCCACATCCCCAAGGGACACATTAGCAGAAGGATCACTTGGGGTTACTAAGATGACATGGAGTGGGGTCTTGCACTAGATGGTAGCTCATGCGTGCTCCTGCTCAGGCTAGTGTCCTTACTTTTCTAGGTCCAACCAAAGACTTAAATATGCAGCTAAAGAAGCTGAGGGTGATTCAGATTAGCAGGAGAGCATGCATCAGGAGGGTGACCCAGCTCTCCAGGAACATGCTCTGTGCCTGGAAGGAACCGGACACCAATGGCAGGTGTCAGGTACTTGGGTCCTGCTATACCCTACCCCCTCACCCTCTACTTCCTTGGCTCCCAGCAGAGAACCCGGGAGTCCCCCACTCCCATCCCATAAGCATCCCCTTATATCCTCTAGTTGAATGGACTCACTGACTCCTCACACACTGCTTGCTTTTCTCTGTTTCCAGGGAGACAGCGGGGCGCCCATGGTCTGTGGTAACTGGGGAACCCGGAGACTTTTCCAAGTTGGTGTCTTCAGCTGGGGTATGAGCTCAGGCTCTAGAGGGAGGCCGGGTATGTTTGTGTCTGTGGCTCGGTTTGTTCCATGGATCCTGGAGGAGACACAGAAGGAAGGCAGAGCCCTCACTCTCTCAGAAGCCTCCAGAAGCCCTTTGACTTGTGTTCCACAGTACCCCATACTGCTAAGCTTGGGGTCTCAAATGCTGCTTGCTGCCATGTTTGCTGGTGATAAATCACACTGTTAGGCTCCGAACCTCTCGCCATTCCTTCCCGTCTTCACATAAGTAGAGCACTGGCTATTAGCCACACACTCAGTTCACACAATCTCATAGTCTAATGTAGGAATGCCAAGCTTGGTGATGAAAGAGGTGCAAATAGTGCATGGGGGATCCCCGCAGAAGACATTATGTCCAAGAGGGTCAAAGAGGGTCAAAGGGGCTTCAGGAAGGCATTGAACATCTCCTATGGGAAGTTACCCCATCCTTCTTTATCCAGGACAAAAAAGATTGCCACACCTGAGCTGAAAGATCTTTCTTCACTCTCATAGACTGAGTTGCTGCTTTTTTTCTCTCTTGGAATATGATCATACCCAGCAGTGGGACAGCTTTGTTTCTGTCAGTCCAGCCCAACCCAGACCTGCACCCCAGGGTGCTCTTCCCAGGCTGCAGAGACCTCAGTGTCCTAGGCCACTCACAAAGATCTTTGGGAGCTGGCTGCAGAGATGGCTCAGTGGTTAAGAGCAAAGGCTGCTCTTGCAGTGGACCTGGGTTCTAATCCCAGTACTCACATGGTGGCCAACAATCCGTTACTCCAGTTCCAGGGAATTCAACTCCCTATTCTGACTTCCATGGGCATTGCACGACACAGGTGTACTTAACAAACAATACACTACTGTCCTACACATCAAATAAAAATAATGAATTAAAAAAATCTCTGGGAGGGTTAGGCTCAGGGGTCTTTCACAAAGTTTGGAAACAAGAGTGAGAGATTATGACTCAGGACTTGCAGACCAAACTTCTTCTTCCCTCTCTTAATTTATCCAAAAAGTAACTCCAAATAACGATGTAGTTCCAGAAGCATCAGTGAAATTCTGTTTCTCCATTGACACGGAGATTGAGAGGGTCCCTGTCTGGTCACCAGAGTCTCTACCACAGTCTCATCATGTGAGAGTGGACTGAGATAATCTAAGGACAGGAACAAGCCATGTCCTTCCTCTGAGAGACAACAGAAAAAGTAGCCTGTCACCCATCAGAACACAAAGGTAAGATCTAGGCTTAGGAAACCATGAGACCATGTTTGAAGACCAGGGCTGCATCGTGCACCCAGAGACTCGTGGTGGTCACTCCCTCAGGTACTTCTCTTGGTCAAATCTCTCTGGCATTTTTATACAAAGAAGGTAACTAATTACATGGGTTCATAGGAGAGAAAGCATTTGTTCATTTCCCCAACCATCCATCCATCCATCCATCCAGATGCTTTGTGAACAGTATTGTATCGGGTACTGAAAAGGTATAGGAATGTGCAAGATATGGGAGGTTCATGACTTCAAATGTGTGTGTCATCTCCAAATCTGAATATTGTACATCTTGTCACAGGATCCTTTTGTGATTATTTTCATTATGTAAACACGTGTGTCTTCATTTCATCATAAATAAATATCATCTATTTACTAAGGATTATGGGGGCTGGGTATCAGGAATCATTGTTCAGGATTCCTGTCTGAACAATGACAGAAATCAGAGCTACAGCTGTACCCCGTAACTTACAGTAAGGAATAGATTCTACACCGTGGCCTTGTACACACATGCACACACCTTGAACTGATGACTCATGAAGCAACCCGGGAGTTAGATAATGGGTAACAAAGGAAAACCGCAGCGGTGTCTTGGTGGCTGCACGCTCCCTTGAGGCTGAATATCCTCAAAGCTGCAGTTATGTTGTTTCTGAGGTGCATTAGAAACCACGGCACCATGGCACTTGCTCAGTTGCTGCACATGTGTACACATTCCTATCTCCTGGCTATTAGATCAATTCATTCTCTGGCATTCTTCTCACAGTTGTTAAAGAAAACAAAAGGCACCTTCAGGACTGGAGAGATGGCTCAGCATTTAAGAGCACTGACTGCTCTTGCAGAGGACCCAGGTTCAATTCCCAGAACCCATAACTCCAGTTCCAGAGGAATTTGACTTCCTCTGCGGGCACTGCGTGACACAGGTGCACTTACATACACATAGGCAATACACTCATACACATAAGATAATAAAATATTAAAAAAAGAAAAAAAACACGTTTTACTTCTTGGGTAAAAGGGACTACATAAGACATTTGAAAACACTTCTTTTAGAAAATGCCTACGAATGAAAGCTAAAAGAAGGCTCTGTGTCCTCCAAAGACCTTCAGTACATAGCATTTTCAGTGTGATTTGTTTTACTCCCTCCCCCTTATGAGCTTTTCAAGAGTATGAGAAAAACAATCCTGAAAGCGAGAGCTGGTCCGTCATGATTTGGGAGGAAGAAAGGGTGCCCCTATCCCATGAATACGTCACTCACCTCATAAGCTCACAAGGCAGAACCCATTGTGCTATTACCTGCATTTGGGGTAGCCCACTACAATCTCTCTTTGCCAAATAAACATCTGCTTAAACTGTTTGTGTCTCTTTCCTTTGAGAAGACAAGAACTGAGAGCCCCCAACTCAGGCTAATTTCAACCTAATAACTGGTATTGGGATTTGATAATGGGACACAAAGCAGGAATCACCAGTTAGAATAACTCCTGGAGATCAGTCCTGACTTTTATTTTAGGGAAGTTGTTTTAAAGAGGCAAATCTCTGCCAAAGATTAAAGATCAGGGCTGAGATTCCTTTCTCCTGACTCCAATCAATTCATTTTTATGGCATCCTTATCACATTTGTTAAATTAAGGCATGGCTTCTGAGGTGATGTGGACTATATAAGATAGTTTGAAAAATCCTCCTTTTAGGACATACCTATAAATGAAAGCTAAAGTTTAACAAGCACCTTTTAAAATGGATAGCAGAGCTGGGTATGGTGGCACATGCCTTTAAACCCAAGCACTGAGGAGGTAGAGGCAGGATCATCTTTGTAGATCAGGGCCAGCTTGGAATACAGCCTGAAATACAGCAAGTTCCAGGCCAGCTGGGGCTACAGAGAGACCCTATCTCAAAAAAGCAAAACAAAACCCCTAAAACAAAGAAGCACAGCAGACCCAGAAGAAAACAAGGGAAAATTCTCATACTCAGAGACAGGAAACAGAACTCTGGGGCTGGTATCCAGAATAAGCCAACAAGAGGTCTCAATCTAGACTCTTAGGTTCACCTTCTCTCCTCAGTTAAAAGTGTGTTGTAATCCTATCACCTGAAGGAGCAACTGGGGGTCTTTTTCTTATATAAATTGGATCAAGATTCTTTTAGGATCAGTTGTAGAAGTTTCTCTGGCCTTTTGATTATGCTTTGACATTAAAAATTTTAAACCTCAAGATGTTGGGAAGTGTTTTGGTTTTGCTCTTGATATTTTTCTATAAATTCTTTTGTATTCACTAACTACAGCCTTTTTTGTCTTCCATCAGAGATTCCTATTACAAAAACCTCTTGATCTTCTTTCATGAGCAACTGGGTTCAGGAATGACAGCTGATACCTCAGCAGCTGTGATGGTATAGCGTATTACGGACTACTGTGGTGGTATAGCGTATTACGGACGACCACAATCCCTTTCCTACTAGCAACGTGGTCATGATTACCTTCAAACAAGCCAAGCCCAGTACCACACCTGAGATTCCCATCTTTGCAGTGGTGTTTTCTGGAACTTATGGAATTTCCAGTAGCAAATTCCATATCTGCCAGGAATCTGTCATGAAAACAGAATGTAGTCTGTGTGTCTCAGGAAGCAAGGGACGCAGAACACGGAAGTGAGAGCTTCGGGAAACACCGAAAGGCCGAGTGGAGGTCAGGAACTCTGGGGGTCAGGAAGGATGGTGGCTTGCTGCAGGACGTCAGCAAATGCAGGAGTCACTAGCATCCCTCCTGCTGATCTCCTGGTTGTCCCCAATGTCAGGATTACTTGAGGAGGGACATAGAGATCATGGCTTAATATGCGTAACTCCCTATAGCAGCTAAGAGAAAATGGTGAATTCTCCCTGAGTGTTAGTGTTGTCCACTTGGTAGAATCTAGAATCACCTGGGAGCCAGGCTTCTGGGAAAGCCTGCGGAGGATTATCTTGATTGCATTAAGTGTGGTGGGTAGACCTGTCCACTGTGGGTGGTCGGTTCCCTGGCTGGGATCCTGGGACCTTATATGTGGAAAGAGGAGGAGGAAGAGCAGCCTTGATTGCTCTCTGTTCCTAACTGATGGTGCAATGTGATTAGCTCCTGCTGCTGTGAATTCCCCACCATGTTGGTCTGTAACCCATTTGTCATGTAAGCTGCTTTTGGCAGAGCATTTTGTCCCAGCAACAGGAAAAGAAACAAAGACACTCCCTTTCTCCTCCCTCTGATACCTTGGCTGAGAATCTTGTTTCTAAGCAAGGAAAGGGTTTAATTTCATTTCGCAACTCCCAAGTCACAATTTTACACCAAGGGAAGTCAGAGCAGGAATTCCAGGCAGGAATCTGGAGGCAGGAACTGAAGCAGAGACCATGGAGGAACTCTGCTCCCTGGCTTGCTCCCCTAGGCATGCTCACCTAGCTTTCTTATACAGCCCAGGCTCACATGCCCTGGGATGGTACTGCACGTAGGGCTGGGCTCTCCCATCCACATCGATCACAATTAAGAAAATGCTTCACAGACACGGCCACAGGACAGTATGATATAGGTAATCCTCATGTTTCACAGACACGGCCACAGGACAGTATGATATAGGTAATCCTCATGTTTCACAGACACGGCCACAGGACAGTATGATATAGGTAATCCTCATGTTTCACAGACACGGCCACAGGACAGTATGATATAGGTAATCCTCATGTTTCACAGACACGGCCACAGGACAGTATGATATAGGTAATCCTCATGTTTCACAGACACGGCCACAGGACAGTATGATATAGGTAATCCTCATCTGAGGGTCCCTCTTCCCAGGTGACCTCCATTTGTATCAAGTTGATGGAAAACTAAGGGTCACACTGTGAAACAGCTTCTAGGTGTTCAATCACTAGCAGCCATGAGTTAGAGTGGTAGAGATGGGGCTGAGTTCAACGTGCAGTCTCTGATGTGGGGACCTACTAACCAGCATAAAACTACGTGAAAGGGTGAGTGAACACTCCCAAGGTTGCAAGCAAGCAAAGTAAATAGTGCGAGATGAGGCTTAATCATGGGGAGCTTGGTATACCTGTCAGTCCTGAACTCAGCCCAGTTCACAGAAGTCAATTCATCTTTCCTAAGAAAGCTCTTGATAATGCTGACCTTTTTGCATTTGCTCCTGTCCTCCCATGCCTGGTCCATCTGCAGCTCTTGTCTGCATCTGGGTAGGCTAGCTTCTAGGGACTGAGCCATCTGGGATCCCAAATGTCACTAAACTCTCCCTCAGACTGTATTGCACAAGAGGTATTTCTTTCTTGTTCCCTTCCTGGTTAGGTCATGGTACTGCCACTGGCTGGGTCTCAGTGGTCGCCCCCTCCTGTGGCTCTCCCTGGATTTAGGAAGGAGAGAGTCTTTCCTTTCACCCCCACTGACTCTCTTTGCTAGTCTTGAGATACAAAGTCTCCTTTGTTGAATCTCTTTACAATATCCACACAGTTCAGGTCAGGATTAAAAAACTCCATTAAACTTTTCAGAATGGAATTCCAGTTCCTCTGGAGCTGGCCCTTATTTATGAGCTTTGGCCCATCTTTTTTAACCCTGGAGCCCACCACTTTCAGAGTCATCAGCCTCTTTAATTCCACCTCAGAGGACTAGGTAAGAATTTGGAAAGTCCTGGCAGGCTTATGAGAAGGCCAGAACAGGTATGCTGAACCCTAAGACTGGATCCACCCTTCTTGACTATCCTGGCAGTTTCATCTCCAGGAGACTAGTGGGCCATCAGCAGGCAAATTCCTTATGGAAATTCAAGACCAGTGCCCTGGTCTTGCACTTCATTCCAAACTGAGTCAACAAATCTGAAGTTGGACCTCTGGTATTGCACACAGTGATCCAACTGATTTTAAGAAAGAACCAGGACAGAGCTGAAATCCAAAAGGGAAAAAGACACAGCTGTAATCCACAGGGACCAATGTCTGTTTCCTAATCTGTCTTCTGTCCCAAATAGCTCCTTTCTCCTCCCCCCAACTTGTGTTGACGTGTTGACATGTTTCCTGCCTGGGCAGCAGATGCCATTGGGACTTAAACTGGGTCATGAGGGTGCTGATGGCTGACAACAGGCCCACAGGTCATGTCCTCCCTTAACCTGCCTTCCCAGGCTCCTGATCTGAATCTCAAAGCACAGACCCTACAGGATACACTGCTCCCTAGAATGAGGAGCAGGATCCTCTCTGGAGCCAGGGAGTAGTCAGGGTCTGCCCCATAACTATGGATAGGAGCTTTACTGGACTACAGGCCCCTTGCCTGGACCTTCCTGGCCCTCTTATGAGTAGTCAAGAGACCTACTTGTACTTTTGCTGGGAGAGCTTCGGGGCTGTCCTCCAGCAGACTTCCAGGGCCTCAGTAGGGGCCCAAGCACCACCTGAACAGCAGAGAGGCTTGGAGGAGAATGTAAATTATGGCATCAAAATCCTGACTTCCACCTGATTGCAAATCCCAGCCCGCTGAGGCAGAGCAAGGTGAATGCCAACCACATTGCACAGCTGTGTGTCTTCTGTCACATGTTCACAGCCCCCCAGCCCCTGCCTCAAGTTCCCTGCTGACACCATGTTCTGAGACAAACCTCCCCTCCTCTTCTCTTCCCTTCCCTCCCTGCCCCTTCCCCTTAATCACAGGACATGGTAGCACCAAAAGACTCCCTCAGGAATCTCCTGCCTTCCAGACATAGTCTTCCCTACCTCCATTGTGGAGAAACAGTCCAATCCCCCTGACAATCTGGATCAATCATCCGTCCTAATACTGTTATTCCTTTCTTGGCCTGTTGACTTAAGGATATCAGAAGCCCAAAGTGGCTAGGGGGAAGTCTTATCTTCTAGTTCAGTGGAATGGTTGTGTTTCCTGCAGAAGCACTCTCTCCTCAGAAACCAAAACTTCTAGGCCAGCAGAGTGCAAAGCTTGTAGATACAGGAAGCAAAATTCTTCCAGGGGGTGACTAGGGACGATAGCGAGTGGATCCACTCCCACTTGCACTCCTTGATTCCTGGACCCGGGAATCCTGGCTACAGGAGAAACAGTACCATATATTGGATGCTGATTCAAGGCATATACTACCTTCTGGAGGACCCTGCCCAAGTCCTCCAGGCTATTGCCACCTAATTGGTGCTGTAACTGTGTCTTTAAGAGTCCATTCCACCTTTCTATGAAGGACACTGCTTCAGGATGGTTGGGAACACGATAAGACCAGTAGATTCCATGAGCAATTTCACATCCCCACAGGATTAGCAAACACTACTGTTAAATGTGGAATCTGCCTGTCGGCTCCATTCCAGGAAAGGGGGGGACAAGACCTGCGATGGACAGGAAGCAGCCGCACAATATCTACTCTAAGTAAAGGAAAAGGTATGGCATGGCATGGGGCAGGTGTGCCACCACCACCTCCTCATTACGAGGGGGACCCACCCACGAACATTTCTGGAAACTGTTAACAAGGTATGGGTCTGGTTAGGCTCCTTGACAAAAAAATAGTACAAATACTGACATCACATTAACTTTTACTAAAAATGTATCCCATAATATCACGGCTTGTGTTAGATTACCGTATTTACTTATGTTAGGAGAAACTGTTTGGAACCAATCTAAAGGATCTATAACTTGCCAAAATCGTAAATTATATACTTGTTTAAATTCATCTATTATAATATAATATAATATTTATTAATATATATTATTTAATTATATAATATAATATAAATTCCACAACACATTCGTTGTACATTCTATGAGCGTGAGCTGGAGTGTGGATGTCAGTACGTAGAATCACTGTTGGCGTCCATGATATAGCACATTTTAGGACAAATGAGAAAAGGGACTAAAAGAATGATTGGACTAATTATTACTGCCATCATGGGAATAATTGCAATCACTTCCACCCTGTAACAGCAGGACTCTTGTTACATCCAAGTGAACAAACAGTACATTTCATGCAGCAGTGGCAATGTGGACTCAGAAAAATGATAAAACTCCCAAAGACACATTAATAGTGTATTAAATGCTGAAATAACCGATTTAGAATCTACTGTTTTATGTGAATCTACTGTTCAAATTGTTAGTTTGCAACAACAATTAACCTTGAAATGTGATTGGAATATTTCACACTTTTGTGTTACTTCTGTTCATTGGAACTCCTCATTATTTCCATGGGAACATGTCAAAAAACATTTGTTAAATCATGATAACATGACTCATGAAATTCTAAATATATGGTCAAATATTAAGAATACATTCTCTGATCAATTTCAAGATTTAACTGGTAATAATGCTGAATTGCTAATGCATTGGGAAAACTGAATCCTTTTAATCAATCTGAAGTATCTAGTTCTACATATGCATCTTTATTGTTCCTAAGAAAATGTCTGTTCTTATTATTTTTCCTAGTCTGGAAGAAGTCCAAAAGGACAAAAATAATAGCTGATAGAGCTACAGTGGTCAGCCTCATGCTTCAAAATATTGGTAGACAAAAAGGGGAAAATGAAAGAGAACAGTAAAGAAGAGGTTAAAAGCAGACATGGATAGAGTCCAAACATCCTTGAAAGAAAGGATGGACTGGGGCGTAGAAACCACCCCATCTCGTGAAATACAGGACCCTGCGACGAGTCTGGACGATACAAGAGAAGACAAAGATCGCTGTTAACTGGTACAGGATGACTAAGCTTCTTCGCTTGCAAAAGGAAGGGTAAAGATTCCTTGTACTTGCCACGTTTACTAATTAACAGTGAAGCCACGCTGCTCCATGTATTTGACTAATGCTGGACGCAGTACCCTACCGAAACCCTGAGAACCGAGTACACGCGGATGTGGAATCCTGCGATAAACTCGCTCACATCCAGCAGAGATTGGAGTCCTTTAACTTGCTTCATTTAGTCATCCCCCAGCAGACTTGGGTCTTCACACCTGGAGTCTGGGGGCAAGAAGTCCCCACACTGTCTCAGACTGCCAAGGAGGGGCCTGCTGTAGGCTCCCCTCCCCTACGCCTCCTCTCATCCCCCAACCATCTCCACTCTTCACACAGGTTTTTCTCTGTGTGTTTAAAGTTTCTTTTTTTATAAGGATGAAAGTCATGTTGGGATATGGCCCACCTGCTCCAACAGGGTTTCATCTTAGTTCATCTCATCTTTGGTGACCTTACTTTCAAAAGAGATCAGTTTCTGAGCTTTGTGGCTGGGACTCAAACATGAGAAGAATGTGTGTGTGTGTGTGTGTGTGTGTGTGTGTGTGTGTGTATAGAGGTACACAGGTCCTTGTGCTTACAAGCACTTTGAGGGACTGAGCTATCTCCCGACCCAGTCACGGGGATTTTGAAGGAGGTAATTCAACCTATAGCAAATGCCTCCCGTCTTTTCCTCAGGCCACTACCAGACTTAGCTTCTTTCTGTAGAAAGTGCTGCCTCATGGCCCTGTCCCATCACGTACTGCATCTTTTTGCCAGCTCCCAAGAACAGCCTTACTCCATTGGGTTAAGAGGTTCTTTGACCCTGTATTTATCCTACATGGAGAGGGATCTTCAAGGGCTCAGAGGATATCTGTTGTTTGCCAGGCATCATCTTTCAGGGCTGGCATGCAGAAATGCCTCCGCAGGTACTTGGCCCTAAGTGGGACAACCTATCTCATACCTCTGCTCACAGGACTCTGGAATTACTGTGAGAGGGTGGAAAGATTTAAGAGCAGAATTGGTGGATGAATACAAGGAAGGAACCAAGTTGTATGAACACAACAGGGCAGTTGTACACACGAACCTACAATGCTTGGGACAACATGCACAATCTGTACAAGCCCAACTCAGACAAAGACCCAGCACGGATGGCGGGGAGGAGGCCCTGAGCCACTGAGGATCTATCGGCAGTTAATTGATCGCTACTTGGGGTGGGGGAAAGAGTTCTTTAAGGGTGTGATGCCTGAAGGTTACCTAGGGTCACATTAAAGATATATTTGGGGAACCCAAATTAGACTAGATAGGGCCTTAAAAAAAAGGCAAATAAGGGCTGGAGAGAGGACTCAGTAGTTAAGTGCACTGGCTTCTCTTGCAGAGGACCTGGGTTCTATTCCCAATACCCACATGGTAGCTAGCAATCATCAGTTCCAGGGAATCTGATGCCCACTTCTGACCTCTGCAGGCACTGACATGGGTGCACTTACATACCTGCAGGTAGTTCACTCATACATGTAAGATAAAAACATAAGAATTAAAAAAAAGACAAATAATAAGAGAAGACATGAAGTTGGGGTGGTAGAGTCGGGTGGAGGTGGGGGAGGGGTCTGGATATGATCAGAACACACTGTATGAAGTTCTCAAAGAATCACTAAAGTATTAACAAAAAGAAATTGTCCACAGGGGAATATGTGATACCATGAGTGAGAAATCAGGCAAGCTCTACCCAAGCCACAGTGTGGCAGATCCCCTGTGACTGCACCTCATGAGTTTCCGTTCAGAGGAGCTGATGGTCAGGTGCTACCTTTGCAGGAGGACATGGTGGCAGCGAATGTGGGGAACGACCTCGCAGGCTTGGCGTCTGCCTGGTCCTATGCTGGGATGCAGTATTCACTAATCCTTTCAACATCACAGTGTTGTTATCACTCCACAAGGGAAGCTCCTACTGGTGACAGAAGCTCCCTCCCATCGAGCCTGCATTGGTGTCTGTCTGCTGTGTCATCTGACTTGTTTGGACTACAAACCTCAGCTTCCTTCTCATTAGCAAGGCCGTGCCTTCAGCCATTCTGCCCTGGCACACTGTCTCCATGGAGTTCTCTACCTGTCACCCTTGTCATCACACTCTCCCTGTCCTTCACTCCTAGGAGGACTCAGGAGGCCATCCTCTGCTTAGGCCATGCCTGCTCCACCCAAGGCCATTGTGATCTCATGGTCAGCTAGGCCCCGCCCTCCATCCATCTGCTTCCTTGCAAGCTCCCTACTCTGATGTGGAGGCCAAGCGGATGAAAAGATGGAGGGATGGAAGAGCAGGGCTCCTGCTGCCAGTCGCCCTGCTGCTGCCCTGGGCATACAGCTCATTGGCACGTAGGTCTCTGGGAGGGTCCTGTGGGCTATGTCTTGCAAGATGCTTCAATCCCCAATGGGCAATAGAATCATCTGGGAGCTAGTTTCAAAGGCCAGTTCCTAGTGGTGATGATTCAGTAGTTGTGGAGTAGGAATTAGGGACCCACTTAAGCAGCTGGTCTCTGACCAGATAACCACTGGGATGCCAATATCCACACTTAAAGTTACCTGAGAGAGAGCTTGGTGTGTGCGTGTGCGTTGTGTTACTATATAAGTAAGTGCTAGAGTTTCCCAGAGGGATTAGCCACATCAGTACACATTTCAAAATTGGTAACCAGCTGTTAGGTCAGAGATGCCCTCTGGCCACATCAGGGAGGCTTAAGAGAGTCTTTTTATGTTGTCACCAGCTGAAAACCTTCTGAAGGGTCTGACACACAGCCACCACACCATAGTACCCAAACAAAGTGGGGTGCCAGTCCCCGCCATGCGGAATGCTGACAATACAGGCAGCTGTAGTCAGTCAATTGGTTGGCCAACAAATTTCAAAACCCTTGCTACAGGGGATGGACGCTCTTTTACAAGCTGAGTTTACAGCAGAGAAGGACATTTTGGATTCTTCCTTAGGACCTTTACACTACTTTATGATTGGGAGCTTTAAGCACAAATGAGAGCTCTCAGTGGAAGAGCGCTTACCTAGCATGCAAGAAGGCCTACATTCAATCAAGAAGGCCCCCGTTACTACAGACAACAATAGCAACATTGAAACCTGTGAGTTAACATTGGCTTTGGTTCCTATAAACTGGCATAAAGCATAAGCAACAGACTGATGCAGTGGAAGGGCTGGGGGTAGCTGACTGAACTGTGCTCATCATTAGGACCTTTCTGTACTCACCACATTTGATTTAACTGATGAGGGGGCATACGTGTAAGCACAATGCAAAGGCCCTCCCTGTACAGGGAGGGAGCGCAATAGGCCATGGAGGTGGACAGGACAAAAGAAATGGATTAGAGTAAGCGGGAAAGGGACACGGAGCAGAAATGAGACCTGTAGGACCAAGACATGCCAACCCCTGTCAGAGCACTGAACGTAGAGCTCACTGATTCAGCTAGACTGACTGGCCAATAAGTCCCTGGGGGACTCCTGTCTCTGCCTTGCCAGCACTTGCCTGGCTTTTTACATAGGTTCTGTGAGGTGAACTCAGATTGCATGGCAAGCACTTTGCCAACTGGGCCATCTCTCCAGCCATGTCCCTCCTTTAAAAAATTATTTTATGTGCATAAGTGTATTGCCTGCACATATGTAAGTGGGCCTGTGTCATGCAATGTCCGTGGAGCTCAGAAGAGGGCGTCAGATCCCCTAGAACTGGAGTTACAGGTGGATGTTAGTTGCCACGTGGGTGCTGGGATCTGAACCTAGGTTCTCTTAGTTGCTGAGGCATCTCTTTAGCCCCCAGCCTTGTCCCTTCTTGACAGTAATGCCGATGGGTTTAGATCTGGTGAGAGCGTGTCCATCCACAGTGTACTTTATAGTGTCAGTCTTACTCAGTTCTGAAGCATGTGTGCTTATGCACACCCTATCCCTAGACTTCAGATGACCTTTCCATTGCTTTTGAGGGGTATCTCTCTGAGCTTGTGGACATGGACTCCCGCTGCTGTCTCAGCACTGCCCGCCCTTAACTAGAAATTGCTGGCAGATCTTACAGCTCCTTTGCTAAATATACCTTCAGAGTTAATCTCTTAGAAGGCAGCGATTGGACCCAGCTCTCTAGAGAAAGCCTTGATCTTCCACCCTGTCCTAGATTTCTTTCTGTTGCTATAGTAAAACTCTCTAACCAAAAGCAACTTGGGGAAGAAAGGGTTTATTTGGCACATGCTTCCAGGTCACAGTTCATCTCTGAGGGAAGTCAGGGCAAGAATTCAAGACCAGAGCCCAGAGGCAGGAGGGGCCATGGGGGAACTCTGCTGGCTGGCTCACTCTCTGACTTGCTCCAGGCTCATGATCAGCCAGATCTCTTATATAGCCCAAGACCATCTGCTCAGGAAATGGAGCCACCCAGAGTGGCTGGGCCCTCCTACATCAATGAAGACAATCAAGGCAATCCCTCATAGATGTGCCCACAGACCAGTTTGACAAGGACAGTCCCTCAACTGAGGCTCTTTTTCAGTGATTCTAGGCAGTGCCAAGTTGATAGTTAATGTTAACCAGGACACACCCCATTCTTTAAAGCTTTCCTTCTGAGTGAACAGAGACCCTATAATCAATGTTTGACTAGAACATTTCAAGTTCAGCTCAGTGAGCAACCATCAGAACTACATTCCATCAGCCCAGTTAAGACTCTTAAAGGCTGGGCAGTTTCTCTGTACAACAGAAACTTCAAGATGAGAAAGGGGGCAGCCACACCTAGCTAAAAGTCCCTCTGCTGTGTGAGCCTGAGTGACCAGGTGCCTCTCAGAGCTTA
Organism: Eospalax fontanierii; assembly: GCA_035773235.1. Lineage (NCBI taxonomy): Eukaryota > Metazoa > Chordata > Mammalia > Rodentia > Spalacidae > Eospalax > Eospalax fontanierii. Next base: position 56,699,944 of record CM069542.1, on the reverse strand, counting down.
CTTCTTCATTTGTAATGTAAAATGGTAGAGTTCATCCTGAAGTTTGTTGGGATTATTAAGAATCTCTTCCTCACTCACACAACACAGGGGCTGACTCAGACGGGGCTCAGCAGGTGGCAGCTTTCATGTTTCAGAAAGAGGTGACTAATCTATTGAGTTGTTTTCATTGTGAGCCCAACCTGATTTCCAAATATGTCGTTTGTTTACACATTCAAAACTGTCATTTAAATTAAGCATTTAACTTTCTCCCCAGAAACCAATGTTGCTTATTTGCTGTACAGTAATCCCAAGCTTCTCTTGTTGGGCCTGAAATATGAGGTGTTTCTACCAGAGATGCTTGTAGTACATGGGATTCCATTGGGAAGGGCCAAATATCAGCAAAGGAGATGAGGCGGGAGCTCTGGGGTTCACTCTTCACATCCTTAATGAGATGACACCTCTGTGGACCATTCACGGTCCCTCTAGCTCATGATTCCTGATTTTGGAACCAAAGGGCAGATGCCATTGAACTAAGGCTCTTCAATTCCCTGATCACCCGTGCAGTCCACTCATTGGTGGGTCAAGGATTTTTTTTTTTTACCATTGGTACGATCTTTAATGATCACCCATTCATCCACACACTCATCTCGACACACATCTACCCACACACCTGTCAACCTGGCCACCTGCCTATCCATCCATCCATTCCACACCATCATATACTCAAAACCACGCACTGCATCCCTGCAATGTGTCGCCTCTTAGCTTGGTGAGGTGGACATAAAAGCCAGTCATGCCTGGCTCCTGGCTCCTGCACATTACTCTCTAATGAGAGACCAGGCTTGAGCAGTTTTTAAAATATTTAATTTATTTTTTAAAAATTTTGTGTGTATGAGTGTATTGCCTGCATGCATGTAAGTGCACCTGTGTCCTACAATGCCCATGGAGGTCAGAAGAGGGTGTCAAATTCTTCTTGCAACTGGAGTTACCAATGTTTGTTAGCCACAATGTGGGCACTGAGAACTGAACCTGGGTCCTCTGCGAGAACAGCCAATGCTCCTAACCACTGAGTTATCTTTCTAGTCCTTAGACTTACACCTTTACAAACAAATGTTCTGTATCTCCTCTATAGCCCAGGCTTGCCCCAAACTCCAGCTTCTCCCACCTCCGTCTTTTGAGTAGTGGTATTTTTGATAGTACCACACTCACCTTAACGAAACTCACATTATAACTGAGATAAGACGCGAGGGACAGACACTACAGGGAGCTGCAGATCAGGGAAGAGGCACAGGAAGGACCTTGAGGTAGGGAGCTACAGAACACTTCTGGAACTGGAAGAGGGCCAGTGATGTCGGAAGGAAAATGGAAAGATGGAGAAACAGTGGCTGGTAGTTAGTGGAGTGATGTGAGGCAGAGACACAGTTTGTGATGGTTGTGAATGGTGTGTGTGTGTTGTGAGGATGTGTGGAGGGGTTGTGAGGTGGCTGGGCTGTGTGGTGGGATTGTGTGGTGGTGGGCTATGTGTAGTTGTGCTCTATGGTGATGGAGTTTGGTGGTTGTGGTGTGTGGTGGTGGGGTTATGTGGTAATGGGATTATGTGGTGGTGGGGTTGTGTGACTATGGGTGTCGGAGGATATGTTAGTGAAGTTCTGCAGTGATGGAGCTCTTTGGGAGTGGAGTATCTGGTAGAATTCTGTCGGCGAGTTCTTTGGGACAGGGTCTGTGGTGATGGGGTGAGTGGTGGGGGCGTGTGGTGGGGGCGTGTGGTGGGGCATGCGGTAGAGTTCTGTGGTGGTGGGAAAGGGTGTGCGGTGATAGCACTATGTGGCGGTTGTGACTTGGTGACGTGTGGGTGGAAGCGTTGTGACTGGAGAAAGCTGGGGTAGAGGCACTGCTTTCCTGTGAGAGCTGTGTGAGTGCTGTTGCCATCAGACCTTCCACGCGCTCCCAGCTTAGCTCTGGTGTACACTGGCCCTTGGCCTGAAGTGCAGCCTCGGGCTTCCTCTTAAAATACAACAATGACAACTTATCTCCTGGGGTTACTGTGAGAATTTAAAAGTTAGGCCAAATAGGACACTGCTTTGTAACCATGAGGACACAGCACTGTAGATTGTGTTATATTTTTCTCTTAATTAAGATCATATTAGAAGGGTGTGCGGGCCTGTAGTTTAGTGGTAGTGTTTGCCTAGCCTGTCCCAGGCCCTGGATTTGATTCACCACGAAGAAGGAGGAAGAGTTGAGAAAACATTCTGAAATAATATTGGAAGAACATGAAGAAATGTCAAACAACCCTGTCACCCAGGAAGTGCCAAGTCTTTCTCCTCAGGGACAACTGGGATAATCTCTGAAATTAAAATGGAGTGAAAGTTTGGCTCCACTAATCACAACAGGATAAACAGGATATGCAGACTAGGACCTGGAAGGGGGTGGGACCAGTCCAATCCATCTTATTTGCCTGTTGAAGTTCTGGTATCTGGAAGACTTTCCGTTAGGAAGGTCCAGGAAAACACATCCAGGGCCCAGGAGAAGAATTTAACTGTGTATACTGGGACACTAGACCTAGGGATAGATTTTCAGAGGTAGTGAGGCATGATTTAAATAAAGGAACACTCCCATCTGGAGTTGGGGCAACAGCAAGACAGGCCACAGGACTTGTGGTTTTATCTTCCTCCGTACCCATCTCCCAGAACCATTCCGAGAAGCAAACGACAGCGAAGGCAGCGCCCAGTGTTACACACACACACAGGCAGGGGTGTCCTTGGGAGACGTGTGGTGGGCATGGATTGGTCTGCCGAGTGCCCCACCGATGCCACCTTGTGAATCGCTGCTCTATGTGAGCTGGGGTTGGGAGAGCAGAGCTCGTATTTAAGTGTTTTGTAAGCCGGCCAGCCTTAACAACTTGGCCCTAGAACTTTCTCCCTCTTCCTTCTCTCTTTTAGTAACATGTGGCCAAAGAATGAGTTCCAGATCTGAAGTTAGAAATGTCTCTGCTGTCATAGGTGGGGAGCCTGCAAACATCATAGATTTCCCGTGGCAGGTGAGAATTAGGAACAACGGCAGCTATCTCTGCGGGGGAGCTATTCTCAGTGAGTGGTGGGTCCTAACTGCATCCCATTGCTTCGATAAAGTCAGTGTGTAAGTACCATTGGGAGAGGTGTGTGTGTGTGTGTGTGTGTGTATGTCTTTCTCTGTGTATGTGTGTATATGTGTCTCTGTCACTGTCTCTCTGTCTCCGTATCTGTCTGTCTGTCTCTGTCTCTCTCCTCTCTCTCTCTCTGGTGTGCATGTGCTTGGTACCTGGACTGAACCTTGGGGCCCATAGTAGGCAAGTGCTCTGAACCTTCTTTCTGCTTTTTATTTTGAGACAAGATCTCACTAAATTGCCCATGCTGGCCTTGAACTTGTAATCCTCCTGTCTTAGCCTCTAATATAGCTGAGATTAGAGGCCTGTTCCTAGAGGCCTAGCTCAGAATCTTTGTCTTGACCTGTGCAGCAGGGTGTTTGTTCCAGATGTTGAAGCCCCTAAAATCTCAATCAGCCATGGAACACCATTGGGTGCCTTTGTGGCTTAGTACTCTCCCTGGCCAGTGGGAAGCTAGCTACCTCCCACCCCCCTGAGGATTTCTTCCATCTTATTGGGTGTTCTAGATGGAAGAATAATCATTTCTCAGGCCTGTGTCTTGCTAAGTATCTGTGGACAGGATTCAACCTCTCCAGCACTCAGAAGGCTACGACAGGAGGATGATCAGTTAGAGGCCAACCTAGAAGGCCAACATCAGAAGATCTTCTCTCAAAAACAATCAAACAAAAGTCCTCAACAAACAAAGAGGAAGCAGATTGTTACGTGTTTATTCCTATTGGAAAGAGACAATGGGATGACCATGACCCCAGAGCAGAAGTCCTTGGAGGTGCTGGAACCTGAGGGCAGGGTTCTTGCCTCAAGTGCACATCAGTAGCTCTAGGCTGGTGTTCAAGCCCCAAACCACGATCCTCATGAAATGCCCATCTTCCTATCCCACCCTACAGCCAGTCCAGCCCATCTTGACTCGATGTAGCTCAGTCCAAGCAGAAGACCATCAACTGGGCCAAGAACCAGTGAGCAAAGGGCAGGCCTGGGCCTCAGACACGCCTACTGCTTGGCTGGGACCCTTTCCTTTGCTTGGAGGCACATGCAGGGCCCAGACCTTTCATCCCCTGATAGCTTTGCTCACAGCAACAAGTGGTAAAACTGTTTTCCCTTAGGGATCACTTTTCCCTTCTATCACTTAGTTTTTTTCCCCTTTTATTTTGAAATAAGCTTTAACTTGGAGATCCTGCATGGTGAAGATGACTTAAACGCTAAGGACTTGAAGTTTGTGAAAGTGGAACAGCTAATTATGCACCCTCATTTTGATGGCTGGCTGATGGACAATGATATAGCTTTGCTCTTGCTCGAATGGCCATTAAACCTGGGCGTCAGCAGCACACCCATCTGCCTTTCAGAAGTCTCTGATACAGAGGCATGGAGTAACTGCTGGGTGACTGGATGGGGTATCACCAAGGCTGGTGAGTCACTAAGGGCTGGGTAGATAGGGTGGTACCTGGCTGGTTTTTGGAAAAGTTAGAAAGTTCTGGAAGCTTTGTTGGCCCTTGGAATCTCTGGTGGGGATTTCAGTTCTCACTGAAGGTCCATGACACACCTGATTCTCAGTCCCCCCAAGGAGCCATCCTTCACAGAACTATTCTCCGCACCTGGACTCATACTGCAGAACACGAACCCTAGATGGCACCTTAGGGGAAACCCAGGCAGAAGTTTTCCAAGCCCAAGAGGTCACTTGGAAGAATTTTAAGAAATATATAGAAGGATGAAAGGCAGCAGCAGTGTGGACTGGCTTTAGGAAGCAACAACCCACGGCCAGCCAAAGCAGCTCCACCCCAATCGATGGTCCAGCTTTACTATCCTGAGGCAAAGGATATTTGAACTATTTGAAAACGACTTGTTGAGGCCAAGGGAAAGAGATACACTGAATATAGTTTCATTATAGAAGTAACCTGCAATGTTCTCCCAGACCCTTCCTGGCTAAGCCTACAAAATGAACCCTTTCACCTGTGTTCTTGCTAAACATGTCTTGTCCACTAATCCATAGCGCAGGGAACACACCACAGGCAGTGCTGTTCTTTTAAGTAGGAACTCAAAAGGCTGGACATCTATTCTAGTGGGTCACAGTCCTGAGCTGTGTGGGAGTCATGATTAGATGTTTTTCATGAACTTAAATGAAAATAAAAGCCCAACTTCCTAACCCAGAAGTCCTCAAACATTGTTATTTCACCACGCACACACGCACACACACGCACGCACGCGTGCCCACATATTGACCTCTTCTGTGTCTCAAGTGTTTGAGGGCATTGACCTCTTCTGTGTCTCAAGTGTTCCAGAAACAGGATTTGGCAACATCCAGAGAGGAAGCATCCCCACCCTGGGGAGTGAGTGCTCTTCCAGGATCAATGTCTCAAGGGACCTGGCTTCATAAGGGCATATCCACCTGCCTGGGTTCTCCTGACAGTCATAGATTTGAACAAAACAGCTTTGCAGAACCCCGGCTGGAGCTGTGTCTTCTTCGGGATTGGAAGTTGCTGAGCTGAGGCTGAGATGGAGGGAGGACCCAGGCCTAGGGACTTGGGGGATCTTGACAGCCAGATTCTAAACACCTCTCCCTCTCCCACACTCACATCAAATTTGATTGTTCTCTGGGGCAAGGGAAGTTCTCATGTCACTGGCACTCACTTTGACTGAGGATCACTCTCCTGCTTCTCCTCTGGCCCAGGTTTATTGACAACCCAATCTACAAAGCTGCAGAAAGTTAATCTTGAGCTAGTCAGATGGGATTGGTGCTCCTATATTTTACCACTATTAACCAAGAACATGTTGTGTGCTGGGAACAGAGAAGATGGGAAAGACTCCTGCCAGGTGATGGGCTGGGCTCTTCCTGGGAGGGTGGCTGGCTTCTCTGTCCTGTGGATGACATAGCACAGCAGTTCCCTGGGCCCACTGCAACAGATAACCACAAGCTGGTGGCTTTGAAAAACATCCATGACCCTCACAGCTCAGTGGCCACAGCCCAAAATCAAGGTGTGGGTGGGACTGCGCTCCTTCTCCAGCTTGTGCGAGGGGCTGTGGCCGCCACCTCTAGTTCATGGTATGGCCTGAAAGTGTGATGTTCCTAGGTTTGTAGATGCCTTGTTCAAATCTCTGCCTTAATCTGCAGGTAACTGTCTCCTCGTGTGCGGGGCTTCTGATTGCTCTTTCCCTACTGAGCTGCTTAAAATTTAATGTTTTATGTACAAAATTTTAACATAACATTCATCATTTTTGCATTTGGTATGTATCTGTTTGAGTATGTATCTTTTTCGAGGCAGAATAGATTCTTGTCTTTGTTTTATTTTACTTTTTGCTTCCTTCCCAGAAAGGGAAAATTGGGCTGGTAGATAATGGATTTGATATGAGCAGGAAGGGGAAAATACGAAAAATTATGGCAACAGACAAAAGCGCTTTGAAGCCAACTGGGGATGCAAAGCCTTCCTTGGTCCATCAAAACTAATAATACATTAGTTAGCGAGGAACTAGGTGGTGGTGGTGAGGAAACTGGTCTTTAATCAGGTTGTCATTAATCACATTGCTTCTGACTAAATTGTTCATCACCTGTCCATTAGCCATGACATGTGGCTGGAGAACAGAATAGGTCAGAAACTCTGCCATCACAAGACAGAGGTGCCTTTTGTCAAGTACTCCCACTTCATGGGCTAGAGGAATACCTTCCTTATTCTTCTATTCTCAAACAACTTTTCTCTTCTAGGGTGACAGTGGGGGGCCACTGGTTTGCAATAAAAGGAAAAGCAGCAGCAAGTGGTACCAGGTGGGCATTGTCAGCTGGGGTGTGGGCTGTGGCAGGAAGGGCCTGCCCGGAGCGTACACCAAGGTGTCGAGTTACCTGAAGTGGATCAGCAAGGAGACAGCGAAGGCCGGGAAGCCTTACGAGTATGTGTCTGACTCCGGGCACTATTTGCTGCTCTCATGCTGGGCCATCTTGCTCTTAAATTTTGTGATCTTTCTTTTAACCTGGTGATTAAATTATGATATTGTCTCCCAAACCAAATGTCCTCCTCAGTGGATAAAATAATGAGGAGGGTGGACTCAAGTTCTCAGGATCGATTCTCAGGTGACTCACTGTATGTGACCTAGTCATACAGGTGGAGGACCATGCAGGACATACCTGAGACTTCACTGTAGAGTCCATGTGGGAAAGTCCTCCCTCTCCAAGGGCTCATATGGAACATCTTTCCAAAGGGAGTGATTTGGGGTTAGGCCAGCAGTGAGTAAACACAAAACCAAGAAAAGTGACTTGGAAATTGATCAAACCAACCAAACTTGTGTGATGCCAGAGCCACCCACCCCTGTACCGGGACTGTCCTGCTTGGACCGAGCAGGGTCAAAAACTCCCTACCTGCCACATGAGAGGAGTCTATCATGCGTGGACCTAATTCTAGGAGAACTCTTCAAATTAGAGGGGAAAAGCCACAAATATAAGACCTCAGTAAAAGCGCAGACTGCAAAGACCTTTGGGTAATGGTTCATTTTAGATCCTGCCCACTCTCGTGTTTCCTGAGTGGACATCTGCTCAGCTTGTCCTGCTTTAATGACCCTGTTCTTGAGCAGTCTACTGTATGTTCATCTTGGACATTTGTTCTCTAAAGACCAGTAATTCCTGAGACCCACCTTTGGTCCCATAGAAGTGGAGCAGGTCAGGGACCCCTGAGGCAGAAAGTCATTATCCCTCTCTTAGGAACATGCATCCTCCGACTTCTTTTCTCTTTGGAGAAGTAGGACTGTGTCTCGAATCCTGGCCAGGCTCACTCCATCTTTTGGCAAGCTGACACATAGCTATTCTATGTGCCAGACTCCAGAAAAACAAGCCATCCTGGTCAGTGTTTACTGAGACCAGCAGACTCCTTAATGAGGGGAAAGATGGAGGACACACTGATAGAATGTGTGAACTGTAGAAGAGTCATAAGCTCATTAGGGAAGCCACAAAACCATAACTCCTTTAATGTAGCCAACCGGCTCTAATTTGGCAGACTGGCCTTATCAACTGGTCACTCCTAGGACTTCATGAAGGAGCTGTTTGGGGAGCCAACCTGCCTCCTTTAGTGCCCTAGATAGCTCTCCTGCCTTGTCTGAGAAAATGATCTTGGGAGGAGGATCTTCAGTCACTCAAGGACACCAGACCCTGGCACTGAGTAGACTCCTGCCACTGTGTTCAGTAGAATTTCCATACAACCCCCGCCCCCTTTTATTACATGCAGATGCTTTCTTCCCTCAGGAAAGCTTCTGCCCTTCACTGTGATACCTGAATAAAGGACACATTCCTTGCCCGTTGCAGGTTTGGCTCCAGTTCTTATTTTTAAACTCTAAATTCCTTCCTTTTCTGCTCTCCACAATCTAACACAGAAACGCAGAATTTTCCCGAGTAGGGTTTCTCTGTGCCGTATGTTTTCTGAGCCCGCACCCATCTCTACTGCTTTGACAGTAGGTAGGACTCTAAATTCTTCTGTAGATTTAGAGCCATATAAAACAGGAGCTTCATAAGTGTGAGAGTAACTTTGGAAAAATACAGCTCTCTGTCACCACTGCCCAGTGCTCCATAAGTAACACTGATAAATTCGCTTTATTTGTCAAGATGAACTTGTCATTCTTTGGATGGTGGTGGCCATTCTGATTTATAGGCAGATACTAATTTTACATCTCCCTAGGAAAAGTCACCCACTGGATATCTCATGCGAAACAGACACTTTCAACACCTCTCTCCATTTTTAGCTTCAGCCTGCACCTACCAAAGTTGTTTCCAGACTAGAATTTGGTTCCCCACCTTTGTTTCCAAAGCTGTCACCTGGTCCCGAGCCCCATAAAGACTGCTTTGGCTCTTGGAGATCACAGCATACTAACTGAAGTTTAGGAGTTGAAAATGGCTGAAGCTTGAATGTTCTGAGGACAGGGTGGCTGTGGCAGCTAGGACTCGTTTACCTGCAAGTCCCAGGGCTCTACTTAAAGCCAAGAGCGTTCTAGAAAAGCCAGAATTAAGGAAGAAGATGAAGAGCTTGGAAGCTGTACCGTTTATCATTTGACTGAGAGTCTGTTGGAAGATGGGACTACATTTCAGACTGGCCATCCTTCAAGAAATCACAGTGGAGTGTAAACTTTCCAGCCAGGAAAGACAGAATACTTGACATTGTTTTCGGAGGCACCTTGGCATCTTTTGCGGAGAAGGAAAAGACTGTAGCTATTTTTTTAAATGTGCAGGTTTTCATAGGTGTGGAGTTCCATGAGCTGTGAACAGGAAAGAAGAAGGGACAAAGGGAAACCCACGCTTGTGCACACACTCAGCGGAGGCCTAAGTGGGAAGAGCAGAGAATTCATCATGCCCTCCAGGCTCCAAGAAGATTTCAGGCCAGGGTGGCTTGATATCACCTGAGCCCACAGGCAGATGGGTGGAAAGTATTTTTATTTTTATTTTATGTGTATGAGTGTACTGCCTGCATATAGGTGCATCCATGTTGTGCAGGATCTTAACCACTGAGCCATCTCTTCAGCCCCAAGAAGAATTTCTTGTGTAGGTAAGAGCAGGAAGAATCAGAACATTGTTTTGTAAGGGCTCAGGGTTGCCTCAAGAACTGTGCTGAGTATAGTGGTGCACGCCTTTAATCCTAGCACTCAGAAGGCAGAGCCAGGAGGATCTCTGTGAGACTGAGGCCAGCCTAGTCTACATAGTGAGTTCCAGGCCAGCTGGGACTAAGGAGACTGTCAAAAAAAAAAAAAAAAAAAAGTTGGGGCAGTCAGAACAAGTAAAATAAAACTATAAGCAGATGGGATCGTGCCCTCCAGAAAAGTAGGTAGGTTAAACAAGCTTCCTCTCCTTTGTAAAGAACCTGGCCCCTGAGCAGGGGAGATGGCTCAGTGGTTAAGAACACTTGCTGGACAAGCTTGAGGACCTGAGTTCAAATCCCCGATACTCACATGAACAGTTTAGCATGGTCCTGCTGTGCCTGTGTAACCAACTGTTGGGAGCAGAGACAGGATCACTGGGGCTTGCTGGCCGCCGGCCTAGCTCCAAGTTTAGTGACAGGCGGTCTCAAGGAAATAAGGCAGAGAGTGATGGAGCAGGACACCTGAGGTCCTTCACCTGGCACCTATCTGTGGACTGGGGATCTTGGGGCAGATTCTTTCTATGAATGAGTCTTCATTCGATATGTACAGACTTTGGGATTATTTCCTCTGATTTCTAGTAGGTATTAGTCTGGCATTCAGGTGTCTACACGGCTTGAAGCTTCACCCTGAGCCTCTTGAGTTCCCAGGTTCCCCTCCAGACCCGCACAACTACTAAAGGCTTTCCTGGCTTCTGTCTATCCTTGGGATGCTCTTTCAGGCTCATGCCTGATTCTCAGTCTGCAGACAGGATTGGCCAGTGTTCCCCAGGAGACAGGAAGGACCACACCCTGTTGGCAATGTCAGATCATTTCCTAACTGTGCTGACTCTGAAATGTCAGTTTCTGGCTCCCTGAATGTATTTTAGTTTCTCTGTACTGTGACTGTGGAGCTGTCAGCAATCTTTTTAGTCAAAAGAGTAAAGGCATGCTCTCCCAATGCTTTTGCAAACATATAGAAGTGAAAACCAAAAGACAGGGCCTGGGCATGTCAGGCAAGTGCTCCACCAATGAGCACGGTTTTACCAAGCTGACCTTGAACTCACTTTATAGCCCAGGCAGGCCTCAAACACTGATCCTTCTGCCTCAGCCTCTTGAGTGCTGGGGTCAAAGGCATGTGTCATCATGCTTAGTTTTTTAAGCTTCACTGGTAAACACAAATCCCCAGCTCTTAAATTCACTGTGCCTACCGGGACTTTTGTTTCAATACTTAGGATGGAATTTTGTGTATAATGTAACATGACCTCTCAAACACTAGACAGTATGTCACATCTATTCTCTTGAAGAACATCTTGAGGAAAAGAGAAGTTTGCACCTAGATTGTTAACAGAACATAAGGAAGGAGGGAGACTGGGGATGGGGAAGCTTTACATGAGACAGCACAGAGGGCATCAAGCTCTGGGGAAGCAATGGTCCAGTGGGTGCACTCGGGATTCTGCTACTTGCTTTGCCACAGTGGGAAAGCCACTACTTTTTCTTCATATCTGTTCCTTGGGATTTGAAATAAGGTTTATTTGACCTGAGTGCCTGCTTTCCATCTACAACAGAAATGCTGTCTCAGCTGTTCTGGGAAGCCCTGACCTAGATCTTGTCTGTTTTAATTTGTTGCTCTGATTGTTTGGCTTTGTTTTTCTGAGACAGTCTCATGTTGTAGTTCAGTCTACCTGGAACTCAATACATAGCACAGACTGGTCTCGAACTCATGAAAATCCTCTCAGCCTCCTAGGGTGACAGGATTACAGGTATGAGCCACCATGCTGAGCTTTTACTCCTGAAGTTACTCATTCATTTTTCTTCCTTCTTTCCTCCCTCCTTTTCTTCCTTCCTTCCTTCCTTCCTTCCTTCCTTCCTTCCTTCCTTCCTTCCTTCCTTCCTTCCCTCCCTCCTTCCCTCTCTCCCTCCTCTTCTTCCTCCCTCCCTTGCTTGCTCACTTTCTACTGAGGATTGAACCTATGACTTCATACATGCTAGGCAAGCACACTCCAAGCCATATCCCCAAATAAAGCCCCAAACTTGACCTTGTATGTTTGAACAAGTCCATGATGGGACATTCTAGAAGACCAGTGTGGTTCTGTGGCTGCTGTCACAAGTGGATAACTGCCTTCTGATAGGACCTTGTCAGTGTTGTAGTAGGACGAGAAGGTTAAGACTTGGGACTGTGAGAGGCAGAAAGGCCAAGAGGACGGTCAAGGACTCCCTGTCTCCTTATAGCTATGAGGGCTGAGAATCAAGAGAGCCTAGGAGCTGAGCAGGAGACTCCTTGAGTCCCTGTGGTTCTGGGGACCAGGGACAACCCTTAGATAGGCCAGAAAGCTTGCTGGGAAACTGAAGGCAGGCTTGAGGGCACAGAACAACGAGCCAGAGGGCTGTATCGATTCATCACCAGTCTCTCTGACCTAGTTTAGGACCACCAGTCGGTTGACATCTGCCACAAGAGAAAGAAAGGTAACGCATAAACACAAACCTGGGGAGCAGAGCCGAGCTATCTGGGCCAGGAGACAGATGAAGAAATCAGAAGCTCTCCCTGTGGATTTTAGCCCATTTCTTTTTCCACTTCTGTGTTTGAGCTGTGTCCTAATTCTTTCTTGTTACAAGTCAGCAAGGGTATTTGGGCACAAGATGATAGAGATACAATTCCAATGTCATTGATTCCATCTGGGACAGAGGGCTAAGGGCAGGTCCTGGGCATGTGCCTTCTGTAAACAGAAATAACAGTACACTCACTACTTATTAAACAGAGAGCAGAGCCGAGACCTTCTAGGATTATTACAGCTCCTCTCCACACTGAGCTTGCTCCCTTAATGCATTTGAAAATATTTTATCATTTTTGTGTGTATGAGTGTATTGCCTGCATGCCTGTGAGTGTACCTGTGTACAGTGCCCGAGGGGGTGAGAAGAAGGTGTCAGATTCTCTGGAACTGGAGTTACAGACAGTTGTTAGATGCCATGTGGGTGCTGAGACTTGAACCCCAGTCCTCTGCAAGAGCAGCCAGTGCTCTTAATCACTGAGCCATCTCTCCAGCCCCCTTAATGCATTTTTTGAACATTCACATGGCATTATGAATCTCTATGCAGCCTCTGAGTTAAGACAAAGAGAGCTAAAGGTCTTAAAACCAAGTAACAAGGATGAGTGTGACAAGCACCCCATCAAGGCCCAGGCAGGTCAGGCCAACTCAGCCAGTCAGCTGCCGAGAACAGAGATGGAAATGGCCTTGTTTCATCTTGGGAAAATTGCTCCGCAAACTAGAAAATTCTGAGTCTGCCATTCGCAGCACGCTACAGATTTTGGAAGTGGTGTTGGAATAACGAGTGAGGAGCTGCTGTTGCTGTCTGCATTTAAGACAAGTACCAGACATTGCCTTTGGGTGCTTAGCACCATCCCAGCCGACTATGCTCTCTCTCCCCTGGCCCCAGTGTCTGAAATCCTGGAGGCATCTCTTTAAAACTCCACAGTAGCATGAGTGGTGGATGAGGCCCTATCTGTGGATAGTCTCCCTCACTTCAGGGTCACAATGTCTTTGATGCCTTGATTTCTTCAGATGAGGTAGCCTGAGGTCTCACCCAGGCCTATTACTCTATAACCTTGGATTCCCCTGACCAGACTTATCTTGTAGAGAGAGTTGTTCTTTATACAGAAACGTCCATGTGTTTCTCCCCCTTGAGGCAGCTAGCTCCAGCTCTGCTCTACAGACAGGGGACCTGAACCAAGAACCTCAAGTGTGGGTGTGGCTGGAGAGACGGCTCAGCGGTTAAGAGTACTGGCTGCTCTCACAGATGACCTGTGTTCAACACACAGTCCCACATGGTGGCTGACAATCAGTGAGCCAGGGGATCTAATGCTCCCTTCTTACCTCCATGGGCACTGTGTGACACAGGTCCGCTCACATACATGCAGAGAATACACCTCATACACCACAGGTCCACTCACATACATGCAGAGAATACACCTCATACACATAACATAAATATAATCAATAAAATACTTCTTTTTAAAAGAAACTCGAGTGCAGGTACCCAGTGAGCGGACGTCAAATGCCTGCTCCACACCTCGCCCTGCACCCCACTGCACCCCACCCTGCACGGCCTCTTAGACCACCCTCCTCTTTGTCTTACTGATCTGTTGTGGGTCAACACAGGCTTTTACCTTAGCTCCATTCCCAGAAAACCAGTTCCACTCAAGACCTTATGCACTTTCGGTTATGATCTGTGGTGAGAGACCCACCACCAATGTTCAGCAAGAACTCCATCCGTCCACCAGCAAGGCTGTGCTACTGCAGGACCCCCTCCCCGCCACACAGTGCCCGACCGCACTGCATCAAGACGCACAGATGAGCATATCTTTCTTTTTCACTTCCTTCCAATCATAAAAAAAAATAAAACGTTTTAGTGAGTTCTCCGAAGCATAGTCTGGACTGCGCCTGTGGACCCCCGTGGACTGGTAGGATTTTCCCCTTGGTTCTTCCTGTGATGGTTAATCCTCATTGACAGTTGGCCGGGATTTAGAATCATTAAGAGACACGTCTCTAGGTATGTTTCCAGAGAGGATTGACTAAGGAGGGAAGACTCACTCAGTCTGTGTGTGGCACCATTCCACGGGGTGGAGGCTTAGACTGGATTAAAGAGGGAAAAGGAGAATGCCAGTTGAGCATTGGCATTTCTCTGTCTCTCTGTCTCTCTGTCTCTGTCTCTGTTTCTGGATTACCAACCCCACTTGAAATAAACAGGTGAGGCAGGCTTCCACCACCATGCCTTCCCAGTCATGATGGGCTATATCCCCTGAACCATGAGCCAGAACAGACCTTCCCTGCCCTAAGGTGCTTTCTTAGGTGTTTGGTAACAGCAATGAGAAAAGTAATAAAATATACTTCCCTGACCTCCATGGGCTGAGACTGGGGACACAGCCATTCAAAAGAGTTGGAGGGAACAAGTTTGAGAGCTTCCACAGGGCTGGGAACAGTGTCTGTTTCCATCAACCAGAGGAGAATCCTCCACAGGGCATGGGAAGAGCGCTCACTAGCTCCTAATGGAAAGCCGGTCTCAGATAAAATGCCTTAGAAAGCATAAAACCACATCCTGAAAGCACCACATGGTTTCCTAATAACTCAAAGGTGCTGCAGAAAACAGCCTGAGGAACAGGCATTGGACTACAAAGACATCCCGCATCCTCAAATCCAAACCTCACAGCACCTCACACGTCCAATGAAAATGTCAGACATGGAAAGAAGCAATGAAGATAATCCCATAATAAAACCAATTAGCTGATTAAAGAGACACCGAAATAGCAGACAATAAAACTGGTAAGCAAGGACACTTTAACAGAATTTGAAATGAATTCAAGAACCGGGACGTAAGACTAACATGCTAGTGAAGATGTAGATCTACTGAAACCTCTAATCAAACAAACAGCCAGAAAAAATCAGGAGGTGAAAATTATAGCGTCTAAGATGGAAGAAAACTGGATGGAATTCATGGTAGATTAAACACTGCAAAAGAATAGATGGGAGGATTTGAAAGCACAGGGACAGAACAACTGACACTATTCAAAATAAAACTTGGAGTTAAAACAAGAAAAGGCCATCGAAAGTGATGAGGACGGCTGGCGGGGATGGCTCAGTGGGTAAAGTGCCCGCCGGATAGACACGAGGCCCAGAGCCTGGATTCCTAGGAGGCATCTTGGGCAAGCTGAATGAGTAGACTAGTCAAACTGACAGGCTCTGGATTCAGATGAGAGATTCCGCCTCAATATATAAAGTGGAGAGCAACTGAGGAAGACTCCCAGCAAGAACTTAAGTTCTCTGTACACGTGCACACATGTGCATGTGCACCCAAACACATGTGTGCCCAGGTACATGTGAATACAGATACACAGATGTAAATGTACACATACAAAAAAAGCCATTACTTCCAGCACTCAGGAGGCAGAGGCAGGTAGATCTCTGTGAGATCGAAACCAATCTGGTCTACATAGTAAGTTCTAGGCCAGCTGAGGCTAGGACCCTGTCTGAAAAAGACCAACCAACCAACCAACACCAAAACGCATACAAAAAGGATCAGGGTATCATTAGGACATTACGTTGTGGTCCTGAAAAAAAGGAGGAAAGACTGAAAAAGTACTTGAGGACTTAGTGGTGAGTAGTCCTTCATCCAGACCACGAAACAGACTTGAGAAGCTCAGAACTCCAGCACTAGAAGGAACATGACATCAAGTTGTGTCACAATTAGTTTCTGAGATGCTGTGACAAGATATCATAAGCTGGAAGCGCACAATATCACACATTTATTCTCCCACAGTTCCTGAGGCAGGAAGTCTCCAGAGCCATGTTCTCCCCAAAGGCGCCACGGGGAGCTTTGTCCTTTGCCTCTTCATAACTTCCACGATGGCCAGCAATCCTCAGCTTATAGTTGCATCATTCTAAACTTTATCTCAGGGCTGGAGAGATGGCTCAGTGGTTAAGAGCACACTGGCTGCTTTTGTAGAGGATCTGGGTTTGATTCCCAGCACCCACGTGGCAGCTAACAACCACCTGTAACTCCAGTTCCAAGGGATCTGACACCTTCTTCCGAGGGCATCGCTGGACATGGATGCACTTACTACACACATGCAGGCAATACACTCATACACATAAAATAAAAATAAATAAAACATTTAAAACTCTATCTGCATCTTAACATGGTATTGTCTCTATATGACATTTCCCGGGGTGCATGAGTCTATGCGTGCGTGCGTACGTGCGTGTGTGTGTGTGTGTGTGTGTGTGTGTGTGTGTGAATCCCGGTGTCCAAGGGCACTAGTCACTGCAATGCAGTCTATTCTGATCTTGAATAACCTCATCTTAATGTGATTATACCCACAACAACCCTACTGTAAATAAGGCCCAAATTTACAGGTACCTAAGGCTAAGGCTTGGACGTATTATTTTCTGGCAACATAGTTTTACTCAATATGATCAAATTACTTGATTAAGAGAAACTCATAACAGCAACAGATGGATGAGAAGTATCTACACATTGCTTGGATAGGAGCAGAGGTAAGAATAGGAGAGTTCTCAGTGGAAACTGCATGGCAAAAAGGAAGGACCATGAAAAAACAATCCTTAAATCACTGAAAGAAAAAGAATTTCTTACCTTGCAAAAATATGTTTCATAGACAAAGTGAAACTAACATTTCTTCAGACTCACAAAGCCAGAAAGTCTCCATTCTTTTTTTGTAGGTTTTGTTTTTTGTTTTCAGATAAGGTAGCCCTGGCTGGCCTGGAATTTACTATATAGACCAGGCTGGCCTGGAACCCACAGAGATCCACCTACTTTTGCCTCCTGAGGGCTGGAATTAAAGTGCCCCACCACGTCCAGTGAAAGAATCTATTAGCAACAAAACTGTGCTACAGGCAGTGTCAAACCCTCCACATAGAATAAAATAAGACAATCCAAAGAATGAAGAACATCAGGGATGGGAAGTCTGTAGGTAAATGCACATTTTCCTTAATCATGTCTATAAAATAATTGCAATTTAAAGCAAAAATAACAATTCATTATGCAATTTATAACACACATAGAATAAAATATGGTAAAAATGCTCAATGACCAGGAGGAGCAGGAGAGTGCCCTATTTTAGATTTACAATGCACTGTAAATGAGGCAATCCCAGTCTAAACAGAAAATGCTAAAGAGTAAAGGTATATCAACTTAAAGCAAACACCAAAATGCACAACAAAGCACAGCCAAAAGGCCCACAGAGGCAAAAGCAGCATTTATTCACTGCCCTACAAAGGAGACAACCACTGAGAGGTGAACAGTTAGAAGGGCGAGAGGAAAACACACAGCACACAGAAGACTCAGAGTTCACCACTGCAGTCATCCCATCACATGTGACAAGTCTAAGCCAGCTAATAAAAGCAGCTGCTCCAGACGGGGAAAAAAGCACAGCTCAACTACATGTCGCAAACATTCACTCCAAATGTCAAGAGACGAGCTCTGGAAGGTAAAAGGTGGGACGTTCCTCGTCTGGTTGTCAGTCGGGGTTTTCTGGAGGGACAATACTGAAACAGTGAACAGAGACTAAAGGAGGATTAGCTTATGTGATATGGTCTGGGTATCCTGACAGGGGCATCCCACAGCGGACAGGCTGAGAACATGGTAGGTGTCCAGTCCATGAGGCTGGGTGCTCAAGGTCTAGAGGATTCCTGGAGATATGTGGTCTTCA
Organism: Eospalax fontanierii; assembly: GCA_035773235.1. NCBI lineage: Eukaryota > Metazoa > Chordata > Mammalia > Rodentia > Spalacidae > Eospalax > Eospalax fontanierii. The sequence continues at coordinate 56,682,030 of CM069542.1, read as the reverse complement.
GCCTACACTGGAACCTGAAGAAGCTGAGTTCTGATGTCAGCAAAGAAAGCCAGCGGCAAGGACAGCAAGAGTGTAGACGGGAGTCACCTACAAGGTGAATTCACCAGCAAGGCAGAAAGGCAAACAGGCAAAGAGCTTTCTCTCAGGTGTCCCCATATCCGAGTGGTGGCAGGAAGGGTGCTGCTCACGCTTAGGCTGAGTCTGCATACTTCAGTTAATCTAATGCCCGCAGTCCCTCACAGGTGTGCCCAGAAGCTTGCCTCTCAATGTATTCCACATCAGATCAGCTCAACAACCAAGACTAACCACCACACCTGCAAACACTAAAGGACACGGGTTATGTTTTAATATCAGAGCGACTTCCCAAGGAAGAACATTACCAGGTATGAAGATGATGTGAAACCTTAAGTGTTTAGACACAAGCGACAGAGGTTTCAAATCCATAAAGCAAAACTCAATGAAAATATATGAAGAAACACCCATAATTACAGCTGAAGATTTCAACATGGGCCCATGAAAGAAATCTCACTACATTCCAAAGCCTTCAAGACATGCAGTGGTTTTGTTGTTGTTTGTTTTTGACAATAACAGAATTTAATTAGAAATAGACAACAGCTCTCCAAAGTATTTGGAAACTAAACAGCATAACAAAATAACCCACAAGTCATTGAAGAACTCAGAAGAAAAATTGAAAAAGTATGTTGAACTAAGTGGAAATGAAAACACAACATCTTAAAATTTGTGGGCAACTGCTGGGGAGACGGCACAGCGGTTAAGAGCACTGGCTGCTCTTGCAGAGGACTCAGGTTCAGTTCCCAGCACCCACATGGAGTTCAGCACCCATAACTCCAGTTCCAGGGGATCTGACGCCCTCTTCTGACCTCCATGGGCATTGCATGACATGGGTGTGCTTATACACATGCAGGCAATGCATTCATACACATAAAATAAAAATAATAAATAAAATATTTCAAAATTTGTGGGAGGTCTCAGAGAGAAATTTACAGCTGTAAACACCCACTGAGTTATAGTACAAAAGGAAAGGGGAGCGGCAGGCAGGAGAGGCAGAGACTAAAGCCCAAGAAAACTCTACTTACAGATCTCTTAATCCATGGAACCCACAAAAACAGACGAAAGCTAATAAACAAGTTTGTTCTGTTGGGCACTGTACTGCACCAACGCACAGAACTCAGCTGTGTAAGTTAACAATGAACAGTTAGAAATTGAAACTGAAAAACAATACACCAATTCTATAGACTCTGAATGCTTAGGGATCTAGTCAACAAAAGTTATGTAAGACCTGGATGATGGAAATTAGAAAATACCATTGAGGGAGATTAAATGAATCTGTTTAGCTAATTGGAAAGCTATATTGTACTCCATGGGTGGACCACATAATGTTGGTAAGCTTTAAATTCTATGTTTTTATAGGTTTTCTTTCATTTCTTTTGAGACAGGGTCTCTGTGTACCTCAGCTGTTCTGGAACTCACTATCTAGACCAGGATGACCCCAATCTCAGAGATTCACCTGCTTCTGCCTCCTGAGCACTGGGATTAAGGGCATGCATCAGCACACCCTAGTTTAGGTTTTATTAATTAGGTGTAATAAAGCCAACAGCTTTCCATTAAAAGCGACACCCTGAGCTGACAATGGTGATACAAACCTTCAATTCCAGTGCTCTGGAGGCAGAGGCGGGAGACTGAGGCCAGCCTGGTTTACACAGTGAGTCCAGGCCAGCCAGGCCTAGATAGTGAGACCCTACCTACCAAGAACACAACAAAACAATACAAAACAAAAACCCCAACCAAACAAATGACAACTTGTTACTTGCAGGCTCTAGAACAGGGGCCACGACTACCTGGAGACATACTGTCCTGAGGCAGCAGAAGTGGGAACAGAGCCTTTGTGGTTTCTACAAGCCAGATTGGACAGGCCGGCCATCCAGCCATGGGACTGGCTATCCTGGACTTCCCTATCTGAGATGAGCCTGCCTAGAGCTCCAGAACCTTCAGTCTCCTGCTAATCTCCTGATCACGTGCCAAGACCTAAAGTCAACTTACCCACTTATTTGTTTAGATGGTTATGGTGTCCAGTCCCAATGCCTTGTCTTGAAAAGAAGTTTCTTCAGGTAAGAACTAACAGCGTCTGTTCAATATACAACGGCCCTTGGAGTGACATGTAACAGACAACTGGAAAGTGACTGTTATTATTAAAGTCATAGAGAACCAGAAGTATACACACTTCCCCAAATTTTTAATCATAATATTTCCCATTTCAGGGAAAATGTTAATAAGGCTTTTTGCCTCCTGAGCTCTTAAATTTGTCTTGTAAGCAGTGCTTACAAACACCCTTCTAAAAAAAAGGTCAAGACACAATACACCAGGCACTTAGTATTACTGAAGTGCATATTTTTATTAGAACAAGCTTTCTCATAGCTAGAAGCATGGAGTTAGAATTCATTAAGGTAACACATCTTTTCTCTACACAAAGCAGATGCAGGAGGGAGAGAAACCCCATCCGTACACATGTCTAAGGCAGAAGAGCAAAACATTTCAGTGACTGATTCATCGAGGATGAGGCTGCAAACATTAGCAAATGCTAAGGCACCAGAGGGCAGAAGAACGGGTGAAGTGTTGTCAGCACAGATCAAGGAATCCTAATATCCCCGTGCCCTGGCCTGTCGTCTCCCACTTTAAACCTTTATCATTCCTCCAGAGCCCCACAGGGGGACACAGAGCATTCATTAACTGCATTTAGACCCCAAATGATCCAGGAAATTTCATGCTTTACTCCAACCCTAACTGATCAGAAGACAAATTACAGTTAATCAACCTGTCGTTGTGCTTCTTGTAAATTAAACTTCAATATAAACCACATTTTTATAAATGCCCTTGTGGTATGCGCATTTCAGCAAGCGGTGCGGATTACAGAAGCATCGCCCCATTTGGTGACAGTGGCTTTGCTGGAACCTCCAAGGCCCACCATATTAGGGAGAAATTATTTTTTAACGCCTATTGAACAGGAAACTCCAGTGCTGCCGAGGCCGCAGTAGCCGTCTGGATTCTTGCTCAGGTATTGCTGGTGGTAGTCTTCCGCATAGTAGAATGTCTGTCCCTCTTGGATGTCAGTGGTGATGGGGCCAAAACCATGTTTTGAAAGAACCTGTGGAGAGGGGGGAGAGACCTCAGGATGCAGTGCTGGACACAGGGCTCAGGTCATGTGCTGACTCTCCCCTTCTCTCCTGGGTAATTCTAGGTGGGTACTTACTATAACTGCCTTTGTGTTCTAGGACTTGAAACCAAGTGTGCATCAGGTTTTTAAAAGCTTCTTTTTATTACATTTATGTATTTGTGCACGTGTGCATGCCATAGTACATGTGTGGAGGTCAGAGAACTACTTGTGGGAGTTGGCTTTCTCTTTCCGCCATATGGGGTCTGGTGATCACACTTGGGTTGTCAGGAGTGGCCTTTACCCACTAAGTATCCTGCTGGTCCATGAGTCAGAGTTTTTGATTGCATAATTGACATTCTGCACCCCATAGCTGCCCCGATAACAGGAGGCTTGCTTTGGAAGGTGGCTCCAGACCTCCTCCAGGGGAACAGCAGGTATATGTAGCTCCCTGGGTGTCCACGAGGAAAGAAGACCAGGAAGCGAGAGTTAAGGAGGTACAGCTTGGTGGGGGCTGTGTTCCCAGCTCAGGGACAGGCCCTGCCCAGTCCCTAGGCTGCACAGAGGGTTCTGCTTTGTGGTTCTAGGCAGGGACTCTGTTCAGATGCACAGGAGTCTGTGCTCAGAGCTTCAGCCAGGAGACTGGGGAGCCAGGTCAGAGGAGGACATGGCCTGTGGGCCTGTGTCAGCCCATCACAGCCTTCCACGACCCAGTTTAATTCTTGGTGGCATCTGCTGCCTGAGCAGGAAACACGTCAACACAAGTTGGGGGAGGAAAGCAGAACTATTTGGGGCAGGAGACAGATTAGGAAACAGACATCATTCCCTATGGATTGCAACCCTGTCTTTTTCCGTTTTGGATTTCAGCTGTGTCCCGATTCTTTCTTGTTGCTGGCTGCCCTGGAGTATTGACGCATAAGGCAACAGGGACTCAGCCTCAGGGTTGACCCCAGAATGGCAGAATCTGTCTTTCCATGGATGCTGATCAGACTGCTGTTGGTTTGTATGAAATGAACCCTTACATATACCAAGCGGTGGATCTAGTTGGATTTAGTCTCTATTTACAGCAATATTCACTCACTGTTTGTGACTTCTGAGAACTTTCACCTCTTCCTTGAATCTCTGCTCAGCTCTCTGCCCTTTAGGGTAGAATCACCACTCTAAAGCCAAACCAAGCTGCAATGGTGGGATCAGAGTCCTTGCCAAGGCCATTGGACCACACAGCACAGAGACAGTCAATTTTCTAGCAGAGGTTAGAGAAACCATTCTAAATCAGTTCAGACATATGTACATATATATGTAAGTATGGAGGGTTTACCCTAGGTACCACATGTCACACACTGTGCATAGATTGCACATGCTGAGTTCACAGCAGCCACTGGAAGGAGCTCCTGTTATCATATTCAAAGTGTGTGTGAGGTCATGTGCCTCTACCCTTGACATCCTCAGGTGGCCCAGGGCTACAGCGTGGAGACCACACTGCCCAAGTTCAGCTGCCAGCACAGGCCCACTCTCTGTCTCATCAACGGAAAACGCGCATGAAATCTAGTGGCTGGATGCAAGGAAAGGGTGCGATTTGCAAGGAGGAGGTGTAGGTACTGCAGAGGGCTCACCGGGGACCTGGCCGGCTCCTCCCGGCCACCTCCTCAGGGTCATCCATTGCTGGGCTGCAGGCAATGGAGGCTTCCTGGTAATGAACTCTGGTGGTTCCTGAAACTCCCTAGCACCCTAAAATCGGAGAGTGCTTTTTTCTTTTTTTTTTTTTTTGCGTAAGAGGAAGAGTCTTTTTATAAAGTCATTTATTATTTATTTATTTATTTAATATGTTTGAGTGTACTGCCTACATGTATGTAAGTGCACTCATGTTGTACAATGCCCACAGAGGTCAGAAGAAGATGTCAGATCCCCTGGAACTGGAGTTATAGATGGTTGTTAGCGGCCATGTGGGTGCTGGGAACTGAACCCGGGTCCTCTGCAAGATCAGCCATGTTCTTAACCACTCAGCCATCTCTCCAGCCCCAAGAGTCTTTAATAAGACATTTATTCTAATCAGGACTTTATAGATTTGTTTTATTTTTCAAAGGTTGTTCTTTCTTGTTGTTGAAGTTCTGTGATTTTCATATGATATAATTTGTTGGTGTTTCCTTTCCTTTCCTATTGACACCTCCCTTTATTGCCTCCCTCAACCCAACTTCATGTATTTCGTTCTACACACACACACACACACACACACACACACACACACACACACACACATATTAAGGCCTATAGAGTCTCATTTCTATCTCCAAATGTCCTTCAGTGTGAGTCTATTCACTGATGCCTGGTTAGGCTGCTGAAAGTCCCATGCTTGAAAGAGACTGCCTCTGCCGGTCAAGCAGCCATCTTTTGACACTGTTTCCTCAGGTGGGGTTGCAGCTTCTTACTTCCTCATGTCTATGCTGGGTACTTTTTCCTGATTTGAACTTGCATGGGACTTGTGCATGCTGTCACCTTGCTGTGAGTTCATAGGAGTAACTGACCAGCTGCCTGGAAACCTTGGTTTCCTTGTGGTCATCCACTACCACGGCTCTTACAATCTTTCTGCCCCCTCTTCTGCAGCGATCCCTGAGCCTCAGAAAGCAGAGTTTGATATCTGTGTCCTATTCATGGATAAGCACTCAGAGTGCTTTTTTCAACCTTTGTTCTAACTGCCCCTCTAAGGAGTCCATGGACGCTGAATTTCCTCTGTAAACTCTATCTTGAAACACCCGGAGGTTTTTCTGTTTCCATGATGGAACTAGCTATCTCGGTATTTGGCACCAGAATTTTCAGAAAAAAGAACCTTCAGGAGGATGCACATCTGGGTGGGCAGGCAGCTGGTATGGTTGGATTAGTGAGGGGTAACTACAGTTCAAGGGGGGTGGCCAGTGTTCTGGGTGAATACTGCTAACACACACCCTGAAAATATCGCTGGCACCTGCACGTGCAGCTGTGCCTGTGGAAGGCTGGCTCTGGGACACAGGTAGAGAGAACGGACTATTCCAGTGAGAATGACCAGCCTTGGATGGGTTCACTCCTTCAGGTTGCAGAGAGCTGGTCAAGAAGAAAAGGCCAAATTCAGGACCTGACATTCATTGCTCAGGGCATGCACCCTCCCAGGGAGCTCCAATGGACTCACACTCCCTGTCTGTGTGGACCTTATGCTCTCTGGAGGGGACTCTTATTTAGAAAGTCCCTCAGTGGTCAAATGGTGGGGGGTCCTCTGCTCCCTCCCTTGTTTCCTTCATCCCTGGAGCCACAGCCCAGGGGCTCTAAAGCTGGACAGGAGGAAGGGGGTCTTTTCTGTATTCGGCTACTCTCACAAACCACCACTTTGAGTGCTTATCCACGAATAGGACACAGATATCAAACTCTGCTTCCTGAGGCTCAGGGATCGCTGCAGAAGAGGGACCAGAAAGATTGTAAGAGCCGTGGTGGTGGATGACCACAAGGAAACCAAGGTTTCCAGGCAGCTGGTCAGTTACTCCTATGAACTCACAGCAAGGTGACAGCATGCACAAGTCCCATGCAAGTCAAACCAGAAAAAAATACCCACAACTACCGATCCAGGGCGTATCAGATGGGCAATGCCAAGGGGAGAGCTGGGAAGCCCAGTGGGAAGGCAGCGGGACCCGGGCTCAGGTAGTACCAGCCTCGGCCACAAGATGGCAGGAATTTCACTTAGAAAATCTTCAGGAACCACCAAGAAAGTGGTGGGAGACAGATGGCAGTGTACCTCAGTCCCTGGATGCCGCCCACCTCCGGAGACTGGCTCTTCATTCAGGCTCTACCTGAAGCCGCCTCTTGGCACTGGAATGGTGGCTCAGACCTGTCAGGCAGGAGGCTCCTGTGCTGGACAAATCCCTGCGCTGGACTCGTAGGCTGCTTCAGGCCTGGTTTACCAGGCTGCGGCCCTTCCTTGGCCACAGGCCTCTGCCGGGCCAGGTCGACAGGAGGAGAATGCCATCTGGCCAAAACTCCTCTATCTCCATCTCCTATTTTCACTGACTCCAAAGAGTATCTCAAGATTTTTGTACGTATATTCTCTCTCTCTCTCTCTCTCTCTCTCTCTCTCTCTCTCTGTTTCTCTCTCTCCCTCTTCCTCCCTCTCTCTCTCTCTCTAGTTTCTTGTTTTAAAGGGGAAGGATCTAAAATAACCCATGTTGGAGTGGGAGCTTCTAGAAGGTCACCTAATGGAAGTGGCCAGTCTTGCTTTGTCACAGGCCTTCCTTTTCCCTTTGCTGATGTGGCCCAGGAAGCTTCCTGAACATTTCTTCTATTGGGTTTTCACTGGAAGCCCTTTCTGTCTGTCCAGTGAGCTTGGTAGCTGGCTCACTGCTTTGGTGAAGATGTAAGAGAAGTCCGCAGCCCTATCAGGTGCTCACCCTGGGGAAAAGCAGCCAGCCCAGCTTACCCCCCTGGAGAAGCCCCTTCCCCAACTCGCCCTTCCACATACCCCACACTGCTGCATCTGAGCAGATCTCTATGGAACAGAAAGGAGGCCTCCACAAGCGGAGGCAGGGCTCCTTCCTCCAGGCTTCATCAACTGTAGGCCCCTACAGACAGCCTTAGCCCCAGCCACTCCAGTGAGCACTGCAGATGCAAGCTAGTGACCAGCAGGGCACAGTGGGCCCATCTGACCTTCAAGGACTGTTTGGGGGAAAACCTTTCCTTTAATAAAATCAACAAATAAATATTATCATTTTGCTTATGGCAACCACGCTCACAAGCTTGTCCTTAGTGTCACCACCATTCTCCAAGTACCCAATGCACTTGGCTCTTCTACCTCAGGGAGAGCAGGCTGGCGACCCCTCGGCTCACTCTACCCAGAGCAATAGCAGGCCCAGCTAGAAATGTGATCAGCCCCCAAGACCAGCCTTGACCCCAGAGGTCAGCTGTGACCCCAAACTTGCAGGCATGCCTGATCATGGATGAGCAAACCAGACAACCTCATTTTGGTCACAGTCTGAAGGCACTTGTAGTACAGAGACATGGATGAGCTGCCTACGAGGAGAGCTGCCAGGTAAGAGAGGGAACCTGCAGTTCGAATCTCCTCATCCTCTTCTTTTTGAAGGCCTCAGGAGTTATATCCAAACCACCTCCACCTGTACTCTACTCATCGGAAGAATTTCTGCTTAAGTATTGGGTTTTTATGTAGTTACTTGTAAAACACATGTGTATTTAATTACGTGTTCACTTAACAACAACTTCATGGTATGAGATCAGTTTCCTAGAACAGAGGTTCAAGTTAAGATCCTGTGTCTGTAGGAATTTTGGGTTTGACTTCTAGGAGGTCAACCTGAAATGTTAGAGGAAAAGGCTCCAGCAGATGACAAGGGAGGGCAGGGAGTGAGTCCTCTAGTGGCAGCAGGCAGCTTGTACCAGCACAAAACCTGGTTGGTTCTGACCTTCCTTCCTCTTCTGAATCTGGAGATTACTTCCGGACCCAGCTGTACTGATCTTCATGTTATGTCCCTCTCACACACTTGCAGACTCGCACGCAAGCACCCACACATACGTGCTCTGTGTAGGCTTAAGCTTAGCAAACCGATGCCCAAGTGTTTGCCCCCAGGAGGCTTCTGGTATCCAGAATACCACACATCAAAATGTTCAAGGAAGGGGTTGGGAAGATGGCTTCATGGATAAAGTGCTTGCATGCAAGCATGAGGCCCGAGTTCACGTCTTCAGAACCCATGTAAAAGCTGGGTAGTCATGGGGACCACCAGTAATCCCAGCACCAGGGGACAGAGACAGGAATCTCAGGGTAAGCTGGCCAGGTAGACTAGCCAATTGGTGAGCTCTGGTTTCAATGAGAGACCCTGCTTCAATGAATAGAATGCAGAGAAGTTGAGGAAGATACTCATGTCAATTCCAGGACTGTACACACATGTGCAGATGCACATGTGACCACACCCACACAAACACAAGAAAAAATGTCTGGAGAAGGCTAAACACTTGAGTGTCCTTTCAACAAAACCGCCAGGAAGGAGAAAACCAGCCACCATATATTCCCAGCCAAGCAGAGGGTCCGGTATATCCGCGTTTCAGCATGCACAGACCAGGAAGGCCTACTGTCGGAGAGTAGGCTTGCCTGCCATGGTGGCTCAGCCACAGGACAGGTGAGGGGTTGTCTTCCAAAGCTGGGAGTCAAGACACTGCCATGGGCACGTGCAAGGAGGACAGATCCCGGTGATCTCAGGTTCCTTCCACCAGCATGACCATGACAGGAGAGCGTTGACACTCCTGCAAAGCCAGGTCAGGGCACACTGAGCCTTCTCTGCCTTGCAAACCCACAGAGAGAAAACAGAACAGGAGGCAATACAGTCATATCTAATTTTGTTCACGGAGAAGACCTGGCTCCTCCTCAGAGGGCGTGGCTTCTTGGGACACACAGAAGTCTTCTGCAGTGGCCTTCCTCAGATCCACAGGTCTGTCACACAGTTAAATGGCTTTCATGACCTATTCCTCTGGGTCTCCTGCACCCTTGAGGTGAGTCTTGCAAAGCAAAGTGGCAGAGCTACCGACGGAGCTGTCCCTGAACTGACAGGGAGAGGAGGGAAGACGTTGGCTTCCACTTGGCCAGGCAGGACCTGAAGCATACAGTATGTGGGCCGCAGCTTATTCAAAACCCATGTCTGTGTCTCCTCCAAACCCACTGGATGAAAATCCGCATCTTAAAATGAGTTCCAGGGGCCTGGGGAGACAGCTCAGTTGATAAGTGGCCACCCACAAGCAGGAGGACCTGAGTTTGATCTCCAGAACTCATGGAAAAACGGCCCCCATTTTTAATAACAGCACTTGGAAGGTGGAGACAGGTAGATCTCTGGGCCCACTGGCCAGCCAGCGTACTCAATGAGTTCCTGGCTGGTGAGAGATCCTGTCTCACAAAGCAAGGGGATGGCAACTGAAGGATGACACCCCAGCTGTCCTCTGATCTCCCATGCACATGTACACACATACATGTGCACCCATATGTATACACACACACATACATGTCCATCCATATGTATACACACACATGCATACACATACACAGAAATGACGTGCAGGGGCCCGTGTGGCTGGTACAATCTGAGAAGTTGGCCCCAGAGGTGGAATGTGTTGTAGGTCACAGCAGTGGACCCCCAAATCCCCCATCTTCTCTCCTGAATTCAGGCTGCCCATGTGACTTGCTTTGACCAATGAGCTGTGAACTTATGGATTCCAGGCAGAATCTATGAAGCCAGCAAGAGCTCTGCCCCTTGCCTCTCTATGCCACAGTGACCAGCAGTGTTCCTGCTCGGGTGAGATCCACACACTGGGACCTGGGCAAGGGTGATGGCATTCAGGGAGCAGTTCTCCCAAGAGGATATTGTATCTCTTGTTTTCCCTGGCTGGGGAATGTCGCTGTGTCTCACCAATGTCAGGGTCTTGGCAACTCAGAGCCACTGGAAAGGAGGCTGGCATCAATTTGCACACTGTACAGAATGGCCAACGTGCTGGTTGTGCCCAGGACTTGGGAGTTTCTTGGGATTTAGAACTTTGAGCAGTAAAGTGAGGATGGTCTCAGGCTGTGGAGTAGAGAGTCTTAGGTCTAGTGTGCTACAGGTTTGGTTGTTTGTTTCCTCAGACTCCGGCCCTGGGCATGGTGTAGCCTTTAGAAGTGGAGCCTAGCGGCAAGAGCTGCAGCTGTCCAGACCCAGCTCCTTCCTTTCCTTTTGGCCTCCTGGCCACTGTAAAGGGACATTTTCTCCACCTTACGACAGGTCTAAAGCAACAAACCAACCAATCACCACAGAAAACCTTGAAACTGAGACAAAATAAGCCTTTGGCCTTTTTAAGTTGAATATCTGAGGTGCTCTGTCACAGCAACGGGAAGCTGACTGACATATGTTCTCAGAGTTGTAACCATCACATTCTTTTGTCCATGTGTGCTGCTGCTTGTCTCAGATTGGAAAACCTCCCTTGACTTATCTTCAAGTTCTCTCTTTTGACAACTCAGCCTCTCCCTTCAGGGAAGTTTTTCACTTAGGACTTTCTACTTGCTTCTGTTTAGTTATTTGTTTCATAATTTCTATCTCCTTATTGATAACCCTTTTAAATGAGATATTGTGTTCATGTCTTCCTTTAACTCTTTAGACATGGTTTCTGTTATTTTTTTTTTCCAGCATATTCATCATATAGCCACGTGAAAGTCACACTTAGTAAACTGTGCTTCCGTTCTTCTTTGCCTTGTTATTTTCTTTGTTTGAAAAGTGGACATTTGAAATAATGCATTGTGGTTTGGATGTGAAATGTCTCCCATAGGCTATTGTGTTTGAACACCTCCCTGGTGAGAGGCACTGCTTGGGAAGGTTGGGAAGCCTTTAGGAAGTAGAGCCTTGTTGGGGGAAGCGGGCCATTGGGGGTGGGTCTTGAGTTTTGATAGCCCAGCCCTACTTCCTGTCCACTCTCTACTTCCTGAATCTGGATGTAGTGTGACCAGCGGCCCCTTGCTCCTGCTGCCATGACTTCTCTTGTCACGGTGGACCATAAGCTAGAATAAACCCCTCCATTCTTAAGTAACTTCTTGTCAGGTAGCTAGTCAAAAGTCGTAACAATGAGAAAAGTAACTAATATATACGGTCACACAGCAACTCTGAAACCCGATCACTGGCCTCCACAGAGTCTCATTGTTTGATGACGCTCTCCGACAGTCAAGTTTGCCATCCTTTCCACGTGTGGCCCTTGACTTGTCACTGCTTGAGCCGCTAGTGACTGTGACGAATCCCTTAAGCACCTTCAATGTGTGCTGGAGCACACATTCCTTCAAAGCTACAAGAGTTTTCAATCCTGCCTTATCATTTGCTCCTTCCTTCACTTAAGGTCAGTGCTATGCACTGCAGGGTCATGGGAAAAGTGTCCCTCCGCTCTCCCAGGCTCCTGAAATTCACCGATAACAAGCAGGGTAACAGGAGAGGAAGGGGAATTAATTCATTGACCATGCAGGACTGATGGAAGAGTCAAAGAAGGGCAAGATGAGTGTAGCCCAGGGTCTCCCTCCCTGGAGGGGAGTGGCAGCGGGGTTGCGGGGTGCTGGCGATTCTTGGGAGCTAGGAAACTATTCTTAGGCAAAAGGAGAGAGTCCAAAGAACAGACAACAGCAGGGACAAAGTTCTTCTCTGGGAGGGAAAGGCAGGTTACAGCATGACCAGGCAACTGCTCCTTGAACAAAGTTATCTTCTCACTAAGATAAAGTCTCCCAGGTCACCTCTCAGAGCCTTTCTCAGAAGAGCAGATCAAAGGCTGTCTGGGCTGGGGACTTTCAGTCTCTTTGCCAGTGGCTAATCTTTCCTTTTCTTTGATGAGATTCCTAGGAAGGGGCTTAAGAGGATGACATTTCTTTTGCAAGAAGCCTCCTCAGTCAGGTGAGGGAACTTCAGACACAATCCCTCCCTGAGTGCCTGGGGTGGACAAGAGAAGGTTAGAGAGTCCTTGGTTCTGTGGCCGCATCCACACCTTCCAATGCCTTTAATTCAAAAGCCAGAGCAATGTACTTCTGGGGTGCTGTTTCCTGAACCCTAACAGGGCATCCCCAGGCACTGTGTCCCTCAGTTTGCCTGCCCATCTCCATTCGTTCCAGTGTCTGCTACTATGAGAAAGGATTCTATGGACATTTGAGAACACACATCTTGTTTCTCCTGGGTAGAGATCTGAAAGTGGGCCTGCTGGGTCATGTGAAGTAAACGTGTTCTGTAACGATTTTCCCAATCGGTGGCATGAGGGGCTGGAGAGACGGCTCAGTGGTTAAGAGCACTGACTGCTCTTGCAGACGGCCCAGGTTCAATTCCCAGCACCCACATGATGGCCAACATAACTCCAGTTCCAGGGGACCCAACTCCTTCTTCTGACCTTCAACTGCAAGTATTGCATAACCTAGGTGCACTTAAACACATTCAGGTAGCACACTTAGATACTTAAAAAAAAAAGTCCAGTTGGTGGCACGAGCTAGCCTTCCCACTAATGGTGACACTCTTCCTGGGGCTGCATCCTTGCCGTGAAATCTGCCATCATTTTAAATGTACTCATTCCGTGGTAGAACCCATGACTTTTAATTTGCATTTTCCTGATCACAATGTTAATTTTATTATTTTCTCTCTATATACCTTATTTGGAGAGGTGTCTACTCAAATATGTAAGTGTGTGTGTTTGTATATGTAAGGTGCACCTGTGTGTACCTTACATATGCATGTGGAGTGTGGAGGTCACAGGACAGCAGTCTTGGGTGCCCTTCATTCTTTGGACACTGTCCGCTGTCCGCTGTTGATGCTGTGAGTCCCCAGGATTTCCCTGTCTGCCTCCTCACTGCTGGGATTACAAGTGTCACTGCCATGCGTTACATTTTTTGTGTGGGTTCTGGGGCTTGAACTCAGGCCCTCTTACAGACTGAGTTGTGCCTCCAGCTCCAGTACTCAAATATTTTGTCCATTTCTTAATTAGTTGGTTGGTTTTCATTGTTGAACTTCTGAGAGCTCTCCCTACATTCCAGAATTCTATTTTGATTTCCTGTGCATAATGTCTGCCCCAAGACTCCAACGCCTGTTCCCGGGCCTCTGACACTTTGTGTTCTGTGCATTATATCACTATGTATCTACCTGTATGTATCTGTGCTTGCGCGCACGTGTGCACACACACACACACACACACACACACACACACACACAGAGAGAGAGAGAGAGAGAGAGAGAGAGAGAGAGAGAGAGAGAGAGAGAGAGAGAGAACCGACTTGCTCTTTCGTTGTAGTCCAGGAAACATTTTTTTCTTTCCCTCTTTGAATATCATTCACGGCACCGGGAACTAGAGTTGACTAGTATGTGGCCCCAGCAGTTTACAAACCTGTTTGTAATAGATATGATTTAAATCTAGATTAAATTAAGAAAGGCATGAAAATTTTTTTGAGAAGAAAATCATTTGTTCACACAAACCAGTAACATGCTTCATTATGTCTCTAGAAATGCTGTTCATTGTTACCAGAGCCTTTCTTTTTTCAGTGTAAGTAAAAATATTCCTCAGCACAGCGTTACTGTGGCCTGGATTCTGAAGGAATGGGCTTCATTAGGAGATCTCTGCTGAGATTTTAAGCAGACACTTCCATATTCTTGACATGGAGCACGATGAAAGCCAAGTTCAAGAACAATGTAAACCTGCTTAGTGCGGAGCACACACCTTCCAATGCCCGGAGCTGCAAATCGATGCTTTGCTGACCTGAAGTCCAGCTCTCCATCTGCCGGACTGCTGCAGAATCTGATTTTTTTTATTTTTTATTTTTTGGTCTTTTTGAGACAGGGTCTCCCTGTAGCCCCAACTGGCCTGGAACTCACTATGTAAATCAGACTGGCCTCAATCTCAGTAAGATCCACCTGCTTGTGCATCCCAAGGCTGGGCTGTCAGAATCTTCTTAAACACAGAAAATTTACTTTCAATAGTAATTTAAAAAGCAGCTGCAATTTCTTAAAATCTTCCTAAGCTTAAAAAAAAGAAACATGGCCACTTTATTTTTTTTATTCATTGATTAAGACAATAAAAATCGTGCTCATTTCAGTATTAAGAAATTAAAAGATCTCTTGAGACTTTCTCTGCTCTGAGCTAGGGTCCATCTGTCCATTGCAATCAGGCTGACCAGCCTGTGCAGAGATTTCCCCTGTGGGCTGTGATCTGAGTAGCCTCACATCGCACTGGCGAGGGATGGGAATGAAAGGATGAGCCTTTAAATCATTATCCAAGGAAACTAAAAATAGGACTATAAAGAAACATATGAGCCATAAGACACATTTAAGATGCAGAGTTGTTCCCACTGAGCTCCTAGCCTCACATGGTTGAGAATGCAGATAATGGGGGAGGGAGGGAAGAAGGGAGGGAGAGAGGGAGAGAATGAATAGCAGCTTGGTCAGTTCCTGCTACACTGAATGAGCCCACAGCACTGAGGGCTCAGAGCCCGTGAGAGTACCAAAGATTCCAGCCCACCAAAGATTGTTCCTCTGTGGACAGAGGAACAATCTAGGCTGCGGCTGATCTACATGGAATTGTTTCATGGTTTAAAAAACAGAACCTCTGCTTTCCATATAGGACTCAAGTCTCATTGCTTCTAATTGTCAACAGAATGACAGAAAGAGAAAAGAAAGCACACGTGAGGGGCGGATGAACGGCCTTCATGCGGGCTGTTCAAGCTCCTTAGCAATGAAATGCCAACAATGTTTGGTTTGTTTAAATTGTATTTACTTATTCATTTCTGTGTACGAATATTTTTGTATGTGTATGTATGTATGTGCGTGCATGTGAGTGTGTGTTGTGTGTGTGTGTGTGTGTGTGTGTGTGTGTAGGCCAGAGGTTGACAGGGGATATCTTCTTCTACCTTATTTTTGAGACAGGGTCTCTCACTGAATCTGCAGCTCATCTAGAGGACTAGGCTGTCTTGGCAGTGAGCCTCAGGGATCCACCTGTCTCTGCCTCCCCAACACTAGGATCACAAGCACAAACCTCCATGCCTGGCTTCGTATGTGGCTGTGAGGGTGGAATACGCAGATGCTCATGTCTGCACAGCAAGCATTTTTACTGACTGAACCGTCTCCCTAGCTCCAGGCTGTTTTTCTGTTTTCTGTTTTGTTTTGTTTCCTAGAGAAGGAAGGAAGGAGAGAAGCAGGGAAGGAGGAAAAAAAGTGTGGAGAGTAAGAACTGGGGCTGGAGAGGTGGCTCAGTGGTTAAGAGCACTGGCTGTTCTTACAGAAGACCCAGGTTCAAATCCCAGCACCCACATGTGAGCTAACAACTATCCATAACTCCAGTTCCAGGGGATCTGACACCATCTTCTGTCCTCTGCAGGTGCTGCATGAGACAGGTGCACTTACATACAGATGATACATTCATACACATAACATTAAAAAATTTTTTTTTAAATAGGCAAGGAGAATTCTCTGCCAAGACATAATTTTATTTTCTTCAATGCTTAGAGCCAATGGGAGAACTGGGACTCCCTTCAGAGAAAAGAGCAAGAAGGGAAGCTAATTACAGAATTTGCATTTGCATATAATTGGTATGCTTTCCATCTAAGACAATAAGAACCCATACTCACTGGAGTTCCTGCTAGGGTGCAATATACTTACATAGCATTTTGTATCTATAGATGTCAAAAATTCCCTCTAGTATCCTCAGGAGCTCTCAAGTGGATCATGTGTGGACAGAGGTTGGTGCTGATGGGGTCTGAGTTTGACTAAACCCTACAACCTTGAACACCCCACCCCGAGGCCTGGCCTCCTCTCCTACAGGACCAGGTGAGGAACCTTCATCTCAGTGCTGTCCTAAGGAATATGCTCTGGGGTTTCCATTTCTGTGGTGCTGTTATTTCTGCCATGTTACAGTCTTCCTGAGCCCAGGGAATGTCACGTGAGAGCAGCTCTGAGTAAGGGGTGATGCCCAGAGAAAATAGGAGAATCAAGAGCCCGATGAGCCGAAGTCTGTGCCACGCATTCCCACATCACCAACACATCCAAATGGGTGACATGATTTTGACATGTCATCCAGACTGCTGCTGTTCTAAGGACACAGCCAGTAGGCCACGCACCGCATGCGATGGCCCAGCACTCTACTCCACCCATGTCCTGGGTGTCACAGAAATACAGCACAGGAGAGGTACATGTACACCTGGAAGGATTAGTGCCACCAATGGCTACCGACACCTCAGAGAGAAAATTCTGGGCTTCTGAGGGACAAGGGCTAGAATGAGGAAGTTGGGGCTGGGGCAGGAGAGGCTCAGAGCTGCTGTTTGGGCCCCGGCCCTGTCATGACGACCCTGCTTGCTTTGTGATTACGGTCGTATGTGAGCCTCATCACAGTCCACAGCCACTCCCCATGCTCTAGCCACCACCTACCTTTGCCTGTCTGTCCATCATCCTTGAGCTGGTATTGCTAATTCATGTCTCACCACTCTAAAATCGGTCCCTATCTCTGACCGTGGATCCAGGGAACTGTTAAGGCTGACTATGAGGGCCCAGGATTAGCCATTAACCAGGTTTTGGTACAGGGGCACAGCTCAGAGAAGAGGGGAGGTACAGCAGGATGATGGGCAGTCCAACTCTGTGGCACACATCCTCAGCCCCTTGCAATTCCCAGCTTCTTAATTAAACAACATTCTACCCATACTGTGTGACAATAGCTGCCCATGACCCCTGCAGGGGGTGGTTCCAGGGTCCCCTCCGGGCACCAAAGCCTCAGGACACTTCTGTCCCTTGCGTAAGATGCCCTAGTATTAGTATACATACTTATGAATTGACGTCACCCTACATCCTTTAAATCATCTCTATGCTACTTATAACGCTTCATGCAACATAGACATTATGTAAATAACTGTCACGCGGTATTGTTTAGTGGAACTGATAAGAAAAAAGTCTCCGTATGTTCACTAAGGACACAATTTAAAAAATTTCCATATATTGAATTCAGAGACACAAGGAGTGAGGAGATGGGACCCGTGGGTGGAGGGCCGGCGGGACCTTGTTCACCACACCTATCTCCACCATGATGGAGGAGGTGAGCTTCATTGAAGAACTCGCTTGTCTTTATCACGCACTCCTGTGTTGGCATCACTACAATGATGTACATTTTTTATAAACAGTCGCAGTTCAGCATCCTGGGAAACTTCTCCCAGAGACATGGCTGCCTCCCCTCTGCCTTGCCTGGCTTGTGTCTCCTGCTAGTTTGCTAGTGGGCTCCAGAGTCCATCATTATCCTTTGAGCCAAAGATCAGAATTTGATGTTGAGTCTTGTCAGCCTGCTGGGATTTTTAAACTGGAAGTGTAAGCAGTTTCTGCCTATCAGTGTGTCTGCGCCATCCACTGACGCATCAACCAGCGCTCATCAGCAGCACTGTGGAGGCATAGCTGATCCCCACAGAATTCTCAGAACTGACACCTGCTTTGGGATGAAATCAACACAAGGTGCCAGGTGGGTAGGAAGATAAACAGAAGCACCAGGTGACGCCTTTAATAAAGTGCAAAGCTCAGCTCTGTGCTGTTCAGACCGGTGTCCACTCCTGCTCGTCCCCCGCTGACGCCTGGCACCAGCGTCCTTCTCATGCCTCCCCAGAACCTGAACACATGGTTCCTCCTCCCCCTTGGCTGTGCGACTTTCCGTCCTTCCGTGTGAAGGCCACAACATCTGCCCTGGCCCCGAGCTGCAGCCCCATCGACACCTCCTGCCTGTCCGCCATCCTCAAGCTGGTCTTGCTGACTCATGTTGCCACTCTAAAATCAGTCTCTATCCCTGTCCACAGACCCAGGTTGCTAACAAGAGCTGGCAGTGAAGGCCAGAGTTCTCCATCAACCTCTGCACTGACAAGCACAGAACTCCTTTCTGCCATATGTTCAAAGACGCAAAGAAAACATAAGGTCCAGTGGGAGCAGACTCAAAGCCAGCTCCAGCAGGAGCCCCAGCATGGTTCCTTCAGGATGGACTCAGGGAGCCCTCAGGTTACTGTAGCCAAACCACAGGTTTTACAGACAGCAGGAAATCCCTGAAACTCTCCGAGAGGTCAAATTAAGAAGCAGAGAGGGGAGCGGACACATGGGGAAAGGAATCATTTGTGTTCGATGGTGCGCTGTGAGTGCCACTCAGGCTGAGGGTACAGTGACCAGTGCCCAGGGGGGGTGATCTAGTACATCTGAGCCACTGCCCCAGCCTTTAATTAATGCTAGCTGTTTAGTCTCAGGACCAGTATCCTTTCTCCCTGGTAGGATACCTCACCTCCTCACATGACCTGGGCCAAGTCCCTTGACCTTTCCTCTTAGTTTTGCTCACCTCTAAAATGAAAACATTGTCTGTAGAGGCGTCACTCAGAGCTCACAAAGCACACCGGGGAGCTGTTATTCTTATTCTCTGGATACATGAGAGAAACTGACAGTCAGTAACTTGCCCAAGGTCACAAACTAACAGGTTGCCGTGATCGCTGGAGACCATTCTGGGCCATCGTGTTTGACTCGCTCTCAGCTCCTCTGGCTGGAAGGTCCTCTACCCGCTGCCCATCTCTCCTGCCCTGACATAGAGGATGAGGCTTGATTCCACAGAGAGCTGGATGGAGGGGAGAGTGACACCTCTCTGTATTGAGAAAGCAGGAAACTGTCCTACAGTCTCATTCAGATCTTCATTCCAGAGGGTCTTTCAGGAGACTCTCAGAGATCTGCAGCTCCCTGTGCCTTGTGGTGCACTGTGTGTGTGTGTGTGTGTGTGTGTGTGTCTGTGTGTGTGTCTATGTGTGTGTGTGTCTGTGTGTGTGTGTCTCTGTGTGTGTGTCTGTGTGTATGTGTCTGTGTGTGTCTCTATGTGTGTGTGTGTGTATGTGTGTGTGTCTCTGTGTGTGTGTGTCTGTGTGTCTGTGTGTGTCTGTGTGTGTGTGTCTGTGTGTGTGTGTCTGTGTGTGTGTCTGTGTGTATGTGTCTGTGTGTGTATGTGTCTGTGTGTGTGTCTGTGTGCGTGTGTGTGTCTGTGTGTCTGTGTCTGTATGTCTGTGTCTGTGTGTGTCTGTGTGTGTCTGTGTGCATGCATGCTCCCTCATGCTTACCTCCAATCTTCTCCACCCACTCCCATCATCCCCAGCGCTTTGTATTCCACTCTATATCTCTGAGTTCCAGGGAAAGGAGAGTGACAACTGAGGCATTAGGGAAAAAAGAAGAGAAATGGTGGGGTGTGGACCACGCAGCTTTATTTTCTCCCCATCTCTCCCTCTCCCTCTTTAAGAATCTGGCATGGGGAACATAGCTCCTGTCTGCCAGGGACAGAGCAGCAGAGACTTGGCTACAGTCTCAGCCAGATGTCACCCTCATCTGGCGGCCTTGGCTGGCTTGATGTTTGGAATGAGCAGCCCAAACACAGGGCAGGCGAGGTCCCTGCAGGGCTGTGGGCAGAAAAGCTGGGCCCTGGCAATGTCCAGAGACAGCCTTCTGCTAAGGTGCAGGCAGGCAGCAAGGACACATCAGAAGGGCAGCCACTTCCTGTCCTCACTCCCGTCCCTTCCCCTCCTGGCTCCCTGGCTGAGTTGTGGGCATGACCATGTCTTGCTATTTTACCAAGAGACCAGATTCCCAGTCACCAAGGGGATGGCAATTCCTGGGAGTCTCTTCTGTTCTCTGTATGCAAGACCCCACTTGGGGAAACAGATGGAAGGAGCCAAGGGTAGCCCATTCCCTGCATCTGGAGCCCCAGGATCACCAGAGATTGGCCTTTGTGGTCTCCCTGGGCCAAAGCCAACACCATCGACAGGGAATGATGGGTACTCAGTCTTGCACCATATCAAACACACCAGTGAAAGGACATACAATGAAAGAGAGTGAGTTGGACCTGCCGGGAACAAGGACCCACTAGACATACAGTCAGTCAAATGCTCAAGGGTTGCAGGCTGAGGAAGGGGGACCCCAGAACCCCACGGGGTCCTTAGAGGAGTCCAGTCACACCTGCAGCCGGAGGCATGATGCCTCAGGACAGAGCAAGGGCTGGGCTGTATCTGTGAACACATCAGCATGTGTGTTGGTGGGGAGGGTACCATGTGCAGCCTGCCAGCCAGCCCATTTCAGTCACCATCTGTGGTGGAGAGCCGGGCACCTGTCAGAAGCAGCTGCTGATGGCAGATCGGAGGTGAGGGAGGGGCGGCCCCCCGCCACTGTGGCCTGGAGCTGGGCACACTGCCGGCCTGAAGGAGTGCCAACTGTGTGCCTGGTGTGAAGGAAGGGGTGACAGACCCCCATTCCTCACTTCCACACAGGCCAGGCGCCCACCACCACTTCCTGTCTCCCTGGACACAGGTTCCAGCTTATTGTTGTGGTCATGGGCAGAGGAGCCAGCAGGATTCCCCGTGGGGAAGGGAAAATTCCAGAACAATCAGGATGGAGAACCTGTGGTGAACACCCTGGCCGTCCCAGCAGGAAAAACACTGGGCATCTCCTTGGCTCTGGAGGAAAGGGTGTCCCTCTGTGTGGGTGGCATGGAGGTGACGGCTGCACCTTTGTGACAGAGCCACCCAGCTGGAGTTTAAGCTTCAAAAGCCTCCGGGCTTTTCTTTTTAGGTAAATGAAATTCGCTTCATCAACATAAAATGAAAACTTTAATATTATAATGAGAAATCTTTCCAAAGTGAGTTATAAATGCCACCATCTGCCATGTTTTCCCATCCCTGTGTTTCTAAGTGCTCGTGTTAAAAGCTCGTGACTCATGGACATTTCCTGCTTTACTTCCATCAACCCCTAAACGTTCCTCAGTCTCTCCTCCCCAGGCTGTCGGGGTGAAGGAACTCTTGGGGACACATGGCCCTCGCCTGGCTGTCTGCTGTTACCTCTTCCCATCTGCACCTCCTATGTCTTGGTCACAGTTAGCTTCAGCTGTCAACCTGACACAAACTAGAGCCACGCGGGCAGGGGGAACCTCAACTGAGACTGGTCTGTGGGGCATTTCCTTAATTGCTGATTGGCACTGTGGGCATTAGCCTCTCTGGACAGAGGGGCCTTGGCTGTATAAGAAAGGTTGTTCCCCTCCGTCTCTGCTTCAGCTTCTGTTTCTCGTTTCCTGCTTGAGCAGGTCCTACCTGACTTCCCTTGAGGATGGATTTTGACCAGGAAGCCTAAGCCCAATAAGCCCACTCCTCCCCAGGTTGCATTTGGTCAGGGTGCTTATCACAGCAACCGAAAGCAAAGTAGAACAGCATTCTGACTTGGTTGGATCTCAGCGAATGACCATGATCTGCAATGACCTGCAAGCACACCAGGTATCCTGGCACACTGGGCCACCAGAACATGGAGTAAATACTGTGGCCTCTTCCGGGGTGACTTCTCAGATCCATCTGATGGCTTGCCTGCCTTTTGAGGGTCAGAGCCAAGTTCAAAGTCCACATCCCAGGTGAGGCTTGCCACTGCCCCACTGGAGGCACCTCTGCCCTGGCTCTCCTAGCTTCCTTCGGATCTGAGTCACCTCCACACCCACAGAGTCCATGGGGCCCCTTCTGTAGGGACCTCAGCATCCATGTGTCTCCTGGTACAGCTATGTGAAGGCATGGCTCTTTCTTTCTCATGGAGCACAAGGGACTTGCTCTTATGGCCAGTGGTACTGCTTAGGAACACTAGGCAGGAAGTCATCTGCCTTCTGGATTCTAGGCGTCTGCTTTCCTTCTATGTTGGCTTCTGCTGTTTCTTTTGTCTCAGGTGCCAAAGTTCCAGAAGCTTCTCTGGTGCCTTCAGAGGGCTTTTGCCAAACTGACCAGGGACCTTTAAATCTGTGGCTTCTCTGGTGAGAAAGCAGCTCTGGCTTCATGGGAGTGAGTGCCCAGGATGGGAGCCATGCAGGATTGTGTGTGGTTTACTTCACCCTTATGCGTCTGGTTTACTTCAATTCGGGTCATGCCTTTCAGTTCACTCATGTTACAGCATGTGTCTGGATTTCATTCCTTTTCAGGCTGAATACTGTTCTATCGCATGTGTGTATTAATTACTCTTCTGTCACTGTAATAAAACACTATGACCAAGGCCACCTAGAGAAGGAAGAATTTATTTGGCTTACAGTTCCAGAGGGCAAGAGTCCATCATGACAGGGGAGGCATGGCAGCAGAAGTGGCCAGAACAGAAGGCTGAGCACTCACATCTTTAAGCAGGCACAGGAAGCACAGCGACAAACTGGAAATCCAGCAAGAATAAAGAACTCTCAAAGCCCATAGTCACAAGCTTCCTCCAGCATGGCCAGACCTTCTAAAGGGTCCATGACCCTCTCCAAACAGCACCACGAACTAGGGACCAGTGTCCAAATACTTGAAACCCCTGGGGAACATTTCTCACTCAAAGCACCATGATGTGTAATCCATAATTATTTTTGTTCATGTGCCTATCATTGATGAACAGTGGGGTTGTTTCCCTTTGTGGCTATTGTGAATGTATACAACATCCTGTGACTAGTAGTGCATAAGCATCTGTTTGAGTCCCCACGTTCTTTCAGGCAGATACCTAAAAGTGGGGTTTCTATAGGGTCCTGTGACCTTTCCTGGGAACACTATTCAAGAAATGTCCATTCATTCAGAATAGAGAAGACATCAACAGACCAAAGAAAGGCTCCATGCAAGTCCAGCTGGGTAAGCCAGTGAGTTTGTCAGGGTTACTCACAGGAGCAGGGGTGAATGAAAGGCAGCTTTACCACTGTGAGGTCCCCTGGGCAAAACCAGGCATCTGCCCCACTGCAGAGTCCCGTCCACAGCATGGGGGATTCATGGAGTAGCTGCAGAGTCCCAGGGACAACACGCAGGCAGCTGCACTATGTCAAAGTTCCTCACTCTGTCATTGTTTTCCTTGTGATGGTTCACTTTTATTGTGAACCTAACACATGAGGGACCTGGGAGAGGCACTCTGAGAATGTCTGTGATGGACTATCTAAATAGTCTCTCTAAATTAATAGATGTGTGAGGACCTGCCCACGATGGGCTGCACATTCCCTAGGCTTAGGGTCCCAGACTGAATGTAAAGGAGAAAGCTGACTGAACACGCATACTTTAACTCACCACTCTTTGTTTTTGACTGTGAATGTTCTGTGACCAGCTGTGTCAAGTTCCTGCTGCCTTGATTTCCCTGTCAAGATGGGCTTTAACCTGGCATTGTAAGCCAAATAAAACCTTTCTCCCTTAAGTTGGTCTTGTCAGGGTATTTTACACAGCCACAGAAGAGAAACTAAGATACTGTTACATACTTGGAGACTTATATCCTGTGAGGGTGTCGTGTAGGCTCCCGAGCCATGTGAACTCCTGAGCCTCCCTCCCAACCCTTCCAGGAAGGAAGGGTAACAGCCCCATAGCCTGAGGGTCTTGTGCTGGTGACCACAGGTGCTCTGACTCTGCTCTAGGTGGTGACAGTCAGTTCCAAACCGGAGGGAACAGCTCAATAACATGCGAGTTCTGTATTATCACTTTTTGAGGAACCACCAAGCAGTGTGACAGGACACAGGGCTCCCATATCTGTACCTCTGTCAACACTTACTATTCTCTATCTTCTCTATTTTAAAATAATACCCATCCTAGTGGTCATGAGCACCCCACTGTGGTTTTGATTTGCATTTTCCTGTTTTTCTTAAGAACCACCATTTCACATGCTTACTTGGTACTCTGATGCCTGGTGAATGTCTGTAACATTTCTTTTCCCTTTTTCTTTTTCAATGCTGAGGATTGAACCGAAAGACTTGGACACTCTAGGCAAGGCCTTTTCCACTGACCCACACCCCCAGCCACTGCCCATTTCTGAAGAGGATTATTTATACTTCTGTTGGCTATAGAAGCCCTCTCTATATTCCAGGGATCAGTTCTTAACAGACATACACTTTGAAAATACTTTCACCGGGTATTTTCACTCTCTTGATCACTCTTTAACGTGCAAAGAATTTTAATTTGTTGAAGTCCAAGTTATTTCCGTTTCTCACATTGCCTATGCTTTTGGTACCAAAGCCAAGAAACCACTGCCAAATCCCACGTCAATTCACATTAAATCCACTAAAAATCCAACAAAGATTTTCCGGTGTCTTCTCCAAAGAGGTTTATGGCTCCAGCTCTTGGCCCAGGTCTGTGGTTCATTTCGCACCTGAAGTTGCATAGTATAAGGTAAGGACTCAGCACAACTATTTTGTCCTTACCCTTACTCATGGATCTGTAGTTCCAAGCATTCTAGAACTGTCTGCTGAAAACAGCGTTGTCCTCCACTCCCCACCACATTGCAGGATCTGGTTACCTGGTACGACTTGAATGTGAAATGTCTCCTCTAGGTTCCTGTGTTGGAACCTGTGGTCCCCACTGGTGGAACTGACTGGGAGGCTGTGGAACTTCGGGGATATAGCTGGAGGTGGATCACCAAGAATCACTTATAGCCCATCTCTGCCTCTAGTCCCGCTTTCCTCTTTCTGGTCTGCAGGATGTGCAGACCTGGGGCCCCACGCTCCTGCCATGTCAATGGGGTTGCTGCTAGTGCTCCTGCCACTCCCTGATGGGGCTGCCTGGCTGCCAAGGTGGAGCTCTAAGCTAAAACAAACGTCTCCCTTGAGTTTCTTCTCTGGGGCATTTTGTCACAGCAAGAAGACAAGAAACCGATACCACCCCCTCTCGGAAATCACTCGACTAGACACATGAAGAGCCCTGCCTTCCTAATTCTGCCCTCCTCCACACTCCCCAGCCACCTCAGCAATGCAGCTGCCATGCAAGGCTGAGAGCTGCCCATATCCAACATCTCTCAATTAGCTTGTCATCGCCTCCGGGAGACAGGCCCCCGAAGCAGGTGCAACATTCAAAGTCAGCAGAAAACCACATGCTTATCTCGTCCCACACCCCATCTCCACTCTTCTGTCTGCCCTTCCATCCACCATGCTGGAGTGAACCCGGATGGTCTCTGTTCCAGCCTGGCTCCCTCGTCTCACATACCTCCCTCCCATATACATAGTAATGTGTGTACACATGCAGGCTTATGCATGTATGCACGCAGGCCCAGCCAGCTGCTAGTCAGGAGTCCTCATGACCTCTCCGATTTGTTTCTTGCTCTGTCTCTTCCCCTGTAACCTCTCCTCCAGAGCTGCCATCATTTCTTACCATGCTGCCTCAGCTCAGCCAGGCCAGGCCAGCCTTGGCCAATCCTGCAGAGTGGTCCTGCAGTGAACAAATCTCATCTAACACACACACACACATACACACACACACACACATAATGTGCACACACACACCCTAACACGCGCACACACACTAAAGCAGCCTCTGGTCCCTGTTATTTTAACTCTCATTGCCCATCATTTCCCTTGTCAGGAAAGTCTTGGTTTCCTGCTCCAGCTTGTGCTTCTAAAGCATCTCAGATGTCACCTCCTCAGTGACAGCTCTGGGTTGTCCCCAGGACTGTGCATCTGAAGCAGAGTTGTGTCCTTCCTACGTGCTGTGCATCCCTGCAGTTGACTGGCCCAACAGCAACACTGATGATCAGGACGGCCGCCCGGCCTTGGAGCCAGCCCATTTCCCGTCACCACCTCTTAGGCTGTGGTGGGAAGGGACCCCCATGAAACACCCATCCCAGGAGATCTTGCATGTGTCTTTTCCAGTTCTTCTCCTGGACATGAGGCACCTGAGGACAAGGACTGTCCTCTCCCTACCTTTGCAGCCCAGCCCAGGACCTGGCACACAGCAGGTGCCAATAAATATTTGCTAAATAAAGGAACGCATGACTTCAAGCTCTGCTTTGAAAGTTCTGCAGCCCTTGGAAAATTCCATGGTTTGGGCAGCTGCTCCTGTCCTCTGTGCAAATAAGCAGTTTATCAATCCAAGGCTGGCAGCAGATCTGCTGAGCCCAACTCGGGCCCCGGGCCTCTTCCCAGAGCCATCCCTCCACTCAAGTGGAGCTGCACCTGCCTCTCCTGATAGGCATTTCTGCCAGGAGCCAGGAAAAGCTCAGCTTGGCCCTCCCCTTCCCAAGACTATTTTCAAAGCAGATTCAGAAGCAATGGTGATATTTTTTGCCCTTAAGAACAAGACAACTCCTTTGACATAATAAGGTTAAAAAAGAAACGAAAAACCCCGCACTGCGTTTCCTTTCAGCCGGGTGGAAAAAAACCCCAATCTCCAGTTCCAGCTGGCAGACTGCTGGACTCTCAGCTTCCGAGGAGAAGGGGAGCGGAAAGATCAGCCCTGTGCAGCTGAGGACTTATTTTTGGCTGCGCAGCTGGTGAGGAGTTGCTGGCAGCAGGCAGCATCTCCCAGGCACTGAGGCAGGGGCATGACACTGTATGGGCAGAGAAGCCCTGACTGGAGCTGGGCGTCCCACTCTTCTGTAGTTACTGACAAGTCAGATTGACTTAAGGGCAAAGGAATCCCAGTGCATGACCTCTGGGTCCCCAGTCTGAGGAACCCATAAGGAGAAAAGGATGCTTAGGCCACTGAAACAGAGGCTGTGGGGGACTCTCACTGCTGCCCCCAAGGAAAACCCTCTGTTGAAAGGGACAGAAGCTTGTGTTGTCTCATACTAAGGCAATAAGAGGACATATAGGTGGGGTGTCACAAAGCTGGATTTCAGTTCTTCCATTATGAAAAACACAGTCCCGGTACAGGTGCTGATAAGGAGAGAAAGCCTTGACCTTTCACACAGGGCAGATCGCCTGCCTGTCTACCAGGAATCTTATTAGAGGCATCTTTGGGTAGAGTGAGAGAAATCTAGCTTCTTAGATTTGGGGAGGTCACTGGAGGTCAGTTGGAGCCTACGAAGTTAGTTCTATGGCTGGTGGAGACCCACATTTTCATTTGAAATTGGATCTCATGTACCCCAGACTGGCCTCCAACTTGCTATACAGCTGAGGATGACCTTGAAGTTCTGTTCCCTGTGAGTCTGCTGAGGATGACGTTGAAGTTCTGTTCCCCGTGAGTCTGCTGAGGATGACGTTGAAGTTCTGTTCCCCATGAGTCTGCCTCCTGAGTTCTGGGATTAAAAGTATGAGCCATCACTTATGCTACCATACCTGGTTCGCATGGTGCTGGGAATCGAACCCAGGGCTCCATACATGCTAGGTAACTACTCTACCAACTATGCTGTTCCCCAAGCATGAGACTCACTTTTGTTTGTTTGTTTGTTGTTTCTGAAACAGGGACTCTCTGCAGCCCCAGCTACTCACTATGTAGACCAGGCTGGCCTTGATCTCACAGAGATCTGCCTGCCTCTGCATTCCTGGCACTGGGTTAAAGGTATGTGCCACTGCCCATGCATTTGAGATTCACATTTTTTTAAACAGACTCTTAAAAAGTAGAATTCCATACACAACTTAGATGTTATCTGTTTTCTTTGATCAGAGACACAGTGTTATTGTCAGTCTTGCTTACTTTGAACCCAGTCTGCTCTGCCTCTCACCGTGTGCCCAAGGTCACAGTTAACTAAGGAAGGAAAAGAGGCCCTCACCCACTCTGCCTGCCAGTGTGCTGTGGCTGTGGCCTTGTTTCTTCTACTTTTTTCTTTTGGTGATTTAGAACAACAAGAATAAAAAGTCCTAAAGACTCAGAACAAAACAGAGTGTTCTTCAAAGAAAATATCTTCATTTATATTCAATCCAGAACTCCAAACATCTTTCTGTTCAATGTGGACTATTTTCCAATGGAAATCTAAAGCAAGAGAGTGCGGAGTAGGAAGGTACAAGACGCCATAATGCTCACTGGCAGCCTGATCTCTGTTCAACCTTAGAGCTTACCATGTATGTGTCAGCCTGCCCTTAACTCCCATCCTGGACGAAAGCATGGGGAAGATGGGGCTCTGTCGGAGGGCAGGGCGCTCCGGGAAGCCCACTGAAACCTGGACCAGATAAGGGTCCTAGGAAAGGGCACCAAACCCATTGTGGCCTCCCTGTGTTCCCCTTGTGAAGACTTATAATGATCTCGTCATCCACCAGAGTCCTGGCACCCAAGCCCCGTGGACTCACAGGCCAACAGGTCCTCTGGCTTTCCTTGAAAATGGTCTCAACCCAAGTGATGTTTACTGAGCTGTTCAACATACCAGGGTTGATGTTTAGGCCCAAAGGACTAGGACTCTGAGCAGAAAAGCTTCTAGCCATTATCTGCACTCTACTTCACAGATATCAGAGGTGGTTCCTAAAATGCAGCAGGGCCAGGGGACGTGTACAGTCTAGGAGAAGGTCAAGCCAGAGACAAAGACAGTACACACATCTGTGGGCTGTCATGTCCTACACAGTTGCTAAGACAGAAACACAGGTCAAACTATACAGCTGGTGCTGAGTAGGCAATCTCTAAGCTATCTGGGGTTGGAGTACCTTGCACAGATTTTCAGGGTATGAAAGATGGAGCCTGCACATAGTGGGTGCACAGGATGTTGCTGCTTGATAGTAGCAAATAACGCAGCCCCCAAGAGGCCATGAATGGGTGCATAGACACAAAATTGAACAATTTTTGGCCAGAAGGCTCCAGGTAGGCCTTGCCCATAGGTCTCATCAGGACTGGGGGAACTCCAGAGGGAAACAGCCAATAGCCACCGCGTTGCTAATCTGCTGTGGTCTCAGGTTGCCAGCCGCATACCAGGTACTCATCCTTACTTGGCTTGGAGGAACTCCACTCACCTATCAAACTGAGGCACTAAATGAAGGTACAGTGTTAAAACAGAAGAGAAGGCACTGGAAACATTCCTTGGGGGTGGGGGCTAGAACTGACTGTGTAGACTAGGCGGGCCTTAAAATCAAGGAGCTTTGCCTGGCTCTGCCTCCTGAGTTGGAATTAAAGGCATGCACCACTCCTAGCTTGGTGGAAACAATTCTAAGGGCATTGTCTCTGGAGAGGTAGCCAAAGCCACTCAACAATCAAAAGTGTTGTTGGGGTAGAGTATAAAGTTCCAGTCCTCACCTGAAGCCCTTGCCCTGAGGAGTCTGCCACCATCTGCACTCGTCCTGAATTGCTTTAACAGTCAGGATATGCCCAGGGAAGCACAATGCCAATCTCACCACAGTCTTAAAAACCCATTTCAATCCTGTTTTCACTATACCGTTCCTCTGGTTTTCTTCCCAGTGGCATGGCCTTTACAATGCAGCCTCTTCTGATATGATACTCTAAGTGCAGGCAAATGAGGATTTTTGAAGTCCCACATCCTCTGTCTTGGAAACATGGCATCTCCTTTCGAAGCTCTTGCCACTTGATGTGTAAGTACATCATGGGGCTGGGAGAGTACTTGGGAATAGAGACAAGGATGCATCGGAAGAGCAGACACTGGACATGTGTGCGAGCTTCCTCCTGGCACGCTGGGCTTATGCCAAGGACACAGACCATCGGGAACAACATTGGCAGGGTCAATGGTCCCACGAAACAAAATAAGTGAAGGTGAAAAGCATCTGCAGGCTGAGAAGGTGGAGGGTGAGGGTGTAGATATGGGCACTAGTGTACGAGTCCTAAGGTTGTTTCAAGAGCACTTGGAGAGGGAGGGACAGAAAGATGCGCATGGATGGGTGACTCTAACAGAACCTTGATGAACAGCGTGGACGAGCCAGCAGGCACCTGAAGGGCCATATAAAGACTGACCAAAACAGGGATCTCTTGAAGAACCCTGTCTGACTTCAGCTTGGGGCTGCATGCCTTAGACCATCATGTATTTATTCATATTTTGTTAATTTTATTGCCTCTGGAAGCTGCAAAAGGCAGGCTACCTATAGCCTTCAGGACTCCAGGAAGGCCATTTTTAAGCAAGTAGGACAAAAAGCATTTGGGCAGTACTACGGAGTAGACAGCGGGTCTTCCTGGGCCTTCAGGGAGGCTTTCAACTGCCCTGTGCTGAAAGATAATTCCTGTAGCCAGGGTACACCCAGAGTCCAGAAACGTGAACTTCATCACAGTAGAAGGACTGGTGACTAAAACCTTTCTGTTTCTAGCTGAGGTGACTGGGGCTTGATGCTTCCTTGAGTTTTGCAACAGTGTCCAATCTAGCCTGGACTTCTGGCTTCTTTCCTTCACATGGTCTGTTGGACTGATGCTTCTAAAATATAAAATTTCTGGAGGCTGGAGAGATGGTCCAGGGGTTAAGAGCACTTACTACTCTTGCAGAGGGCCCAGGTTTGGCTCTAGGTACTCCATGACAGCTTGCCACTGCCTGTAAGTTCAGTTCCAGGGCATCCAATTCCTTCTTCTGGCCTCTGCAGGCACCTGCGTGAGTGTGTGTTTGTGTGTGTGTGTGCACACGTATATATTATGTTATATAAACTCATACAGACACACAAACATACCCTCTAATAATTATAACAACAATAACAACAACAATAATAATAACAAACAACAAAATAAAATACATTCCCAGTCACATGGCAGGAGTGCAGGGGAGTGGTGAAAGAGGCATGGAAATTAACAGATAAAAGAACCATGGGTTCTTGGCCCAGTTGAGAGTACAAGGCCTGAGTTACGTTTTGTGGGGGAGCCTAAATGCAATGAAAGAGCAATTGGTTACCCCAAAACATCCAATGAATGCGCATATCTCTCCAGGTGAGTCATTATTGTAGTGCAAAGGGGTTACTTTTGGCTAAGACTGTTAGTGACTTTTCTCCCTCCACAGCCTGCACTGCACCATCTAGCCAGTAGGGAGGAAGCTTCCCAGTCAATACCAGATTGATTTCTTTGTGTTCTATGACTCAAGTGTATGGTGTCTTCAGCACCAGGGTCTTAACTTCACATTTTAGAGCCTCCTTATGTGTGGAGCTATTGGTAACTGATGGCTGCCAGCGGGGGAGTCGGTTTTCTGCTGGGATGTGGCCTCTGGAAGGCTGCCCATGCTCCGTGGATTGCCCTACACACTGACAGCACTAAGTGTACTCATCGGGTTAAAAAATGTACATAAAAGTGGGAGGGCGAGTAGCAGGTGGTTCTGGCAGGAGTTGGAGGTGGATTTGATCAAATCACATTGTACATGTATAGGAACTCTCAAAAAAGAAATTGAAAAAATATTTTTTGAAAAGAAGCCACTTGGTAGAAAGACTAGGAACCCCTCTGGTCAGGGCCACATGTGGCAGAGCAGAAAAAGCCTGCTCTCTCCAGAGAATGCAGCTGCTATGTAAATGGCCTATAAAGGATCACAAGTCATGCAGCACAGAGCTCCTGGGCATTTGTCTTCCCAGCTTATCAGCCCACTTCCACACCTGGGAGCGCCTTTTTTATTAATGAACAGTCTCTATTTCCATCATTATCCATGTGTCCTTGGGCCAATTCATTGTTCCAGGACACAAGACCCTGGAAATTTCAGCAGGAGTGCTCCAGGCTCTGATCAGCACCTATAACAATCTCCTGCTCAAAACATAGCTAGATGTTTCCTTCTGGTTTTTGGCCTCAATCAAACTTTCTAAAAATGTGGTAGTCAAATGTAGAAGCTTCAGTAATCATTTTGCAAGTCCTGGTATGACAAGCAATTTTTTTCTGGTTAACATTCTACCCACCCCCTTTGCTGGGCTGCACACAGGGAAGGTGGGATGGGAAGGTGGGGAGGTCTGTCTTTGGTCTTGGGAACAGATTCTTTTTAAAAGAAAACTATTGTCTTTGGGGAGCACAGGGCTCTGGCTTCCTAAAGTTCAGGTGCCTGATCTTAACTTTGATTTCTCTATAGCAATAACATCAAATGGCCTCTTTTGGCTTTAGAATGTCCAACACATTCCTCTCAGAAGGAAGATGAAGATGATGATAAAACATTTAAGCTTTAATATAAACATTCGAGACACAGAGTGAGAAGTGGAGAGCTGCTCACTAGAAACCCATGGCAACATGAGTTGTGTGGTCTTAGGATCTGTCCCATCTGCTGCCTGTGGGAGGTTCATGCTAAGCAGGCCTATGAGTTGGCCACCTGTAGCTCACATAACCAAAAATGTGGCATGTTCCTGCCAGTCCTAGTCATATACCTACACGAAATCTGTAGGGACTGTGTGTCTAAACACACAGGACACTCCAGGGCAAGTTACAAAGCTGCCCTGATTCAAGTCAATGCATGTTACATGGCCATGGGGTCCCTGCCCAAACGCCTGTGTTGAGGTCACTGCTCAGCAGCTGCCTTTACACTCGTCAGGAGCTACACACAATATGTGCACCTAGGCTAGCCTGAGCGCTTATAATTCCAGGTATTTCCTGGCCAGCCCTAAACTGCACATTCCAAGTCACTGTCCCCACCAACACTGAGGCATTGGTCCCAACACGGGGCTTACACGATGTCTAGGGCCTCATTATATCATGTGGAGACCCGATGTCAGGTACGGACATGCTCTGCCAGCTCCCTTCAAGGTGGCGTCATTGCGTCTAGAATGTAAATCCATTTTTACTAAAAGCCAAGAGAGTCCTCTCAGCTCTACAGCAGCCACAAGCACTTTGGCCTCAGGTCTGAAAATTGCATTATGGAAAACCCAACGGAAAACTAAGCAGTGAAAATGTACCCAAGCCACTGGGAGGAGCCCAGCAGCCTGGTACGGTGTTCGCTGTCAAAGCACAGGGAGGAGGCTGGCAGCCCGGGACCCTGCTCTCGGTCCACACCGAAGGGCCCCATCTCTTCCCACACTGAATGGAAACACTTTGGGGGCAGGGATTCTGCTTCTTGATCCCCCCGATTCTTCTGGCATTCAGGGCTGTGATGGGTAACAAGGAAGGCTTTGCCTTCACTGCGTGGAACATGACACAGGCACGCAGGCCATTTTCTTAGGATGGGAAGAGGCTTTTGATGTTGACTAGTTTGACCCCCTAGTATCACCCATGAAAACCAAGAGTTGATGGGGACAGTGATGGCCATAGGCCACATGGCTGATTCCAGTATGATATGTACTCACAGTGGCATGCTTAGCCAGAGAGGTGATTTAATTACAGAGAATGCTTGGCTACCCAGGGCATTTACTCACAGCACAAAGAACATCACAGATCAGGTTTGAGGAGAGAGAGAGATGCGAAGATGAAAGAAGAAAGAAGGGCTCTGGACCAAGAGCAGACTGGGGGTGAGGCCACAGGGTGGGGACAGGACCCGCCCTCGGTGCTGGTTCTGATACTGACTAGCCATAGACTCCAGGAAGCCATTTTTTGCTCCTGGCTGCCTGGGCTCTGGACTGTGATGGAGGAGTCAGCCCCTGTGGTCCTTTCTCAGACTAGCAATATGACAAGCAATGGACTGTAAGAGCCCCAGCAGTGAGGCTGCGGACATGTCAGAGAGGAGAAGCCAGATGTCTATCCAGTCAACACACACCTAAGGGTCCTAGGTTCATATGTGCCATTATACAGGACTTCCAGTTCCACGCTGGTGGTCTCCAGCTCTTCCCAGAGGTGCATTTCTACTGTGAGGCTGAGAGGCCAATGGAAGACATTGAGTTGTGTACCAAACCTTCTTCCTCTGTCCTGAATGACAGCCTCAGGACTGAGTCCAAACTACCAGCTTCTTGAAATGCAGAGTCCAACTTTCTCTGGAAATGTCTCAGATATTTCGCTGGGTCAAAAACAGTTCACTTCAGGAGCATCACCTGGGGGAAGAGTCCCTAGGAAGCCACATGCAGTATTTAAAGACATTGCTCTTTGCCGATTCATACTTCCCTCTCACCCTCCAACATGGTAAACAAGGCCATAAACAAGCAGGAATGTGAAACCTAGAGCAGACTGGGGCAGTCTGGGTGGCAGATCCCCTAGACTTGGTCTTGTGGGAGAATTAGCTTCTAACCTAGGCTTGGCATCAGCTCAGGCTGTGGCTCTGGGAACTCACCCAGCAACCTCACTGGTGTATGCTGCTGTCAGCTTTGAAGACTGCTGGGAAGTTCTCCTGGACTGACAGATTCGGTCTATCAATAATAAAGTGGCCATAGGTGCAAGTGATGGGAGATATTTTCATAGAGTTTTAATTGAAGACAGGATTTTGGTGTGATCATCAAGAATGCCAGAGATCCCTAAGGCTGCCTGCTGGTCCTGGGCAGTTCACAGGATGCTTCCCCCGTCATGGCAGGGTCTGACTCTCCACCCCAGGGCCACCCAGGGTCAGGATGATTTCTGCTCATTTTCAGGCAACGAAACTTGGACTTAGGTTGCCAAGGATGAAAAGCATGTTGTATGTGACTCTGGGTCAACAGTTGCCACAGCGGACAAACCTCTTTTCTAACTGGGTCCCAGGTTTTGTAACCTGGAGCGAACTGGCCATGATTCAAAGATTTGGAGGTGTTCAAATTCATGCAAAGGGAACTTAACATTTTCAGAAGTGCTCATTCTGGGGAGTGAGACCACTAATGAGCTTCAGAAGTGCTTCTTTCTGTTCTGTTTGTTTTTTTTTTTACACTTTTTGTTCATCTTAATTGTTAAAATATTTGCACGTGTTCACATGGTACAGTGTGATGTCTCAATATACATTACTTATATGGCGAACACATCAAGCCACAGTAATTAGCCTATTTATCATCTAAAATATTTATCTCTTTTATGTTGAGAGTATTCAACTGTCTTTCACTTAAACTAGTTTAAAATGTAGATAGTTACTATATTATTTTTGTTTATCTTGTTTTTTAGATATTTTTAATTGAATCATTGTGTGTTTCATTTGGAACATATCACTCAGTCTTAACCATCTTTATACCTCTTCAAAACCAGCACATCCCATAGCCCCACAACTGGAATCCATACATTCCTTCATCTGTGTTAAGGTCTATTGTGTCAAGTTAGAGTCCCCAAGTGACCTCAGTGCAGGTTCATCCACTGAGGTCCAGTCAGCCTACCCAGAGTACCTCGCTTTAGGAAGACTAGCCCATTCTCATCCAACAGTAATCAGTTACCAATATTTCTTCTGCAAAGTTTGGGGTCTGCTACCCATTTCTCCAGTGCCGTGATGGGTTTTTGTCTGCTTGAGTTTGCATGGATCTTGAGCATGCTGAAATGATGGCTGTTCTGTTTTTTTTTAAATATTTTTAAAATGTATTTATTCTTATTTTATGTGTGTGAGTGTATTGCCTGCATGTATAAAAGTGCACCCATGCTGTGCAGTAGCTGCAGAGGACAGAAGAGGCTATTGGATCCCCTGAAACTGTAATTACAGATGGCTGTTAGCTGCCATGTGGGTGCTGGGATTAGAACCTGGGTCTTTTGCAAGAACAGACAGGACTCCTAACCACTGAGCCATCTCTCCAGTTCCCTGTTCTGTTTTTTCATATACATGAGAATTTGACTTTGCAATCTTAGAGTGCAGGCAATTGTACATGTGTACTTGTGTCTATGTGTCTGTGCATGTATGTGGAGGCCAGAGGTCAACATCAACCTTATTTTGTGAGACAGGGTCTCTCACTGAACCTGGAACTCACTGGTTTAGCTAGACTGGGTAGCTACAAACTCCCGGGATCCTTCTGTCTCTACCTCCCCATGCTGGGATTACCGACATCTAGCTATTTTTTTATGGGTTCTGGGGGATTGAACTTGGGTCCTCATGCTTATCTGGCAAGCACTTTACAGACTGAGCCATCTCCCCAGCCTCTCTGTGGGTTTTTTGTTTTGTTTTGGTTTGGTTTGGTTGAGACAGAGTCTCCTTGCAACTCCAGTGGCCTTGAACTCACTATGTGGACCAGGCTGGCCTCCATCTCTCAAAGAACCACCTGCCTCTGCCTCCCAAACACTGGGTCTGGAGGGGTGCAGCACCCCTCCTGGGGCTGTGCTTGTCTTGAAATGCAATTTTCTATCTGTCATCTCTTCATCTTTAAAATGGAGGATCAAGTGAGGTAACATGGATAGAAAATGTGATGACCACAACTCCCAAAGCCACGAGATACGGCTGCCTTGTAATCATTACTGTGCCTGGAAAAGTCCCCCAGACCAATGTGTGACAATGGTTAGGAGTAACAGGACTTATCCGTATGTTTTCATATAGTTTTCTACCCTGTCACAAATGCCCCTGAGATGCCACCGGCTTTCTGCAGTGGCTGAGGACGGGTACCACTGATGGGCTAGATGTCCCAGGACACAGCCAGATCTTAGAGGACGGCTAAGCAGACTACCCAGTGTGATCATCTGCACTGCACACTTGAATCAGACGACTGAAGGCCGCTCTGTAGCAGGAACACAAGGCCACATGGACACAAGGACTTTCCCTGTTTTAGTCACAGCGAGTGTCACCATGGACCAGTGTTACTCGTCACCTTGGTAAACTCTTCTTTTGCTTTCTCCAGCGTTACTGCTACCTGTTCTTTGCCTTGACTGGGGGCCTTCTCCTGCTGAGTGGGGACCACGAGCACTGCAGATGCCACCTCAATGCCAACACCTCCCACGTTGGTAGCTCTTTGCCTCCACTCCTGGCTTTAGCTGCTGATTCAATTATTCACTGTCTTCTGGAAATTTCCACCTGGATTGTCCAGCAAGCCCCTACAATGCCACACTCTACCCGGAAGCCTGTCCCCCTCTCCTCCTACCTAGGAGCAGCAGAGTGATGGATCTCTCACAATGGCAGGCCTGCTCTTCCCAGGAAGGTCAGGCTACACTGTCCAGCCTCTCACCTTTTCCTTCCTTCTCACCAGCCCCCGGTATTTATCCCCACTACTGAGCTCAACACACCCTTCCGGAAAAGGCCCTAACTTTGGGGCTTCTGTGTTTCTCTTTGAAATACCCATTTTAGTAAGAATCCCACTGCACTGTTTGAACCAGAGCCCTCAAGCTCAACATAGGCTCCTCCTTTATATCTGACGGGGTTCCAGTCCCACTCCCAGCTGACAGCCAGTCTTCCCTTTACCCCAGTGGTTTCCTCAGTGTCCCTCACCCCCACCTCCTGCTCTAGGCTGTGATTTCTGCTTGTTTTTGCCATATCTCAGAGTTGAACATGATCTCCTTCCCATCCCTGCACTATTCCATAGCACCTTCTTCAGCAAAGTCTCCTTCCCACCCTTGAGCAAGCACCAAAGATCATTTCACTTTCTTCTTTCAGTCTCCAACTATGGCTGAATCCTTCTTACTCACACAGGCTCTCTGGCTAGCTGGCCACACTCTAGAAATACCAAAGTGTGGCTGTGGCTCGCATTTTAAGCACTTCATGGGTAACTCCGTGGACAGCCTGGGCTGAGAGTTGCTCCCTTAACAACGTTTTCCCGTCCTCTGAGGAGAGCAGAGTGCGACCTGTGGCCTGGCTTCTACGGCAAGGCTGCCTAGGGAGGTTCCTGAGGGCCAGACCACTACCTGGCCCTTCCTGGAGCCTTTCCTAGCCTTGGATCCCGGGCAGGCACTGCTTTTCATCTGCATTCCCAACATGCTATGGAGGCTGGAGAGGCTCTGAGGTGATCTGAAGGTGGCAGAGCAGGATGGGGGAGAAGGACAGGCTGCTATTTGGGGGGAGGGCCGCTGCTGCCTCTCCCATTCCTGAAGGGTACAGAGGAATCGTCACGTGTTGTTCAGGGTGGCTCAGCCAGGCACTTCTAATTTAAGCTACAAGCTCTGGGCTCACAGCTATTGTGTAAGTGGTAGATGAATGTCGTAACATTTGAGTGTGTGGCTTCATGAAGCAGGGGTGGCCCCAGGTTCCAGGCAGGGTAAGCATCAGCAGTGAGTGTGGCTGCCCCCCGTCTAAGCCCCTTCAGAAGGGGAAAGCATATGAAGACGGTCCCTCAAGTTTCTGCCCTGGCATCCAGCAGTACCCTGACAAACAACAGAAATGAGTTCTCTGTAGCTGTGTCCAAATGAAGCAGAAGTCACCGCAGTGAGCTGGGAGACCAGGAGGGAAGTCAGAGAGGTGATTGCATTTAGAGCAGCCACAGTTTTACAATCCTGCCACTGGGCTTTGTTTGTGTGGACTGTGGTTGGCAAAGAGAGAGATTGGGCTTAGGGTGGCAGGAAGAATGTCTCTCCTGCTTCCTGGAGCAAACACACTTTAAATTCCTTCTTATTTCAAAGTGTCAGATACCGTTTCCTAAACATTTGTGCAAATGTCAAACCCACTGTCAACTGAAACCACCTGGAAGAAAGTAACTGACAGGTGGCTAAATTAAGAAGCTGTAATTTCACTGGAGTGTTCCGGGACCTTTCCAGCCACCAGAACCAAGCTCAGTGACTTCAGCAGGACTCCAAGTAGTTTGAGTTAGAACAGACCCTGTATCTCCCTGTCTCTCCCACATGGACACATGCATCGCACATACACGAGAGAGGGAGGAAAGGAGGGAGACACGTGTGATCTGAGTCTGTACCAGTAGCTACTTAGGACAGAGCAGGACCCTTCTGTGCACAGCCTGGCTTTACTATGGGGAGAAGAGTCCAGAAGCCATTTTTGCCCTTGAACGATCTCTTTAGGCCATGGCAGTCCTCTGCCACCTGTGAGTCTGATCGTGTACCTGATGTGCTCACTGCCTGAGGCTCTCATTAGTGGACCCCAAAGTCCCATTGGCCAGATTTGCATGAGACACTTGGGCAGTGCGTCCTCTACGACTCCAGATCAGAATGCCAAATGAGAGGCAGGTGCCGAACGACAGCCTCTGGTCATTTTGCAAACAGGGCACTCAAGGTGCACCTCCTCCCTGGAGGTCACGATGGGCCTGGCACCAACTGCCACCAGTGGCTCTGAGCACGAAACTCAGTTTGGGGGAGTCTCCAGCCAGTGGCATCTCCTTAAACCTGGTGTGTTGGGAGACAAGGCAAAAAAGGCCAGGGTCACGGAGTCTCCTCCTAGAGAAGCTGGCAGACCTGGGAACAGGGCCAGCCTGAAGTTCAAAGACTCCTGAGCTTGTTGGCACTGCTCCAGACTTTAAGCAGCAGCCAGAATTGGGAAACAGAGTCCATCTATTACAGCCAAAATAAAGCCTGTAGTTCATCTATAACCAAGCCAGGCACAGCCACAGGCTCACCCAGTCCCATGGCTACTGAGGACAATGCAAGTTCTGGGAAGCTTCTTAACTTTACTGGGCCTCAGTTTCCCCCTGAGTGAGGAGGGGGTGTGAAAGGGCTTTGCACAGCTATGCTCCAACCATATTCCACTTCTCCCAACAGTGATTTAATTGTAACTGCTATCTGAAAGAGTGCTTTCCCATCCCCTGGGATCCTGAGTGGCCAGTGCCCAGGAAAGTCAAGGAGTAGACAGGCCTAAGGTGACTGCTTCAGTCTAGGATGGGAGTCCCAGATCGCTAAAGAAAACAAGGGTCTCATCAGTTGCCAGGGTCTGTTTGCTTCTGCTTCAATTGTGAGTGGGGCACAGTCTATCATGGGCTATCACAGAACACAACATTAAGGGGCAGGTGTGCATAGGGGGGGATGCCTCACACTGTGGTTCAGTCTGGCAACTTCAGAAGAAAGGTATGCTCCCACTCTCTTCAGCTAGTCCTCCAGGGGAGTGACAGGCTGGACTGCTGAGGGCAGGGTGGTTCACACTTAGCTCCTCCCAACCTTCTCTTTTTGCCATGGGTTGAATAAAGATGGAAACAAACAAAAAAAAATCAAGTACATAAACACATATACCCAAACCTCAAGCCTGTCTCAAAAGGGGAGGAACTGTACCAGCCCACCCTCACTTATTATGGTATTGTATACTGGAATCTAGTATGGATTGACTAAGATAACAGGCCAGGAAAGAAAGCCGCATCAGTAACTTTTCCATAAGACCCTTGGGATATTCTTTTGGGATATTGTTAAAGAAAGAAATGACAAAATTTAATTGTAATGATGCTCTCAAAGGCAAAGGAGGAAGGAGGTCAGCACCCTGCCTCCCAAACTGGCGGAGGGCTGGCCTGACCAGTGGCCCAGCCCCAGGCTAGGCTATTTTCTAGCTCAGTAGAGGTGGTCCCAGAAAAGCTTCCAGCAGGAGGTAACCCTTCTAGCTGGTTCTGAAAGCAGGCTGAGCAAGCATCTAGACAGAGGAAGTGGAAGCAGAGGGAACAGTATGTGAGAAGGCAAAACAAAGTCCAAAGTAGGCTAGAGGGCACAGGCGATGGGAATGAAACTTGGTGGCAGAGCCTTACCTAACATGTGCAGGACCTTGGGCTCCAGCCCTAGCACCCCAAACAGAGCTCTGGCCATTGCTTTTTTCCCCTGGAATTTGTTACTATGGAGTGTGAGGATGTTCAAATGATACATTCTCTGTTCATTACATGCCCAGCCTCTCCTGGTTTTTGACCAAGCCAATGTTTTTGTTATTGGTCTGCTCCTTGTAGATAGTTAAGCAGCCACTTCACAAAGAACACCAGTTTGTCACATCAGGAAATTTAGGTTTTGTACCTAAGGCAGTATGGAGCAGCTCAGCGGCCACAGGTCACTGATAAGAGAGCCATGGTGTGAAGGTGCCCGAGGGATCCCACACCTAGGGATTTATCCATCTAAGTAATGTTGGAAGATAACAGTGTTGTTTTTAGGGAGGGAGAGAAATTCTTGGTCCTGCGGAAACAAAGGAGCTACCACTAGGGGGCGTGCAGACCAAGCGCTGAGTCTGGGGTGGGGGTAGGTGGAGGAGCCGCAGAGGAAGGAGGGGCCTTCCTGCTGGGAGACCAGCATGCTCAGGAAATGACCAGAAGCCAGGCCTGGCACCGAGGCCGCAGGGCTCCAGCCCTGCCCCCAGCCCTGGCTGTCCCTCAGCCTTGGCCACCTGTGAGGGACGTGAGAAGTGACTCTGGTTAAGGGTCTGGGGGAGGGGCAGAGACCGCCTGCTGGCAGAGTCGCTGGCGATTTAGAATCTGCTAGGGGGGGGGGTTGCCATTTTAGTTTTTTCCCCCTTTGTTAAGTAATTTTTGCTCCAATGACTTTTACTATAGCATGCGGGCAAGGTAGGGCATGGGGCTGACAGGAGGGCATGTAGGATGCCCCAGAAGCTGACCTCGCCCTAGGCAGACAGGTGACTTGTTCAATAGTGAAGAGTGACAAGGTGCCAAATGTCCAGGGACAGGATGGTCAAGGATGTAAAGGAGGTCAGGGAGGGGAGTGTTCTGTGGTTGATGGGAGTAGAGAGTCACAAGCACCGAGGTTATAAAGCAGCGCCAAGACATCACAAGGGCGGCTGTGTGAAGCGAAGTCCTCTGGGTAAGAACTATTATGTCCAGACAAAGACAGAGAATGCTGTAAGGTGGGCTGGGGCAGGGGTGGGGTGGGTGAATGGGGCCTCCATGGCTGTAGCTG
This sequence comes from Eospalax fontanierii, assembly GCA_035773235.1. NCBI lineage: Eukaryota > Metazoa > Chordata > Mammalia > Rodentia > Spalacidae > Eospalax > Eospalax fontanierii. The sequence goes on along the minus strand of CM069542.1, from coordinate 56,640,277 downwards.
ACTCAATACTAACATGTGGGTTTAAATGTGAGCAAGACCCACACACAGTGAGTGGAGGGAGCTAGGTGTGGGTGGCTCTCACAGTTTAGCAGGCCCCAGAACACTGGGGGGTGTCCAGGGCTCTTAGATGGACCCTTGGGTCCCACCCCAGAGCTGCAGCCAGAGGGTCTGCATTTCTAACACACTCCCACGTGTCACTGACGCCTTCTGAACCACACAGCTTGTAAGTGGACTCTGTGAAGAGAGGAACTTTGCAGCCGGCAAGCCCTGTGGCCACAGGTGCCTCGCCTCCTCCATCCTGTTCACAGTCAAGGGCACCAATTTATCAAGGGCACTGGGGATTTGGCCTTGGCTGGAAGGGTCAGTGGCCAGCCACCCCCACCCCTCTGCTTTCTAGGGTGCAAGGAGGCTGACTGCAGGACTCCTCACTAATGACTCTCCCAGACAATCATTCTTCTCTGTTGTCAACTTAGAACAAGAGGTGGTGCTGTGGTGACCCAGGGCTGAATTAATACATCCTTTACCTTTAAAATGTATTTTCAAATTACATCTATTTATTTTTCCTGAGAGCGTATGTGCATGTGTGTATGTGTAGGATGGGTTAGCCCATGCCACCTGTGGAAGTCAGAGGACAGCCTAGGACAGTTGGTTCTTTCCTTCCACCATGTGGGTACCAGCGATCAAACTCAGGTCATCCATCATGCCCAGAGGCACGTGCCTTCCCCTGCTAAGCTGAGCCATCTTGTCAGCCAGATCTTTACCTTTTTTCAGACAAGACCCAAAAAACAGGAACCACCCAGCTGGCTGTGTCGGAGCTGAGACCCAAACCTAGAGCACCTGACTCCATCTACCTCTCTCTCTCTCTCTCTCGCTCCCCTGCCTGCACAACCAGGCTTTAGCCACTGATAGAGACATCTGCCAGCCTGGCCACCGGGGCCTTGCATCCTAAGCAGGTGTCTCTGATTAGAAGCTTATGCGCTGGGGCCAGGCTTCCCAGGGTGGGGGTCACACACAGCTGCCACTGCCGGAGCTCAAGCTGAGACCCTCCTGGCCATCATTGCCAGGAAATGTCCACCTAGTGAGTTAGGAACTATGTAAAGTGAATCCTAGTGACCTTGGGGACACATTCACCTCCACAGCAAGCACTTAGCTTCTTATGACCGCCTCTGAACTGGCCCTCCGCCAGTGGGAGTTAGCCTGTGAGCCTGCCACAAGGAAGTCACCAGAAAGATCCAACAGAGGCTCCAGTCTGATCAGAGGCCAGTTCTGAAAGACACGGCCGTCCACTCCCCAGTTTTCAGCCCCCGGGTCTCCTGCCATGGCGGTGGTTCCTTATCTAGCTAGGCAGAGGCCAAGCAAGAGAGCACATTTCAGGTGAAAACATAGACACTCTCACCTCCCTCACCCCGGGTCACTTTTTCTCCTCCACCTCCCTATGGGTTGTGGGATACAGCTCTAAGAACAGCTTGGGCTGAGAGGAAGAAAACGGCTGTGGGTGATGTCAGAGGCTCTGGTTTGTCACAGGGCAAGCTGCTTCCAGTCCGAGGTCCCACACAGATGCTGGCAGAGATCCCCTTCACAGGGATTCAGGCCACCTTTTGGTGGGGAACGATGCCAAGAGTGTCAAGTATAATTAATGTAGGTAGAATCATGAGAACACACAGGTCTGGTTTTGACCCTCAGGCTTGGCCCACCTATACAGAGGAAGGATTGTTCCAGGAAGATCTGTGGGTGGTTCAGTCAGAGGCCTGCTTTGGTTCTTCCACATTGCTGCAGGCTGAACAGTCATGGGAAAGGCCATGGCTCTGTCACTCCATCTCAGGGGTGTGGGACCTAGTCACACCCAAAGTTCAAGGGAGATCTCTTCTTGCCTAATGCAAGTGCTTTGATACAGTAAGCAAAGCATTTCTCTCCTTGCTATGGCTGTGCCCAGGGCTAACTGAGATCTCTTCGAGACAGGCCTTCTGCTCAGGTGTCTATTTACTCATTCCCTTAGCAGATGGCAGCTCATTTCTGTGGTTGCTGAATGCCTGTAGTTTGCTTTTTGGTCTTTTTGAAATAGGGTCTCCTTGTACCCCCAGCTGGCCTGGAACTGACTATGAAGACCAGGCTGGCCTTGAACTCACAGAGATCTGCCTGCCTCTGCCTCCCGAGTGCGGGGATTAAAGGTGTGCACCGCCACATGTCTGTAGTTATGAGTTGAGTAGATGATCAATGATACGTGTTGCTGTGTAAAAGTGCTTGCCACAGACCTGATGACCTGAGTTTGATCCCCAGAACCTACATGGTGGAAAGAGAGCACTGACTCCCACGAGATGTCTTCTTACCTGCACATGCCTGCCTCACCACAGGCCCCAAAGTAACAGAGCCAACCAAGCACAGATGAATATCACCAACACTGTGAGCCAAACCAAACCCTTCTTCTTAACTCTTTCTGGTGCTTTGCTGTTTTGACAGAAAGTTGACTAGCACAGCCTATGTGATCTTATGAGCAAAGTGGCACTGATGTCCGCTAAGTGATTCACTTAAAGGGAAATGCTATCCCCTAAACCGGAAACAGCTACCTAGTGTCAGAAAGACACATCTGCAACCAGAAAAGGGATTCACCAGAGACACCCAAATGAAATCAACTCATGATCCAGGAGTGAGAAGCCTCCAAGGCCCTTCAAAGGAAAGTCCCAACCTGACAGGGCGAGGGACACAGTGTTCACAGGAAGCCAAGCTAGGAACTTCCCCACATCCTCCACCCTAGCAGTATCCCATCTAGTGCTGATTTGATTGTCAGGCAAAGGAGAACGTGTACAAGCTACTTGTCTCATCATGATGACCAAAACACCTGACAGAAACGATCCGGGCAGGGCAAGATTGCTTGCAGTCATTGGTGCAGAGGGTACAGCAATGGTTGAGAAGGCTTGGCGACTGGAGCCACTCCATCTACAGTGTGGAAGTGTGAAACAACAGAGGTTCATATGGTATGGACCAGGAAGCAGAGAAGGCAGGCCAGAACGAGAGGCCACATCACCCTCAGTGGACCACCTGCACTGATCCAGCTCTGCGAGCCAGCCTCACAGCCTGCAAAACAGCATCACAGGCCACGAATCACACACTCAAAGCATGATCCTCTGGAGGCATTTCAGATTCAAACCATAACAAGAAAGCCTCCCCTCTTCCTCTGTATATCAACAACTTTTCTCACTACTATAACAAATACCTGACAAGAGGCAACGAGGGAGGAAGGGCTCATGGTCTGAGGGTACTGCCTGTCATGGCAGGGAAGGTGTGATGAAGCTCATCGTGGTGGGAGGTGGTGGCTAGGATGCTTCACATCTAAGTGGACCAGGAAACAGAGAAAAGTGACTGATGGGACCCAGCTCTCTTCTTCCTCTTCCTCATTTTGTTCAGTCTGGGACCCCAGCTCATGGGCTGATGCCACCCTCAGAGAGGCTCTTCCTTCCTCAGTTAAAGCTCTCTGAAAACATCCTCACAGACATGCTAGAGGCATGCCCCAATACTGTAGGTGTTTCTTAATTCAATCCAACTGATGATCAAAATTAACCGTCACATTCAGAGAGGCCAAGTCAGGGCAGTGGTACCACAGCCTGACCACTGTGGCCCATGTCAAATCCTTAGTTCACAACCCCTAAGCAATTTGTTGGTGGTTGCCAGGTTGCAGGCCCCCTGTATCCACGTGTGTTTGTCCCTGTTCCTTCGTGATGTGACATGGCCTCTTGTGGGTGAAAGGGCAGGAGTGGGTGGGGGCTGGTTTAGCAGTGCACTGCTGTTCTATAAAAGTCAAACCTGAGGACTCGGGTGCCAGTTATCAAGCATCTAGCATGGAACTTGACTTCCTGCTGCGATGTGCAGCCTGCCCTTGGTCTGTACTCTTCCTGAGGCACCCCAGAACCACTGGCACACAAACATCGCTTCAAAGAACAAGAGGACAGAAACATGCATGTGGGCTGGTAAGACAGTTCGGTAGGTAAAAGCACTTTCTGGGCAAACCCGATCACCTGAGATCTGTGCCTGGAACCTATGGTGGAAGGACTCCCAAGAGTAGTCCTCTGGCTTCCACACACATGTCATGGTATGCAACCGTGTGTACTCATACATACATACATACACACACACACAATTAATAAAGCTAAAATAAAAAGAAACACACGTACATGAATTTGGTTCTATGAATAAAAACTGGGGCACTGCCTCAGATGGGATGGGTCTTGAATCATACCTCAAAGGCCAATGACTGTTCCTGTGGTCCAGGGAGCTGATAAGCAGAGAATGGGCCCTTCATACTGTAAGACACAGGTTGCTCCTTATGGCTCTTGTCTAACCAGAGGTTAGGCTGCTCCAGAACAGATGCTAGCCCTGCTCTAAGTTCATAGGGGATAGAGAAGAGAGATTCAAGGGATGGGAAAGAGTAGACAGTGGAGGGATCAGGTGTTGTATCTGCAAGTCAAGTCCAAAGCCCTTTTGTCTATGCAAATGCACAGGAGATTTCAAAGGCAAAATCAAGCGTGTGTGTGTGTGTGTGTGTGTGTGTGTGTGTGTGTGTGTGTGTGTGTATAAATGCAAAAGAAACAGCGGGACTCTGAAGACTGCAAAGCAAAGACCATGACCTGGCCAGCTCCCCGGGCATGATGGACTCCAGCCTATAGTGGGAAGGACACAGAAAGATCCACGTCTCACCACTTTGCCAGCTGTAAGACCTGGGGAAAGTTAGCGAATGTTGGGGGACTTGCTTTGCTGATCTGCAAAGTCAGGCCCATAATACCTTCCTCACCATAGCACTCCTGGGTCAAGTGCCTCGCTGGCCTGGCGTACAGGAATGTGGAATCCAATCCCCACTTTTTATGAGGTCTGTAACCCAGCACTGAAGCCTGCACAGGCAGAGCCAGCCAGGCAGCCTGCAGGTCTGACACATCCAGGTCTTAAGTTTATCACACTCTTCTCTCTATTATACCTCTGCCCATAATCCTCCAATCTGGAGTCTGTGAGTTCAGTTCTGCAAGCTCTTCTCATGAGCTCCACAGGCAAAAAGGCTTGGGGACCAAAAGGATCCTGGTAATTTGGCCTGGAGAACAAAGGCCCATCAGCTCTCGGTGCTGAACATAAGGCAGCTTGACTTCTCGATCAATCAGCCCAGTAGCAGGGGAATGTCTCCCCTGCGTTTCCTGCACTTGCGCAGAAGCCAGGAGCAGGCTGTGCAGTGTGCTGGGCGGGACCGAGAGCAAGCCCACATCTTCCCTTGTGGCTTAGCTCAGGCTTTCCATGGACCCCCAAACCCTGGCCACTACACTGACTACCCTCTTTCAAGACCCTTACAGACACCTCCTCATCTGCCCACAGCGGCCTCTCATCATCGTCTGGTTTCTCGCTTCCCCCACAGCCCCTGACACATGTCCTCTGTCCTGTTGTCCCCAGTGCTCCACACACGGTGTCAAGTCCTGCCTCTGCACCTTTGGTCATGCCTCCTTTCTGGGAGTTCCCCTGCCTTCTCTTCCCCCAGCCCTGATTCTGTTCAGGGCCAGAGCTTGTCATTCCTCCAGGAAGCCTGCAAAGACAGTGGCACAACTTGGTGCCCAGGCACTAATCACAGGCCTTACAACCATACCTCTAGCTAAATGGATACTAGGCACAATTTATCTTATCTTTCTACCTCAGGTTGATTATTTGGAATGTAACAACAATAACAGTACTTATTTCATGGGCCGGAGGGAGAGAGGGGAAACTAAATAAGATTGTGCCTGTCAGTGACCACTTAGCATAGTACTTGGCACACTGTTAATTCTATGTGGGAGAAAAAAACTGTTTTAAGTTAAGCAGTATCAGCGGTCTACCTGAGCTGTTTCTGCTCCCCTTCCGCTCCTCCCTTCCGGTTTCCTTCCTTCTCTTCTTCCTCCTCCCCCAACTCTTTATCACCCTGATTTGGAGTGCTAGGGATCAACCCCAGGGCCTTGTACACACTAGTTAAGGGCTCTACTGCTGAGCTACATTCAAGTGGTCAGGGAATAATAATTAAAACAGGGAGCTACTAGTTTTCAAAATTTGGGAAAGAAGTCCTGCTCTCAAACCTTCAAAACTGGTAGCTTTTATTTTAATTATTACCTCCTGACCCCTTGAACCTTCTTTCGCAAATCCCCACAGCACTCCCAGTCTGTCTCCAAGGCTCTGTGTTGTTCCTTAATGTTCTTCCTCTCTTAGTTTTCTCTAACTGCTGGCTTGCTTTCTTTATTCCCATCCAGAGGGAGGTGGGAGCAGAGATGCATCTGACTGGACCATTTCTGCTGCTAAGAACACAGTGGTTGTTAAGTCAGAGTCCCAGAGCATGGTGGTTGTTAAGTCAGAGTCCCAGATTTGATTTACTTATCTGGAAATACAGAGAACAGCACCTGCCTTGTTTACTTGGGATGTTATTGCAGGGGAATAAAAAACTGTTCTTTTTTGGGGTTCTTTTTGGTAGCAGCCTACCATAGCTGCAGAACTCTGCACACACACAAGGATCTGTTTATCTTATTTGCAAGCACAGTGAAGATCATCTCCCCAGAGTTCACTTAGAAAATTACTTCGAACACTTTCAGTTCAATGAGGCCTGTGATTGTAATCGCCTCTTTCTTAATTCTTAATTGGACCCCTCTGGCTCGAATGGCAGGAGCTGCATTTTGGGGCCTACCACACCCAGCAGGGAAGCCCAGCAGGGCTTGAGGTGAAAGTCGGGAGGCTGTGGCCTGGCTGAGGGGCAGACAGGGCCCCGTGGGTCTAGCAATACTGTGCCATCTTCCTAGACTTCATCCATCTAGTGTGTGTGAAGTGTGAAGACCTGGGTAGACTCTGCAGTCACAGAATCGTAGAGTCAGAGTACTGGTCTTGAACAGAGCTTAGGCAAGACCTGCCTAACATCTGCTACCTCCCAAGGCCCATAGGACCAAGAGTCTGAGGACGCAGAGAAGCAGGCTTCTTCTCAGGCAGGAGGGAAGGAGGGCAGGTACGGATGGACACACCCAACTGGGAGGAGTGGCGTCACCGTGGACTGCAGAGGAGGAGATGTAGAGGCATCCGGGCAAACAGGGAGCCTGGGCAGAATACAAGGGGGTGGCAGAGGTCGGGTAGGGGGTGGAGATCGGCACAGTGTATGTGGCCTTGAATGCCTGCCTAAGGCTCCAAACCCCACTGGGAGAGGTGACCTGCCTCTTCCTCCTCCCCACCTTCCAAAAGCCTTGGCCTTCACTGCGGTTTGCCCAGGCCAAATGCTGAGGACAAGAGCCAACAATTATGTCACTCCCCGAGTTAGTGCCTTTCCTTCTTTCTGTGACCAAATATCTGACATGAAACAACAGTTTAAGAACTGGTTTTGACTCATGGTTTCATGGGACAGTCCATCATGGCGGGGAAGGCACAGTAGCAGGAATACAAGCTTGCCCACATCTCCCTGGATTAGGAGCAGAGTGTGACCAGGCCTGAAGTGGGGCTGGGTTACAAACACCAAGGCCAGCTCTAAAGGACTTACTTTTTCCAGCTAGACCCCACCTCCTAAAGGTTTCACAACTTCCCCAAAAAGTACCACCACCAGCTGGTGCCCACATGCTCAATACACAGGCTATAGGGGACATTTCACATTCAAACTATGACAGTCCCTAAGTGCAGGGACCATCTGGCAAAGCTAGTGTCACTTGTGCATTTGCCATAGCGTGGTCAGGCGGAGTCAGGGAACAGTGTGTGGTCAACAGGAGTGTGGGGCCTGAGGATATGCCCTCTGACAAACAGGGAGGGTCCCTGGGAGCAGACTTTCCTTATAACCTATATATCCACATCTGCCCCTCGTGTTAAGGTCACACCATCTCTAGAGGCTGAAGAGGCAGATCGCTTCCTCTGACTTTCAAATGCCTTCTGGTGTTTATATCTCCTTCCTGATCTTATCCCAAAATAATATACTCTAAAAATAACTAGCGAATTACATTTTTCTCAATCACCTCGCATGGCAGAGAGCTCTGTGTAGCATTTCAGGGGTAGGGGTGAATGGAGTTTGAAGATGTCACCAGGTGCTGTGATGTCTCCAGGGTGAGCACCCATATGACAGGGTAGATTGCAGAGAGCAGTCTTGGATCCTACTGTAGATACACTCATGCCTGGCCTGTGAGGATGTGTGAGACGTGTCCATGTCCCAGAACAAATTGTAAGCACCTATTCTCCATGGCAACGCTGACACATATCTGCTCCAGTAAATTCCCACGCTGACTAAGTCACTTAGTGAAAGAACAAATGTATATGTCAAACCCAGACTGATCAACACCTTCACGCACAAGGCCTTCCTCCTATGCCCACAGGCAGCCCTCATAATAAGGTCTAGAAAAAACTAGTAGGCTAAGAAAAATCCAGAGGCCCTGGGTTAGGCCTCTGCTCTCTGAGCAGGCAGTGTCGGGAGGACATAGCTGCTGCTCATTGTTGAGGAAGTAAATGAATGGCAGTGGACCCTGCACCAAAAGCCAAGTGAGCCTAAAGTGACTGTCTGAAACCCTGTACCTCCGAACCCTCAGATGTGGGGTTTGTACCCTCCAGCCGCCTGACCTGCTGTCCCTCCACTGGCCACAGGTGTTCCCTGTCACCCCATGTGTCAGACGCTTCCTCTCCCAACTCCCATCTTGGGAAGCAGCTTCTCTTGGTGGGAGAAGCCTGGGATAGAGTCACTCCCCGTGTTTGCCGCGTGGTCTCATTTCCTCAAATGCAATAGTTTCCCCGGCTGGAAAGCAAATGTTCACTTCTGTTCTGTGATTAAAAAAAATACCCTGACAAAAAGCAAGTTGGGGAGGGAAAGGGCTTTACTTCAGTGTAAAATCCAAGTCACAATCCATCACCACAAGGAAACCCCGGCAGCAGGAGCGTGAGGACACCCACAGCCAACAGCAGAGAAATGAATGCACACTTGCTTCTGCATAGCTCCGCCCCCCCCCCCCCCCCCACGGTTTGTGAGCTCCTGCCTAGGGAACTGTGATGCCCACAGTGCGCTGGTTCTTCCCACATCAACGAAGTAAGACAATCCACCCGGACACGACCACACGTAGGCAATCCCTTATTAAGACTCTCCCTGGGGGACTCCAGGTTGTGTCAGGTTAACATGAAAGCTCTCACGGTTGGGAGGATGAGAATAACATGAGAAACCCTTTTTCACTGCAACACATGATACAGATGCTGTTTATTAATAAGGCAGAGAGAGCAGAGCAATGACAAAGCAGAAGCTTATGAGGTGGCCTTGCCTGTTAGCGAAGGCTCAGCTTCAGTAAGAACAGAGCATACGTGTGGCGTATCCATCGGGACTAGACGTCAGAGCTCTGCCTGTGTGGACACTTGAGTTTCAAACTCCTGCTTCCACAACTACGGAAGAATGAGTAGGCATGCTTCCATCTCTGGATATATGTGCTTTAAAACCTAGAAAACTGGTGTCTAGAGAGACGGCTCTGCAGTTAAGAGCACTGGCTGCTCTTGCCAAGGACCTGGGTTTGGTTCCCAGCACCTAAATGGCATCTAACAACCATCTGTAATTCCAGTACCAGGGAATCCGATGCCCTCTTTTGGCCTCCATGGGCACTGCATGCATGTGGAGCACTTATATATAGGCAGGAAAAATACACACATAAAATAAAAAAACCCAGAAAACTGATCAGTAATTCTCATGTATATGTGCACATGTAATTTTTCCTATGACTATATTTAAAACATATTTACTACTGATTGGCCCTAATCAAGTGAAAAAAATTATTCAACATCAAACCCACCCAACATCAGGATGAAACCAGAGAGCACATGATATCACATCTTAATAGTCATTTTAATCTGTGTCCCATTTTTCAAAATAGTCTTTACGCTAGAATCAAATTCTGATATACTGTAGATTTCAGTGATTCTTTTACATTTTTTTTCCTAATTTGTGATAGACTCTAAATGAAGCCTCACAAGACACAAATTAAGTAAAGTTGAAAGGTGAAACCATCTTAACTGGACATGGGCAGCCTTTTGTTTGCTGAGGTTATATTTCATTTTGAAACATATTGCCTGGTCATTGGGATACTTTATCTGCAATTAAGGCTCTCCACCATTAGGTGGCAGGAGCATCATGATCATGCTTTATCCTAATAAACTTGTCTAGATTATGTCTAGCTGAAGAAGATCGGAATCTGTTCCTTCCTTACTCAAAAAAAGATTGTTATAAGATGAAATAACCACACTTGGCAGTATTCAAAGAGTGACCTTTAGTTTTTACTACTTACAGTTACAAGCCTTAATAATTTATCAGTAAGTACTTAGTTGCTAGGAACTGACTTGAGAGTTCATCTCAAACTAACAGAGCATTTTGAGCTTGAATTCTGACACTTGCCTGTGAGTTTCTAGACACCACATCCATTGTTTCTACACCTGTGAGTTGCTGTCTCCTTGACGGAGAGGATCCTATTTTCTGGCTAAGCTCTCTCAGCCAGAGGAGGAACCTTGTTTGGCTGGAAAGACCAGGAAAGGATGGGAACAGGCACTTGAGTACGAAGAATGCCAAAGTGCTATCATGGAGGGGAGATGCCAAAATCACACAGCAACAACAAAAGACGTGATGTTGGACGAGTGTGTGACTCAGTTCTAGAGTGGCACTGTCAGGAGGTTCCATTAGTAACAACGCAGACAGGGTCAGCTGCTGCCTCACCTCTGCTTTACAAGGAATAGGTGTTCTTCCATTGCAGGGCAGGCGTCTCTTGCAGCAGCAGCACAGTCAGGCAGTCTTACAGGTCCCACCGCTGGAACCAGAGGGGAGAGGAGGGACTGCATTTACTCAACCCAGGAGGAATCGTGCTTTCTTCCCTCTCCTGATTTTGCAGAGGAGAACACAACTCCTTCATGTTGGCCAGTTTGAACAGCATTTTGTTTGACTTTGTTTGGATTTGCTTTGGTCTTGGGAAGTTTTCAAGGGTAGGCAGGAGGATACAGAAAATGATTCACTTTGTAGAAAGGAGTTGAGGGGTTGGTGAGATGTCTCAGCAGGTAAAGGTTTCTGGTCATCAAGTCTGGTTACTTGAGTTCAATCTCCACGATGGAGGGAGAGAGCCAACTCTTGAAAGTTGCCCTGATCTCAGGCATGCACCACATGTTTGTGCATGGGCAGGCACATGTGTGTGCATATGGAAGCTGGAGACCGAGGTTGCTTTCTTTTCTTATCAGTCTCTCTTATATTTTTTGAGATAGAGTCTCTCCTTGAACCTAGAGCTTACTGATCGGCCAAACTGGCTGGCCAGTGTGCTCCAGGATCCACATCTCTGCACCCCTGCCCTGGAGTTACAGATCTATACCATCGTGCTCAGCTTTTACATGGGTGCTGGGATCGAAGTCAGGTCTCATGCTGGCATGGCAGGCACGTTACCCACTGAGTCATCCCCTCCAGCAATCACTGCTGCTTTGTGTACTACTTTGAGAACACAGAGCTGATGAATTTTGGTGTCAAAAAGAGGTTCAAGGCTCACTGGTTCCATGCTCTGCATTAGTGAGGTGTCCTTCCTGCGGCTTTGTGACAAGTGGTCATACCATGGGTGCCTGGCTCTGTAGGGCACTCATTCCTCTGTATTCAGAAGACTCTACTACTGGGTAGATCCACTCACTTGGAAACTCTTCCTGATAGGCTCACACTGGCACACACAAATCCCCTTCTGTGTCTGGTAGCAAGCACGCCCTTCTCTGTCCCTTGAAATAAGCCAGCACACCTCTCTTAATCCCCTAGACAAGTGAGTGCATCCTCTCTCTTCAAAGAACAGTCCAACAGAGCCTTGAATGCAGCCTCCACATCAGTAGGGTTTTCTTCAGGAACGGTTTCCTTGACTTCACTCCTTACCTAGATGACCCTCTCCCTTCCTACACTATAGGTGTCGGGCAGACTGTCCCCAGAACTGTACACCATGGTCTAGTGATATCCATCCAGTAGTAGAAACAGCAACAAGGACTCATCCATACAGCTCTTGTGAGCTCTGGGTTCTAGCACCCCTCTGCTATTCCAGCAAGAAAGACTTGGCAAAGCTGTGCTCTGTGCCTGTGTTGTTGGCTCATCATCTCACAAGGCTATTTTATTAATAACAAACTGGGTAATAGCAGAGACACATTTAATACACACAGCCTGATGTTAGCACACGGATACATTCTCAGTAACCACAGCCAGGAGTCAGAGTGTTGACCACCTGGGGACTTCAGGCCATCAGATGCAGATTCTTGGAGTTGGGACTTAGGGCCTTGGGCCTCAGGATCGGCACAGCCAACCCAGCTCAGTGTTACCACAAGTGTTCACACATGAACAATGCTCGAAATCCATAAAGGAGGAAGGTGGCAGCCGACCTGAAGGGAAACAGAGGAAGGAGAGATGCCCCAGGATGAAAGACCATGGGTAGAGGCTGCAGGGAGGGAGGGATCTCTGCTGGGGATGTGAGGTGGCTCCCGGGAACTTGTGCCACCATCTACTCAGAAAGGAAACCAACCTGAAACAAAGATAACTCCGCCTACTCTGCGCATTAAAACCTGGCTAGGCTGGTGGCTGGCAGCTTGCTGGACTACAGAGGCTGGAGAAAAGTTCGTCAGTGTGCCACTGCCCGTTCACAGAATTCCAGAGAGCCTCGAGATATCAGGCTCTGACTACCTGGTACACTCCCTGGCCAGCCAGCGTCCTTGCAGTCCCTCAGCTCAGACCAGGACGCCAGGGTGCTGAGCTGAGCTGCCAGCTGCAGGCAGGTGTACAGGGTGGAAATTCCTCGGCCCGCTCAGACTTCACACTCTCCTCCACGCTGCTTTTCCCTGGCACAGTCTCCCTAAAAGGAGCACGAAGCCGCTTTTCTTTCTCTCTCTCAAAATAAAACACTCCTCTGAGCCCATCTGCTCTGAAACCAACCCAGATAAATGTGGTGCCTCTCCTCTGAAGCCACAGGCCAACATCACAGTCTCCAGGGGTCCCCCAAGTTCTGCAGGTATATGCATGTCTGATCTTGTCTGTCTGTCCTGCAGGCTGTTACACATTGACATAAGAAACTGAGAGAGTGAGTGGGTCTCTCCCCAACACAACGGCAGGTCAAGACAAGGGAGAGAGGGATGGAAGGAAGTGGTACCTAAGAGCCAGAAGTCCCGGGTTCAAGGTATGGCTTGCCCATGAGCCAGCATGTGACCTTGGCTAAGGATCCCCACCTTCTCTGGCCTGAATTTTCCCTGAGCCACCAGAAGGAAGCCCAGTTCACAGGGGCTGAAATTGGCATTGTCTGAAATTTCCTTGTCTGCAACCTGGGGTTCTGATGAGATACGATCTCCCTAGGATCTGGACTATGGCTCCAGGCCTGTGGACCTTCATGCCTTTCAATCCAAAGCCAGGCAAGGAAAAAGTTAATGTTCTCAGTCTATAAGTAGTTCCTGCTGTGGCAGATAAAATTAAATGGCATGGCTATTTTGGTAGAAAATCAGGTAAAAAAAAATGCTGAAAAATAAACTCTGTCAAATGCCAGTCCTCCCCCCTACACCCTTTTCTTTTTTTATGCCCATTTGGTATTTGTTTTTAATTCTGGCTGATTGTCAATTTAAAAACCTGATGCATAGCGAGGCTTGCTATTCCGGAGGCGTTATTTTAAGATGAAACAATGTAAATTCTGACTTCGGATGGCAGATGGCTGGCAGTTCGCTGTTTGGCAAAGCAACTGGTATGGTATGTTGCAAATTCAGAGCAGCAGGTACAGGGCTCAATTTGAAACTGCCACAGATGCTCCGCCGGAGCGGGGGAGGGGCGCAAGCCGGTCAGGAAATTAAGAACAGTACTCTGAGCTCAGAGGGGAAAAAGATGGTAATTAGCTCAAAGTTTGCTTTTTCTAGCTTCCACTTTTCCCCCTCCCTTCCTTCCTTCCTTCCTCCCTCCTCCCTCCCTTCCTTCCTTCCTTCCTCCCTTCCTCCCTTCCTCTTTCCCTCCTCCCCTCTCCCTCCTCCCTCCCTCCCTCCTTCCTTCCCTTCCTCCCTTTTCTTTCATTCTTTTTCTTCTTGGTTGTTTCATAGAAACCCTTGGAAGGCCTTAGAAGTCAGAGCAGGGAAGAGTTGCTAATTTGGCGTCCCATCAGTCTATTTGACAAAGCTTGGTCTCCTTGAGAAACTGAAAGGTGAGGACAAAGTGGATAAAGGAAATCTTGAATTGTGTCAACGTGTTATTCAACCGCAGCGTTCTGTCAGGGGCCAGCATTTTAACCGACTGGCAAGGCTGGATGGGTGATGAGAGAGGAAGGCTCTGAGTCACATGACAAGTGCATGGAGCTGACAAAAGCAGCCTCTCCTCTGGGGATCCCCACTGCAAGCCAGGGTGGGGGTCTCCACTGTCACATCCATGCCGACCCTGGGAATGTGAGACAGGTCAGTGCCAGCCCAGGACAAAGCAGGTCAGCGAAGATACTGGGTACTCATAATGAAGGTCACTCACTCACAAACCTCAGCTGTGGGCTTCCCAGTAGAACAGGATGTCCAAACAGCCCATTACAGCAAACTCTTGGTACTTTTTTTTCAGTTATTTTAAAAATAGCTAAATATTTCAAGTCTTACTGTGGCTGAAAGCAAGTGGGACACTTTTGTTGACAGCCCATTGTTCTCTTCCTTAAGATACTGGAAAGCGATTAGGAGGACAGAACTGAAAAAGTCCCCGAAGCAGAGACCTGCTGGTTCAAGACCTTGATCTATAACAGTGTTTCCCATGCTCTGTGGATCCAATGTCCCCCAGCACAGTTTGAGTTCGAAGACCTGGCTTGGATGATGTGGAAACTCAGCAGGAATCCCACCTGGGGGATGGTGAAGAACAACCTGACAGAAGTCAGATATCACAGTCCTGAGGAGGAGTCAAGTGGACAGAGCCGAACTGGTCAATACACTGCAGCTAGGTGTCTCATCAACATTTTAATTCATAGTGTAATCACTCATCAGGACTCTGAATCATGAGCAAAGGGCATCTGAGTATTTAAAGAATGCTATCTCCTCAGTTGAGCATGGCCATACAGCTCGTGCCTTTGGCTGAATCAAGTGCCTGGTTCTCTCAGCAAACTTTCACCTGCAACAAGGACTAGGGACGACTCCTGCCTAGATCTGCACAGTCACAGGAGAATAGTGAAGCAAAGCCATATACCATCACATCAAGAGGAACCCTAGCAGAATCTGGAGGAAAGAGGCAGGTGAAGAGCTGATGGGCTCTGGGCTCCTAGCTCCCAGAGAAGGGGCTGCAACTTGATGGATGAATGTGAAAGGGGGTCCCCCCCCCTTCGACTCCTTCCTCCAGTAAGGAACACTGTCTCACATCCTTTGTTGTACAGTCCAGAGCAGAACTTCAGACATGGCTACTTTCCTTGGCAAGATTCTCCAGACGCTGGCCTGTGGGCCTAAGAGGGCTCCATCAGGACATCTCCCACCGGAAGAGGAGTCAGAACATCTAGACCTCACATTCCACCTGCCTTAAGAAAGGAGTCGGTGTCAGAGGATACAAGTGACAGAGAGGGGAATTCTGGGGGAGAGTTCTGCTGGTTTTATCCCCAACCACCCATGCAAACCACAGCAGTGAGAGCTCCTGGCAAGGGTTCCTGAATGTGTTTCTTGTGCGTGCTCTTAACACCAAATGGATTAAAAAAAATTCTCCCCCAAGATGCTGCAGAGACAGCATGGCCTTCTGTTGCTTCCCAGTGATATTTAAGCATGCTGGGGAGGGAGGGCAGCGGTGGGAGCCGGAGTGTTCAGAAGTTGGGGTGGGTACGGAAGGGAACTGTGATTACCAATGACCAGGAAGGGGCAATGGCCAGGAGGGAAACCAGGTCCTGCAGGCATGAACCGGCTCTCCCAGTCTCCCCAGCAGCCTTTTGCAGAAGGGGCCCCACCTGAGACTACCTTCCCTTCTGATGGAAACAGCCCCTCTGTGGGTGATGACTTGGCCAGGGTTAGGGCTGTGCACAGGGCCAGATGAGGTAGAAAACAGTTGGGGCAATCCAGAGAGGGAATGAGACAGAGATGTTTCAGCAGCTCCTTCCCATCACCCTCATACTAAAAAGCTTGGCTTACTTTGGGGTTTGGGGTTTCTTTGCTTGTGGTGTTACTGTGGGTATTTCAAACTGACCAGAGATACATCTGTGTTGAGAAACAGGTCCTTAGCAATGAAAAGGAGAAGCGGATGAGGTCCAACCATGTGGGCAAGCGTCCCAGAATATTTCTATCTGAGTAGATGGTGTGTTCACTGATGAGAGGGATCCCCATTAAAGAATGGGAGCCTCAGCCCCACCACCTGAATCTGGCATTTAAACTCTGCTTCCTGAGAAGAAGAGAGTCAACAAAATGAAACACCAATAGGACAGATGAGTGAAAGGAACTAGAGCACCAGCAAGCCGGAAGCTACTTCTCCTTCCAGGAAACGGAGGGGAAGGCAGTGGCAAGATGGCAGAAGATACCAGCTCTACCATCATGTTTGAAGTTATAGATTTGAAGCACTGTGTTCAGGAGACAGTGTGTACATGGCACAATTGGATTGACCTAACAAAGTAGTTTTGTTTTTATCATTTACTGTGTATATGTGTTGAGAAGTATGTGTATATGGCATAGTGCACTTATGGAGGGCAGAGGGCAACTTTGTGGAGTTCCATCTTTTGTGGGTTCCAAGGGTTGAACTCAGGACACCAGGCTTGCTCAGTGAGTGCCTTACTCACCGAGTCACCTCACTAGCCCTCAAAGAGTGGTTTTCTTTCCTTTTATAAATACTTTGTTTATTATTTGTATTTTATGTGTATGAGTGTATTGCCTGCATGTGTGTGTAAGTACACCTGTGTCATGCAATGTCCACAGAGGTGAGAGGAAGGCATTGGATTCCCTGGAACTGGAGTTGGCCACCATGAGGTGCTGGGAACAGAACCCGGATCCTCTGTAAGAGCAGCCAGTTCTCCTAACCACTGAGCCATCTCTCCAGCCCCAAGAGCGGCTTTCTTGAGAGTCACTTTTTACATGTAGCTAAGCCCCACAAGTGCATTTAAACTAAGGGCCAGGCATAGCTGGTTCACTGGAAGTTCAGAGGAGGGCCATGGGTTCAAGGGAGGGGTGTGATCGGAGTCCTTAGATGGGTCTCTCAGAAACAGTTTTCACTTCTATTCAGTTTCCATGTGAGGCCAGGGTTATGTACTCCAGTACCCAGCAGCAACTGTCACACTGCTAAGGGAGATCAGAAGAGAGAGGACCCTTTCAACATCTCACCCTGAGCAACCAGTGTGTGAAGGTAAATTAGAGACCCAGCAACCTGAAGAAGAAACTTAGGCTTTAAGTCCCAAGTTCAAGTCTCTCAAACAAAGTTTATGAACTTTAGGAACAGAGCCTGGAGCTGTTGGCTGAGGCAGGGCTAGGAGACTATTAACATGACTCATGACAGCAGCCAGATGGCAGTGTTTTTGGCTCCCTCTTCCCCAGCACTGTGCCTTTCAAAGGGCCTGTTATCTCAGAGAAGACTGCAAAATGTCTCTTGAATTATGTCTCTAAGAAACAATACTCTACTGCTCATGAAATGTGGGGTGTCAGGGATATGACCGTGAGCTACAAGCCTGGGAAGACAAAGCAGAGGACACCAAGGAGCTGTTAGCTCTATTAGCTGGGCTGAGGCTGTTTATTGGGTTGAAAACTGCTTTAATTAGGGACCCAAGCAAAGACACAGAAAAGTGGCTGCTGTGGAAAGTACTATAATAGACACAGGCAGGGAAGTCATAGGCTTGCCCATTGGCTCTCCTACCTGGTCAGTGAGGTTCAGGGTGGCAGGTGGTATGCTGAGGAGCTAGCTCAGCATTGGTAACTCATTATCTCCATCTACCAGGCAGCAGAGAGCCACTGCCTCCCCTCCCCAGAGGTGGCCTCCTCCAAGACCACACCCACCCTAATGAACAGCCTGTTCTCAGTGTATGTTCTTTGTGCTTGTTTGTGGCTAGAATTCTAATGCAGAGGTAGATGGTCTTATAACATTCTACAAACATTTACAGAATCCATATCACTTACAGGCAATGTATGAACTACTGTCAGACATCCATAGTGGTAAACTCAGTCTCCAGCAGCTTAAAATCCCACCTTGGGATTCTGGGCAGATGGCAGCTCCAGGGGCATTTTCCCAAAGCCCCATAGCAAAAGCACACAGAGAAGCTAAATGTAAAACCATAACTCACAGAGAGTATTTACAATCAGTTTAGGTGACAGGGTGCCCCCTGAATCTCAAAGTACACACCAACGGATGAGGCCATCCATGGCTATGAGACATTGGGCAGCAGTATTAGAGAAAGCAGAGGAAAGCCATGGACAGATGAAAGACCAAGTATGAGCACTCATGGTATTTACTGATGAGCACACAGGGCCGGAAGCAAATCAGACGGAGGCTGGAAGCAGCCTGCTGCATGCAGCCATGGAGCCATGCAGTCAAAACCCCTGCTGAGCAGACAGAAACTATACGGAAAAACTGAGGAGCAGAGAAGGGACCAGGGGAAGGACATCTGTAAGAGTAAGCGGATGTGCAGTTTTATACTCTCTAAAGTAGCACTAGGAGACCCTAAAGCCAGAAAAACAAGGTGCACCCACTCTCCTAAAAATCAGGAGACCTACATTTCTACACTTACATAAAAAAAGACTGCAGTCCCACATGTGAGAACCCCTCTTCTTAGGGGAACCTGAGGACCTGAGAGAAGGGGCCTCTCTGAGACGGTCCATGTTCAGGTCAAGTTCCAGACAAGGCTATTAACCCAAAGCAATAGACAAATGGCATGGAAGAGTATCACTAGAGTACAAAGACTGCCAAAGCAAATCAAAATTGCAGCATATTATTCATAATGACATTGATGCTTTAAGAAAATGATGACCTGAAGTTACATTTAAAAGAATTTTAGCATGCAAATTAAGGAATATAAGAGAGAATACACAAAACAATGCCTTAAAGGAAATGGAAGGTGAAAGGATATAGGCTTAAAAAAACTTAAAATAAATTGAGACAGTCTTGGTACCCCAGGCTGGTCTCAAAGCAGGCACCACCATGCCTGGTTTATACGGTGCTGGAGATCAAGTTCAGGGCTTAATGTGTGCAAGGCAGGCCCTCTACCAGTCAAGTCAGATCCACAGCCCCAGGATACACGTCTCTAAAAACCAAAAAGAAATGAGGGAAAAGATGAAGAGGCTCTTTGAGGAAAGACCAAATATTAAAGACAGACAAAGAAGCCCCAATTGATGGAGAACAGGGAGCAGTCCCTAAGAATGAAAACCAAAGCCTCAGCATGTATGACAAGGCAATGTTCCTCACACTAAAGAAGATTTCAAATACACTGAAAAAGCACATCACATACGTGAGACTCAATCCAGAATGACCAGTACCAACACATGATTTAGTAACACCAAAGGGACTGAAACACAAAGAAGCATATCCCCTGGGCTTCTAAGTACAAAGAATATACATGGCATATAAAGGAAAGGAGATGGGGCTGGAGAGATGCTCAGCGGTTAAGAGCACTGGCTGCTCTTGCAGAGGACCTGGATTTGATTCCCAGCACCCACATGGCAGCTAACAACCATCTGTAATTCCAGTTCCAGGGGATCTGATGCCCTCTTCTGACCTCCTTGGACACTGCACAGCATCGGTGCACCTACCTACATGTAAGTAATGCACTCATACACATAAAATAAAAATAATAACTAAAATATTTTAGAAAGGAAAGGAAATTAAGTTATATGCTTTTTAAAAGACTATTTCTAGAAGTTTCCTCATGCAACAAAAGGTCAGTAATACAATCATGGAGATTAGGAATCTGCGGAGAGTAGGTCCTTGGACAGGACTCTGATATTACGTTTCACTCACCCACAGGTCAGGGGTCATTGTAGAAAAGAGGGCGGAAAGGCCCTAAGAGCCGTGAGGAGGGGTATGACCATAGGGAAGAAGAATCCTATGGGTTCCTGGGACCTGCTCACATGACCCTACAGCAATGGTGTTGGCATGCTCCAGACACACGCAAGCTCAGGTAGACAAAAACCCAGCTTGGAACTGGGGAGATGGGCAGCAGACCTCAATCTTTGCTGAAGAAATATTGGCAACTGATTACTGTTGGGTGAGAAGAGCTAGTCTTCCTAAAGTGAGGGACCCCAGGAAGGCTGACTGGACCTCAGTGGATGAACCTGCATTAAGGTCATTTGGGGACACTAACCTGACACAACAGACCTTAACACAGATGAAAGACTGAATGGATTCCAGTTGGGGGGCTCTGGGAGGTGCTGGTGGGAAGGGGGTATATAGATGATTAAGACTGATTGAAATGTTCTGTATGAAACACACAAAGATTCAATAAAAATATTTTTTAAATTTATTTTTGAAATTTTTATGTGTATGCATGTGTGCTTATATGAGTTTATGTGCACCATGTGTGTGCAGGAGCCTGCAGTAGCCAGAAAAAGCCATTGGATTCCCTAGAACTGGAGGGACAAATGGTTGTTAGCTGCTATGTAGGTGCTGGGAATTGAACCCAGGTCCTCTTGAAAAGTAGCCAGTGCTCTTAACCGCTGAGCCACCTTTCTAGCACATCATGTGCTTCTTGATAGCAGTGTTTTATGCTAGATGAGCTTGTACTTCTTATGTTTTCCATGGTCAATGTACTCACACTCATAATACAAAAGAAAAAAAATATAGTATGAAGCACGTTTCATATCCAGCAAAACTGACTTCCCATGTAAAGGGCACACACTGCTGTCACTGTGCAAGAATCCAGACAAGAATCCAGAGTCATCTTATTTCCATGAAAATTGGTTTCAGACACCTGTAATGATGAGCTGTCGTCATCATAAGGATGTTGAGTGTTAGACCCAGCACCCATGGGACTAAGACCGAGCAAGAGCTTCAAGGGGCAGAAGCAGTGTGTGTTGGCTGGATGGTCCGTTAATGCTGACATAATATAACTGTAAACATGAGAAGAAGGAGAAAGGGCCGTTGAACTCAGCAAAGTGCTTCCAGCAACTGTTCTTGATGATGTTGATACTCTTACCATTATCTGGAAATGACTGCGACAGTTATGGGATATTCTAATTCTCTCTCTCTCTCTCTCTCTCTCTCTCTCTCTCTCTCTCTCTCTCTCTCTCTCCCTCTTCCTCTCCCTCTCCCTCTCCCTCTCCCTCTCCCTCCATCTGAGTATGCTTTATGAGTCAAACAAAATGACTACCTCTGTAGTAATAAGTATCCTTTGCTAGAGCTGGGCTTGGGTTTGGACACGTCTCTAGCTGCAGCCACCAGGGTGCAGGGAATACAAGATCAACATATTGAACTACCAGCTCAAGTTGTTCCATCCAGACTGGCTGACTCTGAGCCTGTCCTTCCCCTGTGGGCAGGGATTGCTTGCTCCAGGCCTCTCAGCTGCATGAAGGTCAAGGGCTCAGTAGTCTGGGCTGCTAGGTCTATCCTGATTATGAGGTTTCAAGGGACCTGGGCTCCTGTGGACAAGCTATTGCTCCTAATACATTTTTCTCAAAATTGAACTCAAGTTTCTCTGTCGCTGAGACTCTATAACCCAGTCCCTATGGAATCAGCCCATGCTCCATTATGGTTGGATTCCAAGGATTCTCTACTCTGAACCTTTGTCTCATGATGGCTGGCCCTTCCTGATGCTGGCCTCCAGCTGGATCCCTGCCCATACTTGCTGTGGAAGCTCTTCGCAAAGACTCCCACCTAGCAGCTGCCTTCTGCCACTGGAATACAGCCACCAGGGCTGTCAGATTTTGACTATTTCTAAGAGTAACCCGTTTGCCTGACTCCCCAGGAACTATGCCCCATTGCCCAGGCCTCCAATACTTCAGGTATTGAAGGAGTTGATTCCCCTAGGCAAGCCCACTCCTCCCTGCACTCTGTCTCTACCACAGCATGCCAGATCTTCCTGTTCTGAAAACCAATGGCTTGTGATCTCCAGGATCACAATGTCCTCCGATGAAACATCTCTTCCCATGAGAATGAAGGAAGTGATGATGTGCTTGGCAGACCCCTATCTATCAACATTTTTCTCCCAATTCCTTCTCTATCCTTCCATGGTCAGTCTCTTTTCCAGCATCCATCAATACACTTCCATATAAATTGCATGAACTCTGCATCAGAAAGTATACTGGATAGGGAGAGGACTGCTGGAGGGAGAGGGATGCTGGAGTAGGTATCTTAGTGCTGCAGATGATGAAAGAGATACAGGCAGCCTTTCCTGGATGGAAGTAAAGATTCAAAGCAAAGACGGTCAAACAATACCAGTTATCACATTGTGGGTTAATGGCACAGTTCACGAAGAAAGTTCACGAAGCTATGAACACACACAGGCCAAAAGCCATGAAAGTCTGCATACTTCTCTTCTGGGAGCTTGCTCTAGGGTATTAGTGATAGATTGCCAACTCATCACAGCAGCGTGTAGAATCAGGAAATGTAAACACCCAGAGGACAAAACAACACTGCACAGGTTAAAGAATGGTATATCCATTCAACAGATGCTAAGTAGTGACAATACTAACACATTAAAATGACATTTAAGGTATGAAAAGATATTCATGAAATACTGATTAGTGAAAAGGTACCTCACAAAACAGAATGTGTATTATAGCATGATTCCATTGCTTAGGGTGTTTATTACCAGGGAAAAGAAGCACCCATATCAAATGTTAAAAATATGATTAGTAGTGAGATAGTTCATTGGATAAAGGTGCTTGCCTCCAAGCCAGATGACCTGAGTTTGATTCTCAGGAACCACATGGTTCAGGAAGCTGTTCCCCAATCTCAAGATGTACACCATGGCAGGTGCACACACTCATACATAGACCTACACAAAAATAATAAATAAATAAATAAAATAAAGTAAAAAATATGATTACCAAGGGTTCCTTTTACTCTCTTCTTTTTGGTTATCTGTGCTTTCTTCAGTAAATATCCACTCATTGTAAAATCAAAACTTAAAACAAAATTCTGTTCTTTCAGAAAATTCCTTAAGAATTCACCTGACCCCAAACACTCATTCGGTCTTGCTGTGAATCCTGGGTTTAGTATGTGCTGGGCTTAGTATGTGCTGTGAAGTGGGACTTTACAAACAGTGTGGGGTCCACCAACTATAAAGTAACTGCATTATCATTCAATTAACAGCTTAGCAAGACTTCAGTGAGTTAAGGTCTCTGCATAGTGGGAGGTGAACTCTCAGGGATGCCAGAGCACCTTCATTCAGGACTTAACAGCAAAATAAAAATAATATATCTAAAGACTTCTGCTAGCCAAAGATACACAGAATAAAACAGAGTGCTATAAGAGGCTAGTCATCTCATAAAAACCGACCTGGGGGTGGCGGCCTGAGGCTGCTGCCACAAGGTGCACGGTGGTGCCCTGCTCTGAGAAACATGTACTGGGACAGGCAATCCACTTTAAAAGGAATGAAACTCACTGTGGCTGTCTTCCCTGTGCATTGGGAAATTTCCTTGCCCACCGGTCATCTTGCTCCCCTCTCAGAATAAGGTTGTGAGGTGCATCTTTAAGTGCTTTCCTTTGGTCTTTAGCCTCTGAGGGGTTTTGTTTGTATTTTTTTTTCTTTTTTTTTTTGAGACAGGGTCTCTCTGTAGCCCCAATTGGCCTAGAACTCTCTCTGGAAACCTGGCTGGCCTCTGTCTCGCAGAGATCTGCCTGTCTTTGCCTCCCCAGCACTGTGCCACCAACCCTGACTTTTTTTAAATACAAAATCCCTACAACATAGTACAAGATGTGGAAAAATAGTTGTTTATTTCTATGTATTACTGCTTGGTATGGGGTTTAAATAGAAATTTTGAAATGGAATCCTGTTAATGTAATTAACAATTAATGGAATCCTGTAATTGGCATCCTGGAACATAGGGTGGGTGGTGAGTAGGTGTGGAGAGAGAGAGAGGGAGATGGAGTAAGAAGGGTCGGGAAGCAGAGAGGGAGGGAGAGAAAACATTTTTTCGTCTCCTCATCTCTCCATGATCTTCATCCCCACTGACGTCATCTCTTGCCAAATATGCCCAGGTGTTTAAAGGGGGACCACAGTTAGATTTCTGTTACCCAGAAAAGTGGGCCACCCTGCTCCTGACCCTGACACAAGAGCACAAGCCTTGGGTTCCAAATCCAGGAACCACAGCCCCTGAGAAGGGAGGGGCTGCCAGCCTCCTTCCCTTTCAGTCACCCCATGTGAGGGCGTTCCCAAACCCTCCCGGAAGGAGTTCACCGGTCAATCTGCTCTGCAGTCTATTATATTCACGTCTGTCTTGATGAGCGTGCTAATGGGAACGCTTACTGCTGCGAAAAGGCTTTCTCTTAGTGTGGCCCCAAGAAGTAGTCTTTTCCCCAAGAAGTTGGTTTTCTGCGAAGCCAGTACCTTCTGAGAAAGTGCCACAGCCAGGTATCTTGAACATGACTCTGTTCTGAATTCTTTGGCTAACCATGAATGGTGGCTACGCATAAGCACGCTAGGCTGGGGTCTACAGTTAGAGAAAGATGCATGAGAGGAGCCGTCTCGCTCTCTCCTCCTCCCCCCACCAAATGGAGATAGAAATGGGTGGAACGACTTTGCAGCGGAAGCACACCCCAAAGACAGTTCAGATGGGCCATGAAGAGGAGGCAATGTGTCCACCAGCTGAGCAGTGCGGAAGGCTCTGATATACTGCACAGCAGAGCTGATTTTTAAAAATAAAAGAAAAAGATAGCCGAGGCCTCTTCCTCTCTCTGGTTGCTCTCGGCTCTCCAAAACGCTGGGTCTGGCGCGCTTTCTGATCCCTGGAGCTTGATGCACGTTTGGTTCACAGACTGCAGTGTGCCTGCACCAGATGGCCTCGAGTTAATGAACACAAACTCATCACTTTCGCTCACCAGGGAAATGTGCAGCTCAATCTGATTTGTACTCGACAACTAAAAATATTTGAGTATTTTTAGGGAGCATTTTACTGAGACAAAATGGCACTTCAGGAAAGCATTCAAAGAACAGAGACCAACCAACAAATTGCAACTGCAATCTTCTATGCATTGATGAGCGGACTCCTCAGATCATGCTCACCCCAAAATTAAAGTGATAGGCTACAAGCTGTATGCCTGCAGTGGCCTCCTTCGTCCCTGTCCCCTCCTGTCTCCAAATCCAGGGTCCTGCCCCAAGCTGAACTTGTCCCAGAGAGAGAAGAACTCACTCCAAATGCTAGATTTGCTCATTTACATACCAACAGACACACTTGTCACAGGGTAAACCATGCACATATGTGTATATACACAGCCTTTTATGCTTTCAAGGTCTTATCTGTATGTTGTTGCATATAACAGTTGTAAGGCGCAGAGGTGACTCAGTGAATGGACTCTATCAGACCTCTATCTTGTCCCACTCAGCTAGAACTCTGTTCCCAGCTGTCAGCCCCAGCCAACAACGTAGTTGACACCTAGTGATGGATGAGAAAACGGGAAGGTGTTTTGTTACGACTCACTTTTTCCCTCCTCCAAACTCCCACATCTTCTGCTGTTTTATTTAGAAATGATGGCAATGTGGCGCATGAACAAGCTTCGGAAGTCAGCTCGCCTCTCAGCTCGCTCTCAGTCTAGCCAGTCACAGCACAACTGACTTCGGTCCTCATTAACGGTGACTGCAGAAGCTGGGTCCATGCGATGGCCCCTGCTGCCTCCAAGCCTGGCCTCTCCTGGGAGCTTGTTAGAAATACCAGCCTTGGCCCCACCCAAGACCTAAAGATCCTGGGGCGACAGCTGTGCAGTGAAGTTGTGAGGGGCCCTGGGCAATCATGTTAGTGTAGGATGCAGTCTTGGGGTCCAAACTGTTAAGCATTCCTGCAGGCTGTACTGCCCCATATGGAAAGTAGTTTAATCATCTTTCTAGTAAAGATATAAGCAGTATGCCTCCATGGAAATCTTTCATTTAAAACTGTTTTCTCTAAAGAGAGGGGAGAGAGGGAGGGAGAAGGAGAGAGAGAGAGAGGGAGGGAGGGAGAGAGAGAGAGAGAGAGAGAGAGAGAGAATATATCTGTGGAGGACAAAGTATCAGATGCCTGGAGCAGCAGGTGCTAGTGGTTGTGAGCCATCTGACCTGCGTGTCGGGAACTGTACTTGGGTCTGCGCTCCTGCCACCAAGCCATGTCTCCAGCCCCCTCTTTGATGTTTTATAGTGATCATCTACATACAAAAAATCATTTTTAGGAAAAAAAATCACTGTTAGTGATGTTCTGTCAGTTGGGAGCATTGAACTCACATAAAGGAATCACACAGGTTCTCATTTCATATGAGGTATCCTGTAATGCAGACACTTCTAGGCCTACTGGTTCACCATAAGGGCAGCATACTGACCCTTCCCAACCAGGTTGACTGTGGCAAGGTACTTCATCAGTCCAGAGTGACCTTGAGACTGGTACAGCAGAAGTTTGTAACTATGGGGGTGGAAGTGAGAGGTGGGACTGACCCTTTGGGGTGAGCCAGCTGGAGCTGGAGCTATTTGGTACTGCCACTATGTGCTGCTGGGGATCGGGATGGGGCAGCTCCTGCCCTGGTAATAAGTCCCCATGACTGAGCCAGAGACAAAGGTTGAACTTGCCACAATTCCCTTAGCCTGGAAAGCAGCAGATCAACTCTGCAAATGTGAGGGCCACTTCTTGGTTCCAGCTCAAATGTCATAGGTGCTGTAAGTGAGTTCTAACTCAGTCAAATAGATATAGTGGGTATAGATCCAAGTGACTCAGAAATTCACCCTAAGAGTGGATTCATATGACACCAGAGCATGAAGGACTGTGTTCTGCCTACTCACTCCAAAAGCCTTCAGAGGCCAGAAAGGACAGTAAGAGGAAACAAGGACCTAGACTGTCCTGCCCCATGCTGGAGCCTCTTGAAGCCTTGAGATGGGGCCAGTACAAGCTGAGCATAGTAGAGACATGTACAGTCCATGGGGGAGGAGGGAGGATGGGGAGGATGGGGGATGGGGGAAGGGGAGAGTGGGGGAGGAAGCCAACTCCAGAGAGATGGTTGTTTGAAAGGCATTAAAACTCAAGCTCTGAAGAAAGCATAGAAGACTAAAGCCCAGGTCACAGGTCTATGACTCATGATTTAACACAGAAAGTAGAAAATACCCCCAGATGACCCAGCAGGTCAACAGAAAAATAAAATCCAAATCTACCTCCTGACTCCTGGGCCTAGCAGTTCCTCAAAAGTCAGAAGTTTCCAGGCAGTTCAAGGGGAGGCTTGACCTTCACCGAGTGCCCTTGGTCAGGTCAGGAATATGTGTGATGAGGAGCTCGGTGAGAAGGGCCCTAGGTCCTCCAGGGTACCTGATACTCTAGTGTCCAAGAACCTGGAAAAGAGTGACCTGTTCCAGGCATCAAGGCCAGTGGATGTTATGGTTTGAATACAAAGTCTTCTGTTAATGAATCCAGAGTAGATACTCATCCAGCTGAGCTGACAAGAATAATGGGGCCTTCAGAACCTGAGGACGTAATACTACGTGATTAGGCTGAGGCCCCTCAAAAGTTACTTGTCTTGCTGCTTTGACTAAAGTGCATACAAAAGTAACCAGGAAGGGTTAATTTGGCGTCTAAATTCAACAGGGGATGCAATCCTTCAAGGCAGGAGTGTGAGGCAGCTGGCCACATCATGCCCGAAATCAGAAAGCAGAGAGAGGAATGCTGGTGCTCAGCTCTCTGTCTGCTTTTCATCCAGTCCTGGACCCCGTGCTGATCTGGGGCTGCCCACACTCAGGCTGGATCCTCCCACCTCACTTAATCTTCTCAGGAAACACTATGCATTCCCAGGGTTTTGTCTCCTTTGGTGGCTCTAGATCCTTTCTAGTTGACTATTGAGATGACTCATGCGCCCTCCCCATGACTGAATCCTAGTGGTTTTATAGAGTGACAGGGGCTACATGGAGATATGTGTACAACATGCACACAGTCCTCCTAAGGCAGGGACCCCTGGCCAGAGCCTAGGCTATGCTGTGCAGACTTCCAATACTTGAGTAAGAACAATACCTTGCTTCTTTTCTTCACCTTTTAAAGTGCTTATGTGTGCGTGCATGCCTGCATGGGTGTGCGGTGCACATGCGGGTACGGTATGTGCCTGCATAGCATGTGTGTGGAGACCAGGTTTCAATTCATTGGCACCTTCCACATTTTGTTTGAGACAGGGTCTCTCATTGGCCTGGAATCTCATGACATTGCCCAGGCTAGCTGGCCTGTCAGCTTCTAGGGATCTGCCTATTTCCACCTCCATCCCACC
The DNA here is from genome assembly GCA_035773235.1 of Eospalax fontanierii. Taxonomy (NCBI): domain Eukaryota; kingdom Metazoa; phylum Chordata; class Mammalia; order Rodentia; family Spalacidae; genus Eospalax; species Eospalax fontanierii. Next base: position 56,612,013 of record CM069542.1, on the reverse strand, counting down.
ATTACTGGACTTACAGGAGCATGCCACTGAGCCTGGCCTTTTACATGCGTTCTGTTGATCCAAGTTAGGGTCTTCATATTTGTGAGGCAAGCACTTCACCAACTGAGCATTTCCCCAGCCCACTTCATTTCTCTATATAGCAGCTTGCCTTGGGTATTTTGTTATAGTAATGTAAAATAGACTAATATGGTAGTTAGGGCACTAACAGGGAGACAGCAGTTCTGTCAGAACCAAGTTGTTAAAGGGTCAATGATGTGTTGGTATGGTATGATTTCATTAACTATTTCTATTCCAAACTTTTGAATAAGGGTCAGGCCCTGTGCTGGATCCAGGAAGGGCGGGGGAGTTTGTAAAGCAACTTGGGCACAGTCCCCTTCGTGTTCGAGCAGTAACAAGAACAGAGACCTGTGGTGGATGCGCATTATGAGTGTGAGGTCAAGGTGCACACTGGCAAGTGTATGGGCCACCAGGTAGCTGCAAAGGAGAGACTAACCCCATGGAGGTGGGTGGGGTGGGACCATAAAAGGGTTGAAGTTTTAAATAAACCCCCCAAATAAAGGATGGGTGTTGGGGTGGGGGAAGGTAGCATTGGCAGAGGAAACAGCAAGTGAAGACTCAGAAGTCACAAGGATGGGGAGTGAGCGCAGCACAGCAGACACTGCCATGAAGAAGGGAAGGGTCTGTGCATGTCTCCGCCCCTAGAAGATTCCCATCAGATATGTGGGATGGTGGCAAGAGGCCACATTAGACTGTCCTCATACGTGCATATGGTCATAAACACAGCACAAAGAAAAGGCAAATAATCACAAGCATGGGGGGAGGGGACAACTGCATCAGAGTAAATGCTCCTGCGATGTAGGAAGCCTCCATCTTGAACCAAGGCCACACCCAAACAGTAGATCTAATTTCTAAGTCCCTTCCTGTTGAGCTTAACTTCATGCAAACACACAGTGATTCGTCAAATGCTTTGTGTGCATGTGCACGTGTGGGTGGATGATGTATGCACACATGAGCAGGAATGTGTGTCCATGCATACACATGAAGGCCAGAGGAGGACATCAGTTGTCCTGCTCTATCAGCTGTCATGTCATTCTCTTGAGATGGAGTCTCTCAGTGAACTTGGAGCTAGGCTGGGTGGCTAGCAAGTCTCAGCACCCCTTTTGTCTCTGCCTCCTACAACAACAGGGCTGTAGGCTTGTGAGGCCAGAAGGTTGCCCCAGCCTTTTACAGGAGTACTGGGGACTTGAACTAGGGTTTATACAGCAAGTACTTACTCTTACCTACTGAGCAGATTCCCCAGTTCTGGCTAGAACTTAAAATTTTAAAAATTGTATGTGTATGTACATGTAGCACATCTATCCAATGCCCACAGAAGCCCGAAGAGGACACTGGGTCCCTTGGAACTGGAGTTACAGACAGTTGTTAGTTGCTATGTGGGTAATGGGAATCAAACCTGGATCCTCTGCAAAAGCAGTCAGAACTCTAAACTGCAGATTCATCTCTCCAATCCCTGGCCAAAAGTTTTTAGTGTGGTCTTAAAACACTAGAAAAGAAATGGAACCCTGAAGAAGGCACTTCTGATGACATAATTCTATTGTGCTGTATTTTAACAGATATGTTTTCAATCTCACTATAGGCCTTTTGAAAACGAACTCAGCAGAATTCTTCACAAACATATTTGTAATAATGTACTGCATTTGTATGGCTCCTTACTTCCTTGAGGAAATTAAAATCACATTCAATTTCCACACTGAGTAAGAGATTGAAATTGTGTGTGGTATGTCTTTACCCACACATGTATGCATATGTGCATGTATAGGGGAGTATGCATGTGTGCATCCATGGGAGCAGTGTATGAATGGGCCTTGGATTGCATTACTTAGTTGCAGATCCTACCTATACTCCTGAGGGAAATGGAGCCCATGATGATCACATTTATTAGAGGCAGATCTGCCATACAAAACAATCTCTTGACTCTCAGCCTACCCCCAAGCATTTTTAGCAAGCCATTCCTACCTAACTGACAAGAAGATCAAGGGTGGTGTGTGTTGGGGTGGAGTATTCTTAAAAATAGTCTGAATGGATCATGCCTACTTTTTTGAAAGCTGAAGTCCCTTCTTCATTAACACTGGGCTTGAACATATGACTTTTGGTAGGAAGGGGAACCACAGCAAAGGAAGCAGAGGCCTGTATCCAGGGCTCAGCATGCTGCCATCACTCCAGAAGCAAGCCCTACCTGGCTGACTGACATCCATGAAGAGGAAAGGCAGAAAGAGGGGACTAGAGAGCCACATGTCCCAACTGAGACCAGTCTCCAAATGCAACCATGTGGAAAGCCCAGGCCAGATGCTATAATTACCTTTAGTTGTTGACTTGACAACTGGAACGAGGAAACCTCACATGAAGAACTGCCTCCATCAGACTGAGGAGTGGACATGTCTGTTGAGTGTTTTCTTGATTGCTCTTGGATGTAGGAGGACCCAACCCACTGTGGGTGGTATAATTCTTAGGCAGCCTGGGCTGTATAAGAAAGTAGCTAAATGTGACCCAGAGAGCTAGCCAGTCAGCAGCATTCCTCCATGGTCTCTGGTTCAGTTCGTGCCTTGAGCTCTTGCCTGCACTGGCTTCCCTGGTTGGTGGAGTGTACACTACAAGTCAAATAAACCCTTTCCTCCCCCAGATTGGTTTCGTTCACTGTTTTATCACAGCAGTAGAAGCAAACAGCATATAACATGAGCAGAACATCCCCAGTAAACAGCGGATTCATGATCATTTCCATCCTAAACCACAATGCGTGGGGTAGTTAATTAGGCGGCTACAGAAGGGAAAGCAAGCATGTCTATAACAGTCACTCACAGGCCCACAGTAGACTCCAGGTCTCTAGAGTTACCTTCACATAGGAACCATCTTGGTGAACTGAGAATCCTGATATAGAAATCAGATCCTGCTTGCTGTGGTTTGACTGTGAAGTGTTCCCCAGAGGCTCATATGCTTGAACACCTGGTCCTTAGTTTATGGCTAGTGAAGGTTGGGAAGCTTTTAGGAAGTGGAGCTTTGCTAGAGGAATTGGGTCAGTGGGGGTAGGTCTTGAAGTTACATATCAGGCCCCACCTCCTGTCCTCTGCTTCCTAACCTTGGACACAGTTTGCCCAACTGTCTCTCATTTCCACTGCCATGCCTTCTCCACCATGATGGACTGTTTCCTTTCTAAACACTGAAACGAAATAAACCTTTCATTCCATAAGTTACTTTTATCAGGGATTTTGTCACAGTAACACATGCACTGTTCTAGAACTACCTAGGAAACACTGTAATTAGCTCATCCACTCCTCAGTGACTCACACTATGCACATGTTGTATATGCAGGTGGACAGCTGCTGAGAGATGAAAATGGATGGATAGATGAGAACCAGGGGACGAAGGCCTTGATGGTCACACAGTTGGGAACCCAGGGCAGCAGGAGAAGCCAGGCCTCCTCCCACATTACCTGTTGGGTGATGCTGCTTGTCCTTCTCTGCCAGGATGAGTGGCTCTGGTCCTGTGAATCAGAGCTAAGGATCACATGTCAGTCCCAGGCAAGAGGCTGCTATTTGGGACTACAGAGTGTTCTGTCTTCAAAGTGATCTTTGGGTAAACAAGAGCCACGAGTGGTGTCTCCCAGAGAGATACTCAGCAAGACAGAGGATGACAGTTTACTCATTCATTATTGATTCCCACATATGTCTGAACAGGATCTGAGCTAGCAGAGCCCACAGTGTGCAGATCTCTCTTTGGCCAGATACATAGAACTGGAGGTATTTATAAGACTCGATTAAAAATTTTCTGTCCTTTGTTGTTATGTCCCTGTTCACTTGTGAAGTCTTCAAGTTTAAAATAGTATACTATTTTAAAAAGATTAAAGATGTGGCACATACCTGTTGGTTTATATGTGAGGGCCACAGAGGACCCACCCACTCAAGAACAAAGTGCCACATTTATATTTGTAGAAGAAGGAAACCCAGTTGCCACCCATCACGGCTCTCTCCCCTGAACCGATCAGGAGAAACTGGAAGAGTGGTTTGAAAAAGCAATTTGCAAATGGATGGTACAACAGACGCACACATTCCACTTGAGGGTAGGGGAGAAAAACATATGCTGGAAACAAATTTTAATCATCATAAATCAGGCTTCCATTTGCTCAACTGTAATAATACGATTCACTGGCTCATTATGTGGCTCCCTGCCACCCTCAGAACATGGATCATTCCTGCAGGACACGCGGCACGGATTGTTGGGTCTGACGTGCAACTAATTACATCCCGTGTCAGATCTGCCTGCCGACTGTTGAGAAGGGAGAAAGACAAGGCATTTTCCATAAGTGTAATCTACTCCCAATGGGACATCCATGAGCTTTCCTGAAGGTTGCTGGGAAAGGCAGCAGTTGAGACCAAGAGAGCAGAAACAGATACTACCATATCTTCCCAAGACTCAGTTGGGAAGTTAAATGTGGAGATGGAGACTTACCCACAGTTGAAGAGAAGTGTGTGTGTGTGTGTGTGTGTGTGTGTGTGTGTGTGTTGCTTATGCAAGATGCCAGGCCCTTTCTACACATTACTTCATTTAATTTTCTAGCAAACCTATAAGGCAGATATTAGTTAACACTCATATTTTATATATGAGGAAGCTAAGGCCAAGGAAGTTAAGAAACTTGCCCAAGGTCACACAGATTTACATCTGAGACTGGGACTGAGCTATCTTTCACTGAAGCCTATGCCCTATGCCATTCAGCCAAGGCACAGGGGCAAGGCCAGTGGGTGGAGGCTCTAAGTTATAGATGTGGCTGGACACCAGACTGTGTGAGCTTGCCGACAATGCTAAGTCTCTCTGGCTCCTGGTCTCTAAGAGCAGGGTGAGCTCAGAGCTCCTCTTTATGACTCCTCTCCTGCTGACTGGGTAAATCAAAGACTCAGCCTGGACTCCTGTGCTTCTCTGAGACAGAACTGAGGTGGGTGGAGACCCTCCACAAGAGGACAAGAAGGTAAATAAAGTCTAGACTATAATCTGTTATCTACTAAAAGCTTGTTTTAACAGCCTTGCCAGGGTACTGTGTGGGCTGATGGATAAAAACAGAGTATAATAATACCATCTATCTGTCTGTCTATCTATCTATATGTCTAAATGCCATAATAAAACCCATTACTTTGAACAAAAGGTTCATATACATACATGTCAGATTAGGGGAGGTGCCTTGAGGGTGAAGTGTTTCCTGAACAAGCATGGGGGTCTTAGTTTGGATCCCTAGCATCTGTACAGGATGCCAGGAGACATAGCATGTATCTGTGATCCCAGCACCAGGAGCAGAGGCAGGCAGTTCCTAGGGTTTGTGGGCCAGTGAGTCTAGCTAAAATGTCAAGCTCTAGGTTCAGTGAGAGACCTTGTTTTAAAAAATAGGATGGAGAAGTGATTGAGGCAGATAGCTCCAAATCAATCTCTGGTTTCTACATATACCTGCCTTGGTGAGAACCACCCCCTTGAATCATACACACACACACACACACACACACACATACACACACACGTGCGCGCGCATGTGCACCATATACATACACCACATACACACATACCTCATACACACAAATACACCATGCACACACACACACACACGCACCATATACATACACCACATACACACAAATACATCATGCACACACACACCATACACATACATACCACACACATACACCACATATCACATACACACAAATACACCACACACATATACACAAGGTTAGAATGTTTACAAATTAAGAGCCCCTTTTAACTAGACCAAGCTGAAACTAGTGGTTTTTGAGCTGGCTATTACAAGCCAACCAAATTCAAGGGGAAACTGTTGCTAAGGGACGTCATCCCATACAATGCCCTTGGGAGCTCCAGATTCACGTGGGACATCAAACTGTCCATAGCACAATCATAGCATTTGCTTACAGTTGACGTGGAAATCACTAAGTCTGGAGATCACCCAATGGAATAATTTTTGGTCAGCTCTCCACTAGTTTCTCTGGAGACAACACATATAGGTGGGTCAGGAAAACAGCTGACTGGTTTACTCTGAAGGAACTCGAAGGCTGTCTCTGCTAAACACATTGACTCTGCAGGAGCCCACAGTTGCCTGATGAATGGCTGTGATGGGATGAAGGCATCCCTTGCTTCAGGTTGTGCCTATCCCCTTTCCCATCTCAGCCCTTGAGCTGGACTCTACTCATCTCTGCACACAGCCATGTTGATTATTTAAGAAATGTTTTGCCCAAGACTACCTATTTCCCGTTCAAGGGCAGGTGTTTCTTCTGTTCTGCTCTTGTGCTTTCTCACTGACTCCAGAACCTATAGTTAACCTCAGCCTTATCAGAAGACCCACACCAAACCATGAGACCAGGACGTTTGTGCAAGATGATGATGCCAGGAGTTAGGATTCAGCAGTTCCTGGGTTAGGTCACTACCCACTAGCCTGTAAAGCTCTAGGGCAGACTGCTTCTACGCGAGAAGGAAAAACATCTTTTGAAACTGTGCCTATGACCAATGGACAATTATCAAACTTTAGTGCACTGCAGAAAATCAATAAAGCTGTTATATCCTTTGTTGGGCGAACAGCTCTCTGCTGTCGATGCCCTGCGGCTCCAGCTGAGGTCCCAATAAAGCTTTGCCTGTCTCGTTCATGACATGGGCTCTGGTTTGCTTCTATTGTTTCTGAGCCATAAGGTGAGTCATGTCCTGTATATTCAAGCTCCATAGGTCCATGTGCCTGGGGTCCCCAAGATCTTTCCCAGGGGTTACAACATCAAAATATTTTTAAAATGATAAGATAAATTTCCTCTATACTCTTATTCTCTCAGGTGTGCAGGTATAGTCTTCTAGAAGGTTCTTGAAGACTGATGAAAGCCTTGCTCTAGTGGCTAAATGGAATGCGTGCTCAGGTCCAAGTAATTCCTCAGTTTCCATTTCCAACATGGTAAATGTGTAAGAGAGATTCTTTTGGGGGGGGCGTTCCCAAGACCCAAAATTCTGAGAGTCATTGTTCAAGATCAGGTCCAGCATGACAATGGAAACCTAAGGGTCCAAAGTCTGCAACAGTGAAAGACAGAGGCAAGGAACGAAAGGGCTAGGGCTCTTGTTTTGCTTTTGTACAGCTGACTTATCAGCAGGCCTTTCTGACAATATGCAACGAGCAGATCCAGCAGCCGCAACACAGTACATGGGACCTCAGTAGAAAGGCTCTGTGATGGGGATCTTTCAAGGAACTTTCTCCTGTAGCTGACAGCTCCCACCCCTCAACACCCCTCCCTACTGGAGTACAGCTCAGTCACCCTATGTACTGCCTAGAAGAGGCTAGACACCATTGGCTCAGCCTGAGGACTGACTAGAGCTTGGCTGGACAAGGCCTTTGTGGCCTCTTTGCCTCTGGAGGCTGTATCCTCCCTTTGTGGCCTCTTTCCCAGCCTGCACAGCAGGCTTCACCATGCCACACAGGATGGATCTCATGTTAATATGGCTGTCTTTAGGACCCATCTGAATTTGAAGGGAGAGAGATAAGACCAGGGCTGGAGAGAGCCTGAGAAGACCACCAGAGGGCAGGCCACAGTCCCTATGTCCCCTCCCTCATGGCGAGAAAACCTGCAGTGAAATCCTATTGCTTAACCTGGCTCAGGGACAGGGTGGATGTGGATCTATCTGGCTTGTGCTGTATATGCTGACTTCTACACAGATCTCATCATTGCAGCAAAATCCCCAGTCGAGCAACTTAAGGAAGGGAGAATTTATCCTGGCTCACAGTTTGACAGCACAGTTCATTATGGCAGAAAGGCAAAGTAGAAGGAGCCTAAGCCAGCTGGTTACCCTGCATTCATAGGCAGGAGGAAGAGGAATAAACACTTACTTTCTCCTTTTTATTCAGTCCAAACCCAGCCCATGGTTGCTGTGCTCACATTTAGGATAGATCTTCCCAATTCAATTAACCTTATCTAGAAAACTCCTGACAGACAAGCCCGGATCTTGGACCCTATGCAGAAGTAGCTGGTACAGATCCTCATGATACAAACTCAATTCATGGCTGACTACCTTTCTGGAGAGAGGTTGTTTACCCAGCAAAATTTCAGAAAAGGGCCTGCTTCTGTCATCAGAGAAGAAGACAGCAGCACGAGAATTTATTGTACATATATCTGAAACACCGAGCCTTGGTGAATTATTTTTCATAGTTTTAACTCTTTTGTTGAATGGAGAAGCAGAGCCTATTAGGTTTGAATGTGAAATGTTCTCCATTGGCTCATGTTTTGAACTCTTTTAAAAAAATATTTTATTTTTATTTTTTATGTGTCTGAGTGTATTGCCTGCGTGTGTAAGTGCACCCACGCCATGCAGTACCTGCAGAGGCCACAGGAGGGCATCACCGGATCCCCTGAAACTGGAGTTATGGACGGTTGTTACCTGCCATGTGGGTGCTGGGATACGAACCCAGGTCCTCTGCAAAAGCAGCCATTGCTTTTAACTGCCAGACACCTGTCCAGCCCCATGTTTTAACCTCTTAATCTCCAGCTGGTGGAAGGTTATATTTTGGGACACCATGGAACCTTTAGGAGGTGGAGCCAGGTGGACAGAAGTAGGTCATGGGGCGGGGCAGGTCTTTGAAGGTGACAGCCTGGCCCCTGGTTCTGGTCTTCTTTCTACTCCCTGATCAGCTGATATGAACAGCCTCACACTCCACTGCTGCAGCCTATGTCACTCCCTTTGGTCTTTCCATGGGGACTGATCGTGAGTCAAAACAAATTTGAAATCAATCCTATCTCCCTTAGGCTGTTTCTATCAGCCACTTTTGTCACAGCCATGCAAAAATAACTACCACAGGCCCCCTTGGCAACTGTTGGTGACACAGAAGGATCAACCACATTTCCACCAAACAGTCATCCTCAGTTTTGCCTCTGCTATGAAGTCACCCCAGTTCATAAGGACAACTGACGATCCCACTAAATGAGAAAACAGAAAAGAATCAAGTGAGAACTCTGTCATCAGACAAGATGGCAGCTCAGCAGCTTGCCTGTCACCTGCTCCCAGCAGCCCCAATTCTGCCAACGCCCTGCATCCACAGAACATTTCTGTACTACAGTCCTCTCATGCTGCTAATCTCCCTTGATCCCATAATAGTCCACAGCATGAGCAAACAGGCAAGGGGAGCTAGCTCAGCACTGCAGATTAGGTAGTTATATTTTAAAAGTTGAGTGAGTCATCAGAGCACCCCAAAACTCCATCAAAGGGTGCCAGAAGCTTTTAAAACACATGAGTGCACCTTGGACGCTCTCAATCGTAAACTACTGTTTATTTCCCTGTGATTATTCTGGGCCATATTTTGCTTTCTGGACTGTTTCTTTCTTTAGGCCTACTTTCCCAGATTCCTTTTCTATACCGGAGGTCTACTCACCAGCTCACATTTTCTTTCTCAGTCCCACCTGATATCCTATTTGCATTCAATTTGCCTTTTCTCCTACAGAAGGACGGTCTTTTCCTCCGTTGCTCTTCGATTGACCCTTCGGTCTATCTCTCTTATCTGTTATCAGCTTCCCTAACCCCTGCGTGGCTGGGGCACCGAATTTCCCTCTCTACCTCCAAGTCTTATTAGTTTTGCTCCAGAAACCCACAGTCCTGCTGTCATAACAAAGGATGTGTGCATTTGTGAGGACCACTTTACAGACCAATTTAGTGAGAGAAGGGCATCTTGCTCTCGCTGCATACTAATAATGCTTTAATCACGTGTTCTCAGAGATGGCTGAACCAGGGAGCACTGAGCATTTTGCACTGCACCCCAGCACAGCTGAAGGAAGCCAGGCTGAAGGAGAGTGTAAGACAAGATGAGGGTCATGAACCAGATGGTATTACTGAGGAAAACTTAATGATGTTTGATATCATAACCAGAAAGACTAACCACCTTCCAGAAGCCAAAAGGAAGCGACTTGAACACAGATCAACATTCACGGGACCCGACGTTCATCTCTGTGGCAGGATGGCAGACAGTCTTTCTGTTAAGGTCTTGAATGTGACCTGAAGTCCTGGAGCTTCTGGCTCACCATCTGATGGCCCATGGATTTCACAAAGGATTTGTAAGCTTAACTCTGAATATAGGAGATTGATTTCAGCTGTAAAACCCACAGCAACACCACCACATGGCCCAGGCTGGCTTTGTTTTGAGTGCCTTACACCTTGTATCCTTGGCTCTGCCTGTGAGTGGTAGCTAAGGCTGGCCACAGAAAGGACACGATGCACCAGGGCAAAGCGTCTAAGCCCGTCTTAAGAAGATGCTAACTCCCATTTTGCTCAAGGCATCCTATGAACCTAAGAAATAAACCTCAAAATGCTTTTTAGTTACCTGACTGTATTTATAAATTCTCTTAACTTTAAAGAAGTATACACACAACTGAAGATAACATACATATCTAATGAAAGAATAGACATAGATTTACAATGTATCACACAATGGACAATTCTGGGACTTATAACAAAAAGCTACACAGGGCAGCCAGAGGCTGAACTGTAATTAGGTCTAGCCACTTGGAGAGGAACATAAGCCTCTGGCCAGCCCAGTACTGTCACTCTTCTGACATGTCCCTGTCACTCAATCATTTACAGAAGGCATTGGGTTTGGTGTGGAACACAGGAGAGCAAGAGAACCAAGTGGTGGTTTTCACTGACGTCTTCATAAGGAAGCCTGGTAGGAATAAACATTTAAAAATGTGTACATTTCCCCATTACAAGTGCTTGGGCCCCCGACCTCTGGAGTCTTGATACCACTCTGCAACCTCTGTGCAAATGTGTAGAAATAACACAATTACTGTTTAGTTCAATTAGATGACTAGGGCCTGGTGATTTCCTTCAACCCTTTTCCCTCACGCTCCTTCAGTTACTAAACCTTGCTATATTAGAATGCTATTGTATTTGCAAATGTATTTTTGCTACAACCATTCCTCCACTGGTAGCCCCAAGTGTGACAAGCTAAATACTGACGATGTGTTCGCAGAAGGTTTCAAATAGACAGAGTAACAGGGAGGAGAGATGGGAGCTCCTCCCCACTGAATGAGCTACAAGGATGTAAAATGCCCAGGCAAGAACCTACCTGGCCATGTTTGGGGGTAGACTGGCTACCCGTGGCCCTTGAACATAGAAAATGGGTGTGTAACCAGGGCTCATGTACTTAGACCTTCCCAAGTTGTGTGACCTTGGGAACTATCAGTTTTGATCTCTTGTAAGGCAAGGATTAGACAGAGAATACGCTCAGGGGTTCAATGTGAGGAACAGAAGGGAGACTGGGCAAGTTCATTTTCCAACTCAACCCAACCAAATCCCAGTTGGTGTGAAGCTGTAGGGATGACGGATTTGGGGGGGGGTTATGATATGTGGGGACTCTGGGAGGGGCTGGTGCCTGGGCTGGGCTGTGGGGATGAGGACTCTGGGAGGGGCTGGAGCCTGGGCTGGGCTGTGGGGATGAGGACTCTGGGAGGGGCTGGTGCCTGGGCTGTGGGGATGAGCACCCTGGGAGGGGCTGGTTCCCCATTGAGGAGGGGAGGCTGTACCATGGTATCAGTCAGACTCATCTCCACAGAAGGGAGCCTAATGAAGGCAGCCACAACTCTCCTTTGGTAGCTCTCCACTGCTATCTCAGGCGGGTCTGGCCTGGTCCGAGATCAGGTACTTGGGTCATGGGGTCAGGATAGGAGTAACCTGCAGCTGAGGCCAGCAGTGATTCCAACCACCTGGGTAAATTCAGAGGGAACTCCAGCAGGTGGAAAATCATTCTCCAAGCCACGATGGTGCGATGTGCTTTCTGTCATGAAACAGTCCTCCTCAGTGCCGGCCAGACCAGGCAGCTGCCAACAGGGTCTGACTGCTGAAGTCGGGTCCAGCTCATCCCCAACAAATGGGGCAACTTCGAATTTCAAACCCAACCGCTACAAGCTACAAAAGAAGACAGAGCTCGGAGGGTTCAAGGTGAAGAAGCCAGCAGGCTTTCCCTAGCGCATCCGGCTTTGTCCTTCACACACCTCCCACTTGAGGGCGAAGCTAATGACCCTGGTCTGGGGCCCCGTCCGCCCCATAAACAGGGGTGCTCACAGCTGCGGGGCAGGCCCTGCGGTCCCCACTGCGCAGTGCCCTTGACCGTGGCCCAGCACCAGGACTGCGCCTCAAGAGAGCAGGACACCGCGGGCCTTTCCTGCCTCCTCTGCTTGTAGCCAATGGGCGGGCTCGCTCACCCGGCTGCCATGGCAACGGGAAGATGGCTCTGCGGTGCCCAGAACAGATGTCACATGGGCTGCTGTGCTTGTGGTGGGGGTGGGGAGCTCCGAGGGGGCTCCAGGGGAGGGGCGCAGCCTTGGAGTTAAATGGTCCCACCAGAGGGGGTAAGTCACATTTGCAGGGAAGTGCGGAGCAGTAACATCTATTTTCTTTCTTGTCCCTGTCCTTTAAGCTCTAAACACACATGCACAAAACACAAATGGCCTTTCATCTCCGCTCCCGAGGTGCTGGAGGCTTGCGGCTTTGGAGCGGACATGAAAGCTGTGATCTCTCTCAGAGCCTCAAATGAACATCGCCTCTGAGGCTGAGATGCAATCAGGCAGGCGCTCTGCTGCCCAATAGGGACGGGCTGGGAAGCTCCCTTTGGGTGGGTCCAAGAAACCCAGAAACATGCTGTGCAGAGACGAATCAAGGGAAATTGAAAGGCGAACACACTGGGCTCTGTAGACAACCACAAGCTCGCCTTCATATGCTTGCTCTAAAATGAAAGGTCTGCTTCCCACTCCCCTTCCCCATGGGGTCTCTGATCATATACCGAAAGCCATTTTATACATACCAAATTAGAGCAAAGCTTATAAATCTACCTGCCTGAACCCAGAGGTCCTTTTGTCCTTAAAATAGATTTATCCTGGATGATGCTGCATCTGAAAAAATGCCTTCCATTTCTCTTCCACTGAATCAATGAGTATGTGCACATAAATGTAATAAATCCATGTGTTCGTTGGTAAGTTAAGAGGTGATACCAACACCAGGCAGAGGTAGCTCACTTTCCCTCCCTGCTTCCAGCCCATGCTAAGACCCCAACCTTGGACCGTGGGAACCTGGAGACAAGGTGGAGGTGTAGGGGTTCTCCTAACCTGATGCATGAAATTCATTGAACATATGGAAGGGTGGGAAAATGCTGCATACAGTTATTTTGCACTGGGGATTAATTCACAGGACCAGCATTCTCAGAGTGGTTGCTTTGTGCCAAGAATCTTGTGGAGTGTTACAAAAAGGTAAAAAGAAAGAAAGAAAGAAAAAAAGAAAAAAAGAGCTAGTCTCATTCATTACCAAGAGGGAGAAGCCGCACAGAACTCTAATAATGGGACTGGTGAAGTGAGTGTTGCACGCAAAGCATGATGGGAAGGTGGAGGGAGGGAGGGAGGCCTGAGAGGTGGCCTGGGGTATGAGGAGATGCACGGAAGGAATCTGGCATTGATAGAGCACCTGTTCTGTGACATACAGGCTACACACACAGCACACTGGATCACAGAACTGCCTAAGAGACAGCCACTGTTAACCTGTCAAATAAAAAAAAAAATCAGGAAACCCAAGCTTTAGAGTGGTTAACAGTCCAAGGTTATGCATCAAGGACAGGCTGCCCCAGATCACTGGAAGTCTGCCTACCTGCAGACTGACAGGATGCAACCCTGCACAGAATGTGGCTTTGTGTGCACATATCATTTTCCAACCTTCACCTAAGCAACAAGGTTAAAAAAAATTGTGGGTTTCAAAATAGTCCCCACAGTTTTCCTAACATGCATTAAACATATACCAAATAAAATCTAAAGTATTTATTCACATGACTGCACGCTAAAATTGTTACATGAACCACAGTGAATCTGTATATCACACTTGGGGCCCACCAGGCTTTCCCATGCCCTTGAAAGATGAGGAGCATGGTCCCACAGAGAATTTGCATTCATTCATTTGTTCGAATACCATCCTATGTAGGTAGGGTTGTTTTGTGTCTATACCACCATTAAAATAAAACACTCCCCCCTGGCCCTGCCAAGATTGCTATATTTTATCACCAATCTGGCCAATACCAGAAATGCTATGGTGCTCATGATTTACTTGAATGAAAAGCAGTGATCAAGAATAAAAGACAGCCTAGCAATGCCCAGGTCTGTGCTGCTCCAGAAAGTAGCCCCAGAAGGCCCAAACTCCCCAGCAGGGTTAATCGTTTCCCAGAGACTGCAAGGAAGATCTACAACCACCAGGGGGCAGTAACACAAACCAGATTTGTTTCATTTAGGCCAGAATGTGAATGTGTATAGCTTAATATGTAAAGTCCATTATTACAAGCCTTCCTCTCCCCACCCCCTATTAATGAACAAATGCCCAGGGGTAATGCAGAGATTTCTAAATACAGTGCAAGAAAGGGCAATCTGTACTCATACACAGAGAGTAATAAGTAGAAATGGAAATAATCGCCCAGATGCAAATAAGCCATTAGGCTAAAGAGCTAGCCCTCTCTCTGGCTACAGACATAGAAATACAGGTGCCCGCCACCCAGAAACAGGCATTTTAAAAATATTTATTTCACAAGTTCCATATTTAGAGTTCATGATAACATCTGTAATTACAACCTCGAAGATCCAAGAGGGGTCTAGGAGAAATTCTATCTCTAGTGCTGCGAATCAAGGGGGGATTTGTCTCTTTGACAAAGGGAAGTGAATTATTCAGGAACATTACAACTTCATGCTACAAAAACAGTGCAATAAAATAATAATAAAAAGAGGAAGAGCTGTCTAATCCCCAAACAATAAAATATCTGCTGACATTTCCCTGTATCTACACAGGGTCTTGCAATACAAAGCAATGCCTTTTCAGTAGGAATCTTTTGATGCTCTTACAGGTTTTAAACACAGCCTTAACCCCAACAGCATACAGAATATAATAGCAGGGGACCTACCCATTTACCTGGGAACAAAGAAACAGAAAAATTTCTGCCATGTTTTTGACAAAAGGGAGAGCCCTTGGTCCTTTATTTTAATAGTGGTTTGAAATTTGAGGGCCTCTGGAAAACATGATATGGCCACTCCTGTCTGCTTTGTCTCTGGACACCCCAATATTCATAAAATTCTGGCTAGATTACCCATTGCTTTTCCCGCAATGTGTCTGAAATGCATGTGGAATTCCGTGTCAAATTATCCCCCACTCTCTAAACTTCCTTTTGGGGTTGTCCTGAGAATGGCAGTGTACCCCTCTGGGCTGCAGTTTCCTAGGAACAGAGAGAGGAGGGCAGATCCCACCTTACATCCCTGTATGTTTCGAAGACCATTCAGCAAAACGGGAGAGAGTGCTGAGCACCCTTAAGAAGACTTTCACTTTTGTATTCTCTCTACTTTACACACAAGGAACTGAAGAAGCAGAGATGAGTCCAAGGTCATGGTGGGTGACGGCAGGGACGGGGCCCCAGCTGGCTGCTCTCATCCAGGTTATGATTCTTCCCATGCCTTCATGGAACTGAGCACACAAAGCTGAGCACACCTGCCTCAGTCTGCTCCAACCATCATAGCAAGACGGTGCTTGAACAACAGACATCTGGCCCACAACTGTAGAGGGTAGCAAGTCCAAGCGTAAGGTACACCCAGTGCTAACAAAGGTAGGTTTGATTCTGAGGCCTTTTCCTTTGGTTGTAGGTGTCCAGATAAGTACCTACATGATTTCTCGAGTCACAGGAGTAGAAAGAGAAAGAGAACAGCTTCTTGGTGTCGGTTCTATCTTCTCTCTTCTCTCTCTCTTTCTCTGAGATAGGGTCTCACTATGTAGACCAGGTTGGTATGGAACTCACTCTCTGCCTTCTGAGTGCTGGGATCAAGGGCATGTACCACCAGGTCCAGCTTGATATCTTCTCTTATAAGGACACTAATGCCTGCCATCATTGTGGGCTCATGATTTCATCTAGCCCAAATTACTCAGATCAAAAACCATCTCACTGGGGGAAAGTAAGGCTTCAGGACAGGAATTTCAAAGGGAAGGTGAAGGCACAAATATTTGGTCTATAATAAGGGGCTACATCGTGGGTTTCTTCATCGTCTCTATCTCTTTCATTTATATCAACCAATATTTGCTTGCAACGTACTAGGAGCCAAGCACAGGAGAGGACACCAGGGCACAAAGCTGAATGGCAGCCCCTAAAAGGCTAGCACAGAAAATGTCAGAACAAGTCCTAGGAAATTCTCTTCAGGAAAGAGCACTTGTGACTCCTGAGCACTGGGGAATGCACAAGACTAGTTGATTACAACAATCTTCTTCAAATAGCTTTGCTTAAAACAACAGCGATGCAAATGTGGCAGCTAATCAGTAATTAATTAATACTTGATAAGGTAATTAATTTATTAATTTACTAGGGGACAGGGAAGAGAAAAGTCATTTTCAGCCTATAAATGCTTGGAAGGAGCCACAGAAGATCTGTGTGCACCTCTCAGGGTGGGGGCATCACCAGATCTGGCTGTGCTCTGATGGCATTGGCAGACAGGATAGTGGTTGAGTTTACTGAACTCTCTGTTAGACTGGCATAATTAAAATGATTTTTGGGGGGATATGGAAACAAAAAGGACTTAGCTTCAGTTGATGTATATGGGGTTACTACTGTAGGCTAGGAAAACATATAAATGACACTTCACGGAAGGAAGGAAGGAAGGAAGGAGAGAAGAAGGGAAGGAGAATAGGAAGAAAGAAGGCAGAAAGAAAATAAAGATATATAAAAACGTCACTTAATCCTTACAGCAAATCTATGCGAGAAATTTTGTTATCCAGAGAAATTAACCCAAGTTCAAACACTGCAACAGAGTTCTAGAATATTCCTGCCAGTCATTCACATGATATACATTAGACAGAGAGAGAGAAAAGCAGCAAGGAAGAGGGTTTTCATACACATTAACTTTTTGGATTCTTTTCACATCATTGTGAAATGCTTCTTTCTTTTAGGAGTGTTATAAGGGTGAAGTTGGGTATTCTTTGAAGATGGAGATGTTTGAAAGGGGATAATCTTACACATATTTCTACCTCCTTTCAAAACAAGATAAAGACCACAAGAGAGTGTTCTCTGTGAAAATATTGTCCAATTCTGTGGTTCTAACATGAGTCCCCAGGTATCTAAAAATCCTAGCGCTTTGGACTGGGTTGATATATTACACTGCAGATACATCATGATATTTAGGTACTGTTACTAGAAGTTACAGATGCCTCACAGAAAGAAGGTATGATGATTGTGTGGGGCCTGTCAAGCCATGCTAAGGACTCGGATTCGTCCACACACAGCAGGCAAGTCATAGCAGTGCTGGGCAGAGGGAAGGGAAGAGATCTGGGTGATATTCATGGTGGCTACTCCAGCTGCCCTGTATAGAATTGGAGAAGTAAGTCCTGTAGTTCAGGAACAGATGATGACAGCTGAAATGATGACTGTGGCTATGTGTGGCTATATAATGACAGGATTAGGGTCATGGCAAATTGCATTCTGGGGACAGAATCCACAGGTTTGAATGTGAAATGTTTCCCGTAGGCTCATGTGTTTGAACACTTGGTCCCTAGCCGGGGCAGGCTTTGGGGTGATGCACAGCTATATGAAGTGGGTCATGGGGCGCAGGCCTTGAGGTGTCTAAGCCCACCCACTCTGTCCTCTCTGCTTCCCGGCTATGGAGGCAATGTGACCAGCTATTGTCCCGCCATCATGCCTCCCCCACAGTGACGGCTACGTCCCTTCACACTGCGAGCACAGTAAGCCTTCTTTCCTAAAGCTGCTTCTTGTCAAGCACTTGGTCAGAGCGATGAAAGAGGAAACTAACGCACCAGGACAACCTGGTTAAATAAATGGAGCACAGAGATGGACCTGCGTGACTCCTGGGGGTGCTATCAGTGGGTAGGCAGGAGAAAGAAGCCAGCTGCTTGCTTATAGGGGTGGGTGAATAAAGCCTTCAGTTTAGGGCTTGTTGTGTGGACAAGCATGTGGGTACTTAGATATGACATCTGGAGGCCATGGGCTGTTCTGAACCATGAACCTGAGTGTCACTGATCTACAAATGGCATTTATATCACACAAGAGAAAAGTGGCAGAAACTTCAGTGGTAGCACAGAGATAGGGAGATTATTTAATCTTTCTCTCTCTCTCTCTCTCTGTCTCTCTCTCTCTCTCTCTCTCTCAAAGCAGCCAAACCACTCTGTGTCAGGGTCTCTTGGGGAGCCTGTGGCATCATTGAGTATCTGCCTGCAATCTCTGTGAGAATTAAATAACCAAAGAGAAACTTTTATAGCAATATTACATATTGTTTTGTATGTCTTTCTTTTGGGGCACTTTTCCTTAAAATATACATGGCATTTCATACATGCAAATATATAGATAATAAATTACTAAATGATTAAAATGTAAGATAGAAATTATTTAAAGAATATAGCTCTGTATTGAAGATTGCACAGATGGATGGGTGGGGAGATGAGTGGATGGACAGGCTGATGGGAGAGAGGTTAAATAAACAGATGCCTGAACAGATAAATAGATGAATAGGCTAGGTGAGTTGGTAGAAGGATATATGTATGAATGTATGTATATGTATGTATGGGTGGGTGGGTAGGTAGATGGATGGATAGATGAACAGAGAGAGATGAACAGAAATAGATTGTCAAACACTTTTATATTTGAAATCCAGTAATTCAGCATTCACTTCAGAAAGATATTATTATTAAAGCCTAATCTGTTGTAAAGGGCACACAAAGGAAAACTCTTGATTTTTCTTCTTTTTTCTGATTAAAGAAATACTTAGTGAAAATATATTTTTCATTCATGAGTCTTGAGGAGTTGGGACAGAGCTAGGCCTGTAATAGGCAAGAGGAAGTACTTTCACATCTGTTAACTCTCTCTCTCTTTCTCAAGGTTTAAGACTCATAATCAACTGCGGCCAATACTTAATTCCCAGATGAAGGAGGGTTGCATTTTTAGGGTGAGGGAATCCCGTGTGGACCAGCCCACCAGCCCCAGAGGCCAAGACTCAGTTGAGGATGTTAGAAGATGTTGGTTAGGACAGGCTCACTTGGGAGGGAACTTGTCCACAGGGGATAATCCACAAGCAATGCTATATTCTATATCTCATCCAATCAATGCCATAAGCAAATAACCCCACCACAAAATTTTTTAAGGAAAAATGTTTAAATATAAAAACAAGGTTATGAAAAGATTACCAAAACCTCCTCAAAGGGCACAGGCAGTGCTCACATTTTAATGGAAGTTCTCAGCTCATCAAAGACTATCAAGTTCCAGAAGCAGAACCCAGTTCTTTCAAGGTCAGCAAACCAAGCATGAAGCTTCACTCCTGAAAGATTGAGCCTCCTCCTTGGACAGGCCTGCTCCTACCCTCTAATCTGATATGAAGAAAAATTCTTCTCAGATAGCTGGTAGGCCTGGGACCCACAGCCCAGCCAACTTTGCAGAAAAGCACAGTTTGGATGGAAAATTCACTTTTGGTTTCTGACTCCTCAGCACTCCTGCACATCTAATTAGCTCAACAATTGGTCCCTGTGATAAAATCAGCTAATTTTACGTTCAAATAGCTGCTCTGTGGTAAGCAATACTGTCACTCTAACGTCACATATAAAGAAGTTGCTGAAGAAGCTGGTTCCTGGGAGGTCACTGGGGGCAAACTAGGGGAGACTATCAAATTAGTAACCTAAGTCAACATTATGGTTTGTACACAAGGGTCCCAGCAGACTCAGAGATCAATGCCCAGAATGGAGGGCCAGAAACATCAACCTTTGAAGGGGAAAATGGGACACATAAAATGAATGGAGAGAGTCTCTGCTCTCAGAAATAAATCTGAATGATTCTGATGCGATTACAGAGGTTAGAGCCTAATCTGGTACTGAGAAGAAATGACTCCCCCAAGATTAAATGCCTTTGCTGCTCTAGCCCTTTCTTTAGGGTCACCTTTACCATGAAATGTAAGAAAGACAACCCAGAGGGTGCTTTCCTCCAGCCATCTAGGAGGCAAAAGGCAGAATCGGAGCCTCAGTCTCCGTGGCATGGAGCCCTTTCAGAAACTGCAGTACTTTTGAGGAGAAGGGCAAAAGAAAAGCTCTACTTCTTCATGAAGTGAAAGCTATCTGTGTCATCTTTCATAGGCAAAGTACTGACTTCTTTGGGGGGTGGTTATAGATATTACAGTTATACCAATGGAATGAACAGTAATTCACATGTTCCAAAAACAGAAACCAGGTCTCAGAAATACATGAATGCATGAAGTTTTAAACAAAGATACAGACACATATGCCAATGTCTAAGTGTGTCTATTACATCTACAGGTGGATGGATGGATGAAGGAATGGATGGATGGATGAACGAATGGGTGGGTGGGTGGATGGATGGATGGATAATAGATAGAAGTCAAAGATTCATAATGAGCTTCATTTATGTAAAATGCTTAGAAGAGTGCTCAGCACTCACTGAATACTCTGGCAGTTGCTGTTCTGTTCTGGCTCTCTTTACTGTTACATAGCTATGTATGTTCTGTATATTGCTGTTATATAACTTCTGCATCTAAAGCTAGCTAGTGTGTGGTTACATGATCATAGCAGAAGGTCCTGCTGGGAGGTCATCTTCCATCACATCTGCTCCATCGCAACCCCAGACAGCCACTTGGTGGGAGCAGCCTTGAGTCTTTAGAGTTAGCAACCTTTCCTGGCTTGGAGACAGAGCCGGAGGGGGAAAGGCCCTTTGTGGATGATGGTACCTGACACAGCTTATGCACTGTGATGGTTGGTTTGAGCTGCCAACTTGACACCACCTAGAATCACCTGGAAAGAGTCTCAGTGAAGGATTTCTCACACTGGTGGGTCTGTGGGCATGTCTGTGAGGGACTGTCTTCATTGAGCTAATTTGTGTAAAGGACCCAGCTCACTGTAGGCAGTATCATTCCCTGGTCAGGGGTCCCACACTGCACAAGGGAGGAGAATCTAGCTGGGCATGAGCACTGAATGCATTTTCCCTCTCTCTGCTCTTGGTCAGGACTATGTGTGGAACAGCTTCAGTTGTCAACGTGACACACCTAGGAGGATGGAACCTCAACTGATGAATTTCTTCTATCAGACTGGACTGTGGGCATGTCTGCGGGGCATCTCCTTGATTGCTGAGTGATGGGAGGGCAGCCCATTGTGGGTGGTGCCACCTCTGGGCAGGTGGTCTTGGGTTGAATAAGGCAGTCTGAGCACAGGCCAGAGGAGCAGGTCAGTAAGCAGCCTTCCTCCGTGTTCTGTGCTTCGGTTCCTGCCTCCAGGTTCCCGCTCGAAGTTTCCGCGCTGATTTCCCTTAATGCTAGATTGTGACTGGGAGCTAGCTGTAAGCTAAATAAACCATTTCCTTCCCAAGTTGGTTTTGGTCAATGTTTATCACAGCAACAGAAAATAACGAGGACTGACTAGCTGTCTCTGGCCCCTGCCTTGATTTCTCTCTGAGGATGGATGTAACCTGGAATTGTAAGCCAGATAAACCCGTTTCTCCCCTAAGCTGCTTCTGGTGAGGGTATTCGGTCACCACCACAGGACTGAACGAGGGCTCTTGCTCCTCGTCCCTGGCACCTCTGCTTCACTTCCGGCCTCGTGACTCCCTGGCTTCTCCGAAGTCTCTGCTCCTGTGCCTAATCCTCAGTGCCTCTTCCTGGCTTTCACAGGAATCACCGACAACACCTCCCCTCACCCTCTGCCTCCTGCCCTGGGATGAATCTCCGGGGAAGTGCAAGGTGACTTCAGGCAATGGAAGCTTCTGTGAAAATGCACTTCTTCCCAGGAATTACAGGTGATTCCATGAGGCTCAAGCCACCTCTACTGGCAGCACGGGTCTGCACGCACTGGGCACTACCCTTTCCTCCTCCACTCCCCCTGTCCTTTGCTCCTGGTACCACAACACCCAGAAAGTCTTCACACACAAGCCCCTTGCCCTGCACTCTGCCTTCCGTGGGACTCAGGCTAAGATAAACATCATAGTGGTCACCCAGGTGCAGGTGCACAATTAGCCTTTCTGCTTACCCCGCCCCCAAGACAGGTACGTAATGAGACATTATGTTCCTGAAAGTGAACATGCTTTTACTCTCATGCTGTAGTCTCCAGAAAGGAAGAGAAGTGAGCCAATAAATCCGGCCCTGACCCATGTAGAGGGAATTACACATGGGGCACAGTCCTGCATGCTATAACAGCCAAGCAGATATCACAGCCTTGGATATCTGACGGGAGGAGGGACCCTCAGCCCTGTCTCCTGTCAGAGTGGAACTGACCAGGCCATAAACCTCATCTGCACCTCATCCCAGCTGCCCCTCACTACCCTCAGCCACCATGGTGGCTTCTCGACACCATGCAGTTCTGCAATAGGTCAGCACGAGAGTAGCTCCCAGCTTCACTGTTAAGTGAATCCACATCTGAAAATGTCATAATTGGAATTTGAGCATTATCACAAAACTCTAAAAATGAAAGTGATTCAAGTTTTTTTTAAAGGGCCAAATCTCTATTGGGGATATTTTTTATTGTAGAAGTTAATAGTGAAAGAATTAGTTCATTATATAATGTATGTATTTCTGATAAGTACTTTTATTATAATTAAGTTTACTGTTACTAGTAAAATAGTATATCATAGGTTGAACTGTGTCTTCAGAAAAGATCTGTTGAAGTCTTAATCTAGAACATGACCTTATATGGAGTTTGAGTTTTTATAGAAGTAATCAAATTAGGGATGCCCAAGACTGTCCCACCCCTAAATTTATATAACTTCTTACTAAGTGCAAAATATGTATCCTTATATATACAGTGAAGTATCCCAGTCACCACTCATCAAGAAAGCTTCTTTTGCACCAGAGACTACTACAGACATTGTCTGTGAATTGCCCAAGCCTAAGTGACACATCTACAATGTAACTTTTGCACTCAAGGCTCATGCAACATAGAACAAGGGGTAGAGAAGACACTAATGAATCTTTCAGCTCTCATTAATGAAGTTCCCTCATGCAACAGAAGGCCGGGAACACAAAAGGTCACAAATGGTCAAACAGTGGAGACTAGGAGCTTGCAGAGTGTGGGTCCCTGGACAGGACTCCTATATTAAGCTTCACTCACCCAGGTCTTAAGGGCTATTGCGGAAGAGCAGGTGGAAAGATAGTAAGAGTCGGGGAGGAGGTGTGTAACCATAGGGAAATAGAACCCTATAAGCTCCTGGGACTCTGCTCATATGAACCTATAGCAATGGGGTTGGCATGCTCAAGACCCATGCAAACTCAAGCAGACAAAAACCCAGCGTGGAACTGGGGAAATGGGTAGCAGACCCCAATTATAGCTGAAGAAATATTGGTAGCTGATTACTGTTGGGTGAGGAAGAGCTAATCTTCTTAAATTGAGACTCTCTGGATAGGTTGACTAGACCTCAGTGGATGAACTTGCACCTGGACTCTAACTTGGCACAATAGGCCTTAACACAAATGACAGAGTTTATGAATTCTGGGCCTGAGGGGAGGGCTGTGGGAGGGTACCAGTGAGGAAGGGGTATAAAAGTGATTAAAATTGGTTGAGCTATTCTGTATGAAATACACAAAAATTCAATTAAAAAAAGAAGTAATTAAATTAAATGAAATTATTAGAGTTAGCCTGAGTCCAACAGGAACTGGAGTCCTTACAAATACAAGAGATAAACATAGAGGAAGACACATGTAGGAGAAAGATTATGTGACTCTTCACAGGGTTTACATCTGTGAGCCAGGAGACAGCCTGGATGGGATGCTTCCTCAATCCAGAAGCTCATCCTCCCACCACCTCAAGTCCAGCCTCCAGAGCTGAAAGAAGCAATGTCTGTCACAAATTCTGACAGAGAGACAGAGGGCACGACATACTCATCTGGATGAGTTGATTTTTAAAAAGAAGTACACAAGGAAGGACCCACTCTTAAAAACCTTAGCACAGGGTTCTTTGGTACCATGGCAAAGCTTGTCATGGAATATGGCTGCAGCTGAAAAGAGCCAAACTTCTCTCCAATGGTGAGCTAACCCCAAGTTGCATCGACCTGAGCGGGTGAGAGCTGGGGAGCCCTACCTTCTGGTAGTCCTCTTTGGACCTCAGGGCCGCCTCCAGCTGTGCATCGGAGGTGGGGTAGATGGCTGAGCGGTACTGGGTGCCGTAGTCATTGCCCTGGCGCATGCCTGGGGGTGAGAACAGACAAGATTAGGGAGCTTCTGGGGCACCAGACAAACACTGAGGTGTGCAGACACTTTTGTCACATGGCTGCTATGATGGGTTGGCCAAGGGCTTCCTTTTTATCTGATATCACTTTCTTAAAACAAGCAGAAATACATCTGTCTTAATTATAACAAGTGGAGGCTGGAGAGATGGCTCGGTTGTTAAGAGCACATACTTCTCTTGCAGAGGACCTGAGCTTGACTCCCAGCACCCACTGGGACAGCTCACCACCACCTGTAACTCCAGCTCCAGAGGATCCAACCCCTCTGGCCTCCAAGAGCACATACCCACCCCCACCCACACAGACATATACATACACAGGATTTTTTTAAATTTAAATATTTAATTATAACAAATATCTTTGAACTTAGGTAAGTTTATCAGTCTTGGACCATACTAGATATTCCATAAACAGTCATTCTACATATAAATATTTAAAAATAAGCTACTTGTTTATCACTGTGACACATATTGTTTGGGTTGGGAATGTGAGCTCTCCATTATGGTAGCAAACACCTGAGAGAAATCAACATGCGAGGAGGAAGGGTTATTTTGGTTCCCAGTTTCAGCTCAGGGTTGCAGGGTGCCATGCCTCCTGTGAAACAGCACCTCACAGAGCAAACACCTAACACAGCAAGATGCTAACATCTTGGCTGGCTCTCGGGAATCAAAGCCAGAGGAAGAGGAGGGGCTCAGGTCCTAACATCCCCTTTAAGAGTGCCTCCCTGATGACCTAACTTCCTTCTAATCCAGCCGCATCCCCTAAAAGTCTCACCACCTCATCACAGTGCCATGAACCAGGGAGTGAACTTTCAGCATATGGATGTCTGGGGGACACTTCTGCAGGCTGTACAGGACGGGGCAGTGTGCCAGCCCCTCCGTTCTTTCTAGAGGGAGGCAGGAGTCTTTGGCATAGTCAGTATTTAAACGTCCTCTAGTGGAAATGCTTTACAAGCATTGAGAGTTAAAATCCCGGACCCTGGGATACAGACAAACTGTCTATGTATTATTTATTTATTTATTTAGGCCGGGGACAGAGGGGCCTTTAATACATTGTTTTGTTTTTCCTAATGTTCTGCTAAAAAGAGACTCTGAGGGCTTGGGAGATGGGTAAGAATGCTTGCAATTTATTGAAATGAGTTTGAATCCCCAGCACAGAAAAAGTAGTGGGTGGGTGGCTGTGCACCCAATGTCCTCCCCTGGCCTCCAAACACACGTGCACAGATGTGTGCTCACGTGTGTGCAGACATGACACACACAGCAACACACACACCCATTGTGATGGTTAGTTGGAGTTGTCAATTTGACACATCCTAGGATGACCTGGACAAAAAGAGTCCAATGAGGAATTTTCATAATTTTTATGCTAGACTTAGACTTTCAATTTGTTGATTATATGTTTAAAGTTTGAGAGTCAACAGGTTGACCAGCTACTCCTTGTGTGGTTAGTAATTAAAGATGCCTTCAAAACATAAACAAAGGCAAGAAGAACTGCCTTCAAATAATCCACTGGGTTTAGAATAAAAATGTGTTCAGTTCCCAAGTTTCAAATCACAGCACCCCAGGAAATAGCACTGACACGTGGATCTCCACATGGGATTAGTTAAGCACCAGCCTTCAGTCAGCTTTTGCCTATCAGGAGCTGATAAAGCTGTCTAGCTAGGGAGAATGTTAACTAGGTCTGAGGGGAACCAGGCTCATCTGGGCTATTTTAAAGATGGAAGCGTGGTACAGAAATCAATTATTATCTTCAAAGTAAACCTCAGTTTTAGTGACATTGTTGGACAAGTAAACTGTTAAAGTACAAAGGAGGACGTCAAGGTTGCCCTCCACCCCGGATCTCAACCTCAACCTGCTTGCATCTTGACCTGGGTGATTCCTTACCCTGGGGCTGCCCTGTGCCTTCTAGGATGAGTGTAGCAGCAGACTCGGGTTCCACCCAATGATGCCCATCCAGTTGTGACAAGCAAAACTGTCTCTACACACTGCTACATGTCCCCTGGGTAGCAAAATTGCCTCTGGGTGAGACCCATCCCTCTATATTAATGGACCATAGCTTCTGACATTGCGTGTGCAGTCTTCATTTTCAAAGCAGCTCAGCGAAACAACAGGAGGGAGCGAGGCGGTCAAGGACCAAGAGCTCCAGGGCCTCACAGAGGCCTCCGGGAACATATTTTTGTTTGTATCCACTGGTTTCATGGTCATTAGCAGGTTTCGTTTTAGTTTATTCCTCAATTTAAGAGAAAGGAAATTTGCATCAGAGAATACAAGATTTTTAAAAATTTATTTTTGGTAAAATAGAATTTAAAATGACATACTGAAAGTATGAAAAAGAATAAGACATGAGGGACAGGAGAGATGGCTTAGTGGTTAAAAGCACGCACTGCTGTCGGAGAGGACCTGAGTTCAGTTCCATGTACCCAATCTGGCTGCTTACAACTGTCTGTAACACTCCATCTCCAGGGGATCTCAACCCTTTTCTGGCCTCAGTGGAATATCTAAATTCATGTGTAACATACACACACACACACACACACACACACACACACACACACTTAAAAAATAAAATCTAAAATCTAAAAGCTAAACAGACTTGGAGTAAGGACAACTTAAAATTAGTATGTAAACAGTTTAAATACAAGACTCTTGGCTGTAGAAAGAAAAGCACAAAAAGCCTTCTTTACTTCTTTTTTAATAATCAGTGAAGGTTAAAAAAAAGTGTCAAAATATCACACTGTCCCTCTGTGTCTAGGGCGAATCCCCGAGGCCCATGCGGTCCGACCTCACTGGGTGAGACAGCTGCAGCATTCAGTTCACCAGAGATCAGAATGATGGTGGCTTAACACAGAACTGCAGGTCTTTTTCAGTTCAAGTAAGCTCTACTGATGTGGGTGATCTAGGGGTGTCAAGGTGGCTCCACCATCAGGGGCCTCACTCCCAGAAACACACATCTTCTGGTGCTGTAACTCTCACAGCCAAAGTGCAGACTAGGAGAAGGACCTGGGGGGTGGGGAGTGGGGGAAGAAGGAGCGAAACCCCACACTTCCTCCAGCTTTAGTTTTATTTCTGACATTTCAATTTTTATTATTATTGGGTGTGGGAATGATGTGTGTGTGGTGGTGGTGGGGGGAATGCATGTGCCATGTGTGTGCCAAAGGACAACTTTGTGGAATCAGATCTCTCGTTCCACTTTTACAGAGTCTAGGGTCGAACTCACGACGCCAGCTTTGGTGGCAAGCACTTTTTCCCACTGCACCATCTTGACGTCCCTGACTTCCTCTGTCTTTAAACAGCCTTCCTACAAGTTCACAGCACACGGTTACTTACATCTCTTTGCTCAGGACCTGGTCATGTGGCCAAGGCGTCCAGAACCCCCCCCCCCCCCCCGACTCCAGGAGGCCTGGGGCCGGCAGCTGGGAGGAAGCCACACGCCTGCATTGCCTCTGCTGCCCTTCCCACTTCCCTCCGTTTCCTCACAGGTCCTCCTCTAGTCACAGGTGCTAAAACCCGGTCTCCGGTTCCACCCAGCGAAGCTACCTGCCTGGTGCTGTCCAATCCGTTCTGTTGTCATTCAAGCTGCTCTACTGCCCACCTTCAGTACATTCTTTCTTACACTGCCATCTTCAGAGAAATTCCACAGCCCTCTACAGCAACGGCCCAGCTTAGCCCTGGGGCCCTCCTTAGCCCCGGGACCCTTCTTAGCCCTGTGGCCCTGCTTAGCCCTTGGGGTCCTTGCTTAACCCTGAGGTCCCATTTGGAGGCACCACTCATGTTCTACAGCTGACTCTCAGCATGGAAAGAAGCGTGGCTGCCACAGCTCTGGCTGCTAAATTCTGACTATCTCCAGCTGCTTCTTCAAAACACATCCCAGTGCCAACAAATGGCTCAGAATGTCAGTCATCCCAGGCACAGGGGAGGCTGGTTTTTATGAGCTGACCTCTAAATCTGTCTCCACAGAGATGACGCCACCGGAACTGCTCGTGGAGACCACAGCTCATAAGGTCTGCTCCAGCACTGCTGTGGGAAAACAGGGTCTCTCTGGGGGAGGACAGCACAGAGCACTCCGTCTCCACCACTCCCTCTCCTCCTCTCCCTATGTCGATGCACAGCCAAAGGTAACCCAAGGGCTCTTCTTGGCACACCTGGCCTTTCTCTCAGGTGTCTAAGACGAGTGCCATGAATATGGAACAGTCTCACTCTACCTGTCTGAAGAATTCCTACTGTCAATTTTAACTGACAGCTCATTTTAAATTTAAAACACCAAATAAATGAATGGATAGCCCTTGTTTCATCAGAAGGAGGGAGGGAAGCCATCAAAATATCTAAAGAAGCCTTGCACGGCGGCTCAGTCAGTAACGTGCCAGCTGCACGGGCGTGAGGACCTGAGTTGGATTTCCAGTGCCCCCATCAAAAGCTGGGACGTGACACATGCTTGTAATCCCAGCACCAACAAGGTGGGCACAGGAGGATCCCAGGGGTTCATGGCAAGCTCATCAGTGAGCCCCAGATCCCAGTAAATGAGCCTGTTTTAAAAAACAAGATAGACAGTGCCTACGGAGTGACACTGGAGGTCATCTTTTGGCCTCCACATGCATGTGCGTGCACACGTGTGCACACACACAGAGTCCCTCACACTATGTGCCAGACACTGCGCCTTACTTACATTATCCATCCAAGTCTGCAAACACTTGGAGCCTCATTATTTCCCAGAAGATGAGCCTAACACTGAATACCTAAGGAAAGTCAGTGCTGTATGTGAAACCCTCTGAACCATGTTATTTCAATTTGAAAAAATACACATTTTAAGTAAAAACAAAAACCTAAAGTAAAATGTAGTGAGCTCCGAATGGAACTATATGGTGTTCTCAGAGGATATACCTGAGGTGACTGCCATTTTCAGAGTGGTCTTTCTCCTTTTTCATGTAATGCATCTCAGGAAACACTACCATATAACAGAGAGGACAAATAGTTACTCTGTACCCAAAAGCAGAGAGAAAGGTTTGATTTTCAGTAACGAGCACATGTTACTTCTATAATCATAAATAATTTCAAAAAGAGGTGGCGATTTCTTCCTTAGATGTAAGGGAGGTTCTCTTGATGTAGATTTTGTTTTATATATGACTGCTCAAATGAAATAGTTTAAGTTATGATTTTTTTTCTTAGGTAGTCTTCTGTGATTCCATGTCTGGTTTTGCTCAAGATTCCCAAATTTGATCAAATAATAAGAATGCAAGGAAACTTCTCAAATATTAAAATTTCTATATCACCATCTCCAACACGAATGTTGAAGCGCTATAAGAATGTGTCAGTCAAATGGCAGGCCACCACAGAGCACCAAGCATATCAATGAGCTTCTCAGGACGTTTACAAGGTCAGCATCAAGCACATGTGCACACAGATCCACAAAGCTGGTTCTTCTTTGTGGATAGGACCCTTACCATAGCAGAAGTAGTAATGGACATTCCAGCCTTAAAGTCTCCAGATCTATGAGGTTGCTGTCTTAGTTACTTCCTAATTTCTGTGGAGCAGAATGGAGCACAGCGTGGAGAAATGCTGCTGAATGGCTTGCTCTTCTGACCTGCGCTCAGCCTGCTTTCTTATACAACATAGGACCACCTGCTGAGGGATGGCACCGCCCACAGTGGGCAGGGCCCTCCCACATCACTCAGCAATCGAGAAAATGCACCTACAGATGTGTCCACAAGACCAGTTCAACAGAGGAAATTCCCCAGCTGAGGTTCCCTCTACCCAGGTATGTCAAGTTGACAGCTACAGCTCTCCAGTGCGTCAACTTGACAAATCCAGAATCACCTGGGAGATGCTTGTGGGGAATTATCTTGATTGTGTTTATTGAGATTAGAAGGCTCCTTCACTGTAGGTGGCAACTCTCCCTGGCTGGCGTCCTAGATGCATAAACTGCAGAAAGTGAGCTGAACACGAGACACCACACATTCATCCCTCTCTATTTGCTATTTGTGGATGGGATCTGATCAGATGCTTCAAATTCTGCTGCCTTGATTTCCCCACCATGATGGTGGGCACCTTGAACAGTGAGCTAAAATAAACCCTTTCTCCCTTTGTCATGGTATCAGGAAAGGAACCAAGACAAGATCCAATATAGAAAATATGTACGAAGCATGCACACTCATGTATATATACACACACCAAAGTACATAAACCGCATATACACAGGTTATTCATGTGTGCCCTTTAATATTATGTATAATCTTATTATTTATTATTTAAGATGTGAACATTCACATAACAACCACCAAGATCAAGAAACGGAATGTGGTCACTCTTCCATGTGTCCCATCTGATGACAGTTTAGTTGGGCCTGTTTTTGAAATTTACACAGATGAAAGTATGGCGTGGTTTGAGACAGTCACATAGTCTTCATTCTGTGGCTTCAGAACAGCTCTTGCACGAACAGCCCACTGTGGATGCATCCATCCTACTGTGATGAGCAGGAACAGCCTGGGACTGCCAAGATCATTCTCAATATGAACTCTGCTACACATATGCCTGTGTTTCTCGTGGGCAGCTCCTTAAAACAGAACTGTTGACTTACAGAATTTGTATGTCTTCAACATAATGACACACAAGCCATTTCCCAGAGCAGTGGCCCAGATTTATAAAACTCATGTTGATACCCAAGAGGTCCTGAAGCTCCAAGTACTTGCCACTTCTGATGTCCCACTTTCTGTCAGTCTGCTTGGTATGTGGTGAAATGTCACTTGACCTTCATTTGTATTTTTCTGATTGATAATGATGTTATTTTTCATGTTTTTATTATTATCCAAGTACTCCATCCATTTTCCTATGTCACAATCTATGCTTTTTAGAAAAGCATCTATTTCATATGTTTTAAAATCTATTCTTTAAATACTGTGAATATGAATCCTTTATCAGATATAATCTCTCTGTTCCTGGTCTTCACAACTTTTGTTTTTTATTTTATTTTATGAGGTTTTTCTGTATGTATGCATGGCACATGCATGCCTAGTATCTGCAGAGGCTGGAGGACAGAGCTGGATTCCCTGGAACTGGAGTTACAGGCAGTTGTGTGCCACCACATGGGAGAGAGTGGCCAGTGCTCTTAACTGCTAAGTCACTTCTATAGTCCCTATAATGGTTTTTTTTTTTTTTGATAAGCAAAAGTTGGGATTTTGAGATAGATGAATTTATCTAATCTTTTTTGCCTTTGAGGTTATTGCTTTTAGGATCTTGTATAGGAAAAACCTCCCAGGCTTCAAACTATAATGAGGTGCCTGAAGTACTGCACATCTGCCTTTTACTCTTAGATCTTAAGTCTAGGAACTGTTTGTATGTGTGGCGTGGGATAGAAATTCAATAGAAATTTTCTTCTTGTAAGAAAATGATCTTTGTTAATTAAGAAGTCCTTCTCTCCCCAGTATTCTGAAGTGCAATGGTGTCCACTGTCACCTCATGTACATGTGAGTCCTCTGTGTACTTCTCCCTCTGTACTGGTCCCTTCACCGGTCCCTACATCAGAATCACAGCTTCACAGCAGCTTAA
Source organism: Eospalax fontanierii (assembly GCA_035773235.1). Classification (NCBI taxonomy): domain Eukaryota; kingdom Metazoa; phylum Chordata; class Mammalia; order Rodentia; family Spalacidae; genus Eospalax; species Eospalax fontanierii. The sequence continues at coordinate 56,580,198 of CM069542.1, read as the reverse complement.
CAGATAGATACAGCTTTACAATGAATGACTCATGACATGTGGAAAAAAAAAGCTCCCTGTCTTCTTGTTACATAAGAGTATCTTTGCTTTTCTTGGACATTTATGTTGACACATAAATACTGGGATCAGTTTTTTAAATCTTTAAAGGGGAGGAGGTAGGGGAGGAATAAAGAATGAGGAGGAGGAACAGGAGGAGGAGGAGGTAGAGGAAGAGGAAGAAGAGGAGAATGAGGAGGAAGTGGAGGAGGAGGAGGAAGAGGCAGAGGAAGGGGAAGTAGAGGAGGAGATAGAGGAAGAGGAAGTGGAGGAGGACGAGGAGGAGGAAGAAGACGGCAATGACAGCATTATGCTAGAATTTCATTTGGATTTGTACTGGATTTGTAAAATAGTTTGAGAAGACTGATGTTCATAAGCCCATCCCAGCTGCTCAATGGCCAAGTGACCACTATATTCCAAAGAATTTCTAGTTGCACTCTTCTTGAAGGCACCTCTTCCAGGTAAACAAAGCAACTCTGAAATTCCTGTGGCTGAACCTAAAGTTTATTTCTTGATTACATATAGTTAGTTCCCTGGTAAAAAGGGGCTGCTAACCCTGTCCTGCCGTATGAACCCCTCAGGGACATAGGCTGGTAGAAGCTTATGTATTTTCAGTGTGCTGCTTCCCTTGGCACTCACGTTGAGCTCAAAGGCCAGGCAGTTTTTATGAGCAAAGTCTGGATGTAGCAGATGCCATTTCTGGCTCATGCCATTGACCAGAACTCAGTTATACGGCGGCTACAAGGGAGGAACGTTGTAGAGCTCAGAAGAGTTAAGTATTACGCATTCACTTTGCTTCTCTGTTGACTTGGTGTGAACTAGGACCTGTGTCCTCCAGCATGAGACAGATTAGAAGCTATAACAGAGCAGGGTGTGGTGGTTCACATCTCTAATCCCAGCATTTGAGAGGCTGAAGCAGGAGGATTGCTATGAATTTGAGGTCAGCCTGGGTAATTAATAGTGAGTTCTAGGCTGGCCTGAGCTACAGAATGAGACCAAAACCAAAATAAACCCAAACACAATAACAACCACAACACAACAACAACAAAACCATAGATGTAACAACATGCCATAGTTTCTGAATGCTTCGCCATTCATTATCGTGCATGATACAGTAGACCTTTGCACAGACTCTCTCCTATGGGTTTTTAAAATCCACTCTGGAATACTGTATTGTGCTGAATACCTCTATTCTGATCATTTTTCTTTGAATCTGTTCACGTGGTCAATGACACCAGTTAATACTTAAATGCTTAGCCATGCTTGCTTACATTAGAATCCATTTGGTACTGGTGACTATGTTTTATATATCATTTACTTCCATTTGCTAACAATCTGTTTAGGATTTCTGCATTCAGGATCAAAAGATTGTCCTATAATTTCATTTTCTGATATGTTCAGATTTGGAAATCAAGACTATGCAGAGTCATAAAATGAACTTCATTTCTCATCAACCTCTGGAAGTGGTCATAGGAGATAGCAATTATTTCCCCTTAAACAGAACTCCTGAGACACTGGACTTTTCAAATATAAATTCAATTTCTTCAGTGGCCACAGGTCTATTTAGTTTGATTGGGCTATATTTTAAGGAATTTATTTTTAACACAACTATTTTTTTCAAATTTGCTGACGGAAAGTGCGGAAGCTGTCCTCCTGGTCTGGCAGTTTCCTGGGTCTATAGTGAGATTCCATTTTTGATTCTGCTAAGTATTTATGTCTTTTCATTGTTGATTTGACCAGTTGCACATGTAAATACACAAGCTCGTTGCCTTCATGATCATCTCTCCAGCTTGATTTCCATGTTGTTGGCTTCTGTCCTTATTTATCCTCTTTATGCATATTTTTATCGAATTTTTGTGCATTTCATACAAAACATCTTAATCATCTTTATACCCCCTCGTCCATCTACACTCTGCCATAGCCCACCCCACTGGATTTCATGTAATCTGTCATACGTGGCAAGGCCTTTCGGGTCAAGTTAGTGTCCCTGGGTGTCCCTCAGTACAAGTACATTCACAGGGGTCTAGTCAGCCTATCTAGAGTCCTCCCTTAAAGAAGATCAACTCTCCCCCACCCAGCAGTAATTATCTGCCAATAATTCTTCAGCTAATGGCCCCTGAGCCCCGGGTGGGTGAAGTTTAATGTAGGACCTGCCCAGGGACACACACTCTGCAGACTCTTATTCTCTGCACTTTGGCCATTTGTGACCTTTGTGTTCATGGCCCTATGTTGCATGAAAGAGCTTCATTGATGAGAGTTGAGAGATGCATTAGTATTCTCTTTCCTCCTTGTTCTACTATGTTTCATGAGCCTTAGGTGTAGAGGTTCCATTGTAGATGTGCCTCTTAGGGCTGGGCATCTCACAGAACTTTATTCTCTGTGTGTGACCAGTTGTGGAACTCTGTAAATACTCTCCACCTGCTGCAAAAGAAACTTTTTTTGATGAGTGGTGACTGGTAGACTTGTATATAAGGATTTGGTGCTAAGATTCACAAATGGGGAGAACATGCATCATTTGTTTTTCTGAGTCTGTGTTATTTCATTTAATATATCAGTTTCTAGTTCCATCCATTTACCTGCAAATTTCATGATTTCATCTTTCTTTGCTGCTGAGTAGAACTCCATTGTGTAAATGTACCACGTCTTCATCTATCCACTCATCAGTTGATGGACACCTAGGTTGCTTCCATTTCTTAGTCATTGTGAAGACAGCAGGAACAAATGTGGCTGAACAAGTAACTCTGCAGTAAGATGAGGTCTTTGGATGTATTCCAAAGAGTGTTATAACCAGATCATATGGGACATTCATTTTTAGCTTTTTAAGAGTTCTCCACACTGCTTTCCATAGTGACTGCACCATTGTGCGATCCCAGCAGCAGTGAATGAGCATATGGAATCACAAAAGACCCCAGAGAGCCAAAGATTAATTACCCTTTTACAAAAATGTTTTTCACTGGTTGAGAGTATCTTGTTGTTGTTTTTCTCCATTCTTGAGATGGATGTTCTCCTCTACTCCCATGACAATGAATTTAGGAATTGGGTTGTGCTGTATTTTAATTATTTAATTAATTTAATTTCAAATGTTTTCTCATTTTCTTCATGACATACTAGGTGTGTTAATTATTTTTCTTGCCAATCCACCCAAACACCTGACAAGAAGAAATTTAAGGGAGGATTTTTTTTTTCTCATGGTCTAAGGGGATACAACCCAGGGACAGTGAAGTGGTAGATGACTCCATGGAAGTGGGAACTTTCCATTAACTGCTTGCTTACCTAACTGAGGATCAGGAAGCAGAGACAGGACAGGAAGTAGGATCAAACTATAAGCCTCAAGGTCCACGCCCCAGCCCCAGTGAGTCATTTTCTCTAGCTAGGCCTACTTCCTAAAAGGTTCATGACCCCATAAAACAGATCCACCAGCTACAGACCAAGCATTTACACATGTGAGCCTGTGAGGGATTTCTAGAAATTAAATTTCCTCCTAAGAGAATTTCCCTAGATATCTTCCTGCTGATTTCTAGTAGAACTGTATAATGATAAGAGAGACACACTTGATGAAATGATATTGATCCCTTTGATACATACTAAGCTTTTTCTGGCCTGTATGTTCCATGTATGATTGAAAAGACCAGCCACTCCCAGTTGTGATGCCATGTTCTTACATGTCCAGGAAGTTAAGGGCTCTGTGTTAGTCACACTGTCCCTGTCTACACCCAGAGTCACACTCTGCAGTCCTGTGAATCTCTCACAACACTGGTATCTCCAGTCCTCTGGGGTCTGCTACAGTTTCTGTGTTCCCTTCAATTTCAATTCCTCATAATTTGTCAGCACCTGGAAGTGATATTTTCAGTATGTTCCTAATTATTTTATCTAAGATTTTAGTTGCTTTTAGTAAGCAGGCTGAGCTGAATGACCCAGCCTGTCATGACTGGAGCGAGAAACTCTAGTTACACCAATGTTACCAACTCTGATTCCCCTCATCTAATTTAGGACTCTTCTGTGAAGTGCAGTAATTCTCCTGACTTCGTATTTTATTGCTGAAGTGCAAATTTCTCAAATTCTAAATGGTCTGACCATTACTATCTAGAATATGTGGAATTCCACTTAAAGTTTCCAAAAGCCCAGTTATCTCCACTTTCCTAATATGTATGTAACAGGACTTACGAGATTGTAAATGACCCCACAGGAGCTCAGGGCCATTGGATCCAGTCACCATGAGTCATGCCTCTTGCTCACTGAAAGCATCAGTTAACAATGCAGAGCCATGTGCCTTACAAAAATAAGGAACACAAGGCTTGGAACTGAGCTCCGGGAACCAATTCCAGCTCTTTCACACAGTGGTAATACATAACAGGCATGAGTCAAATCCTTTTTCCTCCCCAGGGCAGTCTGTCTGTCTGTAGAATGGGTCTATGTTTTTAGGTAACGCTAAGAATCAAATAGAGTTTGCATCTAAACTCAATGTCCAGCCTAGAAATGCCACCCATTAAGAGCCCGTCCTTCAGTTTGGAGTCAGGAAACCCTTACAACACCAGAAAGGCAAAGGAGACCTGTTAGATGTAAGCTTTACAGTATTCTGAGAAAGAGACATTTGAACATTTGTACTTCAGGGATGCTCTGCACATGTATGATAATTCTATGCAAGGAGAAGTGTGGCCGAAAGAACAGTCGATACAGAAAAACCTCAGTTAAGTTCTTTGTTTCATTTTTCTCTGTTCCAGAAATTCTTGAAAGAACAGAGTCCCTTGTAGAATTCATAATGCTGGTCTGGGCTGGTTTTGCATTTTCTCTGTGTGCAGCTGTCCCCCACTATAAGCATGCACATCTGCTCATTAGCAATACAATATAATTCCCACTGTCTCATTATTTGCAGATGATAGATTCCTTGTACATGGTCTAAAAAAAGAATAGTCCTTCAAAACTGGTGACTTATTGAAAAAAAGACACTAACTTGAAAGGGTCAGCCCAATCAAGTTCAGATATTAATTTGGCAAGTTCAAATATACGAACACCAGCACTTAATTGCCCACTTGATGGGAAACAGAAAGAAAATAGGATTTTTCTCCCTGTAATTAATGTTTCCCAGCAGACAGCACAGGGGTAGAGGGTGAACACGCCACCATGCACCTGGGAAAGAGGCTCACTTAGGGCAGCGTGCTGAAGACCAAAGGGACCATTTCCACCCCACTTCCCTGGGGACCTCATGGGAACAAACAGCTGGAGTAACATTTCATAGTGAGCGTGAGTGTACACGTGAGGGGACGTGCAAGTCAGAGGGAACTGACGAGAGAAGACTCCTCGGAAGGGAACGCAGGGAAGACAGCTTGGGTGGTCAAGGGCCTCCTGTGCAAGCCTAGGGACTTGAGTTTGGATCCCTAGCAACCACGCAAAAAGCATTAGTGCTGGGGTGGAGGCAGAGATGAGTGGATCCTACCGTTCACTGGCCAGGCAGTGTAGCCTATCAGTAAGCACTGGGTTCAGTGAGAGACCCAGTCTCAAAAAACAAGGTAGCAAGTTACTACAAAGACACTAAATGTTGACTTCTGACCTTCAAGTGTCCATAGGCACCTGCATGCACAAACATGAACACACACACACACACACACACACACACACACACACACACACGGAGTCCTTAGGCTTTTTCAAGTCCTAAGCATAAATTGAAGAGCCCTGCACGATCCCCACCCATGGCTTTGAGTATCAAGGCCTCTGGCAAGAGTGTGTGGTCCTGGGCGCCATGGAAGCCTAACAGCATGACAGTGCGGCCTTCTGAGCCCGCCTAACCAAACTTCCGGAGGACAGCCGGGAACACACCATCAGAGGTGAGGTGAGGCAGGAGGGAGGGGAGGAGGAAGAACCGGTTGAGGGTAAAAAGAGTATGGACAAAGAACAGGAAGCCACCAGGAGTAACTGGAGCAGAAGCCAAGGAAAATGGTGGAGAAGAAAAAGGAGAAATGCGGGATTCGTGAAAGAGCAGGGCAAACGGGCTGATGAACTGGTTCTCTATGGGCAGCGGGGTCAGGGCCGCGCTCCATTGTCCACAGTGGTAGGCTCTGAGTACTCAGAATCAACAGTGGTGGACAGAGGAGAGGAAGAACACCCATGTGTACCAAACACGCACAGATTCTTCCCCTTGTTCCGAGTCCCTCAACAATTCAGCACACCAGCTCTTAAACTACACTACAGATCAGAATTCCCTATATGGGATGGTAAACATCCAACATGTGTATCCTAAACCAGTTCCTACTGGGAACCTGAAAACTGTAGATTTTTATATCACAAAGGTCTAAGTCCCAATCACTGTCACTTGAAGGGACGACTCCCTGTCTCCACAGCTTGTTCAACATCAGGTGCGATGCTCGGCACTGCTGCCTGCATTCCCTCCTACATGCTGACACACATACTCACAGGACAGGAACTGCTTCCCAGCTGCGGAAACAGAGGCCTTTCATTAGACCAATGATAAAACATTTCATGTGAAGCTGACCTTCTGAAGGAGGGAGACAGTGAGAAAATGAGGAAACAGACTGATCATTCTGCTTGGGGATAATGTTGGGAAGATCAGAAGGTCAGAAGGTTTGCTGATGAGAGTTACACAGGGAGTGAGGGCAGGGAGTCCGACTTCAACTTGGGGAGGTACAGAAAGACCTCTCTAAGGAGAGGACTTATTAAGTACAGACCAAGAGAACAAGAAAGAACCAGGCCCATCTAGAGCTGTGGGCAGACTGAGCAGTTGGGCCAGGCCCCACAGCAAGAAAATGTTTGTAACTTCAAGGAACAGAATTAGCAAGGCCACTGTATGTGAGATGCCGTGAGCAGGGAGGAGGCACCCATGGGTTAATCTGAGGTCCCACTGGCCACTGTAAAGGGTCTGGAAACAGTCCCTATGAGAATGGGTAATCAGGGAGGGGCCTGAAGCAGGAGGGATATTTGTTTTGTTCTTAATAGTACAGACAATCGGTCCAGAAGACCAGTGTTTCAGGGATTAGCAGACTTGGAGGCCATTGAAGATGGACCGCTCCCTCATGATCTACTTTGGATCCAACCTCTTGTTTTCCTGGAACCACTAGAAAGGGAAGCTTCACAAGTGTGCTCCCTAGGATTTAAGATAGCATATGAAAAACAGAGGTATAGGGTTTAGCTGCAGTCCTTGAAGGAAAGCTACTTCCTGGCCAAGAGAGTGAAGTGAGTTCCAACTCTGGGTGGAGACCTGACATCCTGGTCTGCTCCAAAGATGAGCATATTGAATACTAAGGTCTCCTCCCTTAAGAATTAATCTAGCTGCTCCTGTCAATCACCTGGCTGGGAAGGCTCCATAGGAAAGCTGATTCACCCAAAGATGTGCTAGGAGAAGGGAGGAATGACCATCCTCTCAATGACAGGATAGGCTGTGCTTCCCAGAAGCCCCTCACCTGACGCACCACTGCTAAGCCTGCCTGCTTGTCCGAGTTCTAACTTTTCTTTTTCTTCCTATCTCTATTTTGGATACTGGTCAAAAACCTAAGCAAGTTTCTCTGACACTCTGGGCTTTCTCACTCTGTCTCTGAATGCCCCATCACCTTCTGCCACGCAGCTGCTTACTGACCGCCCCTGCTCGACATAAAGGTGTCTTGAACCCCATCTCAGGAAGGCACGGCTTTCTTCTCTTTTCCTCTTCTTCACCCTCACCTGGCAGCTGTGGCGATTTACAGCTGGCCTGCCCCATTGTTGCTGTGTCCTTCACACGCTAATAAAATGTTCCTAGAGCTTTCTTCTGATTCTGTTTTAAAATTCTTTTATTAAGAAGACTAAGAACCCCTAAATAGAATACTGATTTCCCCAGGAACAGCAGGATGGGCCAGGCAGAGTCCTGAGGGTGGCCATCGGAGAGGGAGCAATGAGACGTGGCTACAGGGGCCACGTCAAAGCTGCAGACATCTTCACCAACCGGAGCCCATGCCCAAACCATAAATGTGATTAAAGATGCTTTCATCATGGGAACATTGTAATTAACGTTTTGGAAGGGTGATGGAGTTCACTGCTGCAGTTAGTGAGAGTACAGGTCAAGCTACTGGAAGAGAAAGAGACTGCAAATAATCCAGCAAAACAGAAGGTCAAACATGGTGGCTCTTGCCTGAAGAAGTCAGACTTGATCCTTCTGTCTTACAGCTCCACCATCCCTGTGGTCCACGATGGCTTCCCACTGTACCCACATACTTGCTTAGGAAAGAGAGGGAGAAGAAGACATACTTCCATTAAGTGCACAGAATCCACACAGTGTTCTTCTAATGCACTAATATGTGCAGAAGGAGGAGGAAGTGAACATCCTAGAAGTACACAGATCCTGGCACTTGCACCCAATTACACCCACGAATGCCACAAGAATCAGACTTCCAACATATACCAACCATATTTGACTCTAAATTTAGAGTCTAGAATCTTGCGTCTTTATTGGTGGTTGCTAAAATTCTAAACTGTCCAAGCGGAGAAACGGATACTGGGTCAATGGCCTCTGTCGACAGGCCACTGCTCCTAAAGGAGTGTCCTGCAGCTGTCTTGCCCAATGCCCGTTAGGAAGGCTTGCAGAAAATTCCACTGTAAGCTGGCGTGGCTTTGAGGCTATGGGGTGCACAGCATGCGTAGCCACTCCCATTTCTCAGAGGCAAGTGAGGCTATGATGGTCAACAAAACAGGCTTCTACTTTAGAGTGGGACAGCAAAGGCACAACTGTTACCAAGAGGGGCCCATTAGCATGCTTAACCTTTGGCAAGTCCTCTAGTGCTGGGGAAAGAAGACAGACTTGAGCTACAGACAGATGGGGTCTCAACATCACCATCAGCCTCTATAACCTTGTTCTTTTCTGTCAAATAAGAGAAAAAAATCTCTGCTTCTTAGGGTTACAGTCAGGATGAAGTGAAGTTAGAAATAGAAACACTCTTCATGAAGACTGGCCACTAAAGGTGTTTAAAAAGTGTTGATGCCCCTGACCCCTTGATGAAGGAGATGAGATCGCTTATAATTGAGAAGTCAGATTTATGAGCTGATTTATGAGCTGGACTCAGAAATGCTAGTCTCTGAATGGTGTACTGTAGCTTGGCCCAAGCTCCACAATCCGGGCCCCGTGTCCTCAGAGGGCACAGGAGGCCAGAACCCAAATCTCTTCGATCTTAGTCTTCTTGTTTCTGGGGGGAATCACAGGAGCCAGAAGACCACTTGGGTAAGAATGGGCATGTTCCAGCCTTATCCTTAGGGGTCTACAACTATATTTGGCCCATAAGTAAAGACAGACAGAAAGCAAGTACAGGATGCGTGGGCCTTAACCCAGGTGCCTGAGGATCCATGGCACAAGTGGAGGCTTTGCGGGATCTAGTAGACTGAACTGTGTGTGTGTACAGATGCATCACAGACGTGTGCATTTGGAGACCAGAGGTCAAAGTCAGGTGTCTTCCTCACTCACTCTCCAATTTATTTTTTGACCCGAGTCTCTGACTGAGCTGCTGGACTCCAGGGATCCTCCTGTTTCTACTTCTCCTGCTCTGGAATTATAGGCAGGCGACACCATGGCAGACTTTTTACACAGGTGTGGGGAAGTCACCGGTCCTCACGCCTGTATGGCAAGCGCTTTTCTGACTAAACCACCTACTGAGCTCCTAATCTGGGTCTTGACACGACAGTACTTTCCATTTCTTGACAGCTTTGCTCCCTTCAAAACAGCAAGCACGCCTGGGACATGTCCTCCCCGTAAGAGCAGATGACATGAGGGAAGCTTCAGTCGTTTGAAGCACAGAAGCAGACACAAGACCTCCTGTTTATTCTGTACTTGAAGGTCTCATTTAATTGAAGCAAGATTTTAAGCTTAAATTCCTGCTGCTTCTTCTATGGTAAGCCCCCTGATATTAGCAAAAATTCCCACATTCCCAAATACCATTCGTAAATACTGCTTGTCCCTCCAAATGCAAACAACAATAACCCAAAATATGAGCAGCCCCTTCCGACTCTTAATGACCTCATCAACAAAGTTCTAAAATCTTCCAACATGCTAGTTACTATCCGTGTCTGCTGTGGTGTTTCTGGGGAAAACACCCGTTTCTGGGGTCCATCCTCACATCGAAGGCCACGCAGGCCCTCAACTTCCCTCAGTTTGTCTTTTCTCTGACAAACAGTTTCAGCACAGGCAAGAGTGTTCCTCTGGTGGCCTTAGGAATCCCCCATTTTTGCTTCTGGAAGGAAACCTGAAGAAGTTACTGCTTCACATTTTAGAGTAGCCCTAATCCATCATGCTGCTGAAACCTTCTGCAGGAGGAAGCCATGTCTTTCCTTCACTGCTCTCGTCTGCTCCACCAGCAGCTTTCTCAGTAGCCCACTGGGAAACGTGAGAAGGGAGGCCATGGCTGCTTTACTCATAGCCCAGCTTTCTTCTGTTCTTCAGGAAAAGGGCTTCACATTCTGACCTTGGTCAGACACATGACCCTATGCTTTGAAGCCACAGGGGTCCCTGGGGTTATGACTCTGGGGGTCTTCTGAACTTGTGTTTTGGCCTCTACATCTCCAGGGTTCCTGTATTCTTGATCTGGTAATTTTTGGTCGTAAGCACATTTATCTCTGTTCTCATCTGGTACGGCACACTGCAATCTGACTATTTCCTCATGAAAACATATTTGCCTTATTTCAGGGGCTGGACCCTCCTGTCTGGTCAGACCATTTGGTGACGTTGCGTCACAGCATGGCAAACAGAGAAGACAGATCAAAGTCGTGAATGAATGACTGTCTAGCACAGCAGTCAGAAATGGTGAGAAGAGAGTCTCACATCTTTTCAGACCGTAGACCCTAAATGCAAGTGCCAATTATTATTTCTGAATTGCCAAGGAGACCTCTAATCAAACCACCCGGTCTTAAAAAAACATGTTTTCCCCTTTCATTTCTAAGTCAGGGATGAGACTGTTAGCTAATTGCTTAGAATTCTGACTCATAAAGCCAAAGGGGCATGCGTACAGTTCCTGATCTAAGCACAGAGACTAAGCTGGATGAATGGATGGGTTCGAATTTTTGTGGTTGCAAAGGAAGTCACAGAACAGCTGGCAGAATTGAAGGCTAGCTGCAGAACAGAGGGACACAGGTCCTCCAGAGCCTCCTGATGGGTCTTGCGTCTCTCGGTGTCCCAGCGCACTCCCTCACCCGCCCCCCACACAGAGAAGCTTAGCCTGACACCCCAGCAAAGACATTTCCTTCTCATATAACAGCCCAGGGAATGATTCTAACCCACTCTGCTGAGTCACATGCCCCATTCCCTGGGTCAAACAATGGACAACTAGACAAGATCTTGTAAATGGCCAGGCTGAAGTCATAAAGCCATCCCTTAGGCCAATGAACATAATCTGGTATCTAGAAGAGTCCTGGAGAACCTTGTCAGGAGGGGGTGTGTGTTTCTGTTTGTGTGTATGTGTGTATGTGTGTGTTTGCGTGTGTGTGTGAGAGAGAGAGAGACAGACACAGAGACAGACACAGAGACAAAGAGAGACAGAGAGAGAGAGAAACACAGAGAGAGAGAAACAGAGAAACTGTTACCACAGTCTGTTGCCTTGAGCTATCCCCAAAGTAATTCCAGCTGCAATGTGGGATGCTTGGTGAAAGGTTCATTATATGATGTTTACCTGGACGAGCTCTAAGATCACTTCTGGGTTATGAGTCTGGGAACAGCATTCAAAACATCTCTGGAAGAATAGCACACACAGCTATCACAGTGGAGTGTTGTGGGCTCGATGGTGCCCCCCTCCTCCTTTCATAAGTCTCTGTCTCTGTACACAGTGTGACTGCATTTGTAGCTTGATGAGGTTTTTAAGGAGGTGACTGAAGGTATGGTAGGGTCACTAGGGTGGGTCCTCATCCAGTACGACTGGTGTCCAGTAAGAAGACAGACACGGATGGAGGACCGAGTGAGGACACAGAGAGATCGCCATCAGCACGTCAAGGGGAGAGGCCACAGGAGAATAAAACCTGCTGACACCCTGATCTTGGACTTTCAGGTCAAGGAGCCTCCAGAACTGGAAAGAAATAAATGTCTGCCTTTGAAGCCACCCACTTAACGACACTTTGTGACTGAACTCTAGGAAGTGACAAAGGCGGTAAATCAAGAACTCGAAGAGGCGACTGAGTGGAGAAACTGTGATGCATGTAGAGAGGAGAAATAAAGTGTACTCCAGGTCCTTGCTAAGGGGAACTTCTCCCTGAGGTTGAGGGTCAGGCACTTGCAACCTGTTCACCATGCTTGCTGATGAAGATGTGTGAAACAGGTAGGACCTTAAGACCGAGAAGCCCCTGGCACACTCAGTCATGCCCGAGATGCTGCTGTGGAGAAGCCTCAGGAGGCCCTACAGAGACAGGACATTAATTTCACCAAGTTACAGGCCACAGAACCAGCCTACCAGGACCCTGGCCTCAGGCTTTTCTGGGCTCCTGATGTAGGTCTCCCATGGAAGTCTAAACTTGCAGCACCCTGCCCTGAATCTTGGCTCTGGCAGACACATGGCCAAGTGTCTGCCCCTCTGTTGGGAGACTTAGCAGCATGAGCTCGACCGCAGCACTCTAGTAAGTACCAGTCAGCTTCCCGTCCACATCATCCGGACTGCCTTCCCCTTGTGCTGGGCAGCCCCGTAGTCCAAACTATGGTGACCCTTCACCTTCTGATCACAGGGCTCTTGTCCTAGAAGTCATCCCAGGTTGACTCATACCTCAGTCCTCTCCCACTGTGAAGCCACCACCATGCAAAACCAGATGTTACCATAACAACCCCGCCAAGACCTTAGCTTCATCCAACTGGTGGCAATGCCTGATCCTACCCCAGCCACCAGTCTGCTGTTCTTACCTTCACTCTGACCCTGACAGTAGATGGCTTGAGAGGTAGGGGGATTAGCACTTAGGACTCACCACTCTGCCCAAACATATCTGGAGAGTGCATCCCAATCTTTAAAAGATAGTCAATAGAGCAAACCTGTGATGGAACGTCCCACGGGGAAAACATTTCCTTAAGTAGACTGAGGCTGAATGAAAAGCATCCATCACGGAGTTCTTTTCATTTCAGAAGCTGCACAGTCTCAGACAGTGGTATTGACAAGGCCACACTTGTAAGGCTGTTAGGATGGAGTGGGGGAATTGACTCATTGTTGAATTGTGCCATGATGTTGGCCAGCGTGGGACTTTCTGTCTTCATATGTATTCAAATAAAGTTTCTGACCACCACGTTTATAGTCCAAATAGACGATATCCTCACATAACAAGTTCTAAGGTAGACAATGAAATATTTAAATGGCCCAAGCATTGCGGACTACTGAACATGACCCTTTACCTTCCTTCATGTTTTTCTTTCTTTTTTTCCACTGTAGTAACCCACAGACATTTCTTAAAAAGCAAACCTGATAACATCAAAAGATGAGAAAGGCTGAACTCAGAGAAATAAAAGAACCATAAATCAGGAAAACTCTGGAACTGCTGGAAAGACACTTTAATTTTGTAGACAAAAGACTGCATTAAGCAAGAATAATGCAATAATCAAAGGTGAACGGATCTCCATTGTCTGCCGTCTTTCTCTGTGGGAATTTTCCCATCGCTGACAGCTGTAAAGGGGGAGGGGTGCCAACGGTGGCTGTGCCTTTATTCCTTCCCCCTCTTCTCCCTGGTGCCCCCCTTCTCCGTCAATAAATGTCTGCAGTCATATTCCTGAGCTCCTATGTGATTTCAAGGTTCATCTCTTCCATGCAGCTGAAACACTAATTATCCCAGCTGTAATTAGTAAGATAATTAAATACTGGCTCACTCATCACTCTACCTTGGGTCGGGTCGTGATTCTCCCAGAAGACCTTGAGCAGTTCCTCAAAGCTGATGTGTGCTGGCTGGAACACAACCCGGACGACTTCTGCATGGCCAGTTTTTCCTGGAGAGAAACAGAACATACAACCCAATTTGATTGATAACATCTATTCACTGCAGGTTAGTGGTGCTCAGTAAGAGGACCCAGCAGACAGAAGCTGCACTCCTCCCTCTGATGGAAGGGCATAGTGTAACTGGACTTCAGCTGATGGTCTCACTCCAGTCTGTGGTATAAAAGCAGTTATCCCCCATCACAACCCCAAGATTTCTGCCCTGAAGACTTCCGTGTGCTCTCCATGAGAACCTGAATCACATTTTCCATTTTCTTTCTTTCCCCCATTTTCCCATGTGTATGTGCGTGTTTGTTTATGCGATGTATATGTGTGTGCATGCTTTTGCATGGGCGTGAGTGCATGTAAGTGGATGCACATGCATGTGTGCCCATACATGTGGACACCTGAGGTTGATGTCAGGAATCAGCTTTGATCTCTCTTCTTCCCAGGCTTGCCTGCCAGCTTGCTCTGGGCATCCCCTGTCTCTGCCTTCCAAGGTTGGGACTACAGGTGTGCACTATACCCACACAGCATTTCTGTGGGCTCTGGTCCTCTGAACTCCAGTCCCCAGGCTTACTCAGCATGTGCTTTCAACAGCTGAGCCATCTCCACAGCCTGCATTTTCATTTTTCTAGTCCCATGTATTTTTAAGAGTTTAATTATTTATTTATTAATTTACTTTTTACTTATTTATTTATGTATTTTCAGGTCCAAGTGTGTGTATGTATATGCGTGCATGCGCAGGTACCCTCAAGGTCAGAGGCCCTGGATTGGGTCCTCTAAGCTCCGGGTTACAGGCAGTGTGAGCTGCCGGACAGGGGTGCTAGGACTGAACTTGGGTCCTCGGCAAGTGCAGAGCATCTCTCCATCCCTACCCCAATCCCACACTTAGGGAATCTTCTAAAGTCAGACTGACACAGAGTTCAGAACTGGAAACAGCAACGTGAGTCTGTCACCTATGGAGTAGACTCTGTGGTACAGAGCAGGATGGTGCCAGAGACGGAGATCCGCAGAAACAGACCGAGAAGTCGTTCCCTTCATGCAAATGAGTTAGTGTGCTCCGAACACTGAGGCCAGGGGCACAGTCACACCCAGGGGGCAGTGTTTCCTCAGCCTAATTCCTCTCCATGGTGAATATCAACTACAGAGTATATCTCTTGTAGGGTCTCCTGCAAGTGGGCTTACTCTCACAGGTAGTCTTGGATGGGGAAGAAGGTGCCTGCAGCATGTCTTATAACTGTGAAGTTCACACCCTTCCTTACTGCACAGCCCTGGAAGCTAGAAAATAATAGACCTCTCTAGACTAGGGCCATCTTTGTACTTATGTCTGCCTTCTATCTCTTTTCAGTCACCTTATATACCATAAGGAATTTGGCCTTGCCCAAAGAGAAATCTGGCCTTTGTCCTTGACTCCTTGGAGAGAATCTAGAGATATTCAAGAGAAATGGGGCTGCCTACACTGGATTTTAGGCAGGGCCAGCTATACACACCAGTTTTGGGGTGGGATTGGCTATACGGAAGGAACCAACCATATGAATGAGAGCTTTGGAAGGCATGCAATTAACAAGCCAACCTGGAGGCTGATTTCAATCACGTGGGCAAGCATGCCATCAATCATGCCTATCCTGAGACTTAGAAGGATTACAATGAGCAATGCCACTGTGCGCTGTCACATGCGGAGCCAAAGGTGAACACATCCCTGTTCCTCTGGAGAGTTCGGGAAGCCACGGAACTCTCCCAGACACTACACTCTGCCTCTCTGGCCTATCTGGAACTGTGTTCTGTCCCCATAATAAGTCTTGACCATGGGGAACACATGGTCACAACACAACAGTTTGCAGTGACTTCTTATGTTCTCTTGTGCAAATGCCCAAGCATGAAGCTTTGGGAAAAACCCTAACTCAAGTCTTTGCTGGTCACAGTGTTTGTCCACATGTCCGTTTTCTCACCTTCATTCTCAGTCTGAAACTGTAGGAAGGAATATGGAAACTCCATTTCAGGCGCCAGAGAGCCAAGTCACCCAAGGCCACACAGCCAGTGAATTTCTGTACCATAACCTAAAACAGTACACCCTCTGACTCCCTGGCCAGAGTCCACTCAGTGCACCTAAGCAGAGCCAGCAAGGTGAAAGTGGAGGACCTGAATCCAAAAAGGAAAAAAATCTCTCATTTTCTCTAACCTTTTCAATATGTACATTTCCTTTTGGCTATTGAAGCTATGTTTCTAAGTAATGTTAAGCTGAGAAAATGTACAAAATGTAGAAGCATCAAGAGAGAGAAAGTAAAATCACCCTCACAATTGTCACATAAGCACTATGAATATTTTAACTCGTCTTTTTCCAGATGTCTAACACCCAATGTGTGTGTAAGCATGTACACAATGTGTGTGCAAGCATGTACACACACTGCACACAGAGTATGCTCAGTCATGATCATTACAGTGTGGTTTTCCCACTCACTGGTATATTGTACTCCTCCATTGCAATGTTCAGGAAATGGCACTTGTAACGACTACATAACACTCTATCAGAGGGTTGTCCGATTACCTATTCAATCACTCCCAGTCATTGGGCATTTACACGGGATCTTATTTTTATGCATGAATGTCAATATTTTCCCACACTCCAGAGGCTGCCTCAAGCCATAGCTGTGTAAGTGGAATTTCTATATCAACATTTATAAACACCGAAAGATTTCTTGGTGCCTAGGGCCAAACTTCTCTTCAGGAAAGCTGACCCCATTTTTCTCTCCTCATGGGCAGCACGAAGGCTAGTCTTACCACTACTGCAGTGTTTTTAACCCTTAGGAATGTGTAGCTGGAAGAGAAAATTCTACTGTTTCATCTGGAGTCAGTTTAAATATTAGTGAGGCAAACATGAATTTCAAGTTTCTAAGTCATTTTAGGCTTTACTTTGCTCTGATGTTCGTCATACTCTTTCTACATTGAGCTATTAACTGGTTAATATATTAGAGTTCTATCACTAATTGGTCAGGTCATACAATTTCAATTCAAATATCAGTCACAGAACTTTGTATCTCAGCAGACTTTATTTTTATTTGTTTGTTGTTTTTTCATTTTCTTGTTGTGTGTGGTATATGTGTGTGTATATGCATGTTTGTACATGTGTGGGCACATGTTTATGGGTGTACCTACACATGGGTATATGTGCATATGGAGGCCCAAGGGTGATGTTGAGAACTATCCCTGACCACTCTTCCATCTTATTGAGGCAGGGTCTCACAGTCAAACCTGGAACTTATTAATATGGCTGATCTCACTTGCCAGCTTGCTCTGAGGACCTGATCTTGCCTTCCAAGACTAGAATTATAGGCTGGCTGTCATGTCCACCCAGCAGTTACAAGGGTTCTGGGGATCTGAACTCAGTCCTCATACTTGTTCAGCAAGTGTTTTAACCACTGAGCAATCCCCCTCCAGCCCCATAAGATTTTATGCTAACAGATTTAAAAGAACTGGCTGTCAGAGCTTAGTATATGCAGCATGAATAACAGTTTTGTTATGGCATAACAGTTTGGGTCTATTATAAATCTCCTTTAATCATTTAAAATGTCAAAATGAGTGACTTAACTATTATTAAAAGTGTCAAGGGACTCAGGCAATGACTCTGTTGGCAATGTGCCTGCCACACAAGCCTGAAGACCCGAGTTTGAGTCTTGCTGATATGAAAAAGCTGGGCACAGCAGTGACATGTTTGTAACCCACGTGCTGGGAAAGTCATGGGAGAGGCACAGGGATCTCCAGAGCTTGCTCACTGGTCAGCTACTCTGGCCAAATCCATAGGCTCCAGGTTCAGGAAGAGACCTTGTTTCAGAAAATAAGGTGGAAGGTGATGGAGGAAGACTGAAGATCTCTGATCCTTCCCACACACGTATGCACATACTAACACAGACATGTGCATATACCACACATACACATATATACACACATACAATGCACTAATACCCTCAAATATTAAAAATGGTAACAATATGCTATAAGAATGATGGACATTTGGTATAAAAAAAGCACTGAACTCAGACTAGATCTATATGCCAGAAATGCAGGCAGGTGATTCACATAGGAAAAAACAGATCAAGATGCAAGAAATGGTCATTTTAGCTATCAAATGAAGGCAAATACCTGGATATTAAAACACCAGGACACTATCTTTTATTTATTACATGTAGAACTGCTTGGAAGTGTGATGGTGAGGGAGGAGACAAAGAAACCTTCCCTATTTTGCCCATGACAGGGTAACATGACTAACTTGAAAGGCCACTCAGGAGTCAGCAAAATGTTCACATACCTTGAAGATGTGAGGTAGGAAATCCATCTCACTGGTACTCCCACTAATGAAAAGACACACAGACACCCACAGAACTCACTCTGTTTAGCTACAATGGTGGAGTACTGTATGAGATACAAAGCCCAACAGAAAAGACATAAATTTAGGAGTTGCCACATGATGAGCCATCATGTCACCATTAAGGCACCAATTCTTACTGCCAGGGCAGTGTCGCAACTATTTTATTGAACATCCACAGAAGGCAGACACTGTGCCTATTTGATGACATTTAATGCTCACAGTCATTTTTTCCTGATTTATTTTTCAATTTTGATGTACTACATAAAACAGAACATTTACCATTTGAATGCTAGCTTTTGTGCAAAGACGAGTGGCATTAAACTCATTCATCGCCGTGCACCAGTTGCCAAGCTGCGCTAGAAAGCTTCATCTTGCAAAACTAAGACTCCCCGCTCTACACAAACTCCCTGTCTATCCTTCCCCACGCCTTGCCATGTCCACCCTGCTTTTTGTCTCTATCAGTTTGTCTTGTGAAGGTACTTCCTACGGGAACCATATAGTATGTGGCTTTTTGTGGCTGGCCTATTTCACATGGCATAAAGTCTTCAAAGTCCACCAAGTCCTAGCAGGTGGCAGAATGTCTTTCTTCTAAAGCCCCTGGAGAGAGAGAGAGAGTGTGTGTGTGTACACGCAAGCCCACATGTGCATGAGTGTACCATATTTTGTCTATTCATCCATCAATGAACACTTGAGTTGCCTCTGCCTTTTAGTTACTATAGATAATGTTTCTATGAACATGGGGTACAAATGTTGCTGTAGCAACACCATATATATACATACTGATACAAGAAAGATACGATCCCCTTTACAGACCAGGAAGCCAAGATTTCTCAACAAAACTCCTCACACAATATCACCCAGCTAGGAAGTGGCAGGATCTAGTCACAAGCCAATCAGGTTTCAACTGGAGATGACACTTATACCCATCCAGTGACCCCAAGCCAAGATTTTGGAACGGAGGGACCTGAAGTCTTCAGGAAAGCAAACGTCACTCAGGCAGTGGGCCAGATGAGAAATAACACCAGTGTGCTAATGGACACCCAAGCTGTCAACAAACATTAGCCTCTTCTTTTGTGATGGTAATATGGAGTCTCGCTGGGCCAGGAAAGATTTTTACTCCCCAGTAAACATTTCTAGCCATGATTGCTGTAGACATTATTTGTAGACAGGCTTAAAGAAGACTGGCCATTTAAAGGAAGCTATCGTTCAAGTTCAAGCCCCATTTGCATTGACAAACAGTGCAGAGGGTGCCCTTGACCAAGCTCACCTTTCAGTTTCTTTACTTTGTTTCTCCAAAGTAAAAGAATCTGTGTAAAAATACACACTGCAAATGATCAAAAGGATTCAAGGGACTCAGGAGCTTTACGAAGATGCTCACACTTCACAGGAACAAGCCGACGCACTGAGCTAATTTCATTCCAGAGGCCAAACTACAAACACTGTCTTGTGCTTCCTGAGATAAAAGGCCAGATCTTAAAAGTATTTCCAGCTGTGTCTTCACATTCCATCGAGCACATAACATGATGGAAGGGATGTAGACACACTTGCTACCAGTTCCAGCAGCACTGTGGGGTCCTTGGTGCTGCTGGACAAAAATATCTGGAGGGGGAAAAGGAGAAGACCCGCATGCCCTCTGAGCGTCTCATTTTACCACCTGGCCCTGCAGACCCAAAGGAAGGCAGATGAATTCAGAGCAGTGGATACTAGGTGGCCAGTCCTCCAAGTCTGAGCACCCACGAGGACGCGGGTGTGAGTGCAGCTTGAAGAGGTTCCAGGAGCTCTGCTTGGGAGGCTGAGCATCCAGGTGACTTCTTACTGCTGTGTGACCTCCCAAAGCTCTTTCATCTCTGGGCTTTGGTTTCCTTGTCTGCAGAATGGGGACATTAATAGCTACTATTGTGGGACACTTTTCTCGTGATTAATTCTGTACTGGATGGTCCCACCGCCCATTCAGCCTCCATCCAGATGAGGGTCCATGCAGATTCCAAAACTGTCCATTAACCTAAGATGTGTGTTCTACTCTACTTCCCCCTAACCTCTACATCCTATGTCGTCCCCCCTTCTCACTCTAAAATGGGCCAGCTTCCTCTCAGGGGAAGATACCAGATGAACTATACCAACAGCTCTCTTGTGTGTGAGAATACCACACACAGAACCTATCCACATAAACTTTATTAACAAAAACATCCTTAGTATTGTTATGATTAATACAATTACTGCTATTAAAGTCAAATAACCTATATTCTTATAAGATTTCCCAAATGATTTCTAATAGAAAACTACTGCTCTGGAGTGAGCCCATGACCTCTTTAGCTAAGCAAGACACAGCTCTGCTCTTCAGCACTCAACACTTGGATCTCCAGGGTCAGAAGGGACAGGGAGACCCAGAGCCTCAAAGGAAGGGGAGCAGCTGAAGAAGCGGGAGGGAGGAAACAGAGGAAGTAGAGGTTACTGACCCTTTCACAAACATCTGTGATATGACTGAGGGGCAGGTGAAAGAATGGGACCTGGAAGAATGGTCCTTGGGGGACTCAGATTCTCCGGTAGTAATAACAGTATAGAGAGAAAGCATATGTCCAGCTCTTGATACAAGTGACCCACGCTGATCCTCACAAACATGTTGAGACAGGTAATATTATTATTCCCATTCTTTGGAAGAGGAAACATAGACACAGAAGTCAAGACTTCTTTCCAAAGTTGAACAACTATCAAGTGAAGAAGACTGAACTTGAGTCTGCTCAAGGGAATGAGGGGACAGTGACAGTGGTACACGACAGATCCCATTTGTATTAGAATGCCATGGATACGCAGAGGGGCATGCTGCCTGTGGATGGAGAAGGCAGGGGTGAGTGTGCAAGTGGGAAGGGCATCCTCACTGAGGCCAAGGTCATGGCAATGGGAAGGATTCCAGAGGAAGGCAAAGGTCTGGGCTCATCTGCTGCATAGGGCCCTTGTGTTCCTGACTCTCAGCTGTCCACTCCCTAGCTACCTGCTACTGTCAACAAGAGACAGGGATTTCCATCTAAGCCTTAAAGATTGTTTCTGACTCCACATCTGCCTTTCAGTATTACAGCTGCTCTGGGCAGCTATCAAGATGGATATTTCAGTACCCATTTTATTGCTAGGAAAACCAAGGCTAAGCACATAAGCAATGGAGACAACCAAGAACTTGGCAGAATCTAGAGTGTTCCACTCTTTCTGCTTCTTGCCCTGTTCTGCAGCCCTGGCCCCAGGACCCTTCAGCGCTGAATGATTCCAACCCTACTTTCTCATACCCTCTTGGATCTAGGCTTCCTTTTCACCTGATCCCAGATCCACAGAGCCTCTAAATTGCAATGCAGACCCCTGCCCATTCCCAAGACACCTTGATACCCAGCTTCCTCTGGAACCATACAGAGTTGGGGGCCACAGGAAGAGACGACATGAAGAGGAAAGCAGCAGTGTGGCTCGGGGCCTGGCTCTTCAGCAGAATGCATGCCTGAAGCCATTCACAGGGTAGCTGTGAGGATAGTGTTCTAGCTACGTCCAGAACCTGATACACAGAGGGGCTTCAAATGACGATGATTCCTGCTGACCCCATTGGCCAGTTTCCCCTGGGGGTTCATGTGGACTCCAACATGGTCTACTAGCCTAATGATGCGTGCTCTGGTCCAACCTCTGCTCCTAACTTCCCAACCCCATTTGAACCCCACTTCCCATTCTAAAACGGGCCTGCTCCCTCCTGGAGTAAGATACCAGATGAGCCAAAACAACAGCAGCTCTGTACCGATGGACCAACAGAATCTCATTTATTCACTGATTTATAGGCATGTGTTTCATGCCTACCAAGTCCCACAAGCTGTGCCAAGTGCTGAGGACTCAGTGCTAATGAACAGACAGAGAAAAACAACAAGCAGCTCTCGTGCCCTGGGCACTGCCCGTGGTGTCAGTATAGGGAAGGAGCTGGCCTTTCATACAAGAACACCAGATTCGCTCTATTTACCCTGCAGGCCAGAGGAATGGGAGAAGTGAGCCACTGTGACTCTTTTTCATGAAATAATAACAATTCTTCAATATCCCTTATCTTTTCTGTGCCAACCAGATTCATGCAAGCCACTAAATCAAATCAAAGAGCACACAAAAGGATCCAGGTATTTGAAGGGAGAAGAGGGGAGAAAGGGTGGGGGAATAATGTTCCCCTTTCCCACACGAGATTCAAAACACTACTTTTCTCTTGCTAATTAACTACAAAGATGTAAGGTGTCAGCTCAGTTTCATCTCCAGCTCCCGCCGATAGAAAATGCGATTTCTAACAATGTACTCATTATTAAAAAAAAAGTCCTAATACATCAAAATTGGATGCCCTGCGGAGTTCATTACAGGATTTGAGGAGTGTCTATACTGCCATTTTATCTTGGCTTTTTCCTTTTGTCTCATCGGTGACTTAAAGTGTCCAGTGAGAAATGTAAGCTTGATTGATAAGTAGGGGGAAAACTGTCCAAGCAATTCCTTTTTATTTTTTTTCCGGCTCACTATAGGAAGACATGCTGGGAAATTTTATAATCCTCTGGTGTGTATTTATACATAGTGTTAGATTCTATCCTCTCGGAGGAGTGCTAGAAACACAGTTGAATACTTGATCAGCAAAATTCCCCCAAGAAAGTGGTCAACAACATCATTGCCACTAAAGGTTTCCTGTGACTGTCAAGGATCTGAGCAGTTAAGAGTTGGTACCTAGTATGGGAGTGAACTGAACACTAACTCCTGCATGCAACCTGCTGGTTAGAGACAGACTGCATCAGGTGAGCTGGGTTACAGAATGGAACAAGTGAGAAGGATCAATGTGTGGGGTGGCTGAATTCTACACATCATCACCTCCATTCCATGAAACAGGCAAGCAGGATGAGACATTAGCAGACAAGTCTGCCAAGTCCAGGCCCTTCTGATCAAAAGAACCAACACAACTCCATTGCATGCCCTGATATTAACAAGAGCACTGTGCACTGAGAAAGTGGGAGTCCTTGAAGGGATCAGATTAAACCAGTGTAAAACGAGGCCTAGGAGCTACCTGGTTATGCCCAGGCTACAGGAGAAGAGCAGTTCACAACTACTGCACCTAGGATTGCTTACGGTGCCTTTTAAACCCCCATCCCCACTGGAATTATGACCCCCAGTACATAAGCTGACAAACATCGTATCTGTGATACTAAGTTTTAATGGTTGGGAGCAGAGGGAGACCTTCAGAAGTGTCTCAAAGTCTTCTTAGCATTTTTTAAAGACTGAGAAAGACTGGTCTAACTGACCAGTTAGCCCATCAGTATAATCAAAATGGTGACATAATATAACCAACTGCAGCTCCTACTTCCTGCAGTACAGCTTACCTGCCACAGGGAGGATTCCCTCCAAGGGTATTCAGGGAGCACCTGCTAGGACCTCTGGGTATCTCTTTAACAACGAATTTAATTCAACCATGAGTAGGGCAGCGCCTTACCTCCGGGAGCTCACAGTCCAGGAAGGTTGGAACTGGGTATCTGGGAACTTCCAGGATAAAGGTGTTTACTGCTAGAACATGGGTTTGCTCAGAACTCTGTGGCAATGTTTAAGAGGAATCTCTAACCTAGCCATGGAGATCCAGGAAGACTCCTCTAAGGAAAGGATGACTCATGCTCCTGATATTAAGCTCCATTAAGGCCCTCCTTGACCTCTGAGGCTCTTTTTTTTTTTGGTATTTTCATATTGAGGACAGTCAGATAGTCTAGAGGGAAAATGGCACCATTCATGAGGCTACATGTTTGTCCCTGTAGTTATTTCAACTTGCGAAAGAAGTAAGGCTCTGAGCAAGAATTCATCAGACCAGGACGCCAACCCCAAGGGCATCACACTGGAATAGTGTGCACCACACAGGGGCTTCCACTGTAACTATGTTACCCTAGTTCCAGTTTGGGGTTTAATATAGTTTCTTCCACAGTAATGTAAACTCTGCACTGACTTTTCTTCTTGAGACGGTTACTTGGTATGCACAAGATGAGGATTATAATATGTTAGATCAGTGCAAACCTTCTGTAGATCATATGTATTAATACATGCACAGATTCTTAAATATTCACAGCAGCAGCATGAATTTGTATATGTGTGTGTATGTGTCCGTGTGTATGCATTCACGCACATGTGTGCACAGGCATACAGGTCAGAGGTTGATGTTGAATGTCTTCCTCTACCACTTTTGAGGCAAGGTCGCTCATTAAACCTGGAATTCACTGACTCAGCTGGACTGGCTGTCCATGAAGCCCCACAGATCCTCCTGTCTCTAACTCCCTAGTCCTGAGATTACAAGTGTACCACCAACCCCAGGTTTTTAGGAATCAAACTCACGTACTCATCCTTGTGCAGCAAGCACTTTGCCAACTGAGCCATCTCCCAACCTTGGCAGTGTGTGTTATTATTATGTCCATTTTACAGATGAAAACCCAACCACCACTGAGGTAGAATTATTTGCTTAATAGAGGCCACTTAGGAGGTGACAAAGCCCCAACAGTTTGTGCCATAGCTACACCCAGCCACTGACTCCACCATCTCATGCTGCTGTCCTACCATAAGCACACTGTTAAGGGACAGTCACTAAATTATTGCCATCAATGGCTTCCTATAGAGCCAAACTCAGCAGTAGCTAGACTGATATTGGGAATCTTTTAGCCATGATTAGTAGGCTTTGATGACAGCTAGTAATTAATTTCAGCCCCCAAAGACATGCCCTGAGGAACACACCAAATGGTTTCAACAATGAAGGGCTAGGAAATTGTGCCAAGGACATTAGCTCTGCAGTGAGAATGTGACTCGGATGAATTCCTCAGCCTTGTAGTCTCAGGTTCCTTATCTACATCATAGTTATGCCAAAAATGCCAAGAAGACACACTGTTGGGATTATGTCACACACAGAAAGAGCTCACTGTCAGGATTACACCACACACACACACACACACACACACACACACACACACAAACATGAGACACTGCCAGGATTCTATCACTCACAGAGGGCATACTGTCAGGATCGCACACACACACACACACACACACACACATACACATGACACACTGACAGGATTATATCATACAGAAAGAACTCACTGTCAGGATTGCGCGCACGCACACACACACACATACACACACGGCACATTGTCAGAATTATATCACACACAGAGGGGATACTGTCAAGATTACACACATAAATGCACATACACACAGAAAAGACTTATCATCAAGATACATGCAGAGAAGGGGGAGAGAAAGAGACAGACAGACAGACACTGACTATGTAGTCTAAGTGAGATTGGCCCACATTGGCCAGCAATGCGACCTGATACCTACAGATGCTAAACAGGAGTACAATGGTCCTCCTAAAAATTACGAAGATGGTTCTGGGGTCAGCAAATAAGGACATGGTTCAAGATTCCTTGTGTCTCACTAGAATCTAAGAGAACGTCTGGATGTTTCATGCACAGCTTTCTGGAATGGTGACTTCTACAAGTCTTCTGTGGTCAAAAAGAAAGCTCTCTCTCTCTCTCACGCACACATGCACAGAGAGAGAGAGAAAGAGAGGGAGGAAGAGAGAGAGAGAGAGAGAGAGAGAGAGAGAGACGGAGGGAGAGAGATTCACGGCTATATGAGTGATGCTTCTGGTTCGGCCCCACCAGCATCTACACTGGGCAATCTCCCAGGAACCTCTTTTAAATAAGGGCAGGGAATCTCGTGCAGCTCAAATGGGATTTTCTTCCCCTTTATCTTCAAGCCCAGTGTGTTTATGACATAATACAGTTTCATTATTATTGCTGTTACTATTATTGTTGCTATTGTGGCAGAGGGAGAGGTTAGTATATTAGTCAAATTAAATTCACATTTGTCTTCAGCGTGGGAGAAGCTCATGAAGGAGGTGGAACCCTTTCCGTGGTTTTACTGAAGAATTCATCCTGAGTTCTAGGACCAGAATTCCTGACCAAAAGTGACTTGTTAAAACATGCATCATTTCAAGGTTGGTGTAACACTGTGACCCCAATATGCTTGTGTGGGATACTTGGCGGATAACAGAGTCTGGAAATGGGGATGTGGGTTACAATGGTGTCCTCCTCCTTCTGACTAGAGAACACACTAGAACCAAAGACTTTGCACCAAGCCTAGGGTTACCATAGCTGCTTCTGTCTCTCACCTGGGACTCAGGGGCAATCAGCCTGGCTTTGAAGGAAGCAGGGAATAGACATCTGTCTCCCAAATGACAATGAGACTGATACCTGTGAGCCTGGTTCGGCATGCTTACGCTGGAAGACATCTGGAAAATAAATTCCGTAGTTTTTGACTAGGTGGCTATCCATTGTGGTGGTCACTGTAAATTATACTCCGTTAGTACTGACATAGTGAATGGTAATTAGTTTAAAGTAACTTTGGAAACATGATTTTCAAGTTGAAGATAAACCAGAATACAATTTCCACGCTGTGTTCTCATATCAGCCTTTCTTTAAACTACCAGAGCTCACACTTCCTGGATGTAGGAGGGAAATGTTTGCAAAGCTTGGTTTTCATGGGTGAAAGGTTTGTGATTAGTACAAATTATTAATTATTACTATTCATTAAAAGGACAAATGTATTGTTTTAGCTCCCGATACATCTCTGACATCCATGGGCTACTGTACAAGGGTGGAGGGTTGGGAAACAAAGACTGTTCAAAGTACGGCGAAGGAACAAAACCACCTCCCTCCACCTTATAGAGCACACTTCAGAGTGGCCTCAAAACCTGAAAAGTAAGTCCCATATTTCTTTGTCCCTTTATCTCAGAAGCAGGGGAAATATAATTAGAAGTGTGGCTAAGAAGCCTTCACTATTGTGCTTGGTGATAAGCTTCAGATGTTGGGCTCCCAGCTCAATAATGGCTGTGGTCTTGATCGGTGCCCCTTTACAAAGCAGACTCCCGCTTCACACACAGGGTGGGGTCAAGGTTTCTGGCACAGAGAATAAAGTAGAATTCCCTACAGAGGACCCACTCCATAGAGCTCAGTCATTGTGTAGCTCAGATACCATTTTCCCCAGCCGCACACGCCAGAATTGTCCTTTAAAGACATTTTTGTATGTCTAGCACTTTCCTAGGGTGGGTTGTGTGTCGTGTGCTTGCTCCCACATCACTGGACTGATATTATTTCAGGATTCTGCTTTTCCAGCACCATAGGCTGTGAGCTGTGTGCACTGGTAAGAGGCATGGCCTCGTGGTCAAGCTGTGTCAGCCTGGGTTACTAATGAACAATCCTCTGTGGAAGATACTTGTGTCCGTCTGTCTGCTCCTTTCATTTTCAATAAATAAACCCTTTTGATCCATGAGTTAAACTCTGTCATTTAACATTTCCAATGGAGCTAGGAAGGATGGAGAAGAAGAGGGAGAGGGAGCCTGAAAAAAAATCAGCATATGTGGATTTAAAGTAGAAGTTCAGAGCTATTTTTACTTACTGCTGATTTCAATAGGAAATACCTTTTACTCTGGTAACAAATTTATTAAGATAAAATTTACAAGTAGGTACAATAGTGCACACCTTTAATCCCAATACTCTGGAGGCTGAAGTAGGTGCATCTCTGTGAGATAAAGGTCAGCCTGGTCTACATAGTGAGTACCAGGCAAGCTGGAGCTACAGAGAGACCCTGTCTCAAAGAAAACAAAACAAAAAATATACAATTCACATATAATTTGCCACTTAAAGTATCTGATTCAAAAGGTTTTGGTATATTGACAGAGTTGGACAACTACCACCACAGTCAGTCTGAAAACACTCATCAGTGCAAACTCTTCAGAAAGATAGAAAATAAGGGAATTAATATTCTAACACCTTCTACAAGGTGATATACTTTAACATTGAAACCAGATAAAAACAGTAGAAAATTAGAAGCCTATTTCATTAATGAACCAAGGGGAAAACCATAATCACTCATAAACAAAACTCAGCAATGTATGTAAAAACCAAAACTTCGCAAATTTTGGTTCATCCCAAAATGTAATCAAAATCATGACTGGGAACATTTTGTGAAAGGTGATTCGTTATATGTGGAAGAGCTAAGGGCTAGGAATGGCCAAGACTCTCCTGTAAAACTCACTGAAAAGGCTTGCTTTACTGAATGCACAACTAAAAACAACTCTGGTATTTTGATGGTGCGACAGACACACGTAGCTAAGAAAAAAATAGGAACCCAGAGAGACACGAAGGCAAACATTAAAGCTTAGCATAGGACTAAGGCTACATAGTAGGTCTCTGGGGCAATTGAGCATGAGCATTCCAAAAACCTAGATCTGTATGTAATAAATAAACCCAATCCTAGTTACATCAAAGTCTCCAGTATAAAAGGCAAAACTCACCCTGTCTTTCAGAACTCTTTCGGGGATAAGAGTCAAGGAGAGACAATGCACCTTGAAGTCACAATCTGGCACTGAGGTTTGAGCTTGTAAAATGATGTGTTGACTTTCAATAGGCTTTGCAACTTAAATGAACTTTACAAAATTTCTTTCTTGGGTCAAATACCTTAAAAACAAGCATCTAGTACATTCCTAACTGCCTTATCTCACCTAACTGTTCACGTAGGAAAAAAAGATATGCGTTAACCTTTCATTTTAATCTTAAGAACAAGTTATTCTTAAAATCATATTTGAGCATTTAACTTTAATTACATATACAAACACATGAGGTATTTATTATTCTAAGTTTTCTTGAGTCACCCCATACCAATCTAGACCTGAAAACGATTATTTTCAGTGCAAAGGCCATGAAAGAAGCTCCTTTCCCCTTTTCTATTAAAATCTACCCTTTGAGTCTTTACCTTTCAGCCTTGTAAATGACAGACTCTAAAACAATGTTTGGAGGTTGTGCCCCAGTTCTTGGAAGGTGTCTGCCAGGAAGCTAAACAGGATTGCTTTCTGCAGTAAATTTTAAAATGAACTAGAAAATCAACCAGAGCAGTATCACAGTGGGATGATGAGGTTAATTAAAAGTCAGACCTTGACCTGGGAGCTGCCGGACTCCAGGTCCTTCTGAGAATGCTTTCACTTCTCTCCCTGCAGCTGCCCTTGGGGAAAAGAAGCCTGGAGGGGGAGGGGTGAGGCTGGCTCCCTTGCTTTAAGCTTTGTCCATGTCCTCTCTCATTCTGACCATTCCAGGGCTGAGGCTAGAGACAGAGAAGGCAATGGGGAAATAGTTCAGCTGTGTCTTTACCTAAGACCTGCAGGGAAATCAGACGGCATGAACCTCTGAGTGCTGAGCCCTGTAGCCTCTAAATAAATGGCTGCTAGACAGAGATTGAGAGAGAGAGAGAATGAGAGAGAAAGAGAGAGAGAGAGAGAGGAGAGAGAGAGAGAGAGAGAGAGAGAGAGAGAGAGAGAGAGAGAGAAACAGAGAGAAGGTCCAGCTTTACATGGACAGGGACACTGGGCAAGCTAGAGTTATGGGCTGCACTGGGTCCTTCATCTGGACTCTTAGACTATAGGCCAACTCCAAGGACCTCAGAATGGGCCTTTATTTGGAGATAGTGTCCTTAAAGGGATGACTAAATCAAAATGAGAGAATTAGGCAGTAATTCAAAATGGCTAGTGTCCTTGTAAGAAGGGGATTAAGACACAGATGCACACAGAGAGGTGACCGTGTGAGGAACAGGCAGAAGATGGCATCTGCAAGCCAATACAAAGGCCTTAGGAGAAACTAGCCCCGAGGACACCTTGATCTTGGACTCCCAGCCTCAGGATGATGAGAAAGTAACATCTGTTGTTGAAGCTGTCCAGTCTGTTGCTGACTGTGACGCTAGCCTGTACAGACCCACACATCTGGCACACAGGTTCCCTTCGGCTGGCACAGATGTGCAAAGCTTCTCTTCCTCTCTGGGTAGTTCTGTGGACTTTTGGAAGTCCCCCAGCTCTGGCATCTGCTCCTTTGAGATGGGTGAGGTTTCTCCTTCCTGCCCAAGCTGGTTGCTCACAAATCCCCCTGCTTGCTCCCCAACCTCTGGCTCCTAGCAATGGACAAATATATTTCTCAGCAGGGATCCTTTTGCCTCTCCAAGTAGTCCTCTTAGATTGTGTGTGTGTGTGTGTGTGTGTGTGTGTGTGTGTGTGTGTGCATGCACATGTTGAGGCCAGAGCTTAACCTCAGATGCCCTTTTGCAGGTACCATCCTCCTTGTTTTGGGGAGAAAGGTCTCTCACTGACCTGCATCTCAGAAACAGGCTAGGCAGCTAATAAGCCTCAGGGATCAGCCTGTCTGTCTCCTGGCTCTGGGGTTATAAATACACACAATATCCAGTGTGCATATATATGTACTGGCATGTGTCTGTGTTTGTATGGATGTGTGTATGTGATTCCATGTAGAGGCCAGAGGTCACATCTGGTGTTTTCCTCTATCAATTTCCACCTTAGTTTTGAGACAGGGCGTCTTCACGGAATCTGGAGCTCGCTGATTGCTAGACTGGCTAGCCTGTGAGCTCCAGGTATCCGTCCCCCTTCTCCCAGTGCTGCAGTTAGAGACACCATATTGCCATGCCTAGCTTTTTACATGGGTGCTGGGGATCTGAACTTACGTCCTCATACTTCCACAGCAAGCATTTTACCCACTGAACTATCTTGCCAGCTCTCACGCCTAGTTTCTTATGTGGGTTCTGGTGATAAAACTTATGTCCTCATGGTTGGACAACAGGCCCTTTATGATCTGATCCACCTCTCCAATCTGAATTCCCCAATTCCAGAAGCATACATTGAAGTTCCCAGGTATCCCATGGAGTCTCCTTCACTTGACCCGAGTGACCACAAAGCATCTTCTGAGCTGGCTCTCCTCAGGTTTTCAGTGGGAAGGATGTTCCATTTGCTAACTCCTCCAAAGAAATTGCTCCCAACTCCCCAACCCTCTCCGTGTAACACTGCTATAAAGGGTTATATAG
Organism: Eospalax fontanierii; assembly: GCA_035773235.1. Lineage (NCBI taxonomy): Eukaryota > Metazoa > Chordata > Mammalia > Rodentia > Spalacidae > Eospalax > Eospalax fontanierii. Next base: position 56,548,974 of record CM069542.1, on the reverse strand, counting down.
CTTTCTAGAATGTCCTACACAAGTGGTCTAAACCCCACCACAGAAGGTTGAGCTCAGCCTCGCCTCTACTGCACTAGGCTTGGGCTCTGCTTCCTGTTCTGGCTGCCTGCCTCCTAGAAGACATGAAGGGAGCCAATGACCAGACACGAGCCCAGTAAAACAGCCTGTTGGGAGGGCTGCCCCGTGCTTTCCTTCCAGTCAGGCTAAATGAATGGCTGGGTCCCAGTACTAGTCCCCATTTTCTGTGCAATGATGTAAGAGGACAGGCCTGGGATGAGCTGATGGAAGAACTCTGGACTCAATCTTCTAAAGGGCTGAATTCTGCCTTTGAACCCCAGGCATCTAAGATCATAGCCTTCCTTCCATGGAGCCGCTAATCAAATGTTCCTTAACGAGATTCTAAATACATTGCTCTTTGAGAGCCTGAGATCCACTGGGGTTCCTGGATACAGCTAAGAAGAGGGAACAAATTGGTGAGTCTTTATTATCTTTTGGAACTACTTTGAAACCAGTCAGTGTCATTGAGCAATCATTCGATGCTATAAGACATCATGTGTGGCGTGGGCCTCACGACAGGCCCCACGGCGCTTTCTAGCCAGTGTTCCCCATCATGGCCCTCAGGTCATCCTCCCCTAATGTTCCTCAAGAATGCTTTGACCCAGATTCACCCTGCTTCCTCCATCTTCCCAGCTTATTGGTGACACCTTCCTGACCCCGCACTCCAAGGAACCGCCAGATTACGCTTCTTGAGAGCCTCAGCATTTTCTGTCAAAGGTCAGAACTATCTTTTCTGCTCTCCTAGGCGATAAGCCACTTGAATTATGGTATGGTTATGTCTTTTGGTTTGCAACCCCTCACAGCATCCACACTAGACTTTATGTGGAAGGCCATTCTATAGATGATAGAAGAGTATCGCACATGCGTTTGCATGAGTGTGTGTGTGTGTATGCACAAATGTGTACATGTGTGTGTATATTATGACGATGCCCATGACTATGCTTCAGTGACAGAAACACTGAAACGAGAGGCTGACACATGTCTGATTTATAAGGTTGATTTTACAGTCAGTACATTAAATATTTTACAGTAAAATAAAGTCATGGTTTTTTTCCAGAAAGTAACACTATACTTAGAGGCAGGCATAGTGGCGTACACCTTTAACCTCAGACACAGGCAGGAGGACCTCTGTGAGACTGAGACCAGGTCTACATAGCAAGTTCCAGGCCAGCTGGGAACTACAGGGAGACCTTGTCTCAAAAAGAACAGAACCAAACCTACACTTAGTAAGACTTCTTTTTCTAATTCCATGATTCCCCCAGGCAAATCAGATCTTTATGTGAAGCCTATCAAGAGTTATATAAATTAGATCAATACATGGGAGCATTTATCTTGTGATAATGGAAAAGATGTTTTGTTTTGCTTTTATTTTGTCTTAACTTTTTAAAAAAATTATTTTTATTTTACATGTATGAGTGTTATGCCTACATGTGTGCAAATATACCCCCAGAAGCCTGAAGAGGGCATTGGATCCCCTGGAAATGGAGTTATAGATGGTTGTCTGCCACCATGTGGGTGCTGGAATACAAACCTGGGTCCTCTGCAAGAGCAGCCAGTGCTCTTAATTGCTGGGCCATCTCTCCATTCCCTTTCTTAACATTTGTAGAGTGGTCAGGTAGAATGTCTGAGGTTCTCCATGGGTACTCACTTATTGCCCTTCAAAAACTCAAAAGGGACACTTTAAAATGTTTTATTTAATATTTTTAACTTTATCTGTATGAGTGTATTGTCTGCATGTGTGTAAGTAAACCCATGTCATGCAATGCCTTTGGAGGTCAGAAGAGGGCATATGATTTTCTGGAACTGGAGTTATGGATGCTGTTAGTTGCCGTGTGGGTGCTGGGAATCAAACTCAGGTCCTCTGCAAGAGCAGCCAGTGTTCTTAACCACTGAGCCATCTCAGTGGGACACTATTTTTAACAAATGGATATATCTAAGCATCAAAATCCTATAGTATTTTAAAAATATTTACTTTAACAGAGATTATGCTTGGTCATATACCTTCAAGTGATGTGGGACTGAAGAACAAGAACCCTGGTTTATATCTATATCATATGAGAACTCCGGGGAAGGAGGATTCCTGGTTGTAGTGCACACTGGCCACCATCCACTTAAGCACAGATAGCTTAGCTTGTACTGCAACTGCTTTTCTGTTGCCATTATCAAACATCCTGACAAATGAAGTTTAAGGAAGAGAGAGTTTATTGTGGGTCCAGAAAGACGGAGCTCATCATGGCGGGGAGGCTTGGCATGGTGGCTGCAGTAGGAGGCTGACTGATCAGCTACTCATAGAAAGTAGAGAGAGAGGCAGAACTATTAGTCCTCAAAGCCCCAGTGTGTGCTTCCTTCAGTCTCCACCTCCTGAAGCTTCCATAATCTCCCCCAGACAGTGCCACTAACTGGGGACCAAGTGTTCAAATACAAGAGCCTATGGGGGATCTTTTTCCTGCAAACCACCACAATCACCATGCTCAATGGTCAGCCAAGCCTTGGCACGTGGTTTGGCTGACACTGTCTGCTGTCTGTCCAACAGATGTCTACCCCCAAATATTCCTTGTTTATAAAGGAAAACTCACCATAGAGGTCCAGTCTGGTAATTCCCTGTGGTGTCTCCAACATTCCCTGAATGTTCTTACTGGCATTTCATTCCCATTTGTAGACAATAGTTTAGACCTGAGCACGTGAAACAGCTCTGGCCAATAATGTCTTTTGGGGTAGATTTCTAGAAAGCACTTCTCCTTCTCACCACAGGACACAAAGATGGCACATTAACCTTCTCTTCATGATCATGGATATTGGTGTTGAGACCTTGAACAAAGCTGTGGTGGCCAGCCAGGGTGAGTGCAGACATGGCCAAAGCTGAGGGTAGCAGAACACAAACCCAGGAGCTGAATTCTCAACACTGCTTAAAATACTGAAGTAACCACTCTGGAACACTCTGACTTCTGATTACATAAAAGTACATGTTCCTATTCTTAAGGCAGTGTTAGCTGAGACTTGTTGCCAAAAGTAGTCTAAATAACTACCTATTGGATCTCATTAAATCCTCATGTCAGTAATACAAAGGAGGCTCTTTTTTTTGTAAAAAAGAAAAGAAAATAGCAACATGTTAAATAGTTTTGCCAAGGTCACAAGCTTGTCAATGGTATAGCTAGATCCAAAATCAGGTCTGATTCCAAATTTGGTGTTTTATCCAGTGAAACCAGATGACACAAACACAAAAGCCCAGAGCAGGAAAACCTCCTGTCAGTCATACTGATGGCCTTAACAAGTCAGAGAAAACCATGCCATCATCAGAAGACACAGAACAGTAGTAGTAGGACAAGCTCTGTCTGACTTTGATTACCATCAAATCTCTTACCGTTTTCCAATTATGGGAGACTTCCTGACTTCATCTATAATTTAAAATGAGAGGACCCACAACACACATCTGGATACAGTAAATGCCTCCCACGTTTACACAACTATTTAGCATTGTAGGAGACACACCACAGATTAAACACTAGTCTCTTCTTAAGGAACCTGTTCCTCTTGCGAATCTGAGTCATAGATCCTTGGAATAGGGGCAGGAGAGCACTTAGCACAGCCCTTCTCAGGTGTTACAGGTTCTAAATGCAGCATGGGGCTCAGGAGAGGGGCCCCACATGCAGAAGTGGGACATCACTTGATAGACAACAAAATACCTCCCCTTCTGGGTATTACTATATGAAACTGTTAACACATGACCACTTTTTATTCTAACAACGGCAGGAGGAGAGCTCAGGCAGGAGAGCATGTGCAGCAGGAGAGGGACATCTGGACCACGGGACCCACACTCCTAAAGTCAGGAAAGTTCACCCCAAAAGAAGAGAGGCCTCACTTGACTTCACTGAAAATTAGCTTTGATATTATTGATCATTTAAAGATTTATTTTGATTTTATGTGTGTGTTTGCATGTATGTATATGTACCACATGTGTGCCTGATGCACACTGAGATCAGAAGAGGGTGTTGGATCCTCTGGAGCTAGCATTACAGATGTCTGTGAGTCATGATGTGGGTGCTGGAACCAAACCCAGGTCCTCTGCAAGGGCAGCAAATGTTCTAAACCTCTGAGCCATCTCTCCAGCCCCGTTTTCTTTTTAAACTATCTATGTATCTATGTATCTATATATCTATCATGTATCTATCTATCTATTTACCTATCTATCTCTCTGGTGCATGTATATGCATGTGCCTCAGTGAAGGGTTCAGAGGAATTGGGTCTCTCCTTCTATGGTATGGATCCTAGGGATTGAACTCACATCCTTAGGCTTGAAGGCAAGGACCTTTATCCACTAAGCCATCTGCTAGCCCTGGCATTACTGATCTCTTAAGCCTCTTAAAATGTTCATTTTAAAATGAATATTCATAGTTCCCCTATATTCACTCATTATGTGGGTCTGGAAAGTTGGCTGTTTAATACTAATTAACTAATATATATATATATATATATATATATATATGTAACTTTCTCTCTCTATATATATATATATACAAGTATATGAAATTGGGTGGGGGTAGGAAGGAGGTACAGAGAGCGGAGGGGATCTAAACACAATCAAAATGCATTGTGTGAAATTTGCAAAAAAAAGCAATTAAAAAAATGAGTAAAAAAAGTTCCCATTCTTGCTACTGTCATTAGCAAAGAAACAGAGGCTCCAAAAAAAATCCCAAGATGGTCGCTCAGTAGTGGAACTTTGGCAAAATAACATCAGGAGGTAAAAAGAAAACATCGGGATTTTCATACAGAATCCTAAATGTCCTTTGCAAAAAATAAGCCCTGAAGGGAAACTGTGTATGTGCGTGTATTGCTGGGAACTGAACTTGGGACCTCGCTCATGCCAGGCAAGCACTCTACCATAAGATGGATTCCTAGCCCTCAAATTTAATTCCACTGTAAGGCATTTAGAAACATCTTCTGGTCACTAAGCATGCTACAGTGGACTGCCAACACTGCCATCTGAGAACCACCCAAGCTGCCTGGAGACTTGCAGCTTAGAACTTCCAGGATCAAGTCAAGCGTGTCGGATGGGAATCTGGAGACTCCTCAGTGCTTTCACGTCAAGCTGGAGAGACCGACTTGGAACTCTGAAAGCTGCATCGGGAGCAGAACCCTCAAATGAGAGCCGTCTTGACAGCATCTTCTAGAGGCACTTATATGGCAGGAATCACAAGCATGCAGGGCTGGAGAAAACTTGGGGTGGGGTCAGGGAAAAATGGGCAGCAGTTTTTTCTCCAAGATCCATCTCCTGCTTTAGGAGCAGCTTCTCTGCACATCCTGCCTTCCCCAGCACAAGTGCAGTCACACGACAAGCTCTAACAGCAGCGCAAGCCTCTTTTCCCTTTAACTTTATTTTAATTGACAAATGAAAATGCATATATCTGTGGTTGTGATGACTTGAATGTGAAATGTCTCCCACAAGTTCATGTGTTTGAATACTTGGTCCCCGGCTAGGGGTGCTTTTTGGGTGGTGATGCAACAAGCAGGCAGACATAGGCCACTGGGGAAGAACTTGAAGTTTTTTTATGGCCCTGCTTCTGACCTGAGGTCTCCAACACTGGAGGAACCCCCCAAGACTGGAGGAGCCCCAGCCGCACACCCCACCACCATGAACCCCATGACACCTTATCTGTCCTGGTGGTCTGACCACCCTGGCAGGAATGGGGATATTCTGAAGAGGCACCTGTGCCCCTCTCTTAGGTTGTCAGACCACTGAGACAGACTCCAAGGAATTAGGGTTTCCTAGGAATCTCATGCTAGAAAGAAAAAGTCGAAACTGGTACCAGTCAGAGGGGAATGTTTTCTCCCTAAACTCTTCAGTTTGTGGGACAGCCCTGCAGAGCAGAGAAGTTGACACAAAGGTGCTGGATGGGACCACACCTTGACCAGCCTGCCTCATGATGCACACCTCTTGCCCTAACTCAAACCTAAATCGCACGTCCAGACCTGAAGACAGACTTGGGAGCAGGCAGTGGCTTTTTCCTGCTTCCCAATATTGTCTCATTGAAGAAATCTCCTTCACCACTGAAGATGGGTGACTGATGATCCTGGTTTATTGGGCTTCCAGGGCCCAGACTCTGTCCCTAAGTCTACTAACAAATGAATGTACCTCTCAGCGAGTGAGCCAACATAAACCCTTCTTTCTCTAAGTTGCTTCTGTCAGGTATTTTGAGACGGTGTGGTGAGAAAAGCCACTAACCCAGGAGTTTATAACATGATGCTCTGAGATATGTATGTATTGTGGAATGGTAAAACAGGCTAGTTAGCAAATGCATCACCTTACATATTTATTAGAGTAGATCTTAATGCAAAAATGATGCAAATAAGCAGCCAAATAAATGTAAAGGAGGGAGCCGTTGATGTTCAGGAAGATGATGAGCATATGTGCAATGGTGTTGAGATGCTGAGACTCTGACGTCCACAGATGACCAGATTTGACCCGAAGAGTATCCATTTATAAAGAAAAAAAGCAAGGAGACCAGACAAGAATCAGTCTCAGTGAACCGACCTTCATAAATCTGATGGGAAACCCAGAAGTTTCAACTTCCAGGTAGCACGTCTAGAAGGATCTAGGAAGCTTCCACTCAGTTTCCTAAGAATAGAGATAAAGAAACAGGCCCAAAGACACAGAAGTGCTTCCCCAAGATCACATGTTCACAGTACTTCAGAGACAGCAGGTGGAAGAAGATTCCCATCGTGGGTCTCAGACAGGTGCTTGACTCTGATGGCACAGAAGGAAGATTAAATTGACCCTCAGAAAAATAGCTGGGCAGGTAAGCTAGCTCAGATGGGCAGAGGTGCTTGCTGCCAAGCCTGCTGACCTGGGTTCAATCATCAGGACCCGCATGGTAGAAAGAGAAAACAGACTCATAATTTGCCCTCTGACCTCCACATGAATATACCCACACATACAGACTAAATAAACTATAGATAAATGATGGGGACTGAGAGACAGCTCAGCAGTGAAGAGCACTTCCTTCTCATTTGGTAGGTTTAAGTTCAGCTCCCAGCACCCCTGTTAGGAAGCCGACAATCACCTGTAACTCCAGCTCTAGGGGATATGATGCCTTCTTCTGCCCTCCTCAGGAACGACACACAGAATACACACACACACACACACACACACAGAGAGAGAGAGAGAGAGAGAGAGAGAGAGAGAGAGAGAGAGGAGAGAGAGAACAATAAATCCTTAAAAAAAGGAAAACTACTTGATATACAATCTCGTTAGCTAAGTTATGCTATGAGAGACTGATGTGAAACTCACTCTTGCTGTCATCTTAAATTTTCCAGAGGAAATCTCATCAGAATAATTTCAAAGAGCTTAAAAAATTATTAAAGATATTTTTAAAACACTGCCCTAATTTCTGCCACCCTAATCTATCACTGTCATTATAAAAAGCTGGGTTTCAGTAATAAGGTAACACTTTCTTACTTAGAAAAGCTATGAGATCATTTATAATCATCATCACGATGATGCACTTTCAATTACATGGAGGAAAAATCCAATCCCTTTTAATTCCCCCTACCTTAACCCTGAAGGATATTTCTTCCAGATCTCACCAGCTGATACAATCCAAATGAAAAGAGATCCTTTCTTTATTACTTACAGGGGGCTGTAAATCAAATGTAGACCTCAGAGGGGGCGGGGACCAAGGGGGAGAAGGAGGGTTCATTTGCTTATTAGGTTTCTATAAAAAATGAAGAATAGCAAGCGGTTCCAGTGCGCCCCAGCCAAAGGCTTGGTTCAGTTGCTGCTGAATCATGAAAGACTTCCCTCACGGACAAACTGCAATCAACCTAACTTTCTGTTGTCTCGCACGCACGCACGCACACTGCCCCAACTGATGAGACGTTATCAATAAAGGAAGAGATGACTATGAATTAAAGCAAGCCCTGCTTAATCACATTAATCCAGAGCAAGTCAAAGGCTTCAATTTTCAAAATAATTTTGGGCTTAATGCCTCGGAGATGGGCAGCCCGCTCCATTGAGGAAGCAGCTGGTCCAATTTGAGCTCCATTGTGAGGCTGGAATTGTCAGGTCCTCACAGCAACACAGAAGCCTGACAGTTTTCAGGACGAGACCAGAAGTCCCGAGACAAAGGAAATTGCAAGACATTGAAAGGGCCCAGAACAATGACAAGGCGGCCCTCCGTGGTGTGGATTATATATGATTAGCAAGCTCAAGCTCACTGCCAGCATGGGTGGGGTGCACTCCGAGTCCCCTGCAGCTGCTACGGGATGCACACCACAGAGCCACCCCTGAGGTTACTGACTAGTAAAAGGCTAGTATCCAAACAGCAGTGCAGCCACCACTGGGCGGTCACTTTCCCCCTCCACTGACCATCTCTTCCACATACACAGCAGCGTGCTGATACCAGGAAGCTGCTATGGGATACCTGGTGACCAACATGCACATACTATCTGAACACTCACAAGTGTCTAGCCAGCCAAAGGGACTTCATGCCCAGCGAGAACTATGCATTTCATGTGCAGTTACCTTGATGGTTACCTATGTGTCAAAACTAATAAAAAACAGGTTGGAGCAAAACAAGCTTCAAGCTGTAACTTAAGATTTCTAGCTGTACCACTTCGGCAAGTCAGCATGTTCTCTGGGTCCCACATTCTTCCTGAATCAAACCATTGTACCCATCTTTGTGTTACAGAGCCCAGAAATGAAAGTGGACCTGCTCCACAGTGCCTACAGTGTCCCACATGTTCACACTGGGGAGCAGCAGCACCTAATTGGGAAGACCACGGACTCAGAGGCAAATGCCTGGGTTCTACCTCTGATAGCTTACTGTGACTACTGTCAGCATCCTGACTTCACCTCTGAACAGTGACGAAGGCTGGCCACCATCTTATCCAAAACTCCAAGGTTCCCAAGTGATGGAAAAGAAAGTGTATTCATACTCAGACAGCGAACCACCATTAAGCCTTTCCTCCAAGCCTTGAGCTAAGGAATAAGACAAGGCCAATACAGAAGACCCAGAAACTCCCTCAGCTCTTCTGTTCAAGGCTGCACAATCACTTCTAAAACCTGAAACCTGACAGTACACAATCACCTTGGAGCTATTTTGTCCATTGCACAACATGTGTGTGTTCCTATTTGGATGTTTGGTTAGGTCCTTTATTCGGTCTCTTTACTTTCTTGGACTGGATTTTTAGCATATTATGAGAAATGTTTAGAAAAAAGGATATCTGTCAATAAAAGTAAGCAAATAAAAACTTATTATATTATTTAAGCCAAATGAAAACACTGCATTTGTATAGAACATCTTTGATTAACTCAATTAATGTTATAGCCTTTGGAAACCTATCAATAAAGAGGTCCAAATAATATGAGTTTTAATTGAGTGAAATTACTTTGCTGAGTCTCAAGGCAACTACAATGAAGATGGATGGATGGGGACAGTGGAAGGACAAATGAATGGATGGTATATATAAATAAATGGAGATGCTGGTCATCAGATGTACAGGCTTGCCTCACCTTTGGTAACAATGAAAAGTTTGCAGGTTTTCCAGACTGAAATTAACTCTGAGATCATTCAGCTTAATCCCCTCTCCTGCTTAAAGTTCCAAAGCTTAATAATAATAATTTAAAAACTACTCTGACTTCTGCACCATGATTCTAATAAAGGACAGTGGAAATATTTGGATCTATACATCCAAATTCCTCAAGATAAGTCAGTTTCCTTGTCTCTTTCTCTACTGTTCTTCCCAATAATACATAATAGCAACTCCTATCCTTTGAATGACAGTCTTCTAATACTGGAAAGCTGCTAACACTTGTCCCACCACACAGCAAAGTCTTTGACTATAATAGCATGTCAGAAGTCTCTTGGATTTAGTAGGAAAGCCAGTTAACAATTCCCTCAGCTCCAAATCTGCCCTTCTGTCCCCGCTTTGTGATAATGGGACTGGGCCTTACGAATGGTTTGGTGTCGTTTCCCTGATGGTCTGGTTGTAAACCAGCAGCAGAGGGCGCTGGAGGGAGATGGGAGGAGGAAGGGGTTTTTCCTAGAGCTTCCTGCTCAGACTCCTGTAAGATAAGTAAGCTCTTTCCAGCTCTCACACCCACAAAGTTTGCTCTCAGGAAGCTCTGAGAGAGCTACTAGGATACATACTCCTTCATCTGGACACGAAGTCACCAGATTCTGCTTAAAATCATTTAAATAGTTTGCTTTCTGCAAACAAACACCAAACGTTAAAAATCTATCTGTATTTAAATACTCCTCAATTTACAACATGTTTACACATCCCAATACACAGGCTGTAAATTGAAAATGTCACAAATCCAAATATATTTTCTATGCCCAGTCTCCTGACAACCCCATCCAATAGCATGGTGCACAGGTACAGTTTCAGCAGCCCCTGTGGCCATGGCTGACTGGGAGACCCTGTTGGGCAGCATCCAGCGTAAGAGTACCATGCTACATATCACTAGCCAAAGAAGAGATCAGGATCCAAAATCTGACCCATTGAGTGTAGTGTGCAGTTTCTATGGAAGTATAACTTTCCAACTGTTATAAAGCAAAGATAAAATGTCAGCACAACCACAGCAAGCGCACAAATTTATCTGCTTCAGTCAAGAGCACATTTCCATGGTCATAATAATCTAAGCACTGTTTACTGGCTTACAGGAAACCTATGGTGCAGATGAGAGTAAGGCAAGATGAGACTGGGAAACGGAGAGCAGGGGCGGAGGAAGCGAAGTCCTCGGACCCCATCCCAGTCAACAGTAATGCTGTTCTCAGCTTGCTCATGAAACTTGCAGGAATTCCCAGCAGCTGTGGTGACTGGCACAAGGTCTAGTCAGTCAACCTTGCACCATGTACGGAGGAGGGGCTCATGCTGAGTGTCCACAGGCAGGGGATGGCGACTGGGGGATGGAGTGTCATTTTCTTCAGTGGTGTAGCCACTGCCCCAGCAAAGAATTCTTCACCCATGCCCACTCAAGCAACCCTAGTTAAACTCAGTGGGTCATAAAGGGAAAAAAATGAAGAAAAATGTATAAAAGTAGAAGGAAGCTTTTTGGGAAGAATGAGTTGAGAGAGAGTAAAAGTGGATAACAGAGGATGAATGTGTATATATGTACAAGAATATATGTATATATGTGTATATATGTACAAGTATATATGTATATATGTGTATATATGTACAAGTATATATGTATATATGTGTATATATGTACAAGTATATATGTATATATGTGTATATATGTACAAGTATATATGTATATATGTGTACAAGTATATATGTATATATGTGTATATATGTACAAGTATATGTGTATATATGTGTATATATGTACAAGTATATATGTATATATGTGTATATATGTACAAGTATATATGTATATATGTGTATATATGTACAAGTATATATGTATATATGTGTATATATGTACAAGTATATATGTATATATGTGTATATATGTACAAGTATATATGTATATATGTGTATATATGTACAAGTACATATGTATATATGTGTATATATGTACAAGTACATATGTATATATGTGTATATATGTACAAGTATATATATATATGTGTATATATGTACAAGTATATATGTATATATGTGTATATATGTACAAGTATATATGTATATATGTGTATATATGTACATGTACATATGTATATATGTGTATATATGTACATGTACATATGTATATATGTGTATATATGTACAAGTATATATGTATATATGTGTATATATGTACAAGTACATATGTATATGTGTATATATGTACAAGTATATATGTATATATGTGTATATATGTACAAGTATATATGTATATGTGTATATATGTACAAGTATATATGTATATATGTGTATATATGTACATGTACATATGTATATATGTGTATATATGTACAAGTATATATGTATATATGTGTATATATGTACAAGTATATATGTATATGTGTATATATGTACAAGTATATATGTATATATGTGTATATATGTACAAGTATATATGTATATATGTGTATATATGTACAAGTACATATGTATACATGTACAAGTATACATGTACATGGAATAGTCAAAGGATAAATTTAAAAATGTTTTAGGACCAATGAGAGGCTCAGGTGGTGAAGGTACTTGACACTAAGTCTGACTGTGTGAGCTAGATCTCCAGGATCTATGTGGTAGAAGGAGAGAATCAGCTGCCAAAGATGTACTCTGAGCTCTGACATGTGATTGTGCACACAGACACACATACATGCATACAGACACAGACACACGTACAACAAATAAGTAAATGTAAATAAAATTTAAAAAACCACCAACCCACCCTTCCATGATTCTTTCCAAGCATTTTACATCAGCCACTCCTTCAATCCCTGTAAGAAACAGGGTGCCACCCCTTGCCCATTTTACAAAACATGAAATGAAGGCACAGAAAAAGCAAATAAAGGATTGAAACTGTATACGTCTTAGGAGGTGATGTCTAAACTTAGTATTTAAAATGTGAAAATTAAGAAACAATAATATAAATGTATTATTTGAAGCTATGGAAGCTTCTAGAAGCACCAGATAAAACTAGATTCCTAGGGACTGATTCAAGGCTGACAGAACAAGGAAGAACACTGCATGTTCATCTTAAATGCTGGCTGACCTTTAACCACATGCATCTAAAGCTTGATATAAATAATTAGGTCACATATTCATATGAACTATAATTTAGACTAAAACAAATTCAGAGTGTACTGAATGCTAATTTAATCATATCCATAATATCAAATCTGGATGTGAATAGCTTTAAGAAGGAACCTGAAGGTTGCAGAGATGGCTCAGTCATAAAGTGTTTGCCACTCAAACATGAGGGCTTGGTACCCGGGTAAATAAAAACAGGTATGGCACTGTGCATCTGCAATTCCAGTGCTGGGAAGGCAGAGATGGGCAGATCCCTGGAGCTTGCTGGCCAGTGAATCTATATGAGAGACAGTGTGAGGCTGAGCAAGATCTACATCAGCCTATGGCCTCCAAACACACAGACACACAGACACACAGACACACACACCCATCACACAAACACATATACCAAAGAGAAAGAGAGAGGGAGAGGGAGAGGAAGAGGGAGAGGGAGAGAGGGAGAGAGGGAGAGAGGGAGAGAGGGAGAGAGAGAGAGAGAGAGAGAGAGAGAGAGAGAGAGAGAGAGAGAACTTGATAATTCATTTGTTCTTACTGGGCCCCTTTCAGACAAAGCATCTCCCTGACTCACTGTCCGTCTCACTCCAGAAGCCCATCCTCTTACCAAAGTCACCTTTACATTTAGAACAATAGAACACGGTATTTTCTAGCCCCTGGAGTTGTTCTGGAATGTTGTGCAGATTAATCAAAGTTCCATTCACCTGTTCACTCAGCAGACATGTGTGCTCTCCATTCCATGCCTGGCCATAGTGAATGAAAGATGAATGAGACAAACCAGACCTTGGCATGACATGCCAGCTTCAGCTGCAGCTAGGAAGCGGACATGCATGTGTGTGGTGTGGGCATCCAGGGACTTTGGTGTAGAACCATCCACTTGAAGTTGGTCTCGAAGCATGAATAAACATGATGGTTAATCCTACATGCCAACTTGTCTGAGTCCTTTCGTCAAAAGTTACTCTTGTCTATGAAAGTGACTTTGGGGGAAATGAACATTAGGGTTCATGGATAAAGCAAAGCAGATGGTGTGTGGGCCTCACTCAATCAGTTGAAGGCCTGAATGAAACAAAAAGGCCAAGTCAGAGGGAACTCTTACCTGCCTGACTGAGCTGTAATATTGAATTTTGTTCCTGCCTTTGAACTTTAATGGAAACACCAGCTATTCTGGGGTAGAAACTTCTGGCATTTGGACTGGGACTACATCTACAGTTACTCTGAGTCTCCAGTTAGACTCTGGGATCTCTGAGCTTCCAGGTTACCATGTGAGCCCGTTCCTCATAAATCTCAGTCCCTCCCTCCCTCCCTCCCTCCCTCCAGCCCTCCCGCCCTCCCTCACATATATGTATACGTATCTGATTTGTTCTCTTTCTCTGGAGAAAAACAATACATTGATTTAATAAATCCAATTAATAAAATAATCTCTTGCAAAGCAAAGATTTCAGCCAGTGAAGACAGGCTTCCAGGAAGCTCTGGAATCAGGAAGGGCCCAGTACTTGGGTGGAAGGCAGAAGAGACCAACGGGGAAAGGAGACTAAGCTGGAGGATTTAGGGGAAGAACCCTCACAGAAATTAAATAAATCACTTCACAAAATTCCTGGTAAATGTTCTGAGGAAACAGGAAGTCCCCTTTGTAATGTAAACAGACTGCCTGATAATCTGAACTTTTAATGGTAATAGCACCATTTTTAATCGAATTTCTAGGCAAGTGTTCCCTCTGTGTACAATGGACAGATCATGTCTAAGAAGATATCTGTTTACTTATACTTTATGGTCTGTAATTCTTAGAAAGATGGAAACATGGAATTTTTTGCTTTGAATGTTTTCGAACATATACAAAAGCAAAATTAACAGTTAAATAAATCCTAATCACAGGCTGATCCTCCAGATCGAAGGACTGTCCAAACTGCGGAATCCCCTCCTCACCAACCCCTTCCATTTCCTTATTTTATTGACAGTCTCTCATATCAGCCCATCTCTACCATCTTCACATACAATTAAAATAAGAATTTAAAAAACTGTTGCACATACATTTAAGTTAGGATATTTTTGTACATACATAAATGAACTATGTCTGTCTAATCTAAGAAGAGCTGTTCTTTGGAACAGCTAATCCCCGGTCCATAAACAAACATCCCTCACTGTTTTTCAATAAAGCTCTTTTCATAGTTGCACCCCCCAGCAAATTCACACACTCAATTCCCACCTTATGGTTCACAGTGCATATTTGTTTGCTGCCTTTGGGTAGAAGAGATGGCTCAGCGGGTAACAGTGCTTGCCTGCAAGTGCGAAGATCAGAATTCAGATCCCCAGCCCCGATGCAAAAAACCGGGCACGGCCAAGTGCACCTGTAACCCCAGAACTGTGTGGGCAGGGACAAGAGTATCATTAGGGTTGCTGGTCACCAGCCTAGCTGCAGGTTCAGCAAGACAGCCTGTCTGAAGAGAAGGCGGAAAGTGACAGAGTAAGACCACACACACGTGCACATGCGCACACACACGCAGGAGTCAAAGGAGAGAGAGAGAGAGAGAGAGAGAGAGAGAGAGAGAGAGAGACCCTTACAAATGCACTCACTGCACTCACGAGATAGGTTGCCTGCCCATACCATATCCTACAATCCAGATCTGCTTCCCCAGGGTGCGGATCGCGCAAGGTGTTTCTCTGTCACTTTGTGTCCTGGATCCTAGGTGTGGATACACTGTTCTCATTTTACTTTCACGTAGGATGAATTATCTCAGCAAGGACTCCTCACAGGTGGTGCGGTGCATCCCAGCAAGCAGCAAATCAGGAGACACACCATGCATGTCAGTTCCACACACAAAGTGATGCTCTGTTTTGGGGTTCTATCTGTCCTATGTAGTGTGTCATCTCAACTATGAACTTGATGAGAGTGACAATCACCTGGGAGATGGGCCTCTAAGCCAGCCTGTTTGGAATTGACTGTGTTAACTGGGTTGGGAAGACCTGCCCATTGTGGGTGGCACTATTCCCTGGGCTGGGATCCTGGACTGAATGAAAGCTTGTTGAGCACAAGCATTCATCTCCCTCTGCTTCATGACTGGACACACAGGGACTGGCTCCCTCAGGCTCCTGATACTTTGACTTTCCCTCCATGATGGACTAGACTATTGAACTCTGAGCTAAAATTAAAACTTTCCCTTTTGAGTTGCTTTCGTCAGGAGATTTTATCACAATAGATTGCTAGTGATAAATTAATGTGCTTTTTATTTGCATTGCTCTGATGATGTTGAACATTTCAAAAAAAATTCTCTGTAGATCTTCTTTGGTGATTTGATTAACATCTTGCCTACTTTTAAAACTATTGGTTTCTTTATCATTGAGTTTTGAGCATTCTTCCAAAGGATGAAAACTTTTATTCTTCTGTGGAGTGCAGAAAAAAAGAGAGCTTGTAAATGAACTTGAAGTTATTTACTGCCAGAACAAAATGTGTGCCAGGCAACCAAGGGTTTGAAATACAAAAAAGCTCTTCCAGGGATGGGATGTGAGTCCTGCCAGCTCTGTGTTTCTGTGTGGCTCAGCCAGGCTGTGGGCAGGTGCCCAGCTCTCTTCTGAGCTCGGATGCCCAGCTCCTGCTGCAGATTCCCACACTGCGTCCCTCAGCCTGCTTGCCAACCCTCTCCTTTTGAAGAAAACCCCAAAGATCATGGAATGAAGCTGGCCCTCAGTTCTCCACACACGAATGAGCTAATGGTATGTGTGGTGCCAATGCCTCATGAAATCAAAGAATCCGGGATAGACTCACACGAATGACACTTGACTCCTTTCTCTGGCATCTTGCCCAGATGTTCAAACCACAGCTGCTCTGACACAGCTTCATGACCCTTGACTTGCTGTTAGTAACTGTTCCCTGCCCTGTGCCCTGTCAATGTCACGGAGATGAGCATCAAGCTGTTAGTCACCAATCTATAGCACCTTTTTTTCTTCTTCCTATAATTAAGCTTAGAGTAAAATCTATACCGCGTGAACAGGAAACGAGTCCATTACAGATTATTCTCTGATTTCCTTCAAAAGAAGACATAATTTCCATAGAAAATAAATAGACACATGGCACCTTGCCAAATGACATCATGTTTACAGAGAATTCTGCATCTCTGGGTATTATTTGCTTATTCTTGGGAATTTCATACATGTCCACCTTCTGTTGATGTGCCCCCCCCTCCCCGCTCCCCCTACTCCCCCTGCTCCCCTGAACCTGGCCCTCTGCTTCATATTCTTTTCTTTTTATAACTCATTAAATCTAGAAAGCCCATGATCAGTTCGTGGCACCACAGAAAATGATAGTTACCAGCCACAGAGGCAGGCTATTAACATGGAGCTCAGTTGGTACCAGAATCTGATGCCTAAACAAAATTTAAAAGATGGCTATACAACAAAACAATTTTTTCTAAAGACATTACATTGAGGAAAGACCAAATCACAATATGAAACTTCAGTTCACACAAGAACATGCATCCAAGAATAACTGAGTCCTTTCCTTTACTGTGTAGACAGCATCACACATCTACATTGTCTTCTTTGGTGCTCATGACAAACCTACAAGGGACGTGAGAAGACGCTTTTTCCACAAGTGGCAGCAGGGTTGGTGCCTCCCTGGGCCATGCCCTGTCCTGCTGGCCCCCTAGAGCTAACGCATCTCTGCTGTCCACACACACATGCTACCATGTGGTCAGAAACCTCAAAGATACAGCAGCGTACTCCCAGCCCCACAAAAGGAATCCAGGAATCAATGATAACCCCATTGCTTTAGGTTTTGGGTTTTTTTTTCTAAAAGAAACAGGTCTATATCAGGACATATTTCCGATTCTGAGTTCTGTTTCTTTAAGAAACGAAATTCCTTTAAGCCTTTACTTTCCCAGTGAAGGACAGCCCACAAAGGAATATCTTACAATGGAACCATTTAAATGGCTCACTCTGCAGTGTGGTCTCTTTGAGCACAATTGCTTGGATGAATTCTACACTTGCCCATTATCTGAACACAACGTGTGGTGGCCAATTGCATTTTGTGGTAACAATGCCTCCATATTGGCTAGCACTCTGGTTTCAGCTGCCAATACATGCCCTGGAGAAGCATTCAGACCTGGAGACAAATGACTGTCTAGGAACACAGAGAAGACCGGCAGGTGGGTTTCCAGGGATGTCTTATCTGTTCAGAGCCATTGTATTCCAATCTGCATGTCTTCCAGAAAACTAAAAATAAGGGTCCCGGGAGGTGGCAAGAGGTTACTGCTGTAAAACCGTGTTCTAACGACAAGAAGTAGAATTATACCGAGATTCTAGGAAGGTAACATGAGCTAAATCTCCTCAGTTGCTTAGCTCAGCTAGGTGTATGGAGAACAGCTTGACAGTCCAATGTGGTCTATTAAGAAAAGCAGCACGAGCCAGTCGTGGCTCACCTGGAATCCCAGAACTTGGGAAGTCGAGGCAGGTCAGCTTGTGCTGTAGAGTGAGACTCTGTCACAAAATCAACCCAATAACAAGAGAAAGACAAAGAGGAAGGTAAGGAGGAGAAAGAGGAAGAGCGAGAGGAAGAAGAAGAGGAAAAGGAAGAAGAGGAGGGGGAGGAGGAAGAAAGACAACCAGATTATGTAGAGTTGCTTAAAGAAAATACCAGAGCCGTATTACAAGCCCATTCCGGGCAAAGGAAGAATTTGTGGCCCTCTCACTTTTGACATCAGCATTACTGTCTTTTCCTAGTTTCTTGTAGTGCAGAACTTGTTTGAACATCTTCTTAATCCCCAACTGTGGTAGTTTCAACAGTTCTTACTATACACCTGGCCCTGTTCTAAAGGACAAGGAGGGAGGACACAGATGTCAAAGATTCAGTGTCCCAGAACTGGAGACATGGCTCAGTTGGTAAAACATTTGCTTTATAAGAGGGAGAACCTGAGCTCGATGGTCCCTGGAACTCACCTAAAGAAGCAGGGGGTCGGGGAACATGCTTGAAATCCCAGCGCTGGTGGATCCCTGGGACCAGCTGCTCAGCCGATCTAGCCTGATTGGTGAGCTCCAGGCCACCGAGAGGCCTTGTCTTAAGGAGGTGGAGAGTGTCTTTGAGGCTGATATCTGAGGTTGTCCTCTGACACACACACACACACACACACACACACACACACACACACACGAACCAAAGTGAGACCTGTGACTGGGGGTATGATGAGGGAGCACCTGCTAGTCTACTCCAAGGAGGAGAGGGCGAGGCGGCACAGGGAGCAGAACTTTCTGGCGGGTGATGGACAGAACCCAGGAGTAAAATCTCTCCTCATCTCCTCCCTTGATTTAGAAGTCATTTGTCAGCAGACACTTTCCACTCAGATGTCCTGAGTGTTACTAAACACGACCATAAGATGAGACTGAAGTGTTCCCAGTCCGTTTAAAAATGAAGAAATGATTTGCCTGCTATCTTAGTGCAGAACCCATCTTTTCCACGAGGATATGGCGTCCTGCAACATGACACTGCTTGTCCTTGAAGGCCTTCATTTGCTTGTTTCCTCATCAAATGCTTATTACACTGTACCAAGGTTATAAAGAAACTCCTACTTCACCCAGGCAGGAACCGGTCACTGCAGTGTAGTAAATGCCATGGGAGAGTGTGGTACAGAGTGGGGTCAGTGGTGCAGTGAGGAAAGGTTCCTGGAGAAGGAAGACCAAGTACTGCTCACTTGATGCACCTGAACATGTCCAAGTCCATGCTTTGGAGGGAGGGATGAGGAACGCCCAGCCCTGTGCCCCTTAGTGGGAATTCTGTACAGGAAGAGATCTCTTCCAGTGTGCTGATGAGGAATGCTAAATGATACTCCTTTTCCTTGTTTGGAGATAAAGAAATAGTTAATGAGACACTGTGTGACTTATGCTTGGTTCCCAAGTGGTGTAAGGGACTGTCAGGTTGCAAACTCTGGTCTCTGGAGCCCACCTGTTAATGTATGTCTACTGCTATGCAGAGCTGAATGCTCTGTGCAGGGGCACAGGCTGAATCCGAGACCCATGTGAAATGCCCAGGGATGACTGCACTAGCTCCATCCCTGGGAAACTATAGCACGGAGCCTGAGTTATACACTCCCCTCAATGGATGAAATGGCAACAGAAGAAAAAGGAAAACAAAGCAGATATGCCCACACCACCTGATATGCTCTCTCCAGCTTAACTCTGTCTATCCATGAGCTGCTTCTTCAGGCCTCACAGCCTCCCCTCCCACTGTGTGGCCACAGCAAGAACCCAAAGAAATTTCTTTTGACTGTTCTTATGAATGACAGAACGTGTGCTTGCATTGTTTGGGACAGCCGTCCAGAGACATAATTACATGATTAGACACTGCGTCCTCTCCAGGAAATCGCAAGCATCATAATTACCCCACCCTGGAGGGAGCGGGGTAAACAATACGCAATCAGGCTGTTGACAAGGCTTTGCACCAAGCCCAAGGCCTGGTTAGTCCCCATTAAAGACGGAAGTGGCACAATTCTTCTTCCTCTACGTTCATATCGAGAGATACAACAAACTATAATCAGGGATATAATCAAGAATGTAACAAAACACTGATTGCCCTTAATGACCTTATTATTCTTTCATTGAATGTGTTAGGAGAACTGGGCAATGTATTCCCATGGTTCTCCAAGTGGTGTGTGTGTGTGTGTGTGTGTGTGTGTGTGTGTGTGCCTGTATATACATATATATATATATATATATGTCTCATATACATATGTATATGGCTGACCTGCAGATTTAAACATGTTGGTACAAGTGGAAGTCTCCCACCTCTACCTGTATACAAAGAGAACATGTGCATTTTACCATATTTTGTGTGCCATATGACCTCTGCAATACACCAAAACTACTTCAAAATCATGTATAGGCTTCACTGAATATCTGAAACTATAGAACTTCTGGGAGAAAAAAAAAACAGAAATACCTTTATAAATATCAGTTAAGTAAAGATTTCTTAAATATGATATAAAGTATTCTCTACAAAAGAACAAACTAAAAGACTGGGCTTCATTAAAAAATCTAAACTTTCAGACTGGAGAGATGGCTCAGTGGTTAAGAGCACTGGCTGCTCCTGTGGAAGACCCAGGTTCAGTTCTCAGCACCCACACAGCAGTTAACAATTGTCCATAGCTCCAGTTCTAGGAGATCCAACACCCTCTTCTGAGCTCCGTGGGTACTGCATGACATGGGTGCACTTACAAACATGCAGGCAATATACTCATAAACATAAAATAAAAATAATAATTAAAAATCTAAAATGTTTTGGCTGGCAGTATAGCTCAGTGGCAGTATGCCTGCCAGACGAGTACAAGGGTTCCATCCCCAATACCATAAAAAAGGACCAAAGTGTTCGACTTTGCAAAATCCACTGGCCAAAACATGAAGTGGCAAGCCAAAGACTTGAAGAGAATAATTGCAAATCTATATCTAATAAAAGACTTGTATCTAGAATACATAGAGAAGTCTTATAATTGTAGAATAATCAGCCCAATCAACTAAGAAAAGAACACAAAGGAGGGAAAGTTTCATGAAAGAAGATGTCTGGGAGCAAATGAACTCATCATAATGACATCAGTCACCAAGGAGAGGCAGGTGAAGCCACAGGATGATGCCATCACACACCCCTCAAAAGATTAAAATCAGAGACAGATCACACCAGGTGTTTGTGAGGGTGTGGAGAGACATGCATGGCTGGTGGGAGTTTAGTGGGACCACCATCTTGGAACCAGTCTGGCATTTTCAAACTGGCATGGTCAACCTTCCCCATAATCAAGATAATGAACAGACCGTCACCTTCCCCACAATCAAGATAATGAACAGACTGTCACCCTAAAGCTTCTTGCAGAAGTGGGCCTCGATCACTTCTCCTTCCTGTTTTCCTCAGACACCAACTCCTTGATCCCAGGACTACTCTGACTTACTGTCACTGTAGATAAATTTGGATTTTCTATGGACTCACATAGTATTTTTAATAATATTGTTTAATTCTTTTTCTTTATATATTCAATAACATCAGTGATAACTCCAAAGCAATTAACTGCATGAGAGAAACCAGAAATAAAAAATACATACTATGCGGCTGGAGAGATGGCTCAGCAGTTAGCAACATTGGCTGTAGTATGTGTTTTTTAATAATATTGTTTAACTCTTTTTATTTATTTTTATTTTATGTGTATGAGTGTATTGTCTGCATGTGTATAAGTGCACCCATGTCATGCAGTGCCCACAGAAGAGAGAAGAGGGTGTCTTCACATCAGGTAAACCTCTCTGAAAATGCTGTCACAGACACATCCAGAGGTGGGTCTCCCAAGTGGCTCTAAACTCCATCAAGAGACATGACACCACAGAACAACTACATGCCATGGAACTTTATCTTATGCACAAAATCATTTAGATGCAGAGAAGTATCATCAGGCTACATGCATAAGGGGCATATGAAACATAAATGAATTCTAGATATAAACTTGGATCTCAATGCCCAAATCTTACTGCATTTATGCAAATATTCCAGAATCTGAAAACATTTGAAATCAGAAACATTATAGGCCCCAGCATTCTGGATAAGGGAGGCCCGACCTGAATTTCATTCTATACTAAAAATGTTTGGGGTGGTGAAAGATATGGTTTAACATTTTATGAGGTGAAATGCCACATGTTAATAATGTTCTCAAGAGCTACTAGAAACGAGGAGGAACCATGTCACTGGCTGCATGACTCAGTGTGAGAAGACCATCTAAAGTTCACTGGCATTTCCTAAAACACTGGCTCGAAGAACAGCTTCCTGGTGCTGACATTATCTCACAGTGTGAGCATGGAGGCATGGCTTCCTCTATCATAAACTGTTAGATTACTGAAGTAAGATCTACTTTCTATAGGACGCAGAAGTAAAGCTTTCCCAGGTTGGCGAGATGGTTCAGTGTGTAAAGGCCCTTCCACACAAGCCTGACCACCCAGGTTCGATCCCCAGAACCCACATAAAGGTGGAAGGAGAGAAATTATCCCACAACGTGTCATCTGACCTCCACATACACACCGTGACACACACATCAACACATACACATTGTGTGTGTGTGTGTGTACACACAATAATAACAATAATAGAGGTAAAGTCTGTAAAAAGAATTTTTGTGTTTCTTTTGGTTTGGTTTTTATTGTTTGCCTTTGACAGGGTCTCCCAAGTCCCAGCCTGCCTGAAAGTCATGATGTGGACCAGGTGGCCTCATCTCACAGGGATCCACTTGCCTCTGCTTCCCAAGGGCTAGGATTAAAGGCATGCCAAAGGTTTGTTTTTTCTTTTTTAGTAAAGAAAGACATGGTGAGATCCCATTTACTTGGGACAGAGCAAAAAACTGGGGCATGAACACACACGGCCAAGTGCTGAACTTTAAAGCTCAGTTCCATGTGGGTTTTGCATGCTTCCTTTCTAGATGCATCCAACTCTTGAAATTCACAGAGACAGGACAGCAGCATCACTCAGCAAAGACCTGACCACAAGGTGGATGAAACCATGTCTCATTCTCTCCTCCTACCCTTCTGCATGGTGGACCTCCATTGCCTTGTGAAGGACCCAGAGCCCAAGGCTGAGCCTCAAGGAGCCACCACGAAGCTGGGGACCCACAAGAGAAAAGAAACCTGAAAAGCAATCTGTCTTGAAAGAAAATAAAGTCAAAGATCTGTCCAGACTCTTTCAATGAAAAGGCCTCACAGGATCTGTTCCAGAGACGTGGGGAGCAAGGTTCATAAAATGATGTATGGCGGTAACAGAATGCACGAGCATGCGGAAGCAACATGGGGAAAGAGCAGCATTTACTTTCTATCTCATGGAAGAAACGGAGCCCATTGATAGAGGCAGAGTGGCTACTAAAGGCTTGGATTAGAGAACAAGGCCATTGACTGCATGTGATGAAAACAAGGTGACAATTAGACAACCTTGGAATTTGCAGTGTGAGGGGCTGAGAGAATAGCAAGGTCATTCAAGGAACAAGTAGAAGCCAGAGAGACAGTCACTTGGAGCTGAGAATGACATGGTTTGTGTTCAGACATGGGGACTGACAAACAGGAGCTGGAGCTGGCCTCAGAATTAACTGAGGACACAGTAAATTTCCACCAAGCCTCAGTGTGGGGTGGAGACATGCTGTCCTGGAGAAAGCTGAAGCCAGTAAGCACACGGAAGACCAGCTTCAGTCTTGAGTGTATGGGAGACAAACAGCCAGGACACAGAATGAGCCTGGAATCGGGCAGAATAGCCAGGATCCAGGAGCCAGCACCTCCTCCCACCCACATACACTCTAAATAAATAAGTAGAAACTAGCTGGACTGGAGAGATGCCTCAGTTAGTAAAGAGCCTGAGCCTGCTACACAAGTATAAGAACGTGAGTTCTGATTCCTAAAACTCATGTAAAATGCCAGGCAGGGTGATGAATGCCTATAACCCCAGCTGCAGATGAGGAATAGGTGGTGAGTCTCTGAAGCTTCTAGCCAGCCTACCAGAATTGATAAGCTTTGTGTTCAAGGAGAACCCTGTCTCAAAAATGAAGGTGGAAAGTGATTGAGGAAAGACACCTGATGTCATCCATCTCTGCCTCCACACTCATACACATACACACATACACATACATGCATACATATATATATCACACATACACATACTATACACATACCTCAAAAAAACAAGCTTTCACACTGTAGAAGACAAGGAATAGAATGTGGGTGCTAAGTGGAAAATAAAGATCTAAAAATGTTACACATTCTACTCTTCCAGAAACATTCTGGAATCATACAATTATGTGACATTCTGAAGAAGTCAAAACCATTCCTAAAGAAACAGTCTGTGGCTACAGGAGGCTTTTGGGGAAGGGCATAAACAGATGGAGCCTGAGAACCTTTTAGGGCAGTGAACCCATTCTTTATGAGAGGGTAATGGTCAATAATATCATTATACATTGATCAAAGTTCACAGAGTGCAGCCTGCCAAGCATGAGTCCCAATATAAGTCAGGGACATTAATATAATTTCCAGTGCTGGTTCATCAGTGACGACAGGCACTCCACACGGATGCCAGATGTTAACACCTGCAGAGTAAGAGCGGGAGCACTGGGAAGGGCCTGGTCACACAGGAACTCGACACATGTGCTACATGCTTCATTTTCCTGCAAACCTACAGCTGTGACTCCAAAGAGCTGTCCTTTGTTTCACAGCAATGTATGCACGCCTTCACGGAGGCCACGACAGGTCCTCCATGGTCACCACCCCATCCGATGAGTACGCGGACCATTTTTTAAAGCATCAGAAGGGAAGTGCTCACAGAACATGTGCATGTGTAAAATGTACACTGAAGGTGTTGAGGAGCAATTTCAAGAAATGCCATTCCATGCATTTTTCCATCACATGAAAGGGCATCAACGCCATCAAAGCACGGCCACAACGACGTAAACAGAAAGAACGACCCTTTAATTTAATGCCACTTGTTTTCTTAAATGATGACTCCCTCTTGTATTTTACACTTTATTTTGAAAACAGAGCCATATCCCATACTTAATGATTTCTGAGAGTGTTATCATTTTATATTTTGTGTTTACAACAAAGGTTCAGTATTAAAAACATTTATTTTTGATCTATTTGCATAGATAACAAACATCCAGATACTATGTCCTCTCCAAATGTAAACATCCTGCGATGACAACATTAGAGGTGATATAATTAAAGTTGTGTTTTACAAAGAGCTGAAGATGCCAAGGTTTCTCACGCCTCAGTAATCCGCATTTGAACACACATACGCTCACGCACTTCCTTCCTTCTCTCACTGAACTTCTTTTCCCTCCACCACTGCACACTGTTCTTTACTCCCCTGATCATGAGCACCCGTGTCTGCCTCTGCCCAGGGATGCAGTCATTGGGTCAACCTGATACGTCCTTGGATTTCCTCACTGGCACTTGTGGTCCCTGGGAAGCCAATTTATGTGATGAACTGTCCATCTGTCATTGTAACTCCAGGCTACATGAACAGCCATCTGTGCTCCTTGACACTGAGTGCCTCACTTGTGTGTCCTGCAGAAGCTGTAGGGTGTTCTCTCTCTCTCTCTCTCTCTCTCTCTCTCTCTCTCTCTCTCTCTCTCTCGTTCTTTTCCTCTTCCTCTTCTCCCTCTTCTTCTCTCTGCCTCTCCCTCTTCCCCTCTTTCTGTTCCTCTTTTTCCTCTCTCTCTCTTCCTCTCTCCGCCTCCCCCTCTCTCTGAAGCATTGCCTGTCCTATCCACCAGTCTAGGGCTACCACATTTCCACTTTCATTACTGACCAGACTTAACAATGTTAAACAGCTGGTATTTTACAGACACACCATTTTGAACCACTGCATTACTGGCCAGGCACAGTGGGGTCATACATGGCTCTCTCGTGTCACCTACGATTCTTCATCTAAGGTAGAGTTTTCATTACTTTGTGAAGGATCCAGGTTCAGGGTGAAACTGCTGAATTCTAGGTTTTCCTGCACACAGAGCCTTCAGGTATGACATATTCATTTGTCTTCATAATTTATTCCCAGTCCAAACTATGAAACAAACCTCAATAACTCAGATGTATTTTCATTTCTGTTTATGTATTATTTATTTTATATGTATGAGTGATTTGCCTGTATATGGACACCCATGTCATGCAGTGCCCACAGAAGCCAAGAAGGTGTCGGATCCCCTGGAACTGGAGTTATGGACAGTTGTTTGCCACCACACAGGTGCTTGGAACCAAACCTTAGCTGCTCCGGACCCTGTATTTCTGTTCTGGGGACTGCTCTCTTGTATAGAATCTTCACGAAGCAGGCACAAGTTCAGTGTCTGGAGTTTCTGTTTATTCATAGACATGTGTTCAACCAGGGTCATGAGCAACAGAGCCCCTGACCAGTGAGAGTCCACAGGCAGGGCAGGGCAGCCAGAGCAAAAGCTGGCAGGACAGGGAGCATGAGCACGAGGCACATGATACCACAAAACCCAGAGGAGATCCCGGGAGAGCAGTGGTGCCAAGGCGGGGACGGTGAAGCTCAAGAAAGCTCCTGACACCTCTGTCTCTCTGACTCTCTCTCTCTCTGTCTCTCTGTCTCTGTCTCATCTCTGTCTCTGTCTCCTCTCTCTCTCTCTTTCTTCTTCTTCTTCTTCTTCTTCTTCTTCTTCTTCTTCTTCTTCTTCTTCTTCCTCTTCTTCCTCTTCTTCCTCTTCTTCCTCTTCTTCCTCTTCTTCCTCTTCTTCCTCTTCTTCTTCATCCTGTATTCCCTAGCATAGCATGTATTCCTATGGCAGACTAGCCAACAAATTATTTCCAGAACTTTCCCAGATGTCGGTAACGATACTCTTCACCTAGTAAGTACTAATGTACAGGAAAGAAAGAGTGAGGGAGAGACAGGTAGGACTCCCATCTACAGGACGGAGGGACTCGCCACAGACAGGGGAGTGGTATGGGGCCTAAACACCCGGTGTCTCCAGGAAGTCCTCCCTGGACTACCAGATTTCACCTGACTCTCTCTTACCCATCTGTGGATGAATTCTTCTCTCTTCTACAGCCTCTGTACCCAGAGAACTCTTCAGAAACTGCATGATTATATTCAAACACCACCAAAGCCTTCCAGAGCATTAAAGAGCCCCTGTAAAGACAGTGCTCTGCTCAACGGGAGCCAAGGTTTTGAATACCACGTCTTTCTCGCAAGCCACAGGTCCAACATGAGCTTCATCTGACTTCACAGGCTCCATAGCAGCAGATGGATGTGCACACCTGCTGTCTTCCTGAGGTGGGGGAGCCCACTGCCAGCCAGCCCAGGCCAAGCCTGGACTCCTCTGGACTTTATGCTTAAATTATCAGGGACCCTTGCCTCTTGTTGCTCAGAACTCAGTGGCTGGTCTTCTCATGTTACCCTCTGGATTTTTCCTTACTCCATACATCACTCCAAGCCCGATCCTTGGGCAGGGCCTCACTTGGTGTAAAGGATACTTATAAGTACCCAATCCACAGGTATTTTTTTGGGGGGGTCTACAGTGTGTAAAATCCTACTCAGGTTGCCATGGGAGAGAGAAAAGGACACAGCTCAGCTTTCAGGCAAAACAATAATCACCCAGGAGGAGTTTTTACTGGCTACCAGTTTTGCTTTCCAGTCAGTCCAGGGAAGCAGTGAATTTGTTCAAATATTTTCTTTTTCTTGGGGAGGGAGGGAGAAATCTAATGATTGAGTTCTTTTCACTGTACTGACTGACCTGAACCTTCTCAATGCCTTTCATAGAGGCATAGCATAGATGCTAAACAAAGACCCTGGACACGGATGGTCCAGGTGCCAACTCCAGCCTCAGTACATGCCGAGAGTGTAGGTCTAGACAAGTCTGATACTCGTCTGTGCTTCGATATGTTCATCTTCTCAGTAGCCTGCTCTTCTCCCCCAGTTAGCTGTTCTAAGAACTGAAAAAGCTGCCATGTGTGAAGGATTTACAGTTGTTGCTGGCACACAGGAAACACTAAACTAGCAGCCACTCTTCCCTCCAAATGGGAGGGTGGCGATTTCACCACCTCACCTCCACCCGACTTATGCCCACCTCTGCCGCACTGTCCAGCTAAAGAGATTAGAGCTACTAGCATGTGCAGCTGGAGAAATGAGATGATGTCTCCGGTTAGAGAGATAATTTCTGGACCCAGGTGAGTCTCCTAAATGGAATTCCACTTCTCACCAGAACTCAGAGACACACATCAGAAGGTGTAGAGATAGCCACATTTCCCACATTTCTTCAACACTGGGACTCAGAGAGTTGGCCACAGAATAACTCAGAATAAACATGACAGGACGGGGGCGGGGGGTGAGGCTGACAGGCATGGAAACTGCTTCTGCTCTGCACTGAGACCCAAGGTCCCTGAAGTCACATTTTCCTGGGGAGGACATTTCACAGCTACTCACATTGCTCTGCAGGGAGCTGGAGGAGGCCTGTCATCCTCCCACCTCCAGGACCTTTGCAAGTCCCTGCCTCCCATCTGCTCTCTGACAGAGCAATACCCTCCTAACAGCTCCTGTCTGCCTAAGAGTCTCAAGTCTGCCTCGGAATCTCCCAGAGAAGAACAGGTCACACCCACATCAGAAGCAAACTTTCTGTCTCCCAAACTCAAATGTTGAGGGAGGTGCATTTTGAATCTTCAAGACATTCTCCACTGAGCTGTTATGGAAGAGAATCATACACAGAAACCAATGCAAGGGGAAAGTAAGCACGGATGGAAACAGCACTGGAGTTCTGAGCCTTCCTCGGCCGGTGTGTCCAGGTGAAGACAGAGCAGGCTGAAGACAAAGTCTGCCCCCTCCATCCCCAAAGCAAGGACTCTGTCAGGAACTTCCTCTCCAAGCAAGAACTCCAAGAAGACATAGCCATGGCAGAAGGTAAGCAGAGGAAGACACCTGTCCATGGGAACCCTGATGCTCTGGGCAGAGAGAGAAGACTCCTCCATAGGGACTGACCACAACAGCCATGATGTCTACACGTGGACATGTGATCTGAAATCTGTTGCCTATATGAAGAAGTTGATCTAATTTAAAAAGCTTTTGGTGTATAAACACCCAAGGACCTGGCAGGAGCCAAAAGATTCTCCTCAGAAACTTTGCTTCAACCAGGCCTCTGAGACTCCCCCCAACTCAGATGTTAATGTCTCTGTAGTGTAGCTAAAGCCAGCTTCCTGTGTTTACAGTAGCTTTATTCATAGTTGTCAAAAACCCGGACACAAGGAAGGTGTCTATCAGTGATGAGACAGACTGCATATATGCAGAAAACTGAATAGCGTTCAGCACCGAACAGACCAAGTCATGAAAAACAGACAGGAACTTCACAGGTGCATCACTAAGTACAAGAAGCCGATCTGAAAGGCTGCTTGCTGCCCGATTCCATCTGTAGGACATTCTAGAAAGATGGCACCACAGACACAGGAGCAACCTCAGTTCAGTGGCTGTCAAGGGGTTGGGAGGGGATAGATAGGCAAGGCCCCAGGTTTTCAGGCTGTGAAACCATCCATCACACTGCCACAGCGGGGACCTGTGTTCTGCTTTTGCAGAACACACAGAATGTGCAGCACCAAAGGGAGTTTGATGGAGCCTGAGCTGCATCCTACCTGGGCAGGTGTATCCATGGCAACTCATGTATCCTTCTGGAGCAGGCTGTGGATAATGGGGTACTTGGGAGGTGGGCAGGGAGTATACATGAAGTCTTTACTTTCTGCTTAATTTTGCTGTGAATTGCTGCTTTAAAAGAAAAGCTTATTCATTTAAATTCTCCTTGAAGATAAAAATTCAGTTCTTCTGAATCCCCCTCCCTGGCAAACTTAAGCCCCTAGAATGCAGTTACCAATTTTACAGCCTGTCTCATGGGAAACATGTGTCCCTGAAGCATCTCAGACTTCTGAATACAGCCAAAAAAGCCCTCAACAATATGAGTCAGTTGGTTGTTACTGTTGCTGTTTTTCTTACGCACAAGAATGCTGGGTTGAGGCCCATTTTTGTCAACCCAGACTTTCAGAGCAAGATAGGTGTGCTGCAAATGCCACTGGTGCTGCGCTGGCTGACGGGCCCCGGCCTCCAGGCAGGAGAGGGGCGGCTTGAAAACAATTTTGCTCAAGGTTAAACATGGACAGGCCCAGGTCACCTGAGATCTAGCCACTTGTATGAAAGACCTAGAACTTGCATAAGCCTGATTGTTCCTAGAGCTGCTCCTGTGGACAGCCCTTCTGGTGTGTTCCAGTCCTTTCTCTCTGCCTGGCCTCCCCATATGAAAGTACTGGCTGTGCAGACTCCAGCAGGCACTGCAGGGTGGAAGGTCTCCCTGCATTTAAGCCTGGAGCACATGGTCTCTGGCCCTTAGATGCTCTACAAAGTGAACTCCTTGTGGGTCCCAAGAAGGCACCTCTGGGCCAGAATAACAAGAACTGTGTGCGAAGAAGGCCCCTCTTCCAGCTGGAGCATCCTGGACACATTTTCACACGATACTGATAAACAACAGTTTCATATCCAGAAAAGATTCTGATTTCATGAAACTTTTTAAATGCCCCTGCAGCCTGGGAAGATAGGAGACTCACTCAGTAAAGTGCTGGCCACAAAAGCATGGTGACAGGAGTTCAAGTCTCGGGATGCATGGAGAAAAGAAAAAAGAAAGGCTGTGTACGGTAGCAGGTGCTATAACCCCAGTACTAGGGAAGCACAGACAGGCAGGTCCCTGGGGGCTGCTGGCCAGTCAGTCTAACCAGTGAGAGAGACTGTCTGAAAGGAGGTGGGGGATGTCTGAGGATGATAGGCGAGGATATCCTCTGGCCTCTATGTGCATACACAGCTGCGCACGTGTGCACGCGCGCACACACACACACACACACACACGCATTAAAAAAATACTTAGCAGGAAGGATGTGTTCTAAGGACCAACCAACCATGGAAAAATGAATCTCTCATATCTACAGACCAGAGTTCTGGTCCATAAGTGGCTCCAGAGCCCTGGCCACATTTGACAGGCAGTTTTCAAAATGCCAGTCTATTCCTAAAAGAAATTAGCAGCTTTCTTTAATAGATTAAGGGCTGGGAATTATTAGGTGAGGCTTATCTGCCAGCTGAGGGGACTTGGGGGCTTGTAGCTGATTCCAGGCCAGTGGGAGGTGTGGCTGATAATGGCTGTGACCCCTCTGGGAGCCACTCAGCTGCCTGGGTGCCTCCCTGGCACAGTTGGTTACCCAGTGTTCACACGAGTTCCTCTTGTGATTTTTGCTTGGCAGATGGGATAGTCACTGACCCAGATATTTATTTTTAATGTAACTTAGGGGGAAAAAAAACAAGAAACAAAGAAGAAAGAAAGAAAGAAAGAAAGAAAGAAAGAAAGAAAGAAAGAAAGAAAGAAAGAAAGAAAGAAAGAAACCTTAGTCTAAGGCTGTAAAAGTTGTTAGTCATTTGGAAGTAATTAAGATCCGGCACATCACATAAAATTCCCAGAGAAGCTGGCCCCTGCTGCAGTAAGGTTCTTTTCTCATATAACATTATAACTCCATTATATGTGATGTGAAATTTTCAGCATAGGCACATCCATCAATGGCTTTTACAATTATGTTTTAAGAACTGCTTAACCTAGCGGATTCTTCTTAATCTCTCTAAATCTCTGAGAATATAATCCCGAGATGAGGACAAAACAGCCTATGTCTAGTCCTGGATGGGCATAAAAGATACCTGTAGTATTTTTTTCTTTCCGTTTTTTCATTTAAACAGCCCATCTGAACGGTACCGTCAGATACACTGAAATACTGACGCACTTAGCTACTCACTGTGGGCCTGCTGATCTTTTAAGTCTTTTGTGCCTGCACCTGGCTCAAGGACAGAGGGGTCAGCAAACCAAACCAGCTAGTAAGGTGAAAATCTCAAGGCTACAGGTGGAAATTCATAACTGGCGTCTCTGGGCGATGAGTCTGGTGAGGAAGAAGCCATGGACCTCCTTGTGCTGCACAAGGACAGCCCTGGCCTGGTGCCTCTTCCTTGCTGTACACCACCCTTCGGTTCTTTGAGATTACAGGGAAATCCCCCTCTCAGCATGGAAGCTGGGTTCCACTATTTCAGCAAACTCTAAATATCTCTGGCAAAGAGTAAATGGGAATTGGATAAATTTTGTTTCAATTCTGGGAACTCTGAGGCTCTCTTTGGCCTAGGGGGGAGGGCACATCTCCCTGAGACAGGGAGACCACATGACTCATTGCAGCCGACAGAAGGACATGGGAGAGACAAGAAGGCACTCTGAACTGAGCAGTGTTAAGCAAATGTGGATTTCACTTAGCACAGTGGCATCTTCTGTGCTCCCAAAGCTGAGCAGCTGTGAGTGAGATGCTCCTGGTCAGGTGTCCAGGCCATTGGTGTGGGATCATGTGAAGAAGGGTGGGAAGCCGGTTTAGGGTGTGGAGCTCAGAGGAGGATGCAAGGAAGGCAGCCCTTGCACGTTAACTTCCTTCCCTTTCTTCCCAGGGCTCCTGCAGGCTCTTCATGGTCAAGCCCTCAGCTCCTCCCCTGGCTGCAGTAGCCAGCATGAAGAGCATCCACCGGCCGTGACAACAGTAGACGGCGACAGCACCTGTCCCTCTAGTCCGTGATGTCACTTTCCAAGGTTTCAGTTTTCAAGGGTCAAGAAGAAAAAGAAAGTAGGTATAATATGATGAGAGAATGAGAAAGAGAGAAAGAGAGAGACAGATCAAATTTCACATAATTTCTACTCCATTATATTTCAGAATGAGACTTACTGGATTCAATTTTAAAGTGAAAAATTCCAGCCGAATAGAAACAATGAGTAATGACCAAGTGGTAAAAATGTCTTTGACTCTTAACATTTCAAATTCAAAAGCCCTCTGCACTCTGGAGCCCTGACTACTGGCCTCATCTAGTGAGAAAGAATGACTGTGAGAGTTTAAGGTCTTCTCAGGATTCAGCAACACCATGTTCTAGGAAGCCAGGTGAGTGGTCAATCCTTTTACACCAATCTCACTCTCAAATCACTCAATTTCTCTCAGCCTCAGTTTCCCCAATTGACAAAGGAAGTAGTCACTATAGGTTTCAATCATTTGAAAGAACTGTCTTAAATAGCATATCCCACAGGACTCCATCATAGAGTAAGGGTCAAAACTGAGACCCAGCTCCATGCATAGCATAAATGCAGTTAGGGCACACAGTTCACAGCAGAACTGTCAGAGCAGCTTTACGGAGTCTTTGAAAACCACTAGACTAAGAGCAAGCTGGAGACTCTTCCAGGCCTGGAATGCTATGGCATCCTCATGACCTATGGCCAGGATGTCAGAGGCACTAAACTTGTAAGAAGCCAAGTTGTTGGGGTGACTAGGTTTAGAAAAATACAAACCACATTTTCCCCCCACTTCCTGTGCTCTACCTACTCGAAAATAGGGCTATTTGATGGAGCAGAAAGTACTGGGTTTGCAGACTCCAGCAGGCACTGCAGGGTGGAAGGTCTCCCTGCATTTAAGCCTGGAGCACATGGTCTCTGGCCCTTAGATGCTCTACAAAGTAAACTCCTTCTGGGTCCCAAGAAGGCACCTCTGGGCCAGAATAACAAGAACTGTGTGCGAGGAAGGCCCCTCTTCCAGCTGGAGCATCCTGGACACATTTTCACACTATACTGATAAACAACAGTTTCATATCCAGAAAAGATTCTGATTTCATGAAACAGGAGAGAGGAGGGTGGGGGAGGGGAGGGACAGGAGAGGAGCTGTGTTTGGTCGTGGAGGTTATTACTCTGAGCCAAGGCTCTCTGGCCTCTGAGCTTGTTTTCTTCCTGTTGGTTTGAGAGAGAAAAGTGTTTTCATTCAGTCTGTGGCAAGTTCAAGGCCCAATTTTATGTCTTAAATAAGGGGAACAAAAAGTCATCAAATTGCTTATCACAGGCACTAAACATCAAGATTCTTGCATTTAGGGGGATAAGTCAATAACAGGGTAATTTCCCTTGACTGGCATTGAAAAGGGCACAATGAGGCTGACTACGCACTGAAGAGTGAAAGCAGCCTGGGAGGGAGGGAGAAGGAGTTTTTCATTGCTTGATGAGAAGGAATGACAGAGCTCCTCCCTCCTTTGAAGAACAGAGCAGCACACTCCACCCAAACACTGCAGAAATTACCTAGAGCTGAAAAGGCCTGCCGAGTGCTTCACAGAAGGGGAGACGCGGATTCCAGGTTCAAACGGAGCTCCGAAGCGCAACGACATGGTTACAGGCACTTGAGGAAAGGGTGGAACTGACCCGTAAGAGTGCAGAAAAGGATGGGAAGAGTGTGGGCTCCGGGTGTCCTGCCAGGCACACAGAAGCTGACTGAGCCGGCCTAGCTACGCACTGTGAACTGTGTCTTTCGTCTTTCTGTGCCCAAGGGCTAGGTGGTAGAAGGCACTGGTCCCAGATTTTCTAAGACATATCAGATCAATTACTTGAAATGATTTTCTTTTAAAATAGTTCTTATTTGTTTATGGGGGGAGGCAAGCATGCCACCATGCACATGAGAAGGAGTCAGTTCTCTCCTCCCTTCCACCAAGTGGCTTCCTGGGGATCAAACTTCGGTCATCAGGCTGGGGAGATGACTTCATGGGTAAGAGCGCTGGCTAGATGAGGGTATGGACCTGAGTTCAGATCCCCACCACCCATGTAAAAGCTGGGCATGGCTAAGCACACCAGTAACCCCAGTAACAGGGACAGAGACAGATCCCCAGGGCTTGCTGGTCAGTCAGCCTAGCCCAGTCCATGGTTCCAGGGTCACTGAGAAACCTTGTCTCAAGACAATGAGGCAGAGAATGACAGAGCAGACACCTGATTCCGACCTCTGCCTCTGCACGTACATCCACAGGCACATGCACACACATATACTACACAAATAAGCTGTACGATGTTTTATGAGAACCCACCCACAACCATGCAGGTTTCATGAAGCAGCATCACTCCTGCTAAGAAGAGCGGAAACTAAGGCGGGAAGGAGGGCACCTGGGGACAAACCACTGTGAGGTCACAGGACGACTGCCACTCACCCCCACTCAGACCCAGGCTCCCACTGGGCACCTCCATGGGGCAGTTTGATAGTCCATGGAGACAGGATCTAGACCTGACTGTCCTGGAGGCCATGTAAGTCTCAAGAGGGGAAAAGTGCCCTGGTCCCTTTCCTGTTTTCGGTTTCAGTTGGCTGGCAAACTTAAAAGCTTTTGAAATGTGATAAACAGGGAATTGTTATGAACATCTGTAAGCAAAATATGAAAAGCTCTTATCCAGTGAATGCAGAGCCTGGGCTCCCTCACCAAGGATAGAAGATTTGTATGTTAGGCTAATGCGCTGAAATTAACCCAGAGTGCTTATCCATCACAGAATGCCTTTTCATTTTTTCATCTGCATGGTCGTTATTATAAAGTGTAAGAATAATTCTCTATCAGGGCATTGAGGAATCTGAATAGCTCAATTACTTCAGAATCAATGGAGTAAGACAACAGCGTGCCAGCTAATCAGCGGGTTTGCGTAACAACTATTTGAGGGACTGTGTGCATGTGAGTTCATGTGTGTATGTGTGTGAGAATGCATATGTGTGCATGTGTGTGTGAGAACATGCGTGTGTGTGAGAGTGTATATGTGTATGATGTATGTAAGAGAGTATGTGTGGGGGGGGTGTCACTGTGTCAGATCAGTGTGTCTGTGTCTGTGTAAGGAGAAAACCAGAGCTAGCCCAACCCCTTAGAGCAAGCATAAAAGATCAAGCTTTCTAAGACTGGAGAGATGGCTCAGTGGTTAATAGCACTGGTTGCTCTTGCAGAGGACCCAGGTACAGTTCCCAGCACTCATAGGGTGTCTCACAACCATCCATAACTCCAGTTCCAGGGGATTTGATTCCATCTTTTTTTATTTTCAGTTTTTAAATCTTTGTTAGTTCGTTTGTTTATTACAGGATCTCTTTACGAACTCCAGGTTTTACCAACCTATGTAGCCCAAGCTGGCCTTGAATTCATGATTCACCTTGGGTCCCCAAGGACTAGAACTATAGGCGTGCATCCCCAGACCTGGCCCGCAGGCCTTTGTCTTTGAAAACTAAAGCTATTCACATATTTAATACATTATTTTATTTCCTTACACATGTAGTACTAGAGATTGAGCCCAGAGCCTTGTACATATTAGGCAAGTCCCCTACCCCTGAGCCAGAGCCCATCTTCTTTTTTCCCTTTTTTATTTTGAGATGCAGGGTCTTGTTAAGTTACTCCAGCTGGCCTTGGAGTCACTCTGGTCCAGGCAGGGTGGTACAGCTTCCTGCACAAGTAAAAGAATAGGCCTCCACCACCAGGCCCAGCTGTTTTGTGGTTGTTTTATTTGTTTGCTTGTTTTTGTTTTGTTTTTGAGACAGAGTCTCAACCCTGGTTGGCCTGAAGCTTATTATGTAGACAAGCTGGCCTCAAACTCACAGAGGCCCACCTGCCTCTGCCTCCTGAGTTAAAGGTCTCTTAGTGTTCACTGGTGGCTGGAGAGATGGGGATGTCACATACGGGTATGGGCTGATTCCAAATTGTGGTGCATGTAAGAGTCCAAGAACAGCAAGAAGATAAGCTCTATTTCCCATGTGACCCTTTCCTCGTCCCACTGGCCAAACTGGATCATGCAGTCTAACTTAAAGACAGTATGGAACCTCTTTCCCCCAGATGGATACAGGAAGGTATGATAAAATCAAGACCATTGTGCTACAACGGTCCCCACACAGCCCAGATTATCTCAGGCATCAGGTATTCTTGGAGGGAATCATGAGAAGCCGGGCATCCTAGGGCTCTGCCAGTTATCACCTGCCAGCCAAATCCTGCTCTCTGCCTGTTTGTAGTGTGATAAGATACGGCTGTGCCCAGTCTTTCTACATAGTGCCAATGAACACGGCCATTCCCCAACAGCAAGGCTGTGTGGTTACAGAAGAGCCTGTACAGACTACAAATCCCGAAGCATTTACTGCCTAGGCTCATACTGAAAGCAGTGCTTACTGCTGTGCTGACGGCAGCTCTAGGCAGATTCTAACTGAAGGCCAGGTTCCTGTTTGGACTGGTTTCTGGCCTCTGAGTGCTCTCTTCTCGTTTCCCTGCCCTCCTGATGTTCCATGTAAGACTCATTTTTAAAAATGAGATTTTTTTTTCCACCATCTTAAAATGTCCTAATTAAGAAGGTCTATGAAGATTTGTAATCTACTGTTGATAGAAATGTTTTTAGAAATATAGCTGGAGAGGCTGGAGGGATGGCTCAGTGGTTAAGGGTACTGGCTGCTCTTGCAGAGGACCTGGGATTGATTCCCAGCACCCACATGGCAGCTAATAACTGTCTGTAACTCCAGTTCCAGGGGATTTGTGGCCCTCTTCTGACCTCTGAGGGTGCTGCAGACATGGGTGCACCTACCTGCATTCAGGCATTACACTCATATAGTAAAATAAAAATAAGAAATAAAATTTTAAAAAAATTAAAAAGAACAGATGCTTCCTACCTGAGCAGACCTCTTTATAGGTAGGATTGAGTGTGTAGCCTCCAGCAAAGCCCACTTGGGTTGAATACACGCCTTTCAAGAGCCAGAACTTCCTCTCAGCTCCCCAGAAGCAGCCCATTCCTGCAGGAAAAAAAAAAGTACTGATAAATCACTTATCCAAGACAAAGTGGTCACTGGGCATGGTTATGTCCACTGACTAAAACAAAGAAGTGGCTCCTGTCATGTGAAAATTAAAAAATGACTGGGACTTTGTCCTGTAAGGCAAAGTTGTTAACATTTAAAAATAACTTAGGGTCAGCAAGATGGCTCAGCTGGTAACACTGCTTGCCATGCCAGAGAAGCGCGACAAGACCATTACCCTGAAGCATCTGCAGGCAGCAGAAATAACAAGAGTCCCTGTCTCAACAATGTTGGAAGGACACAGCCCACTCTGGAACACTGTCCTCTGACCTCCACATGCATGATGACATGCAAGTTGCATGTGTATACAGAGAGAGAGAGAGAAAGAGAGAAAGGAGAGAGAGGAAAGAATGAGAATAAAAAATAAAAAATTTTTAAGATGATTTAAAGATCATTTGCATCTGACATCTGTTTGTTCTCACTGTACAAAAATATGGAAAGCTGCAAGGCATGGTGGTGGTGCACGCCTTTAATCCCGCACTGAGGAGGCAGAAGCAGGAAAATCTCTGTGAGTCTGTATAGCAAGTTCCAGATCAGTCAGGAAGATTCAGTGAGACCCCGTCTCAAAGAAAACAGAAAACCCAAATCATGGAGAGCATCAGCTTCACGCAGTTAACAAATGGCTATTTTTCCCCATGACATATGAACAGGGTAACTATTTTATTAATATTTTCACACTTGATTCATAAATTAACAGAAATTTATGTAGTGATCAGCTCCTGATCATTTTAACAAAGTGTCACGCTAAGCTGCTGATTGGAATGGGAAAACTAACAAAATCAATGAGGATTGAGGCAGTTATTTCCAATTAACAATTTCACATGTGTTCAGCTTTAAAAAAAAAAAGAAAAAAACTAGGTCACAATAAATTTGCATATGATAAAGCTCACTCCAAAGTAAATCTTTCTGAACTCTATCATCAAACATAATGGGTGAGGGGCTGTGGATAGACACAGCTAAGGAACAAGAGACAACAGCACACTCACAAGCACTGCATTCTGTCCAGCTGGCAGCCCCCCACTGATACCAGTAGTTACTGGATCTCTTTGTCCCTCCAAACCACACACGTACACATCACGGAAGCTGCACTGCTCCAAATAAAGGACCCTGTGTTCTACCAGGAGTTTCTGAGCCATGACACCTGCTCTTCTCTGGCTCACTTCAAGACAGACACAAGGATGATGGCTCCCTCTCTGACGTTTCACATGCCCTCATTAAGTCATGAGAACTAAGCTTCTGGTGGAACAAGAGTTGGCAATGAGGGCAAGCTGTATGTACTCCAGAGTACTACAATCCTTCACTTGCTACATTTCATGGCAGGGCTACAAGAACAATTAGTTTAGAGGTAGTCATGTTTGTTAAATTCAGGGCAACACAACACTGGAAATGATGATTCTCAGCTCCACACCATACAAAAATATTCTACTCATTAAAATATGAGCAGAAATCTATCCCAAAATAGGCTAATAGCTTTCAACTATGATAGATTAAAATAATAACTCAGTGCAGTAAAAATGACCATTGTGTTGATAGTATAACATGCAGATATGTGTGTATGATTATATCATAATTATCTATGGCTAAATTAAATGGAAAAACACAATTATATGCATGTTTTTATTATTGCTACAAAGAAATATTCATATCAAAATAGAATGGAGAGAAAGAAGTTCTATCCACAGTGTTACTGAAGTGCCAAGAATGTAAGGTGTATTTTATTTTTTCAAAGTTTCTGTAGCTTGACATGGTAGCTCACACCTGTGTAATGCCAACACATAGGAGACTGAGGGCTACTCTGGGTTACAGAAAGAGACTCTATCCTCCAAAAGCCTCTTTTCTGCAATTTCTGCTCCTTTAAAAATAAAAAAACTGTAAATAAAGAAAATCGTGTGAAATGGTGTACATGCGCACACTATTTGAGCTGTCCACTCTTAGACGGTCTTTCCTGTTGCCAAGTGAATTGTTTGCTGCTAGTAAATACAAAAATTTACTTAGGGCTGGAAAGATGGATCAGAGGTTAAGAGCACTGGTTGCTCTTGCAGAAGACCCGGGATCAGTTCCCAGCTCCCACATGGTGGCTATCTACTATCCATAACCCCAGTTTCAGGGGATCCAAAAACCTCTTCTGGACTCCAAGGGAACTACTAGGTATTTAGGGCACTTACATACATGCAGGCAAAACATTCATACACATAGATAGAAGATAGATAGATAGTAGATAGACAGATGATAGATGATATATAGACAGATGATTGATAGATAGATAGATAGATAGATAGATAGATAGATAGATAGATAGATAGATAGATCTTTTAATACTTTTACTGAGCAGCTATTAAAATTAAGTGTCCCATGTCTCTGGCAAAAGGGGTCACTGTTAACTTGGGCTCCACTGCATTCTGTGCACTGAGGGAAGATGATGGGGCATGGCCGGAGAAGGAGGCGAAAGCAAGCTGAACTGTTCCCTAAGGTATCAGGGGCAGTGCCTCTCTGAAGACAGTCTCTCCTGAGGTCTGGCATTTGTGGAGTTCTATGAATAAAATAGTTCTGTATTGCATGATGACTAGCAGTGAGGGCTCTCAGGCATGTCACAGCACCATGGACCTTCATGCACAGGTACATGTGAAAGGCTATTTGAATAACCAGCCCGCTCTGACCACCGGCTGCAGTCCCAGTTGGCCCAGGCTGTTCAGACCATCCATCCTCATGATACAGTGATCCTTCTTTATCTGTGCTTCGCTTTCTTGTGCAGTCTCCAAATGCTAAGTGGAAAATTCCAGAAATAAATAATTGCTGAATTGTAAGTTGTATCCCATCGTGGGTAGTATGACGAGCTCTCACACCACTCAGGACACAAGCCTCCTTTGCTCAGCATATCCACACTGTCTTGTGGGTAGTATGAGGAGATCTCACACTACTCAGGACACAGCATCCTTTGCTCAGTGTATCCACACTGTCTATGCCACTTGCTAGGCTGTCAGATCACGTGTGGCAATACCACAGCATTCGTGTTCAGGTAACCCTTGTGTGCCTTGGCAAATGTCCCAGGAATCTGGATACGCCAGAGGAAAACCGTACAGTGCGTACATTGCATAACCCATTGCTTCAGGCAGCTGTGAGGAGTCTTGAAAAGTCTTCCTCATGTAAGGGGGTCCACTATTCTGTAGACTACAAAACTTAACATGCTCTTGGGAAAATTAAGCAAAACATAAATTACAAGTAAAAAGGCAGTCAGCCTCCTAATATTTAATGGGGAGTAAGAAACGACCCCTGATGGAGAGGATAGTAGGCTCCAGCTGGGCAGAGTCCCCTGAGAAGTCACGTGTGACAGAAATAACACCCTAAGAACTTGATGTGTAAGCACTGTCCACATTTACAGAGAGGGAGTGGACTTGGGGTCAAGATGTTAGAAGAATAAAACTCCTCCTTGAAGCAATGTTTTATTTTAGTACCTTCAAGCATGATGTAAGCATTCCACCATCTGGTTTTGAAGACGTGTGACTGCATGTGTGCATTTAGACAAGGAGGCTTAATGAACCTGGAGCTCACAGAATGAGCTAGACTGTCACCTACCAGCCTCCCCAGTGTGCATTGCCACATCTGACTTTTACATGGGTGCAGTGACCTGAACTCAGGTCCTCATCCTTCTGTAGCCAGTGTTTTACTGACCAAGCCATCTCCCTAAACCCTGGAATATATTGTGGAGACAGAACCAGAGAGATTTCCTGAGCAATGAGAAATACAGTTTGAGAGAAAGAGAGTGTTAGGGCTAACTCTGAGGATACTGGCTTGAGAGAACACAGTGAACGCACTCCAAGTGTACAGGAAAAGATCCCGGGCTCTAATCATTCTCCTTTAGATGAGTTACAATATCTTGTAGAGTAAGTCTTCTTACTTTACTCTTTGAAATTTGCTTTGCGATTCTTGGCCCATTACTATTGCAAATTTAGTTAATATCTGTTTGTCAAGTCCCACAAAAACACCCTTTTAAGATCCTTGATTAGACCTACATTGCATTGTAGGCTAATTTTAAAGTATTTTTTCATGTTAATAATATTGAGTCATCTTGTCAATGACTCTAATGTCATTTTCTGTTTAGTGGGATCTTCTTGGATATCCTTTGATACCATGATACCATTTTTCTCCAGAACACTGTTCTATGTGCCCTGAGCTATGTTGTGTTGCTACTATAAATACATTTTTTTCTATTAGATGTTCTTACTGCTTCCTGACAGAGTATTTAAAAAAACACTGATTTTTAGTGTGCTTTCCTGATACTCAGAAAACTTTAAGAAATCTCTTGTTCTGTTGGTCTGTCTCCAGGTTCTTTTCCATCTTCCATATGCAAATCAAAGACAACCATTTCCTCTATCCCTAAGTGACTGGTACCTTCATACAATGCTGAGTAAGGGTAACAGAACCCATGCCTCGTGCTCACCTTAGTGAGAACGCTCCAGTAAGACTGTGGGTACTGCAGCTTAGAAGGTTCCCTTTATCAGACTGAGAAAGTTTCCTTCACTGCATAGTTTGAGAGGTTTTTTATTCTTTTTTTTTTTTTTGTTACATGTATGAGTGGATTGCCTGCATCTATGTCAGTGCACCATGTCATGCTGTGCCCACAGAGATCAGAAGGTGGATCCCCTGGCACTGGAGCTACAGATGGTTGTTAGCCACCATATGGGTGCTGGGATTCAAACCCAGGTCTTCTACAAGAGCAGCCAGTGCTCTTAACTACTGAGCCATGGAGGAGTTATTTTTAATATAATATTTCTACCAACTCTGAGGACTTCATATGACGCATTTTGATCATACTGACCCCTCCTTTCACTCCTCCCCCAACTATTCTCAGATCCCCCACACCTCTAACTTTATGTCCTCTTTTTGCTGTCTTTTCAACAAACCACTGAGTCCAGTTTGACTGGACTGCCAAAATACTCATAGATGTAGAGCCATCCACTGTACCATGGCCAACCTACCAGGGCTAAACCCTCAAAGAAAACTGACAAACCACGCCCCCCTCAAGTCGTCAACTGTCAATAGCTCCTCCATCTGAGGTGGGGCCTTAGGAGTTATTTCGTTATCATGAGTTTTAAATAACAATGGCTGTTCTTTGAGCTGTTCTTCTCTAGTGTCTCATGGTCCTATATCACCTTCATCATTCCCTGAACCATTCTCTGATAAATCTTACCTCATTGAAGCATTTTAATGCTGAATTAACTCTGCAGTTTTATTTCCCATTTTTAAATACATGTTCATACAGAAGATTTGTGGTCATTTAATTTTCTTTCAAAATTAAAGCCCTGGTATCACAGGGCTTGGTCCTCTGAGAATGCGCCCCACGCATAGCACTGCCTTTGGAAGGACCATTTCTTCCCTGAAGTTACACTAAAAGTTTTCTGAAGCACTGGACTCCACAGCTTCGGAGAGGAGGAGGGAAGCTGGGAGCAGCTTGGCTCTGCTGCTGTTTGTTTGTCCCTATTTCCCATGCACTCTGCTGTGTTCTTTGCAGACGATAGTTGAGGGTCTTCTTGATCCTCTCTGTTCCGTTTCTGTTTTCTACATCTGGTCTTTCTTCACTATTCTCTCGTTCTGAAGTTGACTTTTGGTCTGTTCATTTCCTACCTCCGTGGTGAAGATTATCAGTGGACTCATTCTCTAGTGTATCTTCAAATGTTCCTATTGTATAATACATCCTTCAGGGTAACAAGTTGGAGCTGGATGTGGTGGCTCATTCCTGTAATCACAGCACTCAGCAGGCAGAGGCAGGAAGACTGCAGTGAGCTAGAGGCCAGCCTGGGCTATAGACTGACTTCTAGGCCTAAGCTAAAGGGTAAGACTCTGTCCCAATAAATTAATTAACTAATTAATTAATTAGATTCATTTACCTCTGAATTTTGTTTTATTTTTGTTGGTTATTTGAGACAGGGTCTCTCTATAGCCCCAGCTGGCCTGGAACTTGCTACATAGACCAGGCTGGCCTGGAACTCAGAGAGCTCCATCTGCCTCTGCCTGCCAAGTACTGGGAATAAAGGGGTGTGCCACCATACCTGGAGTTATGCTACACATGCAAGTGTAGTAGTTTCTATGTTGTTCTTCTCTAGTAATGCTTCCTTTTTAACCCATTAATAAGGAGTATACAGTTTCTAAACATGCAGCTATTTGTTGGGCTATCTCTCTGTATTTATTTCCAATTTTATTGTATTATATTAGAAACTCTGTCCTATTATATGCTGTTGAAAGTTGACTAGATTTATTGTGCAACCTAGAACACAGTCAGCTCTCTAAGCATTCCTTGTGCACATGAGAAGAATAAACATGTTCTCTCTGCTGCAGTTTGCTTTCTATTGCTGTGATAAAAACACTCTGACCAAAACCAATTTAGGAGAGGAAAGGGTTAATTTCAGGTTATAGACCATCACTGACAGAAGTCAGGGCAGAAACTTGAAGCAGAAATGACAAGGTTTGCTGGCTTGCTCCCAGACCCACTTTCTTATACATGCCAGGCACAGCTGCCCAGGGAATGATGCTGCCCACATTGGGCTTGGCCATGCTGCATCAATTAAAAAGCCAGACAATCCCCCACAGATGGTCCCACGGGCCGATGTGATGGGGCAATCATTCGATTGAGACTCCCTCTCAGGTGACTGCAGACTGTGTCAAATTGACAGTTCATACAAACTAGTGGCAGGCGTGGTGGCACATGCCTTTAGTTCCAGCACTTGGGAACCAGAGGCAGGTGGATCTCTGTGAGATTAAGGCCAGCTTGGTCTAAATAGTGAGTTCCAGGCCAGCTGAGATTACAGGAAGACTGTGCCTCAAAAGAAAAAGAAATCTAACTAGTATTCTCTTTCCATTGCTTGGGTGCAGTGTTTTACAGACATTTATAAGCAAGCTTG
The DNA here is from genome assembly GCA_035773235.1 of Eospalax fontanierii. Classification (NCBI taxonomy): domain Eukaryota; kingdom Metazoa; phylum Chordata; class Mammalia; order Rodentia; family Spalacidae; genus Eospalax; species Eospalax fontanierii. The sequence goes on along the minus strand of CM069542.1, from coordinate 56,504,173 downwards.
GAGCTTCTTAATTTAAGTCATCTTGGCTCATTCAGTTTTCTGGTGGATTAGACTACCTGATACTTAGAGATCCAATTAAAATCTCCTTCTGCATCGCACCTTCTCTTTGTATCTTAGTGTTCATATAGTCGTAGCCTATGTCATTAGCACACACAAGTCTATTGCTCTGTTATCTCCCCAGCATCGCCCCTTCTGTTAGACTGTTTACCATCTCTGTCTAACGCTATCCAAAGGCTTGTTCTTAAATTATTTTTTCTGATAACAATGCCTCCAGGTTAACTTTCTTTGTATTTATCTGGCATCCCTTTTCCTGTCCTTTACTTTTAACCATCCCATATGTCTTTGTTGTAGATATAAGCCTGGTAAGCAGTGTGCAACAGGATTTGGGCTTTCAGCCAATTTGAAAATGACTGCCTTTCATTAATAATTTTATTAGTAGTGTTAATATGTTTACTTTAATAATTTACATATTTTAAATTATTTACACAATTGCATTTTGTTTTTGGCTTATAGCCCTTTCTTCAATGTTTTTTTATTGCTGTGATAGTATTCTCGTTTTTTATCTTTTTTTCCTTTCTTTCCTCACCCCACTGTTGATTTGAAGATGATCCTCCAAAAAGAGCATTTTGCTCTTCGTATTTTTACTTGTACAGCTTTTTAAACACATAAACACTCATGGTTTCCTAATCAAATCTGACATTGCTCAGTACCCCAGCCTCCTCCTAACCTCGAGCCCCTTCACAGTGAACAATCCATACCTCATTATCATAGTCTAAAGAGTTTTAACATCAATTTGTTCAACATACACACAGAGTTTTTTGACAGGTAAATCAAGGATCAACACTCTCATCATGATTTTACCAGCTGTGTTCTTAGACCCCCTGCCTTCATTTTCTTCCTTACCTTTGAAGTTCACACTTTCAAAGATCTTTAGTAAGCACATAGATGTTGCAAAATTACTCGTCTTTATGCCTGGAAATGCTTATACTCTGTCTGTATACCAAGAAAGTTTAGCTGGGTATAAATTGCTAGGCTTCGTCAGTTCTTTGCTGTCTTGTTACTGTCCTGGCTGACCACAGCTGTCTGTCTTGCCTTTGAAAGCAGAGATGTATCTGTTCTTTCTGCAGTTTTAATATTGCATTGATATTCTAGAGTTTGGTTATCTTATATTTAGTTGTCTCTATTGCTTAGGACTTAAAATACATTTGAATATGATGATTTACGTTATTTCTGCAGCTCTTGAAAATTCTCAGTAGCTGTATCCTCAGAAACCATTTCTCTATCATTCCTTCATTCTATTCTTCTGAAACTCTGTTTATAGGCCAACCAGGAAACCCAGCTCACCTCCATGTCTCTATGTGCTGGAGAGAGGAAGAAAGAAACAGCAAAGGGAAAAAAATGGGAGGGGAGGGGAGGGGAAGAATTCACTCTTCATTACTCTAATTGCACTATCACTATTCGTAAGAAAGAGTCACCAAGTCTTTCATCAATGAAGTTCAGTCTTAAAGTTTTTACCATGAAATTATTTCAATAATTTTAAAATTCCAGTTTTCAAAATTCAGTATTTTGTGTCATGCTTCATTATCTCTTCATTTCTGGTTTTTTTTTTTAAAAAAAAACTCAACGCATAGATTTTAAAGTGCTTTTTGACTGTATAGCCTCCAAATTAATTTCATGAGCACATTTTTACTTCATTTCTGGATACTGTTGATTTCTTTCTTAGTGTTCAATGATTTCTGTGAGCTGGAACTTGGGAATACAGCCTTGTTTTTAAGCAGTTGTATACATATAAAAGCATCATCCCCGACAGAAGGCAAAAAGTACTCTCAAGTTTCCGGCGGTTGCCATGGCGGCAGCTGAGAGGGCAACGCCCATTTTCTAGCTCTGTCTGCTCAGGGCATCTGGGTAACAAGCCTCATTCAACACAGCCGGGACCAGCAGTTTGCACAGCACATAAGAGGATCTTCTGCAGAGTATATCTAAATTGTACCTCCAAGAACATTGCACCAGAGACAACACTGACCCTTCTGAGTTGCAGGTACAGTGCCCAAGGCTGCCACCTTCTCCCGAAGACATTCCATTGAAAGTTCTTTATTAAGGGGGAGATATTTATTTAATCTTATGTGATAATTGAAACATGTAAAAGATATCAAAATAACAATGGTATTACTATATCCAATATACATTTTTGGTAATATTAAAAGTCAATACTTTGGGCTCAATCCTCAGTACTACAAAAAAAGTCAATACTGTATAAGAAATTTCCAAAACTGCTGGACTGCTTATTTGATTATTTTTGTTTTTAGAACTACCTGGTCGTGTGTCTGCATCATTTCTGGCTAGTACCTATGGAATTTGTTTTCATGATTGTGAGAACTACTTTATTTTCCACTAAGGTTTGTGATGCTTTTATGAAATTGTCAGAGAAAACTTCAAACTGAAATCACATTTCCAGCAGGGGCAATGGTTCACTGGTAAGGGTGGTTGTCCCAGCGGACCTGAGTTCAGTGACAGCACCTCAGTGAAAAGCTGGGCCTGGCTATGCTCACCTGCCTGTAATCTCAGCATTGGTGAGCAGAGAGGCAGAAGCATCTCAGAGGGTTGCTGGTTACTAGTTAAGCTCCAAGTTCAGTGAGAGACCCAGCCTCATCCTCATATTCCGGCTTCTTCCCCTTCTGCCCTCACAGCAGACAGACACAGATCCTCCAACCTTTCGCTCCCTCACCCCACCCCTGCCACACACACACAGTATCAGCTGCTTCTCCCATCACCCTAGGTCTCTAGTACATCACAACACCCTGGCGTATCTCTCTAGTCTCCACCCCAAACAGGTGTCTTTTCTTCAGTGGTCACTTGGGAGCCAGAACTTTACAAAGCCTAACACCACTCACGTTCACCCCTAATCCACCACCTGCTATTTGTTGTTCCTAGCCAGGTCTCCGTCATCCCGACCCTGCAAAGAATCTGAAAATCTGAAAGTTGTGGGCCTGTGGATCACATATCTAAGTATTGGAAGGTCCCACTTATCATCTAGAAAACAAGTAAAACCAGCATTTCTAACATTCAGCTAGGGATGGGCTCTGCAGTCAATCACAACAAGCCTTGAAATCTGTTCTCTTCTTCCTTCAAACTGACTGGGGCGCTGTGATCTGGCAGCAAAGGAAAGCATTCGTACAGCCAATAAACAGCCCAGAGCCCATTTCTTTATATGACAAAAGAAGGAGGAGAGAAGAGAATGGAATCAAGAGTCTGTTCTCATCAAATGCCAACTGGGAGTCATCGTGGCACCAGCCTCTTTGTGCTCACGTACCCCCTACTTGAAGGAGGAGAAAATGGAGATCTGGATTGCTGACATTGCTCACCAAAGGCAGAGGCAGGGCAGGTGGGCCTGGACCCAGGCTTGACAGGAAGTCAAAGCTGCTGCTCCTTCTCCTGCACCTGCCCGGGACATGCCCTCAGACACTGGGCTGTGGGAAACTAAGGAGCCTGCCAGTGAGCTGGGTGCTGCTGTATCATGCCCCTCACCACAGAGGATTCAGCACCACCTGCTACACAAATGCAATTTCATGGTCCTTGGCAGAGTTTAGGAGCACTCCATTGGAATCGGCTGTGGGAATTCCTTCCCTGGGGAGATGTAAGCATGTCTCCCCCATAAAGCCAGTGACAAACCAAGCTACAATTTACCAAAGTTCACCCTGGGGACCTAAGGAGTTACAGGGCTTCCTTACCATGGGTGAGAGTTTATCAGTGGGGAGATGGGTAACCCATAGCAGTTGGAAAGTCCACACAACATGGATGATGGTTCCCCTACAGTCACACAGATGGAGCCCTTCCATTAACTACCCCCTCCCGCAGGAGCCTTGTGTGAGTCCAATAACCCTCCTCTCCCTCCCCTTCTCTGAGACAACATCACTGTCCACTAGAGTTCCTGATAGGCTCTTACGAGTAGCTCAGCTTGCTCAGAAGACTGCATTCTACCTCAGAATTGCATTGTCAGTGGCTGCTGGTGACCACATACATGAATATATGCCATGCGGTGTGCAGCCCATTTCCATGACCCTTGTTGCTGGCTTCACATCCTCTTGAGAGGTGCAGGAGTGATGCCCAAATGAGAGCTCTCACCCGGGCACCTCAGGGACACTCAGATCCAGCCACAATGTACAGGCCCTTGGTCAGCAGGGGAGCTAGGCTGGTCTGAATACACTGCTGAGCCTGAAGAAGTCACTGCTGGTTGGCAGTCCAGCAAAGGAAGGGGACGGTGAAAGGGGATTTGAACATGGAGTCCAGCTCTGAAATGCTCAGATCACATCTCAGGGAAGATGAATGTGGGATAAAAACAGAATTATTCAGTGTCTTTCACACGGCCCTTACTTGTGCACAACTCTATATTACGTAACAACTCAGCACGATGTCTTTCTTACCACGACTTCTGCTTGAAAAATTACAAAATGTAAAAACACTTTCTGCTAATAAGAGAAGCCATACAGCAATTAGGATCTGATTGATATTTTTAATATTTGATGACAACTAATTGCTTTCCGTCCACATCCGTCCCTAATGCTGCTTTAACCTGATTAAGCACTCTTCCAGGCTCCCCTCTAACGGAGCGCATGCCCAGATGTGCACGCCCTGCACCAATGCACCGGAATTACCACACTCTGGTGTGCTCTCCCTGCGCCACTTCAGTCCTTCCCTAGGACTGTCTCTCAAGAACTGAGCATTTATTTATTCATCAAGAGTGTTCAAGAGCCAGAACCCCAAGACTAAAGGACCTTACCTCACATCTGGTTTAGATGCCCTGCAAACATTCAGAACTCCTTACACATCCTGGCAAGCTGTCGTCTGGTGCAAACTAGAGGGAACCCCCATTTTCTGGAGATCTAACAATGGCCAGAATGCTCCTGGCTCTGAAATGTTCCTTCATCCTTCTAATCCTCTCCTTTGCAGCTCTGAGAATTCCATGGGCCTTCCCTACACCATCAAATTCAAGTCCTCACGTGCCTCCACTTCATTAGACACCTTCAGGCCTACTGGTCAACTGCTCTCCTCAAGATGTCTGTAGAGTCATAGCTGATTCCCCAAGGAGGGATGAAGAGGCTCTGCATTCCCCTGAACAGAATGCCCCTGCACACCAAAGCCTGGCTTCTCCAAACAGAACACAGCACAAGTCTCCAGGCTGCTGGAGAGCCAGTGGCTATGAGCTGGGCCAGAAGATGGCCCAGGATCAGCCGGTCTCTCAGGTGTGTACATGCAAACATCTCCAGAGGGCGTGAAGCTGAGAGAGAGGATGAGGCTCCAGCAGAACCGGACAGGCTTGCTCAGCAGCTGGCTAGGGCCAAAGATGCACCTGGAGAAACCAGAAATGGCATTCTGCTTAGCGAGGAGCATCTTTTGTTTTCCATATGTGTCTGTCACAGGCTCTGCATTCTCCAAATTACTAGCAAGTTCGTTTTCCCTTCGAGATAGTGTTAGATCTATGGAATGTCAGTGAACAAATGGGCCTGACATTTGCTATGGGTGCTGATTACCACAGAGGTTTCCAGATCCTCAGAAAGAGCGCAGGACATACGGAAGTGGGAGAGAGGCCCCAGATGGAGACATTCTCCCAAAAACGTCCCGAAACCATCTGCAGCCACAGCGTGCCCCTCTACTTCGGTTTCCTGAGATGTGGAACAACAGTAAAAGATGACTTGGGTCAGCCTGGATGGCTCCTCATCACAGAAGGAAAAGGATAGTTGGAGGGGGTCACTGAATAGCCACTCCTTTCAGTATACAGGGAGTGAAACTGAGGCTATAACGAAATGTGAGATGCAAGTGTTTGCATGGGGCTGAGTAGTGTTGATGTGACCCGTAGTGACCTGGTCAGACACTATTTTATTCTAGAAAGTAGGAAAAAGAGACGTTAGAAGTAGTGAGTCAGGGGACTGGAGGGACGCTCGCTGGCTAAGAACACCGCCTGCTCTTGCAGAACCCAGGACTGGTTCCTAGCACCCACATGGTAGCATATCAACCTGTTCCTGCAGTTCCAGGGGATCTGATACCCTTTTCTGGCCTTTGTAGGCTTTCTGTGATATGAGCCCACTTACATACATGAAAGCAAAATACTCATACATATGAAATAAAAGTAAATAAATAAAAAACTTTTCAAAAGGAATAGTGAATCTCTAAAACTAGTTAAGCCCAAACTGGAAGCTGGAAGCCCACATTCAGGGTCCTCACATACAGGGTTCCCACATGCAAGGTCCCACACGAGGCCACAGAACTCAGTGGCACAAGGTCCTCTTCCCTCAGCCGCCCCCCCCACACACGCAGAACAGCCATCTACACTTCATTTCTTTCTATCACAATTATGATTCCTCCTTTGCTTTCCCAGTTCTCAATATTTTCTACTGCAAATATCAGTCAGCACTGTTTGATGTTTAGCAAGTGGCCAATGTTAAGTTCAGTGAAGCTGCCGGACATAAAACCAGCATACAAACATCACTGGGAATAAACTATCTCTGTAAGAATCCCACTTAACAAGAGTCACACAGCAGAGCATGTAGGAATAAATTTAATCAAAGAAGTGAACGATATCTACAATGCAACCTATAAAGTGCTGATGAATGAGATTAAAACAGATAATCAAAAAGCAGAACGACACCACACATTCACAGATGGAAGAATTAATACTCTTAAAGTATCCACACCAACCAAAGTCATCTATAGACTCAGTGCAGTCCTACCAAAATACCAGTGATAGTTTCCACAGAAATAGAAAACCTAAAAATCACATTAAACCACAAAAATACCTTCAAGCATTCAAAGCCATCCTCAGCATCTAGAGTGAAAATCAAGTTACAGACATTACAATATCCAACTTCAAAATACACAATAAAAACACAATGACTGAAACACATGCTCCTGGCATCAAAATGATACATGGACCAATGGAACAGAGCAGAGAACCCCAAGATAACTCTGTATATTAATAGCCAATTGTCTTTTATTTTTCAGATTGGGTCTCAATATGCAGTCCTGATTGGCCTGAAACTCACTATGTAGCCCAGGCTGGTCTCAAATTCTCCAGGTCTACACCACCACACCTAACTCAACTGATTTTTTTTTTTTACAAAGGCACCAAGAAAAATGAAAAAGCAATACTCTGTTCAATAAATAATGATGGGGGAAAGTGGACAGCGATCACTGAAGAAGGATGAAACTTGATCCCTATATGAAAATTAATTCAAAATGGATCAAAGACAGATGCAAAATTGGAAGCTGTGGTTCGATAGAAGAAAACACTGGGATGCTACAGGTGCTGCGATGGGCAGCAGCTCTTCATATCAGACCTCAAAAGTGTAAACAAAAGCAAAAAGACACAAATGGGGTCATATCAAATTACACTGCCTCTGCATAGCAAAGGAGGTAATCAGCAGCACGGAGAGACAGCCTGCAAAATGACACAGCGTGCCTGCTTGCAAACTACTCCCCAACTGATAAGGGGTTAACAGCCACAATACAGATAGAGCTCAAAACAAATCAATAGCAGGTAATGAGGAAGAAGAGGAGGAGGATGGTGATGATGGTAAGACTAATGAGGATGAGGGCAATGATATTAATGATGGTGATAGTGATGATGATGATGGCGGTTTTGAAATTGGAGCTGGAGAGGTGGCTCCTCTGTTAGGAGCACCTGTGCTCTTGCACAGGACCCAGGTTCAGTTCTCAGCACCAACATGGAGGCTCATAACTATCTGAAACTCCAGCTCCAGGGGATATGACTCCCTCTTCTGGCTTTTGCAGGCATGGCACAAACATGGTACACTTACATTCGTGCAAGCAAACACTCATACACAAATAAATAAATAAATCTTTTTTAAAATAGGCAAATTACCTGAGTTAACATTCCTCAAAAGAAAATACACAAAGGACCACAAAGTGCATGAAAACATGCCCAACCTCATCGTCAGGGAAATGCAAATCAAAACCAAGACGAAATATCAAGAAGACAACAAGGAAATACTGGTGAAGACTCAGAGAAAGGCAAACTTACGTACACCGTTATAAATGTGAACTGGGAGATGGCTCAGTGGGTAACAACACTCATGCAAGTATGAGGATCTGAGTTCAGGACCCCAGCACCAATGGAAAAAAAAAAGCCAGCACACTTGTAACCCCATCACTTGGGGTGGAGACAGGAAGGTCACTGGCGGGGCATGCAGGCTACCAGCACAGCTGAAACATGGAGACTCAGGGTCAGCAAGAGGCGGAGGTTCAAGGAAATCAGGCAAAGAGCAATAAAGAAGAATGGCCTCTGCCCTTCTCTGGCCTCTGCATGTACACACACACACACACACACACACACACACACACACACAGAATGTAAATTGGTACAACTATCATTCATGGAACACAACGTGGCAGTTCCTTAAAAAAATTAAAAGTAGAACTACCACATGACCCAGCAATCCCACTGCTAGGTACATGTCCAAAGGAGATGGAATTAACACACTCAAAGGATATCTGTGTTCCCATATTCACTGAACCACCGCTCACAACGGTCAGATGTGGAACTAACCACAGTGTCCACCAGTGATGAGTAGCTAAAGAAAGTGTGCTTTACATGAACATGCGCACACACACAATGGAATGCTATTTGGCCCAAAGAAGAATGAGATCTTGTCATCTGCAGCAAGCAACATGAAGGGGCATGGAGCATCTATGTGAAATAGGGCGGTGTAATATAAATTATATTGGAAAACTGTCATGTGCTGTTTGCATTTACTGAAAGCAGACTCTGGGAATGAGGAAGACCCCTTGTCTCAGACTTAAGCATGTTTATCACAAATGTTCTCCAAGATGCCATGTCCTAGAGCAGGCTGACCCCCTGATCTTGTAACAAAAAGGGAAGAGGACAGCCAACAGTCAAGGATATTACAAATATCTCCCCCTTGATCTCTGAGTAAAAGTCCAGCAGGAACTGAATACTCTCCACCAAGAAGTAGCATGTTTTCAACCATGCCATCAAGCTTTACATCTGGGTTGTATGGATGTGCATATTCATGGAGGATGTACATGTGTGTACAGGTGAGTGTTGACACACGTGCATGTATGCAGAGGTCAGAGGACAACCCTGGGTGTCATTCCTCAGGAAATGTCCACCTTCTTTTTAAGCCAAGGTCTCTCAATGCCCTGGAGTTCCCCAGTCAGGCTAGGTTGCCTAGCCAGCAAGCCACAGGGATCCATCTCTCTTTTTGTACCCACAACTAGGCTTACAAGTGGTCTATAAATCTCTTTATGCTATTTTTTTTATCTAATAGCTTGAGTTCAAATGTACATTATTTCACTATGCCTTGTACAAATTTTCTTTTCCTTCTCATCTATTTTGCAACAAGGCCCAAGATAAACAGTTAAGAAGTACAAGAGAGAAAAAACATGTTTTGTATTTTTATCTATATTATTATATGTGTGTAGGTGTGCACTGGATCCATTTAACCCAGAGTTTCATAAACCTGCTGGTTGGGGTTTGGAGGTGCAGCTCAGTGCTAACATGGTTGCCCAGCACTAAAATAAATAAATAAATAAACAAAGTAAGTGCTAGTTTGGCTAACTGAGCCCTGAGCAACCTTTTTACCTTCTTAGTATTTGCTGCTCTCCACATCTGTTTATCTTCTGAAAACAGTGAAGGCAGAGAGAAGCAGCAGAGACAGAATTCCCCTCCAGCCTGTCAGTGGAGCAAATTTTCTCAGAAGTTTGAGAGATGTCTGCCACATTTGTAAAGTAAATTAATCTTTTTCCTATTCAAAAACTCAAAAAGAACAGGCCTGTCAGGTGGGGTGCAGTGAGTAATGATGAGAGTATTCATGGTCACCGGTCAGCTTCATAGCTGAGGCCAAGAGCACTGGGAAAAGCCCAGGCTGGCACGGTCCAGTGTGAGAGAGCTTTGCAGACAGGGGCTGTCACCACCTGGGCAATGGGAATCACCACTCACACCCAGGGCACTCACACCCAGGGCCGTCACACCCAGGGCCGTCACACCCAGGGCGCTCACACACAGGGCCGTCACACACAGGGTGCTCACACCCAGGGCCGTCACACCCAGGGCGCTCACACACAGGGCGCTCACACACAGGGCGCTCACACACAGGGCCCTCACACCCAGGGCGCTCACACACAGGGCGCTCACACACAGGGCATTCACACACAGGGCGCTCACACCCAGGGCGCTCACACACAGGTCGCTCACACCCAGGGCCGTCACACACAGGGCGCTCACACACAGGGAGCTCACACACAGGGCGTTCACACCCAGGGCCGTCACACCCAGGGCGTTCACACACAGGGCGCTCACACACAGGGCGCTCACACACAGGGCCGTCACACAGGGCCGTCACACACGGGCGCTCACAGACAGGGCTGCCATTTTTAGCATCTCTGGGACAAAGGTCTCATCTGGCATGACACGAAAGGTCCTGGATCCAGTGAGGCTGACTGAGGCTAGGATCACTCTCCAGCACCTTGGCTATAATTCACCTGGCTGGGAAGAACCATCCAGCACCCCTCTCATGAGCCAGTGAGCAGTCACAGTGATCTCAGGTCCCCTTCTCGCCACAAGGTCTTCTTCCATGACCCAAAGTTCCACTCAGCCCCGTGTTCTCCACTCACATCACTGATGGGCATTAAGGAGGCAAGAAACCAGTCTGGCATCACACCCAGGTTTCTGTGGAACAGGACTCAAGCAGTCCTCAGATCTTTCTGGCTCTCTCCCCAGCTGTTTTGTGGGGAGGGCTTACTGCCAGGTTCTTCTGGGGTTGCATTTGGTTGAGGTTAACGGAAAAGTGATATATAGGCCAATGAAGTGTGGCTCTGTCAACACCATGTCACTCCTCCTCAGAGTCAGTGCAATTCCACCATTCAAGCACAGAGTTCCCACCTGAATGCTGCCTTCCACACTGGATCAGGTTGTCCCAGAACCCACAAACCACATGTACCCCAAGACAGCTAGGAAAGACAGCACAAAATGGTAAAAGTACCTAAAACATTATGAACTATTTTTAAATTGATCACATGACTCTTAAGCATGAACTTTGTGGATGACAACAGCATGTTGTGATATGAAAAGATGGTACATGCCTGCAGGTTTTATACTGTTTATCCCCACTGCAGAAAAAGTCCCTGTTCTCCCAAGACAAGGCCACTGTACCTTCTCAGTTAAACCACAGGCCCAGGTTCAAAGGCCCCTGTGTCCTCCCTCTATCACCAGGGCTGTCTATACCCAGGAAGAAAATGGAAGTCAAGGTCATCAACACATGAAAAAAGTCTGTAAAATAAAATGTGCCTTAAAATATATCTACAGGGCAAGGGATGTGGCTCAGTTGGCAGATTGCTTAGCAAGCAGGAGGCCCTGGTTCCATCTCCAGTACCACATAAACCTAGCTTTGTAGTACATTCCTGTAATCCCAGGACTCAGAAGTTAAGAGGAAAGAGGATCAGGAGTTCAAGGCCATCTTTGGCTACATAGTAAGTTCAAGGCCAGCCTAGGATACATAAAACCCAGCTCCAAAGAAAAAAGTCTCCAGTGACCAAATACTGTCCTTGAAGGTGCTTCAAATGACCTTGTGATAGGCTGGTCTCTGCCCACTACTTCTCCATCTCTGAAGCTTGCTTGAATTCTCAGCCAGTGGTCTCACCAGTCTTGTGAATATAGATGGTTTGGTTAATTAGAAACACATCCCCAGTCATTCTTCCTGGCCTTTCTCCTGGAATGCATGACTGCTACTCCTCTGCTCCCAGACCCGGCTTCAATAGCTTGCAGTCAAGGTTCAGGGAGAAATACACCACGCTGGGATTCGATTATTTACCAACATAATGTTGGCAGCAAGCCAGCGAGACACCAATACATTTTCCTTTGAAGCCTGACGTATTGCCTGCTGTTTCTAAGCCTGTTTTCTTGGCTGGCCGACAAATAACTAAGACTGTTTCAGAAATCAACAGCGATTCAAGTCTAGGGGGATAGGGACTGTTCTTGTGACAGATTCCTTATACAGACACTGAGCTCACTCTTTCTTAGGTGACAAAGGTGTCTGTAGGCCAGAGCAGGTATGGGGTATGTCCCTGGCCTCCAGCAACTGCTGGCCCCACCCCTGTGATTAGTCCTTTTGTACTCCAGTAAAGGCCTGCACAAGTCTGGCCGAGGCATCAACAGCAGCAGGCTGGGAGGGCATCAGCATACCCTGATCCTATGTCTTGGTCTGGCATCTGTCCTCCTTTCTGGGGAGCCCTCAAGAAAATCTGGCATAGATCAGAGGTCCCCCAGAAGCTGGCAGTCCCAGAAAAGCTACTGTCAAGGAAGAACAAATCCAAGAATAACACTGGATGACCCCAAGACTTCACTGAGGGTTGGTGGCCACTGTTATGTAGCTTCAGATCCTACATACACAGTTCCTTTGCGGGATCCCACCTCTGAGGAGCCTAGATGTGGGCTTTGAAATTAGAAGTCAAAAGAATTTTGAGTTTTAAAGAATTAAAAAAAAAAAAGTTTATAGCTGAAGAGACGGTTCTGTCAGTAAAGTGCTTGTTATATTAGTATGAGGTCCTGAGTTCAGATCTCCAGCACTCACATTTTAGAATAAAAGGCTGGGTGTATCCAATTGGTAAGCTTCATTGGGAGATGTTGTCTCAAAAAATAAAATAGACAGAAAAAGAGGAATATACTTGATAAACCTCTGCCCTCCATATACACCTGCACACACACGTACACACACACAACACACACATACAGAAATAAACAACAAGAAAACAAATAGGTTCAACATGGCTATGCATAGTAATATCTCATGAACTGAAAGGATGACATTCTAAAAGCCTATTTAGCCCCTGCCTGCCTGGGTTAGGAGTTTATGATTTGAATCTTTCTGATGGGGGAGAGATATTACGCCACATCACTGAACAATATTAGCACAAGATAAAAATTACAAGTTCTAATCAATTCCCCAACGCTTACTGAAGAACCTTGGAGCACGTTTTAGCAGTAGAGATTAATGTTTAGTTTGAAGTCATTCCGAAGGAGCAGAGTGATATGTATTGAGTCTGCAATCTAGTGGTGTGCTGATTCTGTCACAAAGAATCAGCCTCCTCTGCCCTGCAGCTCTTCCCTTTTTACCCCAGGTCCATGCCCTAGTTTAGCACTGTTCAATGTCTAGTTCACTCAACATGTACTGAAAAGGAGCACTGGATTCCAGGCGCCTGAAACCCTACACCTTTGTATTTTATTTTAACGTAACTTTTGGTTCTTTTTCAAAGAAAGAATTATCGTGACGGGGTCTTGCTGTTATTATACAGCCAAGGCTACCCTGGAACTTGTGACCCTCCTGTCTCAGCCACCCACATGCTGCAATTACAGGTCTGTACTCCTATGCCCAGCTTCAGTATCATTTTCAAAGCAAGCTTAGGAATTTCCAGAGTTTCCTAGTTTGAGTGACAAATTGATGTTTGTACTGGATGGCTTCAGTTGTCAACTTGACACATCTGGGAAGAAGGACCCTCAACTGGGAAATTTCCTCTATTGGACTGGCCTGTGGACATGTCTGTGAGAGAGTTTATTGATTGCTGAGTGATGTGGGGGAACCCAGGTCAATGTGGACCTGGGCAGTGCCATCCCTAAGCAGGTGGTCCTGTGTTGTATAAGAAAGCAGGCTGAGCGCAGGCCAGTAAGCAGTGTGCCTCCATGGTCTGTGCTTCAGCTCCTGCCTCCAGGTTCCTGCCCTGTTTAAGTTCAAGCCTTGCTTTCCCTCAGTCACTTGGAAGAGTCAGATGCAATAAACTCTTTCCTTCCCAAGTTGCTTTTACTCACTGTTTTATCACAGGAAAAAAATGTTTAAGGGTTAGGCTTTGAAGTTTTAAAGATTTACTTAATTGTGTGTTCATGTGAGTGAAGGTGCCTGTGAAGGCCAGAAGAGGGAGTCGGATGCCCAGGATCTGGAGTTACAAGTGGTTGTGAGCTGCCCAACAAGGGTGCTGGGAACCAAACTCCAGTCCTCTGCGCTCACAGCAACTGCTTTTGACTGCTGAGCCCGCTCTCGGACTCCTCTGCTCTTCCTTCACTTCCTGCTCTTCACAATTAATAACTTTATTTTATTTTGAAACTATCGATCCTCTTGCCCATGGAGCATTTTCCACAGGGATCACTCCTGCGAGCTGACACTGCTCTCATGGGCGGCTGCAGCCCGGAGCAGTGCTGGACAGAGTGGCCGAGGCCAACAGTTGTCACTTTCATTAAGATATGGGGATCTCAAAAGCCTCCCCAGACAGGCACAGCGTGATGGCCAAAGCAGTTCTCACACCAGAGAAAGCACACCCTTGACTTGATCATATTTCTTTCATCTCTGGCTGCCTCAGTTTCTCTGCCTATAAAGAACAAGAAAATGCCCACTTCACAGGAGTACCGTAAGGGTTAGAGGAAGCTGTCCACGGTGCACTCTCAGCCATAGCAGACAAAGACGTTAATTGCAAATGTTCGGCTCCACTTCTGCAGCATGCAAGCTCCCACTGACTTGAAAGGGGGCATCAGAGGCAGGTGGAGGCGCCCACCTGGGCACCAGAGCCGCGGCCCCCTCATTAGCATTGTCTGAGTAATGGTGGGAACGGGGACAAAGGAGCGAAGAGTTTGGGTGGCAGAAAAAGAAGAAACTCAGAGACCGACTACAAAAGGCAGTTTTGGAGAAAAAAAAGAATGTCTTCAGTTAAAAATAATCTGCAAAGACTGTGTGCCAGGAACAGCATTTAAGGAGCCATCGATATATGCTTTTATATAAGATCTGTTGAGTGGGTCTAATGGCACATTGGTGTGTTTATCACACTGGAATGGGTCTTGATCCCTTGTGCCAATCAAAAGGCCTAACTAACAGCAGCACAGCGGTCACTAGCACGGTGGATTAAATCATAAAGCTCCCATGTACACAGCATTCGGAAAGGCACATTCGAGTCAGTCACTGTGAGGCGATGAGGTCACAGTTGGTGGCATGTTTTGGCACACCTTATTAAGACTTCCTAGGCTGAAGAGGAGTGTGGACAGGTGAAAAGTGCCACGCTGCCCTGGGCAACTGACAGGCAGGCAGATGCAATGCATGCTCCTCGGCACCCCTATTTGCTACTGAAATCCAAGGGGGAGGGGGAGGGATAATCATAGGAGACTGCTCTCCAAGCAGCATTTTCCTGGCAAAAGCTGCATCTCAAGGGTCCTTCAGAGCACTCTGGGAATGCACGCAAGTTTACAAATCAATTTGCTAAATTGGCTTGGCTGGAAATCACACTTTTCTGTGTGCATCCAGCTGAAAGGCATGTCTGTGCCTATCAGGCCCTATCAAGCACTCCCCACAGTGCAGAGAAAGGGAGGTTGGGCACAAGAATTCTGAGCCAAGTGGACTGGGGCTCAAACCCTAGCTCTGAGAACTAGGTGGCCCTGGGCAAGTCACATGACCTCTCTGAGAAGAAGAAATGAGTGAACATACCAGGTGCGCAAGCGCTGGCAGGATATACACTCAACATATTTTGGGGTCAAATTCTGTCTCAGTTTGACCTTTTTCTGTGTAGCTATAAACAATCCAGGATGAGAGATGCCCTTGCCAAACCAGCTATCCCCTCATTCTACCACAGCCAGGTAGACATGCGACAAAAGCAGAGTTCTGGAAACCTCAGTATGAAATGGCTACATGTACCTAACCAGATTTGGAACTTGTTCAAGCCTCTCAAAGAGCCAAGACACACTTCTAAAGGAAGAACTGCTATATGTCAAGGGTATTCTGTTCTAGGTTCTGTATGGGATTCTAGGCATGGGCCACCATGCCTGGCTCTGATGCATCTCTTTTCAAACTATACCACTTAGCTGTCCACAGTGGGCTTTCCACAGCTCTCTGTGATACATGAGCTTGCATTCTGGAGTAGAGAGGAGATATAGCAAAGGGTCCAGACCTACAGAGGCCCCACTATTCACTTAGCCATCTGAGGCCAGGAGAGGGAAGGGTCTTGCCCTAAGTCCAACTGTGAAGACCTCCAGTAGAAGGTCTTAGATTTTAGTAATCTTCTGCAAACCAGAGGAACCCAAAAGAAAAGGCATCTTGACAGAGTTTTATTCCATATTTCCAATTTTGAGGTCAAAGAATATCATCAATCCATATGCATGTGAAGTCCAGGATGGAAGTTCCCCACCACAATGTAAGAGAGAGAAAGCTGTGAGGACTGGCTGGTGTCTCACAGTCTCTACAAGATGTATGCCAGTCATCACTGTGGGAAAATACTTGAGGGAAAGGCTTTTTGCTGACACTTTCAGAGGTCCCAGTCCATGATGGCTTGGGATACATGGTGACATGGAGACTAATGAGGAGAGGTAGGGGAAGAGAAGGGGTGAGATCCCTTCCAAAGTACATTCCCAGGGACCTAGCTTTCTTCCACTAGACCACACCTCCTAGCTCCCCTCCCCATGGTGCCATCAATGAACGTGAGCTTCTGGGGACATTTCAGACACAAGCTATAACAATATAGAACCTAGTTTATAACAAGTCATGGTTGTCAAATCTGAGACTTTAAAAACACCATCAAAAGGATGCTTTGTACACTGACAGGTGTGATATTTGCTGTCTTGTGGTAACAGGAGAATATGAATAAAGCAGATATTCCAATGAACATTTTAGACTCTAAAACTAAGAGTGTCTATCTTTGCATTATGCCTCCTCTGAAATCAAATTATCCATTTACATTTCTAAGCACCGTGATGTCTAATCACACAGGAGTCCCTTGGAGAAAGACTGACCAACCCTAGGTAGCGCTGAGTCTTTGCTTCATGATTCCCCTACAGTCTGTCCTCAGCAGTGTCAAGCTCCGATTTTCTCTAGAGTCAGAGAAGATTCTATTCTGAAATGCTTATTTAGGGATTGAGTAGATATGAGGCCAATTTCCAGGTCCAATAGACTTTGGTGCATCAAAGCAGGTTTGTATTCTTGTAGGAAACTACTAGAAAGACCAGAAAGGGGAAGTCTGGAGTCAGGGGACTTGGAAGCTTCTAGAGTGGGAGCAATCCAGGGAGATGGTTGTACTTCCCACTGGAATTCTAGAGATCAGAGGTGACCTGAGGGGATCTCAAGGCTTTGGTGGGAAGAAGCGGCCAGGAGGAGGGGCCAGGCAGGCAGAATGAAGCCGGTGTGAACAGACTGGAGAAGGAGAAACACCAGTGAGGAAAGGCGGACAGGCAAGACTGTGCCGGATGCAGAAACATTTTCACAGTGACTTCAGCAGGGAGATGAGAAAAGTGGATTAAGGACTTCTTCACCAAATGGTCTGGAATTTCATCAAAAAGTTCCACTCAACCTCACAGTCATATTTTTAGGTTTGCAACCAAGGATTGGAGACTCGACTCTGCTTGAAAAATGATTAGTTCATGTTTTCTAGGGAATGCGCTCAATTTACGGAGAAGAAAGAAACTTTTCGATGTGATTGCTTTGGGGGGCATTGTTGTTGTTTTGTTTTGTTGTTTTTCGGTGTGTAGAATAACAACTCCAAACAACTTGACACAGTCATATATCCATGTGGGTACCCTAAATTAATTAGGTTATTCACAGGAGACAAAAGCAGCAACAAATGCACAGTGTGATATTTGGGCTGTCAAAGTAAGAAAAGAAAGTACAGAAGAAGAGTTCCCAGTTCCCCAAATTACTAAGAACTCCAGAGTTTTCTTGGCTGTAACGACTTGTAATATCTAGAAGAGCCCAGATTTTGAAGCCCCAAGGACACTTGATTGAGCTAAGAGAGTTGGCAGAAAGCTTCGCATAGAATTTGGGTTTTCTTTCCGAGTTGATATCTTACCAAATACAGCCATCTGTGTTCCCTCTGGGAAAGGTTCAGTCGTTCTGTTGCCATTGACATGGTGTTTGGCTGGAAAAAGAAAGAAAAAAAAGTGAGTCTAAGTGTAAAGTTCGACACGCATGCAAACACATGTCATTAAATGTGTCAGCGAGCCTGTTTCTCCTTTTGAGTTAGGGACACAGCAATGCTTACAGTTTTCAGAATTTTCATTATCTGGTTTATTAAAATACGTGCGCACATTTGTGTGTCTCTGTGTACGTGTCTGTGTGTGTGTGTGCGTGTGTGTCTGTGTCTATATAGGTGTGTATCTCTGTGTCTGTGTGTATGCAGTGTGTATCTGTGTGTGTGTATCTCTGTGTGTGTCTGTGTCTGTGTGTGTATGTAGGTCTGTATCTGTGTATGTATCTGTGTATTTGTGTATATATATGTCTGTGTCTATATCTTTGTGTGTGTATCTGTGTGTGTGTGTCCATGTTTGTGTATGTATGTCTCTGTATGTGTATGTATGTATGTCTGTGTCTGTGTATCTGTGTGTATGTGTGTGTCTGTGTTTGTATATGTGTGTCTGTGTGTATGAGGAAGTGCACACACATAGGTATGTATGTGGAGGCCAGATGGTAACCTCAGGTGCCATTCCTCAGGTGCTGTCCACCTGGGTCTTTTGAGACATGGTCTGACAAGCTCTCTAGAGCTTGTCTACAGACAAGCTCTCTAGAGCTTGCCAATTTGGCTAAGGTGGCTGGTCAAGGAACTCGAGCTCTACCTGTGTCTGCTCCCTAGCACTGAGATTACAAGCTCATGCCACCAGATCCAGCTTTTTACATGCATTCTGGGGGACAATTCAGGTCCTCTTGCTTGTGCAATAAGCACTTGACTGACTGAACATCTCCCTAGGCCCCACCTGAGCTAAAATCTCAATTATAGGACAGCTTAGACAATATCAATCTCGAACATGTTGTTTTATAAATGAAAGTATGAGGGTCCAAGCCCTATAGGGCCTGGACAGCTGAAAAGTGCTGACCCCGGTCAGCGGGTACCCCTGCGGAGAACAAGGAAGGATGGAGATCCAAGCTAGGTTAGGGGTGCCTCCACTGCCACCTCCCAACAATCAGCACACTGACAGAGGAATGCCAGCAGAAGCAGAGCAGGGACATACCAGACCACTGCAATTCCAGCCCTAGCCCAGGGAGACTTCTGCCTCGAGCTTCACACAGACATTCCCACACTTCTCAACAGCCTTCAACCCTGAGGTCCTTACTACCAGTGCACATCAGGGGATGACAGAGATGTGACAAATAGCCATCTTAGAGCTTCCAGCACAGACTTGTTCGCATGATCCTCCTCCAAACAGCGAAGTCTGAAGTATGCTCCACCTAAGAGTATGTAGCACTGTCCTCGGTGAGGTTCCATCATGAGTATGTAGCATACACATGTGAGGAATAGCTAAGACCCTTCAATATCACACCACACGGCATCCTTGTGATTTGAGGGTCAGGCTAAGTCTACTGTGCTCTGACAAAGGCGGCTAGGATACAACTTAAGTTAGGGCCAGAGGATCTCCCTGAACCGCAAGACCTGGTCCAGGTGTGATGAGGTATCCCACTACAGATGAATTAAGATACAGACCATGTCACTGGAGACCTCGAGCCTCTGTCCACACTGCAGGACCCTCTACAGCCTCTGTCCACACTGCAGGACCCTCTGCAGCCTCTGTCCACACTGCAGGACCCTCTGCAGCCTCTGAAGCACTGCCTGGGTACTGCAGACCTCATGAGTGTGCGGGTCTCCATCTATTTCACATGATTCCACCAGTTCAGTTCAGGAACTTCTTCCATTGGATTGCAAGTAACAAATCAGAGAGAAGAGAAGGAGCCAGACCCACAGCCAGACAGGCTGGCAGGCTCAGCAGCCTTCCTGTGGTCCTCAGTCACCACTGGGCATGATCAGCAGGGCCATAGTGGGAAGTTCTAGGTGAACTTGTCAAGGCTCACTCACACGGTAAGGCCCCCTGGTCACTGCGTCCCATTAAATACATGTAAGTCAAGGCTCTCCATTGGAGGTAGCCCCACCCCTCACCACAGTCTGGCTGGTGATTTTGGAATGCCACCTTCACTCACATCAAGAGTCAGAAATGCCACTTTAAGCCACTCACACCACTGGTAAGATTTAACCTAAGGAAAAATGTAGGTGGAAAAAAGAAGACATACGTGATGGAGCGTGAAGTCTCAATTGTTATAATGAGATCTCAGAGTCAAACAAGTGCTTAGAAAGTGATCATTTATGATTTACCAGATGCAGAAAGAACTACAGAACTGGGGTTCTGCTGTTTCCTCTGGGTTAGACCATGGCTGTCTTAAATCAGAGCAGCTACGATCAGCATGAGACACTCAAGGGGTCAGGCCTATTAACCTGCGGCAGCTCAGGATCTTTCAGGAGATCCTCACAAGTGGTGTAGCTGCCTGTACGTTGCCCAGGCAACTTCTGATGGTATAGCTGCCTTTAAGTCACCATGCTTCTGTGAGCAACCCCAATAAACTCATTAGTTCCCCAAGTCAGATGTGGATAGAGCCTTTCTTTGGCCTGTTGGTGCCCTCTCTGTCTGGTGTGAATAGATGTGATATCAACATATTTGAAGTACCATATTTAGAACTATTTAGAAATATAAGAAAGTCTTTGGAGTATCGGAAAGAGAAACATTCTATTTCACCGTCCATGTAGACTACAAGAACAATGGATGGAAAGATGAATATTGTGGGGAAAGAGAAAACATGGCGATTATGTAAGATATTTCTTTTGATTCATTCCCTTTGTTGATAGATTCTTCTATTATCTAGAGTGAAATACATTCAAACATTAAACATCAACAAAACATGAACTCCTTTTCATACATTTCTCTTTGGCAGCTGGTTTCCCAGGACAGCCAAGGCTGGGCTTATGTAGAGCCCAAGTGGAGTACACACACTAACAACAGAAAGTGCCACCTACTCGGAGTCTCCTGTGGGCATCGTGGTGGGACCTTCCACTCCAGGCCTGACTCTGCCTGCACCCCACTCTTTGGAACAGGCCGTCTGTCCTCCACTTCTTGGACTTGCTCCTCCTCTCCCCTGTGCTTCCCATACACAAGGTCCGAGTCTGGCTAATTCATCTCCCATACATCTTCAGAATCACCCCCTTCTTCTCTTTGCCATGCCAACTACCCTGGTCTCAGCTATCCTGACCTCTGTGTCTGGACTCCAATAATGGCCTTCTGTCCTTCCCTTCCCTTTCCCAAGGCATGCTCCCAACATTGTCACAACTGTCTGTCATCATGAAAAAGTAAATCTAAATTACATGGCACAAACTCCCAAATCCCTCCCATGTTCATCAGAATTTTTGTTGCTGATACAAAAGACCCAGCAAAGCAGGGGCTGTTTCGTTTCAGATCACACCATGGTGGCCAGAAGGCAGAGAGAATGTCTGTGCTAGCAGGCTCTTTGGGGGGTTCTTTTTGAGACAGAGTATTCTTATAGCTGAAGCTGGCCTGGAATTCACTATGAAGACCAGGCTGGCCTTGATCTCACAGAGATCTGCCTGCATCTGCCTCCCGAGTGCGGGGGTTAAAGGTGTCACCACCACACACAGCTAGGCTCTTTTCTGTCTTCTTTGATTCCAGGAGGATTCCTAGCCCATATACTGCTGCCGCCATACACACTCAAGGAAGATTTCTCACACACTCTGTTAACTGTCTGTGGAAGTGCCCTCACAGACCCAGAGCATGCTTTGTGGACCTCCTAGGCATTTCTCAATCCAATCTAGTTAACCACCCAGGATCAAGCACACTTCCCTACCTTCCCTGATCCCCTGTCACTCCGAGGCTAGCATCAAAGGCTTTAGAATGGCCATCAGTGGTCTGTAAGGGCTGGCAACCAGGACTTCCTCTCTCCATTAAGGTCATCCTGAAATCTCAGACTGATGCTCTTTCCTCTGCCTTATATATCAGGGCTGCACTTCACATTATGTTACTGCTTGGACAAAAATGACCAGAGATCTCAGTAGATGGTGAGCTCAGGAGGGCAGTAGTCACCTCCTAGAGCTCACCATCCCACTATCTAAGCATATAGTGACACAGAGAGGTGTTCAGTAAGGTTTGTCAAGTAATGAATGAAGTAAATGGTATGTCTAAGACTCTTAGCTATTATGAAAATTACATCTGAGGGCTGGAGAGATGGCTCAGCAGTTAGGAGCACTGGCTGTTCTTGCAGAAGACCCAGGTTCAATTCCGAGCACCCAGAAGGAAGTGTTTTCTCCTGAAACATAGCTGAGTCTTACATTAGCTCTGATGCCGCAGACATAACATCAGCAAGGGAGAGACAGGGCAGCCTGAGGCTGACATCCTGGCCTCTGGAAGGAGGCTGTGTGACTTTGAACTTCCACATTCTGACCTTCGCTATCACTTAACCTTTGAGAGACTTCATTTCCTCATTTTGAAAAATTTCTACATTATGTTTCCTCACTTGTACTCATGGGTTACTTTGAGAATTAGTCAGATATGTAAAGCCTGGCACACAGAAAATACTGCACAACTGTGAGGCTAGTATTGGAATCTGTATGGGAGCTTTCTATCTGAAAACAAGATTGGAGCTAGGAAATCATATGCTTGCTTCTCCTCCAAATCCAAGCTCATGGCAGACATCACTAATCAATGTTAGCATCCTTTTTTTTATCTCAAAATATGACCTCAAAATCCTTTCTTGATATCTCAACCTAGAGAGTCATTATCATTTAAAGACCTGACATGGGATAAAATTCCCTGCCATTCCCAGGCTGAGTGAACAAAACAGAAAAACGGTACAAAGAAAGGAGTTGTTCTCCTCCTCATTTCTACATGACAAATCATAGTAAAAATCCCCTCAAAACACTGGCCAAATCCTATACAATAGTGGCCCTCGTCCACGGAGGACGGAGTCCATGAAGATGACTCCAACTCCAGACAGTGGGTAATGTATGGGAAGCCAGACAAGGGGAAGATCCACACCCAGGTCAAGACAGAGTAGAACAGTGCACTACTTCATCATGTCTCCCAGAAAAGCTCGCAACTTAAACTTTTAAATGTGTTTACTTGCAGAATTTTCTTATTTTAGAGTTTTGAACTATGGCTGCTCATAACTAAAACCTCAGAAAGCAAAACTTCAGACAAGATGAGATTATTGTACAGAGCTTTAGTGAGATGGAGAAGAACAGGGTGATGTGAAGAGCTCTTTAAAACTGAGCAATGGCAGCAGAGGCAGGAGGACCAGGAGTTCAGGTCACCCTCAGCTATATAAGAATCTGAGGCCAGCCTGGGCCACAGGAGACCCTGTCTCTACAAACAAAGTCCGGCAATGGCAGTTTGGTTCCTAGAAACCAAAAGAGCATTTCCCACTGAAACTCCGCTAAGGCCAAATATTTGGGGACTAAAGGATACTTTAAACACATTATATGAGTTAAATAAGATTTGAGGAAAGCATAGACATTTGTAAATGCCAGAATTTATATTTGTGTTTGAAAATTAGTGGTATGCTTCATCACAATTAAGCTCACTGAACAGAAAAGTCAAGTTCTGGTTGAGTCCTAACTATTGATTACTTCAGTGTAGGACATGGAGACAGGAGGGTATGACAGGCATAGACACTGTGCCCAGTCACGGCAGCGTAGAGGCCTCTAACTGGTTAGGCACATGTCCCTGTCCCTGCTCTCCACTTAGTGGGTACCCTTCCAGAGTCACCTGTGCCAGGAAAACAACTCGTCAGTAAACATGTCTGCAGTATCACAAAAACCACCCAGCCCTGAAATCCCCAACCTTTGTTCAAACCGTATTGGCTAAAACTTGTATCTCTGGATGAAGAGGGCGGCAGAGGAAGTGCGAACTGGAGAGCTGACTCAGGCTCCTCCTGTAGCTCCAGATTCCTCTTGACTTGACAGTCAAAGGGATACTGCCCTGTTAGAGAATTCAGAAACAATGGCTGCTGTACCAAAAGTCCTGCTCAGCCACTGTAACTCAGAACCCTCCCAAGACGGAAGAGATTTAGAGCAAACTATGCCTGTAACCCAGAGTTGCCATAACGCACGGTCCTCACTCAGACCTGCGGATACTCAGGGGAAGCAGGACTAGAGTTTGGCATCTCAGCCTCCATTCTGTGTCTGTCTCCTTTGTCTGTGTTAACCTTTAAGTCAGATTCCTGCTCAACTCTACACACAGACATGCTAATCATTTAAGGAGAGGCTGTCTCAAAAAACTGGTAACCAAAGACTGATTAGCTTCAAGTTGACCTAACCTTTTACCCTTCTCCAAGACTGAAGACACCAAGGTAAGAATAACTGAGGTGGCTCAGCAGTTCAGTTCCCAGAACCCACATCGTGGCTAACAACCACCCATAACTCTAGCTCCAGGGTAATCAGACACCTTCTTCTGACTGCCACGGAAATCGTGTACACTTACACTCATGCAGGCAAAACACTCATATACATAAAGTAAAAATAAAATATATTTTTAAAAAGGAATATCTGACAAGTCTTCAATATTCCAGGAATGCTGAGCCTTGCAGACAGGTCACTCCATGAGAACACTTTTGCCACCAAACAGAAACAATTACCCCATGAGGGGTAACCTAGGCTGCCCCATAGGCAGGCACATTCATTTCACATAGGGAACTGAATTATTAACCAGCAGTAAACATCCCCAGAACCAGCAGAACCTCACAGAACCAGAAGTGAGATAAGGACCAACCAGACCATGGTTTACCAAGGTTGCCAGACTGCACACTTGACCCCGCTTCGTTAGTACCACAAGCCACCAAAATGGCTAGCCCTCTGCTTCCTGGTGTGGCTGCACTGTATGAGAAATTCCTTCTTGTTTCACCATCACCTGTGTCTCTGGACCCTCAAGGTAGTAGTGACAGAGTCTGGCCTGCTCGGACACCTCTACCGCCAAGCCAGGTCTCTGACATAGTACTCGAGTAACAAACCCTCAGAGCCACAGGCCATGCAACCCTTTCACTATGACGTGGATCCTTCCAAATTCATGCTTCACATAAGAAGTGGTCTGAGTGACTTACCAGGGTGTTCTAGTTTCGGTTCTGATGTAGTGACGGCCTGTCCCAACAACAAGCAGCTCAGGGGAGGAGAGGGTTTATTTAGCTTACAGTGTCAGGTTGCCAGAGAGTCACGGTGGCAGACGCTTGAGAGAGCTGGTCACACCACACCACGGTCAAGGACACAGCAACGCATGCGCTAGGTAATGCTGGCTTGCTTGCTGGTCAGAGCTCAGGTAGCTTTCTTTCACGCATACAGTCAAGGGCCCCGTCGTCCATGAAATGCTGCTGCGCACATTCGCATGGGAATTCCTATCTCAGCAATCAAGACAGGCCCCTGCAGGAAAGTCTGATCTAGGTAACCCCAGTCTGAGACTTGCTGCTGTGGTGGTTTTAGGCTGCTTCAAACTGATAGTTAAAGCTAATTAGCATACTGGTTGCTACCAGTCACACTGCTTGTAAGCACTGACAGTGGTCATCAGTGGTCTCACTGGGACTGGCATGGAAAAAAACAAAACAGGGTCTCAGTATCCCTTCTGTTATCTGAGTCCTTGCAACTCCTCCAGGTCGCATTCAAGGCACCTGGAGGTACAAGTCAGGCTGGAGCTAAGAGGCAGGGTTCCCATGTGGCCCTTCAAGACCTAATTGCGGACCAGCCCTTCAGTCTCCAGTGGAGAGGCTCCTCTAGCACACTGAGCAGATCCTGTCTTGGGTCCTCTCGGGCTGTAAAATTCAGGATACTTTCATTGAGGCTCAGCCTATTCTTCATGGAGTAGAAGGATCCAGAGAAGGCGGCAGGCCTCGTGCATGAAGTCAGGGTGCTATCTGCTCCTCTTGTCAGGACTCACAGGCCTTTCCTCTCCAGGTCCTGAGCGCTATGAACTCAGGCTTGTCCTGACTGATGAGACCTCAGCTGCTCAGGGGTTGCCAGCGGAGGCAGCCATGCAGCCAGGCTATTTGCTTCTGTCTGGTGGGAGGTCAGCTCATGGCTCTGGACCTGGGCAGGCTCATGAATTTATCACTTTGTAAACCAAAAAGGCAGGTGTGTGCAGGAAGGACAAAGAATGTTGACCGGGGACTGGAGCACACAGCTGCCCCAGCATGTCGAAGCACAAGACCCATCCTCTAGGCAAAAATTAAGTCGGGTCATTTATGGGTTGCTGGTTCTATGCTAGCCTCCGCCTCATGTCAGTGACAGGAAGAGAAGGGTACAGTGTCTCCGTGTCATCCCTCTTCACCAGCCTACACAGTCATCCCACTTCCCAGAGCTGCTAGCCAGATTTCCATACCCTGGTTTCCGTGCCAGAGCAGGCTACTGCTCTTAAAGCCTCCTGCTCGTGTCCTCAGCGAGCTGAGGTCCCAGGTGCCCCACATCGTCTATTGCATCCCATTTCACTTTTTCAATATGTTCGTTAAACAACATCTCAGAAAGCATATATTCTAGGATGAAAAATTTCCACCTGACTTTGGTGAAATCTCCTCCCATTAACAGGAGTAATTCCTAATGCCTATCAAGATCAGATAACCTTGAGGATGGGGAGATGGCTCAGTCAGCAAAGTGCCTGCCACCCAAACATGAAGACTGAGTTTAGACCTCCAGTGCCCATCTAAAGAAAGCCAAGAGTGGTTGCATACTCTATAATTCCAGTTCTGCAGGGAGGGAAGGCAGGCAGATCCCTGGAGTTCCATGGCCAGCTAGCCAGCCAGCTGATGAGCATGGGCTTCAGTGAGAAACCCTGTCTCAAAATATAATGTGCATGGCAAGGGAAGGAGACAAACCATGTAAACCTCCAGCCTCTACATGCACATACACGTGCGTATATACAACTACACACGCACACAGTCATGCACATACACACGCAACTCAGATCATCTTGAAAGTAAAAATTACATTTAAAATAAGGTACTTCATGGATTAAGTTTTGTATTTTGGCCTTTTCCACTCAGTGATGTGTTTGTGAATAGAATGGTTGGAAATCCTGACATATGTGAACAAATTGATACATATCTCTTTTATACAAACAAGTCTGTTTCCCATGGATTCTAAAGCACAGTGTAGATTTTACAGATTTGTCAACCATATCTTTGAAGACCCTAGTGGAATCATATTTCTGTTATTGTTCTAAACAATGGTTCCCTTCCAGGACATGCAGGGGCTGAACGCTGCCAGCTTGAGCTGTTTTTTCCCCTGCTCTGCACGTGCAGCAGAGTCATCTACTCTCTCCCCAGCATCTGTCAGGGACATCAGTTTGGCCATATTAAAATAATGGCCTCGCAGCACAGTCAAGCACTAGGAATGTAACTAAGGCACACAGACCTCAGACGCACTGTCTCATCCAGTCACTGGGCACATGATCTGCTTGGAGCCTAAATGGTTCCCTCTTATATACCCTGAAATCTGCTTCTACCAATAGTTCCACACAACACCATGCACAGGAGGCGGTTCACGGTTCTACTGAAGTTCCAGAGCATTCTGCTGGTCTTTGTTTCTTCCCTGCGATCATGTCAGCTGCTGAAAGCAGGTAACACAGTATCCTAGAAGTGGCACATGGCACTGAAAACTGTCAGCCAGCAGCTGAGCAGGAGTGGTTGGGTGGACAGTAATAATCAGACAGCCTGGAGCTCCGCTGAGCCACGAGGCCCAGCCCTCCCCACACAGTCCCCACGCCTGCCTTGCCCCATCCAGTTTCTTTAGCAAGATCAGGCCACTGCATTAGATGCAGGTCTGCTATAGACTTAGGGTCGGTCTGGTTGGCCCTGTGACTGCTATTCCTCCATGGAAAAGGAATTCTGACTTTATTTCTTGATGAAACACAGACCATGTTGGCACAAACCTCACAGTAACCCTATCCCCATTCTCCTTCCACACAGCGAATGTGGTAGATACAGGTAGATGTGTGATTTTAAGGAGAGACTGGTGTAGTTGCAACCACGATGCTAGCTCTACTCAGGTTGGCCTCCACTAAATGAAGAGACTTCTAGTTTCTGAAATGATTGTCTGTTTGGGGGATGGAAAGGTGAGAAAATATTCTAAGGAAAATACGATGCTGATAAAGAGATGAAGTATTAGCAAGGTTTATCATATTGGCTTCTGTGAGATACAATATTAAGTGCAAAATTTTGGAAGCAACCTAAAATATTGCAGGATAGTACCACACCCTTACATAGAACCATAGAACAAGGGGAGAAGCAGGGAGAATATGTACAACATGCTGCAATTTGCTTAAAAGCAAAACATGCACAGAAAGCCTCCTGCTCCTTTTCAATGCTGCTCGGTGTGATACATTACTTTTTTGGAAATAAAAATAACAAACATTTCAAATGTCCAAAGTCTCTTTTTAAAATATTTTTATTGATTCAAGAATTTCATACAATGTATTTTGATCATATTCAGATCTATCCCCCCCAAGACCTGCTCAAATCGCACCAACACCCCCAGACTTCATGTTATTATTATCTGTCTTTTCTTAAGGCCTATTGAGTCTAATCGGTGTTTCCTAAATACTCTTGGGTGTGGGTCTATCTTTTGGAATCTGGTCAATGTGCCACATACTACAACAGTAAGGAGAACCGACTGTTCTAGTACCTATCAATTGCCAACAGATTCTCAGCTAGAACTAGGCCTTCCAGCCTGCCTTGCCCACGCATGCTGTGCCCCTGTCTGCCTTGGGTTTGCCCAGTCTTGTGCATACTGTCATAAGTATTCTGGGTTCATATATATACCTGCCTGGTGGTGTCCAGACTACACAGTTTCCTTGTGTTCATCTACCTCCTCTGACTCTTACAATCTTTCCACCCCTCTCTTCTGCACTAATCCCTAAGCCTTAGGAGGAGAGGATGTGATGGGGGTGTCCCATTCAGGGCGGAGCACTCCCCAGTCTCTTATTCGCTGCACAGTGACCAGTTGTGGGTCTCTATGTAAAATGCCATCAGCCCCAACAATAACCTTCCTTGGTGAGGGTTGAGCTCCCCCACACCCTTCCCCCACCCATGAACACTTGGTAGCCCGGGCTGAAGGCCACTCTGAGACACAAGATTGGTCAGCAGCAGGAGCGGCCAGAAGTACTGAACCTCCCTGACACTCAGACTGTACCCAGCCCTGTCACAAACCCCCCAGATAACCCAAATGATCTCATCTGAATCACAACCTCAACACTGCAACTTTAAAAGGCCAGGATTGATAGCACCTTAAGAGCCCCCAAGAAAAGGGAGTGTTGTGTTTTTACTTGAAAATTACTGCCTGGTCTCCAGGGCTCAGGTTAATGGCCTTCTTTTTAAGTGTGTGGGTGGGTGGGGTGGGGGGAAGAACATCAATCACTACAAGTTTTTGACAGAACTAGAAGGTGATTCTGGGTATTTCTGTTTTTTTTTTTTTTTTTTTTTTTTAATTTTAGAGGCAAAATAGAGGGGAATGCGGTGCCTGGGGAAGCATCTCTCCGCCCCTCCTGCCTCTCCTCTGTCCCCTCCCGCCTCTCCTCTGTCCCCTCCCGCCTCTCCTCTGTCCTCTCACGTCTCTCCTCTGTCCCTTCCCGTCTGTCTCTCCTCTGTCCCCTCCCGCCTCTCCTCTTGTCCACTCCCGCCTCTCCTCTGTCCCCTCCCGCCTCTCCTCTGTCCCCTCCCGCCTCTCCTCTGTCCCCTCCCGCCTCTCCTCTGTCCACTCCCGCCTCTCCTCTGTCCCCTCCCGCCTCTCCTCTGTCCCCTCCCGCCTCTCCTCTGTCCCCTCCCGTCTCTCCTCTGTCCCCTCCCGCCTCTCCTCTGTCCACTCCTGTCTTTCCTCTGTCCCCTCCCGTCTCTCTTGCTAGTTTCCTCCATAACACATGAGCATCCTAGATGTTCATAATTCCCAATCTTAAAATTGATTTGAACATTCCATATTTCCCTTTAAAATGAAGACTTGTTTAATACATCAATGGAATTTCTAAAAACAAGAAAAATCTGGGCCAGCAAAATAGCTCAGTGGATAATAGTTCTCACCACGCAAGCCTAACAACCCAAGTTCAACCCCCAGAACCCACGTAAGGATGGATGGAGAAAGCTCTGACTCTACAAAGTTATCCTTTGACCTCCACACATGCACTACGATATGTGCCCCCCACACATATGCACACACATATTACACTTACAAACTAAATAATAAAGATTTTAGGCCAACCCTCACTGGACAGAGGGTATATATATATATAAACAGGCTGTGCAGAAAACGCTTTCTAAGGGCCTTGCCTTCTGAGAAAGAGGCTTTTTCATGGCTAATTAAGGTAAGTTGAATAACCAGTACATATTCATCTTAGAAGCATAAGGAACAAAATCTTCAGCCACAGTTCTACAAATGACACAGAAGGACAATTTCCTTTTTTTTTTCCCCTTGTTTTTCTATGCACACCAGAACATCTAAGCCTGGGGAATTAGAGATAGGTGACTTTCTGCACATGCATCTGGGTATCTACCTGCCTTTGTTGAAGGGACAGAAATGAGGGCAAAATGCAAACTATTACCTTTCTTGCATACAGACTCAAGCAAACACTTGGAGATTCGAGGGATGGCACTTCCTGGACAAATGTCATCATGACTGGCTGCACTGCTGAATAAGACAAGAGCCACATTTGAAGATAGGGACTCCGGATAAAAGTGGGAGCCTTACATAGGGACCATGAAGCAGTCAAGCTGACATCTCTCTCTGTGAGAGCCCATCAGCTTCCTTAGAGATGTGCTTGAAGACCCAAAGCAGGCCAAAATGGCCCCTGTGCTAAATCTGATCGAGGGTCTTGGAAGAACCTGGTGCACATAGCAGTTCCAGAGATGGAGCAGACAACTGTGACCTGTCAAACCTCAGCTATAAAGGGACTTTAGTACAGACCCTGCAGAAAATCTGATTTTCACTAGAGTTATGTCTTGACAGATCTGCTTCTTCTTAGTGCTCAGAGTAAATTACAGTAATCAGTATTTTCTGTCACGTTTCCTTCTCCCAAGACTGATAGCTCAGAATGTAAACTATTGTGGGGAAGGTTTTTAAGAGGGAGCACATGGAACACAGGCAAGTTACCAATTTAAAAATAAGTCACAATTTGAAAGTAAGTTCATAATGCACGCACGAGGGGACAGAGAGCACACCAGTGTAGTAATGGTCACCCCACAAGGGTCTACTCAGCCTATAGTGAGTCTCCAGTATATCTCTGCCCTTGGACCCTGGCCACCATTTATGAAACACTGCAGGACTGAGAGACTATATTCCATGTCCAACCACACAGCATCAAACACTCCCACCTTTCATACTGGTCAAGAAAATAGTTCCCAGCTTCCCAAGCTACCCAGATGCTAAATGATGGTACAAAGAAATCTTAACTCCATGGAAACAGATTTTCTCCCAACCTGTCAGGGAAATCCTTTGCCATAAGACAATCATCATTCAATCACAACACAAATTTCCCATGGAAGCCTAATTTCCTATTAGAACATGAAGGTGAGTGTCCTGACTCAGGGTCTCCCACAAAGCTGTAAGCCACGTATGAGGCAGGCTGCAGTGCCAGCCGAAGGCTCGATGTTGGCAGGGCTTGGTGAGCTTGAGGACAGATCTAAATGCATAGCCACATCTTCTTGGATCTGCTCGGTCAAGAGGTTAGGCTTGGTTCCTTTTCCCTTGAGTATAGGTTGGGCTTCATGATAGGTTTCTGTCAAACAGAACACAACAGAAGTGATGGGAGTTCAGGTCCAACAGCAGTTTGTGACTGTGACATCCATTTAAGGTGTTCTCCTGTGGGTGTCTTTGGGACAACCACCCAGCCATGTCATGAGGCAGCCCTGTCAAGAGAGCCACGTGGCAAGACACTAAGGCCTGCAAAAGGTCACACAAGTGAACTCTCGAAGATAAAGGGCAACTGACAGGCTCACAGCAGCCTCCTGAGGGACCAGGGAGCCCACACCACATTCCTGACCCACCCCAACAATATCAACAACAAAAACTACAACATCATCAACAACAACATCAACAATAAAAACAAAACATGAGACAACAGGGAATTGTTACTTGAAGTTATAAGTTTGGGGACAATTTACTACACAGCAATAGAAAAGCAATATACTAATATGTTCTAATAAAGGAAAAATCATGAAATTTTTGCCAACAAAACCTAATGATTATATAAGCCAAGGGAAAAAAAGCAAACCATTTTTATAAAGCTAATTTCTATAGGAAAAATACATTTCAGTCTAATTGATTTACAAAACAACCCTTGGAACATGACCCGTTTCTAAGTTAGAGACTCTCGCTATGTAATTTATTTTCTCTGCAACTATGTTCCCCAGTGTGCCAGGGCTGCTAAAACCAGTGTTTCTGAACTGCAGAAATCCAGGGACAGTGTATAAAATATCAAAGCTGGGCTTTTAGCACTTTGCAGTAATTTCAGCAATTTTTATTCACTTGAGTTATCCGGGGGATTGTCGGTTGCTTTCCATGCTGTTTTGTTTGGGAAAGTTACATCTCTGCTTCATAGGGCTTAGAAAAACAATGAAGGAAAATGTTTTTCAAAATTCCCAGGGAAGCTCCATCTAAATTCATGCCAAAGGCCTCACTACAATAGAGAGAATTTTCTGCATTTTGGTGGAGTTTTGCTTGGTTGACCGGTCGTTTAGTTGAATTTGAGAGCTTTTTTTTTTCTTTGATTAGAGGAAAGTATAAATATGGTTGGGTTGCTTCTACTCCATTGAGGGATGGGCTTTTTTCTTCTTATGTAAAGAAATAAAAAATCAGGTCTAGAAATTTTAATTGTGCATGGTGAATGTGATAACCACTACACCATGAAACTGGCAGTGGGCACTTAACTGGTATTAGCTAGCCTGGATACTTCGCCTACTAGTGGCTTAAGGTCCTGGAATCTCTATTTCAAGTAGCAATATAGCGGAATCTTATTGAATTCTCTATGCACAGCAACTCAAGAAATCCTGAACATGTCTGCCTACTGTTATGAAGCCCTGGAAGATGGAGCTGGACTCATCATTCCACCAGTGTTGGAAACCATGTTCCTCGTCCATAAATAGAAAAAAATACCATTCTCCATGCACTTCTCTTAAGCCCCAGATAAAAACACATGGTGTGTGTCTGAAGGGGGCTGTCAGTTGAATGCACAGCAAGGTCTCCCACTCTTCAGAAAAATTAGGACAAAAACCACAGGTGACAAAATTTTTAACCCCAACAGTGCTTACCAGAAATTCATGCACAGCAGTATGGCTGGGTCCAATTAGGTGACAAAAACCACTCAGTAGGCTAACCAGGGGAAGGCACACATCCAGAATCCTAACTAGCTAGTCACTAAATGATCTGAGGAAACCCATGATGGTATGCTAAGGCTGAAGGCAAGGACCAGGGAAGAATGAGTTTAGAAGGATTCAGAACTTCCTGAGAAGGAGGCTTCAGCAGAGGTTGTTCTAAAGATGCTAAACCATCAACCTCTCTCCCCGAGGAGACAGGCAATCAGCCACCAGGGGTACATGGTGCCTGTGCAGTTGGGATCCCGGTCCTGGCAGACACATGAGGCCTTAGGGTGTCTGCAGAGGCTCTGGGTACCAGCCATGGGCAGGAACAGCTCAGGCCTGGGCATCCCAGGAACTCTGGTCCCCGGTGGAATGGTTATCCCCAGGCTAAGGCAGAGGAGACAGGGACTGTGTTCAGAGGCTGCGGCTGGGCCAAGCTATGCTAGAAGTCCTCATGCCCACACCAATTCCGGCTCCATGAGAAATGGCAGGAAAGACTGTATCCAGCAATGTACCATCTGTACCATCTACTGAGAAGACGTCACACTGTGATCATTCGCAAAGAGCAACACTGAAGAAATTCCTGTGTTGAAGGAGAGTTTACAGAAGGGTATGAACAGAACCAGGCCACAACATGCTAATAACTTACACACCTTGAGAGATACAGACTACAAAAGTAACACAAGAGATAGAAAATTTGACACAGAAAACTCCAGGCTTGTATATTTTGCCTGGGAAGTTCAATAGATCAGAGAGAGATGATGTGAATGCTATGTAAACTCCTTCAACAAAAAGGGGGGGAGGGTTTCTCAGCTCATCTTATAAGGCCCACAAAGTCTAAATCAGAAAAAAAAAACTCACAAGAGAATGACACTTCCACATGAACGTGAACACAAAGACCCTTAAAGAATACTGAATTCAGAAACATATCCAACGGATAAGAATCATGGCCAAGTGTGGTTGGTCCAAGGAATTGAACATTTTGACCTTCAGAAAGCTCAGTAGATCTACTTTACCACACTATAGGAGACTCAGTTCTTTTAACTGAATCATCTCAACAGATATTTAAAATCCATTTGACACAGCATCTATTCGTGAGTTTTTACAGTTCTTAGCACACTAGAAAGAGCGCTGACTAAAGGGACCCACAAAAAGCCTCCATCTGATGCTGTAAGTAGCACCACATTTAAAGACAAAAACAACATTTTCAGCCTTAAATTAGGAGCAAGGCAAGGGTCTGCGTTCACTCACATTTCTGTTCAACACTGTAGCCAAGACACTAGTCAGTTCCAAAGGATAAGCAAAAGAAATACAAAGAGAAAAGAAGAAAATGTCTTTTAAGTACAGAAAAGAAGAATGCATGATTTTTTAATCCTAATGAAAAAGCTGTTGTATTCATAAGCAAGCTGATGCAGTTCACAGGATATTAGATCAGTCTGTAAAAGTAGACCATACTTTCACATAGTGGCAACAGAGAAGTGAAAAATGAGTTTTCAAAGAAATGTGCCACAGCATCACAGAACATGTAACACATAAAGAAATTTTCTGTATGTAAATCTGTATGTAAACCCTGAAAACTATAAAACATTCCTGAGAGACATTAAAAGAGATTTACAGAAGTGAAAAGGTATCCCATATTCATAGATTATAAGGCTCAATGTTTTTAAGATGACAGTTCTCCCGATTTATATCTATTTTGAACAGGGTCATATGTAGCCCAGGTTGCCTTTGAATTTGTCCATGTAGCCAAGCATGACCTTGAACTCCTGATCTCCCTGCCTCCTCCTCCTGAGAGCTGGGATGATAGGTGGGCACATAATGCCCAGTGGTGCTAGAAATCCCACCCGGGGTTTCACACATGCTAGGCAAGTACTCTACAAACTGAGTTACATGAATAGGCCAAATCTATATCTTAATATAACGTTGACTTAAAAAAAAATTTTCCCAGCATAGATGCTCATACCTTTAATCCTAGCACCCAGGAGACAGAGACAAGCAGATCTCTTGTGACATCAAAGCCAGCTTGGTCTGTGTAAGTTCCAGGCCAGCAGGTTCTCCCATCTCAAAACATAAAACACAACAACAACAAAACTGGGAAGACTTGCAGATATTGATGAATTGTTTCTAAATGTTACACAGAAAATCAAATAATCCAGAGTACTCAGAACAATTTTGAAATATAAGTTGGAGGACCTCCACTGCTTGATCACAACACTTGCTGATGGGTTACAGCAGTCAAGTCAGTGTGGTGTTGGCAGGAGAAGAATCCTAAAAGTGAGTAGAACAGAGCAGAGAGCACAAAATTAAACACTGACAAAGGTGCTACAATAATTCAGTCAAGAAAGGATCCTCTTTTTAGCAAATGATGATGAGTCAACTTGATGTTCAAATGGGACAAAATCAGAATCAATTCTTACCTCCCACCTGCACGTGAGCCTGACCTGGACCATGGGTGTGCTCACAACCGTATATGGTTCTCCACTCCTTCGACTTCACTCACGTGAAGTGTACAGTTACAGAAGTTGGTTAAAACTGAATAATTTTCTCAAAGTCTATACTTTTTGTCTTACTATTTTCACATCCTGAAACAGCTTCACAAAACCTTATGAGAGGAATGTAACTTGGTAGACGGTAATGGAGTTTCCTAGAGTGATGGACAGTTCTGTATGCTAATTATCATGAATTTTACATACAAATCTACACACTTGGTAAAATATCATAGTACCATATGCCCAAGATAAAGTATACGCATGTATTAGTTACATTTTTGTTGCTGTGAATAAACACAATGACCAAGGCAACTTACAGAAGGAAGAGTTTATTGGACCGATGGTTGCAGAGGGGGAGAGTGCGGGAGTGCGGGAGAGGATGGCAGGAGGCAGCCAGAGCAGAGAGTGAGCACTCACATCATCAGGCACTCAGGAAGCAGAGGCAGGGAGAGAGAGGGGAACTACAAATGGGATGTAGGAATGAATTCTCAAAGCCCACTCCCAGTGATGTACTTCCTCCAGCAAGACCACACCTTCTGAACCTCTGCAAACAGCACCACTAACTAGCCAAGTATTCAAATACTTGAGCCTATGCAGGACACCACACTCAAACCACCACAGAGCAGTAACTGGTAAACTCCAAATACAGTCTGCCTTTGAGTTCCAAGTGTTACAACAATGTGAACTTCCTGTTTTCACTGTGCACGAGGCAAATGAAGGATGGCTTCCAGTGGAGGACACTGGCTGAAAGGCACACTGGAACTGTGTCTTGCTTTTCCAGCTTCTTGTGAGTCTTCAGTTATTTCAAAATACATATTTTTATCTTGTGATAAATCTTACACATATAAATATATTCTCCAATTGCTTTAAATGTGAGCTTACAAATATTCTGTCTCCCACAGGAACACATTGGAAAGATGTTCCCTCCCAGAGCACAGGTTTTGAAGTTCTACAATGCTGACCCATTCATTCAAATTAAAGTCTCTTAGTGTGTGGCCTGCATGTGTAATCATTTCAAACAGGACGACCACAGAACTACCTTGGAATAGAAAGATAACCTGAGTATAAATCCATGCTGACAGGGAACACAGTGCTGAAAAAGTTGCAAGCTTAATTTTAAAACAGTAATAGCACACCGCTATTGCTCACTAGTAAAACATAATACAATCAAAACATTTTGGGGCATTCATTCACTGGAGTCTAGTCAGCCTATCTAGAATCACTCCTGGAAAGAAAATCAACTCTCAATAAAAAATATTCATCAGAAATAAAGAATAAAAACATTTTTGGGAAGATACACTGAAAACAAAGGTGTGTCATGCTATTCATTTTTTCTCAAATTACCAGACCCTGTTTTGTGATAAAAGACAAGAACTAATGTTCCTTTGTTGTGGGGTGGCCTTCTTAAAGGGTGATTGTATACTGAGTCGGGTGCTTACAGAGAATACTGACTGCAGCATACAACAGGGTGGGGATGAGGACACGGAAGATGGCCTGGGTGCTGACGGAAAACAGGCTCCATAGGAGTCTGTTTCCTTATGTACTGTACTTTGAAGGTGAACTGTCTCCCACAGGATCCTGCATTTGAACAGTTGGTCCCCAGCTGGCAGCACTGTTCTGGAAGGTTGTGGAGGTTACTGAGAGACACAAATCTGAAAAGCAGGGATGAGGGTTATAGGCCAGCTCTGCTTCTGGTCTGAGGTCTCTCCCTCTGCTTTTCATCTGCTATGATGTGAACCAGTCCCATGACACCCCCCGCCCCCCAGGAGGAACTGTGGGACGCTGCCATGCCTTGCCCACTGTGAAACACGAGAGAAAATAAAATCCTTCCTTCCCTAAGTGTTCTGCCAGGTATTTACTCCAGCAGTGAGAAAAACAAACTCTACAGACAGCAATAAACTCTGACGGAAGATTTGCTCTAGGGCACACCCAGGAGCAGGTACTGAGCAAACCCTTCAAGACCATCCAGAAATCATGGGCCAAGTCTCAGGTGGGTCGCTGTGGAGCACCTGTGACCGAAGGCAGAAAGAGGCTCGGCCATGCCTTCACAGACATGAGAAGATGGTTGCCTGCTGGCTGTGTCCTTCGCTGAAGCTCTGGCTCAGAGGATGGGCTCTAAGCAGTCCTCTGCAGCACAATGGCGGGACCTGCGCCTTTCAAACCCAGTGGAGATGAAAAGTGGAGCTAAAGTTGAAACTTGATGCAAGTTCCAGTTGAAAAGAACGCTCCATGAACTCATTCGGAAACAAAGGCAATCCCTCTGCCAACACTGAGAAGCATGGATTGACAGGATCAACCCTCAGAATGGCTGATGACAGCTCATACAAAGAGATCTAAGCCTGGTATTTTTACAGAAACCAAAGCAAGACCTTTCTCTCTACACACAGCTCAAAGATAAATGGCATATAGGATTTAAATCTAACATTTTCACTGAAGAGACAACAGCCTCACAGCAGGACTGACCTTATTTCAAGCAGAGGCAGCTATCTGCCCGGTGTTACTCTCCCGCCCCTCACACCCAGCCACCACCACCTGAATCCCTCTAGGTGACAAAGCCTTTACCTGCACCTGAAGTTTTAAATTACAGGGGCTTCTGAGAAAGTATGTGACATTTTCACCCACAGGTAAATGGTCAGCGTCCAACATTTCTACAAAGAGACGTTGGCAAAAACCACACTCAACCAGTCAAATCCAGTCAACCTCCTATTTCTTTGTGGTCAAGGAGCTAAATGTGTCTTTTCTTTCTATTCTTCCTTTAATGGTTGAAAAACAATCAGGAAGAAAAATGGTTCTTGACACATGCAAATTCTATGAGATTCAAATTCAAGTGTCATTAAATAAAGTTTTATTGGAACACAGCCACACTCATTCGTGTATAGATTGTCTATGGCTGCCTTCACTCTACAATGGCAGACTTGAGGAGCTGTGACAGGGACCGTATGGCCTGTAAAGCCTAAAATATTTACCATCTGGACCTTTGCAGAAATCGTTTGCCAGCCCTGTCCTAGCCCAGCATGAGAGAAATACGAGGACGTGAGGTTGGGGGCTGGGACTCTCAGTGGGAAGGAAAGGCTATGTGATAGGGCCTGAAGCTGAGAAGTCAAACAGGGTTCACTGTGACCACATTCGCTACAGGCCAGGATCACCGGCAAGGGAGCATCAGTTAGATCCTCCCGTAGTGCACCACGGAAACTTCTGGAGCTCTGGCACAGCTCTGGCAGGTTCCTGTCCCCACCAGAATTTTGCCTTTGAGCAGGTCACATAACCCCTCTGAGCTTCAGTGTCCTTATCTCAAATAAAATGACTGGCCTCTTCCAGAGCCAATGTGGGACCAGTGAAGGGTTGATTCTCAGGGTCTAGCAACAGGGTGCAGTCTTGAAAGATAAGTAGGTTTCCATAGGAACACGGGGCTCTGCGAGGAAGAGTGGAAGTGACTGTCCAATGAGCCTATGGTCAAGGGTTCGATGAAAGACATCCCTGGTCACTGAGGTAGGAAAGGCAACAGTGACACACAACTCTCTCCTTCATGTTCCCTCTGGTCATCCCATCCCTTCTCTGCTTCTCAGTGACTTCCAAACACAGCATGACCATTCCTGGGTCCGCCATAGTTACCAGAGGTTAACTGTGTCCACAGCTCTAATGACTTCCCCCATGACATTCTCAGAGCATCTATTCTGAGGCAGAAACAGGCTTTCTGCCTCATCTCCAATCACTCATCATCAGATCATCTGGCCTACTCGCCACCAAACACACACACACACACACACACACACACACACACACACACACACACAATCTTTGGGGGAAAAACCCTAGATCACAGCTGGCAACATCTTCCAGCTGCCGAGTGAAAACTAAATGAGATTCCTGGGACTTCGGGTAATTTATGATGAATTCTAATGCCTGCCAGACCCTGGTAGTAATGCATGCTGATGAACTGCCCCTGCAGCCAGCTGTCCCCCCATCACCAATTGTCCACAGGGGACCGGCATTCACTGAGGGCAGAGCATCTCCAGAGATGTGACTGGCAGGGGCCCTGCAGAAGGCGCTGGTAAACCTTTAGCCCTGAGATACAGGATGTCATGGCAAACGCTGGGAATATTTACCAAGAGCTGGAGGCACGAGCAAAGAATAGTTAAGAACCGGGTCTCAGGCCTACAATAAAGATCATAAGACCACATTTGCCAACTGTCTATGCTCATGTTTTATTCAACAGAATTCACTTCTTTCCCTTCATTCACCCTTCCTTTCTCTTCTTACACTGAGTAGGTGATGAAATTGAACCTACTTGCTGTGCAATTTGAGCATCAGCACTAACAGTGGGAAAGATCAAGGTATCAGTCTTAGTGACATGTTATTACTTCCATATGTCCTGTGACACATCACCAAAATTTTCTGATTCTACATCTCTCCATCCATCAGAGAGCATCCTGCCTACCCTCCCTGCCTACCAGGGTTATGTGGGTCAAGTGAAGAAGATAGACCTGAATCATTCAGATCACCAGGAGAGCCAAAGCATTCGCTGCTGTTATTTAAAGAGGTCTTCTTTTAAATTCCAGTTTCTAAAAGAACTGCTCAGAAAAGTATATAAAAAGCTAAAAGCTCCCAAATCCTATGTAACCCATATCATATCTCCCCTGGAGAGGGGAGAAGAGGAGGTGGGAGGGACCCCAGCTCTGCCTGACCCCAGCTCAGTCACCTTACTCTCTGCTCAGCACTGTTGCTGTCCCACTCCATCTGAACATCTATATCATAAATAGCATCTTCTTTCTGCCCCTCCCATGAGTGCTTCAAGCTGTCAGGACCTGGGTCTGCCCTTGACTGTGGCTGACTAATCTCCCGAGCACAACGCTGACTCTTCTGTTCCTGGTTGGCGCAATTAATAGTAGATCCCAGGTAGTGACCCAGCATTTTGTAGACCTTGAGCTCCCTGACCTATTATTCACATTTGGTCCCTGGCAACAGAGGCCCTGCAGACCACCTGATGTGCTGTGGGTCTGCCTTCTGTTAG
This sequence comes from Eospalax fontanierii, assembly GCA_035773235.1. NCBI lineage: Eukaryota > Metazoa > Chordata > Mammalia > Rodentia > Spalacidae > Eospalax > Eospalax fontanierii. The sequence continues at coordinate 56,463,542 of CM069542.1, read as the reverse complement.
CTCCCACACTGTGCTGGGACTGAGCACAGCTCGTCTGCCTCCATGGCTTCCTATATCTGTTATGACAATGACCTAAAAAGACACACTCATGGCCAGGACTGAAGGGTTATAGACTTTAGATAAACCACACTACACAATGAGGTCTTAACATGGTGGCCTCTGGCCCTAGACGACACTATAGAGGAAAATGCCACAGACAGGTAAAGTGGCGAATCAGATCACAGAGTGTGTTGGGAAAATGCCACAGACAGGTAAAGTGGCGAATCAGATCACAGAGTGTGTTGGGAAAATGCCACAGACAGGTAAAGTGGCGAATCAGATCACAGAGTGTGTTGGGAAAATGCCACAGACAGGTAAAGTGGCGAATTAGATCACAGAGTGTGTTGCTCAAAGACTTGCTCTAGGACCTGGACAGAAGGCATAGCAGTTAAGAGCACTGGCTACTCTTGCAGAGGACCAGAGTTTGGTTCCCGGCACTCATATGGTGGTTAACAACCATCTTTAGTCCAGTTCCAGGGACTCCAGTGCCCTCTTCTGGCTGCCACAGGCACTGCACACATGTGGCGCACTTAAGTCCATGCAGGTCAAACACTCACAAATGTAAAAACATATATTTTTGTTAATTTAAAGTCTTGCCCAAGACCACATTTTATACTTCAAAAACATGTTGATATAAAGAAGGAAAAAACAGAAAACACAAAATCTCACCTGGACAAGCTTCAGCACACCCTCAGTACTAGAACTTTCAAACAAAGTTCAAGATTGGTCATTATAACAGTCCATTTGGATCCAGACCGAGGGTCAAGACCTAACAGCAGTGCATTTACAAAGTACCAAGGGGACAGGAAGACCCTGACAAGCAATAGGACCTGAGTTTGAGCCCCAGAACCCATGCTTTTAAAAAGCTGGGAATGGTGGTGTGAGCCACTGTGGAGAAGTAGAGACAGGCAGATCTCTGGGGTTCACTGACCAGTCGGCCTAGCCTACATGGTGAATTCCCAGGCAATGAGACCCTGTCTCAGAAAAAATATTGGGAGACAGGGCCTGAGGAACAGCATTCAAGGCTGTCCTCTGACCTCCATCTGTACTTGTACACAGATGCACCTGTGTGGACACGCACATGCGCATGAGCGTGTACACGCACACACACACACACATACACAGTGTGTGCAAATGAATAAAACCCCTTGAGACAGAAACCACAAAACTTGAAAACTACTATCCTCCAGTTTTGGGTAAGCTACGTAAAACCTACTCACAGTCTGCTGGATTGAAGGTCAGAAGGTCCAGCTCTAACTCCCTTGCTGCAGCTTTAGACAAGTATGTCATCTCTTTGAGTTCCTTGCTTTCTAGGTATAAAACCTAAAGCTAGTCCAGGATGATCATTAAGTCATTTCTGATCTAATATCATCCTAGGAAAGCATCTATGATACAGCGTCTCATGATACACAAATCATAATCTTGGCCAGTCCCAACTTTGCTCACCCCCTAGTGGAGCTCATGGATTTGTATAATCCTTTCTCTTAAGGAACTTGTCTCTGACAGAATATGGCAACATTACTGAGAACCCTATTCCTGGGGCTAAACTACAAAAGGGTGAAATTCCATCTTGATAGCATGGACTCTCTAGCTTGCTTGGATAAAGTGAGTTGTCATACAGGAAAGACGTCTGTGGCAAGGAAATGAGGACACCCATAGGTAGCAGCCAGCACAGTTGAGGCCCTTATCTTGAGAAAGAACCACACCAGCAAGTCTGGAAGAGCCTTCCTGGGCTGAGCCCTTAGATAAGACCTCCACCCACCTGAGTGTGGCCTCCTGAGATGCCCTAAAGTAGAGGGTCAACTGACTTGGGTCTTGGACGTTGACCTTCTGAAGCTGACCACTCATGTGTACTGTTTTAGCATACCGAGTTGGAGAATCATTTATCAACAATCGATGACTAATATACACAGAGTCTGTTTGTATGTCGGACCTTGAAGGCCACATCCTTACCTCTCATTTTGGATAGTCTTGGTCATTCCATAAATAAAATGAGATGAGAGATCACGTGGAACGAGGGTTAGGAACAAAGAAGCCTATCTTTACCTCCACAGCATAGAGCATAAAACGGGAAAATCACTGGAGCTTCTTGCCCATCCCTGTTCACATCCCTGCCTCAAAGTGTTGAGGTTCAGATGGCAGGTACCAATGGGTTCATGCACCAAAAGATGGCAGCTCCTGTCTCCACCCCTCTGACATCTCATTCATATGACTTCACTCAGAGGCAGAACATGAATATCTCCTTACATTACTCTCCCCACTTGTGGCCTCAAACAAAATGCACACTGAGCCCACAGTCAGGTTGAGTGCTGGGATCCCAAGGAAGACAGTTCACCACAGGAGCATGGCCCATGGGCTGGGACAGGGTCTCCTGGGCACATCTGCTCTTAACAAGGCATTTCTACCTAACACCAGGCGGTCCCCCTGGTTCCACCTTCGTGGTGTCTAGATTCTAACCATTTCTTACCACCTCTCATCCAGAAGTTCATCTCATTTCTTCCCCCGGTGACCAGTCTCATGATTCTACCCTCACCATCCCTCTGGGCTCGCCAGCATCCCATCCATTATCCACCGAACAATCTGATCAGTGGTTTCCTACAACTGTCCATAACCTTAAGATGATTCCCACAGCCTGTACCTGGGCCTGGGATCCTTCAAAAGGTCTGTCTCTGGTTGATTTCCATCTATATTCCCTCTCCCCATTGCACTCCCCAGCCCCAGCTACACAGCAAGCTATCATGTGAACAAGACGTTGCCACACAAAGACTTGGCACATGCTGTTCCCACTGCCTGAACATTCTTCCTGCAGATACTAGTTTCACTCAGTTTCTCATCTAAGTTTCTACTTAAGGACTAGCTCCACAGAGAAGTCTTCTCTGCCCAGCCTCTGCTCAATAGCCTGGTCTTCTACTCCCTTCTCAGACCACCTTCTGTCTAATTTATTTTTAAACATTTGGCAATAATTGCACTTACAGTATATTCTCTGCTCACTGGTTCTATTCTGTCCCTTCCATGCCCATACAACATACTAAGGGTGTAGTTGATGATCCAGTGTGCCCTCACCTATCCCTAGCACCTAGGACAGTAACTCCTGTTCAATCAACAGTTGCTGCCTTAATTGAGGATTTCATCCAGAAGTCTAAAGAAGAGGAACGTTAAAATGGAAAGTGATTAAGATAGACATCAAAAACAAGAGGTCACGTTCAGGAAGTATTTTTTTCAACTACTTGGCAATATTTGGAAGTACTAAATAACCAGGTAGATAATTTTAGGACATATCTTAATCTACCAACCCATTATTTTCTTCAACACAGTCAACTGAAAGAAACACAACTTCCAAAATGCCCAGTGCTAAATACATTCGATTTTGACATAATAGGAAAGACAAATTAAGGGGTAGGGCGATGGCCCAATGGATAAAATGATTGCTGTTCAAGCACAAGGACCTGGGTTTAGACCCCCATTCCTCATGCAAATGATGGGTATGGTGCATGCATCTGCAGCCATGCTGCTGGAAGGGACAGAGCAAAGACAAGTGGATCCCGGGCACCTGATGGCCAATGAGTCTAGCTGAAACGATGAACTTCAGAGAGACTCTACCTCAAAAAATAAGATGAACAGCAACAGAAGAGGATACCTGGCATGAACTCTAGCATCCACACAGGCTCACGCGGGTAAGCACAGTTGCATACGCACACATGCACACATGTGCAAATACCTACACACACACACACACACAAAGAGGAAGGAAGAAAAGGAGAGGAGGGAGGAGGCAGGAAGAGAGGAGGCAGGGAGGAAGCAGGGAGGGAGGAGGCAGGGAGGAGGCAAGGAGGGGGGAGGGAGGAGGCAGGGAGGAGGCAGGGAGGAGGTAGGGAGGGAGGAAGGAGGAAGGGAGGGAAGGAGGCCAACTTGGTCTCTGGCTCTGGTCCTGGCACAGAGCTCCTGAACCCCTGGGAATCTCTGATGAGAGAAGTAAAAGGACATCTTATGTGACTCATAACTCTGCCATCCCTGCGTTTATTTTAATGAGGTGATTCCCAGAGGATGGGTGGGCGCTGCCAGGGGAACCAAGTAATTAGAGGGTTAGGACTTTCCATCCTACTTCCTGACCTCCAGGGAATGGTGATGCCAATGATGGAATCAACCATGCCAAGGGAATGAATTCTCCACAGAAGCCCCAAACAGTGGGTGTGGAGGCCACCTTGGTTGGTGAATACATCAAGGTTCGGGAGGACTGCGCCTGCCACAGAGAAGGCACGGGGGCTCTGCAGCTAAGTCCCAGCCCTCACTCTCTCGTTTCTCCATTTGGCCAGTCCTGAGCTCTAATTAATACACATAAGTGAAATGCTTTCCTGAGTTTTATGAGCAAACTCTGGTTTGGAGGAGGGCTAGCGGGAACTGCCACCCCAAGCACATGTGATGATCGGAGACTTGTACTGGCATCTAAGGTGGGGTCAGGCAGACTTAGAGAACGTGAAGCCTGATGAATTCTGGGTGATGAGAATGGAGAAGAATTGCAGGTCACCCAACTGATGAGAGGACTGGAGGATGGTTTGGTGTAGCAAATGCATACATTTTGGGTCAGAAATGTTCTGTAGAAGACATGGTCTGTAGAGGAAACATTTTTTCCCTTATAAGAACTCGGGGGTCACATTTACACACATTAAAACCTTTCTTGGGGAAGGCGATGGTACAGGGAGACAAGCAGTCATGGACAAGTGACTGGATCATCAACATTGCCAAATCTTATGCTAACCCACACGGCAGCATCCCCACCTTACACATGAAAAAGCTGCTCGTGTGCAGTGCGGAACCAGATCTTGAACCCAGGTCTTTTCAACCCTAGAGCCACATTCTTAACACATATGCCCCATTAGAAAGGTGGTGCGTTGAGGCCCAGACCAGAAACTAAGAATATCGCCCTAGAAAACAGAAAGATAAGGCCATGCTAAACAGCAGGCAGAGAGCATCCACTCAGCAAAAAAAGACCTGCTATAATGCCAAAACGAAGCCTCCCTTTTTCTCAAGTGATGGAAGCGCACAGACACAGCATATACAATTATCTGCTGTAGAATCTGAGAGCTCATTCAGTCCCACCCCTTTTCTGGAAAGACAAAGAGACCAACTCTCAGAGCCTAGAGTCCTACAACTGCAGACAGTAGTTGAACCTGCCTTTAATCCTTGGACCTTATCTATCATTTTCAGTTACAACAAGAAACTTGAGAGTTGTGCTATGTTTAAAAAAAAAATAAATCATGATTGTGTCTTATGAACATATTGCTTTGGACCTGTGAGGGCAGCATGGCACAAGATGGAACACAGAATAGAAAAGGTATCATAGTGACATACTAAATTACACATGCATAGTTATCATGGTGGCATGCTAAGCAGGACATGAGGAAAAGGTTCATTGGGTAAAGCACTTGCTATGTAAATGTGCAGACCTGAGTTTAGAGGCCCAGAGCCCATGTAAAGCTGGGTGAAGTAGCACACATCTGTAATCCTTGTGTACCCATGGCGAGATGGAGGCAGAGACAAAAGAGTCTCTAGAACCTCACAACCTCGCAGGCCAGCTGGCCTGGTGCATATACTGGCAAGCAACGTGAGACTGTCTCAAACAAGGCAGAGGGTGAAGACCAACCGCTGAGGTTATCCTCTGACCTCCACACTTGTGATGGCATGTGTGGGCCTACGCTGACACACGCAAACACATATAGATTCATACACACAGGTGCACATACAAAAAGCCTCTCTGCATAGAGTAGTAGGTATGAGCAATGGGTCCAGACACCGCCATGATGTTCCACTAAGCCATAGATAATAGTGGTCTTTCCTGTCTTTGTCTAGAAAAACATCCCAAAGAATCTCAACGGAAGTGTCAACCTTGACAGAAATCAGGAGCTTCCAATTCACCAGAGTCTGTTATCAACCTCCACTAGCCTGGATTTCAACTGAAGAAACAGCATCTGAGCTACTCAGGTGTGTGACCTCTGCCATTCCTCCTCACTGATAGGTTAAAGTGACCATCACCATCACCAGTGTCTATGCAAAGAGAACATGAGCTCTCTGCCACCGAGGTGAATATTCATCAGTCTGCAAAACATGTCTGCTACATCTTCATCACTACCCAAGTGATTATGTTCATACTCAGTGGTATTTTCTGCAGCACAAAATTAGCAACCTTGAAGTTAGCAGGTTCTTCACGTCGCTCTCTGCTTGGAATGTTATTATTGTCAAACATCCCAGAGACATTTGGGTTTTACCGTCAGAGTATGTGAAACTAAGCAAAGTCTATCAGGAAGTGTGTATACCCCTGAGTCCTTGGATTTTCACACTCTCGGCTCAAGGACAATGCAGACATTTGAAATGTCATGGATAATTAGCCAGCCTCTTTATAAATAAGATTTCTTGCTCTGATAGAATCACAAAGTTTGCCAGCCTCGGGAATAGATGTACTCATTAGGAGGTGATCAGGTGTTTTTTAAAGTTACTCATGTTTCTGTAACAAAGCAGCTGGGCAAAGTAGTAACAAGGACACCAGCCTGGAGGTGAGGAACCAGGAGCCAGACCAGTAAATGACTGAGATCCAGAACCAGAGGTGCCTGGAATTGACACCCATAGGTACTCAGGGTCTAGACTGACAGGTTCTCAGAATCTAGATCTAGAGATGCCAGGGATCTGGACCCAAAGGCATCAAGGGTCTAGATGTAGAGGTACCTATGATCTATACCTAGTGCCAATGAATTCTAAAGAGATCACATCTTTATTTTTGTTTTCTCAGCTAGGAACCCAGAAGACTCCCTCCAATCCTCACCTACCTAAACTATAAATACACAATTGGGGAGGTGCGTGTGTGCATGCACGTGTGTGTTCAAATGAGACCGGCACTGTGCAGTAGCATAAACTTCCGGCTTGGCTCCCAAGGCACCCATAGTTTTCCTTCTTTCCAAAACTGACTTTCCGATACTTCAGCACTGTCTATGGCTCTATGGCTAGAAAGCCCTCATCAGTAAATAAAACAGCTTCAGCCATCATACATAAACTAGGGGATCTGTTACCATAATAGCTAGTGAATTTCCCTAGAGGAATATATCACATCACCAAAACATATGACAAATAACTAGGAGCCACCTAGAAGTCAACAGGGACACACCAGGAAAGGGCTGTTTCGAAAGCTATCCGAATGGCATTACTTCTAGCCCAACAGAGGCAGATCCTAACAACTGTGGAGCACCTAGCAAAGTCACAGCACTCAGAGAAAGTGCATTAACAAAAAGTGTCAGAGGAGACTGGAGGGATGGCTTGTGGGTAAGGGCACTTGCTGTGTGACCATAAGAACCTGAATTCAGATCCCAACACACACAGAGAAACCAGGTATGACCACACACAGGCCTTTAACATCAGCACTGTGGGAAATGGAGACAGGAGGATCTCTGGGCTGTTCTTGTCACCATCCTAGCTGTAGGGTCAGTGAGACCCTCTCTCAATGTAATAAGACAGAGAGCGATAGAGCCGGACACCCAGTACCTACGCACAGAGGTACACGCACCTCTACGCATACATGTGAAAAAAACGCACACCAAATGAGGAAAAAAGTGTCAAAGCTCAGAAAAATATTCAAAACAACTGAGGATCTGAGGAGAGAGCTCAGTAAGTAAAGGGTTTGTTGCAAGCACAAGAACCAGAATTCCATCCCCAGAATCCTCCTCCCCGCCAACTCGCCAAAAAAAACCTAAGTTGGGTACCACATATTTGTAATCTGGACGAGGCAGAGACAGGAGGATCTCTGGGGCTCACTGGCCAGCCAGTCTGCCTCCCTGGCAATATCCAGGCCAGTCAGAGACCTTCTCTCATAGAGAAAAAAGGTGGTCAGTACCTGAGGAGCAAAACCCAAAGTTGACCTCTGTCCTCCACATGCATGTGCAGATGCACACACATGTGCACACACATACATACACACATGAGCATACACACAACTGACAAGCAAATATCATTTAAAGCATCCTGATTTCAAAAGATCCTATTTGGTACCACACCAATCCATCAAGATGCTTTGTCCCATGCCTCAGGCTTGTGAAACTGTGTGACAGTTTAATGTAGGATCAAAACCAACCCCTGACCAGTGAATCAGCATCAGCACCAGCCTGCATGACTTTGAATCTGTGATGCCTCTCAACCCACAGGAGATGCAAACCTGATACATTTCATGGCCATGTCATATTTTAAAGGTGAAATATGTGTTAACACTTGGTCTCTTGCTGGCAGAACTGTTTTGGAAGGTGGCGGATCCACAGGGCCTAGCCAGCAGGTGCTCCCATTAATGGGAGGTCTCCGAAGGTTATATCCCCCTCACTGCCAGCCAGAAAGATGTGAGGAGCCCCAGTTGTAGACTCTCGCCACAAAGATCTCCATCCCACCTTCCCCACCATGATGAAGCAAACTCCTGAAGCCATAAGCCAAACAAGCCTTCCATCTCTTAAGCATTCTGTCACAGTGACAAGAAAACACTAACACTGGTACTAAGTTCTTCAGCATCATAATGACAGCACTCAAGAAATCAACCAGGCTGGGTAAACTGGGGGTGTGGGTCAGTGGTAAAGCCTTTACCTACAACCACAAGGTATTCATTCAATGCCCAGCACCACTAACACACACACACACACACACACACACACACACACGCACACACACACACACACACACAATGAGGAGACAGAAAGCTAAGTTACTTAGGACTATTTCCCAGGAAGGAGACAGACAAATACTTTGAACCTCTGCTATGGACTGACCAGAAGTTCCCACGGCAGCACACCTCTGCAACTGGAGCTGGCATCCTGTGTGGGAACTCTGTTCTGCCCTGGGGCCTGATGCAATGATGACCGACAAGACCTTGGACCAGCTGTTTAACCTCACTGCTGTGAACTTTGGTTTGGAGTATGAAGGACCTTTTTTAGAAACATCTATAAATGGCACTTCCCAAAACTAGTATGTGTGTAAAGGCTGACACAGAGATGAGTTCTCAACACACTAGCAGGAGGCGTTTGGTTCTGGAGCCCTCCTTGAACACTGCATCCAGTCATCAAGCCTGATGCCTCCGGTGGCCACCCACTACCCAGGAACTACCAGACCTGCTTCTTGGATCCTTGGGACCTGAACCTTGTTTTTCAGGGTGCCGCCCACCTCAGAACAAATGTGGAACAGGGCTCACTTCTGGGAGGAGGCTTGATCTAGGATCAATAAATGCTTCTGATTTTTCAAAGATCAGATTCAAGAACTTTTCCACAGGCAGGCTTCTCCTGAAACTTCGGCTCTAGTCCTGAATTTTAAAATCATAATGTGACATTTTAGCATATGGCAAAGAAAGATGAATTTGAGATCGTTTCAAACTGCTTAAAAGATCTGCATTAAACTGAGATTTCCCTTATTACATATCTAATAAGTCCTGGTCTCATCTGGGCTATCAGCAACAGAGTAAGTAATTACCTTTCAACTTGGGCTGTTCCAGCCCATTAGGCCAATGCCGATGACTCAGGAAAAGAGACCATGAGAGCTAAATGCTGGTAAAAGATGAAATGGAATGGAAGGAAATGATCTTGCCCTGGCTAGCCTCCCCACGTACACTTTAAGGAGAGAATCAGGAATAAATGAACTTGATGGAGGAGTAGGCCAAACGTAAATACTCAAAACAGGAAATAGAGTTGTAGCTACAAAGACAGAAACACCACAGTGAGTCCCCAGACGTGTCAGGCTTTGAAGAACCTTCAGCTGTCAGTTACAAGATTTACCTCTATACAGGGACCTGGATCTAAATGGTACCAATCAGCCCACCCCCAAAGTGAGAGCCCACCTGAGTCAAGTATGCATTCAACAAACCAGTCAATATGTCAGGCTCCTTATAGGTGCTGGTAGTATAACTGTTCCTGAGACCTGATTTTCTTCATGAGAGACTCAAGACAGTCACTGGAGCCACACCCCAATGGAGGCTATTTTCCACCATTGGATGCCACGGCTTGTAAGTTCTCTAAGTTTTTTTTCACTAAGAATCTCCCAGCTATAATTAGCCAACACTTATTAATCTCACATTACATTCCTGGCATTTGCGGGTACAGAAGAATTATGATCATAGTGAGCTGTTAATAGTGGATGTTCAAGTTGAGGCCTTGAAACAAGGAACACAGACGCCATGTTAAAGTACAGAGTAGGAAAGCCAGTGCAAAGACGGGGCTCAAGTCAGGCACACCAGGCTTGGGGGAAGGTGGGTGTGGCCATCAGTGTCTTGTGAGTACTCCGGCTTCCTACTTTCCTCAAGAAGAAGAAACAGGGGCACTGTGAGCAGGGAGGGCCTCTGTAGAAGAGGCAGAGGGGCCAAAGGAGGACCTTGGGGAGCCAGGAGGTCAATTGGACCCCCTTTGGGAAAGCGTGGATATGCCCACAGACCACACTGCCTGGCTGTCCTCACCCTCCTGAGTGCCATCTAGCCTGAGTCCTCCATCACCTGGCCCTGCTCACCTAAAAGGCCCTGTGCTCAGTCTACTCCATGTTTGGTACTGTCACTCTCTCTCGTGGCAGAGCGACAGGCACCGCCAGGTGCACCCCCTCACCAGGTTCCCTGTCTCCCGGCCAGCAGGAGAGAACGGCAAGGGGATCCGGCACAAGTCTCGTGTCCCACTTCTCTTGGATTGCCCCAGCCCCCTCCCCGGGGTAGGAGAGGGCCTTCACGGGGAAGCAAAGGGATGTCGGGTGCACTGGAGCGCCCCGTCTGACCAAAGAAGCGTGCAGCTAGTCAGCTCTTTTGATGATACAGCTTTAATGATGTGACTTCTTCAAAGGTACCGCAGGAAGCCGTTTATGAACTTATCAGACACATTATAAAGGTTTAGAGCTACAGGTATTAGTATACAGTGGAAGTTTCTACCAATCACTTTACTGGTCACTCTGATCATGCTTTTTACTTTACATAGAGGCTACTACTGTCCACTCGCTGTTCACGAGGGAGGAAGTAATTCTCCTCCAATGGCACTTAGGTCCCTAGTTCACCTAATTACCATGGTATGTGTGGCATGTGCCTATCTCCTCTGGCTAGTCTGTTTTAGCTCCTCTCAGCGCCATCTTGCCCAGGCCACAAGGTGCCAGCCGGTCAGTTAGGATTTCTTAAGGCCCAACATGGCACACCACCAGAAATTCTTTCTTCTGTGTCCCTCATGTCCTCTCTCCCTTTGAGGGTGGGGTGTGGGCTCACCCCATTTCTCAGCCTCACCAGGTGCCTGCTCTATTTCCCAATACACTGATTATTAGGGCTGCTCCCAGCTCCTTCCCTGACCTGTCCTAGACATTTACATGATTAGGGGCGCGCATTATCTCCTCTCTGGATTCCTCTTCAAAGCCTGCCCAAGAAGGACCCCTGGTCAGAGGCTGAACCCTATCATCCAAGCCCATGGCATTCTGGGCTAATGCCCAGCTCCACAGCCTTGCACACAGCCTGGGTGACCCTTGGAGACAGAGGCAGCCTCCTGTGAGTTAAATGGAAATGCAGTCATTTTCCAATGCAAATGCTTAGCACAGGACAGACCAGGGTTACAGATGACTGCGGAAAAAGCACACGAGTGACAGGAAAGTGGTGACAAGGAGTGCTGCGACTGAGCCAGTCAAGGCAGGATCCGGAAGGCACAGCATCTTGACAACTCCATCCTGGCAGTGAGCCCAGAAAAGAGAGACAAGTGGGAAGATTCCTGGGCATGGGGCCCAAGGAGGGAGCAGCATACGTTTTCGGGTGTCAAGGAGATGCCTAGAGAGCAGTTGTAACCCCAGTTTGTGGGCAATGCCTGGAGGCAGCCTGTAGAAACTGAGTTTTCAAGGTCAGAGGTTTGGAGAGAGACAAGACCTCCATAGACCCAAAGGGAACTGGCTGCTGACAACAGACCCTCTGCCTGGCTGAACCAAATTGCATCGTGATGCTGGATTGAGTCCTGATATTCAGCTGACCCCTCAGCTTCTGCTCCATCGTGATTACTTGACTTCATAAGTACTGGGTGGTGTGACATCTCGGAGACTCTCAAATGCAAAGAACAAAGACTCCAGACAGGCAGAGGAGCCCCTTGCCATTTAACCATCTTTTCTCTGAAGAGTTTAAGAGCCACATATTGGAGCCAGAGGTACTGTGATTTAAATAAAACGGGCTGTACTGAAAGATTATAAACTGAGGGGCTCACAGGAAACAGTGCCAGCAGGGAAGGAGGCAGCCCACTGGAGGGAAGGGCGTGGCTTTAAGTGTTATCTTCTTTCCACCTGAAAGGCTCTTCCTGCCCCTTCCCCTCTCTCTTTTACTTTCCAGACTCTCAGGAGACCCAGCCTAAAGGTCGGCTCACTTTCCTCTTTTCTGATTGTGGCCATTTCCAGCTGGTATGATACTATGAGGATGGCTTAGTTCCTGGCTCAACACACAGGTTTTAGGACCCTCTCTCTTCTTTCTGCCTAAGCACCCAGGCCTGGCATGTCACAAGCTCTTTTTGATAATGATTATTTTTTATTTTATTATTTTGTTTTAGGTGCTAGAGGTTGGGGTTGAACCCAGGACCTTGCACATTCTGGGAAAGCACTGTGCTCCTGAGAATAGCTGCAGGCTTTTGACAGGTGGAACCTGATAAATGATGGAAGCATATGCTAGAAATGGATGTAAGTTGCCGGCCCTCTGTCTCTTGCTGCTCAGTGACTGCTTCCTCCCTTCCTCCTCTAGTGAATCAGCTCTTACTACAGAAAAGACTTTGGCCTCTTTGACATCTGCCCTCTGACGTCCATCTCTAACACCAAGTTGACCTCTTAGCCTGAGTTCAAGCCAATCCTCTACATCAACTGGGGTTCCATTGGCACATTTCATGATGGCTGTCCTTACTTAATATTCTGGTTTCCAGCCAGTGATTCATCTTCACCTTAACTACCTTCCCTGGCACCCCGGCTACCCTGACTAGGCTCTTCTGCTGGGCTCCAGAGTCAGTCCCAGAAATAAGTCCCACAGCTAGGTCCTTCCAAGTTCCTCTCATCTCAATCTGGATCATCTCGTGGTATTCCATCACCGTACAGGAATTCACGAGCTCGATTAGCAGCCAGCATCGTGTCCCATGCAGGATGGCACACACTTTCCACCTCCTGCCCACTACCCGAGTCCCAGCATCGTGTCCCATGCAGGATGGCACACACTCTCCTCCTCCTCCACTACCCGAGTTCCAGCATCGTGTCCCATGCAGGGTGGCACACACTCTCCTCTTCGACTACCCGAGTCCCAGCACCGTGTCCCATGCAGGATGGCACACACTCTCCACCTCCTCCACTACCCGAGTCCCAGCACCATGCCCCATGCAGGATGGCACACACTCTCCTCTTCGACTACCCGAGTCCCAGCACCGTGTCCCATGCAGGATGGCACACACTCTCCTCCTCCTCCACTACCCGAGTTCCAGCATCGTGTCCCATGCAGGATGGCACACACTCTCCTCCTCCCACTACCCGAGTCCCAGCACCATGCCCCATGCAGGATGGCACACACTCTCCACCTCCTCCACTATCCGCGTTCCAGCACCGTGTCCCATGCAGGATGGCACACACTCTCCTCCTCCCACTACCCGAGTCCCAGCACCGTGTCCCATGCAGGATGGCGCACACTCTCCTCCTCCTCCACTACCCGAGTCCCAGCACCGTGTCCCATGCAGGATGGCACACACTCTCCACCTCCTCCACTACCCGAGTTCCAGCACCGTGTCCCATGCAGGATGGCACACACTCTCCTCCTCCCACTACCCGAGTCCCAGCACCGTGCCCCATGCAGGGTGGCACACACTCTCCACCTCCTCCACTACCCGAGTCCCAGCACCGTGCCCCATGCAGGATGGCACACACTCTCCACCTCCTCCACTACCCGAGTCCCCTGCCTTTGTTACCATTGCATCCTTCCACACCGAGCGTGGAGGAGGCGTGTGCCCACATCCCTGCTGACTCCCACTCCTCCACCCCAGCCATGGCTGAGTGTCCTCCTTGTCCACATGAGAGCTGGTTCTCAGATATTACTGTTGTCACTCTAATTCTATGTGGTATTTCCGACATATTCCCCGTCCTGTAACCTAAGTCCCTCTGTTCCCACTGCCCACTTTAGATACTCGCAACCTCAGATGCCGCACTCCCTTTCCTAATAAGAGACATATAATCACCTGTAACACTGCCCAAGAAATTCCTTCAAGGGGCTGGAGAGATGACGCGGCGACGTGTGGTGGGCAGGTAGAGTGGTGGTCACAGGGTTTTTTAGACAGTTTGGTTCCAGAAGTTGCTTGGGATAATGAACTCAGACCATTATAAATGAATGGAACTGTCAAGGATTGATGGATGGGGGCTGGAGAAATGGCTCTGCAGTTAAGAGCAATAACTGCTCTTGCACCCACATGGACCCAAGTTCAATTCCCAGCACCCCCATGGCAGCGAACAACCATCCATAACTCCAGTTACAGGGAAATCCACACCCTCTTCTGACCTCCATGGGCACTGTATGACATGGATGCACTTACATACAAGCAGGCAATACACTCATACACATAAGTAAAATAAAAAAGAGATGCTTTCAACACTTCAACAACAGAAGACGTTGTGATTTCAAGAATGGTTAAAAGGCCTATGATGGCCAATTCTCTGCACAAATGGCACTAACAGCTAAACAAACTGCAAAAACGCTTTAAAGATTTTCAAAGTGTTCTCACATGGTTGAGCTGATGAGTCTGCCTTCTCCCACAGTATCATCTTGTGTAATTAACCGGGTGATTCCGTATCTGGTGTTTGCTGTGGCTACCCATGCTGTCAAATATACAGAGATTTGCTCATTGGGGAAGAGCAGAGTTGATAGATTTAAAATTATATTTCTTCCCATACTTTTATTCATTAATAATGATTTGTTCATTATTTAATATCACATCAACAAAGACAGAAAGTTTCTCTTTTCCTCTCATGGCAACTAGAGAGTGGGGCGTAACTTGTTAAGAACACAACACAAACCAAGGATATGCAGCGAGCTACTCATTCTCTTAAAGGTTTATTTCCAAAATGTAAGGTTCAAATTGAGGTTAACAGCCTTAAGATGTTGACATTTTAAGTCTTTATAGGGTTGAGTTCAGAGAGGTTAGGACAGCTAGGAAGAGAAATTGGCAACAGCAGTGAGTGACCAGACACCCATGAAAGACCTGGAAATAAGTTCCCAAGTGTCACTCATTTTAGACCATGCCTCCCTCCTCCACCTCCCTCTTCAGTGGAGTGCTGCAGATATATGGGGGAGGGGTGTAACCTTCTCAACCAAAGCACAGTCACATCAGTGCTCTCCAAAAGCCTACCGAGAGTATCTCTCTGAACCTAGTAAAGACTGGGCAAAAATCCATCGCTATCATCACATGTAGCATCCCACTGGAGGTCCTGGCCAGCACGGTAAGATTAGAAAGGAAACAAAGCACCTGAGACTGCAAAGGGAGTGGGCAAAGCACCCACACTGACAGAAGGCATGCTCATCTCTATTAGTCCACGCAGGCTGCTAAAGCAAGCTGCCATAGGTGGCCGGGGACTGAAGTTTAGTTCTCACCCAAATCCAGGGTCCAGGCACCATCTGGTATCTGGTGAAAGTCCTCTCTCAGCTCAGGGACGACTGTCTCCTCACACGGTTGGAGGGACAGGGTGCACTCTGAGATTTTTTTTTTCAACTTGTTTTATTTATTTATTTTCATTTTATGTGTGTGAGTATACTGCCTGCATGTAAGTGCACCACACATGTGCAATGTCCATAGTGGCCAGGAGAGGGCATCAGATTCCTTGGAACTGGAGTTACGATGGTTGAGAGTCATCATGTGGGTGCTGGGTACTGAACCCAAGTCCTCCGTAAGAGCATCAAGTGATCCTAACCACTGAGCCATCTCTCCTAGTGCCTGTTTTGTTTTGTGTGTGCATATGTGTGCGCACATTGGGTTATTTTCATGTAACTGTGACCAGATCCCTGTCAAAAACAACTTGAGAGGACGGTGGTTTTGGAGGAAATTCTGTTCACTGTGGCAGGGAAGACAGGGCAGAGTGGCTCCACCCCCGCCTCAGAAGTGTGCAGGAGTGGGTGTTCACAGCAGCAGACAGGGGAGCAGAGACCATCAGGCAGAACCGGGGGCGGATACCCCCTTCAAAGGCCAACCCCCAGTGATCGTCCCCCAGCTAGATCCCACAGCCTTGAAAATAGAAGCTGGAGACCAAGCGTTTAAAACATGAGCCTGTCGGGGGCATTTCAGACTCAGCCCTGATAAGCACTCATGTCCACACACCTCAGAACACCATCACCTTGAGGGCTAGCGTTCGGGGTGCTTTGTTTTGTCTTGCTGTGCTGAAGACGGAACTCAGCCTTGAGCAGGCTGGTGAATACTCTATCACTGAGGCACATCTCTAGTGAGAGTCAGGACTTCAACATAAGAATTTTGGAGGATACAAAAAACCTATAACAGTCTACACAGAAATACCAAAGGATAAACACATACTACCAGAAGAGAGCTTACTTAGCAGGTCTTGGAGCACAAGGACGGCACACGAAAACCAAATCAATTTTATGCATTAGTGATAAGCGGCTAGGAACGGCAGGAAGTGCAGAGGCATCAAATAAAATGACCCCGACCAGGTTCATATTTACATTTTACTCAGCAACATCTTTATTTAAACATATTTTTATTGAATTTTTGTGGATTTTATATAAAAATTCTTAATTGTCATCTTTTGAATAACACATCTGTCATTTTTTCTTTCATGTTTTCTTATTTTTGTGTCATAAGAATTATCTGCCTTCTTCAAGGTCAGTAAAATTCACCAACATTTTCTTGAAGAAGCACAAAAGTTTATACTGTGCTTTAGATTTATAGTGCATTTTGTGTTGGTTTTATGTAAGACATAAGGTAGGTGGTTGTGTAATAAGCAAATCAGGAACAGTGAGAGGGCTCAGCAGGTAGCGTGCTTCCCACACGTGCTTGACCACTTTCATTCCATCCTCAGAATGAGGATGTGGTGGTAGTGTAGATCTGTAATTCTAGCAGAAGGCAGAAACAGGAGAATCACCCAGAAGCTCACAGGCCAGCTAGCAGGAGTATTTATATGACAGAGACAACAAAGAGACCTGTTTCCACCAAGAGGAAGGCGAGAGCTGATGCCCAAAGTGGTCCTCTGATCGCCATGTGCACACGTTCACTCATACGTGAACACCACACACACATACACACACACACACACACACACACACACACACACACACTTACAAATAACAATTTTAATGTTTTTTCAAAACATAAGCCAACAGTAATTGACTCAAGTGGCAACACAAAAACCAGAAATGGGCAAAAGTCAGAAGCGCAAATTCTAGCTGCCAAGGCCTCTGACATTCCGCAGACTGTGGGCTGATGGATATGCTGGGCAGGGGGAGTGCCCAGTTCCGAGTCCATAAATTCATTAGTTTGTCAGCTAGGCTCATTAAGAAATGAAGGTAGGGGTCTGAATATGATCAAAATACATTGTAGGAAATTCTCAAAGAATCAATAAACATTTTTTAAAAAACATAGACTAATAGATTGGATAAGAACTGAATCATAAAGTTTGCAGGAAAATGGATGAAACTGAAAAAAAAAATGGAGAGACGTATCAGTTCCTGAGCACAGCCAAATTTTGGCTTGTACCACTGTTTCTGACAAGGGCAACTTGAAGTCCTACTAGATCTTTATTTGTTTGTTGTGTGTGCACAGGTGTGCGGATGCATACCTCCATGCTTGTGCATGCAAAAGACAGAGGAAGACACCTAATGTCTTCCTCTCCCACTCTCTGCCGTGTTCCCTTGAGATAGGCTCTCCCCGCACATGAAAGCCACCACTGCAGCTAGGCTGGCTGGCCAGCAGGCCCAGAGTTCTGCCCGTCTCCACCCCTAACAGTGAGGCTGTAAGCGTGCATGGTTATGACCAGTTGTTTTTTACATAGGTGCTGGAGATTTGGACTAAGGTCCTCATGCTTCTACCACAAATGCTCTTACTCTCTGAGTCCTCTCCCTAGCCTCATACTAGGTTTTTACATCTGATTTAGTGTGAGTATTCAGAAGATAGAACTGGATCCAGCTACCATAGAAAAGGAGATGAGAAAATTATACAAGTGCAGAAAGTACTCGGAAGAGTCCCTTTGCTAGGTTCCACCTCAAGACCATCGCCTACCACAGGATGATTAAGAATAAGTCATTTGTCAATATTCTTATCATGCACACTTACTTTGAAGTCAGTTACCTGTCCTGGAAACAATAGGTCAGGTGGAGTGGTTCATACTTACCATAGTAAGACACCATCGTCTTCCAAATGTATGATTTATTCTGATAAAGCCTAGGCTGTTTATCACTTTCAGGGAATGTGAAGAAAAGACTCCTCCTTGGGTGCAGGGTAGACCACGTAAGCCTAAAGACCCTCACATTACCAGCACTCATCTGGGATTTGAAAAGAGAAGTAGGCTCAAATTCCTGCTGAAGCATCTTCTAGCTGTGTGATGTTGTGCCAATGGCCTTACCTCTCTGAGCCTGGTTGTCCTGATCTGTAAAACTGAATGAAAGTGTCTCAATGCCCAGTTTTCCTCCCTAAGGACTGGACTCTGTTTAAATATTTAATTGATGTTTCTATAATCGATAATACTTCCGTCCAGCAATTGCACTGCAGGAGTCACTCAAAACCTGGGGAAGTGGGACAGAAATGTCATGTGCAGAAGACAGCTTCGAGGGGAGGGAGAGTCGCTCTTTATGGAGGGTATGGCCACTGGTGGCTTCCCATGCTCCAGTGCATGGCGCCACACCTTGCACACGTGGGATGTACTCTGAGCTATGGGGGAGTTGGTGGAGGAAAATGGGAGGGTAGACATATTTCATTGAATACATGTATGACATTCTCAAAAATAAAAAAATTTTAAAGGTACTAGGGTGGCATACTGCCACACTCTGTGGAAGGATAATGCACATGTATGCAAAGGACCTACATGGGGACATCAGAGGTGGCTAGGTGACATCATCCTAGTGATGCGGGTGACCAGGATAAACCAGTAAACAATATCCTGTGACATTGCCACACTTG
This sequence comes from Eospalax fontanierii, assembly GCA_035773235.1. NCBI lineage: Eukaryota > Metazoa > Chordata > Mammalia > Rodentia > Spalacidae > Eospalax > Eospalax fontanierii. Next base: position 56,444,370 of record CM069542.1, on the reverse strand, counting down.
GAATTCCATGCAGAAAATAACACAAGTCTATAAGACAGAAAAATAACAAAAGGAACAGCAGTTGTGCGTAGCTGAGGTTCGTGTCCGCTCTTCAAGGTCTTCATCCTGACTGACGCCAAAGCACATGCTCATGATATGAACACTGGCCAATTCCTTACCCTTTCTTAATCTTTTTCCATTTTCATATGTGTGTCTATGCACATGTGTGCACATGCATGCAGAGGCCTGAAGTTAATGTCAGGATTCATCATCGATCCCTCTTCCACTATATTTATTGAGGCAGGGTCTCTTGATCAAACCCAGACCTCCTGGATGTGATGAGGCTGGCCAGCCTGCCTGTTCTGTGGATCCACAGTCTCTGCCTTCTGAGGCAGGGATTACATGCCCACCTGACATTTACATGTTCTAGTGATCTGAGTTCTGGTCCTCACACTTGCTTGACACCGAGACATCTCCCCAGCCCCTAACTCCTGATCTGCTGTATAGTATGTACAGGCATTGAGGCAGGAATCTCACAGAGAGAATATTCCAGGTACTTTTGCATTCCTTATTCCCATTTTGCAGTTTGGAAAACTGAAGTGCAAAGACCACAAAGGACTTTTCCAGGGTCACCAAGCAACAAAGATGAGATTCCAACCTGGTCAGATTTTAGGGCCTACTGCCTCCTTAAGATCAGCGAGAGTTCCCAGTGCCAACAGAGCGTTCAGTGCTGTGCTTCTGTGGCACAGCTTGTCCTCAGTAGCATCAGGATACACACCCCCTCCTAGGGTACCAGCACTATTCTTCTCTCAGAGGAGAAGGTGGTTGCCTGGGAACCTGTAACAATTCACTGAGTTGCATGGACTCTTCCGGTGGTTTATCTCACAATAAGAACAAGAGAACCAGCAGTCACACAAGGCTTTGAACACTGTGAGGATTCCCAATGTGGCTGTCCTGGGCACACACCTAAGACACAGCACAGAGATTAGGATGCAAGGGGAGAAGATGCTGGGCATGCCTCCCCTGCTTCCTCCCATCCTTTGAATTAGCACGCTGGAATTACTGAAGCAAAAGCCTAGTTAATCTCCTGGCTAGCGTGACTGTCATTATCATGCCAAGCACAGATGCATATTCAACCAGATTTAAGGCAAAGAAGTAAGCCTCCCTCATGGTGCTGCTGATAAACAACCCCCCAAAATCGCTTTTCTCCCTACACCTAACCCAAACACATTCAGAAACCTTGTCACACTTAAAAGTGATTTTCCCATAAGTCTTTTATATGTTAATAATGCTGTACACTGAATATTTCATTCCCAAGATCATGATTTGATTGGTCTCCCATGATTTCCAGCACAATAGGAATGGTCGTGGCAGCCCTGGTGCCTCTGGACACCCATCTCCACGTTCAAGCTCACGCCGCTGGCATTGGAACTCGGCTACAGCAGGAGCCTGGCCATGTTGCCAGTGTGCTTACTTCTGGACAAAACATTTTCATTCCTGGTTGGGGGAGGTACTGTTGGGGTTGAGGGCAGTGCTGGAAGAGGATGGAGAAGGAGGAGGAAAAGGACAGATGCTTGTGTGACCCAGACACAAGACACCAACTCACCCACTTTTCTCCGGCTAGTGCAAGACTGGTTTACAGAGCCCATCCTCTGTTTGTGGGTTAGCTAGACATGATAGGGTGCATCCCCCACTGGGAGCACACTGACGCAGGGATGGTAAGGGCAGGGAGAGAGCAAGCACCTCGGCATTGGCATCTGTTCTCGCTGATCCCAATGCTCGTGACTCCAGTACCGAGACTCAAGGGTTCTGCTTGCCTCCGAGAGTCAGACAGGCCCAACTCTGTTCCACAGGACAGGACTAGCAGCCCACATTTGGAGAAGGGCAACTCATTCTCAGCCAGACTCCAGCTGAGAGAGCAAGAAGCTGGTGGGTGGTCCCTCAAAGTCTAGTCAAGCAAGTGACCATGCTAAGAGAACACAAGATGCTGGAAGACAGAACCCAGATCCTCAGCTCAGACAATGCCAAGTTTAAGGGTGTGGTGGTGGGGTCTACTATCTAACTCTCCAAACACAAACATACACACTTACATTCTCACATACCACATATACAAATACACATAAGCACACAGACACACAGCCCTGAGCACAAACAACACACAAACACATACACCATTATGCCCAAATGAACCTCCTATATTCATCAACCTTTTAAAAAATATTTTATTATTTTTATTTTATATGTATGAATGTATTTCCTGCATGTGTGTAAGTGCACCCATGTTGAGCAATACCCACGAAGGACAAAAGAGGACTTCGGATCCTCTGGAACTGGAGTTATGGACAGTTCCTCACTGCCATGTGGTTACTGGGAACTAAACCCAGGTCTTCTGCCTGAGTAGCCAGTGCTCTTAACTGCTGAGCCATTTCTCCAGCCCCATCCATCAACCCTTGACAGTTCCATTCATTAATGATGGTCTGAATTCATTGTCCCAAGCAACTATGAGAACCAAACCATCTAAAAAGTGTGTGACCATCGCTCTCCCCACCCACCCCACCCCACCTCCGTGACTGTCTTACTCTTCTGGGGAGAAGCAGGATCACCCTGCTCCTGTACCCCTGACCTCAGCAGTCATTCATACATCCCTTTCCCAAGGGACCATTCATAACCACAGAGCCTTTGCATGCCCCAAGCAATGCAAAATCACAGCTCAGGTATAAATCCCAACCAAGGTTCTCATGGACCCAATCTTGCTTTCAAGATAGCATGTGCTAATTTGGGACTTACAGCATCCTGCAAAGACCCACTGAGCTCACGAAAGTAACAGGAGAAAGAGCACCGTGCCCCAGCTGTCACTCAGTTGCCAGCACATGACTCAGGTGTGACCGCCCTACTCCTCCTGGCCCTGCTCCCACTCCCTCGCTTAGGAACAGGCCTTCAGGCTGGATTTGCCAGGAGCCATGACCTAAACTCTTATTTGAACACAGCTCAAAGTCCTTGTTTTTACATGAGCTTGGACTTTAAAATTTTTTTAAAACCTAGTTTTTTAAAAAGCAGAATGCTTAAGCAAAACAAAGTGGATACGCTGCTGGAGAGAGAGGTGACATTCTCAGGAAGTCTAATACAAAGCAGATGTATTTGATGTGATGTTTTTTATTTACCAACTAGATGCCATTAGCTCAAAAAGTATAAAGCTAAACGAAGGCTGGTTGCTTCTCCCGCAAGCAGTTTCAACCCAGGCTATACACTAGGATCACCAGAGAGCATTTTAAACACGCTGTCACCAAGGCCTTGCCCCCAAGATGCTCACTTCATTGGTCCAGGATGGAGCCCAGGCAACACTTTCTTAAGAAGTTCCTCAGGTGGTTTTTATGACTTGAGGATTGCCATTCTAAAGGGAAAAGAAGCTAGTAACATATTAAAGTCTGTGTTCGGGCATTATACTCTAGTTCAAATACAGTACATTATTAACTTCAAAAATAAAAACTGTATTAAGATTTTGATACAAGTCTGTCACCCCAAGAGTTTCTCATCTATATAATGGTGGCTTCAGTTCTGAAGTTCTGTTGACCAATTGAGACAGCCTTACCAGGGGGAGGACACGGAAGGTGGGGGATGTTAAGACAGCACAGCCTCTAACTTCCAAAAGGCTCAAGGCTTCAATACCATTCACTCCAGTTCTAATAAATGGCCCCGGCACAGAAGAAACCAACACAGAAGCCTCTAGCTGGTGGCAGCCAACAGAGGGATTGATTATGGAGAATGATTTATAGGAACTTGTATAGGAGCATTTTAATCAAGAGACATTGGGAGAGATCAGACTGAAATTGCATTAGAGTACATTAAGGGTATGGTGGAGAAATTGTTGTATAGCTCTCCAACACACAAATGCACACACTTAACATGCTCATAATATCACATGCACAAATACACATGACCCTGTGAACAAACAGCATACAAATGCATACATACAATTATGCCAAAATGAACTTTCTGCCTCCATCACCTTTGGACAGCTTCATTCGTTAGCGATAGTCTGAGTTCTTTCTCCCTTGCAACTTGGGTAACCAAACATTCTAATCCAGGAATAATGAGGGAAATACCTCCTCTTACGTCAGTCTCACTTTTTCTTTATGTCTAGTTAGAAGCACTGCATTGAGGGCTGGAGAGATAGCTCAGTGAGTAAGAACACTGGCTGCTCTTACAGATGACCGGGGTTGGATTCCCAGCACCCACATGGCCACTAGCAACAGTCTGAAACTCCAGTTCCAGGGGATCTGACTGCCTCTTCTGTTCTCCGTGGGCACTGCACAGCATGGTGCAGTCACACACATGCAGACAATTCACTCATATATACACATAAGATAAAAATAATAAAATATTTTTAAAAAATAAGCACTGCTTTGGTTAATGTACGACTTCAAGAAGAAACATGGGATTTCTTAGGAAGACAGTGGAAAAACAAACTCTTAAGAGAAGGATCTAGAAAATCAAGCACAAGATAGCAGGCAGAGGGAGTGGCTCCTTTCTAGATCTCCAGGAGTGGAACCAGAGTTGTTGATCTCCCCGTGAGCTCAGCATCTGTGGCACAGAAAGGCTATGTCTTCAACCACCCTGTGCAGTCAGCTGCCAACACAAGCAAATCATAGGGACCACCATGGTGGCCTCTTTGGTCCTCCCTCCTGCCTCGTGTCTCTAAAGGCCATCTGCTGCTACTCGGGCAGGCCACTCCATCCAGGAAGGGTCTGAGGTCCTTCTGACTTGTTCACTCAGGCATCTAATCCCCGTGGTGATGCCTCTGGTTCCTGCATTAGCCTCCCCAAGTCTCCTTCTTATGGATAAGCAGATGTGCCTTTGATTTCAGACATCATTATCATACCTCAGATTTCCGTATCTACTGTATGACACACTCGTTTCACACTCAAATCTTCTGTATCGTGCCTTGTCTGGGTTTATGATGTGGCACCGAAGCAGGCATTTTTCTCTACAGTTCTAAAGGCATAAGCAGCGACCCCTCAGGTCAGCGGCAAAACACCCAGCGGTGAGACTGGAGAGATGGCTCAGCCATTAAGAGCACTGGCTGCTCTTGCAGAGAACTTAGGTTTGGTTCCCAGCACTCAAAGGACAGCTAACGACCATCTATCTGTAACTCCAGTTCCAGGAAATCGGACATCCTCTTCTGGCATGGCTGAGCATTGCATGAGATACACTGATGCACTTACATGCATGCAGGCCAAACACTCATACACATAAAATAAAAATAAATAAATAAAACCAATTTTCAGAAACGCCCATCTGTGTAGCTGATGATCACCAGTCTCCTGCAGTCAGTTACTTATCAGCACACACAGCAGCTGCTGCTTACCAAGAGGAACAAGATGAAGTCAGAGGCCAGATGACCCTGACTTCTCAGCCTGTGCAATTTGGGGTACTATAACAAACTGCCATAGCCTGGGTGGCCTAAAACAACTGAAGTTTGTTCTACAGCTCTAGAGGGTAGAAATCCAAGGTCAAGGGACACCTGGTCAGGTTCTGGTGAAAGTTTTCCTTCTAGTAAAACAGCCAGCCTCTTATTGTATCATCCCATGACACCAAAGCTGGAGATCTCTGGATCTTTTCTCTAAGGGCACAAATCTCATTTGTGAAGGTTCCACCCACTGTCCTAATCACCTCTCAAAAGCTTCACATACCATCACCTCTAGGGGGCAGGGTGAAATGCCAACATACAAATATTCAGTTGACACCAGGCATAGTGATATTACAAGACCTTTTGTCATGCACAACTCTGGCCAAGTGTGAAAACTCCAATCAGCTCCCCCACTTATGATCCACATGACCTGGAGTCAGCCCCTTAAACTCTCTCACCCTTAGTTTCCCCTTTAGCAAGTGGTTATCAGAGCTTACTTCACAAGAAGTTGAGAGAATTCAATGAGTATCTAGCGTCTAGCATAATGCCTAAATGGAAAAGCCATCAGGAATGTCAGCAGCTCTGGCTGAGGCTAGGAGCCCATGGGTGCGTCTGCAAAGCTGTCTTCTAGCTGACCTCTTGCTCACACACTCTAGAGACTTTCATGCCTTCTGTACTAATTTAGTTTAGTCCAGGTGGCCTTGATTGCAAAGACAGTCAGACTCCCCATTTCTGTGTGTATGTATTCTCCTGCGTGCATGTGTATAGGCGCACATGTGTGGGCATGCACTTGAACAGACATGCGTGCAGAGGCCTGCTGATCATCAAGGTTGGGCATCTTCTTACTTTCTGAGACAGGGTCTCTCATTGAACAAAGAACTCACTGATTCAACTAGACTGCCTGGCCAGCTAGCTACAGCAATCCTCTCTCTCTCTGCCTCTCCGGTGCCAGGATCACAGATGCCCGCTACCACATCCAGCTTTGTTACGTGGTTCTTGGGGATCAAACTCAGATCCTGGTGCTTACGTAGTAAACACTTTACTGATCGAGGTATCTCCCCAGGCTCCAGATTCTGCATTTCTGCCATTCTGCTCTTCGGAAGCCCAGGTCCCACCCCTGTCCCTCCTAAAGACCAGGGCTTTCCATCCCTCTCTTCTCTCAAGAATCCTGAACTTGGAACTGCCAGCAGGGCAGAATCACAGAAATACTGGCGACATTTTGAGCTGAATAACAACAGATACATGACAGCTTTTCTTCCCTAGAGCAACTGGAACAACTGAGGCTGTGGGGCTAGAAGCAGGCACATCACACAAGCTGGATACCCCTGGCCTTCTGAGACCCATGGGGAAAATAACTCATCCTGTCAATCCAACAGGACTTGATTCTTTAGGACCAACAACAGGGCAACAGGTTTCCCCCTGACCACACTGTGACCAGACCCTCACTGTCCACCATGATAACCAGCCACTCACAGCTAACAGCTGCCTTTTCCCCCATGGTCACACCTCCAACTCAGCTGTGAGGGCCCCACTGTGCCAGCAGAAGACCTTCGCCAAAATAAGACATACCTGTGGGCTAAAGGAGCCACTCTGGTGGCACTCAACAGATGTTAGACACCCATAGTGACAGCTCCTTGTTAACGTCCCACACCATAGGCCTCCTAGAATCTAGGGCGGGAGGAGGCCTGCCTATAAAGCCTCTCTCCTCTCTCTCTCTCTCTCTCTCTCTCTCTCTCTCTCTCTCTCTCTCTCTCTCTCTGTGTGTGTGTGTGTGTGTGTGTGTGTGCGCGTGTGTGTGGTACATTCTCCTCTTTAACCTTCCCACGGGCCTTATAGCAGATGGGTCAAATGAGTGGCAGGCTCTCATTTTCAAACTGAAGAGTCTGAGGCTGGGGGAGATGGACAGCCAGGACCCATAGCTGTGTGGACGGAGCTAGGAGTTGGTTCCAAAGCCTTTGCTCCTCCCTCAGACTCATGCTGGAAGGGCCTTGGAAAGCCACATTCCAGCTCTCTGCTTCCTAGACTCCGGCACCAGGGTGAAGAAAATCTGCCTGGTTCAGGTTGCATCCCATAGGCCCAATCCAATCTCCAGCACTCTTCCTGACCCTAGGCTGTCTCTCTTGAGTCTCCACTTTCAACAAAGGGCCCTAATGCCGCCACTTGTTGACACTGTGTAAAGGTGGCTCGAGGAGAGACCGAAGTATTGCCCCACATTGTTTTCACAAAAACATTTTCTCATCTTCTTCAAATAAACTAGTTTAAACCTGCATAAAACCTATCCTACTTAGGGCTTCTGGGAGAGGGCTGGCTTTGCATGTACTAAATCAAATTCAGACTTACTCAGGGACTCATCACCCAAGTACCTAATGAAGATGATCCATCAGCGCCATAGCCATCCCTGCCCAGGGAGATGGCACATCAGCTAGGGGGAAGCCATCAGGAATTAAATGGAGAAACAGATGATATTTAATTATATAAATATTCTCAGCAATGCTCTGAGGAATGGGGTTATTGGCTTGCTGGGCAGCCAGACCCTCATTGAACGAGGCAGCAAAGATTTATACCACAGTTCATGTTTTCAGTAGAATTCACCTGGCCTGGGTTTAAAAAGTGGGAATCTGGAAGCTGGATGGTACTGTGTCTGGAATCAATGCTGCAATACAGTGGCTTTAAAAGAGAAGGGGAAAGGGGGCATGGCTCTCTTTTTGGTTGATATTTACATTTTATTAGTGTTAGTATTACTTGGAATAATTATGTACAGAGAATTAATGTTAATTAATGCTGTGCTAATACAGTCCTAATTACTTCCATTTAGTCCAGAACCTAAGTGAATTTATAAATTTATTTATCTGGAATTCAAGTGACTTCTTAGATCCACATTAAAAAAAATAATAAATTTTTTTAAAACCCTACTTGCCTCTCCTCTCCTAACTAGCCTAGCCCTGCAGAGCAAAGAAGGCTGCCTAGAATTCAAGCTAATCAGGACCCTGCCAAATTCATGAAATGGAAAAATAAGATCATTTTAAGGAAGAGCTATTGACTCAGTTCTAATCACCTGTTGGGGTTTTTTCTTATATTATTTTACTATAACAGAGCTGTGACCCAGGAAGAATTTCAAACACATTTCTCTTTACACTCTGAATTGTAAGGAACCAGAAGAAGAAAAGCATTTGATTCCAGCACCCTGCTAAAGATAAGAATGGAGAGCTCGCTAAGGGGTTTAGAATGAATACCGAGTTATAAAGATGTCATCCTGGGGAAAACTAAGAGAAACATTATGAGTACTTTCTCCCAAGTTTAACAGTGAAAAGTCCAGTAAGAATCAATATCCACAACTCAAGACTGGAGAGGTGGCTCAGTGGTTAGGAGCACTGGCTGTTCTTGCAGAAGACCAAAGTCCGATTCCCAGCACCCACATGGCGGCTAACAACCAACCGTCTGTAACTCCAGTTCCAGGGGAATCCAGTGTTCCTTTCTGACCTCCTCAGGCATTGCACGGCATGAATGCACTTATACACATGCAGGCAATACACTCATACACATAAAATAAAATAATAAATTTTTATAAAAAGAAGCAGTATTCAGAACTCAAGGATGATCACCTTTACCACTTCTATTCAGCACATTCCTGGGAGGCCCAATCAAAGCGATCAGACAAGAGAAAGAAACAAAGCGTATTTAAAGCATAAAGGGAAATGTCAATTTGTGCACAGGTAGATGACATGATTAGATAGACAGACAGATAATTACATTGTAGCTATTAAAGATTACAAACAGGGGCCAGGCACAGTGGCACAGGTCTTTAGTCCCAGCAATGGAGAGGCAGAGGCAGGCAGATCTCTGTGAGTTTGAAGCTAGCCTGATCTATGTGGAGAGTTCCAGACCAGCCAGGACTCCATGGTGAGACACTGATTTGAGAGAAAGAGTGAGAGAACTGTCAAAATTTATGAGTGAATTCTGCAAATATACAAGATAAAAAATCAACAAACAAAATCAATAGCTTGCCTATATTTCACTAGGGAACTATCTGAAAATCAAGAAAGTAATTCCATTTATCATATGTACAAAAGATAATAGAATACTCAGAAATAAATATGACCAACCAAGAAAGTTAAAGATGTCTAACAGAAATTATAAAACATTTAATGAATGGCATTCATCAATGCAACAATACACAAATAAATGGAGAGTTATATCATGCCCATAGATTGGCATAATTAACAGAATGGAAACATCCATAAGTCAATTGATATTATTAAAGAATTCTTTTTATTTGTAACCACATGTATGTCCGGGGGCAGTATATATACATAATTGCAGTTTCCCTCAGCTGCCCTGGAGTTTGGAGTTGTGAGCAACTCCCCACCATGGGAACCAAACTTGGATACTCTGCAAAAGCAGCAAGTACTTTTAACTACTGACCTTCTCTCCAGCCCCTTAATTGATAATATTAAAATATCACAAAGCAACTTACACACTCAATGTTAGTTCCTATCAAGAAACAAATTAAATTCTTCACAGAGCGAACTGAAATCCATATGGAACCAAAAAGACCCTGAACAGCCAAGGCAATCTTGAGCAGCACAAACGAAACTGGAGTCATCACCACCTGACCTCAAAATACACCACAGAGTTAGTGTAACCAAAAGGACATAGTGGCATCATAAAACCAGATACAACAATAAATCCACACGCCAACATATGACACCAGCTTTATGACAGAAGTGACAAGAATACACATTAAAGAAAAGACAGTCTCTTCGATAAATGGTCCTGGGAAAATTAGATATCCATAAGCTAGAGAAATTCAACTTTGTCTATTACTCACCATACATATAAAAAATCAACTCAAAATGAATTAATGAATAACATGTAAAGCACAAAAGTTCTAGGAAAGAAGCCTAAGAGAAACATTTCACAATACTAAACTGGGTGAGGAGTTCTTATAAAATAAGAACTTGGAGGCATGGAGAACAAAATTTAAAAATGGGCACATGGGATTACATCTAGTTAAATTTCTGCGTGCCACTTACTACAACATTCATCCAGTGAAACAGTGATGCCTCTACACAACATTGCTGTTATATAAACAAGCCAGCCTCACAAAGACAAAGACGGCATGAGCTCACTCTGTGTAGGGCCGAGGAAAACTGATCTCACAGCAGAGCTGAACGGGGCCACTAGAGATGGAGAGACTGGTCACTGGGTGTCCTAGTTTGCTTTCTGTTGTTGTGATAAACACCATGACCAAAAGCAGCTTGTGGAGGAAAGGGTTTATTTCAGATTATAGGTTACAGTCCATCATCAAGGGGAGCCAGGAAAGGAGCTCAAGGCAGAAATCTGGAGGCAAAAACTGAAGCAGAGACTAGAGGAATGAGCTCACTGGTTTTGCTCCCCCTGGGTTGCCCAGATACCTTTCTTAAACAGTCTAGGCCCACCTGCCCAGGATGGTATCGCCCGCAATGGGCTGGGTCCACCTACATCAATCAGTAGTCAAGAAAACGTCCTACAGACCTATCTACTGGCCAATGTGATGGAGGCAATCTCCTCAGTTGAGCTTCCTCTCTCCCAGGTGACTATGGTCTGTTTCAAGTAGATGAAACTAACCGGCATGCTAGATAAAACGTAACCATTAGACAGAGTTCTGTTGCACAGAGAAGGGACTGCAGTGACAGTGACTGAATACCTCAAGTCAGCTCAAGAAGGGTGTGAACATTCCACCACCAAGACATAGATGTACGAGGTGAGGATCATGCTAGTTAACCTGAGATTTGACCATGATACACTGCATATACATCTTGAAACATCACGTTGTATTATGTAAATCTGTATAATTATTACATCATCTGAAAGTAAAATAATGGCCTAGCGATGGCTCGGTGGGTACAGTACTTGCTGGACAAGCCAGAATTCAATCTCTAGCACCCATGCAAAATCCCTTACTCACTGCTGGTGGGATTGCAAACTGGTACAACCACTGTGGAAACCAGTGTGGAGAACTCTTAGAAACTAAAAATGAATCTGCTAAATGATCCAGTTATACCACTGCAAGACACACACCCCAAGGACTCAGAGTGCTACTGTAGAGATACTCACTCACCATGCTTGCATCTTTTCACAACAGCTAGGAAATGGAAACCACTCAAATGACCCTCAGCTGATGAATGGATAATGAAAATGTGGTACCCTAACCCTGACTTATTTCCAGCTTGCCCCTAGCTCCATCCCAATCTAATAACATAGCAGCCAATGGGTCAGTTTTAAACTATTGAGCCAAATCTTACCGCCTCTCTGGTCAAACCCTTCCAATAAGGTCCTGTCTCAGAATAGGACCCCAAATCCATACTATAACCACTCCTACTCCTCCTTCTCCCTCCTCCACTTCTGATGCCCACTTCTCTCTCTCCAGACTCCCTAAACATCATCTCTGAACTCAGCCTTGCGACTCTGTTAAGTTGACCCTGTCTCAAAATCTAATGTAAACCATAATTTCATATGCACAGACTGACACTCAACCACCCCTTTCTGCTGAACTTCAAGTCCACGATGGTAGAATTGTTTATCTTTGGTTCCCTACTGAATTCCAGAGTCTACAACATAACCCAGTATAGGTGCTCAATAAACACTTATTGATAAATGGATGGTTTTAAGAACAGCTGTATTACCTATGCCCCTCTCTCTGTCTCTGTGTCTCTGTGTCCTTTTTCTTTCTTTGTCTCTCTCTGTCCCACTCTCTTTCATATACACAGACTAACTTTGTTTTGACCAAACCATCCTAAAGTAAGTTTAAGACATCATAAACTTGTATCCTAAATATTTCATACCAGCCACTCAAGAACAAAGACCTCCTGTCCCACCACACCTGTAAAAATGTTGCCACCGATTGAGTATCATTACCCAGTACACCAGTGGCCTGCAAATTTCCCCAATGGTCTCAAAAGTGGACTTCGTAGATACTTGTTTCTTTTCTCACTCATTGAACTGACTGTGCTCTAATTTCATCTTTCTTACTGTGACCAAAACCAAGGTAGAGAAGGAAAAGGCTATTTCAGTGGTTTCTTTCAGTAGAAAATGGGACCAAGAAAAAGATGTGGGCATTAGAGATGCCTGAGACTACCAACATGACATAACCTCCAGACTCTGCCTGTTGATGCAGTTAGGAACTCGTGTGTGTGTGTGTGTGTGTGTGTGTGTGTGTGTGTGTGTGTGTTAAATCTTTGTGTATATATGATGTGAGTGTGTCACTTCATTCACCTTTCTGTGAGTCCTTAAGACTCAAACTTGTTGAGGGTGATGACACCCACCTTCAATCCCAGCACTCGGGAGACAGAGGCAGGCGATCTCTGTGAGATTGAAATCAGCCTACACAATATGTTCCAGGGCAGTGGGAGCTACAGGGAGACCCTGTCTCAGAAAGAAAAAAGGATTCAAACTCAACCTTCTTACTTATGTAGAAAGTGCCTTACGACCAGGCTGCTTCCCTAGCCATGTGTGTGTGATTCCATCAGGACCTCACACGGACACTTCCCACTCAAATTCAGGACCACGAGTTCCACTCTCACGGGCCTCTTTTTCCATATTTGCCCACACCTCCCCTGGCTTACAGAGTAAAACTCATGGTTCCCAATAGCCATTCACTCATTTGCTCTCTCTGTAAACAGACACAGAATGGTTTCGGAGTTTCACCGTCAACACCCCTACTAACACGACACTACTTTCAAGTCAGTATTTCTCTGCACACCTTTTTGTCATTAGACCATGTGCAGCATGGCTTGCTTTCTTTCTTTCTTTCTTTTTTTTTTTTGGTATTTTTGAAACAGGGTCTCTCTGTAGGCCCAGTGGCCTGGAACTCACTATGAAGGCCAGGCTGTCCTTGAACTCACAGAGATCTGCCTGCCTCTGTCTCCTGAGTGCTGGGATTAGGAGATTTTTTTGAACTTGAAAAGAGGAATTCAAAAGTCCCTAACACAAACAGAAGGTAGTAGCTCAAGACACTAATTAGATTATTTGATTGTTATATATGTCATTTGTATTGATTTAGTATACTATGTCCCATAAATATATACTTTGCTTTAAAAAAACTAACCCCCCAAAAATCTCTTTGGCAAGCTTATAATAAAAATATTTTAATTAATTCTGCTAATTTTATCCTCTTAAAACACAAATGTAAGCTAATACCAGTCTCATGAACCTTCCATTTCACAAAGGCTATGATTGCCCAGGGTTTCATGGATAAGCCATACACAGTGACCTGAGATCATCATGAGAAGAAAAATGTCCTTCCAACATCAAATGACCTTATGATTGTACAAAAGGCGATGCAATCATACAGATACTTGAAAGTTTAAAAAGAATCAAACCCTATTAAAATTCACCTTGCTATTCAATTTCCCAGTACCTAGTATTTAAAAGACAACATAAGCTTTTGTGAGTCAACATTAAAGGACCTTTAGACTAGAAGTCATATTTCCATAAAAACAATAGACCGCTATTTCCAAGAAAAAGATTAAAATGTTTTACTATACATACATAATTTTCCTTAAACAATTTTCCAACAATTAATGTTTGACCCAGTCTTTAAGATTATTTTCATAAGAAATAAGTGAAATTGCTTCATTTAAAAGAGATGTATTCCTACAAACCCCAAGCATGGCCGTGAGGCATGTCCAACAAAGCAGATCTGCAGAGCTTTGTAACTACACATTCCCAGCTACTGTGACCTTGGCAAAGTTCCCACCTGTCCTACCCACACAAGCTTAGTAACTGCTTCTGACTGTTTCTCAGACCTCACACACCACTGCATTCTGTCATCAACAAATAATCTCATGGTGGTAACAATGGCTAAGCACGTGACTGCGGTGGTTTGGATTTAAACTTTGACTACAAGCCTTGCCAAATATCCCATTGTTGTGTTTCACTCTGTATGATGTTAAACTCCTTAATAACTGCCAACTACTGATGTCAGAAAGGGACACTTTAAAATCTCGATCCTAAATAAAGTCGGTAAAATAAGAATAAAAGGTTCAAAGACCAACTTCATCATCTCTTCACAGAATTCATGTCCATCTTGTCTCCTGACTGCTCCTCAGCAGGAGAAGGCTCCTGGAAGAGCAGCCAAGGCACGGCATGTGCTGCTTCTAGGAGGGTTGACAGTCTTCTCACCTGAGCTACCTGCAAACTAACCAGTCCTGACATCCTTAACTTCCACCAGGAAATAAAAGAGACTGCTAGAACTCTGCCACAGCCACCCCAACCCCTCCATGGATCGCCCACCGTCAGCTCTAAACAGGGAGAGACACCAGGAGGTAGAAGCAGTGCAAAGCCTCCTTGTGGCTTGACACGGGAGGTCTCCCACCGGCGCCAGTGTTCAGACACTTGGTCCCCAGCTGGCTGTGCTGCTTTGAAGTCATGAAACTTTCAGGAGATGGGGCCTACCTGGAGACATCAGTCACCAGACAGGCCTCGAAGGTTATACCTGCCTCTACTTCCAGCCCAAGCTCTCTGCCTAACGATCCACCATGATGTGAGGAGCTGTGTCCTCAAGCTCCCACTATGACCAAGGGTGCTAGCCTGGCCAGCCTACCCGTCCAGTCTCTGTCTCCCCTGAAACCATTACTCAAAATAAATCCTCCTCCTGTAAGCTCTTACTGTCAAGTGCTCTGTCACAGAGACAAGAAAAGTAATGAACTCAAGTGTGGGCACAGTTGAGAGCACCTGCTCCTCTTCCAGAGGCCTTGCAGGTCAGTTCCCAGAACCCATGCCAGGTGGCTCACCGTCACCTAGGACCCTAGCTCCAGGGGATCTGATGCCCTCTTCTGGCCCTTTTAAAAAAACACAGTATGATGAGAATTTTCCCCTGGGTCAAGGAAGACATAGTATTTCTTTACTAAGCAAGAACTCCAGAGGGTTTTTTTTTTAAGTGAAGAGAAATATTTGCCACACTGACTCCCCAGTCCACCTGGTGCCCGTCACTGACTTAGCGGTGTTTGTAGGCATTTGGGCTCAGATTCACTACAGCCTCATGACTCAGGCCAGTGACTCATCTTCCTGTCAAGGAGGTGAGAATTGGGTAGCAAGAAACTGACACACACAACTTGTTGGTCTTAAAATACTCCCTTCTGAATCACGCAAACTGCCAGCAGATTTCACGTTTGATGCGTTTATATGTCTATGACTCTGTTATTTATATTTTGCTTTATTTTACTTATATACATATGTACACATGTGTCTACATGTTATATCTTACATACACAATACATGTATTTGTACAGAGCTAGTTTATTTTCTATAATTTTAGAAACTGAAGTCCAACTTGCTGAACTTTTAAGAGGATTTTCCTGCTCAGTTTACACCAAAAAAGATGTTTATGAGGAACTTAGGTCTGCAGTGCAGTAGGCTGAGCTTCCAAGTAGAGGTGTATGCAGATTGAAACAAAGAACAGCTTCACATGCTCCCTTCTTTCTGTTTGGAATAAAATGCCATGTCACAGCAAAGAATCCATCACAAATCAAGGAAGTACAGGTCAGCTGATGGGGCACTGATGATGTGAGGTTGTGCCAGACACTTCAAGTCAGAATGAAAGGCCAGGCAATCCTTTTAAATGACCATGTCCTTTACTTATGTGTTAAGACATGGCCATCTCATCAAGTGTAAAATAGAGAATGAAAAATAAGATCAAGAGGGGCTGGAGAGATGGTTCAGTGGTTAAGAGCACAGCCTATAGTGGACCCAGGTTTGATCATTCCCAGCAACTACAGGGTAGTTAACAACTGTCCATAACTCCAGTTCCAGGGGATACAACACCTTCTTCTGACCCTTTGGGCACTGCACAACATAAGTGCACTTACATACATGCAGGCAATACATAAAATAATACCATACATAAAATAATACCAAGGGATTCCTCTCTCTAGTCTAACTCATCCCATCATCACAAGTCTATAGCCATTCTGCATTCTGAATAGACTAGGACCCTGACCCAACTCAAGCACATGAGAACTTCTCCATTCCAATTTTTTCCTGTATACATCCTTCTAACCAGCAAAGTTTCTTCCAGAAAGTCTTTTTTGACACTCCATTAAATAGATATACTTCCTCTGTCCCCTGGCCTTCCTAGTCCGTAACTCCCAGGTGGAGCAAAGGGCATGTGAGGAGTCATTCCCTTGGCTTCTTACCCTCTGCTACACACACACACACACACACACACACACACACACACACACACACACACACCATTGCTACACAAATCAAATCTGTTCATGCCAGAATGTCCCTATCCACAATGTGATAAATGATATAACCTTTCTCAAGTTCAGGGGACAGTTGGGGCAGTGCCCGGTGGAGACACAGCTAACAGAAGGGAAAGATCAGCAGGGGTGGGGAGAAGAGGACTGCCGGGTTAAACCACGGACTTTTTACACAGTGGCTTCAGAGCAGGATAAGAACATGCTGGCTCTTTTGATCGAAGTCAAATTACTAAGTCAGACAGAAAACCAAACCCATGGATATCTGTCAGTCAAACCAGGCCATAATTGCTATGCAAGCCTTCTCTTTTTTTGTTATTGTTTGTTTCTGGAAATTTGAGGTCATATATTAACACATTAATTGAAATTTTGGTCATAATTATCATGTATTAAGCTGTTGATTACATGGTTGTATTTTGAAATTTTTAATTGGTTTGTTTCAATTGATAAAAGGTAATTTGTTTGGGGATGATGTTTAGAGTTATGTATTTAATTATCATTGAATAGATAATTAATATAGGGTAGCACTAGTAAACAATGACTGTAGTAATTACCAGGGAAGTGCATGTATTTGTACAAATATGACAGATGGATTTTCTCCCTCAAGTTGCTTTGGTCTTACTCTGTGCTGTGCCGCTGGCTCTGGTCTTCACAGATGTAATTAGTGACATCTCTGTCTCATCCACATCCTTTGATGTGAAAGGCGCTGAACAACCAAAGGACAAGAGCCATTCTGAGAGCCACACGGCTGCTCTGCCTTCCACTTCCACAGACCACTCAGAGCTTTTCTGTCTCTTCTGTTGGCTCTTGGAATTCCCAGAGTATTTGATGGAATCGTGTCATGTGTGTCTATGTATGTGTGTGTGCATGTGTGTGTTCTGCATATGTGTGCAGCCATAGAAGCCAGAGGCCTGCGCCATATATCTTTTTAAAATCACTCTCCACCAAATGTTATTGTTAGCATTTTATTTATTATTTTTATTTTCTGTCCATGAGTGTATTGCCTTCACATATAAAAGTGCACTGGTGTATACAATGGCCTTGAAGGTCAGAAGAGGGTTTCAGATTCCCTTGAACTGGAGTTACAGATGGTTGTTATAGGCCATGTGGGTGCTGGGAATTGAACCTGGGTCCTCTGCAAGAGCAGCCAGTGCTCTTAACTGCTGCATCATCTCTCCAGCCCCTCTCCACCTTATTTTTGAGACAGGGTCTCTCACTCAACCTAGAGCTGGCTAGACTGACTGGCCAGCCAGCCCCCAGGGTCCTCCTGGCTCTGCCCCTCGCCTCATGCAACACAAAATACAGAAGCATGTCTAACTTTTTATATGCATGCTGGGGACCCAAACTTCGGTGTTCATGCTTGCATGGCAAGTACTCTGCCCACTGGGCCACAAAGGAATCACAGCCTGAGGAGACTAACAGCTCCCGTTAGGGTGCAACAAAACTCAGTGGAAACCATAGTGACTAGTGGGCTAAGTATCAACTGTCTGCAAATTCACAGGGAAGGTTAACAAGCCTCTTAGCTGTTTATCCTATGCTCCCACCCCCCCCCCCCCGCCCAAAAAGTCTCCCTGACTCAAGAGAAATCAGCCATGAACATCAGGGCTTTAACTTTAAACATCTTCCTGGGACCCCATCACCACCCCCTCCTGCTGCGCCAGCAAGCTAGAGATGGCAGCTGTTGGGTCGCGCCTGTGCGCACTCGCACCACGGCAGGGAGGGGCTGCCCGGAAGCTGCTCTTCACTGCCTGCTCTCTACCTTCACCCCATCCGACTGAGAGTGGAGAATAGAAAGGACTGCACCGCCTAGCGCCACCTACGGCATCCTCTGTTCTCCCCGGGGCGGCTGCTCCCCTCACACATAATCGGAACTCAGTCCATCCACAAGATCAGAATAAAACACATGAGCCAACAGGACTAAGCTCTTAGCTTGCTGGACTTAAAGACCAGAGGAAAATGGTGCCCAGTTGGCCAGAATTCAAAGTGAGCTATGAGAAGGCCTGGAATGGAGGGAATCTGTAAGGCTCTCAATTTGTGTGGGAATTTTGTTAGGTCTGAAGACTGATACGATCATCTGAAAACCTAGAGAATATAAAAAAATCTAATTTCTTTGGTCTTGTTGTAAAACACATTTTAAAGTATCTTCCAAACTTCTACATAAACGTAAACTATAGCTTGTGGGTTTTTTTTTTCATTTATTTGTGCATGTCTGTATGTGTGTGTGTGTGTGTGTGTGTGTGTGTGCGTGCACGCATGTGTGTGCCTATGCAGAAGTCAGTGAACAGTTTGTGAGAGTATTCTCTCCTTCCACCATTTGGGTTCCAGAGGTTGAACGCAGGTCATCAGGCTTGGAGGCAAGCACCTGTATCCAGTAATCCATCTTGCTGGTCCCCAAATAGCCTCTTCTTATAGTCACCTTGTACAGATGGAGGCCCCAGATCATTCTGTGGGAAACTCAGTTTGACAGAAGGATGCATAACTACCTTTATGTGATCTAGCTGCCAAGCATTATCTCATTAGGCCTCACGATAGTCCAGAGCAGAGGAGAGCAGGCAGGGCCGTCCTGTTGCTGAGACATGGAAGCCTGCGATGATACGGCACCCACAACGGCACTGCTGAGAAAACCAGTGATGCGACAGATGAAAGCCAAGAGCCGCACCCTGAGGGCTGTGCCCCATACCAGTCACTCCCAGGGCATCTGGCTGGGGTCACTCCAAACTCTAAAAATGGGACAGGACCACAGTCATACTCCATATTATAAAGACACACTGTTCTCCACATGACAAAAACGAAGAGCAGAGCATGACTAGCTTAGCGCACACACGGTGCTAGTCGTTTGTTTGAGTTAACCCCACCCCACCCCACACTGGATGCCCTTGAAGGAGTATAAGATAGATGCCACAACTTGATTCGGCATTTCAAGTGCTGGTGCCCAAATACCCACAGAATGAGAGACGAGAACAGGGGATGGTAACCAGAGACGCCCAGACATCACACATCTCAGAAATGACAGAGGGGCAAGACTGAGCTCCAGGATCCCCGACTGCCTTCGTCCTGTATAATCTGCTGTCTGGAGATGAGATGGAAGACAGACTTGCGGGGTGTTAATCCAGTGCCTTCTCTTAGTGCCAGCTCTCTGAATAAAGTCATTTTAAAGATTCAATTCCCGTCTCAGCTCATTGGCTACTGAACCACACTTCCAGACTCCACACAGTTCCTATGCTTGATTTTAAAACAACATTCTCCATTACTCAATACAGACAAATGCTTCCACCTCAACCTCAAAATTAAAATAGAATGTTAAAGGGCAAATTTTTGTTGTTACACTGCCCTCTAAATATTTATGTTTATCCCATAGATTAGTACTGTTCTCAGCCTGGGTCAGAGTCGCTTAAATGCAGAGAGCATAACTAGTCACAGCTGAGAAAAGTGACTGCTGGGAGCTCAGTCCTAAATGGACATCTATCTGTATCACTGCCACCACTCCCAGGTGCTCAAGGGGCATCTTGACAGAAGGAGCAGAAAGAATGTAAGAGCTGAAACACATGGAGGATGCTGTGAAGGCCTGCGCTCTGAACACGACACGGCCATTGCACTCGAACTCACCTGCCGCAGCTGTGCTACCCACGTACGGTGGTGCCCACAGTACCCGAGCTCGAAAGGAAGATGCATCATGACACCCCGCCCTCGCCAAGGCGCTAACAGTTGCTTCGGGACGGGACTTATTTTCTTCAGCGTGTGGCCCCTGCTCCAGTAATAACTCCACACCCATGCTCATGCAAGCAACCCTACGTAAAGTCAGTGAGTCACTAAAAAGAGGGGAAGACATAAAAGCAGTAGGACTTATGGGAAGAAAGGGGTCCAGAGAGTGGGAGGGGGTAAGAGAAGGTGATGGGGGAGAATATGATCAAAATACATCACATACATGCAAAATTGTCAAAGAAAAAAAGAGAATTTTATTCGGGGAGCATTCTCACATCACATACAAACATCTACCCTGTGCTTCTAGAAATGGAATCTTGTTTCTGTCTTCTCTGAAAACTCCTCCCCTTCCCATCTTCTATGGAGAAAAAAGGTGCTCCTGCTCCACTCAGTACTCAGCCTGACTGGGCTCAGGTCCAAGGTCAGCCTGGGCACACACACAGCCACCACAGGCAGCCCATATCAGTGGCCCTTTGGTAGTCACCATGGAATTCCAATAACTTTACAGGCACCTGAATCAGGGTCTCAAGTAATAGTGGAGACCTTCTTCTGGGCCCAACAAAGTAGTTGCCCCTCTTTGGAGCCTTACATAATGGCTTGACACTGAGTATAGCCATTGGGGTCAGAGGTCTGTGCCTGCTCAGTCAGTCCTAGGAGTGGCAGTCCAGAGGTAGGGTTGTGACCATCATGGCTCATAGTAGTGGCCAAGAATGTCCCATGAATACCCAGATCCTCTGTGCAGCACAAGATTCGGCACAGGTGAGCTCAGGCCAGTGGCGATCCTAGGCCTTCCTGCTAGAGCCTGGTGCATACTGCTCAATGCACTGTTCACTTTATTATTTGCAGTACAGTGCCAGGAATCAGAGGGCAGTGACCAGGAGGGCCCTGAGCCTGTGTAGTCCCCGCCCACACTGCACCAGACCACGCCAGGTTTGGACCATGTGACCAATGGCATCTTTCAGAAGAGATGGTACATCACTCCCACTAACTGTCACTTACTCAGAGGAGAAGCACTTGGGCAGCAGATGGGGAGGTCAGGAGAGATGGTAAGTGATGATGTCTGAGACAGGAGAGAGGTCCACTGAGAAAGTGGGTCCCCATTTTTTGCACATACTATGATCTCTGTTTTCTCCTCTTTTCTTTGGTCAGAACTACATTGGTACCTCTTTAATGGACCACACATGTCCTCTCATGGATGGATGGACTGTTTTCCCCTCAAATACAAAAGATGCCAAACCACACTTGTCATCTCCCTAAAGCCCCTGGCCCTGGCTCCCCCATCCTCCCAGGAGCACAGCCTGGAAAAAACTCAGACCCACAGGCAGGCAGTGCCGAGCCCAGTGTAACTGCTGCCTAGTGCCTCTTCCCTCTGCCCCTCCTTTCCACTCACCATAGCCACCTCTCAGGTGTACCAATGCAGGCCAGCTGCCCTCCCTGCTGCTAACTTGGAGCAACCCTGCTGGCATCTCCAGTGTGAACAGCTTTCCATTCTTGCTTCATTGTTGTTGGAGACTGTGTTCTAGTTTGCTTTTCTGCTGCCATCATAAAATGTTCTAACCACAAGCAGCTTGAGGAAGAAGGGGATTGTCCTAGCTTATGGGTTACAGGGAAGGGGCACCTCAGGGGAGGCCAGCGCAGGGGAGGCCAGCGCAGGGGCTCAGGGCAGGTGCCTGGAGGCAGGCACTGAGACAGAGACCACAGAGGAATGCTGCTTCCAGGCTTGCACCCTGGCTTCTGCTCGGCTAGCTTTCTTACACAGTCCAGGACCCTTGCCTAGGGGTGGCATCACCCACAGTGGGCTGGACCATCCTATGTCCCATAAGCAATCAAGAAAATGCTCCATAGACATGCCCACAGGCCAGTCTAACAGAGGCAATCCTCTAGTTTTGGCTCCCTCAGATAACTCTGGGCTATGTCAACTAGACAGTTAACTAGGAAAGACTTGGTCTTACTGTATAGTCCAGGCTGGCCTCAAATTTGCAATCGACCTTCCCAAGTGCTGAGATCGTAGGGAACCCATATCTGGCCAATGGGCAGTTTTCAAAAAGCAGTCTCTCCATGCTGAGCCCCAACTTAAAATTTCTAGGGGCTTTGCTCTTCCAGAAGCACTGCCCTTCCACATGAGACCGTCTGAGCTAAGAGCCCCAGTGGCTACCTATGTACCCCCTGCTTCAGCCCAAGGGTTCAGTGCAATCACCTGAGGACCTTCTGCAAAAGACCAGTGCCTCCGCAGACAGTCTGACTTCATAGGTCTGCAGTGTAAGCTTTTTAAAAATAATAGCTCTATTGAGATATAGTTTACATTCACAGCATGACCTGGCAGTTTGGGGCTACTCCTGGAGTGGTGCAATGTACATCACATTCCATTTTAAAACGTCTTCATCACCCCCAGAGAGTCATCATACTCACTGTACCAATTCCCATTTCCCCCAGGTCCCAGCCCCAGGCAACCGCTAATCTACTCTCTGTCTCTAAGGACTTGGACTGCAGTCATTTAATTAACAGTTCTCTAATAACTCACAGGTATCACCAGGGTGACCACCTCCGGCCTCTCCCTCTCGCACTCCCAGGTGCTTCCGGGTTCCACCTGGACAGAGATACCTTCATTCCATCACTATGTTTAACACTCTCCCCACACTCCAAAGTACATGTGCAATGCAACCCCTCCAGCTAGCCCTGCACTACCTCTCCTCTCCCTCCATTTGCCCTGCTTCGCCTGCACTGCTAGTGGGAAAAGCCCCAAGCACACAGGGGCTCCCTGTCTAATCCCACTGTCCTTTGCTGCAGTCAGGTTGTGCCATCTCACATGTTCAGACCTGTTCACTTTGGGCCCTGGCTGCATACTTCCTAACTCTAAGTATCACTTCCACTTCACATGACCGTGGTGCAGTGCCTTGCATGTAGATGCTGAACATGCATACTGCAAATAAACAAGACTACACAGTCTGTCTCCAAGTTTTCTCTGTTGAGACAAGGTTTCACATTACAGAGCACCATCTTCTCTCTAGCTATTCCAAATCAAGTCTACACTCTTCCTGGAATGACTATAAAGGAACAATGCTATTAAATCTCAGTATGCACCAAACTCTTCACCCACACCCACGCACACACACAGAGATGGGGCATACTCATGGGGGATTTATGTATCAGGGTTTTATTTTGTTTGTTCTGTTTTTAGAGGTAGGGTCCCAGGCTGATCGAACTCCTGATCCTCCCACCTCCCTCTCTCAAGTGTTAGCATGACAGGTGTGTGCCACCACATTCGGCTATGTGTATGTGACTCTTGAATGTCCTCTGCCATGGGCAGGGATGGTTATAACACACAGAATGACGTGTGTGTTACCATGCTATGAAATATCATTCCTTAAAATGTTTCAGGGAGACCCCATGCAAAGAATTACTTGTTAATGAAATGCTTCTGAAGGTGAATAGACCTCATGTCCGCATCTGCAGAATGAATAAAGAGCCAACATCCAAGAAGGCATATGCCCTGCATTTGGTGTGGGCATGGTAAACCTCTTCAAGGGGTATGCATGGCACAGGGCAGGGGGATGCCATGTACAAGTGGCAAGCAAAATACAAAATCCAGACAGCTATTACTTCAGCTCCAACACAGGCTTGTTCTACAACCCAGACACTGCCTTCGGATGGAGGAAAGGCTTATGAACATTACACACGGACAGCCTTATCTAACCCAAACCCTCATTCCGTCTCTTATCACTGGGTCTTTCCCAGCACAGAGCTCATCTTCACATTCATTATTTCATTTCTACAGTTTGTTTTAAATATGGAGAAGCCAATGGGGATACAGGACAGGTGCCCAGGCCCCCGAGTTGCTCTCTGCTCATGCTGTCTGCCACTGTCACTTGAGGTTGACTCGGCTCTGTCAGTGAAAAATTAGACTTCATTTCAGTATGCTAATAGCAATCTCTCCAAAACAATGTAATCAAGGCCTCGTGTGCACCTATAATTTCATCCTCGACATAAGCCTGACAGCTATTTATTGTCTGAAAGGGAAGGGAGGGAGGAGGGGGAAGAGGAGGAAGAGGGGACTCCAACATGTCCCCTCCCCCAAAACAAACCGGGCAGCTTTATGTTTGAAGGCAGAGTCTTTGCAAAGTCCAAAAAAAAACCAGAAGGCAATAATCATGGGGTTTACATATGTCTTGTCTTAAGCAATCAAGACAGAGCGTTAACAGAGAAGCACACTCAGATGTGCCAGTCCCCAAACTGCCCACCTCTGATGAGCCAGCTGTGAGCTGCAATTGTCACATTATAATTTAGGCAAAGGGAGGAAAAAAAAAGGCATCAGAATACACACTGGATCAACATAATTATTCACAGCAGGATGCTGCAGAATTAATTTAGCCAATCAGAATGATACTTGGGGGCTGGGCCCATCACAGAGATCAAGGAGAGAAGAGGGGAGCAGACAGGGGAGGGGGAGGGGAGCGCTGGATTTCGCACCTCTCCAATTTGGATCATCTGATCTGGAAGATTATTTTCAATACGCGGACATGTGATATTGTTTCTTCTGAATTTATTTACAAACATCTACCTAAGCAACACTCACACCATGCCAGCTGCCAGCAGAGCCCTTGAGAGGTATCAACCTCTCTAACGCTACGGCTCTGAGCTACGAACTATTATTACTTCCCTTGTACTCACCAGGGCTCAGAGAGGTTCAAAGGTCAGCCAAGGTTGCACAGAAGGAAGGGGACAGAGCCTGATGTGGGACTCGGGCAGGCAGGCTCTAAAAGGAGATGAGATTAACCAAGGAGGCGAGGTGACCTGCTGGCTAATGACCCAGTGAAAGACTCCATGGCTGGGGACATGCCCATAACCTGCCACAGCCTCCCCACCCCAGGGTCCCCTAAGCTGATTTTCCCACCATGGGGCAGCCTCAACACTGGGGTAGCTAGCACCGGGCCTTCCTTCTGTAGAGAGACAACAACGGACAAGGATCCAGAAAAGTCCATCGCAATGAGGGAAGTGATGTGCTCTGAGAATCAGGGTTCAGTCAAATGCCTGGTGTTAAAACACAAGAAGACATTCAGGGTAGCACAAAAACAACTCTCCTGGATTCGCATCTGCAAAGTCAGGTTGACTCCTGCAGGCACTGGGTGATTTTAGACTGCAGTGGCCCTCTCACAGGGCTGCTGGGTTCTTTCTGAGGGTGGCCATCAGGGGTGCCAAGGAGCCCTGGCCTCCCGACAGACGTTGGGTTTCGGCTTGCAGTCATGGAGGCTGGTAATGGGGAATGACAGGATATGGTCCCGGTTTTATGTCTGGCAATAATGTTTGATCTACGCCATTGTCAATGAGAACTGTGATTTAATCCATAAGAATACAGAGGCTCGGGATAAAAGGGGAATAACGACAAATCCTGATTAACAATCACTGCAACGAAAAAAGCAGGTTGCCATGGCAATGGGCCTGAAATTATACAACAAACTGGGATGCCATACCGGGCGCATCACTGCTGGAAGGGGCCCTTTACCGAAGGCATTTGGCTTTCTGTGTACTCTTAACATTAGGATGCGAGCATCTTGCTTTCACCAGGGTTCTTTCCTCTCTTTTCCTAAATTTAGGCTCCCTCTTCAGCCCGCCTGGGGAGGGATGAGGGGCAGACATGCGGCACAGGAAGCACGGGGAGCAACCAAGCTCATTTCAGCTCTCAGAACCTGGAAGAGGGAGCAAAACAGCCATGGGAAGGGAGCTTCCTTTCCTATCGGTCTCTGGTACAACTGCGCTTAACTCCTTGAGTGCAGGAACCAGAAGAGCCAACCATGTTCTGGAGAGATGCTCTCTACCCTCACATGAAGCAGAGTTCCTAGGGAAGAGAAGTCAAATAAAACAAGAGAGGGATTGGGAAGGTGCCTCTTTTGTTCCCAAGGCTGTTTGATTTTTAATTAGGATTTTAAGAACATGGTTTCAAAATAATGTTGCTTTCTAGACTTTGCTCAAAATAATGGCCAAAAAGACACATGGGGAAATGTGCACTGACAAACAACACTTTTAAATTATTATGGCCCAGTACCACGACTGACTTTGCACAGCACTTAAGGACCATACTCGGTGTGTTATATCAGTTGCAAAGGAAGAGCAAATGAGAAACACTAAAAACAAACTGGGGGACAGGGGTAGACAAGTGAGGAAAATGCTTGCTGTGCAAGCGTGAGGACCTCAGTTCAGATCTTCAGCCCCACGTAAAAAGCAGGAGCACCTACATGCATCTACAGTGCCAGCACAGGAGACGGGAGGATTGCCTGGAGCTCGCTAGCCAGCCAGTTGGGTCAAATTGGCAAGCTCGGGTTCAGTGAGAGACCTTGTCTCAAAAACTAAAGTGGAAAGCCATTAAGGGAGACAGTCAGCACTGAACACTGGTCTCAACACACATGAGTACCCACATGCAAACACGTGCAGGAACACGTATACAACACCCATGCGTACACACACACATGCACACACACGCCCATAGCCCTAAGCACAGCACTCTATAAAAGGACCTAGAGCTCTCTAAGTCGGCCTACTGACCTTTAAGTACAGCAGGTTTGACCTTCTTTCTAAGATAGGAATGAAAAACCAGAGCTTCAGGTTTCTTCGAGCGCTGTTACAGTTCTATGAAACTCATTTGCTCATTTCCCTGGGAATTCAGCCTGTTTCCAGTCACTGATGGGAAGTGTATCGCCATGCTAAAGACCCTGAATTTAAGGCAGCAGTGTTTAGGCACTGGCTCCACCACTGACCACCTGTAAAATCTTAGTCAAGTCACTGAGTCCTCTGGGTCTTCATTTCCCCCATCTGAGAAGTGGAGATCAAAATGCCAATCTTGCTGGCCTAGAGAAGTTCCTAAGGTCAGTCACTTAACAGTGCACATGAGCACATTCTGGAAGCTTCGAGGATGCTCACTGTTTGAAAGCTGCTGAGGCTTGTGGTATAATTATGCAACTTGTCCTGAGTGTCTACTCCATGCAAGGCACAATTCAACCATGATAATGTCAGGAGGCCATTTTTTATCTGTGGGAAAATATGCTGTCTCTAGCAAATTAGCTTTGACACTTTAACTTTACACCAAACCAAGCAGGCCACCCTACAATTTTTTCCCCTTTTAAAGCAAGTCTCTACCAAAAGTGAATTTCTTCACCTTGGCAGCATCCAGACATCCCTTTAACAGACATAAAGCAGTGTTGGCTGCTTGAACATCATGATACAAGACAGGTGCCTGACAGGAAGGTTACTCCCTGGAGCTCAGCTCTAGCTGTCTGTGTGGTCTCTGAGTCTTCTTTGTCTCTGCCTGTGATCTCTGCCCATCCATGTAGTGAGGGAAAGCAGGTTGGGAGAGAAATGGGCCTCCTTGGCTGACAGCCTGTGTCATATCCTGGTACATCTGCCTTTTTGAAGCCAGACTTTTTCAGTTCAAATCTCAGCTCATCACTTATCAAGGAGTCAGAGAATGTCTTTATGCCTCAGTTTCCTCCTGGGGATGCTGTGAGGTACCTTACCTGTCATTAAGGGTAAGGTACCCTAAGGTCAGGCACAGAGTGAGCTGTATGTGTTAGCTTTGATTTCTATGGGTGCTCAGAACCCAGATTCCTAGCCTGGTGGCTGCTGGGACACAGCACAGTGTTGTTGTAGACCTCAAGACAGTCCCTCTGTCACTTGAAGTCACTTAGCACCTCTTACCTGCCTAGCCCAGAAAGGGGTGTGGCTTGCCAGTCCTGCACAAGGTCTTGTATGTTCACTTGTACATATCTGGTGCATGTGCTTGTCTCTCTCACACTGGGTCTGTGACCTTCTGCTTTTCCCATCTGTATTTTCATCTTTAATTATGCTTGGTTTCTTTAAATAAAATATCTTTCATTTATTCTTTGACAATTTTATACATATTAACAATGTGCCTTGAACATATTCTCTCCCAACTCTCCCTTCTCCCCCTAGGCACCGCAACACGGCCTCCTCTTCTGTTCACATCCGTCCCATTTATTTATTTATTTATTTATTTATTTATTTATTTATTTATTCATTCATTCATTCATTCAGTAATCTACTGAGTCCAATCACTGTTGCCCCTTAGAATGCTGACTGGTCTTGTTAGTTTGACCTTGTACACGTTCCCATAGCTGCAGTGAGGTTAGTCAAGGTGATGCCATGTCCCAAGATGGCATCTCACTGTGCTTCCTTTTTATTTAGCATGTGTTAGACAGTTTTAAGGCCTATTCTTTTAAAGCACACATTTCCCCTGCTAGCCTTCCTTTGCCTGTGCTACTTCGGTTCCTGTTTTCTGCAGCCCGGAACTTCGCATAGGAAAACCACTTCCCCTTCCAGCTGCAGGAAAAGCCCCAGGAAACAAAGAAACTGGGAGAATGGCTAAGAGCGGACAGGTCTTGGGGCTTTTTTCATTTGTTTTGTTTTACCCTTCGTGGGCTGCCTCAGAAACTTACAGACCATGCTGATAGACCCATGTTGACAGGGTTATGGGAATAAAGAACCTGAACTCCAAAAATAAACTAAAAATAAGAATGATTTCTTATTTCCTGTGTTCCTCTAGGCACGGTACCTCATCAACTGAGAAACAGCAGACACAGAGGGGCTCTCTGACTTTCCTACACTTCACCCCTAAGACCACCGTTAGAGAGGCATCCTTCCTGCAAGCAGAGAGGGACACCTTTTCTCTACAGACACAGGGCCAAGGAGAAGCCTCTGAACAACAGGTCTTGCCGAGTCCCATCTGCCCCTGCACACCCCCGACTCCCCCAGTTCGGTACCATCAGTTCCTGTGTGGCCTGCAGCCTCAGGCAGGTCTGTATGCTTTTCTCACTGCCACATTTTTGTTACAGGTGGCTCAACAATGAGTTGAGGGAAGAGGGACTACTGCCCCCTACACACCAGTGGGATAGATGGAGCTTATCCAAGCTTCAGGAACACAACCACTCTCTACCATCCCAGAGTCACGCTGATCAACACCGACATCATGCCAATACTCAAAATGCTAGTTTTGGAGCCGGCGTGGTGCTGCACACTTCTAATCCCAGCACTTAGGAGATGGTAGAACGGGTCTCTGTGAGATCGAGGCCAGCCTGGTCTACACAGTTAGTTCCATACCAGCTGTGGTTATGGGGAAATCTTGTCTCAAAAACAAACATGCTAGTGTTAAATGTAAACTATGGAGAATATTGTTTTACTATTCCATATTCAAAAATGTTTATTTGCCAATTGTGTATTTCCTTTTAAAAATTATTTATGTGTAGAGGTGTGTATGTACATGTGTGTGTAGATGCCTACGAAGGCCAGAACAGGGCATCAGATCCCTGGAACTGGAGTTGCAGGCAGTTGTGAGGCAGCCAATATAGATACTGGGAACTGAACTTGAGTCATCTGCAAGAGCAGCAAGAACTATTAACTGCTAAGGCATCTCTCCAAGCCCCTCAATAATGTATTCTTAAATATATAAGCAAATTTGGCCCAAATAACATTATAATATTCTTAGTGCCAACAGTAATAAATTCATAAATCATAAACATAACCCCATGGACTCCACTCAAATTCAGGAAATTCAGAGTACTCCTTCCATTGTAGAGGAGTAAAAACCTTTAAAATGATGGCCTCTTGGGTCTCAAAATTACAGGTACACTGAGAAGATGAGTCAATCAGTGAGTGGTTTCCTTGCAAGCACAAGGACCTAAATTTGATCCCCATAACCCACATTAAAAAGCCAGACACGAGGACAGACACTTGTAATTCCAACTCTGGGGAGGTAGAGACAAGAGGATCCCCAAGACTCACTAGCCAGCCAGCCTAGCCTAACTGGGGGCTCCAGGCCAGTGAGAGACCCTGTAAATGGAGCTCCAGAGGAAGAACATGCAAGGTTATCTTTTGAATTAGGGTGGATGATGTCCAGCCTCTGCCTACACAATGATCCTGGGAACTCCTTGGCCACTATCTCTTGGTGACTAGTCTGCTGGTGTTTAAGTCAATCCAAGCTTCTCTCCACAAATCTTCCCCTCTGGGTATGGCTCTCTGTTAGCATGTTTGTGCTAAGATAGGTATGGCATTTGGTTTTGTGTAAATGGTTTTCATGCAGGTCAAATTATTAAAAAAACAAACAAACAATGGTGAACAGCCTCTCTTCCCAAGAATAATTCAGGGTAGGGAATAATGTTTCTAGAGCCTTTTATTGCATTCAAAATGCAAATAGGATAATTTAGTCCCATGGGAAAACACACCATATTGTTACAATTCAGATTACCTACTATCAAAGAATGTCACTGGAAACAGCCACAGATTTGAAAAATGACATGAAGGCAGCCTGGAAGACTGCAGCGGCCTCACACACCTAGAGGGCTGCTTACCGGGACACTGTGGGGAGGCTCTGCCCCCTGGTGAGTCCCCTTCCTGCTCCCTCCCTTCCCTGTGACATGCACAAGCTAACCCAAGCCAGGCAGTCCAAGCCGCTCTCTAGGCATCTCATCCCTTCACCAACCCAGTGCACACCATGAGCTAACTCTCAAGAGAGCCCGTTCTCACCCCTCCACGCTGTCTCCTACCTGGTCACCTCCCTCTGAACACCTGTATTTCCCACTCACCACTAAATTAAGAGCCAGCTGGCAGTCCCTTTCACATTCCCTGTGTGGCCTTCAGCATGCTGCTTACTTTTATGAGAAATAAGGACGGAAGGGATAATCGTGCCTTGGCTGATTCTTTTCCTTCTCGGGGTCAAAAACAACCATGAATAAATACAGCCTGTGAAAGCTACCAGAATTTAGCTCACTCCTTTGTCCTACATAGTGACTACTCACACATGGTTTTCCATTTCTACGCAGGAAGTTACACAGGAAAGGAGAGGGGACGACAGGTTGCTCTTTCAGTCTCCAGGCTCTGTACACCTTCTCAGCACATGGTGTTTCCATCAGCTTGACAGTTTTGCTGCAGCTGGGATGCTGAATGTCCCTACAGGCCAAGTTAAAGCTCCCATAGGTGGCGCTCCAGGCAGAATCCCTGGAGCTGGTAGACCCTCCAGGAGGTGGCGGGAGATTCTCTGGTCATCAGGATCAGGGGCGGGCTCTCAAAGGGGACTGTGGGAACCCGGTCCCCTGTTCTTCCCCTTTGCTTCCGGGCCACACAGTGGGCAGTTTGCTCCAACATGGCTCCCCAGTTTGCCATTCGCACTGACCAAAGGCCTAACCATAGACCAGATGTCTAAAACCATGAATAAAAACTTTTTCTCTATAAGTTAATTGTCTTGAATATTTTGTTATAGTGACAGAAAGTTGACTAACTAAACATGGGTTCCGGTAAGAGATCCATTGAAAAATCAGCTCTCCCACATTAGAAAGGTCAAAAAACCACTATATGAGCTGTTTTAGCCCCAACATCACAGGACTGATTTCCGCTAAACATACAGTCAGTTATTTCTAATGGGTTCATGCATGCATCATGAAATCATTTGTCAGCTGAATTATTCTTCAGTATTTCATAGTCCTCTTGGAATGGCACAGAGTGACAGTAAATGCTAATTCAAAGGATCTATACAAAGTGGCCCTTTCTGCTGTCCAAGAGGCCAGTTACCAAATTCCAAATGCCAAACGAATCTTTCAGATAATTGTTGCAAATAATGGCAGGTGCCATGAAGGTTCTAAATTCAACAAAACCTTAAATACCTCCTTTACATGGCTGGAAAAGCAATTTCTAAAACTTCACTTTAAGTTGATCAGGGGCAGGTGAATTAGAATGAGACACGATGACACACGTGTGAACATGCCACTATGAAACCCACTGCTCTGTATGCCGAAGAAAATTAGTAAAATAAAGAAAGTTCAGCTAGGAAACAAAGGCGGAAAAGCTGCTTCTGAAAGCCAGAGTCAGAAAGAGGATTAAAGCACCAAGGCCGATTCAATGAATCAACCAGAGCCTAGTGATGAGGACAAATATAGACAGTGTCTGCGTACCGCATGGATTTAAGATGGATGTGAACTTTACTCTCAGCCAACTTCAAGGCTACTGCAGAATTCATTCCACAGAAAACTGTACTTGCTCTGTACTTTGGGAGGAGTAGTCTTTCTGGGACTCGGGGAGCAATGAGCTAAGTTGCCACAGTAGACAGCCGGCAGGGAGAAACATAGTGTCCAGGGTCGGGAGCACTTTCTAATCCCAGTAACAGAAACTACTGGTGCCAAAAGGTAAAGACATGGTCACAGGTGAAACCCCCCAAAGAATCCACTGACTCCCCAGGGCAGGGGTCCAATGTTAATTAACCCTGATGCTGAATGTGGGCTCCAGTCTCACCTCTGGACTCCAGAGGAGGCCACTGCATACACTCCAGGAGGGCACCATCACACCTGGTCAGGTCCCTGAATCAGTCTGCTTCCACAATGTACAAAGCACTAGGCTTATGCAAGTGACTTATGCAAGTCACACTTGCCCTGATATTTCGCCAATTCAAGTCACAAACCACAGCACAACGCTGTAAAGATATGTGAGACCCATAACTCCTTAGCATGTAAGCATTTTAACTTAATGTCTGATAAGACAAAGCTTCGTTGTTGTGTGCACATGTGTGGGCATGTTCATGTGTACGTGTTCAGGTACATGAATGCCACAGAGAGCCGGGGCAGGACGGTCAGAGGACAACCTTGGGTGTCAGGCCTCATCTTGCATCTTGTTTGAAACAGGGTCTCTTGTTGTTCTCCAACTGCATACAGCAGGCTTGCTGACTGCAAGATTCTGGGGATTGTCCTGTTTCCGCCTTCTATCTCATCCCAGGGGCACTGGGATTATAGACACACCTTACCATACCCTGGATGTACGTGTATTCCGGGGGTCAGAACTCAGGTCCTCACACGTGCACAGGACGCTTTACCTACTGAACAGATAAAACCTTATTCTTGTGCATGGAGAGAAAGGAATGGGGAGGAGACAGCTGGGCTCAGCTTTCAGCAAATCTACAGAGTACAGAGTCTCTCCTCCGGGGCTAGGATGCTAGGCCTTGAAACTGGGATCCTTTTCCCCCCAATCTCAACTTCCTGAAGCCTGTTGAGGTGGGTGAGGTTGATGTTGGGGCAGGGAAGGAGACGAGAGCCCCTGAGGTGGGGTCTGGCAAGAGAAGCAAACTGTGCGAGGTCAAGTTGCCATGTGCAGACCCTCAAGCCTTTTGGACAGGCAGCAGAAAAGCAAGCCCTTTGGCTTGAGGCAATGGCCAGGCCTACCCCCCACACAGCCTCTCTGGCCGGCATATCCAGTGTACAGCCCTGAGCTGTGTACTACCCACCTCGGGCCCACTGCAGCCTGTGGACTCCCTGCCAGTCACTGTCCTCTGAGTGGCAGAACTCAACCATCCAGAGCCCACCTGTTGTTTTCTTAGAGATGTCACATGCCATGCTTGCCTTAATGGCCCAAAATCCAAAACAACTGGCAGATGCTCAGGTGGCAGTTCTAGACTCACCACCCCCCGAACCAGGCCTCACTCCACGAAGCCCGGCTGTACCACCACACACCTCGAAGAAAGAACCTGGCTTTTCGCTTAGTGAAAAATGAAACTTTGAAGATTTCACTTTCTGCATGGTTGATGAGGCTTTATAGAAAATCCCACCTGTTTTCAGTCCTCTGAAACATGTCAGGGGTGAAATTCCAAAAATGTCTACGGTGTAAGTATACAAAGATATGTGCTGAGTTGCTCTATGTGAAACTCTCAAAGTCTGACTCTCCTGGGTCACAAAAATGGCAATTTCATGTGGTTCAGCCTATGTCTCCTCAGCATGGGGAATACAGACGCACAGGATATGGTTGTCAACATATATTCAGCTGTTACGTGTGCTGTGTGCTAGGGATCCTATAGCATACTTTTGTCTTGCTGTGGTACAAATTTAAATGTGATGATACATATTAAATGTCTAACATAATACCTGGCACATTCATCACCCCACTATAACTAACCAAAATCATTAATACTACCTGTGGCAAAATCACGTCCACTGGTTTTCAACAACATGAAATTAATTCTTCTTGTCTAACATATAACAGTCGAGAAAAAAAAATAGCATCTGGGGATCTAGACCAGCTCTGGCGGAACTATCCTGCCAAGCGCAATGTAGTTCCTTTGTCACCTTAGACGTTTGACTATCAGTGATTGCATATGTTCCCTCCCATAACAGGGTGTTTCTCAGAGGTCAGTGGCACTGCCCCACCCCAGAAATGGACACTTCTCCCACAAAGGGCCTGACTCAAGTGACAGGCAACACAGTGGAAAGATTTTTCCTAGGACTCTTAAGAAGAAAAAAGAGGGGCTGAAGAGATGGCTCAGCAGTTACGAGCACTGGCTGCTCTTGCAGAGGACCCGGGTTAAACTCCCAGCACCCACATGGCGGCTAACAGTTGTCTGTAACTACAGTTCCAGGGGAATTGGATGCTCTCTTCTGACTTCTGAGGGCATTGCACAACATGGATGCACTTACATTACATGCATGCAGACAATACACTCATATACATAAAAAACAAATAATAAATAAAACATTTAAGAAAAGAGAGGCTCCATTGGTGATGCGCTTGCCATACAAGTATGAGTTTGATCCCCACACAAATGCTGGGTGCATTGTAATTTTAGCATCGTAGAGGATAAGACAGGAGGATCTCCAGGGTCTACTGGCCAGCCAGTCTAGCTGAATCGGTGACTCCAGGCTACTGAGAGAGCCCATCTCAAAAAAATAAGGCGGGGGACAATCCAAGAAAACACCCAGTATCAACCTCCAGACACATGCATTCACGTGCATATGCACACACACGCACACACTCACTCAAACACACTCACACATACATTCTCACACACACACTCACACACACACATATATATACTCACACACAGACACACAAACACTCACATGCTCTCACACACAGTCACACGCACACTCACACACACATATACACACACAGACACACAAACACTCTCACATGCACTCACACACTCTCACACACACAGTCACACGCACACTCACAGACACACACATACAGATACCCAGACACACATGCATACCCTTTCACCCAGACACACACTCTCACACACACACAACTCTTACCCAGACACACACTCACACGCATACTCATACACAGATACACACTCACACAACTCACGCACTCTCACACACAGACATACTCTCAAACACACACACACTTTCACACACAAAAATGCACACACATAGA
The DNA here is from genome assembly GCA_035773235.1 of Eospalax fontanierii. Lineage (NCBI taxonomy): Eukaryota > Metazoa > Chordata > Mammalia > Rodentia > Spalacidae > Eospalax > Eospalax fontanierii. The sequence goes on along the minus strand of CM069542.1, from coordinate 56,408,847 downwards.
CACACAATCTCACAGACACACACTCACACACTCTCACATAGACACACTCACATGCACACACACAAACACACACAGATACAGACACACAAAGACACACACTCTCACACAGACACACTCTCACACATACACTCTCACACAGACACACTCTCACACATACACTCTCACACAGACACACACTCTCGCACACACAAACTGTATATTAAAAGAATGAAGTAGCAACACTGAAGGCTAAGTATCTGGTCCCCAAACAAAGGTGCCACCTCATTCATCTTTGACTGCTACAATTCCTCCTCCATTTTCTTCTCTACCTTTGAGCAAAGTCGAGGTCAAATATTACACAAAATTTAAATACAAATGCAAGATTTGTTCATTTAAGATCCTCTGATGGTTACCCTGGCAACAGCTCTAACTTTCATAGTCTACCTTGGATACAGAATACTCCAACAAGAGTTCTAGAGGGTTGATTTCTTAGAAAGCCCACAGTAAGAACTTGTAAAACATCATTTGAACAGAACACATAATGACATTTTTAAACAAAGAATTAGACTGGGCTCTTTGCAGACATATCTGAACTAAACATTTGGTTTAACTGCTGTGTTCTGTCAGAGGAAGATTTCCCTTCTGAACATCTCACTCCTGCCTCTCAAAAACAGCTGGGACTTTTCCTCCGTCACTGTGAGGCTTAACACTTCAGATGCAAAGCATATAGTCACAATGGTCCATTGACCATGCTGTGGCCATGGCCCACAGGAAGTCAGCCACTGTCCAAACAAAGACACGAATTTCATAGCCCAAGGATCCTTGCCCCATGGCACTCCAGGGGAGACATAAAAAGAAAGATCTATCTATTCACCCCAAAGAGAGAGAGAGAGAGAGAGAGAGAGAGAGAGAGAGAGAGAGAGAGAGAGACAGAGAGACAGAGAGAGCTGACAGATCAAAGAAAAAGTATCTCGTCCAGAAAAGTCTGGTGAATAATGAGTCTTTTGGGGTTTCCTTACAGAAGCATGAGTGACATATAGACAGGCAACCCATGGAAAAGTCCCACCTCTAGACAATGCTTTACCATTTCTGTGTATATGTGTGCATGTTCCTCTGTGGATGGGTGCAGGCATGCATGTACATCTGTGTACATGCTTGCAGAAGGCAGAAAACAACTCTGAATGTTATTCCTCAAGTGCTGTACACTTTTTATTGCTTGAGACAGGGTCTCTCGCTAACCTAGAACTTGCCAACGAGGCTAGACTGGCTGGCCAGCAGGACCCAGGGCTATGCACTATGATTACAATTGTGCACCACCATACCCAGCTTTTTTTTAATGTGGGTTCTGGAACTGAACTCAGGCCCACATGCTTGCAAGGCAAACCCTTTACCAACTGAGCTAACTCCCCAGCCCTTTATCTCTGAGATACGTTAGCACTTCTAAGATCCATGTATAACTGGAGGAAGGGGAATACAAGTCAGAAACTCAGGAGATCAAAAGAAAGTCTTGTGACCCTTCCTCCTCCCTCCAAGAGGGGTTGTTAACAGCCCCATTACCACAGACCTATCTGCCAACCTGTGGCTCTGGTTATTTTGTTGCCATGACTACAGGCCAAGGTCTCTTGTAGGTCATCATGGTCAATCTGCTCCATGAAGGTAATGGTCATGTCAAGCTGGGAGGAAAGGACTACACTAGAGTGCTCAAATAGAGGGTAACATAGACAGGTCACACCACCTCTGTATGTGACAGCAGTAGTAGCATAAGAATTTAAACACCTACTTTTCACCAACCAGGTGACCTGAGAAGCTCTGCGTGCAAACTGTCTACGAACTCCAGCAAAAGCTGCCCCGGTGATATCAACTGCACCCTGCCCACCTGCCAGTCCAGGTGTGGGAAGCTCAATCTTTTCTTGTTTCCTGGTATGGTATGGTGTGGTGTGATGTGGTGTGGCGTGACATGGTGTGGCGTGGTATGGCACGGCATGGTGTGGCATGGCGTAGCATGTCATGATATGGCACAGCATGGTATGGTAGAAGCAACCAACTTGTGCCATGGCCCTTGGTCCTGACAGAACAACAGAGAAGCACAGAGAGGGGCAAGTGAGCCCAGGGCGTCAGGTGTCCAGAAAAGCATTCGATCATTCATTCCAACAAAGCTTCCTCCAAGACAGGATCTGAAGAGGTGGGTTGATGGGTCAGGATGTGTATCCAGGTAAGATCCTCAGAGGATCACCACAGAATAGTTCCCCAGCTCCTGAGCACTCACCAACACTCCTCTCCAATAAGTCATCAAGCTTGACGCCAAGCACCAGTGCTATGATGTGTCTTCTACACCTTCACGTGTCAGGCATGACTGGGTACATGAAGGAAGACAGTGCTTCATTCTACAGAACATTCCCCTTTCTGTGGACTCAGTTCCTATATTAAAACCTAAATGTGCAGTGTGGTGATATTAAGAGGAAGTTTCTAGAAGGTGATTAGGCCACAGAGGAGGAGTCCTTGAATGGGATTAGTGCTTTTCTAAGAAGAGAGCATGTCCTCTCTCTACTTAGCAACAAGGTGGCCATATGTACCACAGGAAGCAGCTCTCACCAGAAGCCACAAGTGCCTTGACGTTGGACACCCAGCCTCCAGAACTGCAAGTGAACAGCTACTGTCTGAGTCTCCTGGGCTACAGTATTGTGCTATAGCAGTCCACACTGACTAAGACATCACTGCAGCCAGGCCTTCATGCTACAAGGAACCTGCCACAAATGCATATGAGCATGGCTTGGAAGAGCTGCAGAGGAACAAGGATCTGGCACCATCGATGGCAGAGAAGCCATTAGAGTCCAGGTTTGTGAGGTGATCTTGATTGGATGAGATTGATCATTGTTATCTCCTGCCAGGGTTGTAAATCAACATGGAAACAAACCTCTGGGCATATCAGTGAGGGAGCTTCTAGACTGAGGAAGGAAGACCCACCTTAAATGTGGGAGACACGATTCCATGAGGCAGCACCCTGTTCTGTACAAAAAGGAGAAAGCATCTGAGCACCAGTGTTCGCCACTGCCTGACTGTGGACAAGTGGCCAGACGCCCCGGGCTCCTGCTGCAGGACTGTACCCTCAAACTGTGAGACAAAACAACCCTCCCTCAATGAAGTTGTTTCTTATTAGAAAGAAAACCAAAACAGTACTCATTTTGTGATGAGGGAGACTTCACTCCCTCTGGTAGATCCTTATTCACAGAACAATCAGAACCAAGGCCACTTTGTTGAACAGCAGACTCGGAGGAATGAAAAACCACAATCAACCACAGCATTTGATTGACAAGGTAGGAACAGTCTCACTGTGTGCAACCTCAAGAGGAGATCATATATATCTGTCTTCTCTAGTTTTCCTTGTTATTCAATTATGAAACTATAAACTATAATAAGAAATCATACAAAAAGCTTCTGAACATTGTTCATGTCTTTGCTACCAAGCCACCACTTTCATTTAGAATAACTGTTCTTCCATTAAAGGAAATACTGTAAAATAAAAGATGTAATTATAGCTGTGTAAGAGGAAATTGGAATTTATACTTCTTAGAAAAGAGATCTCCATGCCCCTCTGTCCAGGGCATCCTAACATTCTGTCTCAGCTCAGGAATACATGCAGCAACAGAGTCTCTGGTGGCTAGATGCCAGCCGACTGTGGCCGCAGGAAATAGGGGACAGTAGGATCTCTGAGATTCTCTAAATAAGTGGTTACATACATATGAAGGCCAAGGCTCTGAGACTTCTAATGGTCTCCATAGAAATTTCTGTGTGGGGCTTGGAGTTCCAGACCATTAATCAATAGGCAGCAATCCCTTCCCTGAAGGGTTGGCAGCAAACACCAGGAACCCCCTAACCTCAGCAGTCCTACTTCACATCATTCCTGCCTAGGCCTTTGCAATGCCATCCCACCAGCCAGAGTGCCTGCTCTGTGTAATCTTCTCTGTCCTCATAAGCTACTTCCTACCTGCCCAAACCCTGCCTAGGCTGAAAACTGTTAAATACCATCTCACCTCTCTCCTAGGTGCAGCTTTGTTTGATGGCATCGGCCAGAAGTAATTTCTTCTCTGGCCAAATGTCCACTGAACTTGTGCAGCATGTGCATGCACAGCGTTCTGCTCCGCACTGTGAGTGTGAATGTGCCTGCTTCCCCTTGATGCAAACTAGCCCCATTTCACAGCTTCAGGAGAGGAACTGTGTGAGTCCATCGAGAAGGAAAGAAACAGGAACAAAGGGACAAAGGAAGAAGCCAGAGTATGTGTCCTTTTCAATAACTTTTATGGTTCTGGAGTTTGTGAAACAAGCTGAACTTGCTCCACAGACCATTCACATGTCTATACCCCCTCCCCCTGCTAATAAAAGCAGATTCTGAAAGGCCCATAAGGAAGATTTGTATATTCTGGTTTGAGAGTGCTGGCATCTGTGGCACCTGAAACTGAGAAGGCGATTCCTCGGAGGCGTAGGTAGCTCTCTGTGCGCCTTCAGAGCCACAGAAACAATTTTCTGGACTCTGTTAAGAACGTCTGTTTCTTTTCCATATGTAATGTGTGTGTGTGCGTGCATGTGTGTGTGTGTGTGTGTGTGTGTGAGTGTGTGAGTGTGAGTGTGTATAAATGTTAGCCACCACTGGAATTGTTGCTCGCTTTGCATGCCTTCAAAAGCACTGTGCAAGTCACAGCCCTGTGCTATTATTACTGGAGCTGCCGGGTTCCCTGTGCAATATCAAAAGAACCCTCTGAAGTTTCTTTGTGAATACAGCCTCGTGTGAATGTGGAGTGACATGAACATTATTTTTCTGGCGAAATGACTCGACCACAAAGCCAACGCAATTTTTAGCTAATGGCTTCTTGGTTAAAAAAAAAAAGTCTAAGGGGGAATAATCTAAACAGTAACAGCCCTGATCTCACCCATGCTGATAGAAAGAGAAGAGCACCCATGATGCCTTCAACTCTGAAATAATATTCACATATATGATGGGATTTAGCATATCTGGAATCTCATGGTGGGGATCAAGACTCAGTCGATATTTCCACTGAGTCGTATTGTCAGCCAAAGAGCAGGCTCTCTAACTTCCCCTGAACAGCTGTTATCTGATATGATGGAATTCAAGCAGCTCTAATACAAGTGACCACTAATGCAGAGCATTCCCCCACATCCCCCACACTGCAAATACACAGCATTTGTCACTGGGCCCTTCAGTAGGAAAATGCTGTGTTGGATGCAGGGGGGCTGTCTTGCATGCTGCTGAATGTGTACTATCCCTCATGATGCAAGCAATGCTGCCCACTCCCCACCCACCCCACTCCTATCCCAGGTCATTCCCAAGGGATGACAATGCTGCCAGCTCATGGATGGATAGAGGCAGACACATACACACAGTGTAAGAACCATATTGCTGCTACATATTATATGTCATGTACTAGAGATATGTATGTTTATCACTAGAGGGAGAAAAGGAAAACTTGGGACATGGAGCTAATATTGCCTGAATGTTGATTCGGTGCAAGTCAAAGACACAGAGAAAAACTGAATGAGAAACAAAGAGGTCTGGACACAGACTTATAACTCAGTCACCTTTAAAAACAGAATGTCTGTTTTCTTTAATATTTTGTTACTTTTATTTTATATGTACGAGTGTATTTACTGCATGTGTGTAAGTACACCTATGTCATGCAGTGCCTGTGGAGATCAGAAGGTGTCAGATCCCCTGGAACTGGAGTTATGGACAGTTGCTAGCTGCCATGTGAGTGCTGGGAACCAAACCTGGGTCCTTTGCGAGAGCAGCCAGTGCTCTTAACCACTGAGCCATCTCTCCATCCCCAGAATGTCTATTTTTCCCCCAATACCTAGTCCTTTTCCTTCTGAGCTTCCTGGCTTGCAGATGGAGGACTGAAGAGGAAAATGACTCTGGAATTAATGGCATCTCCACCCTTCTAATCTGCAAAGTCTCGGTCAACAAAGCCTGGGCTCTTCCTGGAACTGGCCTTTTCTTCTCCTCCCCAGGATCCTGTGTCTCCACAATCATGCACCCCCTGAAAATAGGCTGTGGGGCAAGGGTGGGGATAAGCACTGGTTCAAAGATGAACTGAGTAAAATTATTGTTTCAAGTTGTTTCTTCACCTCATTGCTTTATACAGTCTTTCTGTATAAAGTCTTCATTCAGCTTTCTCACAACCCTGGGAGATGTATGTAGAATTTAATTCTCATTTTGTACATTTAAAAATATATTTTTTATTTACTATTTTTATTTTATGTGTATGAATGTATTGCCTGCATGGGTGTGAGTGCACCCATGTTGTGCCATGCCCAGAGAGGTTAGAAGAGGGCATCAGATACCCTGGAACCGGAGTTATGGATGGCTATTAACCTCCGTGTGGGTGCTGTGATTCGAACTCCAGTCCTCTGCAAGAGTAGTCAGTGCTCTTAACAGCTGAGCCATCTCTCCAGCCCCTCATTTTCATTTTTAAGGTCAAGTACATTTTCCATATCCTTTTACTGTGAAGCCTGTGCCCACTCACATCTCTACAATATCTGCACATTGCTGCACAATATCACACTACACCATTGCCCGGGATGAGGACGTCAATAGGAACAACAATTAGAGAAGTATTTATGACAGGGGAGAAGCCATAGGAAATCCATGTCAGACTGCTTGTTAAGAAGTGCTCCCAGGGCTGGGGAAATACCTCAATGGGTGAAGTGCCTGCCAGGCAAAAGGAAGGACTCAAATTTAGATGTCCAGAGCCCGTAGAGAGGAAGATGCTATAATGCACATTTGTAATTCCAGTGCTCCTGCACAAAGAAAAGGGAAGCAGAAGAAAAGAACCCCTAGAAGGTATAAGCCAGCACAGGGTCCACGGGGATGAACAAGTGGCCTTGCTTCAAACAAGGTAGAAGGCAAAGACCAACACCTGCAATTGTCCTCTGATCTCCATGCAGACACCATGGTATGCACTGCCTACCTCACCCTGCCCTGACACACATGATTAAAAGAAGAAGTGGCTCCAACACATGCTGGAAGGGATGGGGTGTTCTGATGAGCACAAGAACTATGTAAAATGGAGCTGGAAAATGCTAAGACTCAGCCTCCTCCCCTTAAGGGGTTCACACATGAGCGGGACAATGAAGACAAGGAGAAAGAACATTACCCAGTATGAATGCCCAAAAGTGCTCACAGTAGAGACGTCTGGAATTTCACCAAGGAGACAGAATGTCTCTCTGAGCTCGCATCCTAAAAAAAGTCAGTGTAAAATACAATTAACATAGCAGACTTTTGACTAACTCATTGTCACATACCACTGCATGATAAGCATGCAGTGAGCATTTGTTCGATGAATGGCTTGAGAAGGAATTGTCAAGCAGCAAAGACCTTTATTGGCAGGTGGCAAAAAAAAGGTGCAACACAGCGGTCCCTCCCCCTTCTGGAGACTCCCTGAACCATACCTAAAGGTTGCACTCTGGGAGAACTGCAGACTATGTGAGTCCTTCAGAGTCTAACACAGTTAAAATATGAACCAGCAAACCCAATGATGCCATCTGACCTTGAATCAACATATTTAATGTCTTATTGGGCTGGAATTTTTAAAAGAAACTTTAAAGCTCTCTGATAACCATCTGGAAAGAGTGAGCACCAACCTTTGGTCCTCTTCTCTCCAAATGCACCATGGTCCATGGACAGGCCCATGACATGCTAGGCTTAGGATCAATGCCCTGTGAAAAGATGGGGCATGTAGCATAGCCACTCCAACCAGAGAAATCACATGCATGCAATACAAAAGTCAACCTTTCAAAATGTCATAAAAAAAATCAGAAAGACTTAACCATTCACACACCATAAGAATAAAAATACTGGATTTTCACATCTGTATTTCTTTACTGTATTTATTCAAATTCTGGAATTATTTGTCTATTTCTCCTACTTAACTACAATCTTTTACATTTTAATTATGTTAACTAAAGTAACTCAAATCACTTTTATCAATAAATACAAGTGCTTGATTCCAGTATCAAATAGTCATTGGTTGCTTTGATGTCAGAGAGAAGGCTGTGGGACGGATTTCTGAAAATCAGTATTTCCTATGCTAACACAGCTTCCCTGCACCTGAGAGATTCTACTCTGGCCAGAGCTACTCTTAAGAAACAGGTCCAGCCATTAACATGACCACTAACACAAGCATGATCTCTAAGCCACATCCAAAATGGAGTTTCTTGAGCAAGAATGCATGCAAATGGTTTAAAACCCATTTCTCCAAGTCATCACACCCCATAAATATTGTCAAACCAAGCCAAGAAATAAAAGTACAAATAGCTCCTAACCTAAGAAACTTCAAGAATTAAAGAGTCATAATAATAAAAGACCAAGACAATCACTGCAGATTCTTCCCAGGGAAGGCAGAGTCATGACCAGGAAAACAAAGCAATGTACTCCAGGAATGTCTCTGGTTCCCCCAAAAATCACATGGTTAGCTCTAAAGTTCTAATGATAATATGTGGCTTCATCTCTAGTAAACATTATTTGCCAAAGAACAATAAATAATAAGTTAGAAAAAAAAGGAACCAACATGCTGAGCTTTTCCTGCTCTGTCTTCTTCCACCTCTTCCCATGGCTTCTGCAATGTAGACCTAAGACATGACTTCTCTCTCCGGGCAGCATTTATTAATACAGTAATGGCAATCTTAATTACAAGAATCTCGAACATCCTCCCCAAGAAATAGTTTTCCAGGTACAGAATACAGGGAGCAGGATTTTCAGAGTTTTCTCTTCTTTCCTCTCGAAGATGGATAAAGGCAGAAGCTTCCTTCAATATCTGGCAGAGTTCTGTGAGACGCTTTGGGTTTTGGTGCCTGTGGCCAATCTCAAATGAAACAGGATGCAGAGGTCAGAAAGTCTTTTAGATGATCAAGAGCTGCCCTGCTCCGCAGAGTAGAACCCAGCTGCCTCTGGATTCCCTGGCATGCCCTGGCCTAACTATGGGACTTACCTGGGTGATCTAGAAGGCTAGTTCAATCCATGTTCTCAAGTCACTGGTGGCTGGCACTGAACAACAAGCACCTCAGTATGCAGAGGGAGGTGATGGGTTGCGCCAGGACCTCTTGTGGAATCTCGTGCTTGCCTTCGCTCTTACATCTTAATATCTCTATTTAACCACGAAGTGAATTATCCTCCAAAATAACAAATGTTCACTACCTTTCTAAATAATAAAATACATTTTCCCAGCATATAAACTGAGAGCTCTTTTCTTACACAGAATTGATGTGAAATTACATGTCATGAATTATTTATTTCATCCAATTTAATTCAATTATTTTTACTGAATTCATATCTATTCCATAAAAAATGTTTAACTCAACCACTCCCCAAATCATATCTACATCCTTGAATAATAGATTTCTTGCAAATTTCTTGCAAATTTTTAAGGAAGATAAGTGGATATCTGGTTGGAAACGGCAAGGCCGATCATAATCGCAATGATGAAAACAATTTTAACTATTTAACCACATATCCTGTTCTATTTACTGACTGATGTCTCATAAATGAGAGCTTGTTTAATATCAAACTAGAATCAGAGTGCCAGGAAAGGCATCTTAGATCAATTACAGCATCAAAGCCCTTTAGATTGTTCACAGGATTCACACCTAAAGCAGGAAGACGCCCTCCAATGCAGAAGCACCGCACTCAACAAAAAGCCCAAGCTCTATGCTTGCTAAAAAAGAGATCTGATTTTCTCCCAAAGAAAGCAGACCTGGGAAAGCCGTCAGTCCCCTCTCCCTAGATCGAAGTCTTTGGCCGCCTATTCCATCCCATCATGCTCTGCCTCTCCGCTTTCCTCTCTCCCACACTTTCCTTGGAAATGTTACCACACTCATTTGCACTTGTTTCCCCATCCATTCATCCATCCATCCATTCCAAATCCTGGTGCCACTGGGGCAGTCTCAGTGTCCTCAAAAAAGCCCTGAAGCCCTCTGGCCTCTAAGTCCCTCAATGTCTTTGGGTCCCCTCTACTCATCCACAGTGTACTCATCCTCAACATGTACCCCTCAACCCCTGGACCCCCAGGGACAACAGGCCATTCTCTAACACAGTCTCACAGGGTCCTTCCTACCACACCTGCTGTCTGTCACCAAACGCTTGCACTGTCTTGGCCCTAGTCTAGTCTCTAGGTATGCTTGCCTTGCCAGTCATACACAGCACAATTCAATCACTGCTCTAGAGATGCTTATTTTTGAGACAGGATCTCATGTCTACTGACCTTGCACTCAGAATAGTCAAGATAACCTGACCCTTCTGGCTACCCCTCTCAAGTGCTGGGATTACACCACCGTACCTAGTTTATGCGATGCTGGGGACTGAACCCAGCGCTTCACGTATACTAGGCAAGCACTCTACCAGTTCAGGTATACCCCCAGCCTGAGAGGGATCTTTTCTTTTTACACCTGTCATGCCATGAATTCACAGAGCCCTACTTCCCTCCACTGGCTCCCACTGTGTGTATGCTCTGGACAGAGTGGGCTGCTGCTTCTGCTGAGCCCTGGTCCCTTTCCAGGGTCATTTTTCTCTATCAACTTCTGGAAGCTATGTCAGCTCTTAGAATGATTTATATGCTCAATAGATACATTAATTTTGTGGCAAGAATCTTGCCTACATAATGTGTGTTAACAGCACCAGCAGCGTGATTAAAGCATGGGAGCGTTCCTTTCAGAGCAGTGCTATTCTTTGGATGTCCACAATCCCACCTTTCGGGCGGATTCCTGTCTGCAGTGGCCAAGGGTGCAAGTACATGTTTTTTAAGATCTTTTTTCTTATGTGTATGAGTGCTTGCACATATGTATGTATGAGAGGCACATGCTTTGTGCTTACTACAGAGGCCAGAAAAGGACATTAGATCTCCCTGAAAATGGAGTTACAGATGGTTGAGAGCCACCATGTAAGTGCTGGGAACTGAACCCAGGTACTCTGAAAGAGTAGCAAGTACTCTTAATCACTAGGCCATCTCCCCTTTTAAAAATGTTCAGTTTATTTTTATTTTATACATATGAGTGTTTTGCCTGCATGCCAATGTACCTGTATCATGCAACGCCCATGGGGCCAACAGAGGTTGTCAGACTCCCTGGAACTGGACTTACAATTAGTTATTAGCCACCATGTGAGTGCTGGAGATGGAACCTGGGTATTCTGCAAGAGCAACGGATGCTTTTAACTGATGAGCCATCTCTCCAACCCCTACAACTTCATATTTCTTTTTTCTTACATATTTTATTTATCATTTTTATTTAAGTGTATGAGTGAATTGGGTGCATGTATCTAAGTACACCTGTATGTGTCATGCTATGTCCTCAGAGGTCAGAAGAGGGCATTGGATCACCTAGAACTGTAGTCACAGATGGTTGTTAGCCACCATGTGGGTGCTAGGAACCAAACCCAGGTCCTCTGCAAGATAAGCCAGAGCTCTTAATCGCTGAGCCATCTCTAAACCTACATATTTCTAAACGGAGTTGAGAGTTGGAGTTAGAGTTCCTAAAGTAGTTTAGCAATATGGTTTGGATGTTAACATGTTCTCCACAGGCTCCTATTTTGATCTCCAGCTGGTGGTGGTATTTTGAAAGGTTGTGGAATCTTTGAGTGGTAGAGCCTAACTGGAGGAAGCTGGTCTGTGGGGAAGATGTGCCTTGAGGTTTACAATTGGCCTCGGTTTGAGTCCTCTCTCTCTGGCTCCTGATCTATAAAGATAAGCACTAGGAGCTGCCACAGGCTTCTGGCGCCACGAAACCTCCTGATGCCATAGACTGTGTCCCCTTAAACCATGAACCAAAATAAGTCTTTACTCCCTTAATTTACTTCTACAAGTAACTAATATATGAACATAAATCAGGTGCCTCTCTCCTTCCCTTGTCATTTTGGTGACACACTGACAGCTGATTCTTCCAACCAAAAGGCCAGAATCACATTGAAATCATTTTTGCCTCAACTTCCAAATGTCTTTTCCCTTTAAAATTCTGCCACACCTGCCCCACAAAATCCCACCCCAGGACTGCTCTAAGCATCTCAGTTTCTATTTCTACTCCAGGCTGTGCAGCACAGCCTGAGGATGGCACAGCCATGAGGCTGGCACAGCCTGAGGATGGCACAGCCTGAGGATGGCGCAGCCATGAGGATGGTGTCAGCAAGAGTCACTGACAAGAGCATCAGTCAGTGCCGACACAGAGCTCTCCTCCAGACCACAAGCCCCCCTCCACCTCAGCTTCCTCAGACCTTCTTCACGTCCCTCAGGATCCCACACTGTCATCTTGCTGTTCATTCCCACTGCACGTAAAAATCTAGAAACCACCCACCATCAACAGATGCGCCCATGTCAGGATCCTCATTGTGCCCATAATGTTTCAATGGCATTTTTAAGTGACTAGCTTTCACTGAGTTCTCTTCAAGTTTGGGGCATGGTTTTAATGTAAACAAAAGATTTTTAAAATTTTTGTGGTAGTTGTTGATTCATACTTCCATTCCATCAGCCTCCTCTGATGAACAGAATAAGTCTTTGCTCACCAATGAGAATCTCATGGAATTCGTACTTATCTCTGCAATCCTCTAGGAAGTGTGCCCTTCAGTAAAAGAACTCTACCATGGCCAAACTAAGGCAAGAGAATCATGGTTGTAAATTACCAAACAGTCCTTCAGCTATCTAGTCTCCTGTCAGTGGCCAAAGCAACCGGAGAGAACTTGTGTGCATGTGTATCCATCTGATAAGACCCAAAAGAGAGTGTAATAGAGGTCTGGAAAAGCAAACAGAAAGTAACTTGCAGAACTGATTAGGCACAAGCAAAACTGAGACCCTGTGCTGGGGCTTCCACGGGGATTGGCCACAGTGGTGAATCTATAGTCGACAGCCGCACTTCTGTCCCGTCATTATCCTCTTCTGCTGCCTCATTGGGCCTCAGAGTAATGAAGCTTCTGCCAGCTCTAGGAGCTTTGCCACCTCTTGCTGGGTTTCTCTTGACCCTGACCACACCTTTGTCAGTCATGCCTTCCTTCAACTTTAGTTAGCTATTCCCCCGGAGCACACTTCTAGAACACTGGCCTCCCCAGTGTTTTTGAGTACCATGCAGAGACAATCCCAAACTGTGCTGCCCCAGTGTTCTACCCGAGGCCCACATCTGGAAAGTGTTCCTTTGGCAACATCTTTTCTGCAGCACAAGGCTCTTCTTCACTGACCACTTGGAACGTTCCAAGAATGGAGTACTTAACACTTTTTTTTTAATTTGTCGCAACATCTCTGAACTGTTTTCTCTCCAAGAGGAGAGTGAATCATCTTGGGGACCCACATGCTGATCAGACAACCAAATGCATATGGATGCATCTTGCCCTGACTGTTTCTCCACCTAAGAAGCACCCCACCCTTGAATCAGTCAGACCATATCACCAGCAGAAAGTGTATTCTATATTTCCTCCAGATGCTAAGGAACATAACCAACTAAGATACAAATTACAGGCCTTACCAGGGCTCTGTCATCTTGATCAACAAAATCCTTTTCCTACAACAAAGGCCTGCTCATATTTTATTATAAAGATTTGCATTTTATGGACAAGTTATATAGTACTATTAGAATATGCCAGAAATAATCTCTGAGAAAATGGGTAACCATGGAGCTAATACCTTCAATCACTCTACTGATCTCAGAGGGTACTCACATAGACATAGCTCTGTACTATAAGGAGGCAGAATTGTAGCCTATATAGATGTTCAAGAGGTTGAAAGTACACCTCCCTTCAGGCTTCCCATGTTCACAAGGAACTCCCAAGGTTCTGAGAACACAGGTTTCTCCCTAGAGTCTCCAAAAGCTGCCTTTATGATGCTGAGATCCTCCTGGAGGAAGCCAGGTCAGCCTGGGCTGGGCTAAACAAGTTGAAGGTGTTTGCAGATACCAACAGCCTCAGAAAGAGAATAAAAAGCACAAAAGTCTGGGGATGACCACTGCACTCTGGGAAAAGACAAAAGACTGTGTGGGGAGGGGGCAGGGTGTGGGGAAATGAGAATATCCAGATGACCACTGTTGACTAAGGAGAACTTCAGGAACTAAGCTGAAGAGTTTGAACTTTATTGTGACAGAAACAGAAAACCACAGAAAGTCCTGTGAGACCTTGACAAAACCCATAGTATTCCCTCAAAGAAATCTTTAATCACATACAGACATGACTTCTGTGGTTGATTCTGTCATCCAAGGGCCGTTCTTCAGATGGAGTTGGAATTTTACTTTTGTTTCCCCACCATTTATGATATGAACTCAGTCCGTCCATGGTGCTGAAAAAATGGTAAAGAGTCATTACTAGGAAGTCAATTCTTACCAGAAGGATGTGCACCAGCCACTGAGTACACCCCAGCAAGGCTACCTAGACATAAATGAACAATCTCCCAGCATAAGAATGAGAACTCTAGAAAAGCCACAGTGTATGCCCAGGATCTCCAGCCTCTGCCAACCAACATCAACCTGGGAGACAGTTAAACCCAGTGAAAATGAACAAGCAGAAAGCTCCACTAAAACTGGTACCCTAGATTCGGCATCTGCATCCCTCTTCAATAAATGGAAATTAAACATCTCAGAGGGAAGAAGGGCTTCTGTGTTTGTATTTACTACACAAATTCTGCCATGGTCAAAATTAAATGTCACATTTGTGTGACTGCAGACAGGGAGCAAGGACTTAGGGTCTCTCCTCATTGAGGTAATCAGAGCTTCACTCATGACTGAAAATGAGGGTGAATTTCCTAACTGGATCATCAGAGTAAACAGTCCAATATATGAAAAATTAAAACATTTTAATATTAGCAAGTAACCCTCACAGATATTGCTACAAAGAACCTGAAATGTATCTGCATGATCATAAGGAAACTGGGCAAGTCTACATAATTGTTAGATTCAACATCTGTATCATCAAATTACTGATTATTCATGACCATAAGATTTTGTATTTGATTAGTAAAAGACATGATCCCAGAAGCAAAAGATCCATTCTAATACCTGGAATGTAGAAACTTACACCAGCTTGGAGCCAGTCTCTTTCTCCAGTTCCAAAATCCATACTTCCATAGGCACAAAACCAGCCCACACTCCCCCTTCTAAGCCTATCATGACCGGTCTGAGGGCTAGGTCAAGACCCCAGCAAACCAGTCAAGGGAAAGGTAACTTTCTAGGGACTCTCCTTCTGTGTGAGTCAGTTTCTGGTTACCAAGACATATCTGAACAACTTAAGGGAGACCGGTTTATTGTGGCTTACAGCTTCAGAGGTTTTAGCCCAGGTTCGTCAGATCCACTAAGTTTAGGTCCACTGTGAGGCAGAATGTGAGAGAGGTAGGGACACGTGGCTGAGGCTGTATTATGTGCATTCTCTTTTTATTCCATGCAGACCCCTGCCTATGATGGGATGGCATCACTCGCATTTAAGGGGTTCTTCTCTTCAGTTAATCCTGCCTAGACTCACACTCAGATGCACCCAAAGATGCGTTTACTAATCTGGCTGTTCTCAGTCCACTCAAACTGACAACCAAGATTAACTACCACACCTTTCGTTTTGGGCAATTCTTCTCTAGCACCATGCTCTGCTGGGTCTGGGGATGTCTCTTCTCCAGTCTCTGTCCAGATTGCCCCACTTTGTCTCATCTTCTGTCAAGGAACAAAGCAGAAAATGGCTGCAGAGGAGTCCTTTTGAAGAGAGGACATTTAGAAAGCCTAAGACAGAAGAATAACTTTCCAAGTGGCACTTCAAGTATGACTCATCAAAAGTGGTTTTGGGCAGAGCACGTTTTTGGCATTCCTTCCTTCCAAATGGCACAACTGCTAGTTCACCTGTTTCCAGTCCCCTATTTAAACCGAGCCCGAACAGAACGTCATCTTTTTTAACTCTAAAATGTCTGACTTCATCTCAACAGATCCTGCTCTATGCTCCTACCTTGTCCCAGGCTGAGATCAATGCAGGTTATTATACAATATCAAATGGATATGTCTGTCTGACCACCCTCTTTGTCAACATCAAAGAAGGAGCATGTCTTTGATCTTGGCACCCTAGAGCCTATCTAGTGCCCAGCACACAGCAGACACTCATGACAACTTGTCAGGAAGTTACTTCTAATTGTCACCAGCTGAAATTTGTAAACTATTTGTTATGGTTATCTACCATGTGTTTTAGAGTCATTGGTTGCAAGGATGTCTTGTTTCTTCTTTGACATACACAACTAAGATCTATACTTATCTCCTCGGACTGTTGAATGGCATTACCCATGGTGTCCAAAACAAGATGAAAGAGTTGTGATAACATGAACACTGACTGGGACATAACTTCATAGGGAGGCAGCTTTTTGTCATCAATAAGTCAACTCCACTAACAATTCTTCCTAGATGCCCTCTATCAAGAGAGAAGTAGCCCTCTGCATCCCAGTGCCAAAGAGCTTTTACTTCTTTAAGGAAAAGTAGATTCTTGATTAAATCAAATGGATTTTGACTCTCTAGCACAATGATCACAGTTTCCTCTTGGAGGAATAAGCAAGGTCCATTACAGTACGGGGTTTCATACCTTGAACTACCCTTGCACGGCTGGAATAAACTCATCTTGGTGACCACAGAGTCAGTCCTCAAAATAAGGGTCACAGAAAACAGCTGGGACCATGGGTGTCAGCACCGACCAACCAAGTAGAGTACAAAGTACAAATAAAGAAGAAAAACCTATTCGTAGATATAACTAAGAAATGAAGCCATTGAAAGGAAAAATACAGTAGATGAGGGCCCAGGAGCTTCAGGTGTGGTCACCTGCCTGGCCCATGCAAGGTTGGGTTTTATCTCTAGCACCACACACATGGGAAAAAAAGTACTAAAAATAATAATGTAACATAAAGTAGATGAGCTGCTGTCAAATCTGACCCCAAACAACCACAAAATCACAACACACGGGGAAGGGATGCTAAGCTCATGACAGGGACAGCATGTCCCCTCCATTAGCGGTGGCCCATGTGTCTCACACAGCCGCTATGTGAGGTTTGATTCAGGTGAGCATATTAATACAAGGCCCACCACCAGCTACACAGAGGAGCCAGAAGCTCTCCAAGCCTAGAACTGGATATGCTAATGCTTAAGGTTTTATTGTGATCTTTCTTAGCAGGTTACTAGCCTACTGGCATGATCAAGAGCAGTCCCATTCCTTCTGTGCTCTGGAAGGCCCAAAATCATCTTTACATTCTCTGTTCACATTTTGGTCTTAAAAATCACATGATCCTGGGCTGGCAAGATGGCCCAGTAGGCAAAGTCACTTGCCACCAAGCCTGAGGACCTGATTTGAAGGAGAAAATAACTCCCACTAGTTGTCCTGTGAATAAACAGATAAAACGTAACACGGTTTGTTAAAGCACATGACCCCATTGGTCCTCTGGAATCTTTTTAACTGAGACGTTTGCTTGACCGCCCTCATTACCCTTGAACCACCTCTGTTCTGTTTACTTGTCGGTTTTTAGAAAACCAGCCCTTCAATCTAAGCTTTGTAGAAGATGAAGCTTGGCATAGTCTTCTGTGAGTGCCTCCCTCCACTTCTGAGGCTGCCTCAACCACAAAGAGCCCAGCTTCCTCCAGGGAAGTCCTGCCCAGACACTCCTGCATCTCTGTCTCACTCTGTCCCTCGGGCAGTGCTCTGGTGGGAAGAACTACTTTGTGGGTTTTGTCTCTTGCCCAACCTTTTCTTCCACCTAGAATATGTCTTTCAGGTTCCTAGACCTGACATAACTCTAACTCCTCACTCAAGATCCTCAAACGCCTGTTTATTTGCAGAACAGGACTGGTATGAACCTGTTTGTGTGATGCTCTACTCAAACTACTTAACGGACACTTCTTACTGGACTGTGATTATTTCTATTTATCAGTAGCTAACTTTGGATTGATTTGGTTTAGTTTTTTGAGACAGGGTCTCATGCAGCTCAGGCTTATCCAGAACTCACTATGATGCTGAGAATGACCTTGAGCTTCTGACCCTCCCGCCACCTCAATAATATGTTCTTTTCCTTTATAGTCTGTGGTGAGATACTGTTTATATACATGTAATATAAATCAGATCAGTCTGCTCTCCCATGTTCTTAAGACAGTGGTCTGAATGTTTGGCTCTCCATGGCATTCCCAACTCCAAGCCCAGCTCCAGCCCAAGGAAGACAAGCCCAGAGGAACTGTGGGCTGAATCTATATAAGAAAATTGTTTGATAGAGAGAGAGAGAGAAAGGGAGGGAGGGAGGGAGAGAGAGAGAGAGAGAAAGAGAGAGAGAGAGAGAGAGAGGTCAATATTGGTAACCTGATATGTTAATAGAGATCTGAGAAGAGACCCTCATGCCTCAGTTTCCCAATGAGGAGGCTCACAGCAAGGAAATGTCATTCCTAAGACACAACAGTACCAAAAATGTGAAACAAAAGCTTCTGACTCATTGATTCATTCAACCACTGCTTGTTGAACATGTAGTGTGAGCCAGCACTGCTCCAGGGACTGAGCATCACACACTGGGCTTCTTCCTCTAGGAGAGAAGTCAGGATGACATAATGCTACATAAGAAAAAAAGTCTCCAAACCCAGTCTACGGGCCACTGTCTAATGACCAGGAGAAATAGGAAAATCACAAATGAAACTCATGGGGGGCGTGGGCACATTTCCTGTTCCTAGAGAACCTGGCATCTTACTGCCTTGACTTCACAAAGAAGAGAAGAGGTGGTACCCCAGGAGAGAGACGGTCAGCAATGTGGAGGGGACAACAAGGGCAGAGACTCAAGGACTGACTGGAGGGAAGAAATCATGTGTCCGGGCTGCATAAGCATCCAGATGTCCTGGGCCTGTCACTGAACACCTTCAACATCCTTCTCTATAGAGCCCCAGAGTACAACCACAGAGTTATGCGTTAGGTACCAGGAAACGACAGAAGCTAGATCTAAAGGATCAAGGTGATTCCATCACAACCTAGAACACTTGACCTGTCCCATCGCCTCCTGGGACAGGAATGGTCCGTGTTCTCAGGCTGCACTAGGTCAAATGCCTGCTTTTCTCCATATGCCAGTCCATATAAAGAAACAGCAACACCAGAACAGGTCTATAGGACCTGTCATGGAACTGGACCAGCCACACAGAAATGGCTATACACAGAAGGGCCATTCTTTTTTTTAATTTAAAAAAAAAATTATTTTTTTTTATTTTATATGTATGAGTGTATTGCCTGCTTGTGTGTTAAGTGCACCCAGGTCATGTACTTCTCATGTGGAGGTGAGAAGAGGACATCGGATCCCCTGGAACTGGAGCTACAGATGATTGTTAGCCTCCATGTGGGTGCTGGGCATCAAACCTGGTCCACTGCCAGTGTTCTTAACTGCTGAGCCATCTTTCCAGACCAGAAGGTTCATTTTTCAAACGCAGGAACAGCTGACACACGTTAGACGGTCAACAATGTGGAGGGGGCAACAAGGGTCCCTTAGGATTTTTGTGGTAAAGGACCCCAAAAGGTAAAAGGAGGGTATGACAATGAAGGAGGAAGGTCAGAGCACTTTAGCTCAGAAAAGTAGCTTGCCAGAGATGGCCCAGGTCAGGTACCCGAGGGAAAGGAAGATCTTCACTACAAGAACTGAGGAAATCACTTGATACAGATGCTGCAGAGGAGACAGAAGGCCCAGAAGACTCTCCTGGAGACAATTCCAAGCCAAGCTCTAGGATGGTGTGAAGAAGCCCAGGGAACATTTCCAGGTCTCGCAAGGCACTCAGTAGACCCAAGCTGGTGAGATACGGAGTCGTGTGCACAGCTCTGCTAAAGAAACCATGGCCCAGTCTTTCAGCAGTAACATTAACATGCATCTCTTTGGGCTCCGGATAGCTTTCCCTATGGGAGTCTTGACAGCTAATACACCAGGAAGGGCTAGAGAATGAGCCACAGTGCCACAGAATCCACACCCTTCAAAAAAGCACCCTGAGGTACTTCACTAAGGTTCCTCATCATGGGGTTGGAGAGATGACTCGGTGGTTAAAAACACTGGCTGATCTTGCAGAGGACCCAGTTTTGTTCCCAGCATCCTAACAACCATCCCATAAATCTAGTTGCAGGGAATCCAACACCTTCTAGCCTCCTCCGGCATTGCATGCACTGGTACACTTGCATATATGCAGGTAAAACATACACATTTTAAAAATCCAAAAAAATATTTTAAATTCCTCATCACACAAACTTGACTATCAAACTGTTTCTTCAAAGCCAGTAGAATACAGTTTCAAGATGCTTGAGTTCAAATGCCAAAGGCTCACCCCTTAAGAAACAAAGAAAGAATTGATGACCTTAGCATGTCAGTGTGATGAATACTAATTCAAATCACACATTAAGCACTGGAAAGGGAAGAGTTAACATTGACTTAGCCTATGGTACACAGGGGTTCCTCTGCCGAAATCCTTACTTTAAAGGCAGTCGCTATATGCCTTTTATCTCCTGGTCTTAATTTGGGTTTTGTTATGCTCCACAATTTCAATGCCAAGAGGAAGAGCTGCAGTGAGAGAGGGATGCACTGGTCTGAACCTGGAGAGTTGATCTAATTGAACTGAAAAAATTAAAACCCTCCTCCATCTGCTCGGTACACCTGCTGATGGAGCACAACCACAGGTAGGGAGGAAATCCATCAGAGACCAGTTATAAATAGATTTTTATTTCATCTGCTAAAAGCCTGGCAGCCGAGGTGGGAGGGCTGCCTGCACCAGCAGCCAAGAGAAAGCTCTAGGCTGCTTTTATGCTTCAGAGGAAGGAGTGGAGAGAGAACTAAAAAAATAATTCAAAAATAAAGTGGAATCAAATAAAATGAAGTCTATTTTCCAGCAACTCCTGTGACAACCAACAGGCTTGGGGTTTAAGCATGTCAGACATTGCTGGTAAGGGCTGGGGGTTGGGGACCAGAAGCCTGGCCATGGCATCTCATGGGAACTGGCCACAGACAGGTTCACCAGTCACAGAGCGAAGTTTAGATGTACCAACTCCCCTTGTGAGAAACTATTAGCATTTGATGGCTGATGCTAGAGGGAAAGTCATTTTCCTTCAAGAATGTAGCCCCAGGCAAGTTGCCCATGCTCCAGTGGGTGACCCTAGACCACGTACATACAGGCAGCACTGATTAGTCTCAGCAAATTTAAAAGGAAAAAGGAAGAGTACATGAAGTTAGGAGGGAGGGAGACTGGGGGCAGCCAGGAGGTGCTGGAGGGAAGGGAGTGGGGGTGGGTGTGCTCAAAACACCTCATATGCATGCAGGAAGTTCTCAGAGAATACACACACACACACACACAAGAAGGGTATTGACTACATGCACTAACTTTCTAAGAATGGTGTCAACGGTCGTTTTTGGTCAGGTTTCTATATACAACTGAAATATAAATCCAGAAGAAGAAAAACGTTTCCATGGAGAAGAAAAACCAACAGCTTCAATGCATATATCAAAGCACCAGCCAAGACAGAGGCATTTGGGCTCCTCCTCCGAAATAAGGGAGAAAAAGTCTCTCCCCACTTCCTGGCTGCCTCTGGAATGAACAACTCTCACCACCAGGTTAACAAACAGCAGTGAAACTGGGTAAATTACTTTCAAGAGAGTAGGTGGAAGGATCTGATCTTTGAGTAGAAATGAATCAGTACCAATTCAAGGCTGGCCTGATTGGCATTTGGATCTAGAGACTTAAGGGTAAAATGTCAGTGATTCTATTTCCAAATAGGACCCTGGAGGAAGGGATAGGAGAGAAAAGGGTTATATTTATCTCACTTGCAGAAGTGCAGGCTTTGGGAAACCTTCCTTATCCCCTCAAGAACATTAAGGGTGTCATCAAGAAGATAATAACCTGCTATTCTGTCCCCACCAAGGAGAGCAAGAGAAATGGGATTGAACTGTGGCGAGGGAGAAGTGGGCTACACAGGAGGAAGAACTTCCTGATGGCGGAGGTTATTAAACACGGGGAAGGGAAGCAGCGGAGATTAGAGATGCTCCCTGGGGATCTTTTAAAAAGTAGGCTAGTTTGACAACTACCTGGGTCATTTAGGTGCAGTTCAGCCCATTCTTCTGGCTTTGATCAGAACGCTAATTCATCCCCTGGCCCAGCCAAGGCAGGGCTCACAGAGGTAAACTAGTATCACACTCTCTCTGTAATGAGCACTCTGAAAGAGAATAGGCATTAAGAAAATGGCAAAAGCCCTCTTGAACTAAAACTCGCTTTTCTTTATTTAAAAAGTACACTAGGTTTTCTTTTTTTCTCCCTTCTTCTTTAAGGTCTATTTCCAGAAATGGCCAAATCTTGTCCTCACAGAGCTGTTCTCCCAAGCATTACCAGGAACATGGAAAGGAGACAGTGTATGGGGAGGATCTGAGTTCAAAGTGCAGGGATGCTCGGCTCTACTCCGTGCCAGGTGTTGTTCATCTCAGAGCGGCTGCTCAGAGAAGGGAGATTCTTACGGGTTCAGCTTCAAGAGGCCAGCTAAATGGCCTGTATGATTCTAAACTTCTAGAATCTTCATTTTTATATAGCTCTGTACTCAGTTTCAAGGACTTTTCATATACTTAAAGTTCGGGTCTCTGACGCTTTATTGTCCTTCTCCATAGAGAAGAGAAACAAGCCCGAGAGAGAACGAATCTTTAAACCAGGCCCTTCTTCCTCCAGCTGGACTGCACCCTGGGTCCTGTCTATCTGTCTGTGCTCCTTCTTCTCTGGTCCTCTGTGAGTTCTGTGAGGCTGGGCTTTCTATGCTGATTAACCCTGAGGGACTCAGATAGGAAGAGAACAATGGACTGACTTACTGAATAGATGGATGGAAGGATGAATGGACAGATGGATGGATAGACGGACAGACAAATGGATGAAGTAACATCTTGGAATGAATGGGGAGATAGCTCTCTTGGTCAAGTCCTGGCATGAGGACCTAAGTCTGATCTAGAACTCAATGTAAAGAAAAACACCAGACCTGCCTGGCGGCGGGCACTTATGATCCCAGGGCTGAGGCAGCAAAGACAGGTGGCTCCCTTAGGTTCGCTGACCGGCCAGCTAACCTACTTGGTCAGCTGCAGGCCAATGACAGTCCCTACCTTTAAAAAACAGTACCTGAGGAAAGGCACCCAAGGTTGTTACTCTAGCCTACACATATACCTGTATGTGCACCTACACGCCTGTGCATGCGCCCACACATGAGCAAAGGCACACACTCAGCACTGCCTCGCTGCACTAGTGAGCCCCTCACAGAGCGAGCGAGGCAGAACTGGAAGCAGAGGGTCAGGTCTGGGCCGACAAAGCTGCACAGTTCCCTTCTCAGAGCTGGAACCGTCTGCACTGCTAGCATGTGTGTGCGGGTGCACGTGTGTGCCTGTCTCGGTAGCTTAGAGAACATGAAGAAAGCAGAGTTTGCAAGCACACTAGCGTTGTTTTCACATGCTCTTATCAAGATTTCTCATTAAGCTGCGACACTGCAGAGATGCGTACGGCGATGCCAACTCCAGAATTTAGCAAGTATGGGAAGGACAACTGAGCCTCAGTGAGATGACCCTTCCTAGGTTCCTGTCTCAGGCTCACTCAGTGAGACCACATGCACAAGGGAGGCCCAGGCCACTGCCCTCGGGAAGGACGAGTCTGCCAGATCCGGTCTGGGAGGCTCGCCCAGCAGCCTCGTCCTGGCTCTAACCAGTTATTAATTCCCATCTAGAACGTTACGATGACTGTAGTAAACTGTCTGTCACTAAGGTCCTGGTGAAGGCTGAAGAGTGTGTTCACCCAGTCTTGAAAACAGGTCTACCATTCCTGGAGCAGTTCTGGGGAAGTAAAGGCTGGGGAAATCAGCAGAAAAAGAGTGTCTGCAGCACAACCCTCGCCCACCCCTTCCTGTCTGTGCCCTCTGTGTGTTCTTTTGTTCTGCAAAGTGATTTGGGAGATTAGGTGGGTTTTGTTTGGGTGGGATGGTGAATGTGCACTACTTGACTGCACCACAAAAGACCCGCGAGAGCTTCAGTCACAGCTCAACTCCACTTGCCCCAACAGTTTGCTTTTCTCAATTAAGTTATTTTGCTGGCCAGACTACCGGTTAGGGAAAGAAGAAAGCACTTATTGAGCCAAGAGTATTCACTGTATAGAAATCTCTATAATCAGATCAAAAGAACATTCCTTCTAAGGCCAGAGAACTCCTGCTTGGAATCGCTGTGTATGGGATGGGAACATGTCACGTCATTGGGTATGTCCTAAAGAGTCTCTGCAAACAAAACTTCACAAGAGCCTTGGGTTCAGTAATTGGCTTCTGTGAAGTAGGAATCTGCCCAAGATGTCAACAAATGAACCAAAAGTTTATATGAAAAATACAAACTTTTTCTCCTAGATATTAAGAGGATAAAAATCTGTTTGTATTTGAAGAAATGTTAGTCCTGCTAACTCTCTCTGCCACATGCAAAGTACAGAGAGAGGCCAAGTACATATTATGATGAAAACTGTCTCTGAAAATGAAAAACAAAGGCATTCCAATATTTTAAACATAAGCCATAATTTATATCAAAAGTCACCACAAAGAGATGGGGGGGGGGGGTTCATGCCTGCAATCCCAGCCCGTGTGAATGGAGGTGGGAAGAACAATTCAAGACCACCCTTGTGCCTTGCTACATAGTGAGTTTGAGGCCAACTTGGGCTACAAGAGACTGTCTCAAAATTAAAAAATAAAAAGTGGCCAAGAAAATGAACCACAGACCAAAGATTGAGAAGACATGTTCAGTTCATATAAGGTACTTATATGTAGCACATGCAATAAACTAATGAGGATAAAGTACCCCAAGAAAATTATGCAAAAGGTTGGAATGTATAAAAAAGGAAATATGAATTATCAATACAAAAAATACTCTATTCTATTACCAGGTACATACATAAAAATCTGCCTTAGCCATCAGATTGGCAAAAACTGTTTTGCCAAAATAAGCCAGAAACGAGCGGGTGTGGGAAAGAGGCAGTGGGTGGGAGCTTCTGTTCCCTGGCACAGGACTGAGTCTGAGGCAGCTGCCTGAAGAATAGGCTGAGGTTACTGAGGAAAACTGACATATTCAGCCACTCAGCCCCATGTCCAGGCCTAGTCCGAGAGAACCCGGATATGTACGAGCAACATGTACAGGGACAGGCAGGATGGCACCCTCAGCACCAGGCAAAGACCACATGAGAACAGATACAATAATATTTAACTCTGTGGAGCTGGACCTGTGCTTGCAACACAGACGAGTCCTAAACACCTGATCCGCTCAGCAGAGAAGGGCAGCAAGATGGAAAACCAGCATTTTAAAGCTGTGTGTTTTAAATCACATAACATTACGTTGTTTAAGGCTATCTCTGTAATTAAACATGACATAATAGGGATGGGAATGGTCACCAATTTCAAGTGGAGAGTATAAGGATTTAGCTTACATCTCAAATGCCTTTATTTCTTAAAAAAATTTTAAAAATACCTGAAGGAAATAAATCCAACAATTTGTTCATTTGGGGAGGTGGGTAACTGAATAGTCATTCTGTCTTATCAAATACTTCTCTGTGTTTGAAAGTTTTTCCTAATTAAAGGTGTTTGAAGCATTTTAAAAACATAGATGTATAAGCACAGTCTATCGGTATGCATGGCTGAAAAGCAGGCAGAATTAGGTACATCATCTCCACCCGTCATGATCACGTGCTTGGAGTGACTAAACTAGATAATTATCACTCGTGTTTTTACTGTGCCCAACAGCCCAGTCACCTCCGGGCACATTTCTTCATTAGCATTCATGCCAGCCCTTGGATACAGTATTAAGATGGCCATTTTACTGACAAAAAAGCCAGCCATCCAAGTCTGGGAATTTTTTCCCAAGTCCTCTTGATTAGTAAGGGATACGCTCTTGAGATACTGATTGTTGTTCCTGGGGACAGATGCCCAGAGGAATCCAAAAACTAGGACTTCAGAGACACACATCATCTCTAAGGTCTGTGTTCTCCACTTTGGAAACCAGTGCTGGGAGTTAGCAAATGAAACTCTCCATTGCTGAGATTCTTACAGCTTCCAATCAGCCCCACCTCTCTGACTTGCATAATACACTGGTCTCTTGTAAACATGAGCCACAACATCGGCTCAAATCCCATAGTGCATCAATGAGAAGGGAAATTCAGTGAGTCCCGTCCAAGTGGGTTTTCTCTACTTCTAAGAATATGTTCCAGAGACTGGGGAGATGGCTCAGTGGATAAAGCACTTGCCTGGCAAGTGGGAAGACCAGAGTTTGTTTGGATCCCTAGAACCCAATTAAAGGCATGATGGATGTGGCAGCCTGCCTGTAATCCTAGTGCTTAGGAGACCAAAACAAGGGGTCCCTGGAGCAACTGCTAGCTAGATTCACCAACTCTTCCAGGTCAAGGTTCAGCAAAAGACCTTGCCTTAGTAAATAAAGAGCAACTGAAGAAGACACCAATCATCAACTTTGGACCTCCACTGGTACACACACACACACACACACACACACCTGCATTCACATATATGCAAGCAGACATATATAAACACACACACACAAATGTTCCCTAATTAACAGAACCATAAAAAAACTTCAAAATTAATAAAGCAGAGGTTGTTATTTCATTTCCTCACGTCTTTTATTTGGTATCCTAATGGAAGCAGGCTCACTCTGATCTCAAGGAGGCTCTTGACGGAATGGGGGAGCAGAATCAATGACAGAGTGCGGGAGCAGGCCCAGTGATGGAATCGGGGAGCAGGCCCAGGCTTTACTTTGAGAATCTGACTGTCTCTGCACAGGCTGATCAGACACAGGATGAATTTAAGGAATATTCAGCCCAGGCCCTGTCTAAGGTATTGGAGCAAATTTAAACCCATGCACAGAAATAACAGCATCATCCAGGGGAGTCCACACTTCACCCCACCCAGCAGTGCCCAGGCCCCCTCTCATCCTGGATTGTCTATGAAAGTCAGAGAGAAGCACAGGCTTCTTCTCTGCTTCACAGAGACGAGAGGGCACTCTTTCCCCAGACAGGCAAGTATACAGGGGTCAACGCTCAAATGGAAGACTTGAAAAGGCTCCTGGGGCTCACAAAGCAGTACCTGAAATGTCTGGGATAGAATAAAACCTGTTGGTCCTACTAAGGTCAAGAAAATCTTAAACCAGAAAAGGTGATCAAGAGGGCCCACAGCAGCCTGGTGAGGTGGCTCAGTGGATAACGGTGTTTGCTGCCAAGCCTGGTGAGTGGAAGGAATTCCATTCTCAGAGCCCACAGAGTAGAAGGAGAAAACCAACTCTCACAATTTGTCCTGTTACCTCTATATACGCTCCTCTCCCTCCTTTCCTCTCTGTCTCTCTCTCTCTCTCTGACATTCTCTCTCTCTCTCTCTCTCTCTCTCTCTCTCTCTCACACACACACACACACACACACACACACACACACACACAAAAGAAAGAGAAGGAAAGCCAACAAGAAGATTCAGTTGCAATGTTCTGACACAGATTTAAAGCAGCATCAAAGGAATGCTCAAATTAAAAACCAAAAGCATACAAGAAACAAATGGAAGACGCAGACTATCTCAATGAAGGAGCAAATAAAACAGTAACAAATTAAAGCTCCCTAGATGGATTCAATGACAGAAATAAGAAACACATGAATCCATAAACCCTAGGGGTCAAACAATACAGCAAGAGAGAAAAGTCACAAATATGAATGTCAGACACAGGTGGGACTGTAACACAATACCTGAAACTCACATCCCACAAGGCCTGAAGGCAAGGAGACAGCCTCGAGAAGCACTTGAAGAAACAATGGCTAAAATCTCACCCAATTTAGAAAAGGAAATATATCTGTATATTCAAGAAGGTAAATCAGCCTTAAACAAACTAAACCCACAAAGACGTATTCCAAGACACTTTCTTCTTTTTATGTGTATGAGTGTTTTGCCTACATGTATGTAAGCTCACTAGGTGTATGCAGTGCCCATGGACGCCAGAAGAGGGTATCAAATCCTCCTAGAACTGGAACTGGAGTTACAGTTGTGAGTTGCCCTGAGGGTGCTGGGAACCAAATCTGGACCTTCTGTAAGAGCACTCAGTTCTGTCAACCACATCTTAGTAAACTCCTTGAAAACTGAAGACAAAGAAGATTTTGAAAATAATAGAGGTAAAATGATTCAAATCTCTCTCACCAGAATCCACAAGGTTCTGAGTCTGAAAGACAGGAATTGTCAGCCTGGAATGCTATACCTAGCAAAGAATCCTTCAGGAGGGGTAGAGAGGTGGCTCAGTCAACAAAGGGCCTGCTTCACAAGCATGAACTTGGATCCTAGCACCCATGAAAAAGTTGGACAGCAGCATATCTGTAACCCCGGCACTGCGGGAAAGGAAAGCAGAAACAGATAAGTTCCCTGGACCTCACTGGCCAGTCAACTTAGTCATTCAGTGAACTGATGGTTCAATAAGATGGAACACAATTGAAGAAGACATCTGACATCAACTTCTGGCCTCTACATGGGTGTGTGCACACACACTCACTCGAACATACACACACCTATAAGAAGATGTACATACACCACACACACATACACACAACACAGATATCCTGACCTTGAAGGAAGAATCTAGAAAGTCCTAGTCCCAAACTAATCTAAAACAAGAGATGTGTTGCCAGCACATTCACCCTAAAGCACTGGCTCCTAGACACTCTCCAGATAGAAACCAGAGGAATGCTTATGACATCACTTGGTGTCAAAAACGAAATGACTAGAATAGCCAGAGACGATCTAAGCACTGTTTCATCAGAGTGCTATTCTGATAAACAGTCCTGCAAAACTCTACACTATAAAATAATGTAGAGAAGCCACAATGTGGCATTTGAGTTATTTCCCCTCAAAGCTAGGAGGTATCATAAGCTCCCAATCAGGCCTCCCCTGAGACCACTACCTGTGCTAGAAATTCAAATTCAAGGCACATAATTTTGGTATGTGAGTTTCCAAATCTCATAACCTGCAATGAGCATTAAAGCTGTCTGGTAATGCAGCAGCTCCATTTCTGGGGATAGTATTCAAAAAACTTCTGAAAATACAGTCATTTGCACACAGCCCCTGTGTTCACACAGCATTCAGAATAGATGAAGGGGGACTTTGAGGTGGTCAACAGATAAACAGATATCAATGAGAAGGAAAGCACAGTGGATTACCATTCAGTCTGCAAAAGGAAGGAAATGCTGACACGCTACTTAAAGACTGCAAGCCAGTTAGAGAGGATTGGACACCTTGATTCTATTAGCATGAGGGACCAAGTAATCAGATTGACAGAGCCAAGATGCAGAACAGTAGTTGAAGGATGGAGAGTTCTTATTAACAGGTACAGGGTTTTACTACTGCAAGTTGAAAACATTTCTGAGGCCAGATGGTGGCCATGAGCACACCAGTGTGATGTGTTCAACGCCCCTCCGCGGGACTTTAAAAAGGTTGAAATGATAAATTGTATGCAATGCCTGTTTTACTACAATTGTTACATTTGTAACATGTAAACAATAAATTAACATTTACCTCGTGCCGTCCACGAACCAGACACTGCTAAGCATGGTACATATTTCCTTATTTCTCCTCCCACCAGCCCTTGCAGGAGACATGAGCCCTATTCACAGATAAAAGAACCGGGTATTCGGAACTTGACCAGAGCCCCATGCCTAAAGGACAGAGCCAAACTACACCCCACTCCCCAGGCAGGCGAGGCTTTGCAGGACGTTTGCTCTGTATGTGTTATGGTGAAGGACTATTCGCTTCAAACGTAGTTCCTTGGAGCCCAGAAGGGTCAAGTACACGCAGCCATGGAGGGCAAGCTGATCTTCTCCAGTGAAGGACAGTAGAATGACGGGACAGTAGGACAGGATGAATGGCACTGACAGGCAAAGGGGCAGTGTGGCTACGGAGAGCCTGTGCCATCCACATTTCAAGACGCAGAACTGGGGGGGTCCCCGCTGTAGTGTGAGCTGCCCTCGTGGCACTGTGGAGCCTACAGGATGTGCATAGGCAGCCGTCCTCCTTCCCTGTGTGTTCCCACACCTGCTCTGAGAACCTGGGACCTGGGCAGCCTCCAGAGTCGGCAGCTGCCACCAGTGGTTTCAGAGCACACCTAACTTCAGTGTGCCCCAAGCCTTCTCTTTCTCTGGACCACAGTTTTTCCTCACACAGCTTTCCCTCGATAACCATGGCTCTAGAGCTCTCATCACATCAGTCACCCGACCAGCTGCCCTGGGCCTGTGGCCAAATACTGAAATGCTGCCTACCCTCACCTACCCGACCCCACCCCAGGCCTTCTGGCCTTCCTCTATCCCACCCATGCTACTTCTAAGTTCAGACTCACCCTAGGGCTACTAATAGCTCCATGAAGCTCAGGACCATCCTCCAGCAACCAGTTTCTTAAGCTGTGGGTCAGGACCCCAAACCCAATCACTAACTGTAGGTAGTAGAAATCTGGCAATGGTAAACATTTTCTAACTACTCAATAACTATCAAATTCAAATCAGCATGTTTCTGGCAGCACCCGACCATTTGCATCGCATAACATCACTGTGCTCTTGGTTCTGAACTCACAAAGTACAAACTTCGCAGTGCGCACACCTCACCCCAGGCAATGCCATCTAACACTGCCTGAAGCATCAGAGCTCAGATTCAAGGTGTTGTACATTATGAATTACAGTGTTTTTACTGTGCACACAAATTTTTCTGTTCTTACAGATCTATAATGATTTAATTATAGAAAACAAAAAATTTTGGGTATTTTCCTACCATCCTTCCTTAGCATAGAAGAATCAAATTAGTAATTGTCAAGGAGCCTGGATGTAGGGACATACTGCCTTTAATCCCAGCACTCAGGAAGGAAAGATAGGTCGGTCTCTGTTAGTTTGAAGCCAATCTGGTCTACATATTGAGTTCTAGGCCAGCCAGAACTACATACTGAGACCCTTTGTCAAAAAGAAAAAAGAAGTTAATGTTGAGGGACTTCACTATACCATTTGATTGTGACTTTCTGACTTGAGTTTCATTTTTAAAATTAAGTGAATTTTGGCTTGGAATTTAGACAGGATTTCCAATAACTTTTAAGGTGGCCCTAAATGACATATGTTTCTGTCATTTTGTATCATTTATTCACGGGGAGTGGCATTCTTGACATTGACAATTATAAAACTAAAACATTCATCAACTCTGAAGCACCCTGGAGATATCCTATGTATGCCCTGCAGTATTAAATATTTAGCCAAGATTAGTTTCTTTATGTAAAAATAAAAATCACATATATCTCACTAGGACACAAATTCACTTTAAACTTTAGTAAATAGTAGATTACATATATTCCAAAAATTGTTTTAAAATAACTTTCTGTTTGTTGTATTAACAGTAAATGTTTGATTTCTACACCTATGTACCAGAGTCATGTAAAAAGGAACAAGTTTAAGAACCTCTACTCCAGTAGACCAGGGCTGCACACTTGGACAAGAAAGTAGGTCTGAAACTCCCAACACCTCTCAGTCACAGAACAGTCCTGACAGTGTTACCCTCCATTAGGCCTCAAGGCACTCCTGGAAAACACTTAGAAAGAGGCAGCTGCACACCACCCTCAGCTTCTGCACCCCTGAGAATGTCTTCTGCACTAGCACAAACCCAGGCCCCACCTCCATCCTCAGCCCTCTGATGGCTCCCCACAGACCTGCAGTTGCCGAGGCAGAGCCCTGCCTCCGTCTTCCCTCATCAGCTCCCTCTCAGCCTTCTTCCCACTTTCATAAGGACCACTCTCAACTGCTTGCCCAGTCTCTTCGGACAGCTCCAAGTCTAGGCCTAGGGGACAGCCACAAAGTCCTTTGGGAAAACAAGGGCAGAGACAATGCAAGACATTGGGAAGCCAGCTGGAGAGGAGCCAGAACCAGTTTTGCCATGTGATCTTTCTTTTACAGTGTCTTCAGTGGTTACCTTGCGAGTCCAACGCAGTCACATTTCATGTGACTCTAAGTTCGGCCACCTCTAAACCCCTAACCAGCAAGAGAGAATCAAGATTATTTTTTTTTCCTTTTTCAAGCCTAAGGGGGCTGTGACCTGCGTATTCCTTCAGTAATGCACACTAAGTGCCCATGAAGTACGAGTCCCTGTGCCAGGCACCGCTGCAGGAATTAAATGAGCTACAGGCAGACATTTTGGCCCACTGTAGGACGATGTACTCTCACCAATTATTTGTGTCCTTTCCCAACATCCAGTTAGAGCAAGAGCTTGTCGTGGTATCATCTGCCTGGCCGCAGCAGGCCTTCTGGAACCTGTGTTCAGTATCAGGCAGTGTGCACCCGTGGCTGAACCCTACCACACCATGCTGTGCCCATCGTCAGGGCCACCATTACAGCCTCGACGTCCATCTCCCTAACTTGTGTGGTATCTACCGCCTCTTCAGAGCCCACACATGGAATAAAGTCAAGTCACTGAGTCAAACGCACCCATGTGTGCGCACGCCACACACAGTCCCTGGAGAATACAGAAGGGGGGCTGTTTGCTCTCTTGGAAGCACACTGCCCCCTAGCAAACCTATTTTCAAGGACCATGCTGGCTTAGCAATGCCAGATCGGCTTCTTAGTTCTCCTCTGTCTGACGATAGAAAACAAAAGAAACAAAAGAAGATTCTCATAAACAGTCATTGTTTGTTTCACATCATGGTCACTCCAAGAGTTCAATGAATCTGTTTTAACACAGGTAAATTCTAGAATATAAGCAACCACTTGACTCCCCCACCCCGCTCCCATTTAATTACTTGCAGTGTTCTGACTACTCGCCCCACAGGTCCGTCAGAAAATCTGAACCACTGAAGGGCTTGGACCAATGAGATGTGGCACCCAAAATAAGGGTGAAAACCAAATTTCTATATCTGGGTGGACTACAGAAAACCTCCAGATGCTTTTTTTCTAATAGTGGTCTAGAACATGTATGTTATATAACAAAAGTGAACGTCCTTTAATCAAAGGAAATATATCTCAATACAGTAGTACTCTTTTCTATCTGGGCCTTTCGAGCTTTATTTTAAATTGATTCACCCATGTATGAATGTGGCCTCCTTCCCTTCCTAGTTACCCAAAATAATACCACAAGTAAAATATTAGCATAGTTAAGTGGGTGCTCAATAAACATTTGTTGAATAAATGAATAAATGTGTGAATGATTATAAAATGCTGGAAAAAAAAAAAACCCTGAGAGGTTTGCATTAGATCACAGAATGATGTGCATGGTTATTCAGGTATCTACATCAAAGTGGGACCCAATGATAGGCACTAAGCAGCATTAAATATGAACCCATTTCTGTCTTAATAACTCTATCTCAAAATACTATAGAAGTCAAAGTATGAGGGATACATTCTTGAGAAAGGATTCCGCTGAAAAATCAAACCACAAACTTAGAGACTTTCAGCACTGAAACACTAATATTACTATACTGTGGAATCAGCAAGTGCCTATGTGTTTGTAGTTGGAAAAGTCTAAAGCAAAAAAATATATTAAACTGAATTATTTGTTTTTGAAAAATGTGATCAACACAATTTCTTAATCAGAACTATATGAAAATGTTATGTGTAGAAGTGTTGTTTACACCTAGTTAACAGTGAACAACCAAAGTTCCCTAATGGGAAGCCTGCATCATTTTAAAAGATATAACAAGTAGGCCAGAAAGAAGGTATTGGTAAGAAACTTCATTGCGCAGAATGGCTAATGTTTACCAAATCTGAAGTTTTGTTATGCTATAAAATATAATTTTACCAATATTGGAAAATTTAGTATTTTTTAGGGTATATTCTGACGTCTTTTTAAATCTGCCTTCCTCCGTTATTCTGTTAGAAAATAATTGGACACATAATAGTTTGGATATAAGTTTGTTCCTTCTGAAGTCGCTGCAAAGAAGTTAAGAAATAAGCTAGCAAATAAGGATTCTTTTAACTTGAAGGGGGAATGGTCATAAACTAAATAACATACGTATTTAGCACTCGTAAATGGCAGAAGGCTGCATTAACTACTTGAGAAGTGAACGGGCCAGCGAGGTGGTCAGGGCGAGCAGCACCAGCCTGGGCTGGTGAGCTGGACTGCCTTTCCGCTTCTTGTCTGGTTTCAGTGTGGGCTTGAATGGTCTGTGACCAGGCAGAACTGAAGACTGGTCACGTCAGCACCTTCTCCATGCCCATTACTCTGCCTTTGGCTTGGTGTCCATTTTAGGAATATCGGCGAGGGGGCGGATAAAAAAGCTTATAAAACAAAGGTTTTCATGTTGGCAACCCACACAAATACTATGTGATTTCGCTTTATTAAATGTCAAAATGTGGATTTTTTTTTAAGTGAAAGAAAACACTCTAGCTTAACCATTCAAACACCTGCATTCAATTTCAGATGTTTTAAAATTGCGTTTGTACATTAAATGCCATTATCAGGGTGGCTGATATGTCTCTAAAATTTTATAAAAACCATCGCAAATGATTGATCGTTGAAGGCACACATTAATAGGAAGCAGTGGACAATTTGTTTTTGTCAAAGGATTAACAAATCGATGATTACAAATTCAAAACAAAAGCACGGATCTAGGAGCAGTCTTTCATACTGCCCAAAATAATAAGCACTTACATGAATATAGCCAATTTTCCAGTATCCTCTCAGTTCATAAAATAGAGGGGACTGCATTACAGGAAGTCACCATCTAACAGACAACCCAAACCCTCTTTTAGAAATAGAATACTTACTGACAAAGAGGCTGGTCCACAAAAATACGTGCCTTATAGTGAACCTCTCCTTCAATAATGCTGATGTTTAAGATGAGAACCAACACACAATCCAGTCACAACCAGGCCTCATAGGAAGTATGTATTGATAAAATATTAGATATAAAGTATATATCCAAATAAAACATTGGGTAGAATTAAAAGAGGAATTGATGAACTTTGCACATTTTTCTTACACTTTGAGAGAGCCAAGCTTCAGAATCATTGAATTTCAAAGCCTTAATCAACTAAAATCTAATGGATTTTTCCCTCCAACTATTTCACCCACAGTTCACTACTTCTTATCCAAAAGATTTCAATTCCCATTCTCCACCACTCCCAGCCACTTCTGCCAACATCATAAAAATTACCTGTTTTCATTTCCTCCTCACAACGAGAAGTCATGGATCACATACATCTCTGCACATAGACACCTACCCACCCACCTCCCCACCCACCTCCCAAAAATGGTTCAGAGCTAGACACACACACACACACACACACACACACACACACACACACGCAAAAAATAAATAATGACCAAGCTCACAGTTCCTGTTTGCCCTTCAAGCGAAGTCGTGTGTCCTCAGCTTGTCTCTCTGGTCTTCGGTATTGTCACTAATTGCTGAGGGACGGAGTTTAGGACGGCATGAAGCAGCAGAAATCAAAGCCGTTGCTTTAAGAGAACCTTTTCTCAGACACATGGATGAAACAACTTTGACTCTGACTCCCTGGCTGGGTTGCCATAAAAATCTCAGAATGGCACCTTGAAAACTCAGTATCTACAAATGGGCAAAAAATAAATAAAATAAAAAATAATTAAGTCTAAAAGCCTCCGTTCTGAACATAACTCCAAGGATGTCTGCTTCGATTTGAAAAGCAGCTGTGTATTGATGAGCAAACTTTTATTTTGTAGAAAATTATAATTCTCTCTAATTAGAAATCTCCCTTGCCATCTTCTATAATAATCCTGTCTCTTGGGGTCATGATCATATATGCAAAAAAATAAAATCAAGCACAATTATTTCCCAAATGCATGGACACTGTGGAGTTTCCTTTTGAAAAAGGCTTTTATTTCCCTAAATGCTGGTGCCTAAACGTCGTGGTACAAACCAACACTCTCAAACAGCCCAAGAGACTAAAAAGCTTCTAAGTTTGAAAACCAAAAAGTTCTGAGTTTTCCCATACCCCGGGACGGTTTTCTTTCCTGAAGCTCAAGCCGAGAAAGCAGACAAAAGAGGCCGATTCGACTGAGCTCTGCCAAGTCTTGCCTTTTTTTAAAATTTCCTCAGCTCTCCCTCTCCCTCTCCCTCTGCCTGCATATCTCTCTCTCTCTCTCTCTCTCTCTCTCTCTCCTTTCCTCCCAGTATGGCGACCTTCCGAGCAGTCTTGGCTGAGGTCCAGGCTGTGCCAGTCTGTCTGAATTCTTGTCTCCAAAAGGCATCCTTTGCGGATCAATTAATACATCTGAACACGGGAAGTTGTGGGACGGTACCCAGATCCTGGCACCGGCAGCACCGACTGCTGCCAAATCACCTTACAGATTTCATAGTGCCCTACCTTCCGTAATCATCACTAACATGTTCCCACAGAGAGCTAATATGTTCACTGCTCGGCGATAAGGAATCTGGTCCATGGAAATGTCCACATGCGACATGAGCTCAACCTGCAGAGAGACTGAATTCCCCTGTGAGGAAACGGATGGAACTTTAATGGGCGCCACATACTGTAGCTTCTTTTTATAACACTTGCTTATCCTTGTCCTGCTGCAAAGGATCATGGGAAAGTGAAAAGGAGGCATATGGATTAAAATTAAAACTGTAGGCTTCACCCTATGGGGAATGAACATGCCTCTGATTGATCAGTCCTCTTTAGGGAAACTGAAATGGAAACTGTGTCTACCCAACATTTTAACTGGAGAGGAAGGGAGAAGGAAGAATTCTTTTCAAAACAGAAATATCAAGGAAAAGTGAAAAAAGACCTGAGCTTGAATTAGTAATACATATTTTTCCCATGTTAAATCATATTTTGACAACTCAAGCTTCATCAATCACTTGTTTACTGAATTCATGGTAATATAATTTAATACGCATAAGCAGCTTATTTTAATTGGTAATGTGTACACTTTTTGAAGTAAAGTAGCCAGTCTGTACTTCCTTCCATCACCTGGTTTAAGAAATCATCTCACTTGACTGGTTGACTCACCAATCGCTGACACGTAAAGAAAACAGCTACATTGGAATGATCATGGTTTCAAAGAAAGAGTCAGAAACTCTGAGTTCTCATTCCTGGAACTGTTTTTTCTAATTCACATAACCTCAAAGTCTCAAACTTGCCTAATCAAGATAAACCTTAGTGTACTCATCTACCAAAAAGGGCCAGACAGACATCAGAGATATTCCCCCTGGGCTCCTAAAGTAACCAGTTCATACTCAGAGTAACCCTTCATCCTAATGGGAAGTAATTCATCTACCAGATGTCACCACCACAGACAAGTCTACGTGGCACTTGCCTATTAAAGCAAAGGTCTTCCAAAAACCCTTCCATATTCTTGTCCTCCACAAATTTAAGTAAACAAGTCACAAGAACAGACCACACAACTACAAGTACAAAGGTTAACAAAACAAAACCACTTACTGCTAAGTCAGAGAGTTGAAAGACCAAGGGAAAGCTACAGAAATATCATGAAGGTTAAAGTACTAAGAAAAAACCTGGCCTGCAGTCTTTCCTTTCACACAGGGATGATGAAACAAGCACAGGATCTCAGTAGGTTTTAAATTCAGTCAAACTGCTGGCAGCCAAAGACAAAGAGAACCTTAACAGCAGCAAGAGAGAGGTAACCACCATGCAAGGGATCCTCAACAAGAATACCAGTGCCTTTCTCAGGAAACATGGAGGCCAGAAAAGGTGAACTAACACATCAAGTGCCCACCAGAACTCTAGGGTAGGGCCCTTTTAGTGAAGACACCACACACTTTGGTCACAAGACATAGAGAAATCAAGTTGGTACTGACCTGGAAGCTTCCTCCCTGCTGGCCAGCTTTCACAAGACACTAAGCAAGCTGCTGGGGAAAAGAAAATATCAATGGTCTTAACTAGATGTGAGCCCTGTAAGCTACAGTAATGACTGGCCTGGCAACACACAGACACTAGTGCAACCATGGCATGAACACTGTGGGGGTAACCACCCACTAAATTATGGTTAGATTTAAGGCCCACTCCACAGGTGGGAACTCACACCTGGTACTGTAAATCACACCAAGAACCTATGGCTAGGGAGGTCACAGGCCCTAGGAGAGAACTTACTGTTGTGCTAAACAGACACATATCAAATGTCCTTCTAAGTATTTATTGTTATATCTATAGATTAATGCAGCCCTCACCCCTTATTGGAAAAGTGTCTTTTTGGAGTGGAAAATGGTTAATACAGACTCACAACCAGTCAAAGTATCGTGAATAACGAGCTCAGCTCCAAATGGGACATCTATATTCCTTGATAGGTTGCCCATGCTTCCGTGGATGGCTCAACACTCATGAACATACAGGTACAAATTGGACTCAGTGGGTTACAAAAAGGAGACACAATGTTGAGAGAGGGATTGGAGAACTGGAAAGGGCAATGGGGGTGGATATGATCAAAATGTATTGTATACATGTATGAAATTCTCAAAGAATAAACATTTTTCAAGACATGAAAAAAGTGTTGAAAGAGGAACAAAGCTGCCAATCAAGAATTCTATATCAGCAGAACTCTTCTGAAGACTGAAACATTGAAAATGAAGGAGACATTAAGACATTTCCAGATAAACAGAAACATAAATGTTTACCACTAACAGATCTGCCATATAAGAAACAGCAAAGAGGCTGGAGAGGTGGCTCAGCAGTTAAGAGCCTTTGCTGCTCTTCCAGAGGACCCAAGTTTGGTTCCCAGCATCCACATCAGGCAGTTCACAACTACCTGTAACTCCAGCTCCAGAAGATCTAATGCCCTCTTCTGGCCTCTTTGAGCACCCACACAAATTTCGCATACTCACACACAGACATATACACATATATTTTTTTTTTAAACCAAAGGCACTTTTCCTTTAGGCTGAAATGAAAGAATACCACAGAGCAATTAACATCCACAGGAAGACATAGACAAAGCAAACTACAGGAATATTAAGATGATATAAATGTATTTTTTGTTTGCAACTTTTTATTCCACCAGGTTGAAGTTGTAAGAGCATAAAGACACTGTTCTACATGTGTCCATTACCACATGATGTATACTGACATAATCTGTGAAGGAATAGAAGAGAGCTGCACAGTATGCTACTGAGATGAAGCTCTCGTGAATCTAGTTAGATCACTAAGTAAAGGTACTAACTATAATCCCTAGAGCAGCCACTAAGTTCAGAAACACACACTAGGAAAAATGACAATGGTACTTAAGTGTTAGAAAAAATTTACTAGGCAGGTAAGAGCGCTAAACAGGTAAAACCCTGCCATGGAAATCTGACAAAGTGAGTCTGATCCTTGGATCCCACGGTCAAAGGAGAGAACAAGTTCCCAAAACTCATCCTCTGACAGCTACATGAATGCTGTAGCATACACACACACACACACATTTACACATGCATCATACACACACACATATCATAATAATGATAAATGTTTTAAAAGACTTGTTTACCACAATAGAAAGGAAGGCAGTAATGGGAGAAGAGAAAAGCAAAAGAAGATAAAGAAATCTACCTGGGCTGGAAATGAACTTCACTAGAGACAAAGACCTTGGATTGATCCTCACCGTTAAGAGGGGGCAGGAAGGAGAAGGAGAAGCAGGCAAATGGAAGCGGCAAGCCCTATCAACAATGAAATTAAACTTGAATAGCTAAGTATCCCAATTAGAAGGAGAGATCAGCAGAGTGGATGCTATCTACAAGAGACACGCTTCAGATTAAAAAGTGCAAAAGGGGGAAAATAAAAGGACACAAAGTCATTGACCACATAAGCAACAGACAAAAAAGAGTTGGAATAGTTATAGGAAAAATAAACTTTATAAAAAACTTTAAACTAGAAACAAGGAAGACATTTTATAATTTGTTTAAAGATTTATTTATGTATATGTTTGTGTATCTACATGTTTGCATACGCACCACACACATGAGGTGTACAGGGAGGCAAGAAAAAGGATCAGATCCTTGGAGCTGGAGGTATAGCAACTGTGAGCCAGCCATTGTCAGTGCTGAGAACTGAACCTAGGTCCTCAACAGGAACAGAAAATGCTCTTAATCCCTAAGCCATCTCTCTAGTCCCTCCCCCAGGATATTTTATAATAACAAATGGATCATATCATCAAAAAGAAACAACCATTATAAATGTAAGTTAACAACAACAGAATGACAAAGCAAAAATTTTTTTAAATTAGGGAAAGATAGCTGAGTTCTAACAGGTGGAGATTAGTTGTTCCACTTTTGGTACCAAAGAGAGCCAGAGAGAATATCAGCACAGGAGCAGGAGAGGCTATGTGCACGTGAAGAATGCCAATCGTAACTCTCCAGTGTTTCCACCACCCACGAAAAATCAGAAGTCCAGAAATATACAGTTTGACTGCACAGTACATACATATTTCAAAAATCACACTGTATACCATAAATAGATATAGTTTAGCAGCTTCAAAAAGAAACAAATTAAAATGAAAAATAACACCACAGACCAGTATTCTTATGAACACAGATGATAATTCTTAAGGAAAAAAACTAGTGAAATAGTAGCTTAGTCCAGCCATAAACACAAAGGGTCACCAGTCTCAACCAAGTCCTGGGAGGACAAGATCTGTTTAACACATAAAACTATGTATCAACACAACGTGCCACATGTTAAAGAAGAAAGGACAGGACTTAGTCTTCATGACTTAAAACAGAAAAGAAACAACAGAAGCATCTAACAAACTAGGCCTAGGAGAGAAGTTCACTACCCCGATCAAGAGCGAGGAATGAGGCGATGTGGGTCCACGCTGGAACCAGAGCCACATGAAGATAACACTCGCTCCTGTTCAAATTATATTCAGATTCTCACTCCTGCTGCCCCAGTCCCTTTTTCCTTCCGTCTTCCCCACATCTCTTCCCTCCTCTTTTCTTTTCCTTCCTTCTCCACAATCATATAAAGACTCATGATTTGTGGTCACTGAATTATTAAATCAGGATTTACTGGGCACCTGTTACCTGTGTGCAAAAGTTGGGGTTAGAGACCACATGGACATCAAAATGAAGTAAACAAAGGTAACATCACATAAGTAAGGACAAGTCAGGATTGTGCGCACATATGCCTCCCATACAGTCCTCATCAAGTTGAAGGAGGACCAGTGTGGTTTTACCAGGCTGACTGGGAAAATGGCAGCCAAAAAGGTCACATGGGTGATGGATGGCTCAGTGGTTAAGAACACTGGATGCTCTTGCAGAGAACCAGGGTTGGGTTCCCAGCAACCACTTGGTGACTAACAATCATCTGTAACCCCAGCTCCAGGGGATCTGATGGCCTCTTCTGACCTCTACAGGCATCACACTCACATGGTGCACTTGCACACATGCTGGCAAAGCACTCATACACATAAAAGTAAATTAATTTTATAAAAAGAAAAGGTCACAGGTTTGTCCGTGTCATCAGGTAGACAGCCAGGATACAGAAAATCAAAGCACCTCTCAGGTTCTAGAATTCAAAAAAGACAAGAAGGCAGAAAGTATACTGGTGCCTTGATACATCCAAACCAACCATCTACTAAGCATCTTACCTCAACCTGGTCAAACCAGAGAGCTCTTGATTACTCTCAATACTCTTCATGTGGTGAGGGGGAAGTTCAGTGTGTTTGATCCCCAGACCAAAAGGAAACTGGTGGAAAATATGCCTCCCTCAGTTGTCAATTCAATGGCAGCACCAAACATTAGACTGCTGTACAAGCTGAAAATCTAAGCATCACCCTTCACTCTTCCTTCATGTGAAAAGTCATACATTAAAATATTAAGTACTAGACAATACCCACCCATGATTGTCTAATCCAGTATTAGACAGTATACAGTATTAGACAGCATCAATTCTAGACAGTATCCAGTACTAGACAGTACCAGCACTAGACACTATCCAGTACTAGATAGACTATAAAGATACAAGAACTCAAAGACACTGTTGGTGGGAACACAAAATGAAAAGCTCTGCCCATCATAGGGACTAACTTTCTCTACCCCCAATCTACTCATGAGAAATTATATAGACACAAAAATACCTGTACCTGGGAGCTAGAGATACAGCTCAATTGGTAGAGTGTTTGCCTGGCATGCTCAAAGCCTTGGGATCAATCCCCACCACCACATGAACTGGGTGTGGTGGGACAGGCTTGTAATCCCAGCCCTTAAGAGGTGGAGGCAAGGGGATGAAATGTTCAAGGTTATCCTCAGCCATATAGCAAGTTTAAGGTCAGCCTGGACTACATGAGACCCTGTATTAAAAAAGAAAACTTTCTGTACAGGAACATTCATAGAAGAATTAAAAGTCCCAAAGTGGAATAACCCAGGTGTCTACCAGTGAGGTCCCTCACTTGCCAGGAAGCCCTAAAAAGGAGTAAACGGCTGGGACTGGTGGCAGTTGGGTGAACACAGAAACACTGTGGTGCTTGTGTATGAAATTCTTCAAACAGAAAGCTTGGCATAGGCAAGCCTACTGGCTACAAAGGGGCAGGAGACGCCCTGTAGGAGA
Source organism: Eospalax fontanierii (assembly GCA_035773235.1). Classification (NCBI taxonomy): domain Eukaryota; kingdom Metazoa; phylum Chordata; class Mammalia; order Rodentia; family Spalacidae; genus Eospalax; species Eospalax fontanierii. The sequence continues at coordinate 56,366,352 of CM069542.1, read as the reverse complement.
CTACACATTCTAAAACCACTACGTGAATGGTTTCCCAACTGCGGACTTAGAAAAAGTCATCTGGCTGCACTTGGAGCAGGTGAAGATTACGGATCTCAGTGAGAGCTCTTCACAGACACACAGTGGACGGAGTCCCTCCTGCTGCTAGCAGCTTTGGGACACCGCCCAGGGCCTGTGGGAAGACCAGGAAGGAGCTCCAGAGTTTTCTGTGAGCTGGGGACACAGGACACAGGTACAAAAAAGGCTATAGATAATATGAGGACATCATACAGTGGGGAGGTGAGCAGAGGGGGAAGGAAGGAGAGGAAGAGGAGGAGGGTCAGGAAGAAGAGGGAGGAAGAAGGACAGAAAGAACAAAAAGAGAGGGAGGACGGGAGGAGAGCAAGGACAGGAAAGAAGGGAGGAGATGGGGAGAACAAGGAGAAGAAGAGGGGAAGAAGGAGGAGGAGGAGGAGGGGAGGGGGAGAGGAAGGACAGGAAAGAGGCAGGGTAGGAAGGAGGGGGAGAGAAGAAAAGGAGCAGAGGGAGGAGAGAAAAAAAGGGAGAGAGCGAGGGCAGGGAGGAGGAGGAGGGGGAGAGGGAGAGGAAGGGCAGGGAGGACAGGAAGAACGGGAAAGCGATTCCTGGAGTGACGGCCAAGGAAAACGTCACGGAAGAATAAGACTGAAACGCAGCCTTCAGATGAGTGAATGAGGAAGCAGTCTTTATCTTTTTTTACGTGTATGTGTGGTGTGTGCATGCATGCATGTTCACATGTGTGTACAGGTGCATGTCTGTGTGTGTATGTATTCATGTTCAGACCCAGGGTTGATGTCAAGTATCTTCCTCAGTCCATTGCCACTGTATTCAATGGGGTGCAGTCTTTCCTTGGGCACTTTTTATTAGAGACAGGGTTTCTCAATGGCCTGAATAAGCTAGGCTTCCAGGGACACTCCTGTGTACCCCGAGTCCCGCTGCTGCCGAGATTACAAAGGGAAACCACTACATCCAACTTTTTAAGTGGTTTCTGGGGATTCCAAGTAAAGTCCTCATGTTTGGGAGGCAAGTGCTTCAATGACTGAGCCATCTCCCCGACTCGCAGAAACATACTACTAGCTCACTTTTCAGACTAAATAACTGAGGTCCTTACCAACTTGGACATGGTTATATAATTTCCCCAAAGTTACAGAGCTAATAAGTGGCTGGTCTTAGCCTGACTGCAAGCAGTCTACCTCCATGTAGACAGTGTTTCAGGATGATAATTGAGCATCTTTGTGAGATGATGGTTTAGGAAATAGGTCTGTCTACAGTTTCTTTCATGAACTAAAGAAAGACAGCCCAAAAGACTGCTGTAAGGATCCAGATATTGGATCCCAGCTGGGCCTAGACGGTTTATCACCATTTGTTGTGGGCAGCAGAGGGCAGCAGGGTTGTAGGGCACAACTAAGTTCCCTGCTGTGGCCAGGGCCGGCCAGCCAGCTAGGGAACCTTAAGGACCAAGGACAAGGAAGAGGCCAGGGATGAAAAGCCCTCTCCGAAGAAGAGAAGAGCTGGGAATACCATCATCCTTGGAGGCTAGAGGTTAGAACCCAGAAATCAGAAGTCCCAGGGGGAATGGAAAAAGCTGAGAAATAGCACCCCAGAACAACACAGCCTGCCCCCCAACTCCCAGATGGCCATCAAAGAGGCTTGGGCCATCCCACACAGCCTGAGTTCATGGGTTTCAGGTCTTTCAAGAGTACAAAGTTTAGGGACTGCATGGACTGTGGGCCCAGTGGTTAAGAGCACTGGCTGCTCTTGCAGAGGACTCAGGTTTGGTTCCCAACACCCACATGGTGACTTACAACCATCTATAACTCCAGTCCCAGGGGATCTGATGCCTCTTCTGGCCACCACAGGTTTTGTATGCATAGGTGCACTTAAATATATGCAGGCAAAATATTCATACACATAAAATAAAAAATAAATTTAAAAAAATTTTAGAGAGTACAAAGTTTGACTTTACCTTGTCCTAAATTTAAAATTTTAAATTCCAAATACTAGGGCAGTGCATTTACTCCCAGAAGACGTATTTTAAAATTAAAATTAAGTAATGCATTGAAAGGTGATTTCCAAACTCCAACAGTCTGAACATCTCAAATACAGATGCCATTAATTCTCAGACATCAAAATTGTTTCACTGCCTGAAATTGTGCAAAGTCATTGTTTGTGACTATTAAAAAAAAACAAAACAAAACAAAAAAAACTGTTTGGATAAGGGGAAAAAAGTGAAAAAAATGCTTAAAATTAAAAAAAACTATTCAAATAAATAAACAAAATAACTGATCTGGAACTGGATGATTTGATATTTAACTCAGGCTTTGTTAAATAAGCTCCAAAGTAGACTTTGTAGGGTTGTGATTTCTTCTTAAAAAACGTGATTTATTTCCCATGAGAGCAGCTTTAAAAGCATCAGCAGACTTCTCTGGGTATCAAATATTTCTCCATTATTGTGAGTAAATTATATTTGGATCAAAATCAGATGGATTAAACTTTCCTTAAAATACCCAGGAGATTTTTTAAAATACAAGAATATGTGTCACATGTTCAAAAACATTCCCTTGTAATCCTCCCCTCCCCTTGGAAACATCTCTACACTGGAACAGCATCCAGAAAACAAAGCCCACCTGAGCCTTAGATATTCCTAAATCCAAAGTAACTTGATGGGTTTTTAAAAATCTTTAAAATATGGCCTTACGTGCACCTGTTTGCAGGTATGCATGCATACACAAGTGCATAAAGAGATTAGCAGTCAGTCCTGGGAATCTCCCTCCATTGATCTCGTCTTCATTTCTTGAGATAGGATCTTACTGAACCAGGAGCTGGCAAGTTTGACTAACTGGCTGGCCAGTGAGCTCCAGGCTCCTCCTGTCCTGCCTCCCCAGTGCTGGGACTGCAGACACATGCTGCCGCACCCAACTTTTTTGCATGGGTGCCGAGGATCAGAATTCAGGTCTTCATGTCCTCAGCTTTCATTTTTGGTTTGATGTGGAAAAGACTATATGGGAATGAAGTTAAATAATCTGGCCGGGAGTCACAATTTTATTTAAATGCTACTTACAACAAGAATATGAATATGACTAGATGCTTCCAAATTCTTGATAGATGGTATTGTTACCAACTCAGTTATTCATGTGTGTGCATGTGTGTATGTGTGTCTGAGTAGACAACAAATTTGAAGGAATAGGATTACTAAATTTCTGATCCGTGAGGACCATATCATGTCAAGCCCATGTGTCTGTTTCTTATGCTTACCACCACACCAACACAGATACTTATTCCTTGGGTACCAGCAGCTGCAAAGGAAGACCCAGCACATGGAACAATCCAGAAGCATCGCACTTCCCTCTAGTTCTCATCATGTGCCTGCTGATTAGACCCTTCCTGGTGGCGCTGTGGGCCAAGCTTGGCCTGGGCCTTGGGTGTGGCATCAGTCTCCTCTGATAATGCAGCCCCTGGCGTGGCTCTGGTACTTCTTCCTCTGTTAATGCAGCCCCTGGTGTGGCCCTGCTACCACTTCTGCCTCAAGTTGCACTGGGTCATCCTGAGCAGGCATTTCCCAGCACCAGCCTCAGCACCTCTAAGTACTGGTCACCACGTCCCTGAGCAGAGGGCAATTTACGTGGACCTACATGATCAGTAGGGGAGAGCTGCCTGGGAACCAGAGGACTAGTCCTTGGAAGGAAAAACTGTGAGCAAGTCTCTAGGATGGAGACAGGGCTGCAGCAGGTGGAGAACCAGTTCAGAGAGCATAAGGCCCTTGGTACTTCCTTCTACACAGTTGGAACACTCTATCTTCCCACATGACTGCCTTTACCTGGGCTTTCCAATATTCAGGTCTTTAAGAAGTTCCAGGGAGAAACTCTGATTTTTACTGTTATCTACAAGAAGGCATTTCCTGGAATTGAAGAAAGAGTGAGGAAGAAGGAAACTGTTCTAAAGGAATGCTGCGACTCAAGCTAGGGTTGAGGTCAGAGTGAGTCCGTGGCTTGGCTCCCACCCTGCCCTGTGCTGCAACTCACTCAGGGAGTATGGGAATGAGACACAGTCAGAACCAGGCCATCAGCATGTCAGTCAGCTGTCCTCTAACAGTCCCTGGACACATCTGAGTGCCTGCTAGGAGCCAGTAGGAGCCAGGCTCCCTGCTACAAGGACCTGAGATCAAAACCCAGAACCCCCCCCCAAAAAAAAACAGGTCATGGTGGTGTGTTTACAATCCCAGCACTCAGGATCTCCCTCACAGCTCACCAGTCAGCTAGTCTGGCCTACTTGGCAAGCTCCAGACCAATGAAAAGGCTGTCTCAAACAAAAAGGTAAAAAGGTGACTAGCACCTAAGAAACAACACCAAAAGTTGTCTTCTGGCCTCCACACACCTGCACCTGCACACACCAACATACATGCACATGATCATACACACACATATGAAAAAAAGGGACTCCACTCTGAGGGCCGCCTATCTCTCTCTCTCTCTCTCTCTCTCTCTCTCTCTCTCTTTCTCTGGCAGAGCCAGCAGAGAGGTCCTGCAGAGAGGTAACAACAGGCGCTGGTTTCCCAGCATCGAACGCTGCAGCATAAATGAGTTTCGGTATCTCCGTATTAAGTCAAGAGAGGAAAGTGGTGCCCTCGGGAGAAAACCGCGAACAGCACTGAAGAAACACAGCAAACGCAATGAATGCGGAGACTGACACTGCTGTGTGGTCTCTGTGGCAGTTATACTAGTGTGGATAACCTCAAGAAGTTTTGCATGGAATTTGTTAAATCATAAAATCATCTCTTGATTCTAGATCATAAAACAATGTCTTTTTATGTTAACACAACCTTGGGGATACTGCAGAGAACTATGGGTCTTTTTAAGGTCCTCCCTTTCATCACACCGGGAACCATCTCCTCTGCTCACACGTATTTTTATATTTGTAAAATGACATCCCTTCCATAAATATTAAACACAAATCGTAACGTGGAAGCTAAGAGCGCAGATCTCTTCTAAATAACTATTTGGAAAGTCAGCCATTGGGCACACACAAGCAGTCAAAATCAAATTTCTAAAGATGGATGGCTTGTACTAGAAGGTAAGTTTAAAACATAGTATCCTATTTGCTGAGATTCATTAATATTAATATTTATTGACTTGTACCATACTAAAAGGATTTTATTGAGCAGACAACTTCCAAACAACATTATACAGAGTATAAGCACAATCATTCCTACATCCATCGAACTCTGAGTTACTGTGTAATGCAAACATGCAAAGGCGTGAAAGAGACTCAAATGAGTCCTCACCAGACTTACAGATGCATTAGAGAGAAAACAGATGTGCTAAAGCTAAATCAATAGTCTAACATTAAGCAACAGTAAGAGGAGACTATGAGACATGCCAGACAATATGACTACAGGTTAAAAAGAAAGTTAGCATGAGGGGTTCTGAAAAGAAAGGCAAAGAGGGCTGGAGAACCTGAGATGGCACTACTGAGGGACAAGACGGTGAGGGTAAAGGACGTGTATCCGAGACCAGGGAAAGCCTGTCGGGAGGACAGATTACAAGATGCCATAAAACGGCCGAGGTGTGAAATCCTGCCAGATGGAGGTGGCCCAGCTTTGGACAAGAACTCAAAGCAGGCCATCTGGGACACAAGTGAGAGTAACTGGAACACAGCTGAATCTAATCTGGGGTCTCCCCCATTGTCTGGCCTCCTCCCCTGTCTAGGTCTCTTCCCCTGTCTGGCCTCCTCTGCTGTCTGGAGCCTCCTCCAGTGTCTTGGCCTCCTCTCATTTGAGGTCTCTTCCCCTGTCTGGCCTCCTCTGCTGTCTGGGGCCTTCTCCAGTGTCTTGGCCTCCTCTCACTTGAGGCCTCTTCCCCTGTCTGGCCTCCTCCCTCTCTGGGACCTCCTCCTGTCTGGGGCCTCCTCCCCTGTCTGGCCTCCTCCCTCTCTGAGGCCTCCTCCTGCCTGGGGCCTCTTCTCATCTGATTCTCCTCTGACCATCTGCCTTCACTAGCAGGAGTACAAACCTAAAGAACAAGGAAAGGCACCTTCATGTTTTCTTCTGATTTGTCTATAAATGGGAATCTATAACACCTCTCTCACATTCAGTCAGCTGGCTCTTAATAAAATTTCCAATCCCAGAATCCACAGCCATCTGCATGGGGTAGTCCAGGACATCCTGTGTCTGTACCTGAGCTACCCTTGACCCACTGTCATCAGCCTCTGCTCTCCATCTCTTCACCTCACAGTTCCGGGGGAGCACCGGAGCCAGGTAGTGCTGTTCAGGCCAGTGCCCTCATCTCCATCCAGTGCCCCCGTCTGTCTCCATGTGCAGGAATGTGAGTGTGAGCCGGAACTCCACGCCTGGCAGAAGGCTTGCTCCTGGTGACACAGCTTTGTATGAACCAGTTATTTAGGAGAGAGAAGGCCAGGCAGGCTTCCGGCATGAAATGTTTTCCAGGGGCCATTTGACAAGCAGACAGCTCCATTCCACAAACTCTAATCAGGATTTCTTCTCATCCACTAACTACATAGCACATTCAAGATTCTTTAATTCGGGTTTCATTTTTTCCAGCTAGAAAGCTATGAATTTCCTCAAAGCAGTTCATTTTCATGAGTCTTCCCTTTGGGCACAGTCTGTCAAAACATCAATTTTTTTTTTAGCAGGCCAAAGAATAATTCTTGCTCTGATCTAACAACACTTTTCTTAACTTTTCATACTGTGTCTGACCTATGCAGATTATCGGTTACCTGACAGTACCTGCAAATGTTTTAATCGAAAGTAAGATATGAAAAATTTACAGAGGATAATGGAACACTAATACTACTTACCATGGTAAGGTTAAAAGAATCCCTTCTGTGCACATGTTGGAAAAACATTCATTGTTCCTGAATTCTCTTCTCCATCTCCTAACATGCAATGGTAACATAGTTATCCAAATGTATGACCGAGGTATTTCCTCGGGTTTCACTATTAGTCAGGCTTTGCTATCACGTCATGTGAATCTAACACACTCATTCCAAACAAGTCAGATCCGAAACAGATCCTGTTGTGAAACACCACAGATCCATCCCCACAAAAGCCCTACAGAAAGGTAAGTAAGCCAAGCCATGCATAGTAACTCATGCCTGCAATCCTGACACTGGGAAGGCTAAGACAGAAGGGTCAGCGTGAGTTCAAAGCCAGCCTGAGTTACACAGTAAGTCTGAGGTCAGCCTAGGCCAGAGCGAGACTGTCTCCAAAAGAGGGGAGAAAAGGAAAGAGGGACGAGGAGGAGGGGGTGGGTCCTATAAGGACCAGGTTTTCCTTGTGCCGACTAATAACTTTGGCACCTTCCATGATGGGCTCAGCTTACAGAGGTCGTCTCAGTGGACCCCATACCACACATTTGCATCATGAACCAGTGTCATCAAGTATCTCAGCAAATGGGAAGCCTGTTTGTATCAAGAAGTCAGTGATTAGAATCCGAGAGTCTGCCAGTAGGGCACTATAAACAGGCTAGGAAGGAGTTCACAGAACGCAAGGGGCAAAAGAAGCCAGGACAGAGTGCCAAACAGAGGAGAGGAAATCTGTCTTCACCACAGAGACACCAGAAGGAGGGTCGTGACAGGCACATGGAAGCTAAACACACAGCCCCTCCTGGGCAGCGGAGATGGAAAAGCAGAACTTTCCCAAGATGAGGAACGGACCTGAGGAGCCACGGAAGGCCGAGAGTGGCTGGTGCCATGAAGAAGCCAGCCACCAGGGAGAACAGGAGAAAGGGGACAAGGGGAAGGGCATGTCAGAAAACACCACATACAAGGCCCTGCCATACTCCCATCTCCTGCCATCATTTAGCTTAAAATGTAGCAAAGAGACAGACACCCGTTGAAATGACTGAACTATGGAAAGCCTGGTACTCCTGGAAACCAAATGGAGCTCAAGCTCTGGGCAGCCTGGCCAAACACCACTCCAGGCAGCCAATCCTGGGCTAAATCTCTGAGCTAAGGAAGGGAAGGGGACGTGGCAGATCCATGGGCTGTCACTGTGTCACAGGGTGACCTGCACGGTCCATTCTCACCACACATATTTCCAACTAGAGGCAGAAACTCTCCTCAGCTAGTGACGCTTTCAGATGTGGTGAGAAAAACGGTACCATCAGACCCGGAAGCGCCCACCCAGCTGCTGTCTGTCCAGAGTTCTTCAGTACGCTGCTCCCTGCATCACTCATTCTGATAGCATATGTGTGCATGTGTACGTGTGTAGGTACACTTGCGCACGTGTACGTGTGGGAACCAGAGGTCAACAATGGGTGTCCTCCTCTGCACTCTCTGCCTTAGTGTTTGAGACAAGGTCTCTCACTGAACCTGGAGCCCACTGATTGGCTAGACTGGCTGGCATGCAAGGCCCCCAGCATCCTTCATTTCTGCCTCCCATGTGCACAACACCACACTCAGCTTTCCACACTGGTACTATGAATCCAAACTCATATCCTCACACTTGTGTAGTAAGCACTGTACCCACTGAGTTACATCCACAAACCCTTTTGTAACACTTCTTGACCACCTGCTAGGCACCATGATATATCAACTGTGTGTTCATGACCTACCACACTGTTCCACTAATGATGGAGAAAGAAGAGAAAGACAGTGGAGAACATGTATGACTCCCCTTCACCACACAGTTACACCCTGAGGCCACCTCTTATAGAATCGGGTCTTCCAGACATCATGGCAGGAACTATGGCCTTAGTTAGCACAGGATAGTAGGCCAGCAAGAGGCTATTCATGGAAAAAAAGCCTGCTGGAAGCCACTGGAACCTGTGGAGAGGTGAGACTAGCTTAGGAAAGAGGCCTCCACTCTGTACTTACTGAAGCCAGGTGTCTACTCACTCCCAAAAACCTGTGCCCCAGCCAGTGCCTCCTCACCTACCCAGCTTCTCCACACCTCCCAAAGCTCACCACAGCTGCCCTTGCTCTCCTCTCCCACCCACCCACCCTTGCCCTAACTCCAGGGAGAGCTGCAGGCCCCGGCCCACCTTGAACCACAACCTCGAGAGCACACCCCAAAGGGTCAACTGAGCTAACCTCTCCATGTCACTTGGCTCATCTGATAGGCACACAGAACAGTCAGTTTTTCAGTGTTTGTTTTCAGGCATTAACCACACTCTGCCCGTATCCCTAAGCTATCGCAGAGTGCCTAGTGTAGGCAGTCCCTTTTACAAAGCATCAAACACCTGTGCAGCAAACACAGGGGTCCTTGGAGGAGTGGAGCATGGCTTCTCCCTCCAGGAGCTCTTTTTGCACAGGGAGATGAGGCATTGACCTGCTATCTGGGGACAATATCTAAGTAGCAGCAATGCAAACGCTGATGAGAAGCAGTCTGAAGGAGCACGCGACTGTCCAGTAGAGAGGAAAGCAGCCACTTAGGCTTGAGAGAGGAGGCACAGCATTGTGGGCGAAACCGAATTCAAGCCTGGCAAATTTGGAAGACAGGGTAAAATAAGGGTAAATGGGAAACACAATACTTTACCTATGCAAGCACTTAATGAAGAAATAAATCAAAAGATCAGAGCACGTAATCCACACGGACACCATCACGTGAGCGACTGCAGAGGCGGAACACTGAATCCTGTCAAGCAGAAGATGGGCTCCATGGGGGTGTGGTGGGAAGCAGGCTGGGGAGGGAGGTAAAGATCAGACTGTGGGAGGTAGGGAATACTTCCTCCCAGGGCAGCAAGGAGACAGAAGTTTCTGAAAGAGAGCATAAAACAATCTAAGAGCTCTGGGCAGAATGTGAGAAGAAAAATAAGAGTTCTGTGTCCTACAATTTAGAAATTAATCATACACTGGGGAAATTTTGTCTAAAAAGAGAACTGCTTCCTATCATTTTCCTTTTAGAAAAAAATCTATGTACATCACTCACCATAAAAGAAATACACATAATGCCATCTATATAATACTAGAAGGAATTTGTCCCCAAAGATCTTCCCTTTGTATAAATCATGCTGCCACAATTGAGGCTTCAATAAAAATGAATATTTATGAAATGTAAAATAACTTGGATTAACTTATTCCAATTTTACCCTCTAAATTTAGATTTTTTAAATCACGCCAAAATGTAGATCTTGATTACAAAACCAAGCTGGGGGAGAGGTATACTTGACAAGAGAAAGAGCTATTTTTTTAATTGAAATATGGACAAAAGACTAGAGAAAGGTGGTCAATTAGTGTAAAAACAGCAGAGAGATCATCTTTGACATAGCTAATTTGATAATACAGCCACATTGGATTAATCAAGTTATTTAAAACAACACCAAGTATAAAGTCTATGCATCCCACCATCCTCATCCTAGGCACAGCCCACAGGGCAGCCTTTCAAGTTTCCTTGTGCATATGGATTAGCATCTTGCTCCTCATTCACACAGAAGTTAGCACCCAGCTATGCTGATTTGACCTTGTCTTTTTAGTGACAGTCTTCAAGGAACCTCTCCACACCTGGTCCGGCAGAGCTCTCAGCTTTTACTGCTGTGTGCTCTGTCCATGAGACAGAACCATCACTCATTTAACAAGTCCCTCTTGGTGGGCACATGGCTGCTTCCAGTCTCTGGCTACAAGGAGCAAGTAAACACCCTGCTACAGTCGTCATTTGGAGTATGTGCAAGAGAATCTGGGAGGCAGATTCCCAGAAATGGATTCCAGAGTCTGAAGGTATAGGTGCATTTCAGTTTTTGATAGACACTGCCAAGCCGCCATCCATAAGAGGAGCAGGCTGAGACTCCCAACAACACACAAGAGTGCATGTATCCCTCAGAATTTACCAACAGAATGGATTGTCAAAGTTCTGGGTTTCTGCCAATCTGAAAAAATGAAAACTGGTGTTTGCATCTCCCTCGCTGAGCACGAGCTCGAGCATTTCTTCACATGTTGAAGAGCCAGTTCCTCTTCTTTGGGGATAAACTGTTCAAAACCTTTGTCTGTATTTGTAATGACTGCTGGTGTTTTCTTATAAGTTTCTAGAAGCTTCTTCAGTATCGGGAAGACCAGTCCTTCCCCTTTGGCACGGGCTGCATGGAGGGACCTCAGGCTTTCTTTGTGATTTTTGTCACACAGACTTTTCATGTGATCTAATTCATCAGTCTTTACACCCTTTGATTTTCAAGCTGTACATACAAAGACCTTCCTCACACTGAGATTATAAGGAAATTTCCCTTTTCTCATACTTAGTGTTTCTTTATTTTTGTACTTAACTAAATAGAGTGGTCAATGGTACACACTGATAATCCCAGCACACAGGAGGCTGAAGCAGGAAGATTCATGGCAGTTCAAAGCCTGCTGGACTTACATAGTAAGTTCAAGGCCAACCTGGAATACACAACAAAACTTTGTCTCAAAAAATGACATAAATAAACAAGCAAACAAATAAATAAAGTAAACGGAAAGGTCAGCAACTCGAGTCTGCCACTTACTGTCCGTGTGCCGCGGACAAGCGGCCAGACTTCCCTGGTTTCTGTTGTCAGATCCACCACAATAGAGGTAATAACAGTTGACGCTTTGTTGGGTTATTATGGAGATTAAATGTGTTAGTACAGATATGACAGAGCTGGCATATAAGCATCAGTGAGCGCAGGCTGTTACTATCACCGTGTCCCTGTTTGAAATTCAGCTTGGTATGAGGCATGAAGGACGGGGCCACCATTATTTCACCCTGTGAGTCCCCCTCGTTGCCCCAGCAACTCATCCGTCCCCCCAGCAATCTGAGGAAGCACATTTACCATAGATATTCCCATATGTACTTAAGAACTTCTGACTTTCCCCCTTCTTTTGTACATTTCTAATCACCTTATTAGTCTGACACACTGGCCGGTACCTCCAATACAATATTAAGTAATAACCAGCTACCCAAGGCAGCCTGCTCACGCAGGAGAAATGAAACACTAAAAGGGTTTGAAGGTTTGAAATCTAATACTAGGCTGCAGTTGATAAAACAGTACTTTTGTTTTGTTTTTCTAGAATACAAAGAAGGATGGACTCAAGCTTAGATGACAGCTCTTAGCACCAAAACCATTACATAATAGTGCACATCCGGGACCAGGCAAAGCAGTGCTGAGCTGGTAGACCTTGACGTCGGAAAGGTGACAACTGGGCACAGAGCTTTTGAGAGAGCTGGATACAGATAACAACAGATGCCAGTAGGGGACACAGTGAGGAGGGCGGAAGCTGGAGAGGAGAGGAATCCAGCTCTCCAAATAGCAACGTGAAGCTCATAGTTCTCGAGATTACGGTCACCAAACCCGTGAGAACAATGCACGGTGTTGCTGAGACCAGAGGCAAACCCAGACTCCCTTTCTTGCTTCCCACTGCTTGCTTCTAGTTGGCTGTAAAATTCACTGAATTTGGAGGCCAGGGACTGGGTAACTAGTAATTAGTTATTAGTCTCCCACCATCTTTGATGCACATAATCCCTCTGATGCATAGGTTAAGACTGTAGCTGTGTTTATGGTTGAAAGAAAACTCAGTCCCACATCTTCCAAGTTGTCTTTAACTATACTTGTATCTTGCTAGAAAATGCCTATGTCTTCCTTTCTTGCAGTCCTCCTTTATCACATAAGGAATATTTGTCTGAAGTTAGCAGCACAAGGTTAAAGATTTGGCTAAATCTCCTAATCTCTCCCTTCCCCCTTTAAAAACTGGTGAGATCAAGGTGAGAATAATTAAGATATTTTCAGTACCTACAGAGCATTAGGTGATGCTGCAATTATGTGCCAAATCAACAGACCACCAGCCACCAGGTTACAATGTCTCACTCCAAACTACCAGAAAGATGCCTAGAAGCTGACAGTGACCAGGCATCTAAACCCCTCTCCCTGACCCTTTGTCTAGAGTTAGAAAGAGCTTGAAACCTGTGCTGAATTAAGACATTCCTCCAAGCCACTCTCGTAGCTCATCAGATAAATCTGTTCTTTGTCCCCAACAACTCTTCCTCACCTCACTGAGCCCCTTTCCAAGTGCCAAGTAAATGGACTTCGGTTCAGGACAAAGGCCAGTGAGAACTTTTAGCGACCTATCTCATGTAAGAACACTCCCAAGAGGAGAGACTAGAAATGTCAAAACTGTGCTGGCAAGACAGTTCATCAGGTAAAGACTCTTGCCACCAAACCTGGTGGCCTAAGTCTGATCCTGGGGACCCACAAGATGGCAGGAGAAAAACAAGTCCCACAAGTTATCATCTGACCTCCACAATATGCACACACACAAAGAATGACACATGCACACACAAATAAATAACTGCAATAAAAGGTGTTCTAGAGGTGCTACAACCTAAGTTTTAAATAATGTGGAGGTAAATGTTACAAGACCTAAAAAATAAGACCATATGCAGACTTGGTCATATAGGACACCAAACCCAGCTATGGGGAAAGAAGAGCCAAGCACTGTGGAGTACACCTGTAATCTAAGCACTTGGGAGATAGAGACAGCAGGATCAGAAGTTCAAACTCATCTTCAGCTACCCAGTGAATCTGAGGACAGCCTGGGATACATGAGACCTTGTCTGAAGAAACAAACAAAAGAAGGGAGGCAGATCCTGAGCTTTGACAATTCCAGTTACTGTGTAAATAAACTGCTGGCTGTCTCCTACACCACCTGTTAAATCTTTCACCAAAAGTGTCATTTATACTCTGAGAAACTGCTTGGTAAGACTTCGGTGAAGATAAAGGTAAACTAAATTTTGGTTGATCTTCAACTAGTTTGAAGATTTGATCAAGAGTTCAGATTCTAGTCAGGTGTGGAATCCCAGAGGTTGGAAGACCTCTGTGAGACTGAGGCTAGCCTGGTCTACATAGCGAGTTCCAGATCAGCCAGGGCTACAAAAAGACTAAAAACAAAAGTCCAGATTCTTTGTCTCTTTGGTGTCTGAAGGACACAGAAAGGTACTGTAGTATGCAAAACAGATTAGAAGTGTAGCATTCAGAAAGCATTAATTGCCTTTAAATGCTCATTTACAAATCTTGGTTTCAAAAGGAGAATTTTGAAGATAAATGTATAAAGTTTAATAAGCTGGTTATATAGATTTTTAAAAATAGTTTATTATTTTTATGTGAATTAGTGTATTGCCTGCATGTATAGGAGTGCAGCTGTGTAATACAATGCCCATGGAGGTCAGAAGAGGGTGTCAGATTTCCTTGGAACTGGAGTTACAGACAGTTGTTAGCTGCCATGAGAGTGATGGGAACTAAACAAGGGTCCTCTGCAAGAGCAGCCAGTACTCTTAACCACTGAGCCATCTCTCTAGCCCCATAGATTTTTTTTTAAGTGATCTGGCACTCAGATCCCTGAAATTGAGTCAAAAGTAAACCAAACAAACTTCTCAGGCTGGGGCTGATTGGATGAAACGGTGCAGGGACACAGAGAACAAAAACTATGCCCACACCATTCCCAAACTGCCTCAACTACTTTACATTCATGCTGGGTTCTACAATGTGGCAAAGGTTCAAAGTGACCACCTCCCACTCTCAATATTCTTTAATGGTAAGAATAAGCGGAATCTTAGAGAATCTTTTAATTTAGAATTTCTCTGCCATTCAGCCATGGGTTAAAGATTAAACACCACTTACAGCTCCAATATCTCTAACCGGGTGTGCAAAGTACAGCACCTCAGAACCACCTGAAAGCCTTGTTTCAAAGACAGATTGTTGGACTCAACTTCAGTCTCTGATTCAGTAGCCAGAACTTAGAAGCCCTTCTACCAAGGTGCTTGGGGGGTGGAGTGAGGAGGTCACACTCTGCAAAGTACTGAACAAGGTAACACAAGTTCAGTGGCTGGGTATTCTTCATCAGAAATGTGTAGGAGTCGAGGTATTCCAGATTTCAGATCTTTTTCAGACTTTGGAATATTAATATACACATAACAAGTCAACTTTGGCATAGGACTCAAATCTAAACATGAAATTCATTTATGTCTCACGTGCATACTATATACACAGCCCACAGGTGATTTCATACGATATTTTTAACGCAGCTGTGTGTTGACTGTGACAGGTTGCACGAGGGCTGGTTTGGAATTTACAGTAACAGTATCAAGTGAGGCTCAAAATGTTTCAAATCTGGGAGCATTTCCGGTGTCAGGCTTGGGCAGCGGTCAGGCTGTACTTCTCACAGCATGCTCCTAGTACCGGTGGCCCTGTACCGTCTGCAACAGAAACCTAGGACAGCTTTCGAAGGGTCTTAATAGCAAGTTCAAACTCCAAAGAACAACCAGGTACGCAATCACTTCCTAAGTATTTCGTTTTTATCCGATTTCCCAAAAGTGTCAGAACAAGAATGGCAGGGAAATTTTAAATCTCCAAAACCACACCTCCTTGAGAAACCGCCCCCATCACTTGGGTAGCCAGAAGGGAAGGTCAAAGGACAAGGGGCAGGCCCTGACAAAGAGGGAGGGGCAATTCTCGCAACCAGCTCTGTGGCCTAAAGTCCAATTTCAAAACCTAAGTTTGCATCAATAGGTCTGGTTCCTTCCTTCCTGGAACGGCAGGCAGCGCCAAAGTTGCCGGGGGCTAGACCAGAAGGGAGAGCAGGCAAGCATCTCTCTTCGAGGAGGTTCCCACCGCACTTCTAGCCCCCAACGCGGAGCTGCCAGGGCTCGCACGCCACACACTAGCTTCAGGCAGAGGGCCGTTTTCGCAGACGAGAAGCAAACAAAGAAGAAAGACCGTAGAGCGGCACTGCAGAGATCGGGGCCGGCGTCTCTCCGCGCACGCGCACACCCCACCGGGGACCGGCTGGGCGCCGGCGAGGCCTTCTTCCGGGTGGCGACAGAGCACGCAATGCGCACGCCCGACGCGCATGCGCAGAGGCGCCGCCGCATTGGTCCCTACCTGCCACGGGGATCGGCTCCGGTCGGCCGGGCAGGGCGTCCCGGGCGCCGACGAGTTTCCCGGCGGAGTCGCCCATCCTCGCGACCAGGCGGCAGCCGTGCAGGAGCTGGCGGGCTCTTCTGACGGCGGAGAGCATGGGCGGGGCGGGGGGGGCGGCGCTGCAGCAGCCGCAGCGGGGCGTGTCCTGGGTGCGGGGCCGGGCCGAGGTCTGCCGAAGGCGCGGTGCTGGGCGCACCGGCTACGTAAAGCGGCAGCGGCCAAAAAACAGTTCGAGCCAGTGTGGGCTGGAGGAGTCGGCTCTCCGCCTCCTTCGCAGGTACATAGGGTGCTAGCCCAAGGTCTTAGTCTCGCAGGATTTCTAGCGTGTTATTCGTGTTTAGGCAGCCACAAAAGAGAAAAGGCCGTTACGGTTTCTAAAGACCGTAAATCAAAAGAAATGCAAGTTAGTATACCCGCTTTGGATAACTAGGAAATAGGCCTTTCTGTTGGCGCCGTTGTGATGACAAGTCACATTGAGCCAAAGTGAAAACGAAGCACAGTTCTCCCAAAACACAAGGGTGATGTATTCAACGCGGACCCTGTACGGATGTTGAGTTGAGCGTCTGTAAAACACGTTCCAGTTCGCTTTACAGTCCAGGCACAAATACGGTTAACACAGTTTAGGTCAAGTTAGTGATACTGTTGAATCTGTCTTACTTCTGAAATCAAAATTTCTGGGCTCCATCTCCAACCTAACTGAAGGTGGCTGGCTGGGGCCAAAGAGTTCCGGCTCTCAATTTTTGGTTTTCCACATTGCCAAAATGGGCGGACAGTCTCACATGAAGGAACTTGGGATTAGCACCCACAAGGATGAGGCGCTTCAAACCTAAGCTCACTGCCCGGGTTTTGTTACCACCTTGCGTTCGTGTGGGGCTGTAATACAAGGACAGGAGGATTAGCTTACTGTATAGAATGTTGCCAAACATACAGCATTGAACAGATTAAGATATTTACCTTGTAATGTAGATTTCCAATGGGCCAAGTTGTGTCCCAGTTTTTACTTTTGATTTGTTTTTACTGTGAAATTATACCAAGCAGGCTTTACAAGCACATTCCTGAAAATACCCCCAAGGGCCCCTTCCAGGCTTGTGAGAGCCTGGCCACTGTTAAACATCTAAAGAAAAAGAAAATCTGTCAAAGGAACTATTTTGTGTTTCTTCCATCTTGCTGCCTTTCACCACATACTGACTTGCTTTTTTGTTTTGTGGTTGGTTGGACATTGGGTAACATGCTAGAAATACTGTGGAACTAAACGGAAGAATTTTGAAAGGCTAAGGAGGAACGTCTTATGTAATGTTAAGTAAAAAACACCTCAGAACCATAGTCCATGAATACACAGTATGTAAGACATATAAGAATGCATGCACTACCACTTGCCTGCTGAAGAAGAATGCAAAAAAGTAAAGGCAGTGTTTAGTTGTGTTGTTCAGAGTAGTGAGATTCTACTGTTCTTACATTGGTTCTCTCCTGCTATGTGGCTCCAAGGAGTCAACTCAGGTGGTCAGGTTTGGTGGCAGGTGCCTTTACCATCTCACTGGGCCTACTTTAAACACTTTTAAATGTTCTATGTATGCTGTTAAAATGTTCTCAAGGGTCCCAATGGCTATGCTACATTCATAAGAATGAAAACAAACATTTTTAAGACTTTTTTTAAAAAAGGTACCTAAACTTCTTTCAACACTTCTTTTACACAGTGGGTTTCTACACTCTTCACCAGACTAGCTGCATTAGTTGAGTTTGGGTTTTGAGGAGAGAGACATTGCCGCCATTTTCACTGCAGGGCCTTGCGTTCTTCAGACTCTCCACTCACTTCCTTCTGAGCTTCTCTGGGCTGGTATTCCCCTTCTCCACTCCTCCCTCCATAGTCACCAACTGGCACATACTATTTGAATTATTTCTGTATAGTCTGGTTCCCTAGAAATTGTAACGACTTGTATCCTTTTTGGGCACAGTCTACACACTCTCTTCAATATAACCAAGAAATCGAAAGGACAGCAGTTTAAAGAAAACAGATTTTTTTTATCAGAGGTGTATCAACCTAGAAGGAAACAGTCTAAGCACCACCATGACTTTTCTTCCCTAGTATTCTATATGTGGTCAGCCCACATTAAATGTTTAGTGTTTATATATTAAACTTAATTGCAACAAAACCCTGGTTTAGCAAAGTTTCTTTTTAGTCTTCAAGAATGGCTCTTAGGACCTGGAGAGATGACTCAGCAGTTAAGCGCACTTGCTGCTCTTGCAGAGCACCTGAGTTTGATTTCCAGCACCCAGGTCAGGAGATTCAGAACCACCTATAACTCCAGCTCCAGGGGATCTGACCCCCTTTTGGCATACACACACAGACACACAGGTACATGAAAATAAAAATAAACGTAAAGAGATCTTTCAAAAGAAAAAGACTGTCTCTTAGCTGGGTGTGGTAGTTGTGCCTGTAATTATAGCATATGGGAGGCTGAGGCAAGATGATTGTTGCAAGTTGAAGCTCAACTTGAGCTACATGGTAAGAACCAGGCCATCTAGACTGCAGAGCAAGACTCTACCTCAGAAAATAAGGAAGAAAAAGAGAGAAAGGGAAAGCAGAAGAGAAGAGAATGTCCCAACTTTATCTAAAATACTTACTACTCAAAACAAGTTTGGCATCTAGAAGTAATACAGATTTCATGCTTTAACAGAGATGATAACTCAGCACATAGCTAATGCTGCTTTGTATTATCAACTATCTGAAAAGTTGTACCAGTTACTGAGGACATTTAAAACACATCCACCAATCCCCAGAGTCTTCTTTGTTTTCTTTGGGCTGTGTTTGCTTCTGCTGGTTAGAATTTGATAAAAATGATATGTAATTTCCAAGACAAAGTAGTAAAAGGCAAAGGCAGATCCTTCTGGCTTGATTTTGGGCCATTCCTCCTGGGATGAAGCTAGTTATCACATCGTGAAGTTATCAGTCAGCTCCATGGAGATGAAGGATGGAGGTCTGCCAACAGCCAGTACCTAAGCAATCTTGGAAGCAGAACCCCCCAACCCGATCCTGACAAAATCAGGTGCTATCTGTACCCTCATGAATTCTGAGCCAGAACCACCCAGACTGAGCTGCTCCCAAATTCTTCACTCACAGGAACTATTGGATGATTAATATTTGGGACTTTAAATTGTTTTTTAAATTCTAAATTAAGACAATGAGATACTATCCTTGAAACCCAAGCTTATTGGTTGAAAGAATTTTCTTGGGATGTTCAACTGATTTTACACAACAAAAACTTAAGTGTAGAGGACTAGCCTTAAAAATCAAATCAGTTCCACACTAGGAAGACAAAAGATGTGACTTTGGAATGAGAGAGGAGACTAGTCATCCTGGTCCTTCCTCTTCCCCTGGGATAACACTGAGGCTGGACTTGGGACCATCTTAAGATTCAATTCATGCTTCATTTTGTGGGGTATATCCCAGGACAATGTCTTAGTCAAGTCAGGGTGCTATAACAAAATAGAATACCTCTCCAAAATCAGCTTAAACATCAGAAATTCATTTCTCACAGTTCTGGAGGCTGGGAAGCCAAGGTCAAGGCACCTGCAGATCTGCTCCTTCCTGCATGGGCTCCTTCCTGGTTTACAGAGGGTCATCTTCTTGCTGTGCCCTCACATGCACAAAGAGAATATCCTCTGTCTTTGTTTATAAAGCCACTGTCTTAATTAGTTATTGTTTTAACCACATACCTGACAGTCAATTTACAGAGGGAAGGGCTTATTTTAGCTCCGGTGTGAGGGTACTGTCCATCACCATGGTGGAGGCATGGCAGTAGGACTGTAAGGTCACATGGCATCTGCAGTCAGGAAGAAGAGAGAGATGAATGCTGGTACTCAGTTCATTTCTCTTTTGTCTTTAATCCAGACTCCCAGGCCATGGAAGAGTGCTGTCCACATACATGATGAGTCTTTCTCCTCAGTTAAACCTTTCTGGAAATGCCTCTATAGACACATCTAAAGCTTTATTTCCATGGTGATTCGAAGTCTTCTGAAGTTGACAATTAGGAGCAACCATTACAGGCAGGACTCACTGGGACTCCATCTTTATGATCTAATTACCTCCAAAGGTGACCAACTAACATCACAGTGGAGGGTAGCAGTTCAAGTATTTGAGAAACACAAATATTTAGTTGATCACTGAGAATACCATGAATGCAGCAAGTAATCTGTTTAGTGACTTGGATGATCACATTTTTAAATGACTTGGAGTAGACCTGACTAGAAGATAACTGTTGGGGCTGGAAAGATAGCTCAGTGGTTAGGAGCACTGGCTGTTCTTACAGAAGACCTGTGTTCAAATCCCAGCACCTACATGGTAGCTAACAACCATCCATAACTCCAGTCCCAGGTGATCCAATGCCCTCTTCTGTCCTCCATAGGCACTGCACAATATGGGTGCACTTACATACATGCAGGCAATACACTCATACACCTAAAATAAAACATCAAAAAAGATAAGTTCATTCATAAGCAACAAAAGTAAGTATAACTTGGAAATTCTTGTTCTGTTACATGGACATATGCGGTGGAGGGTTCTGTACATAGACAGAAGATGAATTTCTTAATGAAATTTCTGATCAAAAAAAAAGTTGGAAAGCCAGAGTCTACAGAGACTATACTTTCTTAGAAAAGTATAGTTGCAAGGTGTGTAGTGTGGCCTAAGAGGAAGTACAGAGCTGAGCCAGTGGGCCTGAGAGCAGCCTCACAGGATGCTGCCCAGCAATATGGTATGGAAAAGCAGGAGCGTACTTGCAGATCCTCCAAGGCGTTGACATGGAAAGACTGAAAAAATACCACAAAACCAATACCCCCATTAAACCTGGACTTGGGACAAGAAGAGCCACGAAGATTGTGACCAAGTGCAACTATGTCCTGTCTTCAGAGGCAGAAGGCAGCGTGACAGCCCAGAGACTGTGTGGGATCCTGGTGGCCAGGCATCCAGGTCACATCAATGGAGATACAGAGAGGACAGGGACCAAGGCTAGGAGACACTAAGGAGGTCCATGAGGCTAGAGGGAGTCCACGAGGCTAGGAGATTCTACCCAAATGCCAGTTAGAAAAGAGAAAGGGGCAGGGAATATCCTAGAGAAAACCCCCAAAGGCCAAAGAGGCTACTTTAAACTGGCAGACCCCTAAGAAGTCACTTTCCCTTGAAAGAACAAGTGGTTTCCTCTGTTAGTGATGAGGGTTGGGGATAAACAATAACAGGAGTCTCAACCACTAATCTCCATCATGGTATTAAATTACGTTCTGATTAGATTACAGGTGAGACCTTTCTGCACCTCAGCACCAATTTATTTTTCACAAAATTCTCTGTGCAGAAGTACTTTTTGGGTTTTGTTTGTTTGTTTTTGAGACAGAGTCTCACTGTATAGCCCTGGCTGACTGAAGCTTGCAATGTAGACCATGTTGGCCTCAACCTCACAAAGGTCTGCCTGCCTCTGTCTCCCAAGTGCTGGGAGGCCCCAGTGGCATCATGCACACGGTCTTCTCACAGCCAGCCAGCCCCACACTATGCGAGGCAGCCCAGAGGCAGAGGGTTCAGAATACAGTACCAGACAACGGGCTGGTGGGTGCAGAAAGGAAAGGTGGAGCCCACGGCTATGAGAGTTACAGACCAGAGCTGAAATGGCCACATGTTGGCACTAAAGGCAAGAATGACAGAGACACGGAGGAGGAACTCTAAAAACCAACCTCATCTTTGCTCTTCACTAAACCGTAAATGCAGCAAGTGTTCCCTGGCACACTCCAACAGAGGGACGGTCTCACTTACCTAGTAGAGAGACACCCTCATAAATGAATCAATGAAAAAGCTTAAGAGATACTTCATATTTGCACACTTACAACCAAGTGGCTTCCTCTGGTGGCCTGTCTGCAGAAGACACAAGACTGTCTGAAGCATTTAATTAATTGCATGGATTATTTTACTGAATTGTAAGAGGAAAGTGGAAACAAGAATAGCCTTCATTGCTAAATATTAAACACCTGTTAACTGTCTGTGCATTATTTCTAACCTCTGATCCTACCCATTTTCAAGGTTTTATAGATAAAGAAATTTGGGTGTCCCAGGCAAACAGCTAAGGTGAAGAACCCAGATTCAAATTCGAGCTTTCCTAAATCCCAAGTTCAGGATCATGGCTTTACAAAAAATAAGTTGGATGGATCTCTTTCTTATACATTTCTCTGCTCTTAAACACCTGCTTTGAAGCTTGGATCTGCGTGGGAAACAGAAGAAGTAGTTTGGGCAAAGCGGTGCAAGGCCCCTGCAGGTCCTTCCCACGAGAAACCAGGTGTCTCCCGCGACCCTTCCTCCTCCTCTGGTAACCGGGCCTGTGCCTCCAGCAACACAGTGTGGCCATGCGACTAGGGGACTCTCCATGGACGGGAGCAGTTCCAAGGTCGTGACCTTAGACTCAAGGAGTACACGCCCCTTCTAACCTGTCTCCCCTCCTGTTGGCTCACTCATGGTTGAGAGAACTGGAACTCAAAACCCACTGCTGTCCATGATATGGGAGAGATATTTTGGAAAGAGCAGAGTGACTGGATAGAATGAGGAAGGGTCCCCAGCATCAGGAGAGCTACCACTCTACCCCTTCTCTGCTCACGCATAGACTGATACATTGGTGCTGTAAACTGATTATTTGTGTTCCCCCAAAACTCACTTCAGTGTGAGGTGTGACTGTTGGGAGGGAATTAGGTCATGAGGATGGAACCTTCATGAATGGGCTTAGTGCCCTTATAAAGAAGTCCTGGAGATTTCCATTGCCCCTTCTACCATATAAAGCCACAGCAAGAAGACAGTGATCAGTGCCAGGTATGGTGGCACACACCTTTAGTCCCAGCACTCAGGAGACAGAAGCAGTGGATTTCTGTGAGACAGCAAGTTCCAGGCCAGTTGGGATTACAGAGAGACCCTGTCTCAAAAAGAAGAGGAGGAGGAGGAGAGGACCTCCAAAACTTTGAGAAATCAATTTCTGTTGCTTATAAACTGTCCAGTCCAAAGCCCAAATGGATGAAGGGAAATGAATTACTTTGAACTAAATAAAAATAAACTGTTTTGTTTAAGCCACCATGGATTTGAGTGGTTCCACGTTTCTCAGACTCCCGCCAGCATCAGAATCACACAGAGGTTTTGTTGCAACATAGATTGCTGAGCCCCAACCGAGAGACTCTGGTTTAGCAGTTTTGGTGAGGCCTAAGAGAAGGGGTGGAAGGGACTGGGGATTTAGCACAGTGAGAGAGTGCTTACCTAGCAAGCCTAAGGCCCTGTGTTCAGCTCCCAGTACTGCAAAAGAATAATCAAGCATTCACTTGGTGTTGTTTGTTTCCTTGAGATTTTCATTATTGTGTTTGATTTTTTTTGTTTTGAGACAGGGACTCACTAAGTCACCCTGGCTGACTCAGGACTCACTATAACGACAGGGAAGGCCTTGCACTTATAATGGTCGTGCACCACCATACCTGGCTTCTTTTGTTGCTTTTTGCTATGGTGACAAGTAAGTTAATATGGAAAAGTATCTAGAATTGTCCCTCACATGCAAATATTAGTATCGTAATAAACACGTAAGATCATCGGAAATCTTTCTTCTCCAAAGGACATAAGTTCTACACAGGCAAGTATTATGTCTGTGTTTACTGATTGCTGCTTCCCAAGTGCCTACTCTATGTCAGACACATAGTAATCATCTAGCCAACACTGGCCAAACCAGTACGCTCCAGTCTCAGCATCTCCTGGTCACCAACACGTATCCATCCCTGTGTTCGCCATCACTCCGGGATGCCTAGTGGGCTCCATAAAAGTAGGATTCCTCCCACACTCAGGAGGCAGAAGCAGTCTTGAATTCAAGGCCAACCTGGACTACAGAGCTAGACCTTGTCTCCAAAAAACGGAAAGAGAGAAAAGGGGGAGGGAGAGAAAGACAGAAACAGAGAGTGCTAGCGCAATTCTTATGTTGATATCTAAGTGCCCTCATATTAGTATTCAAATTAAATTCCTTCACACACGCACACAACCACAGAGACCATCTCAAAGGATGTGGGATGATCTTTAAAGGTTTTTATTATCTTTTATTTTATGTATGTGAATGTTTTACCTGCATGTGTGCAAGTGTACCACCTGTGTGCAGTGCCCATGGAGGCCAAAGGAGGGTGTCATACCCCTCTGGAACTGGAAGGCATTCTGGAGGTTGTGAGCCACGATGTGGGTGCTGGGAACTGAATCTGGATCCTCTGCAAGAATATCCAGTGCTCACCAGGCAAACCTGACAACCTGTACTTGATCCCTTCTACTACCCACAGTGGAAGAACTGGTTCCTAAAAGCTGCCTTCTGACCTCCATAAGTGTGTCCGCGCACACACGCGCACACATACACACACACACTAATAACATTAATAATAATAAACTAGTTTATCAGCATTATCTTTCTCTCCTCTAATTCCTTACTGAAAATGTAGAACAATGAAACAAGATGACCAAAGGGAACATAACTAGTAGACTGATGAGTGCCTAAAAACTATCACTACTGTCGCTATCTTGAGTCTAAAGACAAAGCCCAGAGCCCTGGACTGCCGTTAATACCAATGAAATACATACTGACTAACTCAGCAAACAGCAGGGTGAATGAGTGTCCACGGGGAGGCCTGGGATTAACCCGTTCTATGAACTTTGACAGGTTATTTACTTTCCCTTCTGTCTTCTCATCTGTAGCACTGGGAGCACAGGACAGCGAAATCACAAGCTCACCGAACTCACTGAATCCCAGGCTTCTGAAGTTGAAAGAGCAGCTAGTGACCTGTCAGTTAGCACGTGGCCCCCAAGTTCATCACAGTCTAAAGGTTTCTTTGCAAAGTCACCCCATCGCATGCGACTGCCTGGGTCTTTCTGCATACAGTGGTGCTCCCCAGCACTGGGGTTCTCAGGAGGGAAGCCATGTGCCAGATGAGTGAGACAGTGAAGGAAGATGATCTCATTGAAAGTCACTTTAGGCAGACTATTTTTAAAGATTTGTTATTATTATTTATGTGTATATGTGAGTGTCTATGTCTGAGTGTATGCAGGTGTGTGTGGTTACCCACGGAGACCAGAAAAGGTAGTTGGAACCCCTGGCACTAGAGCTGCAGGTGGTTGTGAGCTGCCCAATGTAGGTTCTTGGAACAAAAACACAAGCACTCTTGACTGCTGAGCCTCCTCTCCAGCCCCGAGGTAGACTATTTTAAAGCTTATTGGATAACTAGTCTGATAATTGCCCTGACCGCCTGTTTAAAGGTAGCTCAACCTGTTAATCATGTCTTTCAAGGAGCATTTTTTTGTCCCCATAACACATGTATGTCATCCTTTTTTTCTTCAGTGTCATTTTAACAAATACAGCTATTTGTCTGTGTGTGTGTGTATGTGTGTGTGTGTGTGTGTGTGTAAAAGAAAGAGGGATAGAGAGATGGTGCAGACATTAAAGGCTGAGGTTAACAACCAAAACATCAAAGAAAGAAAGAGACATCTAGGTACAATAGCTCAAATCTGTAATTCTAATGTGTAGAAGGCTGAGGCAGCTGAATTGCTTTGAGTTCAAGGTCAGCCTGTAGCGTCCATAATAAGTTTTAGGCCAGCCTTAGATATAATGGGAGATACTGTCTCAGAAAAGCAAGAGAAAGAGAGAGAGAGAGAGAGAGAGAGAGAGAGAGAGAATAGAAAAAAATAGATGAATA
This sequence comes from Eospalax fontanierii, assembly GCA_035773235.1. Lineage (NCBI taxonomy): Eukaryota > Metazoa > Chordata > Mammalia > Rodentia > Spalacidae > Eospalax > Eospalax fontanierii. The sequence goes on along the minus strand of CM069542.1, from coordinate 56,340,733 downwards.
CACCCAAGATGTTAACAATAGTAATCTCTGGATGGTAGACACATAGGTAATTTTTACTTTCTTCTTTTTTTACAACTGTTAATAGCACGTATTTTTAATTCAGAAAAAGATAAGACGGTTTAGTAGTTCATTTATTAAATGGTTTGAACTCAGGGCACATGATAAGCACAGTTAATGAACTCTCTTCACTTTCTAATTATGGAAGTAATCTCATTATTTGAGAAAGATCAGAGTTGAAAGAAGCAACAGGAAGTGCCTCACAAAGTAGTAGCCCATCTACCCTTAACATGCCCCGAGGGTTCCTCCCGCTTCCCATTGTCCCTCCAGACTGAACTTCAGGACAGCTTGGTCCACGCTCAGAGACTTCACTCATCTCTTCTGTGACATCCACACATCCCTGCCTCCCTCCCAGTCCAGCATGGATGCAGCTTCCTTCCTGACAGACAGGCAGTGAGGCCTTCCTCCTCTTCCTTTTCTATGTCAAGAATTTTCAGGATTGGAGACTGGGAGGAGAGACGGAGAAACAGGGCTCCCTCCTTGGGAGTGGGGTGACAGTCTCCCTATAGGATGCCCTGCTTGCCAGCTGCTCCGCCCATGGCCGTGGGCAGAGAAGCCATGCATGCAGCAAATCCCCTTGCAGACCCTCAAGCTGCTACGCTGTCAAACCTCCTAGGCATGGCGAGGGTGCTCCATCACCAGAGACCCTGGCTACTACGAAGCCCCTGCCTGAGAAACCTGAACACTCAAGTGCCCTACACCAGGGCTTTTAAAACTTTTTCTACTTGTCCCGGCTTTTCACCCAATAAACTTTTACATGACCCCAAGTAGGTAGATATATAAAATAGTTCTATGAATTAAACATTTACTTTATGATAATAAATCATGAAGAAATGTATTTTAAAACAATTCTTTAGTATACATGTAATTTGATCATTTATTAACAATGAAATGAAATTTGCATATTAATGAGATGCACATGCTTATTAATTTTTACATAAGGAATTGAATCTTGTCTGGATGTTTGATGTTGGTGATAATATCAACATCTCTCAGAGTTGATCAACAGTTTTCTCTTTTTTTGTTTGTTTGAGTCTAGAGTTTCACTGTGTAGACCAGGTTGGCCTTGAACTCACAGACATCAACCTGCCTCTGCCTTTGCCTCTGCCACTGCCTCCCAGGTGCTAGAATTAAAGACATGCATCATTGTGCCCTGCCTAACATTTTAATTTTATAATCATTGAACACATAAACAGGAAGTATAAAATGGTAGAAATGTGTTTAGGGCCTTTTCAGGAGTTGTTGGAAATTCTGTCCAACCCTAAGAATATTAATTGAACAATGCTTTATAAAATTCAAGTCAGCAACTCAAACAGTAATTTTTTAAATCAAACATTCTGATACAATACAATACAAAAGACATACTAATTTGATGTTCCCATGCTGAGGAATGAAGACAGGAAAATGTTAAAAGTCTTTTTTTTCCCCGATAATTAAACCAGTTTCTTTGAGAGCAGAAAATTGTATGTACAATAAAAACACACATATAACATACAAAAGTCTCTAATATGCCTGAGATGTTGCAGGCAGTGTTAGTTCGTATTGCGTGGTGTGATGTGGTGTCAAGTATTCATGTTGTATATTCAGACCCAGGCTATGGTCTAAAACCATGCTGCGTAACATGCACACACTCAGGCTGGCAGAAACACTCGTTACCTGTTCCATTCAGAATTCATTTTGAACCATTGGCATTCAGAAAACTTGTACCATTGGCAGACTGTTTTTGTAACTCCCACAGAGTAAGTTCCTGATTCACAGTTTAAGAAGCTGGGCCCCAGAGCTGAAGAGATGGCCCAGCAGTTAAGATCACTGACTGCTCTTGCAGAGGACCTGAGTTCAGTTCCCAGCACCCATATGGCCTTAACACTCAACCTTAACTCCAGTTCTATGGAAGCCAATGCCCTCTCTGACCTCCACAGGCATTGCAAGTATAGATGCACAGACAAAACATATATATAGATATATAGAGAGAGATAGATAGATAGATCTGAGATATATGTATATGAGATATTTAGAGAGCTATATCTCAAAAATAAATAAAATACATTTTAAATTTGTATTATATGTGTATGTTTTGCTGCATGTATGTAAATGCAACTGTGTGTGCAATACCCATGGAGGCCAGAAAAGGGTGACAGAGTGCCTGAATTGTAGTTACAGATGGTTGTTAACTGCCATGTGGGTGCTGGGAACTGAATCCAGGTCCTCTGCAAGAGCAGCCAATACCCTTAACCACTGAGCCATCTTTCCAGCTCCAATTTTTTTAAGGAGAGAAGAGGAGAGGAGGAGGACAAAGAGGAGGAGGAGGAGGAGGAAGAGGAGGAGGGGGAGTGTTGGGTCTAGCTAGGCGCCCCCTGCAGAGGAGAAGGAGGAGGAGGAGGAGGTAGTCAATGCAAGCCAAGCTCAACTTCCTTCCCAGATTCCCCATTCAGGAGGAATATATGCACACTCACCATGTATACCAAATGGTGAGGCTCCTCTAGAACCAACCACCTCCCTCCAGTTTCCTTTTCCTTCATAGGCAGAGCACAGAGCTGATCTACAGGCATAAGCTGTCAGCAATCACCTCCCTGGAGAAATCTGATTCTCCTTTCTTGTGGATTTACCCCATGCTTGGGCAAGTCTAGTTATGTTATTTTTGGAGTCAAGGTCCTAGGATCTTCCATCGCAGACAGACTCTTAGCTCCTGTACACTGGGGATAGATGGCTAGCATCTCCAGAAAGTGAGTAAGCAATTGGGCCCTCGCCCCTCACACACACTTGATTAAAGATCTCTTTGCGGGATGGGAGGCATGCTGAAAATTGAATATCACATATGCTAGGCAACTGCTCTACCACTGAGTTAGATTCCCAGTCCCAAAAATTTCTTTTGATTGGAGTACTTGATGACTCTCTGCTCAGAGTTTTGTATCATCTTGACCACTCACAGGGATGCGGGTAAGATTTCTCTCAACATTTCAGTTACATATCATATATCATAAAGAGTCACAGGGAATAATTAATAACAATAATGAAAGAAAAAATATCTCTACACACCAACAGAGACTATCTCTTTTTCATGGACCATGAATGATTTGCATTTTTCCATCACACTTTGTAATTTAAAATCTTCCCAGAGCAAATAAGTAAACACTTTATTCAGCAAAATAAGAAAAAGGAAAAGTAAGCTCCCTCAACCAGTTCAGTTTTTCTTTTAATCACATATCCTGATTTACCTTGTTAATCTAGATTTTTATCACATTGCTTTATTTATAGTTGGAAGAGAAAGATTAAATTTCTGCTTCAGACTTATCACAGAAAACTTTTTATGCCTTCAGAAGAAATCAATGTTTTAAGTAGTTAATTGTCTGGTTTTAGTTTACATTTAAAAGTGAGCTGGGCCTCTGTTTGGGGGAGTTTCTTTTACTCAATTTTATAGGCAAACAAATATTTCTAAGTTGCTAGCCAATAATTATCAAATATGCTCTCTTATGTAAGAGTCTTTTCTGAATTCTTTATACCTGCTTCTGCTTTTGTTTGACTTTGTTTGTTGGGATTTTTGTTTGCTTGCTTGCTTGCAAGACATTTTCATTTTTGCTTTTAAAGTCATGGTCTTGCTATATAGTTTGGGCTAGACTGTAACTCTCAACCTTCTGGCTCTACCTCCCAAGTGCTGAGATTGCCAGGGTACACCAACATGCCTGGTCTGCTTCAAGTTCTATTCAGAAGTTTAAAGATTATCTGAATTCTCTGGGACTAGGACAGAAACCACAGTTTGCATGCTCTGCTCTAGTTATGGTTGCCCACCTGACACACCAGACCAGAATGAGATCACCCAGTCCCTCCAATAAAACAATCAAAAGTGAGAACCTGAAGCACAGGACGACTATCTGTTCATACCTGATCAGAGATCAGCCAAGCCATAACAGCAATAAAAACAGAACCAAACTCTTCTGCTCAACAACGACAGGCTAGAATTTCATAGCAGACACACAATAACAACAACAACAAGCCCACATGCCCAGGTCACAGTGCAAAAACACAAATAATATGAAACACAAGATAGTATGTTCCCTCTAAATCCCACTAGTCCTAAAGGAGTGTTCTACAATGAGAACTTCCCAGAGGAACCCCAGGACACAGAACCTAAAAGAACAATTGTAAAAATGATCAAAGAATTCAAGGACTTTATAATTCAAAGAACTCAACAAGGAAAGGAATAAACTCCTGACTGAAACTCAAGAAAATATAAATACATGTCTGAATGAAATGACAAAGACAAGTCAGGATTTGAAAAGTTAATTCATTAAAGAGATAGAAATATTGAAGAAAATTCAAGTTGAGATGAAGATGGAATTGAGAAACTCAATAAGTCAATTAGAAAAGACAGAAGAAAGTCATACCAACAGAAAGAAAGAATTGGAAAACAGAATATCAAGACTTGAAGATAAAGTTGGAGAACTGGACTGCTCAAGCAAAGAATATGAATTTATTTTTTAAAAACACAGGAATGGAATATGCAGGAACTGTGGAACACTATGAAAATACCAAATCTATGACTCATAGGCATAGAGTAAGGAGAAGAATCTCAGGTAAATGGCACTGACCAGGTCTTCAACAGGATTATAGAACAAAACTTCCCTAAACTAAGGAAAAACATACCGACAGATACAAGAAGCACAGAGAATATCAAACAGACAGGACCAGAACAGAAACTCGCCACAACATATCACAGTAAAAGTACTAAATACACAGAACAAAGAGAGGGTAGTAGAAGCTACAAGGGAAAACCAGCCAGTTACATATGAAGAAAACCCATCAGAATAACAGCTGAATTTTCAATGTAAACTTTAAAATCCAGAAGAGCCTGGAGCAGTGCATTTCACATTCTAAATGACCACAGGTGTCAAACCATGCTTCTTTACCCAGAAAAACTGCCCATCATAATTGAAAGTGAAAGAAAAACCTTCCACGTCATAGAGGCTCAAAGAATTCATGTCCACCAAATCTGCCCTACAGAGAACATTGGAAGCAACACAAATGACTGAGGAAAAGAATAACCCAAGAGGCTGTGAAAAGAAAACAAACTAAGCTATAATTATGGAAGAACAAAATAGGACTAAGAACACAAACAGAAAATCAAACAACAGTAACCAATACACATCCTTCAGTAATAATTTTAAACACTAATGGCCTTAATTTTCCAATCAAAAGACAATGACTAGTTGAATGGGTTAAGAAACAAAATCCATCTTTTTGTTATCTACAAGAAACTCATCTTATATTCCAGGACAGACACCACCTTAGAGTGAAAGTATGGGAAAACATTTAAGCAAATGGCATGAAGAAACAGGCATTTCTATCATAATATCAGACAAAATAGACTTCAAACCAAAACTAAGCAGAAGAGATATAAAGGTCACTTTATTCTGATCAAGGGAACAACTGACCAAGAAAACATTATAAACATGAACATATGTGCACCAAGCACTGGCCCACCCAGTTTCATAAAAACAGTACTACTAGACTTCAAGACACAGATTAACCCCAACTCAGCAATAGTAGGTAACTTCAATACTCCACTGTCTTCAATAGACAAATCATCTGGACAAGGAATAAACAGAGAAACCTGAATTAAATGATATCATACATCAAATGAACCTAATAGACATCCACAGACTATTCTACCTAAGACTATACACATTCTACTCAGCAGCCCATGGAAACTTCTCTAAAATGGAACACATACTGGATCACAAAAAACTACACAGATACAAAAAAAATGAAATAATTCCGTGTATTCTTCAGACTACAATGCAATAAAACATAAAATCAAGAGCAAAAGAAACTCTAATAACTACACAAATTCATGGAGATTAGAAAACATACTACTGAATGATTAATGAGTCAAAGAAGAAATCAAGCAAGAAATAAAAGTATTCCTGAGTGAAATGAAAATTAAAACATAACAAAAACTCTGGGACATATTAAAAGCAGTCCTAAGGGGGAAGTTTATAACTCTAAGCACCTACATTAAAAATCAGAGAGAGTACAAATAAATGACTTAATAATACAAATCAAAAATCTGGAAAAGCAAGAACAAACCAAACTCAGAGTCAGTAGATGAGAAAAAAAATAATAAAAATCAGAGTAGAAATCAAGGAAACAAAAACAATACAAAGAATGAATCTAAAAGCAGGTTCTTGGAAAAGATAAACAAGATAGACTCTTTACCTAGCTAACCAAAAAAAAAAAAAAAGTTCAAACCCAATTCAACAAAATCAGAGATAAAAAGGACAGTACTACAATGGAAAGCAAAGTCCTCCAGAACATTATGAGGTTACTTTTAAAACCTATACTCTGCTAAATCAGAAAATCTAAAAGAAATGGATGACTTTCCAGATTCAATCAAAACACCAAAGTTAAACCAAGAAGAGATCAACAGCTTAAACAGACCCATAACAAATAAGGAGATTGAAACAGTAATACGAAGCCTCCCAAATTAAAAAAAAAAAAAAATCCCAGGTCTAGATGAATTTGCCGAACTATTTTATCAGACCTTTATCAAAGAAGAACTACAACCAATATTGCTTAAATTATTCAAAAAGATAGAGACAGAGGAAAAACTCCCAACTCCTTCTATGACACTGGCATCACCCTAATACCAAAGACAGGTAAAGACACAACAGCAACAAACAAAGCAAACTGTAGTCCCAGATCCCTCATGAACATAGATGCAAAAATTCTCAATAAAATACTTGCAAACTGTATACAGATACATATTAGAAAGACCATCTACAATGATCAAGTTGGTTTTTTTTCCAGAGATACAGGGATGGTTTAATATATATAAGTCAGAAATGTAATAAGTCATATAAATGAACTTAAGACAAAAATCACATGTTCATCTCAATAGTGCAGAAAAGGCTTTTGACAAAACTCCAACTTACTTTCATGATAAAAAATCTTAGAAATAAACTGGAGGGAATATACCTCAATATAATTAAGACTATATATGACAAACCCACAGTCAACATCATTCTTAATGGAGAAAAACTCAAAGCATTCCCCTTAAATTCAGGAATGAGACAAGGCTGTCCACTATTCCAACTCATTTTCAATATAGTGCTCGAAGCCCTAGCTAGAGCATTAAGACAAAAGAAGGAAATTAAAATACTAATTGGAGAAGTTAAATTATCCCTATTTGCAGAGGGTATGATATTATACAAAGGAGATCCCAAGAATTCTGCCAGAAAACTTCTAGAAAGGATTTACACTTTCATCAAAGTGACAGGATACAAAATCAATTTATAAAAATCAGTGCCCTTTTTATATACCAATAACAAGTAGTCAGAGAAAGCGATCACAGGAACACTCCTATTCACTATAGCCTCAAAAATATCTAAGAATAAACCTAACAGAAGATGTTAAAGATCTCTATAATGAAAACTTTAAATCTTTGAAGAACAAGGTTGAAGAAGACACTACCCCAATCAGAATGACCAAGATCAAGAAAACAAATGACAGCAGGTGCTGGCGAGGATGTGGGGAAAGGGGAACGCTCATTCACTGTTGGTGGGATTGCACACTGGTGCAAACACTATAAATCAGTCTAAAGAACTCTTAAAAAACTCAAAATACATCTCCTATATGATCCAGCTATATCACTCCTTGGCAAAAGGCTCAGGATCCTGCTTCAGAGACACTTGCTTTGCCATGTTTGTTGGCGCTCTTCTCACAACAGCTAGCAAAGGGAGATGGCCCGAGTGTCCATCAGCTGATGAATGGGTACTGAGAACGTGGTGCATCTACACTATGAAGCTCTACTCAGAGGTAAAGAAAAAACTATAACATTTGCAGACAAGTGCACCTCTCACCACTCATCAAAGAAGCTCCTTTTGCAGTGGGTGGAGACTGTTACAGAGTCCCACAACTGGTCAAATGCAGAGAAGTGGCTGTGAGGGGCCCAGCTCTGAGTGACACATCTACAGTGCAGCCTCTCCACCTAGGCTCAGGGAACATCACAGAAGAGGGAACAGAAGGATCGTGAGAACCAGAGGGACAAGACCCCTGCTGCTAGCTGATGCATCCTAGACGGGACAGGGAAGTGCCACCAGTGAAATCTCCACAGTGTGGTGGTCTAATGAGGTCTGTATAATGACAAAACCAGTTGACAAGCCAAGGTGGAGGGGGAACGTCACGGGGCTTCACCTCAAGATGAAGAGCTCCAGATAATCAATGGATGGCGAGGGAAGGACAATCAGTGTTCTCCAGGGATGAGCTCCCTAAGAGGTTATCTAATCCTGAATGGACAGCTCTAAATACCAGTATACATGAGTACCACTAAATGAACTCAGAGCATTATGCATACACACATGCGTGTGCACTATATATATATATATATATATATAAAATCAAAGAAGAGGACAAGAAATTGAGAGGAGTGGAGGGACATGGGAGGAGATGGTGGGGCCTGGGAGGGATGAAAACAAGACAAGACAGTACTCACATATGAAATTCTCAGAAATTAACAAAAAAGCAAAAAATATGATAGAAGCCTTTAATCATAACACTCCAGAGACAGAAGCAAGTGGAAATCTTTGCGTTTGAGGTCAGCATGGTCTGCATAGGGAGTTCTAGGCCAGCTAGGGATATACAGAGAGGTCCTGTCTCAAAACTAAAATTTTTTAATTAATATGATCTGACATTGAATATTCCTAAATGGCTTCTTTTAGATGTATTTTAAAGGGCAGGCACTGGAGGGACTAGGGAAATGGCTCAATGAGTAAAAGTACTGCAAGAGGACCTGAGTTCAAATTTCCAGCACCTACCTAAAGAGCTGGGCGTGCCCACACACACACCGATGATTCCAGCGCTGTGGGGGTGGAGTTGGCTGAGGCTTGCTGGCCACCATTCTAGTTTCAGTCTCAGTGAGAAATCCTATCTCATAGGAATAAGGGGCAGATTAATAGCACAGGACACCCAGTGTCTTCCCATGGCCTACGAACACATGCACGCACACACATGCACACACACATGTACAATGCACACGTGGACTTACACCAACAAATGCACACATACACAAACTCACACATTCATACACACTCAAAAAATGAATAGAATTGTCTTTATCTAAATGTCTTTATCATCCCCCAAATGATAAAGAACCATGGACTTATCCTAAGAACCTCAGGTAGCAAATATTCAGGGCAAATATGCAACAGCCATGGAGCACAGTCTACCAAGGGTGTGTCCTCCTGGATGACGATGCCTTTAGGCTTATTCTTAAATTAACTCACTGACCTTTTCACCAACCAATTCAGCTCTGGCTTTGATAAGCAAATACGACATAAACTACATCTTGACGTGTAAATGGTGCAGCTGTTTAATGTCTGCACTGTGCTCCATCCCTGCCGCCTACAGAGAATATGCAGGAGTTTTCGAGGCCACAGTTTTCTTTCCACCATCTCTCTTGAAATGACGACCCACACTCATGAACACAGAGAGAAAAGAAATCGAACTTTGCTTTGAATCTCCTGTGCATTTCACAGTATCTGTGAAAGGCTGTGTTCTGTATGGTGTACACTCCCATAAACCACTTGGAAGGTTTCATTGAGACTTAAGAACTCACTAAATATTTGTGGAATTGAATTGAGTTTCTGTGATTACTCTGTAGTTCTTAAAGCATGAAGACACTGGGATGGAAAAGAGACAATGTGTTCACTACAAAACATGTCCAAATGTTGCTGATGGCCGGTGATGGGAAGGGTTGTGGTTTCATTTTGGGGGTTTATTAAAGAAATCCTTTTGACTATTTTCCAATTGCTGCTTTTTAAAGTCCTAGTTTTCTAAGCTGTCTGGGTTGGAAATAAAGTCACTCTGTAAGCCATCTGGTGGTTTCTGCTTGTAACTACAGAATCCACCAAATGCCTGTCTCAGACTCATCAGACATGCCCAGCACCTACAGGCTCTGTTGTTTCCTCACCCTGTCTTTTACAGGGTGGGTTTTGATGAAGTGGTACCCAAGTGATATGTAGATATTAAAAATTCAAGAGAAATCTTTATGATTCTAACCTCAGAACAACATAATAAAGGCTGTAGATGATGGGATGAGAGAAAACTTAGGAATTGATTCTATTACATAATAAAGGCAAGATTTGCTGAGTTCTCTTTAATGTAGCAGAAGTATACCTAGACTTTGGGGTTAAAAAAGCTAGTCTGAGAAGACCTGTGTTCTCAGGAAATATGGGCCAAGTGATAAAAACAGCAGGTGTCAGAATAGAGGAGCCAGGGTGGAGATGGGGGAAATCAATAACCAGATCTCCTTATCCAAGACACACACCTGGAATGGCTTCTGCTTCCTTCCAACACATGTGACATGCTTCAAAATAAAAATTACTTCTTTCGAGGCATTTTTCTACATGGTGGGCCTGTAGTATGTTATATACATTGACATCCCACCTTCCACAAATGCTCATATCTTTATGTGATGTTTAACCCTCACTGTCACAGTGCTGACCTTGAACTGGGTCATAACTGGGAACCAGAGACCCTAACACTGGTAAACCAGCTCCCCTGTGCAGACCTAACAGCCAAATGCCACCTTCTCTCAGCTCTTGGAGGAGGACAAGAAAGGAGATCCAGAGCCTGCTCACCAGGCTACACACATACCCACTCAGGCTCTACCTTCCTCTCTATACAATGGGGTGCTATTGCACAGAAAGGGAAGAGCTTGCTCTGCTTTGGAAGGGCAGAGGAGGCTCCTGAGAGGCTTGAAGTTCCACTTGAATGCAGAAGAGCAGGCAGACATTCATCCACTAGAGCAGTTCGAGGCCATTTCATTTCAGAGTAATAAGTAGAGAGCAAAGCGTACAAAGGCAAGCCCCACCCATTCAGTGCCATGTAGGAGAATGCATGCGAATGGGAGGTGGCCAAGTTAGAAGGCAGCCAGAGTGGGGCACAGCCTGTACTCCTGGCACCGGGCAGTGTGAGGCAGGGCGCTTGGGAGTTTGTGGCAAGCCTGGGATACATGGTGAGAGGCTGTCATAGTCACAGACAGGCACACACAAAGGTAGGCAGGAGCTGACTCCAGGGATTGTGTATGGCTGTAATGAGTATGCCGGGAATGAGGCCACTGGGGGACGTTTCTTTATTTTTAACTTTTAAAAAATTTTGTGTATGAGTGTGTTGCTTGCATGTTTATAAGTGTACCCATTCATGCAATGCTCACGGAGACCAGAAGAAGAGATTGGATCCCTTGGAAATGGAGTTATAGATGGTTGTTAGCCACCATGTGGGCGCTGGAAACTGAACCTGGGCAGCTAACAACCATCAGTACCTGCAGCTCCCGGGTATCTTCTGCCCTCTTCTGGCCTCCATCAGCACTGCACACACACGGCGTACTCACAGTTCAAACTGAATGCAAAGAGCAGACAGACATCCACTGGCTAGGACAGGGTGAGGTCATTTCACTTCAAAATGACAAATACAAGGTCAGATACTTTGCCTGGACCACACTTGGTGCAGGCAAAACACTCATATAGCAGAAATATAAATGAAAAATAAACTACACTGGAAACCACTTGATGTTACATTGAAATAATGTATGACAAGATCTAGAAAGCCTGTTAGGGGGCTGTTGATACACTCCAGGCAAGACATTATGAGAGATTCCAGACCATGCAAGTGGGGATAAAGACAAAAAAGGAGAGAGGGCACTGAAGAAATAATTAAGAAGAGTAACAGATCTTTGTGACTTGGATCTAAAGGACTGGGCAGAACACCAGGAAAGTATTGGAGCTCTTGCCCAATACAGCCTGAGTCCCACTCCAGAGAGGGACAAAGGGAGAGAGGGAGGGAGGGAGGGAGGGAGGGAGGGAGGGAGGGAGGGAGGAAGAGAGCAAGGAGAAAGAGAAAGGAGAGGGGAGAGAACATTGAAAATCTCAGATAATTCCTAGATCTGTGGTCTATGAACCAAGCGGAAGTCCTCCTCTGGTGCTCACCAGGCACTTTGCACCGAGATACACAACAGAGTGGACAGAGGCACAGAAAACAGCAGATTTAACGAGATTGGTTCAGGAAGCAGTCACGGCAGAGTCCCCATGGGGCAGTGCTGATGTTCCGTAGGCTATAGGATGTGCAGGTCTGAAACACTGCAGGAGGTCAGGGCAGAAGGTATAGCCTTGGAAAGGATCAAAACCAGTGCTATGGTAAAGGAAGCGTGCATTCGTGACTCAGCACTACAACCCTACATTGAGAAGAGTTGTGTTCAGTCCAAGTCAAAGGAAGAAATACACACCCTTCTGTCACTGCCTGCATTCAGATAAACCAGCATAAAGGTGAGCTGCTGAGCGCTTTCCTCAGAGCCCAGCTGGACTGCGGCACAGCACGTAGGAGACTCAGTGAGGACGCAGATCTGGAGTCACGAAGATGCTATGGATAGTTCTAAAAATAAGTATCTCCGTCACACGTGTGTCTGACTGCATGGGCACCATGTAGCAGGAGACAGAGGCACATGTTATCCTCACCTGGGGCTGGCTGTGTTCCTGGTCTTCACCCTTGACTGGAGCCCTCAGTCCTGGACTCAGCCAGCACTGAGGTGCAAGCAAAGAGGGATGAGGGAGCCTGCAGTGTGAAGGTGTAAAAATATGGCTTTGTCTTTTCCTGGCTCACTCAGATCAGAGGAAAATAACAATCAAGTGCCCTTGGGGAAATCTCCGCATTATTCTTTAGCTGGACCTTTAAATTAAGAAGCTACCTAATTTTTCAGAGGCTGGAGGGATTGCTTCCCCTTCCATCAATAAGTCAATTTTCCTCTCTCATCTTCTATCCTATTATATTTTAGGAGAAATTCATTCCAGTTAATATGAAAATGAGAGACCAGAAATAATGGATGCTGGTAGAAGTCATTCTAGTGATTCACCAAATCTGTTACTCAAGGTATCAATAATACACTTATTTTTCTGTCATTTAAATGCTCAGAGTATCCATCTGCTCTTGGAACCAAACTGAACATCCTAACATTGTATAGAATGCACTAATGGGAGGATACAGAACCCTCTATTAACATGAAAAACTCCATGTCACTTTCAGGGACTCAGTATGGATGATCCTAAAGAGTAGAATGATGTCCATACAAGAATAGTATTGGAATAAACCTAGCCTTGTAGACAAATAGCTCAGCTCACCAAGTTATGGTTTTCCTGATGTGAGTGTGTGCATGTAATATATATATCACAATGCTCCACCAATTACACATTTAGTTTTGTTCTTACCTAACCTTAGATGGTAGGTTAAATAAAAAATAGAAATTTCCAACATAAGACCACATTTTCTTTTGGTTTTTTATTTTGGTTTCTTGAAAAACAGGATCTCATGTAGCCGGGGCAGGTCTCCAACTTTAAACCTAGTTGTAAGTTGACCTGAATTCCTGATTCTCCTGCCTTAGCCTCCCAAGTGCTGGGATAATAGATATGAACTACCATGCCCAGCTCTAAACAGGGCCAAGTTCTTACAGTAAAATGTTTGATAAATTGGATCCTAGAGATAGTGGGTGAAAGCTCTTCCCCTCCAAGTCTCACGACCCAAGTTTGATCCCTGGACCCACATGGCAGGAGAACCAATTCATGCAAATTGTCCTCTGACCTCCACATGCATGCTCAGACATGTACATTCCCACATACAACATTATTTTAAAAAATAATATGAAATTTTTTTTAATTTTGGACAACTAACAAAATTGCTTTTCAGCATTATTTCGATTATTCTTCCCTATACTTGATAGATTTGGAATGAATTGTCGTTTTTCTGGAAATCCTCTGAGGGGTTTGGTTGAAATTGTCTTCTACCTGTGTTCGACTGGAGGAGGCAGACATCTGCAGCCTTCCCGGCTGTCAACGTGCTATGTCTCCTCACCTGCTCTTTTCCTGCCAGGATGATTTTAGCCTTTCCTTCATGCAGTTCTACACATTGAATGATGTTTCCTTGTTGCTGTGTCTCAGCAGCTTGCTGCACTTCAAGTGTGTCCAAAAGCACAAGTCAGAATGTTGTATTTACCAGAACACTTAAGAAATGGAAATCTTTCTATTATGGTAGTTTTTAAATAATGGGAAATGTAATAGTCATCTTTTGTTATGATGAGATGGCTCCTTCTATAAACTACCTTCTGGTTCCTTTATGGAGACTCTTACAAAATCATAATGTGACCACAGCCAAATGGAGTTGTTTCGAGAACACAGCCTATCAGATCTATCTAATTTCCTTCTACAGCAAGGTAACTAGCTATTAGATAAGGACAAAGAATTCTATGTGAACTACCTGGATTTCAGGAAGTCTTTATTCCAATGAATGTAATTCTGTCACAATGAACACGGAGCTCAGTCTCGTGCTGGCTGCATTGTTGGAGAAGGTGTACTGTAAAGAGGGTTTTTTTTCAACTCTATGCTTATTTTGATGAAATTAAAAAGTATTTACAGTAAACATATATCTTATCGAGCTCAAACAGCATTTTTATTTTATTTTACTATTTGTGTATGTGCACACACTTGTATGAAGACATTTCTAGTGCACATACGAAGGTCAAAGGACAGCTTCATGAAATCAGTTCCCCCTTTCCATCTCTAGCTGGATTCCAGGGAACAAACTCAGGTCGTCAGGCTTGCATTGTGCAAGCACCTTCCACTAAGCCATCTCAGCCACACAAATAAAATGTTTTAGGAGTTGCTAAACCAGTCATGGATTCACAGTCTATATTTTCCTAAATGCCCAACTCACAACTGTAGACAGCATCATGCTAGAGAGTGTCAGTTATCAACGTGGTATTCCTGGGAAGAAGGAACCTCAATTTGGGTTTTCCTTTATCAGACTGACCTGTGGACCTATCTGTGAGGCATTATTTTATTGTTGAATGATGTGGAAGGCCTAACCCACTCTGGGTGGTACCACTCCAGGGCAGGGGATCCTGGGTTGTCTAAGAAAGCAAGTTGAACCCAAGCGAGAGAAGCAAAACAGTAAGCAGCACTCCTCTGTGGTCTGCACCTCAATTCCTGGCCCCAGGTTCTTGCTTTGAGCTCCTGCCTTGGCCTCCCTTCCAAAAAGTTGTAAGGTGAAAACCCTTTTCTACCCCAAGTTGCTTTTCGGTCAGTGTTTTATCACAACAGTAGAAAGTGACTAGAACAGCATCCAACAGGACAGTGGTGCTTAAGGACGAAGTAAAGGCCATGATCCTATGACGTCCAGATTCCATCCCATAATTTCCAGATTCCTCCTTCATTTCTCAGTTCTCTATACTCTACTATTCCTATTGCCAACCATTTCTGTAGTCTCTTATTAACCCAGGAAACCAAAATCCGAAAGAGAGAAGGGGACATGTCGGGGGGAGGGCAGGTTGTTCTTGAATAAGCACTAAGACTGCCCAGCACACCGAGCAGTCCTCGAGTCTTACAAACACAAGAGATAGAGGAGCACAGAGCCACTGGGATTCTTACATGTTGCCGCTGGGGGCGCAAAACAGCACTGCCAGTACAGACACAGTCCGCATGCATCTCGCGAAATCTAACAAACGTTTACCTAGCAACTCAGTAAGCCCATTCCAGGGAGTGTACGCAAGACTGGCTACATAACAGGTGTGCGCAAAACAAGATGAAAATGTGAGGCCCCTGTTCAGAAATTATTTGGGATTTCAAGACAGTGATGCTGGATCAGCGCAGGGACCTGTGCAGGCGTACATGCTGCATACTTGCTGACAGTAAAGTCAGCCCCATATTTACCTAACAGAAATGGACACGTTATGTCGCAGCAAGATGCATATATGAACACACATATACTCTGAATGTATCCATCCCCCCAAACTCATACTTTGAAGCCCTAATACTCACTAAGGTGATGTTTTTGAAAGATGGGGCCTTGGTCAGGTGACTATGTCATAAGGGAGAGCCTTAATGAACAGGGCCAGCACCCTTATGAAAGAGATCTCAGCAAGCTGGCTATTCCCTTTCATGGTTTCCCAGACACTTTGGAAATGGATAAGTCTGCCTAGTCCCCCAGCACCACCACGGGCTCACAGGGCAAACACCTTCTTTGGCAGAGTACCTTGGTCAGCTCCAGAACTCAGTATAGGAATGGCCCAGGCACATGGTGGGCTCTGATGATCTCTCCTCCAAAAGGGTAGAATTAATGACATCACACAGGGGTGAGTTTGACCCACTTTCGCCCTTCGACCTCGCCCCATGTGATGATGATACAGTAACAAGGCCTTGCCAGATGCTCATGACTTGATCTCAGACCACCCAACCTCCATAACAGTGAGCCAGCAAATTTCTACTTATTACACATTGCCAGACTACAGTGTTCTGTTCAAGCAGCATGAAGCAGGCTGAGTTGTGACTTCCCCCCTTTCCTGTCTCCATGCCTACATCCCTAAAGGTCTGAGGCACATGGACTTTCAGACATTTTAGAATGACAACTCTCCTGAAGAGAAAGGGCATTCCTGTTTGCTTGTGGGTAGTTTAAATTCCTTCAAGGGGAGCCACTAAAAAAGTAGCATTTTACTTTCAAATGTCTGGAGTTAGGCAAAATTCCTTCACCTTAAAGGGTGATCAACAATTCTAAATGATCCCTATTTCCTGTGCTGGCAGAGAAAAATTAGAAAGGAGTGCCAAAAACAAAAGTGTGTTTGTGTATGGGTGAGAGAAGGATGCCTTAAGGTCAGGAGGCAAACTTCATAGATATCATTTGACTTCCACCAGACAATATGGTTATTTGCTGCAACAGGTCTATGGAGCTTTCTGGTCCATGAGCTCACCAAGGCTCGCAGAATTTAAGCACAACAAGAAGCCCCAGCCATCTCATTCACTGGGGCAAGCCCAGGCCTGAGAGTGGGGGTATTCCAGACATTCCTATCTCCGTACCCCCAAGCACAATGGAACGCATTGGTACCTGCTTAGGGAACAGTTCTCCATGAAAGACAGAGAAGTCCCTACCTAAGCTCCCTATAGTTGCCTCTTTGGCTTCCCAGACTTGAGTCATAGACATTCATTTGCTAAGGTTGGAGGAAGCTACTGAGTGACTCCAAAACTCTAGGGGTCAGGGGTTGCCAAGGGAGAGAGACACCTCATCTCCGAGGAGTACACAAACTCTACATGGCCTTTCTTCCACCTGCCAAATTCTGTGTTCCTCCCAAGGCTGGCTGGATACTCCAGACGTTGAAAGGGAAAAATGGAACTGCTATGGCTTGTTCTTGCAAGAGTTCACATGTTGGAAGTTTGATTCAAATACAGTGCAGGCAGGGCTTAAGGCAGAGTAATTAGATTATTGTTTAATTGCTGCTCTCAGAAGCCTTGCAGCATGTTCACATCGGATCCCAGTTAGTTCCCATGCAAAGGGTTATTTTAGAACAGCCACTCTCTGGCTTCCCATCTCTCCCTGTGATTCCTCTGGCATATGCTCCATTGTGGTACCATCTACTAGGAAGCCATCACCAGGGGTGAACAAATGAAGTTGCCTGATCTGGACTTCCAGTCTCCCAAACTGAAAGCTAAATAAACTCCTGTTCTTTATAATGTTATTCAGACTCTGGTATTTTGTTGTAGCTATAAAAAATAGAATCACACAAGAACTAACATGAGTTGAACAGCTACTCTCTGCCAAAGAGGTCTGTTCCTAAATTGTTCTCAATTGCTCTGTCTCACAACTCTGAAACACAGGCATTGCTTTTCTTTTTCCTCCAAATACAGGATGTAAATACCCAGGCAGGGCACTCTACAAATGTAGATCATTAGAAGCAAAAGCCCCCAGAAGGTGCAGTACCTACCAGAGCTTGAAATTTGTTTCCCTAAAAGGAGATGTGGAAATCCTACCCTCAAACGTCACCTTTGGAAATAGAGTTTTTGCAGATTTAATTAGTCAGAATGAGGTCGTACTAGAGCTAAGTGGGCCTCATAACCAAGATGACTGGGGACAACCAGGGACAGTGTGAATGTGGGGTTACATGAAGAAGGAGGCAGGTTGGTGATGCTGTAAGCCAGTGAGTGCCAAGGCTGCCACCACAGCTCCCTCAAATAGGAGCGAGGCAAGAAGGCTCTTGACAGGGTCAATGTGGCTGGATTTAGAATCACCAAGAAAGCCGAGGTACGTCTGTGATAACGATTCCAGAGAGGATTAACTGAAGAGGGGAGGAACCACCCTGACTGCAGGTGGCTCCGTGGGTTGGGGGTTTGATGGAATAAGATCGGGGGAGGGGGAAAGCGGGCCACGTACTGCATTCTTCCGGTCTCTTTGTTCTGTGAACTGCTCTGCTCCATACCTCCTTCCTACCCTCTGCACCCTCTGAACCTGTGAGCAGAATAAAGCAGTCTTCCCTTGGGTAGTTCTGGCAGGGCCCAGCAACGAAAATGTTCACAAATACACTCTCCCTTTGCATCTGTCTCAGAGCCTGCTAGGCTGGGTGACATGGAGAACTTACATTGGGCCCAAGACCCCAGAGTTACACCCTAGACCTGTGAGGATCAGGCACGTGGAGGTGGAACTGGGGTGAACACTGGAGAAATGACGAGTCCCTCGCTGACTGCCTTAAGATTCTTTTTTTTAATTTTTGATTAAGTGTGTTTGTATCTGTGTGTAGGTATATACACATGACTACACATGACTGCAGGTCCCATGGAGGCCAGAAGAGGGCATCAGATCCTCTAGTACTGGAGTTATAGAAGATTACATACTGCCCAATATGGATGCTGGGAACCAAAATGGGTCCTCTGCAAGAACAGCGAGTACTCTTAACTATTGAGCCATCTCTTCCACACCCTCTGTATGAGATTCTTTTTTTAATACTTTATTATCATTTTTTAATTTTATATATATGAATGTATTGCCTACATGTATGTAACTGCACTCATGCCATGCGATGCCCACGGACATCAGAAGAAGGCATCGAATTGCCCCTGGAAATGGAGTCATAGATGGTTGTTAGCTGCCATGTAGGTGCTGAGAATTGAACCCGAGTCCTCTGTAAGAACAGCCCAGTGCTCTTAACTACTGAGCCATCTCTCCAGTCCCTGTGTGAGACTCTTGATGCTATCTCAGGAACTTGATGGAATTTGTACTACTGTTGACAACTTCCATGGTTGTCAGACCCTCCTCTGTATGGGAGCTGACCCTCTGTGCTCCAAACAGCTTCTGTTATCTACAGAGAACAAAGACTCAGGCATGAAATGCAGGCGGTCCCATTTATTGCTGTGCCTATCAGTTCCAGAACCCCCAGTACCCAGTCTCTGTCACACAACAGAATTCAGGTGTGAGTACTAAACTGAGCATCCCCAGTCACCTTCAAGTTTAATGGCAGGTTCAAGAACACCTCTGAATAAACCTTGCCATAACAGCACCATGGCTCAAAGATTCTGTGTGACACTCTGCGTTTTATAGCACCCACTCTAACAGAGAGGTTGCAAGGCTTGCCCTGCTCATCTCTTCACAGTTTATTATGCGGAAAAACATAAGCCTCCTGTTTTCCTGCGTTGTTAACTTGGCTCCTCATTTCACATCTAGGACTTGCATTAAAAGACACTATCTCCAGAAGTTAATCAGCCATTTAAAGAGCAAAGGTACTTTAGAGTCTGAGGATTCTCAGAGCTCATCTTCTGTGAAGAACAATGCTCTTAGGCCAGGTGCCTAGAGAGACTTCGGAGCAGGGTACCTGATCCTTCAATCCTCTCTCAAACAAGCTGATAAATTTGGTTAGACATCCACTTCAAAGACAGTGAAGTTGAGGCTCCAGAGCTCCACTGACGAGATCAAGGTCAAACAAGACAAGCCCAATGTCTCTGTCTCTGATTCAAATCAGGTGACTTCCTCCCCTAATTCATTCATATATTCCTTTTTTTTTTCTGTCTTTTTGAGACAGTGCTTTCCTGTAGCCCCAGTTGGCCTGGAACTTACTATGTAGACCAGGCTGGTCTCAAACTCAAATTCACGGAGATCCACATGCCTCTGCCTCCTGAGTGCTGGGATCAAAGGCCAGTTCATTCATTCATTTTAATTGATAAAAAAAGAAAAATCACCATCTGTATTAGGTACAGCATGATGTTTTGAAGTATGTAAACAGTGTGGAATAAGTAAATCAAGCTAATTAGCATATGCATTATTTCACTTTTGTGTGTGATAAGGACATAGGAAAAAGTCAAGCATTTTTAAAGAACTCTATTTCAGACCTAAAACAATGAGATTTTAAAGAAAATTACATTTTCTTGCAAAAGACTTGGAATTATTTGTTCCAGTGGGTGTTAATTTGTTAGCCTTTGAAAATCTCATGCATGTATATAATGTGCCCACACCTGGACCCTGCATGCTACCAGGAAAGATGTATCCACTGTTCTGTAGCATAAGTTTCCAGAAAGTAAAGGGAGGGGGCTTCTCTTAATAGAAAATTTTAAAGCTAACCTGAAACAAGACCAGCCAATAACCAAGAAGAACCCCTTCCCCACAGCAGAATTGACACTGTACCAGAAAAGAATTAGCTGGATATTTATTGCAGAATTCTATGCAGTCGACTGCCTGACTAGGATTCATATCTTCAGAGATTTTTCTCTTACAGTATATATTTCTTTTTCATTAGCTAGCGATCTGTGTTCCTTGTAGAAAAGCTAGAAATTGCTGACAAGCAAAAATAATACTTAAATCACACATAATTCAACTACCCAGGGATAATAAACACTGTTAATATTTTTGGTGAGCGTTCATTTAAATGTCATTGTAGATTTATCTATTTTTACACAAATAGGATCGCATTATACATGCAGCATTAAAACATGGTTTATTGACTGAGCAATACCAGGAACATCTCTCTGTGTCAAGAAAAGATCTTGTATCGTGTAGTTTTCATCCAATGATGTACTGCAGTCTGTTCAAAAACATCACCCATATTTAAAGACTCCTGAACTGTTGAACCCTTATGTTGTTTGAAAATCATGGTTTTGTATTACAAACAGTACTACAATAAGGACACCTGGGAAGAACATGTTCAGGAAGATGGCGACAAGGAAGGACATGGCGCAACAGAGAGGCGTCAATCCCTTGGGATGAAACAAATCTCAGAGGACAAGAAGAGAAGGGCCCCAGAGTGCAAATGGAACAAGATGGGGACAGAGGAGTGGGGGAAGCCATACTACGGATACGCAGTTACCGAGAAGTGTGTGAGCTGCTGTGTGCAGGCGCCAGGACTGCACTATACACATCAGATTTCAAGAGAGGATGGGCCTGGGGAGACAGCTCAGCCAGCAGACTCCTTGCTGCACAAACATAAGGACCTGAGTTGAGATCCCCAGGCCCGAATACAAAAGCACACATCAAGTATGGTGGTGTGCCTGTAATCCCAGCCCTATGGAGGCAAAGACAGGCAGATCCCTGAAGCTCTCTGACCAGCCAGACCAGCAAAATCGGTGAGTCTAGATTCAGCAAGAGACCTCATTCAAAAAAGGAGGACAAAAGTGATTGCAGAAAACATTTGATGTCAACCTGTGGCTTCTACACACAGACACACATACACACACAAACATATACCACACACATGCACACAAAATTAAGAGGGTGGATCTCATGTTACATGCTTTTTAAATATAAATTTTTATTTATTGTTTGAGAACGTATACATGTATACATGTATTTTGATCATATCCACCCCTTTCCAACTCTCCCTAACCCCTCCAACACATCCCACTCCAACTTCAACTCTTCTTTTTATTTTTTAATATCCCACTGAGTCCAGTTGGTTCTGCCCATATGCACCCAGGCGTGGGGCCATCTACTGAGCATGGGCAACCTACTCATATCCACACACGCAAAGAAAAATGACTCTCTCTCCCCCCAGCAGTCCCCAACCACCAATAGCGCCTGGATTAGCGGTGGGGGCTTCATGAGCCCTTCCCTGATCATGCTGGGATTTTGACTAGCTTGATCTCGAGTAGGCCTTGTGCAGGTAACCACAGCTGCTGTGCTTCCAAGAGTGTAACTTCCGTGTAGTATCCGGAAGTCAGCGTTTCATGGCGCTCCTCCCCATCCTCCTGCTCTTATATTCTTTCTGCCCCCTCTTCCACCATGCTCCCTGAGCCTGGGAGAGTGGGGGGTTGACATAGCTGTCCTATTCAGGACGGAGTGCTATATGTTTTTTAATACAGACAGAGAGAAAGAGAGAGAAATAAAGATAAAGCCTGGGAAGAATGGTAACAAGTTGTTGGAGAACTCTTCACAAAGGAGGGAAAGGCTTCTGACCACTGAAATAGACACCATTTACTAAAAGGCAATCAGCCAGAGTCAACTGGATGCTCTTTAAAATCCATAAATACAACATCACAAAATTGTTTCTCAAAGCCCTTAGATTTCCACACATACACATAAACAAAACACAACTATCACTGAGCTACTTCACCTTAAGCACTGATTCGAGCAGGAGGAGGAAAATGGCTAGGCAGTTTAGGGTGAAGACCCCAAAAGAAAAATGACCAGTTTCTTTTCCTGCTGAGAATGGATATGCCAGGAAATTTGTTCCCACCTGAGACTAGATATGCCAGAACTATCTAATCTAAAGATGTCTGTAGTTCTTTATAGCCAGAGGCTGGGGAGGCCAGGAAGAGGGTTTGGTTTTTCCTTATCTCTTTTTTTTTTTCCTAAAGTAATACACTGTCCTTGTGGAAGATAAGCTGAGGATGTGACCAGGACCTCCTGACTAGGAACACCTGACTAGGACCTGGTGATGAGACCCCCCTGACCAGGACCGCTTGACCAAGACCGCCTGACCAGGACCTTGAGGGTCCTGGACACTTGGAATGCAAATTGGACTGAGCAGCCATCTTCCTTTCCCATCCTCCCTTCTCTAAATCCTTATTAACTCCAGGGAATGAGACTCAGTGGTGTCCCATTCCCGGGGACCCCTGCTGTACAGGAGCTTTTGCTTTCTCTCCTTACAATAAAACTCTCCTTTCTAAAACTCACTCTCTGTGGTCCATGAATTTCATTCTTCGAATTTATGAGACAAGAACCCAAAAGCCTCTGGCTTGAGATGGCTTTGGTGGCTGTTGAGTTTCTGGGACCCTAGCCTCTCAAGCTAAGCACAACAGAGCCGAGAAAGGCTCCGTCGCTCTCAAAGACACCCCGAAACCCCTGTATCAGCACCAGGCTGTACACATCACTACAACTTTTCATCTTTCTCAAAAACTATGTATCTGCTGTACTGTATTCCTCCCTTTCAACCTGAAGCTCCTTTCTGGAAGCTTGATTCACATCAGCAAAAACCAGAGAGCACAAGAGCAAAATCACGGAAACAACTCATTTTGGCATCGGGGGAGAGGCAGAGTGAGATGAACTCTCCAGGTCTGACTTGGGCAGCTGGGTGGGCAGAAGTGACTTCACCACCTGCTTTCCCTGTGTGTCCCATGTGGCCCATTTCCTTTCTGGTTTCAAAGTCTTCTCAGCTACTCTCTGAGACAGCTCAGAATTCAGTCTACTGGCTTTGTGCCTCAAACACATTAACAGCACTTTTTGTATGGCTCTAGCGATTTCTGTCTATTTGCCTTTCACAAATCCCAGAAATGCAGGAAGTGTTGTTAAAGGTAATGCCCCTCCAGTGCAAAAGGATGATTACCAGTCCACATTCTGCACAGCCCAGGTGGTGTGATGGCCTTTAGTTCCCAGTACAGCCTGCAGCTCCCTCACTGTGCAGAAGTCACTGGCCTATGGTTACATCCTGTCTCCCATGGTGAAACCTCCCTCTCTCCCCACTCCCGAACCACGTCCCTCACTGCAGCAAGAGTTAAAGCACACCCACGCTGCTCTGTGGGGTTAGCTGCTTGCTCTCTCCAGTTTCCTTCCCTGTGTAGGTTCCTTGTGCAAGGGCAGGATACTTGCTCAATTCTTAGGTCATCTGCTTGTGGCTGGTCACATGAATGTGAATGCTTGACTTACTGTTGGATACCTTGGCTTGTCACATGTCACCTCCACAGCTTGATGAAGGCTGGAGGGTTAACAGAGAGAAGGCACCTATGTGTGGATGCCTTATAAGAAAAGTCTTCAGGAAATTAAGCCACACGAAAACTTTCCACACGGCTACCCAACCACAGTTTGAGCGGATCGTGCCATTGGTGCTAGAAATTGTTTACCACCGTCTCCCTAGACTCTGTGCAACATGTTTTGCATCACCTTTTTTCCTCTTTGTGTCTGTGTATATGTGTATACATGTTCATGTGTGTGAGCATGCATCAGGAGGCCAGAGTTCAACACTGGGTGTCTTCCTCAATCAGTTCTTCACCTTGTTTGTTTGTTTGTTTGTTTGTTTGTTTGAGACATGGTCTCTCAACGAACCTGGTGCTCACTGGTACAGTTAGACTTGTTGGCCATCCAGTGCCAGACATCCTCTGTCTCCGCCTCTCTAGCACTAGGATTACAGACGCATGCTACCACGAAGATGGAGGAATGCAAACTTAGGTTCTTATGGTTGCACGGCAAGCACTCTCCTGACTGAACCCCTTCCCAGTCTCCCTACTCTTTTTGAGACAGGATCTGGCTGGGTAGCCCAAGCTGACCTCAATCTCATGACTCTCCTGCCTCTGCCTTCTGAGTGCTAGAATTACTGGCCCATACCACCACTTCCACTATCTGCTGACAGGTCTAATGGAGTCAGAGGCTAAAAACTACGCTGTGCACTCTGAAGCTAACTCTCATGATCGAAAGTCTAAACATACAAGCCTACCCCAGGAAAACGTTTGGTATCATCCTTCATGAGCATCAACTTACAAAAGTTTATATCAAATTATCAGTTAAGAGTCACCACATATTTGATGATCTTTCCTAAACATCTTACACAATTATCATAGATTTCTCCTAAAGGCTCAAAGTGTTAGAGTCCCTTCTCAAGTATTTAAAGAAAAGAGCAAGTTTTAAAGTCAAAATAAGGGGTGTAGTGGTACACATCTTTAATCCCAGGATTCAGGAAACATAGGCAGGCAGATCTCTATGAGTTTGAGGCTAGCCTAAACTATACAGAGAGTTCCAGGCCAACCAGAGCTGCAAGTGAGACTGTCTCAAAAATTATTTCTTTGGGTATGGGGAGATAGCTCAGTGATTAAAGGCACCTACTGTTCTTGAAGAGACTCTGCTTGAGTTTCAGCACACACACACAGATGCTCACAACAGCCTGTACTCCAGTTCTGGCCTCTGCTGGCTCTTGTATACTCCTCATGCACATAAATTCACACAGGCACACACAAGACACAGACACATAAAATAAATAATTTTAAAACCTCAAAATAAGTCCTTAAGTTGAATCTGTATAGCACTGCTAACCTTCTACTAGTGAGATACTCTTCACCTCTGTGTGCACATGCTCTGTGGACTACAGTTTCCTACAAATATTTTACCAAAAGAAATGCAAGGTGGATGAGAGAGGAAATGCCAGGAAATGATGCAAAATGAAACCAGAAATTAATATGAAACTCTGTCAGCAAAAGTACAATTGACTTTAATGGCAAAACCAAGGCTGGAAAAAGCAAATGAAGTGTCTTTATCATTAAAAGTAAGAATGAGGGACTAGAAAGATGGCCCAGATGTCCAGCACTTGCCCAGCATGCTCAGGGCTGGAAGGAGACATGAAGATTAAGTGTGGCAGCAAGAATTTTGCCACCTAACTTGAAGAGAGGTTGAGTAGAGCCTTAACAGTTCCACCAAAGCCAACAAAAACTGAAAGACCCTTTTCCGTATCCACGATACTTGTCACAAAACAGAGATCCAAAGAGTTAGGTAGGAACAGTGGGTACGGATGCTCGCCAAGGCTGATGACCTGAGTTTCATCGCTGGGACACGCAGGGTGGAAGGAGAGGACCGACTCCTGGAATTTGTCCGCGGATCTCCGCTCAAACACCGTGGTGCATACGCACATAAATAAATGCAATACAAAGTTTTAAATGTGCATTTGAGAATAGCTTCTAAGTATTGAATATTTGTGATATCTTTCATCTTTTAGGTGATTTTTTGGTATTATTGCTTCCTTTTTCCACTGTTTTTATTATCCAATATTCATACTTAACATGGTTATCTATTACTGAAATATGATATATCATGACATAAACCAGCTATTTAATATATAAGAAGAGATTTGGTTTGTTTGTTTGTTTGTTTTTACAAAAAAGAAAAGCTCTTTGACTTAGTCCATCACAGGTAGATTCACTATTTTTAGAACCATTCGTTGTGACCTTTAAACTATGTGGAGTCCTATAAAAAAAGATCAGAAAAAGTTAGGACTGAGCATTCCTGAGGATTCTCAGGGGTTCCAACTCCTCATTCTCTTTCTTTTCAATATTTTTCGTTTATCTCATATGTATGAGTGTTTTGCCTCAATAAATTTAAGTGTATCCATGTCATGCAATGCCTGTAGAGACCAAAAGAGGGTGTTAGATGCCCTGGAACTGGAGTTATAGGCAGTTATGAACCACCATGTGGGTGCTGGGAATTGAACCCAGGTCTTCTCCAAGAGCCGTCAGTGCCTTTAGTCCACTGAGCCATCTCTGTGGACCCCAGTTTCCCCTTCTTAGTTCTCGATGTTCTTATCTGTCATGTTTGAAGCACTGCATTATTTCCTGCCCCTCAAAACATCAGAAAGCTTGCACCAAAGTCTAGCTTGGTAGACAATGAGCATCCCTGCATTTGGGTAAACAAGTAGTCTCAGACTGTCTTTACTGACTTCTTACTAAGTATCTGGAGGGTCGGCTGTAACTGAAAATTTTCTTACTGGAAACTAGAATTTGCAAAAAAAAAAAAAAATTATTTCAAGAGGACCATAAGGAGGAAAGGAGAAATAAAAGAAGGGTGGGGGGACAGAGAATAATTTAATAAATGTGACATGAAGGCAGAGGGGACGGTGTGTGGGGAGAAAGAAGAGGGGGGGGAACAGTAGGAAAATGGGATGAATAAGAAAAAACACCATCAGCAAAAATATCACTTTATATGCTAACTTCAAAAATTAATCTTGCCAGGTTTGGTGGCCCATGCCTTTCATCCCAGCACTGGCAAGGCAGAGGCAGGTAGATCTCTGTGAGATCAAGGCTAGCCTGGTCGACATAGCAAAGGCCAGGTCATCTGGACTTATAGGGAGACCCTGTCTCAAAAAGACAAAATAAAATAAAATAAAAATTAATTTTAAAAAAGAATACTTGTACCTGTGCTATTATCCAATCTATTGTCGCCTTCCTAATTAGAACAACATTTCTATAATGAGTCAGCTATCGTGTTTGCCTAGATTCTAGGAAGCAGAGCCTGAGGCCAGGGTTGAGTCCTGATGCTCCAGACACACCCGGGGGCCACACATCCCTCCTAGGCCACACAGCGCAGCCCTGGAAGGAAGATAGGAGCAGGAATCTGCCTACCTGGCTTTCTCCCATCTCCTAGCTCCGCTGGTCACAGCTTGCTCCATGGAAGTAGAATTCCTCTGTATTTCTGAGTTTCTTCGTCTGGCCAATTTGATCTGTTGTTCTACAAATGCAGTCCCATGTCCGTCCCACCCAGATTTGAAATGAAGGGGAAGGTCAGAGGCTCGGGGCACAAGACTGGTTTGGCAGTGGCTAGTCATGGTTTCTTAACATCTGTTTCAAATATTGGGATATTTTTAAGATTTTTTTTTTTTAATTTGCTGGCCTGTTTGTTTTGAGACAGGGTCTTCCTGTAGCCGCAGCTTGTCTTGATCCATGATGTAGACCAGGCTGGCCTCCATCTCACAGAGATCCACCTGTCTCTGCCTTCTGTGTGCTAGAACTAAAGGCACGTGCCACCCTGTCTGGCTAAGATTTACTTTTTGTTTTTTTTTGTTTTGTGTGTGTGTGTGTGTGTGTGTGTGTGTGTGTGTGTGTGTGTGTATACAAGTGCCTGTGAAGGCTAGAAAAGGGCATCTCACCCCCTTAAACTGGAGTTATGGGTAGCTGGAAGCCACTTGCCATGGGTCCTAGAAACCAAACCAGGGTCCTTTGCAAGACCAGCAAGTGCTCTTAACCACCGATCCATCTCTCCAACTCCTTCAAAGTCCATTTTGACCAGAGGCTAAATTATGCCCCACCTCTGTGAAAATTAATCATCATTAATTCAACTGAATTTAGAGTCACCTCGGAGACACACTCTCAGCATGTTAGGAGGCTGTTTCCAGAAATGGTTCATTGAGGACAGGAGGGAAGACCCACTCTGAAGGTGGATGGCCCCATCCCATGGCCTGGGATCCCAGACTGAATAAAACATAAAAGCTAGCTAGACCCGGCATCTATCTCTCTCTGTCTCCCGACTGTGGTTGGAACGTGACCAGCTGACCCACACACCTGCCACCAGGATGTCTATCCAAGAGGGACCATACAAGAATGAGACATGACTAGCTGCCTGAACACCTGCCACCATGATGTCACCCATGATGGACTTCAATTAAACATTTTGTCACATCAATGAGAAAAATTAACACACCTTCAAAATTCCTGCCTGGGTGTTCTAAGCCCAGAATCAGACAGCTAGCTGGGCTTCAGGGATGGACTATTAAGAATGTGTCCCAACTCATAATCAGCCTTGGAGCCCACCTCTCAAGCCCTCCTTGCACACTAATTTTAAGAAGGCAGCAGTGTCAGAATCTCCCCCTTTACAACGAGAATTACCACCGTACGGAAGATGGCTACATATCAGACAGAGGGAGGGAGTCGGAGGAGGAGGAATGCCTTCATGGAGGACAGGGAAGTCCATTTCCTTCTGGTAAGCATGGTCATTCTTATGAATTTATTGTTCATCCTCTTCCTTTAATTCTTTTTAATCTGCTCTGTTACATGACTTTTTGGTCAGCAGGATGGGATCTGAATTGCATCTTTTGCTCTGGACAGAGACATGAATTTCGGAACTGCTAGGAAGAACCTAAGATGGTACTAGAACCAAAGACTAGCAGGAGGTTTTCTAGCAAAGAACAAAGACATTAACCCCTTCCTTAAGCCAAATGGATCTGTCAATCATTTCACCAGGAAAACAGCCACTGGAAAGCTATCTGTTCCAGAGGTCTTAGACACTAGCATAGAGCCCACCCAGACGTGTAGGGGGACAACAGTCCCCCTGGCCATCGCCCCCACTCATTGCCTGGGAGCATTCTCCTCCACATGGTCCCTTTGGTCTCTTCCCACTCTCACCCTTGAAAGTAGCTCATATTCCTCTGTGATAAACCCTCTGTGATAAACTCTGTCTCTCTTCAGCCCTACACTCTGAGTCTTGTCTGAATTGTGGCGATCACAAGAATCAAGGAGCTGAGAAAACCAGAGTGACCTCCCAGCAACACATTAGAATGTAACTTCTTTTGGAGACAGAGCCTTCAAAGAAGCAGTTAGGTTACTCTTTGACCTCCACAGTCACACTGTGGCACACACGCACGCAATCCATACACGTACACGCACAATAAATAAATGTAAACTTTTTATAAAATAACTAAGGTAAAATGAGATCATGTGGGCAGGCCTTCATATGATGTCTGTGCTCATAAGAAACTTGAGACAGACTCAGGAAAAATCATACAGGAAAAAACCCCCAAAAAACAGAAAGAGGTGGCCCTTCTACAAGCCAAAGAAAGAGAGGAAGGCAGTCAAGACCTTGATCTCAGACCGCCACTCCCGAGAACTGTGAAAAGCTGAATTCCTATTGTTTAAGCCCACCAAGCTGTGGCACTGTGTCAGGGCAGCCCCAGCAAGCAGATATCTGCCAACCCAGATCCCATCCTGACTTATTTTAAGTCTGTCACTCATTTGTATTCCCTTGAGGTCAATCCCTAAAGCAGCTAAATTATTAACTCTCTGAATCCACCAGAATGAATGGGCCTTCTTAATTTCTTTAATCAACATGAGAGTCTCCAATAAAGCCTGTTTTTGCTAGTAGGATGCAGCAACATAATCAAATAGGCACTATATGTTTTAATGAATAATTTATATATTGCACTGGTATTAGCACTGCAATTATCTCCCTACCACTTGCTGGGACCTCGCAACAATTATTAATATATTAGTGCACTGATTATTGAGATCGCAGAGCAACTTCAATCAAGTCAACGAAAGAGATGAAAAAATAATAGAGGTTATAGATGTGCTATCAAAAACAGAGCTCCAATATGCAAGATCCACGGGCTCAGCACAGACAAATTTTTTAAAGCAAAGCAGAAAAGCACTATTGGTTGAAACGTCAAGCATTTCTATGGCTGTGATGAGCATCACTGTGTAATAATTGACTCGATCAGCTCAGTTGCTGCTTCAGGGATTAGAAAAATCATGTAAATTGAACAAAAAACACTTTAAATGATCAAAGATGAGAGAGGAGGGGGCATGCCAAGAGAACCAGAAGACAGCAAACCAGAGCATGGTTCTGTTTCAGCAGAGGACTTACCAGTGTCCTGCAAACACGATGCACTCACTCATTCACAGCACAGCACCCAGTGCTGCTCTGTGCTGCCTGTGGTGTCTCTTCCCCTTTCTGCTAGCTGTCTGCTCTTCGTTTGGAAGGCCCTGATCTGTCTTCTTCGTGCCTTGAGTTTAAATCTTCTTAACCACATTTTATGGGTTTGCCATTCACACATGGAGTTTTGGATCATATTCACATTCATTCAAATGCCTTTGTTGGAGGGTCCATGTATTTGGGGGAGGAAGGTAAACAGAACCTATCCTGTCCTCAAAGTATGTCCCATGTAGAGTGACAAACACTTAGAAGGTATGGCCAAATTTCTGTATTAGAGTTCTCTAAACAGAATGGAAAGAATGAATATATATATATATGTGTGTGTGTGTGTGTGTGTGTGTGTGTGTGTGTGTGTGTGTATCTACATTAAAAGGGGATTTATAGGATGAGAGAGATGGCTCAGTAGTTAAGAGCATTGACTGCTCTTGCAGAGGACCCGGGGTTCAGTTCCCAGCACCCACATGGTGGCTAACAACTGTCCTAACCCCAGTTCCAGGGGACTGAACATTCTCTTCTGACCTCTTGTGGGCTTTGCACAACACAGATGCACTTACATCCATGCAGGCAATACATTCATGCACATAAAATAAAGATAATAAATAAAATATTTTCTTTAAAAGTGGGGGGATTTATTAGACTGGCTTACATGATATGGTCTAGAAGATTCAACAATGACTGCGCCACACTGGAGAGGCTGAGAGTCCAGTAATCCTCAGTCTATGAGGCTGGCTGTCTCAGAAGTCCCAAATGGCACTGAAAGCCCAGGGGATCCCTGGAGAGCTGCTGGTCTTCATTCTGGAAGAGCCAGCCAAAGAGGCTCTGATATTTGTGATGGACTGCCACAGCAACAGGGTAGATGAACTTGCCGGAAGGAGTTAAGGCAAGCAGGGCCAGGCAACATTTATTTCTTCTCCATCTGCATGCTAACAGTGGACAGAAGTAGGATTTAACTTGGAAATTTATTCATCTCCCTGTTCCCCATACTTTCTGCCCATGCCCCCATCATAAAAGGCAACCTTTCAATAACAAAATGGGTATGTGTGGTGTGTTCTTGTAACATAGAATTATAAATGAATGAGCCGTATGGACATACATCACTCATATGACATTGAGTGAAAGAAACCAGACATTAGAGGGTGATGTGTGTCTGGATAATGGATCACAGAAATGATGTGTGGAGGCAGGCAGTACTAAGCTGCATGGGTAGAAGTCAGGAAGTGGAGGCCAGCAGGGGCAGGACAGGAGACAAAGCTCCTTGCTGTAACTGGCAGCAATCCAAGTTCTCTGCAGAGGCCTCTCATCAGGTCAAGCCAGGATTCTTGACTCTAATGCCAAAAAGCACTTCAGGGCAAGTCAGTATGAAGCAAAGCCAGAGTTTATTAAGACGCACAGCTTTAGACCCAGCACTCAGGAGGCAGAGGCAGGGAGATGTCTGTGAGATAGAGGCCAGTCTGGTGTACACAGCAAGTTCCAGGCTATAGGGAGAAAGAAAGAAAGGGGGGGGGGGAAGGGAGGGAGGGAGGAAGTTTTTATGCAATTTTAGGCACTGACATCAAGGGAGGAGAGAAAAAGATTGAGGGACTCTTAGGAAATGGCCAGTGAACAGACAAGACACAGCTGTGTGTGTCTCCGGATATAATCATGTTTCAGTGTCTCAGTAGTCATGTATATGACTTTGGTGGCTCTCAAAGTTATATTGTATGTTTAAACATAACTTGGATGCTGTATGATGTCTGGGTGATGTATCGTGGAAATGACATGTCAAGGCAGACAGTACTAAGCCGCATGGGTAAAGAACTCAGGAAGTAAAGCCCAGCAGGGGCAGGAACAGGAGACTCATGTTTAAAAGTTTTCTCAGGAACTTCTCTTTTTTTAGTAAATAAGTTTGTGTGGAGTGTGTGTGTGTGCACGCACTAAACAGTTCACAAGCACCTGCAACTCAGACACAGGATCTACGCCCTCTTCTGGCCTCCACAGACACTGCACTCCTATGTACAAAAACACACAGAGACAAATAAAAATAAATAAATAAAAGACAGATGTTTTGATCTTCTCTCATATCCACAGGCTGGTCAGATGTGCAGACTCAGGCGGCCTTGCAGTAAAAGTGACTGACTATGTGCTCGCTTCAGCAGCACATGTACTAATACTCAAATGATACAGAGACAATTAGCATTGGCCCTGTACAAGGGTGACATGCAAATTCGGGAAGTGCTCCATATTTTTTATAATAAATACAAGTTCCTGAAAAACAATAACTGATTGTTACTATTTGAAAAAGAACATAGGTTTGACTGTAAACAAAGTTTATAGTCGTAAGATTCTCAGAAAGTACAAGCTTACAGCTGGGAAAGGAATGAGGCTAAGTACAAAGGTCTTCTATACTCACCTCGAGTATGACTCACACTAAACTATGACACTTGTTTAAAGTATCTCTATACAAACATAAGCTGGCTATGGTGGCTCATACTGTAATCTCTGCACTTAGAAGGTAGAGGCAAGAGGATCAGAAGTTCAAGGTCAACCTCAGCTACATAATGAGTTCTAAACCAGCCTGGGCTACTTGGGGCCCTGTTTCCAAAGAAAAAGAAAGAGAAAAATAAAGAAAAGAAGGGACAGAGAGAGAAAAGGAAGAAAAGAGGGAGGGAGGGAAGGAGGGAGGGAGGGAGGGAGGGAGAAGGGGAGGAAAGCAACTCTATGTCTGCGATCTTTATAGCAAATTTTGATAATTGTATTGGAATTTTTTAATGTGTATGAGTGTTTTGCCTGCATGTATGTAAGTATGCCTGTGTCATGCAATACCTGCAGAGTTCAGAAGAGAGCACTGGATCCCCTGAACCCAGGTCCTCTGCAAGAACAGTTAGTGCTCCCAACCACTGAGCCATCTCTCCAGCTGACAAGCGATTTCAACCAGACTCCATGTTTCCTTCATCGTCCCTGTGTTTCATCCTGGCTCACAGTGACTGGGGACTAGGCAGGGGGAGTGAGGGCTGGTTAGTCGCCGGGTGGGGGAGGGGTGCTGGCCTCATTCTCATTTCCTGATGACTGGTTTAAGCGGATATAGTCATTGTGAGAATTACTGAGCTGTACTCCTACAAAGAGCCCTCTTCTAGGCACATTACATCTCCGCAGTTTTGTGGCAATGCCATCAAGGGGCACTACCCACCAACACAAAGTTTTCTAATATTGATGATAATTGAGCTCCCAGTTTTCCTGATTGTCACAGAAACAGATAAGAGTGATATTTCTCTCTGACCAGTCTCAAAGGGAGGCATCACTTTCTTTAAAATGCTGACAGATCGTCATAGCTAAGTCTCCTGTACATCTAGGCTGAAATCAGACTCTGCAATATAATTGGCTGGTCTTAGCCTGTACCCACTCCATGTGGAAGTTAAAAGCCACAGGAAATTGGGTTGATACAACAAAAACAGGGAAGTTCACATTTAAAGGCGGTAGAGAGGATAGGACGGGCAAGGGCGCCAAAGACAGCAACAGATGAGTGAAAGAAATGTGTTTTTAAATTACAGCCATTAGATGGAAAAGACGAAATGCTCTTTAGTACCATGAAGCCAGAGAGATCTATTGAATGAACCTCCACATAGGAAATAACATTTTTGAATACAGAAAAAGATACCTTGTTTAACCCATGCACACCAAAAAAACATAAATGAGTCAGTTGTGCCAGATAAGCTTGAAAAAGAATAATAAACATTCCCCTTAGGGAACAATATAATCAGAGAGGAAATCAATTTAAAATTTTAGAATAGAAGAATAGATTCTATAATTTAAGATCCATAGTTAATTGGTAGAATTGAGAGTCTTTGCACTTTTGCATGCATCTAGAGTCTATTGCATTTTAAAGTAAGTCCACAGGTCCAAGCTTTGAAGACAAAATTACACATCATGATGATCATGGTGATGGTGACCATGTTGCGCTCTATCGACCAAAAGCAGGCTTCTCCTAGCCTGATTAGAGCCACACTCAATCACTCCATGACAGACATGAAATGGATCTACAGTCTACCCTTGATTTCAAACAAGGACTTAGGAAAATGGTTCAGAATATAAAATTATGGAAAACATTATGGTACATCAAAGCGAAGCAAGTTTAATTAGGCTTAGTTTGATAATTGCTGAAAACAAAGAACCCGCCTCGCAGCATGTCTGGTATAAAATCCAGCAGTAAGTCCGGTTGATCCAAATTAAAACCGCCCTATCTACCATCCCACATGAATCCTTTTATCTGAAAGCTACAGAGAACAAAGACTTTCAATTCCACGCAGAATTACACAGGGTGGGACGCTTTTTCATCAGAGTTTGCTTTGGCTAAAACCTGCCTATATATGTTCCGAGTTTCTATTTTTAAAATACTATATATACAGACTTTAAGATAAAAGCCAACAGATTCAGGGATCCTAGCAAGCGTCAGAGTGCTCCTGCAGTACCCACGCAGTCACAGAATCCATTTCTACTTCTCCCCCAGAGGAGTCATGTGAGAACAAATGTCAAAGTCTTGCGGCCAAATTCTTCTCTGAATTATTGATTCTATGGAAGGGAAATATAGAAACTGGCCTCTGAGGAGAAGTATAAAATATTCCCCAGATTTTAAATAAATTAGGAACAGTGTGTTCTTGCTATGCCGATTTTTCAAAGTGGAGAACGAGGGTAGAGAACGAGACAAAAGAGAGAGGTGACGGCGGAGTGTGGGTCGCGCTTCCTGCCTTGGCCCACAATGCCTTTGAGCCCCCAGGTCTCCTCTCTTGTTCCTTACATCATTCCCTCCAGCTACCTTCCCACCTGAACTGGAGTTCAAGCACACAGACAGAAACACAGACACACAGACACGCACACAGACACACACAGACATCCACACACACACACACAGACACACACAGACACACACAAACACATATAGACACACACACAGAGACACACAGACATACACAGCTACATAGACACACACATAAGCACACACACAGACACACAGACACACACAGTCATACAGATACACAGACACACAGACACACATGTACACATACACACACATTCATCTGTCCCATCACAAAATTTAGAAAAGTCAGCACTTACATGAAAAAAATTCAATCTCATTCATAAATAAAATATTTAACACATTAAATATCATTTTTGTTTATCACAAATGGTAAATGGGTCAAACAGAAAATGGTTAATACTGGAAAGAGGGTTCAGGAAGAGATACTTCTATAAATATGGCTAAGGAAAGACCAATCAGAATCACCTCTTTTTAAAATATTTATATATTTTTATTTGAGGTGTATATGTGTATGAGTGTTTTGCCTATGTGTATATATGTGCTACATTGCCCGCAGAGGACAGAAGAAGGTGTCAGATCCCCTGGAACTGGAGTCACAGATGGTTGTGAGCTGCAATGTGGTGCTGGGAACCAAATTCTAGTCCTTCACAGAGCAGCAAGTGGTATTAACTGCTTATCCATCTCCTCAGCCCCCAAAATTATCTATTTGAAAATCAGTTTGACAATATTAAATTATGAGCGTTTTGTATTTTTAAGTTATACATAGTGACAGATTTTCTTTTCAATTTTTAAAAATTTATTTGTGTGTGTGTGTGTGTGTGTGTGTGTGTGTGTGTATGCAGGGGTCCATGTGCCACAGCACAAGTATGGAGGTCAGAGAACAACTTTCAGGAGTCCAGTCTCTCCTTCCACTGTGGGAGCCGGGGATTGAATTCAAGTCATTAGACTTGCAAAACACAGTTTTGCCTACTAAAACTATTTTGCCAGCCCCACAAAGACAGTACTTCTAAGAATTACCAAAAAGATAATCAAAGCTATGAACAAAATTTAATATAGAAGACCTATTGAGTATAACAGGTTAAAAGTCATCACCCTTAGCAGAAGCACTATAAAAGTCCAGCGTTAAGCCAGGCTTGGTGGCACAGGCTTTTAATCCCAGCGTTCAGGAGGTGGGGGCAGGCAAATCCCCATGAGTTCAGCTGGGGCTACATAATGAGACCCTATCTCGGAAAAAAATGTAGCAATGAGCCTCCCAGAACTCGAAGGTAAGACCCTGTTGCTGAAGACAGGACATACTTTGGAAACCAAATTTGGAATAAGGGAGCTGGAACTGACCTGGGAGCCACTTTGTTCCTAAAGGCCAGCTCTCATAGCTCTGGAGAGCACTATGCAAGTAGCCAAGGGAGAACAACAATTGATAACCCAACACCAGCTTCATGACCAAATAACCACATCAATGACTGGCACAGCATTCGACACTGGTACAATAGTGGCACTTTTATCTTGGGGCCAATCAACAACTACCTAATTGGTCTGAGAGTCCATTCAACGGGAGGAAACTCATGTATGATACTGTAATCATAGCCAAATACTTATGACTGAAGAGTTCATAGATCTTAGAGAAATCCCCAGGGCTGTCACATCCCTAAGGTAATATAACTTATTACTAAATGCAAAAAAAATTAAAAAATTAAAAAAATATATATATATATAATCTTTATATTTACAGTCAAGGATCCCAGTCACCAATCATCACAGAGGCTTCTTTTGCACCAGATGGAGACTAATACAGAGTACCAAAAATGGTCACACACAGATATTGTCTATGAATTGCCCATGCCTAAGCAGCACATCCACAATGCAGCCTGTACACCCAAGGCAAGGCTCACGCAATATAGAGCAAGGGGTAAAGAAGTCATTAATGAATCTTGTAATTCTCATTAATGAAGCCCCCTCATGCAACAGAGGGCCAGTGACACAAAAGTTCACACATGGTGAAAGCATAGAGATTAGGAGTCTGCAGAGTGTGGGTCTCTGGACAGGACTCCTATGTTAAGTTTCACTCACCCAGGACTCAGAGATCATTGAGGAGGAGCGGGCAGGAAAATTATAAGAGCCAGTGAGGAGGTGTGTGACCGTATAGAAAAAGAATCGTACAAACTCCTGGCAACATACTCGTATGAACCTACAGCAATGGTATCAGCATGCTCCAGACCCACGCAAACTCAGGCAGACAAAAAGCCAGCATGGAACTGGGGAGATGGGAGGCAGACCCCAGTCTTTGCTGAAGAAATATTGGCAACTGATTACTGTTGGGTGAGAAGAGCTAGTCTTCCTAAAGTGAGGGACTCCAGGAAGGCTGACTGGACCTCAGTGGATGAACCTGCACTGAGGTCATTTGGGGACACTAACCTGACACAACAGACCTTAACACAGACGAAAGAATGTCAGGATCCCAGTTGGGGGTCTCTGGGAGGTGCCAGGGGGAGGGGTCTAAAGATGATTAAGATTGTTTCAGGTGTTCTGTATGAAACACTGTGGCAATGAGGGCTTCCCTGACCCTACATCTTCACCAGCATGTGTTGTCATTTGTTTTCTTAACATTAGCAGTTCTGACTGGAGTAAGATAAAATTTTTAAATAGTTTTAATTCACATTTCCCTAATTGCTAAGGATGTTGAACACTTTTTAAAGATACTTCTTAGTCATTTTAATTTCTTCTTTTGAGAATTTCTATAGCTCTTTTTTAAATTGAATCATATGTTTTCTTGACTCTTGTTTTTAGTTCTTTCTAAATTCCAGAAGTCCTCTATCAGATGTACAACTACCAAAGATTCTTTCCCACTCTGTGGGCTTTCTCTGTACTTGATTCGTTGTTTCCTTTGCTGCACAGAAACGTTGTACTTTAATGAGGCCCTGTCTGTCAAGGGTTGACCTTAATTCCTGAGCAGATTATGTCTGATTTAGAAAGTCCTCTCCTATACCTATTTCTGTTAGAGTACTGCCTATGTTTTCTTCTGACAGTTTCAACACTGAGGTCTTTGATTCATTTGGAGCTTGTTTCTGGACAGAGTGACAGGCATAGTTCTAATTTCACTCCTCTCCACATGGAGATCCAGTTTTCCCAGCACTGTTTATTAAAGATGCTGTCTTCCCTCTGGTGTGTACTCTTGGCACCTCTTGGCACCTCTGTCAAATACCAAGGGGTGTGATTGCATGCCCTCATGTCTTGGTCTTCTATTTTGATCCGATGATCTACATGTCTGTTTTTGTTCTGGTACCATGCTGTTTTATTACCATAGCTCTGCAGTATAGTTTGAAATATGGCATGATAATCCCTCCAAGTAATTGATCTTTTTGCTCAGGATTTATTTGGTTTTTCAGACTCTTTTGTGGTTCCATCTAAATTTTAGGAAGGTTATTTTCTAGTTCTGTGAAAAGTGTCCTGGGGATTTTGATTGGGATTGCATTGGATCTGTATGTTGTTTTAGGTAGGGTAATCATTTTCACCAATATGAATTCTACCACTCCATGAGCACAAGACTTCGTTCTACCTTCTAGTCTTCTTCAGTCTCTTCAAAGACCTAAAGTTTTCACTGTAGAACTCTTTAACATCTTTGGTTAAGTTTATTCCTAGATATTTTTGAGGCTATTGTGAAGGGGGAGGTCTCTTAAAAAACTAAAAATAGATTTGCCATGTAATACAGCTATACCACTCCTTGGCAGACACCAAAGGGCTCATTATCCTGCTTCAGAGACACTCACCCAGCCACGTTTGTTGCTGCTCTTTTCACAATAGCTAAGAAATGGAAACAGCCTGAGTGTCCATCAACTGATGAATGGAGAATGCAAACACGGTACATCTACATTGTGAAGCTCTACTCAGTGGTAAAGAAAATAAAATCAAGAAATCTGCAAAGTAAATGGGTAAAATGAGAAACTGCTATACTTTGTGAGGTAGCACAGACTCGGACAAACAAACAACCCATGTTCCCTCTCAAGTGTGGATCCTAAATCCAAACCTTTATATGAGACTAAATATCCAGATGGAACCGCAGGAGCCAGGGAAATGGAAGATAATCAAGGAGGAAGAGGAAGTAGGAGTCTGGGAGAGGAGAGTAGTAGGAAACGGTGCTGTCAAGGGGAAATGGAGGGCGCTTTAACTGGGGAGGGGAGAGGGACTGCTATACAAGACAGAGGCGGAGAGACATAAATAACACTGAAGTGGTTTGATAACACAAAGGGAAATGTATTTAATAAGCCTAACGAAAAATATACGTGTAAAATAAGTGTGAGTGTATGTGTACTACTAATAGCTATATAACAAAAATCACAGTGCCAGGCATGGGAAACCTCTCTGAATTGTTGGTCAGGGTAGACCAAGAGGCTCTCAAAATAATACAAGGTATTGCCACATCCCTTGATCGCTTTCCAGAACTTGAAGGCAAGGCCCTGTTGATGAGATAGGACATATTTAAGACACAGGACTTGGCACAATTGAGCTGGAGCTGTCCTGGAAACCTCCTCCCTGAAGACTAGCTCTCATTGCATCAGAGGATACTACACAAGCTACCAAAGAAGAAACCCAATCAATGGTCCTAGGCAGCTGGAAAGTCTATGACCCACAACGACTGGCCCAGCAGACTATCTCTATTAGTGCAGTAATGGTACTTTTATCTTGGGAATAATCAACAGCTGTCTCATTGGACTTATGTCCTGCTCAGCGGGAGGGAAATCATGTATGTCACTGTAAGCACAGGCATGTACACGTGGCTGGCAAGGTCATAGTTCATAGAGAAAACCCACTTCTATCATTTCACTAGACTAACATAATTGCTTACTGTATTCTAAATACATAACCTTATGTTTACAGACAAGTGTGCCTCTCACCACTCATCAAAGAAGCTTGTTATGCAACAGACAGACTATGACAGAGTTCCATGACTGGTCAAATGAAGAGAACAAGTGACTGTAAAGTGCCCAGTCCTAAGTGACACATCTACAGTGCAACCTCTACACCCAAGGCTCAGGGAACACTGGAGAAGAGAGGGTAAAAAAATCTAAGAGGGACAAGACACCAGCTTCTAGTTAATGCACTCTAAGCATGATGAAATCTCCACAGGATGGTAGTCTAACAAGAACTGCATAGTGACAAAGTCAGTTGACACGTCAAGGTGAATGTCATGAGGTCCCACCTCAAGGATGAAGAGCTATAGGCTGTCAATGGATGCTGACAGAACTGGGGGGAGGGATCAGTTCTCTCCAAGAACTAGTTCCCTGAGAGGTTATCTAACCCCAAATGGACAGCCCTAAACACGGTGCACATGAGCATCTCTAAATGGACTCAGTATTATATATATGTATATATTTATAAATGCATGTATGCATATGTAACAATAATAATCAAATAAGAGGACAAGAAGTTGAGAGGGAGTGGAGAGACATGGGAGGAGATGGGGGAGAGGGCGGGGCGCTGGCAAGGGTGAAAATAGCACAAAGACAATACTCACGTTTGAAGTTCCCCCAAATAAAAAAATTTTTAAACGAAAATGTGACAAGCCAGGTTGTAAAAATGGTGGCCACAAGGGCAGCCAGAACAGACCCTGCACGGCGGAATTCTTAGGATAAGAAGTTCTATAGCCAGGGCTAGGGTTGTAACTCAGAAGTAGAGCTCTTACACAGGATACAAGAGTCTGGGCTTAATCCCTGGATCAATGGGGAAAAAAATGACAGGTAACTCGGGCTTTGCATATTTTGATTGACAGGTCTCTAGAGCAAGATCAGACATGAAATTGATGACTGAAGCCAAGGTCATGGGCACAGAGCAGACAAGAAGGAGAACCTGTCCCATTTGCAACGCTGTGCAAAGTTGCGGCCACTACCTTCAGAAAAGATCCTGACTTTTTATAATACATACATGCAACAGTTCAAGTACTATAGAAAATGTGAAATAAAGTTAAAATATATCCTGAACACTCCTACGTGAAATACATCATTGCTAATATTAAAGTATACATGGCTCCAGCAGCTCTCTGTGCCGATATAGGCTAGACAGGGAAATACTTTTATAAAAATAGGATTATAATATAACTTCTATTTTTATTAAAAAGCATTACATTCAATTTCACTTTAATTTAACAGAATGAATAGAAAATAAAATGGAACTAAAGGGATAGATGACATCTAGGTAAACATTTTTCACCAGTAAAAATAGTTTTTTGTAAAATATCCCTCCAAGGTTAAGAAAAAGAGAGGCTGAAATTATTGGATTTAAGATCTGTGCATGTGTCAACTTTAGACAGTATTGCTATTGTCTATAATGAAAGATAAAATGTTTTAATGTATTTTCTTAATTTTTTGATATACTTATTTTTATTTTATGTGTACAAATATTATGCTTTCATGTATGTAAGTGCACCCACATTGTACAATGCC
This sequence comes from Eospalax fontanierii, assembly GCA_035773235.1. NCBI lineage: Eukaryota > Metazoa > Chordata > Mammalia > Rodentia > Spalacidae > Eospalax > Eospalax fontanierii. The sequence continues at coordinate 56,298,991 of CM069542.1, read as the reverse complement.
TTGGAGGTCAGAAGGGGTGTCAGATCCCCTGGAACTGGAGTTATGGATGGTTGTTAGTAACCATGAGGGTGCTGGGATTAGAACCTGGGTCCTCTGCAAGAGCTGAGTGCTCTTAACCACTGAGCCATCTCTCCAGCCTGAATGCATTTATTATTAGTGCATATGTATATGTGTGAATATATGATGTGTGTGTGATGTGTATGAGATATGTGGGTATGATGGGGTGGACACACATGTCAAAGAGCACATGTGGAGGCCAGAGAACTACTTTGTGGAGTCAGTTTTTTGCTTCTACCTTTACATGGGTTCTGGGGATCGAACTCGGGTCACCAAGCTTGTAAAGGCAAGCACCTTCACCTGCTGAGCTATCTCATTAGCTCCCAACAAGCACCCTTATATTCCTTCTTAGTTTCTTATTTTTGTAAATGGCATTGGTTTTCCTTCATTGGAAGTATTTATAATAATTAGATTTGGCTGGGTGTGGTGATGCATGACTTTAATCCCAGCACTCAGGAGGCAGACAGGATCTCTTTGAGTTCAAGGCCAGCCTGGTCTACATATCAACTTCCAGGCCAACTGGAAGGCTACAGAAATAGCCTGTCTCAAAAAAGACAAAAAAAAAAAAAAAAAGGAAAGTAATAACATTTAGATTCAGTTGAGTCATCTTAATTCTCAGAGCTGTGTCAACTTTGTTTTATATTCAAGTTTATCATAGACAAACGTGCACATGGTAAAACCTTTCTAAGACATGAGTCAAGAGCCTGTGTCTTCTGCTTGGAAGTGCAAGCTGATGCAGCAGCAGCGACTGGCACATCACTCCATTTGTGTCATGCAGTAGAGGCCCAATTGCCAGTGCGTTTACTGCCAGTGGGTTTTTATACACACATTTACATAACTGGAATCAGGCTGTGCTCAAAAGTGGACGCACTTAGCATCTTCAAACTTCAGTAGAGTGACTGTCAACTTAAAGCCTGTAGGACCAGGGCTGGAGAGAGGGCTCAGTGGTTAAGAGCACCGGCTGCTCTTGCAGAGGACCCTGGTTCAATTCCCAGCACCTACATCATGGCTAACAACCATCTATAACTCCAGCTCCAGGGGATCCAACACCCTCTTCTGACCTCCACAGGCACTGCATGACATGAGTGTACTTACATACATGCAGGCAACACACTCATGCACATAAAATGAAAATAATAATAAATAAAATATTACTTTTAAAAAGCTCCATAGGGCCGAGTCGGGAACATCCCACCCCAGCAGACCCTCAGGACTCTAAGTTTTAAAAACATCCAGCTCCTTGCTCAGGAATTACCCCACTTCTGACACTGGCAGTTACAGGATGGGTCCTGTGACCACAACACTGAGGAAGAGAAAAAATTCAGATGGTATTGGAGGCAAGAATTATGTCATTACACCAGCGTTCTCCTCCCTTGGCAAGAATTTATGGTCACGGTGGCCTTCCCCATCTTCCTTTCCCCAGAGTTCAACAAAGGGCAGGCCAACCCACCTGTTCCCCGCCCCACCCCTTTAGAGGACAGTGTTTCAGTTACCTCTTTGTTTCATCTTGTACAGAAAGGAGAGAGAGAGAGAGAGAGAGAGAGAGAGAGAGAGAGAGAGAGAGAGAGAGTCATTATATAGTCCAAGCTGGCCTGGAAGTTACAATCCTCTTGCTTCAGTCTTCCAGCTATGGAGCTAAAATGTGCACCACCATAACCATTTCCCAACATATGGATTTTGAGGGGTGTGTTTAAACCATAACAGTCATACAAAGAAGTATTTTCTTCTTAAAAGATACTCAGAAAGGTCCATCAAGATGCTCAATGGATAAAGGCATTGCCAGACCTGACGACCAAGCTTGACCCTTGGGATCCACACAGTGGTGGGACTCCCACAAGATGTCTTCTGACATTCATGCACACACATGTGGCAAGCACGTGTCCACACACACACAAAGATATAAACTAAATACATATGAAAAATATTTCAAAGGATGTTCAAAAAGTCAAAAGTAAGAGACTTTTTTTCTCGTATTGCACCTTGGCTACTGTCCTGCCCCACTTGTTCTGTTTGCTGGAGAAACCAGTTGTTCTTACTGCAGCGTCATGTTCCCTAGTAGCTCCTCTCTGGGCTGCAGATTGGGCTCAGCAGTTAAGAGCACTGGCTGGTCTTGTAAAGGACCCAGGTTCAGTTTCCCATACCCACATAGCAGGTAACAACAATCCGTAACTCCAGTTCCAGGGGATCTGACACCCTCTTCCGGCTCCATAGGCATTACATGACACAGGTGCACTTACAAGCATGCAGGCATAGACATTAAATAATGATCTCTTCTAATTGCCTCAACTTCTGACTTCTTTTATGTGCACTGTGATTAGGTCAGCTGAGCCCTCTGAATCACTTATTTCTGCCTCAACTCTATTACATTTGGTGATTTTATCTGTTTTTTTTTTTTTTTTTTTAGTACAATTATGTGTGACTCATCTGTGGTGATTTATTTTTATGGTCAACTTGATGGGATTTAGAGATACCTAGGACATTAGTAAAACACACTTCTGGGTTGGCTTTGAAGAAATTTCTAGAGACTGGAAGATTGGGAGGTCTTTGACCCAACTGAAGGTTTAATTCACTGATAAACTGAAAAACTAAACTTGAATAGACTGTTGGGGAAGGTGAGAGCTGCTGGGAGGAAGGAGATCACTAAGGGCATGTCCTCACGGGGCGTATCTGCCTTGGCTCCTTCCGGCCTTACCTCCTGGTAGCCCCAATGTGACCAGCATGTCCTCACGGGGTGCATCTGCCTTGGCTCCTTCCGGCCTTACCTCCTGGTAGCCCCGATGTGACCAGCATGTCCTCATGGGGTGTATCTGCCTTGGCTCCTTCTGGCCTTACCTCCTGGTACCCCGATGTGACCAGCCTCATGCCCCACCATATGCTCCTGCCACCACAGTGTTCTGACTCAGCAAGCGTGCCCAGCAATGGAGCAAGCGAAACTTTGGAACTGTGAGCTAAGATCACGTAAGTTGTTTTTCTCAAGTATTTGTTACAGCAACAAACTGACAAATTGCTTTTCAGTCCCTCTAATCCTTCTCATCTTTTCATTTTGTTTTTCGTCTTCATTTGCCCCCTTGATTTGCTGAAGTCATGTTCTATGATGTGAAGCCTTCTTGACAGTTACTTCTGATGGGGAGTGGGGGAGGTGGGTTGTTGGTTATATTTTCTTCGGCCATAGCTTCTTAGACTATATTTCTTTTCTAGTCCCTGGTGTGCACACCAGTTTTTATCTTTCCGGTGTTTGACAACAGACCCTGCCCCCCGCCAAACCTTCCATTTCTGGCACAAAGCATGCGTGCTGAGGCCCAGCCTGAGCATCTCCACTTGTATACATTCTTATTTCTCCTAGCAGATACGCCGGAAGGGCTGCCATGTTGTAATCTAGCTGTTATACCCTGAGGGCAGGAGACAAGACAGGCAGGGCACATCAGACTTGGAAGATGATTTTTTCACCACCTAATTAAGACTGAATGCTCCCGAGTCTGTCCTGATTCCAGTGTAAAAGATCCATGGAATCCCCACACCCAGCAGGGACAGTGCCATTTGCTCATCTTTTTTCTGTCTTTATCTTCCTGATCCCAGTAATAAAGAAAAAGTATAAAGACATCCCCTCAAATAGGTTGTCTACAACTTGGATACATTTCCACTTCAGGAAGATACCTACAGGACCAAGGTTAGGTACCATGCCTGAATCCATTTCCGTGGCTGTAATAGTTCAACATTTGCAGCATTGAATAGTTCTCTTTTGAGGTTTAAATACTAACATTTTTAATTGCCCTTACTCTTTAGTTCATTTTTATGCTTAGTGGTGTTGATTTGGCAAGGGATTGTGGGAGGGAACTCTTGATATGCAGATTCCCTCTGTCCTCTTTACTTCTTTCCCAATATTACAATTTTAATGCTGGGTCACACATCCAATAGCACACACTAATACAGATTAGCGCTTCTAACCTACGAAACTCCATCAGGGACAAATTCAGGCACATTTCTCTCTCAGACGTTGTCAGGACTGAGACCAGAATAGAATCAGAATTGAGAAAAGAGATCCATTCAATTACTTAAGTCCATCCTGAACAGCAAGAACAAAATGAACTTCCAGAACTGGAGAGCAACAGCTGTCGCCCGTGGAGCTTCCCTGGGAGTCCACACAATCCTTTCCACAATGGCACTGAAGCAGCATTATTTAGAGTCATCTGTGGACCTGACCCAACTTTAAGTACTCTTGTAATATAGGCATCTGGGGTTACATGATCTTGAATTGATCAATTAGTGTTTACTGAGTACCTACTGTGTGCCTGTCACTGTGCCCAGAGCTGGAGGACACTAATGAAAGGTCTCTGAGTTTTGAGAACCCACCAGTTGGAGGGATAAGAGGTGTGCACCCAAAACAGTGGTAGAATGGCTCAAAGCAGGAGATAAGTGCTTTCCTCTCTGAGCTCAGACTGGATCTAAAGGTTTGATTAGCCTGATTAAATCTGCTGGGAAGGCCCTGAGAGGTCATTTTCTGCAACTTCTCACACTGAAGCACTCGTCATAAATGCCTGTTTGTTGAGCAGACGTTGCTGGTAGTTAACTGTTAACTGCAACGAACACTTTAAAAATAGGAAATTATTGAGCTTTTTGCTGTAAAAGGTTTTTGAACCACCCATTAGTCTAGCCAGTTTTCCCTTGGAAGCATGTAAAACTGTCACTCTGAGTCACTGTGAGTCAGCCACAGGCTCACTGAAGCTCCTTTGGTTCAGAAAGACAAGTGAACTTGCGTCCCACAGGAGTGGAGGCACCCAGACCCACTACCCTTCTAGGTCCCCTAAAACTGAGTGTGTCCCTGCCATTCCTGAATCAAAGTTAGTATTTGTAAACAAATTTCAGATTGGACAAAAATACAGTAAAAATGGGGGTGTGGAACCAAGCTTGGGTTCAAAAATCCAGTTCAGGCCCCTTATCTGCAGAATGGAGTGAGGAGAGCCTACCTAGGGAGGCTGTTCGAGGGCTGATGTAGCAATTCAAGGAAAGATCAGGATGCTGGGCAGTGCTCGGCAGCTAGAAGTGCCTTTCCTTCTACACAGTAGGCTTTGTACTTCTGTGGCCCTACCAGGACCCATGACTTTAGAGCTCTAGGAGTTCATTCAATCAGTAGACCAGATTGACCTCACAGAGATCTGCCTGTCCCTGCCTCCCAAGTTCTGGAATTAAAGGCAAGTACCACCGCACTCAGCCCTTAAAAACACATCAATGAGTGCACAGTGATGCTGAAATGTTGAAGCTCTATAATGAAATCTGATCGTATCACCTCCCATTTCCCCCGTCCAGCTCCCTGCACACACCCCAACAACCCCTGCCAACTTCATGTCTTCCTTGTTCTCTTGATAATCCACTAAGTCCAGTTAGTGTTACTCATATGTGCTGGGTGTGGGGCATCCACTGGAGCATGGGAAACCTATCAGCAGCTATATGATGCACACTCAGACCTCCTGTGCATGGAGCACTCACCTTACACATACACTCAGACCCCCTGTGTTCTGAGCACCTTACACACTCAGACCTCCTGTGCATCCAGCACCGTGCACACACTTAGAACAATCATGGTATATACTGTCCAAACATGCCTATTAAGTGAATGTATTTATCCATTTCACAATTATTTATTGACCATTGTGTCATCTGTAGGTAGTTAGAAGATGTTAACCTGGTAAAAGCCACGTAACCAACATGTGCTGGAACTGAAATTTACAACCACAACCTGTGCTTTGCACCAGCTTACCTTTCTCCAGCTACAACTTGCTATTTCCACAAAGGGAGCAGTAAATAGATAGTATGCATTAGCCAGGGACCTCCAGAGAGATGAACCAATAGGTTAGAGAATAACCATCAGAGAGAGAGAGAAAGAGAGACAGAGACAGAGGCCGACAGACAGAGACAAGCAGAGAATGAACAGTCCAAACACCTAACAGGCAAGGAGTCCACAGGCCTTAGAACCAGGAAGTCCAAAAGCAAGAAAAGATGCTTGTTCCAGCTCCAACAGAAAAGCAGAGTAAATTTAAACTTCCATCTGCTTTTCTCTTCTATTCAGGAGTTCGACAGAATGGAAGAGACCTCCCGTACCCAGGAGAGCAAACACTTTACTCAGACCACCAACCCCAGTCAGTGATGCTCTCCCCTGGAAACATTTTGACAGAAACAGAGAAAAATGGTTAACCAGATATCCCATAGCCCAGGAAGCTTGACACGGAAAATTGACCATCAGAGGGTAGATCACGGAGGACTGGAAAGCTGGATAGATGAGTGTCTAATCCTTGTTGTGGATAACAAGAACCCATCAGAATATCGAGATAAATAGTACTTAGTTACTCTCCTGCCCTTGTAATTGAATTACAAATACAAGGCTAGCCATGTAAAGAGGTATTATTTATGGATAATTTTAAATGACAATAAAATGCAATTTCTCTTAACCCAGACTAAAAGAGACATGATATCCTAATGTAATACCCAGTCCTTCACTGGATCCTTTGTTGCAGAAAAATGTTTTAGAAAGGGCATGCTTTGGCTGATAAAATTGGGGAAAAGATAGATTTGGTCAAAATATTCTATCAATGTTAAATTAGATGAATTTGATGATTGTACTAGACGAAAGCAAAAGAGTAGTCCTATTCTTAGGGAATGTATTCCTATTAAAGGAGAAGGTCTAAGCTGTCTGTTACTCATAATAGATGATAGATCGATGATAGATAGATAGATAGATAGATAGATAGATAGATAGGACAACATACTAACCACAGGTTAATCTAGATAAAACTCTGATGACTTTCTTCATATTACTCCTCAACTTCTCTACATATTTTTTTTATTGTTCCCCAATAAATGTTCAGCAGAAAGGCATGCTGCTCTAGTTTGCTTTATGTTGCTCTGATAAAACAACAAAAACAACTTGGAGAGGAAAGAGATTGTGCACCTTACAGGTTACAGTGCGTCATCAAAAGAAGCTAAAGCAGGAACCGATGCAGAGACCATGGGGGAACGCTGCTTACTGACTTGCTCCCCCTGGCTTGCTGGGCTAGCTTTCTTCTACAGTCCAGGCCCACCTGCCCAGTGAAGGCGCTTTCCACAGTGAGCTGGGCCCTCCCACATCAATTAGCAGTCAAGAAAACATCCCCCCCACCCCTGCCCCAGGCCAATCTGATGGAGGAACTTCCTTTCTTGAAGTTTCCTCTTCCCAAGGGACTCTATTTTGTGCCACGTCCACAGAGACTAACCAGGACACATGATATTTGGGGTCACTTTTACTTTTAATATTTGATAATCAATGCTTTGATATTTTTGAGACCTAAAGATCAATTGCTTTTTGAAATAAAAATCTAGCATAACACTTTTTTCTTTAATAAATAAAATGTGTCTTCCTCCTGTCGTCGGTGTTCACCACACCATCCTGCACAGGGACCCAGCAGCCAGAAATTCACCATGTCTAACATCAAGAGCCATGACACAGAGATCTTTGTCTCTCGGGAGAATCCAGCTGTTGAAGTTGATCTCTAGGCCTCAAAAGATCTCTTGGGAATGGCTGTGCCCAATGATGCCTCAGCTGGTATCTATGAGGCCCTGGAGCTCCAGGATAATGCTAAGACAGGCTACCGGGGAAAGAGTGTCTCCTAGCCTGTGGAGTAGTACATCAGTAAACCTACTGCACCTGCTCCAGTTAGCACGAAACTGAACAGGACAGGAACCAGAATAAATCTCCTTTTTGCACGAATGCCATCCCGAGAGTACCCCTTGCTGTCTGCAAAGAGGGTGCTGTAGAGAACGGTGTGCCCCTGTACCAACACATCGCCAACATGGCTGGGAACCACGAAGTCGTCCTGCCAGTCCTGGCTTTCCAGAAGACCAATGGCGGTTCTCACACTAGCAACAAGCTGGCAGTGCAGGAGATCCTCCCGGTGAGTGAGTGCATCCAGTGCGCATTGGAGAGAGACTTTGCCACAACCTGAAGAATGACATCAAGGAGAAACATGGGAAAGATGTCACTGGGGGTGATGTAGGCGGGTTTGCGCCCAACATCCTGGAGAACAAGGCCTCCCAGGAGCTGCAGAAGAATACAACTGGGAAGGCCAGCTCCCCTGACAGGGTTGTCGTTGAATGAATGTGCCACCTCTGAGTTTTTCCAGTCTGGCAAATACGACCCGATCTTCAAGTCTGATGACGCCAGGAGGTGCAGCACTCCTGACCGGCTGTGTCATCCTTCATCCCACACAATCCGGCCGTGTCCATAGAAGACCCCTTTGACCAGGATAACCAGGAAGCTTGGCAGAAGTTCACAGCAAATGCAGACGTCCAGGTCGTTGGGGACAGTCTCACCAATCCGGAGCCAATTGCCAAGGCCATGGGTGAGAAGTCCCGGAGCCGCCTCCTGCTCAAAGTGAACCAAATCAGCCTGTGCTGAGTCTCTGCAGTCATGCAAGCTGGCCCAGTCTAATGGTTGGGGCTTTGTGGTGTCCCATTGCTCTGGGGAGATGGAGAATACCTTCATTACTGATGTGGTGGGACTCTGTGCTGGGCAGATTAAGACTAGTATGCCGGGCCAATTCCAGTGCCTGGCCAAGTAAAATCCAGTCCTCAGAATCAAGGAAGAACTGGCCAGCAAGGCCAAGTTTGTCAGCAGTCCTTCAGAGACCAGTGGGCCAGTGATCTCCCTGGAAGCCTCAGTCACCGCGAGCTGCTTAGAACCTGTCCCTGGTGTCATCCAGGGAGCCTGAAGCCAGCCTAGTCGCGTCTGTAGTTAGTTCCCTCTCTTGCTGCTGACCCCTTAGAAGCCACACCTGACCACCTGGAGCCCTGGTGGAAACCTCAGCTCTGGAATCATATAGAAGCCACACCTGACCACCTGGAGCCCTGGTGGAAACCTCAGCTCTGAAATCATATGCTTGGTCCAAATCATTGTTTACCTCACTTCCAGCCTAGTGTCAGGAGCCCTCACACCTCCAGCACAATCTCCAAGATGGCCACAGGCAAGATCCCCAGTGGCTCCTCATGCAAAACAAAAGCCTCAGTGACTCATAGAAATATATAAATAAACAAATAAAAATTATCCAAAGTCTAGAAAGAAAGAAGAAAATTTAATGAGCATCTGTCTTCTATACCCTTTACAAAATTTCTCATTTAATCTTCAAAACAAGCCTTCAAGGTGGATTTCATCCTCATTTTACAAATCATAAAATGAGTTCAAAGAATCCAGACAAAGTTCTTAAGGGAAGGAGTATTAACTGGATTTGAATCCAGATCTATCCAATATTTACAGTGCCAAACTGAATGTTTATTCAGCATGAAAACCATAGTCATTTCATAATTCATATATAAAATTAAGATGCATTCCCATGAGATACATTACATTTGATACTAAGCATCCTAAAGTTCGATTTGGGATTCTCTGTCATTGAATTCATGTTTTACATAGGTCCTTGCAGATTTGATGGATAAGCTGAATCATGAAACCAAGAGAGGAGGAGTTACAGCATATCCTGACCAGAGGCTCATTAGACAACTGTTCCCACATCTTCACCCTACACACATGTATGTGCATGCATGTGCATGTATGTACTTGCACCCACACCCTACATATGATTGCACTTGGTTCCTTCTTCCCTGAATCTGTCAACTTCCTGAAGTTGACTAATACACATCCAACAGGCTTAGTCTATGGGATTACAGAAGCCAGTAACTCCCATAATCTATTGTCTAAAGGGTGGCCTAAGAAAGCGAGTAGTGGAAGTTCAGCCCAGAACTGTGTGTAGTGGCTCATGCCTGTATTCCCAGAACTCCAGAGATGGAGGCAAGAGATCAGGGGTTCAAGGCTATCCCTCAGCTATACAGCAGGTTGAGGCTAGCGTACAATATGTAAGACTTCGTCTCAAAAATGAATAATAATAATAGCAACAATGGTTTCTGTACAAACCTTAAAGCTGAGAGCCAGGTAAACTGATGATAGAAGACCAGGACCAGTGAGGTGGTTTGATGGGTGAAGGTGCCTGCCACCATACCTGGTGACTGAGTTTGACCCCTTGGACTGAAGTGGTTGGAAGAAGAGAACCAACTCCTGCAAGTTTTCCTCTGACCTCAACACTTACATGTCCCATGAACACACACATACACACACACCTGCACACATGCGCATATACATACATGTATCCACAGACCAGAGCATTAATTGCCAGCATTTGAGGACCAGAGAAGATAGACAACCATGCTCCAGAAGAGAACAAAAAGAGATCCATCTGCGTTCTTGTTCCATTGGCAGCTCAACATGCTGTGTGATGCTCCCCAGCATCAGTGAGGATGGACCCTCTCTACTCAGTCTACCAATGCAAATGCCAGGTTCTCCCAGGAGCACCCTCACCAGCATACCCAGACACAATGCCCTGTGGGCCAATCTCGGTCCAGTGAAGCCACCACAAAGTTAACCATCAAAGTCCTACTTGCCCAGACCAGTAGGCTCCCAGCTTGGAACACACCCCTCTCCACACCTGCAGAACCTGTCATCAAGGACTACAGGAGCTCAGGTCCCCCAGCAAATCAGGACCACCCAGCATCCCATCTCCACAAGTAATTTCACCCAACAATGCACTCCACTGATTTCATTTCCTTCGTCATATTCTCTATTATTATTCCAAATAGTCTTAAATAATGTTAAACCAGACCGAGAATATGTTTGGAGATCATATAGAATAGAACTGAATGTAAAAAGACATGTCAATTATCACAGACTTGACTTCATCTTTCTTCTGCCATGGTAGCATTTGAAATTTTTCTATTACTCATTTAGATTCCAATCTCTGAGCTTCCCTCTCCTTTCTTGCAGCTTCTCAGCCAAACAGATTTCTCTCAGCAAAATAACCCTTCCGTTACTACCAAGGACAGACTGGTACGTGGGCTACAACAGATGCACAAGACAGGCCCCACAGGCACTTGAAAGGGCTCAATGTCAAGATAAAATTTGTGTAATGCGGCATTTCCTCTCAAGTGCAGTTTATCATCCCTTAGATGTTGAATTCCTTATAAATATTAGATTTCCTTTTTTCACAAACCTAGTTTGTTATTTTACCCTTGGTTCAGGACACGCTTTGAAATTAAATTGACTCTTTCACTTCTGCTTGTCAATTCAGCTTCTTTACTTTCGATTTTTTTTTCTTCTTTGCCTTGAAATTGAGCCAATATTCTGACACTTTGACAAATAATATCAGTTAGAATTTGACCCTTTTGTGGAAGCTGTTTGTTCCAAAACGCCTTTCAGCACATCTTTTGGTGAACTTTTTGTCCTGGGAAAACCAATATAGACTACAAAGTCCTCCTGTTTGTGCCCAAGGTATAATAAAATCTCTGCTGTCATGAGGCCTTTGCTGGGACGGAGCAGAGACGCCTTTTGATGCTTCTGAGGTTAGGACGTCCAGTGATAGAATACTGTTACCTGTGCCAGGCAGATGTGGCAGCCCAGGAAAAGGAGTGGTCAGGGAACACAGCCAGACAGCGACCACCAGGTCCTGATCCATAAGGCACAGTTCACACTGCAGTGGTATGTCCAACGAGGCTGAAGAATGCCAGTGTGTAAACGATGGGCAGACATGGGGCAGACACACGAGAGTCACTGATCAGAAAAGCCACTGCATGTGGACACAGCCGCTGCTATTAATAGAAAGCAGAGAGTGTCCTCTTTGGGCTCTGTTCTTTTCATAAGGGCTTGAAAGAGGCAAAATCCGTCTCTTCCAGCCTATGCTTAATGCTGAATGCTATCCACCAACAGGCAGTTTCTTGTGAGGCCTTCCGAGGCTTCCCGACTGAATTAATCACCTGTCCCCAATACTCTGCAGCATTGCAGTGCTTTATTTACAGCCCTTGAAATAACCAATGTGGAAGTGTTTTGTAAACTGAAATGCACTGTACAAATGTCAGGTGCTGGGGGCTTGGCAGGGGAGCAATAGATAATGCATCCCTTCGGTGCCTGAGTCAGAAACCATGAGAGAGAGAGAGAGAGAGAGAGAGAGAGAGAGAGAGAGAGAGACACACTCAGGAGCCAGACGGAGAGTGACAGACTTATTGCGGATAACAGCTGGCTGGCTCAGATTCAGGGCACCGTGAACTCAATCATGCTTCTCCCTGGAGTTAGACCTATCCACCCAGTCAAGGTGATTGCCTTTCTGCTGGAGACAGGATTACTAAACAGCCTATACTCACTCACCAAAGGTGCCATTCTCCTGGAAAGGCTGAAGTGCGCCGCAGAGCCAGTCAGGAGGTGCTACCTTGAAAGCCTTCCTGTAGAAACACGAGAGGAAACAGAAGGCCCACTTGGATAAACACCTGTGTGCTTCATGGTGCTGGCCTTTATGTGCATGTGGTAGACTCTGAGCTACATATCTGGAACATAGAACTAAGACCTCAGGAAGCTTGCAATCCAAATGTGAAGGCCATGCGAGCATTAGGATGGTGGCGCTCATTTTGCCTTGGTGAGCTGGAAAGGCTTCACAGAGTGGTTGATAATCGAGTTGGCTCTCAGAGTATGCATAGAAGCTCACCAGATGGAGAAGAGAAGAAAGGGAATTATTCCCAGTAAAGGAGGCAGGAGCGCAAAGCCAGGAAAGCTCAAACCCTTCATGGAACGAGATGAGACAGGAATAAGCGCACGCCAACATCGCTGGAGAATGCAGAACTGTTTCTCCTTGCTTTACACAGAGGTTGAAGGTCAAGTGAAGATTACTATACATCTTTCATTTTTTTTTAAAGGAATAGCTTTCTTTTCTAATACTCTACCACAATAAGAAAGATTTTCCTGAGTGTGTGTGTGTGTGTGTGTGTGTGTGTGTGTGTGTGTGTGTTAGAGGGCTTTTTGGGAGGAACATCATACTATAGCCCAGGATGGTATCAAACTCTTGGAGTTCTCAAGTACGAGGATTAAAGGTATGCGACATCACACTCAGCTTCTCTTTCTTAAAAAAAAAAATCTTAAAAATTGGAAGGACACGTGTAAACTCATAGACACAGTCTCGGGAGTTTTTTTTAGCAAAAAAGTACAGTTTGGGGGCTGGAAGGATGGCTTAGCCGTTAAGAACATGGGTTGCTCTTGCAGAGGACCTAGGTTTGGTTCCCAGCACCCACACGGCTGCTAACAGCCTTCCATAACTCCAGCTCCAGAGGATCTAACGCCCTCTTCTGGCCTCCACAGGCACTACACATACAGGTACACTTATATACATGGAGGCAAAACACTCATACACATAAAATAAAAATAAATAAAGTATAGTCCCATCAGCAACAGAAAATAAGAACAGATACAATTATTTACACGGATTCCTTTACTCTTATTAAAGAAAGCCTGTGTCCTAACTCACAATCACAATAAAGATAAGTGATACCTAGGAGCCAGATAGGTGAGAAGATATATCCCTAATCAATATGTACAGAACATGTTGGCTGTTCAAGAATAAAATCTGTATCTAAATATATCTTCCTATATGTGTTGCTTCCTATGCATTGAAAAGCAAAGCATTTGGCTAGTCCCTCTCTGTTTAAATCTTTAGAACCCTGGTACTTAGTGTGTCAGAGTTGTGTTTCTGAGTAACTTCCTTCATTTTAGGGGATGGAGCTGCATCCATCTGTTAACTGAACTTTTTCAAATAAGCTTTTCTGAAGACAGCACAGTCCTCATCTATGAACTCTAAAGATGTCAGAGTCACTTTCTGCATCATGTCCACTTCACCAATCACTTTTGTAGGTGAAGCACACGCCTCTTTGTCTTCTCACTGTCCCCACCTGGTCTCGCACATCTGCTCATGAGTTAGGGTGCCTCGTGACTCAGCTGGGCTTCATACCAGCATCCTCACCAAACAAACACCAATTGGGACTCTTGACCAGAATATTTCTAAATGTCAGCCTGTCCTCACCCTCCACATGGCTGTTGCTTCTGTTCCCAGGAGCCCATTGTTCTGATGTGGTTATGACTCAGAGCACTGAATTGCTCAGAAAGGAAAGAAAACATATATATCTGTAGCAAAATGACAAGGGGTTGGTATGTTTAATATAGTGAAAGATTACATAAAAAATTAAGTCACTCAATTGGTAAGTGAGTAAACAAACCATTTGCTAAAATTAAATATAAATGATTAACAAACTCAGGTGAAATTTTTACCCTCTCGAGTAATCAGAGCAATACAAAATGAAACAAAGATAAAATAAAATTTGAGAAGACATTTGGAAGACAATATTCCCAGACTGTCAAGATTTAGAAAGGCAGATATTCTTGTATACTTCAGATAAATTGGTATACTCTTTGGTAAAAGCAATTTCAGAATAAATGCCTCCAATTTTCAGGTTCTATTATAAAGGCAAGATGGGAATTCAAATGTATACAGAGGGATATTCTTAATTATTTATTTTACTCAAATACAAAAAAAAACCCACAGTAGTTTAATGTCTTTTTAAAATATTGTTTGGTTTTTGTGTTGTTTTTGTTTTTTGAGACAGGGTCTTCACCACGTAACCCACACTTACCTCAACCTCAAACTATTGCTCTTCCTGCCTCAGCCTCCTGCTTAATGTCAACTTTTTGTGTATTGTGTTGTCTTTTTGTTTTGTTCAATGCTGGAAATTTAACCCAGAGCCTCATATATGCTAGATAAGCACCTACTAGTGAGCTATACCCCTAACTGGTTTTTGTAATTTTTATCTTGAGACAGGGTCTCACTAAGTAGCCCAACTTTGGCTTGAACTCATAACGTAGTCCAGACAGACCTGGAATTTATGATCCTCCTACCTTGGCTTCCCTATTACTTGAGGTTATAGACCTGGACTCCAAGGCCCAGTTCAATGTCATTATTGTTTGTTTTCTTAACAAATAGTTAAGTAAATTGTTATTGACTCTGATGGTATAGGTTTGAATTCATAGCAAAATGCATGGGATGCATACATAGTACCGTTGTGGGAATCCAGCTATGCACAGAAAGATGAAAGGGAGTCTAAAATACTCCAAAGGCTTGAGTTTAAATGCTGTAACTACAGATGATCTTTTACCTTATGTTTACTTTCCGGTTATTCAAAGTTACTTTAATAAGAATGTGTTACCTCTCTTGTATGGCATAATGCAGTGTGGGCCTTAGCCAGGTCACCTGCTACGAGGAATAAGGGAATAGCTCCTGTGGTCGTGGTGCTCCACTCTGGCCAGGCAGGACACCAGCTTCTGCTCTGCGCCTGGATGACCAGCCTGAGACGGAGCATGAGTGGCCACAGTTGGGAACCACCCCATAGGGCGACTGGCTAACCAAACCCATAAAACCCCTTGCACTTCCTTGAATAAACGAGTTTGCTGCAGTTTGCCCTCCATATGCTTTTCACTCAGCTCCCGGGGTCTGTGTGTTGACTCCATGTCTCTCATCCCCTCACGGCAGAGACCCTGTGTCCCACTTCGGCCGGCCCTGAGCACAGGGACCCCAACACTCTTTAAAAAAGGGAAAAGTTTTTTAAAGACATTTGAATGTTGAATCAAGAATCTTAGCTTTTGGCCTAAGTTCTGCCACTAAAAGAATTATCAGTTTTCAGATAATATATGTCGTCTCTCTGAGTCTAATTGCTCTCTTCTGGAAGTCTCTGTAACATGCCACTTTGACCAGACTGAACTGGTTGCTAAAATCTCTTTCCCTGTAAACTCCCAGTTGGAGCATGTCCCTGTCAGAGTGGGTGGAGGTGAAACTGCTGTCATAGTGTTCTATGTCCAGCATGTTGCTGCTGGGGACCATTACGGTCCCATTCATTCCCTCTTACCTGCTGGTTCGGGTGGTGTCATAGGACAGCAGTCAGTCCTGAGGGTGTTCCACCTCCCCCGGATCTCCTGGACCAGGTACATGTTAAGCTCGTAATAAAGCACATGCATGTTTCCCGTTGAGCATTTGTACCTTCAGGTCAAAGGCATCAAGAATGGGACAGATTTGGTCCCTCCTCATAGATACCAGGTCAAACTCTGGGTTCAATCTTGTCCTGACTCTGCTAGGAAGTACATTTATCTGCTTTGCCCACTTTGACTCCAAACCCAAAGACAACAGCCTAAAGAGACTTCTCAATTATCTCTCACAATTATGTGAGGACAAATTTCCACAATAACTAAATGCTTCAATATCTGGTGGCTTTGTGCTTCTGACTGAAC
Source organism: Eospalax fontanierii (assembly GCA_035773235.1). NCBI lineage: Eukaryota > Metazoa > Chordata > Mammalia > Rodentia > Spalacidae > Eospalax > Eospalax fontanierii. Next base: position 56,282,772 of record CM069542.1, on the reverse strand, counting down.
TATGACTAATATAAGAAAGAACTTGGATTTGTCTATTTATTTATTAAAGCCCACATTTCCATATAGTAAGATGTGGGGATTTCTTTATTAAAGTTTAAAGTTCCTTCCAGGCCCAAGCTAGAAGAATTTAAAGTAAACTCAAACTTTCTACATCCATAATCAATTGAAAATCTAGAGAGTCATCTTTTCCACACAAAATTAACATCTATGTTGGTTGGACATTTAAGAGAAAGTACCCAGTACACATGACTGTCTCCTTTCCTTTCAGAATCCTATGAAAGAGAAAGTACGAAGAATTTGAAAGGTACAAACACAGAAGGCAAGAGACTGGAGAAGACCCAACCGTGGCAAGAAGATTAACACAGACGAAAGAATGATGATGTGGTTTGAATGTGAACTGTCCCTCTTAGGCCCATGAGTTGAACCTACATCACTGTTTGGGGAGATTTGATATCCACCAACCACAATGAGGCTAGTGAAGGAAGAGAGGCCCTGAGGCCCTTTGAAAGCTGTTCCTGGCCCCTGCTTCCTGTTTGGCTCTCTCTGTTTCCTGTCTGCCATGAGGTGAACAATCCACATACAACCACCACCGTGATGTTGTGACAAACTGTGAAATCAATGGAGACCAGAGCAGAAATCTCTGAAGCTGTCAGCCAGAAAAGTCTTTCCTCCTTGTAAGTTGTTTGGCCAATTATATGGTCACCGTGCTGGAAAAGAGCTGATACCATAACTAACGAATGGAATCAAAGGAAGACCAAGCTGGAACACGGGAGAAGAAGGGTCTGCAAGACTCCAGTCTAGACTTTAGAAGGCAGGTGATTCTTTGCACAGGTGTGAGAGCTGGTGCTGAGCGCAAGAGGGCGAAAGAACACCTGGGCAATAACCACACAAACAATCCACTCCGGTTCTGCCCACTTCTAGGCAGCAGACCTACTGCAGCCAGACTGCTGCCCGGCCAAGAGCTTGGAGGAAGTTTTCTTTTTTCAAATTTTAAAAACAGTTTGACCAGAATATAGTTGACATAGAAAGCTACCATCGCAGGGTTGGAAAGATAGCACAGCCATTGGTTGCTCTTGCAGAGGACCCAGATTCGATTCCCAGCATCCAGGTGGCAGCTAGCAACCATCCATAACTCTAGTTCCAGAGAAATCCAATGCCCTCTTTTGACTCCGTGGGCATTGCATGACATGGGTACACCTACGTACATGCAGGCAATACACTCATACATATAAAATATAAATAATAATTTTTTTAAAAATCTACCATCTCAGGTCAACAGAATGAGTTAATAGGTGTGGTGAGTTGGATGAAGAATGTCCCCCATAGGATCCACGTGTTTGAACACTTTGTCCCCTGTTTTAGGGGGGTCCAGAAGGTGTCGCCTTACTGGAAGGAAGCAGGTCATCAGGAAGCTTGAGCACACTTCGCCCTACCTCATTCCAGCCCCTCTCTCTCCCGTTCTCTGCTTCTTGTGCCTGCTGGAAGACGTAAGTGCTCAGCTTTCTGCTCCAGCTGCCTCCCCACCATGATGGACTCTCATCCCTGAGGAACCGTAAGCCAAAAATAAACCCTTCCTTCTGTAAGTTGCCTTGGTCACAGTAGTTCATCACCGCAACAGAAAATAACAAACACAGTAGGTGCTCGCTGTCAAACACGACAACCTGAGTTCAGACCACATGGTAGAAGGAGAGAATGCACTCCCTCAAGCTGATGTCTCACCACCATGCGTGCGTGCACACACACATGCTCGCATACACAAAATAAATGAATGTGTAAAAATTACCATAGTGACCATGTCTGAGCACACGATTCAGCATTTTGAAGCGCATTCATACAGTTGTTGCAAACATCATTCCCCATCTCCTCCTCTCTCTTACCTTGTAAAGCCAAAACTCTACACCTGTTAAATAACCCCCACTCTTCCCTCCTTCTAGCCCTTGGCGACAGTGTCCACTTTCCTGTCTCTATAATTCTGACTAAGTATCTCATGTAAGTGGGACAATAGAGTACACATCTCTTTGTGAGTGGTCTGTTTCATGTAGCACAATGCCCTCAAGGTTCACTCTCTTGACAGCAAGTGTCAGAGCTCCTTCTTTCTGAGGCTGGATATTATTCTGCTGTATGTACAAATGGCTCCTGAATTGCGATTTTCAACTTCAGGATAGCAGAAACTGTGTGCATGTGGAATTTGGAGTTTTGATTTTTTCCCCCAGGCTAATGATTGGTGGTCCAATACTCTCTTGCCGTGCTGGGCAGTAACAGTGAATTGTAATTCTCAGTCAGCCAGGTTAGTGTGAAGGTAAACAACCAATGTTCTACAGTTGTTGCTAAGCTGTAGTATTTAATAGTTAGATATACTGCATGTACTTTTGATTTCTGATATTTTCTATTTACAGTGGGGGTATGGGACACACCCCATTCTAATGAGAACATCTAAATATACCAGTATTGTTTAGCCATTCATCTATTGATCGACACTTGGATGGTGGCCAGGCTTTGGCTTTTGTAACTAATGACACTATGAACATATGTGTGCAAACATCTCTTCATGATGCTAATTTTAATTTGGCATATACCTATGATTAGACTTGTGGGATTATATGACAATTTTGTGTTCACTTTTTTTGGATTGATTTATTTTTATTTTATGTTTGTGAGTGTTTTGCCTGTGTGTATGTAAGTGCACTCATGTATGCAAGAAGCCAGAAGAGGGCATAGAAGGGGATTTATAGATGGTTATTAGCTGCCATGTGAGTGCTGGGAACTGAATCTGAGTCCTCTGCAAGAGCATAAAGTGCTCTTTATTGCTAAGTGATCTCCCCAGCCTCCTGTGTTCACTTTCTTGAGGAACTGCCACACCAGTTTCCATAGCAGCTCTCCATTTTACATTCCCATGAACAGTATACAAGCTAAGCTCTCTCTACAGCCTCTCCTACACTCATTTTTGTCTATTTTTTAATAGTAGCCATGCTAATGAGTGGAGAAAAGTTCTTCTTAATTTTTTAAATAAAAATAGCTATATAACAAGAAACACGGCCAGACAGGAGACATCTCCCTTTCAGTTGTTGGCTAGGGTGGGCCAAGAGACTCCCAAAATTACACAAACTATTGCCACAACCCTTGATTGCCTCCCAGAACTTAAAGATAAGACCCTATTGCTGAAGATAGTACATACTTCAGAGACAAAGTTTGGAACAATGGAAGCCACTTCCCCTGAAGGCTACCTCTCATAGCTTTGAAGAGCACTATGCCTCATGACCAAATAACCACATCAATGACTGGCACATCATTTGACACTGGTACAATAGTGGCACTTTTATCTTGGAGCCAATCAACAGTTTCTTATGGTTTTAGAGCCCACTCAATGGGAGGAAACTCATGTATGGTACTGTAATCTTAGCCAAATATACATGGCTGAAGAGTTCATAGATCTTAGAGAAATCTCCAAGGCTGTCACATTCCTAGGCTAATGTAACTTCTTACTAAGTACAAAAATTATGTATCCTTATATTTACAGTCAAATATCTCTTTCACCATTCATCAAAGTAACTTCTGTTGCACCAGATGGAGACTAATACAGAGTACCACAACTGGTCACACACAGACATTTTCTGTGAGGTACTCATGCCTAAGCAGCATATCTACAATGCAGCCTCTACACCCAAGGTTCATGCTACACAGAACAAGAGGTAAAGACGACAATACTGAATCTCTCTCAACTCTCAGTAATGAAGCTCCCACATGCAGTAGAGAGCCAGTAACACAAAAGGTCACAAATGGCCAAAGCATTAGGAATCTGCAGATTGTGGGTCCCTGGACAGGACTCCTTCATGCATCCAGGGCTCAGGGACGATTGTGGAACAGGGGGCAGAAAGATTGTAAGAGCCAGTGAGGATGTGTGTGACCATATGGAAACAGAATCCGATAAGCTCCTGGGACCCTGCTCATATGAACCTACAGCAATGGTGTCAGCATGCTCAAGACCCATGTGAACTCAAGAGGACAAAAAAACAGCACGGAACTAGGAAAATGGGCAGCAGACCCTAATCTTTGCTGAAGATATATTGGCAGCTGATTACTGTTGAGTGAGGAAGACCTGATCTTAAAGCAAGGGACTCTGGATAGGCTGATTAGGCCTCAGTGGATGAATTTGCACTGAGGAATGCCCAGGGACACTAACTTGACACAATAGGCCTTCACACAAATTACAAATTGGCCAAATGGTTCAGTTAGTAACACACTTGCTGCACAAGGACCTGAGTTTGATCCCCAGAACTCACATTGTAAAAGCCAGGTGCAGTGGTACATGCTTGCAATCCCCATGCTGGGAAAGCAGAGTCAGACAGACCTCTGAGTCTCACTAGCCAGCCTCTGATGGCAAGTCCCAAGCCAATGAGAGACTTGGTCTCAGAAAACAAGATGAACATCTAAGTGAGGATGCCTACTGGCCTCCACACATCACAGGCACGTACACACAGGCACATCTGCACATGTCTGTGCTCTCACAAACACATGAACACATGCACAACTTTATTGTTCTCAACTTTAAAACTCGTGTGTGAGAAACGAGAGTAGCTGGCCAGTGGTATCACCATAGATTGAGATTCCCATTTGATTCTAGAAAAAGCATCCCTCAAGCATCCTGTTCCCTATCCACACCATTCAAAGCCTGATAGCCATCTTTGTTCTGCACATGAGCTCCAAACTCACTCTCTTTAGCACTGTGGTATTATGTATAGAAAAAAAATGAACATTTACAATGCAAATGTAAAAATCAAACAGAAAATAATGACTCCCCCAAATAATATATTTTACAGCACTCAAGAAAACTGAAAAGACAAAATAAAATCTGTAAAAGAATTCTATTTCATAAATAAATGATCATGAGAGAAGGAGGAAGAGTTCTTTAAATTCAAAAGCCTGGCCATGCATTTGCAGAAATTTTAAAAGTGCAATGAAAGAACTGAAAGAAATCTGAGAGTATCTCTCAAAGCATAAGGGGCTAGAGAGATGATTCAGCGGCTAAGACACTGGCTGCTCTTGTAGAGAACTTGGGTTCGAATCCCAGCACCTGCATGGTGACTGACAGCTGTCCTAACTCCAGTTGCAAGAAGATCCAATGTCTTCTTCTGACCTCTGTGTGTATTGCACGGCATGGGTGTACTTATATACATGCAGACAATACAATAAAATGAAAATAATATTTTTTAAAAAGAAAAAAAAATTGGAAACAGGAAAGAATTTTTTATTACACTGGGTTGCACCAGCCATTTTCATACAAGTAATGAGAGAATTTTTAAGAGCAAATAATCAGTCCGTGAAGTCCAATCTCAGGTTGACAAGTGTTCTAGACAGAGATGGCAAAGAAAGCAGAGACTACCAAGGAAGTAATACAAGAAGGCATGCCAGAGTTAAAGGACGCACGTGTTTAAAGAGCTCACCCAAGGGAAGCCAAAGGCTAGAAAAGACCTTCCACAACACATGGTTTCATGAAATCTCAGACTACCAGGGGAATTGAGGTTGGAAAGGTATAATAAAGGGCAAAAGAAGAAAACAGATTGTGTAGAAAAGGACAGAAGTCAGCAGCCTGACGCCAGCATTGCTGATCCAGGGAGGAGGTACAATCAGAAGGAAAATGAATTCCAGCCCAGTGTGGAAATAAAATGCATACTGGAGCAGGCATTGTCCCTTTCTTGGGAATTAACCCCAAGAGAACTGTGGAAACACCAAGGCTGAGATCACTAGACAATACAAAAGAGAATCTATTTGCACTAAATATAAAGCTGGTCCTCCTCTCCACTGAGCAGCAAGGCAGCGATGGAGTTAACAGATCCACAGAGAATAAACCCCAGGTGGGTAGTGTACATTTCAGTGAACAGTGTTTTCATGATCACAACAATGTACAAAGAAGTTATATAGTTTGAAGCTTAGGGCATTGATGTATAGAGACACCACTGGGAAATTCACCATGGTTACGGAATGTAGGAGCTGCTACCATCATTGAGGGGAAGGGAAGGGGCAAAGGCAGAAAAAAGAATGAGAGAATGACAGAGAGGATCCCTCTTCTTATTTATTTATTTTACCCATTTTGAAATGGTCTTACTATGCAAGCCTGGCTGGTCTGCAACACAAAGATCTACCTGCCTCTGCCTCCTGGAGGATTAAAATCAGGCACCACCACACATGGCTAAGTCTTCCTCTTCTTACAAAGCAAAGACTCAGTACTTGAGGCCAAAGTGAGAAATGAAGTATGTCAGAGTCACAGTGAGATGGTTCAGTGGGCAACGGCACTTGTCGCTGAGTCTGATGACCTGAATGTGGTGCCTAGGACCTGCATAGTGGAAGGAGAAAACCCATTTGGTGGATTGTTCTCTGAGTACTCTTCTGCTGTGGTATACACATACCACACACACACACACACACAGAGCACATATGTGTACACACACACATATACCCACTGAGACAAACCAAAAATAAGTAAAATGTCATTTTAAAACATTTTTTAGAAGAAATAAAATGTGTCATTTAAGGCCAGTCAGGTAACTGCACATAAAGCCCAGTGTGGTGGCTCATGCGTATAATCTCAGCAACTGAGAGGTAGTCAGGAGAATTAGAAATTCAAAGTCATAAAGTCATCCTCCACCACATAGCCAGCCTGGGCTATAGGAAATCTTGTCTCAAAATTATATAATTTAATTTTAAAAGAGGGATAGATAAAAAAGGAAAAGGAGAGAAGGGCACCAACGCACAGACCTTGGCGCCAGAAGGAACTTTAGAGACATCTTGACCGCAGTGAGAGACAAGCTGTTCATAGCGCTTGCAATCCTGCAAGCAGGGCCTAATTTGTGTGTCCCTCTGTTTTGACTTGCAAATTTCGGTGGCCTCCTGCAGTAAGTCAATAAGCATTTATCTGCCATTCACCTTGAGTCTAGCTCTGGGCATTATGAGGTTCACAGTGTGGCAAACCCTTTGCCTACAAAGTTCCTACAAATTCCTTAGAAAATTGAGACAGACTGACAGTACAGAGAGAGAACTGACCTGAAATAGTACGGATTTCATTACCATTTATATCTTCTGTCTATATCCTCCTTACACTGTGGAGGAGGGGGGAAGCACTCTCTTTACACAGTTCTAGAGACTGGGAAGTCCAAGATCAGGGCACTGGAAGATCTGGTATCTCAAGGGAGGAAGAAGAGAGAAGAGGGCAGTAGATATGGAAAAGCACAGAATACAAAGCAACCCTGTCCTCCACCAAGTTCGCCATTAGCACAAAGCAAAGAAACTCACCTAAGAAATTGCTTGATACAAAAAGAACCAGTCACCTGGCAAAGGGTGAGTGTCACCACTCCACTCCGCCTGCTCCTTTTAAAAAATGTTTTATTTATTATTCTTATTTTATGTGTATGAGTATATTGCCTGCATGTAAGTGCTCCCTGGTGGTGCAGTGCCCGTGGAAATCAGTAGAAAGCGTCAGGTTCCCCTGAAACTGGAGCTAAGAACGGTTGTCAGCCACCACATGGATGCTGGGAATTAAACTCAGGTCATCTGCAAGAGCAGCCAGAGCTCTTAACCGCTGAGCCATCTCTCCAGCCCACTCCCCCGTTCCCCCACCCCCACTCTGCCCAATCTTAGTTCCTTCTTTTCTGCGGAAGCGGCCGAGGGTCTGTTCTCAGCTTCTTTTCTTCCCTAGGTAAAGAATTACAAGGTGAGACACCTGCGTGAAAACTCGAGCAACACTCCACACAGCAGAGACGGATCCTGCATTGGGAGGGTCCACAGCTGGGGCACTAACCACCCCCTGGACAGTCTGTAGGGTAGAAGATGGGACAGGACTGAGTTCCCTTTCCCCACTTGGATTGGACAAGGCAGGATACTGTTGTTGGTTGGTTCAGTCATGAAAGCATGATTGGGTAGAGCAAGGGCAGGAAATTCAAAATTCCAGTCACTAGGAACCACCTTCCCAGGTCGCGGTGGGGAGGCAACAAAAGGGCCAACTTTGGGCAAGAACCCAGAGGCCATTTTAGATGCAACAGAGAGTATTTAGAACACAGATGAATCCAGTCAGTGATCTCCTCCCTTGACTATCTACCTAATTCAGAACTATCTCCTAGTCTTCCTTCCTTCCTTCCTTCCTTCCTTCCTTCCTTCCTTCCTTCCTTTCTTCCTTCCTGTGTGTATACATATTTGTGTATATGTGTATACAGGTATGAATGCATGTGCCTGTATGTGCAGAGGCCAGAATAGACATTGGGTGTCTTCCTCAATGGCTCTTTATCCTATTTTTTGAGGCAAGGTCTCACAATGAATGCATGCCCAGTATCTCCTAACTCCCTGCTGGCCAAGGCTCTGGGCTCTACTGTGACTGAGGTCTTGGGAATGTGCCCTCCCCTCCTTCGACACATCCTCCCTGGATGGTCACAAGCTCTCACTCTGTACCAAGGCCTACTTTGGGGGAAAAGTGGCAGTCACCTCACTAGGGCAGACAGGATCAATATGTTTAGTCACTCTATGTATTTCAAATTTAGGCACACCACCCTCCACCCCAAGTTCCAGGCTGGGTTCAGAGTAAGCTCTAGAGAGTGTTCCCACAAGGCTTTGCACAATCTAGTTGAGTCCACCCAACCTAGGATGAATCTTTAGGGATGCTTCTGGCCCAGTGCAGGCTCCAACAAATCCTGGAATGATTGCCCTAGGACTTAGAGGGCCCATTCCTGTATATAGCCCACTCCATGGTCTCTTGCCTGCTTCTGCCAATCCAAGCCACTGGTTTCTGTTCTTCCTTTTCACTCACAGAGTCTGAGCTTAAGGCCCTTTTTGAAGGAGCAAAGAGGCCGCTTGATCTATCCATGACAAGGACACATCGTCAGCTGTCTGTGATTGAGGACAGCTTCAGATCCACTCATATCTTTGAGTCCAAGGACACAGGAGAGGATGGAGGAGCTATTTGGCTCCTCTGAGCTTGTCAGGGAGAGGAGGTGGGTAGAGATGAAGACTGTATTAGCTCCTGTTCTTCTGCTATGACAAAATGCCTAACTTAAGGAAGGAACAGTTTATTGCTGGCCCACAAGTTGAGGGTATAATTCATCATGGTGGGGCATGGATAGAGTCAAGAATAGGAGGCAACTGGTCACATTGAGTCCACAGTAAAGAAGAAGAAAGAGAATGGCGGTACTCAGCTGGCTTTCTCCTATGAGATGGTGTCACCCACCTTCACGGTGAGTCTTGCTTCCTGAGTTAAACCTCTTTAGAAACAACATCACAGACATGCCCAGAGGTGTGTCTCCTGGGTGATTCTAAATCCAATCACTGACAATGAAGATTAACCATCACAAAGATACTGGCCCGTGGAGATAGAAGACTGAAAAGCTAATGATTATCAATGACCAAAGCAGTGATTTAAAATAAGAGTGGTGGTTGACACCTGTAATCCCAGCACTCAGGACACAGAGGCAGGAGGATCACCATGAGTTCAAGGCCAACCTGGGCTACAGAATGAGTGTGAAGGCAGTTGAGGACATAAAATGAGTCCCTCTGTCCAAACAGACATGTGGGGGAGGAAGAAAGGAAAGGAGAAAGAGAGGAGGGAGGGAAGGAGGGAGGAGGGAGGAGGGAAGGAAGGATGGAGGGAGGAAGAAGAAAGTTGAGAGAGGTAAAGAAAGCACTGACATGGATTCTAAGAACCCAGATGATACACCCTGTTCCTCTCCTAAAAGTCTTTTCTGCCTAGTGAGGGAGACACGCACAGGAGACAGAGCCAGTGGTTTACATAAAGCTACCCTAGAAAAAAGCCCAACACAGCACACCAAGGCAGTTCCAAGAAAGAAGCCATTGATTGTGTCTGGGGGGAAAAGCAAGATAAATATTCAAGAGTAAGGAAATTTTGAAGACTCTGGAGATTTTCAGTTTTATTAAATAGTGGTAATAATGCCTGAGCCATTTGCTTCTTGTATTCCATTTGATTCCTTCACTTGTGTCTGCCCACTGACAATCAGTCAATGTGCAAAGTACAGCTATGGATCCAAAACTAGGAAAAATTGGAGTTTCAGGCCTCCAAGAGTTCACCTTCCGGCAGGACAGAAAAGCAGACACCTAGCAGCACAGCAAGGTGAGTCTGCAGCAGAGAGCCAAGTTACTGGGATACAGACAGAGTGGGGCGCACAGTCCAGAGCTGAGGGAGGTCAGAAAAATTAGAGACAGAATTAAGAGTGTGATGTTCTAACCAGTGCTGGAGATGACCAGGATTCAGTAGGGTGTGACAAGACGACAAGATTCAGAGGACATTCTGGAACAACACAAGCAAAGAAAGAGAGTGAGATGAATCAGAAAGGACATGAGGGACGAGGAAAAGTGAAAACACAAGCAGAACCAGAAGCCTAGGCAATCCTGGGGCATGAGGCTCAGCAGAGTGGATGTCAGAACATCTTCAAAGTCCACCCGGCCCTGCCTAGCCATTGCCACAGTCTCTGCTCATATCCCAAGGGTTAGGATGAGGTTAGGGTCAGTGTCTTACAAGCCCCTTTTGAAAATAATAAAGACAACTGAATTCTCTTCCCCTACAGAATTCTGATTTCTTATTCAGGTTAGCATGAATCCCCTGGGTTAGGTTGACTTGATTTTCTGTATTTCTCCATCACCCTAGATCAAGGATAGAGTTCTCTTCTAACTACCAGCTAAACTCTGGCTAGTCTTAACAGTGGCGAGCCCAGAGTTAAGCACACATTCAGACTGAAGCTTTAGAAACCTTCCCCATTCCTTGTCCCTTGTTCAGTAGTATCAGTGACTGGACTCCACTGGATGACCTCTTGGGACTCTGTGGTCCTCCTGGGCCTGCCCTTACAAGTCTCTGTCTGTGATGTCCACCAGACCCCTGTCTATACCTCTGTGTGTCAGTACACACCCTGACTCCAGAGTCTGTGATCAACTTCTCCTCAGCCCCGGTATTTCTTCACTGGTCCCAGTATAACAGACTAACCCATCCTAGGTTCCCATGTGACCACAGATGAATGACAATCTTTCCAATGGGAATCACAGAAGCTTCCTTCCAAACATAAGAATCAGAATATATATGGGCATTGCAAACATACCAAGCCATAAGAGTGAATATTTAGAACTTGAGGAAGTGCAAGAAGCTGTTCTGGGTACCACATGAGGCACAAGACAAGGGCTACAGAAGATGAGACTGGAAAACCAGAGTGAAGCAAACCCTGCAAAGAGCTCACTCACCTAAGACGCTTCTAGAATATAGCACAGACCAGGTCAGGTAGCTTTGGGAGTCACCAGTCGGCTTTCTCACCTGGGCTTCTGTATTCCCAGACAGTTTCGACAGTTTCCCAAAACTGAAAGTGTTGCTTAAAATTTAAGTTTAGTTTAGTAGGGGACATGGCTCAGTTGGTAAAGTGACTTAAAGTTCAGATCCACAACACCCACTATAAAAACCAGATGTGACAACATTCCTCTAATCCCAGTGCTTGGGATGTGGAGACAGGCGGATCCCTGGAGCTTGCTGCCAGACTAGCCAGCTGTGGGCTACAGTCTCAGTAAGAGACCCCGTCTCAGAAAATAAGGTGGAGAGTGAATGAGAAAGATATCCAGTGGCGATCTGTAAACTACACACACACACGTCCAATAACTAAGATACCAACTCCTAGGGAACGATCTAGCCCCACTCCAGGGAGTCAAGGCAGTTGGATTTGGGATGCACTAAGGAGCAGTGTGGGTAGGATGCAGCGAATACTGGAGAGGTGTGTGAACCACAGATACTGTGGATTATCAGAACGCATACAAGATGGCAAAAAAATTAGAGAAAATGAATTCCTCTGTGTAACTGGGGGTCCAAAAACAGAGTAAAACCGACTCATCTTGTCCAGTCCTTCCCCATGTGCCACCACATTCAACACACAAGCAAGAGGTTTTCCTTCCCTGGCCATCGGACCAACCCAAGCCGACCTGGGGGGAGGGGAAGGTCACAGACTGATAAGGCCTCTTAGCCAATCTCTGTGGTAAAGTAAAAGGAATTACGTAGATTCCCTCTAACTAACCAGGACCCACCACTGGAACGAAGGGCAGAATAATTCTGCCCCAACTCAAACTAACATCTTCTAGCTAAAATCTAGGTGCTGTGAACAATAAGAAGAGGTCAGATATTAGGTAAGCAGCTGACCCTTGTCCCTAACAAAGAATGAGAGAAAAGAGATCGAGCCAGCCTGGAGCTTCTAGCTCCAGTGACTGTGGAGAGGTTGATGCCCAAACAGAGACTGGAACACTCCAGAGGAGGAAGGGGAGGGACAGAGAGAAGAGCCGGACCTGGTAAATTTTCTATTGGGTTTAAAGTGACAAGAGAGCATATAAGTTGACAGATGCTGGTCAGTTCTAGATCTTTCCGGTAACCTCACACAACTGAAACCACAACTAAGTGGTCCCCCAGTTCAGTTTTTCACAGCTCTGTGCTGCAGCTCCATAGCATTTTGAAACATTGCGTCGTTATTGATTAGCCATTAGTGAGTCCCTCTGTCCCTTACATAAGTATTTCCTCTTCCTGTTTGGGGTGGCAGCCTCCAAATGCCTGGAAATGGGGCTGAGCAGGTGCAGCCCAGAAGACAAAACATTCTTCTTCTTGTGAGAAATTAATGTGTGGCTCTAATTGCCTCAAACTCCAAATGAAAAAAAAAAACTTCCATTCTCCCAGCATTCAAAATACAACACAGCCCTTATCTGAATTAAAAAAAAAAATCTGTTGAGGGGGAGGGGGAAAGGGACTTATGCTGCTAAAATGTCAATCTCAGCACATTGTTAAGGAAAAGCAAGTTTAATTACATCCAAATCTGCATAGAATCATTTCTGAGTGGTGTGCACAGGAGCCTAAAGGTCTAAGATTTCAGACTTGACAAGACACTTAAACAAAGACAACAGAGAAAGAGAGACAGATAATGGGGAGGGGGCGGGGAATCGCTTCTGGCCTGCAGTTCTGTCACATGTAACAGAGAGTGCCAGAGTGGAATGTTCTCAAATTGCCTTTTGAATCTATGAAAATGTCACAGAAAATTGAGTCTAGACTCGTCCCAAAAGTACTTATTCTCTAGAACACAGCTTTATTGGCTATGTGTGTGTGTCAGCTTTCTTCGCTGTGGCAAAAGATTCATGTGATTCATGGCTTCAGAGGTGTCGGTCCACAGTCATTCCCGGTCTCTGATGATTCGAACACACATGCCAGAGCAGAGCTTCTCACCTCATGGTGGCCAGGAAGCAAAGAGAAGAGGAAGAAGCCAGGGTCCCAACGTCTCCTTCAAGAGCATTCCCCCCAGGGGCTGGAGAGATGGCTTGGTGTTTAAGAGCTGTGGCTGCTTTGGCAGAGGGCCTGAATTCAGTCCCCGGCAGCCATGTCAGGTGATACAATCACCTATATAACTCCAGCTCCAGGAGGATCCAATGCCTCTGACGTCCTTGGGCACCTGCTTTCACATGCACATACAACACACACACCCACACGCACATAATTAAAAAAAATTAAAATAAATCTTTCTTAAATTCATGTCCCCATGACCTCTAAGTTGCACTTCCTACAGGTTCCACCAACGCCCAGGGGTGCCCCAGGCTGGGAACCAAATCTTGAGCGTACGGGTCTTTAGAGGACATTTCCGAAGTGCACACTCTGTGGGATGCATGAGGAAGTGACCCGAAATTTTCCAATTCACAGACTCCAAAACACAGCTTAAGGGAAGGCACCACCTGAAGTAATCCAAAAAGCCAGTGGTGGCTCAGCTTTATGAACTGGGAGCCATGTTGCATCCCATAGACCAAGGCCATAAGCAAGTAACTAAATAAACAACAACTCAAACTCCACAGAAAATTTGCCTAGAATTACCTATCATCACGTTCCCCACAGAGAGAGACAGAGGGAAGGAGGGAAGGAGAAGCTGTGGAATAGATTCTCCAAATGTGAGGCCCAAAGCCTTTTCCAAATGTCAAGATCCCCAGAAACCTACATTAATGCCAGATGGGCTTGGTCACTTGCCTTTAATCTCAGCTCCAAAAGGTGAAGACATATTCCCATAGCAAGCTGACTAGCAGACTAGCATATTGGTGAGCTCTGGGTTTCATTGAGACCCCACCTCAATTAATAAGGTTGAAGAGCAATGGAGGGTGATTCCCAGCATCAGCCTTCCTCAAGCCTCCATATGCAAGTGCACATGTGTACATGGACCCCCCACAGGTGTGCCTATGTGCATACACACATGCACAACACACACATGTGTGCTCACACATATGCAAAGCCATGCATACACATGCACATCATACAAAAAATTAAAATTAATAAAAAAGAAAGAAAAGGGTATGAGGAAAGAGTCAAGCCTCTGCAGCATGGAACCAGCTTCCAGAAGCAGTGCGCAGGCAACATGTCTATCTCAAAGTATCGCTGTGCAGGACACATGCTGGCCAAGCTAGGCAACTACTGTACCCAAGGGTCTGTAAACAGATGTTGAGAGGCCAGCTTTAGACATCTCAGAAGACTGCTACTTCTACAAGCATGAGAAGATGTGCCTAGGAGAAGCCTGCTAGCCCACAGCCAGCTGCAGACCCTCCCAGACGCTGCTCCAGGCTGCTCTGAATGAGCCTCACGGTTTCTACTTTGTTCCCGGTGGTCACCCGGGCCGTTGTAAGCACGTCTGCCTGCCTTCCCTCTTCCTGTTTCTCTTTCTTTCTCTTTCTGCTTCTGCAAAGAGTAGAACCACTTGAGGAACTCAGTTCTTGTAAATGTGAGCCTCCTCATTCCTGTGACAAATCTGAAATCTTCAGAGGCATCAAGAAAAGAAAAAGCAGGGGGATGAGGAGGGGAAATGGCTCCGTTCATAAAGCATCTACCGTGTGAGCACAAGGACCTACGTTTGAGCCCCAGAACCCATGTAAAGAAGCCAGGCCCAGTGGCACACACTAGTAATCCCAGTGCCAGGGAGGGGAGACAGCAGCATCCCTAGAGGTTGCTGGACAGCCAGTCTAGCAGAAGTGGTGAGCTCCAGGTTCAGTAATAGTCCCTGCCCCCTCCCCCAGGTAAATAAAATAAAATGATTTAAGAAAACATCTGACATCAATCATAGCCTCCACACCCATGCACTCACATTAATATGCACTGTGCACACACAAAGACACACAAGACCTGGGGGGAAACGGAGCAGATGACAGAACACAGGCAGAAAACGGAAGTCAAATTATCGACCCATAAACAGTCACTGAGTGAGACATAACAAAGGCTAAGTCCATTTTCCAGAAGAACAATGCTCAGGACTCCAGTGTCACCTGGAGAGGTCAAAAAAGTCTAGCTGGCTCTCAGATCAGGATGGAAGAACTCTGGAAAAGCTCTCTAACCGAGGGCATCATGAAGACAGCATAGTCAATGATTCTACATACACTGCAGCCATCGAGATGGGTCAGTGGGTAAAGGTGATTGCTGTCAAGCCTGATGACCTGTGTTCAATCCCTGGAACCCACGTGGTGTCAGAAGAGAACTGACTCTCACACATTGTCCCCTGACTTCCATCGCATGCACACCCGCACATATGCATACACATAATAAATAAGTAAAAAAAATAAAGAACTATATTCACTGTAGTGCAATGGTCCTGTCCCTCATCACATCCCCTCTTTCTGTGGTTTCAGTAACCCACTATCAATCCTAATTCAAAAATAATTAGGTAGAAGGATGGACAATTCCAGAAGTAAAAATGATCCTAAGTTTTAGGGAGAGGACAGGTTGTTTGTTTGTTTGTTTGTTTATTGAAACAAGGTCTCATATATGCCAGACTGGCCTCAAACTTCTTACTGTAAACTTCTGATCCTCCTGCCTCCATCTCCCAAGTGCTGGAATTACAGGCATTAAGCCACCACTCCCAGTTTATTCAGTGCTGGGAATGAAAGGCGGGGCTTCACTCTACCCACTGAGCCACAGCCACAGCCCAGCCCTAAATTTTAAATTGTGCATGAACTCTCCTGCCATCCTACTCCGACGTGCTGGGACACAAATGTGTCCCTTGTCTAGTGAATCCACGCTGTATACCAGTCATCTAGTTCTCAGATCAACCCTCTTAGTGTCACAGCACTTATGTTGAAGTGGCCCTTATTTTACTCAACGACAACCCTAAAGTCAAGAGCGATAATGCTGGCATTTGTTATAGTGCATTGTTATAATTTTTCTATACTAGATTCGACCATAGGTGTATCTACATAGGAAATACCATAATCTCTAATGGAGATGGTACTAGCTATAGTCCTGTACATCTATTGGAGGTCTTGGAATAGATTCCTCATAGATAAGAGGTAACTACTCTATAGAGTTAACTTAAGCAACAGGAGATACAATAGGAATAACTTCCAATCTTCCCTCATTGAGACAAGGGTGGAAACTCTTCACCAGTGACCAAGCACACAGCCTTTGTCTGGTCCCGGAGGGTTCATTTTCTTCTCTCTGCCAATCTCTGCATCCTAGGCTGTTCTTGTTCCGTGCCTTTCTGTGCTGGAATGATTACTTCCTGATATCGCTCGTCATTATTAAATTCAGAAAATATCTGTCTCTTGTTCTCAGCTTTTAAAATGAGTCTGCGTCTAGGGCAGTTAAAGAAGAATGGTGCTTGCTTTTCTCTAGCCACCCATTGTGAATCCCTTCAGGACTGGCCATTTCTCCATAATTCATTCTCCCCAGCCCATCGCCCCATCCCCACCTCCCCTCTCACTCTCCTCTACCTATAAATTCTGTATTCTCCAGAATACTAAAAAAGGATGGGGAACTTACAGGCTCGCTGCTTTTGCCAGGAAGAGAGATTTATAAATCCAAATAGAAATCGCTTCCATCCCCCACTGTGGGACACTGCAGACCTCCCTCTGACACTCTCTGCCTGCCCGAGGCAGCCCTGAGTCTGATGACCTGACCATTTCACATTCCTCCATTGTGTTAGAACAAACTTGTCAAATTTGCCCCTGACCCTGATAAACTCTCCTTGCACCCTGACTCTAATAAAACAGCATAATTACATCAAAGACTAAATTGAGACTGGGAACATCTCAAGGGCACATGATTGTAGATGATGAATCATATTTCTGCTTCAAATGCTCCTTTAACTTTCTAGGGGTTGACTGAGAATCTATGTTAACAGAATATTCTACTTTGACTTTGTTTAGCTCTAGGTGTGCTCCCTAAATACAAACCACCTGGCAACACTCCTATTTGAGGTGTCTGGACCCTGGATCATAAAAACATATGACAGTCCTTTGTGCAAACCTTAAGAGTTGTCTTCATGAGTCAACAAATAGTTTGTTCTTGGCTAAAGCAGACAAGTAATGGCTATTTTTTCCTCAGTGCTATAAGTCTCTTCTCCTACCCACTTTCTACCAGTTTTTTCTTTCTTTTCACATGGAATATAATACTGTGGTATGTGAACATTAAAGACTAAGAAAAGAATTGGGCTGCAGGGGATATCCTAGTCACTGCCTCTTACAATGCACTCAATTCTTAGTCAGAAGCAAAGAACAGAATTGGGTTTTTCTTTAATGCACATCACTCTTTGACATGGGAGATGACTTCTCATATTCAGGGGGAATTTGACACAGATATCAAAGCCCGTTGTCTATGCCCCCTTTGTCTCTCAGGACTGTCACGAACACAGAGGACACTAGCGCATGCTCCCAACAGACCCGTTGCTCAGCTTGTCTTCCTGCCATGCCCTTTCTCAGAAGCTGTTGATCAAATGTCCTCGCCAAGGACCAATGACAAGTGACTTCATCCCCTACAGGTGACTGGACCAAGGATAGACACTTGATCCAAGCTGGGCCCATCAGAAGCTTTCTGCTAAGAAGTCACCACGGAAACACAAGTTCTAGGTAGCCTCCTACAGTACTAAAATTGGAACGGTATCAAGACTGCTTGGTCCAAATGGAAGTAGGGCCAAGAAATCTTGGCTAGAGAGAAAAACCATAGCAGATATCCAGACTATGACTAAGAGATGGGTGTGGTCATGCACACCTCTAATCCTGGAACTCAGGAGTCACAGACAGGATTATAAACTTTACATAGCAAGGCCATATCTCCAAAAAGTTCATTAAAAGAGAAAAAGTGAGAGAAGGATAGGAGAGAGATAAAGAAGGAAGAGCAGAACAGGGAGGAGAAGGAAGAAGCCTGCTTTCCTGGGAGTGTTCCAGTTGCTTCCATCCCTTTATAGACCCAAGCGTACACTCTGTCCTTTTGTCCTTTGGGAGACACCTGATCCTTCTGATCACTTTCTCTTGTCTGCTTGAATGGTGCTGTGGTTTGAATGTGGTTTCCAAAGCTCATATGTTAGGAACCCAATTCCCAGTGTTGGCACATGAGACCACTAAGAAGGGACTAGATCATGAAGGCCCTGCCTTTGGAAATGGACGAGCGCACCTCTCACAAGCATGTATTGACTACTTCCATCTCATCCACATGCACCCTGTCTTGTCCTGCCGCCTCCACCATAGGATGATGCAGAAAGGTCTCCCAAGGTGCAGGCCCTTTGACCTTGGACTTAGTCTCCAGAATTATAAGAAATAAATCTATGTTCTTTACACATTACCCAGTCCCGGGAATTCTAACATCGCAAAGCAGACTAAAACAAATGTGGTTTGTTCCTTAAAAACAAGGGTCTCCGAGCCAATGCTTCTCAACCACTCACCCACTGTTATGGCTTGAGTCTGAGGTGTCTCTCATGGATTCCTGGTTTGAACACTCAGTCCTCAGTTTAAAATGCTACCTTGAAGTCTGTGGAGCGTTTAGGTGGTGGGGTCTGACTGATAGAAGTAGGTCACTAAGGATGGACCTTCAAAGATTATGAGCATCCCTCATTCTGACCTGTACCCTCTGCTTCCTGGTCCACACCATGTGAGCAGCCACAGACTCATTATCCCACTGCCATGCTTTCCCCATCACGATGCACGCACATCTCTCTGAAACCATGAGTGAAGATAAACCTTTCCCTGTTAATTGCTTCTACTGGTGTTTTGTGGTGGCACAAAACACGGAGTTAATCACCCACAGTGACAATCCTGTCACCAGAAGTTAGAAGGAAAACCATTCACTGTGAGAGCAAGGAGCCCATGCCCTACGGGGAGAACAGATCCACATTCCCAAAGTACATCCTAATAGCTTGTAGTGACATTTGTCAGTCCGGGGGTGTGCAGGTAAATGTCTATCAACCAACTCTCCTGGGAAACACAGACCTCCCCCAGCTTGAAGCATTTGCCAGTTGCTGTGGTGTAAATAGTTCCTCTGTTGCTGCTTTCAATATAAGACTGCAGAACAGGATTTGGAAAGGATACTCACAACTGGTTTGTGGGCCAGGAGAGCAGCCATGCACCCTGCATCCTCCTGACTAGTGAGTAGATCCCTGTCCCCTCCATGGCTTCGATCTCAGTATCTCGTTCTCAGGTTCGTGGTTTGGAGTAGTTTTAGCTCTGTCTTTTATTCTGAAAGTTTAGATTTCTTTCAAAGAAGGCATAGCCCAATTACTTTTAAAATACAGCCTTGGAGCTGGAGAGATGGCCAGTAGTTAAGAGCATCAGTTGTTCTTGTAGAGGACCCAGGTTCGATTCCCAGTACCCATATGACAGCAAACAACCACCTATAACTCCAATTCCAGGGGATCTGACACCCTCTTCTGACCTCTGCAAGCACCGTATGACACAGATGTACTTATACATATGTAGGCAATACACTCATACACATAAAATAAAAATAATAAATATATATATTTAAAATATAACCTTGAGCTAATGAGATGGCCCAGCAGGTAGAGGTGCCTACCACTAAGCCTAGTGGTCTGAGTACAGACCCAACATGGTGGAAGGGGAGGACATCCTCCACAAAGCTGTCCTCTGGCATCCACATGTGTGCCATGGGGTTTGTGTGGAAGTATGTACACACATACACACTAATAATTAATAAAATTAAAATATGGCCTTGTGGAACTGGAGAGATGGCTCAGCAGTTAAGAGCACTGGCCGTTCTTGCAGAAGACCCAGGTTCAAATTCCAACACCTGCATGATGGCTAACAACCATCTATAACTCCAGTTCCAGGAATCCAGTGCCCTCTTCTGTCCTCTGTGGGCACTGTACAACATAGGTGCACTTACACACATTTAGGCATAACACTCATAGACATAAAATGAAAATAAATAAATAAAATATGGCCTCATACCTCTCTGTGACCTATAGTTTTGTGCCTTCTCAAACACCAAGAAAAATAATATCCTATATAACAATATATAGCACAGAAACTGCCTGAATGTCATGCCACAGTGACAAGAACATGGGTCTCACCGTCAAGCTGAGCCAATGTGGATCCCTGCAGACAGGATGTACATGGTGTACCTTGGGTTGCTGTCCACATACATGGGGGCATTTGTTCACAGTAACCAAGCTCAGTATTGGTCACATACATGACAGACAGAATTAGTAAAACCTCCAAAAAGTCACAGTTTTCCCAGGTTTGGGTGCCCTTTCTGAAAGGTAGAGGTTCTACCTCAGCTGAGGCTGGAGGCAACACATGCCTAACCCTGGTTTGGAGGACTCTCCTCCGTGTCAGAGACCAGCCAGTGGGACCACAAAGTCTTTGCTCTTGTATCAATTTTGAATGCAGCTTTTGCTTGTAAAACACAAATAGGGCGAGGAGCTTTCAAATCAAGACTAAACCTGCAACTTCGCAGCCTGCTCTGTAGCATCTTAAGAGTTTAGACATGATCTTTTATCAAAACTCTTAGCCTCATGTTCCTGCTCCGTCCTAGCCTCCCAGTCTCCACCCATTTAACCCATTCTGTCGTTCACCTTTCCCCTTTATAACACTGCAATCTAGCTCTCCTCCCAGGGAGCCTCCCCTTCCCCTGCTCCCACAGCCATGGTAGTTTATTAGTTTTTACCTCTCTGGCGTTTGAAATTGGAAACATGCATATCTAAGATTTCAGAGCTATCACGGGGATGGGTAACAAACACTAAAGACCTTTGGGAAAAGCTATACAGAGTCAGATCCTGGCAGCAGCCGTGAGGGCTGTTCTCTGGCTCTCCTTGTCTTCCTTTCACTTGCGGAAACATGGCCTCTGGTGTGGCTGTCTCTGATGGTGTCATCAGAGTGTTCAGCAACATAAAGGTGCACAAGTCCTCAATGCCAGCAGAAGTGAAGAAACACAAGAAGGCCGTGCTGTTCCTCCTGAGTGAGGACAAGAGCATCAGAATCCTGGAGGAGGGCAAGGAGATCCTGGTAGGCGATGTGGGCCAGAGTGTAGACAGTCCCTACACCGCCTTAGTCAAGATCCTGCCAGACAAGGACTGCCGCTATGCTCTCTACAACGCCACCTATGAGACCAAGGAGAGCAAGAAGGGGACCTGATGTCCGTCTTCTGGGCCTCTGAGCGTCACCTCTTAAGAGCAAAACGATCTGTGCCAGCTACAAGGATGCCATCAACAAGAAGCTGACAGGGGTCAAACATGAATTACAAGATAACTGCCACGAGGAGATCAAGCGCCACTGCTCCCGGGCAGAAAAACTAGGTGGCCAGGCTGTCGTCTCCAGAAGGCAAGCCCCTGCCTGGAGCATCTAGCAGCCCCAGACCTGTCCCTGGGTGTTGCAGGCTACCCCTTTCTTGCCATATCAGAGGGACTGGAGGGAATCACAGCAAGGGGAGGGCAATCCTTTCACCCCAGTTGCCAAACATCCCCCTCACCCCCTGGACTGTCCTCTTCCCTCTATCCCTGGTAGAGGAGTTTCTCAGTTCATGGAAGATAAAAGGTAGAGAGGAGCTTACATCATGGTGGACAGGAAAGAGTAGAGTGATACAGGAAGGGGCTGGGGCAAGATATAGTCCCAGGGATATGTCCCAAGTGAACTCTCACCAGGCCCTATTTCCTAAACTTTCTTCCACCTCCCAAGATAGTACTTGAAACTGGAGACACGGCATTCAAAACACAAGCCTGTTAGGGACATTCCATAACTACAGCACATTATTTTTACTTTTTAACAGATACATGATAATTGTATATCTTCATGTAATATAATGTAATATTTCAATATGCAAAAGCAATATGCAGTAATGATCTGATCAGGGTTATTGGCATAGGTCTTCACCTCAAACACTTATCTCTTGTATTGGAAGCATTCAAAATCCTCTCTGATAGTTATCTTGAAATATTCAGTCGATTGCTAACATAGTTACTCTACTACGCTATAGAACATTAGGAGCTATTGTCCAGTTATATCCTCCTCTTCCTGTAAGCCATCTCCCACGCCGTCCCAGACATTCACAGCCACTATTCTGCTCTGTCCTTCTGTGAAATCACCTTATTTATCTTCTGTATGTAAGTGAGAACATGTGGTGTTTGTCTTTTTGAGCCTGGCTTATTTCACTTAACATAAAGTCCTCCCAAAACTTAAGCCACAGATTTAAGTGAAATTTCATGAAAAAGTCTTTAAAAAGATTTTCTGTTAAAAAACTAGAACTCTTCCTCCATGTTTTTAAAAGTCTTTTTAGTTCTTCAGATCTCTAAGAATATTTTAAAAGAGAAATTAGAGCTGGTTGAATTGCAGTGATAGCCCAGTAGACTCGTTGAGATTCATAGTTTGGTCCTTTGTGGGTAAGGTCTTAACATAGGTCTGGAAACCTGAGGGCTTGGGGAACACCATTTGAAAATTACCTAAGGCAGCTCCTTCTCTGCCAGCATGCTACTCATCAAAGGGGATGAAGAGCTGGGGGCAAGAAAACCAATGAAAGGTATGTGCAGTTGCTCAGATGAGACAGGGAGACCTGAGCCAGCCCAGCAGACACTGGAGGCTTAAGTCACCAGGACAGATTGGATATGGGAGTCGCAAAGAGATGACAAAGATACCTCTGAGTTCCCAAGCTTGTGTGATGGAGAAAATTAAGCTGCCATTCTTAGAAAGGGATCTCAGAGAGAGAAAGAAATAGTCTACTTGGTTCAAGGCATACTGTATGTTTTATTTGCACCAGTTTAACTAGACTCTCTTTGAAGTATCCTGCAAGGACTTGCCTAGCCTGGAGAGAGAAGGTGCTTTCCAGAGATTCCTAAAGGAAACTAGGATCAAACAATGACCCCATCACCATGAGCAAACAGCCAGGATACACAAAGCAAAAAAGCACATGCCAGTTGCCCCAGGGAATAAGATCCCAGGCTATGCAGTCTGCTTACTCCATAGTCAAGGGCAAATGGTTCAGTTCAGTCTTCCAGATAAACAAGGCTTTCTCTTTCCAGGCTAAGCCCTTCTGGAGACTCCGGTTGGCAGCATTGCTATCGGGCTATCAAATCAGATAGTTAGCAGATGTTTCCTGAGGGCCTACTATGTGGGGATGAGCCTAGAGAAGTGGAATTGCTGGCTCCCCTTAACATTCAGCCAGCAGACAGATGGGTGGATACAGACGCCATGTATTCTCCAGAGTGAGTTCACTTGTTTACCTCTAAGTGATCCATAGACAGTGACTTCAGGCTGTCGTGACCAGGGACTCTGTGCTTCATGACCCAAGCTGGATAGACTTGGCTGTTGCAGTTCCAAAGCTGCCACAGAAAGTTCTTCCAACACCAAACTTCATCCTCCCTCTGTTTGTCACTGGATCACCAGAGAAGGCAGATGGTGTCCTGCAAACACATCCATAAACCAGGCAAATGTGAGTCATGTTGATAATGGAAAGCCAACATCAGAACAGCATCACCAGGGATCACTCAGTGGACTGCAGGAGAAAGGAGGTGAAGTTCTGCTCAATCCAGAAGAAACAGCCTTGGCAGTTGAATGCAGCCCATAGCTTCAGTATGCCTGGGTAGGTAGCCCTCCTCCACCCGTCGCCAGCCGGGAAATGGCTCTGTGCCTCAGTTTCCACATCTTTCTAAAGGGAATATGATGAATCCCTCATAAACTGGATAAAACATGAGAAGCTGTGTGGCCAGGTCAGCAAGCACCCAGTAAACAATGATGAACATCAAACCCTATTCCTCAAAGGAGCAGGCTACCCAAGACGGAGGAAGTGGTCTGTCCTAAGACTTCTCACCCAGAATTTCCACACTTTAGTCAGTTACAATGGAGCTCATTGGAGGGGAGTTCCTTTTGCTTACTCTAAAGCCACTTTCACAGCTGAGATTGAAATACAGAGCCCAGCTTCTCCAACACCCAGGCTCACTGAGCCAACATTGACAAGGCACCTCTGTATCTGAAATATCATTCACCGGGTGCCTCAATGGTGCAGCATTCTAACCCACAGATGGCAAGTCCATCTAGTCACTGTGCAAATTTCCAGAGACCCCTCGAAGGGGGCTCCGAACTGGCTACATGTGCTCTCAGACCCAGGGCTTTTCCCTGTCTGCGTCTGGGATTAGCTAAGGGATTGGCTGGTCTTTAAATCGTTCCAAGCTGCTTGACCACGCATGACGCCAGACCTGCTCCAGAAAACACCCAGCCAAGCAGGGTGCTGTTTAGCAAAGCAAAATTTTCTCTTTAATCTTTTCTTTGCATTTCCACTCCATTTTCTAACCAAGAAATAAAGAATTCCAAGAGAAAAGTCAGCTCTTGTTTCTCCGTCTCTGCCTGTCTCCCCCCCAGCCTCCTTCCCCACCTCCGTTCTCTCTCCTCTCTCCCTGCCCCCTCCAGCTTTCATCATTTTAAGCTGCACGCATGCCATTCTTCAGGGGATTAAAGTCAAATTTAGTCTTCTGCAATTGTTATTACCTACCCCTTGGCTTAGGAGATGCATTTGCCTGCATTTGTAAT
Source organism: Eospalax fontanierii (assembly GCA_035773235.1). Taxonomy (NCBI): domain Eukaryota; kingdom Metazoa; phylum Chordata; class Mammalia; order Rodentia; family Spalacidae; genus Eospalax; species Eospalax fontanierii. The sequence goes on along the minus strand of CM069542.1, from coordinate 56,258,007 downwards.
GCATCAATAACTTCCACTCTCCTCCACTGGTAAACAATGCATTATATTAAATAGCCTGTGTCTAGCCTTGTATTGAAACAGACGATAAATTAGGACTTCCAGTTCTTGGTTTTTACTGATTCCTAAACCTGCCAGTTACATGCCTGTCCGCCCCGCTGAACATTCTCTCTGAAGCTGAGAATGCACAAAGCCCTCGTTCACCAGTCCTGTCTCCATCACTGCTGCCGGCTGTCAGTTTCACACCACCAAGCAGACTGTAATTGGCAGGATGAGGTGCAGGAATAAGCAATGGTTTGAATATGTGGTTTTCAACACACTCACACAATCTCTCTCTCCCCCTTTCTCTGTCTGTCTCTCTCTTTATCTCTCTGTCTCTGTCTCTTTCTCTGTTTCTCTCTCTCTCTCTTTCTCTCTCTCTCACACACACACATTCTAGCTTATATTCTACAAATCTGGGGACTTAGCTTCTGATCAGAATCCACAAGGGCCAATCTACACTTTGCAGCGCATAGATTAGAAGCAGAGGAACTGATCCCCATTATCTACCTAATCTACAACAGGACCTGCAGGGTCCTGGACAGACATGGCTTTGGGAGTGTGCCCTGCTGAGAGCAGACCTACAAAATTCCAAAGGGTCAAAGCTGTCCTGCGGGCATGTATGTGCAGTCCTAGAGTAAGGGGCAGAAGAAGGAATCCAGCTCACAGAATCTTATGCAGTATTTATGGACCAGTCCCTTCTGATAAAAGTGAAAATTCTCCCATCAATGTCATTGACCACTCGTTTTATTAATTAATTTCTTTTTATTTATAGACAAAGTCACATGTATCCCAGGCTGTCCTCAAACTTGCTATGTGACTGAGATGACCTTAAACTCCTGATCCTCCTACCTTCGCTTCCTGGGTGTTGAGATTACAGCCTGCACCACCATGCCCAGTTTATGCTGCAGATCAAAACCAGGGGCTTTGAGCATGCAATGCAAGCACTAACAACTGAGCTCACGTGCCTAGTGACTACTGTCCAGTGACTGGATCTCCCAGTGGGGTTTCTCAACCCTGGCGCTATTGGCCTTTTAATCAAGTAACTCTTTGCTGCAGAGGCACCCTGTGTATTTGTAGGAAGTTTCCCAGCATCCCTGTCCTCCGCCCACCAGGTAGCAGTAGCATCTCCCTCAAGCAGCAAGAATCAAAACTCTGTCACAGACAACTGCCCCACGATCCAGAGTTACATCTACTCTGGATGTCAGCACATAGCTACAGTACTTCAGACCCAATCAGGACAGCATTCCCCCAGTCCTGTGGTCCTCACCCTGTGGTCCCCAAGCCAGTATCAGTGGTATCACCTAGGCTCATTAGCATTGCAAATTACCAGGCTCCACTCACTACAGAGTCAGTCACCGTGAATAAGCCTCCTAGGTGAGGCTGATGCAACCTCAGGTCGCAGAACCACTTCTCTAGTCCGGAACAGTAAAATGACTGTTCCAAAAGTCACCTGATTTCTTAGAGACCCTCACTTTTCACTGGGCAGACCAGAGCACCTACTGCGCCTGTTGGCACCTGGGGATTTTTCCAGTGTCTGTCCTCAGTCTGCTGTTTGTTCTTCTCTCCTAACTTGTTTTCCTGAATTATCTGAACTGTTTGAATTATACTGTTTGGGGGAGGGGCTTATTTTCCCAGCTCTTTTTCCCTCTTGAGATACTGTCAACTAACCAGGTGGATACTGAGGTTAATAACCTCTGTCCCCCTCTGCCCATCAGTAGGGTATAGCAGTACCTGTGGAGGTGTCGATGATGGTGTCTGCATCCATACACCTTAGCATAACACAGACAGTGACAGTTTATTATGAGCCAAATATGAGTGATTAAGGTCCAGGAACACAGATTCAGGTTGTCCTAAGTAGAAGCAGTTACACAAATGTACTGGATAGCTTTAGGGTCAACTTGACACACCTGGGTAGAGGAAGCCTCAATTAGAGGAATTGTCTCCATTGGACTGACCTGTAGCCATGACTGATGTGGGAGGGTCCAGCCCACTGTGGTCAGTGCCACCCCTGGGCAGGTTGTTCTCAATTGTATAAGAAAGCAGACTGAGTCTGGACCAGGGGAGCAAGCAAGGAAGCAGAGTTCTTCCATGGCCTGTGCTCTTGCTCCTGCCTCCAGGTCCCTACTTTGGGCTCTCTCAGTGATGAGCTGTGACCCAGGAGACATAACTAAATAAACCCTTTCCTCCCCAAGTTGGTTTCAGTCAAAGTATTTTGTTACAGCGATTAAAAATGAACTAGGACAATGAAAAATGATCACAGAACAAACGAAAATCATTCGCTAGGCAGATTATGACCAAGTGGGGAATCTCTGCTCAAGTCTCAGATGCCATGATGACATTCTTAGTTTGGGGGTTGGTAGAAGCTAGTGATTAGCTAAGAATATATTCCAAAGGTTTTACCTGAGAATCCACAGGATTCTAGGTCAGACATAGATAGATAATAAATAGCTGTTAAGGTATTTAAAGGTAGCCCAAGTGATTTGGGCTCTCAATCTACAACATTCCAACTCTGCACAATCACGAAGTTGTCATCATCAACCACTCTAGAATCTTTAATGTTTGTGTGTCCTTTTAAGAGCATTTCAATGTGTGTGTGTGTGTGTGTGTGTGTGTGTGTGTGCGTCTAATCAAGCTTCTGTAATAGAATGCCACCAGCTGCATGTCTTAAACAGCAGACACATTGTCTCGTGGTTCTGAACACTGGAACTCTAAGATCGAGGTGCTGGCAAGCCTGGCTTCCTCTGACATCTCTCCTGGTTTACATGTGGTCACCACTCTGATGTTTCTTCACTCAGGAACACCCCTGGTGTGTTGTCCTCTCCTTAAAAGGACAGCAATCACACTGGATAAAACTCACCTTTTAGCCTCATTTTAACTTGACCTCCTCTTTTCAGCGTTTATCTGTAAATACAATCCTATCCTGGCATGTGGGGGTTGGGAATTCAGCAGACAAAAGGTAGGAAGGGGGTAGGCTCAATTTAGCCCATCACAGTGAGAGAAGACAAAAGACAGAGCAAGGAGATTTTATCCTGGAGAAGCCCCACTGCTCTTTCAGGCCTACAGCACCATGTAGGATCAGTAACCTGTGATAGCCACTGCCAGCTTGTCCCTTAGTTTGAGAGCTGGTAGCAGGCACAGATTTTTTAAAGGCAGCTTTCAGACAAGCTGAAACTGACACATTCCTTTGTTCAGAAAGCATGACTATAAAAATTCATCTCTTGGGACTTTCTGGAAAACACACATGTTAAACCGAGGTCACTTGATTGACTATTTTGAACTAAATTTCAAGCAGCCCCACAGTTGTTAGAATTAAAAACAGTAATTTTCACATCAGTCGGACAGAGCCTCTGACTCCTAGTCTTGTTTGAACATTAATAGTTTAAAAATAAATAGTAAAATGAATAGATTTTCTAGCTTGGAAGAAGCTCTAAAGTACTGGCTGGTTTCAGTTCTGATCTGAGTCAAGTGGAGAGATATCTTTGGGCTGCCACAGAAATCCAAATAGAACACAGAATGAGCCTGGCTGCAAATTTACAAGGAAGCTTGGAACAGAAGTCAGAAGTCCTGATTTTGACATCCACAGTTATGTTCAGACAACTCCCACCCAGTTTGAGTGACAAAGAGTATCTCCCCTGACAGCTACCTGGGGTGGTAGAGATGCTATTCTTTGGCTTTGAGTTCTGGTAGCAGCTCTGAAGATCTAGGATGCAGAGGCATGAGAAGATCACTAGGACATCCTTCCCCAGCAAAGAGTGATTACCAAGGATCTATAAGATCTATAAGCAGCTCCAGGTGAAACAGGTCAAACCTGAAGCCTGTGCAGGAGACTGGGTCCTCTGAAACATCCTTTGTCATAGTTCCAAGGGTTAGAATGTTACAAGTTCATATAGATAACATTCATGGGTCTCCCCACAGCTGGGTTGGAAACACACATTTGTCTACAGAACTGCTGGAAGGAGGAGAAACAAAGTCCAAAGAGCTCATGGCACAAATGAAAATGCAAAGTCAGGACTGGGGAGAAACCTCAGACAGCAAAGTACTTGCCACACCAGCATGAGATGGCCCATCCACATAAAAATGTTGGGCATTGGCACACATATAAACTTAGTCCTGGGGAGATAAATGTACACAGGTGAATCCCTGGGGCTTTCTGGCTACTCAATCTAGACTGCTCAGTGAGTTCTAGTTAAGTATGAGAACCCATCTCAAAAAACATGGTGGACCCACCTGAGAAACAGCACACAGTCTCCACATGCGTATGTGCATATGCACATACAAGACTCAGAAAGCTACAAGTTCATTCTAGTCTTATTTCTGAATCTGAAAATCCAGAATATAAATCTATTTCTCCTATAACTGCTTGCCTTTACAGGGAAAATTCCTTAACAGACACACAAAAAAATTATTTAACAAGCAGACAGAAAACTGTGGTCTCTGTCGATCACCAGCACTTGTTAACTATGTTTATTTTTAAATTGCTTCTATTTCTAGCAAGTGCAAAATACTTGTAAAAGAAATAACTTCCTGCTTGCTGCCCAGCAAAAGGGCTGCAAAACCTTCCTTCCTGCAGGGGGAATGAGGCTCCTGCAGGATTCTGCAGAATGCACATGAATTAATCTGGGACAGAGCAGCTTGGGTGTGTCAGCAAGCTGATGGCAGCCACAAGCTGTTTGCTACCAGTTCATGACAAGCAAGTTCAGAAACTGAAAGGACTCACTTAAAAATCCATACAGAAGCCTGACCCAGCTCCTTTAATGCTATTGAATCTAACAACAAAGCTTAAGGTTTGAATTCTGTATGTCTGTGGGCTATTTCCTGCTTATAATTATTTAATGTTACTATATTTTATAAAACAGTCAGTCAACAAAAGATGGGAAAAGCTATTTTCTTATAGTCCATCACCAGACATTTAGAAGAACTGCTCTGCAGGAAGGATAGACATCAGATTAATGTCAATAACAACAGCTAATAGACTTGTGGTGTTTATTGGGTACAGAAGCTGGAGAGCGATGTCCCAGCAGTTAGGAACACTTGCTGCTTTTCCAAAGGACACAGGCTCACTTCCCAGCATCTCACAACCATCTGCAACGATTCTGATACCCTCTTCTGGCCTCCTTGAGCACCGTACACAGTGGCATACATACATACATACATGCATGCATACATACATACATACATGCATACATACATGCATACATACATACATACAGGCAAAACACGTATACACATAAGTTAAGAACACCAGCTCCTCTTGCAGAGAACCCAAGTTCAGTTCCCAGCACCCATATGATGGCTAACAACTGTCCATAACTCTGGTTTCAGGGTGCGGGGCAGGCGGTGGGGAATCCAATGCCCTCTACTGGCTTCCATGGGCATTGCATGTCACAGTACATTTACATATACACAGGCCAAACACTCATACACATAAGAAATTGTTTTGAATCACAATATATTAAAGTCCTATTATTAAAAGAGACAACATAAACATTTTCTTCTTGTGGCAATGCTATAACATAGTAACTACAATTGCTCTGATTTCATAGTTGAGGAAACTGAGGCACCAGCAAAATAAACCACCTTCCCACTATTGCAGAACTGGCTGGTTACAGAGTTGAGATGGGAGTCCAGGCACCTTGGCTCTACCCATGTCAGCAATCACCTTTGCTGTGACTCTGCAATAAAACCTGAAACAACTCAATTCTTTGATAAGTGGTAAAATATTTGAGAAAAAAAATCACAGAGTAATTAACAGCAAAACTGGATGAGAAAGCTTCTGTGGGAGGAAAAGATCAGGGTGTGTGTAGAAGTGAGCACACCAGGTTTCATGGGTCTGAACACATCACATGCTGAAAACTAGTAAACAACATGTATGACTGTACAATCTGCTATTGATGTATTTCACAATTTTTAAACAAAATTAATTTTGAAGGAGTAGCTTGAGCTGTCAAACAATGGCACCCAGGGTCCTTGGACAGGTTGGCTCCCCCCAATGAAGTGGACAAGGACAACCATCCTCTAGCCAGCACCTGGCAGGTGGAAGGTACAAAGACTTCAGGTTTTTTCCTGTTGCCCAGAGTCTAATATTCTTCCTTACCTCACCTTGTAGAATTCTCAGGAAAAGACACATATACCCTGAGATATTTGAACTGACACCTCTATAATGCAATGCAGAACAAACATGTAATTGGAAAGTGTTTTCCTTGAGAAAACACACAAGAGTAATTTATAGTGACTGAGGGAATTAAGGAAGTCCATAACTTATTCTGAGAGCTGTCAATGCATGTGATTTCTACCTAAATCTTGGTGTGTATGACACAGGACCTAGGAACCAAGCTACGGACTAGGAGTGACTTTAACTCACAGATCACCAGAAGTTGACCAGCCTATGTTCTGTCCTCCATCTAGACCTTGGTATGATCTATTTGATGCCAGGAAATACTACAATCTAAAGGAATTGGCAACAGTGCCGTTGACCACTTTATGGTCCTCTACATCCCCTCATGGGATACTGTGGGCCACTCTCAGCCCAGGAAGGAAGGAGCTGGGAAACCACCCAGTCTTCCCTAAGGAAGTCGGACCCAATACTTGATGGTTCATCTCTGAGAGGAAGCAGTCTTCTCCAGTTCTTCTGGGCCTGTCCTAGTTTGTTTCCGATTATTATGACAAAACACTCTGACCAATACCAATGTGGGGAAGAAAAGGTTTACTTGGCTTACATATCCCAGGTCACAGTTCATTACTGGGGGAGCCCAAGGTAGGAACTCAGGGCAGGAAACTGGAGGCAGGAGCTGAAGCACAGGCCACGGAGGAACGCTGCTTACTGGCTTGCTCTGCTGCTCCAGGTTCAGCCTGCTTTCTTACACAATAGAGAACAACTTGCCCAGGGGTGGCACTGACCAGTGGACTGGGCCCTCCCATGTCACTCAACAATCAAAACAATACCCCACAGACACGGACACAGACCAGTCCAATGGGGACAATTCCCCAGTTGAGGTTCCCTCAATCCAAGTGTGTCAAGTTGAGAACTAAAGTTGTCCAGCACAGGGTCTTGGGGATAAGGTTTTGCAAACTCAGTCATCAGTTCTTTGTGCCAGGAGAGAAACATCATTAGTAGCCTTATTTTGAGACAATCATGAACCTAGAAGTCATGACCAAGGTTCCTAAGACTTCTCAATTCTTCAAAGAAATTACTCCAATTAGACTGACCTAAGGAAAGCTAAATAGCTGCCCCCTTGCTTTCAACTGAACACACACACACACATACACACACACACACACCTGTGTCCACAGAGGAGTTAAGAGGCAACTCCCCTGGGGTTGATGGAAAGAACCCGTGTGGATCTATGTGCACAGGTTTTCATTTGAAAGCCCTCGTAGCAAATAACAGACTGTAGAAACAGCTGTCAATACGAACCAGTGAATACTCTGAGGTTAGAACTTTATCAAGAGTTGTCTTAATAACATCAAGAAGAAATTCAAATCAAGGCTTTTCATGGAGGAACATTAGCTGGATAATCCATCATCAGATAAGTGGCCATTGATTTTAGGAAAGACTTATGAGTGCTAGTTATGATGCTTAACTTGGTAGTGAGCATCTCAATGAATCTCAGGGTAGTTCTTTGAGAGGTTGAGACTAGACCCTACCCCCAGACCAGTTAAGTGAGAATTCCTGCAGATCAGGCCTAAGCATTAGTGTTTTTGAAAAGATCTCCAAGTGGTTCTAATGGGTGGCTTAGGTTGGAAACCGCTGCCTTAGTTAATAGAGCTTAGTTACCTGGAGAGGTAAATACTGCTCCTAAAGCAATTTGACTTTTCCCCTTGAGCACCAGAAGAATCGTGTTGTTTATTAACATGTTCCAAACAATAGCAACAAATGGACTGCTGCTAATGCTCAGGCTGCGAAAGTAAACATGACTTGTGTACAGGAGATTCCTCTCCCCAGATCCTTGAATGTAGCTACCTGAGAATGAGGACCCAGCAAATGGCTATCGGAGATGGACGGACCTCAGCGCAGCAAGCAGTGGTGCATGAAGCAGAAAGACCAATGTACTAGTTCATTTGCACATTCATGCAAGTGTTTGCTAGGTGTGTGAGGGACTCTGTTAGGTGCTGGAGATCAGAGATTAAGATAATGGAGCCAGGGTCTCCAGAGGAACTGAAAGTCTAGTGGGGAAGGAAAAGAAGACAAAAGTTCCCAGCCATGAAGTGTGATCGACGGTACCATCAGCACTGTCCTGGACCTTGTTGAAAATACAAATCTCGGGCCTGGAGAGATGGATCAGCAGTTAAGAGCACTGGCTGCTCTTGGAGAGGACCTAGGTTTAGAATCCCAGCACCCACACGGCAGCTAACAACCATCCATAACTGCACTTCCAGGGGATCCCACACCTTCTCTGACTTCCTCAGGTATTGTGCAACACAGGTGCACTTACATACATGTAGGCAATACACTCATACACATAACATAAAAATAATCTTTTTTTACAAAAAGAAAATATAAATCTTAAACTTCACCCCAAACACACTAAATAAAAATCTACACTGTGTGTTATAAGTACATATTCATATGGGTGTGAACACACATGCATAGGTGTGTGTGTGTATGTGTGTAAGCCTGTGTATAGGCCCTCAGTTGGGATCAGATGCCTTCCTCACTTTCTTCCCACCTTGCTTTTTAAAATAGAGTCTCTCACTAGGCCGACTGGCCAATGAGCTATGGGATTCACGTGGATCCACCAGCCCCAGCCGCCTCCAGCACAGGATCATAGGCATGTGCTGCCATGCTGGCTTTTACATGAGTGATGGGGATGGAAACTTGAGCCCTTATTCTTGTGTGTCAGGTGCTTTACTGAGTCATCTCCCCAATCCCCAAACCCACTTTCAACAAGCTGTCCAGATGATTCATTTACACATTGAATTTTGAAGTACATCACTAAATACGGAAAATTTGGGGGCTGGAGAGTCAGCTCAGCGAGTTAAGAGTACATACTGGTCTCGCAGAGGATAAGTTCAGTTTCCAGCTTCCATGTTTGGTGGCTTACAAGTGTCTGTAACTCCAGCTCCAGGGGATCTGGTGCCTTAGCCCTCTGCGGGCACTGTATTCATGGACATAGACACACACAGAGAATATTTTTTTGGTCTTTTTTTTTTTTGAGGCAGTTCTCCTTGTAGCCCCAGCTGGCCTGACACTCACAGAGATCTGCCCAACTCTGTGCTGGGATTAAAGACATGCACGACTACACACGACTTAGTTTTTTTTTTTTAAGAGGGAAAATTTTAATGAGAAAGAGATGACGTTTTAGGAAGACCACTTAGGGACCGCTAGTAATAAACTGTTAAACCTTCTCTTCAAACAGCCCTTTAATAGACTGCCCTCCAAGCTACTCAGGTGATAAGAGATGCACTCAAGTAATACTCATACAGAGAACCTGAGTTTTCTCCCTAAATTGCCTTCATTTTGCACCAGATTAGCCTGAACCCTGCAGAGACATAGCCGTGGTTGGAAAAGTGTAGGTCACTGCATTAAAATATCCAGTGGCATCTGCTGTGGCTGGAATGTTCTGATGTGTCCCCCAAGGGTTCATGTCCTGGAAGCTGAGTCCCCAGTGTGTTGACAGGAGAAGTGATGGGACCCTTAGGAAGTGAGGTTTAGTGGAAATAATTAGGTTACTGGAGACTCTGCTCTTTGAAGAAATTAAGGTAGCTAGCTCTCTTAGGGCCCTGGCTAGCTCAGAGGAAAGGGTTGTTATAAGAGAACCATCCCGACCCTTCCCTGGTCTTACTCTGGCTTCCTATCTCGAGGTGTGATCTTTATCTCTTGTATATTTTAGAGCCATGATGCCACTCACCATGCCCTGCCAGCCAGGGGCCTTCACCAGAACCAGCAACAAGCTGCATGGGCTTCCCCCTCCTAATTCCCTGTCTTAGGCATTTTGTTAAAACAATAGAAAATGGACTAATATATGAAATACCAACTGCGAACTTGACACCTACAGTCAAACAGAGGAGACGTTCCTTTGTCTGGTTTCTGATGATGAGTTTGGAGCCTATCTGTCACTTATATCCAAGCCCCGAGTAGGCTAGGCAACGCCTTGATGGGAGCACTCACGCTTTAGAGTTGCTTATGGTGTGCACTGGGAGATCTGAAGAGAGAATTGGAAGTGGCTGTGTGTCTTGAGGTGGTCTCTGGTGGAGAAAATCCCTCTTTGATCCTGGGCAGTAGTCAGTGGGACTAAATGGCACAGCACAGACTCAGAGCTGAGGGGACTCCTTTTTATGAGAAAATAGAACTTCCAGAACTGAATCTGGAAGAGTTTGAAAGAGGGAGTGTGATCTACTAGGTAAAAAGTAGGGAGGGGTTTAAAGGACAAACAAGCAATTAGTCTATAAATAAGCACAAGTGTACCTCATCCTCAGCAATCAGTATGTTATTGAACAGGGTGTACAAATTGGACTTGGGTTAAATGAAACCTATTTTAAGCCCATTTGGGGAATTTTCTATTTAGAGGAATTCTTTGTGGAGTGGATAATCACCCACTAATGAAGCCTTTGTTAAATCTAGAGTTCTACGAAGCTGTAGTTCTCAACCCAACTGTGCCGGGCAGTCACCACCAAGATGCCTGGCTGAGTTCAGCTTGTTTAATGCCCAAGAACTCAGTCCAGGATGAGGAAATACATCCTAAAGGCCAGTAGAGCCTGCCTTTGGGAGAAATGGGTAGGTAGGCAGCAAGAAGGCTAGAAGACTATGGAAGTCCCAGGGATTGCATGCAGCAGGTGGGCGCCAGTAAGGAAAGGGCGGGCATATTAGTGGACAGCGTAGGAGATGGACAGAAGGTGAGTGACCAGGGCTACTAAGATCAGTGGGTAAAGCTGCTTACTGCCAAGCCTCAAGATCTGAATTTGATCCCCAGAGCCCATACAGTAGGAGGAGAGAACACACACACACACACACACACACACACAATGAATAAACTTTTTTTTAAAAGGAATAAGACCTTGAGAGAGCAAGTATTCTTCCTTCATCAAACTCAAGACTCATAGTAGAAAGATTCATCCTAGGGAGGGAGGAGCTCATGAAGCCCTAACCCTCCCTGAAGGACTATTGGCAGTTAATGGATGCTGGAGGGAGAGGAGTCATCTTTCTTCAGTAGTGTAGTCACTGATAAATTAACTATGTTCCAGTAAACAACCCTCTACCCCTGTTCATGTGAGCAACTCTAAGTAAACTCAGAATCTCACAAAAACAAAAGGCCAGGTGGGGTGGTGTACATCCTTGATCCCAGCACTCAGGAGGCAAAGACAGGTGGGTCTCTGTGAGTATGAGGCCAGTCTGGTCTACATATTGAGTGCCAGTTGGGGCCTCAGGGACTCTGTCTCAAAAAGACCCTGCCTAAAAAGACATGAAAGTGGGGGTAGGGAGGCTTGTTGGAAAGAAGAGTTCCCGCGGGAGAAGCAGGGGGTAAAAGATGGCAACAGGGAGTAAAAAAGACCAAAATTCAGGACTAATGAGATGGCTCAAGCCTAACTTCAATCCTCAGAATTTGTATTAAAAAGCCAGATGTGGGGCTATGTGTGATGGTCCATACCTTTAATCTCAGCACTTGGGAAGGAGAGGCAAGCAGATCTCTGTGAGATTGAGGCCAGCCTGGTCTATATAGTAAGTTCCAGGATGGCAGGAACTACAGGGAGACCCTATCTCAAAAAACAAACAAACAAACAAAAATCCAGATGTGATGGCACAGTCACATAATCCCAGCACTCCTACTTTAAGATCAAAAAAGGAAACAGGAAAATCACCCAGAAGTCCATAGGCCAGCTAGTCTTGATCATGTAGCACAGCAGAAACAAAGAGACTGCCTCAATAAGATGGAAGGCAAAAACTGATTCTCAAAAGTTGTCCTCTGGTCCCCACAAGCACACACTCATATATACAATAGTTATGAGTTTTAAATTTTTCAGACAAAAAAAATGCATTAAATGTACCTATGAAATTGTCAAGGAATGTTTTTAAATTTTTCTAGTGCTGATATCCAGAACATTTGGAATTTCTGGTAATTCAATTACCTGTGGGGCATCTGTGAGTTCTTAACTAGCTACAGAAGCATTCTAGTGGGGAGCAAGGGAAGACACAAGTAATTTAATGTTAATTGAGTAATCTTGCATATTGACTCTTGCTGCCAAAAGCAGACAGCCCCTGTGTTGTGCTTCTTGGAAGGCATTCACAGAAAAGATGGAGTCCAGATGGGAAATTGAAAGATGAAGAAAACTAGGTAATTTGGAAAGGGAGATAGGAAAAGGCAAATCGGAGTTAAATCCCAAAGCCTAACTGCTTAAGACTGTCTTTAATTGACCAAGCACGAATCATGGACTTCAACATTAAAAAGATCTGCCCAGCCATGGCCTGGTGTGAAAGCTCTCAGAAAATGTCAAGGATGAGAAACTAAGAAGAAGCAAGTTCTACCTCCCAATAGGCACCTGGGATGATTAGACCCTCCTCAGCAACAAAATAGGACATTTCCTAAAGCTCAAGTCTGAATGCGAAAGAAATGGTTCTTTCATTCAACAAAAACTGAATGTCCTGAAGTGGGAGGTTTGAGAATTTCTCCACTGCCTTTATAAAGGGTTTGCATGGGGGCTAAGTGTATGTCTCATTCCACAAAGTATCTACAAGTCTTTGAACCCCCAGAAACCATGTATAAATGCTGGGTGTGATGTCAAATGCCTGTAATCCCAGAGTTATCGAGGCAGAGACAGGAGGATTCCTGGGGTTCACTGGCCAGATAATCTAGCCTAACTACAGAATTTCAAAACCATGAGAGGCTCTGTCTCAAAGGAGGTGAACGGCCTTCCTAAAGATGATTCCTGAGGTTACCCTCTAGCCTCTGTAAGTGCACGTACATTCATGCATGTTCACATGCACGTGTACACACACATAAAAAATAAAAATTAAAGATTTTTCAGCATACAAAAAGATTGGGAGAAATTCAGATGTGATAGTACATACCTGAAATACCATCATTTGGAAGGCAGGAGGAACAAAGGTTTAGGGTCATCCTGGGCTATATAACAACGCCCTATCTCAAAATAAAAAATAAGAAAAAGTAGACTGGGAAAAATGTTATGAGATCATCCTATAAGTCAAAGAAATTCTAAATATGCAGAAGCCCATCTCAACTTAAATAAACTGAGCATGTCCAAACAATCTATTAAATCTCAGGGCTATTCAATACTGCTACAGTGTCCATAAGATGGGTGACCCAAAGAGACTTTCTGAGCAGTACAAGATTTGGAGGATAAGCCAAACGGGAATTTTCCTATAGGTAGAGTGAACCCCTCCTTTGTCAGCTGTACCCAGTCCTTTCCCATCACCAGATCCCACAGAAGAGGGAGACAGGAAGATCTTAGATGGGAAGAAGACACAAAAGCACTAGGCCAGTGAATCAGCAAAGAAAGGAGAGGATGAAAAAGAATCCAACAGATGAGTCAATGAGAGGGTCAGAAAGGGGTTAAGTGGAGTCGAGAGCAGCTCTGTTTAGATCGCAACCAAGATCAGACCAGCTATTTCTCAAAAGCTTTTAAGAGTTCATGTAACTTAGCAACTGACCTATGTTTGGTTTTTGTTTTCCTTTTTCTCATGTCAGTTTCTGAGTAGTTACTGTCAGAAAAAGCTTAGGATTGTATTTACTGAGAGATGGGACACAACAAATAGAAATGTCCTTTCTGCCATAACTGTGACAAGCCAGGACAGCAAAAAAGGGGTGGGGGGTGGGGGGGTCCGAGACTTGGGATCCTCAGAAGAATTATCAAAGGTTGAGATCAAACCAGGTGAGAGTCTTCATGGCCCCTCCTCTTTCATGTCCCACATTTCCCAGACCAGTGCTTCACAGGACTAAAGGGGTCAGGGAATAGTTCAAGATCCTCTACATGGTGCCAGGCACCAGAAGAACCCCAGTCTCGCTCCTTACCATGGTCCCCCCCTGCTCCTTAGAGGAGAATTTTTGGAAGGTCATTCCCAAGGGACTCTCCTGGTTAAGGAGGACCACTAGAATGGCAGTCACAGTGTATTCTGAGATACAGGCACATGAACACACACATTTGCGGGGGGGGCAGACCTTGACCACTGCTGGTTGATGCTGTGGAAATAGGCATTTGTTTTGGAGATTTCAGGCACAGCTCTAGGTCTCTCAGTCATCACTGGGCAACATAATGTGGAAATCAGCACCACTGTGCTGGACAGCTCACCACAAGGCCGTCTGTGTGTGTGTGTGTGTGTGTGTGTGTGTGTTTTATATAGAACATCTTAATCATCTTTCTATCCCCTTCCCTGTTGGCACCCTTCCATAGCACCCCACTGGATTTCATGCATTCTGTCATTTGTGTTAAGACCTATTAGTCAGGGCTGGAGAGATGGCTCAGTGGTTAAGAGCACTGACTGCTCTTAAAGAGGACCTGGGTTCAGTTCCCAACACCCATATGGTGGTTAACAACTGACCATAATTCCAGTTCCAGGATGATCCAACACTTTCTTCTGACTCCACAGGCATAGGATGACACAGGTACACTTGCACACATATAGGCAATACACTCATACACAAAATAAAAAATAATAGAATATATTTTTTAAATACCTGTCAAGTCAAGTTAGTGTCCCTAGATGTCCGTCAGTGCAAGTTCATCCACGGAGGTCTAGTCAACCTATCTATAGAGTCCCTTTCTTTAAGATCGGCTCTTCCTCTCCCAGCAGTAATCAGCTACTGCTAATTCTTCAGCTAAGATTGGGGCCTGCTGCCCATTTCCACAGTTTTATGCCTAATTAAGTTTGCATGGGTCATGTGCATGCTGACACCACTGATGTAGGTTCATATAAGCAAAGTCCCAGGAGCCTGTGGGACTCTCTTTCCATATGGTCATGCACCTCCTCCCTGGCTCTTACAATCTTTCCACTCCCTCTTCCACAATGGTCCCTGAACCCTGGGTTAAGTTTAACATAGGAGTCCTTTCCAAAGACCCACACTCTGAAGACTCTTATTCTCCCTGCTTTGGCCATTTGTGTCCTTTTGTGTTCATGGCCCTCTGTTGCATACCAAAGCTTTGTTGATAAGAGTTGAGAGATGCATTAGTGTTCTCTCTACCCCTTGTTCCACTACATTCCAGGAGCCTTAGGTGTAGAGGTTCCATTGTATGTGTGTCACTTAGGTTGGGCAATTCACAAACAATCTCTGTGTGGCCAGTTATGGAACACTATAATAAGCTTCTTTGATGAAGTGACTAGGATACTTGTCTGTAAATATAAGGATTCATATACATCACATAGTAAAATATTACATTTGTCTAGGAATGTGACAGCCTTGGAATTTTTTCTAAGATCTATGACCTCTCCAGCCAATGGTATTTGGCTGTTTATAGTACCACACATGAGTTTCCTCCCATTAAATGGGCTTTAAGTCCAATTAGGTAACTGTTGATTACCCCCAAGATAAAAGTATTATTACTGACCCAATATAGTTTGCTCTGCCAGTCATTGTTGTGGTTATTAGACCTTAAACCTGGAGTTGGACCCAGCAATTGATGTTTTCCCTTAGCAACTTTCATAGTGTTCTCCAAAACTATGGGAGCTAGTCTTCAGGGGAGTGGCCTTCCAGGTCACCTCCAGCTCCATTGCTCCAATGTGTCCACATATTTCCTGTCTTCAGCAATGTGTCTTAACTTCAAGTTCTGGAAGACAATCAAGGGCTATGGCAATAGCAGGCCCATCTTAACTGTTAGTTCAGTCTCTCCTTTACAGGGTCTCCAGACCCGACTTGAGGACTCCTCTCACACTTACCCTAGGATGCCCACATAACTGTGATCTAAAGAGGTAGGCACCTGGGGCTGTCTGTACTGGTTTAGACCTCAGTGATGCTACCAGGAAATCCAAGTCCCATCTTTCCACTCTGCCGTCCTTAGCTCACTGGAATCTAATGGTCTTAGGATGGTTGCCACTGCTTCATGCATCACACTCAAATTCAAGAAAGATAAAGCAGAAGACAAAATCTAACCATCCTATTAGGAAAACAGAGGCTTTCCTTGAAAGCCCCAGTGAGATCTCACAGGCTAATACTGTCCGGTGGCTTACTTTTAACTGCAAGGAGGCTAAGTGACTGCTTAGCTTCTCTAGTCTTTGTCATTAAAGGAAACAGAAGGAAGTAATCACCCAATGTGTTCATTATAAACAAAAATAGAAACTACGCAAGGCACTTCATCTCTAAAATGGAGTTGTTCAGGCACCTACTTCATACAGGTGATAGGAAAGTGTATGGTGATATGTCCACAGGGCAAGAGTCACATTTCCTCCCAAGACAAATGCAAGCAGAACTCTGGTTCCAGCGTGGTGCTGGTGTCTGTAAAGAGCTCTCTGAGCTACACAACCAGCATACAAGTCAGAATAGCTTGAGTCTACAGGCAGGAACAGGCCTGAAACGGGCAAATGTTTGGATTTTGATCATCTACTTGGCAGTGAGAAGTTTCCAAAAGAAACATCCTAGGGCCAGATATGGGGACAGTCAGCAGGTGCGGCTGTAATGTTACAGGTGCGGTTATGTTAGTCAGGTTTTTCATCACTGCAAAACAGCCAGGAAGAAATGGTTTCAAGAAAGAAAATTTATTTTGACTCATGAGGCTTCAGTCCATGGTCACCATCACTCGGGCTGATTGCTGTGGGTTAGAGGTACGGGACAGCAGAATTGCTAACTTCATTGTAACCAGGAAGTACAGCAAGAGAGAGATGAGGCAGGTATAGCCTTCAAAAGTGTGCCCTCCAGGGGCTGGGAAGATGGCTCAGCCGTTAAGATACCCGTTTGAATCCCCAGAAACCCACATAAATGCCAGGTGGACACAGCAGCCTGACTATGGTTCCAGCCTTGGAAAGCGGAAAGATCCCCTAGAGCAGGCTGGCTGACGAGATGAGCCATATCGGCAAGCTCTAGGCTTGACTGAGAGACTTGACTCAATGAATAAGGTGGAGGAAGAATAGAGAATGATTTGCAACATCAACCTCAGGCCTCCACATGCATGTGTACACATGAAAAATGGAAAAGAAAAAAAAAAGGATGCCTTCTAATGACCTCCTTCTTCCCCTAGGCCCCACCTCCTAACATTTCTACCCCTTCCCCACAGTGCCATCAAATTATGAATTCATCCATGGACTAACCCATCCACAAAGTCAGAGTCTAGGCACCTCCCAAAAGCTCTACCTCTGAACACTTCTGTGCTTGGAACCAAGCCTTCTACACATGAGCCCCTGGGGGAAGAGAATTCATATCTAAACTATAGCAATGGTTACCTACACTCATGTGAAATCCAGAAGGGAATGTTCAGGCCAGGATTCCCCAATGGGGAAAAAATGGCGGTCTTCAACTCTGCAGACCAACAGCCCTATGGTGCCCCTCCAGGGGTGACCCAAGTATCTACAATGTCCTCTTAGTAGGCGCTTTTACCTGAGAGCCACTTTCGAATAAACTGTTCCCTGATATGTCCAAAAGTATGTTCTTAATCCATCAACAAATCAAACGCACATTGACTTTATGATAGGCACTGGGGGAAAGACAAAGAAACCCAGGAGATCCATGAATTATTTCTTTTTAAAATTTTTGCATTGCAGGGAATTGAACTCAGGGAACATGCTCCGTGAGTGCTGCACAACAGCCCCCAGTAAATCTGTGGTAAAGAACGCTTTCACAGAGCGCCGCCTTGTTACAGCGCCAGTGTTAGGAGCTTTACATCAGTTACTTCGTTAGATTTCAGAGGTCGTTGTCACAAAGCAATACCATAAAAAACGTGGATGATAATTAAGACAGTCAAGACCACAGGGGCTAACACATCTCGAGTGTTTGCTGTATACCAGTCACTGTCCTAAGCACCCTTCAGATAATATAGATGGAGAGATCGCTTCATTTTCCCCTACCTTTCTTACTCAGTCCAGCTTCTACTTCCTGAATTTCCTCACTGCTGCAGGGGGCTGTTGAGTCTGTCTTATGTCTCAGTCTATAAAGTGATTCTGGGAAAAGGAAGTGATTGGTACAACTCCTGCTAATCTGAGAGCCCCCAGGGTGGTGTGGGTCCAGTGCCTTGCCCCAAATGGAGCCATCCAAGGAGAAACATTGAGAAAAGCAGTTCCCGGGAGGATGGAGAACGGATACATTAAGGAAGGGCCATCCCTTAGGAAGTGATCCATCACTGTGACATTAAAATGGAGCTAGAGAGAGTTGGAGGGCAAGAACCAACAGAAGGTGCTCCCTGGATAACACCCAGAAAAACGAAGCTGAATGATCTCCTTCTGTCTTCTTCCTGGCTCCCACACTTCTACCCACAGCCTCAAAGCCCCTCTCAGGACTCAGGGTCGCCCAAGGCTAGAGATACAAGTCTAAAGCCCAATTAGGTCATTTCTTTGTTGCCTGACCCTTGACCTCTTAAGTAATGTCCATATAACCCTATGCCATCTTATCTGTGGAATCAGAAAATTCAGCCAGTCATTTACCTAGAGGACCAGGCTCCAAATCTTTGGACCCATTTAAAAGGATGCTTTTATTGGATTGATTAGGTGGACCAGATGTTTCTCCCTTCATTTGGACGTGGACTTGGGTTCATATCTAGTTACAGCACCCGAGCCTGAGAACAGGGATGGATGGGAAGTGAATATGCATGTTTTAAACCCAGAGTCCGGCTTGTGACTGCTGTGATTCTGGTGAGCTCTCTGAGTTTCTTGGAACCAAATTCACAGGAAAAGACTTTCCTATTGAGGACTCTTCTTTAGTAACAACTACACATCACAGTGCACTTTACAGTTTATAAGATGCTTCTTTGTCTATTAATCCATTGACACTTCATGCAAAAAAAACACAATGGAGAATCAATCTTCCTTCTCCTTGAGAACTGTTTCTCTCTGCTACCACCTAAATAAAACTTAGTCATCGGTCTAGTGATCTACCCCCAGCAGCACACACCAAAAAAGTAGAAAAAATAGAATCTTAACTTTCTAGTACCTTCCATAAGCCTCGGCTCTTGGGATATGGGGATTTTAGATAGTTTGCACCTAAAAGGAAATAAATTTGACTGCTGAAAGGCCTCCCATGGACTCATAGCCAGGGACACATGGTCAGTCAAGACCATGGCATACTTCTCTGCTCTGACACACAGCAATGGCAGATGACATACAAAGTAAATTTCTAATTTAAAACCAAAAAAAAAAAACAAAAACAAAAACCAGGTAAGGGGCTAGAGAGATGGCTCGGCGGTTAAGATCACTGGCTACTCTTGCAGGGGACCCAGGTTTGATTCCCAGCACCTACATAATGACTGACAACCTGTAACTCCAGTTCCAGGGGATCCAGCGTCCTCTTCTGATCTCCACGGGCATTGCATGACACAGATGCACTTACACACATGTAGACAATACACTCACACACATAAAATAAAAAAATAAATTAAAAAAAATTTTTAAATAGGTAAATGCCAGGCGTGGTGGCAACACCTTCAATCCCAGCACTCAGGACACAGAGGCAGAGTATCTCTGTGAGCTCAAGGCCAGCCTGGTCTACATAGCAAATTCCAGTCCAGCTGGGACTACAAGGAAACCCTGTCTCAAAAAGGTCAAAAAGAGCCAGGTAAGCATGTACAGCCTAACTTGAAAAGCATATACTATTTGCTATACATAGACCAGAAAAGCAAATGGCTGAGTGAACCAAGTCAAGGCCGCAGCTGCTAGGTCCCTGGTCCTCCACGCAGCTGCAGACAGTGGGTATGCTCAGTGGTCCACATGAGGCTGGTAATCTCACCGAGCTCCCTGTTTGGGTTTAGGGACAATATCTCATGTAGCCTAGACATACCTCAAACTCAAAGATTGCCTTGAACTCCAGATCCTCCTGTCCCAGCTTCCTAAATGATAGAATTTCAGCCCTGTACCACTATGCACTTCTGAGCACAAGAGAATGGTTGGTGCCCTCAATTTCCCTGGTTCTCCATCTTCTTCACTGAGTCCTCCAACTCCTCCCAATTGCTGGTGCCTGCATTCGGCTGCATGGCTCAGCTCTCAGTCCCCTGGGCTCCGTCTACACTCCCTCCTGTAGGCTGATGTCTCCCCTATTTATGCCTTGAGCCCCAAATCTGTAATTTCACATAAATAAATACTGAAGCCCATCTTAATGCACCTAGGATTCCACACACAGCCCAGGACAATTGCTGGCTCTTGGCAGGTGTCAGTGGGAGGTGTTATGGTAAGTCCCTCTCTGACTCCCAAGTTCAAAGGTAAGACTGCTCATGAAATCTTGAAAGCTTAATGCTCCTTTCTGAGGTCCGTAGTCTTTATACTAAGATGCTCCAAGGTTGACCCTTGCAACCTACCAAGACAGTCCCTCAACCTCTGAATCCAGGTAAATACCACTCTAGCTCCAGCTTTGAACAAAATCCCATCTCTGTCAAAGCTGAGAGACCAGGATTTGCAGGTCCTGCACAATGAATCAAAAACAACAGAAATTATTCTGCCTTGGCTCAGCACTCAAATACAAAATGTCATTCAAATGTACCCCCAAAGTCTCAGGGTTGGTCTTACCCAGTGTTCCTGAGGAAGTAGTCGAGACCAGAAAGAATATTATATGATAAGCGGTGTTGGGATGAGGTTCCGGAGCCACAGAGAGATGGGGAGGGGGGGGGGGGTCAGGAAGGACAGAACAAACAGAAGGCACATGCTCTGCCAGTTGGGTGCAGCTCTACAACAAAGCACAGTCAGTTGCTGAGCCACACTGGAATCTCCAGAAAGACCATGTTGTAGCCCATATTGGGGCTTGCCTCTTAGGAAATCCTAAGCCCCAAGATGATGGTGTGGGAAGGTGGCTAGATCATCTGGATGGAGGTCCCTTGTATGAGTACTCTATCCTTAGAAAAGAGGCCCCAAAAAGCTTCTTCCTCTCTGCCCCATGTAAGAAGACAGGCATCTCAGAACCAAGAAGAGGCCCTCCTTAGGCACACGTTTCTGGGGCTTTGATCCTGAGCTTGCACTACAGAAATGTCTGGGGTCTAGAAAATGAGTTTGAGCTCCCAACCCTATATAAGAAAGCTCAGTACAGTGTGCCCGTCTGCCATCCCAGCACTGGGGAGGTGGAGACAGGAGTATTCCTGAAGCTCGCTGGTCAGTTAGCTTAGCCTATTTGGCAAGTTCCAGGCCAGTGAGAAGACTGTCTCAGAAATAAAGGGCAAGGGACTGGAGAGATGGTTCGGTAGGTAAAAGCACTGACTGCTTTTGCAAAGAACCCAGGTTCAGTTCACAGTACCCACATGGCAGCTAACAAGCATCAGAAACTCCAGCCCCAGGGGAGCCAACACTTTCTTCTGATCTTCACAGGCATTGCACAATATGGGTGCACTTATATACATAAAGGCAAAATACACACATAAAATAAAAATAAATCAAAAAAATTTTAGGGCATGATGGCTCAGAGTACACAAGCCTGACAACCCGAGTTCAGTTCCTAGAACACACAGCGGAATGAGAGAAACACATCTCAAAGTTGTGACCTCTGCATGTGTGCTATGATACACCCATAGCCACCTTCACACACACACACACTCACACAAATATATATATACATATAATATACGCAGACTCATAATAACAGACACATATATGTATATATATGCAGATTCATAGTAACAATATTTAAGGTGGATAATGGCCCAATGAGATGGATCAATAGGTAAAGATGCTTTTTTGCCAAGTCCAACAACCTGGATTTGATCCCTAGGATGAACATGGTAGAAGGAAAGAACTGACTCCCCAAAACTGTATTCTGCCCTCTACGTGTGCACAATTGCGCACACACATAAATATAATTTAAATGTTTCAAAATAAAAAATTAAAAGGTGGATGGCTAGGCTAGGCATAGTGGTACAGGTCTTTAATCCCCAGCACTTAGAAGGTAGAGGCAAGCAAATCTCTATGAGTTTGAGGTCAGCCTGGTCTACATAGCAAGTTCCAGGCCAGCCAGAGCTAGACAATGAGACTTTCTCAAAAACCAAACAAACAAAAGTGAATGACACCTAAGCAACAATACCCCATGGTTGCCCTTTGATCTCTCCACAAAATGTGTACCTACAGGAATGCATGTGCACACACACACACATGCATTCAAGAGTCTATTGTTTCTAAGCCACTCAATCTGTGGTATTTTGTTCTAACAGACAGAACTGGCTACAACAGACCACACATCACCTCTGTGCATTAGACGGCCCAGAGTGGCAGACCAGGGTCAAATGGAGCCAGGCATTGGTGGTTCCTTCATGTCTGATCTCTCACATGAGTCACAGATTACCCCAGAGAGCATTATCACCCTCTACACTTCCAACTTGTGCTGTTCAGCTCTTCGAGGCAGCACTGGAGAGACCAAGTCTTGTGCCCATGGCATGTGGTCAGGTCACCCACAGACTCTGGACCTGTCATCACTGTTACCACAGCAGACGTCCTCGGTGAGGAGAAAGAGACAGATGGCAGTATTGGGAGATGGTGGCAGAGGGAGCACCTGGGATAGTTCACTGATCAGAGCCAAGAATCGAAGGGTGGATGAGGCTGGGCGACCTGGGAGGAGCCTGCGCTGAATCTGGAACCGATGCACACACGAGCACCTACTCACCAGGGTCCTGATTTCATATGTGAGTCCCAAGTATATTCACTTCACATTCATTACTTGTCCTGAGCCCAGGGCTAAGCCACCTTGTGTAGGAAACTCAGAAAAGGGCTCTGCCTCTGCCAGTTGGTTTGTCTAGTGGGCGCACTCATAGTCACTCAGATAATTCTGCCTTCCTGGAAACCCAAGAGAAACATTGCCTGGTTATCTGTTATGATGTTATAAGAATTCAGGAAGATCAGAGCTGATTTTGGGTACAGAGGCCCAAACCAGACATCTGGGGACTGGGATGACCCTTCAGAGTTGTCCCAACATGAGCTTAGGAGGCCAGGACTTTGATACAACCCTTTGGGAGAAAGGAGAGGAACGGAACCTCGGACAAGGCAATTCCCCATCGCCATGACCAAACCCCAGCAAGGGTTAGCATTGAGCCATCCACAGCCACAGCTGAGTGAAAGAGGGACCTGGTCAGGTCACCCCAGGATCCATTTCAGTCGACCACCATCTTAACTAAGCTTCTCTTGTTAAGAATTGCAGCCTGGGGTTGGGAGTGCAGAGGTAGAGTGCTTGCCTCGCATGCACAAAGCCCTGGGTTCAGTCCCTAGCACCACATAAAACCAGGTATAGTGCTGTATACCTGTAGTCCTTCCATTCAAGAGGTGGAGGCAAGAGGATCCGAAATTTAAGGTCATCCTTGGCTACACAGAAAGCTAAAGTTTGGGGCCAGCCTGGGCTACATGAGACCTTGTCTCGAATAACATCAGTAACAATAATTACAACCTGATTTAACTCTAGTCCCCACCCCAAACCAAGCAGACTTGATTCACCTAGACTTTCCCCAGTAGGAGTTGGGGGGCAGGGAAGCAGGAACTTTCTAATCAGGGGTCATAGAAGATTTCCAGCAAGTACATAGGATGTGTCTGATGTGTCTCTCTGGGCTCAGATGACTTCCTGATTCACAGGGACAAGAGCCAGGCACAGTGAATCCCAACCCCAGGAACCTTTCCTTCACAAGTGTGCTGAAACACAGATTTGACCTTCGTAACCATCCTGTCTACTCTGGGCAAATGCAGTTATTTGCTCTAAAGAAGAGAACGTGCCCTTCTTGCTTCCCTCCATCTAAAAGAACTAGTCAGGCCACGTCAAATAACCTCTTTCCTGGGTTGAAAAATCTCACAGAAATCCTCAAACGTAGCCAAACTTTTGTCTGGGCGTGGGAAGGCTGGTACGTAAGCATGCATGCAGAAGCTGGAGAACAAGCTCTGTCATTCACCACCTTACTCCCTTGAGACAGAGTCTCTCACTGAACCCAGAGCTGCTCTTGCAGCCAACCAGGCCCAGAGATCCTCCTGTCTCCACGGCCTTGCCTCACTTTTTATGTGGGTGCTAGGAATTTGAACTCAGTTCCTCATGCTTGCACAGTAAGCACCCTGAGGCACCTCCTCAGTCCCCACAAACTCTTCTAATGACTCCCTTTCTTGTGCTTGCTCCTGGGGTCCTGTTGGTCATCAGTGCATTCACAGTGAGGGATCTAGAGACTCTCCAAGTGCTCTGGGGTCTGGCATAGTGGAAAACAGGAACCCAGTCCTGGCTTTTGTTCAAAGTCCTGTTTGGGGGTTTGTTTGTTTTTGCTGTCATCACTGTTCATCTGTTCCCCACCCTGATTTATGGAAGCGGTTCTCTGAAGTCAGGTAGGTACATTTGCAGCTCTCTCTGGTTCAATATTAAAGCATATAGCATCACTCCTATCATCGCACAGGGTAGAGCAAGTCTGGAAGAAGGAGGGTCAGGAGCTCAAAATCATCCTCAGCTACAAAGCAAGTTTGAGGCTAGCTTGAGCTACATGAAACCCCGTCTCAAAAAAAAAAAAAAAAGCCATCCTCACTATGGGGCTCACCTCCACCCCCACTAACTATGGGGCTCACCTCCACCCCCACTAACTAACTATGGGGCTCACCTCCACTTAGATAGCCACCTTCTTCCTAAGCTCAAGCTTCTATCTCTCTAGCACCTGCTAACTTTCCACTTAACCAGGAGAACAAGGACTGTCATAGCCCTTATGAGTATCCAATTGTCATCACACACCATTTTCCCCAGTATGCCCTTTACCAACGTTGCCTTCTACTGTGGCAAGCAGCTTTGCTTATCACCAATGTCCAGGATGTGAAGGTTTCATCTTCGATAGATGCTATTCAGATCATTCAAGAAAACTACCAAGTAAATACTAAAGCCAGCTACCATGGTTGTGATAAAAGGCATGATACAGGGGTGCACATCTCCACCTGAGGGCAGCTGGCCCTCACTAGGTGTCACATCGATGGCCCCACATCAAATACAGCCTAGCCAGCATTCTCTACTTTATTGTGCTTAAGAACCAAGCACCTGGGACTGAGCTGTATCTCAGTGGTAGAATGCCAATGTTGGAGGTGAGACCCAGAAATCTGAACTTTTCTTAAAGCCATCGCAATACCATAATATTTCCATGTATGTATCTATCTGTCTGTCTTTGTATCAGAATGTCACTGGGGAGTGACCAAGACTTCATACAGGCTAGGCAAACACTCTATCACTGAGCTGTAGTCCCAGTCCCTGAATTCTTTTTGCTTTTATTTGCTTTGGGTTTTTGAGACAGGGTCTCACTATGGAACACAAAGTGGCCCAAAACTCATCCTCCTGTTTCTGTATCTTGGTTAGCTTTCTATTGCTGTGATAAAGCACTGACCAAAAATATCTTATGAAGGAAAGGGTTTACTTCCACTTACAACTCCCAGGTCACAATCCATTACCGAGGAAAGTCAGGGCAGAAATCGGAAGGCAGGAACCGAAGTGGAGACCACGGGGGAGTGCTGCTTACTGGCCTGCTTTCTTATACAACCTGCCAAGGGCTGGCACTGCCCACAATGGGCTGGACCCTCCCACATCCATTAGCAATTAAGAAAATACCCCCACAGTTGTGGCCACAGTTCAAGCCAATGAAGACAATTTCTCAACTGAGGTTCGTCTTCCCAGGTGTCTCTAGTTTGTGTCAAGTTAGCCACTGAGCACACACTGAGTGCCTCCTGAGCCGTGGGGTTCCAGGTGTGTGCCTCTAAGCTGGCGAGGAGATCTACATTGCTAACAGCACCTCTGGTGATTCTGATCATCTGTTCCCAGTGGATTACTTCTCCAGGTCATCTTCCTTGAGAGGAAAGGCTCTCTACCTTCCTTACATTTACCTGTGTAAACATGTAGCAGCCCTCAAATAAATGTTTGTGGAACACAGCAAGACTGTGGGATAGAAATCACATCAACCAGAAATGGTTTGTATGCTACTTAAAATTATTCTTTTTAAATTTATTTATTTATATTTTATGTGTATGAGTGTTTTGCCTGCATGTATGTAAGTGCACCCATGTCATGCAAAGCTCAAGGAGGCCAGAAAAGGGCATCAGATCCCCTGGAACTGGAGCTACAGATGGCTGTTAGCCAGCACGTGGGTGCTCAGAATTGAACTCAGGCCCTCTGAAAGGGCCTCAGTCAGCCTCTGAAGACCGGAACTCTTCACTGTCACACACAAGCCACACTGTTTCACCACTGTGGTTGAAGTATGGCAAAGCTCTCAGTTACCTCTACCAATACACCAGGGTTCCTCAGTGTTGACCTCGCTAGGCTCAATACATCCCCACTATGTGCAAGCACTCACTAAGTCAGATGAGGCAGAAAATAGTCCAAGTTCCAAGCCCTTTTCCTGGCACCTAGAACACCGTCTAACCCAGAGTATACATTTAGTAAGTGCCTTCTGAATAAGCATACTTCTGTCTTATACCCATGTGCATGTTCAAATGTCTCTGTTTTTCTTCGTATTCATGTTGTATTTTGTGTATCTTGGGAGGCACCTAACCTCACAAGGAACTGCCTGTCCCTAATAGTGCTGGTCTATCAGCCCTTTCCTAACCTTTCCATCAGTTGAAGGAAAGCAAGAATCATGAGAAAAGTTTAAATGTTGTACAACTTTACCAGGAACCATAGAAAACCCTATCCCAGGCTAGGAACGTAGGAGACAGCTTGCATGGGGTAGGGGCAGGCATAGGGAATAAGATGATAGGTTCTGAAAGAACAAAAATTCTACAACAAAAAACACTTCAGCAGCCTAATTAAGAAAAGTGGACCAGGAATTAGAGACGGAGTCACCAGTTAAAAGAGAAATTAGAACAAGTCTGAAACCAGTGACCCACTTTTCCTAGCCAATGTGGCTCTAATACAGCCCATGTTCCTTTCAGCTGGAGCACAGCTAGAAGAAACTGTACTAACAAATCTTTCCCTTACATACAGCCTGGCCTCCCCTATCTTGCAAGGAAGGACCTAATTTTTGCAAAGCAGAGTCCTAGAAGGAAACGGATGGCAATGCAAACCAGGTAACCAAGGACAGACCCCAAGAGATGATTCATAAAACCATCAGCGAGACTAGAAGAAACTAGCCAGGGGTGGCATGGTACCCAGGGCCACAACATCAGGGACTCGTTACCACCCCTGAACCCAGAGGGGTGTGGGAAGACATTGGTTGCCAGAATCTAGTGAAATAACTGTATTAGGGTGGTGGGTGCCCTCTAAGAGTAGGAGCTATACCCTTTGGTCCTTTGGTCTAGGCTGTAGTATCATCAGGGAGGGAGATAGAAAATTAAAGACCATGTCCCTCCCCCGGGCTATGCCTCCTGTTTGCCAAATCTGAGCCAGAGAGCAAGGATGATCCTGAAGCACAAGCAGGATGAAGACAGAGCAGATGAAGGAGGGTGCGAATGTCTCACACACTTCTGCTCTCAGCATCCTCCTTTCTACTTGTCTGGACCATATGGCGGTTTCCCACAATCCCTGGCTCCTAGCTGAGGTTAACCTGTGACAAACAGGAGAAGGATTAAGGCATTTATTTGAGGAGTTAACTCTAGCCGACTGTGTCCCTCAATGCACCCCCAAACTGATCTCTCCGGAGCCGTTTCCTTTTGTCACATGATAACCTCCATAAAATGATGTCACTTTTATGAGGTGAGACCTTTCTACATTAACACAGTCCCAAATTTTGGCTGAAATTAATATGAAACTAGAGCTTTGTTTATGTATGTATTCTTTGTGTTTTGGTAGTGGGGATTGAACCTAGAGCCTCACACATGCTAGGCAATATCCCCAACCAGCCTTCTAATTTTTAGTTTGAGACAGAGTTCTATGCTGCCCAGGCTAGCCTTGAACTTGAGATCCTCTGCCTCGGCCTCTCTCTAGGAGCAAGGATTACAGGCCTGTGCCCCTAGGCCTGACTTGTTAGAGCTGATTTGCCAAATCCATTCTCTTTTTTCACATTTTACAAGGACTGCTAGAATGCAGAATTCC
The DNA here is from genome assembly GCA_035773235.1 of Eospalax fontanierii. NCBI lineage: Eukaryota > Metazoa > Chordata > Mammalia > Rodentia > Spalacidae > Eospalax > Eospalax fontanierii. The sequence continues at coordinate 56,229,958 of CM069542.1, read as the reverse complement.
CTATCTAAGTGACATTGTTTATGAGATTACACAACTGTGAGAAATAATAGGAGTCAGAGAACTTCTGTTCTCTCTGCACTATGGGATGCTGCTGCTGGCCAACTCCTAGTGCCAAGTTTAAGGGAATGCTTCCCAATGCAGGTTGAAAGCAAAGAGATCATTCCGGAAGTCTGAACTGAAGGACATCTGGTGAACCGTGGTCTTTTGGTATGAACTGAGGCACATCAGCATAAACAGAGCTGGAATTTCTATTCTGTCCTCTGTGCCTTAATAACCGTTGTCACAATTCCCCATGCATAGACTCTAAGCACTCTGAAAGCCATATCCAATCCACTCTCTTTTCTCCTTTCTTTCCAAATGAATACCTAGTATTCCCCTACCCCTTGTCCACATCTTTGTCTTTACCTCTCTGTGACCATGTACTGCCTCCAAAATATGCTTTCAGTTCTGTCAGAATCCTACTTGACAACCAAAGACTTCACAGCAGGTTAATTTTTAATACGCGCAAACTGGAAACAACCCAAATGCCCATCACTGGGGAAATGACTAACCAAACGGTGACATGTCCATAGGATGGAATCCTACTCAGCAACAAAGAACATGCACTGTGGATTTAAGCAACAATGTGGATGAAATCCAAAGTCATTATGCTGAGTAAAGAAGTCAGATTTAAAGTAACAGTCCACACTGTCCAGGTCTGCTTAGAAAAATGCAGAAAATGTAAGCTGAGTTGCAGTAGCAGAATGGAGATCATAGCTTGCTTTGGGTAAGGACACACTAAAGAAAGGATGATCAAGAGCTTCAAGGGCTCTTTTGGGGATGTGAGTTTGTATGTTAGCTGACAGTGATGATGTTTTCATTGGTGTGGACATATGCCAAAACTCATAAAATTGAACATCTTAAATGTATATAATTTATTCTATACACTATAACCCAATAAAGATGTAACTGTACACACAAAGTTCAAATAAGCCATATACTGGAAAAGCTATTGCAGCAAGTATAAAAGAGGCAAGTCATCTTACATATGAGGTACAAAGGCCCCCAAGAAATCAGCAAAAAGGCACAAATAAACCAATGGAAAATAGATACAGAACACAAATAGATAACTCAGAAACAAAGTATAAATGATCACCATGTTTGACTAAAGTCTTTCTGCCTTCACAGAATGTCAACAGGCACCCTACTGAGTGAGGTGTGTGAAGGAGCCACAGTATCCACAGTGAGCACATACCAGGAAATCTTCTTCACACAGAGGATGTCCTTGCTGAGCAGCCTCGCCACATTCTAGCACTAACCTTAGCAGCCTATCCACACCCCTAGCATCTAGCCACACATCCCATCAGTAATCACACTCCTAACATCCTAACCACACCCCAGGATCCTAACCACACAGCAGTCCTTTGACCCTCATCCCTCTAGCCTCAGCATCTCAGATGCTACCTGGCATGTCAGGGCACCAGACGCTACATGTGCAACTGAATCCCCAATCCACACATGCACATCATTGAACTGTATCCGCTCAGCCTGAACATTAATAGGAATATTTGCATATCTCATCGTTACTCTTAAATTACTTTAGCCCATGCAGAGAAAGGGTCGTTCTAATCCTGGGCCAGCACAGAGCTCCATGATAGGACTAATGGCTGTGTATCCTGTCATGTGAGCGGCTTGCCAGGCTTCCTTCCCCAGTGCACACTCTCCTCCAGGCCCTTGGGTGGCTCTGTTTTCACCAACCTCCTGAGTCCTGTCAAGGACTTTTGGCCCTGCATTCTGAATCATGTCCCGTTTCAGTTCAGCGCTGTCGAAAGTACTTCCAAATACTTTTGTATTCCTCTCTAACAAGAATCCTAAACTACGGTGAGACCCAGTCTCAAATAAACAAATCCTAAGCTGCCATGGTCCGTACATTTCCGACCCTTGTTGCAAACGTGAGAAAGCAGAGGCACGCAGTGGGGTGACTAGCCTGGAGGCTGGGTTAATCAGGGATGGGACTGGAGACTCCCACCTCTGCCCGTGCCCTGCACCCGACTCACTTCAGGGCCCAGAGCCACAGGCCCAGAGCTTAGAGCACAAGCCTGGGCGGAACCTGGGTGGGATGGGCCACTAAGACGACAGCCGCGCCCTGGACTCCTGCAGGGTTCTCCCTTCCTGCACCGCCTCTGCTCAGCCGCTGCTTTGCCCACAGCAGATTGAAACCCCCAGGCGCAGGCTTCCCGGGAGAGCCAGAGCAGAACCAGGCAGGGCAGAGGGACCGGAGCGCGCGCTGAGGGAAGGGTGTGGCTGTGGGAAAAAAACCGAGGTGACTGCCGAAGAAAGGACACACAGGACAGCCACAAGGACAGGGAGACAAGAGAGGAGAGCTGGAGAGCCCAGGACACACAAAACGTGCATAGGCCTTATGCAAGTGGGGGAAAAAAGAGCCTAAAATGCTCATTTATTAATTACCAACCAACAAGTGGCACTAATGAACAGCATCATTTAAGGCATATTGTGAATATTAACAAGTAGTTATAGTCTAAATAAGGACACTGTTTCTCCTTAGCCTTGTTCAAAAGTCATTTATTCGAGCTGAGGAAATGGCTCAGTGGGTAAAGCCATTGCCACACAATCATACACTTGTGAGTTCGAATCCCCAGCACCCACCCAAAGCCTCCATAATCTTAGTAATCCCATCTGGAGCTGGGAGGCAAAGGCAGGGGAACCCCCAAGCTCCCAGGCCTAGGGAACAGGAGGGTCTGTCTCAAACAAAGTGAAAGATGGGAACCAGCAGGAGAAGCTGTCCTCTGACCTCTCTCGTGGGCCACCACCTGCACACTCCCCTCTCACATACACACATATTTAGAAAGTTATATATTTAATAACCACCACCTCCTCTTCCCATAAAACACCACAGTCAGAAGTAGATAGTATCCTCATCTCCTCATAAGCCACAATTAATATCTGCTATCTACAGTTCCAGTGGGAGGCACTGATTTCTGCTTTGTGAGTCAAGGCCTCACTATGTGGCTCAGGCTGGCCTAGAACTCTCCATCCTCCTGCCTCTGTGTCCTAAGTGCTGAGTTAGAGTCAAAGACGCACCTAACTTACATTTACCTTCATTGTTTGTCTCCCTGTTTTCTGAATACAGGGATTCTTGTGTGTTTTATACACTGAGGTAATCAAGTTCCTGATACACTGTAGACGGGCGATAACGACATATCAAAACTAAATAGTATTCCACATGAAAACCAGTAGGTCCTGTCATTCTATCATCTACTTCCTCTGACTCCCTCTGTACAACAAGCCCTTCCCTCAAGGACAGCTTTCAAAAGAGGCAAGGGAACCTTGAACACAGCCATGCGCAATGAATGACCTTCCCTTCAAGTGGGCCCTGAAAAGGACTGGCCCAGAATTCCCACCTGTTTGCCCTCGCCACTCTGAAGTCACATGCACCCGTAACGGGTTTCAGAGCAGAGAAAGTCCAATTCTCTCGTTTTATAGAGCCAGCCTCTGGGGCCCCATGAGACACAGTGGCTATAAAGGGTGGAATATAAAATATTCTCTACAGGTTCCTGTTCTAAAGGTTTGGTCCTCAGCTGGTGGCTACTTCCGAAGGTTGTGGTAACTTCAGGAAGTGGGGCCTAACTGGGGCAGATGCTTGGGAGGACATTACCCCTGGCCACTTCTTGGCTTGCTGTCTATTTCCTGGTTGGCCATGAGGTGACGAGCTCTCCTTTTCCACAGGTTTCTGCCATGATGATGCTCTACCCAAGAACATGGGGCCAAGTGACAGTAGACTGAAACCATGAGCCAGAATAAATCCTCCCTGCTTTCTGTTGCTTATGTCAGATATTCTAGGCATGGTAACACAGAGCCAATTGATACAGGGGTCTTCCTGAAGGCTTAGGAGGAGACCTGAGTGCCTCTCTCACTGTCTGACACACGTTGACTCTGTGGGGAGGATCCCGCAGCACAGTCCAGTGAAGTGCCTGGAGGTAAAGGCTGTAACAGGGCCTAAGCTTTCTGCGCCCTTCTTCACCGCCTTTCACTTCGAATCTTCCTTTTTCCAGTCTTCCCAGAGCCAGGAGTTTCCCTGTGACTGGCATAGTGACTGACTCCCTATTGGATGACTGTGGCAGACAAGGAACTGACAATAGATCCTCAGTCCTGGAAAGCTGGCAGAAAGATATTGTTCAGAGGAAGATAGCTTCATCCATTCTCTGAGAAGTTTCTTTTTCTGAAGAGCTGTCAAACTTTTTTAATCCATGGGGCAAAGTCACTGAGAGGACGTACTGATCCATCGAGGGAACCTCTGTAGGGGACTTTCCTCTTCTCTCCACATTATCTCACTATTATTTTTTTCTTTCCCTTTGAAAGACATTTTGATTGCAAAGATGGAGAGACCGCTTAGTGGTTAAAAGCACTGACTGCTCTTGCAGAAGACTCGGGTTCAATTCCCAGTACCACATGGAGGTTAACAACTGTCAGTAAATCCAGTTCCAGGGGATTCAGTGCCAGCTTCTGGCCTCTGAGGGTGTTGCATGACACAGGTGCACTTAAATTCAAGCAAGCAAAACACTCATACACATAAAATAAAAATAAATCAAATTTTTAAATTTAACTTCACCAGGGATTGAACCCGTGACCTTATGCAAGCTAGGTAAGCACTCTACCACTGAGCTGTATCTCTGGTGAGTCATATTATCACATTTGGGATGGAGAAAAGATATATACAACTAGGAAATTTTTAGGTAGATTTTATTTGGATCCTCCAACTCAAGGAAGATTAAGACCTGGGTGCTTGTCCCATCCTTTACTCTTACAAATGGATGACCTTGCCACAAAAGCCATCTGGGGAAAACCTCGAGTTCTCCCTTCAAACAGGCCGTAGTGCCTTCCATTAACTGAACACATAATATGTGTGGAGCACTTCTGTTCTATTTTTCTTTCTATTGCTCTGATAAAAACACTGACCAAAATCAGCTTGGAAAGGAAAGGGTTTATTTTATCTTGCATCTCCCAGGTCATAGTTCATCACTGAGGGAACCTGGAGCACAGACCATGGAGGAGTGCAGCTTCCTGGCTTGCTCTCCTGGCCTGTGCTCACCCTGCTTTTATATACAAGCCAGGACCACCTACCGAGGGGTCGCACTACCCACAATAGACCGGGCCCTCCCTCATCACTCAAGAATCAAGACAATGTTCCACAGACATGGCCTCAGGCCAATCCAATGGAGGAAATTCCTCAGTTGAGGTTCCTTCCACCCAGGTGTGCCAAGTTGACTTATGAAGCTGTCCAGCACAACTTCTAAATTTATCCTATGATATAATCCACATATAGGCCACATGGGCTCAGTGAGGTTAAGTGGCTTGCCAGTGTCACACAGCCAGTAAGTACCAGAGTCATTGTTGAAACCAGGCACTGTATGATTCCAGAGCCTCTGCACCTGATCCCTTAAGTCCCGACTGCCATGAGCAAGGTCCAGATGGAGAAAGAGCTTCTGAGGGAGGCATACCCTGCCCCTTAGAGGCTGCCAACTCCAGCCACATTTCAGGGTTAAGTTTTCCACAGCTCCCGTTGCCATGGCAGTAGGGGCTCTTGTCACCATTTGAAAACCCAGAAGAGGAAAATAAGAGGATTCAGCTCTTTGATTCAAGGGCTGACCAGTTCTTTTGCAATATAAACTCAATCTGGCCCTCGAATCAGGATTAGAAATGGAAGACAGATAATAACCCTTGTAGGCCTTAGAATCATTAACTTCTTGCTCCAAGAAGTTCAGTTCATTTTGCAGGCATGATCTCATTTTTCCCCACTGACTCTTTGTAAGAAAGACCAGGAAACAGACAGTGACATTTCCCTCAGAAATGCCAGAAGACCCTCCCTCGGGTATCTGAAGATCTCTCTCTCTCTCTCTCTTTCTCTCTCTCTCCTCCCTTTCTTCCTTCCTGTCTGGCATGGAAAATAAGAGGGAACTTGACTGAGAGTCTTTATTTAACACATCAAGTTTCAAAGATTAAGAAATAAATATGATGAAAATGTAGAAGGTTAGAGCTGAAGCAGGATCCATCCCAGCACCCACCTTCCAGAGGAATAAGCAAACCCAGGGCGATAACATGAACAGAAGAGATGGGATGTTGTTAGCCTTATTTAAATTCGCCCTAGGTGCTGGGGACACCTTTCCAGTTCCTTACCAGTAAGGAACGCTTCTCTCTCTCTCTCCTCTCTCTCTCTCTCACTCACTCAAAGGTAGGTTTTGCTCACCACTTGCTTACTTGGGTGTTTAGTTTTCCTCTGTCCTGTGCTTTTAGTGTTTATTCCCCTTCTAAAATCCTTATGTCAGAACCTAATCCTCAGTGTAACCGTGTTAGGATGTGAAGCCATTGGGAAGTGGTTAGGTCACGTGGGTAGAATATCATCAATAAGATTAGCACCATCCTAGAAGAGGCCCCCAGACTAGGTGTAGTAATGGATGCCTATCATCTGAGCACTTAGGAGGCTAAGGCAGGATAGTGACAAGTTCACAAGTTCCAAGATAGCCTGAGCTACACAGGGAGGCCTATCTCAAAAAAATAAACAAATTAGAGGCAGGTATGTGGCATATGCCTATAATCCCAGCACCCAGGAGGTAGGAGAAGGAGGATTAGAATTCAAGGTCATTTCGGTCACATAGAAAATTCAAGACCAGCCTGATAGGGTTACAGAAACCACATCTGAAAAGTCAACAAAATAAATAAATAGAATGAGACTCCGGAGAGCTCAGCTGCCGCTTTCATCATATTGACGGGACAGCATAGCAAGGAGCCAGACACTATGAACCATACAGTGAGCCTCACCAGACACTGAATCTGAAGGCGTCTTGGACTTCTCAGCCTCCACACCCATGAGAAATAAACTTCATCATCTATAAACTTCCTGTTTGTGGCCTTTTGTTACAGCAGCCCAAACAGACTGCCATTCAATGACTTGGTTAAACTTAAAGCATAGATGTGGGCAAAGAAAATGACCCCTTTGAATCCAGCAAACCTGGGCTTAAAGCTCAGCCCTTTCTCTACCGAATAGCTGTATAATTTCAGGCAGTTACTTAACATTCTCTCCATCCTGGGGGTTTTTACACAATACAATATGCTTCATGCTTCAATATACTGAAGCTTGCATTTTGAACATTTTCAAGGCTTAGTTTTTACATTCTAAAACAGTGGTACACCAGGTTCTTATACTTAGGAACTATGGCTTAAGTCTTGTTGGCAGAAAGATCTGTGGGGTGTTTCCTAACAGATCCACATATTAACTTCCAGCACAGCTAACCCACGCTACCAGGAAAGGACACAGGACAAAGCCCTGGTTTCCACCCTATGCTGTTTAGCTGCCAGCCTCCCAGTCTGAAGGTGAGGCCAAGGAGGACAGTTGTCTAATCATCTGTGAATCAGCACTCTCAGCTCTCAGCCCAAATTACAGAGGCAATTTAATTTAGAATTTCCAATCAGTCCAGCCTTGGGCAGCCTAGAAACACCAAAATGAGAAACAGTCTGGGAATGCAATTCTAGAACTTCTCAGCTTGATCAAAAATTAAGCACTGTTGGGCTGGAGAGATGGCTCTGTGGGTAAAGTGCTGGTCATAGAAGCCTGAGGACTTGAGTTCAGATCTCTAGAACTCATATAAAGCCAGACATGTAAGCATGTGTCTGTAATCCCAGCTGTCTTAAAGCAAGACGGAAGGTAGATGCAGAAAATACCCAGCAGTTGTCCAGCTACAACTGCCCATACACTAACAAACAAGAAACCCTCTGCCAATCGGCATGGTAGTGCACACCTTCAACCCTCAAGAGGCAGAGACAGGTGGGTCTCTGTGAGTGAGTTCCAGCCAGCCAGTGCTACATAGTGAGACCCTGTCTCAGAGACAGAGGGAGGCAGGTACTGTCTCAAACAAGATAGAAGGCAGGCACTAACATTAGGAGTTGTCTTCTGGGGCTGGAAAGATGGTCCAGCAGTTAAGGGCACTGGCTGCTCTTGTAGAGGACCTGGGTTCAATTCCCAGCACCCTCATGGCAGCTAACAACCATCCTTAACTCCAGTTCCATGGGATCCAACACCCTCTTCTGATCTCCTCAGGCATTGTACATGGATGCACTTATACACATGCAAGTAATATACTCATATACATAAAATAAAAATAATAAAAATAAAATCTTTTTTAAAATAAGTTATCTTCTAACCTCCACATGTACATGCCTGCACTCACATACATGAATGCCATGCACACACCTCATACACACAAAATAAGATTAATTAAGGAATTAAGCACAATAGACACCATATAATACTAACTCACCCAGGAATTGCACATACGAAAAATAAGCTATCTACTTAACTGTCTCATTGGAATCCATCTCAAGGTTAGTAGCACTCAGACAGCTGAATGATAGTCCAAGCATGATTTTTAATACTTAACAAATTCTTCAGTGCCTTACAGGCCCAAGTTAAGATTCCTAAGTGGAGGTCTTGGAGATTCAAGAAGAAATGGGTCTAGTGGATTTGGGATGGGAGAGGTGTTTTAAGAATTCCTTCCCTGAAGAGACATGAATAACATCTACTCCCTCTTCCTGAGGTCCCTATGACAAACCAAAGAACAAGTCCACCAACGTTCATCCTGGAGAGCCAAAGAGTTTTATTGTGTTTACTTACAGAGCTTGGGTGACCACAAAGTAGATGCACTGGGAAGTCTCCACCTAGTATGCATAATGGCTTCTCCATAGGCACACAGACGGAGGCCCTCTGTTACCCTTCCCCAGCCTATACAGTATAGCACCTTCTGTAGACCCAGAGGCCACCAGAAGTTAGGGCAGAATTGCATCTAAATGGCTGGAATGACTGTCTGGAAACTCAGGTGAAGGTCCAATGACCTTCCGCCTCCCTCCTTCTATAAGGGAATGCCAAATATCCAACAAGCCCAGTGGTGATGATCCTCTGCAAGCAGGCACAGTTGATCTGAAGAAGACAGCAGCTGTTTAGCTCAGAGGACCAACAGGAGAGCTGATGAAAATGTTCTGCAAATGACTTTGTGATGGTTTCCTCCAACTTGGTGACTAGACAAGAAACCCCTGAGTGAACAGGTGAATTGTATGTGGGGTAAATTACACTTTCATTAAAGCAGTTATGGCACTTCCTAGCTAATAGAGCTCTGGTCTCTTTGTTCCAAGTAGGATGACATCTTGGGATACTGCTGTGAAGATAAAACAGTTGTAGTCAAGGACACAGCACTGTGTAGAGAAGATGCTCATCTAATACCATCTGCATATTGGGCCAACTGCACATTGGCTCAGTGTGATAAAGCACTTGCTGCATGAGCCTGATGACCTAAGTTTGATCCCTGGAACCCACATAAAGGTGGAAGGAGAGAACCAACTTCACAAAGTTGTGTCTGACTTCCATGAAGATACTGAGGCACACATGTGCTCCAACACACGCACATCAAATACACACAATAATAAATAAATAACTCTTTAAACGATTCTGTTGTTTCTGGAATAACTGTTGTAACACTATCAATGACAGTAATGGTACCTGAACCCTCTTCGTCCATCATTTCCCAAATATCCTTTCTTCTCTAGATTACCTATATAACTAATTTATGATTTGGAAAAATCTAATGGCCCAAAGTGACAGCTTTTCTCTTGCTGTCTAAAACAATTATTAACACCTTCTATGAAGCTGGTGTTCCCATCCTGTAACATAGTTTGCCAAGGACAATTGACCCAAACATTCAGGACTCCCCATTGTAAACAGCTCCAGGCAGAAATCCCTGCTCAGCATCTAAAGAGCTTTCTGGGCGCTGTCTTCGGTGCTGAAGGAGCTCAGCCTGGCACCTGGAACACTCAGGCAGCAAGGACTCCATGTCCCACTTTCAACTCAGCTTTGGAGTCAGGGCAATCCTCAGCCTTGGAACATTACTGCTTATATTTCATAACTGGGACAAAGTCCCTTAAACCCCCATTCACTCCTCTACTACCACCACCTAAACCAGCACCTCAAAGGCCCAGAAAGATTTTTGAAGCTTCAAGAACCATGTCAAGGTCAGTGCTATGGCTCAGTGGGTAAAGGAACCTGCTGCCAAGCCTGAGTTTGATCCCCAGAACCCAGTGGTAGAGGAGAGGACCAACTCCCACAAGTTGTCCTCTGACCTACACACAAATAAAGTTTAAAATATTAAAATTTTTAAGAACTGCTTCAGTCAAACTACCAGACCAGATCGCTGGCCATTTATACAGGCTCATGTGTTTGAACATTTTATCCCCAACTGGTAGCATTTTGGGGGAAAATGTGGAATCTTTAGGAGTGTGGTGTAGGTAGCAGAAGTAGACTACAGGGAGAGACTCATGTATGGTTTTGGTTTGGCCCTCAGCTTCCTGCCCCACCAAGACACAAACAACCCAAGCTGCCAGCTCTTACTACCATGGTCCCGGCCATAACACCACACCATCCCTGCCGCGATGGATTGTATTGCCTACATTGTGAGCTAAAATAAGCTCTTCCTCCCTAAAGCTGCTTCTGTTGGCATTCTGTTACAGTCGTGAGAGAAGAAATGAATACAGTGCGATCTTAGAAGAGCTGGGGGAGGGAAAGTGCTGGAGATATGGCTCAGCAGTAAAGAACACCAGCTGCTCTGCAAAAGACCTAAATTCAGTTCCCAGCATCCACATGGTGGCTAATAACTGTCTGTAATTCCAGTTCCAGAGGATCTGACACCCTCTTCTGGTCTCTGCAGGCATTGCACACATAGGGTATACTTACATACATGCAGGCAAAACACTCATACACATTTTAAAAACTCAGTTTAAACTAGCCATTCCTAAACTTCACTTTATCTGTATAATGAGAATAGTAAACATAGCAGACATACTGAGTTACTCTGAAGTTGAACTGAAGAACTGTAAGGTGCTCTTTACAGATGCTAAATGTCACTAAATAGCAGGTAAGCATTTTCTAACTGTCCAGTGACAATGCCTACTCTGGATCTAAGAGTCACGAGGGCCGGCTGGGTTCTTCTGCCAAGTGACAGGGCTGAGCATAGCATCTTATCCCTGGAGACAGGTATCCAGAGCATTTAGGTTCCAAAAGAAATCTGCCTTTGGGGAAAAAATTATCAAGTTTGTCCTCAGCGGCCAATTCTGCTCAAGCCACTCCCGGGGTGCAGGGCTGAGAGGTGCGATGGAAAAAGACAGCTTTCACAGGAGGACTTGGCCCAGCACATTAGCTCCAGATGGAATTTCAGCTGGAGGCATGCAGCAACAGCTGAGCTCAAAGAAATGACTGAGGTTTTCTGGACCTGCTCTCTGGCTGGTAGATGAGAAGCCTCGGAGAGGAATGGAGGACAGGTGGTGTGGGCAGAAGGGAAGGAGGACAGGGTTAGGAGAAGCAAAGGAGAGGTCAAGATGGAGGGTCACATTCCAAGTCTTTCCCTTGGATGGAAATTTTCAGCAAACATAACTACCCACGGATGTCATGGATCTTCATACAGACTTTTTCGGAACAAAGATTACAATATATTGTTAATTTTCAAATGACCTGGTCCCCCATCTTCATTTTAAAGATTAAAGAGGGCCAAGAGAGGTGAAGTTCAAACTCAGCAAATGAGTCCCTTGAAACAGAGCTGAGATTTAGGTCACCTGATATTCAGGCCAGTTTGTTTCGTACTATCAATAATTAAATGGAGTGTTGGGGAGATAGCTCAGTTAGTAAAGTGCTTGCCTAACAGGCACTGAGGACCTCAGGCTGATCCCCAGAACCCAAAAGAGGCTAGGGCTTGTGGTGTCATTGTAATCCCAGCTCTGGGGAGTCAAATAGACATATCCCTGGGCTTTACTGGCCAGCTAGACCAGTCTACTTGGTGAGCTCAGGGTCAAGGAGAGATCCTGTCTTCAAAAACAAAAGTGGACATTGTCTGAAGAACAATAGCCAAGTCTGTCCTCTAGCCACCACATGAACATACATGTACCCACACATACACACACACACAAATAACTGAATGGAGGTCAGAGTTAAGTAACTACAACAGCTAAGCAACAGGCTGTAGAGGCTTAAGAAATGGGGAAAAGAGCTTTTCCAAGTTCATCCATGTAAGTCACAATATGAGCAGCACCTGGGTTACAGTCTCTGGAACAGGGACTTGTATGCCAGAAGGTTATGGCATGTATTTTCAGAGCAACATCTGGGCAGAAGTGTTGCCATAGTTGCCATAGAAGCTTTAGCCAAGCTGGACACGATGGTACACTCCTATAACCCAGTCCTTCCTTGGGAAGCTGACACAAACAGATTGTGAGTTCAAGGTCAGCCTGGGCTGGGTGTCCCAGAAAAAAGGAAGAAGAAGTATCCAAAACCACATGAAGTTCTGGCATCCCTTCAGGTGCATCCCACATAAGGCTTGGAGCCTAGGCTTTTGACCTAGCATTGACCAATCATTGGGTGTGGGCTGTCCCTACAGGAGGGAATGGAGCTTCAAGTAAAGCAACTTTCTTGGACAAGAGCAATTCCTAAAGAATTCAGAAGTGGGCATCAGCAGCCATGTTCCCAGAGCTGGAAGAGTGAGGGCTTTGGAGCATAGGAGGAGATGGAAGCAACCCGCTACAGCATTCACCACGTGGTCCAGGTTCGACATGGGAAGGGCTGTGGCCTTTCGTTGCATGATCATTCAAGGATCCTTTCACTGTTCACTATCCTTTACTTACAGTTCTGGAGTTTCTTAGACCCTGGAAAATCTACAGGGCACAGGGGTTCAGTGGCCTGTCTCTATGGGTGTCATATGGGGTATGCAGCAGACTTGTGTCATGAAGCAGGGCCTGAGTGACAGTTTTCTTTCTGTGTTGTGTTATGTTTTCTTGTGTTTTATTTTGTGACAGGATCCCACTGTTCAGTCTAGGCTGGCCTCACTTTATGATCCTCCCATCTCAGCTTCCCAAGTACTAAGATTACAGGCATGAACTGCCCCACCCAGCTTCTGAGTTATAATTGTGACTCTTCTGTCTCTCTCCCAAAGTCAGCTGTTAAGTCCATCTCTTCAGGCTCCACACCCAACTGACCTGATGCAACAAATTTCTCATAGCCTTGGAAGAGAAAACTAAAGTTTTCTGGATCCTCTGATGCTAGCAATATGCTGATAATTCCAGTTCTCCACAGCTCAACTCAATACAGAAGTCTTTTTCCTGATATCCTATGGCTTTCTCTAGAACACAGTAATAGTTCCTGAACATCTTCATTGAACATTTCCTCAATTATCACCAAAGCAGGTAAGAAAGGCCCCTGCCAATAGAATCACCTGAGTGGACCATTATCTTGAAAGGGGTGATTATCTCTGGGGTAAGTTTGACTTTGGGAAAAATAATAGATAAAAGAGACTCAAAGAGCACATGTTATTCAGATCCCAGCCTGCAGAAAGCTTCTTCCTCTTGGGCCTTCAACCCAGAGGATTCGATATCATAATTATGCTCAGGATGTAATAATCACGCAGGGGCCTCACTGCAGTTAGGGAAGTCTAGGTGTACATGCAATCCACCTATCCAGCTCCAATCATAAACTAGGCATGATCCATCTGTTCTTGTGAATATCATCAGATAAGAGATCTCCTTATGAGAGTCCCATCCATGGATATAAAACAGTTATCCACACACTGGCCAGTCACTGTTTCTCACTTCCCTGCTTCCTGCTGGAGAACCATCCCTCTTGAAAGAGTGTTTTGAGGCCCCTTGGAGCAAAGCTCTACTCATGGAGCTATCTTCTGAATCAGCACCCTCACTTGCCCTTTGTAGCTTGCAAAGCACATTTACATCCATTAATGTTTTCCAATAAAAGGAGGTATAGGCAAACAACCTCCCCCAGAGATTGGCAGAACTATCCACTGAAGGGCAGGAGAAAAATATCAGCACCTCTGCACTGCCTTAACCATCAGTAAGAGATCAGCTTTGTTCACACTGAACAGGTGAGGTGGCAGAAAGCCCAGGTGCCACCTTCAGGAAGCATGTGATGCAGAGGGATGAGAGAGAAGTCTACCATACGGAAAGGGTAGGCGGAGTTCCAGGGTCTGGTGGTATTCCACTAAGCCCTGCCCAAGTGGAAGCTTGGCTTAAAAGATTCCTGCAAAGGAATCCCAAATGGAAGCAGATTGCAACCCACAAGTTCATGTGGAGCTGACTCATCCACGCCTAGGAAGCTCTCTTTACATCCAGATTCCAAGATCAATACCAGAGGACTTGTCAGACCTAAAGCAAAGTTGGACAAAACATTTTGAAATTATCACCATTGTTTAACTATGACATATCTATCATCCTTAACAATGAATCTTGGGCTTGGGAAATTACTCAGTTGCTAAAGCATTTGTCTTGTGACCACAAGGACCTGAGTTGGATCCCCAGACCCCATGTAAAAAAGCTGAGCACATGCCTGTAATCCCAGTGCTGAGAAGAGAGATGCAGGCGGCTCCCTGGGCCTCACTGGCCAGCCTATCCAAGGCAGTGAGTAAGAGACCTGTCTGAAAAAATAAGGTGGGCAGCACCTAAGGAATGACACCCACAGTTGACCTCTGGCCTCCATACTCACATGCACACACATGCATACACACTGCACATATGAACACACATGCACACACAGAATAAACCTTACCCTAAATGTACAGCTTGAGATATTAGCAACAGTTGTAGGTGAATTATCTAATTTATAAATATATATGTGCAATGGGGTGCACACTAGAATTTTTACTAATGAAGAGTCTAGTGAGAGGACTAAGTTTAGGGACCAGGGATGGAGAGTTCTAGAAGAGTCAGGAGGTTAAAGAAGATGCACAGATCTGCTGGCAAAAGTGACATACTTTATTTTGGGTGAGAGTGTGCTTCTCTGGTTCCAAAGATATTTTATAGGGAATGACAAAATGGTGGCCTCTTCTCTGACCTGTGACACCAGACAGTCTCTCTCAGGACTCAGGCAGAGGACAGCCTGTCCATCACTGTGACTGATAGGTGTAAAACGGCTCATACTGCCACCACTAAAGCTTTTCACAACTTGCCAGGGTGACCCAGAGTCCTACATAAGATGAAGAAGGTACTTGGCCATTTTGTCACTATGGGAGAGTGTACTTATTCACATGTCCCAGGGGGTCATGAGACCTAACCAATGGTGCTTGGAGTTACCCATCACCCAGCTCTACTTCCATACATGTCTCCTTTTAATCACTGAACATACGGACAACACTTGCCCCTGAGGCCCCAATTGTGAGATGAGGAGGAGTCCTTCTCCTTGGAGACAGTTCTCAAGGAAGTTGGCTCTTTCTGTAGCAGAACCTCTAAAGGCGCCAACCTGCCCTTCCAAGGTTGCTCATTTAGGGTATGCACTACTCCATTAGGGCAAATCTTCCACCCCTTGAGGAATGGAGGGATCTGTTCCCACAGGCACCTTGTCTTTTAACAGTCCATTAGAACTCTCTACCACCCCTACTTCTTGGGTGCAGTATGGCACATGCAGTCACCGTCCCACGTCTATCTGGGTAGCCTGACGTGGACTAAGGTCCTAGTAAAAAGCAACTCACAGTAGCTTTCCACAATATAGGGCCAACCATACACCTTGTAGAGGTGTGTCAAGGCTTATATAGTTTCCTCATGGGCAGCCTGGGGAAACAGGATGAGCCAACAAGAGACCATATCAATGGCATCAAGGGCATAAGCACAATCTTCAGACAGAGGAAGGGCCCAATGTAGTCGAGTTGCCATGCCTTGAGGGGTGCTTCTCCTCCTCCTGATCTAACCACCAGTGGTTGCCTGTCACCACCACTGAGTAAATACCTGGACTCACACAGGACACTGCTGACAAGCATACTAAGAGAACCTCGTCTCCAGTAAGCATTTACTGTGTCATGGTCTTGTTTCCTGCATGTCCAAGTCGTCAGTGTAATCATTATAGGAGTGTCCTCTGCTATTGGCTTTGTATCTACCAAACACAGCCCCCTCGCTCGGCCAAAAGACACAGAGATGAGACTCTCTGGGGCAAGCTGACTAGCTAGGCTGGTGGGAATAGAAAGCTCTAAGTTCACTGCCTCAATAAATAAAGTGCAGGCTGATCAAGAAAGATACCTGGGGGCTGGAGAAAAATGTCTCAGTGGTTAAGAGCACCAACTGCTCTTGCAAAGGACCCAGGTTCAATTCTCAGCACCCACATGGTAGCTAACAACCATCTGTTACTCCAGTTCCAGGAGATCTGACACCCTCTTCTAACCTCCATGGGCATTGCACGACACAGGTACATTTACATACATGCAGGCAATATACTCATACACATAAAATATTAAAAAAGAAAGACACCTGACAGCAACTCTGAATCTCCACATGTGCTCATACAAACACACATAAGAACACTCAGACATGCACATGTACATGCTCACAAAATACACACATGCACATATCTGGGGGTAAATAAGTCACTGCTGTAAGCTATGTAAATGAGTCTTCATGATGACCTTGTGAATGGTACTAATTTCAGATAAAAAAAAAATCCTTAAATTCAGGAAAGGAAAGATACTCCCAAACCACATGCTGTACAATTTACATAGAAATGAAGACTGGCCACTATGAAACTTGCTCCCCCAAAACTGAACAACTCAGGAAGACAGGAAGACTCTGGAAACTGAAAGGCAAATTCTACTCCCATTGCTACTGAGTCTTCAGCTCTGCCCAAATTCTACTCCCAGAGGATTATGTCAGAAAAGTCAGCTCCAAAGCCGAGTTCATCTCATCAAGTTGAAGGACGTTGCCTGAACCCTGTGAGCCCGTGGAAACATCATCCTTAAAGAAAAAAGCCAGGCATTTGCCCTAGGACATTCTAAAGATGCTGTCACCATCACCATCAAGAAACACACATGTCACCTTCCTGGGTAGGTCTGAAATGGGCAGCAAACCCCAATCCCCAGCTGATTAACTCTGCACAAAGGAGATCTGATCTTAACAAATGCTGAGGCTTCTCAAATCTGTGCCTTTGCAGGTTGCAATATTTAAAAGTAACCCCACCACACACACACACACACACACACACACGCACGCACGCACGCGCACACACACATACTAACACTCAATGGAAGGAACTAGCCATTGGAAGAATGGAAACCCATTTCGCTCTGCAGCCATCCAGTCTTCCTCCCCAGCTCAGAAATGTGCTGTGCTCAGCGTTTCTGTGTGGATGCAGCATCGATGGTAGAAAGGCGGGGGCGACAGCAGCAGCAGCAGCAGCAGCAGCAGCACAACTCCGGGGGGTGGGAATCAGACTGCACCATTTCTACCTCGTTTGACTGCAGAAGCATCAAGTCACAAGGTGAGTGAGGTGTAGTCCAGAGGCTGCTGGACTGTCACTCTGACGGTGGTGAGTAAAATTCTATTCAATGGAGCATCAGCTCTGGGTCTTGATAGCTCTGTGTGTGTGTGTGTGTGTGGTGTGTGTGTGTGTGTATGTGTGTGATGGAATACAGGTATGGACACTTATATTTTCATGGCACAGTAATATTTACAAAGCTCTAAGTGCAATAAATCAATAGAACACAGTGTTTTTAAGCTAGCTTCAGTAATTCAGTGTCTGAGGTTCAGAGAGATGAAGGATGAAGCCCTGAGATTCTAGAGCAACTAAGGGGCTGGGTCTTGAACACAGGGTCCTGATTCCCAGAATAAGATTCTTCCTAATGCTCTAGTGAAGGTCACTGTAGCTGCCCTTGGGCCAGGTGATGCACATCCCCAGACATGAGACTGAGTCTCAGCCACTGTGTACATGTCACTGGGACACATCTGGATATTTCCAGTGAAAAGGGGAAACCATTTTGAACTAACTTGCACTTAGGGCACAACGGTGAAACACAGCACATGTTGGCCGTAAACTGTTCCAGCCCTGCTTGCCACCTCTTCCCCCAGTATCGTCGTCTGGGTCACAATGCCAAGTAAATTCAACAACTTCGAATCTTCCCTGAAAGTGGGCCGCAGCTGGGGCCAGAGAGTGCTGCATCAACAGCATCTGTCCTTCTGTCCTTGGAGCAAATGTTTGCTGAATGCCATCCATATATGGGGCATGATACAAGTCACCCTGAGGCGGTTATATTTTATGGCGGTGACAGGGTTCCAAGCCAGGGCTTCTCGCATGTTGACCAAATGCTCTAACCCAGCCCCAACTCTCATGTCCTTGATCTCACTTTATGGCCAACGCAGCATCCTGCTGCACCATCACCCTATTATTACACACACATGTCAGGAAACCTGAGGCTGGGTAAGTCAAAAGGTGAGAGCTGTTTAAGCCTTGTAAAAAATCCCTATTTTCCCCGAGAATCATAGTTTTAAAAGAGTTATTTTCTGTGATTCCTTCACCAGGATGATCTTTTCCTCTAAAATGGAAAAGAATGTTCTCTCTTTAATAAAAAGCAATTATCTACAGCATTCTGGATCAAACGTGTAGACCAAGGAGAACAAACACTGAACAGTTGAAGCCTTGACTCTCAGTTATGCATTGCATGGGCTACGCAGGTTCTTTGGCTTTGCCTCCTATTTTTCTGGGTCGTTTCAAGCTGTTAACACAGTGTGTTTGGGGAACTTGGCCACTTCTATCAACTCAGTCTCTAACAGGGTGAGCTAGATAAGTTACTTTCCTGCTTGATGCCTAGGTTTTTTTCTCATTGACAAACTGACGACTAAGACTAAGCAATTCTCTCTTCCCTTTGAGGACTGAAATGTTTGTGTATGCATTCACCTGTTAAGTTACTCGAGCAATTCTTGAGTTCCCATGGCATGGAGATGTAGGGCTGATGCTGGAGGGAGTTTTTTTGTTTTTTTCAAACCTGGAGATGTTATTTGCCAAAAGTAATAGTTCTTGTCAAGGCCCCTCAGTGCTGCTGAGTGTACTTTAATCAATACTTCATATCGTTTAGAACTAAGACACTTACTCTGGTCTCTGCCCCAGTGCTGAGTGATCCTCATTCTTCTTCCCTCCCGCTCTTTTCGGTAGTAACATTTATGGAGTGCATACTCCATAAGCCGCAGTGCCAGGCACTGTGCTAAGCAGCTTTCATGCATGACGTCATTTAACCCTGACAATAATCCTCTTCAGTAGATAATGTGATTAACCCCGACTTGCAGATGAAGAGACTGGCAACTTGTCCAAAATGGCATGATTAAAAACTAATGGGGACAGAGTTTCGGTCTGAGATAATGAAAAGCTGTAGAGGTGGAAAGTGGTGGTGGATGCGGGACACTGCAGGGGTATCTGCTGCTACAGTATATTTTATTGAGTTTTTGTGCATTTCGTACAGTAGATCTTAATCATATTCCCTCCCCATCCGTACCTACCATGCCCCTCACTGGATTCCATGCATTCTGTCATACACGTTAAGGCCTATCTGGTTAAGCTTTTGTACCCCGATGTCCCTCGATGCAAACTCATCCACTGGAGTCTAGACAGCTTATCTAGAGTCTCTCCCTTAAAGAAGGTCCCCTGTCCCTCACCCCGTAGTAAGCAGCTGCCAATAGTTCCCCTTGGCTAAGGTTGGGGCCTGCTGCCCATTTCCCCAGTTCTACGCTGAGTTTTTGTCTGATCGAGTCAGCATGGGTCTTGTGCATGCTGTCACAGTTTTAAATGACACTAGGTATGGTGGCTCATGCCTATAATCCCAGAACTCAGAAGACTGAGGTAGGAGGATTGCCACAAATTCAAAGTAAGCCTGGGCTGCATAGTGAGACCCTATCTCAAAACAAAGCTAAATAAAAGATTAAAATAGTCATTTATGCTATGCATATTTTACCAAAATAAAAGAAAAAGAGAAGGTTTGGGGATGGAACGTGGTTGGTAGAGTGCTTGTCCAGCATGCAGAAGCTCTGGTTCAATCCCCAACTGCACATAAACCAAGCATGGTGGTTCATGCCTGTACTCCCAACACTCGGAAGATAGAGGCCGGAGAATCAGAAGTTCAAGATCATCTTTGGCCATAGATTGAAGCCAGACTGGATACATAAGATTTGAAAGATGAAAGAAAGACTGGAAGACGGAAAGAAGGAAGGAAAGAAAGAAGGAAGGAAGGAAGGAAGGAAGGAAGGAAGGAAGGAAGGAAGGAAAGAAATCAAATGGATAGAAAGAAAGGAGAGGAGATGAGAAGGGAGGGCAGGGGAAGAGAGGAGGGGAGGGGAGGGGAGAGAAAGAAAGAGAAAGAGAAAGTCTGGTGGAGGTAGGGAGGCGAGGGAGGAAGGAAGGAAGGGAGAGAGGAAGGAAGGAAGGGAAGAAGGAAGGAAGGGAGGGAGGGAGGGAGGGGGGAAGGGAGGGAGGAAGTCCCTAAGTCTAAATGTGACCACCCCTAACCACACCTTATCCATTGCTATCCACAAACCCTACTCAGAAATGGGAGCTAATGGTTTTCCATCAACTAAGAGTGCAAAGGATGCAAGCTCTCCCCTCCTGGAAAGGCTTAGGAAGTCACCCCTCCCTCCCTCCCTCCATTCCTTTGTTTCTTCCTTCTTTCTGTCTTTCCTTCTCTTTTGACAAAATCATGACCCACACATCAGGCAGACTCCCTGTGTTGAAGGTCATCCGTAGTCTACCCTGGTTCCCCAGTTCTAAGTCTGCAACAATCTGAAATCCCTCCTACTTCTCTCCCTGCCTGTGCGAGCTGTGACTCCCTCTACACACTGACTAGTTCAGCACTAGGTAGCAGGTAGCTGCTTAGCACAAGATCCTGGCTGACAAGGTGTGGAGGGCAAAGATAAGCAAGAATTTCAGTTTAACAGCCTAACAAATGGGGCAAAATGTATAAACACATGAAGACAAAGCCATTGAACGGAATTGCTAAGAATCCTCCTATGTGGGTGAAACACTATCCTAGACTATTGGAAACAAAGTACCGAGGCTATCACAGGGAAGCCTCAGAGGCAAAACTTGGTTTGCTGAGGGGGAATGGTACCTACGTGAGAAGCTTCTCTGCTCTGTCTTGCTAACCTTGCTGAGCCATCTTTATTTTCCTTTCTCCTGCCTTTTGTCTTCTACTGTTTCTCTTTATTAAGCTTCTGTTAGACACATAGGTTTCTAATACACAGCCTTTCTTCTTAACATCACCATTTGAAGGCTAAGTATTACTATAACTGCATGACAAAGTTCTAATTCATGCATCTTAATTAATAATTTACAATATTGTTTGTTTTTTAATTAACGAGTTATTTATTTAGAAATCACTTCCCTCTAGAAATGTGGGGGATAGTGTGTGGGTTTTTCTTTTCTTTTCGGCTGATGAGTCTGGCTAATATTTGCTGTCAAATAACAGTATATATAACATTATTTCATAGTACTTGTTGGAGACTTCGTTTGTGGCTAGAACATGATCAAGTTCTATAAATATCCCAGGTACATTCAAGAAGAAGGTGACTTTTCTAGTCATTGATAAGAAGTTTTCCAAGCCTGTCTGTTAAAAATGAGATTCTGTGAAGAGCTGAGAGAGGACAGAGTCTCATGTAGCCCAGCCTGCCCTCAAACAAAGAATGACCTTTAACTAATCTTCATGCTTCCACTTCCCAGTGCTGGTATTATACATGTGCACCACCATGCCCAGATTGTGGGGTGCTAGGTATTGAACCCAAGGCCTCATGCATGCCAGGTAGGCATTCCACCAGCTAAACTTTATCTCTGTCCCTTAAAATAAGATTATTGTGCCAAGGACGGTGGCTCCCGGGCCTTTAATCCCAGCACTCAGGAGGCAGATGGATCTCTGTGAGTTGGAAGCCACCCTACTCTACATAGTGAGTTGGAGGTCAGTTGGGGTTACAGGGAAACCCTGTCTCAAAAAACAAAAATATAAAAAAATAAAAATAAGATTACTGCTTTGTTCCAATACTCCATAGCCTTTCCAAAACTCTTTTTAATCAATTACCAAGAGAAATAAATTTAAATCTCTGTATTTTCAAGTTGGCACTCTCTCCCTAAAAAGACTTCTTTTTGTTGGTGTTTTTTAGATTTTTGGATTTGATGTTTTTGTTTTTCTATTTGAAGTTTCCAGGGGCATGCAAGTTTAGAAGCATTCCTCTACTCAACTGTTCCTCACTGATCTTTATGTATCTTTGTCAATAACACCTTTTGTCTCCCAGTCTGTTTCCTGACATTAACAAGCAGTACTGGGTTTCATTTGGTTAGTATTTAGCTGCCATTCCTTCTTCTACTCTTTGCATTTCATGTTTTTGATGTGCTTCTTATAAATAACATATAGCTAGATTTTCATTTCTGCTCTCGTCGGATCTATTCCCTTTGAGCTTTTCTATGTAGTCCTACAGTCTATCTAAAAACTTGAGTATTAATTTCTAGGTTTTCAGTTTTCTCATTGCCAGACCCTGTTGCTGTAAGGGGACCAGGTATGGTGGTGCACTCAGGAGACAGAGGCAGGTAGATCTCTGTGAGATCAAGGCCAGCCTGGTCTACAGAGTGAATTCCGGGACAGCTGTGGTTACAGGGAGACCCTATCTCAGAAACAAACAAGCAATCTCTGTAAGGGTGTTCTTGATATTTTCTTCCTTCATTCAGGCTGTGTTACTCCATCACATCAGATAAGTTTGGAATGCTGTCTTTCCCTTCAGATACCCCCAAGAGTTCAGCATCCACAGCTAGCGTATCCAGCATCTCCTCTTGTCCTGGCTCCTGCTAACCATGGTACCAGCAATGAGTTGGTGATAAAACAGATTGTGCAGAATGTCATTTTCTTAGAAACAGACCCAGATTTAGAAACAGTTCTCCAAAAGAAAAGACTTCCTTAGGTCCTTGAAGATGTCACGACAACTGTCTTCTTTGTCACCCATCACCCTCAGAAGATCGGACACATAACACAACACATCCAGAACCAAAGCAATATACTGGCCATCCTTCCTTGTCAACAGCTTCTCTTTCTTTCTTCCTTTTGTGGTACTGGGGATTGAACCCAGGGCCTGGGGCATGCTAGGCAAGTACTCTTCCACTACGTTATGTCCTCAGCCCTCTTTCCTGCTTTCCTTTCTTTTCATTTTTTCTTCCTAGATAAGAAATATCTTTAGCTGGCACTTATTGGCCCTCACTATAACATATTTTCTATATTATATTATTTTATCTCAATGATAACACTATCAGAGAGAACCATTATCCCCCTAGAAGCAACCTCTGGAAACTTGGGGTTCCACCAGAGCAGATCAATGAGAAAATGAGTGCCCAACAGCACCCCCATTCTCTCTCCTCATCTGACCCCGCCCCCCAGCTTCTCCCACAATCAGGCAGCCCTTGTGTTTTCTACAAAACTAAAAAATGACTGTAGCAAGGAGGAACTTCATTTGTCAGAGCCTGGACCCCTTCATCTTTCAGCTCCAAGGTTCCATCTCGTCTCTGAGCACCCCATACATAAGGGGTCCAAGATACTAGCCAACTGGAGATGCAGGCTCTCCCATCTCTCCAAACTGCATCTGTGGAATTTCTGAAACCCTCGGATTCATCCCTTTACCCCCCAAATTCTGGGAGCACTGGTAACCATGTGATTCCCCATTTCCTTGTGTACTTCTATACACCTTTGCAGTGCTTGTTCAGACTGTGAGCCTCCTAGGGGTGACGTCCTGAAGTAATCTTTCTCAAGGCTCTACTTCGGATAGGGAGCGGGGCAGGGAGAGGACCGAACCCACACAGTGTGGCCTGGGAAAGAGTTCACCTGCTGGCTCTTCCTGGGAGAACAATGAGTAGCAAGAGCTTCAGTCCTTGTGGAGCATTCTGGTGCACACACACTGGCCTCTGGGCACACACATTAACCACAGCGTGCATGTGGAACTCATGTGGGTTCCAGGGACCAAATTCAGGCAGCAAGTACCTTTACACTCTGAGCCATCTCTCTGGCTCCTGATTCACCCTTTAAAGAGAAGGCATGAGCGTGGAACTGTATTCACTGGTTGGTCCTTGGTAGACGGACTGGCCTGACTGACCACCATCCTCATGGTTACATGAAAAACCAACTGGAAATGGGCTGTCTCAGCTCCAAGGCCCATGGCTATTCTCCCATAGGGCTCCTTGCCAAAGTAGGAAAGGACAAAAACCCAAGCCAAGCCAGCACCCTTTCACCAGTGCCAAGAAGTTGTCGTCTCTTACCAGCATCTATCACCCACCCACCTGATAGTGTCCCGGGATGTTGTTCACTGATGTTAAGGCCTTTTTAAGATTCCTTTAAGAAAACAGACATCACAAGGTACGGGTCGCTGAGATGAAATCTTGATGTGCAAGCAGTTTTGATGAGGAATCAGGAGAGAACCTCTCAAAGGGGAGCAGAGAAGCAAACAGAGAAAGGTCAGAGTGCCAGGCAAATGGAGATGAAGCCTCTGAGAGGGGAAAATGATTGACCCAAGGTCAGAGTCAAACCTAGGACCTGAACCCAGGCCCCTACCTCCTAAACAGAAGCCATATACCACATGGCCACATGCCAACATGCAGGGTTCTTTGTTAGACAGGGAACTGTCTTGGTAAGATGGTTGATGACTGCTTCATCACTGTGAGGAACTTGGAATGAACTGCCATTGTTTCTTGTCCTGGGACAGTGCCATCACATTTGAATTCTATACTGGGCCAGGAGTGGAGCTCAGCAATAGTGTGTGCTTAACCATGTGTAATGTCCCAAGTTCAGTCCCCAACACCAAAAAAATGAAAATAAAAATGTATACTAAACAGAGAAACAAATCTTAAAAATGAAATCCCTGTCTTCTTTCTCATTATGATGAGTGAGACTAAGAGAGACAGAGACAGAGACAGAGAGAATGAGAATTTTGCAGTAAACATCTGGAGATCAGAGGACAGATTCCAGAAGTCTGTTCTGTCTTTCATTTGTAGGTTCCAGGATGGAACTTGGGATGTCTGGTAGGCTTTTGCAGCCTTGGGCGACTGAAGCATCTCACCCTCCTCCTTTTCTTCCTTAATTCCCATGTATTTACAGTCACTCAATCCAGTCTCTCCTTCCCTTCACTGTGTATAGTATGATATCAGCTCAGGGTATCTGTCCAGGCACCAAAAACACAAGAGATGTGTCTGCCAAACTGGGGCTCTTACCTCTCCAGCCTTCTTTAGGGTAAATTAACACAGGAGTTCACCCAGAAGGAACTGGAAGGTATGCTCTTTGATTGACAGCCTGCCACCCCCAGAATTCCCCCCAGGGCACTCTGCCCCAGAGGGGCTGCTAAATTCTGGAACTGCTGACACCCCTCCCCTTCCCCACCCCAGGTGGCGAAACTGTCGTTAAGATGCTGTTGAAATGCACAGGGTTATTATCACTATAGATCATTGCTATCCGCTTTCTGGGTCATAGGGAGGATAGCAGAATGATACAAGCCAGCATTTTGATTATTTAGGGTACAGAATTCTCCGTTTATGTTGATTACTATGAGTATCATTTTTGAAACATAACTAGCATTAAAGGGTTGATAATATTCCACTTTGGCAATTGTATTTGCATAGTGTACAGCACAATTTAAAAGCAGGGAAAAAGACCTTAAGTGGTATTTCTCATTCACTGTCATCTCACCCTTCTTGCAGGACAAACACTTTCTGGGATATATATATATATATATCCCAGATATATACATAAATCAGCTTTGCATTACATAATGGTGCTCGTGTTTGTTCTAGAAGGTAGTAGCATGGAGTTGTAATGGGAAAAATAGAGTCCTTGGGGCTGGTCAGACCTGGATTCCAATCCCAGTTTACACACTCGACAAAGGCATTTAAAGCAATGTCATCTCTTTGTAAAATGGGGTTC
Source organism: Eospalax fontanierii (assembly GCA_035773235.1). Classification (NCBI taxonomy): domain Eukaryota; kingdom Metazoa; phylum Chordata; class Mammalia; order Rodentia; family Spalacidae; genus Eospalax; species Eospalax fontanierii. The sequence continues at coordinate 56,204,195 of CM069542.1, read as the reverse complement.
TTGCGGCTCTGAGGCTGTAGATCTCATAAGAAAAAGTCTCCATCCAGCACTGTGCCTGGCTGGGAGTTGCTGTGCGTGGTCCTCTTTGTTTGAAATAGTATTTTCAAATGCCTACTCATTGCATTTTGCAATTCAAGATTACAAGCAAGCCCACCATGTTCCCTACTCCGTACTTTTCCCAAAGATCCTTTGCCCTCCCCAGCAGTGTTATATATGTGCAGATAATCTGTTTGATGCTGCTGAACACAGAGGGGACACTGATTTTATTTTATGAACAATAGTTAAGTGTCTCCTGAGTGCTGGCTACTGGGAAATAAATATTCTAGAATGCACCCGTTCATTCATTATAAACAAGCTACCCTCCAAACGACACCTCCTTCTTCCTTCTTTCCTGTTCCTTTTTTTAATTTTTTTTTTTTTATTTAACAATCCCTGAGGCCTAGCACAGTCTTTCTGCTCAATTGGATGTTAGTTTTCATTTTCTTCTTGTCACTACCTAATGTCCAAATTTATTTAAATCATCCTCAGACACAACCGTACAAGATATGAGTCACATTTGAGGCAGGTTTTTTTTTTCTTCCTTCCAACTTGTCAGCCGCCTCACTTATGATTGACAAGATTTCCATTTCAGTCATTTCTGCTGATTCTCCTTCAAATCTGTATATTTAATGAACACACCAATGGCCCCTCGTTATCAGTCAAAACCTTTTTTTTTTCCATGAGTAATGCACTGATTTTATAATTTATCATGCATGGTGGCTGCCTCTAAATGAAATTCAGAAAAGGCCTTGTCCGGTTCATATTAAAACAATATCTGGCACATGAACACAATCATTAGACCCCCTCCCAGTAGTCTTCTCTTTTGTGCAATAGGAACAGTTTCACGTTCCTGTCAGACTCTTAAACACAAACGAGGATTTTCTCATACTAAAGTATGTTGAATTGTATAACTCTGTACAAAGACAAAAAGAAAAACAGAGTTTGCTTGCAAAAAAAAAAAGACAGTCTCAGAGTCCCAGTTGTCTAAGGCAAACACAATCCAACACATGCTAAAAATTGCCGGAAGCACTGGTGAGTTATAGTTTCCCCCCCGACAGGCAGATAATTCATTATAGCCTCATGCCCTATGTAGCAATTTAACAAAAATATTTATTTGTGGTCCTATCAGCTGATAAGGGGAATGGGGTTTCTTTTAGAGCAAGGGGGGAGGGGAGGCCTGCAGTGGGTGCCCACCATAAGCATTGCAAATGAATCATTAGCCTTCATCCTGCAATCTAGGTCAGATGAGCAGGGGAGAGGCTTTTAAATCTGCTATAGGCTGAGGTCAATCTGCTCAGAAGGCACAGGAGGCCCAGCTACACTGGACTGGGACATTCCAAGGAGAATAGAAAGATGCCTCACCTGCTGTAGGGACCATTACCTGACCTACAAAGTAATCAAAAATAAAAAGGCTGTACTGTTAGATGAATGTCATTTAAGCACACTCATACACTTTAGGCCTTTCTTGTTTAGCTTTTTTAGGATCTGAATGGTATTTGCCAGCTAGATTTTAAAAGGGAGACAGTATCTTCTAGTCTCTAGAACATGTTTTATAACATAATAGAATAGACAGGGACTTTGTGAATCATCTCTCCATGTTGTAGAAGACAAGAAATAAGAAGGAAACCACCATGCATGGTCTCCAACATGCCATGGTTTGTTTTCTGTCGGCTTTTTTTTTTTAAAGATTAGGGTTTCCTGCAATATGAATAATTCATTAAGTAAAGCAGGAACAAAACAAATTGACTGGTGACTGCCACCTGATAAACTAAATTTGGATCAGAGACCTTTGTCAGGGGCCTCATCTTCCCCTCAAAATGAGGATGAAAGGATGCTGTTTTCCCAGAGCTCTGGCTTGGTGGGCCTTCCTCAAAACTGCCTGGGCTCGCTTTAATATGATTACTTCCCGGACATGTTGTAGACTTAATTCACTAGGTCAAAGGCTCTGACACTTTCCCTGGTCTCTCTTCCTATCTCTCCACCACCACCTCCCCTGGCCACAGGAAGCTGGCTCTGTGTGTCTTACTAAATAAGTTCCAAAATACAGCTAGAGCGAGAAAATTTTTAATAAGAATAATCGAATTTCAAAATCCAAGCCAAGCTCATTGAATCTGACAGGGTAGGTTATTTCTTTTAGCTCTCAATATATGTTTTTACCTTTTCTAATTGTCACACTATAATTGGGCATATATATGGGATATGCCATGGTAATTCAATATACATACACAATATGTAATTTGCAATTTCAGGTCCTCATTTATATATGTTGGAAACCCTCAAACTCTTCCTTTCCAGTTATTTTGAATATCATACATTGCTTCAGACTGTTGTTACCCTAGGCTATTTCTTTTATTTGCCAAAATAATTTAAAAGAAAAAACTTCTAAAGTTCAAATACCATATGAGAATAAAGTATTGCAGCAACAAAGGAAGAAATGCTGGTTTTTAGAAACCTCTGAATTTACTATAAATCTGCCTCATGATTCTAGAAGCAATTTTTCCATCTCTCTGGCCCTTGCTGTCTTCTTTAATATAAATCAGAAGGAGACCAAGCGGTGGTCCCTGGCTTCCATCAATCACTATGCCAGCCAAATAACACCTCCCCAAATTTTTCCTTTGAAAGACAACAGTAACTGCAAAACTATCTGCAACTATTTCCAAAGATGTGAACTACCGTTCATGGAACACTTCCAAATGTGCTAAAATCTATATAAAGCTTGCAAACAAGGTACTTTCATTATTGAAATGATCTTCCAAAACAGTGCTGAATAACTTTGGATGAAGAGCTTATATATCTAAACCTCTAAGCATTATTTTTGTCCAGATCTCTCTCTCTCTTCTCTCAGTTCCCCCATCTCCGTCCCTAAACATTACTGGAAAGGCCTGAAGGGAAAAAAAAAAAAAAAAAACAGGCAAGTATCAGACACACAGATATATAAGTAAAAACAAGCTTGTTTCCTTGTTTGCCTGAATATTTCACTAAAGATGGAGTTTCAGTTTTGTATTCAGAAACTAGAAGGTGATAGAATATTCTATTTCCGGACACTTAAAAAAAAGCGAGTTTAAAGGTACTGCAGAATTGCAGGATGTTATTTTGATTTCTGCCACAGGATGAAGGGCTCCTCCTGAATGCAAACAACCATCAAAGAATGCGCTAGAGGATCCGTCATCATATTAAAAATTAAACCCGGCTGCATTTCATAATGGGTTCTCCTTTTTAAAGCAGAGCTCCCATCTTCTCACCGTGGAAATCGCTCTCGGATGGCTGTTCTTTATGGTTAACACTGGGACATCGGCTGAGGTCAGAACGCTGCTTCTCTGAACAGGGAACAGCAAATGTCACTGACACATGCCACGGCTTGGCAAATAATATATTTCTTTCCAATCTCCTGTCTCTGCAGTTTACCCAACGTCACGCATGTGGTAGTGGTAGGCTGAAGGGTACCTCCCCTGGCCTGCTTTGCTTCCTTTGGTGGGACCGGCAGGCGGCAAGGCATTCACAATGAATTTAAAGTGCATCTCTTGTTATTTTTGTTGTCTTTATTTTAACTTCGAGAGAGAGAGAGAGAGAGAGAGAGAGAGAGAGAGAGAGAGAGAGAGAGAGAGATTGATTTAACTCAGTCTTCACCCCAGGCTAAGCTAATACTTAGGTCATATCTGAGCTCTCTAGGGAAGCCCCGCTTTATCCCATCCGAGGGGCAATGGTGTCTTTTCAGTGGAACGCTACAGCTGTCCAGCCATATGGGCCCCAAACAGCCCAGTCAATCCGATTTGGGGAGGTTTTACGATGTAATTTCTTAACGTGTTAGTATTTGGGGTGAGTTTGATCAGGCGCATAGACAGCTCTTAAGCCCAAGGGTTTAGGTTTTAAGAAACCATTACAAATGGCCCAGCATCCGCTCAGACTGGTTAAAAACAGATATGAAATCTGTAGCTGGGGGAGGGGCAAGGGCTCCTGACCCCCTGGTTGGATAAAGCCCCAGGGGTATGCTCTAACTATTAATTCGGCATCAGCTGCCATATCTGCCCCACCACCACCACCACCACCACCTTTTTTTTTCCTCCTTTTCTTTTTTAACCGAGGCCTGCCGTTTAAGGCGTTCCCACTCGGGCCTGCAGAGCCTGTTATAAAACCATGTCTCAGCTCCCCTCCCCTCCCCCAACACCCCCCCCCCCATGCCGCCAGAGGAGCGTAGCTAGCATCCCGCATTGCCGCAACGCACTGCATTGAAACCGTCCTCAGGCTAAACAAAACCAGGCCTTTCTGAAAGCAGCGCAAAGGACAACAGCCTCCACGTCCCGCTGCCCTTCAGTCAAGACCCACCGGACCTTGGGTCGCAGCCCCATCCTTCGCTAGAGCAAGGGTTCGAAACCGCCTACCGGAAAGGATGTTTAAGAAACACAAACTGTCCTAAATCTAAAAATGTTTCTCAAAATGGTGAAAAGTACAAGCCAAGTTACCACCAATAGAGCTTTTCCACCCGAGAAGTACGTCAGTTGGAGGGGACCTTTATTAGCATGGTGTGTGCCCCCCAGACAGATCGCCCAGTGGTGATTCTTACTAACTAGCTACATTTTTAAAAATTGAAAATCTGTTGCAAGAATGCTAGCTATGTCTTCGTCCCTCCCTCTCCAAGCTTCTCACTTCTTGAAATTTGCAAAACTGCTTCTTTTCTCCAAGCTTTTAGCGGCTCATTGTTGAAGCAAAAAGCAAATGCGGAGAGGCTTAGCAGAAACCGTTCTTCTACTGGGGCTCCCACCCAATAGCTGACAGGAGCTGAAATGCCCTTCAAGAGAGCAGGGGCATCACCAGAGCTCTCCACCCGTTCCAGTTAGTCAGGTGCCTCTGCCACAAGCCCCACACGGGTTACTGGCGGCCGCCACGTTTAAGGGGAGGCTGCTTTTAGCTGGCCAGGCTTGTTCGCCCATGTCTAGATGTCCTGAATTCAACACTGCCCAAGAGACAGATTTTTTTTTTAAGTCATCAAAGAAAAGCAGGCGTAGAGAAAGCAGATGGGCCTGCGTGTGCGGGTTGGGGCTGCCTGGCGGCTGCCGTAATAACCCTTTGGGAAGACAGATTTCTCATCTCAGGCACTGAGGTTTGGGGTGGGGGTTGGTCTTTGGGGGTTGCTCTTATGGGGAGCATTCTGGGTTCTTCTTTAAGGCTAAAGCTACCACTGGCGCACTCGGGGCGGGGGGGGGGGGACACAAAAACATTCAAGCAGCCACATAACTACAACAAAAGGCGCCTCCCCGAAGTGGCTCTCCATGTCCGCAGGACGGGTGGCCGGACGTGAAGACGCACTTTTGTGCCTCTGTAATCTCGGACGTCCATCTGGCCCCGGCGGGGGCGAGCGGGCGGGAGGGCGCGGAGAGGGGAGGGGCGCGCGCACGCACCCAGAGGCGCGAGCACGCGCTCCGGTCTCCTTCACTTTCACCTTGACTGCGGGGGGCGGGGGGGACTAGGGAAGATCGTCCTCCATCCCCCCACCCTCCCGCCCCTCTTCTCCCCACCCCCAGCACTGTCCTGCCCAGACGCCAGCCTGGGTCGGGGTGAGGGGAGGCTGCACTGGCGCTTGGGTAGGCACACCAGCCCGGCTGCAGCGCGCTCTCCGCAGTGATGTCAAGCGCATCCGCTGCACACCCCACTGCCATCCGCACCCACCTCGCCCTCGCCGCAGCTGGCGGGAACCCCAGCCCTGTGACTTGGGCTGGGGGCGACGAGCAGAGGGCGTGAGGATGCCGTGGGCTCCCATTGCATTTGCGGAAGCGCGAAAGACCACGAGTGGACCAACCGCGGGAGTGCACCGCGGGGGCCGAGAAGGGGACCGGGAGAATGGAGTGATGGAGGCAGGTGTAGGTTTGAGGACTCTGCCAGGGCCTGGGACCGCCAGGATGGCGTTAAGTGAACCAAGGACCACAGCGGATGCGGCGCTTGTGGGCGCGGCGAAAGCGCCCCCTTCGTCTACGATCGAAACGGATAAACGGAAGCGCGTGTAAGTGTGGGGATGCGAATCGCCACCTCCGGCCTTGGCTTTCCCGCTCTTGCAAGCACCCCCACTTCTCACTTTCCCCAAATCCGCATTTTCCTTGGCACAGCCCACCCGAACACCGAGGAGAGGGAGGTGCCCGGAGGCAGAAAGAGTGACGTGTGTGGTGCAGAGGGGTGGGGGGCTGCGGGCCGGGCTCTGTGGACCGGCTCCTAATCCTCTTGTTTTCGGAACCGTCAGCAGATGTGGCTTCTCTTAGCTGAATAATCCGTTAAAGGAATAATAATTTTTTAAAAGGAGAGCGACCTCACCCAACGAGGACTGTGAAGCAGATCAGAGCTTGGTAAGGCTAAATGAAAAAGCTCCAAATTCTCTCCGTCCCTCTCTGCCTTCCTCTACCCCTCCCTCCTCCTCTCTCGTCCCCCTCCTACTCCCCCATCCCCTGCAATCTGCACTCGACGCGAGTTCACGCGCAGGGCTGGATTTCCAAGCTGTACCGCAACTTCGCAGCGCGTTATTATTATTCATCTGAGTGTGCTGTCTCCACAACCTTTGCCTCCCGCTCTCGCATCTTTCCCCCGGCCACCGCCACAGCAGTGCAGTCCTGCCTCACGCATGCTCTGGCTCACCGGAGAGGGATTCTGATTTTTTTTTTTTTAAATCTTGTTCAGGGTCATCACCATGATACCCCGTTTTATGGTTAGCTTTTCCTCTCGCCAGGTGGAGAGACTACCCGCGCCTTGCGCTCCGCAGCGAAGGAAGGGATTCGGGCTTGGCCCGGGGAGCCTACTCCCTGCCAAGGCTGACTTTAGCCTCCGCAACCCTCCCGCATTCATCTGCATAAATATCTCGATCCTTTTTTTATATTCCAGTAGATCAACTGCCTTTGGCTTGGACTGGCTGAGACGCTGCGGACTGCACCCAGGCTCTTTTAAAGAACAAAAAGATGAAGATGTGCGGATGCTGGGACAAAGCACCTTGGGCTCGGTGACAAGGGACGCCCAGCCTGAGAGATGGTCGCTGTCCAAGGGCACCCACCGAGCGTTTGGACCTCGAAGGGTATTCCTATCCAATTCTGTTGACCCCTTTGGCATGCTTTTAAGAGGGTCAGTGTTAGAAGTTGTGTCCCTACCCTGGGTGTTGAGGGCGGGTGGGGGGGGAGCTAAATGCGGATCTATCCAGTTGTCTTTATCTTTTCTGCCTCTGCCCCCTCCCCTTCTTGAGATGGGATCCGGAAGGCTTAGAGGAGAGGAGCAGGTGGATGCTGCCTGACAGGCTCGGGTACTAATGGGGCAAGATGGGTAATGGGATGGGCCAGCTGGAGAAAGGCTGTGGACGAGTTTCGCAGAAATTAAGAATGTAGTGTCTTTGGAAAACAGTCTTGAGAAAATGGCAAGTTCGTGTATAAGGTGACTGGACTTGTGTGTAAACAGAGTGGAGAGGTGGAGGAGGGCAGGGAGAGAAGGGACTTAAATAATGTCTTATTGTCCCCACGGGTTTGGGGATCTCTCCCCCTCCCCCTCCATCCAGCTACATTATATAGGAGTGACCTTTTAAATCTACGCCCACCCTTTACCCATGTAAAGCCGGTAGACAGGGATGGGGTGGGGAGTGTAGGGGTGTTGTTCTCTCCCTCCTAGCCTCCCTCCTCCCTCCGTCTCCCCCTCCCTCGCTCTCTCTTCTCTCCCTTCCCTCACCCCCCCCCCTGCATTTTGCATGTGCTATGTAGGTCATTAGCATTTTAGCGTATGCAGGACTTGACAAGGCTGATGAGGGGCCAGATGGGCCTCGCTCTTATTTATTTATTTTTTTCTTTTCCTTTTTCCCCTCCACCACTTGGGACGTAAGCAAGAGGACCGCAGCAGGAGAGTTCCGGAAGGCTGACTCCCACAGATTCTGATCCCGGACTGCCGCAGCTCATCCCTGCGGCACGCCCGGCCAGGCTGCCACCGGACTCGGTAAATCAAGGTAAAGGCGGCGGCCACACGCCGCATCCAAACAGCGGACGCTGGGCCCCCGCATCCTTCATCCTTCCTCGCCCTCAGCTCCCTTCTCCCGGCCTCCCTCAGTTTCCTGGGCAAAGCTGGAGCGAAATGGGTGGGTAGGGCTCTCTGCGGTGGGGCGAGGTGGGGTTGATGTTTTTTCATTGTCTGGAGCTGCAGGGGAGGCGAGGCGCAGGGAGAGGGGTGAGGGAGTCGGGGTAATTAACACGAGGGAGGCACCCCTCGGTCTCCCACTTCCACCCACACCCCGAACCCTCCATCCCCCTCCCCTTTGCAGGAAAAAGCTTGGAAACGAAAGGATGCGGGAGAACAAAGAGCCTTCGGAGGACGTGGCTGTTAACTCATTGTCTGTGGCGGGGGAGCTGCGGAGGGAAGGATGCGGTGGTCCTTCGCTCGCCGCGCTCCCCCACCCCCCTCCCCGCTGTCAGTGCGCACGCACACGCGCCGCCAGCTTTTTCTTTCTCTTTCCCCGTTTTCTTATTCCATCTTCTCTCCGCCTCCTCCCTTTCTTTCACCTTTCCTTCCGTCCTCCCTCCTTCCCTCCCTCCCTCCCTCCCTTCCTTCCTCAGGAGAAAGGCCTCTCTCTCCGTGTTCACAGCGGACCTTGATTTAAATGTCCATACAATTAAGGCACGCGGTGAATGCCAAGAATGGGGCTGTCTGAGCACCTAGGGTCCTCGAGGGCCCGCCAAGGAAGGAGCAACCCAGATGAACGCCCTGGGCAGATTTCGGAGCTGCTGCTGCAGGCTCCACAGGAGGGGCGAGGGCTGCTGCCTGCTGCTGACTGCCCTGCACCGCAGCATTTGGGGTGGGGAGGTGGTTATGCGGCTGCTGACAGAGGGGCTTGTGCAGATGGAAACAGAATCAGGGAGGGAAACAGAACCGATTTTGTGGCAGAGACAGATCTATGCACGCTTGGGGAGGATGGGGAATGGCCTGGGAGCCTTTGGCAAGAGCTAGTCTTTGCGCATCTGTATCTGGGATAGGAGCATTGTAGTGCCTCGACACCATCGTTCTGGCTGTGTTTTTCTCCTGGGCTTTCAACTTACCTTTAAAGAAATCCAGCACCCAGGAGACTAGGCAGACTGCTCCCAGGGCCTGGACTGGAGCTATATTGTGTTCTGCATGAGGTTGGGTGGGGGACGTTTTTCCGTTCTTTAGTGTAGAGCCGCGCGCACCTGACAAGCTTAAAGAGATCACTGGCCTATGCAGATAAGCAGGGGAAGGCAAGCAGGAATCTGCTCTTGTGCACAGACTCCATCAAACCTAACAGCTAGCCCAGGGCTCCAAGGAGGGCCTCCCAGCTTCCTCATGGCTGTTACTGCAGTTTCAGGCAGAGATCCAGGAGCTGCAGGGGAAAGGAGACCGCGCAATACCCAGTCGATTCCCAAAGGGAGGGATGCTGCATGGCTTAAAACCGAACAGAAGGAAAAACAGCATGTGTACAGGTGGGGGTCTGAGGAAAGTCTGGTTTGAAACAGGCTGTCCAGGAACCAAAAGGGTTAAACCTCCCTCGTCCTGAAGCACCTGCTTTCCAAATCAGCCCCCAGCAGCAGCTGGTCCTAGAGACCCCCAACCCAGTCCCATCCCGGCATGTTAACTACCAACCTTCAGCGGAAGGATGGTGGCCTGGTAGCCGGACCTAAACTCATTAATTTCCAGGTGGAGAAAATGGAGGAGGGGCAGGCCCCACAGGGAGGCAGGACTAGGGAAATGGGGCCAAGAGCTGGCTCTCCCACCCAGGAAGCAGGCTGCAGGTTTTCCCTTCTGCCCTTTGAAGGCAAAGCCCAGAAAGGATGCTTAGGAGTTTAATATGATTCCTCATAGAGTAATGAAGGCCTGAAAGAGTAGCCATTGGAGTTAGTGGAGGACTGGTCTCACTAACGCCTCAGCTTCAGCCAGTGTGGTAAATCGGTATTTCAGGATATATGGATCAGTACCCTCCAGCCTACTTTCCTCAGGAGTATTTATTATCTACTATGTGTCAATAGTAGATGTCAATGTAGCTATTTTATCTTAAGTTTTTCATTTGCCTCCCTAAGGGAGTATTGGAGCCAGAGAGGCAGAGATGAAATGCTAAGTCCACCGGGTAACCCCATAACCACCTCTGGTCTGCAGAAACCCACTCGCTACTGTAGGGGGAAAGCTGCAGTTCACATCATAAGGAGTGCAAGCTGGAATGAAGAACAGAAAGAGAAAGCCTAATCAAGGGTTATCCTAAGAGGTGCCATAGCCATTGCTTTCAGATGCGCCTCCCTTCAAAGGAGTATCTCCCACCCTTTGTGAATAGACTAGAAGAGAGCTGTCAGTGTGCTGTATCACTTTGGGATGTATCCATTGCCCCTCACCCGTGCTCCCCAAGATGCTGTTCTGCCTTCAAGCAGTGGCCCAAGCTGCTGATGGCTCAACCCCTCGAACCACAGATGTCCACATTAGCAGTCCTCTGTTCAGTAATGGCTTCCCCATAATTCCTCCAACCATTCCCATGTCCTTCACTCATGCTCCATCTTGTTTAATCTCCAGGTGCCCTCCCCAAGTAAGGCTCCTTTTAGGGAGAAACCAATACGCTTTTTCTCTCTGAGAGCTTTAACCACAGGCACCATGGCCAAGGCCTGCCTGGTTCTTCTACAGAGGATCTGTGATGGGAGAGGTGTGTTTTTATTTTATTGCTTATATAAACTCTTGTTCCAGAAAGCTTTAATGTGTGAGAGCGTTCTGGTTGCCTAGGTCTCTGTGCAACCCATGTGAGTATGTGTCCAGCAGGTCTCCTTAAGAGAACAAGTTTGTTTGTGGCACTTGAACAGTCCCTTTTGTTTTCACCAAATGAAAAAGCAGAGCCAAGGTCAGCCTGAGCGGCTTTCCTTCCTCTGTGCTCTCTACGGCCATTGCTGCCCATCCGCAATTATGCAGAGAACCTGAAAGTTTCTGTTTTTTCAAGGCTTCTTTTTAATTTTCAGCACCATCCCCTTGCCTATTTGAACCTTCTAATTATATCTTATGGCTAAAATGGGGGGAGAAATAGAAGGTTTAACCTTGTAGGATTCAGCTGACAAGTGTTTGATGGCTGAATACACTTTCTTAGTCCCTAGGGTTCACACACAGGACCACCATCATAAGTCTTAAGGAACCCAGGGTTTGAAATGGATTTAGGAATTTATTAAAGGAAGAATTACTAACGCTTTTCTTTCCCCTGCCAGAGACTCCCCGCCCCCTCCGCCCCAGATCTGTCTCAGTAGAAAAGAATTTACTCTTTAACAGTGGCAGAGGTAAATTTCTATAAATTTCTCCTGTTACCAAAGGGGAGACGGACATAGGAAACTTTGATCAGAGAAATTAATATGTAGGGAAGGGTATGTCCTACGCTGGCATGTGTTCATAGATTGTTCTCACAAAACCATATCCATCTCTAATAGTTACAAGAAGATATTTGACCACAAAAGAAGGTCCACACATCTCCACAAGGAAATTTTCTCTCCCACTCTTGAACTTACATAATACCCACCCCCACTCCAACCTTAGAAGCAGTCTGGGGGCAGCTGTGGAGCTCTTCCCCGGCACAGATGGAGCCTCCCCTTCCTCACTTACTCTGTGGGTGGTTTTCCAGCCCATGAGTCAACATCGAGGGTGCTGGTGATATCTCTGAGGCTTCTTGAGCTGATTCACACTGATAAGGCTGTCAGTAGCAATGCTGAGAATTATGGTATCTAATAAAGATTTTTTTTTTCCTTTTAAGACCCATCGATAATTCTTTCATTGGGTATTTTTGCCAAGTCTTACTCAAATTGATTTGGGTTTTTAATATTTAATTGCATCTGAAATGCAGACATAGAGCAAAAAAGGGGGGAAGGGAGGCCTTTAAACAGTTTAGTGGAAGCAGCCTTTGGGCTGCGTCGGGGTAGACACCAGAAGCCTGGACGTTTTGAAAAACCAAATTTGGGTCGGGGTTAGGGTAGTAGGCCTTAGCTGCAGGTCTTATGAGGAAACAGGAGAGTTCTAGGTCAGAAAGAAAGGTCAGCAAGTCTCTAGACTCATCTCATTTTCTCTCTTTTGTCTTAAAATGGAAACATGGCCCAGCAGTGAGGGACCTGCCTGGAGTCATGGCCACAGAAACCTAAAGCCAGGGTCACCAAGGGACTTTATGGTTTGTAGAGTTATTTTAAATTCAAATTAATATCTGTTTGTTGACTAAATATGACATAGAACAAAATAGCCAGACTTGGAGCCCAGGGGGCAGGCGACAAAACTGTATTTTCAGGTTTGTGCCACGTTTTCAAGCCACAAGTGTGGGGATTCAGGGGTGATCAAGGACAGCCTGGGTGCTGCACCCAGCCTGCACACGACCTCTCTACCCACATGCTTTCTCTCTTCCCCGAGAAGACAGACATCTTCACCTAGGCAGAGATGGACCAGCACTGTTTTTGCTTTTCTTTTGACCTCCCAAATTGCCTGTGAGGCTTCCCTGCAGCCCCCACTGATGCAGATCGAGGGTACCAGAGATTTGTGAATTCGCATTTCACAACACGGGAAGAGTCTGAGGTGCAGACCGTCGCGGGTTTATTTCAGTTAGGTTCCAAGATGCACGCACCCCAGGTCTAAACCCTAGGGCATGAGGGACGAGTTGCAGAGACAGCCCCTGAATCCCCACATGTTTCTGATTTCTGCGCATCTCTACCCCACTCGTCACAGCCTATGCCCTTAGTACACTGGTGATAGAAACCAGTCCACTCTGTGAGTCAACCTTAAAGGTAATTACAAAGTGCAGGACAGGAACAAGGAATGGGTCGAGGTGGGCGGTACATCCTTGAAAGAAGAGGTGGACCAAGCCAAGGCCTCGGCAGAATGAATTCTCTCCTTCGCAACCCCCAGTCCCCTGTGTCCAAGCCTTGGCCTACACCGCCTGTCCTTTGCAATCAGCAGGTCTCTCTGGGACCTGCGGCCTGGACCGCACCATTCTGTATCCCAGAAACCTTACCCCAAAAACCATGCAAGAAAGGGCTGGTGGGTGCGGCCTAGAAGCGGAAATGGCAGAGGGGAAGAACGGGAGATCCTCCCAGGAAAAGTCACTTATGTGGTCACTTGCAGCGTCAGGGAGCTCCAGTGAAAGTGCTTGCGGGGGAGGGGAAGGAGGCCTCTTCCCCACACCCACAGCCTCCGTCCTTGGTACTCCGGGTGATAACGAGCATCTTGCTCCTTATCCTCGCATCCCAACACACTCCTTCCCCACACAACGGTCTAAACAAACTAGAACAACAAAAATACTACATCTGGAAGGACGCACCCTCCCTAGTCGGAGCTAGTCCCAGATCTGAAATCAGCCAGTGCTGTTTTCCCAAACCTCTCTGCTCTTCGCAGCCATTTCATGAACAGACTTCTGTTTATAAAAGAACTGGATTCCTTATGTTCCTCGTTTGTGCTACCGGCACGTTAGGGAAGTAAACAAGTCCTTGAGGGTCAACAGGACAGAGCCCTGAAATAACATTCAAGCCCTGGTTTCAAGGTCATAATGGGCTACTTGGTTCTATGTCAGGACCTAAAGGCAGCTGACTCAGGCTAAGCCTGCAAAAACTGACACATAGGCTTCGCGGGGGGCCTCCTCCTCAACCCCCTCCCACTGGTCCACAGATTCATGTGGCAATACTTATTGCCATTTAATTGAGACACTAGTTTAATTTCAGATTGCTTGGGTTAAGACCCGATGGGGTTTTCTGCAACTCTTTCCCTAGTGCGTCTACGGAAACTAATTGCTCTTAATATCCAGTTTGGGCATTATCTGTTAACCAGTTATGTGTCCTGTAGGCCAGGCCTTGCCGCTGCTCTCATGGCACCTGCCTGGCGCTGCCCATGCCTTCCCCTTCACAGCCTTCTCCTCCCCACAGAGTCAGTGGGCACAGCCATTCTGTCTGCCACAGCCGGGACGTTACTTCATGGTTTTTACCCTATTGAGGGAAATTTCTTTGTACTTGTAGTACATGCTTTTCACTTTTTTTAAGAAAGGAAATTTAGAACCCGTGTGGTCATGCACACCAGTAATCCCAGCACTTGGAAGGAGGAAGGAGGATCCAGGGTTCAAAGCCTGCCTCAACTATATCTCAAGTTTGAGATCAGCCTGAGCTTCATGAGACTTTATCTCAAAATAAATAAGCAAACAAACAAATAAAAGGAAATTTTAAATTCAGGTTTTCCCCACTGTCTCTCATCATGTGGCCTAAACTGGGCTCAATCTCGAGATCCTCCTGCCCCAGTCTCCCAGGTGCTGGGATTATAGGCATGGGCTGCCACACTTGGCTCTGGAGCCATTTTGAAGCAGGTGAAGCACAGCAGGGCGCAGAGTCTCATGCTAGTGGGCTAAGCACTGGAGACAGACTAGAGACTGGTGAGTTCAAGGCTGAGCTACACAATCAGAGCTTGTTTCCAAAACAAGGAGGAGCAAGTGCTCAGGTTTCCTCCTCCCCCACTCCCCTCACCTTCCCAGTATCCCCAGCACCATCCACTAGTTCAAAGCCACTGCAGACACATGACACCACAGCTTCAGGATGCTTTGGGAGCATCATTCCATACTCAAGAGAGGAGAGTTCAGAATAGCAAAGGTGCCATTTTCAGAGATGAGAAGGGCAGCCCCCCACTGAGGTCCCCACTGATGCCCTGGAAATGATGTCTGTCATTCAGCACAAGAGGAGAGGCTGCTGATTTAGGAAGCTGATGTATGTGGGGACCACAAGCCTTAGAAAACCAAAGTGCCCATCTGTCTTACCATCTTTGAGAACTCCAAGTTCACTAACACAAGGGAGGAAGCAAGCGTTCCCCAGACACACTCTGCAACTAGAAAGATGATCCAGAACCCACAAGAGCATCAGAAGCTCCCTCTCCCTCTTTATCCACCTCCCCGCTACACACTTAGAAAGAGCACTTTCAATGCCCGAAGGGGCCCTTCCTTTCAGTTCTGCATCAGAACAGAGCACAGAGACAGCAAAATGTCAGAGAAGCTAGCTTGGGCTTAGGTTCCCTCCCAAGCCACCCGGAAGACCCAGTTCTCCTGAGGCAGCTATCTGGAGGCTTCTACTGTCTGGGAATCCTATGGTCAGATTTTTCATTGGGGGCGGGTGAGTGTTGGGGAACTGGGACATTGTGAAAAAGGTGCCTTACTCAGTATATGCTGCCCACATTGGATGAAATTAAATTAGCAGCAACTGTTTGCCTTTTCCTGCAGAAAGACTACAATTATTCAGAAGGCCTCTTGGGCAAAGTCTACATAGAATGATCTTTTAGCACAGGAAGGAACTTAAAACTGCTTCTGGGGAACTGGAGAGATGGTTCAGTAGTTAAGAGCACATGCTGTTCTTCCAGAGGACCCAAGTTCAATTCCCAGCAACCATGTCACATGACTCACAGCTGTGTGTTAACTCCAGCTCCTGTGGGATAGACAGTGCTGGCTTCTGCAGGCACTCACCCTCACACACACATACACATTGTTAAATTTTTTTAAAAACTTAAAAAAAAAAAACTATTTCTGGGGCCAGAGTGATAGTTCAGTGAGTAAAGGCCTGCCACCAAGCCTGGTGACATGAATTCAATCCCTGGAACCCACACAGTAGGAAGAAAGAAGTGATTCCTGCAAATTGTCCTCTGTTTTACATACACACACACACACACACACACATAATAAAAATCTAATTTTTTTTAAGTTCCCGGTTCATCCCTGTCCTCAGCCTGGTTTAACTTGGCCAGATGTATGGAGTTTTACTGTCAAACACTTGGTGCATGGTAAGGAGTCTATATGCTGTCTTAGCTCAATCTCAGGTGAAATTACCAAGGAGAAAAACTCACCTTCAGCACCTTTCCACCTTCCTTACAGAGCAGTGTCTCTTCTTGTTGCACCTCGGTGGTTCGTGTCTCATGCAGTCCATTGAGGATACCCCACATGCAAGCCACACTAGGACTTGTGCATTCTAAAAATAAATTTAACAGTAAGAAGAAACTTCTGTTGCCTAATCTTCCCCAGCTCCTTCCAAACATTTATGTTCTCTCAGGGCTAGAGAGATGACTCAGAGGATCAGGGCACTGACTGCTTTTGCAGAGGATCTGGATTTGGTTCCTAGCACCCACATGGCAGCTCATAACAGTCTATAACCCTAGTTCCAGAGGATCTGATACCTCTTCTGGCTACCGAGGGCGCCGAGCATGCTTGTGGTACACATACTTATGTACAGGCAAACAAACATACACATACAACACAAATAAAGAAATCTTTGAAAAATTAAATTCTCAGCCAGGCATGGTGGCTCATGCCTTTAATTCCAGCACTCAGGAGGCAGAGGAAGACAGAGCTCTATGAGATGGAAGCCAGCCTGGGCTACATAGTAAGTTCCAGGCCAGCTGGCTACAGGGAGACCATGTCTCAAAAAAAAAATTATGTTCTCCATGTTCAAGAAAGTATCAAGAGAAAGGAAGACTCCAGGGTGAACGATTTCACACTATCATGTGAATTGCCAAGAAATCCCTTAATTTTCTCAGGATATTTTGCCATTTAGAAGAAGTGTTTGCATACCAAGATAGATCTACCCCAAAGGAGTTTTTTCTCTATATTTTATTTTTTTAGTTACCATACAAAATGATGGGCTATATCATTATGACATTTTCACATATATATCATTGTACTTTATCCTTTTTATTTATTTTTTAAATTTTTTTGTTACTTATATTTTTGTGTGTATGAATATATTTATTGCCTGCATGCATGTAAGCACACCAGTGCCATGCAATGATGCAGCACAAAGGTCAGAAGTGGGGTTCAGATTCCCCTGGAACTGGAGTTACAGGCGGTTGTTAGCCACCATATAGGTGCTAGGAATCGAGCCTGGGTCCTCTGCAAGAGCAGTCAGTGCTTAACTACTGAGTCATCTCTCCAGCCCCCAAGATTTATTTTTTTAATGTGTATGTTTGCCTGCATGGATGTATGTGTACCACATGCATGCAGTCCCTGTAGCAGCCAGAAGAGGTGTCAGATACCCTAGAACTAGAGTTCAACTTAAATGTTGTGAGACACCACATGGGTGCTAGGAACCCAACCCAGGTCCTCTGCAAGAGCAGCAAGTGCTCTTAACTACTGAGCCATCTCTCTAGTCCCTTTTTATTGATTTTTTTTTAAGTAGCAAACAAAGTGACAGGTTTCCTCATGGCATCTTCATACACACGTCACTATATCTCCTTCTTGTTCATCTCATTCTCCCACCACCTTCCCCCATGCCAAGCTGTCACATCCAGTCATTAATAGGGAGGTGGGAGCTTTTAACAGAGACTCCCGTGGTTCTGACTCCATGATAGATGGGTATTGGTCTAGGTTAAAGCTGTAATACCTCAGCAGATTTAAGCCAACCCTTTTGTGTTACTTTGTGAATTGGGATTGTATTATTTCCATGAAGGACATATAATTAATCAATTAAATATGAGGCTGTGTGACCCTGCCTCATCCCATCGGCCCCAAGTAGGCTCAGAGTATTTCTAGACACATGACTAGTTGGGGAGAATTTGACGTTGCAGTATTGGCTTATCTCCTCTCCTCGACTCTCCTTTTCTCAGTTAGTCCTTACTTTTTGAATCTGAGCTCCCTTATTTCCCGGTATACTGACTCTGCAAGCAAAGTAGGCCTGTGTCCCATTCATGCACTGCATCAGAATTTCAGGCAATGGCAAAACCAGATGCAAAAGGAATTCTTTAAAGTAAGGAAGCCCAGGTATGGGCTTTGTAGTGAGCATGACAGGTCAGTAAACAGCCGCTGGCTTCTCAGCTCCCATCAGCCTCTCAGAAAATTTTGCCCTGGAGAGCATCACGTGTCCCTCCCACCTTCCCTTCTACCTGGGCCTCTTGTCGCCTGGTGTAGACCACTCACTCACCAATGGCAACAGCCCAGCATGGAAGCCAGCGCTGCCAGTTTGCTGCCAGCCCATCCCGAACCCCCGAGTGTCAGGCCTGTCACATCCAATCTCTGAATCACTCTTCATGCTGTTGACTGAAATCCTTCCAAGGCAGCATTCAGGCGCAGCTAGGAAAATTACATAATATGATCCCAGGGCCTCTCAGAAGCCTGAAAGGATTGGCCTTCCTTATCTTTTTTTTTTTAATCTTCCATGATACTAAGAAACAAAGACCTGCTACATTCCACATCTTTTTTACAGGGCTGACCATGTGCCTAGGCTTGGTGGAGAACAACTCCAAAAACATCTTATTAAAAAATCAACACAGTAGGAAACACAGCCTTCAGAATTTCCAGGCCTTGTGTATTTGTGTATCAGGGCCCAGCTAGAGTCAAGATCCACTCCTGAGCAATGAACTTGACAAAGATGAGGAAACTGGAGTTGCAATGTGCTTGCATGGTACACTCATGGAAACTGGATGGGAAGGGAGGGTGACACCTAGATGTCAGCCTGGTGACACCTGAGGGATCCTCTGCCATCCACCAGGGTCCTGGGGATTGTACCTCTGTACAGACAAGGTTCATGAAGCTGGTTTGATAGAATAGCTTCTTTCTGGACTCAACCCCATTAGACCGGCTTTTGCCTCCTGCCTCCCTGAGCTCAAAGATGTGAGCACTTGAGTCACCATGGCCTCCAGAATCCTTTGGTGATTCTGGGGAGAGTTTTATTTTTGTGGTTATAGAAATTGACCCTAAGGCCGCATACCTGCTAAGCAAGTACTCTAGCACTGAGTTACGTGCCCAGACTCTTTCATTTTGAGAAAGGGAGGGGCTCACTAAACTGCCCAGGCTGGCCTTGAGCTCATTCTGAAGTCAACGCTGACTGAAATTGTGATCCTCCTGCCTCAGTCTCTGAGTGACCAGGATTACAGGCCTACACTACCAGGCTCTAGTGAGTTCAGTGGTTTGAAAGGTTGACTGTGTCTTCTGGTCCTGAGGCCAGGTCCCTGCATGTTTTAGCCAAAATTAGCTTAAGACCAAAGATGGAATGGTGTATGTGTCTGTGTGATGATGTGTGAACACATGTGTGTGATGTGTATACATGTGTACACACCCATATATGCCTGTGTGTGCATGTGTGTATATACATGTGTGTCTCTGTATATGTCTATGTGTATCTGTGTATATGTGGGTTTTTTATGTGTACAAGTGTATTGCCTGCATATATGTGCATCCATGTTGTGCAATGCCCATGGAGGTCAGAAGAGGGTGTCAGATCCCCTGGAACTGGAGTTACAGGTGGTTGTTAGCCACCATGTAGGTGTTGGGACTCAAACCCAGGTCCTCTGCAAGAGCAGCCAGTGCTCTTAACCACTGAGCCATCTCTCCAGCCCCTGTGTGTATGTGCTGTGCCAACTACACAGCCACTTCTCTCTTGAGCCAACCATCAGTATGTCGTCTCTCTTCCTAAAAGAAGAAACCAAAATTAAAAGAGCAACAGGTATCACTAGACTCTCCTGTCCCAAGGCTCCTTGTCAGTAAGCAGTGAGGACCTGAAGAAAGTTTTCACAGGGATTGCTTGCTCCCAAATGTCACTAAATCTGGACTGGATTCTCCTCTGCATGGCAGGCATCAAACTAATGACCCTCCCATACCTTCAGTTTCTCTTCGTCTCGGCTAATAAAAGGTTCCAGATCTGAAAGTCTCTGAGACCCTAACCCTAATCCAATTAAACCCTGCTAGAGCTACTGAACTCGGGAAAGACAAAGAGGTGGAGAAGTTAATAGCAAGACAGAACCTCCGCTGACAAGCTAAATTAGCCTTGCCCACCTCGGGAGAAATGTTAAAAGTAGATTACTGAGGCTGCTGTTGGTGATTAACATTTGCTCAGAATTCTAAGTAGCGGGGTTTTTTTCCATGTTAAATGTTAACCTGTGGAAAGATAACAGTAGGTACAAGGACAGGGATGTGAAGGGTCCCTTCGCTTCTTTCCTTCAACACCACCATTCAACAGGAAGCTAGATTCCAGGGGGAGAGTGGAGGGCAGTGCCGCCACACCTGACCTTGGGGCCGAAAGCCGGAGCTGCCCGGAGACTTTCCAGTTTTATATCTTCTGCAAATTTGTTGGAGGATAAGGTGTGTCCTAACTCAACAGTAACTGACAGTGGAACAGCACCATCTCCACCAGCGTCACGAAATACTTTGTTGCAAGGGGACGATATTTTCTTGATACAAATAAAAACCTGTATTTTAGCATGAGCAAAAGCAGAAGGTTTACAAAAAAGGACTGGAGGTATAGTTCAGTTGGCAGAATGCTTGCCTGGCATGCAGAAAGGCTTTGGTTTGATCCCCAGCATCTAATAAAAGGAACACAGCGAAACACGCTTATAATCCCAGCATTTGGGAAGTAGAGCCAGGAGGATCATAATCAAGATCATCCTCAGACATATAGTAAATTGAAGACCAGCCTGGGCTACACAAGTCCTTGAGTCAAAAGCAAAACCAAGCAGGGGCTGGAGATGGCTCAGTGGTTAGGAGCACTAGCTGCTCATGTGGAGGACCAGGGTTTGATTCCCCTCACCCACATGGCAGCTAACAGTCATCTGTAACTCCAGTTCCAGGGGATCTGACACCCTCCTCTGACCTCTGTGAACAATCATGTCTGGTACATTCACACACATGCAGGCAATACACTCATACACATAAAATAAAAATAATAAAATTTAAAAACAAAAAGGTTTTCAAAAAGCAAAAATAAGCAAACAAAAAAGTTTACAATGTGAACAGGTGATGTGTGAGTATGTGTGTCTGTGTATCAATTAATTCTGTTGGTAGATGTCATGTCAATGTGGAACTCAGTCCCTGAGAAACCACAGTAAGGGGCTGAACATCGTAGCATAGTCTCTTTTTTTAATGTTTATGAGTGTTTTGCTTACATGCATATAAATGCAACATGTGCATACAGTGCCTTTAGAGGCCAGAAGAGGGCATTAGGTCCCATGAAACTGGAGTTACAGGCAGTTGTTAGTCACCATTCAGGTGCTGGGAACCACTTGTAGAGGTCAGAGGACA
The DNA here is from genome assembly GCA_035773235.1 of Eospalax fontanierii. Classification (NCBI taxonomy): domain Eukaryota; kingdom Metazoa; phylum Chordata; class Mammalia; order Rodentia; family Spalacidae; genus Eospalax; species Eospalax fontanierii. The sequence continues at coordinate 56,183,182 of CM069542.1, read as the reverse complement.
GCTTGAGCATGCATGAAGCCCTGGGTTCAAGGGCATAGAGGAAGACACCTTCTGGTACCTTTTGTGTCACCATCACAAAAATAGGTTTGTTTAGTTCAGTGTTCTGGAGGTTGGAGAATGAGGTACTGGCATCTACTCGGCTCTGGTGAGGGCCTCAGGCCAGATGGCACCACACAATTGTCTGAGAAGATCCATTCCAAGGAATGACTAGGCTTGCTCACTACAACCCATTTTTGCCGGAACTAATACAGTCCCAGGAGACCTGACCTACTCCTCCGACACAGCACAAATCCATTCACAAGAGGGGAGCTCTGTGACATAATTACAGTCCTTGTTTGGGTTTTGTCTTGATTTCATTTCAGGTTTTTGAGACAGGGTCTTACCATGTATCCCTGGCTGGCCTGGGACTCACTATAGAGACCAGGCTAGTCTGGGACTTGCAGCTCTTCGCCTGCCTCTGCCTCTACCTATTAAGTGCTAGGATTACAGGTGTGAGCCACTAAGCCTGGCCTAGAACTCATATCTTGATGATCTCACCACATCAGCATCACCACACTGGGGACCATGCTTTTAACAGAGTAGCCTTCAAGGGTTGCACCATAGCCAAACCATGGCATTGCATGTAGTGACAGGCAAGCCCTCCACACTCCCAAACATTACCTCATGCCTCTCTGAAGCCCAGCACAGTCCTTCACAAGCCCATCCACCTGTGATGGGCCACCTTCTCTCAACCCCCAGAGGAAGGTGAGGTTGTATATTGGAGTGCCTTGTGCCAGATCATGGGAGCTATTCAGGACTTTTTGCAATAACCCTCATAAGTAGAAGCTGTGTGGAGATAAGCCAGTGCTAGAGGCCAAAGCATTGGATTTTAGAACTTCAGCTTGCCCACACGCAACTGAGCAGATGCCAAGACGAAGTCAATGTGTAAGGGTTGTACTAGGGAAGGCATTGGTGGGAGGGAAAGCAGGCTGGGTGAGTGTCGGCAGAGCAAGGACTGGAATCCACAGAGGTGGAGGGACATATCCTAGACTTAGGGCTGAGGACATGGCTCAGCTGGCAGAGTGATTGCCTAGAATGCACAAAGGCCTAGGTTTGATCCCCAGTGACACAGGCCCACACTTGAAGTGGAGGCAGGAGGATCAGTAGTTCAAGGTCATCTTCGGCTACATAGAGAGTTCGAGGCCTGCTTGGGTTTGATAAGACCCTATATCAAATAAAAAGGAAGGAAGGAAGGAAGGAAGGAAGGAAGGAAGGAAGGAAGGAAGTGAGGGAGGGCACATTGGAGGTGGGTGCTGGAGAAATACCTAAGTGGTTAAGAGCACTTACTGCACAACCATGAGTAACTGAGTTTGGATTCTAGCACTCACATAACAAGACAGGAGTGATCTCACATGCACACCCGATAGAGGGCGATAGAGGGGGATATCGGATGCCTCCCTCTGGTCTCTGTGCACACAGTATGCACACCCACAAGTGCATGTGTGGCTATAACACATGCACACACACACAGACTACATACTGTCTAAGGAAGGATCAGCTGTTGGAGAACCTCCTAGTCAAAGTTGGCCATCCGGGGTGAGATATCTCCTAGGAACCTGCCTGTCTTGGAGCCTTGCTGTGCTGAGTCACTTACAGGAAGTGGCCCGGAGAAAGTGTTGCCTTAAAGCAGATGCAGCGGTTATAGCGGTGGTCCTTACAGTATAAGCTCCTCCCAGCCGCAGTCCCCATCATCCCCTCCTCGCCCCTTAGAGTACACAGCTCCTCCTCTGCACAAGAAGATTCAAGAAACAGCTCTTCCTAGACTCCCTTGGGTCCTTCTTCTGGGAGCAGCATATCTTAGTTGAATGATTTCTTCTGCAGCCCCAACCACTGGGGCTGATCTCAGAATTTCGATAGAGCCTTCCTCCACTCATTGAATTTCCCCTCCAAATATCAGGTCAGCAAGCACTGGGTGACTCACCCACACTCCTGATGAGTCTAAATCAGTAATAATTAACTAGACACAGAGGGGCACAACTATAATTCCAACTATTCTGGAGGTTGAGTCCGGAGGGTCATGGCTTCAAGCCCAGCTTGGGCACTATAACAAGCCCTGGTCTCAAAAATAAATAGATCTATAATAGGCATAGCCTTCTCGGATTAAAGTGTATACACAAGGCTTCACAGAGGCAAGGGACCCCTGGGTTCCACACATATTCGTCCCCATCGACACCGGATCCTGAAATTCAGGGTCAAGAATACCTGCCACCAGGCTGTCTCCTCTTTTCACTGCCTGATCCTGTGCAGGGAGCCCATAGTGACCCGTGGCAGCTGTGACTGGAATTCCAAGGGAATGCACACAGTGTCTCCTGGCCAGGGTGTGTGCTCCCACTTGGGACCAGGACTACCAACTCTGAAGAGCTCAGACTTGCACAGCAGAGAACACAAACCCAGTGTGTCCTTAGGAGTGTTGATGAGAGATGTCTCCCCTGCTCGTGTCCTTCGTTCTGGGGACACTGGCCCACATCGAGGCCACCTGAAAGATGGCATCTCATCCTTTCAGGGCACTCCCTCTGAAAGTCCAGATGCTGGAGAGATGGTTCAATGGTTAGGAGTGCTCGCTGTTCTTGCAGAGGACCCGAGTTTGTTTCCCAAGACGTATATCAGGTAGCTCACAACCATATGTAACTCCAGTTCTAGGGGTTCTGATGCTCCTTCCTGGTTTCCACAGACACTGTACACATGTAGTGCACACAAATACAAGCAAGCGAACGCTTATACACACACAATTAAATAAATAATTTTTAATTAAAGATTAAGAGTGAAAAATTCATTAGATGCTTCATTTTTCCTTGTTGCAGCTATGCTACCTCTGGGTCCCGCTACCTTCCAGGGCAGATGTCCCTGGGATGCAAAGAACCAGGAGCTGGCTCTCCTTTCCAGCAGCTCCCTTCAGCCTTTTCACAGTTACTCCCGCTGCTTTCCAGCACTGGGGTCTGAATTATTCACAGAGGATCAAACAGTCTATTTTGGGGTAATTCCTACCACACTTCATGACTGCTTCCATTTTTAAAATAGCCTCAAGTGTGACTATTCATCAGGATATCATTAAAAATAATATGTGTCAGGATGACATTCATTTCTGCTCCACAAATAATGTCACTGGGACCGAATTCCTGAACAATGGGACGTACACCAGCTATACTGGATAAGGCGCTTCTAGAGGGCAGGCATGTGTCCTGAATTCATGCTAACACTGGACTCCTGGGATGGTGGGTGACACATGAGCAGAGTCCTCAAAGGTGTGTGGAATTCACTTTAAAGTTCACACACTCCCGTATTTGTGACCCTGTTGTGAAAGGATGTGACACTCTGTGACATGCTCCCAGATCAGCAGGGCTAGGTGCTAAGAGATGGCTCAATGAGTAAAAGTGCTTGCTGTGGAAACAAGAAGATTGGAGTTCAAATTCCCAGCACTCACATAAAAGCTGGGCATGGCCATATGTGCTTGTAAACACAGCACTGGGAGGAGGTAGGGGACTCCCTAGGACACAGTGACCAGCCAACTTAGCTGCAATGTAAGAAATCCTGCCTCAGAAATAAGATGAAGAGCAACAGAGAGATGCCCAGCATCCTCCTCTGGCCTCTGCACGTACATGTGCACCTGTGTGTGTCCGTGCACACAGGCGCACACACATGAGAGATTATGCTTCTTTTTAAATTTTTGTCTATGTGTCAGAAAGTTTTGTCTACATGTATGTGAGTGCACCAGGAGTGTACAGTACCTGCAGAGGGCAGAAGAGGGTGTTCGATTCTCCGGGAACTGGAATAGCAGATGATTATCAGTCACCACGTAGCTGCAGGAAACTGAACCAAGGTCCCCTGAACGAGCAGCCCGTGTTCTTAGCCACAGCCATCCCTCCTACATATTGTACATGTGTTAGGGACCCATTAATTATTTTTTAACATATATATTCCTATTGTTAATCCCTTGTTTCTCTCAGACTAAATAATTTCAAATAGGCATTTTTGAAGGCATGAAAAGGTACCCAGTTCTCTTTGGTTTTAAATCTGCTTCTATTACAGGTGGAGAGCTGCCCCTTCTCAAACTTGGCAGACATCAATGTTGATGTTAACTTCCATTTCTACTCTGGCCCTAACATTCTTTTTTGTTGGACTTTTAAAAGATAGATTTTGAGATAATTACAGATTCTTATGCAGAATGATCCACTAATTGATTTCTGCAATTCCAACCAAGGATCCCACCTAAGTTGGTCCTTCTTTTTTTTAAAAAAAATAACTTTTGCTGTATGTGGGGGGTGTGTGTGAATGGGTGTGCACATCTGTGTGTAGACACACATGTCAATGTCCAGGTGTCTTTTTCCATCACTCTCCACATTACTTTTTGAGACAGGGTCTCTCACTCAACCTGGTGCTTACTGATTTGCTGGACTGGCTAGCCAGTGAGCCTCAGGGAATCTTCTTTCTATTCCTCTCCCATCAGGGCTGGGGTCACAGGTACATGCTCACCCACACCTGCCTTTTATATGGGTGCTAGAGACACATACTTGAATCCTTGCTGCTTAAGCACTTTACCTACTAAGCCATCTCCCCAGTCACCTACGTCTGTCACACAGATTCCTAAGTGTGCCACTAACTGCTCAAGAGGTTCAAAATATATTTGAAAATCTCCAAACCATAAAACATAAGAGGCGTCACAGTGTGAGCACAAGATCATGGGCTTTGGAGTTGGAAAAATCAGATTTAACTCCCTTTTTGGTACCCAACTGTGATATGGCCAAGTTATTTTTCTTACTGCCTAAGCCTCAGTAGCAATATCAGCATTTCAGGGTTGCTCAGGGCCAAATAAAATGATGTACATAAAGAGATGGTATTATTAGCATTCATTCAATAGCTATAGGGACTTTTTTAAGTGGTGAAGTATATAACATATATATATATATATATATATATATATATATATCTTGAAAATGACTTTTTTTATCTAATGGATTATTGAGAAACAGAAAATCACCTTATTTCCAACAATGTCAGGTTGTATACCAGTCCGTACATTGGTCCAAACTTAGAGTATTGCGAGCACTATTTCTTAATGTTAATAAGTTATCAAAAAATTATGTGCTAGCTAAGTTATATCTTCAAATGAAGATCTCTGCAAGTTATTGGAACTGTGCAAAGAAACTGGCAGCCCAAGGCTGTCCCTTGCCAGATCTTAGGGACAAATAGAGTGTCTCAGAATACCAGATGCCGCCACAGATCCCTGCTCCCTGTGCTGGTGTAAGCCCAAAGGCTTCTTGCACTCTCTGGGCTAGAAAACAGGAAACCAGCACCCTCGGCTCTGCCCTCCATCATGGACCACGGTGACTTCAAATTCAAAACAGCACTTTACAATCAAACAAACCCAGATGGACAGCTCTCCCCAAGCCAGCTTTATACCCAGGACACAGATTTCTAGGGGAAAATGTAGCCAAGGCAGCTACAAAAACAACCAGGGAACAAAAAGTCCCAGTCACTAGCAAGTCATCCATCATTCTGCTACTCAGAACTGAGCACCACATTCACAGTGGGATGCAGACCCCAGCTGGGGGAGGACGGGGGAGGGAAGTCCAAAGACCAGGAGCTGCTTGGGTGAGTAGAATCAGTCGAGGGTAACACAAGGTGGAGAGAACTGTGCTCCCTAACAGCCCACTGAACCTCCTCTCTCCTTTGTCAAACACATCTGAGGCCCCATGATGTCCCCTATGCCAGGCAAACATACATACCCAGGGACGGGCTGTCCAGCATCCTCATTCTTCCCAGACACTGCAGCTCTGAATTCTGATTACAGCCTGGCCCACTGGGTTAGGTGTAGCTTCTGCCTATCACACTTGCAAGGGGCTCACTGTTAAACCACTGGTCTGTTGATCAAACATTTTTGTTTGTTCATTTTACACTGGCCTCAAGCTTACTACATAGCTAAGGAGGACCTTGAACTTCTGATCTTCCTTCCTCTACCTCATGAATGTTGGGATTATAAGCATTTGCCACTGAACCTGGTTTATTTGGTGCTGGGAATCCAGCCTAGAGCTGTGTGCATGTAAGGCAAGTACTCTGCCAACTGAACTACATACTTATGACCACTATTCTTCTTTGTTGTTTGTTTGGGATTTTACTGGAGAAGGATTTACTTGGGCGTATGGTCGGAAGGGATGCGGTCCATATGGCAGGAAAGGCGTGGGGGCGGGGAGCATGAAGTGCCTGGTCCCATTGTATCTCGACTAATTTTTAGTTTTGCCATTTATAATGGGAGCATCACCCTTATTGATACCTTAGGACAGACAGTTACACACATACACAGGCGCACACGCACAGGAATTCAAAGACGATGAAATTACAGTACATGGGCTAATCACGCTCTCCACCCTCAGCATCTCCTTCAGCACCATCTGCTCCAGCTTTGTCATCCTTCTCTGGGGAGCCATGTCCTCACAGGCCTCAGAGAACTCCCCTCCTCCACGCCACACGCCAGTGCACAAAGGCACGCTTGGCATACATCAGGTCAGACTTGTGGCCTAGGCAGGCCCAGGCCTCAGCAACAGCCGTGGCAGTATTCATCGTGCACACAGCTTGCTGTGCCTCAGCCAGGTCTCCACCAGGTACCATGGTGGGAGGCTGGTAATTGATGCCAACCTAAGTAGGGCACTAATCCATAAATTGGATGCTGGGCTTGGTCTTGATGGTGGCAATGGCAGCACTGAGATCTTTGGGAACCACATTACCATGGTACAACAGGCAGCAAGCCATGATTTACCATGACAAGGGTCACATTTCACCATCTGGTTGGCTGGCTCAAAGCAGGCATTGGTTGTGGGTGGGTCTCCATCTCCAGCACGGCTGTTGTGCTCCAGCCATTCCAGAGAATGAAGGACGATCAAACAGGTTCTCAGGTGGCTCAGAGTGCGGAGGGAGGAGTTCCCTCCCGGGATACTACGTCGGTGGGTAGTTCGGTTATTAGAGCCAATGCAGGGGTTTATATAGGGAGGCCTTCCTGACCGTTACAGAAGGCAGGAAAGTTAAAGGTGGGGTTTTGAGATAAAGGCGGGAAGGTTGTAGTCCTGATGTAGAAGTTCAGGAACCAGGAAACGAAACCCAAAAACCTGGTTCTAGTCTGGGGTGGGGGAAAGGAAGATTCACATCTACAGTAGCTTCCTGGGGCCAGGTTATCACATCAGGCAGAGCAGGTCAGACACCTGCCATCCCTTTAGGGTACCGGAGTCGCTTGCCTTGCTCAATACCCAGATCCCCACAATTGGTGAGCTCTGGTACTGTGAGCTGCTCATGGTAGGCTTTCTCAGCAGAGACGGCAGGGGTATATGTGGCCAGAAGGAAGCAGACATGGGGGTAGGGCACCAGGGGGGTCTGCCATTCAGGCAGAGCTGCATTCAGGGCTCCACTGAATCTCAGGAAAGCAGTGATGGAGAACATAATCTGGCTACCAAGGAGGTCAGTTAGTGTAGGTTGGGCACTCAAGATTGAAGTTTCTATGGCAGATGTCACAGATGGCTTTGTTGTCTACCATGAAGGCACAATCAGAGTGCCCCAGGGTGGTATGGGTAGTGAGAGTGGAATTGTAGGGTTCAACAACAGCGGTGGAAACCTGGGGGTCTGAGTAAATGGAGAATTCCATCTTGAACTTCCTTCTGTGATCAACAGAGAGCCTTTCAATTAGCAGGGAGGTGAACACAGAGCCAGTTCCCCAACCAAAGCTGTGGAAACGCAAGAAGCCCTGAAGACCTGTGCATTGGTCAGCCAGCTTGTAAACTCAGTACAGGACAAGGTCAGCAATCTGCTTGTCAGTGATCTAACACCTACTGGCATAGTTATTGTAAACTCAGTCCAGGTCAAGGTCAGCGATCTGCTCGTCAGTGGTCTAACCTACTGGCATAGTTATTGTAAACTCAGTCCAGGTCAAGGTCTGCGATCTGCTCGTCAGTGGTCTAACCTAGTTATTGGCATCTTCCTTGCCTTTTCAGATCTTAACTTGGTGGTCCATATCTGCAATTCCAGCACTTGAGAGACTGAGGTGGGAGGATCACTACAATGTCAAGGCTAGCTTGGGCTACCTAGTAAGACTGTCTCAAAAGAAAAGAAAAAGAGGAGTGGAAGGAAATGGGAGAGAGTTCATTCACGGAGTTGGAGAGATGGCTCAGTCACAAATGAAGGTGCTTGCTATAGAGACCTGAGGGGACCATGAGGGCAGGGGTGAAGCCAGGCACTGTGGAAGACCTATAATCCCAGAGATGGAGAGGCAGGGACTGGCAGATCCCCAGGGCTCACTGGTCAGCCAGCCCAGCAGAATCAGCAAGCTCTAGGTTCAATGAGAGATTCTGGCTCTAAAATTAATGTGGAGAGTGATTGAAGAAGGCATGGAAAGTTGATTCTGCCCATTCTGTCTATCCTGACACTCTTTTTTCTAGGAAGATCTTTTTCCCTATACAAATAAAAGCCATCATATTACAAAATCGTTTTATATTTTATTATAATCCTGAACATCTTTCTGGATTAAATATTCTCTAGTGCCAAGTGTAGTAGTATGCCCCACACCAGCCTGGGTTGCTTGGTTTGGACTGGTTGGTTTTCGTCTATTGTTTAGAAACTGTCTCCTGTATCCCAGCCTGGCCTCAAGCTCACTATATAGCTAAGGATGACTTTGAACTCCTGATCCTCCTGTTTCCACCTACTGAGAGGTTGGATTACAGATATGTGCCACCAGGTCTGGTGTGACCACATTTTCCGTAGCCACTTGCTATCCCTTGTGTAATACCATCAACTTGTTAAGCTGGTCCCCATGGGTATAAATTTAGGGTTTTTAGAAATTATCTGCTATTATAAACTACACTGTGCCTCTTGGGAGGCAGAACCAGGTAAATATCTACATACCGAGCTCCAAGTCATTCAAGGCTACGTGAGCAAGTCCCTATCTAAGAAGCAAACTGTGCTGAACCCCCTGTGGAAGGCACTCCTCTGCATTTTAAGATCCCATAGACCCCGACTACTTGGGAGGCTGAGGCAGGAAGGCTGTGAGTTTAAGACCAGAGTGGGCTACAGGGTGAGTTCAACTCCAGCCTGGGCAACTTAGTGAGATGGTTTCAAAAAGTAAAAGAAGAGCTAGGAGTATAGCTTAGTGACAGAGCATGGGCCTGTACACCTGAGGCCCGAGGCTCCACCCTTGGAGTAGCAAAATAAATTAATAAATAAACCACCAGAAATGATCCCACAGCCTCATCACCTACTTCGATTTGGGAACCTCCATACCAAGTTCTATAAACTCATCTCTAGTTCACATTGAGTATAATTGGCTTTGTTGTCAAATTTTTGAAGAAATATATATATGCACATATATATATGTATATATATATACATATATATATGTGTATATATATAGCTTGGCTTTGGAATCTATTTAGCTCCAAGGAACACATTTAATTTGACTATGACTGTTCAGCAACCACTGAGGTATAAACCCAAATTCTTGTGAATTGAGAAAATCAAATGTATGATAGTTTTCAGACATGATCAGTGATTATGATGCTAAATCATTCATAAAGCAGATGCAAAAATGAACACAGCTACCTTTCTAGACTTTCAGAAGTCAATGGTTGTTGATTTCTATTTTTTTCCTTTGAAAATTTTGGGACTATTCTTTTTCTCTAGATCTCAACCTTTCTTGTAAGATCTTAAAAGTTCATAGGCCTCAAGAAGGGCAACTCTAGATCCTAAAAAATAAAGTAACAGCCAGGCAGTTCATAACCCCAGTGTTGCAGTGGCTAAGGCAGAAGACTTCCAGGAGTCTGAGGCCAGCCTGAGCTATATAGTGAGTTCAAGGCTAGTCTTGGCTACCGTGCAGAGGACCCAGGTTCAGTTCTGAGCACCCACGTGGCAGCTAACAACCTTCTGTAACTCCAGTTCCAAAGTATCTAACACCTTCTTCTGGCCTCTGTGAGCATTGCACACAAGGATGTACTTATATACATGCAGGCAAAACACTCATAACATAAAATAAAAATAAATAAATAAACCCAAATTAATTAAATAAGGAGGTAGAGGCAGGAGGATCAGGAAGTGATCCTCAACTACATAAAGGGTTCAAGGTTAGTGTAGGCTACAAGAGACCTGTTTAAAAAACAAACAAAAAAGCAAAAATAAACAAATTAAAGTAAAAAGTGACATTGCAGCTGTTCCTAAGCGGGGTCAATAATGTAGAAAGTATTGTACGCAAAACATGAGTGCTCCTCGTGACAGACTAAATATCCTGTCTGCCCTCTTGCACTTGAATGTAACACTGACCTCTGAAGGTCACCTGTCCCTTGGAGCAATGTGACAAGGAAAGGCAAAGACAGCCCAGGGCTTGATCTGCCTTTGGTCTGCCTTCTATTCTGGGCTCAGAGGTCATGTGTGCCAGATCACCCATTAGAATGTGAACTTGCTCTTACCCAGCACATCCATCAAGAGAGACGTGCTGGTTTATTTGCATGGACCCAGACCAGTGGGGCTCTGAGGATGACACAGAGGCAAACCCAGGCCACCCCAGCCCAGCCTTCTTCAACTAAGAAAGCTCCTCTTCCTCCATGTTCTCAGAAGCCCTGGAAGAAGCAGGGAGGACAGAAAGCTGTTCCTCCAGCCATCTGGTATTAGCGGGTGTGAGCAGTTGCCTCAGCTCCACCAGGAAAGGGCACGAGATTCACACCAATTCCATATGTCAAGTGCAAAAGTGAAGTACAGCTTATTGAGAAATGCCTTTTCTCTGAAATAGAAAAGAGAGAGGTCTTGCCTCTCACTAACTGCTTTCTAATCACCCTCATTCCTTCCTTTGATTTTGCTTTTAAAGTCTCAGAACTTGGGTCCCTGAGATGACTCAGGGGCTAAAGGTGCTTGATGCCAAGCCTGACCACCTGAGTGCGATTCCTGGGACCCACAAGGTGGAAGGAGAGAACTGACAGCACTGTTTAAAATAGCTACAGGTGGAAGCAGCCAGGCTTGGTGGTGCATACCTTTAGTCCCCACACTTGAGAGCCAGAGGCAGGCTGCTTTCAGTGAGTTCAAGGCCAGCCTAGATTACATAGCAAGTTTTAGGCCAGCCAGGGCTACAGCATCACCTGTTCTCAAAATAAAGAGATGACAGTGACACAAAACAAATACCCATCAGAGGGCGAATGTAGTCTGTGCATATAACAGAACACCACTCAGCCTTGAAAAGGAAAAAATCCTGTCACATGCTACAATACGAATGAATCTGAAAAGCATTATTATCCTGAGTGAAATTAACCAGTCACAAAAGACAAAAACTGTGTGATTCTAGCTACAGTGAAGTACTGAAATTCAAAGAAACAGAAAATAGAATGGTGGTCATCAGGGGCTGGAGGAGTGACGCATGGAGAAGGGAACTGCTTAGTAGTATAGAGTTTTACTTTTGCAAGAGGAAAGCATGCTGGAGAGCTGCTTCACGGCAAGGTAAACAGACATCGCAGAGCACGTTGGAAACCAGTGAAAATGATGTGTTATTTATGTTCCGTGTCTTCTCCAGAGTGAAAAGCACCGAGTCTGCTGTGGTGGCTTATACCCGCCATCCCAACAGTCAGGAATCAGAGGCAGGAGCATCAGACGTTCCGCCAGTTGTGGTGGCGCACACCTCTAACCCCAGCACTCAGGTGTCAGAGGCAGGTGGAGCTCTATGAGATCGAGGCCATCCTGATTTCCATAGCAAGTTCCAGGCCAGCTGGGGTTACAGTGAGACCTTGTCTCAAAAAAAAATAAAAAAGTAAATAATAAATAAATTTCTCTTCTGGTTTTCAATGAGATAAGCTCTGCTTGCAGTACTTTAATGCTTTAATATATAAAACATATATATATACACACACACACATTCATACACTATCTTCAGTGGAGGGCAAGGCGGGGTCCTGAGGGAGTAAGGGCACATGCCCAGGTCACAAGAGGAGCTCATGTCTCGGAGAGCTTGCTTGCATTATGTTGCAAGATTAGGTAAAAGTCATTTGTCCAGAGTACATCCATATGGTAAAGGTCAGTACCACAGAGATAAGCCTGGGTTATAGGAGCCTATCTCAAAACAACACAAAGCCAGGCAGGGCAGCTCCACAGTGGCTCCCCTCGGGGGCTGGAGGCATTTATTTGGCTGTGTTTTTTAACATATGTTGCAGGGGAGATGGAGTGGTTGTCAGCAGAAATGTCACCTTAGACCGAGGACCGATGGGAGTCAGTGCCATTTTCCAGGACCATCACACAGTTCTCATATCCCAAAACTGCTTAACAGTTTCTGCTGCTCTTTAAATAATTCCAGATTCAATTGTGTCCCTAATTCAATCAAACGGAGATGACCTTCTTCCTTGCCCTCCCACCTGCATCCTGCTAGTCACGGAACTTGGGTCAATGCTACTACAGAACCAGGCTTCCAGCCCATTCTCCTCTCCAACACCCTGGTTGGCTCCTGGTTCCCACTGCTGGGCTTACTGCAATGCTCCCTTCTCTTCCTCTGGGGATTCTGAGAGATTCTTTGAAGTCTTTTCTGAATCTGCCACGAAGCACCAGTTGCCTCTTTTCCTGTTCCAATATATGGTCCTTAACTAGAAACCCTTTTTTGGTCTCCGGTGAGGCTGGGTTTTGTCAGCAAAGACACCATGAGTTTTTGTCTTCTTGTCTCTCTGTCTACTACCAAGTCTAGAGCATAACAAGTGTCAAGACATGCTTGCTATAAAGTAAAGACCTTTTAAAGACCCTTAATTAAATATTTTTAACAACCACAAAAAAATCATTTGTTAAAAAAGAAACCCAAGGGCTAAGAAGATGGCTCATTGGATAAGAGTAGCTTGCTGCTCAAGCATGAGGACCTGAGTCCCTACCCCCTTGTAAAAAGCCAGGTACTCTGTAGAACAGAAACAAGAGAGGTCGCTAGGGCTCGCTGACTGCCTGCCCAGTTCTAGGTTCAGTGAGACATCTTGTTTCAAAGGAAGAACGCAAGGACTGATAGAGTAGGGCACCCTGCATCCTCCTCTGGCCTCACAGGTATCTACCACAACACATACCAAACTGTACATGTGAGCATACACCACATGTACACACACAGGCACACACATATTAAAAAAAAGAAATCCAGGGCCTCACACGTGTTAGGAAAGTGCCCTATCACTGATCTATACAAACTGAGCTACACAAAATCTCCTTGGCAACCTGTAGTTCTTCACCAGTATTATTTGAATATATATTTTCTAATTTACAAAAGAAGAAATCGAATTGCCCTGTGCACACAGTGGTTGTTTGCTTCTGTGGTACATGTCTGGGAGTAGGCTCTGTGGAATTTTTCTCATTCTTGTGTGTGTGTGTGTGTGTGTGTGTGTGTGTATGTGTACTTGTACATGTGATGGGTGCATCTGTATGTAGAGTCCAGAGGTCAACATCAGATATTTTCCTCAATCTCTGTCCACTTTATTTTTTGAGACAGTGTCTCTCTCCGAGTCTGGAGCACACCCATCCCCTTAGACTGGCTGGCCAGCAAGCCCTAGGGGGGCTTCCTGCTTCTCCCAGAGCCAATATTACAGGTCTATACCAACTACTGTGCCTGTTATTTTTTTTTTTAATATTGTAATTTGTTTTGGAGACTGGAGAGATGGCTCAGTAGTTAAAAGTACTTATTGCTCTCTCAGAAGACCTGGAGTCAGTTCCCAGCACCTACACGGCAGCTGACAACCATCCATAACACCGGTTCCAAGGGATCAGACGCTCTTTTCTGACCTCCAAGGGCACTGCACAACAGGGGTTCACTTATATACAAGGAGGTAAAACATTCCTATACATAAAACAAATAGATTTTTTGTTACTGTTTTTTAACTTATTTTATGTATATGAGTGTTTGCTGACTTGTATGTAAGTGGTAAGTGTACCCCTGTGCATGCAATGTCCGTGGAGGCCAGAAGAGGGTGTTGAATCCCCCTGGACTGGAGTCGTGGATATAACCCTCACCTACCCAGATGCCTAGATCCCTTCCATGGAGACAACTATTATCACTGGTTCTTTTGTAACTCTACGTCAGTGTTTTTTCTCTGTTTTTAATTTTTTTCTAGTTCTTTTTTGTTGAATTTTCGCAGGTTTCATGCATCTTGATCATACTTAGACTCTCTCCCTATCTGTACCTGCACCAGATTGCATGCATTCTGTTGTATACACTAAGGCCTGACAAGCCAAGTTTCTATCCCCAAATGACCCTTTGTGACAGTCTATCCACTGGAGCCTGGTCAACCTATCTAGCATCACTCCCCTAAAGAAAAACAACTCTTGGTCTGGAGAGATGGCTCAGTGGTTAAGAACACTGACTGCTCTTGCAGAGGACCCAAGTTCAAATCCCAGCACCCACATGGTGGCTAACAGCTGTGCGTGACTCCAGTTCCACAAGATTCGATGCCGTCTTCGGACCTCCTCTGGCACTGCACACCACACATGCACTTACACAGATGCAAGCATAACACTCACACACATAAAATAAAAACAAATAATTCTTTAAAAAAAGAAAGAAAGAAAAGAACACTCCCTCTCCAGTAGTTGTCAGTTGTCCATAGTTTCTCAGCTGAACTTGGGGCTTCTTCCCCATCCCCCCGCTTCTCTGCTGGGTTTTGTCTGGCCTAAGTTTGCCTGGGTCTTGTGCATGCTGTCAACAGTGCTGTAAGTTCATATGCACAAGGTCCCAGACTCTGGGAAGAGCCTTTCCTTGAGGTCTCCCACCAACCCTGGGTCTTTCAGTCTTACCACACCCTCTTCTCAGTGATCCCTGGGCCCTGGGTGGCCAGGGTTTGATACAGTGCACTATCCAGGGACATGCACTCTGCGGTCTCTTCGTCTCGCTTTGACCAGCTGTGGCTTTCTGTGTTAATCACCATCTGTTACCTGAGGAAGCTTCACTGCTGAGTTGAGAGATGCATGAGTGTTCTCTCTGTCTCCTGTTCCACTGTGTTTCCTGAGCCTTAGGTGTAGAGCTTGCATTGTAGACGTGTCACGTGGGGCTGGGCATCTCACAGACACTTATCCTCTGCATTTGACCACTTGAAGCTCTGTAGTAGCCTCCATTTGTTGCCAAAAGAAGCTTCTTTGATGAGTGCTTAGAGGTACACTTGTCTGTAAATATGAAGGTGCATATTTAGAATACTGTCAGAAATTACGTTGGTCTAAGAATATGACAAAGGTAGGGCTTTTTCTCTCAAACGTATCTGGCTATGTTTACAGTACCATGTGTGAGTTCCCTCTCATTGAGTGGGCCTTAAGTCCAATTAGACGGCTGTTGATCCCCCAGAATTAGAAGTGCCACTACTGCACCAATAGAGATAGCTTGTCATTGTTGTGGCTATTAGACTTTACAGCTGGATAGGACTATTGATTGATTTTCTCCCTTGGTAGCTTGCATAGTATCTTCTGATACTATGAGAACTAGTGTTCAGGGAGGAGGTTTCCAGGTCGGTTCCGACTGAATTGCTCCAAGTCCTGGGTCTGAAGTGTCTCATGTCTTCAGCAATAGGATCTTACCTTCAAGTTCAAGGGCTTTGGCAATAGTCTGAGCTATTTTGAGAGTCTCTTGGACTTCCCTCACAAACAACTCAAAGGGAGGTTTTTCCTACCTACCCCTGTGTGTGTGTGTGTGTGTGTATGTGTGTGTGTGTGTGTGTGTTAACAATATAATTTCAAGTGAGTATCCTAAGGCTAAATTTCTACATCAACTCAAACTTTTGCATCAAATTGTGTGTGTATTTGAAAATTGTCAAGTTGTTCTTCAGAAAGGTTGTGCCAATATAATTAGTAATTAAGAATTAATAACTGGTCCTTTACATTCTTACCATAAGCAAACCATATTTAATTCTCTACGCCTGCCCCAACACTAGGTCCTTGTAGGTCCTGGAAATCAAACTCAGGTCTTCAGGTTTGGTTCCAAGCCTATGAAGATTTGCAGTGAGGTAGAGAGAAAGAAGTCCTCTTACTGTGGTCTACTTTGTGATTTTGAGTGACTCACTGCTGTTTGGATTTGTTTTTCTGTGAACTATCTTTTCGGGTCCTTTGTTTTTCCATAGAGACTTTTACATGTTTCTTACTGATTTTTAAACTTTTCTAGCATAACTACCAAGCGTTCTCCTGCTAATACATTGGTAATTAAAGCCACATCATTTAAAATTTAAATCTTCTTGTCTTGGGAGTCACTTTTTTCTTTCCAGTCATTGACAAATATCTCACAGAGTCCAAGAACCTTGGTAACCCTGTCTACTGTTTATCCCCAGGCTGCACCCTCCATGCAGAGCCCCTGACCCGTAGTCCATAGGGAAGAGTTTCACGTCTGCAGTTATAACAGGAGATGAGATTGGCTGACCTGGGTCAGACCCTCCATTGATCCAGCCCAGCCTCCCATTTGACAGTCATGACAGGAAACGTGCTGCAGAGAATCCAATTACCTTCCTTGCCTCAGCCTCAAAGGTGGACTCTGTCCTGTGGTCCCCCAGTTGAAATCTGTCCTCCAGAATCTATTTTCCTGCAGGTGCTCAGTTCAGGCACTGAGATGACGTGCTCTTAGGTGTGAGAGGCAGCCCAAGCTCCCGAGTCAGGAGGGCAGGCTGAGCTGTGGGAATGAGGAATCGATTCTCCCTGCTTCCTTCCTAATAGCTAGGAATAATTAATTAGACATGGTTTAAAATATTAGCACAGTGTGCCCTTTGTAGTTCCAAAACATTCAT
Organism: Eospalax fontanierii; assembly: GCA_035773235.1. Lineage (NCBI taxonomy): Eukaryota > Metazoa > Chordata > Mammalia > Rodentia > Spalacidae > Eospalax > Eospalax fontanierii. The sequence continues at coordinate 56,166,425 of CM069542.1, read as the reverse complement.
GGGTTTTTGGTTGTTTTTCATTTTTAGTTCTTTGTATGTGTGTGTTCCCACACGTAGAGGTCAGAGGACATCTTAAGGAGTTGATTCTCTGCTTCCTCCTTGTAGGTCCTGGAGATCAAACTCAGGTCTTCAGGTTTGGTGGCAAGTGCCGTCAGCCTCTGAGCCGTCTCGCTGACACCTGGGTTTATTTAGTTTTGTTGCTGCTGTTGTTCTTTGTATATTTGTGTGTATGTGTGTGTGTGTGTGTGTGTGTGTGTGTGTGTGTGTGCGTGTGTGTAGTATGTCCTGTATGTATGTCTCTCTCTGTGTATATTTGTGTATGTCTCTGTGTGCATGTGTATATATGTCTCTCTCTGTGTATATGTGAGTATGTATGTCTCTCTGTGTGTATTTGTCTCTGTGTATGTATGTGTATATATGTCTCTTTGTGTGTATATGATTGTATGTATGTCTCTCTCTGTGTGTATGTGTGCATGTATATATCTATCTGTATGTATATGTATGTCTCTGGGTGTGTGTCTCTGTGTGTATATGTATGTCTGTGTGTGTATTTGTGTATGTATATGTATGTGCATGCATGTATGTCTGTGCATGTCTGTGTATATGTATGTCTCTGTGAATGTGTGTTTGTCTGTGTGTATATGTGTGTATGTATGTGTACATATATCTCTGTGTCTGTATATGTGTGTATGTGTGTGTATCTCTGTGTGTATGCATGTCTCCGTGTGTGCGCATATGTGTGTGTGTCTGTGTGCATGCATGTCTCTGTGTGTATGTATCTCTTTGTGTATGTCTGTATGTGTATGTCTCTGTGTGTGTATGTCTGTTTGTGGGTGTGTATGTGTGTTTCTAGTAATACTGGAGTTTAAATCTAAGGCCTCACACATGCTAGGCAAGTACTCTATTACTGAGCTATAGTCCTATCTGGTATTTGCTTTTTTATATTTCATTCTTTTCGAAACAGATTCTCACTCTACAGTTCAAGCTGCTCTCACACTCACAGGAGTCTTCCTGCTTTATAGACACAGACCACAATTAGCTTCCAAAACTTTCAAACTTTCTTTTGAGCTTTTCACAGTGAATGAATACATTAACAAAAGAGTCAAACCTGATGGCAGTTGTCTGGCATCTCAGCACTCAGGAGGATAAAACAGGAGAATCACAAGTTCAAGACCAGCCTATGCTTCATCACAAGACCCTATCCCAAAATAGAACAGCAAAAATCTGCTCTATAAATACAAAAGTTTAATGAACCTTTTGAAGGAAACAGCTATGCACTCACATACCTGGTCACAGAACATGGAAAAGACTGTAAGTCCCCTAAGGGTCCATTCCCCCGTAGGGAGCGTGAACTATCCTGACCATTCTGACTTTTTTTTTTTTTTTTTTTTTTTTGAGACAAGGTCTCACTATGTAGCCCAGGCTGGTCTCAAATCGATAATCCTCTCTTCTCAGTCTCCCGAGTTTTAGTTTATTTTTTTTAAAAAAAAAAAAAAAAGAGAGAGAGAGACAGGCTGGAGAGATGGCTCAGTGGTTAAAAGTATTGCTCCTCTGCAAGAGAACCTGGGTTCAGTCCCCAACACCTACATGGCAGCTAACAACCATCCCTAACTCCAGTTCCAGGGGATCCTATACCCTCTTCTGGCCTGGCCTCTATAGGTATCAGACATGCACAGAGTATGCGTACATACATGCAGGCAAAGCAGTCATATACATAATAAAATAAATAAATAGTCGGCATAGTGGTACACATCTTTAATCCCAGCACTGGAAATACAGAGGCAGGCAGATCTCTGAATGAGGCCAGCCTGAGCTATATAGTGAAACCCTGTCTCAAAAAGATAAATATATTAATATATTAATTAAATAAACATTTAAAATAACAATAAGTAAATGAAAGATGTGATGTCAGAGGCTGGTAGAAAGAAGCGGACGTGGGCCGCCCTTCAGAAGAGTGTTATTAGATTTGCAGCATCATGGGCACAGAGAGCAGTGGTGGAGTCCGAAGGGGTCTGAAGAAGAGCTTCATTAGGAGAGAAAGCCACCAGGGACCGCATGGTAGGGATCCTGCAGGGAGAGGCATACCTTCCCATTCCCAGAGTACTCAGTTATGACACTGTATCACAGGCAGCCTGGTGGAGCCTGGAAGAGGGCGGGTAAGCCTTCAGATCTGAAAGGGCGCTTTGCTGGGAGGCACAGTCTTCACGGACAGAGTGGGAAGGAGTGTCCTAAAGTGAAAAAGCCTTCAATTCTGGAGAAATAAAGGGAATTCTGCAAGTCCATGGGGGCTATGGGCTATGTCCACACCACATGACCTAACCAACATGCCAGGACTCACAAGGCAGGAAGGAACCAGATAATGGTAAAGCTAGAATTCAAGGTTGTCTTGGGCCTGGGTATTGGAGGCAGTGGTTGGGGAGGGGGCGTTGCCTGGGCTTGTAGCTGCAAGAGGAAAGAAGACTGTAAGTTTATAACAGGCTTGTCTATCAACTCCAGAGAGAGCTACAGAGGTAGGGGTGAGGGGACTACAGCCCGATTTTGAGGAAAAAGAGAGGCAGCCATAGATGTAATGTAACATCTAGTTCTGAGTGTGTAGGCACAAGCCACCAGACCCAGCCATATCCCAACTTTTGAGATAATTGCTTCCTTGAATCTTTTATGTTGTATTATCTATTAATATACTCCTAAATCCTTTTAGTTGATTTTGCATTCTATATACTTTAATTTTGGCTTGTTTCAAACTTTATCTAAGTAGAATAGTATTATCTACATGTGGTAGCTTGCATGAGAAAAGTCCCCCATAGGCTCACATATCTGAACACGTATCGCTGACTGGTGCACTGTTTGGGGAGGTTATGGACCCTTTAGGGAGCAGAGCCTTGCTGGAGGAAGTATGTCGCTGGGGGTGGGCTTTGAGAGTTTATAGCCTCACCCCATTTTCAGTTTACTCTCTGTTTCCTGCATGTGGATAGAAATGTGATTTCTCAGCTTCCTCCTATGAGAAATATTAACTATTAGTATTTTCTTTCAAACCCTATAAAAAACTTGGTGTGTAATAAGGAATTCTAATCTTTTAATCCCACTGTTCCCTGTAAGACTTTTGTTTAAGGAAAGGCCCTGATGCATTCCTGAACCCGCTGGCCTCAGGCACAGTCTCTTCCACTTCATTTGCACTGGTTCTTTTAAATTAGCCAACCAGGAAAGACTGTGAGGTCAGAACCCAGCCACTGGGGAAAGAGACAGCACTCTGACATTAGGGATGAAATCCTATCAAGCTTCTGGGTCCTGTGTGCTTGCCGGATATGTCTGATCACACAAGACACCCTTTTGCAAAAGTGTAATCTCCCTCGACAGTTACTTTCACTTTGTACGTTCTTTGTGTGGAACTGGGGGCAGTCCTTGGACCTCAAATTTCATTTCTAACACTTCCCTAGTCGCCTCTACCATGCCGCCCTGCCATTATGGACTTGCCCACTGGAACCATAAACCCAAATTTTTCCCGCTATACATTACCTTGTTCATGTTGTTTCATCAGAGGAACAGAAAAGTAACTATCACTACATATCTTCTGTCATGCTTCCCACCCTTGAACATTAAGTGTCTAGATTCATCTACCTGTGCTGAGAACAACTTTCCTTCATTCATTTGCTTTCTCAGTGATCTTCCATGATGTGACTACAATACAGCTTAATCACTGCTTCTGCTGATGGCCCACATTTGGTCTGCTTCCTCGATGGAGTTATCACAAGTCTTGTCAATGTACACACATATCTACAGGTTTCTCCAGGGCAACACACTCAGGATGAAATTGCTAAGTCATGGGGATATATCATCACCTATTAAATATTGCCAAACATCTTTCCAGAGTAATTATACTAATTTGCATTCCCACCAGCAGCCCTTGAAAATCTCCATTCTGCCCTCTTAAATACTGGGTGGTTTCAGACTATTTTAAAGAAGCTTTGATAGGCTATTAATGAGAACAGATGGTAAAAACAGGGCATGCAGTTTAGAGATAGGGACCTCAATTCCTGTCATTGGCCAAAATCTGGAAATGCCCTTGGTCCTGTTCACCTTCACACCAGAAGTGTCAGAAGTAGTTGGGGGCTCTGGTCCCTGGTCTGGTTCATAAATGATTTTAAGGTCTCAGTTCTTGACAGGAATATGTCAAAGGGATTAACAGTCTTACAAATCATTAAGGATGAACCTGTCCCTCATTTTGACTTTAGACCCCCATCTCCTGTTTCCCTTGTAACACCAGAAAGGGAAGCTCCTCCTTAGGACTTAAGCTGTCATATAAAAAGGTAAGGGGATGTGGGTTTTGACCGGGGCCATTAAGGCAAAGCTACTTCCTCTTGGTCAAAAAAATTAAATCAAATCCTACCTCCAGCCCTAGGGATACCTGACATTCTTCATTATCAAAAGCATTACATACTATGGTCTCCTCCTTTTGATAGTGAATTCAGCTGGGCCTGTCAATCACCTGGCCAGGAGTCCACCCCCTTGGAAAGTTGGTTCACCCGAAGACACACGAACTCGATGGGAGGAACTTGCCCCACACAGGCTTGCAGAACTTCCATCAAACAGCACCTCAGAGCCGCCACAAGGTGCGGTGTAACTTTTCCTTCTCCTTCTTTTCTATTTCTTTTTCTTTCGTTTACTAACCAAAATCCTAAACTTGCTTTCCTTTACACTCTGTTCTTTCTCTTTCCCTGAAGTGCTTCCCACCCACCAGCAAGACGTGGTTGCTCACTGATCTCCTGTGAATGAGAGTCCCCCAGAACTGCACCTTGAAACTGAACCTTGTCCAAAGATTGATCCACTGATTCAAACTTCAGTGACTGTGGAGAATTTGGAATGTTGCAGGTCCAAAGCCTAATGACAATTTATCTTGGGTCATCTCTAACCCCCTAACAGATAAAAACCTTATGGAATGTATTAACTTAACAAAGCCCTAACGCCCACCAACCAAAAGGCTGAGTGTCACCAGACAGCATCTGAGGCCTGTGGCTGAGATTCCTCTTTCTTGGTATCTACCTAGTTCATGTTCCTAGGTATCTGAAGTGTCTTGATTTATGACTTCTTTGTTCTGTTACCACAAAAACTTCATGAAACTGCTTCCACACTAGAACGTGGAACTTGGGGTAACCTGAATCTGTTCCACACTCATATTTGGCTCCAGAATAATCTCTCTCCTCCCCTTTGAGGTAAGAGCTGTCTGTGCTTTTGCATCAGCACCCCTTTGCAAATGGGCATGGCTTTCTCCCGTCCTCTTCATCTCCCTCCTCCAAGCAGATGCCAAGATTTACAGCTTACCTGCTCTGTTTACTGGTCCAATTCTAATAATCCATCCATCTGTGCAGCTATCCTCACGCTAGGACCATGTTTTTAAGTTTTGAAGCTTGGGAAATCTAAATCCTAAAGTTTGTTTTCATTTTTCTCAAGACTTTTCTGGGGTGTGTGAGTTGAAGAGCTATTCTGAGTCTTATGTTTTCACATTAACTTCAGGATCAGCTTAGCATTTCTTATAAATAAATTAGCGGAGATTTTAGTAATGATTGCATTATATATCAATATCAATTTGAAAAGTATTGCCATCTTCATAATATTAAGAACAAAATGAATCTGGGTGTGGTGGCGCACACCTGTGATCCCAGCATTCAGGAGGCTTGAAGCTACTTAGGGTCTGTTATTGGGTTCGGTTCTTCACCGGGTAAAGAATTACAAGATGGAGAGTCCCCAGTCCCAGCACACAGCCAAGGTTTATAGAAGCCCAAGCAACATTCTACACAGCAAAGACACAAACTCTGCCCCCAAGGGGAGGAGTCCACAACTGCAGCAGCATCTACCCCAAAGAGACAGACTCCCCATGGGAGGAGGGGCCCAGAGCTGGAGCACCAGACCACTGGCAGGGTCTGCACTTTACATTCATTAGCGTAGGAGGTGGGACAGGACTGAGCTCCCCTTGCCCCCTTTGGATTGGACAGAATAGGATGCATTTTGTTGGTTGGTTCACGCATATGAAAGTAGGTACCTGACTGGGTAGAGCAAGGGGAGGAAATTAGAAATTCAGGGGGGCAGGGGGAGGCAGCCAACCAAAAGGGCTCCCTTGGTAAGAACCGGAAGTAGTCCATTTTGGATACAAGTGACAGTAACTGGAACACAGCTGAGTCTAGTCTAGGGCATTCTCCCCTATCTGCCTAGTTCAGAACTGTCTCCTGTTCTCCTTCAGGCCAATCTCCCTGAATTTGAGACCAGCCTGGCCTATACAGTGAGTTCCAGGCCAGCTGAGGACCGCATAGTGAGACCCTGTCTCAAAAGAAAAAGGGTGCTCAGTAACAGAATTTGCCTAGCATGCATAAGGCCCTGGGGTTAACCCTAGAACCACTAAAAAAATTCGAAAGAATGAAGAACTCACCATCCCCAGGCATTCTGTTCATGAGCTTGGCTCTTCACATCCTCTTAAATTTTCTTTAACTTCTTTCAACATATTTTGTGATTTTTCCGATGTCTTATGCTGTTAAATTTATTCCAAAGCATTTATTCTTTTTGAAGCTATTGTAAATGGAATGTTTTCATTTCATTTCCTATTCATTTACAGAGGTTCTAATTCTATATTTTTGTCCTTTATAAATAATATGTACTGCAAAGAAACATCTTTGGCTTCTTTTTTAATTAAGTTATTAACATATTAATTATGTATAATGGGTTACGTGATGCCATTTTCATAGAGGCACATAATGTGTTTCTGTTGTATTCACCCCCACAACCCTCTCTTGCCCCCTCCCTCCTGCTGATCTCCCTTCCCTTCTCGTTCACCTCCTACTACACAGGGAGTTCGAGGCTAGTCACAGGGTACCTGCAGAACGTCAGTCACCAACTTGACATACCTGGGAGGCATAGACTCTATCAGATTGGCCTGTGGTCATATTTTCAAGGTATTTTCTTAATTGCTAATTGATGTGGGAGGGCCCAGTGCACTGTGGGTACTGCCAGTACTGGGAAGGTGGTCCTGGATTGTATAAAAAATTCAGGCTAGGTTCAGGTAATAGAGCAAGCCAGTAAACAGTGCTCCTCGGTGGCCTCTGCTTCTGTTCCCACCACTAGGTTCTTGTCCTGAGTTCCTACCTGACTTCCCTCAAAGATGGACTGACCTGATCCCAGTGCTCAATAGGTAGAAGTGGGTAGGTATGCACTTGAAGTCAATCTAGTCTAAATAGCAAATTCCAGGCCAACCAGGGCTACATAGTGAGACCCTGTCTCAAAAAACGAAACAAAAGATGGACTGTCACTTGGAAGTATAAGATGGCATACACCTTCTCCTCCCCAAGTTGTTTTTGGACAGATTATTTTATCAGAGCAATAAAAAGATAACTAGGAGAGGTAAAATCTTGTTTCAAAAAAGAAAAGTCTCTCAACCAGATGTGGTGATGTACGCCTTTAATCTCAGCGCTCAGGAGGCAGAGACAGGTAGACCTCTGAGACCAAAACCAGGCTGGTCTACGTAGTGAGTTCCAGGGTAACCGGTACTATAGGGAGACCCTGTTTCAATTTTTTAAAAAAATTTAAGACTCTCTATAAACTTTTATAAAAACTATGATGTCTTAAATAAAAGTTCACAGTGTTTATTTAGCCAAATATATAATCTTTTCCTGGCAATAAGGTCAGAAAGTTTTCTGGTCCTGTGTAAAAGTTCTTCTGTATCCATCCCAAGATCATTTAAAACCTTCTGTCTGGACTACAGTGTGTAGTTAGATGGTAGAATACTTGCCTAGCATGGGCCAAGCCCTGGATTCAATCTCCAGACCCACAAAATGAATTTTTAAATCCTGTTATTTTTCCTATCGATTTTAGAACTTTTACCCATCTAGAAATGTTTTATGTGAATGGCATTAGATAGGAATATAACCTTATTTCCCCCCTACGGTACGTCCAGATCCAAACACAATTTATTAAAAAGACCATCATCCCCATGACTTACAACCATGTCCAATCTCCAGCCACAGGGCACATGTGCCTCAGGAGGCCCATGAATCCACCTAACATAAAATTGTAACTTACTTAAAACATGAGAAGGTACACATCCTTCTCATGCACTTGGGAGGCAGAGGCAGGTGAATCTCTGAGAATGAGGCCAGCCTGGTCTACACAGCTAGTTCTAGGCTAGCTGGGGCTACAGGTAAAAAAAAAAATCATGTGTTTTTTAATTTTAATTCTATTGCATAGTGCTTGAGTGCCAATTTGTATGTGACAATGTTGTGCTACATCAAAGGTTGGACATGCCAGCATCCTACCTCCTATGAAGTAACTGTCAGTGTTCTCTGTGTGTGTGTTCAGTGCCTGTGACCTATTTGCTTGTTTCAGCTCCAAAGCACATGATTTTCATCATTATAGCTTTATAATAACTCTCTGTGACATGCAGTAGCTGCCCCAGCCACATTTTTTTTCTCTACAGATGTCTTGACTTTTCTGGACATATTGAATTCTGTTTATCCAGAGCTCCCCAAAACTCATTTGGACCTTTGACAGGAATTGTATTGCATCTACATTTGAGAAGAAATAACAGTTTCGATCATTTAGTCTTCCAATCCCATGAGCACAGTTGTTCTGGGAAAACCCAGTGGGAAAGAAGCACCTGCCCTAACCCAAAGCTGCCATTGTGCCAAAGAAAGAGGCAGATGGAGGGCAGGTGTGGGGGTTCACTCCTGGAATCCCAGCACTCAGGAGGCTGAGCTAGGAGGATCATTGAAAGTTTGAGGCCAGCCTGGGCTACATAGCAAGAACCTGTGTCAAGCTCCCTTGCCTCCCAAGCAAAGAAAAGAAAAAGGCAAGAAGAATAAAAGAGGCAGACAGATGCAGCATTGTACATGGTGAAATGGACTGAAGACTTGAACTTGCTGAAAGACACGTGGTCAAAGATGGTGGCAAGATGGGAAGACGCCTGTGATTTGAGTGACAGGAAGAAAAAAAGCTTAAAGAGTAGTTGTCACAAAAGCAGTTGTTCCCAAGCAGGAACATACCTGGTATATTGCAGGCCAACATCAAAGACACCAGATGCCACCTAGTAATGGTGGCAGGGTCCCACCAGCAGTGAAAAGCCACAGACCGTCACATGAAAGTTTCTGTGGATTTGTAGCTAGCTGGGAAGACAGACCAGGGCTATTCAGGGGCAGTCATTGAGGATGCAACTAGGGATGGCTGCAGACAGGTCAAACTGGGTCTCCACAGCAGTGTATGTATCCGTTTATTTAGTTATGCATTAATGTTTCACAAAGTTAACAGTTTCCTGCATTGAGGAAGAGCTGCGTGTGCATGGAGGCCAGGATCAATGTCGGATACTCTCACTAATTTATTTGTATTTTGATGCGTATGAGTGTTTTACCTGCATGAATATAAGTGCACCATGTGTGTACAACGTCCATGGAGGCAAGACGGCATGAGATCCCTTGAAACTAAAGTTAGCATCGTGTGGGTGTTGGGAACCAGACTGGGTCCTCTGTAAGAACAGCCAGTGTGCTTAACTTCTAGGACATCTCTTCAGCCCCTCCGTTTTATTTTTTTGAGACAGAGTCTCTCCCTGAACCCAGAGATCACTGATTTGGCTAGATTACCTGGCCAGCGAGCCCCATGGATCCTCCTGTCTCTGTCTCCCAGAGCTGAGATTATAGACACCTCCACACTAGATTTTTCTTTGGGTGCTGGAGATTTGAACTCGGGTCCTCATCCTCACACAACAAGCACTTTCCTGGTAAGCCATCTCCCTCTCGTAAAGTTTATTTTATCAAAGGGATCACACAAATATTTTGAAGTGATTTGTTTTTATGTTATTATACACGGCATTTCTTTTCATTTTAGTCAACTTGGAAAGCTCACCAGGTAAAAGCACTTGCATTGAAAGCCTGACGACCTGAGTTCAGTCTCTAGAATCCATGGGAAGGTAAAAGACAGAAATGATTATATCTCTGTATGTATGTATTTCACGTCCATACACACATAATTGAAAATATTTTTTTCATTTCCTGTGTAATTAGTATGTAGACATATAACTGACTTTTGTACTCTGTCAATGGCTAAGCACTCATTAATGATGATGTCCCAGTTTGCTTCTCCATCGCTGTGACAAAACACTCTGACCAGTACCAACTCGGGGAGGGAGGGTTTATTCTGCCTGCATCTCCTGGGTCACAGTTCATCAGAGAGCCCAAGGTAGGAACTCAGAGCAGGAACGTGGAGGCAGGAGCTGAAGCACAGGCGGTGGAGGAACGATGCTTACTGGCTTGCTCCCCCACCCACGCTCAGACTGCTTTCTTACAGGACAACCTGTCCACAACTGCCCACAGTGGGCTGGGCCCTCCCACATCATTCAACAACCGAGAAAATACCCCACAGCATGACCACAGGCCAGTACAATGGAGGCAATTATTCAATGAAGGCTACTTTAACCCAGGTGTGTCAAGTTGACACTAAAGTTATCCAGCACAATTGACCCCTTGTCAACTGAACACACAAACACATCACTACTAAACCATGACCTTTCCATTTCTTGTCCCCAAGATATGTTAACATTAATATCGTAAGACAGCACAACCTTAAAATCTCCACAGTTCTTAAAAACTCCAAACACCTAAAAGTTCAGAGCCTCTTTTAAAAGTCTCTTAACTGTGGGCTCCTGTAAAACCCAAAACAAGTACTGTCTTATTTCAAAGGGAAGAATCAGGCACACCTAAGCAAAACCTAAGTCCAGCAAATAGCTCAAGGCTGGACATCTGTGATTCACTCACGATCTTCTGGGCTCCAACAGGTTTCAGCAGCTCCACTTCTCTGACTCTGCCTTCCACAGCACGCACGGTCTGTCTCGCAGGCCCAGGCCGGCACCATTCCACATCTGCTGCTGTCCTTGGTGGTCATCCCATGGTCCTGGCATCTCCATAAATCTGGGGTCTCCACTGAAACTGAGGCTGCACCTTCACCAATGGACTCTCTGGCCTCTCTGAATGCAAAGCCTCAGATTCTCTCCATGATCCCTGCAATCCTGGGGTCTTCACTGCAACCGAGTCTGTACTTTCACCATGGCCTTTCCTGGCCTCTCACAGTGCCAAGCCTCAGCTGCTGTCTGTGAACCCTTCACGCCTTCAACATCAGAACCATGTAGGAGACTTACACATTACCAAGTCTTGCTTCCAGCTTGAGATGGAGGTTCAGGCCCCTCTGGAACATAGCTTCTGTGTGTTGAGCCTGAGGAAATTCTTCCCAGAAGATTTTGCCATGGCAATGCTGGTCTCTTGTTGCTTACAGCTGATTTTTCAGCCTCAGGTAACTAGCACCAATTGTCCCAGTGAAACAAAGGTTTCACTTCAGGTTCTGGTCTCTTCTTAATCATAGCTGGTTCTTCAGGCCCAGCTAACCAGAATCCACAGGTTCTCAATTCAAAATATCACACAGACAACCCTGATAATCTCCGTTTCTTTTTGAAACTTCACAAGTCAGGCCTCCATCGTCCACAACTCTTTCAACATAACTGTGCGAATAAACTCTAAGCACTCAAAGGCTTTTCTAGCCCAAAGTTCCAAACACTTCCCAATCCTCCCCAAAACATCAAAGTCGGGTCTGTCACAGAAATTCTCCATGATCCTGGTACCAATTTCTGTCCCAGTTTGCTTCTCCATTGCTGTGACAAAACACTCTGATCAACACCAACTTGGGGAGGAAAGGGTTTTTAATTTTGCTCACATCTCCTGGGTCACAGAGTTCATCAGGGAGCCCAAGGTAGGAACTCAGGGCAGGAACTGAAGCATGGACCATGGAGGAACGCTGCTTACTGGCTTGTTCCCTTAGTCCAGGCTCAGCCCATTTTCTAATACAATACAGAACAACCAAGGGTGGAACTGCACAGAGTGGTTAGGGCTGGGCCCCACATTGCTCAGCAATACCCCACAGACATGGCCACAGGCCAGTGCAATGGAGGCAGTTTGCCAATTGAGGTTCCCTCAACTCAGGTGTGTCAGGTTGTCACTAAAGCTGCCCAGCCCAGCCTATAATTTTTTTTTCTGCCTTTTTTTGTTAGTGTGTTGTCAAAGTTATAACAGCTTCAGAAAGGAATGAAAATAAAATCTCTTTTGCTAGTTGTGTGTGTGTGTGTGTGTGTTTGTTTGCTTGGGTTTTGGAGGGGGGAAATTGGTGTTTTTGATACAAGGTCTCCCTGAAGCTCCAGCTGGCCTGGAACTCCCTATGTAGACCAGGTTGGCCTTGATCTCACAGAGATCTGCCTGCCTCTGCTGGTATTAAAGGCGTGTGCCTCCTACTACACCTGACCTTTTCTGCTAGTTTCTATAAAGATTATCAATGAATCCTCTGAGTTAGTTTTGTTTGTGGGAAGATTTCTAAAAGCTAATTCCACTTTTGATTTTTTTTTTTACTTTTTATATTGACACCATTTGGCATCATATATGTCTGGAATGTATTTAGGATTCTTTTATTGAACTTTGGATAGTGGTAATAGCTCTCTCACTTGCTCCCTAGTACTCTCTCTCTCTCTCTTGCTCACTCATTCCCGCTCTTCCTCCCTTCCCTTGTCTTTCCCACCTGCTCTCTGTTTATATGAAAAACTCTTCATTTCTCCAACATTCTTTAAAGATATAAAGTGAGTTAAGCATGGTGGCACAGGCCTGTAATCACACTCAGGAAGCCATGAGAAACAGCATAAGGTTGAGGCCAGCCTGAGATGGCATAGCAACTACCTCAAGAAAAAATAATAGTAAAGAAAGGAAGAGAGAGAGAGAGAGAGAGAGAGAGAGAGAGAGAGAGGAAGGTAGGTAAGAAAGAAAGGTAGCTGGTTCACAGTCATAATCCCAGCACTTGAGAGGCAGAAGCAGGAAGATTGCTTTGAGTTCCAGGCCAACCTGGGCTACACTGTGAGAGCCTCTTTAGAAAAACAAAGGGAGGGACTGAGAAGATGGCTCAGTGCCTAAAGCAATTACCACACAAGTATAGAGACCTGGGTTCAGATCCTTAGACCCCACATACGACTCGGCATGGTGTGAGCATCCCCGATCCCTACACTCCTACAGGGAAATGGGAGGTGGAGACAGGAGAGGCCTTGGAAGCTCAGGGGCCAGCTAGCCTGGCATAGACATCAGCTACCCAACAGGGTAGAAGGTGAGGACTGACACCTGAGCTTGTCCTCTGACCACACACACTGTGGCACATGCACACCCAACTCACACACAAATACAAAAAATACACACAGATTTTTTTAAAATAGTTGATTTATTAAGAATATTTTACTTTTTAAATTTTGTGTGTATGTGTATTGCCTGCATGTGTGTAAATGCACCCAAGTCATGTAATGCCCAGGGAGGTCAGAAGAGGACATTAGATCCCCTGGAACTGGAGTTATGGACAGTTACTAGCTGCCATGAGAGTGCTAGGAATCAAACCCAGTTCCTCTGCAAGAGCAGCCAGTGCTCTTAACCACTGGGCCATCTCTGTAGCCACTTAATATTTGATTTTTAAAAATATTTTATTTTTATTTTATGTGTATGAATGTTTTGCCTGCATGTATGTATGTGTACCACATGTGTTTAATGCCCACAGAGACCAGAAGAAGGAACTGGATCCCCTAGACATGTAGTTAAAGATGGGTGTTAGCTGCCATGTGAGTGCTGGGAACTGAACCTAGATCCTCTGCAAGAGCAGCCAGTGCTCTTAACCGCTGAGCCATCGCTCCAGTTCTGCAGTGAACTTCTTTAGAACACTAACACTCTACCATCTCCGACTTCTGCTGTGGGTCACGTGTTGATGAAGTCAGCTACTGATCTCCCCCACTTCCCTGAAGATAGCCATTCTTTCCAGTGACTTTTAAGATCTTTTTATTAGTTGAGGTTTTCAAAGCTTCTCTCTACTATCACTGTGAGATTATATTTTGTTTTAGTTTTATTTATTTGCTTTTATTTTATGTGTATGAGTGTTTTGCCTGCATGTATGTAAGTGCACCCGTGTCATACAATACCCATGGCGATCAGAAGATCCCCTGGAACTGGAGTTACAGACAATTGTTAGCCCCAATATGGGTGCTGGGAACCAAACCAAACTGCAGGAGCAGTCAATACTGTTAACCAATGAGCTAACTCTTCAGCCCCAGTGTAGGTTTTCAAAAATATTTTATTTATTATTTTTATTTTATGTGTCTGAGTGTATTGCCCGCCTGTGTGTAAATGCACCTGTGTCATACAATGCCTGCAGAGGTCAGAAGAGGGTGTTGGATCCCCTGTAATTGTAGTTATGGACGGTTGTTAGCTACCATGTCGGTTCTGGGAACCGAACCTGGGTTCTCTGCAAGAGCAGCAGTGCTCTTAACTGCTGAGCCAACTTTCTAGTCCCCCAGTGGGGTTTTTTGTATGTGTATGAATGTGTGCCTTAGTGAGTTTATGCATGCCATGTACATGCAGGTGCCCAAGGAGCCAGAAGAGCATGTTGGATCCTCTGGAACTGAAGTTACAAGCAGTTGTGACCTGCCTGATATGGATGTTGGGAACCAAACCTGGGTCCTCTGCAAGAGCTAAAGTGCTCGTGGTTACTGAGCCATCCCTCTAGTGCACATGTGCTCACATACACACACACACACACACACACACACACACACACTTTTGTGTACTGAATCTGTGATTGTTTCATACCTGGTCTGTTGCTTTTCATCATACCTAGAAAATGTTCAGTCTTTCTCTCCTGTTCTCCCCCCATCAAGCTTCAGAGAAGACGGCATTAAAGATCCAGCGAAGGCAGAGCCAGACTCCTGATGCACAGTCTGTGTAAGTGAGCCTGGGTTATACAATGATCAACAACAGTTATGCAACCAAATGGTACCTGGCAAGTCTATGTGAGGCCACACTTAAGGACCATGAACAAAGACTTTTTTTGTTTTGAGACAGAGGCTCCCTGTAGTCCCAGCTGGCCTGAAACTTGCTATGTAGACCAGGCTAGCCTGGTACTTTCAGAGATCCACCTGTCTCTGCCTCCCCAGTGCTAGGATTAAAGGTGTACATCATCACTACCACCACCAGCAGCCTCAATAGCTCTTTCTTGAATCTTGACACTAATCAAGAAACGGCTAGTTGTGGGAGGAAATCACATGATTGGGGGTGTGCGCTTAAAGGGAATGTTAAGACCTCAGCACCTTCCTAGTTCTCTCTCTGCTTCTTGGCCACTGTGAGGTCAGCATCTTTCTCCGCCTTCGGCTCCTGCTTCATCACAAGCCTAAGAACAATGAGCCAAATAACCACACACTGAAGCCCCAGCAAATGGGAGCCAAAACCTTTCCTCTTTATAGGCTGATTGATGCAAGTATTTTGTAACAGTGACAGAAAACTATCACTAACCCAATCCTCAGAAGAAGTTACACTTTGTTTTGGGTTTTCTGTTTGCATGTCTATGTTTGAGACAAGTTGTCATTAGGTGGCCTGGAACTCGTTATTTAGACCAGACCGGTCTCAACATTGTGGTGATCCTATCGCCTCAGCCTCTTACTCAAGAGATTACAGGCACTTGATTCATTTATCAAGAGATAAAGGCACTTGTCACCAAGCTGGACGACCTGAGTTCGATCCCTGGGACCCACATGGTGGAAGGAGAGTGCTGACTCCTACAAGTTGCCATCTGACCACCATACACACGCTCTCACGCACACACATACACATGCACACAGTAAATAAATAAATGCAGTCTTTCTAACGCTTTGCAGAAAGCATTTAATAGCCACATTTCTTTGCTCTTGAGCCTTTTCACAGGCTAGAGTGTCACACATGGCCATTAGAGGGCAGCACTCACTGCAAAAACAGCAGTTCCTCCAGGATGACTCGGGTCTGCCAAAGGAATGGAAATTAAGAAACAACCAAACCAGGTCTTCAGTTTTTATTTTAAACGGTCACAGGTAATAACCACATTTCTGAGCACTCTAAATGACCAGTGCTGGAAAAAAAAAAGCCAACAGCTTCCAAGGTTTTAAATGCAGATGTCTCATAAAAAAATGTAAAACAGCCATGGGAGTTTTACAATGTTAAATTTAAAAAGAAAAAATAAATGGAAGAAGGAAAGATGTGGGCCACAGTGGCACAAGCTTGTAATCTCAGCACTTGGGAGGCCTTGGTAGGAGGGTCAAGTCCCAGACCAGCTTGTCTTTAAAAATCAAATGCTGATAAACTACATAATAAACGGGGGTCATCAACTTCCCAGTCTGATTCTCACAGTAAATGCGGAAGTGTTCATTGTCCTATACACACACATTTTTTATGTGGCCCATATATTTAATGCTCAAGTAAAGCTCAGTTTGGGAGGCAATTCTGTACGCCCCTTTAGTGAAGGTCAGTGCCTGAGACATATTAGCTGCAGAAAAAATATTAGTCACAAGGTGGTGCTGTTACCCCAGCTTTGACATTTTCTCCTCGGTGAGAAGACTAGCTTTAATCCCAATCCATCATGCAAAAAAAAAAAAATGGTTCCCAGATTTAAATAATAAACGAGAAAAACATGGGTTCACACCTGTAAACCCCTCACTGGGGAGGCTGAGGCAGGAGGATCACTGTATGAGGCCAACCTAAACTACAGAGTGAGATCCCCGTCTCAAAAAAACAAAAATACACAAATCCGAATAGTAACAAAAAAAGATGAGCAGAGCGATACAAATCACCGCCAGACCTTACCTTCACTTCCAGACCTCAGGGTTTTGTTTGGGAGGGCGTAGTTTTGCTTTTTGCTTTTTGTTGTTGTTGTTGTTGAGACAAGGTCTCATGTAACCCAAGATGACTTCAAATTCCTATGTTGCTGAGGTTGGTCCTGAACTCCTGATCCTCCTGCCTCTACCTCCCAAGTGCTGGGATTTCAAGTGTACACCTCTATACCTGGCTTTGATTTTTTTTCTTCTGTATGTGTGTGTGTGTGTGTGTGTGTGTGTGTGTGTGTGTGTGTCATAGGCTAGGGTTTGATGCTGAGTGTTTTCCTCAACTGCTTCCTACTTTTAAAGAACTTACTTTCATTTTTTGTTTCTGTGTACCTGTCTGTGTGAGCCTATGCCACATGTGTGTGGGTGCCTTTCCAGTCAGGAAAGGATGTCCAGTCTCTTGGAACTAGTGACAGGCTGCTATGAGCCTCCCAGTGTGGGTGCTAGGAACTAAGCTCAGGTCCTCCAAAAGAGCCACCAAGCCATCTCTCCAGCCCGAAGTTCCTTTGTTGTTGCTGCTGTTTTGTTTGGAAGACAGGGTCTCACTATGCAGTCCTGTCTAGCCTGGAACTTGCTACGTAGATCAGACTGGTCTTGAAACCACAGAGATTGCCTGCTCTGGCTCTAAAGTGTGTGGCACTATGGCTAGCTGCACTTCTTTTAATTGCATTTATTTTGTGTGGATATGTTTGTATGCTGAGGTGTGGAGACCAGAGGTCAGAGGTCAAAGGACAACTTGCAGGAGTCCATTCTCTCCTCCCATTATGTGGGCTCAAGGGATGTACCCCCTGACCCATCTTACCAGCCTTCTGCTTAATTTTTTGAGATAAGATCTCTCTGAACCTGGAGTTCACTAATTCTACTAGGCTGGCTGGCTATGGACCTCCAGCCCAGTGGCTTCCAGAGATCCTCCTGTCTCCTCCTCTTCTCCATTCCTTAGCCCCAGGGCTGGAATTACTAGTGTTTACTGCTGTACTTGGCATTTAAAAGGGTGCTGGGAGGTGGGCAGCTGGAGAGATGGCTCAGTATTTAATAGTACTGATTGTTCTTGCAGAGGAGGACCAGGGTTCTGTTCTTAGCACCCATATGGGAGCTGACAGCCCTCCATTACACCTGTTCCAGGGGATCTGACTCCTTCTTCAGACCTCCACAAGTATTGTACTACACAGATACACATATATACAAGCAAGCAATATAGTTATACACATAAAACTAATAACGTGTGTGTGTGTGCAGAATGCTTGCTTGCCCCTACAGGAAGCCAGGAAGTCAATCCCCAGCACCTAATAAACTGGATGTGGGGACACATGCCTATAATCTCAATAGGCAGGAAGACCAGAATTCAAGGACATCCCTCAGCTAAATAGGGAGTTCAAGGCCAGGCTGGACTACATGAACTTCATCATTTATTTACTTATTTTTATTTTATATGTATGAGTGTTTTGCCTGCATGTATATAAGTGCACCACATGTATGCAATGCCTGTGGAGGCCAGGAGAAGGCAACAGATCCCCTAGAACTGGAACAGTTGTTAACTACCATGTGGGTGCTGAGAACCCAATCCAGGTCCTCTGCAAGAACAGCCAGTGCTCTTAACTGCTGAGCCATCTCTCTAGCGCCAACTGTCTTTTAAAAAAAAAACGCAAGAAGCAAGGGGAAATTGTGAGATATTTGGATCAAGATTCAGATCAGAAAGACTAAAACAGGCAGCCACAACCATCTTATCCAGTTAGATGATGTTAAATCGTCGATAAATGTAAAGTCCTGGGGCTGAGTGTGGCAGGGGGGCGGAGTAGCTCAGTGGTAGAGTGTTTACCTATCATATGGAAGCCTGGGGTTCAATCCTTAGAGGGGAGGAAGGGAGGGAGGGAAGGAGGGAGGGAGGGAGAGAGGGAGGAAATACCTTCCACTTATACCAGACAAGCAAACATCCCAATGTCTCTGAACAGTGCTACCTGCCACCCTCTGAGCAGTGGGCTCTTTTACGTCTGCTCTGGGCGTGGCCTCAGCCCATTCACCCAGGACATAAAGAAGCAGCTCCATGAGGCTGAAGTTCACCATCTTGAATAAGCTGGGAGCATCTTCTTCACGGGGAGATGCTCTGTAACCTCTCCCACAGGCTTTAGTGAGATAGGACCCATTAGCACTATAGGGAGGGGTCTTTCTCGGATCTGAGAGGTGGCCACAGCGTCTTCTGGATGTGCTTGGAATTTTTATGACAACATACTCTGGGGCAGTATATTGTAGTTGGTTAAAAACTTCCAAGTCTGGACTTAAGACGCATCAGTTCTGTCACTGAATATCCACATACACTGGGCAAATTACACAATGCTTCCTAGGCCTCAGTTTCCTCTCCTGGAACTGGGGATAATAAGCACCTGTCATGGAGGTGTAATGAGAACTGTGTGATATTCGTGGCAGGCACACTATGCTGTACTTAGAACATTGTGAAAACTGAATTTCTGCCGTTGCTTGCAAAGGGGGTGAGGCAGCAAGACAGCTCAGTGAGCACTTGCCAAAAAAGCCTAGCAGCCTGAGTTCGATTCCTGATACCCGCATAAAGGTGGAGGGAGAGAACTAACCTCACAGCGTTGTACTCTGACCTCCACACATGACCTTGGCACATGTACCTGCCCCTACATATCTTGCCAACACGCACACACACAATAATAATTCAAGATTTTTTTTAATTTAAAGCAAAGAAAAGCCAGGCATGGTGGTACACACCTTTGATCCCAGCACTGGGGAGGCAGAGGCAGATGGATCTCTGTGAGATCAAGGCCAGCCTGTTCTACATAGTGAGTTCTAGGCTAGCTGAGGCTACAGGGAGACCTTGTTTCAAAAAACCCCACATAAATACATTTTTAAAAATAAAAACTATCATTTTTTTGTATGCTAACTTTAAAAGTTAATTTTAAAAGCCCAGGCTAGCCTTGAAATTGCTGTGTAGCCAAGGATGACCTTTAACTCCTAACCTCCTACCGTCCCCTCCTGAGTGTCAGGGTGCCAGGTGTGAGGCACTACATCCAGCTCTGGCCTGCTTTCATGACAGCTGGCTTCCCAGCGCTGCTAGTGGTCAGGCGTGCCTTCACTTTTCTTGTCCTTTTACCATCTTAGAAGTCAGGACTTCTCGGCCATGTGCTCTACTGACCTTTGTGGACAGCAAAGTGACTTCCTGGGAACCAGAACTGCCTCTGAATGAAAATCCCAAAGAAAATGAAGCTAGCATTGCCAGGCGTATGCCCGAAGTGAGGCTCCAAGTTTTGCCTCTCGTGAATGCATTAAGTGTACAGTCTGTGCTTGTTCTTCATGAATCCTCATGAGCTTGATGTTCAGAAGAAATCCTCAGTCCTTGTCTGGAGTTCATCGTTCCATTTTTTTCCCTAGCTTAAATCCATACGTTCAGGATCATCTCTACCGACTCAACTATAAAAGCTAAACAGTCAGCAAGTAAGGCGTACTGGACCCCACCCTTGGAGATTCAGGGAGGAGATGTACACGTTAGACCATGAGGGGGTGCTCACAGTCTGCTGAGCAGAAAGGCTTGCCCCAAGTTCCCACCTTTGCAAACTACCTCCCGAGCTGACCACCCAGAACTGCACCATGGAAGAGCCTGAAAAAAACAAAAACAAAAAAAACGTGCTAAATTAAACCAGTCATGGGACAATTTCTGAATGATTCCACTGATCCAAAGTCCACAGAACTGTGAAATTCACAGAGACAGGAAGTAGAACAATGTTGGTCAAGTGCTTTGAGAGGGAGAATTCGGAGCTGTGTGTGTGTGTGTGTGTGTGTAATTTTTAATTTTATTTATTACTGGCGGGTATGTGTATAGAGGTCAGTGGACAACTCTCAGGAGTCAGTTCTCTCCTACCATGTGCGTCCCAGGGATGGACTGAGGTCATTGTACGTGTACACTCTGAGCCACCACACCAGTCTAGGAATTGCATTTAAAGCACACAGGGTTTCATTTTACAAGATGAAAATGTTCTATGGGGGCTGGAGAGATGGCTCGGTGGTTAAGAGACTGGCTGCTCTTGCAGAAGAGCCAGGTTCAGTTCCCAGCACCCACACTGAAAATCACAACTGTCCAGAACTCCGTTCCAGGGGATCCAATGCCCTCTTCTGGCCTCTGTGTGCATTGCAGGATACAGGTGTACTTACACACATATAGGGAAAACACAACACATAAAACATAAATAAATAAATAGAAAAAAAAATTAAGTTCCATGGAGGGTGGGCATGCTGGTACACACCTGCAATCACTGTGAGTTTGCAGCTAGTCTGGGTTACAGACTAGCTCTGTAACTAGCTCTCTCTCTTTCTCTGAATAGATGGTAGTTACAAAATGATGTGAATGTATTTCATGTCACTGAACTGAACCACACTGGGTGGGGCTGATCTGTATCTCCCTTTACCCCATGCCCAACATAAAGTCCTCCCAGCTCTCTATATGCAGTAGATCTGGAGTGTGGCCACCTTTCCCAACACCCCATCCCTCATCACCCCATCACCCATCACAGTACCAATATGGCTGCTCTGTCTCTGTCCTGTGTGTTCACCTTGTACAACAGACTCCCCTCTGTCACCAGCACCACCCCACTCCCCCTAGCACAGCCCACACTCCCCCTAGTGAAACGGGGGGAAATGAGAGCATCCCCTAGAGGGTTCTTAGTCTCATTCATAAAAGAATTTAAGAATGGACCCAATCGGAAGCTTTAAG
This sequence comes from Eospalax fontanierii, assembly GCA_035773235.1. Classification (NCBI taxonomy): domain Eukaryota; kingdom Metazoa; phylum Chordata; class Mammalia; order Rodentia; family Spalacidae; genus Eospalax; species Eospalax fontanierii. The sequence continues at coordinate 56,144,991 of CM069542.1, read as the reverse complement.
ACAATTTTATTGGAATTTGAAGAAAAATCCTCAAGACAGGCAAGCTGGGGATTTCAGCAGCTGCCTGGAGGAAGAGAACAGAGGGAGAAGAAAAGCGAAAAAGTCATGCAGGTTTAGAGCCTGCATGAGGTCAGACAGACACGTGGCGGACTGGCAGCCACATGGCTGGGAGAAGGAACTTTAGAGAAAAAAGTAGAGAAATGCAAGACGCTAGGGCAGCCCAAAGCCTTAAAGAAAGCATGTTTAGAAAAAGGATGTGAAGAAGAGAAGGAAAGATTATGCTTTTCTGAATTCTTCAGAAAAGTGGGCAGACTTACAGAGAGCTACATGTCTGTGGCCAGGTCCAGAAGAACTGCCCTGGGAGGTGGGATTCCCAGCAGGAAAAGTTCACTGCCTCATTAACACACTCTGTATTCTGCCCACCTATTTAGTATAGCTTAATTAGAACCCACCTTCCTAAGGGTGGTCCTGTGATCAGGTGATTGACCAGTGAAACTGGAAATGTGGGTCTTTCAACAGATAAACTAGAGAATTTATAGTCTATCCCAGCTAAATAGGTATTTGTTCTATAACACTAGCACAGCCCACACTCCCCCTAGCACAGCCCACTTTCCACAGAACAGCCCACACTCTCCCTAGCACAGCCCACTTTTACAGAACAGCCCACACTCCCCCTAGCACAGCCCACTCTCCACAGAACAGTCCACACTCCCCCTAGTACAGCCCACTCTCCACAGAACAGTGCACACTCCTCCTAGCACAGCCCACACTCCCCTAGCACAGCCCACACTCCCCCTAGCACAGCCCACTTTCCACAGAACAGCCCATACTCTCCCTAGCACAGCCCACTTCTACAGAACAGCCCACACTTTCCCTAGCACAGCCCACTTCTACAGAACAGCCCACACTCCCCCTAGCACAGCCCACTCTCCACAGAACAGCCCACACTCCCCCTAGCACAGCCCACTCTCCACAGAACAGCACACACTCCTCCTAGCACAGCCCACACTCCCCTAGCACAGCCCACACTCCCCCTAGCACAGCCCACTTTCCACAGAACAGCCCACACTCCCCCTAGCACAGCCCACTCTCCACAGAACAGCCCACACTCCCCCAGCACAGCCCACTTTCCACAGAACAGCCCACACTCCCCATAACACAGCCCACACTCCCCCTAGCACAGCCCACTTTCCACAGAACAGCCCACACTCCCCTAGCACAGCCCATACTCGCCCTAGCACAGCCCACTTTGCACAGAACAGCCCATACTCCCTATGCAGCCTTGCTGCTCCTCCTTGATACCCTGTCTCCTCCTAGGGTTGGATGAGGCTGGCTCCTTCACTGCATGTACACCAAGAGCTGTCTTTTCCTGCCTACGTCCTCTGGCTGGTTGAGGCAGGACCTGGCTGCTTCTCTGGACTAGCCTGGAGAGCTGACAACTCAGCCATAATGATGATTTGGGGTCTCCCCACCTCCTACCTGGTTCATCAGTGTCATGGACACACCTCCTGTCCCCTCTCACTGAGGCCACTGTAAGCACCTGGCTTTCTTCTCCACCAAACACTGAAAGACCCTAGTCAGAGAATGAAGACTGGTCCACCCTGGAAGGCTAGCTGGTCTCTAATCCTGGCCCTTCTGTGTCTGGGCAGATTTGCTCTTGGGGATGGAGACACTTAAACTAGCCAGGCACATGCCCTCAGTTATCTTGGAAGTCACACAAGCAAATGGAGGGTTGAATTGCTTGTTCACTTGTTTTTGAGGCAGGGTTTCATGCAGCCCGGGCTGGTGTCAAATTCAACTATGAAACCAAAGATGACCTTGAACTTCCAATCCTCCTGCTTTCACCTCTCAAGTGCTGGCATTCTAAGAGTGTACCACCTCACCAGGACCATGTGTGCGCTAAAGATGGAACTCCAGGCTTCATGGATGCTAGGTAAGCACTCACTGTGTAGCCCAGGCTGGCCCCAAACACTCCATCCTCCTGCCTCAGCCTCCTGAGTGCTGCTGAGATTATAGGTATGCATCACCTGTAACAGATGGAGTTTATCCTTCAGCAGTTTCTGTGTTGGGAGCTTGACTTCAGTGTGACTATGCTCTTAACAGCTGAGCCATCTCTCCAGCTCTCAACCCCATATGTTTTATTTTGTAATTACTAGCTGGTCACAAGAAAATAAATCCACCCAAATTTGCACATGCACCTTCTCAAGGAACAAGTCTGAGAATTCACCTAGTTTCCTGACTGCACATTCAAATCACTTGGGAAACTAGAAGCAACCAATTCTGAGGCAACCCCCAGACATTCCGATATAATTGGCTGGGGTGTGGTCAAATGCTGGGATTATTTTAAAAACTTCCCAACGTGCCTCTAGCTGAGCAGCAGGGTTCCACAGTACCAGCCTTCACCTCTGTGTACTGACATCTGGAACTCACCCACTGACACACAGTTCTCAGAGCCCTGTCCCCAGGTGGTGGCTCCTGCTCCCTGCGATTGGGATAGCCCAGTTGACCTGTTTCTGCCCTGAAGGATTTAGAAAGGCAAACAAGCCTTGTCTTCAAATCAGGTCACAAACACACCTTGACTCACCCTCCTGACTTCCTGGATTCCTGCTCTGGTTTATGGTTTACTGATAACAGCCCAGAAGGAGAACCAGTTTCAGACTGGCTCTGACCTCCTGGCCCCTCAGCACTGGCTGCAGTTTCTTGTTCTCTGGGTTCCTCCATGAGCTGTCCCAGACAGGCAGGCATTGATCTGACTTCGGCTCCTGCTTATCTCCAGGCTGTTGCTGGGATGGGTTCTATCCTCTGAGCTTTTCAACCTGGAATGCCCATCTCGAGGTTCTGTGCCATCCCCACCCAACCTACACCACCATGTCTTTATGGGTCATCTGTTTCCAGTTTCTCTTCTAATAAGGAAGTGGCAAAAAACACTGACAAGGGAGGGATTTGAAATAAATTAATCCAGGGAAAGTGGGAATGGTCCTTCGGTCACTCAACTCAGCTCATCTTGCTTTGGTGTCTTATGAACTGGACAGAAATGCCTGCAGTGTTCCAGTTAGCCACATCCTCCCATGAGTACTGTGGTTTCCACCGGTTAACTATTCCTTCCTTCTATTGTGCATGTGCATAATGCGTGATTGCATCAGCATGTGTGCTTGTGCGTGTGCATGTGTGTGTGTCTGTGTAGGTCATAGGACAACTTCAAGGAGTTGGTTCTGCTCATACCTTCATGAGGGCTCCGGATATTAAACTCAGGTCACCAGGCTTGTTGTGCAAGCTTCTTATCTGCTGAGCCATTGTGTTGGCTCCTCATTATTTCTGAAAGATAGGTCTCTGAGCAGTGGAATTACCAGATTGAAAGTATAATCATGTGTAAGGCTCTCTCTAGAAAAGTACACCAATATATATTCCTACGAGAATGATCTGTTAAGTGTCCTTTTCACAGAGATGCGTCATGAGGTTTGGAATTGAAGGTTCCATATTTTTAGAGACCTCACCCCCACGTGCCGCCCCCACTGGAAAGTTCTAGTTTATAGTGAGGGAAGGCCAAGGGGCAACTCTGAAAATCATGTGACCAAAATACTGGGGCTGAAAGCAGCTCTGCCTTTAGTGTCACACAGATAGTGCCTAGAGCAGCCACCTTTCATGGTCATGGCCATGGATACTGGCTCTCTGGCTTTTCATTTCCCAGTAATAGATCACCCATTGCTCCTGTCACTGGATAAGCTGGGACCTAAAAGCAAGATTCAAATGTCTTACAGCTGTGAGTGTTAGCAGTCTATCTTTGACTTTGCCACTGGACTCCCCAAAGCCTTTGTTTGCATTGAGATAGTGGTGGTTTAATTTTTAACACTGACTATTCTGACCCTGACCATGGTTTAAAGGATTCAAGATACCAACATCAGTGTGAGTCATTCGTCACTGGAAAGGAAAACTATGTGACTGTGCTACCTTAATGATGGTTAGAAGGACACAGATACCTGATTAGGAGGCCCAACAGCCAAAGCAGAGCATACTACATGCTGTGGATAATAATTTTGCATTAGGCTTAGTGGAGAAGAGGGTTAGGAGCACATAGGCAGGCTGGATCTCACACACCCCAGACTAGACGGTCAAGTGTTTCTCAATCAATCAACAGGGGTTTTCTTTCTTTAAAAAGCCAAGCCTGGTGGCTCATGTCTCTAATCCCGGCACTTGGGAGGTAGAGAAGACAGGAAGATCAGGAGTTCAAGACTGGCCTCAGTTACAGAGCAAGTCTGAGGAGAGCTGGGCTATGTGAGACCTTGTCTAAAAAGGGGGAATTGGGGGAGGGCTGGAGAGATGGATCAGTGGTTACTAAAACTGGCTGCTCTTGCAGAGGACCAGGTTCAGTTCCTAACACCCACATGGCAGTTAACAACATATGTAACTCCAGTTCTAGGGGACCCAAAACTTTCTTCTGACGTCTGCAGGCATTGCATGACACAGGTGCACTTAGACACATCAAGCCAATGTACTCATATACATAGAATAAAAGATTAAAAAAGCAAAACAAAACAAAAACAAACAAGGCCAGGTATGGCGGCAAATGTCTTTAATCCCAACACTCAGGAGGCAGAGGCAGGTGGATCTCTGTGGGTTCTAGGCCAGGCTGGTCTACATAGTTAGTTCTAGGCCAGCTGGGGATACACAGAAACCTTGTCTCAAAAAAGAAAAAAAAAGCCAGGTGTGGTGGATCATACCTGAAATTCCAAATCCTAACACCTAAGAGGCCCAGACAAAAGTCACTGTTAGTTTGAGGTCAGCCTGGGCTACACAGCAAGTTCCAGGCAAACCACCACCATCACCAAACAACAAAAAGACACCAATATTCCATGGGAAGGAGGGGCCATTGAATCAGCTTGGGCAGTCTGTACTAAGGAGTACCTTGAATGCTATGGGACGCTGAATAGTAGTTTATCTCCCAGTTCAGAGGTTGCAACCAAAGTGTACTGTGAAAAAACAAAGGAAAACATCTTGGGAACAAATGTGCTGGACATTTATGAGTCAAGCCAAGTCGAGTCTGTCAGGATTTACAAGTTCATCGACAGGTGGATTAAATCACTACAGCATTGATAACAGTGGGGTGTCTAGAATATGTAACCCCAAATATGCCACTTTGTCATATTGGTTACTTTAAGAAAAAGACAGTTGAGAAACAGTGCAAGGGGAGCACTCTGAGCACTCTGTCCTCCACCTCTGTCTAAGAACAGGGCATTTATATCTCCCAAGACAGGTATCCCTTTTCTAAGAGGCTAAAAGCCTGGAAGGAACACATTTGCACACACGCGAGTGCACACACACATACACACACACACACCCCAAACTTCTCGAGTCAGCACACTTTTTGCTGCAGCCACTGCCTGTGGACATTGGAATTCAGATTCTTTAGTCTCTGAACATGGACTTGAACCAGCAGCTCCCCAGAGACTCTGGCCATTTGGTCTGCATCATTGACCCTTCATGTTCAGATGCCTCCCATTTGGGGTTAGTGGTACTGGTCTCAGGTATCTTCTGCAATCAGCTGCTGATCCTGTAAGCCCATCTAATAAATGTAATAAATCCCCTCTTACCACTTGGAAAGTACATTCTATTAGCTCTGGAGAACCCTGAGAATTGCAAAGATCCCTGAGAAATCTAGGAAATACATGGCTGAACTAACATAAGCTATGGTAATTTTAGTAAAGTCTAACTATGCAAACACTTCCAAGTGTCAGCTCCCTGTCCCTGGTGATAAAAGTGATCTCTTCTGAGATGACTCAGCTGTTGGGAGCCCTGGCTGTTCTTGCAGAGGACCAGCACCCACATGGCAGCTAACAACTGTCCATAACTCTAGTTCCAGGGGAATCCAACATCCTCTTCTGACCTCCGTGGGCATTGTACAACATGGATGCACTTAGACGCATGTGGTAATACACTCAAACATAAAATAAAAAATAATAATAAAATATTTTTAAAAAGTGGTCTTTTCTTTCTGGTGCAAGAAGAGAGAAAAAATATCCTATGATATCCTGGGACAGAGTGAAATATATTATGTTTATTAAATTTCCTATGAAAAAATATTATGATTATGTATGTATTATAAATACATAGATGCATACTGGACAGAGATTAGAGGCAAAGCACGGGCTTAGCATGTGCAAGGCCCTGGGTGCAATCTTCAGCATTAAAAAAAGAAAAAAAGAAGAAAATTATTTTTAAATTTTAAAAATTATTTATTCATTTATTTTGGGACAGGGGTGCTGTCCCAAAGTAGGACAGTTACCTGACAGGGACAGTTACCATGCATGTAGAGGGCAAAAGGAAACTTGTAGAGATGAGTTCTTTCCTGCAACTAGATTGGTGCCCAGGGATTAGATTCAAATGATCAGGCGTGTTGGCAAGTACCTTAATTTACTAAGCCATCTTGATGACATAAAGTGTATTACCTGGTGTGTGTGTGTTTGTAGTACTGGGGATTGAATCCAGTTCCCCACACATGCTAAGTGCTCTACCACTAAACCACATTGTCAGCCTGAAAATAAGTATTTATTTTATTATTTTAAAATATTTTATTTATTATTTTTTATTTTACATGTATGAGTGTATTGCTTCCATGTGTGTAAGTACACCCATGTCGTGCAATGCCTTCGGAGAACAGAAGAAGGTATTGGATCCCCTGGAACTGGAGTTATGAATGGTTGTTAGCCATCATGTGGGTGCTGGGAATTGAACCTGGGTCCTCTGCAAGAGCAACCAATGCTCTTAACTGCTGAGCTGTCTCTCTCCAGCCCTTTATTTATTATTTTTATTTTATGTGCCTGAGTGACTTGCCTGCATGTGTATAAGTGCACCCATATTGTGCAATCCCTGTGGAGGTCAGAAGAGGGCATTAGATTCCCCTGGAACTGGAGTTATAGTCGTCAGTCACCATGTGGGTGCTGGGAATTTAACCCAGATCTTCTGCAAGAGCAGCCAGTGCTTCACCATTGAGCCATCTCTTCAGTCTAAAAAGTATTTTTATCTTAGATATTTTTAGAAATTTTTATTTATTGGTTTATATTTATTTTATGTGTGGTGTGTTTTGCCTGCATGTATGTAAGTGCACCATGTGCATGCAATACCCATGGATGCCAAAAGATGGAGCTGGAGGTATGGGTGGTTGTTAGCTGCCATTTGATGCTGGGAACCAACCCCAGGGACCTTAGTAAGAACAGCCCTGCTCTAAACTGCTGAGTCATCTCTCAAGCCCGGAAGTGACCTGCTTTCAGTTTCTTCTGAAGGAGTCAGTCTCACACTGAGTTAAAGAGAAAAGTTCTGAGCTGCTGAGATGATTAGCAGGTAAAGGAGCTTGCTGCTAAACCTGATGACCAGAGTTCAATCTCCAAGACCCACATGGTGGAAGGAGAGACCTCCCAAAAGTTGTCCTCAGATCTACACCTACACACACACACACACACACACACACACACACACACACACACACCCCAGATTAATAAATGAAAGTTTGAAAAAAAGAAAGTTCCAGTCTTTCTCTGTTCCCAGGTTGAGTCCAGGCTCCCCCACAGACTTTGAGCAAGTTTCTCAAAACTGTTGCTGTCCACTGACTTTCTCCCTGCTTGAGATGAGCTAAATATTCACTTCTATTTTCCCCACAGGCCTGTGTTTGCCTGGGACTTGGACTGGTGATCCTTTCTCTGTTTTCCTGGAGCCTTGCTCCATTCCATGGAAGATGCAGGGTGTGAACAGGCCACAGCTGTCCCTCTGTTTCAGGTCTAGTGGCTGTCTGGATATGAATCATGCCTGACACCCGGCAGCTCCCCAGCTCCTGACTTTCTGGTGGGGCGAACAGCTTCCAGACTGGGGCCCAGCGGAAACCAGTCTCCCTTCATGGCACAGAAAAATGAATCCCTGACATTTCCTGTGTGTGGCTATTGCATAGGCCCCCAGCCGCAGCTGTCTGTAACTGTTTCATGTCCAGTGGCTAGAAAACTGTGCCCACCAGTGGTTTCTGTCCTGGCCTGAGCCACATGGGGCCTGCCCTTCTCCCTCTGTCAGGGTTCTTGAGCCTCACCCTCATGCTTTCTACTTCATGAGGGTGACTCAGAACTGATCTGTTTCCCTCTTCAGCTCAGGCCTCGCCCCCACCCACTTGTCACCACATAGGTGACAATGTCCTGGGAAAACAAACAGGCTCTTAATTACTGGCCCGGCATAATGGAAAGGCTTCTGTGGACCTCGGTCTCCATCTCAGCAGCATAATTATCTTCAAACAACAATTTATTTTTATATTTTCAGACAGGATCTTATTATGTGGTTAGACTTGCCTCAAACTTCTGATTCTACCTCCACTGAGCTGCATCTCTCTTATTTATCCAGCATTTCTCAGAGGTTTGTACAGTTTTTCTAAACCATTGTCCTCTAGGAACAAAGCCCACTGCTTCTCATTTTAGGGTATGAGTCCTTGTTCACCTCCATCTTATCTGAACTTTTTACCAGGGGTTTCAATAAATCCTGGTGAATTCTATGTAAGATTTGCAGATAAGCTAGGAAAACCCCTGAGTTTAAGAGCCGCTCTGTGCCACTGCAGACTCTCCTGGTTAACCTAATCCCTTAGGCAGAGGGTCCCCTGGGCTGTCAGTGCATTTGAGGCATGGCCTATGAATAGTTTATAGCTGTCCTTTGTGCTCACTAATGGGGCCTGAAATGGGCCTTGAGTAACACAGAAAGAATGCCCTCTCCTGACCTCAGTCTTGGTCCCTGAATGATTTATGGAGACCCAACAGACCCACTGGATCCATGATTGCTGTTTTGCACAGATGCTCTGCAATGGGAAGGAAGTAGGTGTTCATGAAGATGGTGAGGTCTTTGGGGGACTTTGCTGTGTGGAAGGATTTCTGGCTGCAATGACGATCCAGCTTTTGGAGCTTTAAAGGGACTTAAATTTTCTCAGTAAAGAGGTTAAAGGGAGATTCTGTCCTGCTGTTGGGGTTATGTCAGTGCCCTCTTGACAGGTAGAATATGAGGTAAAATAGTTAACCTGAAGCCTTCTCTTCTAGCTGTCCAACTTCGGTGCTGGGTTTTTGTTGTATCCCAGGCAGTTCTCCAACTCACTGTGTAACCAAGGATGACTTCGAACTTCTGAGCCTCCTGCCTCCACCTCCCAACTGCTGGGATTACAGGCATGTACTGCTATTTATTATTATTATTATTATTATTTATTGCTGCTATAAGGGCAAAGAAAAGGCAGATGTGATGTCATCAGTGTCTACATGAACACGCATAACCCTGTTGCAACTCTGTGTCATGGAACACCTGATCAGAATGTATGTTACCAAATAAGGGAGGCAAACGACTAAAGTGTAAACCGAAAGGGAGGAAGGGACTAGAAAGCAGCACCCTACTGGGTTCAGGAGCATTGCCTTTGGATGAGACACCACTGAACCAGTGCCAGCCAGAGTAAGCTGCTTCCTGGGTGAAAGCTTCTGTGCCCCTACTCTGTGACCATCACACAACATTATTTTGTGTGTATGTGTATTCCACATGTGTACGGTGCCCTCAGAGGCCAGAAGAGGTGTCAGAGACCCTGGAACTGGAGTTACAGGCCATTGTGAGCTGCCCAATGTGGGTGCTGGGAACAGAACTCAGGTCCTCTGCAAGAGCAGCAAGTACTCTTAAGTGTTAAGCCCTGCGTTGCTTTTAACAATATTTTACTATTAATGGGTGCTTGCGTGTGGGTCTATGTGGGTCAAACCCAGAGGACAACTCTCAAGAGGTCGTTCTCTGCTTCCACAGTTTGTTCTGGGGATCCAACTCAGATCATCAGGCAAGTGTGGCAAGCACCTTTTTACCTTCTGGGCCAGTGAGCCTCCTGTCTTTGCATCTTTAATCATATCACCACCATTCATTCACTTGGTATTGATCAAGTGTATGGGTGCTCTTCTTCACTTGGAGTGATAGCAGAGAATGCAGAGGACCTTATTCCTGCGATTGAGAAGCCTAAGTCTTTAAATTAGTTGGTAGCCAAATGCTACCATAATACTGTGTTAGACGTTTCCAGAAAGAAACACAAATGCGTGCGGTAGTGAGGCCTAACTTTATGGAGAAGATGTAACTTGGATAGATGTAGCTTGAATATTTTAAGTGGCAGAGGAGGAGCTCCCTAGGGAGGCGGAACTTGGGTACAAGCAAGCAGCATGAGAGCACACGTACGGAGGAGAGGAGACACTGGGCCAGGGGACTCAAGGAAGTGTCACTGGTAATAACTGAGTGGAACCAGAGCCTTGGGGCCAGTGTAGATGGAGAACTCTGCTGAGGCTGAACATGGCGTTTTCATTTCCTCTGCTTTGACTTAGACTGTGGTCTCTTCCCAAGTCTCACTGCCTTCACCACACGCTCTACCTTTACCTCACTGGCCTCAGAGGCTAAGCGTCTTCCCTTCTCAGCCTTTCAGTCACTAGTGTAGAGAAAAGTCCTACTTTGGTTTCCCCTTTGGCATAGGCCAAAGAATGACAAATTTAAGTTAACAAGTGGGATAACTCACACTTGTAACTCACTCTGGAGACTGAGGCAGGGGGATTTCAGCAAATTCAAGACAGACTGGACTACATAATCAGCATCAGACTTGGTGGGAAAAACACCTCCTCTATGGGGAGGCTGGCTCTTCCAAGTGAGAGCCTGGAAAAGAGATAATTGCTGAGGTCCATCCTGTCCAATCCATCTCAGAGGACATCTTAACTTCCAACACCCAAGAGCATCCTTTGAACATTTAAAAAAAAAACAAAAAACTTTCTTTTGATGTGTTTATTTTTATGCTTGCAGAGGCCAGAAGAGGGTACTGGATTCCCCTGGAACTGAAATTATAGCTGGTTATTAGCTGCCATGTGGGTGCTGGGAACCAAACCCAGGTCCTTTGGGAGAGGAGCTAGTGCTCTTCACAGCTAACCATCTCTCCAGCCCTCCTTTTGAATATCTTAACCTTTTCAAATCTCAGTCAATTCCACTCAGTCTCCTAAACCCACAGTGTGGAGGCTCTTCCTTTGCAGGAGAGACACAGTTGGCTGTTCACCAAGCGAAGCCCATATGCAGTAAGGATCAGTGTTTTCTGCTTGGGAGCAATCTGCAGGAGCTTCAAGGCAAAAACAGAAGATTTAAAAGAAGATGGTGGAGGGCTACGGGCTCAGCCTCAGAGTTTGCCTCGCATGCTTACTGGAGATCTTGGTTTTGACCTCTAGGAACTCAGAGCTTTCAGCAAGGGGTTGTTCTGTGATGCTGACCTTCCTGCCTATGTTACCTCTTAGCTGCCCACTGGACCTGCTGCATCTTTCTCCAGGAACTCACTGGGAGACCCTAAGATTTCTTCTCCTTCTGTGCTATCTCCAAACAAGGACATCCAAACCTCCAAGTCAAGAGCATTGTTCTTTGTTGTTTTTTCTATTTTTGGGTCTTTTTTGAGACAGGGTCTCCCTATAGCCTCAGCTGGCCTGGAATTTGCTACATAGACCAAGATGACTTCCGTTTCACAGAGATCTGTTTGCCTCTGCTTCCAAAGAGCTGAGATGAAAGACACGCACCACACCTGACTCCTACAATGTGTTTGGACATATTCAGACCCCTCTCCTAATAGCTTATATATGTAATACATGTATTGTGTCCAGACAGGGTCTTAGCCCAGGTTGGCTTTGAACTTGCTCTACAGCTGAGGATAACCTTGAATTTCTTTTTTTTTATTTTAAAAAGCTTTTTATTTCATGTGTATGAGTGTTACGCTTGCATATATGTAAGTGCACCCATGCACAATGCCAAAGGAGGCCAGAAGAAGGTGTTGGATCCCCTGGAACTGGAGTTATGATGTTTGTTAGCCACCATATGGATGCTGGGATTAGAACCCAGGTTTTCTACAAGAGCAACCAGTGCTTAACCACTGAGCCATCTCTCCAGCCCCTAAAACAGGGATTTATTTTTCTTTAATTTTTTTTTTATTTTAGCAAGGATCTCAAGTAACTTAGTCTGTTAGCCAAGGATGACTTTAAACTTCTGATCTTCCTGCCTCCACCCTCTGATCATGGGTGTGTATACCATCATGCCCACGTTATGGTGTGCTGGGAATCAAACCCAGTGCTTCATGCATGTTAGGGAAGCACACTAACAACTGAGTCACATCCCTAGCCCCTAACTTTGAACTTCCGATCCTCCTGCTTCCATCTCACACATACTGGAATTTTACGTGTGTGCCACCAGGACCAGTTCAGGTGGTGCTGGGAGGATCAAACCCAGGGTCTCTGCATCCAAGGAAGACACTCTACCAATTGAGTAACATTCCCAGCCACTCTCTCCCCACTATTTTTTCTTTGTATCCCTGGCACCTAATGTGATACTGAGCATAGGATAGAGATGACTGTTGACTAAACTAATAAGCTAATTAAGACAAGAGGGTCACAGAATCAAGAGAACCTAGAGCTTCAAGAAGGGAATGGTCAACACCAGGTATCACAGAGCAGTCAGGAAAAATAAGGACCAAAAGCCACACTACTGGATTTGTACTGAGGTCAACTGTATGCTTTGCCATGATGGTTTTATTGGAGTGATGAAGACAGGTGAAAGCATGATTAAATTAATATCTGGGTGACTAATGACAGGCAAGGGAGGGAAAGACACAGTGGACTATTATTTGGGTGGCTTGGTTATGCCAGGAGGTAGGGAGACAAGCAACCAGAAGTGTGTGCACAGTTAAGGGAACTGGCCCTTTGTTTTTATTTTAAGTGTTAGTGTTTGTTCTTACTTTTCCTTGGGAGATCCTTAGTTGTTAGGAAGGAGTTCACAGAGAAGGAAAGGTTGACTTCTCAATGCCATGGAGTGGGGCGAAAGAACATGTAAGAAAGGCTGGGAACTCAACTACCTTTGCCACTGGAGGGAATAACTGTGATGGGCTCCAGACAAAGATAACACTGGACACAGGCAGTGTAGGGAATTTTCAAGGGAGAGCCCTAATTCTCAAAAGAATGTAGGAGAAGGTGATTTGGAAGATGGTGGTCATTTGGGTTAGATTTTGATGATGATGAAGATGGTAAAAGCCCTGGAGGAATAGACAGGCTGACCCAGTAAGGGGTGTTGAGTTATGCCAAGGGCCACACTGAGCCTGAAGTCTACAGTTCTGGAAGGTACCAGGGTGCACAGATATGTACCTTCCACCATAGGTGCTCCTTGCTTGACATGGGAACCTGGTAGAACGGACACTGATGACCTGGGTGTGCAGTTTACATCTTAAACATTCCCCAGAGGTGCAGTGTTGAAGGCTTAGTCCCATCAATGATGCTACTGGGAGGAGGTCCAGTCTTCTAATGGAAGTTGGTTGTTTCCACAACTCCTGCCCTCATACTCCCTCCCACGTGAACAGTGATAGATGGTCTTCCTTGTAGTCTGATGTATTTGTTACAGGGCAGAAGCTGACTCATACACCTTGGCTTAACAGCTCACAGGGCACAGGTAGTGTTGATAACACAGGCAGAAGGGAGGTTTAGGTTGCCCAAAGGCCAACCTGATCTAGGTGATTCTTCATTAAGACTCTCTTCCTGGGTGATTCTAGATTGTCAAGTTGTCAATGAAAATGAACCATCACAGTGTCCTACCAGCCAAAAACTATAGACCTGAAGTTTATATCATGGGATTTCTGTAAAAATGAAAGGTCATGTTCAGGGTTGAGGGCAACAGCAGTAACAGCTAGCAAGTGGCAGCTGAGAGGCTGGAGAGACAGGCCAGTGGTTAAGAGCATTGACTGCTCCTAACCCACGTGGCAGCTCACAACTGTCCATAACTCCAGTTCCAGGGGTCTGACCCCCTCTTCTGGCCTCTTGCAGACACTGCATGACTCAGGTATTCATACATGCAGGCTCCTCTTCTGGCCTCTTGCAGACACTGCATGACTCAGGTATTCATACATGCAGGCAGAACACTCACGACACATAAGACAAAAATAAATCAACCAATAAAAAATGAAAAACAAACAGAAGTGACCTAGGGAAAAAATATGAGGCCATGTTCTCTATACAGGACTAGTGTTTAATATATTGCTCATAAAAATGGAAAACTAAGCCAGGTACTGCAGTTCATACCTGTAATCTCAACACATCCACACAGATCAGGAACACATATGGAAAGAGGCAGCTGCAGGTCTGAGGTCTGGGCTTCTCAGAAGGAATTCAGTGGAAGAAAGATAACACAAGCAGGGACCATGGTAAAAGGACCCACAAGGATGGTGTTCTTTGTGCAAAGAGTATTTCTGAACCAAACAAATTAGTTTTACCTTCTAACCCAGCCACTTATTAGTTGTGTCTACTTTGAAGCCAGCCATTGCATTTGATTTGCTGTTGTTTTGAGACAGGAGCTCATGCGGCCCAGGCTAGCTTTGAACTCCTGATCCTTCTGCTTCTACCACTGAGGGGTTGGGATCACAGGTGTAAACCACCAAGCACTGCTAGCTTGATTGCTAATATCTCATTCCCCCATTCATTAAGTACTAAGTTTCAGGCACTAGGGTATGGAGATAAACTTATAAAGACATTCTCCCCAGGCTCAAAAGAGTTCACAGACTAATGGGGATGGGTGGGGGTGGTGGAGATGAAGAGATTCTTAAAACTGAGAAAACTAAGTCTCAGAGAACAGGTAAATCCTGCTCTAGGCTAGACAGAAGTACTGTGCCTTGAGGAAGCAATTAGCTTATTCTTTCTTTTTAAAAACAGGCTCTTGTTAGTAGACTAGGCTGACTTCAACCACCTGTCCTCCTTTTTCCTCCACCTGAATGCTGGGGTTACAGCCATGTGCCACTACACTCAGAGTTCACTATTCATTTATTTTCCACGGAGAGTCTTGCTCTATAACCTGGTGGGCCTAGAGCTCACTATGTACCACAGGTTGGCCCTCGTCTTGTAGTTTTTCAATTACTGGGATTACAGGCATGTATCACCATATCTCTAGCTTTCTCCTTTTTAAGGAAAAAAAAAAGTAGGGATTTGCCATTTCCGTTTTTTACAATGATGGTGACTTCTTACTTAGAAACTGTTTTGGAAAGTAGAATGGGAACCTGAGCTGTTTGGAATTCTTGGAAACTGAACAATGTACATGAGGAAGGTTCTCTGTAGGAGGCTGAAGAAAGGGGATGGGGGTGGGGTCATGGCAGCCTGGCTTCACACTGAATCAGTTATTCTTCATGTCCAGTATATATGGAGAATAACAGCAACTGCTGGGTCTAGTCTCTGTGAGGATCAAATGGGCTAATATGTGGAAAGCGCTTAGGACAGTGTTTGGCATGTGGCAAGTGCTCCATATATGTTAGGTACCATTATCAGGTCAAAGAAGACCATAAAAAAAAGACAGAGCAAGGTGCCTTCCTTAGCATCAGAAGCTGTTGAATCAATGCAATAAAAAGAAAATGAGAAATCAGTTTCAGAGTGAATAGTTTGCAAAATGCCAGAATGAAAAAAAGAGAATCTCCTAGACTCACAGACTGAAGGTCCCATAGCCTACCGCAAAACTGTGCTTGAGCTTCTAGACTATTCAGGGTTGCTGATTTACAAAACAAAGCTATAAGGGACAGATTTACTTTCTTGTTCTCTTTCTTTCCCCTCCTAAAGTAGACAGAAGAGAAACCAGGACTTTTCCTCGCCTGGAGGCAACCCACCACACCCTATCCTACAGCGCACTGACCTGGCAGTTTTGACTTCACTGGCTGTGAAGCCCCAGGAGCTCCCCGGGCTGCAGGTTGTAACTTGCAGTTGTCTTTTCTCTCTCACCTGTTGCTGGAAGATTTCCAACTCTCCAAGAATCCTTTTTTGCACTTTCACTTTGGGCGGCAAAGGAAACCTTGAATCTAAACGGAGAATGCCCCACAGGTCCTCCGGGGCTTTCTGCTGAGTGTCCATGTAAATACAACTTTCAATAGAAACTGACCTCCTTCACTTTTTTTCTCACTGAGCTGCCTCTGTTTAAAAAGTTAGGTTGGAGCTGGGTATTATAGCTCTCACCTGTAATCCTTGCACTTCGGAGGCTGAGGCAGGAGCATTGCTGCCAGTTGAAGGCTAGTCTGAGTATGTAGTAGGTTCCAGTTCAGCTTGGGCAGAGCACTTATCATGTGCAAGGCCCTGGGTTCCATACCTAACACTGATTAAAAACAAAGCAAAATAAAACCCCTAACCCTCAACAAAATAAGTTGGGCAAAGTGTAAAGCCTATGCCTGTAATACCAGTATGTGGCCTGGAACTTTTCCATCTGCCAGTCTATGTTACACAGTAAGACATTAAAACAAACAAACAAACAAACAAACAAACAAAAAAACCAGATTCAAGCTAGCACCAGCATACACCATTTCAAAAGAAAATTTGCTGAGTTCTAAACCTCTGCACATTTCAAACCCTTATTTGTTATAGCCTAAATATGAAAAGCATATATATATATATATAAGAAGCATGCTTAAGGCTAGTCATCAGTTCTGGGGTCACGGCAAAAGACTCAAGACTCATGAAGAGGATGTCTTTTTCTCTTTCTTTTGGTTGGCCTGGAACTATGTAGCACCGGCTGGTCTCAAACTGTGGTAATCCTCCTGCCTCAGCCTGAAAAGTGCTGGGATTATAGGTTTGAGCTAACATGTCTAGTGCTATTCAGTTCTAACGCACTATTTCCAACATGTAATAATAACTTCTCATGCACACCCAAATCTGATTTTTGTGTTAGCCAAACAAAATGTTTGCAGGATAGATCTGGCCTACAAACCACCAATTAGCAGTCTCTGCTTGGGTTGACAAAGTGTTTTCAGTGTGGTTTCACTGAGTCTCCACTGCAGACAGGATGACACAGGCTTTGAAATGTGCCTATTTTAGTAGGTACTATGGGCTTGTCTCCATTTTATAGGTGAAAAGATCAGCACTGGGCTACCAAGTAACTTGACTTCAGTCACAGGACTGGAATTTGAATTTAGTTTGCTTCCCTGGCTCAAGGTTATGTCTCTGTGGAGGGTTCAAAGGTTATGGTCAAGGTTGAATGCATCCACTTACCCTGAAGGATGAATCATCAAACTAAGGTGCGGTGAATCCAACTAGAGAAAATCATTAGAATTGAGGATTAGACTCTGAGGTGGCAGGGAACGAAACACTGTTTTCACACGAAGAATCAGCTCCTGGGCAGCTTGGTCTTCACTGGAGTTGCAGGACTTAACAATGATACAAGGCCAGGGGCACAGGCCTGTAATTCCAAGTACTTGGGAGGTTGAGGCTGGAAGACCCCAAGTTTAAGGACATTTTGAGCAATTTACTGAGAATCTGTCTCAAATTACCAAACCACAGCTAGTGAGATGGCCCTGCGGGTAAAGGGACTAGATGCCAAGCATGACCACCTGAGTTCAATCCCTGGGTCCATATGGGGGAGAGAGGAACCCGTGTACCACAAGTTGTCCTCCGACCTCCACAAGGGTACTCATTCATTCATTAGGAAGGAAGGAAGGAGGGAGGGACGGACGGAGGGAGGAAGGGAGAGACCAGAGCCTGAAGAGCAGGACTTCTGCAAAAGCTGGGGCAACTGACTACAAGTTCCAGCGAGCAATGCGAGAAGCTTTCCCCACCCGTCCCTCCGGGCGCCCAGCGACCCCCGCAAGAACTACAAATCCCGGCATGCCGCGGGGCACACAGACCCCGCCCACCTCCGGCCCCGCCCCGTCTCGCTCCCCGCAGCCCCCTCCCGCCGGGTCAGCCCGGGAGAGTTTGCCCGGTGGCCGTGGCAGACGGAAGCCGAGCGAGATCCTCGGCGACGGCGCGATGGGCGACTCCAAAGTGAAAGTGGCAGTGCGGGTCCGGCCGATGAACCGACGAGGTGAGCGCTCGGCCGCGGGGGAAGGCGGCAGGTGCCTGTGGCGCGCTGGCGTCCTGGGGTCCCGCGCCTGCGCCCCTCGAGGGCGCGGACCGCCTGCGAGGACCCGCGCGCGGCCGCCCCGCCCCGCGTCCCGCCGCGCCCCCGGCCTGGCCGTCCCGCAGCTGTCAGCGCGCCTCCGCCCCGCGGCCTCGGGGCCGCCCGGGTCCCCCCGGGGGCTGCTGCGGCCCGCGCTCGGGGGAGAGCCAGCGCCGGGCGCACACCGCAGGGTTGCACACTGCCCCTTCGCTCGCTCACTTTTGCGCTTTAGCGTGCACTTTGGGGTGTTTGCCTAAAGGAAGGACATGCCTTTTTCCTTCTTTCTGGTTTGGGATTGTTGAGAAGTTTTGTTTTGTTTTTTTTTTTCCTTTTGCTTGAAGTCATGTGCATCATCTCAACAATAAATAGTCTAGGTGCCAAGATTCTTGTGAAATTGTATCTTTCAGACATTCTCAGAAGTCTGTAGGGAGGGTAGAAAGGAGATAACCCGGGTACGGTTAAATCATCTTTCCAGAGTCAGATGGCCCAAAGCTCAAGCCCCGAGTAGAGCTGGACTGGGTCACCTTTGCGCCTTCACCAGCAGGTTACTTTAAGTGAGATGGCGGGACTGAAAACATTTATGGGCAGGGTTTTCTTGGTGAGGTTGCTGTTACATTCCAGGAGACGGAACTGGGGTTGATTAGTCAGTCATTTTAAGTGCCAGAATAATTTTCTGTTTATTCAAAAACAATGTAATTCTGTGTAAAAAGTCCACTTTTTCCTTCTTTTTGCCCTTTTCTCCATATTGAGATATTCCGGTGAACTAGTTGACACATGTCTTTGCTTTCTTGCTCTATGGAAGTTGTTTTCTTGGGAGTAGGCTTGCCACCTGACCCTACTTAAGTCAGTGAGTGTGGTGAGTTTTCCCCACAGGGACTGATTTTAAGCTTTAAATCAGCTGCCTCCTTCCACCTGGCCTCACAAACGGAGCAACTTAGAACTCTGGCAGTTTTCAGAAGCTTCATTTTTGAGTATCTAAGGCATCATTATTTTAGTTCAAATTTATTGTGATCATCATGATTAAAGAACAAGCCGAGTGAAACATAACTTATCTGGGAATTGATTCAGAAAGGATGGGTTCAGCACATTCTTAAAATTTCCTTTTTGCACAGCACTTGGAAATGTCAGTGCTGGAAAGAAGCAGCTGAGCAGAAGAGAGACTGAACATAGAAATTCAGAACTTGTCCCTCCCATTGTTTCCCCGTCCTGTGGAGAGAGCTACCCACCTCTTGATTTGAAATTTGCCATTGATAATCCTTGTAACAGGGGTTCTAATAAGGGCCAGCCTGGAGTTGTAAGAAGGCAGGGAGTAATTTTAGCCATGGAGTACAAGTTTAGATGTTCCTTGGGTTGGACACTGTTTCTCTTCCTTTCTGTCCCTTCCCTCCTGTCTCCCTCCCTCCCTCCCTTCTTCCTTTCTTTTGATATGGTGCTAGAAATCTGGACTCTGACCCTCACTAGTGCAGCCAGTGCTTTATACACTTTATCTCTCCAGTCCTCTTGCTCTTTTGATTTTATTTATTTATTAATTTAAAACAAAGCCTCCTTATGTAGACCGAGCTGGTCTCAAACTTGCGGTCATCCTCCTGCCTCCATCACTCACGAGCTGGGATTACAGGGGTGCACTTCCCACTCCTGGATTGTTTACAGTAAGGCTCCATTACCCTGCAAGGTGAAGTGCTCAGCCTGTGGCACACTGCCTCCTCAGCTGCTTCCCTGTACCCTGTCTTGCATATCTTCTGACGTGCATTTGCACATCCCTTTCTACATCCATTACAGAGCATTAAGATGGGTTGGTTTTCAATTCCTTTATGAGATGACTGCTTACATAAACCTAATGGTTATTCTGCAGTACAATGGAGTAGAATTTTAAAGCCTGTGATTTCTAAGTTGACACCTAGAGTTCTGTACAAAGACTACAACAGAATCATGCACCTTTCCAGTGAATTCAAAGGAATAATTAATTACTTGGAATAGTTACTTCTTTGGGGAAAATGAATGTATTAAGTGATCACATGTAATTATGTCAAGTGATCAACGTTAGTTGGTGTCATAGCGCGTATATGCAGGAAGCCACCTGAGAAAATGACACAGGGCACTGAATGGGATGAGTCCCAGGAAGTACTTTTGCTTGTCTACACACTGCTGCTTGAGTCATGTTAGTATCGTTGGAGGCCAGTCTGAAGATTTCCAGAAACCTTTGGCGTACCCTTCAGTTCTTTGTGTGACTCAGTGTCTGCTTTAATCTCTGCTATACCGTCCGTGGGTTTGGGGAACTTTGTTATTTGAACATCAAGCAGTAGGCCCTCATTTAGTAGTAGCAGGAGATGTAATGATTGATCAGGAATATTTTTCTAACATAGAATGCAAAAGATAAAGAAAAGAGGACTGGTTGTGCTGGTACACGTCTGCCTTCCCTCTTTCCTTTCCTCCCTCTCTCCCTCCTTCTTCCTTCCTTTTTTTTTTGTGATGCTGGAAATCTAACCAGGGCCTTCTGTATACTAAACTGACTACCTATTTCCATTCTCTTGTTATGCTCCCCTGCATATGTACCTTTTAAAAATATTTATTTACTTATTTATTTAGACAGAGTCTCTCTGTAGCCTCAGTTGGCCTGGAACTTGCTATGTAGACCAAGGTGGCCTCCATCTCAGAGATCCACCTGCTTCTGTCCCCCAAGTGTGTGACTGAAGACGTGTGCTAGTATGCTTGGCACATAGGTGATCTTCATAATCTTAACATTACTACTCTTATTTTCTTTTGTTCGTCTGAAATGCAAAGCTAAATAGCTAAAGGAAATGGGTCAGCTTCATTTGTCATAAGATCTTGAAGTTGTATTTGCAGATATCCTTTTTGGATATTGTTTTGAGGTAGTATCTCAGGTAGTCCAGGCTGTCCTCAAACTTACAGTGTACCTGAGGCTGGCCTTGAACTCCTGATCCTTCTGCCTCTGCCTGGTAAGTGCTGGGATTACACATTCTACCACATCCAGCTTCTGTTATCTTTTAGACTGTACAGTTCAACAGATAAATTTGAATTCTTCCATGGACTGTACAGAACACCTTTTCATACATTATTGACCAATGTAATTATTAAATGATATGAACATTTTATGAGCATAATTGCCATTATTAAATTAGTAACACTCAGGAGTTTGATGTTTTAGGTAGTTTTAGCAATGTTTAACAGGTAAATAGATACTGACTGCTGGCCAGGTTTCTAGATTATATTAGAATGCATAGGAACAATCAAGGGATTGCCTATTTTTTAATATCTACAAGGCTAACCACCAAATGAAATAAATTATAAAAAATACAGTGTAGGTATTTGGAAAATACCTTTACCTAAGGGGATGGAACAGAAAATTACACTAGAAGTTGAGCCAGAAGATTATCTCAGGGGTTCAGGAGCACGGGAAACATAAGTGTGTTTCAGAAGGTATTTCCAATGCATTGACTTTGCATTCTGCAGCACTTAATGCAGGAGAAGACCTAAAGGAGCAGGAAATGATGTGTAAAAGAGGTGATGCTTTGCAGTCAGGGTCTAGTGTCCACGTGGTGGGACCATGACATAGCCATCAAAAGTGATGGTGGGTCAAAACCACTTAGCAAGAAGGATGTTTCTGTATCTGTGGGAAAAGCAGAATGTGGAACCCTGCAAGGAACTGTGAATAATCTAATGGTGGTGTTATTACTGAGTAAAATTGGAGTTGGCCAGAGAGAAAGCAGGAAAGAATGAAACTGCTCTTGTGGGAGGATTTTCTGAAGACTTTCTTGGTGTTGCCTGGTCTGGCCCTGTGTCTTCAGGTGTGCTCTCGGTTCTGCTCATGAGGAAATGGCTGTCATGTGAGAAGATAAGATGAAAAGGTAAACAGGTAGAGCAGACTGTTCCTTGATGGGTCAGGTGAGTGACAGGGGCATGTAGGAATTCAGGGAGTGAAAGACCTGCATGCCTGGTGACTAGGGGAGACCTCACTGAGAGGACAGCTCTTGGTTACAAAAGACTTCCCGGAGGAAATCTGATTTCCACTGGTGGGAGGAAGGCCTTGCTTCTCCGAGGAGTTAGTATGACTTGGGAGCCAAACAGACACAAGAGCAAGCAAGGCATGTTTAGGCAACTGAGACGAGATTGGCCTGCTCCAAAGGAGGAGTCTGTAAGGGCGAGTGGAGGAGGGGATGAGGGAGGTGGCGAATGACAGGGACCCCGGCTGCTAGTTAGGCCAGAAGTCAGCTTGGGGTGGCTGGTCTGGGTACTGTTTTGTGGCCACAAATAAGAGGGGGAAAGATGGCCGGATCCCAAGGCAAGGTTTGAAGACTAGGCAGATGACAGGTGCCCTGCCATAGCTGGCCAGCCCAAGGGTGCACCTGATGGACATGACGTCACACTCAAGTAGTCTCTTATTTGGGGGATGTGGTGAAACCCAGGTGACCCTGCCCACCAATGAAGACAAAGGTAGTCCTTAGGAAGTAGGGGATAGCAGGTAGTTTTGATCTTGGAGCTGGCATTGGGTGGGCTTTGGACTTTCAGATCGACAAATGTGGTGCGAAGGATGGCTGAGGTAGAAATTTCTGAGTGCTTGCTGAAACACAAGACACTTGTTTTGCTGGCAGCTGCTTGCTATGCTAATGTTGACTGAGATACCCGTCCATTATGGCATTGCTTCTGTTGGTTCAGGACCTGAGCCTTCTGAGAAGGTGCACACCCATGACACAGTTTTGTTGCAACCTGCATTATCGTTTCCCCCAACACCTCCATAAAACGTGACTAAGGCCTCACTTTCCACTTCTTCAGTTCTGAACGTAGAAGAAACCACTGACACATCTATTACTTAAGGAGATGAATCGTGGTGTTCATTGAGAGGAAACAGATTTATTGATCTCTGCTTGCTGATGGCAGAGCATGTTCTTTGCAAAAACTTGGCAGGGCTGAGCATTGTGCACTGTGGTGGGAGAAGTGTATGTGGCTGATGTAGGGACACAGATCTTTGACTGGGCGGTGCCCAGCTTTCACTCACAGAAGCTGTAGGCAGTGATATGTCCACTAGTCCATCCAGGTCAACAGAGTTGTAGAAAAAATATGATGGCTGTTTTTTTTCTATTTTTCTTTCAGAGTGCTGTGGATTGAACCTAGAACCAGATGCTCTAATTAATACTCATCTACAGGTTTGGGGTGGAGGTGAGGGGAATGATGAGTCCTGCTCTTAGACATTCAGCTGTCCTGAGTCAGTGTTTCTGTGCTGAGTACTGTGTCTACACCTGTGATAGTCTGTAGCAGGTGCCCGGAAGCTCAGTGGATGTACTAAGTTGCAGTTGTCCAGCTAGGTGGACACAGCCAGAAGGCACTTGTGTAGGAGAGTCTCTTACTCCGGGACTGGAGATCTGGAGCCATTACTCTAGAAGAGAGAATGTCACAAGAGGCCTGTGCAAAGGAGGGGGTCACAGAGGCCAAGAGTAAACATCTAGGAGAAGCACATCAAAACATGTCACACAATAAGTGGCCAGCAGTGAGGTGTCTCAAGAGTGACCAGTGGCTTTGTCCTCATGGCAGTGGATGGTAGTTTTCATGATCGTCACATAAATGGATGAATTGGTGGTGGGGTGTTGGCAGTGGGGTGAGGTGTAAGTGGGCCTGCCAATATGGAGGCCTCAAGTCTACATGAATATTCTCTCTAGAAGCTCCCAAAGGAGGATGACAGGTAAGCAGAGGGTGTCTAGAAGGCCGGTAACTGGCATTAGGCCCATCTAGCTGCTGCTGCTGGTTCTTCTTACTCACTGGGAGATATTTGGGCCTAGTACACGTGGAAAGCCAACAGAGAGGGCAAGCTTTCACATGGGAGACTGAGGATGGGACAGTCGTAGAGAGCTTCATTTTCTGGGCAGGATTAGAATGTGAAGAGCTTGAAAGTGAGAAGTGTTGGGTGGACTTCAGGTGTCAGAGTACCGTGTGTAGAAACTGTGTGCTCCAAGAGTGCATGAAGTATGAGTCCCACCCCCAGCACCCTATAACTGGGTGTGGTGGAACATGCCTGCAGTCCCAGCACCTGGGAGGTGGAGGTGGGAGGGGAAGGTCACAGCTGTTCTTGGCTCCTTGGTGAGTTGACAGTCAGCTGGAGTACATGAAACTGTTAAAAGAACAAGATCTGAAGAGTTTTAGCTGTAGTTTGTATCTATTGAGGGTCAGGGTTACACCACTTGCAGTGTCCTCCCCGCCTCCTCTGCTTCTCCCACCTTCCCCTCCCCTCCTCCCTCCCCCGTTGCCCAGGCTGGCCTCAAATCTCTAGGCCCCACCTGTCCCCCTGCCTTGGCCTATTGAATAGTTGGCTCTACTGGTGAGTGTCCCCATAGCTGGCTCCTCCTCCTCCTCCTCCTTCTCTTCCTTTTCCTCCTCCTCTTCCTCCTTTTCCTCCTCTTCCTCTTCTTTAACTTGATAACTTCACATACCAGAAATGTACCATTTAGTGTCAGGAGTCGCCACCATCTAGTTTCAGAATATTTACACCACTGCAAGCAGCAGCTCTCTGTCCCCTGCTCTCCCAGGCCCTGTCGGTCACTAATCTGCCTCCTGTCTACAGATTTACCTGTTATGGCATTTTGTATAAATGGAATCATGCAACATGCATCAGGCTTTTTTCACCCGATATAATGAATTTAATACCTAAATCATATTCTATTATGTGGATGTCCCTCATTTTGCTGATTCATTTTGTGGACTGGTGGGCGGTTCACTTTCTCCCTTTTGGCTGTTCTGAGTCGGTGGCTGTGAACATTTGTGTGCAAGTTTAGTGTTTTGATTCAGGGTTTTGTGTAGCTCAGGCAGCCCTTGACCTCACTGTGTAGCCAAAACTGGCCTTAAACTCGTCCTGCCCTTGTCTCCAGCCCCATCTCTACCCCTTTCTTCTAATCCTAGGTGCTGGGATTAGAGGCTGGGCCACCATGCCCAGCTCATGTGGAAACTTGTGGACACACATTTTTATTTATATTGGGAATGCGTAGCCATAGGGGTGGAATCACTCTGTGATACAGCAGCGCTAACTTTGGAGGAACTGCTGAACCATATTGTAAAGTACTCACAGCACTTTGCATTCCTGCCCGCAGTGCTGGAAGCCTCCAGTTCCCTGTCCTTGCTCACACGTGCTCTTCGCATCCCTCTTTGGAAGTGTAAGGGCCTTGTGCATGCTAGGCAAGCACTCTCCTGTTGAGCTAAGCACAGGTTTTAAAATACCCATTTCCAAGCCCTCTGACATTGCTTAGTTTCTTAAGCGTGTACACTTGTGTTTGGGGCCATATATGATTACTGTACCTCTTCCCGTGCCGTCCCCTCTCGTCCCCTCAGCCTGGCCTTCCCTCCTGTGCTTTTATCCTTCAGTGCTTTCCATAGTAGAGCTCGGTTACACTTTCATCCATCATTTATTTGTTGAGATTTTGGTATTTACTAATATGTAAAGGTAGTGATTATTTTATGCATATTTACGTATGGAAGGCCAATTTGCCTTTCTTAAAAAATTATTACATTTAAAGTGAGGCATGGTGGTGCTCGCCTTTAATCCCAGCACTCAGGAAGAGAGGCAGGCCCGTCTCTGTGAGATCTAGGCCAGCCTGGTCTCCATGGTGAGTTCCAGGCCATCTGGGGCTACAGAAACCTTGCTTCAAGACAGACAGACAAACTCACACATTTATTTATTATTTGGGGGGTAGGGGATGTACCACAGCACAGGTGTGTAGGTTCAAGGACATTTTCTACCAGGTGGGTTTCTGGCATCAAATTCTGGTTATCGGGCTTGGTGGCAAGTGCCTTTACATGCTGAGTGACCATTAGGAAGAGGAGAGGAATATGTGTGTGGGTAGTAGATTTGATTTAGAAATTATTAACTTTTTGGAGAATTAGAAAGGCAGATTAACAAATGAACAACTTAGAAATTTCCTTCATACTGCATATGATGCATTTCCCCAGACGGAACAGGAGTGACATAAGGGGAGTATCCTGGCCCCGCCCATGCTGTACTGTGAAGTCATTGGGGTGCGAACTATGGCCGATTTGTACATCGAAGAAAGACTTGTTTCAAATGATTGCTCACTCTTACAAGGTGACTAATATGCTGGCTGAGAAAGCTGACTTGTCAGCTGCTGAATCTTAGTATTATGAAGAATTGGACGTGGAAAAAGGCATCCTGTTTGGGAAATAATATGAGACAAAATAATAATAATATGGGCTTGTAATAGTTTGGGGACTTTAATGTTTATATGACACATTTCTTTTGCCCCTTTTTTTGAAGGACTTAGGTACTCATGCTCTTGAGGATTATAAGTTAGTCACACCATAAACTTAGAGAGCTACTAAAGGTAATTTCAAATTGGTTTTTACAGTGTTAATTAAATCCCATCTCATTATTTTAGACTTTATTACGAATAAACTTGTCCATGTGTGATTTACTATAATAACGACAGGCGTTTGGTCTGTTTTAACCATGTAAAATGTGTCAGTGGCTGTAAAGACACTTCAGATTGTGTCACCGCCACGTCATTCCATATGTGGAACTTTTTAACGTAGAACTGGGCATGGACATTCAAAACTAATCCCAGCACTTGGGAGGCAGAGGCTGGAGGAGTTCTACAAATTTGAGACCAACCTGGGCTACAGTATGAGACCTTGTCTCAACACACCTCCCCTAAAGAAAACCTTGAGGGTCTGTAACCATTAGACACTTATTTCCTGCTATCCTTCTGACCCTGGTTCCCACCACTCTTCTTTTTGTCTCTATGAATCTGACTGCTCCGGGGACCTCATGTGAGTGGAATCGTATAGTACCCTTTGTGACTACTTATTTCACTTAGCATGGTGACCTCAAGGTTCATCCTTGAAGTGAGTGTGATGGTACATAACTGTATCCAGTATTTGGGAGACAGAGGCTTGAAGACAGTCTCAGCTGCTTAAAGAATACAAGGCCAGCCTGGGTTACACAGAACCCTGTCTACAAAAACAAAGAGAGTTCATCCTTGTTGCAGTATGTACCAGAATTTCTTTTTAAAGATTGAATAATATTGAGTGTACACACTGTGTGTGTGTGTGTGTGTGTGTGTGTGTGTGTGTTTATGTGCATGTACCAGTCATTTTCAGTAATGGATACTTGGTGCTGTCTCTCTCTTCTCGCTCTTCTCCTTCCCTCCTCGGGTATGTGTGTGTGTTGGGGGCGGTGTATGTACAAGTGGATGTGTGTGCCCATGTTCTTGCAAGCAGAGGCTAGAGGACATTGTCAGGTGTCTTCCTCAGTTTCTCTCCACCTTAAGTTTTGAGATGGGTCTCTCAATGAACCTGAAGTTCATTTCAGACAAGCTGGCCGTTGAGTGAACTCTTGGGCTCACCTGTCCCTGTCTCCAATACTGGGGTTGCAGGCACACACAGCCACTCCTGGCTTTCACATGTTTGCTGGGATTTGAATGTAGGTCCTCTTGCCTTCATAGCAAGTGCTCTTACCCCTTGAACCATCTCCCTACGCCTTTGTTATGTTTTAAATCTAAGTTTGTGCCAAACCAAGAGGAAGATGTCTCTCTTTTGGGTTTTTTGGTAGACGGTTGTATTAGTTACTTTTGTGTTGCTGTGACTGAAGGACCTGGGTGAGGAAAGATTCATTTTGACTCATGGTGTCAGAGGACCCAGTGCATCATGGCCAAGGAGGAGGTGTGGCAGAATAGCTTGTATCATGGAGGACAGGAGGAGAGAGAGGAGTCAGCTGGAGACCTTTATTATATTTTATTTTGAGTGTACTGTCTACATGTGTGTGAGTGCACCTGGGTCATGCAATGCCTGCAGAGGTCAGAAGAAGGCATTGGATCTGGAACTGGAGAACCACCACCATATGGTTGCTGGGAATTGAACCCAGGTCCTCTGCAAGAGCAGCCAGTGCTCTTAACCACTGAGCTGTCTCTCCAGCTCCAGAATCTTGATCTTTTAACAATATATTTAAATTCAGTAAACCAGTATCATTTGACCAAATGCTATCTATAGCATTTTATATTAAAGTGCTTTTCTTTAAAAAAAATTAATTTTATCTGGTTGTAGTAGCATACTTTTATGTGGGTGCTAGAGATCAAACTCAGGTCCTCATGCTTGCATAGAAAGTGCTCTTACCCACTAAGCCCCTAAAATGCTTTTCATATATCCAGACTTCACACTTTGCAGATCTCACTGTTTATTTGGATGTGTTCTAGACAGTCAGACTCTATACATTCTGAAAAGTCCTGTGAAAAACTCTTCAGATCTGTCCACAAACAAGAGAATTGAGGTGGTGATTCTATCTGATAAATTCTGAGCTGATGGATATGACATCTCACCTCTGTAATCCCAGCACTCTGGTTGGAGGAGGATGGCCTTGAGTTCAAGACCAGCCGGGGTTATATAGTGAGTTCCAGGTTAGCCTTGGCTGTAGAGTAAGATGTTGTCCTCAGCTACGTGTGGTGGTAGACAACTTTTATCCCAGCCCACAGAAGGCAAAGGCAGGCAGATCCCCGTGAGATCCGGGCCAGCCTGTTGTTCATAGTGAGTTCCAGGCCAGTCAGAGCTACATAGACCCTGTTTCAAAAAACAAACAAAAATGGTGCTATTCTCAGGAATACCAAAAAAATAAATAAAAAAAGAACAAAACCAAACAAAAAAAAAAACCCCAAAACAACAACAACAAAATCCCCCACAAAAAAAGGTCAAAACAAAACCCCCAAACAGACAAAAATCAAATGAATACACAAAAATCACTGAGCTAACGAAGAAGTGTAGTTGTTTACCCATTAAAGGCTGCCTTTGATGGGTGTTAGATGTAGGGATAGATGGACTAATGTTAGCTATATTAATTATTAGGTGGTGATTATATGACATGACATTTTCCAGTGTCTTAATCATACCATCTAATGCTTCCATTTGTTTGATCTGATGACCTACTTGGGGTATGTTGGGGGCAGGGAGGGCTGCTGCAGAGGGGGAAGCTGGTCTTAAGAAAATAGGTCTTATGTGAAGCATAGTGGTGTGTGCCTTTAACCTCCCTTAGGGAGGCAGAATCAGGTGGACCTCTGGGAAATCAAGGCCAGCCTGGTCCATATAGTGACTTTTAGCTTCTAGGGAGACCCTGTGCGGAGGGTGGGGGCAGAAAGGAAAGAGAATAGGTCTTCCAGGAGTTGAGGCACACAGCTGTAACCCAGCACATGGGAAACTGAGACTAGAGGATCATGCATTCAAGGCCAGCTTGGCTATGCAGCAATGCCCTGCCTCCAGAGGGAGGGAATGACTACATAAATCAAGGGACACACACATACGTATGGCAGAAGCATTCAGACGCACAGATGTTGAAGGAGAGCATTTAGATTCCTTGCATCCTTTCTCAGAACTCAAGATAATTTGGTAATACATTCTTGGGGAAAATATTTAGCACCCAGTCTTGCAGGCAGGCAGGCAGGCAGGCAGACAGGCAGACAGGCATCTTTATAAAAGGAAAAGTACACCCTGACCAATTGTTCTTGAAGAAACTGACAACCGACATTGTGGTGGGTGGTGAGCTTCTGAGTCAGAGAATTTCCGGAGCTGTTGCATTTGTGTAACTAAGATGTGTGTGAGAGGCTGGGGAATACAGTGTAGATACCATTGGGCCAGCATATTAGCACATTTTGATGACTGTAAATTGTCAGCTCAGCCTACAGAAGCAAGGAAGTGCTGGAGCGTCTGAAAACTTGCTGCCTTCCTTGTGATCGTCGAGAGCTGAGTGAAGCAGAAAGCACTCCAAACAGAAGTGAAGGCTGGCTGACCGCCTGAACCCAGCTGCCCCTTTGGCATTGGTGTTCCCCTTCTAGGTAAATCAGAAGAAATGTAGAATGACTGACATTAGCAAGTTAACTCGGGACTAGCAAAAGGCTGTTGTTTTATTTCACACTTGTTTTCTGAGTTTAAATGAAAAATTGTCTTCCTAATGGTGGAAATACTTCATAAAGCTTGTGACATTGACATTTGGCCAAGGTCATTTGGGAAATACAGCCAAGTGCGGCAGGGCACAGCTCCTTAGCCCTTATCTTTTGGCAGCAGAGAATAAGGGAGGCAGAAAGTTTCATTCTTTGGGTCAGACAAATAGGGGTATAAAAGCAAGAGCACACAAACATGCAGTCTATTCTGTTTTAAACAACTGCACAGATGGAATTCTCATCTCAGACAATGCAGCCAACTTCATGTTTTTTAGTAAGCTCAGCTGTACACTTGTCAACACAATCCTAGAACATTTTTTATTACCCTCGAAAGAAAACTGCACCCTGTAACAGTCATTCCTATGCATGGAACAACCAATAATTTTTCTGTCTGCAGACTTCTCCACTCTGGACATTTAAGTTGGTGGAATCCATGTGTGGTCTTTGGTGACTGTCTTCTTAAAGTTTTTTAAAAAATATTTTGTGTATATGAGTGTATTGTCTGCATGTGTGTAAGTGCATCCATGTTCTGCCATGCCTGTAGAAATCAGAAGAGGGCGTCAGAGTCCCTTGGAACTGGAGTTACGGAAGGCTGTTAACCACCAGGTGGATGCTGGGAACCAAACCCTGGTCCTCTGCAAGAGCAATCGATGCTTTTAACTGTTGAGCCATCTCCAGTCCCTTAAATTTTTTTTTGTTTTGATTTTAAAAATTTATGTATATGAGTGTTTTGCCTGCATGCATATAGGTGCATCACATGCATGCAATGCCTGCGAAGGCCAGAGAGTGTGTTGGATACCGGGAACTGGAATTAAAGATGGTTGTTAGCTGCCATATGAGTGCTGGGTCCAGACCAGCACCAGACCAAACCTGGGTCTTCTGCAAGAGCAGCTAGTGCTTTTAACTGATGAGCCATCTCTCCAGCCCCATTTTGTGACTCTTTTAAATAATTTAAATTTTTTATTATTATTGTGCCTGTCTGAATGATGTGTTTATGTAGCTGCATACACACCATGGTGCATGTTTAGAGGTCAGAGGGCAACTTTGTGGACTGATTTTTTTTTTCCTTTCCCCTTTATGTGGTGACAGAGATTGAATTCAGGTGGTGGGTTTTGCATTGTAAGTGCCTTTACCTGTTGAGTCATTTCATTAACCTGTGACTGTCTTTTTTTTTTTTTTTTTCAATTAATGTAAGCTTCAGCCAAAGTTTAGTTTGTACAATAGTTCATTCATTTTATTACTTAAAAATTGTTATTATTATTATTATTATTATTATTATTGTGTGTGTTGTATGTGTGTGTGTGTGTGTGTGTGTGTGTGTGTGTGTGTGTACTTGATGAAGTCAGAGGACAGCTTTCGGGTGTCATTTTTTACTTCTGCCCTGGGTTGTGGGGATTAAATGCAGGTCATCAGGCTTCCCCATTAAGTGCTTTTACCTGTGCTGACCTGGGTATTTAGTTTTTGAATGATGACCATTCTGTGAACAGATAACATCGTCCATGCTTTGCTTGATGGACTTCTGGAGTTGTCTCTACTTCTTCTTTATTCAAAATATGCTGCTGTGAACACTTGTCTAGACGTTTTTGTTGGACCTGGGTCGTCATTTCTCTTGGACATATGTTTAGGGTTGAGTCACTGGCTCATAAGGTAACCTTGCCAAATGGTTCTCCAAAGTGATCACACCACTTTTTGTGCCAGTCACGTGCTAGGCTTCTGCCTTCCCCACATCCTTGTCAGTCTTTGTTGTGTTGATCATAGTTCTCCAAGTGGGTGTGAGGAGGTGTCTCAGTGTGGTTTGGTGTGCATTTCTCCAGTGTCTGGTGATGCTGAGTGCCTTTTCCTTGGCTTACTGGGCATTTTTGATACCTGTTTTGAGAGGTATCTATTCTGATTCTCTGTCTGTGTGGAAATGAGTTTGTCTTTTTTATTATTGAAGCATTGAGTACTGTTTTCTTTGTGACAGTGCCTTAGCCCAGGCTAGCTTCAAACTCCCTATATATAAGGATCGTCGTGAACTACAGATCTTTCTGCCTCTACCTCCCGAGTGCTGTGCTTACACTACGACACACAGTTAGGAGCACTATATATATTCTGATACACGTCCTTTTGTATATGTTATTAAAAATATTTTTTTCAGTTCTGTGTTGTCTTCGCTCCATCTTTCTCTGTTTCCTTCTCTCTCTGTTTTTGAGACAAGGTCTTTATTTCCAAGGCTGGCCTCAATCTTGCAGTAGATCTCCCGCCTAAATTCCCCACATTCTGGGATTGCAAATGTGGGCCATCACACTCAGCTTTTCCTGTTTTCTTAGTATCCTTTGAAGTATAGCAGTTATATTTTGATGAAGTCCAGTTTTTTTGTTTTTTTCTTTTTTACTTTGTTCCTTGTGCTTTTGGGGTTGTATCTGAGAAATCCTTATTTGACTGAAGGTCTTTGGATTTATGCTTATGTTTTCTTCTAGGAGTTTTAAAGTTTTAGCTCTTGCATTTATATGTATGTGCATTTTTAAGACAGGGTCTCCCCTAACTCTTGGCCCATCTGCTGAGTGCTGAGATTATAGGCATGAACCTCAATGCCCAGCTCTTTGACATCTACCCATCCCATTGATTTTCTTTTAGGACGGTGTGAGGTAGGAATTCACTTTCGTTATTTTTATTTTTAGATTTATTTATTTACTTTTTGTCTTTTGAGACAGAGTCTATGTAGTCCTGGCTGACTTGTAACTTGCTGTGTAAACTAAGCTGGTCTTGAACTCATAGAGATCCACATGCCTCTGCCTCCTGAGTGCTGGGATTAAAGGTGTGTATCACCATGCCTGGCTAAGTTTTGTTTTTATTTTATATGTATGTGTGGTGCCCATGGAGACCAGAAGAGGGCATCAGGTTTCCTAGAACTGGAGTCACAAATGGTTGTGAGCCTCCGTGTGGGTTCCCTCAACTGAGAGCATCAAGTGCTCTTAACCATGGAGCTGTTCCTCCAGCCCCCATTGTCATTCTTTTGAATGGATATCTACCTCTTCCATCAGTATTTAAGGACTGTTCTTTCCCCATTGCATCCATGTCAGAATCAGTCAACCATCAGTGTGGAGTGGACTTCGGATTCTGTCCCATTGATCCGCAAACCCACTTGCATATATAGCTGTCATTATGGTAACACATGTTGTCTTGGTAGCTGCGGTGCTCTGCTAAGTTTTGAAAGAGGGGAATATGGAGTTTTAATTTTGTTTGGTTTTCTTTTTAAAGACTGTTTTGGCTCCTCTGGGTCTTTTGTTGTTCACGCATTCATTCACTCACTCTTTCAGTTCTGGGAACTGACTTGGCCTCACACATCCTAGACAAGTGCTCAGCAACTGAGATACACCTGGAGCACTGCTCATTGATATTTGGGAAAAAAGCCACTCAGTGTTTTAATAGAATTTGCTTTGTATCTGTTTTGTATCTCTGTGTGTGTGTGTGTGTGTGTGTGTGTGTGTGTGTGTGTTTATGTGTGTGTGTTAGGATCTGGGGATTTAACCCAGAGCCTCCTTATCTTGAATCTTGTATATTTGGGGAATTATTGCCATCTTAACAATATGAAAGTTTTCAGTTCCCATTTATTTAAGTCTTAAACTTTTTTCAACACTTTTGGAGTTTTCAGTGTATGAGTCTTTTAAATTTATCCTAAGGTGTTTTCATTGTTTGGTTTTGGTTTTGTTTTTTTGGTTTTTTGAGACAGTCTCCTTGTAGCACCACGTGGCCTGGAACTTGCTGTGTAGACCAGGCTAGCCTTGAACTCACAAAGAGCTACCTGCCTTTGCCTGCTGAGTGCTGGGATTAAAGGTGTGGGCCTGGTTGCTTAGTCTGAGTATTTTTAATATTTTTGATGCTGTTATAAATGAAATTATTTTCTGCTTCATTTTCATATTTCGTTGCTAGTTTATAGAAACACAGCTGACTTTTATATATTCGTAATATATGTGTGTACATAGATCTATAACATTGTTTTAATAATCTTTTTGGTGAGTCCTGTAGGATTTTCTGTATACAAGATTTTATCATCTGAAAGTGGAGATAGCTTTATTTCTTTCTGATCTGAATGCTTGTTTTGTTTCTTGTCTAACTGCCCTGACTAGAATGTCTAGTGTGACGGCTGAGCAGTACCCACCTCATTCCTGAGTGGTTGTCTAGTCCTTCTCCATTATGTGTGATATTAGCTTCGTGAGACTCAGATGGTTCCTTTCTGTTTTTAGTACATGTATCACAGACCACTGTTGGAGTTTTGTTAAATGCTTTTTCCAGAATCAATTATTTCTTTTCTTAAATTAAAAAAAAAATGTGGCATTGTTTTCTTTAAGAAATAACGTGGTTATATTGAAAGCTATGTAATTTGGAAAGGGAGTGAATGCAAACTCAAAGTGACAAATTTCATATTGTTGAAGCTTGGTAGTACAGTTTTATCAATAAATAATATTCAAGAACATATAGAATTGCAAATTTAATTAAGTATTTTTGGTTTGAGAATTATCAGATTACTTATAGTACTTTTATTTTAAACTTCACAAATAGTGACGTCTATCTCTAGAATTTCAATTAGGTGATTTACACGTTCTGTAGGGGACAGGTGAAGGCACTGGTCCTGTAAAAGAGTAATAGAAAGATGATGGAAAACCTCTTTTTGTCTGGGACTGGGAAAGTTCAATGTCAAGGGCTGGGGACCCAGGACCATGTGTGGAGACAAGACCACAGCAGGCCCTCAGGGGATGCGGGAAGTCCATTCTAGAGAATCAGTCCTCCCAATACCACAGTCTGCAAATGACAGAGACCTCCCTGTTCCCAGAGGCAAAGCTACTACTGCCAGCACGACCTGGGACCTCGAGGAGGGGCTGCAGCCACTCAGAAGGCTGAAGCTGCTCCTGACATCCAGAAGTTCTCCGCCCTCCACTCTGCTCTGCCATTAGAATTATTTCTTAAAATGACTTTTTTCTCTTGTTTTTAATCTGCAGAAATTGACTTGCATACCAAGTGTGTCGTGGATGTCGATGCAAATAGAGTTATTCTGAATCCTGTGAATACCAATCTTTCCAAAGGAGATGCCCGGTAAGGGAAGAAACACCATTATGGTGGGTGAAGTCACCAAGGGCTGCTGAGAGGAGTTCACTTGAACAGATCTGGAATGCTTGCTGCAGATATAAAGCTGCCTTCTTCAAGGCTGGAGTGGGAAGGGGTGAGAGTGTCAGAATGAGCCTCGGGGACTGAGGTCATTGAGGAGGGTGTTAGGCAGGTGGTGCTGAAGGGCTAGGCCAGTAGAAGAGAGTGGAAGGGAGGCCTGTGAACTGATTCCTTAGTGAGCGTGGCTTTGATTGTGCTATTCCAGCTCGCTCTGTCAAGCTGGGTTCAAGCGGTCCCTTCCTGAAGGTCTTCCTATAGCCCTCTGACCGTCCTCTCCTCTAAATCCGAGTGGACTGTAGACTGTAGCACCTAATTTAATGGTTGTGTATGTTAGTGCTGGTTCTGCAGTTGATGGGTGTTAGAGGCTGAGGACGAGTGTTTGAGCATCTCCTGGGTTTGGACATTTGCATGAACAAAAGGGAAAGGGGGAAGTGAATTGAGAGAGATTAATGAGATCACTTAGGTTTTCTCAGCAGACAGAGAAATTAACCACATTAACTAAGCTGGACCCAAATTATAGAAAACTTGGAAAGCATGTGCAAGGCCCCGGGTTCAATCTTTAGCATCTCTTAAACTGGGCATGGTGGTGGTGATGCATACCTGTAATCACAGCCCTCTAGAGGTGGGGGCAGAAGGATTGGAAATTTGAAGTCATCTTTGGCTACATTGCAAGTTGGAGGCTAGCCTGGGCTATGGAAGCAGTGCTGTAGGGATGGTGAGCTTGCCAGTGGAATGTGCCGTTGCTCTGGATAGTGTCCTTTGAGGGATCATCACTCTTAGGCTTCAGTGCAGATGCTTTGGCTCTGTCTGAACTATGGACAGCTTTCAATTCTGAGCACAGAATTGAACTCTATGACCTAGGCTCAACATTCTGGCCCTGCCACTCACAGCCGCCCTCGCTCTTGGTTCCTGAAGAGTTTTGGTTGTCTGTTGCTGCCTCACAAGCGACCTCAAAAATGCAGCAGCAGTTGTGTGTTGTTCTGTGGTTTCTGTGAGTCAGGAGACCTGTCAGAGTATGGCAGGATGGTTTGCTCTGCTCTATGCTCTGTGAGGTCTGCCTGGAAGACTTGAAGGCAGGGTTTAGAATATTCTGGGATGTACTTGGTTATCAGGTCTGGAAGTTGATGGCTCCTTTTGGATTGGAGGTGATTCTGCTTGTGCAGAACAGCAGTTCTTAATCCAGTGACGGGTTCCAGAAAAGACCAAGCCGGGAAGAGTCTGCCTGGTATGTCCCAGTGTCTGCTCCTACAGGTCAGGTCCATCACATGTTCTTGCTTAGGGCTGATATAAAGCTCTATAGTTTATTACATTTTTTTTTTGTGTGTGTGTTTGTGTGTGTATGTCTGTGGAGGACAGAGGACAACTTACAGGAGTTGGTTCTCTCCTTCTACGATGTGGATTCCAGAGATTGAACCCAAGTCAGGCTTGGTGTCAGGTACCTCACCCCCTGAGACACCTCATTGGCTCAAGCTCTGTCATTTAGAGAAGAGGAAACATTCCTTTCTCAGTGGAGGAAGTCAAATATTAGGTTGTAAGGACAATGTTGGTATGAGGTGGGGTAGGCATCATGGCTATCTGGGGGGTGGGTAGACATCATGGCTACCTGGGGGGTGGGTAGGCATCATGGCTACCTGGGGGGTGGGTAGACATCATGGCTATCTGGGGGGTGGGTAGACATCATGGCTATCTGGGGGGTGGGTAGACATCATGGCTACCTGGGGGGTGGGTAGGCATCATGGCTACCTCGGGGGTGGGTAGACATCATGGCTATCTGGGGGGTGGGTAGACATCATGGCTATCTGGGGGGTGGGTAGACATCATGGCTATCTGGGAGGTGGGTAGGCATCATGGCTATCTGGGGGGTGGGTAGACATCATGGCTATCTGGGGGGTGGGTAGACATCATGGCTACCTGGGGGGTGGGTAGACATCATGGCTATCTGGGAGGTGGGTAGGCATCATGGCTATCTGGGGGGTGGGTAGGCATCATGGCTATCTGGGAGGTGGGTAGACATCATGGCTATCTGGGAGGTGGGTAGGCATCATGGCTATCTGGGGGGTGGGTAGGCATCATGGCTGTCTGGGGGGTGGGGTAGACTGCCAGCAGCATGTGAAACAGCCACTGGAGAAGGTGACCTTGAGAATCAGTGAAGCCACGGATCTTAACAGTGTGCCTCTCTCCCTCTTAAGGTCTTCTCATCTTGGGGCTTTGTGAAGAAGCAGCGCTTTTGGGGCCGCCCTCCCTCCCTCCCTCCCTCCCTCCCTCCCTCCCTCCCTCCCTCCCTCCCTCCCTCCCTCCCTCCCTCCCTCCTTCCTTCCCTTCCTTCTGTAATATCAAGGTGAAAAGAGAAAATAGAAATTTTGGAATATAGCAGCCAGTGGCATATGTTCACTTCATAAATTTGAGGGAAAAATAGAAAAGAAATCACAAATTAAAAGGTTAAATTTTTATTTCCAGTACACAAAAAAACCTCTTAAACCTGTCTTCCTGTCTGTCTGCCAGTTAATGAATCAGTCATCTATCTGAGACAGGTTCTCACTATGCAGTCCTGGCTGCTGGTCCGGAACTCACAGAGATCCATCTGCCTCTGCCTTCCAAGTGCTGGGATTAAAGGTGTGCACCACCACACCCAGCTGTAAACTTTTATTAATGAGGTCACTCATCTCGTAGAATACAAACTCATCTATAAAACACTTTATGGCTTCATGGGAGCTACACTTACAGGTAGAGAGGTAGGGAGATGTCAGTTAACATGGGCACATTCATGTGGTTTTAACACAAGTTGAGTTGGCGTGGTGGCGCATACCTATATTCCCAACACTTGGCAGGCTGAGGCTAAAGGTTTGTCAGCCTGGAACTCCATAGTGAGTTCCAGGAGCACAGTGAACCCTACAGCCATGTCAGCTGTTACTGTTAGTGTTACTGTTACTATTTTTTATGCTGTATTTAAGGTGAAGTCCATGCTGTCTTCATCGAGCTATAATACAACTTAATTAAAGCAGTAAGTATTTTTAACAAAGTATACTCATTCAGTACTTGAGTATACTTGGCTATTAAGAACTTACTTCTAGAAAATTTTGAAGTTTTTTGGGGATCAGAAGTTTTAAAAAAATTTGTGTGTGTGATGGGCACGCGTGTGAGTCAGAGGGCAGCTTTGTGTGGTCATGTGTGATGGGCACGCGTGTGAGTCAGAGGGCAGCTTTGTGTGGTCATGTGTGATGGGCACGCATGTGGGTCAGAGGGCAGCTTTGTGTGGTCATGTGTGATGGGCACGTGTGTGGGTCAGAGGGCAGCTTTGTGCGGTCAATTCTTTCCTTCCACCTTTCTGTGGATTCTGGGGTTGAACTCAGGACATCAGGCTTCTGAGCAAGTACTTACACCCACAGGGTCATCATGCCAGCCTAGTTCAGAAGATTTTATTCAGTTTTCCAAGTTTTGATTACCACTAAAGGACTAATTTGCCATCTCTTAAAAAGACGGAATTCCTGGGCTGGGAATGCTCAGGGGATAAAGTGCTTGCAATGCCAGCATGAAGACCTAACTTCAGTCCCCAGGACCCACATAAAAATTGTTGTAATCCCAACACGGGGAAGGTGGAGATGTGCAGATCCCCGAGGTTCCGTGGCCAGCCAGCCTAGGGTACTTGTCAAGCTCCAGGCCGGGGAGAGGCCCTGTGTCAAAAAACAAGGTGGATGGTGCCTTAGGAACAACACGTGAGGTTGTCCTTGAACAGGGACACACACACACACACACACACACACACACGGCCCCTAATTTTATGTTTGTAGTGAATAGGATATTGATATCTGTAATGCAGGGCTTTCTGGTTTATCAACTGATTTGAGGAACTAGGTCAAAGCACTGGGGATGAACAAACGGCTCCTTCTTAAATATGGAAGTGATACAAGGCAAACCTTATTCCCAGCATTACCTGGAGTACCAGTGAGTTAAACACTTAAGTCCATGACACCACATTTTCTCACATGACTAGTACTGAATATACACTGCATACATTAAATGTTTATTTTAGCATGCGTATCTCTTCTGCTTATGTTCTAGTACAACCAAATATCTGTTTGATGGTCTTCTTACCTGAATCAGTCTAGTTTTCTAGACTGATTCTTAGGACTTTCCAAATCCCTATCAGCAACGTAATTGCAAAGCATTTGGGGTCATATAAGTGATGATCTTGTCTAGGTTTCTGTCTTACTAGTAGTCTTCTCAGTGTGTGATTTAACTTAGCATTTTAGATACCAGTGTGTAATCTTAGTCCATGAGAGTCAGAGGCAGGAGAATTGCCATGAGTTCAAGATTAGCCTGGTCTACACAGCAAATTTCAGGCCAGCTAGGGCTACCTAATGAGATTCTGTCTCAACAACATAACAATACTGCCCCCTGATATTTTGGAGGACCTTATTATAACCAATTACAATTACATGATATAGACCCCCCCGTTTTAACTTGCTAAAACAAATCTTTAACTTATTTTATTTATTTTAAAGTTTTATTTTATGTATATAAGTATTTTCTCTGAATGTAAATGTACCTATGTGTGCAGTGCCCATAGAGGCCAGAAGAGGGTGTTAGGTCTCCTGGAAGGATGGTTGTGAGCAGAACAGAACTGGGTCCTCTGCAAGAGCAGCCAGTGCTCTTAACCACTGTGCCATCTCTCCAGTCTGGTCATTTTTTATTTGGATTGTGATTTATCACATTAAAGCTAATGCCTGTTACCCTGTTGGGCAAGAGGCTTTCTCAGACTCTGATTGTCCACATTTTGGACACATGAAGGTGGTTTCTTGTGGAAAGTGGCAGGCTCCCCTGATCAAGGTTAAAGTTCTTCATCACATAGGAACTACCACTGTGTCTAGTAAAAAAAAGCATTCTGAGAAGGTTTAGCTCTCTACTCAATGGTGGGTTTTGTAGTTTGTTTTCAGTCAGATGCTTCATCCTTCTTCCACACAGTTCTGTCACAGTATTAACAAGGAGTCTGCTCTGGCCAGGGCTGAACTAAATGAACATGTTTGTACCTCACTTAAGACACTCCTGTGTAAAACCCTTTTTCTTTATCTGCTGTTGTGTGTGATAATGAAGAAACATAGCTGTACTGTCATCGCTCTGAGGTGCCAGCATTAGGCTGGCCTGGAACTCACCGTGTAGCTCTAGACCCTCTGAAAAGCTCTGGGAGATCCCAGGAATCCTCAACCACAACTTGACAACTTGTGCTCTAGGGATTTAGCCAATTTTATAGACTCTTAAGAACCACATGCTATCTTTCATCTGTCTGTTTTATTTTATACTGAATTGTTTAGATTTTATTTGAATAGAGGATTATGTTATACACTGTATTAGGGTTCTCTAGGGGAACAGAATAGATAGAATGGAGATATCTTAGAAGGGGCTTGGTTAGATGAGCTTACATGATATGGTGTGGGTAGTCCAACAATGGCTGTCTTCACTGGAAGGCTGAATCTTCCTCTTCAAATAACCTGGCCAAGAAAATGCTTTATAGAACTAGTGAGATGGCTCTGTGGATAAAGGTGTTTGCTGACAAGCCTAGTAACACGAGTTCAGTCCCCAGGATCCATATGATGGAAGGAAAGACCAGATTTCCACAACTTGTCCTCTGATCATCACAGAAGTACCATGATGTGTATGCACCCTTGCCATAAATAAAAGAGGGGTGTAGGGTGGGGAGAAAATCCTTTAGGTATGCCTAGTGACCATCTGATTCCAGAAGTCCTCAAGTTGACAACCGAGATCAACCATCACACAGACACACGGAGGTTTATGCATAATATGTAATAAATTTAATGCATATTTTTAAGTTGTACCAGATCTAGTTGCCTAAAATGTGATCTTTTCACTTCCTTCTCTATAATTTTTTTTATTTTTGAGATGGATTCTCACATGTAACCCAGGCCGGTCTGCAACTCACTATGTAGCCCAGGCTGGCTTTGAACTTGTGACAATCTTCTCACCTCTTCCTCTTGAGTCCTGGGATTGTAGGTGTGAGTCATCACACTGACCATCTCCTCTACTTTTCCAACTGTCCAGCTCTAGGCAGCTCTGAACAACCCAGCTCTGTCTTTTTTCCAGTCTTTTACACTCTAATGCAGCTAATTTGTGATTTCCTTTGGGCCTATGTGTGGCGAACTTTTTTTCTGATTTATGTTCCTCAGACTGACATTCTGAGATATCCTGTGTGTGTGAGACCCCTCCTCAGCAGAATAGCATCGATGTGTAAATGTCCTCTTGAGGTCCTGTAGTCAAGAGCTCTGCTCAGCTCTGTATCTGCCTTCACTTCCCCGTTTTCCTGGGCATAAAACCTTTTCCCTTCTGGCACAGATTGAGCAGCTCGTGGCATATCGCTTCCCTGAACAAGCTTGGAGACCGCATCTGTAGTTTGCTGCCTTGCTTGGTTTCCTCTGACTGTTTTGGACGTTGACAGTTTCAGCTCAAGGTCCCAAACTACGTATCACAGGTGAATCTTCAGACCCACTTTAAATGACTGGAAAAGCGCATGCCGTCTCTCTCAGTGTCAGTGTCCGTAGGCCTTTGCTTCTTGTCTGGACACCACAAACAAGACAGCACCGCTTTTGCTCAGGCTTATGTCCCTCTTCCAGAGTGCACACCCCTTCCTGGGGATCCACACCTCAGCTCTTCTGCTTGACCTACAGCTGGGTGTATTGCAGTTTGGGTCCTCTATTGACCACCTAGAGTCAGCTCAGACTCCACAGGTCAAAGGGCACGGTCCCTACAAGGCAGCTCTACATACCAGCCTTCCCTCAGGGGCCCTGGTCGCATGCACCTGGGGTATGGATACAGCTCTGTAGTTTCCATGCTCCTTCTAGGTTTGCCTATTCCACCCACAGAACCCAGGGAAGCTGTGTATTTTAATTACTCTCTTGGGCTGGGGGTTCAGTTCAGAAATAGAATGTGTGCTTAGTATGCAGCAAGCTCTGGGTTCAGTCTCCAGCACCAAAGCATAAAAAGTACAATAAAACTACTGTCTTACTATAAAGGGTACGGATTAGAAGGACCAGCTAAATAGAGAGACTCACAGGGCAAGATCTAGGAGGAAACGCAGAGCTTCTGGGCCTTTTCATGTGGAATCAGTGGAGGTCACCTGCCCAGCACACCAGTGTGTTCACCAGCCAGGGGACTTCTGTGTCCAGACGTTTTTTTAAAATTCATTTTATGTATTATTGTGTGTGCATCATATGTATGTGTGGGTACCTCTGTGCCTCACATCATGGCATGTGTGGAGGTCAGAGGACAACTTTTGGGAGTCATTTCTCTTCATCTGCTTTTATGTGGGTTCCAGGGATGGAACTTAGGAGTCAGGTTTGTGCCACAAGTGCTTTTACCTGCTGAGCCATCTGGCCAACCCTGTGTAGAGTTTTTATCAAGGTTTCATTAAAGAGGCACAATTGAATTATTGGTCAGATGGTTGAACTCAGCCCCTGATCCCTTGCCCTCCACTGATGGTGGAGAGGTTCTCTGTGACTCAGAGCCCCAACCCTCCAATCTTTCAAGGTCATCAGTATCTTTTACATTGCTGAGTACTGTGACTCTCCTTACTTGGCAGCATAGACACAATGCTTGGTTGGCTTCTTGGTCCCTGTTCTTTCAGTTCCCTTCCCTGTAAGTGCATTGACCACTGTCCTGCATTTAGATGTTGTATTAAGTATTTTTATTATAGCTGTGACCAAACACCAAACGAGAAGTCATTTAAAGGCAGAAGGGTCTATTTTGTCTCACAGTTCAAGGGTTCAGTCCATCATGGTAAGGAGGGCTTGGCGGCAGGAGCATGAGGCAGCTGGTCACACTGTGTCCTCAGTTGGAAGCAGAGATAGGTGAGGTTTCCATCCCTCCTTCCCTCCTTCCCTCCTTCCCTCCTTCCCTCCTTCCCTCCTTCCCTCCCTCCCTCCCTCCCTCTCTCCCTCTCTTCCTCCTTTCCTCTTTCCTCCTTTCCTCCCTTCTTTCCTTTTCAAGACAGCATCTCCCATGTAGCCCAGGCTGGCCTTGACCTCACAGCAGCCCTCATCCCTTCTGTGTATGGGATTACAGGAATGAGCCACCGTGCCTGGCTCCAGTTCACCCCTTTATTATAGTTCCCACGCTTGGCAACCAGGGCCATTGTTGGCTTTGTTACTCCTGTCACCTGATCTGCGTTCTGCCTCTAAAGCTTTGAGACTTGCCTGTTCTGGGCATTCCGAAAGCTGAGGTTCCCTGCCTGGTCTGAGGCTGGCTTCATTCACGTGGGTGATGGTTTTTACAGTCTGTGCCTGCTGTCCCATTGATTAAGTAATTCATTGCTTAAATGAATTCTAGTCTGTGTCCCCATTTGGTAGTTGGTAGACATTTGGATTTTTTTTCACTTCTTTTGGCTTTTTGAATAATTCTGCCTGTGTGTGTGGTCTGTGTGGACATAGGTTTCAGTTTCCTGTGTGGAGCTGGCTAACTAGGCAGAGAATTGCCGGGTCATATGGAACCTATACTTACCATTTCCGGAACTGCCAAAGCCCCTGTGCCATTTCACGCTCCCACCAGCAGTGCAGGAGATTCTTCAGCTTGCTTTTTAAACAGCTATCACTCTAAGGATAATGGGTTACCTCTGGCTATTTGGGGAGCATGTCCTGCCTCAAGGTGTTCAAATTACAATGAAAAAGCAAAACAAAACACATCCGGCCAGCTTCAGCTCTTGGCTACCCCTAGATTTTGTTTTTGGTAAGGTTTTTTTAAAAGTTGAGGAAAATTTGAAGAGTCTAGTATTCAAAAGCTTTAAAGAATAATAGTGTTTCTATACCTGTCAATCCAGTTTAGTAAGTCT
The DNA here is from genome assembly GCA_035773235.1 of Eospalax fontanierii. Classification (NCBI taxonomy): domain Eukaryota; kingdom Metazoa; phylum Chordata; class Mammalia; order Rodentia; family Spalacidae; genus Eospalax; species Eospalax fontanierii. The sequence goes on along the minus strand of CM069542.1, from coordinate 56,101,152 downwards.
TCATCTGTTCACTTTAAACTTTTGTGATGCTACCTGATTTGGGTTTTTATCTGTCTTTCTCTGGCATTTACACTTTCACTATGTTTGTAGATGACGTCTATCAGGTGAACATTAACACGTTTTTTCAGGGAAGAGCCAGGTGTTTGACTCAGAAAAGACTGACCACCTTTTCCAGTGCTAACACCTGACTTTTAAAAGGCCAAAAAGTGTTACAGAGAGACAAACAAAATACTAACATGTTACTTCAGGGAGGAAAGCTATAACCTGGTGTTTGATAAAACCCCCTTTCCTTTTTTTTTTTCTTACCTCTGGGGTGGGCGGGTAGGAATAGAACCAGAGTGTCTCTCATCTAGTCTCTTGTTTATATTGAATTCCAAGCCATTGTGGTGGTCATTGTTGTTCTGTGTACCTGACTGAAGAGACTAGAGCCCTGAGCTGCATCTCTTCAGAGGAGCCGCTTTCATCAGCGTTAAGGTTTGAAAAGGCTTCCTGTGTTGTCAATTGTACCTTCTAGAACCCCAGCCAGTCAGTCCAGTTTCTTGTTTAGCTCTTTGCCTTCTGTCCAGGTGTGTGATGTGTGCAGTCCGTTAATGCTATATGCTACAGTAAAGTGGGGTGTCTATCATTCCTCCCTGTTAATCTCCCCGACCCAATGGCAGATCTTGAGAAGAGACCTTTTGAAGTTGGAAGCTTGTGGTGATGGAGATTGTAAGATCTTGAGCCTAGTGTGATGGTGCACTCCTGTAATCCTAAGTGCTTGGGAAATAGAAACAGGAGGATCAGGTGTTCAAGCACAGCCTCAGCTCCATATCAACTTGAAAAGCAGCCTGGAATTTATGAGACAGTCTCAAAAATCTCAGTAAAACAAAACAATAGCCCTCCCTCCCAAATAATCCAAGATCTTGATTCACCCAGACCTTGATTTCGCTAGTGTCCTGTGTGATGAACTGTTTAGTGCATTGGGGAAGACTCTCCAACAAGGCTGGAGGAGCCATGTGGGGATTTCTCTTGTTTTATATTAAACACGGGTACTGCCATCTCTCCCTACGTGTTAACTTAATAATCAGCAGACAATGTGGAGGTTACAGCTTCGGGTCTAATAAGGACTGTGTCTGAGATGTGGATCTTAACACCACTTAGTAAAGTCATTAGAGACCTCTTTGTTCCTTCTGAGGTGTTAGGAGACATCAGTTTAGTTAAGCTCATTAGGTAATTAGTGAATGTCTAATATGAGCAAAGCACACCCAGCCCTTTTTCACTCTAGTTTGGTTGGTGTGTGGATCGGCGCTTGTAAAACACATGCTGCACTAAGTGAAGTTGACTGTGTTTATTTCTCTTGAACAATATATGAGGGGACTTATGCTGGTAGTGTCTTTGAAATATATCGGGTCAATTTCCAACTAATGCCTTGTTAGTGGAAGGCATCATTAGGTCGTACTAGATAATGACTTAAAAATTTCTCCACTGCTAGATGGATGCTTATTTAAATGAAGATTTTAATTGAAGGAAGTCGTGCAAAATGTAATTATGGCATGCACAATAGACCTGCTTGTTCTCTGTGCTGTAAAATGACTTGAGTGAGGCTAATAGTTTTGCCTAAGTAGAATGCACTCCTCTGGAGAATGGAAGATAGCCTGCTTTAATTTCATAAGAGATTTTTCTCTGGGGAACCTGGCCACCGTAATTATGTGGGGGAGGGCAAAAGCCTGATTCTGTGCACAGAGGTTGTGACGGTTCTGCACTTCTTCTCTTTTGCAAATACTGTCATCACTGAGTGTGTAAATCATGTAGGACTTTTGAGGGTCATTGTGTAAATGAGTCAGGAAATATTTAAAAGAAAATATATGTGTGGTTGAAGGCATCCTGTGCATAGTTAATAGAAACAGAGAATCAAAATGCGGTCAGTATAATTTTCTGCCAAGTTTGACTAGCACAGCATAGCTGTCTACTAAACTGATGTTTGCTAGCTTATTAATAGTAAAGCTGTCTCAACCAAAGCTGTGGACAACTACCCCAGAATTTATGTTGTATGTATATATGTATGCATGTGTGTGTAACTGAGGCTGGCCTTGAATTCCCTCTGTAGTGAGGATGGTCTTCAACTGTAGATCCTCCTGCTTCCACCTCCTAAGTACTTGGATTACAGATGTGCACCACCAAGCCTGGCCTTGTAATTATTGCACATGCCTTTTATGACTTTTACTGGGAATAAAAAGGAATAAACTTTAGAAAATACTAACTGGATACTAACATTTAATAAAGTGAGGACGCTGCTTATGTGAACAAGCAAGTTACAACTAACTGGAGTCACAGTTTGAATTTCCCCCTGAATTCTGTATTAACATAAAGTGGCCAGTGTATGATCTACTAGACTATTTAATTATAAATAAAGATTAGGTGACCACTAAACCCTGGTTCGAAAGAGGTTCTTGGTTGTCTGGCCTTGTCCTTTGTTCAGCATCTGTATACACAGTTTTCTTGTTGCTGTGACAAAACACCTGGTGAACAGCTTAAGGAAGAGAGAGTTTATTTTGACTCACCGTTTGAGGGGTACAGGCTATCATGGCAGGGGAGGAGCAGTGGCTAGCCTGGTCTAGCTGTGGCAGCTGGAATGCGAGGCAGTTGGTCCTACTGTGCCCTCAGTCAGGAACCAGACAGAGGAATGCTGGAGTGCATATGGCTTCTTCCTTTCTACTGACCCCAGCCCACAGGATAACACTACTCACATTCCAAGTGGGGACGCCCCACAGACACACTCACTCAGAGGTCGATTCTAGTTCCAATGGAGGTTAGACACCACAGCATATCTCCCCTCACCCATTAAAGGCTTTGTTCTCCTGCTCCAGGCTCCAGAATAGCTGGACTAGAGTCCTTCCCCTGGCTTAGTTGTATTTAAAGGTGAGGCAGCAGTTTTCCTCGAAGAACTGGACATGAGAAAGCCAGCCATTCCCAAGTTGCTGTGTCATGATACATTGGGAATTTTTTTCTGATCAGTTCAATATGTGAACATTGACAGTGTACCAAGTATCAAGCTAGGAATTAGGATGATCTATTAATCCATAGTTCCATTGATTTTTGGTGGTGGTTATTTTTTGGGCACTGTGTCTATAAGCAGAACAGAGCTGGAGAATAGACAGAAGTCGCCATTCCACCGTGGGCGTTGTCAGACTAGGGCTGCAGCCTGAGTTGAACGGCACTGCCCCATTTCTTAGGAGAAGTGTCTTTTGTAAATTAGTATTGTGGAGATCTGGAGTCCTTAAATTCATCACAGAATTATTATAGAAAACTTTGTAATGTGTGGTAACTTTTATTTTGCTTTGTTTTTTAATCAAACCTAATTTATATATGCTTATAATAAAATCTTTTTTTGTTTCTTGGTGCTGGGAATTGAACCCAGGGCCAGCACTTTGCTACTGAACTATCCCTCCAGTCCAAGTAAAAACTTACAGAATGAACCATAATTAAAAAAGAAATTATTTATTTTATGTGTTTGTGTGTGCCTGAGTGTATGTATATGCACTATAAGTGTGCCGGAGCCAGTGGAGGCCAGATGAGGGTGTTGGATCCCCTGGAACTGGAGTTACAGGCAGTTGTTAGCTGCCGTGTGGGTGCTGGGGGCCAAACTCAGGTCCTTTGCATGAGCAGCCAATGCTCTTAACTGCTCAGACATCTCTCCAGCCCCATGAGTAATAATTATTAAGAGTAAAAATAAACCTGTCTTCATAGTCAAGAAAATCAAAATAGAATTTAGATAAAGATCATAAAGTATGTATTGATTAATTTTTCCATTTAATATTAAGAATTTTATTATGGGGAACTTGAAAGATGAAAATAATGGACTTCTATGTGGCTGTCTTCACTTCACTTCTAAAACCTTAGACCATGAGTGATACATTCCAGCTGTTCCCCCATTTCTTCATTCCTATATTTATTTGAAGGAAATTCGATTTACTCACAAACACTTGACTGTCATATTACTAAACATAATCACAATATCATAACTTTGCTTAGATAGTTAAAAATAGGTAGTACAGGTCAAGTACCCTTAACCAGAAAATCTGAAGTGCGAACTACTCCAAACATCTAAACTTTTAGAATTCTCTTATTTATTTATTTATTTATTTATTTATTTATTTATTTATTTATTTATTGTCACAGCTGGCTTGCAATTCACTTTGTAGTTCAGACTGGCTTCAATCTCACAACAATCTGCTTACCTCTATGCGCTGAGGTTAAAGGCATGTCACCACACCCAGCTCCAAAAATTCAAACTTTTTGAGCACTGACATGATGTCTGAGGTAGAAAATTCTGCATCTGACTCTATGGTAGGCCACATTCAAAATGCAGGTGCAGTAAAAATACTGTGTAATTTACCTTGTTGTATGTAAGGTGTAGATGGATTTCTTATATCTATATTTTAAAACCTTTTTATTTTTAGTATTTTTTATTGAATCATTGTATATTTCATACAGAACATCTCAATCAACCTTAATCACCTTTATACCCCTCTCCCCACTGGCACCCTCTATAGCGCCCCCACAACTGGAATCCACACATTCTTTCATCTGAGTCAAGGTCTATTGTGTCAAGTTAGTGTCCCCAAACGACCTCAGTGCAGGTTCATCCACTGATGTCTAGTCAGCCTCCCACGGAATCCCTCACTTTAGGAAGACTAGCCCATCCTCATCCAACAGTACTCAGTTGCCAGTATTTCTTCAGCAAAGGTTGGGGTCTGCCGCCCTTTCCCCAGCGCTGTGCTGGGTTTTTGTCTGCCTGAGCTTGCATGGTCTTGAAGGTTTCATATTTTGACTTGTGTCTCCGCTCAAGATGCCTGTTACTTGGGTATGGTTGTGCTGATGTACTTATTCTCAAGGACCCTGTTCAATAGCACTCCTGAACAGTGGTTTGAGGGTGACTTGTGAGTTTGGGAGCTAGGTTTTCTTACATTCCTCATCATAGTGGTAGAGCCAGCGAGCCATCTTCTTCATTTGCTCTGTTAAGCGCATGTTCCCAGGAGGGGTTGTCCTTGCCCACAGGGTGTGTTCTGTGGAATGGAAGGTAGAGGTTTCTGTATTGGAGCCATTTTAGATGTCTGTGACTCACAGCTTTGTTCTGCTCTTGTCATACTGATGCTTTGGCTTCAATGTGTGGCACTGATTATGTTTGAAGTTTGCTGCTTCTTGGTGATTATAGTTACTGGGAACAATTTCCTGAAGATGAAAGACTAGTTAAGGTATAAGCTAGATATTGCACAGGTACCGTAGGTCTGATTTACCCAGAAGATGCTTTGTTTGGCCTGCTGTGTCAACATGTAAAATTTAGGAGGCATCATATAAAAATTCAGATTTGTCATTTGCTTAAACAGTCTGAAAATTTGACTGTACTGAGGCTGCTGCCGCTGTGACCAGGCCGTGAGTGCCTCAGGTCCCAGCTCATCCCTTCATGATGTCACCCTCAGGCGCCTTTGTACCCGTCCCTTTCCAGCCAATGGTGGAGATTCTTCCGGGCTTCTGTCACAAAGATTTCTTTCCTGGACCTTACCCCGGGCTTTGGGACTCGTATTATTTTTTCCTTTCCCCCCTTTTTTAAAAAGTTGTTATAAATACACAGGTAAATACATACCCAGGAGGCTAAGGCAAGAGGATAACGGTTTCAAGGCTACCCTGGTCCACACAGGGCGTTTGAGATCTGCCTAGCATGCATAGCAAGACTGTGTCTCAGCTCCCAACCAGAACCAGCAAACCAAAGACCAACAAAAAAGTTGTCTGAGGTAGTCCATACTTTCTTTGTACGTAATGTCATTTTATTTTATGTTTATATATGTATTTCCTGAATGTGTGTAAGTACACCCATGTCTTGCAGTGCCCATGGAAGACAGAAGAGAGTGTTGGATTCCTTGGAACTGGAGTTGTGGACAGTTGTTAACAGCCATGTGGGTGCTGGGATTCCAAACAAGGTCTTCTGTAAGAACAGCCAGTACTCTTCACTGCTGAGCCATCTCTCCAGTCCCATTGTTTGTTTGTTTGTTTAAAGAGTAGATTTAATTACAGTTTTTGTGTGTGTGCTAAGTCTTGAACCCAGGGCCTAGTATACATATGTATACTAGTATATATATATGTGTGTTGTGCCATTTGGCTAAGTGAAGTCACTCTCTAGTTAACTTCTTTAAGTATAGGTAACCTCCCTCCCCCGGCCATGAACATCCCGTTTACCAGCCTTCACCTAGCTTTGTGGAGAGGGTTGCTGATTAGTTTAACAGAGAACTGTTCGAGATCAAGTGGTGCCCTGCGCTGAATGGGCCTCGCCTTTCCCAGAGGCTTCGGCAAGTTCTCAGGCTCTGATTTCATTCTTGTCACTTGTATCAGACACCTCTGTGTGATGCTTCAGACCCTCCAGCCTCACCTCTCCCTGGAGCCTTTGATCTCCTTTCAGCCCTGGCTGTTGCCAGCTGGACCTGGACTCTGAGCAGTCTCACCAGGTCGCAGCTGCACACTTCTCGTGCTGCTGCTCTCCACTCCGGGATGCACTCGGCCTGGCATGCCGAGGACTCATGTGAGGCAGCTTCTCTGTGCACCCTCCTGCTGTGCCTCCCTGGCCCTTGGGTGACCAGCTCTCTCTGGTTTGCCCTTTCACTTTTTACCTTGTAGGACTTGGTACTGATTATTACAAAGACTGAACTTTATAGGAAGAGGTCAGGCCTGCTCTTCCTAGGGTGGCTCAATGTTTTTGATTCATCAATCTCACAAGCTTTAGAAAGACCCTGATTAAAGTGTTGCTAGTGACATGTAGTCATCCTCTTAGCTATGGGGATAAGAAGAGGCAAGTGTTGGCTGAGAAGCAAAGGACTTAGACTGGGTGAGTTTGGGGCCTCCTTTATCAGCTGTATAAATCTGGAAACTCACATTACCCGCTCCCCTCCAGGCTTCAGTTGCCTTCTCTATGATGTAGGGGTCATGGCACTATAATTCTGACCCTGAAGGCTTGCTGGGGTCATGGTCAAGCTCTTATGTAAGTGCCATGATCATGGTAGATACTTGGTGGACAATGGCTGTTCTTATGTGCCAATAGATTTATTCTGATCAACCTTATGCAGATTTCATTTGCTAGACTATGTCCTATTTTAAGTGATATTAAAACACTCTGCATGCTGGCAGTGAATAAATAGTGATAGATTAGTTTAACATGTGGTTACTGTATCAGGTTTCTCTTAACAGTAATCACAGATCCATTAAGCAGTAGAGCTAAGCTTAGTTTTTAACCTCCCAGATGGCAGGATTGTGGGTTTTCTCTGAAGAGCATCAGTTGCAAAGTGTTGTTCTGAGTTGTTTGCAACTGATCAAAGAGCCATTATCCTCTTAGTACAAGGCTGTGGTCAAGATAGCTGCATGTGGCTGTTAGAAGTGTAGACAGCAGCCGAGAGTTCATGGACATGCAAGCCCCAAGTTGCTTTTGGATCTTCCCATTGGTGGTGAGCTGCGTTTTATTATTATTATTAATTATTCTTATTGTTGTTTTGTTTTTTGGGGGGAGGGGTAGCTCATTGTGTAGTCCTAGCTGGCCTCACACTCTATCCTCCTGCCTCAAGTTCCTGAGTGCTAGGATTATAGGCATGTGTTACCTTTCCTGGCTTGATAGTTACTGATTGGTATCTAATTTTGTTAAGTAATTTTTTTTATGTTGTGTATGAGTGTTTTGCCTGCATGTAAGTGCACCACCTGCATGCAATGCCTGCAGAGACTGGAAGAGGGCATCACATCCTCTAGAACTGAAGTTGAGGCTGAGTGTTAGCTGACACGTGGGTGCTAGGAACCAAACTGAGGTCTTTTGGAAGAGCAGTAAGTGCTCTTAACTGCCGAGTCATCTTCCCAGTGCCTGGCATCCAACTTTTATGACGTTGGCAAGGTGCCTGGTAAAGGAAAGGCTTGCTTTTAGAGAAAGGAGATCACATTTCGGAGTCAGGGAAACTCATCCACAGAAAAGTATATTGTATTCACTAATATACTCAGTGTTTATCACGTATGTCAGGAGTGTTGACTTGAAAACAGTGGTGAACCAAAGGGGGTTTGGACCCAGGCTTCATGGAACTTGTTAGTCTGGCAGTGTGTTGTGGACTGATCTACACCCTTATGATCACTGGTAATGAGATAGTACAGTCACCTCCTGTGATTAGACTTAGGTGAGGGCACTGGCCCTTACAGCTCCGCCAGAGGACATAGGTTGCAGTACAACCTTTTGAATTCTGCCCATGCTTATTAGCAGGCAGCCACAGCATGAGTCATGCAAGCCTTTGCTAGAAACCCAGTGAGCTCACAGCTCCCAAACACCTAGCTAGAAAGGTTCTCTGGAGATGTGTGGAGCAGGAGTCAGGTATTTTGGGCAGATCTGAATTCAGGCCTGGCCAAGAACACTGCTCCCCAGGGACCAGGCTAGGCAGTTGACTGCCCTTTGTGGGTTGCCCTTCTAAGAGCAAAGATATCTGCATCATGTTTCCACCTTAACAGTGTCCATTTTGCCGTGAAAAATGATTTCTAGCATTTGTTTTGCTGGTGAACAACCCCTTTAGTGCTGATCAGAAAAAAAGATAGCTGGTGGTATGCAAAAACTGTTTGCAGAGCAGAAATTCTTCAGTTTTCTGTTTTCTTGCCATGAGCTCTTCTGGCAGTCAGACAAAGCTTGTGGGCTCTTTCTTAGACTTAAATTGTATGGGATTATAAAGGAGGCCAGATTATACTGACAGTTATCAGATATATTTTTAGAGATGTACAGTGGAGTAAGATGGGCTTGTTTATTACTGTGCTGACTAGCTGGATCTTGTTGGGGATAACTACTTAGACTTCAAAATTGTGCTCAATTTAAACGATATATTTACAACAATTAGTTTGTGATAGAAAAACAACTGATTTTTTTGTTAGTGGTACTCATAGGTAGGTACTGCTAATACTATAATTGTTGCTATATTAATAATTGAAAGGAGCAATAAATCTCAGTGGTAAGTTACTGAGAAATGGAAGTGTAACTTTTCCCACTGGGTTCACAGAGCCTCCTGTTAATTCTCTGCAGACTAGGAATCCCAGCTCTAGAGTATGCCTCCTTGATTGGGGGACTTTCACATGTTATGGCTCCTTCCTGGAGAGGGTTTCTGTGATTAGGGATCGGATACTCACTGATTGTCTCTGGAATGCCCTCATTCCCCTCACTTTATAGATGATGGGGTTGTTGTGCTTGGGGTTCAGAGACAGGCTCTTTCAGACATAGAGGACAGCATGACCTTGGGAATGGGGGAAGAAAGACTGATGTACCATATGTGAACACTGGAACACCGGAAGCCGTGTGTGAAGGGCAGACAGAGTGGCCTGACTGTGATCACTTCACATGTATCAACTTATGTAATTCCCATGATGGCCCTGTTATTATTTGCCATTTGCAGATGAGAAACCTGCATAGAGAGATTAAATAACTTGCCCAGAATCAAGACTCCAGACCTCTCTGGGACTTGAGACTACTCACTTAGCACAAGAATTACACTGATGACACTGTGGAAAACAGACTAGGCAGGGTGCTACTTCAGACAGGACATTGGGTCAGAGGCTGCTGACATGATCCTGGCCAGAGATGGAAAAGGTGCCCTGAATCCTGAGCATTAATAACAGGTGAAGAATTTTCCAGCCTAGGCACCTACACATCTCAGCTTTCAAGTTAGACAACATCCATATAATAAGAAATATAGCCCCATGTTTTTAAAAAAAAAGATTTATGTTTTATTTGAGAGAGAGAAAGAGACAGACAGTGTGTGTGTGTGTGTGTGTGTGTGTCCATGGATTCATCAGATACCTTGGAGCTAGAGTTACAGGCGGTTGTGAGCTGCCCCATGTGGGTGCTTGGAACTGAACTCAGGTCCTTTGGAAGAGCAGCAGCAGCTCTTAACCATTCAACCATGTCTACAGCACCTCCCCCGTTCCTGAATATTTTCCCAGCAGTTTGAAATCTCTCTTGCCTGTCTACAGCATTCCTATGTCACGACCTCCTTCCCTGTCTGAAGAATGTTCTTTTGGGACAGAATTTTGTTGTCTTTTCAGCTAGTGTTTCGCTTTACACCCCTGTGATCACCTGACTAGCTGGGGACACCAGCACTACGGTTCCTAAATGTGCACCGGCTGGTGACTCAGCCTGCAGTCATAAGATACTTACCCCATACTGAAATGCAGGAAGCCATCGAGGTCTAGCTCCTTGGCTAGCAGTCACTGAGAGAACTCAAGGGTGAAGTGGGAGGGACTTTCAGGTCAAGGGTATACTAGCATGCAGGCAGCCTCTCCAGCTGTGTTGTGTTGCCTCTGGAGGTGCATCCGGCCTCTGGATGTAAATGCAGTAGTACCTCTGCATGTTTTGACTCACCTATCCAGGAAAAGAGACGTGTGGCTGCACAGTGAGCTGATAGTGAGACGTGGCAGATTCTAAGGAGTTGGGCAGTATTTCCCAATAGCCTTCCACCCCAGTACAAACCACACTACCTCCAGTGGACTTCCTGTTGGCTGAATGTGACTGGGGAGATTTTAAGCTGAGTAAGCATAAGAGTGTCTTCAACTTACACAACCCTATAGTGGATAAATAACCAGACAGTCTGTAGCTCTCCACATCATAGATTTGGATGATTACCACTAAATGGAAGTTTTATGAAAACATGCCTAATCTACCTTTCAAGTTGAAAGGCTTGGACAGCTGGTTCCTGGTCCGAAATGTTTGATTGGCTGAGTTCAGGCTCAGCTCCTGGCCTTGTAGTGACATTATGAAAGTTCATGAATTTCACAGCAAATCTTAAGAGCCTACAGGTAGCGGGCTTGCCCCAACCCTTACCCACATAGCCTGTTTGACTCTTCTGTTGCTTTCCTGGACCTGCGAGAGATGCCTCTTTAGGCCAGACCGTGGTACAATTTATGGTCAGAATGGTTGGCTGGCTTTGTTTGTAGTCTACATAAGGCAGTGAGGATTTTCTGATTGTTAAAGAGAAAATATTATTCATCCTAGGGTCTCTCAAAGATAGTCTCTGCATGACTGTGTTTCACTTGTGTATTTAAATTTTTCCTTTCATCTTGAAGTCTAATGATCTGATTAAACTATAGTTTCTTAATAAATAGCTTCTGGTTAAGTTTATTTTGAGACAGTCTCATGTAGTTCAGGCTGCCTCTGCCTTGTATTCGAGGCTGGTCTGGAACTTCAGATCCTCCTGCCTTTTCTTCCCAAGTGCTGGAATTACAAGCCTGTGCCACAATGCCTGACTCCTAGTCTCTAATTTTCAATGAACATTCATTAAATGCTTCATATTTAGCAGGCACTGGCCATGTGGTTGCTGAGGATATTAGATGAAGGAACTGATGGATGAGGAGGGGACTTGATTGTCAGGCATGTTGTAAGGAGATGTGTTTGGGGAAATTCTGCAAAATATGTATTTCCTTTTCTTCTCTTCTTTTTGTTTTTTGGACATTGTCTCACTGTGGCCACAGCTGATCTGGAACTGGCTATGTAGACCAGGCTGGCTTTGATCTCTGAGATCAAAGCTTCTGTTCTTGAGTGTTGGGATTAAAGGTGTGCACCACTGCACCTGGCTCTTTTTTTTTTAAGATTTATCTTTGTGTATATGTGTTTCTCTGTGTGTATGTACATGTGTGTAGGTACCATGGAGGCTGGGAGATGGCATTGGATTCCCGGAGCTGGAGTTGGCAGGTGGTTGTGAACTCCCTGATGTAGTGCTAAGAACCAAACTTGGGTCTTCTGCAAGAACATTAAGTGCTCTTAATTGTTGAACCATCTCTTCAGCTCCCCAAATTCATATTTGCAAACTTAATTATTGCAATTTTCCTCTCCCAAACAGTAAGCTCAGTGTAACTGTGCTATAGTGTCCTAAGCCACATAGAGTATATCAGATGGGATATAGGCCTAAGATCTCCCGGAAACATTGTGTTGATTCTGTCATGAACGAGAGGAGGGAAGTGTCTTTAGAAGATGGTAAACCCTATTGTGACTGTTATTTGAAATGTTAGTGAGTGATAGATCTGTAACCTGGCAGATTCTACTGAAACATTTTGTGGCGTATGACCCAAAAACCTTCTGCCTGGTTTGGTTGGTGTTTTGTGATTGGTGAGATTTTAAGCTGGGCAGATTAATGCTTTGTTTTAAGACCATACATTCTCTCCATGCTAGTTCATCAGAGAGCAAAATAAGACCCTTCCATCGTCTTGCTACCCTAGCCTGCCTGCCTTATTATTCTGTGAAACAGACCTGTTTTGTTTTGGTTTTTTTCAGGCAAGTTCTCCCTGTAGCCTCAGCTTCATGAACTCACTATGTAGACCAGGCTGGTCTCAGAGATCTGCCAGCTTCAGTGCTGGGGTTAAAGGCATTCATCACCACCCTTTGCCCGAAATAGAGCTTTTTATGGCCTGCTTTGTGGATTATTAGAACTGAAGACCACCAGGCTTTTGACACACAGTGATAATGAAAAGTGGTCTTATGTAGGTGTGTATGCCTGCATATATGTATATGTGTACGGATTGGGGATCAAACCCAAGCCCTTGTGCATAGTAGGCAGGCCCCATACCACTGATCTATATTTATATCTATAGATCTATATCTATATATCTATATATCTATATCTATCTATATCTGTCTATCATATATATATATATCTAGCTTGGCTTCGATTATCATTTAAAAAATTTTTTTTTATTTTTTATGCATATGAGTGTATTGCCTGCATGTATGTAAGTGCACCCATGTCATGTAATACCTGTGGAGGTCAGAACTCCCCTGGAACTGGAGTTACAGATGGTTGTTAGATACCATGTGAGTGCTGGGAATTGAACCCAGGTCTTCTCCAAGAGCATCTGGTCCTCTTAACCACTGAGCCATCTCTCCAACCATTGTTAGTATTATTTTTAAAGAAATAAAATGGCTATCTAAACTTGGCTAATAGTGTGTAGGTAAATCTCCCTTTATCAAAGAATGGAAAATGGTGTCCAGGGGACACCTGTTCCCGCCACCAGCTTGCCCACCGGTGACCCTGGCACTCATTGCAAACCCTACCGGATAACCAGAGTCAGTAAGAGAGTCACAGGGCATCCACTGCTGGCTGCCAATGGATGCAGTCTCTGCCAATGTCTGTTTCTTAACTGATGTTTGATATATTCGTAGTTTTCTTTTCGGAGAAATCTCAGTTACATTGTGGTGCCCATAGCCATATTTTTGTAGCATAGCATCGAAGCCCCTTGCTCCTGCCATGGGATGCAGATGCTCCTGTCTGAATGCTGCCTGACATGTACTCTGTGACAGAGTACCCTGTGCAGTCCTGGATTTGCCTCTTCATTCTTTGATCTCTTGGCAGCAAGTTCTTCTATCCTAGGATTTTCTGAAACAGGAATACTGATGAGTTTCTCTGTATTTGCACATATGCCAACACGAGGTTGAGTGCTCAAAAGCAATTTTCAGGCTCCTGTATTCGGCTTCATATTTATTAGGTTCAGTGGAGTCCTAAAATCAGAATCCATTAGCCAGGTATGGTGGGTGGCACATGCTTGTAATCCCAGCATTTTGGAGGCTGTGGCAGGAGGTTGGAGAGTTGGAGGCCAGCCTGGAATACACAGCCAGACTCTGTCTCACAAGAAAGCAAGAACCACAAGCTGCAGTGAGAGGCCCCTGTATCTCTGCTGGAGTGTTTGTAATCAGAGAGACAGGCCATGCTAAGTCATCTGCTGCTGGTGAGATGGCAGTTGGCTGCATATACTTTGCTGTGTAGTTGAACTTTTCTAAAAGATTAAATATGCTTCTGGCATAAGCATCCTTACCATATGACCTGTTCATGAAGAATAAAAAGCAGTGTGCACACAAGGACTTACTGCTGAATGCTCCAGCAGTGCCCTTTGTAATGATCCCAAACAGAAACATCAAAGGCCTGTCGGCCATCACTGGACAAACAAAATACAGAGGGCCATAAAAAGGAGCCCAATGCTGATAGCATGCTCCACAGGAATGAGCCTCAGAAATGTGTTATGTGAAAGATATGTGATGCAAAACTAGGGAGTGTGAACTTCTATTCAGATGAACTGTCCAGAAAAGACAAGAAGAAAAACAAACCTATGATGACTTGTGTAGAACCTGGAACCCACCCTACTTAGTGCCTGAGGAAGCCCTTGGGATGATGGAGGCATTTAGAGCCTACTTTGTGGTGGCACACATTCATTTATTAACAGTCATTGACTTAGGATAGATGAAATCTGTGGTATGTTAATAGTTGAACAAAGCAAGCCTGTGTGGTTTCATTGACCTTTGTGACATTCGACTCTTGTCTGCCTGTGATGTGCCACAAGGTAGGGGCTCATTCTTTGAATGGTTGAGGTTGGACAGGTGGAGGGTGAGTTGTAGAGATTAGAGGGAACAGCCAAGCCTGCATGGAATGGGAGTATCTTAGCTCAGTGGCACACACCTATAGTCCCAGCTATTTAGAAGGCAGAGGCAGGAGAATCACTTGAGTCTAGGGTATGAGGCTGGCTAGGCAACATAGTGAGACCTCATCTCAAAATACAGAAAGCAGGGAGACTCAGGCAGAGGGGAGTTTCTCTTCTTTCCATAGTGCTTGATACTGTGTATGCATTTTATATATGCATGCACATGCCACTGCATTCATGTGGAGGCTAGGAGATAACTTGCAGGAGTTTGTTCTGTCCCTCCATGTGGGTCCCAGAAATTGATCTCAGGCTTGGCAGCAGGTGCCTTTACCCACTGAGTCACTCCAGTTCTAGCCTTGATCTCTTGATCCTCCTGCTTCCACCTCCTGTTTCCTGGAACTGCAAAGTCCTGGAACTCTGAGTGATGCTTCTCTCACTGCTTTTCCTTGTGTGCCATTCCATTGCAGTCTGTTTTGTATGTACTTTGTTGCAGAGACATGTGTTTATAAGTTAATGGTCTTCACTTGATTCCTCCCATTCACCTTGGATAGCTCCATTTTTTTCATCTGAAATGTTAGTCAGTCTGTGGAAATAAATGAAGACTACCCAAAGGAGCCCAGAGAACATCTGTTCAAGCTAGCTAGATGGGGGTGTCTCAGAACTGGTTTGGGAAAGATGTATACTTGGTTTTCTTTGGTTGATGTTGAATTATAATGGGGCAAAAATGAGGGCATCTGGGAGTCCTTCACCAAGGCCTGACTATTCCAGGCTGATTGCTACAGAGTCTCTGGATCAGAGTTTGTTGTCAGCTATGGCTGGCCACTATCTGACTGTCTTAAGTCTTTCCAGCCAGACATGGGCCTGGACATGGGTTCTAGAACTCTTAGTGCCATCCAGTCTCTAGAGCACTGTCCCTAACCTATTTTAGTTTCCAGATTCTCGACTGAGGATTTGAAAGCTAAATCTCCTTTCCTTCAGCAAAACCAAACGAAACCAAGCAAAAGCCATGGTTCACTGTGGACTGAAGCAAATATTTGCTGAATGACTGTGAGGAGGAGAAAGCCTGTGGGGTTGAGAGACACCACAGAGGTAAAAATAGTGCTTGGGAAGGGGTAAGCACCCCTTGCTGAACAGAGCAGGTGTTGCCCTGTGCTCAGTGAAGGGCAGGTGGGAGTCTCAGAGGTTGAGTTGTCCCAAGGATGCTGGGGAGGTCCTTGCTGAGCACTGGGTTTGGAGAGTGGTTATAGTAATGAGCTAGAAACCTCAGTTTTTCAAATCTGCTAACTGATTTGACCCGCAGACCATACTGCATCATGAAACAAAGCATATTGGTGGTGATATCGCCATGTGTCAGCGTGTGTGGACATGCAGGTGGCAGGCACCTTTCCCATACTGCTGCTCTTTCTTTGAAGTTCTCAGGCTTCCTAGGTGAGGTCTGAATCAAGACCTACCACTGCTCATTACTGAAGACAAGAGTCTAACTACGGTTTGATTGCATAGCAGCTAACTCTGATGGCATTACCACTGTGAGTGATATATGACTTTGAGGGCCCTTGTTTAGAGGTGTGGTGGGGGGGCGAGCTTCTTGTTTTAAGACAGTCTTATGTCGCTCAGGTTGACTCAAACTTGCTCTGTAGCTGAGGGTGACTTTGAACCACTGATCTTCCTGCTTCCACCTCCTGAGTGCTGGGATTACAGATGTGTACCCCCACACCTGGTTTCATTTGGTGCTGGGATTGAACCCAGGGCTTCATGCAAGCTAGGCAAGCACACTAATAGCCGAGCTACATCTCCAGCCTGTTGCATTCTGTACTGGGCAGGCGGTAGCTCTGGTTCATCCTCTTCACTGGTGTGACTTAGTCTCTGGGGCTCTCTTGGTATCTGGGAGAGAGGATCTTTTCTGCTTTCTGTAGCAGATGGAAGCTCTGCTTCCTGCAGGGCCTGAAGAGACAGCAACTGGGGTTGCTGTGTGGGAGCAGAGAGAGGCCAGATCTTCTCAGATTTCAAGAGAAATTAGAAACCAGATTTCCTAATGTGAAACCATCTAATTTTCCACTTTGGGTCAGTACTGTGTGGATGGAGCACAGTGTGTCCCTGTGTGCTGTGCTGGGCCTCTGGGTTGAAGACTGAAGTGTAGAACGAGTGGAGGTTGGAGAATTCAGTTTCATTCAGTGAAAACTTTTCCCCTCATGAATCAGGTCACATCAGTCCACTCCAGGAGGAAAGCACAGACTCATACAGTAGACAGCCAGTACTAGGAGAAGCACAACCACAAGTTTCCTCTGCTTAATCCTGGTCTCTGTACAACCTTTGACATCATTTGAATTTGTAGTTTCTCAAGAGACGGTCTGTCACTCTGTCAGTAGTGTATGGAGAATGCTTTATAAGATACCCTGAAAATGGCTCAGTATACTTTGGCCAAATTTAACCTTAGAATGAAGGTGGACAAATTATATTCCTGCTGACATGCATGTTTGACAGGTAAGAAAAGATAGGTGATTTGCAAGTGATCAGCTGAGTTAATCAGCGATTGATCATATTCTTTGAATTCTTCATTCGATGTGTGATGATTTGAAGTCATGGAATTTATAGATCAGCGTTCTCATATGTGTAGTCTGCGATCATGAAATATGCCAGTGGTGGTTCAGGACTCTGATCTTAGATGACTCTACTCTGAACCAGTTGTGGTTTTCATGGGTAAAAGATTCCCATAGGAGAGGGTTGTCAAACTGTTCTCTGGACTGAAAAAAGATCTTCAGGGACTATGTGTCACGTGGGGAGCTGGAGCTGGGAGGGGCTTGCTCACTCCTTTCAGGCAACTGCCTCTGTTTAGACCCCTCTTCTTCAGCTTTCTGGGGTGCCTGGTGCATTCATTTCTGACTTTTTAAAAAATTAAGTTTTAATTCTGCACCTACACTTTCTGTTCTGATGTCAGGTGTTTCAGCTACAAAGGGTTTGGACATAGGATTTGAATTTTGATTTCCTATTTTCCCTACTGTTTTGGGGAAGGAGGTCTGTTGGTGAAAAAGTTCTCTCTGCCTATATAAAATGTGTAGCCCATAATGCTGTGATTAAGAGTAGCAGGAATGTTTGAGAGATCGCTGTAAGTAGGGAAATGTTAATCAAGCTGAGACTCGACAGATGAATAGGAGTTAATCGCAGAAATTCAGTGCTGAAAAAGTCATGCACACATCCCAAGACGGGGCAATGGGTAAGTTAGATCCAACAACCAAAGGCCTGTGTGGTGGAAGGAAAGCCACGTGCATGATGTAGCTGGGTGTCAGCAGAGGCCGGGTCACCCAAAGAATGTCGGGAGATGTGCAGAGCAAGCAGAAGCCTGTGGTTCAACTTTCAAGTGAAGAACTACACCCTGCAGAGACTCATGGCTCAAATGACACCAGTCAGAAGAGTTGATATCACAGGCCACAGGGACAGGTCACAGTGTAGTACAGGCAGTTTTAGTTTCCAGTTTTTGGTGTTGGGAAGGACCCACTTGTACCTAGGATTATTACTGGAAGGGTACTTCCGGGAGATGATTTGGTCTCAGCTTTTATCTGCTGTGAGGCCTTGAGTAAGAAGAACTGTCAGAGGGCCTGGTGTTGTCCAGGTGTGGGAAAGTAGAATTGGGAAGTGGAGGAGTCTCCTGTGGGTGACCAGGAGGTGGTGCTTCAATGCTAGCTTGATCCTGCTAAAATGGTAGTAAGAAACTTGCAAGGGAACTTCGTGGTGCTCACTGTTCATTTTCTTAGTGAAAGTAGGAAATGTACAGGGCTGGGGATGTAGAGTGCGTGCTTAGTGTGCGTCCCTAAGCTTGATCCCCAGCACCCTAAGGAGGAGGGAAGGAGGAGGGAGAAGAGGGAAGAAGAGGAGGAGGAGCGGGGAGGAGGAAGGAGGAGGAGCTGTAGTGCTGAATTGCGCAAGTGATCCTACAGCTTCTTGTCTTATGCATTACCCTAACCAGCTTTTCTCTTCTCCTTAGACAATATTGATATCACAGGCAGTACAGGCAGTTTAATTTCCGGTCTTTGGTATTAGGAAGGATCCACTTCTGCCTAGGATTTTATTGGCAGGAACCAGGCTGTTTGGAACATTGCTGGTTATTTGAATCTTAAAGAGATGTCCCGCTTGCAGCTTTTCCTAGTAGGTCCTGTGGCATTCTAGTTGTTTGGTGTATTTTTTCACTGGTAGAGTTTTTAAAAATATTTATTATTTTTATTTTATCTGTATGAGTATAATGCCTGCATGTATGGAAATGCACCCATGTTGTGCAGTGCCCATGGAGGTCAGAAGAGGGTGTTGGATCCCTGGAACTGGAATTAAGGACAGTCGTTAGCCACCATGTGGGTGTGGGAATTGAACCCAGGTCCTCTGCAATAGCAACCAGTGCTCTTAACCACTGAGCCATCTTTCCGGACCCATCACTGGCAGTTTTCAAGTGCCTCTGCCTCTTGTATCTACTACAACAACTTCTTTCCCTCCTCCCCCACCTCATTCTCCTCCCTTCCATCCCTCCTCCTTCTCTCCCTCCCTCCTTCCCCTCCCTCCCTCTTTCTCCTTGTTCTATTCCTAGTTCCAATCATACTTTTCAATGATGCTCAGAATTCTTCAAAGTGGAATGGAATATTCCAGATGCTAAGGAAAAATGGACAGGACTTCTATAGAGACCTGGCTATATAAAGGTTAAGAGTCCTCTCAGTACAAGGTTTTAGTCAGGTTGGCGTTGTTCTGTATGTAGAAAGCATATTGGGGGTGGGTGATGAAGGAAACAGTGAATGTCACGCAGATCGCTGTTTGGTTGCTGGTACTGCCAGCTAAGTCCAAAAAAGGAACAATGTCATGATGTAATGTGACTGGGTTAAAATGAGCTCTTTGTCCCCCACTCCTCAATTTTTTTTCCTCCAAACAAGGTTTCATGTAACCCAGGCGGGCCTTTATGCAGCCTAGAATGACCTTGATCTTACTGCCTCCACCTCCTAAGTGTTAGGATTATAGGAATGTGCCACCATGCCTGGTTTATACAATACTGGGAGCAAACCTAAGGCTTCTTGCTTTCTAGGGAAGAGCCCTGGGCTGCATGCATGCTAGGTAGGCATTCTATAGAATGAGATATATCCCCAACCCCAAGCTCTTTGTATAGACACCCACCTTTTTAGAGTGGGTCAGAGTGTGATTATATTAAAATGGAGATTTCAAATATTTCTTCCTGTGATCATTTCAGCAACTTTAAATCTTTAAAATTGAAAGAGGTGATGGTGGCCAGGCATGGTGGTACACATCTTTAATCCCAGCACTCAGGAGGCAGAGACAGGCAGATCTCTTGAGTTCAAGGCAAGACAGTGAATTCCAGGTAAGCCAGGACTACTTAGTGAGACCCTGTCTTAAAAACATCCACCCCTCCCCAGCAATAACAAAACAAAAGGAATGATGATGCATAAGCACAAGTACCTAAAAAAGATCAGTTAAAAGGAATGCAAGAATAGCTTATTCATATATGTCAGTTTCTTTCTGAAATATATTGTCATAGCTTGGGGATGGGACAGTGTGGGGATGGAGCCCAGACCCTTGCAACATGCTAGATGAGAGTCGTACTAGTGAGTTACATCCCCAACTACAACCACATCATACTTTTTTTTCTAAACTGTCCTCTTCCAAAACAGCAAGTTCTTCCATGCTGATCTGCCCGTTAATATTTTCGTCCCCTGTGATGGGGGTTATCACCATCTGGGAGACAGGAGTCACTGCAGGCAAGAATCCTGGATAGATGCTTAAGTTCCTGATTGAGGTTATGAGTGTCTCCATGGTCTCAAAGCCTTTTCCTGCAACATGAGTGTCTAGCACAGAGGCAGAACCAGCAGCGTTAGAGTTAGATAGCTAGCAGTCACAACTCTGGCCAAGCAGCCAGGTGAGCCCTGGACATGATAAGCCTCTTGTAAGATGGTTGGAGGGGGCTTCTGTTACTGTGTTAATACTTGCCAAATGCACAGGAAACATCATGAGAAAACATCAGGCAAAGTGAGTTGGAGGATGATCTGCAAACCAAGTGGCCAGTGTTTCCAAGTACCCTGAGAGAGACAAGCTGGCTCCGACTAGACATGACAGCCACTACGCATGGGGCCCTGGGACAAGAAAAGGACATTAGTGGTGGAAGCTGGCAAAATCTGGTGAAGATTAGCTATAGATTACTTGATGAAGTGTGTGTTGGTAGGTCATGTCCTGAGTTTGGTCATTGAACTGGTGTTCGGTAAGTCATTAACCTGCAGGGAAGCTTGGTGAAGTGTCTACAGGAATTCTTTACACTCTTTTTGGAATGTTTTTAAGTTTGAAAGTTATTTACACATGGAGTTAAGCAACAAGAAATTAGCTCAGCTCATCCTAAAAGTTGTGCCATGGCACACAAGCTTTGTGACAATGCTCTTTGGTCAGAAACTGGTTTTCTTTGCTCTTTGAGTTCCCATAGCCATGAGGCTCACTGAGGTTCTGGGTCAGAGATCCTGATATCAGTGAAGCATGACTGCATTGGGTTGCAACTATATGTTGACAAGGTTTTGTTTAATTAATTAATTAACTTACTTATTTTTGTACAGAGCTGTAATTACATCTTGGAGTATCCCATGTCTGTGCAGATTACTTGAGCTTTCCCATTGCAGCTACCAGAATCCCTAGCTGGAAATGTAGCCCTGTAATTAACTTACTGGTTTGTTTCTGTTTCTATTCCTCTATCTTGAATTCAGGTTAGTCCTTGGGCTCTTCTGCAGTGCTCTATATTCAGTTTTGTATTTGTTAGTGGTCTTTTAGAGAGAGTTGATCTTTTAAAGAAAGATTATTTAAACTTAAAATAATCATGCTAGGTGTATTTTTCTGCTTTGTATTCAGAAGACTATTCAGAATTTTTGTATACACGGTGAGTAGTAAACTTTCTGGCCCTAAGCACCCTGGGAGCCTTGTGCCAGGTGATAATTAGATGGGATGAGTAATCCATCAGTGAATGCTGCTGTTGACAGGGATGGTAGGTAATGTGAGGCTCATGGGCTCTCAGGTCCAGGCTGTCTTTAAATTTTTTTATCGAAGTTTTGTAAATTTCAAGTTTCATGCAATAATATATTTAGATCCCCTCCTGTGTCTGCCCCTCCCTCTACCCCCACCAAATCTCTGTACTCTAGTATGTACACATGCAGATACACACAAACACACACTCCTATAGTGCCAGGTTCGTATCCCCAAATGCCCTTTGGTGTGGGTTCATCCACTAGAGCCTAAGTCTAGGCTGTTTTGACCTAATGGGAGGGTGGTGACCATGACCTTGGGAGCCAGAAGATGTTGTTTTCACATCTGAAGTCTGTGACTACATTAGGTGGTCCTTTAACTTTTCTGAGCCTTGATTTTTCTCTGCTGTAAATTTGGACTCATGAGTACATCTTGTGAAGTTATTGTGAGCATCAAAGAAGTGATATGCAGTGACCTGGCCTGGAAGCACCACAGACAGTGGTTATCCATGACTGAGGAGGATCTGCTTTGCTTAAAAAGACCTTTAACAATGGTAGCATGCATCAGTAACCTTCAGTATCGATTATAAGGTTAAAATTTTTTTTTACATTTCTTTATCCTGTGTGTGTGTGTGTGTTTGTATGTGTAAGTGTGTGTAAGTCAGGGGACAACTCGTGGAAGTTGGGTCTCTTCTTCCACCAGGTGGTTCCTAGAGATCAAACTTAGGTTGTCAATCTCAGTGCAAGCACCTGACCCGCTGAGCCATCTTGACAGCTCAAGGCTTTTTGTCAAGAAATTTTCCCTTATTGTCTTATTCCAGGGAAATTGTTTTCTTGAATAGCTTAGCCATATTGGATGTGTTAGCCCTTCCTGTACCAGACACTTGTCACTCGTTGCTAGACATTCATTGTCCTCATGTCAAGTCATTTGGTACAAATACCAAATTTCTTTTGGAAAAAAATCTTATGATACAAAGGGACAGAAGGTGTTGAGACAACTGGTGCAGGCATACTTGATGCACAGTTTACCGTCAGGCTTGATTTGGAGTTGGAGTCTCAGTCCTCCAAAAAGGACCATTTTATGACTTATTTCGCTCTAGAATCAGGAGAACTTTCCTTAAGCCAGGTGTGGTGACTCCTGCCTATAACCTCAGCACTTGGGAGGCTGAAGGCAGGAGTACTGCAAATTTGAGGTCAATCGGAGCTGCACAGTAAGTTCTAGGCTAGCCTGGGAATAGTGAGACTTTGTTTCAAAGCAAACAAAAACAACAAAAAGTACTTTCTTTTATCCTTAAATTGTATGGTTTTGTTCTATCATTATGTAAGTCAACATTGCTATAATTAGGAATTCTGCACTGAAGTGTTGAGGGCTGAACGGGGCTTAAGTGGTTCAGGAAAAAATAAATGTGTGTGTGTATTTATGTCTGTGGAGAGGGAGGAAATGAAAGCACTCCAGTCAAAGTTGGCAGCTGGTTCTTTGGGGTGAAGGATCTGTGGGGTTCTTTGTTGGTCATGTGTACTTTTGTCATTTTCTCAGACTGTGGGGAGACAGAAGTTCGTGGCAGTTTTAGACAAGGTTTGGAGTGTCTGGGTGAATGTGGAAGATAGGAACTGGGATTTGCAGAGAGGAGAAACTCAGTGACAAGAGCTCGCTGACCCTTGATTTACCCTTTTGTCCTTAGAGCAGAAGTCCTGTTGGATAGAAAAATCTGTGGATATAAGAGTGAACTGCTGCTTTGCAAACGCTTAGGGCAGAACTTGGGGTAAAATCCAGACCAGCTGCTTCTAGGTGGATGGTGGTCAGGACAGGATTTTACTATGTAGCCCAGGCTGGCCGAGCCTCCTGAATAGCTGGGATTATAGGTGTGTACCACTGCACCTGGCTCAGAAGCAAAGTTTTCTTTCTTTTTTGTGTTTTGTGTTTTTGAGACAGGATCTCCCTGTAGCCCCAGGTGGCCTGGAACTTGCTATGTAGTCCGTGCTGCTCTCCATCTCAACAAAGATCCACCTGCCTCTGCCTCCTGAGTGCTGGGATGAAAGGCATGCGCCATCATGCCCAACTAGAAGTAAAGTTCTGAAAAGGATTATTCATGTCATATACAAAGATAAACAAAAATGCTAAAGGCAGAAATATTAGGACTGAGATTTTCCCAGTGTTTATAGATTTCTGGTGGAAAGACACAAGGTAGTTTTCTGTAATTAGTACCTGCCCTAATTGATGTGAATGGATCTTTTCTGCTTGCTGCTTGGTTTCGAAGGTAGTATTACCTTTTCTCTTTCCCTTTTTTCCCCACATCTGCTCCCCTCTCACCTCTTCCTTCTTCTTTTCCTTTGAGATAGAAGCTCATGTAGCCCAGAGTAACCTTGAATTTGCTATGTAGTTCAAGCTTGAACTCCTGATGTTCCTGCCCCTATATCTTAAGTGCTGAGGTTATAGGTGTATGCACTAGGCTAATACTTTGTTTTATTACAAATTCACAACATGTTTATTACCTTTTACTTTTCAAGATGTGTTTTTGAAACTAAATTTCTTTCCTAACCCATGTCCCTTTTCTTTCCTGTCCATGATGACGTGTCTCTTGGAACCTCAGGGGGCAGCCTAAGGTAAGAGATTTGGTTCCTCACATGATGCTTGTAAAGATTCATGTTGCATTCTTGAAGTACTGGACATTTTATTCTCTTTTCCCTGCCAGTTTACAAAATCAGTACAAGCTGTTGGCCTCCTCATGACTCCAAAGCCACTTACTGGGAGGGGCTGGACATTTGTGGAAAACTGTGTTTTCTGCCCAGCTCTGCCCAGTCTCCTAGCAACACAACATGGGTTTCTGTGTGCCAGTCTAAAACTGGTAGTTCCAAACTGTGGTCACCTCATGCTGGCTGATACATCCTGGCCAGCTAGGGATGTTTTACTAGGCCCATGGAGCCTTGAAGGGGCCCCAGCTTCCTTCAAGGACTGTGCTCCAATTTCAGATTGGAGCCAATTCTGAGGCAACTTTTTAAAAATTATATTTTATTGATATTGTGTGTGTGTGTGTGTGTACACATACATGTGCATAATACACACATATGGAGGTCAGAGGACAATTTGGAGGAGTTGGTTCCCTCCTTCTCATGTGGATCCCAGAGATCAAACTGGGTTGTCAGGCTTGGCTCCAGGCGCCTTTACCCACTAAGCCATCCTGCTGGCCCTGAGAAGCTTCTGCTGGGGAGTCGCTACTCTCCCTTCCAAGGGTCTTATAGGTACAGCACAAGTCTGTGTTTTTAACTTGACCATTCTCTGAAGTTACTTAGAACTTCCAGGAAATTCAGTTTATTGACATTTTTAGGGCTTGTTTTTGTTTTAGAGCCTGTGGTTGAACTGTAATTTCACTCTGTTGCTGTTGCTAAAATATGCATAGACATGCTGTTTGGATAAAAGTGACTCTGGTTTGTTATGCTTGTGAAACCTTACCTCATTTTTCCTATGAGAAGGTGCTGAATTATTTTTGCTTCTTGTTGGAGCTAGAGATGCAGTAAAGATGCAAGGAAACCACAACATTGAAAAACTGCTCACATTTTATTTAATGAGTGGTTCCCTGCATTTAAAGAAAATGCTGTGCTGACCAGAAAGCCTGGACGGAGAAGCCTACATTATTAACAAAGCCCTCCACAGCGGGGAGAGGAGTATATGACAAGTGGGAGACCTGTTTATCTATTTTTAAGCTTATTTGTTTGTGTGGGCGGGGGGGGTGGTTTCATGTGTGTAGAGGTCAGAGGACAACTTTCAAGAGTTAGTCCTTTCCTTCTACCATTGGGTCCCAGGGATTGAACTCAGGTTGTTAGGCTTGGTGACAAACATCTTCACCCTCTGAGCCACCTTGTTGGCCCTGTTTTTTATTTTACTTTATATTTCTGTTTTGAGTTTAGTTAGTATGAATATGTATTTCTTCTCTATTCATTGAATTTTTTTTAATTTGAAGAACTAATGTTAATTTAGACAAATATGAACAAGGGAGGAAAGTGGGTGAGGGGTCATTTTATACATACCTGTATACAGTGACATGTATGAAAATGCCATCATGAAACAGTTACTCTATATGCTAACTTAAATAATTTCCAAAAAAAGGATAGGAAAAAAAAAAAAAAAACAGCTCAAAGTCAAGGACTTTTAGAGAATTTATCCTTACAATGGAGAGCCCTAGAAAGATGGAAACCACTCAAATACAAGAATCTTTCAATCCAAAATCCAACTTCCAACTCTAGCATCAATGAGTCGATACAATTGATTTGCTTGCTTGCTTGATTATTGGGAATCAAGCCTTGTACCTTTTA
The DNA here is from genome assembly GCA_035773235.1 of Eospalax fontanierii. Taxonomy (NCBI): domain Eukaryota; kingdom Metazoa; phylum Chordata; class Mammalia; order Rodentia; family Spalacidae; genus Eospalax; species Eospalax fontanierii. The sequence goes on along the minus strand of CM069542.1, from coordinate 56,075,425 downwards.
TATATGTTAGACAAGTGCTCTGCTAATAAGCTACACCCAAAGCCATTCCTAATTGTTTAATATATTGTTTTCAAAGGAAGCAAAGCATATTCATTAATCAGAGAAACAAACATAGGTTTTTGAAGCCAGTGTGTACTCTAACATTTTTGATGAAGGAACTGAGGTCCAAGGTCATAGGAAAACACTAGCTGTGTAGCAGGGCTAAGTTTGACTTGTTTGACAGTAATTTATATAAAATACTCATTAATTAAGATCTATGAATGGAGTATACATGAATAAAGTGTGATTGTCACCTGCCTTTATCAAGTTTTTGCCTAGAAGACATCTGTAGTAATTTACAAAGTTGCTAAAACTTACAGGGATGCATGTAGTGTTTTTAGTAACTAAGAACTAAGTGTGTATTAGTGCAACCTTGTGCGCAGCTGGCCGTGTACAGGAGTCCTTGCTACCCTGCTTCCCTTGCCCGTTATACTAGGTCAGTGCTGGCAAATTGTGGTAGACATTTTAAGTGACACAGAGGAGAAAGATGGGAGAGGGAAAGGAAAGAGAGAGAAAAAGAGAGAGAGAGAGAGAGAAGGAGATAGAGAATGATTGCAAGATTTGCCACAAAAAAACAACCAATCGGCCAAAAAACTATTTTTGTAACTGTCCACATATGTAATAGCCATTGTATTATGCATATTGTTTAACAAAATTTCTTTAATTTTTTTCTAAGATTTATTTTTTTATGTGTATGTGTGTGTCTATCAGTGCCCACAAAGGCTGTCTGATCCTCTGGAGCTATAGTCACATGCAATTGTGGGCCACCTCATAGGGGAAACTGAACTTGGGTCCTCTGGAAGAGCAACAAGTGCTCTTAACTGCTGAACTATCTCTCCTGCACCACAAACTTCCTTTTTTATTTAACATTGCAAATAGTTTTCCCTGTAAAAAGCAGATCTATATCATATAGAGGGTATTAAGTTGTCATTTTAAAACTATACATACATAACTAATCCCCACTGTGTGACAGTAAATTTTGTTTTTTATTTGGAGAGTGGGGAGATTGAAACACATGATCACCATGTAGCCCAGACTGACCTGAAACTTGGGTAGTCTCCCAGATGTTGCTATTACAGGCCTGTGCCATCAGGTCTGACTAGCAAGTTGGTTAACAGTTCTTGCATTGCTGTGACACTGTCATAACATCATGTGTAATGCTGAGGTTCTCCTCCTCAAACACTCGTATCCTGTTCCCTTTCCAACAGGTATTTGCTTACGATCACTGTTTCTGGTCCATGGATGAATCTGTTCGAGAGAAGTATGCAGGTAACTGAGTCCAGCACCCTGTGCACTTAGCATGGCAGAGGCATTCTTCTGTCTTCCACTGCCCTGGTATCATTTGGTGTAACTTTTAAACGCTGTCCCGGAAGCTGCTTCCAGAGTTTGCTGTTCAAGTTTTCGTGCTGTCCTAAGGTCGACAGACTGATTCAGTATGCTGATCTTGGTGTGAGTTGATGAAACTGTGATTATGGGGTCTCAGAGGTCATCTGACACATCTCCATGGGACCAAGAGCTACATGGTGGGTGTGCAGGTTCCCTGTGAGTTCCGTGACAGGTCTAGAGAGACCTCAGGTGTAGGGAGGGTAGAAAGCCTGCCCTAGAATCTAAGTTGTCTCCTCAAAACCTCTGGGATGCTCCTTAAATCTGCAGGCTTGCTGGAGCTCCCACTCTCCTGCTGTTACGGAAAGAAGTTGCTACGTTCCCTCTCAGCTTCCTTTTTCACCTGTTCTACCACCTCCTACACAATAACTTTCTCATCCCCATTTCTCCCCAGTTTTAGAATTTTGGTCACAGGCACTTTTGTTCCCTGTATTTTCTGACTGCCAGTGTCACCTGGTTCTAAGCAATCTCTTGTACACATTGGGCATAATATTTTATTGGTTTCTATTATGAGAAAGATTAATAATGTGGTTAATAAACAGATTAAGGTGCCTTGGTTTCACTGGCCAAGTGGTGACTCTAAGGATCACCTCCAATTCAGAAAACTGAGAACTGATAAATTTGACTGGGAGGGGAGACATGCAGAATGCTTTTGCTCAGACAGTGGCATCCTGTCCTTCCACATGATATCTGAGACTCGGTGAGTTTGGATTACTTGAAGCTGAAGGACATTTCCAGGGTCTTATTCCCATATCCTAACTGCTAGGAATTGTAGGTCGTGTTACTTGATGTTTTCGTTGAGGAAAAGGAAGTGGGAATTAACATGTGTGATTTTTACTAAATTTCAGTACTCTTTGAATACAAGTGTGATATGTAGTTAAGTTTAGGCACATCGAGGATCCAAGTATGATTTTCAAATTCTTAGGGCCATTGAGATGACAGTGTGTGTGCTCACATGAGTCCTGGTGCGCTCACACACACATACAATAGAAAATATAACTTGAAAAATGTTCAGACATTTGTAATCACTGTGTAGAAAGAAGCACCTCTTGGGTTCTCTGTGTTGTGCTGCTCAGAGTCTTTGTTCAGGTGTGTTCTGGGGAGCCCTTTACTGACTTGTCCTCCTGTTCCAGAACGTGAAGGACAGGAACTTTTTTCAGTATTCATCAAACTTAAAAATCTTGTTTGGAGCCAGGTAGGGTGGTACATGCCTTTAATCCCAGCATTTAGGAGTTAGAGGCAGACTGATCTCTGTGAGTTCCAGGCCAGCCTGGTCTATCTAGGAAATTCAGGACAGCTAATGTTGCTTGATGAGATCCTTTCTCAAAAAAACCAATCTATCATCTATCTATCTATCTATCTATCTATCTATCTATCTATCTATCTATCTATCTATATCAATCATTTGGAGATAAAATAAATGTATTATAATATTTTTGAGATTTTTTTTTGTGGTTTTTGGATTGTTCACGTGTGGTTTTGTCTGAAAATGCCATTTCTCTTCTTTCAGGTCAAGATGATGTTTTCAAGTGCCTTGGGGAGAATATCCTTCAGAATGCCTTTGATGGCTACAATGCCTGTATCTTTGCCTATGGACAGACAGGTAGTGTGAAATCACATGCACTCAGGTCAGCGTCATCTGTGAGTGAGAGAGAATCCGGAAGCCTTTTGACAGGTTGCATCGCTCTTATGCCCTTTGTTATTTTTTTTCCCGGGAGGTCTTGTAGGCTGTAGGATGGATGTTCTGTAAATGACTGCAGTGAAATCGGGGTTAGAATCTTTAGTTTTTAAATTTTACGTGTATGAGAGTATTGCCTGTATGTGTGTAAGTGCACCTATGTTCTGCAGTGCCCACAGAGGTCAGAAGAGGGTGTTGGGTCCCCTGGAACTGGAGTTACAGATGGTTGTCAGCTGCCATGGGTGCTAGGAATTCAACCAGGGTCCTATGCAAGAACAGCCAGTGAGTCATCTAGCCCCTGAGAATCTTTTTTTTAGAACTAGTCTTCCTACATGGCTCTGGTTTGTGTGTTTTCATCACAGAGCTTTGACAGTTGCATTTGTTATTGGTCACACCCGTTAGCGTGCTTTCTGACTCCTGTCAGAGGATCAGAAAGCACACATTTTAATATCTCACTGGTCACAATTAAGGAGTTTTAGGTTTCTGTAGGTTTGTCATCAAGGAAAGAGAGTCCATTTAAAGTGAGCTTCTGGATTTTATAAGGGTTTGTCGTGCGGCCTGTCCAACTGGAAACTGCTCTTCACAGTGTTTATGGTGGCTTCAGGCATTATGTATTATGTCCAAATAGCAAAGCTCTGAGCCAGCCATGCCAGCACCACTCTAGTCCCTTACCTCTCGCCAGCTGGGATTCTGCCACGCCGTTTCCTCATTGTAAAATGTTGATAATTACAGACCTTTGCTGTGGAATTGCAAATAATGAATTACCCTGTACACACAGGAAAGGTCTGAATGTCAGAAGTAGAATATTAGTTTAGGTATTATGACAAGGATGAGTGTCTAGGGACACAGGCAACAACATGCGTGCTGGAAAGCACACAGATTGGACACGATGGTGCTCGCCTTCAATCCCAGCACTCAGGAGGTAGGGGCAGGTGGATCTCTGTGAGATCCAGGCTAGCCTGGTGTACATAGTGGTTTCCAGACCTGCTGGGGCTACAGGGACACACTGTTTCAAAAAACCCCAAACAAAATGAAACACACACAGACAAACAGGACTGTGACCACTGAAGAACTGAGTTAGACTAGTGTCATCTGCTCTCAGGTGGAGGCTGGCTTTGAGTTAGATCCTTCTGCTTCTGTCTTCTGAGTACTTAGAGTAGGAGTGTGGGTCACCATGACTGCCTGGTCTTCTCTTTCTAGACATGCTTACTTTGGACTTGCATATGAGTACTAAGCTTCTGTATGCACCAGTCTCAATAGGCTTGCCTAGAGTTCTGTATTTTATGCATTTTGCTAAATGCTAATAATTCATTATGAGCAATGGAAAGCGGGTCAGTGCATGTAAAGGTCTCAAAGACATAATATCTGCTTTCCGTTTTTCAGGGTCTGGAAAATCTTACACCATGATGGGCACAGTTGATCAGCCGGGGTTAATCCCAAGACTCTGCAGTGGGCTCTTTGAACGAACTCAGACAGAGGAGAATGAAGAACAGAGTTTCAAAGTTGAGGTGTCCTACATGGAAATTTATAATGAGAAAGTTCGAGATCTTCTTGATCCCAAAGGGTAAAGGACTTGGCGCTTGAGTGTTGTAGCTTTCTGTAGTTTTGGCTTCAGAGACATAATTGAACTCTAGTAGAGAATGGTCTGGCATTTGTGATTTAGTTTCAGTACGTGGGGTGTTGGGGCTGAGGGAGGCATTCAGAGGTAGGATGAGCGATGAAGCAGGTGTGAACCTGTTCCGTGCTGCTGCCCATTCTCACACACACAAAGCCACAGCCACTTAGTGTCCCTGCACCATGGAACCTTCAGCAAGTCACCCTTTTCTCTTTCTTTTAAGCCAGTACATTTCAGATGGAGTTTTGTAGTTGGTTTCCAGAGTGTGATGTGAGGAAGAGGTAAACTCAGAGCTTTGGAGCCTGACCTTAGGATAGTTCATCTTAAAGCTGCCCACCCCCACCTGGGAGTCAGGGGGTAAAGAATGCCCAGGACTTTATGGCATCGACATTGAAAGAGAACTGCCTTAGAGCATTAGAAGGTTTCGGAAGTGCATTGCTGACCCTTCAGCCACCGAACTGAACAGGGAGTGAGAGGTGGTCGAGGAAACCTGGGCACAGCAGAGTTCCCAGGCTCAGGTTTTGAGGAGAAGCAACATGGGGCAGGGGAGGCAGAGGGAGGTGAAGACTGTAGCTGTTTTTCATGTGAAAACTGACTTAGCCAGGTCAAAGAGCCAGGTGGGCTGGACTTCTCGCAAGACCAAGAGGGGATAGTGAGTTATGTTTGAATGAGGAAAATGATCCAGGAACAATGATGTGAGAGACAACAAATCCTAGTGAGGTTCCGTGAAGACCAGACGGATCTTCTCAGCACCTCCCAGCCATTTTTCTCTGGCTAAGATAATGACCTTCAGGCCATCAACTGGAGCTTGTGGTGACCTTTCATGTGTCTGTACAAACCTTGCTGACAAGTGTTTATCAAGTGATCCCAAGTCAGGTACCATGAAAGTCGAAGAAAGGCCATGTCATGTGGAGAGATGTTTTGAAAGAAGTCAGAGTACCCTGGGGTCTGCTCTCTACCTGTGAGTCTTACACAAAACAGAGCACTAAGAGAGCATCAGTGCCTCTGCCCAGAGCAGAAGAGAGGGTTCCACAGAAGAGCTTGACAGGAGTTTGTCCCCTGGGAAGTGCGGAGAGAGCCATTCTTGTGTGGGCCACTGCCTGTGCCTGAGTGTGGAGGTGGAGGGAGGCCGCCCATTTCAGGGTGGCTGGAGGACAGTGCACGCAGAAATCCAGATTCGGGGCAGAGACGGGTAGGTTGTGCTCAGGCACTCGCATTTCCCGTGCCTTCTTGCATTCAGCCTCCATCCCTTTTCTTGTTCTTTATCCTCTGCGAAGATGGCCATTTTCTTTGAGATCCAGCTCAGATCTCCTCTCTCCCAAAATGTACAACTGACTGGCTTCATACTTGTTTAAATCCAGATTTGGGTTGTGTATTCCCTGGGGCTTGTGTGAAATAACCTGGACCCTGCTAGCTGGGTGTGTTCCTTAGGCTTTCTAAGAGAGCTGCATGGGGGTAATGATGTTATCACACGGTATCCCACAGGGCTTATAGTCAAGATAGACTGGATGATACACCCAAGCTCTCAGAACGTATACAGTAAGTGCTCAGCACATGGTAGCTGTTGTTTTTACCCTATGGGATTTTCTTGAACTTTAAGAAAGCATTTGTGTTTTTAATTAACTTAAAAAAATTGATGTTTGTGTGTGTGTGTGTCTGTGCATGTGGGTGCCAGTGGAGGTCAGAAGGTATTGGATTCCTTGGAGCTGTAGCTATAGGCCATCGGCCACCTGATGTGGGTGCTGGGAACTAAATTCCAGTCCTCTGCAAGAGTAGCAAGTGCTCTTTCACTGCTACACCGTCTCTCCAGGCCCTAAAAGTGTTTCTGTTTCTGAAAAGTCAAAGTAAATGAATTGAAAGTTTTAAATGAGATCTCATTTCAATGAAAGAGTCTTTGAGAAAACTTCATTTTTAAAATTCAAGTACTGATTTTGTTAATTCAGTATTATGTATAGTAATGTAATTATGTTGTTTTATTCAGGGCATACTATAGTATACATTGTCTTTACTACAGCAGGGTCCACTGAGCTGGAGAGATGGCTCAGCAGTTAAGAGCACTGGTTGCTTTTGCAGAGGACCCAGGTTTGGTTCTCAGCCCCCACATGGCTTCTAACAACTGACTGTAAATTCAGTTTCAGGGGATCCAGTACCTTCTTAGGACCTCTGCAGGCATTATATGCATGTGGCACATTTATATTCAGCCAAAACACTGGTACACATAGAAATAAATTAATGATTTAAAAAAAAAAAAGAGTCCATGCTGTTTTGCAGGAGCCCTGAGTTTAGTTCCCACCACCCGTATCAGGGTCTGCAGTCATACTTCACTCCAGTTCCGGGCGATCTGGCTCCTCCTCTGAATGCTGCTGTGCTCACATGTGCACATACACACATATAAACACACACTTAAAAAATTAATCTGTAAAAAGAAAAAAAAGGGGTCGGGGGAGGCTCTAAGGACCTAGCTCAATTAGTCCAGTGCTTGCTGTGCAATCATGAAGACCTGAGTTGGATCTCCAGAACCCAAGTACAAAAGCCTTTTGTGGTGATTTGGGTTTATGGTATGGGCCAGCATTCGGGAACACAGACAGGAAGATTCCTGGAGCTTGCTGGCCAGCTAACCTAGCCTAATCACTGGGTCCCATGGCCCAGTGAGAGCCCATGCCTTAAACAGAAAACACCTAGGAATGACACCTGAGACTATGCTCTGACCTCTGCACACACATCCCTGCTCAACACAGATGTACGTGCACACAAATGAACATGTATACACACTCATACACACAATACTCATATCCACACAAGAATAAGAACAGAGGGACAAAGGGGAAAGATCAGGGTTAAAAGTAGACTACATCCTGGGGTGAGAGGTGAGCAGTAATCAGACTTTGCTGCGTCTACACCAGCTGCCATCATGTCTTAAGAACTGATGACTTGGCATCATCTATGGTCACGTGGTAGTAAGTGACATTGTAAGCTGATTCTAGGATTCAAGAGATTCCAGATCATCAGGAAATATTAAGCTGCAGTTCATATGCTAGAAGACAGTGAACATTTTGGATGGGAGCCATTTCCTGGTTCCTGCCCTGCTGCCGCATGTCAGGGTTCTCTTCCTTACCCGTTGCCACAGTGCCTCTGCCTGCTTCCTTGTCATGGGTACTAGTGGCAGGTGTGGTTCCAATCTGCGTGTGATTTTCCGTCCCATATACTCCATCTTTCCTTCCATCCTCCTGTCTTTTTTTGTTCCCAGTGCTCTGTCTCCAAATCCTGTAAGTCAAGCCCTTTTCCTTTCTAGTTCCTTGGCCAAGCTGTTTACTCCCTGAGAGACTTGTCAGTGCCACCGGTGGTGCTGGGAACTGCAGGCTCCCACGCTGTTACCAGTACAAGAAATCGTTCTTGTTCTGCAGCCCAAGTCTGTTAAAGAGCAGATATATGTAAATTAACTCTGCCCTCTGATAAGGGTTGGGAGAGTTTGAGACAGGAGACTGGGCAAGAACAGGTTAAAAAGGAGCACTTATGTTAGGTTGAGGAGGATGAACCTTATTTTGTAGACACCAAAGAACCACCACAGAATTTTAAACATTACTCATTATTATTTAATATTTTATTTTTATTTTATGTGTATGAGTGTATTGCCTGCATGGATGTAAGTGCACCTGTGTCGTGCAATGCTCTCAGAGGTCAGAAAAGTGTTTTGGATCCCCTGGAACTGGAGTTATGAACTGTTGTTAGCTGCCATGTGAGTGCTGGGAATTGAACTCGGGTCCTCTCTAAACTGCTGAGCCAGCTCTTAGTTATTTTGGAAAGACAATGTTTTTGTGTAGCCAAATGAATATAGTCACAGTGGAACAAAAGAACATGATTACTTGGAATCTCACTGCTAGCAGTGAGTACTCCTTTTTGTAATTTTAATGGACAAGTAATGGTTATACCTCTGGAGTACAGTAGAATATTGTGTTACACGCTGTGGCGTACCATACCTGTTGTCTCAGTTGTCTCTTTCTTTTTTTGGTGTAGTGTGAACAGTCATAGCCTATGCCTAGCAGTTTTCAAATATATCACATTATCACTGACTATAGCCACTGTCCTGTGAGTGGATCTGAAGAACTTACTCCTCCTGACTGAAATGTTGTATGCTTTGGCCAGCATCTGGACAGATGTTCTTAGTGTTTTCTGGTTTAAAGCATTATGGGTGCTACACATTCTCTAGGTTTCTGGCACATGCTGTGTATTTGGTTTGACACTGCCATGCTGGCTGAGAGATTAATTCATTTTAGAATAATGAATGAGCATTTAATTTTCATTTCTTGAATCTTTTTTTGTGCATTTATTGGAATGATCATATTTGCCTCCTCCCTTTCACTTTAGTGGATCAGTGTGATAAAGGGTGTGGACTTTTCCTCTCAATGTTAAAACAATTGAACCGGCCTTCAGTCAGCCAGCGTTGCTTGTAAATTGCTGTTAGATCCATTTGTTGACTTTGTTGGTGACTGAGCTGGGTCTGTGATTTTCCCTTTCTTGCAATTAACCTTTATTGTGTGACATGACAAGGCGATTGTTCATGTTTATCTGACTTGCATTCTTTGTGCTAGTAAATAGACTTCCCATGGCTTACCCTTAGGAGTGATGTGATATTTTACCACATTATAAAGTTTTTCTTCCCAGTAAAGATTTTAAAGTTAGATTTAAATTCTTGAGAGATCAAGTCAGTTGCTCTTACTCACTTGGGGGTCTTTCTTGAATTGTGTATTTCTGTGAAGCACAGTTGAGTCCTTTTGAAAACAGGCTGTTGTTAACAGATTGTTTCTCTGTTGTGACTAGAAGCCGTCAAACGTTGAAAGTCAGAGAGCACAGTGTGTTGGGACCCTATGTGGATGGACTTTCAAAACTGGCTGTCGCAAGCTACAAGGTAACAGCATTTTTTATATGAGCTGCTTAAATTTAGGGTAGTTTTAATTTGAGGGGGCTTGTTACTTAGTGAATCCTTTGTGGAAAAAGATCTTAAAAGCAAGATAGAGGCCAGTCTATAAATGTTAGCTAAATACAGTGGAGCTTTTAAGTTGAGCCTTTGGGTTGTCAGACCTAGTGGATCTAGAATTATTTAGAAAAGACAGAGAAGATTAGTTAACCTATGGTGGTATTTTCCCATTCTCTTGCTTTCTTAGACCATTTTATAGTTAATGATTTTACTTTGAGAGTTATTTGTTGGGTTGTAAATTTTCCTAAATATTGTCCTTTTTCTTTTATATAGCAAAAATAGAATGTATGATTTAAAACATTTTCCATCTACGCTTCACAGTTTTAGGATTGTGTTTAACTACATTTGCCATAAGTATAACAAAACTGAAGTTTTTATGGTATGAATTATTATCTGATGTGATGATTATCATGCATCCTTAGTGTCCAGGAAGTGCCTGGTGTGTGGTAGCTACTCCCAACATACACTGGAGTGAATGGATCAAAAATGGCAGTGATCCAGATAGGGCTTTTATGTGAAGTTGGAAATAGGTGCTCCAGGGCTGGTACAGTGGCTCCAAGTTGTCACTGGGGACCTCTTTTCCTTCCCCACCCCACAGAGAGACATGGTAAAGCCCATGTTCTCCTAATGGCCCTTAAAACAAAGATATGATAGTATGCCTGCCTCCATTAAGGAGAATCACCCAGATGGCCTGTATCACACTTCAGTTAGTCATGTGGTAGGCTGAGCTGCAAGGACATCTGAGAAATGCAGTCTCTTGACTTTGCCATAGTAGGCATTGTGAAAGAAAGGGTTCTATCAGTGAAAGTAGTACATACCAGGTAGTGGGAGACAGCGGAGAACGTTTACGTACATCATCTTTCTTGATTTTCATTTCAAAAATCCTCATGATGACTTTTCTTTGTGTGTATATTTATTTTCTTGTGAATTAAACTGAGAGCATTGTGCATGATGTGATCTACTACTGAGCCACATCCTACGCCCAGGTGGATGATTTTATAGTTCTGTGTTGTTATTAATGAAACTAAAATTCAAATCAGTTTCAGAGCTTATAATGTTTTAAAAAATGAGCTTTCCCTGGTGGCACAGCCCATCACCCCAGCTCTTTAGGAGGCTGGGGCAGTAGGATGGGGAGTTCAAGGCTTACCTGAGCAATTTACCTAGACCCCATCTCAAAAAAGTAAAAAGGCTAAGGATGTTGGTCATTGATAAACATTTGCCTTATATGTGTGAGGCCCTAGGTTCAACTCCCAGTACTGCCAAAAGTAAAGATAAAATTTAAAAAATGAATAGCAAATCAGTGCAGAAAATCTGTGCACCAGTGATGTCTCTATTTCGTAGGACAGATTTGGTAAGATAAAGTGTACATATACATAACATGCCTGCATGAAGGGCTACAGAACATTTTTACTTTTTGCTTATTTGTGTAATTTAATTCGTTTTAATAATTAGCTTGCATTGTTTCTATAATTAAACGCACTGTTATTTTCAGAATTCTGAAGTGGATTAGAAGCAGCATGGCTTATATGTCCATCTTGTGTCACTCTGAAGCAGAGTTTCTAATGCTGATTGTGGTGCACCTGTGATTTTGTGCTGTGGGGGGCAGAGGCAGGGGATCATGGTTTGAGGCCAGCCCAGGATACCTTGTAAGACCCTATCTTTAAAAGAGGGAGATGGGGCTGGAGAAATGGATAGTTCAGTGGTTAAAAGCACTGGCTATTCTTACAGAGGATCCAGGTTTGAATCCCAGCCCTACATGGCAGCTAACAACCTTCTGTAACTCCAGTTTTAGTGAACCTGATGCCCTCTTCTGGCCTCTGTGGGCTTTGCATGACATGGGTACACTAACATACATGTAGGCATAACACTTGTATGTACAAACATTTTCTATAATTTAAAAAAGAAAGAGGGAGAGGGAAAAGAAGACAGAGGGGAGACTGAGACAGGGTGACAAAAGGTCTACTTTATAAACTTTCCTATATCAGAGCCACCACTTTCCTCTGGGTTTGTGGAAAACAGTGGGCTTAGTTGCCCTTCAGAGACAACGTTGGCTGTTGTATTCTGCCAGGCTTAATGTTGGTTGAAAAACAAAATGTAACCTCCAAAAGTTGTTGACTAAATAGAGAAATGTGTGATGTATTTGCTGGCATAGTACAATGTTTTAATGCTTATTACACAAAGAATGAGACACATGCCTGTCACCTGTTTGCACGTAGGACATCGAGTCTCTGATGTCTGAGGGTAACAAGTCCCGGACAGTCGCTGCAACGAACATGAACGAGGAGAGCAGCCGGTCCCACGCAGTCTTCAAGATCACCCTCACGCATACCCTCTACGATGTGAAGTCTGGGGTAAGGGTCACGTCAGTTTCTCAAGCGATCCTGGTTTATCCTGTTCTCTTTGTATGTTAGCTGCATTGAAGGCCTTGCCGGACTGTCAGGGGGGCTCTGGGGAAATAGAAGAGAACACACTGTAGGGAACTGGGGAGACAACAGTGTTGTTGGGAGACCCCTGAAGGGATAACTCTAGGAGTCACTCCAGAAGCACAGACGATGCCCTCTAGCCATGATCATAAAGAAATTGCTCTATCTGTGTGGCCACCTCAGAGCACCCTGACACTGAAGAATGTCCTGGAAAACCTCAGATTTCATGGCCTGCCTGTGGGCAGATAAAGCCCAAAGGAGACGCTTTAATTCTATTTTCCTGTTTTCACAAGAGGGCCTGAATGAACTTGAATCCTGAAGGGCTTGTTGTAGGGAGTCTCAGTGCCAAGGCCTAGCCTCCTCCCTCTCCAGCCAGAGGACAGTGGGGAAGAAGGTTCCCCAGATGCTGACCTGGCCCTTCTAGGGCAGCTGTGACGTTCCACCTGATGGCGGATGCAGGTGGTAGCGCTCCTGCATATCTAGAGGTGCCTTTGCTCTGTTACCTTCTGCCAAAGAGCTAAGAGGACAAGAAGCACTTGCGCTGGGGAAAATGGACTGTGAAGTAGGTAGATTGGGTAGGGAGTTTTTTGAGTACCTCGTTGGAACCCTGTGAAGAGCCAGCAGAGGGGCGGGGCCTCTGCCACGTTGAGAGCGTGTCTGCTGATTCATGCGTGTACCATCTCTCGCATCATAGGAAGTTTTTCTGGGTTATGATGTCTGCCCCTCAGAACCCCTGTTTTCAAATGCCAGAAGCTAAAATAATTGCCTGGCGAAATCCTCCATTTTGCCAGTGTTTTCGTTTGCTGAAAGAACTTTTTTTGTTGTTTAAATCACAGCAAGATTAATGTAAAAACAAAAAGTTCTTTGTTTTCTCTTTCCTTTTTAGCATAAAACAAAGCAAAAATCATGTTGAAGACCTTTTTTTTCCTCACTAAAAGTACTTTTGATTTTGGAAGAGAATATCCTTTTGTTAGCAATATGTTTATTTTATGGAAAGATATCATTTTTTTTATAGTGCTAAGGATAGAGCCCAGGGCCTTGTGCTTGCCAGGCAAACATTCTACTACAGAACTACAGTTCCAACCCATGAATGTAAGATTAAAAAAAAAGTTTCCAAGGTGACCCAGTCTGTAGATTTGGGCATTGCTCTCCTGTTTTTGTTTTACTGATGAAGTATAACATATTTTACTTGCATGTGATTTGAAAAAAGAAAGTATCACTACATCTGGGATCATAACTGGTAATAGAAAATTAAAGCAGATCATTTGAATAAGGCGAAAAACTTCAGGATTTTTTATTTTTATTTTTATTTTTAGAGACAGTCTTCCTATAGTCCCAGCTGACCTGGAACTTGCTATGTAGACCAGGCTGGTCTTGATCTCATAGAGATCCACCTGCTTCTGCCTCCTGAGTGCTGAGATAATACAGGCATATACCAGCAATATAAAAGTGAGATTTAAGGTTGTTTTTTACATTGGCAAGAATGTATGTATTTTGTCTCAGGATTATTGGTTGATATTTTTGAAATTTTAAATGCAAATGTTATTAACACTTTTTGTCTTATGATAAGTAATTTTGTGCACATCTCTGAAAACTTCACTGGTCCCTTCAGTGTCCCACTTAGGGTCCTTTTTCTAAGGTAAGAACTTACGTGGGTTAGTGAGATCTGTAAACTCTGTACTAGATTGTATGCTTTTCTTACAGTGTTTTGTGGCAGCACAGAAAACTTTTTTAGTACCAGCAGGTAACGTTAAGAAAGGGTCCGGCGGACAAGCCGTTCAGCAGTGTCCGCCCGTCTTCTACACTCACCAGCTGTTCGCTGTGTTCTCTTTGCAGACTTCTGGGGAAAAGGTAGGCAAGCTGAGCTTGGTTGATTTAGCGGGCAGCGAGCGAGCCACAAAAACTGGAGCTGCGGGCGACAGACTGAAGGAAGGCAGCAACATCAACAAGTGCGTGGGCTGGAAGTCCTTCCTGAATGGCTTTATTGGGTTAATAGAATAATGAGGGGAGCGCCTGTGTTATGGATGGTGGTTCTGGGATGATTGACAAATGATGAATTGTGGTTGGGATTTTTTCCTCATGTTTTCCATGGACCTGGGCTCATTTTGTGTTCCGTGGAATCGTTAGATGGCACCGAGGAGCCTCAGTTAAGTTGGGGCTTCTCATCAACAGTGGCTCTGTTGACATTGTGTCAGAAGACTCCTTGTACTAGGGGTGAAGGAAGCTGTGCATTATGGCATGTTTAGCACCGTGCAGTCTGCTAAATGATGGTAGGACTTACTGCCTCCAGTTGTGACAACCCAGACTTCCTGTGACTTGTGTTCCCTGTGGGGTACAGTCATCCTCCACTTAGAAACACTGACCTGGGTTACAGAGAACAGCAATTCTTCTCTGAGAGTGCAGCTGTTGAGTCTAAGTAGTGTATAGCTGTGTGAACAGACACCATGTGTGCGAGTCACACTGAACTGTCCCTTATGACTGCTGTTGTGTTTGTCAGAGTCTGAGAATAAGGACTTCGTGAGGTAATGCTTCATTAACCAGTCCTTCATATGGTCTGGTTCTCCCTCAAGTTAAAGTATTATCTCTTCATGAGTCGGAGTCTTTCCTGTTCTCAGGGTATCTCCGTGCATAACACTCCACGATATGCAGTGCAGGGGTGAGCATTAGTGAGCAGTCATTCAGACGCTGGGCTCTGGTGGGCTCCATAGATAGTAATTCTGCCTCACGCTCCTGTTTTAATTCCTGTTTGGTCTTGGGCTGCTTTGAGCTATCTGCTGCTTGTTATTATCTTGACCTAAAGTTTTATGGTTCATATTTTTTGAATTTGCGAAAATGAAAAATTGTGCTAAGCATTTTATTAGAGGGACAGCGACTCTGCAGAGCTTAGTTTCCAGCTCAAGTGGCAAAGTGCTAACCACAGTGCTACTTAGATGCTGGCTCAAGGGCATCTCACTGTCGCATCTCCCTGTTGACGTATGATGGTTGGTACGTTCCAGTCTGGGTAATTAGATTTTGTTGCTCCATGCAGGTCCCTCACAACCCTCGGTCTGGTTATCTCAGCCCTCGCAGATCAGGGTGCTGGCAAAAACAAAAACAAATTTGTTCCCTATCGAGACTCGGTTCTCACGTGGCTGCTCAAGGTGAGTTGTTTTTCATTCCCTGTTGGCATGCTTCGGTGTGTGGGAGGGGCGAAGAAAGAGCAGGTGATACTCTCCCAGGTACCCTTTCTCCGAGTCTTAGCACATTTACGATTTTCAGTGGTTTTCACAAACTCAGTTTTCACGTACTGAGATGTGAAGGTGTCTTCCCAGGGGTTGATATTCCTGACTTCTGGAACCTGCATGGGGAGGGCCCGTTGAACACACACTGACTCACACAGGGACTTCTGGAGATCGAGGGGCAAGAAGGACCTCATCCTGGGACAGGTGGTCACTGGCAGTGTCTGCTGAAGATGTAGTACATGCTGACAGACACCTTCGTTTCATAGTTTGGAACTTGCTTTCTGTGTCATGTCACTGACTCCTTAATTTGCTCTCTCCCATTGAATTCATAAAATTGCTCACTGTTTTAAAAGAATGTGTGTGTATATAGATACACCAGAGGGTCAGTCCTGGGCGTCAGCCTCAGAAGCTGTCCTTGATTTTTGAGACAGAATCTTCTACTCACTGGGATCTGGGGCTAGCAGGTTTGGCTAGGCTGACTGGCCAATGAGCTCCAGGGATCTACCGGTCTCTGACTCCCCAGCATTGGGATTGAGGTATACATTACCACTACACCTGGCTCAGGGTGCTCAGCATCATAACTCAGGTCCTCATGCTTGGGAGGCATGTATTGATTACCTTGCCCTTGCTGTGGTAAAACACGATGACCAAGGCAACTCATAGAAGGAAGAGTTTATTGGGCTTACGTAAGTTTCAGAGAGATGAGAGTCAGAGGGGGCGGGCAGCCAGAGCAGAAAGCTGAGAGCTCGTACCTGCTTGCATGCACAGGACGCATAGAGAGCAACTGAAGTGGGACCAGGCTCTGAACTCTTAAAGCCCACCCCTAGTAACATCCATACTTTGTCCAGCAAGGCCACATACCTCCTAGACCTCTGCAAACAGGGCCACCAACTGGGGGCCAACTGTTCAAATACTTTGAGCCTACAGAGGACATTTTCATTCAGACCACTACACAGGCCCTTTACCGGAGGAGCCTTCTACCCAGTGCCAAATTGCCTTTGACAAGGTTTTCACTTTTCTGCTGGTTTTTACAGTGCATTTGCATAATAGTTGTGCTGTGCACTTGATGTCTGCAGCCCTCTTAGTGTGGACCTCTTGACACATGTCTGGTAGTGATGCCCAGACTGTACCTTCTAGTTAACCCTGGTTACCATGCTGACTGGCACCTCCCTAGTAGAGGCCACTTCCATCTCTAAGCTGCCTGGCAACCAGTCCACTCGCTACATTTTCTAAATTTACCTTTAAATCTCTTCAACAACTATCTTCCAGGCCCTTAGGATCAAGTCCAAGCTCTTTAAGAGTTTACAGAGGCTCTTCATAGCTGACCTCTTTCCTTCTCGTTTTCTTCTTTCCATGTCTGGCATTATGAATTCGAGCTGAGTGGAGAAGACTGACCGATTTCTAGACCTCTTCTTAGTCCTCACTTCCCTCTCTCTCCTTCCCCTCTCTTCCTGCTTGGTGTTTCTCTAACTTTAGGTCACCTGCTCTGGGAGCCTCTAAGCCTCCCAGTGATTGGCCCTCTGGCCCTCCTCCTTCAGACCCTAGTCCTTGCTTAGGGCTGGCTTCTCCTAGAAAACCCCATGCAGAGGCCAGTAACTGGTGATCTGGTGATCACAGCTCTGCTCAGAACTAGCACCTGATGTTTGGTGAAGCCCGTCAGCCTTCCTAGGTCTGTTTCTCATCTGAGCAGTTAAGCAATTGGATTAGATGAATTCAGAGCTCATTCTTTCAGCTTGAGGAATTCTGACTTTCAAATTTCTATCCAGTGCCCATTTAATTTGTTTACATCGCTACATTAGAAACAAAGCTTGTCTGATTTGCCTAGTTAAACAAAGAGTCAACAAGAAACTTACACTGTTGCCTTGAACGGTGCCAGCTCTTCTGCTGCTACTTCCCTTTGCACATGGCAGGGGCCACCCTGTGTTACGTGTCTTGCTCCACGAACAAGGCTTTCAGTACCTCCGGCTTCTTGGTTTGCCAGACTTCCTCTTCTCAGCACACCCTGAAGCACAGTCCACACGATTTTCTTCAGGGGCGGTCATTACTACGATTCCTCTGTACTGAGCTGTGTTGGCTGTGCCTGTGGGCTGGCCAACCATTCTCAGTGGCCACTGGGGGGCTGCATGGCATTGCTGGAGGTGGGGGTGTTACATGGCATTGTTGGGGAGCAGAACTACTGCCCCTGAGATTTTAGATCACACCCGAAGGTCATTAATGTGCCTGGGACTCTTCGTGATATTTTTCCAGAACTTGCCAAACCCGGGCTACCAGCAATGTGAGATCAATGTCAAGCAGTTTAGGATGAAGCAAAGCAATCAGCCCAAAAGTCCAGACTGGTTACGTTCCTGCCTTCTCACACTCAGGCATTCTGTCTTCGATTGTAATTGTCATTTTCTTTGGAAAACCAAGCTATTCAGGAATGGGTGCATGGGTGTACTATCTGTGATCGCATTGTGTTATTACTTGGGAATTTTTTGATTATGCTACCAGGACAAAATAATTTGGGGAGGTATCTGGTCAGCTGATCTAATGCCCCACTCTGAAGTTCTTATTGCTATCAAGAATGGGTGACGTGTAGTTGGAGTGGGGTGGGGTGGGGGTCCTGTTGGAATTGAAGAGGTTCATCTGGGGTAGAGTAATGCTTGATTTACTAATTCTGGACTTGAGGTTATTTTTTTCAGAACACACCTGTTTTCTCATTAGTAAAATGGGGGTAATAATAATTGACTTCACAAAAGGCAGAGAACCATGTAAAATCACCGATTAGCTAACAAATTATATATTAAAATGGGAAAAACTTATTTTTAAAATTGAGAATTTTCTAGAGGTTAATACTATCCAAAGCAGAGTGAGCTTTCCTGTGATCTAGTGAATTTCTGTCTGAATCTTGAGAATCTTATTCATTGAGGCTGTGTTTCTAAAAGAGAATATTGAATCTATATTTGTGTAAGTATAGATACATGTGCCTGTGTATATGGAAGCTAGAGGACAATCTTGGGTCTTTTCTCAGACTCTGTCTACTTTAAATTTTGATTGATTGATTGATTATTGATTGATGTCTTTGCCTGCCTGAGATATGTGCAGGAGCCCGTGGAGACCAGAAGAGGGCATTGAATCTCTTGGAACTGGAGTTACAGGCAAATGTGAGCTGCCACGTAGGTGTTGGGAACTGAACCTGGCTGGGTCCTCTGCAAGGGTAGTAAGTGCTCTTTAACTGCGGAGCTGTCACTCCAGCTCTCCCCACCTTTGAAATTGTGTTTCATGATGACCTGGAGCTCCTCAGGTGTGCTAGGCTGGCCAGCAAGTCACCTCCCAGTGCTGGATTACAAGTACACACCACCACACTCACCTTTTTTGTATGGGTGTTGGGGATGGAACTCAGGTCCTTGCACTGGAAGGTAAGCACTTTACTGACTGAGCTATCTATTTTTTACATACATGTTGTGCCCATATATATTTGGGTGGGGGGAATCCTGTGCTCGAGTACTCACACACTTATGTGTGTGTGCGTGTGCTTGGTGACCCTAGGCTGCTGTCAGATTTCTTCTTCTGTTACTCTGCATTTCACATATTGAGTCACGGTCTCTCACTGAACCCAAAGCTTGGTGATTCTCAGCTAGTCGGTGGCTAGCCAACTTTCTCCAAGGATCCCGTCTGTGCTTCCTGTGTGCTGGGATTTCATTTGCGCTGCCATGTCCACTCAGCTTTTCTATGGGTTTAGGAATCTGAACTCCAGTCCTAATGCCTATGTGGCAAGTGTTTCACCCATTGAGCTGTCACCTCAGCCCTGGATCTTTGGTTTAGTTTTGTTCTGATAACTTTTTCTCAGCTTTGGATGGTTTGGTAGCGTGTGCGGCGTTAACTGCTGCCCGGGAACAAATGACTTCTGAACCTGAGAACAGGGACCAGCCATCACGTATCACCTCGAGGTTTCTGTAGGTCAGACTTCCAGGGAGCTTAGCTGTTTGTGGCTGGGGTTCCCTGTGCTACTGTAGTCCAAACATGAGCCAAGGCTGTGGCCTTGAGGTCTGACCCTGGGGGATGGCATCTGCTCATGTTTGTGGTAGCAGGCAGGCTTCAGGGACCTGCTTCCTCCTCACTCCTGTGGGTCTCTTCACAGGCCTCTTCACCTCATGACAGCTTTCCCCAGAGCAAGAGACTGTGTGGGACAGAAAGCCCCACTTGTTCTAATCCAGTCTCAGAGGTGGCATGCCACCAGCGCCCCGCATTCTGTCTGTTAGAGGCTGCTCAGTAAGCCTCGGCTCGCCCAGGGGCAGGGGCTGGGAACAGTTCAGAACAGCGGGCGGTCCCTTTGGAGTCATCCAGTTGGGGTGGACTTGATTTGCTGATTTTCCGTTTGAGTCTTTCTTTTTCAGGGCTGGAGATTCAACCTAGGGCCTCATGCATGCTCGCAAGTGTTCTGCCTCCAAGCCACTGTCCATTTTATTTTATTTATTTTAATGTTCTCATAAACAGTGGTTTTTCCATTTGTTGAAAGCTAGTTACTGGACTTGGTGTTTTAGTGTGATATAGACGTGTATCTTCCTCAGTACCTTTTGAATGTGCTGTGGAAGCCATTGTGTAAAACGTGAAACCCGTGTTAGTAGTTTCTGGAGTGCTGGCCGAGAGAAAACACAATTCCTATAACATCTTTTGGTTTAGAATGCTTTCAGAGCTTTGAGAGCTGTGCAAGCAACTTTCTGAGCCCTCCTGTATGTAGGGTTCACAGAGTGAGCACTCCTGGGTCACATGTCATATTTTAGGGTTCAGCGGGCTATGACTCAGGAGGCCCTAGGTCAGACTCTATCACTGGGAAAAAAAAAAAAAGAATTGTGCTTGTTCAATTCCCCTAAAGAAGGTGAGCTAGCCTTTTAAAAAGTCCCTTCTTGGGGCTGGGGAGATGAGATGGCTCAGATGTTAAGAGCACTGGCTGCTTTGGCAGAGGACCCAGGTTCGAATCCTAACACTCACATGGCAACTGACCTGTCTTAACTCCAGTTACAGGAGATCTGATGACCTCGTCTGATCTCTGCGGGCCCTACAGGACATGGGTGCACTCACATATATGCACACAATACACTCATACACATAAAGTAAAAATAATAAATAATTTTTTAAAAGTTCTTTCTTAAAATGGAATCATCATGTTGCCTATTAAATAGGACAAATTAGCTTAGGATTAAATTTTGCTAAACCAAAATAAATATAGTCTTTATTGGGTTTTCCTGTCCTTTATAGAAAACTAAATGTATTCATTGTTAAGAAAAGGAATTTGACAGAGACTTGAAAGCATGTGAGCCCCACTATCCCCGTATGTGTTTAGCCTTAGGCGCCATTTTTGCTCTGACTTTAGCCCTCTCATGCAGAGTCTTCTTCCAACCTTAAAAGACTACTCACTGTTTTCCTTCCTCGTAGGACAGTCTGGGGGGCAACAGCAAGACTGCCATGGTGGCCACTGTGAGCCCAGCAGCAGATAACTATGATGAAACCCTGTCAACTCTGCGGTATGCAGATCGAGCAAAGCACATTGTCAACCACGCTGTGGTGAACGAGGACCCCAATGCTCGAATTATCCGAGATCTCCGTGAAGAGGTGGAGAAGCTCCGAGAACAGCTGACCAAAGCAGAGGTGTGAGGGGCTGTGAGGCAGGTGCCTGTGGCCGAGGGCGAGCTTGGAAGTCTTGAATGTGAATTTTCTTCTCTTTGGTCTGTGTGTCTTTTCATTTTCTACCTGCCTTGTGAGTAGTACTTCACTAAGAAGTCTGAGATCCTGTCTCAAAGAAAACAACAGCAAGCACCTTTCCATTTCTATCTGGGAAGCTGAGATAGATTGACTAGAATACGGGGAGAAAGAGAGGCTGTGAAGAAAGTGAATTAACTTTAGTGCACAGTCTGAGATGGGCGTGGAGTCATTGGGGAAGGAATCAGATTTTGTCTTCATCTTGTTTGTTGACGTTAGTCAGAACAGAGGGCACCCTCACCTAGTAACTCTCTTTCCTGTTACTCCTTGTTTATAGAGTAATATTACAAGCTCTTTTATGACAGGCAGCCACTGACTCAGAAGCTGCTTCACTGGCATTCTGTGTGTGCTTCTGTACGTCCTTCTGTATATTCTCTGACAGGTGAGGCTTGGGTTCTGCTACCAAGATTTGAAAAGCAGGCACCATTCTTATAAGTGTGAACTGTCAGGCTCAGTTCCTGCTGAACTTAGTGCCTCTGCTCTCCAATCAGTGCTTCTGGACGTGTCCAGAGCTCCTGCCACAGCCCCTTCTTTTTCTTTACTCTTGTTGTGGTAGAAAACCAATAAAATGCATGGTTGAGACAGTTATCTTGACTGCTTGCATTTTATGCTGATTTTACAGTTCTTCCTGATCCTTGACAGTGTTTCTATCTTTTTCCTCTTAAAAACACCATCTGATTGCTTCTTGTTCTTTTGGCTAAGATAAAGTGTTAATAACACCGTCCAGTTCGTAACATGCACATGTAACTAGTGTGGCCTGGAATAAATTCCTGAAGTCACCAGTAGAGAGAGATTGAGATGAATTACATCTATGAGTAGATATATAGCTTATTGGAATTTAAACATTAACCCTCAATAAGTAGCCTGGCACATTTATCTCCTTATGTAGTGAGAGCGTCACAGGGTTGGATGAAAGGGCAGACTTAAGTTGTCCTTCTAAATGTGCCTTGCATGAATCGATGGGTCTGTGGTCCTCCTGGCATAGGTATTGGGGTCAGCCATGGCCCACCATGGTGTTTTAGGTAGATGGGAAAACTCAGTCTGCCGTTTACTTGAGAAGTGGCAGGAGGTCACCTGTGCCCTTTCAGAGTCAGCTGGTGCTTTTTTCATGGCCCATGCAGACATTTCATGAAGTGAACATGTGTTTGTAGGCAATGAAATCTCCAGAGCTAAAAGACCGGCTTGAAGAATCCGAGAAGCTCATCCAGGAAATGACTGTGACTTGGGAAGAAAAATTAAGGAAGACCGAGGAGATTGCCCAGGTTTGTGATTGGGAGTGCGGTCTTGGGGAAGATTGCTGTGGGGCTCCTGCACGAGGTCTAGCACACAAAGGGACTCCAAGTCCCCTGGGGCCTGTTCTGCACAGAGCCAGCTGTGGGGCTGCAGAGGGCCTGTGGGTCACAGAACCAATCTGAAGGGCAAAGAGGGTACGGTTGAAATTGTTTGCTTTGTAAGGAATGATGAGTTGTTCAGTGCCAGGAAGATTTATTTTTCCATTTGTGTTGGGGATTGAACCTAGGATCTCACATGTGCTAGGCAAGTGCTCTACCCCTGAGCTACATCACAAACCCTAACCTTTAAAAATACTTATGCTTTTATAAAGTTTTTGAGAACTTCATACATGCATACAATGTGTTTAGATCTGAGATCCACTTCTAATCCTCACCCCCTCCCACCATCCCTCACCCCCTGTCACTAGCCCTCACTCCCTCTCACCGTCATGTTTTTTTTCTCTCCCAATTTGTACAGTTCATACACTTGTGGTGTGGGACCATCCACTGGAGCATGGTCAACATACCAGGGACCACATCTTAAAGAAAACTGACCTCCCTCCCCCTGCTATGAGCTCTCTGTAGCTCTGCAGCTAGGGATGATGGAGATCCTAGCACTGAGTTAAGATTAGATTCAGGCCCATCTATCTCCTGGCCTGGTTTGAGGGCAATGGTCAGGTAAGTAGACATTTACAAGGATGGTAACAGGTCTGCTCCAGATAGAAGGAATATATAGAACCTTCCAGACATAAAAGAGCAGCTTTCTTGGCGCTGTCACAGCTCTGGTCACTGACTCTGGTCGCTGACTGTGGTAATAGTGGCCTGGGAGGAAATGCTAAATTCTGAGTAGCAGCGGTGTAGGGTGTGAATGTGGGTCTGAGGAGATGTGAAGATCGAATGTGGGCCAGGGAGAAAGGCACTGTGAGCTTCTGTTTATAATGGGCTTTATTTTTTACTTATTTATTTATTTGGGAGTTTTTTGGTTTTTTTTTTTTTTTTTGAGACAGGGTTTCACTGTAGCCCCAGCTGGCCTGGCACTCGCTATATAGACCAGGCTGGCTTTGATCTCAGAGATCTACTGTCTCTGCCTTCTGAGTGCTGGGATTAAAGGTGCAAGCCACCATGTTCTGCTGGAACAAGTCTTCTAATACCGTCGGATCTTCTGTATCTTGCCTCTGTGGTAGGGAAGAAACACTTCTGTGTCTTTCCAGGAGCGGCAAAAGCAGCTGGAGAGCCTTGGAATCTCTCTTCAGACTTCTGGAATCAAAGTTGGGGATGATAAATGTTTCCTTGTTAATCTGAACGCTGACCCGGCTCTGAATGAACTCCTGGTGTACTACTTAAAGGTGAAGCTGGCTGCTGGCATGAAGTGCTTTGTGAAACTTGGGGAGCCTGCTTGTCCACAGAGGTTTTATTCGGTCAGATGGCATGTAGGGCAGTCTTGAGTTTCTGGGAACAGTTTCCCTTTTCAGTCTTTGAGTGATATCATTTTACCTAGTGTAATTTCTTTAAGCATCTGAGGAATAATTTCTTTAAACATGGGAGGAAATAGTTAAAGTTCTTAGGACCACTTATTTATGTTTCTAATAACTTTTAGGAAAATTTAAAAAGTTCAAATTTAAAAAAAATTAAAGAGGGGGTGGTTTGGTGAAGAGATGGCTGAACGATTAAAAACACTGGCTGCTCTTGCAGAGCACCCCAGTTCATTTCCTAGCACCCACATGGTGGCTAACAACCATTCTTAACTCCAATTCCAGGGATCTAGTGCCCTCTTCTGCTCCCCCTGGACACTGCGCAATATGGATGCACTTACATACAAGCAGACAAAACATTCACACATATTTTTTTAAGTTTAAATTATCAGCCTATTAAAACAAGAGAGAGCCAGTCACTCAGACATTGAGAGTATCAGACTATAGAACAGAACCTAACCATGGTGGCACCTGCCTTTAATCCCAGCACTCAGGAGACAGAGGCAGGTGGATCCCTTTGTGATTCAAGCCTCTACATAAGGAGTTCCAGGCCAGCTGGGGCTACATAATGAAACCCTGTCTCAAACAATAACAAAATTTATTTTTGAAAGAAAAGAAGATAATATAGTATACACTGAAATCTGTAAATCATAGTAAACAGTGAAGAACCATAGAAGAGCTGAGACCCTGGCACACAAATAAATCATGGTGTGTTCCCGCAGTTTCTCTTATTCACTTTAGAGCATAGGTTAATTACTCATAGACTCTAACCCAGGGCTAATAATACCTGGCATAACTTCTTCATCCTCCGATACATGGTTTTAATTGGGGGCTGGAAAACTAGAGCTAGTGACTGAGCTGTTTGTGTTGGAAACTGCTGGAGAGAAACTGTAATGTCAATTCCAAGAACACTCACATTTTTTAGACTTCCACCCTGCTTTTCATTGAAGATACACAGGATAATTGTTTTGTGTCATA
Organism: Eospalax fontanierii; assembly: GCA_035773235.1. Lineage (NCBI taxonomy): Eukaryota > Metazoa > Chordata > Mammalia > Rodentia > Spalacidae > Eospalax > Eospalax fontanierii. The sequence continues at coordinate 56,050,631 of CM069542.1, read as the reverse complement.
TTGATAAGGCTGCTTTGTTAATAAGCGTCTTGCATGGTGTTTGGCTAAGTTAAACAGAATCTCTGACCTGTACAATAACACGTGCCAGTCTCAGACTTGGGTACAGCGAGCCATGCTGCATTAGGAGGAGGTGGCCTGTGTTGCTGGTGCAGGGTTTTAGGCTTTGATTCCCTCTGCACAGGTTCTTCCTCTGCACATGGGAGGAGGTGACCTCTGGTTAGTTTCCTGGGTCATGTGAAGACTGGATATGTGGATATGTTTTATAAACAGAAACATTATACAACTATGCGATGCTACACAGTCCACTTTCTCACATGTATTGTTTTCACCTATTAAAAATAACAGGCAGACATTTCTCATTGCTCTTCTGAGTGTGTATGTATCGTGTGGGGTGTGTGTGTGTGCACGTACCTGTGTACAGGTCTGTGTGCGTGCATATGGAGATCAGAGAACACCTTGGGTGTCAGGCTCACAAAGATCATCTATCTGCCTTGAGACAGCATTTCTCACTGGCCTGAAGCTCACTGATTGGCTAGACTGTCTGGTAAGCAAGCCAAAGACCCTCCTGTCTCCACCTCCTCAGCACTGGGGTTACAAGCATGCAAGCATGCATTCCTGTGCTTGGCATTTTCAAGTGGGTTTTGGGATCAAACTCAAGTCTTTGTACTTGCAAGGCAGGGACTTGTGTCTCTCTTAGCCCAGCATCTTTAGTTAGAATGTCAGCTATAGATAATCATGTAACTTAGGGATAATCCACAGTTACAATGTCAGCGGTAGACATTTTTCTAATTTAGGGAAGATGCCCTTCTGGTTTCTCAGAACTTAGAATTCTTTTTCTTTCTGAGGTGATGTAGTTCAAATTAGAGTATACATACATCTCAAGGAAGAAAAATCTGATTCGTGTCTGTTTCTTAATTAAAAAGTTCAATGAAGCAACTGTTTCAAAAGGGCCTTTTAGAAAGGTGTCAGAACGTTTCTGTGGAGGTGGTTGGTTTTGTTCCAGACTGTGGTCAGTCCCATTTAGGCCCAGTCTGAGGCAGTGCCAAGGCTCACCCCACAGCAAGACCATACTCATGACTATGCACATTCAGAAGGGTGAGCTCAGTCCAAGAATAGTCTCCCTTCAGCAAATCTGCCATGTAGGGTGGAGGAATTTGGAGGCTGCACTTTTAATGTTTTTTTGCCTGCACTTCTCAAACTATTACAATGACATCACCTCTCCAAATGACTTCACCCCCCATCTGAACACCAACACCAGATCATAACACTGTCAACCCCCTCCCTACCACCATGTCTTGGATTCTCAGACTCCTCCAGCACCTGGCTCCTCTGTGTCCCATGTGCTCTGTGTGTCTGGATTCATTGGGCCCAGGCTTAAACAGACGGAGTTGCAATCCCTAAAAGAAGTTCCTCTTGTTTTACCAACTTTGTACTACCTGGCATTAGGCACTGATTAGATAGTCTTTTTGTTTGATTGTTTCTGTGGGAGTGAGGGTGGAGTGGTGGTCCTGAGACAGGGTCCCTCTGTGTACCCTCAGATTGACCTTGAATTTTCTATCCTCCTGCCTCTGCTTCCTGGGGGCTGGGATTACTGGTGTGCACATACTTGGTTAGATGATCTATGAGAATTTTCTTCATCTTGTGTTTTTTATTATTATTATTATTCTCATTTTCTGTGTGTGAGTATATTGCCCGCATGTGTATAAGTGCACTCGTGTCGTGCAGTGGCCGAAGAGGTCAGAAGAGGGTTGGATTTCCTGAAACTGGAGTAACAGACAGTTGATAGCCGCCAAATGGGTGCTGGGAATCAAACTCGGGTCCTCTGCAAGAGCAGCCAGTGCTCTTAACCTCTGAGCCATCTCTCCAGCCCCATCTCTATTTTTTTCCTCATTGCTTAGCGCGTACTATGAGGAGCATATTGACTTTAACGAACAAGAAAGCTGTAGCAGAGTAAGTCTTTTAGATTTAGTGTTTGAGCTTCTAGTGTACCCTTTGAATCACAATAGGTTTTAACTACAAATGGGAGACTGAGATTGTCCTCTGTAGTAAAAACTCTACAATGGGACCTGATTGTTTGTGTCTCTAGGATTTCAGTGTCGGATTCATATTTGGTGCTTAAAGTATTCATTGAGAAAATGAATTTCTTATGAAAAGCACAAAAATTCAATTTAAAATGTTTTCAAAAAGTGAATTTCTTCTCCTAGAACTTGGATTAGACCTTCACCTGTTCACCTCTGCTGGCTCGCAGCTCACTGTATTTAGCACCCATCACATACTGTGTCTTGCGTTGGTTGTGCCAGATGCGAGAGTCTTAAATAGGCTGCTCTCAAAACAAGGGGGAAATAGCATTTGCAAAAGAGTAATTCAGTGATCCCTGGCTCTTGAGTGTGCTAAGGACTCAGAGGAGGGAGAAATCTGGAACTCCTCTGCCCTGTGCAGGTTCCACTCTAGTTGTAGATAATTCCTCATGGTCAGGTGAGGAATTATCCTGCCTGGGCCTGGATGACAGTGATTGGTGACTTTTCCAGTTGTGAAGATGTGATCTTAAAAGCTGAGATAGAAATGGTGACTACATATACTCATGTTCTCTCTTCTCTTCTCTTCTCTTCTCTTCTCTTCTCTTCTCTTCTCTTCTCTTCTCTTCTCTTCTCTTTCTCTCTCTTTCTCTCTCTCTCAAATGTAAAGAAAGAATCTGAAATTATGCTGTGTGGGCATGTTGGAGGTTAGAGGAAACTTGTGAAGTCAGTTCTCTCCTCCAACCATGTTGATTATGGGGTTTGAACTCAGGGTGTCAGGCTTGGCAGCAAGTGCCCGTGCTGCTGAGCCATCTTACCAGCCCCCAGATTTCTTTGGTTGAACAGCTTTCTTCTTTGGAGCTGACTTACTCTGATTGAGACCAGGTAAGTGATGTCCAACTTAATGGCTGTAAGGTTGTTTTTTTCTCATGAAACAGTCTCAGGTAGCCAAGGCAGGCCTTGAACTACTGATTCTTCCTTCTCCACCTCCGAAGTGTTAAGGGTACAGGCGTGCACTACCATGTTTAGCTCTGTATCTGTGATTTTCAGCTCATATCCTCATGTATTGTTGATACATGACTTGTTCTCTGAGAATAGTATAAAATAACTTAAATCAAAACCCTAAAAGAAAATAATGAATATAGGACAGGCATGAATACAGCATTATAGTTTTAAACTTAAAAGACTTAAATAAGACTGGAGGGATATTGTTCCTTCTGAGGAAATGTAACTTATGGAATGAATTTCTGAAAAGGCTACTGTTGTATTTGCTTTTAGAATCTTTTAGCTAAAGTACTAGATCAAGGGGACCTAATATAGCTGACCTTAGTTTGTGCATGTGGAGGCACACAGTATTCACGAGTAAATTTGACTCTGTCTTAGGAACATACGTTGATAGGGTCAGCAAATTCCCAGGACATCCAGCTGTGTGGGATGGGGATTCTTCCTGAGCACTGCATCGTAGACATCACACCAGAAGGCCAGGTCATTTTGACCCCTCAGAAGAACACCAGGTAATGTGCTTGACTTAGTGTGCAGTTACAGTGGGTTAGAGGGTGTGAGGGACGTTGGGCCTGTTTTGGTTTGAGCTCACTTGACATACTGTTAAGTTCTGAGCCTTTCTGTTCACCGTCAGTGTGACACACCCATGCCTTCTCCCTGCACTCCCACGTTTAATGGAGGCTTCATTATGTCTCGATCAGAATTTTTGCCACCTTCAACCCCCCATCCCATTGGCAGGCCATCCTCTGGTTTGGCCAGGAAGCCCTTAGACTCCCGCCTGTCCCCTCGTCACTCTGCACCCCCTTAGCCTGCCAGCTCCTATGTAACCTTGGGGACTAAGCTCTGTCAGTGTCTGCTTTGGGGAGTTCCCTGTCACCTGCACATTCTAATGGGTGGAAGCGCCTCCAACCCCCCTCCAGAGTCAGCCAGGCCACACCATCTTTACCCCAGGTCACCCCTGACAGCCTCACATTGCCCCTGGTCATTCCATGTGCTGAGCAACAAACTCAGCTACCTCAGCCTAGGATAACTTTCCGCTGGTCTTTGGTTGGAGGATATGAACGAAAGTTTTCCAAAACTCCAATTTCTTGTTAAAAGCTTCAGTTTTGTCACTGCCAGCAGAGGCTGCCACGTGTGTGGCTCATAGCAACAGGCTCCCTCTGTTCACTGTCGGACAGGAGGTCTGAAGCTGCGTCATGCGGGTGCTGCCATCTTGGGTGCTCTTTGGCCCCTTCTCATTATCTCAGTTGAAATAAAGTGCTGTATGCTCTGGTCAGACTCCAGGTCGCTTCATCTGAGCAGAGCGTCTCCCTCTGTGATGTATAGAAGTCTCCGGGGATGGCAGAGGAGTTGGCTCTTGCAGCCTTCTCGTGTGGAGCTCCAGCAGTGTGGCTACCGTGCGTCAGCACAGGGGCAGGGACCTGTGCCACCGCAGTAGTTCTAATCGTGGGGACCCCATGTGGACTATATTCCAAGAATGATTCCTGCGTTCATGGTTTTAAACAAATCGTGCTTAGTGGCAGTACTTTCTGCAGTCAGCTCCTGTCTATATCTTTGCTTTCCCTAACTTGCGGTATTTGAAGAACCGTGTCATAGAGCCCAAGGTCTGCAAAGTTAGTAGGTCCTTTCCTATTACAACTATGTTTGGAGCTTGTGCTTTGAATGATTAGACTACAGCAGCAAAGGGATCAATTACTTTTAGTATTTTAAGAACACACACAGGGAGCAAAATCTAAATTGGTAGTAAGACTGGGTGGAAATATATAGAAAGTCATGAAAATGTAAAGCCAGGTAAGAGCTTCACAGTGTGATTGTGGTGGCATATGCTCATAAAGCCCAATGTTGAGGAGGCTGAGGCAGGTGGGTCCCAAGTTCAAGGCCAGCTTGGGTTACATAGCAAGAGCCTTTCTAACACAAACAAACCCAAGCAATCTAATCCAAAACAAAACCAGGTTTATAGCTTTACACAGTTTAAAGAAACTCAGTGACTGGAGTGGCTAGCAGCTTTTGCAGAGGAAATGGGATCCAAAGTGGATTTGGATTGTGAGGAAGACCTTATCTCAGAGGATGGAGAGAAGAGGGGACCCTATTCCAGAGGATGGAGGTGGGGCCTTATTCAAGAGAATAGAGAGGAGGGGGGACTCTATTCCAGAGAATAGAGAGGAGAGGGGACCCTATTCTAGAGGATGGAGAGGAGAAGAGATCTTATTCCCTGATGAAGCAATTCAAATACTATTTTGAATACTATTCAAAAGTATGAATACTTTTAGGGACTGATATGTTCCCTCTTGGAGGAAGGGATGATCATGTTTAGTGTAGAGAAAAGGAATCTATATTTTTATGGGAGATGAAGGTTCATTAGAAGGGGGAAAGGAAAAAATAGGCCTTCAGTGTCAGAGAATTTGTACTTAGTGTCCTGTATTTTAGTGAATGAGTCACTCACAAGAGAGAGGCGTGAGGTTGGCATCCCAGGAATGGCATGCATAATTTTCTGTTTGTTTCCTGTGCTTCCAAAGTTCCCTTTGTAGCAATCTACCCACCATTTCTCCTGTTGGAGTCTGTTATCTAAATAAGCAGTTCAGTGTAGTTCATGAGTCTTCTGGATTGAAGGACATGGACCTCGCTCTGTGCTCTGAGAAGTTGCAGATCCATCATATAGGGTTCATCTTGCATTAATGGTATCTATCGCTGTTTCTAGGATTTCGTAGTTGACTGGCTAGCCTCAGCTGGTCTGGAACTCACTATGTGGACCAGGCTGGCCTTGATCCCACAAGAGATTTGACTGCCTTTGCCTCCCGAATGCTGGGATTAAAGTTGTGTGCCGCCAGGCCCAGATTGGCAGTCTTTGTGCATCTAGGTTGGTTGTGCCTGTTTCAGTTGTTGTGTTCACTCTTCCTGTCATTGTTCCATTTTCACTCTTCCATGTACCTCTAGCAGGTTCAGGACATTGTGAGCTAGAAGAGACAGATCTCTAACAAGATGATTAGTGTGTAAAGTGGGCTGTAGAATGCTTGGAAATAGTGCTACTCACTGTCAACAGAGACGTCACTACAGATATTTAAATTCACCAGTGTTTTATTTTGCTTGTCTGGTACCCTGACCATTGTACTGTTAGACAGGGAAAGTGTAGAGTGAGTAATCCTTGTTCACGCTGAGCTCTTCTTCCCACAGAACGTTTGTAAACGGGTCTTCTGTTTCCAGCCCCATCCAGCTGCACCACGGGGACAGAATTCTATGGGGCAACAACCATTTCTTCAGGTATGGCATTGCTTATAGTCCTAGAAGTGGGGAGGCCATGGAGGGTTGTGCTCTGAAACAGAAGGGTGTGTTTTAAATGTAAATTCTGTAAAAATTACATAGTACACGCACAGTTTATATGTTTGTTCATCAATTAAGTATGTGTGAGCCCTGAGGACTTAGAATAGTGAGTGTCAATGTCCTCTCAAAAATGTCCGAGTTTACTTGCATACTTTCCCTTTTCTTCCCAGGAGGAGATGGTTGTTTTTCTATCTGGTATCAGAAGTCATTGATTTTTTTTTTTCTTCTGATGGGCTCGCCTTATCCATCCATCCATCCATCCATCCATCTATCCATACATCCATCATTAATCATCCATTACCTGTTTATCTCTTGTGTCTTCCTGTCATCTGTCTTCCTATTATCTATCACATGTCATCTCTCTCCTCTCTATCATCTGTGTATAATGTTTATTATCTGTCCATTACTTGTCTACCATCTATCCACACTTTTCTTCCTGTCTTTTTGGCTGAAAACCAGTTGGGAATGTCGGTCCCTCTCCCTAAAAGCAAATTGTTTTCTTTCACTGCTCTCAGCTAGCACACGGGACAGGGATGACTGGAACAGATCAGGTATTTCCAGGACAGAATGAGAAGTGTCAAGGAGATTGCTGTCAGAGTTGGCCATGCCTCAGAAAGGTTATGGTCTTCAGCCTGTTGTTTTCTTGGTACTTCCCTGTGGTGTAAAGATGGTCATGCCCCTGCATTCGTGGAGATAGCATTCAACTCACAGGGACAGATGGACAACAGAGGGCATAGCACCAGCCCTGGCTGTCCTCTTGTCAAAGCACCAGCAACATGCCTCTTATGTCCCCTTGGGAGACTGTGCCTGGTAGCTGCAAGGGAGGCTGGAAAGAAAGAGTCTCACTGTGGCTGTAACACTGGTTCCCCAACAGTTGTGCTGCATGGTCTGGCCAGCTAGTTGCTGTGGGTTCAAATCCTGATCTATTCTTCCTGTCCCTGGCCAGTGTGCTTCAGCTGTCAGACTGACTTCTTACAACTAGTGCTGATCCTTGCTTGTTGGCCACTTGATATTTTCATTTGATTTTTTTCCCTTTCGAACCAAAGCGTTGCTTGGCTTAGCCTTCTAGATCATCCATACAGATCTTGTGTGCACTGTTGTTTTGCTCTCAGTGTCTGTTGAGACATACCAGCATCCCTTGTTCAAATCTCTCCCCTCTTTTCTCACACTGTTCCCTCTTCCCTGCTTTCTGCTCATCCTCTGAGACTCGGCCCCAGGTGTCGCGTGCCCCATCCACCTTCCTTCCCCTAATCTGCCATGGCCTCAGCTTCTCTCCAGCACCAGCTTGTTGTGGTCATGTGGCCTGTTTACTTACTCACACATGTGGAGTTTCATTTCTACTGCAAGGATATAAAGCTCCTGAATACCGTAGCTGCCTTGTATGCATGTGATGTTCCCTTGGCTGCTAGCAAGTGCCCATATGTAGGGAATGGAATGAATGTGACTCTCTTGGTGTAAAAGTAACGGCCTTCTTTTCAACCCCAAGACTCAATTTGCCTAAAAAGAAAAAGAAAGCAGAAGGCGAGGGCGAGGGGCATGATGGCTCCCTGAAGAATGACAGCAGTTCTGAGCAGCTGGATGCTGACGGGGACTCGTCTAGCGAGGTGTCCAGCGAGATCAACTTCAACTTTGAGTATGCTCAGATGGAGGTGACCATGAAGGCCCTGGGCAGCAATGGTGAGCGGGGTCGCTGTGCTGTCAGGTGCTTCTGTGGAGGATGGTCCTGCTTCTTTCTGGCCATGCCTTTCCTGGGCTGATTTCCAAACTCTGTGTCTTTGGCTGTAACGTCCTAATTTATTGTGCCTACAAAACTTTGGCTCCCCCTGCTCTAATAGTAAAATCACTGCCGACTTGGCTCCATGATGGAATCTCTCAGGTTTGAAGCCCCTGGCTTATTATTCCATTTCTGGAGCATCCATTACGCCTAGGTGATGTGTAGAGTATACATTAGACCCTCCTGCTCTGTATGGAAGACAGCAAGGAACAGACCTAATTAGAAAACATGGCACAAGTAACCGGAAGCAAGAAAGCCAAGCTCACTCCAAACTCTCTCTGCTGGTGTTAGGACAGATGATTGACGGACTATGCTTTTTGCTGTGCTTTCTAGATCCAATGCAGTCCATACTGAACAGCCTGGAGCAGCAGCATGAGGAGGAGAAGCGTTCTGCCCTGGAGCGCCAGAGGCTCATGTACGAGCAGGAGCTGGAGCAGCTCCGAAGAAGGCTGTCTCCCGAGAGGCATAGCTACCGTGGTGTGGACCGGCTCTCCTTCCACTCACCCAGTGCCCAGCAGCGCTTGAGACAGTGGGCTGAGGAGAGGTGGGCGTGCGGTGCGGCCTGCTCTGGGTAGCCCACCTGGGAAGGTTCCTGGTGGGAACATTACACAGTACTTGCAAATGAATAACACTTCAGGAGTTTAGCCAAGAGTCACTTTGTCTGTCTCCTTCCCTCCCTCCCTCCCTTCTTCCCTATTCTCTCCCTCCTTTTCTTTCTTTCTTTTTTTTTTTTTTTGAAGAAGGCCTTGAGATCCATCTGCAGCCCCAACCTGACCTGGAACTTAGACCCCCCCTGCCTCAGCCTCCTGGACAGTGGGGTTATAGAAACGTAGTAACAGGCCCCTCTTCTCTTTTTTCTTTTCATAGTACTGGGGATTAAATCCAGGGTCTGCGCATGTAAGGCAGGCACTCTCTCCCTGAGCCACATTGCCAAATCTTATTTTTTTGTTTTTGATAAGATGAGAATTGCCAGTATAAAGCACTTTCTTTAAAAGTGTGATGGTAGGTGCTGCCTATGTTCAGTTTGTGCGGCCTTTGGACTTGAACGAAGTATACTTTTCAGTCTATCATGCTTTATGTTCTGAGAACTGATAGATAACCTTTTTTAAAAAGGGAGAAGAAAGTTGGTTGTCAGGACTGACTAGCTCAGGTAGGTAAAGCACAGTGATAATGAGATGCAGAATATGAGCTTGGTGTCCGGATGGCCCAGTGAGCATTGCACTAAACACTGTCTTCCATGATTGAAGACTGTAAGTTGCTAACCTTCTGCTACTCTGAGTGCTCTGCATCAGGCAGCATCCCTGTCTGCAGGAGAGTGGCAGGCATGCAGAATCTCTGGCTCTACTGACTCAGGCTTGAGGTTATCAAGATGCCCTGATGTTTCATATGCAGTTGAGTTCGCAGAGCATTGTACTTACTTGTGACCAGCTTGCTGTACATGGCGTGCGAGGCTTGTGACATAGCCTGATACCAGTATGTGCATGGGACAATGTTAGTAATGTGTCCCCTGTGTGACCTGAGAGTTGTGCGTTAGCACATTGTGACTGGCTTTCTGACATACTGTTTTGCGTGTTATCTCCACCCCATCTCCATCATTCTGGTTTATTTTGTTTTAAAGAGAAGCAGCATTGAATAACAGCTTGATGAGGCTGAGGGAACAGATTGTGAAGGCCAACCTGCTGGTGCGTGAGGCTAGTTACATCGCAGAGGAGCTGGATAAAAGAACCGAGTATAAAGTCACCCTCCAGATCCCAGCCTCCAGCCTGGATGCCAACAGGAAGGTGAGGCGCCAGCCTTTCACACAGCACAGCAAAGTTGCTGTTGACTGAGGTTGTACTGGGTGGCACCCGTGTGACTGGAACAGTAGGTTCCAGATCCTCACAAAGACCTCTTCCCCTTGAGCTCCTTGGGCTCTCTCAAGGAGTTACTCTCCTTTAATTCCCTGCCTCTGGTTATAGTCATCTACTGGGCGCGCGTTCCCTGCGCCCTCCACCTCTGATTATAGTTATCCCCCCGACCTCTGTTTATAGTCATCTACTGGGCGCGCGTTCCCTGCACCCTCCACCTCTGATTATAGTTATCCCCGCCCACCTCTGGTTATAGTCATCTGCTGGGCACACACTCTCTGCGCCTCCTGGACCACTCATTTCAGCTTACTCAGCTCCCTCTTTTTATTTTTGCTTTTTTTGTTGTTGCTGTTTGAGATAAAGCCTATATAGCCTAGGCTGACCTAAATCAAGGCAATCCTTCTGCCTCTGCTTCCCAAGCTCTGTGAAAACAAGTATGAGCTACCACACCTTCTTGGATTTTTGAAGCAGTTTTGCAGTTTATTCACTTACTCATCTACTAGATTTTTGAGACAGGGTCTTACTACATAGCTCTGACTGACCTAGAGCTCACTATGTAGACCAGACTGGCCTTCACCTCACAGAGGCCTGCCTCTGCCTCCTGTGTACTGGGATCAAAGGTGTGTGTCTGGCTCAGTTCTGCTGTTGATAGCGGCTCAGACTGACCATCCTCTTCCCCCAGCCTCCCTTGTGTTTGTTATATGTTCCCAACTGGATGTGCCTTTTTAGCATCACTGCATTGTGACTGACCTAACCAGATGAGCATTCCCAGATACCAGCCATTGTTGTCTAGGCCTAGGTCCAGTGATCCCCCCGAGAGAAGTCAGTGATACAGATCACTAATAGGATTTCAGTGTTTGCACACCAGCTCGCTGAAGATGAGAAGGGTCTTTATAATGAGAAGGGTCTTTATAATATGTGAAAGAATTCTGAAACTGACCTTAAGAAAATCATCAAATCTTGGGGTTGGAGAGATGACTGAGAGGCTAAAATCCCTGGCTGCTCTTTCAGAAGACCTGGATTCAGTTCTCAGCACCCAAATGGTGACTAAATCCAATTCCATGGGATTTGATCCTGTCTTCTGGCCTCTGCTGACATTTCATGACATGGGTACACTTACATACATGCAGACAAACAGGCAAAACACTTATATACATAAAACTAAGAAAATAGGGCTGGCAGGATGGCTCAGCAGTTAAGAATACTGGTTGTTCTTGCAGAGGACCCAAGTGTGATTCCCAGCACCAACGTGGTAGCTAACAACCATCCATAGCTCCAGTCCCATGGGATCTAAAGTACTCTTTTGACCTCCGTGGGCATTGCATGACACAGGTGCACTTACACACATGCAGGCAATACACTCATGCACATAAAATAAAAAAGAGAGAATCATCAAATCTTGTTGGTGTGGTGACACACGCCTTTAATCTCAGCGCTTGGATGGCAGAGGCCGGTGGATCTTTATGAGATCAAAGCTAGCATGATCTGCATAGTAGTTCCAGGACAGCAGGGGCTACTAGGGAGACCCTGTCTCAAAAAAATTTTTTTCCTTTGTTTCTTTGGAAATGACCATAAGCATGCCATTATGGAGGTGGGACCGAGAGACAGCTCCACGGGCAGGAGGACTGGCTGCTCTCGCAGAGGATCTGAGTTTCATTCCTAGCGCCCAAATGGTGGCTAATAACTGCCCCACACTACAGTTCCAGGAGCTCCAAAGCCCTCTTCTGGCTTCACAAGCATTGCACATGTGGGTGCATTTATAGTCAGGCAGGCAAAACACTTACACACATAAAATAAAAAGAAATTTTAAAAAGAAATTAATGGATGTGCGTATATTTCACAGTTCACTTAAGTTCTTAGGAGATACTTGTGGTGGTTTGGTGGTTGATAAGCAGTTAAATATTAGTTAGACAACCCATACTATGACTCTGTGAAGGAGATAAAGAAGGGTGCTTTCCATTCTTCTGTTAGGGCTTCCGAAAGTTCTCAGACTGTCCCTCTGTTACGAGCACATTGCTGCTGTGTGATGGTATTTACCCCTAGTGCTAGCACCTAGAAGGCCGAGCTGGGGCTCACGGGAGCCCAGGGCTTCAAGACTATCAATCGATAAAAACATTTGAAACAAAACTTTTTTATGTATGGTGCTGGTAACTGAACCTTGTACCAGCAAGACAGGTACTGTGCCACTGAGCTACACTTTCAGTCTTGGAGTTTTGTTTTGCTTTCTGAGACCGTGTCTCCCTGAAATCCCAGCTTGTCTGGAACCCACTATATAGGCCAGGTTGACCTCCATTTCAGAGATCTGCCTGCCCTTCCCTCCCAGCGTACCACCATGCCTGGCCCCGATTTTCTTTTTCTCTTTTTTTAACAAAGTTTACTGTGTAAACCAGACTTGTCTTGAACTCAAGATCCTTCTCTTGCCTCAGCTTCCTAAATACTAAGGTATAAGCATCACACCACCACACCTAGAAACTAAACATTACTATTCAAAGTGAGGGCTTCAGTGGCCCTTAGCACTTCACAATGTTGTGATCCACTGTCTCTGCCTATGTCTCTGCATTTATTCATTTATTTTTATTTTATGTATATGAGTGTTTTTCCTGTATGTATGTCAGTGTGCCCATGCATGCAATGCCCATGGAGGCCAGAGGAGAACCTCAGATCCCCTGGAATTGGAGTTATGGATAATTGTGAGCCACCATGTGAATGCTGGGAACCTAACCTAGGGCTTATGCAAGAGCAACCAGTGCTCTTAACCCCTGGGCCATCTCTGCAGCCCCTGTCTTTGCTCTTTTAACTGTTCAAAGTTAGGGCATTGGTAGCATTGCTCTCATGGGAGGGTGGGATACCCTTGATGATTTACTTGTAGACATTCCATGTGGTTACTCATTTAAGAGTTTACTGTCTTAAGCGTAGAGATACTATCTGTCAGAAAAATTTAAAATCACACTTTTAGGGACTGGTGAGATGGCTCAGTAGGTTAGTACCTGCCACTGAGCTTGATGACCCCAAGGACCTACATGGCAGAAGGAGAAAATGGATTCCTGCAAGTTGTCCTCTGACCTTCACCTACACTCAAAATAAAATAAGTAAATGTAAAGAAAAATCACACTGTTGTAATCCCAGTATTTGGGAGGTAGAACAGAAAGATTAGGAGTTCAGGGCCAGCAGCTGTATGAAACCCTGTCTTAACCATGAATCTTGACTAACTTTCCCTTGTCTTTCAGTGCCTGTGGTTCTGTCTACCCACTGATGTTCAGATAATGACCTTAGTAACCTATTTATTTCGACTTCCAATTAGACCTATTCTGGCCTTTTGGGTTTTGAATTTAAATTTATATTTGACCGTAGTCAATTTAAATGTAACTTCATACTAAATTTACACTGGAATTTTTAGTTTTGATTGCAGTTGACTATACAGGCATGCTAAGAGCTGTGGGAATCTTTGTAACCACCAGGTTGGTGTGATAACCTTTGATTGGCAGGTGAGTACCCTGTGGAAGTGTGGTACTCACGCAGCCATCCCCCTGTCTCTGCAGCGAGGCTCCCTCCTCAGTGAACCTGCGATCCAGGTGAGGAGAAAAGGCAAAGGAAAACAGATTTGGTCTTTGGAGAAGCTGGACAACAGGCTGTTGGACATGAGAGACCTCTACCAGGAGTGGAGAGAATGTGAGGAGGACAGCCCGGTATGCTGCTGTGGGAGCTTGTGGGGGTTGGGGGGCAAGTAGAAGTGAGCCATCCTGCTTCAGTGGGAAGGCGTATACTTCTCCAAACGACTGTTTTTAGAGTACAGTCAATTTTGATTCTCTAACTTGTTGAGCTCAGCAAGACTTTTAACAGTCAGTTGTTCTCATGACTTCTTTTTTGTCCCACTCCTTGGGTTTCTAGTGGAATTCTCTGTTAGTGAGCATGTGTTTCTTGAGTTGTTCTGGGGTTCTGTCTAGGACAGGGAACAGGCCTTCCCATCTCTCATCCTGCTTCTCAGCACATTGTATCTTGCAAATAATCCACAACACATGCTTTTTCGTTCTTCTGTGGTATCTTCACATTTACACGATTAGGAGCATTTCTGAGCAGTTCTGATCCCGAAGCCGGCCCCTCAGCTCTCTGTACTGCCGCCGCTCCTCATGGTAGATTCTCTCATTCAGGGCAGCTGTGGGCTTGTACAAACGTAAGATACAAACCCATACCCTGTGTTTTGTGTTATGGTCTTCTAGAGGTTTGTGCTTTTGAGACAGGGTCTACCATGTGGCTTAGCCTGCCCTTGAACTTCTGATCTTCCTGCCTCAGCCTCCTGAGTGCTAGGATTATAGATCTGCGCCACCACATCCTGCCGCTTGCCGGGCCATGCCTTTTCAACTCTACCAGTCCTGCTTCCATGCGAAGTTGTTTCCTTCCACAGCTCTTGGCCCCAGCCTTTGATTGCTGTCAATTCCAATGACTTTCTGAGTTCAATGGTATTTTTGTTTACTTATCGGTTTTCTTCAGTGTTCTTCTCCTGTTTCAACTTAGAAATAAATGAAAAGCAGTGCAGGACAGCCAGCTGCTCTCCCCTGTGGGTTTGCCTCTGATTTGTAGCGAGGGAAGCGATTTGATGGGTATTTGTGGCCTCTGGCCTGAAAGGAACAGGAAGAGGTTCTGTGCAGGCAACTCCTCCTTGCAGTCTGTTATTTCTGGGACAGAATTTCCACGTCAGAAGACGTGCGCAAAATATAGACGGACCTGTGGTTGGGGTTAACATCTGGGGGAACCAGGATGCCTGCCATCGTCCTGAGAGGAGGGCGTGCGGCGCAGCGCTGTGCCTCGGCGTGTGCTTCACTTTGCCATAGAGTCTGCATCAGGGTATCTTGGTGAAAGCTTAATACCTAAGTGTGCCAAAAGTAGCTGGTTAGATGTGGTTGTTTTGAAGTGGCGTGTTTGCAATCTCTTTCAGGTAATCCGTTCTTACTTCAAGCGTGCCGATCCTTTCTATGATGAGCAGGAAAATCACAGTCTCATCGGCGTGGCCAATGTCTTCCTGGAGACCCTCTTTTATGATGTGAAATTGCAGTATGCCGTCCCAATCATCAACCAGAAGGGAGAGGTCAGCCTTCACTCTGCACTCACTTCCTTCAGAGAGCTGCTCAGGCGCAGTGGGTGGTGACAGGGCCCTTGCTGTTCACACTTTAATGTTTCCATCTTTTTTACAAGTGATGTGTATGTTGTGTTATGAATACCCTTTCTTTGTGTCCACAGGGTTTTAAGGAGGTTTTTCCTTTTTTCCTTCGAGAGCAGTGTAGCTGTTAGAAACTAGCCCTCTGGTTTCTCACATGTGGTTAATCTTAGCACAGAAGAGAGGTCCTCGCAGGGAGACCCCAAACCAGAGTCCAACTTTGGCTTTGTCTCCTTGATCTAGGTGGCAGGTCGGCTGCATGTGGAGGTAATGCGACTCAGTGGGGCCATTGCAGAGAGGATTGCAGGAGGAGACGATGCTGCAGAGATCAGCTCTGAGAAGGAAGCCCAGGAGAATAGGCTGGTCTGTATGGTAAGCCCCAGACTCATTCTAGAAACCCAAATGGGACCATTCATGAGATTTTAGGTATGTAGCTAAGTATTCTTTTTCAAAAACTTGAAAATACCCTTCCTCAAATAAATGGAGGTTAATGCAGACAGCAGGACCTGAGGAGATTCCGGGAGACCTCAGGAGCCAAGGCTGTACGTGTAGGTGCAGTGGTGTTTTCTGGTGGACAGTATGTAGGCCATCCTGTCCCCGGCTCCTACCATGTGTGGTTGGAGCTCCTTCCTTCCCCAGGTCAGTGCAACCCTGCATTTCCAGACACCCCCTAGTGGACCAGTGCTGCCAGTGCCTCCGAATCCTCATAGGAACCAGTCACAGAGTTTTGATGCCAAGAGATCATCCGAAGGGTTTAAATGAGATGCTTAAGAGATGAGTGGAGGTCACTCTGGGTTCTTAACTTATCCTGGGTCAAGCTTTTTCCTCAGTAAATATTTCTGGAATTGAAGTGGATGTTGAAAGAATTAAGTCAGACATTAGCCACCGGTAGGGCAAGAGAGTGCTGATGGAGAGTGGGGCTGCTTTCTACAGGAGTCCTTTGGTACTCCATGACGTCAGTGGGAGGAGGAAGTTCTTTATTCATCAACAGGTTCGTCTTTACTACCTTGTGCTTGATTTTAGAATCTCTTCTTCAAGGTTGTGTGATTGATTACCAGAGACTGAGACAGGCTTCTCGACTCCATGTGGCCTGTTTCAGAGGTGATGGGTCGGTGACAGTAGCTCTGGAAGGTCAAGCTTCACAGCACACAACAACATGCACGACACTGTTTCATCTGAAATTGATCCCTGAAGAAAGAAGTGTACCTGAGCTAATGTGACTTGTTAAGGAATGTTGTTAAAATGTCTTAAGATTTAATGGAAGACAGCAGACATGAAGGCAGGACAGTGTAGTCAGGTCCCCGTCATCCCCACTCTGCAGCTGCAGTTCCCTGCGGCCACCTCCCAGCAGTGGCTCGAAGCCACCCAGCATCATATTTCATCTGGAAGTAGGATGTGTCTCCACAACTGTGGGCGCTTAAGAATCATCAAAAAAATTCCTTAACACCATGACATATGGTTTCCTTAGGTGCCTTTGTTGATATCGCCCAGCTCACAGTCTCCCCCCCCCCCACCCCTGCAGTTTATTTAGTATAGAACCTAGGTCACTGCCAATTGCTGTTGCTTGACCTGTTCAGCTGTATTACATGTGGGTTGCTGGCTAGGTATAAAGTACAGTGTGTAGGCGAGCAGGGGCACTTTATAGTGGTACATTTTTCTGTCAAAACTACTGATTTTAAAGTCTTGATTCTTAATGAACTCTTAGACTTAACATATGTGATATGTGTGTTGCAATTCTTTGTATTTATTAGCTGTATTGAAGTTCTAATGTTTCCAGATTTGAATGGTGGCAGCCACTAGTTGGCTCTTGAGTCTTGCAGACCTGACCCTGACCCTCTCAGAATGTGAGACCCTCTTTGAATGACAGACATTCTGGTCTTACTCTGTATATATTTCCTGTCCTGGCCCAGGCACCAACCATTTCTTCAAGGAGCAGCCTTCCCTTGAGTGGGAAGTGCTCTTGAGAGATTTGTGCTAGTGTGTAGGCTCTCTTTGTGTAGAAAAGGCAAGGACAGCCAGCCGTATGCCAGTGGACAAGGTACAGTGCAAAGTCAGCCAGGCTGGAGGCGGTACGACACGAGTGATGGAGACACTGGCCAAGAGGAAGGCCGGATTGATTTCTCCAAGATGAAAGAATGTGCCATGTTCATATTTTCAGAGACATTAAATTAAAAGCCTCAGATAACATTGACGCTGCTGACGCTCTCTGGCTGCTCCGTGTTGAGCTGCAAGTTGAGTGTGGTATTCTGACACCTTGTGGTGATTTTAATTTTTGTATGCAAAACTTAAACAACAATAACCCTCCCACACACATACATGCTCCCTGTGTCTGATTCCGGCCATTCTTCTCTCCCAGTGCTCTCCCCGACATCTCAGTCCCCAGAGCTTGGAGAGAGTGTAGGCAGACGTGCTTTTTGTTTATTTTCTCCCTGGGTTGAGCTGAATTTCTGTAGGAAGGAAATGACTTTCAGGTCAGTGTATGGACCCTCTGCTCTGCTCTGTGTGGGATCCTGCTGGTCCTGATGTCACTCCCCTCCTGGCTTTCATCAGTGTGGCTGGCCCCACCCCTAGAAGGGCCGTCCACCAGGAGAAGGCTAAGCCTAAGACAATGCAGATTTGAACTGACACCAGCACACAAGCTGGTAAGTGCAGAGAGTTGTGCCGATGACAAGATGTTGGAGTTACACATTACGTGTCCCACATACCACGTTGCCTCACTTAGAGAATATAATAAACATTTAAACATATGGAGGAAAAATGTTTTAAGTTCTTTCTGTGAAAATTTATCATAGAATGTTGATAGCTCAGCTCGCTGTGGAGAGAAAATGTGTCAGTCTGTCTTTAGTAACTTGTCAGGGAATTGTCACCTAGGGGCTTCAAGTTTGTTGATGTCACAGAAAGATTGAATTAAAATGGAGTCACTGTTCATTGCTGACCCATGTTGTACTTGTCACACAAGACGTCTGCTTTGTGTGATTTTCTGTGTCTTTATATTCAGTCCCTAAATGTCAAGGTGATATTGAAGGTAGCTGGACTACACAAACTTGTGCCATGGAGTCTTTTATTTTCCTTAAGTTTATTTACTAGACGTAGAGTGACTCATACCAGCATTCAGAAAGTGACCAGGTAAAGAGTGCCGTTTATGACCAGTGCTCAGTTCTATGAAAAGTGGCTTAATCATAGCTTCAGAATGTAACATGACCCAGTGAGTTTAGGGTTTGGTGTACTTCATAATTGCTGTTTTACACTATCATAAATTGCCACAGAAACTCCAACTTGAAAATCAGATTCTGCCACAAAGAGAACTTTGAAGAGTGTTTGACTCCTTTAAGATCTGTTAAAGGAAGCTGGAGAGATGGTTCAGTGGATGAGTATTTGCTGCTGTCCCAGAGGAACAGAGTTCAGCTCCCAGCACCTACATTGGGTCGCTCACAACTACGTGTAACTACAGCTCCAAGGAACCTGATATACCTCCATGGGTACCTGCACACACATTCAGACACACAGACACTCAGTAATGGAACTGGAGAGATGGCTCAGTGATTAGGAGACTTTGCTGCGCTTGCTCAGGACTGGGCTGGAGAGATGGCTCAGCGATTATTGGCTGCTTTTGCAGAGGATCTGGGTTCAGTTCCCAGAACCCACATGGCACCTAACAGCCGTGCATAACTCCAGTTTCAGGCCCTCTTCTGGCCTCCTCAAGCATTGCATGACACAGGTACGCTTACACAAATATAGGTAAAACACTCATAACACCTAAAATAAAATTTTTTAAAATTAAATAGAGTGCTGGAGAGATGACTCAGCAGTTAAGAGCACTGGCTGCTCTTCAGAGGACCCAGGTTTGGTTCCCAGCACTCACATGGTAGCTAGCAACCATCTATAACTCTAGTTCCAAGAGACCTGAGACATTCTGGCCTCCACAGACACTGCATGCACACGGTACACTTATGTACAGACATTGCATGCACACGGTACACTTATGTACAGACATTGCATGCACACGGTACACTTACGTACAGACATTGCATGCACACGGTACACTTATGTACAGACACTGCATGCACACGGTACACTTATGTACATGCAGGCAAAACACTTGGGCACATAAAAAGTAAAAATAATTAAAAATGATAAAAATCTTAAAGATTTTTATGGGTATTTCCTGGGGTATTGGGCCTGACTAGGCACATTCTTCTGGCTGTGCTTTGTCATCAAGGACTCATGGTCCTTTACTTTGAATGTTTCCCCATCACTCTGCCTGGGGAAAGCATTGGGTAAATGTCAGTGCAGAAAATGACATCTTCACCTGTTCCACTCTCCTCCCCAGATCATCAGATGTACATTCTCAGTGCTCAAGGCCAGTAATAGAATAATCAAATTGTAGTAGCATGTGGCTTTGGTTTCAGAACCCTGTTCCTCTTTAGACCACCAAGTACGTGTCTTGCCTTTCCTGAGTATATGCTACTTAATTGACTCAGACACCAACTTTCATCTTCCCTCACTGTATTGAATAGTTTTGTTCTTTCCTTATGAAGTACTGAATGGTACTTCATTTCTGAGAACTATCTTCTGAATTGACGACGATGATGATGATGATGATATTGATGTCCTTTTGTTCTGACAGACTAGAATTCAGATGCTGCTCACCAGCGTCTAAGTATTGCACAGTACCACCATAGTCATTGGGTCATCATTGCCCTGTGCCGGGCCTCTAGTGTGACAATCACGGTCAGTGTTTTTGTGCAGGAGAGTGCCCACAGCAAATGAGAAATGGCCAGAGTGGACCAGCAATTAGTGACAGTCAGGATAAGAACTCTCCCTCACAGCTTTGACTCCAGGCTTCCTTGGAACCTGCTGGTTAAAACACAAACAGAGCTTTCTTTTCCTTTCAGGTGAAGATACTCCAGGCCACAGGGCTGCCACAGCATCTGTGTCACTTTGTGTTCTGCAAATATGACTTCTGGGACCAGCAGGAGCCGGTGACAGTTGCCCCCGAAGTGGATACTTCCTCATCTCCCACCAGCAAGGAGCCGCAGTGCATGGTTGTCTTCGACCACTGCAGCGTGAGTTCTTTTGCAGTCTAGATCCATGTCTGTCCTACACTGTCTGTACCACTTATGTGTAAACAAAATGTGTGAACAAATGCTACTTCAGACAGCTCTGCCTCTCTGTGGCTTGGAGCAGCATCCTAGGCCAAAAGCCAAAGTGTCAATTCCTTCTGATACCCACAATCAGAAGTTCCCTGTTGTGTAAAGCAAACAACTCCCTTAGATGTATATGAGTACTCTTCTCCAAAGGGACTCCATGTTTTATAAAAAAGGTTGAGAAACTGTGGCATAAAACGTTCAAAACTAGTATTTTAGTGAAAATGGACAGGAGATCACCCTGTTGAGCACCCTGTGTTCTGCTGAGCACTTGGTTATTCTTTCTGCTGGTTCTTACCAGTTGTTATTGATGGTGGTGCTTTTGTCAGCCAAAGAAATTCCACAGAGGTTCATTTGTTCAAAGTAGGAGTCTGTTTGCTACTTACCAGCAGGGCCTGGCCTGGTGGCTCCAGAGTGACCTTTGCTACTACCCCACAGTTGACTCCTCTCTTTTTGAAGAATGGAGCTTCCTCCTAATCTGTGTAGAGCAGAGTTGCATCTTCAGTCCATTGGATATGAACAGAGGGTGTGAGGGGAGACACCCCAGGAGACGGGTTCCAAAACATTACTCACTTGGTTTTAGAGTGAAATTTTAGCTGCAAAATGCTATCTTATGCAAATGGACAGGCTGAGAGAATTTTTTAAATTAGATGTTTCTTTGTACTAGTCATTATTTTCCCTGTTATTTGAGGTAGTTAGTGTCCAAAATACTGGGAGAATGATTTTTTGTAACACACTACTACTTGCATGTAGTGACCTTAATTTTTATTTATTTATTTTAATTTTATGTGTAAGAGTCTATTGCTTGCATGGATATAAATGCACCTATGTGTTCAATGCCTGAGGAGATCAGAAGAGGGCATCAGGTTCCCTGGAACTAGAGTTATAGATGGTTGTTAGCTGCCATGTGGGTGCTAGGAACTGAACCCAGGTTCCTGTAAGAGCAGCCAGTGCTTTTAACTACCATACCATCTCTCTAGTCCCCTATTTATTTATTTATTTATTTATTGAATATTTTTGTTTTATGTGTATGAGTGTATTGCCTGCAGATACATAAGTGCATCTATGTCATGCAATGTCCATAGAGGTCAGAAGAGGATGTCGGAGCCCCCCTGAAACTGGAGTTATGGACAGTTGTTAGCTGCCATGTGGGTGCAGCGGGGAATCGAACCCAGGTCCTCTGCAAGCACAGTTACTGCTCTTAAAACTGTTGAGCCATTTTTCCAGCTCCCAAAGTGAAAAGTTTTAAAGTTCAAAGTCATAACTTCTTTTATTAGACTAAAATGTATTTATTTTATATTTATATGGGTTTTGCCTGTGTCTGTGTAAGTGTACCATGTGTGCAATGCCTGTGAAAGTCAGAAGAGGGTGTCAAGTCCTCTGGAACTGGAGTTAGGACTTCATAAACCACCATTTGGGTGCTGGGAACCAACCCCAGGTCCTCTTACCTACTTAGTGCTTAACCACTGAGCTTTATCTCTCCAGCCCCAATCATAGCTGTTTTTAAAAGCAAGGAAGTTGGTTATGCATATTCATTATGGGTATTAGATAGTAGTTCTGTTCAATACCCAAAGTGTGTTGTTCGTTTCTTTCCTCCTGATAGACTTAAGTACTTGATGCCTGGTGTAAGTAGTCATGAGACCAAGCGTGTGCTGCTTTGCAATGTGCTGTTGTGTTTCAGGAATTTTCTGTTAACATCACTGAGGACTTCATTGAGTATCTTTCGGAAGGCGCCTTGGCCATTGAAGTATATGGACACAAAATGACTGACCCCCGGAAAAATCCGGCCCTGTGGGATTTGGGAATCATCCAAGCAAAAACGAGGAGTCTTCGGGACAGGTGAATTTTCTATAGCCACTCAATTCCATTTCCAGTGTTAAAAAATGCTAGAGATCAATACTGTCATTTATCATGTTTCTTTCTTTGTATTTGTTTGTGTTGTATTGTGTGTGCATCTGCATGTGTGCGTGTGGGGGTGTATCTGCATGTATGGGGATATATGTGTGTGCTCTTGCTTGTGGGGGCCAAATCTGATGTTGGAAGTCACAGTGATCCTCCTGCCTCTGCTTCCCTTGCTGGGATCAAAGACATGTGCCCCCACGCTCCACTGACCTTGGAAATCTCCCTTGATCACTCGCCATCTCACTCATGGAGGCAAGATTTCTCAGTCGAACCCAGAACCTGCCAGTAGGGATAGTCTGGTTATCCTCTTTGCTTCAGGGTCTGCTGTGTCCACCTGCCAAGCGCTGGACTTACAGGTGGGCTGTCACAGCTACCTGACATTCACGTGGGCTCTGGAGAGCCAGCCCCTGCTCATACTTGTGCAGCAGGTACTTTAACTACTGAACCATTTCCTAACCCACCACTACTTTGTAAACTAAAGGTTACCATTTCCTGAGCATCGTCAGCTTTCCGAGTAGATGTCTTTGTCTCTAAGGCATTAGTCCCCAGTAAAACTTCTCCAGGGCAGTGAAGATGAAGATGGGAAAAATTGTGTGGGTCTTTAAGGGGTGACAGTGAGGTGATGCTTTGGAGGAAGGTCACTCCCTGCTGAGGGTTTTTCTTACTAATCAGCCATAGAGAGATAGAAGGGATCTGATCTGCTCTGTCTCTAGCTCACGGGTCTTTTTTGGTGGTGGTTGCCTGTTTGATTTCGTGCTGCTGGGGTTTGAACCAAGGACCTTGTAAATACTGGGCAAGCACTCCACAGTGCTCCACCCCTGCCCTTCCTCAGGACTTTCTGAGTGGCATCAGCGATAGGAGAAGTAGGCACCTTTGTTGACATAAACAAAAGAGTTTAAAGGGAATGAAAAGGAATGACTGAAATAGAAGGTGTTTTCACTTTGCTCTAATTATAGTTGAGAAGCAGATTTTCCTTTTTTAAATTTTTTTTTGCATTATGAAAACTTTAGCAAATCCTCAATTAGAAAATGTTTTTTTTCTTGATTCCCAAACTGCCCTGAGAACAGATTCTTGTCAAGTCTCTGAGATGCCTCCTTTTTCTATGAGAAGAGAGTCCTTATACTTGGCTTCTGAGAATCTGATTGGAGGATGTCAATGATCAAATAACCATTTGAGGATAGATTTTCCATTATCATATCTTTTTTGTGTGTGTGGTGTGCATGTATACAAGTGTATGTGTGCACATGTGCATGCACATACAGGCCAGAGGTTGAAATCGGGTGCCTTCCTCAGTCGCTCTCCACTTAGATATTGGGGCAGGGTCTCTCATTTGAACCCAGAGCTCCCTGGTTTGACAGGTCTAGCTGGCTAGCTTGCTCTCCAGGATCCCCTGTCTCTGCCTCCTGTGTGCTGAGATTACAGGGTGGCCGTATATGTGGGTCTGAACTCTGGTTCTCATGTTTTTACCTGCCAAGCCTCCCTCCAGCCCCATGTTGTAATATCTCTCAGGACAGCATGAAGGCACCAGTGGTGTAGCTCAGTAGTAGAGTCTTGCTGAGCCAGCGAAGGGTCAATCCCCAGCAGCATCACAAACCAACAGCTACCACTAAAGGAGCCGTTTCTAGTTCTGATGTTAGTTTGTCTTTACCCTTCCTTTTATTTGTTAGTATGTGCTTGTACATTCCTTTTCATACTAAGACCATTCTGCCAAGGTAATCTGTTAGAGGTTATTCTCATTGTTAAGTCAAGTTGGCTTCCTGTGTTGAAATGGAATGGGATGATGTAGGGACTGGAGATGCAGTTCAGTTGGGAGGACGCTTGCCTGGTAATCATGAAGGGTTAGGATTGATTCCCATCACTGAATATACTGGGTGTGGTGCTACACACTTGTAATTCCAGCAGAAGGAGGCAGGAGGACCCGAGGTTCTGGGTTGTCTTTGACTACATAGTTTGAGGCCAGCTGGGGCTAGGTGAGACCTGTCTTTAAAAAAAAAAAAGTGTAATTTCCCAAGAACTGCATGTATTTCCTAGGTGGAGTGAAGTCACCAGGAAGTTGGAATTCTGGGTTCAGATCTTGGAACAGAACGAGAATGGAGAATACTGCCCCGTGGAAGTGATTTCTGCTAAGGATGTCCCAACAGGGGGGATCTTCCAGCTCCGGCAGGTATGGAGACTGCTCATGTTCATAGTAAATTCCTTGGCACTGGAAGGCTTATCTTGGAGTCTTTTTCCAGAAATGTTGGTGGTGATGAAAGGTGCACAGCCAAGCCCAGTTCTCACGTTAAAGTTGCTCCTCACTCACCTGCCTTCTTTTACTGTCTGGTCTTGCTACTTGTGATATCTTAAAGCAGTTCCTGAGAAGGTTAAGGAAAAGATGAACTTTTTTTTACATTTATTTATTGTGTGTACATGCATGTGCACAGGCACGCATGAGTGAGTGTGTATGAGCAAGTTCACATACATGTGCAGAGGTCAGAGGACAACTTGTAGGAATCGGTTTTCTCCTTCCACTGTATAGGTCTTGGGGATTAAAGCATGGTTGTCAGCCTTGGTGGCAGGTGCTCTTACCTGCTGAACCACCTCTCTGCCCCACCCCCAAAATAAGAGTTAAAGGAAAAAACTTAGAGCCCAATGGTGAGGCTGAAAGC
This sequence comes from Eospalax fontanierii, assembly GCA_035773235.1. Taxonomy (NCBI): domain Eukaryota; kingdom Metazoa; phylum Chordata; class Mammalia; order Rodentia; family Spalacidae; genus Eospalax; species Eospalax fontanierii. The sequence goes on along the minus strand of CM069542.1, from coordinate 56,025,826 downwards.
AGACATATCAAGCGACATTCACACATTCACGGACACAGGAAAAGCAGCTCTACACTGCAGCAAGACTTGAACACTCTGGGCCGGTCCTGCTGGCTCTGAGGTGTCTGACCTGCGTACCTGCGAACACCTTCAGTGTCTCTCCCTCCACCCGGGAGAGGAAGGTGGCACCAGCTCCGTGGGTTTTGTATGAGATGTAGGAGAGTGCCGTGAGAGCCAGTGCTTAACACAGGTGCTGAGCACATTCAGCTGAGGAGCTGTGAATGCACACAGAGCCAGCAGCAGAGAGTGATGGGGCCGGACTGCCAGGCATGCCAGATGTGTTAGTCTGCACTGCCAGGTAAAAGTGATGGTGGAATCCTTGGTGTTAGTAGTTTTGGTTAGCATAGAGTGATGACTTCATTTGACGCTCCATACATATGCCTCCCCTCTCTCACCGCCTCCTGCTGGTCTTCTCTCCCTAATTGACCCTCCTCCTCTTCCTTTCTTGTCACATGTGTTCCAGATAGTGAAGCTATTCTTGACATATTCTGCATAAATTGCATTGTTCTAGTAGACTACTACATACTCTGAGAGTTTCCATATTTTAAAACATATTATTAGGGGGCTGGAGAACTGGCTTAGTAACTAAGAGTGCTTGCCGCTCTTCCAGAGGTCCCAGCTTTGGTTTCCAGACTCGTATTGGGTGGTTCACAACTCCCTATAACTCCGGCTTCAGGGGATCTGTCATCCTCTTCTGACCTTCACAGATATGTATGTGTGTGCATGCATACATACAGACAAACACATACACAAACAAAAAATTAAAACATTAGAATTGCTCTAGAAATGAATGTTCAAAGAATTCATGTGCTTTAATATTTAAGTTTGTGATTGTTTTAGAAAGTGGAAGCAGAGGCTGAGACATGGCTCAGTAGTTAAGAAAGCTTGCTGTTCTTGTAGGGGACCCAAGTTTAGTTCTCAGTATCTATATCAGGCAGCTCACAACTGCCCATAACTCCTGCTCCAGGGGACCCAAGGCCTTTCTTTGAACTCTGTGGGCACCTGCACTCACACGTACATACCCACGCATAATCCGTGTAATTTAAAATATCTTTAAAAGGAAGGGGGAGGCAAACGAATTTTAGCAGATGCACAGATGCATTTGTGTGTAGGCCGCAGACTCTAAGTGAAGAAGGGCGTTTCAGTCACAGCAGGAGAATGTACTTGAAGTAGAATCTTTATGATGTGAAGAACATGTTTTTCTGGGCATCTGTGAAAAGTGTATGTCTTCCTTGGCTGCCTTAGAAAATCATCTACTGGAAACCAGGCTCCGTGATTTTCCTACAGCTTAGCATCAGTTAGGTTTTTAAGCATTTACCATATTCCTGGGCCCTTTCCTGAAAGTGTTCAAAGATGTCCTTGGCTTGTCTTCAGTGAGGACAGCACCCTTATCCAAGTGCCAAAAAAGAGGTCTGCAGGGTCTCTAAAGGGCTTTCCTATGCAGATGGTGAGGGTGGGACCCTGAGTTGGGAGTCTGTTTAGTGGCCCCAGGGGTAGGCAGGGCTGGAAGCAGAAACTTGGGTGGCTTGCTCAGCCCAAGGCAATCCGATGTGTTTAAAATCGGGACCTTCTGTTCTTGGGCAGAACAGTGGCAGGGGAACTGGGACGGGTTCAAAGGTTGGGGGGTGCTGTAGGAGGCAGGTGGTAGTGACAGTGACTGTAGGGAGTTTGGGGTACTGGGTAAGTATACTTTTCAAAGCTTTCCATGGAACAGCCGGCTATTTTGGACCTGCTCGGTCCTTGTCTTCCCGCTGTGTCCCACATCTTCCCTTACTTGTGTGTGTTGCCTTTCAGAATAAACACGAGGCAGCTAATTGAAGCAATAGAGCAATCCTAGACTATTAAAATGTTTTCTGACTGGAGAGCTGTCTCAGGGAGTAAAAGCGCTTGCCACATGAGCCTGCCACCTGAGTTGGTCCCTGGAACCCTGGTAAAGGTGGAAGGAGAGACCTACTCCTTAGAGTTTTTGTCTAATGTCTACACACATGCTGTGGCTCATGTGCCCACATACATTATATGTACACACAATAACAGTGATAGTGAAAGCTTAAAAGGAAAATGTCTTCTGCGGGGTTTTTTTTTTCCTGACAAATATCTCATGCACAGTCCTTGGAAATGAACAGACCCGAAGACTTCTGCACCCTGTCTGTCCAGATGTCCCATCCGTCCAGACGGAATTGACAGGATTCCTGACTGTCTCAGCAGATTGTCCTGCCTATGCAAAGCTCTTGGGAGCAGAAATGTGGTGTAGGAGGGCAAGAGTAATTAGCTTGAAATTGGACTCAAATTCTACTTTTCAAATGCTGTTCCCCATTCCTAAAACTTAGACCAGATCTGAGGTCAGTAGCTTGAGTACTGAGATTCTTTCTCACAATGTTTCACTGTCAGAGTCACACGGGATTTATTCTAGAAACATCCCTAGGCAGGGACAGCCTCCTTCTGATCATTTCATTTTGCAGTTAGTTAAAAATTATTTTTTATGCTAGGAAGAGGACTGATTCCAAGGAGGCACTAGCCTTTCTTTTTTTAAAAATTCTGTTGATTTTGTTACATTTATTTGTGTGTGTGTGTGTGTGTGTGTGTGTGCGTGTGCGTGTGCGTGCGCGCATGTGCACCACGCACCCAGAAAAGTCAGCTTTGCTTGTTTTTAAAACCAGAGTGTGTATGACTTTGGTAATCTGTGCTTTAACTTCATTTGCCACACACATTTTTCTGCAGCAGTAGTTTAATGACTGTATAGTGTTTATAATTTAAATAGTTACCAATATTACAGATTTAACATTACCTATCATTTTGTGATTCTTCATAGTATTTCCAGATTGCTGATGCATATGCTTGGTTATTTATTTAGAACATGTTCATAGAAAGGTATATTGCTGGGGCAGAGGTTGGTTATATTTTAAAGTTGTTTTGCCCTGGAGCAGGCTTGCAGGTCCTGCCCCACAGCGTATGATATTGCCTGTTTCAGAAACCTCAGTGTGTTTTGGAGATACTTTCTGGCTTACCAAGCTAAAAGAAAAGGACATCGTACTTTATCAGTAAGCTGAACTTTTTTAAAGACAGGGTCTCACTGTGTAGCATTGGCTGACCTGGACCTCACTATGAAGACCAGGTTGGCCTTGAACTTGTGAAAATCCTCCTGTTTTTTTCTCTTGAGTGCTGGGATTCCAGGTTGCACTACTGTGGGCAGGTGAACATCTTTTATTAGGCACTGCTTACATTTCCTTTGTTAGTTTGTTTCCTTTGATCTGGGTGTACTGTCTCATGCCTGCAATCTTAGCATTTGGCAGGCTGGGCCAGGAGAATTGTCTCAAGTTAAAGTCTGGGCTATTGTAGTCATTACTATGCTAGCCAGAGCTACATAGCAAGATCCCGTCCTTCAAAAAGCCAAACAAAAGTTTCCTTTTAAGGTTTCTTATTATTAAAGAAATATAAAAACATGTTCATTTTGTTTTTCTGTCTCCTTAAGGAAAATATATTTTCCTGACTAGGTTTGAACCTGCATTTTAGTATTTAACAGTTCTGAGACAGGTGAATGCCTCCAAAGTTACGTGTTTTTCTCAACATTAGCCTGTAGGGGTCTCTCTAAACCACATTTTTGAAAATCCAGAAACTGATTTTTGAGTTTCACAATCTGTGTTCCAGGGGCAGTCCCGGCGAGTTCAGGTTGAGGTGAAGTCTGTCCAGGAGTCTGGGACCTTACCACTCATGGAAGAATGCATATTATCAGTTGGCATAGGATGTGCGAAAGTTAGACCACTCAGATCCCCTAAGTTCCAGGAGAATTTCCACGTGAGTTTCCACACCTGCCCTGTGCTTGTTGAAAGACAAAAGCAGGCCCGAGTCTTTTGCAATGCTGCTTCCCCTGAACACTTCTGTCAGCATCCCTTTCTCTGCCTTTGAGATGTCCTTCAGTGTCCTGCCTTGACCCAGTGTCCTTGCACTAGACTGTTACAGGCTTTATCCTGGTATGTGGTGAGCTGAGAGTTAAAACCACTCAGCCTGGCAAACCACTAAGCCTAACAGTGATTAACCCCCTCCCTGGGCCCACCCCTCTGCCGAACCCCCCACTGGCTGGTAAAGACTCTTTGCCAGCAGGTGTTTGATTTCCCCTAGTGCATGGGGGTTGTAAGCCCAGCAGGGAAAGCATTGTACTGTCTCGAAAAGGTCAGAGGAACCTCTTCATTTCCCCAAGAAGCCCCTAGTCTTACCAACTTCCTGGCAACCAAAGATTTGAGTGCAACTGGGGTGGGTGAGCCACTGTGTGGTGTATCAGTTAAATCAAAATGCATGAACAGTGGGAGAAGATTCAGATAGTGAGTGGAGGCCTGATTTGTGGACAAATAATTGTTTTGGTTCTATGTAACAAATTGTTTTCTTTTAGGAGGAAGAGGAGGACATGGATAGCTACCAGGTAATTGAGCACCTGTTGGTCTCATCAAATCAGCTTGATTAAAGTACTTAATTACACAGGCCAGGATCTTGCTGTACCGCTACTTGATAATTAAACAATTCTGATTCAAATGCTGCTTTTTCTAAAACTAAAAGTAGGGAATGCTGTGTGCTCTGCCTCTCGCGTGGAGGGAGGCATGCTAAGAGTAGTCGGCCTTGCAATGGGATCCTTTCCCAGACTGGGGTTCCACATTAGCTGCCTGCACCAACCACCTTCCGGCTGCCCTTCTGGACTCCCCTTGAGTGGAGTCACCCCCGAGGGAGCTGCCATGCACCCTGAATGCCCACTTCCTTGAATTGTCCAGGGTTTGGAGGGGCTTTCTTTACTCCTTCCTTTTCTTTGCCTGATCTGCCAGATTTTGTTTGTCTGTGATGTGTCATCTTGTTAGTCATCATTTAGGGCTGCCTGAGCTCTCTGGAGCCGGATTACATCATCTTCTGCAGTCACTCTCCCAGCTTCGCATCACCCTAATTTGATAGGAACGTCTGCCTTCCTACAAGTCACTGATAAAAAGAACCCATCGTATCAGCTGGGGTTCACAGCAGAGTCCCATGGTACCACCATGCAGACTTCTTCTAAGTGGACATTATCCCATCCATCACTGCTCTTTGGATGTGATATTTGAGTCCTCTGTGACTCCACTTAAAGGAGATGCACAACACGTCTCCATCTTGTCCACAAGAATGTCACGGGCTATTTGGTTAAGTGCCCTGCTGAGATCCAGACCCCTGGCATCTGCAGCATTCCTCTGACCTGCCCAGTCCCTAACCATATTAGCAAAGGAAATGAGGTCAGGTTGGCGCACTGGCAGGTGTTGACTGGTAGAGTCGTCTGTCAATAACAGCCCGTCCTCTTGCCTCACCCCTACCTTGCAAGCACACAGAAGCGAGGAGAAGCTTTTGCATGTTGTATCCTTTGAAAGCCTAGTAAGACGCATTGAAGACGGCGGCTGGAAAGCCAAGAGCTCTCTTTGAGGAGTATTGAGTGTGCTTTGTGAATTCCATCCAGCAAAGCGACCTGTGAAAGATCTTTGTTTCTAATGGTTGGAATTAAGTTTCAAATGGAACTGATTCTGGGTACTGGCTCCTTTGTCCCTCTCTAGTACACGGTGCTTTCTGTTCTGAGTGTTTCTGACATGAATTGTGGGTAGGGGCTCTTGGTCGTACTGGATGTTGCTCAGTTGTAGAGTGCCTGCCTAGCATGCAGGAAGCCCTGGGTTCACTCTCTGCCCGGCATAAGCAGGGCATGGTTGTCCTGTAAGCTTAGCACTCGAGAGGTGGGAGCAGAGAGAGCAGAAGTTCAAGTTCATCCTGAGCTGCATGTCGAGTGGGTTTTATAGGACGCTTTCTCAAACAAACATCCAGACGTGTGTGTACACACACACACACACACACACACACACACACACGTATAGAATCACCCCGTCTGTCTCAAATGTATTTCCTTCACCCTGCACTGAAAGTGGCTTCTCCTGCTTTCTTCCAGGATCGGGATTTAGAGAGACTACGTAGAAAATGGCTCAATGCATTGACAAAACGTCAAGAGTACTTGGATCAACAGCTGCAGAAGCTTGTCAGTAAACACGGTAGGAAGAGCAAGCTGAATGTTGTCTTCCCATGTTAGTGCCTCAGTAAACTTGTTTGTAGCCAGGTGAATGGGGTGGTGAGAACATCTGCGTGTTAGTTACTTCTGGCTTGGGGCGTATTCCCTCAGAAGAACATGTATCTGGAAGTAATAGTATCTTTTTATAGTTCTTCAGAGAGTGAGCACCCACATGAGAGAGAGGAGAGAGAGAGAGAGAGAGAATGAATATGAATGATAGGAACATGCAGTGGACCAAGCACATCTGGTCCCTCTAAAGTAACTGGGAGAAAGGTGCTCATGTTTCTTGTTGGAGGTCCGAAGAGCTTGGATGCCGAGCCAGACCATCATGCCTTGTGCCGGAGGTTTTGAACATCCGGCAGCCTCTTGGAATGTTCCCCTGACCCTGGGAGAGCTAGTGTCTACTGAGGACAAGCATGGAACAGGCAGGGTTCCTGAACTTCACCCTCATCTCTCTTCTAGATAAAACAGAAGATGATGCCGACCGTGAGGCACAGCTCCTGGAGATGCGGCTGACACTCACTGAGGAGCGGAATGCAGTGATGGTGCCCTCTGCCGGCAGCGGCATTCCCGGGGCTCCTGCAGAGTGGTAGGAACCCACCATGTCCTCTGAAATTCCCAGAGGTCACCAGGTTCCCTCCCTTCCTTTGACTTTGGCTTCAGTAAATGGCTGGTTGAACACTGTGTGAGAACAGAGTTGTTTGAAGGGACGGTGAAATGATTTTCATGAGCTAGATATGGCTGTGCCCTAAAACTTCTATTAAATAATGCTGTTATTGGCCAAAGTTATTAGGATTTCTGAGAACTTAAATCAATATTTATTATCACTGCACTTAGCATTAAAAAGCAGTTAATATGTTAATTACTTGGATCATTTATCCACTTAAAAGAATGTTTGGTCATAAGAAAATTGCAGCTCTACCAGTTTTTGGTTTGTGTGCTTAAACTGTGTGGTCAGCAAATGTTCCCTGACACTTGACAGAACTTAAACATGGTAAGTGAGGTCTCAAGGAGTCTGTAAGTATGCTGTTAGGTTAGAGAGGAAGTTTAAACAGGGTTTAATGTGAACCATAACTGGGTCTAAGACAGAGTCCCATTGTCTCAGAGTGCAGAACACAGTTCCTCATGTCAATTTAGAGTAAAATCAATGTCCCAGGCCATTGTCATCTGGACCCCTAGTTACCCTGAGTGTGTTCAGGCCAAGTCCTAGTGTGTGCTACTGAGTGTGTCTGAGGTTTCGTCTGTCCTTCGTGTTCTAGGACCCCAGTGCCTGGGATGGAAACCCACATTCCTGTTATATTCCTTGATTTAAATGGTAAGTTAGCGGTGGCTTCCGGAGGCTTACCTTGATGAAGCGGTCAGCTTTAGAGTCTAGCCGCTCGTGTTGCTTCGATTCAGTCACCCTGAGGTTAGGGTCAGTGCTGTGTGTGCGGCGTCCTGATACTGATGGAGACTCGAGTCATTTGGAGTCATATCCTCATTCTCATTCCCTCTTCCGCTTCCCCTCAGCAGTACTGGGGATCGAACCTGGGGCCTCACACAGGTAGGCAGTACCCTGCAACTGAGCTCCAGTCCAGTCCCTGCACATCCTGGATTCGAGGCACTGATAGGCTTAGGCTTGCTTCACCATGACACATTCTCCCTTCTCCTTGCTGCAGCTCTGCCTGAGCCTGTTTGGTTCTCCCATCAGTTTAGGATGGTTTTTCTGCAATGAAAATAGTTTTGACTTTAATTCTTTGGGAAACTCTTTTCTCTGGAAAGGACTCATACCTAAGGATATTCTGTTTTTTTAGCATTAATGATTTTCTCACCTTTTCTGAGTTCCTGTGGACTTATCCCTGTTTGCTTATTTTTTTAAATAGCTTGTTTTCTCCGCCTACCCATGGGCTCTGTGAGGGAAAATAGGAAGTTCGTAAGGAAGACAGCTAAAAATAAGTTAGAAGCCAGCAGCTGAGTTCCTTAAACATGTGCAAGACTGTGCATTAAGATGAATTAATTCCCTGCATAGATATGCTTGGGTGGCTGCGGGGGGCTTCTCTCTGCTGAGTGGAAGTGAGTTACCATGCCTGAGGTATTCAGCATCTGATGCCCAGGGTCAGCTTGTATGCGCACTGTCTGTCCATCCAAAGGGCCTGCCCTGCCTTGTGGAACTCTTGAACCTTGGAGCTGAGGCTCGTGCTATCTCTTCTTTTTCTGGGCTCCTTAGATAGGTGACAGGCAGCGTTGTAAGAAAGCGGGAAGAGTAGAGCTTTAGGGAGATCTGTTAGCGGTGCGTCTGTGTTTTCTCCCCTCAGTTACATGTGTCAGCATATAACATGATGTTTTTCATTGTGACGTCGTCATCCATTGTGCTCCGCCTCTCTCTGCCCTGTGCCCTTTCAGCTGTCCCCTTCTTGCCCTCACAGTCCCCTTCTGCTTCATGTCAGACACGGGTGGGTGGGTAGATAGGGCTAGATTGCTGCATCTGGGAGGAAACGTGGTATATTTCTTTCTTCCATTACCCTCTCTTGTTCCTCTCTCACTCTTAAGGATGACTTCCTGTCCCCAGATTGTCTTTCTTTGTTCATGCCCTACTGTAGGGAACTTGTCCTACTTGCCTTGTGATTCTGGTTTATTTCACTTAACATGATGAACGCCCATTCCATCCATTTTCTTGGAGCTGATAAAACTTCATTCTTTTCAGCTGAATAAACTCCATTGTATATATGTTCCACATTAGTCCGGGAATGTGAAGAGACAATCAAGATGTCATTTAGCATTCTGTGCTTTAGTGGTCCACACACATGTGCTTACTTTGCAGGCCTATGCAGATGCCTAAGGTAGATAAGGAGCTGGGAAGCCATGCTTGGGACTGGGTGACCACCGCCCTGTGCAATTTCTAGCTGGAAATGCCCGTTTCTGACTCCAGTAGCCAGTCCCCCCTTTTGTTGGTTAGATAACTGGAATTGCACGCCTCATTTCCTGAGTACACTGAAAGGTGGGGGATTTGGCTGTAATTCTGCATTAACATTCAGGAACAGACACCTCTTGGAAGGCTTCCTTTGCCTTCCATATAAAATAAGACATACAGGGAGTGGCTTGGATAATTCCTTGAAGCACTTTCTGTCTCTCATGTCTGTGAACTTGTAAGTGGTCATCATCAGTGTCACGTGAGATTGCACGTGAAATTTGAAGCAGAAGGATTTTAATAAGTGCTTTGAAGTTTAGGCAGTGGAGTCATCATTGAAAATAATCTCAGCGTTTAATGGAACCTCTGCTTTCAGCGGATGATTTCAGCTCTCAGGATAATCTCGATGACCCAGAAGCTGGTGGATGGGATGCTACCCTGATTGGGGAAGAGGAGGAAGAGTTCTTTGAGCTTCAGATTGTGAAACGCCATGATGGAGAGGTGAGCTAGGAACTACAGAGGGTCAGGAGTCTTCCTCGGCTCATCGGGAGCCCTGGATAGTCAGCAGAACAGTGGCTTGCCTTCTGCTAAGGGAACATGTGAGGACAAACCCTCCATTGGGACATCTAGAAGGAGGAGCTTGACCTTCTTGCTGTCCCACCGCCTCCCTGCCTTCCCACTTCCCTAATGAGGGGTCCAAGTCAGCGTGGCCAGTTCCGGCCAGCAGTGGTAGTGACCTTGCTCTGTTCCTACTCTGAGAGGCGGTGATCGATTCCGCTGGAGCTAGGGAACTAGAAGGGCAGGGGGGTTGGCACTTACTTTGCAATTTCTTCATGAAGACTTTTTTTAAAAGGAGACAAGGCCAGGTTTGGTGATGCACACCAGTAATCCCTGCATTTGGGTGACTGAGGCAGGCAGATGGTGAGCTCAAAGCTACATGGTGAGGCCCTATCTCCAAAAAAAAAAAAAAAAAAAGGCAAAAGAATTGAGGTGGTGTGGCAAAATCCGATCTGGTGGTTGAATCTGTGTGAAGGAAATGCATAGTCCCGGGGTTTAAAATCTGATTTTGAGGATGCTCGATGGATGATACCAGGATATTTGAGGAAGAAAAGTGGGTTGCAGGAACAACACTTAGTGCCATTCCCAGGATGATAATGCACTCACACAGGCGACCTGCGCGGCATGCGTCTGTAGGACAGCAGTCCTGCATCCCTTCCTCACCTTGTCACCTCAGGTGTGACAAGACAGGCTTAGGGCTCCTTCACGTTAAAGTAGACCATGGGATCATGCAGCTAATATGGTTTGTGATCCTGGCTTGAGAAAATGGACAGACTTAAACATGAACTCTGTAATCAATAATGTATCATGATGATGTTGAATTTCCTGAATGTGGCACTTGTCTGTAACTTACTCAAAAGTCATTCAGGAGGCTGAAAGGGGTGTGGGGGGGGGTGCAGGGAGCACTAAAGTAGATAATGATCACAGTGAGTTAAGGAGCAGAACACAGAAGTTCACAGTACCTAAAGTTTTCAAGTGTACTTGCTGTTTGAGCATTTAAAAAAAATATGTAATTTGGTTTATAGAGATGGCCAGTGGTTGAGACACACAGGTGCCAGGTTTGGTTCCAAGACAAGGAATTCAGTGCCCTCTTCTGGTTTCTAAAGGCATTGCACACATGTGTACATTTATATACATGCAGGCAAAACACTCAGGTATATAAAATTAAAAATAAATAATTCTGGGGTTAGAGAGATGGCTCAGTGATTTAAGAGGACAGACTGTGCTTTCAGGGGATCCAATGCCCTCTTCTGATCTCCATGGGCATCATACAACGCAGGTACACTTAGATGTATTCAGGCAATGCACTCATACACATAAAATAAATAATTCACAGCAAGTGGGTCAGCTAGTAGGGTACTGTGCCCAGGACCTTGGCATCTCAAGGCAACAGCAGCCGTACGCTCACATCCCATCATCTTTCCAGTGCGGTTCTTGCAGGGAACTTCTACCCAAACCACAGTGGCATCCTTGAGAGGGTCTGTGTGTCTGGAGAAGACAGCAAAGTGCCCTCTTGCCTCCTCTGCAGGTGAAGGCAGAGGCTTCCTGGGACTCAGCGGTGCACAGCTGCCCTCAGCTCAGTAAAGGCACGCCTGCTGATGAGCGAGTGTTCCTAATCGTGCGTGTGACGGTTCAGCTCAGCCACCCTGCTGACATGCAACTGGTTTTGCGCAAGAGGATTTGTGTCCATGTTCATGGCCGCCAGGTGAGGCCTCCATCCTAGAAGCTCTGGGGACTGGTCACAGGTGTGAACTGGCTGTGGAGTGATGGCTCAGACCTTCTCTCCAGATCTGGTCTGTGGAGTTCTGAACTTAGATTTCCCAGGTACCTGTGGCTGGCCTCCCTTAAGCTGTATCAGCCCCTAAATACAACATCTTGTCTTCCTTTCAGACACTGATGTTGCACTGAGGGCAGATTCACAAAGGAATCCTGTTGGGGGAAGTTGGGTGGCTTTGTGGAGGCTCCCTGCAGATCTGTTCATTAGCATGGGCCTGCTGACGCTTCTTTTTCCAAAAGTCTTTGATTTATGCATTTGACTTTGGTGGGCGTAAGGGAATAGGAAATAGTATGGGTCTTTAAAGAGCCAAAGTCCATTTGCATGTGGAAGTACCTAAACAGGTGCCTCCACCTACATGCTGAGTGCTGTTAGAATATAGTCCATGGAACTGATAGAGCTTGGAGGGGAGGGCCACATTTGAGCCATCATTTTAGAGAACATTGGGTGGGTTATGTGCTTTTCCCTGCAGAGGAGGAAATGTATGTGCTGAGGTTGGTAGGTTTGTAGGAAGGAAGGACAGACAGACCGATGGCACATGAAGAGATTTCCTAGAAAACCTCTAGGTCAGAATTAAACCCTGTCTGACTGGATTTGCAAATGTGAGGCTGCAGGAGGTGGGTCCTGGGGACCCTTGTGGGCCGGGTCACCTCCCTTTCATGAGGTGTTCTCAGTATACAGACTAAAACCAGTACAGATGGAAATAAATCTTCTCATTTAAAAGAGCACAGTCATGGTTGACAGACTTCTAGATGTAATCTCCACCCTAAAAATTAATCTTTAGTTCCAAATGTCACTCTGCTATCAATCTTTGAAATGAAAACTGGCGGTAATGCTGTTAAAATCGCAGCTCTTTAGCTTGCCGGTCCAACATCAATAAAGTCCAGGTCACAGGGTTAGCTGCAGACGTGTTTGTGTGCCTCCCAGTCTCCCCTGCTGTCTCCTTTTTCTGGGAAGTTTGGTAGGGATGTCTCCTAGGAGCATCTTGAAGGGTGAGTTTCCATTTCTGAATTGGCCATCCTGCTTGTCTGGCCATCAGCCCTGCGTCATCCCCCACAGAGAGGGCATGCTGTGAAGTGACCATGTTCACCTTTAGTTTTGGTTTTGGTGGGAGCACCATGTTGCCCTATTTCTTCATTTCTTCCTGGTTGAAGTGATTTGGTGGAGATAGATAGACCTGATCCCCCTGCTCCCCTCCTCCCCCCCATCTTAGAGACTCCATTCCTGAAAGTTGATCCTTCATACAGAACAGTGACTGATACCTGAAAGTCGGTGTCATCAATTCATGCAAAAGTTAACTAAAGTACCCACACACCCCATGCATTCAGAAGCAGTGGCTGTGCCTGAACATCCTGACTGGGCCTGGGCCTGGGCCTGTTTCAGCACCATAAGGCAAATGGAGGGATGAAATGAATGGGTGAATGGCCTCTTTGCATTCCGAGAGGCTGTATGTGTATAGGTCAGAGGTCAGCCATAGTATCAGTCACCAGATTGGAAGTAAATAATTATTAGGTAGGATTGTAAAATTATGTATTTTTAACCGTATTTTCTTCTTTCCTGTGGGTTTTTGCGTGCTTCCGCCTCCCCTTTTGCCTCCTGCCTGTTCACTATTCTGTCTCCTTATCTTTATTCATCAATTGTATTCCGCCCTCATTGCTGCTCTCTTCACCCTCTGCAGGATGTTCAATCTTCTCAGCATCTCCAAATGAGTCATCTATGCATTAATTCAACAGTTCAATTCCTAACTGTGCAAAGAGCGCAGTCAGCATAAACAATGACCAGGCACTCTTAAATCATTCTTCATAACGATCCTGCTTTGGTCAAGAATTTAATGCCAGAACTTGTCAATATTCATGGTACAAGATGTCCACCGTGCTGGGGGAGGAAAGTGGACGAATCACCAGTCTGCTTACCTCAGTTGGAAGGTCACTTTGCAGTGTCTTGTTTCTTCTGTGGCACGGAAACTGGGTTTAACCACTGCCAGGTGGCAGCTGCATTTCCTATGTGTCTGGTGCAGGACCGGCCACACCCTGCAGGCATCAGTCAGTTGGTGATGGGCATTTTACATATTATGCTGGAAGTCTTTTTTTCTTGGCTCAGAGCGAACACAAGATCCTTTGTGCCTTCCCTTTGTTAATGTAAACAGAATTGGTGAGCTAGGAAATGATAGCCTCTTTTGTTTTTCTCTAGGGTTTTGCTCAAAGTCTCCTCAAAAAGATGTCTCATCGAAGCTCTATTCCTGGCTGTGGAGTGACCTTTGAAATCGTCTCCAATATTCCAGAGGTGAAGGATCATATGCAATTTGAATTTACTAAAAATAGACATTTAAAAAAGCTCACTCCCTGAAAAGTTGCCTACCCAAGACATACAGACTAAATGAAATGGGCCTGTGAGATGGGCCAGTAGTACGGCGCCTGCCACCAAGCCTGATGACCCAAGTTGGAGCCTGCAATCCACATGGTAGAAGAAGAGAACGACCCCCCCACAAGTTATCTCACTTCCACACACGTGTCATGGCATGTGCCTGTGTGCATACATGCACATGTACTCATGAAATAATAACTGTTAAAAAAAAAGAAAGAAAGAAACAAATGCTTAAGGGAATGCTGTAGGTTTTTTGAGAAATTCTCTAATCTTAGCTCTTTGTGTGTGATGTATTTGTGGACTTAAAAATTCTAGTTTTAGTATTGTTTTTTAAAGAGCACTCTCTTTTTTTGTTTATTTTATTGTTGTTATTTTTTGAGACAGGGTGTCCTGGTAGCCCCTGCTGACCTGGAACTTGCTATGTAGACCAGGCTGGCCTCAGTCTCACAGAAATCCTGAGTCTCTGCCTCCTGAGTGCTGGGATTAAAGGTGTGCGCCAGCATGCTGAGCTCTTTTTTAAAAAGTTGTTTGTTTATTTTGTGTGTGGAGGGGTAGGGATATATCACGAGGCACATGTGGAAGTCTCAGGCTGACTTTTGGGGAGTCAGTTCTCTCCCTCTACTTTGTTTTGAGGCAGAGTCTCCCTGTTTCTGTCCCTGTTTGTGTGCTCCAGGCTAGCTGGCCTATGAGCTTCCTGCCAGTTCTCCTGTGTCTGCTTCCCGTCTTGCTTGAGGAGTTCTCAGGTTACAGATGTGAGCCACAGCATCCAGCTTTCAACAGGGGTTCCAGGGGTCAGAGTTAGGCTGTAAGGTTTGGGCAGCAAGAGCATACGGCGTGAAGATTGATGTTTGATGTAGATTCCAAAGTCTCATTCCTCTCTCTTAGTAGCAAAGTTAGTTTGTATAATTTTTTTTTTCCTTTTTGAAATGGGGTTAGGAATTCCTTCTGCTCAGGTGTCTCTTAGGGATTCAGTGAGAGTGTGTGTGCAAGAAATTGGTCCACTGAGCACTAAATAGTAGTAGCTGCTGTTATTGTGACTGTGACAATTGTTACTATAGCTGTTGTATCTTGGTGAACTGAGATCTTTCTAAGAGTCAGCTCGATGGGCTTTGGCCATCCCTAATGGCAGCTTGTGGCAGCAGCATGTACATGCTTCCTAACCATCTTGCATTAGCTTTGTTCACTCAGCTGGGAGATCACAGTGTCCCTTGTAGGGACAGGAGATGTGAGGGTTCTCAGAAGAGGACTCCAAAAACCAGACAGAGCAGTGAGTCTTTGTTCCACACTTAACTATCATAATGGAAGTGGAGATTGGTGTTTTCTAAGGAGAGGGGACACAGGGACTAGAGTCACATAGTCAGCAGGACCTCTGAGTATCATTCCAGGCCTCAGGGCTTGTGGGTTGAGTCTGTGTGTTTAAAGAATAGATCATCAATTCATGTTTTCATACAGAGGTCAGGTTTTTAAAAAAAATTTTTTATTTTTATGTGTATGAGTATATTGCCTGCATGGATGGAAGTGCACCTGTTTGCCCAGGGAGGTCAGAAAAGGTTGTCGGTTCCTCTGG
Organism: Eospalax fontanierii; assembly: GCA_035773235.1. Lineage (NCBI taxonomy): Eukaryota > Metazoa > Chordata > Mammalia > Rodentia > Spalacidae > Eospalax > Eospalax fontanierii. The sequence continues at coordinate 56,010,582 of CM069542.1, read as the reverse complement.
ACCTGGAGTTAGAGACAGTTGTTAGTGGCCATGTGGGTGTGGGAATCGAACCCTGGTTGTCTGCAAGAGTAGCCAGTATGCTCTTAACCACTGAGCCATCTCCCCAGCCTCAGAGGCCAGTTTTTAAAAAGGGCAGGAGTAGATGACACAGCACTTTGGTTTTGCTTTACATTTCTTAAAAATGTTTGTTTATATTTTTTTGTGAGTGTTTTTCCTGCTTGTATAAGTGCACCTGTGTCATAGAGTGTCTGTGGACCCCCTGGAACTGAAGTTATGGATTGTTGTTAGCTACCATGTGTGTGGCTTCAAATAGCAACTCATTCTTTCTTGGATTTTCAAGTGAGACTTCCATAATAAATGTTAACTGCTTAAGTATTTAACTTGAAGACAGTTAAGCATTTGAGAATTAAGCTGTTGCCAGGAGTTGGCACACATCTGCAATCTTAGCACTGGGGAGGCTGAGGCAGGAGGATCATGAGTTTGAGGCTAGTGTGGGCTACTTAGTGAGACCCTGTCACAGACACGGAAACAGACTGACAAACCCAAAAGCCAATGCTTGGGGTTGAAGCTTTGCTAGAGCCTTTGTGCCGCATGTCAAGACCCTGACTTTATTCCTCAGCCACCGTAAGTCAATCAGCAAGTAAACTCTTTGCAAGTTGGTCTAACTAAAATCTTGGACCAGGGAAAATTGCTCTGTTCTTTGCAAGGTTTAAGAAGAAAGAATTGTGGGGAAATCAGCTTAAAGTTAAATATCCTTGTGTGAGTAGATGGCTGATAATATAATTAGGCTTGCAGAGTTGGCAAGCATTATTTTCACATGATCAAATCCTGATGATAAAGAGAAAAAAAGCAAAACTTTAAGTTGATTTTGTGAAGACTAGACTTAAAATCTAAATGAAGCATCCTTTAATAAGATGAGTTTCATCTTGAAAGAGCCTCCAAACCTTCCTGTATTCCTAGCAGAAACCATTGGAAAGAAGTGGTCCTATGCCAGAGAGCAACAAGACAGTTTCTCTCTTAAAACGGAAATAATGTGGGCTCCCTTTAGACAGGGAAGTGTTCTGTGTTGGGTGTGAGGAGACTCTCTCAGCTGGTAGACCTAAGCCCTTCTGGCCTAAGTGCCTGGCTTTCCTCTTGACTTCTTTGACTGAGGTTGACTCTGTTCATGGCTATTGCAAGGCTCAAAGAAAGGACCAGAGGAGACAGATTTTTGTGAACTTAAGCCATTTATACACCCTCCCATATTTTATCTTAGATTCACTTACACTTAAAAAATCTTTGGAGTTGGAATGTCTTATAATTGATAGTGTCTTAAAATTGAAACATCTTTGAAGTTAGACTGTCTTATGGTTGATAATCTTAAAATTAATTGATCACCTTTTTCCCTTAGTTGAATTTATTATGTTTCTCCTATAGTTGATGGTACTAAAGCTGTACTGTGGAATCTAGGGCTAACAGCTGTCCATAACTCAGTTCCAGGGGATGCAACGTCCTTTCTTAACCTCTGTGGGCACTGCATGACACGAGTGTACTTACATTTATGCAGGCAGTACACTCATATGTATCAAATAAAAATAATAAAATATTAAGTATATAAAAGAGGAGTTCTGTACATGTGTGTCTGTGTGTGCCAAGAAGCATCAAGAAAGAGCATTTTCCTCAGTGTGGTTTTGATACGTGTCTTCCCTTCTCCAGGATGCCCAGGGAGTGGAGGAACGGGAGGCACTGGCGAGGATGGCAGCTAATGTGGACAACCCGGCTTCTGCTGCCTCTGAGGCGTATATTGAGAAGTACCTGCGCAGCGTGCTGGCTGTGGAGAACCTCCTGACCTTAGATCGCCTTCGCCAGGTTAGCCGTGGTCCGCTGCACTTGGCAGAACGCCTGTCCGGCCTGCCGCTATGCTCGAATTTCTAGAATTGAGGATTGCTGCATCTGAACTTTGAAAAGTTTAGTGACTCTAGAATAACTCAGTGATTGCAGTGGGCTTGCTCTGTCTGGTCAAGTCACGGCTGTTATTTAAAGGGTGAGGAAACCTGCGTGAATGAGCAGTGTTGCTTTGGGGTGCGTCGCTTGGCACATTTCCCCCATGTGTTTTCCAATCCCCAGGAAGTGGCTGTGAAGGAGCAGCTGACGGGGAAAGGGAAGCTGAACCGGAGAAGCATCAGCTCTCCTAGCGTGAACAGAGTGAGTAGCTCATGGCCTGCTGGCCGCCCGGCCTCTTGCCTAGTGCTTGGATCGCTCTCTGCCCCTCTTATGTCAATCTCGTCTGTCTCTAACATCCCGCTACTGGTTTAAGTGATTTGCCCCTACCGCGGGGCACTCGCTGTAGTGCTGTGTTCAGACCGCTCATTTGTTCTTGGCAGCCCTGCCCAGCACACACTGGGAGGCCAGGAATATGTTTGGAGTTAACACCCCACCTAGCTGCCTGCGCAGGGCAAGAATCCGTTTTCTGGGCTTAAATTAATTCTTTTGAAATTGAGAAGTCTGGAGTAGCTTTGCACCCAGCACATGAATGTATCTAGGGAAGTATGCATGAGCAAAACAGGTGAGGTTTGTTTCATAGCTGTGACTGAGGTTTGCTCACTTTTCAAATTATAGGTATAACTGACGTGTATGTTAAACATGGGGATGATTCCTGACAAAGAACGTGCCTGTGGCCCCTGGACATCTCTTCTTCCTCAATTCTTTTTTGCTTTTTGAGACAGGGTGTTACTATGTAGCCCAAATTGGCCTGGAACTAACTATGTAGACCAGGCTATCCACCATCTCACAGAGATCTCCCTGCCCCTGCCCCTGCCCCCAAGTGCTGCGTGTGCACCACCATGCTTGGCCCTGTTTCTCATTTCTGATAAAGATGCACATATGAAGAATGTGCACTTTTGTCCCAACTGCACAGTAGGAAGATATTCAGGGCACAGGCTTGTAAGAAAGAACAGCTGTCTTATAGCCTAAGTGTTTGAGAGTGCTGGGGGGCTTTCCCATTAGAGAGATGCAGAGACATTGCTAATCATCTCAGACCTGCAGCTTACGTCCACACTCAAGCGTGTAGAAATACCACTGTAATTCCAGGTCACTTCTCAGCCCTTCAGAAAACATGTTAGCATATTCTAACATATGTGGAGATTTGGCTTTGGGGATCCTATAGTTTAAATAGTATATGGTTTTATCTGTACTCAGAGAAGGGGCGTAGGCCATTAAAGATCTCAGCAGCCTGGCTTCCTTCAATAGAAGGGGGTGAAAGTTCCTCCTCAGGCCCAGTAAGGTGTCACCTCAGTGCATACCGACACCCAGTAACCTCCCATGGGAAAGTTGCTGGTAACCTGCCCAGGGGTTTTCCTGTCCGGAGGAGGACTGGCTGTAGTCTATATGGCCACTGTCGCCTCCAGCTTGTTTTGCCTTTTTGAGATGAAGTCTCACTGTGTACCTCTGACTGACCTAGAATTGACTATGTAAACCAGGCTAGCCTAGTCTTACCATGATCCTCCTGCCTCTGTCTTCTACATGCTGGGATTACAGGTGTGTACCACCAAGCCCAGCTTGGTTTAGTTTTCAGAGCAGGGCCCCTTGAAGTGCTCTCATGCTTTACAGGACTAATTGCCCTTTATTTCTTCCAGTTGTCTGGAAGCCGGCAGGAGCTCAGCCCCTCACCCAGTCTAGGCAGCAACAAGGTGAGTTTGTGATCATCTGTCTGCTTTCCACTTACTTCCCACGTCTTTCATCATCTCAAACCTCTCTACCTTTTCATGTCCAAACTCTTCCTTCACATCTGAACTATGCCACATTTATTGGAAAATGTTCCAAGTTCATTTGTCTTAATCTGCCATTTAAGGTCTGCTGCACCCTCTTATTCCTGGGATTCAATTTTATGATAGTGAATCAGTGATACAGTGATTGAAAATTTACAGGGAATAAGAAAAGTATACTTACAGATAATACTGTTCGTTAGACAAAAAAGAAAGCAAAGGAGCATAAATCCCCTAGCTGGAGTCCAGTTCGTTGTTTACTTTGTCCATGTAACAGAGTTTTAGGTAAATAGACATGCCTTATTGTTTACTTAAAAAAGGTTAGTGTGGGGCCGGTGTTGGGGGAGGCACGCACATGGGGCTGGAGGGCAAAGCGTAGCACTTGCAGAGGACCTGGACTCGGTTCCCAGCACCCACGTGCCTAAACTCTTAACTCTAGTTCCAAGAGATCCGATGATGCCTTCTGATTTCCATGAGCACTGCAGGCATGGGTGCACTTACATACATGCAGGCAAAATGATCGTACACATTTAAAATAGGGGTCAGCATGCCTTGCAGCTAGATGCCTTACCTGGCTGTCACACATCATAGTCTGTGCCTGTCACTTCCTGGCTAGGTGTGGTGCTGTGGTCTGGGCGCGGTGTGCCACACGTTGTTCATGCCATGTGGTGAGGGGCTTGCTTCAGAGCAACTTGGATATGTGGAGAAAATAAAGAAGACTGGCTGAATGGGGTTCGGGAGATTATTTCTGCTCTTGTTAATTACCCCATCCTCTTTGTTGTGTTTGATTTTTTTTCTTTATAAAAATTTAAAGACTATGCTGGGTGTGATGGTGTACACCCTTAATTCCAGCACTTGGGAGGCAGAGGCATGCAGACCTCTGTGAGATCAAGGCCAGCCTGGTCTACATAGCGAATCCAGGCCAGCAGCAGCTACAGGGAGACCCTGTCTTAAAAAAAAAGATAAAAAAAATTACTGGCTAATGAAGACGAACCAGACTCATTTTTAAAATCTAGGTCACTATTACTTTTCCTAAAACCATGACACACAGTTGTACATGTATGCACACATGTAGCTGGACATGTGCACACACACTGATACATGTATGCATGCATGCCCATGCAATTACACATGCATGCATATGTGCACACAGACTTATAAAGTGGTGGTAGCTGTTCAGCTGGAGGATGACAGATGTGGACATGGTCTCTGAAAGGTGCAGTGGTTCACTTCTTACATTAGCCCAGCAATAGGCTTGATGCACAGCTTGGTGCACGGGTTGTATTTACGTGAAGGAAGCAGGGCTTTGGAACTTTGATTATGTGATGATTTTTAAGTATGAATGAAGCAACAATCTTAAGGGAAATATACTTGGTACAAAAAAATTGACTTCCTGTGATGTGGGGGGCAGTTCCTCTAACTCAAATCTTCAATTCTGAATCCCTTGTAGGAAGCGGCCAGAATTTCTACTTTTCTTCCTTTCCTCACTTTCCTGATCTTGAAATGGGGACAGTGACAGCCCGTAGTTGTGTCTGCCTCATACAGCAGGGCGGTGCAGCAAAGCGCGTGGAGGACGTAGGTGCTGCACTGGAGGCTGACACAGAAAGAGGAAGGACCACACGAGGGTCTCTCTACCACCCTGCAGGGTCCTGTGGGTTACAGCGAGGCAGTGACCCTGTGTGGAGCCTGAGGGTGGTGCCATGGTGCACATGGGCAGGTGAGGAGCCAGGCAGAAGCGCTTGTGTGACCATAGACACGGTGAACTAGAACCCCGTTAGAACACAGATTAGGCCCTGTTCAGAGCACCTGTGGTGTGGAACCCAAAGCAGAACCTGGTTTGGAGATCCTGAGTCACTTCGTGTGCCGAGGACTAGTGGGGGTTGGGATTGGACTGGCCAGACCCTTCCCACCCCTGTTCCTGATGTGGTATATAGGGTGCACTAGAGTGCCGCGTGCTGTTTTCAGTGCAGAAGGGGAAAAGGCTTGTTTGGATTGGAAGGTGGAGAGACCAGTGAGGAGAGAAAAGAGACAATTATACTGAGGAGATGGACTCCAGGATCCTGTGGACAAGAAGGGGACAGGCAGGAGGGAACTAGGTAATGCCTTGGGTGGTGGTTTATTGATTTGTTTGTTTGTCTATTTATTTAGTTAGTTATTTAAAAGACACAGTCTCACTATGTAGCCCCGGCTGTCCTAGAACTCTATGTAGACCAAGCTGGCCTCAGACTCACAGAGACCTGCCTATCTCTGCCTCTTGAGTGCTGGGATTAAAGGCATGTGCCATCATGTGCACTGCATACCTGGCAGCCCAGCAGCATCTAAACTGGTCCAATTTCTAGAGGTTTCTCTCAAAATTGAAGCCAGGGCTGAAGTCAGGTTTGGGAGCCTGTGAACAGTTGAGACAGTGGGAGGGACTTGGGAACAGCGAGACTGTGAGGGGAGGTTAGAAGGAACCTCAGAGAGAAAGATGACTGGAGGCTGTGTGAGTGTTTATGCAGGATTTTGCTAGACTCTTTGGACTCAGCACTTAGGATGAGGACCAGAGGGGCTGCACGGGATGACATGGTGTGACTGCACCTGTCCAGGGCTGTTTCTGCCAAAGGCTGGGCAAAATCAGACCCAGCTACTGGCAGGCCGTGTCACGCTGCATGAGAACATTGTGTGTTTTTATTCCTGTTTCTAGAACCTTCTGGGTTTTGTTTTTGTTGTTGTTCCTGAGCAACTTAAGAGAAAATGGGTGGATTGTTTCTGCCTGCTCAGATTGTGTTCATGTCTTGGTTCTGTCTGAGTCTCTCCATTCTTTCTTATAGGCTGTAGAAAGCTGTGGTCTCTGCCTGGGGCTTGGGACAGCTTGCAGGTCTCAAATCTTGAGTGAGCTGTCATTAGGAAACCTGATGATCTCCATGTGGCTCATAACTCAGCCATGGAAATGCCTTTTCATGCTTCTGTGAACCTGGAGGTGTTACCTGGCTTATACAGGTCTCAGCACTGTGGGAACCACAGTGGATTGTGGCTTTTGCTTGTGGACCAGGAGGAAAACTGCTATATCACATTTGTCTGTGACAGGCAGGTAACGACACAAGAGTATTCACCAGAGAGCTGAGTCCAACCCCCTTGAATGGGGATCGTGGAAGGTGGAAGGCCCTGTGGTAGTCTTATCTAAAGTACAGCGTCCTGAAGATTGTTAATGCATATAGACGTGTTCCAAGCTACGTCTTCCCTAGTGAGAAGAGAAGCAACCCCTGCAGCTGGGGACAGAGGCTCAGGCTGTGCCTGCTAAGGGACACTGCGGGTGTTGGCACATCTTCCTAGAAGGTGTTTGAGTGCTGGTAGGAATGCTCCTTAAGACGGGAGTGCTGAACCTAACTGACAGGCAAAGGGCCGAGGCCCATCAAGCCCTCAAACACAGCAGTACCACACAGTGAGGTGGCACAGGTGCCATGGTGCCCACTGGTGGACGAAACAAGGTGAACGCCTGTGGTGTGATTAAGTGCTTTATCACACACGCACAACACGCTCACAGGTGTCCTATGACTATAAAAATGATTGGGAATCCTCCAGGCAGGTCAGCATCCACCTGTGACTAGAAAGGAGGGCCAGAACAGCCCGTGCTGGGTGACGTGAAGAGCGTGTACAGCCCATGCTGTGTGACGTGGAGAGCATGTACAGCCTATGCTGTGTGACAGGGCACAGTCAGTATCCGTACCTGAGAGACTAAGGTTCACAAGAAATCAACCCCCAGTTGGCTGCCGGGTGAAGTGGGGAAAGGGAGCGACGGAGGCGGGGAGAGAGAGGGAGGGAGTCCTCGCTTCTCTCAGGAACCTTTTCCATTTAGTTTTCAGGCCATGGAGAACTTACCTGTTCAGAATTTTAAAATCACACCCTCTAAACTTTTAAGTTGCTAGACCCTTGTGTTCCTGTATTTTCAGTGGCTTGAGGTCGTCTCTGCTTTTTCTGTAATGTGTAATTTCTGAAAGAGCAGCTGCTAAAGAAATAGTCATTTTGCAAACCTCACAGAGATCCAGTTGCCTCTACCTCCCCAGTGCTGGGATTAAAGGCATGCACCACCATACCCAGCTCTAGCTTGCCTTTTTTTTTTTCCAGAGACTTCTTGCCTCCCTCAGTTTTTAGGGATCCTAGGAGAGGTGATGAATGCATTAGGTCTGCGTAACCATCTTCGCAGAACACCATCCTGTGCTGTCCAGCCCACCCACACTTGCTGTACCTCCAGAAGCCAGTGTGTTCCAAGTGCAGTTTTCATGGGTCCTTACCTTTGGTGAAGACAACTTTGGTAGTATCTGTGATTCCTGGCAAGTGTTCTTACCAAGGACTGTCCAAACCCAGCAGGAACTAAGGCACCTTAATGATTTTAGACGCTTCCAGAGGTGAGGAGTTAGACGTCATTGATGGAAATGAATGATGCAGTAAAGGTGTGTGGGTACTCGTGGGAGCAGAATGTGAGCAAGAAAGCTCGGGGCTCCGTGGACCCAAGAATTTGACACTTACAGATCATCTTGGTTTCTCTGCAAGGAAATGGTTAACATCCATCCATAGATGGATGATGCCAAAACTGCTAGAAAATCATCAAAATTATCATGCACATTAGTTATGTCCACTTTGCAGGCTTGTGTAGGGGGAATGCTGGGTTCACTATTCCATAGTCCATGCGCCTCTCTCAGCTGGGTGCTACAGGTCATGACCCTGTAGGTCGTGAAATGTGGCATCTTGGATGTAACACACACTAACCAGAGAGCGTTGCCACTTGTCAAACTGACGTCTATAAGCCAGCAGAGCCCACTTGCTGGTTCTGGTCTCCCTTTGCCTCTCAGTGGCCTGTCTTCATAACAGTTCTGATGGGAATGTGACGGGAAGAGGGAGGCAGGGAAAGAAGAGGCAATGAGGCAGCGAGAAGAAGCTGAGATGCTAGAAATTCTCGAATGTGGACTAATAGCACTCTAAATCAGGCCAGCCTGTTTGCATGAAGCATTTCACACACTAAAACCAGACTTGCTTCTCCAAGACGGAACTGATAATTAACTCAAAAAGGAGAATGTGATTATTCCCATCACTTTAGAGCCTAAAAGAACTTGAGATATGTTTCGATTAAAAATAAAAAACAGACAGAGACCCTGTGTGTGGACGGTGAGCTGGGAACCGGTGGCCTGTGACATTCCTCAGGCTGCCCTGGGTGAAGGGACCTGGGCTGGGGTGCTGTGTGCTCAGCTCTGTAGTCTGAACCTGTGCTGCGTTCGCACTCGGGCTTGATGTGAGGCAGGAAGGGTTATCACTGTTCGCTCTGAATGGTGACATTGTATATGGGTGTGCCAGTAGGGATGTAGCCTTGGAAGCTTGCAGAGCCCCAAGTGTGTCTTGGGGAAGCGACACACCTATTTCAATTGTTACTGAACCATCGTGCATCACATTGCCCGGGTACTGACCGCAGATTGCTGCTCAGTTCCCTAAGAGCATGGCTGCGTTGGCTGCCAGATAGAGAACCTGAGAGAGAAAGCCTTGATCCTCACATAAAGTACGTTGTTTTCAGAACAACTTGTATGAACTTGACACTGTGGACAGAGCATGTGGCCTCTCTTCCTCAGACACCCTCAAGCTATTGACATTAGTGTTTAGGCACCTGACTGGGACACCCTGGGGCACCTCAAACCACAGCCTCCCAGACAAAGTTCATTTAAAGACATTAAGACATAGCATGTCTAAGGAGTGTAGATCCACCTCAGGCGGGCTTGCAGAGTTGTCCTGCTCCTGTCCCCCGAGCAGTTTTGTTTTCTATGTTTCCTAATGAGAGCTGAGGGGCATACCATTTTTTAAAATGTCATCAAGTGCTGAGTGATTTCCTCAGGGACAGCGGCATCTCGGAGGTGAATACTATCCAGATCACTTAGGGCTTGTTGATTTTGTAATCAGTCCTTAGCTGCTGCTAAAAGCAAATAGGTGCCTAATCCCTGTGGGAACTTCGGGGACCACCCCCCTCTTGAGTATTGAGGACTGGCCTTTTCCATTCTTTTCTTAGCAGTTCCTTAGGACACCCCAGTTAATCACTGGGGTCATTTGTCTGTTGAATGTTTGCTTAGACTAATATTAAACCATGTCATTAAGTGAGAAAGCAGAGAGTGATTTTTCACAGGCCAAGGGAATTGAAATCTGATCACAGTGTGGGGCTTGGTGCCAGGACTCAGGTGCATAGAAACAGCTACTCCTGGAAGGAAGAGACCCTTCTTGTACCAGCCCACCAGTTTCTTGGCCCCAGTTGAGATACAGAAATGGCGAGGGCATCTTCAACCACAAGAGCAGAGGTGGCCCCAGAGGCAGAACTCAAGGGATGTTTATCTCAACAGAAGCAGTGTTAAAGAGCTATGTGTGTCGTCTGGGCAGCAGGGTGCAGCCTGGATGTTGGGATGGGTGTGACTGGAGAGAAGTCCGTGCAGAGACTCACTGTGAGCCGAATTAACTCTGTAAGGACGCGCCATCCAGACTTTTCTATCCCATAAAGAGACATAAAACTTCAGCAATGTTAACAGGTTTTTCCTAAGTATCATATACTTTTTTTAATTGGTTAAGTTGGAAAAAAAAAAAAAAAGACTGATTTTTGTCCTTAACAGGGCCGGTGGGAAAGTCAACAAGATGTATCCCAAACACTAGTTTCCAGAGGAATGGCTTCAGGTTCCCCAGCTCTCTCTGTTTCTCCTCAAAATAACCACTCTCCAGATCCAGGTAAGTTCTTTTTTCATTTGTCAATCACCACCATGGAATCTGAGCATCTTTTTTTTTTTGAGTCAAGGTTTCCTATATCCCCAGCTAACCTGGCACTCACTATGTAGACCAGGTAGACCAGGGTGGCCTCAAACTCACAGAGGTCTGCCTGCCTCTGCCTCCTGAATGCTGAGATTAAAGGTGTGCAACACCACCACACCCAGCTCTGAGCATCTTTCTAAAGAAGGTTAAGTCAGGATGTTTCCTGCTAGGTCTCCTTGAGTCCATCTGAAGTGGATGTCTTACTGCGTTGAGCGACAGGGATTTGGAAGGGAACTTCACCCAGATTCCTCTGATAACGCACACTTTGAGCTTGTTCTTTTTATTGCCTTGACTCTCTTTTCTAATGCATCCCAGCTTTTTGTGTGGCCTCTGGGATGAATGTCTGTCATGTTTTTCCTTCCTCAGACTCATGTCTGTTAGATTTTGCTCTCATGATTGTGCAAAGCTTCGTGAAATGACTGGGGAAGCTTCTCCTCTCATGGGGTGATTTGTGGTTGGTAGCATTTATTCCTTCAGTGCTTTATAGGTTGGTTACCCAGCAAAGCTGCCTGGGCCTGGAGCTTTCTCTGTGGTCTGTGGAGAAGACTTTAAATTAGGATTTGAGGGCTGTGTATGTGTGTATGTATATGTGTTTCAGTTTGTCTTTTTGAGATAGGTTCTGGCCTGGAACTCACTATGTAGACCAGGTTAGCCTCAGCCTCACAGAAATCTGCCTCTCTCTGCCTCCTGAGTGCTGGAATTAAAGGTGTACTCCACCACAGCAGGCTCACTTGAAGTTTTTTAAACATAGGATGGTTAAATTTTTGTGTTCCTTATGAGCCAGCTTTTTAAATATTTTTTATTTCATCTAGATTAAGTTTACTTTCATAAATGTCACCATTTATGTTTGTTCTTTTGCTTTACTGTCCTTTTATGAGTTACAGAATTTCTTATGTAGCTCCTTCTTTTCTATTTTGATAGTAATTATTTTCTTCCTTCCCCCTTTTCTTGGCCTCGAATTCATGACAGTCCTCCTGACTCAGCCTTCCAGAACCCTGTTTTCTTTTTAACATATGTACATGGGTTGCTTATGTGTACATGTGTGAGTGTGCATGTGTATGCATGAGTATGTGGAGGCCAGAGGACAACCTCACATGTCATTCCTCAAGAGGCCTCCTCCTTTTGTTTTGATGGTGTCTCTCACTGGTCCGGAACTTTCCGAGTAGTTTAGCCCAGCTGGCCCATGTGCTCAAGGGATGTGCCTGTCTCCACCTCCAACCTCTCTGTTGCTGGGATTACGACCATATTCCGCTCCTGGCTTTTTACATGAATGTGGAGACTGAACTTGGGTCTCCGCACTTACTCCGTAGGCGCTTTACTAACCGAGCCACCTCGTTCTCTCTCTCCTCAGAGGCTGCCTCCACCAGATTGAGAGTTCTTGGTGACTGGCTTTTCGTTTGATCCAGTCCTTCATGACTCTTGTCCCCTCTCCTGAGAACTTGGCCATCTTTCAGTCTCTTCCTCACAGGACGAATCTTGCATTAGTCCGTCGGCTTTCATAGTCTCTCCTGTTCTGTGCCTTCAGCAGCCTTGCTGTGAACCACGGGCTCTGTGGGCTGAAATCTGAGAGCTATTCTGCCAGTGTTCTCTGTCTTGCTGCTTCTGAGGCTCTAACTGCAGGCAGGCTAGATCGCGTGGTGTCACCTGCAGGCAGGCTAGATCGTGTGGTGTCACCTGCATGCAGGCTAGATCGTGCGGTGTCAGCTGCAGGCAGGCTAGATCGTGTCACCTGCAGGCAGGCTAGACCGTGTGGTGTCACTGCAGGCAGGCTAGATCGTGTCACCTGCAGGCAGGCTAGATTGTGTGGTGTCACCTGCAGGCAGGCTAGATCGCGTGGTGTCAGCTGCAGGCAGGCTAGATCGCGTGGTGTCACCTGCAGGCAGGCTAGATCGCGTGGTGTCACCTGCAGGCAGGCTGGATCGCGTGGTGTCACCTGCAGGCAGGCTGGATCGCGTGGTGTCACTGCAGGCAGGCTAGATCGTGTCACCTGCAGGCAGGCTAGATCGCGTGGTGTCAGCTGCAGGCAGGCTCATCGCGTGGTGTCAGCTGCAGGCAGGCTAGATCGCGTGGTGTCGCCTGCAGGCAGGCTGGATCGCGTGGTGTCACTGCAGGCAGGCTGGATCGTGTGGTGTCACCTGCAGGCAGGCTGGATCGTGTGGTGTCACCTGCAGGCAGGCTGGATCCCGTGGTGTCACTGCAGGCAGGCTGGATCGTGTGGTGTCACCTGCAGGCAGGCTGGATCGCGTGGTGTCACCTGCAGGCAGGCTGGATCGCGTGGTGTCACCTGCAGGCAGGCTGGATCGCGTGGTGTCACCTGCAGGCAGGCTGGATCGCGTGGTGTCACCTGCAGGCAGGCTGGATCGCGTGGTGTCACCTGCAGGCAGGCTGGATCGCGTGGTGTCACTGCAGGCAGGCTGGATCGCGTGGTGTCACTGCAGGCAGGCTGGATCGCGTGGTGTCACTGCAGGCAGGCTGGATCGTGTGATGTCACTGCAGGCAGGCTGGATCGCGTGGTGTCGCTGCAGATCACAGCAACACTGCTCATTTCCTGATCCGAACCTTGAAAAACTCGCTCTACGTCTTCTCCTTGGATAATTTCTCCTGTCTCCAGTGTTCTCTTGAGCCCGTCCCATAAGTTTTTATTTCAGTTGCTGTTTTTTCCAATTCTAGAATTTCCCTTTGCTGCTGCCTTGGCAGTTTTAATTTCTCTGCTGATACTTCATGTCTTCTGTTTTTGAGACTGTTGTTCTTTGTACCCTCGGACTTACTTATGAAAGCTTTTTGTAAGGCTGAAAAGTTAAAGACCTGTTTTTAGTGACTTTGTCTTGACTGTGGGTCAAGGTGTGTGTGTGTGTGTGTGTGTGTGTGTGTGTGTGTGTGTGTACGTGTGTACACCCACTCCTGTAATTACATCCTTATTAGTATGTGTAACATGGTCATGGATGGCTCAATGCATCATGCACTGGGTGGCCTGTGAGCGTTGTGGTCTCCTGCGCAGGCTTCTGTGATTTCTCCTGACTGCAGCCTGTGGTGGGCGCTGTGCTGACTGCAGTGCTGGGCCGGGCCGGGCCGGGCCGGGCCGGGCTGGGCTGGGCTGGGCTGGGCTGGGCTGGGCTGGGCTGGGCTGGGCTGGGGTGACTGCAGTCCTGTGCTAGGCGCTGCACTGGTTGGATTGTTCTTGTGGTTTTTACTTCATTCTAGCTCTTCACTCAGCAGATGTGTCTGTCTTATGCACTGTGGTCAGCATCAGGAATTCATTCTTTTTCATTACTGAGAACTACTTTGCTACTACAGTCGAGTGTGTCACAGTGTTAGTTCCCCTGTTGATGGACATTTGTAGCTTTCCAGTTTCGGGCCATTATGAACAGAGGTTGTGCTTCCTTTTTGTGGATATTTTTCTTGAGCAGATACTTAGGAGTGGAATGACGTGTCCTGAGGTACCACCTTGATTAAATTCCATCAGCACTGCACTGTCTTCTAAGCTAGTCAGTGCGTATTGATTCACATGTGTCATTTTGCTGATCACTGGTTCAGGTTTTTGTTTTGCTCTCACTTTGCAGACCCTTTTATTGCAAGAAATGTCTAAAGTAGAGAAAGTGAGATGATGTGCCCGAGACGCCCGCCCTGGGTCTCAGAGTGCCAGCGCATGATGCCTGAGCCACCCTGACTCGCCTGCGCTCACTGCTCCTTTCCCACTTGCTTGGCTCTTGTATGCAATCTGGGTGGTTATTGACTGGTTCCTGTTGAGTTAGGGTGCATCGTCACCCTGGGGTGAAGAGCTCTAGATTGTCTGCAGTCTCAGAATAGAAGCAGTTCTATTCCTCGTGCTGTCTATTTGCCTTAGACTTTATTTTCTTATTTTCCCATTTTAATTTCTACCTGTGCTTTTCTCCTTGAAAATGATGTCACTTTTCTGAACTCAACTGAAATGCATCTCTTGACACTGGAGGCATCTCTTTGCCCTGTCTTTGCCCCGGCTGCTCTTGTGACTGCAGCACGAATCCTGCCTTTCGCAGTTGGTATTGTGCTCCTTATGCTGACTGTGGAAACTTACAGCTGTGTTTGGTTCACCCAGCAGCTGCATTGCCGGTCAGTGTGGAGTTGGGGTTGACAGTGTCTATGTACACATTCCTCGGGGTGACCTGCTTATTCCTTTTCAACTACTGTGTGGACTCGGGGTTTTGTCATTTATGCTTTAGACTCAATTTTCCCATGAGTTAGTGAGGGGTCCCAGGTACTGTCTGCACTTCTGACTCCAGCCTTTGCTGATCTGCAGCAAACAACCATCTTTTAACCTTTCCCAAAAGTTAGGGTCAACATCTTCATTCAGGAATTAGAATTGAGAACATGTCTCCAGCAAGCTTGGAATCTACACAGAGAGCTTTACGTGGATTTCACTGTTATGTGACTGCTGGGTGTTATGGTGCATGCTTATAATCCCAGTCCCTGGAAGACTGAAACAGGATGATCTCTTGAACTCTGGGTCAGTCTGGGCTACAGAATGAAGCCCTGTCTAAAAAAAAAATCACACAGAAAACCAAACCAAACCCAAATCCAATCCCCCTTTACTCTAGAGCAGGAGTTAGCACTGTGTCTGTTGGCGGGCGTGGGCAGGCACCGTGCATAGTAAGGCACTGTGTCAGTCCCGCATTTCTGCTATTGAATTGGAAGAAGATGACTATGATAGTATTGTCTTTTTCCAATAGTACTATTTTGAGATACCTTTTACAGTTTTGTATGGCTTGATGTGCTTGCTTATGACACTTGGCAGACAGGAGAGAAAATGGTTCATGGTTCATGGTTCTTTTTTCTGCCTTTCCATGTGATTGACAGGACTCGGTGGCCTCGCAGCCTCCTACTTGAACCCAGTGAAGTCCCTGGTGCCACAGATGCCAAAGCTGCTGAAGTCTCTCTTCCCTGTCCGTGATGACAGAAGGGGCAGGCAGGCATCTCCCCTTGGACACCAGGTAAGGAAGCCACAGAGTGCTTTTCTGACAGGCTGCTGGCGCAGCAATGTGTGTTGCTCTGCATCTGGAGATAGAGGAACCACAGCAGTGAGGGCGTTGCAATTGGGCTTTTGAACCTGGTAAAAGCTCGTGATAATTTCTCTTCCTGTCCCTTTGGAGATAACAGAGCTGTTTAAACTTATTGACATGCTCCAGCCTTTCTGCTTTAAAAAAAAACGCCAATTATGCCAGTAATGTGATTTATAGTAATATCACTTAGAGCAACAATAGTACAATTTATGAAGTGCACTTAGTGTGTTTGTTTATTGCCAAGTACAAAATGTAATTCTATTTTTAATTCTTGATTTCATTTTTCTTTTCAAACAGTTTTATATCATAACTGTCCATTCCTCTCAACCTCTATCTCCTCGACTATGGATAATTCACTTTTTCACTTAAAATGATCACTTGACTTATTTCCTTTTTTTAAAAAGAACCTGCCCAGCACTAGAACAAGTGTGAGAGAAAACGTCTGAGGGTTTTGCGAATGGTCAGGGAGCTGCTTTTCTGCAGCAGTGAATGGAACATTGTTGGAGAAGCAAGTTTCTAGCCTTGGAGGTGTTGGCTCAGCGCAAAATGATAAATGAGGATTTATTTGCTCTCATTTGGACCACAAGCAGTGCCCCTGAGTTGTTGAAATGGGTTTTTGGACATCAGCTCCTGTATTTTAGACCTTTGAGTTCTGTAAATGTGGTCAGTAGTTGTCTGAGGTGCGATAGGATCTTTGTGTGACTTCTTCAAGGGAGACGGAGCTGGTCTTAGGAAGCTGTTGTGCGCATACGTACTCCTTCTTAGCCTCATATAACACAAGCGCATGTGTGGGCACACACATGCAGTGACCAGAAACAAACATGGAGGCTTGGAAAATGTTAACAGTACTGGACTATGCAGGGCTGGAGATGTGGCGGTTACTGAAATTCAGGTGTGAGCGGGGCTCAGGCAGGCAATGGTGATTTTCCCAGGGGTTTGTTACTGTGTGCACTAGACTGCCTCAAGCCTGTTTATCACTGTTTCATAAAGAATGATTCAGGCTCTCCCTGAGTTATCAAAGTAGCTTTAAAAAAACAGTGAAGGCTGGAAAGATAGGTAAGCAGTTAAGAGCACCAGCTGCTCTTGCAAAGGACCCAGGTTCAATAACCCAGCACCCACATGGCAGCTAACCACCATCCATACATAACTCCAGTTCCAGGGGATACAATACCCTCTTCTGAGGAAACTGCATGACACACGTGCACATGCCAACAATACATTTTTAAAAAAAGAATTAAGTATTTAAAACAATTGCAGTTCCTCAGCCTGCCCTGGTGACCAGAACCCACTTGGGGACAGCCACCTTCTCATTCATATTTGTAAGCACCAAGTTGACTCTTCCATTAGAGCTGGAGAACCACTGTTTCTCAGCTGCTCCTCAATAAAGGCAGTTATCCAGATTGAAGGAAAGTGAAGTCAGGTTCCAAGCTGTCGAATCAGCCTATTGAGGCACGTTCTTATTGAAGCTACTTTAGCTTTCGCACTCGCTCTGTGTGAGGATTTGCTCCTGCTCATATTATTCCTGTGATAGGTGATGAGTTCTGGGTGAGAGAGGAGCAGCATGTGATGGGGGAGAAAGGTAATTTGTCATGTCAGGTTAAGTGACGTGATCCTGTGTTCGGAAGATCTGAGTCACTTCTGTTCACTCGGTGTACTTGTTTTTGAGCACATATGAGCAGAGGAACCGAGGAGACTGACCTTGTACAAATATCCGTAACCATTTGAAAATGCAAACTTAACTTCGGCCTCGGTGAAGGTGCCTGGTAGTGGAGCTAAGGCATTAGCTGTGGTTTGTGGAAACACCGCTCTGTGGAAGGTGTCTTCTGTTTCTCAGGGGTGCAATCTGTGGTTATGGTCTGCATGAAGCCGTCAACTCCCTTCCTTCCAACTGCATGTCCTTCTTCATAGCCTTTTCTGGGCCTGTGTGCCCACGACTGTAGCTTGGGCCTGAGTGCCATCAAGCCCCAGTGTCTAGGTGCCTGTCACAGCTCCTTGGCCCTCCACATTTATTTACTTTAAACCAGGTTCTTTCCCTGGTTCACTCAATTCCATGACTTTAATTCTCTGTGAAGCAACTGAACCTTGCATTACTCTGTGGCTTGAAACCGTCTGGAAAAGAAACAAAACCTGCATTCTCCCTGTGACTTCCGTCGCCCTCTGTGCCGGGTGTCCTGCTGTTAGTCCCTGTGCACTCTCTTCTGTTCTCCACACCGTGCAAAGCCACTTCACTGCCTTTCTTTTTGGTCTTTTTGAGACAGGGTCTCCCTGTAGCCCCAGCTGGCCTGGAACTCACTATGTAGATCAGGCTGGCCTTGAATTCACAGAGATCTGCCTACCTCTGCCTCCCCAATGCTGGAACTAAAGGCGTGCACCACCTGGCCTTTTTATCTCATGAATGTACAAAGCACATTTCACTCTCCAGAGTTTTGGCACCTGCTTTCCGTCCAGTGGGAGGGCGCCGTGCACTTCTGGCAGACCCCGTGGTGTCTCCAGCACTTTTCTTTCAGAGCCAGGTCCTTATGAAGGCCACTTCAAGGAAGCATGGCTCAAGCCTCTACCACATGCACTTTGCCATCTTTGTCCTGGGAGTGTCAAGGTTTCTGTTTATTGACCGCCCCTCTAGAGTGTAACTTTGGTGGGCAGGGCTCACTGCCGGGAGCCTGCTGCTAAGTCGGAGATACCAAGTTGGCTCACCATCTCCTTGTGGAATGGCTGTATGACGTTGTGGGGACCAGTGTCATCAGTGTAGAAAGCACCATGCTTACAGGTGGAGTGATGTAGTCACACCGAGTGGGGACTTTAGTGTCAGGACATATTTATGACTCTCTTTCCTGGAGTTGACGGAAATTCCACAAAGAGAATTCTTAAAGGAGAAAACAACCCCTCTCTCTGTGTCTCTCTCTCTCTGTATCTCTGTCTGCCTGCCTGCCTGCCTGTATGTATTTCTGACTCTTTCTGTCACTTATACCCACCCTTCCCCCTGGGAACTGAACTTAGGGCCTCATGCCTGCGAGGCAAGCATTCAACCACCAGGCCGCTGCTGCAGCCTCTCACCTGCACGGATTAAAGCCATGTGAGATACAAGTTAAAACGGTGACAGTGTCAGTGTCAGTTTGCTCCGAGCCCAGTCACTTGAAATGTGCTGTGTGGTGCTCTTCCCCGGGTGGGGCCGCATCCCTGGAAATGGAGCACTTCAGCAAGGGAGAAAAAAGAAGCGAGCACCAGGCTCTGTTGTGGTTCATTCCCCTTCCCTCCCCTCGCAGTCCCCGTCCTCCCTCTGCTCCTCCTTCCCTTCCCTTCACTGTGATTAAGACCTACTCACTCTTTTGAAGATCAGATTTCAGACCTGGTGATTGAGGTTTTGACTTAAAATAGCCCTTCCTATGGGTCCTCTGAAAACAAGGTCCTCTTTTTACAGCTGTGAGCGAGTTTTCTCTGTTCAGCGGGTGTTGAAGCAAAGGCGGTGGCCTTCGCTCTTGCAGGCTCCTTCCAGGCTTAGTGCTTTGAGTCAGTCTGCTCCATCTCTGTGAATGTCTTCATGAAGACACGTTGTCATACAGCCTCCTGCCTGCGGGGGAGCTGAGGAGGAGTTAGCTCTTTCCTGAGTTTGGCAGTGGTGGAACTCGACTCTCACTTAAATGATGCACCTCTGAAGCTGAAGGCACGTGGTTTTGATTGAAAGGGTATATTATCCTACAGTGCCAGCTAATGCTACTGGATTTTGAAAATTTTTGGATTATTTCCACTCCTGTCAGTGAATTCTTTCTCTTTTATTATTGTATTAATTGGTATGCCAAAATACTTAAATGAGGAACTTCAAGATTCATTTGTAAGGGGGCTGGAGAGATAGCTCAGTGGTTAAGAACATTTGCTGTTCTTCCAGAGGATCTAGGTTTGGTTCCCAGGACCCATGTGATGGCTAGCAATCATCTGTAACTCCAGTTCCAGGGGCTCTGACACCCTCTTCTGGCTTCGGCAGACATTGCATGCATGTGGTATACTTATATACATACAGGCAAAACACTCATACACATTTAAAACATATTCATTTGTAAAATTTGGTAACATTTTTTAAGATATTGCTCTCTTTGGGGTATTTAAAAAATACCTCTCTTTTGGCTATCATCTGAGTACTTTTTAGTTATAGTATGTCAGCATTTGAGTAACAGACTTGAAAGTATAAAGGACCCAAGGTGGAACCTTGACACGGGCAAAAAGAAGCCAGTTCTCATCCACAGAGTGACAGGTGAGCACAACACGGCTGAGTCAGGGCTTGCCGTTCCTGTTCCCTTCTCACCATCACAGAGAGGAGGAAGACGGAGCTGTGTCGCACACCTGTGTGCAGCCTGCTCTGTACCACCGATCTAGAACCAAAAGCTACGTGAGCTCCATGACCCTGGCTGCACAATCCTGCTTGCTGTCTGTCCCGTCGCTCTCTGCAGGCGTCTCAGGGCATGCTCTGGGCCAGCTCAGTGAGACATGAACTCCTTGAGGCTGTGACTTACCGGTGCCTGAACAAATGATCATTAATGAAGCATAGACAGTGGTTTTAGAAGTTTAGAATGTCAGCCAAGGTGGAATCTAGAAGAAGCACATCCGCAAACATGCCTGAAAGGATCTAAGTCAGTGCTGCATTGTGTGCAGGGGTAGACACAGCTGTCAGTGTAGCCTGAGACTCGGAGTCAGGGAGTAGAGAGCGATGCTGCTTCAGGCTGATGGCATGGAATGGCATAGACCCAAACCCAAACCTGGGAAATGTAGAGCATGTTCAGTGACAGCGTTCTCCCCACCCCTGCTCCTTTAGGTCTATCCCAGTTTAGTTTGGAGACTTGAACCTCCTCTCAAACAATCCAGGTCTGAAGCCCACTTCTCCTGCTCGCCACCCCTGGGTTCTCTTTGGAGCAATCAGAGGACGCTCCTAGAGTACTGCCTGGCTCTGGGTGCCTCTACGAGTGCTGGGAGCTGTGGCATGAGGTGGAATTATTTCAGAGTAAATCCCAGATGCTTATGAGGAAGCTGTACACAGATGACTATGGTACCCTGGTACCAGCACCAGGGAGAGTGGCGGAGGGTGACTTCACCTAGGTCCTAGAAGATGAACTTGAACAGAGCAGTGAGGACTGGGAAGGGTACAGTGATGTGTAGACGGCAAGGCACTACTCAAAGCAAAAGCCAGGGTTGCCACCACCTCTGGTTTTCAAACTGGGGTAAGGTCTGCTTCAAACTAGGTCTGCTTCTCCCAGAATCCCTCACTGTTCCATCGGCAGATCAGATGGAATTGAAACTAAAGTTTGTATTAAGGGGATGAGTACTGTCAAGAACACTTAGTCATAATATCCTTGACCTTCGAAGATGAGAGTGTTCAGTCCCCCCTCACATGAGGGCACATAGATCTGTGACATAGAGCACTGAGGAAAAGATGGCTGTTCACCAGTTCTGATTCTAAAGAATCAGGTCCAGATCCAGAGATCTCCTTGGCAATGTGTTTCAAGACTACAGGGTGGAACAGAAAGGATCACAGTCTTTTCTTGTGAGATGAAAGTCAACATTTTCTTCTCTTAGAACAAGATTCATAAAGACTTAGGTTTCTCTCATTTATGGAGATCAGTTCTGGTTGTAATCAATTTCTGTCTGAGTTCCAGAAATGCAAAGACACCTCACGGAAGGAGGTGGCAGCTGGCAAAATTGCTGTCTTTGACCTTCTGAGGCAAGTTTAGTAACGAATCTGGAAAATAATGAACTGCAATTAATGAAGTCTGAACTCATATTCAAGTGTGTTTTTCAGACAGCACATACAATAATTGAAAGGCCTTCCTGCTCTCTAATTAGTTAGATTGAATTAATTTGGCATGATAGCTTTTTTCACGTATCTGGAAGTGTGTGTTTGGATGCAGCTATTTATGTACTTCAGAGTCAAGATTCTCTGTGGCTTCCTTGATGGATCTAGGGGATTAAAGGGTTAATGGTCAGCCTGACTTTCTACCACCACAAGTGCCTCCCCTTTGGGCCATCCTTTCTTGTTTGCCCCTTTGGTTAGTGTGGCAGTGACTGTGTTGGTTATGCTACTTCAGGGGGAAGGAACTTCTTAGTTTTAGGTGCAGCAGGCCACTGTCAGAGAGCCATCTTGCTGAGGAGACATGAGACTTGGGCTAAGCATGAGGCTTGGAGCCTTGTAAACAACAGACTAAGACATATTTGAAAAGCAAATTTTAGTGCTCAAATGTGAGCTTAAAGATTTCAGCTACATTTGATTAAAAATAACTAAGGAATCATTCTTAGAATCATTGAATCAGTATTTGAAGGTGGATCAGACAAGCTCTGGAAAGAAACGAGCCTCACCTACCCACATTCCCTCAT
Source organism: Eospalax fontanierii (assembly GCA_035773235.1). Taxonomy (NCBI): domain Eukaryota; kingdom Metazoa; phylum Chordata; class Mammalia; order Rodentia; family Spalacidae; genus Eospalax; species Eospalax fontanierii. The sequence continues at coordinate 55,988,636 of CM069542.1, read as the reverse complement.
TCTTGTCTAAAAACATCACCATGGAGTTCATTGTGGTGGCACATGCTTTTAATCCCGGCACTTGGGAGGAGGAGGAGGAGGTAGGCAAATCTCTGTGAGTTCAGTGCCAGCCTGGTCTACATAGCGAGTTCCAGGCCAGCTGAGGCCACAGGGAGACCGTGTCTCAAAAAGCAAAACAAAAGCTCATCATGGGTAGGAGGGGATTTGGGGCGGCTTCAAAATAGGGACTTAGAAAGCCAAGTCCCTTGGATTTTGACCCCTGGCTGGGTGTGCAATGTGGACTCCAGGAAATGGAAACTGGAGGGCTGTTGAAGTCTGCATAGAGCCTCACAGAAATTCCTGTGTGATCAGAAGTCCCAAGTCACCTCCCTGCCTGACACGTGGATCCTATGCTGTGCGACTGAAGCATTGCGTGGCAGGCAGGGTAGCGTTGTCTTCGGCAGGACCCCGTAGTGATCAGTCCATCCCTCACTCCACATGTGATGTCACTAAGAGAATTAATGTGAACAGATAACCACCTCTAGCATTCATGCTCTGTATGTGATAAGGTAACCTAAGGCCTACTGTGTCCATCAGAACATCCCCTTCTCCATTTCAAATAAGAGTCACCAGGTGCGGAAGGTGCTGGTGTCATCACGGAAGGCACTCTCCAGCCGCATCAGCTGGGCCGCAGAAGGCAGCTGCGGGGAGTGCAGCATGATTGTGGCTCAAGATGGGCCTGCGCTAATACCATTCATGGGTCCAGACCTTCCCTTCCTGGCCTGCCTCTGCCCCCACCACACCTCACCCCTTCCTCTTCCTGCAGGAACAGCCCTCCCCTATTGAGCATAACCTCTAGAAACATGTCTCCATTAATTAGGTTATTGCCAGGTTTCATCCTTAGTAGTTGTATGTATCTGATTTTACTGCGTGCTACTTTTATCAGATTCTTGACAGCCAGGAGGTGTTTCTAAGTGCACTGCTCTGCACTGCTGTTCTCCTCACATCAGCATCAGGAAAACCAGAGCTTGGTTCCTGGTTATTTGTAGCAAAGAATAAATCTTACAACTCTTGTAAAAATAATTTTCCCTACTTGGACTGAAATCATTGATTAGTTGGGCTGGAGAAATGGCTCAGTGATTAAGAGCACTGGTTACTCTTGCAGAGGACCCAGGTTCAGTTCCCAGCACTGACATGGCAGCTACACCAATTCCAGGGGAGCTGACACCCTCTTCTGACCTTGCTGGACATTGCACAACATGGGTGCACTTACAGACAAGAAGACAAAATACTCCTACACATAAAATAAGTTTAAATTTTAAGAAGCAAAATAAATCATTGATTAGTGGTTTTCTTTTAAAAAAGCAGAGCATTATATTAATTTAGGTATTAAAATGACTGACATTTTTATCAAGTTCAGGGTAACAGGCAAATGTTAGGAAAGATTCATAAATTTTAAACAGTATGAGAAATTTCAATATTGAACAAATTAAAAACAGGTATTTTTTTTTTTTCCTTTTACCAATGTCTCTTTTTTACCGTTATGCCAGAGCTTCTGAAGACCTGTCTTTTCCCACATTTGTGTTGCTGTACCATTCGTTCTTGGTGCTGCTTGTTGAGTAATTGGCATGCTTGTTCATTCAAGAAAGTTCCTGCTTTAGGAGGAAACACAAAGACAAGGCAAACTCATTGCTGCCCTTCAAAGAGTGGAGGGCGAGAGGCTCCTTCTGAGCCACACAGACAGATGCAGAGACAGTTCGGGGGACCAGGCAGGTGCTGCCGATGTGTATCTGTGGATGGCATGGGGAGGAAGTAACTAGAGCTCGCATGTGGCGAGCTGTGGTCTCATAAGTGATTGTCACCATTTCTCTGAAACACTGCCGAGCTCTTGTGCCCGACCCTGGGTCTGTTGGGTCTGAGTACTGTGCAGTGGATACCACACCGGCTCTCTAGCACTGGAGCACTTAGGCCTTCAGCACTAGGTGATGCTCCCTCAGCTGTGGTTCTGGAACGGGAAATGTAGATAATTCACTCGCCTCTCAGGACTTCCTCTTAATATTTATGGTTGCAGAATACTTTGCAGTCATTTTTATTAATAGTTACCAGATGTGTCATAAGGATTAATGAACTTGTGATCCGAAATGTTTTGAGCTTCTGAAATAGAGGCAGTGCCTGCACCAGGAACATATGAATGGGCATCAAAATACTAGCAGCAGAGTGTGGAGACTTGGCAGGTGTGTGTGAAGGAGCAATGTCCATCTTAGTGTTCCAGTGTGTTTTGTAGGTAATTTGGTGCCCTTACGATGACTGCTGAATTCACCTCAGGCCATTGCCAGACAGGGAGGGTTCAGAGCTCCGCCCCTGCATGCACTGAGTGCATACATGGTTTGTGGGGTACCAGCTGTCTTCCCTTCTTCCTTGAAGCCTGGGTGTTGTCTTGGGCTCCCCCACTCTGTACAGCCAGTGGTTTCCAGGTGTTTGTCTCTTCCTACATTTGAACTTTCATTCTGTTTCCCTTCCCTCTTACTCTCCAGGTTCAGGCTCTTAGCAGCTCTCCAGGGACCACTGAAGTAACTTCTTAATTGGTCTCTTGTCTCTCCTTCCTAAGGGTTAATCTTCTGAAGCATCCTTCTGATCACCACTTCTTTCAGAATCAGCAGCAGCTTGTTAAGTTGCCTGTGCGGTTCAGCCCAAGGCTACTTCACACAGTCCTAACCCTTCTTCCTTAAGACCCAGAAGGAGTAGCCTTTCCTGGAGTGGAGCTACGAGTAGATGACAGCTTACACACGGCTTCTCCCTGCCGTGCTGCTCAGGCTGGCCCCACACGGCCATCCTGGACCACGTATCTGTGATCTTCTCCACCTCTGAGACCCTTTACTTCCAACCATCCATTCTAGGGTACCTTGCATCTTTTCATTTTAGTTATTTGCTTACACATCCCTTCCCCAAGCCTGTCTCTGATGAGTGTGTGGTCTGAGGCATGTGATTGTTGAGCCCCGGCCAGTCTGGAGTCAGATCCAGGCTGCAGTCAGTCTGGCTGCCTGCTGAGGACCTGGATTTTACAATTACTGAGCCTTAGGGAAGCATGGACGTGTTTCTGTGCTCGGTGTCATTTCAGCACGAAGCCCACACTAGCTGACCACTGTCCAGTTCCGCTGGGTTTCTATGTTTTTGTGCTCTAAAGAGGCATGCTTCACATCGATGGGGTGATTCCCCACCCCATCTTCGCCCATCTTCAGCCAGACCTAACTAAAGAATGCACTTTACGGCCTCAGCATGAGAAACTGTCTTCTGCCTTTACTATATCCTGAGCACCTTCCTGTTGGTGGGCAGGAGCACTTTGGATCTCAGGGGGAGAAGAATGGATGCGGCAGCCAGAGCCCTGAGGTGGAGAGACAGGTGTCCGCAGAAGACTGCGCCATGCTCAGAGTGCCAGTCAGCGCTTGGGAGCTCAGCAGGAAGGGCTGGGTGCTGGGAGAGGTGGCTAAGATCAGGACCCTTCTGTGGTCAAGGTATGGAGGAGATGGCTGGGGCTTGGAGCTCAGGCCCGCACTGCTGCGAGACAGCCTCTCCTGTTCATTCTGCCACACATTATTTTTTAAAGCATATGTGGTTTTCTAGTCCTCTGGCCTTTAACCATTGTTAGCTCCCAGTGTTTGCAGGGTGAAGTGTGTACTGCTCAGCCTACCCTTGGTCCGCCCTTCCTTCCTCTTCAGCGCTCTCTGCGGTCTCCTCTCTTCTCAGATCCCAGCCCACCCCTCATTTTCTAGAAGCAGCTCTACGGCCTGCACGGGTATGGGGTACCTTTGCCAGAATGTGGGTGTCATGTCTGCACTTGGGGGAAGGTGGGCAGACCAGCTTCGTACTCTGGGCCCTGTCTAGACAGTCAGAACTGCACAGAATTCTCAGGGTCTAGAATCAAGAATCAGAACCGACTGGAGGCGGACTGCATTAGTCCACAGTTCTGCTGTCTTTGACCTTTGGTGACTGAAGTCCCCGAGCAGGTGGCTTTCACCTGGGGCTCTTCCCTCCTGGGGTAAGGAGCAGTGACCAGTGTTCCCATGGACTGGCCTGGGCCTTGTCTTTCTTCCCTATGGAGCCCTCCAGGGCTGAGCAGGCAGAGCCAGCATCTGCAAGCCGCAGAGGGAGAAATGGTGGGTTCCTGGTTTCTTCAGAGACCGTTGAATGTGCTCTCTGCCCATGTCCTACTGCAGCTTGACCCTGGCTGCTGAGGGATGAATTTGATTCCTGATTCCTTCTTCTGACGTCACCTCCTATCCTGGTTCTTGTGCCTTCAGTGATGACTCACATGCCCCTGAGTCCCAAGTCCTCTGTGCTGCTGCATCCCTCCTCACTCCGGCTCTTATCCCCCCCTGCTCTGTGCTGGATTTGCGTTACTAAGGTCTCCTTCCGCCATCTTTCCAGTCCGCATTCACTGCCACTGTTCTGAGCTTTGGCTATCTGCTGCTTGCTTTGCTTAGGAATCGTGTAATCATCCCCCTGTCCCCAGTCCAGTTAGTTTTAGACACCCAGGGCCATCCACTCGTCCTCACCGTCTGCCTGGTGTTCTAGTCAGAGAAGCTGTTTTCTTTCCTTGTCTCCTGGGGCATGCTGCCTACTGATGCTCCCTTGCCATCCAAGATTAGATTGACTTCCAGCTTCTGTCTGCAGTCTTTCTGGATCATTTCTGACTCAGTCTCTTCTTGTAAAGTCTTGGGCTCATGATATAGCCTTGAGGTCATGGTACAGCCTTGGTCAGCACATGACTGTTCCCAGAGAGCAGGAGTATGACACCTGTGTGTCTCTTGCTGGGGCTCCTTGTTCCTTGTATGGTGTGGAGCTCTGGTGCCCATGTGCCTTGTTGGCAGGGCTGTATTGGAGTTCCTGGGAATTGTGACGTTTCCCTGGTTGGCTCCGGGTGGTTTTCGGCACCATGTTCCTGTGCCCTTGGGGTTCCTCACTCATGTACTTGTCTCCTCAGCCCACCCCCCGGATCTTGGTGCAGCCTGCCTTCCCGACCAGGATGGAGGAGGTGAGTGAGTGGTTGGGCTGCCCTACTTGGAGCGGGCGGCCCTGATGCAGATGCCCTCTTTCACAGGGCACCTCCCCCTCTGCGTTGCTGCTTTGGTCATGAACTACGATGTAGGGCAGTCTTCTCCCTGCACATGCTCCTTGTTACACTTTTCTATTTTCAACCTGTTAATCAGATGACAGCTAAACTTTTAGGTGCTTGGATGCTAATGTAGTCTGTGCTTTAATAGCCCATTGCTAGGCAGAGGGGATTTCTATAAACAGAACCTTCTCCTCCTCCTCCTTCAAAGTGTTTGCTGAATTCTCAGTTTTCCGTTTCTTTCTGGTCCATGATATCAGTGTGAAAAGACTAATGCTAAACTGGAGAGAGCAGCCTCTCGTCATCTCCCACAGAGCAGCAGCACTTCTGACTCTGTGAATAGCAGATCTGTTTTCTCCTGGTGCCTTTATTCTCTCAGGAAATGTTGGAAAATTGTATTTATTCAAACAACAGCGAAAAAAACAAACCACAATGATTAGAGGGACATTCACTCCTCTTGGCATAGCCCATCTCTAAAAGGCCCTTCCACGCCGGCGTCTTCCTACTGCCCCCGCACGCCTGTGGACTGTACCAGGCCCCCTCCCCAGGAGTGCAGTTAGCCCTTGTACGGAGGCAGCCCTGAGCCCCGGTGAGGCACCGGGTGCAAGACCTCTGCCCGCAAGGCCGCCTGTGCGCCCGGCTCTGGTGCCTGTCCTCGCGGCCTCCTTGACTCTCAGCTTTCACGACCTGGGAAATGTCTCAGTGGGTGAGACAAGATCTAGAAGCAAAAATCTCGAAGCTGCGGCCCTCACTTCCTCCATCTCTGGGGTTGTCATCCCCTCTCAGCTGACCCCAGTTTCTGTTTTTTGCCTTTCATGGGAAATTTGAACAAGTCCTTCAAGGTTGCGGGGTCGGTGGTAAATGCATATGCTTAGCTTCCTGCGGCCTCTACTAGTGATTCCAGTGGAACAGCAGAACACCTCCCACGCCTCACCGGTGGCGTGTAGAGCTCACCCATCACGCCTCTGGGCCCTGTATGGCGTTCACTGGTGTATGTGGGATGGACCCCATCTCAGTGCCTCAGGCCACATCCAGTTTCTTTTGTATCTTTGTGTATTCTTCCCCAAATGTCCAGTGATATAAAATGAAAATAGGAAGGAATAAATGAGACATGGTCAAGTTGCAGAAGAAAATGATTGAAGGATGGACTAATCTTTTAGAGTATTTATGGTGCTGACAGTTATTGATCTACTGGATTAAGTAAGTTTTGCAGCCAGAGACCCATCACAAAAATGGGCTGTTAATCTCAAGAGGTGCCGTTAATTCCATCCCCAGAAAGTGTGCCTTGTGGGGAGCGAAGGCTTCTGGAAACAGGAATATAAATGACAATTCACGGGAAAGTGCGTGATTTATCAAATTGCTGAGTTTAGCTAAGTAACTGTAAGAGACGTATAGATCTCAGCTGTTTCCCAGTTCAAATAAATCCTACATTGCAAATGGAAGATGACCATTCCTGTATATGAATGAGTTTTTCATAAATACTGGGAAACGTCTTTCCTTCTCTGAGCAGCTTCCACCTCCTTCCCCAGTCCTCCTTGTCTTTCCCTAACACTGTGGGTAGAGGATGGGAGTCAGTGCTCAGGTCCCTCAAACAGCTGTAGTTGACCTTGCAAGAAGACCCAGCTCTCACCTTGCAAGCATGGATGTGGTCAGCCTCGTCTCTGAGGCACTGGCTTTGTCTGTGTCTCCTGCCTGGTGACTCAGACAGTGATGTGAAAGGCCACTGGCTCTGGCTCCATCCTCACTTAGCAGCAGCCTCTGGCCTGTGTCCCAGGATCAGAGGCTCCTGACCCCTGACATGGCTCCAGCACCAGAAAACAACCTCCTAGAGAAAGGGCCATGGCCACAGATGGCCTGGGTCCCCTCCTTGTCCCTGACTTCCAGACAGGATTACCTGGCCCAGCAGTCTGTGTTTTCCTCCTGTCTATGTTGCTAAAGCACTGTAGATCCTCTGGTGAGATCATTCTTTGGGCTCTGCTAGAGAAAAGTGATCTTCTGGTCTCCCTGTGAGGTCAGTAGTAGGCAGAGGCATCTACTTCCATGGCAACAGTTATCACCCGAGCCTAGGAAGGTGAGGGAGGGAGCTTCTTCATGTTGGCCTGGAGTGAGAGGCTTTGCCTCCTGACACACTGTCCTGTCCCTGACTGGTAGGGATGAGCATCTGTTTGTGGAAGACGAGATGCAGATATAGCAGGGCCTGTGCTGTATTGGTCAACGTGCTCCTTAACTCAGGTACATGGCCCAGTGCCTGGAGTTGGCTGCAGGGAAGCAGGTGGAGGCAGGCTGCGGGCTATGGGTTTCCTCAGAGCTGTGCTGAGCACAGCTCTGCTCCCGTCTAGGCCATAGTGTTGAGCTAGCCCTGTGGGCTGTGGTTGGGCAGGAAGGCCTGTTCTACCTCTCCTCAGTATGCCTCTTGTCCTTTGCAGGCGCAGCAAGGTGGCCCCAGGTCTGGTGGGGCCTTGGAGTCCGTGGTGCAGATGGCAGCCCCTGCTATAAAGACGTGTGACAAATCTGCCAGAGTGCCTTCCACCCCAGCCACGGTGGCCATCACTCCATCCCGGGAAGGGCAGGAGGGCCCCCCAAGCCCCCTGAGCGAAGCTTCCAGTGGTTACTTCTCCCACAGTGTCTCCACCGCCACCCTGTCTGATGCCCTCACCCTAGGCCTGGATGCCACAGGTCCTGGCAGCCAGACACCTGGGTCATCCCCTGCACTATGTCAGGCCACCCCAGAGCCTGAGCTGGCTTTTCTCTCTTCACAAAGCCACCCACCAGTCCCTGAAGAGCCCGATGTACAGCCTGCCACACCTACTCTAGTCAAGGAGCTGGAGACCCCCAGGCCACACCTTCTTCCCGAATCTGCGTCTGTGGTGCCCACATCTCCATTCAGGATCCGCAAGGTGCGGACTTCAGAACTGAAGTCCTTCGCCGGCATGCTAGGGGGCGGCTCCTCTGGAGCCGAGGAGGACCTGCTAGCTGCAGAAGAGCCCAGCATGGCTCGGGGACAGGTCCTAGGAGGGCTAGAAGTGACATCTGACTCTGAGGAGGCCGGCGAAGTCCCTGAGTGGCTCAAAGAGGGGGAGTCTGTTGTCGTGGGCACCAACAAAACGGGCATTGTGAGGTACATAGGACCAACTGACTTCCAAGAGGGCACGTGGATTGGTGTGGAGCTGGACCTGCCCTCAGGTAAGTGGGCCGCAGCGCTGGGCTATGCTCCCCTGCAGAATGTGGACTGGCGGGAAGGGAACTCCAGGCACATCAGCCATACCCTTTAAGCCTCCTGTCTCTTCAAAATTTTTCTCTGGATAAACACCTTCCTTGTTTAAACTCTGAAAATCTGTCAGAAACCCAAGATGGTCACTGAGACTGCTATTTATTTGATAATACTTTTAAACCTACTTCTCCATTTGAGACCATGCCCAGTCTGATCTCGAGCTCCTGGGCCCAGTGACACTCGTCTCAGCCTCACCACTAGCTGAGACTGCGGGTGGGTGCCGCCACGCAGTGCACTCTGTGAAGTTTCAGAGGCCTGTAGTGGAGACGCAGCGGCTCTGTCAGGCTGTAACGCAGCACTGTTGTCTGAGGTCTGGGTTTTCCTACTGCCTCTGAGACTCTAGGGTGGCTCTGATGAGGTGAAGAACTGTTGCAAGCTCTCAAGTCTCATGCCGGACTGCGGAGCTCAGAAGTGGTCAGAAAGCAGGGGCAGGCCCTAAAGAGGCACTTAATTAGATAGCTAGGAATTTTTCCAGTTTTATTCTGAATGCCTTTATTAGGCACTTAGTTCTAATCCAAGCCACTGCACGCACATAACGTGTGCAGTTCCATGGTTTTGAGCACACGTACTGAGCTATGCCACCACTGTAAAGCAGTCTGAATGATCACATATCCCTCCCGCGGAGGGACATCTCATGTCCGTCGGCAGCCCTGCCCTTCCCCAGTCCTGGATTACTGTTTTTCTGGTTTTTGGTCTTAAGTTTACGGGAGGCTATGATTTGGGATTGGATAGAAAGGGACCTCATGTCTGTCTTCTTTCTTGGTCATTGGCTTCCTTCCTGGCCCTCGTGTAGCAGTGCCATCCACAGTGCCTTCCTGTTTGTGGCTGTGTCTGCTGCACTCCTCTCCTTGGGTGCTCTGAATAGCATGGTTGGAAGCATTCATGTGCACCCAGGTGCTCGGGCTCTCTGGCTTGGCGCCGAATGCTTGAAGAGGCCAAATTGTTTCTGAAGTGGCCGGCTCGCCGCAGCACTAGAGGGTCAGGTGTGAGCGCCCTTCCTTGCAGCGAGAGCTCCTTGATCGAATGTAGTGGAGCCCAGAGTCTGGACACGGCAGGAACACCACCTCCAAGCTGAGGTCCAGGCCACAGCATCTCTGAGCTGTGTGGCCACCTGTGCTTGCAAAATTCAGCTGTGCTCAGGCTGCAGCAGCAGAGTGTCCGCTCCCCTGACGCTGTCTGTGGACACTCGGTCAGACCCAGCAGCTTGTTTGTGGGGTGGGCGCAGGACTTTAGGAGAAGGCCCTCGCCTTCTTCAACCGGCTGAGTTCTCTCAGGCCCATCCTTGGCTTCAGGTACAGGCCAACGATGATGCTTTCGTCCCCGAGCCACATGCTTCTCTGTGAAGTCACTCACTGTCTTTAAAAAAAAAAAATGATTTTGGCAGGGAAGAGCTTGAATTGGAAGTGGTTCAAGATGATTAATGTGGCACATGCTGGAAAAAAAATCTATTTCTCCCAAAGTGCAAAGGAGAATCAGAAAGAAGTCTGTGTCTGCAGTTGAACTCAGGAATTAAAGGGATTAGCAAATAGTTACTTCACCCAACAAGAAATAACTAAGCACATTCTTTGCTTCCATTGCTGTGCTGCAGTCTAAAGAGACCTTGCTGAGTGAAGTCCTGACCGAGCTTCTCTTCTGTAGAGGAGAAAATGCTAAGTGAACACATAAATTTTGATGGGAATAAGTACTGTGAAGAAAATAAATGTGCTGAGGGGACAGAGGAAGGTGGCTGTCGGGGATATCATAAATAGCATTCAGAGAAGCAAAGGACACAGGAAGGAGAGCCAGGAAGGCAGGCCACCGGCAGAGCAGGCCGGGTGGAGTCCCAGGCCGATGCCTCTGAGGATGGCCTAGCTTGCTGTGTTTGGGGGCCAGCATGCAGGCTGACAGTGAGGCCCAAGGGGAACCTGGTGGCTGGACCACTCAGGGTTTGTGGCCCTGTGTAGCAAAGTGATCAGTTGACACTGAGCAGGTTTGAAGTTGCCCTTCACAGAACAGACATGGGGGGAGAGTGAAACTGGAGCCACACCATGTGCCTCAGATGTGCGGGCTGAAGAGGATCAAGGCTCAGGGAAGATGGGTAGAAGCCGCTGCCCAGGGCTGTTAGTGAGGATTGTCAAGGATGACACCCGAGCATTTGCTATCAGAACACTCAAGGGGCGGTTCAGGTTGGGAAGACTGGAGAGCTGCGTGAGGAATGGATTACTGTCTCAAGTCATCCTGAGACAGATGCTAGGTACACTGAAGGACCGAGCTGTGGAGAGCCATGGCTGCGCGAGCTGTGTCCTCAGTGCAGCTAGGGCCCTCCGTCGGCTGAGAGCAGACCAGGCAGAGCTGTGGAGAGGCAGGCAGTGGGAGCTGCTGGTAGCAGTGGTCAGAAGGACCAAGTGTTCACTGGATGCTTGAGAGGCGGGGCTGGGGTCTGTTCCCAGAGCAGCCCTGACCCCCTGCTGGGAGACAGAGATGGCGGGGGGGGGGGCGGCTGCACAGACACGGGTGTGCAAAAGATGATTTTTACTGGGACTGACTCCCTGTCACCGTGGGCTGCCGTGCCCTGGCCTACCTGTTCCTTATCTGCCTACCACTATTTCCTATTGCCTGTCTCTTCCCTGTCTTGACCCCGTTGCATGGCAGTTTGGAAAGATTGTGCCAGTGTCCCCCGCCCTCCTAGGCCCCTGTTTGCAATCTCAGGAAAGGACCCATGCCTCCAGCCCTGCCTTGGTGGTCCGAACCTGGTCCTTGTCATGCCTTTGTGTCCCATCTGAGGCCACAGGGCTGAGGGGCTCTGCTCTTGGTGAGCACTGCTTGCTATTTCGAGAGACGGGGACCCTGGGCTCCCTGCTGGGCCATGGCAGTGACTAAACTTCGCATTGGTGCTGGATGGTGGTGCGAGGTGGCAGTCAGAGGGGACACAGCAAGAGAAGTGATTGTGTGTGTGCGATACAGGCCCCTCCATGATGTTTTCTATCTCCCCTGCAGGGAAGAATGATGGCTCCATTGGCGGGAAGCAGTACTTCAAGTGCAACCCTGGCTATGGACTGCTGGTGAGGCCTGGCCGGGTCCGCAGGGCCGCAGGCGCTGGGCGCAGGCGCAGTGCAGGGCTCAGGCCTCAGGGAGCCCCAGAGTCCCGTAGGAGTGCTACCCTCTCGGGTTCTGCCACCAACCTGGCCTCACTGACAGCTGCTTTGGCCAAGGCTGACAGGAGCCACAAGATCCCTGAGAACCGGAAATCCTGGGCCAGCTGAACTAACTGCGGCTTCCCTGGTGGACACTCACAGGAAGTCGGGTCCCTTGAGTCTTTTGGCACCTGCCAGGGGACCCGTTCCCTAGGAGCAGGACCATGAATGCTTTTTGCACGATACAAAGATCCTCCCTGGGATTCCGGAAGCTGTGTTTTGTTCTTCTGCTTGAGGATGGCAGACATCCCTCAGCTGTGCTCCTTGGGTAGAGGGTGGAAGGCTCTAGGAACCCAGAGAGCTGTGAGCTACTAGCATGAGGTCCTGGGTGGCAGTGCTAGGGCCAGGCCTGCCTGTGGGGTATCCCAGCCAGGGTTTGATGGACTTCCTGTTCATTTGTTCTGCTGATCTCATTAGTGTCCTAATTTAAACAACCCTAACTAGTGCCTTGCTCCCATCTGCAGGGCTTCCTTCTCCTGCTGGGGGCCAGCTCCTACACCACCCTCCGTCCCTTTAACCCCTCAGCAGGCGTCATGTTCCCTCACATACCTCTGGTGAGCCTGGTGCCCCAGCAGGGGCGGCGTGCAGTCTCTTCCTCCTGTCCCATGCACCCACACAGGGTTTCTGGAAGGTGTCTTTGCAGGTGTCCTAGTGACTTTCCACTTGGAAAGTCTTTTCTGTCTGCCGTTTATCCCCTTAACAGGATGCTTGGATTATATTTATTTATATTTATTTTTTTCAAAAGCTGAAGTCATTCATGAGCTACAGTCATCTGCTCTGGCCTGGGTACCTGGGGCCCGCCATGTACTCTGGCTGGCTGGGTGCAGTGGCCTCCTGGCCTGGTGGAAGCTGCTGGATGCAGCCCATGGATGAACCCCTCTCGTGTTGCCTGACTGACTGCTGACTGCTACTGGGAGGAAAGCGTGACAGAGTAAGCTCATGGCACCACTGCCTTATTCGATGCTGTCACGTGTTAGGGATTATCTAGGGACCATTTTACTTCATGACAGTTCCTTGGCCCTGGCCACACCTGGGCAGGTAGCCTGTGGGGAACAGCTGGTCTCCATTTCTCTCCCTCGTGGCCCATCCCAGCATTGTCACCTCTTTGCTGTGACATGGCTGGCCCTCGAACGTGTGTGGAAAGCTGAGATGGTAGGTGGACGTAGCAGCAGAGGTGTCATCCTGTTGTCCCAAGCCTTACCCTGACCTCCCGCTCAGGCTGGAAGCTCTGGCACCAGGGACTTCCTGCAGTTTGTTTCAGTACTTACTCTTCAGCTCTTGAGGATAACAGCTAGCAAGCTTTTGTTGACAATTTGGTTCTGTTGGGATTTAAGCCTCTTAGTGCCAGGCTCCCTGTGGGTGAGGCTTCCCACCTGGCGGATCCTCAGAACACTGCAGCTTCCCCTGGCCTTTGTGGGCTGTCCTGGTAATGCCTGGCACATACTGTCAGAGGCTTGCCAGTCTCTGTGGTCTGATTAACACAGTGTAAGCACTTTCACCACTGCCTGCTTGCCCAGCCTTTGGCCAGAAGCTAGCAGGGGGAATGGAGGACAGGTGACCTCCCTAGCAGAGGCCCAGACTGGGCCCTGTGCTCACACAGAAACCCTAGCCTGGAGTTGATCTTGTCTTGCCAGCTTCAGCAGCCAGACACTGGGGTCTGGGATGGTAGAAGACTTGCCTCTATCCCGTTCTAGAACAGCACAGATGTCTGTGGGTGCTGCCAGCTGGAGGCAGGCACTGACTCGTTATTCCTTCTCATCTTCAGGTGGCATTTGGGGACACCTACTGGGTGTGTGTCTCACAATTAGAGCTCCCCATCCCCCGTGCTTCCTGATTTGCCCTCCTGCCCACACAGAAGTTCTTTTGATGTGTTTTTGTTAGTTTTGTCCTGTCAGTGTCTGGGGTTCTGTGATACGTCCTTTGGTGTACAGACCAGCTCAGTTCCCTTAGGGGGCGGGGAGCAGAGTTACCGCCTTGTGATGACCGTGCGATGGGCACTGGGGAGAGGGCCCCAGCAGGGGTGAGGTGTGTGACTCTGGGGGTGAGGGACACTGTTGTGTCTGTCACTTAGATTGGTCTAAAATAGGATGTGTAAGGACTGTTGACTTGCACAGACCTTGTTGGCTGGGCTCACAGTGCTGCGAGGCTCGAATGATCCGGGCCAGCCAGCTGTGGTGGGAGCACCTTCTTTTCCTGCAGTTTCTGCGCCCCCCGCTCCTTGGACCTGCCTGGGCTCTTGCGAAGCCCTGCTGTTCAGCACCATTTTCTTGGGGTCTTCAGGTGAAGTGCCTCAGCTTCACAGGCAGCTGGCCAAAGCACCTGGCCGGGACAGCTGTGCGCATGGCCTCGAGCAGTTGCACTGGGCTTTGGACTATGGTGTGGAAAGGTAGTCTTTTTTTTTTTTTACAGAAAACTTTCTGCTGCTCTCAAGTACACTGGTGCTCACAGGGCTGAGGTTTTTCTGGCAATGAAGTGTTTAGGGCCTCGTTCTGGCTATATTGTTCTCTTGGGTGTTTTTGATGAACCGTCCCTGTGGCTAAGAGGACCCTGGATGTGTCTGCCATGAGGGTAGGGGAGGTGACCTCAGGAAAGATGGCACTGTGGGGTGGGGTCTGGAAGGATGGAGCATACCCAATCTTCTAGGGCTTTGCCATCCTGCTCCTGTTCTTGCAGTGACCTGTATACCCCCTGCGAGAGGCACTGAGCCATGTGCCTCTCAGACCCTCCTCCAGGACTACGTGCAGGCAGCAGTCTATATGAGCTTCCTAGACCCCCCACTATGTGCAGGCAGCAGTCTGTATGAGGCAGCTACAGCTTTGCTTCTTGGTACAAACTAACACTAACTTGTGGCTGGAAAAGTGGTGGTGTGCAGAGGATGTGGTAGCAGCAGAGGGCAGGGTGTGTATAGCTTGGTGCCAGGTGTCTGACCAGAGAGCAGGAGGGCAGAGCAGTGTTTCTGGGCCATGTAAAGGTTTCGGAGGTGTTCCCATGTTTCTGATCCTCCCTGGCATCTCTTCCCCTGTCTTGGAAGTCCCTGTCCAAGAAGCAGACAAGTAGTTCCTGGGTTTGTTTGGTTTTTGTTTAGACTTACCCTAGCTGCCTGTGCTGTGTGCTGTATATGGAAGGTGATCTGGAAGCTTCCCCCAGCCCCAGGTCACCTCAGGACCGAGACCACAGGGCCTTCTGAACCACAGGGCCTTCTGAAGTGCCTTCTCTGGGGCCAGTGTCCAGCTTGGGCTTCCAGCCCCTAGACCCTACCCAAAGCATCTTTCTAAGTCTATGGTGCCTTCCTGTTGAGCTTTGGACATTCATGGTGTTGAGTCTGGAGACAATGTGTGTGGGTGGACTGTGTAAATCTGCGTTCACATGAAGTGATGGTGATTCCAGGGGTTATAGTGATTTGGTACATATTAAATAGATTTTTTAAAAATCCAAAGACTGTAATAAATTGTAAAGACTGATGGTTTGTATTGTATGATGAGCTAAACTACTGTAATTTTGTGCCGTAAATGCCTTTTCATCAAGTGACCAACAGCTTCTAAATAAAACCAGGTGATTTCTTGCTTATCCCCAGGGTCAGTCTTAATACTTTTCCCACCCCTCACCCAGACACAGGTTCAAGCAGACTGTAGACTGTCCCTGCTGGTAGGCTTGGTCTCAGTGGTGGTCCTAGGGATTTTCAAGGTGGGTATTGGGAGTTCAGATCACAGCAACAGGTCCCAGGGCCACATTTTTGTGGCCCATGGATTTGGACCAGCGACCTGGGGAGGCCTCACTGGCACCTTGGTCTGTCTCCAATCCCTTATAGCCTCTTACAGGAGCCAACAAAAAAAGTTCTGGAGACCATAGTAGACTCAAGGTAACGGAGGCTTTGGGCTAGCCAGGTGGCCAGGGGAAGGGGGCCTTTAGGATAAAGGGTTCCACCATCTGTCTTGACCTGTGACACAGACCCCATTATGGACTCAGCAGAAGACTTTCTAATTCTACAGAGGCAAACAAGCCCCGGAAGTTTCTGGAACATGGTGTTTTGGAATGGGGAAAATTATGGCACTGGCTGGCTGATCTTAGTCAAGTCCCTGTGGGCTGTGGAACCTGAAGCTAGACATGCCAGCCAGCAAGGCCACCTTTCTTCAGGTATTTGCTCACCATGTGTCTAGTGCAGGGTTTGAGCCAGGGGGGCCAGCCCTGCCCTTCCTACTCAGTCCCCTGGCTTGTGGACCTGTGGGAAGGGAGCTACCAGTGCATCTTTTATAAATAAAATAGCTTAGGAGTGCAGGTTCTGGGCCACCCAGAAGCCTGAGGGAGGTGGCCAACAGCTATGGACAGTGGGTGTCTGAACAGGACTTGTTTGTATTCACAGGTACAGCAAAGTTGCCCTTAGCTTAAATAAGCCCTGTGTGGGAGAGGCAGGAATCTGAATGGAATCCACGCAGCTCCAGGAAGCGTGTTCTGTCTCAGGCTGCCGTATCTCGTAGCTCTGTGAGATGTCAGCACCAAGCTCCAGAATGGCCTCTAGTGGATGTCACAGTTGGTCTACTCATTGGCGTACTGAGTTGTTCAAGGTACACTTATACCCATCACAAGCCTGGGGTACAGCTGGCACCAGGGCCTTGGGGTGAGGAAACCACCCCAGGATGCTCACTGAGATGGGAGGAGCTTGGCCAGTGCAGTCTGCATGTGCCTAGACTGTGGGGTCTGATGGTCCAAGAATCAGAATTGAAGTAATCTCGGGCCAAGCCATGCAGGAGCGTGAAATGGGAAGTCATGTCTTGGCCTCTGTCCACATCTGTGCTGTGCTGCCAACCTCCCCCTGGCAACTTCAGCAGGGCTTGCACAGCTGTATAAGTTTGCGGTCTTTTCCAGTTATGTATACATGCAGAGAAGAGGTCTAAAGAGGGAAAGGTCCGCAGTGAGTACCTGGTCCTCCCTTCTCTGCTAAACCTCATGCTGACCACCAGAAAGGGCAAGGAAGCCAGAGAACAAAGGCTCTAGGCACAGCCTCAGGAGGCGGTTCCTTTAACAGGCTTGGGGTGTAGTGCAGCTGGGGCAGGAAAGGCCTATGGAGATGAAGAGCTACCTGGCCCGAAAGAAACTTGGTTAGGATCCTGGGGTGGAGGCAGTGTTGGGAGTCTTAGGGGTTGCTCCCCATCTCCCCGGACTACAGCTCACAGGGAAGGCAGGCAGGTTGGGCTTCCTTGGGACACAGTGTTTGGGGACTTGGGAGCTCCTGAAAGACCACTCAGAGCAGACCATGGGGCAGGAAATGGCTGGTAGGAGCTTTTGGGCTCAGCCAGTGTTTGGTAATGTGATCCCAGGCTCCAGACTCCTTTGAAAAGCAAGAAGGGGTCCTGGGGTAGGGCATTTGCTTGGTTCACGAGGGGCCCTAGGTTTGATTTCCAGCACTGCAGAAATAAAAAAATCAAGCAACTGGTGCACAGAACAGGAACAGAAACTGCTGAGCCCCTTTAACAGTGCCAGGCAGTGAATGTGAAGATCCAAAGAAATCCCAGTCAGCCTTTGTTCAGTTATACATTTTATTCTCTAATAGGTACAATACTAAAATAAACACAAATTAAAAAAAAGTTTTATTAAAACAAAACTGTACAAAAAGCAGTATACTACATTTTTTAATTACAGAACAGTCTACTGTCCAAAAGGCACTAATCCAGAATAGGAGATACAATGATACAGGACTCATTGGAACTATCTTAATCGATACAATAGAGCACTTGTTCCTTTGACCATTTACATCCAGAAACAAGGGCTTCTTGCTACAGTCATTACACACTGTTATAATCTGAGTCCTACGGGGAAGGTGCAGTATCGCTCTCCCTGGAGTAGGCGTCCCCCTGATGGCCAGGATGGGGCTCAGAGGGGACAGGCAACAGTGGGCACCCAAGCTCGTCTTGGCCTGGCCTCTGGTCGGTTGGTTCTGGCTGTCGCTGTCAGCCACTTTAACCCCTCTCATGTTTAGCACCGGCAAAGTAGGTTCTGAGATCCTCCAGGTAACAGGCTGGAGGTCTGGTGACAAAGCTGGAACGGCTCCAAGGGGATGCACTTGATACCTAATCAGAAAGGTATCAGCTTTCACCCGGAAGGGGAGCTCCCCCTCGGCCCAGTGACATTCAGGGGGCTGGACGCTGTGCCAAGCAGAGCCACCTGGACAAATGGATAGACTTAGAGGTCCTGTTCCTGGGCTGAGACCTGTGGCCCCTTGGTGGACCAGGGAGTCTGTATGAGTAAGTATCTGATGATCTTGTTTGGGAAGTTGGTTTCTAGAAGGTGTTTTTTTTCCCAGAGGCAAGTCAGAATGCTATGCCTGGCCTTAAAGGCACAAGCCATTTTCGTCCCTCAGTGCCACCTCAGGACCACAAGGGGCTCCACCCTGGGCAGGATGGAAGCTGTGCCCTGTCCACCTCTCTGCTGGGTGACCAGGACGCCTAAGCCCCAGGTTTATTGTCATGGACTCTGGCCTACGGAAGAGCGATACTGTAGCTTTCCAAACAGTGTCATACACAGAGACGACAAGACAGGCATCTGATGTTAACAAAAATAAGTAACAAAGAAATCGGATTAAACCAAATCTCTTCTCACAGCGTCCTATACTACACCCTCCTTCTGCTTAGCAGAAAATTGTACGTACACAAAAATACAAATACACAATTTTGTAGAACAGTCTGATTTTAATATATTTATATATATTTATATTTATACGAGTGGCAGGTTAGTTCATTATATAGAGCTTTTTGCACTTTTGGCTCATATGCAACAAGGCTTATAAATTCAGCTTTAGCTTTCATTCAGGTTTTTATAGCTTTTGAACAATTTTTTCACATTTAAAGCAGCATCCAATTTGCACTAGGAGTCTGGTGATTACAGGAAAGATGGGGTCAGGAGGTTACAGGGGTGGGGCGGTGTACATTCCAGTGTGTGTGGCATGTAAGGAAGATTCCGTGTGCACAGAGCTTACCATGATGACCCCGTGAGGTAGACTGAACACCCTACAGCAGACTCAGACACAGGTGTGACTTGCCCTCAGGGACACATGGCACACAAGATGGGGACAGAGACCAGAGGAGACACCAAAGGGAAACACCAAGACTATAACACACAATGGCCAAGGTGGGGGGAGGGGCGTTGTGCCCTCCCCCCCATCTGACAGGACCCCACACTGCTAATCTACATACGACTGGTGGATGCTAAATACCTTCAGGCAACCCCAAGGCATCTGGTCCCTGGTGTCTGGTCAAATCATGACTGACAGGCCTGCTTTGCATGTTCCCAGCACCGCAGAGAATCCCAGAAGCTGCACCAGCCAGAACAGCTGTGACTCCTCAGCACTCTGCTCTCACTAGTGTTCAAGTCCAGTCAAGGGCCACCAACCGGCCCTCTTGCTGATTTTTCCTGACTCAGTGCTGTCCTCCCTAGTGCAAGCACTCGGCTCACACTCTTCTGTTGCACAGACTCATGGACCTGTGATGCAGTCCCCTGAGGACAGCATGGTGTCCACAGCCCCATTCTCATCACGAGGGTTACTAACCCGCCTTCCCTTCTCCAGCGGAGGCAGAACTTCACGGACAAACCTGTCCACACGTGTCATGTGGGAATGCCTGGTGTTTGCATTACTATGTTGGTCACTGAACAAAAGTCCTGGCTTACTAATGAAAATAAAGTGCTCACTATGGACTGTTTGATTCTGCCAAACCTTCTAACGCACACACTCCACTGATCATCCGTGTGCTACTTCTTGTACTTAACTGCTGCGGTCTGAACACAGCACAGTCCCAAAGCAATCTGTCCTTTACCCATGTAAACAAAGGCCCCGATCTAGGTCAGACTTACATTACTTTAAAAAAGAAACAGTCTCACACTCATTTTCAAAGTTGGATCTTGCTACAATACCGTAACAGCTGATGATGGCCCCTTGGCTCCTGGCTCCCCAGGATCTGGGCTGAGTATGGGCCCCGCTCTCAGTGCTCAGCATGGCAAGGGAGCTCGCAGGTCCAACAGCCACGATTCTGCCTGCTTACCCTCTCTTGGAGCTGGACACACTCCCCAAGTGCTGACACAGAGACTGAATTCTGCTTTGAGGCTGTCTTTGTTTCTTCACTCAGTGGCCACTGAGGTCTAGCTAAGCAGACTCCTTAAAACTCCCAATAACCAAGACCATAACAGCATCAGCAGAGGACAGTGGAAACTGACAGAAGCAGCTTGCCGTGGCTGAGCAGAGCTCTCCTCCTCGCCCGTCCTTGTAACCATTCTGCCTGCAGAACGACAGGGACACTGGAGGGGTGGCCATATGATGCCCGCTCTGAGGGCAGGTGCAGGGTGGGAAGGACAGGGGACAGGGTGACTCTCAGGCAGGTTCCAGAGGTCTGTAACTTGCTTAGGCACTTAAACAGAAGAATTTTATCCCGGAAGGTACTGCAGACCCAAAATGACCATGGCTATGAGGGACCTGGGGAGGAACCAGAGAAGGCTCTTCTGGGGAGGCAACTACCACTCTTGGCATCTTCAGGCAGAGCCTTGCAGTCGGTGACTAGTTCTGAACTTGATGAGGTGCAGGCTGCCCTGACATGCCATAGGGTCAGTGTGAGGAGACTGCTAGGGAAAGAGAGGGGCCCTGGCAGAACCACAGAGCAGCAAGGACAACGCTTGCCAGAACGGCTGGAGCTAGGAAAGGAAAAGCTCTGCCCACACTCTCAAGGACTTTGGCTTTGTTTTCCTGGTGCCTGTCTTCAGAAATGCATGATGAAGAGATGTTCAATCTCGTCACCGTGGGCATCAGGACAAGATAAAGGCAAGGCTTTCTGAAAGTGGTCACATGGTGTGCTCAGCCTCCCACCCCGGCATGACTAGATATGCACCTCCCCATCGTGCCTCGGGAGAACCACAGCCAGAGTGGCTGATGTTTGCATTAATAGGCCACTAATGCCATTTATTTTCCAGTTTAATAGCTTCAGAGAACAAGGAATAGCCCTCCCATGTTTAGGCTGGGCTTTTAGTTCCAGTAAAACAAAATGGGAGAGGTTTCTAGGCTCAGGAAGCCACAAAACAAGACTGAAATTGAGACTCAACCTGGAAACTCTGAGCAGCTTAAGTCCTAGAGAGGGACAACCTTGGAATAAAAATCCGGGACCTGCCTATTGTGAGCCTGAGCTGTAAGCAGCCATGTCTGCCTCCCAGAGATGCAAAAATCTTGCTTAGTATACAAATGAAAGGCACAAATCCTTTCTTAAAATCAAGGTGTTTCTTGGAGGGTGGGGGCAGGATACAGACCAGGCAATAAGAACCTATGAGCCAGTGAGCCAGCTAATGTAACAGCACAGGAAAGCAAAAGGAGCGGCCGGGGAGAGTATCTGGAGAATGCCCACAGCTTCGGCCTTGTTCCTGGTGTACTTCTGACTTTCTTGTGCTTCAAGGAGACCCATGGTGTGACAGAGATCAGAGAAGTGGGTCGGTGACCAAACCAACCCCTAGAGAACTTAATTTTGTGAGGAAAAAGTGCTAGCGAAGAGAGTGGGAAGGTCAGCTTGGAGATGTTCCGTTTGGTGTCCCTGACCAATGTCACTAAGCCTTCACAGGAGCCATGGCAGGAAGAGGACCAGTGTCTACCCTGAGGCAGCTTGCCCCTCTCCTGGATTCTGGATACTAGAAGGTTCTCCTCCCAGGCCTGAATCTGAGTATCTCCAAGCAGCTGCTACTTATGGGTCAGGTAACCCTCATGAGGAGCCTGGGAGGGCATAGGAGGGTTTAGCACTAACGTGTAAACACAAGCAGGATGCCTCAGAATAAAGGGAACTGCAGGTTACAACAGCTGAAAAGCGCAGGCTCCGCTGGAGGAGGAAATCCCACGGGGGAGGGGGGTCGGGGGGGGTCTGGTGGCCCCCCAGAGCAGTCACAGTGCTTGAGAGTTCAGTGATGGGAGCTGGCAATCAGTGCTGCTCCACAGGAACAGCAAGCAGGTAGGCAGTGACTTCAGCAGTGGGAGATGAAAAACTAAAAAGCCCTCACCCTCAGACCCTTACAAGAATACCTTTCTGCTGGGCTGGCAGTCTTCCAATAAAGGCCAAGGCATTTTATGGGTAACTGTCATTGAGTCTAGTGAGCTGCCTTTTCTTTTTAAAGGGTCTGGTATAGGCCGGTGTATCGACCGGAGTGTTCTGAATCAGAGTGGTCTCCTGGAACATCGGGAAAGGATCTTGTCTGCACATCTGGCATGTGGATCAGTAGATGACATCAAGGGGTTCTAGCTGCACTGTCACGTCTGTTTCCTTTAATGTTCACAGACAGTCAAGATGTTCTGCAGCTGGACAGCATGAGTCTCACAAATTACAAAATTAGCTCAACTAGTGTGTTCTCAGAATCTGAAATTTTACAGGAGGCAGAACCTCTCAGCAGCTGGGAAAAGAGTTCAAGAGATGCCTCACTCTGGGGTTACAATTCCACCACAATCATCAAGACTGACAGGTGCCAAGGACCGCCCCTATGGCCTGAGGGGTGGGGGAAGGAGAGGGCAGAGGAGGCCTCTGGAGGAGGAGAATGGGCCCTCTTCACAGAACCTTCTTCAGGACTCAAGACACCTGCTGTGCACTTCACATTTGGAAGGAATGAAACCTTTTCAGAAAGGATGAGTGTGATAAGGAGAGAGGGCTTACAAAGCACGTGCCAAGCACCCTAACCTCAGCACTCCTGAGACCTCAGCTAGGCTCATGTTCTAGATTAATGGGGGCAGATCTGTAGCAAAGGCAAACCCACAAACCCATGGCTACTAACCAAGCCAGCCTGAAAAAGCATAGGGCTCATGGACTCAACCTCAAATGACTCTCCAGCCTCACCAGCAGGGAAGAGCTTACAAAGGCCACTTAGCACTAGCAGCTGCAGGCATTCCTGTGGACTGACTTCTGATGCTGTAATTGAATCAAGGCTTCTGTAAGTGATGGCCAAACCAAACCATGCATAAGCTAAGAAGGACTAGCAAGCGATTCTGCAGTGTCTATGGACATGACACCTCACAATGCCCGAAGGCCCGGGTACAGAAGGGAGGAAAGTGGGACACAGAGACCACGGCTTCAGAAGGGCCGGGAGCCGAGGGGGACACACAGAGGGTGCTGACCTGAGGTCAGCAGTGGCTACGCAAGAGTCCCCGAGCAAAGCCAGGGCTGCGCGCCTGTGCCAGCCCAGTGGCCTGTTCCACTCAGTCCTGTGAAGTTTACTTACACGTGTCCTTCTCATGTTGCCTGTTCCAGACCTTATGGTTCCACAAGGAAAACACTATTCAAGGCTTTGTAAACTTCCATTTATCGGCTATTTTCTGATGCTCACAGCAGTGAAAATAAGAGTATCCAAGGAAAAGCTTGATATTGTCACCAAGGGAAGTGTCCAGCTTCGAGGGAGTGGCTGGGGATCTGGAGCTTTGTCAGATGCTGCCTCAGTTTGGGGTTTTAACTGGTTCCTGGCCAACACGAGAGTAGGTTGAAACCCGATGTGAGAGAGGGTTCAAAGATTTTACAAGCAGTAATTAAAGCCTTCCATTTTGGACCTGAAATAACTCCAAATTCTCTCCCTTGGGTGGAACATGAATACTATGTCATTATTTTAGTTTACTGAGCTGCTGTTCCAAATGTTCTGGGAGTATTAATGCTAAAAGGGAACAGGGATCGGAGCTCTGCTATTTTCAATCACATAAAGGACAGAAATCCTCTTAATTATGACCATGCCAATCCACATCCTGCTAAAACAGCTAATTACATGTCAGGAGGACACTCAGTCACTCGGAACAATTGCTATTATATTTTTATATATTCATTCTATGCTGCCCCCCTCAATTACCATGGTTACAATTTGAAAGGATTCAGCCAAACCTCCATTTGGTTGTAGCACACCATCGTGAATTTGTGAGTTAATTATGGCTGTACAGAGCCAGTCTTATTTAAAAGATAGAGAAGATGAGCATGGAGTCAGGAGCTGGCCTCCTAGGATTTCTAAGCAGGGCACCAAGCTGCCCAGCACAGCAGGTGTGCTGGTGCCTCCAGAGCAGGGCACTCATAGTGCGTGGAGACTGCAGTACAGGCCAGGGCAACCCAACCTGACGTCAGCTGAGGACAGCAGCAAACCTCTCCTTGGTGTCCTCCCGCCCTGCCAGTCCTTCGAGAGGAACTGCTGAGGTAAAGGCTGGGCATGCCCCTGGGAAACTACAGAAAAAACATCAGGTCTCACTTGAACAGAACCAACCAGATTTAGTTCTGCTTGAATGTCAAGAATGATAACGAAACTTGGAGACATGCACAGCCAGAATCCCAAGCAACTGCCGTGTAGGTGAGATGGGAAGGAGACTGCAGCCATCTTTCCTCTGTTCATCTGGTCTTCTTTCTAGGTTACCAAAAAAAACCCACTGTTGTGGGAGCCTGGGCTTCTCAGAATTCGAGCTTCTTTCTGCTGTGATTTCTCATTCTCACATGCAAGTATGATGAGAAAGACACAGAAAGTTCTCAATTTACAGCTCCAAGAGCTTACAGGTCCATAAGTATACAAGCTTTCTTACTGAGCATCCATCAAGTCTGTCCGCTGGTGTGGACAGTAGTTCCTCACTTTCAGTGTAAAAATAACTAGCATTAAAAAAGCTTTGTGGAACATACTCTAAGAGAAGTGTTTCTGCCATCCGAACACTGATATGCCTGGTGTGACGTGTCCAGAAGCCTTTCCTACTGATCTCATAGACTAGTCCTTGAGAGCAAGAAGGAAATCTCTCTTCTTAAGTCAGGGCCATCTCTGAAACTCAGTGTGTGTAGCCGAGCAGACCACACAGGACAGGGCCTCTGCTCTGACAGCATGATACAGGAGATCCCTAGAAAGCAGCTGACCACTCACAGCCTCCCTGGAAAAGCCTCCCACTGTTGCCAGAGTGCACATCTTCACAGTGGTAACTCAGGTGTTCCTGTAACTACACACTATGCAGATGAAGAAACAGAGTTTTCCGAGCTGCAGCTGTTTGTCAAATTCAATATGGCTGACAGCTGATCGCCAAATCCTGAGTAAACATACTTGCAATTTAAAGTTCACACACACAAAAGGAATGCTCTGTGTATGTGTGTGTGTTTCCCACCCCGCCCCAGTGCATTCCTCCAACCCACTCCCACCCAAAGACAGAACCAATAGAACTGGTCAATGTGCCCCACTTTCACTTGGGAAATCTTAAAAACTAAATCCGGCTCAGTAAAGCTATAAATGATTCGGCTGGTCTTGGTACAGCCCCAGTAAATACAGTAGTAAAACATTACTATATTCACAACAACAGAATGACAAAGTCCATCACAACCTTGGTTTCAGACTTCAATCACAGAGACTGACACAGACATCGGTGCACATGCAGGAGGTGAGGACTAGACCACATAGGCAGAGAGCTACTGAGCAGAAACCACCAACCACAAGAAAAATTATTGCCAAAGAATCTGTTGAGGCTCACAGGAGAAACGTATTCTGGTTGTTCTCTGAACAAAAGATAAAAATACATTTCAAAAGGGAGAGCTGAGCTGAATGGGTAGACTGCTTCTCACATCTTTCTTGAGACAACAGAGTAAGGACTTAAAAGTTCACGTTTAGGGCAGGCGAGAGCAGACATTGTGGAAAAGGGACAGAGATAATAGACTCGGTAAATGGGGTTTTAGCTAGCCATCACAGGAAGGAAGGTCTGTGTTCACAAAAGGACCAAATCTACCCACTATGCCTGTTGCCAGAGGAAAGACAAATTCCAACAAAGTCAATACAAGATAAAGACGCTGTGGCAGAACACAAAAATGGACGAGGGCCATTCAGAGATGGAGAGAGAGCGAGGAGAGGTCCCATGGAATGAAGTCTGGTACACCTGATGTCTCATGATTGGTGTCCATCGAAGAGGGGAGTGTCTAAAGCAGGGTTTCCCAGAGACGGGCCAGAGAGAACCGCGACAAACCTATCAGAATCCTTTGAGGTAAAAATAGATCCAGACATCTGGGCCTACGAGCATGGGTATGGTTGCACGGTGGCCTTTCTGGGAGCCGGGGCTCCTGTTGCGCACTGCAGAAGGCGCTCACTTCTACTGAGCTGCAGGGAGAGGCACCCAGGGGCCGCCTGCCCGCCCATCCAGGCCCCTCCTCCCCAGGGAGCATTTCTGCCATATGGAATGTTCGGCACAGCAATAAACTATTACAGTGAAAGCAACTGTCTCCTAGGTGCTGAGGGGACCACATACTCTCAGGTAACAGAGCACTGGCCTGTCCTCCCGCTGCCAGCCATCTTGAACAGGTCTCCGCATAAGGTATTAGGGGATGGGAAGCTCACCTTATCTATCCAGCAACAGTATGTCAATTACAGCATTTAAAGTGACAACACAGACCACATGAATGTCTGCCCCCTCCCCCCTGTTCAGTCTTCCTTGGTCAGAAAGGCACAGCCCCTGAGAAGGATCTCTGGGGATTCAAGAGGTACAGGAGGAGGTGAGCACAGACAGGGAAGCAGGAACACAGAACGTGGATTTCTAAGAGTCCAGCCGGCTCTTTTCCTTTCAGCATGGGAAACATTTCAAGGTCTCTGTTTTAATATCATACCTAAATCCTGAAAACGTTTAAGGTACGATTTACTGCCCAAAGGCAGAAGCAATCACATGTGGTCGCCCTGTGGCCATTACAAGAAGCAAGGTGGTCAGGACATGAGAGCAGAACTGGACCAGGTGGCCAGCAGAAAACTGCTGGGAGCAAGTTCTTACCGTTGGGTGAACAGTGCAGACTGTGTAAGGCTGGGGTCTGAAGGACATGTGGCAGCTTCTCCAGCTGACAGGCCTTCCTGCCACCTAGCTCAGCACAGCTTTGGTGCTCTTTCAGGGCCACGACACTGCCACTCAAGGCTGGCACTGCCAGCCCCAAGTGTGGCTCCGTATTCTCAGAGGCATTTTTCTTTCTTAAAGGTCTTAAGACAAGGGAATGTTTTAGCTCTTCTGTGGCAGTCACTGAATTTCTTGATATTGCAGCTGTCTTAACAGTCTGAGTCTGTTCCTTTAAAAAGGCAAGCAAGAAGAACAAACGACAGGAGTCACTACCATTAAGCTATCAATCACAATGGTCTCCTCACAGCAAATCATGGATGTGGCTTCTCAGAAGATGCTTCTCCCTCTCCTTGTTCTTTCTGATTCAACTGAGAATAAGCAGACAAATTCCACCCAAATGGAAAGACAGAAGATATTCATTCTATTTCTTCTAAGCAAAATAAAGGATCAGACAGCCTCCTAATCGAAATAAAAAAGTGGTGAAAGATGATGAGCAGGCGAGGGCTGGGGGCTCGTTCCTGAGAATGAGAAACACTATTCTTGAATCTGGGTTCAAGTCACACAGCAGGAGAAGACCGCCCATTTTACTCCAGCTCTTGGGAGTGGGAATAACACACATTTTCCCTCTGAACTCCACGGACAGGTCCTGGAGGACAGGACCTACCTAGAGCTCTTCAAAGTCACAGATGGGAAGAGGGGTGGCATCCCCATGCTTCTCAAAGACTCCTCCTCACATTTCGGTGAACAGGACTTACAGCTAAGGGGGGATCCAATTGGGAGCGTGCCCCAGTGAGACCAGCTGAACGCTGCAGACACTCAGCACCTGACCAAGGGAAGGGAATGAGGACGGGGTGTGCGCCTCCTCCTCAACAGCTTTGAGGCTGAACGCATTTGATGAGGAAGGAGGGGTGAAGGGGTGAGGAGAGGCTCCCTCTCTCCATCTTGGAAATCGGTTCAGGTAATGGACAGAGCCCTGCTTAACGGCCCATTCCACACTCCCCTTCAAACAAGGCTTCGATAGACACAGGAGAGACAGGGTGAGGCAGAAAACACTTAGCTGTGGAACCTCTTTCAGACGCAGACTATGCCACTACACTGAAGGCTGATTCCTCTTACCCACAGTGACAGTGTGTCATTTAATCAGGTCGCCAGGAGATCATTTTCATACAAGGCCAGCAGATGTAATTTTCTTTGATGCATGAATAGTTCATCATTTTGCTACTGGATGACAAGGTGATCACAGGGTGACTTTATAACGCAAGTTCACTGTTTGGTATTTTGAATTCTTAAAATGAAAAAAAGATTTATCAAATATAAATATCTTTAAAAAGTAACAAAAGTGCTACATATGTGATCAAGGAAAAAAATTCCATTAGTTACTGCTGCTTAAAGTAGATTAAACTTTACAAGTATTACCACATCCATTATCAATATGGCTTCCAATTATTAAATAAATTGCCTGTAGCAATATAGCTTTCACACCTCTACAAGAACAGAGGAAAGAGGACAAAGCGGTCGCGTCCCACTGTGTCCCGCACACTCACAGGCTAAGAGGTGAACGTCCCCTGCCTTTTCTGCCCCTAGTTAGGTGAAGATCTGCACCTGGGATAGTCAGTCAACTTCCCTAGAGTCCTCCAGCTCTGCATGGGCTCCAGGTAATGGGTACAAAGACTGTTGTTTACTCACGTCTGGCCTCCTACTCTCCAAGACTTTTGGTGGCAGGGAGGGGCCGCAGAACAGCTCCACGGGCTCTCCAGCACTTTCCGGCGGTGCTGGGAGCTGTGCTGTGGAATGTGCACGGCTCTGGGGACTGGACTTAGCATCCAGCCCACTCTCGGCTCAGGCTTCTCTCTAATGCTCTGAAGCTAGATTTTGCTTTTTGGAACTTTTTTTATCTTTTTGTTTTAGAATCATGGTCCCAAAGGCAGAAGGCAGTATTTTATCTACTGAGTCACACAGCTTGTGAGAGGAAAGGATGTCTGCGTTGGGCACATTATCAACCAAGGGCTGAGAGCCAATGACAGTCTTAGCTCAGCACCCAAAGAAATATATTCTAGCCACAGTGTGGCTATGAGGCACGGCTTATTGCAGCTGAATCTGTGACTCGCGCTGAGGCGGGGCTCTGGTGTTCCTTGTCCCTGCATGCTGTCTGTCAGTCTTGGGCCACTACCTCAGCTTGCATCCTATCAGTCCTGGGGCAGGAAAATGGGGTACAGACTATTGTTACATGAATCTAAAGGTACCCAAGATTTTACAGAGTCTAATATTGAGAACTGAGGGTTATCTAAATACCTGGAAGCACTTTCTCGGAATGCTAAGACAGAGCAGCAAGATTTTCTAGCCTCGGGGGCTGGGAGGGGAAGTTTGGTTGGTTGGTTGGTTATTACTGGGATTTTAATACTGAGAGAGTATATGCAAAGGCCGAGGGCACCATGCCATCTTCACAGAACAAGACCCTAACGGCTACCTGACATACAAGAAACTGCAGGTTATACTGTAAGAACACATGTTAAGGACCGAGGAAAGTCTGCTAAGGTGCTACGACTAAACTAAGAGAACTTGTGTTTAACCCTCCCTCATCAGTCATCGTCCAGGGCCTCTGTCTTGATTTCGTTGGCTCCCTGTCGGGCCAAGGCCAAGATAGTATGGTTGACGGCTGCCATCTCCACAGCTAACGAGATGGGGTCCTGATGGTCACTGTGGCTCGTGCTGTCGTCCTGGATGTGCAGAAATAAGAAACAGATGTTATCTGCAGACTGAATTTTCCATTCTGAAGCTCACAGAAGGGCATGCAGGGGTGCGGGGCAGGGGGTGAGAAGAAGCAGGGCATCTGGGGAGGGAATGGTCGGGCACATCTCATGGTGGGGGTGAACTGTATTTAAGTAGACACTGAATGGACACAGATCCAGAGACTCCCAACATTTTTATGACTCAAGAAATAAATAAAAATTAAAAAAATTTTTTTAAAGTTTTTTTTCTTTCACTGAGAATTTGTTCATTCTATTAAAAAAAAATAGGTTGATGGTGATCACACCTGGTGTCTTAAAATAAATATTAATCACTGAGGGCCAAAGCAATGAACTATGAAGCCCAGATTACTAGTGAAATGGCTACTAGAATCCATCCATGGCATTTCTCTGCTGAACTGAGAAAATGAGAGAAAAATGTAAACTATAGGCATCAACACCTTACAGATGAGGGAGGGAAAAGAATTCAGTTATGCGCTGCTTCTCGAAGCAGCTTTGGAGAAAGGATGGCATCTCGTGCTGGAGGCGGCTGTGTGAGGCTGCCAAGGGTCCTAGTCAGAGTTAGCGTAAAGTCCTCCACCCTCAGAGCCCCGTACAATGACACAGTAAAGCTGCCACACAAGTGCGGTGGGCAGGGCGTAATCCCAGCGGAACTCTGGAGGCTGAGGCGGGAGCATCCAAGTTCTAGGTCATCTAGAGCTATGTAGTGAAAACTGAAGGAAAAAAACCAAACCAAGAATAAAGCTTTGAATGAAACTATCCTTGCAGGTGAATGTTGGCCACTGAAGATTAGGCCACATTTCTCACCTATCACGCTCAGGGGAACTCTGTATCTAAGAGCTTTAGGCAGAGTGAGACTCTAGGGGAAAAGCACGGGATGTACAAATCTCAGTACACCTGTGAAAAGATGGACATGACCCATCTGTACAGGTCAACTGGAAAATAACAGGACTGTCTCCAACTAGAGGGAGACACAGAACAGTCTCCTGGGTAAAGGTGCGGCTAGGACGTGAACACGCGGTTGGGGAAAAAGGTAATTCTTGGGACACATGGGTATTACTGTTTTATTCTGATTTTTAGAGATTAGGATTCAAGAAGGAATTTGAAAGAGTCCCACACACTTTTGGAGTATCTGGGTACATGAAGGCACTAAGCAACTGAGTGAAGGGCGAGCAGGCAGACAGTGCGTGTGTGGCCTGGCCAAGGGCAATGGAAACCTCCAGAAGGAGCACGTGCTTTCCGGGCAGGGTCTAGGAAAGGGACTGTATGTTCTCCCATTTTCCAAATAGAAATGAAACTTAAATCCTTTAAAAATTTTAATGAAATTTGTCAACATGTACGTGGGGAAAACTCCCACAACTGTAATCAGTCCATGCAGCGGCTACAATTAAATACACCTCCCCAAGCAATGCTGGATGAGATGAGAAGACATGCGGGTATGCAGTCATGAGAAGATGCGTGCCAATGTGCCAGAGACTGGGGTAGCCCGCCCACGCCTCTGGGCTGGAGTGGGTGGGCCTTCCGGTGTGCCCTGCATTGGCACAGGTTCAGGCACAGTCACAGCTGCCCACGTGCCCCTAGACTTCTCAAACACTGAGTGTGTGTGGTGAATGGTGCAACTTGCTTGTTTGGGTCAGATCCTCCTCTCTTCTTCTACCTTCTCTGCTTCTCTGCCTCCCTCTGAACTTCTTCCCTCCTCCTCCTCCCCATTGCGTACTTGCCAAGTATCCTGTTGTATGACAATAAATCCATGTGGGTGAATAGAGATTACTCACACATTCAACAGGACAACTGAATCTTACCACATTCCTTTCAAATCACATGAAACTCTGACTAGACACATGAGCAGAGTGGAGGAACGCTGACCTCCCCCACCACCCGTACAACCACACCCATGGGCTTGAGCCGCTAAACCACCCACCACTTGGCCACCAGGAACCTCAGCCCATCTGCTTACCTGCTCAGAGTAGTCGTTCCCATCCACGTCATCACTGTTTGAATGGCCTCCTGGACTCTGTACGTCTATCCCATGACTCTCCAGGATTGCTGCTTCTTCGAAAAAAGCAAATGGATCCCTAAATTATCTGCTGCCTTAGCATAATGGCTGGAACACAATGTTTATGTTGAGGAAAGGAGAATGTAATTAAACAAGAACCTGTATTCCTTGACATTTTTTTTCTGTGAAACTCACAATGGAGGAAATTCAACTCTGCAGCTCAGGGTGGAGTCCCTGCTGCTAAACACATTACACTGTCCACTTTTACTGGGACAGGTACTCAGTAAAACTTACTAAATGAACAGCTTCCCTGTTGAGGCTCTAGAAAAGCAGAATGATGAATAAGAAATATACTTGTAAATAAAATGCAATTTTATTTCTTGTGGTCAAGACCAGGTCCTATCACTGATATGCACCCTTAGATATCAACTTTAGAAGCTCAAAACTAATCCCTCATTTCATTTTGCTCAACTGAAACCTCTTGTTTTTTAATATTGCTATGAATGGGGAATGTATATCCTCCTTTTTAGGCTAAATGCATTCACATTTTCTTCCCTCCTCCAACTTTATTAAGGCATAACTGACAAATGAAAATTGTTTAGCTTTATGATCATCACAGAGTGCAGCAAGATATATATACATTGTGAAAGGACTAAAACCAAAAGTAGACTTCTCCAATGCCTCGACCGCTGCTTTCTGCCATGTTCCTCCTTACGGAGCCACTTTCACTCTAAGTCTACTGATCAGATGTTCCTCAATATCTGAATCATAGCCCTAGCAATAACTAACGACCTGGAAGCACCACAATTCTTCTCTCAAGACTCCAGGAGTATTTTTAAGATGAACCACAGGAGTATTCCACTGCTTGGCAGCTAATTCTACAGTCTAGAACATTAAGAGTAATGAGCTTTACAATAATTGACATCAGTACCATAATACAAACAATTGTGGGTACTACTATTAAAAACACAGTAAAGGAAAACAAAGATGATTCTTGCCAGGCTTGAGAGTGAGGATCATTTAGACCTGCAGTTTATGAACTGGCCACTCACAATCACATTTTAAACTTTCTCACAGGAGAAAGCAATCTCTCTGATACATTACCGATATTGGCCCTCCTCTTGATCTCCTTCCGTCTATTTGCAAACCAATTATACACTTTCAGGGATGTAACTCGCTCCAGGTCAGACAGTTTTTTGCCTGTGAAAATGCATATAAAAAAATTCAGGTAACCTACACCTTGGATCCAAGAACAAATTGCATCTAAGAAATGCTGGCTTTCTTTGTTAAAAGCTGTGTTTGATTGTGTTTATTGCCACAATAACAGGAATTTTAAAAACACTCTTTAATGCCACAAGCACTCAATTATTGTATGAATAAACACATGTATGTGACATCAGCTAGCAACCAGTAACATGGTAAGCTTCAATTCAGAAAGCCACACATAGTACTAGGCAATTCCAAAGCCTGCTGCCCAGGGCACCAGCTCAGACCACAGTTCCCATCTTGGTACCATGGAGGTATCGTCTAGTCAGCACCATTCAGGGGAGTGAGTTGTTCTTTATGAAGTATCCAGATAGCAGGTATTTTTTACATCTTGAAAGGCTTGTTAATTACTTTCCCGATGACTTAAGACGAAATAACCCAGGTTCCTTGAAAGCTAATAGCCACTGTACCCTTCCACTACCTAGACTGCATGGCAATAGCCAGCACCACTCAGGTTACCTTTCAGAAATGGTTTACTGTTTTCTTGGCCATCTATTTTACTACAGAGAGCACCATGCTGGACAGGAAAGACGTACCTGTAACTGTCGTCTCCTCTTGTCCTTTTGTTTTGTTTTCCAGCTTTCAATCCACAATTAGAGGAGAAAGCAGAAACATATTTGTCCAAGGTCTTAATACTATAGGTAAAGTGTCTTCCACGGGGAGTTTAAAGTGCTGCACAGCAGCTTAGCAGAGTGTGTAGGGTGAACACTACTAGGAGTGTATTTTCTAAAACAAGATTAAACAATTGCTACATTGCACGAACACTGATACAGTGCATAAGTCTTTAAGTCATCAAAATTACTGGCCAAATGGAAACCAACTGGATTATCTTAACTGAGAGTGGTTTCTTGTAGCAAAATCTCTAAAATGTACATGGAACCCAACACCTAGGATTGGTGGAAGTGGGTGCTGACTTGCACAGGACCAAGACTGAAATGGTATTAGCATATTTCTCCTAGCTGGGCAGAACTCATCCCCATGTGGGAAGCAGCCAGAATCCAACTCCAAAAGGCTTCTCCCCAAAAGTAACAGACCACACAACTTTACAACAGTAATGAAAAAACAATTATTAATAAAACTTGCTTGAATTTTCATACTTTCCTACATTATTTCATAATTTCTATATTTATGCTAAATTTTGGAAAACCAGAAATCTATAAAGCATTATTTTGCAAGGCCACACAGCTCATGGAGTGTTCCTCCCTGTTAACACTCTACCATGCATGTGTACTTAACTCAGAAACACTACTAGCTGAGGACAAACAAGGACCTGTACAAGGAAGGCAGGTGAGCAGAGCTGGCCAGGACGTGAGTGTCCTAACCACTGAACATAACTGGGTGTTACCCCGGAGGGCGGCGCTGAGCTTCCTCCTCACCTGGCTTCTGAATGACGGCATTGCAAGCATTCGCGATTTCCTCTCTCTTTGCTTCGTCAGGGTATTGATTCTCATTGAAGTAGCTGCAGAGGCGACCAATGAAAACACACCTTTACTTTACAAAGTGCCCTCCTTACAATGTCTTCTTTAAGGTGGAATGCTTGGTCTCGTCCAGGACAGCCTACGGGGCTTTGTGAAGGACGGAGATGGTTTTCTCTGCACTGCTCCATGACAGTCACTCCCTATGCGCCTACGGAGCACTTAAAGGGAGTGAGGTCAATGCAGGGAACAGACCTCTACCTTTAATTTCACATTGACATGTGACAGTGGCTGCTACACAGGAGAGTTCAGGACCAACTCCATGCTGCTGTGCTTCAATACAAGACGCCCTGAGGAGAAAAGGTTTCCGATGGACACAACTGGTGACAACCCATTAATGGACCTACATCAGCTCAGACAAATGTTGTGTGCTCACTCACGGCGACTCTTAGGTTTTATGCAGATATTAAGTCATGCACGACACAGGACATGACAGGAAAAGTAAACAGGGGCCCAAGGGGGCCGCGGGGAGGGGAGCAGGGACAGGGAGGCTGCAGAGTCAGGGCCCAACACAGTCTGTACTCGTATGGGGACTCTGGCTAATTTAAGATGTACAACCGATTAAAACCAGAGTCATGTTACGAAACACTTGGTAATAGCAGGAACTTTTTGGTCATATTGTTTGTAGTAGCAAAAACTGGAAACTACCCAATTGTCCATTAACGAAAGAACAGTAGAACAAATTACAGGACATCTATATTCATAGAGAGCTATAAAAATGACTAGGAAGAAACTAAGTGAGTACTCTCTCACTGATCCTACATGAGAAAACAATCTGTGGAGTAGTGTGCAAGCAAAATACCACATAGAATTCCATGTCTCCCATCAGCACACGCAGCAGTTTTGCAGATCCAACGGGGAGAATGCACACCGAAGAACAGTGGTGAGGCCTTGCCAGAAGGGGCTTATCGGAGTGGTATTTACCTATCTATCATCCTATGTGGTTAAAGCAGGTATTACTTTTGTTACCAGTACTTAAAAATTGGGCTTGCTAATACAACCACTGTTAAAATGACCAGACGCGTACGATGTCAGTGGGAGCAGAATGTTAATTACTAGTGAGTGCCGCTTGTGTCGCCATCTGGGAACTTCAGAAGGATTTGGATGCTTTGAGCCTGGAGACTGACAATTTGGAAAGGGCCTTCATCAAATCCCAATACCAACCACTTCTTCAGGTTTGTCTCCTTTCTAAAAATCAGCCTGCTGTTCCCTCACCAGTGTGGTCTGTACTGATACAAATACCACTCACTGTGAAATGCCCCTGAGGCCCTGCTCCTTCTAACAGCCCCCAGCCCAATGCCTGCCATCGTCTTCTTTCACCCGGTCTCTGTATGGACAGCCTTCACTCCAGTCTGACGCACAGCTGACCGCCTTGCTTCCCACCCTTTCTTTTCCACAACATAAGCCGCCTAGCAGCACCTCCGGGCTTCTCTTCGCTATCCTTCGGCACTGGTTTCCTGCTACCCGTGGTTTAAGCATCTCTTCCTCAGTGATCTGGTCTCATTTCTAGGGTGCTGATCTCATCTGAAGAATGCTCACAGTGCCCACACCCATACTTCTTGTGGCCTTTGATGTTTACTTGGGTTAACTTTGGGTTATGCCATGAGGCAGTGGTGTGGGCTTCACGTGGAGTTTATTAGGAGGCAGATGGTCAGACCCCATCTTAGACTCAGAAACTAGATCCAACCTCCAACAAGACGGCAGGTGGCTGGGATGCACAGTAACGGGAAATGTTACTCAGCACTTTGTTCACCCAGAACCCAACAAGCCTGGTGCAGGGGTGCGTGCCCTGAATTCCAGCACTCTGGAGGCAGAGGCAGACAGAATTCCTCTGAGTTCAAGGACAGCCTAGTCTACATGGGAGTTCCAGGTCAATCAAGGTTACACAGTGAGATCCTGTCTTAAAAAACAAAACTAAGAAACAACAACAAAAAAATCAACAGGCAGATATGAATCACCTATTATGTGGTTGGCATTCTGGGTGAAAAAAAGAATCAGGCAATTTCTAGCTTTAAGGAGTTCACAATCTACCAGAGAGAGACAGATACCTGAGTATACTTTTGGTGAAAGACCATAGAATTGTGGACAGGTCTGTGGTGTGTGCAGTATTGTGGGAGGCGCTGGAAAGATGTAGAGTTTGAGCTAAGTCTGGGGGAGGTGGGGGGTGGCAGAAGTGGCAGAGGAGGAGGAGGAGGAGCATTTTACACAAAAGGGAACAGCGTCTGTAGAGGTGAGATGGCAGGTGAAGACTTGAGAACTCTGGGATTGACAAGAGCTGAGAACATGGGCATCTCAGAAAGAAGTGCAGGCCAGCCATTGGTCATCAAGTTCTTCAGCGGAACCTGGGGAAAGCTGGTGATGAAACTGGCTTGTGTTCCAAGAACAAAGACTATGCCCTGAAATCAATGGAGTTCCAGGAATTTTCAAGCTACAGAGACAGAATCCCATCTCTGTGCTTGTAGGGTCACACATCTTCAAACACAAGGCTCCAAATCCGACCCTTATGAATTCTGAATTTTCCAGTTAACTTTCTACTTATTCACTTTTCTTCTGAAGAATTTGTTCTTCATCTTCTTTGTAATCACTAATCCCTTCTTTGCTTTTCTTTCCCTCATTAAAAATCTGTTTTTACCGGCCACTGCTGATCTCATTTCTCTTTCTTACCTGAATTTCTGAATTTTTCTGTTCTCTGGCATCTGTGTGGTCAGTTTACCCTGCAGGGAGCACCGTCTACTCTCACTCCCACCCTCTGCACTCTGAACTGGCCCGAGTTTCTGATGGGCATTCTTTCACGCCTTACTCACCCAAACGCTTCCCTCGGAAACCTCAGGTACAGCCACCACCCACCTCGCCCCTTCTGCAGAGTAGCTCGCCCTCTCTTTTACCAGATGGATATTATTAACTCTCAATGTGCTTTATTTCCTAGCTTTTCAACTTCTAAACTTCTCTGGGCCATTATTCGTTTCTCTTCCTGCAGCAGGGAAGCATGAATCGCCCTCCTCTCCAGTCGACTTCTCCACTCTGGCTCTGCTCTGAACCCTCTCTCCTTCTCTCAATTTCTTTCTTTTTTGCATCCTCAGCTTTTCTCTGTGCTGATGCAAAGAGCGTAACTCACTGGCTTTATGATGTACATATCTTCATTTCTGTTCTTTCTGAAATCAGGACACACTTCATAACTGTCAGTGTCTTCCTCCTCCATCACTGGCAGGTAAAATAAGGTGTGTCTGATAATTAATGCTAGATTGGTAGAATACAGCAGCTGCTAAGACCTAAGGTCTCATTTAAGCAACAGCTCTATGGCCAGTATACTTTAACTTTTCATCCAAATGCCTGCAAAGCTGTGTCTGACTACTATTCTTAATGCACGTGTCTAAGTCACACCACTATGCTGCTCTAGAGGCTCACAGGCCACACAAAAGGAAATGGAATCGCTTTTGAACTCTCTGGATCTCTGTGCCTGTCCTTGCAGGAACAACTGTCTGTGGCCTTTCCCAAAATGCAAATCTTGCCTATCACCCATGGCATGATGTGTTTTCTTTACCTTATGAGTCCTACAGCAATCACCGTTCTTCTCTCACAGCTCTTTCATCAAATATCAGATCCTCTCCTACTACCTAGAAAAGCACCTGAGGCCGGGTGCAAGTCAGATTCAATCTCAATCACACTCCTCACCATCATCCATCGTCGAGGACAAGGTGGCAAGAGTGAACAAGGACCACCTACAGAGTGGATGTCCCCCAGAGAGATGGACATAACGGCATCCTGTTGACAACTGAAGAGAATTATGCAAAACAAGTCTCTTTAACTTTTTATTTGGGGAGTAAGGGTTTTACCTAGCCTAGGTTGGTCTGATCCTTCTGGCTCCATCTCCCAAGTGCTGGAATTACAAGTGTGTATCACTATTCCAGGTGCACAACAGGTCTTACAGAACAACAACACAACTGTTATAAACTATGATCTCTGAGGAGCAGGAGGAAATAAGGAAACCGGGGTGGGGTTCTGATCAAGATTGACTTCCTCAGTCCGTTTCACAGAGGATCAGCTGAGCTTAAGAAAGGACATACATCACTTTTGGAGAGAAACATTGAAACAATTAAACTGAACCAGCTTAACGATTAACACCACAGTCCTCTAATCAATGTATGTTTTGAAAGTGGATTTGGATCAGGTAGTAGGTATCAGTACAATGAATGCTGTTGTAGTGACTAGTAGAATAAAGCCATACTAATTTTGGAAACTAAATTTAAAATTTCAATTATCCATGGCACAATTTTTTTATGGAGTTAAAAGTTTAAAATTCCCTCTAATCTGTATTTTTCAGGATCTAACTGTATAAAATCAAGATCAGAACAAAGAACTCAGGAATGTTTTCCAAATTGACGACTTAAGAAAGTAAGAATTTACTCATAGTTTAAGCCTTGTAAGAAAACATTTTCTTCTCTGTTAAAGATCTATTATTTTATGATTAAGAAAGCTCAGCTCAGCCTCACCGATGAGTTGTAGGCATTATTTAAAGGATACCAATTCTGCTTAAATTATTCCAGTGGAAGCGAGCAGAAGGTCTGGCTGTGAGCCCTCACACTGACTGTCACGTGATGAAAGACAGTCTTTTCAGTACCTAGACAGCTACACGAAGACACAGCGCTCACCAGTTAAAATAATACTCAAAACATATTAAACAATGTGACCTGAAACTACAGGTGACTAGAAGAAAACACAGGAAAGGGGCATTAGACTCAACCAGGATTACTGGGGACAAGATCCTAAAAACCTCAGGAAGTAAAAAAGAAGAATAAAGAGAATTGTGTCTACTTGCGCAGCAAAGGCAGCCAAAGAATGAAAAGCCAACCTACAGAACTGAGGAGAGTATTTGTATACTACCCACTTGACAAAGGACTGACATCCAATATATATAAAGCCTACACTCCTTCCTGAAGTATCCCCCATTGACCTATGATCACACCATATTATTGATTAGTCTAATTGAATGTCAAGAAAAAAAATCCTCAGTCTTCCCCTTATGTGCTATGTGCTCTGTGAAAAGGAATATTGCTTAAAATAAAGGAAACATCAAAGAGAAAATAATCACGCTTCTAATTACTCAGAAAGAGGGTTGGCATTCAAGTTTAAGGGACTGGGTTGGCTGGCAGCAGAAACTACAAGTGTGTGTCTACAAATGTGTGAATAAAGGGATGTACTAAGAGATAAATGAAAGAAGTAAAGAGAAAGTGGGAGTCCAAGTAAGGACTTTAGTGAAACACAGAACCATCTCTTTTAGAAAGAAGCTCAGGATCTTACCATGTTCTACAGGACCTTCCTCAAGCACACTGGTTTTGGTTTTCAGCAACTAACACACAGCTGAATATAACTATATCAGAAGAGTGTTTATTTTAAAAAATGTTTTATTTATTATTTTTATTTTATGTGTAAAAGTGTATCGCTTACATGTAGTTAGGTGCACCCATGTCATGGAGATCAGAAGAGGGCATGTGATCCCTTGGAATGGAACTGGAGTTACAGACGGTTGTTAGCTGCCATGTGGGTGCTGGGAATCAAACCCAGGTCTTCTGCAAGAGAAGCCAGTGCTCTCAACCACTGAGCCATCTCTCCAGACCCCAAGAGTGTTTATTTTTAATTATGTGTAACCAAACTGGACTATCAATGAAGTTACCAAATGAGTCTCATGGCTTTAATTTTTTAATCAATCACTCATTTAATCATCTAAAAACACTGAATCCTAGTTTCTACAAAACCACTGACTAAAGGGTGTCAAAAATGAATCAAATTTACCCATTGTAGTCACTAGGAGAGCGGAGTGTCCACAGAAATATAAAATATTGTAGATGCAGTTAAGTACTGTTGTAGCAGATAAGAACAAAGAGTTGTGCAGGGTGTTAAAGAGTTTTAGGGACAGGGATTTGGGCACAGCGAATAATGAAGCAAAGTATAGGAATCCCAAGAGAGCTTGATACAGTTTGAGATCAGAAAGGAGTCCAACATAGTCAGAATACCCAACATGCAAAATGGGGCTGAATCTCAAACCAGAGAAACAGGTAAGGTCTAGATTAGAAGTGTATGGCACTAACTCTCCTGCAACTGGGAGCCATGGTTTAAAGCAGGGACATTCTAGGGTCAAGGTTGTTTTATAGGGCAATTTCTCTGGTGGTACTAGGCACAGAGGCCAGGTGGGTAGCTGTGGTACTAACATGCCTTTTTAACAGTTGTAGGGCACTGTTTACTGTTCACCTCCTAGCACTTTAACCTTTAGATTTTTTTTTTTGTAAGAATAGAGACTTGAAATGAAAGTGGAACCTCAGACACACTTCTTTCCATAGCAGAATGTTTCCAGCCTTAGAGGTTTTCTAACACAGAAAAGGG
Source organism: Eospalax fontanierii (assembly GCA_035773235.1). NCBI lineage: Eukaryota > Metazoa > Chordata > Mammalia > Rodentia > Spalacidae > Eospalax > Eospalax fontanierii. The sequence continues at coordinate 55,948,441 of CM069542.1, read as the reverse complement.
AAAGAAACATAAACAGAAGTCACAGGCAGCAATAAAGAAGTGATAAATTCTGAGGACACTGCACACTCACAAAGAGCACTGTCAGCTCACTGATCAGTGGGCATCTCCACAGAGAAAAACCAAATGATCACTCTGCTACACCATGACAGCAACGAATTCAGCTGAAAAGTGGCCAAATAGTGCACAGGAGACAAGTGGCCTAAGCCAGCCACGACTGGCGATGGCCTTGAAGCACTTTCTCTTTAGTAACAGAAAGTCTAAAAGCTGAGAGCATTCTCCCAGAAGGCACAGCTCCCTGGCATGCACATCTTCCTGAATGCTCACATTCACGACTTCTGCAGAAGAGATATTGTAATTCACCAACCTAGTTATCAGAATGAGCTTTTAGGATTTAATTCTGTGTGCACTTCTTCATCACTAGTGCAACTACAAGGCAGTGGGCAGAAAAGGCCTGCTTCCAGCAGTTGACACCAAACCTACAAGCAACAAAGCCCAACTATCCCATTTCCTATTTGAGAACATCTGTGTGTAAACTGATGCTCAGCAAGGAGCACACACACACACACACACACACACACAAACACACACAGAGAAATATACCTGGCAAGTAGGACTGAAATAAGCAGAAATGTTCTAATTTTAGTGTGTTTTCTTCCTGAAATTCAAAGTGGTTTGTTGACCTTCTTTATTGAAAAATTTTAGATTGGACATTTCCAGATAAAAGGACTAAGAGAAGGTTTTAGCCAACAATTACTACAGTAAAATTAGCGAGATATTGTTTTTCTAAGGTCTTGGAAAACGAAGGTGGATAGTTCTGTAACACACAAAGACATACTGATGTTTAAAAATCTGCTTACTAGGCTGAGGGTGGAGCTCAGTGCTGAGCCCTTACCTAACATGTCCCACACCTTGGGTTTGATCTCCAGCAAAGCAAGAAAAGGGCGGGGCAACCCAGCACTGTTAGGGAGCAAGCAGGATAGTCTAGATGTGTTCCAGACAACTGGAGAATTCCATCAACTTTTCTGTTTGAGAAATTTTCATGACGAGAACAAAACAACCAATAATATCAACAATAAAATTACAAAACCCACACAAACATATATTATAAAGCTCAACATTGCTCTATACTTGTAATTTTCGGCAATAAGGTTCAAAAGCAGTAACTCATGGTGGTAATAAAGTGCCAGTAGTATCCTCATCAAATGAGAAACAAGGCAGCAGAGGCCACTGCATCCAACAGTTACCTCTATTGCTCCAATGGGCACTGCTCCCACAGTCCTGGTTACTGGGAGATAGGGAACAGAAACAGGAAGCAAACACGGAAAGGGAGTCCAAAAGGATCACATGTTCTTACAGGATGTCAAGAAAACTGAGAGAAGTTGAAAATGCCTCAGAAATAATCAGTTAAATACAAATAAACACGAAAGTTCTCAATATATTAACCACTCCAAAATGTGTGTGCATATATAATTTTGTATTAAAAAGCTTTAATTACATTTTATATCTGTGTGTGTGAGAGACAAAGCAGAGATGGGGTTAAGGGCATGGACAAGTGGAAGCACTGGCTGCCTTGAAGAGGACCTGGGTTCAGTTCCCAGCATGGCAGCTAACAACTGTGCTAACAGTTGTTAGTTCCAGGGGATCTATTGCCCTCTTCTGACTTCCACAGGCATTGCACAACATGGGTATACATGCATGCAATACACTCATATACATTAAAAAAAAATCTAGTAAGAAAAATATTAGTGTAAGCCTGTAATACCCATTCTTGGCAGGAGGATCAGGCTTCAAGACCCTGTTTCAAAAAATCACAGAAGAAAAATATAGAAACCATATATACACATTTATGCACATAAAGATTTATTTATTTATTTATTTATTTATTTATTTATTTATTTTTCTGATTCTTTGAGATAGGGACTCAATATGTAGCCCTAACTAGTCACTACATAGACCAGGATAGTCATGAACTCAGAGATCTATCTGCCTCTGCCTCCTAGGTGCTGAGATTAACGGTATAATAAGGCAATGTGCCACCACACCTGGCCTTTGAAACCTATATACATCAAAAGCAAAAGCAAAAACAAAACCCTAAAAACTACTTCTAGATAGGAAGCGAGGAACGGTGACGCACACCTGCTAACTGACCACTCAGAAAGCTGAGGCAAGACCTTTAATTTGAAGTCATTCTGGGCTACATGGGAAGTTCAACGTCAGCTTGGGACAAGTGTGAACCTCTCTCTTAAAACAGAGATAGAGATCAGAAAATGAAGAGGAACAGAAGGCATTCCTGGAACACACAGGCCAGTATCTCATCAGGTAAGATCTCAGGCATAACACATACCAGTCAGACGAAACACACAGTGGGAGAAGTCAGGGCCAATAATACAATTTTAATATCCATAAGAAAAGGGCTAACCCTGAAAACAAACAGTAATAAAACGTGGCCATCCTCTTAAATATGAAAGTATAAAGTTATAATAATCAAAACTAACCACCTTTCAAGAACCAGTAATTGGCAACACAACCAGCCAACAAAATACCTTGTATGTAAGAAGGAAAAAAAATCTTAAATCCACGAAGAAAGGAAAATGTACTCTGGAAAATAAGGCCAAATTAGATGAAGCAAATGAATTAGGGTTAAAAATAAAAGTGAAGTTGCGGACGGAAGAAAGCTGAGTGAGGCGGTCTAAGCAGAGAGACCACCGCTCAGGAAACGAAGCACTGGGCTGTTTCCAGGTAAGCAGAATGGTTAGCAGGAAGTTCCAAGGCAGATGAAGGAAGGCATCACTTTTCATGCAACCAATAGGCGAACAAGCCAATATCCACCCACAAAAGAGATGACAACCCAAGCAGGTTGTGGGGATCCGCACAGTCACGCAAAGAAACCTTCAGTGATGTGTGAAAACCCAGTTCTCTAGTGGCCATACAGCCAAACGTGTCACTCAGCCTCTTCCTTTAGAACTAGGGATAGGGACTTTACAGAGTCAGAAAGGACAAAGAACTGCCTTGCTCAGGGTCACATGACCAGGACCTCAGGTTTCCTGAGTCACTTCACAGACTCAAAGGTGTAAGAGGAATGGATATTATTCAACCAAGACACGGTTACTGCTTCCCACATCATTCAAGATCCACAGTGCAAACCCCCTATTGAGGAATCACTAAGACCAAACTCCTGCTAATCTCACAAGAGTTTCCGGAAGCAAAGATGTAATGGCACCAGCGAGAAACCCATGCCCACCCAGGACCGCAGCTGCGTCTCACTTAGGGCTTTTCTTCAGAGAGAAGGAAATCTATTTCCTTTGGGGATAACCAGAACACTGATCTGCTTTTCTTTTTAGGGCAGAGAATTAGATAAACTCGAAACTTTCAACTGAAGCATGACAAAAATATACATTCCCATCTATGACTACAGGTCAGTTAACCTAGATGAGTTAGTACCCTCCTCAGGCTCGGACATTAAAAAAAAACTTCAAACTTATTATCAGGATGGTAAGATGTTCTTCATTTGTTTGAAACAAGAAAAACTTATAGCTGAGAATTATGATTATCATGTAGGAAGTATGGCCTAACAGTTTTCACCTCCTAAAGCCCTTCCTTGCAAAGGCTTCATGTTACATTTCTGATGATTTCAGGATGCCATGGCTACTGGACTACTTACTTGTTCCTCGATAGCCAGGTGTTAACAGAGACACTGGACTTAGGAGGCGAGCTTTTAGCACACTTAAGCTTGTTATTAAGCCTTAAAAACAGCACAGGTTGTACCACCTGCTAGAAGTACGCAGCTCCAGAATGCGTGGTGTCTGATTTAGTGGCGGTTTCTTATATAGCGGTTTTCCTTCTAATGGGTACCATGTTTTACTTGATTGTCTATTTTTCAAATTATTTAGGCCAGGTTCTCTTTTACATCTCAGCAGACCAAGTAACAGGAAGCAGCCCAGTGTCCTCAGCTGTCCAATCTCCAGTTGGGCTCTATTCCCTAAAGGTTCCACAACCTCCCAGCATCATCAGGAGATCAACTTTTCAAACACATGAACCCAAGGGACATTTTACATCCACTTTAAAATAGTCCCATTTTCTGGAGGTCTTGGGAAAAAACCAAAACAACATTAAAAAAAAAAAAAGTACACTTGGTAAGTTCCAACCACATTAAAGAAAGACTGAGAAAACAAGTACCTGACTGAATCTCACTGAATTTATCAAACACTTGCTTAATTCTTCATCTTATTTTAATAATGAAGGAAAAAAATGTACAAAAGGATAGCATTTGTTTCGGCTGCTACATGAATTTTCTAATGAAACCAGCAAATGTGAGTGACAGATTGTTAAACCAGTAGAAGCTGTGGTGCTTGCAAGGTGAACCGTTTTCCCCAAGTTCACCAATTATGCAGCCATTGGGCTTGATGACCTGTTGCTACTAGCTTGCCTTCCTGTTCCTGCTTTGCTTTTGATAGGAAGGAGGTTTGCAATAGAGTCAGAGATGATCCAGAGTTGTTAAGTTTCTTATACTTGGCAATATGAGCATCAACAATGGAGCACTGACAAAGGTCCATTCATTGTTCCTAACACTGTTTTTCAGGATCAATAACGTGCTTTGGCAAAATGCAGACTAACGCTAAGAGGACAATGTCTGGATCTAAAATGAGAACTGGTTTTCCCAGGAATGAATCTAATTTTTTTCATCTCAATAAATAGCAAAGCAAGTACACAAACTCTTAAGAAGTAGGAATGGACCAGAGATGGCTCAGCGGTTAAGAGCACTGGCTGCTCCCGCAAAGGACCTGGTTCGATTCCCAGCACCTACATGGCGGCTAACAACTGTCAGTTAACTTCAGTTCCACGGAATCCACACTCACCTCTGACCTCCACGGGCATTGCAGGACACAGGTGCACTTACACACATGCAAGCAATACACTCATACACATAAATAAAATAATAAAAATGAGAAAAAAAAAATCAAAAGAAGTAGGGGCAACTGCTCCCCAGACTCTGGTTAAGACCTTATGGAGAGCAAGGGCACAGTGCCTGCGATTATCCTGGTAACATCCTGTGAGCTGAGAGAAAAACAACATCACAGAGTTTTTGACTTCCTGTGTCTTGGATCTACTACCATTTTCCGTGGGTGTCAAACGACCAGAGTGTACCCAAATTTGCCTTTGTTGCCTCTTAAAAGTCAAATTAAATGGGCATGGTGGTGCATGCCTTTAATCCTAACATTTGGAGACAGAGATAGGCAGATCTTTGTGAGTTCAAGGCCAGTCTGGTCTATATAGTTGAGTTCCAAGTCAGCTGGTGTTACAAGGAGACACAGTCTCAAAAAGACCAAAAAAAGAGTCAAATTAACTTTGATAATATCTGGTATCACACACACATGCTGCTTATGTGTTATAGCTAAGGATTATTTACCATTTATATACCAGTTAAACAAACCCCACAGTGATAACTAAGGAGCAAAATACTTTGACAATAAGCCAATTTAATGACAATAGTTCTACAATCATCTCAAGGTAGTTAGAACTATAGATTAATCTGGACCTTTTAACAGATGGCGTGTTAACACAGTACTTTGGAGGAGGCACTATTATGATCAGGATTTCTATGGTACACAGGTCTTCCAAGTGTAGCTTAAAGACCACATCTAGGTGTCTTATAACACTAAACTCAACATTCCACTCAAGCTTCCGCAACCAAAAGTCAACCCAGTAGAACATTTACTCCCAAATTCATATTGCACCCATCAACATGTTCAGACATCACCCCCACAAGTCTCTGTAGAGGTTCTAAGCATTCAGTCTAACACTTCTTCACATGCTTGGTGAAAACCAAGACCACGTTTGATGCTATTAACTGCAATACCCCGCACCGATGCAGCAAGCTTACCTGTTTTCCACAGATTTTGTCAGTGAGGTCTATAAGCTGACTTCCCTCAGTGCTACTGCTTACAGCACATCTAAGATTCAGGTCTTCATATGAACCACTACACCGCACAGTGACTGTACATACAACAGTCACCTAGGCCTGCTTCGATTCCCCGTAAGCCAGGGCCATGGACAGCACGAGGAACAAAGGAGTTCTGTCCTACTTCACTGGCTGAGGCAAGAGAAAAAGGGGCACCTCTGTTTGTACAAACAACACTGCTGGCAAAGCCACTGCAAAAGGATGGGAAAGCATTCAATCTGCCTCGAAACATGGTAATTTCTCTTTCAGCTATTTCTGTATGACCAAAAAGGAACCAGGAAGTATAATCTGCAATTTTAAATGCATTTAAGGACAGTCCATCTTCTCACTGGCTATGAAATGGATTGAGATAACTTCACCTGTCAATAAGTGGCAAAGTTTTGTTGTGTTTTCCCTAAATAGTCTAATGGACTGAAATGAGGTCATGTCCAGGCTCCTGCTGTCTCATATAAATGCTAAGAACTTCCTTCGATTTGCAGTGACACAGGAGATGCAGCTCATTATGTCCCACTTGAGTCATTCCACAAGGGTATGAAAGAGGATAAACTCTTTAAAATTCAACCTCCAGTACCTATTAATTCCACAATGTATCGTTTACTCGCCTAGCATTTCCTATCTCAGAACAGCAATGATATCAGAAGAGTGGGAGAGGAAGAGGAGTGGGAGAGGAAGAAGAGTGGGCGGGGAAGAAGAGTGGGAGAGGAAGAAGAGTGGGAGAGGAAGAAGAGTGGGAGAGGAAGAAGAGTGGGAGAGGAAGAAGAGTGGGAGAGGAAGAAGAGTGGGAGAGGAAGAGGAGTGGGAGAGGAAGAAGAGTGGGCGAGGAAGAAGAGTGGGAGAGGAAGAAGAGTGGGAGAGGAAGAGGAGTGGGAGAGGAAGAGGAGTGGGGGGGGAAGAAGAGAGGGCGGGGAGGAAGAGTGGGAGAGGAGGAAGAGGGGGAGAGGAAGAAGAGGGGGAGAGGAAGAAGAGTGGGAGAGGAAGAAGAGTGGGCGGGGAAGAAGAGTGGGAGAGGAAGAAGAGTGGGAGAGGAAGAGGAGTGGGAGAGGAAGAGGAGTGGGAGAGGAAGAGGAGTGGGAGAGGAAGAGGAGTGGGAGAGGAAGAGGAGTGGGCGGGGAAGAAGAGTGGGAGAGGAAGAAGAGTGGGAGAGGAAGAAGAGTGGGAGAGGAACAAGAGTGGGAGAGGAAGAAGAGTGGGAGAGGAAGAGGAGTGGGAGAGGAAGAAGAGTGGGAGAGGAAGAAGAGTGGGAGAGGAAGAGGAGTGGGAGAGGAAGAAGAGTGGGAGAGGAAGAGGAGTGGGAGAGGAAGAAGAGTGGGAGAGGAAGAGGAGTGGGCAGGGAAGAAGAGTGGGAGAGGAAGAAGAGTGGGAGAGGAAGAGGAGTGGGAGAGGAAGAGGAGTGGGAGAGGAAGAAGAGTGGGCGAGGAAGAAGAGTGGGAGAGGAAGAGGAGTGGGAGAGGAAGAGGAGTGGGAGAGGAAGAGGAGTGGGAGAGGAAGAAGAGTGGGAGAGGAAGAGGAGTGGGAGAGGAAGAAGAGTGGGCGAGGAAGAAGAGTGGGAGAGGAAGAAGAGTGGGAGAGGAAGAGGAGTGGGAGAGGAAGAAGAGTGGGAGAGGAAGAGGAGTGGGCGGGGAAGAAGAGTGGGAGAGGAAGAAGAGTGGGAGAGGAAGAGGAGTGGGAGAGGAAGAGGAGTGGGAGAGGAAGAAGAGTGGGCGAGGAAGAAGAGTGGGAGAGGAAGAAGAGTGGGAGAGGAAGAGGAGTGGGAGAGGAAGAGGAGTGGGAGAGGAAGAAGAGTGGGAGAGGAAGAGGAGTGGGAGAGGAAGAAGAGTGGGCGAGGAAGAAGAGTGGGAGAGGAAGAGGAGTGGGAGAGGAAGAGGAGTGGGAGAGGAAGAAGAGTGGGAGAGGAAGAGGAGTGGGAGAGGAAGAAGAGTGGGAGAGGAAGAGGAGTGGGTGAGGAAGAAGAGTGGGAGAGGAAGAGGAGTGGGAGAGGAAGAAGAGTGGGAGAGGAAGAGGAGTGGGAGAGGAAGAAGAGTGGGCGAGGAAGAAGAGTGGGAGAGGAAGAGGAGTGGGAGAGGAAGAGGAGTGGGAGAGGAAGAGGAGTGGGAGAGGAAGAAGAGTGGGAGAGGAAGAGGAGTGGGAGAGGAAGAAGAGTGGGCGAGGAAGAAGAGTGGGAGAGGAAGAAGAGTGGGAGAGGAAGAGGAGTGGGAGAGGAAGAAGAGTGGGAGAGGAAGAGGAGTGGGCGGGGAAGAAGAGTGGGAGAGGAAGAAGAGTGGGAGAGGAAGAGGAGTGGGAGAGGAAGAGGAGTGGGAGAGGAAGAAGAGTGGGCGAGGAAGAAGAGTGGGAGAGGAAGAAGAGTGGGAGAGGAAGAGGAGTGGGAGAGGAAGAGGAGTGGGAGAGGAAGAAGAGTGGGAGAGGAAGAGGAGTGGGAGAGGAAGAAGAGTGGGCGAGGAAGAAGAGTGGGAGAGGAAGAAGAGTGGGAGAGGAAGAAGAGTGGGAGAGGAAGAGGAGTGGGAGAGGAAGAAGAGTGGGAGAGGAAGAAGAGTGGGAGAGGAAGAGGAGTGGGAGAGGAAGAAGAGTGGGAGAGGAAGAGGAGTGGGAGAGGAAGAAGAGTGGGAGAGGAAGAGGAGTGGGCAGGGAAGAAGAGTGGGAGAGGAAGAAGAGTGGGAGAGGAAGAGGAGTGGGAGAGGAAGAGGAGTGGGAGAGGAAGAAGAGTGGGCGAGGAAGAAGAGTGGGAGAGGAAGAGGAGTGGGAGAGGAAGAGGAGTGGGAGAGGAAGAGGAGTGGGAGAGGAAGAAGAGTGGGAGAGGAAGAGGAGTGGGAGAGGAAGAAGAGTGGGCGAGGAAGAAGAGTGGGAGAGGAAGAAGAGTGGGAGAGGAAGAGGAGTGGGAGAGGAAGAAGAGTGGGAGAGGAAGAGGAGTGGGCGGGGAAGAAGAGTGGGAGAGGAAGAAGAGTGGGAGAGGAAGAGGAGTGGGAGAGGAAGAGGAGTGGGAGAGGAAGAAGAGTGGGCGAGGAAGAAGAGTGGGAGAGGAAGAAGAGTGGGAGAGGAAGAGGAGTGGGAGAGGAAGAGGAGTGGGAGAGGAAGAAGAGTGGGAGAGGAAGAGGAGTGGGAGAGGAAGAAGAGTGGGCGAGGAAGAAGAGTGGGAGAGGAAGAGGAGTGGGAGAGGAAGAGGAGTGGGAGAGGAAGAAGAGTGGGAGAGGAAGAGGAGTGGGAGAGGAAGAAGAGTGGGAGAGGAAGAGGAGTGGGTGAGGAAGAAGAGTGGGAGAGGAAGAGGAGTGGGAGAGGAAGAAGAGTGGGAGAGGAAGAGGAGTGGGAGAGGAAGAAGAGTGGGCGAGGAAGAAGAGTGGGAGAGGAAGAGGAGTGGGAGAGGAAGAGGAGTGGGAGAGGAAGAGGAGTGGGAGAGGAAGAAGAGTGGGAGAGGAAGAGGAGTGGGAGAGGAAGAAGAGTGGGAGAGGAAGAAGAGTGGGAGAGGAAGAAGAGTGGGAGAGGAAGAGGAGTGGGAGAGGAAGAAGAGTGGGAGAGGAAGAGCAGTGGGAGAGGAAGAGGAGGGGGAGAGGAAGAGGAGTGGGCGAGGAAGAGGAGTGGGCGAGGAAGAGGAGTGGGCGAGGAAGAGGAGTGGGAGAGGAAGAGGAGTGGGCGGGGAAGAAGAGTGGGAGAGGAAGAGGAGTGGGAGAGGAAGAAGAGTGGGCGAGGAAGAGGAGTGGGAGAGGAAGAAGAGTGGGAGAGGAAGAAGAGTGGGAGAGGAAGAAGAGTGGGAGAGGAAGAAGAGTGGGAGAGGAAGAGGAGTGGGAGAGGAAGAGGAGTGGGAGAGGAAGAAGAGTGGGCGAGGAAGAGGAGTGGGAGAGGAAGAGGAGTGGGAGGGGAAGAAGAGTGGGAGAGGAAGAAGAGTGGGCGGGGAAGAGGAGTGGGAGGGGAAGAGGAGTGGGAGAGGAAGAGGAGTGGGAGAGGAAGAGGAGTGGGCGAGGAAGAGGAGGGGGCGGGGAAGAGGAGTGGGAGGGGAAGAGGAGTGGGTGAGGAGGAGGAGTGGGAGAGGAAGAGGAGTGGGCGAGAAAGAGGAGTGGGAGAGGAAGAGGAGTGGGAGAGGAAGAAGAGTGGGCGAGGAAGAAGAGTGGGAGAGGAAGAGGAGTGGGAGAGGAAGAGGAGTGGGCGGGGAAGAGGAGTGGGCGGGGAAGAGGAGTGGGAGGGGAAGAGGAGTGGGAGGGGAAGAGGAGTGGGCGAGGAAGAGGAGTGGGAGAGGAAGAGGAGTGGGAGAGGAAGAGGAGTGGGAGAGGAAGAGGAGTGGGAGAGGAAGAGGAGTGGGCGGGGAAGAGGAGTGGGCGGGGAAGAGGAGTGGGCGGGGAAGAGGAGTGGGCGGGGAAGAGGAGTGGGAGAGGAAGAGGAGTGGGAGAGGAAGAGGAGTGGGAGAGGAAGAGGAGTGGGAGAGGAAGAGGAGTGGGCGGGGAAGAGGAGTGGGCGGGGAAGAGGAGTGGGAGAGGAAGAGGAGTGGGAGAGGAAGAGGAGTGGGCGAGGAAGAGGAGTGGGCGGGGAAGAGGAGTGGGCGGGGAAGAGGAGTGGGCGGGGAAGAGGAGTGGGCGGGGAAGAGGAGTGGGCGGGGAAGAGTGGGCGGGGAAGAGGAGTGGGAGGGGAAGAGGAGTGGGGGGGGGAGAGGAGTGGGAGAGGAAGAGGAGTGGGAGAAGAAGAGGAGTGGGCGGGGAAGAGGAGTGGGCGGGGAAGAGGAGTGGGCGGGGAAGAGGAGTGGGCGGGGAGGAGGAGTGGGCGGGGAGGAGGAGTGGGCGGGGAGGAGGAGTGGGCGAGGAGGAGGAGTGGGCGAGGAGGAGGAGTGGGAGAGGAGGAGGAGTGGGAGAGGAGGAGGAGTGGGCGGGGAAGAGGAGTGGGCGGGGAAGAGGAGTGGGCGGGGAGGAGGAGTGGGCGGGGAGGAGGAGTGGGCGGGGAGGAGGAGTGGGCGGGGAGGAGGAGTGGGCGGGGAGGAGGAGTGGGCGGGGAGGAGGAGTGGGCGGGGAGGAGGAGTGGGCGGGGAGGAGGAGTGGGCGGGGAGGAGGAGTGGGCGGGGAGGAGGAGTGGGCGGGGAGGAGGAGTGGGCGGGGAGGAGGAGTGGGCGGGGAGGAGGAGTGGGCGGGGAGGAGGAGTGGGCGGGGAGGAGGAGTGGGCGGGGAGGAGGAGTGGGCGGGGAGGAGGAGTGGGCGGGGAGGAGGAGTGGGCGGGGAGGAGGAGTGGGCGGGGAGGAGGAGTGGGCGGGGAGGAGGAGTGGGCGGGGAGGAGGAGTGGGCGGGGAGGAGGAGTGGGCGGGGAGGAGGAGTGGGCGGGGAGGAGGAGTGGGCGGGGAGGAGGAGTGGGCGGGGAGGAGGAGTGGGCGGGGAGGAGGAGTGGGCGGGGAGGAGGAGTGGGCGGGGAGGAGGAGTGGGCGGGGAGGAGGAGTGGGCGGGGAGGAGGAGTGGGCGGGGAGGAGGAGTGGGCGGGGAGGAGGAGTGGGCGGGGAGGAGGAGTGGGCGGGTGGCCACCACTCCTGGAGGCAGGGCACCAGCTTTACTTCTCTGTAGCGCTTCAGACACATGAAGGCTCAACTCGGCTTCAAGGGTGGGACAAAAGTACAGTGATCAGGCAAAGGAAGAACAACAAAAGGGATTCTCTGAGTCACTGGATAGGCTAACTTAACATTCTCCATCATTATTTAATCTCTGAAACAAGCTGAGCTGAGGCCTGATAACTTTCAACAGACCTAGAAAACACTGCATCACTCTGTCCCCCACCTGAGACTGGAACGTCTGGAGGAGCAGACAGTGGACTAGCGTTTTCTAATCTTGTCAAAATCAGAGTCACATTCAAGCCACACTCAGAACTGTCAGACCTTATGCACAGCACCATTCAAACTTACAGGTCTGCTCAGTCCAAACAGACCTTGTCTAGTGGAGCACAGCAAATACGTCACTGAAATATCAGGTAAAACATCCTCAGTTGGGTGGGGAAATAATACATTCTGGCTACAATATTGTCTACAGCCTACAATTTCATCCTGACAATACACCTCTACGCAAAAAGTCGATGAGGAAACAGAATTTTATAATTTGGTGAGGAAAAAGGATCAGATTTAAAAATTCAACATGGCTAAAATTTCAAGAAAGTTCCTTTAATGCATAGAAAAGGGACACTCTCTGGTGGCACAAAACTTTAATGTTAGCAGGCAGAAGTGGGAGGATCTCTATGAGAGTTGGGCCAGCCTAGTCTATACACTGAGTTCCAAGTCAGTTGGGGCTACAGGGAGACCCTAGCTTGAAAGAAGGAAAAGAAAGAAAGAAAAAGAAAAAAGAGAGAAAAAGACAGAGGAGAAAAAAAGACAGCAGGAGGGAGGGAGGGAGGGAGGGAGGGAGGGAGGGAGGGAGGGAGGGAGGGAGGGAGGGAGGGAGAGGGAAAGGGAGTCTCATTCAGGCTTTGATGTAAAAAGAAAGACTGGAAAGACTTTTCAAACTCATTTCTATTTTTCACTTCCCAAGCTGTCCTATAAATCAACGCTGTTCAAACAATCATCTGAGTCACTGGTATATGAACTCTTACACTTACACAAGGGGAAACGGCACAAACAACTCAGAAAACAGATGAAGAAAAAACCCGGAGCCGACGTGTGGTGCACGCCTCTAATCCCAGCACTGAGAGGCAGAGGCAGGAGGATCTCTGAGTTCAAGGCCAGTCTAGTCTACACGCAAGTCCCAGGACAGCTGGCTGGTAGAGCACGCTAGCACAGATGCAGACAGATGTGCTATGGGGAGACAGACCCACTGTCTTGGCGATATAAGATCTCTCCCCTTTCTGGCCGCCACCAACTCACTGCAGCCTGACTGAACAGATGGTACATCATCCCTCGTGGTCAACGTCTCCGCACTGACCGCTCTGCCGCCCACGTCCTAGCTGTCCTGCTCACACCCCGGCCAGCTTAGGGTCGTCTCCCTGTGCTTCTTCCCTCGGCACCCATCCCTTCTGTATCAGGTACCCAGCTCTCATGTGACTGGAGCCTGGGCTCTACCCCATCCACTGCCTCTAGCAGGACTACAACCTTGGTTTTCAATATGCCCAGTACTGCATGCAGTGTACTAGAGACAGGAAAATGAATGACTTTCTTCACAAAAACAAGATGAAGTCTCACTGCTTCCCAGGCTGGGCAAGTGACCCTCCAGGCTCAGCTACACTAACACCGGGGACACAGGTGTGCAGCACTGGGCCTTGTTTGAATGATTTTCTTTGACTTAAGAAATTCAAAGCAGTCTCTAACTGACTGAAGAATACTAAAAACAGTGATGACTTCAGAAATTCCCATTTGAAAACTTCCTGAAAGAAACTTCCCTGAAAGTTCTTATTAATATATTATTATCATTATTATTTACATTTTGTTTATTTATTTTGGGGAGAAGGTGCTTTGGGAGGTCAGAGGACAGCCTGCAGGAGCTGAACTCACTGTCAGGCTTGGTGGGAGGGGCTTTTAACCACTGAGGCATCTTGTTGTTCCTGACTTAATATTTTTACCCTATTTAGTGAAAAAGAGCTATACTGACTATTAAATACACATTATGCTCCATGTCTGCTAAACACCCAGACATCAGAGCAGAATGTTCCCATAGACAGTTGGCACTACAACAGTAAGTTTATGGCAAGCAACCTGCCTAAGGACATCTACTTCCTTCCTTTTTTTTTTTTGTCCTTTAAGACAGGGTCTCCCTGTAGCCCCAGTTGGCCTGGAACTCACAGATACCTGCCTGCCTCTGCCTCCTAAGTGCCCAGTTTTAAGTATGTCTTTTTAATTACTATGTCATCAGAAACCACACAGAAAGATAAGAATATAAAAATGTATATACTATTCAACATTTAAAGCTAATAATTTAAGTTTCATGAGTTCTTTATTTTATATGCTTTTATTATCTCTTACTTTTAAAATTAATTTAATTATTTGTTTTTGGTTTTTTGTTTTGAGACAGTCTTATTCAGTAGCCCAGACTGGCATGGCACTCTTGTTTTCCACACAGGTTTCAATCTCACAGGTGATCCTCCTGCTTCAGCTTCCTAGTGCTGGGATTATAAGCATGAGTCACCATGACTCCAACAGCCTTTTGCTTTGCATCATTCCATTTATATTTCCACAGAAGTCACACCTGCAGTTGCCACAGCATACCACTTAAGAAATTCGTTAGTGTCTTTGTCTCTTGCTAAAAGTTATCCCACTTAAAGAAATTGAAGACCTCACAGTTTCTTACTCCAGGTTACTAAGCATGGCCTCTGTGATCTAGAGTCAGGAGACATTTTCTTCAGCAAGTTCACTCAATTCAATAATATAATAAAAAAGGAAATGAAGCATTCTTTGCAACTACAAAGAACATTTTAAGGACAAAATAACAAATAGGAGAACTTAGTTTCTTTTAGGTAGTGAGACATGTGATTTCAGCCAGCCATGCTCTCAGGATATGTTGTTACCATACATTCACAAACACTGAAACTGGGGCCACTCCACAAGCTGACTGCTAAACTAGAAACAAGAGGCAGAACACAGTAAGCATGGAGATTCACTTTTACAGTGAGAACTATTCTCCTACCTAAAGAACAGAGCATCCAAAGAAAGAAAAGGCTCCAAACAAAGTAAGAAATTATTTAGAATGATACAGTTTTAGGAATGTTGAAAAATTATATAATATTTGCTAATTGTTTGAAGTATATATTAAATAGTCTTTTCAATAAAATTGGCACATAATACTATTCAGTACAGCACACAATTCCGTTTTAGATTATGATCAACTGCGAATCAACCATGACAAGATGCACAGTGGGCTTAGACGCAGAATGACAAGTGTGGTGGCACACACCTTTACTCTCAGCACTTAAGGTAGAGTCAGCCCCTGTGAGATCGAGGCCAGCCTAGTCAATGCGTGGAGCTCCAGACCAGCTCAGGCTATAGGGATAGCCTGTCTCAAAAATAAACAAACAAACAAAGCAGAATGCGAGGAGAGAAGAAAGAAATTCCATTTACTTTTCCTTCACTGTGAGCAGCTACATGACAGACACTGCTGAGGGGGAAAGGCTTATTTTGGTTCACTGGTGTTTCACAGCTGTCCATCCATTTTGACGGGCCAAGTATGGTGCAGCAAAGCAGTTCACATCTCTCCCGCCAGGAAGCAGAGAAAGATGACAGAGGAAGGAACAGAGCAAAGAGTTCACAGTCTCCCACAGGCCTACTTCCTCTAACGAGGCTCCACCTCCTATCTCACCACCTCCTGATAATGACACGGTATTATGGAAACTGCCACACAAAAACAGAAAAGGCAGCAATCTTCCAATGTCATGTCCATCTTGAACCTATGAGCTTCCTGTCTTAATTTCGACACCTGAAAGTACATGTCACATATTATTAGAATGCAGCACGTTTCAGAGTCAGGAAACAAGAAAAAGGAATGTGCACCCAGTCTTCAGTTAAATATTCAGTTTAGTTTCTGAAACTACTGGTCTTCTCAACCTCCATAGTCTAAAGTATTCACTGAAATTAGAAGCAAAAAGGAGAAAGAAAAGAGACTGACAGCAAATCCAAGCAGCAATAAACTGTCCTGGGAAGAATTCCAAAATGCAGTAAAGACCGAGAGAATTAAATTACAGAAACCTCAAACAACATTCCAGAAATACACTTTATAAGCCGATTTGTCTCTTCCATGCTAATACACCCAGGAAGTAATAATACACTTGTGCAAAATGCCATTTGTGTATGAGACACATCTCCAATTCAGATTATGTGCATGTCAGGTTAGCGGCAGGGACACCAAGTTTAGCGCTTTGATTTAATTTTGGTTTGTTATAGTACTGTGGCAGTGATGCTATTTTTTGTTTATGAACGTGCATTTTATTCTAAGAACTATTTTTGGATATTTAAATTTGGGGGTGAGGGGACACTCTCAAGCTCCTTTTCAGTACTCATTTCTTTGCTGCTAGGAGAAAATTTTAGATTAGCTTCTTAAAGTTGTTTTGAAGATGACCAAGGTCAAAGGAACAAAACATTCCTTATATTTCCAGTACTCTGGGTTTATTATTTTGTTTTCTGTTTCTCACAGATGAACAAGAGAAAGAAATTTAAAAGCAAAACCACATTACAGGTCTTGTTCTATAAGAATGGCAGAACCTGCAGTAGTTTAATCACAAACACACACAGAGGCGCTCGTGCACACCGTGGACCCGTCTGAACAGCCATCATCACTTACTCTGACCAGCAACCACGGCCCAGGAGTCTGATGGCACAGCGGGTAGCCTCAGCCACTGAAGGCCACAGCTTCTGCCTGGCACTCAGGCTCCTGCCCGTTAATTCCTGAAGGGATGAGACTGTTTCCAAGTTGATCCCCCACCTATCCCTTACCTGGGCTGAAGAACCTGTAGGATGATCTGGAAGCTTCTTTTTAAAAAATTATTTTTATTTTATGTGTCTGAATGTGTTGCCTGCACGTATGTAAGTACACCCATGTCGTGCAATGTCTGTGGGGATCAGAAGAGGGGGTTGGAAGAGGGGGTTGGATCCCCTAGAACTGGAATTATGGATGGTTGTAGCTGCTATGTGGGTGCTAGGAACCAAACCCAGGTCCTCTGCAAGAGTAGCCATGTTCTTAACTGCTGAATCATTTCTCCAGCCCTGGAAGCTTCTTTTATCAAAGCCAGGATGCCGTTGACTGAATGAGCAAAGGGATAGGTTCCCAGAATAAAAGTCACATTTCAGTCTCATGTTCTCTGCAGATGTAGATATTTCAAATGTACAGTACAGACTGACTTTTCCCCTTAGATGAATATGTAAGCTACTGACACAAACCTGGCTTAGTGCTAACACACAGCCAATACAAGTGTACTATAAATAAACGATCAAATAAAATTACTGTTTTCCATTTTATTTTCTCTATTAGAAATCTAGTCAGATCTTTAAAAACAACAAAAACAGGCTATAGAGATGGCTCAGATGTTCAGAGGACTGGGATTTTGTTCTCAGCACCCACATTCGGCACTCCAGCTGCAAGGGATCCAATGTTCTCTTTTGGCTGTCACAGGCACTGCTCTCACATGGTACACATATACATGTAGATAAGCACACATACACATAAAATAATAAATAAATCTTTAAATGCTTTCAAACAAATAGAAGACTAAAATCTATGCTAATCCAAGGGCACCAGACTTGGGTCAACCAAGGCCTAGTCCATAAACTAAAAGTGCTCAAAGGAAAATGGTGCTTCTCAATTGGCAAGGACTCAGATGTAGAATTAACATTGTTCAGAGACCCACATGAGGCCCAACCACTCACTAACAAGGTACAAACCTAAGTCTAGAGAAAGAAAAAATCTGTACAGAGAGAGCAAGGAAGTGTTTGGAAGTGTCAGAACATCATTTGAGCTCCTGGGTCAGAGTTGCCTCCTTTGAGAACCGGCTGCAATGGAGGGCAAGGCGGAGGGTGAATGGAGAGGACGCACCGCACCGAGCAGAGTACTAGAAAGGGTTTTCTTGACGTCTAATTCACATGCTAAACAACTCACAACTCACCTGTTTGAAATGTGCTTTTACTATATTCATAAAGTTGTGTATTACCATAACAAATTAGAGGAATTTTCTTCATCCACTAAAGAAGCCACACAATTTAGCTGTTTCTAACACCCAGACCATGACCCTCCCCAGACCTAAACAAACATGAACTGACTTTCTCTTTCTATAGATTTCATTATCCTAGGTATTTTCTATAAATAGAATCACATAATATTGTTCCTTATGAAAATACAGGTTTCTGGACTTCACTATCTGGAAATCAAGTATGTAGGTCAGACAATACAATAAGACTAGTGAAGAGGAAAAAGTCATGTATATGAGTGTGTACATGCCAGCTACTTGGTTTGTGAACATTCTCCTGAGAGTGCTTCATTTTTCTCACTCAAACATGAAACAAGGTCACCATGAGAGAAGGAGGTTGGGAGATCTCAGACAGGGAACAAAGTGTGAAATAATCAGTTGAGAGAGAGGAAAGGACGAGCCAGGAAGACAGAGTATGATTGCCTGGCAGAATTAAAGACCTACTTGAGGTTCGTGGCCATGAATTGAAAATGAGAGAGATCTGCAGGGTTTTAACTTTTTTTTCACAGCCGCATTTAGCTGCAAAAAATGTAAAAACAATGTAAGTAGAGCACTTTAACCTGAGTTCATTCTCACTCAGTTTTAGCTGCACCTGACTTACTAAAGACGTTCCCATTTCCATTGCCATGAAAATTCCTAATAGAAATTTTTTTTTTGGGGGGGGGGGAGTTCTGTTTGTTTATTTTGTTTATTTGTTTGTTTTATGAGAAAGGGATTCCCTATAGCTCCAGGAGGCCTGGAACTCAACATGGAGATCAGGCTGGCCCCTATCTCACAGGGACCTGCCTGCCTATGCCTCCTGAATGCTGTGATTAAAGGTGTGTGCTACCATGCCTGACCCTGACAAAAATCTAGAGACAACTTCATACCAAATGCTCTAAGCTGGAAGAGCTTACATGGGAAGAACACGGGTACAACTCGTGACATTCCACTATTGCTTTACACTTATTATCTAATATAACTCCCACAATGCTTCTTATAAATAACTATCTCTACTTATCAGCGCCCCAAGTTCCCAACACAAAGTGACCAGGACCATACCGTATCAACTCTGAAGTTCTTTTCTTTTTATCATTATATAAACCTTCATTCTATAACCAAGAACTGGAGCCTAGGGTATTAAGTGGTCTGTCCAAAGCCCATCTGTTTTTGAATGGTACAGACACTGTCTCCTCAATGAATGCTATCTGACCCTCACACTGCTAAAAAAGCTCCACTCTGCTGCTGTAAGTCTCGTGCTAAATCTAGAGCTAGGTGGAGCAGTTCTGTCTTCAAAGTCTCCTCTGTCACTCCTAAACTCCATTCACGTACTAGCCCTTCGCCTTTCACTCAGGAACACTTTGCCCTACCGCTCTCCTCATTTGACCTCCCTTTTTACCTCTGCTAATACCATTTACAAATAGGCTAGTTACTTCTTTTCTCCAAAGATTTTATGTAAAAAGTATCTACAGTACAGTACTCAGAATATTAAATAAGATCGATTAATAAAATCAGTAGCAAAGGTTACATTTAGAGTAAGTTATTACCGCCTTAAGATTTCTGGAGGCAGGAATTACAACTAACATATACTTTCTATTGCTTTTCCTTTGGCTCTATGCATGTGGTACATGTTCAAATACCATCTGGCTGGCTTTCTGTAAGAACTGATAAGCTGATCCTAAAATACATATGGAAATGAAAGGAGTCCAGAAAAGCTACTGAAACCTTCAGAAGGAAGTGAAACTAGAGAACTCCTACTTCTCTATTTCAAGCTGTACTACCATATTCCACTGATCCTAACAATGAGCATATTATAAGGATAGACATACAGGGCAATGGAACAGAACTGACAGTCCAGAAATACACTTTCATATTGATAGTTCACTGAGTTATTTATTATTGAGGTTTTCACAGTACTGGAGAACAAACCCAGAGCCTTCCACAAGTTAGGCAAATACTCTACTACCAAGGGATAGCCTAGTCAGTAGTCAGCTGGTTTCTAACAAGAGTAATAAGAAACAGAATTAGTTCTTGATGATTTTAGTTTAGCCAAAAACTTAGATGATTACAAAATACTAATAAAATATACTTCATCTAAACTAAAAACTTGTATGCAATAAAGAACACCATCAACAAAGCAAAAAGGTAACCCATAGAACAGGAGAAAAAAATTGCAAATTAAAATATAACACAACAATCCAATTTAAGAAACAAGGAAACGATCTGACAGACAGTTCTCCAAAGAAGACGCAATGTGTAAATGGCCTGTGCGGCACACTAAAGGCAGAGCAGGACTGTTTGCTGGGGACGCCAGTAAAACTGCAATGGTCACTTGGTGGCATAGGCCATTCCGGCTACTCAGAAGGCTGAGGGGAGAGGATTACCAGATCAAGGCTTGCCTAGGCCATACAGCAAGTTAAGCATGTGTGAGTTCCTAGGTTCAATTCCTAGATACGGGAAAAAAAAACAACCAGCCGTGATACATTACTTCACCCTTCTCATATCCAAGAAATGGATAATAACTGCGGTAGGAAACTTTTAACTGTGGTAGAGCTGACTGGAATCTTTGAGATTATGCAGATGACACAAGAGGCAAACCCACAGGTAGCTAGCTGCCCTTGCCAGCACCTGATTCCACTGCATTTCGCACGTGGAGGTCATTTCTGTAATGCCGAATCAACAGAAAGATTTGTCCGACTTTGGACTTTTTTGTGACAGGTGACAAATGGTATCTCAATGTGGTTTTGGTTGAATTATTCTGGAATTAAGCTACGCATCTTAGCTGGAGTACAGTGGCTTACATCTATAAATCCAACACCTGGACACTAGTGCAAGACTGCCATGAGTTCAAGGCCAGCCTGGGCTAGAGTGTGACTGCCTCAAAAACAATGCAACTAGTGTTAAGAATAATTTAAGCCTTCTTCAAATGCTTGCGGCTTCTGCACGGTTTTCAATCACTATCTCTGGTTCTTTTTCCTTTGGAGTTGTTGATCTTACCTAATTTAGGAACTCTTTATGTATTAAGGATAATGAAAGCTGCAAATGTTTTTTTTTTTTTTCCTAATTTTTCTTTCGACTTTGCTTAGTTCTTTTTTTCAGTTTTACAGCTACACTGGATGATCATTTCTTTTTGACTTTTGGATTGGTTCTCTGTGTTTGTTCTTTCAAGTAGATGGGCTCACTTTTCTAATTCATTCATTCACCTTGGTGTATGGCGCGAGGAATGGAACCACTTTTGACTTTTATCCTATATGAACATACTTGAATAAGGCTTTCTTGGCTGAGCTTACAGTCTGTGCATATGTATTTATTCAAACATTTGGTCTATGACAAAAAACATTATGTGCTATTCTAAGGCCAGGAGATTTTATATTCCAGTTTAGAAAACACAAAGTTCCATTTTCTGAGGAAAAAAACCCCAGATATCCAAGTGCTATTTAGTGCTCTGAAAGGCTTTCGGTGTTTCTGAAAAAACTAGCATGAGTCATGTTCTCTCTCTAATTATGTCAGGTAAGGCCAAAGATAACCAAGTTCTAGGTTTCACATATTAATTATAAGTTAGTTTAGTGGCTGGGAACAGCAACCCCTTGGTAGTGTGTGCAGTCTGTTGCTGGTATAGGATGCCCTAAGGGACTTTGAGGACAGTTTGCCACCGTATATCCATGTCTCTGATCCCAATGCTGTCCCCAGAGGGGGCTCCAGATAGGTATTCAGCATGCTCTGGGGAAGCCCCAGGGCACAGTGGCCAGGATTCATACTGACCAGGTCATCAGGTCCACCTGCACCAACTGCAAAATTCAGAATATGTGACTGAAGCCCTGCAGAGAGCCAAGTTCAAGTTCCCTGGCTGCCAGAAGATCCACATCTCCAGAGAGGCGGGGCTTCCCTAGGTTTACTGAAGACGGACTTGAAGACATGGTGGCCGTCGGTCAAATGCAGCCCCAGCCTCAGTCCCCTGGACAAGTGTTGGACCCCGCACTCCTGAGGACTCCCCCGTGCCAAGGGCTGCACCCCGCCAAGTCATGCTCGTAATAAAACTTCATGTGCAGCCAGAAAAAAATTGTGTGTTCAGTAAAATAGTAGTCTTACAAAAGATGACTTTTCTTTTTACTAAAATCAATCGGTGTGAGTTTATGGCTAGTTGCTGCTGCCCTGGGAAGAAAATCAGAAGTAAAAGGAAATCCCAAGTCTCTGAGACTCGATCCCTAAAATACATGAAAATATCATTTTCATGCTCCCAAGTTTTAAATTGGTTCTTTGCCACATTTGACAGTATGTGATAAATGTATATTGGTATCTTAATGAAAAAATGACCTGATTGCATTAGTAGCCTAATCATAATTTGTACTATCTAGAAAGCAACATCAAAATTTACTGTGTTACCTATAAGAAAAAGTACAATGTTGTGAATAACTTAGGTTGGATGTTGTTTTAATTCCCATCTACTAAATGGAAAATCAAAATCTCCAGGTGAGGGAAATGAAAGACTGCAATGAGGTCTCCAATGACTGAAACCTTCCCTTTCACTTTCATCAGCCAAGCAAAAACAGACCCACTGTTCAACAACAGGCTCCCGTACCTACACCAAGAGAGCAAGAAGGGAGTATTCAACAGCAAGGGACAATGAACAGTTCCATTTTGGCTACTGAGTCCAATCTTTCTAAGCAGACCTGTTAATTTCACCTACATTACAAGAACAAAAACATGCCTGAACGTGGGCACTGTAAATCTCCTCTTTCAGGCAGTGGTATTAATGAGCTGGGAAACAGTAGGAAAAAAGAGAGACAACAGACGCCCTAGGTGACATATCCGGTGTGCCAAACTAGTGGTCAGTAAGAGAATTTACCTGGCTGCATATAAACTTATCATCACTCAAAATTCTACAGATGCCATTTCCAGAAGTGGAGAACCTGAAGGACAATTCGGCTGTAAAAAATCTATGCTAAATACAGCGACATTTTCTAAGCAGGTACTGATGCCACACCAGATGGGACGAAGGACACTGTCAATAAAGTACTGAACGTCACATATGGATCAAGGAAGGTTTGGTGCTAGAGTAAGGGGATAAATCACTAAGTCAAAGTAAAAAATACACATTTCTAACTCTGGGTCTAAGCTCACTGAGACCCTCCTACTGAGGACAATTAAACCTTGGCATGTTACTCCACAGTCCAATACTTTCATGAAAATAAGGGCTTCACAGAGATTTAAAAAATAGAAAGATAATAATTTAACAACAAAACATCTATAGAGGATTACATTACTGAAAATAAAATTAAACTGTATGTAAAATAAGTAAACAGATGCTAACTCTAGCTTTAAGAAAGTGCTCATACTTCAGTAATATAGTAATTCAAATATTTCAGATATTTTCAGTTAGAATCTAGATCTCACAATATTTATTGGAAATGTAACTGTCCCAATCTATCTGAAGTTTTCCCCTTTCCTAAGTCTGGGAAAGATCACACAGGAAGAGAAGACACTTACCTTTCCATGACGGCCAAGCACTCCTTTCTCCAGGTAAATCTACTCCCTCGACGGAGTCGGAAGGTTCCAGATGTGGCAGAGACCGGAGGAGGCGTTTGTCTCCATTCTGGGTCCTCAAATGGAATGGGGGCGGGTCTCATACTTAATGTAGCCCCTGTAATCAATAAGACACTTTCAGCAAATCTCTTTCAAATTTCAAAAACCAATATGGCAAAAATACCATGCAAACAAGACAAGACATTTTTAGTATAAGGTTTTCTTTTGCCACTGAGACTTGAAAGTCAATATATTTAATAGTTGTAATTAAAAAACAAAAAACAAAAGAAAACCTGGACCAAAGAAAAAGCCCAGAGAGGTAAAAAGCTTCTTCCTTAAAAGGCCCATACCAGATATCCATTGAGTCACTTGTCTTTTAGCTTCTTAATGGCATTTTTCAAAACACAGCACAAAGTCTTCTTTTTTATCAGAAGGAAAGTCTTTGCTTTGTATATCTCCCCCTGGAAAACCTCTTCTCAAATTCCAACCCCAAGGTCTGACGCGGTGGCACACACCTGTAATCTCAGTACTTGGAAGTCAGGGGCAGGAGGATCAGGAGTCCAAGGCTAGCATGAGATCTGCTTTGAAACTGACAAAGCTGACAGCCAAGCACGGTGGTACTGCAGAGGTGGAGGCAGGAGGGTCAGAGCAACGTTACCTCAGAAGGCACTCCACGTGCCTTTGGTGTGCTGAATCTGGTCTCCACAGGTTCACTACCTATCAGTACCACATTTTAAAAATCTCTTGACTACAGTAACAATTCAATTTGAGGTCGTTTACTAATTCAGACTAGTTTATTCTCAGATAGCTTCCCTGGTTATAATTCTCTCATTCACTAACTCTCCAGTTACTGTACACTTCCCCAATGGCTTGCCCTAAGCCTGAAGCTAGACTAAAACCAGAAAAACCAGTCTCAGGCTCCATGGACTCACCTCAGATCATCTGAATAGGCTGGTGTGCTCCCATAGCCTCTGCTCTCCCTTGTCTTTCCCTGCTAAATTCATCTTCCAAAAATGAAATTATCTTCTGATTAAAGCCTTCCAAAAGTTCCCTCTGCCTAAGGTTTAAATGAATCAAAATCCAAATCCCCTGGTCCCCCAAACCCTGAGAGGCCTGGAACTTCTGCCTCCACTTGTATTGGAATTACTGGCCAGCACAAGCACCTTTAACTTAGGACATGCTTATTTCATGTCCACCCAAACAATATTAGAGTGCTATTCATTCAAATGCATTGATTTGGTGACCAAAAATAACAAATCCCTTCAAGATAATATTCATAAAGACTAGTAGTAGGATTGGCACCCTTTTCTGGTCATTGACTAGTGCACCTTGTTACCCACTGGTCTTTTTTCTATTAAGTTACAGATTTAATGAGTGGAGAAACCGTATGTTATTAGTCATATAAATGTAATTTTTTGGTAATTTTCCCTATCTTTACTTATGGTATACATTGTTATCTTAATTTATATGTAGTCAAATCTGTAAATATTTAGATTATGGCCAATGGGTTAAAGCAAAAGGATTCCATTTGCCAAAATACCCTGGGCCTGGTTCAAAGTCCTTTTTCTTGCTTTTCCTGAAGCAAGCAAGGACTAAAGGATGGTGAGGGTTCGGGCTCTACCTAACTGAGAATCTTCCAATTATAATCATATACATTTTGTTTTACAGCTGGACAAAAAAAGTTCAAAACAGGGTCAAGCTGATAGACTAGATAAGTCACTGGATCCTCTTACCCAAGGCCTGTTCTGGAGAAAGGATAATTTCTAAGTACAGGGGGTGGGTAAGAAGAGAACAGATCTACGACCTCCAAGGATAGGTTTTGTCTCTGAATGTGGCGTGCTCTCTTAGGGAGACAGTGGGACAAACACCCAGAATAGACAGCACATCCAAACAGGCCGCAGGCAAATGAACAGCCAAACAATACTGCTTCTCTCGGTACTGAGATTTACTGTGAATATTATTAAGCTTTAAAAAATATTCTACATTGTCCAGACTTCTTATAAGAAATTTAGATGAAAATAAACTGGTCAGGAAGGAAAACGAAAGCAGGTAAAAGAGAGAAGTCATGACCTGGGAAGATGACTTCTACACAGAAGGTAGAAACTGAGCAATTTCAAATCTGTAAGTATACTTATTTAAAATATATCACATTACTGTTGATTTTCTTTTTCTTGCTGCTCCATTTCTTCATCAGAAATAGCACAAGAAGCCTAGTGGGTGTGGGCGTCTTGTAAGTCCAGGTTCAGGAGGAGAGCTGGGGTTCCCTTCAGGAGGAAGGAAGAGGGACCGAGCATAACTCCTGATATAAACCTGGGGCTTGCACATGTATGTGCACATACGTGCATGAACACACACAAACATGCACAACCCACACATGGAAAATGGAAAAAGGAAAAAAAATAGCACATGAAGCCTTCTAGAACCTTGAACCAATATATATTTCATTCATTCCTTTTCCAGGGGGAGGGATCTTTTAGAGACAGAGTCTCCCTGTAGCCCCAGCTGGCCTGTAAGACCTGCCTGCCTCTGCCTCCTGTGCTAGGTTTCAAGGTGTATGCCACCACACCTGGCAACACACATTTGTTTTCAAGAAACTCCAGTTAATCTTTGGATAAAATAGATAGCACTGAATTATGTCAAAGTGAGATGAAAATTATCATGTTTGACAGAAAAATGCAAATCATGAGAATTGTAGGACGATGCAGACAATCTTTATGACTCTCCAAAGCGGTACAAGAGCCCTGGGATGGTGATGGCCCTGACAAGAGATGTACTACTTATTGCTTTACAGGATTATTTTCCCAAACTTATATCTGAACACACATTAAAACCAAATGTTGTACTCTCATTTGGCAAACCTAAACCCTAAGTGGGGAAAACAAAACTCTCACAATTTGCTAACAGTTTAATTTTTGGTAAATGCTTTTGTAGATATAATTACCTTGCTGGGTCGGATCTGGATGAGCCATTATTAATCAGCTAGTGAAAGAAGGCTGCTACTATTCTATGCATGGGAAACAGCTTTGCCAAAGCTGCTCTTATCTTCTCCCACATTACACTTAGTTCCCACAGCTCTGGAAATCAACATGTAAAGCGTGGGTATTTCTTTTGATCTCCACATGGACTTCATGCATTCGATACACAAGCCTCCCAGCCCACTGTATTCATGAGAAGTCTGCAGAATCAGAGCCATAAGCCAGGAGGTGCCCAGCAAGCTCTGCGGGCTGTCACATGTCTGAGTCAGACAGTGGAAAGGATGGCTGAGCTTCGTCTGATGAAATAAAGAGGTTCTTCTCATGTCAACCATGCAGAATTCAGTCCTTGGTTCTTTAGGAAAACATGCATTTTCTTGTAAATATTTTCATAAGAAACAAGATAAAGCACATCTGATTAGCTTCCATCAACTTGTTTTATTTATAAGCCTTGGCAAGCTTTGGGGTGTGCTGGGAAATTCTAATGATGGGTCTGTTTACCAGAGAATTACACTGTATCTATAGCTATTGGATTATCAGTAAAAATAACCCCAATATCTGTTCTTTTCCTTGCTGAGCTCATGTAATGATAGCCTAAGAAAACTCTAAATGGATTTCAAGTTGGGAGGTTGAAACGCTTTAAGACCAAGGATAGAAACAGATTATAAAACAGTGTGGGTTTGTTTTCTAGATACGTGTACAGAAGGGAACAGAAAAGGCAGTTTTTCATTTTGTGATTTTCCGTAATTGAAATTCCTCAGAATACATGCAAAAGCATGATACTATTTACATTCCCCTCAATGAATTGTCTACTCTGGAAAGAGAGAAAATCATGACATAAAGGAATTACTTACTAATAAAAAATACTGACTTCTGCTTTTCAATCAAACTGCTTCTGAAAAGACTGACGGGACCTAAGGTTCTTCCTTTTAAAAAAATCTTCCACCAAGGTCGGCTCCTGCTGTTCCCTTCTCACCCTTCTTCCTTCCATTATGCTTCACATATGTACTTTTAAAACATACACTCTAAAATTAGAAAGGTACAGAAGGCAGGCTGGGCTATGGTCTAATCATCTTGTGCTTGCCTAGCAAGTATAAGGCCCTGGGTTCAAGCCAACCACTGTAAGATAAGCAAATAACAGTAACATAGTACATAGCGTGTTTGCATCTTACTTTTTAACTTCTGTATTTCACTACATGTAAATACAATTCCTATGGTTCCTTAAAAAAATAACTAAACAGTTCTATAATGCTTTGTTATAGAGAATTTAACCAGTTCTCAATCAAGTGATCATGATGTACAAAGAATGAGAGGTGCTTTAAGGAATCATTTACTAGAGAGACAGAGACAAAGAGAGAGAGAAAGACAGAGACAGAGACAAGAGACAGAGAGGAAGACAGAGAGGATACCACTCTTATTCAAACCTAATAGTAACTCCAAAGTGCCCACAGAATGAGAAGAAATAAATACTAGCCTTTAGGCAAAATCAAAGGTTATTTTGTAATGTAACAAAACCTCCAAGTTGACACTTATCAACATACCCTTCCTTTTAACTATGGGTGAATTATGACAAGGGAGCAAGTATAGACTTGGCTTTTAAACAACAACCACCCCTGAAAGCTGGAACAGTGCCTGTCAGTGAAAAGGAAAAGTATTCACTCCTTGAAGCACATCTGCTCTGCTAAGAGACCTGTTTCGTGGGCGCCCTACATTCCAATTTCCTTCAACATCTCAATGCCGGGTAAGCCTAGCTCTAGGTCCAAGGTATATTTAAATAGGAAATAAGATTAAAATTAAAATAAATTATTTTGAAAAAACCAGCTATCAACCCAAGGTTGAAAACTGGACTCTCCAGAGTGAGGAGAGTACCACCAGATCAATGCTGCTCCAGTTTCTTTTCCAGTCTAGTGATGTGATGGCCTAAGGGCTTCCTTCCCTTCCCAGGCTCAGCCCAGCCCAGCCCAGCCCAGCCCAGCCCAGCCGTAAAACTCCAGCCTCAACAATTTTGATTCATTTCAGAATCAGTTCGGTCTGAGGTCCTAAATCTAAGAGATAAACACAGTTCCCCATTCATCTAGTTGAACCTTCACTATCAGCCCAAGCTGCTCTATTAAGCACACAAAATGCCAAGTTTCTCTCCCTCCCCACCTGCTTTGTTTTGCTGTCAATCACAGAAGGTGGGAAGACCTCTTCTGGGAAACTACTTAGCATCAAGCATCAAGTCTGAAGTGTTGCTACAAGTGTGCTTTAAAGTTGTGCTGGTTTCATATGATAACCACCAGGCACATGTAACGACTGGGCACTTGAAATAGGATTTGCTTAAAATGTATATTCAAGTGTAAAATATATATTGATTTTAAAATAATCCAGGAGAGAAATAAACATGGAGCAGATTTCTCAATTTTCAAAACATGAATTAAATACTAAAATGATACTTGCTAAAATTTATTATTACTCTTAATTTTCATTGCTTCTATTTGAAATACGGCTACTAGGAAATCTCAAGTTGCACATCATTTGCACTGTAGTTCTTGGAACTATGTAGACTTGGAAAATATAACTTGTAGTAATGAAAAGTCATTATTTCCACAGATTGCATGTATTCCTAGAATTATTAGAATTAGCTATGAAGGCTCTTCTTTGCAGAAAAATTTCAGCTGATAAATGCGGAATGAACTGATGAGTCTGCTGCCTTACAGACTATTTACATATTTACACACTGCAAGGTCAAGGTCAGGAGTCTCAACCATAGTAACATGATCAAAATTAGCACATGGAGAGTGCTGCCACTTGACATACAATGGCCTCATGACAGTGTCAACCCAAAACAGCAAGTATTTACATAGAATTTCCCAACTGTTTTACTGAGAACATTAAACACACAAAAAAGCTGAAAGAATTTTGCAAGTGAAAACTGTACGTGTACTATTAATATGACCTGTACCTATTCTACCACATACCTATCCAGTTCCCTAGTTACCCATCCATTTTATTCTTGCTGCGTTTCAAAGTAAAATGATGTTGTTACTATAGCAGCCTCTAAATAATCTAGGCAGTATTCTTAATTTTTTAAAAAAATTTATTTGTCTCTATTTTATGTGTATGAGTAATCTGCTTACAAGTATGTACATCCTGTGGTGTGCAATGCCCCTGGAGGCCAGAAGAGGGCGTCAGATAGCCTAGAACTAGAGTTATGAATGGTTGTAAGCCACCATACCTGTGCTGGAATCTGAACTGAGACCCTCTGCAACTGCAGCCAGTGCTCTCAACTGCTGAGAATTCCCTCAAGCACCTAGGCAGTATTCTTGAGGAAAACATTAGACTTGAATCTAATGAAGTCTTTAATTCTGACTTCCAGTGTGTAAGTAACAAACACAAAAGATAAAGAACTAAGTTATTTAAAAGTAAACGTAAGTAGTTTGGAAAAATCCAGAATGTGGAGCATTCTTCAAGATAATAGGATTTTAAAAATTGATGTCATTAAGAAATTAACAGTTTGGGTGCCTCTTTTGTCTTAAGTCTCAAAGGGCTGACCTAAAACAGATGTTATTTATTAAAACAGTGAAAATGAATTATAGAAGATATTTTGTTAACTATTAGAGAAATGTGACAAAAGACTAGGTTACTGGGCAATTATTAACTTTCTTAGGTATAATAATGGAGATTGTAGTTATATGGGAAATTACCCTTATTATTAGAACATGATGGCTGACTATATATAGAAATTTTAAAATTTATTTATTTCATAGAAATAAAGCATATATAGCAAAATGTTTATAATTATTACATCAAAGAAGAAGACAAAATACTTGTATACTAGGCTCGTCCTTCAAATTTTCCATGTATTTGAAACACTTTGAAAGAGAAATAGGGAAGAATGTGTTCTAGGGCCTTTTGGGTTGAGAATATAATTTTTGAGCTCCCCTCATCCCCATGTCCACACAAACTTCTATGCAACATTCTTTGTTTAGATCTCACAATCAGTGTCATTGCTAAGCAGAATTTCAACTAGTGAATGCAGAGACTTCATGAAGTAGCAGTACAGAAGATGTCTCAATGGCAAACTCACACTTGAGAGCAGACTCACCACGACCAGCCTGTGCAATGTGCAGCTGGAGACAGCCAGACCCATGACTTTGTATTTTTCTTGATACATCACTTCTTAAAAATACCTTCCAATAAATGTTACCTATTCTTGGCAACTCCACACACTGAGACTTCTGTGAACTTTTTCCCCTAAGATTTCACTCTGCTTTCCAACCTGGGGCTCCTGAGTTATTTTAACAGCTCCAAGACATGTTTATTACCCAAGTCATGAGAATTAAAAACAAAATCATCACAAATGATCTTCTTTAAGGGAGAGACTCTAGATAGGTTGACTAGACCCCAGTGGATGAACCTGCACTAAGGGATGTCTGGATACACCAACTTGACTCGATAGGCCTTAACATATAGGACAGAATGCATGAAATCCAGTGGGGGAGGAGGGGAGATAGGGTTGTGAGTGGGAGAAGAGGATATAAAGATGATTAAGATGTTTTGTATGAAATGCATACAAATTTAACAAAAAATTACATTATAAATCATTTCAAGAGATCACTGGAATGGTATAGGATGAACTAAATAAAAATATTAAACACATACTAATTAATAATACAAAATTCTCCCTCTAAACAGAAAAACCAAGTACAGTTTTATCTGTGATGCTACAGTTGATCACAAGAAGGCCAGCCACTGACCTTCATTCAGGACCATTCTTCCAACTATGCCTAGAAGACAAAAGCCTACAAGTAATTATAGTCAGGGCTTGGTTTGACAGCTGTCTACCTGTATAGGAAACGAGGATAAAGCAGGAAGTGACCACAATGAACAAACCAGCATATGGATCCAATGAAATAATTACACTTGTCTTACTTCATATGCAATAAAGGAGAGGGAATATTTACCGGGGTTTGTCTTCTCGAGCTGATACCATCGGTAAAATGCTCTTTTCTTCTGCTCACTCAGGTCTGATCCCTGCTGCAACAGCCAATGAGAGATCCGGCTCTGACTGATACCTACACAAAAACACAAACAGCTTTTGGTGGGGCACTGAAAGGAGAGTGGAGTTAATGAGGGCTCTTGGTGCTTAAAATTGTGTTACTGCTAAGGAAGCTGCAAGTTGAGCTAACTCCTTTACACTGGCCCACAGTGCTGACTGACACAGAAATGATCTATTAGAACTAACAGCATTTCATCAACTTAGACTTTCTAGTCTTCTAAAATTAATTTCTAAACTAGGTGCTTGAATACAAGCCACTGAGGAGATTCCCAGGTAACAATTATATGTTAGATCTATGTTCCACATCTGGTTTGGAAGATGAGAACTTTTA
The DNA here is from genome assembly GCA_035773235.1 of Eospalax fontanierii. Lineage (NCBI taxonomy): Eukaryota > Metazoa > Chordata > Mammalia > Rodentia > Spalacidae > Eospalax > Eospalax fontanierii. The sequence goes on along the minus strand of CM069542.1, from coordinate 55,917,032 downwards.
ACAGATACTTTAAGAGGAAAAAAAGTGTAGTCAACAAGCTTCACTTCATTGTTGACACTAATAAAAAGATTCAGGGGCTAGGAAAAAGAAAGGTCATTGAAAACACTGTTTTCAATAAAGCAGATCCCTTATTTGTCGATTCATTTAGTCATTTTAGAACCATTAGCTTTAGTACAGAGAAGAACTGGCTGACTCTTAGACTCACCTTGCAATATGACCTCTGAAGAAGCTCAGCAGCTAACGCTTTTCCCGACATGCACCTTTTCCTTCAAAATGGAATGGACTATAAAGCAGTAGTCTATCACTAGGAAGTCCTTGTCAGCAAATTCTTAGGAATGTGAATAATTTCCACATATGAAAGTTAAAGAAAAACACTGTCTAAAAGTTATGAGAGTCACACGCTCATTCTGATCATTACAGGTATCTTAAGAAGTTCAATAGACAACTGGTAAGAACAGAGACCATCAGGAAAAACACAAGTATTCTATAGGCCAGCAAGGCATTTTCCAAGAAAACTCTTTCAGTTGAGATAGAGGGTTACCAGTATCTTAAAGCCTCCCAGGAGTAACTCATGGCACTCACTAAACACCACTGTGTCAACACCTGTTTAAGGCGATAGAGCCTGACAGGAAGTGGGGATACCATGAAGTGATTACACCACCTAAAAAGAGAAAAAGCAGTAGGTCTGGTTGTTTTAAATTCAAAGCAAGGTCTCAGGGTTTCATATACTTAGAGCTTTTTATTAGAAGCAAAAGACTATGAAGGCTGTCTTCTTTTTCATGTGTGTGTGTCTGTATGTGAGCATACCACTGTGTAAACTTGGTATGCTCCCAAGATAACTTGGGAGTTCGTACTCTCCTCATACTGTGTGGGCTCTAGTGATTGATCTCAGGTCAGCAGGCTTGGTGGTTACTTTTTACCAACTGAGACATCTCACTGGCTCAACATGTTTATTTTTCAAAAGGCAAGATTTTGTTTTCTAAAACCTGAGTGACTATGATCTCAGACCTCAAGTAATTCACAAAGAGAAAAGCTGATTATTCTGGTCCCTTAAATCAAAGTGTTTGGCAATATTTTCACCAAGAACCTAGTTTGAAATATTAAGTTATTTCTTTATACTATCCTTAAAATAAAAATGAAGAAAACGATCATTTGCTAGCATAAAAAAAAAAAAATCAAAATTTTTTTCCTGTCAACCAAGTAAAACTATTTAAATAGAATCTTCATACGGCTACCACATAGTTCAAAATACAAGGAATTTTAGGGATATCTGTTCAAAAAAATGAACAGTTCTACTGTTTTCTGCTCACATGACACCAGACAGATAACAACGGAGCCCACTAGCCACGAGAGCTGTCCACACTGGGGAGGAGGTGGTAAAGACCTCCAAAAGGCCTTATCTTTTATCTTATCTCCAAATCTTATAGCACATTTATTACATAACACAGTACTGGCAGGCCTTTCAAAATTAATATTTCTAAATAGTTTGTTATTTTATTTTATGTGTATAAGTGTATTGCCTTCATGTATGTAACTATACCCATGTTGTGCAATGCCCACAGAGGTCAGAAAAGGGCACTGGATCCCCTGGAACTTAAATTGTGGGTGGCTGTTAGCCACAATGTGGGTGCTGGAAACTAAACCTAGGTTCTTTGTAAGAGCAGCCAGTGCTCTTAACCACTGAACCATCTCTCCAGCCCACTAAAATTAGTATTTTTTTGAAAGCTTCTGAAAAAACAAAAAGGACCTACTAAACAAGAAGTCATTAATACCAATGTTAGCAAGGACACGGATATATATGGTGGGCTATTTTTGGAAACAGACAATGTCTGCTAAAGATGAACTCTATGTTCGAAGCCCACAGGTATAAGTTACCTATCCAACAGAGAGATGTCCAAGAAGCCTCACATGAGCAGTCCCCAACAAAAGCGTAAATGACATTAACAGCAGAATGCATAAATGTGGCAGCATCTGTGCCTCCTACTTTAGAGAAGAGACTGCTGCTATCTGCAACCACAGGGACAAACCTCACAAAATAATGCTGGTCCTGAACACCAACTACATAAAGAAGCCATACATAACTATATGACTTAAATGATCTGTAAGAATGAAAAGTCAAGAGTACTGGTACCTATGCAGGAAAGAAAAGGTCAGTGACTGGGAGGCAGAATGTAGAAGGGTTATATGGCAAGCAGCGATGCATGCTCTTTACTATCTGGAAAGTGGTTATGTGGGTGATTTCATTTTGTAAGTCATCAAGTTATCACCTACTGTATGCATAGTCAAAATCTAGAATGATCTCCAAGTTTCTAAATTTAAATTAAATTTTGTAAAATTAAAAAGGCAGTATTTAATAAGGAACACTACCCCTGATATAAATGAAAAGCACATCCTTTTATATGTTCTGTAGCAACAGAAGATCATACATAAGCAGAGATGCTCAACAGAAATTGAAAGCTGTAAGTTCCTATCACATTTCTACCTCTGAGTTTTCTTAATCATTCTATAAATGTGTTAATTTCTAGCCTTTGATATTGCATTTCACATTTCATTGATTTAGAAACACTGCAATTAAAGTGAATAACTAGTTATGAAAAGTTTATTCTGCCTTTCCTCTGAAACTGTCCTCAGAGGTAAGCAATTTAAACACAGGCTGCCCCACAACTTAATCTCTGTACAATTACAAATTTAACAAAACAAAGGAGAAAGTGATACATACTTTGACAAGTCCTCCTGACTTGTCTTTTGTGTAAAGAAAGAACTTCCCCATAACTCTAACCTCTGATTCCACCTAATAAATGCAGGAGACAAACCAACAAAGGAAGGCGCTTTCCTGAAAGGCCTGGGAAACAGCAAACAAACACAAAACCTCACACTGAAAAGACCTCTCCTCCCAGTGTGCTGGGAGGTAAGGGCCTGTGCATGCCTTCTCTGGGCTGGTTTGGACTTCAGTGGAATGGAAACTGGCACAGTCCCAGCACTGTCTGTCAGCTCTGCTAATTTCCCTTAGGAGAAATGTTCCATGACATTCCCTTCCCCACAGCAGAAGAAAATCTCTTTGTTGCAAGTTGCAGCTCTTCCAAAAACTCCTCTTTTCCACCTCTTGCAGGGCGGAAGAAAAAATTTACATATAACTTACATATATTTTAATTAATTACTAATCTGTTTAATTTCAATACAAAGAAAGTAATCACATGTCTCCAAAGGAGGGTTAAAAGTCTTTAGGCCCAGTGCTCAAATACTCTGCTCCCTTCCGCTAGGGGCTCCCCACCACGATGTTTTCTAAACATCTGGATACTCTGCTATGAACCTTGATGCTTTATCTTCCTCCCACACCCACGGGGGGCAGCACCACTGGCCACTTGCACCTTCCCCACCCGGGGGAGGAGTGATGCAGCTTCCCCCGAGCACCACCTGGCTATGGCAGCACCTTCTCTTGCTCGCTACATCTACCTTTAGGCCACTTCTCTGACTTCCTCTGGTCACCTCAATTATCAAGTTAAAACGTCATCCAAATACAAGAGTCTTCCAGCCTACTGCTGGAAACACGGGCTAGATAATCCGAATGACAGGTTCTTAGGTCTTCCACACAGTAAATGGAATTATTCTCCCCCTGACCGAACTATCTACCTACCTACCTACCTACCTACCTACCTACCTACCTACCTACCTATGGATTTTAAAAGCATATATAGACTGGGCATGGTGGTACACGCCTCTGATTCCAGTATTCAGCAGGCAGAGGCAGGGGACTCTCTGTGAGTTTGAGGCTAGCCTGATCTATACAGTGAGTTCTAAAGGAGCCAGGGCTATACAGTGAACGAGACCCTATCTTAAACAAAACAACAACCAAAAAAAACATACATTTAAGGTTCTATACATATGAAACGACTTCTTTTTTTCACATAATGTCTTAGAAGTTTCTTACATTGTATATTACACATCTTCCTTTTCCTACTGGTTACAGACATGGAAGTTTATAATACACCATCATTCATTAAGACATTTATCTGAGTTGATGATTTAGCACATTGGTATAATGTTTGCCTAGCATGCAAGAGGACCTGCGTTCAATCCCCAGCATTACACACATAAAAAAGATCCACAGTGTATATATCAATTACTGCCACTGCTTTATATATGTAGCAAATGATAAAGGTGATCCAAAAAAAACTATGTATTTTTGTTCATATGAGAAAGTCTGCTTTGAGACTAGTTTACAAAATGGAGTTTTGGTTCATAGTACTTGAACATCTTTTAAGTTTATAATAAATGTCACCAAAATGCCACCCCCAGGCCATTTTCAAGTTTATACTCTGAGCATGATGACAGTGTTTTTTGACCTTTAAAAATCTGACTTACTTTCTATAAACATGTTTGTTATTTTAATAATTCTAAGCAATTCAGAGTAAGGTGAAAAATTAAGAGGAAAGTTAATAAATTTACACCCATATTCTCTAGATATCTATCACTATCCAGAGATAGAGGAGGCAGAAGTAACTATGGAAATGAAGGTACAGTAGGCAGATGTTAAAATGTAAAACATTAAATGAACTTTAATGATAAACCTAAGCATCCGCACAAACATGATCTGAATTCCTTACTATTATCTTTTAAACATTTGAGTCATATAAAGTGGTTCCTGACTACAAAAGCTGGCAAAATGATCAGATTGTGTTAGCCAGCCTTCTGATGACTGAAAACAGCCTTTTGCTATTTTCCGGTACCTTCTTAGGTCCATGTAACTGCCTCCAACACAGCAGCACAGTGAGTCTATTGCATTCAACAGACATGGAAGAAATGAAGGTCTGTGGCACCTGAGGCTAGGTCAGGACGGGTATTACAGCTTCTGCCTTGTCCTCTTTAGAACGGCTGGCTGCTAGGCTGTGAGATTACTTAATCAGTCCTATGAAGAGACACATGGCAGAAAACTGAAGCATTCTGCTATTAACTATGCAGGAAAATCTTCATTTCAAACTTCACTTAAACCAGATGACTCCAACCTCACGAGACAGTCTGAAACCAAACAATCCAGCTAGGTTGCGTCTGTATTTTTGATTCAGATTATTATTCAGATAACAGCAGCTTATGCTTTAGGATGCTAGTAAGTTCTGAGATAAAAATGTTATGAAAAGCAATAGACGACTAAGACACACACTCAGGCTCTGTGTCCTTCACCCTCATCACCCACAACTTGCACACCCAATTTAAGATCCTTAGTCAACAGTAACATTCTGTCCTGGATTCATAGCTCCTTACTCACAGTTCTAAGTTTAAATGCATTCAAGATTTACTATAGAGCTTTCATATTATAAATTCCTGTATGTTTGATCTAAATTGAGGACTATTCTACAAACAATAAACTCCTAAGCAGCAATAGGTTTTGATAAATGTTTATGTGTAATCATGGTATGAATAAAAATGCAGGTTTATTTTCTGCCCTCTGCAAGTCTCTCTTGTGTTCTTTTCTGGTCAATTAATAAATTCCACATTTTTAACTTAACTCTTGGTGGATAAGATGTCATCATGGAGTATGTCTTTATAGAATAGGGCTACTGGTGTTCTAAGTTCTTGTAAACTTAAGAGTTTGTTTCCCAGTTTTATACTTTGAGGACAATGCTACAGGGATAAAATTTGGAGGTGACTTTTTGGGGAATCTTTACCTGGAGGACATTAATGAAAACAGTATAGCAAGGACCTCTGTAAGAACGAAAAAGGCATGGCACCTTCCATAAAAACACAGGCAAATAATGTCAAAATCAACTTTTCAAAACTGTGGAAACTATCAAAGGCTTGTAAAAATCTGGAGCATTTTCATAGAAAAAACAATGAAATTAATAAAAACAATTATGTGCAGTTTTAATTTTGACCTCTAACCAAATCCATCTTACCAGCCTAAGAATAGTCTTCAAAATCAACACTTCTAAAATCAAAGGTGACCAAGCAGGTACTGGAGGGGAAAGAATAGCTTGGGAAACCCCAAAACACCATTGCAAGAGACCTGTCATTGTTTAATCAGTCCGACACCTACCTGGGAACCATTTCCAAAGGTTGTCTTAATTTAATGAACCTGACTCAGACATCCTTGAGTAGAAAAGCTGATTCCTTCCGAGGAAAGACAGATGAGGGTGGTTTGTTGAAAACAGTTTGCAGCAATTGTTTAGCATGGCAGGTGCCAGAGAGAACAACTAAAGTGACAAGGAAGCTGGCCAAAATCCTTAAAAAGAAAAGCTGAGACTTCTAGGCTGGAGTTCTAGGCAAAGGATTTTATTAACTACTTTAAAGATATGCAAAGAACTAAAAGAGAGAATAAAAAGAACTATAAGAAAGTATGCGAAAAATGCCGCACCAAACACAAAATGTCAATAAAGAGCCAGAAATTATGTGGGAGAACCAAACAGAAGCTCTGGTATTTAAAAGTATAAACAAAATAAATTCGCTATAAAGGGACTCCAAAGCAAACAGGAGCTAGCAGAAGCAATCATCACACATGAAGACTGGTTGCCCAAGATGATTCACTATGGAGAAGAGCAGAGAAAGGAATGAAGACCACAGAACAAACTGGCGTGCGATTCTGGATACACAGAGGGACTCAGGACACACAAAAGTGAATGTGAGTATTTTGAGAAGTTAACAGTAAAACCACTGAAAATTGTAGGAAAAACCTTAACACATACATTTAAGTTAGTGATCCAAAGGTAGGGTAACCCCAAAGTACCCCTAGAAACACTCTAAACTACTGAGGACTGGATATGGCTGGTGAGATGTCTCAGCATAGAAAGGAGCCTACAGCCAGGTGTGACAACCTGAGTTTGATCCCTGGGACCTAAATGGCAGAAAGAGAGAACGAAGTCCCTTAAGTTGTCCTTTGACTTCCATAGGTACATCCTGCAGCACATATCTGCCCACCATCACATGCAGACAAAATAAACGAAAATGCAATAAATGGGAGAAGAAACACTATGTATACAGAATGCTCAGTAAGACTAAGAGTGCATTTCTCAGAAACCATGGGAAAGGAGATACTAAGACACTGCTTGATGAACAAAACTGAACAGAACCTACAACCAGCAGTTTGCCAATGAACACGCACAAGATCCTGGGCACAATGGGAAAAGCATCAATAAGAGAAGAAAACCTGAGTAATTCATCAACACAGGAAAACTAAACACTACATTCCTCACACAAGAGTCAAGGAATTAACTGTCAGGAAAATCCTGTGTTACCTTGAGGTGATTAAAACAAAAAATACAACATGCCAAACTTGCAAGATGAAGAAGCTACAGCTGATTTTAGACAAAAATTTATCACTGTAAAGTGCCCTTTCAGTCACACACACTGATGAGGAAAAGGACCACTCAGGTTACTAAAACAGCAGAGGAAGGGGCTATTGCCCCCTTACAGAGATGTAAACTATCCTAAGGAAATTCTATCAAGAATGACATATTGATAAATTCTATAGCAAGATGAAGTGAATAAAAGTCTAGGAAAAAACTAGTTACCCCAATTCCAAAACCACAGACCTTGCAAGAAAAGAATATTGCAGCCCAGTATCCCTTATGACTGCAGATGTAATAATTCTTAACAAAACACCAGCAAACTGAATCCAGCAACATATAAAAAAAGACTATACAAAATGACCAGGTATGATGTATCTCAGGAGAGTAAAGTAAACTCAATATATGAACATCAACCAACATAATACTCATCAGTAGTGAGAACACTCACAATCATCTTAACAGACATAAACAACCAATACAGAGTATCTAACAAAGTAAGAGTACAAGGAAACCTCATTACCCCATCCATGGCAGCCACGAAAAGCCACAAAAGCTGACTTGAAAGGATGGAGGTTTTACGCTCAAATCTGAAACAATCTACTTGATCACTCACTTGCTTCTCAACATTTTACTAGGACAAATGTAAAGTCAAAGAAACAAAGGGAGAAGTAAAGCATTATTGTGTATGCCAGAAGCTCAAGCAAAGTACATTTTTGGAAGGTTCTTTATTTTCTCTTAAAAGTAGTGTGAGACTGTTTATTCATATTTATGTGAAAAATATATTTAAGTATATATTGTAGAAAACATACGGCTTAATGCCATATGGAAATTGATCTTATGGATTGTTTTATTTTTTCATTTTTGATTTATTTTTTATTTTATGTGTGAGTGTTTTGTTTGCATGTACGTAAGTGCACTACATGTATGTGTACAATACCTGCAGAGGCCAGAAAAGAGCACCGGATCCCCTGAAAGTGGAGTTAGGGACAGCTGTTAACCAACACGTGGATGATGGGAACAGAACCAGGTCCTCTGCAAGAACAGCCAGTGTTCCTAACAGCCGAGCAATCTCTCCAGTCCCTAGTTTTTCATTTTTGAGCAGTCAATCAATGGAAAAACATTTTCTTGCAGATTTGAAATGCTTTATTTAAGCTGAACTGTCTTATTTCCTAGGATCTATTGATGAACTCTGCTCTACATAGCAGATGCATCTATCTAACAATATGGCTCGGTATTACTATAGTCACACAGTATATTTTAATATCTGGTAGAACACATTTGCTCAAACTCTTTCCTCTTCTCCCATGTTATCAAAAACAACAAAATTCCATCATGATTCCTATATTAGACAGTGCACAAAGCAGAAACGACTCAGATCAAATCTAAGATACAGAACTCATGCATGTAATAGAAAGTCAAAAGGGAAGGAAGTTATCTCCCACCCACACCTGCCAGCTCACTTTCCTCCGCATTCCACTTAAAACAGAACTGCCTATGCCTTTAGGGACTGACAGTGATATGTAATGTTAATGTATTATAATGTACCTAACTAGCATCCTTCTGATGGACACAAGTTATCTGCAGTCTTATGCTACCATATCATACACAATAAATATTCTTGTATAGTCATCATTCTAGATACAAGCAAATATTTTTATAGGATAAATTCTAGAAGATAAATTACATGATGTATTAGTTTGTTCTTCTGTTGCCGTGACAAAAACACTAACCAAGGGAACTTACAAAAGGAAGAGTTTATTTAGCTTATGGTTCCAAAGGGGCAAGAGTGCATCATGATGAATAGGCACCAACTGGGGACAAGATGTCCAAATACTTAAAGCCTCTGGGGGTATTTTCATTCAAACCACCAGTAAAAAGGAGAGCACATAAACAAAGAAAGAAAAAGAAATATATTAATAGAAGAATATGTAATTTTAAAGAATTATGTAATTACAGACTGGGGTTAGCACAGCTCAGTGGTACAGCACTAGGGCGGCATGCATTAAGGCCCTGGGTTCAATCCCAGCACAAACACAAAGAAAATTATCCAGTTGAAATCTTATCTAAATCTTAATCTAGATACATTATTCAATATATTAAACAAGTGTTCAGCTAGCATTTCCTGCACAGGGAATAAAAGCAAAAGCATCAGGTGCTAAATTTTAACAGTAGGAAGAAAACTGTGGCACCTAGAAGATGACAAATTAAACTTTAAAACTGATAAATGTGATAATAGTCTTTATATGCTAATCCAGGTAATTTCTAAGTTAAAAGGCTAGATACATAATAGTATACATAGCCTATCACCTATCTGGCACAAGAACCATACATATGCATATTTGCTTATAAATACATAAAATACCTCTGAAGAAACTAAAATTCATCTCTTCTGGGAAGAAAGACAAAGACAAAGAAAGATTCAACACCACATACGCTTCTGAAATCTGCACCACATAGGCCAAGAATGGTGGGGCACACTGATAGTTCCTGACACTTGGAGGACTCGAGCATAGGAATTCAAAATCACTTTGAGCCTTGGCATCAAAGTGAAATACTATCAAGGGGGGTAAATTTATTTCTTACTTTAATGTATTCTTCTCACATGTTCGTATCATATAGTGGAGGGCTATTAAAACTGAGGTTAACGTGCTGAGTCTTGGAAGCCTAGCTTCCTAATGGTCAGTTTGGAGAGATGCAATCGGGCAAGGGATGCTTGGTAATAGTTATGTGATTGGGCAAGTGAAGGAACAAACATCTAAATCTGGAAAGCGGGAATAAAAGACCCACACAAAAGAAGTTATTCTGAACCCAGGTACTCCACACTTGAAGTCACATACTTGACCACGGATCTATGAATTTCCTTTCTATAGGAAGTGCTTGTGTTCAAGAACACTGGCTTTCCAGCAAATGAGCAACAGTCAGCTGCAGCATGGGCAAGTCAAGTTCTTTTAGCCTTGGTTTTCTCCTCTGTAACTGAGGAAGTTAACACCTGTTTCTCAATTATATAAAACAGTTAGCACAGCACCTAGCACTTGGAAAGTGCTGCATAAATTACAGCTAAAAATAAAAACTTGAAAAAAAGAGATTCAGCTAAGAGGATGCACACAAAAACGAAGCAGAATTGGCAGTCTAGAATCCACTTCAGCTACTTGTAATGATGGCCAGGCCTGAAGACACGTGGGCCAACACAGTCTGAGAGGTACTATTCTTAAATTATACATACATCACAAAGATATTCTTTGTTTCTTAAAAGTGAAGACAAGTTGCTAATAAATATCCTTCAAACATCATTTAGGCAACTGAAGAGACTGGGAACAAAAGGCAAACTTTATGTTACAAACTGTCAAAAAGACAGAATGGAGAGACGGCTTAGCTAACAGCACTGGCTGCTCTTGCAGAGGACCGGGGTTCAAATTCCAGCAGCCACATGGAGGGTAACAACTATCTGTAACTCTAGTTCTAGGGGATCCAACACCCTCTTCTGACCTCCACAGGCACTGTACAACATGGGTACGCTTACAAGCATGCAGGCAATACTTTCATACACATAAAATAAGAATAAATAAGAAAATGGCAATTCTAATTCTTAAAATGATTCTAATTCTTAAAATGATTAGGAGCACTGGCTGTTCTCCAGAGGACTTGGATTTGATTTCCAGCACCCACATGGTGGCTAAGAACCATTTATAACCAGTTCCAGGGGATCCAACGCTGTCTTCTGGCCCCCATGGGTCTTGCATGAATGTAGACAAAACACAAAAAAGACCAAAATAGAAAAAAATTAAAACCAATGATTTCTAAGAAGGGCACGGTGGCATGTGCCTATAAAACCAAGCTCTCAGAGAGAGCTTGAGAATCTGGGGCAGGAGAATCTGAGGTAGAGAACAGGCTAAGCTACAAAGTGAATTCAAGGCCAGCTATGTGACACAGCAAAACTGTCCTTTAAACAGCAAGCAAAAAAGACTATTTCTGGGGCTGAAGAGACAGCTCAGCAGTTAAGAGCACTAGTTGCTCTTACAGAAGACCTGGTTTGATTTCCAGTACCCACAGGGCAGTTAACAACTGTGCTTAACTCCAGTTCAAGGGAATCCAATGTCCTATTCTGGTCTCTGTGGGCAGTGCACACATATGGTGCACTTACATACATGCAGGCAAAACACATACACATCAAATAAAAATAAATTTTAAAAATCTAAAAAGATTATTTCTGAGCATTTCTCATAAAGACTGATGACAAGAAGCCTGGGCAACATTACCTTGAACATGTACATTAAATGAATGTGCTCAAACCTGGGTGCTGTCCACAGACCTGGTTGGGAGATCTAGAGATAGAGACATAGTACAACTTTATTATCACCTCAACAGAAATGGCCTGACTTATTAGGGTACTGGTGCCCCCTTCGGACATTTACCCTGGTTTAAAAAAAAGACCAGTATTTATTCACTTATTTGTTTACTGCTTGTGGCCTGGTCTCTTATGGTTCAGGCTAACCTTGAGCTCTCCTGAGGATAATTCAGAACTTCTGATCCCATGGTCTCTACCTCCCTAGTTCGGGCATTATAGGCATTTGTTACCATGCCCAGCTGGGTTTTTATTTAATCACATTCATTCACTCAATCACTAGGGTGTAGTGCATATTATAGGAAGTACATGAAGATCAGAGGACAACTTGCAGCAGTCAGTTCTCTCCTTTTATCACAAGAGTGCAGGGGTTGAATTCAAGTTGTCAGGCTTGGCAACAAGTGCTCTTACCTACTGAACCATCTCACTGACTTCTATAATTTATTTATTATTAAATATAAAAATATACATTATGGCAATAAATAATTTATTTCACAAAGAACATTACATTTAAGATACTGGGCTCTTCAATCTTAGGTAAAAAAAGAAGCAAAAGTTAAAAAGGTTCACTAAATGAAAAGTACATCTGTATATAATCTTTTAAAGTCATTAGTAAGTCTTAGGGCAGATTAAAATTAGTCTAAATGCAGTTTCTACTTTAAATCCATGTGGAAGAGGTGGGTTTCATTTTAAAGTTGACACGCAGCCTAACTTTACACTACAGTTTAAAATCATATGGACTGCATCTGAGAGCCTAACAGGACAGGTGCACCAGGGTAAGCAGAGAGCTGGTTTTCCACCAACAAGTGTTATTATCTGAAACTCTCTGTATTTCAATTTCTCACTACAGTAGGAAATACAAGCACTAGGACACATCTGGACGTTGATTTCTCCCCCACTGGAAGAAAACTGTAACCTCATGTGTTGGTCTTAAGCAAACAGCATACCCAGAAACCGAAGAGGAAGACAAAAGAAAAGCATTTAAGAAATATGATTTTTTAAATCATAGGACCATGTGTTTTCATTTTCCAGATGCTGAAGGACAAAAGGTTAAAATGCACTATACAAAAATATTTATAACGCTGATAAATAATGTCTATTCAAAGAGGACAGGAAACAAGTTTCTCCTAACAGACAAAAAGTACCAAACTTAATTTGGAGACAGAGTTATACCTCCTATATAGATACCTGCCTACTTTGTAGATAAATAATAGTTTTCAAAGTGGGTATCTATTTAAAACCAGTGTAACAGGACAAGTCCAAAGCCTGTGATTTATGCTCTATTAACATTTTTTTTTCTAATGGGGATATAAATTCTACTTAAAAATATTTTATTTTTATTTTTTATGTGTATGAATGCATTGCCTACATGTATGTAAGCACATCTGTGTGGTGCAATACCCTTGGAGGTCAGAAGAGGGCATCGGATCCCCTGGAGCTGGAGTTATGGTGGGAGGATTGTTAGCCACCATGTGGGTGCTGGGGATCGAACCCAGGTCCTCTGCAAGAGCAACCAGTGCTCTTAACCTCTGAATCATCTCTCCAGCCCTAAATTCTACATTTTTATAACAACTTTATTCATAACTGTCAAGGCCTGAAAGCAATCATTTCATCTTAGGTACACTGCTTGTGTGGTGGCCAGTCATGAGCGACTCCTCAGCACTCCAGGAAAACGAACTTTGGAGCTACGAGAAGAGCAGAGCCTTAAATACATTACTACTAACCAAAGAATCCAACGGGAAGTTATCAGACTCTTTGGGCTGAGACACAGCTGTAGAAGTCAGGAGAACAAGGGACAAACAGACAGAGCTCAGAGAACTCAGGCCAGTGAGACTCTTCTGTGAGATGTTATAATTGTGGATACATGCCATTGGACATTTTGCCCAGACTCATGGAATACAGGACACCTAGAGGTTTGGAACCTTCTATGAACTATGGGTTTTAGTGGACAATGACATTTTAAAGTAGGTTTACTGATTACAACAAATCTACCGCTCTGGATTCTGCTAGCGGGGATGCAGTGTATAAAAGGGAGAATAGGTGCATTAGGAACTCTCCAAACTTTCTGCTCAATTTTGCTATGAACCTAAAACATACACTGATATCTTAGTTGGCTTATAATATTTGGTCTGAAATTCTGATAAGGAAATGATTGATATAATGTTTTTAGCACCGACAAGAAGTTATGGTATGAATATAACATTCTCACCCTGTATTCTAAAGGTTAATGAAAAGGGAAGTAATCTGAACATAATCAGAACCAGTTCAAAAGGAGACTAGACGTGGACAACTGAATGTCTGTTTCCACTCCCAGTCTGCAGAAACATTCACCTTCAGGGTGAAGGAGGAAGGTCCTAAGGGCCTTTTTCAGAGACAATTAGATCATGTGGGCAGATCATGAACAGGATTAATTGCTATGCTTAGATACCAAGCAGTTTATGATATTTTGATGTATGGATCAAGAAAAAAAAAATCCCTTCTTATAAGTAAGGAAAATGAGGCTCTGGACCACAAGATTTTTAAATGTCAAAGACTAGAAAATTCAGAGATGGGCTGGCGAGGTGGCTCAGTGGTTAAGAGTACTGGTTGCTCTTGCAGAGGATCTGGAATCAATTCCCAGCACCTACTAAGTAACAACCCTCAATAACTCCAGTTCCAGGGGATCTTATGCCCTCTTCTGGCCTCTGCAGGCATTGCATGACAGGAGTACACTTACATACAGACAATGCACTCATACACATAAAATTAAAATAAGTGTAAGAAAACACAGCGATGTAAAATGTTTTCTCTTCGTCCATACACTCATTTTTCAGAGGACAGGACTCCAAGCACTCATTGTCAACCTTTGCCTATTTACCCATTTATTCTGTGCCTGATTTTTCCCAGAGGTCATTAATTTTTGTTTTGTTTTAAGATCTTGAACAGTCTAAAAAACTACTTTACTGTGCAAACAAAAATGCATGTGCTCATTCCTGAAGCAAAGGCAATGCTCAGCCCCGTCATTGTTAGTGAAAAACTGGAACCTTGGCCGACCTCTCTCAGAGGTAAAAGTCCACCCTGGTGTAGCAGCTGCAACGGAGGGAAGCTACAAGCAACATGCTGGGAACTACACAGGCACTGCTGCTATGTCCTGTTTAGACTGTCATTTCTCCTATCAGGAGGATACTATTTAGACAGACCCCACCCATGTACTTCTTGTTTATCTTATTATAGAAATCCTCCAAGTCTATAAAAAGCAGTCTCCACACTTGTTCCCAGAACACGTGTGCTGTCACTCTGCACCTCAGTACGGGTTTTAATTTAGCATTTTCTGTTGTTATGCACCATCCGTTTTCCTTTTTAACAAGGTTGATTTCACATGGTAGTTGAACTCCAATGACTTTACGAAAATCTATTACAGAGCAGGATCTTGGACCACCACATTTAAAACTTTATTTTGGGTAGATTTCACCAGGCAGGTATTATTCTAAGATACCCTCAAATAGTTTAAAGACAGGAACTATGTGTAATGATCAAGCACTCTATGGAGGGATTCTGAGTGGCCTAGAAGGCTTCCTTCCCAGGCTCACACTATCCTAGGAGGGTCAATTCTGGGGGCCACTGTTCTCTGGTGAGACCTTTTCTCAGAAATGAGAAGCTCTGTTTCCGTTAGCTTGATGGCTAGACAGGCTGTGGTACAAATGTAGTTAATTAAAATACACGAGCAACACAATTCAGTCAATTATCCAATAGGATAAATAACTCAATCTGGTTATTAATTACCAATCGACTTACTGATGTAAACAAATTATGCAATTGTTGAGCAGGTAATTATTCCTGAAGCCACAGAGTATATGCCACAATACAGCTCTGTGACATAGCCAGGTAAATGTAAAAATGTTTATACTGATGCACAACATTGGACTCTCATGAGGTGTGGAAAAGTGAAAGAACCGCATCCTCAGAGAGTGAGGACAACCAAGAGGTTGTCCTTGTACAACAGGCATCCTCAGAGAATGAACAAGAATCCATAAAGCTATGCTTTGGAGGTAAAAGGTAAAAGGCCTCCTAGGTAGAACCACGCATGCAAAGGACCGGGATTCTGGAAATGGTAAGTAGCTGAATTCAGCTGTGTGAACAGACCACTAGAAGATGGCAGTAAGAAAGGATGTGGGTGCCACATAGTAGGGATTTCATGTTACAGACAATGGAGGACGAAAGCATCTGCTTAAAGAAAGATGCTTCAGAACAGAAAAGAAGGAAAGCTTGTGATGTTAGCTGTGAAGATGTCTGTAACTCTACTGAATCCCATAAAATGGTAGCAAAACAAGGTCTCATGTGATACAACAGATAATCAATGCCTAAATGTACTTTAGCTCTTCTGTTTAAAAACAGGAAATGACCTATTCGTGAGGCAAGGCTATCAATGCCTATCAACTAACTGACAATGATGCAGGGAAAGTTTACCAGTCTCACAGTCCTCAAATCTAAATCACTTGGGGGACTTGGTTAAAGTTCTCTTCAGCAGGTTTAGAGGTGAAACCCGCCCTGTATTTCTACGTGTCTAACAAGTACTTGGGTGACGCCAATACTTCTGATGTATGTGAACTGTCACAAGTGTCAAGATGTGAAAATATTTCCAATTTCTTTTTCTAAAATGGAAATATTTGATATACTGTGTTTACTTCATAATGGTACAGTGCTTTTAGACATACCTAAGAAATGTTTTTTTCTTGTTATTTTTTAAATATGGCCTGCTACATAGCCCAAGACGGCCATGAACTCCCATAGCTCACCCCGTCTCACACTTATGATCTTTTGCTTTATAGTTGCCTAAGGGCTAGGGCTTCAGGAGATGGCCACATGTTTGGCATAACAAAGACCTTTTAAAGTGATCTCATTATGATTTGCAACACTTCAGATACTCCTCCAGACACTAAGGGGAGGGCTACCAAGATGGGTCAAGGGTAAAAAAATGAATGGTATTTCACAAAGCCTGATGACCTGGGTTCAACCCCTAAGGCCCCATAGTAGAAGAAAAGAATCAACTCCCTCAAGCTGTCTTCTGTCTGTCTCTTTGTCTCTCTCTCTCTCACACACAAGCAAATGTCATCTAAAAAACTTAAAAGTACAAGATGATTAAAGATTCAATATATTCAACATACTCAGAAATATTTCCTTCTGAACAAAATCAACTTTGTACTACTGTTCAGTATTATAAATTTGTATTTTTTTTCCAGGCTTACAAACCAGACCATACATTGCTTCTAGCCTTATAGGGTAAAGTAAGATCTCAAGAGCACAGCAGCCCGTCATTCTAGGTCAGGAAGAGTCGGTGAGGCACCTGCGCTTGTACTCATACTGCTGACCCCGTAGCCTACTCTTCACACCCTACGGACAAACACCTGAAGACTGCAATAATTAAACATACCTTTCTTTGGCCTTAAGACTTCTACATAGAATGACATGTTTTGAAAGTCTTTTTACCAGTAACAGAGACATCATTTATAAAAATGCATTACTGATATATGATATTCCATACACGTTCATGTACAAATACAAATTAGAAAGACCAGTGATGTTAGGTATAAGGAGTGAAATTTAACATTTCTAAATTTTATTTTTCATTTTTATTCAAAGTAACAATCAGCATGAACCTCTTAGACACATTAGTTTCAATATGTGCCAGTATCTACACATCATAAAGAACATCAAAACTGGAAGGTGCTACTGAAGGTCAGGTCTAAGTATTTAATCACAGAAGTATGAAAATTGAAGCAGTGGAGCCCAAAAGCCCAAAGTGAAACAATTCACAGTAGCATTTAAAAAAAAAAGCTGGGGGAGAAGTTAATTTTTATAACTACTGACATAGAGGGTATAAGAACACAGCAAATGTAACAGTATTAGAAAGAGTTCCTGTTCCCTAAGGACTAGAAACAGTTAAAATGGTAAGACCTTAAAAATCGTTGTAATCCAAGAAAAGACAACCACATACCAACAAAGACAACATACTTACACCCAAACTTAAGGGTTCTACTGAAACCTGTAATTTGATTAGAGAATGACACTCACACACTATGGGCCAGGGATGGGACCTGGGGGAGGGGGCAAAGGATGGATGGGAGAGAAAGAATGAAGAGAAGGCAATGGCAGAAAGCTCTCACATACAGAAAGTCATCAAAAGACACAACTTTCAGTAGGCCCAGCTGTAGAGGTGGGGGCAGGAAGATCAGGACTTCAAGATCATTTTTAGCTACACAGTAAGCAAACTTGAGGCTGGTCTGGACTGTATGAGATCCTGTCTCAAAACAAAACAACAACAAACAAACCCACAAAAACAAACAAAAAAGACCAAGGCCACAATAAGCCCCCACACTAAAACGAAACACAGAAAACCCCAACTTTCTTTTAACTCATGACTTGCTTTTTAATTGGTAAAAGAAGGAATTTGATTTCGAGGACTGCACGGTTTTTTTAAATTATGCTAGGTAGCTCGCAGCAGGATGCGCATGTGTCACCCGCTCCGTCACAATTAAACCAGAAGTCCCTTGTTCAGTCAGAAAATAGGGGCATTTTTGCTTATTAAAAATTTTATAAAATTTACTCATACAAATCAAAAAGAAAAAAAAAAAAAGACTGGAAAAGCTCCCTGATATTAGAGACAATGGCTTTAAATCCCAGGCCTACATCATCAGGCCTAAGTTGACAGATGTGCACTGCAATGCAGAATTGTAAGCGATATTCCCACATCTGCACAGAAGGCAGAGACTAGACATGATTCTAAAATAAAGGGCTCTTCGGCTCTTACCTGTTACCTGTGCAACAACTGCTTGGGAAATCCTCCGATTGGCAAGAAAGGCTTTGATTTCCTCTTTTATCACACTGCTGTCCCTCCTAACAAAAACAGAAGACAAGACCAACAATGTATGTTGAAGGTAGAAATCCTCATCTTTGCTAAAAGAAAGGTGAAGCAGAAAGGTGGGGAGAACACAGAAAGGAAGGACACAAAATAGAAGGGAGACAGACTAAACTGGGGTGAAAGTACAGAATTACAACAAACCAAGAAACACCAAATAGTCCAGTCCTGAAACGTCACAGACAGACACCTCAGTGAATGCCACCGTAGATACAAGTCTCATTCTGGGGGACAGTTCATTGCATGCTGTGTATAATTCATAAGGAACACACCTGCCATACAGCATAGAAAGTCTCATTATTGGGGAATGAATAAATCTTACATTGACAGAAACCCTGGAAAAATAAAAGGCAATGACAACAAAAATCAGTTGTGAGTAAACTGTGGGTTGGCAGGCTAACTAAGGAACTACATAATACATAAGTAACATTCATTTAAAAATTTTTAAAATGCTTAGGGGCAGAAATCAAGGTCATTCTTATAACTGCCTCCCCTCACACCTTTTTCCATAAAAAAGTTAATGAGGGAAGAGCTGAACTATTAAAGTTTAATACTGAAAACGTGTTTACTAACTTCCCATCACACACACAAACACACATACATATATGCACACACATACAGAACAGTTCATGCTGAAAACTCAACTATACACCTTTGGGATTATATATTTATGGGCCTTATTTTTCCTCTCCTGAGATAATCATTACAAGTTTTTGTTTATTTAAAAAGTCAACAAATTCTCCTAAACCAGACATCCATAAGAATGACAAACCATGACTCATTTCTTTACTAAAACAAACAATATTTAAATCCAAATCATACTTAAGTCCTTAAAACTGACATTTATTTTTGAGTACTCTAGTTTTAAAAGGATTGCGAAAGTCAGGCACCAATTCTTATTCAAGACCAAAACTAATGTAGAATTGTGGCAGCTTATTATCTAATAAAAGGCTCTTATATACAATAAGGGGAGGTAACAATTATTTGCTCACATGGACATTTGCAATCAATTTGA
The DNA here is from genome assembly GCA_035773235.1 of Eospalax fontanierii. Classification (NCBI taxonomy): domain Eukaryota; kingdom Metazoa; phylum Chordata; class Mammalia; order Rodentia; family Spalacidae; genus Eospalax; species Eospalax fontanierii. The sequence goes on along the minus strand of CM069542.1, from coordinate 55,897,500 downwards.
AAAAAATATCAGCCTTCTTTTAAATTTTTTTGCATTACCAAGCCACATGTCACGAGAAATGTATACAATTAGTATCATTCCATATTGAATCTTTTCATTTTTTTGAGACAGAGACTAACTCTTGTAGGCTAGACTGGCTTAGAACAATGTAGCTCAGGCTAGCCTCAAATCCAGGCAATCCTCCTATTGCTCATTCTTAGTGCTGGGATTATAAGCTTTATACTGGATCTTGTTAAGAAAAACTGTGGCCACACCCCTCCCCGCACACCATCTCCCCGCATGAAGAGTCTCCTATGTCCAGGCTGCCTGCACACTTCTGACCACCTTGTCTTAGCCCATGAGCACTGGGATCACAGGAGTGTGCTCTCTACAGAGTATAGACATTGTATCTTCAATTTTGCCTCTTGGTAAAGCCTAAAATGTTAACTATTCAGTCTTCACAGAAGAACTCTTCTAACACTTAACCTGAGACAAAAGGATTACCAAAATCTTTGAAAAACTACTTTGTGAAAAAACCACAAACTTCATAGGGGCTGAAGTCTCATGGTAGATTATTTGGAGAAACTAAAAGCATCATATCAAAAACAAACCTATATTTAATTTAGATCTGTATTTCAGCCCTTTCAATTAGACAGGGTTTTATACCCGGGGGCTCTATGTTCCTTGTGGTTAGTTGTATGTATCTACATATGTAGTGTGTGCACATGTGGATACACATAAATGTAAGTGCATGGGCATGAGGAGCACAGAGCTCAGTAGTGGACATTGGGTGATTCCCTCTGTCACTCTCCACCTTATTTTGTGAGACAAAGTCTCTCACTGTGTGCAGTGCTCCCCATTTTGCTGACTGGCTAGTCACTGATCTGTAGGGATTCGCCTGTTTCCTTCTTCCCCTCCCTCCAGCCCTAGGTTTTAAAGGTACCATGCCCCAGCTTCTTATGTGGGTGCTGGAGATGCAAACCTAGGTCCTCACATTTGTGTGGTAGGCACTTTACCGAGTAAGGAGCCCCCAGCCCCCTCTATGGGAAATTCTGAAAGGGTAGAGATGGGTGATGATGAAATTCCAGAGTGTAGCTCTACAATAAATTCTGATCTATTGGTTAGGCATCTTAGCCAAAAAGTTCCCTAAAGAACGAAAATAATGAGTTACCTAATGCAATATTTAAATTTCTCATGCTGATTAGATTCTGATCTAGATACTGATTGGATTTCTCTCAAAATGCTTGTCTGTGTATCAGTTATGACTTGAGCCAGAGATAATGTGAACATCTGTTTCAGGAGCCTTTAGGACACAAACTAAATCATTGTTTTCTGATATAACTAAAAAATTAACTTGAAAAATTTAAAATAAAGTATTATATTTCAACATACCATACGATCTTGGAAAATGAAATTATTTGAGAACAATTATTCTGCTTAAATAAAAAAATGTGCTTCTGAATGGCATTTTCTTGACTAATGATTTAAAATTAAACTTAAATTAATTTACTTTAAACAAAATTTACCTAGAGCAGACACTAAATCATACAGGATAGATAACATTCAACTATTCCAACAAAGAAATAACCAGTTTGCGAATTATTCACAGCCTTGCAGTATATTATTAAAGGACCACAGCAAGACAGAAGGGATTCCCAAAGTCTAGAAACAGCAATTCATTCATTTACCATTTCCAAGAAACATTTCATGGAAACATATCATGCATATTTCTAAAAGTACACACAATTCACACACTTAAAATGGTTTCCTGCTTTACCATAGAAGCTTTTTTGAAAGAAAACGTAAGTCTTAAAACATAAGACTTTTCTTAAAAAACAAAAGACAAGGTATGGCTCAAGGATGAACCACCTAACCAGCATAACAGCCTTGGGTTCACTCTCCAGCTGTTCTACTCCCTAAAAGAGAAAAATATGAGCCAAACTACATGTGCGTCCAGGTTTCATCAAGAGGCAAACAAGATTAGCACCTTGAAAAGCTTTCATTTTAAATTACTGTGTATCAATGATGCAAAATAGCGAGCTTCATTATGATACCTTCACAAGTGTATACGAAGTACTCTGGTAAGATTCACCTGGCCTCTATTACCCTCTCTCGTCCCCTTCCTCTTCCCAAATTTGCAAGGTTTTTAAGGGCTCAGTGACTTTCTAGTGTGAACAAGGCCCTAGGTTTTACCTCTGGTATTGGAAAAAAAAGGTCTTTGAAATTTCCTTCAAGCAATGTAATAAAAGATTGATGATTATTAATTACACACATAAATGCATATAATACATAAAAAATCAAAATCTCTCTGAAATAAAAAGGTTTTAAATTACAAAAGCACCACACAAACTTTGAATATTATTTTTATAAGAGTTAGACAGGATCCAAAGACAAGAAGAAAAGCGGCCAACTGTGGCAATGAGAGATGGACGTGAGCACCCTTCCAGCAGGTACTGCAGAGCAGCAGGCTCTACCACTGGGCACACTCGGTATTCTGAGAGCGTCAGTGCTCTCCCTCACTGTGTCGGACCCTCTGTCCCACCGGCTACCTTGTTCTTCAAACCTTCAGGCTCACTCGGACTCTCCTGTACTTGTCCTTCTACCAGTCCACGCCAAACCTAACTCTCTCATCTCGTGATCTTTACCTTACTCTATCTAAATCTGGCACCTTCCCTAAAGAGAGAAAATCCCTTCTTTCTTCCTTTCCTTGTAAAGCTCACAGACCTCAAGATGTCTACTCCTGAAGTCCTAATGAGCTAAAATACAGAAAAGGCCAATCATTACTGATTTCACTGTTTACTTCCAACATATCCAGCCCTGGATTGGAAACTAACCACTTGGAGTCCCTATCTCTTCCTCCTGTGACTTTTTTCAAATGCCTAACGCTATATTCATGTGGGATTCCTGGAGCAGGATGAAACTCTCCTTTTCTAGTCTTTATAATGTGTTATCTATAGGGATTTAAAAACATATGAAAGAATTCATCAGGAATGTTTTTTTGACAAACAGCTTTAGTTTTTTTTTTTTAATTTTGGAGTCTTGCTATGTAACCTAGGATGTCTTTGAACCTGAGATCTTCCTGCCTCGGCCTCCAGGGTGCTGGGATCTTAAGTATGCACCACCATCATGCCCTGCTTCTAATGTTCCCAGCCTTTTTTAAAAGGTACAATCTTGCTATGTACTCCAGGCTGGCCTTGAACTTGTAGCCATCTTTCTGCCTCATCCTCCTGAATGCTGGGATTTAAGAAGTGCATCACCACACCTGGTTTTTTGGTCACCTTTTAAAAGGCAGAATGTAACTGTCATCTATCTCCAGAAGTGCTCTCTGATCTTTCTCTAGGCTAACTCCACCACTTCAATTATTCTATGTACCCTACTACAGTCCTTGTTTGAAGTCATGTCTTGTCTCTCCCACTAGACCATGAAGTCCTTTTAAACAAAGATTCTGTGCTATCCTCATGTGATTGGCATATAATAGAACTTCATTTGCTAAATGAGTGAAAAGAATCTGTAGAGATCAAGGTTGTGAAATGCAAAACCTGATATAGATAATTTATAGAACAGCTTTAAATTCTTATTTTCAAGTAGGCTTAAGTTCCCCAAATTAGGATGGAAAAGTTATTTGTGGAGATTCAACATGACACTGATTCATTCTATGGAAGGAGGAATATTAAAGGCCTCATATTTAGAAGTGATATGCTTTAAGGTGATTTATATTCCCTGAGTTAATGTGCACTGAACATTTTTCTGGATCTCTTAGAGGAAGCTATCTCAAAGTCACCCAGAAATGAAGCAATACCAACCCAAACAGTATAGTTTACACTTGAAAATGCTCCAGTTATAGAGCATGATTTTAAGAGATAACATTTCAAGAAAAGCTATTCTATATGCATAAGCAATAGAATGGGCCGAGGATGGCCACTTCTCATTACCATCTTACAATACATTTCTACCTACACAAGGGGGAAGAAGCTCTCATTTGAAATGCATGGGTGGGTCCAGGAGCATTTTACTTTTTTTTCTTTTTAATTTGGGAACATTTTCATACACGATGAGATAATCTTGGGGATGTGTCCTAGGTTGCATTAACTTGACACAAACTAGAGTCACCTGAGATGAAGGAACCTCAATTGATGAATTTCCTCTATCAGACTAGCCTGTAGGCATGTCTGTGGGGCATTTTCTTGATGTGGGAGGCCCAGCCCACTATGGGCTGTTCCATTCCTGGACAGGTGGGCCTGGGCTGTATAAGGAGAGTGGCTGAGCCAGCTAGGGGAGCAACGCAGTGAGCAGCGCCCTTCTGTGGTCTCTGCTGTATTTCCTGCCTCCAAGTTCCTGCCCTGCCCGAGCTCCTGCCCTACTTTTCCATGACTGTAACCTACAAGCTAAAATACGCCCTTTCCTCAAGTTGCTTGTGGTCATGCTGCTTACCACAGCAGTAGGAAGCAAACTACAACAGGGCCCAATACAAAATCGATGTTTCACATATGATTTACACTCACAGCCCGAGTATAACTTTAGACAAATATTTTAAATAATGTTGTACCTGGGAATACTTTATGTTATGGAATTCTCCCTTGTGGCATGTCAGTGCTCAGGAAATTTAGAATTCTGAAGCACTGTGGATTTCAAGTTTTCAGATTAAGGATGCTCAAACTGTACTTTATTGAGTTAGGCTTATAAATAACCACCTTGAAATAGTTTCAGAATTATGTACAAAATACTAACAAAATTTAGCATTTGGGTGATGAATAGTAACATCCTCAGCAAACAGCATTGTCTAATAATTCTGATAAGCCTCACTTACATGATTTCATAATATTATATATCATACAGCATAAAAACATTGATATATACTATATTAGCAGTTGCAGACATAAATTCCTATGCATATATTTACATACTAACAGATACACCTTTTAAGACATTCTAATATAAAGTGAATCTTCATCGTTGGTTTTGAGTGCTTCCTAAAGTGTCACATTCAACAATTTACTGAGAATTTACATGCCAGTTTGACTTTCTTCTTCCTCTTTTTTGATCCTAATTCAAAGTTAGAAAAAGTATCAGTTATTTGTTTTTGTTTTTTAAAGAAATTATTCAAGATACAGCGATAGCCTGAGGAAGTTCTATAAACGTAAAAATCTCTATGTACCTTAAAGTTATATAATCCAATACAGATTCACTGGTGCATGAAATCTGTGAAATATGTCTCATGGCTGAGTGCCCTGAAGGTCGGGGACCTGAGCAAGCAGGAGGCAGATTTCATGTACAGCAGAGGAGGCCAGGAAGACATGTGGGTGTGTGCATATCTGCAGGAGCCCACCAATTCCAGCTCATGTCACATCACCCGTGTGGCGTGACCAGCAGGGGCAGTCTATCACTAGATGAATAGGCCACTTGGAAAGAGCAATTGTCCAGCATTTTCTCTATTATCTTGTCACATAAAATCCCTTTATTTATAGGTGGCCGATTTGAAGAGGCAAATACGCAGGGAAAGGAGAGTAGTGTATCTATTAAGGCCATCTGCATGGTGTTTTGAGTTATATTAGTCACTCTTGTAAAGTGTATGGAATCTCAAGCACAAATAATTTAGTGGTAACCTACACTGGCAACACAACAATAAAGACATAGGACCTGATTTAGGCTCAGTTTTCTAACAGTCAAGTTTTCTTGAGCAAATTATTTAATTTTCATGAATCTCAGTTTCTCTAACACCACAGCCTAGCTGTAATGACTATAAAAACTAACAATCATTTAGTAAACTTTTCTCTGTGTCTCAAGAAGGAAACCTGAGAAAGATATGAGGGGTCAAAGGAACAAAGCAGGAGTGAGGGAAGGTACAGTCAAGACTGGAGGATCCTGCATGGGCGGGGGGAACTTGATTAAATATTACAAAGGAGAAGTTCTGAGCAAGGAGCAGAGAAAGGGGCAACAGTGGTGCTCTAATCATGCAACAAATGAGAACACAAAATTAAAATGCAGATTATATGTAAGACTGTACCTAAGTGAATGTGTCCAAACAAATCAGGCTAGCATTTGAAAAGAAATCTTATTTATTATATCATCTCTACTTGAGATAATTATAAACTAAATTTCAGTGACTAAAGTTAACATATTTGTCCTATGGTTCCCCCTTTTAAATTTTACAATGACAGATGTCAGAAGAATGGCTATGACTGTAGAGGTGACTCAGTGGGAGTGCACACTTAGCACCAGTAAGTCCTCAGGACCAAAAAATCAAAAGCAACAGCAGAGCTTTGGCTGTCTGCTTTAACAGGTGTAAATGAATGAAAAACTAAACGGACCTCTTATATTTTTCTGAGTATTTTTATTAACATTGACTTGCAGCTGCTGTGTAACACTATGCATTACAGATATGCCACTGGAATCTAGACACAATAGTCCAGGTAGCCCAGAATTCCACACATCAAACTCCATGCTGAAAAGAAGAGTTCATTTGTCTAAAACGCCATCTCACTGCTGTGGTACTACAGGAGGGATCTGCACACAGCACTGTTAAGTCACCGTTTTTCTAAAACTCATAAAATCTTCAGGAAGAGTTATAATTCATAATTACAGCTTTTATTTTTTATTTCTGACAAACCTACAACTTTGTTATGTAATTTATCTGCGGGCTCTCGCCTTTCATAAAAGCACAACTACTGAAAACAAAACCTTTGCCGTGCATCTATTTCTAAAGACCTGTAGATCTCCCTGTTCCAACTGAATTAAACAAAGCATTTAGCACAGAAGCCGAGTCTCTGAGAATGTGTACCTGCTGCTAATATGGTCCTGTTATTGCCACAGTTCAGCTCTGACCATTTCTGCCTCAGACCAGCTCACTGGTATTGTTTTTTCTTTTGGTGATTTTCAAACTCCCTGTAGACCAGACTTCCCTGGAAGTCACTTTGATTCAAGGCAATCCTCCTGCCTCAGCCTTCCAAATGCTGGGATTACAGGCATGAGCAACCACACCCAGTGTGCACTCTTCCCAGACTAAAGACAAGTCTTGCCTTTTCTGGTGCCTTTCACTGGTTCCTTGCCTCTAAATAAAATTATTATATTTCATTTTTCACGTAAACATATTTTAAATCTCTTTTTTAGAGTGTGTATGTGTTTATGTGTGTGGACACGAGTATGCCATGGTGTATATGAGAGGTGGCTCTTCCTTCCACCATGTTGGTCCCAGGGATCAAACTCAGGTTGTGAGGCTTAGCAGCAAGCACCTTTAACCACTGAGTCATCTCAGGCCCAAAATTCTAATTATTTCACAACTAAGGAGATACTGAAGGTTTAAGCCAAACTTATCAGCTCAATTAACATATTAAGTCCATACCATGTACCAAGGAAAGTTCTCAGTCCTGGATGCACAGTGGAAAACATAGGCGGTCACCTTCAAAGGTACTGGTCTGATACATCACCAGGTCTGGTACTTTCTTAGTTGCCTCTGCTGAAAGAAGGCTTCTTTTCTTGGTTTTTAAAACTGTAAGTGGACACACTTACTGGGGAACTGTTGTGTGTATGTGCATGTGTGTGCTGCATCTGTTGCTAGTATTAGAACAGTGTCTATGTTTCTTAGTAAAAAGGACTTTTTGCCCAAGATACGCTCACAAATTGCTTCACTGATTGAAACGCTGTGAGAAAAAATGTATAGCCTACATATTCCGTATGACGAGAACTTTATCTTATAATTCCCAGGAGAAGCACTGACAAGAAAAGAATTAGGCTAGACTAATCTGTTAGAGGTTATTTGCTAAAACATAGAAGATAGACCTACCATCAAGAGAATCAAAGGAGTAGAAAAGGCTCATCACTTAGCAAAAGGGCTGGAGCAGAAAAGAAAAACCCTACTTAAATAAGCTTTCCATTTTTCCTTTCCTCTCAATGAAGGGAGAGAGAATCACTGTTCTTATAGGGAAGCAGTTGCAATACAGTCTAATATTCAAACACAATATTACAAAATAAGACCTTTTCAGGAATTTTGAACAAGCAAAGTAACTAACCTCATTAATTCCTCCACTTTATCATCTACATCTAGGTCCTCTTCTGAGGCCTCAAAACTGTATGACCTCTGGCCCATGCTGTTGGCATGGTAGCGCGATGGTGACATCTTCCCATTGGATGTAGACAATCGCTCGTTGCTCTCCCTCCCATTTTGATTGGTAGTGCAAGGCTGTGGAGAGGTATCGTAACTGTTGCTAGGTGATGGGGACATCCCCGAGTGCTGGGTCTGTGTGGAAGCAGTAGCAGTTGAGGAAGAAGCTGGAACATTGTTGGTGCTATTCCCATACGAACTTCCCCCGTAGCTGGACCTCCTTCCAAACTTGTCACTATGCTCTTGATCAAGACGGTCCAAAGTTTCCAAGGCATGGAGAATTTCATGTTTTGTCATTCCAGTACGCCGGAGACGCTGAAGCAGATCTATCTGTTCAATGGTAAATCTGGGTTCATCTGTATAGTGAGACATGGTTTCCAGCAAACTGGTCGGGGGCAGGTGGGAGGAGGAAGGACAAAAAAGAAGTCTCTTTATTGACAACAAAGAACATTCATCAACAAGAATCCTCAGCAGAAGATGCATTATCTCTAAACTAACTCATTTCATTGAAAATAAAATGACAGTGGCTGGACAGATGGCTCAGTCAGGAAATTACTTTTGTGCAAGGAAGAGGACCTAAGTTCAATTTCCAGCACCCATGCAAAAGCTGGGACCAAGAGCACCAGGCACTGTTTTCTTAGAGTGAGAAACATTATTTTCTTGGAGAGTTGCCAAATAGCAAAAATAGCCACTACTTAAATTCCCTCCACATAAAACCTGACATTTTGTACACAGGGGTCCACTTACATACATGTAGGCAAAGCATTCATACACCTAAAATAGAAATAAAGTAATTTAAAAAATTAAAGCCAGGCATGGTGGCACATACCTTTAATCCAAGCACTCATGGGAGGCAGAGGCAGGCAGATTATTGTGAGTTTGAGACCAGCCTGGTATATATGATTGAGTTCCAGGCCAGTCAGTGATACATAGTGGGACACCGTCTCAAAAAAAAATACCAGAAAACAAAATAAACAAGGGGCTGGAACGATTGCTCGGCAATTAAGGGCACTGGCTGCCCTTGTAGAGGGCCCAGGTCTGGTTCCAAGCACCCACATGACAGCTAACAACCCTACATAACTCCAGCCCCGGGGATCCAATGCCCCCTTCTGGTCCATACAGGCATTACGGATTACATACATGGAGGCAAAACACATAAAATATAAATAAATAATTTTAAACCCGACTTTTGAGTTCAAGATTTTTTAAAAGTAGTAACCATCTCTATTTTAATTTACAGTCTTCTAGTCCCAAACAAGGTGCATATTATATAGTAACTTGCAGTATTTGCTAAAAGAAACAGAGGTCATGAGAACTTCTTATCCACTAAAGGCAAATATGCTCTAAGTCACTTCCCTGAACTCAGAGATCTAACAATTTCTTCATCCCTCTAAACTGTACTAAGATTTAACTGATAATTTCACTTCTTAGAAACTGGGTAAGAATTTCATAATACAGTCATACTTAATCCATACAGCAATTCTCTGTGGTAGATATTATTTCACTTTAATATTTATATGAACTAGTTAAAGGAACTAAGAAAGACTTAGAATACTTTTGTATCTTGCAAGTTAAAAACCAGACCTGATGGTACAAATATTGGAACTTTTAAACCCTGCCAGGGGGACAGACTGAATTCAAAGCAGTCTTGGACAACTTAGTGAGATCCTCTCTCAAAATAAAAAGAGGGCTGGGAATGTAGCACAGTGGTAGAGAGCTTGGCTAGCACGGGTAAAGTGGGCTCAATGTTTAATTCCCAGTATTATAAAAGGGGAAAAAAATCTAAATAAGTAAAAAATAATCATGATTGAAGTCTATGTGTTACTGACTCCAACCAAAATTGTACACCGCTGTACTTTCCAATATAGTTTAGAGTTTTCAGCATCAACAGATTCAGGATACAGGTTCTCTTATTCCATTAAGTCTTAAGTTAAAAACATTCAGACGGTTCTTGTTTGGGGCTGGAGAGATGGCTCAAGTGTTTAAGAATACCTGCCACTATTGTAAAGAACCTGGGTGTGGTTCCCAGCACCCCATGACAACGAATGATCATTAGTAACTCCAGTTTCAGAGGATCCAGTGCCATCCTCTGGCCTCTGCTGGCAGTCTACACACAGATGCCCTTACATACATGGAAGCAAAACCTCATACACATAAAATAAAAATAAAATAATTTTAAAATACACAGTTCTAAACTAGGCCTGGGGGCGTATGCCTTTAATTCCAGCACTCTAGAGGCAGAGGCAGGCAGATCTCTGTGAGACTAGGCCAGCTGGGGCTACAGGGAGACCCTATCGCAAAAAAGAAAAGAAACAACAACTACAACAAACAACAGTTCTAATTTTCTGAGGAACTACACATTCTAGTAATAGTTCATAAAATTAAAATCTTTGTTACACCTAGAACTTACATGTACTTAGTGATTGTAGAAAAATGCAGGCTTCATTTTATTGTAGAGGGTGGCTAGTTATCTGCCATGTTTTACTGAATAATACATTTCTTCTCTGAGAATGCAAGTGAACACATCACAGGGAGACGTGCACATCTGTACTCACTGCTGCACTTCTCACAGCAGCCGGGACATACACCAGTCTAGACGCACATCAGCAGATGAATGAAGGAAGAACTGTGGTACATTTGCATTTAAAATATAGGAGTTTCATTCAGTCATAAAGAAAAATGTGTCATGTCATCTGTGGGAAAACGGTAAGCAACGGCGACCATCACGTTAAATGAAACAAGCCAGACTCAAAAAAAGAAATAATTTGCTTCCTCCCACATGCAGAATTCATATTTAAACATAAATATTAAAAACATGAAAACAAAAGGGGCACTACAGGGGAGAGAGAGAGTTCTAAAGGGGAGAGAGAGAGTTCTACAGGGGAGAGAGAGAGTTCTACAGGGGAGAGAGAGAGTTCTACAGGGGAGAGAGAGAGTTCTACAGGGGAGAGAGAGAGTTCTACAGGGGAGAGAGAGAATTCTAAAGGGGAGAGAGAGAGTTCTAAAGGGGAGACAGAGAGTTCTAAAGGGGAGACAGAGAGTTCTAAAGGGGAGACAGAGTTCTAAAGGGGAGACAGAGAGTTCTAAAGGGGAGGGAGAGAGAGTTCTAAAGAGGAGAGAGAGAGTTCTAAAGGGGAGACAGAGAGTTCTAAAGGGGAGACAGAGTTCTAAAGGGGAGAGAGAGAGTTCTGGCCTCTGCTGGCAGTCTACACAGGTGCACTACAGGGGAGATAGAGTTCTAAAGAGAGGGAAAGAGCGGAGAGGGCAACTGCAGCGGGGTGGGGCGGGGGGTGACAAATACCACTTGTTTTCTTAAATATAGAATCATGTGTACATGTGTGTGTGCCATGAAAGCAAGTGGGTGCTGTTTGAGGAGAACCAGAAAGAGGCAGGTATGAGTGGGGAAAGGTGTGTTCCAGGCTAGCCTGGACTATGTAGTGAGTCTTATGTCAGAATCAATCCCAATCTCACCCTGTCTCTCTCGCCCCTCCTCCCCATCCCGTCTCTTTCTGTCCCTCCCTTCTTCCACTCACATGTGTGAACCCAACCCAAAGTAATGTGCTATGGGCCATTTGCATACATAGGCCCTGCATACACACACACACACACATATATGCATATATAGGTCTTTCTTACAACACTCATTTTTGTGACAAGTTATCCATCATAAGACAAATACCTATTTTCCTGATTGTGATATGCTTTCTTTTTAAAAATATGTGTATATGAGTGTATGTGCACATGTGTGTGCAGATGCCCTCAGGGAACACAAGAAGGCACTGGAGCTGGAGTTACACCTGTTGTAAACCATCTGATGTAGGCACTGGTCCTAATTTAAGCAGTAAGCATTCTTAGCCACTGAGCTACCTCTCCAGACCTAATATTCTTTCTTGACTGTCTATTCCTCTTCCAAAATGTTAGAATCAGAAGTATTTTAGATCTAGAAAGATGCAAATACATGCACCAGTCACCTACTCCAGCACTCCCTTTACACGACCTTTGCACCTCACATCTATTCCTGTACCAATCCACTTCCCAATGACTACATTTCCAGATGTACTTCAAAAATCTGTTCCAGACATCTGTATGTTTTCCTCTAAATACTTCAGTATGCATGTGTTTAACTATGGATTAGTATTTGCTAAAAAGTATTTGTCCTTTTTTATTTTGGGGGTATAATGTGCACGAAATGTACACAGACCTTATATTTCTAAGAGTACTGGAAATACGTGCACCCGTGAATGCTAAATCTGCACAAAGAGACTGGCGCTCCCGACACCTCGCCTCGGCCCTTCGCACCCTCCCCTTTCCTGCTCCCAAAGAGGTGAACATTATTCACTTTTTTCTCTCACCACAGTCTATTTTCGCTGATTCTACAATCCTGTATTTACTTTCCATTTACTGATTTATATAGAAATTCCTTAGCTAAACTTACGCTTCTTGAGATCCATTGTTGAAGTGTATTAGAAGTTTGTTCCTGGTTATTACTGAGTGTTTCACTGTGAGATGACGCCACAGTTTTACCACTGCAAAGGGCTAGTTCCAGTTTGGTTTTTATAACTGCCCCATCCTTTCTTCTTCCTTTTTGAAAAATCTTGGTATTTTTAGATAGGCTCTTGTACTGTAGCCTAGGCTTGCCTCAAACTGGTGAACCTCCTTACCTCTGCCTCTCAAGTGTTGGGATTCTCAGGTCTGCACCTCTTCCCTGGATCATCACAGCTTTATTCTGCTAAAGCCCTCTTTCGCTTTCCTTCTTTAATATAGTATCGCTTGACTGGGAAAGAAAACTTTTGACCACAGCAACTGAATTACTTTGGTTCCTTGTTTAATATAACCAATTAGAATAAAATTAATAGGGCTGGCAATGCTCTTTATCTGCAGCTCTGTGATCCTTACAAAACACAAATGCATTATCTTGGGAAATTTACCAAAGTCGGAAACTACTGGGGTAGGCATGTCAGTACTATATTATACTTAAATGTAAAGTTTCTTTTCAAAAAATATTTTAGCATTTTTTTTTAATTTTATGTGTATGAGTGTATTCCCTGAATGTGTGAAAGTGTACCCATGTTGTGCAATGCCCAAAGAGGTCAAAAGAGGACATCAGATTCCCCTGGAACTGGAGTTATGGATGGTTTTTAGCCGGGTCCTTTGCAAGAGCAGTCAGTGCTCTTAACCATTGAGTCATCCCTCTAGCCCCAAATGTAAGCTTTCTTGAGAAAGCTATGTGAACACTTATTTTCTTAATGGCTTACAGGAGACAAAGAATATTTTAGTTTCTGTTTTAAATCCTTGGCCTTTTATTCACTTTACTGAGTGCGCTTAGTGATTAACTTTTTTATTAATTTTTTAAAGATTTATTTTACTTATGTGTATGTATGTGTGTGCCTATGTAGAAGTATATACACATGTGTAGGGTTGCCCAAGGAGGTCAAAGGTGTGCATGAGATCCCCAGGAGCTGAAGTTACAAGTAGCTGCGAGTCACTAGATACGGATGCAGGAAACTGAATTTGGCCCTCTGCAGGACCAGTATGTAATCTCGGCCAGGGAGCCATCCCTTTAGTCCTGCCAGATTCAAGAAATTTGTCCTGAACTATTGCCTGGCAAATTCTAGCTTCTATTCATAATTATTTTGTAGTTTTCGTAATTATTTTAAAAATAAAAGACCTGTTTTGGTATCTTCAGTTCTCATCCAATCAAAGTATTTCATAAATTGTTCTTACTTTAGAATTATCTTACTATATATGAAAAAAATCATGATATTTTCTTATCTGTTTAATCAAAGCAGGCAGTCACATATATTTATTCAAACCTCTGAAACGACATTGTCTATTAGCAAAAAGTTTCACAGTATCCAAAATATGTTTTATATCATTTACGATTTATTACAACCAGAAAATACTTTCATTTAGAAGTCATAAAGGAGAAACAGGGTTTACTTATGACTCTGATTGCCCAGACCACCCAACTGTTTTGAAGCACATGCTCCTGGGAAGCCATTCATAATAATCACCTCCATGAACTTCTAGGGGCAAGAGTCTAGACTTCGCTCTCTTCACAGTTTTTTAGTTAGACTATGGTAAGACAGACAGTGACTATAACTGTGCTCAGCTACAGGAAAATGTTCATCTGGTATGTTCCTCACACACAGAAGCTAGCTAGTAGGGAATGAAACCGACACTCCAGGAAGTGCTGAGAACAGGGAAGCAGGGCAGCATCTCTACCTTCTGTCCCGGTAACTCTTAAGCCTGCTGCATCCCTGCTCCTCTTGTGGGACGTGAAACGATACATTTCCCTTTACACTTAACCTTGTTTAAGGGAAATTTCTTTAACTTGACAGCTAGAGCTAGAGATCTGCAGTTGCTGGACTAGAGTAGATGACTGTAGAGAATGGCAAGGCTCCTGAGTGGGGTCCCACCAGGCACATGACACTCAAAATGTGGCATTTCAAGAAAACATCAAGAATAGAAGCTCACTTGGATACTGAAAATGCTATCCCAATTGCATTAATATAAATGAAAGAATACAGAATGACATTTTCAATTTGTATTTCTCAGAATTTATCTACTATAAGCACATCATCATAAAATTATGGCAATAAATGACCTGTAAAGATCATCGAGATCAATGATACCAGCAATTCTTTTCTAACAAAAAAAGATGACACAGAGCTAAATTATTTTTCTCGTGCACAAGGTCTGCTCACTCAATAAGGAATAGTTTTGCTTTAAATTACTAATTTGAATGCAGACTCAAGCTAACAATAATTGAAAATGATGTGAGAATTTTGACACTGCAATAACACAGAACAATTCATTTCAGGAATTATGGCTGGATTTGTAAATCGATACTATAAGAATACATCGTATCAAGAGACAGTCACTGTATTTTGCAATAATATCTAAAACCTTCCTTGGATAAGCCAAAAGAACCATTACACAGTTTTATAAACTATATTCCACAAATACATGTGAAAGAGGCTAAAAAGCTTTCAGAAACGGTTAACACTGAAATCATGGGGGTCAAAGGACATCATGACCTCAGTTGTAGAGCGTCAGTAGTCAGTAAGGTGCTATGAATAACACAGCGTTCTCCTCAGCCACTGATTTCACCTTTCTATGCAGAATGACTAGGCAAAATCACTTTTGTCTAGTATATGCAGCATTCCCTGGAGGATGATCTGAATTCCAGTGGCCACTGTTAATATCCATCAGCCACCAACTTACCAGTCCGTTCCTAAGTGTATACACTATTCTGTCACGATTATGACCACCATCTAAGGACTGGCAGTTTGAAAATACGAAAATGACAAGAAAGAATAAACGATGTTTTACTGGGAACTGACTTCACAGTACAGTAAAAATGATCCCATATTTTAAATCAATAGAACTGACTCAAGCTTCACAGTCTACGATTATAAATAAAGGATTTCTCTTTGTTTTGTTTTTTGACACATAGTCTCCCTGAAGCCTCAGTTGGCCTGGAACTCACAATGTAGACCAGGCTGTTATCAATCTCACAGAGATCTACCCGCCTTGGCCTTCCCAGCACTGGGGTTAACAACATGTCCCCTACTCCTAGCACAATAAAAGGATTTTAAGAGAAGTATGATCATGTTCCAGTGTGTCAATCACACTTTAGTAGTTTTAAAATTAGCACTGCTTGAGATTTTAAAATTGTAACCATTTTATGCACGTTTGAAAAGAAATCTGTTATTTAGCTTTGAAATGAGTCCAAACACTTGTATAAATGACACAAATTTTCTCTGATAAACCAGAGTTTATCTCCTTTCCACTTCAAAGCCTGATATTTACCATCTCCAATATGTGAATTCTTAGAGCAACCCCCTTTCTTCCTGAAATATTAAGTTCTTTGTTTTGTTACGGCTTTTTGGAATGCAGAGTCTTGCTATATAGCTGAAACTAGCAAACACACAGTCTTCTTGCCTTTGTGTCCCAGTGCTGGGATTACCGATATACACACAACCATGCTAAGCCAGAAAATATTAAGTCTTCTAACAGAGCCCTCAATGTAAGAATTTGGAGTCAATACCTCTGCACTTGAGAACTCTTCCTTCTTTGAAGAATGTTATATTACACCTCAATCAGACCCCATACTAAGTTACTGACTACAACTACCCGCCTTCAACACATTATATATAAACTCAAAAGTTTAACACAGTTTTGAGAGCTCAGGCTAGGACAAGTCTCAGAGATTTGAAGTTTCACCTGTCAACAACATGTTGCTCTGCCTTTTAGCATTGAATGACCTTTGCAAAAAATAAATAAAAATAAAACCTTGTTGCTGGTTTTACTTGGCAGTAGAGTTTTAAAAGTGTTTTCCTTTCTATCTTAACTTACTGAAAAGTTTTTGATACTATCACTTTTGTATATAGCACACTGTCTATTGTGTGTTCACAACTGCAGTGATGATGCCATACATGGAAGACAATACCCCACTGCACTCCTCACTATCTTTTGGCTCCCACAGACCTGCCATCTCTTCTTCTGTAATGCTCTCCAGGGGCTTTGGAGGGAGTGCTATAAACTGGACTCAAGAAAAGTGACACTCTGTGTCTTCTTTTCTCCCTGACGTCATGGATCTCAACTGTTGTGGTCAGCTAAGGCTCAATACTGGAAAGGTATGCCCCAAACACAGACCACATTCATTAAGTATATTCCCTGTGAGGTCCATTCATGTTAGTCATCCCACCCTCAAGAATTGTGAACTTTGCTGGTTGTGTGACACATGACTATAATCCCAGCAATTGAGAGACTGAGGCAGGAAGATCAGGAGTTCAAGGTTATCCCTGATCACACAGTAAGTTTGAAAGTAGTATGGGCTATATGAGACCTTGACTCAAAAACAAACAAACAATATATAACTGTGAACCTTAGGAATCCTCTGTGCCAATAAACTGTGATTTGTGAAATCATACATTGGAAATGATCACCTCTTCATTTCCACCACACACAAAAAAATCCAAAAACACACAAGCCTGTGGAGAGATATAAAAACCTGATATGGAAGAGCCAGGTGTGGTAGTAAACACCTATAATCCCAGGACTCAGAAGGCCAAGGAGGTGACTGCAATCAGGTCATCCTGTGGTACACAGCAAGTCCTAGGCTACCTTAGACTCAGGGCAGGTAGACGGCCAGGGGAAGGCACACCCAAGACTGACCAGGAGGACAGGAGGGCAAGGGTTGAGACAAAGAGCCTCCTGGGATGCGGCTACTGAGCAGAGACAGGCAACAGTTCTGTCATCTGTATCTATCCCAGAATCAACAGGGGAGGGAAGGGGGAGATGACAAAAGAAAAACATAAGTAAGGAGAAGACCCAATCATAATGACTACTTACTAGGTAACAGAACTGTCAACCAAAATGGAAGAAATTTAAATGAAATAGACTCCATCGAGTTTTAGAAAATACTCATGCTAAAGGCACTTTGTACTAGACGCTAAGGATGCACTTAATGAACTAAGAGATACTTTATCTTCTCTAATATCTGAAATTCCCGGAATACTTTTATTCAGAGGCCTATTTAATATGAACTGGTGGTTACAGTTCATATCTCAGCACAAAAACATTCTCAACATAATACCACCATCTCAATTTGCATTTCTGCCTGACTCCAAGGACAGCTAGAAACTACTTTAGCTAATAGTCTTAACAGCATTATCATCCAAAGAACATAAAAGAAATGGCTCTGCTGTTACGAGTTTGTACACAAAACACAGCACCAAGACAACATGCTTCTCATAGCCGGCTTGTCACAAAGAATCCACCACAAACTCTGCTGTTGTTGGCCTTCTATCTCAAAACCTTCTAGCCACTAAACAGTTAAAATAAATATGAGGCTAGAGACAGCACTGCGGTTGAGTGCACATTCTCTTACAGAGGTTCCTACGACCTGTGCCAGGCAGATCCAAACCACCTATATAACTCCAGCTCCAGGGAAGAGCTGATGTTGCTGGTCTTGGGAGGCACCTGCATGTTTGCACACATATATACACACTTTAAAATAAGTCTTTAAATAATAGTAATTTTATGTTTAAATGAAAAATTGATATCAAAATACAAAGTCGAAAGTAAAAATTGTAAAAAAGTGATGAACCATTTACATCTTTTCCTAAAAAATTCTTTGCTCTTGGGCTGATAAGTTAAATACTCAAGGCCTATATGGTTGAAAGGAAGTACTGACTCCCAACAAGTTGTTTTCTAACCTCCACATACATGCTCTGGTACATGCATATAACCTTCCTCCTAATAAAGAAAGAAATGTAGGGCTAGAGAGATGGCTCAGTGATTAAGAACAATGGCTGCTCTTGTAGAGGATCTGGGTTCAATTCCCAGCGCCCATGTGGTAGCTAACAACCATCCATAACTCCAGTTCCAGAGGATCTGACTCTCTCTTTGGAATCTGTGGGCACTGCATGACGTGAATGCATGCAATACGCTCATACTCATAAAATAAAAATAATTTTAACAACTTTTTAGAAAGGATAAATGCAATTTTTGAGCTAGGTTTGGTAGTCCACACCTTTAATCCCAGCACTCAGGAGAGAGAGGGAGAGGCAGAAGCAGGTGGATCTCTGTGAGTTCCAGACCAGCTGGGGCAGCAGAGAGACCCTGTCTCAAAAAAAGGAAAGAAATATAATTTAAAAAAAATTCTTCAAACTCTGAAAGTGTCTTTTGTCAGATATGAATCATAATCCCAATCATTTCTTGACTTTACTAAGGTAACTGACAGGATAAAAGTTGAGAGAATTAGATACTTACACCACTGGAAAGGAACTGAGCATACTTTACATGAGGTGGATCAATATCCTTTCCATAGACAGTAAGCGTTATTTACCATTCTGTAAAATAAACACAGAAAATTGAAAAACATTTATGTAACCCAATAGTGAACAAAAATTTTAATTATGTAACTTACAAATATTCAGAGGTAACAGGTAAACATTCTATGCAAAAGTATCGTGTAATTTTGAAATGAAACATTGAATTTAAGTAAAACTCAGAAAGTTGAAAGAGTAAAACTGACAGTTTTTCCAAATGATTCCCTTAAAAAAGAAAAGCAATGAAAATGATAAAATTAATCAGGATCCAGCCACAGAAGCAGATTTAAATTGATATTCAACTAATCTTAAAAAACAACAACAACAACAACAAAGAAATAACCAAAAGCCAGAGACTTGAAGCCGAGCCCTGGCCGGGGCAAGCATTCCACCATGGGCTACACCCCCAGCTTTCGACTACTATCTTCATAACAGCACCAGTGTGCTTGTGAGGAACTCCATAAACAAAACGTCCAGTGTAACTGCTTATCTGCAGGGCAAATTCCGGGGTCTATTTCCAGGGGGAATGCTTATTTTGCTGCTTGTGTAATCTAAACTGGCCTAATTTTGCTGTTTCAACTTTCACATCTATAAAAACAGTAACAGATAACTGCTTCAGAGAGCAACTAAAGATTTTGTTAAGTTTTTAAATAGGAGAGATGAAGCACTTCACAAACTAACAAGTGGTAGGGGCTTATTATCACCACTTACAACAGAAGTACCCAGGCTGGAGAGATGGTAAAGAGCACTGGCTGCTCTTCTAGAGAATGAGCCCCCACACCACAGCTAACAACCATATGTAATTCCAGTTCCTGAGGATCCAATGCCCTCTTTTGGCCTCCAAGAGCACTGCATGCAGATGGTACAATTACATGTTTGCAGGCAGGCAAACACATATACATAAAATTTTTTAAAATCTAAAAAAAATTTTTTTATAAGATAAATATCCTTTTGCATTCAGATGACTAAATATAGTTCACATTAATAATGGAGTCTTCTGATTTGCATTTTGTTTTATTCCCTATTGAGACACTTCCACCTGTTTCACACACACACACACACACACACACACACACACACACACACACAAATCTAGTTAGGTTTAGGAACCAAAGATCACAAAGATCAAATTTGTTACCAGTTTCAAATCATAATTTTTAGATCTTTAGATAGAGGCAACTATTTCTAGTAATTCTAGAGTGAGATTAGAAATTAGATATAAATTAATTAGTAAAGATGTTGCTATGAAAGATTCACATTAAAATATACATTTAGCATTTGATTATTTTAAGCAAGATCAAAGTGTCTAGCAGTAACTAATGATACATGTAGAATGTACATAGTGAAGTTAGAAACCCACTCATTTACATATCACAAATCAGAGCATTAATGAAGTTCCTGCTACAGTTAATTTTCCTGCTGATTTAAAAAAAAAAAAAACAAAAAAAACAAAACTACCCTTAAAAAAGAAGTACAAAGAAAATCTGCTGAAGAGGCTCCCAGGCAAAAGAGCAAAATTTCTTCTTATATAAAGCATAACATAAAAAATATTCTCCAAAGAAAAAGCTAAAAAATAAATCACAGCATCACACCTGGCAATAAATACCCTTCACACACACTGTTAACAAAACCAGAAACACAGAGACGTAGAAAGTAAAAAATTTCCTATCATACAAAAAGACTAACTAAACAATTAAATCAGATAAAATATTTGACAGATACAAAAAAAATCAAGATTATAAAATACTAGACATCATGGAAACAGGTATTAACAATGTGCTGCCACTTTTGTGAAAATGACAATCACCTTACAGAGAGGTACCTGGTCTAACTTAGGACAACCTCTTACAAAGAAATCTCACAATATATACTTACATCTACAACAGCAATTCTACTCTGGAGAACCTATTTTCTAGGATTGAGAGTGATTGTATGTAAGTGTATGTGCAAAGACATTCAGTTCCAACTATGTTCCAATTTTTTGTTTCTTTTGTTCTTTGATTACTATTTTCATTATTATTATTTTCTCGTATTGGGTATTGAATTCAGGGCCTTGCATGTGGGTACTCTTCCAATGTGCTACATCCCAGCTTGTCTTGTCAAAGAGTTGTTTCAAACAGTATGAGAAGGGCTAAGGGCTAAATAAACTATCATATACTTTGATTTATCAAGGCAACCATTAAAGAATAAATTAAGAAAATTTCAGGCGACTTTGTGGGAGTAGCACTATGCAATGCTAAGAAAAGAAAAAAATGCAACTTCAAAGTTCTACAAGTGGGTCTAAAAAATAATTGCAGTCAAAAAGTCCAAATGCATGTTACTGTGTAATACATGTATACATGCAAATATATACATATATCTGTGTGCATAAGTACGAGAGCAAAGACAGGTGGCCAAAGAGATAAAGAATATGGTAAAAGATGAGACTATGGAGTACGGACTGAAGAGTGAGGGCCTGTAGAGGCAAGCAGTAAGGGAAGTCGATTTCACAAATAAAGAAAACAGGACCTAATTATACAGATGTGTGTGCATGCAACAGATAAACACATACATTCAATACAATCACAGGAAGTTGTATCAACAGAAATGGACACTTAATTACCAACAGATTAGTTAAGATTGTCCACTATCACACAAATTCAAGCTGAGTAACCAAAGAAGTTTATTGTTAGCAGTGCTGAGGAGAAATGTAATCAAAAAAGTCTATCAGGAATAAGATTCTGCAGATACTATCCACCCACAAGAGGTAAAAAAGTGCCTTTCACAACTTCTCTTTAATATAAAAAGAAGAATCTACATAGGTTGAGAATCCAATGACTGGGATTCAGATTCCAGAAGATTTTGGATTTTGGTACATTTATACGGACTTTACTAGCTGATCATCTCTAATGTGAAAATCTAAAATCTATAGTGTTGAAAATCTGAAACTTTGTCATGTTGATGAAATGGTAAAACATTTGGGATTTTAGGTGTTCAACCTTTAAAAGATAAAGGAGAAAGTGAACAACAGAAGGAAAACAAAATTAAGCAAGGCAACCTGGTTATGCATGCTTATAATCCAAATGCTAAAAAACAAGCAAACAAAAACCCTAAAAAAGGAGGTCTCCCGTTCCAAACTCTGCCTCCTAAACAGGCAGAGGCAAGAGGACTGTGAGGGAGTCAGTTTGGTCAGCACAGAGAGTTCTTGGCCAGTCTGAGCCACATAATGAGATCCTATCTCAAATAAATAAATAAGGTGTCCTAGCAACGAACCTCAAGACCCAGGGTATATACATCATCATCACTCAGTGGCTGTCAAGACCCGGCTGCAGTCCCCAACAGCAACAGGAACCTGAGATGTCTACAGATTACTGAAAATAAGCTAAAGGACACTGGAGTAAAGCTGTCCTGCAAAACTGTGAAACATCCCAGCCGCCTCTACAAGAGTCTTGCCTTGGAGGCCTCTGAGCTAACTGCTGTGAGGACCTAGCTTCTGCTTTTACCCACAGTAAAACCCTGTGGAGACTCAGCCTACTGAACACCTTGGACCACAGTGAGGTGAATGTGCTGAGTGAAGCATGGAAACAGCCGGAGTGTAACCTGCATGCAGTTGCTGCTGAACAACTGACTTTGATGAGGAAATCCAAGCATTTCTGATTGCTGAAGAGAGAAATCCCTACTTGATAATCCTAAACCATGTATAAGAGAAACAGAAAATAAGAGGGAAAATTCCATTCCAAGAAATCAGAGTATATTTGGACCTGAAAGCCACATACAAAAGAAAGGAAGTGGGCCCTTACTTTGGCCCATCTGTGTTTAAGAATCACAAATCACTGACATGCTAATGAGCTGGCACTCAGTTCAGATAGCTTGGGTAAGATGGAAAAGGCTTTCCTTTCCTACCAGAGGACACACAGTCGGGGTACGTAAGGAGCTGGGGGTGCGGGGAGAGGGTGAGGATGGAAAGGGTCTGAATACGATCAAAATACTGTATGACATTCTTCAATCAATAGAATTGAAAATAAATGAATAGATAAATAAATAAAGGGAATAAGGGAGACAATAGGCAAGATATCGGGCGCCCACCTCCAGCTCCACACACACACACACAACACATGTGCACAAGTGAAGAGAAAACTGAGAATTTACAAACACATACAAAGGTAGAAAGAACAAGGAACTAAATGCTTAATGTATCCATCATGCTGGATAAAAAATTAACATGTCAAGGCCAATCTCAGAACACAGGACCTGAGGTTACTTCCTAACAAATTCTAAGCCTCATTATTTTCACATACAACTCTCAGCAAGCTTCTATATTTGGTTTCCAAATCCATAAAACCTTTTAAAAAGTAGTTAATTGTATAAAAAGGCTTAACTACAGGGTTGGGGGAGACAGTTACCTGGAGAAGAAATTAGAACACATAATTAACGACAGACACAGGACAGGAGGCTCATGCATAGGATCTGTGCTTGAAATTTCAGGTTTGTGTTTTGTTTCAGAGTGTTTCTGTTTTTTGTTTTTTTTCTAGAGTTGGGGACAGAACCCAAGGTTCTGCAGGCTGGGTAAGCATTCCACCACGGGCACCCACGCCTGGTTCATTTGAAGACAAAACAGTTAAAAGCTTATGGTTTAGGAAATTAATCAGAGGTGTTTTGCTCCAGTCAGACATTTTTTCTCCTTGAATGCTATCAGGTAAATGATGCCTATCTCTGTTTAGTAATATTCTGAGAGGCAGATGGTAAGTCTGCGGTGAGGAACAGTTGGTAATATGTGAGAAGACAGACCTGAGATACAGAAATTAAAAACACACGACTAGATTATTAGGATTCTCTATGGTAGTTTATGCCTGCAACCAGCATTTGGGAGACCAGTCTGAGCTACACAGTGGGATCTTGTCCTCTGTTCACCAACATTTCACAAAAAACTTCTGGATAATTCATACTATAAACTTAATGACTATTCAATGGATCAGTCATTTCATATCTAACAATTTAAGTTCACAATCCCTTGAGGAACCCTAAGAAAAAATACTAGCTGCCCAAGGATTTTTCTTTGCTTTAAAAAAAGTTATTTATTTATTATTTTTCTTTTGTGTGTATATGTGTATTGCCTGCATGTGTGTAAGTGCACTCGTGTCATACAGTACCCACAGGGGTCAGAAGAAGGTGTTAGATCCCCTGGAACTGGAATTACTAATTTCCATGTGGTGTTGGAAATCGAACCTGGGTCCTCTGTAAGATCAACCAGTTCTTTTAACCACTTAACCATCTATCCAGCCTGTTTTTTTCTTGTAGACTCAGGTTTTTCATCTTTTTCAAACTAAAGGGTTAATAACATTTTTATTTCTTCTTCAAATCAAATGTTTCATTGTGACAGGGGCTATGAAACACATTGAGCATGGTTCGCATTCATGGTTACGTAGGATTGTCACATACCACAGAGATTTTTACTCTAAAAGAATTACTCCATATACTACATGTTAAAATTTACAGACTTGTGGATACTCCCTTTGCTTGTTCTATGCTTCCAGTGCTGGGAAAGCTCCAAGGATGATGAATACATTCCTTGTATGGAGTTTACAGCTGCTTCTAACCACTCCCCCCCGTTTGATAGGTAAGGCCCACACTTCTTTTCTTTTACCACATGTAACTTTTTTTATGGCCTGGAACTCAGAGATCCTCCTGCCTCTGCCTCCAGAGTGCTGGGATTAAAGGTGTGCACCACATGCCCAGCTTTCACATGTAACTTTTTAAGTATCAGCAAAATCTTTGCAAATAGTTTCCATTCTAAGCAGCCCCAGCCCTGATTCCAAATGTGGGGCAGTCCTGCTGGTGTCCTTTAAGTGTACTGGGAAAATTTTCTCTTAGAATCATGGCTCTTCACCAAAAAACAAGACTCCTGCAGACATCTTCCTTAGGGCAAAATTCAAGAAAACAGGTATTCCCCTTGTCCTGGGCTAAAGTTGTATTAGATACTTTGTCTGGTAAAACCTATTCTTACATGTGTTTTAAACAATGTAGTTTTTCACACAGTTACTGATTAAACACTCATAATGTAATTAAACCTTTTCTCAGGCTTCCTTTTTTCTAAATGCAGCTTTTATTTTAAAAGGCAAGAGAGTCATAAATTTGTTTTCTTCTAGTTGCATATTAAGTATGTACAGTTATTTGTCTATTATTAGAGTCACTGTTACATAGAAGCTACATCTGCTAATAAACTAGGATTTGGAACACGAAAGGTACTAATTTATGAACAGAAAGAAGAAAACAAAATACATTCCATGTGGCTTCAGGACAGCATCTCCAGACTACTTTAACTCACCACTAGATAATCTTAGAGCTGCATTGATACACACAATCAGAAGAATCATGTAACTGTCACATGTTTGCCACAATCTGCTCTGGCAGCCTGAAACTACAGAAATAATTGGACTGGATTACCTTAAAATGCGATGTTTGGTTATTAACTGCCATGTTGTCTATTTGGTAATTTCTCTATCATTACTAATAGGTAACTGGTAAGATGAATTACACTGTGAAATTTCAAGAACACTGACTCCTCCCTGTACAGGTACAGCTAATATACTGACTACAGCCATGAGCAGCTTCACAGCACAGAGAGAGGGGTTGTCACTCTCCTTGTCGTTTCATTGTTTCTGAACGATTTGTAGTTGTATGCTCTATGGTTTGACTTTGGGTTCATTTAAATTCAAAACACATACATGGAGCAGCTACTATAATATACTACTTAGAATTCCCTTCTACAGAAGTCTCAGGGAGTTCCACTCCCATGGGGTTGTTATCGTTACATTACACATGACGCCACTCCATTCTTACTGATTACAGTAAAAGTATATGCTAGCAGGTAGAAGATTCTCTCCATGTCAGGCTAGGCAACTTACCATTCATCTGACATACAGATGTCTTTTACAAGCATAGGAGCCCAGTTAACTAGTAATCTACTGAATTAAGAGTAGAGGAGGGAGGAATCCAAGAATATTTTTAAACAGATTCTAAGGAGATTCTACTTGGAAACCAGTAGTTTTCAGGACAAGAAAAGTATATAATAACACAATGTCATGTGTTTTGGATAACATATGATGACACTAGGTATAAAAGCAATTTGAATACACACATATGTATGAATTCATGTATGGGTATAAGAATAGATATGTTGTTTTATCAATCATTCTAAGCTGAATTCTTAACAAAATACATTTAAAGAACTCATACTTAAAGGTGAATTTGACAGCACTTAGGATATATCTACTTCAAAAAAATTCTTGTGCGATATTGGGCAAGGTGACTTAAATATTTCCAAACCTGTCTCTAATCTCTACTTTATATCGTACATGGTAAGTCCAGCCCCAGCCAATCAGTTCCTGTAGCCCTTCTGAAATACAATACCTTCTTTCAACCTGAGTGAGCAAGGTCCTATCGGTAGGACAGCCAATGCCTTTTGCATTCTCAGCTAGTACAACATCACGCGTTTAGTCCTACACTATGATAATCTGGTTATTAACTGTCCTCCCTCCTGCAATGTGAGCTTAAGGACAAGGACTGTTCCTTACCATTTTGCTGCAGTCTTATACCCCAGCAGTGTGCTGACATAACAAGCAGCAAACAGACCTTTGCTTAGTGTAGAAATTAAAGAAAACGTCTACTTTCAAGTCTCATTCAAATAAAATAGTCTTAAGTTTCCAATTTGGAAAGCTCCAAGATTCCATAATGCCAAAATTTAAAACATAACTGAAACATTTTTTCCAAGACAATTAATAAGCACAAATTAAATGCAGAGCGTAAGTCAAATGCTAAGGATAAAGAGATAAAGGAGCTTTGCTCTTGTGAGGCAACTAATATGTGATCCCAGGACCAAAAATTTATAATCCTCATCAACACTACCTTCAGAGTCAAACTGGGTTAAGATTAGAAGCCCCTGAGGTAGCCAGAATACTAGACTAGAACTCAGAAGTTCAACAGCTCCATATTGTTCAATCTATGGCAGTTATCTGGAGCTCCCTACATCAGGGAAACAGAAAACTTCAACAGCAGAGTCCCCAACCATCACTACCAGCAATTTTACAAGTCTGTGGCTATTACTTTAAAAAGAGACTCTCTACTGACCAAAACTAGGAGCATTCCTATTTGGCATACATCTGGAATATTTTGATGTCAAAATATAGTATTTATTCAGAGGATTGACTCAGTTTTACTGCTCAAATATTCATTTGAAACCTCAACTGCTCTTTCACAGGCAGAATATAATACACTGATAAACAAGGGCCAGGTGAACTTGCCATCCTACATTGCTGGGGGACCTGATGTGTTCCCAGTTTAACTCAGCAGTTCCCCAATGTTTAATTATAGGAATAACTGCAGAATTAAATAGATTTCATAAAGCTATAGTAAGGTAAGTCACAGTATCTTTGAGTAATCTAGAACTGATGCTATTCATTATGCTTTCTAATCACCTCAGCTTATAGCTGAAAACACTAAACACACAGCTCGGTTTTTTTATGGCAGGCCACAGTATCTATCAGGGATCACAGAAACAAGGGCTTGCAATTCTAGATACTACTCACACATCTCTCACACACACACAAAATAAAATTAAAACTGAACATTGCTACACACACAGTCTGTATTCCTAATTTCTCTTACTTGATTTTCTGTTTCTCTCTGTGTTTTAGGACAGAGCAACCACCATGTGTGATTTACTTGGTAACTGCTTAACCAGAGCTGACAGCAGTACACCTAGCCATGGAGATCTCAGGAGACCAGAAATACCACAATAACCTGATGGGCCCCATTGTTATGAATTGTTCTGTTTACTAAATCCTGTGGCAAAAAATGTTTAACTAGCTGCCAGGAAACCTATCTTTGTAGTCAACTTTTAACTGCTTAACCACAAAAGGAATTTCCTGAAATTGTCTTTGAGTACTTTGTGACATACAGGTAACTAAGTTGCAAATTATGGGAAACTACAGTTTGAAGCCACCAATGAAGATGGCTGCTAAAAGATGTGTAAAACTCTACAAGCCAGCAAAGTGAACAAAGTCACGGCACAGAATTTCAGAGCATTAGATCATCTGGAACTGCCAGCAATAAATAAGAGTGTATCCAAGCAGGCCAGACTTGTCTGAGGTCCTTCAAACCCCAGACTGGAAGTGACAGGAGCAGCTGCATCCATAAGGGCAACATAGAGCAGAGCATGCAGCCACCACCAAGTCATCAAGGCTGAGGTCCCACCACAGAGATGGTCAGCAGAGGGCAGAACAACGGGCACTGGCACAGACAGAAGGCAAGTGAACCAACTTCTACAGATTTGAGGTCTGCCTTCGCACTATACTGCATGTTCATGGGGCTGTATAGAAAGAAAGGAGACTCTTGACAACAGAAGAAAAAGAAGGAAAAAGTACAGAAGAAATCCTCTAGTTACTGGAGACCCTCACAAGTAGCAGTAATTTACTCCAGAGGACATCATAAAGGGGATGGCCCCAACAGTACGGAAAGCTGACTGGCTGATAAGGTGGCCAAGGAAGTCACCAATCAGCCAAGTGCAACAATGGGTTCTGAGTCAATTTCAAAAATCCTCTGGGCACCAGAATTGTGGCCATCTCCAAAGTACACTGAAGAAGACCAATGGGCTAAAAACGAAAAGGGAACCAAAGGGCCAGGAGGCTGGTGGGAGCTCCCAGACCAGAGACTCTCTATTCCTGCCAAAATAAACCCAGCTGGTAAAGCAATGTCATGAACTGACTCATCTAAGAAAAACAGCTATGGAAAATTTGCTGAGCTGGTATTACCTCATACCTAAACACCTCACCTTCTGTGCCCAAGCCAGCCCAAGACATGTAATGTACACCGAGAACAAGGCTGACCAAAGGCCGATATTCAACCCAAGAGTGCAGAACACTGGGGCAATGCCCTTTGAACATCTGCAAATAGATTTTACAAAAGTCAAGCCTTGTCCTGGGTACCGAAATCTTGTGTTAAGTCTGTACCGACTCAAAGTGGACTAAGGCTTTTCCAACTCTCATAGAATGGGAATGAAAACTAGTGAAAGCCCTTCTCAAGGCAATCATCCCAAGAACAGGACAACTACTCTCCAGAGGATCAGAAGGTGGTCTGCCTTTGTGTCTGAGGTCATCCAAGCAGTGTGTACAACTCTGGAGTCAATTAGAAACGTCATACAGTATACAGGCCACAAAGTCCAGGGAAAGTTGAACACATGAACTAGACCCTTAAGACAAGTTTGGCCAAACTCTACCAAGAATTACTGGCACCCCAGATTAATATAGTACTACCTTTGGCTCTGCCTCGAGCAAGATGCATCCTGAAGCTTTCTCACTACAATCCTTTTGAGATTGCTCCCGATAACAGGAATATTGAGAGGAGGCCCCAAGCAAACAGGAGACTTAGAAATGTCCAGGCACCTCCTGGACTTGGGAAAAACCCTACACCATATCAACAAGAAGATTAGAAATAGGCCCTGTTCCCTTAAGAAATTGGGTACATTCTTACCTTTTGCAAATATAAGGATTTCCCTGATGACTAGGAAAAGGTGACTAACTCACTTGGTGGCTCTACAGGACCAAATGGATTCATTACCAGCTGTAATCTTAAAAATAGAAGGGGATTAGCTCTGCTGACAATAGAAAAGGGAGGAACCTGTCTTTTCCTAGGAAAGAACGCTGCTTTTGTACAAACAGATCCCAGGTAGAGATATGGCCAACAAGTGAGAGGGTAAACTGCTAAAAGACAAACTGGCAGAGTACTGCAGCTCCTGCAGCATCTGGAGCTGGGCATCCAGGCTCCTCCCACTAACGGGCCCACTCCACATGATCTGCCTAGACTCCCTAGGGAGCCATGTACACACTCAACTTCTGTACTTAATTTGTTTCCTCTCACTTAGAGGCAAAAAAGTTACAGATAGTCCTAAATTCTGAACCCACATATCAGGCAATAAAACATAGGGGTGGATGAGGACCCAACATCGAACAGAATAGACACTAGGAGTCGATGCCTTCTATGACATGGACAGGCATCAAAAAGGAAGGAAGAAAAAAAACAACGTTGTACATTTAATGTTGTTTCCCATATGATTTCTATG
The DNA here is from genome assembly GCA_035773235.1 of Eospalax fontanierii. Taxonomy (NCBI): domain Eukaryota; kingdom Metazoa; phylum Chordata; class Mammalia; order Rodentia; family Spalacidae; genus Eospalax; species Eospalax fontanierii. The sequence continues at coordinate 55,867,487 of CM069542.1, read as the reverse complement.
CCCAATTTCTTTCATCTGATCTGTCTCTTTCTGTGTGCTGTTTTACTTGATAACGGCTTAACCAGTGCTGACAGCAGCAGACCTAGCCACAGAGACCAGAAATACCACAATTATCTTACAGGACCCTGTCTGCAATTGTCCTGTTCACTAAATTTCCTTGCAAAATGTTTAACTAGCTGCCAGTAAGTCTGCCTTTGTAGTCAACTTTTAACTGCTTAGTCATGAAAACAATAACCTGAAATTGTCTTGTGACTATCTTGTGTCATATAGGTAACTGAATTTTAAATTATGGGAAACTATAGTTTGAACCCATCAATAAAACAGCTCTTAAAAGATATGTATAAAACTCTATAAAACCATTCACCAGCAAAGTAAATTGGGTCAGGGCCCAAAAATCTAGAGCATTAGTTTACAGGGGACCACTAAGGATAAAAAGGTTGGTCTTCTGACTCTCTGGGTAAAGTACTTGATTTCTGGGCTGCCTGATTTTCTGTAAGAGTATTAGAACACAAAACTAGGAAGAAGGGCTCTCAGCAGCGTCAGATCAAAGGGGAGCCTACAGTTTCTACCTAAAAGTACAAAATATTTTTTTAGCTAATAGGGATTAAATCAATCACCTTACCAGGTATGTCTTAGTAGTAAATTTAGTATGTATTGCTAATGGCAGAATGTCTAATATCAACAGGTTAGTACAGAACTTATTTTGGGATATGCCCATCGTCCATTAAATTTGCACTTTAGAGGACAATATCAACAACCCTTAGACTCGATTTAAAGCATCACTGGTCAGTTTCTTGGGAGGTAGGGACCATGGGAACAAGATAGCAGAGAATGAGGAAATTCACATGCTCTCCATGCACTGTTGCCTACCGGTGCAGGTTCAGGGTGGGCAACAGACGCCTGACCTTTCAAAAAGGAAGAGATGATGGAAAAGTGAAGTGCTGTACCTCTTCCATCTAAAGATATGTGCTAAAAGATTTGAAATAAGAGAGAAGAATAGTATGTTTCACAGCTAAAACTCAAACACATTCCAAAGAGCCATCTTCTGCTTTACCCACTCTTTAGGACACTGTATGCATTACAAGGACAAGTTTCACCTGTTTTTCTGAATTCCTGAGTCTGCTTCCTACAGAGAGTTAGTATAAAGCTTCAATATATGCAGTTGAGTTGGGGGAGCATTCAGCTTTCCAAAATACGTATGTCTAAAATAACATGGCTTACAGGTAAATATCACATTTTCTCTATGTTCCTCACGACCTTCCATTCCCAGCAGGATCATATATTCTACTTCAAAATAGTAAGAACTTATCTAAAGTTTCCATGTAGTCCAGATCCCCTAGTCTGAATTATTTTCTTCAATTATCTACTGACAAGCTCATGAGATTCTTGAATTTTATGACAATAATAAATTAATACCATATAAACAACAAGTATTTTTATTTATTGTATGCAACTAAATAAAACCAGCTCTCAAAATACTACTGTGCTATAAATTTGTATCAAGTTATAGACTATAAGAATTCTTTAAATATTTATTTTTACTATTTTTATTTATGTATATGTGTGTCTGTTTGAAGGTATGTGTACCTGTGTGTGTGCCTGTGGAGGTCAGAAGAGGACAATGGATCCCCTGGCCTGGAGTTAAAAACTTTAAACCTTAAATAGGTGAATTTTATGGTCTATGTATTGTACCTTATTAAACTTATTTCAAAAGAGCTGGGCATAGAGTTACACACCTTTAATCTCAGTACTCAGGAGGCAGAGGCAGTCAGATCTCTGCAGGTTTAAGGCTAGCCTGGTCTACACAGCAAGTTCTGGGCCAGCCAGGGCGACAGGATATCTCCAAAAAACCTTTTCTTTGTGTGTATGTGTGTGTGTATGTACATAGTGGAGGAAAACATTCCTTTTGAAAGGTGGAGAATGCTAAATTCTTAACATTCTGTTTCTACTTTCTACCTGCATTAACTGGTGGAAGAATCCCAGACAGTTTATGATAGGTCATTATTTTAATTTAAACTCACTGGTGGGAAAATTTGTTCTTTACATGGTGAACTAAAACCTTAATCTATGCTAAATCAAGTGCTGCCAATTCCTCTCCATGGCGGCTCTTAACCACCAGCTACTTCCAATCCTACTGCTCTACTTAAGACCTTCTTTCCATTATACTAACACTCGTGTTACCTGCCTTACTCTTTTTGTGGACGGCTACAGTCTTCTTAAAATGCACAACTGAGAGGAGGGAGCAGAACTACAGAGGGCTGGAAATCTGGACTAAGACTATTTGTGTTTGAAAACTCAGGTTCCACTTGCTGCCCATTTGCTCTTATATGAATTTCTTAAATCTTGCTAAACACTGGTTTCTTTAAATTTTAGACAAGTGGTTACCTCTAGCACTACATAGGATATGGCAATGGAAGTTCTGCAGTTATGTGACCTCCCTTCCTTTTAAAATCTGAATCAATCTAAGAGGTCACTGTACCCAAAGGAAGATTGTAAAATCTCAAGACAGTATTTACATCAAAACAATAACAAAACAAATACAGCAACATAATGATTTATATTAAGAGCACTCGCTTAGATGGAGGTTTACAAGGAGATCAAGTTAGGATAAGAGTTGTTTCCCAATATGCAAAGATCCAGAGTTGGACAGGTGGCTCTCACCCAAGAATGGCCCAGACAAAGCATGCTTTCCTCACCAAATACAAGGACTCAACTATCCCAAGTTGTTCTCCAAAATTCAGTGTTATTGCTTTTGTTATTTTATCATTTATTATTAGAATATATTAACTGTACAAAATAATGGAATCAACTGTGTGTATAGATGCCTGAAACCAGAGGCTGACTTTGAGTGTCTTCCTCAGTCACTCTCCACCATTTTTTTTTGTTATTGTTAATTTTATGTGTATGAGTATATTGTCTGCATGTGTATAAGTGCACCCATGTCATGCAATGCCTGAGGAGGTCAGAAGAGGGTACTGGATTCCCCTGGAAGTGGAGTTATGGACTGTTGTTAGCTGCCATGTGGGTATAGGGAATAGAACCAGGGTCCTCTACAAGAGCAGCTGGTGCTCTTAACCACTGAGACATCTCTCTCCAGATTCCCATCTTTTCTTTTCTTCTTTTTTTTTTTTTTTTAAAAGACAGGCTTTCTCACAGAAGCTGGATCTCACTGATTCAGACTGGCCGGCCACCAGGAGCACACCTGTCCTGTCTCCCATGCCCGGATTACAGGTGTATTCCACCATGCCTGGCCAAAATTTAGGTTGGTACAGGACATTGAACTCAAATCTCCATGTTTGTGTTGTAAGCACCTTCCTGACTGAGTCATCTCCCCAATCCTCTAGATTGTCAAGAATTTTGTCTTGGGGAGGGGGGCTGAGTTAATTTGTGGATACATCTTGTCTGACCTACATAGTACCTAAAGTATCAATGCTTTTGTTTTTAACAGAAACAAATCCTTTTGCATCTGTCACCATAATCTGTTAATTCCTCATGTAATTCCTGTGTACAAGATGGGGAACAGCAATAACACTAAGTCTCCAGACACAAGTATCACTGCTGTCTACCAGTGAGCTTATGTTGTGATTTGTCTCATAAATGGAAAGTAATTCTTAAAACATGTCTCCATGAAAACTGGTGATGTGGTTCAGGGTATGCCACTCCAAACATGCTAATTTGTCATATTAATTATTTTAGTTAAGAGCACTCTGAAAGCAGTAATTCAGAAGGGCATGCTTTCTGTTTGGTCCCCAAGAGCCAGAGATAAAACTCCCATGAGAAAGGTGTCCTCCCCATACTAGAGGAAGGAAGACATTCTTATCACTAGACAGGGAGTCCAGGATGAGGAAAGCCTATACAAACAAACGCTGTTCAACTAACCTTATCTGCTTAGTCACTCTTCCAAGATTAAGTGCCTTGGCCCAAACCCCTTTCCTATCATGTTTTCACAATTTACTACTATTTGTTTAACCTGGCTTTTGGTCCTAACTGCTTCTTAGGGCCTTCATTTTTCTTGGGCTGGCTCCCATGGGGGAGGGGGGGATAAAATCTGTAGCTCTTAACATATCTTATGTCAGTTTAATTCTAAGGCTTGAAAAGGATGGAGGAGGTATTTATCTCCCATACATTGTGAAAAAAAGACATCTACTTTTTTCTCTTATACTTGGTCTATTTTTTTGTGGCCTGGGCATTGCCCGAGTAATTATCAAATAAAATCAGATGATGATAAAGCTAGTTTGCCAAAAGGGGGGCTCCTACTAATCAATGGCAACAAAAAATAACCCCTCCGTTATTAACTAAACAGGTGGCAGGATCCAAATCACAATACACACAGCCTGCCACTTAACAATTCTGGTTCTAGAGATTCACCCACAGATACATTACATTAGCACTAATTTATAGCAATAACCAAGAGCTCTTTGCAGCACTGTTTGTAAGAAGAGATGAGCAGAAAGATATGGGGACTAATCACTAAGTTACAGGCTAACCACACAATGCAACCATGAAAATTAAGGAAATTCTTCTACACTATTATGAAAGATTCTAATTGAAAAGAACAAGGAAGGACAAAGTGTTTACATCTGCTGTGAAGAGGGCAAGTAAGAAAGGTTAACCATCCATAAAGTATTTCTGGAAGGATACAGAAGAAGCTGGTAATCCTAATTTTCTTAGGGATGAGAATTGAAGGGTGGATTTAATAAGGAGACTTCACTAGTTCACATTTTTGTGTCTTTTGAATTCTTCAGTTGAAAATGGATGCCTACTTTTAAAAATCAAAATAAATGTAACAAGTTATCAGAGCTCAGCCTAAATATAATCAAGAATCTACATTTTTAAGCTGGAGATGTGACTCAGTTGCTACAGTTCTGGCCCTGCATGCACAGGACCATGGATTCAGGCCACAATACTTTCAGGAAAAAAAAATTCAGCAATATCAGGAGACAGTGACACCTCCCTCCACACAGACGGTATTGCGCTTATAGAGTTCAAAGTGCTGATGACCTCAACAGGGGCCTATGGGGGTAAAAAGGGGAGGGGCACAGGGATGAGGAGCCGGGGCAGTGGAGGAAATCTGTGGGGCCTTTGCTGTCTGGCTCTTTGAACTGGCTGTGAGCCCTGAAGAAGGGCAGATCCAAAAGAGAGAAGTGACAGAGTAACTGTGAAACTGAACACAGCTCTGCCGCCCTGGGACTTGGGAACAAAGTGAGGTACAGGGACGGGAAGAGGCACCTCTCTAACACAGCCTGGGCCTTCTGGCACCCAAGACTGGCAGCCCTGAAGCACCGAGGACACACTCTGGGCAGCAAGTGAGGAGGGAGCACAGGAGAAGCCCACAGAGGGCTGAAGGGAAGAACAGCCACTTCTGTTCCGACTGGTGAGACATTCCACTCCAGGACTCCCAGGAACGCCTCAGGGGAGCTCTAGGTTACGCTCCATCTCTCTGCAGGTAATGAAGCCTAGACATAATTTCATCATAAACACATAAACATGGTATATGGAGGAGTGAAGAAACAGAAAACAATACTTTGGTAAGAAAGCCAAAAGGGAAGTCTGAAGACTTTTAAAAACCTAGGCTATTGCTCTCTACAAAGGAAACAGAAGAGGAAAAAACCAGAAGGATGGCTGGGAAGAGGCTACTCAAGGCTCTGCTGGGAACCAGCACTTAGTTATGCAGCACCTACTTTCCAAAGTGAAATCTTTCAACTGCTTTAAAATGTTTCTTTTCTAAGCCACTGAAAGCAGTGAGATCATGTTCTTGATTAAGTGCCAGCCTTTTCCTCTGCAACCCAGATTACTTGAAGTTAAACAGAAGAAAAATGAAAAAGGTTAAAGGTAGGGAGAGCCGGGGAGTTCGAGCACAGGGGAGACATGCATATGCCCTAATAATCTGATGGCAGAAAAATCACAGGGTGATCAAATACAGAGTGGCTTTCTGTTAAGCTGAGGTCATCTTGCCTGCTCTACAAATACAACAAGGTATTTATCTCAGTTCAACTCAGCTATTTCCTATTCTGTTGCATTCAGAATTAAAGTAACATACACAATCCTTTTGTGTCCTATAGCACAAAAAATCATAGCTCTAAATTTATGGATGAGCATCTTGCAGGAGGTACAGTCTGCACTAAAATTACAGCACTGGCTATATTAGGAAACTTGGCCTCATAGTGAAAAGGAAAGATATACACTACTTTTAAGCAATGGACACTAAGATGAGCAAGACATCAAATACATAGAACCCACAGATCAAAGTCCACACTGAAATAAAACTCTGGCTTATAGCACAACTCATTTTATTACATGTTTTACATTCCATCATACTACAGCTGCCTGGGCTTACTCCACCTGTGCTACAGCTACCCGTGTTTACATCCCGCCTGTACTACAGCTACCCGTGTTTACATCCCGCCTGTACTACAGGGACCCGTGTTTAATCAACCTGTACTACAGCTACCCGTGTTTACATCCCGCCTGTGCTACAGGGACCCGTGTTTAATCCACCTGTACTACAGGGACCCGTGCTTACATCCCGCCTGTACTACAGGGACCCGTGTTTAATCCTCCTGTACTACAGGTACCTGTGTTTACTCTACCTGTTCTACAGGGACCCGTGTTTAATCCTCCTGTACTACAGGTACCCGTGTTTACTCTACCTGTACTACAGGGACCCGTGTTTAATCCTCCTGTACTACAGGTACCTGTGTTTACTCTACCTGTACTACAGGGACCCGTGTTTATTCCATCTGTGCTACAAGTACCTGTGTTTACTCCACCTGTGCTACAGGGACTCGTGCTTTCATCCCACCTGAACTATAGCTGCCTCTCTACTTTTCAAAGCACTTTCATACCTATTAGATGTTCAAATGCCCATGAGAAGTCAGTCAGGTTTCAATCAGTTTCACAGGAAAAGCAAAAGCAAAATAACATGTCAGAGAGAATGGGACAGTCCAGAACTCCTGGTTCAATGCCAGTCAAAGATACTTATAGATCACTCACTCACTGCTTATTAAACAATAACCATGTTCCAGGAACCATCCCAAGCAACCAGAGTACATGAGAGAACAGGAACATACAGTTTCTATCTTTACAAGGCTCCAGTGTAGTAAGGATCATTGTTTAAATAACCACACAAAGCTGTACTCCAGTGAATACTGTAAGTGCTACAAGACTTAGCGATGGGAGAGCTGAACTTGCCAGATTGGCTAAGAGGATTCCCTTAGAAATTACAATAAAGAAAAGAAGCATCAAGTATAGAGAAGATGGGGTGGGGGGAAAGAGCGCATCTTATGCAAAAGAACTAGTAGTGCAGGAGAGGATGTGGGAGGTGCAGCTGTTGACACAGAGATCAATTTACTGGATTCCTAGGATCCAGGTTGAAGGAAGAGTAGGTTTTGTTGTTTGTTTTATAAGTTCTCTGTGTAATTGTAGTTTGAGTGACTCTTTATTCTAATTTTTTTTATTGCACACCTAAAATGTTTCACTCAGGAATTTGCTGAATTATTAAGAATATAAAAATTTAAAAACTGCTAACTCCACATTTACAAGTCACCAGATTATCTGCATTCAGGAGCTGTGGTCACTTTTAGGGAATAAAGGAAATATTCATGAGGCTGGTGACATTTGCTCTAGGCTTTATTAATGCATTGCATTTCCATAAAGAGGCTACTCTGGTTAAAGAAATGCAGAGACTGCAAAGATGCCCTTTCCTGCTTCACCAGAGTGTAAATTTTACTTTGCTGTGGCCCTGCCTATATGGCATCTATGTCTGAACTATCATTCCCATATGGCCTTAATGTTACAGAAGCTGTTAGCACACAAAGCTCGGTCTGTTCCTATGTTTGTGCTACCAGACTGGAGTACAGTTAGGATTTTCTGCTTTGCGGAGAAAACCAGTCAAGGCAGGCTGACTTGTCCACGGTCACATTTCAGCACTGATTCTCACTTTTACCATAAAGATTGCCAATCAACATGATGTGCAATAGATGTCAAAGTGTGCTGTCTGAAACATGAGAAGTGATGCAGTCCTGGGATCCTAGATACCAAGAGCACTGCTAATCACCAGAGACCAAAGAAAGGTCCTCGCATTCATGAAGTGAGATCAACAGGCAGAAGAGGTGTGCTCAGAGAAAAAAAGACAATGATACACAGAAGAGCAGACTGGATGAGGGATCTCTGGTGACAGTTACAAGGATATTTAAAAGAACAACTGTGGATAAAGGAGAAATAAATGAAACTAAGAGGTACAATTACTTAGGGACAGAATGAACAGAAAAGGGGTCAAACTTCCCTTCCCACAGTTGCAGATGTTATAACTCTTTAGTTTTCTACCTGAAACTGCCTTTCAGGGAAACTGATGATCAGTTTCTCAAACGATGCCACCAATGATACTTATTCCTCTTTTTCTTTCCTAACACAAAGGGATTCTATAATGCAAATAATTATCATACTCTTAATAAATATTAAGCTTCTACCGTGTGCAAAGTATTATGGACGGTGTAAACACAAGATCGTCAATTGCTCAAAGTTTATACTTTGGCAACATGAGTAGGCATTATGAATAACTCTCAAGATTATCCCAAGAAAATCTGTTGAGCAGTACTGCATTTCTCATGCCCTCCCCTTGGTGTGTGGGGAGAGCTGGAGTACAGTTGCTGGAGATAGAACCCAGAGCCTCAAGCATGCTTGGTAGGCACTCTTCCAGAGTAACACCCATAGTCCTTATACTGTTTTGATAAACAAAAAGAATTTTTTCCATGGAAGAACGAAAATTTAAAAGTCATGAATAAGAGAACTCCATGTTACACAGAACATGCTGGAAGGAATTAAGTGCCTTTGGCTAATACATCTACCTGAGCTATAGCCACACTCTATAAGATAATGTAATATACCTAAGAAGGATCTTCCTTGAAGTTAAAGGTAGAATAAAGTATATATATATATAAAAAGAATCTAAAATATTAATTAACTGCTGATTAGAAAAACAGAACCTCAATGAACACTGATTAAAAAAACAACTTACAACTACAATCCAAGGTCTTACAGGCTATCTGTATACAAATGGTTACAAATCTTCCAGAACTAGTTTATAAATCTTTTTCCAGATAAGCTATCAGCAACGATCCTAACCTCTTTCACTTCATCTGGTGGGACTATAAAGGTGGGAACTTTTAAATGAAAAAGGAAGTAAGCAATCTATTTTTCCTCTCTGTTTGATACCACTGTCTCATAGTCTATCTACCTAAAATGAAAATCACATTCTTTAATTGTGTCAAACAATATTTTATATAACCTGTTGTTACATTAAAAATAAATAAGAGGCTGCAGAGATGGCTATGTCCTTCAGTGTAGGTCCATCCTCTGGACGCCAGTTAACCTACCAAGAGGCCCGTTCCTGTATGAGGCTGTCTCTGCCCCTCCCCGCAGCCATCTGCTGCCAGTTTCCTCAGATGGCATTGGGGATTCTCACTCACTTCCTTATGTCTATGCTGAGATTTTTTTTTTTTTTTTTTTTTTCTGGTTTGGGCTTGCTTACATGGAAACTTGTATATGCTGACATCATTTCTTTGAGTTCATATAAGTAACTGACCAGCTGTCTGGAAAACTGTTTCCTCTTGGTCATTCACCACTTTTGGCTCTTACAATCTTTCCGCCGCCTCTTCTGCAACAATCCCTGAGCCTCAGGAGGCAGAAGACTGATATAGATGACCTATTCTGGGATAAGCTCTTGTGGCCTCTTGTTCTGTGCATGTTGGCCAGTTGTAGCTTTCTGTGTGAATCACCATCTGTCACATGAAATAATGCTTTCTCTCCTCTTGGCCCCAGGCCCTTAATTTGTTATTTTATAACCTGGTGGTTCAGTGGTTTATCATAGAAAAAAAATTCTTAAATTCTATACTATATAAACTTTAAATGTATAATGAAGTGCGAATCCCTATTATCTAACTCTTGGATATTGAAAAAATTCATTTCTCTGTAGAAAAGACAAGCGAGTTTAAAGTCATAAAGTTTCCTGTTTGACATGAAATTATTTTCTTTTAGCTCAAAGTGCCCAAGATGTTCTTGGGAGATATTTAACTACCTTTCATTTCTCACAGGACATAATTTAAATGTTTTATAGACTGGTGTAATCTTGTTAGAACTTAAAAGTAAGCCGAGGAAGTTTCTGGACAAAAAGTCCACCAATGACTGATTAGTTTTATTATTACAGTTTAATTATATAACATGCATTGTGTACTGATGTTATATTCATCCACATAACAAATGATATGATTTTTATTATGTCTACATTTCAATCTTCAATTGCTCATAAAAGCAGTGCTGGTAAATGGGACACCCTTGGCATGAACTTGCAGTATATGCAAGAGCAGTGTGAACAGTTGTTCCTGTAACAGAGCATGAAAATTAATTTGGTTATACCTACTTTTGATTTCTACAGTCAAACAGAATCAAAAGGTAAAACTGAAATTTATTCATTTAACAAAATACTTAGAAGTATTTTAGACTCTCCTTAAGACATAATTATAGGGGCTAGAGAGACAGCTCAGTGGTTAAGAGCACTGGCTGTTCTTCCAGAGTTCCCAGGTTGAATCCCAGCATCCACAAGGTGTCTAACAACTCCATAACTCCAGTTCCAGAGGACCCGATGCCCTCCTTTGTCCTCTACGGGTACTGCATGACACGGGTGCACTTCCATGCTGGCATAACACTCGAACACATAAAATATAAATAAATAAAAATTATAAAAAAAGACATAATTTATCATTTGCAAATGAGAAACTACTAAGAACTAACTATGTGAAATGACTACTAATATGCTAGGAGCAACAGTGTTTCCTATTACTAGTCCCCCTTTCCATCCCACCATCACTTAGACTCTAGTGCAAGCTTCTTTGCACTGCACAACAAAAGAAAACTGAGATTCAGAGGACAGAAAAAATTAATTTATTAACGGCATTGTTAGGTTACATATGAGAGGTTCCTGAGCCTAAACTCTCAGCACTAGTTTTTCTGCCCTACACTGGAGTGGTGGACACCAAAATAAGGCTACATATTATACCTGTGCCAACAAGCAAGTCCTTCTGCTATGTGAAATGATACTCTTTAATCATCTTCTAGAATAAAAGTCTTTAATTTGATTAAATGGAATTTATCTTTATTTTTTAATTACTGTTTGTGCTTTCCGGCTTCACAGTGAATTCTCAGAATCATTTAAGAAAGAAACGATGCCAATTCACATACACTGTTTCCGAAAAGAGAAGGCAAGGGAGTACTTCTCAACTCAGCTTACAGGGCTAGAATCACTGTACTATCAAGTCAAATATATTAAAGGTAAAGAAACCCATATGGTACGATTGATCTCTCAGGAATATATGGAGGGAACCTTAATAAACTATTAGGAAAGGATACATTAACAAATTGATTCAGGTACAGCATGACTAACATGTAAGATTGGTTTAGCACTCCAAAACAATTTGGTTTACTATATTAACAAACTCAAGAAAAACTATGATCATTTCAATAAATACAGAAAAATCAAATACATGATTTAAAAAAGAACAAAAGTACCTCAGTAAAATGGTATGAAAAAGAACTTCCTTAAAATAATAAACTATTTACCAAATATCTAAAATTCTATCACACTTAACGATGGAAGACTGAATGCTTCCCTCCGATGGTTGGGAATAAGGCAATAATTTCTGTAAGAGCAACACATGCAGCAATTCTCAGCCAGTACAGTCACATGCGGAAATTTAGAACACAGAACTTACAACAGTTCTCTAGATTAACCAGAATATTTTTAAAGTGTAACTCAAATCATGCCATGCCCCCGCTGAAACTCCTGTCGTGGCTATTCCAGCACACAAAGAACAGTGTCTAACTCCTATGATACACACTGCCTTAATATTTGGCTTCTATTCCTTACTCACCAGGCCTGGGCACAGGTTTTGTTTCTTTAAAAGATTTTTTTTAACTTATTTTATGTGTATATGCATTGCCTGCATGTCAAGTACACCCATGTCATGCAGTGCCCATGGAAGTCAAAAGAGGACATCTGATCCCGTTAGCTACCACATGGGTACTGGGATCTGAACCCAGGTCTTCTGCAAGAAAAGTCAGTGCTCTTAACCACTCCTCATCTCTCTAGCCCCAGGCCTTGTTTCTGATACCAAGGTCACTTCTTTTTACAGACATGGTTCAGGCTTCCTAAACTACATTTTTCACAGCTGGTTCTTTCTTATTACTCAGGAACTAATTCAAATGACACCCAAAAAACTTTTCTTGATCATCCAATTTGAAATGGTATACTTACCCTTATCATTTGTAATTCAACTATAAAATTAGCTTCTTGTTTCTAGGCCATTTAGCTAAGCAACAGAATAACCATATCATGTTTGGTTAAATAGTCATTCAAGCATTTCAGCAATTTAAAGTAGTAATTTATCTAGGCATAGGAGAAGCCTCTATAAATTCAGGTCAGATAAAGGCTCTTGACAGTTATGGCAGGGCAGCAAGAAGTTACAGAAACAAATGAGGCAGATTCTCACAGAAGCAGCTGAATACCGTCTAACGCTAACTGTTCAACAAACAACCCTCAAGCTTGATTAAAAATGAATCAGAACAAACAGTAAGTAGCAAAACCACGAGCCACTCCTTTCCTGGGGCAAAGGTAACAAAACCCTGAAAAGGTAAACTCACAACACTAAATATGATTAGCTACCTCCTACCCCCCAAAACCTATCCTGAGTTTGGGGTCACAGAGAACAGCTTTTAACTGACTACAAAGTTAAAACCAAGAGTAACAGAAAGCAGTTTGTTAGCTCTTTGGTTGGTCCATGCAGAGCACAGTTCTTCACATCCAAGGCTTTTCTTATCCTGGGCAGAATGCAGTTTTTATTTTTTATTATGTATTTATTTTTTTACTTTTTAAAAATTTATTTTTATTTTATGTGTATGAGTATTATGCCTGCATGTTTGTAAGTGCACCCATTGCAGAGGAATGCCTGTGAAGGTCTGAAGAGAGAGTCAGATCCCCTGGAATTGAAGGGGTTGTCAGCAGTCATGGGGGTGCTAAGATTCAAACCTGGATCTTCTGCAAGAACAGCCAGTGCTCTTAACCACTGAGTCACCTCTCCAGCCCCAGAATGCAGTTTTCATATACACTTCAATAATTGTTACCATCAACCCACAACTCAAGGCAGCCAGTTCCCTGTCTTGTCCTGACAGCCTGCCCTGCTAGTCTCTCAAAATGGACTGTGTTTCGTTACTTTCATTTCATTAAGAGTTTATCTGGTATCTCCTGTGGTCTGTTTCATTCTGTCTGGGAAGGCGCTCTAGGGAAGCTGTTCTTAACACTGGATCGCCTCATCCAAGCACCCAGGTGACTTTCCAGCTGTCTAGTAGCAGATTCTGTTAGTTGACCAATCAATATCAGGGTGTAGAAGAGCTGGAGATCCACTATGGCTTCTTGGTTTGGCTCCTGACAGACAGCTGTTATGACTTCAACTTTGGGTGGCACTACGAATCCCAAGTGCTCCAGGATTGTTGAATAAATACAAAAAATATGAAAACCAGAGCTGGGGCACAGCCCCGGGGTAGAGTATTTGTCCTATGGTTAATCCTTGGTTCATACCACACACACACACAGACACACAAACTCCAGAACACACACTCCAGAACACTGTGGCATATATTTGTAGTTTTAGCCACCCAGGAGGCTGAAGCAGGAGAATCAATGGAGTCCAAGAGTTCAAAATCAGCCTAGGAAACATACTAAGACCCATCTGAAAAGCTAACAATCATTTCAGGAAGGACAGGCTAAATGCCAGGTGGTAAGTGTCACAACTACTTCCAGGACGTAGAGGGTCAGTCACACAAGGCTCAAACAAGGGAAGACTACACAAACGACTGGAATTATATAAGAAAAGAGCAGGAAGACCAGTCTGGGGAAGTAAATGCTGTAAAAGATGCGCTGAGAGGACAAAACACAAAAACTACTCAAGAGCAGACTAGGAGAATTGGCAGAACCCTAAGGACAGACAGGCAGCAGACAGGAAGTCTGCTAGCTACAGGAACGCTTGGTATTTGTATACAACACTAGAATATCTCATTTGATCACCAAAACAACTCGGGGGAAAAAGGGTGGTTGGTGAATGTTATGAGTATCAGATTATACATACCTAGCAGTAGTATCTAGGACAGACACATCATTTATCACTAAGGAATGAAGAAACTGCAGGCAAGGAGACTAGTCAGAAAACTTCAACCACCCAGTCAAAGTGGGTATTAGGGCCTCATCAATGAAACATATGCTTATCCAGAATCTTTCAAGTACAACACAATCTAGCCATAAACCATTTTGCTGTATGTAACAGTTGTATCTTTCCCATTATGGCAGCATGAAGAATAACAGAATCAATTTCAAGAAGTACCAATTAACATATTCTCTCACACCTGGTTCAAGTATAAAGGCTAGGATGGACTTAATTTAGCCACCTCCTCCAGAAAAAGAAGCCTAAAGTGTCACTGAAGTCAAAGTCATCTAATATCTGGAACGAAATAGCTATTAATTTCTTTTATAAACACAGCATCACTGTGCTATTTACAGACTCAACAAAGACGGTGTATGGGACACAATATACACATAAAAATATCAAATTATCTTCAACTTTCTTATTTTGTACCAACTCTTCATTGTTTTGGTTATAAAGAAAGTTCCTATAACACGTTATTTTTAAAAGGCAAAAAAAGCTGGGCATGGTGGTGCACACATTCGATCCAGCAATCAGAGAGGCAGAAGCAGGCCAGTCTGGTCAACATTGTGAGTTCAGGGCCAGCTGAACCTACAAAGAAACAAAACAAAACAAAACAAACAACAAACAAAAAAAAAAAAGAGGAAGAAAAATGATTCTACAGAAAACTATTATGACAGAAATTCCTATCTGTTAAAAAAAAGTTCGCATAGTCTTTGTGATATTAAGCATAAAAAAAGGCTTTCCTTTTAAAATCAAGGTAATAATCTATGAAAGAAAATTCATACTTAAAGCTACCTTTAGAGGATACACAAACCTGCATCTTTAAAACACTGATCTTTGAGTTTTCACTTTAAAAAGGAATTTTAAATGGACTTTTGTTTTTAGTTTTGTCTATTCTATAAGCAAATAAAAATAAGCAAAAAACAATTTATAAAACTTCAAATTATATCCTATCTTTCAAGAAAGTTTTGCAGTGTCTGTCTCTTTCTCTGAAAATGAGTTTAAAAGGTAGGCATGATGGCACACACCTGTAACTCTAGGACTTGGAAGGCAGGAGGAGGAGAATCCTGAGTTGGAGGCAGCCTAGACTATACAGCAGGACCCATCTCAACACACACACACACACACACACACACACACACACACACACACACACACGATAATTCAAAAGTATGTACCTGTACTATTTTTACATCTAAAAATTATAAAGAAGTCATTCCGGTGTGGGCATACTACTTTTTCCTTTGGCCTGTATCTACTAACAGGGTAGGAGATCTGATTTCTCAGGTAAAGGAAGCTGGGCATGGCACGAATCCTGTCATTCTCCTCTAGCTGTTACTGAGTTCCCATGTTTTTCAACTTTGAACTGACAGTATAAAGAAGTTTTTTCTTCTTTAGAAACCTGTTCTTGTAATATATCACAGACTGGCCTTGAAATAGCAACCCTCCTTCCTCAACCTCCAGAGCGATAGCGCACCACGTCTACCCGCAGACACTTTAAAAGAGACAAAGTCTGAGCTGTGTCTTCAGAAGTGGTGCTGTGCTTTCAAAGCATATTCAGTAGTTGTCGCTGAATGCGGGCATGCAATGCTGACAGTATAAGTCATAAATATCAATAGGCCTTTTTTATTTATTCATACTGTTGAAAACTGTTTTTGAATGAAGATCAACTACTACTTTTGGACATGTATATAAAGGATGAGGGGAGGGGGCTCAGTAGTTGAGAGCACAGGCCTCCTCCCTGTAGCAGCGGCTTTCTTAATAAGTTTGAAGAAAAGAGTATTTAGGAAAACAAGAAGAGGGATCTGTAAGAAACATTAAATATTAGTCTTTTCCTTCCAACCCTGTAAAACTTGGCTTATGACAAGAAATTCTATTCTTTTTATCCTATCACACTATATAAGACTTTTGTTGAAACAAAGGCCCTGATGCATTCCCAAACCTGATGGTATGGAGCAGTGAAGCTTTGCCTCCCTTTATACAGATCCTTGGAAAGTAGCCAATCAGGAAAAACTGTGACGATGGACTCCAGCAAATGGGGGGAAAAAAACAAATTTCTTGTATTGGGGATAAAAGCCTATCAAGATTCTGGGCCCTGTGTACTTGCTAATCTGTCTAATCATGCAATGCACTCTTTTGCAAAAGTAAAACTTGTCCTGCCAAGTTAAAAGAAGAAAGGTAGAAAGTGACTGAGGAAGCAGATGATGTTGACCTCTGGTCTTCACAGAAGTGTGCCCACATGTGCACATGTACTAGCACATAATATACACCACACACATAAAACAAAACTTAGTCCAAATGAAACACCTTGAAGATGTAAACTACCAAGAGAAATGGCCTGAATAGCCCAAGAGCTCTTAAGAAACCAAGTTTGCACTTACACACTATGCCAGCAAAGAAAACTCCAAGCCTGGATGATTTCACTGGCCCATGTGACAAAATGCTCAGGAGAGAGCAATGCCAGTTCCACTCCATTTAAGAACATGAACTAGAAGAAAATATTTCCCAAGTAATTGTGTAAGGTCAAAAGTCATCCTAATGTGGAAGCCAGAAAATTAAATTAGAGCATAAGAGAACTACAAACCAGTATTCCTTATGAACACAAATGGAAAAAGTCCTTAACAAAACAGAATCTTGTAACATTTGAAAAAGATAATGTATCATGTAAGGTGTATGCAGTATCTAAAAATCACCCAGTAAAAATTACCATCATCAAGACTAAGTAATTCTTACTTAGAATTATCTTGATAAGTACCACAAAGCATTTTTTTTTATAAGACTTACCACCTTATGACCAAACTTGGGTGAACTAAGAACAGAAAAGCACCCGCTTTAACTGCAAAGTGCCATCTGTAAAACTACTACAACTGACAACATATCCAAAAATGAAAGACAGTACACTGTACCTTAACACTGAAAACGAGGCAAGTCTATCTGCTCTTACCACTGCTGGTCAGCAGTATACCTAAAATCTCAGCCAAAGCAATAACAGGAAAAAACAAAAACTGATGTTAGCCATAGATGATATTATATAACATAGAAAAATCTCAAAAAAAAAAAAAAGCTTCAAATATGTGCATTCAGTAAAGCTGCCAGATGTGAGGACAATGTTTAAAAAAAAATCAATTGCATTTCTACACACTAGTAAAGATGTAGAATCCAAATGCCTTTTTTTCCCAATTAAAAAGATTTACAATAGCACACAAACCAGAAAATACTGATAGCGATCTGCACACAGATGCAGAATAGCAACCAATGAAAAATGAAACTGGGGTAGGGACCAAAGATCTTCTAGGTAAGCAGAGGAGCACCTGGTGTCAAAAGACAAAATGAATACGTTTCTAAGATGTTTATTCTCTGCAAATTGTGGAACAGCCAACACTATTCCCAGTCAAAATTTCTGAAGAACTTCTGACACTCATTAACAAACTGACACTAAAATCTGTAGCTAGACAGAAGAAGGTAAATAGCCAAAAGTTGTGTCAAAGATGTTGTGGGAATTCCATGTAGAGAGTACCAACTTTTCAGTAACTGAAGACAGAATGCATAGAAATCCATATGAAAAATAGAACTTTGAGACAGATTTCAAATCTTAAAAAAAAAAAACCCTCAAAATGGATCACAGACCTAAACATAATCAAATTAGAAGCACAAATCAAACCTTTCACAAGGGGGCTCTTGCAGAGAACATGGTTTGGTTCCTACTACCCACGTGGTGGTTCATAACTATCTGTAACTCCAGTTCCCCATCTTTGGATTTTTTTTTCTGGTACATTAAAATCAATACATTAACTTTACAGATTAAAGTTACTCTCCAAAGAATTTGTAATTCTGTAACTGAAGGAACCCTAACCATACAATAGTCCAGCAGTACCTCTTTTAACGTCCCCTCAAAAAAAACCTGATAATATGTTCAGTATAATTTTCTAATTCTTTTATTTTCTTCATATTTATATTTGTAGTGCAGTAACTTGTTTTTATAAAACTACTTCATTTCCATTTACATATATTATAAGTTTAACACTGTTTTCAAATAAAATAGCATGAATTTTAAGAAGGAGGTTATCACTGAAATAATAAAGAAAAAAAGGTTTTCACCAAAATGAAACCAGATCTTCAATTGGTACTAAGCCTTAAGCTGCTTGGGCTATGGGTCAAAGGCTGCTAAGCTACAACTTAACATAGATGTTTGTCACCACCAAGGCAGCACAAACACAAGCTCACACGTTCGCTTCCCCTGCCTCTTCACACTTAAAAGCCAGAAAAGGGCCTGGAGAGATGGCTCCACGGTTAAGAGCACTGGTGGTTTCTGTGGATAACCAGGTTGAAGTTCCAAGCATCCACCTGTAACTCCAGTTCGAGGATGTGATGCCCTCCTCTGGCCTCTGCAGGCACTGCACACGTGGGTGCACTTACATGCATGCAAAACACTCATGTTCATAAAATAAAAACAAATAAGCAAAAAAAAAAAAAAAAATCCAGAAAAGATGATTTTGCTGTGAAAATTTCAAAAACACTCTAAGAATCTGTTTGTATTTTATAAACAATTAATGTATACTTCCCATTTTCTCCCAAATGGACGGAAAACTAAGGAAGAAGTTTGTCAGCTGAGAAAGTCAATAAAGCTAGACTATCAAAACCAAGAGGGGAAAACAGTAACAACAAATGTTAGCAATCAATCACAGAGGACAGGGGTCTTGGGGAGTCGATGGAAACACATACAATTGCTTAGGTTTTCTCCTTCGAGCATGTTAAAGATATACTATCTTTTGGGGCAAAGGCTACCAGTGACATTGGGTTGGGCATGGGGAACAACAGGAGAAAGAGAAATGTTAAAATCTAGGAGCTTAGGCTAGAGAGATGGCTCAGTAGTTAGAGTGCTTCCAGCTCTTCCAGAGGACCCAAGTTTGATTCCCAGCACCACATCAGGTGGCACACAGTAACACTAGCTCCAGAGCATTTGATCCCTTCTCTGGCCTCTGCAGGCACCCACACATATATGGCATACTTTCATACAGATATATATGTGCATATAAATAAAAAATATTTTAAAAGAGAAATCCAGAAGATTTCTGAAAATAAAGTTTAGAAAATACGAAGGTCAGGTTTCTAAGCTTCACAGTGCTTTGCTGTCTGTGTTACTTCTTGCAAGAGGCAAAGCTAGAAGCAGAGAAAAGTGGTAACTTGGAGGCAACTTTGAGACACTCGAGAAAAAGGCCTCTTTGAATGAAGTTTTCTGTAAGTTTCAACAGAGGTTTAACCTAGTCTACGAGTGGTACATCAGATGACGGGAGTGGATGAGCTTGCTTCAGGGAGTGCATGCAAGGCTGGAGGAAAGCCTTGAGAAAGTTGAGGAACCAAGGAAGATTAAAGGGGAAGGAAATCATTACTAATAGAAGTTGCCGAGATACTAAACTAGAATATGATCTGTTCCTGGATTTTGCAGCACTGTAGGAGAGCTTTTGTAAATACTATATAGTAAGATACTGTTTCTATACCAGTCTTTAAAAACTTTGTATTTATTTGTTAACTGTTATCTAATGTGTATGAGTGTTTTGCCAGCATGTGAACATATCACGTGAGTGGTAGTGGTAGTACCACTGAGGCCAAAAAACGGCATCATATCCCCTGGAACTGGGGGTTAGTCACCATGTGGGTGCTGGGAACCAAATGTATGTCTTATGCAAAAGTAGTCAGTGCTCTTTAACTGCTGAGTCAGTTCTCCAATCCCCTGTACAATGGTTTTCAAGAGTAGTAAGAACGTACAGTAATTCTGTAGACTGCACCCGGAGATTCAGTGAGAATAATCAGTATTGTCTGTAAAGGAGAAAAGAGAAACACAGTGGACTCTGGATGAGAAGTGAGGTTCACAGAGCTCTGACTTCTTTTAAAGATCGGAAAACACCTGAACTTCTTTTTGAACTAAAAGAAAATGGAATCTGTTTCACATTAGGCAGCCTGTAAAAGGAGGGGTGTGTTAGCCAGCACTAGGGAGGCAGAGGCAGGCAGATCTCTTTGAGTTGTGGGCCAGTCAGGGCTACACATGAGATCCTGCCTACAAAAAAAGTAATTATAAATCATGTATCTGATTACAAAAGGGCTGTCATAACAGCAATAAGATGGCAACCCAACTGTAAGAATACCAGAAGTTATCTCACCAAAGAATATATACGAATTGCTGAAAACACACAGCGGGTATCTGGGAAATACAAATAACATCACTCCTGCTAGCATAGCATGGCTGTAAACCAAGTATAGAAAAGACATGTGTTCACAAGGATGTAGAGAAACTACAGCCCTAATACATCCCTAACTAGAAAACAAAACACCCTGGGAGTTTCTGAAAATGTTAAACATTCCCCAAAATAAATTAAACATAAAGTTACTATGAAAGCCAATACTAATTTTCCGAGGTACTACCCAAGAGAAATGAAAACATTTTTAGACAAAAACTTGTAGACAAATGTCACATAAGCATTATTCATAACATCCTCCCATAGGAAGCAATTCAAATATCCATCAGCTAGTGAATGAACTGTCCTGTTTCTAAACAATGGAATATTATTAAGCAACAAAAAAGAAAGGAATGGTAATATAACATGCTATGACATGGATGAACTTCAACAATTTATGCTGCTAAAGCGTTGACACAAAAGACCACATATTACCCATTGTTGGGTTTTTTTAAATCTACTTTTTATTTGTTGTGCTGACTCTTTTAAAAGCTGGTAGAATTCAGTAGCTGTTACTATTGTGCAATTTATATTACTGCTCAATCTGTTCATTAAACACTTTAAATTTCACAATTATCTGTTTATAAATTTGCTTTATATAAAAGATTTATTTTATGTATGTGTGTGCCTGAGTACATGTATGTACAGGATGTACATACAGGTCTCCAAGGAAGCCAGAAGAAAACAGTGGATCCCCTGGAACTGGAGCCCTAGGAGGTTGTGAGCCACTTGATGTGGGTGGTGGAGACCAAATTCAGGTCTTCTGAGAGAACAGCAATTGTAAGCCCTCTCTCCAGGTCTGTTTTAAGGTAACACAGATACGCCAAAATACATTATTCTTCGGGATTTCCTACTACACTATGACTGGCCTTCACAAGGATAGGTCAGTCAAGTATCTTCTCAAACAAATATTCTTAACCATACTTTCAAATGTCCAATTAATCTGCTGATACATTTAAGAACACTAACACTGGCTTATAAGCATGAGCCAGATTTTAATCAATGGTCATCTATTCAAAGTTCAGAATAAAAAAACCAAAAAGTTGAGAGGGTGTGGGTGTACACTTTTAACTCCACCAATCAGGAGGCAGAGGAGGGTAGAGCTCTGTGGTGAGATACAACCCAGCCTGGTCTACATAGCAAATTCTAGACCAGCTGGGGCTACAGGGAGACATTAAAAAAAAAAAAAAAAAAAAAAAACCCAGAAAGTTAAACTATGTATTATCAACATTAGTTTTCCCCAGTTCCCTTAACTTAAAAGAGTAGGTTTGGACTTGAAAAGCACTTGGGAGGCAGAGCGGATCTGTATGAGTTCAAGGCCAGTCAGGGTTACTCAGTGAGATCCAATCTCAGATATATCAGATATAATATATATATATGTATATATATATATATATATATATTTTTTTTTTTTTTTTAAAGAAAAAAGCATTCGAAGTCAGAAGTTCAAGTGCACTTGGCTATACCATGAGTTCAGTGCCAGCCTGGGATACGTAACACCAAGTGCCAAACAAAATTAAACCAAAAATCTAACTACAGAACAAGAAATTGTTCAAATTCCTCATGTCCACCCCAAATATGCAGACTCTAAGTATAATAAATCCAACAGGTTCAGCTGTCTGACATACCAAGGAGAAGCAAAGCCAGGGCCTCCATACCAGAGCTCTGCCCTGGTTAACACAAAGACCATCTCTCTTCCTTCATTAAATGCATGTAATAAATGAAATTAATTTTGATTTTTCTTTCAATAATTATACATTATAGCTTATTGGCTTCAGCAGCAAAGCATCAACAATACAAAACATGACAACTACATAATAAATGCAACAAACTATCTAGAAGCATCTTTTAAAAACTTTCCCTAAGACTCACGACATGCAAAGTCATAAAGTGTTCAAAATACATTCAATCTTATCATGTAAGACAATCATATAAACAGGCATATAAAATACTTTCTTAAAGGTGAACTTTGTTTAATATTGTAATACTGAGCGTAAGACACAGAGGAACACCACATAGTGATGGTCAAATTAAGAGTGTAATAATTAGCCAGTGGTCTAGAGGGGCTATTGTCAGAAAGAACTCTCAACCCCAAGGAGAAGCAGGGCAGGGTTTATAAAGCTTAAAACCACAATTAGAACACACCAGGGGCAAAGCCAATAATCATGGTTATATTAGATCACCATAGTTACACCAGACCAGGGGTAGGTCAGTTAACAAAGAGGTTTTCAGTTAACAGAAAGTTTCAGTTAGAAAAATCAATTTTCTCAGAATGGAAAAAACAATGGGTTCCAGTCTCTGTAGCTGGAAAGCATGTGTTACCTGGCTAGTTATGTTTCCAAGTATTGTAAAAACAAGTACTGCCTGCCTGAGACCATTCGGTCTAGCTGGAAGCAGTTAGCATGAGCAGGGAGCTACTGGGCAGCAACCCAGGGCAAAGCATAAGTCAGCTAGAATAATACACAGTCAGTTTGGCCATTTGAGTATCTCAGGGGAAGGAATGACCACTTCCTAAAAGCCTATTAACCAAGACTTGGCTCAGTCTTACACTCTAGTCTCTACCTGTGTTAGTTTCTGTAGATAACGAAATCACCATTACCTGTAGAAAGTGTAAGCAAGCACTAACAGGGTCCCCAACTACTACAGAAACAGCATGAATGATTTTAGCAAACACACTAATTCAGCTCAATTCACTTAGTCTGAGAAGATTAACCACTTCTTCAAGTAGACTGCCTACTGGGTGTTAGTTACCAATTATTAGGGTGTCTGAAAAGCCACTCACTGGACTTCTTTGATTAAATGCTAAGTGACGGTACTTTTCAGACAATACATGAGTCAGCCTATGTGTTTATACAGTCAAAATTATGTCTATATTTTGAATATATAATCAAAGCCAGAGAATATGCTACTACATAAAGATAAGTGAATTGTTAGTCAAGTTTTATCAGTAATGAAAGCTGAGTGGCTGAGCGTATTTTACAGAAAAATGAGAAACGTTTTGGGACCTGCCTGGTGACCCATGCCTGTGACCTGAGCACTCAAGAGGCTGAGCGGGGAGGACAGGGTATTCCAGCCTGAGTTACATGCAAGAGTCTGGTCTCAGAAACAAACAAAAGACACTTTGGGGAAGTAGAGATGTAGCTAGGTGGCAGAGTGTGTGCTTCTATGTGTGAGGCCTGGGTTCCATCTCTATTATAGAGGAAGGAGGAACCAAGGAGAAAGGGAGGGAGGGAGGGAGAAAGGGAGGGAAGAAGGGGAGAGGTTCAGAGTGAAGAGAAGGTGACACATCATGATTTCAGCCTGGACTATACATAGCAAACACTGTCTTAAAGAAAGAGGAACCGGACGTGATAGCACACATCTTTAATCTCAGCACTATGGAGACAGAGGCAGGTGGATCTCTGGATCTCTGTGAGTTCAAGGCCAGCCTGGTCTACATAGTTCCAGGATGGTTGGGGCTACAGAGAGACCCTGTTTCAAAAAAGACACTCCCCTCCTCCAAACATGTTCTGAATTTTTTTTTAAAGTGGAAAAAAGAGAAAAAAAGGATATAAATACACCACAAGAGCACAGTATGCAGACAGCACTGGTTCAACCCTAATTACTGAATACATAATCCCCCAGAAAAGCAACTAGAACTCAGAAAACAATTTAATAACCTCTGGAATCACCAGGCTTCTGATTATTTCAAATAATCAATGACTCCTCCAATATCCCTATCGCCCTTTTAAGAAAGATAAGCTGGCCTCTTTGATGCCCTTTCTCCTCCCCATCTCTCGTGATTCTCCTTTCTTTCCTCTCTCTCTCTTTCTCCCTCCTCTTTCTTTCCTCTCTTTCTCCATCCTTCCTTTCCTGCTTCCCTTTCTTTCAACAGGCTCTCTTCTGTAGCCCCAGTTGGCCTGCAACTATGTACACCTAGCTGGCCTCCAGAGCAAAGACTCACCTGCCTCTGCCTCTACAGTGCTGGGATTAAAGGCATGCACCACCACGCCCTTCAGGATTTTCTCAGATTACTTACAGATCCACCCTAAACAAGGAGGGGGAGCCCCTTCTGGTAGCAGCCCAGATTAAAGGACATGGAAGAAGGAAGGCCTTCATTCCTGCTGGCTACATCATCTACCCTGTAGCTAATGTGTTTCTTTGTTTGCATTAGAACCAGTTTCTTCAGGATTCCAACACAGACTGAATCCTTCTAAGCCTTAGGCAGCTAGCTGACTGGGTGGGACTGCTTTGATAGGCAGCTAGCTGACTGGGACTGCTTTGACCTGCAGCCTCCTGGATTGAGTAGCTTCTGGGCACTCAGTCCCCAGCATAAGGCACTCATTGCTAGACGACCTAGACTACTGTGTAAGTCAATCTGGAAATCCAAATACCCTTTTAATTTTAACACACACACACACACACACACACACACACACACACACACACACACACAGGCCCCAGTTTTATTCCTTTACCTGGCTAATTCCTAAACCTGGCTAATAGCATCTTAGTAGCATCTCACACACTGCCCTGTGCAAAGAGTAGGCTGGTGTCTCTTCTCTTCTCCATGTACAGCAGTTATTCTTGCAGTGTGGGATGTAATTACACACTATCTCAGCTAACAGAATAGAAGGGTGAGTTTTTTCCCTATAAAAAGTAAATTACCAAAAAGAAAAGAAAAAGTTAAACATTTTGGACAACTTAAGATGGTCTACTAAAAATAAGATATTAAAGTATGTCTCATAGATTATGAGTCTTAAGACCTTCCTCCATTTTAAAGAAATCAAAACTTGAAATCATAAATGCATGGTATATGCATGAAAATCCGACAGGTAGAGTCAATTCATGAATTTTACACAAAGGCCTTAGGATGGAGTTTTGGATCCTGATTTTACTGTTATTTTGTAAGGGAGAGTTCTCTGTTGGGATGGGGAGATATTGACATGTGAGTTGAAGAACGTTTACCCACGAGATGATCACAGCTCTCCTACCCAGTAAGGGCATTCAAAGTGACCAGCAGGTCTCACCAGTGTCTCTAAGGGTAAAACTACTCCAGTTGAGAGCCACAACTTGGTACAATGAAAAAGCAGGCAAATATCCCTCTATTTTGATTGCAGTAACGTGTTTAAGGTATCCGTTTTTTAAGGCTTTTTGCTATAGACTTTATTTTCATCACCGGACCACCATGAGTCCAAATGAAGTCACTCTCAATGTAACAGAAGACAACACAATCCTTCAAAGAGCAAAACGTGCAGGGAGAGAGCTGCACTTGAGTATCACTGGGCCTAATCTTTTCCCAATCTTTTTCTGACATGAAGACAGAGGTCCATTGAAGAGGAACAGGAAGAAGGAGCAAGGTCATGAGAGGAGAGAGAAGATACAACGCCTGGGCAGGTAGGAGGGCTGCACATGAAAATCCTGGCCTACGTAGTCTCAGTCAGTTACATTCGCTGCAGTCACAAGTAGCAGCTACACGGAAATGCCACAAAGCTTCAGCCTCCACTGCTAAATTAGTGGTTAGAGTAAATGATGGCCCCATTCATTATATTAAATTTTTTTTTCTAAAAACCCAACTGAGATTGTCTTCATGTGATGACACACACTAGGGATGGGGGTAGCAGCAGGACTTGGCCCTAAACACTGCATATTATTTAATTAAAAAATAAGCCATGGCAATACACCATTACCAAGTAGGCAGAAGGAATGGAATTGATGCATGCAAAGAAAAAGACCTAAAAGAAAGCACTGAGGCTTCCAAAGCCAGGTCCTAAGGAACAATCAGTGTGCCTGGCTTTCTTTCATGTGCTCAGCTACCCTGAAGCCTCCTAGGAGGACAGTACTGACCCAGTCCCCAGGTGTCTGGATTCTCCTCACCCAGCATGGTCAGGTTGTCACTGCAGGACCAGTTTCAAATAAGAACCACCTAACTAACTAGGCCCTTTAGCCTCCAGGTCCCTGGGAGAGAATAATGTGCCACTGATTTGGGGGTGGACTGGAAGGCACTGTGAGAGCCACTGGTATGCATGCAGGGCAAAGGAATGGACAGTGGCACCTGTGATTCTGTGCATTTTACTGCTTGGATTATTTTCAATGTACTAATTCATAATTGCAATTTAAATCCCTAGAGAATAGAGTGGGGGAAGATAGGCTTATCCTCACTCAGAAGACAGTGATCCTAAAATATTTACTATACCACTAGATACCTACTTTGATCATCCCTAAATACTGCCATTGGGACTAGCGTCTGGCAGCTAGTGTAGTACTCAGATTTGTGGCTCATGGCTGAATTTTCTTCCTCATCCTATCAAAATCAGACTGAGTTTCCTAAAGGCTAGGCCACCTTTTATATAATAATGGATCCAAGATTGGCTCGATGACTGAGAACGCATGAAATGTGAAAATCGAGATGAGTGAGAATACAAGGGTTCAAGTCTGCAGAAGATTCAAGAACCTAATACCTGAACCAGGAATCCAGTTCATAGGAAATGAAAATTAAAATACTTAAAATGCACGCAGAGAGCTAGGGGAGTGATTATGTCTGTAAGCAGGGCTCAGATGGAGTGATGGCTGGTGTGTGTCAAGATTCACTGGAGAATGTCTCCTCGACGGAAGGATTTAACTGGGTATTAAAAAATTAAGATCTTAATTGGTAAGACAGAGATATACAAACATATTAAGTGGGTAATGTGGCAAATAGAAGAGGGGAAACGATGGAAACAGCAGGAAGGACAACGCACTTAAATGTGTACAGGAAACACCTTTGGTAATAACAAACTAAGATGCTTTGAAGGAGGAAAGTGTCAGAGCTTTAAAAAGCACAGGGATTAAAAACTATTAAACAGCACAAACTGAAGGAAGGTGGAGTGACTTCTCAATGACAAGCAAAAGTGCCATGAAGGTCGTTTTAGGAGTGCTATGCTCCACGGACAGAGGGAAGAGGCAGCTGGGGACATAGCAGACACAGCAAGCAAGAGCACGGTCCAGTGAAGGGACATGAAGGCAGATCACCGATCCTGAGAGAAGAGAGAAACACCAGCACTTTCAGATCCAGAAGCAGAGGCACAACTTAACTACTACAGCAGGAAAGGAAAGGGCAGGAGACAGCTCAGCAGTCAGCCTGTGGCACGTCCTGGGTCGGATCCCTAGAACCAGAAGAAGAATAAGTGACAAAAGTGACCAGGCCAGAAAGAATCTTAACTCTGGGGAAGCAGGCGTTGACATGAAACGTGACTGAGACCCACACATGAAGAAAATTAAGGAGATAAATACAAAAACATTAGCCAGAAAGATACTGCTTGCAACACAGGAGCGTTCCAAGGACTAAGGAGGGGTCTGCATACCTTGAAAACAGCAACCCAGGAAAACTAATAATGAAAGGTCATTTTAATCTGTGCAAACCACTATTCTAAGCTCTGTACAAGCATCTCAGAAGTCCCAAGAATCCTGTTACATTGATACGTTTTTACTTTTTAGTTATAACTTATTTATTACGTACACACACACACACACCACAGTACACTTGCAGAGGTTGGAAGACAACTTTCCTTTCGCCATGTACAGGCCTGAGGTCCAAACTCATGTTTAGAGGCAAGCACCTCAGTGTACCACTGAGCCACACCCAAAACCTGAAAAAGATAGTAGTATTTCTATCACTAACCCCAGCTTACAGGAGAGACTGAAACAAGTACAGTTCATCCTAAGAGAGTAGGCTGTAGAAATCAGATGTGCACAAAAACAAGCTCTGAGTTCAAGTTTTCCATCAGCTCAACAGTTTCAGTCATTAAGACTGCAAAGAACAGTGATATTCCTTAAAGGGCATGGGCTTAAGGAATTAATTTGGGAGGAAACAAGTCCAAGATGTTTAACATTCTAAAGGTTACACACACACACACACATACATGCATGCACAGAGAAATGGGCTTAAGAAACCGAAGAATCAGCATAATACTGTTAAGTGTAACATGTGGAAAGAGCCATGCTTACCCAAGCATACTCTAGGTAACGATTTAGGAGCATAGGCAAACAGAGAAGATGGACATTCAGTATTTAAAATGAGGCCGGCACATATCAGATTACAGATCTTCAAGACTACCTCGGAACCAAGCATTATTTTTTGTGCACTTTCCAAGCGTTCCATATCCATGAGAATTATCTACTATGTGGAGGAGGGGCAATTCCTGGACCCATTCCAAATTTTAACAATCAGGGGGTGGTACTTAGGGAAAATTTTCACACTCTTTCCAGACAACCCTTCCACATACAAGTAGACCGCTCCTTCGGTGCAGCCCACGTGCTCACAGCTCTTGGATTCCCAGCTGCCATTGTAACTGTCTCAGTTCTCCAGGCTTTCAGTTGTCTGGTTATTCTGTGTTTGGGTCTAGACATGTGAGTCAACTTGGTCTAGATGAAGACTTGCTTGGCTTTGGCATTTTTAGTGTTGAAATCCCTATTAACTCCAGAATTGATGGAGGAGTTAAAAAGAGCTCTAGCTCCTGGGCATCTTCGGTGAGGTGTAATGTAAGGCTGACGGGCACTGCACTGCACATGCCACTTCTTCCGTTGTAGAGCAGGAGGTGTTCTACCAGGCTGGCTATTTCAGGCCTTGATTATTGCTTATGGTTTTTTTTTTTCTGACCAACCACAAAGCTTATCAGGGATAAGGTGCATATGAGACTGCTCTAGATGCTATGATAGTTAGGAAATGGCCCTCCTGAGACTCCTTGTCCCAGGTGATAGCACAACAGACTTTGTACTTGATGAGAAGTAGAGAAAAAGAGGCACCTATAGGAAAGGTTGCTAGGTCCTCAGTCCTTTCTGAGCTTTCCTGGGCTGACTGGGATTAAAAACCAATGCTCAGCTACAGTGGCAGTCTTTGGTCAATCCCTACAAAGTGACCCTTGAAGAAAGGACCAAAGGCATCTCTGTTTTCTACCTTATAGAAGTTCAACAGACACTCCAGACTTGACATGTTCAAATGCCCTCTTCAACCCTTTCAAGGAAGACATCCATCGACAGCATCTAAGCATCAGCCTCTTGAGATGATTCTCACTCTCTCCTCAGCCAGCCTGGGTCAGGAACCCAGGGATAGACATCAAACCATGGTCTGACAAGACATTCAGATTTCTCTTATTACAAGAGCATTACCATTAAAAGGTAATCGTTAGTTGACAATCAGTTCAAATAGCACCATGGCAAGCCAACCCCATGTACAGTCAAATCTCTGAGGAAGGCGAGACTACAAATCTGAGCAAATAGGAGAGGAGCCTGAGAAGCCTGAGAGGCAGACAGGAGAGAAGCAGAGGCTACATTCCCAGAATAAGGGCAGAGGCTAGTTTTTAAGAGACCCAAGGGGTTTTCTCCACAGTAAGCTCTAGTTTGCTCTAACCTCCACACATGCATCCTGGCATTTGCACACACGTGTACATACGTGTACACACATACAACACAAATAAGTAAATAAAACATTTCTTTGAAAAGATCTAGTTTTGGCAACCTAAAATTGCTGTATCCCTAGTTTTTTCTTGAGGCCAAATAATCCCTAATTAGAGCAGTATTTAGAGTATGCACTAAGAAAAAAGTTGAAAATAGATAAATTCAAGGAGAAAAAAAAAAGTAGCAGGAAAATGAAATCTTGGGTAAAAAACTCTGCAATTATGAACCTTACTTACTTTGACACACCACTGGTATCTACCACACTGCTGCCAATGAAACAAAACTAGTTTGCTTGTTAATATCAGACATATGACACTCAAAAATTCTCTTTATCACACAGCTAAAGGTAACCAGCCCTGTAACTAGCCTTTTACTTGATATACCTTTTTTGTACCCAAACTAACAATAACAGCATCTAAATTGCTCCTGGTTCTGTTCTGTAAACATGGTTTTTCTAGAAACAGTATTTGAAGTACTTGCCTTGAAGCTAATTCTCTTCTAAATCCAAACCAAAACTATGACATGAGCTCACCATCAATCTGGTCAAGTTTGCATTAATACCAGCAAAAACTACACTGACGTCTGTCCAGATAGATGTAATTGCGGCCATCTAATATAGAACCTAACAACTTCCTGCTTTGGTAATAATTGTTATCAGGTAGGTGTGATGCTGAATATCTATAATCCCAGAACTCAGGAGGCCAAACCAAGAGATTAAGAGTTCAAAGCCACCCTGGGCTACAAAACAAGGCCTTATTTAAAAAGAAGAAAGGAAGGAAGGAAGGGACTGAATGAGTCTTGAATTCATCTTAATTTTACCTACTTAGAGGAAAAACATCAAAATTACTGTTTTTACTAGAAAAGTTAAATGGGTATTAACTATAATTCCTCATTTAAACAAAGCTTGTTCATGTTGCTGCTGCAAAAGACTCTCACCTTAAAGTATGGAGTCAAGTATAAGCGACCATGGTCTGGGAACACAGATCCAGGTTGCCCCATTCATGTTCCAGTGTGGAAGCTGTTTCATGAAGTTTTTATAGTAATGTAGCAAAGAAAAGTCAAGATACTTTTCAAGTAAATTCATTCAGTAGGCAGATCAGAGCAAAGTTGGGGGGAGGTACAATATTCTACAGTAGGTCTGAGATGCTATCAGATGACATTCTTAGCCTTCTGGCAGTGGGAGCAGAACCCTTTCTTTGTTAAACTAATCCACTCTATTAATCACAAGAAGTTAATTCAGAAACATTTTCCTGCTTTTTTTTTTCTCCTTGAATTTATCTGTTTTCAACTTTTTTTTTTTTTTTTTTTTTTTTTTAGTGCATACTCTAAATACTGCTCTAATTAGGGATTATTTGGCCTCAGGAAAAAAACTAGTGATACAGCAATTTTAGGTAGTGGCCTATTTGGGGATTCAAGAGACCTGAAGGTAACTATAAAGAAGCTCTGGATCTGCAACATTCCAAACTCTACAGTCGCAGAAGTGTTAGTTGGTCAGTCTTGCAGGAAGTTCAGTTCAAGATGTAGGATTTTTCTGGGAACTTTCTTACACAATATTTTGTTGTTGTAGTTTTGGTTTGTGAGACACAGCCTCTTAGAACCCAGTCTAGCCTTGAACTCACTAAGTAATGGAGTTACTAATCCTCCTGCCTCTACCTCCTGATTGCTGGTATTACAAGCATTTCCTACAATATCCTTGTGTTTCTGTTCTGTTGTTTTCAAATTCTTAAAATAAGAAAACTTAACTGTGATTTTTCATAAAAACTTTCAAGTTGTGCCAAAGAATTTCTGAAGTACTAAGGAGGCAAAAGAGTGAGTCTAATCGGTCAGCAACTGGTATCTTTCTGCCTCGTTACACTTCCAAAGAGGAAAATGATTCAATCCTGTATGGATGGAATATTTCCACACCTAGACTTTGGCGGTGGTTACATGCACTAAGCATGGTACAGTGGCATACAACCACATACACACTTGCACCCATGTCAGTTTCCTAGGCTTGGATTTATTTAGTTTGTTTCTGGTGTCTGCTGATGCTGAAGATGGACGTCAGGGCTTGCACAGGGTTAGTCTCTGCTTACCACTAAACTATAGCCCTGCCCTCTCCTGGTTTAAATGCTCTAGTAAGTTATGAATAGTGTAACCAGCAGGAGAAACTGGGTGAAAGGTATAGCTTTCCTCTACTGTTTTTACAACTTCTCCAACATGATATTCCAAAAGCATTCTAAGGGCTCAGGTGAGGTAACCCTGTGAATGGGTTTCTTTTTACTGCCATTCTATAGATGAGGAAACAGATACAGACAATTAAAATCACCTGCTCGTTTACACAGTTTTGACACAGGTGGAAAGACTAAAAGCTTGGATTTATTTGAAAGACTGCAGAGCCACTGAAGAATTACAGGAAAAGTATGGCTGACAATCAAATTCACATTTCCTTTGGCAAGATCCCTGAAGTACAAGTGTAGAATGACTAATGAAAAAAGGAGCCGGCATGCAACAAGATGAGTTAAGAGACTGATGGAGTAAGTCTGAACCCTGAATTAAAAAAACAGCAAGAGAATGAAAAGAGGTCTCCTCAGAGTGCAGCCTGACCTCCTGCCTAGAAAGGAAGGCGGATTCCAAGGCATGACTGTGTATTAAAACTGACTCCCATGCCAGGCTGGTAAGGACGTGATGGGTAAAGGCACCTGCTGCAGCCACCAAGCCTGATGACCTGAGTTCAATCCCCAGGAACTACATAGTGAAGACAGAGAACCAACTCCTACAAGTTGTCTCTGACCTCCACATGTGCAGGCACACACACATCTGTGCATACACACACGACTCTATTAAAGTGACCATTCGCTAGCAACTCTACTCTGCTGTTCAACATACACTACAAGTGGTCACGTTTCTAACACACCATATGCAGACCAGTAGGCAAAGGATGGGCTGAAGAGCTACCAAGTACATCCAGGAAATATTTTAATCCTAATCAGTAGTCTAACAAAGGTCTACAGAGCCCCTGAGGGGATGAGAATCATCTTATCACTTAAATGGAAACAGTCTGGTGCTGCCTGCCTTAAGAGTTAAAAAAAAAAAAAAAATTAAAACAACCCATCACAGCAAAGCTAAACTAAACCATTGCTTTGGAAATCATTTAAACTGCTATCTTTAATCTTTTGTTCACAAATTTGAAAAATAATAATGTTGTTCCTACAGTATAAGAATCTATAATGTAGTGCTCAACTGAAACTTTCACCTCAAATAATCACTGAGGAAAAGCTTTACTTCCATAATGGATGGGTTCTCGGTCTAATGAAGGCCATCTTGAGTATAACTGAGCCTCAAAATCAAAGTCACATATTAATTAATTAATACTTTTGAGAAAAATTTAAAACTGAAGCTCCCATTTTGAGAGAATCACAGTTTGTCACAATCTGTTAAAATAATGGCTTACAATGATAAAGCACCTTCCAACGTTTCTACAGTGTGGATATATGAGTTGGGGCTACTCTTTGGTCTCTGTTATTTGTGAGTCTGACAGGTTTTCATGGTTTTATGTCATATGTATGTGGGTATGTATGTGTGTGATTGTGTGTTTACATACACAGGAGTGCTCTATATATGTGTGAATTCTATATAAGCTTTGCTTTCTATTCATAACAATATTTTAATAAAGTTCTACTAACATGGGAAGAAAAAAATAAACAGCAGTTAACAGAAAATCTAGCCAAAGAACAGAAAAGTAAGATTCTGGAAACCAAAAAATCCACCCTACGAAGGAACAGAAAACGAACAAACAAAACCTAGCACATTTTCACTGAGCACTTTCACCTTTATCTATAAATGTTCATCATTTTAAAAGGTTGAGTAATACACCAACTCCCATTTATGAAAAATAACATTCTAGAATAAATTTATAATTCCCCAAAGCAACAGCTCAAGTTTAAAGGACCAAATACAAAATAATGGAAGTAAAAGCTGCAATAAAAGAACAGAAAAAGCAAACATGATTTTG
Source organism: Eospalax fontanierii (assembly GCA_035773235.1). Lineage (NCBI taxonomy): Eukaryota > Metazoa > Chordata > Mammalia > Rodentia > Spalacidae > Eospalax > Eospalax fontanierii. The sequence goes on along the minus strand of CM069542.1, from coordinate 55,833,597 downwards.
CTGGGAACATGGAGGCTAACTGAATGTGAAAACTGAACACAGCAGACGGGGCTCAAAAAAGAGGAAATTAAGAGGACTATCCCTAATGTATTATATATATACATATATTAATTATGTTAATTATATATCATAGTAATTAAATATATATTACATAATTATAACAAAACAATGCAATTCCAGTCAACACTTGTATAAAGTTGCCAGAATAATGAGATATTAGTTGTAAGGTATGTTATAATTCAGAAGCACTGCATTAAATGTGCCCAACAGGAAAAAAGAGCCTCACAGAGGCATTCAACATAATGCTAGCAGCCCACTTCCTTGACATGCATTTGTGACTGTGTTCACTGAACACAATACACAGAACTAGCAACAGACTGGTTAAAAGCAGTTTGGATTTTCAACTTCCTGTAATACAGGCAACATTTTAGAAGTGATCACATTAAAATAAATGTTATCTTTGCAGTTACGGGATGAAGTTTGAAGCTGGACAGGCACCAATACCCTGACTTTCCTCTTTTTTTTCCGTAAACCAGATGACTTCCACAAGCTGAGAATATTTTATACTTTAACCTGCAGTAAAGGCTTTACATCACTTTAATGTGCTGGCGCTCAAAATGCAACAGAACCAGCCCAATGAATGCAAAGAACATATATGGCTAACATGTCATGATTTTTCCCAGATGACTAGTCTGAAAAAGTTTAATGAATGCTTTTCCTAATAAATAACTTTGCATTGCCATTGATGAAAACAGAAAGAAAATTTGAGGAGAGAAAACACTCATCTTTCTAAGTCTGAATGTTTTGAGTTGTTATATCTAAAACGACTATTAAGCACTTTTCAATTCCATGACTATTAGAATACATTTTGGAAAAACACAGACATAAACAACTATTATGTGCTTATATAGAATTTTCCTCTAGTTATAAACTAGTATTTCAGATTAAGATAAAGCTTAAAACAAGTTAATCTGGAAATCCTGGTTTCCAACAACCTAAGGGCTCTTAGGTCTGGAAAACAGCACTTTCTGAACTCTAAATTCATTAAGACACATGAATTTTTTTTCCTATTCAGGTCAATTTAAATATATAATGCTACCGTATGACTGCAGTCCCCCTTATAGGTGTGAATGATCAACAGCAGAAATATCAAATCAAAAGCTATAAAACCAACCACAAAATTTCATGGTGTATTTATTTACCTTTAGATGTTATGGGCTTGAAAAGCCCCTTACTGATAAATTCTGGACCAAAAATGTAAGTACATTAAATTCTCAAGTCTAAATAGGAATTACGCCAATTATTCCTTTGTTTATTTAAAAGTTCAGGATGTGACAAAGCTGTCACATAAGAGTGGCTGAAGACATTCTATTTCGGATTGAGGAAACACAAAATAGATGATCTTAAATTCTCCTGACATAGTATCATCAAATATTAAAGACTGTGAGAAACAAGATGTTTCAACTCTAACTAAACATTGAAAAATAAAATCAAAGTTCCTAAATCTGATTTACAATTCAACCAGACCTACCAACTTAGCTGTGCCATTTGCATAAGTTTAATGCAAAGCCCTAGAAACCTAATGTATAATTACCTGTGGAATAAATGCAAAATAAAAATGCTTCTTTTCGCTTAATGATACATTTTATAGTAAAACCACAAAAAAGCACAAACATATTAGCACAAATAAAAAGGCACAATAAGTATTGTGCTCATCAGGAAGAGAAATGTACTATGCCAAGGAAGGAAGGGAGGGAGGGATGGGAAAGAGGGAGGAAGGAAGAGAGGGGAAAGGAGAGAGACAGAGAAGGGAAAGGAAAAAGCAAAGCTTTCTATTCTGCAGGCTCCCGGAAAAAATGAAAGCATTATGGTATCCTTTACGGTAAATAGCTGTATTTTCTTAAGCCTCTGAGGAAATACAAACAGCCATCACTTTTACCATCCAACTTTACATACAGCCAGTGTATTTTTCCTTTCACTCTCCCGGCTTCCTCACTCTTCCTCACTCTTCCTCACCAGCTTTCATCAAATGTGAGACAGAACAGGGTGGGGTACAAGAAATGCACAAACAGCGCCTTATGGCGCCCCGCCAACCCTCGGGCCCGCAAATAATTTCTAACAGTTTTTTTTTTTTTTCACTACGAAAATAAGTCGCCAAATCTATGTCAGGACATACAGCAGACACTCAGTCTCCGTACGAGACACAGATGCGTGTGCGACTGGGCACTCCCACTCCCACCCACCCCACGCCCCCGAATTTCAACTAGTCGGCGATCCACTGTGCACAAAGATAACAAGTTACCTCTACCTCCTGTTTCGGGGTGAAGGTGGGCGGGGGACTGCTTTCAAAGTAGCCCCAACAGTGTAACCAAAACACAGTTCCGGAACAAAATATTAAGAAACACTTTTCCTTTCCCACCTTTATGCACAGACCAGGGGAGGCAAAGCTGCATGCCCACGGAACAACCTCCGTACAGTCCTCCAGCCGGGAGTTAGGGGTGCAGATCAGTCCAGGGGAGGGGACCGAGCAGGAGCCGGCCGCCACCGAGTTGCAGAGCCCCAAGTCCCGCAGCGCGTCCCCACCCCAAAAGTCCAGCCCAGGACCCACGCACGCTTGGAGCCAGGCCCGGCGACCTGATCTCCGACTCTATCTAACTTACCATCTACAGACAAGCCTGGCAGAGCAGCCCAGGACGAGTCCACGTCATAGTTTAGACCCCCAGCGCGGCACCCCGAACCCACCAGCACCCCTCCGGGCAGGAAGACCTCCGCTCCCTGCCCCACCCCGCAGCCCGCGTGCGGGGCGCCCCGGGCCACCCCCCGCTCCCTCCCCCGGCGCCGCTGCTGGAACGCGCCGGGGCGCCCACTCACTTTTGCTCCGCCAAGCCCTCTCCCAGTTTATCTGAAAGTGAAGGGGAAGAAGTGAGGAGAGCGACCAGAGGCGGCCGAGCTAGCACACCGCTCCACTCACCTCGGAATCCCGGCAGAGTTCTCTCCGCCCGGCACAGCCCCCTCCCCACGGCCCAGCGCGAGGGCAGAGGGAGGGAAGAGGGAGGTGCGAGGGGGAGGGGATCTTCCGTGCGGGGCACCCGGCGGGAGGGGCTGGGAGGGCTCGAGGCCGGCGCTGGAACAGCACAAGGGGGAGGGGAGGACCCTGTTTCCCAGTCTCCTCCTGAAAACCTCCCTTGTCTCAATCACATCAGACTGACTGTCTTTGTCTGGCTGACAACCGCCATATTGATAGCAACAGCCCCGCTCCCACCTGCTGCCGCCAAGCGTCTCTGGGAGTTGTAGTTCCCGGCTCCCTAGAGGAAAAGCCAGGGGCTCCGCGACTAGAAATCCCAAGGAACTACAGCTCCCAGCAGGCACTGCGCCTATCACCTCCTCCTCCTCCTCCCCCTCCCCCCTGGGAGGAAGGGGGCCGGGAGAAGGAGCCGTGGGGACTACATATCCCAGAATACCATAGGTACCGTCCTCAAAGCGGGGCATGATATCACGCCGGGGTGGAGAGAGAGGATGAATTGGCGGCCGGCACAAATTTGAGCTGACGGACTAGAGAGGAAAGGGGGCAAAAGGAAAGACGCCCACAATTCCCGTGATGCCTGCAGAAAACTACGTTTCCCGTAATGCTTCGGAAGGGGCGTGAGGGGCGAAGACTGCAGGTCCCGCGATGCTTTCGGAGGCGGAGCTAGAAGCGGAAGACGCTTCCCTGGCGTGAGGAGTAAAGAGACTGGTACTGAACCACCAAAAGTCCGATATGAAACTGGTGAGTTTGTGCTGCTGAGGCAGAGGGCCAAGGCAATGCCGGATCCTCTGGACCCACCATGGGTCGAGGCTTGTCGCAGAGGGCGACTGGCTGGAGGACTGAAGCAAGGTTTTGTCGGTGCTTGAGATTCGCCCCCTCTCACAGCCCCCTGCACCAGGCTGGAGGTCCTAAGCTATGTGGCAAGTCCTTTTGGCCGCTTTGGTTTGGTCTCGTTTCTCCGCCGAGTGTTGTAATAGTTTGCACTTCCTCTGGGTAGACACTCCCTGCTGTTGAGATTCCCGATTCATTTTGAACTGAGTGGGAAATAGCAGACCATACATAGTCTCTCATTAAATTTCCTAACTACCCTTGGGATTGAAAGCCGTGACTAGTGTGTGCTGTTGAAGAACTGCAGAGGGATTTACACGGCCGAGAAGAGTCTCTGCATCACAAAGCTCAAACACGGCTTGTAGGGAGACTTCTCAGACCTGTTTTGAGCAGTTTTAAGTGACTTTATTTCAACTTTGTGGAATAATTAAAAGAGTAATTAGGAGAGTTGATACAGGTGTGAGATGCTGTTTCTCAGTCTCTTCTAACCCTAGTACAGTTGCTGCCAAGGCTTTATCAAACGTGTGTAACTGTTGCACATAAAAAAAGTCCTCAATAAAGACTCAATTAGATACCGTATGGTATCTAAGAAGAACTTATTTATGAAGGTATCAGAGCCAGACTTTACATCTTCGCTTTAATCGTGAAATTCTCATGCTTAATTTATGTACATCGGTAAAAATATGAATGGGGAATTAACCTTTTCTTTAAGAATCAAAAGATGACACAGAGAAAGGTGTTCTGTTGATTCCCTTTCCCTTCTCCTCTCCCTCCTCCCCTCCCTCTACTCGTAACTGCTGAGCCAACTCTCCAGCCCACATTTTATTAGTCTTAACTTGACCCTATCTTTCCTGCTTTAGGTTTTAACTCTGCAGAGCTGACACACACACACCCACACACACACACACACACTGGTGACACACACACACACACACACACACACACACTGGTGAGCCCCTGGGAGGTAAAGAAGGCAAATGATAAAGTTTTGGGAAAGGCAAGATTGCATACCTCTCAAACAAGAAAGAAGGGGCCTCAGTAACTGTACAACCTGCATATGAAGTGAGCTTCCCTTTTAACAGTAGCCAAATGCACATTCTCTGGCTCTGGTGCTCAGTCATGGGCCAGAGTTACTAAGTAGGCTAGTGAGGTCACCGGGCATCATTGAACATGTAAAGGGACTCCAGTAGTTTGAAGATATGTAAGGTCCATGCAGTTCATGGTCCTTATGCCCTCTCAGGAGCATCAGCTCAGGCAGCTTCGGCCTTATCTTCCAGCTCATCATGGGCCAATGAGTAGAAGATACAACCATAAATAGTTAACACCAGGGCCCAGATGCCCAGGCTGGTCACAGTGTTCCGGGTCCTCCACTGTAGCAGAGTCTTCTGCCACTGGGCAAGTTGCATCTGCCTCATAAACTGCAGTTTCTTGGCATCACTTTTCCCCCATGACTGTCAATGCTCTGAGCAACAGGACTTGTCCACATTTTGCACGCAGAGGGTCACCAGCTCCAGGTGCTGCCATGCTGCCACTCCACCACAAGTAGCAACCCCAGCAAATTTTTAAAGTGCAGAGTTCCATAAAACCACCTTTGTAGCTTCTTTGCCCTTCAGACAAAATCTTGCAATCTTTAACTCAATTGTGTTGGCTCTGGAGAGTATGGCCTTCGGTTGTCTCTACCCCTAGGCCTAGCTAGCTAGCTGACTTCTCCCTTGTTCTCATTGCTAAATCAGGTAAGACGTTTTCCAGTTCCTTCTACCTAGCCTCTTTCCTTTTGTCTCTGGGACCTGAAGTGTGTCCGATTGCCTACCGTATTTTAACTTTGCTTTGTAATGTCTTCACATATTTCAGGCCTCTGTTTAAACACTCTTCCAAAGTTTCCTTGATTTAGGCTCCCCTGTTATGTTCTTCCATGGCAAGCCTGCTGTTTATAAGACCTGTATTTCTTTTGTGTCTGTCCTCCCTTGTGGAGACTAATATTCCCAAAGATAACACATAGTATGATCTCACTAATACTTGAACAATTACCAAAAGACAGTCAAGGTCTGTGAGTGCTGCTGGGAAAAGGTTACAGACTGTGTGTGAGATCACAGTAAGCAATAACCTTTGGAGTAAAAAATAATAATTGCTACCTTTAACAGAGCAGTCACTTTGTCATGCATTGTGCTATTTGCACAAAAAGTGCTTTGTTCTAGATTCAAAATTCTAGATTTGTTTTAGATTCAAAATTATGTGTATGTATGTGTATATGCCACATGTGCAGATGCTTGAGATCAGAAAATGATATTAGATAACCTAGAACTGGAGTTACAGGCAGACGTGAGCTTCCTGGTGTAGGTTCTGGGACCTGAACTGAATCCTCTGGAATAACAGGAGGGCTCTTAACCACTGAGCCATTTTCCAACCCAGCATTACCATTTTACGAATTTAAAAAAAAAAAAAAAAAAAAGGTGAGTTTCTGGAAAGTAAAGTAAGAAAACTCAAAGTTAAACAGATTAAAATTGATGAAACAGGATCTGAATCTGTGCCTCCCTAACTAAGGAGTCTGTTGCTTAGTGACATGGGGTCAGTAGCACTCTGCACAGTACCTATACACTGCTAGATTCTCTCTTAAAGAAACATTATGTGCTAGGAAATGTATTGAATTTAAATTTCAGTTTGTCCCATTTAAAATCTTTAAAAAAATTATCGGTGCTGCACATAGTAGCACACATCTACAGTTGTATCACTTGAGAGGCAGAGGCAAGGGGATCTCAAGTTCCAGACCACCCTGGGTTGGTGGTTTATAAAGTTAATGGTGGGGGCTGGGAGATGACTCAGTGGTTCAGAATACCTGCTGCTCTTGCAGAGGACTCTGGTTCATTCTCAACACCGACGTGGCAGCTCACAGCCAACCATAAAGCTATTGGTGAAATAATTGAACTTGGAAACTTCCTTAGTAGTCTCACAACTCCCATATCATACCAACTGAGTGAAGCTAGGTTGCTGTTTTTGTTTTGAAACAGGGTCCCTGTAGCCCATGCTGGCCTAGACCTCACTGTGTAGCCCACACTGGCCTCACATCAGTGCAGTCCTCTTGCTTCAGCCCTTCTAGTACTGGGATTAAAGGCATGAGTCACCACGCCATCTTTGTTTATAAAGTGTCAAATTTAGCTTCCAGGATGCCCCTTACCGCTCTCCAACTTTGCATATCACTTTCTTGATGGTTTTCATGCACCTACCCAAGACAGAATATCATCACAATATTTGAAGAGTCCCTTATTAGATACTAAAGCAGAAGATGTAATGACCACCTGTTTGTGTTTTACAGTATTCCAATAGCTTTGTTTAATAGAAAATAATCATTGGTATTTCTGATTAGAATTATTTTAGAAGAAATAAGATTTGGGACTGTCCTGTAAATTAACACATTTTAGAACATGGTGCTTATTAGTGTAGGTGGAGCCTAATTGGGTACAGCCTAATGGTCAGTTCAGCTACACTAGGAAATTCCAGTTCACCAGAGTCCTAATAAAGGACCACCGGACAAAACATACTGAGCAGATTAACAGCAAGTGAGCTTGAGACAATATGGCCAGGAGTCTAGTCATTCTAATGAATGAAGATTAAAGAGAATGAAATAGTCTGAAGTTGAGGAACACACCGCTGTACTTCTGAGACAGGTCCAGCGACTGAGAGGATCTTCTAGCTTATTTGGTCCACAAAGCTTTATTATGCAACCACAGTATATATTCTCAGCATTCAGAATTTCAGCACATTTTCCATTTAATTGTTTTATTTTACCCTGAAGATCTTTGACATGATTTTGCTGAGGCACAAACTTGAATGTGACTTTTAGATTAATGATACTCAAGTGAATGAGGCACATTGCCTCCTTATCCATGGCTCTTGGCAGTTACTGTTCATCTCTGTTAAAAGTCTGAAAGGAAGTCAGATTTACGTTATATAGTACTTAGGAGTTTGATGGAGGAAATTGTATGACGTTGTATTTACAAATGTAAAGCTTATAGATGACCTCAACATATGTGTCTATGGTATATGTTCCTTGGTGGAAAAGTTATGTGGTTTCTTCTGCTTCAGACTTCTTAACTCATCATTACTCCTGGGAAAACAGGTGGAGCAAAGAAATTAATTCATGAACTACTCCCAATGGAGAAGAGTAGAGGACCTACTATAGTCCTACAAGACCTTCCTGGGGAAAGTCTTGCCCCAGGATCATTTACCAAATCATTAGAGATTAGGGGTATGGTTGGCCCTCCCCTTGAATCTGAGAATGTGGGATTCTCCAGATAGACAGGGTTGCAAATTCTTTTGGATTCTTAGAATCTGAATCAAGAACAGAGAATCTCTTGCTATAAATGACAGTGATTCAAATTTTCACCAGTGTTGGCTGCACAGATTGCAGTATGGTTGTTAAAATGCCAACCAAATTTCAGTCTTTTCTGTTCTCTTTGCTGGTTGATTAGAGTGCCCTCGTGTGTCTCTTTGATGCAATGTCATTTCAAGCCTTTGAAAGGTCATGTCTTATCACAACCTGGGTATGATGATTTCCTTTCATAATTCCCTCAAATCTGAAAAGCTCTGGGTAACGGAAAGCCGTGTGACCACCTTGTACAGTAGCACCCTGTGATAGAAATGGAACCCTAGGATGTTATTCTGGAAATCTGATCTTTTATAGTTACCAAGGCAAAACATATATAGATGACACATTTGTTCTTCCCAGAAATAATGGTTGAATTGATCTGCTTCCCATGGCCATGTGGCTAAATCAGATGCTGCTCTAATGCAAGCCTGCTGTCTCTTCCTCTGAGAGCAGTGTACACTTGCTCTGATTGTTTTGCTCTGAGTATTCATTTCCATTGCCATTTGCTCTGATGATCAGCAGTGCATATTTGACCAGCAGTTCACAAGAGTGGAGGGTGCAGCCTGGCCTCTGAACTCAGAAGAACCCTAGCCATTCCGTGCAGAAAATTTGTTCCTGGCTTGCTACATACCAACAGAGTTCTGGGAAAAAAGCATCCCTGATATCTCCATCTTCACTCACTTATTCACTCAACCTATCTTGAACACCTCCTTTATGCCAGGCATTGCTCAGCGTACTGGTGTATTGCAGTGAACAAGATAGATTATTCCCTGCCTGTATGGAAACAAAGCGCCTGGGCTTGCTGTATGATTCAGACTGCATTACAGTGAGTGTTGTGATATGAAGATATGGTCGGACGCTGGCTCAAGTGGTGTTTGTAATAAAATGTGGAAAATGGATTTGATTTATCCAGTAATATGCCTTCTTAAATCTTCAATTAATAAGGTCCAGTTGCCCACTAGTTTTCCATTATACTGCTAGTATACGAGACTATATTTCCCTCACCTTTTGCCAACAGAGCTGTTTACTATTTTTCATTTTTAAAAATTTTTTGAAGTTTATTTTACTTTATGACTGTTTTATCTGCATGTATTTAAGTGTACCTATGTTGTGCAGTACCCACAGAGGCCAGAAGAAGGAGTCAGATGCCTTGGAATTGGAGTTATGAACAGTTGTTAGCTGCCCTGTGGGTGTTATTAACTGAACCCAGATCCTCTGCAAGAGCAGCCAGAGCTTTTAAGCGCTGAGCTATATCTCCAGCTCCTCACTGTTTTTCTTACTAATGTTGCTGTCTTCTTTCCTCTGTCCTCACCATATCCACTAACTCAAGACTTTCTTCATATTTAGCAGAACATGCTTATAGTGATGATTGTCAGTGTGCAAATGATACAGGAATGTTGGGGTGTCTTTGAGAGTGATGGAGCCTTTCTTGGCTCTGTTGTGCTTAGCTTGAGACGCTAGTGTCCCAGAAACTCAGTGGCCACCAAAGCCACCTCAAGCCAGAGGCTTTCAGGTTCTTGCCTCGTGAATTCAAATTCAAAGAATGAAATTTGGGAACCACAGAGGGTGAGTTTTAGAAAGGAGTGTTTTATTATAGGGAATGTAGGATAGAGAAAGCAGAGCACCTGTACAGCAGGAGAGTCCCCAGGAATGTGATACCGCTGAGTCTCATTCCCTGGAGTTAATAAGGATTTATTGGAGGAAGAAGAGCTGGTCAGTCCAGTTCTCATTCCAGGTGTCTAGGTCCCTCAAGGTCCTGGACACCAAGTCCTGGTCAGGAGATCCTCGTCATCAGGTCTTCAGCATATCTTCCAGGAACAGTGTGCTGCATCAGGAAAAAGAGATAAGGAAAAACTGAACCCCCTTACTGGTCTCCCAGGCTCTGGCTGTGATGGAACCAGAGATATCTTTAGATTAGATAGATAGCTCTGGCATCTCTAGGCTCAGGTAGATTTACTAGCAGATCCAAGGAATTTCCAGCTCTCAACCAGGAGAGAAACTGGCCATTGTTCTCTTGGGGTCTTGACCCTAAGCTGTCTGGCTATTTTCTACCTCCTGCTCTTATCAGAAAGACATAACAGAAAGTGTAGCAAATCTGATCAGTTAATGTAATGCTTTCAGGCATGGTGGTCAGGCCTATAATACCAGCACTTGAGAAGCTGAAGCTAGAGGACTAATGCAAGTTCAAGGCCAGCCTGATCTTCATAGTGAGCTCCAGGCCAGCCAGAAGTAGTTAGTAAGACGCTGTCCCCCAAAACGTAACTAATGGATGATTGGACTGAATAAATAAATAAATAAAGTGATGCCACGAGACACTTCAAAAGGAATTTAAAAGATATATATCGTTGCCTTACAAATGCCATGTGTGGACATGGGCATTAAAGTGATGGAACTGTGGGATCAAGGAGCTAGACAAGGGAAGTGAGCAGCAGAGTGGAACCTCCAAAGCTCTTGAAAAGTCCAGCTGGGGATGAAGAGACACAGTAGGCAGAACTCAGCGTATGTGCCACAACGTATGGAGATTCTGAGATTAAGAATGACTCAGAAGACTGGGGAAAACAATGTTAAGAATCAGCTTCAGAACCCAGGGTGCACAGTGATCAAGATAAAGAATTTACTGTGAAGAATCATGTTTGAGTTGTCCTTTATGGACCATGTGTATAAGGGTCATGCTGTAAAGATCTGAAATGCAGCAGTTTATTGAAAGCATAACTGAATAAATTTCAGATCCCTCAAAAATGGGTAATCAGACAAATGATGTTCAAGAAAGCAACTCTTTAGAAGAAACTGTAAAATTAATTTTTTTATCATTGGTTCTTTTTTTGGTCTTTTTTGAGACAGGGTCTCTCTGTAACCCCAGCTATGCTGGAACTTACTCTGTAGACCAGGCTGACCTTGAACTCACTGAGATCCGTCTGCCTCTGCTGGGATCAAAGGTGTGCACCACTATGCCCAGTTTATCATTCATTCTTATAAAGTGATAAAAATTATAATAAAATATCTGACAGATGATCACATTTAGGATTTAAGCAAAAGACTTGTCTTTTCCTAAATACTATATCTGCATTTTTCTATTCCATTAAGATAAAGGAAAGCATTTGTGATGGTCAGTGTTAATTGTCAACTTGATGGAATCTAGAGTCATCTGGGAGAGGGGCATGCCGGTGGGGGATTGTCTTGACTTCCTTAATTGAGGAGGGAGGATCTATCCACTGTGATGAGCCATTCCTTGTGCAGAAGATCCTAAACTGTGTAATTTGGAGAAACTGGGCTGAGCACTAGCAAGCATGCATTTGCCCCTCCCTGTTCCCAGTTGTGGACATGATATGACAGCCCTTTCCAGCTGCTGCTGCCCTGACTCTCCTAGTGAACTATGTGGAGAACTGAGCTAACACGCCCTTTCTCTAAGTTTCCTTACCTCAGAGTGTCTATCAGAGCAACAGGAAAGGAGCTAAGAGGGCACAATTAGAAGTTCTTGGTGAAGTCTCCCTTCCCACCTCGTTTTCCACCATATGGGAAGGAGGCGTGGAGGGGAATACAGATATAAAGCCGTGTCTTAATAAAAGACATTATATTTACCTGTTTTCATATTTTATCAACTTAATTGAGGCATTATTTTCATTTCATAAAACATTCATTTAAAGGATCAAATTGCTGATTTTTACTCAATTTACAGAGTTGTTCCCTTATCATCACAACGTATTTCTCCAAAAAGACCCCTCATGCCCTTGTCAGTCAGCCCCTGGTCCCATACCACTGACTGTCAGTGCAGACTGCCGTTTCTGCACTTGTCCTGTGAATTGACTCATGTAGTGTACAGTCTTTTGTGTTTGACTGATTTTGCTTAAGCATGCTGGTTCTGAGGATCATCACACTGTAGCGTGTATCTATCATTCCTTTTTAATGCTCAGTAAATTATGAATCTGTTCCCAGGGAACTGGAGAATCACCTTGGTCCTTGGATGAGGTGACCTAAGGTTAGGGACCCCACCTCTAAAGCACCTTCCCAGATAAAGATCCAAATGGAGACCAGAAGAAAGGCTAGGGAGCTTTTAATGAAATTGGAGCATGGGGAAAAGAGTACACTGACCATCCCAGGAAGAAATGGTAGCTGCATTCTGTTACTGTCTGTTTTAGCTCTTGTCAGTTGAAGGGTGTCCTGTGTGGCCCACACCTCAGGCTGGGTGCTGGAGATAGGAATAACTAGCTTTTAGAGCCCTGGGACAGAAAGAAATAGCTCATTGCATTGACTGTCATCAGTTTCCCTTCAGCTGTGACTGACCGTTTGAGGATTGCTTGCTGAAAGGTTAGTGCCTGAAAATTTTAAGATGCTGCCCCCTCCCAGTTCCCACTTCTCTGACCCACAGACCCACCACACTTTGTTTATTCATGTATCAGCCAATAGACATTTAAGCTCTTTTCACTTTTTAGCTGTTGTGATTATGGGGTAAGTTTTCATTGCGGGTTTCTTCATCTCCTTTTTCTAGAATGATCCAGCTGGCTAGGGCTCCGGGAGAGTGTTGAGCAGAAGTCTACAAGAAGCCTGGTCTTAGGAGAATGCCTCTGTCCTCACACTCGTGTGATGCTTTTCATAGATGTCATTTTTCAGTTTGACAGTGTTCTCTTGCATCCAGTTTGTTGAGTGCTTTAGCATGAATGATCCCTGGATTTTGTCAAATGCTTTGCCTGCATCTGTTTGGGTGATCGGGTGGTGTCTGTTGTCTGTTGAGATGATCATATCATTTTTGTTCTCTTATTGATGTGGTAAATTTTCTTACCTGAATTCCAAATGTTAAGCAAGCCTCGGAATAAGCGCCACATCATATATAATCATACATAATCATCATATATAATCCTTTTTATTTGTTGCTAGATTTGGTTTGCTAGTTTGTTGAAGATTCTGATTTTGAAATTTGTTGTCATTTAATGAACTTTCCTCTGTATGACTTCAAGCCACCAAGTCACAGGCACCTCATTTACTCTTCTCCTCTGCTCCTCACAATGACAGATTGCTGAGGGGCTTTTTCTTCCTCAGAACTTTTCAGTAGCCAGTTGTACCCCTTAGTGATGGGAACAGCTTTAGTCTTGTTTGGGGCGGCACCAGTGTCTACTCATTGACCATCATCAAGGTTGACAGCTGGGCAGAAGCTCTGGCCCTCTTTAACTGGGGTGACAGGTGGCAATCCAATCCTGTGGTAGCATTAGCCTACTAGCGTTAACATCATTAGGGTTAACCTAGCCTCTTGGTGTAGGTGTAGCCTACACCTGTGAACCCTAAGTCCTGGGTCCTCCTCAGGCTGGTAGATCTGAGGCCAAAAATTTGAGGATTCCTTGAATACATATCCTCTTCCCCCGAACAATGTCAGTAGTTCCTTGTGTGTCTTTGGAGATAGTCTGTGGATTTATGCAACTATATGTAATATTCTCTATTTTTTGCATAATGAGAATGATATCTACATTTTGTTTGGCATATTGTTTTTCTTGAGTAGAAATGTACAGGTCTTTTCTGTCAGTATCTGCAGCCAGTGGTGGCACACACCTGTAATCTCTGTACCTATGTGTAGTTCAAGGTCAGTCCTCGGCTTCATAGTGAGTTTGAGTCCAGCCTGGGCTACATGATACTGTGTTTAAAAAAAATCTAGAACTGTTCAATTTCAGAAACTACGTACACATGCTTAATGGATAAAAATCTACAGTTAAAATTCTAGGTCTTCTTTGTTTGCTAGGTCCTTTGATTCCAAACAATGAAGTATTTTCAATACGCCTTTCAAGTATTTTTAGAAATAGTTTTAGCAGAGACTTGGTATTTTAACTTCCTGAAGGGAGAGTTTAGAATCGTGGCTACCAGCCTGGAAGACAGAGTTCTACTTCCTCCATTCCCAGCCTCCCGATTATTTTGAAAATCGTTATTAAAGTTGAAGCTGCAGTTCATGTTGCTGATTCATGCAATCCATGTTGCACATCACATACCTCAAAAAAGACAAACTATTGCGAGGAAGAAATCAGTCCACAGCATTCTGTTGTTTAAATACAGTCAGTCCTACCGAAACATAGCCACAAACACCAGGCTGTACCCCATTTTTTGCAGTAGCAAATCATGCTTTCCTGTTGCCTTTGTGAACATCTGGCAGGCGTACGGTCGGAAGATTGGAATGTATTTCTCAAGGTGGAATAGATGGTTCAGAGGCTGTGTACTTTTTTTGACCAAACATCCCCATAAGTAATGTATCGGATAGGACTGTGGCCAATGCCTTCTTGGCACTCGCCACCTTCAGAGTTACTATCAAAATGTGGTTTTCTTCCTCATTGAAAAGTGGGGTAAAAAGGTGTGTCATTATAATTTTACTGTGATTTCGCTCTCATGTGTAAGCTATGGAGCATCTTTTCATGTGTTTAAACGAGCAAGTTCCATCTCCTTCCGACTGTGCCCTTTCCCTCGGTTCTGTTGGCTCTCCAGCACTGTGTCATCTACCTCACGGAGCTCTGGACTGTGGTGACACCTTTCTTGCTTCCATTGCCCTTCACTTCAGAATTTTCCAGAGTGCTGTTGAACATTGTGTTTTCATATAAAATTTAGGCTCTTCCATTTCATATAAATTTCCAATTGTTAGTTCCCATTAAAATCCCTTTTACATGATTTTTTTCAACCAGATTAATTTTTTAAAATTTAAGGAGATAATTAATTTTTAAATTTTTGAGTCCAAGAACCATTTAATGCTTGTTTATTGCGTTTTAAAACTTCTTCATGGGCCAGGTATGATGACTCATACATTTAATCCCAACACTCCAGAGGCAGAAGCAGGCAGAGCTCTGTGAGATGAGGCAAGGTGGAACTACAGGGAGACCTTGTCTCTCAACCGATAATACGTGCTTCCTGCTAAATATAATCTTTTTTATCTTTTTTTTTTTTAACTTGTGTGTGTGTCTGTGTGTGCACATGCGTGCGTGTGTGGTTTTCACTTGTGTGTATGGGGGTGCATGTGGCCATGTGCATTCATGTAGAGGCCAGAGGAGGATGTCAGGTGGCCTGCTCTATCACTCTCTGCCTTAATACTTTGAGGCACGGTTTCTCACTGAATCTGAAGCTGGGCTGGCAGCCAGCAATGCCCAGCCATCCTGCCTCCTACGGACATAGCCATCCCCGACTTCTTACATGGCTTCTGGGGATCTGAACTCAGGACCTCCTGCCTGTGCAGAGAGCACTCTTATCCACTGAGCCATCTCTCTAGCCCCTAAACATTTTATTTCTTTCATTGTTACTGAACTGAAATCTTTTCCTACACATATAAGAAACATAGCCAGTCCCTTATTATGTTTACTGTAATGTTTCATTTTCCACTTCTTAGGGATTTTCCAGGTGTGTGTCTCAGGCTTATTTTTTGAACACCATTTCCATCTTGTGTAGTTGTGTTTGTTAGTGCGTGTGCAGTAGTTTGAAATTGAATGGTGGCTACATTAGGCATCGCTGCTCTTTCTGGTATGAGTGGACATGCTGTATCAACGCATCACTATGATGCTTTGGTTGAAATTTTTAAGAATTTATGTGCTATAGCCAGCTGCTTTCTTGCTCCAGAATTTTCTAATCATAATAAAGTCAAATTCTTTTGCAAGGTCCAACAATAAATTAGTTTCTAAGGGGAAGATCTGTTCTTTGTCTCAGGGAATTAATTAGATCTCATAAGCCATTTCCAGAGTTTAAAGTAAACAATGGATTTTATAACTTAAAGTCTTAGGTGGTACATAGCAGACTCAGAAATAATAAGACTTCTGTAACCTCAAAAGAAATTGTGAGGTTTCCTTAGAAAACAGAATAGCCAGAAATAGTTTCTCTGTTCTTCAGAGACAGGCCTGATAAGGGCAAGAAATGCAACAAATCAATCTATTAGAATAAAAATAATTATCCAACATGCACAGAAATATGTGATAGGACAAAAGGGGCTCACAGCCAGCCCCGGGTGGAAGTGCATTTGCTTTCGAGGGTATTTAGCTCTGTGGTTCCAAGAGGAAGAACTGTTGGTGAACAAGTGTGTGGTATTATAACCAACTGATAAAGAAGCAGTACAAAACCCATTGTTTGTTGTAGAATGCAGTCCAGTGAATGTTGCTAAATAAATGCCTGCTGTACAAAACATCCTCAGTACTGTGGTCGTGCCCCAGCCTGTCTGTTACCGAGCCTGCACACACAGGGTACTCTAGTGTGTGATTGCCGGTGTTGTGTTGTTGAGAGACTGATGAAGGTGGTAGTGACCCATGTAAGCGGAAGGCTATAAAAGATTCCAGCTAGACAATCTCGGTTTCTTCAAGAAGACCTGAACTGGTCTTTAAAAAATACTTGGATTAGAGGAAGGAGCTCAGTGGAGAGCACTAGCCTAAATGTCCCAGGCCTGGGTTCAGTCTTCAACACCACAGGTACACACACACACACAGTACTTTGACAGAAAATATGTCTGAATAGGAAGATGATGTCTTACTCAGGGCAGAGAGAACAGTTCAAAGTCAAAAGGCCACGAGAGGTAAGATGTTCATTTCCCCAGTGATAGGCAAGGACAATGACGGACTGTCCCTCTTGGCTGTGCTCTGCAGCAGCATGTACAGAAATGGATACATCCTTGTTTCATTCCTACACTGTATCACTTTCATTGTGTGAGTGTCATTAACATCTGGAGGATTGTGTATTTGATTGGAGCACTGTCACTATCAGCGAGGCTGAGCAGATTTGCCACATACATGGATGGGAAGGCCAAACATCCAGGTAAGAGCAGTGACTTCCTGGCTTCTGAGGGCCAAGTAGGGATTTCTCTTTTCCAGAAAAAGTTTCAAGAATGCCATAAAGCACAAAATTTGAACATATGAAAGCTGTAACTTCATCTCTTTGGAAATGTAGACCATAAGAGCAAGAAGAACTGTGTTGTGCATAATTAAAACCTCTGGAATGTGAAGTAAGTATGATCTTGCTACAGTTACAGAAAATGTTGTGAAAAATGGTGTATAATCAGAACAAGGATTAGGGAGCTTAACAACTGTATCATACAAATCCAGTGACAATCACCTGTCCAGAACAGAGGCTTCAGCAGCACATTCCCAGATATACCTGGAGAAGGACATCCTGGGAATCTGGGCTGGCTGCTGGCTAGAGCCTAAAAAGAGAGACCAGAATAGTAACAAACTCCTTGGTTCCATCTTTATTGAGAAAGATAAGGATGGGGTGGGAGGGCCTCATTCCTCCAGATTTGATAAGTATCTTGAGTATTCTCAGAACCATCAACTGATTAATTATACATGAAAACCTAAAAAATGTGATGCTATGTTAAGAGTTGTGTTGGTTTGTTTCTTTTGACTTGGTTATTATCAGTGTGTATGTCTGTGAGTATCATGTGGGAGCATGCACAGATGTGTGCCATGGCCCTTATGTAGAGGTCAGGACAACAATGAAGTTGGTTCTCTTCACCTTTAATTGGGTTTGGGGGCTCAAACTCAAGTTACCAGCATTGTGCAGCAAGTGCCTTTACCCACTGAGCTATCCTGTTGGTCCTGGTTTGTTTCTGTGGGGTGGGGATTGTTATGTTTTTGTGGCAGAATTTTGTCAAGGCCTTGAATTTTGTTTCTAGTTATAATTGTTACACAGTAAAACCAGCACCTGTTACAAGCCTACAGAGCACGATGAGTTTTTACCTGTGCTGCATCTGTATGTTCATATTACAGGCTTAAGTAGAAGACATTTCTGTCAGTCTTGTCCCTTTCTCAGTAACCTTAACTCCAGCTCTCACTGCTGTGATTTTTATTTCTATCAGTGTTAACATTTGCCTGTTCTTCATTTAAGTGGAACTGTACCAAGTCTCATTTGTGTCTGTCTTCCTAATGTTAGAAGTTGTAAAGTATGCATCTGGGGTGTTGATTTGTGTGACACAAAGTCTGAAGTCCCCTGCTCAGTAGAGGGCTGGCACACTACCTTTGGGGTTGCCATTGTTATCTTGGGCTTCCTAGGGGGTCCCTGAGATTCAGCCTGCTAAAATTGTTTCTCCAAGAAGCTGGCAGGCAAAAGCAATGGAGCCTTTCCAAAGAATTCAACCAATTAAACTGTTAAAAGTTCTTCCAAAGGAGGAACCAAAAGAGAAATGGTTCTTTAATATGTGGATTTTTAGAAGGCTTTTCTCAATATAAATACAACTCTATTATAGAATCAATAAACACTACTCTCTAAGAAATTATTTTCAGAATATAATTGAGTAATACAAAGAAACAAAAATCACCTGTAATCCCCAACCTCAAATAATCAGTGTTTAACATTTGATCTGCCAGAGTAAGAGAGAGCTAGCACCCTCTGTGAGTCACCCAAAGTGTGAGAGACTCAGCAGGTGACAGAATACCTCAGGGAATGGTGATGTACACAGGACAGATGTTTACAGCTCTCTTATATGAACTGTGTGCTGAGACAGGGCTGTCCAGGGCTGGTGTGGCAGGTGCAGGTTCTTGCTAGCCTGTGGCCCCACCATCTGCAGCTTGTGACTTCTGATAGAATGTGTAAATTTCAGAAGAGTTACGAGCTCCACTAGAGGAGGCCAAAAAGTCCTGAGTTCTGTAAAGTAACCAGCCCTAAATTGGCAAGTCTGGCTTCACTCAGAGCCTTATCAACTGGTCACTCCCAAACTAAGGGAGGTTATTTGTGGAATGGCTCCTCAAAGGCCTTAAGACACTGGCCTGCTCCCCTGGACAGGGAATCTTGAAAGAAGGGTTTCAGTCATTCAAGGACCCCCAACCTTGGCACCAAACACATTCGAGCTGGGTCCAAAGGGATAAAACTTCTCCCCTCCCTCATTAGTTTGTAGAGACTTCTCGCTCGGAGAAGAATCTACCCTGTCTGTGTGGGTCTAGTAAAGTACGTGTTCCTTGCCTGTTGTAGGTCTGGCTCTGATTTTATTTCTTAACTCCGAACTCCACTCCCCGTTTTCCTCTCCTGACATCTAACAACTTCCTCTTCAGGCTCCAGTTTGTCTGCCAGCCCTGGCCATCATAGCCCTAAGCCAGTGAGATGGAGGGCACAAAGAAAGGCCTGTCCCCTCCTTTTTGTGTGTTCTGGAAGTTGCCTGCAGAACTTTGCCTTGGCTGAGATTTCCTTTGATGGCTGCCTCTGGTCGCAAGTGAGAGGAGCAGATAGAGTTATTTAGGGTGGCTGTTGTCACACTTTGGTGGGGTTCTGGTATAAAAGCACAAACAGATGTGTATTAGTTGCTTTGCTCCTCGCTGTGACAAAATGCCTGGCAAAAGCAACCTGAGGGAAGAAGGATTCATTTTGGATCGGGGTTTGAGGATGGGGTACTCGGGACAGGGAAGGCGTGGTGTGACCATGAGGTCACATTGTGTGTCAGCCAATCAGGAAATGGAGATGAACTCTGGTCCTCGTTGCTCCCCTCTTACTGGGTCCAGGACCCCAGCCAGGGAACGGTGCTGCCCACTTCAGGGTGATCTTCCCACTTTAGGAAATCTCTTCAGAAACACCCTCAGAGACATGCCCAGGAATTTGCACGTGGGGCGATGCTAATTCAGGTCAAGCTGACAATCAAGATTAATTGGGCTGGAGAGATGGCCAGTAAGCGCACTGCCTGCTCTTACACAGGACCCAGGTTCAGTTCCCAGCACCCACATGGCACCTAACAACCGTCTGTAATTCCAGTTCCAGGGGATCTGACGTCCTCTTCTGGCCTCCATAGGCACTGCATGACACAGTTGGACTTACATGCATGCAAAACAAACACATAAAAATGAATTTAAAAAATGTTAAAGATTAACCATCACAAAATGAGACAACTGTCACATTTCATATTGAATATTTGTACATTTTGTTTTGAGTGTTTCACAGTAACACTGTGTGCATTTTGCTGCCCTTGAGCACTGGTTTCTATTTCATACTGTCCCACAGAAGAGACCTTTGCCTAATGTAAATTCCTGACTAGAATTGCTTGATCAAAGACTCTGCGTGCATGTCGCTCTTCAGAAGTCCTTCCATTTTCACCCACAGAGTGTAATCACTAGTCTCTATCTCCCCATATACGCAGATTTGGTCTGTAATTCTTCACCACTATAGCCATTGAGCATTTCGTCTCAATATAGTTTTATTTTGTATTTTCAATTTTACTGGTTTTTCTGTTTTTCATTTCTCTAATATCTTTGTGTATGTCTTTTTAAGTTTTAAAACTTTTATTTCATGTATAGTAATACAATTTGCTACTATGTTTGTATTTTTGTTTGCTTATGTTATTTCATGAATTTCCAGCTTTTTGGTTATTGTTTGGGGGCATTTTCTTTTTTAAGATTTTGTTCATATTTTTAAGTATGTGTACGTGAATGTTTCTGAGTGTCTTATTTTATGGTGAACACATGTGAAACTATTTCAACTACCACTAGAAACCTACGAAAGGTTTTTGTATACTATTATTTATATATGTATAAATGTGGGGTTTTTGTTTGTTTGGTTGGTTTTTTGGGGGGGGGAGGGAGGGTTCAGGATTGATCCCAACCTTCTGGAACCAGTGCCTCTAGGATAAAGGAGAAAAGTGTTGTCTTTTAATCACCATGCAGGTTTCATTCATCTTCCACTGCAGTGACGACAGCCCCCAGGTGCCCTACTGCAGATGGCCACAGGACAAGCTCCAGGGACAAAACTGGACTCTGGCTTCTCCTCATTGGTCATTCCAGAGCATGGTTCTTCCTGGCCTCTTCCCAAGTAGGCCCTTAGTAAACAGCACTACAAAAAAGAAAAAGTGTAATGTCACAGGGCATGGTGGTGCTTAATCCCAGCACTTGAGAGGCAGAGCCAGGTGGATCTGAGTTTGGGGCCAGCTGGGTCTATAGAAAGACCCTGACTCAAAAAGACAAAAAGAAAAAAAAAACTATAAAGTCTACCTCTCAACTTTCCTGGGTAAGAGGAGTCTTCCCTGGGCTTGGACCAAGAACCTGCACCCCAGAGGTACTGTTCTGACAGGTACTCTGAAGGGAGTGGGTACAGTGGTATTTTATTTACAGGAATAAAATACCAGAATGAAACGGGAGCCCCTGGTTCCTAAGGATGCAGTCAGTGTGACAAGTGCTGGGGACAGTGCAGGAGGTGTGAACAGACAGCCGGTGTTCCCTGATTAGTGGTCCTCCCTGCTTTCTGTCAGCTCTTGACCTTGCCCTGAGCAGCCAGAGCTTCTGGCTTTATTCCTGGTCTCTTCATCTGCCAGGAACTGCCTTGGCTTGCTGGGCTTCAAGTTCTTGTCCAATTTATAGACAATGGCAATACTAGTTGACAGGCTCATCTCCATGATGGCCTCTTCAGAGAGACCCTCCAGATACTTGAGGATGCCCTGAAGGCTTCAGTCAGAACCCTTTCCCCCTCCTTGATCTGGGGAACAATTTCTTCATTCCCAAAGAGCAATGCTCTGACAGAAGTGTCCTTCTGACTCTCACAGGAGGGTAGGTCATCTTCGATAAGGACTGCATACCTGTGATGTTTACTGATGTTGTTGTCAATGGATGATCTAGAGGTAGTGGGGCGTCATAGGTGCCTCCAGATCTTGACCCGAGCCTCACCATGCTTGGCACACTTTCTGCTTTATTGAGGTCCATCAGACCCCATGGTGCTACTTGAGGTGCCAGGTCCAGGTTCTCACCACTGGCAGCTACATCTGGTCCATGACATCAAGCACTGTCCTGAGGGTCTAGATTGCTCTGTTCTACACTGAGATAAAACATATGTCAAATTTGTAGTCAGCATCAGGCAACGCCTGCCTGCTCACTGATTTTTATCTCCCCATGACCCACAACTCAGTTTGCCATCTTACTAGCCAGTGAAATGGTTTTCTAGGTTCCAGCTTCCACCTGGTGGGATCCATGCCAGCTTTTAGGTAGCCATGGCTTGCCAAAACTCCAGTTGCCCATTTTTATAGCTAAACTCGGCTCTCAGAATTTTGGTTGCTAGTGGAAATCTGTGGTAACAATTACACCAAAAATGAAAAATCAAAAACATGTTTTTCTGATTTTTTTTTAAATGAAACAGTTGGAAGTTTAATTATTAAATATAGTTTAATAACTGGGTATGGTGGTATGTGCCTCTAATCCCAGTTCTCAGGAGTCAGAGGCAGGCAGATATCTGAGATCAAAGCTGGTCTGGTCTACATAGCTAGTTTCAGGACAGCTGGCACACAGGGAGACCCTGTGTCAAAAAAAAGAAAAGGATACGTTAATGTAGGCACAAAGATTAGGAAGAAAGAGGCACTCAGAAGAAAGCCAGACATACCAGTGCAGGTATGGGCTCCTCAAGGGAGAGTCGCTCTGATGGGCTCTCCCCCACTTATTTATGTATGTGCATACGTGGATATGGGGAGTGCATTCATATGAAGGTCACAGGACAACTTTGGGAAGTCAGTTTGCTCCTTCTAACATGTGGGTTCTGGGGATCTAACACAGGTCATCAGGCTTAACAGCGAGCACTGTTCATTTTTACCAGCTTGAGTCAGTTTGGGAAGGTCTTATGTAGCCCAGGCTGACCTCAAATTCACAGCAGTCCTTCTGCCTTAGCTTCCTGAGTGCTGGGATATTATTTATAATTATATATAAATTAGTAGTGTGCAAAAGAAGTAACAGGAATACACAAGTGCTATGTAAAGAACTAGAAGCTTGATGCCCTGGCTTGGATGGTGTTAGAAATCAGGAGATATTTGCTGTTCATTAAGAACATCTCAGGCTGATCAGTGGGTAAAAGTGTTTTCTGTGCAATCATGAGGACCTGAGTTCAGTCCCTGGAATTCATGTAAAAAGCCATGGCCTCCCATGCACCTGTAACCTAGCACCATGGGATGGAGGATCACTGAGGCTTACTGACCACCATCTTAGCTCCAGGTTCAGCAAGAGACCCTGTCTCAAAAGAATGAGGCAGAGTGATCCAGTCAGTTGATGGAATATAAAAATAACTTTGTTGTGTTAAAAGAAATCTTAGAAATGATTAAATTAAATCTCATTTATCAGCTCAGAAATTTTGGATGCAGAGCATTGTGGGTTTCCATTCAGGCCAGGCCCACCTTAGAACAGAGTCAGAGCTAATACTTTATGCTGAGGTGAAACGAGATATTGGGTGCTGCAGTACAGAGACCAACAGTAAGAACTGATTGATTTTTCTAAAGCCAAAAATACATTTTCAGTCCTGAGACAATTTAGTAGTTTTTTGCAAAGTTTAACACATTTACCCAGCAATACTTGAGTATTTACCCAAGAGACATTATATAAAGTTGTATGCTCCTTCAAAGACCTGCATATAAATGTTTATAGCAGCTTTATTCATAATCAAAGGCATGTAGACTTTTCTCTCCCACAACACAGTTAAATACAACTCAACTGTCCATCACTTTGTAAATGCTTAAGTAAATTCTGGTACATCCATACAGTGAAATACTTCTAAGCAATAAAAAGGAATGAACTGTTGATACGTCCAGTGGGGATGAATCAGAAATACTCTGCTGATAGTGTGTGGGATTTCCAGTTGCTCTGCATTCTTGTGGGCACCTGAAAAGCCTGATTGGTTTTAATTTGTCCCTTCCACTCAGAGCATGGCAGTGTCTTACTATGAGCACTATTGATCAGCATTTTATTTACCATCCAGTGTCTTCTTCAGAGAGTGTCTGTCTCAGTATTTTGTTCACCTTTAGTGTTATTTGTGACCTTAGTGTGTTGTAAGAGATGGTCAGGTGGGAAGGTGGGTGATTGCTTGAGTCAGGGTCTCAATGAAGCCTAGACTGGCCTAAAATACTCTGTTGTAGCCCAGGCTGTCCTTGATCTTGCAATCATCATGCCTCATCCTCCCCAGTGCTTAGATTACAGGTGCTACCACACCTAGCTAATAACTCAGATTTTTCTTTGTTAGTACATAAGAATTACAAATAATGAGTTTCGTTACATGACCTACTTTCATGTATGTAATGTATTTTGATCATACCCATTACCCTGTCTTGGCCTGTTCTTGCTGATCCCCTTCTTTCCAAGTAGGCCCCCTCTTCTACTTTTTGGGGGGGTATGACCCACTGAGTTTCATTGAGGTTGCTTGCAAGAGCACAGGCGCATGGACACCTTACAGTGGCTACACCATGAAGAAAATGTCTCTTCCTCCCCTAGCAAGCATTACTCTCAGGTACCTCCTCAGGAACTCACGAGCTCTTCCACCTCCATGACAGGAGTTTGGAGGGCCACTGGAACAGATCTTGTATAAGTAATTTTGTAAATTTAATTTTAATTGATTAAAATTTAAATTTACCATACAAGCTGCTCCTAGGAACTAAGGATGCAGCACCCTGGTAGTGTGTATGCATGATCGATGTCCTGGGTTTAATCCCCACTATAAAAAAATCTTAAACTCAGTTATTGAGAAAATCTTGGTTACCTTTGGAAAAGCTTGGGGTATGTGAACCTACTTTCTCAGCTAAACTTTGTGAAATCTCAATGAAGCTCAGGCTGTTTCTGGTGGAGATTTAGCATGTGGGTTGAAATGCCCTGTGAGTATGTCAGACTTATATCAGATTTTGAAGATGGTATTTAAAACACAATAGGAAATGTCAGTGTCTTTGTGTGGATTATATATTGAAATGACAGCAGAAGTAATGGAGTTAAATACAACAAAATTAATTCCATGTGTTCTGTTTCATTGTCTCGGTTTGAAACATTTACAGTGTGTTCATTGTATTTTCTTTCAATGGTGATTTCTAGATCTAAACAGTGGTTTTAGATCTTCCATTTACTTCTGTGATTCACTTTAGTTCTGGGTTCAAAGTCTTCTTTGACTAATGGTTATTTTTTCTTTTTAAATTTTCATTTGTTTGTTTTTAATTTATTTATGGATGAGTGTTTTGCCTGGATGTATGTATGTACCCACGAGTGCAATGTCCATGGAAACCAGAAGAGGGTGTTGGATCCTCTGGAACTGAAGTTACAGATATTTGTTAGCCATGTGGGTGTTGGGAACTAAACCTAGGTCCTCTGCAAGAATAAGCCAGTGCTCTTAACCACTGAGCCATCTCTCCAGTCCCTCGTTTTTGTTTTCAGTGGGAGCTTCAAATCTGATGAGCATAAGATGAAATGAAAAAAAAAGTTTAAAAATATTTATTATTAAAAACTACTATTTTTAAAATGCGAAACCATGCTGGTATACAGCTGCCCTCAGTTCTGGAAATGACTGTAGTTGTCATGGTGAATACTGAGTACTCTCTCTTCCAAGCTCTGTTCCCTGCAAGTATACCAGCAGGAGTCACAGAGCAGTAGAACAGGATGCAGTATTGAGGAGGAAGTTAGAATTCGCTACTTGGAAACCACTTATTTCTAAGATTCTTGGATTTTTTCCCCCCATCTATCCTCCTTTCCAAATTAAATCTGTCACAGAGTACACTATCCTAGCTCTTCCTCTTAGTTGTTTGAGACAATGTGTGTACTTTGAACTCATGATCTTCCTGCCTTAGCCTCCCAAGTGGTGGGGTTCCCAGGTGTATGCCACCACACTTTGTGAACTATCATAGTTCTTTCTGATTGCTGATATATTAAGTGGAATGATCTGAAAGGAAGCATCGTGAACTTGTAGTTCAAGCTCAGTCTGTGATTAGCTGTGTAATGGCCTTTACAGTTGGGATGGTATCAGTATCAGTTTAATTTTTAGAAAAGATAGAATTAAAAGGTAGGACATGACTGCCAGTACTTAGTAGAGGTAATTCACACCCTGAGGGTCTCAGTTCCTATTCCTTTTGTTGTTCTTGTTTGTGTGTTGAGACAGAGTCTCACTATATAGCCCAGGCTGGCCTAGAACTAACTCTCTATGTAGGCCAGGCTGACCTTGAGCAGACTTTGATCTTAAGAGGGTATACCCCCATGCCCAGCCCTTTATTCCTTTTTAAGATAGGATCTACTTCTGTTTTTAGATTTCCTTTTCGAGTATCAATATTGATACATATTTTATGAATGTGTATGTTAATATAGTTATGTTAGTATATCATTTTTTATAATTAGATAATTATCTTTTGAAATCCTCACAAAATTATAAAGCATTGCTGCATCTTATTAGAGAATATTTTGCCAAGCTTTATACAACTAGGAAGGAACGAGGATTTATTAAAAGTACCAACATAAGGGGTAAAGGTTTAGGTCAGTCATAGAATGCATGCTTAGCATGTTCAAGGCCCTGGGTCAGTTCTTAGCACAAAAAAGGAGGGAGGGAGAGAAAAGAAAAGAAGAACACCAGTGTAGTTTCATTTAAACCAAAAGTAGGTGTTGTCTTGAGCCATTATCACTACTGAGCACAGGTCTTTGAAAAAGTAACAAATATTCTTAGCAAATGCCCCTTTAATGCAGGAGAAATGGCCATCACGATCGCTTAAATTTATTTCTGTGCCAGAGAAT
This sequence comes from Eospalax fontanierii, assembly GCA_035773235.1. Lineage (NCBI taxonomy): Eukaryota > Metazoa > Chordata > Mammalia > Rodentia > Spalacidae > Eospalax > Eospalax fontanierii. Next base: position 55,806,974 of record CM069542.1, on the reverse strand, counting down.
ACCACACAATTATTCACAGTATTAGGACTATTTATGTTCAAAGTCAGTGTGCAAAACTTTTCTCATTTTAGCTGAGTGTGATGACTCATGTCTGTAATCTCAGCACTTGAAAGGTTGAAGCAGGAGGAATGCTGTGAGTTCCAGGCCAACTTGGGCTACAAAGTAAGACTCTATGTTAAAAAAATTTTCCGGTTTTGTAGCATTTCAAGTTTCAGATTCAGAATATTCAATCCATAGTGAAACAAAGACCAGGGAATATAAACCCTCTCTGTGTTTCGCAGTTGGTATTATCGCCACTCTCCATGCTATGGTAAGAGTCCTAAGTTCAACTTGAAAAACTTGAAAGAGAATTGCTAGTTTTTCTGTTAACATTAAGTAGAGTTTTATATTTCATTTGTAAAATTTTGGTACATTTTATTCTATTGCATGTGTGTGGGCACATGTGTGTGCAGGTGCACATGCATGTGTGTGCATGTGGAGGCCCAAAGTTGATGTGACTACTTTGTTTCTGGAGACAGGGTCTTTGCAGAACCTGGAGCTCAGCAATTCTGACTGATCAAGCTAGCCAGCTTGTTCTGGGGATCCCATCTCTGCCTCCCAAGTGCTGGGGTGACAGTACTTTATCCACTGAGTCTTCTCCCCAAGTCCTCCAATGTGATATCCTGTGTGAACGACAACGGATTCATCTTTCTACCTCTTATCACTTTATCTTTTATTTTTCTTGTCTTGTTGTCTTGTTGCATATTATGGTGTTTCCTGAACAGTGCTAACTTTAAGCAGTTGTAGTGCCTGTTTTGGTCTTTTTCTTGACTTTAAAGGAACTGCTTTGGACTGGAGAGATGGCTCAGTGGTTAAGAGCCCTGGATGCTCTTGCAGAGGATCCAAGTTTGGTTCCCAATACCCACATGATGGCTAACAACTGTCTGTAACTCCAGTTCCAGGGGAAATCCACCACCCTCTTCTGACCTCCACCAGCACCGTATGACATGGGTGCACTTACACACATGCAGGCAATATACTCATACACATAAAATAAAATAATAAATAAAACATTTTAAAGGAACTGCTTCACTGGCTCTACTAACCTTGGTGCAGGACTAGGTTAGGAGCCGTTGCTCCAGTTAGAGATAGCCCTCTATGTGTGGTTAAAGTTTGTGTCCTGAATGGACGCTGATGTTTTCAGGTACATTTTCTGAACCTATTGCTTTCCTTTTGGTTAGTTATTAGTTGATTTTTTGAAATAGGATCTTACTGTGTGACTCAAGCTAGCCTTAAACCTGTAATCCTCCTGCCTCACTGAAGTGCTGTGATTATAAGTGTGTACTACCATGCCCAGCTCTGAATCTGTTGAGATTTGCTTTCTGCTTTATTCAATTGTGTGTGGATTGTACTAACAGGTTTTCCAAAAATTTACTAGGAAGAAAAACCTTCTGATAATAATTTTTTTTAATTTAATGTATTTGAATCAAACAACTAAAGTCATTTGACTGCCAGGGAACATAGCAAACTGACTCATCATTGATGTTTCTTCAGTAAGATGAGTGGTTAAAAAGAAGGGGAAAGAGAAGAAAACACTGGTGAAATGACTTTCAACTTAGTTCATTAATTCTGTTACCTGGTAAAAAGAAAATCATTCCTTTATGACCTGTGTGAGTCTCTGAAATGAAATTAGAAAGCTGTTGGTATTACCCTAAGGAACACAAGTTACATTGCACATACTTACAACTGATTGTAGCCATAAAACTAATTGTGAGGGAATCTTTGTTGCTTTTGTTTTCATGGAATATAAAAGAAAATTATAATGTGTCTGTGTGTGGGTATGTGTGTATGTGTGCAGGTGCCTGCAGAGGCCAGAGGGTGTCTGATCCCCTGAGCTGGAGTTATAGGCATTTGTGAGCCATATTCAGAGCTGAACTCAAGTCCTTTGCAAGAGCAGTGGGCACTGTTAACCCTGAACCAGCCCCTGCAGAGCAATTTAATATGCCGGGGACCTTTATTTACCATGCATTAGTCAATAACTAACTCAACATTTTTACCAGTGCAAAGTAAGGCCTTTTGGAGCATACCACTATTTTGGGAGAAAAAAGATCTTTGATGATTCCTTTCTCTCTGTTTAGCAAGGTGTGGATGCTGTATTGTCTCAGTATACTGGCTCAAGCTCACTGTCCTGGATTCAAATTTTGACGCAACTTCTTAGGGTTTTGAGACCGTGTGCAAGTTCCATAATCTTTGTTCTTCATCTATAAAATAGGAAAATATTTCCTACCTCACAACATTTTGAGAATTAAAGAAATGTGAATTGGTTGCAGGTAGTCTAATAACTAATAAACACTGTATCATAATAGCTGTATACCAAACACAACTACTTTAAACAAGACCAGGGGAAGTGAGAACGTGATATTTTGTGCCTGATTCTTTTTATAAAAGAAAGATGTCCACAAAGCCAATTCACTAAAATTTAACTTGCCATTTGGCCAAAATTGCCAAATTTATGAATACTGTTTCTTTTAATGAAATTCCTAATATTTCATGTTAGCCTGTGGGGGATGAAGGAATTCAGTTGGCTAGTTGTCATTTTGTGTGCATAGCATCTTTTGAAAGTATTTAATTTGCTGGCACTTAAGGTCAATAATGGGATTTAGTCTTGTTAGCAGTAGACATACTATTCCAGACACATATTCAAAACTAGTCATGAGACACCCCCCCCCCCCGCCCCAAGGATTATATACCCCCAATGAAAGGGATGCCAGAAAGTTTCAATCACTTAATCATTGGGTCTGTATAAGGACTTGGACCAGTGCTTTGAGAGTGTTGAAAGTCTGTTTGGTATGTTTCCCTATATAGTGCAAATACTGAAGCTTAGAAAGCAGTATAAAAATTGGTCTCAAGAGAGTGGTGTGCTGTATTAGTTTGCTCTCTATTCTTGTGCTAGAACACTGACCAAAAGCAGCTTGGGTAGGAAAGAATTTATCGCATCTTATACTTCTTAGTGACAGTCCGTCTTTGAAGGAAGTTAGGCAGGAACTCAAGGCAGGTCCTGGAGCAGAGACCATGAAGGAACAGTGTTTACTGGCTTGTTCCTCTGGCCTGTGCTCACCTGCTTGCCTATATACCCAGGACCACCTGCCCAGGGGTGGCACCACCACAATGGGCTGGGCCCTCCACATCACTCAACAATCAATCAAGATAATGCCTCACAGACATGGCCACAGGCCAATAAGAGGAAATTCCTCAGTTGAGGGTTCCTCTTCCCAGGTGTGTCAAGTTGACAACTGAAGCCCTAGCACACCTGCCTCAGATCATTCTATATAGAACTCATCTAGATAAAGCCCAACCAGAGATGAGCTCACTGTTCAATCGTTAAAACAACAGTAAGTAATGACATCTGTCACAAGTTAGAATCAGCAGACATAGCAGGATTCCCAAGACTCCAGACAATTGTATGATCAAGTGGAGACACTGAAATGAATGTTAAAGGAAGTTAAATTGTGAAAGGACTGAAACTCTGAAAAGAACAAGATAGCATAATTTTAAAAGGAACGTCTTGAAATGCAAGGCAGTCATCATTGAAAAGAAAACTTCAAGCCTGACTTGCTGGTATTCCAAGTTTTAAGGGAGAATATTTTATCAGGTTACCCCATTGGTCAATAGCAGATTTGGTAACAATTAAAAAAACTAACAAAAAATATAAAGAAAAGGCATAAAATGTACTATATGGAGCTAAAAATCAAAATAATTCAGTTGTGAGGGTAAAGGGTTAACTGAACTGTTACAGCATCGCTTCAGTGGGCACAAGCAGACCTTACAAAGTATGGACGCAGTATTCAGAAGGAGAGCCGCCAATAGGTAGTTTTTATTTTCCCAACAGTCTTGAAAGACCTGAGTCTTTATATCTTAAAAGCATAAACCAAAAAGTCTTTATCTAGTCTTAAGAGATATACAAATGTCTAAGACAGACAGACAGAAAGAGAGAGATCTTAGAAATGATGAAGTCAGATCTCCTCATTATCAGCTCAGAAAGTTATGGCCCAAAGAATCTTGGCTTCCATTCAGGCCAGTGCCGTCTTAGAGACAGAGCTTTCTGTGTAAGGTACCAGATGCTGTGATGCACAGACCAGTAAAAGCTGATTTTTTTTTAAAGCCAAATATGAATTTCTACTTTGGAAGATAATTTGACAGTTTCTTGCAAAGTTAAACACATATTTACCATATCACCACACAATTTTTAAGCACTTCCCAAAGAGACATTGTATGAAGTTATATGCTCCTTCAAAGATCTAGATGTAATGTTTACTGCAGTTTATATATCATAATCATCAAAAACACTTTGTCCATCGCAGCATGCTTTTAAGGTCCAACCCAGATGTCTATCATTTTGTGAATGCTTAAGCAAATTCTGGTGCATCCATGAAATGGAAGCCACTATAGGCAGATTTCCCCCTAAGGGTACTAGAACCACGGTACTCAGAAGGACTGTGCCAGGCACTCTGCCTGTTCCTTTAGTCCTATAAGGACTTTCACAAACAGGGGACCTAAGTCTCTGCAAATAACACATTAATAACAAGACTGACCAGATTTGAGACCTGGCAGTCTTGCTACACAGATCCCCAGCTTTATATAATTTGATCAAACAGCTTCAAAACTAAAGCTATTTATTGAATTGATGACTTTTCTTAGCTGGGTCCATTTAATTGTTTAGCTACTATGTTTCCAGCTGCATCTTCATGGGACTCTATGATCTAGATGACAATGACTGCAATGCATGAGCAGTAGAACAGATCTGACATATTGCCGAAGATGTTATAAATAGGTGTAGCATTTTATGGAAAACATTTTGGCAGCAGTTTTTAAGAGTTATACAATGCTTATATTTCTTGACTTAGTTAATGCTACTTCTGAGAGTCCTCTAAAGAAATAGTTCTTATGGAAAAAGCTTCAGACACTGAAGCGATCAGCACAGCCAGCCAGGAGAGTGACTGAGGCAACCCTACTGTTCGAAAGGGAATGATTGGCTGAACAAGTGATGAGACATTTACTTAGCCAGTAAGCATGAAGTATACCATGGTGTAGACAAGAAAAGCACAGTCATTATGAGCTTTAAAAACAGCACCAGAAGTGTACGCAGAATTACATCTATTACGAAAAATTAAAGGAAATTAACAGTAGACAGATATGATTTGGATACTTTTCTTTCCTCTGCCTTATTAAGATTTTCATACCATGGGCATAGTTCTAACTGTAAAATTAAAATCCCTGCTGACGCCTGTGTTTGTGGGTTGATCTTATAGCCTTTACTACTTGTTAGGTGCTCAATGGGCAGAGAGCACATTAGACGCTTTGTAGAGCGTTACTAGGGCCAGCTGATCTCTGTATGATCTGGGGTGTGCTTCCTTTACTGGTTGGATGAACCTTTGACTGTCACTGTGTGTCCTCATGTAGGTGACCCGTGATGAGCAGTGCATTCTGGGAGGCAGGACTAAGATCCAAGAGGCAGGTGGCCCTCACGGTGCCTTGTTGGCTCTTCTGGGACAACTTGTTCAAGCTGTAACATGCAGCTTCCTCGTCCCTGTAAACAGGCCAGTGGGCTCGGGACTGGCACCTTTTGTGAGTGCTAGGAAGGTGTGCTTCCATTGACTTGTAGCCTGCATTGCTGATGCAGAGAGCACATGGCTGCCTCCCATTCACATGCAGCCCCTGTAAAGTCCTCATGTCTGTAATAAATGGTCTCTGATGTCTGTAATAAATGAAAGTTCTCTAGCAAACTTCTTTGGCAAACCCTTAAGCAGCAGCTTTTATGCATAAAAGACATAAAAGTTATGTCTTTGGCATAACTTAGAGTTAAAGTCAGAGACAAAAAGATTTTATCCTTCTAGGGGCTAGGTAAATTTTCACTTACATTTTAAATCTTTTTTTCAGATCATAAAAATTGATAAATGCTCATTGCTAAGTGTTTGGATAACAAAATGTAAAAGAAAAAAGATTAAACCATAATATATACATACTCTTCATTTCCTTCTAGGTTTTTCTGAATGTCTCTTTCAAATTTACTTTTGAAAGGAGACATAGGAGAAAGCTCATATGGAATATTTGCTGGGTTGGATCAATTCTAGCATGGCACCTTGGCTTCCTTGTGAGGTAGTTTCTGTCTGTACTAGATACTTATTAGCTAGGGTTAAAGAGTGGGTTCACAGTAGAAAACTTGGTAAGAGAGGAGGAAGTAACCTGATCTAATTAGTGGGAAAAGGTTTTCTATAGTTCTGAACTTATCAAAGAAGAAACTTCGGTAAAATTGTTATTTTTTTGATTGTGTGTATGTGTATGTGCATGTGAATGTGGGTGCCCGAGGAGGATAGAAGTGTTCTATTCCCCTGAAGCTGGAGTTACGGGCAGTTGGTTGTGAGCTGCCTGGGGAGCTAGAAACTGAACTCAGATCTCTGCAGGAGCATTGCACACTCTTAATGGCCACCTCTCCAGCCCCTGGTTCATATTTTTGAAATTTGTATACCTTTTAGCCTTTTGAGAGCATGAGTTATAAGTTTTATTTTAGTAAAATATGATCATATGAAAACTTAGAGCAAAAAAGAAGTGTTACCAGAGAACTGGAGAATCTCCTAGGTGCTTGGGTGATGCGGTAGTCTAAGTAAGATTAGGGATATCTCGCCTAGAACATTTTTCCAAAGAAGGAAGCAGATCTATAGGAAACGTTAAGTAAGCTTTTGTTGAATTGAAAGTAAGGAAATAAAGCACACCTCGTAAGCAAAGCAAGCTGACTGGGTCAAGAACGAAAAACTGGCTGCCCCACGTCTCAGGCTCATTGAGCTAATTCAGGTAGGCATGGAAACTCCTGCCCAGGATGGTGAGCCTTGGCCGCAAAACCTGTGCTCCACCTTCTTCAGCCAAATGAGAAAGAAAAATTGAATGTGATGTTTCTGTTAATCTGTTTGAGACAGGGGATAGCTAACCACATTTAGTTTATTAAGGTGAGTTTACCTGTTAGCCTTTGTTAGCCAGGAAAGGGTCGCCAACTCTGATAATACTGACCTAAGTCTCCCATTTTACTTCGTGGCAAAGCGTTTGTGTTTTCAAACCCTTGCCATTGGCTCTTTAACATAATAGTTAAAAGACCTGAGCTGTTCTTCCAGTTTATTTGCAACTAAGCAGTGACAAGTAGTTTAAGGGTTGTTTGCTGAAAAGTAAATCATAGTGATAGAAAGTCTTAGCTGCTCCCCCTTCCTTGCCTACCCCAGAGGAAGTCTATAGAACACTCACAACTCCTTGGCCTTTGCCTTTTAACATTTTTAGATCATGCAAACAATTTAAAAGAACTGATCAGTTCCCTTCAGGTCCTCTGAGTAACAGCAACAGATAATTGAAAATCCCTATGTAATTGGTGGCAGTGGGGAGCTGAACGCTGATGTGGCATTGCTCAGACCTTTCCTTTCCTTGTGATTAAGACAGAAACAATGGACTTTTCAAGGGACTGAACTTGGATTACCTCCTCTTCTGGGCTTGGGTTCAATGACAGCTTCTCTGGAATGACTTGGCTCAGTCAGGGAAAGGGTCTTTGCCTTTTCCTCCATTTCTTTTTTTCTTCTTCAGGACAAAAATAGAATTACTAAAGATGACAGAGGGAGCTGGGGAGATGGCTCAGTCCATAAAGTGCTTAAGGACCTGAGTTTCCATCCCTGGCACCCACATAAAGAGCTGGGCATGTGGCATCCACCTGTAATCCCAGTGCTGAGGAGGCACACATGGCAGCAGATCCTAGCCAAGTCAATGAACTTCAGGTTAAGTGAGAGACTGTCTCAAAAAATAAAGTTGAGAGCCACTGAGGAGGACACCCACGGTAACCCTTTGGCACATACATCAACAAACACAGAATGACATCGTGCTTCTATATAGAAAATTTTCAATATGGTATGTGGATCTTTCCAGTTAAATTAAGGAGGACAGGAGAAATGTTAGAGGTCAGGGTATTGTCTTGCCTCAAAGTTCCTCTTTCATATAGCTTTGGACATTGTATCTTTTGACTTCTGAACTCTGCTGCCATAGACTGGAGGCTCCTGATTGGCTGGGAATAGATATCTCACCCTTCTGTTCCGTGTGTACATATCAAGAGCACACATATCCATCTGCTGAGAATGCTGACCATAAGCCTTTTCTGGTACTTAGTAACCTTTATAATCATGTCCTCTTTTATGTCTTTTTAAAAAAATATTTTATTTATTATTTTTATTTTATGTATATGAGTGTATTACCTGCATGTGTGTAAGTGCACCTGTGTTGTGCACTGCCCACAGAGGACAGAAGAGGGTGTCAGATCCCCTGGACCTGACAGGTACTGAAAATTGAACGTGAGTCCTCTGCAGTTAGTGCTCTTAACCTCGGTTCAGTATCTCCAGCCCCTCTGACTTATTTTTAAAGTTAGGGTTCAGAGTAATGGATTCACTATGACATATTCATATGTAAATATCCCATTTTGTTGTTCACCCCTGCCCCCCACGGCCCTATTTCACCCCCTTTCCTCTTTTAGTCCCCTTTTTGCCCCCTTCCCTCCCCATAGTCACCCATTCCATTTTCATATAACATGTAGTCCTCTGCCCCTCCTCCCTAAAGTCTCCAAATCTGACTTGTTTCACTTAACATACACTCTCCAGGACCATCTACTCTCCTGCACATGCTTCCCTTTCCTTTTCCTTTACAGCTGAATAAACTTCATCCATTCATCTGTGTTAGACATAAGCTGCTTCCGTTTTTTTAGCTGTTATGAATACTGCAGCAGTAACTATGGCTTTACAAGTGTCTGTGTGGATGCTGACTTAGAGTCCCTCAGGTACACACTCAGGAGTGGTATAGGCAGGTCATATCATAGTTCTGGTGTTCGTTTATTGAAGCCTCTCCATACTGATTTCCAGGATAGCTGAACTAGTTTAGTTCCCATCAGCAGTGTATGCGGATTCCCCTTTCCTCATGGAATCACCAGCATTTCATTTGATGTCTTTTTGCTGCTGTTGTTGTGTTTTTAAGGTATGCTCTCACTAAATAGCCCTAGCTACTTCAAATGTACATTGATCCTGGTACCTCTGCCTTCCAAGTGCTGGAGTTATAGGCATGAACCACCATTCCCAGCTTTTCAAAAATTTAATTGAATTTTTGTGCATTTCATGCAATACGTCTTGATCATATTTAGATGATCTGGTCTGTCCTCCCAGAGCCCCTCACCAGATTTCAGGCATTCTGTCATATATGTTCAAGACTATTGAATGAAGTTTGTGTCCCCAAATTCTTTCAGTGTGAGTCCATCACTGGTGCCTGGTCAACATATCTAGCTTCACTCCCTTAAAGAAGACCAACTCTCCCTCACCCAGCAGTGATCAGTTGTCAACAGGTTTCTTACCCATTTCCCCAGTTCTATGCTGGGTTTTTGTCTGGTTTGAGTTTGCATGGGTCTTGTGCACACTGTCATCCATTGCTGTAAGTTCATATGAGCAAGTTCCCAGAAGTCTGGAAAACTGTGTTCCCTTGTGGTCATTCACCACCCCTGGATCTTACAGTCTTTCCACCCTCTCTTCCACAATGGTCCCTGAGCCCCTACATGGCAGAAGGTTAATATAGAAGTCCTGTCCAGGGACACACACACACACTGCAGTCTCTTATTCTCTAAACTTTGGCCAGTTGTGACTTTCTGTGTTAATTACCATCTGTTCCATGAAGAAGCTTCCCTGGTAAGAATTGAGAAATGCAGTAATACTCTCTCTGCCCCCTGTTCCACTATGTTCTGTGAGCCTTAGGTGTAGAAGTTATATTGTAGATATGTCACTTGGGGCTGGGCATTTCACAGACACTTATTTTCTACATTTGCCAATTGTGGAATTCTGTAATAGTCTCCATCTATCACAGAAGAAGCTTCTTTGATGAGGTATGAGAAGTGTACTTGTCCATAAATAGAAGGATACATATTTAGCATCCAATAATAAATTGCGTTTCTCTAGGGAAGTGACAGACATAGATTTTTCTCTAGGATCTATGACCTTTCCAGTAATGTGTATTTGGCTATGTTTACAATATCACATATGAGTTCCCTCCCACTCAATGAGCCTTAAGTCTAATTAGACAGCTGTTTATTACCCCCAAGTTAAAAGTGCCACTACTGTACAAATAGAGATAATTTGCTGCTCTACAGATTGATTTTTCTCCCTTAGCAGCTTGCATAGTATCCTCTGATACTATGAGAGCTAGTCTTCAGGTAGGAGGCTTCCAGGTCAGTTCCAGCTCCATTGCTTCCAGTCCTTGTCTGAAGTATATGCTGTTGTCAGCAGTAGGGTCTTACCTTCAAGTTCTAGGAGACAATCGAGAGTTGTGGCAATTACCTTTGTTACTTTGGGAGGCACTTGGACTACCCTGACAACAACTTGAAGGGAGGTTTCTACTGTCTGGCACTGTGTTTCTTGTTATAGAGCCTTCATCCATACACATGTATTCATGTTCAGATATTTTGTTGTATTAGTTTGCTTTCTGTTGCTGTGGTAGGAACTTATGAAAAGTGAACTTATGAAAAGAAGAGTGGGTGAGATGGAATCTAAAAGTATCTTTAATTTGCACTTCCCTGACAGATGAAGATATTGGATAGGTTTCCAAATATGTATCAGTTGTTTGCATCTTTTCTTTTGAAACCTATCTATTCAGTTCATCAGTCCATTTGTCAGTTGATCTTTTGTTTAATTTTTTTTTTTTTTTTTTTTTTTGTCTTTTTGAGACAGGGTCTCCCTGAAGCCCCAGCAGTTCTAGAACTCACTATGGAGACCAAGCTGGCCTCCATCTCACAGAGATCTGCCTGCCTCTGCCTTCCAAGTACTGGGAGTAAAGGTGTGTGCCACACCTGGCTCTTAGTTCTTTATATAATCTCCCGTCTGATGTGCAGTTTACAGCAATTTTCTCTTTAAGAAAAGCCATTATTTTTAGAAGGAGAAACTCAAGCCTTGTATACAATTTGAAAACTCAGCATAATATTTCATCATGTCTCCACAGCGTAGCAGAATCATTAGTTTTATGTAAATGGGATGGTGGGAATTTGGAAATTCATAGGAAGTTCAGTACACAGCCGCATCTTTGGAATCGTTTGTTTTGAGCAAATTGTGCTTGCCTGAAATACAGCTTGGCACCCTACGAAAACTCGAGTGTGATCCAAGACTTTTGAGTATTTTGCAGTAGTGTGAGCCAAGTAGGAAAAGAGAGGGTGTCCGTGGACATGCTGCTCTGAGGAGCCGTGACTGGTTGCTCATGTCACTTCATAGGCCATTTCTATAACTGATTTCATCCTTTTTTTTCTTTCTTTCTTTTTCAGTATTGCCTGTCAGGGCATCCAACTTTGCCATGCAATGTGCTCAAATTCAAATCGACCACTATTATGTTGGACTGTGGACTGGACATGACTTCCACACTCAATTTTCTTCCTTTACCACTTGTTCAAAGGTATGTGCTGGGGCATCCTGACAAAATGAACTTTAGTTACCTGAAAATGGTACCATCAGTGTGAACATTATTGGTACCGTGTATGTTTGTCATAAATTTGCTTTGTCCCGTTAAAAATATTCTCTATCAAAATAATTTCCTTTGGTTATGTTAGAAAATGTTCTATTGATTTATTGATTGACTCCCTTATTCTAACTGCTTCTATAAAATGTTCCTGCACCTGCTCAGTGCAACCAAGGTCATGTATATTTCATCTGTCTTCCTAATTTCTCTAAGAGATAATAAGTGACTAACTGATGAGCCTAGGAATTGAATCTTAGAATCATTTAACTGCTTTTTCCTGTCAGGGACCTGCCAGCATCGATATCGATGCTGACATTTCTTTTTTGTGTATTGTTTTCATGAGCCAATGGATATTATAGAACAATATGTATAAAGATATGTATATTATATATATACATATATATATGTGTGTGTGTGTGTGTGTATATATATATATATATATATATATATATATATATATATATATATAAAACATCTCCCGAGTTCATGTTTTTAGTCAGCTCCATTGCCTTGGACCTGCAGTCAGCACTGTTTACACTTAACTAAGGGTTTAGTAACTTTTAGAATCAAATATACTCATAGTAGAAAGCAAAAGGATACTACATATCTTTTTGAGATGGAAAAGCTATCTGAAACAGATTCACTAACTTAAAAGCAAGAAGCTGAGTAAACGATCTCATTCATCTTAGACCTTCCTGAAGACATTACTGAGGGCAGTGATTATTCACAACAGTAACCCCACGAAGCATCTAGAAAAATGACAGTCAACCCTTGATTTTTCTGAGATAAGGGTGCAATAAGGTGGTGTATGGAAGAGGGCAGAGATGATTGCTGATTACATTTTGGACAAAGATGATGGAATTCAGTCCTAACTACACTCAGCCCTTTACATTCACTTGCCACAGACATTACCCACAACAGACTTACATAACTGGCCAGTTACTTCGTATTAGTATAGCTTTGCGGCGAACGCCTCCGGCCAGCGGAGGAAGAAAGCACGCGATCACGAGGAGTCTTCCAGTATCACACTTTATTGGAGAGCCTTTGCTTAACGGATGGACGATAATGGCGAGAGGCGGGGAGCAAGGCACCTACGGCTGCCTATAAAGCCTGGAAGGAGATGGGGCACCTATTGATTGGCTGCAAGTAGCTAACCACAGGTGGACGCCACGGGATAGGCTCAGGACAGGTCATGTGGCGCGCATGTGCAGTAGCAAGATCCAGGTTGGCGCCAAAGCACTACCTAATTAGGAGTTGTTACCACAACGCTGCCAGGAAGCCAGCGCCATCTTGTAATGGCGTTTACGGCTCCCTGCATAGCTTGTCTTTTTTCTCCCATAAAATGAAATTTAAAATTTTTAAATTATTCATTTATATGGTATTTATTAAAAATCTTCATTCTGGACCATGGATACTGACATCATAAGACTTTTACCCTATAGAATGTGAAGTCTGTCAGTGGAGAAAGACATTGCACAGTTTAAGACTCTATATCTGAGATGAAGAAACCGCTACATACTCTGATAATTACTCTAAAATATAAAACATAAGGTATTATGAGGGTTTCTAAAGAGGACCTGGCCTAGTCTGTGAGCTCATTGATGTCCTTTTCCTTAGGTAACACACAACACTGACTTGGGACTGAAATGCACATCTGCCCTCTCCTGCCTTTCTTGTGCTCCCAGAAGTAGCAGGGGTGGTTTGCAGTTCATATAGTTCTTTTAAAGTATCCCTGCCCCCATCACATCTCAATAGTGAGCTCACCTAAGCCAGGCCTACATAATGACAGCACCACTTGGCATGCCAGTGTGGATGGGGAACTTTCATGAGACCCCACACCTAGATGAAGAGCTTCAGGCAGTCACCATCTGCCGAGAGAGGAAGTGTCAGTCTTCTCCCCACGATAACGTATCCGGTCCCAAGTGGTCAGCCCTAAACATATGTGCATAAGAACAATTCTAAATGGGCCCAGTGGGTTAAGTGTGTATGTGTATGTATGGATGGGTAGGTGGATGTGGACGATGACGATGGGTGGGTGAGTGGATGAATAACGGGTAGATGGATGGTTGAGTGGATAGATGGATAGAGTGTGTGTGTATATATATATATATATATATATATGTAATATAGAAGAGATTGTGAACTTGAAAAGGAGGGGTGGAGATGATGTAAATACAATATTCATGGGTGAAATTCTCAAAAAAATGAAAATTTTAAATTAAAAATAAGTGACTCTTGGGGTTGGGATGATGGTTCATTGGATAAAGTGCTTACTGTGCAAGTGTGAGGACTGGAGTTCACATTCCCAGCACCCACATAAAAGCCGGACAAATGTAGTTGCCTGCCTATAAGCTCAGTACTTGAGAGGCAGAGATAGGGACTGTGTGGGGCAAGCTGATCTGCCAGACTATCAGGGTCTATGAGCTCCAGATTCAGCACGAGACCCTGCCTGGGTAAGTAAAGTGTAATCAAAGAAGGCTCCTGACGTCAAACTTAGCACCCCCCCTTACTTGCCCCCACACACAGGTGCCCCCACATACAGGTACATACACACACCCGGCCCACATACTTGCCCACACACATAAATACACATATGTGCAGACATACATACAAATATGCATGCACACCACACACATGTCACTCAAGCCAGAAATTTGGAGACACGTTTGCTCAGAAAGAGTACATCCTTCCTCCCTCCCTGTCCGCTCATCCTGCTTTGTCTTTGTTCCTCTTATTGTGTCACCACGTATGTACATATTTATTCATTATCTTTTTTTTCCACTAGCAATGTTTTATAAGGACCAGAGTTTTGTTTTCCACTGTGTCCCAGTTTTTAGAAGAGTTCTTGGCATAAAAAGGCTGCTCGGTAAACACTGGGCTTTGAATAAATCACTCTTCTCTTAGTCCTATCCTGTCTTACCTTCTCAGTCTTTCACCATTATAATTAATTATACTATTAAATTTTCATCATTTAGTTAAATTATTGTATTTTTTATTTATTGTAGGCTTTGGTGTGGGGGCAGTAAAGGGTATAGGTGTGGTATGGGGGTGTGTCTGTGTCTGTGTGTTGTTGGGGGTCAAACCCAGGATCTTGCACATGCTAGACAGTCAGTTACTGAGCTGCATCAGCCACGTTCTCACGGTAGCTTCTTTGTAACTCAAAATCCTCCTACCTCAACCTCCCTAGTGCTTAGGACTGTAGGTATATACCACCAGGCCTGGCTGGACTTAGGACTGTAGGTATATACCACCAGGCCTGGCTGGACTTAGGACTGTAGGTATATACCACCAGACCTGGCTGGACTTAGGATTATAAGTGTTCCATCTTAAGTCCAGCTGTACCTGTTCATAATTTCCCCATTTCACCAATCAGAATCCATTATGAAGCCCTTTATAAGAAAACTGAAGGAAAATGTGTGATCCAGGATCTCATTCAGATCTCATGCTGTATTTAGTTGTCTCAGTTTGAGTCTCCTTTAATCTGGAAGAGTTTCTTGGTCTGTTTTTATGACCTTGACATTTTTAGAAATACGGGTCAATTATTTTCTATAAAGTATTTTAATTTGTGTGTGTTTGATGTTGCTCATGATTGGGTCAGAATTATTACTATATTATCAGAAGACACATGATTCCATTTTACCCAGAATCATCCTTTAGTAATTCAGATCTAATCTTGTCTAGCACTTGTCTCCCTGCTCAGTGATTTGCTTTATTGCTCTTAGGATAAACGCCAAATTCATCGAGATAGATTTAGGTTCATGCACTCTGCTCTTGACTTTCAGGCTTTCCAAAAATCTTATGTCCTACGCCAGAGCATTGTTTCTTCAGCCTGAAAGGCTCTTGACTTCCTCTGAGTCCTACTGTCCCCGTCACTCTTCTCCTGCAGGAAGTCTCTTTCAGATCAGTTTCTAAAAAATGGTTCTAAAATAGTTACATGCAAAAATGTGTTCACCTGCAACCATAATTTTTCTAGTATCTTCATCCACTCATATTTTATAAGATTTCTATGCAAAGATCCCTGTGTCCTTGTTTACAAATTATACAGACTTTATAATCACTAGAAGCAAAGTAATGAATCTCTTCCTTTTTAGTAGTTTAAGTTTATAGACTGTGATCTATTCATTGATGCATCAGAAGACAGTGGCCAATATTTTCATTGCTGTCATCGGCAGTATCTCCTTGATTTAGAGACATATGTTAGGACCCTTCATCGTTAGCACTATAGGTCAAGCTCCCCTCATCTGAAATGCTCTGAAATTTGCAAACTTGAAGCTCAAAAAGTTTCGGGCTTTGGAACGTTCTTCATTTTCAGATTAGGGGTGATTGACCAGTGAAGTCTATGTAAATATTCCAAAACCTCACTGGCTCTGCCATCTAAAGTACTTTGGCCTGCGGTGTCCTACACCTGTATTCTTACGTCTTGCTTTCCTTTGTGCATTTAACCCTACAGCGAGCAGTGTCTCTGCCCAAAATAACTATAAGAGTTTACTGGAAGACTGACAGCGTATCAGCTGGTCAGGAGCTCAAAGTATAATTCCTGAAAGTTTTTAGACATGTTTTCCGGTAGCAATGTGCTATCTCCCTTCATCTGTTGAGGGCATCGTCATCTGATTTGTGTGTCTGGTGGGGAGCATGAAGTACACGTCCTATGAGCGAGTTCTTTCGTAAAATGAAGTGGGTAGACATTCACAGCCCTGCTGGAGGAAGTTGGCATGCATGAAATGAGAAGAGAGTCCACACTGTCTTGTTATTATGCTTTCATTAGGACGTCTGCCTTTCTAATCTGACTTGATAGTAAATATATTTTTCAAGAGGACATTTATTTAACTTTGGTTTGGTTAGGATAGAATGTGCATCCATTTCTGAAATGGTCCTAAACACACTTCTGCCATTTTATATTATGTATTTTGTTCAGTGACATTCTCCGCCTTGATGATTACAACACCAAAACGTTGGATCAGCTCTGAAAAAGGCTTTGAAGATGCTTGGCGTCCTACACTATCAAATATTTGGCCAAGATTTATTCATGTAAAACTAAATAAGCATATCCACCTCATTAGTGTGTAAATTTACTTTTATTTTTAATAGATAGTAAGATTTTATGTAGAGACTGCCTGAGAGTGCTTGGATCCGGCCTCTATGTGGTTTTAAATGGATGGAACTTGAAACCATTATACTAAGTGAAGTAACAGAGACTCAGAAAAACAAATGACGTATGTTCTCCCTTGTTTGAGGATCCTAGCACCAAATCCTTATATGTGAGTGTGTATAACTGTTGTAACTACAGGAACCAGGAAAATGGAAAGGAACTAGGGAGGTAAAAGGAAAGAAGGACCCTGCGGGAGAAGAACAGTAGGACACAGGTGTTACAGAGGGAGAAATAGATAAAATGAAGGTATTTAACTGGAAGGGGAGGAGGGAGGATTATACAAGGAACTTCGGGGATAAAGGGAAGAAGGAGCTGAAGAGAGGTGAGACCACAGGAGACTGGTGTTATCAAGGGAGAAATGGGGACACTTTAAATGAGGAAAGGCATGGAGAGAGGAGAGATAAATAATGTCTAGCTATTATGAAAACCAAAGGGAATCGTATTAGCCCAAAAACCTACTGACAAATTACACATACAACATCTCTACATGAGCCATGTGCATAGCTGAAGGCTGCATAACAAGAAACAGTGCCAAACAGAAGAAATTTTCCTTTGAGTTGTTGGTCAAGGAAATCCAAGAGACTCCCAAAATTACACAGGCTATCGCCACAGCCCTTCATTGCCTCCCAGAACTTGAAGTTAAGACCCTGTTGCTGAAGACGATAGGACCTACTTTAGACACAGGATTTGGAGCAGTGGAGTTGGAAGTGACCTGGAAGCCACCTCCCCTAAAGTCTGGCTCTCATAGCTTTGGAGAGCACTATGCAACCTGCTAAGGTAGAACATCAATTGATGGTCCAGCCCCTGCTTCATAGCCTAATAACCACATCAATGACAACGTAGCCAACGGTATTGGGACAGTAGTGGCACTTTTATCTAGGGAGTAATCAACAATCAGGTAACTGGACTTACGTTCACTCATTAGGAGGAAACTCATGTGTGGTACTGTAAACATAGCCAAATACACATGACTGGAGAGACTACAGTGAAAACCCCAAGGCTATCACATCCTTAGACAAATGTAATTTCTTACTATGTGCAAAATATTGATCCTTATATTTACAGATAAGTATTACAGTCTGTAAATTAAAGAAGTTTCTTTTTCAAGAGACGAAAGTTATTTCAGAGTTTCACAACTGATCATAAACAGAAATTGTCTGTAGATTGCCTAAACCTAAGTGGCACATCTATGATGCAACCTCTACGGTAAGGCTCACGGAACATAGAACAAGGGGTAAAAAGAACATTGAAGCACTCTCATTTTTCATCATTGAAGCTCCCTCATGTTCCATGACTTGAGAGATTCATTAGTGTCCTCTTTACCTCTTGTTCCATGTTGCATGAGCCTTGGGTATAAGGTTGCATTGTAGGTGTGCCGCTTAGCCATGAGCAGTTCATGGACAATGTCTGTGTGTGATCAGTTGTTGTGGTACTCTGTAGTCGTCTTTGGTGCAAAAGAAGCTTCTTTGTTAAGTGATGACTAGCATACTTGATGGTAAATATAAGGATACATACTTTACACTTAGAGGTTACATTAGCCTAGGGATGTGACAGCCTTGGGGATCTCTCTAAGATCTATGACCTCTTCAGCCATGTGTATTTGGCTATGATTACAATACCACATGTGAGTTTCATCTCATTGAGTGGACTCAAAGACCAATTAGGAAGCCATTGATTGGCCCTAAAAGTGCCATTATTGTACCAATGTCAAATGCTATGCCAGTCATCAATGTGATTATTTGATAATAAAGCTGGTGTTAGGCTATTGATTAATGTTCTTCATTGGCTGCTTGCATAGTGCTCCCCAGACCTATGAGAGCTAGCCTTCAGGGGAAGTGGCTTCCAGGTCAGTTCTAGCTCCATTGCTCCAGATCCAGCCTCTGAAGTATGCCCTGTCTTTAGCAATAGGGGCTTATCTTCATGTTCTGGGAGGCAATTGAGGGCCGTGGCAATAGCCTGTGTAATTTTGGGAGTCTCTTGGACCTCCCTGGCCAAAAACTCAAAGGAGATTTTTCTCCTGTCTGGCACTGTTTCTTGTTATATACCCTCAGCTATGCACATGGACTCATGTAGAGATACTGTATGTGGAATTTGTCATTAGATTCTTTTAATATTCCCTGTGGTGCTTTACAGTAGCTGGGCATTATTTTCCTCTCCTCTCTCTGTCTGTCTAACCCTCCCCCATGCCTTCCCCATACTTATAGTTGTGTCTGTTACCGTTATGTCTCACCACTTGGGGCCAGCCCAAGGGGTTGGGGGCGAGTAGATGCAGAGTCAAGCTGCAGACTCTGGGAGTAGGGTGGGAAGCAGGCCAAGCCCGTGGCACTGCATACTCGCGTGGCCCTACCAACTTGTTTATTGAATAGGTGCACAAGCTCTTATAGGTCGGGATAGCCAATGACCTTATGGGGTGGGGTCCCAAATACAGCCAGTAGTAAGTTTGTCCCCAGGTAGGCAGGTTCTTTCCAGGTGCTGGTCTCACAACTAGCCAGAGCAGAACGCCACACCCACAGGAGCCATTCCTCTATTCCTCCTCGGAGGTGGCCTGGCTAGGCCCACCTTGCATTATGCCCAACACATACTTATCCCCATTTTCCCTATTTCTCCCTTGCTAAACCAGTCTCGTATGGCTCCACCTCTCTTGAACTCCTTCTTTCCCTTTATCCCAGTAGTTCCTTGTATAATCCTCCTTCCCCCTCCCATTTAAATGCCCTCATTTTATCTATTTCTCCCTTTCTAACATCTGTCTCTTACTGTTCTTCTCCCTCAGGTTCCTTCTTTCCTTTTTCTTCCCTGGTTCCTTTCCATTTTCCTGATTCCTGCAGTTACATCAGTTACATCAGGATACATATACGCATATAAAGATTTGGTACTAGGATCCTCAAATGAGGGAGAACATATGTCTTTTTTTTTTTCTGAGTTTCTGTTACTTCACTTAGCATAATAGTTTCTAGTTTCATCCATTTACCTGCAAATGTCATGATTTCATATTTCTTTACCACTGAATGGAACTGTTATTTAAATGTTCCACATTTTCATTATCAGCTTGTCAGTTGAGGAACACTTATGTTGCTTCCATCCCTCAACTGTTGTGAAAAGAGCAGCATCAAACATGGATGTACAAGTGTCTCTGCGATAGGATGAGTCCTTTGGGTGTATGCCAAGGAGTGGTATTACCAGGTCGGATGGTAGGATCATTTTTAGTGTTTTAAGACTTCTCCACATCACTTTCCATAGGGGTTTCATGAGTTTATAATCCCACCACCAGTGAATGAGCATTCCTCTTTACCCACATCCTCTCCAGCATTTGCTGTCATTAATCCTCTTGATCTTAGTCAGTCTCACTGGGATAAGATGAAATCTTAAAGTGGTTTTAATTTGCATTTCCCTAATTATTAGTGATGTTGAACCTGTTTTAAGATGTTTCTTAGCCATCTTTATTTCTTCTTTTGCAAACTCTTTGCTCAGATCCTTAGCCCATCTTTTAATTGGGTCACTTGTTTTCTTGATTATTTATTTTTTGAGTTCTTTATATATTCTAGATATTAAACCTGTCAGATATATCACTGAATATTTTCTTCCACTTGTGGGTTTTCCCTTTACTTTCTTGGTTCTTTTTCTATACAGAAGCCTTTTAAGTTTAATTATGTCCCTCTTGTTAATTATTGATTTTAATTCCTGAGCTAATGCTGTCTGATTTAGAAAGTCCTTTCCTACACCTATATCTTGTAGTTTACTGCCAACATTTTCTTCTAACGGTTTCAGAGTTTCAGATTTCACATTGAGGCCTTTGATCCATTTGCAGTTGACTTTTGTACAAAGTGAAAGATAAATTGTACAAAGTGAAAGATAAAGGTCTAGTTTCATTCTTTTACAGGTGGAGATCCGGTTTTGCCAACACCATTTGCTGAAGATGGTATCTTTCCTCCATTGAACGTTCTTGGCCCCTTTGTCAAATATCAGGTGGCTGAAATTGCATGTACTCATGTTTGAGTCTTCAATTATATTCCATTGGTCTACAGGTCTATTTTTGGTAGGGTGGTCATTTTCACAATGTTAATTCTTTTAACCCGTGAGCACAGAGGTCCTTCCATCTTCCAGTGGCCTTATAAATCTCTTTCTTTAAAGATCTAAAATTTTCATTGTAGAGATCTTTAATCTTTGGTCAGTTTATTCCGAGAATTTTTTTCTTTTTTTGAGGCTATTGTGAATGGGAGGGTTTCCTTGTGCTCTTTCTCCAATTGCTTGTTATTGGTGTATAGAAAGGCTACTGATTTTTGTAGATTAATTTTGTAACCTGCCACTTTGCTGAAAGTATTAATCATTTCTAGGAGTTTTCTTTTGGAATTTTTGGCCTCCCTTAGGTATAATATCATATCATCTACAAAAAGGGATAATTTGACCTCTTCTTTTCCAATGAGTACTCCTTTGACTTTCTTCTCTTGTCTTATTGCACTATCAAGAGTTTCAAGCACTATATTAAAAAGGAGTGGAGATAATGGATAGCCTTGACTGGTTCCTGACTTTAATGGGAATGCTTCCAGTTTTTCTTTATTTAGAATGATGTTGGCTATGGGTTTTTGTGTATAGTTTTAATTATGTTGAAATATGTTCCCTCCAGTTCATTTCATTCTAGGACTTTTAGCATAAATGCATGTTGAATTTTGTCAAAGGCCTTTTCTGCATCTGTTGAGATGACCATGTGATTTTTGTATTTGAGTCCATCTATGTGTAGGTCAATTTAAATGATTTACATATATTGAACCATCCCTGTATCTCTGGAATAAAGCTCACTTTATTATATAGTGGATGATCTTGTTGATGTGTGTCTGTATGTGGTTTGTAAATATTGTGTTGAGAATTTTTGCATCTGTGTTCATTAATGATATGGGTCTACAGTTTTCTTTTTTGGTTGTATCTTTACCTGGTTTGGTATGAAGAATGATGCTGGCTTCATAGAAGAATTTGGGAGTCCTCCCTCTTTTTCTATCTTCTTGAATAATTTAAATAGTATTGGATATAGATGATCTTTCAGTGTGATCATCCATCTGGGCCTGGGCTTTTTTTAGTTGGGAGGTTATGTATTATTGTTTCAGTTTCTTTATATGTTATGTGTCTGTTTAAGCTGTTGATCTCTTCTTGGTTTAGCTTTAGTGATTCCCATGATTTTAGATGTACATCCATTTCTCTAAGATTTTCAAATTTAATAATGTATAGGTTTTAAAGTATTCCCTTATAATGCTCTGGATTTTTTTATTGTCTGTTGTGATGTTTACCTTTTCATTTCTGATTTTGTTGATTTGGAGTTCTTCTTTCTTTTGATTAACTGGGCTATGTGTCTGTCTTGTTTATCTTTTCAAAGAACCAGCTCTTAGAATCATTGATTCTTTGTGTTGTTTTCTTTGTTTCTATTTGATTAATTTCTACTCTGATTTTTGTTATTTCCTCTTGTCTGCTGGGTTTGGGTTTCATTTGTTGTTGCCTTTCAAGAGTCTTAATTTGCAATATCAAGTCATTTATTTGTGCTCTTTCTGATTTTTTTAATGTAGGCACTTAAAGCTGTAAGCTTCCTTTTTAGGACTGCTTTTAACGTGTCCCAGAGGTTTTGTTATGTTGTATTGTCTTTTTCATTTAATTCTAGGGATACTTTTATTTCCCAATTTCTCCTTTGACCCATTCATCATTCAGGAGTGTGTTGTTTAGTCTCCATGAGTTCATGAAGTTACTAGGCCTTTTTCTGGGGTTGATTTTTAAGCTTTGTTGCCTTGTGATCTGATAGAATGCATGGAATTTTTACAATTTTTTGTATTACTTTAGTTTTGTTTTGTGCCCCAGAATGTGGTCAATTTTGGAGAAAGTTCCATGGGGTGCTGAATAGAATGTGTATTCTTTGGTGCTTGGGTGGAATATTTGGTAGCTGTCTATTAGGTCCATTTGATGTGTGGTATTGTTTAATTCAAATGTCTCTCTCTGTTTTTATTCTCTGTCACATTGACCTGTCTAATATAGACAGTGTGGTATTGAAATCCCCTACTATTAGTGAGTTGGGATTAATCTGTGTCCTGTAGTACTGTTTTTATGACGTTGGGTTCACCAGTTTGGTGCATATGTGTTCATGATAATTATATCTTCTTGGTTAATTGTTTCTTTGGTCAGAATGAAGTGACCCTATTTATTTCTTTCGATTAGTTTTAGTTTGAAGTCTATTTTGTCAGATATTAGAATGGCAACTCCTGCTTGTTTCTTAGTGCCATTTGCTTCAAATATTTTTTTCCATCCTTTCACCCTAAGGTAGTGCCTGTCCTTGAAGGTGAGATGGGTTTCTTGCAGACAGCAAAAAGATAGATTTTGTTTCTTGATCCATTCAAGTAGCCTATGTCTTTTGACTCAGGAGTTCAGTCCATTGATTTTCAAAGTTATTATTAAAACACGTGTATTGGTTCCCATTATTTTTTTATCTCTTTGGTCTAACTTTGTGGCTCCCCAGTTATTCATTTAATTTCTTTCTGTTGCTCCTTGGGTGTGGTCATTCCTTTCTTCAGCTCTTTATATTGCTTCAAGTGTTCTCTGAAGGGCTGATTTTTTTGGACATGAATTCTTTCAGCTTCTTCATTTTGTGGAAGATTTTTCTTTCCCATTAACTATAATAGACATTTTTGCTAGCTAAAGTATTCTAGGTTGTCATCTATGGTCATTTAGAACTGGGAATACTTTAGTCCAGGCTCTTCTGGCTTCCATAGTTTGCACTGAAATGTCAGCTGTAATTCTGATGGGATTTCCTTTATATGTGACTTGTTTTTCTTTTGCAGCTTTCAGTATTCTCTCTTTGTTCTGTACGCTTAGTGTTTTTACTATGATATGCCATGGGGACCTTCTTTTCTGGTCCTATTTGATGTTCCATGTGCTTCTTGTATTTGTAGGGCATGTCTTTCCTTAATTTGGGGAAATTTTTTTCTCTAATCCTGTTGAAGAGCTGGTCAATATCATTATCCTAGGATTATTCTCCTTCTTCTATGTCTATGATGCATAAATTTGGTCTTTTCATGGCGTCCCACATTTTCTGTGCTTTTATTAATTTTTCATAATCTTTGCTTGAGTGTGTCAGTTCTTTATTTTTATCCTCCTGTCTTGATATCTGGTTTCCATTTCATTCTATTTGTGAGGCTTTCTCTTGTCATTTCAAATTTTCCTATTGAGTTTTTCACTTTCTTCTTCATTTCAGCCTTGAGTTTTCTTCACTATTTCTGGCTCTTTTGTGAATTCACTCAGATGTTTATCCCTATTTTCTTTTAGTTTCTTGGTTTGTTTGTTTGTATTTTCTTTAAATTCATTGATTTCTTTGATCATCTTTATGATTGTTCTTTTAAGCCCCATCATTATCTATATGGGGTTCTCATTGTAGAACTCTTCTATAGGACTGCTGATGTTTGATGGGGACATATTTGAGTTTTTCATATTATTGGTTTTTTTGTTGTGATCTTGGCATATGGAATTCTTTTATTGTTTGTTATTCTGATGTGAGACTCAAGCCTTCCTTTGTTGAGTTGAAGTCTGATTTTGTTTGTATACGTTGTGTGACTTGGTTGTTTTCTTACTGGGTGTGAAAAGCTGGTTGGTCAAGGCTTCAGGTTCTAATTTTACATTGGAGGGACCAGATAGCTCTGATCCAGAAGTTCAGGAGTTCCCTCAGAGGCACAAGTGAGGGGAGATCAGATGCTCCCAGGTTCTCTCTTATGGTCTGGGCCCCTCTAGCCAGTAGGCACAGCACAGTTTGGAAAGATTGCTAGGCAGAGGCTGAATTCAGACTTGTCAGGCAGTCTGCAAAAGTCTGGGCCTCTACTAAAGGACACAGAAGCCTAGTCCTGCAACAGTAGGAGGCGCTGCCATGCACAGTGCGATTCAGAGAGCTCACAGCCAGGCTGAGGTAAGAGGTAGTCCAGAGATCTGGGGGCTTAAGAGTCAAAGTGTGCCTGTGCCCAAGGCTAGAAGGAGAACAGGATGTGGGATGAGGGAGCTTGGAGTTGGTGCAGTGGTAGGGTTGTGGAGACACAGTGGTCAAGATCAGACTTACCAGGGAAGAAGACTGGTCTCTGGAATCCAAGGCAAATTTGGGGTAGGGACTCTCAGGGTGGAAGGCTAGTCTCAGGAATGCAAAGGCAAGTTGGGAGTGGGGACAGCCTGGAAGGCTTTAACAAACTCCACTGAAAAATTGAGCTGGTCTAAGTACAGAGGATTGGATTTCTGTGGCCAGGTCTAGACTAAGAGAGTAGTCCACAGATCTGGGGTCCTAACAATAAAAGCAGGCCTGTGCCTAAAGCTCAAAGAGAACAGGATGTGGGGCAGTGGGGAATCTAAAATTTTTCTTTATGATTATTAGTGAATGTTTGATTTGTTTACTTTTAAAAAATATTTATAATGTGTCTGTGCCTTCATGAGTTTATATACACAACATGTATACAGTGCCCATGGAGGCTAGAAGAAAACTTTGGATCCCTTGAAACTGGAGTTACAGGAGGTTGTAAGCAACCCCATGTGAGTACTGGGAACTGAACCTAGGTCCTCTGTAAGAGCAGTAAGCACTTTCAATCATGGAACTGTCTCTCTAGCCCCTGTGTATTTATTTTATATACCTGTATACTCAGGGTTGCCTAAGAGTCTCTCAGGCAAGGTCTGTAGAGGAGCTCCAAAGACCTGAGTTCCATTTCTATCACCCACCTCAAGTAGCTCACTGCTGCCTCTGACTCCGCCTCCAGGGGAAATCTAATGCCTCTGGCTTCACATGCACATACCTACACAGAGACATGAGCATTTACATAATTAAGAAAATAAAACAAATGTTTAAAAAAACTTTCTTGGGCAGCAAGGGATCAGATAGAAAAAATTCAAGAAGACCTGTGTCATCGGCTTGTCAGCACTGAGTCCAGAGTATGCATGTGGCTAGAATTTACCACAGAGCTCCTAACGGAGGTCGGCTTTCCCTTCTCTGATACTGTGCCACCACGTGGAGTTCTCCTTGCACTCAGGATGGCTGCTGAACTCAAACAGGTTAAAGTCCCGGTCGGAAGCTATAAAATGCTCGTCTCCTTTACACTGATCCCCTGCTGTACTCTGTTGCCCTCTTTCAGTTTTCCCAGTTTTGGGCTCAACTGTTTGAACTAGTACTCTTTTGCCACATAATTTACTTTTGCATATTTTGGTTTGGGATGCTAGGGATTAAACCCAGGGCTTAGCGTATACTAGATGAGCATTCTACACTGAGCAATATATTCTCAGCCCTTGGTTTTTTCACACATCTTACTATATAGGTGAACTCACCTTTAGCTCACTATGTAACCACAACTTCCTGAGTGCTGGGATCACAGGCACGTGCCTTCATACAAGATTATTTTTTTTTGTTTGTTTATACAGTGTTTTACTGCGTGGCCCAGGCTGGCCTCAAACTTGATCTTCTTGCCTCAGCCTCTCAAGTGTTGGAATTACAGTCCAATGCTACCATTGCCAGCTCCAAGGATAATTCTTAAACTTAACACAACACAGAATGTTTTTTTCTCATCTTTCTGGTTAATCTGGGTGTGTGCCACTGCCAATAACTTTAAACTGTTTTTAACTTTATTGGTGACATTATTGTCACCATGCGGTCATTGAGTATTATAATATATTTAGGATAATTTCATTTTTGTTTTGCAGTCCAAGGCTGTCTAATCTTCCTGGCTGGTCTCTGAAAGATGGAAGTGTTTTCTTGGACAAGGTAATGTCAAGGCAGAAACTAAAGCCTGCCTCCAAGCAGCTGGAAGCCACATTGTCCTGATGGAGCTGTGCTGGTTCTCATACCTCACTTGTGATTTTACATGTGTTCTACCCCAACTCTAAGATCCAAGTTAGGGATCTTAATGCTTGTAATTACTGCCCTTAACTCTTTTTATAGGGTCTCTGTGTGCAGCCTCAGATTATATGTGTATCTATGTAAAAATCTTAAATACTTTTAGCACCACAAAAAGAAAACTGTCATTTCTACAGTTGTAATTAGAATCTCAAAAGTCAGCTTATTAGTTGTAATGCCAAAGCTAGAAAAAATATTAATATTAAAACTATAATATAACCTCACTTTGTACTTAAGAAAGAACAAATCAGAAGTATAAGATCTGTGCAGCCAAGATGGCCCATAATCATTCGTCCTCACCTAGATTTCACAACTGAAAACTGAATGAGTTTAAGGATCTTTAATGTGATTCATCTGAATAAGACATTTGCTTCTTATAATGGATACTGTTGATGAGGTGTGGGGTTTTTTCAAAATTAATTCCTGTAGCTGCACCCCGACCTCAAGTGCGAGCCAAATGCATAATTTGAAACCATATTTCCCTCATAGCTGACTATGAAATTACGTGACATTCAGGGGCTTGTGTACCTGATTTCAGCTAGCGTCTCCTGCTAGCTATAAATCATTATTCCCTGAGAAAGGCCCAGAAGCGTCCGATTCCTCGTCCGTTGTGAGTAAAATGACTTGCATGTGTAGTAAGAGTATTTCATTAGAAGGAGAGGTGAAGAAAGAACCGTGACATTGTAAGTGTATGGAATGGCAAATGTGCTGCTGCATGCCACAGGGCTGAGTGCCTCAAAGGAGATTTTATACAGGACACGCCCTGATGCATAGCATTAGGAAGACTAGACTCCTGTTCAAGGTCAGAGTCTGAAATTCCCATGCTGTCTGTCATTTTAACCTCATCTTGTCAGAGTTGGGAGTCTTCTCTAATTAGACATAATTACTCACTTGTTTTTGACTAACAGGTACATTGTGATTAAGAATTCTTTTTGTCTCTTTTTGGCTCATCCTATCAGTAGCTAAACAGTATTCATATGGGGGCTGGAGAAATGGCTCAGCGGATAAGAAAACTGACTGCTCTTAGAGACGACCTGGGTTCAGTTCCCGGCATTCATGTGGCAGCTAACAGCTGTCCATGACTCCAGGGATCTTGATGCCCTCCTCTGACCTCCCTGGGCACTGCACAATCTGTGTGCATTTACATATAGGCAGGCAATACACTCATACACATAAAATAAAAATAATAAATAAAAATTTTTTTACAAATCAGTATTCATATTACATGATGAGGAGCCAGATTATATGGTATGCAAGGGAAAGACATAGTCTATAAGACTCCAATAGAAAACTTACAAAGTTCCAGAGGATAGTAATGCAGTTAAAGCCCTGTTTTCAAACAAAAACTGATAGTAAAATTCACATTCTGATAATTTTAGATATATATGTGAATATATAAAAATGTATGTTCAATGACTTATGAAAACTGGGTAAAACAAAACTATCACATGTGCTTCTGTCTCTAAGATGGTAAAGGGCATGTCAGCTGAATCCCAGCTGCTTTAGATGTGAAGTTGTAGAGAGCTGTGACTTTGATCCTGGCGCCCCACCAAGGAAGAAAGCAGCTCCCAGAGCCCTCTGTAGGCAGTCCAGCAGATCCTGCTAGTGGCCCACCTGCACCTCCAGCTTTGCCCTTTCAGTGTGCTCTGGCATATCTCCAGTTGCTCTTATTTGTGTGACTTACAGGGTTTTTCTAAACCTGCACATTATGCAGGAATCAGTCAATCAGTCGTCTAGACTTCTTGCTCCTCAGCAAGAAAACTTGGATGTGCTTGTTTTATACCATTTTTCAGAGTTCCCCCTGGAAGTAGTTCAGTTGCTCAAAGTGGACTATTGCTCGGTAGCCTGTCCATGACAGACCTTCCTTTCTTCTGTTTAGTACTCACTTATGTGGGAAGTACTAACTAGCAAAGCAGTATCTCCCATCTGCACTGCTGTTCTCCAACTCTTCTCTCAGGGTCAGCCTTTGGGAGAACCCAAACTAAAGCAGGCATATGGATGTGGTGTATAGGGGCCACCTGGGGGTTATGCAGTTTTCCATTTCTTTACACATATGCCTTTTTCCCTTGGATAAATGCATTTGGTTTATAGTCTCAATAAGTACCCATTCTGTAGTGCAAACATTGCTCTCACTGTGGTGGTGGCACTGTTTCATCCCTTCTCCCTCTCTGATTTCCCTCTTTGCTAAGCCCGCCTCCCTTAGCCCCGGAGTATTGATGAAAGGCTCCCAAGTCATTTGTCTAGGACCAGACTCCTAGCCTAACACCATAGCAGAATCATTTGAGTCCTTGTCATAAATGCAGCACCATCGCCTCCTCTTAGTTTTCGGTCTCTCAGGAAATAAGGCCCAGGGAGCTTTGACTTAATCAGATAACCTTGTAACTAGTTCCTCGAAAACAGTGGGTCATAGGTCAGGGAACAGTATGTAGTTCTAACTTGTTGAAGAGGGGTGGAAGGATGTGTATTTTCATCCTTAGTCTGCAACCAAGCAACATTTTTTGTCCTCAATGAGACTTACTGGCCAACCTGAGCCTAAATAGGGAGCTCTTGACCTAAAATTACCCCCTCATATTTAGGTACAGAGATTGAATTCTTAATAGCGTATCTTTGAAGGATCTCTTGCTAGTACTTTTCTTCTCTGTCTCTTTTAGGAGCTAAAAGAATGCTCAGGTCATGTATTTGTGGATTCTGTGCCTGAATTCTGCTTACCAGAGGTAAGAGCCGTGAATCTGTCATAGAAACCAGTGTACTGGTAATCAGTCACAGTGAAGCCCAGAAATAGCTTTAAGGGGCTTACCTTCCTCTTTTTGAGATTGAAATGAATCTGTTATCCCAGCATATTTCTGTGCAGCTGAAACACCATTCAGGAACTTGAGTAAGGTTTTATAATTCTGATGTCTCTTGCATAGGTTGGCTGTGTGCTTCCTAGTCTCACTCACAGTGGGCAAGCAAAGATTACTATTGGTCAGCCAGTGCCTACAAACATTGTTGCCACCTTGAAGTATATTGTATTTTGCTTGAAATTTGTGGATTCCAAACTGAGTCGTGGATATTGTCATCACAGTGAGACTTGCTAACGTCTAGGGCCAGTTTCATCCTTTTAATGGAAACAGATCTCAGTTTCCATTAGTTTTAAAGGCAGCTCATGGCAGCTGACAGGATTAATCCCCAGACCAGCCTTCATGGGGCTCTGAACTGACAGAGAAAATACAGGGATGCTTGTGACTTCACCAGGGTCTCCTCTTTGCCTATACCAGGGACAGTTCAAACAGAAAAAGAAAAGGCTTCACAGTTCAGGGCCAAAGAGAAAAAACAATTTGGGGTTCAGCTTCCTTTATTTTTGTGCTTCCTTCACCCATTCTCTGTTTCTACATTTTGTTTGATGCCCTGAAGATAAACCTTTTTTCTCTCCTTGGTATGAATATGTGCCCTTTGAGAGGGAGGAATCAGAGAGCATGGTGGTTGAAGGTGGCCAACAAGAGACAAGTTTGAGAAGCAGTAGTTAAGAACAAAGGAACCCTGAGCCCTCGCTCACTAACGTGAAAGATTTTTTATGACTGTTTGTCACTTAGAAGTTGGTGGACAGTCTCCATTTGTTGGGATATCCCAGGTGTTATATTAATCTTTAGCCACCACAAATGGCAGTGACTGTGCAACCTTCACTTTATGGGCAACAATGTGGAGCACATGAGGTTGTGCTCTGAGGACTTTCTGACTTGCCATTGAGACAGTTACCATTTCACAGCATACCTTTGCCTGTGCTGTTGATAGGTGTAAGGTTCTAGAGCCATAGAATGTTTTTAAGCAAGACTGTATAGCATAAATGACCATGGTCACAGTTTTAAAGTAGAGCCAGGCCACTGAAAGACTGGGAGAAAAGGAAAGGCATCCAGTCACAGTTCTCCTGAAGTTTATAATCTAGGAGAGCTACTCTGTCATTTTAGCTCATAGTCTCACTGTAGGCCCAGTCCAGTAAACAAGTATGACTGTCCGCATCACAGTGTGCAGAACTCCACTGTCTTTACACAGCAGTGTCCCCTTCTCATGTGCAGAACTCCACTGCTATACACAGTGGTTTTAAAGTTAAAATGTGTTTTACTCCACTGGTTATATGTGGGTAAATAGATCAATTTCTTGTATAGATGTGGTTTTGGTGTTAAATTTATTTCTTGGTGGAGATTTTATGTAGTGAAGCATTTTTGATACATGTTAAGAATGAATTTTCTTCCTCTGGCTGTCCTCATCAAATTTCCTGTCCTTCTAGGCTCTCAGGGCTGATTCTTAGTATAAAGGGAACCCTTGGGTTTCCTCCCCTGCCTGCACGTGTGAGGAATGGTAACAATGCTTCTGAGCATCTCTGTTGCTTCAGCTGTCGATCCCATATTCCTGTAGTTTTCTTCTGGGTTGGGCCCTCTGCTGCTCTCTAAATGTCTGTGTTTAAAAAGGTTCCAGAGAGGTAGTAGAATGGCTCTACCTTATTGTGGGGACATTGCCTTTCAAGTGTAGGGCAGACTGGTGTTCAGGCTGGTATGTGTTGGCTGGCATTCTCAGTAGGCATGTTCTCGTATATGTCATTGCCCCAGCAGCGAGGTCCTCACGACCTCCACTCACATGCTGGAGATGCCTTGGCAGCTTTGTTAAATTATCTCATATATAAAGTCACTGAGCCAGAGTGCCCACAGTTCTAAAGGCACACTGCTTCTTATCTTTTGCTTAGGTTTTAGAAGTCTTTGTCACCCCTCTGGGTGGGACATACTAGCTCTATAGCCCATTCTCCTTCCTGACCCACCTGTGTGACCTGGCTTTGCTCATCCTCAGTGACCTGCACTGTTCCTGAGGTTTAACTCCTCCATGAGGAGAGTCGGGAGTGCTGTGGTGATGTTCACAGGCCATGTGTGCATCCCTTCCACCTGAGCATACTGAGGCCTGTTAGGTGCTGCCTCCCACAGGCCGGTGAGAAGGGAGCAGAGCACAAGGACTACTCTGAGTGCCCTTGCAGCGTGAGGCCATAAGGAGTATCCGCAAAGTTCTCTGGGATTCCTAAAGCATGCCTGTCATTCCATTTCCCTCGAGGCAAAAACTGCTTGGCCAACCAAAAACTTAAAAGCAATAATAGAAGAATTTTAGCTGCCTTCACATTTGGTCTTTGAAGAACAGGTTGCTGCACATTGCACCCCGTAGTGTCGCAGGGGCACACTGCAACCTTAGAGCTTACGATGGACTGACTGCCTCAGTCCCCTGGCTTCCCTGCCAGGCAGAAGCTGCTACTGCATCCTGCTGTATTTGCCTTCCCGAGTTTAACTCAGAAGAACTCTGTTCTTGTCAAAACCAGAGTACTGCTGATGGACCCCTGCCCCCTAGGTGGCCGTCCTGCCCTGCTCCCCACTGTCGGTATTAGAAACATCCTACAGAGGGAGGATGGAGATGGTACAGAAAAGGCCTTACTATCCTGAAGTACAAAAACTACCTCTCTGCATTCTGACAGCATCGTTTTCGGTCATTTCACATTGGTCCGTGTGCCATACAGACATGTATTACCGCCCCCTTTCTTTTCAGACCGAGCTAATAGACCTGTCCACAGTTGATGTGATTCTCATCTCTAACTATCACTGCATGATGGCACTGCCCTACATCACTGAGCACACAGGATTCACAGGCACCGTCTATGCCACAGAGCCCACTGTGCAGATTGGCAGGTGAGAGCGTATGTCTTAGCACCGTGGGGTGTGGCTGCAGAGCTTCTCCAGTGTGACTAGTGAGTGTTGTACCAGCAGCGAGTGCAGGAAGGAGGAGGCTGCTCCCCATCTCAGGAACAGTCACTGAAAATACCAAGACATGGATGCTCCCGGTGTCCTAAGGCATGCTCACAGATGGCTCCTCTGCACATGATGCTAATTGGGGAGATAACGCTTAGGAAGGTGCCACAGAGATGCAAGGCGAAGAACTGCAGAGCAAAGGAATTTGGCTTATTTTTTAAAAGTTGAAGAAATTTTATTACTTTGCTTTCAAAATATTTCCCCTTTCGTGGTTTACTGCAGACTCTAAATCAAGATGGCTTGTAGACAATAGGGAACAGATAAGTAATGAAGAGTTAATTCGTCCTTCCTGGTGACAGGAGGAAGGTGCAGCACTCGGAAGGTCAGACTGCATAGCACTCGGGCTGGAGAGGTGGCTCCGCTGTTTAAATGCTTGCTGCTCTTGCGAGGTCCATGGTTCAGTCACAGCACCCACACATCAGGTGGCCCACAGCCACCTATAACTCCAGTTCCAGGGGCTCCCAATCCCTCTTCTGGCTCTGTGGGCATCTGCACATACATGGAATACATACATACATACATACAGGCTTGCACAAACACACACATTAAATAAATTTTTTAAGAAGACCATTCTTCATTCTTCCTTAACCAAGGAGCCTCTGCTCCTCCCTCTGCCCCATCCAGGCATTCATGGTAAGGAGCCTCTGCTCCTCCCCCTGCCCCATCCAGGCATTCACGGTAAGGAGCCTCTGCTTCTTCCTCTGCCCCATCCAGGCATTCACAGTAAGGAGGTTGCTGCAAGTGGCCGCAGCAGTAGTAACTGGAGAGGAAGAATTCTGTGGACAAAATCAGTCTTAAAACCTTTTCCAATTTATTGCTTTGAAATAACCAGTACAGGTTAAAATTTCAGGACCCAAAATAAAGGATCTGAGATTGCTGTCAACTGCTGGGCTGTGTTCTAGGCTGCATCTTACAGAGAAGGAAGTGAGATGAAATAGTGACAGCTAGTAAAACAAACTGTGAGTGAATCTCTCTCACCTGCAGTGTATGCAGCAAGGCTGTAAGGGAGTCAGGCCTGTGCAAGGCTGCCACAGGAAGTAAGACATTCAGTTTCAGAGGGAGGAAACGCTAACATACTGGGTTCTGCTTCACAGTGGGCTCCCTATCCTGTCCCAGCGAGTGGCCTGGAAGCTGCCTCAGCAGGGAAAAGCACTTGCTGCTCTTCCAAAGGACCCAGGTCCAATTACCTGCACCCTCATCAAGATTTCTCAGCTGCCTATAACTCCAGTTTCAAAGGATCTGCCACCCTCTTCTGGCTTCCCATGGATGCCTGCATGCACGTGATGCACATCCATACAGTCAGGCACACACACGCACACATAAACTAAATAAGTGGAAACTGTCCCAGTGGAAACTGTGGCCAGAACACTGATGAATCTGGGTCTCATGAACCTTGGGGTGCCGGGACTAGTACTCCCCCTTCAAGGAAAAGGAGATAGAGGTGGGTTAATGAAATAGATGGAAGTGAGATGGGCTTGTTCAGCTTTGTGTTGTTATTGAATTTGTAGTGTGCCATTATATATTTATACAGAGGATTTTAGCCAGTATGGATCATCTGAATTAAAGCAGGAACTGAGATTCAGTTGTTGAAATTTATTTCTAGGTGGTTGATTGGTTGGTGGGCTGGCTGGTTTCTTTCTCTATTTCTTTTTCTTGGCAGAGGCTCACTGTGTAGCTCAAGTTGGCCTAGAGCTAATGGCAGCCTTCTCCATCAGCCTCCAAGTACTGAGATTATACACAGGAGCCACCAATGCCAGCTCTGTTTCTAGCTTTTTGATTATCCTCTAGCTTTCAAGAATTCTAACAGTTCTCTGTATTCCCAGAGACTGTATAAACCTTGAGCCAACAGAGGGCAGCACTTGGGTTTCCTTGGCTATGTTTCTGTTATTTCATCTCAGTATCTAAGTGCACTGTCCTGTTGCTGATCTTCAGTCAACTTAGAGATAGTTCTTGTGTCTTCTACATGGAATTTTTCTCATCCCTGAAACTCATGTCAATTTCTTGTATTGATTTAAAGTTTGCATTTCATAGATAGGGTGAGGGGGTGGGCAGATTACTGCCCTTGTCTACAGTGTTAACAGCAAGTTCTTCCAAAGATGGGGTGGGAGAATGGCAGATCATTGCTCTTGTCTACAGTGTTAACAGCAAGTGCTTCTAATTTTTTTCACACTTCTTTGTTTAAACTCAGGCTGCTCATGGAAGAGCTGGTGAATTTCATCGAAAGAGTGCCAAAGGCTCAGTCTGCCTCCCTGTGGAAGAATAAGGATATACAGCGGTGAGAACAGCCCTCTTCCTCTGACCTGACCATGGAGTCTCCTTTGATCTCTCATTTTATACTTCACTGATCTTGTTAGAATGAAAACCCACTCTTCTATAGGAAGGTTATATTTAATTTAGCCATAAGCTCTTGTGCTGGGTGTTTGAGGAACGTTTGTCTCTAACTTTTTGGTACTTAGGTGACTCAACAGATCAGTTGCAGTTTTACAAGGTCTTTCTTTGGAGATTTTCATAATCAGCACTCTTGACACTCAGAAAATAAAGAATGTGGAGCTAGTGAGATGGCTCAGCAGGTGAAGGCACTTGCCACCAAGCCTAATGGCCTGAGTTTGATCCCTGATACCCATATGGTAGAAGGAGAGAAGCAGCTCTCACAACTTATCCTCTGACCTCACACAGATATTGTGGCACACGTGTACCCACACATATACTTACACACAGAGAGACAATAAAAATGCAATTTTACAAAAACAGGAAGAAAAGAAAGAATTTTTGCTCCTTAAGGATGCTGAGAAGGGTGCCCTTAGGGGTGACAGTTAAGTGGGAAAAGGGCTTTCTTTTGTAAGGAAGATTGGGGGCCTTAGGAGATGACTCAGCAGGTAGAGCATTTGCTCTACACATGTGAGGACCAGAGTTCAGGTCTCCGGAAACCACTAAGGATGGTGACTGCTTAATCCCAGTAAGCAGGAGGCTGAGACGGGGAGTCCTGAGGTACACTGGGTAGCTAGACCAGCCGGAATTGGTGAGCTCTGGGGTCAGCAGACATCTCACCTCAGCAAGGAAAGTGAAGAGCAGCCGGCAAGAGACCTGGAATCAGTTCCAGGCCACCACACATGTGTGTATTCACACATTTGTGTGCCTGTATGCACAAACATACACGTGTGCATACACCACACCAAGGACACACACAGACCGGTTGTGACGAGGAGCCCAGACATGGTGTCATGAGACAGTGAGAAATTCAGTGTTGGTGAGGGTAGGTAGAGAGGTGGAAGATGAAATGGGGAGGGGCAGGTTGGAGTGAAGTAACTGAGTCTTATCCATGTGAGGCTTGAGGTTTGCACCACTGAGCATGTGCAGGGCAGTAGAGGTTTATAAGGAGAATGATGTGAACACATTTGTTTTGGAGCAAGTAATTCTGGAAGCAGCGTGAGGGGGAGTGCACAGATATGGGGGCAGGGCAGTGGGGCCCTTTCTGAAGCAGATGACAGAAGCCTGAATTAATTAGCAGTGAGCATGAAAAGGAAGACTGTCTTCGAAGAAGCTTCCAAGTTAGGATCGAAAGAAATCGGTAAGTGTAAAAGAGGCCACCACAAAAAAAAGTAGCTAGATGGGCAGGGAGCAGGGTGGGCAAAGGAAGATTTCAGAAACACAGGTGTGCAGGAGGTCTCAGGTGCTGCAGAAATACCCAGTCAGGTGGCCAGGTACAGTGACACAGGCCTATAACCCAGGGCTCTGGAAGTAGAGGCAGGAAGAGTATACAATTTGGGCCTGTGTAACAATTTCTGAATCAGTCTGGGCTACATAGTAAGGATAGATATAGCAAGTAAAATAGACATGAAGCTCTTGGGTGTGGAAGTTGGGAAGTCATTGGCAGTTTAGAGAGTTCAGTTGTTACGTGGTGCAAGGACCAGGAAGTCGATTATTAAGTGTAAGGTGGAAACACCGGAGATGGCACAAGCAGTACCTGGATTCTGCTTCCACCTTCACACTCACCTAAGCTGCAGCAGACAACACTACTCAACCAGTCCTGAGCTACTGGACTTTCTCTAGCCCTAGCAACTTCTGTCTTCACCCCCGAGTTCCTGCTGTCTGGTCTTAGCGTGGAGATGCGGGAGTTAAGCCATTTTGTTTCCCAAGACCTTCCATGTTCCCATGCAGCCTGGTTTTTCCCAGCTGTCTTGCATTCCCTTCTCTTTCCCTCCAGATCAGTGGTAATGGCAGCCATATGCTTATTTAAACTTTGTGATGGCTTACTTTCTGTCAGTCTTCTTTCTACAAGAATATGAATAGGTTGCTAGAAGAATATGCCACCTTTCTGTTGTGACTGTTTCAGAGTTCAGTGGGGTGTGTGAATTTATTTTAACTTACATAGCATTTGTTCTTCCACAGATGCTGTTCTAAGTGTATTATATTATACATTGATATTTTGTTATATTACATAACAAATCAACAGTTTGAGGTGAGTAGTGGCACTATTACCAGTTCACAGGAAAGAAGCAAAGAGGGTTAGCAACTTCCCCAGGGTCATCCAGCTAGCGAGTGATAGGCTCTGACTTCACACAGGGGCCCCTGGCTGGCCACAGAGTCCATGCTTCCAGTCTTCTGCTGAACCACCCTTTGAGAGTGTGCCTGAAGGCCCTCAGGTGTGGTCAGCACCTGAAATGTGCTCTAGGCCCTTTCTCTGTCTTCATGATTTTTTGGATGTCTTCTTGCTTTGTGGTATGCAAGTGGCCCCACCCCTCAGAAACACTGTCTTAATTTAGCTGGGCAATGTTGTATCTTTTTGAATGGCCACACCCCCAGGCTCCCAGGGTGGTACACAGTCCCCTCATCTCCTTCTGTGGCATTCACAGTGTCAGCTCCCCTCTCTCTCAGCTCTCACTATGCTACTCTCTCCCTTGAGAACACTGGATCGCATGTGACCCCCAGTTCCAGCACCTCCCTGTTTGAAAATCTTAGGACTTTGTTTTCTTTCCCCATGGAACATTATGCCTTGACCTCCCTTACTTCCTCCTTTTTAATTTATAGCCTTTATGGTATTCTGCCACAAATAGTTTTGGCACATCAGAAATAGTATTCAAAGGTTCGTGTTTCCTGACTTCCCAAACTCTGGGCCAAGTCTTCGGACATCCACGATCTTATTTATCCACATTCTTATTGGTCTGTTCTGTGACCTTGGACAAAGTCCTTAGAAGTTTGCCTTTGCCTCTCATTCTTCATAAAATATATCAAAATAACTGGCTTCTAGAGAAATGTTGTTAGGTATTAGAGAGAATATGAATGGGACTTGAAAGAGGAGAGGAAAGGGGAGGAACCTGAGGGTTATCTCTTAAAGATGCTTAAAAATTCCCCTTTTAAAAGAAAGTTAGTTAAAATAAAAACATGAGTTTCTCATCTTACCTCCTGGTGGGCAAAAAGTAAAACAGAAAGCTGCCTTGGGAGAAGATTTGGGAGAAAGAGCCATACTACTGGAGAAGGCCATCTTCATTCCGACCCTGCTTATGATGGATCTTAGCTATTGATGGAGAAGAGGGGGAGTATAATTATTGCAAGAACATGTTGAAGTGTTAAGTAGACCAAAGCAAACAAAACCAAAAACCTTTTGTTCTCCCTGGTACATGAATTTGAAGAGTTCTTACGGGCTTGGGCAATAATGGCTTACTAAGGGAAGTACCCTGTGCAAGCATGAGGGCATGAGTTGGAACCCCCAGCAGCCACAGAAAAGCCAGGCACATCAATGGCCAGCCAGTCTAGCCTAAGCCATAAATTAGAGAGAGCTTGTCTTAAAAAAAAAAAAGGTGGCAAGAGATAGAGAAACCAGCATCAAGTTTGGCCCCCATACTCCGATACGTGGGGGTCACAGTCACACACACGGAGAAAAAAAGACGGAAATCAGTTTTGCTTCTATACCTCGGGAAAAGCAGATTTTAAAAAAGAATTAGAAGGAACTGGAGAGATGACTCAGCAGTTAAGAACACTTGCTGTTCCTCCAGAGGACCCTAGTTTGATTCCCAGCACCCAAATGGTGGATAACAAGCATCCATTATTCCAGATCCAGGGGATCCAACACCCTCTTCTGGCATCTGTGGGCTTTTCACCACACAGGTACACTTAACACACACAGGCAAAACATTCATGCACATAAAATAAAATGTAAAAAAATAATTAGAAAGAGTTCTTTCTTTGTTGGCATCAGACAAAAGAGCCCTTTTAAAGTATTTGCCTCCAGCTTAACTTTGGAGCAGATGCTGTAAAGTGTTTTGACTGAGCAGCATCTGTGCTCCCCTCTTTCCATCTCCTTGTCTAGGTCAGTTGACATCAGTGTTCCAAAGGACTGCAGTGTACTTCGTCAAAGAGCACATTTTTTTATGACTTAGTTCATTGAAATGTTTTCTAGGTGAGGCAGGCCATGGTTTCTCTAAATAAAGGTGCCAGATTCATCTGCCTGCAAGGCCGAAGGTGTGAGATAGAGGGGATCTGGACTGGCTGCACAACCCTGTAATAAGGAAGCCATAGTGCAGCTAAATGTGTCTTGATTATTTGAGAATGTAAGACTATGGCTGTCAAGTTCCCTTTTTCTTTCAAGAACCTCAAATCTGGGTGTTCTATATGTGATTCTTTTTTTAAGTGTTGGCTTATATATTTAAATAAAATCTTGTGTGATCCAAGCAAATCTTTGGAACGAAGACTCGAGTCCCTGGGTTTTACTTCAAACCTACACAGAGATTCTCAGAATAGATCTTAGTTAAGTGCCTAGAATTAATGCATCTAAGAAGCTTGATTTACTAATAAGACCATCAAGTAAAGAAAACAATAAATTAAAAATTTTCAAGCTCATTGGTCACAAGAATCTGTCAAATTCTTTTAAAGCATATGAAGTTGGTTTGAATTAGTGTTTGATTTATTATTAGGACATATAACAAAAAAGTCCTATTTCTCTTGTGTTGTGACAGCTGTGTGACTTCCTGCCACAGCTGACACTCCTCCCTGAGATTTATGTAGATGATGCCAGCCATCCTTCTTCGTAGTTTTGACATTGCAGCTTACTCTTCCTGAAAAGAGATGAATTCCTGAAGGGAAGGAAATACCTTGCAATAGAAGTTTTGAGTCTCTGACTTTCTCACATTCACTTCAAAGTTTAGGTTTTAAAGGGCGGTTTTAAAGTAAAATATTCCACTTAAACTAATTGTGGGGCAGGAGAGTTGTCTCAGTAGTTAAGAGCACTGACTTTTTTGCTGAAGAAAACCCAGGTTCAGTTCCCAACAGCCACATGGCAGCTCACAACTATCCTTAAATAACTCTAGTCTAGGAGATCTGACACCCTCTTCTGGCCTGTGGTGCACTTACATAGATGCAGACAAAACACTCATCCACATAAAACAGCGTAAATAAACCAAAAACAATTTTTACAAGGAACTAATCCAGCCTCTGTATTTTTAATGTACATTTAACTATATTAGGGTTCATCTAGAGGAACAGAACTGAAAACATACATATTTATATGTGTTTATATATAAAGAATTTATGTTGGCTACTTTATTCATTAGGGAGACAGTCTGAGTAGTCTAACAGTAGCTTTGTTTCATGGGAAAGGCTGAGACTCTGGTAGTTGCTGGATATTTTGCCAGTCCCAATCTGACACTGAAAGCCTACAAGATTCCTGGAAATCTTCTGGTCTTCAGTCTAAGTTGGAGCCCTAAGTTGGTTCTACAGTCAACAAAGGAATGCCACAGCGACAATAAGATAGATAAACTGGCCAGTGAGAATGAAGACAAGCAGGCCAAAAGCAAAAGCTCCCTTCTGCCATGTCCTTTTCCCTGAGTGGCAACCAGATCCTGCCCACATTTAGAGTGGGTCTTCTGGCTTTAAATAATCTGATCAAGAAAGTCCCTCTTGGTTTAGTTAATTTCAGATGTCAAGCTAACAACCAAGATCAGTCATCACAGTTACCGTTTTTGTGAGACTGGAATCTTATAAAATAGGAGCATCCTGTTGGATTGAATTTAGGATTCACCTATAATCCTAGCACCTAGGAGGTAGAGACTAGAGGCCAAAGGATTTCCAGTTCAAGGACAGCCTGGGCCAATAGCAAGACCGTCTCAAAATATGAGATATTGTCATAATCTTTTCATAAGTATTAAAGAATTGAGAACTTAACATGAGAGCTCATTCTCTACAGAAGCTTTAAAATGTATATTAAAGGTATCATTCCCTTGCTCCAACATCCCTTGGCTATTTGTTGTCAAGTCTATATAATAAGACTTACAGGTCAAACAGACTGGAGTTGGAATTTCAGGTCCATTTCTTGCTAACTGTAGTAGTTCACTTCTTACAGGAATATGTCTTGACATCCTTGCAGTATTGTTATGTATCCTAAATAAGTACTGTGAGTAAAGTCTTTAAAAGGTGCCAGGCACAGAGTGGGTACTGGCATACCCCAGTAAACTTAGCCCCTTTACTTAGCTTAGAGTAACCAGAGCATACCTGCCTTCCAGGCCTAATTTATCTGAAACATCACCCTTCCTGCTGAAAGCAAGGTGGTCAAGTAGACAAAGGAAACTGTTTCTAAGTTCACAGTTGCCTCTACTTAACATCTACCACACTTTTCTGTACAATGAGTAGAACTGAATTCAATTATCCCTAAGTCTGCTTGAGTTACAGTTTAGAAGCTCTCCATGGGAGCAACTCCTCTAGGCAGGTCCTCACAGAGTGGCAGACTTGCATGGAGCCATAGCCTGTGGAGCCTGTGATCTCAGACACTTGCTTTCATTTCAGCCAGTTTATGGTAACCGAATTCCAAGTATGTTGATAGACAAAAATCCCCTTCAGTCACTTTATACTGAGACTCAGAGATAATGTGGGCCATCTGTCTGTGATTCTGTTCTAGTGAGCAAGTCCACTTAAGAAGCTAAATTCTAGACAAGAGTTTTTTCAATGACTACCAAGATACTCCTTGGGAGTGGTTCATAGCATGCCTGGTAGTCATAGTAAGCACCATGTTTTTGCCCCAGATAACTTGGTCTAAAACAAAAATCAAGGTTTATAATGTAGTTTAATATTGAAAAATCTCTGCTTTTAAAGCTTCACATTTAAATTTTTTTAAATTTATTTTTAGTTTATTTGTATGCATGTTTGCCTGCATGTATGTATGTGCACCACATGTGTGCAATGCCCACGGAGGCCAGAAGAGGGTGTCAGATCCCCTAGAACTAGAGTTACAGATAGTTGTAAACCATCCTGTGTCTGCTGGAAACTGAACCCAGGCCCTTTACAAGGGCAGCTAGTGTTTTTGACCACTGAGCCGTCTCTCCAGCCCCTGAGGCTTCACCTTTTGAGGAGCTCAGTTCAGGGCGTTAAACATAGCTCATTCCATTCCTCCAGCACAGATGTTACAGGAAAGTTTCTCCTTCTTGTATTCTTTGTATTCTGCTCTCTTAATTTGTTCATTTGTTCATCAAATGCTTAGAACCAAATCATTGTGTTCATTGTCTGATTTTAAGTGTTCCCTACAGGCTTGAAAGTCTTAACTCTTTAGCAAACACATGATCTTGGACTGCTTGTTGTTCTGGTAAAATGCGGGAAGAGGCAACAGAACTTTGGCCTGATGTCAAGGCTCTGGGAGAGAAGTTTATTAGGCACTCAAATGTGATAAGGAAAAAAATAACAACAATGAAATCTTTTAGAAAGTACTTATGAAAAATTTAGACTATGAGAATTTGACTTTGATAAATTAGAAAGCCAGAAACAAAACTAGTTCCCTCTGGGTTTCCTTATCCTACTTATCCTTAATCAGCCAATAATTCTAATGGCTTTAAATGGGTCTGTAAATGGCCTGCTGTATGTATGACCTCACATAAACATAGAGTTTTAGAGAAGACTCACTTAGACAAGATGTTAGGAGATATATGATGACAAAGTCACCCAATGTTGAGAAACTAAAGAGTGTTAGCAAAAGTGGGTGTCAGTAGAAAATCGGTACTTTAGAATTTTTTGTGGAGTTACCAAGAGTCTGACATTATGATATGCTTGTAGGAAAGTGTCTCCAAAAGCTTAAGACATAGTTCCTGTTCTTAAAGATCCTAATGACAGTCATTGCCAAGGGACAAGACCTAGGCTAGACTTTGTAAGCTACATGAGGTTTAAATGTTCCTAAAGACCATTTTGGAACAAGGTACAGTATGAGCCCAAGCAGTTGACTTGGGCTAGTGAGATGGCTCGGCAGGAAAGGCACGTTCCACCAAGCCTGACAACCAGCGTTTTATTCCTGGGACCCACATGGTAGAAGGAGAGAACCAACTCCTGCAAGTTGTCCTCTGCCCTACACACAGCAGGACATTTGATCTTTAAGATTTCGGTGTAGCGATTGTTTTTTAAGTCCTGGGGCTAGAGAGATGGCTCAATGGTTAAGAGCACTGGCTGATCTTGCAGAGGACCCAGGTTTGGTTCCCAGTACCCACATGGCAGCTAACAACCATCTGTAACTTCAGTTCCATGGGATTTGACACCCTCTTCTGACCTCCATGGATACTGCACTTACACACATGTAGGCAATACGCTCACACACATAAAAATAAGAATAATAAATAAAAAAGAAGTGCAAACAGCATTATAAGTCACTAGTGTAAGATATCCAGAGCACTAAAGCCCTGTGTGTGTCTACTGCATATGTACCAGTGTGCATGGTTGGCCCTGGGTTTCTATGTATGAGTTTTACATTCATGGATTCAGCCAACTGCTGATTGAAAATACTCAGGAAAAATATCACTCTGTACTGAACATTTATAGACTTTTTGTCCTTATTCCCTGAACAATAAAGCATAACCCCCAATGTGCATTTACATTGTTTTAGGAATGGCAAGTAGTCTCGAGATGAATTAGTGTGTGAGAGCTGTCCAGCACAATGGTGCACACTGCTGAAGAAGGATTGCTTGAGCCCTGAAAGTCAGGCCACTGTCAGCTACACAGCTAGACCTCTATCTAAAAATTAGACAATAAAATTCATTAGCGAATATGCACAAGCTGTTGCATATACAGTGAGCTTTTGTAGGGGACTTGAACATCCACAGTTTAGGTTTGTGCAGGAGATTTCTGAAACCAGTCCCTCTGCACCCTGAGGGACAACTGTATTTATATTTATTTTCTTTTTTTTTAAAATTTATTTATTTTGGTCTTTTTCGAGACAGGGTCTCCCTGTAAGTCTGGCTGGCCTAGAACTTACCATGTAGACCAGACTGGCCTTGAACTCACAGAGATCTGCCTGCCTCTGCCTCCCAAGTACTGGGACTAAAGATGTGCACCACTATGCCCGGCTATATTTATATTTCTTAAAATAAGTTTATATATTTACATTTACTATTCATTTGCTATAGTTTATGAGGAAGGTATTTTGCCCTCAGTTTGGAGATATAGAGAGGAAAGAGGTTAAATAAAGTGTTCAGTATTACATATAAAAGAAGCAAAACTCAACGTTAAATTAGATTTGAAAAACAATTTTTTCCTAATTGTTAAGTACAATTGGGGTTTATTTAAATGGCTTTAAGGAGACATACAAACTTAGTTGAGATATTAAAATGCTGCCTCTGTATTAGAACACAAGCCCAATACTTTGTTTTACAACAGGGTCTCACCACATTCCTCAGGCTCATCTCTAACTCATTGCCTCAAGTAGTTCTCCTGCCTCAGCTTTCTGAGTAGCTGGGGCTTAGAGGTGTGTAGGCCATATCTGGCTCCAACACTATGTAGCTTCTTCAGCTCTGGGTTCCTTATTACGTTGCAGGTAACTTGGGTCCAGCTGGGAAGGATTCCCTTGAAGACTCAGCCCCTTGGATGTTGGCCTGAGGCCTTCCTCAGATCCTCCTGTGCACCTGTCAATTGAGTATTTTACAACATACCAGCTGGCTTCATCAAAGTATGCAGACAGCAGGTCAGGAGAGACTGGGATTCTGAAGCCTCCATCCTGCAACCATCACTTCCATCCTCCTCTCTTGATGAGAGGCAAGCACTTGGCCCGCACTCAGGGAGGAGCCTACACAGGGGTAGATACTGGGTGGTACTGTCACTGTGAGGCGTGGCAGAAGTGACCTACCACAGAGCCCTGATCCAGGAAGTCAGACCTGAGACCAGTTAGTCCGGCTGCCCAGTTTTCTCTTCCCATGTGAGTTCCTGCCTGGTTCTTACTCTGCCTTGAGGGACCTGTAACCATACCTCCTAGTGCAGTTCAAACAGGAGCCAATCATGAATGCTGGTCCTTCCCCTTCCTGGGATAGCCACTGAACATGTATGTGTGTTATTAGGTGCTGGATTCAGTGAAGAATATAGAAAAATGAGAAAGTTGTTCCTGCGTTAATATGA
Source organism: Eospalax fontanierii (assembly GCA_035773235.1). Taxonomy (NCBI): domain Eukaryota; kingdom Metazoa; phylum Chordata; class Mammalia; order Rodentia; family Spalacidae; genus Eospalax; species Eospalax fontanierii. Next base: position 55,762,243 of record CM069542.1, on the reverse strand, counting down.
TAGAATCAGATAGAGACATTTTTCTTTCAGTAAGTATTAGCAAAATTAAAATAAAGCCACATTTAATATGCCTGCTCTCCTTGCAATAGTGCTCAACTGAACTGTTATCTAAAACATCTGTAGGGAATGCTTCTGGGTAAAGAGTGCTTTCTTCAGCTTCTCTAGAACCTGTGCTTATAAACCCTGTTGGACTTACCCCAAAGCACAAGATACAGCTTGAAATACACCTGAATTTCTCACAAGCCTTTTCCATAGCTTTAGTCGGTTGTTTTTCTACCTGAAACACTCCAGTAACCTCTCTAAAAATAGATCTCAGACTACTTTAAAGACTCCTTTCTATATTCCTGCTTGCTGGTTTTCCTTAAGATTCAAAGCCTGCCTGCCTGACTGTTGGATATAAGACTTTAATCATCAGGGAGTAGAAATACTGAAGTGACCAAAGCCTTGTGCCAACAAGACTGTCATGGACATCTTCCTTGCAGGAAGGAAAGCCATGCTTCTTTGGGTGGTGGAAGCTCTGGGTGTCGAGTGATGGGTAAGGAAACCCACAGAAGGACAAGTAGGCATGAATCTAAGTTTGTTTGTGACTTTTTAGTCAGCCTGGAAGAGAGAGGAGTTAGTTGCAGGGGCCTGGTAAAGCTGAAGCCAAAGTTAAGACTTGCTCACCTAAAAGGAGTAGTTTGCTTAGGGCCGAAAGGACTGCGTATGTCACCCTGAACTCCCTAGCTGCTCCTGTGATACCCTTCCAGCTCTGGCATCAACAGGGGGTCCAGCTCCTACATAGCCTTAAAGGGAGAAGTCTTTCTTTTCTCTCCAGACAACTCAGAGAACGCCAGGCATTGGGACTTTCTGATCTGAGAATTTAAAGGAGGAACTAAGGGTACTTAGTGGCTTGGCTGCTTGCCCTATAGAGCAAGTTCAGAACCTCTGCTCACCCAGGTGAATCACTCTGGGTTAGGTCCACTGCAGTTTTGTTGGACAGTGCTTTTGCTCTTTGGCTCTTGTGCCTGGCAGTGTTGCTGCAGAGTTGGTGGCAAACCGTTTTTCTGCATCCCTTCAGCAGACACTGTGCATCCATTGCATCATTCATACCCCTTGCAGAAAAACTAAAAGGAAGATGATTTGGGCTCCTCTTTTACAAATGAGGAAACTGAGGCACATTCGCAAGTGGTAACCTTGGGTTTAAATCCAGCCTTGTCTGGTTGTGACTCCGGTTTTTTGTCTTATCACAGTGCCTGTGAGAGAGAGACCACCCCTTCCTCAAAGTGGTGGGTTCTGAGCTACAAGGAGAGGAGCAGCCATAGCATTGCCCCACCCACGGCCTCATCAGAAGGGTGATAGGCGGGTCAGGCGTCCTTCCAAAGAGCCTGTGAGAGAGCACCTACCTAGATTGTGTCACAAGGCTTGATAGAAGAGGTCTGGATGTTGAGCGACACTAGATTACCCACCTAAAATATGGAAGGTGAGGAAGGTGAGCAGGCGGGCTCAGGCCTGAGGAAAGCAGCACTGGAAGGGATCAGTCCTTCACACTGCTAAGAGCCTTGAGTTGTAACCTGAGTGTAGAGGAGAGCCGTCAGGAGTGAGGGTGTGAGTGTGAAGCCCTCTGCTGTTCAGTGTATGTCAGGAAAGAGTAGGGGCTGCTGCATGCATTCAGTGCACCAGAAGTACTTTGGGTTGTGCAGTCAGTCTCACGGAGGCTGGTCTTCCAGAATATTCCTTATACTTTTTGGAGCAAGGTTGTTTGTTCATGCCGTAGGGTGTTTCTGATGGTGGTACAGAGCTCATAAATCATTTTCGTCCTTTTATGCCACACTCCACCTGTGTTCAAATTTTGTGTATGTGGTTTGGGAGTTTTATTTTTGTTGTAGTATCTGTTTGTTTCTTGCTTTCTGACAGAGTCTCACTATGTAGCTCTGGCTAGCCTGGAACTCAAAGATCTACATGCTCTGCCTCCCCCACCAAACCTGGCAAACCCCCCGCCCCATGTGAAACTCAGTCCTTTTCTCCGGCTTTTTGGTAAAGTTTATTTAGTTTATCTTCTGTGAACAGTGAAGAGACTATGAGACTTTAAACTGAAATTCTCAGTCTGAGGGTATAGCTCAAAGGGAAAGCATTGTCTGCAGTGTGCCAGGCCCTGGACTCCATCCCCAGCAGCACAGGACAAGTGCAACAGAAACATGAATGTAGTTCAAATAGAAATATTCTGTGCTAAAGTGTGTGTGATAAGCCCTAGCATGCAATTAAGAAAGTAACAACAAGCCAGGCATGGTGGGCACAGGCCTTTAGTACCAGCACTTGGGAGGCAGAGGCAGGTAGATCTCTGTGAGACCGAGGCCACCCTGGTCTACGTAGCGTGTTTTAGGCTAGCTGGGGCTACAGGGAGACACTGTCTTAAAAGAGAGAGAGAAAGAGAAAAAGTACTCAAAATATGGTAAAAATCATAAAAGAAATTAGAAGGCTATATCAGAAAACAGCAGGAAAGGAAGAACGGAGAGTCCGAGATGGGAGACAGTCAGAAAGCAAGAGTTAAGTTGGAAAATATAATCCTACCCTATCAGTAATAAATACAAATGTGAATGGGCTGGGCAGTCCACTTGGATTATTGGGCTAGATTAAAAGACACTCTAACTTATGCTGGATAAATAAAATGGAGACTAGGAACAAAGTAGAAAAGGTTAGTGAAATGAAAGGTTTTTATGTTTATTCTGTGTGTGAGAGTGTGTGTGCATGTGTGAGTGCATGTGCATACCACAGTGTGTGCGTGGAAGTCTGTTAGTTTGCTTTCCTGTTGCTGTGGTAGAAACACTGACTGAGGGAACTTATAAAAGGAAGAGTTTATTAATTTATGTCTCTAAAATGGCAAGAGTCCATCATGGCGGCAGAGGCATCTAGAGTAGACACAGAGCCTAAGTGCTCACATCTTCACACAGGCACAAGAAGCAGAGAGTACCTGGAGAACCAACAAGGCTTAAGAACTCCCTAAACCTGCCCTTCAGTGACAAGCTTCCTCCAGCATGGCCCCACCTTATAAGACTTCCCAAAACAGAGCCACCACATGGAGACAAAATGTCCACATACTTAAAGCCTCTGGGGGACATTCTCATTCAAACCACCTCAAGGTCAAAGAAAAACTTCTGGGAGTTGGTTCGCATCTGTGAGTCTGGCTCCTTCTTGTTTCTCCTGCTATGCAGCAGCTGAATCCTGAGTTTCCTGCCAATCTCCTCTTCCCCTAGCCAGTTTCACTTTAAGAACCCTGGGATGCAGACTACTGCATCCTACTTTTTTGCTGGGGGTCCAAGGATTGAACCCAGGTCATCACACCTATGTGGCAAGTGCTTTTTGACTCATTGAGCCATCCTCACCCACATCCTCCTCCCTTTTAAATCAACAAAATATTTGACAGTCTTTTCTTGGATTGACCAAGAGAAAAAAAAAAGACTCAAGTTACTAGAACCAGAAATGAAAGAGAGAGCAATAGTATAACCTCAGGAAATAATGGTTATAAAAGAATCCTATGAACATTCATATGCCAATAAATTGTCCAGCTTAAGTAGTGGACTAGAAAGGTATTAGGTAGAGATATGCTGCCTAATAATAGACATCGTGCTTTATGACATGCTGCCTAATAACAGACATCGTGCTGTATTTGCAGGCTACTGCCTTCTCCTCTCAAGGACGCAGTAGAGGTGACAACCTGGAGAAGATGCTATACAGTGCAGGAGGTGAACTCTGCCCTCAGTAAAATCCAGCTGGTGGGGTATTCTCAGAAAATTGTGAGTACTAATCTCCTAGTAAGTCCTTTGTGAATGCTGCCTGTGCAGGTTGGTCCTTTGGAGAAGTCTCTCACCTTTGCGACAGAAAAAAGACCATCCTTCAGTTCCCTCTACTCTTGCTTCCTTTTTAAAGTTTTTTATTTATTATTTTTAATTTTTTTGTGTATGATCATTTTGCCTGCATGTGTGTAAGTGTACCATATTCATGCAATGCCTGCAGAGGTCAAAAGAGGGCATCAGATTCCCCAGAACTGGAGTTACTGGTTAACTATGTCGGGGCTGGGTATCAAACCCGAGCCCTCTGGAAGAGCAGCCAGTGCTCTTTAACCACTGAGCCATCTCTCCAGCCTCTTGCTTACTTCTTAGTACACCCATTCTTAACGCCTCATTTCCTGTCTCCAGCTAGCATTGGCTCAGCCAGTTGGTGATGAGTCTGGAGAAAAGTACCTGTCCTGTCATCACAGGAGAAACTGCAGACTGCATTACCTTCATTAAACAAGTGTGAAATGGCAAACTGAGTCCATTTACTCTAGCTAACTGTTATTCACCCTGTTTCTGCCCACCCACCCCTACCCTCTCACCCTCCAGACCCCGACCCCCTCTCCCCCTCACTGCCCAACCCGCAGCCCCATCTCCTACTCTACTGACTGAGCTAGGTGGGCTGGTCTCATCCAGGGAGCCCATTGTTTCTGCAACTCTGAGAAACTTGTTTTTCCCAACTGAAACTTAGAAACTTTCTGTTAACTGAAAAACTCTGTTAACTGACCTGCCCCTGGTCTGGTGTAACTATGGTGATCTGACGTAACTGTGGTTATTGATTTGCCCCTGGCATGACATAAATTATGGCTTTAAGCCTTATAAATCCTGCGCTACCTCTCCTTGGGGTCAAGAGTTCTTTTTGGCATTAGCCCACTCTCGACAGCTGGCTATTAAAAGGACTCCTGATTTCGCCCTCACTATGAGCAGCTCCTCTGCCTTGAAAATTGGCATTACAAGTGTAGTAGCGAATGGAGCCATTTGGCAAGAATGACTTTTGAGCTTTGACCTAAATAATAAGGGTTCCTGTTCTGTTGACCCACAACTGGAGCCACTCAGAGCAACCAGGACCCTAACATAAAGTGAAAAAGGAAAATCATCTTGGGCTTGTTCTGTTTGTAATATGTCACCGTCGCCTTTTATAACTGGGTCCTGTGTGCTTGGTGACAAAAGGTGAGCTGAAACTCTCAGGTGGCAAAGACTCAGAATCACCTGCTGTCTACAGCATGCATCTCTCCGTTATTTCCATTTTCTTTCTGGTTTGCTTTAAAATAAAGATACTCTTGTTGCTCTTTCCTACAAGCTTGTCTACGGACCAGTTGCTGATAGACCCCGTGTTCTCTATGTGATTCTTCTTAGGAACTTTTTGGTGCCGTCCAGGTGACCCCTCTAAGCTCTGGCTATGCACTGGGAAGCTCCAACTGGATTATCCAGTCACATTATGAGAAAGTATCTTATGTCTCTGGATCCTCCTTGCTTACAACACACCCTCAGGTAACTTCTCCTTTAACCACCAGCTTATGGTTATTTAATCCAAACTCAGAATTTATCCATCAGCCATTTTTTAAGTCTTTCTAATCTTGATTTCTTCTGATACACCAACAAAGTTAGACTGTTCAGGGACAGTTCTAAGATACTGATTCCTTAGTCCTTCCAAAGCCCTAGCCTGATGAGGGCCACAGAAGGTTGGTTTACTTGGCACATACTAACTGCTGAATGCTTACCAAATGCAGGTGTCATCATTTATCTAAGCATCAGGGATTAGGTGACTACCATGCCGAGGTGTCTGCTCATGAATCTTATCTTCAGTGATGTAGAGGAGAAGGAGAGTGAGCAGAACAGAAGATGAGTACTCAGATACACTGTGTGATTTCAGACTGTGCTGCAAGTCCTGAGAACAGCAGGCAGACTTATTTCTAGAGTGAGGGAGATAGTTCAGATCGGATGATCAGAACTCAGGAGTTATCTACCTGAAACCAGAATTGAAGAGTGAGCTGTGTGAAGCTGTGAGACAGAACACTGCAGAGGTGGCTGGTGCAGAGGTGGCTGGTGAAGGACCCTACACAGAGCAGTCTGGGCAAATCGGAAGAGCAGAAAAGGCCCTTGTGTCTGTAGCCCACTGCACATAAGCCCTGAGGCCAGGAGAGCAGCAAGGCTGATCACACAGGCCTTGATAGGCAGTGTGAGTTCTGATTTATTTCATTTATTCATTTCTATTTGGAGTGTGATTGTGGTGTGTGTATGTACTTGGCAGTGTGAGTGTGTGACTGTGTATAATCATGCGTAGAGGAAAGAGGTTGATGCCAGGTGTCTTCCTTGGTTACTGCCCACCTTATTTTGTGAAGCAGTCTCTTACTGAAGCTCACCAATGCTGCTAGACTGTCTAGCCAGTGATGGCTCCACTCCCACCTCCAGATAGGGTTACAGGCATGTGCCACCAGGCTAGACATTTCAATCTGGGGATCTGAACTTAGACTCTCATACTTGTGCAGCAGACACTTTACCCACTTAGCGAACTCCTTCGTCCCCTTTCTCTGTATATTTTAATTGAATTTCTGTAACTTTCATACAATATAATTTGATGGTATTTAGATCCCCTCCTCCCCACTGCCCTCTGCCCAACTTAATGTACTCTCATATATATATAATGTGGCCTATAGGATGTGATATGTGATCTGATTAGATCCATTGGGCCCACCAAGAGTCCCATCCCTATAAGAAACTTGTCTCTCCAATTGCCAAAAGTTCCTTAGGTTGGAATTTCTTGCTCACTTCCCCGTGTCTATACTGGGATTTTTGTCTGGTTTGAGCTTGCGTAGGACTTGTGTGGGTTGTCACCATTTCTGTGAGTTCTTAGGAGTAACTGACAAGCTGTCTGGAAGACTCTTGTGGTCACCCACCTCCTCTGGCTCTGGCAATCTTTCCACCTCCTCTTCTGCAGTGATCCCTAAGCCTTGGGAGACAGGGGTTTGCAGTAGCTGTCCTATTCAGGGATAAGCACTCTGTGGCCTCTTGTTCTCTGCACAGTGGGCAACAGTGGGTTTCTATATTAATCACCATCTGCTGCATTTGGAAACTTCTCTGGTGAGAGCTGAGAGACGCTCACACATATTCATCATATGTGTAGAGATTGCATTGAAGATGTGTCATTTAGGGTTAAATGTCTCACAGACACTTATTCTCTGCATATGACCAGTTTTGGAACTCCGTAATAGCCTCCATCTGCTGCAGAAGGAAGCTTCTTTGATGAGGGTTGAAAGGTATACTTGTCTGTAAATATGAGAATGTAGATTTAGAATAAAGTAAGAAATTACCTTGGTCTAGGGATGTGGCAGACTCCAGCCAGCTGCCAGCCTCTACTGGTTCCCTGGGATCTAGTCAGAGTGCTCTAACAGATCAGGGACTGTTTGTAGCTCAGCTTTCCTACGGCTCTTGTCCCCATTATATGACCATAAACTTCTATAGTGCATCCAGAACAAAGCACTGAACCAAAACTAAAAACTTTTGGGGAAATTCAGAGGAAGAAAACAATGTTGAACTGAACCGAACCTGCCTACCCAGGGGCTGCCTTGGAGCTTAATAATTGACTTAAAGGCTTCAAATTTAAAATATTTCTTTTAGATCCATGGACAGAATCCACATTTATTATCGTGGGGTCTACAAGACTTCAAGCAAACAAAGCACTAGGAGTTCTCCCTGAGCTCCCAGGGGAGAAGGATCAGGCAGAGGGTGTAAAGGGAAGTTGTCAGTGCTGGAAGACTTGGTTGTGGCCCATTACCCAGGGCAAGAAGGAGCTCCCCTGAGGAGCTAAAGGAATAAGAACCCCTCTGCCTCTAACAGTCAAGATGCCCACTGCGCACTGCCAGTGTGCTTAGGGGCTTCCCGTGGGTACTCCTTGTTCGGTTCTACGACAGTTACTGCTTTTTAAATTTTTATTTTCTGTGTGTGGGTGTTTTGCCTGCATGTCTGTAAGAGGACCATGTGTGTGCAATGCTGGTAGAGGCCATAAGAGGGTGTCGGATTTTTCTTGAACTAGTGTTACAGATGGTTATCAGTCACCATGTGGGTGCTGGGAATCAAACCCAGGTCCTCTGCAAGAGCAGCCAGTGCTTTTAACTGCTGAGCCATCTCTCTAGTCCCAAGTTACTGTTTTTAAAAGGTATCTTATGCCTTCTTTCTGGGCAGACTGTACAACTGCTTAGAGTTTCAGAAAAAAATAAATGTCTTAAAGATAAGAAAGCTGTTAAATATTTTATGGTGCATCTGCACAATGCAATCTTAGGCAGACACTGGCTAGCATGTGGAAGACAGAATACCTGGTGCCCTAAGGAAAATCCACTACAAAGCACCAGAAAGATCATAAAAGCAGGCTGCAATTCTATCTGAATATTAGGGGCTGCAAAGGTTTTTTTCTTCTAAGATTTAAAAACAAACTTTTAGATTATACTCTGGCCCATCCTCTAAGATTTCTGTATCCATATTCTCCCTCTCTCTCGTTATGTGTCTTGATGTGTGGTTTATCTTGTTATAGGTTTGGCTCAGGGCTTACTGCAACAGGGTGACTCTTTTCTCTCAGGGGTGACACAGACACATCTTTGTTGGCTTCCTTCATCTCTGTCGTCTTCTTTTTAAAGACTTTAGGTTTAAGTGTGTGTGTGTGTGTGTGTGTGTGTGTGTGTGTGTGTGTGCAATGCCCATGGAGGCCAGAGGAGGGCATTGTGTCCCTTGGAGCTGGAGTTACAGGTAGCTGTAAGCTATGTGACATGGGTCCTCTATGAGCAGCAAGCAAGCTCTCTGAATGGCCGCACATCTCCAGTCCCACCTCCCTTGCTATATGTTCTTTTTCCATTCCACTTTTGCTGTGGTTTGTCTGTGGTTTGGGGGATGAACCCAGGGCCTTGTACATGCTAAGCAGGCACTCTACTGCCAGGGCTGCACTTCCAACTTCAGTTCACTTTTTTGGCTTTGGCCTGTATACAGCTGATCTATTTCTGAATCTTCAGAGCTTACCTGACTACTGGCTTCTCACAGCTGCCTACCGGGTATTTGGTCTTTCGGGGTGGCTATGCTGCAATACACTGAACACTTGGGTGTATTTCTTCCTTTCCACATTGAATTATAGGCCTTTGAGTCCTTAACCGTTTCAGAAGTTCCTCCTTCTCTGTCATCCAGGGTCTCTAACACGTAGAAGACCTCGCAGTCACTCCGTGTCCTTGCCTGACTGCGGTCCTCACTGCCGCAGCCAGGCTGAGAGTTCTGCGCACTTACTTCATCTGCCTTCCGCACCCTGGCTCTCTTCCCTTTGGATCCCTGGATCAGGTTCCCATCCGAGAGGGAGATGAGCTCACCTTGGGAGTGCCCTCTTGTCCCTCCCCACCACCCTTGCCCTTCACTGTCTTCTGTAATTGTTGTCCCAACATGCCGATCCTGCGGCACGCGGTTGGCTCTTCATTGCTCACTCTATAGGGCATCCTTCTGACCTTCTTGGCCCTTTCTCAATCACACTTTCTCTCTTTTCACTCATTTCTTTTCCAGCTCTGCAGAGCTCTCCACATTAGAGCCAAATGAATTCATGTGACATCTGCAGGTCACCTCGCTGTTGTCTTCTCCCAGACCTGCTCCGCAGTGCCCCCACTGCCTCCCACCTCCCGGCTTCTTCCGTTTCCCAGAGGCACATGCTCTCTCTCTCTCTCTGCTCTCGTTCTGCATCCATCTGCTCAGCAAATGTTGATTCGCTGAGGCATCTCACCGTGCAGTAGGGACACAGAACTTCATAGTCCTATGACAAGTAGATGGTGGGCAGTTGTAGTGCAGTGTGGTTAGTCCTGCAGCCAGAGGTCTCGGATACCCTGGCAGACATCACATACAGAAGGGACATCTCAGGATAGAAAGGGCTGGAGTGCCACAGAGGTGGCAGTGAGTGATCTGGACCATGTTTAATTGGGTCTTAAGCTCTTTAGCCAAAAACAGAAAGTAAAACTAGAACCAAAACTTCATATGCTAAAAAGCCATATAGTATTGACCTGACCTGGCCTGGCACAGCCTTGACTTCATGCCTCTGGCATTTGTACACTTAATGCAGACTTTTAAATCTGTATTTTCTTTGTAGTACAGAGACTTGACTCAGAGCATCATATGTACTAGGCAAACACTCTGCCCCTGGGCAGTATCCCAAGCCTTTGCTTTATATTTTCCCAGAGCTGAGGAGGTAAATACAGGCAAGTCACTGGTGCCTGCTGGTCAACAGCCTAGCCACATCGTGATGCCCAGGTCCCAGCGGGAGACCTTGTCTCAAAAAACAAGGCTGACAGACCCTGAAGAATGACACCAAAGTTGACTTCTGTCCTCTACCTGCAGACACATGTGAACACACACCTGCACACACAGGTGAACACACACCTGAGCACACAGAAAAGTGTTAACTCACAGCAAAGTTAAGGAATCAGCCTACATGTCTGTATACACAGTGGAGCTTTAGGCTGCCACAAAGAAAAGAGAAATGATTTGCAGAAAATGGATAGAACTAACAATCACCAGGCCAAATGAACCAGACTTAGAAGTGTTTTCTCTCAGATACTGAGTCTATAAATCCTTCTACCACGACAAGAGGACTAGGAGGATGGCACGTGGGTAAGAGTGCTCGTCACCCCAGCATGAGGACCTAAGTTCAGATCCCCAGAACCCACATGGAAAAACTAGGCATGACTATACGTGCCTGTGACTTCACTGCTGCTGTGGCCAGGAGACTGGAGGGTCATTGAGGCTTGCCACAGCCAGGGAAGTATTCAGGTCGGTGAAACCCTGTCTCAGTGGAATAAGGTGGAGAGTGATAGTGCGGAGTGGCCTCCACACACACACACAGGTGTACAGACCTTCATACCCACATGCACACATTCCATACACATGGACAAACAACATAAAAGGTATTTGGGACCAGTGGGAGAAGGAGAAGGAGCAGAGGACGATGGAGAGGTGAATATGGTCGCTGTGCAAGTGTGAAGATGCTGCGCTAGAACCTGTTATCTTAGAAGTGAACATATGTGAATGAAACATAAGGGAAGGTTGACCGCTGGAGGGCCGGCACAGCAGCCACTGCATTCCTGTAGGCTGGCAGTGCTCACTGCCTCACCGGCAAACTTGTTTATAGCTCAGTTTTGCAAGGCATTTTTGACTCCTAAACAAGATAGATTTCTCTTTCTGTGTGCTTGAACAAAATGTTCCCCTTAAGCACTCATCCGGTACCATTGACATCAGTAATTTGTGTATTTGCCCTTTGGTGACAAGGACATTTGAAGTGTTGATGTGTATTCATGTTTGCCTGCATATATGTAAGTGTACCCTGTGTGTACAATGCCTACAGAGGCCAGAAGAGAGCATCGGGTCCCTTGGAACTGGAGTTATGGATGGTTGTTAGCCATGTGGGTGCTGGGAACCAAACTCAGGTCCTTGGCAAAAAGAGCCATTGCTCTTAATTGCTGAGCATCTCTCCAGCCTCCTGGGTCTCTCTTTCTTACAGTGTTTCAGGTCACAACCCTTGCTTCTGACCCAGTTGGATCTCTAGAAATGTGCACAGAGGCACGCAGAACCACATACACCATTTCAGGGGGTCTTCCCAGTCAACTTTGGGAGTCCTTATCAGTTTAGTCTGACTTGTATATAAAATTGTTGCCATTTTAAGCTAAATACCCACCCACTGTGTTGCCTTGTCCCTTTTGTCACCCTCTCACTTTCCTTCTGGTGTACACAGGAAGCAATCCAAGGCTGGTTACATATCTGCTGCTAAGAACCATTGTGTTTTACCTAACACACACTTCCTCCCTCCCGTGGAAACAATGGCACAGGGGTGTGGGTCAGAGGTATAGACATGAGTTCTTCCCAAGAAAAGCTGTTAGATGCCTTAGTATATATCTGTGCAAAGAGGAAACAGAAGCTAGTCACATACGTCATCTTCAACCCTGGACTCTGTGCCCACATTAAGAAACTTTTTCTCAGATTTTGAAGCAGTTTAAAACATAGGCCTATACTCATGTTATTTAAAAACTGATGAAGTTGCTGGGAATGGTGGCACACACCTTTAATCCCAGCAGTCAGGAGGCAGAATTGGGTCAATCTCTGTGAGATCAAGACCAGCTTGGTCTGTATATGGAGTTCCAGGCCGGCTGGGGCTGCAGGAAGACCCTGTCTCAGAAAGACCACAAAGATAAGATGAATGAAGCCCCCGTACCCATATCTCAGTCTTCTCGAGAGGTGACAGTCCGGGTGTGGGGCCTCACCAGGCTGCTGGGATATTCTTTCTTTATTATATATATTATTATATATTCTTTCTCGTGGCACAGAGAAAGGAAGGTAAGGCTTCCAGTAGGCTGTGTGGCGGGTCTTTTTCTTCTAATATTCCAAGGAGGGTTTTCAGTGGAAGAGAGGGACAGATTCACCACAGGATGAAAGCACGTGTGAACTCTGCAGCCTCCACCCATATACCTTCCTGTTTCCAGTTCAAATCCTGGTTTCTTTAGGAAAGTAGTATTTTTAATGCTTTGAAAATAGCAGTAGGTTTCAGTAGTGCTGGGTGAAACTGGAACGCAGCGTTGTCTGGGCCTCACCCGTCATGTGCTTCTCGGTGCTCTCATAGCTTGTGCTTGTTTCCTGCACAAACAGAGCTGTTCTGCCATCCCGATTATTCAATTCACATGGTTGCCATGCAAGCAGGAGGAGCGTTCATTCCCCAGGAACTTGCTAGAAATGCAGGTTCTTAGGCCCTGCCTCAAAAAAGTCGGAAACTGTGAGGTGACCTCCACAACTGGTGGCAGTTGTCATGTTTTCCAGGTAACGTGACCCATGGTGAGGTCTGGAAACCTGAGAATGCTTGTGGATGGTGAACTGAAAAGAGGAATCGCTGCGAAGTGCTGTGTGTTAATTGGGGGAAAATGTTTATGCAGTGAAACGGGACTCAGTCCTAAAGATCTGAGTCTCTGAGTCCTGATGTGATGTGAACAACCTGATCACAGCCGAGGTGTCCCTCCACGACACAGGGCAGGGGAGCAGCACGCGCTCTTAATCCCACGCTCCTTGTAGATAACGTCTTTTAAGTTGTTACTTACAGTTCTCCCTTGTTTTTCAGCCTATGGACCAGGCTTCTCTCAAAAACAGTGATGTGCTCCTTCTGACAGGCCTCACCCAGATCCCCACTGCCAACCCTGACGGCATGGTGGGAGAGTTCTGCAGCAACCTCGGTAAGGAGCCTGCTTGGCTGCCCCCTGTCAGCTTGGCAGGGCAGGGAGCCCAAGACATTAAGTCTGTGATGGCCGCTGAAGAGAGCTGAGTGCTCGGACCCCTACCTACCAGCACCTTCAGGTGATGCAGCCTCTGGCTCCAGAAATGCTCATCTTCTGAAATCGGGCCCTGTGTCTGTAGTTCATCCATTGCCCTTCCCATCAGCTGCACCCTTGGGTGTCTCTTCAGAAGCCTTCCACACCCCCAGCTCATGTACTTCTGCCCCTTATTCCATCCTCCCACACGTGCTCATGTCAACAAGAGTGATCCAGAGTAGCTTAGATCTGGAGATGTTCGGAGAGTGGGCTGTGTACCCATGAGCTAGAATTGTTGGCATTTGTAGAGCAGGCACTCCACATTCTCTGGGTTAAGCCCTTACTTCGTGGATTTGGCAGGCAAAGTGCACTTATTGGGGGGCAGTTATCACAGGAGGGAGCAGTCACGCCTTTGCTCTGGGAGTAGCAAAGATGGGCTCCCTTGAAGGTCACGGTAGTGAGTAACAGAATGTTCTTACTGATGCTCGGTTGCTTTCATTTTTTTCTTCTTTCAAGAGATTAAATTACAAGTCCTATGGGAGGCTTTCTACTCAGGAGAAGTTTATTTTCCTTTAGATAAAATTGTCAGTAAAATCTCGAAATGCTGCCCTTATTTTAGGAAAGTAGGTTGGCTGCTGTTTTTACAAGTGTAGACAGCTATAACAAAATGCCACAATCCAGGTGGTTTAGGTGGTGACAGTTACTTCCTACAGTTCTGGAGACTGGGGACTCAGACCCAGGAGCTGGGGCAGGCCTCTGCCACACTGTCAGGTGGTCAGTTAGCCATTCCATGTCCTCACAAGAAGTCTGGTTTCCATTTGTAGACATTAAGTCTGATAGTTACCAGAGGGGTTGGAGCTCAGTCCCTCCACCTCCAGCAACTTGTAAATGATGTCACTCCTGCCCCGAAGATGTTCTCATCTTCTGTGTACGTAGAAGGCACCATCCTTTGACTTAGCCTTGCTGCTAATCATATTCTGGTTTTATTCTTAACTGGTAAAAAGTCAAAAGTAATTTATTCTTACTGTGGGAAAGTAGTTAGACTGATCTCAAATAGAATCTGAGCTTTGTATTTTTTTTAATAGTCTTGAATATAGATTCAAGAACTTTAGATTTATAAACAAAACTTGCATCTAATGTCCATCCTTAGGATGAGCAAGGTCACTGCTTGGGGGCCGTGCTGCAGATCACGTTGGACTCTCTAGAGGGAGGGAAGAAGACCCAGAAGAGTTGCATGCTCAGCCTGTTCCTTTGGCAGTCTGTACACAAACTAAAGCTTGCAAAGCACTGGTCTCACATTCCTCTTGTACATAACTGGTGAGGGAACTGAGGCGCAGCCAGGTTGTAGTGCCCATCTGTGGTCCTCACCTGTGACCTGGGCAGAGGCAAGACTAGCTCTGTGCCTGGGCTCCAGCAGTACAAGTCAGCATCCTCAAGGCACAGCCTCCCGGAGATGTGTGTCAGCAGTGGGAGTGGGGAAGACGGAAGGCCTAAGACTCAGATCCTACTCTAAAGCCATTTGCCTGTTTCAGTCTTTTCATCAACTAGGCAAGAGCGGACTTGACTTTGCAGTCTATGTTGCCAGTTATACTTTTTGTGTGATTGCAACCCATAAGTTGCAATTCCTTGTAACATAACTGATTTTAAGTATTTAAAATAAGAGATATTTTCTGACAGATGAGAAATATTAATGGAAAAATGCAAATAAAGGACGCAGTGGGCAAACAGCCTATTTTCTTTTGGGTCTCTCAGCCTTGGTCAGAGACTGAGCAGAGTTAAGTCCCACAAACTTTTAAACAGGATTTAAAGAGAAGGAGCTTGGAGAGACTTGAAGCTCAGGTTCATTGGAATCATTAAAATCCATACTGTGCTCCCAGGGGCTTAAGACAGACAATGATGGGAATACCCTTCAGCCTTCATAAGAAGTAGCGTATTGTAAAAGTGAGTGAACCCTAGGGACAGAGGGAGCTCAGGAGGCTGAGGCGGGAATCCAGAGCTCAGAGCTGCATATCAAGACTGTCTGAAAGTAAACAAAACCAGACATGAGAAACAGAATCACTGTTTTAAAAGTTACACTTGACCTTTTGGTTCTCTGGCCTCTCTGGCCTCGACTCTTCCAGCTCTCACTGTTCGGAATGGAGGGAATGTGTTGGTCCCCTGCTACCCTTCTGGAGTGATCTATGACCTCCTGGAGTGCTTGTATCAATACATCGACTCAGCCGGCCTCTCCAGCATCCCCTTCTACTTCATCTCCCCGGTAGCCAACAGTTCGCTGGAGTTCTCCCAGATCTTCGCGGAATGGTATGTCTGCGCTCCTCTTCCTTCCTGAGTTCTGTGTGATTCAGCATCCTCAGTCAGTGAGAGTGAAAAGAATTCTGATTACTTACACTGTTATGAAACTTTCATTTTGTTGTGTGGTATTGTCTATGACTGTGGTCAAAAGATTGTAGTACTGAAAGTCCACTCTATCCCGGTGCTGGAGTTGAGAAGCATCCGGAGGGAGGACGAGGGACTTCACCTAGCTGGTACTCCACAGTCAGTGCTCAGCGTTCACCTGACACCTCTGCCTGCTGCGAAGTACAGTTCCATTCTAAAACGTCTTTCAGGTTCAAGTTCATGTTGCCTGTCATAAACCACATCTGATAAGAAAAGCTAGATTCTTACTCCATAGTTAACTTATCAAAGCCATGTTTTATTACAGCAGGAAACTGATCAGATCGAGGGCAGGTATGTGATTGGACAGCATGAAGTTACTGAGCCCCTTTTAGGATTATGTAGGTGCAGGTTGGAGTCTTGCTTGACTCCCCTAGCTGAAAAAAGAGGGGAATGGAAATCGATGAGCTTAGCTTTCATAGCGCAGCTGTTTCTGAAAGTGCAGTAGCCATGAGACACACAAGCCAAACAACCCAGGCATTGAGAGAACTGCCACACTTCTCCCGTGACTCGCCTGAGCCTTGTGCTCCTCACCCCACCTCTGGCTTTGAAGAACACGCTTCCTTCCTCCCTCCACGCAGTGGTGGTCTTTGTTTCTGTGTTCAGACTCAGGCAGGCTTTTCCGCCTCATGCGCGGCGGGGGGGTGGGGGGAGTCACAGGATCAGGCACAGTGCTATACAGGCAGACCTTGTCTCAAAACAAAACAAAGCAAACTCTGAGAATATAGGACTGTAGTATTAGCTCATTTTTACATCACTTATATATGTATAATTTCATTTATTATTTTGTTATTGCCTAAAATGATTTTTTAGTAATAAATCTTAAGTTAATATCATTTACATATATATGACGGCTTCTTGACCATAGGTAAATTACTAAAAGTGGAATTACTGGAACAAAGGGTATAAATATTTCTTAATGTTCATTATCTGAATCTAAATTGCTTGCCAGAAAGATTTTTATGTAAATCATTCCTTTCCTGTGCATTTGTGTCTTAAAAGGCTTTATACTTCTCTAATGTATTGAACTCTGTGTATATCAAAGATAGTAACTTTCTGTTAATATTCTGTGTAGCTGTTTTTTCCTATTTGTCACATCTTTTTAAATTTTGCCTTGGAGGGATTTTTTTTTTCTGTTTAAGTAACAAACTTTGTACTTTAGAATAATTTTAGGTTTAGAGAAAAGTATGATTATGGTAGAGTTCCCATGCACCTTTCCCTTTCCTAATGTTAACATCTCCCATGTTAAAACCCAAAAGTAAATAATAGAGCCGGGCATGGTGTTGTACATGTGTGATCTCAACACTTAGAAGGCTGAAGGAAGGAGAGTCTAGAGCTCAAGGTTAGCCTCAGCTACATAGTAAATTTGAGGCCAGCCTCAACTACATGAGGAGTGAATCTGGGAGGAGTTGGAGGAAAGAGGGTTAATATGATCAAAACACATTTTAAAATTCTCAAAGGATTAATAAATGGTTTTTAAAGAAACATTAGCACGTTATCATCTAAACTCCAATCTTTATTCTGAGTGCATCAGTTTTTCAACTAATATACTTGTGTTTTGGGTCCAATTTAAGTCTTTACTTTTGGATTTTTGTTTTGTTTTGTTTGGGGTTTTTTTTTTTTATTCCCTTTGCTGTTTCTTCTATTGTTTTGAAACTTTTCTCCCTATTGATGTCATGTGTATGGATGCATTTTATGACTTCTCTTCTCTCTCTTCTCTCTCTCTCTCTCTCTCTCACACACACACACACACACACACACACACACACTCACGCACTTACACTCATACTTTGTAGCCCAGGATCCTGTTACCCTCAGCTTCTAGTCTAGGAATTTAGGTATGTGCCAACATGCCTGGCTGATTTCTTTTCTGCTTTTTTGCCCCCACCCTCTGAACTATCTTATATAAATTTGTTTAGCATAAGAGAATTTCATTTTTTTCTCAGATAGTCAAGTGATAATGACATGATTAATCTTTTCAACTGATAGTGTTCTACTAATCTTTGGTACACTGTTTTATGTTGCAATAAAGGTCACCACACCGACAGAAGGGCAAGGTGAAAAGTTTATTTTACGGCTGGGCTCCCTCTGGGTTCGAATACCAGGGAGAAGCCACAGGCTCAGTTTAATATGATTTTTATAGCTCTCTGGAGGGAGTTTCCAGTGACTTTAAAATGGGTCAATCAGGGATCAACACAACTGCGTACGCAAGCAGGCAGACGGACAGAAGCAAGACTTGGCGTTTAGCTGTGGCAGGACATTAATTATAAAACAGTTGTAGAACATTCTGTGGGTTTTGTGATTGGCTGTTTCCTAGGGGGCTGCTGAGTGCAGGTACAAGGGGACAACAAGTACAAGCTCATACAATTGTCAGCAAAATGGGTGCAAATCTAACCATGGCAATCAGGTGCATGCTGGCCAGGTTGCTGGATTCCTTTAACAATTCACATTGTATAAGAGCTGGCCAAGCAGAAAGCATTGAAGCAAATGTGGCAGTCAGAGGTGCAGGTGTTCGCAGAGCTTTATATTTTTTTAGAATTGTTTGTAATACGTTTAGGTTTCAGTTTTCCAGACTGGGGCCTGGGAAAATAGAACTTTACTCAGGTCAGCTTTGAATCATCATGGAGTTTTGTCTAGCAGTCTGGTTAATAGCAATCTTGTAGCATTTAACATATACTTGTTTTTGTTTTTCTTTGTCCATCCATCCATTCTTTGGCCAGTACAGTGCTGATGTATTTTAGTAACTTTTGTCATCTGAATTATACTGCATGCAGGTCCATGTCTTCTTCTTCTTCCCTGTCAGAATTCCCTTCTGAGTATGCATGACCACAGACTACAAACTGACGTCTTTCTAGTATTCTTCCTAGACTCAGACACAAGATGTCTCTCTGTCTTCGGAGCTCTTTTAATGTCTTTCCTAAAATCTTGAACTCGTTGATCATACAATTTTCCTATTTCTGTCACCATACATGGTTTTATTTAGTTCAGTCAATAAGCACTCTGTGTAGAGAATTGGAGATCTTGAAGGGTCTTGACCTTGAGAAATCTGGACCATGAAAAAAGAGGCACTTGTGTAAACCTCCTACCGCTGTGAAATCATCCAGGGGGTATAAGTGCATTTCAGAGGGGTGTAGGGGCAAGTGTGTTATTCAGAGAAGGTAAGGCCTCCTATTTTTGAATTTTAAAAAGGCTTCCTGAAGAAGACGCTCCTGGAGAATGGCTAACCAGTGGAAGGATGAGTTGGGTAGGGTGTTCTGGCTGGATAGTGTAGGTTTGCAGTTGACTTGACCAGGGTGCATGTGGAGGCTTGGTTTTGGTTTCTTCAGAGAATGGTCTGTCGTTCTTTGCTGTTAGAGTGCTGCATTCAAGGAGGGAATGACAGA
Organism: Eospalax fontanierii; assembly: GCA_035773235.1. Taxonomy (NCBI): domain Eukaryota; kingdom Metazoa; phylum Chordata; class Mammalia; order Rodentia; family Spalacidae; genus Eospalax; species Eospalax fontanierii. The sequence continues at coordinate 55,743,313 of CM069542.1, read as the reverse complement.
ATATAAGGCTAGAGGTTCTCCTCAATGTGGGACTGACTGGAAGACTTTACTCAGGAAGCCAACACAATTATATTTGCATTTTATATAGATCCTCCTACGTCTCTGTGAGGTTGGGGGTTTTCAGAAAGAGGTGGGCCTGAAGTAAAAGGAAAGCTTGCACAGACCAAGAGAAAGCTAAGATTTCATCATGCAGAAACACAGGGGAGGCATGGGTTTGAGAGGTGATGAGGAAGCAAGACTGGCTTGGCTTACTGGTTTCTTGATCTAAAGAAGTAGCCGCCAGGACTGGCACTTTAGTTTGGGGTGTGGCACATCCTGGTAGCCCCAAATGAAATAGGCCATACAAGAGACAAGCAGGCTCATGAAGCAAAGCTCGTTTGTCTGGCTTTGCTTGGAGGCACTTGTACCTGAGGGGTGTGAAGCCATGCAGTCAAGGTCTGGAAACCAGGGAAGGCCTTACAGGGTGGATGTCATCAGTGTTGAGTAGTTGAAGCCCCAGCATGAGTGTGGTTGTCTAGGGAGAGGAATTCAGAGAACAGCTGGCTGAAGGCTGGAACTCGGTGGCTGCTTAAGTGAGTAGGGGAGCATTTAGGAAAAGCGAGTGGAGGAGCAGTGAATAAAGAGACTGGGGCCCGCAACCTTGCCTCAGGTGACTGCAGCGAGCATGGGTTGCCAGAAAGAAAAAGATACTGAATACTGTTCCCGTGTGAGTAGGCTGTAGCCAGGTCAGACTGTCCTCGCTTAGCACTCAGAGCCAACTTCCTCTCCCCTGAGAACTGCCACTCCACCTGCGGTACACAGGAGTTCTTTGGGTGGGCAGCTGTCAGCCCTCTGAGAACAGCAGGGTACTGGGAGTCTAACAGACTCTGGGAGGCCATTCCAGGATGGCCTGGAGCTGGAGACCCACCACTCCTGGACACTTCCCCTTAGAGACCAGAACCCTACGTGCTTCACACTGGCTGCACTACACTCGCTTTTGTATGGTCTGGCTGCAGAGCACTCTCCCTGAATAAGGAGTCAGCACTTAAATGGATGAATGCTACCTCTAGACTTGGATTAACTTAGCAAGCTAGACCGTCAACCACTTGGGTTTGCTTCCTCCCCTCTGTCTTGCCTGTGGTCAACTTCAGGCCCAGCCACTCCCTGGTTGCTGTTCTGGGGCTTCTGATCTGGTCTTCATTTGGCTCTGACTTTGGTGCCTATAGAAACCCAGCTCCTTGCTGTCTTGTTGTCAACCCCAACTCCAGATTAAGAGTGTTCTCTTGCTTTGTTGTGTGGGTTTGTTTTCTTTTCATAGGTAGGTGAGATGAGAATGATTTCCTCTCTTACTGAGCCAGCCATGCCCTGGACTCTGGCGTCGGGAAGCGCAGCACAGACTCACGAGAGTGATCCTGAAAGAAAAGAACCTTTAATGCTTTTACTGATAACCCAGTAAACACCAGTTTCCTTTTGAACTCCAGCAGCTACAGCCCAGAAGCAAACTCTGAGGGCTTCTGCAGCTTCTCTTAGCAGAGTGTGGAAGTTCCTGTCTCTTGTGCCTGCATGAGGGTTCCAGAACTGTCAGGATGGCAACTGTGAGCAGAACTGGCCACAGGTGCTGTCCTGGGTGCATCCCAGTCCCTAAACAGGTTCTGACCTTTTCTGCATCCCTGACCTCGCCGTCTAACGCACAGAATGTAGGATCCTGGGCGGTACTCTGGGTAATTTCTCAACCAACTGCTCAGATTTGCTTCTAAGTCTGAGGTTCACACAAAACTAGTCTTGAACTTGGATGTTATAAGGAGACTCTCCTAAAGTATCATGCTTCCATATTTTTGCCTTCTTCCAAAAAGGGTATAAAGTGATGTTTTTGAGATCACAGCTAAAGAAAACTAAGGTCAGGAAAAATTAAATACATTATAAGAACTAATACAGAGTCCTGCCCTGAACCCTTTGTACCACAGACACTACTCTGACAGAGGGAGAGGGGGATTCACGTGTGCTTCTTACCTTTTTTAATGTGACCAGGGGCTGGAGAGATGGCTTAGCAGTTAAAGATGCATACTGCTCTTGCAGAAGACTGACATTTGGTTCCCAGCACCCACATAAGGCAGCTCACAACTGCCTATAACTCCAGCTCCAAGGAATTTAATACCCTCTTCTGGCCTCCTCAGGCACCTGCATACATATGCACATACACACACACACACACACACACACACACACACACACACACATATACATAATTAAGAATAAATCTTTAAAAAAACTTTTTTTAAGTGACCAACCTCTTTTTTGGAATAATCCTAGATTTAAAAAAAAAAAAGTTGAAAAGCAGAGTTCTCTTGCCCCAGTGTTAACATTGTACAATCACACTGTGTGCAATCACACTGCAGGTATGCACCAACCTGGTCAGAGTACATGTTGATTGGTCAGTTGTTCAGTGTTTTGTTGGGTTTTCTTGTTTATTCTGTCACATTTCAGTTTTCCAGGTATCCCTGAACTCCTCAATATGTAAACAAGTCTGACCTCAAACTTATGATCCTTCTGCCTCAGTTTCTTTCTAGCTGGGGTTAGCAGGTTCTACTGTTGATGGACTAGGGCATGTACAGCAACAGAAAGCTGTGTTTCAGGAAAGGCAGGTGTCTTTCTCCTCAGAACTGGTGACTGCTAAATGTAACATGGTTTCTCAGTTTGGATCTTGGAACAGAGAAAGGATGTGAGTGAAAAACTGGTGAAATCCAAATCAAGCCTGGAGTTCAGTTAGCTGTCAGTCTGGGGACAGCAGAGTAAGAACTTCCAAAGTGCGCGTGCCTGGTGTCCTCAGTGCACATGGTGGTGCACCTGTGATCACACGCTACAGGCCGCCCTGGGACACATGCTGGGATCTGACTTGGGGCCGTCAGTCAGCTGGTGGTAGGCAGGCAGCTAGGCACAGAGGTACAGAGGTAGCTACAGTGTGCTCCATTTACCTCTCTGTCTGTGTGTGGTGTCAACACTGGGGTATGTAAACTCTGCTCTTCAACGTTTTTTTATAAATCTAGGATTATTTCAAGAAAAAAACATATGCTCATGAGACACGTTGTGTCCTGAGTGCTATGTAGATGTTGGCTTTTACTTGCTTGATTCATTGCCTGGAAGATTTTAAAAGAGCCAGGCATGGTGGTGCACACCTTTAATCCTAGCACTCAGGACAGAGGCAGGCAGAGCTCTCTGAGACTGAGGCCAGCTGGGGCTACTGGGCGACCCAACTCAACACAACAAATTTTAAAAGAACTTGTGGGTGTAATTTCTTCTGTTACCACTAAGAGGCAGCAAATGCCCAGTGCACAGTCCTAACACCTGGCTGTATTTTCTTCTCTCGTTTAAAGGCTTTGTCACAACAAGCAGAGTAAGGTGTATCTCCCAGAACCACCTTTCCCTCATGCAGAGGTAAGAAAATAGAATTCTTGGACCAGGGTGTGAAGGAAACATAAATGATGATGTGACTTAGGATAATGTGTTATGTTTAAAATACCCCTGTATGGAACCAGGTACAATGACACACACATGTAATCCCAGCACTCCAGAAACTGAGGCAGGAAGATATGAGTCCCAGGATCGCCTGGGCTGTCTAGCAAGACCCTATTTAAAAAAAATCACACCCCCAAAAAAGGCATCAGAAAAGTACTCTAGCTCAGAGTTCATTTGTTTCCACTTATTGTGTTCTCTTACACGTTTACACAGTTCACAGCCCGCCTCTGTTGTAGACATGGGGGATTTATTCTAATATCTACTTCCACATTTTTAGATAATAGGTTATTATCAAAGTGTTCTTGTTAGTCATGTCATCACATATATAAATGCTATTTTAAAAATGTATCCATGTGTTCATGTGTGTGTAGAGGTGTGTGTACCAGATGTTGATGTCAGGTGTTGACTTCAGTCACTGTCCACCTCAGTTTTTGAGAAAGGCTCTTTCACTGAACCTGGAGTTTATTAACTCAGCCAGGCTGGCTGGCCGGCAAGTCCCGGGATCCTCCCATCTCTACTTTCCCAGACTTCGGCACGCACTGTAGCACCCAGCTTTATACATGGGTGATGAGAATCCAAACTCAGGTCCTTAAGCTTATGCAGTAAGACCTTACCACCTGAGTCACCTCCCCAGTCCCCACACAAGTAAATGTTTTGTTATTTTGAGACAGGATCTCCCTGTAGCCACAGTTGGCCTGGAACTCATTATATAGACCATCCTGGCCTAGATCTCACAGAGATCAGCCTGACTCTGCCTCCTGAGTGCTGGACTAAAGGCGTGCACCACCATGCCCAGCACCAACACATTTTTAATGATGAAGAGAACATTGTGGTTTAAAAGATGGAACGGTCCCCTCCATCACAGATCTGACATGCGTTCCTGTTCTCACTGCTGTGTTTCTGCTGTCTGTTCACCAACTGGTCTATCTTGGGCATTTTTCTGTGTGCCTCATAGTATTATTATTATTACTATTATTATATTGCTACCTAATGGTCAATACTTTATCATAATATACTATAACAAATCTAAGCGTTCTCATATTCCCGAACAATACATTTATTCTCTGCTTTTGTTACATTTTTGTTAAGAATGCTTAATCGATGTCACCACTTGAGAAACAGCTTGGCGTCATCTTTTCTGCTGTTGGATCCTCTACACCAAAACACATGGACATATCACCAAAAATACATGGGTATATTACCAAAATACCTGGGTGTGTTACCAAGACATCACACAAAATGATCTTCCCAGCTCTACGACACAGTCCATTGCTCACCAAGAGCAGAGCACTTCTGTGATGTCTTTGCAGTCTCCACAGCTTTGTCTTTTCCAGAATGTCAGAGAGATCAAGAAATACAATGCCAGCCCGTTCAGATTCTTTTTTACCTCGTGATTGGTTCCTCCACATCTTTTCATAGGTTTTGAGCACTAACAGCCACTGTCTTGATGTGTTAGTTTACACACTCACCAACTCAAGGACATTTTAGTTGTTTCCAGGTTTTGACAATTACGAATAAAATTCTACATGTCCATGTGCAAGGTTTTGTGGACATGACCTCCTCAGCATCTTTGTGTTAATCAGGAAGCATGATAGCTACGCCCTCCACTAAGCAGACACTTGACTTGGGGGCTTCCAAAGTGGCTCTGCCATTTCGTACTCCACCGCAAGGAGCGGGAATTCCTGCAGCCCCCCTTCTCATCGGCGTCTGATAGTTGCTGTTCCAGATGTCCTAGTGCCTGGACTAGTAAGCAGTTACCTCCGAAGCGTTGATTCGCACATTCTTGACAGCACGTAGTGCTGAGTGTCCCCTGCGCCCACTGGCCACCTGTGTGTCCTCCAGTGCGCTGTGTCCTCAGATTGCTTGCCCGGCTTTATGCCACATGGTTCATTCTCGAGTCAGTCCTCTAGCATGTGCCTTTGGCACGTGTTTTATCCTCGTCTAGCTGTCTTCTTGATCTGTGTTTATAAGTCACTTCTGCAGCCTGACTGGTTCTTCCTTCAGCCTGGCAGGCTGACAGTTCTTGGTGTGACTTTCTGTGTTCCAGCTAATTCAGACCAATAAGCTGAAGCACTACCCCAGCATCCACGGAGACTTCAGCAATGACTTCAGACAGCCCTGTGTGGTGTTCACTGGACACCCTTCCCTCCGATTTGGAGACGTAGTTCACTTCATGGAGCTCTGGGGGAAATCTAGTCTCAACACTGTCATATTTACAGGTAAACTTTTAAAAAGAGATTTACGCATTTTCATTTTATGTGTGTGGGTCTTTGCCCACAAGTTTGTATATGAAACGTCTGTGTACCTGGTGCACTGAGGCCAGAAGAGGGCATCGGATCCCCTGTAACTAGAGTTACAGATGGCTGTTAGCTGCCATGTGGCAGCTAGAAACTGAACCCGGGCCCTCTGCGAGAGCAGCCAGTGCTCTTAACCACTGAGCCATCTCTCCAGCCCCAGGTGTAGCCCAAGCTGGCCTCAAACTCTTGATCCTCTGCCTCCGCCTCTTCAGCACATCCTCCTGGCATGTGCCACCATGACCAGCTTTACAGGAAAACTTGAAGAGTCCTGGTGCCCTCATCTCTGAGGTAGAGCTAGCTGCGTGGGGAGGGGTCCACCGGGAGTCACCAAGCCTGTCAGCAGTGCGTTCCTCGAATGTCAGCCCTGGGGAGGCTTAAATAGGAAGATCCAATGCTAGGGCAGACTGGGCTCTATGGCAAGACCCTGACTAAAAGTAAACAGGAATAAAACACAGAAGGGGAGTGTGTGGGAGTGCGTGAAGCCACAGGAACGGTGGGTAACGATGGGTAACGATGCATCAGATACAACTTTCATTTCTGTTCTTTCATGTTTTATTCATGATACTGAAATTTGAACTATGTTTTGATGGGATTTTGTAAGACAGTAATAGTTCTGCAGCCAGTCTGGTTTCACCGTTCAGGAACTGTGTACTCAGCTGGATCTTTGGCCTCTGCTCTGGTTCCTCTGGAAAGAGCAAAGCCAGTGAGGTGAGGGATCCACCCACCATATTCTATCAAGATCAGGCTTTCAAAGCTGCCTTGGAGTTTGGAAATCTTACAGACTATAAAGTGAAAAATCTTTGATCTGAAATCTGGCCCATCGTGCTGTGCCTCACCACACCCCGCCCTGGCCTTACTTTCCTCTCTGTTAACAGGAGGCTGCTAACTTCTTGGGTTGTACGAGGCAGGAGGGAAAGCCCGTTAGTACCCTGCGGACAGCATCCAGCATGCAGTGGCTGCTGGCAGTACCCAGCCCTTGCTCCCTTCTTAGAAATTCCTAAGTCCTTTTAAGACTTGGGTTTGGGGGCCCACAAGATGGCTTAGCAGGTATGTTGTCTTACAACCTGAATTCAATCCCCAGGACCTAGTGGAAGAACTGAATCCCACAAGCTATCTTATGAGTTCCATATATGTGCCAAAATATGGCACCAAAAAAGTAAAAATAATATAATTTAAAAAAAAATTTTTTTTTTTTTTAAGATTTGGGTGTAGGAGTAGAGAGTCTCACCAGAAGTGTCTCGGGGAAGGGCGCCAGTCCTGCTCTGCATGCAGCCTGTCTGTGAGGATTGCCATCAACCATGGACAGGGACTACCAGGAACGCCATAGAACTGGGTTCTGTCGCAGGGTGGGAACATGTGTGAACATGGGAAAGAGCTTATTGTGAGGTCTAGGCCAGGGCCGGGTGACATGGGCTGCCACACAGATCTTAGACTCGGTCTGCATTGGGTGCTGTCATGACCCAATACAGGAATCCTGCAGTTTGTCACTGTCAGATCTAGAAGGCAGGAATAGCACAAGGCCAGGGTAAGACTGCTCGTGTGGAGTTTGGGAAAGTTGTCACTAGATAACCTTGTCGTATGTTGGTATTGTGGCATGTATACCCAACAAGAGCACACAGTGACCCAGCTGTGCCACGCCAGCTCCTGCTAACCTCACAGCTGAGCAGAGGGTGCCAGGAGAGCTCCTGGCCCTCAGGGACTGCTGTTCTATAATGAAGGCAGAGGCTGTGAGGCCACAAGACATTGATTCACAGTGCCTAGAACTCTGCCAGCACGAGGATTTTGCTGGTGAGGTTAAGAGAACACTGTGAAAGGGACTGCAGCTGGCCACTCCTGCTCCTTCTGGTGAGCTGTGACTGATGTGACTGGTTGCAGGGTTCCCACAGCACAGTGGGAAATGCTGGCTGCAGTACAAATGTCCCCTTGGCTGGATAAGAAGGAAAGGCTGCGAGACCACACTGGTAATGCACTTAAATGTCAGCTGGCTTGTTGGTTTCTGGAACAGGTGTGTCTGCCTGACACCCGCACAAGTGAAGCACCCACCTTTCTACCTGTGTCGTGACTACCGTGCACTATCCCTCTGGGGGATAGGAGGTTCCAGGATGGCAGCCTGGGCTCTGACAACCCCAACAAGCTATGCTCAGCCATCCACTCTGCCAATTAAAGAGACAAGAAATAGTGAAAAGCAGAGAAAGACTTAGTCAATGTGGCCATATCGAGTATAAGAAGGGGTCCGATAACTATCCACCCCCAGATCCATCTTTGGGGTGCTGACATAAGATTTAAGTTTAAATAGAGGTCTAGAGGTATGCATAATTAAGCAGTCCTAGTCAGGATATGGTCCTGACCAATCATTGCCTGGGCTCAGTTTATGCTACAACATGGCCTTCTTACATTGTTAAGTATGTGAAATCTTCTTGTGGGAGGTGAGCTCCTCTGGCTTGGCACCAGGGCTTCAGTCTTTCCCCTGCCCAGCATAGGAGTCCTAGGAAAGTTTAATTCATTGAGATCATTCTCTCTACAGTCTGATAAGCCAAGGTCAGGGGCTCAAGTGTCTTTAAGATGACAGCCTGTACTGGCTTGATTGGGTTCCTGGCATTCTTGATGAGACATGATCTAAACAGCTAGTTCTGTCCATACTGGGAATCAAAGTACCATTTATCTCTGTTGGCTCTGGGGCTAGGCTCTGGTGTGATTAATCCCTGCCCACAGCCCTTGAGAGGAAAACTGGGCAATGCAACAAAGACGGCTTCCCGTCAGGAGGCCAGGGCTTCCTGGTGGGCGTGACACTCTCAGCAGAAGCACTTGTTGACATGCGTGTTTGTTCATTTTCTTGCTGTGTAGACCAGGCTGGCCTTGAACTCACATGACAGAGATCTGCCTGCCCCTGCCCTCCGAGTAGTTACTAACGGTGTGTGCCGCCATGCCGGGCTTCTTCCTCAGCTTCTTACCGCCTTTTAGCGTTGAGGAGTGAGTCCAGTTTGCAGAGATTTCTACTGTGATGCCGCCAAGTGGCAAATTTTTTATAGTCATTTTTTTGACTGTTTTTTCTTGTTGAGACAGAGTCCCACTATGTAACCTAGGCTGGCTTGAACTAGTAATCTTCCTGCCTCCATCTGCAGAGAGCTGGAGCTACAGGTGTGCGGCACACCTCACCTGGCTTGTGTCCCTGGATGTGTGTTTGCTCATCTTCTTCACCACACCATATAAATGGTACATATATGCGGTGGACTTCCAGGTCCACCGCACAGGGTTTGCCCAGCCTCTTCCTTTCCTCGTGGGACTCCCCTCGCACACACTCACTTCGCTCATTCGCTCACTCTCCCACCACGCGGACCGGACCATCTGCTTGACCCAGCAGCTCCTCTGGCCTGCCTGCTCAAATTCCCTTTTCACTGTCCTAGAACCGGATTTCTCCTACCTGGAGGCTCTGGCACCCTATCAGCCGCTGGCCATGAAGTGCATCTACTGCCCCATTGACACAAGACTGAACTTCATCCAGGTGTCGAAGCTGCTTAAGGAAGTGCAGGTAACAAAGACCTGTGGGCCAGTGTCTGTACATGGCTGATACATCTGTAGTTTGCACAGCTGTGGTATGCAGGATGCCTGTCTTCATGGGAGCCTGCCCCCGGTTCCAGTGTCTGTAGAACGTTGCATGATACTGATGGCTGCCCTTCAGACTTAGAGAAATGATCTTTCTGCTCTAAAAAAAAAAGTTCCCCATAAGAAATCAAAAGTGAAAGAAAGCATAAGCAGTTGATTTTTGATGAGGACCACTGTGTCTACGGAAAAGACCATGGTTGTCCCCTCCCCTCCAAGTCAGTTTAGAAACACTCACAGAACTAAAAGATCCTTTGACTGAAACTTTTATATTGAGCTGGAGTTACACTGTGGGCCAGCACCAGTGTTGATCTGGTAGGTATGTGGTCCTTCAGGAAAACTGGGAACGTGGGACCTGTACACAGAAGAGCAGAGGACGCTGCACTGGGTTAGTTGTTAAGTTTTCGGGGAGTGGGAGGCCAGATAGAATTGGCAAGACAGCTTGGACCCCATGAGAGGAAGAGTTCTGAGCCCTTCCCCGGGCCTGTAGAGCTAGAGTGAGTGCTGAGGTCACTTAGTAAGCTGTGGTTACTCCCTCCATCTCCTAGCTTAGCACTTTCCTCTTTACAGACTCTGCAGCATCAGGATGAGAGGCCCATACACAAAGGATAGAGCAGGGGACAAGACACAGGAAGCTGAAGGACCTCAGGGAGACTGGGAGGACTGATTTTGGTAACCACAACTAGCTTGTCTTAGAGGAAGGAGTTCCTAAGAGACAGGCAGCTCTAGGTCAGCAGGGAGCATCTGATGCTGCACTGTGTCATCAACTTGCAGCAGAATGGCTACAGGTGAGTCCCAGCACTAAGCCAGCTGCGTGCTCTTCACACTCCCGTTCCAGGTTGATACTAGAAACCAGAAGCCAGCCACTCTGCTTTGAGAAAGAACACTGGGAGAAGGCTTCAGGCTGAGTTGGGGAGTTGAGGGCTTTGAGACAGTTGCTAGATGCTAGCCAGGTCAGGCAGAACAAAAGGCCACTGAAAGAAGGTCTAGCTCAAAAGAACAAGTGTATCCAACCAGCCAGTTCTAGCTGTTGGAAACCCTCAGTCTTCTCAGAGAACCTATGGTTTAATCCAAGTCTCAAGTGAAGGCAGTGAGCCTGAGGACTGCCAGCATTAGCTTTCAATGGGTGACATTTATCCAGAATTTCATCTCCAATTCTCATGGCCCTCAAGTGCCCACTGACCAGGACCTGCGGGCAGCCTAAGAAGCCAAACCCAAAACACTCAGCTAGCACAAAGCCACAGTGCTTATTGGTCAGCCAAGGACTCAGAATAGCTGACGTGGAAGTGTGACAGGAAGCCCACAAGGAGTGTAGCGACCAGCTAAGTGTAGACACCATGGATATCGCCACGAAAGTAGAGTAAACACAACAGAATCAGCCCAGCCATGGCACACTTCCCCCAGCCCCCAACAAGTCAGCTGGGTTTGAGAGGACGAGCCCCGGTGGCCTCAGAGTGGTAGGCCTTAACATCTTGGATGTTAGAACTAGGGTCAGGAAGAGGCCTGGGGGTGGGGCTGCTATTCACATGGCCTGCCTGCTCCTGCCTTACCTTGACTCCCCATCCCACTCTTCCTCAGCCCCTGCATGTGGTCTGTCCAGAGCAGTACACGCAGCCACCCCCAGCCCAGTCCCACAGGATGGACCTCATGATTGACTGCCAGCCACCGGCCATGTCCTATCGGCGGGCGGAGGTCCTCGCCCTGCCCTTCAAACGGCGCTACGAAAAAATCGAAATCATGCCAGAGGTAAGCTGTGTTCTTGTTCACACTTAAACTGTCTCAGTGGAGCCAGTTTAGGAGCGTGGTGCCAGAGGCGGTTTTCTGGCTACTTTGTGTCAAAGGTAAGTGAGGGAAAGAACAGAGACCTTAAGCGAGTAACTGGGATGAGAAGTGGCCTTGTCAGTGCTGCGCCACATTCACATCCAGCAGCGTGACCCAGCCAGCCAAGTCCTGGGTCTCAGCCTGGAAGGTGAAGCGTTGATGCTTTCTCCAGCCCGTCCCTTGATGCCCGTGAGTAGCCAGAAGAAATGTGCTCGTTTCAGCACCCTTTGAAAGGTTTTGTCTGCGCAGTCAGTCGGGTTCTACCTTCTGTTTTAACAAGGAACGCTACCTGTGCAGCATCCAAGCTGTGTTCTGCTTAAGTGACCCATCTAGGGAAGAGCACAGAAGGGCCCTCCTGAGGTGACTACGGGTCGGGGGGCAAGTGTCTATCCTTGGGAGAAAACCAGTTCCAGAAGCTGCAGATGGTTCAACATTGAGAAGGTTGTCTGACTCTTTCTCTTAGGCTAGCTGCTGCTGCTTCCCCTTCTGCATGGCCACCCACAGCTCTACCTCTGGCCTTTGTGTCTAGATTGCTTTTTTCTCCAGGTTCTGCTTCATGAGGATAAGGATGTCGTGTCATATAGCATAAAACAGGATCTAAGCATCACATAACCGCCGGCCTGGAAAGTGTATGTGAAGCAAAAGGGTTAAAATCTGGTGCTGCTTTTTGTGTTCTGATGCTGCAAAAGAAAAGGTGCTTGTCCCTCCTGCCATGACGCAGTGTCATCGGCAGCATCAGTGTAAGGCTTCCTTCTTGCAAGGGCCATCAAATAGCTTGTAAGCTGAGCGTCTGGGCGTTGGGGTTCTTCTGGGCCTGTTCCTTTAGGAAATCCTGCTTGAGGTGTGCAGTGCCCTCCATGTTGGAGTGCTGACTTCACGGCAGCAGAGCTGTTTGCTGGCCACTTGTCCACAGTAACTCTGCCTCCAGTCCTTCGTGATAGCTTACAACTGCCCTGGGGGAGTCTCTCTTGGTTCCCATAATGCCATCCTCAAGCCTCCCAAGCTAGCCTTGGGACTAGTCACTTGAGGCAAAGCATCTGTGAACAGGGCAGAGATGACGGACAGGCCCTGGCTCTGTCAGGTGTTGAGTAGCTGTCCCCACAGGAAGCACAGTTCACATGCTTTCTATCTCATGGAGCAGCCCTCACGTCCGACTTTCTGATTTAAATGCTCTAAGCTACTTCCTCTGCCCAAGTGGTGCTGAACTTCATGCTTATGCAATGGCAGCTTGCATGTTCAGTTTTGCCTTTAAATGAAGGCAGCCTAGCATGAGTGGAGAGCTATGCATCTGAAAACACTATGTGGTCAGACCTGAGTACCAGGACTTCTGAGGCCTCAAAAGACACACATCCCACTCAGGTCATTGTAAGAAGCCAGCTCCACAGTAAGAGCCAGGTCCTGCCATTGGAGAGTTTGAACTCCCAAGAATTAGAACCACTTAGTCCACTAGCCACGTCTCTGTCCCTCTTGCATGACACTAGTCACAGCAGAGTCCAGGGGAACTGTGCACTTGGTATGTTTTGCATAGCCTGATGGGTTGTGAGAGGCATGGAGAGAGCGTTAGAATAGCCTGGAGCCACCTGAGCAACAGCCCGGTGGTGGGAACACTGGGTGGTATGCACCCAACAGGGGTTCCATTTCCTGAGTTGTGGGGTCCAGTGTACAGCGACACACACTGCCGCAATGGGGCAGCCCCATGAGGAGCCCTCTGAAAACACCGTGCTGTTCGGTCACTTTCTTGGCCTTTCTAGCTGTGTGTCTGCTACCTCTACCCTTTTCTGCTGTTCCCTCCTTGGTAAGAAGTTTGATGCTTGACCCCAATACATTAAGTTATTTGGTCATTTTATACCAAATTGGTCATTCTCAGAGGCTCACCCAGGACCCAGGACTGCTAAGCACCTAGTTCTGCGGTAGTGAGCCCCGGGTCACCATTCACCCCATCAGCAGGAGCCTGCCTGAAACTGTATTTGCTTTCAGCTTGCAGACTCCCTGGTACCCATGGAGATCAAGCCTGGCATCTCCTTGGCCACTGTCTCAGCTGTGCTGCACACCAAGGATAACAAGCACGTGCTTCAGGTACCAGGGGCTGGCGGGAGGTCGGGGACTCAGGAGAGACCCTCCCCTCAGGAAGGCCTTGGATGCCCAACCAGCTCCCGGCTCACCACTTCCCAAGCAGCAGAAATTGGAGATCAGGTTAAGATTTAGTGTGTGTTTGAAACAAAGAAGGCGCTTCATATGAAGTCACCACTTCTTTCTCAGAGATATGAAAGGGAAGCGACCACAGGAGTCCTGAGCAGTGTCCCCTTCACTGCTCTGGAGTGCAGCATCACTCCCAGCTTCCCCAGCGATGGTTGAGCCCCACACCTGAGCACTGCAGGGTGGTGGGTGCTGAGACCTGAAACGTCACAGACGACCTGTTCCTTACACGGTCTGGAAGGACATGCACAAGACAACTAGGGAGGTCCGCAGCCTGGCACATGGGGCAGCACCCACCTGAAGAACTTCCGTGGTCAGACTGTCACCTTCACACCCTAGACAGCTGCAATTTAAAATGCCCAACACTGCTGGGTCGCTAAGGAGCTCCTGATCCTAGCAGAGTTCCTTTAGCTCCTCCTCTTATAGGCAGATTGTCCAATCCCATTTCCTGATGCTTCCTGCAGCTGGATAGTGGCACAGCCAGAATGGACCTGCCAGACTCTCTAGTCCCATCCGGTCTGTTATGAGGAATTTACTCAGCAAGTCATTGAACTGGTAGGGATGCAAAAATGAGTCTTTCTGAAAGGCCAAGGTTTAGCAGACAAGATGTTCCCACACATGGTTTTAGCACTGGCTCACATGGAGTTCCTGCTGATGGTGAGCCCAGCTTTTCGCACCACGGGTGACTCCAGGCCAGCCAAGTCATGGCCTCCGTGTCAGAGGCTCTTGATGAAAGCTTTTCCTCCTGTGCTAGCCCCCTCCCAGGCCCACGCAGCCCACCAGCAGTAAGAAGAGGAAGCGGGTGAGTGAGGACGTCCCTGACTGCAGAGTGCTGAAGCCTCTGCTGAGTGGCTCCATCCCTGTAGAGCAGTTCGTGCAGACCCTGGAGAAGGTAAGCTTGCTGACCTGAGCCCAGTCACTCTGTGGCTGCAGGGAACAGAGTCCCCACTGTCGCCGATGCCTGCTTCTTGGGAGGACTCAAGCCGCCCCTAGTAGGTGATGACAGCGAGGGTCTTGTTTCCATACTAAGTTATTGCTGACAATTGTGCACACTCAGTATCTTAGCTGCTGGCTTCCTGTTTCAGGTGGCTTGCTTTTCAACTTCTGATTTTCCCAGTGCAGTTCTCCAATCCTCTCACCACCCAGAAAATGAGCAGACTGGCCCAGCCTCCCTTGTGACCCAGCAGGGTGCCTGGTCACTATCTTTGGGTTTGGCTTTTGTTTGTAGTTCCTCAAAATAACTTGTTTTTCTACAATAACCTTAACCTCATTCTCCTGCCTGGCTCACTGGGTCTAAGCTCCTTTGCTTGAATGGGCCGGGAGTGTCTTACCAGCTTGCTCGCAGAACACCTTTCCAAAGCCAAGGACACACAGTTCGGCAACAGTGCTTTTTACTTTTGTCCTCGTTCTACTTCAGCTGTACACTGGCCTTTAAATTGATATGTATGACTGCTTTACCTGTTTGTTATTTAAGTGTGCTCGCCTCATGCAATGCCCATGCCACAGAGGCCAGAAAAGGGCGTTTGGATCCCTTGGAACTGGAATTATAGACAATTATTAGATGCCGTGTGAGTACTGGAAAATGAACTCAGATCCTCTAGAAGAGCAGCCAGTGCTCTTAACTACTGAGCCATCTCTCCAGCCTCTGTGTGTTCATTTTAAGATGCTATGATAGCTCTAGAGATAACTGAGCGGTATGCCAGGTCCCCAGGTCGGTGGCACTTTGCTGTGAGGAGTGGAGTTTCCTTAGGGCTCAGAAGAGTAGAGACTGAGCTGAACATGGACAGGTGCTAAGGTCAACAGCCACCTGGTGCTCCTTCCTAGACACGGGGTCTAGATGGGCTCAGCCTTCACACCTGCCTGGGGCAGGGGGTGATGGCTTAGCTGTGTATGAAATTTCTGGGTTATGGGGCCTCATATAAATAAGAAGCAGTGTTGTGTTCTGTGGACCTTCACAATAGTCTAAAGAGGTGAACTGGGAAATGTAAAAACTGGCAGTTCTAGAATGTTCAGTCAGGCCTCACTCGCAGAGCAGCCATCCTCTCCTCTTTTTCTCTTGAACAGCATGGCTTCAGTGACATTAAGGTAGAAGACACGGCCAAGGGCCATATTGTGTTGCTCCAGGAAGCTGAGACACTCATCCAGCTTGAAGAAGATTCAACCCACATCATCTGTGACAACGACGAGACGCTGAGGGTGCGGCTGCGAGACCTCGTCCTCAAATTCCTTCAGAAGTTCTGAGTGGGATAGCTGTGCCTGTCCACCTCCAAACCCATGGCCTTCCCCCGGCTTCCAGCACAGGCCACCAAGAAAGGGCATGAAAGCTGCTGGCCCACTTCTTGGTGTCCCCTGCACTCAGAATGAAGATGGGACTCTGGAGGGAGACAGCCCGAACTCCAGCCCAGATCTGCTGTTCTGGCTTCCTCACGCTCTTTCAGGCAAGAATTTTTCCATCCAACTTTCCTTTGCGTTTCAACTCTGAGCTCTTGGTAGCTGAGGTGACAGCACGACAGAAGCCCTTTCAAAAAGGACGTGAAGATGACTGGCCATGAGTTTCTGTGGCCCACAGGCCTCAGTGGTGGAGCAAGCCTTTCAATTTATCTGCCCACAGTGCTAGACCTCACAAAGACAGCCCTCCCACATGTTTGTAACGTGAACTGACCTCTGTTCTGGCTCATTTTGTTAATAAAACTTATTTTTATAGAGGCATCCATGCTTTGATGACCCTTCAGTCTAAAGAATGATTTCGAATCTGAAAAAAAAACAGAATACATTGAACAGCAAAACATCATAGCAGATGTACATCAGAGCAGATGTTCCATGTCTGCCTTAAATCATGCAGCTCTGCCCTGCCTGCAGAAATGCAGATGTGTGCTGTGCACACGCCTATAACCCCAGTACTTGGGAGGTAGAAGCAGGATTAGGAGTTCAAGGCTAATGTGGGCTACATGAGACGCTGTCCCAAGAAGCAAAAACAACACTAAACCAATTCAGATGTATTTCCTCTCCCCGCCCCCCCGCCCCCGGCTTGGTTTCTGAAAGAGTCTCCTTGTAGCCCCAGCTGGCCCAGAACTCTATGTAGACCAGGCTGGCCTTGGCCTTGACAGAGACCTGCCTGACTTCTGAGTGATGGGATTAAAGGCACGCAGCCGAGGTATTCTTAAACAGTATGAAATGTCTTCTTATGTAAATGGGTGACACAGCTATGGGAAACTGAGGCAGAGAGGGCATCCGAGAGGCTCACGTAGAGAATCGAGCCAGTTTATTCATACCAGCAACCTAAGTGCAGTTTCCTCCTGAAAAGCTCAAGCCCAGTGTTGCTCAGAAATTCTTTTTTTTACGTCTTTTTTTACGTTTTTAAGTCTCCCCGCACCACCTCTTAACTGTTCCAACACTGACGGGTTTGTCATCAGTCTGCGTGAGCACTAGCAGAGGCTTCGCCTTCAGGCCACTGAGGGGACATGTCCTCTGCAGCGGTGTTCGCAGAGGGAATGAGAGCAGACATTAGGACATTTCTTTAACAACAGAAGTCACTGCAGGCATCTCAGCAAGCAGGGCAGTTGTGGACAGACATTCCACTAGATAACTGTAGTGTTCATTCCTCAAGACAGCTTTGAGGTCTTCAGTAAGCATTCATAAAACTACTATAAGTACTGTGTTCTAAAATATAAAATCCAACATAAACCGATAAACACTATCACGCACACACAAAAGTGATATTAAGTGCGTAGGTATATTTCTTTCCTCCTGAATACCAGCCCTTGGTACGAATCCCTGTTCAAGTGCTGCACTGCTGAAACATTTGCACTGACTTCAGTGAAGGCAGACAGCCCGGGAATGGCTCATCAGACACGACCCTGCCGCACAGAAGGTCCAGACAGACACAAGAAGGTACTAGGCTTGAAGAATCACACAGGATATTAGATAGGCAGAATAACAAAGACAAAAACTAGAGCAAACCAGGCGTGCTGGCTTTAATCCCACCCAGCACTCAGGAGGCAGAAGCAGGCAGATCTCTGGAGATCAAGGCCAGCCTGGTCTACACAACCAGTTCCAGGCCAGCTGAGACTACAGAAGACCCTGTCTCAAAAAAAACCAAAAACACTAGAGCAGTTAGAGTAAGAAAAGGCAGCTCAGCTGGAAGAGAACCAAAACTGAAAGGTGGAAATGGCAAGGCTTTCCCAGGAAGCAGAGACTGTCAGCTTGAATAACGCCAAGATGCCGCAGATTTTCTCACCCGTAGTAGTTAGCAGAGCTAGACAGAAGAGGAAATACATTTGATCTGAGCAGAACAACCTGACCCACGTTCACTTCTTTGTGAACTATATAGATTACACGGTTTTCAAGGGCATGTGGTATATTTACTATGAAAACCATATGTCAGGTGATAGAACAAGTCTACATTTAAAGGGATTAAAAGCATATAGACAACATTCACATCCGAATTAAATTAGAACTTGATAAAATATTTCAGGAAACTGCAAATATTCACAAATGAAGCATGCAAATTATCAGGGGTCAAAGAAGACATCCTCCAATGAACCAGCAAAATAATCCAAACTGCACCTAGGGAAGGAGTTCATTCTGTACAGCACCTGCTGTCTAAGCATGAGGACATGAGTTTAATCCCCAGAACTCATGGAAAAAGCTGAGCATGGTGGCAGGGGCTGGAGAGGCTAAGACAGAGGGATCTCTGGGGCTCACTGGCCAGCCTCATCAAGCAGCAGATCCTGGTGAGAGACCCTGTCTCAAAAAAGATAAGGTGGGCTCCTGAGGAACAGCCCTCAGAGCTGATCTTTGGACTCTGCACATATGTGTGCACACAAAATACAATAAAATAACGTTTAGTGAGTGAGAAGAATGTAGCCAAAGTTCTGTAGGGTGCTAAAAGTTGGGCATGGTGCCACACCCCTGAAATCCCAGTACTCAGGAAGCTGGGGCAGCCTGGGAACAGAGCAAAGAAAAGAAAAAGCCCTGCTTTCAACAGGGCTTTATAAGAAATGCAAGGCTTTTAAGGACTGGAGAGATGGCTCAGCAGTTAAGAGCATTGGCTGCTCTTGCAGAAGACCTGGGTTTGGTTCCCAGTATCCATAAGGCAGCTAACAACCATCCCCAAGTCTTTCCAGGGGATCTAATGCCCTCCTCTGGCCCCCGCAGGCATTGCACCCATAGGTGCACTTACATATATGCAGGCAAATTAGGCACAAAATAAAAATAAGTGCAAAAAAAATTGTTTTTTTGAAACAGGATCTCAGTTCCAGCTGGCCTGGAACTCACTTTGGAGAACAGGCTGGCCTCAATCTCACAGAGATCTGCCTGCCTCTGTCTCCCAAGCACTGGGATTAAAGACATGTGCCACCATGCCCAGCCAAAATCAAAAACAGGTATATACTTCCTTCTTGTAGAGAAGGAAGGCCTAAAACTAACCTAAATTTCCACCTTCAGAAACAATAAAAAAAAAAAAAAAAAAGTAAACCCAAGGAAAGAAGAAAAGTAGAAAGAGCAGAGCTAGCAAACGAAGTCTCTCTGGGAAGATGAGTGGCTCTGACCTGCATTCCACTAGACCCATGGGAAGGAGACAACCTGCCTCTCCCTCTCAGGAGCGGACAAGCAGCCATCAGTACGGAGCCCACCTATGTGAGAGCAGCAAATTGGCAGCAGGCAAATGCTGTGGGAGAGGACACAGAAGACAGCGTGAAGAAAGACGAAAGGACCAGACTCATTTACAGATGAGTAAGAACAACCTGATCTTAAGTTGAATTTAGGGCCAGCAGGTCAGGTAAAGGTGCTTCCCACACCTGTCAGCCCGAGTTCAGTCCCTAGAACTACATAAAAAGCCAAAGCCATGTTTACGTCTGTAATCCCAGTGTTTCTAAGTTAGACGGGAGGCTAAGGCAGGAGGACCACGGGATAAACCTGCCTCAAACCAGGTAGAAGAACTGCCTCCTAAAGACTGTCCTCTGGCCCCGTGTGTGTGCGTGCACATACAAAATAACAGTTTTTAATTAAATTTATTACTTCTCACAAAAATATCTTTAACATTCAACAGAAGAAATAAAAGGTATATTATACAACTATCAAAAAAGAAGAGGGCTGAGGGTGTGGCTCAGTGATGGAGGACCTGCTTGCATCCTTAAAATAGAGGAATTGTGTCCCAGCTCTTTTCAGGGAACCAGCGTAAGTCTCATGCCCAAACCTTACAAAGTCACTGCAAAAAATAAATTAGGGGTATTTCTCAGGAATCTAGATAAAAATCATAAAATATAGACAACCTGATCTAGCACCAGAGGAAAGGGATAGCATTTTATGCCTTGGATTGCAAGCATGATACTGGAAAACCAATCAGTGTGATTCATGGGAATATGAGAGATTTCAGTAGGGATGACTGTTCAAAAGTAGACCTGGCAAAATGGTGCGATACTGCTCAGTAGATCGGGGATACGGGGACCAAGGACGGGGAAGGGAAGAGAAGCGAAACGACTGTAAAGTATGAAGGTGAGGAAGGAGGTGTTCACGGCACGGCTTTCTATAGAGCCCTAGGAAATCCACCAGACGAGAACTGGGCATAATAAGCAAGTTTTCCAAGATTGAAGAATACAAACTTAATACATACAAACCAACTTCCAATACTAACAAACGGTTGGAAATGATTTCTTTAAAAGAGTTATTCCTCTCATAGCATTTTTTAAATATTTTATTTATTTTTATTTTATGTGTCTTAAGTGTATGGCCTGTGTATAAGTGCACCTGGGTCCTGCAATTTCAATAGAGGTCAGAAGAGGACATCAGATCCCCTGGAACTGGAGTTATGAATGGCTGTTAGCCACCATGTGAGCACTGGGAAGCAAACCCAGGTTCTCTGCAACAGCAGCCAGTGCTCTTAACTGCTGAGCCATCTCTGCAGTCCGTAGCACTACTTTTTTAAAACTTAAAAAGAAACTTGTCACTGGACATGGTGGTGCACACCTTTAATCCCAGCATTTGGGAGGCAGAGGCAGGAGATCAAGGCCAGCTGAGACTACAGGGAAACCCTGTCTAAAAATAATAACCATGGAGGAGAGGCAAGATGGCTCTGGGCAAATGCATGTCTAATAACCTGAGTTTCATCCCTGGGACCCAATGGTGGGTGGAAGAGAAGAAATGCTCCCAGAGTCATCCTCTGACCACCACACATGTGCCTTGGCACTTGAGCTGTACATAGCATACACACAAAAAGAAATCAATATATCCTGGTTAGCTTCAGTTGTCAGCTTGATGCACTGGGAAGAATGGCCTCCATCAGATCAGCCTGTGGGCCTGTCTAGAGAGTTTTCTTAGCTGCTGGTTGATGTGGGGAGGTCCAGCCCACTGTGGGCTGTTAAAGGGAAGTAGCTGAGCAAGTCAGTGAGCAGCTTTCCTCCATGGTTTCTGCTCCAGCTCCTCCTTGAACCGGGCCTTATCCATTCAGCTTACTTGCCAGCTTGCTTGCCGCAGGGATCTTCCATCTGCCTCCTGAGCACCAGGATTGCAGGTAGGCTGCTTTACCCCTGGCTTTTTAAATGGATGCTGGGGATCTGAACTCCGGTCCTCAACACTTTCTGCCTTGGCTTCCCTCGAAGAGGGACTATGTGAGCAGTCAGCCAAATTTTGCTCCCCAAGTTTGTTTTTGGTCAGTGTTTTATCACAGCGATAGAAAAGCTAGCTCGGACAAGATCTAATTTTTTTAAATAAACTTGGGTTTAGGGAGATGGTTCAGTGATAGAGAGCTTGCCTTGCAAGTGTTGAGGACCAGAGCACTCAGGAAGCAGGGGCAGGTGATCTCTGTGAAACTGAAGCCAGCTTGGTCAACTTAGCAAGTTCCAGACCAGCTGTGGCTACAGACAAACCATTGTCTCAAAAAAAAAAAAAAAAAGTTTTGACACGATAACTACAAATCCCAACAGTTAACAAAAAAGCAACCTAGCTTTCCGTATGTGCAAAGGACTTGAATAGACATTGCTCCAAAGAAGACTTCCAGAGGCCCAATCATCACAGGAAGATACTGAACACCACTGGCCGCTGGGGAAATACAATCACAATGAGCAGCACGTCCCCCTGGAAGAGAGCTACAAACAGCAGCAAACACATACTCAGGGTCCTCAGAGAGTTAAACACTGAACCACCTCGTCCAGCTGTCCATCTGTGACTGTCTTGGGCAGATGCCCCCAATGAATTCAATGCAGAGACTCAGCCATGTTTGGACTTCTGTGCGCTCAGCAGTGTTCAGAATGACCAAAAGGTGGAAGCAGGCACCCGTCATGATGAGAAGGCAGTACTACAGGAGCAATACGGCCATCATTAAGACTGCAACTGACAGACATCAGACAAACCCCAGAAACCTGCGAAGTGGGGGACGCCAGTCACAAAAAAACAGTGGTTCCACTTATGTGACGTGTCCAGAAGGAACAGATCTACAGGGGCAGAAATTACAAAGGCTAGCAGAATGGAGAGCCAGCATTTAGTGGGTACAAAATTTCTGTCTGGAATAATTAAAAAGCTCTGGAACTACCAAGCAGTGATGGCCACACAACAGTGAGGGAACTGAATGGACAGAACTACACACTGGGGAACGGATGAAAGTGAGAGGCTGGGGGTGTCCGGTAGGGGAGAGGCTTGCTCTGTAAGCATGAGGAACTGGGTTGGAATCCCAAACACCTATGCCAAAGCCTATATGGTGGCATACGCCCTGACCCCAGTGATGGGGGTGGAGTCAGGCAGGCTCAGTGGTCAGCCTGTCTAACCAAAACAGTAAGCTTCAAGTTCAGTAAGAGACCCTGTCTCTGAAAAACTAAAGTAGAGAAACAATTGAGGGAGACATCCTGACATCAACCTCTGGCCTCCACGAACACCTACACTGGTCAGTGCACCCGCAGATACACACGTGCACGCACAAACATACACACAGAACAAAATAACTTATTCCTATTTATCAATCAAAAATTTCAAGTGCTGAGGTTGGAGGGATGGCTAATAGGCTAAGAGTGCATCCTGCTCTTGCAGAAGACCCAAGTTCTTTAACACTATCCACCTTGGGTGGCTCTCACCCACCTATAACTCCAGCTTCAGATAATGTGATGTCCCCTTCTGGCCTCCACAGGCACCTGCACTCATATTCCTAATTTTAAAATACAAAAAAGAAATATTTAAATATTTCAAATACTAATCCAGACAAAACAGGTTTTTGTGGGTTTTTTTTTTTTTGCTTTGGGGGATGGGGAATTGTTCTATTTTGTCTTTTTTGGTTTCCTTTTTTTTTTTTTTTTTTGAGACAGGTCTCACTGCCTTGGCTGGCCTAGAACTCACTATGTTGACCAGGCTGGCCTAGAACCCAAAGATCTGCCTGCCCCTCTGTCCCAAGTACTGAGATTAAAGGCTGCAGCACAATGCCTGGCTCCAAATGAGAGATATCTTGCCTATCTTCATTGAGGCAGGGTTTCATTCTGTAGCCCAGGCTATCCTGAAACGCATATGTAGCCCAGGCTTAGCTCAAACCCATGGTCTCCCTGCCTTACTCAGCCCCCAAATGCTAGGGTTATAGGTGTGGGCTGCCATGCTGGCTTCCAGCGTTATTTTTTAAATAAATCAACAAGCTAATTATGAAATATTATAAAGGAGAAGCAGCCATAATAGCTAAACATGAAGATAAAGTCGGAGGGCTTACCTACTTCACATCTTCAAGACTAACTAGAAGGTTTCATTAATCAAGAGTATGGTACTCATGTGAAGACTGACAAGTCAGTATAGCAAAAAAGTGCTTAGAAACATAAAGCAAGTAAGTCTTCAGTGAAGACCCCAAATCAGTCCAGCGGAGGGAGGAAAGGCTTTTAAGAAATGGTACTGAGGGGCTGAAGAGATGGTTCAGTGGTTAAGAGCACTGGCTGCTCTTGCAGAGGGCACAAGTTCAATTCCCAACATCCACATGACAGCTAACTATAACCCCAGTTCTAGGGGATCCGATGCCTTCTCCTGACCTTCGCAGGCATGGCAGGACACGAGTGCACTTACATACATGCAGGCAATACACTCATTAAATTAAAACTTTTTTTTTTTTTTTTAAAGGAGCGGTGCTGGAATGATGAGGTGCTCGTAGGGAGGCCACATGCTGTGTACGTGCAATACTGGAGTGGACCTTAGGAAATATAAAAGCTCATGCCAAAAAGGTTTCAGTTGCTTGGGGTAGACACAGTTCTCTCAAGTCATGGAAAGCAATTAACAACAAAAATGTTTAAACATCTCATCAAAATAGTCTAAATAGATTTTGTTCATCAGAAGATACAAGAAAGGAAATAGGCAAACTGGTAAAAAATCCGCTAGACAACACGTATTGGACAGTGGACTTCTATCAGGGTAGAGTTCCCAGAACTCAAAGAGACAAACCATACGTCTAGCCCTACAATGGAGTATTACTGTGGCAGATAAATGAGGGGGCCAAGAGTGGTACACACCAGTAACCCCAGCCCCTGGAGGGAGACCCTGTCTCAAAGAGCACGTAAGAAAGATGGCTCAGCAGTTAAAAGCACTGGCTGCTCTCGTAGAGGACCCGGGCTCAGTTCTGGCACCCACCAGACAGAGGCCCACAACCATCCGTAACTCCAGTTCTAAGGTCCTCCAGGCCTCCACAGGCACCTGTTCCCCCTCCTCTCCCCCTCCCCCCAGAGACACATTAAAAAAAAAAAACTCCCATGGGAAAAGTTGGCTGGTATGCTCATCAGTTCAGTCACATCAAGTGCCTCCATCTGGTCAAAATGAATTATCCCAGAAATGGACACAAGTGAGGATGCCCTGGCCCTGTATGTTCCCAGGATTTGACCTTGGAGTGCTCCTGGCTGGCCATGTATGGACGGTCACTGCAATCAGGCAACCCTCTGTCTCTGTTGAGGAAAATATGAGACTTCCAAGCGACCTGAGTTAAAGTCTCCATTTATTTTTATTTTTATTTTTTTACAAAAATCCAACATAAGACCATTGTGCTCATGGTTGGAAAGGGAGGGGCAGGGGGACATGGCATGTTATCATAATATCCCCTTCAGAGCAGCCCAGCAGCCCCCCTCCAGCTCCGTGCTTGGTGACGGGCCACAGCAATCAGGAACGTTGCTGGGGTGGAAGGTCCACTGGCCTGGGAGCACCCTGGAGGCTGTCACTGCTGGTGGCCCTGGCCCTCAAAGTGAGAGGGCCTGAAAAAAAGCTGTCCTGGCCCTGGGCACCAAGACTCAGAAACCAAGCATGACCTATGTTAGGAGTCAGCTCTAGGAGGTGGCCCACGTGAGCAGCATCACACACCAGGCAGGCTCCCCTGCCCAAGTGACATGCGGCGTCTGGCCGCTTTGCCTCTGCCTCCTGCTTCTGAGCAGAGTCCTTTGGGAACGGTCACTGTCCACATAGCTTGCTGTTTGAATCCTTCAGTCAGTGTCCCACCAGGCCCAAAGATCTATCCCTATAGGGCACTCTGACATGACAACACAGTGTGCCAGCAACACATTTCCAAGGTACCCAGAAGTGACTGACAACCCTCACTGCCCCATGGATCTCACCCGCAAAGTGGTTCCCAGCAAACAGACTGTGCCTGTCTCAACAGGTCCCGCTGCTTAGTTTACAAGTTCCTCACATAAGAAGAAGGTAGGGCTGGACGGGGTTCAGTGGTAGAGTGCTTGTCTAGCACGCCCAGAGCCCTGGGTTCCATCCCCAGTCCTGAAGGAGAAAAAAAAGATAAAATAGCAGCCACATATACATCTCAAACACCAACCACACTCTTTGGCTCCCCTGAGGGAAGAAGGCTACAGCTACAAAAGAATAGACAGAGCTCAAGGAAAGGACAGCTAGAAAAGTATGGGTACAGGAGTCTGGACCTCTCTGTGAGTTGCCAAGAACTAATGTCCCAGGTCTCAGGTAGTAGGTATGAGACACTACCAACGGGAAGGTCTGGAGCAGCCTGTGCCTGCTGGCCAGAGAGAGGCTCCCAGAGGCAGAAAGAGTCCGGCTACAAGTGACGCGCAAAGAGGACTGTTAGTACAGCATCTAAGAACGTACCAGGAAGCAGCACAGGATGTCAAGGCCTAGGGAAGACGGAACCAGCTTAAGGCATATGCATGACCAGGACAGACCTGAGCTCTGCAGCTGCTGGAAACACAGTCAATTCCACTTCAACAAGTACAACTCGGGAACACAAGTCCCTGACACACAGCATTCACACCCTTCTGGGTTCCTCTGCTGTTTCCATGACCAAAATTAGCTTATTTGACTTTTAGCCTCAGAAACAGAAACCTGAAGGGCAGCAGAAGGCAGAAACGGGTGAGAACGCTTCCTTCCAAGGCTGGACTGCAGCTCACCTAGCAACTCACAGCCTCCAGGTTCTAACACACACCAGATCTCGAGGGAGGGGCTTGCTATAGCCAGCATAATATCAAGGGTCCAAATGCCACAGGGAACATGTGATCAGAGCCTCCCCTTCAGAGCTGGAGGCCCAGAGGGAAGAGATGAATTTCATCAAAGCATTCATCCCAAGCCAAGTACCTTGCTGCAAGACAGCTGGCAGGGACCCTCAAAGGACCACAGAAAGCTCCCCAACCTACACGCATGCCTCAGGAGCACAGCCTGCAGCTTTCTGTTGTCTCCTCCAAGAGAAAGGCCCATCGCCCAAGGGCTGCACAAGTGTCACCAGGAGGCCCAGCCAAAGAGCCCCTGGGCAGTGCAGGCCACACCCCCACCTCACTGTGCCTCCTTACTCTCTCAGACACGGGAGAGAACGCCCGGAGACACACACTGCCTGCTGACCAACCTTCCAGCCACTGCAGCCCGCTGCCCCTGCTGTGCAGCCTCCGCTGGGAGGACAAACTTCCCATCACTGACTGGCAACAGAAAGGGGAAGGAACAGATCCAATACTGCCTTGTCCAAGGCCAAAGAAGGCCAAGTCCACCCCACTTCTGTCCACACCACTACCACAGACAGAGTGGGTGCACTAAGTGACACTCCAGGCCGCCCAAAGCCAGGACTCTACTAAACACAGAGCATTAGGGTTCACACAGCTCCCTCCCCTGGAGAGACAGATACCCCCCACCCCTCCAAATATATATATGTATATGTATGTGTACATATATATGCATACACACATATGTATGTATATATATGCACACATATAAATAAGCCTTGAAGGGCAGAGGTTAAACTCTCTTTGAATAACAGTTGTTACTGATTTAAAACCCATGAGCCGCCCTGGGCTTAGGAACTAGGACTCTGCAGAGTCCCTGTGGTCCTCAGTGTTCGCTACCCAGCAGGGCCCTGCATGGAAGCCCCAGGTCTGCTGACCAGGTTCTGGGCCCAGTGTGGCTGACTTCAAGGGAAAGGCAGCTACTCCCTCTCGATACTTCCTGCTGCCTCTCCCAGCAGAGGGTCTGGGCCACGCACCTGGCAGATGTCCCCAAGGTCCTTAAATGCCTGGGAACTTTGGGAGCAAGCTCCCTCACTCTGCTCATGCTCTCCCGAAAACCTGCAAAGGCCCTAGATGAACTTGAAGCACTTGGTCTTGTCATGGGGCAGGCGGGTCTTGAAGAGCACAGAGTCCACCCTGAACTGTGTGTACAAGAGGGGCATATAGCCGTACACCTTGACAAAGAAGTTAATACACTTGTGCCGCTCGTGGAAGTGAGAGTCATCATGCGACAGGGCCTGAGGACATCCTGGGCATCGGAAAGTCCATCTCGATGTCACCTGGGAACAGGAAAGGGACAGCAGGGTGAGAAGCACAGCAGTACTACAGCGTGGCCGCTCCAGTCACACCCATCACAAAGCTGTGATCCCACCATGTCGTGTCCAACCCAAGCCCCCTGTACCTAACGGACATCAGAAGCCTTGGCATGCTCACTGTTACTTGTTTGAGCAAGTCTCCTTCTGGTATTTATCCCAGTCACAGAGCAAGGTGTTGGCACCAAGTTACTCACTTCACTGGTGTTTTTGAAAGCAAACTACTAGAAATCTCCCCCAAACACGAACTAGTTAGGTAATTATAAAACACTGCATAGTCAGGTACATATTTGTGTGTCTGTTTGTGGTATGAACATGTGAATGCACGTGCCTGTGGAGGCAAGAGGGCAACATCAGATCTCCCGGAACTGGAATTACAGAGGGTTTTAGCTGCCATGTGGGTGCTGAGAATTGAAACCAGATCCTCTGCAAGAGTAGCCAGTGCTCTTAACCTCTGAGCCATCTCACCAGTCTGCTCCCCACACCCTCTGAAGCACAATTCTTAATGCTTTGCAAATCTTAACCCAAAGACTTACATTTTTGATGGACCCCCACCCCACTTCACCCTCCCAGTCAGTGATCTGCAGAAGCCTGTGGACTCCCTTTCCAGCTGTCTCTAAATATGCAAAATCAAGTGAACAGGCTTACAAAGGGAACAGACTGAAGTACAGTGACCATGCTTGATGAACACAGCAAACAGCAAGTCAGAGAGAGAAGTTACCAACGCCATCCCTCGCAGTGGAGATCAACACTACTCTGACGTACTGCGGCTCACGTTAACAGGAGACAAAAATAGCTTTGATTCATTTTGGCGACAAATCAGCAGTTTCTCTACCCTCAGCAATTGTCACCTATCTCCTACACAGTTTATAAATGCGGGGAATAAATGCTGTCCCACCTGTCCAACCAACTTCCAAACCCCCTGGCCTCTATCCACTCAATCACACCATCAATCCCATGGGTAAGGTCCTTGTGCACCTTACAGAGCACGCTCAGTGGTGTGGTGCTATTACAGGCTGCACTGAGACAAAACCAAACAATGGAGTTCACATGCACACAACATTCCATAGGCAGCAGGGCCTTACCTTGATAGGGGGCTTCCGTGTGATGTGGGAGACGAGGAAGTTCATGGCGATGTCCTCACAGTTAATGTACTCATCCACCATATCTCGGATGGCCTGGGGCATCACGTAAGAATACAGGTACGCATAATACTGTTGGGAAGAAAGAATGACACACTGTTAGAGGCCATAAAAAATGCACAGCTCTGGGGCTCTGGGCAGTATGCAGAGGGCAGTATGCTGGATGCACGGCTGGCTTTCAGGGAGGTGAGACGGGGGTTCTGAACAGCATGAAATGGAGACCTTCTTCAGTGATGGATTATCCTATTCAAATTGCCATCATCCCCTCCTATGAGAGCTTTCCCTCCCTCCATGGGGTCTGCTTGTATCTCAGGAATGTTAAAATCAATACAATGGTTCATCAGACCAAGTCAGTCATGGGTTCAGCTGAACAACACTGACAGCACTAAGAGCTTTGGGAAAAGCCTGTTTACCTTTGCAGGGCTCAGTAAATCACAGAGCCATGAGCCATCTACTCACTGCCTCCCTAATGACTCTTCAACCTTACCAACCTTTCAACATGCCACTGGCTCCTCTTGAGCCAAGCCACCATGACCCCTTGCCTCGATCACTCATGCAGTCTCCTAAGAACTCCCGCTGGCCTGTTTCTTACCCTCTGGCTCTTCTCAGTCTGGCAGAAGGGCCAGGTGAAAGTCAAATGAATACATCACCTTGTACTCTAAACCCTCCATGGGCTCCCATCTCAAAGGAGCAGCCAAAGTGTCTGTAACATCCCACAAAGCTGGGCCCAGCTGGTAATTCCAGCTACTCAAGAGGCTGAGGTGAGAGGATCACAAGTTCCAGGCCAGCCTGCCCGATGGAGAAGCCACAAAGCAGTGTGGAAGACAGTTCCTATCCGATAACAAATGCTGATAGCCACATTTCAGAAATTCTGTGAGCTGTTTGTTAAAGCCATTTTAAGAACATACTTACAGGGCTGGGGATATAGCTTGGAGACAGAGTGCCTGGCCAGTGTTTACAAAGCCCTGAATTTGAGCCCTAGCACTGTCAAAGATTTAAAAAAAAAAAGGAATCTATATGAATTAGAGATACATTGAGTTAAAAATTAACATAGTAAGAGTCAGGTGCAGTGACACACGCGATCTCAGTGTCCAGAGACAGCGACAGCAGGTTCACTCACTACTCAAAGGCCAGCCTAGGTTCTGAACATACATGAGATCCTGCCTCAAAAGTAAAAATAAATAAAAACTGATGCGCTGCGCCGCCCTCCTTCTCTGCTCACGCTCACACTGACCTGTTGTTTACTCTCCTAGGGTGGCGGGTGGGGTGTCTCTAGTGATGATGCAGACTATGCCTATGCAGATCAAGACCTGAATTGTGGTGCACAACTGCTTGTTTCTTCCCAACTCCAGGGTCAGTGATTCATGTGGAAAGCCTGAACTCAGTCAGGACTATACCAGGGCCAGTGCGCTGCAGCAAGCTGGAAGCAACCACAGGTGACTCTCGGTTAAACCGGCATCCAGTCTGTCACCCTAACAGCAGTCTAGGGAACGACATAATGCTTACTCCGCTTTCATACCAGAGTTGTTTGTTGGTCTTACAGAAGAACACTTGAGTTGGTGAACTTAAAAGATAAATTATATGTAGGTTTTTATTTTTAAGAAAAATAGAAAATTCAAAATTGTTGACCTTCAATGGCCAGTAACTGTCACCAGTGTGCTAATAAAAATGTATTTGTTAATTAGACATAGTGCATGTCTTCAAAGTAACATCTTTGTAAGAACCGCCTTTCCATGTGCCTGTGTGTGCATGCACTTTCCTCCATGTACACGTAGAGGCCAGAGATCAACATGAGGTGCCTGCCTCTACTGCTCTCTATTTCTGAGACACGGTCTCTCACTCAGCCTAGAGCTTGCCATTTCAGATGACTGGCTGGCTGATCTATGAGCACCCAGGATTGATCTGTCTCTGCCTGCTCCTTTAACTGGGGTTACAGACATACATCACCACACCAAGCTTTTCAGGTGAGTTCTATTGATCTAAACTCATGCTTTCAAATCACCTTACTTACTGAGCCATCACTGCAGCCTGAAAGAGCTGCCTTTAAAAATCAAACAAAAAAACTAGGGAGAAAGCACTTTAAGAATAAAAGTTGAGGGGATGGAGAGATGGCTCATGGTTAAGAGCACTGGCTGTTCTTGCAGAGGACCCAGGTTCAATTCCCAGCACCTACCTGGCAGCTAACAACCATTGGTAACTCCAGTTCCAGGGAAATTCAACACCCTCTTCTGACCTCTGAGGGCACTGCACAACATGGGTGCACTTACATACATGCAGGCATAACACTCATACACATAAAATAAAAATAACGAAGTATCTTTTTAAAAAGGACAAATGTTGACAAGAATTCCTACTACCTGATTTTGTTACCAGTGATGATTTGTATTAATCTAGTAAAATGTGCATACGTCAACACTGTACAAAACAAAAACTCTTCTATGTTCCTTACACATCTTTGTTTTTTGTCAGTCATGGTGGCAACATGCCTTTAATCCCAGCACTTTGGAGCAGAGGCAGGTGGATCTCTGTGAGATTGAGGCCAGCCTGGTCTACAAAGCAAGTTCCAGATTAGCTGGGGCTACAGGGAGGCTCTGTCTCGAAAAGAAAAAAAAAAAAATCTCTGTTTTCAAGCCAGTGAGTGGGAGTACTTGCTACCAAACCTGAAGACCTGAGTTCAATCTCTAGGACTCACACGGAGGAAGGAGAGAACCCACTCCTCCCTCAGGCTGTCCTCTGACTTCCACATGTGTGCACGAGCTGTTTCCCTTTTTTGGTCTTTTTAAGACAAGGCCTCTCTGTAGCCCCAGCTGACCTGGAACTCAGTATGTCTCTCACAACGATCGAGGGGCCGGGCCTAAAGGTGGCGCCACCACGCCCAGCTTCAATCTTTCTTTATGGTTTGTTTGCTTTACTTTTTTGTGTGGTGCTAAAGATGGAGGCCAGGTGGTCTCCTCCTGACATACACCCCAAATGTAAAAACCTTCTACACCAGAGTTCCACTAGGGTTAGAATCTATTCTAAAATACAAAAATGTAACACCTTCCCATTAGTTTGCTTTTAAAAAAAGTTCATTATAATGTCATCACAGATGGAATTACTAGTTGGACCAGATCTACATTGTATCAAGCAGATGTTCTGGCAGGCACCATGCCACACAGCTGATGCCCCAGGCAACTGAAGGGCCTTGGGCTAGAGGAACAGGATGGCCTGAGAAATACAGTAAAACGCCAGCTTGAGAACAAAAGATCAGTTTAAGAGTCAGGCCTCTGACTTGCTATGGCACAGAGAATAGAATAAAGATCTTCTAAACTAATGAAGCACATTCGAGCAGAATGCTTTCATTAAAATCTAAGCATTTCATGAAAGAATTATTTCAAAACTTATTTTCAAAAATATTTCAACACTTAAAAACTTTCTGTAAGTACAGTTGTACAGACACATTACTTATAAATATTTATTACACATGTTGGCACATGTTCAAGAAGCTTTAGTGATAAGCACTTATGGTCAAAAACACTTCACTGCTCTAATCCAGGGAAGACCTTTAAAGGCAAGCAAGGTGAATGTGACCTTTTAAAGAAGCAAGCATTCAAAGAGAGGAATGACCACAGGCACTCCCTAGGAGTCAGCCCATCACTCCCAAGGAGCACCATCCCAGAAGGACAGATGGATCATGTCTCCATTTTTATCTTGGTCTGGACTCTTTTATAAAATCTGGATTAGAGAACTGGAAATGTGCAGGTGGGACACATTTCTGTGAGCCAGGTAAGGCTCAAGGACTATGAGGCTGTAACTTCTGCTCTAGGGTTTCAGAAAGAAAGTCATCAAGTCAAGGGACCTAACCATTAACTTTCAGAGAGGAGCCAGAGTGAGAAGACAGAGCCCTTTGCAGACAAGCAAATTCTCAGGGTATGAGCAAACATTCTAGAAGGAGATGCTCCTCCTGAGAAGAGGAAATGTAAAACCAACAACTGTTAGGCTGGCTCCTTGGCCCAAGTTCTAACAACCCATTCCCTTCACCGCAGTCCCCAGCCTGTCAAAGCACATCCAAGAGGCAGAGCTGTTCCCCCTCTTCCAGTGGATGGAATACCTGCAAAGGAGCCAAGTTTGGGTCCCCAGAATCCATGGATCTTTGGTCCCATATAGTTGCTAACAACCATCTGAAACTCCAATTCCAGAGGATGTAGCACCCTCTTCCAGCCTCTAAGAGCAGTGATCCCATGCACATGGTGTACTTATACATATGCATACCAAGCACTCATACACATAAATTTTTTTTGAATTTTAAAAAAGAGGAATGTGTAAGCAGTTCTATAGGCAGTCCTTGCCCTCGCTGTATTCTAACTATTCTGACCATGTTTGGTGCTTGTTACAGTTTGGTTTGAGGCTGCTCTGAGGAGGAATCTCACGCTCATGAGCCCATCACTTTCTTCAAAAGCAGGAATAACTTGCTTCAGGCACAGAGGAGCTACGTACAAAGCAGGAAAACTCACGTGAGGGCAGCATTCACTCCCAACAAAGGCTCACCCTTACTAAATGTAAGGGTGAACCCAGCTTCTCCTTACCTTATGAAAGAAGGCAGCACCTGTCAGCACCATGGACAGCTCACAGGAATAATTGGAGTTGTAGAGCCAGGACTGATGAGGGATGTCCCATGCATGGTACCGGCCAGGGAAGCCCACAATGCGGTCCCGAGCCTCTCTCCACACCCTTGAAAACACATACATTCAAGATGAGTGCCCTGGCAGGCTCTGGCCCTTAGTTTTTACTTTAAACTTTTAATATAAAAACAATCATGGGTTATGTTAGATAAAAATAAACAGTGTCATTAATAATCCACCAAGTTATCACCCCAGTTTCTGGCACACAGCATCTCTCCAGCCCTGATGGAAAGACCACACAGCAGCAGTAATATGGGAAGGGCTCCAGAAAGAACTCAGGAGCAGAGGCAGGTGGATCTCTGTGAGTTCAAGGCCAGCCTAGTCTACATAGTAAGTTCCTGGCCATTTGGGGTTAAAGAGAAACCCTGTCTCAAAAACAACAACAAAACAAACAAACAAAACCACAAACAAAAAAAGTGTGTTTTTAATGAACATGATACCTTAATTCCATGGGACATGTAGGTAATTTCTTTATCCTGAACATTTAACTCTTCTTTCTGAGAGCCCACACATGAAGTTTAGAGACCACAGGTAACAAGTGTGGCAAATGAGGTGTGCCTTATTCCCACCCTGAGGAGGGCCCAGGGAGAAACCTGTGTGTCGGTGCTCTGTAGAACCATTAACAGAAATAAACCAAAAATTCAATGTTTCAGGAGAAACTTAATGTGTATGTGTCAGCTGACAACTCTGTGGAGTCAGTTCTCTCCTTCCACCTTTATGTGGGTTCTGGAGAGTAAGCTTGGGTGGTCAGCACCTTTATCTACTGAGCCATCTTGCTGACCCCAGGATAAACTTTTATATCATTTCAGATAAAAGCAGTCCCCAGTTTCACAGGCTGAAACTGGGAAGCTGAATGTCCTTTAGTCCCACAAAAGCTGGCAGGCCCTTGGGAGGCCTGAGCCTGTCCTCATCACTTCAGGAAACTTCAATCCTGCAAACACAGATCTCATTTCAAAAAGAGTTTGAGAGCAACTAATCCAATCCAGGAGATGACAAATTACAGCTTCTATCAGAAAATGCATATTTACATGTTTTCTTTTTCATCATCATTATTTTGTATGTATGAGTGTAGTGCCTGCATGCATATAAGTGCATTCAAGTCGTGCGATGCCGGTGGCAGGTCAGAAGAGGGTCAGATCCCCTGGAACTGGAGTTACAGATGGTTGTTAGTTGCCATGTAGGTGCTGGGAATCAATCCCAGGTCCTCCCTGCAAGAGCAGCCAGTGCTCTTAACCGCTGAACCATCTCTCCAGCTCCCATTTTCTTTTTTAAAACAGATTTTTTTATTGTGGCAAATTACCATTTTAATATTTTTAAAGCCATACAGTTAAATGGCATTAAAGATGTTCACAGAGCTATACAACCATCACATGTGCACCCTCACTCACTGAAGACACCTATGCATTCTCACTCACTGTAGAGATGCCCATGCATCCACATACCCACTCACTGTAGAGACAGATACCCATGCACCCACGTGCACTGTGACACATTCTCAAATGGTCTAGGTCCTTATAAACATATGAATGGATAAAGAAAACATGGCATATTGATAAAAGGAAGTTTAATGCAGATAAAGAATGGAATGGTCTCGTTTTCTGGAACATTGATGGGCCGTCATCTGATGTGAAGTAGACTGGACTCAGAAAAGACTATCCCCTTCTCTCTTGGTGGGAAAGCAAAGGGGCGTGAAACTCACAGAGGAAGTAATGGTAAAGAGGAGGAGGGACAAGGAGGAATGAGCACATCCCGCGTCACAACGAAATCCCTTGCTTTGTTGGACGGACACAAGCTACTGACATATATGATGGTTCAATGACTGCACAGGATGGTTCAATGACTGCACAGGATGGTTCAATGACTGACTGCACAGGCACTGCCTCGTGTGCAGACACATGTTCCACTCTCCTGTGTATCCTATGGGGAAGTGAATCAGGCTCTACCTGGTGACACAGAGGATGACTCATATTCACCCTTCTCTTTAAACTAGCTCTGCCTCCCGTAAGACAACTGGGAAGATTAAAGAGAAGATGTTTAGATCAGGGGACAGCCACACGGAGAAACCTCATGAAGTAAGACAAGGCCATGATGCACAGCTGGAAACAATGTATAGTCCTGTTGCTGGAGAGTTAGTGAGATAAATCAAAGTGCTCAGCCAGTCCTCAGTACACGGGCTGGCTCCATCACCACCCTCCTTACCTTTTCCTCCTGGACCTTTGATCTCCACCCCACCAACCCTGAATCTTGGGGCCAGTATTCCGGCACAGTCCACTGCTCAAAAACCCAGCTATTCAAAACATGGGTTGGAGAGCTGACTCCATAGTTAAGAGTACTGGTTACTTTTGTAGAGGACCTGGGTTTGGTTCCCAGCCCCCATATGGCAGCTAACAACCATCCGAACTCCAAGTCCAGAGGAGCTGACGCCCTCTTCTGACCTACATGGGCATTGAACAACATGGGTGCACTTACGTACATACAGGCAATACACTCATACACATTAAAAATAATAAATATTTTTTAAAAACATATTCACTTGTTCCTTCTGCCAGCCTGAGATTTGGTTCCCTTCCCTCTAACAACACATACCCACCCCTTGCCTCTACTCTCAGAGCAAGAGTTGAGTTTAAAGACAACAGATCTGCAGCTCCAGCAGCACACAAGTAACCCTGGCCCAGACAGTTAAAGACTCTCATCCCTCTGACCCCAGAGAAGCACCTATTAGGAGCAGAGCAGACCAGGAGAGGACAAGCAGTGGATGCTGCCACACACTGAGACCTTAGGCCAACCCAGCCTGTGCCGGCCAGATGACCTCAGAGTTTCTCCATTGCTAGCAACAGAAATTCATTTTGCTGCCTAATCTAGGCTTGGGCTGGTTTTCTGTGAGTTACAAAGAGACTGAAAGTAAGTCCCTCACCGAAACCCAAACATGATCTCATCGTGGCGGAGGTGAGCATCATCGTCAATGGACAGGATGGCCTCTGTCTCAATCTCATTCCAGGGCAGGAATCGATTGTTCAAACTATTCTTCTCAGTACGGACCACCTGTGACAAGAAAGGAAGCACATGAGAGATCGATGCGGCATTACAGAAGGCAGCTCCCCACGTGTCTGAAGGTCCAAGACGAATGTGGCCAGCTCACTGGTGGCAGACCACTGATGTGTGGGATCTAGCTTAGCCTTTCAAGAATGAAAACGGCCTTGGAACTCAAGAAATGTGTAGGTTCCTCTGCTCCCTTCATTCACTGCTAACTAATTTTCCTATCAAACTAAAGCTGAACATTATTTACATGTGCAATAAATGCTATCTAGGAAATAAATTAAGTCTCCCAAGAGAACACAAGGTGGCAAAAGAAAGCTGAGCTCAGCTTCCAGCTCTGGAGCCACCCAGCTGCTCATAAACTTTAAAACTAAACTCAAAATCCCGAGTCTATGTCATTCCTGACCTCCAACTCTAAGCCCCCTGGGGGGGTGGCTAAACCTTTTTTTAAAAAGAGCAATATCAGGTCACCTTTTTGGTGCCCACCTACAAGCTTTTTCTTTCAGAATGGCCACTCCAACTGTACAGAAGTTCCCTGAGCTGTGAGTTTGGGACTAGGAAAATCTTTGAGTAATTTCTTAAACCAGCTGTGTGACTTTTTGTGAGTTAAAATAAAGTGACTTTTTTTAAAAAAGCCTTTTTTAAAAAACATGTTCAGTAAACCTAAGAACTCAGTCTTCAGCCAATCCTAATTCAAATTGCGATTATCTATCCAAAGTGACCCAAAGATGCAGAGCAGAAGTGGGTATGCTTTATTTAAACCTCTATTCAGATACCCAGTTCACCTCCGTTTATTACGCAACTGGTGGCTCTGTGATGACCTTGTCAGGAAGTCACCCCGACTCACGGATGACTCATTTTGTGCTATAGTGTCTTCCTACTAGTTCTACTAAGGAGGAAGTATCAGGAAATGTCACTGTATTCTCAAAAAGCAAAGAGAAACTCACAGGGAATCGTCTTCTTAGAAAGTCAGAATGCTCACCTTACTTTCCTCAGACCCTCTGACACAGGACACCCACTTCAGCACAATGCATCACTGCATCCCAGGTCTAGAAGCACACAAATAGCTCAAAGGCATTCCCATGATCTCACCAAGGTCTCCCAGCTGAAAACCTCTTTCCTTCTGTCCTACTGAAACTGCCCTGCTCTGAGGATCCTGTTCAGTCCCTCCTGTTTGCACCCCAACATCCGGCCCCATGTATCCAAACGAATCATTCTGTGTTTTCACAGCAGCATCTCCACTCATCAATTTGTATATTCCAGTACATGTAGACTCCACCTAACTCACAGCTGGAAGGACACTGGGAATCGTGTGGTCCAAGAATCACGTTATACATGGACAAATTAACCCCAAGATGACAATGTCACACAGCAGCAGCTCTGTGGGCAGAAGTCTCTCTAATGACTCTCACTCAGATCCAGCCTTTTGTCTGATGAACTGGTATTAACTTTATGAATGTCTTTGAATCAAAAACCACCATGGAAAATGAATTATTAATTTTTGTACCCTCAAGGAAAAAATGCTGCCAATTACAACAGTAAGTGAAACAAGGGACCACTTGGAATGTTACTTCATTAAGAGCTTTTTTTAGACTCTGCCTCAGCTCCACAGGAGTTCCAGCGCCCTCAAGACAAAGAAGGACCTGTAACAGACACGCTGCTCCAGATGTCAGAACCCAGCAGCAGACATGGAAGGAAACAGTCTTGCCCTGAAGCATATATTTAAACCAGTTTAAAAAAACACTTGGTTTATAGCCAGGGGTCTCCTGAGTTCAGATTCAGTGGTCACGAAACAAAGGGGCCAGGGCCTAAGTCAGGAAAAAGCAAGCAAAGATTGTCCAACTGGGTTAGAGGGAGAAGAGAGACCCAACAGACAGACAGACAAACAGACATACACACCCCACTAACAGAATGAGAACACACTGGGGCTATTGGTCAGTGGTAGAGGGCATGCTTAGAATGTGTGAGATGGTTTGATCCTCAGTACCAGAGAGAGGGGGGGTGGGGGAGAAGGAAAGGAAGGGAGGGAAGAGAAAGAACACAATGAGGACACTGCTCAGTGGTAGAGGCTTCCCAGAATGTGTGGCTGTGGGCCTGATCCTCAGTACCACAGAGAGACAGACAGTGAGAGACAGAGTCAGAAACCAAAAGACACACATACACACTGGTCAGGAGGGGGCCGCTCAGTCCTTACCTCAGCAGCCTTTGGGCTTAGCGGCCCAGAAAGCTGGAGGGTGGCCAAGTGGCAGAAGCCAAGGGGCACATTTATCGGTGATGGTAGAATCCTATCCACCAGGAGGCACAGATGCATCCCGGTTTCAGATGTTACCATGTAATAGCTGGAAGGGAACACTAATTCTGCCAGTCCTGAGAACAAGCCCACCTTAGCCCCAGCAAACATTCCTACTGAGAAGTTCAGCTCCTCGGCCATCACTTGAAGAGTAGATTTGGTGGCTTAATCTGCAGCAGAATTACTTACAGTCAGAAAGTCTGAGCACAGGTGACCAAAGCCCTGCTGCAGAGACACCTACCAAGACTGTTGGAGATACAGCCTCCAAGCCACCAACCCCAAATCCCTGGAGACAGCCCTGCAAAAAGCACTAAGCCATGGAGCCCATGTGAAAAGTACTGGACTCCAACCCCTCCACCCAGTGTGTGAACCTGGGTGATTTCTGTCAAATCACCACAGCAATGTGCTATTCCCAGAACCTGGGACTGGTTCACACAGTCAAATGGCCAAACTCAGCCCCAAAACAAGAAACAGAGACACCGAAGTGATGGTGATCTGAGACCCAGAACACACACACCATGATGTCCATTCTCAGGTGCACCTCCTCCTCCTTTCCAACTTGAGCAGGGCAGGCCACAAAGCCAGAGGAGTGGCAGATGTGATTGGCTTAGATTCACAGCCAGGTTTCTGAGTAAATGTGAAGTCCTTTAAGATGTCAAGAAACAGGAGACAGAACAGAGTTTTGCTGCAAAGGCTGGCTGTGGAGGTGCATTCTTTTAATCCAGCACTTGGGAGGCCATCCTCAGCTACATAGCAAGTTTCAGGCCAGCCTGGACTACAGAAGCTCCTGCTTCAAAACAAAAACAAAAAATTCTGGCTTCAAGGCTCTGGTGATTTATGGCTATGGCTAGACTAAAAGCTCAGCAACTATCAGATTTGGGTCTAAGATCAAGACAAAAATACTCAACATTTCAAATGCACACAGAGAGATCAGCACTGGCCTATAGGAGTTTGAGAAAAACAGACTGAATATAAAACAGGTCAACCAGAAGGAATCTAGGAGAATGTCTCATTTTTGTTGGTGTCTGTTTTAAATTAAAACGGTGCCACCTACAAGTCCCACCCCCGAAACTGGCTGTCTGTTCACACTGCACTGGATGGTGCTATTAGAGACTCCGGAACTCACTTCAGTAACTTGTGAGCATAAGGACTAATTTCCAAAGTACTCTTTTAATTGCTAGGATGGCATGGACCAGAACCTAGTGCCTGGCATGTCTTACACACGCGTGGATAAATAAGTGAATAAAAGGAAACAGGACACAATTCAGTTTTCTGAATATGTATAGATCAAATTACCAACAAATATTCAATACCCCGAATAATATTAAACAATGATAACTACAGAGGAATTAGGAAAACTTTCAGCATTTAATCTTGTTTTCTGTTATGTAGTCCGGGCTGGTCCTGCACTCACTATACAGCTTGGCTGGTTTTGTATTAGCTATGCTGCCTGGGCTGGTCTGGCACTAACTATGTAGCCCAGGCTGGCCCTGAACTCAGTACTCTGCTGCCTTCAGCTCCTAACTGCTGAGATTATTTGTATATAACACCACATTTGACTTTTAATCTTGTTTTGTAGAACAAAAAGTCCATAACCTACGTACTCAAGTCCGGAGCAATGCTCAGTTAACATTGCCTTGTTTCCTGTACACTCTTGATGAGCTGATCTTCTGATGCCATGTCAGAGAAGATCTGGCTCTCTTTATCATAGTGCAGTGGGCCAAGACAGCAATCTTGGCCTAGTAAAATCAGTGATCAACACACTTAGCACACTGTCTTTTCCTCTCTGAGCCTACATGTAGCTCAGCCTAACAGCCTCCAGCCTCACAGTGTACATGCATCATACTCTGTACTAAACCTCACTCCAGGTCAACAGACCAGAGACAGAAACAGCAGCCTACGCCTCTAACTTAAAGTAGACCACAGAGCTCAGGACAAGGAAGAGGAGGTCTGCATCCCATGTGCCTAACATGTGAACATCCACATGAAACAGAGCCTGAGATGAGGCACTGGAGGAAAAGGAGGAGCACTGAGTTCTTGGGATTTTAAGAAACTCAATCACTCAACAAACATCGAGTGGGAGGGGCCAAAAGGAGAGCATGAGAAAGGAGAGGAGTTGATTTTCATCCACAACTTGAAACGTGAGGCTAACGCAAAACAAAAAAATTGCATTTGCTTTAACTTATGAGCCAAGTCTGTGTAACTCCTCAAAGAGGTGCTGATGACCCTGTGAACGTGCGGGCAAAGCAGTGCAAATGAGAGGGCCACAGAGCGCTGAGACAACTCCAAAGCAGTTCATAAGCTGGCTTGGCAGCATGCCTGGGACCCAGGGCTCAGAAGGCTTAAGCAGGAAGACAAGGAACTCAAGACCAAGCCTGGAATAAAATAGCAGATTCAGACCCATAAGTAAAGATGCTGCTTTCAAAACACTAAACACATTGCCACACCATGAGATCCAGCCTCTCCTCATTTGTTACGTTTTATATATGCATTTTATAGATTGTAATTTTACATATTATACATGCATGTATTTGCACTCTTATAAACAAGCCTGTGCCTTTTTAAGAAATTTAGGCTTGGTAATAAAGAAGAAATATGCACCAAATTATGGCTAGAAATCCTGAAACCTACTTCTAATTTAGATACTAATTAGTTAAATGGCCTGAAGCAGTCCTCCTTTAAATTAGCAGAGTGCAAATAAACTGAGGGGGAGATTACCTAAGGAACCCACTTGCCACAATTAGTCCCTCACACAGCCTGACTATGCAGCAGCCCTGTAAATGTCTACAATTCTTGTTTATTCAGCTGTGATTCCTGGAACTTGGTAATTTTCCTGGACAGTCATGCAGCACATTCTCAAATGGGAAGAGAAAGACTCAATGATAACATTGTCAAAGGAAAAAACCAAACTACACAGACACACCCAAACCCGGTGAAGCTTCATAGAGTCTAAGCTTCAGAGAAGCCCTGTGAGGTTTCACCTGTCCAATTCACTTGACAACCACGTCTTTAGGCAATCATCCAATTTATGCACAAGATATTTTAAGAGTAGAGTGCACACAGACTAAAAAATAAAGCTTATCAAGTTCCCGAGGAGCAGGCCTTTACAATGGCCTCTCTTTTCCCCAGATGTCAAGGTAGAGCTAAAAGCCTCTTAGCCTGAAAGCCGGACTCACTGACCAGGGCTGAGAAGGCTCCACGGAGGAGTTCCTATCCAGTCCTCTCTCCTCTTCACTAACGGACTACATACATGGGAAAAAGTATTAAAATAATTCTGCTGGCATGGAATGCAATTGCCAGAGACATTACCACAAAGCAAAACAACCTTCTATCTCTCAAGTTTTCTTTGGTGGGGGGAAAGGGTGTATTCTGGCTTTTTTAATTCCAAGGACCTTGGAATCTCCTACAGACATGAGATCTGCCCATTTCTGAACTCAACATCTCCACCACCACTGCCCTGGTCCTGGCCACTAACGGCCTTCCCTGGGCCAATAACCTCTTCTGGCTGTTTGCTCATCTTCCCCACACTCCCACACAAATTGGGTGATCCACCCACCTGGACATCCCTAAAGGCATCCTCAATACTGGGACAAAACCTGGACTGCAGACTGGGACTTACACACTCCTGAGCATGCAAGCCCGACTCCTGTCTCCACTTCTTTCAAGCTCTCTCAGTCTTAGTCCTGTCCAGAAACAGGGGTGTTCCTTAAGAGTCCCATGCCCCCTCCTCTACAGCAGTCAAGCTTCTGCTCAAGATGTTGCCTCTTCAAAGAATGCTTATGAAGGACCTTGTACAAATAAGCTGTGCTCATGGAGCAGAGTGAAAACTATGACCCCTGGGCTGTGGAGACTACTCTGAAGAGCCTGTGAGTGTGCCTCCAGTAAGCTGGACTACACTGTCCTAACGGAAGGAGTCATTCCACAGCAGCTTGGCCTTGGACTCCACAGCAGAGACATTACACTCAGAAAGAAGACCATCCTGCTCCCTGTTATCCAGAATCTAACACAGCCACCTAGGGAGAACGAGGAAACAGGTCGGAATAAAGGAGTAGCACAGACTTTCAAGGAGATGTCTAGAGATTTCTGCTTCTAGAAGGGTTAGGAAAACTCCTATCAGATTCAATCCCCTTACAGAAGACAACTATAAACTCTGGACAAAAAAAAATTTTTTTTACAGGGGCTGGAGAGATGGCTCAGCAGTTAAGAGTACCGGCTGCTCTTGCAGAGGACCCAGGTTCAGTTCCCAGCACCCACATGGCAGGTAACAAGCATCTCTAACTCCATTTCCAGAGATCTGATACCCTCTTCTGGCCTCTGTGGGCACTACATGCATGTAATTCACTTACACACACACATGCAGATGAAACACATACACATAAAAATAAATTTTTTTAAAAATGTAATTTAAAAAAATGTCCTGAAGGAAGACAAAAGATGGAAGGGAAGAAGCTGAACTCTAGAAGGGCGAAGGGCTGATTTATCCTGACAGTAAGCCAGACTTGACCCTGAAGGACAGTTGTGACATTCACTGAAACCCAGTCTTTCTGGCTTGAAAAATAAGAGGCAAGAGTTTGGGGCAATCCCAGTCCCTGAAAAGGAAGGATTACAAATTCCAGAGAGAAGAGAGCCAGAGACAGGAGCGCCAGTGTCGCATAGAAACCCTGTGCTTTCGGCCCACACCCACCCAGGCAACCTGGAGACCTGCAATAAGCAACCCAGGTAAGCACAATTCAACTTGGACTCGGAAAGCCAGACCTTTCTATTGTATATAACCAAATTAGCTACAAAACAAAAATACCAGCACTTTCAGAATAAAAATCATGCATAACATAATCAAACTACTGAAAACCAAACACAAAGAAATTCTTGGAAGCAGCAGAGAAAAACCATGCAGTGTACATTGGAAAATCTGAAAAGCCACTGACACAGCAGCAGCACAGTGGGGCATCTGTAACAGTGACGGTCCAAACTAGTAGGAGAGTTTCAGAAGACAGGGTGCCCAAGTTCTTGTCACAGGAACACTCCCCGGTTGACTTGCACTAGGCATCTTTTCAGTTATGCTCTACCTCTACAGGATCAGGGTTACCTTCTCCCAAGGAGACAAGGGACAGAGAAAAGCAAACAACCAATTATCACATCTCTTCAGTCATCCTACACCACCCAGAAGCAGAGTCTAACCTTCACATCTCTCAAAGATGGCCTCTTTGTGCAGACAATTGCTCTGGAGCTGAAATTCTTTACAAAGAGCACACAGAACCAGTGTCCAGGGACAGAGGCAATGAAGATCACCTTCACTCAAAGCCAGACATTTCTATTATGTAATAACTAGAAAAGAACAGGAACTTTAATATCTAAGGCCT
This sequence comes from Eospalax fontanierii, assembly GCA_035773235.1. Classification (NCBI taxonomy): domain Eukaryota; kingdom Metazoa; phylum Chordata; class Mammalia; order Rodentia; family Spalacidae; genus Eospalax; species Eospalax fontanierii. The sequence goes on along the minus strand of CM069542.1, from coordinate 55,699,662 downwards.
ACCATCTACCACAGACCACTTAAGACAATCCTCCACTTACGAAGCTACAGTTCCACACGTCTAAAGCTGACAAATGCCCAGAAGCTGTGCCTAGTGCTTGCCTGGGAACCTGGGTATATGCAAATCACAATCTGCCCAGCATTCTCTGTAATGGCTTAGACATTCCTACGTTGAGTCCCAGCCAGTATGCTGACTTCAGTTCACATTCCCTGCAGGCCTAGAGTCTTCCAGACTGCCTGAGAAGCACCCTGATACTAATTTTATAAAGATGTGTTAACCATAAGCAATGAATAGGTTGTGTCTGTATCAAGGTGGAAAATCACAGCATTATAACAGAACCTTTTCCTATGGGAAGGGAACTGTCCACGTAGCTCTAGCCCTGACACCTGCCAACACTCAAGGGGTCAGCAATTTCAACTGCTGCTCTAGACATCTGCCTCTTTTAAGTGGAAAGTATAGTCAAACTATTTAACAAACAGAGTGAAATTCTCTAACTTGAAATCTTTCCTCCTTTCTAAACAACTGGAGAAGACTGCACGCCTGCTACAGAAAGTGTGTTAGAATGGCCCTCTATTTGGAAAAGTTCTGGCAGCTCCAAATAGGCATTGTATTATTGCAATGGGCTGCCCAGCAATCCCAGAGGACTACTCAGTTCCCACCAGAGTTAAAGAAAGGACTAGTTCTGGCAAGTTCTCTGGTGGATTTCAGATATTGTTTTCAGGGTAACAGCAGCTCTATCTCACCTCAGTCAACTCAAATAAAACTGAGGAAAAAACAGGCAGCAAAGGCTGCTCCAGCATCCCATGCAAGGTAGAGGATCTGCCTTTCACAGAGCAAGCGTGCACACATGTGTGCACATACATGCACACACACCTCAACACTGATAAAGGTGTACTGAGAAAAGTGAAATGCATTTGGGGAAATCTATAAAATGTCTCCTTTCACAGAACATACACTTCTTTAATTCCTCACACCAGTACTGCTTAAGGAATAATTCTCCAAAGAAATTAATGTTTTAAAGCCTACACAGGGCCCAGCAGCCCCCTCTAGACAAAGCATGGTCCATAGGACATTCTGCCATTTTTTTTCTCCTTTTTCTAGAAAGTACCCCACTGCAGGGTAAACACTTGGTAGTTTTAAGATCTGCTCTAAAGCCTGCTGTTTAAGAGTAATGCAATGTGTCTGCCTTCCAGATGGCCAAATTTAACACTGCAGGTGGACACAAAGTCCTCAGCTAACGTGTCCCCTGTAACCATGACAGATAAAAGCTAGAGAATAATCTGCAAGATTCTCTGGAAAAGAAGGTTCAAGATCTTCAGTTCCCCAGCAGCAAAACCTCTAACTCCAATCATCCAGAGGCTTCTAAGGTATGCTAGGAGATGGCCTGTGTCATTTCCTGCCCTGAATCCCATGCCCTTTGTGAGTGATTCAAACTAAAACTTCTGGACTCAGCCATGCTAAACATCTCCTCCGTTACTCAGTCTCAGAACTAGCCTCTCCAAGCCCTAGACACTGCAGATGGAGAGTCAGTAACAATGACACACACACTATGTGCCTGGACCTGTCTCCTAATGAGAGTGTTCTCATCTCTCTTATCATCGGTATGGAAAGAGGACCACATGAGAACTGACAGAGGTCTGAGAGCCTTCCGGGGTCAATATCAATACCTACTGGGGAGTCACTTGGGAATTTAGGAAAGTGGGAGGCAAGAACAGAGCCAGCAAAACCTGGAAAAGCAGGAAGCAGAAATCTCACAGGGAAAAGATACATAGACATCTATAGACAAATAAATTATCTAACTAACTATACTAGCATGCACAAGGCCCTGGACTTGATTTCCAGAACTGTGTGGGGAAAATGTGTGTGCGTCTCTCACTATAAGTGAGAGCAGCATTAAGCATGAAATACTGTTTCGTGCTGTAAAAACACACCGCCCATTTCCTATTACCATGATGGGAACACCAATGTCAGGCCACAGAAGGTCCTCCGAGGGCAGCTTGGGAGAGTTCCATACCACCACTACCTTGTTGAGGTAAGGGAGGCCATTGAGTCTCTCTAAAGAGTTCATCAGCACTTCCTCCCGCTCATAAGTCAGCATCACCACTGTGAACTGTTCCCGGGGGACGTTGCCTCCAAGTGCTGCCTGAAACTCCTTGCCAGAACCCCCAGCTCCGCCACCAATGGGCCGAAATCCAGTTCCGGAGCCCAGGAACTTGGCCTCTGAGGGCAACACAGGGTCAAAGGGTGTGTGGGGGAAAAGATGGAAAGGCCCTGGAGCAGAGTTCCAGCTGCGGTAGAAGTCTGTGACAGTCAGAGTAAAGTTTCGGAGGTATTTAGGCGAGGCATATGGTGGCTCTGTTTCTACCGGCCCCAGGTCCAGGTCCCCATTGTCTGCCATGTTGGGGTCAGTTCCAGCTGCCTTTCCCGAGCGATGGGGGATCTCGGTTGCTACTTCCTCCCGGATGGGAGCTGCTGGGATCTGTATGCGAGTCCGAATCGTAGCCAGCACAGTACTGAAAATACTATCGGCGGTGGAGAAGTAAGTCTCCCAGAGAAAGCGGCCTTGCCGCCTCATAGCCAGGAGATCGCTGTCCGAGAGACTCCGTAACAGGAAGTGAACCTCTGTAACACGTGGTTTGGGTACCACCAGGGCCGCCTCATTCCACTGCAGCATGTCCTGGTAGGGGAGCTGGGCCTGCTCCCCCAACACAACTGGGACAGCGCCCACTTCAAGGGCTTCGAAGAGCCGTGTTGCACATCCAGATGAGATAACCAAATGGGGGTCCCCTGGGGTGATGACGAGGGCAAAGGTGGAGAGCTTCAGCAATTCTAGGCGGTCTTCACGCTCCCCACACAAAGCCCACTCAGTAGGCAGGCTGGGCTTTGGCTGGTTTTTGCAGGTAAATTCCACCAGGACCTGATCTAACTTGCTGTCCTGCACGGCCTTTAGGGTGGCAATGATCCGATCATCATAGTCGGCAGGAGGGTCGCCCTCCATTTCCTCCTCAAAGGAGCGGGCCTCTTGCAGGCTAGATCTCAGGGACTCAATCTTCTCTCCCTGGAAGGTGAAAAGGTATTTCCGCTTCACCGGCACCTGCGGTGGGATCTCCATGAAGTTGGGTTCTGACATGGCATGGACTAGCGGTGACACAACCAAGTCAAAGCCAGGCCTGTACTGGGCAGCATAGAAGGTGGACTGAGCCACCATAGCCCGGCCTGTACTGACATTGTACAGTAAATTCTGTGTGTCTGACTTCCGGGACAGGCTGATAATGACGTGGTTGTGTCCATCTGTCCGCCAGTGTGGCAGAGAATGCAGATGCTTCTCTAGGTCAGCAGGCCGCATGGCTGCAGGCTCCTGCATCTCTCCCACTAGCACCACATACAAGCAGGCGATGTCTGCGTTCTCTGTAACATAAACATTGGCCCTCGCTGTAGCCTGGAAAGCCTGCTTGACCAAGGGGTCCAGGTAGCTTCCAAAAGCAAACTGGTCACTATCATAGACATAGACAGGAAAGCCAGAGGTCAGAGGACAGCGAGAGTAATCAAAACAGTTGTGCAGTCGGCAGGCCTGGGTGACCTTGGGGGGAGGAAGGCCGGCATCATCCTTGTCCGGGAGCAGCCGGATGGGCAGGGAGAGTTTGGGCTGGTTCTGGGCCATCAGCTCCTTATAGGAGTGCTCTGTCTGGCTAATGACATTCTTGAGCTGCAGCAGGTCCTGCTTGGCATTCTCGATGCTCTTCTTGCAGGCCTCAATCTTCAGGTTGAGCTTGGCGATCTCACTATTGAGCTCCTGCCGCTTGGCTTCCAGCTGTAGGAGCTCTTCGCTCACAGACTCTCGGATGCGGCAGAGATCCAGAACGTGCTTCACCTCACAGAGCTCGTTGCCAGCCCGAGGGCCAAATATCCGCTTGCCAGCCTCGTCGGCTTCATCCAGGGTAGTGAGGTAATAGTGAGCAATGAGAGGGAAGAAAACCAAGATGATGAAGAGTGTGAAACTGAGCCACGTCAGCCGGATGCGATTGGACCAGCGCAACATACAGGTCTGACCACCATTCCCCACTCCCCCATTCCGCAACATGGTATAGCCCGTCATGAGTTCTCGGTGGCTCTTGCCCCCTGGATCACGTCGGGTCACTCGCCATTACCATGAGTTTCTGTTTATCAAAACTCAACCTCTTTTTCACTCACACGTGTCCACAAGAGTTGGTGTGCTCCCTGCACAAGGCACAAAATAAAATGGAAATTTCATTTTCCTCAGCTGTGATTCAAATGGTCTCTGACCCTGTTCAGGCAGATCCTAAGTGCTGGCTGTTGACCAAAGAGCATGTCCTCAATCGTCATCAAATGGGAACAGGTTCCACATGGCTGCCGGGATGAGAAGGAAGAAGGCCATGATGATGGAGTCCAGAAAAAATACCCTGGGGTCAGGCAGACCACCTCAACCGCCATAGTGCTCAGCCCTGGGTTCTGCAGACCAGTCAATATGCATAGCTTCTATTCAAGTTACACAGTGGCCGGCAGAACAGCTGGCAGCATGCAGTGTCCTCGTTATCCATGTCAGTGCGGACAATTGGGCCTGCTAAAAAGGGAGAGCCATGTCAGTCTTGAAAAGATTATGACTCCCCTTCCCCAGCCACAGTACAATCTGTTACCACCCAAAACCCTGTATCATTGTGGGAGAAGAGAAACAACCGTCCATTTGATCTTTGTAGATCCTCCTAACATGAAAATCGTTTGAAATACTTAACCAACAGAAACTGTGAGAAGCTCAATTTGTTAAATTTAGAGTTGAAAAGAATTGAAGGGAACTCTTTTGATCTTCACCCAGGAGACAAAAGGTGTTTCCCAGTTTGCTTCTATTTATCTTCCATTAGCAGACATCATGTGCTCCTTCTTAAAATAGAAACGGTAACTTGGTCTTTTGGAAAGAACACTATACTTAGAAATAAAGGAATTATTTCTTGTCCTCAGGGACAGACTAGTTATCAGGCCTCATACTTCATGTCCTAACCCTGTACTACGGAGGTTAAGTGCATGCAGATGATGTATTACCATGCTACAAGAATAAAGCATAGAAGATATGGGGGCCTGGCCCTCAATTCCAAACAGCATTCAGTCTGTCCCCTCACCAAACTTTACAACCATAGGGTACAGAACCTTCCCACTGCTTTCTCTCAAACTGAACTCATCTCGAAGTCAAGTAATATGAAAAAAAAAAAAAATCCAATTTCTTTCATTTGTCTTTAAAAAAAAAAAAATTAAAAAAAAACCACGTCACTACCAGGTGTGGTGGCACAGCCTTCCTAGCACTCAGGAGCCTGAGGTATGAGAATCTTGAGTTCAAGGCCAGCCTGTGTTACACTCTGCCTCAAAAAAAAGGCTGAGTCTATCTCCGACATACTGCTGATCCATCTAACACACTTTAACTGTGGGAGACTCACCTAGGATGAATAACCTGACCTTACAGCCTTACAGAACTTTATTTAGTCTAAGAGATCAGATACAAACAGCCTGGGGAAGTAGCTTAGTGCATTGGCCTATCGTTAAAAAAAAAAAATCTGTGGAGTCAATACCTGGGACTAAAAGAGGACAGAGGATTGGGGAACGGATGAGGGAAAGGAGATGGCATAAACCATGCTGGGCACTCCTACAGGGTAACATGAAGGACCACTTCAGAGGGTCAACCTCCAGAGTCCATCTTTGCCCATGACATGAAATTATTCCAGTCTGGTAGTGTCTTTTCTACCTTTAAGTAAAAACAAATGGTTGGGGCTGGAGAGATGGCTCAGCAGTTAAAAGCATTCACTGCTCCTGCAGAGGACCTAGGTTCGATTCCCAGCACTCACATGGCAGCTAACAACCTTCTGTAACTCCAGTTCCAGGAGATCTGACACCTTCTTCTGACCTTCATGGGCATTGCATGACACAAGTGCACTTACACACATGCAAGCAACACAATCATACACATAAAATAATAAATATTAAAGAAGTTGATGGCAATGTTACTAAAAGGCTTAAGGAGATCAAGTGATAAGGACAAAAAATAAAATCTACCCTGGAAATACTGAATTTGGATCATTTAAACTTCAATAATTAGGAGCTAGAGAGAGGACTGAGTGCTTAACCATTCCCAGCACCAACACCAAGTGGCTCTCAAACTGTAACTCCAGGTCAGGGGATGCAAGGCCCTCTTCTGGTCTCCGTGAGCACATATTCACACACACACATACACATAATTTAAAATAAAAATAAATACTCAGGGCTGAGCATGGTGACACATGCCTTTAACGTCAGCACTCAGGAGGCAGAAGCACATGGACCTATATAGCTTCCAGACCAGCCTGGTCTGTATAGTGAGTTCCAGGCCAGCCAAACAACACAGTGAGACTATGCATTAAAAAAATAATATTAAGGAGCTGGAAAGATAGCTCAGCCATTAAGAACACTGACTGCTCTTGCAAAGGACCCAGGTTTGGATCCCAGCACCTATATGGCAGCTAACAACTGTCCATAACTCCATTTCCAGGGAATTGGATACCTTCTTCTGGAATCCACAGACACTGTATAACACAGGTGCACTTACAGGTAGGCAATACACTCATATAAAAAGAATTTTTTTAAAAAAAATTTAAACCTTTAAACTTTAGATAACATCCAGTCAAAAAATCCTAAAAAACACAGGAAGACCAGTGTTTCTAAAGCACACACATTATCCTCCTGGTTCAAACGTTTGTCTCTGCTGCACTGCTAAACGTAACACAGAAGGGAACGGAGGAGGAAAAGGAAGACACCCCCAGGCAATGTTGCTGAAGCCTTCCTCCTCACCTGATACGTCAGTAGCCTTTCTTTCTCTGATTCACATGATTTCTTGGAATAGTGAATGCCAGGGCTTGCTCTCCTAATTTAAAAGAGAAAATAGCAAGTGACATACTATTCAAAAAATTTTCCACTCCAAGGTACATTAAAGAATCGAAACCCTCCAAAAAAGCTTTTCCTGATATGTAGAAGGTAGGCACAGAATTCATGGTCGAAAAAGTTCTGTTAAATACGCACGACTGATAAACACACCAAAACAACAGAGACTTTCACGGCAAACTACCCAGGCATCTGATGCTTGTTTATGTACTGCAAGAGTAAAAATCAAACTCTAAAATGCAGGATGTGTACAATGGCTCTCCCAAGTATACACTGAACTATTTATAGATGAGATGGTGCACCCAGAATAAGGCTTGGAAGAAACTGGAAGCGGGTGGTAAGGAGCATCTGGAGGTTTAAACAAAACAGCCTCAGCCACAAGCCAGGTGGTGGCACACATCTGCAATCTGAGCACTGAGCAGGCAAAGGCAGGAGGTTCTTCAGTTCGAGGCCAGTCTGGGCTACAATGGTGCTGCCAACTCAAGAGTTGGTAACAGAAATAGGTGCTCTAATGGAAACCAGTAATTCAACAATAATCCAAAAGAAGTTCATCCCAGTAATTCTATTTCCTTTACTGGAATAAGCCAAAAGAGTAATCAATGCCTAGCAGCGTGAACTTTCCTTCCTAAACAGCTCATTAAATTTTCTCAAGCTTTAAAGAAAGAAATTAAAGAGATAAAGAGCACTCTCCAGTGGTTTTCAGAAGAAGTGTGCACACCACACAATTCTCAGTCATACGCCATGGCATTCAATGCTGCCAGCCTGTCTCCATTCCTGCGCTGCAGTGTGGCTCAAGAATCATCTTTTCAAAAAGCAAGCATCAGACCTCCCTCTCCCCTTTAGGGCTGCCGGTGGCTTCTTGTTGCACTGTCCCAATGTTCTAGCTCTCCACCAGCTTGCTCAAGTTGGCTACACTGGTTCCAACTCGCCCACATCAAGCTCAGTACTGACAACACGGGTACCTGCTGTTCTTTTTGTCTGAAATGATCTCTCCTGCTTTACCCAGGCTGGCTCTCATTGCGGGTCAATTTTATTACTATCTTTTTGAGACAGAGTCTCCCTGTAGTCCCAGCTAGCCTGGAACTCACTATGTAGACCAGGCTGGCCTCAGTCTCTGCCACGCCTGGCTCAGGTCCATTGTTCAGCACTCATTTTAAAGTACCCTTTTTAGCTTCTGACTCTTTCTGGCATTAATCTGTTGATTTTCTTCGGTTTTTTCTTTCTTCTCTCCCTTTTTTTCCCTTCCTCTTTCCTTTTTCTTTCCCTCCTTCTTTCCTTCTCACCTTCCACATAGAAATCCAGTTCTTGAGGACAGAAGCCTTGTCAGCTCGGGCCCCTGCTACACCAGTAGCACCATGTCTAGCACACGGTGAGTTTACTGTCACAGAGCACCTCCATCCCTTGATTTCCTAGAATCCTTACTCAGGTTCTTTTTCTACCTTGGGGACACCCAGTCTTCCTCCTACCTTACACTTAAAAGCATTCTGGAAGGCTCTCAACATCATATGTTACTGAATCCGTCTGCTTGCGTGACATCAACTATCCTCTGTTAGGCCCATGACAGAAGTGACACTTCCATGGCTGGCCTTGCTGCTTTCTAGCAGTGTGGTGCCCCCAGCTCCTAAAGGACCCCTCTCTCCTGGGGTGCATCACAGTCGTCTCATCTTCAAATACTTCATTTCCCAGTAAGTTCCAACTGTGCCCATGAGTATAGTCCCCTAGTCTCACAAGCCAGAAACAACACAATGTACTGTGGAAAGACACAGACCTCAGAGCAGCCAGACCTGGACCAAACCCCACTGTTAGATGCTCACTTTACCATGAGATATCAAGTTTGGGGTTTTTTTTTTTTTCATCAATAAAAAAACAACACCCATGTACAGAATTGACAGATAATCAGAGATAGCAAATAAGCAATACACTGCAGATTATCTGGTATCAAAGGTTATATATTAGCTGCAAGCCTCATGGTTATTTTTAATTCTCCAACTTCTACATCCATATTCAGTCTAGCTCCAATTTTATTGTAATCATAATTATGCTAATATATTTGCCATAATGATGGACAATCATTTCTACACTTAACCTCCTTTATTATTCTCCTGCCTTTACCCCAGTCCTGGTCCACAACAATTCCAGTACTTTACCTCATATTCTGTTCCACTTTATCCTGTGTATTACTTTAAATCAGTATTTGTCTCACTAAATAGTTCTCTCCCATGAACAATGTCAAGTTCTCCAGTCCAGTCTTCTGAAACATCCAGGTTAATTTCATTCAGTAAATTTCAGGAACTGAATTCAGGTCTATGTCACTTCCTCCCATCTTCCTATTTCATTTAGCATATTTACAAGAAATGAACTTTCAACCAGGAGTTCTAGTAAGTACCTGCTTCTTGGGAGGCTAAGAGAGAAGGATCATTTGATTTAAGAGTTCAAGACCAACCTGGGTAATATATGGAGAGTCCCACCTCAAAATATAAGTAAATAGCGGCTAGAGGTAGTTTAGCAGTTAGGGGCACTGCTCTTACAGTGGACCTGGGTTCAGTTCCCAGTACCCACCCACATGGTGGCTAACAACCACTTGTAACTCCAGCTCCAGGAGATTCAATGCCCTCTTCTGACCTCTGTAGGCACTGCATGACACAGGTGCACTTACACACATACAGGCAATACAATCATACACATAAAGATGATAAATATTTTTAAAGTAAATAAACCAAATGATTTAAAATTTAATCTGATAATACCAACAACTAGACCACATTGTCTTAACTTCCATGAACATCTGTCATGAAGATAACACAGCCAAATGGCATTTGCCAAAGTAAGCCATATGTTGTTTAGATGTTAAGCCTCAAGCTGTCAGCTACTCCACATCAAGTCAGTCAAAAATACACAACAGGGCTGGAGAGATGGCTCAGCAGTTAAAGAGTGCTTGCTGCTCTTGCAGAAGACCTAAGTTTGGCTGGTTCCCAGAACCCACACTGAGCAGGTCACAACCACTTTTAACTCTAGTTCCAGGGGATCTCATACCTCTGGCCTCCAAAGCACCCGTACACACGAGGCATATACACACATACACACACACACACACACAAAATAATCTTTCTTTAAAAAAATGCAGGATAGACGGAGAGGGGCTCATGATGTCCCACCCGGAGCTGAGGAACTTTGACTGTTGAAGCTTCTGGAAAAGGGAGAAGCAGTTTTCTTCAGGAAAGTGACCCTCATAGGTTGCCCATGTTCCAGTGGATGGCTTGACACCCATGCACATGACAGCACTGACTATTCTGGGTTATGAAAAGATCATGAAGCTGGAAGGAGGGTGTGGTGAGGGGAGTCTAGGGAAAGTAGAGAGGGGAGTGGGGAGTTGAAATCATCAAAATACACTATATACATGCATGAAATTCTGAATGTTCTAAAAAACATGAGCAACCTCTTTTATTTTCTAAATTATTTAACCTGTTCTGTTCCTGACAGTAAAAAAAAAAAAAGCCAGACTAATACAGTCTACATAATCTAGAGACCAGTTAAAGTACAGAGCAGGATGTGAACAAGCATATGCACACATTCCTTTCTACAGAAAGGAATCTACAGATTCTTCTACAGAAACTTATCTACAGATCTGTGTGTGCACAGGAAGTCTGTACCAGCCCCATTCTAGTACTGACAGCTGTATTCCACTGACCTTCTTCAGTGGTCACATTAAACATGTAACACCCCAGCAATCTTAACCACTTTAAAAGTTTAATAATATTGTTAACTGTTCCTCCTTCCCCTCAACTAACATGTGGCCCTTAGAACTCCACCTGGAACAGCTCTCCACAGGTCCTGTTTGCCTAGGTTTGTCGCGTCTTCGCTCCTCTTTGTGTTTCATTCCTTCCTTCTGGTTGCTTCCTTTTTTTGAGATACATAATTGTCTTTTCCTGGAACAATCTGAAGAATCCTCAGGATTTATCATTGTCATTAAAAAGTGAGATCTCAGTCCATTTATATATACCCTGTGGGCAATCTGACTCTGATCTGCTTGGTCATCTTTTGGCTTTGTGTGTGTGCCAGAGGTTGACCTCAGGGGTCTTCCTCAATCCAACCTTTTTTTTTTTTTTTTTAAGACAGGGTCTCTCACCGAACCTGGACAATCAGCTAGATGGGCAGCCAGCAAGTCCCCAAATGCTCCTGTCTCTGCCTCCCCAGCACTGGAGCATCTGGCTTCACAAGGACACTGGGGATGAACTCCGGTCCTCAGACTTCTGCAACAAGTACTTTACTGACTAAACCATCTCCCTAGCCCCATGTTTTGGTTGTTTTTTTAAAATATTTTCCTTCTTGGAATTCTGTGTTTCAATACAGAGTGTTTATTTGAAGATTCTGTCAGTTGGTTTTTGCTGTTTCAGGCTCAAGACTCACTGAACTTTCTGAATCTTAGTATTCAAGTCTCAGTAATCTAGAAAATGGTCAACCATTGTCTCTGAATCTTATCTGCCTCTCTGAGTTCCTATCAGAGGCCCAGATGTGTGTCAGACTCCCTATTCCTTTCTCCACAACTCTTAATTCCCTTTAAAATTTTTACTTTGCCCTTTGTCTTACCTACTGGCAATCTCCTCACATCTGTCTAGTTTAGGAGTTGAGAAACTTTAGCATAGGACAGCCAGCTATTTTAAAATATTAGTGTGCAGGGGGTCACAAAAAATCCCTGCAGCATATTTATCTTTAAAAAGAACAACCTTTTTAAAACTCTAAGTTCATTTTCACCTTGCAAACTACAAAAAGCCAGGCACACACAAGCCAGATTCAGTCACAGTGTAGCCTTCCAAGTCTTCACCTATCTAGTTCACCAGTTCTCTCCTCTGTGTCTAGTCACCACTTAGCTCACCTGCTGGGCTTTAGTTCTGGTAACCATTTTACGTTTGCAGAAGCCCTGTTGTCTTTTCATTACTACCTTATTTTTCCTCCTGCTCCCTAGTCCTTGTCTTCCTGGGTCTACTTTGTTCTTGCTGACTCTGGCTCAGAGAAGGAATGGTAGACCATTTCTTTAGGCTCTGTAATTCCGTACTTTTCTCTTTGGTAGTGCTTATTTCAGGAAAATCCATGTGCACCTCTCTAGAACAATCTGTGTCTGACAGATACCTGTCTCATATTATCAACCCTGCGTTCAACATCAATTTCTTAGCCTAGACAGTCTCCCATACCACACAGCAGTTACATATATGAACAGAAGATCCACAGTTCAGGCTAAGGGGAATATCTGTGTGCCTGTGTCTCACTGGACATTCCACCCTCTGAAGAACTGTACTCTTGCCTGGCATCTCAATTCTTGAGCTCGGGCTTCTTCCTGAATTCAGACTCTGCAGAATGCACAAGTCACTAATACTGGCAGTGCCCTAACGCGTGGTCACATCAGACTTCTACCAGATGCCTGCGTTTCCAGTCTTTCTTCTCATGCTTCAAATGTCTATTTAATGAGGAGTTACCTTTCTTTCTTAATTACACAATATACATTTCAAAGCACAATAGACGATTCTGCCAAAAGCAGAAGCTTCCTTTTTCTACAAATATCTGCCTACAAAACTAGGACACCGTATGTTCTTTTTTGCAACCTGATTTTCTTCTCACTTCTATCAAAAGCTGTCAGAGAGGACATGGTAGTACACGCCTGTAATCCCAGTACTCAAGAGGTGGAAGCAGAAGATAAGGAGTTCGAGTTCAGGACTGAATAGACAGATGGCTCAGGGGAGGACCCAAGTTCAGTTCCCAGTACCCATGTCCAGTGGTTCACAACCACCTGTAACTGTAACTCCAGCTCCAGATCTGATTGTTCTTCTCAAGCTCCACAGGCACCTGCATTCACATACATGGACACAAACACAGACACTGACACACACATACACATAACTGAAAAAATATTTTTTTTAAAAAAAAGAGTCAAAGGTCATCCTTAGCTACACAGCCAGTTCAAAGCCAACCAAAGTGAAAAGGGGACAGACCTGTCTATTCTTCCATATCATTTCAACATCCTACATGGTCAGTAACAACTATCATTCATTTCTAATTTTTCATTATAATCAATGCTATAGTGAATATTTCTGCAGCTATCTTTGTACAAAGCCATTGAATTTTTCATGTGAAACTGCTGGGACAGAGTGAGAACACCTTACCATTTTCTGAATCATTGTTTACAGGAGGATCATATAGCCTCACAGGATCATATAGCAGTATTGAGAACTTCCACGTGTCAATAGCTGGAGCCAGAAGACCAGATCTGGACAAAAGTAAAAAGACTTGAAGCAATGTGCTCTTCACACTACCGCACAGTTCAGAAGAGGTGAGAATTCTCTCCCTCTCTGCCACCTGAGAAACAAGAGAAATATACTCCAAAACCACAAAGGTGAAGGGTAGAAGCAGCCAGGATCCTGTCACCACGAGGTAGAGCCACTAAACAGCCACAGCAAACTGACTTAAGTGAGAAACACTGGCTACACTAAGACACTGGGACTTCAGAGCCTGCAGCAGTCAGGCATCAATGAAACGAAGGCATCTGACTGAATGTCACTTCATCTGACAATGTAAGAGACACAGCGTCTTCCGGCGCTTACCCCTGGGGGCTGAGGTCTGGCTTGGGTCTGTTCACTGCCACAGTGCTTCCTGCGGAGCCGCACTGCCCTGTTCACACACTGGCAGACCGATGCGTTCGCCAGTCATTCTGTTTTTCGAGCTGCTTTGTGCTGTTGATCCACTGTCCTGGCATCCCTCTCCGTGCACTCTACTCAGGTGCCCCACGTTCACCACTCCCCTGGGCTCCGTTCCGTACTCTCACCCAGTGTGGAGAATGAGAGGCCCACGCTGTGCTCCTTCCCTGCTCTCTCCATCCCCAAGGGCATGACTGAAGCCTCCTTCCAGTATCTTTGGGAACTCCAGTTCTAGAGGATCTAATGCCTCTTTCTGACCTCCATGGGCACTTCATGACACGGGTGCACTTACATACATGTAGGCAATACACTCATACACATAAAAAAATTTTTTTAAGTGTTTTAAAGTTGTTGACAATAAAAGGAAAGGACTCTAGATTGTAGTCAAAGTGAAAAGTGATCCACCATGCAGAGTCCAAGTCCGTGAAGGGGTTCAGGGGCTGGAACTCAGTTCTACATTCTTACCACACATCTCACATGCCAGTGTCCCCTATGACCTCCTCTTCCCTTCTGATAGTCCTCAACACAACAGCCAACTCCTGAATTAGCAGGAACATTATCCCGATCTGTCAGGACCTTGCTTTCAAAAGTCTATTGACATATCACTGTAAAGCTATTCTATGTGACTGTTCCTTTTTTAAAAACAGATCTCTGACACTGAAATTCTCAATCATGAATTAGGAAAGCTATTTACTTAGGCCTTTTTTGGTACTTTTTAATAAAGTCTTGTATCAAAAATGAGGAGAAGGAGGAAAGGAGAGAAAGAAAAGAGGACATGCCAAGATACACTAGAGACAAGTGCAGGGAACAGTCGGTTCCCCCTGGGTTGCCAGCCTGAACTGTATCTGCTGACTGACAGGAGGGGCCAGGGTCTGAAGCTGGGCATTCCGAGTGCTCCCAAGTAAAACCCTCCATACACTTCATTATCTCCAATAATTCCAGTGAGAGCTAACAGTCACTGAGCGCTGACAGTTCCAGGTTAGCGTACTGTATCCTTCAATACACGGACTTAATTTTCAACAACCCTATGAGGTTGGTCTCACTATCATTTCATACAACAGAAAACCAAAGCACAGAGGTTAGGTAATATGCCCGGCACCAGCTATGGCTATGAAATGGTAATACTTAAAAGTGAAGCAGCCTGACTCTAAGGCCTACTCTTAATACCCTAGCCATCATGTAAAACTGCCTGTGAAATTACTCTAGGGAGAGTGTACCTACATACACAAACACAGAATTATTTTTACATTCTCCATAACTGTACGGATCCACTACAATCACAATGATTAATCACAATTGATAATACTATTCTAAAACTTAGTCAATACTATCTTCATATTTAAAGTATTCTCTACAAAACAAGAAAATATACTCAGAGCAAAGTATCACTGTTGCATACCCAGGACCTACCTGCTTATCTGTACACACAGTACTATTTCCTTTTTCCTATTTAAGTCAAAATTGGCTTATCAAGGGGCAGAATTCTATTTCAGGGCAGGTTCTCTGCATATCACATCATCATTACTGCCAATGCCAAAGCCCTTCCAGTGAGAATGTTGAAAGCAATATTCCAGAGGTTTCATTTTGTTCTTCAGTACTAAAAACCCAAAAGCACCTCATCTGCTGACTTCCTTAGTAAACAGGGATCTGATAATCTGCCTTAGCCAGGAGGTACCGAGCTCACGGAATCAGGAAGTCTGTTAATGAGTGCTGAAAGGAATGCCC
This sequence comes from Eospalax fontanierii, assembly GCA_035773235.1. NCBI lineage: Eukaryota > Metazoa > Chordata > Mammalia > Rodentia > Spalacidae > Eospalax > Eospalax fontanierii. The sequence goes on along the minus strand of CM069542.1, from coordinate 55,684,333 downwards.
CAGACTACCACTGCTAAGACTCTGACTTTTCTACTGTTTAAACAAACAAAAAGCCCTTTCCAGGGACCCAACTGCAGATAAAGAATGGCTCTATTCACAAGGTAGAGGAGATCACGGCATGGTTTTCAGAGCACAGTTACCACAGAAGCTCTTTACAGACACCCTTAACTTGGGTGCAAAGCAAGGGAAACAGTATCTGCAATGGGATGGAGAATCAAGTGTGAGAAACTGCTCTGACAGAGTCATAGTCAAGATGAGGATCCACCAGAGGTCCGGGTCGTGCCACTACAGGGACTCAAGACAGGGAAGAACAAGTATTGCTGGGCCCTGGAGCAGATGTGTATTACCAAAGCTGTTTCACCAGTGTCACTAGCAGCCAAGTCACAAAATATACAAAAGAAACTCAGCAATAAGCACCCTGCTGTTGCTCAGTGGCATGGTCACTTGTTCAGTCACCAACCAACCTACACCCAGAAGTCTGAAGCAAGGATAAGTCCTCATCTTGAACTAGACATGTTTCTCACCAGCCTAATAAAGCCAAGCAACAGACCTCCAGTCTGACTGGTCAATTTTTTTGTGGTGGGGGAAGGGTGTTCAGACAGGGTCTCCCCTGTAGGTCCAGCCGCCTGAACTCAATCTGAGGTCCCCTACCTCTGCTTCTAGAGTGCTGAGATTAAAGGTGTTTGCTACCACACCCAGCCTAGTCATTTGTTAACTAGGAATACAAATCAAATTCAAGATGAAAAAAGAAATTTTTCAAATAATAAACCCAGGCCCATCCTACATATGCTGAGTCAGATTCCCAAGTATGGGGCCAAACTCCTGGAGTTTGAGAAAGGGCCCATGTGGGGAATGTCTTTGTTTTTTGGTTTTGTTTCTGTGATAGGGTCTCCCACTGCAGGCCAAGCTGGCCTCAGGCTCACCATTCCCCTGCCTCAGTCTCCCAAGTAGGAGCTACGGATGTGTCTCAAGTGATTTCTATGCAGAGCACACTAACTCCAAAATCAATAGTCTAATGAAGAATTGTGGGCAATCTCATTCAGGCCAATAACACTGGAATCAACATAATTAAAGCCAACAAAGGAAGAAAAACAGCACCACACAAACTTCAAGAAGAATGCAAGGAGCCCTGGAAGGGAGTCCCCTTACCTTCGCACGTGCCAAGCACAGTGTACTCTAGACAACCCACCTTACACTACTAATCACGTCATAAACCACTTGGGGATCAGTGTTGTTTCCATTTTACAGATGAAGATGTGGTGAATCATGGAGCTTAGGAAACTTCTTCAAGACCACAGGGCTAGCCAGCTGCAGTGTCTATACATGAGCCCAGCTCCGGGTAACCTGGCATCCTTTCTCACTTCTCCACTGTTTACCAGAAAGACACACTGTCTTAACTCATTTTACTTGATAAACATATTATTTTTGTAATTAAGAAAAATGAACTAGGCAGATCTGCACACTTGTAATTCCAGGACTCAAGAGACTCAAGCAAGAAGATCATGACTCTCAGGCTAGCCTGTGCTATAGAACAAGACAAGGAAGCGAGGGAGAGAGAGATATTATGGAAGTCTTTAAAAGTGTATCAGAATAGGTATTTAAGCAATGTGACAGTTACCTATCTGGAAAAAAAGTTAGATTCCTACATGACAAACTAGAACATAAAGCCCCACGTGAATTGCAGAATCATCATAAATGACTGTAAGAAAGGGAAGGTGTGCATGTAGCTTCATCTCAGGCTCAACAAGGCCACACTTCCAGGAATCCAGGCAAACACAGCAGCCACAGAAGTTTAACACACTTGACTATTTAAGAATCAAAGGATTCCTGTATTTACAAGGGAAAACTGCTAGACCTCATTAAAAGACTAGAGAAAGTTTGCAACCTGCCCAGATTAAGAGAGGCCAAGGCATTAACAGTGGTGGTCAAAAGATACAGATAAGAAGTTAGGGAGAGAAAAGGGGGCAGACAATAGCCATGTTTAATACTTATCTTCCAATCAAAGAAATGAGCATCTCAAAGCACAGTGATGCTTTCCACCTATTAATCAACAAAGAATTTTAAATTTTAATATCTTGTACTAATCAGGATCCAGGGCAAACATTTCCACTCTGCTGCAGGGACTGAAAATTGGCGCAGTTTCTAGAACACAATTTGGCAGTGAGTCATAAAAGCACTGACACCAAGCCTGTCCTGACCCTCAACTCCACTTCCAGAAAGTATCCTTAAGAATCGTTGAGTGGGGAAAATGAACAGTAAGAACGTTCACACTAAAACATTCAAGGAACCTGATGAAGAAGAGCACACCGAGCCACGGGGGCTGCCGCAGCATGGCAAGTCCCCTGATCAGGTCTTGGTGGGAAGATAAACAGAAGTCACTGGCCATTTGGGACAGAAGTCTAAATTTTCCTGTCCTTGCCCTCCCAAATTCACTTTCTAGGAATGTATTCTAAGTGAACAATGATTGACACACAGATAGAAATAACTTAGCATTCTTTCCAAAAACTGCAACATACAGTATGCAATTGAATATAAGTGTGATTAAATACAAAATACCATAAAGAGTTGCTACTAATAAGGAAATCAGGCTGCAAACTTTTCACTAATTTTAACTACAATGGAAAAATGTTAAAAATATTATGTCAGTGGCAAAGTAACACTCAGAACGATGGATCTGGTCCAGGCAGGAGGCAGAGGCGGGTGAATCTCTATGAGTTCCAGGCCAGTCTGGTCTACACAGTGAGTTCCAGACCAGCTAAGACTACAGGGACACCCTGTCTCAAACAGACCAAAAAATCTCCACAATTCTGAAGAGAAAAGCAAAGAGAAGCAAGGCATCAGGGCACTCTCAGATTACAAGATTATACAAGACTTCTGCATTCTTCCAATTTTTTTTCCTAAAAAATGAGTGCTTTTTTAGAACCTGCTATATAGACCAGGCTGGCTCCGAACTCACGCAATCCTCCTCAGGAATGCTGGAATTGGAGGCATGTACTACCATGTTTTGGGTTGTGTTTGGTGGGTGCACTATTTTCTGAAGAGCAGAGAAGGGTAAGAACAAGTTTTAATAAGGTCTCCAGAAGCATTTTACTGATCCATTTCCCTAGAACAAGGAGCAAATGCCCAGAGACTACACAAAAGTCTTGCTAAGCTTTCCATTTCTCAGGAATACATGACTCTGACTTCTACTGTGGGTCATATACTCGACAGCATCAGCACCCAAGGCCTCCCTGAGAGGCAGAACCTGAAGCAAAAGTTGCACATTCATCAGTGGGCCTGTGACTCTTGAGATTGGATTCCTGGCCTTGCTTTATCACTGCCGTCTTTCTGATTCAGCCCCAAACTTCACAGTGCCTTGTTCTTCCTGACTCATAAGTTCTATTTTTTCTTTGTGTTTTGAGACAGTCTCTCTACATAGCCCAGGCTACTCTCAAACTCTGCTGTTCTCCTGCCTCAGCTTCCTAGGCCACCATCCTCAGCTCCTAGTCTTCTTTTTAACTGTAAATAAAAGGGTAGCAGATGACCTCAAACCACCTCCTAGGTTTCGGGCCTTCACTGTCTTGCCCCCAGAAAAGTGTACATGGTTTTACTGGGGGTGGGGGAGACACCTCACTACTGGCCAGGGCAGCAGGGCAGTTCCCTCTCTGCAGCTTCACTTCCAAGACCTTCCAGCAGTCTCCTTAAGGCGCTCCTAGTTTTCCATGCTCCATGTGTTCTCGGTAATAACAGTTGGGCCTTATCAACTACTTTCTCTACTGGAAGCCTCAGGGCTTTATAAAGGAAGTCTCGCTGGGTGGAGTAAGTCAAGACTGGGAGAAAACCCAAGATACTAAAAACTATCAGTCTGGAATTCTCCTGAGGAAATCTAATAGAGATAAGGTCAAAGCTCAGCACTTTGATGCCAAGACCTCATGGAATGAACCTGTCCAACAGCAGCACAAGCTCTGACAGACCCATCTTCAGCTGACTGCTATTTCAGTGGGTGGAATATAGAGATTATTTAGAAAAAAGTCATCACCTTGGTTTATCTTTTGCTTTTCTTTTTAAAATAAATGGAGGCTGACCAGCAGTGAAGGTTACTGTGTCTGTCAGCACTGCACATGGAAGTCTGAGATCTGTGCTGAGAGCCACACTTGAAGAGGACCATTAACACAGTAAATGGAGGGCAGAGGACTCACAAGTTGGCAAAAGGATTTTAAACTGTCAAACAGGAAACAGGAAAACTTCACATGGGGAATATTAGAAGTGGGAAAGGACTAAAGTCAGTGAAGGCTGGCTAAGGCCCAAAGAGTCAGTTAAAGGAGGGTAGCTGGCAGGTGAGATTCAACATGAAGAGACTGTTCAGCATCCCAGGGTTGCTGGCATACCTGTAGTAATTCAGCACTAAACCCACACTTTTTTTTCTCAAAAGACAAAAGCAGTGATTTTTTTCAAACAGAACTTTGATTCTTAAAGTTGATTTTCAATGGAAGTTTCTGTGTAAGTTGGGAAAGCTTTCTTGGATTCACACAAACCAGTTTGCAACTTGTCAAGGGCAAATGTGTTGACTGTCTTCCAACATCTGGAAGAGATTTGTTCCATGTAGTCTAAAAAGTGACACTCAGAAGGGGACAAAAACCTCAGTTTAATCTAAGGAACTTCCTCCAGGACCGAGTTTACAAGAGAGGGTGCTATCATTCTACGAATATAGATGGGGACAGGTCAGTAAACACTACTAATCAGATCAAGAACCTGCCACTTACAACCCTGACTTTAGCCAGGTTTCCTGCTCGATCCCGGTCTCTACTGCACTCCCCCCCCCCCCACCGCCACCCCACAAAAAAGCTGCAGGTGGACAGTCTCTCATCTCTCAGTGGCTTTAAAGAACAAATTCTATGGAAGAAATACACAAGATGGCAATGAACTTAAATAGCAATTTAAAACATTACAGTCCACCATCACACTGTGTTAACACCTTAACACTCTTATTACATGGTGAGGGCATATTCCCAACTTATTTTTGTTTTCCTCCCTCAGGATACGAAATCTTTTTGCTAGGAAAAAGGTGGTTTTAAAAGGAAGCTGGAAAAGGTTCAAATGATGGCCTGCGAGAGGAAGGGAGAAGAGGAAAAACTATCAACAAAGCAGTCATCCAGCATGTTAATCGTTAACATCATTGATCAGTCTCAAAGGTATTGGACTCTGTCAAACTGAAGAGTATACGAAGGTAATGCTGTGCTGATGAGGGGGGACACGTTACGGCCGTGAGCACATGCCACTGCTCATTCGGTTATGGGTTATACGAAGGTATTGCTGAATCCCCAGGTTCTGGTATAGAGTATGCACATGCTGCTTTAATTCTACAACAAACTCGAGGATCTGTCTTCCTATGGCTCCATCCCTAGGACTTTAATGGGTCCTTTGGATGCCTCTGAGCATCATCCTACACTGAACATCAGGGCCTATGCAGAGGAGAGGTACGCTACTAAATGAGTCTCCCTGCTCCTCTAGGGCTTGCAAAGTTCCAGTTTTCTAAATACTGCTTCTCCTGAATCTTTTACATCACCAAAAATTAAAGTCTGAAAATATGGAATCTGTAACATGAAAACTCTTTCCTTCCCTATGACTTGAGCTTCCCTGTCATCACAGATTTTCAAAAGAAAAGGATACTGGGGCTGGGAGATGGCTCAGTAGTTAAGAGCACTTGCTGCTCTTTGCAGAGGACCCAGGTTCAGTTCTCAGCACCCACATGCCAGCTAACAACCACCTGTAATTCCACTCCCAGGGATCCAATACCCTCTTTTGGCCTCTTAGGGCATTGCACACCTGTGGTGCATTTACATACATGCAGGCAAAGCACTCATACACATAAATATAAATAAAAATTTTTAAGATACTAAAAGAGGAAATAAAAATAAATAAAAAGAAGCTATGTTCATTTCTGTGTTTTTGAGACAGGGTCTCATGTAGTCCAAACTGACCTCAAACTCCCCAGCTAGCTGAGGAAGAGCTTGAACAGTCCTCCTGCCCTCACCTACAAAGTGCTGGTATCATAGGTGTGTACCACCACAACCTGTCCAGAGAGACGTATGTTAACAAAAATTTCCTGAACAGGAAGCTAGAGAATGATTCCGGTAAGAGCACTGGCTGCTCTAAGGACTAGGGCTCAGTTCCCAGCACCAACATAGGAACTAACAACCCTCTGTAACTCCAGTTCCAGGAGCTCTAATGCCCTCTTCTGGCTTCCATGGGAATCACATGACACAGGTACACTTACCCACATGCAGGCAAAACCCTCACACACATAATAAAAAAATTATAAATTCTAAAAAAAATTTCTGAATTAAACTTAAACTTCCAGCAAAGATTAATGGGCAATTTGGAACTTTTTGTGAAAGATACTTGGTTCTTATTCCTTGCTTCATTCTAACCTATATACAGAGACAATAACAGTCTCGCCAAGAGATCTAGTGGGATCCTCGTTTTTCTCCTAATATTTGATTCTACTCGGAGCATACTTTAACTCCCTCAGTCTAGTCTAGTCTAGTCTAGTCACCAAGGCCTGGCTGGAGTACAATGGTAGACTTCGTGATTACTGAGAGGGAAACCCTGGGTTCTGCCAACACAAAACAAAGATAGTCACTAGTCTCAGTGGACAGGGACTGGCTTCACAGCCTCACTCCTGCCTAACCCTTCACTGACTTTCCCTTGATCACTAGCCTAGAGCTCACTATGTATCCCAGGCTGGTTTGGAACACAGGGTTAGTCTCCTGCCTCAGTGTTCCCTAGAAGGCTTCACCAGTGAGTGCCACCCAGACCTAAGACCTTCACACAACACACCTGTCTCAAGCCAACAGACTTTCTACTGAGAGTTTCAAACATCTTTGGTGGACCTTTCCCACTCTCCCAGAAACCCATTTTCTCTCCTACCTGGTCACTGAGTCTCTTTCACTCAGAAGTCAAACTTTCAGACCTAATCCCTAAGAGCTCCCAGCACACATCAAATATTTAAGAACAGTTTTTCCCTTAGAAAAGTGAGGAGATAAAAGCATACATTTGCCAAGTGTTTTGTTAGGTCTACACCCCCTCCACCCTTCAGTTATGAATACATGTCTAAAAAATTCTGAAGGTCATAGGCCTGGGTGTGGTAACTCCCAACTCCAGGGAAACTGAGGCAGAAGGCTCACCATGAGTTCCAGGCCAGTCTGAGATATAAAGTGTAATCCTGTCTCAAAAAACAAGATAACAACAACAAAACCCCCACACAATTCTGAAAATCCTTAATTTTAGCTCTCTTCTAGGAAGCATTTAGACTAGCTTCTTAAACTCCCAAGTTTCTACAACTCCTCAGGCTCCCCACAGGCAAAGATCAGGAAGTTCCCACAGGAAAAATATTTTTAACACACCAAATAAGAGTTTAAGAAAATAGCTTTTCTTTCATCATGAAATATTTTAAAGTGTTCTGAAATAACTTTTGGAGAAAGCCTAACTTCACTCAAGATTATCAATGCCCGACCACCACGACCATCATCAAAACTCTATAGACAGCTATAGTCACTGGACCAGAGGGCGAAGATATCTGTTGTGCAACAGGCAGAAAACTACATATTAAGTTTTGCATGGCTGCAACATATTAAGACAGGTAGACGGATGGATGGATAATGGAAGGGGAAGGAAAGGAAAGGAGAAAAGGAGACGGAGACATGAGGAGTCCAGCCTTCAAACACCAAGCTACCCAAACTGGAGAACAGGACGAGGTAAAAAAGAAAAGCTGAAGGCGCCTCTTCAATAAATCACATATGGAAAAGCAGCAGCAGACATGTGCTGTGCGTTTCTTCCTCCACCAAGAACCCGACTAAGTGGACCCCATGAGGCCCTTGGGAACCTTTTCGAAGGAAAGGGCAACGATGCAGGCTGCGGGTTGGAACCCACCGAATTGCAGTCTGCTGAGAGCCATGGGCATCTCAAGCGGAGCTAAGGCAGCAGTCTCCGTGGGCGAGAGAAGCACCAACCCCGCACTGCCCGCTCCTCTCCGAGGCTCCGGCCACCCGGGGACCTGCACCACCCGGCCGGCACAATGCCGCACCGAGCGGGGCAAGGCTGCACCTGGACCCCGGGCAGGAGGCGGCCTTGCGGGGAGACCAGCCCGGTGGGAGCAGCGCGCCGCGGGTGTGGGGTGCGCGGCCGGGAGGTGGGGGGCTGCGCCCTCCACCCAAGATGCTCCCCGCGGGCACCTGAGCAACGAGGGGGGACGAGGCCGGGCCGCCGGCACCCGGCGGAGGGGGGTCCCGGGCAACCCTCGCTGCGGTGCGGACGGGAGGCCGGCCCTGCTCCCGGCCCCGCGGTGTCCTCCGCCAGGCCCCCAGCCCGGGGCTGGCCTACCCGGGCTTCCCCCTCCGCTGCCGCTCCCCGCACGGCCGCTGCCGCTGCACTCCCGCCCGCCGCCCAGGCGCGGCCCTGGTCCTCGGGGGGGGCCCCCAGCCGAGCCGCGAGGACTCCTACCAGCCTCAGCAGAGGGACGAGCGGCCGGCGTCGCCAGAGCCAAACTCGGCTGGCCACCAGCCGCTCCCGCCGCCGGCCGCGCGCCTCCCAGGCCGCGTTAGATCCTCCGCTCCCCCTGCCGGCCGGCGGCCATTTCCGACCGGCGACGGCGGAACTTGCCGAAGTGCTCGGGGCCGGAAATGGCCGAACCGCGCGTTTCGCGAGCCGAGCGGGGGCAGAGGGCGCCTTCGGGACTTTCCGTGACTTTCCGGGCTGGCGCTAGGGCTGCGGGCTCCGCGGGGGATCTCTGCGGGGTCTGAGGGGAGGAGTGACCTTCCAGTCAGCCCCTCCCTGCGCTCCAAAGGCAAGCCCACTGCTGAGGAAAAGCCTCCCCCATGAGCTGACCCCTACCGGCCCCGGCCTGCAACTTGACACATTGGCATATGGGCTGTGCGCTTAGCAAAGGAAAAATCCCGGGACTCTGCAAAAACAACAGGTTAATCAGCCGTATGGATCAGTGGATGAAAGGTTACCTGTTTAAATACTTAAGAGCCAGCCCTAAGAACAGAAAGGGAGCACTCACTAGCTGTTTGGGTCGGTCCACATCTGGGAATCAGGGCGCGACCCCTTGAACACCTGATGGGGGCCTGGGGTAGGAGCGCTACCAACCCTAAAAGGGGCACGTGGCGGCCACTGGTGTTCATTTAGGGACTTAAAAACATCTCTTAGAATTAACAATTGCAGTATAATCCAAAACCAGATTTCTTCAACATATGTATGAAAATTTTAATCGCCCCCTCCCCAAGACAACGGCTTCCTTGCCAGAGCCCCAGACGCACCCAATTAGGTTGGCCCCTATCCATCCCTGTGCTTGGGTGGTCTGTTACTTAAAGAAGAACTGCACCCGGGAGATGGCTCTGCAGCTGCTGACCCCTCCGCGTGCCCTTCTTGAGGGATCCCAGGCTAGGTGCTTAGAGATGGGAGGTTGAGAAAACAGAAGATTGATTCTGTTCCCACTGAGGGCATGTTTGGTTAAGCATTCCGTTTGCAAAACAAAGCTTTTAAAACCCCTAGCAGCCTGGTTTTTGGAGCACCCATCTCATCTTCCTGGTGTCTCCATGCATCCCTGCACCAGGCCCTGCTCTTCCCGCCTTTCTCCCTTTCTTTCCTAAGGACACGTTACTATTCCTTCTATTTTACTGCCTAAAACCTGCCTCTTCCCCCTTTTTACTAGAAATAAGAATAGTCTTTCAGAGTCCTACCACCATTGTTTATGTGCCAAAATATACCTATAACTTCTATCCACTTTTTTGAGGCAAGTTGGGGAAAGGGGGGCCCAAAGAAAGAAAAGGACGAAAGTTGTATCCACATAGCAGGAATTGCCTTTTCTAACAGTTCATCTATTTGGCTCTCCTGCAGAAAGCTGTGGCAGCAGCAGGCAGGAGCCAAGCTGTGTAGGATGGGACAGGACAGGAGACAGAAAGAATTTCCAAAGGCTGCTTCATCTCCATGTTGGCAAGAGTGGACTTGCAGATACCTGCTACCTAGAGAACTCAGTCATCTTATGCATTTCAATAACAATACATTCCTGCTTAAACTCTGACTTACTTGATTTTAACTAAGTTTTAGGAGAAAAGGAGACTCACTTGAAATTGGTGGGGCACAGTGCTCTCTGGCTGCTGTCCAGCACCTCTCCTCCTTAGGAGCCAGTGAACCTCCTTCTTCTCCAAACATGTGTTCATCCCCTCCCCCAGCTCCTGCTCCTTCTAAAACATGTACCAGGCCAACAGTGTGGCTCTGGCTTTTCCTTGCACATGCTCTTCTTGCCACTAAGCATTCCTGGAGTAAGCAGTTCCACCTCCTACAGTTCCCTGGCTGCAGCACTCTGATCTTTGTTTTCCAGCGACCCTATAGACATCATCACAGCATCCGTCACCTAGTGAGCACACAGTTGATGAATGCTTAATTGCGGGGCAGGAAGTTACACCCTTCACATGCGCTGTCTCGTTTTAACCTCACTGGGAGGTATGAGCCTGTGGAGACGAAACCTGGCTTTTACACCACCTTCCTGACCAGACGGTCTGGTCATCTCACACTGGACCCAACTCTGTCCCTTCCTCCTTGCTCTCCTGGAACGTTCCTCTTTATAATGCTGTTGCCTCTATCACTCCTAAAGCAGAGGTTCAGACCTGACGTCATCTTGGACTTCTTCCTTCACATCTACATTCAATCAATAAACTTAAAGCCTCCACTTTTAGGTCTTGACCATCCATCTTCTACAGTTCTACCCCTTCCCCCGGGTTCAAGTCTCCTTTATCCCTCCCATGGACAAAATATATATTTTTAATCCTAGTCAGTGTTTTTCCTCCAGAAAGGAGCCAAGGCCACAGTACACACAATAAAACTGGTCTTGACTGGCCTTGCCACATGTGGTGCTTTGGTTTTTTTTTATTTTTGGTTTGGTTTGGTTTGGTTTGGTTTGGGAGGTTTTTTTGTTATTATTTGATTTGTTGTTTTTTGAGACAGGGTCTCCCTATAGCCCCAGCTGACCTGGAACTCAATATGAGACTAGGCTGGACTCAATCTCATAGAAACCCACCTGTCTCTGCCTCCAGAATTCTGAGATTAAAGGTGTATGCCACCATGCCTGGCTTAAATGGTATTATTATAGCACTTATTCTCTCTGCCTTGCATTTTGGAACTAAAGAGGAAATGGTTTGGCACTGTGGTTTAACCATTATATAAAGTTTGTCCTAAAGAATCAGGGAAAGAAGGGTTCTTCATACCTGTGGTCCCCAACAGTGACCCAGGCTCCTCAGCGTTCTGCCTTTTCAATTCCTAATTTTAAATTCCCAGGAGACAAAATATCATTTGATCAGCTTGGCTCACATGTCCACTCCTAGATCAATCAGTTTAGCCTAACCAGCAGGTCTTCCAGACATGACATCTGGGACCCTGTCTGTAAACAGAGCTTACTTCCAAAGGACAGAAGTACACGGCATTCGCTCATTTATTTATACATTTGGCAAGCTGAATAGTTGAGCCCCTGATGAAATATGCACAAGCTGGCAGGGCATGGCGGTGCACCCCTTAATCCCAGCAGTGCTAAGGCAGAGGCCGGCAGATTTCTGTAAATTTGAAGCCAATCTGGTTCACATATTGAGTTCCAGGCCAGCCAGGGCTATATGGTGAGCCTCCCCCAGCTGCTCTCTAAGGTTCTCTCAGTATTACAAAATGTTAACAACAAGACTCTGTCCTCACACCATGAAAGTCACCTTACAAAGAGAAGATAAATTTCTTACCAGATAAGAAACAAAACAGTACTCTTAAGAGACCATCAGTTAAATTAAGTGAAGATAATTCTACACTCCATATAGGAGCCTGTGGTGTTAAACAATAAACAGTATTGAATACAGGTTCACAGCACCACAAGAAAGAACAGGTGAAAAGGGCTGGGCACACAGCTCAGTTGGTAGTGCTTACCTAGCATGCACAAAGACCTGGGCTCAATCCCCAGCACCAAAGAAAGTGGAGAATGGTGATGCATGCCTGTAATCTCAGTACTTAGAAAGTAGAGGCAGGAGGATCAGTTCAAGGACTTCATCAGCTACACCCTAGGATACATAAGACCTTGGAAAGGAAAGAAAAAGAAAGAAAGAGGAAAAAGATGAGAAAGAGAGAGAGAGAGAGAGAGAGGAGAAAATGCCAGCAGCAGCAGACCAGATAAAATACAGTGTATTCACATAGCTAAGAGAAGATATACTCAACAGAGTTAGACACTACTGATGATCACACAATATTAAGAGAAAGGGACCAGGGACTGGAGAAATGGCTCCATGGTAAAAACCATTTGCTGCTACTACAGAGGACCCAGGTCCAGTTCCTAGAGACTACATGGTGGCTAACAACCATCTGTAACTCAAGTTTCAGGGGAATTCAACAGCCTCTTCTGACCTCCTTGGGCATTTCACAACACAGGTACACTAACACACATGCAGGCAACACACTCATACACATAAATGATACACACCATTTTTTTAACTATACAAAAGGTTAGTTTGTTCGAGAAGTCAGTAAGTATTTCTTTCTTTCACAGGGATTTCCAGTTTGAGTTGTAGCTATTAGAGAAACATGAAAGGCTCAAAGTGTGGCATGATCGATCACACTAAACAAAACTGTGTTCTACTACCAGGAGACGTATTTACATATTTCAGCAAAATGCTCTTAGGGAATCCATAAGACTATTTATTCTTCCCAAAATGACGACCATCCAAGAGAATTCTGGGTGTCTGTCCTATAGAAGGGGACACTAATGTCAGAAGGTCTCAAGTCCTGAGGAAGGAGGCGCCCATGATCACTTTCCACAAGGATGGGCTGCCAGACCCACAAACCACTCAGCAGAGATGATATCAGTGACCCCAGCAACCTTCAAAAATTCTGATTAGGGAATTGCCAGTAAGTTTAGGTCAGATAAGCCCTTGTTCTACCTCTAATTCTCAGCTTTAAAACAAAAAACAAACTGATGTTAGCCCCTGTTCAAGATCTTTTCTATATATGAGTGACTAGGCAGTTTTGTGGCTTATAATTAGAGCAATGCATGACAATTTCGAGACGGAGTTCCAAGGTTTACTCCAGTCTGTCAGTGCCAAAAGGGAGAAAAGGTCAGTTCTGAAGGCCTTGGGGACAGCATTCATTACACTCCTAAATGGCTCGCTCTCCAAAGTCCTGGCTTCCATGTCCTTTTAAAAGTGGCTGGTCTTTTCTCTGCCAAACTTGGTGGAGCAGTTAGGGTAGTAGGCAGATAATTTATGGCAAGAACACCAAGTTAACATCAGCTTCAAGTCAAAGCATATTCTATTGTTTAAAACAACTGCGGGGTGTGGCTAATAAAACACTGCCAAGCAAACAGGAGACCCCGAGTCCTCAGCACTGCAAAACAAACCCAAAAAGCACTATTTGTTAAGTCATTATACCAAGTCATAGTATTCCCTACCTTGCTTTGTGGCACTGAAAAATAAATTTTGTCCTTACATTCATTTCAAGAACCTTCACCTAATTCAAACACGTTATCTGCATTAAAACACCCTTAATCCCACCACGGGAGGCAGAGGCAGGCAAATCTCTCTGAGTTCAAAGCCAGCTTGCTCTACATAGTGAGTTCCAGGTCAGCTGAGGCTACAAGGAGACCCTATCTCAAAAAAAAAAAAAAAAAACCACTAACCTGAAATGAACAATTAGTGATCAAATTAGTGAGGCTGGAGATGTAAATCGCTTGCCATTCATGTGCAAGAGCCTGAGTTCTAGTTCCAGTACCTGAAAAAAATTACATCAGTTATGACTGATAGTAGATCTCAAAATGCCATGGATTTTTTTTCCAAGCTTGACCCTAGAGGTTTAGAACATCTGTCTGAAGATATAGTGTTCCTTCTAAAGCAATCATAAAGATACCAAATACTCATCCTGAATTATGTCAGTAAGTAGCAAAGATATTCAGAAGCAACTCACCAAACATGGTCCATCTGAAGGACATAGTATAATGAGAGCTATAAACCAGAGAAAAGTAAAGTTAAGCAGGGTGGTGGCTATGTCCAGTGTCACATTTGTACACAGCTCTGTAACTCCAAGCTTGTCTTTACACCAAAAAGTTATCCAGAGATTTTTAAAAAGTCAGCTGTTCCCAGCCTTTGGACAAGGCCTTCCAGTTGGCAAAATGCCACGGAAGCTCTTAAGGAATGTCAGCGAAGATCAGTCTGGCGGTAAGGGTCTGCAATCCCAGCACTTGGGAGGTGGAAGCAGGAGGATCAGAAGTTCAAGGCCAGCCTCAGCTACATAGTGAGTTTGAAGCCAGCCTTGAAGACACGAATAAATATGTACACACATCAGTGAATTTTTTTTTAAGATTTGTGTGTGTGTGTGTGTGTGTATGTGTGTGTGATGTGTGTGCGATGTGTGTGCAGGTATCCATGGAGGCCAGAAGAGGGCTTCAATCCTCTAGAGCTGAAGTTACAGGCAGTTGTGAGCCACCTACTGTGGGGACTGGGAACTGAACTCAAATTCTCTGGAAGAACAGTAAGTACTTGTAAGCACTGAGCCATCTCTCCAGATACATCAATGAACTTCTTAATCAATATTACTGTAAAATCAAATTTCAAAATGCAATTTCCAAAAGTAATAACACTATACACTTTCAAAATAGAAATAACTTACTAAGAACATCTGGAGTTTATACATAGGGGAAAAAAGCAGTAGCTTCCACCAACCAGATTTTCAAAAGAAAAATGTGTCGGGTTTTAAAGTAGCTCATGAAAGCCTGCAACATTATTCTGTTGAAGAGAATATCCATTTTGCATAATGTTGCTCAACATTAATTTTCAACCTCAGTGGTGGAAGGATGATTCGAGAAGAAGCCAAGTAGCTCTCAGAACAAAATAATCCCTAATTCCTCCCCCAATCCCTACCCCTAGCCAGAAATATAGTCACATATTCATGGTTCCATCTGCACCATTTGTGACCATATTTCTGTTTGAGAGACAAAAAAAGTAATAATCCAAAGTTTATCTCTAATAGAAAATATCAGATAGTTAGCTCCTTGTGTAAAAAGAGATGTGCACAATTACATCATGTCACTAAGAAAGGCTTATCTTTTAAAAGTTATTTTTTATTTTTTCATATGAGTGTTTTACCTGCATATATGTAAGTCTACCCTATGCATGCAATGCCCACAGAGGTCAGAATAGGGCATCGGATCCCCTGGAACTGGAGCTAAGGATGGTTGTTAGTTGCCATGTGGGTGCTGGGAATCAAACTCAGATCCTCTCAAAGAGCAGCCAGTGCTCTCAACCACTGAGCCATCTCTCCAGCTCCAAGAAATGTTTATCTTTAAGGTTAAGAGGTAACCATTTGCAAACAGAGTGCATGAGAAAAATATCACAAAGAATGCAAAATTACATTGATTCTGTGATATACAAAGTACATATGAAAACTAAGTAAAAACCACTATGTATACGTATTCAGCATATACAAATATGATGGTTAGTGTTGTCAATGGGACAGATTCTACAATCACCTAGGAAATGGGCTTCTGGGCATGCCCTTGAGAGATTGCCTTGATTCTGTTAAATGTTGTGGGAAGACCCACTTATGAAGCCAGGACCGTTGCCTGCCAGGGAATCCCAGCTGGTTTAAGAGGGGAGAGCCTGAGAGGCAGAATGCAAGCCTTCACTGCAGGCTTGTTTCTTGACAGTGGCTGCTTCAAGCTCCCGTGGTCTTGACTCCCTCATGACAGACTGTACTTTGAACTATGATGAAAATAAACCCTTTCCCCAGTAAGGTGCTTTTGTCAGTATCTTCTTAAAATATTTCATTATTTTTATTTTATGTGTATGAGTGTATTTCATGCATGTATGTAAGTGCACTCATGTTGTGCAATGCTGGCGGAGGTCAGAAGAGGGTGACAAATTCCTCTATAACTGGAGTTATAGATGGTTGTTAGCCATCATGTGGGTACTGGGAATTGAACCCAGTTCCTCTACAAGAGCAGCCAGTGCTCTTAACCACTGAGTCATCTTTCCAGTCCATCTTTTTTATTTCATGTTTACTTAGCTTACACAATAAGCATCTCAATATCAGCAAGTACATAAATAGCAAAAAAAATTAGAAAAGGTGATAAACATTTGGCAACTGTCTCCCAGCTCAGGTGTGCACTTTTATAAATTGCTCTTCCTATGTATCAGCCACGTCAAGTTTAGTTTATTTTCATTTTACTTTTTCCACACTATTCTCAGTTATCTCCAAAGGTGCTGGATAGTTTCAAATGATAGTTTGTGGATCAAGAGAGGATGAAGTTTTCATCAGTTCACAGTTACAAGAGAAAGGAGGGGATAAGACAGTAGGTTTCAAATTAGGCTAAATCAACTCAACTAAGAGGCTGTCTTTTATTCTGAGATTATGTTCTCCTTCCTTTTAATGTCAAACTATGTTTGCACGGAGTGATCCTAGGGGTAGATGACAACTTTTTCTTTATCTTCCTTATTTGACAAAATACTAAAACAGACTTATTTTGGTACCCCTTCTCCTGTCCCTTTTCATTATATTGATCCATTAAATCTAAGAGTCTGGTGACTACCAATCTGTCCAGCTACACTTGTCCTTGTCATTTTCAAGTATGCAGCACACACACACACACACACACACACACACACACACACACACACGTTGCAAGAAATACTCCTTTAGTAACCAACATCGAATGTAACCCACAGGGACCAGTGTAGTCTGGCATTTATCGTGGTGTGATCAGCAAAACACAGCAAATGCAGTTGTATGTCACTCTCAAGACTGACACAAAGTCATGCAGCATTGTCCTTGGTTGCTCTTTTTCCTACCACTCTCGCTCATAAAAACTCACTAGCAGGTCAAGAGCATAGGTGGACTGACCCCTGTGAGGAACTGAGGCTTCCTGCTGAGATCCAGAGAGGATCTCCCAGCTCAGGTCAAGCATGCAGATACCACAGCTTCATCAAAGGCCCAAGCCACACCATTTCTGAATTCCAACCTTTGGAAACTGGGGTAATAAACCCTGGCATTTTAAACCGCCCAAGTTTAGGATGATTTGTTAGGAAGCAATAGATAATTAAAGCAACTCCTTTATCCTCTTTCATCCCCTCCTCCCCTACCTGTGCCCAGCAGCTAGAAGTGGCAGAAGCTAGAAGCTGCCAGGTATCGTTCATGCCCCTGCTGAGAGGGAGGGAGGATGGACAGAGGTTCATCTCACTTACCCAGGCTTCAGTTTACTTGGTCTGACTGCTTCCTCCTTCTCTGATTTTCCTGCTCTTCTCATACTGACCACGGCATTCAGTGAATGCATAAATATAGCATTTAATAAAACCTAGAGATCCAGTACATTTCTGTTGACTAATTCCCTGACCCCAGCTGTCAAAATAATTACTAGACCCATGACCAGCTCCACAGAGGAGCAACCTCATGTTTCATTGAGAAAATAGAAAGCAGCAGATGTGATCTCTTTTAAACACCTTCCCTCCACCTTTAAACCTGTGGAAGTACTAGGGTAAAGAGTAAATAGGACGTTAGCAGGTCCAGAGCTGCTGTTGGGGTTGTCAACATGCCTACTTAAGAAAATAACTTAGTGCGACTCCGAGTATGGAGGCAAGGCTAAGAGCAAAACTGAATCAGAGAGATGGCTAAATAGAGCACATTCAAAAGACCCAAGATATGGATCCCGGAACTAAGGAGAGATGAGGCTCAGGGAACAGCGGGGGAGGTTGCAACTTGGGAGAGAGTTCCCATCGGTGGGTGTCTAAAATAGCAACATCTATTATTGGACTTCAAATTATTTGTGTTGCTAAGGATATAAAATTGCCTAAGCCCTCATTAATATCTGTCACATGTACAAATGCTGTATGTGAGGAATCAGTACCCACCTCATAAGAATCCCAAAGGACTCTCCTGGATTATGCAGATAAGTTGTTAGCTCCTGGCCAGTATATAGTAAACCCAAAGGACTGCTATGATCGTCATCAGTCACCAAAACCCTTCAGAGGATGATCTCTGTTCCGTGTCTACTTCCTCTGCTACCATTCACATCTCCTCTTGGAACTCTTGCATAGAACGTACAGACCTGGTCACTCACTGCCTCCTTGAAACAGTCCAATTTTTGCTTTTTAGTACATTGCTATTTCATCAGTCCTTCTGTTTTCTTTCTTTCATTAACTCTTAATTCTCTACATTCTTTTTTAAAATAATTATCTTACGTATATGAGTGTATTGCCTGCACGCATGTAAGTGCAATGCCTGTGGAGATCAAAAGAGGGCCTCAGATCCCCTAGAACTGGAGTTACAGTTGTTAACTGCCATGTGGGTGCTGAGAACCAAACCCAGGTCCTCTGCAAGAACAGCCAATACTCTTAACTCCTGAGCCATCTCTCCAGCCCAACTCCTTACACCTTAAAAAAAAAAAAGATTTCTTTTATATATTTATTATTCATGTCTGTGTGTTGTGTGAATATATGTGAATGTATGCACAGGTACCCATGCTATGCACAGGTAAAGGCTAAAAAGGGGCATCTCATGTTTTCCTCTATCCCCTCCACCTATTCTTTTGAGGCAGGGTCTCTCCCTGAGCCTGGGGCTCATGTTTTCTGGGCTGAGATGGAAGCTAGCAAGCCCCAATGATCCTTCAGTCCCTGCCCTCTGGGATTTTGGTTGATAGATATAAGCAGGACTTCTGGCCTGTTATATGAGTTCTGGAATTTTAACTTGGTCCTCACCATTGTGAAGAAAATCCTCTTAACTGCTGAGCCATCTCTCCAGCCCCAGTCCCCATCTTCTCCCTACCCTGCTACAAAGTTTCACTATACTGTAGCCCAGGGTGTCCTCAAACTCAGTGCCTGCTTCATTCTCTGAAGTGCTGGGATTACAGGTGTCTGTCACCATGCCTGGCACCCCACTTCCACTGAGCATCCCCACATTCAGCACTTGATGGGTGACATACCTATGATTACAGCAGTTCAGTCTGTCTTTTTTGAACTTCTCCTCATTGCTCATGAGCCACACTGCCTCCGAGGTGTCTTGTGTTTTGCACAAATCTATTCAAATCAGTTTCATAGAGATCAGTAACAAAATCATCATTTTCTCTCCCTGATCCAATTCCCTCCTTTCTCTAGTAATCAATACCTCAGCTAACACTACCACAATCATCCAGCAGTCCAAGCTGGAGATAACTATTATCTTTCCTATCTTCATCCACTACATCTATCTGACCATCAGGATGAGGCTGCTCCTATGTCCCTTCCTCTGGGGACCCGTTCTGCTCCCCTGCTCTCTGTGTAGACTGAACTTCTGGACCTGGGGGTTGATGCCCAGTCCCATCATCTATAGGAGCAGAGGACCACCTTCCACAACCCCCCAACCGCCCCACGTGTCTCCTAACATAGCTCCAGCTCAGCCTCAGCTCCTTGATGATAAAGCTCTATGGCAACATCCTTAATCACCAGTGTCAGCAATCAGAGCCCTCAGGGGGACAGGAAGCTACTGGAGTTTCTGCAGAGAGTTCAGGGTGGGGGTCAGGTGGAAGAGCCTAGATCCCAGCCCCCTAAACACATCTGCTGAGACCAGAGCCCCAACCAGCCCCTTCTTCCTGAGGCTCAAAGTTGGGTCACCCCCTGCTGGCCTCAAACCCTGACAGGGGTACCAGAGATGGCAGACCCAGCCAAAGTGGCACTCTTCACCACCCTCAGCACCTTCCTTGGGAGCTAGAGTGAGTGTAAGTACTCAAACCTTGAGATAAGTGAGGTAGGGTGAGCCTTAACCCCCTGAAGCAGCTAAGAGTCTCTGTCCTGAGCTGTGAAGCTACTAGGTGGGATGTGAAGGGTGTGGCCCACCCCTCCAAAGAAAAGGCAAATCCACCACAGGTTAAGACCTGACATCCCTTCTCTCCTCCCTTCTAAGAAAAAAAGGAGACATGAAGACAACTGTCTGATGTGCCCCTGTCAAGCAGGCTGAGGGGCCCAGAGCACGTGAGGGGAGCTTTAGTCCCACCCCCTCTGCACTGCTGCTCTGACTCTGTCTGATGTTTTAGTTGTACGAATAAATCTAATTCCCCTCTGGGGGTAAAAATACAATACAAACTTATAGTAATGAAAACAACATGGTACCGGCCTCAAAACAGACAGGAAGACCAGTGGAACAGAATAGAGGGTCCGGAAATAAATCCACATATTTACAGCCAACTGAACCTGAACAATGTTGCCAGGACATAGAATGGGAAAAGGCAAGTCCTTTTCATTGGAAACTGAATATCCAGGTGCACAAGAATGAAAGTGGGCCCTTATACCAGATACAGAACAGCTACTCAAAATGGATTTAAGACTTACACACAGTACCTGAAAGATGAAAACTACTAGAAGAAAGCATAGGGGGAAAGTTTCTTGACACTGGCTTGGGAAATGATTTTTTTGTTTTGGATATGACCCCAAATGCGTAAGACAACAGAGAGTAAAAGCGAGAGAGAGAGATCAAACCTAGCACCTTGCACGTATGAAAGGCAAGAGTACTGACCAGCGAGCTATGTCCCCATCCAAATAACCTTTGCATTCTTTTTTTTTTGGAGACAGGGTATCACTGTGTGCTGACTAGCCTGGAGCTCACTATGTAGACCAGGCTGGCCTCAAATTTAGAGAGATCCACCGGCCTCTGTCCCCTGAGTACTAGGATTAAAAGTGTCACATACACCTAATCCCACAGCATTCAACATTTTGACTTTGTACTTTCAGAATCTAAGACTAAGAAAAATCAAATGTGAAACTTTAGCTAGCTTTCCAAAACAAGAAGGAATTAATGCTGCGTATGCTAAGCTGCTTCAAGTGTTTTAAATCTTACTATAGAATGCCCCTGTTGGGCTGTAATGATTGATTTTGCCTTACTCCACCAGATTGAGGGCTTCTACAGGCAAGAATTTAACCTGTCTTTTGGGACTGAACAGTGAGAGAAGAGTTCTAAGCCAGGGTGGTTTTCCCATCACTGCTGTGCTGCTCCTAGAGGAGCCTAGCAGATCTCTGCTAAGATCTGGGTTCCTGTGAAATATTCTTTTATTTATTTATTTTTTTTTTTAAATTTTAGTGTATGGGTGTGTTGCAATGCCTAAGGAGGATGAGAGACGGCATCAGATCCTCTGGAACCAGAGTTAGGGACTGTTGTTAGCTGCCACGTAGGTGCTGGGAATTGAACTCGGGTACTATGCAAGAGAAGCCAGTGTTCTTAACCACTGAGCCATCTCTCCAGTCCCATGACTGGATATTCTTGAGATGAGAACCAGAACAGAGAATGAACTTTTGGTCTGACCTTTGTATGAGAAGCTGTCATTGGTAGACAGGGAGAGTGAGAGTGGGTCAAAGTTTGAGCCAGACAGCCCTCGATGCTTCTAGCCACTTTCCAACTCATACACTGTAGGAGGCAGCCCCTGTATAAAAGCCCTGGGCCAACTTAAGAGATCAACCCACTGGAGAATACAGGAGACACTGTGCCTTTCCCATCGTCCCTTGCTTGCTTGCATTGGGAATCTACAAACTCCTTTCTGTAAATCTGAAAAAGTTCTGCCCACTCTACACTGTTGTTTGGATGTTCAATGTCCCTTAAAGGCTGCTTGTTAAAGCCTGGTCTCAGTGGCACGGTTAGAAGCTGTCATGGGCTTCTAAGAAGGAGAGAAGCAGCCTTTCCACGGTGCTTGCTACAAGCCCTCCAGAAGCTTCTGCTTCTTGAACTCAGTGTGTCTGGGACACTGCAGGGACGGCTCAGAGGTTAAGAGCCAACGACTGTTAATAAGTCCAGTTCCAGGGGATCTGGTGCCTTCCTCTGGCTTCTCTGGGTATTGCATGACATGGGTAATGTTCACATGCAAGCAAAACCATACACGTAAAATAAAAACATTTCTTTAAAGAAAAAGACAGGTCTTGTGGGAGGCCCTTAGGTCCCTGGAAGTATGTCCCTGCAGTGGCCTGGAGGACTCCAGCCCCTTCGTTTCTTTCTTTGGCCTCTTGGCCCTAAAGTGAGCAAGTTGCCCCTTACCAAGTCCCCCAGAGGCCTAGGCCACAGCTCCACCTGAACTCAAGTATTTCATTACGATGACAGAAAGGTGATGAACACATTCTGCTTTCTCTTCCTCATGGAGGAACACTGTCCCTTCCATAACTGACAACTGGGGCACAGCGCCATGCCATGCCGCACTCACTCACATCCCTATGAACCCTTCTTTGGGAGGTGTCTGCCCCCTTCTCTCTTCCAGGCAGGGTCAGGTGGGCAGTCTCCAGCCACTCTGCTCAAGTTGAGGAGAGACCTCACGAGGGGGAAAGTTCAGTTTATTGAGGAAAAACAAGAAACGTGGCCTGGAGCCCAAGGCCCCTTCTCCAGGGCGGCTTTAGCAGCGCAAATCAAGAATTTATCCCAGCCACAGCACGTGACTAGATGCCAAAGAAAAGGACTGAAGGGCCCCTCAGCGCCCAGCAGCCTCTTATTTCTCTTTGAACGCAGCGTCTCTCATAGTGCTTGCTCTTACCAGCCCTCCAGAAGTTTCTGCAGTCTTGAACTCGGTGTGTCTAGGACACAGGCAAACAGTTGCTCAGGCTATTCTCAGGGTTGTTGTTTCTTCGTAACTAAACAAAGTGGTTTTTGAAGCTTTTTCTCTTTGCAAGAAGGCTCCGCGGCTACAGGGAGTGGGCTTTGGTGAGCAGAGGCAAAAAAGCTATGTCTTTGTGCTTCTCTGTGATTGCTCTGCTGGGGAGAAGCATCCCAGGGGAGCTGTCTCACAGCAGACAGCAGCACTCACTGGAAGCACAGCAACACAAGTTTTAGCAATAATGATCAAACATTCTTTGGATTTTTCCCTTTATCCTTGAAATGCCTCGTGTTGCCAAAGATCTATTCATTACTGCCCATTCATCTGCAGCGAGTCATGTCTGCAGATCTGTACACCGGTTACAGGGCTCAGAGGACAACGGCAGAGACAAAGTCTCCTAGGCACAGAAGGAGTGTCAGAAATAAACAGCCGATCCAGAGACGGAGATCTTTAACAACTAATAATAGAAGAGGAAACCACATGAAATCACGTACTCCTCAGGTCTTCGCTGTGTGACGCTGGCCCTGGTTGCCTCAGAATTCTTGGTGAGCTCTGACTGCAGCCTCCTACCCCATTCCTGTTGTATCTTGCCTCAGTTTCCCCATACTTATGCCTTCTCTCTGCCGGATGTTCAGCGTCTCCTGTCTGTACCACCTCCTCCACCTCAGCCTAGGAACACCATCCCCAGCAGCACCTCACTACCCTTCCTCACCCGCCAGCCGAGGGCCTCCCACACCCGCCAAGCCTGGGCTGCAGACCGGCAGCTTCAATATTGTGTTTTTGAGATATGGGTCTCAGGTTCATCCAGACCTACTGGATCCAAATCTCTGTGATTGGGGCTGCATTCTAGAACTGGGTGTGTTAAGTACTGTAAATCCCAGCACTTGAGAGGCAGGAACAGAAGATCACCCATGAGATAGAAGCCAGCCAGGGCTATATAACAAGACCTTGTCTCAACAAAAGAGGGTAGGACTAGGAGGATGGATCAGTGGGAAAAGTGTTTGCTTTGCAAGCATTAGGACCTGAGTTCAGATCCCCATCACCCACATAAAAGTTGAATGTCTATTGCACATCTAAAACCCCAGTGCTGGGAAACAGAGACAGGAGGTCCCAGCACCAGTCTAGTTGAAACAGCTAGCTCCAGGTTCAGTGAGAGACCCTGTCTCAAAAAAATAAGGTGGGGGGCAGCAGAGGAAGATAACCACCATCAAGCTCTGGACACCATATCCATGTGTGTCCACACCCTCCCACATCACACACAGGCACACACCACACATACACTGCATTCTTACAAGCCCCCAGGTAATCCTTGGGCATTCTAGAGACTG
This sequence comes from Eospalax fontanierii, assembly GCA_035773235.1. Taxonomy (NCBI): domain Eukaryota; kingdom Metazoa; phylum Chordata; class Mammalia; order Rodentia; family Spalacidae; genus Eospalax; species Eospalax fontanierii. The sequence continues at coordinate 55,660,417 of CM069542.1, read as the reverse complement.
AAAAGCACTGTCCACATGAGCTGTTCTGCTCCCTCATCCCTCGTCCTCTCACTCACCCTCCTCTGTCCCTTCACAGTAACCCCAGAACTCTGCTTCTTCATAACCTCTTCTCTAAATGAACTGGGTCTTCAAAAACTGAGTTGCCTGTTGGTTTTCACATAACCAAGTCTATACCACTAATTCTCGATTGTGTGTCTCTGTCCCTGGCCTCTCCTCTGAGCCCCTGGAGTATTCAGTTGTTCCTGGATCATTCTAATGAAATGTCACATGGTTTTCTAAGCTCAGTGTCTCTTAAATGAACTCAACATCTAACCCACTCTGCATCTGTGTTAACAATCTGGCTGCACAGTGGTACAGACAGCCACTCAGCCCCTGCCATTCCAGGGTCCAGTAACTCCCACCACGTTCAAGTTTCACTGTTCACAGCAGATGAGAGCTATCACAGGCCTCTGTAAGGATGTGAGTCCATCACACATTTACTTCACAAACATTTCAAAGTATTTGTGAAAGATGTGTCTTTTAGATACTCCTGGTGTAGGTGAGTTAGCACTGTAACACCTAACCCCCCAAGTCTTTGAGTGTCTTCTACGCTAAATCAAGGTATGTGTCATTTCCAATCAGCTGGGGTGGGCCATTGTTCAGGCCACATTTCAGCCAGACATGTAAGCATACTGTTAGTACTCCTTCTGACTCCCTGATCTGCAACATGGAACCATGCCAGTAAAGTCAACTTGGTCCAACTTGATCTTCCTTCCATCATCCCCCCACACCTTTGGTATCCAAATAAGCCTGCTGGGATTTGAGTGCTGCAGTATATCTAGACACAAGGAGAGTCTGTGAAGTGGGCCCTGAGGAGAGACAGCGTTGTCTTACATGGCCACTGCCTCAATAGTGGCCATGATGGCTGCTTTAGGCAATTCAGGGTATTCTCTTCCGAGATGGAAAGCCCTGCACTAATGAAGGTGGGGAGGCTACACCCTCTGCTATCAGGGTGTCACTTCCTGTGGGAGCTAAAGGGTCAACTGGTAAAGAGCATATCAGAATTTAAGAGACTCAGGGCTGGAGCGATGGCTCAGGGGTTAGGAGCTCTTGTTGCTCTCTCAGAGGACCCAGGTTTGGTTCCCAGCTACCAACCACCTGTAACTCCAGCTCCAAGGGTCCTAATGTCATCTTCTGTCTCCCACAAGCACCCAAACACATGTGGCACACACTCACACGGATACATAAATAAAAATAAATCTTTAAAAACACTTAGAGGGGGTTCCCCAGCCCCGGCTTTACTGGTCTTCCCACATGTTGCCATCCCAGCTTCTAGGATCCCATTCTAGCCCCATCAACACTCATTCTAACAGACCACAAGCAACTTACACTGAGCTGCAGGAGGCTCTGCATTCAGTTTTCAGCAGCCGCAGCCCTAAGACAGTACATGAAGCCGGGGATCTCCAGGAAACAAACAGAAACTCCTAGGACTTTCACGAGGTGCTTGAGCTAGGAATTTAATCCCCGAGCCCGAGCTTTTCTTTCACGACCTGGTCTGGAAACATTAGGACCAACTGACCAACATGACCATATGTGGTAGCTTCCCAGAAATGTTTGAAAGTTATGCACATAGTTCCTTCGCTCCTTATTTCTTTGTGTATGTGTATGCATGTGTATCCATGTGTGTTCGCCAGTGTGCACACGGAGACCAGAGTTGATACTGGGTGCTTCCTCTGTCACTCTCTACCTTGTGTGAGTGTGGAGGCTAACACTAGAAATGTTCATCAAAGCTTCTTCAAAGGCACGGTCTCCCAATTGAACCTGGAGTTCAGCATTTCAGTTAGACTGGCTAACAAGGGGTCCTTCTGTCTCCCCCAAACCTCCTAATGTTGGAGTTATAGGCACATGCCACCACACCTGGCTTTTAACATGAACACTGGATCCAAACTTAGGTCTTTATGCTTGCACAGCAAACACATTACCCACCGAGCCATCTCCCCCTTACCTACCGAGTCATCTCCCCAGGCTCATGCTTTAAAAAAAATTAAGTTTATATGAACATTGACTTATTTACAAGCCAATGTGGAGCATCAAATGATATGACAGGTAAACATAGCATACAACACAGAAAAGGCTCATTGTTTCTTGTAAGTGTTTGATTTGGAGTACCTACTTTTAGATACACAACTTAGAATTGTATTTCTTTGTAAACGGTCCACACAATGGTCCTGTCTTCGCACTTCACCATCAGCCATACAGCCACCAGGGCCTCTAATTATGTCAGAAAGGGAATTCTAAAAGCCACAGAGCTGACTCAGATGACTCATTTTTAACACTCTGTTCTTATAGAACCACTCCCCAAATCTGCATTGATCAGGATTTTCCAGAGAAACAGAATGAGAAGGGAAGTAGGAGGGAGAGAAAGAGATGCTGAGGAACTGTCTCACATGGGAATGGAGGCTGAGGGTCTATGAAGTGTCATCTGCACACCAGGAAGGCTGAAGGTGTGATTCTGCTCACATGCAGAGGGCCTGTGACCAAGGGACCCAGCGGCACAAGGCCCGGCCTCGGCACCTCAGGATGATACAGAATATCCCAGTCCAAGCAGGAAGATGCGAAGCCTAGAGAGGAGCGGGCAAAATCCTCTTCCTCATCTTTTGCTTGACTCCAATCCTGAATTGATCAGCAGATACCCACACTGAGAACCTGCTTTCCTAAATCCACTGTAGCACGAATGTCACTCAGAACACACTCACAGACACATCAAAAAATAATCATTAGGGCTGGACAGATGACTCAGCAGTTAGACTCATTTGCTGCTCTTCCAGAGGACCTGCGTGGCAGCTAAAAACTCTCTGCAACTCCAGTTCCAAGGGATCTCTTGCCCTCTTCTGGCCTCCATGGACATTGCACACATGTGGTGTACTTACATACATGCAGGCAAAACACTCATACACATAAAATAAGCATTAAAAAATATATTTTGGGGCTATAAGTGTAGTTCTATGGCAGAACACTTGCCTGGGCCTGGGATGCATGAGGCTCTGAGCTGATTCCAGTACCACTGAAAACAAGAAAAAGAAAAAGAAGTAATCTTTAATCTGGAAACCTCAAGGCTGGTCAAGAGATTAATTTGCCTTTAAGGAAAACGTAGTGTTTGGCCAATAAATAATCATTACAAATATGCTCTTCAGTCTCTTCCCGCCCTCCACCCCCCACGTTACTTAAATGTTATCTGGGTTAGTAACACTTGAGGTGGAAAAGCAGGGATGATACAGATTCTGACACTAAGTCCTGTTGGTTTTTGAAAGCACTATGACAGAGCCTGTAATACAGTCAAGAAATCACGGCTTCTGAACAGGTGTGTGTCCTACGACCCCACTGTTCCTCTGTGTCTCCAGAAGCTCAGAGATACAGGTAGGGACCAGGAAAAAGAGCCAGAACAACGACAAAAATACAAACAAACATTTCAGAGTCAGGGAAGGGGTGGAAGATCCAGTAGCTATCTCTTCCAAATTGATCATTTTCTCACCGAGGGGAGAGGTAGGATCCGAGCACTAAAAAAGTAAACTTAGGGGCTCAGGGGTCTCTTGAAAGAAGATTGACAGTGCCTTCCATCAGGTTATATTAACACTAACACATGCTAAAAAGACTGACTCTGGCCCGCACACTCCCTGGTTGTGTTCGGAAGCCTCCACGGATGGAATCTCTCCCAGTCATTATCCACACAGCAGTGGGCTTTTCAGTCATACCATTCTCCTGTAAGTGATCCTTCACTCATACTCCTGTAAGTAATTGCATAAATTCACTCATTTAGTAAACTTAGAAAGAAAGAAAGAAACCCAACCTTTTACACCTCCTCTCCTGTGACTCCCTTCTACTTACACAGTGGTGCCAGACAGGAAGAGGTGTTTTCAAAAGTGTTCCTTCTCCTGGCTCAGCGACTGATGCACAACTGTGGCGGAACTGGTGTTTATAGGACACTTAGAGCAGGAGTCGGGAAGAGTATTGAAGAGCTCTCACTCCATCCCCTCACTTATCTCCAAAATCTAAGATCACACAGAGATGGCAGCATCTGTGATGGTCAACTTTATCTACCTTGACTGAGCTGTGAACTTCTCAGACTTAGTCAGATCTTACTGTAGGTCTATCCATGTGCTTTTGGGTGATGTTAACCTTTAAATTAGTAGAGAAATAAACAAAGCAGTCTATTTTCTAAGATTACGATTATCCAATCAACTAAAGACTGAAGAAAATAAAAGGCTGAGAGGGACAATTCCTGTCTCAACTAGACACTGGCTTTTTACTCCCTTCAGACTCAATCACTGGCCTCTCTGAGTCTCCGGCTTTCTTACTGGAACATAGACTCTCCTGGACCTCCAGCCTTCCAACTGCTGCCGTCTGGGCCTATCAGCTCCTATTACCACATAAGCCAACTCCTTATAATAATCTCTTTATTCTGTTTCTGTCTGTCTCTGTTACATAAGATATAGATATATATTAGCTGAATGCATATATGCATGTATATTCGCTTCTGTTTCTCTAGAGACCCCTAATTCAGAACTGAACAAAAATTCTCTCTAGATCACCTGAATTATGACATGACCAAGAATGAGCACCATTCCTTGAAATGTCTCCCCAGGTCCCTTTAGAGGATGTCTTGTCTGTAATTTGGAACTCAGTCAAGGGGATTCAGACTCAATGACTCAGTGGTGACTTCAGCTAGCTTGTGCTATCAGCCAGCCTTGAAGGGGATGTCCTGGATGAGGGGTGCTGGCAGGGGAGTGCAAGCTCACCAGACACCATCAGTCATAACCTGGGGAGCACTGATTTTTCTCTGCAGTTTTCTGAAAATAGAAAATAAGCAATTTCAAAAGCAGAAGTGGCATTGTGCAAGGACTCTATTTCTGTCCTTTTTCTTTTTAAAAAGGGTTTATTTATTTTTATATTATGTGTATGAGTGTTTGCCTTCAGGTATATATGTGCACCATGTGCATATCTGGTACCGGTAGAGGCCAGAAGGGTCAAATACCCCTAGAACTGGAGTTATAGATGGTTGTGAGCCATCTCTGATCTACAGCAGAGACGTCTCCACTTTGGTGTAATTTGTCAATCTGTTGTCCCCACTGATGTATTTTGAAAATGCCTCGATTTCTCATTTTCTTTTGTTCTGTGACTATAAAAAGCTCATGGAACCACTTAAAAAAGAGAGTCTTCCAGTGGCCCTGCAGCACATCACTACTGCAATAAACATAGGGTGCTTTCCTTATAGGTAGTACAACATGCACTAAAAAAGCTCCAGAATGCTCCAAATAAGAGAGCTACCACAGAGGGCCTCAGAGATCCTGCTTCTATGGAAAGAAACCAGGCTCTGCTGTTTGCTACTGGGAGATACCAGATGCTCACTAACCCACAAGCCTAGGTAAACTTGTATGCATATCACCTGTATTACAGGGTCATGCAGGGGCTGGTTTCAGCAGACCAAACTGCTGTGAGTCAGAATAGTGGTACTATTAATAGTAGAACTCCCACTGAGTTGGCAAGGATGATTACACTGCTAGTAACCACTCTGGGAAGCAGGTATTGTTCAGTGCTGCCCCAAAGTTATTACAGCTGAAAGGTGTCAGGGATGGGATCAATACTCAAAGCACTTTCTGATTCCGAAGTTTATGCTCTTAACCACAATGCAACTGTGCCTCCCAACGTGTCAAGAGTGAGTAATCATGAAGGAAGCATCTGCGATTAACACTATGCAAAGCAAAGAAAGACATCGTAGACCTGAGTCAGTCTAACAAGGATGATGGCTACTTGGCCAGGAATACCAGTACTAACAGAAACAGGTGCCGTGTATGCAGGATGAGGTGGGATCAGTCAGGTCCTCCGAGTGCACTTGTCTGTGAGGTCTCCATCTTGGCCTTCTATCCTTGGTGTGCTGAGTCCAGTGCAGCAAGAATCCTCGGACCTTTGGTACCTAGCTAAGTTCCTCCTATTAAATTTCCATGCATTGACCCCCATGTCCTGCCCACTGGACACAAGTGCCCAGCTGTCTTTGCCATCTGGACGGTGACCGCAGTAATCCTGAGGAGGGTTCTTTGCCTCCTTACTTGTTCAGGGCGGCCTGTCTCTGAAAGGCCCAGATAAGCCCTGGAGAGCGCCTTAGCACAACACATCTTCTCATCGTAGCAGCTCTGAGTACCTAGTGTCTTTGCCAACAAACCTGCCATTACCATGAGTCTGGCCAGCAAGGAGAACTGTCCAGGACATGTGCCTGGAGAGCCTGTATGCAAGCTGAGGAGATCTGCCAGAGTTGAAACTGGAAGACAATCTTAGAAAAGAATCATATAGCCTCCCACTGTAAACTGAGGACTACTGGGCTAGAGGGATGGCTCAGCAGTTCAAAGTGTACACTTCTCTTGCTGACTTTGGTCCTTAGCACCCATATCAGTCAGATCCCTGAACTCCAGGTATCCAGACACTGTCTTGTGCACTGACATGCACATACCCACATGAAGACGCACATATACATGGAATCAAAAGATTCCATGATTGATGACTGAGAACAAAACCCTCTCTTCTCTCCTAGTCAAGGACCTGCTGAAATGATGAGAAAATTATTCTGAAAAAAAAAAATAGCAACAATGAATATAGAAATAAGAATAGGTAAGGCTGGAGAGATGGCTCAGTGGTTAAAAGCACCAGTTGCTCTGGACCTAGGTTCAGTTCCCAGCATCTACATGGCAGCTAACAACTACTCATAACTCCAGATCCAGGGGGTCCAACATCCTCTTCTGGCTCTGTGGGCATTGCGTGACATGGGTACTCTTCTACACATGAAGGAAATACACCCATACACACAAAATAAAAAAATTTTTTTAAGAAATAAGAACGGCTGCACCTCACAACCCAGGTGTCTAAAGTACTCTTAGAGGCAGAAACACTTTAGGGTGAGTGACAACCAGGCAAGGGACGGGCCTGCACAATGTCTCAAAAGCTCATAAGGAGTTCAATGAATTAACTGCTACAACAAAATTCCATTCTCTTCTTGGTCTGTCTTCTGTTGCTACACCAAAATTCCCCGGGGCACTGTGATATACAGAGGAAAGTTGTTTATTTAGTTCACAGTTTGGAAAGCTCAAATCATCAAACCGTCACTCAGTTCAGTCTCTGGCTCTCTGGCTACATCACAACACGACGAATGACATCGCAGCTAGTACACGTGTGAGAAGAACAGCTCATGTGGCAAGACAAGAAGCCAGAAAGCTTCACAGACCAAGCTTATTCTCTGCAACAAATTGCTCTCGCAGGAACAATCCAGAATCCTGTAAGAACTACACTAATCTCTTCTGAGTGTGGTACCCCAAAGGCTTACTTGACCTCCCACTGGGCCCCCTCTTCAGAGTTCAATACCATCTTTCCCACCACCACACTGGAGCCTGATTCCCAGCACAGAAGCCCTTGTGGGGCACATTGAAATCATATTCAAATCATAACAGATAGTGGGGTGCGGTGGTGCACACCTGTAATCCTAGCACTCGGCACTCTGGAGGCAGAAGCAGGTGGATCTCTGGGAGTTTGAGGCCAGCCTGGACTACACAGTGAGTTCTAGGCCAGCCAAGGATTACCTAGTAAAACCTGATTTAAAAAACAAAAACAAAAACAGGAGGCTGGAGGGATAGCTCAACAGTTAGGAGCACTGACTCCTCTGGTAGAGGGCCTGGGTTTGATTCCTGGCACCCACATGGCAGCTAACAACCATTTTTAATTTCAGTTCCAGGCAAGTTCAATACCCTCATCTGATCTCTGTGGCCATTGCATTGCACGACATGGGTGTACTTACATACATGCAGGCAATTCACTCATATACATAAAATGAAAATAATAAATAAAATACTTTAATAAAGGGCTGGGAAATGGCTCAGTGCTGACTGCTCTTGCAGAGGACCTGGCTTCAATTTCCAGCATCCACATGGCGGCTAACAACCGGCTATAACCCAGTTCCAGGAGATCCAATGCCCTTTCCTGTCCTCCTCGGGCACTACATAACACACATGCAGGCAATACACTTATACACATAAAATTTAAAAAAAAATAAATATTCTTAAAAACCGGCAATTGAAGCTCTGGAGATTCTAAAACAACATTATAAACATATTTAGTATCACTGAGTTGTACAGGTAAAACTGTTAAGATGAGATAGGGTCTTGCTATGTAGCCTAGACTGATCTCAAATTTACTGTGTAGCTCAGGTTGGCCTTGAACACATGGTCATCCTCCTGAATCAGACACCCAAGTACTGGGATTACAGGTCCATGCCCTTCTATAGATGGTAAATTTTACGTTATATTAATACAATACTATCAAAGCTGATGGCTTAAACCCACTGGTTAGACTTTCCGTTGCTGTCTTTGAGGCAAGATCTCTAGTCCAGGATGGCCTCAAACTACCTATGCAGCCAAGGATGACCTTGAACTCTTGATCTTCCTCCTACCTCCAAAGTGCCAGGATTATAGGAGTGTACCTCTACACACACTTTATGAGGTGCTGGGGATCCAACTCAGGGCCTTGTGCATGCTAAGCAAGCACCCTGCCAACCAAGCTGCATCACCAGCACTGGCTGGGCATTTAAAACGGCCAATTTTATGTATTTTAATACAATAAAAATAAATCATATTTTAATTGGATATATATATACATATATATACACATATATGTTTGTAAGGGGTCTTGACATATATGTGCATGTATTTTCTGCATAGTTAGCCACCTTATTTTGAGAGTCAGTATTGACAACATTTTGAAAAATATATCTTTTGTGACTATTTTAGTTTACATTTTAAATGTAGATTGTTAATATGCGAGGGGCATTCAATTTTGCAAGCTTCCTTTTGGGGATCTGCAGGATTCCTGGGCAGGAGCAGACCTACAGGGTAATGCTGGACACCAAGACAGCAGAACCACAATAGCAGCATTTTTGCTTACTGGGATGTAGGCAGACTAACCTGCTGTGATGTAATGTCTGCATACATGGCGCGTATAAAAACCTGTCAAAGCAGCTCTTTGTTCTCCAGCTGATGCTGGGGCAGGTGCTGGCACATGCTGGGAAAAACTAGCGGCCGGACAGGCGTGCACTGACTACCGCTGAGGCTGCGGGGACTCTGAGTGACTGGCTCTGGGACAGAGGCTGACAAGCAAATAAATCCCCTGTAGGCCTGGCCTGGAGCACCCATCTCAGGAGCCACACTGTGACCACCGTACTTGAGGTGAGGAACTTCATTCCGCAAGGAGAAAACAGCTCCACTGAGCTCTCGCCAAGTGTGAGAATCCTCTTCTCCTTTGGGTGTGATGGGCTGATGGCTCAAATCACACTAAGTTTTTATCATGCTCTTAGCATTGTATTATTGTACTACTTATCAATGGAGGCAATTCAGAAGTCTGTCTCTTGGCCCTTTTCCTTGATAAATTCATCCCTTCCAGAGAGGACATGGAGAGAAAAGGTGAAAGCAGTATGTAAGAACACATGCCCGTCCTTTCTTCGTAGAAGTCTGAATTAAGACAACCCCTGTCCCGGGGATCTGAGTATCACCGTTGGCCTTGTCATCTCACTTCTGAGAATTTCTCATTTGGCTATAACACTTAAGAAACAACATATTGCCATGTGTGGTGGCAGTCCCAGCAGAGGCAGATGGGTTTCTGTGAGATCGAGGCTATCCTGGTCTGCATAGAGCGTTCCAGGTCAGCTGGGGCTATAGAGAGACCCGGCCAATAAATAAATAAATGAATAAATAAATAAATATTCAAAGTTATCCATTGCTGTATTATTCAAAATAACAAAAGATGGAAAGGATGAAATACCCTTCCTGAGGAGGACCTGCTAACTGTACCATGCCACACATCTACAATGAAAGACTTTCAAGGTATGAAAAAACAAGAGGAAACCTTCAGTGTGCAGATATATTAAAAGTCTCCAAGATACAGTACATGATCAAAAGCACCAGCAAGGTGCAAAAAAACATGTATAAGATGCTTCCATTTGTTGGCAAGGAAGGAAAACCAAGGTTTAAAATATTTGCATGTCAGGTTGAAGAGATGGCTCAGCAGTTAAGAGCACTGGCAGCTTTTGCAGAGGCCCTGGGTTTGGTTCCCAGAACCCACATGGCGGGCCGCACTCTACCAGGTCAGGACCCTGCCAGTAAGAAGACAGTGCTGGACTCTTGACCTTGGAGCAGAACTGGGACCTGAAATAGGCCTCTTTTCTTTATAACGGCCCTGGTCTGTGGCATAGGGTTATTAGCAACAGAAAACAGGCTCAGTAGAGGGTGACAACAAAGTAGACTGGCAGAAAAGGAAGATCCACCTGTATGAAGCACAGGGATCAACGGGGAGCAGTGTGACTGCCTTCCTACCCAAACAATCAGAGGCAGAAGAGATGCAGGAGGCGATCCCCTAGAAGAGGAAGCTGGCTTCTGTGGGACTCACCCATGTCAAGTCTGTGCTTCAAGCTTTAGCCTGCTCCATGAGCAGTCAGTGTGAGAGGGGAGAATATGCTGCTTCTGTACTGGACCCTCTGTGCCGTGTCCATGAGCCCATCCCTGCATCCCAGTCCTGCCGTGTCCCTGGGCCCATGCTCGCATCCCAGTCCTGCCCAGCTGCTGGGCTTCCCTGCAGGTGTATCTGCTTCTACCAGACTATGGAGCTCCTCCCAGGGCCCTCCTGCCAAGATGCCTGATCAGCTTTCTCACAGTTACCAGAATCCCCCAGCAGCTGGCTTTAATTCTTAGTACAGAGGGCAGAAAGGGGCAGGAAGGGTCGAATAAGTAACTTCTATTAACAGAAGCAAAGCCTAGGAGGTCAAAGAGCCTGGGATGGATGCATGGCCGCTAGTCAGGCCAAGCTTGGAGCACTCCTCATAGACACCACCGTGAAATGTGCCCAATGCCAGCGCTGTTGGCTCTGAGCTGGGTAAAAATGAATGGTGGCTTCTTTTCTGGGATTTCTTTGATGTGCTTTCCAATTTTTTATGAGTACAGATGATTCTTACAAACCAAAAAGTATAATGTAAGATATGAAAGATGTACATGTGAAACACAAAGTCAAACCACAATTCTTATGTTGTCTTGGGGCCTTTAAAGAATGAGAAAGGAAACCAAGGGCTGGGGATACAGATCAGTTGGCAGAGAGCTTGCCTAGCATGCATGAAGCTTGGGATGGGACCCCCAGCACTGCAGAGGGCACACCTGAAATGCCAGAACCTGAGAGAGGTGGAGGCAGGAGAATCAGGAGTTCAAGGTCATCCTCAGCTACACAGTGAGTCTGAGACTAGCTTGGACAACATGTCTCAAGAGAAAAAAGGGGAAGGAAGGGGAGGGAAGGGAAGGGAAGGGAAGGAAAAAAGGAAGCGAAGAAGGGAGGTCGGATGATTATCACAAGAATGCCTCACTCCAGGAGTGTGGGGTGGCGGCCCAGGGGTAAACCATCTGCTTGGCGTGTATAAGGGCCTGGGTTTGGTTCCCTGTTACACAAAGAAAAAAATGTTAGTATTATATTTTTTAAATTCTTAATGTTGAAGACACCATTGGACCGGAGGTCAGTGTGAGCCACTTCGACAGAAAAGCAGTATAGAAATGTCCAAGGTGAGGAAGCTCGGCTGGAGACAAGGAGACAAGGAGGTGTGTGGCGTTCTTTATGACGATGGCCAGCTCCTCCCCAAGGCCTTCTCCTCACTGGGTTTCCCAGTGTCCAGCCCTCCAAGAGACTTTCCTCCTCCACTCTAAACCCAAATGAAGCCAGGGTCACAGTCATCTCAGCAACTTAACCTTTACTGTTCAAATCTTAAATTACTGACGGTGGTTTGGGCGGGTAAAGTCAGCAGTCTCCTGCCATTTAACAAATAGCTTTATACCAAGAAAAGCTAGTAAAATCAGATGCAAAATCAAACCCCTCAGTACTTGAAACAAAACATGAATAGGCCTAGGCATTTCCTAAGTATCTGTCCTAAGACCTTCCCAAATCCCAAGATTGAGAACAGCATGATAGCCAACACCCTGTCTCTCTTTTAGTCAGAACTCAGGATTGAAAATGACAGGAATCAGATGAGGGACAGGGGCTGGAGGGACTGGAGACAATTCAAATAACAGTGGAGCTTCCAAATCTAGAAAAGACAGGCAGATGGAAGGCCTCCCCCAAACCCGGAAACTGGATCCCATGAGAAGCAGATTCTCAGTCCTTTACCGACACTGCTCACTGCACGGCACTTCCATCCCTCCATGGGCAGGAGATGATGCCTCCAGGAGGTCAAGTGATGAGTACCTCAAGCTTTCCCCAGTTGTAAATTCAAAAACCCTGAGGCATCTTCAGTCAGTTTGTGTCAGACCATGGCAGCATGGGGCTCAGTGGTTAAGAGTACTGGCTGCTCTTGCAGAGGAGCCAGGTTCAATTCCCAGCACTGACAGGGTGGCTAAAAATTGTTGGTAACTCCAGTTCCAAAGGAATCCAATGCTCTTCTCTGACTCCTGAGAGCATTACATAACACAGGTGCACTTACATACATGCAGGTAATACACTTATACACATAAAATAAAAATAATAAATAAAAAGAACATGGTAGCTGGAGCAGGTGAGATGGCTCAGCAGTTAAGAGCACTTGCTACTCTTGCAGAGGATCTGGATTTAGTTCCCAGCACCCACACTGCAGCTAACAATCACCTGTAACTCTGGATCCAAGGGATCTGACACCCTCTTCTGACCTCCACGGGCATCGCATATGTGAAGCACATATGTACATATACATATATACACTCATACATATAAAAGAAAAAGAAGTAAATAAATTTTCTTAAATGTTTTAAAGAGGTTGACAGTTGCTGCCAGAATCAAATGGCCAGAAGGAAGGACAGTACTTAGATTATAAGGTGCCAAGGGATGGGAGATGGCTAAGTGGTTAAGAATATGGGGTGCCAGACTGATCAATACACAAACACACAAGTAGAGGTTGCTATGCTTGGGACCTATAGCATAGGTCCCTTGATTGATTCTCCCTTCTAAAGCTTGTGCTGAGATTTAATTCCTCAGTGCATCTGTGTTAGGATATAGGCCAGGAGGAAGGTATTTGGGTTCTGGAAGTGAAGCCCTCAACAATGGATTGCGGCTTCCCTGGTGGGGGGCAGGCTCTTAAGCTGGGACTGGACTAGTTACTCAGAGTGGGTGACTAAAAAGCTCATCCAACCTCTCATGGTCTCTTCACACAGGACACTTGTCCCTCCACTTTCTGCCACGCGTTGAAGTAGTTCAAAGACCTCACCACAGTCATCTTAACATCCCAGCCCAACTGTGAACCAAAATAAGCCTCTTCAAGCTACTGTAATGGCATTCCATTAGAGCAACAGAAGACAATCTCAGACAGAAGTGTGCCACACTCCAATAAAGAGGAATGCTGTAAAACTAAAAAAATATGACATTTCAGAGTTTTTTGGAAGGCATGCTTCTATACAGCAAAGCTGCAGGGAGACCCAAGAGCCTTTGCCTGGAGTCTATCAGGAGTAAGAGCATTCCTCCTATACCCAGCCTCAGTATCCACGCAGAACTGAAAACTCTCCACCCAACAAAATCCAGACTGTTATGTGTTAACAGCCTCCCACATGCTCACAGATGTAAATTATATATGATAGGGGTCTACTCTGCTTCAGAGAAAAGTATTTTTAACGGCAGGTGCTCCTCTGAAGTGAATAGATTTGTTGTATAAAAGGGCAGAATGGTTTCCAATGAGGCTGTGTCCTCACTCATCCTGACACCACCTGCTCCTTCCCACCCACACGGTCTGCAGCTTGCTCCCGTTGTTTGTGTGTCAGTAGCAACCCTCCAATTAGTCCCTTGCTCCCCATCCACTGCCGTCCTAGTTCAGGCCCCTTCACAACCAGCTGGATCACTCTGTAGAAAGCAGAGTGGGAAACAGGATGCCTGTCCTTATTAGTGAAGTCCATACTAAAAATAGAATGATTTAGGACTGGGGCTAGAACTCAGGGCTGTGGTGCTTACCTGCTGCGCACAAGAGGCTCTGGACTCAAATTTTTAGTATTACACATGTGCACATGCACACACACACACACAAACATACACACACAAATGAGGCTGGGGGAATGGCTCAGAGGATAAAGTGCTTGTTTTGCTTTATGAGGACCAGAGTTTTAATCCCAAGAATTCAAAACTGTCTGAGCGTCATGTCAACATTCAAGTTTCAGATTTTAGCTTTTTGGACAAGGGAGGCTCAACTAGTATAAACTGTTAAGATTAGAAAGCCTGTGCTAACCCTCCAAAGGTCAATGAAATTCGAGATGATGTAGAGGGTTGAAAATGAAATTTGTTCCTGTCTTCTCAACTTTCTTTGACTTTTTTTTTTTTCAGTCTGCACCTCAAAGTTTTGATTAAACAATAGGCATCTACTCTACTGTTAATCAATTTTGTGACATGGAACTATTATCTGCCACAAAAGGTCTAGGGTTATTTTTCCTTGGCAGTGGGTACAGCCAGCATCTGCATTTAAGAAAGTGGCAAGTCCCCAAATGCTTCAGTTAATATGAGTTGAGACATCCTGAATCTAATGATCGTGTATGTGGCTTGTGCAAGTAAGTTTTAATGTTTGGAGAATTATGACTGTATCAGTCACCTTTCCAGCACCGTGACAATATACCTGAGAAAGTCAACTCAAAGGAAACATTTGTGCTTGTGGCTTCAGAGGGCATGACCCTCTGTTGCTTCTGGGCCTGTGAAGAGACAGAACATCATGGCAGGGAGAATGTGGTTAGCAAATCTGCTCACCTAATGGCAGCCAGGAAGGGGAAGAAGGGAGAGACAGAGGGATAGAAAGAGAGGGAGGAGGAGAGGGAAGGGGCCGGGGACAAGATACAACTCCTGAAGGCATAGTCCCAATGACCCACTCCCTTCTACAAGTTACCACTACTGAATTTCTATCACTTCCCAACAGACCATCAAATTATGAACCTATAGGAGTTGGAGAGATGATTCAATGGTTAATAGCACTGGCTGCTCTTGTAAAGGACCTGGGTTCAGTTTCCAGCACCAACATGGCAGCTAACAACCATCTGTAACTCCAGTTCCAGAAGATCTGATGCCATCTACTGACCTCTGTGGGCACTGCATGTACATACAGGCAAAATATTCATATACATAAAATATTAATTAATTAAAAAACAATTATGACCCTATCAAGAGATAGCACCTTAATGAATTCAAAGTCTTCATGGATCCAATCACTTCCCTAAAGCTCACCTATGAACATTGATACATTTTTTGAGGGTTTTGCCTATATATATATACATATATACATATATATATATATGTATGTATATATGTATATGTATATGTACAATATGTGTGAAATGCCTTCCAAGGCCAGAAGAGGGCATCAGATTCCCCTGGAACTGGAATTATGGATGATTGTTAGCTGCCTATAGGTGTTGGGAAACAAACCCCAGTTCTCTGCAAGAACAGCCAGTGTTCTTAAGCCCTGAGCCATCTCTCCAGATCCTGAACATTGCTACACTGGGAATCAAGCCTTCAACACATGAGAGACATTCCAGATCTATAACATAGGAACTACTAAGCTGGAGTATGAGAAAGGAGACAGGGCTTCACTAAGTCAAACATATGAAGTATTTTAACCTTCATTCTTATTTAGATCTGGGACATCCTCCATATGTGCATATGAAGACAAAACACAGAATTAGAGAAATGTGACATTCAACACAGATTCAACAACATCATCTCCCAGCTAGATGTCATGGTGCACACAGAAAGCTGAAGCAGGAAGGTTGCAAGTTCTAGGCCAACCTGTATCATATAGTAAGATCTTGTCTCAAAAGACAAACAAACCAAAAAATCCCAACAGTATTTCCCAGATTTTTCTTTAGTCAAATTCAGCAGAGAAAAACTAACCTCACTGCTCTGAGCATGAGATGAAGGAAATCTCATAAGCACCTGAAAGCCAGGCAAGCTTCTCTTTTTTTTTACCTTATTCAAGGACCCTAAGAGATCATAACTAAAGAAAGCAATTTAGTGCTAAATATATATTGTGTGTTCTTCTCCATTACAGGTTTTTTAAAAAAACATCTCACTTTTTAATACAGTAGAAATTCTCTGAATTTTCTGCTTAATTTTGCTATGAACTTAAAAACAGTCTAAAAAATTTAAATGGGGCTAGAGAGATAGCTCAGCAAGTTAAGAACACTGGGGGCTCTTGCAGAGGACCCAGGTTTGGTTCCCAGCACCCACCACCATCTATAACTCCAGTTCCAGAGGATCTGATGCCCTCTTCTGGCCTCTGCAGGCACGGCATGCATAGGTACAATTACACACATGCAGGCAAAACACTCATCAAATTTAAAATATTTTTAAAGAATTAAATGAAGGAGATGGGAAGGACAAAGGATTTGAATAGCTGTTTCTCTAAGAAGATAAGTAAATGACCGATAAACACACAAAAGATGCTAGGCTTCATTAATCTTTAGGGAAATATAAATCAAAACCATGATGACACCACTTAACACCAACAGTGGCTATATTTTAAAAAACAAACAGGAAATTAAGTGCTGAGGTTGTAGGAGAAGGCAGACCCTTAGACGCTGCTGATGGGGATGCAAAGCGCTGCAGGCACAATGGAAAACAGCGAATTACCACGTGACCCAGCAGCTCCATCCCTGACTAAACAGTCAAAAGAACTGAATGTGAACAGATGCCAGCGTTCATAACAGCATTATTCATAACAGCTGGAAGATGGAGGTGACTCAGATACCCAAGATGAGCTGAATGGATAAACAAGATGTGGTCTGTGTATACAGTGAGGCTGCATTCAGCCAGAAAGAGCCATTAACTCTGATGAGAACAGAGGTTTATCCAGGAGCGATGCCTGCGTGACATCACAAATGCAGAAAAGATGGCCCCAAATGGCAAATTTTATATTTATTTTAGTTTTCAATTTGTGTGTGTGTGTGTGTGCGTGTGTGTGTGTGTGTGTGTGTGTGTGTGTGTGTGTGTGTGTTTTGGCTTTTGAGACAGGGTCTCATCATGTAGCCCTGGCTGGCCTGAAACTTGCTATGTAGACCAGACTGAACCAGAGAGATACACCTGCTTCTGCCTCCTGAGTGCTGGGATTAAAATTGTGTGCCACCTCATTTGACCTATTGTTATAATTATTTTACTCTTATGTTTTTAAAAGCAACAACAGGGGATCTGTACAAAGCACTCTGCAAATGCAGGAATTAGGATGGTTAGGAACAAGCTAGAGGATGGTGCGGCTGTGGCTCCTGCAAACAGGAGCATGAAGTTCTGGATGGAGCTCGGGATTGAGTCTTCTGTCACTTAAGGCACCACATCCACTGATTATAACATCCACAGGGAAGAACAGAGAACTAAGCGTAACAAGAAGAACTCTGAAAGAAAGAAATACAAGGTAGATCACCTCTCCTTGTGGAATACTGAGGCTTCTTATAATAATACATAATATTGAGACAGTAAGATTTTGGAAGAGAAAGACAGATCTATACAGTAACCAATCACAGAAGAAAACTTAAAATTCAAGGGCACTTCAGAGGAGGCTTCAAACACATCTATATTTTCAATTTTTCACACTGAACACGTGAAAAATAAAAACTCAGGGCTAGAGAGATGGCTCAGCAGTTAAGAGCACTGACTACTTTTGCAGAGGACCCGGGCTCAATTCCCAGCACCCACATGGAGGCTAACAACCATTCAGTTCCAGGAGAATTTGGCACCTCCAAGGGCACTGCATGACAAAGGTGCACTTACACACATGCAAGCAAGATACTCATACACATAAAAGAAAAGTAATAAAAGAAAAATAAGGACTCAAAATTTAGAAAGAAACTATTTCTAGGACAATATACATATGATGGGTGATAGAGGAAATGTTTTTGAATAACTCGAGAAAATAAATAAATGATTATGAAGGCATTGAGTGCATTAAGCTTGTCTATACATCAAAATAAACCATAAACTAAATAAATCAAAATATATGCAGGTATGAAATTATCAAAGAATAAATGTTAAATTATATTTTTAAATTTTTAAACCAAAAGATGAGCAAGAAGCTGGGTTTGGGGACTCACGCCTGTAATCCCAGGGCTGGGGGTTAAGAGGTAAGTAGGGCAGAAGGCTATGAGTTCAAGGCCAGCCTGGGTTACATGGAGAGTTCTAGGCCAACATGGACTATATAACAAGACTCTGTCTCAAGACAAATGAAAGGATGAGACTTGAAGGCAGTTATCTGTGTTGCTTATGGCCAGCAAAGGAGTTCCAGAACACACAACTACTTCATTAATAAAACAAGCACTCAGGACAAGAGACAGGTATCACAAAGGATATTAACAGATGATTCAACAAAGAGGAGATCCAAAGGGCCAAGAAATGAAAAGATGATAATCAGGGGGCTGAGAAGATGGCTCAGCAGACAGAGGTACTGGCTGCCCAAGCCTGACAACCAGAGCTCAATCCTTGGGAAGCAAATGGTAGAATGAAGGAACCAACCAGCTCCCACAAGCTGTCTTCTGACCTCCCTGTGCATGCTGTGGCACTTTGCCGAAGTGCTTTTGTGTGAGCGTGTTCTCACATGCAAAGTAAATAAATGAATGTAAAAAAAAAACAAAAACAAAACAGAACAATGGTAATCAGGAACACACAATTCTGAGACATCATTTCCACAGATCAGATTGGACAAAACCATCCACAGTCAGATAACACACTGAGTCAGGAGCGTTGGAAGCTGTCCTGTACCCTGTCACTGGTAAGATCACCGTGGAAAGGAATGTGGCCCCATCATCATGCACTGTGACCCAGCGATTGTAGCACTAGATAACTCCTTCCTCATCTACAGGAAACTGTACAAGACATGACTTTCCATGCATACCTGGGTGCCAGTGACAGCACACAGCAGGCAGTGTAAGGAGACACCCCATCTAGGAGAAGGACCTCTAGAAGGGAGGGCCGCAGACAAGAGTGAAGCCAGGCGAGGCGCATAGGGAACTTTGGCTGTGACATTTTTAAGGGCTCTATGGGCTGGAGAGATGGCTCAGTGGTTAAGAGAACAGGTTCCCCTTCCAAATGCCCCATGTTTGGTTTCCAGCACCCACATAGTGGCTAACAACCGTCTGTAACTGCACTTCCAGGGAATCTGACACCATCTTTTGACTTCCGCAGGCATTGCACAGCATAGGTGTACTTAAATTCATGTGAAACACTCATACACACAAAATAAAAGTAAATAAATCAAAAACATTGTTTAAAGGGAGCTAGATTGGGCTGGAGAGATGGCTCAGGGGTTAAGAGCACTGGCTGCAGTTACAGAGGACCCAAGTTTGTAACTACGGGTCCAGGGGAATCCAACACCTTCTTCTAACCTCCAAAGGCACTGCACAACATGGGCATGCAGTACACTCATACACATAAAGTAAAAATAAGAAATAAAAAAGGGAGGTAGATCCAAAGGCAAGATGCCAAGATGTGTGAAAACTAAATGGAACCAGGTGTGGTGGGGTATGCCCATAACCCCAGCACTCAGGGAAACCAGAGTTCAAGATCCATCTGAGCTACATAACTGGCAAGTGCAAGACCAGCCTGCATCACATGGCGAGGTCCTGTCTCAAAAGAAAGTGGGGAGGGTGCAAGGGGAACTCGGTTGAAGTTGCAGAATGTCTCCTTAAATGGCTAAGGCTGGAGAATACTTCCCAGCATCCAAAACGCCAGCAAGCCACGACGTGACAGTCACGTTATTCCTTATGCTCTTCTGAACACTTGAGGTGTGTCCTCGTAAGATCACCTTAGCACTAGCAGGACTTAGTTGAGCATTACTTCTGGTGGACCCAAACGTTCCTGACAGCTGGGCTGGTGCAGGGGAAGGAAACCAGAAACAGGCCATGTTTGCCCCAAGCCTCAGCGCCAGTAAACAATGATGGGACCCTGGGAGGTAAAAAGGAGGCATCAGCTATTTCCTTCACTTCGCAGAGAATGTGGCCAGCATCAAGGGATGCCACCGGTGACGGCCCACTCCCTTGCTGTGGGCTGTCCAGCTGCGATGTGGCTTCTTCGCAGAAGGAACCTCTCTTCTACAGACAGCCCAGGCAGCTGTATCGCCTCCTGCCCCAGAGACACAGTCTAAGTGGAGCTGTCATTTATCCCTTCTCCGATCAGTTCCTGCTGAGATAATCGGGTATGTTCATATCAAATGAGGAACTCTTCACTTTCTTTCCATCATAGCTCCTATTACCCAGCAAGAATGTCAAGCAAGAATTGTAATAGAAAAACAACCCCATACAGAGGCTGGAAGCAAGACTCACTGGGGGGAGGGAAGGGGCGGGAGGAGAGAGGAGCTCTGAGCTTCAGAATCCAGTGATGTGCGTTCATGGGTTTGAACACCAGATCCTCCATCTGGCTCCTTCATCCCTGTCACCTCCCTGTGCCCAGCAGCTTTTTGTCAAATAACAATGACCCCAGCCTTTTAGACGTCATTAGAATGTAAGGCTTTATAAGAAACTGCTTAGCACGATGACTTGCACAGAGCAAGCACTGAGTTAATAGCAATTCTTAGGGCTGAGGATGTAACTCCGTTGGGAGACTGCTTGCCTAGAGTGTATAAAGCCTTGGGTTTGATCCCCAGCACTGCATAAAACTGGGTGTGGTAGCCCAGCATTCAGGAAATGAAGCAGAGGAGTTCAAGGTCATCCTATATCAAGTTTGAAAGAGGCCTGGGACATGTGAGATGCTATCTCAAAGAAAAGAATAGTAACTTTTATTATTAATGGCCATGGACCGGGCTGAATTCTGTTTCATCTTAGCATTTTACTGAAAAGTAAGCCTCAAAAATACTGTTATAGATTAATTTTACCAACTGCTGCTTTTCATTGAAAAGGTCCTACAAAAACAAAACAAGCCTCACAAGAACAGGGATTTAACTGGCATTTAATTGTGTGTGCATGCACACATGTTAATAAGCATAAATGCATACAGGTACCCAAGGAGGCCAGAAGAGGATGTCAGATCCCCTGGAGCTGGAGTTACAGATGTGAGTTCCCCAATGTGGGTGCTGAGAACAGAACTCCAGTCCCCTGCAAGAGCAGCATGCGCTCTTAATGGTTGATGAGTCTTTCCAGCCCGCAGTTTGCCTGATGTGTCCCTGAAATGCCCAGGCACCAAGAACACTGTCTGGCCCACAGTAAGCATTTATTACCTGTTTGCTGAATGAACAGGCTTACACTTCAATACTGGGCCCACACTGGCACTTAACAATTACTATTTATTGGAAATTTACTGTGTGCTGGGTATGATTGGTACCTCATTTAATCCTTAAAACAATCATGTATTTTACTAATCATCTTACAAATGATAAAAATGAGGCCAAAAGAAATTAACTTACTTCCCTCAAGCTCAAAAGTTAAAAAGCAGAGCCAGGATGTGAGTCCATGTTGTCAGTTTTCAGATATTTGAGTGCTTGTTTTGTTTTTTGTTTGGGTTTTTGTTGTTGTTGGTGGTGGTGGTGGTGTTGTTTTTGGTTTTTTTGAGAAAGGATTCCACAGTGTAGCTCAGGCTGTCCTGGAACTCACTATGTAGTCTAGGGTGGTCTTGAATTGTAGCAACCACCTCAGCCTCCCAAATTCTGAGATTACAGGTGTGAGCCCCCTCACCCACTTTCAGGTATCTTTTCAGCCAGTGACCAGGCTGTAGCTCAGACTCGCCTTGACAAGTTTGTGAAAATCTCCCAGTAGTCATGAAGAGAGAATTAGGCAGCCAGAGTTCTCTCAGGCCGGTGATATGGCCATGTTTTGTTTTAGCAGTCTAGCCCAAGACACTTCTTGTCACTCAGTGCTAGCAATGGAACCCAGGGCCTAGCAAGAGTTAGGCAGGAAACGTGCCCCACCCCCATTTACCCCACCAGTATTTTCAGTGTCTCAGCTGGGCTAGTAACGAGGAGGGCATTCTCTATGTTTATAGAGTTACTGAAAAGTCAGGATACCGAAGTTAACATAGAATAGTCAGAGCAGAGATAAAACACGTCACAAGACCTTCACACACCTTTCATTCAGAATCCATTGTCCCTGACAAAGTGAAAGACAGGCAAGGGAAATTAATGTGTCCCTTTCACAAGACCACAACCGTTAGAAGGCACTTATTTAATACTACTTTTTTTTAAAGAAAGGGTCTTACTGTGTAGCCCAGGCTGGCCTGAAGCACACTATTTTGGGATCCTTCCTCAGAGAGAGAGTAAGGTAAAAAGTGACATCCTCTTCTGGCCTGCACATAGGTGCACACCTCTCCACACACATGTGTATGCACTATACATACATACATCACACTTGCACAAATAGAGAAACTAAATATTTAAATAAATAACGAAACTTAAAATGGGACATGGTGGCTCATGACTATAATCTTAGCATTCAGGGAGCAAGGCTAAGGGCAGGAGGATCACCATGAGTTTGGAGCCAACCTAAACTATATTAGTGAGTTCCAGGGCCATCCTGGACTACAGAATGTGACCCTGTCTCCAAAATGAAAAACAACTAGGCATAGTAGTACATGTTCTGTAATTCTGGTAGTTGAGAAGTCTAGGTGAGAGGACCAGAGGTTCAAGGCCAGTCTTAGATACATAGTGAGTCTGAAGCTAGCCTGGACCATATGAGACCCTTTCTCAGAAAATTAAAAAAAAAAAAAAAAAAAAAGCTTTAAAAATTTTAAACTATTTTTATTTATATTTTTATGTGTATGAGTGCATTGCCTGCATGTATGTAAGTGCACCCAAGTCATACAATGCCTATGTAGGTCAGAAAAGGGCATCAGATCCCTTGGAACTGGAGTTACAGAACTATGTGAGTGCTAGGAATTGAACCCAGGTCCTCTGCAAGAGTAGCCAGTGCTCTTAATCACTGAGCCATGTCTCAGACCCCATAATTTTATTGCAAAAATTGAAAACACAAATAAGCAAGACATTAGTTACATGTCTATCACATAATCTCATATAATCTTTATAAATGCCTCTTGGCCATCGTATATTTCTTTATCCAAAAAAAATGAAACTACACACTGATAGTTTATGTTATCTAATCAATAAATCACAAATATCTAAGTCAGTAAACATATTTTTAACAAGAGAATTCTTTTTGTTAACTCCCTATGATTGAAATGTAGGTTATTGCTAATTCTTCTTCATCCTAAACAAGGCAAGGCTGAGTGGCTCGGGGGCAGCTTAGTGATAAAGTGTGCACATGAGGTCCAACCCCCAGCAGCAAAACAAAAATGCAAAATAAACCCTCACAAGACTTGCTAGAGCTAAATCCTTGTGCCTGTGTTTAATTATCTCCATAGGAGAGTCTTCCAGAGGCCGACTCATGGGTCAAGGAGTTGCATTTGGAATTTTAAACATCTGCTTTCAATACACTTCAAATGTGTCTTTTGCCCTTTGAATTTCTTTTACAAGTACTATGACCAGCATCCAGCACATCCACAGAGAGGTTGACTGAGCACCTACTTTCTCTTGCCATCATGAGGAGAGACAGAGTGTCCCAAAGTTAAGAAGGAGGAAAGAGACTTGCAAGAGAGCCCTGTGGGAAAAGGCACCTGCCACCAAGCCTGATGACCTGCGTTCAGTGCCCAGGGCCTACACGGTGAAAGGAGAGAGTGACTTCCCCAAGTTGTCCCTCCCTCCTCCACACACCCATAGCGTGCACACACCGATGGAAACACACATACAACACACCATACCAGTTACAGTAAGATTTTTACAAGGAGGAAAGATGAAAACAACACAGTGACCGTTATCCAAAGTGAGGACAGCTAAACTGGCGCGACCAACGGCTACCGAGGTCAAAGTCCAACGCTGCAGGCTCAGGCGCAGCCTCACACCAGGCACTGCAGTAAGATCCAGAGTGAAACATGGATCCAGCACCAGCTTAAATTCAGTTCAAAAGCAAAGTTCTACCTGTCGGAAGTCCACACACAAGTGGGGGGGGTGATTCTGTGACTGAAATCGTCAAAGCAAAAAAGCTATAGAAAAGATGCTCCCAACAGGTTTTTAACTGACACTTGAAGACTATTTCTGCACAGTCTCTGAGCAACCTAGGAAGATTCTTCTCGAATGGATCATTTAACTGGAGAACATCGTGACCAGCAGACCCGTTCTACAACTGGCTTCCTTTAGAGTTACTTTATATGTTTTGAATTAAATTTTCTTTTCTTTTTTTGGCAGAGTCTCCCTATAGCTCCTGCTGACCTGAAACTCACTATGTAGACCAGGCTGGTCAGGATCTTACAGAGACCCACCTGTCTCTGCCCCCTGGGTGCTGGGATTAAAGGTATACATCACCATACCTGGCTGAATTAGAATTTTTAAATTAAAAAACGTTAATTAAAAAAAAATGTAGTGGCATGTGCCTTTAATCATAGGACTTGGGAGGCAGAGACAGGCAAATCTCTATGAGCTCAAGGCCAGTCAGGTCTACACTGTGAGTTCCAAACCTATCTGGTGAGATCTTGTCTCAAAAACAAACAAAAATTGGTCAGGTATGGTAGAATACACCTTTAATCTCAGCCCTTAGGAGGCATGGCAAGTGGATCTCTGTGAGTTTGAGTCTAGCCTGATCTACACAGTGAGTTCTAGGCCAGCTGGGGCTCCAGGAAGATCCTGTTTCAAAAAAAAAAAAAAAGGTTAAAATACTAAAACAAATTTAATGAAAAAAAAATCACTGCTTTTCTCCAATATTATTTTTACTCATGCCCAGTTCTGTCAGAATTATCTTTAGAAAATAACTCTTGGAACTTGGTGTGGTAGCACAAGCTTGTAACCCCAAACTCAAGCAGCTAAGGCAGGAGGATCCACAGTCCAGCAACTGGACTACATAGTGAATCACAGGCCAGCCTGAGTTACACACTGAATCACAGGTCAGCCTGAGTTACACAGTGAATCACAGGCCAGCCTGAGTTACACAGTGAATCACAGGCCAGCCTGAGTTACATAGTGAGTCACAGACCAGCCCGGTCTACATAGTAATTAATACCTGTCATAAAAAGGAAGACAGAATGACTCATGTGAGTCTTCTCTAAGCCTTCCCTTGGTTTTAACGGGAACATCTGTCCTTTCAAGCTTGTATTTCATGAGGGACATGGCATAGTAAGTTCCACAGAGGGGACAGAGCAGAGCAGGTAACACTGAGAGCAAAACTAGTTGTCACCTGTTCTCCACCTAATGAGTGTCTGCTCCTTGCAACATCAAACCCAGAGGACATTTCAACAATTACCCTTTGAGGTGGGGACTACTGAATAGAATGTATGTCCAGTTCTTCGTGGGTGAGGCAGGGACAGAACCCTCCAAGATTTCTTTGTACTAGGGAATGATTTTCATCCTGAAAACCTATTAGAATCCACTGAAAAGCAGGAATGAGAACCAGTATGTAAGCTACGGTTTTAGAATCTCTAGCAGCTTCTGCAATCAATCTGAATTTTCAAATTTATCTGTTTATTTTTATTTTATGTGCATAAGTGTTCTGCCCATAGAGGTCAGAAGAGGCTGTCAGGTCCCCTTGAAACTGGAGTTATGGATAGTTATCAGCTACCATGTGGGTGCTGGGAACCAAACCTGGGTCCTCTGCAAGAGCAGCCAGTGCTCTTAACCATGGAGCCATCTCTCCAGTCCCAATCTGTAATCTGAAAGAGAATTATCAAATTGCCTCATACAAACCCATCTTGTCATATTTCACAACCCAGCAAGTGGGTATTGATACTCTGTGATGCTGAGGTATTTAAATACTTGCCATCATAGACCTTTAAATGGGCTGATGGATTTATTTGCAGCTGGGCTTAGAGGTCTGAACCACCATGCACAGCAGAGCGTGGAGCCTCCTAAGAGGATTCGTGTGTGCACAAGGAAGCCAGGAGCTCTCCTGGGAGAGATGTGGCTAACCTGGGAGCTAAAGAGGGGCAGCAGTGTGTCAGGAGCGGCTGGGGAGGGTGTGGGCTAGGTGGAGGGGCACTATGAGAGGCTGAGAGCAGGGAAATCCACGTGGCATGTGTGGCTGAACTGCAGGAACTGAGGGGAAGGAAAAGGCAGCCAGAAGAGCAAGCAGCACCCACCAGGCCAGGCCTTTCCGTACAAGGGTGCTTTGTTTATGGAAGAGATGGGTTTAATGAGCATTTTCCAAAGATGGTTGAGGCTCAGATGTGAAGAGTAGACCTCCAGGCATCCAGACTGGGCAGGATACCACCTGGAGGCTACCACAAGAATGAGAAGAAAGATCAGGAGCGGAGTGACCGTATACGTAACAGGGTCAGAGACTGAACGCCTGGAAGACGTGAGTAAGCTGTGGTGGGGTCAAGAGGCATCTAGAACAACCCCAGACTTCCTGCTTGGGAAGTAAAGCAGGAAGCATTCCTTGGATTTGTGAGACCTGGAGGGAAACAGGGAGCTGTTCCGGGCCTTGGGCAATCCTTGGCAGGAGGCTATCCTGGCTCACAAACACAGGAAATGCTGGAGAGGCAGCTAGAGGCTGTGTGCTGCCTCCCTGCTGGATGTCTCTGGCCTGAAGCCCCTAAGCCATGTTCAGGGATAGGGGTTAGTACCTTTCCTTTGTTGGAGTTTTCACACGGTGATGGTTTGGGTAGTTGGTTGCTTGGTCTAGGCTGTCACTTGGAACCAAAGAATTCCAGGAAGATGAGTAGAACTAGAGAAGGAAGCCTGGGCTAGAAGCGACTAAGCCACATGCATGGCGTTAAGCAGCAGGGACGCGCTTGGTAACTTTCGTGAGGGCAGTTTCAATGGCGGATGGGTGCAAAGGCCAGACTGAAGGCAAGCTGAGGAGTTGAGAGTGAACACAGGCAACTGGAAGGCAAGAGGCCAGTGGGTAAAAAGGAAGGGGGCTGGGAAGGACGCTCTTTGATGGTGAGATGCAAGTGTGTGCAAGGGCTAAGGAGAGAGACGCGGTGGTTTGGGGAACAAGGACTAGAGCACAGCTCAATCCATGCATTTACCTGAAGGCTGGTCCTCGTACCTGGTTGTGCACACTGGCAATCCCATCACTCAGGAAGCTGAGACAGGAAGGCTGAGTCTGAGGCTATCCCGGACTACACAGCACAACCCCGTTTCAGTGAAAAAAAGACAAAAGACTGGCTTTAATTCAAGGGATGGATACCCCCTTGCAAACGGACAGGAAAAGTACGGGACACATGTGCAGTTAATCAGTGTGAAACATGTCAGCTGGAACTGTATGACAGCCTGACCTGATCCGGGAAGTCACAGCAGGTCCTATACTGAGAGGGAGGTGAGCCTGGGAGGCCACGTGAAAAACTTCTCTGGAGAACAGGACAGAGAAACAGCCAGTTAACAGCAGACTCTGAAAACCTTGAGGGCCCCAAGCAGTACAGGTTTTAAACATACTTTATTATTTTGGGGGTTTTTTGGTCTTTTTGAGACGAGGTCTCCCTGTAGCCCCCACTGACCTAGAACTCACTATGTAGACCAGGCTGGCCTTGAATTCACAGAGCTCTACCTGCTTCTGTCTCCCTGAGTGCTGGGATTAAAGGCATGTGCTGCCACATCCAGCTTATTTTTATGTGTATGAGTGTATTGCCTGCATGTAAATACATCCATGTTGTACAATGTCTGCAGGCGTCAGAGAAGGAAGTCGGATCCCTGGGAACTGGAGTTATGAATGTTTGTTATCTGCCATGTGGGTGTTGGGATTCAAACCCAGGTCCTCTACAAGAGCAGTCAGTGCTCTTAACTGCTGAGCCATCTCTCCAGCCCCAAGCATTGCGGTTTTACCAATATATGAACAATGGAGGAGAGGATGGCATCCAAAAGTCTATGTCTGAGGCTTTAATAATTTGAAAACGGAAGCTTGCTGACACACCAAGTTTTCCGCAGAGTAAACTGAGAAGTGACAAGCTGGTGGAAGTAGGCCACTCAAAGGCATCACAAAGCACCGTGACAAAGTGGCCGGTAAGAGGGTAAGAGACCATAGCCAGGCTGCGTGTGGTGGCTCACGCCTGTAATCCTAGTACTCAGGAGGGAGGCTATGAGTTTGAAGATAGCTTGAGCTATATAGCAAGTTCTAGGTCACCCTGGGCTGCAGAGTGAGCCTTACCTAAAAAAAGTGGAGGCTCTTGCAGAGGACCTGGGTTCGATTCCCAGCACCCATATAGCAACCAAGAACCACCTATAACTCCAGCTCCAGGAGATCCGACACCCTCTTCTGTCCTCCACGGGCATTGCATGACACAGATGCACTTACACACATGCAGGCATAACACTCATACACATAAAATAATAAAAACATGAAAAAATACCTCAGAGAACCTAGATTTATCTTTATTCCTTGATTGATTGATTGATGACTGATTACTAGAAATAGGATTTCACAGTATTGCCCAGGCAGCCCAGAACTCCTAGGCAATCCGCCTACCTAGGCTTCCAGAGTACCTGGTACTCACAGTGTGTGCCAGCAGGCCTGGCTCAGTCTCAACCTCTCTACTCTAAGCTCATCTCAGATTGGCTGCGCCGGCAGAGCCAGAGTCTGTGCAGACCCGGCAGCTGCTGTCATTCCCTGGCCTGTCCGTGCTGACACCGGATGGCCTCATGTCACCTTTGTGTGCTGGCCCCACTGAGAGGGCAGCTGGGATCTGTGCTCCTTCCACATCTGGTTTCTTAGCAGTCACTCCTCTGCGAGTACCATGAGGAAATACTGCAAGCTTTGTGGGTCACAGACATTCTGCCACGCTACTCACAGCGTGCCACTGTGAGGGTAAAGCAGCATGGCTATGCACGTATCCCAAGAAAACTTTATTCATGGACTCTGGTAACAGAATTTCATGTCATGTTCATACATCATAGAATTTTTTTTCAACTACTTAAAATTTTACATACCATTTCTGAGCTTCAGAAAGACAATACACCAGACTTAGTATCTTTATTAATTATTTAATGCTAGTAGTACTAATAGTACATATTTGCTGAGCACCCACTAGTTGCCAGGCAGAGTGTACCACAGTTGCTATTAAGAATAAACAAGGCGGGACTGAGAGATGAATCCACGGTTAAGAGCACTTGCTGCTCTGGCAGAGTACCTGGTTCAATTCCCAGCACCCGCATGGAAGCTCATAAGCATCTTTAACTCTATTCCCAGGGGATCCAACACCCTCTTCTCCACAGGCACTACATACCCATGGCATACAAAAATACATGCAGGGAAAATACTTTATACATATAAAAATAAATAAATCTCTTTTTTAAAGAATGAAGGAGCTGGCGATTTGACTCAGCAGTTAAAAGCGCTTGCTGCAAAGCCTGACAACCTGGATTCTATCCCTGGAACATAAAGGTAGAAGGAGAGAACCAGCTCCATGAAGCTGTCCTCTGACCTCGTGTGCACAGTGGTATGTGCAAGCCCACAGACATATACACACACACAATACTCAATTAAAAATAAAATAAAATTGGGGCTGGAGAGATGGCTCAGTGGTTAAGAGAAGTTGTTGGTCTTATAGAGGACTTAGGTTTGGTTCCCATTACGGACATGGTGGCTAACAACTGTCTGTAACTACAGTTCCAAGGGATCTGACGCCATCTTCTGGCCTCTTCAGGCATTTAATGCACAGGTGCACTTATATAAATGCAGGGAGAACACTCAAACACAAAGTAAAAATAAATTAATTAGAATAAAAATAAAATAATAATAAATGAGGGGCAAGGCATAACACTTGGGGTTAGAGGGCTCGGCTGGCACAGAGCCTTGGGTTTAATCCCCAGCACTGTAAAATAAAGTAATGTAATTCCTTAGTCTTCTATAAAAAAGTCTTAAGAGTTGATAAACACTTTCTAGCAGATACAAGATCACACAAAGATCAGTAGCTTTTCCACACCCTGTCATGAATATGTCGAGAAAGGGAGTAAGAACCAAAGCCAAGGAGATTGTTTAGTAGTTAAGTGCTTGCTGCAAGTGTGAGGACAGGAGTTCTGATCCCCAGAACCCAAGTAAATGCCAGCTGGGCATTGGCAGCCTGTCTGTAATCCCAGCCTTAGAAGGCAGGGTTGGGGAATCCTTGGAGCAAGCTGGTTAAGGAGACTAGACATACATCTAAGCTCTGGCAGAGAGAGACTCTCCCTCATTGAAGAGGGTGTAGGAACAACTGAGGACAGTTCTGGTCTGGTCACCAACCTCAGGCCTCCACATGCACACTCAACCCCACACATGTGCACTCTATACAGAACATACGGGCATACACACATGCACACATACACAAACGGAAAAGAAGAAAAGGGATCAGGAAATAATCCTATTCACAATAGCTTTATTTTTAAATTATATTTATTCTCTCTGTGTGTGTACACATACATGCATATGTATGTGAACATGTGTACTACAGCACACATATGGAGGTCAGACGACAACTTCTGGGAGCCAATTCACTTCTTCTACCATGTGGGTCCCAGAGACTGAACTTGGGTTGTCAGCCTTGGCAGCAGGCACACCAGCTGAGTCATGCCAGCCCCTCACAATAACTTTAAAAATTATCAAATGCCTAGGAATGAACCCTAACCAAGGAGAGGAAAGACTTTCACAATGGAAACCGAAAGACACTGAAGCTTCTTGAAGAGGGAAAGACCTTCCATGAACTGGCAGAATTAATAACATGAAAATGGCTGTCATACTGAGCGAAATCTACAGGATCAATGCAAGCCTTATAAGATTCCAGGGACTGGAGAGATGGCTCAGAGGTTAAGAACACTGGCTATCTTGCAGAGGACTGGGTTTGGTTCCCAGTATCCATATGGCAGATAACTGCCTGTTACTCCTTTTCCAGGGAATCAGATTCCCTTTTCTAGCCTCCTCGGGTACTAGGCACACATGTGGTATATGTACATACATGCAGGGAAAATACTCATACACAAAATAAAGAAACTTTTTTTAAAGAAGTGAAGCAAAATAAAATCTATTAAAATTACTTCAATGACATTTTTCATAGAAATATATGTGTGTATATATATATATATATTGTCTTTTTGAGACAGGGTCTCCCTGTAGCCCCAGTTGGCCTGGGACTCGCTATATAGACCAGGCTGGCCTTGAACTCACAGAGATCCACCTGCCTCTGCCTCCCAAGTACTAAGATTAAAGGCATGCACCACCATGCCTGGAAGAAATATTCTCTAAAATCCTAAAATTTATATGGAAAAAAAAAATTCCAAGTAGCCAAAGCAATATTTAGTAGAAAGGGCAAAACTGGAGGTATCAAAACACCTGATCCCAACTCAGGATCCTGTGACACCAAGACAGTGACCAAAATACCAACACAAAACACACACAGCAGAAGAGAGGTTCAGAAACGAATTCACGTAGCTAGAGGCACTGGGTTCCTACAAAGGTGCCAAAGAAGTACAGGCAGCCTTACAACTAATGGTGCTGGCAAACCGGGCATTCCCATGCCAAGGTATGAAAAGAGATCCACACCTCACAGCATACAAAATCAATTCAAAGTGGATCAAAGACCAACAGAAGACCGGAAACTCTGAAACTTCCAGAGAAAAATACTTCAAGATAGAAGCATAGGCAAAGATGTTCCAAAAAGGACTCCAGTAGCACAGGAAATAATTCCAAGAATTGACAAATAGGATTATGTGAAATTAAAAAGCTTCTGCACAGCAAAAGAAACAGTTGTCGAATGAATAGCCTACAGACCAGGAAACGATTCTTGCCAGCTATACACACCTGGAAAGGGATTCAGATCTAGAACACTTAAAGAGCTTAAGTATCGGGCAGGTGCCAGGCACGGTGGCAGGTCCTTTAATCCCAGTGCTCAGGAGGCAGAGGCAAGCAGGTATCTGTGAGTTCAAGGCCAGCCTGGTCTACATAAGGAGTTCCAGGCCAGCCAGGGAGACACCATAAGACCCTGTCTTTAAAAAAGGGGGGCAGGGCACAGCTGGAGAGATGGCTCAGAGGCTAAGAGCATTGGCTGCTCTTGCAGAGGTTTGATACCCAGCACTCACATGGTGGCTAAGAACTGCCTGTAACTCTAGTTCCAGGGGATTCAAAGGCCTGTTCTGACCTCTGTGGGCATTGCACAACATGGGTACACTTACATATACACTCATACATATAAAAATAAACCTTTAAAAATTTTTTTAAAACTTTAAAAACTTGTATATAAACACCCCCAAATCACCCAATCAATAAATGAGCAAATGGGGGGACGTGGCTCGGTGGTAGAGTGCTTGCTGAAGGTTCCATCCCCAGCAGTGGAAAGAAAATTCTGTTATTTGGGCAGGTGAGATGGCTCAGTGGGTAAAGGACTTTCTGTGAAAGCCTGATAGCCTGGGTTCAAACCCCATAATCCAGAACAATAATAATAAAGGGGCAAATGAGTTAAATAGTTCTCAAAAGTAGCAGTACAGATGGTCGATAACTGTATGAAAAGATGCTCAACATCCTTAGCTATCAGGGAAATTCAAAGCAACAACTTTCTGTGATTCCAACTTAACACCTGACCTCACAATCCATGCCTCTTCCTCTGCATCGCACAATCTCCTGCTTAATTTATCGTAAATATATTCACTGACTGGTTGTTAATCCTCAATCAGCAGCAGGCACTATCTTCTCTGGGATCTGCTATCGTTTGTCAAGATTAGCACAGAATTTATTCTGTTCTTTCAGGGCTTAAGCACCTGTTAGGTCTCATAACTCTTATTTTATGCCAAGAA
Organism: Eospalax fontanierii; assembly: GCA_035773235.1. Taxonomy (NCBI): domain Eukaryota; kingdom Metazoa; phylum Chordata; class Mammalia; order Rodentia; family Spalacidae; genus Eospalax; species Eospalax fontanierii. The sequence continues at coordinate 55,627,677 of CM069542.1, read as the reverse complement.
ATCTTGTCATTTCTGAGTATCGGATAATAAGTTAATGAGACTCCCACTTAGGTTTCCAACTGGCTCCACCTCTCCAGATTCTCTGATGGCTCACCCTCAGACAAAGGCCTGGGACTGAATGCTACAGTGCTCTAACAGGCACCTCACATGTTCAGTGATAACACAGTCCCCAAAGAAAATAAGATGATGGCAGAGCCACAAAACCCTTCATCTGCAGGATGTTTTCAGAGCTGGGCATTCCATGGTATTGAAGACACTGCTGAGGCTGGGGAGATGGCTCAGTGGGTAAAGCTCTTGCTGTGCAAGTATGAGGACCCGAATCCATATCCTGAGAGGGCAGGTAAAACTAGGTGTGGTAGCATGACTATAAAGCAAGCAAAATGGGAGGCGGGGCCAGGAGAATGCCTGGAAATTATGAGCAGCTAGCCTGAGGTATGGTGAACAAGAGAGCCTGTCTCAAACATTGTGGAAGGTGAAGACTGACATCCAAGGTTGTTCTCTGGCACATGTGCCCATAGTCATGCATATGAATGCACAGACACACATATTTGTTTAAATAATAAATTTGGGGACTGGAGAGATGGCTCAACAGTTAAGAGTACTGACTGCTCTTGTAGAGGACCCAAGTTTGAGTCCCAACACCCACATGGCAGCTAACAACTGTTAACTCCAGTTCCAGAGGAATCTGAGGTCCACTTCTGAACTCTGTGGGCAACTGCACGATACAGGTGCACTTACAAACATGCAGGCAATACACTCATACACATAACATTTTAAAAATAACATATTTTTAAAAAGATGTCCACATTTCCAAACCTTGGTCAGGGGAGCCAGGTGAGAAACTCTTCCTTGAGTTTAATGGGGGGGGCGGGGGAGACAGTGTCTGTGTACAATTGAATCTGTATACTTTATCTTGCCAGAATAAGGAAATGATAAAACCCCACCTGTTTCCTTTCCTGTCAGGGCTTCCAAAAATCTGAGAGTCAAATATTACACCAAACATCATTTCTCAAGTAATAGAATTTCTACTTCACTGCTGTGATCACATTTGTGTTTTAGAATTTCAAAAAACTATCTAGCACAGTATGTACTGCATTGTCTTTGTCCTGATACCAGGAGACATTTCTGCTGCTAAACAACCTTGTGAAGTAAATGGGCCTCACTTAGTCGTGCTGTCAGCGCCCTAGACAGGTACCAAGAGCTTCTGATGAATTTTGTATTTTTGCACATGTTTTGCATATAAAAAGGCTGAAAGAAAAAAAATAGCTAGCATATATACTGTGTGCCCCCCCAAGTACCAGGCACATCTCCAGCAAAGCCCCCAATCTCACTCCAAACACCAGACACGAACGACCTGGACACGAACGACTAGTGACTGAATACCCCCAGTGCCTCTCTGCATCTCACAGCCAATCTGGAAAGTTGCTATTTGCAATTGTTAAATGAGAAGTGTGGTATGCTGCCTGGCCAGGCAACTTTCCAAGATGACAGAGTTTGAGAAGTTTCAAAGCTGGTGCTTCCTTTAACATTTACTGTCTAGGGCTTTAGTTTTAATATTTTATTTTGTATTTTACATCTCAGGTCTTCTGGAAGTAGGCAAGTTCAAGTATTAAGTAGCAACAACAACAAAAAGGTCTCTGTATCCACATGGGTACCCATCTGTACAGAGTCAGCCTGGCACAACTGCATGAAAGTGAGTTTTTTTCCCAGATATATTCATACCCCGCTCCGCCTCGGCTCATCTGAGCACACTCTGCCCGCTTTGCGCAGTGTCTTCTATGCAGCTCTCACCCTAGATGCATTATAGGAAGGGGCTCCATTGGTATCCACAAGCCCTAGACACAGGTCTTGTGAGCACCCTATGGCTCTTCCTCATGGGACTCACTCTCAGGTACCTAGTGCCCTCCCCCCTCGTCCCCCATTACCCCGTGCCCAGCTCCACCTGGTTTACTACTGAGCCTTTCCAGGAGTCAATGAAAGTTCTACAGCTTGGGCATTTTACGCACATGGGCAAATGGCAGAGCACGGAGAAAAAAGTTGTCAGAACAGCTGTGACTACACAAAGTTGGAAATTAAAGGAGACATTTAACCTGTCATTGGTCCCCAGTTTTTTCATTGCTGATGATGCAACCCAGCGACTTGTGCTGCCGGGCAAGCACTGGGACAGAACTACACTTGCAACCTCTCAAATTTTTAAGATTCATTTTCTATTTTTTAATCGTGTGTGTCTACATATGTGAGTGCAAGTGCCCTCTGAGGCCAGAAGAGGACATCAGATCCCCTATCAAGTCATAGGCAATTGTGAGCCACCCCACATGGGTGCTAGGAACTGGATTGCACTCGGGTCGTCTGTAAGAGCAGTAAGTGCTCTTAAGCTCCAAGCCATCTCTCTAGCTCTCAGATATTTTATAATAAATGTACTGGCTCATGATCCCCCTCCCCACTTTCTGGGTTTGTTTCTGTTGTTTGGTTTTCTAAGACAGGGTCTCATATATCCCATGCTGATCTTGAGCCTAAATTCATTTTATAGCCAAAGTTGGCACTGAACTACTGATCCTCCAGCTTCTACCTCCCAAGTGCTGGAATTATAGGCATGTGGCACCTCATAATGCGCATGGCCTCATTTTCCCACCCTGATACCTAGATGGAGCCAGCAACCAAACACCCAATTCCAAGCACCCAAGCTCTTCAATTGTATTTCTGTCAATCTGCTGCATGCAGAAAGGCCAACAAAGACAAAAACCACATCTGCTTTCTGCTTGGAAGGATGGAACACCTTCATCAGCCCAGAGTCCTTCTTGGTACCAAGCACTAGTCTGGCCAAGGAGGACAGGTTTTGGTTTCACATTCTCAATTTGCCTGAACTTGTGAGGTGACCCCGGCCAAACCACTTGGTAACTCTGGGCCTCCCTCTTCCCATCTGCAAACAGAGCGGGTTAAACAAGCAGTATCTCTGCTATCTTACAGCCCTGTGGTCCGATGATCTGTCATCTAAGAATCCAGCCAGCGTTCCTTTCTTGGGCTGGGTTCTCTAAGACACCTTTTACTCTTTTTTGAATTGCATTTCCAAAGTTGTCACAAGCTCCTAGGAAATCATAACATGGTGGTCAGTGGGAATTTTCCATATATGATAATATATATAAAAGCATACAATTGCACCATTTTAGACATTTTTAAGGGATGAAGGATTGATTTGGGCTCACAGTTCAGAGATTTCTGAACAGTGCAAGCTCACTTCAGATCTGTTTATGGGTCTCTTTGAGGTTAAAAGAGGAGTTTCTTTGTAGCTAACAGGAAACAGTGAAAGGGGGATTAACCATGTGTGGGGGAGGGGTGGTAAGTGCATGCCTGGAGGCCAGAGGAGGATGCCTCAAGTCCTGCTCTATCACTTTCCCCTCCAGACATGATCTCCTACTCGACCTCTGATCTTGTTAATGCTCGTCCACTCTCCCTAAAGTACTTTCCTCCCACTTCCGGCTAAATGAACCTTAGACATCCTTAACACTGATTTCAGGTGCTGGTTCTTCCAGACGTCCTTTTCCCCAAAGTCAGTGAGACTAGGAGTTTCTAGCACCAAGATGTCTTATCATTGCAAGGTTGTGACAGTCCCCATGTAATGAATTCATTCAGAATGAGTATATTCTCACAGTGTATGATTTAATAAATCAATAACTAACATCATTATCTAATAGTTTTTTAAATTATTTAATAGTTTTTTTAATTCTGCACAGTTTTTCTTTCGAGACAGAGTCTCCTGTAGCCTAGGTTGGCTTTAAACTCAGTATGTAGCTGAAAATGACCTTGAGCTTCTGATCCTCCTGCCTCCACCTCCAGAGTACTGAATACAGGTATGCACCACATCAGGTTTACGTGATACTGGGGTGGAACCTAGAACTTCATGGATGCTGGGCACTCTACCAACTGAGCTGTATCCATAAGCCCTGTGTTTTGTCTTTTAATTGGCACACAAAATGGAAGCTAGAGGAGATGCTTCTGGCATTCCTTTCTCTCTTCAGAGCAAATGGTGGGGCAGCTCAATGGCGTAGCAATTGCTTGGCATGTGCATGTCCCTGGTTAAGTCTTGGGCAACAATCAATCAATCAATGGTACATTTTCAGCCACTCAGGTCTAGATGGTTTTTCTGAGATGCTATGGTTCCATGAGTGCTGAAGAATGCCCTGCGCCCCTACTTCTGTGGACATGGCACAGCCCAGTAACAGGAGTGCAGCATTTTCCACTACTGCAGTGAGTCTAGACTGGCACTCAGTAGGTGCTTGTTAACACTTGCTGAGGAAGTAACAGATGAGCTGTCAGTGGACCAACTCCACTAAATTCCTGTCTGTTGGCTGAAGGTTAGGTCCAAACACCTCCTTCAGAAGCAAGAACTATGTCAGCTGTGCCTTTTCTGAAGTACAAAAGACACTGGAAGGTCATCAAAGCAGTGGCCCCCTGTTCTTTAAACGAACCTAAACGCAGGAACCTACCCTTGATCTGCATTCCGTTGAGTCCACGATTTTGTGTTGGAACGTACTCATGAGTGTCCATCCTTTCCATGTAAGGCTCTGCAGACCACAGGCTCACTGGGGCTGCAATGTGCAGAACGGCCTTGCTGTAAAGTATTTCTGCTTCTTCAAACAGAGCCACTCAATTCCTAGGGGTGCTGGGGACTCACTAGAACCTGGCCTTCACTTTGGGACTTGTCATTCCCTGGATGTCATGACAGGACTAATGCGTATCATCTAAAGTGAATCTTTTTCTTGTTTCTACTCTTTTAAGCATCTGTCTTTTTATTTAGAAAATACACAATGCTGACTTTGCTCCCCCCAACCCTGCCCGCCCCGAGCAGGATCTCAGCATAAAGTCCTGGTCGATGTCAAACTTGCAGCAATGCATGCCTCTGCTTCCAAATGCTAGGATTACAGGCACGCATCATCATGCCCACCTATGCACAACACTTTTAAATGAATATTAAGGTTAGGTGTGGATAATGCAGATCACTTCCAAACAGAAAATAAGGAGCAAGTCATAATTACCTATCCTGAAAGAGAACTGACACTTCCAAAGAAAGTACTCCAAGACAGAGTTAAGAACCATGAGGATAAGTTTCTAACAAAATTTGGAATCTCCTGCCGTGGCCCGCTGGCCTCAGTAAAGCACAAGTCCTCAGAAACCTGGGGTGAAAGAGACAAGAGGGGACACGGAGGGCCGACAAGACAATCTCCTGATCATATCAGCAAATCTTTATTCTTTTAGGGGGTATTTATAATTTGGGGGAGTCAGGCACCCATACAGGAATGTGGTGATTAACAGAGACAAAGGCCCATCATAAGGTTATGAATATCAGGAAGAAGACATTAGGAAATGAGGGAGGGGCTAAGTGGGGCATGGACTAAGGTTGCTAGGATACAAATCACAGGAAGAACCAGGAGCCAAGGGCATGTGTAGCCCAAGGCAGCTACAGGTGGGGGGGCTTGCTTGCTAGACAATAAGAGGCACTCAAGAGACTCCAGCCCAACCTAATTGGTGTCAACAGGTGTCAGGATGTTTTGCACTGAGTCACAAGATGCAGAAGGGCAAGACAGAGGTCACTTGGTCTCCAACAATCTCCTCCTAAACTCTCCTCCTTTCCTGGCAGAGGTAATGCAGTGGCAGTTTAAAAGAATCTTCTTATTTTGATTCTCAGGTCTTGCAAGGAGTAACCAAAAAAGCAATCTGTGCTCATTCCTTGAAATTAGGGTTGGAAGGCACAGTAAAGATCATTTTCATAGTTCAACCTTCTTACTGGCAGAAACTGAGAATCAAGTTTGCCCGACTGATTTCCCATCTCCCAACGCTCGCCATCAGCTCATTTGCTGATTAGGATCACGTTCACCTGAAGATTATCTTTCAGTTAGCTTTTCTAATTACAAACATTAGCACCAAGCAATAAAAGAAATCGCTTCGAGTTCAAGTCAAAGGCAATCAATTGGCTCCCGGCAAAGTACATAACAGAGGATGAAAACATGTTTTTAAAATACGATTTGTTTTATACTAGGATTGGAATTCCGAGGACTAAACTTCGTAGAACTTTGAAAAAAGGGCTTTGCAATCTGGAGGCTTTAAGGCTGTGACACTGCTGCCAATGAAACCACGGGTCACGGGAGACTTAATGGACTGAACCCATGAGAAGCAGAAGCAGGCTGAGGGGGACACACAGCCACAAGCCCAGCAGACAGAATCCGGGCACCTCAGCGCTCCCTAGTTGCCGAGCTTTACGTTTTGCAAAGCTCTAACAGTGGGATCCCGGTCTGAGCCGGGCTGTGAGGAAAGGGGGGCGTGGCACAAGGAGCGCCGCGGAGCTGTCACACGGCGTTGACACCGGGGTGTTAGATCTGGGGACTCCGAGGGCTTGGCCCAAGGGACAGTCGCCCCCAGAGAGGGCGACCGCAGGCACGGGACCCCGCCCACTGCGCGCTCGCCAGCCCACGCCCCTGGTTCCCACGCAGCTGCCCGCACCGAGGGTCACCTCCCCCACCGCGGGGTTACGGCCCAGAGCTACGAAAGACGCCCGCGCCCCACGCCGCCTCCTGCCCCCCGCCGGCTTCCTGAGCCCCACGGGATGCAGGAGCCAGAACCGGACCAGACAGAGTTTCACCCAGAGCCCAGCGGCAGCACATCCCGGCCCGAACCGCTCCAGGAGGCAAGGAGTCGCACGACTAAGGCAGGGTTTGCAGTACACAGAGACAAAGCCCAGAGGTTCCTACCTTGCCTACGCGCCAGGTGCGGAGGTCTGCAGAGTCCGCAGACAACGACTGCCGCTAGCACCGCGTCCAGGCCCCGCCCCGCGTCCAGGCCCCGCCCCGACACCCGGGCCCCGCCTCCTAAGACGAGGCCCTTCTGGACTCCGCTCGGTTCCCGGAAAAGGCCCCGCCCTCCCGCTTTGCTGCGCCGGGGAGTCGTCGCACTCTCTGCTCACCTTGACTTCCGCGCAGGCCTGGAGCCCGGTGCATTGTGGGACGCCGCAGGCCAGCACCGAGCCTGCGCTGACCTCTGGCGGGCGTCGCCGCAATAACACCCGGTGCGCGGCTGCGGGGCTCAGATCGTGGGAGTGGGTGCTGATGGTCCTGATGTTTGCTCAGCCTTCGTCTTCAGGAAAGAATCCAAACAAAATGGAAACCTGTGAAGTTGCTGGGGCCACCACTCTCATAGTAAGATAAGTGAGAAAAGTAAAACGCTGTCAAGACTAGAAAGCTGAAACCAAGGAAAATAACTGAAAACAAGAAAACTAAACGATGTCAAGATGATGGAGAAACCTGCATGTATCTTTACAATCTGGTGAAACCACGGCTCCGCTGTGTAGAGAATAACAGGATATGTAGAAGGGACCACAGAACTATAAAATGCTATTGCGGTGGCAGGGGGCAGGGTCTTGTTACATTGTTCATTTGTTTTTGAGTCAGACTCACTATGTAGCTCTGACTCATCCGCCTGCCTCTACCTCCTGAATGAAGGGATTAAAGGCGTGGACAACCACGTCTAGCCTCAGTAGCCACTTAATGTGCCTTCTTTTCTTTGCTTGTTGAGACAGTGTCTTTATATACCACCGGCTGGCTTTGAACCACCCTCTGCCTCAGCCTCCCAAATTCTAGGACTACAGGAGTGTGCTGTCATATTCATCGGTTTTTTATTATTATTAAATAATATTAAATGTTTCTAGGCTTTTGGAAATATCTCTAACTTTGGATAGCATTGTACAATTTCATTTTCCCCACATTCTAAGTGATTTTTTAAAAGTTATCTATGCAGAAGAAAAACTTCTGATGCCTTAGAGAGCCATGACAATTCTGCTAGTCTGGAAATCCTGTGGGACACATATTTTTCTGGGAGTTTGTTGGACTTCTCTAAGTACCTCAAATGTCTAAAATGACAGGAACATGTTCCAACGGTTATCAGTTCATGAGCAAAGAATCAACCCGGCAAAGTAGTGTTCAGTGCTGAGGTTGGGAGGGAGGAATCTGGTCCTGACAGTCACCCAGTCTTACAGACAGTGGTTTTCATACTGCTTTTCCTTTATGCGTGCCTGTGTCCAAATTTCCCCTGCTTTAAGACCAGTTATATTGGGCCAGGGGCTTTCCCTGCTCCCGCATCCCCTCATCTTAAACTAACTGCATCAGTGACAACCCTGCTTATAAATATCACATTCTATGGTACTGGGCCTGAGAAGGTCAACAAATAGTGGGAGAGAGACTGAAAAATATGCCCCCCTAAAAGCAAGGGCTGGGAGTTTAAAGGGAAATTTTTGGAAGATTTATGAAAATTACACACACCAAATGACAAAAACAAAGATGTAAACAGTGTGAAATGTACCAAAATCCTAACCGTTTAACCACAGTAAAACCAAACTGATTATTATTTTTTTCTTGTCCTGTAACACCTCCCTCTGGCCTGTTGAGATGATACTGGCACTGTGTCAGAGCAAAGCTTTCCAAGAGGCTTCGAAACCTGCATAGTGTATATCTGATGTTCTTGGGCACTGTCCAGTGTCTCGGGGGAGGGAGTATCTCTTGCACCTGAACCTCAGGGTCATAGCAGAGAGGATGTAGTTGACAACTGGATGCAGAATCCCAGAGTCAGAGGGCACACACAAGGCCTCCTACTGAAGAGCTCTGGGGCAAGAATCTGACCAGAGTCCTTAGCTTGGGGAGGATGCCTCACAGGTCCATAACGTCTTCCAGAATCAAACCACATCTCCCAGGTAACCTGACCACGCAACCAGACCAGTATAAGAAGCTTTAGACCGTCTCCAAGAAACAAAGCCCTACCTTCCACTTCACAGATGTTTTCTTGCCAAAGCCTGGGAGAATCAGAAGCCCAGAGCATGGTATCAAAATGAAAACACCTGACTCTCCAGAAATACAAGCTCTGGTATGTGGTTGGAGACTTGGATGTCTGTACTATAAACATTCCCTTGCTGGTTTCAATCTACCCACAAGAGAGCACAGAGCACAGCCTTGGGATTCCAGCACAGCAATAAACCTGAGTAATTGACTTACCCATGATTCTCAACACATCTGTCATGTTTGGGAACGTCACAATCAAAAGCAGACAGAGCCACTGCCCTTGTGGGTTAAACACAAAGTCCAGCTGGACAGCAGTGCTGGAGAGGACCGTGTGCCATGGGCAGCCATGGGAAGTGGTGGGTCAGTGAGAAGCACATCTCTGATACTACAGGACAGCAGGGACCTGGAAGAGCAGAGAGAGCAGCACCACCAGGGACAGTGCAGGGCCTGCAGGGCTCACTCCGGCCTTCCTGCTGGTGGGCAGTTTGGAACAACAGTAAGGGTAACACCCTTCTTTCGCTTCTCTTAGTAGGGCACTCTCCCTAGAAGATGGATGCGAGGAACACGTGTTCAGAGTAGCACGCGCAGGGCTCACACAGGTGACCTTTATCACCTCACTGATTGCCACATAGCTGTCTCCTGTTTAGAGCCTTGGTTTCCAGCTGAGCACAGAAGAGCACTCGCTGGGACTTCCTTTAGATCAGATGAAGTTTGGTCTAAATCTAGATCTAGAATTAGTTTCTTTTACTTAAGCTGGCTCTTAGAGACCCTGTGGGACTAAGGCCCCCCAGCCTCGCCCAGCCCCTGCACATTCTCTCGCTGAGTGTTACCATCAGTCTCAAGGGTATTGCAATCCACACACCCGCACAGGTGCTTTTTCCCACAGGCAAAGTTGACACTATGAGTGTTTCCTCCTGCTTAGAAACCTTTCCCAGGTGGACTCCACTCTTTGGCAGGGGACAGGAGGGTTCTCCTGATCTGACATCCAGTGTTTCCTGGCTGTATTTACTAGCCTACTTCAGGGAACTTCACATAGGTCACCATTCCCAAGCTGTGTTTGTTCTTGATTCTAGGCCTTTGCAATTTTTTGCCTATTTGGGTACCAACACCAACCATCATTATGGCTATGGTATTGTTATTATTATTATTATTATTAGATACATTTTAAACTGTCTTTTATTACAATAAAATATATATAGCCTAACCATTTTTAGTCTAGAATTCAATAAGATTTAATTACATTCACAGAGTTATACAGCAGTCAAAACTGTTTCAAAAATTATTCATCACCCTAACAGAAGTTCTGTACCTAATCAAACTGCAACTCCACACTCGCCTTGACCCTAGGGATTCTTAATATTCTTTCTTTCTCTATGAATTTACCTATTCTAGAAACTTCCTGTAAATGGAATCTGACAGTATTTGCCATTGAGTCTGGCTTCCTTCACTTAGCGAATATTTTCGAGGTCCATGTATTGTCTGTGGCATCATTATCATCATTAAGGGAATTGTTGGGTCATTTTCTCAGCCATTAAAGAATTAAAGGGCAGGAAAAATCTCCATAGAGAACAATCAGACTATTTTTGAAAGATAAAGAATCACATCCCCACACATAAAGAATTACATACACACATACTCATACAGAAAGATAAAGCTCTCCGAGAGTGGAGAGCGGTCTGGACACTGAGATCCATAGTCCCCAGGGAGAATCTGAGTTTTAAGGGTTTCAGTGGTTTCCCCTCCCCTAATTTTGGATTGGCCAACTTAAAGAAGTTGGTTGGGTGTTGATAGGCTGATGGCTCCAAATGATGAGGCGTCCAAGTCTACATGACTCTAAGCAGGTCAACTGAAGAGGCCCTGTTGGAATAAAAGATAAGGCCTTCCTGCCAGAGACCAGGAGGAAGAAGGAAGTGTGCATCTCTATCTTGATGACCGTGTCCATGCGAAGCATGCTTCAGAACTTCACTCCTCCTGGCTGAAGAGTCCTCTGGGCATTGACGTACACACTTCGTTTATCTGTTATTGACGGACACTTGGGCTTTCTCCACCTTAGGCACGCCGTGAGAAGCTCTGCCCTGAGCTGGCATACCTTCTCATGTACTTTTCCCTCCGTGTGCTAAGATTTGACTTCTTCCGTGGACCTCGCTGACTTCTGTTTACCCTTCCTAAGGCTGAGTTTGGCAGCACACACCTGGAACCCCTTCCTTCCCCACGTTGTTCTTTGATGCTATTTTATCTCTAAACAGCAAAAGTAACTAGCACAGGCACCTAGAATGACCTGTTGATGACATCTCGTGGCTCCCTGTCAACTGCCTTGGCCCTTGCCATCTTAGAACCTGCAGTGGGAGGTGGAGGTAAGAGGATCAGGAGTTCAAGACTAACCTGGGCTTCATGAGATCCTATCAAAAGGAAAGGAAAGGAGAGGGGAGGGAGGGATGGGGAGCTTGGGATGTAGACTCGTGGTACAGTGCTGCCCAGCATTGGCAAGGCAAGGCCGAAAGTTCAGTCTCCAAAAGTGGGAAGAAAAGGATGGAAACAGAAAAGTAAAAAAGAGAGAAAAGACCTTCATACATAAATAGTAAGTAGAAAGCAGTAAAACCAGAACCTAAACCTACACCTTCCAACTGGGTCCATGGATATTCTCATGTCACCCTGTGTTCTGCAGGCCTTACCTATGAGCTGTCTTTTGAAGTAACAGCATCCAAAGCCACTGATAAGAGGCTCCAGGAACGCTGAAGTTAAAGAAAGCTGGCCCAAGGGTAGTAAACATGGACCTGCATTTGACACTCACATATGTCCCCATGCAGGCATTGTCAGAGGTGAGATGATGCATAGATAAGCACGTGTACTGATGGATCAGCTCATGAGAGAAGAGGTGGGAAACGTGGGAAATAGATGGGCAGAAGAGAGATTAGAGCGTGGGGCCAGCATGGGAACAGACTAGGGCTTGCTAGCTACCATTTGAGTGCCCAGCAGAACTCTGGTAAAGCTATCAAAGCACTACATTAAGTAATAATAATAAACTTGCCTCAATCAAGATGAAATGAGGGCTGAGGAGATGGCTCAGTGGGTAAGAGTGCTTGCTGTGAAAGTAAAAGGACTTGAGCTCAAATCCTCAGCACGCACACAAAAGCGAGGTGTGGCTGTACCCCAGGTTACAGGCCTGCCTGTAACCCTAGCAAGGGGAGGAGCGGGAGAATCCTGGGGTCTCACTGGCCAGGCAGCCTAGCTGAAATGGCAAGCTTCAGGTCCAATGAGAAACCTTATCTAAAGAAAAAAGCTGGAGAGTGATAAAGACCCTTGATGTCCTCCTCTGGCCTCCACAGCAAGCACACAGGCACATGCACCCCTTAGCTCCCTCCTGAGATGAAATAGTGAGAAGCCAGCGTGCAAATTTATTTCATGCATTAGATGAACATAAATAGCCCAAGAATACCAACAAGGATCCCATTGAGTGCAGGGAAGTGCCATGACCTAACCTGAATCTGGTCAAAACTAGCTCACTGTGAATCTGCCTCTGAGAAAAGCCACTTGAAAGCTTCTTTGATTTCCTTTCCTTTGTGCCAAAGCCTCTAGGCTCCAAACTAAATTTTGTCAGCATTGTCTGAAGTTGCAAAACATTTCAGTTTGTAGGCTCAAAGTCCCTGTATGACCTTAGGAGTGGGCCATCCCCAAGCAGAATTAAAAAGTAAGCCACTGAAGGCTGGGGCTGTGGTTCAGTTGGTAGAAAGCCTGTCATGGATGAAGCCCTGGGTTCAATCCCCAGCACCAAAGAACCAAGCACAGTGGCACATGCCTATAATTCCAGTATCAGGAAGGTAAAGGCAGGAGGATCAGAAGTTCGGGTCCTCTTCAGGCATAGTAAGTTTGAAGCCAGTCTAGGTTACATAAGACCCTGGGCACGGAGGTGAGGAGAGAAGAGAGAGCTGTTTCTTTGGATGTTCTTGCCCTCCAGGCACAGGGTATTAAGCATATGAATCATTAACAGTGGAATTTCAGGCATGAGTGGGAGCTGGCAATCTGGCAGATGCTCCTCAGATCACCACAGAAACTCACCCAAACCCAGCTTGGCTGAAAAGCCAGCACATCTGGACAAACATTCTCAAGGCCAAGACACTCTGACCGGAAGTGGGCTTCGTGGAGTTTCGTATAACTAGACGCACTGTGCTACCTTAATGTACTTGAGATAACAGAGGATGCAGCTGTTAGAAGGAAGCACAGAGGGACCTTGGGGAAGGGGTCTGCAGGTGAATTTTGTTGGCTCTTCAGCTGGTCAAGCCACTGCAAGTTCTAAGGTCAAGGTCCAAGGCAGTTGACAGGGAGCCATGAAACTCTGTCATCACCAGATCATCCCTAGATGCCTGTGCTAGTTACTTTTGCTGTTCAGTGATAAAGCAGCATCAAAAAGCAGCTTAAGGAAGGGCTCATTTTGGCTTACAGTTGAAGGGTTCACAGTCCATCGTAGTGGGGAAGGCAGCAGGCCACCCTGCATCCATAATGAGGAAGTATCCGTAGATGCAGAAAGAGTATTTAACTAAGTCAACATCCATTCATGATTTTAAAAAATTATCTGTGTATGTGGGTGTCGGGATCCCAACTCCAGTCCTCCACAAAAGTAGTACATGCTTTTAGCTGCTAAACTATTTCTCCAATACCCAATTCATAATAAAAAAAAATCAATGTTGACAAAGAAATGATGGACGGGGTTCAGTGGTAAAGCACTTCTCCAGCATGGATGAGGGCCTGGGCTCCACCCTCAGGACTGTAAAGAAAAGAAAAGCTAACTGAGATAACAGATATACCAGTTATGCTAATCTGATCATTATGCACTGTATACATGGAGTAAAAGGCCACAATGAAGCCCATAAACATGTGAAATGCAATTACTATGTGTCGGTTAAAATGAAAATATTTTTTAAAATTCATGTTAGATCTGTTTTTAAAATTAACAAGAAAAGAGGCTGGAGAGATGGCTCAGCAGTTAAGAGCACTGGCTCTTCTTGTGGAAGACCCAGGTTCAAATCCCAGCACTCACATGGTGGCTAACAACTGTTTCTAACTCTAGTTCCAGGGGATCTGATGCCCTCTTCTGTCCTCCATGGGCACTTACATACATGCAGGCATAACACTCATACAGATAAAATAAAAATAAGTAAATCAAAAAGTTAGCAAGATAATAGAGATGTTGATTAACACAGAGACCCACAACTGGTCAACATGCATGAAATAAACTGTGAAGTCTTTAGCCTTAAATGGAACACCTATACCACATCCTCTCCTCCCAAAGCTCAGGGATCATTGTAGAAGAGTGGGTGGAAAGACTGTTAAGAGCCAGCAGTGGTAATGGGGTGGTCTAGATACAATGGCGTCATTGCATATATGAACCACATTGCTTGTGATGGCATGTGTAAGACCTGTGCAAACCTGAGCCAGACAAAAACCCATCATGGATGTGGAGGTAGGCATGGATCTAAGCCCTAGCTGAGGATCTATTGGCAATGAATAGCCAGGAGAGAGAGAATCACATTTCTAAAGGGTGTGACCCCTGATAGGTTGACCAGGTTCCAAGGGATGGACTCACATCCAGGAGCATTTGGGAAACATAAATTAGACTTGATAAGCCTTTAGAGCCAAAAAACAACAGAAGGAAACATGGAGGGGGAGTACTAAGAGAGCGGGGGGGGGGGTGGAGAGGGGGTGACGGAGGAGAGCGGGGGGCGGGACAGAGGAGGGGTCTCGATGTGATCAAAATACACTGTATGAAATTCTCCAGTAATCAAATAATTGGTTAAGAATATCGAGAGCAGCCTAGAGAGGTAGTGCGCCCAACAGGCCCAGCCCTTGGGAGGCAGAGGCAGGAAGATTGCCTCAAGTTTAAGGCCAACCTGGGCTTCCAAGACAGCTAGGATTACATGGGAAAACCTGACTTCAAAAGAAAAGAGTGAGTGGGAGAGAGACAGAGAGATGGAGAGACAGAGACAGAGCGAGGGGACAGAGAAGAGGACACAGGGAAGAACAGTAAAAAGGCAGACTCACTTTAGTAGTGTTTAAAACACTGTAAATGGACAACCATCCAAAGAATACTGGGGTCTGGGGTGACAGCTCCTTTGTAAAATGTTTACCAAGCATGAGGACCCAAGTTTGGTTCTTCAGAAACCACATTTTAAAAAACCTGGTGGGTGTAGTGATAAGCACTTGTAATCCCAGTGCAGGGAAGGCAGAGACAGGTGGATTCCTGGAACTTGTCTACCTGGTGAGCTCCAGACCAGTGAAGACCCCGTCCCCACCATCTCAAAAAACAAGGTAGATGATCCCTTAGGAATGAAAACCAAGGTTGACCTCTGGCCTTCACATGCATGTGTACACACATGTGCCTACACATACATATCATCCACACACATACAAATGTGCACATACATGCAAAAAAGGATATGTTGTGAAACAAAAGCCTCCCAGTAACATCTGACCAAAGATAGGTTTGAACAAAACCTCCCACTACTCACCACTAAGTTGGACTGCTCTTCCTTCTGTCATCACAATGCACTGTGGGGTCAGCCAGCAAGCATCAATTAGCAAATACCTCTTGTCCTGAGCATTCAATCAAGCTAAAGGAAAGGATGTTTCCGGGATGCCGAGCCTCTCTGCTCCCATAGCAGAGCCAAGATGACAAGTTCCGTAAGGGTAACTGCAGCTGGCTGCTGGGGCTGGCAGCTAACAGACTGGGTTCTGTTCTTAACCCTGTGCCCCCTTCGACCTCCCCCCCCGCCCCCCGGCAAACTCAGTTTTCAAAGCAGAAGGATTTAAAATATGAGAACTATTTTCCAGAGATAAAGAAAGGAAAAAGTCATGGGCCAAGGAAATAGAAAGGCCGGGCAGTGTCCTTTCTTCTACTGAGAGGACTTTTACCTCCAGGTCTACAGCATCAGGGCACGGAGTCCCTTGAGGCCCAAATGCTCCAGATGTAGAGTCATCCTCCTGTCTTTCCACAGAGGGAAAACGCTTTTCTGTTACCGGAAGATTTAAAACTCTTACTCAGAAAACTAAAAAGAATAGGGCTAAAGCTGTGGCTCTGTTGGGAGGATGCTTGCCCAGCATGCAGGAAAGCCTGAGTTCAATCCTCAGTGCCACATAAACCAGATATGATGGCATACATTTCTAAACCCAGCACTTGGGAGGTGGAGCCAGGAGGACCAGAACTTGAAGGTCATCATCAGCTATATAGAGAGTTCAGAGCCAATCTGAGTTACATGAGACCTGGCCCCCACCCCACCCACAAGAAAAGAAAGCAAAGAAGGAAAAGAAAATGGAAAAAAAAAAAAGCTACCACATTTGCATTCAGAATCCATAATATTAGGACTAGAGTACACCATGCATATCAATTCCTTTCAAGAATCTCATGAACCCAGGCTAGTCTCAAGCTCATTATGTAGCCAAGGCTGACCTTGAACTCCTGATCCTCCTGTCTTTACCTCCCAAGTGCTGAGAGCAGCGTATGTGCTATGCCACCATGCCTGACATCACTAGTGTTCTTTAAGAGCCTCTGTAACATTTTGCCGGTTGGAACGCTTATATAAGGCTGGGGACATAGTTCAGTTGGTACAGTGCTGTCCTAGAATGCATGAGGCCCTGGGTTTGATCCCCAGAAACTGTGTGTGGTGGCACATGCCTGTCATCCCAACACCCAGGAGGTAGAGGCACAAGGATCAGAACTTCAAGGTCATCCCAGATACACAGTAAGTTCAAGGCCAGCCTGAGTTATATAAGATCCTATATCAATAAATAAAGAGAGTGAAAAGGAAGGGAGGAAGAAGGGAGGAGGAAGAGGGAGGAGAAAAGGCAAGAGGGAGGAAGGGAAGGAAGGAACTTGAGTTCAAAGAAAGGAAAAGACTGTCCCAAGGTCACACAGCAAGAGCGGGCAATACAGTACAATGGTGTCAAATGGATCTTGGTCTGCTAACTTGAAGAAGCCGTTTCCCAAACCTGAGCCCCTGTTCCTTCATCTGTAAGTGGGGATGGTAAGACTCATTGCACAGGCTAAGTGTGAAAATGAAGATAGATCACCTGTCAAACACTGGTGTAGCAAGATACCACTGCAAAGGGCTGAATAGCTTTTCTTCTTCTTTTTTTAGGTTCCAGTGTCTGAGCCAGTACTCAGTGTCTGGGTTCTGGAATCCCAGTTCATTCAGAGGACAGTCCCAGGCTGTGTGTGTGCAGGGAGGAAGTCAAGGCTGAAATGACCAGTATCACTGGGCAAGCTGCAGAGAATCTGTGGTTCTGCTGTGCGGCAGGAGACATGGGGCTGGACTTGGTGGCTCTTGTAGAGTGATTAAGAACCCTCCCTATCATCTCAGATCCAGATCTTTGCCCAGAACACCAGCTTAACACTTGAAAGGTTTGAAGGCATTTTATATGAACTGTCTCAAAGGCAAACCCATGGTTCTGCTCCCCTGAAATCTCCCCTTCCAGGCATCCTTAGCTTAAAAAGGAAACATAACCTGCTCATTTGTTTAAGCCAAACTTCTAGAGGTTTTTCTGAATTTCTTTTTTTTAATCTCATCACTTATTTATTTTATGTATATGAGTGTATTGCCTGCATGTGTGTAAGTGCACCCATGTTGTGCAGTGCCCACAGAGGATAGAAGAGCATGTTGGATCCTCTGAAACTGGAATTACAGAAGGCTATTAGCTGCCATGTGGGCTCTGAGAATTGAACCTCCTCTGTAAGAGTAGCCTTTGCTCTTGACCGCTGAGCCATCTCTCTACCCCGTATCTCATCACTTATATAAGCCATGCCCACAATGCCCTTGAGTCTACCTGCTACCACTTCTCTGCCCTCTGCCCACTACTTACATCCACATCTAAGTCCAACCTCACCATCTTCTTGGTTTTGTTTTTTGAAAAATGGGAGTGTTCACTTTAACTGAAACCCCAAATTGCTCCCTCTAGACAGTGACCACTGAGAGAGTCTTTGGTGACTGACTGCAACCCTGGGGGTCAGTACCTACTAATGCTGGACTCCTATCTGCCCTGACCCAGGAATTCTACCCCTAAGGAGTAGAGATAAGGTCTGTGTCCATCAAGACCATGTAAGATTATTCACAGCAACTTTATTCAGAATTTTTTAAAGATAGGGTCTCATATAGCCCAGTTAGGTCTCTACGTAGCAGAGGATGACCTTGAACTTCTGATTCTCCTGTCTCTAACTCCCCAGTGCTAGGACTATAGGCATGTGCCATTATACCTAGTCTATGTTGTGCTGGGGATTGAACCCAGGGCCTTGCAGGCTAGGCAAGCACTCTACCAACTGGGCTACATCTCCACCCATCAGTAGCAAAATGGATAAACCGCAGTATGTTAACACCACATGGATGAATGACTACTATGACTGTATCATACGTGAAAGAATCACAAAGATGATGATGAGCAAGAGAACTCAAACACACTAACACAGATGGACACGTGTCCACATAGCTAGGTCTAGACCGCCATTAGGTACCATCAAACAGATAAAACTAATTCAAAGCATCTGAGACTAGAAAAACAGTCTCCTTGGTAGGGATTCTGAATGAGAGAACTTCAAAGACATAGGAGCCCCGCCCCCGACCCAAATCCATATATTAATGTGGTTAGTGGTTACATGGGCCTCTATACATGTAAATGAGTGTGGTGGTCTGTGTACTTTGTTACAACTCAATCAGAAAATACATTAAAAATTTAAAAATAAACTAACCCATGAATTACCACAAATTTCAAAGCAGAATGACCTTTCTCTGTCTCCTTCACATTCTGTTCACCACCAGCGCTGGCTCTGAGCCCGGGAGGACATCTGTGGACATCAGGCTGTGCCTTGCCCGCTCATCTTACAAGCAGCATTTGGCTCCACTTTGAGTGTAGAGGTAAGGCAGGATGACTCTGCATCTTTAAAAATACTGTTTAATTGTGTGTGTGTGTCTGTCTGTCTGTCTCTGTGTGTGTTTCTGTGTGTATGTATGTCTGTGTGTGTGTCTCTGTGTGTGTCTGTGTGTTGGTATGTACACATGAGCACAAATAACCTCAGAA
Organism: Eospalax fontanierii; assembly: GCA_035773235.1. Taxonomy (NCBI): domain Eukaryota; kingdom Metazoa; phylum Chordata; class Mammalia; order Rodentia; family Spalacidae; genus Eospalax; species Eospalax fontanierii. The sequence goes on along the minus strand of CM069542.1, from coordinate 55,608,799 downwards.
GCTAGAGGCATTGGATCCCCTGGAGCTGGAGTTACAAGTGCTTGTGAGCTTCCTGGGAATCAAACTCTCTTCCTCTGTATCTTATTGTACATCAGCATCTGTCTAGCACCACCCATGAGGCACAGACTGATAAAGAACTTCTTCCTAAAAGTAAAAAGTACCACCTATAAACTTATCAAAGGAGACTGGGACCATACGAGCACATGAGTGTGTTAAAACCTTACCAGGAAAAGTAGACCCAAGAACTTTTCAAACACACCAGACTGAGGAAGTGTGCAACACCTCCACCTGGACCCCATGAAGAGGAAGACAACTAACAGTGTGATGGTAACAGCCCATGAGAAGTGTATCTCACCACGCAGGGTGTCAAGGAATGACAGGGAACTCCCGACTGTTCCTGGAGCTTCAGCTCAGTTGAGTCCCCATTATGAATATGGTTACATAATTGGTTCCATAATTGCTACCCATCTATCCATTCTCCCATTCACCCACCCACCCGTCGCCTGCCCATCTGCCCAACCGCTCACCCGCCCATCTACCCATCCACCCACTCACCCACCCCCTCACCCACCCATCCATGCATCTCTTCATTCATCTGGAACAGGTCTTGCCCCTTGCTTCTATGATTTGACTCAACCCTGAGGCCCAGCTTAACCCCTGTGACGCTGTGGCTTGGCTCTGTTACAGTGGTCCACCGGCTCTCCAGCTGGATCCTTTAGTATCTCAATATTACAGTGACTCTCTGGATCTCTTATCAGTCTTCTTCTAGTTCTGGTAAGAAATTTTTAAAAAATTAAAAAACTTTTTGACTTATTTTTATTTTGTGTGTAGGAGTGTTGCCTACATGTATGCATGTAAGTAAGTGCACTACATACATGTAAACTGGCAGAGGTCAGAACAGGACATTGGATCCCCTGGAACTGGAGTTTCAGATAGTTGTTGGCCACGATGTGGGTGCTGGGAACAGAACTTGTGTCCTCTACAAGAGCAGCTAGTGCTCTTAACTACTGAACAATCCCTCCAGCCCCTAATAAGGCAATTTTGAACTTGAATTCCACTGTGGCCTCTTTCATCCTTGTAATCATTCTGTAACATTATATATATACATACACACATATACATATTTATAGATATAAGGTAGATGTGATGTGTAGTGTTGATCTGAGACTTCATATTAGTAATTAAGACTGGAATAAAAGAACCTGTGTTTGCCAACAGCAGCTGTCAAGGGAAACTGAAACTACTTGGCAGATTGCAGCCCACAAAATCAAGGTAACTTGCGAATTCATTGTTACTCATATAAACCTCTGACATTGTGGAAAGACACAGACGTGTCCATCTATGCTTCTTACATAGCTTACTGCAGTCTGTATCTGAGGAGTTCCACAAGCACAGGATGCTGAGAAATATGTGGAACAACCTGACAGCCAGGCAGCTGGAGTCACGGGCACTTGGGAGAGGAGGCAGCTGGCCTCCCTTTTGCCGTGTTGTCTGCTAGGAATACAGAAGATGGGGCATGCCTTGGGGAAAATGGTGGGACAAGCAGCTTCTCTGTGCTTACATGCCATATTCCACCTCACGGGCACCACTGCCTGTGGGCTCATTCCAGCGTCACATTCTCCATGGTTATGTGACCCCAGTCATTGTGTCCCTGTCCCTGACTGTCATCACAAACGACTTTTATCCTGTTTTCTCCATGTCCACTCTGCCTTCCTCTTTCTCCTCTTTCTCCTCCTCATCTTTCTTTTGGTGATTAGAAAAAATATTTTATTTATTTATGTGTATGTGTCTCTGTATGCATGTATGTACACATGTGTGCAGGTACCCACAGAGGCCAGAAGGGATCCTTGAATCCCTTAGAGCTGGAGTTACAGGTGGTTGTGAGCCGCCTAATGTGGATGTTGGGAACTCCCCCCTGGTCCTCTGCAAGAACAGCAAGAGCTCTTAACTGCTGAGCATCCCTCCAGCCCGGAACACCCCCCTTTTGTCTCTCCCACCTCTCTCTGACTCCCTCTTACCTGAGTCTCCCACTCCTCTCTTCCTCTAGAAGGAAGACTTCACCATTCTCTAAGGCTTTCTGTATCACTTCATCAGAGAGAGAAATCGGGGAAAGTGTTTGATTTTCATTTTGCAAAACACCTTAACGTAGACTCATGCCCACTGTTAAACGGACACTTTAATTTTGTAATTCTATAGCTGCTGTTCTAAAAATTAAAAACACAGCCACGGTGCCACATGCCTTTAATCCCAGTTCTCAGGAGGCAGAAGCAGGTGGATCACTGTGAGTTCAAAGCCAGACTGGTTTACACAGTATGCTCCAGGCCAGCCAGAGCTAAACAGTGAGCCCCTGTCTCAAAATAAATAAATAAATAAATCTGAAGCCAGTTGATTTTGCAGTATGGTTGGCTGTTGTTTTCTTCTGAGGAAAACAATTTACAGTATCACAGTTCTGAGCTCTGAAAAGAGCATTCAAAGTGAAAGAAATAGAAGCCAGAAATGACCTCTTTCTGTACACAATCACTTCGAGAATGGCTTCAGGAGGAAACAGTGCAGTGTGAGATCTGTTCCACTTTCACCTCTGATCCCCAGAGGTGAGTGGGAGTGGCAAGTGGGGGGCAGGGAACCCCCTAGGGGCTGGGCTGGACAACTATTCCTGCCTGAGCTGGGAACAGGTGTGTCTGATGGAGCCTTGGGAAACTAGTGATTTGCCTCTCCCTCAAGCCAATGTGCTTAACTATCTGCACAGCCCTTAAGAGGAAGTGTGGCTTGGCATGGAGGAGGCGTGGCTTCGGGGAGAAAAGAGGAGAACCCTGTGGTGACAAGTGCCCAGTTTTTCCCATGGTCTTCAAGGACCCAGTTCTCCATCCAGCCTTGCACAGCAATTCAGCAACTAAAGCCCAGATTAGGGCCTTCTCAGCCACTCCTAGTTAGCGAAGGCTTTAGAACTCTCCCCACTGACTAGCATTAGCTCTTTTCCTAATCACCAACTCTGCATTCCCCAAGAGAAGGTCTGGCAATGAAACGGCCTCTATCTTATTACATTTCCAGCAAGTTCTCAGCATTCTTGAGGGGTTGACTGCAGCCAACCCAGCCTTTGATTCAGCTCTGCGGCAAACTGTTGCTGGGCCATTTATAAAATCCACAGAAGAATAAAGCAACACTGGACAATTTAATCTGAACTCCTAGTTTCCAGGGCTTCAAAATGAGAACGATCCTACTTAGCACACAGGCCTTGAGGCCAAGTGAGCTAGGAGGCCTCGCACGAGCTGAGTTCAGTAGCAAGTGTGGGTTCTTTTCTACTCCCACGGCTTAACTCCACCCATGTACCTCAGAAAAGATGGGTTAGGGAACACTCCTGCCAGACAGCTCAGCATTAGGATACATGTCCCCAACATCCACAGGGCCAACGTGGCTCCTGATGGTGTCTCTATAACTCTGTATCTCAGGTTTGGAAAATACAGGCAGCTGCTTTTATGAAAGAGCATTTTGATATATTCCAAATGCCAGCACTGTTTTTATCTTAAGAAGTATTGCACATGATCCCTAGAGGACAGTCCCAAGGAGAATGGCATATCCCATAGGTGCTAAGTTTCTGTCTACAAGAGAAAATTGCATCTGGGGGTGGTGGCACATGCCTTTAATCCCAGCACTCAAGGCAGAGGCAGCTGGTCTACATAGTTCCAGCCCAGGGTTACAGAGAGAAACAGAGAGAGAGAGAGAGAATGAATATGAATTGCAAACTTCTCAGAATGTTCAGACTCAGGAGAAGCCTTGTTGTAAAAAGTGTAAATTCCATCAACAAGGTGGGTACCAAGCAAGATTCCACTGGCAGCTTCAGCACTCAGTGTCAGAATAGGAAAGGGTATTTTCCTGGCTAAGATGTGGTTTCTCTAATATTAATAGAATTAATTACTCTCTTTTCCTGGGGAGTCTTAAAGCATCTATCCACTCCAGGTAAAGAGCCCACCAGTGGACTAAAGGAAGGATTCCCTTCAAGTCTCCTTGGTGAACAAATGAATTTATTAGAGTTGTTTACCGACATGATTCAGAGGCAGCAACACCACCAAGAAATCCCCTGCAGGCTTGCAAGCAGGGAGACCACTAAGAAGGACCACCCTGTCAACGTTCCCCTCATGTGATCCTGGAGAAAAGCGGGTCTCGTGAGTATCTCATGACCATCCTCCTTTCCCACGGAGATAACAGACTTGATCTCTTGAGGGTTTTGTGGGTGACCACAGTGCTTTGTTTCAACACAGGATGCTTTTGCCTAACCCAGAGGAAACAGCTACGCTCCACTCTCCCTCTGTGATTCAGCTCTCTGGAAATAATGGAGAGAAAGAAAAGCTGCCTAACATTAAGTCAAAGCTAGAAGACATTTGCCTCTATCCCGCAAGCTGTCGGCATCTCACATTTGTATTGACACAGGGACTTTTGGTGCCATAAGCCTTATTCCTGGCAAGGCAAGTGAAGGAGGAAGTAATATATGAAATCTCTCTCCAGGGCAATGAGAGTGAAAGGCTTTTTTCTAATAGCCTCATGTAATTGGACCAAAGAACAGTTGCTAAGTGAATTCAGCAAAGGATTCAAACTTTTTGAAGAGCTGCCAACACACAAGTTCAGCTTTGGACACAGATCTTCCAACAGCCTAAGCAACATTGGTGTTGCCCACCATGGACAAGGTCCTGGCTTCAATCCTGTCACACACACACACACACACACACACACACACACACACACACACATTTTTCTATGGACAAATTTGGGTAACTTTTTCTTTATTTTTATTTTATATGTATATGTATGAGCATTTTGCCTTCATGTATGTAAATGCACCACATATGTGCAATGCTCAAGGAGACCAAGAAAGGGCACAGATACCCTTGAAATGGAGTTAAGGACAGTTGTTAACTGCCATGTGGGTCCCAGGACCTGAACCCAGGTCCTCGATAAGAGTGGTCAGTGATCTTGACGGTTGAACCATCTCTCCAGTCCCTTGAGTGATTTTTAAAAGAAACTTCACAGGCAAATAAAAAGAAAACTAAAATGAAATAAAACTTAGTAAGTTCAGGATTAGTAAATTCAACCTACAATGGGTTGATGCAGATATAGAAGCCTCACAGGCATGCACGTGCTTAGACATGCTTAGAGTTTAGAAATCAACTAAGACTGAAATTTTCCCTTGGATTTGAATTATGTATTTTTTTATTATAACATATTTTAATTAAATTTTTAAAATTATTTTAACTTCCCAGACTGTGGTTCTTATCTCTAGAAGTTCAATTAGGTGACTAAATTTTTAAAAAACAAAGCCAGGCATAGTGGCATACACCTTTAATCCCATCACTTGGGAGGCAGAGGCAGGTCAATCTCTGTGAGATTGAGGCCAGCCTGGTCTACATAGTGAGGTTCAGGCCAGATGGGGCTACAGGGAGACCCTGTCTCAAAAACCAATCTAAAAAACAAAAAAAGAAGGTAGTGAATGAATGTTTGAGAAAAACAATATAAATAATGAAAGAAACAGATATCCTTTCTCCTTCCCAGGGCAATCCCTTGAGTTGCTGATTACAGTCCTTATACAAAACAACATATAGATTTTATTGCACATAATATCGAAATGCTAATATTTTAATTTGGGGAGCCCAAATATGACACAAACCCTAACTCTGCACTGTATTACTTGTGTGTGACTGTCAGCCTTCACCCACTTGACTGGACTTAGAATCACCATGGAAACACATACCTGTGGCTGTGTCCATGAGGGTGTTGTCAGAAAGGCTTACCTGAGCAGGAAAGATCCACTCTGTACAGGGGCTGAACTACTCCACAGCTGGGGTCCCAGGCCGAGTAAAAAGAAGAGTGTGAACTGAACACCGGCTCTCGTCTCTCTGCTTCCCGACTGCGGATGCAAAGGGACCTGCCACCTCACACTCCCGCAACCACAATGTTCCTGCCTCAGTGGTCTGCACCCTCAAACAGTGAGCCAAAGCCTTCCTCCCTTACATTGCTCTGGTTGGGTACTGTGTCACAGTAATGAGAGATATAACCAAGGAGGAGTGTAGCCTTGGGAACCTTCCTGAACCGTCCTCTACCTTCTATTTTCCCCATCTGAGGAGCACAGGTTGCGACTGTCAGATTTTTCCTAGCTGTGACATATACTGGAGAAAACCATGCAGAGAGAGGATTAATTCTGGCTCAGTGTTTCAGTTACCTGGTTGCTGTATTGGGGGCTGTAGTGAGGCAGAGCATCCTGGCCAGGGGAGCAAAGCCGCTCACTTACCTCATGGTGCCCAGGAAGGAGAGACAGGACAGGGAAGGGATGAGGGAGAGGAGAGCACCTGCCCTGGTAGGCTTCCTCTCTTCCATTTAGTTTGGGGCCCCAGCCTATTGTGTGGCCCACGTTCAGAGCAGGTGCCCCCCTCCTTAATTAATCTTCTCTAGAAACATCATTACAGACAGCACAAAGTGTGCTTTGTTAATCTCCTAGGTGCTTCTCAGGCCAATCCAGTTGAACGACCATAGATTCGTGAGGATTACATGAATAAATACACAGAGTATTTGTGAGACAATTTAGCACATAATACAGACTGTGAAGACCAGAACTCATTAATTTAAATAACACTTCATGTTAAAATCATAAATACACAAAGCCATCAAGTAGTTCATAAATACCATTTCCTGGGACTGGAGAGATGGCTCAGTGGTTAAGAGCATTGGTTATGCTTGCAGAGGACTGGGGTTCGAATCCCAGCACCCACATGTTGGCTAACATCATTCATAACTCCAGTTCTGGGGGATCCAACACCCTTTTCTGATCTCTGTAGGCATTGCACAACATGGGTTCACTTACACACATGCAGGCAATACATTCATAACATAAAACAAAAAATAGTAGAAAGTATTTAAAAATTAAGAAATACCCTTTTACCACTCTAAAGTAACATCCATGAAAGTGATCATGAACATGAGATCATACAATTTCTGCTTATTTCTTTGAGGCTCACATAGCTCAGGCTGGCCTCAACTTACTCTGCAACCAAGGATGATCTTGAACTCCGAATCCTTCTGCCTCCATTTTCTAAATGCTCCTCCATTTTCCGCTTTTTAATTTTTATTGTGTATATATGTGTAGGTCTGTGTGTATATGCCACATGTATCTGGGTGTGTGCAGAGACCAGAAGAGGGCACAGAATTTCTTGGAGCTGGACTTAGAGTTGATTGTGACCTGTTTGACATGGGTGCTGGGAATGGAACTTAGGTCCTCTGGAAGTGTTCTCAACCGCTGAGTCATCTCTCCAGGCCCCATAATCTTAACTTTTAAAAATTGAAACACCAAGCATGGGAACATATGCCTGTAATTTCAGCATTTGCAGGCTGGACAAGAGGATGATGAGTTCTAGGCTGGTCTGGGTATGCTGATTAGTTTTTGTCAACTTGACACAATTAGAGTCGTCTGTGAAGAGGGACTCCCAGCTGAGGGACTTCTTCCATTGGACTGGTCTGTGGCAATCTGTGAGGCATTTTCTTAACTGTTAATGGGTATAGGAGAGCCAGCCCACTGTGGTTGGTACCATCTCTAGGCAGGCAGACCTGGGGTGTGTAATAAATAAAGCTGTGTGATCCGGGGGGAACAAGCCAGTAAGCTACACTCCTCCAGGGTCTTGGCTTCAGTTCCTGTCTCCAGGCTCCTGCTTAAGCTTCTGTCCAGGCTTCCCTGACAGACTGTACTATAAGAGGAAATAAACCTTTTCATCCCCCAAGTTATTTTTGGTCAGTGCTTTATCACAACAGAAAAGCAAACTAGGACACTGGGCTATGTAGCGAGACTTTGTGTGTGTGTGTGTGTGTGTGTGTGTGTGTGTGTGTGTGTGTGTGTTTGTAAGTGAAACACTAAGAAACAAGATGCTTTATTGCTCTCACTGTTGAGTTATGAGTATGTTTTCCACAAATTTCTCCAGTTGCTAAAAAGGCTTTTTCTAACCCTATAGAAATTGTGGGACCAATTAAAAAAAAATAAGTCAGGCATGGTGGTGCACATTTTTAATCCCAGCCCTCGGAAGGCAGAGGCAGGTGGAGTTCTGTGAGTTCAAGGCCAACCTGATCTACATAGCAAGTTCCAGACCAGCAAAGAGATACATAGAGAGATCCTGTCTCAAAAACAACAAAGTAATAACCTACCTCCAAATTCCGACTCCATCTTCAAGCTCTTGGGCTCTGTTTAGGGTCCCTCCTCTGAACTCCTTTTCCTAAGAATTGTGGTTGCGTTGCCAGCTCAGCTCAGTTTTGTCCAGATTGTTTTTCCTTCTTCCCTTGTGGGGGAAATTTACTTCTGTGGTCTGCGGTCTGGAGGATTGAACTCATGGCCTCATGCACGCCAGGCAAGTCTTCCACTGCTCTGCGTTCCTGACAGAGGATTCACTTTGGACACAGAGCAGAGTCCACTGTACTTACCAGCATCCATGGCAGCCCTGTCATGTCCGAATTGAGCCTGTTCAGAATGGAACCTACACCAAGACTCAATCCTGCAAGACTTTTGTGATGACTGATCTTGGCCGTCAACTTGACATACCGGGGAAGAAGAAACTTCAGCTGAGGAATTCCCATCAAGTTGGTCTGTGGCCATGTTTGGGGGACATTTTCCTGACCGCTCATTGATGTAGGAGGACCATCCATTGTGGGTGGTGCCATCCCGAGGCAAGTGGATCTGGGCCGAACAAGAAAAGTAGCTGAATGTGAGCCCAAGAGCGAGTCATTAAGACAGGGCTCCTCCCTGGCCTCTGCTTCCGTTCCTGCCTTGAGTTCCTGTCCTGGCTTCCCTTGATGATGGACTGTATGAGCTGAAATAAATCCGTTCTTCCCCGAGGTGCCTTTGGTCAATGTCTTATCACAGCAACAGGGGCAAACAGGCATACGCTTTAATCAATGATCTTCCTTCCCCCTGAGCATCACAAAGCCGGGCATGAGAACCCCTTTGTTCCACCTGAAAGTTAAGGTTGGTGTCTAGCCATCCAAGAACAACTCGAGATGCAAATGTTCAGAATTTCAAAATGCCACAATGGCAGCATTATGCCAGCAAACACACAAGTGGTAACATAGCACCCTGGAATAGTAATATAACAAAACACCAGAGAGCCTGGGGTTGTATTTCATACTCCAGGATGGTAAAGATCTATTTATCCAATGGCTGAGCTCAATCATAAAGAGCTTCATGTTGCTCCTATGACATGATGTCACATGCTTCCTTGTTTGTTGTTTCTCTGCAGTCATTCCACAGCCCAGCAATCTGCTGAAAACTTGTCTGTTAAGGGCTCCCAACCCATAGGGCCTTGCCTTTCTATTTGCTTCCGACATCCGACAGCATGCAATCTTAAAATGTGACACGCGGGGGCGCCATTATGCTCCAGATGTTTAACTTGACCAACCTCACGGCACCTCCACTCACAGTGGGGGAGGAGGGTGTGTAAGGTGAGTTGTGTCAAGATCCACTGTCAGAAACAAGTAAAAAAGTACGACTACCCCTCATGGAAATTCTTTAAGAAAAAATATAATACAACAGCAGCCTCACTGTTCAACTACAAGTATATTTTGTGCAAATTTCCCCATATAATGTTGGACTAAGTAGCTTTTAAAATTAGGAGCTTAATCAGGAACTGTTTACTGAACATGCTTATTAATATAGTCCTTTCTTTTTAATATTTTATTATTTTTATTTTATGTACATGAATGTATCGCCTGCATGTATGTAAGTGCACCTGTGTCATGCAATGCCCATGGAGGTCAGAAGAAGGGGCTGGATCCCCTGGAACTGGAGTTACAGACTGTTGTTAACTGCCATGTGGGTGCTGGGAACCGAACCCAGGTCCTCTGCAAGAGCAGCCAATGCTCTTAATTGCTGAGCTATCTATCCAGCCCCTAATATTTAATAATATTCAGTTTCATATTGTGACTAGTTCACGAAAAGAAAAAGGAGCATAGCATGGTGCAAAAAGCCAACGATGGGAGGGGGAAAAAGAGAGGGCCTGGGAGAAGGGCAGCAGGAAGAACAGGAGGGATTCGGTAGTTAGGGCGGGCGTCCCAGCCCTGCAGAACAGGGACAGTTGAGGGTGATGGTTCTCAACGTCTTTCCTATCACACTCAGGAATCTGAGAGGCTGTGGTCTTTGCCCACACAGGAAGACATTTGTTTCCACTCAAGTGGTGTGCTAACCACATGTTCAGCACTCCTGATGCAAATGGTGCTACAGATAAGCAAAAACAAGAAGAGGCTGAAAGACAGAGCGATGTTAAGAGCCACAGGGAGACAGCAGCAGAACAGAGGCTATAACAGGCTATCGCTTCCCCATTAGAGGTGCATTCAAGACTAACTGGGCTGAACAGAAGTCAGAATGATTCTCGTTGCCTCTCATCACCCCAGCCTGTCCCCTCTGTCCTTACACATACATATAGGAACCGTGGAGCTGTCTGTGTGGGTGCCTGTTTTCCTGGCATTCCCTGGTGTACCTTGGCCTACACTAGCAGAGCCTAGGTTCTCATTTGTACAATGAAGGGACTCAAATAGATGAAAACACATTCTGAACAGATATGCTGTGGTCCCAGAAGTTGTCCGGGAGGCAGTAGAGCCCTCAGGCCACAGACAGACACAGGCGCAAAGGCTGCCAGAAGGGCTTCCATCAGGACAGTCCCCGTGGGCTACAGGCATTGGGGTGTAGGAATGGAGGGAACCTTTCTTTTTGCACTTCAGTGGGGTGGGGTCTGATGATCAGGAAGGTAGCTATCAACCCAAAGCATGTGAGTCAGACCTCAGCCCAAGTCTCCTCCCTTTCCTTGTCACCTGGGAACAGTCCAGGAAGGCATTTTTAGGTTGAGTTCCAACACGTTTGTTTGTTTATGAGTTCACTTGTAGCTTAGGTTGGCCTTGAACTCAGTATATAGCCACAGATGATTTTGAACTTCTGACCTTCTTGCTTCTACCTGTGAAATGCTGAGACGACAGCTGTGTACCACCGTGCCTGGTATATTTAACGCTGGGGATCAAACCCAGGGCTTCTTGCGTGCACTAGATAAGCGCTATTTCAATTGAGCTTCATTCCCAGTCCAAGTTTCATGACTTTTAATGCCAAACGAGTCATTCTGGCTCCCAGCTTTTATTCTAGAATTCTTATGTCAGATGAAGAGTTAAGCAAAAGGGAATGGAGTTTTGGAGTTAGGCAGCCGCTTCAGGAGCACAAGGGCTCCTGACATCTTCTTAACCTCAGGCTGTTTTCTTAGGGGTTATATTTCCTAAGCATCTGTGGCTTGGGGGACAGATACTTCTCAGAGAACAGGGGCTTTGTTTTGGATGACTTAGAACAGACAATGTCCGCATTCAAGGGATCAAGGTGGGCTGGGCAGGGGTAACAGACTGAGAAAGAAAGGAAGAACCAGTTCAAGTGTAAAAAATTCTGTGCCAAACAAGCTTCCCTTCAGCAGACCCAACCCTTTCAGAGAGATGTGTGGCCTGGGCTGTTCCTCTGATGCATTTTCCATTGAGGTGAACCTCAAGCCTGTGGCACCGACTCTCTAACAAGCTCCTGGCTGGAGGCCTACAAGAACCTCCTCTCTAGTCAGTCAGCAAGGGATGCTCATTAGCGGGCTCCACCCACGAGCATGCCACCCACTCCCCGCCCTGCACAGGCAAGCTGATGCCAGGCAAGATCTTCTGGGGAAAAAAAGGACCGGAAAACCAATCTGGGGAAGTTTCCAGAACAGTTCCTCAGCACCTGCTTATCTGTTCAGCTGTGAAACAAGGTTCATGTGTTGCTGGGAAACTTAAGAAGATATTATGGTGCTTTTCAAAGTGTGATCCTTGGGCCACAGGCAGCAGAATCTTGCATGGTTTATGATCCAGATTCTTGGCTCTTCCTTCAGATTTATTGAATCAAGAATCCCCAAGGAATTTGTTTTTCATTACCCCCTGCCTTAAGTCTCGGTGATGTTTATACAGGAAAAATGTAAGAATTTTAGTAGGAGTGCTTCTCTGAGACTCGGTCCAGGTTTCTTTCAACCTAATGGGCCTCAGTTCTATCATCTTTTGGTGGGATCAGGGGGCAGTCAATCAGAGCCCTGGCACCAAATCTGGCCCACAACTTGTTTCATAAATAGTTTTATTGGAATCCAGCTCCACTCACTTGTTATGCATTGATAGAAGCAATATATGTATGGCAGCCTTTATGCTACAATGGCAGAGAGTTGAGCTGTGACAATCTGCTTTAATTAGAGAGACTAAAACATTTACTGTCTGGTCCCTCAGAAAATTTGCTTGTCTGTAAGTTAGATTATTTCTGAGTGTGGGAGAAACATAAACACACTCTTGAGCTTCCCTTGTGCTACCTCGACTTCCAAGTCACCAATGTCTGAGGTCCCACAGCTGGGCAACACATTACTAGTCTCCATCTTGCTTTGCGTATATAGTGCATCTGACGTTGGTGATGATGGCTATAGTTGTTCACGTTACTTTTCAGGATCTCAACGCTGCTTTCACTGAAAACACTGACTCTTCATTTGTCCAACAGATGTCCAGTAGGTGGCTGGATCAGAATGAAGTCTTGGCTTCTGTCTTCATGTCGCATCATCTGTCTCCTTTGCGGCCTTCACTGCTGGGCTAGATCTACTCAACTCTGCCTGCTGACATGTTAATCATTTGAGGGATGTTATTTCAGGAACTGATGCAGTGTGATCTGACCCAGCTTCTCTCCTCCCTGCTCCAAGGCTGAAGACATCTACCTTAGCATGTGTAGACTGAAAGGTGTAGAAAAATGTAGCAGTCGAGTTCCTGGAAGACCACTGCCTCTTCCAGAAAAGGCATGACAATTCCTCCCAGCTTTTAACCTATCTCTGTCCCCGATTCCTGCCTGTGTCTGTAACCCAACTCTCTGGGGATAAGAATCCCCCTGCTTCATGAGCAAAAGCTCCTATTTCTCTGTTCTTTGGCCTTGAACAAATTTACAGCCTTTCTTTCTCCCAACACTTATCCCTGGGAAACTAGTTTTTTTATGGATGATCTCTTGTACCTAAACTTAGTAAAATAAGGATTTTTCTAGTCTTTTAAAAAATATTTTCTTTATATTTTTTAAGTGTATGAGTGTATTGCTTGCATGTATGTAAGTGAAATGCCTACAAAGGTCAGAAGATGGTGTTGGATCCCCTAGAACTGAAGTTACAAACAGTTGTTAGCTGCCATGTGTGTGATGGGATTCAAACCCGGGTCTTCTGTAAGAACATCCAGTGTTCATAACTGCCAAGCCATTGCTCTAGTCCCTGACGTTTCCAATCTTGAGTTTCTTTCTTTTTTGTTTTTTGAGGCCAGGTCTCACTGTGTAACCCTGACTGGCCTGGAACTCACAGAGATCCTCCTGCCTCTGCTTCCGGAGTGCTAAGATTAGAGATGTATGCCACCATACCTGGCTCTTTTATTTTTAAAAAGTTCTGTGGGGTGTGTGTGTGTGTGTGTGTGTATGTGTGTGTGTGTGTTCACATGTAAATGCAGGTGCCTGAAGAGGCTTTGGACTCCTGGAGTTGGAGTTACAGCAGTTGTGAGCTGCTTGATGTGGGAGCTTGGAATTGAATTTTTTTTTTTTAAGACAAGATCTTCCTATAGTCCCAGCTGGCCTGGAACTCGCTGAGTAGACCAGGCTGGCCTCAGTCTCACATAGATCATCTCTTTCTACCTCCAGAATGCCGGGGATCAAAGGTATGTGCCATCATGCCTGGCTTCATGTAAGAAGCATTCTTAATCACAGAGCTCTCTCTCCAGCCCCTTGAGTTTCTTTAAAAGAGAATTAACTGGGCATGAGAGATGGCTCAGCAGTTAAGAACACTGGCTGTTCTTGTAGAAGACCTGGGTTTGAATCTCAGCACCCATATGGTAGCTAACCATTATCTGTAACTCCAGTTCTGGGGGGCCTGATACCATCTTCTGACCCTGCAGGCACATGGTGTACTTACATACACGCAGGCAAAACATTTATACATATAAAATAAAAATATAAAAGTCTTAAACAACAACAAAACCCCCACAACCCTCCCATTAACAGGATCTATAATCATTTTAATACCAGCTCACAAGGAAGCGCAGAGGTCTGGGTGCTCGTGTCCCTGACGCATGGATGGAGAAACCCCAGCGCTGTTCTGGCTGACAAATTTCAGCACTGCTAATTTCAAATGGGGCTTTGAGTGTCCCGTGTTTTCCTGGTTTCTTCTTCCTACTTTCTCCTAGCATCTCAGTAGCCAACATCTCCACAGACCCCATTCTTAATGACCTGCCCTCCTGCTTCACGCTAAAACTCCCACCGTCAGCATCCTGCGGTGCCCACTGTCCTGTTTTGGAGGGTGAGCCATCCCTGGCTGGTGCCAGGGCCCCTTTCCTTGAACTGCTGCAGGTTTCTTCCCTCATGTCTGCATCACCAACTTTTCCTTCTCTACTGGCTCATTCTTGTAGAGTGGCTTCCTCTTTACTTGCATTTAGGTCTCATGGTTTAAATACCATCTACGTATGGATGTAGCCTACACTGGTATCTCTGCCTCTTCCCTGAACTCCTAGACCCAAACTTGCCTTCCCACTCAGAGGTCTGACAGGCATCTCACACGGTGTACCAAACACAGAGCTCTGCAGTCTAACACAAGCCTTTTCTATCCCAGTGATGAGAAATTCTACTCTCAGTTTTTCAAGCCCCGCATTTACCAACCTTGACTCCCTTTTGTTTCACATTCTACGTTCATTTTGTCAGCAAATTCTACCCGTTTACACTTTCAAAATACATTGCGAATCAGCCTGCTTTTCACCATTAACACCACCTTGCCCTGCCTGTCTTACTGCAGCAGATTTCAAATTGCCTTCTTTGCTCGAGTCCCCCTGCATTTTACTCCCATAACCGACCAGCATGGTACAGTTAAAACATAAGTCACCTGGGACTGAGGAAGCAGCTGAAGTTGGTGACATCTTCAGTGCTGGCCAGCCAGGAGGGACCAGTCAGGAGCAAGGTGATGTGCAACTCGGGAGACTGATCGCTTCCAATATCACGAGTAAGCACACTGCAGAGAACGGGGGCTGTGTCTCTCGTGTATTGTGAAACCACAGTTTAGATGGACAGATGGATGAAGAGGTGGACTGGTGTGCACTGTGGGTGTGTATGTCTCATAGATTTCCTAGCTCTGTCCATAATGAACACGGAATAGGTACTTCTGAATAGCAATGAAAACCCCAAGAGCCCACGTGTTGGTTTCTAAGATTTCATTCCATAAGGTTATTGTACAGAAATGTCATTTTGTTTACATTCACCAGCTAATGAATGCTTGGATTGTTTCCACTTTTGACAACTATGAACATTTGCCATGTTTGAGCTGTGAAGATTCACATGCAGGGTGTGTGTGTGTGTGTGTGTGTGTGCGTGCGTGTGTGTATGTGTATTCTTGGGGGTTTCTTCAACATGGCCCTGTATCACTAGATAAAAGCAGCTCTTTCCTGCTCCCATGTTAAGTGTGTAGCTCAGTGGATTCATTCATTCACCTTTTTGTGCCACTGTCAGCACAAAATTCCTTCTGTACTCTAAATCTGTCACCACTGAATCGCTCTCCCTTCGCTTTACCTAGACTCCTGGTCAACACCATTCTGTCTCTACGAACGTGACCACTCTGAGATACTGCACGAGGGGCACCATTCTGTCTCTACGAACGTGACCACTCTGAGATACTGCACGAGGGGCACCATTCTGTCTCTACGAACGTGACCACTCTGAGATACTGCACGAGGGGCACCATTCTGTCTCTACGAACGTGACCACTCTGAGATACTGCACGAGGGGCACCATTCTGTCTCTACGAACGTGACCACTCTGAGATACTGCACGAGGGGCACCATTCTGTCTCTACAAACGTGACCACTCTGAGATACTGCATGAGGGGCAGCTTCTGGAGACGGCAGCTCACGGTGTCACCCCAGCTTGTCTCAACCTCCCGGACTGAAGCCTCTGGGGTGGTTGGAACTGCAGGTGTGTGCCACGCCCAGCGGCTAGTGTTTGCTCTGTGACTAGCTTACTCAGTTCAGTCTAATGTCGTCAGCATTCATCCACACTGTAGCGTTTGTCAGAATTCGCTTCCTTTGAAGGTTGATACTCCACTGTACTCACACCACGCATGTCCATTTTACCCATTCATAGGCACCTGGCTTGCTTTTCTACTTTGAGACTGTGAACAATGTTGCTGTGAGCTTGGCTGTGCATAGATTTATTCAAGTCTTGGCTTTCAACTTTTGGGGGAGGATATGCCCAGACGTGACATTGCTGAATGCTATATTTAATATATTCAGGAGCCACTATATTGTTTTCTTTGTACCAGATACATAATCTATAAGTGTTTTCTTATGCCATGAAGTGCCTTCGGACTCTTGATAGCATTTAATTAGTAATTTAAAATTGCATTACTTTCAAATTCATTAGGATACAGAACACACAGACCTTATTCCTTTTGAGACAGGATCTCACTACGTACCTCAGGCTGGCCTCAAAATTGTGGCCCTCCTGCCTCACATTCCTGAGTGCTGGGATTACAAGGCGTGTGTCCCCATGCTTGGCTTAGAGATTCTTCTTCATATTCATCTGCTTTTTAACCGTAGATCTAAAATCAAACGTATTAAATGCCCACAGTCAATCCTTTGCCAAACTTTCCCTAATTATTTTTGGTTGAATGAAACTTAACCTCTAGGAGACTCCTCAATGAGGTCTCTGAGGACCTTATCTTCATTTCTGCCTTTGAGGCTTTTATTCTAAAGCTTTGACACTTGAAGACACCTTGGCAAAGTATATGCAATTTTTTTCTTGGAAATGATGCGATATACCTTTCTATTGTATGTTGCATTTGAGCAGTTTGATGCTTATTGCTTTTCTCTTTCTCAAGGTTCTGATGGGTTTTTGTTTTTCATATTTATTTAATCTCTACTGTGTACACATGTGTAAGCACGCATGCGTGTTGCGTGTGCAATAGCACACTTGTGAAGGTCAGAAGACGGCTTCGTGTTGTTTCTCCCCTTCCACCTCTCCATGGGTTCCGGGGATTAAACTGGTTGTCAGGCTTGGTGGCAAGCAAGCCTACCCACCGTGCCATCTTACCAGCCTAGGTTTTCCTGTATCTTTAAGGCCTAATAGTGCTATCAGTTGCTTTAGTTAGCCAACCACCCTGAAATTGGCAGCTTAACACAACAATTTATTTTATGTGCATGAGTGTTTTGCCTACATGTAAGTGCACTCATGTCATGCAAAGCTTGCAGAGGCCAGAAGAGGGGGTCAGATCCCTTGGAACAGGAATTACGGACAGTTGTTAGCCACCATGTGGGTGCTGAGAACTGAACCCGGGTCCTCTGCAAGAGCAATCTGTGCTTTTAACCACTTAGCCAACTCTCCAGCCCCAACACAACAATTTTTAAATATTTTAAATTCATTCTTTGTACATGTATACAAGGTACCTCGATCCCATCCCGAGTTCCACCTCCCACTCCTCTGGAACCCCCCAATACTTCCACCTCCCATCACCTCCTCCATCACCTCCCATCACCTCCTCCACGACAGTGCATTATTATCAGGGTCTACTTGCATTCTGCTCACTATCCTATGGCCAGAGAGGCTTACACGCAGGCCCACCATCAACGTGGGAGGGGATAACCCATGTCCGCCAGCTGATGTGACTCATGGGGGGTGATGCTGTGTGTCAGAGTTGATCAAAGTCATCTTTCTGATACCCAGGTGACTCTTTCACTGGGTTGATCTAGTGAAATCTATTGAACCTATCACTTGTGGATAAGGGTCTGTCATGTTTTTCCTCATATTTGTGGCTTCCATTTTAAGGGTACAGAACAGGATTTTCATTTCCTGCTTCTTCTGTTTTTTTTTTCTTCCTTGCAGTAGGTTCATGGAAGTAACGATGGCTTCCATCTGAGCATTTTTGGTTAGTTGAGGCACACTTGCTTTGATGGTGTAGTAAAGCGTGTTTCTTTAGTGGGCAGCTTTTACAAATTGGACAGAGAAGAGTTTTGAGTCCTGTGACGTTTTGGTTTTCTTTCGTCTTGCAGCTGTTTGACATCATCTCCTGACTGCTTTATTTGCTACATAGTTCTCGGGGGAAACTTCTGTTGGCTTTTTAAGACACGGTCTCACTATGTACCTCAGGCTGGCCTCGAATTCACACCCTCCTCTCTTTACTCCCAGATGACTTCTGCATCCTCCAATTTCACATCCGCTTTGGACCTTAGCCTCCGATTTGATAAAACCCTTTTGCAGTGGACTTTGATTTGGGCTTGATTCCTCTTTTTCTTGTGGGTGTTCTTCTGGTCTCTCTGGTTCTGTGGCACTTGGCAGTGAGTAAAACAGTGTTCACTTTTCAATGTCGTATTTGTCTTCTTATGCTAAAGGTGGGATTTGTGTGGCTTTATCTTTCCAGTTGAGAGAATAAAAAGAGGAGTAGGTGGGCCACAGTGACCTTGGCTGTTCAGACATGTGTTTTAGTTCTCACTGTGAGACAGTTTTACTGCTGTGTAACTCTTGGTTTCGTTCATTTTTTTCTCAGTAAATGAAGACATGGTCCTGTCTTCTGGAGTTCCAGTGGCTGTGGAGCAATCAGCCTTCAGTGAACTTGCTGCTCTTGTGATTGATCTGTCTCTATTGTGGCTGCTTTCTCTCCTCCTGGAGTTCTTTCGTTTTCCTATAAGCTGAGGTGTAATTTAAAAAGATTACCTGGGGGCTGAGAGAGGACTCAGTGACTAAAAGCACTTGCTGAGCCAGCTTGTGGATCTGAGGTTGATTCCCAGAATCCACATAAAAAGACGAACACAGTGGTGTGCATTTGTCATCCCAGCACTCCTAAGGTGTCGTTCTCCACAGAACGACAGAAACGAGACGCCAGCTCATCAAGGTAGAAGACATACACACAGACATACATACACATATGCTTGTGCACACAAATGTGCACACAGACACACACCGCCTGGGCTGGGATGTGGCTGAATGGGCACAAACCTGAGCCACTCCAGGTTTGACCCCTAGCAACACACACATGCACACGCACACACACACGAGTTCTTTGCATGCACTCACTTCACTTCTGCTTTCTTTCTACTAATGGAGCACTGCTAGGCCTCAATCAGAAGCCAAGCAGATGCAACCACCCAATTTGAGACTTCTAGCTTCCAGAACTGTGTGCTACATAGACCTCTTTATAAATCCTCCAGTCTCAAGTGTTCTGTTAAAGCAACAAAAAAGCACCTGAGACACCTTAATCCCAGAAATGAACAGGCAATCAAAAATTGCTGGTTTAATCCCTCATATTTTATAAAACTCTCTATGCTCATTCCTCATGGAGAAGTGACATCTTCCAAGAACTTCTAGACTCCTTTGGCTGTTACAGTATTACAGTACTAAGTGTTTAAGTTTACTCATTCCAGCGTGAACTCTGCAAGAGCAAAGAAGCACCATTTTCTTCTTTCGACTGTTCTTACTATCTGGAGTAAGAAGTATGTAAATAAATGGTTACTGAATGAATGGGTGAATGTTACTGAATGAATGGGTGAGTTACTGAGTGGTCTCAGCAAACTGAAACATTTTCTAAAATAACTGTCATCCACAGACAAGAAAAATAATACTGAACCTAATAAAACTATGATAGCTAAAATGTCTTCTATCAATGAACCAGGTAAGAAGGAAGAACTTTTAGACTGAAGGATTTAGTTTGCTCTCGAGTACCTCCGAAGCTCCTAATTAATTTGAGTGCTACAGCAATGGCTCCAGAAAGAAAGCAATTTCCTTTCCAGCAGCCACATGACCTTAGAGTTTCAGAAATGCTTATCCTCACACTGGGACTTATCCCTGTCTATGGCAAGGGCTCATTTGGACTCCACACAACTGATAACTGAGGGGCACATGTGTCGTCCCTGCCCTGGGCGCTGGTACCAACAGTTCCTTTAAACCGGCCAACTGTGCCAGCATGTTATCAGAGAACTACTTTTCTCCTTCTGCCCCCGGGCATATGGGAAACCAGAAGCTGCCTACAGATTTAGTGCATGGATTTATTTTCCATATTTAGCAAACATGTTTCTAACAAGTCTGGTGTCAAAAAATTCCTAAAATATATATATGATTTGTTAATCTCCTTCATGTAACAGGTTTGAATGCTTCCAGTAAATTTATTATTACACATAGTTCATCTAATAGTATCTGACGGTTGATGAAGACTACCCAATAGTCCCGTAGGACATTAGACTTGAACTGTCTACAAAGAGGCAGTAAAAAGAACTCTGTGTTACGTCTTCAGCGGCAGATGATGGTGATTCATGAAGAACTTTAGCCAAAAGCCTTCCATGTCCAAATATTTTAAAGTATTTTAAATGTCTGATGGGGGGTTGTTCATTTTTTAAAATTAGTGGTTTCTCATACAATTTTTCTTTGTGTACACTGCTCAGGAGTACCCAGGGACCAGGTGACAGAGCTGTGTTCCCTAAACTGTTCAGGACTTGGCATACTTGAAAAATCTCAGCAAGGCCCAAGTGGTTTTGCTAACGGGAATGTGGGGTCGAAAAACATACCCATTTGATTAGATGGACAGAGGAAAATGAATTTTTGAGCAGGAAGAGTGTGAAGGGATAAGGAGAAATGGAAAGAAAACAAGGAACAGGAGCTGCGATCTGGGGAAAGGGGACTGGCTGCTCTTACCGAACGCTGTTACCTACCACCATCCAGTCCAGAGCCAGCTTCACCGCAACCAACCAGCTCTCTGCACTGTTGGATTCGTTGGGGATTCCTCAGGCCATTTCCCATTACCTCTTTGCTTGCTGCCTAAAGTTGACAGGAAGTGTAAGATCCGGTCTACTCAGTCTCTACTGCCCCCAACTTGTGCCGGTCAACACAAGTTTGTTACCTTATTGTTCGGTAGCTCCAGGTCTGGTCTGGATCTCACTGGTCTAACTTTAAGATGCCAGCTGGTCATTTCTGGAGGCTGGAAGGGAGGATTCTTCTCTTTTGGGTCATTCTTGGTTGTTGGTTGTCGGACTTACTTAGTTCCCTGCAGTTAAGAGGACTGAGATCTGTGTTTTCTTGAATGTCATTGAGAAAAGCCACTCCCAGGTTTGAGAGGCCACTGGCTTCTTCCCCATCTAAAGCCAGAGACAGTGGAGAGACCTTCAAATTCTGTACCTTTCTCACCTGGCTTCTGCTGTTGCTGCTCTCTGACCACAGCAAAAATTCTGATTTTAAGGAACCGTGTGATTAGATTGGGACCCCATGGATAATCCATTCCAAGGTCTGTTTATCGTAATACCGGAAGTCCCTTGGCCGAGTTCAGTAACCTGTCCACAGATCCTGGGACGCAAAGAGCTGACGTCTTCTGGGTGGGGGATGTCATGCTATCAAAGCCAGAGTAGGGGTTGCTCTGCAAACTGAACTGTCACTTCTGAGAAATCCAGAGGAAGCAGAGATGTAGAGGGCACGTGCAACTGCGGGCTACTTTCTTTACGTAAATCCATGAGCAGGGTCTAATTCTCACTTGAGAATATCAAATTAGAAGTGTCAAGTAAAAACAGAAGGATTTCTGGATCAAATCTCTACCTAACACCTACTAGTAGACTAAAATGAACAGAAGGAAAAAAGAACACAGAAAACAAGTGGGGCACAAGTTACAGAATTTTAGAAAAGACCTAGAAATCACCTTAGCTCAGTACTCAGAAAATTTACAGAGCCAGATGTGGTATTTCATATCTGTAATCTTGGTATTTGGAAGGCTCAGGAGGAATATCTAGAGCAAGGCTAGTCTAGGCTATAAAGGAAGATAGCCTTAAAAAAAAAACTGTTTAAGTATTCATTTGAGATAACAGTAGATTTAAATGAAGTATAAGAATAATACCTAAACCAAATGTTTCCCCACAGCAACATTTCTTATGTAACTAGATGGGAACCAAGAAAATGGATGATAGCTGCAACCTATTTTATTCATATTTCTCTCATATTAATAAGCACTCACTTGTGTACATAGATAATTTGTGGAGTGTTCTGTGTAATTTCATCCTATGTAGATTTGAGTAAGCACCATTAGAATCAAGGTACAGACAATTATGTTTTTCTTTCAAAATTTGGACCTGCTATATGTGTAACACAGGTTGGCCTCAAGTGGGCGTATTACACTATGACTGGCTGAATTTATTATTATTACTACTGTTATTTGACACAGGTTCTCACTGTGTAGCTTTGCCTGGCCTAGAACTCAAAGTTCCATCTGCCTGTGCTTCCTGAGCGCTGGGATTAATTAAAGGCATGCATCACTACCCTTGGCCTGAATTTAGCAATTTTAAAACATACTATTTATTTTTATGACTGTTTTGCCTACAAGTATTTAGGTGCACCACATGCGTGCAAAGCCCGTGGGGGCCTGAAGAGGGTATCGGGTCCCCTGGAACAGGAGTTATGGAAAGTTGTTAGCCTGCCATGTGGGTGCTGGGAATCAAATTTAGGTCCTCTGGAAAAGCAGCCAGTGTTCTTGTGTTCTTAACCACTGAGTCATCTCTCTAGCCCTGAATTTAGCAATTTTTAAAGTGGGCTTTAGAGTATGAGAATTCATCTGATGTGCTTCAAGGGATGTTGCAGTAAAGTGAAGACAGGAAAGGCCAGGCCTAGTCAGCGGGACTCAAGCTTTCTGCTTTCCCTTTAAACAAATGTCTTTTTATCTGTTTCCCATATAGAGCTTACATACAGCATTTTATCTGATGAATGGATCCCACAGCTAAAAACCACTGGTTTAATCCAATACTTGCACTTTACAGAGAAGAAACTTGAGTGCGCATGTGTACCTGTGTGGTCCAGCACACATGGTTAACACTCAACCAGCTTTTGCTAAGTTAAGAAACACAAAACTCCCCAAACGCCAAACTCCCCACTTTTCTTCAAATGTGAACACCTTAAATTCAGCAAGCATAATACAATAATTCAGGCTATTTTTCCATCTTAATTTTTTTGTTGTTTAAAAGTAAACTGTCAAGGAGCTGGAGAGATGGTTCAGCTGTTAAGAGCACTGGCTGTTCTTGCAGAGGACCCACCCAGGTTCAGTTCCCAGCACCCACATAGTACAGACTCACGTTGACAAAAAAGAAGTTTTGAGAACCGCTGATATGTGTACCTGGGCACCTTCATCATAGAGGGTTAGACCTGTCAATCACTGGAAGGAGACAGTTTCAGGGTTAATTTAGAACTAACAATACAGTGATGAGAATATAGTGTACAATGGATCTTGCTAGAGATGGGTGTCTAGTTCTGTGGAAGTTCATAGCCTCACAGGATATTCTAGGTATATTGGAGGCCAGGATGTTTTGCTTACAGACAGATCTGGAGGGAGCAGGTAACGTTTTGAAAGAATAATTCTGTATCTGTAGAACAGTACACAATACAAAGCCTTTTATCACAGGGAGAGCCACTCCAAACAGAATGGAAAGGCTTCCAGCATGGTGGGATCCTCAAGCTCAGGCTAAGGAAGGTTTTGAGAGATTTTTGCATTGGGAGGGAAGATGACTTCATGATTTCTTCTTTTAAACAGAGAATGCTTTGGGAATTTATTTACCCTTGAGCAGGAGTCATGCTAATCTCTCTACTGTTCCAGTTTTAGTATATGTTGCTGAGTCAAGCATAGACCTTATGATCTCCTGACATGTAGCCCTGACTGGTCTGGAGCTTGGCATGCAGACAAGGCTGGCCTTGAGCTCATAGAGACACACCTGCCTCCACTTCCCAAAGGCTGCAGGGATTGGACTTCATAGTTTTTAAAAATTTATTATTTTTATTTTATGTATATGAGCATATTGCCTGCAGGTAAGTAAGTGCAGCATGTTGTGCACTGCCCACAGAGGTCAGAAGAGGGCATGAGATCCCCTGGAACTGGAGTTAGGGATAGCTGTTAGCTACCATGTGGGTGCTAGAAATCAAACCTGGGTCCCTTTCAAGAGAAGCCAGTGCTTTTGATTGCTCAGTCACCTCTCCAGCCCTAGACTTTTTGATTTTTAAGGTCTTTTCTAACTAGAGACTGCATGATCCAGGAAAGATGCATACCAGTACTACCAATAGAACCTTAAATCCTGGTCTGTCTTCCTGTGTATGAAAAAAACAAAACAAAGCAAAACAAATACTCACCTGAGAATTTATTTTCTTATGTAGGATTTTTTTGAGAGAACTAGTAGAGAGATGTATTTTTTAACCAGTATCTGAGCCTAGTATGTGCCTGATAGCACTAGACAGAGAGGACGTAACAGGAAACAGAGATGGACCTTGTCTCCATTGATAAAAACAAGTGAGAGGAAGTACTGTCACAGGATAGTGTCATATGTCACACTGGTAAATTTTCATGAGCTGTTCATCCTTGTTGAGAGCAAACTCTAGGAGCACAGCAGGTCACCCTGGCTCACACTTGAGCATCATTATTTAAAGTGTTCTTTAAAACTTTGGTCCTGGGTCAGGCTGGCTGCCTGGCTCTGAAACAGAGATAAAAGAAAAACAGCAAGGGGAGAAGGGCACCATATGCAGCGTGTCTCTGCTGGATGCTATAAGCACCCAAACTGATGCTCTCTCTGCTACACGCTATGTGTTCTTTTAGTTTTGTTTGATACATGCTCAATAAATTAATTCATTTGAAACTAAAAGTGTGGTTATCACAGATCATTCTCCCAACAGAACAGGTAGTGTGCATTTATATATTTTATATTTCTGTGTCCCAGACTGACACAAGAAATTATATTCAATCATTTACGAAGGACAGAAAAAGAGAACAAATTATTTAGTTTTATTAAAAATTTTCAATTTATAACCAAAATATACAACCACTACATTTAAAATCAGTTTTTTACACTCACAGTTAAAGTGCTAAGAAAAAACATTTACAAAAACTGACATCAGTCTACTGTAAACAAAATAAATCTACAACAGCAGAGTGCAAAGCACATCCAGCTACTGTGAAAGCACAGGCCAGGCTCAAACCAGGGGCTGGCCTTACACAGATCCCAACAGCGACCTTTCCACTCACTGGAAATGAACAATCTTAGCCAACATGGAAAAAAGAAAATGAACAAGACACAAGTTTTCATCATAAACACTTTCAGTGTGTTTATATGATAAGAATTTAGAATCACCTCAGGGATTTCATTCAGAATGGTGTTAAAACTAAATTTTGAAGCATTGATTATTTAGAAGTGTTTTCAGAATCATGAAAAGGAATATTTTTCCTGCCATTAGATCTTGAAAAACTGTTGATAATGGTAAAATGGGGAAAGACTGTTTTTGAACAAGAATGGACAGTATTCAACTGTGAATCTGTGAGTGAGCAGAGTATGCCAATACTGACTGACGTGTCTGTTTTTTAATGCAGATTTCTCATGAGGTGAGAGTCAAGACTACAGTCATAACAATTTCATATGAGTTGGTTAAAGCAATTTTCCTTCTCCTTAACACTGGAGGTGGGTCATAACTGGAAGGTGGGGCAGTGAGACGGAAACAGGGCGCCAGGACTTTCTAATACTCATAAATACAATGCCTGCTCTTCAAGGGCATTGAAAACGTACAGCATTTAAAGACATCACATGGCTTCCGTGTGTGTTAACATCAATGTGCCTGCTTTGAATGGAGATTTCTCTATGTGAGATCAAAGGACGATAGTCATTGATGGTTTAAAACAAACTCAATCTGCTAGAGCAGATTCCCCTCTTCCTAACACTTGAAGTGGGTCTATTTTGAACACTGGCTAGAACAGCTCGGGAGAGAGGTTCAGTAACAGAGCTTTCGGCTTACTTGAGAAACAGGTCAGATAAAGCCTGCAGTCAGCAGGGCTCAGGACATCATGGGGTATCCCCCAGGAAGAAGTACACCAAGACATTCCACCATGGACCTTTGAACGGCATAAGAGGGTATCAAAAACTAAGACCCCCAAAGCGTCTCCAGAGTGCTGTGTACTAAACTCACATTTGTTAGTGGTTGTCTTTATCATTCACAACATGGGGACATTTAGTCTGAATTTGAAACAACTGATAACTTTTTAGATCATAAAATGAGGGGTTTCCTGTACAGGAGTTTCATATTTTTACAGGTGGTTTTATATACTCACATGCTTTTATTCTTATAACCAGAGATGTAGGTATAGAGAAAATTTTCAGGTAAAATTTTGTGGAAAATTTGTTAACTCTATGACATACTATTCATTATTTTGGAATGTCTACCAGGAGAAAAGCTGCCATTAATAAAAACTGGGTCCATGTTAGATGGGAGGGGGTGTTTTCCCTCTGAATGGTATTTATAGACTACTCCCCTGCCATATTATGACAATATCTCAGCCTATAAAAGCTCCAAAATCAACCACAGACTTAATGAAAGGCTTATGTATCTAAAGTGCTCCCAAAGCTATTTGCTCCAAACTGATCAAATACCTTTGAAAATGGGGAATTTAGCAACAAGACAAAGCAGAATTTTTTTTGAGATGACTTAAGAGTTTATACAGTCTCTTTCAAAAGCCTTTGACAGGTCAGAAGGACGAGTTTCTACGAGAAGCTAATACCTGTTCCAGAAAGACATTGTTTGGTTGTTTCCTGACTATATATTAAGATAACAATGGTCATTTTTGACCCCTCATACCAGCAATTTCATGCGTTTAGAAGAATATTTTGCAACTATTCAGCTAGCAAGGATCTCATAGGCCTGACTGTCAGAGAGAATGGCTGATCTATAGGGAGAGTTATCTGCTGAGATAAGAAAGTGAGAGAGAACCAGACAAAACAAGGCTCAAAAGTCAGTTCGTTAAATGAACGTGGGCTTTACATATTATAGAAAATGAAGTAATTACTATTATCTACAGGTACCTCTTCATATAAATAATCCTCCAAACTGACCATCAGATTAAAATATAAAAAAAGTCTTTAAAACAAAACAAACAAAAAAACCCCAGGGTCTTGCTAGGCAGCCCAGGCTGGCCTTGAAACTCATGGCAATCCTCTGGTCTCAACCTCAAATGCTGGGATTTCAGACGAGTATCATTATGCTGGGCTTGAAAAAAAATTCAATTCTGTGGAATTGGCTTCTACTGCTCCTAGAAACAACGAAACAAACCAACATAATGTTGGAATTGTCAGTGAACTTTTCTTTTGGAGGTCGGCAAAGGGGGAGAGGTATGTCACAGTGACTGAGGTGACCATAACGAAGGGAGGTCCAAATCACTGACATCCCTTCACAGGTGTAATATGTTTTTAAACTTCAATGAGAAAATAAAACAAAAACAAATTTTGGCAACTGAAAACAATAGCTGAAAAGTTGTTTGAAGATGGAAATAAAGGGCAGGGCAGTGGCAGGGTGCGTGCAGGGTGTGGAAGGCCCAGTTCAATCTCCAGCGTCACAACAGAAAAAAAAGTTGGTGCTAAAAACGTGAAAAACTGGTGAAAATTGTGGTGGCGCAGAGCGCCTTTAATCCCTGCATTCGGAGGCAGAGGCAGGTGGATCTTTGTGAGATCAAGGCCATCCTAGTCTACACAGTGAGCTCCAGGCCAGCTGGGGCTACAGGGAGACCCTGTCTCCAAAAAACAAAACCAACCAACCAACCAACCAACAAAAACAGCATGAAAAATGGTGGTGGGTGGATCATGCCTAAAATCTGAAGTACTCAGGAGGCTCAGGCAGGAGGACAGAGGAGTTCCAAGTCAGCCTGGATTACACAAGGCCAGTCTGAGAGGTATAGCAAGACCTTGTCTTCAAAGGCCCAAGGCCTGGGAACTAGAGTATTTGGCTAGTACACGTAAGGCCCTGGGTTCAATCCCTGGTCCCAGAGGTAAGAGAAAACAAAGCGTAAAATATGTTCTGATTCTGGAGAAAGCAAAGCATAAAATATGCTCTCTAGATAATTCTAGAGAAATAAGAACATTATAAAAAGAATGATATAAAATTCAGATTTATTCTAATTCATAGCTAAGAAAGAACAGAAATAATCCCTAACAATAAGAACTTCCAGACTGTTATCGTCTTCCTTTCCTTCTCTGTCTCTGGTTTTTGCGACAGTCTCACCAAGCAGCCCAGGCTGGTCTGGAATTTTCAATCCTTCTGACCTAGCCTGCCAGGGATTGGGATTATAAACATGAGCAACCATACTGGGCTCAGATGAATATTTCCACTCTAGAGAGTCCTTGTTATAACTTTAAATATTCCACATATATGTTATTTTCAAGCACATAATCAGCTTAGCTTGATTCAAAGAACTACGATCTTTTCTCATGATTAAAAAATGGTTTCATATTAAATATTTCTGCTGATGAGACTGGTTCTGGGAAAATGATCTGTGGCAGGGCTAAGGAAAGAACTCTGTCAGCATTTCCAAACCGGAGGGCGGAAGGAGAGGCCAGAGGAATGGAGAAATAGCAGATGGCTAACAATAAATTACCCTAGGGTTACTTGGGTGTCTTGTTTTGGTGTTTCTTGCAGAATACCTCATTATCAATCTCACCAAAATATTCAATGAAACTGAACTTCGGGTTCAACAAATATGAGAACAAAGACTTGTGGAGTCAGAAAACTAAAATTGTTTTTAGAGACAATAGAAAACACATTATAATACAGCCGTGTTTAATGATGGGGATACAGCAGAGAAACATGTTGCTAGGCAACTGGGTCAATGTGTGAACGCTGTAGCATGTACACACCAATTATGATGCCTATGATGCTACCAAGAGATGTAATCTTACGGGACCACTGCCATATATTTGAAACTGGCCTTAAACTTCTGGTCCTCCCGCCTTAGTATGCCTCCTGTTTTCTGACTGAATGGTGGCTACAGTGTTCTTATGTAACGCATGACCCCACAGGCATCTGAAAGAGAAAGACTGGCTATCTACTTTAATTTCTGGAAGCCAGTAAAATGACCTAAGATAATGAATCAGGTATAAAAAAGAAATCCTATTAGGAGCTATGGGTGTTATTTAGTTCAGTGGTAGAGTGCTTGCCTAGCATACAAGCTAAAAACAAAGAAACAAATCCCCCCAAGTCCTATAACAGTGACAGTTAAAAAAAAAAATCATACTAGAAACCAGTACACATTTCTACACCAACTTTCCATAGTTATCTACTCATCAGACCTCAAGACAATACCTACATTGTAAGTCTATAATTCAAAATGTTCAAAGATATTATATGCACTAATGTAGACAATCAGAGCAAAGAAAGTGATCTTTAAAAGTAACACACTTCAACAACTCAGTTCTTGGAAAACATGATCATCTATTACAGAATCCTGCTGAAAGGGTGGAGCTGGTGAAATGTCTAGACTTCATTAGAGAATAATTTTTAAAATGCATTAGATTAATTAATTCATTTAATGTGTGTGTGTGTGTGTGTGCACCACACACGCAGTGCACATGGAAGTCAGGATAACTTTTGGCAGTCCATTCTCTATTTCTATCATATGGTCTCATGGATGAATGCAAAGGTTTGGAGGGAAGTGTCTGCCCAGCCACCTCACAGGTTCTATTAGTGGATACTCAAGTAACTTTTATGGCAATATTTTCTGCATAGTCAGAAAAAGTTAAAAATAACAAACATTTATCTCTAAAAATATTTCATGATTTTTGTTTTCAGAGGTGGGGTCTGAATTCAGGGCCCTATCTATCACTGAACTCAATCCTCGATCCTTCTAATAATATTTTAAACTAGAATATTCACCTGTCCACGGCAATCTGGTAGCCATGCTTACTTGATGAATGTGAGGGTGCAGTTTAAGAACAGTTACTGTAGGCCAAGTGTGGTGGTGGCTCATGCCTTTCATCCTGGCACCTGGGAGACAGACAGAGGTAAATCTCTCTGAGTGTGAGACCAGCCTGGTCTACACAGCAAGTTCTAGGCCAGCCAGAGCTAAGTAGTAAGACCTGTCTCAAAAAGAAAAAAAAAGTTGAACACAAAAATCCCATTCAATTTCTCTAAATTTCTTTGGGACTTCAAAATTATTTTAGTTTTAGTAAAAACTGAGATTCTTTAATTAGCAGCTGGGACCAGGACTATCAGCAATTTGTTAAGTTAATTCTGCTTTGAACACATGCTAGGAAGGTTCTCTCCGACCGGGCTACACAACCAACCTAAAGAGGTTATTGTGTATAATGTCATCTCTTTTCTATGTAGTAGGTTTACACTGGTGCTTAAGAAGACTTTTTCCATTAAGTCTGTGTCTGTTATTTAATACACTCCTGTCACTTTTATTATCTGTAATATAATTTTCCTCATTTGAAATCATTTAAGCTGGGCATGGTAGCACACACGTGCAATCCTAGCACTTGGCTGGTTGAAGCAGGAGGATCATGAGTTCAAAACCAGCCTGGGAAATACACATAGTGAGTTCTAGACCTGCCTGAAATATAGTAAAACTGTGTCTCAAAAAAACAAAAACAACAAAAAAAAACCCGCCACAAAAAAGCAAAAAAACCCAGAAATAAAACTAAACTTAACAGAGGGTGGGAGACTGGGAATGTAACTCAGTAGCAGAACATTTCTGTAGCATGAGGGTGTCCTTGAGTTTGTTCCCAGCACTGCAACACCAGAAAAAAACAAAAACTACGGACAATGAGAGTAATAATATACTAAGTCCTGCCGAGCTAGGGTTAAGCTGCATTAGTGATATAAGTGGATCAAGTAAATTAAAGTAAAGAGCATCCACAGCAATGCCTGATGGTCTAGGGGAAAGCAAATCAAGAGTCTAGTGGAATTTAGACTCTCAATCTGATCCTTTCATTCCCTTCAACTGCAGATGAAATGTTTTGTCTAAGGTTACACAGTTCACTGAAAGAGAGGTAAGACTAGATATCTGGTCACCTGACTAAAAAATCCTAGGATATTTAAAAAATACAATGTACTTTTACTAGTTATTAAAGAAAACCTGTCCAAAACAAAACCAGTCAGCTTGGAATTTTGAAAAGCCAATAAGCACAATACAAAGAAATATTTGAAAACTGGCAGAAATGAACAATCTTAAGGTTACAATAGTAATAATAAACTAATTTATTTGCTTCAAGAAATATAAGAAGCTTGAAAGAAAAACCTTTAAAATACCAACTTTGGCCGGGTGTGGTGGCTCAGGCCTTTAGTCCCAGCACTCAGGGGGCAAAGGTAGGTGATCTTTGTAAGATCGGGGTCAGCCTGAGTTCCAGGCCAGCTGGGGCTATAGGTAAACCTTGTCTCAAAAAAAAAAAAAAATTAAAAACCATCTTTACTAGTTGAGAGTAAAAAAGCAGAATAATAATCACTGAGTCTGTAAATTCTGAATAATTATAAAGTAAAAAACTTGTATATCAAGTGGCACAACAGAATTACAGTAAATTATGAACAATGCCACCATAACAACAAAAATGTCCATGAAAAAGGCAGAAGAGGTTCCTAGGAGGCTTTTCCAAACTACAAGCCCCCCGCCCCCCAAAAAAAACCCACTAAAGATAATTTTTCTTTACTACATCAAACTAGACTGAGTTTATTGGATTTTGTACTGGCTTGGGGCTTGATTAAAATATTAGTGAAAGCTTTAAAAAAAATCTTCACAGCCACAGACTTTCTAACAGGGTTACACAGAGTAAGAAATGGGCTTGCACTGACTCTATGAGGTCGGGAAAGAGGAATCCACTGAGATGGTTGGCTCTGGATAGACTTCAATGTTTTCTCTCCTAGAAGATGCGGCTCTTGATAGAAAAGCATAATCCTACACCAGTTTCATTATCAAAGACACACAGGATTAGAATGAAATTAGAAAGACAGTCACTGATGGAAGGTGAGGATCTCCTGGGCTTTTCCCAATGCTCACATGACTGGAATGACAAAAGAAGAAAACAAGAAAAACCACAAAGAGAGGCAGATGTGGGAACACATTTTTCATATAAAATAATCAAATTTATGCCAACTTACATAATTATATGTTACAGAGCGGGATTAAATGTAAATACCTTTTCTTATTTTAATTGTCATAAAAAGGCATGAAAGAAATTTAAAAGAATCATGAATTCATATGTAACCTAGTTCAATAAAACTACCATCCCTTGTGTTTTTGTGTGAAACTGGAGAAAAAAAGTTCTCATTTTACAGAAGTTTCAAAGAAATATACATATATACAAACAATTCTCATTGTGTAAGCTGGGTGACATGAGTTGATTGTTCATTAATTTAAATATTTACTGAAAAGCTATGTTCTATGTTGTTATTAATTGACTGTTCTTTGGAATAAATTATTGTTTGGAACTTAATATGTCTTGGATCTTTTGCCTAAATACTTACTAGACCAATATTGCTAAAATCAAAGTACTTTTCAAAACCATTTTGATAATATATTAACATTTTAGACAGAACGATTTTTTTCTCGGTTGTCAACCGAACAAAGAAAACACTAAGTATTAGCATATGCCAATCATCACACAAATTAAAGTTAAACATATGGTAAGAAAACTGTCCAGACTTGCTCAAGTTGGTTTAATCAAATTAAGACTTCAAACTACTGTTCTGCTATAATTCTTCAATGGTTGCTTCAAAAAGAAAGATTCTTAACCTGGAGCACCAGTTTGATAAATAACATGGTACAAACTGAACAGTGACTTAAAAAAAAATAAACTAATATTATTATGTACAGTTTGTAGAACAAACTCATGATAGCTGCTGAAGTAACTGAACAGTCAATAGCATTTATATATATATCAACCGTCAGTTTAATAGAGAAGAGACAAATAAATACATAAAAACCTGGAAGCACAAAGTTAAGATTTTTATAGCAACGTTCACTTCACTGTCTACACTTGGCCCATTTTATAAGAAAACCAACGAACATTTTGGCAGCTGATAATAATGCAGATGGCGAGAGATAACAACATCTTTGAGCTCAAACTGGTCCCTTCTATTTTAACTTCTTGTTTTTGTTTGCAGCTGTTTGTTTTGGTTTGCTCGTGCTGTTCTTAGGAGAGTCTCAGACAAAAGCTTCGTGAGTTATTCATCTATTTTTAGACAAGTTGTTAGTGGGGCCATCTAAGGTACAAGGAAGGGTCTACTAACCACCAATTGTAAGGGAACTCAGACCTCTCTGCGTGATTTTATTTCCAAGGAGAAAGATATCAGGACCGAGGAAACAAAACATTCGGGCCCCGATGCTCACGTGTGTCTTATGAAAAAGCAATCATTCAAACTGACAGACCCAGAAATAAACGTGACTATCGGAAAACTGGCTCTTCTGTCAGAGGAGAGCTCTGTTATAAAGGGTAAGAGGAACACACATGTGACTTACACACTTGTCAAGAAACGTACCACAGTAGACCTCAAATAAATCTCTTAAATCTTCAATAATCTTGATCCCTTACATTTCATAATGCCTTACAGTTTTCAAGGAGCTTTCACAGGACTCTTTTCATTTGATCTTAATTTGACAACTCGGTGAGGTAGGTAGAACAGATATTAATCTTCAATCTTCATTTCCAAACAAGGGGAGCTAGGCTCTGAGAGGCTGACTTGTTCAAGGTAAAAAACTAGCATATGGCAGAATCAAGCCTCTCTAGAGTCTAGAATATTTTTTCTAAGTGTGATTCCTGGATAACCTGCTAGGAATCATCTGTGGCATTTTTTTAAAAAAAATAAATACAGACTTTTAAAGACCTACCACTTTTGATTTATTGAGCAAGAACCTCGAGGGAGCAGAGCTGAGAATTCTGCATTTTCTAATGGACAAAAGAGTAGGAAACTATTTATAGCAGGTGAGAATGCAAAGTGTATGGCTGAGTCTGGCTAGAGCTGCCAACAATGAGACGAGATGCCGTCAGATCACCATCAGGGGTGAGTGAATTTAAAACAATGGGTTCCAAGCCTGGCTGCAATCAGTGTTACCCTGAGAGCCTTTCTAAGTGTGAACTCTCACCTGGGAGAAAGACATCGAGCATCAGGAATCCCCTAAGCCATTCTCCCCTGTAGTCAGGGTTAGGATCATCTGTGTTTTCTGCACAGCGCATCTAGCATTTTCCACAATTTTTCTTTCTGAAAAGTTTCATATTCCATAAAGTTTACAGGTCATGTAGAAAATCACTTAAATATTACAAGATAAAATGTCAAACTTTTTTTTACTTGATATTTTTTAAGATAAAAGATATTCATAGACAGTCATCATGCCCCACTTAGCGACAGCAATTTTCAAGACCCCAAATTAATCACCAGTTTGCACTGCAGATTATATATATTTCAGTTGTAAACAACAATGATCCAGAAATGGAAAACAGGGATGTGGGGCAAAAGCTGCAGCCAGCGGGCTGCTGGGGAACTCGGAGGCCATCAGCTCCCACGGGAGGGCCTGGATATCAAGGTCTGACAGCTTTGGCAAGGTCACATCTCATTGCATAAAAATACAACATGAATACAGAGAAAATCTTTTGCCATTTTGTAATTGTGTTTACCACAAAAAAACCCCTGTGTGTGATGCTTATCTTACTGCATGCTTCCACAGAACAGATCTGAATATGAAGTTCTCTATGAATCAACATGACTACCTGGGAAAGGATGGGCACAAATTAAAAGTTCTCCATCATGCATTTGGATATTATAAAAACATAGCCCATAAAAGTAATATTTACAAAAATAAAAACAACACAACCCTAGGCAAAAATGCTCATCTCTGCCTTATTCCAGTGCTAATCAAAACCCTGCCTTATCTCTGGATGATTTGATAGAATCTCAAGAGAAGCCCTCATGGACTGATCAGACTCCTCTGTGCACTTTCAGTCCATTAGCTAAAACACCCTTGCTGATCTGTCAAAGTCTTCTACACTTTAAAAAGTTCTCTTTTTCGCTTCGTGGCAATAAAACTACAAAGTCTTACGATTCGTCTGAGAAATAAGCCTTGCATAGAAAATCCCTTCAATTCTGAAACTTTGTTTTATTAACAGAGCCACCAGAATGTTATCTCACAACAAGTTCATATATGAAAATTTACTACAAAGCAGTCACCACACATATAGGATTTTTTAAAATATAAAATAAGTGGGTTTATAAAAATGCTTATCAGACACACAATCACCTCTTCACGACCTAGAAAGAATCATTTCTGTGATGACATGATGCTTAGTGTTTTGGATGTGTTGATGTTTCAAGTCTGATGAGACAGAGATGCAAAGCTCTACCTTCCCAGCAGACACACTCTGCCCCCCCGGAAAGCAAGAGGGCAGAATGGCCGAAGCCAGTCGTGCGAAGGCAAAGAGGAAACCTGCTTTTAACAGCACACATTTTCACCTTGGACAAGACAGACTAAGCACTGGTCCCATCCTCTTCAATCACACGATTCATGCTGGTGCCATGTGTGATGTGGGTCATGGGGTTGTTACTGAGATCTCTGATGCTGCTGTGTCGGGACTGTTCGTTGAGTCGATGGGAACTGCTGTGCCGGGAGTGGTCAGTCAGTCTCGACATGCTGCCGTGAGGTAGTCTCTCCTCCATCCCTCGGTAACTGCAGGGAGTGTACCTGGCACGGGAGAGTTGGCCTTGAGGTGGGCAGCAACGTACCAGAAAAGAACACTAGCCATTTTCATTAAAGGGTCTCAGTAAGTGAAGTACTCAGTAACGGACTCAGGGTTGTGAGCCATTTCCTGCTGCAGAATCAGCTGACAGGGCTAACAGAACTTAGGTTCAGGGTTAGATCCGATCCCTGAGAAAGGACAAAAGCTACTGCAGACCCGTCTGGAGCTGTGGTAAGTGTGGGTACTTTTCTTACTCAAATGTGTTTCCAATACATTGGGCTCAGACGGAGGAAACACAGTGGCAGAGGAAAGTTGGGGCTCTGCCCTGGGACTCTAGAGGACTAGTTTAATCAGTAGAAACACGAACTGGAATGGTACTAATCGACCAGGGTCAGAAAAGGGAGCACAGGAGATCGGATGAGAAATTCAGGTCCTTAAAATGTCAGTGAACAAAACTGGCCGCAATGACGGGAGACAGCCCTCGTCACTGCGGACTCAGTCATCTGGAAGTGGTATTATTTTCCCTAGGGCTTGGAGTTGTGAAGGGGCTGCCTCACAGAAGCTACACCTACACTACTCCATCCTAATGCTCAGTCACCAGTTCTTACAACAGCAAACTCTCTGACCCCTAGTTGAGCCAGCTGCCCACATCAGCCAGGCTTACTATGGGTGCTCTTCCCATCTTGAAGGCAGCAGCAAGGACTCACCGAGCCAATCAGGGGCAAAAATGTTAAAAAAAAAAAAAAATCTCTGCCACAAGGAATGAGAAATTTTTAGCTCTAGGCTAGTCAAGGTCATGAAAACCAATTACATTTATTTTATTAGCCCATTATAGAGCCAGTATGGTTCTTATCAATCTTTCTGGCATAATAGTGAGTTATTTCAGGGAAAGGACCATATTTTATCTTTTAATCTGTTATGCTATAAGAATTTTTTGCCAAAAACACCTTTTGTTCAGATACACATACACAGACTTTTGTAAAACATAATTTAAGGCAGTAAAAGTCAAGAGAACTGAGTAAACTTTACCTTTTAAAAATATTTTATTATTTTTAATGAGTATGAGTGTACTGTTTCCACGTATGTAAGTGCATCCATGTTGTGCAATGCCCGTGGAGGTCAGAAGAGGGAATACAGTTGTCGTCCACCATGTGGGTGCTGGGAATTGAACCTGGGGACCTCTACAAGAGCAGTCAGTACTCTTAACTACTGAACCATCTCTCCAGTCCTGAGAACTGAGTCTATTTTATGACTTTAATATAAAGAACATTCTGACTTTTGTTCTGTTTTTCCTTGTTTTTGTAGTACAGAGATAAGGGGCTCAGGGTTACAAACTCTTGCTAAATATAAAGTTTTAAGCAATGTTTCTAAAAAATAAACAGGGCCAGAAATGTTTGTATAGACCTATTATCCCAGCACTCTTGAGGATAAAGCCAGAAGAGCTTAAATTTTTTTACGTTGCATACTGATTATTGTTCTTCAAACTAAACAGAAGATTTTTCCAAATTTCCAAATATGATTTGTTAACTAATTTGGGGGTTCTCACTTCTCCATGGCTTCACAAGTATCAATTTAAAATAAGTATGAAAAATAAAGAAAGCAAACTATGTTTGCTACTAATGATAAAAAAATAAAAAGACAAGTCTGATGTGGGCGTACTTTTCTGTAATCCCAGCTACTCAGACTGAGGCAGAGGCAGAGGAAACGGCTCAGTGGGAAAGTGCCTGCTGAGGAAGCATGAGGATTTGAGTTCAATTCCCAGAACCCATGTAAAAGCCTGGCATGGTGGCATATGTCTGTAATTCCACTGCTCGGGGAGCAGACACGTGGATCCCAGGAGTTTGTTGGCTAGTCAGTCTAGCTGAATCAGCAAGCTCCAGGTTCAATGACAGACCCCGTCTCAAAAATGTGAGAACATTCAGTGTTGACCTCTGGCCTTCCCACCCATGTATATGTATGTGCACATATACAAACACATATATTCACCCCACACATGCATCAAAGAGGGGATGGCGGGGGCTGGGGAGAGGGCTCCACGGCCAAGGAGTGAACAATAGCCCCAGTTGTACACCAGCATCCACTACTGCTCTTCCAAAGACTGGAGTTCAGTTCCCAGCACCCATAGCATGCACCTCACAACTGGCTATATAACTCTACCTCTAGGGGATCTGACAGTTTCTCTGGCCTCTGTGGGCACCTGCACACATGTGTGCATACATACACACAGTAGAGACATAAAATAAAATCTTTTAAAGCATATTTTTAAAATGTATTGACTATTTTCTAAGAAAAAAACCTAAATTTTGAGTTATAAATAATATCTTTTCTTT
This sequence comes from Eospalax fontanierii, assembly GCA_035773235.1. Lineage (NCBI taxonomy): Eukaryota > Metazoa > Chordata > Mammalia > Rodentia > Spalacidae > Eospalax > Eospalax fontanierii. The sequence continues at coordinate 55,570,952 of CM069542.1, read as the reverse complement.
TTTGGATTATTTGTGTATGCGTGTGTTTGTGTTCATATGTGTGCAGGTGCATACCATGTACAGATATGTGCAGAGGCCAAAGGACTACCTCGGGTGTCATTTCCTTTGAGACAGTCTCCCACTAGACAGCTGGCCAACAGGCCCCAGGGAGTCTCTTGTCTCTGTCTCCTGAGTGCTGGGATTACAAGCCTGCGTCACCGTGCCCAGCATGTCTGTGTGGGTTCTTAGAACTGAACTCAGATCCAGATGACTGCAAGGCAAGCACTTCACCTACAGTGGTTTCCCCAAGCCAAAGAACACATTTTCATAGGAAAAATTACATTGAGTAATCATATCTGAGTAATATATATAACTATCCACAAAGTTAAAAAATGCAAACACTCTATGGATAATTAGGAATTAACTATATAGAAAAATAAATGTAATTACAGTGTTTAATCTCAATTATACATGTAGGAACTGTTGAATTTATGTACCTTTCAAGAGCCATTTAAACCAATGTAATTATATATTATACAATATAATAATACATTAAATCAGGATGGGTATTTTGGTGCTATTGTCAAAGATAATACAGGGCATTTCAAATTCAGAGTGAAAAGTGATGGCTTACTTTTCAATCATCCCTACTATCTGCTGCAATTAAACTAAATAATGAAACTCACTACAGTTCCAGCTGGATACCATTATTCACTCTTGCTCTCCCTTGCCAGGACACTTACATGCCAGCCCTGTCACTCACTCCCAAACTTGCACCTGCTTCACAATCACTTACTTTCTTTTTCATCCTTCCTCTCCTCTAACCACCAATTATCTATTCTTTGAATAAGTACTTATTTTGTAATTCTTAGAATTATGTAGGTGTCCACAGCAGATAGATCAATAATTACCCAAGTAGTCTGCATCACAGTGAGTGCTGGGTATTTGTGGCCCATGGCCAGGATACCTTGAGATAATGACATGGTCTAAAGGCAGCGCTAACATGCAAGGTTAAAACCTGACTGAAGCAAAAAGAAGGCTTCAGGAAATGGCTTTTGGAATTATGAAAATCCTTGTTCACACGAGACTAAAAGCCGCTCACACCTGCCCTATAGGTAGGGGTCCTAGGTATGAAGACTCATTCACCTTAAAACAGTATGCCTTCACCAGGCGGCCACCCATATCTCTCTAAAGTCAATATTTGCTCAATAAATTTGCTTATCGAATGCTCTTGCAAAAGACCCAGGTTTGAATCCCAGCATCCACATGGCAGCTAATGACTGTCCGTAACTCCAGTTTCAGAGGATCTGACATCCTTTTCTGACCTTCATGAGCACTGCACAACACGGATGCACTTACATACATGCAGGCAATACGCTCACATAAAATACAAATGTTAAGTTAAAGACAACTGCTAATCTATTCTTCCTCCACCAACCACGAGGCTGCATGCTGAGGAGACAGAGACATGTGAAACCCCATCTCATTCTCCAGGAGTTATAAATTAGCTGAGGAAAACCAACTCTACTGAAATTAGATCATAACAAGAAACGGTATGTCTGACAATGAAGCGGCTCATATCTGTAACCTCAGCACTGGGAAGCTGAAGAGGGAGGATTATGTGCTGGAGGCCAGTCTGGGCTATATCATGAAACCCTGTCTGAAAAAAAAAAAAGTTTAAAAAACTTTGGTAAATTGACTGCTGTGGAAATTATAATTAATTGTACATAATGTTAAAAATGGTCATGACTTCTGAGAAGCAAGGAAAGTCATTATCAGGAATCATTTCCCCCCTGGTTTCCAGGCACATACTTCTACAGACCCCCTAGTGTGTATGTAATCAGTTTCTTTGAATCACATGTTCACTCTCTCCTTTCTTAATTTCTGCAGTGCTTACTGAAGTCTGTGCTTTCTGAATTGTGATTTAAGGGAGCTTATCTCACAATTTTACTACCAACTATCTTGTACTAATGGTCATCAAATAATTTACCTTTAAGTTCAAGTTCCACTCAGATTACAGTGCATGGAATCTCTTATCCTTAACTTTCCTCAGAAAGCCTCTGCTCATGGGCTGAGGATGCAGTTTAGTGATAAAGCGTTCACCTAGCATGTGCCTGGTTCAACCCTGCACTGAGCAAGCAAACAAACAAAATCAGCTTTCCTCATTCATTCACCCGCTTTTCTCTCTTCTAGGGTATTTTCTTAGATGAGTCAATTTTTTTGCATTCCTAAAGGTCTAGAGCATCTACTGTACTATCGCTAACACACACTGTTTAAGTTATACCCTGGCTTGAGCCTTTATGTAACTGGTTCATATGTGCCCATTCGTCTTTTCTATAAAGGTTATACGTTCCCAGAATACAGAAATTAAAGTCTTTCTTTCCTATATATTCATACACAGATTGCTGCATGTATAGACGTTTTACTATAATAATTGTTCATTTATTATTGAAAAGGAAGAGGCCTGTTGAACAGGGGTCCCACAGAACCTCAAATAATACTGGCTATTGCCCTTGTTCTTGGTTACCCACCAAAACTTGATGGCAAGACCCTATTGCTGAAGACACTGCATCCATGAGCCGTAGAACAAACAAGGAGAAATCAAGCTGGTGCTGACCTCAAAGCTTCATTTCTACTGTATACCTTTCATAGAGCTGGGAGGTGCTAGGCACACTGCCAGAAGAGAAAAGTAATCATCAACCTTGCCCAGCTGTGAACCTTGTAAGCTACAGTTAACAACTGGCCTGACAAGGTATGTCGCCGGAGCACCAGTGGCCCAGTGTCACGTGACTCGTCAACCGCTTTCTGAATGAATTTAAGGTCTGTGCCACAGGATGGAGCACATACCTAGCCTTGCTATCAGTATCAGGCCAGACACCTGTGGTTAGGTCATGGTCATGGGGAGGAACCCACTACTACTTTCCTGATAAATGGACATAATATTAACGGCCCAATATCCCAATCTGTCACCTCCTGATTTTATAAACAGTTTTACTGAAACACAGTCAGTTCAATTTGACTACATACCGTCAAAGGCTGCTTTTATACTGCACTCCAAAAGACTGAATGTTGGCAATCAGTCTGACTTACAAAGCCTGGTTCCTTACAGGAAAAGTTTGCCACGTCCCAGGACACACTTTCTCACTTCCCGTTTTCTGTCTTCATTGGCTTACATTAGTGACTGAAACTGGTTATCTAGCACTGAGACAGCTATGTTTCACATAATTAGGTGTTTTATCTCACTGAATTGTTATGACGTTACTAAAGGGGTGAATATTATTACTATTTCTATTTTATAGACAAGGAAACAGGGTCATATCATCCAGATCCACATTCTTAACCACAATACTGAATATATCATCCTTCTAGATAGACTAGAAACTTATGAAGGGCAAAATACATGTCAAACTCTGTATTCTCAGAGCCTGGCACAGTGCCACTGGAGAACTCCTAACTGTCTGCTCCATTCATCTTTCTAGACTAACCATGGATACCTTGTCTCATCCCCACTCAGTGACCTTCCGGCACTCCAAGCTGCTTTTGTTTCATATCTAAACCCTGAAGTCCTTCAACTGGCTTTAAGTCCCATAATCTAGGATAACAACACCCAGTGAAGTTTCAAAGGCTTAATGATGTTCAGATTTGATTTCAGAACTGGCCAATCTTCTTCAAGCTGCGTAAGCCTGATGGAAGTCCTGAAATAAAGGAGGTTTACCAGCACTTACCTGCCATCACGTGACCTGTGGAGGCTGCCATGGTAGCTGCTCACTTTGCTGTGAACACTTCCTGCCTTGCTTCTTTGATCATCCACCATGGCCAGCTGAGTTGAAGAAGCATGTGTGGATGTTCCTTGAGTGGAAGTTCCTCTTGATTTTCTTATAATAGGAGTATTTGGGTCTCGCAGAAGTGACTGGGCAAAGTCAGGTTCCTGGAGCACCTGCCGGCTTTCATTCACTATCCTAGACAAAGACGGGGTAAGTTTAAGTTACAGACTCAGCCTCCCTATAGACCAACAAATTACACTGCTGGGCTGTACTGGCTGGTGCTATTCTTGAAGTTAATTGCTCTCGAAATTAAGTCTTTAGGAGCAATTTGAGGTAACACTTCTGGCAGAGGAAAGAATGTATCAAAAATTCATGCCACAAACTGGGCTTGGGGCCAACAATCCTAGATCTGAGATCTTGAGATGGGGGATCAGAGGTTCAAGGTCATCTTCAAGTTCAGAGTCAGCCTAAGCTACATAAGACCCTGCCTTAAAAGACTAGAAGAACCCCACCACCACCACGCCCTAAAGCAGTACGCCAGAAGATGTTTCCGTTAGGATAAGGAGTTTGGGATTTTAGTCCAACTAAAATCCGTCAGTGTGTTTGTGATTTTAGGCAAGTCATCCTCTAGCTTTCCTTCATGTCCCTTATCCATGAAGGGAAGCACACCACTTTATCATTTCTAAAAGGTACTTTACAACACAAGAAATTCGTGAATCTTCAGGCTCAAAATATTCAAAATGTAATGTAAAATAGAGAAAAGTATTTTCTTGCATGGTTTATGGAAGTAAAATAAAGGCCTCATTATAACTAGAGATATTTTTAACTTATGAGAGCATTTTTAAGGCTCCACATTGGTTTTGTGGCAGAAACTGTAGAATAAACATTAGTGGTCATCCTCAGAACAATATAAAAATTAAATTAAGTAAATACACAATTAAGTCCCAGCACATTAAAAGCTTAAGAGAAAAAATTGAAACGGACAAGTTATTGTCAGAGGTAAAAGTTTTTAACTGCTACGGAAGGATTAAAAGTAGATAGAGGTTTAAGAAGAGGAGTGAAGCAATAATTAAATTAATGAAAGAGCTAATTAAATTACTGTAAAGTGCTGTGAGAATTAGCTAAAGTTAAAATTAAATGATTCAACTAAAAATGACTCCAACACATAAAGACTGGATCCTATACTGAAAAAGTGTTTGAGGAAGTGTATGTAAGTTCTCTAAACAGAGCAGGCTGGCTCCACTTCCCAGGCATTTCTTGATTTAAAAAATTGTAATAGAATTCAAACAGATGATGAATAAGTTTTTACAGAGAGAAAACATGTCAAAGGTAGCATCATATTTAATGAGAACACCAAGAGCCACTAGACATATTTTCATTAATTTAGGAATATATATATATATATTTATATATAAAACCACCACTCTTAATTAACTACTTCACTGCTTCAGACTATAATTAAACAAAGGAAATAAATAAGGTTATAAAATGTAAAGTGTGCTGCACTAGAACAGAGTAACCATCTGTCTCCACAGCACGCGGACATACGTGGAAGCACAAGGGAAAAATCCCACAGTCTAGGTTAACTCTTCACATTAACTACCTGTGGGACTTTGGCCAGGCACTTAAAATGCTCTTAGTTTTCTTTGAAAAGAGGTAAGAATACATTCCAAACTTCACAGGAAAGTTGGGAAGATTTGTTCTCAATTCCAAAAAAAAATTATAATTTGAAAATTTTCACAATGATTAGTCTTCCTTCCAACATTAAGAATTAAGAATACCTTTAGTCTCAGCACTTGGGAGACAGAGGTAGGCAGATCTCTGTGAGATTAAGGCCAGCCTGGTCTACATAGTGAGTTCCTGGCCAGCTGGGCCTACAGGAAGACCCTGTCTCCAAGACCAAAATTAAGACTGCTACATTACAGGGACATCAGAGTTGTAAATTATGTTTTTTCTTCATTCTCTGAATAGTTCTATATGCTGCAGTATTTTTTGTAAATACTAAAAAACTTTTAAAAATTAAAATAAATGTGGAGCTACTCAACCATTTTCTCAAAATCTGGTCTTCAGGGTTCTAAAGATGGAGTTCCTATATGTTACCCAATCTGGCCTCCCTTTTTTTTGAGACAGGGGCTCCCTGTTGGTCTTCAGGGGTTCTAAAGATGGAGTCTCCCTATATGTTACCCAATCTGGCCTCCCTTTTTTTTGAGACAGGGGCTCCCTGTTGGCCCAGTTATGTAGACCATGCTGGCCTCAATCTCAGAGATCTGCTTGCCTCTGTCTCAAGTGCCACCATGCCTGGCCTATGCCTCAAACTCTTAATCCTCCTGCCTCAGTCTTCTGAACAGCTAGATTACAGACATGTTCAAGTGGGGCCAGCTAGTTTTTTCATTTTTGAGTAAGATATTACTATTAACTGCCAACAACTTACAACCCTGTCACAACACTTCTCCAATCCAAACTGTTTAACATAAACAACACGCTCAGGCAGCATGCACGCGCACACATACATGTACACATGATGGCTCTGTGAATACTATGAGAACCTATTAACTTACTCTTTTTTCCTACGACCGTGGAAAAAACTGGCCCATTCAAAGCATGTCTTTTTGCTTCCAACCCAAAAAATAGAGGGAATGCCAACGATGAGAGCCATCAGATACTTCATCAGAAAAAGAATCAGGTCTGGACGACTCATCTGAGTAACCTACAGGGGGTAAAGAAAACCATCTTAAATATGTACAAGGAAATTCCTATTAAAGGCAATTAAAGAAATTATAAACAAAACAGACAGCAGTAAAACAATGTCACAAATTGAATATTTTCATATACAAAGTTCTATAAATAATTTTGTTGCTATATGAAAAAAATACAGCCCTAAAAATGACAATGATCTCTTACATATTTTTATTTTACATGTAGGCATGTTTTGTCTGCATCTATCTTCCTCATAGTTTTCCAGCTAGGGTACCTTTTGCAAAATTATTATTGTCATTACTATTTTTATTATTACTCTTTAAATTATTATTATCATCACTAACTTTGCCCAAAACTACACTGACTCTTGCCTTTGGGTCCCCTTTTCCCAGCTAGAAGGGTGCCCTGTAGATGCCTTTTCAGGTAGCGCATACCAGAGATAAATTCGTTTTGAGCCTTTATTTTTGACTGAAACCCCACCCCCAACCTTGAATGATGGTGTAGTGTTAAAGCCTACTGCCCCAGAGGTCCTGTTGCTGCTGTTGAGAAGCCTGCCTTTCTGTCTCTGGTACTGGCTGTATCTTTTAAAGCCACACTAAATACTGTTCATTGTAGGTAATTTTGACTTACTGTTAGTATTCTGATTGTCCTTTTAATTAAGCTTTCAAGTCCACAAAGTTCTCTGCCATTTTTAAATCTCATTTTAAATGACTTCTCAGTCATTCTTACAGCATCCCCTTCTAGAACTCCCGATCAATGTGCACTGAAGTTCCTCCTCCTATTTCTTAAGGCCTAACTGTATAAGAACATAATTTTGAATACTTTTGTCTCTCTAGTTCATATTCTAAACTTTTCAGGAGAATTTCCTACTTGAATAACTCCCTCTTCAACCATGTATACTTTTCATTCCTTCTATTTGCTGATTATATTTCTATACTTCCTTATTTCACTTCTAAGATGCTTAATAAACTCTTGTATTCAGTTCTCTACCTTGATTTCATTTAGACTCTCATTTTTAAATATATTTTGAGACAGTCCCACTACACAGCCCCGGTTGGTCTTCAACTCAGAGATTCCTCTGCCTCTCTAGTATTGAGATTAAAGGTGCGTGCCACCACATTCAGCCCAAGACTATCATTTCTTTTTCTAAAAAATATTTTATTATTTTTACTTCATATGTATGAGTATACTGACTGCATGTGTGTAAGCACACCTGTGTTGTGCAATGCCCATGAAGGTCAGAAGGAGGTGTTGGATCTCCTGGAACTGGAGTTACGAGTGGTTGTCAGCCACCATGTGGGTGCTGGGAATCCAAACTGGGTACTCCTATAAGAGCTGTCAGTGCTCTTAACCGCTGAGTCATCTCTCTGGCCTGACTATCATTTCTTGCTTGCTTTCCTTTTTTTTTTAAATTGGGCTTTTGTACATTTCGTACAGTAGTTCTTAATCAAACTTAGACCCCTTCACATCCATGCTCCCTACCCCATCGGACCTCATGTATTCTGCCTCATAGATTAAGTCTTATCCAGTCAAGCATTTGAACTCTGATGTCCTTTAGTGCAAACTCATCCACTGGAGTCTAGTTAGCCTATCTAGAGATCGTGGGTAAGGCCTCCTCACCCTCACCCAGTAGTAATCAGTCTCCAATAGTTCCCAGGCAAGGGCTGGCTCACCACCCATTTCCCTTGATTCTCTCTGGGCCCCTGTCTGGCCCAGTTGGCATGGGTCCTGTGCTCGATGCTGCCGCTGCCACAAGTGCACGTGTGCAAGGAAGTGGTTTTATTATTTATCGTCAGGTGAATCTTAAAGACGCTTGTTTTTAAATACCTAATAAAACCTGGTAAAATCAGTCTACTAACATTTATTTCATCTGGGGATGACTCCATCTTCTGACTGTTATTTTGCTGGTTGCTTCCTTGGATGAGCTCTCGTCCCTCTTCTCCCCACCGTCCTTGACAGAGTCTTATCCCTTAATATTTCAACATTCACCTAAGATGAGGCCAGGTATCTACCTAACCACACTAACATCAATAATGCCTTAGGAAATGAACATTCTTTAATATCATTTAATACATGGCCCAAACTCAAATTCCCCCTCCCTCCTTCGAAGTTCAAGACAAATAGTTTGAAATGTTACTTGGTAGATCTGCAGTAAGATCTTTCTGTATTAGTACTTCAGGGTCACGCAGAATTACTTTTGCTGTATGCAGCCTACTAATCAAAAGCATGTCAAGAACTATCTAATCCAAAGAAAAGGTCTTGATAAGAGGTATGGTTTCCTGACCAGAGGCAATGGGTGAACACCTGTGAACAACAAAAAGAAGAACCAAAGTGTCTGGGAAAGCATGGAGCAGAGTAAATCATAGTTACACTGACAAGCAGAAGCTTCAACTCTCGGCAGATTTTAAATTTTTTTGTAGTTTGGATTTCTCTGCTGTTTCTGAGACAGAGTCTCCCTGTAGCCCCACATGGTCTCGAACTTGCTGTGTGGACCAGGCTGGTTTTGATCTTTCAGAGATCCTGAGTGCTGGGACTATAGAAGTGTCCTGCCACACCTGGCCTTATTTTGGAATTTTTAAAAAATCTTACCTGTAGAGAGCTGACTTAACTAAAGAATATAAAGAGGAGGAAACTGGACAACAACTGAAAACAATTACACCTGGTAAAGCTGTAACAAAGAAGTACAGCGGGAGAGTTCACCAGATTACAGAACTCTTGGACGCGTCGTCACCGTAGAAGGAGCCCTGGCCTGAGCAATGTGAACTCAGTTTTGGAAAAGTGCCTTGAATTGTGAATATGAGTGAACCAATCACCTGCATTTGGAATACTCGTGGACGAGTGTAAGCCTTCATTAAATAGGATTCTACTGGAGATCAAATTGATCTACAGCTTCCACCATTTAAATACTGAGTGCTACTTTGTCCTGGTCCAAGAGAGAGAGCAGCATCTGAGCCCAAGATTCTATGCCTTCACTGAGCTTCCATTCTAGGGAGAGTAAGTATAGACTGTTGACTAAACTGTTGCTCATAGTTCAGGGAGTGAAGAACTGGAGCAAGTGGGGACAGCATCTGGGGTGGGGACTGATAGAGAGGGATCAGTTTTAGATCAAAGAGATCAGTAAAGGTCTTTCCATGGATGTGATGTGCTAGCAGGAGTTTGAGGTGTATTCTGGAGTATAAGCACTTCAAACAAACAGTGATAATGACCATCTTGAGGACAAACCTGCTACTTTTGAAGAAAACCACGCACCAGTGAAGCTAGAGCTGAGCGTGGAAGGAAGAGCAGGCAGGAGGTAAAGGGCCGCACGATGTCTGATCCCACAGGCAACAGGAAGAAATACAGATTGTATTCCAAGAACAACGGGAGACCTGCTGAGGGCTCTGTTCAAAGGGGCAACACCGCCTCACGTTTTCAAAAGGTCATGTTGGCTACCAGATGGAAATCCACTGTAAAAGAGTAAGAGCTAGGGAAGAGACTGAGGAAGAAGGCCGCCGTGCAAGGGTGAGAATGGTTTGTCAGGGAGGAGGAGGAGGCAGCACGAGGCTGATGGGTTAGATGCAAGGTGCGAGAGAAGAAAAAGCTCCATGACGGCTCCAAATCAGTCTGATCGCCAGGGACATTCAATACCACTCACCAAGAGGGGAAAACGGGGGATGACATGTGGGAAGCAGGTTTCAGGAGAAAAATTAAGCTTGGAAATGTCATGCAATAGAATAGAATATTCTGGAGCTCAGAACTATACTGTCTAAACGATGGGGGAGGATAAGACTGTACAGACCGGAGGCGGGGAAGGGGTTGAGGTAAGACATCCTGTTTTCCAATTCCTTTGCTCCAGTGGTTTCAAGTACACAGTGCTGCCTTACAAATTAACATTGTTCACATAACAGAAATGCTTGAAATAAAGGGAAGGAGCCCTAGAAACAAAATCAGTAATACCCAAAGCAACTGCTAAGACCTTCAATTACATAGGAAACTGGAAGGAAAGCAGGGACGGAACATTCTGTATTGTAAGATTCTGTTTAAACCCCAAATTCCAGGGGAGACAAGTGAGCACCTGTGATGGCAGGGCACAACGAGAAACCGGCTCGAGAAACACGCTTTGTGAATATGCCACCGGCTCCGCCAGAGCCGCAAGACGCTGGGGAAGAACGGCTGAGTGACTACCACAGGAACTTCTCCTGCAGGATGAAGACAGAGAGCTGACCACTCACATGGAGAACAAGGCACACGGAGGCCGTGGTATCTAAAGCAGAATAAAGGGCTGGAGAGATGGCTCAGCGGTTAGGAGCGCTGGCTGCTCTTGCAGAGGACCCAGGTTCAATTCTCAGCACCCACGTGGCAGCTAACAACTCTCCATAGCTCCAGTACCAGGGGACACTCTCTTCTGACCTCCTTGGGCATTGCATAACAAGGGTGAACTTATACACATGCAGATAATACACTCATACACATAGAATTAGAAAAGAAAAACAGAATAAATACTAACTAGAAGGGCAGAGCCTTATTTAAATAAGGGAAAAGAAATATAATGTTCACTTTCTATTTTAAAATAGTCTTACGAATTGAATGCATACATTTAAAAAAGTAAAAATAAATAAAAACTTTCAAAAACAAGTTGATCGTTATATACTAACAGGGACAAATGAGAAAGAAACAAACTGTTTTATCTTTCACAAAAGTTCCTGAAAATATCAGAATTTTTCTGATATTATAAAATATCACCTGTTTTAGTTTCTTTTTTTGGTGCTGGGATAAAACACCCTAACAAAAAACACAAGTCTAGGTTCCAGTCCATCCTTGCACACAGGACACCTCTGCAGGAGCCTGAGACTGCTGGTCAGCACAGCCCGGTCAAGAGCACAGAGAAGATGCATGTACACAAGCTCACGGCTCGGCTGCCGTTCTCTGCTCTTACACAGTCCAGGACATCAATTCCTGTAGTCAAGACAATCCACACAGGCCCACAAGTGATCCTGATCTGGACAAACCCTCACTGAGACTCATCCCAGGTGAGTCTAGATGGTGTCAAGCTGACAAGCCCAGAACCCTAACAACACAAAGAACCCATCTGAGATGTTTCCCTGGCCTGTCATCTGGGAAATGAGGGAGAATCAAAAGCACAGAAGAAACACACGAGCATCTATAACAGCCTTGCTAGCTACAAATAGCCTCTAAACACCCGCTCTCCACAGGCACACCCCAGCTCCACTCAGCAGTAATCCTGTATGGCTTTTTTCAGTCACTATGGAGAAAACATTTACTTACATTTTGTTTTACCTGTTAAGATCCATAATCTAACAAGGACCCTGCGGCTTAACTTCTTTTTAATTAAATGGGAAAAATTACTTATACCGAAAGGGGAGAAAGCCACCTAGAGCATATTTACTTTATTCGGTGGCCTAAAAATTCAGTTCATGTTTTTGAGACCATGACTGAATCACGTTGGCAGAGTCTTTGTCTCTTGGCTCCTTTTCCTTATCAAGCAGAATCTATACTTTTCTAATGGAGACTCAGACCTAATTAGATTAGATCTTATTTTTTAAAGTAAATTAATTACAAAACATTGACTCATATCAAGGATGTGGTCAAGGTAAAGCTCTATAAAATGAATTCTATATATCAGACTCAGGCAATCTGTCATGTAAGTAACACAGAAAGGGTTTTTTGTCGTTTTCCCTGGAACCAATGATGGAATGAGCACAGGGCCACACCCTCCAGCCACCAACATTCTTGAACAGAGGCTTCTGATTCCAACTTTTATATACTTCTTAATTACATTACACTGCTTCATCAGCCTTTACTTTTATTATACTTTGAAAGGTTGATTACTTGCCCCAACAACATAAAAGTCTGTTATGATGCTGCAGTAGTTAAGATAATGTAGCACCAAGAGATAAACACATACAGATGAGAGCAGCACACACATTTCACACACAAAAGCTTCACGTATGACTAAGGCAGTACTACAGACCAGGCTAGTCAAGAAATACTGCCAACTAGCTGTCTACATATTTGGAAATAGTAACTCTCTTATACCAGATATAAAACATATTAACAAGTCAAAGCTTATAAATTATATTTTGTTCCTCTCAGGAGAGCAATGATTTTTTTTAATTTATTTAATTATTTTTATTTTATGTGTACAAGTATTTTGCCTACATGTAAGTGCATCCACGGGTGCAATGCCTGCAGAGGCCAGAAGAGGGTGTTGGATCCCCTGGAACTGGAGTTAGTACAGTTGTTAGTCTCCATGTGGGTGCTGGGAACTAAACCCTGGATCTTTGCAAGAGCAGCCTGATGCTCTTACCTCTGAGCATCTCCCCAGCCCCTGGAAAGCAATGGCTTTAAGGTAAAGCACCACTGGGCTGGGCAAGTGAGTTGGTCAGCAAGTCACACTTTTGTATTTCAACTATCTTTTCTTGTCTAAATTTATATTCTCCTGTTCTTGGGCAATCAATTTATTTGTATCGCTGTGAAAAATGTCTACTAAAGTAGGATTTCAATTCACAGATTTTCCTTCAGTGATTGGAAGGAAATTATTATGAACTCCATTTTGAAATAAGTTTACAAATGGCATTAGTTTTCTAAACACAGACACCACTGCCTTAAAATAATTACAAATGTAAAGATTAAAGAACAAATATGTATCCTATGACTCAAGCACACAAGTGAGGGGTCAGACGGGCAAAGACAGAAAAACAGCTACACGTAACCGAAAGGAAAATACAGCAGAGCTCACCAGATTCAGAAGGAATTGGCGGGTGAAGTGCTCAGTGAAGCAACCACAAAGTCCCCCTATCTTACAGATTTATCAGGACAGACTGTACCTATGATTTAGCTTAAACCCAGAGAAAACTCACAAAGTAGATGCAACAGGGCTTAAAGCCAAAATTTACTCAAGAACTTAAAATGAAAGCAGAAATAGTAACATTATCTCAATCCGACCATCCCTTTGCTTTGCTGACATCATGAAGATGTTACACTTGATGGTGCAAAGGGCACCATCCTCCACTTTTACCCAAATCACTTGGCTGGTGCTGATAAGCACTGACATCTTTGTAACCCTTAAACAGGAAACAGGCAGAAAATGAAAAAATACAGTATCCATGTATACCATCCAATAACAGATACAACAAGAGAAACAATGGAAAACCTACAGGATTTATTTTTATCTTTTTTTTTTTTAAATTAAGATGGGATCTCCCTATGTAGACCAGGCTAGCCTTGATCCTACAAAAGAGATCCATCTGTCTCTGTCTCCCAAATTAAAGGCATGGAACAGTAGGCCTGGTTTTACCTTCATCTTGACATACACAGGGAATGGCAGGTGCTGCTCACAGTGTAGCACTCACACCTGTAAGAAGTGTAATTTCTTTCTGAGATTTCAAAACAACAACAACAAAAACCTACTGTTTTTCCTCCCAAAGAAAAACACATGAAAGGTAAATCATTCTGCAAAGTTTCATTTTTTTCAAATAGAAACTAAGGAACACTCAGAAAAGGAGGAATGTGCTAATACAGAACAATACACGAAACACGTTTCTTCTTTGCTCAGTGTGGTTACAACACATAACTTTCTCAGCCCTGTACAAAATGGACATAGAGGTTCAATCATGTTCTTTAAAGATCAAGTTCTTTAAAACCTCTTAAGACTGTTCTGCAACTTGGTTATTTGCAAATTAAGAAAAACCTCATCACACATTTTCATAACATTTAAAACTATTTCATTTTTGAATAGTAAAATTTCACTCCTGATTTTATAAACATATTTATATTTGCTTTTCAGGGTGTATACTTTATCTCTCAATTACATTCATTTTTTAAAACTCAGCTTTTCAATAATATTAGGCAAGCGTCTCTGAACTTTTCTTAAAGAATGTAAGAGCAGGGCTGGTGAGATCGCTCCGCAGGTAAGACGCGTGCTGCAAAGGCCTGACAACTTGAGTTTGATCTCAGGACCCAGAAAGGTAGAAGGAGAAAACAGGCTCCATGAAGCTGTCCTCTGACCTCCATGCACATACTGAGGGTCATGCACCTCTCCCATACAATGAGAAATCATTCTTAAGAAGGATATAACAGAGTGGTGCGGGCACAGTTTCCCTGGAAAAGTGCCTAGCATGCATGAAGCCCCAGCACCAAACAAAAATCAATACGAAATCCAGTCCTAAATTAATCTGTATTTACATGTATCAAGAAAGAGTTGTAACATTCAGCATTAAAAACCACAGGTAACTAAGTTAAATAACTGAGGCGGGGGGGGGATGAAATTCTTGTAAAACAAGAAATTAGAGAGAGAAAGAGAGAACTGTTAGAAATTCTTGATTATCAATGAACTGAGTTTTGACACAGCTCACTAATTTTAGAATTAAATCAATTCTGACCAAGATAGTGATTTTTCCTTTTGATCCCACTGGATTCCGGATGTTTTCTTTAAAAAATTGTATTCACCTATTTATTTTTGTTTTATGTGTATGAGTGTTTTACCTGCATGTATGTAAATGTACCCATGTTGTGCAATGCCCATTGAGGCCAGAAGAGGTGTCAGATTCCCTGAAACTAGAGTTATGAATGGTCGTTAACTGTCACGTTGGTGCTGGGAATTGAATTGGGTCCTCCACAAGAACAGACAGTGCTCTTAATCACTAAGCTGTCTCTCCAGCCCCTTAAGCTTTCTCTTTTTCTTCTGAGATAAGGGCTCACTAGATACCCCATGTTGGACGCACACTCTCAATCCTCTTGCCTTTGCCTCCAGAGGACTGGGACTCCAGAAGTGTGCCATCATACCGGACTTAGAAATGACGCAGGAAATGTGCCATCATACCTGGACTTAGAAATGACGCAGGAAACTGTATTGTCGGAAGCTGTATTGTGTCAGGGACACAAATTTCTTCCCTCTTTCCTAAGCTTCTATTTCCAGACAAACTTCCTAGTTCTTTCTTTAGCATATTTACAAAATTCTTGGGATGTGGATGCCTTGACACAGAGCTTATGGTCACTGACAGAATATCTGTGATTCACCTAAAGAGATGGAAGTTTCCTCTCTCCTCTTCCTTTCTTGTTTTGTTGTCTGGGGAATCCAACAGATTTCACAGCTGACATGATCAAGCAGGTGACTAAAAAGTCAAGTATGCAGCTATAAAAACACATTAAGGGTTTTTTTTTCATGGTTTGCTAATCAACATTCCAGTCCCCACCCCTTTCTCTTTCTTTCTTTAAAAAAAAAAAAAAAAACACAACAACAACTCATTTTGTTAGTGCGTGTGTAAAGTCCGAGGACAATCTTGTGGGGTGAGTTCTCAACATCCATCGTATTTGGGTTCTGGGGGATGAAACCCAGGTCTTCAGGCTTGCACAGCAAGTGCTTTTTGGTTTTGCTGTTGTCTTATTTTGTAGCTGCTGAGCCATTTCACTGAGTCTTTTTTTTTTTTTTTTAAAGATGAGGTTTGACTGTGTATAGAAAACTGACTTTTCAGACTGGTAATCTTAAATGCAGAATCCTAGATTTTAACAACCTTAACTCTGATGGTTTATCTTGCTCATACCAACTTCAAGTCTTTTTCTAAACAGCTAGCTGATACTGAATCTTTTCAAAGCAATCAACTTATACTTCCTGAACAGAATTCTTTCCTTTCCTCCTTGGTTATCTTTTAATTCAATTGTTTATTTTAGCGACACATCATACTGTGAAAAAGTGCTTAAAAACAAACATAATTTACTATTAATAACTCCTGGTAGGAAGAGAAATATGCACATATTTCAAACAGCATCACCTAGCCCAAGCACACCCGGTGTAGTTGGCATCAGTTCATTTTAGAGACCTTGGAAGTATCTTCTAACCCAGAGAGCCAGTCAGTTAGAAAAGTCAGTTGTCCTGAGTATACCCAGCATCTGTTTCTGGCGCTCTCTGATGTCTGAGGAAGCTCTCACTTCTTGCATCTACCACTAGCAGTTAAGGGCCAAGCACAAACCAGAGTTTTTGCAGAAGACAAGCCACTGAACTAAGGAATGAACATTTTGGAGGAGGAGGAAAGAGACTGCTGGGAGAAAACACTACAGTTCTCTTTGTTGATGTCCCTTCCATTGGAAGGACTACGGCATTACCAAGAGACCTGGGAGCCACTGGCCCTGAGAAGGTGGTTAGTTTTAAGCCCTGGGGAGAAGGCTTCTCATCTTCAGATCATCATCCTTTTTCTAATCACAGTGCAAACGGTACATTTCCGACAGGGCCACAACCAGAAGCAGACGAAGCACAGCAATCTTGAAAGCAGACTACTTGTCCTTTCTCTTATGAAAAGGGACAAGGGGAGCCCTTCTAGACACATTTATACAAGATTCTTTAAATGGATAGCATGCAGGCAACTAGTCAAGCAGTAGGTTTTCAGAGTTATAGTCACCATTCTCCCTGCATCAAGCATGCAAAATAGAACTGTGCTGTTCACATAGGAATGTGGATTTGCATGGATTTGCATTCAGAGTGCTGCACTGGGTGGCATTTTTAAGACACCATTTATTTTTACTTTGTCCATAGTTATCCTTTGAGACTTGAATGTTATATTTTATTTTAGGGTAGAACGAACAGAACATTTGTCTGAAAATCTGTTTAAATGACTATATCTGGTCACTTTTAAACCACAGGATCCACAGTCAGGCTTCCTACCACTCAGAGACATCTTAACCTGGCCATGAAGCATTTACATTGCTAGCGCTAGAGAGATCAATGCAATCTTTGCACACTTAACAAATTCTGTGGTTTTTACTATAGAAAACAATCACATTCTTTAGGACGTCTTCACTAGGTCTTTCCAGGTTTGTCTGTTGCTGGGTGCTTATTCTGTGGTGTATGCTAAGCAAACTTTTGATCTTTTGAAGAAAAAAAGACAGTAAGAACTTCCAAATAACTGTGCTTTAGCCACAGAATACCTGACTCAACCTTTACTTTCTTCCACTGGATTGTGCATTCCCTCAAGTGAGGTTATGTCCTAACCACTCTTGCGTCCCCAGTAACCATCAACATGCCGGAACAGTAGATATCGATAAATGATTCTGAATGAAGGAGTGTTCAAAAGGAAAAGTAAGTTGTGGTTTACGGAAAAGCAGTTTCAACATTCACTTAATTTTACATGTGAGAAGAGCTTCAGACATCCTGTAAGATTTCAGAGCTGGGGCTTCCGATATTGCTCACTTGGAAGAGTGCTCACCCAGCACGTACAAGGCTCTGGGTTTGATCCCCAGCACCATATACATGATGTATGATAGCACACACCTGTAATCTTGGTCCTTGGGAGGTGGAGGCAGGAGGATCAGAAGTTCAAGGTCATCCTCAGCTACAGGAAGTCTGAGGTGAGTGTGGGTTACATGGGACCCTGTCTCAAACAAATTTTAGAGCCAAAAAAATTTATCAACGAAGTTACTAACTTAAAGACACAAAACTAGCAAGTGAGCCAAACAATGACAATACAGCGGTGCTTTTGCATAAGAAGAGGTATAAAATGGCTGGGGAGGCAGCTCAGTGGTTAAGAGCACTGGCTAGTCTTACAGAAGATTCAGGTTCGGTTCCCAGCACCAACCTGGTGGCTAACAACTGCCTGTAACTCCAGTTCCAAGGTATCCGATGCCCTCTTCTGACCTCTGAGGGCATTGCACAACTTGGTCCACTTGCATACATGTAGGCAAAAACACTCATACACCTAAAATAAAATAAAAAAGAAATGGTATAAAATGATATTGAGACTGTAGGCTTTCGAACCAGGAGGTTCACATCCTAACTTCATCACTTCCTGTATGACTTTGGATAAACTGTGTATCTGACTTAGTTTCTTAAGTTTCTTAGTTTCGTAGTACAGTTCAATCTAACTTCCTGGGCATAGTGTGAGACTTAAAAAAATAATGCATATAAAGCCGCTGAGTACAGGATCTGGCACACAGTACATAAACTAAAAGTCACGGGAGTGGGGGACAGAAGGACATGGGTTCAATTCCTAGTACCTCTATTTTATACCAGCTGGGCATGGTGATGCATCTGTAATCCCAGCATTGGGGAGGGAGAAATATGTGGATCCTTGGGGCTCTGCTGGTCAGCCAGCCAACACCCAATGTTCTCTTCTGCCACCACATACACACCTGTGTATACAGACACACACACACCCCTTAGAAGCTACTATGATTATTAGACTATGTAGCTGATGTCCTACCATTCTCATAAACTACTGGCACCATCCCTTAAACTGGTGTGGTGTTGCACTCAGTCTATTAGAAATAACCCTTCATCGACATGTCTTACAGCAGTAACAAGTCATTTTATTTATTTAATATAGTGATATAGCAATATTAGATTATATGAAATAGCTTAGTATATCATACAATAAAAGGAAGACACTCCAAAGAAGAATGCAACCATGATGATTTACATGAGACAGAAAAAGTGCTGTCATGATTTCATAACGTAACATCCAAAGTGACAGAGACAAATGCTTGGTGTTGGTCAGGGGGTGAAATGATAAGCTGCAGGCTAAATGACTGTTTTGTAAGTAAACTTTTACTGGAACATTCTCTTCCTTGTTTAGGACTGCTTTTGCAGTACAGCAGCAGAACTGAGCATTTGCAACAAAACCCAATACGGCCAGCAAAGCCTCAGGCACTCACCATGTGGCCCTTTACAGAAAGGCTGCTGTGGCCTTTTGTAGATATGGCAGCCACACTGAATTTAAAAAAAAAAAAGTAAACCACCAAGCATGGTGGATCACACTTATAATCCCAGCACTTGGCTGGTGGAGGCGGGAGGATCAGGGGTTCAGGTCAAGGCCAGCCTCAGCTACCTAGCAAGTGTGAGGCCAGTCTTGGCTACCCAAGACCCTGCCTCAAAAATCAAAATAAGAAAAAGGGCCCATCACTGATAGACCAGCTGTAGTTATAGTGTGTCTTAAATGGCACTCCTGGCTTCTGCTACACGATCCACAGTGGCTGCAATATCAGCCACTCATTACACTCATTGCTAATACCTCCATAAAAGGATTACAATGTTTTCTAGGGGATTTCACTTTTTTCGTCTTCAATAGAAACTAAAAAATTTTAGAAGAAATTAACTGGGACTTAGGACATGTATAAGCAGAATGGTTTCCCCTATCAAGAACTTGGAAGAACTTATTACAAAGAAGCACCACTCAGTGTCTTTAATGATACAAGTGCAACACACACTGGTTTCTCTTCTGGGCCTTTTGTGGGTAGTCCTGATTACTTTTGAAATTACCTGGCAAAGTAAACAGTCCCTATCAGAAAATGAAGCTAAAATCATAATAAATTAGATTTAATGTTAGTCTGCTATTTTAAAGTTTTCCTGAATCAAGACTAGATAAACAACAGATGGGTTGCCTTGTGTGTCTGGAAGGATAAAATAATGTTTGTTTTTCTATAAAAATCTTTTTTTAGATTCTACAAATGGTTCTAATGTGAACTTGATAGACTGAGCTGAGCTGTCTGAACCATGGAAATATATTTTCTACTACTGAAACAAAAGTTCTAGTGTCGAAATTCCTTGGGACATATTGCACTGGGTTTAGATGAGTCAAAGACATGGAAAGGTGAAAGGACATTTTAGAACAGGAAACATATGCTTTGAAAATTAATATTTAGAAGAAAAACAGATTATACAGTAGAGAATAGAGGAGACTTATGTGGTGTGTTAACAGTGAAATTTTGCACTATACAGGACACACTGGTGAGAAATTTAAATTTATCTTAATCAGAACTCAAACGGTAACTACTGTGGCATATTATTTTCCAGCATCTTACATGAACAAATGGTAAAGACATAATATGAATTCAAACTGTCTTAGTCCAGTTTTTAACTAATATGTTCTGCTACATTCAAAATCTATTCTAGGAATATTGCAAGTTTTGAGAATTATAACCCATAAAATGCTTTAAGTTTCTTAAAAGTTATTAAATAAACAAAATGGATTGTTATTTAAGAAAAAAAATGAAGTATCTCAAAAATACTAACATGGCACTTAAATACTCTAGGAACAAACCACTGCTTTTAAAGATTTCTTCTAAAATCTTTAAAATCATGTATGTGTGCATTCTGTGTGTAGGTGTGAGCACATTCATGCATGTGCCTCAGGAAGCCAGCAGGGCTGGCCACCCAATGAGGGTGCTGGGACGCCAACGCAAGTCCTCTGCAAGAGCGCGCTGCTCTTAACTGTTGGCCACCGTCAAGCGCCTTCACTGCTTTTACACTGCGAAGCAGTGCTCTGACTAAATGTTCCTTGTCTTCATTTTCTGAGACATTATTTCACGTAGCCCAGCCTAGCTGTGAACTCTCCATGTGGCCACGGATAACCCCTGATCCTCCAGCTTCCATCTCCAGGGTGCCGGGACAGCGGTCATGTGCCACCAATACCAGGTGTATGTGGTGTTGGGATCAAGCCCAGGACTCCCTGCTTCCTAGACAAACACTTTACCAGCCCTAAATATTACCTTCCATAGCATAAAATAAATAAATAAAATAAAAAAATAAATGAACATTCTTCCCCCCTAAAAAACACCCACCAACTGCACAAAGTATTTTAAAGTGTATGCAGTGAAATTTTTTCAGCAAGAACATTCGTTTCTACAATTCTTAACTAATTACATCCAACCTACTTTTCTTCAAATCATGAGCTTATATATACATGCAATTTACATTAAGCCCAACTGGCATTTTTAAACAATGTGATAAATTAATTCATGAACTGACTTTTAGATATTTGAAACCAATCTTACCATTTTAAAAATATTTACTTTTATTTTATGTGTATGAATGTACTGCCTGTATGTGTGCAAGTGCACCTGTGTCATGCAGTGCCCCAGGAGGTCAGAATAGGGTGTGGAATCCCCTGGAACTGGAGTTACAGATGGTTGTTAGCCGACACGTGGGTGCTGGGATTCAAACCCGGGTCCTCTGAAAGAAGGGCCAGCGCTCTTAACCGCTGAGCCATTTCTCCAGCCCAACCTTGCTACTTTATCAAAAGCCAAGGGTCTTCTTTCTCGCTTGCTTTGTGTCAGTTGTTAGGGTCTAACTACATTGCCTAGACTGTCCTTCAACTCAAGATCCTTCTGCCTTAACTTCTAAGTACTTGGATTCTGAGTGTGAGCCAGGCTCCTTGGATGGCAACCTTTATATTTTTAAGCACAGGCAATGCTGTCTAGTCTTTCTAAGTCACCTGAGGCAGCAAGTCCAGCTTTTAAATTTCCCATTAGACATAACCATCAGAGCCCCTGCATGTGCTTTTTTAGGCACTGCTCAATGATAGAAAATCCCATCGGACAAGTGATGCTACTTCGAAACAGGAATTCAGCGCCCCAGGGGTGCAAGATTCCATTCAAATGAAATTCTGAATGAAAACTAATATCCTAATATTTGAATACTAAAAGGCCATAAGGTGGGACAGTGTATGATTATTTACATGAGGTTCCTAGAGCAGTCACACTCACAGAGACAGAGAAGAGGAGGGGAGGGCTACTGTCAATGTTTAGCCTTGGGGATGGTTGCTCACTTTGAATGTACTTAGAATTATACACTAAAGATGGTTAAAACAGGGCTGGCAGAGTGCTTGTCTAGCAAGCACAAAGCCCTGGGTTCCATTCCTAGCACAACATAAACTAGGTGTGGTGATACATGCCTGTAATCTCAGCACTAAGGACATGGGAGATAGGAGGATCATGAGTTCAAGGTCAATACAGTAAGGTCAAGGCCAGCCTGGTCTATGAGAAACCCTGTCTAAGGAAAAATGGTAAATACTGTGATATATATTTATATACACATACACACAAAGAAGACCATTTAATAAAACCACAGAGGTGGCCAGGCTCACAGTACTGTGATCCAGTGTAAGCCACATAACTTCAAATGCTTTCAGAAGCAGGAATGAAGCTATGTTACATACTTTACAAGGTGATGGTAGGTATGAAATAACAGCATGGAGTTTACTTGCAGTGAGTTCCTCTCTATAGCACATCATCCTCTTAAACATGCCAGGTCCAGTTCATTTGCTCAAGTAACATTAACAACATGAAGCCACAAAGAACTTACTAAAATGAATTATTACTTCAAGAGAAAGGTTAATACCAATTCTGGGATAAAAATGAACAATAGAAAGAATTTTAAAATACATAAATACTAGTGTTATTAATGATGAAATGTTAGTGTAAAAAATGTTCCCATCAAGTTTTAGAAAATTTTTCAATGAAAAAAAAAAAAAAAGGCCAGAGAGTCTCTGACTTAAATAAAAAGCTTTCAAAAAACAAAGAAACAAACAAAAACTGTGAGTCAATATGAGAAAGTGGGAGAAAGAATAATAACCTAATGTGTTATAATCTTTTGATTAAATTTAATCTCCTCCCCTCCCCAAATTCTGAAGATGAAGCCCAGGACCTCTCATATGTAGGCAAAACCCCTCATTACCACAAAGCTACATCCCCGGCCCCAAAGCTAAATGCTATACACCTTTTTAAAATTAGGAAATACTGACAACGTATGAGTTATGCTTCCAATTCAAGAATCCAGACAAGCAACAATAACATTAGGAACAAAACCCAAACACATTATGCATGTATGTGAAAACTCAGATTGAATAACTTTCTAACCCAATTTCTAAACTGCCTCAAAGACAAAGCAGAGCCCTGGCCGGCCAAGACAATTACTACCTGAGGAGTGGAATGGGAGCTGAAGAACCCAGAGGCCTTTCACTCACCACCCAAGTCTTCTTACCTCAAAGGTAGGAGGACAGCTTTTTACTGCAGGATACGCCAATTATCCCAAAGGACAGACAGCTCTTACGGGAAACAGAAGAACCAGAAGGCTAGTAAAAGGCAAATCTGTTATTTGCAGACAAGATTTCTACAAAGAATACCTAAAAGAATCTATAAATAATTAGGACAAAAGAACTCAGCAGGAATGCCTGATATAGAATCAATACACAAAGTCCATCAGTGGCATTCTTGTATGCCAGCAAGAATCAATCTATCACTGTAACAGAGATAATATGTTTGGAACTGGGAAAAACTGTAAAGTAATACAAGGAACAAATGATCAAAGAAAGAAGACAGAGAAAACTCAATACTACAAAGGCGACTAGTTTCCTTAAATACATCTGTAAGTGAAGAATATTCAGAATCACATCTTGGCCATATTTTCAGGAGAAACTGATCCATATGAAACAGAAAAATACCAAGAACAGCAAAAACAAATTTGAAGATCAAAGGGAAAAAGCAGGACTCACACATGGTTAAGCAAATCATTCAATAGAACAAAAGACCCTAAAAAGAAGTCCTGACAGGCTGTATTACATTCAGATGGACTTTCTAACAGTTCAGAAAGCACATTGGCTAATTATATGGAAAGATAAAATTATGCGTTCCTTACAACACAGGAAAAAACAAAATTCAAGTAATTAGAGATGAGAATTAAAAACATCAAATTGTAAATAAATACTAAATAACTGCTAGAAGAAAACATGGTTCACCATTTTTATGACTTTAGAGGTTTCTTTAAGACACAGAAGATGGGCTAGAGAGATGGCTGATGGGCTTAAAATCATCGGCTGCTCTCGAGAGGACCTGGGCTTGGTTCCCAGAGCCCACATGGCAGCTCACAAGCATCTGCTAACTCCGGTTCCAGGGCATCTGACACTTCTGGTGTCCATGGACATTGCTCACATGTGGTGCATTTACATACATGCAGGTAAAACTCAGACACGTAAAATAAATGTTTTAAATAAACAAATAAAACATAGAAGACAAAAAAAGCACAACTAATGCAAATAACTAAAAATACCAAGGGTGTTTACACAGCAACACAACAGCCCTACAGAGAGACACAAACCACAAGAGAGATACCCTAGCAGCCAATAAGCATATGAAAACATCATCTTCTTACAATAAGGGAATGTAAATTACCACAAATCCAGGACAGCATTTTAAAGACTGACAAGAACTTCCAGGTCTGATGGGGAGAGAAGGGAAACACAGACAGGAGGAGCATAAATTGAAATAACCACTTGAGTTGAAGACACTTTGATCCTACAACACAACAGGTCCACATTTTGGTAAACAACCCACATAGAACCTTATTCATGTCCAAAGAAGAGAGGTATTACAAAGGATGATCATCACAAGATGTTTCATCAAAGCAGAGAAATCAGAAACTCTCACACAGCTTTCCCCAGAGTATGTGCAGTACAGTCACACCACAGTGCATTCCCCCAAGTTCAAATGAACAAACCGAAGTACACATATCAGCATATTTGCCTTAAAAAGCATAAACCTGAGAAAAGCAGAATGATGCCATTTATACACATTCTTAAATCTGCATACGGCTGGCTGGTCTGTGGGTGCCTACACAGACACAGTCTAAGAGCATCCGGGAGAATGATAAATGCCAGATTCATGAGAATGGTTACCTTAAGGAGGCAGGTGGAGCGGGGCTAGGGACACCGAGGGAACAAAGAAGACAGCGAGGGACACAGAACTTCACACTGAAAGACAGTTGGGCTGCAAGCGGTGTTTTTCTGTCTTTAATGATATATACTTCTTTACAGAAAATACATTTTAAAAATAAACCAGGACTGCAGTACTAACACCAAGATATTTCAAAAACAAAATGCTAAGTTAAAAAGACAAGTGGCGGGGCTGGACAGATGGCTCAGCAGTTAAGAGCATTGGTTGCTCTTCCAGAGGACCTGGGTTCAGTTCCCAGCACCCACATGGCAGCTAACAACTACCAAGAACTCCAGCTCCAGATGTGCCACCCTCTTCTGGCCTCTTTGAGCACTGTACATTTACATACATGCAGACAAAACATTCCTACACATAAACAGACAAGAGAGAGATACACACAAAATGTGATATTGTTTATACACTGCGTGAAACAATTTTCAAGCTACTTGTATAGAACTTCAGGAGACTACTATACTCCAGGATGACAGTTTCTTCCATG
Source organism: Eospalax fontanierii (assembly GCA_035773235.1). Taxonomy (NCBI): domain Eukaryota; kingdom Metazoa; phylum Chordata; class Mammalia; order Rodentia; family Spalacidae; genus Eospalax; species Eospalax fontanierii. The sequence continues at coordinate 55,545,539 of CM069542.1, read as the reverse complement.
TAGGGAAAGCGAGGACGAGGATTAGGGAAGGTTAGAGCTAAATCCGTAATATGATTTCTAAAGTAAATAATATGGGAAATTAAGAAAAAAAAAGTAATAATGTTTCCACGTTGTAGTGGTTTGAATGAGAATGTCCCTCATGGGTCTAAGTATTTGGACATTTTGACCCCAGTTGGTGGTGCTGCTTGGGGGTTTGGGAGGTGCCACTTGGCTGGAGGAAGCACATCACTGGGGGCCGGCTCTGAGAGCTCTTAAACCTTGTCAGATCTCCGGTCGCTCTCTGCTTCCTGTGCCTGCTTGAAGATGTGACCACCTGACTTTCTACTCCAGCCACCTCTGCTGCCGCACCTCCCCACCATGATGGACTCTTACCCCTGGAACCGTGAGTTCAAATAAACTCTTCTTTCCATAAGTTACCTTGCTTATGGAAGTTTTATCACAGCCACAGAAAAAGTAACTAGAAAACCACATTTACATGTGCATGAGTGTGGGTAACCGTAGTAGCAACAATAGAGAACAGTTAGCAAGAGAGCACAGAGTGCAGAGACACTCCTGTTTTCATGTGAAACCCTAAAAATAACCCAGGTTATAGATTCAAATCCTCTCCTCCCATTAGAGATAAGGTGAAGCCAGTCCCAGGTTACAAAGATAGTAGAGCAGAAAAGTGAGGTGAGAAGACAGACTGCTCCAAGGCTCACAGACCAACACCTAGATTGTAGAAGAGTCTCTATTCTCTGATGTGTGCTGGAAATGTTCATAGAAAGCTTTTAACCCCTGACTGTACAGACACACACACACATGCACGCACCTGTTAGTTCTAAAGGTGCCAAAAGAATTCTAGGATGTCTTGAAAAGAACAGCATCCTGCCTACTCTAATTTACCAATTCACATGTTTCAGGTTTGGTACTTTAAAGGACTACTTCATAGCCAAACATTACCTCTTTACTAGCCTTGAAACAACACACACTTTGAATCCTCGATAACTTAGAAAAGGAGCAACTGACGTAATTCAACCAGCTCCCTAATTAATCTTCAGTTCTGAAGACCACAGTAAGAGTTTTCAGTTAAGTAAGTCTAGCAAGAAACTTGATAGTTCAATTATCCTTTTTTTCCTACTCTCATTGTGACTGTTTTTAAACAACAATAGCTAATATTTATTATGACAGTGTATTACACTCTATATAGGACTTTTTGCACTGTACAACAAATGGGAAACTGCCACCCTCATCACCAAGAGTGAGTGCTGACTAATGTGTTAACCTCAGCGACCATTTCTTTAAAATGTCCTTCTTCTCAATCTGTAATCCACATTCTTACTACTGTTATTTACTAATTTCTAAGATGTGCAATCAAAAAATAATTTAAGTTTTGGCTTTCTAAGAGTTCACTGTTGAGTAGAAAGAAAAGTGACCAGAAGCACTTTAGTATAATCATAAGTATTTTAATAAAGTGTGTAAAAGGTCTTAGATGGCTGGAAAGGCGGCTGGTACACTAGAGAAAAGGAAAACTGAAAGACGAGTATGGTGGTTTGAATGAGCATGTCCCGATAGGCTCTAAGCAACTAGACATTTTGTCCTCAGCTGGTGGTGCCATTTTGGGAGGTCTTGGAAGGTGTGGCCATGCTGGGGGAAGCACGTCCCAGGGGGCAGGCTTAGAGAGTTCTTAAGCCTTGCTGGATCTCCAGGCACCCTCTGCTTCCTGTGCCTGCTTGGAGATGTGAGCATTTAGCTTCTGCTCCTACTCCAGCCACCTCTGCCGCCATGCCTCCCCACCATGATGGACTCTCGACCCTTTGGAACCAAAAGCTAAACAAACTCTTCCTTTTATAAGTTCCCCTGGTCAGTGTTTCTATCCCAGTAACAGAGAAGTGACTAATACAGTGAGGGGCAGGAGACTTGAACACCTTTAATGAGAACTTCTTTTTAAAAAGAAGAAGACGGAAGATAATGAGGGGACTGGACCCTCTGAGCTGTTTCCTTGACTACACTCCTAAGACTCTCAGCTGGAAAATACCACCATACACAGGCAAGTCACTTAATATTCTGAAGATTCAAATGAGTTTTAAATCGGAGAGAATCCGAATAAAGGATCTCAGAAGTTCTGTCTAGATGTAAACTTCCCCCAGTATCTCCAACTCAAAGGTACATCACGAAATATTCAATGTGCAAACAAGAAAACGGAGATGGGAGGCGCTTATACAACTGCATTCTATTATTCTTGAAAACAATTCAAATAATTCTTAATCTGACCACCAGTGAATGTCCACAAAAGCCAGCACCCTTCTGTCAGGGATGGGAACCTCGTCTCCCACCCCTTGACCTCCAAAGAATCCATAAACGATTATTTTCTGATAATGGAAATAAGGTGCCCAAAATCCCAGTTTGGAAATGCAAATCATCTCTTAAAATGCAGGTCTATGCAGAAATGTGTATTTTATACTTATTGTATTTATCCATTATCTTCAGTTTAAAATCTTCATGTACAAGCCCATGGAGAATTAAAGGAAGACACACAAGATGAGCTCTTACACAACGGGCATGCTCTGCAGTATCACACATTCTGAGATTCGAAGCAAGGTCTCCCTTACCTGGTACGGACATGGAATGTGATATTCCCGGCAACGTTCTTGTACCCACGTTGTTTCCCAGATGCCACGGTAAGCTTGCTCATAAAAGTAGCATCCAATCACCACCAAGAGTGGCACCAGATAAAGAATGCTGAAAACACCAATCCGGATCATGAACTTCACTAATTTGTCTTGGTTTTCCTTCTCTAATGGAATCTCAATTCGAACTCTGTTTAGAGATATAATGCCAGCTAAGAGAAGAGAAACCCCAACTACCACATATAGGCAGAGGGGTGCAAGAACGAAATATCTCAATGCATCAACATCGTAGAGGCCAACAAAACACACGCCACTGATATTGTCGCCTTCAATTTTATTCATGGCTAAAAGGATGATGGTGAGAGTTCCAGGAAGGCCCCAGGCGCTGGCGTGAAACAGCAAGGCTTTCTTCTCAATAGCTTCACTACCCCACTTTGGCACAGCTGCTAAAAACCATGTGATGGTAAGAATTACCCACCATACACTGCCAGCCATAGTGAAAAAATAGAGTACCATAAAGAGCATGGTACAAGCTTTATTATGAGACCCTTGGGTCACGGTAGAAGCCTTATACTGAGCAGGGCTGGATGCATTGCAGGCTACACGGTCCTCAAGTAAAAAGCCAATGAAGAAGATTAATGATACCATCATATAGCAGACGGCATAAAATATTATAGGCCTTTCGGGATAACGGAATCTTGTGACGTCAATCAAAAAGGTTAAAAAAGTAAATAGCGTGGCAGAGAGGCAAATGATTGAGATCAACCCTATGAAATAGCGAGCAAAAGACAGCTCTTCTCTCCTAAAGTACATATTCGGACATGGTGGTGAGCAGTCCCGCACATGCAAAAAAGAATAACCAAGGTCAGGATCGATTTTCAGCTCTCGGGGACACCAAAAACCATAGTCCCTCTGGACTGCCACTGGGGCTCCTTCAGTGGGATCTCCAACTAAATTCAAATCCACAAGTCGAGGATATGGCTCGTCACAATCTGGAAACCTGAAAAACAAAAGATGAAGACCGTACTTACTTCCGGGGATATCTGATGTCACTTAGCAATTTCAATTTCTAACTTTGTACCTGTGACTTCAATTATTCCTACCTCTTCGAAATAAATAGGATTAAGGTAAATGGTAGTACCTTGGGGATAGAAATTTTAAATGGCATGGTCTTAAACTTGATTTTATTTTACCTTCAAAATCAACACTCTATTACAACAGTCCAACATAGACATCAATTTACATATATATATTTATTTTAGTAATATATATATTTTTAGTAATATATTTACTTTTATATAAACTTTTAGCAATATATATTTACTATTTTATATATATATATATATATATTTACTAAGGGGGCTGGAGAGATGGCTCAGCGGTTAAGAGCACTGACTGCTCTTGCAGAGGCCCTGGGGTTCAATTCCCAGCACCTACATGGGGACTAACTAACTGCATGCCTATAACTCCAGTTCCAGTGGATCCAGTGCCCTCTCCTGACCTCTATGGGCACTGCATGACACAGGTGCACTTACACACATGCAGGCAATACACTCATACACAGAAAATAAAACAGATAAATAAATAAAATAAAATAATCTTCATTAAAGGCATGGCCTAAGGTGCTGTTACATTAGCATCAAATAGCCCTACAAATGACTCAAACTTAGGAAATTTTATATGTACTCTCTCATTATCCTTTTGTGTGGGGAGGCTTGGGGGAGAACTGCTGTATATAGAATCCAGGGCTCTTTGTATGTGCTGAGCAGGCACTCCACCACTAAGCTACACACCCAACCCAGACTCTGCTTATTTAACTGGCTAACTAAAGGGTTTAGAAACCCTTAGAAGGCCTTTTAACGTTATCTAGCTCTTTCCTACCATCCAGTTTCTCTCCAATCCATTATATTTTTCTAGTTCAGTTATTTTCAAACTCTGACGTACAAAAGAAAGTTGAGGATTTTTTAAAATGAAAATTCTATCTACCTATCCCCACAAGTTACATTTCAGAATGCTACCAACTTCCCTTAGGACTGCATTCCTCGTATCCCACAGATTTGGGTGCATTGTGTTTTCATTTTCTTTTGATTCTAGGAATATTTAAAATCCTCCTTATTGATTTTGACAGCCAGCCATTCATCATCTTGTAGTGTGTGTGCTTCATGCCCATGAGCCTATGTGGTTTCTATAGTTTTTCTTGCAGTGGGTTTCTAGCTTTATTCCATGGTAGTGAGACAGAAAACAAGAAACAGCCCCGGGGAAGCACAGGAACAGAAGGGGCAGAGGAAGGAGAGGATCCAGGAAGGACACTGACATGATGGGTCTGGTACAGCAGACCACAGTACTCAAGCTCGGCCGGGGCAGGTCGGGGCTGAGAGAACAAGGTGAGATGTGGGTTTAAATAAATGCCGTAATTTTTGCTCCTGAATTTGTCTCAAACATCTCAACTTCAACACGTCTAAACCTCGCTTTGTTCCTTTGTTTTTTTCATTCTCCAGATGCCCTCTTCTGATCGGTCTACCCTTCGTTAACTCAGTCCCTACATCCAATCAGTTATGAATTCTGGGGCTTTCATCTAACCACTTTCACGTCTGTGTCAATTCTAATTCAGATGCTATTTACTTAAAATTTTATTTACTGTGCTCCACTGTTCTGTCTCCACATTTTTGCCCAGCTTAAATCTGTTGTTCACACTGCTCCTTGTTATCTTTTACATTACTTGGGTTGGGGTTTTCAGAATATATTCATTTAATAGTTACAAATTCAACAAATGTTGAGTATCTGGTACCCCAGAGTCTATTCTAGATGCTGAAGACAGTCAGTGACCAGAACAAAATCTCTTATTCTTCTAGAACTAAAATTCTGTCAGCAAAAGTCCTAAGGGGAATGAAGAGAAAATTTCCTTACCAAGACAAGTGGTTACAAACAACAAACAGAATGGCTATGGCTTAGCCATTAAATCATTAAATAGAAACATAAAGCATAATTAATTTGTAATAAATTGGATAAATCAGTTCATTTGGAGAGCTAAATAAATACAAAAGAAAGAAGGAGTTCAAATTGCTAACGATACATTAGTTCAAGTGACAGGTCACAAAGTTTACACTAAATAAAGAAAAAACAGTGAGGCTAGGGAGGAGGGTATTTAGTCAGAGGAGAGGCTGAGGGTGTCCATAAAGATAGAGAAGGAGTGCTATGGTCCACCTGCTCCCCCAGTCTCCGGGGCAGGACTTAATCCTCACTGTGGTGGTATTAAGAGACAGGATCCCTGGGGAAGTGATTAACTGTAATCCAAAATCCTCACGGATTAAGCTCTGATAACAGAGGCTTCAAGGAGTTTGCTTTCCTGTCCTTCTGCCATGTGAGGGTGTGGTATTCCTCTGCTTCCTATTGGCCGATCACAAACAAAATGAAAGAAGGAGAAATCAATATTGCTTCTAACAAAAACCAGGGACCAACCTAGAGGACCCCCAACAGGAAATGGCTAGGTAACTACAGGATAATACTACAATTAGCTATTAGGTAGTAATGTAATTAGTAATCACAGAAATGAACCAGACTTAGAGATATAAACATAAATACATGGGAGAAAACATGTTGTTTATGGACAGTATAACACAGAAGTGGCTAATAATAAATAATGAATGGTTAATAATAACTACCATAATGTTTACCTCACCTTGGGGAGAAAAAAAAAGAAAATGAGATCAAGATAAGCCCCAGCCAAAAGCACACAACTCTACTAGAGAGCTGAAGTGTTCTTTCATTATGTAGCTCAGGCTGGCTTTGAACTTGCAGTCCTCCAGCCTCAGCCTCCCAAATGCTAGGATTACAGGCCTGTGCCACCAAGCCCAGCTTGTACCTACAGTGTTTTATTTCCTATCTGAAAGCAAGCATTACAAAATGTTGAGACAAGAGACAGATAGATCATTTCAGGTACACAGGTATTCACCTTACTGTTCTTGAAATATTTCATTACATGAAACTATGTATTCGTATATAATATAGTATACTCTGACTACTACTAAAGCTCCTTCATACAAAATTGTAAGAATGTTCAATCAACAAACCCTCAAATCTCTAGCTGTAGTCTATATGTTGCATGTGTTTTGAAAAGCAGCTAACATTTTCTGGACTGGGTATCAGTACATGACAGAAAAAAAAAATCCAGGAAAACCTCAGTTATTAACATATTAAATCAAAGGAATTTAGGCTGTAACAATAATGAAGTCATGAGTAATTAATTTCTGTATTTTCTAATTTTTCAGGAATGGCATTACTTCTATAAAAAGAAAAATGTCTAAGGGAGAAAAAAATCAACTAAATGTATTTAATTCTTTTTAAGCTTCTTCATAGAAATGCCTTCTCTCTGCTTTTTTCATTTAATTGTTCCAAATTCTTACTAAAACATGAGACTATGAAACTGCTCCTCAAAGTTTATATACAGCAACATATATGTATATATATATAAACGCTGCTATTCAAGATTTCTTTATTTATTTTCAATGTGTATGTGTGTGTGCCTACATGAGTTTTATGTGCACTGTGTGTGTGAAGGTGGCTGCAGAGGCCAGAGGGCACTCAGATCACCCAGAACTGGAGTTACAGGTGGTTGTAAGCTGCCTGATATGGATGCTAGGAACTGAACCTGAGTCCTCTGTGAGAGCAGTATTTACTCTTAGCCCCCAAGTTTGCTTTAAAGTAGATGAATGAGAAAGCACGTATTTTCAAGCACACATCAGCATACAAAGATGACCCATACCTACTGCATTCCATATCCTCAGGCCAGGGCACACCAAACATCTCCATGAGTTTTGAACACTCGCTATAGGCCCGCTGACACAGCCTACGGCAGGGAAGTGTGACACGTCCATATTCCATACAAATAGGGGCATAGAGTGCACAAAGAAATGGCCGAAAATCCCGAGAACAATCCAGATTCACCATGGGGTGGAATGGCTAGGGAAAAGTCAAAGTTGAATAATTAGACATGGAGTTTTACACAAGTAAAAGCTTTTGTAACTTTCCAACCTTGCTATTCACCTTACAGAAACATCTGAAGGTTATTAATATTCCTAAGACTTAAAAATAAAATACTCTCAGCTCTGCCTACCCCTGAGGAGCTAGATTTGGCTAAGCGCAAGAATTACGGCAGAACTGGTAAATCCACATATACATTTAAGCATCACAGGTGATATTAAGGAAGAAGCAGGCCAGGAGTCCCCAATAACGTGATCCATTTTACATAGGGAAAAAACCCCCACACACAAGATACTCAAGGGAAGGAGAGGTTGACTACTTTATTGTTTGGTGGTGGGATTGTAAGGAGTTTTAATACCTTTTCCCTATTTCAATTTCAACATTTTCTTCAATTAACAGGTACCAAAAAGAGAGAATTAGTAGGAAAAAGACCCTGGAAAGGCGAGACCGGGAAGACATGTAGTCCACACAGAATCAGTGGCAGACTGGGAAGAGGCTTTTGCTGAATGTTCCTTATTCTTTTTACAGTTGAAAAAACAAAAGAACACCATTTAACAGTTCTTTAAACTGAAACAAAATATCTCAATACAGCTAAGGCTATAACCACAAACTAAGGAAACACAAGAAAACTAATGTCCTAAACATAACCCAGTATGAAATGCCCACTGTCAACACAGGGAGAGATTTTATTTAAGTGCACCTGGATTTCTATTTAATATTTTTCCAATTGTTTGTAAAATGTGAGTCACTGCTGATTCTGAACTGATTATAGATACTCTCACCACTAAGCCTAGTTGCTAAGACTTGATTAATTTATTTCTCTGCATAGTACAGTCAGAAAACCAAGAGTCAGGTAATGGATGCCAAAGAAACTAACTGGGACCTCATCCTAATTAATTACATGTGGAATGATTCTATCTTCAAGTCAAGTCACATTCTGAGGTACTAAGGGTAGGACTTCATTACGGTACCTTTTAGGGAGACACAAAACCATAACGTAACTGTTCATGGACTAGAAGACTCCATGTAAAGATGTCACTTCATCCCCTAAATGATCTATAAAATTTCTTATACGTATCAAGCCCTGGGTTTGATTCCCAGCCCCACCACTATACTTTTTAGTAGGCAAAAGTTAGCTTCATTCTAAAATTTATGACAAAGCAAAAGTATAGTGTTTTCAACAAATGTTGCTACAGCTAATGAATACTCATAAGCCAAAAATTAACCCTGCCTTATAGGGTTATCGACCTGAGTTTGGTTCACATCTGTAATCCCAACACTCCTACAGTGAGGTGGGAGGCAGAGACAGAAGAGTTGCCTGAAGCCCAAGGGCCAGCTGGCTTGGGGTAGCCAGTGCAGCTGTGGGAGCGGAAACTGTCTCAACAGGAAGATGGCGAGAACTGACGCTGTGATGTTGTCATCTGACCTCCACACATGTGCTGTGACATATGTGTTCCCGCGCATGCACACACACACACACACACATATTTTTTGACTGACATATGATTAACTATTGAAATATAAGGTCTACAGACTGAGCCAATGTTAGCCAGACAGTTCACTATATAGTAATAATAAGGTGCAAGGGAGGGAGGGAGAAATGAGAATATACCTTTCAGATCTAGGGCCAGAAGAGCTCTTAGAAATCAAACCAAAACATCTGTAATGCAGGAAAAATAAATAAATTGGACCTCATTACACCTGAAAATTTCTGGTCTAAGGCCCCTGCAAAAAGGCAAAAAGGGAAGCCTCACAGTGGACCACGCTATTTGTATATCTCATACTCTACAGAAGGCTTGTGTTTTAGTCCAGCTTAGTTTTTTGAGACAGAGTCTTGCCATGTATACAGCCCACGCTGGTCAGAATACAATCCTGCCTCAGCCTCCCAGGTGCCAGGATTACAGCTAGTCAGGATTTGTATCTGTAATACATAAAAAACTCAAGGGCTAGCGAGATGGCTGAGCAGGTAAAGGCACTTGCCGAAAGCCTGGTGACTTGGGTTCAAGTCCCCAGAATCCACCCTGGGTAAAGGCGGAAGGAGAGAGCCGACTCCACATGCTATGGCCTGTTCATACCCTGCCCCACAACACAGTAAACATGATAAATGAAAACAAAATTTTAAATAACTTAAGACTCAAAAGTAAAATATAAAAGGCCCGAGAGGGGAGGAAGGGGGGTTAAAGAAGAGGGGCACAGAGGGTGACGGGGTACATGAGGTGGAAGGGGACACACACGGGGAGACTGGGGGGGGGGTCAGGAGAGGAGGGTCAGCCAGAACAAAGGCAGGCCACAGCGAATCGGCCGCTTCCTATACTAATTTAAAATTTTAGCAAACAAAGGAAAAATATAAAATTGGAAAGTGAGCATAAAGCATGACCAGCCCTCTCTACAAATACATGAAGGGCACATGGAAAGACGGCCAACGTGAGCCATTTTCACTACAATGTGCATGAGGTATTAGTACATATATACCTGAACTGCTGAAGTAAAACAAAAGGAACACGGCAGAGAAACACAGATTGCCCACACCTTCTGGGCAGGAATGCAGAAAAATGTTTACATCAGCCTTCTGTGTAATAGCAAGGCCTGTAGAAAAACAAATGTCTTTCTTAAAAAAATATAAGTCTTTTTGCCTCTATGTACCTAAATGTACCACATGCTTGTAGTGCCCAAGGAGGCCAGAAGAGGGCATTGGATCCACTGCAGCTGGACCTATGGATGGTTGTTAGTCACCATGTGGTGCTGGGAACTGAACCTGGGTCCTCTGCAGGAGTAGCCAGTGTTCTTAACTACTGAGCCACCTCTACAGCCCTACAAAATGTCTTTAAATGTTAATCATAGTTATATAAAATAGTAAGACTGGAAATAGAAAAACAGAACAACTTCTCTCTCTCTCTCTCTCTATATATATATATATGTACTATTTTTATATATTATATATAGTACTGTGTACTATTTTTCCAACCTATCAGCTGATAATTATTTAAAATTAAAGGTCAAAGGTATTATATACTGACATAAGTACATATATAGAAATACACATATGTGTGGTACTAACCAATATGTGAAATATCAAACAGGTGTCTTTGCTACTATGGTAATAAGACCTCTATCTGTGAATTAGAAAATCTATTTGAAAGACTATTTTGTGTTGCTACACTGAACTGCAGGTAAAGTACTGTGAGCTAGATCTTAGTTGACTTTTGTTGTGTTTTCTTTTCGGTCTTTCTGAGCCAGGGTCTCCCCATAGCTCTAGCCGGCCTGGTACTTGCTATGTAGACCAGGTGACCTCACAGAGATGTGCCTGCCTTTGCCTTCCAAGTACGGGGACCAAAGGTGTGCAATGCTGCGCCTGGCTCAGCTGACATTTATGAACACCGCAGGACAGGTACTGTACAAATCCCATCGATTATTTTATTTCAATTTCACAACACTTTCAAAAGGTAGGTGCTAGTTTTACAAATCCCACTATGTAATCCATTGAGGAAAAGCAGACATAGAAAACTAGCCCAAGTCACAGTTACAGTGATGGACCCGAGTGCCAACCCTGTCCTTTATACCCATGTGCCCTTTACCGCCCCAGCCTGCTTCACCTGACTTCTATGCTTTCATTTCCCTTTTGTAAGGTGGTCTTAATGCACATACAGACATAATTAGTAAAAAATAAATTAGGGACTAGTTGCAAGTTAGTAGAATACTATTTGGTATTCTTCTCAGCCACCTAATGGGAAACTCAACTAGAATGATAGTTTCAAAAAGCAGATTACTCTCAACATCCTGGTGCTGAGTGACAGAAACCAGATATAAAAAGTAGATACCGGGGGGCCCGAGAGATTGCCCATGGATTAGGTATGCCCAGTTCTCTTGCAAAGGACCCACATCTGGCAGCTCACAACAGCCTGTAGTTCCAGCTCCAGGGATCTGATGCCCTCTTCTGGCCTTATAGCCCTACACTCAAGTGCACACCTCCCACCCCCACATCATACACTCTCTCTTTCACACACACACACATATGCACACAATTAAAAAGAAAACCTAAAAAGAAGTAGATACAGTATGATCCCATGTCTACAAAACCTTAGAATGAAAACTGACCCAGAAGGACAAGAGAACATCAGTGGTTGCTTGAAGTAGGAGCAGGGAGAGGACAGACCATAAGGAGATGTAAGAAGGCTTTTGAGGGGATGGAAATGTTTTACACTTTGATTATGATGACGGTGACACAGGAGCCATCAAAACCCATCAACATAAACTCTTTAAATGAGTGTAGTTTATTGTACATTATGTTATAACTCAATAAAGCTGTTACACAAAATGAAGCATCAATACTTTAATATTCAAATCAGAACCTTCATAATGTTTAGCCTCAGCAAAATCAGAACTGAATGAGGCAGCCCAGACACTTAGGTCGAGAACAAGTACATGCCAGAAGGAGCAATGCTAAAGCTCTATGAAACAGGGGATTGTAGCTGATTGAACTGCATGTGACTCTTACTGAGTACTTTCCTAAACAGTAATACTTCTGTTCATCAAATCACGACTAGACTGTGCAAGCGTTACAAACCGGAGAGTAACTTTCTAAAACTAAATTTCTGGTTTCTACCACAAAGGTGCTCTCCATGGAACCTTACACTCTTTGTTTAAATTCTAATCAGCCAAGCCTCTCTGCTCCCTTTCTTTCTTCTTTCTAATGTCCCTTGGTTACCATAGAAACTCACTAGTGGCCGAGCCTTCAAGCAGAGCAACAGCCCTAGCTTAGGGAGGGTGTGAAAAGGGGACAGAGTCAAAGGCCAAAATTTGACTCAGGAGAATCAGAATTCCGACCTTTGTCAGGCCACAAAGGGCCGGGTAGCCACAGAAACAGCGCCATACTGGGTTTGAAAAGAGTATGACTAAATCCACTAACTGTGAATCAGTGTGGAACGGCCTTGAAAATTCAAAAATGTTATTAATATTAGATCCACCGGAATGAGAAATTATTTCAAAACAACTTTAAAAAATAATTTTGCATGAGTAAAAGTAAGACAAAACCCTTCTTTTCTGAAACAACAGAATTTCTGGTAATAAAAGGTCCAAATGTCCCTACAATACAAAACCAAAAACAAATCCTCTAGTTTGTAAAAATGCCTTTAATTTCATAGACTTCCTTTTCAAGTCTTAATTTTCAAACACTACTATGGTAGTCTACTACATTCTAATAGTTTGGAAAATGGAAAAGTTTTTTTTTTCCTCACATTCACCATTATCATAGGAATCTATTCACTTTCATAAATCAAGTTCCTAAAACAACCCATAAATACTCTTCTTTAGGAAATCAACTTTTGTTATTTTCATTATCATGGAGAGTTCTAGATTATGGCCTGTGTCAAAAAACAATACTTCACAAGTCACTTCTACTGTATTTAATAATTTCATTTCAAGCAAGAATTTTAAGGTATTCCTTTAAACTGATTTTTCACATCATAAGAAAACCAACCCAAAACTTCAAAAGCTATTTCTATTCCAAACATAAAAAAATACTGCAAATAACTCTCCACTATTTTATGTACATTTTCTGCATTTAGAAGCTTCTATCTGGCCAGGTTATCTAGTCACAGAACAGTCATCTAAAGTCACAGCAGCATGGACGGTACGACCAAGGTAGATGGCCGCCCCCGAGGCGAAAGCTAGCGTTGTGAAAATGAGTACATACAGATGATAAAATAAGGGCATTTCACTGCACTGTTGTTTAGAGAAAATTCTCCTTATGAACGCTAGCCTGAACAAAGCTAACGAGAAAAGGAAATCTGCTGGACCACACATTCTAGAGGTTAAAATCACGAACTTGAAGAAAAGAGATTTTATTTTCTAAAAAGCCCATCCATAAATGCAGATAATTAGCTACGCTGGTACATTACACTAGTCTCTTAAAAAACAAGCAGAACTTACCTGACTGTAAGACCCTTCAAGATTACCTGCCCTTGAAGCCTTTCCTGACCAGCCTTCCCCCATTCTCTCAACCCCTCGTGTGAGCCTCCTCTAAAAGTACCTTTTCTGTGGCACTCACCACAAACAGTTGTCAGCTGCCATATGGGTGCTAGGAACCAAATCCTTCGTCTGGAAGAGCAGCCAGTGCTCTTAGTTGTTGAGTCATCTCTCCAGTCTCTAATTTTGGTGTTTCTAAAGTGTAGTGTGTGCACTGGGACTGTGGCTCAGCACCAAGTATGCTGAGCACACCCAAAGCCTGGACTCCTCACCAGATGGCTTGCTACCTCCTCGTTCCTATCTAGTCAATATATCTTTATCCTTACATCTCAAACCATCACAGACAGACATGCATGCATATTCACATCTATGAACAACTGTATTCATTGACGTGTCACAGATTCTGAATTATTAAGAAGCAACTGAGGAACAACCATTACAAAAATTTAAGCAAAGCGACTACCTTTCATAAAATTTTGGGTGGTCAAGAACAGGAAATCTGCATAACAAAAACATTTTCACTGAGTTATTCTCAAGTTGATATGAACACAATATGACCATTAAAAATCATCTTGAATTTTTAAGAAAAACTGAAATTCTGTAAACCTAAAGATAGAACAAAATAATTCAGGCTTAAAAATCATATTTATTCAACACATAATGACTAGACTATATGCAGTATTACATTATGCTCTATATAAAGCTGTTTATTAGTCAGAGAGCAGAGATATAATCATATCAGAACTCTTTAAACTTCCAAATGGCTATTTGAACCTATGTTCCAGTGTTTCAGATTCCTCTGAAATTCAAAGTATCATGTCTAAATAAAGCCAAGAGTAGCATTTCTCCAAACACAAATTCTTCAGTGTACTACAGTGTGAGCCAAACTAGATACACTTTCACACACAAAAGATATGGTTCTAAATAGCACTAGTCTCCTACTGTTTATCAAGCCCATGAGTCAAGAGGGTAATGTGAGTTACTCTCTGAGATATGCCAGAGGGTGGCTCAAGTCTTACCTCCATCGCTAAAGCTGCTGTCTGTTGGTCATAGTGATTCAGAAGATTAGGCATGAAGGTAGTATTATAAGGCAAATCTTGGCACATCCTCAGGGTAATAGGTTCACAAGAAAACAAGCTGTGCCCACCTATACGCCCCACAAACACAGTCAAGAGCCAAAGATAAAGGTGGATCCAGCTCACAGCCATTCTTCCTGGTCTGAATGAGATGAAGATGATCAGGCCTACTCGAAATGTATCTTAGATCAATATACACCTGCAGGTCTCGGCTTGAAAGCTCGTCTTCTGTATCTGACTGTTAAGTTCTTCAAACAGCTGAAAACTCTTTGTCCCATCAGAGGTTTGCTAACTTGATCTCACAAAAGGCATTTGTTTTTGGTTTCACAATATGGGAAAATGACATCATCTTGTGTCTTCTCTTCACTTCATTGCATAGGGCACATCTGGCCACGATGTCAACTTGATCAACCACATTCCCAAATCACAGATTCCATCTTAGAAGGACAGGGATTTCTTCCTTCTTGAAATATCTGAAAGGTATTTGAAAATGGGGAAATTATTCATTTCTTCTCAAGATACCATAGGCTGGACATTAAAATCACTGATGAGGCTGATCTAACAAGAACAGTCTTCTTCTACTTTATTGTGTATGATACAGACACGCTAAAAAATAGTTCTTGAGTAGCATTTAAATACCAATTTTATTTCCTAAGTTGCATATATAACACATGGTGGAATTTTTTGTCAAGATATAATTGACCAATTTTGAATAATTCTTACACTTTTGTCCCAAACTGTATTTATATTAATTTTTAACTAGATGATGAAATTTAAGTTTTATTGCATGTGTCTTAGTCATTGTTAGTACATTTTTAAATTATCTGACTTGGTAGAAAGCATCTGTAAAAGGTCCGAAAAATCAAAAGATAGATTTAAGATTCTTATTAGTTCTATTTATGTAAACACATCACTTAATCAGATTTTCTTCCTGAAAATGATGTGAACATTACTTCTCTCATAAGGGGATGACAGCAAATTATGAGATACTATATGCACAAGTCCTTTGTAAATGTAAAGAAGCACCAAGCATTTGGTGTTTTTACTACTAACTTGCAGCTGACACAAAGGCCACCTCTATCAACAATACTGAACTGATAAACAGAAGGTTCTAAAAGTTAATACCAGCAAATTTTCACAATATTCCATCATCTTATTTGTTTATTTATTTATTTATTTAGGGTCTCCCTAATCCCAGTCCACCTGGACCTCACTATTTATTTATTTATCTATTTATTTATTTATTTATTTATTTATTTTGACAGGGTCTCCCTAGTCCCAGTCCACCCGGACCTCACTATGTAGACAGGCTGGCCTCAATCTCACATAGCTCCACCTGCCTCTGCCTCCTGAGGGCTGGAATTAAAGACACACTTCACCATCATACCCAGCATACATCATCTTTTTATACTGCACAAAAATTCAATACCATAGATGAAGCCCTTGAATTTGAGACATTTAACCAAAAAATAGTCACTACACACAGCCAGGCTGCACAGACAGCAGAAGTTACCCCTAAATGGTCAGAGTAAGCCTAGGAATGGTTCCCACTTCATTTCCACCGAGCCCTGAAGAACAGTAGGTATTCTAAAGATGACCTTGGGCTACAGTGCTCCGTAAGTCAGGTCTTGAGAAATGCTAAAAGAAGGATTAAAAGAAAAGGCATGTTTGTCCATAATAATACACATAAGACAGCTTCTAAAAAGAAATGCATACAAAGAATAACTAAGCCAGGTATGCGAGCCCATGCCTTTAGTCCCAGCATACTGGAGGCAGAGGCAGGTAGATCTCTGTGAGTTCAAGGCCAGCCTGGTCTACATCCAGGACAGCTGGGACTACAGGGAGACCCTATCTCAAAAAGAAACCCCCAAAAAATAATAGAAATAGAAAATGGGGAGAGGACATAAACTGACAAAAGGTCAATAAACACACGCAGTGATAGTTAACTTTTGCCAATCAATCGGACAAAAATAATGGCAAAATGCAGTATGGGGTAAATTAAAGGGAAAAGATCATTTTCAACATGTTCAAATACTCTGGAGAAGAATGTACACTGATACTTTATGAATAAATGGCTACTTATATCAAAGCCCTCCAATGTGCAAACATATTTGTAATTTATTCCAGAAAGCCCACAAGTGCATATGGTGGATAACTGAAGTATTAGCATAAGAGTATTTATAACAATAAATACCTGGATATAACTCAAAAGCTCACCAGTCAACGTTTAGCTAAATATGACGAGCATGGCCAAGGGCCCACCTCAGTGGTAGAGTGTGCTCAGGACGCACGAGGCCCTGTGTGTTCAATCTCTGGCACTGCCCCTCCTCCCCAACAGAAAGATCTGAATTTACTGACACAGTAATGTGACAATTATAAGCAAAACAAAATTAAATTAGAAAGCAATTCAGGACTGAGTAATAGTTTATTGGGTAAAGTGTTTGCTAAGCAAGCATGAAGACCTGAGTTCAAATCCCCAGAGCCCACAAAAGCCAAACCCAAGAGTGCACATCTGAAATCCCAGTGAAGTGGAGGGCAGAGACAGGAGAATCCCTGGAAGTCAAGGGCCAGCTAGCCTGGTGTACACAGCAATGAACAAGAAGTTGTCTCAAACAAGGGAAACAGCAAGGAATGACACCGAAGGTGTCTACTGACCACACAATCACCACTATACCAGTGTTCCTACAGTCACACACACACGAATATCAGGCACTAGGTAGCCCTGGCTAGCCTAGAACTCACTATGTAGACTAGACTAGTTTCAATTCACAGACATTCACATGCCTATGCCTCCCAAGTGCTCTTTCGGAGGACCCAGGCTCAGTTCCTGGCATCCACATAGTGGTGAACCACTTGCTGCAACTCCAGTTCCGGGGATCCAACACCCTCTTGTGGCCTCTACAGGCACCAGGCACACATGCGGTATATACCTATACACGAGGCAAAACACTCATATGCATAAAATAACTCTTAAGACAAAACACGAAAAAGTATTTCAATTATTTTAAAATACAAGTACTCCATGGAGTTTTATGAAGGACCCAACATTACATTATTTTGTGTACAAGGTAATTAACTCTGCTACATCTATAAATGTGTGCTGACTAGCTGACAAGAATAAATGCTCACTGAATGGTTTATTGACTGGTAATTAAAGCACCAAGCAAGGGACATACTATTGTCTTACTGTAGGTAGTAAGAAATGCAAAGAAAGGATAATTCAGTGATTCAAAACTTGATTTTTCAGGTCAGCGAGGAGAGCTCACAGGTTAAAGCACTTGCCACTGAACCCAATGTTCTGAGTCCCAGCCCCAAAGTCCACATAATGATGGAAGAGAATCAACTTCTAAAAGCTGTGCTCCAACCTCCACACAAGTGCTGTGGCATTCACACACCTACATGCATGGTAAATAAACAAACCAAAAAAGATTAAAAAGCAAACCAAAAGCTTTTTCAGCAAACCTTAAAATATCAAATGACCTATTTATTGAATCAAATGGTTATGCATTTTTTTTAAAAAAACCCATGATGGGGCTGGAGAGGTGGCTCATCAGTTAAGAGCACTAGCTGCTCTTGCAGAGGACCTGAGCTCGAGTCCTAGCACCCGCGTAGTAGCTAACAACCATCCCTAATGTCTGTTCCAAGGGATCTGGTGCCCTCTTCTGACCTCCATGGGCACTGCAGGACACAGTTCCACTTACGTACAGGCAAGTAATACACTCAATACACATAAAATAAAAATATTTTTTAAAAACTATGATACATATTCCAAATCACCCTTCAATTAAAAAACAAAAACCTGTGTATGTGTATGCGTGTGTGTGTGTGTGTATCTGTGTAGGCTGGAGGTCAACTCAGGAGTCCTATGTCTACCTTGACTCGCTGAGAAAGGGTCTCTGACTGACAGCTACGCTGACTGGTGAACCAGCTCCAAGGATCCACCCATCTGCACCTCCTGCGCACTGGGATTACAAGCACCTTTTTCACACGGGTGCTGAGGATCAAGCTCAGGTCCTCATGCTTGTATGGCGAGCACTGTTCTGACGGAGCCATCTCCACAGCTCCTGAAACACCTGTTTCGAATCAGAATCATGTGAATGTGCAGGCTTACTCACGGAAAAGCTCTACAGCTGAAGTTCCAAATCTGCAGGACACAGAGAAGATTCTGGACACAGAAGAGCTTGACAAAATAGAACACATTAAACAGAGGCTACCAACCTGTCTGGGGCATTCTTTTTGATGTTATTATACTTTTTATTTCAGGAATCTGTAGGATTCCAACTGAATAAAGGGGGCCTTACAAGGCTAACGGAAGGAGTGAGCAGTTTGAGAGACCAGGGTGGAAGCACAGAATGAAAACTATCACAACAGCTGCTCATGCGCTATCTGTGGAAAGAGACACTTCTCACCTCTCCACAGAGCAATACAAAATATCTGGAAAACTGATTTTAAGTACTTGATAACATTCCACCAGGAAACAAAGACAAGCACTGTGGGCACAGCTCAGTGGCAAAGCGCTTGCCTGGCACATCTGATACCCAGCATTAGGTGGGGAGATACTTTAAGTTTATACAAGTCTGGTTTCATGAATGGACACCATCAAGAATCCGATATTCTCCAATTATTTGTCAGTTTTCTTTTGATGATAAAAAGTGGAAATCCTTAAATCGAGCTGAGCATCTGTCCTGAAGAACAGCAGTAGAAGGACAGAGGAAACGTTGCCGACTGGCTCCCTGGGCTGGCTGCAGAGGCCGTTCCCAAGAACTCATGCAGGAGGAGAGGAGCAGGCTGATCCCTGAGGAAACTGAGAACAGAACCATAAGGGCTCGTCAAGAAAGTCTGGCAACAAAGATGATGCTCAGAAATGTTCTTCCAACACTTTCTGTACCAACAGGGGGCCCTCATCATTCATAGCTTAGATTTAATTTTCTTGATACTATATAAATACAGGCAGCATTCTGCATTTCCAATTCAAAGTATCATCTAAAAGTTGTCTCAGTGTCACTGCTGGGTACACAACTACAGGGAAAGGAGGGATATCCTTGCCTTCCAGACACATTTCCAAGAACGCACTGCAAGGATTAGCAATGGCTACCTATAGGTCAGTCTCTTCTCTGAAGGGAGGCATCGTCTTACCATTCAGGAACATGCTCCCTGCCCCAGCAGCACTTCCCTTTCCCTGAGGGGGGCTCTCCAGCCTTTTGTCTTCCGTATCTTATTTTTTGTGAGGGGGTGGAGAGTGTATGTGCCTGAGTGTGGGCTTCTGTAGAGGAGTACGGTTGGTCTCAGATGTATTATTATTGGAGACACAGTCTCTCACTGAACCTGGAGTTCACCAATTGGCTAGATTAGCTGGCCAGTAAGCCCCAGGGGTTCTCCTGTCTCCACCCTTGCCAGCACCATGCGTGCAGGCGTCCACTGCCATGTACAGCTTTTTACATGTGTTGTGATCCTCTTGGCGGCACACACCTCTAATCCCAGCAAGCAGGCAGGTCTCTCTAAGCTCCAGGCCAGCCAGGGCCATACAGTGAGATCCTGTCCCTGCCAAAGAAAAGGGGGGGACCTAAAGAGGTGGCCTGGCTACTTTTGCAGAGGACCCAGGTTCAGTTCCCAGCACCCACATGGCAGCTAAAAACCACCCATAGCTCCAGGTTGAGGGAATACAACACACCCTCTCCTGGACTCTGTGGGCACTGCAAGCAAAACTTTCATACACACAATATAAAATGTTTATATAGCATCATATTTAATTGGCAGGACCTAGATTAATCTATTAACCTATTAATCTCGGAGGGAGTAATTCTTTTCTGACCTTTCTTACTATGTTGCTCTAATTTTTCCTTGGGTGAAAGAGTAGGATAGTACCTATGTAGCCAAGGCTGCCCTCCAACTTGCTATATAGCCAGGGCTGTCCTCTACTTCCTGATCCTCCTCCCTCTGCTCTTAAGTTCTGAGATTACAAGTGCGTGCCACCAAGCCCAGCCATCTCTCTCACTTTTAAAAGCACATTTTGTCATCTGATCACCACAAAAAGTCTATTAATGTGTTGAGTGGTAGTGCTTAAAGAAATAAACGCAGAACGATACTTTCTAGATTCAGAATTAAAGGGACTGCTAGGCACTAAAATTCAGTCTACTCTACAAGTTAATTAAACCCTGAAAGTACGCAAAGCAACCATCCTTTAAAATTAACCAGGACATAAAACTGGAAGTTCAAAGACAGAGAGGGTCTACCTGTTTGTTTTGGTACTGGGACTTGGACCCAGGGCCTTGTGCTGGCAAGTACTCTACCAAATGTAGAGTATATCCTTGGTCCTAAGATGGATAAATTCTGGACTAAAATAAATCAGGAAGGCATTCCAGCCCAGTTTCCCTTTCCAATTAAATTCTGTTCATCAGAAAACTCTTAATTTCATTGGGAAATAGCAAGGTCCAATGTTTTCCCCTTAATAAGATTATATGGTTTATTCGCTTTGACTACTGTGTTATTTCAGTAAGACAGAATTCGGGAAGTAGACTGTGTTAAGTTCACCAATGCAGTCACACTCTTTCCAAGCTCCATTTACAACGTATTTCTTAAATCCACCAAACTGCTAGTCCCTGTATAATGAACTAGAAAGCCAAGACAGGGAATTCATTTCTGACCCAACAGTTAAGTCTTTTCTGGCCAATGAAGAGTTGTTATTCTTGAAACATTTACTCCTAACCTTACAGAAATACCACCACTGTGAAAAAGTTCATTTTCTTGCCTGGAGACCTCGTTCTATCTCTCCCTCAATCTTTACTGAGTGGTGTCTCCAGTGTTTATTTTTGAAGCTGTTTTTTTCATTACCCTTCCAAGCTTTAGCTTTAAGCAGGCAAAGTTCTAGAGTCTGGGAGACTAAAAACAAAGTTGAGACCAACAATGCCCTCTCAACTCTACTAAAGACCATAAAGGTAGGATAAGAACTGTTTTTTCTCCTACCATCTATCTCCTAAGGAAAATGAAGTTTTGAGTATAAAATGAATTTTAGTAACAAACTCTCATGAAGTACAAGTTGGGTAGATTCTCCAACAGGAGGTCAAGCGAGAAACAGACAACCTTTTGTAAGAAGGAAAGAAAGAAAAAAAAGCCACAACTTTCTCTCTTCTTCCCAGATTGATAAAGGTTTCACATTGTACTATACAAGGCAAGAATGTGCACTTTGCTATTAAATTTCTCTCAACTCTACTTCGACTATCTCAATCATGAAACGCCCAAGAAAAATTCACCTGAATATTCAAAACTCAAAGTGAAGCTCAAAGAAACACAGCCGTTAAGATGGGGAAGGAGGGGACTGGGAGCCGGAGTCCTTTCTTCTTTCATTAATGGGACTCTGTTACAAATCGAGGAGCAAGACAGGATCCGTGTTATGACTAGACGGAGGAAAGACAGGGCAGAATAGTGGTCTTAGCAATAAGGGAACTTATTTTCCTAACACTTTCAGAGCATTTGGGGCAGAGAAAATAACTATATTTTATTAAAATACAGGGAAACGGGCGAGGAGACAACTGCAACTCAGTTATCCCTTATTTTTGGCTCTACCTTCTCAAAGCCACCCAATCAAATACTTTATACTTCCCTCCTTGGCTCCCCAATCTGATTTTTTTTTTTTACCTTTATGATGTGGTTTGATATTGTTCAAGTAAATTTTGTTTGTTTCCTTTCTGCTGGAAAAGATAGTACTGATTTGTTTAAAAGTAAAGATGCAACGCTTTATCTTCTGGAGCACCTGCCTTGTCTTGATAAAGGGTTTCACCGTGTAGACTACACTGGCCTAGAACTCATGAAGATCCTCCTGCCCAGCTTCTCTATTACTGGGATTACAAGCACGAGCTTTCACGCACCTGCTTCTTAGCAACAGAGCTCAGCATTCATCTATTCCTTCTGCAACCCACAATGCCGCCAGCCTACATTAAGGACTAAAGGCTGAGGAGGGAGGTAACATCTTCCACGGCGGGCAGGCCTTTGTTTCCCTGCTCTTACGTTATTGGCTTTGCAAAGTAACCCAATTCTCATCAATAAACACCCCAGATCTACTGAAACGACTTTTCTAACGTAAGATGTTGAATAGTTGTGGACAACAGTCCCGGATGCCGCTAGCCCGCTCGGCCACTGCCGCCACAGACATTCAGACGGGAGCTGAAATTCCGATTTTTATTCATACTGGGCGAAAAACCGGGATCGCTTCCACGGTATTTTTCAACTTAGTCTGCTCTGCCTAATTAATGGCATGCGAAAAATTACGAAAAGGGTGACGCAAAAGCCCTCTTTCCCTTCGCTTACAAGGAGAGGCCCCGGACTCCTAAGCTCAGCCCCTGGCACGTTCGCATTCTTAATGATCAATATGAATCCTATATTAAGATTTTCCGTATCTCAGCCGCCAACCCAGAGGCCACGAATTCAGCAGCAGCGGTTGCATCCCGGGGCAAGGGCGTCTCTCTCCCGAGTGACCGTGGGCAGAGGAGCACTGCGCGGGGAGCCCAGACTTTGCAAAGTGATGGATGGGCAGGAGGGGGACAACTTTCGGACAGCACGCAGAGGAAGCTCGGCGGGCCGGGCTGGAGCTGGGGCCGGGACCCGGACCGCGCGTCCAGCCGCCGAGCCCCGCCGGGAGCCCGGCGCTTTGTCCTGCCGCCCACGCCCCCGCGGCGCCGGGCAGGAGCGGGGCGCGGGCCTCGCCGCACGCAGCTGCACGCAGCCCGGCGCGGACCACGCGCGGGACCCGCGGCGTCCACACTCGCACAGGTTGCCCGGGGTCGCGGGGGGCGCGCAGCTCCCGGGCATCTCCCCCGGGCCGTGCGCAGCGCCGCCCCCGCTCCCGCTCCGGCCGCCCCGCTCCCGCTCGGCCCCGGCGCCCGACGCTTTGTTCCCGGCCGCGGCGACCCCGGGACGGGCGGCCGGGCTGCGGCGGCTCCGCGGCTCCGGAGCGCGGCCGGGCCATCCGCACGCGCCGCCCGCCCTCCCGCCCTCCCGCCCTCCCGCCCCGCGCCCGGCCGCCCGCTCACCTCGCCCCGGCGCCGGGCTCCCCGGGCTGCTGCGGCGCTGGCCCCGCGTGCCTCCGGTCCCCGAGCGGCCGAGGAGCCACCGCGAGCTCGGGCGAGCGTCGGGGCGCGCGGCCCCGCGGAGGTGCGCGCGCACGAGCCGCGCCTGCGCGCTACGCCCAGCCTCCCCTCCGAGCCTTGGGGCTGAGCCTGGCTGCGCGGTGCCGACCGGACTCCTGCTCGACCTTCCTTGCGTGTCCCGAGCCGGAAGGCTGTTACTGCCGGTCCACCACCTGCTCTGGGAGCCGGTGCGCCTGCCTCGGGACCGTGCAGACTGGGGGTGCTCGAGAAGGGGGGTCACCCGTGCTGAGAGCCCAGCTGGGTGCGGGTGGCAAGGGGCACAGGCCTGTTGCAGCGCTCCGCATCCTAACCAAGACCTTTCCAAACAAGTGGAGCCTGCACTTAGTGATGGCCTGCCCCATCGTTTTGCTTCTTAGAACAGGTTCACCTTCTTTCCTACACAGTTTCAGATCTGAAAGACTCCTTAGAGATCATCTAAGTACAATCTCTGTCTCTCTCTTTCAAAGGTGAGAAAAAGGTTCAGAAAGGTTAGGTCTTTTACCCAAAGCCACACAGCATTTTAATGGTATTGTTTTTTGGGGACAGGGTCTCACTATGTAGCCCTGGCTGACCTGGAACTAGACCAGGCTGGTTTCAAACTAAGTTCCTGCCGTTGCCTCCAGAGAGCTGGAATTAAAGGTGTGCACCACCACACCGGGGCAATGATTGCTTCTTTTTTACTTCACCATTTTACCTTTCTTTTCATCCATCGTCAACTGAGATTTCAAGGCATTCTGTTGGTAACGCACAGGACTTAAGAGTAACATTGGTCTTGTTGCATAACAAATGAATGTACTTTATACTGATGAACTGCATGTTTATTAATGGTTAAGATGTATATTGTAGTTTGCTTTCCCACTAAATATCGTATTTTGAAACTTAATAATGCTGATATATTTATGATCCTTTCTACATCATTCCCACTTCCCGATGTGAGCAGTGATGTAGCCGATGCCTGGATTACAGGATGATGTGTAAACTGAGTAAGAGTGCATCTAGCAGCCCATCTCCAGGGTTTCTTTAGCCACAGGGCTCTGGAAATATATCAAGCTGGCACAAAAGTTTTCCCTATACTCTATCTGCCTTCTTGCTTGTCCTCAACAAGAGACACCTCTGGCTCCCCAGAACTCAGTGACTTGCCTGGGATTGCCCTAGGAATCAATATCACTGTCTAAAACAACATTGCTACACATAGTATCCATCCAGAAAGTGGAAATTGCCATTTCAGATTTCATTTCTCATGCTTGTCCACCTAGGTCACCTTCTCTTGTAAGTCTGTATGTCTGAGCACAAGACTCTTTAATATTCACCACATATTTAGAACCATGGGGACTGGAGAGATGGTTTGGCGGTTAAGAGCACTGGCTGCTCTTGCAGAGGACTCAGGTCCAATGGCCAGCACCCACATGGCTGCTAGCAACTGTCCATAACTCTGGTTCCAGAGGAATCCAACGCCCTCTTCTGACCTCCATGGACATTGTAGGACACAAGTGCACGTACATGCATGCAGGCAATATACTCATACACATAAACTAAAAGTGAAATATTTTAAAATGTATTATATATGTTACCATGGTGTGTGTGTGCGTCTGTGCCTGTAGGCCAGAGGTCAGCCTCAGGTATCTTCCTCATTTGCTCTCCACCTTCTTTTTTATTTGTTTGTTTTTTATTTATTATTTTTATGTGTATGCATGTTTTGCCTGCATGTATGTAAATGCACTCATGTTGTGCAATGCCATCAGTCAGAAAAGGGTTTCAGATCTCCTGAAACCGGAGTTACAGATGACTGTTAGCTGCCTGCCACGTGGGTGCTGGAAACTACTGTTAACCGCTGAGCCGCCTCTCCAGCCTCCATGACCTTTTCTTAAAGTGGATTCTGAGGATGGAATTCTGATTCTCATAAATGCACAGTGCTCTACTGACTGAGCCATCTCCCTGTCTCAACAAACAAAACAAACCCATAATCCCTTATGCCCTTCCTTTCCAACCTGGGCCCGAAGAACGGTTCCTGCAAAGAAGGAGGACCCAAGGCAAGCAGCAGGATCATTCTACCGTCAACGAAGTAATGACCTAGGATTATACCATCAACATTCACATGCATATCTATGGAGTGGGCTTCAAGAAACTTGCCCCTTGGCCACTCAAAGAAATCCAGCAATTTTCCATGAAGGAGATGGATACTCCCGATGTGTGCGTTGATACTAAGCTCAACAAAGCTGTCTGGGTGAAAGGAATAAGGACTGTTCCGTATCGTATCCATATTCGTTTGTCAAGAAAACATAATGAGGATGAGGATTCTCTAAACAAGCTGTATACTTTGGTAACTTATGTCCCCGTTACCACATGCAAAAATCTACCGTCAATGTGACTGAGAACTAACTGCTGAGAGTCCAAAAATTTATAAAACTTGCAACAACAACAAAAAAACAATAATATACTGTTTATGAGGATAAACATATATATAATAAAAACATACAACAGGAACAAGGCCATACTCCAGTTTCATGGTAATGATGGTCTCTCAGACAGGGAGAGAGTGGGATCTTAAAGTAGGCAGAAATAACTTCCACTGTAACATATACACAAGGCACACGTTAGCATTTTGAAACATCTTCTGGAGATAAGTGTATTTGTTATGAAAATCCCTGAATTTTTCTTTATGTTTCATTTGTTCCCTGCAAAAGTGATGTTGAAGTGTCACAGACACTGGGCCATGTATGTATGCTCCTTAGGGACACAGTGGGAATGGGGTGACTCACCAGGAACACAGTGGGAAAGGGGTGACTCATTCCCCTTTGGAGGAGCAGTCAGATGGAGAACCTAAGTATGAGAGGGAATCCAGAGATGCTGTTAAGAGCAAAGGCAAAAGGAATCTTTCATCAAGAATAAAGATATTCAAATCTCATAGGGAGAGCATGAGATGCTTTCTATGTCCCATCTCCCTTTCCTTCCATGTCATAACCACCAATAGAAAGTCTTTAATGAGCGGGGACTTCACAGGGAGACTCAGCTGCCTAGACATTGTTAAAACTGGTCTCTTTCTGGATGAACCCGTTTTTGAAACTATAAATGTTAACTGGTAATGCATGGTAATTTAGTATGACATCTCTACCTGCCTCCCCCAGGCCACCCCCTCATGCCCCCAAAGGCTTTGTTTATTCATTTACATACAACCTGATCATGTGGAAAAACCACTAGGTTGGAATTCAGACAACCTAGGTTCTAATTTCAGCTTGGCCACTTACTGATCCTTTGTTAACTTAAGGGAAGCAACAGCTTCCAAGAGATCCACTTTCCCTTTTCCATTTAAATTGGAGATATATAAATGCTACCAACTTAAAAATTGTGGGGTGGAGCTGGAGAGATGGCTCAGTAGTTAAAAGCACTGGCTATTCTTGCTGAGATCAGTGTTCAAATCCCAGCACCCACATGATGGCTAACAATGTCCATAACTCCAGTTCTAGGGGATCCAATGCCCTCTTTTGACCTCCTTGAACATTATACAACATGGGTGCACTTACACACACTCATACACATAAAATTCAAAAAAAATTTTTTTTAACTGTGGTGCTGGAAAGATGGTTCAGTGGTTAAGAGCTCTTGGGAGAACGAAGTTTGGTTTCCAGCATCCAATCTGGGCCTTCAAAACTGTCTGTAAATCCAGCTCAAGCGGGATCCAACACCTCTGGTCTCCACTGACACTAGCACTCACATGCATAGACACACACACCCACACATATTTAAAAAATAATAAAAATTATGAACCTAGGGCTGGGAAGATGGCTCAGTGGGTAAAGGCACTTGTTGCCAAGCCTGATGACCTGAGTTTAATCCCTGGACCCACATGGTAGAGAGAATACCCTCCTGCCAGTTACCCTCTGATCTCTACAAACTCACTATAGCATACCCCACAAACACACATAGACACACACAAACTAATTTTTAAAAGATACTATTAAGGGCCAGGTGTGGTGGTGGAGCCTTTAGTCCCAGCACTTGGAAGGCAGGGACTTTAGGGAGACCCTGTCTTTAAAAAAGAAAGAAAGAAAGAAAGAAAGAAAGAAAGAAAGAAAGAAAGAAAGAAAGAAAGAAAGAAAGAAAGAAAGAAAGAAAGAAAGAAAGAAAAGAAAGAAAGGAGGGAGGGAGGGAGGGAGGGAGGGAGGGAGGGAAGGAAGGAAGGAAGGAAGGAAGGAAGGAAGGAAGGAAGGAGAAAGAAAGAAAGAGGTACTATTTAAGAATAACTAAATAAGTAATAAAATTACAAGACATAGACAGTTGGTATACTTGCTTAGAGAGGAAGGCTTATTACTTTAGGAAGGAAAGACAGTAAGAGAAGTTATTCCTTTGTTTCTGTTTTAGGTTCTGGGAATGATTTCTGGTTAGCTGGTGCTCCTCAAGATTGCTTTATACTGTGAACAAGCTCTCTATGGAATTTTGAACTTGATGGAATTTTCCAGTACTTGCAAAACAGCTACTAGGTCTCTGGGCTTCCCATTTGTTTGTTACACATTGTGTTGTTCAGTTTTTCCTTATTGGGGTGTGTGTGTGTGTGTGTGTGATGGGGCAACACTCTCGCTTGGCCCAGGCTGGCCTTGATCTTCCTGCCTCCAGTTCCTGAGTGCTGGGATGGCAGTCATGAGCTACTATGCCCAGCTTTCCACACTCAGTACGTTAATTAAATGTGACTGGATTTAAAGACCTAAATTCAGAGTTATTCTTACTACGGCATGCCATCTGCTGGTCCACGGGTGTATCTGTCACTCAGCTTAAATTCCATAATCGTGAAATTCGCGTTGAAGCATTTAGTGTGTCTTTTGCGCAGCTCCCCCACGACCTCCTCTTCCGTCTGCAGGTGCCATTCTTCCATTGAACCCCTGGGAAATTATTTTTTTCCTCCAACCCTCTTCTGCCTACTGGGCAGGCTTAAAACCCGGCGAAGTGGAGTTTGAGTTTCGGAGCTCCGGAGTGAGCAGAACAATGTAACTGGGCATGCTCAGGAGGGAAGGGCTGTTTTGGATCACAGACGCAGCACTTCTTGAACGAAGGTTTTTGAACGCTGCTGGTTTCGGGATTGGGTACATCTGCATCCCTTATCAGGATCTTGCCGCTCCTCCCACTCGCCTGGCGTCCTCATTTCTCATTTTATCTCTAGGCCCAATTTTGGAGCCAGCCCTCTTTGGATGCCCCGGCCAATCAAGAGACCACACATTGTTGCCTAAGAGACCCCGGATGCCAGCGACAGGATTTATAGACGGTGATTGGGCTGCGGGAAGCGGGGCAGATGGGGGCTGGAGGGAATCAAGAGACAGCTGGCCTAGTGCAACCCCAGAGCTAGAGGCTTGAAGAAGGAGACCAGCTACGAAAGGTGAGGACCGTGGGCAGGGCATGGAAAAGATGAGACTGTCTTGGAGCGCTCGCTAGCTTCCCACACGCCTTGCCAGAGGTCCTGGGAACTACATATAAATACTTGAATGTAGGTGTATTTGTATTTAAATCTATCCATATTCTACTTCCAGATATTTTCTACGATTCCTCTTGTCTGATAATATTACAATGTGAATTGTGTACTAGCAGAGAAACTCAACCCTAGTCCGCTTTGTAAACTCCAAATAAAAACCTGGTAATCCCGAGTCTTACCCCGGCGCCCAGTTCATCGTGTTCTGGGTTTCAATGCACAGTTCCACAAGGTTTAATCCTTAAACTGCTTCCACCCTCATCTCCACGGTGACATTTCTTCCTTCTATTGACTGAACAAATATTTAGTGGACATTTATTATGTGCAGCTGTGCTGGGGATTGAATTGGGCTGTGTAAGAAACACATATAAGCCAAAAACCCTCAGGATTTCATGCCGCTGTTCTCACAGGGGCCGGCTGCCCTATGTCTGGAGAGAGTTCATGAAAGTGGAGAAGGGGCTGGAAAGGTAGGTTGAGGTACAGTCAGTGGAAGAACTCGGACTCCCATGCTGAGGAATCTGGATTCCACAGCTATTAGAACGATGTGAAGATTTTTGAGTTAGGAAGTGACATGCCCAACTGATCAGAAAAACAAAGACAAAAGCAAAAACAGTGAACCTCTTGGAGTTGGGAATAGAGCTTAGTTGGTAGAGTGCCTGACGCGGAAACCCGGGGTTCTATTCCCAGTGCTGTATAAACCAGGCCTGTGATGTGACTTGTAATACAGCACTTGGGAGACTGAGGCAAGAGGACCAGAAATTCAAGGTTATCCTTGGCTCAATAAGTGGGTTCGGGGCATATCTGGGACACCTGAGATCCTGTCTTGGGGCTGGAGAGATGGCTCAGCGGTTAAGAGCACTGGCTGCTCTTCCAGAGGACCTGGGTTTGGTTACCAGCACCCATGTGGTGACTAAATCATCCATCTTATCTACAGTTCTTAGGGAATCCAGTGCCCTCTTCTGACCTCTACAGGCATTGCCTGACATGGGTGCACTTACATATATGCAGGGAATGCACTCAAACACATAAAGTAAATAAATACATATTTTTAAGAGACTCTGTCTAAAACAAAACAAAACCACACACCCAAAAAAGTGCTGACAAAACCTCTGAGAGCAGACTGCCTCGGTTAGAGCAGAAACGCTTATCTTTGCATTGCAAGCAGTGCCTCGTGTGTCCTTATAAAATTAATGGGGTAGTGGTGGTTGTGTGAACAGTGGCTTACAAGACTCAGAAGACCAGATTGGAAGTGTGTGACCACTGAGAGCCCACCTGGATGTTGAGCGCGGGGTGGAGCCATATACTGGGAGTGAGGACCCCAGGGCTTCTTTTGAACATTGATGAGCAGTCATTATGAGAAAAGCAACAGCAGTTTTTATCTGTGGAAGCGGGGACAGGGGGCAATCTACTTTGTCTCGATAAAGAGGGAGCAATTATTTCTTACGTGCATCGTGTGAAAGCTTGTCTTTTTAATAGGAACCAGTGGTCTGTACTGTAAACTTGAATGTGCAAATATTCACACTCCTCATCTTCTGGGTGGATAAAGAAGGAGAAATTGAAAAAGGATAGTCAGAAACGCTTCTGTGGGACTAGCACCCAAAGAACTGTGCCTCCCGGCCAGGCCCACCTCCACGCCTTCCGCTGCTTGGAAGAAAACCTAATCTCAAATGGTTTCTCTCTCTGAGAAACCAGGAGGAAGGAAGCAGCCAGTGCAGACCCTCAGGGTGTCCCTGAGAAAAGCTACTTTGTCCTCATTTAGAAGTGGCGTCTACATAAGTCAGATGGCTTTCTACACAAACTGGGCACCAAGGGTGTGTCTCAGGATAAAGCAGGGGTTCTAACCTGGGGTCAGAGAAATCTCAACTTCTTGTGCATATTTCTAGAAAGAAATTCCACAGATTCTATCCCAGAGCTTTATGACTCTCAAGAAGAGTTTTAAAATAGCTGTTGTTTTGTTAAAAAAATAAAAGGGCCAGGCATAGTGACACAGACCTGTACCTCAGTCCTGGGGCAGGTGAGGTGGGAGGGTCATGAATTTGAGGCCAGCCTGGACCCTGGCTCAAAAACAAAAACCAATAAATAACAACAACAACAAGCAATATACGACTTTGAGGTGGGCACTTCCAATATCCAGCCTTGACAACCGTGCTTGGTATCTGTAACTTGCCTGCTCTGTGCACTTTTATCTCTGGCTGCCAGCTAATAATGCTTTCACAGGGACTAGAGAAATATTTCAACCCTTAAGAGTGCTCTCTTTTGGAAGACCTGAGTTTGGGTCCCAGCACCCACATGGCAGCTCACAACCTTCTGTAACTCCAGTTCCAGGGGATCTGATGCCCTCTTCTAACCTCCATGAGATCCAGGTACATTCATGGTACATTTACATACGTGCAGGCAATTGTATGTCAAATGAGAACCTTAGAATTTTAGATGTAGTGATTGTGGAAGTCCCATCTCAGCTGAAAAGTAATACATTTGAAAACATTTTTAAAGGGAGGGAGGGCCTCATATGGCCTAGGTTGTCCTCATTATGAGGATGGCTTTGAAGTTCTTTTAAATATTCTTATTTATTATTTTTATTTTATTTTATGTGCATGAGTATATATGGCCTGCATGCATGTAAGTGCACCCATATCAAGCAATGCCCACAAAGGTCAGAAGAGGGCATTGGATCCCCTAGAACTAGACTTATGGACAGTTGTTAGCTGGCATGTAGGTGCTAGGAACCAAACCTAGGTCCTCTGCAAGAGCAGCCAGTACTCTTAACCGCTGAGCCATCTCCCCAACTCTGGCTTTGAGTTTCTAATCCTCCTGCCTCTAGCTCCTGAGTGCTGGCTTTATAGATATGGAACCCCACACCTGATTTATTCTGTGCTGGGGACTGAACCCAGGGTTTTATGCATGCCAGGCAAGCACTCTACCAACTACGCAACACCATACCCTACTCTTTTTGTCTGTCCAGTGTTTGCTGCTGTGGAGTCATTTATGGAGCCCATAGATGAGACATTTGTTGGACAGGGTTCCCAGCCACAGTTCTGCTGGTGAATGCACGCCCAACTTCGGCAGGTAAGCACCAAGGGTGGAGACTGAAACTACTGACCATCAGAGGAGAGTCTGTCACGCACCCCCAAAGACAGGTTTTGAGGCACTCTGTAAGCGACGGGTCCTAGAGAACAGAGCTGGCAGTTGTGGCCTGTTCAGCCAATAAGTGGTAAGCCTCCGCTGCAAGGTATTTTCTCTTCATTTCGAAACAGCATTTGAGGGTATATATATGCATAGGATTAAAAACCTACACAAAGTCAAAATTGAAAATTGGTTGAAAATCTGAAACAAATTCCAGCTGACACTTGTGGAAGAGGACAAGGACGTGGGAGGAGGGGACGGAGGAGCAGGGACAATGTGACAGTCTGCTCACGGGACCAGTGCTGCCTTTAGTGACCGCCTCATCCGAAAAATAAGGACAAGTGACTGTCATCCATCTGTAGCTTGATCTAATCACCACCTCTCGCCAGGGGAGGGACTGCTGATGGTCCCCAAATGTCCTGGTAAGTATGTGGACATCTCTAAAGTCAATCAACCAACCAGCAAATTCTCCACTGCTGAGGGAAAGTAATGCCTCATGGAAACTAAAGAACTTTATTTAAAAGGAGGCAGATTGCATACTGGACAACGAAAACCAGATTTCCCCCCAATAAGCACATCTTTCCATCTCTACAGCCTTGGCCTTGACTAGTGCGTCACTGTACTTTTGAGTTATGTATTAGGCTGGAACTCTTGTTCTCTAGATGTCAGAAAGTTAAGCGGCAAGGAAGAGAGTTATTTTTACAAGGGCAGAAGTTAAATGTTTTGTGTTGCATTGTGATTCTAAATTTGAAGTGCTCTATTTCTCCAGTAAACTGTAGTCATAGCTACATAGACACTGAACTTCCCTGATGATCTAGGGAGGGTTCTAATGCTTAATATCAATATGATCTCCCCCAGGTATGTAACTTCAGAGAGCTTCATGTTCTTTACTTGTCAAATGAGCTGAAGCCTACAACCTTGCTACCAGCTCATTATAAACTTGTAATGACCATGCATGTAAAGTGCCTGGCATATAAAATTCCCCAAGTAAACATTCTCCCCACTCATTCCCTCTCCTAACATACAGAGACATTATATGGTATTAGTATTATTGGTATTTGGAAGATTACATGATTTATTTTTTCTTATAGGTGTATTATTTCTTATAGAAAAAAATACCCAGTCATTTCATGATGGCATTTGCACCTCCAAAAAGCATAGATGGCCCCAAAATGCAAACAAAAATGAGCACGTGGACACCCCTAAACCATCAGCTTCTGAATGACCAGGTAAGTGGTCAGAGAGATTTTATCATTTGGATCCATGCCTTAAAGAAAAAAGTAGTCAAATTTGGTTGATGAAAATGTGAACAAGGGGGCTGGAGAGATGGCTCAACAGTAAAGAACACTGACTGCTCTTGCAGAGGGTGCAGGATTGGTTCCAGCACTGACACAGCAGTGCACAACCGTCTGTAACTCTAGTTCTAGAGCAATCCAGCACCCTCTTCTGACCTCTGTGGGCACTGCACAAACATGGTACATTTACATACACACGGGCAGAATATTCGTACACGTAAAAGAAAATAAATCTTTTTAAAATATTTAAAATGTAGGGGCTGAAGAGATGACTTACCAGTTAGGAGTAATGGCTGTTCTTGTAAAGGACCCAGGTTTAAATCCCAGCACCCATAGGGCAGCTAACAACCATTCATAATTCCAATTCCAGGGGGATCTGACGCCTTCTTCTGACCTTTGAGCTTCTTCTGCCCGTACATGGCACATTTTTGTACATGCAGGCAAAACACTCATACACATAAAAGAAAATAAATCTTTAAATTTTAAAATATGGACAGGAGTTGTTTAAGATTGTACAATCTATGAACAAAAGATAAAACAAAGGCTTTCTATATAAAAGAAACTATATTTGAGCCTTTGCTATGTGGGCAAGACTGAAATAGACCAGAATCCTGCCCAAGGGGGAAAAAATACTTTTGATTTGTTCTTTCCTGTATTGTCTACTCCATTGTCTTCTTTTCGCCATTGGTTTGCCTTGGAATCAACAGAATTAAGGGGAAGCCAGAGTGGTCTAGGAAGGATCCCCCTGAAAACAGACTCTCTGACTAGAGTTTGGGTCAGTGAGTGAATACATTTTAGTCAATTACTCACAGTCCTGAGCTTCTCCTAAACAGTCTATCCCACCACTGCATTCTTGGGAGACACAGGAGAATACATCAGATTAACAATTATAGCAGATGGCTGGGATGTGAGAGTGGCTGACCTCTGGGGATTGTATTCCTGCTCCAGTGAGGTGCGAAATTTACCCATAGGTCTCTGAGCTCCTAGGACTGTCCTTAACACAATCCACCGGTGTCAAACTGACCTCATTATTTTTTTCACCTCACATCAGTTCCTCCACTAGGTGAAAAAAAAAACATTTTATACCATTACTGGGGCCAGAAATCCCTTTTCCTATCAGGTGTGGGGTTGGATATTTCACTCTAATTTACATGCTAATAAACAAGCCTGTTGCTTATGGAATAGAAGACTATTACTTCACAAGAGAAAGACACCAAATTCTGGGCAGGGACAAAGAAGTTCACTCACAGCACAGCTGTCAGGATGAGTACTCTGCATCGAGCACTAAACACTGGCTTTCCTGATCGACTTTGTCCTGCTGGGTGATACAGATCACTCAGACAAATGCTAAGCACACAGCAGGTCTGCTTGGTAGCTGAAGACGAGCCTAGGGAATCCACTGCTTTTATAGGAAACAGTGAGCAAGCCAGTTCTTGGTCACAACGGAAGCATAAGCTCCTCCCTCTGGCTTGCCCTTCCTGCAGTGGAACCTAGAGAACAGGCCTAAGAAGAGCGCTCAGGGCCTTGTCTCCTTGTCGTGCTGAGACTTTCAGGAGCAGGAAGCCCACGGAGGTATCTATCAGCACGTATCCCATTTGTTCTCTGGCTCCGAGCGTCTGCTCTCTATATCATTTGAGCCCTTTTCCCAGCTCCACGTTCTCAGTTTACATCCTCGTGTCCCACCCCCTGTCCCCAGTTCCTCGTACTCCCCTCCCCGCCAGGTACTTTGCAGTAACCCCTACCTGGGGTCCCCGCCTCTGTCTCTGCTAACTTATCCCTGGAAAGCTTTCTGAGATGCCAATCCTAGTAGGTGAGCTGAAAATGGGCCCCACTCCAATGGGCAAATTCCAACCCCCCCCCACGTGTCCTTGAGGCCCCTTCATGCCCCATCCCTCAGCCAACCTCCCAGTTCCCACCTCTGCTGCTCCCCCCTGATGCCAGCCAGGCGAAGCCTGCAGTGCTGTGGCCTTGCTGCCTCCTCCCCGTGAGGCCCCACTACAGAGCTCCTCCGCTGCTTCTGCGTTTTTGCTCTTCTGGGTTTTGCACTCAACCCCTGAGCATCAAGATTGAGATGTTGCCCACTCTGAATCTGTAGGCCTTGGTGTGGCTTCTCGAACACAAGTCCAGTCCTCCCTGGTCTTTCCTTGTGTGCCCGCCAGCAGATGCGTGTGCGTGTGCATGCCTGTAGGCCAGAGAACAACCTCAGCGGCCATTTCTCAGGTGTCATCCACTTTCTTTTTAATTTGTTTTATTGTATGTGTATGAGTGTTTTGAATGCATGTATGTAAGTGCACCCGTGTGTGCAATGTCTGAAGAGCTCAGAAGAGGGTGTTGGATCTCCTGGAACTGGAGTTATGGATGGTTGTTTGCTGCCATGTGGGTGCTGGGAATTGAACCTGAGTCCTCTGCAAGAAGAGCATGTAGACTAGACTGGGTGGCCAGGGAGCCCCAGGGATTTGCCTATCTCTAGCTCCCCTGCACTGGGATTCTGGAGCTACACTCTTGGCTTTTTTAAACCAGCCTCAAACTCAGAGACCTGCTTGTACCTCTCCAGTGCCGAGATTAAAGGCATGTGCTACCATGCGTAGCTCAGTTTTTAAGAAAAGCATATATATGTATGTCTGTGTGTGGGTATGTGCACGTGAGTGCAAGTGCCACGTGAAAGCCACATGCCTTGGATCCCCCAGGAGTTGGGGTTGGAGGCATTTGTGAACTGCCCAGGGTGGTTGCTGGGAATTGAACTTGGGTCCTCTGGAAGAGCAGTGTGTGTGCGCTTTTCACTGCGCTCCATCCCTCAAGCCCTCAGCTTTTCTTTTGTTGTGGGTTCTGGGAGATTCAACTCAGGTCCTTGTGTTTGCAAGGAAAGTATTTTACTGACTAAGCAATCTTCCTAGCCCCTCCCTAGACATTCATTGACTCTTCTCTTTGGTTCCCTCTTTCTTGGCTAGGGGTTGGTCCTTGGTCTCTGTAATCCTAATACAGTGGGAATTCCTCTCATAAAGCCAGTGTCAAACCTGGTCCCATCTCAGAACCAGGCAGAGAGTGAGAAGGAGGGAGAGAGGGAGGGAGGAAGGGAGAGAGGAAAGAAGGGGAAAAGGACGGAGGGAGGGAGGAAGAGAGAGAGAGAGAGAGAACAAGGAGAGGCAGGATCCAGGCTTTGTCTATAGCTGTGAACAACAACAATATTCGGAAATCTTTTCCTTTCAGAGCAGCAGTTGTTTATGGAGCACCTGCCTGTGATGCCTGTAGCTCAACAGCTTATATAACAGCTTATCCCCCAAACTTCAGGGTTGAGTTTGCAAATCTGTTTCCCCCATTGAATTGTGAAGGTTTTGCACACGTGTGAAAAAGTGACTTGAATTGAAATTCAAAATTGGTGAATATCTTCATTTTCAGAAAATTTCCCAGAAAAATTGCGTGTTCATCATCTTCATTTAGTCTAGGGCTTTGTGCCTGCGCGGCAAGGGCTCTACCACTCAGGTACATCCCCAGCCTCCAGAGGCAGGTTTTGAGATGATCTAGGCATGAACTCCAGAGAAGGGGAGAGGAGGGAAGGACATAGGTTTGGGGCTGAGGAAAAAGGTTGGCTGCAGTTCTTTCTTCATGAGGACTTCAAAAGCCCCAGAGGACACCGTCAAG
The DNA here is from genome assembly GCA_035773235.1 of Eospalax fontanierii. NCBI lineage: Eukaryota > Metazoa > Chordata > Mammalia > Rodentia > Spalacidae > Eospalax > Eospalax fontanierii. Next base: position 55,508,279 of record CM069542.1, on the reverse strand, counting down.
CTGGCATGATCTTTCAGTGTAGTCTAACAGCTCAGCAAGGAAGCCTGGCCTTCCCTGGACACCAACTGCTCTCCCCTCCGAGGTTATGACCTTGGCCAAAGCAGCTCCTTTGAGCTCCGGTCTATCAACCAGCTGCCTCCCAATGGGTACAAGGATAAATCTCTCAGACCTGGAGAGGGTAATGCATCTTAGGAAGCATACTATGGTCTTACCTCAACTCTTTGATAGATTTTGTCAGATATATTGATAATATCTCAAGAAATGTATTACTCAGAACTTCCATGTTCCAGAAAGTCATTTAGTGAGCTTCTTTAAGTGAAAGTACTATTTTAATGTCTGCATGTGTATATACACACTGCTCTGGGTAGCTTTCTATTGCTGAGATAAAACAGTGACTGACCAAAACCAACTTGGGGAGGAAAGGATTTATTCACCTTCAGCTTCTAGTTCATCGTGGAGGGAAGCCAGGACAGGAGCTCAGGGCAGGAGCCTGAAATACAGACCATGAAAAAATGCTGTTTCTTGGCTTGCTGCTCTGGCCTGTGCTCAGCCTGCCTTCTTACACAACACAAGACCACCTGCCCAGGGATGGCACCCCCCACAGTGGGCTGGGCCCTCCCACATCACTCAACAATCAAGAAAATGCCCCACAGACATGGCCACAGGACAGTCCAATGGAGGAATATCCTCAGTTAAGAGTCTCTCTACCCAGGTGTGTCAAGTTGATAACTAAACCTACCCAGAACACACATTTATATGTGTCTTAATGTACATAAACACATAGGATTTGTATATGATTATACCAAACTATTAATACTGACTGCCCCCACCCCTCCCAAAAAAGTTAAATGGGCATTAGTTCTGGAGGGAGATCAACTAAAAGAAAAAACTTTCTTTTTTTTAAAATAAAAAAACCCTTGTATGGTATACCAATATCTCAGATTTTAAAATAACTTAAAAATAAATAAAAATAAAAGTAAACAGAGAGCTGTGGCCCTGGAATTGAAACCTTGGCTCCAGATCCTCTATCTCAATAAATTCCCTGGATGATTCCAGGAAGCTCCTTCCCTCCTCTGGGCCTTATCCTCCTTTTTAAAGTGGGTGTGTTACATCAAGTGACCCCAAAGGTCCCTTCCAGGTCTAACATTCCAACTTTGTGAAAGGGATTTAAAAATAGGAGCTCAAGGGCCAGGCAAGGTGATGCATGCTTTTGATGCCAACTCAGGAAGCAAAGGCAGACAGATATCTCTGAGTTTGAGACCAGCCTGGTCTACATAGCGAGTTCCAGACCAGCCAGCAGCCAGGGTTACATGGCGACAGCCTGTCTTTAAAAATAAAGTTCAAGTCCATAGTAGCCAGAAGGTATCCACCCTGTAATTCCAAGTGACTTTGCATACCTCAAGACCAGGCCGTTGTCACCCGTTGTCACCAGTCACCAGTGATGAATGCCCTGTGAGTCTTCCCACACTAGTTTATTCTGAGACAGGCTCTGATGTAGCCCCAACTGGCCTCAAACTCATGGATCCAACTTCTAATCCTCCTGCCTTCACCGTCTGAGTGCTGGAATTACGGGTACCCCATGTGTGTGGTGCTGGGGATTAAACCCAGGACTTAGTGCATGCTAAGTACCAACTGAGCTACATGTCCAATCACTCCCATTTTTTTTTAAGTTTATCTTCATTCTGTAGTAGATTGTGAAATACATAGCAACCATCTCTGCCCCAAATAAGTCTCAGGATTTTAACTTCACAGCAGGCTTTATGAGCAGAGAGACTGAATTTAAATTTGGATGCCTTTAAGATGGTAAAAACATTATCGAGATAGGCAAATGCAGCAGAGTATCTAGTAGTTTGGGCTCTGAGCATTCTGAGGAGAGATGTCATAAAGTACCTCTCTCGATGCCAGCCGATGTCGTAATTAGAAGGATCGCTTTCCCTCACAGGCAGAGGTAACTCTGGGCAGGGATGGGCAGGATAATTGACAAGATTCTAGTGATCATTAGCTCTTGTATACGCATCCCAAAACATGTTGCACACCTTAAAGGCATGCAATTAAGAAACACACAAAGCACACGGTCCCCATCTGTTTTAGATCACGTTTCTCAAGTGCATGACAGTCCCTGTAGGAAGGGTGTTCTGGGCCCCTTAGTGCCATCCATCAGTCATAATTTAGGATCCCCAAAATATCCTCCCTCCCACACTGTAATGACGTCACACGGGGAAATATGTAATTGCAGTGTCAACAGACTAAAATAACAACCGTGAATTTTGGTGTGACAGCAGGCTGTGGGTAAACCGTGATATGAACAGACTGTGGGAAAAGAAGAGCCATGTTAATATTGCCATTTCAGAGGTACTCTGATTTCCACTTTTCAAAGTGAAGACCCTGGTTGCATAGCCTTGGAATTCACTCCAAATGAGAGAACCTAAGAATACCAGTCCACCTGAGGACTAAGAGATGACTTGCCCAAGATTTATTATTATTATTATTATTGCCAAGAGTAGACTCAGAACCACAGTGGCTTTGTCTTGACTCTGAGTGAGGGTGTGTTGGAGCAGGAAAGGCGTTCACAGTGGTTCACAACTTGCTTTATTCTTCAGTAATCAGTTTCTCCTGGGTGTAGACACCTTCTGGGAATACCTGGGCTTGCTTAGACCCTGTCTGAATGTCTTTTTCTTTCACAACTTGGGCTCGAACCCAGGGTCTTGCACATGCTAGGCAAGTACCCTGCCATGGAGGTATATCCCTTCTTATATATTTTTAATTTTAATTTTATTGTCTGAGTGTTTTACCTGTGTGTGTGTTTAAGTGCGAGAGCAGACGTGTCTTCAACTTGTGATCCTCCTGCCTCAGCCTCCTGAGCAGCTCGAATGACAGACCTGCACAACCAGGCCTGGCTTAGACATCATCTTTGCTTTAGCCTGCTGTGAGACAGACCCCACTTCCCAGCCCACTCCCTTCCTGTTACCATTCTGTGGACTATTTTTTCCCTTCAAGTCAGTGTCCCTCTGCTACCCTGACACATAGCATCAATGGTTACAACACGTTGATGGTGCAACTTGACCTCTTTTTTTTTTGTTTGTGTTTTTTTGAGGCAGGGTCTCCCTGTACCACAGCTGGCCTGGAACTTACTGTGTAGAGATCCACCTGCCTCTGCCTCCAGAGTGCTTGGATTAAAGGTGTACGTCACCACATCCAGTGGTTTTTTATTTTGTTTTTGTTTCTTTCAGAACTCCTTTTGAAAACTTAGTTGTGGCCTCACAACCCAGCCTCCTTCCCACTGCCAGGCAAAGCATCAGTAGCAAGTCCCTCAGACACGCAGGACTGCCAGGGCGGGTGACATTCATCTATAATCCTAGCACCTAGGAGGCTGGGGCAGGAGGATCATCAGCCCCAAGCCAGCCTGGGTTTCATAGGGGTTCTAGGCAGTCAAGATGGAGACTGTCAAGGTTAAAGTGAAGTACCAAGGGCAGGGCTGAGCTGCACAGGTAGTTTGACACTAGTCATCCCTCCCTCCCTCCTTTCTTCCTTCTGGTTTTCAGGACAGGCTCTTATATCGCTTGGGCTGGTCTCAAACGTACTGTCCTCCTGCTGCCCCGCCCCAGGACCGAGATTACAGTCCTGCATTACCAGCTAAGACCACTAATTTATTTATATTTTTAAAAATCTGAATGAAATATAACGTTTGTGGATCTCTGCTTATTCTCTCTAAAATGAGGGAGTTTGGGGGCTGGAGTGATGGCTCAGCAGTTAAGAGCACTAACTGTTCTTGCAGAAGATCTAGGTTTGAATCCCAACACCCACATGATAGCTAACAACTGTTCATAACTCCAGTTGCAGGTGATCCGACGTCCTCTTCTGTTCTCCACGGGTGTCCTTGCATACATGTAGGCAATACACTCATACACATAAAACAATAAGAAATAATAAAAACCAAATGAGGGAGTTGAACAAAAGGCTGCTTAGGATTTCTTTAGCTCTGACACCCTGTGACTTAAGAAGCTTTCTCATTACTGTTGTTAGATCAGTTGTGGCACAGAAGTCTGTCCTGGAACCTACTCTTGGTGGTTCTGGAGAGCATGTAAGAGAAAGAGGTAAAATGAACAGAAACTTTTAGAGACACCTTCCAGCCCCAGAGGAGCAGAGGGGGAGGGGAACCCCCACCAGGCATCAGGACTCTGTCCGTACTGGTGACTTGGCTTGGGCAGTGGGTATGGGTAGATAAGGAGGAGCTCAGGAAATATGTGAATCCTTAACTGGGTATGGGGCCACATGCCTTCAATTCCAGCCCTCAAGAGGCACGAGGATCTCTGAGTTCAAGGCCAACCTAGATTACATAGTGAGACCGTGTCTCCAAAATCTATCTAATCCAGATTTTTAAAATCTCTTTTGTGTTTTCTACATTCTATTCTCTTTTCCTATAGAAAGTCTGAATTTATCTGTTGCCTTTTTTAGGACCATAGTAGCCCAGTAGCAGTGAATCGGGAGGTAGAGGAAGCAAGGGGTCGTCTTCTCTAATGTGCAAAAAGTGTCTACTTATGGTGTGTGAGTTTCCTTGGGACAGGAGCACGGGTGACTTTTCATGGTTCTACAGTTGCCAGTCATTTACTTTATATGCCCCCGGCAACCAGAAAGAGAGATCTGAGAAAGGAAAGGATAACCCACTGGAAGCATGAAGCCAGCTCATCCTCCTCCACAGCCGGCAAGGACTAGGCCTGCACTGCCTTTCCTAGCAGGAACACACCAGCAGTGCTGTCAGAGAGCCTAGGTGGTGCCAGGGAGAAGGGGGAAACATCGGTCCCGATTTGAGAGCTGGCAGAGGGGTGTGTGTTGGAGGGGAGCGACGATCACGTATGTTCATTATTCTTTCTTCTTCTCTTCATAACCCTCCTCTGCCAGATAGACCACATTGGTCTTCTCTTTCCCACTCACTCAAATCCACATATGCTCTGATGCTCAGAAAAACACCAGCATATACGTACACTCACACTGTACTATAACACCCATAAGAGTATTGATTCTTACAGTCATATCCATTGGATTCCACTCTCACAGGTATTTGTTATATACAGAACTCTACATTGGATGTGTCGAGATGAATAAGACATGGTTGCTGTCCAAAACAGTATGTAAGACTAAGCCCTTGCAAACACTCAGTGGCCAGCCCAGAGGCACATACATATGCAGATCACTAATCCTATAAACAGAAGTTAATGAACATCATTTACATGGGTATTTGCTGAAGGATCTGTGGGGCTGGGGAGATAGTTCAGCCAGTACAGTGCTTACTGTGCAAGCACTGGGGACTTGAATTCAATACTCAGCACCCATGTAAAAGCTGGGTATAGCGACATGTGACTGTAATTCCAGCACTCAGGAAGCAGAAACAATAGGATTCTTAGCCAGCCTAGCCAAATCAGCGAGCTCCAGGTTCAGTGAGAGACCCTGTCTCCAGAATGAGGGGAAGAGCAATTGAGGAGACACCTGATATTGACCTCTGGCCTCTACACACACATGCATGCATACTATCCCTACACACATGCACACATATGAACACACACAAGGAAAAGGAAGAAAACAACTGCCCATTCATATGTTTTATAAATTCCCATGTGATTAATAGTGAAACAGTTCAGGGAGTTCCTTTTTCTCACTTATCTTAGTTTATCATCTTTCACATTCTAAATTCCATTTCTTTTAAAGAACAGTTTCTTAGCCTGGTCTACATAGTGAGTTCCAGGCCAGCTGGGGCTACAAGGAGACTCTCTCTCAAAAGGACCAATAAATAAATAAATAACCTCTTTAGGGATGAAACCCATCTTTTCATACTCAGTTAATAGTTATATAAATAATTCATCAATCTTTTAATGGTGTTCTTTATAATGGGTATCTTGAACCATGATATATGAAATCACTCAATTTTCTTTCATTTGCTATAGGTATTTGAAGAAAGAAGGGCTTTACTTGGAAAATGGGTAAGTTTTTAAAAGAGAAAGGGCTGGGCATGTAGCCGGGTGGTAGAATGCTTACCTAGCATGCACGAGGCCTCAGGTCCAATCCCCAGCACGACATGATGGATGGATAGATTGAGAAACAGAAAATGTCAATAAAGCAATAATAAAAGTAAGTTACACCTATTTCTCCATGATGTTAGATTATCTGGTTTAGTCTATTCAGGTTGCTGTAATTAAAATCAAAGGCCAAGTGTCTGATGAACAATATAAATTTTATTCTCATAGTAATGGGGCCTGGAAAGTTCCCAGACCACGGGTGCTGGCAGACTCAGTGTTGGGTGAAAGGCCTTTTGGGTAGCCATCTTGCTGTGTCCTGGAATGACAGATGAGCGGAGAGGGTTCTGTAGATCTGTTGTGCTGGGGTTCACTCCCTCCTGAGTGCTTCGCCCTCCCAAAGCTCCCACCTCCGTACCTCGACACTCTGGATTTTGGTGGTGTTGTTTGAGACAGGGTCTCACTCTCTAGCCCTGGGCTGGCCTGGAGCATACTAAGTAGCCTAGACTGGCTTCAAAATTGTATACTTTCAAGGGTCCTCCTGCCTCAGCTTCCTAAATCCTGGGATTACAGGTATGAGTTATCATAGCCGGCTGAGGTTAGGATTTCAACACCTAAACGTTGAGGAACGGAAACATTGCATTATCATGCATCATAGATACATCCACCAAGGCTAAGGTGGATACATGGACCTAAGGCAGTGCTGGCTCCTTCCTGAGGAGTGTGGATCATGATTTTGGTTCAGATTCTGTCGGGAAAATAGCAATCGTCCATTATTTTAACAGACCTAATTTAATGAAAAGGATTTGTTGAACAAATATTGGAAAATGGAAGACATAGGAAGAGATTGCCGAGGTTCCGTGGTCATAGAACTGGTCTAATACCAGCTGTACTTATACCTCAGAAAGAGGAACAGCAGCAAGGGACCCAAACTTCTGAGGAATAAAGGAGGTTGATTCTGATACATCCAAGGAAGCATGGTGGTTCTGGGTGTTTGGAAGAAAGCTGGGGCCATGAATCAGGGTAAAGAGTCAAAAACCTGGTCAAAAACCAGGCCTTTAAGCCCAGGAGGCAGAGGCAGGTGGGTCTCTGTGAGTTCCAAGCCAGTCAGGACTACAGTGAGACCTTGTTTCAAAAATAAATAAATAAATAAAAATAAGTAAATAAATAAATAAATAAATAAGGTGATTCCTGTCAGGAACAGCAAGCAAACAGAAAAGAGGACACCTCTTCTTCCTCAGTTTCCTTCTAGTACCTCCCTCCTCACCTGCAGTATTTAGGTACTTAGCAGAGAGCCATCTGTCAAAGAAAAAATATGGCTACTGAGTCCCAGGCCCCTGTGCTCACAGCATATGGCGATGAGTGAGGATCACTCAGTAACCAGCACAGCTCATCCATTTGGCCCCTCAGTATCCAGGAACATCCTTCTGCATATGAGTGAATTTCCACATGAAAATACTATTAACTTTGTGCTTTGTCTAACACAACACTTCATCACCAGTGAGAACTTTCTTGTCTGTTCCTCTAATGAGGAGACAGAGTCCCAAAGGTGATTATCTATGACTGAGTATGTTAGACTATTTCGGGGCAGTTGTTGGATTGCTCTATTGTTCCAACTAAATAATTTCTACAGCCCAAGAGAACTGAAAACTATGGTTCTACAAAAATTTTCACACTGATGTTTATAGCCATGGTATACAAAACACAAACAATCCAAATGTCCATCGGTGGGTAAATAAGTAAACAGCTGTATGATGAAATATTTTTCAGGTATAAAGAAAAAGAATTCCCTATACACGCTATAATCTGGATAAACTTTGAAGGCACAGTGTGTAGATGAAATAAGCTAGTCACAGGATACATAGTGTGTGACTTTACTTAATATGACAAACGTGCTCAGAATGGGCAAAGTCCAAAGACAGAAAGTAGGACAGAGATCTCCAGAGATTGAGGACTTAGTGTTGGATGGGTACAGACTATTAGTGTGAGATGATAAAAAAGTTCTGGATGGTGGTGATGGTGGCACACAGTGTGAATGTACTTAATGCCACGGAACACTTCAAATAGCTTATGGTAAATTTTACATTTATTTTACCAAAAAGAAAAAAAGAAAAAGTAATGCTAGGTGTTGTGATGAATGCCTGTAATCTCAGCAGGGGCAGGAAAATTAGTTCAAGGCCAGCCTCAGGCTACACAGAGAGTTTGAGACTAGTCAAACTACATGAGACCCTTTCTCCATAAACCAATCCCCTTCCTTCTCCCCCCACACACAAAAGTTAAAAAATGGAGATGGGATGAAGTACTGATGTATCCTTTTATTCCAAATCATTTTATCTTTAATAATCTGACAATAATTAAAAATATAAAGAATAAAGAATTAATTGGTTCCTTTAAGGAGAAGAATGCTACTACCTTTCCCCAAACAATTATAATCAAAGGCAATGATAAAATTGGATTCTAAAATGCTTGAGTTGGGCTGGAGAGATGGCTCAGTGGTTAAGAGCACTGACTGCTCTTGCAGAGGACCTAGGTTTGATTCCCAGCACCCACACGGAGGCTAACAACCATCTGTAACTCCTGTTCCAGGGGATCTGATGCCCTCTTCTGGCCGCTGTGGGCATTGATGACCCTGGTGCACTTATACACATGCAGACATAACACTCACATATAAGATTAAAGTAATAGATAATAAATAAAATGTTTGAGTAAGAAAGCTTCATGGCTCACAGACTGACATGTTTGGTTGCTGTAGAAGAAAAATGACATTTAAGGGACCCTCAGAGAGCATGAGCACCTTAACCCCCACCCCACCGCCTTGTCTCTCTGTCTCTGGCAGTGTCTCATATAGCTTAAGCTGGCCTTGAACTCACCATGTAGCCAAAGAAGAGCTCACCCTCCTTGCCTCTGCCTCCCAATATTGAAATTAGAGGCGAGTGCTACCATGTCTGACTTTGAAGCTTTCTTGATTGTGATTCGATATTACAAGTATTTCTCAGCTGGAGAGAACAGAACTGGCCAAGCAGGCCACAGGGTCGCATTTCTTCAGTGTATAGAGACTTCAGCGTATAGATACCCTGTTCCTTGGGGTATCATTGGAGAAACGTGACCATGCTTTCGATAGACATGCCAGGTCCATTCTATGATCTATTTGGTACCATGGATCAATGATGAAAATAGGATGTAAGTGAAAGAAGCCAGACCCTTACATGATCCCATCACACAAAACATCTAGAATAAACACAGCAGGAGACAGAAAAAGAAGATTAGTGATTTCCAGAGAGCAGGAGAAGAAGATGGGAATTGGCTGGAGTGAGGATGGGGTTTCCCTGGGAGAATGAAAATACACTTCAGTTAGACAGCGGTGATGGCTTTGGGACCCTGTGCATATATGAAAGCCCAGCCAAGTGTACACTTTATTTTATTCCAAGCTTGTGTATTTGTGTGTGTGCATGCACGTGTGTATGTGTGCATGTGGAGGCCTGAGGTTGATGTTAAGAATCGCCTCTAATCATTTTCTACCTTAATTGTTGAAGCAGGTCTTTCAGTCAAGCCTAGGCTCAGTGACACAGCTAGGCTCTCTGGCCAAATTGCTCTGGGAGTCTCCTGTCTCTTGCTTTCCAGGCTGGAAATATTGGCAACCTGAACTCCAAGAACTTTAACCACTGAGCCACCCTCCCTGCCTTAATTGTATACTTTAAAATTTTGGATTTTGTGATATATAAAAGTCAGGATTCATTTTTTAAAACTATACTTGGTTTTCTATAATTTGATAATATATGACAATCTTGAAGTATTCCTTTTTTTTTTTTTTTTTTGGCCTCCCTGGATCCCCAGCTGGCCTAGAACTCACTATGTTGACCAGGCTGGCCTTGAACTCACAGAGATCCACTTGTTTCTGCCCCCTGAGTTCTGGGATTAAAGGTGTACCCCACCATACCTGGATGCCTGGTTACTCTTTTTGAGTTTAAATTAAAGCTGCTCTCTGTGCCTTTGCCTCAGCCCAGCACAGCTGACAAAGCCCTTTCCTTTGAGCTACTGACATTCATTTTCCTAAAGACAAGCATGAAGTTCAGCTTTAACTGTGCTTGTTTACCTCAGAGTTCACCAAATCTTTTCTGTGGCTCCGTAACTCCTAGTCTGCCTGTTAATCGATATTTAGAAAGTCTGGGAGGGTTCTGTGTCTAAGACAGGATAGAAATTACTCTTTTCTTTGAATGGCTGTGTTTATGCTTGTGTGTGTGTTATGTTTGTGTGGGGGCACATGTGCTATACTGCACATGTAGAGGTCAGAGGACAACTTTGTGGGATCTACTCTCTCCTTCACCTTTATGTGGGTTTCAGGGATCAAACACTACCTGCCAGACTTGTGTTCCGAGTGCCTTTACCTGCTGAGCTATCTTGCCAGCCCTCCACCTTGTTTTTAAGATAAGGTCTCTCATAAAACACAGGGCTCATGGATGTGACTAGGCTGGCCATTGAACCCCAGAGGTCCTGGTGTCTAGGCCTCCCCAACACTAGGATTACAGGTATGTGCCACATGGACACTGAAGATTCAAACTCAGTTCCTCTTGTTTGTGGGGCTATCTCCAACCATCTCCTCAGCCCTTCAAGGTCTTAATTTTTTAAAGATTTTTATTTTTAAATTATGTGTGTGTGTGTGTCTGTGTGTGAGTATGTGTGCATGTGGGCTTAGGTGCTTGTGGAGTCCATTGTGGAGTCCAGAAGAGGGCCTCAGATCCCCTGGAGCTAGAGTTACAGGTGATTTTAAGTGACACTGCCCAACCTGGATGCTGAGCACTGAACTTGGGTCTTCTGTGACAGCAGCAAGCTCTCTCAGTGGCTGAGCCATCTCTCTATCCCCAAAGCGTTGAAACTTTTGAAAAGATTTTTTTAATTCCTTTAAAAAAAACATAACTAGTACAAATATATGTTTGGAAAACTTGTTATTATCTGTCTTCTTCAAAAGAATAATCCATATGGGGCAGGGATAGTTTCTGTTGTGGTTGTGCTTCTCAGACAAGCTTTTTGTTTTTACAGTGCTGGGTATCACTTTGACATGCTAGTTCAGTGCTCTGCCACTAGACTATATTTTCATCATCCACCATGATTCTCACTGTACATCCTTTGACACTTATCAAGCATTTTTACCTAACAACAGCGATATTCCTTAAATGCACCACCAAATCACGCGGTAGACTACCTACTCCATAAAAGCCATAATACAAGAGAAAGGAACAGTGTCTTAATGTGGCATTAAGATTTTCACTGCAGGGAAAGCTTAATCTAGTATTAGAAGTAAAGCCATTATTTTAAAAGACTAGACAGAGAGGGCACGATGTAAAATGAGTCTTTTTTGATGCTAGACAATCTCAACATATTTATATTTGGGTACTTTAAGAATTTAATTTTTGTTTGTGCGTGTGCACATAGTTCTGTTTGGTGTTTAGAATAGCAACAAACAAAGTAGTAGAGATACTGAAGCTGTGTCTGATGGTGCCTGCCTGTAATCCCAGCACTCAGAGGCGGGTAAGGCAAGAGGATGGTGAGTTCAAGGCCAGCCTGAGACACACAGTGAGACCCTACCCACCTGCCTCCCCAAAAAAGCCTCCTTAGGGCTGGGGGGAGGGGGATGATTCAGTAGCTAAAGCACTTGCTGTTCAAGTGGAATTCAGATCTCCAGAACCCAGATAAATGCGGAATGGGCATGAGAAACGGCCTGTAATTCCAGCCTTGTGAAGCAGAGACAGGGGATCCCCAGAGATGCTGGCTAGGTAGACAAGCTCTCATATCTGCAAGTTCTGGATTTGATTGAGAAAGTCTGCCTCAGTGAATAAGGTGGAAGGTTATAGTTGTTTCCGTTTCCGTTGTGTCTCACCACTCGGGGGCCAGCCCGAGTGGTTGGGGGTGAGTAGACGCAGAGTCAAGCCACAGACTCCGGGAGTTGGACGGGAAGCAGCCCAAGCACGTGGCACCACAAACTCGTTTATTGAATAGATACACAGGCTCTTATAGGTCTGGATAGCCAATGATCTTATGGGGTGGGTTTGTCCCCAGGTAGGCAGGTTCTTTCCAGGTGCTGGTCTCACGACTAGCCAGAGCAGAACGCCACACCCACAGAAGCCATTCCTCTATTCCTCCTAGCGGGTGGCCCTAGGCTAGGCCCAACAGAAGGTGATGGATCATGACTCTCAACATAAACCTTGGCCCTCCACATGCACTCACACACGTGCACACCCCCATGTGTGTCTACACACATGCAGAAAAGTGGGATGGGAGAAAGCCTCCCTGTTCTTGCCTCCCTACACGAACCCTGACAGGCCAGCAACTCTACATTTTCTGAAATTGCAGCTCCTCTACAGACAGCTACTCTAAAAGTAACAGGTCCCAGTTATCACGAGTCAAGAAAGCTCTATAGAGCGGTACCCTTCAGGAGCCAGACATTAAGTACCACGTGGCAGTGAGAGAAGAGTGGTCCTACCCGGCTCCCCAGCCTCACAGGGTGGGTCTCTTGCTTTTAGGCTGCAGGCATTTTTATTGGAGAACAGATACAAGAAATATGGGAGGTTATCAGATTCCTGCACAGTTAGCTCTGCGTGGATATCCACCTTTTGGCTCATTCCCAGTGCCTTCTAAATTCCAAAGGGATTTTTTCCCCCTGCTGCTCAGTATTGCGAGTCATCTACCCACCTTGAATTGGTAGGCGTTCAAGGAATGCAAATTCGTTTTCTATTATCTTAAACAAACACAATTAGAAAGGAAAATTCTGGAGGCAAAGAACACCTATCAAAGCCCAATATAAACTACCTTAGACGGTCCTAATCAGAAAATAAATGAAGAAGCAATGTAATTATCTTTTTAATCACCAGGGGAAGTTTCTTAATGTTTTCTCTTAGAGATTTCTCCAGTGCACTTTCAAAATCCTAATGTTATTTTTTATTCATTTTCAGTCGCTCTTCCTGTAATTTAAGTCCATTCTCTTACGTGGACATTGAGGAGAGCTTCCCCCATCCCACCCCATCCTTCCAAATGAACTTCCCATTCTTGCTAATGTACAAACACAACAGCTTGATGCTCTGTAATTTTTTGCTCATCTTTTTTCTATTGGCTTAACCCACAGCTGGCCTGGAACTCATGATATAGACCAGGCTGGCCTCTATCTCATAGAGATCCACTAATCTCTGCCTTCCCAATGCTGGGATTAAAGGCATGCATCACCTTGGCAAGCCTTACATATAATTTTTAACATCACTATGGAATTTTATAATAGCTGCCATTTATACAGTGTGCTTTATTAGGATATGTTATGTATACACATTCATTAATGCATAGTATTTAATCTCACAATAGCCCTATAATGTAGGTACAATTGCTCTTGATGTATAAGGGGATTTCTAATATTACAGATAATAGAAACCTGAGAATGAGACACCGAGCATTTTCTCTCATCCAACCATCCAAGCTCAGAAACTAGAAAAAGAATTTCATTTGTGGCCTTGGGAACAGTAATCCAGGGAACTTGGGTTCTGAACAGTGTTTTGAAGAAGGTAGCAAAGTGGGGCCTTTTCAGACAATGAGATCTGAAATCATTACAAGGCACTTTAAACCCTTTAAAGAGAGACTTCTTTTGAATTTGGAAGAGTTTGTGGGCTGGAGGGACATACCTTACGGGACATTTCTGATATCTCTTCGAGGATAAAATGAATTCACACACCACACCTTGATGGAAAGTTTTAACGTCACTTGCCACAACCTAGGATCATTCAAGAAAGGAGTCCTGATTGAAGAATTATCGAAATCAGGTTGGCCTGTGGGGGATTGTCTTGATTGTTAGTTGAAAGACTCAGCCCGCTGTGGATGGTACCATTTCCTTGGCAACGGGGTCCTGAGCTTATCAGGCAGGATAAAGCTGTCTGACTATCAAGCAAACAAGGATCCAGTAGTTCCTCTCTGCTCTTGACTGTGGTTGTGCAGTGATGGGACTTGCTGCCTGAGTTCCTGCCTTGACTTCCCCTCAATGATGGACTGTACCCTGGAGTTGTAAGCCAGATCTACTCTTCCTTCCATAGCAACAGAGATGACACTAGTACACACCCATACACCCCACATCCCCCTCAATGCCAGGGCCACTTGGCAGGGGCTGTGTGACAGCTTTCAAGCATGAATTGAAAACGTCTGTTAGAGAAGGACCTGATAATGCCTGACAGACAGCTTGACTCTCTGAGCACAGCTTCCTGCAGCCAAAAGGTGGAGGTGAACCAATCCACGTTCCCGGATAGTGTCTTCAAAGTCCATCCCACTAACTGCTCCTTGACGCCCTCTTTCAACATGGCTTTTCCTCTATCTTTCTCCTCTGCCACGTCCGCCCCTGTAGTGCTCTCTCCTGTCACGTTTTATGCTATGATTCTTAGCTGTGCCCTAACTCTCCGTCATTTGGAGCTCTCTCCTCTTGCTCCCAGAGATAACAAACGGTCTGGTGCAACAGTTTTTGTAACCATGGCCATCCCAGATCTTCCACAGCATAGCAATTGCCCCAAAGTAATTTCATTGTATTGTTCTTTTACACATAAAATTTTATTTGTGTGCATGTGTGTAGACACACATGTAGAGAGAACAACAGTTCTTTCCTTCCACCATGTGGGTCCTGGAGATTGAATTCAGGTCATCAGCTTGGTGGCAAGTACCTTTACCCACTGAGCCATCTTGCTGGCCCAGGAATACTTCTTCATTAAAACTATTTACTGATGTGTATCTATTCAGTGACCCATGGAATCTTATCTTGGAGACTATAATTCAAGAATGAAAAATTTTTAAAAACTTGAATAAAACATATATATGTATATATGGAACATATATATGTATATATGGACACAGAGTCTTGGTAGGTATCCAGACTGTAGTAACCGCATCGTGGGCCCCAGACCATCTTGACCGTGTAATAATCCCACCTCAGTCTCCTGGTGGTGGGATTGCAGGTATGTACTGCCTGACATTGTAGTCAGTGTCTTATGATTACAACCAAAAAAAGCCATAAGTTTCTGATGGCTCAATGTGAAGTTTAATGATAGTTTTAAAATGCAAATAGTTGGGGCTGGAGAGATGTCTCAGCAGTTAAAAACACTGGCTGTTTTTGCAGAAGACCTGGGTTCAAGTCCCAGCACCCACATGATAGCTAATAGCTGTCTGTAACTCCAGTTCCAGGGGATCTGATGCCTTCTTCTGTCTTCTGCGGGCATTACACGACACAGGTACACTTACACACTTGCAGGCACAACACTCATACACATAAAGTAAAAATAAATTAAAAACATGCAAACAGCTCACACTAATCTAGTTTCTCTCCTGTGATAGGCTGGGAGTCTGCAGGGATGGGGGAGGGGCGCAGACATGTTGACACCCTTCACTCTGACAGTGGGGTCTCTGCAGAGCTTTTCTTTGTGTGTTTGCTTGTTCTTAAGTTCTCATCTTTGACTGGTCTCTCATCTTATGCCTGATTTAGGGCAAAAATTAAGTAGTAACCCCCCCCCAGATTCCTCCAGTACTGCTCTCTCTGGTACTCTTAGGTTCTGCTCAACCCACCTTTCCTCTCCCATCGTGTTAGTCATTGACATGTTAGTGGGAATGTAACCTATATACCTAGCTTGGTGGGCTACTTGCACATTCTACCTTATCAACAATTGTGATTACAAAGGCTTGATGCTAGTTTTGGAGGCTTAAGCACTGATGATCTAATGTAGAAATTATTTGTAGAAGGACTGCAGAGAGAGCTGGCTCGGTAGTTAAGAGCACTGGCTGCTCTTGCAGAGGACCAGGTTCAGTTCCCAGCACCCACATAGTGCATAAGAACCATCAGTAACTCCAGTTCCAGGGGATCCAACACCCTCTTCTGGCCCCTGAGGCCACTGTGTGCACACGGCACACTTACACACATACTGGCAAAACACTCATGCACATGAAATGAAAATGAAATTAAAAATGTAAAAAAAGAAACCATTTGGAGGAACATCCCAAGCACCTTTACTGGAACTACAAGTTTAAAGTGGGTGTGCATGTGAACGCAAGTGCACACAAGTGTGCGTCCCTGTTTCATTTCTTTTGCTGTGAGGAAGAGCTCACCTTAGCTCCCAGTTCCAGGCTACCATGCACCCCAGAAGGGAAGTGAAGGCACAGAAGCTTTGCCAACAGCTCCTCACATCACAGCCAGAGCCAAGAGCAGAGAAATAGGAGCGCACGGCGGCTTAGTGGCGCTCGCCTCCTTTCTGCACTGTTGTACCACAGAGACTGTGACCCAGACCTCGGGAATGTGCCACTCACCAAGGTAGATCTTCCCACATCAGTGAATAGAATCAAGACAATCCCCCACAATGGCCCACAGGCCAGCCTAGTCTAGACAGTTGGTCGTTGGGATTCTTTTCCTACGTGATTCTAGATTATGTCAAATTGACAACTAAAACCAACTATCAGATATACACTGACATCTGAGGTCGGATGCACTTTAGTGGGCCGAGTCTGGTCACATGGGTGCTCATACAAAGAAATGTGAGGAAGATGAGCAGATAGTGAATACGGGATTTATGCAGTTGGAGCAAAACACGTGCTATTCGGTATAAATAACTTACTAAACTCACTTTCTGTGCTCTTCTCTCCTCTTCTGTGATACTCGGAATACACCTGAAACTCCTCAGTTTGACAAATGGACTGACTCTCAAAGGAGAAGGATCCTCACAGGCCTGTTGGAGCGCTGTTCCTTGTCCCAGCAGAAGTTCTGCTGTCGAAAGCTGCAGGAAAAAATCCCAGCAGAGGCCGTGGATTTCACTACCAAGCTTCCGAGGGTGTTATCTGTCTACATCTTTTCCTTTCTGGACCCTCGGAGCCTTTGTCGCTGTGCACAGGTAAAGGCAACAGGGTGGTGTGTGGCATTTTGTTGGGACAGCCTTAGGAAACTCTGAAACAGGGGTAGCCTAAGGAATAGAAGTGAGAAGGAGACTAAGGGAGAGTTAAGCCAGGCACAGCGGTGTATACCTGTAACACCAGCACTCAGGAGGCTGAGGCAGGAGGACCACTGTGAGTTCAAGGCTAGCCTGAGCTATGGAGTGAAACCCTGTCTCAAAAAGAAGAGTTAACTACAAAGGAAGGAAAAGAGGAAGGGAGGGAGAGAAGGAGGAAGGAAGGAAAGAAGGAAGGAAGGGAGGGAGGGAGGGATCTGGTTGGCAAGTATGCCCTCAGAAGCCTTAGAACAAAAGAGCCCAATATTTCTTACAAGTAACCCTTTATTGTATTAAAGTGAAGTAAAATTATTCAAGATATAAACCAATAAGCCAGTCGTGGTGGGGAATGTAATCTCCACACTTGGGAGGCAGAGGCAGGCAGATCCCTGAGTTTGAGGCCAGCTTGGTCTACATAGCAAGTTCCAGGGCAGCCAGGACTATATAATGAGAGTTGTTTCAAAATATATGTAAATATTAAATAAGTAAAGCAAAACATTTAAACAATAACAAATAAACCTGTTAAACTTTAAAGAGGAAGAAAGGAGAAGAAATGGAATCTTTTCTCCTGACACTCCCTCCCGACAGACCTCCACCTCCTTTGAATTGAATTAATTTGCCACATGGAGAGTTGGATGGCTGTGGCTTCATTTCCGGGTTGAAAGAGCGACCTCTGTGTCTTTCTGGAGCGTTTGATCAGAGCCTGTGATCTATGCCCTCCTTCCAGCTCTGGAACCTTCTTCTTTCTTTTCTTTTATGAGTACAGTGTCTTGCCTACATGTGTGTGCGTGTAACCTCATGGTGCAGTGCACATGGAGGCAGGAAGAGGGGTTGGATCCCCTTGAACTGGAGTTTTGGGTAGTTGTTAGCCACCACATGGATGTTGGGATTCAAACCTGGGTCCTCTGCAGGAACAGCCAGTGCTCTTAAATGCTGAGCCATCCTCAGTCCTTAAATTTTACTTTTTAATTATGTGTGTGTATGTCTATATTCTATTTATTTTTTATTTTATGTGTAGGAGTGTACTGCCTGCATGTGTGTAAGTGCACCTGTGTTTTGCAGTGCCCATGGAGGTCAGAAGAGGGTATTTTGGATCCCCTGGAACTGGAGTTAGACAGTTGCTAGCTGCCATGTTGATGCTGGGAATCAAACCTGGGTCCTCTACAAGAGCAGTCAGTGCCCTTAACCACTGAGCCATCTCTCCAGCCCCAGAACCCTATTTCCTTGAGCTGTGCCCAACTTCCTCCTGATGTCTTACCTTCATCACATATCACAGCACTGAACATGGTAGGGACTCAATAAATAGTGGGTGGAAGGTGAGGGGGGAGAGAGGGATTGAGAATATGCATGGACGGCGAGGGGCGTTAAGAATGGTCTAATTTTTGGAGGGCTAGTCAAAAACTGTTAACGATTTCTTTTTAACAAAGGCCAGTCTTTGAGAGAAAAATTCAGATGTGACAGTTGGCTGTTATCTTTCTGACTCACAGACTAGCTACAGAGTCTCTCTTGCCTTCATATATGAACTTGACCCCTTAGCAGCCTTGAACTCCTGATTCTCTTGCTTCTACCTCCCAAGGGTTGGGATTGCCACCACACTGGCCTAAAGCTCTTGTAACACACACCAAATACTTGTTCACTGTGTCCCAGTTATAAAATTTGTATTTAGGGAAATTTAAGAATGGATGACAAGGGAAGTACACTATGAAAAGAATGAACAACACGTAGATCTGAACCTGTAAATCTTTCGTGTGACCTTCAGGACCTTTAGAACATTCCAGGGAGCCTTTAGCCTTGGTTTCTTCACTGGCAATATGAGAGCCATAATTCTATTTACCTCCCAAGATTGCTGGGAGGGTGGTTAATAGATGTTCAGTAATACCATCAAGCTGACTTGCTAAGTCTAGCAAGCACTCTGGATATGGAGATAACTGAGCTGTGACCTGAAGGGAAACTAACAGAAGTTACCCCCGTCCCCACAGCAGCTGAGATCCTGGAGAAGGTGAGCACGTAAACTAAGCGGTCGTTTTATTTGCCTGCTACTGTTTCTCCAGGTGAGCTGGCACTGGAGGAACCTGGCTGAGCTGGACCAGCTCTGGATGCTGAAATGCTTACGGTTTAACTGGTACATCAGTTTCTCCCCAACTCCCTTTGAGCAGGGCGTGTGGAAGAAGCACTATATCCAGATGGTGAAAGAACTTCATGTGACCAAGCCCAAGGTAAATTTGAGGTGAAAAGCAGCAGACTTAGAAATGTCGGCTTTAACAACTCTACTACTAGGAGCAAAAGGTCAGACTTGAAACTGGGGAGGGAAATGGTTCAAAGGACAGACCCTGTTGTCAGGGTTCATTTCTGTGACGGTGATAAACTATCCCTGGAGGAGTTGGAGTCGGGGAGGAGTTTGTTTGACTTGCTATTCCAGGTTACAATCCTTCACTGAGGGGAAGTCCAGGCAGGGACTTGGGCATCGCACCCGCAGTCAGGAGCAGAGATGTAAACACGTGGCCCCTTACTTGCTGGCACTAGGCTAGCTTTCCCCTCTCACGATCTTCAGGAACTCCTGCCTCGGGAATGGTGCATCCCACAATAGGCTGGCTCTTCCTACATCAATTAAAAATCAAGACAATCCCCCACAACATCTGCACAAGCCAATCTGATCTAGATCATTCCCCATTAAGACTCTTCCCAGGTGATTATAGGTTGTGTTGAGTTGAGAGTTAAAACTACCAGCACACTTGTGATTTCAAAATTCTCCTTTTCTGAAGCTTGATAGTCCAGTTCAAAACACTCATGTTGAGGGGCTGGAGAGATGGCTCAGGAGCTAAGAGCACATACTGCTCTTACAGATCAAGTTCAGTTTCTACCTTGGGCAGCTGACAACCACCTGTAACTCCGGCTCAAGGGGAACTTGTGCCCTTTTCTGGACTCTGAGGGTATCTGCACTCATTTGTGCACAGACTCACAAACATATATACATAATTTTTAAAAAACAAGTCTTTTTTTTTTTTTTTTTGGTCTTTTTGAGACAGGATCTTCCTATAGCCCCATCTGGCCTGGAACTCTCTATGTAGACCAGGCTGGTTTCGAACTCACAGAGATCCACCTGCCTCTGCCTCCCAAGTGCTGGGAATAAAAGCATACATCACCATGCCTAACCCTAAAGACAATTCTTAAACAAACAAACAAACAAACAAAAAACACCCATGTTTCCAGCTCTCCTTTGATACCCTCAACCACAGCTATGTCCAAGAGGTCAAGACTGGGAAGCTTCTCCCTGTGTCCCAGTCCACAGTTTCTGTGCCTCTGAGAAACCAGACAATTCTAACCTGAAAGCTCTGTGCATTATGATCAGTATTTGTCAGCATGAACATGATTCTACAAGATGAGCTGAAGTGGTTTGTTGGTTAGTGGGTTGGTTACTCTGTTTATTGAGAGAGGGCCTCCCTATGTAGCCTGCCTACCTACACTGGCTTGATCTCAAGATCCTCCTGCCTCAGCACTGGGAATACTGAGGTTACAGGTATTTGCCATCATGGCTAGCTGTTTATTTAGTCACTAGACTCGCTGGAGATCCAACCCAGGGACTTGCACATACTATGGACGCACTCTGCTGCTGAGTTCTACCTCTCAGATACAGTGTTTATTTTTGTATCATTTATAAAGGAAAGTTTTCCAGTGAAGAGATCATTCAGAAAGGGCATCTTAAGTCAGAAACTAAGCAATATGGAATATTCACATATAATCATGAAAAGTAAATAATGAAAGAATAATTTTCCCCCTATGGCTGTCAGTGCATCATAACCAAGGGTTATATACTCAGTCCCGTAGTCACATCTAATGAGACTGATGGGACGTTTTATGCCTTTGTTTAGGATGTCATCTATACACATCCATACACATGTGTGCGTCATTCCATACAATAGATGAGCTCCTGAGCTCCTGAAATTTATGTATAAATTAATACCACAGGTATCACAGTCTCTGAAAACAAACTACAGTGAATCTTTTTAAAACTGCAGAGTCATTTCGCAATAAGGATGCCAACCCCTCCCTTGCTTATTTAGGGTTTGGTTTTATTGTGTTTCTTAGAGAGGATTCCAAATACATTTAATGCAGTCATCACCTGTGCATAATTAACACCCGCGCATAGTTAACAAAGCTGCAGTTGTTACAAAGTGACAAAACTGGTCTTTTGGTCTCAGCCATTGGTGTGCCGCAGGAGGATTTCTTTGGAAAAGATATTTTCTTAGTGTTTTAAGTTTTTAAATTTGAGATGGAGGTCTTGCTGTATCTCCCAGAAAGCCTCCAAATTGCAGTCCTCCTGCTTCAGCCTCCCTGGTAGCTGGGGTTATAACTGTATGCCTTTGGTGTCTAGTTAAGAAAAATTTAGATGAAGAATTTTTAAAAGGTCTAGAGGCTGGAGAGATGACTCAGTAGTTAAAAGCACTGGCTGCTCTTCCAGAGGACCTGGAGTTCTGTTCCCAGCACCCACTTGTTGACTCACAGCCACCTGCAACTCCAGTTCCAGGGGATGCAAAGCCCTCTTCTGGCCTCTGTGGGTACTGCACACACGTGGTATGCTTTCATACGTGCAGGCAATACAGTCATGCACACAAAAAAGTTATAAAATTACTCTAGCTGCTGGGCATGGTAATGAAAATCTGTATCATTTGGGAAATAGAGGCAGGAGGATCAGGAGTTCAAGGTCATTCTCAGCTACATAGTTAGCTCGAGGTCAGCCTGGGTTACGTGAGAACTTGTTTCAAACAACAACAACAACAGCAACAAAAATCGCTGTACTTATGACTTCTTATTGGGCTTCTTGGAGTCTTGTTCTCATTTGGGAGGAGGGCATATCATTCAATGGCTAAAGTTCAGGCTGTTGCAGGACAGGGAGTGAAAAATGAATCACCAAGTAACAGAATGAAAAGAGGTTTTAAAAATTATTTTCATGACTTGTTAATTTATTTATTGAGTGTGTACATACATGACAGTGCATGTGTGGAGGTCAGAGGACAATTGTCAGGAGTCATTTCTCTCCTCCCATTATGCGAGTTCCAGGGATCAACTCAGGGATCAAACTCAGGTGCCTGTACAGACTGGGCTCTCTCACCAGCCTGAAAAGAAGCTTTAAGTGTTACATATAAAACTGACTTTAATGCTTTGACTTCAAAAATACCTCTTTCCACAAAATATTTGTTCATAATTATGCTAAAAAATGGTGAACAACTTGAGGGTCAAAAATACCACCTCTTCGTTTGGTTTTATATTAAATTTCTCTAGCAGATGCTGTGTTATAGAAAACTTACATTTATCTGTTAAAGAAATAGAACAAGTCAGAAAGGACAAGGTGAGGAAAATCCCCTAATGAAGGCCTGACTTAAAAAATAGTCATGTAGTTGCTTGTGGGACCACAACCACTCAGTTGGGTTAAGCCTGTCCTGTGTTTTGTATGCCTCAGAAAGCATAGCTTTTCTTTGTTCTTTTTATGTCTTCTTCCTTATTAAAGACACGTTCCGAAACCTGGGCCTGCTTTCCCAGACACTCCAGGCTTCCTCACTCTTTTTCTACAAAGTTATCCCCACTCCCTTCTGCCACGTGGCTGTTTAGAGATGGCCTGGTGGCCTTCTTCCTCTTCTCCATCCTTCTCTTCCAGGCAGCTGCCAAGATTTACAGCTTTCCAGCCCTGCAGTTTTTCTTTTAATAAAATTGTCTTTGAATTTAAAAAAGGATAGAAGGAAGGAAGGGAGGGAGGGAGAGAGGGAGGGAGGGAGGGGAGGGAGAAAGAGAGAGAGAGAGAGACAGAGCGAGCGCTAAAGTTGGTTGTTGGCATCTACTTGGGTAGTCTGTGTAATTCCGGATGAAGAAGGTCCTAGCAGTGGACACAGGGAGCCACTAGAGCAGAGACTCCATGCACCCTCTTCAGACAGCATCACCATCCTCCCCGCCCTCGTGAGTGTTCCAGCTCAACTTAGGAAAGCACTCCAGAGTGGTTATTAGTAGCTTCCCAACCTTAAAACGAGGAGAACAACCTGTGGGGTCTTTAAAACTGTCAACTTCTGATAAATAACATTAGAAAGAGAAGATTAAATTATACTTAAAGTAAGTAGAAGGGAGAAACAATAAAGAGCTGGAATCAGTGGAGTAGAAAAACAGACAGAAACCGAGAAGATGATGAAACCAAAGCTGGTTCTTGGAAAATATATATAGAATAAGGTTTGACCAGACTAATCAAGAAAAAGAAAAGAAAGGACAAATTACTAATGCCAGGAATGAAAAAGGAGGTGTCCTTACAAGTCCCACAAATATTAAAACGATAAATTTAAAAACCTAGGTAAAATGGTCAAAATTCTTGAAAAACACAAATTCTCCCAAATGAAAGTAATAATTCAGTAAGTAAGTAGTTCAGAAAGTAAGTAATAGAAAAGATAAATAAAACCATATTGATGTGATTCAATCCATAATTTAAAAAGCTTACACAAAACTCCAGGTAAGTAGCTTTCCTGGTGAATTCTTTCATGCAGTTAAGGAAGAAGAATGCTAATTGTATGTAACCTCTTTCAGAGAAGAGAAGAAGACAGAACATTTTGTCACCCTTAAGCCAAAACCAGAGAAAAGACTTCACCACAAACAAAAGCAATGCTACCTATCAGGGCCAGCAAGATGGCTCAGTGTAAAGGGGGCAAAGGTGCTCATGGCATGCGAACATTCTCCCTCTCTCTTTCTCTCCATACACACACAGTAGTAATAATAATAGCTACAGACCAATATCCCCCATGAATACAACACAAAAATCTTTTGAAGGTATTAGGAAATTGAACCCACCAATACACAAGAAGATAATACATGAGGCCAAGTAGGATGTATCTAAGGAAAGTCAGGTCAACCTAATGGGTACAACCTGATAGATGAGACTGGGGAGATGGCTCAGTGGATAAAGGGCTCACCACACAAGCTTGAGGGCCTGACTTCCGTCTCCAGCACCCATATCAAAAAGCTGAGTAGATGGTATACACTTAGAATCCCAGCACTGGGAATGTGGAGAGAGGAGCATCCCTGGGGCTCGAAGACCAGCCTGCTTAGCCTAACTGGAGAGCTGCAAGTCCCAGCGAGAGATTTTGTCTCAAAAAACAGGCTCCAGGCTGATAAGACAGATTAGCAGTGAAACGTACTAGCTGCTCTTACAGAGGGCCCAGGTTTGGTTCCCAGCACCCACATGGCAGCTAACAACCTGCACATGCACAAACACACACGCTCAAACATGAAATCAATTGATGTATTCATACAATAAAAAAGGAGATATAAGATCATTTTAAAATTTATTTTTATTTTTGCGTGCATGTGTGTAAGTGCACCCGTTTTGTGCAGTGCCCACAGAGGATAGAAGAAGGCGTTGGATCCCCCTGGAACTGGAGTTATGGACAGTTGTTAACCACCATTTGAATGCTCGGATTTGAACCTGGGTCCTCTGCAAGAACAGCCAGTGCTCTTAATCGCTGAGCCATCTCTTCAGCCCCTAAGATCATTTTAATACAGATGAGCAAACAAATCATCTAACAAAATTCAATATCCACTAATGATAAAAAAATTTTCAAAAAGACTTCAGGCTATAAAGTAAGGGCTCATCTAAAAATGTGCCAGGCTCTGGGTTTAACCTCCAGCACTAAAACAAGACTTCAAATGATGTGCACAAATGTTGCTTACGTCACTCTCGCAAATTGTATTATTACCAATTTGTTAGAGTGTTGAGAATGAGTGACTTTTAAATAGTTTACTAGCATTTATTCCAATTCTCCCCTTGGTTTTTTATTATCATTTATTATTTATATCCAAAAGTATTGTTATTTTTCTCACCACTGTGACACAAGCTGACAGAGCACCGTGAAGAGGGGAAGGTTTATTTGGGCTCACAGTTGCTAGGTGCAGCCTGGGTGGGGAAGGAGAGTCTGAAGAAGCGTGAAGTGCTCGTCACGGTCAGGAAGCAGAGAGAGGAATGCAGGTGCTCAGCTTGCCGTCTCCTTTCTATTCAGGTCAGGACCCCAGCCCAAGGAATGACCTACCCACATTTAGGGTAGGTCTTCCCACCTAAATTAATCCTGTTTAGAAACTCCTGTATAGAGCAGAGAGGTTTGTCTCCTGTGTGATTCTAGATCTTGTCATTGTGACAATATTAACCTTCACTAGTGTTAAAGAGAACCCCTCTCGTGGAAAGACAAGGGTTTATTTCAGAATAAACTCAGAGAAATAAATGCCCATTTGAAGTGAAACCTGTACAACATATTGAATAATACAGTATGAAATATCTTAATTTGTTACTAGGCTATGATCACTCATTAAGTGAGTAAATATTTATCAGGTATTAAGAGTATAAAGATCCTGGGGCTGGAGACACAGCTCTGTGCTAAAGCGCAAATACTACCCTAACAGAGGACCTGAGTTCAGAGTGGCTCATGACCACCTATGACTCCAGCTCCAGGGGATCTCCACAGGCACTGCACTTGTGTGCAGAAACTCACACACAGACATACACATATACATTGCACTCATGTGCAGAAACTCACATATAAACATACACGTGTACACAGTTCACAAAATCAAAGTCTATAAAAAAGAATGTAAAGATTCGAACCTGGTTTTCAGAGCTCAGTCTAGTGTCCCAGGACACAGTCAACTAAATATTGTCATTGCAACAGTGAATGCTGCAGATAACCCTAGAGTAGAAATGTTTGCAGAGAACAAAGACTGACTGAAACAGAGTGATGGACCGATTATGCTCAGGGAGCTGGAGAATTGCTTCTTTTTCCTTCTTCTTCCCTCCCTCTCTCCTCCCTCTCTCTCTCTCTCTCTTTCTCTCTATTTTTGGTGCTGGTTCTGGGTCTGGAACATAGAGCCTACCACAGGCTCTACAAGTCAGCCCAACTGGGGAATTTCTTGATTTCTTTTTTTACTAACAATTGAAACAAGCCAATCTACCAAGCAAAGCTTCCTTAATCTCTTAATGAACAAAAATTGAGCTCCTTAATGGCTTCCTAACATACCAGTGCCACTTCCCTTAGGCTACAACCACATTAAAAACACTTTATGAATTGTGCACACAAAAAGACAGACTTCTAATTTTGGAAATTAAGCAGAAGTATTCTTTAGGAGTGACTGGGCTTTGGATGATTTATAGAGTTTCACTCTACCCCTGTGCAACTTGAACTTGTATGTCTGTGTTCGGGATCATTAAGGCTGGAGCACCTTTGTGGGGTGGAGAGGTATTATTTTATGAGTAAACCAACTGCACTGACAGGACTAGCAGCAAGCCTGACAACAGAGAGGCATCAGACTGTCAAGATCGGATGAGGTTAGGCACGTCGCTTGAAGCACAACAGACCTGGACTTGAACTCTAAATTCAAATTCAAATTCTGATTATGTCTCTATGGGTAAATTAATTGATTTCTTCTATTTTGGGTAAATTAATTGATTTCTTCTATTTCTACTTCCTCCTCTGTAAACAAGAGTGATGATTAGCTTCTGAAGTGACTGTGAAAGTTGGGTGGAGTGGCTCACACCTGTAATCCCAACACTTCTGAACCTGGGGCAAGAGAACTGTGAGTTCAAAGCCAGCCTGGGCTATCTAATAAGTCCCAGGCCACCCTGGGCTATAGACAGAGACACTGTCTCAAAAAAACAAAATAAGGCTGGTGATGTAGCTCGGCTACTGGAGTGTTTACCTAATTTGCTAAAGTCCTAGGTTCAATCCCCAACACTAAATAAACCAGGTGTGGTGTTACAGGCCTGTAACAGCACTCAGGAGGTAGAGGCAGGAAGACCAGGAGTTCAGGATCATCCTGGGCTTCAAAGGGAATTTGAGGCCAGTGTAGGCTATACAAGACCCAATTTTAATTAATTAATTAATTAAAAATAAAGTCATACCCAGGCACAGTGGTATGCACTTTTGATCCTAGCACTTAGGAGGCAGAGGCAGGTGGATCTCTGTGAGATTGAGGCCAACTTGATCGACATAGCAAGTTCCAGGCTAGCTGTGGCTACTGGGAGACCCTGTCTCGAAAGAGAAAGAAAGAAAGAAAGAAAGAAAGAAAGAAAGAAAGAAAGAAAGAAAGAAAGAAAGAAAGAAAGAAAGAGAGAGAGAGAGAGAGAAAGAAAGAAAGAAAGAAAGAAAGAAAGAAAGAAAGAAAAGAAAGAGAAAGGAAGGAAGGAATAATAAAAATAATAAAGTCACTATGTAGGCTAAACAAGACAAGGCATAGAAACTACTAGATAGATTGTACCTGGCACTGGCAAGTACCCTCCTGGGATGGTGGCTGCTGCAGCCTCATCATCTTTATGGTTTCCATAGTGATGATGAAGGTGATGAGATGGGTGATGAAGATGCTGCTCTTCTTTGTTTTCATTATTATCCTGGTGCTCTGAGAGCAGAAATAATATGTTTTCTTCCTCTAGACGCCTCCAAAAGATGGATTGGTAATTGCTGCTGTTCAGCCAGTTCCGGGGGAAGAGCAGTCCCCTTCATTAGCTTTTCGGTCCTCCTCCTCTTTGAGAAAGAAGAACCACTCAGGGGAGAAAGAGCTTCCTCCATGGAGGTCCTCCGACAAGCATCCTACTGATATCATCCGCTTTAACTACCTAGACAACTGCGATCCCGAGCACCTCTGGCAAGGGTAAGAAGTGCCATGACCTCCTCAGTCCCTTTGCTTTTCAGAGCAATATTGACCCTTCAGTAGATGAAAAAAGGAGAAATGAACCCACTGTGAAATACAGCAGCTTTTCAATGCATAGACATAACCTACTATTCTTGGCAAATTTGCCATTTTCACGTTTTCGTGGCCACTTATTTGTTTCTTATGTCTGCAGTGATTTAACATTGTAGCCTTTTAGAATATTTATTTTTATAATGCGAGTGTTTTGCCTGTGTGTATGTAAGTGTGCCCATGTCATGCAGTGCCTACAGAGGCCAGAAGAGATCATTGGATCCCCTGGAACTGGAGCTATGGATGGTTGTTAGTTACCACATGGGTGCTGAGGAACTGAACCTAGGTCAGTCTCCCCCTTAACCTCAGGTTCCTCAGTTAGGTGACTGACGTTACCATCACTAACAGTGAGAAAACTCTGACCATCAGCTTCCTGATGTGATAGGAGATCAAATACTGGTATCTTACCTCAAGTCTTTAACTGAAGCTAATTGTGTCTCAGTCCTGTGCCTCCCTCTGTCCTGTGTCTCCCTCCTGTCTTCTTGTTTTGTAAAAGTAACAGGGAACACTGAGACAACAGGCACCAAAGAATCTGTGTCCTAAGGGAAGACAGAGATGGGAGGAAGTTCTAGGAGCGATAACGACAAGCAACCGTGAATCTAGATGGAATCCTAATTGAAAGAAAGGGCAGGGGTGGGGCTGGAACGGAGAGGAGGGAGGAAGGGAAAAGGGAAAGATGAAGGGGGAGAGGGAGAGACAGGGAAAAAGAGACCGTAGAAGATATTCCTGGAACAGGTGCAGAGATTTTAGTATGGACGGCATGCTAGACAATGTCAAGGAGTGTTCATCTCCTGAAGCGTACATAACGTTACTAGTGTGATTGGGGAGGCAGAGGCCTTCATCCTATGAGATGAATGTTAAAATATTAATGTTATTATATCTACAACTGGGCCTCTTATGGCACAGCAAAAACATCAACTACCACCTCCACCAAACCCAATCATACATGGTGGTGGGGAGGGGATGCAGTAAATCCAGACGTAGTAAAATGCTAACAAATATCTAGTCTTGGCCTTCCAGCTCTTCTGTCTATTTGAAATTTCTCAACTAAAAGTCAAGAGACATTTTGAAAATTAAGTGGCAAGTATTATTTGGGCAAATGTGATCTTTCTAAATAAAACTGTTTGTAACAGAGGTTCAGATACATACACAAATAGACAGAGAATGGTCCAGGGAAACGTTTGTAACCATCATCAACTGTTAACATGTGTAACCCATAACCAACCCCATTTCATCTCACCCACTCTGCCCCTTCCCTACATGGTGATGCCAATGATTAGAGAGAGGGTCTCACTATATAGCTCAGGCTAGCCTCAATCTTCCCAACTGAATCTTCCCAGTGCTGGAATCACAAGCATGCACCCCATGACTGGTCCTTCTATATTATATTTTTAGACAAATCATAGGTCATGTTATATTCATCCATTGATATTTCCATGTATATCCTCAAAAGGTAAGGACTCTTTCTAAAACTCTATCAGGATGCCATCTTCACACCGAAATCAGTGAATGACTCAGAGTTCAGGCTTCCTTGAATGTCATCGATGCTTGACTTCCTTATGAATGTTTGTTTTAACCAAATTCCAGACAAGGTCTACATGTTGCATTTGGTCTGTGTGCCTCTTCATTCTCATTTTGAACTATAGTTGCCCCTCTTCCTTCCCCCTCCCCCTCCCCCCTCTTCTCTCTCCCCACCCCCTCTGCTCTCCTCTGCCTCTCTCTTCTGTTTGGATTTGTTGTAGAAATCAGGACATGTCATGAAAGCGTCTCACATTCTGGACTCTGTGGCACGCCCTGCCGGCGTCCACCTTTTCCTGTCTCCTGCCGCTGCACTTGGTCACACTGACAGTTCGCACTAGAGGCCCAAGTGTATGGGGACAGGGGCCTGTGCCTCCTTGATGAGCCACCATTTCCGGTTCTCTTTGTGTTGTTGGTAACCATGGAAACGCATTACCTAGCTCCACTATTTCAGGCAAGCTTGTTCTGTGAAGGGCCAGACGGGAGATATTTTAGACTTTGTAGGACGTATGCTCTTTGGCACAACTGCTCATCTCTGGAAATAGCCTGAATATAGTCATAGACAATACACAAAATAATAAGCATCACTGTGTTCCAATAAAACTTTATATACAAAAGCAGGCAGCCACCTGGTATGGTCTTTAATCCCAGCACTCAGGAAGCAGAACAGGTAGATCTTTGTGAGCCTGGTCTACATAGCAAGTTCCAGGACATTTCAGGCTAGGGAGACTCTATCTCAAGAAACCAAAACAAACAAACAAACAAACAAAATCTGTGGACTTACCTGTGGATTGTGGTTTGATGAACTTTACTTTTTCCAAAGGTATATGATTATAAACAGCTGTTACTAGCAATACACACATGATTATTGAAAATAGTTTCAGATTTCATTGTTCTTTTGTCTTTGGGAGATAGCCTACAGGCAAATCTCTGTAACTCTACATAGTGAGTTCCAGGCCAGCTGGCACTACAGGAAGACCCTGTCTCAAAAAGACCAAAGAAAATTCAAACAAGGACCGGAGAAGTGGTTCAGCACTTAAGAGCCCTGGCTGTTCTTGCAGAAGACCTGAGATCAAATCCCAGTACCCACCTGGCAGTTCTGTAACTCCAGCTCCAGGGTGTCTGACTCCCTCTTCTCTTCTTCGTGGACACTGCGCAACATGGATGCGCTTATGCACACCACTCATACACATAAAGTAAAAATAAATAGATAAAATAAAAAGTAAAAAAAAGCCAGAAATGCTAGTGCATGCCCTTAATCCCGGAATTTGGGAGGATGTCTCCAAGTTCAATATTTAAAAATAAAAAAACTAAAAAGTACAAACAATAAAAATTTAAAATTAAAAAGTACGAGCAAGTGGCATTCATGTGTATTGTGTCTTTAAATGCCTCCTCTGGAATGACTGGCCCTCATGTGCATTTCCCTTTCCTTACCTGTTTTTCTTTTAAAAAAATAATTTATTATTTTTTTATGTGTATGAGGATCTTAACTGCATGCAAGTGTGCGGTGTTGTACGGTGCCCAGAGTGGGTGTTGGATCCCCGGAACTGGAGTTACAGATGTCTGTTAGCTACCATGTGGGTGCTGGGAATTGAACCTACATCCACTGCAAGAGCAGCCAGTGCTCTTAACTGCTGAGCCATCTCTCCAGCCCCCTCCCCTTACCCTTGCTTTTCTTTCTTCATATATCATTGTATCCTAGAGCTCACCCCACATGGAAACATTCTGCCTTCCTTTCTCCAGTGCATAGTACTCCTTTGTGTGACTCTGCCAGGGCTGATTCAACTGGTTCTCTCCAGACAGACAGTTAGCTTATTTCCAGTTGAAATAAGTTAAATCACAGAGCCAACAAAAGTCAAATAAACAAACACATAGCTACACAAACTGCCCAAGTCTTAAAATGATTTACAGTTTTCCCATGGCTTTGCAACTTTACAGAAGAACGAAAAGAACCGAAGTGATACCAGACTTCAAGAGGCAGATTCGAGATAAGAAAACTAAGCTTCAGGACAGAGCAAGACTAAAGAAAGCCCAGTCACTGGTAAGTCTTTGTATGAAACACTCAGTGCCATAAATGATGAAAATTTCCCAGTCCTTAATCCTTTTGGTGAATTTGAATGTGTTTGTTAAATCGGAATCATCCAGTGATTGTTTAAATCTCCGTGTCTGGGGACTAGGGATTGATTGTTTAAATCTCAGTGTCAGGGGCTGGGGATGTAGCTCAGTTGGTAGAGTGACTGCGGGTCATAGGGGAAGCCCTGGGTTCCATCCACGGAACCACAGAAAGTGCCTCATGGTTGTGCATGCCTGTCATCTCAGCACTGGGAGGTAGATGCAGAAGGACTGGAAATTCAAGTTTGAGCCCAGCCTGGGCTACCTGAGACCCTATCTAAAATACTGCTACAGAGGCTGGAGAGACGGCTCAACGGTTAAGAGCACTGACGGCTCTTGCAGAGGACCCAGGTTCAGTTTCCAGCACCTACATGGCAGCTAACAGCTGTCTGTAACTCTAATTCCAGGGGATCTGACGCCCTTTTCCAGCTTCCTTGGGCATTGCGGGAGATGGATGTAAATACATGCAGGCAAGGCACTCATACACATAAAATAAAAATAAAATAATAATAGTAAATATCTTTCTGTCCCTGACCCATACATGAGGTGTGGGACTTTGAAGATGCTCTGCAATCCTTTTAAGCCTTGCTTTACCTCTCATGTTATTTATTTTATTTATATTTTGATAAGGTGAAGTTGGAATTTATTTTAAAATGCAATTTAAAAAATTATTATTATTATTACATGTGTGGTGGTCACAGGACAACTTTGTGGAGTCAGTTCTCTCCTACGTTGATGTGGGTTCTGGGAATCTAATTCAGGTCACTAGCTTATGCAGCTTTTTTACATGCTGTGCTGTCTGGTCAGCCCATGAAAAGGTTTTTAACGTAGATTTAAGCATGGGCATTAAGGAAAGAGAAACATTTGGGACATAGACAGTGTGGAGTCCAGGCTTCCCTGGCATTCATCGTGTCGATCAGCCTGGACTCTCGGAGTGCTGGGATTACAGGTAACTGCTGTTTTTAAAAAGAAGACTAGGGGCTGGAGAGATGGCTCAGTGGTTAAGAGAACTGGCTGCTCTTGCAGAGGACCCGGGTTCAATTCCCAGCACCCACATGATGACTAACAACTAACAGCCACCATGTTCCAAGGCACCCATTGCCCTCATCAGGCTCCTCAGGCATCGCACAACAAGGGTGCACTTACATACATGGAGGCAATACACTCATACACAATAAGCAAAATATTTAAAATATTTAAAAAGGAGACTAGATGAATCTGTGTATATGTAACTGTACGATATAGAAGGTATGCTTTTGTAATGCTTCGTTAGCATATATTAATGTACACAAGAACGGGCTTTGGAGGCACATGCTCATCCTTGTAATGTCTGCTAATCGTTTTCACCACACCCCATTCCCCTCTTCTGTCATCCTCCCACTCACACTAATCTTCTTCTAGAGGGAATATTCTTATCCTTGGTGTTTTCTCTGCTGTGAGTCCTCTGGCTTGGAAGCAGGGGGCCACTAGAAATGATTTCTCTCTAAAGAAGAGTCCTGGACCTAACAGCAAAGTGTGCTTCTCCAAGTCCTCTGCTGCCTGTGGCATGTGGTCACAAAATTGCATTTAAGGTGATTGCAGGGGCTGAGCCTGTAGCCTGGTTCATAGAGTGCTTACTTAGCGTGCCCAAAGCCCTGGGTTCAGTCCCCAGCAGCACACACACCAGACGTACTGATATATATCTGTAATCTCAGCACTCAAGAGGTAGAGTCAGGAGGCTCAGTTCAAGGCCAGTCTGGGCTACACAAGATCCTACCTTAAAAATCAATAAATAAATGAAATGACTCCAGAAAACTGAATTAAGAATTTTTCTCTCTCTAATTAAAAAACAGCTATTTGCAACACAATAAAATCAGTAATTGTGACGAGGGAGCATGATTAATTCATAGCAGAGCTTCCTAAATTGTGCTTCGGACCCCAGGGGATCCATTTTATCATGTTATGAGAGTCTCTGGAACAAAGTAGAAGGGAATCTGGGCAGAATAAACAGTGCATAGACTGTAACAAAGACTTAGAAAAAGCTAAGGACACTCCAGGAAAATTAATATAAAATGAATGTCAATTGGTGGGATAATGTGCACATCCTCAGGAGTAAATCACTCTCACAGCTCTGCTTGAAAGCTCTGTTACTTTCTGCTTAACTGGATTCTCAAGTGTTACATTTTTTAAAAAAAAGGAGAGATGAGCTTCTTAAAACAGAGCTGCCGGTGTTCTGAAGGCATGTTGTTGGACTGGAGGCGGTTCTTTGTAGACCTGTGCAGACACCCACTGGACAGCGAAGCTTAGAGCGAGGCAGGAAAGTTGTCCACATTAATTGCAAAAAAGGAACATTATGAGTCTTAACCACAGGGGCCACTGTGAAGTGTTTCTGCCTGGTTTCCACCCCCAAAACACTCGGCCTCACACCCCTCCACATCTGTCTCCTCGAACATCTACACCCACTCCCCCAGGCAAAGAGGGAAAGAGAAGGCCAGAGAGAGCTGAGAATCTAAGCCAGATGTAGTGACTCTCTCTCTCCTCTAATTCCAGCACTCAGGAGGCTGAGGCAGAAGAATCATCATGAGTTACAGATCAGCCTAGGCCAGCCCAGGCTAGTGTGAGATCTGGCTCAAAACACTCCCGGGGGCAGGAAAAGAGAGAGAGAGAGAGAGAGAGAGAAAGAGAGAGGGGGGGGAGAAGAAGAGGAGGAGAGGAGAGGAGGGAAGGGGAGGAGAGAGAGAATGAATTTGAAGATAATAAAAGTTGATTGTGGTGATGTATGCTTAGAAATTATCAGCACAATTGAATATTTCTCCTGCTTAAAAAACACAAAATTTCTTGTGGCTTTTGACATTAACCATCTGTCAAACAGTAGCAGAAGTTGTTTAAATTAAAATATTCATCAGAAATTTAAAAGTGGAAGGCTGGAGATGTAATCCTTTGGTAGAGTGCTTGTGTAGTGCACGAGGCCCTGGCTTCCATTCCCTGCACTGCACAAACTGGTCATGGTGGCACACACTTGTAACCCCAGTACTGGGGAGGAGGAGGCATGGGGATCAGAAGTTCAAGGTCATCCTCAACCACATAGCAAGTTAGGAGCCAACCAGGGATACATGCGACCCTGCCTCAAAAAATGAAACAAAGTAAACAAGCAAAGACGTTGAAACGTGTTAGTTTTGATGCTACAACATGGAACTCAGCACTGGGGAGGGAGAGACAGAAGGAAACTCACCAGGCTAGTCAGGGCTAGACTAGGCAAGACCCTGCCTCAAAAACACTAAAATAAAGACATAAATAAATAAATTAAAACTTAAGTTGTGTTAATTAAGGCTGGAAGGGAAATCAGGGTGAATTAATGGTAGAGAACAATTAGCTGTTACTAAATGTGTGATTATGCCCGTCTATTCCTTTTGGTTCTGTAAATATACTAATTATAATTACTACTTACATTTGGTAGTTTTGATGAAGAACATAGAGTATAATTAAATCCCCCCAGAGCTCTGTCGTGGTTTTTGACTCATACCTATGATTTGCTGGCTGGCCTGTAACTGCTTAGCTGTTGGGGCTGAAAGACTGTGGCTCAGGTCCCCTCCCCACAGGGTAGCAGTTTACCCTCTTGTAGGCTACAGACCCAGGAGAGAGGAGGCCAGGTAGGTGATTTCAGACCATTGTGAAAGTGAAGAAATGCTGGGTTGGGGGAGGAGCTGAAGAGGAGGGTGAGGAGGACATTAGCCCTCCTGTAGAATAGGGGACACTTTGACAATGGGGCTCATGAGGTGACTTTTCGTGGTGGACACATCCTGAGTGATTCTCAAGGATGAACTCCTGAGTTCCTCTGAGAAAATGCTTGAACATCATTTTAACAGGTTGAGTGGGAGATGGGGATGGGATGGGACCAGGATGAGACAGACACGAAGACTTGGGGAATCTGGTATTAACTGCACAGATGAAAATGACACACGGAGCTAGAGAATTGTTAAGAGCACTGGCTTTTCTTGTGGAGGACCCAGGTTCAGTTCCTAGCACCCACAAGATGGCTAACTGCCACCTGTAAGTCCAGTTTCATGGGATCCAAAGCCCTCTTCTGGTTTCTGTAGGCACTGCATCACATGGGTGTATTTACATACAGACAAAACATTCATACACAGAGAGTTAAAATAAATATAAATAAATATTTTTATAAAAGAGCACTCCCCAACCTCTGACCAGGGGACTGTCTGAGACTAGAAAACCTTAATATGTCTTGCTCCTTTCCTGGGGAAAAGGCGTGTGTAGTAATTGCGAAGGTAGATCTTTGTTAAATGGAAAGGTCTGGAAAGGAAGAAGTACTGTCGTATAAAAGGGTACAGAGGTGTGTGGGGGTACACCATAACATTAAGAATCAAGAGCAAAAGGGGTCATTTGAAAAGAAAAGGAGTGTGGCTTTTGTCTTCTTTTTCCATGGTGGATGTGTATAATCCATATTCTACATGCTGAAGTCACAGGAGTCATTTCTGTATTTCCTCAAAGTCCAGTAAGGGTTGTCCCTTTCGGGCAGTGATAGTGAGAGCTGAGCTTCCTTTTTCCTCCCTTGACCCTCAGAGCGGTGGGAGTTGACATCACTGCACTGATCTCCTGATGAGATGGTACCATGATACCATGATTCTTCTCAGCAACTACTTTTTATTTTGCTATAAAATTTCTAGTTTTCTACTAAAACTTAATATAATGACTATTCCTTAGCCCAGGATCCTGGCTGTCATCTGGAGAGACCATCTTCCCTTCTGCCCGTTGTTCCTTAAAGCCAGCAGATAGGGTGGCTGGCTCTGTCTAAAGAGAGAAACATCCCTAGGGATCTGGCTTCTAATTTACACTTAGCAGCTGTGAGCTTGCCCAATGCCTGTTTACAGGTGTGAGCTTGAGAGTTGACTTTCTCTTGGGTTCTCAATTCTCTACCAGACCCCCAGAAGGCCTCTGAGTTACATTGCTTCATCTAGCCCATCTAGCCCGTTTTTGGTATGATAGAAGATGGGAATCAAGCTTAGATCTGATCATGGATCCCTTGAAATTCCCAAGGCTTTCTGGGAAATTTTTATACACGTTAAGAAATCCCTGTTAGTGATGATAACAGTTCATATCACAGGGAACAGTTGAAAAACACAAGCAACCTCAAGGTGCTCCTCTCCTTTAAACTTCAAAGGTTTTTCAGTCTTTTCAACTCTTAACAGCTGGCCTCCTGAAGCCATTTAGGGAAGGAGAGAGCTGTCTCTTAGGGGAGAAGCTTTGATGGGTTTGCTGAGAGACAGGAGACCCTGGAGGCATGGCGTTAGCAGACACTGGGCTCCAGAGGAGGGGAAAGCCTGCCTGCTTGAATCAGGGAAAAATTTGTGGCTTGCTGTTTCTGGCTGTGGAAGGAAATGGAGGAGGAGGAGGAATGGAGAGGCAGCCTGAGATGGGTCAGGGAGAAGGGGCCACGATAGTGGTGATGCTCTTGACCCCATTTCCAGTAAGTTTGTTTGCTAGTGTTGGGATCTAAGCCCTCTTCTGTCTCCATTGTAAATCCTACTGTTCACACACACAAACAAGATCTCACAATTGTAGTAAGTCAAGAAAACAAAAGCCCCTTTGGACAACTCACAAAAAATCAAGGTGGTGGGTGTTAGATTTCCTGTACCCTGGAACTGGAGTCAGAGGACTGTAGGTTTTGACACCTTGCTTCCTTCTTTGCTTCTGACCCTGTTGAGTATAAAACACACCCCTTTGTCTCCCACTGGACTTTTCCTGGGAAGTGAGAAGCCCTAGCTTTCGAGGTCCTGTCTGGGCTGGGGATTTCAGAAAGCTAGTCATCGAGTCTTTAATTACCTGCTCACACTCTTTAATTGCCTTAGATAAGAGGGGCTGCTAATTTCAGCCTCTGCAATTACCTTCTTCACCTCTTTCCAGGATTGCTTTACTCTTAGTGTTGATTTTTTTAATGCTTCTTTGATCTTTCTTTTTTTCACCTTGCCGGCTCAAACAGGAAAAAAGGAGAAAATGTAATTTAAAGTGATTTGGAGATCTTGTGGTAGAAAGACTTGAGGGTCCGCAGGGTCCGGTTTCAACTCTAGCAGTCACTCAATCTCCTGGAGTTTCTGTATCCCCGTGTATGAAATGAGAATTTGAATAATAAAACCTTTAGAGAATATTCTTAGGCTAGAGGCTGGGGACATAGTTTAGTCAGTAAAGTGCTTTCCTTGGGAGAACGACATCAGTTTGATCCCTAAAACCCACGGGAGCTTAGGAGTGGTAGTGTGTGCTTATAATCCCAGTTCTGGGTAAGTGAGGACACGTGGATCCCTGGGGCTGACTGACCAGCCAGCCTAGCCTCAGTGGTAAGTCCTAGGCCAGTGAGAGACCCTGACTCAAAAAACAAGGTGAAGGGGGTTGGAGCGATGGCTCATGGTTAAGAGCACTGGTTGCTCTTGCAGAATGCCCTGGTATGATTCCTAGCACCCACGTGGCAGCTAACTCCAGTTGTAACTCCAGTTCCAGGGGAATCCGATGCCTTCTTCCAACCTCCGCAGGCCCTGCATGACACAGATGCACATACATACATTAACACTCATAACGTTAAAAAATAATAAAAATTTCTTAAAAAGAGCAAGATGGAGGACATCTGAGGAACAACACCCAGGGCTGTTATCTGGCCTCCACACACACGTGTGTGTGCACACACAGCATTCCAGGCTAAAGACGGAATCTACAGGGTCCCCTGGGTTCCCACTGACTGTTCACTTCCTCTTCCCCTTTCCAGGAGGCCACAGCTGTGATTATAGTGACTTTAGATAGACTGTCAGAAGTAAGCCATTACATTTGTGAACCCAAATTTTAAGCCAGTAACAGTTGTTTTCTCTTTCATCTTTTTCTTTGAACTTTAGAAAATATGATTAACTAAAACTGAAGAATTTACAAAACAGAGTTTAAAGTGGTTTCCTTGCTGGCAGTCTTCAACGCACTACTTTCAAATGCTGGCAAACTTTCCACATTACTTTTATAATTCTTTTTGGTTTGGATGTGTAGAGCTAAAAATTCTCATAAGAAATAGATTTAAAAGTATTTTATTCAAATGAAATGCCAGGGAACTTCATTTGGAAAGAGACAGAAAGAATATGGGCTTTAATGGAGATGGAATTAGGCTCTTTCACCAAATGGAATGACTGTGGGCAAATTTCTTAATCTCCCTAAACCTGTTTCTTCATCTTTAAAGTAGGAATCATGATGTCTATTTTGTGGGATTGTTGTTAGTACTTAAGGATAAAATATTTATTAAGGACTATCTTAGTTTCTTTTCCTGTTGCTGTGATAAAATATCATCCATGACAAAAGCAATTTCAGGAAGAAAGGGTTTATTTGGCTCACAATTCCAGGCTCCAGTCCATCTGTGCAGGGATATCAAGGCAGGAACTTGAAGCAGCTGGTCCCGTCCACTGCCAAGAGCAGAGAGAATGAACATGTGAACGAATGCTTGCTGTGCTCACCAACCTTTCTCCACTTGTTCAGGACCCCAAACCAGAGAATGGTGCTGCCCACTGTCAGGCTGTGTCTATCCACAGAAATGAAGGCAGTCTAGACAGCCCTCCATAGACACGCCCACGGGTCAGCCTGATCTACACAGTCCTCCACAGACACACCCAGGGGCAGTCTGATCTACGCAGGCCCCAGCCCCCTGCAGACATGCCCCCATCCAGCCCGATCTAGACAGCCCTCCACAGACATGCCCACAGGCCAGCCTGGTCTAGACAGCCCCTCACTGAGATGCTCCTTAGGTAATTCTGGATTGTGTCAAATTGACAAAACTGACCATCACACTCTGAAAGCAGAAACTGTTTAGGCCTGGAGAGATGGCTCAGCAGTTAAGAGCACTGACTGTTCTTGCAGAAGACCCGGGTTCAGATGCCAGCACCCACATGGTGGTGAACTGTCCATAACTTCAATTCTTGGGGTCTCAGCACCCTCTTCTGTCCTCCATGGGCACTGCACACCCTGGGTACATTTACACACATGCAGGTATTAACACTCAAACACATAAAATAAAAATAAATTTTAAAATATTTTTTAAAAGTCAGAAACTTTCTGAGTGCTACCAGGGAAAATTCCACACCTGACTTCCTGTCACAGGCCATAGTAAAAACTCAGGTGCTTGGAAAGTATTCCATAAAATCACCTTCAGGCTACATGTATGAAGGGCACACAAAACATAAATGACTTTCCTGTGTAGACTTGGGGCCAATCCCCATGGTATCTCATTATATATATGCAAATATTCCAAAATCCCAAATACTTCTGGCCCCAGGCATAAATTACCCTGGCGTTTCCCACTGGAAGGAATCTCCCTGCTTTTCTGTCATCGTGCAGTTAGATGCCAAATGGCTATTTTCATTTAAACCAAAACATTTGGCACAAAGTAGCAGCAACTTAGGACCCACCAGAAAAGAACTGTGCTATTTTAACTGGGACTTAAAATATATATGAATGTGGTTAGCAGGTGATGTATGTGCATCCCTGTGTATTTATATGTATTAATGTTTGTGTACATGTGTATGTGTATTTGTGTGGATGTGTACATAGGTATATATATATATATTGTATGTGTATTCCTGGGTACATGTATCATGTATATATGTTTGCATGTGTTTTGTATGAATGTGTGTATAATGTGTGTGTGCATATATGATTGGTAGTTAGCAATACAATCGTCATTGCTAATCTACTAGAAGTCAGTTTGCTAATGTGCATTTTTGAAATAGGAGTTAGTAAGCTGCCCAGACTTTATGGCCTGTGAAAGTTTTGCAACATGTCTGCTGTATTTCACCTATTTGGATGGCTGAGTAGTGTAGACTTGAAGTCTTGGGTTTAAATTTCAAAACTATCCAAGTTGCCTCATCTTCCTCTGAAGCTGACTGTTTTGCCTCAAGATAACCAAGAACAAAGACAGACTTGAGACATCTTCAGATGGTGTTAATGATTTCTTCCCAAGACTTCACTTCTGTTTTCTCCAGAACAAGAGGGGAGGAAAAGGACCCCCTCTTTCTATGTGCTGACCAAGGCAGGCTCCTCTGAGCAGCTTTCTGGGCTTCACAGCAGGTAGGAAATTGGGTTCTCCTCATAGAATGGCGTCCTGAGGCTGAAGACAGGAGGGCAGGCCCCCTCATAGATCCTTCTCCAAGGAGACTCCTCCCAGTGAGGCCTCCTCAGCTGGCTCCTTGACATTGAGCCTTTGTTTCCACTGATGGCCTCAAATGTGCTGTTCAGTCCTCAGTGGAAGTGCCCGTCATTTGTGCGGATGAGTTTAAACTCAGTGTACATGACTCAAACAAAAAACTTGTGCTTTTACTGGGCATGGTGGTACATGCCTTTAATCCCAGCACTTGGGAGGCAGAGGCAGGTGGATCTCTGTGAATTCAAGGCCAGCCTAGTCTATATAATGAGGTCCAGGAAAGCTGGGGCTACAGGGAGACCCTGTCTCAAAAAAGACCAAAAACAACAACATCATCAACAAAATCAAACCCAAAACTGTGCTTTTATAATTTATAATAATCCATTATTTAGACACAGTATTCCGTATCACCCCTGAACTAAAAGTTACAATATATCTCGAGGGATACAGTTCCTTTAAAAATGGAGGAGGTTGTGAGTCTTCTACAAAGTGAAGATTCTTTATTTGACACAGAAACTTACTGTTGACTTCAAACTAATGAACTCAAATGATTCTCCTGCCTCAGCCTCCCACATAGCTGGGGCTGCAGACATGTGCCCCTGTGCTGGGCTCTGTCACTTTCTTTGCCCTTCTTCTCCACATTATAGACTTGCTGGGAGGAGAACGAATGAATGTGTCTGCATGTGCCTGGCAGCCAGGTATTACAACTTATGATGGGTGTCTTCCCAGCAGAGTGCCTGGCATGCAGCTGCTGCTATTCTTGTTATTATAGTCATTTAGTTTCCATGCCCGAGACGAAGGAGCCCCTGGGATGCGCCTCTTTGATTCAACAAGTATTTTGCAAGCACTGGCACTAGGCACTAGGGACACAACCAGGAAAAGATGCAATTCCTGCCCTTCGGTGACTTGAGGGAAAAGCTCCCAACCGAGGAAGAAATAACTAGGTGTCTGGGGCAGGCAACCGAAACAACTGTCATGCCTTTCATCACTGAGGCTGGAAATTCAGCAGATGTGGTAGATCGGGGGATATGTGGAGTCTCCAGTGAACCACTCAGAAGAGCTCTGAATGTAAGAGCCAGAATTCAGGAGGAAGAGCGGGGTAGAGAAGTACAATCCAGCCATGGAAGTTCTAGGTGTGGTCTGATGCCATTGTTCACCAGTTCGAGGCACAAGACCTGCACAAATCAGCCCAGCCAGCATTCTAGCATGAGGCGGGAAGGAGGTCACATGCTCTACCCCTGAGGGCCTATGGACAACTGATGACTGCATGGTGGGAGAGTCAGTTTTCCCTATGGGCATGGCTCTTGGTAGGTCAACCACACTCCAGTGGGTGGCCCACACCCAGAGGTATAAGGACAGTGCACAT
Organism: Eospalax fontanierii; assembly: GCA_035773235.1. Lineage (NCBI taxonomy): Eukaryota > Metazoa > Chordata > Mammalia > Rodentia > Spalacidae > Eospalax > Eospalax fontanierii. The sequence goes on along the minus strand of CM069542.1, from coordinate 55,466,387 downwards.
TGGAATTGATGGGTTATTTTAAAACGAAAAAAAAAGAGGATATGACGTGGTGGGGGGTGGGGAGATGGCAGTGGATTAGGGAGGAGCTGGGGGGGGTGAGGGCTGAATAGACTCAAAGTACATTGTATGAAATGCTCCAAGAATTAATTTTAAAAATTTAAGTGAATGTAGGAAGCAGACTTATTGGGAAGGAAATGATCAAAAATGATCAGGAGGAGGAGGAGGGGATAAGAGGGTGAAATTGAGGGGAATATGATCAAAATACATTGAACAGAAATACGGAATTGTCAAAGAGTAAATTTTTAAAATTTAAGAGGAACAGTTTACAAAATTGCATTGTTTTGTGCTCCTCCGTGGATGGTGTGTGTGCATAAGGGCGTGTTCACGTGTGCAACACTTGGGCTTCATGTGTTCATCTGTACTTGAGTTTATTGTGTACGCTGCACGTGCATACAGCATGTTTGGAAGGGTACAAAGCATGGGTTACTTTGATTGGCCTTGCGCAGAGGAACCAAGGGCCTAGAGGATGAAGGTAGTTTCAGCAAGTCTTCTTCCACCTTTTGAATAATGAATTATGTCAAAAAGTAACCTATGCAAAAAAATAATAAATAAGCTCAGTTGTAGAAAAAGAAAAGAAAAAAGGAAGAAAAAAATCACTGAGAAGCTGCTGGAGATGCTGGAGAAGCCCGTTAGGGAAGAAGAATGCCCCGCAGGGTAAAGGTTCAGCACCTTGCTCAGAGGTCAGTGAACCCCTTGAAGCTAGTCCATTTACCTTGCAAAAATGCTCCTTGTTGCTGAGTTTTTGCTTGAGAAGATGGGCATTTCTGGAGGGTGGGGCAGTCAATAGCAAGGAGCAGAGATCAGCAGGAAAAAAGGGTGGGCGAGCCCGTGTTGGTGTGAGGGTGTGACCAGCTACCATGTCAACCACATAGTCAGAATGTAGACCAAGGCCCAGAGCTCCAAGACTTTCACTCTTGCTCTTTGGTTATCTTCCCCAGTTTCCTCTTAAATATTATTGCTAGGGCTGGTAGGATGGCTCAGTGGGTAAAGGTATTTGCTGCCAAGCCTGATAACCTAGAACCCACGTAGAGGAAGGAGAGAACCAACCCCACAAGTTGTCCACTGACTTTCACACATGCACTGTGGTATCACATACACACACACACATATCCATGTGCACCTGCATACACAGACACATGCACATTCATATACATGTTTACCTACATACATGCACACACATACACACACATATATGCACACACACATGCCTTAAACTGAAGAAAGATACACGCAGAGAAACCATCTCCCCAGAACCAGTCTGGGAGGAAAGAGAAATCCAGCGTGCTGAACAGGTGGTGACAACCACCAAGAAGGAGCAGAGGGGAGCCCCGGGACCTGCCCCCATGAAGAAGGAAGGCTACAAGGAGCCTGCCCGGGCCTGTGGACCGCCCGGGGCTCAGGAGCAAGGGGCCCTCAAATGCAGTGACAGAGCAATGCTCCGTAATAGGATTAAACAGAGGTGCTGCAGGTGAGGGAGACAAGCCTACTCCTGCTGTCACTAGAGCCAGGCCTGTCTCCATTCAGCAGGCAGCACTTCCCCAGCCCTCCCGACAGGACAAAGGAACACCCCGGGTTCTTACCTTACCTTACGCTAATCTGGAAACAGTCAGTCTGTGGCTTTTTTCCATTCTGTGGCGTTGACGACTGGACTCAGAGCCTCACACATGCTCGGCAAGTGCTCCACCACTGAGCCATCGCCCAACCCTTTATTTTTCATTTTGAGACAAGGTTAGGTTACATCGTATAGGCTGGCCTTGAACTTTCTTTTAAAAAATAATATTTATTTTTACTTTATGTGTATGAGTATTTTGCCTGGATAAATGGAAGTGGGCCATGTGTATTCAGTGTCCACAAAGGCCAGAAGAAGGTGTCAAATTTCCTGGACTGGAGTTAGAGATGGTTGTTAGTTGCCATGTGGATGCTGGGAACCAAACACAGGTCCTCTGGAGGAGCAGCCAGTGCTCTTATCCCCAGAGCCATCTCTCCAGCTCCTGGCCTTGAACTTTCAATCCTCCTGCCTCAGCTTCCTGAGGAGCTGGGATCACAGGCCTGCATGAGCAGGCCAGCCTCTACAGAAATCTTCAAACAGCACTGAAAACTTCAAGGAGGGGAAGGTTATTTGCCCTCACTCCCCCCACCCTCACTTTGGCCCTTTCAACTTAACTACTACTTTAACCCCAGGTTTGACCATTCTCTTCTGAAAAACAAAATCTTTACCAAACATATCCAGACCTCTGTGGGCAGGCCTCTGTAGAACAGGGGAAGTGCAAGACCCCAGCTTTGCCGGCAGAGGCCAAGGCTCACAGTCAGAGATGCGCTCTGGCTCCCAAGAGCAAATGCTCAAGGCCAAGTTGGAGGACTCAGAGGATTTCAGGGATCCCACTGAAGGAGATATCCCAGAGGAAAAAGACATTCAAGCCAGGCATGGTGGTGTACACCTGTAATCCCAACACCTGGGAGGCTAAGGCAGGAGGATTGCTGCAAGCACAAGGCCAGCCTGGGATACATAGAGAACACTTACTCCCAAAGCACAACAGGGCCAAGGAGAGGGCTCAGCTGGCAAAATGTTCACTGTGGGAGGATGAGGTCCTGAGTTCGGTCCCTATCCGGTACCAATGTAAAAGCTGGATGCAGTAACATGTGCGTATAACCCCTGTGCTGGGAAGACGGGGACAGGTGGATCTGCACCTTGCTAGCCAGCCAGTCTAGCTGAATCAGCAAGCTCCAGGCTAGTAAGAGACCCTGTCTCAAAAACTAGGGTGGAGAACAATTGAGGAAGACACCTGACATCAACACACATGTGCACATGTACATGCATGTGCACACACACATACACATATATGATACATTCAAATCACCAGGCATCCTCCTTGGGAGATGGAGTTCAAAGTGGCCAGCTTGGGCTACACAGCTTGGGCTACATTAGACCTTGTCTCAGAAAAAAAAGAAAAGAAAAAGAAAAACATTCATGCTTCTGGGAGAAAGTGGGGCTTGAAGGGTGAGTTCAGTGTAAGGAACTCAGACAGGACATTCTGAATAATACACTCTTGTGGAACAGCAAAGGACTGAATTAGATAGAAAGGAAGGACTAAGGTCTGTCACCGGATTGATGCCATTTGGGAGCCAATGAAAGTCAAAAGTGAGATTGTTCCAAATTCTGAAGAATCCTGCACACATCTGTTAGGGTATTAGATGAACCTAAGAAATAATCCCACGTGATCTGCAACTTGCCTGCCAAGATGGAGTGGGGGCAAGGGGCTGTGGCCAGGAGTCTTCTTGCATCTCTTCACAGTTGGAACCTGTACTGACAAACTACTTGCCTTGATTTTTTTTCTCTTTTTTGAGACAGGGTCTAGCAATGTGACCCCAAGTGGCTCGGAACTCACTATGTAGCCCAGACTGACGTTGAACTTTTGGCAGTCCTCCTGCCTCTGCCTCCTCAGTATTGGGATTACAGGTGTGTGCCACTGTGCCCAGCTCCCAGACAAACTTGAAAACATACTTCACTTTCTCTCCCTGCAAGCTCAGCTCGCCTTATCGGTTCCTTTCTCTGTTCTTCCCTCTTCCATTTCCTGCACGCGCCAGATGTCAAGGAGAGATCCTGTGTCACTGTGAGTTTGGGTTGGGATATCAATCTGTTAGATGCCGTGTTAGAATGGGTACTTGGAAAGAAAGCATGGAGACCCTACCAAGGCTCCCTGGTCGAAGAATCAGAAGTCTCGAGTCTCTGGAGCCAGTGGTGACATTGTGAGCTGTGGGAATGTGGCCTGTAACTAGCATGCCTGTTCCTCAATCCCATTTATGTCTAAAATGAAGACTAATCTCTCCCTCTCTCTCTTTCTCCCTCTCTCATGATCTTCTTGAGGGTCAAACAAAAAGTGGTGTAGATTGGGGAGATAGTTCAGCCTGTAAAGTGCTTGCCTTGTAAGCATGAGGACCTGAGTTCGATCCCAGCACCTACATGGGGTGTGATGGTGCATGCCTGTAATCTCAGGTGCACACACTTCTACCCACAAACACACATGTGCACACACACAATGAAAAGTGGTTTGTGAAAGCACTTTGAAGAGTAAAGAATCTGTTAGTTCAACATGAGGACTAGAGGGGTGGGGGAAGGGGAATTGGGAGTCTCAGTAAACCCCACCAAGCCCTATGATTGTATAATGTGTTACATCATTACAAGAAGTTCAATCGCATAGCTTCCCTTGATGCTTCACTCTAATGATACTTTTGTCTTCTCTAGATGCACCTAAGTTCCAGCTCCCCCCAAAAAATTCCAGCTCATCTTGCCTGGTGTCCTCATCTGCCAGTGGGACCCTCCGTCCCCGAAGCAGCAAATAAAATTCTCATGGAACACCTTCACAAAAATCCCAGGCTTCCGTCCTTCCCTTTGTAAGCTCCAGATCTGAAGCCGACTGAAGGAGGAGAAAGGACTTTTCTGGAAATGGCAAGATGTTCTACCTGACAAAGAACTGGACTCCAGCTAGCCCCTCCATTAAACTCTCCAAACTTAAGTACCTTGTGAATGGTCCTGTGAACTCTACAGTACTTCAGTAAAAAAAGAAAATGCATGGCAGAAATGTTAACAAGTGCAGAAATTTAGAAGTATGATAATGGGTAGCTTGGGGTTGTTGAAGGGACACCTCATGTCACCTTTGGTAGGGTATGAGGCAGGGTCCCAGAAGGAAATGATGCACATCCCAAGACTCCTTGAGTAGTTTGGTGAAGGAGCTACTTATTACAGGGTCTTAGCATGTTGGGGCTGCAGTGAAGACTGGGCCACTTCAACAGCAGAAATATATTTGCTCACAGTGTGGAAGGTGGAGGTCTGAGACAAGGTGTCAGCAGGGCTGTTTTTCCCTGAGGTCTCTCTCTCCTTGGCTTACAAATGGCCATCTTCTCCCTGTGCCTTTCACATGATCTCTTTTCTGAGTGTCTGTTTCCTAATCTCTTCTAAGTCATTTTGGATTAGGACTCATCCTAACATCCTCACTTAATCCCATTTACCTCTGTCTGCAAATACAGTCCCATTCTAAATTACTGGGAGTTAGGAATTCAGCCTGTGGAGTTGTGGGGGACACGGTTCAGTCCGTGACACATGATGCAGGCAGGATTATGAGAATCAAGACAGAATGTCGTAGAGCCCAGAACTAGCAATGGTGAGATCATCCCTTTATCATCCCTTGGGCCAAAGAGTGGAACACTGAGGAGAGTAGAGGTCCTAGAATCCCGCAGGACCTGTGGCCACAGGAGAGGGGCTGGTGGACAGGACATGTGCTAGGGAAGAGGAACATGGAGGGGGCAGCTGAGACCCAGCTCTTCTCTTACTGTTCTTCCACACTCCTGTCAAAACCATCTTGAAGTAGGGGCAAAGGTGTAGGAATGACTTTTACAATATGGACATAATCTGGACTAAAGACTTGTACTAATCTTGCAGCAAAAGAGTTACTGTTCATATTGTAAACAAGCTCACTGAACCAGGGGCTCCTCTTGTGACCTGGGTTTCTGACCTTAATCCCTCAGGACCCCTCCTTGCCCTCCACCTAAGATAATGAATGAATGAATGTATGAATGCTTTACATATCAAAGTGCTGAAAGCTGTGTGCTTTTTCATTGAGAAATTGAGTATGAGTATGATACTCTAGGCCTAGGGATCAAAGGGCAAGATTCTCTGACAAGGTAAAGTGGGTTCTGACTTTGACCTCCCCGTTTCACGCTGGAGATACCATTTCAATAAAAGACCAGTGAAGCTCTTGCTCAGGAACAGTCCCAAGAGACATCTGAAGGAGCAGAGGAACTCAACATGTTGGGTCCACTGTTGGCCTTATGAATGTTCCAAGTCAGGCTGTCTCTTTGTTAAACATTTCAAATGTGCCTTAGAAACATTGCACAAAGACACTTGGGGTTCAGCCTTTATGGGCCAGCCTTCTAAGGCAAGAGAGCAGAGCTGCCAGGGCTGAGCAGTGGGTCTGGGTGGATCAGTCTAGGTGAGTCTGTGGAGAATAACCACCATAACATAGGGAAAGAATATGTATCTGGGACCCACGAGAAAGTTCAGCAGGCAAGATCTCTTACCACACAAGCCTTATGACCCAAGTTCAATCCCCAGAACCCATGGTAGAAGGAGAAAACAGACTCCTGAAAATTGTCATCTCACGCCCACACACAAGTGCCCAATCTCTCTCTCTCTCTCTCTCTGTCTCTCACACACATACACACACACACACACACGGCTAATAATAGTGATGATGATGACAATAATAAAGAATACATGATGAGGAATTAAGGTTGATGTTTAAACAATTTAAATGAGTTTGGAATAACTGGAAGACAAAACAAAACAAAACAAAAATGTCACTTAGCCACCAAGATAGGAATTAGACATTCTAAATGAAACCCCCTATTCACATAACCACCTCAGGGTTCCAGAAGTTACTGGTATATGCAGGATATGTAATTACCTAAATGGGAAAACAAGTGTTTGCTGCTTTGGTTTGCCTACTAAGTGACACCCCACCCCAAAAGGCCCAAGTGCTGAAGGCCTGGCCCCAGCTGGTAATCTAATCACTGGAAGGTGATTGGATCCGGGGTCTCTGATGCCGTCAGTGGGTTGGTCCATTGACGAGTTCATACTGAAAGGAGGTGGGGCTTGGGTGGAGGAGGTAGATCCCTGAGGGTGAGACTTTGAAGGGTTTATCTCCTCTCTGGTCCCTTCCTGTCTCAATCTCTGCCTCTTGCTTGCCACAGATGAGCAGCTTTGCTCTAAAGCGACTTCCCTGCCGTGCTGGTCTGCCTCGTCATGCATGGGCTCAGAAGCAATGGAGCCATGTGGCCACGAACCAAAACATATGAAACTGTCAGTCAAAGCAAATCCTTCCTCAAGTTGTTGATGACAGGCATTTTGTCACAGTGCTGAAAAGGATGGCTGGTACAGCTTGTGTATGAGACTCGGGGTCCAATCCCCAGCACCAAATGAAATAAAAATAAACAAGTGGGAGGCTGGGAATATAGCTCAGTTAGTAGAGTGCTTACCTAGCATGCATGAGCGCTGGGCTTGATCCTCAGTGTTGCATAAACTGAGTGTGGTAGACAGCCCGTGCCGGTGTCCTGTTTGCTTCTCCACTGCCATGAGAACACACTGACCAGTACCAGCTCCAGGAGGGAAGGCTTTATTCACCTGCATCTCCTGGGTCACACAGTTCATCAGGGAGCAGAAGGCGGGAACTCGGCAGGAACTCGGAGGCAGGAGCTGGAGCACAGGCCATGGAGGAAGCTGCTCACTGGCTGGCTTGGCTGGCCCAGGCTCAGCCTGCTTTCTTATACAATAGAGAACAGCCTGCCCAGGGATGGCACCACCCACAATGGGCTGGGCCCCGCGATAGCACTCAACAATCAAGAAAATATCACACAGACATGGTCACAGGCCAGTCCAATGGAGGCAATTCCCTAACTGAGGCTCTCTCAGCCCAGGTGTGCCAAGTTGACACCAAAGCTATCCAGTCAAGCCAGTAACTCCAGTTTCCAGAACTGGAGATAGGGCCGGGTATGGCAGTACATGCATGCACACCTTTAACCCCAGCATTTGGGAGGCAGAAGCAGGTGGATCTTTGTGAGATTGAGTCCAGCCTGATCTACGTAGAGAGTTCCAGGTCGGGCCTGCAGGGAGACCCTGTCTCAAAACAAAGAAATAAAAGATATTTTAAAGAAGTGGCGACCAGAAACTCAGAACTTCAAGGCCGTCCTCATTTACATAGTTAAGTTCAAGACCATCCTGGGATCCGTAAGACCCTGTCTCAAAGACAATCTGGGCATAGTAGCACATGATTTTAACCCTAGTACTCAGGAGGCAGAGGCAGGGAGATCTGTGTGAGATTGAAATCAGCCTGGTCTACATAGGAAGTTCTAGGCCAGCTGGGGCTACAGGAAGACCCTGTCTCAAAAACAAAAACAGAAAACAAACAAACAAATAAATGGAAGGCTTTGAGATGATTATTGGCAAACATTATATTATTTGTAGGTAAAGACTTGTGTAAGGTGCATTTTGGTATCTGTGGGTGCCTCAGAGCCTTGCGTGTTCTTCCGGAACCTTCTAACTCTTCTGAGCCAGTGTTCTCTGTTTGAAATGGAATGACTGTCTGTTCAACAAGAGACAATAGAAGAGCCTTCCAAGATGAACCTCAGTGATGATTCAGGGTCCATCTGGCTCACCCCAGGCTGCGTAGGGGAGCAAAGGCTCTGCCTTCTGCCCTAGCCGAGCCCCAGTGGATGGCTAGCACCAGCTGCCCAGCCATGTCCTTGTGCCATCTTGGAAACAGATCCTGCAACCTTCTGTGGAGACAGCCCAGAACTGCATCAGGGATCAGAGAACTCTACCCAAACCACAGATTCATCAGGAAAGTAACTACCTTCTCGTTTCGGTAGTTCGTGAGCGTGGGGCAGTTGTTACACAGGAACGAGTACAGCTGAGGACAACAGTGGCGAGTGGTGCGGGAGAAGCGCTTCTTCCTCTTAGAATTCTTGGCCCAGAAGATTTTGGTTCACTTCAAAAGGGTTGACCCCAGCCTGGCCTTTTCAAACAAAGGCCCACAATTCGACTGGCTTATGACATGATTGAAAGGTGACCTGAGTCAAAGAGGGACAGGCAGGTAGAGCTGAAGACCATCAGCTTCTCCGTGAACCCATGGCTCCTGGGGCTGACTCTGAGGACCGAGACTCCAGGGAGACAAAAGGAATGCCTTCCTATGGTTCGGACCCAAGAACTCAACATATCATGATGCTTCAGTGTCACACTGAATGGTACAAATGAACCGGTTGTGACTTGGCCATGTTCTGTCTGTACCCATCGTTTGGACACAAGCCACTCCATCCTGCGCCACCACTTCGGGTCACTGTTTCAAACCATAATGTCATATATATATATATATGGACCTGCGTGTTCAGTATCACAAAGGCCACATCCCCAGCCTTTCCATATACTTTTAAAAAATGTATTCTTTTTATGTGTAAGAGTATATTGCCTGCATGTGTGTAAGTACACCCCTGTCATGCAATGCCTGCAGAGTCAGAAGAGGGTGTTGGATGGATTCCGCTAAAACTGGAGTTATAGATTATTGTTAGCCACCATGTGGGTGCTAGAAATTAAACCTGGATCCTCTACAAGAGCAGCCAGTGCTCTTAACCTCTGAGCCATCTCTCCAGCCCATCTCATACACTTTAAGTCATTTCTAGATGGTGTGTAATTCCTAACACAATGTAGTTGTTACACTGTCTTGTTGTGAGATAATGATGAGAAAATAAAGTGTGGCTGTCTAGTGCAGATATATAACCACAGCAGGACTAACTGTGCCACAGCTGCATGTATGTCAGCAGTAACATAACAATTTTCACCTGTGAGTGTGTGTGTGCGTGTGTGTGTGTGTGTGTGTGTAAAATTTTGTTTTTGAGACAGGGTCTCACTATGTAGCCCTACCTGGCCTGCAACTCACTACATAGACCAGGCAGAATTCATAGAGGTCTGCCTGCCTCTGCCTCCCATGTGGAATAATGGGATTCAATTGAAAATTTTTTTACAAATTTTATATGTATGAATGTTTTTGTTTGCATTTATGTAAGTGTACCACCACATGCATGAGATACCCATGGAGGCAGAAGAGGGTATGAGATTTCCTGGAGCTGGAGTTATGGGTGGTTGTTCGTTGACATGTGGGTGCTGGAAACCAAACCCAGGTCCTCTGCAAGAACAGCCAGTGCTCTTAACCACTGAGCCATCCAGCCCTGAGTGATAGGATTAAAGGTATACTATCATGTCAGGGCCCAATATCTTTGTTTTGTGGTCGGTAAAGCTTAAAGATGCAAAACCTGTACAGACGGAAGACCTACTGTGTGGCTGTGGGAAAGAAACTTGTTCTCGCTTTGAGGGAACCAGTTATCCTGGTTTGCCCGGGCCTGGCTTGGCTTTAGCACTAACAGACCCACATTCAGGGGCCACAAGTATGTTCTGCTGCTTAATATTTGTTAGTGCTAGACACAGGGTATGATCCCCAGTACTACCAAGAAGGAATGAGAGAGGAAGAGGAGGGAGGGGAAGAAATAGAAGAGAGAAGTGGGAGGAAGGAAGGAGAGTCTGAGGTGAATGTTCGGTAGGCATATGTGCGATCCTTCCCAACTCCTCATCAATGTTCAGTACTGACTGGATAAAGGGTCCCTGTTAGGCCTTCTTAGAAGCCTATGGTTAAGTTTTCCTGTTGCTCTCAATGTGAGATGTCTGAGATGAATCTTAATTACAGCATCTCCACATTCTGTGGAGTGAAAGGGAGGAGGGGGAAGGCATAGAAGAGGAGGGAGAGAAGGGACGAAGAGGAAGATTAGGGGAAAGAAAGGGACAGAGAAACGAAGAGAAGGGAGGGGGGCGAGGAGGAGAAGGAGGAGAATACCTCCAGGAAACCTCTTAGTCACCGTGAGTTATCCGTGGTACTGTGCATAGTCCGGAGAGCAGGAGCCAAGGAGAGTCAGTCTGGGCTGCGGTGGGGTTGGAGAGAGAGCTGGAAAAGTAGTGAAGAGCCAAGGAGGAAGCCAAGCCCTGTCGGGGAGGCAAGGCTTCGCTAGGCATTGAACAGTCGAGTAAGGAGAGTGACCTGCTGAGACTTGCATTTAGAGAGAGCTCTGATTCCGGGATAATTAGGAAGGTGGCAATACAGAGGCTTCCCATCGTAAGCCCTGTGATTTCCAGGGGAGGGAGGACGGTGACTTGAGCTGAAACAGTGGATGGACAGTGAGAACTAGAGGCCTGTAGACCCCCTTCAGGAGAAAGAGCAGGACTTAGAAATACAGAGGTGGCTGACCAGGGAGGAGAAAGCAAACTGTGGCTCCCAGATTCCTGGCATGGGCAACTGGAAATAGTCTTGGGAAGTAATTGGGGTGGTTTGGAAACGCCTCCCCACACCACCCTACCCTGGAATGCAAACAAAGCAATAGTTCCCTTCCCTGGAGCTCTCCTTGATCTGAAAAAATTCTTGCCTTTGTGAAACCGCCTTGGATATCCCAGGCTCAGCAGTGAGACTCCTGGTGACTGCTGTGTAAGCCAGAGGTTTGTCTACAGCACGAGAGGGAACAGAAAGCTCATCGTTAAACTAGAGACCGCCCGCGTCCTCTTGTTTAATCTCCATAAGACCCTTATGGAGGAGGGAAAGGGCATCCTCGTTCAGATGCAGAGTTTGGAATAAAGCAACAAATAACATGTTACAAAGAAGCAGCCATGGGCTTCTTTGTATGGAATGCCTGTGGTTCAACACCAAAGAACAACTCTTTGGATCTCACAGCTGCCCCATAGCCGCAAGTGTCTCCTCAGTTGGGTATTTCTTCACTTCCACTGCCATGCCTTCGATTTATCCTCAGTATTTGGCCAGAAATGGATAGTTGCTAGCTGTGGGTGCTGGGAACAAAACCCCGGTTCTTTGCAAGAGCAGCCAGTACTCTTAACTGCTGGGCCATCTTTCCAGTCCTTTATTTTATATTTGAGACAGGATCTCATGGAGCCCAGCCTAGAATTTGCTATGTAGCCAAGGATAACTTTGAACTTCTGATCCTCATGCATCTAACTCCTGAGTGCTAGGATTATGGGTATGCACTACCACACTGAGTTTATGAAGTGCTGGGGATCAAAACCAGGGCTTAGTACTTTACCAACTGAGCTATATTACCAGTCTATATGACATGCTTGAGTTGAAAATTTTGCTTTGAATGAAGGGAGAGCAAGAAAGAACAGGTGTTCTGGGGCCTCCCTCTGAAGGACAGAGTGCACAGAGCGTGTCTAAATCTAGAAGGGGTTCGGGCACTTGAAACTAGACTTGTGGGTCCACAGAAGATGGAACTGGAGGGAACTGGACCAGTGGCACACACTTGTAATCCCAGCATTTTGGAGGCTTGAGGTAGGAGGACTACTGTAAGTTCAAAGCCAAGCCTGGGCTACACAGAAAGACTTTGTCTTCAAGAGACATAAAGAAAAGAAAAAGATGGAACAGGAGCCTTCAAAGAACCCTCAATGTCATCCCTAGTGCCTTAACCTGCCACATTTCCATTGAATGTGACTGTGTATTTCTCCCTTAAAAGTGTTCGTTTTCTTCTGTCCCCGTGCTGGTCCACTCGTTACGTTCTGGCCATCCTCTGTGGTGTATCGCATCCTCCTGAGTCCCAGGGTGGGAATTCTTCAGAGGATCCCGGATTCCGTCATTCCATATTTCCACATTTGAAGCAATCAGAGCTGAACCTCGCCATTTCTCAGCGGGCTTTATTCATGAACTTCAGCAGGAAAGGGACACTAGAGGGCGCCCCTCCCCCTCTTAATCAGTGACTTGCACCAAACAGTTCTCACACAAAGCGAAAGAAAGCTTTTTCGGAATTTTGATTATATATGCCAACTCCTTGTTACTCTTTAATTCAGTTCAGATCTTTGATTCCATTCAAATAACTTAAAACATATCAGTTAAAAACAACAACAACAACAAACTTCCAGTAAGAAGCAAATATTTTCTTTATTATCATTATATGTGTATGACTGTTTTGCCTGCATGTTTGTTATGTAAGCGCACCTATGTTGTTCAAAGCCTGCAAAGGCCAGAAGAGGATATTGGATCCCTGAAAACTGGAGCTACAGATGGTTCTTGGCCACCATGTGGGATCTCGCGATCAAACCCAGGTACTCCAGAAGAATAGCAAGTGTTCTTAATCGTTGAGCCATCTCTCCAGGTTCAAGAAGCACATATTTTAAATAAAAACCTGGCATGGTGATAATCGGTCTGCCTGTTGTCCCAGTACTCAGGAGGTAGAGGTAGGAGGATCAGAAGTTCAAGGCCATCCTTGGCTACATAGTAAGTTTAGGGCCAGCCTGGACCATATGAAACCTCACAACAAATGAAAAAGATGTATCTTTAAGCTCAGTTTTAGATGCGGCCTCACCTCTCCCCACAGTGCCTTGCAGTAGGGAGACCCTCTCAACAGGGCAGTTCCTTGCCATTAAGGGAAGGGGGCATGGCAGCAGACAATATGGCCTCTCTCTCTCCAACCTGGACTCATGACTATACCTCTTTTGAGCATCCCAGGACCTTGCTTCCTTTGTTAAGCCTCTTTCATGGTGCACCATGCTTTTCTGTTTATTTGCTTTGCTCTTTGAGACAGCCTCAAACTCACTATGTAGCTGAGGCTGGCCCTAACCCTAACCCTTCTGCCTCTACCTTCCAAGTGCTGGGATTACAGATATGTACCACCACACTCAACGACATACCATGCTTTATCACTAACCTCAAGAATATATCTGTTGGGACTGGACTGGAGAGATGGCTCAGTGGTTAAGAGCACTTGTGGCTCTTGCTGAGGACCAGGGTTTAGTTCCCACCACCTACATGTGGCTAACAACCATCCTTAACTCCAGTTCCTGCCCTCTTCTGGCCTCTGTAGGCACTACATGCTGTGGTACCCTTACATTCATGCAGGCAAAACACACATACAATAATTTTTTTTTTTAAAGACTGTTATTTGTTCCTCCATTTTGTCATAGGAAGATGTTTCCTATGGGTTAGTCATGTGTCTTTTCTCTCTTCATCAACATCTGCTCTCCTTAAGCCAGGAAGCCTGGTCTCGTGGAAACGGCCCTCTCAGGCACTTTCCTCCCTGGTCACTCCAACAGCGGCCCTGTCTTCATTCTACCTGATCTCTGGGGCACTTGACGCTGAATCGGAAGTCTGACTGGCACCAGCACTCGTTTGCTGGCCACGTCCTCTCCATCACCACCCTGCTTTCTGCCTCTGTACCACCGACTGCTCCAGTCCCTTCTCATCCTGTCACTGGGGGCTCCCCTCAAACCCACAGAGACCCTCTGCTACCTCCCAGGACTTTCTTTTGCCTTCCTCTCTGAGGACTTACCAGCCCTGTCTGCTTTGATGGGTTGGGATGACTCCAAGTCCATTGATCCAGGCTGACCACCCCTGTCAGACCATGTTCCCTCACACCCAGGCCATTTCCAGTGTGAGATGTTCTGTCATCACGCCTCCATTTTGTATGTGCTTGTGGGGTATGCATGTGTTCGCATGGGTGTGGGCTAACGTGTATGTGTGTGCACATGTGTGGAGATCTGAGGTTGACATCAGGAATCACTCTTTCACTTTATTCTTTGAGACAGGATCTCTCAGTTAAACCCAGAGCTTGTTGATATCCCTGGTCTCCTGGTCTGGAATGCCTTAGTTATCACCTTGACACACCTGGGTAGAAGGAACTTCAACTGAGGCATTGTCTCCATTGGACTGGCCTGTGGGCAGATCTGTGAGGTGTTTTTTCTGATTTTTGAGTGAAGTGGGAGGGCCCAATCCACTGTGGGTGTGGCCACCCCAGGGCAGGTGATCCTGGTTTGTATGAGAAAACCAACTGAGCCCAGATCATAGCAGCAAGTCACTCAGCAAGCACGTTCCTCCCTGGTCTGTGCTTCAGCTCCTGTCTCCAGTTCCTGCCTTGGTTTCCCTTGATAATGGACTTCGAGCTGTAAGCTAAATAAACCCTTCCCCGATCCCCTGAAGTTGCTTTTTTAGTCAGTGTTTTATCAGAAGCTAACTGGGACATCTCCCTAGCCAGCCTAGTCTGTAAGAGGCTCAGCCTCCATCTTTTGGAGGCCGGAATTACTCATGAGCCACACCCACCTGGCATTTCTGTGAGATGCTTAGGATTTGAACTCGGGTCCTCACTCTTGCATGGCACAGCAGGCACTCTAACCATGGTGTGATCTCCCCAGCCCTGGATCTTTCTCTAAGACTGGAGAGGGAAGACAGGCTCTTCAGATGGAGCTGTTTCTCTCCACCCTCTCCATTTAACTCCATCTAATAATGAATCATTGTTGGGGAAAATGTTGACTTCACAAAAATCCTGTTCTAGAGGAATCAGGAGAAATACCTGCCTATGGTGTACATACACCATAAGGAGTAGATCTCTCAGGGTCAGTGGCCCACTGTTCCAGGACTTCCTGAGGACCAGGCATACTGTATACAGAAGTCTTTCTGTATACGGTGGTGTGGTATTTATAATCTGTGCATGTCCTTTGCCACAGCAGGGAGGCAGAGATCGGGGAAAGGGGCGGGCCTAAGGGTGGGTCCGGAGGTAGACAAATGCTTTAATTAAATGGGCTTTTTTCTGATTTGGGTTTTTATTACATTGATTGATTGACTGATTGATTGATTGATGGAGGGAGGGAGGGAGAAAGGAGGGAGGGCCATGTGCCATAGCCCCTGTGTGTGGAGGTCAGAGAATAACCTGGGAGAATTTGTTCTCTCTTTCCACTCTATGGGTCCCAGGGATCAAACTCAGGTCATCAGGCTTAGCCATCTCCCTGGTCCTGGTTTAGATTTTTGAGTCAAATTCTTGCTATGCAGCTCGGGCTGGCCTGGAAGTAACTATGGAGTCGACGGCATTCTAAAACGTCGTTGTAGGTTTCTGTTTAGAAAAAGGATATGGTAAAATATACATTTGGGTGAGATGGCTCAGTGGGTAAAGGGCTTGCTGCCAAGTGTGACCATCTGAGTTTTGGATCCCCAGCACCCACAGAAAAGCCAGATATGGTGGTATGCATCTGAAACCAGCAACAGGGGATTGGTAAGGGGAGGCAAGCAGATCCTCACAGCTTTCTAGTCAGCTAGTCTATCCAAAACAGCAAGCTCCAGATTTGGTGAGATTCTGTGTCAAAAACAATACAAGGTAGAAAGCAATAGAGGAAGATCCTTGAAGTTGACCTATGGCCTGGTCTCCATGTGTGTATGTACAGGCAAGCACACCACACACACACACATGCGTGCGCGCGCAAGTGCACACACACACACACACAAAGGTACATTTTGTGAAAGATGAATGGGATACAAGGTAAGCCGGAGGAATAAAAACTATAGTTAAGAGGTTGGAGAGATGGCTCAGTGTTTAAGAGCACACACTGCTCTTGCAGAGGACCCAAGTTCAGTTCCCAGACCCATGTGAGACAGCTCACAACTTCCTGTTACTCCAGCTCCAGGGTATTTGACAGCCTCTTCTGGCCTCTGTGGGCACCTGCACAGAACCCCCCCACAGGCACACACAAATACTCATAACATGAGTCTTTAAAAAAAACATAGTTACTGCTACAGCAATAATTCATAAAAAGATGGTGAAGGACTAGATTAGAGAGAGTGGCAGAGGAACTAGATGTCATGGATGGATCGTAGGGGTAGGGTGGGGTGGAAGGGTGGAATCACAGAAGAAGAATGAGACAGAGTGATTAGCAGTGATTATCTCTGGCTGGAGATTCTCCGACGAGTGCACCCGCACTTCTGGTGCTGCATGTTGCTCAACAGTGTGCTGTGCCTATGACATGTCTTCCACAGGCTCCTGTTTCGAATGCTTGGTTGAGAGGTTCAGAACTATGAGGAGGGGACAGACTGGGGGAGTTAGACCTCTAGAGGTGGGTCTTTGGAAGCCATACCCTGATTTCTTCCTTGATCTCCAGTTTCTGGTTAACCAGATTGTGAACAACCTCCACCACAAGCTCCTGCCACTGTGTTCTGGGTTGATCTATCATGTCCTCCCTGCCGGGCGGGCTCAGCCCTCCGAACTGTAGCCAAAGTAAACCTTTTCTCCCTTGACTTGCTTCTGTGATGTATTTTATCACATTGCAAAGTAACTAATTCAAGTAGAGCAAAGAAGAATTGATAAGTCTTTCAGACTATTATATGGAGGGGCTTGTACATTCTTTATAACTTTTTAAAAAGTTTATTTTTTTTATTTTGTGTGTATGAGTATATTGCCCGCATGTTAAGTACACCTGTGTGGTGCAATGCCTGTGGAGGTCAGCAGAGGGTGACAGATCCCCTGGAAGCTGGGTTACAGATGATTGTTAGCGGCCGTGTGGATGCTGGCAACCAAATATGGATCCTCTCAGAGTAGCCAGTAGCCATCCCTCCTAGTAGAATACTGTGTTAGGCCTGGGGATGTGGCACAGTGAGTAAGAGAACTTGATGTACAAGCATGAGGATCTGAGTTTGATCCACAGCATTTGCATAAAAAGCTGGGCATGGGTCAACTGTGGCGACATACACTTCTAAATCCTAGCACTCAGGAGGCAGAGGCAGGCAGACCACTGCATTTCAGACCAGACTAAGTTTCAGGTGGGCCAGGACTACATAGTGAGACCCTGTCTCAAAACAACAAAACAACACCCTCCCACTCATAAACCGAGGTATCTGCAAAGTCAAAAACAAAACAACAGTAAAAAAAAAAAAAAAAGCCAGAGAAAACCAAGACCATAACCCCCCCCACCAAAAACAAACAGCAATAAAGATTAAACAACACAACAACACAAATAGAGATTAAACACAAACATGAATAGAAATTAAAGAACTTTGAAGTCAAAGGAAATAGCAGTGGTTGGAAA
Organism: Eospalax fontanierii; assembly: GCA_035773235.1. Classification (NCBI taxonomy): domain Eukaryota; kingdom Metazoa; phylum Chordata; class Mammalia; order Rodentia; family Spalacidae; genus Eospalax; species Eospalax fontanierii. Next base: position 55,448,893 of record CM069542.1, on the reverse strand, counting down.
AACTGTGACTAAGAAGTCCCGGTATTTATTTGGGAGTACATATTTCCTATAACTTGCTTATGATGAACTTTTGATATGTTTCATTTCATCTTCAAAAAATAGCAGCACTTTTCAAGAAAGAAACTGGCCATATAATTGACATGCATTATAAAAATCACAAGTATTAACATGTGCCTGGGAGGAAACCAAGCTGTTGAATCAAGTTTTATTTGCTTTTCCCAAATTTGATTATTTACTGCGGGCTTGTTCGTTTTGTCTACTAATGCTAGCACATGAAAGCATAGATTTTTACTATGAAAAGAAAGTGTAGGGCAAAGACATGTACCAGCCGAAAGTAAGTTCTGTCTGTTAACGTGTCCTTTCTCTGTGAGCTGAGGATACAAGTTGTAGCCATTTGATTCAGAGGGGCCCACCTTGCTCAGCTCCAAGAACACAGAGTTTTCAGAAAGCATAGATTAAGTCCTGCCATGGACTGTGCGATACAAGGTCCCAAAAGGATAAACATGTGCTTTTAGGCAGATGACTCTGGTAACTGTATACCAGACGGGTTGGTAATGGGAACCAGGAAGACCAGCTCAGAGATTACAGTGGCAAACAGCTGTAGTGTGAACTGAGATGCAGCAATCAGACTTACACAGTGCTTATGTTGCACAAATTCCTTTCACAGACCCTCCTGAAAATGATTGTGTGAATTAGGTTGAATCATCTTTTTTAAACTCAGAGTTTTGATTAAAAAGACAGCGCTGTAAAAGATATTTTACAGAAGAATTGGCAGGATTTAGCACTAAGGTGGAGAGATGGGGGTGGGGGGGACCCTGAAGACATCAATGTCCACCTCCAAGTGTTTAGGTTTGGGTGATGAGAACACTGTTCTCCATTAACATGAGCTAGAACAAAAGTAAAAGCTAATGTGGGGGGATTGATTTTATTTATTTATTTTGTTCTGAACCCATTTGGAGTTTTGGCGGCAGTGATATCAGTCATTTGTTTGCTTCATTTTTAAAAAAAAAATGATTTATTTATTTATTTTATGTGTATGAGTGTCTGCTCACATGTGTGTGTACCACTTGTGCAGTGTCCAGGGAGGCAGAAGAGGACACCAGATCCCCTGTTACGGAATCACAGATAGTTGTGAGCCACCAGGAGGGTGCTGGGAACAGAAAAGCAGCAAGTGCTCTTAACCACTGAGACATCTCTCAGCCCCAAGATTTATTTTATTTTAAATTACACATATCTGTTTATGTGTATGAGTGTAGGTTCCCCAGGAAGATAGAGGCATTCGATCGCCCTGGAGCTGGAGTTACAGGTGGTTGTAAGTCACCCAGTGTGGCTGGGAACCAAACTCTGTTCCTTTGCAAGAGCAGCAAACACTCTTTACTGAACCATCTCTTCAGGCCCCTTTATTTTGTTTTTTGAGACAGGGTCTCATAGCCAGGCTGGCCTGGAAATTGTTATGAGGCTGAGGCTGACCTTGAACTCCTCATCTTCCTGCATCCACCTCCTAAGCACTCAGGTTTGCACCACCTCACTCGTTCCCAAGTCAAGTCTTCCTGTGGTCTCAATAAGGTCCTTTATACCTAGTTATCATATGTGTTCATCCTGGGTCGTTCCTGGTGATACCTAAAGTTTCACAGCCTTGACTTCCAGAGTTGGGGCTGTCTGTGTGGTTAGACCCAGGCCTGACATCTCTGACTGGAGACTCACAGAAGTAATGCTATTGCTTCCCATTTTTCCTATCAGGAGTGTTCAAGGTCCATTCAAATCAGGACCTGTGGTTTTCATGATTTGACTAAGACAGTGTCTGCCAAGCTTCTTCATGGTAAAGTTACTCCCCAAATCTAAGTACTAAAATATTTTGTGAGGAGGTACTTGAAAGGGTGCTAGAGGATGGCTTCTCGGTGTACAACATGCATACTGGCAAAGCCTCTTGCAATTAGAAGGGCTCTGGGCTCTATTATCTGTTCAAAAAAGAAAAACAGGAAGAAAAGAAAGGAGAGAGCAGGGGAAGGGGAAAGAAGGGAACAGACACATGGGCTGCGTGCCTGGCTCAGCTCTAGAATGTTAGCCCCACACAGCCCAGGGTTCATTCCCATCTCCACCACAATTAACAACGGGGCAGGCAAGATTGGAGTGGGCATAGGCACTTGCCTCCAGGTCTGAAGACCAGAGTTGCAGAACCCACACGGTAGAAAGAGAGCTGCTTCCCACAGGTCAGCTCCAGTCAGGGCTGCACACACACACCCCAGGTTAAAAAAAACAAAACTCAGAAAACTAGGCATACACTTGTTTGGTTTGTTGAGTTACAAGGACATCCAAGAAAGCAGGGACAGAAAAGCAAGACTTTTCTGGGCTTGGGAGGGAAATCTGGATTGGAGAAATAAAGGCTGGGCCTTAGAAAGGCACAAAGTTGGTGACTGCCCTGGGAGGGCCAGCCTCTCCAAGAGAATTAGGAAGGGGAGGTGATCGCGGGCATACCCTCTGGGAACACACAGCCGCAGTACAGAAGATTGGAAGGCAGAATGGGGTCAGGAGAACGCACTGCAGAGGGAGGAAGTCCTTGGATGCAATGTGACAGAAGCCACGGGAAAGGTGCTTTTTAAAAGGATTTTCACATTAAAATTTTTAATTACATTTTACTTGAGGGGGAACAGATGAGTGCAGGTCAGAGGGCAGTTAGTGAGGGTTGGTTCTCTCCTTCCCATCGCATAAAAGCAGGGATGGCGGGGATCGAACTTAGGTCATCAGGCTTGGCTGCAAGCACCTTTACCCGCTGGACTATCTCCCTGACCCAGGAAATAAGCTTTTATGAGGCAAGGCAGAGTGAGCCACAGCAATGCTGCTGTGCCAAACGAAGAGACCCTTGGCTCCAAAGATCCGCCACACATCGAAGATTATCTGTTTGCCGTTTGCTGTGCAAGTTCAGTAACATACTCTCCGCTTGACAGTGGAAATCTCATTGGCGAGGCTGGCTGGAGCAGGCTCTAGGGTCCTGGCCTTAGAGGGTTCCAGTTTTGGGTGAGTGCTGTGCGGTCTCCCACTAGGGAGCAGTTTTTGAGCAAGAGGCCCTGCCTCGCATTTTGCACCCGGCCCTGCAAGTGACACAGCACAGACATGAGACACGACTCTCCTTGCTCTTGGGAATATTTCTCGCTCTCCGTGAGAGGGCGGAGTCGTGTATCAGTAGGTGGTGGAGGTGCTGAGAGCTGCGGGGAGGGGAGGGGCGAGGGGGGGACGGGAAGCGGGAGGCGGGGGGCGGGGGGCGGATCTGCAGATAGCCATGGGTTCAAGGCCTTTGACCAGGCAGGCAGCCTTGGGAAGGCTGGAGGCAAAGCGGAGCTAGAAACCGGCCAGGCGAGGCGGGGCGGGACGGCGATGCGCCCCGAGGAAAGCTGGCGCGGCGCCCAGTCCCAAGGCCGCCCGGGCGATCTTGCTCCTGGGGCCCCGGGGAGGCTGAGGGCGCGGGCCGTCCGCAGCGACGCCCACGCGGGGCACAGCCGGCCGCGGCCCCGCAGGGTCCGGGGCAGGGCGGACCCCGAGCGGCGGGGGCGGCGCAGCAGCCTCCGTGGGCCCGGGCACGTCCGCGCTCTGTGCCCGCCTCCTGCGCCCCGGCCGGGCAGGCGGGTGGGGCCGCGGCTCCCTCCGCCCCGGCGCTCGCGCGCTTCCTCTGCCTGGCCCGGGCCCCCAGGCGACTGGGTGCCAGACCCGGGCTGCAGCTCCTGCAGGCGGGCAGCGGGCGGGTCGCTGACCCCAGCCCGTCGGACCTCGAACGGGAGCCCGGAGATCCCTGCACTCCCTGCACTCCCATCTGCCTTCCTGCGGCCCGTGGCCTCTCCAAGCGTCCGTATGCCCAAAGGCCCTTGAGTTACCTTTTTTTTTGTCTTTTTGAGACAGTGTCCCTCTGTAGCTCCAGCTGGCTTGGAACTCTGTGTGTAGACCAGGCTGGCCTCCATCTCAGAGATCCCCCTGCCTCTGCCTCCCAGAGTGCTAGGATTAGAGGTGTGTGCCACCATGACCAGCAACAACTTTTACGAAGGGACCAGGAAGAAATGATCCTGATTTGAAGAATCGGGACGTTGTTTTCAACCTTGCCCACCAGCTTTCAAAGTCATATGTACGTGCCCCGGGTGTAGACTCTTAAGTATGGAAAAGTGTAAAGCATATTCTTGTCACATAGTTGATCATTCTTTATAAGTCATTTAGTGTCTTGCTTTTATTCTCTCTCTTGCTTTTTAAATATTTTGATTTACTTTTTTTTTTTTGAAATATTTCGTTATTTTCATTTTGTGTGTTTGAGTGTATTGCCTGCTTGTATGTAAGTGCACCTGTGTCATACAATGCCTTCAGAAGTCAGAGAGGATGTCAGATCCTTTGGAACTGGAGTTATAGACAGTTGTTAGCCACCATGTGGGTGCTGGTAATTGAACCCAGGTCCTCTACAAGAGCAGCCAGCCACTGCTCTTAACCGCTAAGCCATCTCTCCAGCCCCTATTTGTTTTTTTGAGACAGGTTCTTCCTGTAGCCCCAGCTAGCCTGGAACTCCCTATGTAGACCAGGCCAGCCTTAATCTCATCACAGAGATCTGCCTGCTTCCGCCTCCGGAGTGTTGGGATTAAAAGTGTACCACTATGCCTAGCTTAAGGATTTTTAAAAAATTAATTAATTAATTTTGTTATTATTTGACATGTATGAGTGTTTGCATATATATATAAGTACACCTGTGTGTGCAATACCCTCAGAGGTGAGAAGAGGTTGTTGGATCCCCTGGAAACCAGGTCCTATGCAAGAGCGGCAATGGCTCTTACCCACTGAGCCACCTCTCCAGCCCCTTTAAATATTTTTGATTATGTATTGGGGGGGGATGCAGCTTATGTGGAAGAGATCAGAGGACAACTTGCAGGAGTAGGTTCTCTCCATTCGCTCTGTGAGTTCTGGGGATTGAACTCAGTTCATTAAGCTCGGGGACAAATTCCTCTACCCCTGTTTTTGAACTGGTCACACTGTAGCCAAGGCTGGCCTCAACTTTGCAGCAATTCTCCTGCCTCAACTTCCTAAGTACTGGGAATGGACAATGGCATAGGCGCCCGTTCCTGCCTTTGATTTCTGTGTTCATACTATCTTATAAACATGTCCCATTTCTTTAAACCACAAGTATGGTTAATGGCACTGTGCTAACATTGTGCCACTGTCCTGACTTGTAACCATGTTCAGTTTTTTTTTTTTTTAAGGAACAAAAGTTTTAGAGTTCTTGGTTCTCAATGTTCTCTAGAAAAATGGTATGGATTTGTAATTTCAGTTCCATTGACTGTGTTGCCCGTGGTACAGTGGACACTGGTTAAGGAAAGATACCTGGTCTTGGCATAGCAACCAGGTCTCTTCTAGTTCCCAAACATCTGCCCTACTGTCCCCGTTAAAGAAAGTTAAGAAGTCAGGTGTGGTGGCACACACCTTTAACCTCAGCACTGCGGAGGCAGAGGCAGGTGGATCTCTCTGAGTTGGAGGATAGTTGGTCTACATATTTCTTTCCAAAACAGCCAGGGCTACTTAAGTGCTATGCTAACCATGGACCAGCTCTTGTTTTTCACTTTCCTAAGTGTTATCTATTCGCCTCAAACTTCAAAGCAGAATCACCAAATCAGTACCTTAAAGAGACTGAAGATGAATCTGGAAGGAAACCTCTCCCTAGAGCTCTGTGTGCCGCTCTGCTTCCAGGTGAGGCCCCTGGATGGGTTCCCCTGGAGACTCAGCAGCCTAGGCTAATAAACACAGCAGTTCCCATGGGGTCAGGCTCAATAAGAACTGAAAGATTAGATGTTGAATAATTATAATAATTATCCTATAAAGAGTCCCGTGGAGGGGGCTAGAGCGATAGCTTAGTGGTTAAGAACACTGGCTGCTCTTACGGAGGATCTCAATTGGGTTGCCAGTACCCACATGGTGGCTGGCAGCTGTCAGTAACTCCAGTTCCAAAGGATCCAATGCCCTCTTCTGACCTCCACAGGCATTACACACACATGTGATGCACTTATATACACGCAAGTAAAACACTCATACACATAAAATTAAAATCAATAAGTTATTTTTTTTTAAAGAGTTTCTTCAAGCCATGTGGTAGCTCAGGCCTGGAATCCCAGCACTTGAAAAGGTGAGGTAGAAGGGTCACCACAAACTCCAGGCCAGCTGGGGCTGCACTGTGAGATTCAAAAACAACACACACACACTCACACACACACACACACACACACACACACACAAAATAAAATAAAATCCCCTGGGAAGTCAGTCCCAGATGGCTATTCTGTGCAGGCCATGGGCAAGTCACCATGCAGAATTTGTTATCCAAATCTGTGTGGAAGAAGGAGCTGAATGCAATACTTTAAAGTTGCAACATTGTATTAAATCAATTTTTTTTTAGCTTTTGGTGACAGGATCATGCTACCTAGTTCTGCCTGATCTGGTACTATATAGCCCAGGCTGGTCCTAAACTCATGGAATCCTTCTGTCAGTCTCCTAGGTGCTAGGATCACAGAAGGGTACTAGTATGCTGGGCCAGCATTGCATTCTAAGAGCAAGCAGCTGACCCCTAAGCCATTGCATTGCAACCACTCCACTAAGCCATTGATTTCTAAGAATGAACAGTGAAGGCCACTTTCCTGAGCACCAGGCTGCCCACTCTGGTTACTACTGAGGTCCCACAACCCTAGGAAGAAGGGATCTATAGCCTCCACTTTACAGTTGAGGAAACTGAGGCTGGTGGAAGGATCTCCTGACTTCTTGATGCGTTCTCACTTTCCCTGTACTTGCAGGGGAGGGATGAATTCCAGGGCAGTCTTTCTGTGTCACAGCGGGGCTTGCTGAATAGCAGCCGATTTTTGCAGTTTCTTCTGTTTGCCACCTCAAGGTTTTACCTCAAGCCATCCCATAATCTGGCCTGCCTGTTCAGAGCCACAAATTCAGCTCCCTGTCTACACTCGGGGCTCATCTGTCTTGTTCTCATCTTGAAGTCAGTGGCATTCCTGCGCTTTCTAGGCAGCTCCTGTTTAGCCTCTGGCTTGCGGATGTTCCTGCGGAGTACCTTGGGGCTGAAGAGATGGCACAGTGGTTAAGAGCACTGGCTGTTCTTCCAGAAGACCTGAGTTTAGTTCCCAGCACTCATGCCTGGAGGTTCTCAACCACCTGTAACTCCAGCTCTAGGGGATTCAATGCCTGTGGCCTCCTTGGGCACCTGTACACACACACACACACACACACACACACACACACACGCGCACACACACCCCTATTTATAATTTTAAAAAAGACTACTTTGACCATTTTCTCAGGTGGGCCTCCTGTTTCCTCTTTCAGACTTTCTAGAGACTGTTTCTCCAGTGACTTCCAAATCAGGAAACAATGGTGTTTTCAAGCTAGAATAGGCCTTATCTGCTGTTTACTCGACATTTTACAGAAGAGGCTGTCTGGTCACTTCGCTGGTTGTGTCACTGAAGCAAAGACACCTGTGTCCAGTGCTCTGTCTCCTAGAATATGCAGCCTCCAGATCTGGCTGCTTCCTTGGCTATAGGCAATTCTGAGCAAGTTTTCCTGATGGAAGCAGATAAGTTTCTGATACCCTAGGCTAGGCAAGGGCCAGTGCCTCCTGGCTGTTCAGAATGGTTATTTAAAGGATCAAAAATTCTTGAGCAATGTGGGTGGATTCTGCCTATTTCAAGTAGCAAGCTTTCCTGATAAGCTGACTTTTTCATGGATTCCCACTGGTTAAGCACCTGACCCTTTACAGTGAAGCAGGAAGAGGCTTTGTGATTAAGGAGACCCTTCGGAGAAACTGAACTTTGGAAGAAGGCCGGCAGAGGGAGAACCTCTTCCTTCCTGCCGGATCTCAGAGCTTCCTCACAGCTGGTAAAAGTCTAGCTTTGTGTTATTTGTCAAGTGACTCAATATTTATTTTGAATTATTACTGCAAGTATATAGCATGTGTATGCTGCTACTGATCATTGACAGGGAATTAAAAAACAATAATATTGGGGCTGGAGAGATGGTTCAGAGATGAAGAGCACTGGCCTCTCTTGCAGAGGACCTGGATTTGGTTCCCAGCACCCACATGGTGGCTTATCACCCATCTGTTACTCCAGTTCCAGGAGAGTCAATGCCCTCTTCCCCTCTCTGTAGGCACCAGGCGGCATGTACATGGTACACATACATATATGGAGGCAAACACTCATACAATAAAATTAAAATAAATAGGATCTTTAAAAACTGTGTATGTGGTGTTTGTAATTTCAGTATTACTTTGATTCTATGATTGCGTTTATGAATTTTGAAAATGATTTATTTTGTTTTGTTGGAGATAGGCTCTTACTATGTAGCCCAGGCTGGCTTAGAGCTCACTATGTAGCCTAGGCTGGTCTTAAATTCCATCATAACCTCCAGGGTATTGACAGGGCAGGCATAAACCACTACAATTGACTTCCAGCCCTTTGAAAACATTAATGTATAGTTTATATACAAAGAAATGGGCACATCACAAAAGTCCAGCTTGATGGATTTTCCGAAGCTGAACGCCCTCAAAGTTATTTCAGATCAGCAAGCATTTCCAGCACCCCTATACCAGCATATCTCTTACACTTCTTGCCATTGTTATTTCTTCTTTTCAGAAATGTGATTAGTTTGAAGCTGATTTTTGCTTGGCTCAAAGGCAGCCAGTTCCCTGCCTCTGTACCTATGGATGTGTGCCCAGAAGAAACAGCCCTCTCTCTCACTCTAAAGTGGCTGGGTAAAATCAAATATATTAAAAACCTTGTCTTCTTAGGGGAGTCTGAGGGAAGATGCCCACATTCAGAGACATCCAAGGCTGGAAGGGACTTGGGAAGAGGAGATGGTGCCCAAGGTGTTATGCTTCCCAAGTGGTAATCTGGGAGACAAGCCCAGTTGCCAAACAGGCCGTCATTATATTTTGCTTTGTGAATGTTATGTAAATATCTGTAACCAACAGAGGGTGGCGGGATATGCCAGGAAAAGACTTCAGGAAGATGTCCCATGTACAGGTGAGAAGGACATTGTGGCAGGCCATGAGGAAAGGTATATACAACTGGACCTCCCTTCCATTTTCTCTTCCAAGTACCAGATCTGGCCCTGCTTACTTCCGAGATCAGTGAGCTAGGGTGACCTCAGGGCAGTGTGGCCTATAACTCCCTTCTTCTATCCTGCCAGAGAGAACCACAGCAACGCTCTTTAGTGCTTCTGAATAGCTTATAACAGTTGCTGAATCAGCCTTCCCCAAATTATACACTGAGATATCTTGGGGTATTAAAAAATGTACAGGGACACCTCAAGATATTTTACTTTATTTAAATTTTTTTTATTAGCATTGCTTTCCTTAAAAAATATGTTTTCACTGAAAAACTCTGTATAGTCTGGAGAATTTGGAAGGGAAGCAGATGGCAATGGCAAACTCACTTTACAGAAAAGTGACAGCGCTCACACTAGTGTTGAAGCTTGGTGGCACAGTTTGTCAGTGCTGACATCAAAATGATAATCAAAAATGATTGTAAACATATAGAACTGTGAATTTACATGTTAAAATACTCTTACCTATTTTTGTTGTTGCTGTTTTGACAGGGTCTCTCTAGTCCCACTGAGCCTGCCTGGAAGTCACTATGCTGACCAGACTGGCCTCTATCCCACAGAGGTCCACCTGACTTTGCCTCCTGAGCATGCCCAGTATTATTATAGTTTTAGTTTGAGAATTATATGAATTTAGTTATTACAGTACTTTCTTTTCCTTTTTTAAAATTTCCCAGACTGTGATTTTTATCTCTAGAAGTTCAATTAGGTGTTTTTCATTTTCCATAGGGCAGAGGAGGAAGGCACACTGGGGCTGTTTAAAGGGAACAGAAAAATAATGGAGAACCTCTTGGTACCTGGGAACGAGAGAAGTCTAACATGAAGGCCTGGATGCCCAGGACCATGTCGGGGAGTAAGGATCATAGCTCCAGCCATTTCCTTTCTTACCTGCCACGTCCTTTCTCACCTGAGCCCAGCAATCAGCCCTCGTCCTCCTTGGGGTTGGTCACCTGGGTGATGATAGTCGGCACATCATGAGTGTGTAGCTTGGTGGCCACATCTAGACCCAACTGCTGACAGTAGAGGTACAGTGGGGTGGGGTGCTTGCAGCCACCTCCTGGACTTGCCCACCGCCGGCTGCAGACCCCAAGAGAGGTGGCCAGAGCTTGTGCTCCAGTTCCTGCTGTGCACGGCCCTTATCTTATTTTTTAATAAATAAAGTCACTTTATTCTAATTAACTCACAAATAAAAACATCACACAACTGGTTTAACTCAAACACTTGCCCAGTCCCATATGCCATCCATCTCTGTGAACTTCTTTCTTTACAGTTAGAATGACCATTTGGAAGGCAGGGAGCTTCGCTTAGGGTTTTACACTTTCACTATCGATTACATTTTAATTTACATATCCACGACAGAAAAAGAAAAAAGGAAAAAGTATGACTGAGTGGAAACTAGAAAAAAGACTAGACTTTATATCCTCTTTTCACAGCTTGTGTTCTTTTGTCTGCAAAAGGACACAATTATTATCATTGGTTTTTTTGGCAGGGTCTCATCATGTAGTGCTGGTCCCCTTAATACAGTGTAGACCAGGCTGGCCTTGAACTCAGAGCTCCACCTTCCTCAGCCTCCTGAGGACTGGGATTAAAGGTGTTTTAGACAAGGTCTCATGGAGTCCAGGCTAGCCTCAGCTGACCTAGAACTGATCATCCGGTTTCTACCTCCTGCACACTAGGATTGCACATATGTACCACCTCGCCTGGAGGTATATTTTTAAAGTTCAAGAGAAGCACAAGGCTAACTGACATCTGTCACACACAGCATTAGCTATTAAAGGAAATTCCCTTTCCCCATTAGCTTGCATTCAGTTCATTTAGATGATCTCATGTCTTTATAGAGTTAGGTGTTGGTAGCTGCTATGGTCAAAATGCAAGCACTATGTAAAACCTGATGGGGAAAAGGAAATGAGAATGGTTATGTGCAGTCTGATTGTAAGGTCTGGGAACTCTCATAATGCTGAACAGGTGCACACATCCCATTAGACAGTTGAAGCAGTTTTCGAAAAACAAAATAAAAATGCTGACTTTTCATTTACACATATTATTTTTGTAAAGAGTTACTAAATAAACTGTCAGGACATAAATACTTCAATTTTTTGAACCTAACTACTAAATAAATTTAGATATTTCCTTTGGCCTTAAAGTTGTGTGAACCTTTGCCCTAGGCCTAAGGCTCTGTGAGATCCGGTTCATCAAGTTATTTCAGCATCTTTAGCCCTTTAATACATCATCTTGTTATTCAACTTGTGGACTAGAGTCTACAAATTTATTAGAATGTGAAAACAGAGGCTTAGAAACTAATTTGATGGAGCTGATCCACTTGAGGCAGATCTAGATGCCATGGAGTCTGACGAGTACATAGTTGTTGCAGACTTCTTTAAAGATAATACAAAATCAGGGGACTGAATGGATGGATGGGAAGATGGATGGATGGGTAAATGTATGGATAGGTAGGTGGATGGATGGATAGATGGATGGATGAATGAATGGACTGATGGGTGGATGGATGGATGGATAGACAGACAAATAGATGGCTAAATGGCTAGACAGATGGATTGATTTTTTTGAAACAGGCTGTCCTTATAGCTACAGCTGGCCTAGAATGCTATGTAGACCAGGCTGGCCTGTATCGCAAAGAGATCTGCCTGCCATTGCCTCTCAAGTGCTGGGATGAAAGGCATGGGCTACCACACATGACCTGATTTGTACTCAACCCCCTATTTCCCATGTCTGCGACTGTGGACGTCACTTCCATTTCCACTGGACTTTCACCACTGGAGTTCAACCCCAGAACAAACGTGGGGCTAGAGAGAGGCTATCCATGCGTGCCGCTGCTGACATCTAACTCAAAGATGGAGAAACTCAGGCAAGGAAAGTGTGAAACAAGATACAGCTTTCCCTCAAGCAACCCTCAGACCTGGGGCACTCTACTAACGAGGTTCAGCTCCAGCCCTTCATTTTAAAAAGAAATTTTGTAGCACAAACTGGCCTTGAACTTAGAACTTTTCTTCTTCTCAAGTACTGGGATTATATGCATGCACCACCATGCCTAGCTCAAGTAATATTTTTTAACTATTTTGCCCAATTGCAACCCCTGGGTAGCATGTCATAAGTAATTTCCAATCAGTTGAGATGTCAAGTGAATTTGTGAGTTGAGTTTTCAACCTGCCCATTTGCTGGCAGAAGAATGAAGGTCATTACCATCGATAGGCAGGCAGAAGGCACCAGGCTCTGGGAGTTTACTGAAGCCATAACACACCTACTTGAGGGTGAGGACTGAATAATATATCATAATGAAAGTTCCTAGTCCTCAGCGGGCAGATCTCCTCTCTTGCCTCGCTCCCTTCTCTGCTCCCACACAAACATCATGTTCATTTGGAGATCAGATAGATAGAAGACAACTGGTAGAGCTTCCTTTGTGTGTGGGGTAAATATATAGCAAGTAACTGTCTGCAAAAGATGCAAATCAGACCAAGCTGGCAGATTCTTGCCTGGTGTCTGGTCTTGGTTCAGTACCCTGTTGGCTGTTTTCAGGGTCTTTGATACCTAAAGAAGAATGCCCACACTCATCCTGGCAATTGGCATTTCTCCACATCAGGCCTCAACCTAACCCTCCAACATCTTGTCTTATTAAGGTCCAGGACAAACCTCTCTTCTATCCAAACTGGTTTCCTTGTTTGCCCCTATAAACATCCACCACAGGCTTAGAAAAAGCCACTTCCCCTCCTAATTAGAACTTCTCTCTCTTTCCTTAGAGCCAAATCTTACCCACCTGTGAGGATCAGAGGATCAGCCAAACCCCTCCTTACCGTGAGCATTGCTCATGCCTGAATGAGGTTCTTTCAGCTCTGTCAAGTCATATCCTGTGTGTGTGTGTGTGTGTGTGTGTGTGTGTGTGTGTATTCATGCATGAACATAGAAGCCAAGGGAAGACAGCGGGTGTGTTACTCTGTCACCTTCTGCCTTACTCCGTAAAGTTCATTGAACCTTGAACTATACCAAAGCGAGCTCCAGTGATCCTCCGGTCTCTGCTCCCACAGCACTGGAGTTGCTGGCATCCATCCAGCCATGGGTGCTTGAGATTTGAACTCAGGTCCTCATGCTTGTGAAGCAAGTCTTCTTACCTGCCGAGCCATCTCCCTAGCCCCAAATCCTGCTTACCCTTTGTACCCTGCATTTAGGGGTGCCTGCCTTCATTCTGTACATTTGAGGGAGTTGGTCCTCCAAACTTCTGTAAAATGGCAATAACATCCAGCCAGAAACAGAAACACAGCTTCTGTGTCTATCTGGCTGTGTACTCTGACAAATACCTTTCCTGGTTTCCTTTGATTTTTAAGGGGACAGTTGGATAGGGAAACTAAAATTCCTTTTCTTAAGACAAGGATCTTTTTCACTTGGGCCCTGGGGGGTGGGGGGTGGGTGTATTTAAATTTTCACTTAGTAAACATTGAAGCATTTGTTGACCATTTCTACCCAAAGGATTGACTTGGGAGCTAAATCTAGAAAGGCTTAATAAAGGACAAAACGGTGCTTTTCTGACCGACTACATGCAAACACTCCCTTGTGGAATGTACCCCTGAAGGCTGGAGCTGACAGCCTCTGAAACTCTCTTTAGGACCTGTTTCCTTGCTGTCTGGGCTCATGACCAGCCTTATTCTCTGAACTTTCCCCTGTTCTAGCATCCTGTTAGTACACCTCAGTTACCCGAGTTGATTGACAGCATTACGGACGGACGCTTCCTCATTTTAGAAGTTTACTGGAGTCTATCTGGTGGCCCAACTCTGTAATCCGAGCTACTCAAGACGATGGGGCAGGAGGATCAGACGTTCAAGGCCTGCCTGGACTATAGAGTGCGTCCAAGGCCAGCTTGGACAATGTAAAAACGGTAAGTAAAAGAGGGCTGGGAATGTTGCTCAGTGCTGAAGTGCTTGAGAGCACCCACAGGGCTCTAGTTCAATCTCTGATACCATTTTAAAAAACAAACACAAATCTGCTCTACCGCCATCCCTAGCTGAGTTGGCTCAGCCAATATGGCCGCCCTGTGCTTTGTTCCTCCAGTACTCTGGGCTAGTAGCCTTGAGGTCAGGCCTCTAAAGACCTGGCTGGGAGGCATCTGGAAGGGCAGTAAGAACACCATCAGTGACCAGTTCTGAGTGATTTATTTGACTAGCGTAAATGCCAAGCCCTCTTCTGAACACCTAACCTACTCGTATTCATTTAATCGGTGGGATATCTCAGGTTGCAAGTCATCCCTGGAATCCAGCAGAGAGAAATCAAATGACTTGCTCAAGGTAACAGGTAGGTGGAGGAGCCTCGTGGAATTCAGTCCGCTTGCACCGTCCTCCCGCTTGTAACGCACCCTGCCTTTGGCCAGTATGCCGCCCAGGAAGGTTCTCCACCTCTCTCTGTGCCAAAGTGTCCTGGAGCTACCCTGAAAGATGGACTGAGATGCTGTCCTGGGGTAGGGCCGGGAGGATGCTGACTGGATGCGACTGCAAGACTGGAGTGGTCAGCCCTCCGAGCCTGACGCGCAGTAAGGGGTCAGGCAGAGAAGCTTCAGGAGGTCGGACCCGATTTGGATCTCCGAAACCTCAGGTGTGTGTGCACACCTTCTGGGGCGGAGAGGGCCCAGCGCGAGTCAGCGCAGGTGGGAGGGAGGCCTGTGTGCGCCGCAGGAATGAGTGCATCCAGGGTCGCGAGGGCCGGCCTGGGGCTCGGGCAGGAAACGTCGGAGGCGCAACCGAGCCCAGGCTGTGCGGAGCAAGGAGCTGCAGAAAAAACCCAGCAGCCGCGCCCCGGGAGGCCCAGCGCGACACAGGGCCCGCGGCCAGGCGGGGCGGGGCGGAGCCTAACGGTCGCCTGGCCACGCCTTCCTCTCCCCTCCCCGCGGGCGCACACCCGGGGCGAGGCCCCGCCCTCAGCCGGTCACGTGGGCGCGGCGCGTGGGCGGGGCGGTCCCCGAGGAGGAGGCCGGGCTCTGGCTAGGGGCCTCAGCTCCGGGACCCGGCGCCGGGAGGAGGGGGCGGGGCCTGTCGCGAGGGGCGGGGCCTGTTGTTAGGGCTGGCGCAGGAAACAGGGCGAAGGGGCGGGCCGTGCTGGCTGCGGGCTCGGGCGGCTTGTTTACTCCTGGCGGGGGAGCTTTAACCCGGGGGGTGGAAGGGCGAGCACGAAAACGCGGGCCGGAGCAGCGGGAGCGGAGCGAGCGGGGGGGGCATGGCCGCGGTCCTGGGATGGGGCTACTGGAGCAGGGCCTGCAGTTTTAAAGAGCAGCTGTTAGGCCGTCATTGCAGCCTGTGCCTCGTGCCCTGCACACACATACACACGCACACACACGCATATGCATACGCGCGCACACACGCAGACACATGCACATACACATATGAACACACATACATGCACACACGCACATGCACGCACAGACACACACAGCACTGTAATTGCTGAAGGGTGCACACTCGCCATTCTCTGGGCCCTGAAATTCCTGCTTCCTTGGTGCAGGGCTGTGGAGACGTGTTCCACCATCCCTGTCCTACGAGGTGGACGCCTGGCGCGTGTTGTTCCTGAGCGGGTCAACTACTTTTTCATAATCCAGGAAGTGATTCATTTGCTCTATCGTCATAAAGTTTGCATGCCTGCATGTGGCCACAGTCACATAAATAAGTTCCTTTGGGGCTCTTCTAGGCGGTCCAACCTCTTGTGCTTCGTTTTTCTAGTTCAGAGGGTGTGCGAAAGAGCTTTTCATACAAGGTAAAGCGTTCCACAAATGTATTCGCATAAATTATAAAACATCGGGCAGTGACAGACTGTAGCATATTATTTGATACTGTATATTTATAACTACCATATAACCATTTTATACCTGAAGAATTGACGTTCACAAAAATAGAAAGGCCCAGGGACACGAGCTCCTTGACTCCCAAAAGGTGCTCACTCTATTGTATGTAAACACAGGTGATTTTCTCTGTCAAGTGTCTTTGCCTTTGGGACATCACTCCTCTATTGAAAACCCTATGGTTTTCAAGATTTATTTTTATTGGGGGCTGGAGAGATGGCTCAGAGGTTAAGAGCAATGGCTGTTTTTGCAGAGGACCCAGGTTTGATTCCCAGCAACCACATGGCGGCAACAACCTTCTGTAACTCCAGTTCCAGGGATTTCAGACCCCATCTTCTGTCCTCCACTGGCATTGCACAACACAGGTGCACTTACATACACGCAGGTACTACACTCATACACACACAAAAGTAAATAAAAAAATTTTTAAAGATTAATTTTTTATTATTTTTGTTTGTTTTGTTTTTTGTTTTTGAGACAGGGTCTCCCTATAGCACCAGACTGCCTGGAGCTTGCTATGTAGACCAGGATGGCTTCCATCTCCCATAGATCTGCCTGCCTCTGCCTCCTGAGTGTTGGGATTAAAGATGTGTTCCACCACATCCACCATGATTTTTAATCATGTGTCTGTGTGTGGGTATGCACCTGTGAGTGCACATACTTGTGGAACCCAGAGGTGTGGAATCAGTTGGAACTACAGGTACAGGCATTTATGAGTCCCTGATGTGGGTGCTGAGAATAGAACTCCCATCCTCTGTAAGAACAGGGTATGTGTAACCACTGAGCCATCCCTCCTGCCTCCATTATTTGGTTTTGTGATC
Source organism: Eospalax fontanierii (assembly GCA_035773235.1). Classification (NCBI taxonomy): domain Eukaryota; kingdom Metazoa; phylum Chordata; class Mammalia; order Rodentia; family Spalacidae; genus Eospalax; species Eospalax fontanierii. The sequence goes on along the minus strand of CM069542.1, from coordinate 55,432,123 downwards.
AGAGTAGCCCATCCTTTCTGGAATCAAAGGGTTGGTATTTTATCTCAGCAGTCAATTACAGTCTTTCCTGTGACCAACATGAGCTGGTTAGAGGAGACAAACATTGTTTTCTGCTGGTGTTGCTGAATGGACATGTGTGCATTGGAAGCCGCCAGCCAACCATCTTCCCAGGTATAGGAAGGAAGGCCTCTGGGGGAAGGGGACTTTGTGGAGGTCGGAAAGAGAAATGGAACTACCAGGAAGGAGCAAATGGAAAGGAGACATATAGGGACTAAATCAGCACAATGTTGTTTAAACTTGGGGGTCTCGGGAGCAGGATGTTGCTCAGGGATAGATCCCTTGACTAGCAGGCACAAGACCCTGGGTTCAGTCCCTGTGTTCAAGCACAGTGGCCGGATGTACCGCTGGATTTCTCTGTTAAGCCAACAAGTTTGTTCTTTTTGCTTAAGCTAGCATAAACTGTGTTCCTCGTACTTATCTCCAGAAAGAAGTCTGACTAATGAGTTTGGCACGGCGTTTATTTATCCCTCAGAGGATAATGGAAGTTGGGTGCTGGCCACAACTATCACTTCTTAAGTGTTCCACTTCCCATTATGAATCATGCCAAGTGTGCAACCCATGGATGTGGGTTAGAAGGAAGTGAATCCAGTTCTTCTTTAGTATTACCTCTGTTATAAACAGGACACAATTCAACAAGCCCAAATTAAGGGCTAGATAGATAACACTTAACCTTGGGATACCATGATAGCCTGAGTTGCAAAAAGAATATGGACTGAGGTTCTTGATTTTTTTTTTTGTTGTTGTTGTTTGTTTGTTTGTTTGTTTTTTAAAGAAAGCATCTTATGGGGTTGGAGAGATGGCTCAGAGGTTAAGAGCACTGGCTGCTCTTGCAGAGGACCTGGGTTCAGTTCCTAGCACCCACATGGTAGCTAACAGCTGTGCGTAACTCCAGTTCCAGGGGAATCGAACACCCACTTCTGACCTCTGCAGGCATTGCGTGACCTATATGCACTTATACACATGCAGGCAATACACTCATATACATAAAATTAAAAGAAACTATCTTACTATTTAGCCCAGGCTGACCAGGAACTGATGATGTCCTGCCTCATCCTCCCTGCTTCTATCTCCCCAATGCTGGATTACAGGTGTGCACAGATTACATTATGGCTGGTTGTGTGCTTCTGGGGATCAAACCCAGGGCTTTGCACATGCTAGGCAAGTACTTTACCAACTGAACTACATCTCCAACTTAATACAGGCCTGAGGTGAGATTACTAGGATTTTAGTGATGTGAGAAAAGAAAGAAAAGAGAGATAAGGAAGGATGGAAGGAAGTCTAAGAGCACCATCAGTTCATTACAACTGAAGGATGAGGTGAATCTGTTTGGAAGAAGTCTATAGAAGAAGAGAAACTGCAAGGAGCTGGGGTCATTTGCAATAAGTAAATCTTAGAGACAGAGAGTCCATGATGGATCATTCTCCTTCCTGAAGAGTTACAATAATGAACAGCTGGTAGGTCACCAAGGAAAGTGCCTCAGCAGTTCATGAAGAGCATAAGTGGACAGTCTTTACACATTCTTTGTCAGATGTGGCCATTCAGAGGACCTGGGGGAAAGGTTTAATGGGTCTATGTATAATCCTTAGGAGCACATCAAGGGGACAGGCTAGTCTGATGTTGGCATCAAAGTTAAAAAGGGGAACAATTTTTAAGCCTTGTCTCCTTCTTGACTTCCAGGGGAGGATTCTCTGCTAGCTTGATCAGCTGCTAGATCCTTGAAAAAGCTTATCTCCAAAGTCAGGAACAAACTGTATTTTCTTTCTGGACAAGAAGGAGAAAGTGAGGAGACTTTGCAACAGAGAGAAACAGCAGATGTGGGAGTAGAATTTTGAGGAGAGGAATTTGGAAAGAGAAATATTGGAAACTTTGTGCGTGTTGTGCAATGAAATTCTTCCTTGGCCTCTTTCCATAAGAATGTTAATGGAGAGGCTGAAGATGTAGCTCAGTTGGTAGAGTGCCTAGCAAGCACTATGCCCAGGGTTCTATCCCTTGAATGGCCTAAACTGGGTCTGGTGGCAAGTGCCTGGAATCCCAACGGTCTGGAAAGTGGAGTAAGAAGGATTAGAAGTTCAAGGTTATCCTTGGTTACTTAGCTAATTTGAGGACAGCCTGGGATACAAGAGACTTTGTGAAAATAAACTTAAAAAAAAGTGTGTGTGTGTGTGTGTGTATGTATGTATGTGTGTGTGTCTGTGAGGCATTGTTGAGATGGCTCAGCAGATAAAAGCACTTGCTACCCTGATGACCTGGGTTCAATCCCTGGTTCCTATGACAGAAGGAGAGAACTGGCTTATGAAAGTATCCTCTGACCTGTATACTCATATAGTGGTATAGTGTGCATGCCTCCACTCATACACAATCCTGCATACAGGTACAATAATAAATAATTTAAAAAGAACATGCATTATACTAGCATTGTAATGTTTATTAAATTTTTTTGATTGATTTATTTTTATTTTATGTGTCTGAGTGTTTTGCCTGTGCCTTGGAGGCCAGAAGAGGGTTTGGGTTTCCTGAAACTGAAGTCAATGATGGTTGTTAGCCACCATGTCTGGGCTAACATGAACCCAGGACCTCTGCAAGAAACAGCCAGTACTCTTAACTGCTGAGCTATTTCTTGAGGCCCTAAAATTCTTTTAAAGATTTGTCTTATTATTTATTTGTGTGTATGTATGTATGTCTATGTGTGGGTATATGCACAAGATTACAGGTGACAAAGGAGGCCAAAAGAGGGTGTCTGATCCCCTGGAGCTGTTTTTGTTATGGGTGGTTATAACTGACCAGGGTGATGGGAATGGAGCTCTGACCCTCCCAAAGAGCAGCGAGTACTCTCAGTCATTGTACCATCTCTTCAGCCCCTGGGATTTTTTAAGATTAATTTTATTATTTATGTATGTGTGTATGTGTGTGCCATGTGTTTGTGAGTGCTTTAGGGAGTGAGGAGGTGTTGGGTCCTCTGGAGTGGTAGTTGCAGGTAGTTGTGAACTGCCTGACGTGGGTGCTGGGATCCAAACTTGGGGTCTCTGGAAGAGCAACAAATACTCTTTAACTGGTGAACCACCTAAAATAATTATTCATTCATTTGTGTGCGTGTGTGTGCGTGTGTATTGTGCAGGCCACAGCATCTGTGTGGAAGTCAGAGGAAAACTGATGGAAGTTGGTTCTCTCTTTCCATTAAGCGGATCCTGGGAACTAAGGTTGGCAGTCTTGGCAGTTAGTGCTTTTACACTGTGAGCCATCTGGCCACTCTGTATTTGTTTTTCTCTTGGCTGTGTCACCCAGAAGTCAACACTTCCCAGCCCACCTGAGTAACTGAAGGAACTATAGCATCACATCTCTGGTACCTTTTCCCAGTTGTGTGAACTCTTTCCCTGGGGAGGTATAAACAAATTCCAAGGACAAAACAAAGTACAGTTCCACTAAAGTCCAATTTGGGGAATCAGTAAGTTTACTTCACTTGCAGAACATAGGTGAGAAGTTATTTGTAGGAGTGTGGGTGACCCCAAAGAAACTGTACCACCAAAAAGTCTCACCGCAAAATGGATGATGACTTCTTCATAGCTGCATGGATGGAAGCCCTGTTTCAGCTAATACGTTTCCCAACACCACTGGAGAACAAAAGACCACATGTCATCAGAGCAGAACCTCACATAGTTGGCTGGGATGTGCAGGCGGGAATGGCTGGAATCTCAGGTGAGGGTTCAATGACCCTGCTATGAAGGAACATCGCCAGTCAGTAGACTCAGTCTTGAAGGTCTCAGGCAAGTAGTTACAACTGCTCTGATAATGGCTTTATTCCCAGAGAAGAGTGCTCTATGACACCAAAGCACAGAGGAAAACAGAAATAACTTGCACTTACCAACTGGTGGGTTTGCTTGCTGGAAACAGGGCTAACAGATGTTAAAGTACATAATAATAGCAATTTCCTAGCTCCTGGTATTTGTTGCAATGATTGGCCAGTGAACTTCAGAGATTGCCTTTGGGTGACTAATTTTAATCAAGATGTAAGCCATAGGAGCTACAATGGAAAACAAAATGGGAATAACAACCTAGAGCCACCTGGCAGAGGATTGAGGTCTTCACCCCCAACCTTGAGTACCGATGTATAGAAGACTTTATTAGTAGCCATCCAATGGCTTAGAAGGGTTAGTTAAGCAGGATGTGACCTGATGCCTGATGCACCACAGGTTAAGAGAGTCAGTGATATCACTGGTGATAACTATCTTATGAAGCCAAGACTCAGCTTTCTAGGTAAGTGTTAGACTCTTAGAAACAAACAAACGGGCTGGAGGGATGGCTCTGCAGTGAAGGGCAGCACTTGCTTTTGCAGAGGACCCAGATTCGGTTCCCAGCATCCATATGACAGCTCACTACCCTCTGTAACTCCAGTTCCAGGGGATCCAACACTCTCCCCTTCCTCCATGGGCATTTCACATATGTGGTACACATATACATGTGGTAAAGATTCATACACACAAAATAAAAATAAATCTTTAAAGTAACTTTAAAGGTTGGGTGCATTTTTCCTCGCCTAAACCCTGAGTCTCAGTGTAGACAGCAAAGTCTAAAACTCAGTGTTGCTTTCGAATGTAATTTTTCCAAAATTAAATAATATACTGGCAAAAATTTCATCCCTTTTTTGTACACCTGGCTAAACTTATTTAGGAAAGCCTCTACCTCTTAACAGTTTTTCCACATCTACTGGGAAATCTGCCTCCAGTAGTCAAGGTTTGGGGGATAAGCCACTTCCAAACCAATATAGCCACCTTGGTTTTTAAAAAAAATTATTATTTTTATTTTACATGTATGAGTGTATTGCCTGCATGTATGTAAGTGTACCTATGTCATGCAGTGCTCACAGAGATCAGAAGAGTGCGTCAGATCCCCTGGGACTGGGGTTATGGTTGTTAGCCACTATGTGGGTGCTGGGAACCAAACCTGGGTCTTCTGCAAGAGCAGCCAGTGCTCTTAACTGCTGAGCCGTCTCTCCAGTTTCCACCTTTGTTTTTTAAAAAATGATTACTTTTTCTGTGTATGTGTGTGGGTACACTCCTGCCATGGCAGGCATGTGGAGGTCAGAGGACAACCTGCAAGAGTCAGTTCTCTCTCTCCTCTCACTATACATATGGATTTCAGGGATCAAACTCAGTACTTAGGCTTAGCAGCAAGTACTTTACCTGCTGAGCCATCTTGCCAGCCCAGCCCCCTTACTTTATGTTGTGATGTCTCACACAGCTCTGAATTATTTCCCTGTAGATGGGAAATGCTGCCCCAACCCTTGATAAGGACTTCTATGAGGGCTTCCATAGCTTCAAGGGTTATGATGGAGTCAGTCCTCCAATGACACTGGGAACCACAGAAATAGCATTCATTAAGTTGAACTGAATTAGTGTCCTTATCATTTGTCATTTCCCTGTAACTGGGAGACTCTGGAGTGACAGCTGTATCCAGATGGTTGGAAGGCATCTTTCTGTGTAGAAATCTTTCTGTTGGCCTTCCATCCTCTGGGTGCAGTTCACCAAACCTCTCCAGGGGCTCAATATCCCTGGAAGCTACAATTGAGCCATCTTCAAAATGGTCCTGTTCTGGACTCTATCATCCTGCCTTGAGCCCCGAGATAAACATGTTTTCCATCTCCGTGTTCTCTGCCCTCACTAGAAAGCAGGCAGGGTTGTCCAGAATGGATTTCCTGTGTCATAGAAACCACAGAAGCATAAAAGGGAAAAACCAGATGTGCACAGAGAGCCTGCCTGGGCTTCCACATCCTCACATAGCCAGGAGGCCTCGTGCTTCTTTTTTTCTTTACTGAGTACAGACTCTTGCTCAGATCCAGTTGTGGAGAAAGGAGGAAGGAGGCACAGAGCTGGGGGTTTGTGCACGTGTGTGTGTGTGTGTGTGTGTATGTGTTTGTGTGTGGCGGCGGGTAGGTGGCTGTCTTCGACTGTCTACCCCTGTGGGAGCTTGTCTGAGTGCAAGTGTCACTGTGCAGATCTAAGTAGTGACTTCAGGGATCTCCTTAAGCTTTGAACAGCCCCCTTGCAGCCTCCCCCTCCTCCCTCCTCTGTGGAATGCAGAGCCCACCTCCTCCAGAAAAGCCTCAAGACTGAGTAGTGAAAGAGAAGATGCCACGGCCCCAGGCACATTTGTAAGCCACTTACTTTCTCTTTAGAATTCCTGACTCTTGTGCTTCTTAGAGTAAGAATGCTTCTAATCTGCACCGGTCTGTTTTTGTCCAGTAAGATTCACTGAGATTTTGCTCAGCTGAAAGAAAAGTACAGAACAGGCTAGGGATGCAAAGTTAGCAGGACTGTTCTTTCCACCTGAAACTCGCAGTTTGGCTTGTGAGGACCGCAAGAAAGCTGTGTTTAGAAGTGTGAATCCCAGAGGCAGTCGAGGTCTGTAGTCTGAGTGAAAGAGAAACTAGGCCCCAAACAATTGAGAGCTGGTATCTTGATGCCGTTTCCTGATGCCCTGCTTCAGGGGAGCTAAGTGCTGCATGTGTTTGAGGGGCTAAAGTCATGGAGAGGGACCTAGTCTGTGAAAACCTTTTTTCAATTTTGTGTGTGTGTATGTGCATGTTTGCAGGTGTGGGAGTGCAGCTGTGCACATGGGTGTGCATGATATGTGCCCAGGCTTGATGTCAGGACGACCAGGTATTATCCTGGTCACTCACCTTGTTTATTGAGGCAGGATCTCTCAGTCCATCCCCGAGCTCACCAGTATGCCAATATGGCTAATCTTGCTAGTCAGCTTGCTCTGATTATCCCATCTCCACCTTGCTGGACTGGAATTACAGGCAGTCTGCCATACCACCTAGCATTTACATGGGTTCTGGGGATCAGAACTCCAGTCCTCATGCTTGTGTGACAAGTGTTTTAACCACTGAGCCATCTCACCAACCCTTGAGTGCCTTTGTGATTGTTTAATCCGTCCCTTCATTCCTGATTATTTTCTGAGTATCTACTATATACGCTAAACACTTTCAGAAGCTGAGGAGACAGCACCAATCAAATCCTGTTCTCAGTGAACTTGCAGTCAAACAGATGGAGACAGATTGTCCAGTGGTGATGAGTGCAAAGAACAGAGACTAGGGTGGGGTGAAGGAGGGTTGGATGGTGCCCACTGTCTCACATAGTGTGCACTTGAGCCGAGGCTTTAGTTAAATACTAGATGTCTGGAGGAAGATTGTTCTAGCCTAAATGAGCAGTCTTAAGTGGAGGCTGATGTGGCTGGAGCAGCCAGAACTGTGTGCAGCCAAGATCACTTGTCAGGAGTGGATGGAAAGCCCTGAGAGATTTTGGGCAGAAGAGTGATATGATCTGACTAGGGTTTAAAAGGATTCCTCTGGCTACTAAGTTGTTGTGTAGACTGTAGAGAGGCACCAGAACCAGAGAACCAGACTGCGGTGAAGCAGGAGCCTAATGTAGAAGTTCAGGTAGGAGAGATAGCGGCTGGATTAGAGAAGTTGTGCTGGAAATAGGACATTAGTCAGATCAAGCCAACATAATTTTCTGATGGATTGCAGAGTATTAGATAGGAATGGGAGGGAGGGAGGAAGGAATAAGTCAAGGATGCTTCTGAGTTTTGTGTGTTTGTTTCTTAAGAACTGGAAGAATGGAATTTCCAGTTACGGAAGCAAGAAAGAGCAGATTTTTTAAAGAGATTTTATTTTTAAAAATATTTTAATTTTATTTTTTTTGTGTGTGTATATGCGTGTGTGTAAGTGCTCTTGTGCTGTGCAATGCCTGTGGAGGTCAGAAGAGGGCGTTGAATCCCCTAGAAATGGAGTTACAGATGGTTGTTAGCTATCATGTGGTTGTCAGTAATTGAACCTAGGTCTTCTGTAAGAGCAGCCAGTTCTCTTACCTGCTGAGCCATCTCTCCAGCCCCAAAAGGTTTTATTTTTACTTATGTGTATATGTGTATTTGTGTGTGGGTATGTGCATGTGAGTGCACGTGCATGAGGAGGTTAGAGGCATTGGATCCCACTGAAGTTGGAGTTACAGGTGGTTATGAGCCACCTGATGTGTGGAGTTGGAGTTACAGGTGGTTGTAAGCCACCTGATGTGGGTGCTGGGAATCTAATTAGGGTCCTTTTCAAGAGCCATTTCTCCAGCCCGAGGGAGTAGATATTTGAAGGGACATCAGAAGTCTGTTTCTGGCCATGATACTCTTGAGGTCTAAAAGGCATCCAAGTTGGGATGCGAAGCAGATAATTGGTGATAAGTGTTTGGAGTTCAAAGACCAGGTGATATACATGAATGACTCCCCTAGTGGTACAGTCCAAAGGACCAGTTCATACTGTGAGCTTCATTCTGCTCCCAAGAAATGGCTGGAGGTTCTTTAAGAGCCCTGGAACCCAATGGAGCATCTGAAGCTTTGAACTGAGAATTGCCTGGACCATAGAATGAGTCCACTATGTTCCCAGATCCAATAGCAATTCATTCAGCAACAGATGTTTAAGGCACTGTGCCAGGCACTGGCTACACCATCGAGAACAAGACTGGTCTCCATAATGCTTAAGAGATTGAGAGGAGAGGATAGAAATTTCAACAGTGAGTAGGGGTAAACAGTAGGTGCTTCTGGCCACAGGAGAAGCACGTCATCCTATCCCAGAAGCCACAGAAAGCATCTCAGAGAAAAGGCCTGCCCAGTTTCCACCCTGGGGGATGAGTAGAGAGATCCAGGTAAAGAAGAGAATGTGGACAAAGAGTGCTATAAGCAGAGAAAACATCATGGGACAAGGGGAGAAGGCGTTTGGGGGAGTAATTGAGCATGTTTAGGGTAACTAGTGAACGAGTAGACAGGAGAGGCAAGTGGAGGTGGGAAGCTCACCGGGAGGGGTCCTAACAGGCAGCACTGGGACCTTATTATAAAAGCCGCAGGAAACCTTTGGGGAGTTTGAAGTAGAGGAAAGAGGCTTGGGTAGGGTGACTTGGAAGAAGGCAAGCCTGGAATCAGTAGCATTGGAGATTGGGGAGAGTGGCTATCTCAGACTCACAGTGCCCCAATTATGACCTATATATGTGTCTATACAATATGAGGCAGGGAGGGGAAGGAAGGCCTGGGTCTGCCTAGCCTCAGCTAGTGGAAGGTATTCTTCAAAGAGTTGATAACTTTAATGGAGATATGTTACAAAGTGCCAACATTTTTTAGAAAATATTTTATTTATCTTTATTTTATGTGTTTGAGTGTTTTGCCTGCATGGATGTAAATGTATGTGCAATGCCTGTGAAGGCCAGAAGAGGGTGTCAGACCCCCGGTACTGGAGTTAGGAATGGTTGTTAGCCACCATGTGGGTGTTGGGAACTGAATCTGAATCCTGTGCAAGAGCAGTCAATGCTCTTAACTGTTAAGTCATCTTTCCAACCCCAAGGCACCATATGGGAGGTGGAGGCGGGCAAAACTGTAAACCAAAAAGTGATCATCTTTCTGAAATGCCCTGTTTTCTATGTGTGTTTTAGGTGTATTCATCCAGGGGGAACAGGGGTGGGCCTGGCTTCTGGGGGAAGGTGCTCCATGCTGGGCGCCTGTGTATTTAGACTGAATGCTTATGATGGGACATTCTGAGTCAGGATTAATGTGCAGAACTCCAGAATGTACACTGTAGGAAAACCTGCCTGCAGGGAAAAGGGATTTGCATCTAACATATCCTAGAAGGGAAACACAGGCCTCTGGACAGCCTGTGTTCCCAAGACAAGATCTCAGACAGATCAGGCTATGTATGAGCTCTGTGCACATCTACAGATTATTTGTGATCGCTTTGTGCATAGCAGGGATGAGTGTTTTTGTCGAATGAGATAGCATTTCAGTTTTATTAAGTCAGTCATAGGCTGGGCGTGGTGGCACAAACCTTTATCCCCAGGCAAAGGCAGATGGATGGATCTCTGTCAGTTCAGGGCCAGCCTGGTCTACATAGCGAGTTCCAGGCCAGTCATTTTAGGAAGAGTATGTTTGGATAAAAGTTTAAATGAGATATTTTAAGACAAATAAATTTAGGCTGGACATTTAACGTGGTGATAGATACTTGCCTAGCATGTACAAAACCCTGGGTTCAATCCCCAGTACTACAAAGTAAATTAAGAAGTAAATAAGAATTGCAGAAAAGAAAATAGGGCTGGAGAGTCACTCAGTTGGTAAAGTGATTACCTAGTGCATGAAGCCTTGGGTTTGATCCCCAACACAACAGAAATGGGTTATGTTGATGTAAGCCTGTGATCTTAGCCTGTGGGAAGGAGGAGGAGCATCAGAAGTTCAAGGTCATCCTTGGCTAAATGACCCTATCTCAAGACCACCAAACAACAACAAAAAAGGGAACTCAAAGGCAGACACTAACATCCCTTTACAAAGAGCTGGCAGTTTAAATGCTGAGTGTCTTATTTCATGTATGAAACTTTCATTTAGCTCAACAAACATTTCTGGAGCCCTGGGCTTTCCTGTGACGACTCATTTCCCTTTCGCCTGAGCCACCTTAGTCTTTGGGCTGCAATTAACACGTAATTATATGTTATCTTGCATTGTGCTTTAATCGGTGCATGTGCAGCAGTCTACTCCGGAGGAAGCAGGGTGTTGGGTATGCCTGGAGTGTTCCTTGGAGCAGGGCAGGGTAAGTGATAAAGGTAGCAGAGGGCAACTATACAGAAGCATTTGGGACAAATGAAAACGAGAACACGAAGCTATGCATGAACTGTATTTGCTTCTTTAATTATAAAGTATAAAATTCCAATCTACATTTTCATGTTACGGGAAGGCTTTGTGTATTAAAGTCATTGCTGTGATTTCCCACAACGCTTTGTTCTTCTTAATCTGAAACAGAACTCTTTCCTGAAGATGAGAGTTAAAAGGCAGAGCCAGTCTTGGGAGAAGTACATCGTACCAGGATTGTTCTGTAGCAGAATTCTGCAGTAGTAGGCACCGAGGGCATTTTGGACTAGGAAATTCTTGGCTGGGGGGCTGTCTTGTATACTGCAGAATGTTGATAATATCTTTGGCCTTTAGCAACAGGCCCTTTCTTCCCCTAGCCCAGACAATAAAACATGTCTCCAGACATTGTTACTAAGTGTCCTCTGGGGGTAAAATCACCCCGGTTGAGAATTATCCTCCTATAGGAATTTTGATACTAATTGGATAATTTTATTCAACACATTGTGGGAGGTAAGGGACATACTATTTCTTTCTTTTTAAAACAATGTTTTTATGTGTTGAGTGTTTTGCCTGCACTAATGTAAGAGTATTTTATGGGTGCAATGCCTGCAGAGGTCAGAAGAGGGTGTTAGATCCTATGGAACTGGAGTTACCAACAGTTGTGAGCTGCCATACAGGTTCTGGGAACCGAACTCAGGTCCCAGCCAGTGCTCTTAACCACCACTGAGTCATCTCTCCAGCCCCTGTTTCTTTAAAAAAAAAATTAAGTTAATTTTTGTGTATGTGTGTGTATGTGTGTGTGTACGCGCGCCGGAGGTTAGAGGACAACTTGCTGGAGTTGATTCTCTCCTTTCATCATGTGGATCCCAGGATCAAACTCAGCTTGTCAGGCTTGGGAACAAGCGCCTTCACCCTCTGAGCCCTCTCAGTGGCCCCAGGACATAGTAGTTCTTATCTGCTGTGAGCTAGGCACTGCGTTTTCCCCTGCTTCGTCTAGCAGATCAGGAAGCCGATTTTCAGTTGAACCTGCGGAAGATGCCGAAGCCAGCGCAGCAGTTAAAGCAAAATTGCTTTAACTCCTCAGCCTCCCAAGACTACTTGAGGCTCGCCCACTGCCTCTACGAGAAAAGCCGCGGGCCTCAAATTGGAGGTGCTGCAAATACAAAAAAAATTTCCCGGAAAATATTTTTTAAAATTCTTTTCTGAGGGGGGCGGGAGGAGGGTATGACGCTTATAGACTCATTAAATTTGCTTGACTCTAACTATATATGCACATCCACAGACCCGGGGCCCCTCGCCACATACGTGGCTCTGGCCTTATCTAGGAAAAACACCGAGCCACACAATGGGAACAGCTTCGATTCTAGCTGTTACAAATTATCCAAAAGGCAGAGCCTAACGGTGCCAAAAGCAACCGATATTGTTTACATAAGGGCTGAAGGCTAATAGTTAACTTTCTCCCATTTAATTCCAGAAACAATAAACAACGCCTCGCGTCACAGCTACCTACAAGTAAAATGTCATAAAACAGGGGGGAAGAGAACACTCCGTGAAAAGGAAAATGGAAAGGTTGCTTTTTGTAAGCGCTTCCGCTCTCTCGCGCCGCAACACCCGGGTGCTGGGCCGCGAGTCCCCATCGCCCCCGCCAAGCTCTGTTCCCCAGTGCCCAGAGCTCTCTGGCTTCCTTTCCCGCCCTGGGGCGGAGAGCTCGGCCTCTCCAGCAGAAGCCTGTCCCGGAGCCAGGCCTGCAAAAACAACGGCGAGAAACTTTGGCTGGGTTTGCAGTTAAGAAAAAAAAAGAGAAAGAAAACAAGCACACTCAAGTTGGGTTCGGGGCTGCTGCAGCTGCGGGTTCCGATTGAGGGGTGGGAGATGGAGAAAGGGGGGGTCACAACTCGGTCAGGTGCAAGTGCGCATGTGCGCGAGGAGCCCTCCGAGCACTTATTGAGCGCCGACTGTGTACAGGCCGCCGGGGGTGTGTGCCGGCGTGCCGGGGGCTGGGGGCGTGCGGGGCGCGCGCCCGTTCCGGGCTGGGGCCGCGCAGGCCGTGCGCGCGCGGGTCCCGGCTGGGGGTGTGTCTCCGAGCGCCGCTCCCTCGCTGGCTGGCGGGCTGCGGAGCGCCTGAGCTCGCTCCCTTCCCGGGCGGGGGAATCCGGGCCGGGTTGTGTCCGCGGCCGCGTACGTGAGCGCAGTGTCCCGGAGAGGGAGGGCCGGCCGGCCAGGTGGGCGCGCGGCGGCGGGAGGGGGCGGCGGGAGGGAGCGCGGGAGGGCGGGCTGGGCCGCTGCAGCCGAGCCGAGCCGTCCGGGCGGGAGCTGCCCCGGGGCCGCGCTGCTGCTCGGGGCCGGCCGAGGTGAGCTGCGCCCGGGGACGTCGCGGTGGCTGCAGCCGGGGAGCGGGAACTTCGCGCGCCCGCGGGGCCCGGGCGGCCGGCTGGGGGTGGGGGGCCCGGGGAGGCCGGGGCGGCACGCGGGGGCGCTGCGGCGGTGGCCGGGTGGGGGTGGCGCCCGCCCTGTCGTGCGTCGCCGTGTTTGAGCCTCCGCCGCGGGTCCTGCTGCACGTCCCCCTCCCAACTTTGAGCGGCGGCCGGGAGTGGCCTGGGAGCCGGGCGGACCTGTTAACTTGCCCCTTGGCTGCTGGGCCGCGCTCGCGCCTGCCCTCTCCGCTCCCGCGATCCGGAGAGCGCGGTGCTGCGGGACTGGCCTCGAGACACACCCTCTTGCACCCCGCTTCTGGCCTCCTCCTTGCTGTCCCCTCGCCTCCAAGCCTGCCTCGGCTCACCCCGGGTTCTTCCCTGGCCGTGGCACCGTGGGCCTGTGGGGTGGACGATGGGGGCCTGGAAAGGGAGTTTGTCATGTACAAACAATTTCAAAGGCAGCGTTCCTTCCCTGTCTGGGAGTTCAGGCGCTGAGCCTTCACTTTAGGGCCCACTCGGAGCTCTAAAGAGACCCACCTGCCAGCAATCCTGCCTTGTTTTCCACCCCTCCCTTTCCTGTGGCGCTGGAGACCTTCCACCAGGCATGGGTTCCCATGATGCCAGGCCACGGTACAGACCATCCACAGGCCTCATTGATTTCTTTACACTGCTTTTCAGAAGGCGCAAGTGGGGCAGCTTGCTTCAAAGTGAGTGATCAACAGGTATTGATGGGAATGTGCAAACAGGTTTCTTCTCAGGAAGAGCCCGAAACACAAGGAAACAGCAATCGGTTAACCCTACCCCCCACCCCTCCAGGCTCTCTGGGAAGCTACTGTGATCTTAGCATTCTGCCAGGTTCTCTGGGAGATGCTTAGAGCCGCAGGAAAAGTCTTAAGTTCTTAGGAAGCTTACTGACTGGAGAAAATGATTTAAGAGCCCAAATTTAAATTAATGTACTAAGACAGCATAAATTAATGTCAGAGCCGGAGAACAGGAGGCAAGGCAGGTAAAGGTGGGGAAGGGGATGTGGAGTGCTCACTTTGAAATACTTGATGCCTGTGCACAATTCACTGACAAGACTCAAAGTCAGGTGAAAGGGTAATGTCCCGCAAACTTGAAGAAGGATGACCAGGGGACTGTTCATCTCAGTATGAAAGGCTCCAAAAGGTGCACGCGGTGATTCCTTCCAAGGCTTTATAAGCTCATGGACGCAGAAAGGTTTGAGCATATGAAATTAGACTCCAGATAGGGTGCAGTTAACTGTCAAAATGCCAGGTGAAGAAATAAATAGGTGCCATTGGAGGTCAGAGCAGGGAGCTGTGGACAGGGATCACCCGTCCTGTGTCTCCTCATCTTGGAAGATAAGACCCCGGAGATGGACTATGACATGGGAATGAACATGGCTTTCTCTAGAGACCAGGAGATGGCCTGGCCCTCTTGGAGTGAGTCCTGAACCCAAGAGATAAAGCTGGAAAGGAGCAATCGTTGGGATTGTGAAAGTCCTAGAAAGCCAGACAGAGGAATTGTACTTTTATCCTGGGTGTATTCGGGAGACAGTAGGCTAGGGAGTGATGTAATGAGCGTATTTGGAAAGGTTTTTGAAACTAATGTTGGGAGACAGACCAGTGAGTTGTGGAGTTCCATGGGTTTTATTGGAAAACACAACTGTTGAAATAACCTGTTAACAGGGTCAGGGTCAAGGGAAGATGTGAATAGAAATTAATTCTTTGTGGAAATTGATTATATGCCAGGGCCTTGGAGCTGCTGTAGTTGGTAATTTGAGAAATCGGAAATGTGTACTCTGCAGAGTAGTAATTGACACGCATGTTTGCCAGGTTATCCAAGTGTGGGTGCTCAGAGCAGCTGCTGCTTTGCAATCAGGGGAAACCTGAGGAGGAACCCTGGAGGTGCTGTGTTGGGCAGGGGGGACAGGAGACTTGGGGACAAGTGCGAAGTTGTCTTGCTCTTATGAGCAGCAGAGAATTCACTGAGACTTAGGATCTGGCTCAGGGGACTTGTGTTTTGCACTCCTGGATTTCTGTTCACTTGCCACTGCCTGGATTTGATCCTGACCTTGGAAGAGCAAGGCTGGGGAATGGAGTCTGGGAAAATGGGGCCATTGATTCTTATAATCATGAGGGTGGGATTGGAGGTTGGAGGGAAGTAAAGAGGGATTTGCTAAAGGTGTGTTACTAGGCTTTGAAGCAGGCTGAACTTTACTCTCTACAGAGATCTTCAAGTTAGTCCCATGCCCCATTCATGAAGGGGGGCAGGGACAGATAGCAAGATGATCTAAAAGGAAGGGAAGGAGTTTGGGCCTAGATGACCTTGCCTTTGTAGAGCCTGGTCTGTCTCCGTCCCATCCAGTTCCACTTTCCAGGACTCTGATGAGAGCTTCAAGCAGAAGGGAGCAGTGCTCTTTTCTCCTTCACTGAATTCTGCTTTCTTTTTGCAAGAGTGACTTAGGTTGATTTGCTGAACAAATCCCCCAAGCCTCAACTTGCAACAGCTAAGTTTGAAGGATGGTTGCAGAATGCGCTGAGAAAGTAATTATAGTTACTTGTTTCTGTGAGATGCAGGATCAGGGAACTGGTAGGGCAAGAGGAGACTTGGGCAGGGAACCGAGGTGGTAGCTTGGATGCCCTCCCTCCCTCCTTCCTGGTCTGCCCTTCTTCCCTCCTTCCTTCCCTCCCTTCCTTCCTTCCTAGCCTGCCCTCCCTCCCTCCCTTTCTCTTCCTCTCCCTGCCCCTCTCTTCCTTTTTTTTTGATTTCTTCCTCCTTGCCTCTTCCCATCCTTCTTACTCTGTAATCCAGGTTGGACTTGAACTCACTGCCTTCACCTTCTGAGCGCTGGGATTACAGGCCTGAGCCACCACAATTACTTTTTTTCTTGAAATTTTTGCCCTTATAGTGACTGTCCAAAAATTCATTGGGCAGAGCAGAGGGTGAGCTCCTCTGTTCATTGTAGAGCAGTGTTTTGTGTACCGTTTTGACCATAACCTACATTAACAAAATTTCGGGCCAGAGAAATGGCTCAGCAGGTGAAGTGAGTGAAGGTGCTTGCCGTTGAGCCTGATGATCTGAGTTCCATCCCCGGGATTCACATAGTGGAAGGAGAGAACTGACTCTTGCAAGTGCCCACCTCTCATAAATAAATGTGAAATAAAAGGAAAGAAAATTTCTATTAGAGCTGTATGCATAATCATACATGTGAAAATCTAATTTCAGTTTGTGAAGTCCTAACTCCCTTTGCTTGGTGCAACCTCTAGCATTTCTAATTGTATATTATTTTCACTAAAAATACTGCTGTTTCCTACCAAGTTGATCCAACCACTCTCTAGTGGATAATAACCCACATACAGTTTGAAATGCACTGGGAGATCTTTCACATTCTGCAAGTGTTTATGAAGCTGTTTGTGAGAAGAGCTGCACCTCCCAGTCTCCCAGTGAAGACAGCTGGAAGGGTAACAAAGAGGGGGTGTTAGCAGTCTAGCTGGAGATAAGGTACACCTTGGGAAGGGGCAGGGCAGAACGTTCAGTGCCAAGATGAAAATTAAGTACCTGGTAGGGACTAGAGAAGGTGCTGGTGGTGTGCTGGTGTGGCTTGGAGAAACTCTGAAATAAAGACGAAATTCGGGGTGTGTCAGGGTGCTGCGTGGGGCCAGGTGTAGAGCAAGCAAAGGCTGGAGTTAGGAATGTGTATTGAGGCTGTGTGAGCTAGAACAGAGGACTATCAATGAGAAGGGGCAGGTCAGATTGGCAAGGTGTAGGGTTGTGTGTGGTTTAGGGCTTGTAAATGGGTGACCTATAGATGTCTTATTGTTTAGACACCACCAAAGCTTTAAAAAATTGAGAACAATTCAGAAAACCTCTGGCTGTGGGACTCTTTAAGGAGCCAGATTAGCTGGCATTTCAAATTGAGGAGTGGCTGATCGCTGTCTTAAGGAGACACATCGTAACGTTCCAGTGGCTCTAGTCTTTTCTCCCTGTCACTTTGGTCCAGTGGTTGACATTCTCTACCAATCCCATGGCCATTTAGTTTTCAAGACCTTGAATGTCAAGCAGGGAATCTGGGGTCTGTGTTACGGACTCTGGCTGGCTACTGCAGGATTTTGGGAAGAGTGTGAGTGGTTTTATGGAAGCTGAGATATTTATGTGTAGTGAATTTTTTTTTTTTTTTTTTTTTTTTGGCAAATCAAAGGCACTTTCCAAGTAAGCTGGAGCCTGGAATTTTTTAAAATGTAAATTTATTTATTATCTCTTTATATTTTATATGTGCGTTTTGCCTGCATGTATATGTGTACCATGATATGCAGTGCCTGCAGAGGCCAGAAGAGGGTGTCAAATTCCCTGGAACTGGCGTTAACTGACAGTTGTTAGCTGCTGTGTGGGTGCTAGGAACTGATCCTATATCCTCTGTAAGAGCAGCCAGTGCTCTTAACCCCTGAACCATCTCTCCAGCTCCTGGGAATATTTTTATATGATCAGAAAATATTCTTTAGAGCAGCCTTCAATTGGTTAAATTCAGCAGGGTGAGACACATTTCTAGAGATCCCTGGGTCTCTCAAGCATTTCCACTTTATATTTCTGGCTGCCATGCTTAGGTGGCTCCAGGCATGACTCTCGGAGGATGATGTCTCGATGATAACTTGGTGAGATGTGAAGTCACCAATCTTAAGTGCTGTGTGACAGGAGATTCTCAGGAGCTGTGGTTCTGTGAGCCAGCACTAAAGGAAGATCAAAAGGGACCAAGCCACGTCTGTTTTCTTGACCCCTTGGATGGTGCTGGAATGCAGGGAGGCTCAGGAGTCTACAGAATGGCTGGTTCAAGTCCAGGTATTCATGGAAATGACCCCAGAAGACATGGTTGATTTGGTGACCAGCTAAGTGAATACATTCAGGTTTCTGTAGTCTAGAACATTCTGTTATACTCTGAAGATTCACATATCTGCCCATGATTCAGAGATCTTCCCTGGTGAGCCACAGGTGAGAAGGACTGACCAATAGTGACGAGTTATTTAATAGGTAGGACACAGTTCAGTTATGTAAAAGTACTGCTTTTTCCAGATGTTGTGGTCCACACTTTTAATCCCAGCACTCAGGAGGCAGAGGCAGGGAGTTCTCTGTGAGATCTAGGCTAGCATGGTCTACATAACCAGTTTCAGACCAGCTGGGGCTACAGGGAAACCCTGTCACAAAACAACAAAAAATACTGCCTTTTAAATAACATAAAATGCCAAAAAAGAAGTTGAAAGCTAAAATGATCCTAGCACTTAAGAGGTTGAGGCAGGAGAATTGCAGGTTCAAGGCTAGCATGGGCTACAAAGTGAGACTCTTGTTTAAAAATTATATATATACATATTTTCTTTTATTTGGTTCAAGTATATTCTGCTTAAGAATGTGTGGCTATCCGATGCAGGGATAGCCAGAAGTCAGCTGAGTCTTATCAAATTAAATCCATTTCCTGTTTTAGGCTGAGGAGGGGTGGGGCCATAGCTATGCTACATTTGGGCGATGGTGAAGTATTTAACAGTTATTTTTAAAGACATGGTTGTTCTTATTAAATCATAGATGGCAAAATATGGGCTGGGTGGTGTTATTAATGTAATTTGACAATCACATGCAAAAACTTAATTATTGGCACTGAGCTGGGAAGGAGGGTCTGGAATGTCTGTCATGTGCTTCTGCTCTTGTCTAGGATTGGTTCAGCATTTTTCCAGCATTATGGGCGACGATATTTCTCAGGTTTAGTGGTACAGAGATAGGAGGGATTGCTTATGTCACAGTAAACCAAAATAATTTAGAATGAGGAGCCTGAGTTACAAAAGAAATTCAGTAACGAATACAAGTTCACCTTAAAACTTTAAACTGGGGGCTTGGGGAGACGGCTCAGCAGTTAAGAGCACTGACTGCTTTTGCAGAGGACCCGGTTTAATTCTCAGCCCCGTGTGGTAGCTAACAACCTTTTATAACTCCACTTTCAGGGGATCGGACACCCTCTTCTGACCTCCGAGAGCACTGCATAATACAGGTGCACTTACATGCAGGCAATACACTCATGTACATCAAAAAAAAACAAAAATTTAAACCGGGGGCTGGTGTTGACAGTAAAGACACTTGTTTTACAAACCTGGTGACCTGAGTTCAATCCCTGCAATCTGTGTAAAGGTAGAAGAAGAGAACTGACTTGATAACATTGTCCTCTGACCTCTACACACATGCCGTGACACATGTGCCCACAGACATCAGTCACATTAATGATACTAGCAACACTTTAAAAATTGAACTGTGATGTATCAAGATGTTTATATTATGATTAGTAATTTTTCATCCATGGATATGTCTAAAATGTAGACAGTGTTTTATGCACAGATTATTCATAGATTTTAAAAACACTATAGTTGAAAAAACTATATGTTATAAAAATTTCTCATATGTCTCATTATGTAGCCCAGGTTGGCCTCAAACACAGCAGTCCTGTCTCAGACA
This sequence comes from Eospalax fontanierii, assembly GCA_035773235.1. Lineage (NCBI taxonomy): Eukaryota > Metazoa > Chordata > Mammalia > Rodentia > Spalacidae > Eospalax > Eospalax fontanierii. Next base: position 55,412,516 of record CM069542.1, on the reverse strand, counting down.
CCCATGTTCTGGGATATAAAGACACAGGAGGCTGAGCTAGAGGTTCTGAGTTCTGATAGATGTGTCTTTATGATGACAGGGAATGTTAGAAAGTTATGAAAAGTAATATTTAGGAACATTTTAAGCACTGACAGGGAAGAATGTTTCTGCTGAAAGTTGAGGTGCATTTACAATATAATCTCAGACAAATGACAACCACCACACAACTTGGTAGAAAATGCCTGGAAGGAATTGTACTCATGATGCCAGAGCGAAGATGCATGGCTGCTGGTGTGGTGCTATACCAGAATGCAAAAGACTCTTGCTCTTTTTGAATAAGCTTGCCAGTGAGGAAATTTACTCCTTTGAAAACATGTTCTTGTTCAAGGGCAGAATGGGGTGATGATTCATTTAGTGATTGCCTTTGTAGCTCTCTGTTCCTAGAGTCACAGAGATTCAACCCTTTACCTGAGCTTGGTTCAGGCCCCCTGAGGAGAGCCAGGTCATCTGGGAAAGGAGTCTTGGTATCTTCCTCTTGTTCATGAATTCAATATGAGCCTGAGGTGGGGCAAGGTTTTCAAATCAAGTTCATAACCACAGCATTGTCTTTAATTAATGACCTTGGTTAGTCATGATATTTGGACCACTGGGGAGCTAGGATTTGAAAGGCACGTTGTGCAGACAAGGCTGGAGCCAGGAAGGGAGATGAGGGAGATATAGAATCAGGAGTGATAGGATACACAGTAGTGTCTTCAAAATGTATTCATGATTATCAGGTCGAGGGTGGACTAGACAGACTCGTTTTGGCTCCTGGTATTGGAATAGAATGTATGGATGGGATAGATAGTTACATAAACCTCTGTAGCTTTGGATTCTGTCTCTGAAATTGATGGGCTTTAAGATCCCCTTTAATCCTGAGATTGGGAGAGCAGATTTCAGTTCAGCATGCAGAAAGAGCTTTTCCAACTGCCAGACTGGCAGATATGACTGCCCATGCAGTAGTCAGTTCTCTGTTGGTGAATGTGTTCAAGTAGGGTTCGAGCTATTGATCAAGGATACTATAGAAGAGATGGGCAGGAATCAGGTGGGATCTCCAGAGCCCTGACTCTCAGGAGGAGTTCTTTTGTGGCTTGTTATAGCTGGAAAGTGACATGGAATAGAGGCTGTTCCTCCTGAATTAATATCCTTATGTAAGTTGCAAAGAGAGTTTCCAAGTAGATTCTATCCTTATTTTCTTGGTGCTGGGAATGGAACTCAGGACTGCACATGAGACACAGGCACAGTACCACTGAGCCACGTACCCACAGCCTGCTTAGGACTTAGTTTATGGCCTCTGGCCTGCTGAACTTGAATTTGGTCCTCAGGGAAAGCAAGCAAGTGGGGGAGATGGGAAGTGATAGTCAGCAAGATAGACTGACACATGAAGCATCCCTGACCAGTTCTGTTTCCAGTGGTGACCAAGTCAGGAGGAGGCTGTGCTTGGGTGTTGGGTTGTCCACTTGACGTGGTGTGGAGGGACATCCCTTTCCCACACCATCTTCCAGGCTCCGTGTGCGTGCGTGCGTGCGTGCGTGCGTGCTTGCACATTTTGGAGGATAGACAACCTGGGTATAAGTCTCTCATTGGACTGGAGCTGAACCAGTTAGGCTAGGCAGGCTGGTCAGGGAGCTCCAGGGATCTTCCTTCACTTCCCCAGCACCACTGGGTGCTGTCATGTCTGGCTTTTTATGTGGCTGCTGGGACTGGAACTCAGGTCCTCATGCTTGAGGCAAGCACTTTACCAACTGGTTTCCTCCTTGTCTTTACACTGTGGATTTAAACACTACAATTGTCTTCCTGACACTAGGGATGACCATCCGATTATAGCTTTGCAACAGGTGAACTAGGGACAGGTGGACTTGAAGAAACCTCTGAGTAGGATTTTCTAGAAAAACGTGTTTTGTTAATGCAAGACATTGAGTTAGATTTAAGAATTTTTTGTACTTTTATTATTTATAGCTTACATATGTACAATTTGATTTAGTGTAATTTTGTTCAAGTTTTACTTAAATATACAGCTTACTCAGAATAAACCTTGATTATTTAGGCACTTTCCGATATTTCTGTTTTCTTTAAAAAATTTTGCATTTGTTTACTTAATGTGCCGGGAATATTCGTGTGGAGGTCAGAGATGACTTTCAGGAGTCAGTTCTTTCCTAACATAAGGGTTCTGGGGATTGCATTCACATCATCAGACTTAACAGCAAGTGCCTTTACCTGCTGAGCCATTTTATTGGCCTTCCCCTCCCTCCCCTTCTTCTCCTCCCTCTCCCTTCCTTCCCCTTGGCCCTCCCCTAGCGGACCGGGACAGGCTTCCTTCCTCAGTCTTTGGTCCTGGAATTACAGGTGTGAGCTACCACTCTGAGCTCTTCCTGATGTTTTTGGTAACTTTTGCTGTTGGTAGTGCTTGAATAAACTTGCCAGCAGGGGTCTCGTACAGAGTTCTGCAAAAGGAACAGAGTTTGAACTCATCTTTGGGGACTCTCAGAAACTGGTTTCTTCTCTACTTGATTCAGTATTTGGCAAGAAAGTGTTCTGTTCACATGGGTAAGGCAGTCTGGGAATACAGCAAGTCAAGGAATGTCGGGTTTAGATGTGTAAGAAGGGTGGGAAGAGTTTGGGGACTGAAACTGGAAATCTTTGTACATTTGTTTTTGTTTGTTTGTTGAGATAGAGTATTATGTAGCTTTCAATGACTTGAACCTTTCTGTGTAGCTCAGGATGGCCTTGAACTTATAGTGATCCTTCTGTTCTGCTGAATGCTGGGGGATGATGGGACTGGTGTCCTTTATTTCTATGTCACTTGTGCCTTGCGTGATGTCTGTCACCTTGACTGTTTGCTGAGCTGTGGGGAGTCTGATCTCAGGTATGGAGAAAAGTTAGATGAACATGTAACGTTTTGTGTGGTGCTGGGGATGGAACCCAGGGCTTTATACATGCTGGACAGACACTGTAGCACTAAGCTACATTTCCAGACATTCGGGGGGGGGGGGCAGAGGGACAACCTGAGGTGGTGTTTTGCAAGTACTGTCCACATTTGTTTTTTTAAAAACAGTGTTGCCCTGGCCTGGAACTTGTCAAGGCGAGGTAGACTGGTTGGATAGCAAGCTCCATGGATCTGCCTATCATTGACTCTTCCTTGGGATTATAAGTGCATTGTGCCCGACTTTTTCTTTCTTTTTTTAATATTTTATTTAATGTGTATTAGTATATTGCCTGCATGTATGGAAGAACACTCTTATCCTGCAGCACCCTCGGAGATCAGAAGAGGACGTTGGATCCCCTGGAAGTGGAGTTACAGACAGTTGTTAGCTGCCATGTCAGTGGTAGGAACCGAACCTGGATTCTCTGCAAGAGTAGTCAGTTCCCTTAACTGCTGAGCCATCTCCTCTGGCCCCCTGACTTTTTCTTTTTATGTGGGTTCTGGGATAACTCAGATTCTGGTGCTTAAAAGGCACTTTACTGACTGAACTGTTTCCTTAGCCCCTCATTCCTCAGCTAGGCCCTTTGTTTGAGTCCCTGTAGGTTCATCTGGTGAGGAACTTGTTATGTAGACCAGGCTGGTCTCAATCTCATGGAGATGTGTCTACCTCCCAAGTGCTGGGACTAAAGGCGTATACCACCACACCTTCCTGGCTGGACTGTCTTGAGAGGGCATGTAGTTTAGGTTGGCCTTGAGATATCTCATGGTTTATCCCAGACTGGCCTTGAAATCCCCATATTCCTTCCTCAGTCTGGGATTACAGATATATGTGATCACACTCAGCTACTTTTCTTCCCTTAAAAAGAACAAAGACGAAAAACAAAATGATGATAAGAAACAGCATCTCTCTGATCTTTTTTGCCCTCTGAGTATTGGGAAGTCATAACACACTCCGTGAAAACAGCCCAGCAGCAGCTAAATGCAGGAAGTATTAAAACTTTCTGCTTCTTTTCCTTTTGCTTCTGAATACAAATTGCTGTTCTTAATTCATGTGTCTTCCATCCATTTAAATCTTGTTATCTATTTTAAGATTTTTATTTCTTTTAAAATAATTTTAAAAATATTCTAGTGTTGTCTTAGGTTTATGAGTGTTTGCTGGCATGCATGCCTGTGGTAAGGAGGTCAGATCCACGGAACTGGACGTACTAGACTGTTGTGAGCCACCATGTTGGTGTTGGAACTGAACCTGTGTCTTCTGCAAGAGTAACATGCTTTTAACTGCTGAGCTATCTTTCCAGCACCCTATTTTATTTTATTTTTATGTGTGTGTGTGGGCTATGTGTGTATGTGTGTTTGTATCTGTGTGTGTGTGTGTGTGTGTGTGCGCGCGCGTGTGGGAGGGGTATGTATGTATGTGTATGTGTACCATGTGTGTGCTTGGTACCTGAGGAGGCCAGAAGAGGGAGTTGAATCCTCTGGAACTGGAATTGCAGGCAGTTGTGAGAGACCATGTGGGTGCTAAGAATGGAACCCAGGTCTTTTGTAAGAGCAGCAAGCACTTTTAAGAGCCAAGCATCTCGCCCGCCCTTTGCTTTTGTGGCGACTGTTGCTCCACTCCTCATGTACCTTACCTAGGACAGCTGAGGCTTCCTGTGTGCTTAGCAGTTCTGAATTCCGTGGCTTAGTTGGGAAGGAAGCTCTGTTTGAATGAGTAGGGTATTCTTTGCGTGTGCACGCGTGTGTGTGTGTGTGTGTGTTTTAAGTGAAAAGTTCAGATTTTAGTGCTCTTTAGTTAGCTTTGACAAATTCATATAATGACAAAGACATGCATTATCCCAGAAATGTTCTTTGTGACCATTTTCAGGTAGCTACTCCTCTCCCCAATGGGAAGTACCACACATTGGGTTTCTATGACTGTAGGTTCCTTTTGCCTAGTCAGTTCTTAATAATTGTGTGTTTCTAAGGACTCGGTAAGTGGTATTTGAAAATGAAGAGGTGGAGAGGTGTATGTGTGTTTAAATAACAGTATCTGGGCTGAGGCTGTTGCACTTTGGTGGTATGCTTTCCTAGCATGCATAAAGCCCTGGGTTAGATCACCTGTATTTAACAGCCAGTTAGCCAGTCAGTCAATCAGCCAGACAGTATCCTATGTGGTTAGGTGGCTCCAGTAAGTAAATAACACTGCTGTGATATTTGTCTAATGGGTGATGTAGGTTCTTCCTTCTCATTAGCACAAGGGATCTAGATTGGTTTTACAAGTCCTATTTCCTCTATGGAAGTCAGAAGAAGGAGTTGTCTTATTGGTGTGTGCGTGTGCATGCGTGCATACATGCACGCACGCACGCATGCCGTGTACCTAGGGTGTTTTTAACTTGTTGAGTTGGAGACCTGTGGTGTGGGTTAGAAGAATTGGAATTGCTCCAAAGTGGTCCCTTTGGATTACCCGAGTCCCCATGACTTTCTTTCCCTTCTCCTCTTCCTTGAACTGGAATAAAACTGAAGCATCACAGAGTTTCCACAGAGTGACTGAATTGCCTGTAAAACTGAAATAAGATCTGGGTTGGGAAGTGAGCTGCTGGCTGGAAACTCAAGTCTGTGCACTGCTGAGCTGCGGCCTCTTGGCAGGCAGGGGCCAGCTTCCAGTAGAAATCACTCTTAAACTCATTATTAAACTATATGGAGCGGGGGCCTTTTCTCCTTTAAAAAAATTAAATGAGTAAATGAAAATTTCATTGCATAAATAATGTATGAATGCACTCTGTAAGGGAAGAAAAATGCAAACCTTCTAGTGCAGGCAAAAAAAATAAAACAAAGAAAAACCTCAAACCAACTTCCTTGACAACCACTCCTAATCCCAGTCCTGTTCCAGAGGTTTGCCGCTGGCCCAGCTCTTCAGATGCTTTGCATACTTTGGCCCTGTGCTGCATGCCCTGATACCTTTCCAGGCAATCTCGGCAGTGTGTGGAGGTGTCTCCATCTAGTTCCTGTGTAGGTTAGAAAGCTGAACAGTTATTTCATTCTTTTCTGACTGATGGGGGTGGGGTGACTTCTCTTCCTTTCTGTTAGAGAAAACGTTGTTACATTCTTTGCACTTGGGAGGTTTCTCTGAGGAAGCAGAGTCCCTAGGTAGTTGGGTATGTTGATCCTACAGCCTGGGGTGGACATACTGCAGACTCACTTCTGTGCTTACAGTTCTGTGGGTGGGAGGATGCTTGCAGTGGGTCTGTGTGCTCACCTATCCTTATTGCTCATGCAGGTCCAGTGCTCATTGGTGAGGAAGGTGGGTGTTGAGAAGGGCTCTTCTAGGCCCAGTGGTTGATGCCTGGTCCCCAGCCTGAAGGACTTTGGTGTGCTTATGTGTGGAGCCTCAGGGTGGATGAGCAGCCTGTTATGGACTGGGTGGGCTGTTCTAAGCTCTTCACTCTCACTCTGGACCAGACTCACCTGTGGTTTTGCTCAGGTACAAGGTTATAAGGCGTGGCTTAACCACTGAGGATGAGGAGCGGCCTTGGGAAGCATTTTTAGTGTTCTTTAAGAGCATCTAGAGCTGGGCCACTTGGGTTACTATTGGTTTGTGTTAGAAGCACAGTGTTTGGCTTTCTGTTGTTTGAACTCCGACCATCCATGCCTGTTCTCCACAGAACTCCTAGAAAGCACCATGTCAGTCAGATTCAACTGATGTACTCTGGACCTAGGGTGGCAAAGGAGAGTGTGACTATGTCCCTGTCCCAGAGTGGGCAGTGTGCTGGTGCAGCTGGTCACCCAGATGAGGTAGAGCCCTTTGTGGCCTCCATGATTTCCCCGACCTGTCCTTCCGATCCTTCCACCATGCTGAAGATAGCATCGATTCTGACCCGAGGACACAGAGTCCTGCGTTCGCTCCAGTCTAGGAATGCATTTCCATTGCCCTGCTTGGGGTACTCAGGTGGCCTCCCCTCTGTCTCCTGCAGGCGCTTGCAGGGCCCTGCTCTCTCTCCTGTCCTTTCAGAGTCTGGCATCCACACCAGCACCTCCTCCTCCCTCTCACTGGCTCTTTCTCTCAGGACTTTCCTGGCCTTGACCTTTCTAGCTTGCCCTGTTTGTCACATGACAGGTTGGCTGTCCTCTGGCTTTTCAAGTTGTCTTTCTTGAGGGAAGTGACCACTGTTGCCAGAGTGGACAGTTTTTTATTTTATTGGGGTTATTTCCTCCCTCCCTCCCTCTCTTTTCTCCCCCCATTCCTCCTCCTCCCGTCCCTCATTCCTCTTTTCCCTTTATTTCACAGTGTTTTGGATAGAATGGAATTTATTTTTTGAGATATGGACTCACTGTGGCAGCCAAAGCCAGCTTTGAATTCTTGATCCCCCTGCCTTAGCCACTGTCATGTTGAGGTTATAGGTGTGTGTATAAAATAGAATGTCTCTTGTTTTGGGCCTTTGTGGCCCAGTAGGATGGGAGTCTGAACCACATGGATGTGGATGCCCTGGTCTAGGAACAATGGTGACCCCAGAGCCCTTGCAAGGTTTTGATATTTTCCTCAGATGTCCTTTACTGTCAGGATTAAATTATTGTTAAAAAACTTTAACGATTATAATTTTGTGTGTAGTGGTTGGGTGTGGGGGTGCCACAGAGCACTAGTGGAGGTCAGAGTTCTTTCCTTCCACTCTGGGTTCTGGGGGTCAAGCTTAGGTTATCAGGTTTGCTCAGGAGGTGAATGCATTTACCTGCTAGCTATCTCGCATGCCTGTGTTAAAATTTATCGTTTTCCCCACTGGAGCACTCTCTTAAAATCTGCCTGTAAATTCAGCTCTTCGTCCCCACCTAGTTTGGGGGTCTGTTTCTGTTATTTTCCTTTGCATTGGACATAGGGCCGTGTGTATGCTAATCAGGTACTCTCTCCCCACAGAGCTTATATATCCTTACCCAACCCTGTTTCTTTTGTTAAAAAAACATCTCTTTTTTGGAGCCATACAAGTATGAAGACCTCAGTTTGAATCCCCAGAACCCACATAAAGCTAGGCATGATAGTACACTTTTGTAATCCTAGAGCTCCTATGGTAAGATGGCGGATGAGCCCAGACTCTGGGGAAACTTGGGGCCCGCTGACCTGACATCTCCAGTGTATCAGCAAACAACAGAGACCATGTCCTCCCTCAAACAAGGTGACAAGCAGAGACTGACCCCGAGCTACCCTGACATCCACAGGGGCTCTGTACACTGTGTGCACCCACTCATACATGCAAACACATCGCGTGCGCACACAGCCTCCTTTTTTGTCTCTTGTCGTTACCTGACCCACTCCTTGTGGTATACTAAATAACTCAGCTTGTCTTTCTGTTAAAAAGATCTTTTTCCTTTTTGTTTTTCTGAGGCAGGGTCTTACTATAAGCCCTGGTTGGCGGGGAGCTCACTATGTAGACCAAGCTGGGCTCTGCTTCACAGAGACACTTTTTGCTTCCCAAATGCAGGATTAAAATTGTGTGCCACCACGCCCCTGGCTTTTTGTCTTTTTTATTTTTTGAGTGAATTATTTTTAATTTTATGTGTATGAGTGTTCTGCCTGCATGTATGTAAGTGCACCTGTATTGTGCAGAGCCTGTGGAGGACAGAAAAGGGTGGATCCCCAGTTCCAGGGGATCCAACCATGTAGGTGCTGGGATTTGAACCCAGGTCTTCTGCAAGAAGAGCCAGTGTTCTTAACTGCTGAGCCATCTCTCTATCCCTTGTCTTTGTTTTTAATTGACCAATGCAATTATTCCAATGTATAAGTGGTACATGTTTTGTGTGTGTGGCAAACACTGTATATGCTGGACGCTGTGTTGGATTTGCATTTTCTCTTTATTTTCTTCTTCCTTATTTTCTGTCTTGGGGAATCAAATCTCAAAGTTACTTTTGAAAAAAAAAAATGGTCTCGTTAAAGCCTCAAATTGCCCTTTGGGATAGAAATTAGTGTTTTTACCATTTCACAGATGGGAAAACTGAGGCACAGAGAAGAGCCCCCCAACCCCTTGAAGTTCACATAGTTGGGAAGTTTTGAGCTAGTTTGCAGCCTAGACTGTTGGATTGTGCCTTCTCTTAGGGGAGCCCTGATCTTGGGGGAGCCCTGTCATGGGGCATTTCCCCTTTCATGCCACAACCACAGTGCTACATTAACCTCTCTGTGACTTGTGGTATTTGTAACAGGGGTCCTAAAGAGGTTCTCTAGCATGGCCCTCATACCTGGCGACTTCTCCCTGCTACATAGAGCTTAGAGTGCCTGGTTTTGGGTCAGAGCATCTGAGCATTAAGTGAGTCTGCCACGTTCTGTCTCTGTGTTGGAAAATGTCTCAACCTTCCTGAGGCTCAGTTTGCTAGTCTGGAAGATGGGGATGATGGAGTGCTTATCTCACCAGTTATTTGTGGGAGATTATAGGAGGTACAGGCTGTGAAATGCTAATAAGCAAGTGACTGGTACATAGGTACTTGGTCAGCGAACTGTCGACTGGGCCTGAATGTCTGCCTTGGGTTATGTGCATTGTTTCCTGTTTTGTCCTTGTCTGTTTATGCTGTTAACAGTTTGAACAACATAGATGAGATTTTATTCTTGTGAACACCTCGCTCTGTTTTCTCTTAAAGTGCTCTTAGTATTCTGCTGGCCCTAAACTAAACACGTGACTTAACTGCAGGTTTTCTTTTTGGTGGATTTATAACATTTTATTAGACTCACTTAACTTACATCAAAAAACTTTAGAAACCCAATTATTCTTCTGACGTTATGAATTTCTAAATACTGTCTGAGGCTGTGGTGTCACAGTGCTGATTCTTTTTTTTTCCTGAAAGAAACGAATGGCCATCCATTCATCTCATGCAATAGCTCTAGGGGAGTGCATGTTCAAATGCTTAGTCCTGGCCCTGAGGACTGGGTAGAAGTTCGGTTAGGTAGTGTTTCTCTCTCTCTCTCTCTCTCTCTCTCTCTCTCTCTCTCTCTCTCTCTGTCTCTGTGTGTGTGTGTGTGTGTGTGTGTGTGGTTTTCGGTGATAGTATAGTGTCTCTATATAGTTCATATAGACCTCAAACTCACTGTGTACCCCAGGCTGGCCTCAAACTCAGGATGCGGCTTCTCTTCCAGTTTAGTGTACCTTCAGGAGCCTGCCTCTTGTGTTATGTATCAGTAGATGGCTGAGGGCCAGGGCTTTGCTCTGTGTTGCCCCCATCCCTAGGTTTCTGGTGATTCAGTGCTCAAGTGTGGTTTAGCACCAGTGTGGGCCAGATCTGCTCCATGAGGCTGGCCAGGCCCCACCCCATAGAGGTTTGGCAGCTGGCCTCGAACACCCTGGGCAGGGCCCCAAGACAGATGTAGCACAGGCAAGCCAAGCAGGGCCCATGGCTGAAGAGGGGTGACAGGCGCCTGGTCACGCAGGAGACAGGCGCCTGGTCATGCAGGAGACAGGCAGGGGCGGGTTCTAGCTTTGGATTCTCAAAGTGTCTTGTTTGGCATTGAGCTTAGTCTCAGTGCTCAACCAGGGTTTGGTTTACTTGACTCTAACTGGAAGAGGTTGGATTTCTTGTTGCCCTATCTTGCTGAAATCAGCTGTGTTGGGATTTCAGTTAATTAGTGGTTCACCCCTCCTCGGCTTCTGGGTTTCCTTGAGAGTCAGTAGTTGTTTATCAGGCTGGTACAATAAATACCTTGGTGTGATTGACTCCTGGTTCCTAGACGACTACTGGACAGTGGCCTCTAAGAGCCCAGAGTCACTTACAGTGTTGTTTAGTTATCTAGCTTGGGCCTAGTGGCCTCAGTAGAATCTGTTTCTTCCTTCTGGGTTCTGGGCACCCTGTAGGTGTTGGCCTCCCATTGACTTAGTGAGACTGGGGTGTTCTCACCTTCATAGATGAGATGAGATGAGATGAGCTTAAAGGTGGTGACTGTTGGTGAGGAGACTTGAGTTCCAGCGGGGTACTTGGGTGGGACCTTGATTTCTGCTCTCACTGTTGAGTGCCTTTGCAGATGTGTCTTGTGTCTGCAGATGCATGTTGTCCTACCTCTAGTTTTGAATTTTGAACTCCAGCCTGACATTTGGACTGGTGACACGTTCATATACCTGTAGTTTGTATACTTTGGTTCTTTACCACAGGGAGTTGGTGGGATTGTCATATGTTCCGTCCAAGAGCATTGCCAGGGAGCCTTTGCTCTCCCTCTGCTGCCTATTTGTTTGGCCTTGTCAGAGAATGTGGTAATTCACAGTGATGTCTGCACTCTAAAGCAGTTTCCTCCTTTAACCGCTCATTGTCGGCTTCGAATCCCAGTCATTTGGCATCACCAGGGCCTGTGTTCATTCATTCCTGTGATGGCCGAGTTCTGAATGGTGTTTCTACTTTAGCCAGTTAGATGAAAAAATACATGAACTTCATCCTGTACCCCTCAAGCATATAGCCTGTTTACTGACTCAGGAGGGGCCCCTGAGTGCCATCACCATTCAGCTTTTCTAGTGAGCACCTGCTCTGGGCCTTGTGTTGACCAGCCATTGGCTGTTAGGTTTTTAAGTTCTTCTGTCTGAGCCTGTTTTTGGCACTGTCAGTGTTGTCAGCTTTCCTTGTGATTTCTGGACGTTCTCTCCATAGAGTCTTTTTCCCAGTGAAACACACGTTCCTCCAGAACTCCCCTTCTCTTCCGAGCCGCACCTCTTGCATATCCTCTTTCTATAGAAGAATGATCCAGACCTGGGAGGAGCCAGGAGAATGATAAATACCTCCAATTGCTACTCTTGTGATTTTGAGCAAACAAGTGGCTTTCCTGAGAGATTGATCTGTTTTCTTGGCTGTAAAATAAGGTATTGTCCCTCCATATTAAGAAAAGTTTTGAGGGGCCTTTTTGAGCTAGGGTCGCCCTCTATTCCCGGCTGACCTGGAACTCGCTATGTAGACCAGGCTGGCCTCGAACTCACAGAGATCTGCCTGCCTCTGCCTTGTTAGTGCTGAGATTAAAGTGTGCTACCAAGCCTGGCTGATTTTTACATGTATGGGTACATACATGCCTTAGTGTGCATGTGGAGGTCAAAGGCAGCTTGCAGAGGTTGATTCTTGCCTTCTATGGCATTGGAGTCAGCTTCTCAGGCTTGGCCAGCACCTTTAGCCACTGAGCCATCTCGCCATGCCTCCTCCATATTTTATTGATTTACTGGGAGGTCAGGAAAAGTAAAGTAGCCTCCAGAAGTATCTGTTAAAGAGAGTGTAGAACAGGAGCCTCTCGGATATTCCTTGGTGTTTTGAGCTCCAGCACTGGGCCTCTAATCTTGCCTTGAAAAGCTACAGAGCTGTCAGGTATCTACCTCCCGATTTCCTTGGGGCTACTCAGCTCCCCGTTCCATCCCTTCAGACCTGGCTCCGAGTAGAATGCTAAGTCAGCACTCCTCTATCCCCATATCCTTCTGGAATGCTCATGTTGGAGTTTCAGTGCAGTTTAGTTAGGTTTCACCACACTCCTCCTCTGGCATTTATTTGTCTATTTATTTATTTAGTGATAGTCGAAACAGAGTCTTATGTTACCTAGGTTAGTCTCAAGCTCTTGGACTCAAGTGATCCTTCTGCTTTTGTTTCCTTAGAAGCTGGAACTATAGGGATTACACGTGTGTGTGCGCGCGCCTGCTTGTCTATATGGGTACCACATATGCTCAGGTGCCCACAGAGGCCTGAAGAGGGTGTCAGATCCCCTGAAACTGGAGTTACAGGTAGTTATGAGATGTGTGATGTGGGTGCTGGCACCCAAACCTGAGTCTTTGGTGAGTAGTATGTGCTCTTAACCACTGAGCAATCTCTCCAGTCCCTGCATTTATTTATTACAATTTACATTTGCAAATGCATAATAAGTTATCTTGGACAGGGAGCCCATGTCCAAACACAGAATTCATTTGTTTCTTACGTAGCTCATATGCATACCCTGGAGGTGGTTTTATACAATATTTTTAAAGTGCTTATGTTTTGATTGTGAACCATTACATGAAGTCATGCATGGAATTTTCAGTCTGTGTGGTGAGTGGTGGTGATGGTGGTAGTGCTTGTGGTTGTGAGTGTTCACAGAGTGAGATTTTCAGATGAGAGATGCTTAACTCAGCAGTAGAAATAGTCACAAGTTTCTGAGCCCTTACTGGGTGCCTCAGGCTGTATGGAGCATTGTCTAATTTGATGGAGTCGTGCAAGCAGGACAGTTAGGAACAAAGGGTTCTGTGTTTCTGAAAGCCAGCGAGGAGGTAGGTGCGAGGGAGGGGAGTGTGTCTGTTCCTGGGTAGAGCAGTGAACGTGTTCCTTTCCTGCTACAGTGCGAACAGAGCCGCCTCTGTCACTCCATTGAATGACTGCTGAGCTGTGAGAGCATATTTGTTGGTCAGGTTCATTTATTATTTGCTGCAAACCAGATCAGATGTCTTGCTTCCACAGCCCAGCTGCTGGAATATGAAAATGGCCCTGTCATTTGGGACCATTATTCTTCCCTTCCATCATTCTATCACATCTATTACTTACAATGATAGGAGGCTGGATGCTTAGTTACTGGGATGCTGTAGAGAGGGTTCCAGCCCTTAATGAAGGTTGGGCAATTTCACGGGTAGCCTAAACTGTGGCACTCTGATACAGTGTACTCCATTAAAACAAAACAAAACAAAACTTTAGAAAGAGACAGTAATTAGAATGCTCTAAGAATCTAGATTGTTACTTGTCTGGCCTTCTGATTTGAATCCATCCACATCTACCCATAGGGTATCCCTGTATTCCCAGTTGCCCTGGAACTTGCTATGTAGACCAGGCTGGCCTCAGTCTCATAGAGATTTGCCTGCCCCCCCTCTCCCCAATGCTGGGGTTAATGGCGTGTGGCTGATTTGAATTAAAAAAAATTTTTATATATATATATATATATTTTTTTTTTTTTTTTCTTTTTGTGGACATGGATGTATGTTCCCCAGCACATATGTGGACGTCAGACAGTAACTTGTAGGAGTGTTGGTTCTCTCCTATCACATGGGTCCAACTTAGGTTGTCATGCTGGCAGGAAATTGCCTTTAGCCACTGAGCCATCTTGTAGCCCCTGGCCTGCTGATTTAGAAATACCAGTATGCTTAGGGCAGTATAGCTCAAGATTGATACACACACACATATGAATGAGCTGGATGCAGTGACACATGTCTGTAAACCCTGTACTCGTGAGAAGAGAGGTAGGGAGGAGAATCCCTGGTCGTGGCCAGGTTGCCAGGAGTACCCAAAGGTGGTATGTGAGTGCTGATACCTAAAGTTGTCCTCTGACCTACACATGCGCCATGGCATAAACATGCTGCACCTGCACACAGATATAAAAGAAACTGATAAATAATTTCAGCGCTTAGAGGTGTTGGGTTAGGTCATTGGATTGCCTTACTGGGGTTTGTCATTGGAGCCGGGTGGGGTTTTCTGAGAGAAAAGGCTCAAGTATGCTAAGTGAAGTTGATTTGTTTTGCGTTTTACTTTCTCTGAGGAATACTCTTGAAAAAGACTTGAGAGCTAATTTCCAGGTAGTGGTGATGGAACAGGACCAGGTGCAGATGGTGACCCATTAACCAGGAGAGCCATGAATATGTTTGCTTATAATCATGAACATGTTCACAAGTGCACATTGCATCAATCAACATAGATGCTGGCTAATCGTTGTTGGAAACAATTCCCTATGGAGCTCTGCTCTGAAATTAGAGATGTGGTTTGCTGCTTACCTTTTGGCTTGTGTTTGAATTTAGGACATAACACTGAAAAAAATTCAAGTTAAAATATTTGAAGACAAAGGAAAAAGAAATCTGGTAGTCCTTTAGTAAAAGATGAAGAATGATACACAGAATATTAGGTACTAAAACTCAAGTTACTGTGTGCTGCCGTGGTGTAATGGAGGTCTGTGAAAACATAGAACTGGGTTTAATACAAGCTCTTAGAAGGTTCATAGCCCTCACTTTCACCCAAAGTCATTTATTATCGAGGCAGAAAGCTCCAAAACTTTTGCAAACAGGAGTCTCACTCCAAACTTCACCCTTCTAAACTTGGACAAAACCCCATAAATTGTGTAATAAGTCACTGGCTTATGACCTGTGGCTGTGAAATGCCAGTAGGTGATGTCATGGCATGCTGCAATGCCCCTGGGTGGTAAGAGCACAACCATTGTGTGCAACCATGTGCACATGTAGACATGTGCTAAGACATGCAGTTGTCCAGCCACCGTCATGTGATAAATAGCAATTTGCAACTCGGAACCACAGGGAGAGTTTGTTTTACCCTCTGTCATTTCCAGTTACTTAACTGATGGCAGATGTCCTCATTAAAGGCCATTAGTGCATCAGGATGTGTTTGCTGAACCTGGACAACAGCTAAGCCCCTCTGGATATCGACCAGAGTAGGTATTCCAGGGTAGCCATGTCTCCTAGTAATGACAGCAGTTGTGGCTTGAGATCCCCTTAAAACAGTCCTGAGATGGCTTTAGTATGAGCTTGTGTTCAGACAAGGGATTGTGTAAATGGAGAACGTGAAAGGAGTCATAAGCAGCGTTTGACTACATGCTAAAATCCTGTTCCCACTATAGGGATTTCTACTATAGCAAATTAAGGGATCACTGGTATACCAACCAGTGGTGGCTCTTAAGTAAAAAGATCCAGAGCCAGAGAGATGACTCAGGAGTTGAGAGCACTTTCTGCTCCTGTAGATGTCCTGAGTTCAGTTCTCAGCACCTGGGATGGTTCACAACTACCTGTAACTCCAGCTCCAGGATCTGATGCCCTCTTCTGACCTCTATGGACACTGCAGTCATATGCATAAACCCATACACAGACATACACATATATACATAATTTAACATAAATCTTCAAAATTGAAAAAACAAAATATTCAGTGGGGAGAGTGGGTAGATAAGGGTCTTGCAGATGTGCTAGGAGGGGTGTGGAACCCTCCATGTCACGGTGATCCTGAAAGTAGCCTCACCTTGCTCCTCCTTCACTTCTGAATCCCTGAGGCCTTTTGGCCCTGGTGTGAGCCACCACACCACAGCCGTGATGGTGTACTGGGGATGCCAGTGGCCTTGAAGGCACCAGGTGACCCAGATGTCTAGAGCCGTGCCATTCACTTCCGTGCTGAGCTGCCGGTGTGAATAAACTTGGCCGAAGTTTCCCCTAATTTCGTGTTCACATTATTCCTCTGTGCCTTCCCAAGGGGTGGTATGAGATAGAGGTCTTCACCCAAACCCAGCCACTAAACGACCAGCAGGAGCTTAACCCCATGGAAAGGTTACAGAAGCACTGACATTCATTGTGCATGGAAGAGGCTGAGGCGCCGCTGGGGAAGGGATTTCTGAGGACCTGCAGGTACCTGGAAATGGAAGTCTAGACCCAGAAGGGTAGGAACATTTTTTTCCACCTCAAGGTTCACCTGTCTGTGGAAAAACAACTTAGTTGAGCTGGGCATGATGGTACATGCCTGGAGATAGAGACAGATTTCTGTGAGATCAAGGCCAACCTGGTCTACATAGCAAGTTCCAGGTCAGTTGAGGCTATAGGCAGACACTGTCTCTAAAACAAGCAACTGAACTGAGTGTTGTATTTGAGATCCTGTGTACCCTGAGTCAGTGGTAAGATTGTGACCTTAGATATTAGACAGCTGTGAATTTCACCTTCAAGGCTGCTGTTCCCAACCTTGGTAGACAGATTCTCCTAAAGTCCAGTTATCTTAGAAATCAAAGACCATACATTTATCTCAAAGCCATCTGAGGATTCAATGTGATGTGATTTAAGAAAGCTAGTGCCCAAGGGTACGAACAAAGGTAGTTTCCCTTCCTCCTTTCTCTTCTGCTTTTGAAAATTAAGATTTAGGAGTACTATAAATAAAACCAATAATCTATTTGAGGAGGTGATGTCACTGGGATAGGGTCTCCTTATGTAGTCCAGGACATGAACTCACTTATGTAAGCTAGGCTGGCCTTGAACTCACAGAGGTCTGCCTGCCTCTGCCTCCCGAGTGATGAGACTAAAGGTGTGTGCCACCGGGTTTGGCACAAAAAAAGTATTCTTTTAAAAAGAGGCTTCCAAACACGTGGTCAGAGTTTGTTGACCAAACATCCCAGGTTCTTTCTGAAGACTGGAAACGGAGGAATTTTGGAAACACAGCTCTCTTCATTTTCAGTGGCAGAAACTAAACTTCCTGCTTTGGAAAGAGGGGGTGGCTGCTAGTATTTGTGCCAAGAACAAGGCTGGTGGTTTTTCTGGATTAATGCTGCCATCTGATGTCAGTAACTGGTATTACACTCTGCCTTCCCTTTGCTTTGTGAGTGTAGTTAGTGGCTCTGGATTCTTGTACAGGGTACACTGAACCCAGCACCTCTCCTGTGCTAGGCAAGCACTCTACACTGAGCTCCACATACCCAGCCCCAATGGGTTCTTTTCCGAAGCCATTTACATGGGGATATATATATATATATATATATATATTTTTTTTTTTTTTTTTTTTTTTTTTTTTCTCTAGTGATAGGAATTTACCCACGTGTGGGTTTTTGGTCTTTTGGTTTTAAATGTAGTCAGAGTTTCTGAGAGAGAGTGAAGGCACCAGACCCTGCCTTCCTCACAACTTTGTTTTGCTTTAAGAGTTCACAGCCAGGACACCGTGGTAGGGATGGCAGCTCTTGAGGCCCCGAGTAAATGCTTGGGGAACCAGCCATTCCACTTCTCTCAGTACTTACTGCTTTCTTCTCCTTTACGGTTGTTTTAGAGATGCTTGCTGGTAGAACTTGCCTGGCTGGTTGGGAACAGAGCCAGGATTAGGGGGGTGGGGCTATTTTGTGGGACACAGACAAACCCTGAGGTACTTTTGGACCAGAGCAAAAAGTAAAGGTCTATGGAACTGTTCTAAGAAAGTTCACACCAACAGGTTTAAGTTTTTTAATGGTATGTAGCGCTAGAAACTGTGTATATGTGCACACATACATGTGGAGGTCAGAGGACGACTTGCAGGAGTCAGTTCTCTCCTTCTACCATTGTGAATTCCATTCAAGTAGTCAGGCTAGGCGGCAAGTGCCTTTACCTGCTGAGCCGTCTTGATGGCCCTGACAGGTTTTGTGAAGTGAACGGGGCTGAGGCAGTTGGGGCGGGGTGGGCGGTGGGGGGTAGGGGTGGTGGTGGTAGAATGTAGTGGAACACTCCTTTGAAGTGCCGAGCCTGTGTGGAATTAGCCTGGTGTTGTTCAGGGCTAGAGAAGCAGCAGTTGGAATCCAGGTCCTGAAAGCCCAGGTGTTTTACACCTGCCGCAGCACCTGGAACGAGTTTCAGGCGTATCTCTTTCCTGGGTTGATACCAGCTGAATACACAAATGGGTGAATGGAGAACCTGGAACAGCAGACACTAGGACTTCCCTGGCAGACCCAGAGGAGATGAAACATAGGATGGCTGGGAGGAGGCGGCCAGTGTGGGAGCCGGACAGGAACAGCGGGGTCCCCAGGAAGAGATCTTCCCTGTAAGCCCTGTTAGGTTCTGGCACCTTCTTCACTGTGAACACCTTCATCACTGTGAACACCTTTCTTCACTGTGACATGGTGCTCGATGTTAGTTTCTTGAATGAGGAAAGCAGCAGGTTGGGTTTCCACGGCTTTCTGCAGCTTAGGACTGGGCTTTGGAGGCTGTTTCTAACAAAAGCCTTCAGTCTTGACCTGGCACTCATGTGTAGGACCTTCACTAAGGAAATAGTGGCAGCTGTGTGCTTCCAGGCTCTGCTTAGAGGATGCTTGGTACAGGCAAGGAGCTGAGATCACAAAGCACCGGACTTGGCCTTCAGGGGCAGTAATGGGGCTTATTAAACTACTCTTGATATTTCTGCCTAAAAATGTCCTAGTGGCCATGTGTGTGTTTCTTAAAATTAATTTTATTTTTATTTTATGTGTATGACTGTATTGCTTGCATGTAGGTAGGTGCACTTGTGTTGTACAATGCCCACAGGGGTCAGAAGAGGGCGTTGCATCTCTTGGAACTGGAGTTGGGTTGTTAGCCTCTATCATGTGGGGTCTCGAACTCGGGTCCTGTGCAAGAGCAGTCAGTGCTCTTAACTGCTGAACCATCTCTCTAGCTTTTTTTTTTCCTGAGACTGGCTGGTCTGGAACGCACTGTGTAGACAAGGCCAGTGTCAAGAGGTCTGCCTGCCTCTGCCCCTGGAGTGTTCAGATTAAAGGTGTGTGCCACCACGCTAGGGCTGTTTTTAAATTGTGTATATATGTGTCTGGGTCTTTTCATGTGAGTGCAGGTGCCCAGAGGGGCCAGAGGAGTGTATCAGATCCCCTGGAGTTACAGGTGGTTATGAGCTCCTTGGCGTGTGCTGGGTACCAAACTTAAGTCCTCTGCAAGAGCAGTACATGCTCCACTGATAATCCATCCCTCTAGCCCTGGTATATATGGATTTGTTTTTGTTTTATTTATTTGGTTTTTTTTGAGACAGGGTCTCCCTGTAGTCCCAGCTTTCCTGGAACGCTCTATGTAGGCCAGGCTGGCCTTGATCTCACTGAGATCCACCTGCCTCTGCCTTCCAAGTGCTGGGATTAAAAGTGTGCACCACCATGTCCAGTGTATACATGTTTGTATAGAATAACCCTTTTATAGGAAAAACTTACCTGGTTTATGAAGTGAAAAGTAATCCCATTTTTGTAGAAATAAAAATACCATGGAGTACTGTACTGAGCTTCTGGTTCCTGCAGGTGTTGGATGAAGAACTCACTGTCACCTTTGTCTCCTCACCAGACACAGCAGTGTGGCCAGCATGCTGTCCCGACGCCTCGGTAAGCGCTCCCTCTTGGGAGCCCGGGTGTTGGGACCCAGTGCCTCAGAGGTGCTACCTGGGACCAGCCTGCCCTTGGAGCCACAGGCAGAAGTGCCGGAGAGAACCACTCCCCAGCCCTTACTCACCTCTAAAGACCCTGCGTGCCGGGAACAGCCCAAGGAGGTCCTCAAGACTCTGGGTACCTCAGGCCTCCCACAGGCGGCCTTTCAGCCTGGACAGAAGGTAGTTTGATCCCATCATGAACAAGCGTCCTGTCTCTTAAGGGTTGAAAGTGGCAAGTGATAGACTGGAAGCCCTGTATCCTGGGGGTCTAGGGATAGAAAGTGTCATCATTTCAGATCCGAGCTCCTCCATGATTCTCATCTGGAGGAGAAGGTAGCCAGGTATTCTGGGATGCTCAGAACCATAGCTTGAAGCATGGCCTTCACTCAGTGCCTCTTTATCTGCCTCAGTTTACAGCTTTAGGAAGCCAGGGAAAAGGACTTAAGACTGTGAATCAGAGAAGAGGTTTCTGGGAGCTGAAGATGGTGTGTAGTCCAAATCTAATCTGAGTTTCCTGTCCCTGTGCCCCCTACCCCACGGCAGGGCCCGTGGTCACCTAAACCTGATTCATCACTAGATCCAGATTCCTGGGGCTCTCTGCCATTGTTTCTCAAGCCTCCATTCACAGAGATTTAGTTCTGTATGTCCTCCTGAGGCTTGGTACTCCCTAGGCCCGTGTTCCCATGTGGTAGAGCACCCTGCCAGTTTCCAGGTTCCCTGGTGAAAGAGCAGCCTGCCTCTCTCCAGCACAAGCTCAGGTGGACTCCGAACCTTCCAGGGTAAAGTGCCTGCATGTAAGACTTCAGTGGCAAGGAACGGGGTTAGTAATGGGGCATGGTCACAGAGTACCTCACCAACCAGTGGGTTTCTCTGGATTAGGAGAAACCCCAGCAGTTGCTCTCCCTCTGCCTGGCACGTTAAAGACTGTGTAGGGATCTGTAGGGGAAGACTTAATCCCTGTGGCTGGTCTCGGTGCTCATGTGGGCAGCAGGTGCCTGGGAATACCTGCTCTTCCTGGTGTGTTTTGGCTGCTGTAGTGGAATACCTGAGATAGAGCAGTTTATAAACAATAGTTTATTTGGCCCAAGGTTCTGAAACTGCATAGAGGGTAAGGGATAGAGGATGGGAGGAGCTACATTTGACGTTTTAAGAATCCACACTCTGTGTGTCCACCCCACACTCAGGATAGCTAACCCACTCCTTCTATGACAATCCGTTCCTGACAGCAGTGTCTTCCTGATGTATCTACTTTTACTGGGCTCCACCTTCTGACACTGGTCTTGGATTTAATTCCTAACGTGTGAATTTCCCAGGGAGGAGAGGGGTCTACTTAGGTCTTAGCATGCCCAAATTAAACACGGCTGAATCAGAGCACAGCCTGTGGTGGACAGCCTGACACCTGAACCTGGGTCCCCTTTGGCGTGGGAACTCCTGGGTGCTGAGTACTGGCCACTGTTCCCTACAGGTTTGTGTCTGGTATGGGGGTCAGGAATGCATGGGCCTGGTGGAGCAGCATGGCTGGGCAGAGGACAAGGTGACAGTCTGGCTTTTGGACCAGAAGTTACAGATCTGCTGCAGAGCGGAGGAAGTGTGGTTGGCAGAGCTCCAGGGAACCACGCCTCAGACGCCAGCCCTGGAGCCCAGAGCCCAGGGGCCGGCCTACAGACCAGTGTCTAGGAACATCGATGTCCCAAAGAGGTTAGTCGGGGTTGTGAAGGGTGTGGTGTGGGCTGCCCCTAGTGGGAGGACTGTGGGGTCCTGGATGTCTAGTTGTCGGAGTAGTGAAATGCAGAAGCAGCACCTTCTAGGGAGCCTGAATGACATCTTTAACTCCCCGTGGTGCTCTTAGGAGTGACGTAGATTTGGTTTGGCAAAACAGAACTCATAAGTTTTCACAAGCAGAGACAGGCTCAGTTCTGGAATGAGAACTGATTCTGAATGGGTCACAGAGCAAATGATTTCAGCTCTGTGGGCCAAGCAGCCTCTGTCATGACCCCTCAGCTCTGTTGTGGATGCGTTGTATCTAACACAGATGATACAAAAGCATGTGATGAGGGCATGGCCTTGCTCCAGTGAAAGTGCGCTCCGGACCCTTGGGCGTCACTATAGTCAGTATTATCTTCTATGTGTCACTCTTCACATAATATTCTTTTGATTCTTAAGCAACGCTTAAAGAGGAAAAACCATCCTTAGCTCAAAAACCAAACAGGCAGCAGGCTGCATCTAGAGCACAGCACCTGTCTGACCCCTGACTTGGACATTCAGAAACACTAATGGGAGAGTGGATATTTTGCTTTAGAGTTTTTTTAAAGACTTTAACCCCAGGACTTGACAGCCTAATGTCTATCCTATGATCTATGCATATTAAGTTTTAACAGCAGACTTGGGGCCAGTAGTTGGCTTAGCGATTCTAAAGCACTTTCTGTGCAAACTCGACAACCTGTGTTTAATTACTGAACCTGCATAAAGGTGGAAGGAGAGAACCGACTCCACAAAGTGACCCTCACACGCAAGCACCCACACTTACATCATGCACACGTTGCTCAAACAATTGAACCTTGGGCCACCGCTTTGTCTCTGGGTTGTGAGCGCTGTTGGCAGACCCAGCGTTTTTAAAAGATCTTTTTCTTGCCCGATGTGGTGGCATACCTTTAATCCCAGCACTCGAGAGCCAGGTGTTGGTGGATCTCTGTAAGACTGATGCCAGCCTGTTCTCTATAGTGAGTTCAGGCAAGCTGTGACTTCAGGGAGACCCTGTCTCAAAAAGACCAGAAAAAAAAATCTTTTTCTTACATTTACTTGTTTACTCTGTGTGTGTGTGTATGTGAGAAGGTGGATGTGGGGGTGGATATGTACATGCCACAACACATGTGGAGGTCAGAGAACAACTTGGGGGAGTCTGTTCTCTCATTCTACCATGTGGATTATGAGTATTGAACTCAGGTAGTGCTGCTTGGCAGCAAGCCCCTCTACTCGCTGAACCATCGTTCCAGCCTCGCAGACTCAGTGTTTGAAGATCAGAGCATCAGCAGTTCTGATTATGTTTGCAGTGGAATGCCAGCAGAGAGCCTGTGTTCTGATTTGGTGGATGTGAAGACTCAAAAATCATATGATATATGCTGCATCGATGGTCCTGGTTTGGCTGCTTGGTTGTCTAGTTTAGTAGACTTGTCTTAAGAAGAAGGCGTGAATGAGCTCCTTTGAAGTAGACAAGCCTCATGGAGGTCTGCTCTGTTAATTCCCCTGATACCTTCGCTTTCAGTCAGTCCTAATTTAACTCCCGAATCACGTAACTATGTGGCTCTAAAGGCCGCATGTAAAGTTGTGTGCTGCTGTGTAAAGCATCGAGCTCACTTTGGGAGTGTTTCCTCTGGTTATCTGCTTTCTCCTGCTTTGTTTGCTCATGCGCTTATATAATCGGTTCTGTTGACACTCAGAAGCTAAGAAAATGCCATGTTTATTTTGGCAGAGGGGAGAGAGAAATAGATTAGTTTAATTGTTTCCTCTTACATTTGCATATGAGGCAGGGATGGAGGTGATCGTGGTGCATTTGGCCCCAGTGGCATCTTTTATCCCTATGCTCCCTGTGACCGTTTCGAGCCTTTTCTCTTCCCCAATAGAATGCTCCCCTCCAAGGCTAGAAGGGGAGTCCAGAGAATGTGCCTGCCTTGGGTGCCCTCCAGTTTATGCAGGGACCTACCCGCTCATCCTGGGCTGACCAATATAACCACTACTCAGATGGGCCTTTGTGTGGAGTGTGAGGAGAGATTTCCCTGCTTCCCTTCCCATCACTTGAGCTCATTCTGGCTGAGTGAGTGGATAGGGGCACCCAGGACACAGTGTAAGACGATCTCGGGAAAATAACCAGATGTGCGGCTCCCTTAGTCTATGGGCTCTGTCATCAACTGGGCCCAGGAAGTAATTTTACTTCCCACCCGTATGAATCTAGGAAGTCGGATGCCGTGGAGATGGACGAGATGATGGCGGCGATGGTGCTGACGTCTCTGTCCTGCAGCCCTGTCGTGCAGAGTCCTCCTGGGACTGAAGCCAACTTCTCTGGTGAGCTGGCAGGGTTGGACAGGTTCCAAAGGTGGCAGAGGCCCACGACTAATGGCCTCTGCTTTGAGTAGTTAATTGCCAAAGTCAGCTTGGCCCTGGAGGTCTGGAGGCTCTTTAGAGTGTCTGAGCGCTATTGAGTCAGAAACTGTTTCCTCATCTGAACAGAAACTTTCTGGTACTTTACAACAGTAATTGAGCTCAGCACGGAGCCAAACTGGTCACTCCAGCAAGTTCTGTGGGAGTGAACTTTGAAGTCTGAGCAAGCCTGGAGGAATATTCACAAAAACAACTATGCCTGGTGTCCTCTACTGGCTTCTGAAAATCTATACCCCCTTACAAGTGCCTAAGTCAGCCTCATAAATTACTGTGAGCTTACAGGACAAGTACCTGAGCTGATGTCTCAAATTCAGCTAATTATTAAAAATCGGTCATATGGACTGGAAAGATGGCTCAGAGGGCAAAGGTGCTTGCTGTCAAGCCTGGCAATCTAGGTTTGATCCCTGGAACCCACATGATGGAAGAAATAAACTGATGGCTGCAAGTTATGCTCTGGCTTCCATATGTTCTCCATGGTGGATGTACACACACACACACAGTGTAATACCCCTCCCCAATATATGACTTCAAATGTGTAGATGTAAACAAAATTCTCTTAGTTATAAATAATCCCAAGTACTTTATCAGTATGGGGTGGGAGGTGGAGGATTTCTAGTGTCAGTCTTCTGGTTAGACTGGTAGTGGTCATGATATTTTCCATAGAAATTTCTTATTTGTATGTCAGGGGAGACGTTTTTATCTGTGAAACCTCAGCAAATTGCAGGAGAATACGGAGGTAGCTCTAAGTACATACCAAAAGGAAAGTGGTCTTTACAAGCATCCTTCATAATCATCCCCTTAGATTGAAAGTAAATATAAGGGAGAGAGAAAGCACATTTATTTCACTGAAAGGCTGTCACTGCACTTTGGGGACATCTAGTGGTGAGTAGTGCATGCTTGCTGTGTGCACAGTACGAAGACCCAGAGGAGGGAAGTCTGCGATTGGACTAGCAGATCCAGGAAAAGAGCTAACAGGGGAAAGACTCCTGCTCCCTCTCGGGTCCTAGCGTGTGGGCACAGGATATGCCTGCTTGTGGAATAGTTTTTGGGTTTTGTCCTAAAGTGATAAAGCTAGGCTGGGGGATTGGCTCAGTGCTCGAGTGCCTAGAATAAACCAGGCCCCAGGTTCTATCCCCAGCACTGCAAAAACAAAATTAAAAGGCAAACAAAAAAACACTAAGCATAAACATTATGCCACTCACTGTCTGAGCTGTTGCTGCTCACACCTCTGAGTTTAGGGGCAGGCGGCTGCTGTAGTGCCAGGCCAGGCACCAAAGCCTCCTGTCACCTGGCAGTTAGCCACTGGGCTATGGCGGGCTGCTCCCACCAGCCTTGGGAACCCGGCAGAGCTCTGGGTGGTTTCTTTTCACTCACAGATGTTCTTGCCCAGATTGAAAGGCTTAAAGGCACTTTTTAGGAAATTCATCAAGAAGGTCCTTGAGGAGCCCTCGTGACCCTCACAAGGGGCACGTGCTGCTCCTCCACGTGTCGTCAGCCCGATTGGAACCAGGAGAGGCTCCTCTACTTTTTAGGGCACAGAGCATGAAATAGATTTCACTGGGTTATTTCTATTAATCCTCTGAAATGCTGCTGCCGTGTGATGAGGTGGTCAGCGATGACCCATGTGATGGTAGCGGAGGGTGTCCAGCAGGCAGAGAGAGCAGTTTCAGCACCAAGAATTGCTTCAGCGAGTGCATCCATCTTCATCTTTCTGCAGCTCAGGAAGGAATTTTAAAAATTATATATATATTTTAAACTAAAAAAAAAACCCTTAAATTGTATATAAAGAGATTATCATCCATCCATGCTTGTCTCCCTAACTATCTATCTATTTATCCTCACTTTGTAGCCCCTGACCCCTGGCTAGTAGACCAGGCTGGCCTTGAACTCAAAAGAGACCTGCCTACTTCTGCCTCCCGAAGGCTGGGATTAAAGGTGTTTGCCACTGTGCCTGGCTGTAATACTTTTTATTCTTTGAAAATGTCATGCATTTATCCAGTATATTTTGATCATATCTGTCCATCACTACCTCCCTCTAACTGCCCCTAGTGTAAATTAATTTTTATTCTTATTTTTCCTTTGTGCCTGGGCTAAGCCCCCTAAGCACCCTGTTATCACTCTGTCTGGCCAGTTTCCCGAGCAGCTTGTGACCCGTGGAAGGAGAGTGGCGATGTGTCAGACAGCGGCAGCAGCACCAGTGGACACTGGAGCGGGAGCAGCGGCGTCTCCACCCCCTCGCCACCCCACCCTCAGGCCAGCCCCAAGTACCTGGGGGACGCCTTTGGGTCTCCCCAGACTGATCATGGCTTTGAGACTGATCCTGATCCCTTCCTGCTGGATGAACCAGCTCCACGAAAGAGGAAGGTATGTGACTGCTGAGCATGTGAGTGTGGCGACAGCCGTTTCTGAGGAGCAGGGGCTCCGAGGCCCTGGGTGTTTGCAGGCTCCTTTTCCCAGCTGTTTGCTACGTCTTTTGTGATATTCCCTGACAGACACTGACTCCTCTTTCTTTCCCTTCATTTTTTTTTTTTCTGGTCTTTATGTCTGCGTGTGTTGGAAGACAGAGGTCAACCTGAGTGCAGTCCTCTGGTGCTGTCCTCTTGGTTTTTGTTGTTACTGTTTTGAGTCAGGGTCTCCTTGTAGCCCCAGCTGGCTTGAAACTCACTGTGTAGACCAGGCTGGCCCGCCTTTCACAAAAATCCACCTTCCTCTGCTTCCCAGGTGCTGGGATTAAAGGTGTTCACTACAATGTCCGGTTTCAGGGGCTCCCACTGGCCTGCAGCTCGCCACGTAGGGACTGGCTGCTGAGCCCCGGGGACCCTCTATCCATGCTGCCCGGCCACAGTGGTATTACAAAGGTGTGCCACCATGCCGCTTTTTTGTGTGGTCACCGGGGCCTCTTCTTAGGTTCTCTTGTGTATGTTTCTGTGCTCCATGACAGTCCTTCCCTAGAGACTTTTGGGTCTGGCCAAGGTGGCAGCCAGCAGAAGTCCCCAGGTGAGTTGACAGCAGCTGGCAGAGGGCTGCACACTGGTACCCAAAGCTCTTTTCCCCTAGAACTCCGTGAAGGTGATGTACAAGTGCCTGTGGCCCAGCTGTGGCAAAGTTCTGCGCTCGATTGTGGGTATCAAGCGGCACGTCAAAGCTCTCCACCTGGGGTAGGTATGGAGTGCAGGCCTCTTGCCTAGGGTGCTATTGGTTGTATCTGTGCCCTGCTGACGCCCCAGGACCTGTAGTCCAGAGTGCTTCCAGTGAAATGGCTAAAAACACCCTTACTCTCCCTCCTTGACCACTGTGGGGAAGATGACTTCATTGGGCAGGGAGGCCTTCATGTGGTGGTTAGTGTTGTGGCTGTTGATGGGGAGGGAGCTCCTTTTGTCAGTGCATCTTCTTGTCTCATGTAGGAAGCAAAGTGCCTCAGTTCTGGGTGGAGCTAGGACGGTCCCTTTTAATCACTGGTAGATTCCACGGCCAAGACTTGCAGTGACCAAGTTCTGCTCCTGTCTCCCTGTGGGAGTTAGGTCTCCATCAGTGGCTGCGCCGATGAGAAGGCCTCATCTCTGGGCAGCTGCTCTGGCAGGAACCGCCTCACAGGCCTTGAGAGCATGCCATGGGCAGGTGGGCGCCAGGAGGGTTCATGGCAGGGCCGACTTGGTGCTCACTCATGTTCTGCTGAGCGCATAAACATTTAGGCCGGGAAAAGCAACTCCGGTAGATGGGCAGGCTCTAATCCCTTGTACTCTAAGACAGCGCGGCTCCTGGGTGTTCTCCTGGGAACCTTCCCTGACTTCCTGGGTGGACACATGCAGTCACTTTCCTCTTGTGCCTCACCTCTGCCTGGCATGGAACCAGGGCAGTGTGTCGTTAATGATGGCCACTATTCTACACAGGGACACTGTGGACTCTGATCAGTTCAAGCGCGAGGAGGATTTCTACTACACAGAAGTGCAGATGAAGGAAGAGTCTGCTATGGCTGGGCCTCCCACCCCTGGGACACCCGCCGCCGAGCCAGTGGCCACTTCCCGTGGGACCAGCCCATCTCTTGCTGCTCTTTCACTGCCTCCACCCAAAGTCCAGGCCTCTGGCCCAGAACACCCCAGCCTGGAGTCTTCCCTGCCCTCAGTTGCACTCAGCAAATCAGCTCCTGGCTCCTTCTGGCACATTCAGGCTGACCATGCTTATCAGGTATGGAACAGGCCTATGTAAGGACGGATTTTGGCATCTCAGGGATCTCTGATCATCAGATCACAGGTCTGTGACCACCCTGATTGAAGACTGAGCTCTTTGGTAGAGGTCGATAATCTTCTACAAAGAAGGGCAAGCCTGGGAATGCATGTGGCTCAGTTGGTGGAGAGCTTGCGTGGCACGCACAAGGCCCTGGGTTCAGTTTGTGGCACACATCTGCAGTCCCAGCACTTGGCAGGTGTAGAGGAAACAGAAGGATTAGGAGTTTAAGTTCACCCTTGCCTACCTAGGGAATTTGAAGCCAGCCTGGAATGCATTAAACTGTCACAAAACAAATCAGAAAGAGAGGGAAAGGAAACTGCTGTCATGTTCGGTAGATAAGAGAAATCTTGCCAAGTGCAGGTGTGTGGACTTGGGCTGGAGATTGCCATCTCACCAGTTAGAAGAGGTGATGGGATCTTGCAGGTGCACAGGGTGGCCCAGGCAAGTCTTTAGCTCATAGAATTGTGTTACATTGAACAGTCCAGCTTTGAGTTCCTTGGAGGTGTCAAACACTGGGTCAAGTAAGCTTTTCAGAGAGAGTGGGACACAGTTCCTGTCCATGTAGAGTTCATGGGGACCTGGGGAGAGCAGTGAGGATTCAGTTAGGACTAATCATAAGTTGTCAAAGTACTATTTCCTAGAGACATGTGAAGAAGGCATTATAGGCCCTGGGGACCACCCCATTAGGCTCCTGTGACTGGGAAAGTTGTTGTGGAGCCAGGAGGTATCATTTAGGGTGACCTTCGCGCTGCATCGTAGGTTCGTTCTCCTGTGTGCTGGCTTTGCGATGCTTTCTCTGCTTATAGTTTGCCTTTATCAGACTCTTGACCAATTTGCAAGTTAGTAATTAAAAAGCAGTGCTTTCAGCCAAGTATGTTGGTACATGTCAGCACAAGGTAGGTGAAGGCAGGAGGATCAAGAGTTCAAGACCAGTCTGGACTGTATGATAAGACTGTGTCTCAAACAGAGCAAACCAAACAAAATAGTCGTGTTTTGTGCTTTCAATCAGAAAAACTTTATAAAATAAGCAGACAGTCCTTGCTAGAATTAGGGGCCACTTAATTCATGTTTGGCCAGTGGCCGGCTCTAGTTGACCCTGTGGTATCGGGACAGTGTGGCTGGCACTGCTACAAATAGATCTAAACTGGACATCTCTGCCTGTGTCCCTCTTCTGAGTAGGTGCCAAGTCTTGAGGCTGGCATGTAACCAGCCCTGAGAGTAGGGTTTCAGAGTGAGACCGGAGGCTTAGGTGAAGGAGGCTGTGTTGATGGGTTAGATGCTGTGAGGCTACTCATGGGACAGTCTTATCCCATGTGGTCCGTCCGGCATTTTTCAGTAATCTCACATAGGCAGATAAGCTGCTGCTGCAGACAGGAAATGACTGGGAGCCAGACAGATGCATTCTTAGCTGGGGCCCAGGCTGACATGCCCTTGTCTCTGCAGGCTCTGCCATCCTTCCAGATCCCTGTCTCCCCCCACATCTATACCAGCATCAGCTGGGCTGCTGCCCCCACCACCACCTCCCCCCTCTCTCCGGTGAGTACGTACCTCAGCACCCCAGATCTCTTGCATAGATCCTCAGGACTGTGAAACTGTATTATTAGAACATAGCACACGGCTGGTGTTACCTGTCTCTACCCCCAAAGTTCGTGCAGATCACTCTGCATCCTTCTCTGTCCATCTGGCCACGGTCCTTCTCAGAAGCGAGGACACTCCAGAGGAGTCAGGGTCGAGCAGTTTTCTTGCTTAGAAATTTGCTGGTTAAGACAGACTGGTTGGCCTTGAGTCTCCAAGAGCGCTCGTTAGAGTGCCCAGAGGAAAGGAAGGGAGAGAATGTGGGACTGTCAGAAGATGTTAGAAGCATGTGGAGACACATGGGATGGACCAGAAGTCTCAGGCCACCATGGACTAGAACCCTTGATTTTGAGCTAAGATAAACTGGAAGGCATTAGAACTGCACAAGATGGGCTCTAGTTTCAAGTGTCTGCCACAGAAAGTGTCGTACGCTGTGGAACCTAGTTGACATGAGGCATCCTCAAGGCGGTGTAATGTGTCCTTTTGTCCTTTGTATGGTGACTCCATCCAAATCCCTTGTAGCTTTAGGGTGGCCTATGTCTCTGGCCCCTGCTTGATTTTGCTGCCCTGCACTTGGGCCCTGACATGGCTTCGCTGCCCAGGGCCCTGTCTGCCTAGAATTTCCTTCTAGAAGACGCCATATAGCCTCCACACACCGCCTGCTCTGGGGCCTGGTGAGGCATGGCAGGACTTGGGAATGTGACTAGCTGGCCAAGGAGTTCCCCATCCTCACGGCCTAGCTGTGTTCCACACACTCAGGTCCGAAGCCGGTCACTCAGCTTCAGTGAGCCCCAGCAGCCACCACCTGCAGTGAAGTCTCACCTGATTGTCACCTCTCCACCCCGGGCTCAGAGTAGCACCAGGTGAGCCATCTGCTGTCATCCTCGGCCTTCTGGTTTCCGCCCCATCTGTACTGCTTATGTGAACTCTGAATCGACTCGACTGTAGTCACCTGATGGAGGTCACACCGCCAGAGCCGGGTTCTGTGGGTGCCGCTGGCGCTCGTCAGGAGCCGCCCCCCTTCCGACACCTGCTTGTTGGCTTGGCCTCATGCTTGGCTGTTATCTAGGTCTGCCCGCTGGTGTGTGACGCCGCCCTCCTTCCGTTCTTTGGCAGGAAAGCTCGAGGAGAAGCCAAGAAGTGCCGCAAGGTGTACGGCATCGAGCACCGGGACCAGTGGTGCACAGCCTGCCGGTGGAAGAAGGCTTGCCAGCGCTTCCTGGACTGAGCGCGGCCTCCTGCCCGGCTCCCCCCGACCGGCTGCAGCCATCAGCAGAACACAGTTGCAGAGTGGATACAGGCAGCTGGGACTCTGTTGGCTAAGGTGTAACACTTACAAACACTTTCTCCCCCTTGTGGGAGCATTTTATTTTTTAAAAAAAGAAATGAAAATATTTTTCCCCCTAAAATAGGAGAGAGCCAAAATTGACCAAGGGTGTTCTACAGCGAACCAGAGACCAAAGAATCACTCATCCCCTCCCCAACCTCCTGGCTTCTAGGGGACTAGTTTGTATGCTTCATAGATAGGGACAGGACTGTTTGCCCCTTCTTTCTGCAGAACTGGTGAATCCTTTGTTCTTTGAACACTTTCAGAATGGACTGTGAGCAAAATGAATTTCCTTTTCTTAGAAAAAAAAAAGAACTTTTCAGCAGATGGATGACCCAGAGTGCAGGATGTGGCTGGCCTGGGAGAGCAGTGTGTACTCTTTAAGGAGCCATTTCTTTCTCTTTGAACAGCTTCTGGGGATGGAAGAGGAACACCCCTACCTAGTGACAACTTTAGACTCTAGGTTCCCTAAGATGTTGCGTTGCATGCCAATCAGTATGAAGTGGCTTCTTCTTAAAGCCCAGACTAATAGGGTTTTAAAGACTGTCCCTAAAGAGCTGAGCCAAAAGGCTAATATGAATTCACTTTGAGAAATGTGGCCTTGAAACACTACCGTGAGCATCCTTCTGGCTCTGAGAGAAAATGTGGAGGGTCTCTGTGGACGTTCCACTTTTAAGTGAGTCAGCTTCTCCTGAGGGTTTTTCCTTTTGAAATGTCATGGAGGCGCTAAGGCTCCCGGTCCTCTTGTCTGCTGTGGATGCCTTGCTGATGAAGCCAGCCTTCCCCAGTTCCTGGGAGTTCATGTGTTCTCTTGGCTTCCCTGAGGACTTCCCTGTTTTCCCGTCCTGGGGGAGGTGGAGAAAGGAGGGTTGAGGGGAGTCCTTGGTGGAGCGAGGAGCCAGTGAGCTGAGGGAATCCGGGAGGTGGATTAGCGCCCCTTGTGTTTCAGCCCTTGTTTCTAGAGACTGCTGGGATTGAAGGGAGCTGGGGCTACATTGAGGTCCACAGGCAAAGCTGTTCTTGCTGTGAAGGGAGGTTTAGGGAGCTTACTGCCAATGCCAGGTGGGGGTGAGTGAGGACTGGGTAATGTGCGCTCTGAAGGCAGGGCCTGTTTACCCGGAACCTTACCTTTCTAATCATCACTCTGCTAGGGTACCTCTGGGCCTGCTGAACATGTCTTCTAAGACCCAGCTGTCTTGGACTGGTGTCCCAGTCTCAGGGAGCACAACCGGACCACCTCTTTGGGGTCTGAGCAGCAGTGTCCAACTTTGGTTGCATGGAGACCATCCTCTTGGGTCCAAGTAAAAGCTCTTGGCCACTGAGGGTCTTTTGGTGGCTTCATGTGGAAATACCCATTTTCTTTTCAGGCCAAGACACACTGAGTTATTGAGTATTAGAAAATCTGCAACCCTGGGAGAAGTGGTGTAACGGGAAGGGTGTGGTGGCCTGAGAGGACAGACACACAGGTCTGGGTGTCTGTGGTGAGGGTGTATTTTTATAAGAAAATCAAGGCAGCCAAGGTGGCCCTGGGGTCTTCTCTCTGTTCATCTTCACGGAGAATTAGGAGATGGCAGATACTGTTGCTCTTTTCTGTCCTCACTTCCCATGATTCCTAGCTTCAGATCTTACTGGAGAGGGAGAGGAATTTGAGAGGGAGTTTCTGAACTTGTAGGGACCCTGTCAAGGGCTCTTCCCTCCTCTCCTTTAACCCCAGTTTGGGCTGACACTCCACTCCAGCAGAGGTGTTTTAATGTCAGTCTTGGTTTGGAACCTGCACATGTGACGGACTGTGATGATTTTCTCCACACAAGGCAGATTCCCCTCCATTGGTGTGCTGGGGAGAAAGGGAAGATTGGAGACAGGGAGACACGGGACGCTTTAAAAGCTGAGGGAGCTTGCTTTGTTCAGTTCTCTGTTTCCATGCTGCCCCCCTGTGTCCGTCGCCCTTCGGTGGTATGGGCCTTGGCTGCCCTCTGCTCCCTGCCCCTTCATCTTGATGCTTTTGTGTTGGTTCTTGACTCGTGACTCGGCCTTGGCCTGGCGCGTTGGGGTGGCTTGCGAGTGCACCCGGCCACAAGGCCCACTTCCTTCATTTCTGTTTCCTCGCTTCCCGGCCCCATGGGTGGAATCTGATTGGATAGGGTGCCACAGGTGTGCTTTTGAAACCGGCAGGACCCAGTGTGCAAACAGCTATTTTGGGGAACTGTCCAGCCATGTTCCTCTTATTCAGAGAACTTTTCCGAGTTCCCTTCAGAGTTGGTGCCATGTTGGGAGCGGCCTCGGTGACAATCATGCTCACTCAGAGCTGCGAGTCCAGGGAATGTTGTCCATGACCAGCCAAAGTCTCAGGTGCAAAGCCAAAGGACTCTTAACATAGCTTGGATGTGGCTTTTAACCTGCTCTGAAGGCAGTGTTGCGCGTAAGACGGAGCCGCAGGCAGCGCCTACCTTGTCAGAGCAAGGCCGGAGCTTGACTTCGGAGACAACAGAAAATTGGATATGAAGACTGACTTGGTGGAAGAAATTTGTTCTGTTGTTCTCTGGTCGCCCCAGGTTCTGACTTTTATCAGGGACAAAAAGAAATTAAAAAAAAAAAGGGAGAAGAATCCCACTGTGAATTTGTCTTATTGGCGCGACCTCCCCTCCCAGCCCCCTGCTGTCTTCCAAGTATTATTTTTACTGTTAAGATTTTTTTTTTAAATGTGAAATGTAATGTTTTTACAGCAATGATATGAAATATATTTTATAAGGAATAAAATGGTACATTGTCTGACAATGTGTGCTGTGTCTCTTTCCTTCTTGCTCCTACAGTTGGTACATTGTCATTGGTGTTAAGCGAATGCCAGCTTAGAAGCTTGTAGACAAGATGACTCATTTGTGTGTAGTATCAGTAGGTGGGTTGGGATGTATGTCAGTGGTGGAGTGCTTGTCTGAGTCTGGGTTTGATGTCCGAAAACAAACTCAAGTTGATAACATTAACCAGAGCAGGCCAAGTGTTTATAGTGACTTAATTAAGCAAGTTATTGTTCCATTTAACAGATGAGGAGAGTGAGGCACGGAGGTTAAATAGCTTGCTAAGGCCACAAGCTAGGAGATGACGGCATTGGGATTGTAATCCAGGTAGTAACTATTTTTCATGGCTTATATTCCTGATAAAGGAGAGCATGTTTTTCCATAGTCTTGTGTCCAGTGGGGAGTGGACTGGGAACTAGGAGAAAATAAGTCACATTCTATATATTCACCAGTTTTTTTTCTTTATTATAATAAAATACTTGAGGTAAGCTAACTTTTATTTATAATTTTTATTTTGTGTGTTTGAGTGTTTTACCTGCATTTATGTAAGTGCTTACTTATGTCTTACAATGCCTGTGGAGGCCAGAAGAAGGTGTCAGATCCTGGACTTGTGGACAGTTGTGAGCCACCATGTGGTTGCTGGGAACAGAACCCATATCCTCTGCAAGAGCAGCCAGTGCTCTTAACTGCTGAGCCTTCTATCCAGCCCTGAGGCAGGCTAACTTTAAAAGAAACAGCTTTGGAGGCTGAAGGGCCAAATAGGCTCTTGCAAGGGACCCTCTATTTATGTTACCTCACAACAGCTCTGCTGGGATCACATTGTAAAAACAGGAAGTCATAGAGACTGAGATCTGAGTCTCTTCCTCAGGCACCCTTCCTACCAAGGACCTCTCTCTCAGTAGGCACCCCTCCCTCTGCCAGCCTGAGGACCATGGCTCCAACACACAAAGGTTGGGAAAAACCCTTCAAACATTGCCAAACCATGGTGCTATAGCTACAGAATGGGTTCTGAGAATGGGCTGGGAAGCAGAAAGCATTTTCCCACCGCACAGTGGTTCTGGGACTCGAATCGTCCCAGGCAGAACCATCACACAGGCCA
This sequence comes from Eospalax fontanierii, assembly GCA_035773235.1. Taxonomy (NCBI): domain Eukaryota; kingdom Metazoa; phylum Chordata; class Mammalia; order Rodentia; family Spalacidae; genus Eospalax; species Eospalax fontanierii. Next base: position 55,377,591 of record CM069542.1, on the reverse strand, counting down.
GAGGAAACTGGAAAAAGTACATTTGAAATAAGGGGTATGTAGAAATCCCTCCCTCCCTTTCCTCCCCTCCCCCCCCTTTCACTTTTTTTTTTTTTTTGGCTCAGAATGACCTTAAACTTACTCTCCTGTCTCTCAGTGCTGACATTACAGGCCTGTGCCACCATGCTACGTTCTTAGGACGATATAAAGGGGGTGGTTGAGGTGCAGGTAGGAGACCTGGGATCCATTTAGCATTAAGTTGGCTTCTTGTCCAGGAGAGGCAGGTGCCGGAGTGGCTGCTGAGAGGAAGGAAACCCTAGGGGTTGTGTGTGTTGGGATGAGGTTGCTTTGGGAGCTAGGAGCCATCTCTGGGGGTGGGGTTCTAAGGCTCCCTGACGTTGCTGGACAGTGGGGGCCCTTGATCTTGGGCCTCCTGGTCTCCAGATCTGTGAGCAGAGTAAATTTGGCACTGCTCATAGTTTACCCATTTGTGCAGTTGCCCTTTGTTTCTGTGAGTTCCATATCTGCAGATTCCTCCAAGTGCGACTGAAAATCTTAATAAACGAATTGCATCTGTACTGAGCACGGACCTTCTCCCACTGTTCCCCACACAATACGGTATAAAACTGTTTACCTGGTATTTACATTGCGTTATATAACTAGAAATGAAGGTTGGTTTGTAGGTTATATACAAATGTGCCATTTTGTGCGATGGGCAATTTTGGTACCTGTGGGGGTCATGTAACCAATTTCTCCCAGATGTGGGAAACAGTTGCATGCTGCTTTTATGGGAGGACAGTAGACACCCATCTACTATGTAGATACTTAACAATTACACCAGGTGAGCTCTCCATGTTTTCTGCCTGGACTTTGAGGATTACATACCTTACCATATTTAGTGTTAAGTTGCTATAAAAGTAGCTAGGCGAGTTTATCTTAGATCCACACCTTTCCTTCTGCCCCAGCCTGCTGGCCCCACACCGGCAGGCTTTTCATCACCTGTAAGTTGTTAAAAATCCAAGTTCCTGCCAAATCTGGAACTGCTAGTGGGGCTCAGTAGTGGCCTGCCTGTGCTTGGTGCTGTTGGAGAACGTTGAGAACCATTGTATCCCAACCACCCCTCCTTTCTCCACACATTCACACGGCCTTGTGACTCAGTTTTCCACTCCCGGCAGCGTTTGCATCTGACTTCCTAGAGCCCTAGGGTATTTATGCCCCAGCATCTCGTTGGGCCAGCTTTATACGATACATAGCCATAAGCTTTAAGCCTGTGCCTCTGGGAGAGGTGACTCTCGGTGTGTTTGAGGAATCTGTGCTTCTCGGTTGCATCACTTAAGAACAGTCAACAAATTTATCAACCATTTGCTCAGTAGAAGTTTAATGGAGAAATAGTAGTTTCAAACAATCAGTCAAAAAGAACAGCTTTTTTACAAACAAGTTATGGCAGTGATGAGTCAAGACCCCAGGTATGATTTCAGATTCCTTTCACCTGACCCTAGAAGAGGGACGAAGGTGGGTGAGAAGACGGGGCCATTAAAATGTTAGCTGGAGGAATTACAAAAATACACTCTGATGTAGCAACAAGGTTGTGGTGGAACATGCCGTGGGGAGGGGTGACAGCTGGACGGGGGTGCTGCAGGCGCTCAGTGCCTTGGGGAAGAAGGAATCCTGACTCCCAGCCGGCAGTTCTGGGTGTGGACACATGCTGTTCGAGGGATCACCTGAATGCCTGGGGAGACAGGAAAGATAAAAATGGCAAATCTGATAGGTTTTCTGACCTTTCCATCCTGTTTGTCCAAGAGACTGAGACAGTCCAGAGGAGGCAAAGACAAGCTAATGATGGCTTCCTTTCCCAGGTGGCCAGAAAGCTTCCTTACTTAATGCCTTCTACTTACCTGCTGCCTGCGCCCAAGTCTACCGGATAAAAGGGAGGTTGGTGGGCTGTGACTTAAAAGGCACAATGACAGGACCCCTCCCTGGTGGTGCGCTCCTCCCCAGTGCTCAGGCCCATCCTAAATTGTGTCCTCTCTTGAAGTACTGTTTCACTGCACAGGCTCTCTAGGCTTGGTGTCATGACCACTGGACCGTGAGGGTGTCACTGATGTGTAGAAGGTCTGGGCAGCGGAAAGCATTGCCAGTATGGGTCAGGGAAGGGAAGGCTGTCCCCAGGACCCGCTGTGTCCTCATAGTTCTGTCTAGGATGGATCTGCACCTTAATGTCCTCCTTCTGAGGGCACCATCACTGTTTGAACAGACTCTATCTTGCTCCAGTGTTTGGGGGGACATTCCTTTCTCCCACCAGTCTTCTAAGTATAGACTGATGGTAGATGTCTTAGAAGTCAAGAACAGCTTTTGCAAGGGGAGTTGGTCAAAGGGAAGAATTTTCCATACACAGCAAGCAGGGCTGTGTGTGTGTGAATAAACACAAGGTTTCTGCTGGTGGTTCCAGGCTCATTAACACGCATCTGCTCTGAAGCTCAACAGCCAGGCATGTGCAGAAAAGAGAGAGCTGGCTACAATGGGAGACAGAACAGCCATCGATAATACAAATGTGCTGGCTAGTGTTTCCCTCAAGAACTGCATGTTGAGCACAGTGGCAGACAGAAGCTGGTTATTAGCCCCGTTACAGTATCTCTCAGCTGGAAGCACAATAGAAAATCAGAGAAACCAATTGTCTGGCTCAAAAAGTTTCTTTTTTTCCAAGTAAATTGATTCCTGCTAATGGGACTGATCTTAAACTCTCTGTAGGTAAAGAATATTGTTATAGTTTAGAATTAGATATGGGCTTTGGTGTCCCTTAAGAGCCACTTTAAAGAAGAAATGTCTTTAAGATTTAAAAGAATTCATGCTACTTCTGAAAAATTTATTGCTAGGTACCAGACAGACATAGAATGCTTGAAAAGGATCTGAGATGTGACCTCAGAGAGTGCAGGTTCACCCCGGATGTCTGGAGATTAATTATTCTAGTAAACCCAGTGTCTTTCCCTTTACAACTTAAGATATGTATGTGTCCATATTTGTGAGTGGACTTGCTGCAAACAAGCTGGCCTATCAGCTTGGCCCATGTCAGAGTGTGGGCACCAAAGATTAGCATATGGATTCGTCTACCTTCAAGGAGTTCTGTGAAAGACATGGCTACCTTGAATGTGCAGGAAGCAACATTCTTTTTGGCCTTGGAGGCAGGGAATAGCCTCCATTGTGTGAAGCCTTAGGATGATATTGTCAAATAATTTGTCCTTTGTATGTTTCTACACTGTTTTGAGAGACATGCGGGACTCTGCATATATTCTTATCATGATGTGGGGATTAAGAAATAGACTTGATGGGTAAGATTTTTCTTAAATCCACTGTGCTAATCCCACTGCCATTCACAATTATGCATTGGAGCAGGGCTAGGGAGAGTTGCGTTTGGAGTCAGCTGGCAATCAGTCTGGTCTTTGCTGTATGTTATCTGTATACTTCACATGACTTGAGGAAATGTGCATCTGAGGGTGGGAAGAGCATCGGGAAAATAACCAAGAAGGGGAGATGAAGAAAGGCAAATAAAACAGACATGGTGCCCTGAAAAGTGGGAAAAAATCTACTAGGTCAGTTGGGCCAAATTTCTGGAGTCCTGGCTAATTGAGGATTCCATTTTCTACAAAGATTGAGCCTTTCCTTGGCAAGATGAGAGGCTGACCAAATAGCTTATAGGAGAAAAAAACCCAGAAAGCATAACTCCGGTCCTAACAAGAAGTCCTTAGATGGAGGAAATGGGGAATACCGATGGTTTCCAGGAGTCCAGCGGCCTTGAGAGCTAGGATGAGCTAGATAAGCTATCTTTGTAGGTAGAATAGTAATCAGTTTCTTTGCAAATGACTAAGAGGTGGGCCAGATATTGGGTGTTGCAGACAATGTCTATCAGGAAAGGTAAGCTGAATGGTTGCTATGGTAACTGGTTAGGGGAATTGATCCACTTAACTGTCCCCATAGTAACTAAGCTCCTGGAGGGCTGGAGGAATTAGTGATCATAACATACCACTATTATCCCCATGGTAACCAGTCACTGAATGGGAGTGGTCAGCCTCAAGGAGCAATGGTGGGAAAATCTTTGCTCCCTAAAGAAATGGTGGGTGGGAGGCAGAGAAGTGAATTTCCCTCCCAAGCCTCTCAAGAGAGAGAGTCCTTGAGACGGTGCATGTGTGTGTGTGTGTGTGTGTGTGTGTGTGTGTGTGTGTGTGTGTATGTTGGGGCTAATGTGCTTCCAGATCTGGGGAGAAGGCTGAGAAACTTGGGTCTATGAGGTCACATTTTGCCCCTTCTTATTGGTGCGTGCATGTGTGTGTGTGTGTCTGTGTGTGTGTGTGTCTCTGTGTGTGTGTGTCTGTGTGTGTGTGTCTGTGTCTGTGTGTGTGTCTATGTGTCTGTGTGTGTGTGTGTCTGTCTGTGTCTGTGTGTGTGTGTTTGGGGGGCTAATGTGCTTCCAGATCTGGGGAGAAGGCTGAGAAACTTGGGTCTACGAGGTCACATTTTGCCCCTTCTTATTGGTGCGTGCATGTGTGTGTGTGTGTCTGTGTGTGTGTCTATGTGTCTGTGTGTGTGTGTTTTGGGGGCTAATGTGCTTCCAGATCTGGGGAGAAGGCTGAGAAACTTGGGTCTACGAGGTCACATTTTGCCCCTTCTTATTGGTGCCCAACTCACTCATGGGTTGCAGTGGCCGGTGCAGCTGGGAGGGGTTCCTTCTGGCTACACATTACCATTCTGGTGCAGAGTGCGCCGGCGTTGGCTTGACTGCATGCTCAGGACCAGGTACTGCCTCATAAACTCACTGAACCGCTTCTGGTTGGCCAGCTTCCGGGCTGACTTCCGGGCCCCAGTAAAGCCCCCGAACCTCTTCTGCAGCTGCTTCTGCGCTACCTCACCAGCATCAACCATGCCGGACTCTGTGTCTTCCTGGGCTTGGCCCAAGCTCCTCACACGGGGCATTCGCTTCAGATGCTGCATCTCAGAGGCCTGTGGCAGGTAAAGAGCAGCTGACACATGCTCTGGGTCGGCAGGGCTGAGCTTCGAGGAACCACTGGCCATGACCTTGGTGCATGGAGTCCAGAGAGGGCGAGGGAAGATCTTCTCTTCACATTCGAGGATACACACCTGCAAAGACACAGGCAGGGGGATGAGAAAAGGGATTTCTATCACTCAAAGGTGAGGGAGGCACTAAGCCATTGAATTATCCAATTTGTACCAGGTCACGTGCTTCCAAAGGGTCTCTTTCTCAAGCACTGGGTAGCAGTTTGTGTGTACACCTGTGTGGGTGGGTACAGATGCCCATGTGTGTGTGCGTGTGTGTGTGTGTGTGTGTGTGTGTATGTATGTGTGTGGTGGCCAGAGATTGGCCTTGGGGGGTCTTCCTCTATCAATATCCACCTTATTTTTAATGGCTTCTTTCTTTTAAAATTATTGTTAACATCATCATTGTGTGTAATGTGGTGTCAGAGGACAGCTGTGGAGTCAATTTTCTCCCTACAGCTTTACAGGGGTTCCAGGGATCAAACTCAGGTTGCTAAGCTTGTAGAGAAAGCACCTATATCCATTGAGCCATCTTGTTAGCCCTTCCATCTTATTTTTATAAAAACTATTTTATTTTATGTGTATGAGTGTACTACCTGCATGTGTGTAAGTGTACCTGTGTTGTGCAATGCACATGGAGGCCAGAAGAGGGCGTCGGATTCCCTGGAACTGGAGTTACGGAGAGTTGTTAGCCATCATGTGGATGCTATGAACTGAACCTGGGTCCTCTGCAAGAGCAGTGGTACTCTTAATTGCTGAGCCATCTCTCCAGCCCCAGTTCTTATTTTGGGGGGACAGAGTCTCTCATTGACCTGGAACTCTTTGATTCAATTGTCTGGACTGGCTGGTCAGTAAATTCCAGGGATCCTCCTGTCTCTGCCTTGCCCGTGCTGGGATTGCAGGTGTGTGCTGCTATGCCTGGCTTTTCCCTGGGTGCTGGGATTGAACTCAGGTTCTCACACATGTGGGGAAAGCACTTTAGTAACTTAACAATCTCTCAGCTCCTACATAGCAGTTTTACATTTCTTTTTTCATATTTGTAGTTTCAGAGTTGGAAACAGAACCAGCTGCCACTGCTCCATTATTTTATCAACAAAGAGACGAGGGGCAGAGACGTGGTCAACAAGACGTCTAGCAACTTAACCCAGAATGGGGGCGCTTCGCACTCCGTCCTGCTGTACCTTAGGGTTCGGAAGCTGGGCACAGCTCCTGAGTATCACTTAGGTAGAAGAGCTGTATTTCTTTCTCTCATTAGGCCCAGGGAAGAACAGACTGGTCAAAGAAACTGGGGAAAGCATGCAGTTAAATCTACATGTGTACTTTAAGGTCACCATGGGCTGCGGCAATGGCTCAGACTGTCGAGTGCTTGCTGTGTAAGTATGAGGCTCTGACTTCATTCAGATCCTAAGCATCCACACAAAAGCTGGGTGTGGTGATTGTATAATCTGAGTGTGGGGGTAGGAAGGGGGTATGGAGAGGTGAATTTCTGGAGTCCCATGACCAGTCTAACAAACTGGTGGGCTCTGGGCTCAATGAGGGAACCTGTCTCAAAAAATAAGGAAGTCATAGAGGAAGACACACATACACACACACACAGGTGCATAAACATGTAAATATACTGCACATGTGTACACACACAAATAAAAAAAGTCCACTGCATAAAGAGCAACCCCAGTGTTCCTGACTTTCACTGTACATACTCTGGCCTTCCCTAACAGTACATCCTTTGTAGCAAATGAAGGCCAAGAGACTGGTTGCAGTCAGGTTGGGTAAGCGGAGCCAAACCCGCAATCTATGAGGAGAGGCTCCATTCTCAGATACAGGCCAGGCAGAGCCCTAGAAACTCTGCTGCTGCTCTGCCTCCCCAAGCGTCACGGAGCCTCGTGGACACCAGCGGCTGGACCATGTCATCTTCTAGCTCTCTCTGGCTCTCCCTGACCTTGGCCTCATCTTCCTGTCTGTCTCTGGGTCTCCTGGGAGTCCCAGCAGTCAACTGCTCTTCCTGTGTGCTGTTCAGGCTTCACCCAGGATGCTTCTTCTCGTGTTCCTGGTCTTTGCTAGATGAAAGTCTTCCTCTTGACCTTGCCAGCATGATGAAGGGGTTGTAAACTGGGGAACTCTTGCCTGGTTTCCAGGGCACCTTGTGGTACAGAGGCTGCCCACTGCCCACCCCATACCCATTTCCTTCCTCCCTTACTGAGTAACCCCAATTCCATCCTGAGGGCAGCCCACACGTTTCCCCACCTCCCTATTGTCAGAGGTGGCTGGGGATGAGGACAGAAATGATGAGGTCACTCCAGTGAAGTTGGACCTAATTTGACTGGGAAGAGCACACTTTTTCTTCCTCTTTCTCCGGCACCTGGTCTGGGATATAGACATTTTTGACTGTCATTCTGTTGCTAACATGAAATCATGAGGTGACTTGGAAGTGGAGTCATGTGCTGGAAGTTAGATGAGCCCAGAAGTCATATGCTGGCAGTGTGGAAAGACAGAAGGACCCCGGACTACCATGCCAGCCCTGAACCCATTTCTTTGTGAGGCATCAAATCTGTCTGCTTGACTCCCTGTTGTGTCCTTTAGGCCTTTGTTACCAGCTAGCAAAGTGAACTCTCACTTGATACACCTTCCCCACCTGCTCCAATTTCATTTCCTTTGCTATGATAAACTATTCTGACAAAGAGAAACTTAGAAGAGAAAGGGTTTACTGAGCTCACAAGTTCAGGTTCCAGTCCATCACTGCTGGGAAGTCACAGCAGCAGGACCTTGGGATAGCTGGTCACAACACAGCCACAGCCAAGAGCAGAAAGTGTACATATACAGGCTCGCTCGCTTACACTCAACAGGAATCCCTACTGGGGAGTGGTGTTGCCCACAGTGGACCAGGTCTTCAGTTAGTTAAGACAAACCCCCACAGACATGCTCACAGGTCAACCCAAATGTTGACAGCCCCTCCCTGAGATTTTCTTAGGCTGTGTCGAGTTGACAGCTAACCATTCCATCATCTAAGTCTGCCTTTCTGCCTGCTTGCCCTCCCTAGCTGTCTCTACCTAGTACTTTACTCCTTAGTCAACTGAGGTTTTAAACTCATAGGTCTTTACCTCCCTTCTCACCACCATCTTCCATCTACTCAGTACATAGGTCTGCCTCTCCTTTCCCTGTCACTACCTGAGTGCTTCTTAGAAGGAGCAGTTTCCCTTTGATCTTTCCATCTCTCCTTTTGCCACTCAAATCCACGTGAGACCTCTGGCAGATAAGCTTCCTGGAGAATAGCGTTAATAGCATCAGTGCCTTGCCCACAGTTGCTTGACATGTTGTCGTGTCTGTGGAATAGGTCCAGATGCCCGAACAGGGCATACAAGTACCTGAACCATTTGGTCCAGCCTACCTTTATGTCTTATTTCAAATCCCCCTCCCTGGGTACATAAGGCTTCTCCTAACACTTCAAGAAGCTCCATGCCTTTGTCCTGTGTCTTCTCTGATGGAATGACCCCTTCACACGCTCTGACCCAGTCACATTCTAGTGCCTCTTCATCTTTGCGTCATCTTTTTCCCCCAGTAAGAACGGCTCTCTTCCACCTCTGTTCCCATCAAACTTCGCATTCCTTTTGTTGGCATTTCAGTGCTCAATACTGATAACTGCAATACTTTCTGAGGTAGAATCTGACAAGTTATGGACACATCTTACTCATAGTTGAGTCCCTGATAAGTGTCTTCTCTTTTTAATGAATTAGTAGATGGTCAATTAAATTCTATCAAATACCAAACATTCTAGCACATGGAGATATTTTGGTTGTCATCACGTGTCTCTTCTTTTTTGCTTTGCTCTGTTTGGAGACAGGATCTCCCTGCAGCCCCAGCTAGCCTGGAACTGACTGTGTAGCTCAGGCTGGCCTTAATCTCATTGAGGTCCACTGGCCTCTGCCTCCCAAGTGTTGGGATTAGAGGCGTGCACCACCAAACCTAGCTGTCTTCTTTTTGTTTAATGTATGTGCGTATGTGTCTATATACACATGAGTGTATGTGAAGGCCAGAGGACACTCTCAAGTGTCATCCATTTCGTTTGAATCAATATCTACCATTAGCCTGGAGCTCACCAAGTAGACAAAACAGGCTGATATTGAGCCCCACCTCCCTAGTGCCGGGATTTCAAGTAGATGCTAACATGTCCCACATCTTTTTTAGCATCTCCAAGTAAAGTTAACTACAAAAACATATTGTGCCAGGTATGGTGATGCATGCCTTTAATTCCAGCACTAGGGAGACAGCGGCAAGCAAATTTCTGTGAGATCAAGGCAGGGTCTACGTAGTAAGTTCCAAGTAAGCTGGGACTACAAAGAGATCCTGTCCCCCGAAATCATATATTATAGCAAAACTGTTTAATGGATGCTAAATAAAATGTCAAATATAATTTTACTTTCTGAGAAATAATTATGAAAATAATTTCTATAATAAATATGTGTGGCATTGTTAAGGTGGGCTAACATTAAAATTCTTTTATTTATTATTTTTATTTTATGTGTATGAGTGTATTGTCTGTTTGTGTGTAAATGTACCCGTGTTGTGCAGTGCCTTCAGAGGTCAAAGGAAGGTGTTGGATCTCCTGGACTGGAGTTGTGGATGGTTGTTAGCCATCACTGGGTGCTGGGAATCGAATCCCAGTCCTTTACAAGAGCAGTCAGTCCTCTTAACCACCAAGCCATCTCTCCAACCTCGTGGGCTAACATTTTAACATGGGTTCAGGGGATTGATCTCAGGTCCTCATGATTGCAAGGCATGCTCTTTACTGTCTGGGTCATCCCTCAGCCGATATGTGTGTCTTTGAATGTTATGGAGAGACCAGAGATATAAGTAAAAATCTTTTGATACACAGAGTAGATTCCAAAGACAAATAGTTGTGTAGCCCCTGAGGCTCACGGTGGTAGATTAAGTGAAATCCTGTCCTCCAGAGTCATTGGGAACACAGGGGCGTGTGGAGAGCACCAATAAAGTCCATAGAGGTGCAGAATTAGAAGCAAGCTCCACCTTTGGGCAGACTTGGTCTGATCTCACAGAGAAAGATGCTTTTAGAGCTGTTCAGCTTCTTTAGTTTACAGGTGGAGGAGTTAAGTCTAGAGGACTCTGGACCCTCTGGAAACTCCTGGACTTCTAATTCCAGATGGTAAGTAGATTTTTGTGTCAATCAGAAAAAATGAAATTTTGTGATCAAACCAGATGCCATAGTCTTCACTGAGATTCAACACACTATTAGATAAATTGGATACTGACCAAATCATTGTGCCTGTTGGTTTAGGAGGAGGCTTGAGGCAGGTATGGGATAGCTAAATCTACAACAGCATTGTAATGCCAGAAGGGCATGTGAACTTAATGCTTAACCCTCTGGTCTGGGAGCCTCATCATCGCCTTCCCAGAGATGGGCTAATGGCTTATTAAGTGAGCTAGACACATTTCCTGAGCCCACAGTGATGACATTGCTATATTAAGCCAGAATTTGCAGGAGCATCTGGACTCCCAGATTGTTGCCAAATTGATCTGCAAAGCTGGGCCTGTGAGGAGATTGAACAAAGGGCCATTTGGATGTCTGGATCAAAAAACAGGTATAGTCTGGAAGTGCGACCCAGTGATAGACTGTGTTCTAGAGTGTGTGAGGCCCTGGGTTCTAGCACTGCAAATCAGATACACGCTGCTCTTTAGAGAGAAATTAAGAAAATCGCTGAAGCTTTTTTGTTGTTACTGTTTGTGACTGTGTGATATTTTGGAGCTATTTTCTGTAGGAAGTTCTGCCAAAATAATCAAAGGCATGACTGGGAATATAGCTCAGTGGTAGAACACTTGCCTAGTGCACAAGGCCCTAGGTCAATCTTGAGTACTGCAAAGAGAAATAAAATAAAAATATATTCAGCCCCTGGTTAAATGCACATACTGCTCTTGCAGAGGGTTCAATGTAGGTTCCCAGCTCCATGTCTGGCAGCTCAAAACTGCCTGTAATTCCAGCTTCAGGGAATTCAGAGCCCTCCTGTGGCCTCCAAGGACACCTGTACTCACGTGTACATTCCCACACACAGACATGCAGACACACACACACACACACACACACACACACACACAAAATTAGAAAAACAATATTCAGTGGCTGTCACTAACAAGGGCAGTGGACAAATAGCCCAGAAAAACCCGGTGGGAGCTTCTGCTGTCAGTCACCTGCTGAGACCTTTCACGGTGCAGGTTGAGGTGCCAGGAGGTAGTTTCTATTGCAAAAGTTTAAGGAGTTTTAGACACATTTTCCCAGACTTTCTTGAGGGCATGTTGTCTTACTTTTCATCTCTAAAACAACTCCACAAATCCAGTTTCTTCTGGTTGAACTGATGGGGTAAGTACCACTCACAATTAGGTGAACATGGCAATGGGTTTGGATGTATGAGTCATTTACTGACCAAAATTATAGTCTAACAAAAAGCCGGCCATGCTTGGGTCAGCTATCAGGAGTAGAAATAGAAAAATTCTTGATGGAGCCAAGTGTCCTGAAGATCCTGGGTCATGATTACATCATCTGGGGGGGGCAGAGGAGGTGACCCCGGCTGAAATATGAGCACTGCTCCCATGATTTCCCCCATCAAGCAGTCACAGGCAAGACCTGACAGACCTGGAAAGTGGGACAGGATCCCCTACATTCTTGGCATTTTGTTCTACTCAAGAATAGGTTACAAGTGAATACAGACTAAAATAAAAAACAAGCAGACAGCCAGGTCCTCAGGGGGCCAGCAGCACTGGGAAGCATTTGTCTCCTACTGTGAGGCTTTTACCAATCCATTTTCTGACTTGTTTCTAAGAAGTAAAGCGAGTGTTGTCTGGACCCCAATGACTTTAATGGAGGGATAGAAACATGCTTCGAATTCTTTACCAACTCTGAAAGGCTCAAATATAGGAACTCTACAGTGAGTGTCCAGGATGTGCCCAGCAGGAGCCCAAAGTTCTGAGAACTGGCTGATTGAGCTTTGTTCTGGACCACATACTGTGCCACGTGCTAGAGTACCCAGATGGGCCAGCAGAGGAACTCACACCTTAGGGTGGGAGATGGACCTGAAGGTACCAACAACAGCCAGAATAAGAACAACTAATTTTATTTCATTTTCTCATTAAACTCAAGGTCAGACTGATTAAAGAAATTGAAGGTGTGAAGGTCGGTGCATGTTTATTGAAAGTCAAGGCCGTGAGGAAAGACCAACTGGTGGTGTTAATTTTCATCCATACACACTGGCCATTTTAATCTCTACATCGTTTATAACAACACCTGGGATGCAGGCAGTCTGAGCATGTGGGTTGAACTAGCAATCTATGGTGGATAGGCACTCGTTCTCAGATCCAAGCCAGGCAGAACCCCAGGAATTCTCTGCTGTTGCTCTGCTTCCCCAGGAACCACAGCATCTAGTAGAGACCAGAGGCCTGCCTGTGCCAGCTCTCCAGCCCTTTCTGATTGGCCCTGATGTTGACCTCAGCCTCCTGCACTTGCTGTCTCTGTTTGGGTCTCCTGGAAGTCCCTTCTATGTGCTGCTTTAACTTCATCTCTGATCCTTCTGTTTTTCCTTGATGAAAACTCTACTTGAACCTGACCTTGGCTTTGTGACTCAGCAAAGTGGACTGTTGTGAGGGGATGCTTAATCTTTGCTTTGATGTACAAGTGGGATTTATTGGATGGGGGAAGGGAAAGACAGGTGCATGGTGGCAGACAGGAGAAGAAAGCAGGACTTCCTGGGAGATGCAAAGAGTGTCTGGGTATCTGAGCCCAGGAGAGGGGAGGTCAGGGATATAGCTTTGAGAGTTCCCTGCAGTCTGGGGAAGTGAAGGCCAAGCTGCCTAGAGGCATCTCAGGGGGACAGGAACAGGCAGCAAGCAGGAGATCCTGACATCCTTATGCTTATGGAGTGCGTAGAAGAACCAATGTAGAAGACTGAGAAAGAGTAGCCAGAAGAAGAAGAGACCCACAAACCAGGCAGGAAAACCAAAAGATGCTTCTTGAAGGATGGGATGGTGGGCAGGTAGATGTTAAATGTGATGGATGAGAAGCAGGAGCACGTCCCTTCTGGGGGTTCTGGGCTGCTCTTCCTGACAGCATGGCTGCTCCTTTCTGGTCAGAACCTAGGCATGGCTGGGGCTGGAAGAGCTTGGTGCTCATCTGCTGGGGCTGAGGCTACTCTTCAACCCGGAGCTGGGAGATAGGCAGGTGCATTAGGCACCAACTGTACCGGGTTTTTACATCTGCATATTTGCCTTAAGGAACAGCAGTTACTTTGTTTTGAAAGGCTGAGAACTTTGAAACACTGCATCTTGAAAGCAGCTTTATTGGCTTCAAAGGAAATAATATAATTGAATTATACTGGATATTATAGGAGAGAGATAGCTAACTAGACTGAAATGAAAAGAGGCAAGAACACAATTCATTTAATGGATAATAATTTGAATATTGGATTTGTACCATAAATGAGAATTTAAAAGAGAAGAGAGCATTTTGTATGTTCATTGTAAAATTGTCTACAATATAAAAAATGAATAACAATCCGGAAGTGGTGGCTCACGCCTTTACTTCCAGTACTGCGGAGGCAGAGGCAGGTGGATCTTGGTGAGTTCAAGGCCAGCCTAGTCTACATAGCTAGTTCCAGGCCAGCTGGGGCTACAGGGAGACCCTGTCTCAAAAGACCAAAACAACAGCAACAAAAAAATAATACACATGCTCAACAGGTGAACAGTGAATCTATCTATCTATTGATCGAAAGAAATCACTTCAAATATCGTGTGTGTCCTGTGTCCTGGTTTGGTTTCTTATTGCTGTGATAAAACACTGATCAAAAACAGCTTAGGGGAGGAAAGGATTCATTTCAGCTTACGTGTTAGAGTCCTTTGATGAGGGAACTCAGGACAAGAGCTAAAGGCTGGAATCTGGCAGAAACGGAAGCAGAGACCGTGGAGGAATGCTGCTCACCGGCTTGCTTCCCCAGGTTTGCTCAGCTCCCTTTCTGATACAGCCTAGAACCACCTGCCCAGGATTCGCACTGCCCATGGTAGGGTGGGCCCTCTTACATCAACCAGCTATCAAGAAAATGAATGGCCCACAGACATGTTCACAGGCCAGTCTGGTGGAGGAAATTCCTCGGTTGAGGTTCTTCTTTCCCAGGTGACCCTAGTTTGTGTCAAATTAACAAAAACTAACCAGCCCAGTGAGGAGGCAACGTGAAAACATTATCCTGGTATGCTACAAAAGTGAAAAAAAAAAAAAAAAAAGCAGGAACCTGTCTGCTGGAACATGATGGTTGATCCTCACCGTCACCTTGGTGGAGTTTAGAATCATTTAGGAGATGAATGGGTAAGGGCGTTTCAAGAGAGGCTTAAGGAGGAGGAAAACCCACCCTGAACGAGGCAGCCCTGTCCCAGGTGCTGGAGTGGGAGGATCACTGAGATCTGGTGGTACAGCGGGAAGATCCTAAGGGCCCTAATTGGAAACATAGGTCAGCCCCACCTGTTTCCTCTTAGCCACTCAGCACCACATGAGTCCCATGACCTCTGGGAGAGGCTGAGCGTCATACTCAGGGTCTGCTTTGGAGCCAGAGATGGCAGGGATCAGGGCAGTTTCTCTACCTGCTGGGCCTACCTTCAAGCTGAAGCTGTCCAGGGCTGGGTGGAGCTTCTCCTGGCAGGTAAGACAGTCCCTAGGACAACTGCTGAACACACTGGAGAGCAGGCTGAGCAGCAGGAGGTCACCGAGCAGGATTTTCATGGTGTAGCAGGGAAGCAGGAAGCTGAAATGCGGAGACACATGGCTGTTAGTACAGTCTGGGGAGGGGCTAGTCAGGACTGGGCTCCCCATCCCAGGGAGGGAAGAAAGTCATTCCTCAGTGAAGGCGGGCCCGGGGGTCTTCACTTCACCGGCTAGGAAGATGTTAGGAGTGAGGGGAGCCTGGTCCTGCAGTCTGGGAATGCAGTCACGCAGGGTCTGTGCACAGTCTGCATCCTGAGGAAGGTATCTGTGATTCTTGCCACTTGGCTGGCCTCTGCCATTCCAAGAGCAGCTGTGGGGTAGGGAAACAGGTTTCCTGGCAGCCAGAGGCACTACTTCCCAGCTCACTAACGTGTGCTTTTAAGCCAACCTCTTCAAGTCTCAGTTTCTGTTGCCATAAAAGAGGAAGAGTGGCACCTTCCTCACCGCAGGGCTGTTATGCAGATGAAATGAGACCCGTAGGGCCAGGGCTTGCAAAGTGCTCCATAAGAGTAAAATGATCAGTCAGGCATGGTGATGTGTGCCTTTACGCCTGCCACTCAGGAGGCAGAGGCAAGTCAGTCTCTGTGAATTTGGGGGTGAGTTCCAGACCAACGCGGGCTGCATAGTAAGCCCTTGTCTAAAAAGAAACAAGTGATGAGTAACACCTGAGGTCATGAATGACTCAAGTCGTTCCTCTCATCTCTGACTTGGCCAGGAGTGCCTGCGCCTCCGTGCTCTCTTCCAGGAAGCTTCCACGAGTTCTTTGTCTGTCACCCCTGTCAGATATGAGCTACTGCTATGGTCTGAATGTTTATGTCTTCCTGAAATTCATATGTTAAATCCATGACAGCAATCTGGACAGGCAGCTTGAATGGATTAAAAACAAGTGGGGGGGGGGGCGGGGGCGGCGGCAAGATGGCTTAGCGGGTAAAGTACTTGCTGTGCAAAATGGGAAGACTGGAGTTTGGATCCCTGGCACCTGGGTAGGTGCTGAGTGGGCATGTTGGACCACCTGTAATCCCAGTGCAGGGGAGGTGGAGACAGGGGATCCCTAGAGCACGGTGTTTAGCTAACTGGTTGAATCAGTGAGTTCTGGGTTCAAGTGATAGACCCTGCCTTTCTGCATAGAGTGTAGTTAGTGACTGAGGAAGCCGCTGAAGTGAACCTTATCCCTTCTCCCCGCCACACGACATATGTACCCACATATATGCACTTGCTCATACCATGCAGCGATACATGGATGCACACCACATATACATACACACGCAAAAACCAGTGTAGGATATTAGTAAAGTACACCCCTGGGTCTGTCTGTGACGTATCTCCAGAGACAGTTAGATCGTGACAGTGCTGTCATAGTGAATCCAGTAACCCTTGCTAGGCTCATCCTATGGCAGCATTATTGGGAGGCAGGCCTACTTGGAAGGAGTAGGTCATGGAACCCCCACACTTATCTTGCGTGCATGCCCCCCTTTCTCTGCTTCCTGGGGGAGCCATGAAGGGCTCCCCCACCATGAGGTTTGGCCTCCTAATTGGCCTAATGACCATGGGGTGGAGCCCTCTGACACCATGAGTTAAAAGAAATTTCTTCCTGGCGTTGTTGTGTCTGTCAGGTATTTGGGTACAATGAAAAAGTCCTGGGTCTGGAATCCTAAGCCCCGAGGTGATGGGAGTAGACTACGGGCGTTTAGACGGTGCTCGGTTTTGACAGTGGGCTCCCATGAGTGGGGTTAGTGCATGTGTTAGGAGACTCAAGATGAGTCTAGCTCTGTCACCAAGTGAGGACACAGCACAAAAGTGCCATTTATGATCCAGGAAATGGCTCGCACTAGTATTGAATTTCCTGGCTTCTGGAACTGTGAGGAATAAATTCATGTTATTTATAAGTTAACCAGTTTAGGGTATTTTGTTATAATAGCCAAAACAGACTAAGATTACAATTGACTTCCTGAGCACAGAACCAAAATGCTGACCTTGTTGTTCTGTGCCAAACCTGGGACCTGGGATATGGAATCATTTATAGAAAAAGGAACGAGGAAACCATTGTAGGACAGATGCTTGTGGTTAGCAAGCAGGACCGGATTGTGATATGCAGGATTGCCTGAAAAATGTGTGAAAGTCTCTCATTCCTCTAGACCCTTAGACAAAGCCTTTTGAGTTGGAAAACTACTTCCTTGGACTGCATTGTTTTGGGTTGTGATTGAACCATCTTTGTGGTGAGGATCACATGGGAAGAACAGGCTGTGGTGTCACTCAGTGCTGTCAACTTGACACAATCTAGACTCACTGGGAAGTTTCAATGTGGAATTGTCTAGATCAGGTTGGTCTGGGCCTGTCTGTGGGGGATTGTCTTGACTGTTGATTGAGGTAGGAAGACCAAGCCCATTCCCTGGGCAAGTGGTCCTAAACAGTGTAAGAGCTAGCCAAGACCAGCCCTTGCTTCCCTCTGCTCTTGGCTGTGGATGTGATGCAACCAGCTGCTTCCTGTTCCTGTTGCCACGACTTTTCTGCTATGATGGATTGTAAACTGGAGTTGTAAGCTGAAATGAACCCCTTTCTCCCACAAATTGCTTTTTGTCAGGGTGTCTTGTCACAACGACAAAGATGAGACTAGAACAGGAACTTTCTAGAAACATTAGCATTCTTGATTGAGGTTATAGGAGTCTATACATTTTCTAAAACCCACCAAATTGTAGACTTAGATTGTGTGCATTTCACTATATGTAATTTTCCCTTTCATGAAGAGTCCTGAAAATCAAAAATAACTGTCTTCATGAGACTATTCTGAGAAACACATGGAGTCTTGTGACTCAAATGCTGGCTGCAGACAACTGGGGTCTCCTGAGAAGGGTACGGTTTGGGGCCACCCTATGACATTAAGTCAGGATCTGTGTCATTAACGATACTCCTAGGTGGCTTGTGTACATGAGAGGCGTGGGTCTGAAAGGGATATGAATGGAATCAGTTAACAGGAGAAAGGACAGGACCCCGATGGAAGCCACAGGCAGCCATATTAGGAAAACTGTCGAACTGTTGGTTGTGTACTGCTGAAGCGTTTCAGACCTAGGGGAGGTGACTACAAGGGTGTTCAGTAGATTTTTTTTTTTTTTTGAGGTAGGGTCTCATGTAGCCCTGACTGTTCTCAGACTCGTGTAGCCTCTGATCCTCCTGCCTCTACTTCCCAAGGGCTAGAGTTACAAGTGTGAACCACCAAGCCCGGCTTATGTAGTACTGGGGATCAAACCCAGGGCTTTGGGCATGCTAGGCAAACATTCCACCAACTGAGCTGCAGCCCCAGCCCTCAGCAGATGTTTAAGTCAATGAGTTAATGTTAGAGTGGAGGTTGAGAACGAGTGTTTGGTAACGGGGAACCCAGGAGACATAGCTTGTGAAAGCTGATAGCAGACCGGCATGGGGAACCTGCCCACACTCCCCAACGTTAACACCTGCTGAAAAGGGGCGTGATCCAGATGGAGCAGGTCTTGTGTGCTCTCCTATAGGAGGTACGTCATCCTCTAGATGATGGGCTATACTGAGTTAATAAATAACAAGCCTAGACATCTGTATCTGTGAGTGCGTCTCAAATGCAATTTATTTTCTATCCCAATAGCCAGTGTCTTAGTTGAGATTTATTACCTTATTATTGTAATAGTCTTCTAATTAGTCCACTTAATGATCTGGCCTCCCTCCAAGTCATCTCCAGATCAGATGATGTCACTTCATTTTCAAAATAATCCTGTAAGGCTGACGCTGTCAGAAGGCATTCTAAGGACTGGGCTGTGGCCTGGATCCTGCATCATCTCCTGTCACTAGCCCTTGTCTCACTTCCGGGCCCAGTGAGTTCAGCTCCCACCTGTGTCAGGTTCCTAATGCCCTTGTAGCTTGTGACTGGATGTTCCCTCTGCCCAGAAGACCACATCCCCATGTCAGGAATGTCCCCTTCTGAGAAAGCATCCCTAGACCCTGGCCTGAGCTTGACCAGTTTCCTCTATTGCTGAGGCAATACAACCAAGCAACATTATCATTGGAAGCAAGTGGGGGCTAGGGGGTCACACGGACAGTCAGACTGATCCTACAGAGCTGTGTCATGTGACTTTTCTCATTTTGGGAGATGAGGCCTGGGTTCAGATTCTGAACAGAATCTGCCAGTGCCAGAAACTGCAACTTGTTAGCTGTACTCAGCCTCCCAGTTCTTTTGTAAAAATGGACCATAGGGGTGGAGAGATGGCTCCGCAGTTAAGAGACTGGCTGCTCTTCCAGAGGACCCAGGTTTGATTCCCAGCACCCACATGGTGGCTGACCATGCCTCTTACCACCTGTAACTCTAAATCCAGAGGATCTGATGCCCTCTTTTGGCCTCTTTGGACTTTGTAAGACACAGGTGCACTTACATACATGCAGGCAAAACACTCATACACATAAAAGAATAAAAATAAATAAATAAATGGGACCATCTTAGTAACTCCCTCAGATGAGCATCAGTGGGTTTGTAAGCCATTAAAATAGCACTTGACATACAATGAGCACTTTATAAAGAAAGTAGCACATAGCAGTCACCCTATAATGCTATTTCTCTCCCCCGTCTCTGCACTTAGTATTCAGTACTGTAACCTGGCACTTCTGTGTCCGTTTGTCCTACTGGCTTGTGATTTCCTGGAGGGCAGATATTCTGCCCTAGTTAGTGTTTGTGTATCCAGCACTCACCATAGGATACAGACTTTAAGAGGTGCTCAATAAACATTTAACAACAGTGGAGGATCTTAGGAGCCCCCTTCCTTCGCAGCAGATGCTGGGCTGAGGAATATCTGGGAGCAGCTACCTCACGGGGGTCCAGTGTGCTCATGGTACAGGGGCCAGCTTAAGACCTGCTCCACCCACAAAGGATCCTGTTTGACTAGGGAGAGAGAGGGAGCTAGTTTTATAGGACAAGATAAGATGCCATCCTAAGCTGGCAGTCTGCTGCATGTCTGCTAGGGGACCAGTTGTAAAGGGCTGGGATTCGTGCCATGACTGGTTTTGTGAGGGTTAAGTTAAAAGTTGAAAGAACAAAACAGAAAAGCGTCTCTGAAGTGAAAATGCAGCTCCAGTATCTACTCTACAAAGACGAACGTTCAGAGCACACGCCAGCTTCAAACGGGCCTGCCTGAGTCTTTTATTTGTGAATGACTCTGACTTTTTTTTTAACTCAGTTCAGTTTTCGTATTTCTAGTCAGGAAACATTGTAGACTTTGTCTAGAACAGCACAGCTGTGTCTTCTATAACCACACGATGGCAGTGGTCACATGTTACACAAGAAAGGGGCCTGCTTCTTTTCTTTTCCTGCCTAACCCCAGACCGGGATGCTTAATGCAGGCTTTCACCCAGCTGATAAGTTGTGACAGATGTTAATGAAAAGCCTCCTGCTGAGATTACTCATGAACTTCATTAGCCTAGGCAACTTGATGTGCAGAAAGTGTTGGTGATTTGACTGATGATTGTTATCTCTAATTCGAGGTAACTGGGGATTGAGGGGTGAGGTCCTGGGACAATTAGCCATGCTCCTGGCTACATGTAAAACAGAAGCCCCTTTAGGTTAGCTTTTGGTGAGAACTTACCAAATCCACTCAGTTTTAGCTGGGTCCTTCTCCACTCCCCGTCATCTTTCCATCCTTTCTCTCCTCCCCGTCCTCCTCTTCTTCCTCCCCCTCCTCCTCTCCTATTCCTCCTCTTCCTCTTCCTCCTCCTTTTCCGATTCCTCCTCCCCCCTCCCCCTCCCCTCTCCTTCCCTCCCTCCCTCCCTCCCTCCCTCCCTCCCTCCCTCCCTCCTTCCTTCCTTCCTTCCTTCCTTCCTTCCTTCCTTCCTTCCTTCCTTCCTTCCTTCCTTCCTTCCTCTTTTCCTCTTTTCCTCTTTTCCTCTTTTCCTCTTTCTTCTGTTAGAGACAGTCTCACAAGTAGCCCGGGCTGACTTTGAACTCATGCTCCTCCAGCCTCAATCTTCTTAGTTGAGGACCACACTAGGGGTGACGTGTGTCGCCTCACCCCTGCACCCTCCCTTATAACAAACAGCTCCAGCTCTTAAGTAGAACCCATGCGTTCTAGATTCCACTTATTTTCCGCTGCAGTTTGAAGAAGCAACAAGACAGGAACGATAACATGGCCCTGTCTCCCATTTTTCAATAGGATTATTGTAAGCAAAAGCTCAGAATTCTATCGAAATACATCACAAGGTGGACATTTGGTCCCTTTTGTTCCCCTAATGACACCGGGTCCAGTTGTGTGTTACACGAAATTACACTTTAAAAATTGAAAACCCAGTAGAAGGTCTAAGTTTTTAAAGTGGTGATTTATTTTATTTTTGAGACATGGAGTCACGTAGCTCAGATTGGCCTCAGATTTACTATGAGGATGACCTTAAACTTTTGATCCTCCAACTTCTGCCTCCCAAGTGCTGGGAATCCAGGCATGTGCCACTACACCCCACTTATGTGGTGCTGGGGATTGTATATTGCTATACGTTTTGAGTCTGGGTATGCTGTCTCACTTTGAGGAGCCTTAGTCTTCTCAACTGCAAGATGAGGGAGGGCAGGGGCATTATTACCCCGTAACAGTAACCATCAGTAAACACAGTGTACCTGAGGGTGTTTGAGTTTTTAATGGTTTTTTAAAAATTTCATCAACGAGCCCAGTGTAATTAACCATTCACTGTGGTAATACTATAATCAGGCCATTTTGTATTGAATAAAAAGGTTTAATTACTTTTTATTTAGGTAATTACACCTTATAAATTTGATTGTGTCTTGCTATTGATAAAGGTAAGAAACTACCGTGATTTAGCTATAATATACTTGTATGTACTGCTGCTTCAAGGGCAATAAAATTAGTTGCTTTTCTGTGGAGGGAGTCCATGTGTAGCCCCTAGCTGGAACTAGACCCTGAGTTTTGTTTCCTGACCCACCAGAAAGCCTTTGATTTGAGGGATTCTGGAAGAGAAGCGAAGGGGATCCCCCTTCCTCCTAGAAGATGTGTGTCCCCCTTTAATCAGTGACATGTGTAGAATATTAGTCTTCATAGGTTATAGAGATGACCTTTATAGTGTCCCATCACCTTGTGATCTAGGGCTAATTTTACCTTCTTTTCTGGGCTAAACACAAATTCAAAGAGGTTAAGCATGTCTAAGATGGTCCAGTTGATAAACAGCAGAGATGGGATTTAAGGTCGTGTATTTTAACCTGTGTTCTGGACACTCATAAATTCCATACAAGTTTTCTGCTTGGAAAAGGGTGGCAAACTGTAGTAGACTCTTGCTGGGAAGGAATCCCCATGACTGACAGTCATCAAAAACATCATATGCTGTACATGGTATTGACTGCTTTGTAGAATCTACTCTATGGGCTGAGTGTCATCAACCCCATTTTACAGTTGAAGAGACTGAGGCTTGGAGAAGAGATGGACTGTGAAATGGCAGAGCTGGAAATCAAGGCCATCTGACCCCTAAACTGATGCTCTGAGTTTACCTCCAATGGTCTATATTCCTGTGAGTTTATTCTAAGGACCGACTCTGTTCCTCTCCCTAGTTCACAGAAAGACACAGCCCACTGGCTGCCCATCAATGGGATAATGCAAGGTCTTCCTCATACCCTGTTCTCAGACCCATCAAAGACCTGGCTCTGCTACTTATTAACTGCATGGCCTTAGAGAAGCTGCTTAACCCCTGTGAACCTGTGTTTATCTCAGAATGGCCGATGAAGTTACCTTCAGATTTTATCTTCTTTTCTGGGCTTGTAGATGAATAGAAAGGTTACCTGAAACCTATAGAGAACAGTATTCTATACATGTCATTAATAAAGGGAGGAGGAGGAAGGCCCCTCATTCCTTCCCTAACAGAAGCACCACAAATCACAGTCTTTCTCATAGCTCAGGAAACCAAATTCGGGGTGTAGTTTAGCTCAAACTTCCACACAGGGTGTGGCTTGCCCACCAGGTCTCAGCCAGGAGGACTGTTTTCTTTTTCTCCTCAAATGAATACACAAACTCTTAGAAAAGTTTCTCTTCTGATCAAAATTTCCACCTAGAGATAGGGGAGAGGCCAGGAGTGAGTGTGCAAAGTACCTCCCACATGGGCTAAGGTGCCCAGGCAAGGATGCGAATGAGTAAGTGTCCTGTGTGTGGAGACAAGGTCCTGAGTTCCAGATCGGGCGCTATCGTTACTTCTGGGATCTCAGGCACGGCCCTTTATTTTTCTGGGCCTCAGTTTCTCTTTCTGTAAAAAGAGGCAGTTGGGTGAGATGGTTAATATTTGATTCTCTGAATGGCAGGGATTGTCCTTTATCGGTAAGGGAAGAGGAAAAGGAGATGAGGATTCCATGGGCCAGTGGTTTCAGGCAGCCCTGAGAAGATCATGAAGTCTTTCATCCACCCCACCCCCCCAAGTTAAGCTGAGACATGTATCTCTTTGGCTGCCACAAGTTGGAAGGGAATACCTTTAACATTCATCTTTCTGATTCTGGCAAATGTTCCCACATACACCATTAAGATAACTTAAATGGACTTTAAAAAGCTTTTATTTACTTTTATAAAATCACTTGATGTTCTTTTTAAAACAATCAGAACTCCCAGACAAGGAGGGTTCAATGAATCTAGACTGTTAATCTTCAAACCTCTTTAAATTTGTATCTCTAGAAAGTTGACATAATTATACATATTTGTGGGGCACAGTGTAGTAGTTCCACCCTGGTATACAACATACCATGATCAGACCAGGGTAGGTGGCTCATGCATCACCTCAAACATTTATCACTCCTTTGTGTAGGGAACATTCAAAATTCTGTCTACTAGCTATTTTGAAATAAAGAATTAATTGTTGTCAACCACAGTTACACTACTGTAGCAATCACTGTTGAAAATACATTCCTAACTTCTTTATTTATAAGTTACATATATTGTAAGACCTGCTAAAGTACAAATTAAGAAAGGTAAGCTCTTGGGGCTGGGGAGATGGCTCAGTGGTAAAGTGCTTGCTATATAAGCATGAAGACCTGAATTCAGATCCCCAGTACCCACATAAAAAGCCATGAGTGGCAGTGTGTGCCTGTGACCCCAGTGATGGGGCAGGGCCAGATACAAGTGAATCCTGGGGCTTGCTGCTTGGCCAACGCAGCCGAGCCTCAAGCTCCAGGTTCAGTGAGACCTTGTCTGAAATAAAGTGTAAAGAGATAAGAGGAAGACATGTGATATTGTTGACCTCTGGCCTCCACATGTGCCTGTAAAAGCGAGAGAGAGAGAGAGAGAGAGAGAGAGAGAGAGAGAGAGAGAGAGAACACATACACTAATATTAAAAAATTAACATCTCGGACTAGAGAGATAGCTCAGCAGTTAAGAACACTGGCTGCTCTTGTGGAAGACCTGGGCTTGATTCCCAGCACCCACATGGTGGCTAATAACTATCCATAACTCTAGTTCCAAGGTATCGGACACCCTATTTTGCCCTCCAAGGGCACTGCCTGGAGGACACACACACACACACACACACACACACACACACACACAGGTATAATAATCATAAGCATTAAAAACACAATAAATAAATTTTAAAAAGTTAACATCCCCATTTCCAGAAGCCCGGACACCCTATTTTGCCCTCCAAGGGCACTGCCTGGAGGACACACACACACACACACACACACACACACAGGTATAATAATCATAAGCATTAAAAACACAATAAATAAATTTTAAAAAGTTAACATCCCCATTTCCAGAAGCCCAGTAGGCAGCCAGATGGTCAAGCCCCTTTGGAGACCACTGGTCTGGGTTTGTTCACAGTTGTGACTTTGACCGTGAGTTGGGAGAAAGCTGATGGCTGACAGCTCTGTGCTCCTGGCACGTGCACTGTGCAGCTCCTATCAGGAAGTCCACTCACGTTCTGGGCTGGGTGAATGAAGCAGTGAATGGGACGTCAGGCCTGGGAAAGATCACGGGGCTAGTATGAGAGAGGGGAGGTTGACTGTGAACCACTGAGGGCTGCTGAGCCCTGGCTGCTTGGCGGGGAGGCAAGCCCTGCGCTCCCCAGCCTGGTTCTTCCCAGCCCCCAGCCTGCACTGTCAAAGCCAGGATTTTGATAAACCTCAGGACGTAAGCTCAACAACGAAAATGGTTATAGTCTATTGAGAGTGACGCTCAGAAAATGAACTTGTGTTTCCCTCTGCTCCCCCACCCCCAAATTGGTGTGCCCAAATCTCAGAGCTAGTGTTTATGGTTAGAAGGAAGGCTTATGTTAGATGGTAGGAGTGACTATAGGCTTTGAAATAGAAGTGTTTCAAAGATCAAGCTTGTCTAATGAGTTTCCAGTAATTCAGCTGCTGAAATCTGGGGTTATGATGATTCTCATCCTCTGAGAAGGGCTCGTCCCTTTCCTAAGGTGCCTGATGACCCAGAGCACAGGAGATTTTTAAGATTACTATGAGCTGTGTGAGCCAGGGACTTGGGGATGGAAGGAAGGAAGAGGCACTGAATCATGTCATTGCAAGTACACAAGGCAGAACTGACCCTCACATTCTTATCCTCTCTGTCTCTCTCTTTCTCTCTCTCTCTCTCTCTCTCTCTCGTGTGTGTGTGTGTGTGTGTGTGTGTGTGTGTGTAATAAGCATACAGCCAACTTTAGCTACCTGCCTGCCATACACTAGATTTCAAGAACTGTTAATTCCTTGGCCTTTCTTTTGTGTTTTTGTCCCTGCTGTCTGCAAACCCCTGATCCATCCAAATTCTATCCCTGTCCCCACCCTCCTGAATCCCTGGAGGAAGTGCCCCTTCACCAAATTCCTCCAGCATTTGCTTCTGTACCACATAGTGTAGGAATAATCACAACCAGACTGGCATTACCTGCTAATCACTTCCTACACATTTGTGCTGTGAATGCCTGCTATACATTTACTGGTGACCTTAAGGCAACATGCCTGGGACCCAGGATGGCTGCACTCGGTTCTGTCCTTGCCACATACTGACTTTGAATCATCAAATCCCTGAGCTTCAGTTTCCTCAACTACAACTCCGAGATCGTGACTTTTGCCTTCCAGGGCGGTTGCTAGAGATAATGGGTGTGAAAGTGCGAAACTCATTGCTGAAAGTAAAGTGCTGTTATTAGCACCTCTGCTGAGTCTATACAACCCGTGCCTTCTCTGCCTGATTGGGTGTAACTGATAAATACCTGATTGACTGAAGATGGAATTGCTCCATTCCCAGGCTCAGCTAACTTCTAATCCTGCAATTACTCCCTTCATCGGCAATGCAAAACCTCCTGTTTCTACAGCTCTAAGTGCTCTCCCTCTTTAGCTGAGAAGGTTGAGATGGCTGCGTCTCGGGGGACAGAGCTACACCCCAAGAAGCTGACCCTAGGCTGCACTGTCATGCCTCGGACGGACAGCGCCTGACGCCACCTGGAAATGTGGGGGCTGCTCCTCTCCCTCAGCTGCCGTCTGGGGCAGTTGTCCCTGCAGGAGACTCGGCAAGCCCCAAGAACACAAATCCTTCCTGTTACAGGTATCGTGGCATTGATGAAAGCGTGTAGACTATTTCCCTGCCAGGCTTCATAAACGTGGAAAGGGTGTGCGTGGCAGCCGCCCACGGGCAGGGAGAAAGCGCAATATTCTCTTTGGGAGGTTTTGATAAGAAGCCGGTAGTTACTTTTTTCACTCTTCGATGAAAACTCTGGTTTGGGCTTGCTGGCAAATGCCGTGTGAAGCTCATCTTTTGTTAGTCTACTGAACAATGTTATTGGTTATAATTGGGGCAATTATGAGCTGCTGGAGGAAGCTAAACACAGATGTTTAAGCCAGGGATCAGAGTATTCAAGTCCAAAGCAGCATGCTTTAAATAGCCCCTTTCCCGAATCATCCTGCCTTACTTGAAATTCCCCTCCAAACTTGCCCATGTTCAAAGGGAGATGGGGAAAGGAGAGGATGGGTGGAGAAGGGAGGGGAAGCAAGATCCTGAGGGACCGGGGAGACGCACAAAGAGGAGGAGGAGAAAAGGAAAAGAGGCTGAGAGAGAGCATCAAGAGTTTACATGCTCTGTGTGAATGTGAATGGAGAGTTCCACACGACCTGGGCAGAGCCCTTTAGGAGGGACAGAAGGCAGCAGGGGAAGGATGCCAAGAAATGAAGGAGATCTCAAAACAACCCAGGACCTGGAGGACCAAGGTCATGCATTCAGAAATTCTCCTGAAATTCACCCCGTGGGACCGAATTCCCCGTGTGCACAGGTGGAGCTCAGCCTGCAGGCTTTCCCCCACATCCTCAGCCGTTTCCATTGGGATGCAAGAGAACTCAAATTTGAATGGCATCAAGTTCAAGGATGCCTTGAGAAGCAGCACAAAGGGCAGGAAGCCACGGAAAGGGTGCCAAGGGCTGCCGGGGCCACTCCCAGTGGCGAGCCCCCACCCCCTCCTCGCCTGCCCCCTCTCCTGTAGCCGCCTCGTTCATGTATAGCCGTCACCAGGTAGGGACCACAACTGGGAAAGCAAAACTTTTCCTCCTTTCCAAGTTCAGCTTTCTTTTGTATCTCTCTTTGAGGTTAAGCAGTCTTCAGCCCTCCCCTTCCCTACCATCCGAGCCCTGGAAAATAAGAGGAATGAAGCTATAATCTCACAAGAGGCCAGCAGCAGCCACAGTGGACAAAAGACAGAAGCCGAGGAGCCAGCCTGGCTCTCCCCAGAGGCTCTGGGCAGAGTTAGTGCTGGCAGGCTGGTGCTGGGGGTCACATGCAGTGCCTACCTGACGCTGTCCGTCACAGGGCTCCCTCAGATGCAAGGCTTGCTCCTCTGTGTCAGCACACCAGCATATATATCCTCCCCACGCACAGCCCTCCCTTTCCCTGCCCACCTCGATGACACATGCCTACGCTGACCCCCTTCATCAACCAAACAGCCCAACTACAATCCTGCCTGGCCGGCCCCCTCCCCTGCTCTGCGCTCAGACTTGTGACACGCCAACCTCCCCATCAATCCAGTCTACAGCCTGCTTCACCTGGACTCGGTTCAGTCAGGATCCCTTAGCTGCCTCTCTGGTTGCTTCCAGAGGCACTGCGAAGATGCCTGACTGGGGAGATCTGGCAAATCACTCAGAAAAACAGACTCCTGGAGATGGGGGACCAAGCAGACCCCAAATCCTGGAGTCTTCATCAGCAACCTTTCTGCCTGAGGAGAGAGGGACAGCCGGCAGGCAGGAGGGAGGGGAAGCTGACGACCGGTTCCCACTGGCTCAGAGAAGAGCCGAGCTGAGCCTTCTTCTCATATCCTGGTCCCACTGGGGTGGCAAGGGCCAGACCACTCGGGTGGCTCTGGAGGTGTTTCCACAGGTGCCCACGGCATGGAGCAGAACGCATCGCAGAGCATCTGAGATTCTGGCGTCTCCCTTGGAGCAAATGCTTCTGTGAGCCTCAGGTCCTCTGTGAAACAGGTGCTCCACCTTCGGGGATGCCTGGGAGCAGAGCAATGAGATTCTGTTGTGTCTGGGACACCGAGGCCTTTTAATAAATGCTAGTGCTGTGTCCGCCCCCAGCTCCTCTTCTCATGCTGTGGGTGCCGCCTGAGGTCTCGGGTCAGCATCCAGGGTCACAGCATGGGGTTTCCAGCTGCTGCTGCACCCCAGGCCATTGGAGACTAGTGAAGACACCCACTCTTCTCTCCGTTTAGGCAGGGAGAGGTCTGCAGACAGGGTGACTCTCAGGCAGCTAGGGCTCCAGTGCTCAGAGTCTGCCACATCCCCAGGGACCCTCTTTACTTGGCCTAGGAGAATTCTACTGGGACTTTGTCCTTGGTTTTCCTGAGAAGGTTTAAAATATTCTAGAACTTCAAGGATTAAGCTTTCATCATCCAAGAGGCCCAAGCATTCACTCAAGTGGCAAGTCAGACACTTTGGTGGACACAGGACTGGGCAGAGGAGGGTCAGAGGAGGCACCTGCCCTGATCACTGAGAGGCACAGCATTTCTTTTAACTGTGATGGAAGTGTTTTGAAAGGATGAATTCTGTGTTATAGGAATCATTTCTTAATAAAAAGCTAACAGCAATCAAGTGCCCAGGTTAAGAACACATTCTGAGAATAAAAGCCCCACTCCCCTGGGTTCCCAGTGCAAAAGCCCAGGGATCCAGCATGCTTGCACTGAGGTTTCTGATGTCCTTGTCCAAACTTTACACTTTGTTACTACAGGTCCAAGCCCCTACTATGAACTCTTTGGGAAAATCCTGCTTCCTGCATGATGGGGCGTTTTTTCCTCCTGCTATACACTGGGATCCCAATACACTGGGAGCCTCGTTTCACACATGCGATGGCTGATATTGCTGGACACCTACACAACATCTTCTGATTCCCCGGCTGCTATTTTTAGAAAAGATTTTTATTGATTCAAGAATTTCATACAGTGTGTTTTGATCGTAATTAGACCCCACCCTTCCCTTCCCACTTCCATGTTGTTATACCCCCTGACTTAATGTCCTCTGTTATTGTCTATTTATTTTTTAAAGGCCTATAGAGTCTAATCTGTGTTTCCCAAGTGCTCTTGGGTGGGAGTCTGTCCCTTGGAGTCTGGTCAGCCCACCAGGTATCACAGCAGTAAGGAGAACTGACTCCTCCTCCCCGAGCTTGCCAGTAGATCTCAGCTGGGCCAGGGGCTTCCTGCCTGCCTCCCGCAGCCATGCTGGGCCAACATCTGACTTGGTTTCCCCTGCTGGTATCGAGCAGTGTCTTGAATTTTCAATGTGCTTAGCTAAAAGCCTCTCTTTCCTGGCCTTCTGTGCAGCTAAAGGTAGCCAATGAAAGTCAAGCCACTAGTCTTTAGGTAGGGTTTGGGGAAAATTCTTTTAAAGGGAGCCAACTCCACTGGAAGACTTCTTCCCCCTTTCCTAAAACACAAATATAGTAATGGGTTCTACAAGCTCTCTCGAGAAAATTTTGAGGATGAAAGTCAAACTACTTATTGTTTGGGAAAAATATTGGACTAAAGAAGGAAGGAAGGATACATGTTGGCTGACTGTCGGAGGGTACAGGGTGTCATCCTGGGAAGTTAGATGGGTAGGAGTCTGAGGTAGGTGGCCACATTGTGGCCACAGTCATGGAACGCTGGTGCTCCACACACTTTCTCTTTTTTATTCAGTCTGGAATCCCAGCCAGTGGAATGGTATCATTCACATTTAGGGTGCTTCTTCCTACCTCAAGCCAGCTGAGAAACTCTCACACAGACTTGCCCAAGAGGTTTGCATCTGTGGTGATTCTAAATCCCACCAGCTTGACGAGCAAGATTAATCATTACAAAATCCATAGGCAAAAGACATAAAGACAGAAGATTCTGGGTCCCCTATGGCTTTGAAGCTGCCATATTGATCGTGGACTGCCAATGATCACTATTATTTTTAAAGATAAAAACCTCAAACCTTTATTTCCAATGTCAGCAAGTGTTAGGTTACATGTTGCAGCATTGCAGTCAATGCCAAAGTCAGAGGCTTAAAACGACAGACCCCTCGCTTGGCTCATGATTCTGCAGACTGGAGTTTCAGGCTGTGCTCAGCAGGGAAGTTCTGCTCTCAATGTGGTGCTCTTAGGCTCTGCAGCCAGCTGCAGATTGGATTCCAGAGGCTGACTGAGGGATAGCTCTGTTCTTCTCCACATATCTTTCTTTGATGTGCCCTTGATATGGCCCTAGCACACGTGGTCTCACAGCAAGACTACAGTACAAATGTAACCAAACCCAACCAAGGAAGGGCAAGTCACAGCTAGTGGATCCTCCTAAGGCCTCAGTGTGGAGCTAGCATTTACTGCACTACTGAGTGTCTTGTCTGGAGCAGTCCCTGGGATGTCCAGGGCCAGGTGGGCTGGGAACTATAACATCATGAGACCAAAGAAGGGCACATCTGTTCACAGGCAGCCCACGCTTCCACCCTTCTGTGTTTAAGTCACTCCTTTGGCTTTTCTGTTTGTTACACCTTCTTGAATAATACACCTGTCATTCATTTGGTACCTTCTAAGAATGTTGAGAGATTGAAATGCTTTTCTACAGCTGCAACTCAGGGAAAGAAAAGGCAAGGGTGAGGAGTTAACACCTTTGACCTTTTCTCGTTTATCAAACGGGAGAGGCAGAGCTAGTGACCTAGAGGTTCTCTGGGGTTGAATGAAGACATATGCTTCATTAGGGCTTAGGGCTGCCTCTAAGATAGAGGGAAGGATAGGGTGAGGCCGGGAGGGAACCTGTCCCTCAGGAAGCAGAACATATGCCTGCCACTACATGAGAGCTTTCTTCTGGGTACCTTGTAGCAGAATCATGGTGCTTTGAGACCCGTGGCTCCCCTGTCCCACAAGTGTAGTGACTGGTTGGAGAACTGCAAGCAGCCCTCTGATTTTCTGACTGAGCAAATGTCACATTAAAATAGTTCAGTTGGTAAAGCGGCTGCCTTGCAGGCATGAGGATTTGAGTTTGATCTCAGAACCCACATTGAAAAAAACCAGGCAGGCATGGTGGTGTGAATTTGTAATTTCTGCCCTGGGGAGGTAGAGGCAGGAGGGTCCCTGGGGCTTGCTGGCCAGCCAGCTTAGCCTACTTTGCAAGTACCAAGTCAATGAGAGACTGTGTCTCAAAAATCAAAGTGATGGCACCCAAGAGATTATGCTGAGGTTGTCCTCTGGTCTCAGCACACACATATGCATGCACATGCACATGCACACACAGATAGTTGATGTTGCCAGGC
The DNA here is from genome assembly GCA_035773235.1 of Eospalax fontanierii. Taxonomy (NCBI): domain Eukaryota; kingdom Metazoa; phylum Chordata; class Mammalia; order Rodentia; family Spalacidae; genus Eospalax; species Eospalax fontanierii. Next base: position 55,346,109 of record CM069542.1, on the reverse strand, counting down.
ATGGTGGCTCAGGCCTTTAATCCCAGCACTCAGGAGGCAGAGGTGGGGGGATCTCTGTGAGACTTGGGCCAGCCTGGTCTACATAACGAGTTCCAGGCCAGCTGGGACTATAGGGAGAACCTGTTTGAAAAAGTAAAAAATGAAAACAAAAACACAGTTGGTGATATGGTTTGAAGCCAAAATGTCTCCCACTGGCTGATCTGAATGCTCATTCCCCAGCCGAGCTCGTAGATGGGGCTGGTAGAGGCACGTGATACCCACTGTTGGTTCCCCCTAAGCTCTGTTTCTTACCTACCAGCATGTGAGGAATCTCCACCACACAGTGCTCCCGTCATGAGCTCTGCTGTGAGGGACTGCGACCCTCTGAAAATGAGCCACGCAAAACCCTTCATCCCTCGAGGGGTTTCTGCCAGCATTTAGTCATAGTGATGAGAAAGTAACGAACACACTTGGTAAGAAAGCTCACTCCACTGTATTTCTCCTTTTGTGTTGTCCATTCAAGCTTGTCTCCCTTTTACAATAGAGGAACCAAAGCCAAGGACTGTGAGGATTAGACTCCAGCAGTTATTGGTGAGTCTTGAGATAGACTGAACATGCTCTGAACAGTCATCAGGGTCTCTCTGGAGAGGAAGTGAAAGGGGAAGGTGGTCAGAGTCTTGCAAGTTCGCCACGTGAACTCCACCAACCTCTACCTACGCAGAGACTTTCCCTTCTTAAGGCCAAGAACACCTTCCTCTCAGATATATGATTGCCCTGGATTTACTCATGAATCATGTACCTATAGCCAATTGGTCTCCTTAGTAACCACAGCAGCAGGGTCCCAGCTGGAGAAATGGCTTCATTTTTCCAAAGAGAATAACCCCACTTCACATTTTAAGATTCTTTCAAGTTGGAGTATCAGAGAACTTTAAAAATAGACACATCTCTCCACAATTTTGTGTCAAAACGTGGATGGGCCTTTGAACTATTGAGGGCAAGGTGGATTTCAGTAAGTGGAGTAAGAAATAGGCCCCCTTCCACCTGATTTATTTACTTTTTGCAGTGCTGATGATGGAACCCGGGGATTTGCACCTGCTGGGCAAGTGGGCCACATTTACAGATGGTGAATAAAAATTGCCCATATCTAGGATTACCATGTGATAGGGATTCATGTCTGCAACATGGGATGACCAGTCAGTCAGGGCAGGTAGCGTCTGCATCACCTCAAATGTCTATTGTTTCTCTGTGTTGTGGATATTCCCAATCCTTTGTTATAACTATTTCGAAACACGAGTTAAGTCACTGCTAACTGTGCTGTAGAGTGCTAGAGCCCTGTCCTCCAATCTAACCCCTTTGGAGCACTCTACCAGTTCTCTATACTCGCCCTCGCCTTGCTGTCTCGCTCTCTGGTAACCTTTGTTCTGTTTTCTACTTACTTCACTTTAACTTTTTTGTTGAGACAGGGTTTTGGTATTCTCCCAAGGCTGATCTCAAACTCTTGGGCTTAAGTGATTTTTCTGCCTCAGCCTCCCAAGTAGCGGGGACTATAGGCACACACTGCCACAAACAGGCTAAGTCCAACTTAAAATTTTCTTCCAAAACCTTTTTTAAATTATTTATTTATATATTTATGTGTGTGTAGGCATGAATGTGTCACTGTATGTGTGTGTGTGGAGACCAGAGGACAACTTTTGGTAACTGGCTCTGCTTACTGTGGGGTTGGGCTTCAAATTTCGGGGCCTTATACCCACTGAGTCACTCCATCAGCTTCTAAGTTCAACTTTTAAAGCTCCTCTATGCAAAGAAATGCAGTGTTTGTCTTTCTGTCCTAACATATTTCACTTAACCTAAAGCCTTCTAAATCTGTCTACATTGTTGCTTATGTAAGATTTCATTGTCTTTTTATGAATATATATATATTTGAATATATATACACCTTTGCATAAATTCCACACCTTAAAGCATGTAACACCACAATGAACCGGGGAGTATCCTATTACCTCTTTGGTATACTGATCCTTGTTCTATTTGGTATCTCAGACAAAGGATACCTGGATCATATGGTCATTCTATTTTCCTTTTTTTTCTTTGTAGGACCTCAGTACTTCTTTCTATAATGGCTAAATCGCTTTCTGACCAACAGTGTGTGACTTCTCCCTTTCCTGCACTCTTACCTCCACTGTGGATTTGTTTTTCCTTCTGATGACAGCCAATCTAGCTGGTTTAAGAGGACGTAAAAGCTGCGCTTGTAAGAGTTGGGTGAATGCAACTCATGTTCAAAGAGTCGACGATGCCTCTACAAGTGTGGGGTGAGTGTTCTGCGAGGTGCACTGAGAACTCAGGGGACCCCGACCCTGAGAGACTCACCTGGGCCACAAGAGTTATGCTAATGAGTGATATTCAACATAGCCCCGGCCACAATGGTTCTGGTGATTAGAGAATTAGAAAGCCCACAATAGGTGCTAATTGTAGTTCAGGAGGGGAGTGAACTCGAGATTCACGTGAGATGAGAAAGGAGCTGATGTTTATCATTTCTGAACAAAATGTTAAGATACTGAGGACAAATTTCAGGTTCTGAGTGGGCTGAAAAGTGGCCGTTGGGGTTCTACACAGGCAAGTCTAAGGGTTGGGGGTGCAGTCGTTTGTTTGGCTTACCATGGCAGAGTTTGCCAGACAAGGTGGGTTAGGTATCTGCCATCCTACCCTTCTAGAGGCCAGATCACTCTGGAGCCTTTTTTATTGGCTGGTAGACAGCCATCTTCTTCTCCGAGTCCTCACATGGATAACCTCTGTGTCTGTCATAATCTCTTCTCAGAGGAACACCAGTCATATTGGACTGGGGTCCATTTTAAACATTGGGTTTGACCGTAACTACACCTTTGAAGACCTTGTCCCCACAGACAGTCACATTCTGAATATGAGGGTTGGTTAGAGTTGTGACATAGGACCTGGGGAAGGTCATATGACTTAGCCTGCACTAGGGAACATGAAACTCTATCCATTAGACAGTGGGGCTACAACCCATAATAGGGAGTGAAGGGCTGCAGTGGGCCATTGCATGAAGAATAAGCAGTGCAATTTTTCTCCTGCCTGTCCCACTATACTGGAACCTTTCACCCAGTTCTTGGAACTCCCTATTAGTGATCCTGTCATCGTTAGGAGGTATATTCTCAACTTTGCTGCACTGAGCTCCCTCCCGAGTCACATCCCTACTTGAGCTTTGAATGTTAAGACCATAGACACATTAGAAGTGGTGCTGTTCAGGATTAGAACGTATCTGGCCACATCAGAGCTTGAACATGATCCCTGGAAAATTTTGTGGGATGTAGTTGTTCTAAATGCCATTGATGCTGGGGAGGTGGCTCTGATTATCCTTAGGTTCCATCCATTTCTGGAAATGGACACATGTCCCATGTTATACATATGAGCCCCTCTTCAGCTTGTCTCTTTGTTAAGTCAAAAGTTTTATACACTGGCTCATTTGTCTTTGAACTCATAGGAGCATCATAGGTCTCCTCTTTCCTCCCAAATCTCCCAGAACATTCAGGAGGCTCTCATTCAGTGTCATGCTGAGGCTCAAGATGACATCATATCCCCGTTAGGCAGAGCCTGTCCAAATTTCCTGTGCCAGAAATTTCATTCTCCCAGCCTAAGTTGAGAGCATCGCTTTAAAACATAAATCATCTCCCTCCTTCACATTTCTTCCTTCATCCTCATATCCAGGTATTAACTAATGTAATCAATTTATCTTTATTGTCATGTGTCAATAGTATGAGCTTCTAGTGTCTCAGGCTGACTTGCAACTCATTATGCAACCAAGGGCAGCCTTGGATTTCTGATCTTCCTGTCTTTACTTCCTAAATGCTGGGATTACAAGCGTATCCCACCACACGGGGTTTATGTGATGCTGGGGATCAAATCCAGGATTTCATGAATGCTAGATAAACCTCCACCAGCTGAGCTACATCCTCAGCCCCACCAACTAGTTCTTGATACACAAAAGGTCCATTATATCAGTAGACAGGGAATTCAATAAAGTCTTGTAAAGTGCTCACATCTGGAAGAGCTGCTGGAACTAAAAGATTTGTAAGGTTGTTAGAATGGTCTCAGAGGTGACTGGGCTCGGAAAGGAATCGGCTCTCCTCTGGCAGGGATCACAGAAAGATTCGGTGCATGGGAAAGGTGTGAGTGGGGTCTCGAAGAGTGAGTGAGATCTGGGTGGGCAGAGAGACTGAACAGGCCAGTGTTCAGTGAACAGGCTGGGCAGGGAATACAGGCTGGACGAACCAGCAGAGGCCTTGAAGGGCACCCTCAGGCCACAGTAAGACATGGCAAGTTTTGCTCAAGGTTTTGGCGTGTTCCTCTGAGATTGACATGGAGTACTTATGGGAAGTATGTAGGTGTTCCCCTGTTTGTGGCTAGCTCCATGGGCCTTCCTGGAGCCTCAGAGTTCCAGTAGAAATAGACAAATAGTCAAGGAACTGCACTGAAAGCTTCCTGTTTTTTCCAGCGTCACATGAAAAAAATATCTCTTAATCTCCTGACATTTCTTATTTCTAGACCAGGAAATCTCTGGTCTCCAGTCTTGCCTTGCCACCATCAGAGGCGTGACAGCCGACTGCAGTACCCACGGGTGCTTCAGTGGAAAGCAGTCCTTCGCCCTCTCCCCTGCCTCACATCAAACAGCGGTTGGCTTAAAGCTGGGACGGTGCCATTTCATGAAATTGTGTTCTTCGTGTGAGATGACTATCTCCCCAAAGCTATTTCGTGGTTCTGAAGAGAAAAATACAAAGCATAATTTTGGAGGGTAGGGAGGGATAAGTGGTTTTAGTCCTTTGTAAAAATAAAATCACGTATCCTAAGTCTAATTTTTCTGTATCAATGAAAAGACAGTGATTTAAGCATTTAATTGTGACCTTGCTCCTCCACCATTCCTTCCCTTGCTCTAGACAGATACGGACACATGGACATGTGGACGCACCATTCCAGTCACAGAGCATTTACCATGCAGCCAAGGGAGCTGTTTGGAATTAACCCATGAAAAACAAGTGTGGCACCTAAAACCCACATGAAACCAAATGGTTGGTTAAGACAATGGGGTTGTTTCTCCGAGGGAAAGGAAGGTGATTAACCTCTTTGTCCCATGTGACACAGCTTAGTGCCTGCTAAGAAGGGGAACTTACCCAGAGTCACTAGACTCTGCCTCCTCAGGTCTATCGCCACCAAGATGACAGAATTCCACAGGTTGGCCCTGTAAGGCCAAGATCATGTGCTAACACTGAGAAGGCTGTCTGAGAACAGGCTGCTTCCCGAGGAAGCACATCTGTATTCCAGGCTGCTGCATGGTCTCCCCGGGGCTGCATCCAGGACCTGAATGTTTTATGGAACCATTAATAGTGAATTTTCTGCTTGAGTTCCCAGCTGCCTAGAGACAAAAGGCACTAGAGGACTCTGAGTCAGGCTCAGGGGTGGGATGGGAATATACTGATTTACATCCCATAGCTTTTTGCATATATAGGTTCTCAATAAGGCATAAGCCTCACCTCCCAGCACAAATCTGTATTCTTACTAGTTCCTTGACAAAGATGCACCAGGCAGCCTGGTGCTCAGGGCTGCACACACAGAACGAGACAGGAGCCCTCCAGCCTTTCAGTGACACCCTGGGGCCCTCAGAGCTTGAAAAACACACTTTGTATAAATACAAAGCGGGACACACCCAGAGTGAACAGGATCCAGATGGTTTAAATGAATAAAGCGTAGATTCAGAGAAGGGCAGGAGAGGGGAGGTCAGCTGATAACAACTGGGGAAAATATTTACACATGTGAATTAGGGGTAGGCAAGCGTATGTGTGGTGGTTCTTTTCAAAAATTTATATTGTATTAGAGTAATACTTAACACGGTAAAATGAGAGAAGTGCCACACCGGATGAAGATTTTCAAAATATAGCCAGTTTTTACAAGAGATACAGTGTTCTCTCACATTGAAATATTTGCTGAATGAATAAGCATTCCACACAAAACAATTGTCCCAGTGACATCCTCAGCTGGAACGATTACTTATGGCACAGGAAGTGGTATTTTCTTCCCAAATGAGAATTTTTTCCCCCAACTATGCAAACAGTACATGCTCATGGTAAAGAATATACAAAAATTGTAAAATAGAAGTTAAAAAACTTACTTGGGCTTTCTCAGGGTCTTTGCTGTTACTACTAGTTTCAATCAATTTTTTGATTATTTACTTTTATGTGTGTGTTATGCAGTGTCCTCAGGGGTCAGAAAAGGGTGCTGAATCCCCTAGAACTGGAGTTAAAGATGGTTGTTAGCCACAATGTGGGTGCTGAGATTCTCAAACCTGTGTCCTCTGCAAGAGCAGACAGTCCTCCTAACTGCTGAGCCATCTCTTCAGCCCTGGGATTTTAAAATGCATCTCTCTCTTTCTCTTTCTCTCTCTCTCTCTCTCTCTCTCTCTGTGTGTGTGCTGGTCCTTTCTGAGACAGGGTCTTCCTGTAGTCCCAGCTGGTCTGGCTTACCTCTGCCTCACAAGTGCTGGGATTAAGGGTGAGCATCACCACGGCTGGCTCAAAATGCATGTATCTTTAAAAGCCCTGCAGAATTATTGTTTTAATATTTTAAATTTGTGCTTTCATAGTTTCATACGTATATGCAACGTGTCTTGATCATATCTGCCCCAGCCCCCACCGCATCACTCCCCTTGGACCCGCCCCAACACAAGCCCCTCCTTCCTTCCACCTTCATGTCTTTTGAGTCCAGTCAGTGCTGCCTGCATGAGCATGGGCAGCTTACCAGTAGCTATACCCACAAAGGAGAGTGTCTACCCCTCCACAGTGGCCATCAATTGCCAATGGTTCCTCAGTTTGGTGTGAAGCCTCATGAGCCCCTTTCCCATCCACATAGCAGAATTATTTACTATAGCCAAAAGGCATTAACAACCCATCCATCTGATAGGTGGGTAAGCCGAATGTGGTCTAGCCGCAGGATGAAAGAGAATGCAGCTTTAAAAAGGAAAGGACGCTGACCCGTGCTACAAAACAAATGATGCTTGAGAGCAATAAACCAGTCAGAAAAGGGAAAATACTTCTTCCTAGAGAAGTCAATCCACGAGACAGAAGGGAGAATGGGAGTTAGTGCTCAAGCAGAATTGAACTTCAGTTAGAGAAGATGAGAGAGTTCTGGAGATGGAGGTGGTGATCGTTATACAAGGATGTGAATGCACTTGGTGTACTTGATAAGCTATGGAACCATATACTTGAAAATGATTAACACTGGAGCTGGAGAGATGGCTCATCGTGTAACAGCACTGCCTGCTCTTTCAGAAGAATGAAGTTCAGAGACTGGAGAGATGGCTCAGTGCTTAAGAGACTGCTCTTGCAGAGGATCTGGGTTTGAATCTTAGCACTCACATGGCGGCTAACAACCATCTGTAACTCTTGTTCCAGGGGAATCTGACACCCTCTTCTGACCTCTGGGGGTATTACATGACATGGGTGCACTTACACACATGTAGGAAATGCATTCACACACATAAAATAAAATAAATACTAAAATTTAAAAAGACTGCATTCAATTCCCAGCACCTGCATCAGGCGGCTCACAACCACTATAGCTCCAGCTCTAGGGGATTCAATGTTCCCTTCTGACCTCTGTGGGCAAGTGCACATATACACACATAAATAAATAATAAAATCAATATTGAAAAAAGAAAAATCAATGCAATCCCAGTCAAAATCCCCATGACATTCTTCGCAGAATTAGAAAAAAACATTGCTATGGTAAATAGTTTTAGATATTTTTGTCACAATGAAACAAGAGCACAGAAATCCAAAGGTCTGCTCTCCTTCTCCAACACAAATCATATCTTGAGTGTAAGAAATAGACAGATCTGCACAAATTACATATAATGGTCAATGTTGTCACAATGGCAGGATCTAGAGTCACCCAGGAGATAGATACCTGGGTGTGTCTGGGAGTTTCTAGACTGGGTTAACTGAGGTGGGGAAACTTACCCTAACAGTGTGTGGCACTACCATTCCACCAGGCTTCTGGACTAAATTAAAAGGCCAGCTGAGCACCAGCGTTCATCTCTCTCTGCTTCCTGACTGTGGATGCCATGTGACCAGCTGATTCCAACTCCCGCCGCCATATTTTACCTGTCATGGTGGACTGCACTCTCTAACTCTGAGTGCAAACCAAATCCTCCCTCTCTTAAGTTGCTTCTGTCACATACTTTGTTGTCGCATTGAGCAAAGTAGCCGACACATTAGGTAAAGCAGAACCAGAAACAGGAATGTCTAGAATCCTAAGGACTGGCATACTAATGAGTACGAGAACTAGAATCAGGAGCCCCAAACAGTGAGCCCAGGAGTGACTATCAGCCTCTGTGCCTGTTCTATCTTTGGGACTCCCTGATCTGTCTTTTTGGCATCATTCTTCTCTTGCATCTCTCAGGATAGATTTCTCTGCTTTTCCAAGTGTGTGGCAGAGGTGGTTGCCCGCAGCCTCTGGGTTTAGTTTTACGGCAAACCTAGAATGGCTTAACATTCCTAAGCCCCCGTTGCTAATTTTCAGGCAAATGCTCTGAAGTTATGTCAAACCCACAGAAGAGTTAATGGGATGGTTCTGAGCTTGCCAGTTGAGTCTTTCCTCTTTGATGCCCCTCCTCTAAGACCCAGTATCTATGCAAAACTTCCCAAGAGTCTCCAAAATTGCTTTTATAACTTAAAAATATTTTATTTATTTTATGTGTGTGAGTGTATTGCCTGCCTGTATGTAAATGCACCCATGTCGTGCAATGCCCACAGAGGTCAGAAGAAGGCGTCAGATTCCCCTGGAACTAGAGTTATGGATGGTTGTTAGCCACCATGTGGGCGTTGGGAACCAAACCTAGGTCTTCTGCAAGAGCAGGCAGTGCTGTTACATGATGAGCCATCTCTCCAGCCCCAGTTCTATCTTATTTTTTGGGACAGTCTCTTGGCAGTCTGGAACTCTTTGATTCAATTTGCTAGCCTGGCTGGCCAGTAAGCTCCAGTCCTGATAACTTTCTTTTGGTCCAGATCCAATCAACACTTTTCTTTCTATGGCCACTTGGTTCTTCATCTAAGATCTAGAACAGTCCTTATGTCTCCTTTATGCTTGACATAGACATTTTGAACATTTTTGGTCAGTTGTCTTATAAAATGCTCATCACTCTGATTTCTTCATGACTTAATTAATATTAAACTTTTTTTTTGCCAAACAATTATATAAGTGACACTGGGTCTCTCATAACATCACAGTAGGATGCAACTGCTGGCAAGATTAAGTGTGGTGACAGTAGAGGTATTGCTGACAGATCGCTCTGGTGTGATGAAACACTCTGCTTTCATCTAGAATTTCATCATCTAGAAATCTGTGGGGCAGAGACTTTGAGACTGTGTGTGTGTTCTGTCTCCCCATAACTTGAAAAAGATTTAGTGCCAGGTGTGGTGACCCACTCCTTTGATCCCAGCACTCGAGAGACAGAGGCAACCAGATCTCTGTGGGTTCAAGGCCAGCCTGGTTTACATAGTGAGTTCCAGCCCAGCTAGGGTTACAGGGAGACACTGTCTCAAAAAGACCTCTCCAAAAGGAGATTTGTTTTCTTTTTAATTGTGTGTGTCTGTGTGGGAATGAGCATGTAAGTGTAGGCACCTTGATTCCAGAAGAGGGTGTCAGAGACCCTGGTGCTGGAGTTACAGGTAGTTGTGAGCTTCCCAATGTGGGTGCTGGGGACTGAACTCAAGTCCTCTGCAAGAGCAGTATGTACTCTTAACTTCTGAACCATCTCTGTAGTCCCTTCTATAACTTCTAATTCAGCATTCTTTTTTTGATGATCTTTACCTGAATCCACGGTTTCCTTGGGAATTGTAAAGTGGTGATTTTTCTATAATTCCTTTCTTGCTTCTTATTGGGTTCTTATAAAGAGGAACTTTTCTTCTTCATCTTTTTTCCCTCTCCCTCTCTCCTTACAAGCACTACATCTATCTATCTATCTATCTATCTATCTATCTATTATCTATTATCTATTAATCATTTATCAATATATCACATATCAGTTAATCTATCTTCTATCTATCAATCTATCAATATCTATCTATCTCTGCCATCTATCTGTCAATCTATCTATTGCAGTGCTGTGGATCAAGCCCAAGACTAAGTGAGTGCTAGGCAAGCATTTGATGGTTGAGCTACACTCTCCAGACATTTATGGACACTATATGTAGATCTTACAACAATGGACTGGGAATGTAGCTCAGTGGAAGGATCTATCACTAGCAGTGGACCCTAATCCCCCAATCCTCAATGGGTCATAAGCACTTAGTGTAATTATTCTTTTTTGATGTTCAAATTATCCTACATTTGCCAGTGACTCCTGTGTCTTGGACTGACCCTATTAGTCTTGGAATGTTGTGTTTTCTGGCACAGTATGTCCCAGAAATATCATGTCCTTTTAGTGCCCCAGATCTGAAGTCAGTCACAGGAGAGAACTGAATGATTACCCTAATGACTGGAGAAGGAGGGATCAGGGAAAGGGTCTCACAGAACAAATATTCCTGCCTGTATTTATGTGTATAATTCTGTGTGTGTGTGTGTGTGTGTGTGTGTGTGTGTGTGTGTGTGTGTGTGTATGTGTGTGTGTTCCTTGCCTGTTAGAAAAAATATGGAAGGCTTAATTTCCAGGACACCAAGACAGGGACCAAGTGCCTGTTGGACAGCCCAACTCTTCCATGCCGCTCATCTGGACACTTCATCTTTTCCTTTCAAATTTGGGTTTGCTCTTCATTTGAACACAAGTGAAATGCAACACACTGCTTTTGTCTTGACTCTTCATCTTTCTTGAGATGCTGCTTTGGATAAACTATCATACATTTGGATATAAATATCCATCTCCTACTATGTTCCAGGATAGTGGATTTCACAGATGTAGGGTTCAAAATGACTGTGCAGAACAGGTGTTGTTTTCATTTTAAGGGTGGGGAAAGGGTTGCCTCTGCTCCCAACCACAGGCAGAAGTAGCAGAGATCTCACTGGAGTCCTAAGACCGGCAGTTGCTCTCTTATTCCTTGCATGCTTAGGTATGAAAACAACCTCTTATCCTGACAGTCCTTCACCAACATGCCAGGAGTACCTACTATGTGTTCACCACTGTGTGAAGCAATTCAAGGATATGGTCAGCAAGCATTGACTATATGCCAGCACTATATGAGCTAATATAATGAAAGACAAGGTTCCCATTGTCCCAAGACTGTATAATCTCATTTGTGAGTGAGGGGAAACAAGATGACCTAAAAAGGAAGTAGATGCAGTTAGAAGCATCACAAAACGTCAGCTGAATAGATTCTGTTCTTTGAGTTTGTTCAAAGAATTCTGGAAAAAGAATATTGGCTTAGACATCAAGTGAAGTGATAGAGACTTAAGTTGAGCATCTATGGTACCCTAAGTACTTTGTGTAAGACATATGTTCTAATCTCTTCTTAATGTTTTATTAGTTTTTATCTGTATGAATGTACTACCTACACGTAAGTGTTGAGCAATACCTAAGAAAGTCGAAGAGAGCGTCGGATCCTCTGGAACTGGAGTTACAGATGGTTGTTAGTCACCCTGTGGGTGCTGGGAATTGAACCCAGGTCTTTTGCAAGAGCAGTCAGTGCTCTTAACCAGTGAGCCATCTCTCCAGCCTCATCTGCACATGTGTGGAGACTGGAGGACAACCTCAGGTGGTGTTTCCTGTGCACTGTGTGTTCACCTTGGACTGATTTGTTTCTTTGACACGGGGTCTCCCTGTAGCCCCAGGTAGCCTGGAACTTGCTATATAGACCAGGTTGGGCTCAGTCTTACAGAGATCTGCCTGCCTCAGCCTCCTGAGAGCTGGGATTAAAGACATGTGCCACCATGCCCAGCTTGCACCTTGCTTTTTTGAGACAGAGTCTCACTGACCTGGAGTTCACCCAGTAGGCTAAGCTGGTTGGCCAGTGAACCCATGGTTCAGGGATCAGTGTATTTGTATCTTTCCAGTTGTGGGATTATAAATGCATACCACCATGCATAGCTTTTTCCTCGTGTTCTAGGAATCAAATTCAGGTTCTCATGCTTGCAAGGACTGAGCCATTTCCTCAGCCCACCCTTCTGGTTTTGTGTTGCCAAGAGAATGACAGCATCTTTCAAGGCAGTGTGACGGAAGGCAGGAGATACTATCTCTCTAGTCTGCTTTTAGCCTTCATGGAACACAATGAACAATTCAGAATTTTTCATCTTCCACCTTTAAGGGCAAAGAAAAGAAAATGGACATAGAAATACTTTTCAAATTATTAGATGAACCAGAAGATTAGAGAAGGAGAGGGAACAGCACTCTAGATGACAGAAGATTAGAGAAGGAGAGGGAACAGCACTCTAGATGACAGAAGATTAGAGAAGGAGAGGGAACAGCACTCTAGATGACAGAAGATTAGAGAAGGAGAGGGAACAGCACTCTAGATGACAGAAGATTAGAGAAGGAGAGGGAACAGCACTCTAGATGACAGAAGATTAGAGAAGGAGAGGGAACAGCACTCTAGATGACAGAAGATTAGAGAAGGAGAGGGAACAGCACTCTAGATGACAGAAGATTAGAGAAGGAGAGGGAACAGCACTCTAGATGACAGAAGATTAGAGAAGGAGAGGGAACAGCACTCTAGATGACAGAAGATTAGAGAAGGAGAGGGAACAGCACTCTAGATGACAGAAGATTAGAGAAGGAGAGGGAACAGCACTCTAGATGACAGAAGATTAGAGAAGGAGAGGGAACAGCACTCTAGATGACAGAAGATTAGAGAAGGAGAGGGAACAGCACTCTAGATGACAGAAGATTAGAGAAGGAGAGGGAACAGCACTCTAGATGACAGAAGATTAGAGAAGGAGAGGGAACAGCACTCTAGATGACAGAAGATTAGAGAAGGAGAGGGAACAGCACTCTAGATGACAGAAGATTAGAGAAGGAGAGGGAACAGCACTCTAGATGACAGAAGATTAGAGAAGGAGAGGGAACAGCACTCTAGATGATAAATGTGCTCTGTATGTGAATCCCAGACTCCAAGTCCTCAAATGTGCTCTGTATGTGAATCCCAGACTCCAAGTCCTCAAATGTGCTCTGTATGTGAATCCCAGACTCCAAGTCCTCGAACGACTGTCCTGAGCAAATCTTCTCAAATCTAATTATGATGCATGAACAGTGCATGTTCACAGAGAGAGGTGAGCACAGAGTTTGCATCCTGTTAAACAACAGAAGGATTTCAACACGCCATCATTTGGGTCAAGAATCATCTTGCTGAAAGTTCCTGTGACCCTGTCATGTCATTCTGGGTGCTGCTGGCACAGTCCCTTTCTGTACAATAGTAATGGAATGACTTGAAATATAAAAATAAGTAAATAATCCGGTGACCCCCTGATGGTAGAGTGACAGTGCCCAGAATTGTGGGTGGTATGCCATCTACCTTCTAGAACTTTCTCTTGCTATTTCACTCCAATTGGAACTTTCCCTTTCCTGATTTACTATTCCAAAAATCTCTACCCAAACAATGACTTAAAGTAAGCTACACACACACACACACACACACTACATACACAGACCACACGCACACACACCACACACACACACTAACCCCCCCACAGACCCCTCCATGCACACACACACACACACAATGTAAAGGGGATGCTCTGCCTCACGGTTCTATTATCCTTCCAGGCAATGCTGTTGTTTTTCTGTTAAGATTATTTTTGCCATGTCTGGTATCATTGAGAACACTCAGTCATTGATAATGAAGAACAATAAATTTCAGGATAACAGACTAATAAGATGTTCAAGATATAGGAGAAATAAGATCACCATGATCCTATCATTTCTTAGATGTGTTGTCCTTGGATAAAAGGTTTTCAGTGCAATGATAGGGTAATTGCAATATAAAATAAGTTTGATTCAATAAAACATGTGCAAATGATAGTTTCTTTGGAATATCCCTAAGGAAGAACAAAAATCATAACCATGAATCCTTATGAAAAGTTAGAATTCAAAACACAAAACACATTGGGTTTGCCGGAGTGGGTGAACAAACAGGTTCACAGCCACGGGAGGCAGGGCTTGCACACGTGTGCAGCAGGGAGAGGCGAGGTGGTGCCTGGACCGGAGTCAGCGGGTAACTTGGAGTGGTCTTAGTCGGTGCTTTCAGAGAGGTGGAACCATCAGTTCAGGGATCTGCTTGTGGCCACCTCTCAATCAGAGTGCCATGAGCTCAGTTCTACAGGTGTTCTGCAGAACTGGAGGCTTTGGACCAGGGGAGAGAAGATGCAGACATTTTTCTGGATCTTTTCTACTATGATGGCAATGCTTGATTTCCAAGGGTGTGGGTGATTTTTAATGTGTCACAGAAATCAGGTATAAGAATCTCAACATTCAATTTAAAGCATTATTCACTTGTTTTAAAGAACTTCAGTAGGTCCTACAGTCAGTAACACAAAACCCACATACTGTCTCTAAAGCCGATTAAAACCTGCCACACATTAATAAGTGACTTGGTTAAACCCTGTGTCACTACAAGTTCACACTGACTGTACAGGGTTGGTCAGTTTAAGGTATCATAGGGGTGAGATGCTGCAAAGCTGAAGTTGAAGCCAGAATATGATCCTAGTGTCTAAAACAGTAAGTGCAGTGGGTCAAGTGGACATGCATTTGTTTTTCAAGTTCTGCAAGACTTTCACAGGGAGAAAGCTTATAGAACCATTATCCCAAGAGGTAGCAGTGACTGCACAGTGAATTTCACAGATTAAGATGCAGGTGGTGAGATGACAGTTATAATTGGAAGTTAAAAGCAACTACGTACTGTGGGTGGCCTGCCTGTGGAGGCCATGGTCAGGGCCATTCAGTTCTGGGTACTCAGGCATAGAGGCTCACTTAGGGTGGCCCCTCCTACATACTCTGCTCCAAGAAGAGCCTCTGGCTTATGGAACGTGTCCCCATCAACTTCCCTCCACTTCTCACAGAAGTCATTTTCTGTTGATGATTGCATCTCACTTGATGTCTGGGAGGCTGTTATCCGATAGCACACAAGCTGCTGTTATCTTGATTCTGTTTCTTCAAATTCACTTGGGGCCTGGATGCCTACACTTGGCCTCTCCCTCTTTATTTGGACTTTCTCGTGACATGACAGCTAGGATGAAAGAATTAGCATCCTAAGAGAGTACCAGGCTAATGTATCTGTTATCACCTGCCATGGATGTCACCCAAGGCCATTTGGGCCCCTAAATCTAGCTCCTATTCACAGGTAAGGGAATCAGACTGCTTTTTGATGAGAGATTCATCAAGTTTTCAAAAAAGATTAACAGCCACATATTATAGCCACTTATTGAGAAATCTAGCTAAGCTCTCTCTCCTGCCATTCATTCAATAAGTCATTTATTCATTCATCTGTCCATCCACTCACTCACTCATCCATCAAACAATAAATAGCTTGGCATTCTGTCCATGCTTTTATCTGAATAAAGCTTTACACTGCAGCTTCAATGCACCTTCATACCCATGACTTTAGCCGGTATTCTCAACAACCACTCATGAAAGGCTGGGTATGTTTTATTACTTCTGTCTTTCGGGTAAAGCTATAAGAAGCTAAGAACTTCATCCATAGGCCCCAAGCTGGTGGCCTACCTAAAGGTCATTCAAATTCCAGTGTGGTCTTCCAATCATTACCAAGAGCCACTGAGATGGTGAAGGAGTGTAGCCAGCCAGCCACACTCTGAGGCAGCATGGCCTGTGTACCATCAACACTCCACAGCAAAAGGCAGCATTGTTAATCATGTTTTGGGGGGTGACAGGAACCAGTTAAGAACATTCTAGTACTCTGGACTTATAGTTGCCTTCCCCACACATAGTCAGACTTGCCTAGAACCCAAGTATTAATTTAACCCCCTAATATATATGTATGAATGCATGTATGTATGTATGCATGCATGTGTGTATTTTTATGAGCTGGGATTGGGACCCAGGGCCTGGCACATACTAGACAAGTGCTCTCCCACTGAACTGTATTCATAGACTGTTCTGTCCTCTTTAATCAAGACCAGCAATTGTTAACAGAACCTTAAGGCATGATGGACCGCTGCTTTCCAGGAGAAGGCACCAGGCACCTGTTGACTCTAGGAACCCAGCTTATCTCCCAGGGACTGTGTACACCTTTGAGCCTAAAGGGTAGAGGACTGGGAGAAGATGTCCCACTGTCATAGGCATCCCGTTCCCCTTCCCTGATGGGCGGCATCGTGGGTCAAGAAGACAGGAAGTTGCTTTCCAGAAAAGGAGGCATGGGAACTCTGCAGGCCCTGTAGGTGGAAATGGCCTCGTGCACTTGCTTTACTCTACTTGACTGTGGAGTATGTGAAAAGGGTGTGACTTTGGTGGCACAGACTTCTCTAGTTGAGATAGACCACAAAGGAACCAAGAGCTGGCAACCATGGCCAACCGTGTGGCCCACAGCTGAATACAATCATTCTTTGATGGGGTTAAAGGGTACAGAAGAAACTAGGTACTATGTCGGCTGTCCACCTGGGTTTGTTCTAGAAGCAGCTGGAAAATAGGAAGAAAATGTCATTTAAATTAGGTAGAACTGGTAGAGATTCTGCTACTAGTGAGTCCGTGTGGCCCGGGTCTTGGAACTTCCCGGTGTTTATCTCAAAGAGCGTGAGGTGGGGTTAGCACTGGAGCCAGCCTGATCCCTGCACCAGTCCGTGGTGAGTTATCCAGGATGGGCAGACTCTTCCGTCTGCCATTTTGGCTCTTGGCTAGGGATATTTGTTATAGTCTGCTCAAAGTAAACTAGAATACCCCCTAGGGGATGTTTTAAATGGAACTGGAGAAAAATTTATTGTGACTGTTAAGTGGATAAAGAACAGAGACTCTCTAGGGAGTGCTCGATGTCTGTTGAGCCTTCCCATTAATGGGAGAGAGTGTGTGCAGAGACCTGGTTAATAACTGCCTTGGGCTGCCCTTAGCATTTACAGAGAATTGTATTGTGTCTTTCTTACTCTTTGGATTTTGCTTCCTTCCTGAAAACCCTTTGCCAGTTTCCTTTGTGTCTATGTCCTGTTAGCTTGGAGTGGCATATTTGATATACAAAGGTGTTTTGTTTTTTTTTTTAAACTAAGGGATTATCTGTAACTTTCCATTCCTCTTATCTCTGACTCCCAAGGTCATTAACAGATGGCTACCGTGGAATAGTTTCAAGCGCTTAACTTATCTACAGTATTTATCTTGCTCTGCATCGCCGAACATCTTCTCTCCTTTTAGGTGATGAAATCTTGGAGTCTGTTTCCATCAGGCTGCTGATATTGAGGATAGCAGGTCACTCTGGACCCCAGAGGCCCCTGAGCAGTCAGGACCCAGTGAACTTGAGGTAGGAGCCCTACTTACAGACTGGCATATCAGAATATTCCATCCTGCTCCTCAGAGGATGGATAGAAGACGAAGGGAGCCCAGGACTCGGGGAGGTGGAAATCTCTGTAGTAGGCATAGTTCTGTCTTCCTGACACCTATAGGGAATGAATGATTCACACAGAACCACGATCATACCAGCCAGAAGAGAGATCTTTAGGCAGTATGGCCAGTGCTAGGCTCCTAATTTTCAGCATTGACAAGGGAAAGCAGAAGTGAAAACTGAGGGGTTACATCCAGTTCATAAGTGTCATCTACGTGTTACAGTAGAGACAGCTCTCAACAATGTTTCTCAGAGGTGAGTTCCAAGGTGGGTGTATTAGTTACTTTTGAGTTGCCGTGACAAAGTCCCTGACAGCAAGAGCACAATGAAAAGTTTACCGTTCATCTAAAGCAGGGAGGGATAGGGATGTGGTTCGGTGCATGGCACTGTGAACATGGCGACAGACGAGAGCAGCAAGTGGCCCCGTGTGGGGGCTAAGCTATAGGCTTCAGAGACTCATCCTTAGATGATACTTAGATACTTCTACAAGCAAGGTGCCACCTTCTCAGAGGTCCGTGACTCCCAAAGCAGTGTTACCAGCTGGGGAGCAAGAACTCAAAACTAATATGAGTTTGCTTCACATCTTAGCAATGGATGAAGGAAAGTAAGGCCCACTGAGGGGAGCCGAGCAGCAACACAAGCAAACGTTGGTGCCCGCACTCGGCCAGGGATCGTCTGTGCTGGAAGCCAGAACTTGGGGGCTGGCGTGTGTAGGGCATGATGCAGTGTGGGCCTTAGCCAGGTCGCCTGCTATTCAGATTAAGGGAGTGGCTTCTGTGGGCATGGTGCTCCACTCCAGCCAGGTGTGACACCAGCTTCTGCCCTGATGTCTGGAGAGAACCTGCACCGAGATGATCCATTTGGAGACAGATTACTATTGGCCACAGTTGGGAACCACCCATAGGGCGACTGGCTAACCAAACTCATAAACCCCTTTCACTTCCTTGAATAGACCAGTTTGCTGCAGTCCACCCTCCACATGCTTCTCACCCAGCTCCCAGGGTCTGTGTGTTGACTCCTGCCTCTTGCCCCCTCACGGGGGAGACCCTGCCTCCCACTGGGGCCGGCACCGAGCAGAGGGACCCCAACACGCATGGGGGGAGGTGTTCATGAAATGGGACGACGGTCAGTAACCGGAAGTCCTTGCTCACTGTTGTTCTTTCGGGAATTGGGAAAGTTGAACCAGGAACCTCCTGAAGTATTTGAGTCCTAGAGGAAAAGGTGACAGGGGGAGAGACACTGGATGGTAGGGACACTCTAGGGAGACTGTTGTAGCCCAGGGGTGAAGGAAAGTGGTGTGGAAGCTTCATGCTGTCCTCGGGTGCCCTCCTCAGGGTTACAACTACCTTCCGGAAGCCTGGACTCAGACCCCCTAACAGCCCAAGCACTCCCACAGGCACCGTGTCCAGTGTCCATGTCCTTCCCCTGCTGGTCCCCAGCGCCCCAGACTTGGACTCTTGTGATGTTTCTTACCCAGGCGTCTCTTCAGCCTGCTCTCTGCTCCTGGACCCCTCTGTTTTGGATGCAGGGTCACCATCCAGCCCCTCGGTCCCTCCAAGCAAGGTGGAAATTCCCTCCCAAGCACCGTGCCCTTCAGCCTACTTTTCACACTCATCTCCTGCATCTAATCTTACAGAAAGTCAGTTTTGATTTTGCTTCTTCTGTGTCTTTATTTATAACTTGTTCTCCTGATTCAGATCTCCTCCGTTTTCCTTCCTTCTCCTGTGGCCTCATTGACAAAACGCAAGGCCTGGTCTAGTAAACTCACCCGCGTTTCCATGAGTAGATGTGACACTTTACAATGTCATGTATTATCCCATGTGGTCCTGGTGCTTTGTTTATTGATAGCTCCCGTCTTCTCCATCAATGGCTAGTATGTGGTATCTGAGCATTCCGAGGTAAGCTGTTAAATCCCTTATCACACACTACTTGACTGAAATGTGGACATTAGCATTTTTCCCTTTTGTGTTCTGTCCCCCTCAGTGACAACAGCCTTTCTCTGCCCTTTTTATGATTCTTAGCAGAACCAATGCCAGTTCTTCCTCCACTTATCCAAAAGGTTATTATCACCAGCTCTTTTCCTGCTGCAGAAGTTGCAGCCACACAAAGTGTTTCCTCTCTGATGAAACGCAGCGTAGTGACCCACCGCAGTAGTGAGTGTATCACTGGGTGAATTCCACAGAACCATTTTGTAGGAGTTAAAAATGGGGGTCAAGAATTGCTTCTCAGGGGGTGTTAAGGATGAAAAACATACAACTGCTGGTTAAAGAGGACTTCATAATGGAGAGTGTAAAGGGTTCCAATCAGCAAAATAGCAGCAGTGCGGCCACCCTCAGGGCCTACGGACTCCCCAGCCACAGGTTCTCGGGGAGATTTACAGCACCAGGTAAAAGTTTCCTCCTGTGGAGGGGCTTAAATCCTATCTGAAAGTGGTTGGTCACCCCGCGGCGTTCATGCCACTACCAGACCCCGAGGTGAATCTTGTCAGGCAGTTATTATTATAGCGTGCAAGGTCACAGCTGGACAGAACTGTGGATGACTTTTCTACCTAGCATTCCACATCTTTAGGTGTTATGAAAGCTAGTCAGCAAGAAGGAAATTCCTGGGTTAGTTCCAGCTTGATTTCTCTCTCCAAGTTGTGCAACCAAAGTATGTAGTTTCTTTCACAATGAGGTTTCACCATCAGGTTCTGGTGGGCGGCCAAGAACGATGGCCATAGCCTGCACTGTTTGGAGGGGTGTCTGAGACCCCTCCTGACCAAGAACTTGAGGGGAAGTGTCCCACCCTGACACTGGGCTTTTTATTTGGCAACCCGTGGCTTCTGGGAGGTCCATTATTTCCAGTAGAGTAAGTCTACCTAAACTCTTTGTGTGTATGTGTACAAACTGGGGAAAGTTTAGAGAGTAGTACGTTTCCACGTGGCTTTTTCAGACATCCTCAGTATGAATTACCCCCCATGCCCTCTTCTTCTCTGTCCTCCCATTCTCCCCCATTACCCTCCATTACTCTTCTTTGCCTCTTCAGAAATATTTGAATGATCTTCAGCTCATTATTGAATTCTGGGAGTTGTTGAAATATCAGCTCCACTTTATTTCTAATTGATAACATTACACTTATGAGTCCCCAGAAATACTTGTCAAACTTCCTGAAAAAGACAAGAGGTAGACAGAAGGTAGGAACTGATTGAAGGTCACATGACAAGTGGGCACCACATTGTGGCACTGGGTATATAACACAGCAGTAACCCACGTACAGAGGAGACGTTCTCCTGGAAGTTTGGAAAACTGCAGGCAAGTTGCTTTCTTTCTGGAACAGACAGACTTGGCATCTTCTAAACACATTTAAGTGAGTTGTGAGGGCCATGGCTGGTGACTAACTCGGTCACCTGGCTCAGTCACCCATACCTCTCTCTGAGTCAGCAAGGGCCCCAGGCGCTCCCTTTGAGATGTCTCGCTGCAGCCAGCTGACAAGCACTGCCTCTGTAGAGCAGTGGGAAGGCATGGCCTGGAGGGCAGCCACTTTCCTGCAGGGTCAGCTCAGTAAGTTGTCAGCAGATTCAAAGAGGCCACAGCTGCAAAGGGCACCCTGCAGCTCCTGACTAGAGCAAGCAGTGGCATTCAATGGCGGTCATGTGACCTACTTTCACTAATCTCAGAATTGGCAGCTGGAAGAAAGCATAGAGATCTTGTAGTTTAACCCCTTCAAGGACGGCTTCTTGTTAGAAGGTCTGGACTAGAGCTTTGCCACTTGGTGTGTGGGTTTTGATATACACCTGGGATTTGCTTAAATACCCCAATACATCTTCAGGGATGCCTGAGCTCGGTGAATTCTTCCTTCTTTGGATGAGGGCTCTTTCCCATGATGCTCACCCCTTTCTTGAGATTTGGCCTTTTAGTATAACATGGAGCAAGTCTTTCCTGCTTTCTTCAGGGTGATATTCAGCCTCATGAAGATAATCATCTTTCTTCTATAAGTCGGCCTCTACCTAAAGGACTGTCTCCTCCAGCCTCAGCCATCATGGCCCACGGTTTCATGAGTCTTCATGATCTCTCTTTCTTCCTTTGGACAATTTTCTTGTTTATAATTAATGCAGAGTCTCCTAAAAGGATTAGAGTTGGTTTATGATAATGATAAAAATGTAGCAAGGTATATTTTATTTCTGATAGAAAAAGGAAAATAAGGATATGGAAAAATGAGTGAGCAGACGTGGAACCCCGAAGGTTTAACAAGGCTGACTGTCCTCTAGCACAGAATTTGGCTCTGAGCATTCTTTTATAAATAAAAGTTTATTATTATTACTCTGTGTGTGGGGATGGGGTAGGGTAGGATGGGTGGACAGTGTGCATGCTCAGTGTGGAGGTCAGAGGACAACTTTGTGGAGTCAGTTTTCTCCTTCTTCCTTATATGGGCCCCAGGGATTGAATTTAGGTCACTAGCCTTGCACGGCAAGTGCCTCTACCTGCTGAGCCATCTCGCCACCCCTGGCTCTAGCATTCTGAAGAATTCTGGGTACTCACTGTAAAAAAGGAGACTGTATATGATACTCTTAGGAGAATCATTTTTCTGGACTTCAAGCTTCTTGTGCAAATTTTTTATGCAAACACTTGAGCTTATAATAACTTTGGGTTTACAGAGGCGTTGCAATAATTACAGAGTTCTATGTTCCTTATCCAGTTCTCTAATGTTAATATATTACATAAGCTTTGCCCAGTCTAAGAAATTAATGCTGGTATATAATTATTAACTAATCCCCAGACTTTATTTGGATTTCACTAGCTTCGTACTAGTATCTTCGTACTAATTCTGTTCCAAAATTCAATCCAAAATCCCTGGTGAATTTGGTCCTCTGAGCTCTCTAGTCCCTTCTGGTTTGTGAACTTCTCAAACTTTCTTTCATATAGGAGTTTTACTGTTGTTAACGGCAATGTTAAATCATTTCCCTTTTGGTGCTGTGCTGGGTCTTGAACTCAGGGCCTTGTATGTGCTAGGCAAGTGCTCTAACACTGAGACATCTAGTTATTTATTTATCCCTATGAAGAGTTTCCTTAAATAATGAGATTCATAATTGAAACAGAAGCAGCTTTCGTTGCTATATCTTGCAGTGATGCTCAGCCACAAGTAATGTGGAACATCCCGGTGAGGAGGACTGGAAAGATGGCACAGTGGTTAAGAGCACGTCTAGCTCCTCCAGCGACTGGAGGTTAGTTCCCAGCACCCATGTCAGGCAGCTTACAAGTGCCTGGAGCTCCAGTTTCAAAGGATACAATGCCCTCTTCTGATCTCCTACACACCGGTGCTATACACACACTCACATAGACAAACATCCATACACATAAATAAAAATAAAGTCTTTAAAAAAATGTCATGGGGCTGGAGAGATGGCTCAGCAGTTAAGAGCACTGGCTGCTTCTGCAGAGGACCAGAGTCGGATTCTTCACCCACATAGTGACTAACAACCGTCAATAATTCCAGTTCCAGGGGATCCCACACCCTCTTCAGGCCTCCATGGGCATTGCACACCCTGATGTACTTATATACATGCAGAAAAAAATTCATACCCATAAAATAGAAATAAATAAATTTAAAAATTGAAAGAGAATACCCATCCTCTTGCTGAATGTAAAGGTTCACTCTGTGCGAGTCATCTTCCCCTGCTCTTTACTTTCCTCCCAGCTTGGTGACTGGGAGCTCTCTCCAGATGTCCAGCTTGGTGACTGGGAGCTCTCTCCAGATGTCCAGCTTGGTGACTGGGAGCTCTCTCCAGATGTCCAGCTTGGTGACTGGGAGCTCTCTCCAGATGTCCAGCTTGGTGACTGGGAGCTCTCTCCAGATGTCCAGCTTGGTGACTGGGAGCTCTCTCCAGATGTCCAGCTTGGTGACTGGGAGCTCTCTCCAGATGTCCACCCCCTTTCTGTTCAAGTTGTTTTAACCTGAGTGTCTGTGATCCATAAGAACTAGGGCAGGTGCATGGTGGCAGTTGCGCAGTGGTGATGGGACAGTTGTTAATCAGGCCAGATAAAAAGGGACTGGGGAGGAATGCATAGTAATGGTCTGGAAAACAGGCATTACTCAGACAGAGTGACACTGGTCTGGTTGAACAGATCGTCCTTTGGCAACATGAGCAGCCTTCTCCGCTAATGGCTGTGCACTGGCCTACTTCACACCGTTTGTTATAGGACTTTGCAACCCTGAGGACCAGCTTTAAGAATTCATTTGCCATGAGTCCTTCCGGCCTAGATGAGCAAGAGTTTTGGGCCTCAGATGGTCACTTACCTGAGACTAGGTAGTATATTAATCCCAATTAATGTGGTGTGTGTATATGTGTGTAACAAGGTCTCCTATTTAGCCTAGTCTGGTCTTAAACTCACATACCTTCTGCTTCAGCCTCCCTAGTACTAGTATGAAAACTTTTCAAATGTCTTGAAATGCAATATTTCATCAGGAATGGAAAATTCATTCTCATGTAAATAACATATTTTAATTTAACCCATTAAGTGCTTTTAGAACATTTGTGTGGTGATTGTAAAAAGAGTAGAATTAATGGACTTAGAAATTGTGACATAGGTTCAATTTAATTCCAAGGATATTATTTTGGGATGGTGCCTGTGACTGGCATTATGCTGGGGGCTGGGGGAATATAAATAGTCAAGGTCTCCAGCCATGAGCACTAGTCACTTGGTAAGACACAGAACAACAGAGAACTTCAAAATCAGGTGTGGCACATGTTGTGAGAGACGCTCCCAACGTGCTATGGGAGCTCTGCGGAAGGTATGTACCCAACCTCGGAGCTTAGGGACAGCTTCTTAGAGGAGGTGACATCTGGGCTGAATAAAAGGACACTGGAAGAGAGACTTGGCTACTTAGGTAAGGGCATACCCATGTATGACTCAAGCAGCTCTAATGTGTAACAATGATGCTGGACCACAAGCAGTTCTGTCTACACAGGTGTAAAGTCTCTTGATGAGTGGAAATATGGAACCAGGAAACCTTGCTACAGGGCTCAAGTTTTTCCTTCAGCTGATGGAGAAGCCTAGAGGGCTCTCATCTGGGTGTGACATTTTTCTGTTTTAGAGAAACTTGAAGGATGGGTTCAGTGGGAGCCAGCTGGAATGCTGGGGATTCTGGGAAAGATGCTGGTTGGAGTATGCTGTTGTGGCCCCCTGTTGTCTCTGCAGGGATAAAAGGCTCATATGACAGTGTGGTTCCCCATGAGAACCTGTGTCATCATTGAGTGTAAGTAACACCAAAGATAGGTGTGGACTGGCAGAGGGCTACTGTGTTTTCTGTCACACTGACGGAATGGAAGCCCACAGACCTGGGAGGGAGTCAGGCACCCACTGATCCCATGGGCACCAGTTACTGCCTCTCTAGTTCTGACTCTTTCAGAAGTTTTCTCTGTTTGGTTGGCCTCCTCTCTTTCTGTGTGGCTGAACGACAGGACTTCCTGTGGTCATTTCAATAGACTAAGTCAAGAAATGGGCACTTCTTACAAGAAGTGATCTAGCAGTGAAAAGACAAACAGCTCTCAAGAAGTTCTGAATCAGGAATGAAATAGTAGCATTTCTCCTGACACAGATTGGGTCATAAACTCCTCTTCTGAGACTGTATGTGTTTTTTTCAACTTGCAGATCCAGTGATGTGTTCCTTGTCTTTGCAGCCTGAACCTGTCGCCTCAGGGCTGAAAGATCATGAATTTTAATATCGAAGCTGAGATATCAGTATCTCTCTGGGGTGTAAAATAGCTCAGTTACAGAAACATTTTCAGTTTCCTCCAACATCTGATGATTTTTTCTTCTCAGGGAGAAATAAATCAATGATATATTATTGGGCACATTTTGAAATTACCTGGAAAGGCTGCGGTGGGGCCGTGAAGCCTCTATGTAAGCAGTAGCTTAGGAATTCACTCAGCACTGATTCTCAGGCTGAGAGTCTTCCCTGCAGCTCCTGAGTGATACATTTACTGACTTAGTGTCTGACGGGGTGGAGAGACATCTTCAGTAACTGACTTTCCATGACTTTCCTGTCCCCGTTCAGCCCAGATAAACAGCAGAGTCCAACGCTTGCTGCCACACTCAATAATTTCATATTTTATACTTAGAAGAAACCAATCAGATATGAACACAATATGGTGGTGTCAACTGTGTCATCTGTCCAAAGAGTAAAAAGAGTTCAAACTATCTTCTTATGGTTTGCATTTGAAAATGTTCCCCAATGGACTGGGAAGATGGCTCAGTGGGTAAGGAGCTTGCTGTGAAAGTATGAGGACCTGAGTTCAGAACGCATGTGAAGCCAGACATGGTAGCTTATGTTTGTAATTTCAGCACTTCTCTGGTGAGACCAGAGGCAGAGACAGAAGAATCCTTACAGGCTCTCAGGCCAGTGAGGCTGGCCTATCCAGCAGTGAATGAGAGATTCTTCATTAAACGACATGGAAAGTGAAGACTGACACCTGAGGTTGTCCTCTGACCTCCACATGTATGCTCTAGCATGTGTGTGCCCACACTCACAGACATTCATCGGTAATACATACATATATATTATCTCTCTGTCTCTGTCTGTCTCTCTTCCTCACACACACACACACACACACACAGATTTTTTTAAATGTACCCTGAAGACGAGTTAAGGGCTTGTCAGTCAGCTGCTAGTCTTTTGAAAGGTGATTGGATCATTCAGGGTCTCATTTGCCGGGTCGACTGATCCGCTGATGAATTCATAACTGAGTGGACTATTCGGAGGTGGGGCATTCTTGGAGGAAATAGATTATTACAGGCAAAGCTTTGAAAGATATGTCCTGTCCTAGATTCTTTCCTCTTCCTCCTCCTCTTTTAAAACATTTTTTATTATTTTTATTCTATGTGTATGAGTGTTGGATTCTCTGAAACTAGAGTTACAAACGGTTGTTAGCGACCATGTGGGAATCGATCCCAGGTCCTCTGGAAGAACGGCTGCAGTGTTCTTAACCACTGAGCATCTCTTTTGCTCTCCTTCTCTTCTGTTCTTTTTATTCTTCCTCTTCCTTCTTCCTTTCTCTCTCTCCCCCCTCTCCCCACTCTGCCTCTTACCGGTAGTTATGAGGTGAGCTTCTGTGCTGGATAGCTTCGGTTGTCAACTTGACACACCTCGGTGGAGAGAGCCTCAATTGAGGAATTTCCCCCATTGGAGTGGCCGGTGACCATGTCTGTGAGGCATTTTCTTCGTTGTTGAGTGATGTGGGAGGGTTCCGTGCACTGTGGGTGGTGCCGCCCCTGGGTAGGTGGTCCTGTGTTGTACAAGAAAGCAGACTGAGCATGGGCTAGGGAGCAACCAGTAAGCAGCTTCAGCTCCTGCCTCCAGGTTCCTGTCCTGATTTCGCTCAGTGATGAACTGGGACACCAGAGATGTAAGATAAGATAAACACTTTCCTACCCAAATTGGTTTTGGTCAGTGGTTTTTGTCACAGCAATGGAAGGCAAACTAAGTCAGCCCTCTGTCACGCTTCTTCACCGTGATCTTCTTCTTCATAGGCCTGGAAACATGGAGCCAAGTGACCATGGATGGAAGCCTTTAAATGGTGAGTGGAAAATCCATGCATTTTGTTTTTGTTGCTAAAATTGTGATGACTCTGTTTAGAAATGAACTTTGATTTGTGTTCTAGTTGCTCAGTAGGCGTTCTGCGAGCATGAACTAGTACAGGCCGTATTCGTCAGGTTTCTTTGATGTTGCTCCATCCACCTTATCCCCATGCTTTGCTCTTTGTAAACAGGTCTTTAATTATTTTTATTTTGTGTAAGTGTTTTGCCTGTATGTAAGTGTGCCATCTGTGTGCAGTCCCCTCTGAGGCTGGAAGAGAGTGCTGTATCCCCTGAAACTGGAGTTATAGATGGTTGGTAACTCCATGTGGGTGCTGTGAACCAAACCTGGGTCCTCTGCAAGAGCAGTCAGTGCTCTTAGCCACTGAGCTAGTTCTCCAGTCCTGCAAGCAGGTTTTAAAGGAAGTCTCCACCTGGGGGTGGACTTTACTAGACGAAACTTCACCACCTAGAGGGCAGCCAGGTGGTGCCTACATAAAAATTTCAGAATTCTTCTCTAAGGAAGATTTCTCCAAACAAATTATTTATTTGTATCTTATATACAAGAATGTTTTGCCTGCATGTAAGTGCACCTGTGTCATTCGATGCCCACGGAAGTCAGAAGAGGGTGTTCCCTGGAACGGGAATTAGGGACAGTTGTTAGTCACCTTGTGGGTGCTGGGAACTGGACCCGAATCTCCTGCAAAAGTAGCTGGTGCTCTCAACAGCTGAGCCATATCTCCAGCTCCGGGATTTGTTTCTCTTTGCTCTCTTATCTACTGAATCACTTACTCAGATTGATCATATGGCTCTGTGTTATTCCTTTGTTGTTTCAGTAGCTCCAGCTGTGGGCAGATGCCACGGTTTCAGAGGCTCCTCAGTTCTTTGGATAGGTCTGATCCTTTTATGCTTTTGAGCCTGACTTCTGAATGGCTAGATTATCAGATTATCTTGGGTTTGCTTCAACCCTAGAGTTAGCCAGTTCTCCAAGGAGCATTGGCTCCATGTACTGTAGAAGGACCCTTAGAACACAAGGTCTGGATCTGAGAGTGGGGCTACTCGGTATCATTGCTTTTAGGGTCTCAGCAGGCAGAGTGACAGAAGGTGATATGTATCTCACCTCTACCCACATACATACATACATCAGTAATTATTCCTAGATCTTTCCGTGCTTCAGCTCATACTGATGGCTCTCATCCTAATCCAGCCCCATGGATCACTCTTGCCTACCCTTCTTACTTATCTATAATGTCTTTAACATTGAGGAATCTAGCCCTCACCATTGACAATGCATTTACTTTGGAATTTAACCCTAGTGTATAGGTAAATAAGCTTTGAGGTACTAAGAGATGGCTCAGTGGTTAAGAGCATTTCCTGCTCTTACAGAGGACCTGATTTCAGTTCCCAGCATTCACGTCATGTAACTCCAGCTCCAGGGGATCTGACACCCTCTTCTGGCCTTCAAGAGCACTGCTATCACACATGCACATACCCTTCTCCATATACACATAGTTAAAAATGAAGGGGCTAGAGAGATGCAATTAAGCATCTCAGCAATTAAGAGCCCTGGCTGCTCTTACAGAAGACCTGGGTTCGAATCCCAGCACCCACAAGGCAGATGACAATTATCTGTAACTCCAGTTCCAGGGAATCTGACATCCTCTTCTAACCTCCGTAGCCACTGCACAACACAGGTGCACTTACATACAGACGGACAATACACTAATACACGCACACACACACACAAATGAAGAAAATATTTTTTAAAAAATGAATCTTTAAAATTATTTTTTATTTTTATTTCTATGAGTGTTTTGTCTGTATGTAAGTATACCATGTACCTGCAGTACCCACAGAGGCCAGGAGAGGGCATTAGATTCCTTGGAACTGAGATGGTTGTTAGACACTATGTGGGTGCTGAGAACTGAACCTGGGTCTTCTGCCAGGAACAGTCAGTGTTCTTGACCGCTGAGCCATCTCTCTAGCCCCATGAAAGAAATCTTTTTTTAAAGATCAGTTTTGGACTTGCTATTTCATACTCTGTGAGAAACAATTTTCCTAGAGTATGCTCTTCATATGTAGTTCCTTTTGTTTTTAGTTTAGCAGTTTTGTCAAAGAACAATTTTCTAAAATTACTTGTAAGTGTCTACTCTTTTTGGTGAGTTCATATATATGTATGGTTAGTTGGTTAGTCTTAAGACTCTGTGATCAAAGTCTACATTCTATCCTGGGAACCTCAAAATTACTAGGTGATTTAGCCGGTTGAAAATATTTGTTGAAATGCATTAGAACTCACTCTTTGTAGTGTAGAAATCCATTGGTTTGATAAATGTACAGTCACCCTAGTACCATACAAAGTCATTCCATCACCCTAAAACTCCTCTGTATTTCCTTTGTAATAAACTGCTTTCTTCCCACTCCTGGAGATGACGCATTTGTCTCATCTCTATTGTGATTTGAATGTGAAATGCTCATAGGCTCAAGTGTTTGAACACTTGGTACCCAGTCACCGGGAGAATGATGGATATGTATAACTACGTGTGTGTGTGTATGTGTGTGTGTATATGTGTGTGGGGGGGTGGGTGTTTGGAAGGTTGTGGAGTCTTTAGGAGTTGGAACCTTGCTGGAGGAAGTGAATCACCAGGCTGAGCCTCGGGGTTTGATAGCCTGACCCGATTCCTCTCCATTCTATCTCCTGGACTTCTGATGTAAAGTGATGAACTTCCTCATACTCCTGCTGCCATTTGTGGTGGTCAAGATCCATTCTTGGACTATAAGCCAAATCAAGCCTCTTCCATTAAGTTACTCCTTGTCAGGTATTTGATTGACATAACTAGGAAGGTGTGAGGTGGACTGAATTGTGTCCCATCAAAGTTCCTCAGTTAAAGCTCTAATCTCCCAGTGATTATCTGTGGAGATAAGCTTTCAAGAGGTAGTTAACTAGCGTACATTAACTGTACAAAATAATGGGTTTGATTATGACATTTTCATACATGTGTATAATACACTTTGATGATTTTTACTCCCAGGGTTTTCTTTAAATGCCTTTTCTGAGATAGAACTGATCCACTTCAAGTATGAATTTTTGTGTGGACTGTTAAGCTAGAAGTTTTTTACTACAGTAAGGTCTACATAAAATTGGTGTTTTAATCATTTGAAATGTATAGTTCCTTGGCATTAAGTATATTCATACTGATGTACGACCATTCTTACACTTAGCCAAGGACTTTTCATTTCCCCCCACTGAAACACACTCTGGACCCATTTGAACACTAGCTCCTGTTCCTCTTCCTCCTGGCCCCTGAGAAGCCTCCTGTATCTTCTGCCTTTGATTTTCACTTCCCTAGGCACCTCATGTAAATGGAATCCTGGAGCGTGTGTCTTTATTTGTTGTTGTTGACTTATTTCAGTTAACAGTACATTTTCCAAACATCTTCATTTGTAATGGGTCAGAATTCCCTTTTTTTATGAAGACTCAGTACC
This sequence comes from Eospalax fontanierii, assembly GCA_035773235.1. Lineage (NCBI taxonomy): Eukaryota > Metazoa > Chordata > Mammalia > Rodentia > Spalacidae > Eospalax > Eospalax fontanierii. The sequence goes on along the minus strand of CM069542.1, from coordinate 55,315,568 downwards.
CTGTGGGTATGAACCACATTTTGTTTGTTGATCTGTTTTTAGACAGTGAGTTATTTCCCCGTTTTGGCTACCATGAATAATGCCGTTATCAATACTGACCTACAAAGTTTTTAATTAAAAATGGTAATTAGTTAATATTAGCACATTCATTTGATTTTAAGACCAAAAAATGGATAGCCAGTGAAAATTCTACTTCCTGCCATTTCCCACAGCCATTCTGGTCCCTTCCATCTATAACCTTTGTTATCAGCTTCTTCTAGATCCTTCTGGAGACACATGGCTTCCCTTTCTTCTTGACACAGATAGCACTTACTGTCCTCTACACACTGTTGCCTCCCATTTTCAACCTTTTAAATTTAATAATGTTTGAAGATCTAAATTAAGAGCCTTTAAAAATTAAAGATGCATTTATTTATTTTTGTGTGCATGTGTGTCTGCCTGAATTTATATGCACCACATGCATGCAAGAGCCTGAGGGTGCCAGAACAGGGTGACAGATGCTACGGAGCTGGAGTTGCAGGCAGTTGTGAACTGCCTGGTGTGGGTGCTGGGATCTGAACTCAGGTCCTTTGCAAAAATAATATGCGTTCTTAACTGCTGAGCCATCTCTCCAGCCCCAAACCGTTCCTCTTCTTCTAGCTCCATCAAATAGTACTGTATGTATGTACTGTGCTTTATTTAACCATCTATTGCTGATTGACATTTAGGTGACTTCCAATTCTGAGCTTTGGGAGCACAGCTGTAAAAATGAATAATCTTGTAGAAACGCCATTTTTATGTATGAATATATTTGTATGATACATTCCTAGAAATGGAGTTAGCCAAAGATGTTGCATGAGTAATGTGTATGAATATAGCCAAATGTGTATATATAGAGAGATCTATATATATCTCAAAATTACTCATATATCCATGAGTAACATATTTAGCCAAATTGTCCTCCATGGAAGCAGCTCCAATTTATGCTCCCATCAGCGATACTTAGGAGAGCCTGCCTGTACAACCTTGCCAACAAGTTCAATATCAAAGGTTTTGGTTTTTTTTCTAATCTGATGGCGAAATGTGGAGTCTGTTGCTCGCTTGTTCCAGAATATGCACAGTAACTCTGATCATTATTGTACCAATAAAATCAGGCTGTGAAGATGGCACAGTTCTCATCTGGCATCTTGTCTGGTGTGTACCTCAGGGGGGCCATGGGAAGATGGTGGGCAGTGAAGCTACCCGGCCCCAGGAGCTAGGATGGGAGGTCACAGAAATCAGCAGGGAGAGGGTCATTCCAAGAGCAGAAACGGGACTGCGAAGCTGGCTGCTTGAGGGACTCCTGTACCAGCAGAGTCCACTTACCTCCAAAGGGAGATGGCGCCGGTGGGGGCGGGGCGTGAGGGGGATGGAGGGATAGGGATGACGACAGGATGGACTGGCGACTGTTTTGCTTTCTTCCCATTTCTGAACGTATTGATTCATTTCTGTTGTTCCTACTTTGTTATTGCTTGTTGAGTGGATTCAGTTATGAGTTATTTTATCTGATAGGTCAGTAGATCTGAGAAGGTTCGTATGGGTCTACCAGCTTGGACTTTGAACTGGGTGTGGTAACTGGAATGGAGAATTAGATTGTTCTCACTGATAGACTGAGGCAGATGCTGCCGGATTCCTGATGAAAATTCATATTTGACCCATTCTATTTTTTAAAAAGATTTATTTATTTTTATTTTGCCTGCATGTTTGTATGACCATTAAATGCACGCAATACTTGTGGAAAACAGAATGGAACATTGGATCCTCTGGAATTGGAGTTGCAGACAGTTGTAAACTGCCATGTGGGTGCTGGGAACCCAACTTTCAGTCCTCTGTAGAGCAGCCAGTGCTCTTAACTGCTGAGCCATCTCTCCAGGCAGTTTCAGTCACTATTAACAGGACGGTTTCATTGCTTAGGGCTGACGACACGCCCTGATGCACACAGATGTCTCTCTTCTCCATACTGGTGGGATGTGTTCCTGTCTGGAACTCTGACCAGATCAGGTAACCAGTCCTGGCTAGGTTGCTCCCAGTTCTTCATGAAGGTGATTGCTGGAACCACTCCATGTTCTGTGTCAGTTGCCGAGAAAGGTGAAAACTCTGAGATTTTGTTCCACCCTCGGCTAATAAACCATCCCACGTTCATGAATAGGCAGAAGACGTAAGACTCCCAGACAAAGACAGAGGACTTCATCACTCACTGCTGTGAATGGTCATGCCAGGTTTCTGAGCCCCAGGGGTGGAAAGCTGTCTGGGCAGTTTCTGCATACATAGTTGGGTGTACTTAAAGAAGAAACAACAATAGGGGCTGGAGAGATAACTTGGAGGTAAAAGCATTGGTTGCTCTTGCAGAGGACCTGGGTTCAGTTCTTAGTACCCAAATGGTGGCTAATAACTACCCAGAACTCCAGTTCCAGGGGATCCAGCATCCTCTTCTGACCTCTGCAGGCATGAATGACATGGTACACTTACACACATGCAGGCAATACACTTATACACATAAAATAAAAATAATTATAAAAAAAATAAACTAAAGTGATCTGCTGGATAACTTTAGTGTCAACCTGACACACTTGGTTGGGGGCGGGGCGTCCTCAATTGGGGAATTGCCTCCATTGAACTGGTCTGGAGCCTTGTCCATGAGGCATTTTCTTGATTGTTGAGTGACATGGGAGGGCTCAGCCCACTGTGGGCAGTGCCAACCCTGGGCAGGTTGTTCTGTAGTGTATAAGAAAGTGGGCTGAGCATGAGCCAGGGGAGCAAGCCAGTAAGCAGCGTTCCTCCGTGGCCTGTGCTTCAGCTCCTGCCTCCAGGTCCCTACCTTGGGCTCTCTCAGTGATGAACTGTGACCTGGGAGATGTAAGCTAAATAAACCCTTTCCTCCCCAAGTTGATATTAATCAGGAGTGTTTTGTCACAGCAATGGAAAGAAAACTAGAAAAAGTGACCTGAATCTTTGATCCTAGGCATTAGCATGCCTGATTCTTGGAAGGCATTAACTCTGTTACGTTCAGTGGAGAACAAGATGCCTATATTTGACTGTAGAGGGAGACACTGTCTCTCTACTTTAAGGTGGTTATGTCTAGAGGTATCCTTGAAAGTATACTCTGGGGTTAGAGTTGGTAGAGTACTTGCCTAACATACATGACAGCCTGGGTTATAGCCTTAGCACCACATAAAATGGGATGTGGACACATACCTGTAATCCAGCACTGGGCAGGCTGAGGTAGGAAAACTGAGAGATCAAGGCCAGTCTGTGCTATATAATGAGTTTAAGACCGGCTTAGGCTACAGACATTCTACTCCGAGACTCATAGAAAGGTGGGGAAACTGGGAAACTGCCTCCAGCGTTGGTCTGCGTTCTTAGTCGTAGATAACAGCAATGAACTGTGACTGGTTTAAGCAGAAGGAACTTGTTAAAACGATATAAGACATAACTATTACAATTATTTTTACCGTGTGTGTATATATGTATTGGTATGCCTGTGCCACAGAACATGTATGGATGTGAGAAGACAGCTTGTTTGAGAGTGCTTTCTCTCCTTTCACTATCTGGGTCCTAGGGGTCTAATGCAGGTCACCAGGCTTTACCTGCTGAGCCATCTCCCTGGCCTGACCTAACCATTTTAGAGAATCAGATAAAGGTCAGTATCAAATCCACTTGGAATATGCTCATGGATGGGATTCAACAACTCCTTTTCTCAGAATATACCCTCCAGGAATCTTGCACATGGAAACCAGGAGACAGACATGCACAAAGCGGGTATAGCAATACTGCTTCTATTAACATAACACGACATTAGAAATAACTCATACATCTGCCCACAGGGGAACGTACAAACTATGCATTCACTCAGTAGAATTCTATAGTGTCACAGCAGTAAAAACGAGTGAGTAGCTGAATACATCATTCCGAAGAAATCCCATAATCATAAAGTTGAGTGAGAAAAGCCAGAAGGATGAATGCAGTGTGCCACCATTTACAAGGATCCTAAGACTACAAGATGATTACCATTCAGCGCTCATGATTTCATGCATATGTAGTGAAGCATTAGATACAGGAGCCAAGTGTTGCCTTTTTTGGGGACTGAAATGATTTGTTGCTTTCCTTTGCTTTTAAGTTTTTCCATCTGTATTTCCTCTATGTGTTACCTTTTACCCACTAAATTTAAGCTTTAGAAGCTAATACTGTGGTAGGGGCATGCAGACTTAGACTTGGAGGACGCCAAACCAGGACCAGATGACAGCACATCCCCTCATTTCAGTCCAGAGTTGGCCTCAGGAGGGCACATGGTCTCCATCTCCCCTCTGAGCACAGCGCTTTCTAACATGCTGGGACCCCTAGCTCTGGACAGAGGCTGCTACTCCCAGCACTGACCTCCCTCCCTCCCTCCCTCCCTCCCTCCCTCCCTCCCTCCCTTCCCCTCTCTCTCTCTCCCTCTCTCTGCTTAAACTTGTGGGCAGCATTGCCCGTGCTCCATGCACCTCATCTGTCTCACTTGGTCCTATTTCAAAGGCAAAGGTGAGTGGACCTGGTCATGGAATTCCCGCAGGAGACTGAGGAAGGTGACCAGTTGTATTTGCAGCCTCTTCTGTGGGAGATGAAGTCTGCTCATCATTGAAATTTATACGACTGGAAGCAACCTAAATGTTAGGAGGAGGCTCAGATTTGGTGTTATTAAAAACAATGAATTCACCCAAGACAAACCTTCACTGTACATAGTAAACTGGAGCAAAGTTGTGGCTCAGGAAGAAGAAATAAGACATGAAGATGTTGAAGTGGCTTTAAAAAATATTTTATTTGTATTTCATGTGTATGAGTGTATTGCCTACATGTGTGTAAGTGTACCTGTGTCATGCAATTCCCACTGAGGTCAGAAGAGGTGTCGGATCCCCTGGAACCGGAGTTAAGGATGATTGTTAGCCACCATGTGGGTGCTAGGGATCGAGCCCAGGTCTTAACTGCTGAGCCATCTCTCCAGCTCCTGAAGTGCTTTTTTTTTTTTTTGAGAGCATGAAGAAAAAAAAAAATCCAGTGGAGATAACATCAAATGAGCTAAACTTTCTGGTTATAAGGAGTACTGAAATCTCAGTCTGCATTTCCTAATTATTTACTGTGATTTTTATTAAACCAAAAGGATCGCTTTTATTGGACAATAAACTCCTGAAAGTTAAGGACCGTCTCTTTCCTTGGAAAGGTGTCATGCTTCCTAGGAAATTAATGAGGAACAGAGCTTGAATCTGGGGTCACTACTGAAGTCCATTCATGGTTTGTTTGTTTGTGGTGTGAGAGGGTTGAACTAGGTCCCTGAACATGCCGGGTGTGTGGATTACTGTGGATCCCATACCTCCAACTTGATCATCCATAGTTGTGTACCAGGTGCCTTTCTGGGAGAAGCCTCTCATGCCCACTTCCCTATGTATTAAAGACAAAACCCCAACATGAATAAAATTAGATCTGAGCCATTGAGTAAACATTCCTCCTTGCCTTATCTCTGGGCTCTTGGCTTCAGCCTCTAGCTCTGGCTCAGAAGGCACTCGCTGTGTTTCCCACTTGGCTTCCCCATGCGGTTCACAGACAGGGAGTCTGCTTGTGCCTACTCCGTGGCACTTCTGCCTGCTCGGTGCAATCCTTCTTGTTCCCACACAGCCTCTAGGAGATTTTTACATGCCAGTTGGACTTCACGGTCTCTGGTTTTCCCACTCATGAAACAATTCACTGAACAAATGGAATATCAGATGTGAGCTCAGCGCCAGCGTAAATGACAAGGATCGTGCTGTCATGGTGCTGGCTGCTGTAATGGGAGTGATGGACTTGCAACTCATCCAGGAACCTGAGGGCTGAGGTGCAGTGTGATGAGCATTTCTCCTGCCATCTGCCCCAGGAGTGTGACATCTGCTGCTATATCGAACTCCTGAGGTTTTTTGAACAAATGAATGTTCAGGTAATGATCACTTATTTGGTCGGAATATTTTGAGAAAATGCCATCTTTACCCAAGGCTCTCAAACCATGATTTTCTATTGACTTTCCATTTACCTCATCTTGGTGGTCTTTTGAGTTAGGGAATTAGGTCCCATTTCAAACTTCCTGTTTCACATGGTTTCCGAAGCTCCATTCCCATGTCTATCTCCCCTTCTTCCTACTGAGAAGGATCATGACTAAAATCACTTCTACCGAGAACTCATTATGAAGATGGCAGTGAAATGACTTTATCAACAATCTCATTAATTCAACCACTCGGGACAGGCCCCGACGGAGATTAGTCAAGGCTGTTATGTTGCAGGGGGCGGGCCTGGTGGAGCACCAGAGGGACCACTGGGCCCATCTGGCTGTGAATGCTCAGTTCTAAGGAGGAAGAGTGGAAGGAAGAAAGGGAAGTGCAGAATTCTGGCTGCTGGAAAGAGGGGAGGCTATGGATAGAGGAGCCATCCAAGTGAGAGTCGAGATGACGTGTGAACAAAGCTCAGCGTCATCGTTGAGATGACATGTGAACAAAGCTCAGCGTCATCATCGAACAAGAAGTCAGTTGTAGAATGGGATAAAAGATTTGAAATCTACAAAACAGCTCTGTGATGGTTTGGACGAGAATTGTCCCCCACAGGCTCACATATCTGAATACTTGGCCCCCAGCTGGCACCAGTGTTTGCAGAGGCTTAGAAGGTGTGGCTTTGCCGGAGGAAGCAGGTCACTGGGGGTGAGTGCTCATAGACTCACTTCAGCTTAGTTTCTCTGCTTTCTGCATGTGCTTGAAGATGTGAGCTCTTTGCTTTCTTCTCCAGCTGCCTCTGTCACCACGCCTCCTGCCACAATGGATTCCTCCATCTGGAACCATAAACCAACTAAACTCTTCCTATTAGTTGTCTTGATCATGGTATTTTATCACAGCAGCAGCAAATTAACTGATACAAATTCCTTATGATACTTATATGTAGCACACTCAAGTACTAAAACTGTTAAATGTGCCCGCACATGGGGAATTGTGAATTCAGGGTAGGTAGGAAGGCAGTGGGATCCAGGCTGGACTCGATCATTGTAATGTTGAATTGTAATGACGGAGGGAACATTTTTGGCAGGAGCTTTGACACCCAACAGACACAGCTAAGGTCTTAGAGTAGACAGAAAACAGACCTAGATAAAGAGCCTTCTGAGTACTATCTGGGCTCTAGCTGGACTGTGGGGCTCTTGGATAAGTTTCTTCAATCCATTCCGGGCTCTCATAGAATAGAGAAAATCCTATTTGGCTCTAGTGCCCTTCAAAGGTCCCCGTGTAAATCTCTTTCTTCATGTGTATGAATGAATACTTCGTCATGTTGAATTCTCCAAATGAGAGATTCTTTTGAGTAGATATTGCTGAGCTTTAGGAGTATGATTGAATTTTAAAGGAGCATGGTTGAAGTCTGGAGGAGGTATGCTTGAACTTAGTAGATGTGGTTGAACTTAATAGGTGTGGTTCAGGCAGGAAGAGTTCCTAGCAAGGAAGCTCTATATCTATCGGCATTATAGAGCTCCGATGCATAAGACAAAACTGTTCTATGACATGAGGAAATCTCTGGCCAGTGTTGAGGAAAACATCCCCAAAGCTCTTCCTGAATTCCATATCCCCCATCTTTGGGTTGTCTCTATCCCTGACAGCCCTTGTTGGAACCTTCTAGAATACAGTGTATGGAGGATTCCCAAAGGAAGAAAGTGGAGAGGAGGTATTTTATTTCTCTGTCAAAGTGATCTGGTGTCATCTGTGAAGAGATGGTGCCTGTGGCCCTCTGGCCTGCTCTTCCTCATGGGCGGAAATGATTGAGCAAGATTCCCTTGGCTGAGGGTTCTTAGGCTTTGCCATAGGGCATGACTTTCTAGGGACACAGGCAGAGGAAGTTACAACGTGGGTGCTCTCCTTTGCAGCCTTTGTTAAAAGGTAATCCTTTCATTGAACCCTATTCTGGCCCCCAAGGATTTTTACTAATTATTTGGGTTATTCTAAGACAAAATACTCTTGCTATTGGTTGCCTTGTCTGTTGGATTTTGTGAGGTTGGCACATAGATCTTTGCTGTCTCTGTACATTATCTGTCTCTGTGACTGTTTTTCTTTTAATTAAATTTTTGCCGATTTCATACAATATATTTTGATTACGTTTAGATTTCCTCCCCTGTCTGTACCCTCATTACTTCCCCTTGTCTAATTGCATGTACTTTATAATATGTACTGTTATATTTTCTATTACATATACATCCTAATGTATATAAAGATAAAGGCTCATAGAGTCAAATTTGTCTTATAGAGTCAATTTCCAAATGCCCTCTGATCATACACTGGAGCCTGCTTAACCTGCCAAGAGTCACACCTTGCCAGTGCCTGACTTTCCTCCTTCCAGCAGCCATCAGTTGCCAATAGGTAGGAAGGTAGGGTTAAGGTTTCTTGTCCATTTCCCCATGTCCGTGCTTTTGAGGTCGTGTGGCACTTGTGACCCTTCACCATTGCTGTGAGTTCAGATGAGTAACTCCCCACCTGTTAGGAAAACTGTTTCCTTGTGGACATCTCCCACCTCTGACTCTTACAGCCTTTCTTTCTACAATGATCTCTGATCCTTGGGGTCAGAAGTATGATGTACGTGTCTTATTCAGGGGTAAGCATTCTGCAGCTTTTTATTTCGTGCATGTTGACCTGTTGTGGGTCTCCATGTTAATCACCATCTGTTAGATAAGGAAATTTTTCTAGTGAGAGTTGAGAGATGCACTAATCCATGGGTACAAGAATAAGTTATTAGGAGTTGCTTTAATACTATATCTATTTAGTGAATAGAAGTATTAGGCTCTCCCCTATGGTCTGTGACTTGTTTAGCCACATGTTCCTAGGGCTGTCAGTTACAGGCTCCCTCTTATCAAGCAGACCATAAATCCAGTTAGAAAGTGGTTGGTTACTCCGATAATATCTGTGCCACTGTTGCACCAGTAGGACAGTCTTGCCAGGCCAGTTTTGGTAGCTCACAGGACTCACAGCTGGGTAAGGCTGATGATTACTCTTCCCTTCCAGTAGAATGCATAGCACTTTCTAGCACTATGGAAACTCGCCAGTAAAGATGAGGCTTTGAAGTCAGCACCAGCTTGAATTCTCACAAATGTAGTGTCTTCAGCAATAGGGTCTTACTATGAAGTTCTGGCAGGTAACCAAGATCAGGGGCAGTGGCCAGCATTTTTGAAGTTGACAAATTGAAAGAGAAAGTCCATCCCTGGCATTGGCTTTTTACTTTGCTAGACTATGGTGTTTAGCAGGGCAACGTTCCCCTAAGGTAACTTCTTTTAATCTCTTTATAATGAGTATGTGTATACTTTAAGGAACTTCTACAGTGGTAGGTTTCTGTAGGGTTGTTCTAAAGGCCTTTAGTGTTAGTTATCCTTCCCCCACTCCCTTCTCTGTCCTTCCCACCATGTAGCCCAAGCTGGACTCACACTTGTTATGTACCTCAGGCTGTTCTTGAACTCCCACTCCCTTCCCCCTCCCCCTGCCCCCTCCTCCTTCTTCATCTTCTTTGTCATCATCTTCTTCGTGGTTGTCTTCTTCTTCGTCTTCTTCCTGTGTCAAATTCTGCTGCTGCTGCTGTCTACACAATCTCTTATTTTCTTGGATGGCTTTTGTCTTTCCTTTACTGTCTGTTTCTTGGGTTTGTGTTTCTTTCTCTCCTTACTTTGTTTCTCTGAATGTTATCTGATACTTTGGTCTTGGGGACCTACAGAAGTGTCTTTCTTCTGAAGAAGCTGCTCAAACTTATACTAATACTGCTTGTTTTTCTGAAGGAACGTGGGTAGAGTATGGCAGGTGAGAGCTCTGACTTTCTTCAGGTAGCTTGGTTCTTCTACCTTCTACAAGACACCAGAGTGAGAGGACAAGGCTGATTATGCTAGGTCACGGCTGAGAGAGATCCTTTCAGGGAAGTAAATCCAGAGAAGGAGTCACTGGGTGAGCAATATGACCTTGAAGCTCAGATATGATTATATTTTGGATATCTGGAGAGCAGCAGTTCAGTAGAGAGAAAAATCCTCATTTCAAACAGTTATAACTTTTCACTGTAGCTTGGCCCTGTGATGGTATTGAAAAGAAAAATAAACAGCCACAGGGAAAAAAAAAAGGTTTAATTTTTCCAAAGGTCTGTGTGGTCACTTTCCCGACTTGAACTCCCTCTGTTGGATTGTGGGATGAGGACCGGATTTACTTAAGCTAGCAGAACAATCTGCATCCCCACAGGGACAGAGGTGTGGGCCAAGATGCTAAAGAGTGAAATAGAGGTGTCTGGAGGCAGCTAGCTGTGAGAAAGTAGAGAGGGGCATTCAAGGTGTTGGGAAAAGCTGCTTCTCTGTGGACTCTGGGCTCAGAAGGCTCACATATCAGCTCACATATAGATGTTCTTCTCTGGTTGGGTGTCGTGTATGTGTGTGTGCAGGCACATGTATGTGGTGGCTGGGGGACAATTTCAGGTGTTCTCCAGGAACTATTCACTTCATGTTTTGGAGACAGAATCTCTCATTGACTTGGGACTTACCAAGTAGGCAGGTTAAAGGCCAGTGAGCCCCAGGGATCCCTCTGTCTCTGTTTCCCCAGATTACAAGTGTGTGTCACCATGCTTCTCTTTTTACGTGGGTTCTAAGAATCGAACTCAGGTCCTTGTGTTTGCAAGGTAGCAAGCAGTTTACCAACTGAGCCATCTCCCTACCTCTCTGGTTAGGTATTAACACCTGAGTTGTGTCTAAGGCCTGTTAACCTTTATTTTGATGGTGCAGTATAAGGATTCTCTCAAGTGCTCATATACTTCATGTGTTGACATATGCACAGGTGTATTCTATCCAGAGTGCAGAGAGATTCCAGCTTCTCTTTGGATGTGACCTTGCCCTCATCCCATGTCATGAGGATTTGACTCTCTTGGGTGCTTGCTGCTTCTTGCCAACATGTTCAAGCTACTGGTTCTACTCTAGAGCTCCTGTGCACCATTCCCCTGGGGTGGTTCAGTCCTAGTGTTCTGCCAGATCAGGGTCAGGGCATAGACTGTACATTTCTTGTTCTGGACATCTGTGTGCATAAGGAGGCCGCATGTACTAGCAGGTCAGAATGTAGAGTCTGAGGACAGGCCTTGAGCATTGAATCTTGACCTTGCATGTCTATAAGCCCTCAGGCATCTGTCTTCCTCTTCATTCACTAGAAGGGATGATACTGTCTACTTCAGGCGGTGGTAGCACACATTAAATGTCCTCAAGAAGGACCTGGAGACTCAGAGAATTGCGATGGTCAGAGCACAGGTTAGGCCAGCCTCACCTCACTCCTCCTGTATAGTCCTTCTTGCCTTTGCCTTCAGGACCCCGACAGAAGCAGCCTGGAGCTCTGACAAGGGTGGAAGGCTAGATGAAGGAGGAAAGAGGTCTGTGGAAGGTATCTCAGCTTGTTAGGCGGGACCACGCTCTTCCTTTCCGTAGCTTGGGTCCCTTGTCAGGCATGTCTCATTTGTAGGTCATTGCCCTGGAGCCTCCACAGCAGCAAACCTGGGCTATTGGGTTAGATGGTGTGTCAGTCATTTTTCCTGTGCTGTGAGAAAATACCTGGCAGAAGTAACTTAAGGAAGGAACAGTTTATTTCGGCTCACAGTTCGGAGAGCGCACAGTCCTTCACAGTGGAGAGGACACTGCTGTAGGAGTCCCAAAAGGAGGAGGCAAGAGGGTTCAGTGAGGTTCCTTGCATCTTGATGGACAGAAGCAGAGAGCGAGAGCAAGAGAGAGAGAGAGAGAGAGAGAGAGGACATCTGAGGATAATATCTCTCCCCAAGGGCCTATACTTCCTTCTGTTGCATCCCACAACTTTTCCAAACACATTCAAACCATAATGCGTGAGACAGAAACAGTACTGACAATGGCATGGAAGGTTCTGTCTTAGATCAGAGGGAAGATCCAAAGTTCCTTCATTTAACAATCTAAAGAAGACCGCTTCAGAAAGAGAGAGGGGACCAGGTGTCACCTCATTAAAAAGGAATTTCTGGGCTGGAGAGATGGCTCAGTGGTTAAGGGCACTGGCCGCTCTTTGTAACTCCAGTTCCAGGGGATCTGATGCTCTCTTCTGATCTCTGCAGGCATTGCGTGACACTGGTACACTTACACACGTGCAGGCAGTCCACTCACTTTAGTGAGGCAGTCACTGGTAAGTTGCCCTTGCTCCAGTAAATAAACTCTCACTCATGCTGGGGCAAGAAACTCTAATGAAACTCAGCAGGTCACACACAAAAGGAAGACATGACAAAAGGAGGTGATTCGTTGGAAAGAAGAGTTCCAGTGGGAGAGGGAGACGAGAGACAGGAAGGGGTGAAAATGACCGAAAATCATCATATCAGTGTATGCCACTGTGAAACCATAAACAAAGTTTCAAAAGAAAAAGAAAAGAGACAGATTTCCAGTGGGGCCCTCTGAAGACAGAATAATCACATCTGGAAAAGGTGACTGCAGCAGTGGATGGAGGTTTATTGGAGATGTAATAGGACTCGTCAAACAGGACATGGTGGCTTTAAGATCCTGTCTTACTATAAGGCATGTGGCCTGGGGGACATGTTGGCTTAGGCACACATATATTTTAAAAGTTAATTTGTATATTTTTATTTTATGTGTACATCTTTCCTACATGCACGCAAGTGCACCATATATTGTGCAGTGCCAGAGAGGCCAGAAGAGGGCGTCAGATCCCCTGAAACTAGAGTTACAGATGGGTGTTACCTGCCTTCTGGGTGCTGGGAATCAAACCTGGGTCCTCTGTAAGAGCAGCCAATGCTGTTAATCACTGAACCATCTCTCCAGCCCCTGTATACACATTTTACTTGCATGTGTCACATCTTTAAATGTGTCCCAGTTCTATTTCAGAGCACATTTGAGTTCTATGGTAGCAAAGTCTCATGAGGACACTGGTTTCTGGATGTCCCTCCTCCTCCCCAGAGCTTCTGAATGACCATCCAGTGAGTGGGATTGCTGTCAGCCAGGGGAGGGACTGGGGACTAGGCTTAGGACTGAAAGTAACCAGATGAGATGAATCTCCTGTGTGCAGAGAACTTACACACCAGGACTGTAGTTGTCACAGTAGGGCTGGGGAAGCTTATTTCTTATAGAATTCATTTTCAGTCTGATCTGTAATCTAGCACTTTGGAAGCTGAGGCAGGAGGATTTTAATAAGTTTGAGGCCAGCCTGGGCTATATCATGAGACCCTGTCTCAAAAAATTTTATTTTTCCTGAATATTATATATTAAAATATTTTGTCTAATATATAATATAATACATCTATATATTTGAGACAGGGTGGTCTCAAACTCATAGAGCTCTGCCTGCCTCTTCCTCCTGAGCACCAGGATTAAAGGTGTGTGCTACCACACCCAGCTTGAATACTGTAGCTTTTAGCTTGTAAGAACTAAAACAATATTAAAAGTACGGAATGAAGATGCAGAAATGTGAAGCTGCAGAGGGGTGGAGCTTGAATGTGATTATCAGTGAGTTAGGTAGTGAAGGTTGCAGAGCGATGGCAAAATAACAAAGGATGCTCCAGAATGAGCCTATGTGGAGAGGTGTGAGCACCCCCAGTATTATGTGTTTGAGAACATGGTGAGACCAGGCTTGCAGGAGAAGGGAAGGAGGCAATACAGAACATTTTAGCATCACCTGGAGCCTGTTGGAAAGGCTCAGTGGGGGACAGTGAGGTGATTCAAACCTGCTGCCAAGATCACATTTGATCCCAAGGACCCACATAGTGGAAGGCAAGGATGGATTCCTGCAAGCTGAACTACTCATTCTCATCATGTGTGTGAACACAGACAGACACACTGAAACATGCCAATAAAGATATAACATGCAAAAAAGAAAAAGCAGAGTTTCAGAGTCCATGCAAACCTGTTCAATCAGAAGCTCAGGAATGTCTCAACACAACTTTGCCTTTTCTCTCTGCTTCTTCTCAGGTGATACAGACATTTTTTAAAAAAGCAGAAAAAGAAAGTAGAAATCATCCTAAGCTTTGCTATCTGTGAGGCAGTCTCCTCATATATCAGTTAGATGTGTAAAGATGGGGTGATCTCATGAGTACTGAACAGATGGGCTGATGTCCTGGGTACTGAAAGCAGAAACTCTCTTGGAGATGATGGGTGTGATGGTAAATTGCAGCCATCTCCGTGATTAGATGGAGAAGCACCTAGCAGATTTGTAAGGCACATCTCCAGGCAGGTCTTTGACGGCATCTTTAGAGATGATTAGATCAGGAGCCTCCTGATTAGGGAATGGACCAATTCCTCGATGGGTTCATGAAGCAGGAATGGGTTTGCTTTCTCTGCCTTTTAAAGAATTAAAAGGCAGGAAAGAAGTGTTGTCCAAACTCTTGGGGAGTCCCAGCAGAGCTGTCATATAATACCTGGGAAATCTGGGCTCCCTCTTAGGGTTCTTGGTCTCACTAATAGAAGAATTTGAGAATGGACATAAATGGAATCTCGAGGTCAAAGAACAGGCTCAAAAGGAAGTTTGAGGGAAGTGTATTAGACTTTAAAAGAAAACCACAGGGTAGGCAAGCTGGAAATCTCCCAGCTTCCCGGAAGGAAGGAGGGGATTGGAAATCCTCTGGAGAAGGGAAGGAACCCAATCCTTGCTGCTTGAGATAAGGCGGTATGAAGATCAGCCACCTTGGCAACACACAGCCACTGGTCGGGGGAGAGCTGTGGAAAACGTCCAAGGAGGCCCAGAGAATTAGTTAGGGAATTACAAAGCATAACAGGCTCTGGCCAGTATCAGAAGAAAAAGAGAAGAGAACGAAATAGTTACCCCTTTCTGAGGAGAGGTGGGCGCCCCAGCCGAACCTCACGGTGGCTTGCACTAGGGTGGGGAGTTCTGGAAAGGAGAAACACATTATCTTAAGGTGAAGCCCCTTCCTAGGGTGGTCCACTAGCCAGGTCCCTGACCTTCGCCATCGGACTTACCCTTAAAGGAGGAGACAAGAGCATGCCACTACCTAGGGGTAGATCCTTTCCAGTAGATGGCATTATTGGGAGGTGGCGAAGGGAGGAGCTGGGGGTGTGTCCCTGGAGGTGTGTCCTCCAGAGCTGTGTTTTGTCCTGTCCCCTTCCTGCATTCCCCCTCCCTGATTTCTGTCCACCGTGATCTGGACAGTTCTCCTCCTTCCTCCCCATGATGGGCAGACCTGAAATGGTGGGAAAAGAAAACCTTCCCTGCTTTCATTTCTTCCCGTATTTTTCACAGAGAGGCCGAGCAGCTGGCATCAGGATAGGCGAATATAGGGGCGAGTACAGGAGGTGGGGGAGGGGTCAGCAAGGCCGCCCCCCCCCCCCCCCCCCAGCAAGGAGGCGCAGAAGCACTATGGATCACTTCAGTGCTTTTTCTGGCTGCCCAGCTCCCACTTCCCACATGGCTCTCTGGTTCCTTCCTTATTTCTATTTCTATTGTTCCTGCTCAGCAATTGAGCCTGTCTCTTCCTCCTTAAACCAAAGAGCAACTTTATTGATTCAAAGCATGCAGATGCAAAACAAGAATAACATAACGAGAGCCGCCCACAGACACATTACCCGGCTTCATCAAATCCCAATATTAAGCCACACTTGCCTTAACGTTCTTTACAAGAACTGACATGTTGTAGATATGCTCGAGGCCCCCTGTGTGCCCATCCTGGATCTTTTCCTCTCCCTCCCTCTATTCTTAGCAGGAGTCATGCTTGTGAATTAGGCTCTTACCAGCTCCATCCACATTTTTATATGTATTTTTTTTGTCACATGTGCTCTGTATCCATAAACATTCTAAAATGCTGTTTTGCCTGTCTTAAAATTTTATGTAAACGGTATTTTGTTGTAAATGTCCCAATCTTTTGCTCAGCATTGTTTTGGGGATTTATTAAAGTTAATGGAGGCAGCTCTTGCACTGTTGTTTTTAAGTGCTGTGTGGTGTTCCAATGTCTGATTGTGCAATGATGTTCTTACTCATCCTCCGAAGGCATTGCGTTACTTCCACACAGTGTGTGTGGGCCTTGTGTTCTGATTTATCCCATTGCAGTCAACATTCTGGCACCTATTTTTGTGCACACGTGTAAGAATGTTTCTTGTGTCTGTCTCTGTGTTCACACACATGTGTAAGTTCACATGCATGTGTATGTGGAGGCCACAGGACAACCTTAGGTCCTGTTCCTCAGGAGCCGTCCATCTTGTTTGTTGAGCCAGGTTCTCTCATTGCTCTGGATCTCGTGATTAGGTTGGACTAGCCGGCCAGTGAGCCCCAGGGATCTGCCAACTCCACCAGTGCTGGGGTTACAGTAAGTGCTGCCATACCCAGCCTTTATGTGGACTCTGAGGATTAAACTTGGGTCTCGCGCTTGTGCAGCAAACACTTCACTGATGGAGACATCTCCCCAGCCCCACGTGTGAGACTTCACGGCATTCGTAGATTTTGAATGGCCAGATCAGAGCAGGCTCCTTCTCAGCTGGACTGGAGGCTGCCAAACATCTTCAGAAGTCCTAAACATTTATACCTCTGTTCTAGTTTCATAGTGTTGCTGTGATAAAAATATCCTGACAAAAATCAACTTAGGAGAGAAAGAGTTTATTTTAGGTCACAATTCTAGTTAACAGTCCTTGATAACAGAGACGTTAAGGTGGCAGGAATCTACAGGCAATACACTTGTACACATAAAAAAATTGAAGACATAGCTGTAATTTTTTTAGCCCAGTGAGATGGCACATGCCTTTAATCCCAGCACTCAGGATGGAGAAAGAGGCAGGTGGATGTCTGTGAGTTCAAGGCTAGCCTGGTCTACATGGTGAGTTCCAGGCTTGCTGGGATGACAGGGAGACCCTGTCTCAGAACCCTCTCCTGAAAAACCAACAAGTTATATCACATCTATGGGGAGTGGGGGGGGGCAGCAGAGAGAGAGAGGGAGAGAGAGAGAGAGAGAGAGAGAGAGAGAGAGAGCGCACACTTGCTCACTTGTCCTCAGCTCAATTCTCTACTCTTATGAGGTCAGGACCCCCTGCCTCGGGAATGGTGCCATCACAGTGGGCTGGGTCTTCCTTCCAATATCAGTTCACTTAATAAAGACAATGCTCCACAGGCAATCCAGTATAGACGATCTCTCATTGGTACTCTTTTCCTATATGATCCTGGGTTGTGTCGAACTGACACTTCAGTGTAACCATGACAACCCCTCTGTGCACTGTAGGGTTCCATGCTTTACTTTAGCTAACCTTGTTCAGATTTTCAGCATTTTGTCGGATGTGTGTGACGACACCTCGTTGCTGTTTTTTTTTGTGTGTTTTCCTCATTCTGGAGACGTGCATTTTTTTGTGTCTGTTGGAGAAGTGTTTTCTCTCTTGGGAATGTCTGTCACATCCACCCATTTTCTCTGTTAGATGTCCCTGGTATCTTCCCCATGATAAAGAGAAGAGCAGTCTTTGGCTCCCAGGAGCGGGTCTGGGACTACCAGGGAGGTTGAGCACTTGTCTGTAGACCATACAAATTCCACATGGCATCAGTTTTAAGACAAGATCACTGTGTGGCCTTGAAGGACTGAGGTCCGTATTAGCTTCTTTTCTCTTTTCTCTGACAAAAGCAACTGGAGGAAGGAAGGATTCATTTTGGCTCATGATTTGAGAGGGCACCGTCCACCATGATGGTGAGTCATGGGACAGAAGCGTGAGGTGTCTCTCACGACTCGTTCCCAGTCAGGGAGCAGAAAAATGAATGCTGGTTCTCATCTCACTACTACTTTTTGAATTCAGTCTTGGACCCCAGCCCACAGTGTGACTGATATCACTCATGTCTAGGGAAAATCGTCCCTTCTCACTTAAATCATTCTAGAAACTCCCTCAGAAACACGCCCTGGGGTATGTTTGCATGGTGACCCCAAACCCAGCCAAACTGACAATGAACCATCCCAAGATCAAGAAGCACTTCTCCATAACCATGGTGGGACTAAGCAGTACACAAACACTGCCAAGCCACACAGTACCACACACTCCCTCAGAACAGAGTTCTAAGAGAACCCTAGGATTCTAGGCCCCCAATGTAAACATATCAAGTCTTAGTTGTTCAGTAATATGATCCTGGGTACTGTGTGAAAAGATCAGGTGTCATTAAAGTCACCCTCAGTTGACCTTGAGACAGAGATCAGCTAGGTGAACTTGACCTTACTCCAAGAACTCTTTAAGTGTAGACTTTTCTCTGGCTGGTCGCAGAAGAGGATGACAGAGAGACGCTGTGTCAGTTATTCTCGTGGCTGTGACAGAATGCCGGACATAAACACATTAAGGAGATGGAAGACTGCTCCTGGCACTGAGTTCAGAAGATTCAGGTTAGGCAGGCATGGTAGAGAAGAGCAGTTCCTGTCACGGTGCCAGAGAGTGCAGAGGGGGATGCTGGCATCTACCAGCTTTCTCTTTCACCCTTATTGTTCTGTCCAGACTCCCAGTCTATGGTTTGGTGCCATGCACATTCAAGGTCCTCCTGTCTCAGTTTAACCCTGGGAACACTCTCACAGACACACCCAGACTCCTAGGTGATTCTTAGTCCAGTCAGGTTGACAATGAAGATTAACCATCACAGTGTTTGGAATGTCTGCAGGAACCAGGGAGTCCTCACAGCAGGAATCCTGGAAGAGGACAGTCATCCATGATTTCATAGCAATGAATTTAGCTAGTAGTCAGTGTGCTTGGAAGAGGACCCAGAGTCCCAAAAGAGGACTCCAGCTCAGCCTAAGAGACCCCAAGAGTGTTAGCCACATTATACTGGACTTCCGACCTACAGAAATAGAGAGATAATAGTTTGTGGTTATTTTACTTGTAGTTGATGGTAACTTGCTGGACAGACACAGGAGGAGTAACCTCTTTTTACTTACAGCTTTAGCCCCATCTAGTTCTTTATTAAGGACTAAGAATGACCCCTGCATCCTGAAACTCTGTAATCCCGAGCAAAACCTGCTGATTTAAAGCTTCCCCAGCTACCAGACACAAACCTCACCCGATGCCAAGTCCTTTCTTTTAAAAAATATTTTTCTACTATTTTTATGTGTATGTGTGTGTTGCTTGTATGTAGGTAGATGTACCTGTGTTGTTCAGTGCCCACAGAGATCAGAAGAAGATCCACTGGAACTGGAGTTATAGATGGTTATTAGCCACCATGTCGTGCCGGGAATTGAACCTGGGTCCTCTATAAGAGCAGCCAGTGCTCCTAGCCACTGAGCCATCTCTCCAGCCTACAAAGTCCCTTCTAATGCCTTCTCACTGGCTTGTCCACAGTTCTCCATGATGCGTGTTCTTCCTCTCTGTAATGTTTGATGGAACTTATGTTGTTCAGCCACAGATGTCTACTGGTGTTCTCTGAATGAAGAACACTTAAACCCAGTCTAGGGTGGGCAGTTCAGGTTCTGGAACAAAGTATTCTGGAAGACTGAGCTTTGGAACTGGCTTGGGCACGCACTGGCCAGGTGACCCAACTGAGTCATCTGCTTCCTGGGATCTTATCCTTAGAATGAGATAGTAGGATGCAAGATCTCTGGGCAACTACATGGTAGGGTGGCGAACCCTCTGGAGCCAGGAAGTCCTTGCTTTACTCGGCATTCTTTTCTAACTAGTTGTGATTTGGGTCAACAACATCTACCCTGAACTTTGTCTCTAAATTGAAACCAGCAACCCAAATAGGCTTGGTATGAGGATTCAATTAGGTGTAAATTTCCTGAGCTACAGATACGGTTCCAATACTATTTATGTACAATCTTAATTTATAGTAGTGAAAGGTATTTTGACTATGGAGGGGCGGATGTTAACTAAGGCTTGTCTTCATCACCTTAAGGAGCCCACTGGTGAAAATACCTCCAGGCAAATCGGTACCACTGCGGTCCAGTGACTGATGCGCATCATTACCACCTTAAAGTCAATGTGCATTTTTCCATCAGGACACCCTGTATGAGATTCCCAGCATCATTACCACCTTAAAGTCAATGTGCATTTTTCCATCAGGACACCCTGTATGAGATTCCCAGAAAATGTTTCTTCTCTCCCTCTATTTCTTCCTCGGGATTTTGGCTTATGTTCTGTGATGTAGACTTTCTATAACCTTTGCTGGTATGTGTGAACGCGACCTTAGATCTCATGTTGCCAGCTTCCCTCACAGACACTTGTAGAATCTCACCTGATTTAAGTCTCCAGGAGCTTAAATATTTAGAACTCATTGTCCCTACACTGGTTAGCTTGCCACGACGCAGAAGTCCCTTCCCTTCAGGCTTCCTGGGAACATGCGAGGCTCTGCTGTGATAGGTGCTCACCATGTTGGATCGTGGCTCACAGCACCACAGCTTCAGGCTGGCTTCGGCTCTGAGCTCTGCCGGAGATGCTGCTCCTAGCACCATCGGATGTCAAGGAGGTGCTGCTCTCCTGCCTCAGTTCTGTAAGAGCCTTGCTGTGTCTGTGAAATGATGCAAATGGAAAGGACCCAGAGCAACACGCTGACTGCCCCAAGAGATGACGGTTAGTGCAGCCAGTCCTGTAGTTTACCACAGACCTTCCTCGGATCTGCCAACTGACACTAATATGTCTGGGCTCGGGGGGCTTGGAGGACAAGCCACCGCCTCTTCTCCCTACCTCTGAAGCCTTCACTTGTTCCAAGTTCAGCTCATCTGTCTAAACTTGTATGAAGTAACTCCAGAGAAGCATGACCAATGTGACATTGATTGATTGGTTATAGAAGCGGGCAAGCTGGAGGAGACTCAGGAAAGCTCAGGACAAACCATGGTGTAGGTCATGTCCAAGGGCAAGTGGGGGCTACTGTCCTAGCTCAGCACTCGGGCAGAGAGAGGAAGGAAATGAGAGGAGAGAAGAGGAGGGCATCTCTCCCTTACTCTGCCTTTTGTTTTATTCAGGCCCGTACAGGATGGCACGATGCCCAGTCACAGTGGGGAGAACAAACTGCTTTCTTCAGTCAACCAATGAAATGCTGATCTCACCCTTGTTTAAGTTCATGTGTGCTGCTATAACGAAAGCTTAAGACTAGATGAAGATACATTTATTTTATCACAGATTTAGAAGTTACAAAGCTCAAAATTAACGTTCCAGCATATTCAGTGTCTGCTTCCAATACGGACTTAGTAGTTAAGTCCTCACAGGGTGGAAGGCTGAAAGGCAAAGCTCCCTTCAACCTCTTTTATCAGAACACTAATCTCATGACTTAATCACTTCCTAAAAGGCCCTTCCCCCTAATGCTGTCATCACAGGGTTTAAGGAGGTACTGCCTCAGTTTTGTAAGAGCCTTGTTCTGACTGAAGTGTCACAAATGGAAAGGTCTCAGAGTAACATGCTGACAACCCCCAGAGGTGACAGTTAATGCCGCCATTTCTGTATTTTACCACCTAAGTAAACTCCCAGGAATCGCACTTGGCACTAATGTCTGGGTTCAGGGGGCTTGGAGGAAAAGCCCCCTGACTCAGCATATGAATTTTTGAAGGAATATATATATTCAAATCATAGTAGCCCTCACAGACAAAGGGAATAATAATTAATCAAATATCTGGGTACTTTGTAGCCCAGTCAAACTTAGCCACATGAATTTAGCCACCACAAAATTCTACTTTGCCTGGCCCCATAATCTCTTCCCTTCCTTCAAAGCTGTCTTCTGTTGAGTCATCCTGATTCTCCAGATACATCTTTGAATCTCAGTGATTAGAGATTCATTGTTTTAGAACCTGAGCACTCCAAGGTGCTTGCGACAGGTCAGGGAGCAAGAGGGACAAGTGCCACTGTCAGGAGGCCTCCACAGTACTAAGAACAAGAATAGGAAATGTAATTACAGAACATGCTCCATACCAAAAAGGAACGAGAAAATGACTAGAAAGCTGGTGGCTTGGTGAGAACGTCCTGAGGAGGGTCAGGAGGAGGTGGATCCGGAGCAAAGGCAGGGTGCCACACTTTCAGGCAGGGGAGGTGTGGATGTGCAAGGTCCACATGTGAGTCTCCAGCACAGTCCCCCAGATTGGGTAGCTTGAACAACTGATGTTAACTTTCTCACAATTATGGAGGATGAGCATCTAAGCTCAAAGTACCAGGAGGTTTGGTCTTGCTGTGAGTCTGCCCTTGCTCGTGGGTGGCCTTCTTCTCTCTGAGTCTATGCTATGGGCATACTGTGTTCTAACCTCAGGGGCACATACTATTTAAGCTCAAAGTACCAGGAGGTTTGGTCTTGCTGTGAGTCTGCCCTTGCTCGTGGGTGGCCTTCTTCTCTCTGAGTCTATGCTATGGGCATACTGTGTTCTAACCTCTGGGGCACATACTATTTCCAGTCTTTTTCTTATAGTGAAACAGCTATTTTGGACTAGGACTCACCCTAACAGGCTCATTCTGTTAATGAGTCTATATTTAAAGTCCTATTTCTAAATGTAGTCCAATATTAGGGGTTAAAACCAACATAGGAATTTGAATGGGGCATATTTGGTTCCTAACCATCCTGTAGGCCTAGGTCAAGGAAGTGTTTGGATTTCATTCTATGTACAGTGTGTAAGGTTTGGGTTCGCGAGACGTAGCAGAAATCAACCAGAGACGGGAATTGACTAAACCGGGTTTATTGGGCATTGAACTGACTCCCAGTCGGGAACGGGAAATCAGCTGGGACTAGCTTTCTCCAGGGAGTGGAGAAGAAACTAGCCCGTCCTTAACTGATCAGGTGGGCTTTTTATAGGGAAAAGGTACCCCCTTGGCATCGTTTGGTGTTAAGCCTGGAAGGAATTCCCTTTTTCGCATTCCTGGAGTCCGGAATGTTATCTGTTAAGGAAGCCCAGTTTTCTTGGAATTTGGGGTCTGGAGTTCTTTATCTGAGGTATTTGCAAGGTTTTGATGAGAGGTTGTAAAAGGTCGGTCTTTCTTCATTCCTCTTTTGCAAACTTCTGGCTCCAGATTTCTTCCTGAGTCTGAAACTGTTGGGGGTTTCATTCACACCTTACACAGTGGATATGAGGAAATTGAGCTGTATGGACCGGCATGAAAGCTCGGATGAGGAGATGGAGCGACCCAAGGCCACTTGATGGTTTCAAGAACATAGAAGTTTATTCTTCTCTCGTATTTTTGCTTGGGGTGGGCAGGTAGCTTTCACGTCATCATAACTTTACCCAGGAGCTCTAACTAGTCAGGACCATCCTCAACAAGTGACCTGAATGTTATAGGTGTTATTTTCCACTATGAGCCACAGATTCTAGCTGATTCCCATGGACTTCTCTGAGAGACCCTGGAAGACTCTGACCTTAGTTATCCAACCAAATATATAGAAAAAAGAGAGATAAAGCTTTAAGGGAAAGGCCCTGGCTTGGCAGTCTCCATGTTTTATTCTTCTAAGAGGCTAGAGAAAAGCACACTATTGTTAAGTTTTATATGACTCCTATATTAATTTAAAATTTCATTTGCTTTCAGGAGTCATCCATGACGGGAAAAATATATTCTATTCTTATAGTGAAGGCTTAGGCTGAGATTTGGGGAGATTTCTTGATGGGAGGGGGTTTGTCAGAAGATCTGAGCTCAGAATCCTGGCTTAGCTACTGAGGGCTGTAAGTTAATTGAGCGGAAAAGATGAGTTAGTCAATTGTCATTCGAGTCAGACCATACGTCTGTCACACTATATCATCAAAGCCAAGGCATTCTGGGAAAGAATGATTATCCTCATTCATTATGCTCAGATTCTCCAGACAGTTGAAAAATGCTAGATTACAAAGTTGCTGGGGCAGAACCTGGAAAAGATAAAGTTATAATTGAAAGCTACTTATGTGCTACATTTTCAATGGGTTCGACTTTCTACTTCCAGGCACGTTAAGAAATCTCAAATAATTGTTTTTGGCCAAAGCTAAATTTAGCGCCTGGGAGATGGATGGCTCTGTCATGCTCTCGCTGAAGTCATGTTAATGGTTTCCTGTTGTTTCCTAAGTACCACCACTGAGCGCCTACTGTGTGCATGTCACTGACAGACCCTTGTCATCATTTGCATCTGTCCTTGCAACACTCCTAGATATGGTTGCCAGATTCGGGGGTGGGGAGGGAGGGGAGAGGAATCACAGCATGCCTCATTACATTTGAATTTCATATAAATAGTAAACATTTAAAAGTATGTTCCAAATATTGCACTGGATGTGTTCAGACTCAAAAAGATGTATTATCTGGATTCAGGTGCAAATGAGTAGCCTGCATTCCTCCTGGCAGTGCACCTGGGAAGCAGGTGGCACTAGCCCCAGCTTTCTGGAGAGGAGGTGGAGATGGGAGGGTTTGACTTGGGTCCTGCAGCCAGGAAGAGCTTGCACAGGTTCAGATCTGCAGTCTGCTGCATTTCAATGTTCTTGATCGCATTCTCTAGAGACTCCAGTGTAACTGTGGCCAGGCCAACAGTGTCTTAGGCCTTTAATACTGTAGACTGGAGGACTTAGAAAGCACTGATTTACTTCTGTGCTGCAAGCTGAGAATTCCAAGGTCAAGGGTCCAGTACCCAGCTGAGGGCTTACATGGAGGGAGCTATCAATGGCAGGAGAGGAAAAAAAAGGAAGTTGAACTCTCTTCAGAACTACCTGCCACTGTGACTCCTGTGTTAGTGAGAGGACTCTGTTCATGAGGGTGGAGCCCTCTGACCTAAAATACTTCCCATGAGGCCCCATCTCCTAATGCTGTGACAGTGGTAATTAAATTTCAATGTGAGTTCTGCTGGAAGGGACAGACATGTAGTCCATGGCAAACACCAAGTGATATGTGTGGGAACTAGTCAAGGAAATCATCTGTTGTGCCTAGGAGGCTAGGAAAGTCTTCATGGGACATCTGACACAGGCCTAAAAAAGAAGCAGGCATCAAAGGAGAGGGAAGAGGGACTTTCTGGGCCGAGGGCATAAAACAGTGAACCGTGTTGAAGGGAGGGTGAGTGACCTGGGACTCTGGAGTCACAGAATCCTGATGTCTCCTGGAGACACATGCTCAGCTCTGGATCAGTACGTGGGCCCAGGAGTGTTCACTCGTGTGATTCCAGCATGAGCACTCCTTCTACCTGCAGTGAGAAACAAGACCCCCTGGAGATGAGGCCTAAAGGGCATGCTCAACCAAAGGAAGGGCTTTTATGCTCCATTGGGGAGTCAATATCTTAGTTTAATTTAAAGGCAAATTTAGACTCTCCTAAGGAAAGATCAAGGTGAAGTCTCTCAGAGATTTAAATAGAGGAGTTTGGGGAAATTTAATTTGAAATGATTCTTGGGTGAAATTTGAGCCTTTTGGACAATTCAACTGGATAAGATGACTTGGAAGAATTCCATTCATAAATTTGGGACCAAGCTTAAAAGCTGAGGACCCGCTTGCACAGAGGGAAGCTGGTTAGCTGGGTATGTGGGTTGATTAGCTTGAAAGAGAGAGAGAGATTGAGATTGAAATTGGTACCTAGGACTTCATGCATACCAGACAAATGCTCTGTCACCGAGCTGCCCACCTAACCAACTGGCCTTTACATGCTAGGCCTCCAACTTTCAGGAACTGAGGTAAATGTCATTGCCTCTCTGGGATGAAATACTCAGCGCCTACCATCAGGAAATGAATGATATTTTCAGACTGAAGAAACCAGTGTATCTGCTCTAATAACCTAGTGAATAGGATGTCATAAATGAATGTATGATTTGTCTTTTTCTGATTTAATCGTTTAAAAGTAAACTTTGTCATAAACAAGTGAACATTATTTACAAAAATTATGAAAACACAGAGAAATGGGGGCAAAGATCAGGCCTATTTCTAAATAAAATTCATTACTTTTATTTTCAAAATATAAAACGATTTACTCTCTGATGTTACTTCCAGTTTAGACTGACTCAGAATGCAAATATCCCAAGCTTATCTGAGTGAATGTGACTTTTTCCCAGAAAAGACTTGAATTGGGGAGCTATTTTAATTACATTCAGTATGACAAATACCTGCTGAATGTCTGCCACATGCAAGGTGCTGTATGAGCCTGTGGTGGTTCCAAAGACTAAGAAGATACAACCCTTGACTTGAGCAGGCTCTAAACCGGTCAGGGAGTCAGACCTGCCAAGCTCCAGATGGAAGGGTGGCAGAAGGCAGAAGACAGAAGCCGATGCCAGCTGAAGAGGGCCGATAGGCCGAGGGGCACAGAGGATGGTTTAAGGAAAGTGGAAATTGAGCCGGGGCCAAAAGCCCACCTGATATCATTTGACTAGACGACTGTAGAAAAGGAAGCAAAGATGGAGCTCTGCGGACTTTGTCATGGCGAGGGCGGCCATTGTGTCTCGGCATAGAATGGAGAACTGACTCATCAGAATTCCAAGTAGCTATTCTTTGCAAAAGAAGGGGAGTTGGAAGGAAAAGGAGTCGTGCTTTGCAGAAGGCTCTAGAAAGCAGGAAGGTGACGGCATGTGTGCATTTGTCTATGCAAGGGCTCAGGTGCATATGTGTGTAATTGCTTGGACACACGTGTTTATGTGCTTTATGCATACGTGTGAATATATGCATGCTGATGTGTACATGTGAGCATGTGTGGAGAGAAAAGAGGGCCAAGATTGACCTTTGATAGTTTCTGTTAGTAAAAAACATTTACTGAAAGATTCTACGAAATGTTCTCAATAATATTCCTTGTGCCAGTTCGTTTTAAAATATTTATTTTTATTTTATGTATATGATGTATTGCCTGTTTGTGTGTGAGGGCACCAATGTTGTGTCATGCCCACAGAGGTCATAAAAAGACATCAAATCCTCTGGAACTGGAGTTATGCATGGTTGTTAGCTGCCATGTGGTGCTAGGAATCAAACCTGGGTCCTCTGTAAGAGCAGTCGGTGCTCTTAACTACTGAGCCACCACTCCAGTTCCTGCAGGTTCATTTTAATTAAGGGATTATCTAGCCAGGTTGGCGTGGGGGCAGGTTGAGGAGGGATTGTCTTGATTGTCAGATGTGGTAGCCCAGGTGACCCCATTCCACAGGCTGGGCCCTGTGTGTGTAAGGAGGAAGGCTAGCTGAACAGGCAGGCAGGCAGCATGGGTACATTCTCTTCTCCCTGCTCATGACTGTGAATGTGAATAGCTAGCTGCTTTGAGTTCCTGCCTTGACTTCCCCAAATGGAATGTAACCTGGAATTATAAGCCAGGTCAGGATCTTTTATCAAACTGGTAAAACAGCAAGCCTGTCTCTCGCCATTCTGTCTTGCTTGACCCTTCTATTCTCCTTCCATCTTGAGCTACACACCTGACTCCCTCATTGGTTTACAGCCTGCTCATGTCTAGGACTGTCTCTTCTTAATCTTTGTAACTGCCACAGGCTCTAAGAGTATCTTTCTTGGAAATGGGCCAGGTTTTGCTTGAGCTGACATGTGGTCAGATGGACCAGTCTAATTTCTAATTTTATGCATAATTTCTATTATCGGACCCTGAAAACTTAGACTTAATTGTGCTCCCTCCACACACCCAAGAAATAGCTGTCATTATGAATTTTGTGTCTGTAACCTCCTGGCTTTTAAAAATAGAGCGTATTGAGATTGGAGAGATGACTCTGTGGTTAAGAGCCCTGCCGCTATTGCAGAAGACCTGGGTTCAAATCCCAGTACCCACAAGGTGGCTAAGGACTGTCTGTAACTCTGGTTCCTGGGAATCTGAAGCTCACTTCTGTTTCCTGTGCACGACATAGGTGTGCTTACATACATGTAGGCATAACACTTATATACATAAAAATCAATAAAAAATGAGCATATTCCACACATATGTACCCTAGACATCATGTTGTTCCAAATTTGATTTGCTTTTGCGATTAACCAATGATGGGCAGAAGGCCTGCCCTTCGTCATATCAGTCAGTATGCGCTTCTGATCTTGACTTTGTTCTGAGGGAGGCACCCCTGTCTTCCAAGCCTCTGCCCACATATGGCCTCAAAAAGATGTTCTGGATCTCAGGGCTGTCAGCATTTCCCCTAAATATGTACAATCAGGAATGAGAGAGAGCCATGGACAAATGTCCCCACAGGACTTTATCAGCAAACTAGGCAGGGCAGCTCTTAGTGGTTGATATTTTTCAGTTGGAGTGACCAGGACCCTCAGAAACAAGCTCAAGGGATTGTGGTGGAAGAGACACACAGAGGAACAGAGAGCTAGCTAAGGAATACGTGGCCTATAGAGGACAGGCTGGGAGACCTCTCCTAAGAGGGAACATAAACATAGGGAGGCTATTGCTATTGGCAGCACGCTGCAGGAGGAAGGAAAAGCCTGCACAGATGCACAGAAGCAAGAAAGCATGGTGCAGTGTGGGAGCTGAGAGGACACTGGGTTTAGAGAACAGCCAGCCGGGAGAAGAGAGGCCCTGCGCCTCTGTAATGCAGGTGCACCTGAGGGCTGAAACCTGGGAGTGTCTGATCTATATTTTTCTAACTACTTGGCTGCCATCCAAAGGGATTTCAGGGGCACCTTAATCAGCAACAAATCCTTGCTGTCTATGATTGAACCCTTAATCTAGTAGCTCAATCTGACATCCATTGGGCTTTGGCTTCCGTAGTCTTGGAATTAAAACTGACTTTTAAATTAGATCACTGATGTCTCCTGTCGCTTCTGCTGTAAGCACAGGGCTTTTCCTTATCTCTTTTCTGTCCTCTTGTCAGGCACTCACAGGAGCTTATTTTAATTGGTCCAGTGAGGCTCCAGATCCCAGAGAAGGGCTGAACATTTTGTTAGGAAAGAAAGAAGGAGCAGGTCAGACCTCCTACTCCCCTCTGGCACAGAACCTTTGAACCCACGGATCCACATTGGCTTGGTGTTGTCTCCAATGAGGCAAGAGCCCATAACTCAATTCTTTGAAAGCAAACAGAGAGAAGGGGGAGCTTAGCCCTGTACATTTGTTCTGAGGGCGTGGTCCTGCTTTAGGTCACAGGATTTTAGGTGAATGAGAGGTTGGACAGTTCAGGGTCCAGCTCTCAGCTAGAGTCTTCTTCGGGGCCTCGTACTGAACTAAAAATACATGCTGATTTTCACATACTGCGGTATAGCATGGCCAGGTTATAGTTTATTATAAATGCACTTAAGGTCGCATCTCTAGAGTGAGGTGGCCCTGTGAGCCTTTGGCCGACTTCTCACAGACCTTGTGAGCTCCTTGTTTCAACTGGAACTTTCTGTGTCCCAGCAATGTTGTGCCTCTTTTTAAAATTTAATTAATTGGGACTGCAGAGACAGCTCAGTGGTTAAGAGCACTAACTGCTCTTGCAGAGGTCCCAGGTTCGATTCCTAGTACCCATATGACAGCCAACAACAGTCTGTAACTCCAGTTCCAGAGGATCCAATGTCCTCTTCTGACCCCCGCAGGCATTGCACAACATGGGCACACTTGCAGGCAATACATTCATACATATAAATAAAAATAATAAATAAAAAATTTAAAATTTTTGTTTTGTTTTTTTGAGACAGGGTCTCCCTGTAGCCTCAGCTGGCCTGGAACTTGTTATGTAGGCCGGGCTGGCCTTGATCTCACAGAGACCCACCTGCCTCTGTCTCCCTAAAGTCATGTACCACCATGCCTAGCCCTTTTCCTTTTTTAAAGATTTATTGGTCTTTGTTTTATATGTATGACTATTTGCCTGCATGCATGTATGTAGCCATGTGTGTGCCTGGTGCCCATGGCAGCTAGAAGACAGTATTGGATCACCAGAACTGGAGGTTGTGAGCAGCCTTGTGGGTGCTGGGAACCAAACCCAAGTCCTCTGCAGGAGTAACCAGCGTTCTTAATCAGTGAGCTCTCTCTCTAGCCCTGCATCCTTTTTGTTTTTTTAATTCCCTCACAACCATCATCTTTATCCTGTCAGCCAGGAAGGCAGCCCACCCCACACGTAGTCCAATTTCCTGCTTCTCTCCTCCTTCTTCCCGGTTCCCTCTGGCCTCCCAGAAGCTCCTGAGTCATCTGAGCCATCCATAGGTCTCTGTTGTAACAGTGGTCTCAGCTGTGTTTACATAATGCTGGCCTTCTTCACTACATTAAAGATCCATGAGAATGAGGTGTTCTATTCATTCTTCAGCATCCCTTGAGAGCACCCTTTCATGAAACAAAATTGCCTGCTTGCTGTCCTCTTTATCACCTTAGGGCCTTGTCCTCTCCCGTGTCCCAGGCATTGAGCATCCAGCAACCCCCCCCCCCCCATCAGAGCAGTCATTTCTGCTACTGTGAGTGGGGACTCTGGTGGGGCGGGAAAGGGTAGGTAGAGATCACACATAACCTGTCCTGGAAGCCCAGCTCCCTTCTAACAATCTGTGGGATTTGGGCCAAGTTTCAACTTTAGGAGTCTTGGTTTTTATACATAGAAGAAAACAAATAAAGCGAGTCTAACAATGCTGAGGGATCACTGAGACTCATGTGAGCTCATGTATATAAATGGGTTGTTGATATTTTCTTACAGCCTGGGGAACTCCTCGCTTTCTCCATTTAAAGTCTCTGGGGTTCCTCGTTTGGAGGGCATTAAGGTGACCTGTCCTCTTTCAGAGATGCTTCATCTGCCAGAATCCAATTTCTTCTTCCTCACTGTTGGCTACTGTCTCTCAGTCAGTTTTATTCCAAGAAGGGCCAATTTTCACATCCTTTAAAGATGAGAAAATTACCTCTTCACAATTTTGGGGACCCCTGCATTGGTCCTATGTTTTCATAGCTAAAGGGGATGATTTTCCCTGTGTGAGGTGACCTTGGTAGTGTCACGAAAACAAGGTAAGTTATAATGAGCAACCGCCTCCAGCTTCTGTTCGTGGTCCAGCTTATGATAAGCAAGAGCCATTTCGTCTAGTCCTTGCAGTCACCCTGTCACCCTAGAGTTGGAGTTACTTCCAGTTTATAGTTGAGAACATGGGTTGTCCCTTGTCCTTTCTTATAACTAGAAAGTGACGCTGCTGGACCATGCTCCGGAGTGCTCCTACCTTCTGCACAGGGTCAGTTGTGAAGCATTGACCAATGGTGCCTAGTGCCAGGTCCCAGGACAGACTGCGGAAATCTCCCTGAGAGACTCTGTTAGTGATGCACTATTGGGTGAGCTGGCCTCGTTTCCATCTGATCAGCTCACAGGAAACATGGCTTCTGGTGTTTTGCTGCACTACACGCTGTTGCTAGTAGTCTTCTGGTGGTAATTTGAACGGATGGGCCTTCTTCCAAATACAGGGGTGTCCTGGGCCATCAAGCAAACTCCAGAGGCTTTTCTTTTGGTCATTAGAAGAGTGATCTGGTGGGTGAACTGGAGCCCTTGGCCACAATTCTCCTCATCCACAGCAGTTTCTTTGCTGTCCAGGACCCTGTGTGCATAGCTTGCTTCCTCCTTGGGACAGGGACCAGTGTGGGTCAGGGCTCCTAGGAAGACAGTCAGCAGGGCAGGCAGATCTCGCTCCACCTCACTCAGCCACAAATCATCTATCATCCATCTATCTATCATCTATCATCTGTCAATCATCTATCACTTATCTGCCTACCTACCTATGCTTTCGTTGTCTCGCTCTCTCTATATAAAATCTATCACTATTATCCTATCATCGGTCTATTTCTATAACTCTCTACATTGAAGGAATTAGCTGAAATGATTATGATAGCCAGCAATTCTAACCTAGGCTAGGTTGGTAAGGTGCAAATTCAGCTAAACATTGACATTTGGTTCTGAAGTCTGCAGGGAGTAGACTGGAAACATAAGATTTCTATGTTGCAGTTATAATAATTTTCTCTTGGGTCTGGAGACATTAGTCAGTGGTTAAGAACAATGGCTGCTCTTGCAGAGGACCTGGGTTTAGTTCCCAGCACCCACATGGTGGCTAACAACTATTCATAACTCCAGTTCCATGGGAATCTGACACCCTCCTCTGACCTCCACAGGCATTGCACGAGACGGGTACACTTACACACAAGCAGGTGATAACACTCATACACATAAAATAAAAATAATTTTAAAAAATTTTAAATTAATTCTTCTCAACAGAGTCTTTGTTCAGCAGTTAGGAGCTCTTGTGGAGGACTGGAGGTGGTGCCTGCACCCATGTTGGGTGTTTCACAACCACCTATAATTTCAGCTTCATGGGATTTGAAATCCTCTTCTGTCCTCCGCTGGTACCCCCCCCCCCCCACGCACGCACACACTCACATGAATAAAATAAATTTTAAAAAGAAAAAGAAGAGACAGAGGAGGAGGAAGAGGACAAAGAGAAGGAAGAGGAAAAGAACAGGGCCCTGAAATTATCAACAGGAAAAGACACAAAACCCCAGGAATGGGGATGTCCTTGTCTGTTGACAGCATTTGGATAGACGCAGCCCCCAGTATGGGTCTGGCCTTTAGACCAGTCGTGCTTTCAGACACATTTCCATGAGTGAGAATGTTGCTCCTGTATTTGATGAGCTTTGTAGCTTCCGAAGGGGCCAGCGTATTAACTGATCTGATTTCTTGTCATTTCCCTAGTTTGGATGGGAGGGTGGCACATGCTGAGGGCTGATTTGAGCAATTCTGTTATGAAGCCATTATGAAGCTTTGTACAAACCACCTTTCTTCTTTTGAGTTTTCTTGGAGGTTCTTCCTGACACGGAATTATTAGGTCAAATACAAAAACTTCCACAGCTCTCTGTAGTTTCTAGTGTTTTGTAAAACTCCCTTTTCATCATTTCCCTTTCTTCATCCAACTATAGAAATCCCTGCCCTATAATGGGATGGCCTTGTTCCACACTGGGAGCTTCCATCCATCCAGTCAGAAAACAAGGCAGAAGCCTAGATTCTAGTCTTTTCTCCTTGTTAGTGCTATATGTTATCAAAATCAGGCTTTTTTTCCTTATAAAATGAGGTTATATTTACCTGTCCTATCATAACTGAAGATTAGTTAAAACTCAAATGAAAGGGCTTGGTGGTTAAGAGCACTTGCCGATCTTGCAGAAGACCTACATCAGACAGCTCACAACTGCCTGGAATTCTAGTCCTAGTGAATCTGACGCCCTCTTATGGTCTCTGTGGGCACTGCACATATGTGATGCACTTATAGACAAGCAGGCACTCGCATGTACATATAAATAAAAAGACATTTAAAATATTTTTAAGTCTCATGAAAATATGAAGAAAGTGTCCAGGACTCTACAGATGAAGATGGCGGCAATCTCTCTGGGATTATGCAATCACCATGCTCAAGATGAGGAAGCTAAAACACACGTTGCTCTGTGTGTGTTAGGTCTGTCATGAGTGTCTCTATTTAATCCTGCCTTGTTGAACCCTTAGTTCACCCTTTGAGGAAGGATCTGCCTCCAGTACTGGAAGTACCTAAGGTCTAGACGTAGCAGTCAGTTTCCATGCTACACAGCAGGACCTGGCAGACACAGGATTGTAACCCAGGTGCCTGGATTCCCAGTATAGGATATATCTCATGTTAGGATCTTGTGAGACCCTTTGTTGGTGGTCAGACATTGACAGTTAAACCTGAAGACTTTCTACCGGGCAGAAAGGAGTTTGTTAGTGTCACCATAGTAAAACACTCTGTGGGTGGCTTAGAAGACAGCCATTTATTTCCCCTGCTGTTATAGACATTAGGGGTCCAAGCTAAGGTGTCAGCAGAGGTGGCTTCCCTTGAGTCCTCTCTCCATGGCTTGTGGGTGACCTTCTTCCCCTTGCAGCCTCACATGGTCTCCCTTTGTGCACACTGATCCTAATCTCTTCTTATAAAGACATAGGTCCTGTTGGACTAGCAGACATCCCCATGATGTCATTTTATTTGAGTGACCTCTGTAAAGACCCCGTCTGTAATGAGAGTCCCACTCTGAGGTACTGGAAGGTGGGGCTTCATGTATGAATTTAAGGGAGATAGAACTCAGCCCAGTACAGTAGATGTTTAATCCTTGCTTCAGTCAATCTTGGCCAATAAAATCTTTTAAACTGATGATCTGAAATGGAGACTACTTTATAGTCACACTGCATCGTGTTTATAGATTGGAGGCACCTTACCATGTCAAGTCTCGTTTAGCAATGTGGTGAGGCCAAGGGGAATGGTGTCATGATGCTCTGGGAGAAGCTGAGGCTTAGGAATCTTATATGACTCACTGATGAACAAATTAACTTGACTGTGGTTTTTGTGGCTCTCCCAATAAGAACTAAAACCCAGTATTTTCACATAATGGTAGGAGATAGTGCACAAAGCTGTTCTAAATATCTTAGGCAGATTATTGAATACAATGAAATATTAACAGTTTTACATTCTAGAAAACTATGTTCTGTATGCATCTACTCTAAACACAGATATTTCCCATTTTAAACACTTTCTGGTCTTTGCCTGCATTTAAAAAATATCTTATGTGTATGAGTGTATTTTCCCTGCATGTATGTAAGTGCTCCTGGAGGTCAGAAGAGGATGGTGGAATCCCCTGAAACCGAAGTTACAGATGGTAGTTAGCCACCATGTGAGTGCTGGGAATCAAACCTGTGTCCTCTGCAAGAGCAGCCAGTGCCACTGAGCCATCTCTCCAGCCCCTGCCTGCATTTTTTACCTGGCCCTAATTGTTGCGTTTTCATCTTGTATTCTGTTTCCACTGCATTTTCAACTTCTTATTTTGCTATAATTATAGATTATATTACAGAGAAATGCCATACTCCCTTTACTCAATTCCACATCTCATGGAACTATCAAAATCTCACAACCATGATAGATATACAAAGTCAGTGTACAGAACATTTCCGTTCCCTATGGATCTTTCTACTCTTTAGTCTCTGTGTGTATAAAATGTGTGTATGTGTCTGTGTGTGTGAGCGCAGGTGTACATGTGCCAGGATGCATGCGGAGGACAGACAACCTTGGGTGCTGTTCTTCACCTTCCGCCTTGTTTGATTTCAGATGCATGCTACTGCCTCCAGCTTTACCTGGGTTCTGGGGATTTGAACTCAGGTCCTCACACTTGAGTGGCAAGCATTTTCCCTGCTGAGCCATCTTTCTAGCCTTCCTCTAAGGATCTATTACATAGTCTTTTTTTTTGGTCAACGCTGTCCCTACTGATCTTATCCCTAGTTCCATATTTTTATCATTTCAGGAACATTGTATAAATGGCTCGTGTAGCATGAAAAGCTTTGAATTTAGATTTTTCCATACATTAATATTCTCTGAATATTCATCCAGGTTGCTATTAACAGTTATCAGAGCTTGTTATTTGTTACTGAATGGTATTCTGCTGTACGGATGTAACACAGTGTGTTTAACCATTTCTCTAATAAAAGACATTGAGTTGTTTAGAGTTTTGTGCTCTTACATATAAAGCTGTTATGTAGATTTACATGGAAAAATTTGTAAACTTTTTTTTTTTTGGTCTTTTTGAGCCAGGTTCTCCCTGTAGCCCCAGCTGTCTGGAACTCACTATGTAGATGAGGTTGACCTTGAACTCACAGAGATCTGCCTGCCTCTGCTTCCCAAGTACTGGGGTTAAAGACATGCACTACCATGCCCAGCAACACACAAGTTTTTTTATCTCCCTGAGAAAAATGTCAAGGAGTGAAGTCCTGAGTTTGTATGGTGATGGGTGTCTGGCTTTTGGGGAAACTACCAAACTAGTGTGCCGTGTTGGTGTCTGCTTCTACAGTGATGTATGAGTGATTCAGTTTGTAATGCATCTCACTAATACTTGATGTGATGATCAGTTATTATTGCGGTGACAAACACCCGAGAGAAACTATTATTTTGGCTCATGGTTTTAGACATTTTAGTCCAAGTTTGGCTGGACTCATCATCGCCTCGGGTCTGGGACGGAATTATTAGGTGGTAGAAGAAAGTACCAGAAGCTGCCCACCTCATGGAAACCAGGAAGATGTGGAGGAGAGGAAGAAGAGAGGAAGAGGATGGAGGAGAAAGGAGAGAAAGAGAGAGAGAGAGAGAGAGAGAGAGAGAGAGAGAGAGAGAAGAGAAATGGGAAGGAGAAAGAGAGAGAGGGAGAGGGAGAGATGTTGGGGACAAGATATGTTTTTCAAAGGCATGTCCCCAGTGACCTTCCTTCATCTATAGCCCATCTTGCAAAGTTCCCACCACCTCCCAGCTGGGACCAAACTTTCAGCACTGGACCTATGGTGGACATTTCATATTCAAGTCATAAAACTTGGTATTATAGCTTTTAAATAATTTAGCCATTCTAATAGGTATGCAATGATAATCTCAATATGATTTGAATTTGCATTTCTGAAGGATTATTATTTTGAACATTGTTTCATTTGCTTACATGACAGATAGGTGTACATGGCATATGTGTGACGTATACATGTAATGTCATTTGCCTGTGTTCTTATGATAATTTCGGTATTATGTACGTTTGAGTTTGTGGTTACTTTTAGATTAGTCTTTTTAAAAATTATTATTTTTATTTTATGTGTTTGAGTGTATTACCTGCATGTGTGTGCATGTACTCCTGTTGTACAGTGCCTGCAGAGGACAGAAAAGGGTGTAGGATCCCCTGGAACTAGAGTTGTAGACAATTTTTAGCTACCATGTAGGAGCTGGGATTTGAACCTGGGTCTTCTGCAAGAACAGCCAGTGCTCTTAACTAGCTCCTAGATTAGTCTTATGACAGTTATTTTTCCCTCTCTCCATCCCTCCGTCCCTCTGTCCCTCCCTCCCTTCCTCCCTTCCTCCATTTGTTTTTTGGAGACAGGGTCTCCCTGTACCCTCAGCTGGCCTGGAACTCACCATGTAGTCCAGACTGGCCTCAATCTCACAGAGATCTGCCTGCCTCTGGCTGTGGAGTGCTGGGATTAAAGGTGTGTACCATCATGCCTGGCAACAGCTACTTATTTGCATTTTCCAGGATCTCTTGTGTGTCTGGTCACCCTTTTAATGGAGTCTTTTGCGGAGCAAACTTTTACTTTCACTGCAACACAATTTATGATTTTTCTTTTATGAGTTATGGTGTCAGGTCTAAGAACTCACTGTCTAATCTGAAGATTTTCTCCTATGTTTTCTAAGCATGTTATAATTTTGTGTCCTACATTAAAGTCTGTGATCCATTGTGAATAAATTTCACATAAACTATGAGACTGAGGCCAGGTTCACTTTTTAAACCACAGGACACCAAATAGCTTTGACCCCATATGTTGAAAACGCTGCCCATCTCCTTTGTATTCTGTTCACAGTATTGATGAAGCTCAGCTGGGCGTATCTATGTGGGGCTAGTTCTGATTTTTGTTTGTTTGGTTTTGTATTTGATAGGCTTTGGTTAAGACAGGGTCTTACTCTGTAATGAAGACTGGCCTCAAGCTCATAGTGGTCCTTCTGCTTCAGCCTTCCTGGTCCTGGATTACAGGTCTGATCTGCCTGGACTGGCTTATGTCTGCTTCTTTATTCTATCCCATCCGTCTACCCGTGTGACCCTTCACCAAATGCCAGATCTTTATTGCTGTAACTCCATAGCAGACTGGTTCCTTCCCGACTTATTCTTGCTTTCCAAAACTGCTTTATCTGTGATTTCTCTTTGCTTTTCCATATAAATTTTATAATTCTGTTGGTGCCCATGAGACTCCTTGCTGGAGTTTTTATGGGGATTACATTGCATCTACACATCAGTTTAAGAAGAATTGATCATCTTATTTTGAGTTTCAGTTCCTGAACATGATATATATCACATTTTTACATCTTTTGCCTCATCAGTCTTTTGAAATTTTCAGCTTACAATATCCACACTTTATTAGACATATAAGTATTTCAGTTTTTAAAAGATTTTTTTTTAATTTATGTGTATATATGTGTGTATGTGCATGCACACATATGTGCATGCTCTGTGCGGCCAGAAGAGGGCATTCGATCCTCTAGAGCTGCAGTTATAGAAAGTTTGAACTTCTTGACTTGGGTTCTGGCAATGAAACTTGAGTCCTCTGTAAGAGCAGCAAGTGCTCTTAACGGCTGAGCCATCCCTCCAGCCTCAGCGTTTCATTTTGGAGTGATCATAAAGAGCATTGTGTTTTTTATTTCTATGTTCATGCATGCACTGCTTCATGTAAAAGTGCAGCTGATTTCTGTAAGGTTTTTGTGCGTCCTTTGACCTGCTGACCTCTCTTACTGGTTTCAGGAGCTTTGTTTCTTCACCATATTCTTGGCAGTTGTCACTGTAGATAATCATGACATCTGCAAGGATAGTTTTACGTCTTCCCTTCTGCCCTGTATGACTTATTGCCTTTTCTTACCATAATGCATTGGCTAGGACTTCCAGAACTGTGTTGACTATGAATGATGACAGTAGGTGTGGTGGGGTTTTTCCCGGTCTTAAGATGAGCCCGTTTACTGCTAACTTTAGTAGCATGCATTACCATGAAGGAGCCTGTTAGCTCTAGAGTTTTCTTTTCCGTAGATACTCTTCAGTTGGGGAAACTCCCTATTTTTCTGAGTGCTTCCAAAATCATGAGTACTGGATTATGACAAATGCTTTTTGCTACATTGATCTGATCATATGCATTTTCTTCAGTCTGTTACTGAGGCTATTTATATCGATTTAGTTTTGAATGCTGAGTTATCTTTGTATCATCCCTGAATTAAACCTATAGTGTCACTGGGTCTAATTTTCTTTTCTATCTATGAATTCTTTTAAAATGTATTTTTATTGAATGTTTGTGTATTTCATTAAAACATCTTAATCATCTTTGCGCCCCTCCCCCATCTTCAACCCCGTAGAGTCCCCCCACCCCTGCCAAATTTCATGCATTCTGTCATTTATGTTAAGGACTGTAGAATCAAGTTAGTATGCCTAGACATCCCTCCGTGCAAGTTCATCCACTGGGGTTTAGCCAGCCTATCTAGTGTATCTCACTTGAAGATCAGCTCTCCCTCACCCAGCAGCAATCAAATCAGCTTCCAGTAGTTCTTTGACTATGGCTGGAGCCTGCTGCCCATCTCCCCAGTTCTATGCTGGGTTTTGGTCTGATTGAGATTGCATGTATATATTGATGAATTCTATTTGTTTGTTTTTGTTTTAAGTCAGTGTCTTGATAAGTAGCACTGGCTGGACATGAACTCATCTTGTAGCCCCTTTTAGTTTCAAACTCATGATCTTCCTGCCTTAGTCTCCCAAGTGCTTGGGATTACATCATACCAAGCTCTACTTGCTAATAGCTTGTTAGGGATTTTTTGAGCCTATAATCATATGGATACTGGTTTGTCCTTTTGTACTATCTTACTCAGAAATATCAACTTAACAAAATGAATTGGAAGATTTCCTTTTCTATTTACTAGAAGAATTTGTAGAGAGTTGGTGTTAAGTATATATTTTCAAATGGTTATTCTATTTGTGTGTGTGTGTGTGTGTGTGTGTGTGTGTGTGTGTGTGTGTATATATATATATATTCAAGAGGGTACTAGATCCCTCAAAATTGGAGTTACAGGCGTGGCTGCTGGGAGCTGAACTCTGGTCCTAGTGATTGAGCAGCAAGTGCTCCTAACTGCTGACCATCTCTTCACCCCGGTGTTAACTTTTAAAAACACGATTTGAAAACTTTTTTCCAGCGAAACACTGGGTCTAGAGATTTGTTTGGAGACCTTAAGCTATGGATTGCTTTTCCCTTAGTGGTTACAGAGCTATTCAAACCATCCATTCCATGCTGGGTGAGTTATGGTAGTTTTCCATTAGCTCCTAAGAGTACCACCCTGTGGACCAAACCTTTCATTACAGTGGTCCCTGGGGGGTGGGCTGGGCATGGGCAAAGACTCAAATTAGGCAGCGAAATGACCCCCAAATCACAACACCCCTCCATCTCATGATTTGTTGCTGTTTCCCTCCTAAGGAGGTTACACATACCCCTAACTGTATGTTCAGTTGGCTAGGGGAGTGTGGCAGAGTTCAAGGTACAGGTCTTTAGGGGCCAGACAGATCAGGATTCCAATCCAGGCTTCAGAGTTCATTGTGACTTCAGGCCAGGGAAGCTCTTGGGATCTGTAAACATTTAACACTCAGGACTGTTTACAGGGTGAATATGAATTTACGCCCTTCCACTTGCTCACGCTTCTGCCTTTGCACTAAGTACTTTGCCACCACTTGGGAGATTTCTCTACAGCTTAAAACCCCATTCTTTGTTCATTCCCTCAGTCCTGTCCCTACCTGCCCCCCAAACACCCAAGAGAGGAGATGTTCCTATGAACCCCCTGAGAAGTTCCTGAACATCCACAGATAAGGCTGAGTCTTTCTGCAGGCTCCCAGGGGGACAGCTGACAATAGGCTCCCCGCACAATATGACTGTCAGAGCCCTGTACTGTGAAACAAATCTTTTCTCACTCTCTGGAGGACAGTGTT
Organism: Eospalax fontanierii; assembly: GCA_035773235.1. Taxonomy (NCBI): domain Eukaryota; kingdom Metazoa; phylum Chordata; class Mammalia; order Rodentia; family Spalacidae; genus Eospalax; species Eospalax fontanierii. The sequence goes on along the minus strand of CM069542.1, from coordinate 55,275,300 downwards.
TCTCCTTGACTTTCTTTCTAAGTGTTCCTTCGTTATTCAGACCTCCTTTCCAGAGTATCAATACCTTCACAGTGCCAAGAACAGGAAGACAGAGGAGGTCTGATTCCCCAGTCCGGTGTGGACCAGGTGCAATGCCATGGCATAATAAATGGTTTTGTTTTTGTTTTATCATGGAAGTACCAGTAAGATCAATTCTATGGGTCTGAGACTGCCTGTGGGTTTTGACCTTGAGTATAGCTCTGACTGAAATAGGCTTGAGATGTAAGAAGCTATGCACGCACTCACCCCTTGCAGTCTCTGGAGAGAAGGTATAATTCATACTCTCGGGTGGATGTGCACACCCCCATGGCGCGTATAGCTTACGCCCGGGAGGAGCCCTGCTGTGCCCTCTGTCGTGTTTGGTACAGAAGGTTGCGGACCATGGGTCGGCCCCATTGCTGCCGTCAGGAAGTACTGCAAACTTAGTGTCTTAAAACCACTCCGCCTTATTTTTTCATCACTCTGGAAGCCAAAAGTCTAAAAGCCAGCAGGGCCTCCCTTCCTGCGGAGTTTTAGGAAATGATCTGTTCCTTCCTCTCCGGGCTTCTGGTGGCCGCGCTGCTGCCTCGGGCGAACCACTCCAGTCTCGGCCCTGTGTCTTTTCACCTTCCCCTCTGTGCCCGTTGCCCAGTTTTCTGTCTCTCCTCTCCCCTCCCTGACTTGTAAGGACATTTGTTATTGCATTTGGGGCCCACTTGAATAATCCTCCTCTCAAGATCCTTAATCACATTTGCCAAAAGCCTTTTTCTAAATAAAGCCACAGTCATCATTCTGGAGATTTGATGGACAGACGCTTGGGGAGGGGCTCTGTCCTTCCACGTAGGGTGAGAATGACTTCTTGTTGGATAACTTACAGACATTTTCTCTTTAGCTCTGTAGCTTGATGTTAGGAGCTACAGAAAGACTTCTGTAGACTGACCTTAAACGTAGCTCTTGGGAATATGTAGAAATGGCTATGTGGTTGTATCTGTGCCTTAGCTCTGGCTTCCGGCAAAAGCCTAATAGTGAAGTCGTGTTGATTCTAAGTATTTTGTAACAGGGTGATTTCTAACACTCAGATATGCAAAGAGGAAGCCTTTAATTGTTTTTCTATAGCTCCTATCTCAAGTTTCATTTAGCTAGCAGTAAATACCGAATCAAGTCAGTTAAAAACATGTCTCAAAGTGTTAAAATGATTTCTGATATGAAACTGAGGATTCCTGTCACCCTTATGTTTTTCTTTAAAAAATTGTTTTTCTTTTTTTTGAGTATTTGCCTGCATATATGTAAGTGCATCCATGCAATGCTCAGAGGTCAGAAGAGCGTGCCAGATCCCCTGAAACTGGAGTTAAGGATTGTTATTACTTAGCTGCCATGTGGGTCTTGGGAACTGAACCTAGGTCCTCTGCAAGAGCAACCAGTACTCTTAACCACTGAGCCATCTCTCCAGCCTCCCCCCCGACCCTTTTCTGGAGTTAGTTTGGATTTTCAGTGTAGGTAGAACTGGTTAGCCCTATGGCTGCCAGTGAGTATCCCAGCTGGAGTCTGGAGTCCTCCTGTTTCCCACCATGCCTCTCTCCTGCAAACCGTCCAGCTGCCTGGGTTCCTGTTCTCAGGAATCATGGCCCCCATGCCTGGTAGAGCTTGGAAACCACTGCCTATACATTTAGTCCAGATTTCTGTGTGCTTGTGTCGGGGGGTATGTATATGTTGGGGGTGCGTGGACATATACATGCACGTGTGTGTGGAGGCCAGAGGTCATTTCTCAGGAGTATCCACCTTGTTTTTTGAGACAGGGTCTCTCATTGGCCTGGAGCTCACTGATGAGGCCAGGCTGAGAGGCCATTAAGACCTGAGGCTCTGTCTGTCTGTACCTTCCCAGTGTTAGGGTTGAAAGCATACATCACTACACCCAGCTTTTTTTACAGAGATTCTGGGATCAAACTCAAGTCCTCATGCCAGGTGGGCCAGCACTTTACTGACTGATCTGTCTCCCCAAACCCTTGTCTAGTTTTTGATAGTTTCAGTACAGAGGGTAAATCTTGGTGGAGTCAGATTTCCTTTTGTTTTGTCCTGATACAGTGTCTCACCATGTAGCTCTGGCTGACCTAGAACTTACTATGTAGACCAGGCTTGCCTCCAACTCAACTGCCTCTTCCTCCTCGTTGCCAGACTCAAAGGCATGACTGGCGTTGGAATCAGAATTTAACAGGGCTTTCAAAATAGAACTTTTTTCTTCTCCAGTTTCGTCAGGACCCTTTCCAATAGCAGGGTGGGCTTTCTTGGTCTGAAAAGCAAAGGGTTATAGGTTGGCAGGGATAGCCCTCAAATTCAGTGTTGTTCGATACCACCCTTGTTTCTGCACAGCATGTGACACACACGATGTCCCTTATCTTAAGCAGGTTTATTGTCTTGGCTGAGGCAGAGACCCAGAAGGTCATGTCAGGGGTCAAACACATTCATCTTGATTTTATTTGGTGGGAAAAGTTGCCCAGCTATATACACGAGTCCTCTAAGTAACAAAACTGCTCAATTTCAAGAACTTTCAGAACAGCCTAGGAGAGCCAGTGCCCCAGAATGTCTCACTCTCCAGGGTCAAGAGCCATGTCCACCACGCTGCGTTTAATTTTGCCTGGATGTCTCGGTTGCTGGTGTCGATGTGGGTAGTGATGTAGCAGAGAGAGCTTGGAGTTGCTCTTCCATAAACCCTGTGCTTCCCTGTGGAGAGCGGAGACATTTAGGCCCTTTCTGCTGTTTATAAAGGCTCTGGAGTGCAGATGGAGACATCGCTCAGCAGGTAAAGGCATTGACTGCTCTTGCAGAGGACCTGGGTTTGATTCCCAGCACCTACCTGGGAGTAACAACCATCCTTAACTCCAGTTTCAGGGGATTCAACTCCCTTTTCTGACCTCCATGGGCATTGCACAACATGGGTGCACTTACATACATATACTCAAACACATAAAATAAGGATAATAATAAAAATTTTTTAATAAAAGGCTCTGAAGTGTCTTCAAATCAGCAAAAAGGCCCAGCAGCTTTCAGTTATTGCTGTAGTCTCGGGTGCTTTGGTAAGGTGCACTTCACTGAGGTTTACTGAATGATCATAATGCCTAAAATGTTAAAAATCCCACTCTGCTACGGAAGCTGAGGCCAAATCCAGTCACTGCCACCATTCGTGTTTTGTGTTGTTTTGAGATGAGGACTCATGTAAACTGAGGCTAGCCTCAGACTTCCTAGGTAGCCAAAGCTGACCTTGAACCTTTGATCTCCTGCCTCCAACATGCTGGGATTATAAGCACGTTCCACCACGCCTGGCTTATACAGTGCTGGGGACTGAACCCAGAACTTAATAAATGCTAGGCAAGCACTCTACCCACTGAGCCACATCCTAAGCCCCCCGACCGTTAAAAGAGCTTTTGGGTTATAAGAACAGGTCTGACATTTTATTGGAAATTAAATTTATTTTCTCTTACAAATGATGGGAAACAGGCATTTATTCTGTAAACCTCCAACATGGCCATATAAAAATTCTTGGCATCTTATATATATATATATATTTCCTACCCATTTACAATTGTGTGCAACATAATTTAGCTTTTGAGAATACATTTAAAAATTTAGTAAGTACTTTATTTTTGAGTAAGGCTGCACTGGATTCAGCACTGTCTAATTTAAACCTCATGATCCACAATTCAAATTAAAAATAAGTAATTCAGCTCACAGTGAAAGATATTTGTATTTGGGCCTTTTCCATCATAGTAACCCAGTCCTTTGTGTATGTGTTAAATTTAAAACTAAGCTCACTCCAGGAGCCAGTCAACTGTATTTTATATTGTAATGTAATACGATGTAAAAGTGTGATAAATGCTAGTTACTGGGATTAATTGCTTCATTTATTGATTGTTTCAATGAAATGAAATGTGATGTTGCAAATAATGTACTGAAATTGGCTTATGAAAGCTTTTCTGATGGCATGCAGATATAATGACCAATGTGGGTAAAAAGTTCTCAATGAGGATAACCCAGTAGACAGGTTTCTTAAGGTAGAAAGATACATCCTGAATTATGGGAAGCACCACACTGCCTGAGCCCTGTGGGGCCAGGCTGGCTGCTTACAACTAGATTCGTGTCTCTTAATACTGCAGAGGGACAGCTCTAAAACTGGGCCACAGTGGTTTCTGATCATTGCAGCACTCAGATTAATAATGCAAAAATTCCACTTTATAGGCTATTTGAAGACTTTGGTGGGAATTCCTTTAGCTCTGACATTTATATGAATCTCTCTCTCTCTCTCTCTCTCTCTCTCTCTCTCTCTCTCTCTCTCTCTCTCTCTCTCTCTCTCTTCCTGCATCAGTCCTTCCCAGAGCTGGGGCTGCAGGCTTGTGCCATCATTCCCACCACGCCTCTTTCCTCTTCAGTCTCCCAGGAGGCCTCACTGGTCATTCATCGCATTGTACAGTGCTCTTACCAGGAATCGTCGTGGGGAGTGCTATGGCTCGAATGCGAAATGTCTGTCATAGGCTCATGTGTTTGAACACTTGATTCCCAGGCTGGGAGCACTGTTTTGGGTGTGTAAGGTTTTTTTTTTCTTTTTTTGAAAAAAGCATTTTATTTATTTATTTTTTATGTGTATGAGTGTATTGCCTGCATATGTGTAAGGGCACCCATGTCATGTAATGCCCATAGAGGTCAGAAGACAGCATCAAATTCTCCTGAAACTGGTTATAAAAGGTTGTTGGCTGCCACATGAGAACTGGGAATCGAACCCATCTCTTCTGCAAGAGCAGCCAGTGCTTTTAACTGCTGAGCCGTCTCTCCAGCTCATTGGTTATTTTTCCTGTTGCTTTGATAAAATAGCCGGTGAAAAGCAACTTAAGGACACAAAGGTTTATTTTGGATCATGGTTGGAAGGTCCGTCATGTTGGGGAAGGCATGGTGGCAGGAGACAGGAAGTAGCTGGTCATGTAGTGTGCACAGCCAGGAAGCAGAGAGTGATGAACCTGGTGCTCAGCTTGCCTTCTCCCCTTTGTTCAGTCTAGGGGCTCAGCCCATGCGGTGGGGCTTCCCACAGCTAGGACAGGTCTTCCCACCTTGGTTAATCTAATCTACATGATCTCTTACAGTCATGCCCGAAAGCTTTGTCTCCTTGGTGATTCTAGATTCTGTCAAGTTGACAACCAAGATTAACCATCACAGGAGGTTGTGGAATCTTTGGGAAGGGTGCTGGTGGACTCAGGCCTCTAGGTGTGGGCCTTAAGGGTTTTAGGTTTTCCCTGCTTCCAGTCCTATCTTTACTTCCTGACCTGCCACCTCACAGTGCCACTGAGTGGGGCTGATCCGCCATTCCTTCCCTGCCATGATGGACTGCTCCCTCTGAAATGGGGGAATAACCCTGTCCTTCCCTAGTTACTTCTGTCAGGTGTTTATCTCAGCAGTGAGAAATGTAAGGCAGAGAGGTTGTCATTGTGTTTAGAGGCTGTTTTCCTCACCAGTGGAAGGACTTTTCAGGAGTGATGTTAATCATAAATGACTGCCCACATTGAAGGAAAGTAAATCCAGAGGCCCTAGCAGTCAGGTGGAGGTGCCTGTAAGAAAATGTGATGTTCTGCTGTAAAATGTCTCCAAATCAGCGCAAACGTAGATGAGAAAAGGATGTGGCCAGTAGGTAAACTAGAGATTTAATTCCAGGGCTCGCAAGATGGTTCAGTGGGAAAGAGCACCTGTCACTAAACTCCTATTGTAGAAGGAAAGAACCAGCTCCCTCAGGTTGTCCTCTGACCTTTCCTAGAGTGGCTGCACACAGCATTTTAGGGGCCAAAGTTTCTATTTGGGGAAACTTCATAAGTAGCTAGAGTCATCGAGTGATTAATATGACCCACATCCAGTTCATGGCTTTGGTACGTGACAGGAAACCATCTGAGTGGAACCAAATCATTGTGTTCCACATCAAGTCAGCATCTAGTTTTATCCAGGACTTGATGTCTATATCTGCCAGGGCGTCCTGGCACCACTGATCTTGGGCTGGTGGGTGTTGACTTCCTGGGCCAAGTGTTTCCCTGAGAAGGCTGTTGTTCCTTGCTTTGGATAACACATCTCATAGATATATCACAAGCCCTGTTAGATCCAAGGAGCCATTTTCAAATCCAATGTTTAAGCACATTTCTCCATGCACTGCTGAGCTGATGACCCCAAGATGCCCTTCAGTTAGAGGTATCAGCAGAGCTGTTGACCTTCTGGATTCCATGTGGACTTCTAAACACTTTGATGACAAAACCCTTATGGTACTGAATTCAGGAAGTAAAAGTCAGAGCACAACCCACTGAATCCAGCTCATAATACTATTATAGACTAAGACCTTTTCTGCGTGGCTAACATCCTTCACAATCCGGGCCAACATAGGCTGCTCCTGCCTCGGGAACTATCTTCCTAGAAGACAGCTGCTAAGGATTTCTGTTTCTTTGTGAGATGCCTAGGAGGAAAAACACTGAATTACTTTGTTTTCTCTCTCTAATGACCATTTCAGGAAGTTGTCAAACAAACAGAACTTTCAATTTAGTGACTACAGGAGATGTTTCGTTATCATGGGAGCTGGCTTAGGCCATGGGTGCAGGCAGCACCACGGATCTGTGTGTTAAGCTCATGTGTGTCATTTAGGACTCATCATCAAGATCTACTGGATGCTTTCAAATATATTTCTGCTGTAGTTCATCCCAGAAAGACATTTTACTCAACCGTACCTTGAAACCATTTTTAGGAATGAAGTGGGTCACATTCCCACAGCTCTGCCCTTGATCAACACACCTCTCTCAATAGTCAAGTTCAACTCTACAGTAAGAGTTGGGGTTCTGGCTCCACTGACCTTGCCCAGCATGAGCAAGGCCCTAGAATGCTTGCTCAGTAAATGTGAGGCCCTAAGGTTTGCAAAAGAGAAACAGAATTCTATAGGACACTAATGTAAATGATTTCTACCAGAATATCTGAAAAGGGCAAAAGAAAGCAGTGATAGTCCTAGATCTTCTATTATTTATAACTACGTGATATATCATTTGTGTATATGTGTGCCCATGTGTGTACAGGTGCAAATGCACAGGTGAGTGCAGGCATGTGGAGGTCTGAGGTCATTGTCGGATGTCTCTCATCAGTCGCTCTCTACCTGTATTAATAAGTATTCTCTAGAGGGACAGAATGAGAACAACAAAGATATACATATGTGTGTGTGTGTGTGTGTGTGTGTGTGTATGTTTTAAGTAAGGCATGGTAGCTTGTGCCTGTAATCCCAGCAGAGACGGGTGGATCCCTGAATCTCGTTTTATACACATACACACACACTAGATCAGTTTGTGAAATATGGTCGAAATAGTCCAACAACAATTCACAACTGAAAGACCCAGGAGTCACGTGATCCCAGAGGCTGGCACCTTAACAGTCCCAATCTGGCGCTGAAGGCTTGGCGGGTTCCCAGAGAGCCACTGGTCCTCAGTCAATGGTGGAAGCCTGAAATCTGGTTCTAACATCAGCCGAGGCATCGGCAGAAGCAGCCGGGCAGTTTGATCAGGAGGCAGGGGTGCGGCCGAGGCGAAAGGAGCGGGATAATCGTGCGTCTTTCCCTCCTTTGTACCTGGGCTGTTACCAGAAGCTGGTGCCCACATTTGGGGCGGGGTCTTTCCACATCAATTAAGGCAATTGAGACATTTTCCCACAGACCAGCCTGACATAGACAAGTCCTCAGTTGAGGCTCTCAGGTGATTCCAAGCTGTGGCATGTTGATGTTTAACCATCACATCACCTTTACTTACCTGTTTTGAGACAGGGTTTTCACTGACCCTGAAGCTCACCGATTCAGCTAGGCTGGGGCCAGTTAGCTTTCGGGACCCACCCACCCATCTCTTCCTTCTTGCCTCTTTCCAAGCCTGGGGTTACAGGCACGTGCCACCATGCCTTGGTTTAAAATTTTTTAATTTGTTCTTTGGCAATTTCATGCATTTCTACAAGTATCTCAGTCATATTTGCCTCCCAACTTCCTCTGATGCCTGTCATGTGCCTCCCATTTTCGTGTCTTCTCTCCCTTTTTAAAAGATTTATTTATGTGTATGAATATTTTGCCTGCATGTATATGTATATATCACAGTCATGCTAGGATCTGTGGAGGCCAGAAGAGGGCATTAGAGTCTCTGGAATTGGGATTATAGTTGGTTGTAAGCTTCTATGTAGATAGGTGCTGGGAACAAAACCTGGGTCCTTTGCAAGAGCAGAAAGTACTCTTAACCACTGAGCCATCTCTCATCTCTTCACTGAATCATCGTCTCTCCTGCCCCTTCTTTTATTTTTTTTTAATAACCCACTGAGTCCAATTACTCATGTCCTATTTTTCACATGGGTTCTGAGGATCCGAACTCAGGTTTGAGGTGCTTGTGAGACAGGTACTTTAATGACTGGGTCATCTCACTGGTCCCTGTGCAAATACTTTACATTTATCATCAATCACTAAATATATCAATCAATCTATCATTTATTTAGTATTTGTTTGTGTGTGCATGTGTGGTTGGGGTCGTCTGTGTCTGTCTGTGTCTATATGCAAGTGTCTGTGGAGGTCAGGGGACAACTTTTCGGAGTCATTTTTTTCTCTCCTTCTACCCCAGGGGTTCTAGGAATTGAACTCAAATTAGTAGGCTTAGAGGCAAGTGCCTTTACTCTCTGAGCTGTCTCGCTGGCCCATCTGTATAATATTTTTAATGACAGTAAGTCGGTTGGCCTCTGAAGAGCAGAAGGTGCTTGCCACATGGCAACCCAACCTTCTTGCAGGCCGCAGCTGGACCACAGCAGGGCTTGTTCACAGTGGCCCTCCTCAGTGCTCACGTAGGCATGCTCCCCATGGGCTGAGAGTGTCATCCTATTCCAAGGAGAGCAAGAGACCCTAGTGACTACTGTGCTCGTCTCTTGGGCTGGGTGACTTCAACAACAGACATGTACTGCCTCACTATTCTGGGAGCCAGACGTTCAAGGTCAGGTGGTGTTATCAGGGTTGATTTCTTCTAATCAACATAGATAGGCCTCTGTGTGTCCACATGGTCACCCCCAGTATGGGTCTCTGTTCTAATGTCTTCTAATAAGGACACCAGTCAGATTAGATTAGGACTAGCCCAATGGTCCATTGTACCTTAATTACCTTTTCAAAGCTCCTTCTCCAAATACAGCCACATACTCAGGTGCCAGGTTTAGGATTTCAGTATAACGACTTTAAGGGTTCTGGAAGAAGACAGTATGGACCTTTTGTATGTGAATTCACTTCTCAGTAATTTATTTTACACTTTTCCATTAAAAAGCTGTTTTAATGCCATTTTAAAAAACACATCAAGATGGATGTATGTAGGTGCACCTGTGCCATGCAATGCCTGCGGAGGTCAGGAGAGGGCATCAGATCCCCTACAGTTGGAGACAGTTGTTAGCTACTAAGTGGGTGCTGGGAACCAAACCTGGGTCCTCTGCAAAAGAAACCAGTGCTCTTAATTGCTGAGCCATTTCTCCAGCTCTAGTTTAGTATTTTTAACTGCCATATAGTCTAATGTAACTGTAAGGATGTGATGTTAAGATCCAACTGCTGCTCACGGCACAGTACACACAGCAGATATGGACAGGCACCCCGTTACAGACTCCCAGGTCCCAGGATCTCTTACTGGGAGGTACTGGTGATCATGCATCCTGTTCTTCCCCCACCCCGCCAGCCTCCAGCCTGGAATCCGAGCATCTGGCTGTAGTCTGGTGCTGTGAATCCTCCCTCATCTTCAGGAAGGTGTAAGAAGAAACTCCCATTTCTGTCACCAGGCTCTGATTTCCTCTCTTCAGAGCCTCTGCTGCTGTCTCTGGTACTGGGGACTGAACTCCCCTCAGAGCCCCACTATGCTGTTGTCTGTCTGTCCATGGTGTTAATAACTCTTCTAATAAAGACCTTACTCCATGGCAGTCCATCTCAGTGTTCCATTTGAACCCCCATATGAGAGCTTTCAGTAACTGGGTACCAGGGAATAGATAGACTGGGTGTGAGAATAGCTTCTACAATGTGGACATGCTCTAGACAGATGACTTTTGTTTAACCTTTTGACCAAAGTGAATGTTAGCTTGTTTATAACACCAACAAGCTCACTGACCCATGTCCTCCTTTCATGACCCGGGAATATGACCTTATTCCTCTTTGACCCTTCCTTGCCCTCCATCCAAGACTGTGTGTGTGTGTGTGTGTGTGTGTGTGTGTGTGTGTGTGTGTGTATGTGTGTGTGTGTGTGTGTGTGTGTGTGTGTGTTTTATATATGAAAGCTTGGCACACAGCTCTTTTCTCATTGAAAATGATGAGATCATTATCCCATTTCTGTTGCAAGCAATAGATGGGATTGTAATTGTATGTGTATGCTAAATCAGCAGGGCTCAGAATGGGCAAAACTCGTCTCTGATAAGATAAGGGTCCAACTTTTACTTCCCCATTTCATGCTGGATCTACTGTTTCGACAGAACACAGAGCCAGGCTCTTGTTCTAGAGCACGGTTCTGAGAGAATGCTGAAGGAACAGGTTCTCCGCTCTCGGCCTTAAAAAGGGTGCTGAGTCGGGAGGATGATGATGATGGTGATGATTAAGGAATAACTGTAATGCGCCATAAACACGGCAACTGGGCAGTAAAAGAAAAAGCCTCTCCCCTCCCCCATGCACACAGTGTGTGTGTACAATTATAATTTTAAATTAACATACAGAGTCACAGGCTTCCTTCATACATGCTTACAGTTCAGCTCCCTCTGGCTCGTCCTCGTCTTCCTGCATTCCTCCTCCTGAACAGCCTTCCACACTCTCCAGTCCTTCTGCTTTGTCTTCCCATGTCCTGTCACTCTCTCCACTTGTCTCCCTTAAAGCCTGTAGTGTGAATTGGTCCTCTGCCTGCCAAAGTCCCCAAATCCCTCAAATGGACTGCATATTCAACTGCACCTGCCTGCTTGAATCTGCATAAACAAATCTGACCATTGGTGCTCCGTACACCAATGAGTTGTATGTGGGGAGGGACTAAGGTGTGAGCAGAAGAAGCTGGGAGAGGACTAGCCCCCCTTCCCATCTTGGACGGAGGGCAGCAGCTCACATGGTCCCTGCAGAAATGTAGAATTTGCTGTATGGCTTCAGTAAGGTCTCCCCCAGCCTCTAGCTAAAAAGCCCAAATAAACTCTGGCTTCCCAAACAGTAGTTTGGCCAAACCATACCTCGTTTTGTACTTAGGAATGAGGAAGGGAAGGCGGGCTGGATGCTGCTTGTGCCTCCCAGAAAGAATGATTACAACAAGCCTTTTTCCCTCTCTCATGGCCCCTTCTGGTCTCCACCTGCACTCTACCTGCACTCACTCCCATATGAAATCTACAAATAAAAAATAGAACCTAGGAGCCTCACAGCTTTCTCTAACGAAGCATGTTTGTACATGGTTTTATACTTTTTATGTCTGAATCAAAAATAACATATCGGGCCAGTGAAATGACTGAGCAGATGAAGGTGCTTGTTGCTGCGGATGATGACCTGAGTTAGATTCCAGGAACCCACATGATAGAAGAAGAGAACTGACTGTCACAGTTGTCTTCTGACCTCCATGTGTATGCTATGGAACACAGATGCTCCTCCCCGCAGTAAATGTAATAAAACAGTTTTAACCTCTTGCCATAGATATTCTAGTACATTATTTCTGAACTTTATACTTTTAATTAATTAATATTTTTCAATATATTTTTTAATTTTGTGTATTTCATACTGTATATCTCAATGATAATTAGATCTCCTCAAAGGTTTGTTTTTATTTCTATTTCTGTGTGTGGGCATATGTGTGCATGCACGTGCATGCCTGTATACCCTGTAGGTGCAGGGGTCAGTCACAGAGGCAGAGAGTGCATCAGATCCCCTGGCACTGGAGTGACAAACAGTTGTAAGCCATCTGAAATGGGTGCTGGGAACTAAACCTGGGTCCTCTGCAAGAGAAGGAAGGGATCTTCACAGCAGAGGCATCTCCCCAGCCCCAGAATTTTACATCATTAGGAAAATTTGAGAACCCAGAATCAACCATGCATATGGGAATTTCTTGGTGATATATGTTTCGAATTCTAAAGTTTACTTTGTAGTCACAGGCTTTTAAGATGAGGCCCAAATTCTCATTCAATTCTAAAATATTATCATACTAATGACAGCAGCCACTAAACATTACTCAGAAGATATTTTTAAGCTTTTAGTGCCAGGTCTTTGCACTCTGATGCCTGGTTTTGCCCTGAGCGTGTATCTTAACTTAGAGTGGCTTCATGTCTGGTCCATCACCTGTGAACTGTGTGCTGTAGTTCCAGACATAATTCTCTAGCTTGGCCGTTTTGTCTCCTCCTTTACCCTCGAGGGCTTCTGTTTCGATTTAATGAGAGCCGTGTGGTAAACAGGACTCCTAATCTGATCATTGCTGTGCAAGAGTCCCTCTGAGTAATTAAGAAACGCTGGCGAAACGTGTAAACTCTCACCCTTCATCTTGAAGCCTCATCTATTTCTTTGTCTCTGTACTCAAGCCTGGCATTTCTCCCTGTGCCTAATTCTCCCTTGTAATACCTGCCAAACGCAGCAAACGAGACACATTCTGACATTCTGGCTCATCGACTGTTTCTGAGCTGGAGTGGGCACATGGCCTACCTTCTAAGTTACTGTGGGTGACAGTTTTACCAAATGACTTGCCAAAGGTTGGCTTGGCCTACAAAATCTATTTTCTCACAGTTTGCCCCTCAACCATCAAAGTGTTGCCATGTCTTCTTGGTTTTATCACGGCAGTACCCACTTCCCAACAGCCACTTCTAATTATGGGTAATGCTAGAGACTGAAGCAAATGCATCTTCACATTCCCAGGGCATTCTGCAGTCAATCAAGCTTATTTCTTACCCTGTAACAATCCAGTTGGTGATGATCAGGCCCCTTCTGTTTTGGGGATCTTTGGTTCCCTAGAGCCTTGGGGTCTTGCATTCAGTGGATAGAGATTAAGAGGGATGAGGAAGTGTAAGTGCTCATCAAAGCCTCGGCCTGAGGGCTGGGGAGGTGGCTCAGCTGGTAAAGCACTTGCTGGACAAACACAAAGACATGAGTTTGGATTCCCAGCACCCGTCTGAAAAGCTAGGTATGGTGTCTATAACCTCAGTGCTGGTGAGGGTAAGGTGAGGACAAGGAGGATCCCTGGAGCTTGCTGGCTGTGCAAACCAGCCAAGGAGTAAACTCCAGGTTCAGTGAGACCCTGCCTCAAAAAATAAGGTGGAGAGTGACAGAGGAAAAAGCCTGACATCAAGCTCTGGCCTCTACATGCATGTACCCACATGAACATGAGCACACACATATCCTCCCCACCAAGGCCAGAGACGGGACATCACCTCTGCTCACATCAGAACACAGTCCTCCAGTCACACAGGCATAAGGAAGGCCAGGAAATAGAATCAGTAAGCCCAGTATACAGTTTTGTTGTAGACATTCTACCATGGTGTTTAGAAGAGTGAGATTGGCCTCAACTTTGTTCCTTCTCTTACGAATTCCTTCCCTGGGGCTAGATTAGGTTATACTAGTTATAAAAGTATACAAATTGGGCACTATTTCTCCTTTTTCCCTTTCTTGAAAGGATAAAGCTGAAATTCAACTACTCCTTAAACAATTGATGGATTTTTTTCCACTGAAGCTGTCTGATTGTTTCTTCAGGGAAGATTTTTAACTTGTGACTCAGTTTGTTAACTGGTCATGGGATGGTCTGGTTTTTCTACTTATCACTTTTGGTTGACTACACTTTCTTTAAGGGATCAGTCCATTGCGATGAAGTTTTCAAACAGTGTGTTTAAGTACATTGCTGAACACAGCATTTTATAGCTTTTGAGTTGGACACTGTATTGCGTTTGCTCCTTGAGGAGGTTTTTCCTGCCAAATGAGAGGGGAAAATATATAAACAATGAATTCCAACCCTGGACAAGAGAGCAGGAGAGTTCCGAGAGGCAACTATGTGGTCCTAATCATGGGCCAGTAGATGGCTCAGGGGGAAAAGCACTTGCTGTGCAAGACTGCATGGAAGGCGAGAACCCACTCCTGAGAGTTGCCCTCTGACCTCCATGTACATGCTGTGGCACACGTGTATGCATACTCACATATCACATATGCAATAATCATAATAAATAAAAATTTAAAATAATAAGTTCTAGTCAAAGAGAGATGAGAATAAGGGTCTTTTTCAGAAAAAAGGAGGAGGGCTGGGGGAAGGAACAGAATGAAGAGCATAACTAAAAAGATTGACCAGGAATGCAGGAATGGGTAAGGTAACACACTGTAGCCTAATTTTATGGAGCTGGTGGAGTGTAACAACAGAGACTCTGTCCTTCAGAGCAGAGATAACCTCTGCCAAGTGACTTGGAGTTGTGAAACTGGATCCAGGGAGAGATAAATGTAATTGCAACATTCCAGCTGCCCAGCCTGGGATCATATTTGCATTTTTACATTGGTTGCAACTTTCAGAGTGAACATATGAATCTGAAATGGCTGAAGGACAGAGGTGAAATTTAATAAGCCTTGAAAATATAAACACATAGAAATACAGCTACTCTCATAGCAAGCATCTTGGTACATATGTCCATCCCTCCTTTAGGGTAAGCCCCCAGTTTAGCAGGTGGCTGCCAATCTGGGTGTATACATTTATAATTAATAAACTGTCAAATTGCCCTTTGGAAAAGCATATCTGTTCAGACCCTGCCAGTCTGCTTCTTTATTTCCCTGTGCTTTGGTCTCTCTGGAAGTCCTCCAAGATGCTGGTCCATTTACAGCATCATCTCCGGTGTCCAGCTACTGAAGTCCCTTGTATTACTGTTTATTGGATCATTTCAAAATATTTTTGCATTAAAGGGGGAGAGAAAGCTCATGTCCCCAAATTACTGTCTGAAAGGGCGACAGAGACAGCTCGGCAGTTAAGAACATGTATTGATTTTGCAGGAGACCCAAATTCTGTTATGCATACCCACAATTGGGCAGCTAACAACCTCCTGTAACTCCAGCTCCAGGGGATCTGACCCTCTTTTCTGGCCTCTACAGATACCTGCACTCACCTACACATGCACACATACACAAATAAATCTGATATATATATATATATATATATACACATATATACATACATACATATATACATACATACATATCTGGAAACCAAGGGCCTCCTGTTAGATTTTTAAACTATCATCCCCTCGATTATGAACACAATATGCATTCTTTGCAGAAATAATATAAGCGGAGAAAATATGCAGTGGTTGTCAACTTTTGAAAAGGCATGGAGCTCTGAAAATGCCAGCCAGAGTCTTTTAGTATTTGATCTTCTGGGACTGAGGGATGAAAAATGATGAGGAGACGAGGAGAATGTGTTTAAGAGACGAGGATCCCTGGTTTTGCTTTGCGTTTTTTCCCAAATGGAGCAGCGAGGTTTTCGGGGTGTACGCCATCACCAGAGCCCTTGCCATTGCCTCCTCTGTACCATCTTCCTTCGCCTCACTTTGCCACAGAACATTCCGTCAGCCACCCGGACCCTGCTGCTTCTCCACGCAGTGAAATCATTCAACTGTTTCATTTAGAACTGAGTGAATTAGAGATGCAGGGAAGTGGATGCTGTGTTGACTCTGCACCAGTGGGTCAAAGTGAGAACAGAGGAACTCTGCAAAGCCATTTCCAACTGGGTGTCGTGGAGTGGTCCTGAACCCCGTGAAAGCTGGCTGAACCTAACCCAAACTCGCTTCCACAGGCAGGATGCTAAGCTTCCTTCCACTGCCCATTCTTGTTCTCCCTTGGGATTCCTGTCTTCCTCCTTCCACACCCATGGACCTGACTCACAGGCATCTGGAAGCCGGCAATGGACTGATCACTGCAGGTAGTGCTGGCCTTCTGCCCTGTCTTTTGCTTCTCCACCTGCAACCCCTCCTTACTCTCACATCTGCAACCACCCATATGCTGGGATTGGGAGGTTGGTTCCTCCAGGCTCCTGAAGGGGCTCTTGGGAGTTACAGCCCCTCATCAGATCAGACTACCAATTCCTGAGGTCCTGGGGAATCACAAAGTCTCTATCTTCTTATTGTCCTTCATTGCCAGAAACCAGAATTTCTTTGGACCATGGCTTGTTGTATTTGTGATCTGGACAAGGTCACAGCGCCTCACTATTTGATCAGACATGAACCTGGGTGCTTCGGTGGGGTATGTTGCGCACCTGCTAACATCCAGTCAGTTGATTTTATTCATGGTGTTGGGATCAAACCTAGGGTGTCCTGCATACTGGGTGAATGCTCTCCCACCAAGCTATAGCCATGGCCCTGTAGTCAGCTGACTTCAAGTAAAGATTATTATCCTAGAGAGTGGGTGGACCTCATCCAACCAGATGAAGGTCTTTAGAGCAAAACAGGTTTTCCAGAGAACAAAAATTCTGCCTCCATCCCTACCTGAGCCTCCAGGCTGCTAGCGTCTTTTGCTGCCCAGTTATGAAAGCTGATTCCTCAAAATAAATCTCACCACACCTAGGTATTTATAGACACAAACACACATACAGATATCCTTCTGATTCTCTCTGTGTGTATGCATGCATAAGTACATGTGTACATACTGCCTATCGGTGGTGTGTGTACATTCATGCATGTGTGAATGAGTATCTCCTATTGGTCCTATTTCCCTCCAAAGCCTGATATACCCTGTATAGTTGTTTCAATTAGACAAGTGAGGCTTATTTATTATAGAAAATAAAAATCACAAAAGGCTGGAGAGATAGCTCGGTGGTTAAAAGCACTAGCTGCTTTTCCTGAGGACCCAGGTTCAGTTACCGACACCCATATGGTGGCTAACAACTGCCCATAACTCAGCTCAAGGAGATACTACGTCCTTCTTTAGTCTCCACTTGGGCACCTACAGACCTACACACACACACGCACATGCACACATGCGCACACACACGCACACGCACGCACAATTTGTTTTAGTCTTTTTGAGACAGGGTCTCCCTGTGGTCCCAGCTGTCCTGGAATTTGCTATGTAGACCAGGTTGGCCTCTATATCACAAAATCTGCCTGCCTCTGCTGAGATTAAAGGCATACACCACCAAGCCTGGCTCCCACACACAAACTTCTAAAAAATGGAAACAAGTCTTTTAAAAAAAGCACAAAAATTCAAGTAAAACAAAACAAAAAATTTTAGAGCAACTTCACTACTCCAAAATAATTACTGTTAACTTTTCAAAAGATGTGTAGATACATTTTGCAAAAAGGCAAATTTTATACATTTTCTAAGCATATTTTCCACTTATAAATAGTTCAGTAGGTATAGATCTGCATAATTTGAAAACTGTCAACCATTGTGTTGGGGGGTATTTCATAATTGTTTGAATCTTCTCTTTTTTGTTGGAACACTCTACTGTTTGTATTTTTGCTGCTATAAAAAGCACTAAAGAACATGCTTGCTTACACTCCTGTGAATCTGTGTGCCATTTCTTGAGGTCACGTCTGCTGTCCTGCCTCTTATACCACGTACCGCCCCCTGTTGGGCATAATGTAAGGTGGGCCTAGCCTAAGGCCACCCGCTAGGAGGAATAGAGGCATGGTTCCTGTGGGTGTGGCGTTCTGCTCTGGCTAGTTGTGAGACCAGCACCTGGAAAGAACCTGCCTACCTGGGGACAAACCTACTATTGGCTGTATTTGAGACCCCACCCCATAAGATCATTGGCTATCCAGACCTATAAGAGCTTGTGCACCTATTCAATAAGCAAGTTTGCGGTGCCCCACGCTTGGCCTGCTTCCTGTCCAACTCCCGGAGTCTGTGGTCTACTCACCCCAACCACTCGGGCTGGCCCTGAGTGGTGAGACACGGATACCCGCCCAACCAGGATGCTTTCTACAAAATAGTTATTTTTAAGGGCAGTTAACCTCTTTGAGGTGCATGGGTTGTTAATGGTGGAAAGATCTAAGGATCTAGTTGAGTTTCTTCATGTTATAGATCAGTGGAGGCCAAGAGAGGAAAGGGGACTTTTCCTAACACAAACAGGCAGTTGGCAGCAGGTGAAGGCTCAGAACTCAGTTTTCAGGACTGGGCTTTCAGATGCATGAATTCTACCCGCTCAGTGCTAAAGTTTATTTCTGGAAAGCACTACACTTTATCTAGGCCAAACCTTCAGCTTGTCAAAGACCAACATTCAACATCTGTAAATGCTCATCCCATAGCATTCTGTCCCTCCAAGCCAGCCCAACCATAGAAGAGAAAACTTGGAGTTTTCATTGTTTTGAATGTGCTTGATTTTTCTATCCTGGGGTGGGGGTGGGGGGTTGCTGCTAACGCGATGTTTAGAGAACCGAACTGAGAGGTAGTGGCGGTCCTCACAGCGACATCAGGTCTTTTTTACTTGGAGCAAAGTTTTGGCAATATGAAATGGAGCCATTTCATCCATGTTAGACTTGACTATCACTGCTTTGAATCAGAGCAGCTGTGACTGTCTGCCAGTGATCTCAGGAGACTGAGCCTGTTAGCACTCCCTCATGGAGGGAGGAGGGATAGATGAGGGAGGAGGAAGGAAGGGGAGGGAAAGAGAAGGAGGAGGAGGAAGTTGGAGGGTTACGAGGTTCATGAACTTCTCCACGGTGACCCGTCTGTTCCTCACCCAACTGCACTTTTTGGTGATGCACCCACCTATGCATGTTCGTGTAAGGAACCCCCATAAACTCGTTGGTTTCCCAAACTGCACTTTGGTGGGCTCCTTTCTTTGGTCTGTTCTTTCTCTATCTGGAGTAAGTAGATGATTGTTTCTTCCTGGGAAAAGTCACACAACACAATATGAAAATAGCATGTGGTCTTTAAAGCCAGACATTCCGAACACTAGGAAGAGAACAAATCATACGCAGCTGTGCTGTCCAAAGACGAACACTGAACGCTCTTGAGAATATACTTTCAGGCTTTTAGCTTTCTAGTTCCTATGATACAAAGTTATAAATAGGGGCTCTACGTATTACTTTCCTTAACATTACATCATGGGTATTGTGTGTGTTGCTGCACTTAAATATAATTTTGAAATCCATAAAATGTCATATTAACATGGCAATTGTTGAAGTTATGTATTGTTGAATACACAGTTGCTTCTGCTCTCAACAGTGAATGACCCTTCAATAAGGCACCTTCTACAAGTGAAAGTTGTAGATTAACACGGACGATCCCTGGCATCCTTGGTTCCTCTAGAATAAAAACAGGAGCAGAAAGATTCCCTCAGTGAACATATGATAGAAATTCTGGAAACAGTATTTCTTTTTTAAAAACTATTTTATTTAATATTTTTATGTGTATGAATGCATTGCATGCATGGATGTGTTGTGCAATGCCCACGGAGGTCAGAAGAGGGTATCAGATCCCCTGAAACTGGAGTTGTGAACAGTTGTTAGTCACCATGTGGGTGCTGGGAATTGAACCCATATCCTCTACATGAGTAGCCTGTGCTCTTAGCCACTGAGCCATCTTTCCAGCCCCTGGAAACTGTATTTCAAGGCTAGTGTATATTGGTAGGTCTCAGCTGTACTTTGGTTTAATAGCCAGATTATAAACAGAAAAAAGAGAATCAGGATAATTCTAACCTGTCAGCACTCTTAAAAATCTCAAGCACTAGTTGAAGGAGAGACTCTTAACATACTTATAAGTCAAAGGCTTTGAAACTAAGCATGCTGGCTGATCTTGCCTGTCAACTTGATATACCTGGGAACAGGGAACTGAAGAATTTCCTCCAGACTGGCCCGTCCCCATATCTGGGGGGCATTTTCTTAATTGCTAATTGACATGGGGGGCTCAGCCCGCGGTGGGCAGTGTCATACTTAGGCCAGTGGGCCTGGGCTGTTTAAGAAAGGCAGCTGAATATGAGCCTGGAAGGAAGCCAGTGAGCAGCATTCCTCCATGGTCTCTGCTTCAGTTTCTGCCTCTAGTTCTGCCTTGGTTTCCCTGATGATGGACTGTAAACTGAAACCTAAATAACTCCCCCCAAGTTGCTTTAAAATTGTATTTATTTATTTGTTTATCCATTTATATTTTATGTGTGTAGTGTTTTGCCTGCAAGCATGTAAGTACACCCATGTGTACATTGCTCTCGGAAGCCAGAAGAAGGTGTCAGATCCCCAGGAGGTGGAGGTAGGCATGGTTGTTAGCCACTATGTGGGTGCTGGGAACTGAACCTGGGTCTTCTGGAAGAGCAGTGAATGCCTTCAATCGCTGAGCCATCTCTCTAGTCCTCCCCAAACCATACTGTTTTTGATCAATGTTTTATCACAGCAACAGAAATGCAAAGCAGAACAGCTATCCTTATTTCTGTATGGTGAATTGGCCTAATCCTTTATGTTACAAATGGGAATCTTCATAACTTTGTAACCAAACACTGTCTCCACTTTTTTACAGTGTAAACATGTTTACTAAGCTGTAGGTTCCTCTTGTATGCTAAACACATAGCTCTGATCTTACCTCAGGACCCTTACTTGTCCCTAACCCGGAATAATATGTGTGTGTTTGTGTGTGTGTGTGTGTGTGTGTGTGTGTGTATTGTGAAAATATCAAGCATTGAAAGTAGCAGATATTGTTGGAAATAATGCATTATCCTATTTATGTTTCCAATTAGATCGATAACATGTTTGTGGTTATGTGCGCTGTTCTGGGTCAGTGCCAGTGAGAAGGTAGAAAGCCTCTGATAAGACAAGGCTGTGTTTCTCCTTCTCCATTTCATGCTAGATGTAACTCTTTCAATAAACAGAGAGCAAAGCCTTTGAAGAACAGGTCTAAGAGAAATCAGAAGGAACAAGTTCTCAGAAAAGACTGGGTTCATTCTTGGTTCTAAGTGATGCCAAGGGGTCAGGCTTTCTTTGTTCAGACATCACTGTAATGTGGCATCTGTCTGCTGTGCCCACCTGCAGGGGGCATCTGGGAATGTGCATTGTTAACTGACACCATAATGTGTCTGATGCAAGTAAAGCACATTGACCTGACTCTAAGGGACACATGGCCTGTATAACAATGGGGCACGTGGGAGGGAATAGACCCTACAGTTCAATTCTATTCTGCCCTGATGGCTTAGCAGCCAGGGCTGAATCAATCCAATTTCCCCCACAGAAACAAACCTCATTGGAGCTCATATTTTCTGTCAAGATTAGTTTGTACATGACACTAAAAATTACTGGCTACCTCCTTGGTGGTAGGTATAAATTTTTAATTTCTTCTCTTTTTAAAATTTTCTTTATTAAAAGGAAAGGTTTAAGACCTTTTATTTGACAAAATTAATGATAATCTCCCTTGCATCAGACTCTATTCAGGCAGTGATTATGCTTTGACTAGATCTGTCCTACATTGGTACACAGGGTGAATATTGGTCTTCCTCTGGGTCTCCAAATGATATTAGGATAACAGAGCTTGAAGTTAAAAGACGACAGTGTGGGAGCACTGTCCAAACTCAATGTGTCCTGTTGCTTAGTCACGATAGTGGGGACATGAAGTTGAGCCTGCAAAACTGGACCTCACTAGTAGGTATGGATACTAATCAGTAGTACGGATAACTAACTGTTGGGAAGGATAACTGTTGGGATGGATAACTGTTGGGATGGATAACTGTTGGGACGGATAACTGTTGTTGGGACGGATAACTGTTGGGACGGATAACTGTTGGGACGGATAACTGTTGGGACGGATAACTGTTGGGATGGATAACTGGGCTAAAAATTTCACTGGAGAAATAAAAAGGTGCAATCCACTAAAGAAAAGCAAAGGACTGGTATAATTGCTTTCTCAAAGAAGGTAGGAGGGATCTGAAGAGAAGCCTAGTGTCTTAGATATCAGGGAATCATGCCAAAAGGAGATATGACTTTACCCGACTAAGATAGCTACATGATGAAGAGAAGTGACAGGTATCAGTGAGGATGTGGAGAAATTGGAACCCATCACTGGTAGAGAGGTGCCACTATGGAAAACAGCTTGGTTCTCAATTGGCAGTTACAGAAGCCCCTCAAAAGGCAGCAATTCCACATCTAGGTACATATGCCAAAGAACTGAAAACATAGACTCAGAGAGATACTCTATTCCAGTGCACCTGGTAGCATTCTTCATAACAGCCCAATAGTGAAACAAACCAAAAGTCTGTGGAAGGATAATGGATCCAAGAATACAATATATGCAATGGAATGGCATTTAACCCTACGTATTGATACATGTTTCAGTGTGGACAAGCCTCGGAAACATTGTGCTGCGTGAAAGAAGCCAGTTACAAAAGACCATACGTTAGATCTTCTATGTATATGAAATGTCCAGACTAGTTGCGTCTGTAGAGACAGGTCTGTCTGCTTAGGACTAGTGGGGATGTGACTGTCCTGGTCAGTTTTTATTGTCAGTTTGACATAATCAAGAGTCACCTGGGAAGAGGAACCCTCAGCTGAGGAATTACCTCAGTCAGATTGGCCTCTGGCCATGTCTGAGAGAGAGTGTCTTGATTGATGATTGATCTGTGGGTGGCATCATCAGAAAGCAGATGGGCCTGGGCTATTTAACAAGCCAGTTCAGCACGAGTCATTGAGCAAGCCAATAAGAAGCGTTCCTCTGATATCTTACCCCCACAAAAAACCCCCAATTAATACAGAGGTAATTCTAGCTTACATCCCTGAATCAGAGGAACTGGACAGATTTTACCTAATTATTGACATGGAACTCTGTATAGTTTTACAAGTAACAACAGATCCTTCAAGAAACAGAACAACACAAAGCTTTGCATTGGTGCACAACTCCTCGCCACCCACGAAACAAGCAGCTGGTGTCGCGCAGTGTCACTTAGCTCATTAACATTCATATGCCGAGAACCTTGGGGAAAATGGAAAATGTTTGCTTTTGCACTCTGGCTAATGGTACATATCGGCAGAACTTTTCTAGCTGTCTGTATCCATGTGTACCCACAAGTGTGTTCCTACATGTGCTGTGTGCTTTAGGTATGACCTAAGATGCCCACCAGCAGGCCTTTGTATCCATGAAAACTGCTGACCAGAGGTTTTCCCCTCCTTCTGGCTGTCTTTGTTTTCTTCACTCCCCCTTGACTATGTGAACAATCCGTGTCTAACCTTACAGAGGTGAATAGCTCCCAGGTGATTTAAACTTGTGGCTAGGGCCGGAGAGATTACTCAGTAGTTAAGAGCACTGACTGCTCTTGCAGAGAACCTGGGTTCAATTCCTGCCACCCACATGGTGGATAACTCCAGTTCTGGGGGATCTGAAGTCTTTCTCTGACCTCCATGATCTTGCACAACACAGATGCCCCTACCTACATGTAAGCAATATACTTGTACACATAAAATACAAATAAGAAGTCTTTTTTAAAAGCATGTGGCTAGAGTTGGAGTTCTTGTCCATGAGTGCCCAGGAAGACAAGGCATATGGCTTTGGAACTTGAATTTGGTCCTCACTACTTGTCATAGAAGCCAATAAGCAGAGACAGGAGTGGAATCTTAGAGCCATATTTATTCAGACGCCGGCAATCTGAGAAGACAGAGAATTCACAGTCTTGAGCTCTGTCTTCCATCTTATCTCCAACCAGCAGGTTTTAGAGGGAGAATATATACAGAGACAGTCAGTCAGTCTTGCCCTCTGGTCATGGAGTTGGAATTGTACCTTATGCAGCCTCTCCTAATCTGTGTTCAGTTTTCTAACATGAATCTGCACCATGTTGCATCCCCAGCAGCGAGTGAGTTTCCTGTTTCTCATACCAGCAGCAGCTACTGTCAGTGCTTTGGCTTCTGGCCATGCTCTCAGGTATGTGGTGGCAACTCACTGTCATTTTGATCTGCAGTTCCCCAAGGACACATGATGTTAAGCACCATTTACCAACCGTAGATCCTGTTTAGTGACGTGTCTTGCTAGGACTTTTGCCTGTGTTTTAATGAGGCACTTCCTTTTCTTCTTGCAGATTTTGAATCTAAGTCCGTTATCGGGTACGCTTTTTGCAGAATGCTTTCTTCCCATCTTTGACGTATCCTCTTGACATTATCTTTTACAGAGCAGAAGTTTTTAATTTTAGCGATAGCACAGCTTATCAATGGTTTCTCTTGTGGATGGTGCGTCTATTGACGTATCTGGAAAGTTGATGTCATGTCAAGGTCATCTGACTTTTCTCCTGTTATCATTCACAAGTCTTATGTTGAGGCCCATGATTCATCTCGAGTTCACTTTCATGAAGGGTGGAAGGGCTGGATTCATTTGTTGGCCTGTGGACTGCTGGGTATTTTTTAAGAAAACCAGGCAAGTTATATTTCCCCTTGGTGTGGGCCTTTCCAAGTCAGACATTCAAAATTACTCTTAACTGGTTTCCAAACACACTTAGAGAACGTCTCCCCCGACCCCCAGCATCTCGGTCAGGGTCATGAACTTCTTGCTTTACTGTGGAAACAATGTGGGCCTCGGCTCACCCTAGATCTGCTCTCTTGGCCTGGTTTTCTTTTCTTTTTCACCTGGGTTAGGAGCCAGGCGAGGCCTGGTATTTATCAGTGACGGCCTCTTGAAAATAAACAATGAGTTAGGGAAAAGGCTAGAGCTGGTTTCGGTGTAGCTGGCAGCCAGCCGCTTATGGGGCTGACATCACAGAAACAGATCCTAGATTGTGTCTGGGAGGGAACTGCAGAGCAGAAGGACTGGGCAGGCACGAGGGAGGCTGGGTGATTCAGTGTTTTGTGGCTTCTTCCCTGTGAGTCATCTGCAGAGGTAATTTTCTCTGGGGGGTGCTGAGAACTGGTTAGAGAACAGGGATTGCAAGGTCAGGCTGAGCCTAATTCTGCAGAGTGGGTGATGCCCAGAGAAGGTGGACCAGGCCAGAATCCCTGCCTTGGGCTTGGATGAGCCGGACCCCAATAGGGAGTATGGGGGTGTCCCGCAGTGTCTGTGCTTGGCCGGGAGGGCAGCTCATTTCCTACATTTCTTCCACTTTCCCTGCAGGCTTCACTCTCCATCCTTGCCCTCTCTTCTACTGCTTCTGTCCCAACACTCCTTACTCAGCTCCTCCACCCTGACTAGGATTTTGCTGGCATGCCTTTGAGAATATCTGTGTTGAGCCTGGGCCCTTAGACCAGCACTGGGCAGAGAGACAGATACTGTCACTTTTCACAAGGGGCTGGGAGGGGCCCACGAGTATATTCATACTGCCAACTTGACGCCAGGGTAAGTGGGGGTGTACAGGCAGGGACCGGATATGCAGCCCAGGCTGGCTTCCAACTGGAGCTCTTCCTGCCTCAGTTTCCTGAGTGCTGGGATTACACTGTGTACCACCACACTTGGCTTTTTCTTTGTGGAGATAAATACTCGACCAGAGCAACTTCAAGAAGGAAGGGCTTACTTTGGCTCACAGTTTGAAGAGAAGTCCACCGGGGTGAGGCATGGTGGCTGGAGTATGGGGAGAGCTGGTCACATGGTACCTGCAGTCAGTCACCAGAGAGAAAGGGAGGGAGGGAAGAAGGGACGGAGGAGAGAGAGAAAGGCTGCACCAATATTAAGGAGTCTACAAGGCCAAATTAACTGAACTTGGTGATTATGAAGAGTTAAAAATGTTGTGAACCAGACCCAAATTATCTTGAACTATTCTTAATCCCATTGAAAGTCATCCAGAGGCTGGAGAGATGGATCAGGGGTTAAGAGCACTGGCTGCTCTTGCAGAAGACCCAGGTTCAGTTCCCAGCACCCAATGGCTGGTAATAACTGTCCATAACTTCAGTTCCAGGGGGATCCAATGCCCTCTTCTGGCCTCTACAGGCATTGCACACAGATAATGTGCTCACATATATGCAAGCAAAACATTAATGCACATTAAAAAAGTATATATGGACATAAAGTAAAAAAATCTGGGCATGGTGGTGCATGCCTTTAATCCCAGCACTCCAAAGGTAGGGGCAGGCAGACCTCTGAGAATGTGAAGGCAGTCTGCGAGTGGTAGGACATCCAGGGCTACATAGTGAGACCCTGTCTCAAAACAAGACTTAGATGACATGGTGGCACACACCTGTAGTCCCAGCACTTGAGGGGCAGAGGCAGGCAGAGCTCTGTGAGACTGAGGCCAGCCTGGTCTACATACATTGTGACTGTCAAAGCCTCACAGTGCATTCTTGGCAGACTACCAACTTATGCCAATACTTTGCCGTACTCTGCCTGCCTGTGGCCCTCACCTATGTATTTGGTAAAAACTTGGATTTATGACTCTTTGTTCTGTACCTAAGGAAAACCTCTTGTAACTACTTCAACAGTGGAACACGGTATTTGAGGAAACCTAGTCTGTGTTTCTAGACTGTGTTTCTGACTTTAGACGAGTCACTTGTATTTGGCTTCAGAATAAATGATCTTATTCCCTTTGAGGTGAGACTAGTATTTTGCATCTACAACCACATAACCCCATCAAGTCAAGCATGCCAGAATGCCTCGGTCTGCTGTACACACATGTCCCAGAAGAGAATGCTCCACTGGTACCCTGGGAGATGGGCATTGTGGGTATGGATGTCTTTGTCATCCAGATACCTTCACCTGGTCACTGTGTCTCTGGACATTTGTACTCAGGAAACTTCAATGAGTTATTTTCCATTGCTGTGATAAAACACCACGACCAGGGCAGTGGTGTTTTATCACACTTCTATAGAAGAAGAGTTTATTTGGACTTACGGTTCCAGAGGAATAAGAGTCCATTGGTAGAGAAGCATGACAGGAAGCAGCCAGAGCAGAAAGCTGAGAGCTTACATCTTCAAGCAGATACAGGAAACAGAGAAAGTATACCAGAAGCTGGGCAAGGCTGTGAATTTTCAAAGCCTGCCCCCAGCGATGTGCTTCCTCCAGCAAGACCACACCTCCTAAAGGGTCCATGGCCCTCCCTAAGCAGTGCTACCAAACTGACCAAGTGTTCAAATATTTGAGGCTATGGGGAGGTGCTTCTCAGTCAAAACACCACAGAGCCTAAATCCCAAAGCATAGCCATCCCATCAGCTAACATGGAAGGTCCTGATAAACAGAATGGACCTCGTTATCTCCAAATCGATAGCACCACACAAACTTGCCAAATATGAGTCCCAAACTATCCCCACAAACTCCCCTCATGGTCTTAAACTTTGCTCTACATTTGTTCCAAATGGGACTCAATGTTTCGGGCATGCTTGCCAAGAGGGGACAGGAAATAGAAGCATTAGTGTTAAACTGAACAAGATGGAA
Source organism: Eospalax fontanierii (assembly GCA_035773235.1). Classification (NCBI taxonomy): domain Eukaryota; kingdom Metazoa; phylum Chordata; class Mammalia; order Rodentia; family Spalacidae; genus Eospalax; species Eospalax fontanierii. Next base: position 55,248,029 of record CM069542.1, on the reverse strand, counting down.
ATCAAAGGAAGGCTGGGTACTGTTCTGTGCAGTCCCGGGACTCTGGTGAGCTGTAGAACCAGGCTGCATTTCCCACTGCAAAATAGGCAGCTATGCTTGGCAAGGTGGTGGGTGGCCCGTACCTGCAGACAGCCAATGGCTGATTAGTTTAGATGATATCTAAAGCTGTATTTCCTTCATTGGGAGTTTGACTTGCAGGGTGGGGGCAACTGTTCAATTGACCTGTCAGTCCTAGCATGGAGGCAGTGGAGATTCACACAGAGCTCAGCCAGTGCCAGACAGGATCTGGATGCGGATGGCTGAGCTATCCTTGAAGGACAGGACAGGAGACTGGGAGGATGAGGGAGAGCTAGTGAGGACCGAGGGAGCGCATGCCTTTAAAGATCTTAGAGCTTTGCCTTCGCATGCTGCTTGTTGAGTAGATGCAGTCAGATAGCTTTACTCATTATTGTTATGGGAAGATAGAGCCTACAGGGTCAATGAAAAGTGAGAGATAATGGGCAGATGGACCATTTAGGAGGAGCAGAGGTAATGGAACAGAGATCTGGAGAGTGGCCAAGGCATGGAAAAGCCAGAGGAAAACAAGAGAAGATGTGAGCCAAGAGCTTAGTAATTGGCCACCCACGCAGAGGGGGTGAGGTGGGGGCAGAGCTGAGATGTCCTGGAACTTAGGTTTGGAACTTCACTGGCAGGAGGAAGTTGAAGCCATTAGCACGACGGGAGTCACCAAGGGCATCGAGTTTGTGGGGGAGGTGGGGGGAGCAGAGTTTAATTTTAGATGACTTTGAGGTGATAGTGGGGCGTGAGAGTAGAAATGTCAAGTGTGCAATTGGAAATGGGGGACTGGCACTCAGACTGGGGGGGACACTGTTGTGGCAAACAGATGGCAATTCATCTCAGGGTGACATTGCCTAGGCAGCGAGTAAGACGTCCTCCTGGTGGGATGAGATGAGTGAGGGAAGGGAGGAAGAGGAAATGGAGGAGCAGGAAGAGAAGAAGAAAAGGAAGAGGAGGAAGAAGGAAGAAGGGGAGGGGAAAAGGAAGAGAGGGAAGAAAGGAAGGAGATGACGAGGAAGGGGAGGAGGGGGAGGAGCAGGCAGGATATGCATGTGTGATGTCACAGAAGCCAGAAGATGGCAGGTGGAGGAGCTGGGACACAGGCACAGAGAGAGGCCCAGGAGACCGGAGGACCAGCATCAGGAGGCAGACCCTGGCTTTTAAGTAGCAGATCGATAGTTTTAAAGTACAGAAAACTTTCTCGTCATAACATTTAATGTAAAATATTAAAAATGTGAAGCTTGGCAGGTCAGATGCACAGAGCAGAACAGAATCAAAGGCAGAGAGCAGGTGGACACTGTGATGATGGCGTGAGTTTCAATCTCACAGACTTTCTGCATTCCCACACAGAAGGACCATCTTCACTGTCTTCCTCACACCCTCTGAGTGCCTGCTGGATCCAGAACCAGGGAAACAGGAGAGTCCCTGGCTGGAGCGGCTGTCACAGGGGTCCGGGGTCTTTCTCATCTGTGCGGCCTCAGACCTCTGTGCTGAGGTCTAGTAATCCAGTAATGTCCACTGCTCGCAGCTGTGTCCACACCTCCCCCTTTGGTCCATTTGCTGCTGTAGAGTCTGGTAGCTCTTACAGTCCCACCACCTTTCACACTGCCATGCTGGGGACAGAAGCCACAGCAGCGACTCCCCATGGAGGTCTTCCTGGGTTCCCCTCGCCGAGGGTATGTTCTGTAGACATCCTTGCTGTGGTTGGTGCTGGGTAATAAGTGAATGGAGTCAATGAGGTGGCGTGTAACGTGGGCTCATCTGGAGGTGGCTAAACTTGCTGGGTGCCTCCCAGAGCCTGCCCGTAGTGTGGCTGTCCTACGTCCCACTTCCCTCTGCTTGGTATGGGTTTAAGCATGAACTTATCTGTTCCATTTTCTACCCAGTTAATACATTTCCTTGCATGTTTTAAAACCATATTAGCAAATTCCTATCAATTCCATGTGCTTGGTTTTGTTTTCAAGCACTTGAGATGCTTGACTGGGCCTTCATGACTTCAATAAGCAAACTGTTTCTGAATAGGCTTTTTTAAGCCTTGTAAATCAATATATCAACATTCTAAAATATATTCTCAACTCCAGTATTGTTTACAGGTGTAAAAAAATCCCTTAGAACTTTCAACTTAAAAGTCCAAGTCTAAACACCCACTGCATATTTAAAAATGTGTTTTTGATTTATATTTATTTTATGCTCATGAATGTTTTGCCTATAGATGTAAGTATACCACATGCATGCAATGCCTGTGAGAACCAGAAGAGGGCATTAGATTCTTGCAACTGGAATTATGCATGAGTATTAGCTGCCATGTGTGGGTCTGGATCTGAACCCGAGTCCTCTACAAGAGCAGACTCTGCTCTGAATCACTTAGCCATTCCTTCAGCCCTCTGACAGCATATGTTAAATCAGAATTATGGCAGATCTCTCAGGGCTCAGAATGTTTACCCAAAGTACGGTGTCCTGGCAAGCTGAGTACTTTGGCAGAGTGGAAGGCCTCTGGAGTGGGCTCTCCTGCCTCACCCTTTCTCCTCAGAAGCAAGTTGTAGACACCAGAGCCACCGTCTCTAAGGCAGGTCATAGACACTAGAATGCTTCCCAGAGCAACCCCAAGAGCTAGAAAGGCTGCCCCCTCTCTTTCTGCTTGCGGGCCTTTCTTTCAGAAGAAACCTGGTAGTAGTCAGGAGGACTCCACAGGCCTTGCTGGTCTTCCTCAGTCTGCTACCATGATGTCACACCCTTCAGTCTGATCACATCTCTACATGGCTGTCCTTTCTCCATCAAGTATAAAATGAGAGGTTTCTTGAGTCTTTCAGTCTGCATTTTTTGCAGTGACCTGATGTCGGGCGAGGGAAGGTCTTACACCTTTCCACCCAGTATCCAGAATGTCAAGTTCTCTGAAAGGGGGCATTTTATTATCATTTTGTGGTGAGTGTTTCTGTGTGTGCACCTGCACGTGTATGCGAGCATGTTTGGGTGGGTGCATGTGGAGGCCACGGGGTAACCTTTGGTGTGTCTCCTCAGGATCTGTCCACCTTGACTTTTTGACAGGGCCTCCTCTTGCCTGGGAGGTGCTAAGTAGGCTAGTGTGCTTGCTGGCCAGTGAGCCACAGGGGTTACCTGCCTCTGCCTTCCCAGTGCCGCTGTTATAGGTCTACATCACCACCCCTGACTTTTTCACATGGGTTCTGGGCTAAACTCGGGTCCTCTTGCCTGTATGGCTGATCCTTTACTGACTGAGCCATCTCCCTGGCCTAACTGGGATACTTTAAACACACAGATGATCTCTAACTTCAACTTGTGACTTTTACTTCATTTATTCTAAAAGTCCCTGTGGTTGAAAACTTACCTGTTATGCGTCCCAGTGCAGGACAGAGGCAGTAGCCCTCTAGTTTCAGAGAAAGGAATGTCAAGTTCCATCAGCACCAATAGCTGGTGGTGACAAAGGAAGGTGTCTTAAAATGGGGTTACAAATGATTAAAACAAAGAATAGTTCAGTGGGCTTCCAGATTTATTTTTTCAGTTTAATGGAGACTCCAGTCTTGTCCCCGTTGACTGGGCAGACTGAGAGATGGAAGAGGCACACAGCATGTCACTTCTATTTGAACACGTTCAGCCAGGGCTAGTTCTCAAAAGTGCTTTGCCCAACTCCACCCTTCCACACCCCAAGCTCGCATGAAGACTCAGGTCTCCCTGACCTCGAGGCACCTCTTTGGCAACGAGTTGTCCTTCCTGGGCTTTGATCCTGGCTGACCACCTGGACAGTCCCATTCCACAGACATTCACACTTCTGTGGCTTGCCTCCTTTTTCCCAGGAGGACCTGCCAGGGTAGATGTGAGTGTTCCCTCCCTCCTGGATCCTTGGGACACAGCAAGGAAGGCTGGGAGGAGCCTTCCAAGGACACACCTGGACAGGCTGCGTGTTCTCTGGGTCTAGCACAGGGTTAGTAGGATAGAAGTTCCTGTCCCCAAAGCTGGTTGGCCGCTTACTTCCCTGCAGTCCTAAGAATCTGAGAACAGGGACTCCCAGCTTCTCCCTGTTGAGACTTCTGCTTTCTAGGCTTCCATAGGTCTCACTCCTACTGGCATCCTGTCCCCCCTGAAATGTTCAGACCCTGAGTTCAGACAATTCAGGGAAGTCCCTACTCTTATCCTGGACTCCCTGCTCTCCCTAGAGGGTCCCCTGGAAGTCTCACCAGGGAGGGGTCCCTCCACTGTTCTCCTTTGAAGAAAACAATGGATGCCTGGCCTACTGAAACTAAAATATCCTTTTCTAAAGTCCTCTGCTTGCCTGGCCTGACCTTTGCTCGCTTGGTCTCTGTGAGGTCCGGGTTGGTCTGAAAGGCTCTAGGGCCTCACTGAGAGTGGCTTCAGTTTCTCTTGGGCCTTTGATGGCATGGAGCAACCAGCGGTGCCCAGGAAGCAGCTGTCTTTATCTCCACTGCCTTTGCAGGACCCACTGCTTCTCCTTTCTTGTCTATCCAGTGACATCCCAGTCGCACCCATGACCCCTTGTTGGAGGTAGCAAAACGAACTCAGTTCTGGGCATTTGAAAATCTACCACAATTTCCTGCCCTCAGGGAAGGACGTGGACAAGGGTGTCCCCCACTGCCCCTTCTTGCCTGTGCTCTGACCCATCCTTCCCTGCAAGCTCTACCAGGTGGGCAAGGGTGGATGCCTGGGGTAGTGGGTGCCGCAGCAAGGTCCCCAAGGTCGTCTCTTGGGAAGTGCATTTCTGGGTCTGGAAATACTCTAGGGACCTTGCTGGCCCCTCTTCTTGGTCAGCTGATGTCTTCCTAGCTCACTCACCTGCCTCCAGAGGCTCTTGCTGAGGCTTCCATCCTTGTACACTGCCTACATAGCAAGCAGGCTGTGGTGTCCGGATCTTGGCTTTACAGGAATATGTGCATCCCGATTCTGGTTCTCACTGCAAACTTGCCCTCTCCCTGTGGTTTCTTGGTCCTTGTGTTCTTGTGTTGAGAAGTCTTCAGCAGAGGCAGGCACCAGGCCCTGTGTCCATAGGTATCCCTGACTGGGATCTTCCCAAACTCTTTCATGAAGGCAGACCTGAGGGTCTCTGCAGTGGGGCATTTGCCATTTATTTTAAGGCTTCCTGGGTGACTTTCTTCTGAAAATTTCTGTCAAATGATTTCCATTTTTAGTTTTCTTTAGTCCCAAGTATCTGCTGAGATGGGCTCTGCTAGTTTATTGAGTCAAGGGTTCTGCTATGGTTTACTAAACCCCTAGAATTTATTCAGTCCCAGTTCCCTGTCACTACTGGGGGGGGGGAGAGAAGGAGGGGAAAGAGAGAGAGAGAGGGAGAAAGAGAAAGAGAGAGAGACTTTCTGGTACTTCCTAGGACTAGCCTGTGAACCGATCTCATGACTTCATTTAATTGCCATCACCTCCACAAATGCCCAGCTCCAAACACAGCCACACTGGGAGTTGGGCTTGAACATGAATTCTGTGCTGATACAGCACTGGGTTCACAGTGTAGGGCCTGAGTTTTGGATGGCGTAGCCTTGCTTCCTTTTGGAGGGATTCTATGTGCATCATCTTTGGGTCCTTTCTCTGAGCTGGGCTCCAAAAGAGCCAGGCTTGTTTCTTGCCTGGAGGGCAAAGCTCCCCTGCCAGCTCCTGAACCCCCACTCAGGAGGGGCTGGAGTCCGAGGTGGACACTGTCTCTCCTGGCTGTTTCATTCCACCTCTGCCTGACCTTCTCCTGTTCAAAGATCTTTGGTTTGAGCCTTGCCAGAGAATAGGCAGGATCCAGCCCATGCCTGAATTTGGGGTGAAGCCTGTGTCCAGTGGTGTTCCCTGAGTGGAGGGACTGGAAGATCTAGCTTCCCTGGGTAATTCCCCTTCCTCAGGTACAGATGCTGCAGGCAGTGCTGTGGCTGGTAATGGTCTCCCCGTGTAAGCTGCAGGAGCCGCGTGCGTCTTCCACTGCTAAGTAGATACTTGGTCTTTATCTGCTCTGGGGTTGTCAAGCCCTCATCGCTTTCCTCTCTCTAGGTTTCTGTTGAAACACCTTTGGCATGTGTGCTTTGGGAAGAGCACAGTGTGACAAGTATTCAATCCCCAGAGCGCCTGTTACTGCCCATGGTAGAGGTTTTTAAGTCACCCGCTTCAGTCTTCTGACCGGGCTGACCGCTCACGGCCGCAGGCTGTATGCCATACCAGCTCGTGCATTTTCTCTTTGGCTGATTTTCTTGGTGCAGTTATTCATGAGCATGTCAAGGCATGCGTGGCAGGTGTGGCCCCAAGTGGGGCTGGAGCAGGTGGGGCGGGGGCAATCTGCTAGGCCGACGTACCTTCCAGCTGCCAGTCCCAGAACTTGGCCCCCTCAGTTCCAGAGCCATCACGGCTCACAGGAACAGGTATCTGTAACACTACTAAGTCCGCAATGGCAGTTCCCACACCCAGCTCCTCGCTGACTAGAAGCTAATTTGCTTCCTTGTTTTGAATGTTGGATTCCTACCGAGCAGGCACAGCTGCTCAGTACACACGCTCCCTTTGTCCCTCTCCTTTTCCTCAGGGAGACAGCAGTCTACACCAGGCCACTCTCCTGGGATGGGGGTGAGGTCTAGCTGATCAGAGCCTGTCCTGCTTGCCCTGGTGGTAACAGCCAGTACTGGAAGTCTCTGGTACTCAGTTTCCAATCACACAGACAAGAGAGAGGCCCTGAGGCAGGAGGGCAACCTTCTCTGCAGGGTGGCAGCCGGTGTGGACCATGCCTCTATGTGGTGCCTACATGGGCGGGGGGCGCGGTATATGAAGTACCGTCACCTCCGACCTCAATAAGGGACGTTCATGCTCCAGCGCCTCCAGTGAACAGGCGATCTGACATTTTGTATGGTGAGAATGTTCACAATCGAACATGAGGCTACCTTGGAATGAAAAAGGCCAAGTTCCAGACAGGTTCCCCCATCCCTAACCTTCTCGGGTGGCTCATGAATGAAGGGCGGGGGAGGCACACAGAGGACCCTTGGCTTGGATGAGTGTCAAATGCTTGCTGAACATCTAAGGTAAAACTCAGGACGAATCAGCAAAGTGCAGCCCCATGTTTAACATCTGATTCTAGGTACTGATGTGAGTCTAGAAGGGCATAAGATGCATAAGACCGACCTAAATCCTTCTTCAAGAATGGACCTTGTCTCTGATTATTTTGTGTTCTGTACCAGAAGACCTAAGACTGGGCCATTTATAAGTAGTAGACATCTCTCCCCTTTCTCGGTGGTGCTGGAGATCAAACCCAGGGCCTCAGAATGGGCTAAGCAAGTGCTTTAGCACTGAGTCACACCTTCAGACCCAGAGAGCTCTTACGGTTCTGGAGGTTGGGACACCCAAGGTTGAAGGCTTATATCTGAGGGGCTTGTGGTGCCGTCCCTGGAGGAACGTAGGGCAGGAAGTGTGTGTGTGAGAGAAAAGTGAGGCATCAACCTCAGCCTCTTACTAGGAACGTCTCCCGCGACAACCAACTCACTCCTGTGAAGGGACAGTGATCCATTTGAAGACAGCCCACAGGGTAGAAGCACCCATCACCATCTCGCAGTGTGGCTGTCTCAGGGATTCAGTTTCCAACACAGGCCTTTGCAGAATGAAACATAAGCACATTGCTGGAACGGAGAACTCTGCTGTGGAGGAAGGCATTATTTTTGTTTGAGATTTCTCTATTTGATTTTTAATTTTTGAGAATTTCATACATGAACATTGTCTTTGCCTTACATCCCTCCCAGGCCCCCCCATCTCCTCCCATGTCTCTCCACTCCCTCTCAATTTCTTGTCCTCTTCCTTAACATTTATTAATTTCATTTTATGTGTGTTTTGCCTGCCTGCAGGGATACCTTGTGTGTGCATACCTCAGAGGCTAGAAGAGGGCAACAGAGTTGCCATGTGGGTACTGGGAACCGAATCTGGGTCCTCTGCAATAGCAGCGAGCAGTCTTTAACTGTTGAGTCATCTCTCCAGCCCTGGAAGGTCACTATTAAGAGAGCAGAAAATGGGATGGACCCTACCAGAGAGATTTCACAAGCTTGGTCCAGATAGTCCAAACAAAAAAACCTTCCTCCTCAACCTAACTGGTAACTGGGAATGCTGTAACTGGACAGCAGTGAGTCTCTGTCCAGGGCTGCACATTGGTCAATCAGGACCGCTCTTATTTGCATGCTGGGACTCAGGAGCTGCAGAGCAACTCTCTGAACTGTCCCCATTCACATGGCAGGAATTACATGCCAGAATTACACTGCAACCAAACAAGTATAATCCTTCCTCATAGTGGAGCCCCCACCCTCCACAGCCCACTGTGGCTAGTCCACCCCAACTGCACAGAAATGTGTTTGCTTCAATTACAAAAGGCCACCAAATTCCTTAAAGAGACTCCCCAGGGGGATGTACCTGCTCATGCCACAGCAGAGACACAGGGCAACTTCCCAGGCAGCCCCTAAAATGAGAGTGGCATTTGAAGACTCTGCTGCTGTGCCTTTAAGAATCTTGGCTGCAATGGCATCCTGTGAATGAAAGACTAACGGGGATGGAGGCCTTAGCATCAGAGCACTGACAGATACTATCTGACACTGGCTTCTAGGAGAATTGAGCCCTTCCAGCAAAACATCAGAGTCTGGTGATAAGAAACTCCCTTATTGAGGACATGGGCCCTTAAGCATCCCTTGCTAGATATTAGTAATGCCAGCTGTTCTTGCGTGCTCTGCCACACAGGGGGTTGGTGAACACAGGCTCATCTGATCCTCACAAATGTCACCTGGGGAGGAGTCAGTCCCATTGCTGTTTACTTGCCCCAGGTCACACATGGGGAGGCCAGTCTGTCAGCACAGTGACTGTTCTTAGATACAATGCCTGGCTTATGTGGATAAGTCTCAAACAGGAGAGCTGAAGCTCAAAAAGTGGAGGGGACTCACCCAAAGCACTTCAGCTGCTGAGCCCGTTTCTGAACCTGTGTCTCCGGCTCTTCCTGTCGTCAGCTTGGGCATGCTCCGTAAGAGAAGAAACACAAAATCTGTGTTTCTAATTAGGTGATAATCTTTCAAAAAACACCCTGAACACCTACGGCAACGAACATGTGCCATCTGAGACGCTTTCCCGGAGCAGGCTTTGGTTAATTGTACTTTTCAGTGCTCTTTGCTCAACAGGGGTGGACAGTGGAAACGGGGAGCATTTGTTTCCAAATTTTAGAAACAATGAGCTGAACCAGGCCTCCTCACTTGGCAAAATTTTGCTTTAGTAATGTCATTTCTATTCAGATAAATTTCTGTTTTGATACAGCTTATTATGTGCGTGCACATGTGCAGCTAACATGTACCATGGCTCACATGTGGAAGTCAGGACAACTTTCTCTTGGCTTTGGTTTCTCTGGTTGTTTCTGCCACATTGCATACTCTGGGTCAACTAGCCTATGAGCTTCTAGGTGATTCTCCTGTCTTCACTTCCCAGCGTAGTAGGAAGGCTGGGCTTACAGATGAACGCTACTGTATTCTGATTTTTCTTTACATGGGTTCTGGGGTTCTAACTCAGATGTCAGACTTGTGCAGCAAGTGCTCTTTACCTGCTGAGCCACAGCTTGATTTAGCCTAGTGTTAAACTCAGCAGAGCCACTTGACTGCACTCGGGCCACTGCCAAGGTACTGTTCAATGTGGATCAGAAACACGTCACAGACCTGATAGTTCTGAGCCAAGGTAGCAGGAGCAGGCCCAGCTGATCTTTCTCATGAGGTGGCGTTGGCCTGAGCAACAGTCTTGGCTAGACTAGTCAGACAGTGGTGTACCCACAAAATGCCACACAGGCCAGGAAGAGCCCTGGCAGCCACAAGACACCTGGTGAAGTGTTGCACCTTCTGTGGGTTGGTGCAGCCTCCAGAGACTCAGGCCAAGGTGGGCTGAGGGTGAGCTGGGAAGGGGTACCTCAGAACGCGGGGCTGATCATCAGGACTGAGCGCTGAGGTCCACCAGCGGGAAGAGTAGGGTGGTCCAGGCCTCTTGGCAGTCTCATTTGAAACTTTCTCTAAGTACTCAGCTTTAAAGAGGAACACCGCAACACATGCATCCTGGCTTCACTGTGTGTGAAGGGGAGGGATGAACAGGTAGAGGCCTGGGGGCATGTATACCTGCCTGGCAGACTGCAGATGGGGAGTCCAGCATGCTGTTTCCTGCAATGCACACGTGACAGCCAGGATGTGTTCGCTTTATTGGTTTTAATAGTTTTATTTTTCTAAAGGGGGGAGAAGAGAATTAAGTAAATCCCTGAACTGCATTCTCAGAAAGTCACTAGAGCCCCAGTGCACCCGAGACAGCCTCTGCTCTTGCCTCCAGCAGCTTAATGAAATGGCAAGCGGCACCCAGGGGGAACGCATGGTGTCACAGCCTGGGGAGTGAAACCTGTAAATTCATGACAAATGTCATCACATTTACAGAAAGGAAAAAAAAAAAAAAAAAAAGAGCTCCACACGACTCTTCTTTGTATGTTAGAGACCTTTTATTTTCAGACCGTTTAGAGGCACAGCTTTCACTAAGCAACTTTTGTAAATGGCACAGATGTCCAGGGGTCCAGGGAGGCAAGTTATCTCTCAGGAGCCGCCCTCCGCAGGCTGGGTCTCCTCAGTGGACAAGCTGGATGGAGGAGGAGGCCGGTCTATAGGCGAAGCTTTGGAAAAACTAGTCATTCCCACGTGTGCATTTGGGCCTCTCCTATTTCCACACACCAGCTTCCACCCCATAGAGTTAAAATGTAGAGCTGTGGCTTCTATGGATGGACTTGTCTTGACCAGGGCAGTATGGCTCTGGCTATGCATACTGGACTCTGCCTGCTCAGGACAGATGAATGGGCTGCCCTGGAGCTAGCCCAGGCTACCAGAGGCAGCTCACAGAGCTCTGCAGGGATCAGGGATACAGACAATTACAAATGTGAAATGATACTCTTCTGATGGCCTGGGTTAGGGGAGGCTCCAGACAGGATGGGCTGGTGATGGTTGCCATCAAACTTACAGCATGGCCCACAACCTTGGCTCTTCTTTCCCCCAACATAGCACATTCAAAACATCAGAATCATTTCCAGTGAAACCAAAGCTCACTTCTTAATGTGAGGGCAAATGTGCCATTACAGAGAGCCAAGTGGACAGCGCTTCCACGCCCCAGTGCAGCCTTCATCTCAGGAGTACAGACACAACCCCCTCCTGAGGCTGCCCTCAAATGACAATCACGAGTCCTATTTCCCAAGTGATGATGGCCAGAGAGCTGATTAACTTTTGGCACAGCGTCAGATCAAAATGGATCACCTGCAGCCTCGTGCAGAATTTAGAAACTGGACAAACCATTCAGTCTCAAAGAACCAAGGTGCTTCATTGGCACACGGAGGAAAAGGTGGCTCCAGAGCTGTCAGAAGATGGCAGCCGTGAGTGTAGTTTGGCAGTCACAGGGGTTGGGCAGAACGCCTCACCAGGTCATGCAGGTCCGTCTGCTTTGCTCAGTAGTACTCAAGACACCCCGCTCTCCATCTTCTGCCAGGGAGGAGAGCACGAAGGTGGCTATTACTTCAGCATCTTTACCATGTACGGGCCTTGTAATCTGTAGCCAATCTTTCGGTAGTAATTCCTGGTGCCGACCCCTGCAGGAGAAGCAAAGTAAATGGAGCCTCTAGTTAGCCCAACTTTACAGACCCTCAGAAGTTGGTTACGGCTCCCCTTAGCCTCCCGGCCCCTTTCACTCTCCTGCACAGATCACGGTATTGTCTAAACAGAGGCTCAGTGCAGTATGAATGGAACGTTTCTACTGTGTTGACTTCAGGCTGTATGAACATACAGAACGTGTTGTGTGGGGAAAAGGCCCTTTTCTCAGTTGCTAACATGGGATCATGGCGGTGGTACAAGAAATGTGCACGCCCCACTTCCAGAGTCTGTACCAGCACTGTGGTGGGGGCTACAGGTGAACGAGGAGGCAACTTCATGTGTGGGACGTCTATCAATTGAATGGGGCCCAGGGACACGGGAGTTTTTTGGGGGTAGTGAATGAGGGGGGAGATGGGAAAGGGGATCTCCAACACAGCCTGGGAATCAAAGGCAAGCACAGCTAAGCACGATTGCGTCTGAGGTGCTGGGAGTACACACGGGGTCCCAGGAACAAGCTTTCCTTCATCTGTTGGAGCCAGAGAAGTGGGTTTGAACTGCCCTGACCCATGGGGAAATGTGGGTTTTCTCACCAAGAAATTCCCCAATTATCTGGATACCAACTGTGTGTCCTACCACTTGACTCAGTTCTGACGGTGCTGAGAGTAGGCGCAGACCGGACAGGTCAAGGCTCAGTGCCATACGACTATCTCAGCTTTAGGTGTCGACTGTAATCGTGGACCTGCCCAGGTACCTCCATCCCACTGGGCTACAAACTGGGGATTCCCTATTCCCTCCTCAGATCAGACACAGCTCCATGGCAGTTACACAGAATTCAGAACACTGACTTGACTAGTTTTAAAAAAAAAAAATTTTAATTTTATGTGTATGAATGTATTGTCTGCATTTGTTGTGTAAGTGCACCTGTGTCCTGCAATGCCTGTGGAAGTCAGAAGAGGGTGTCTGATCCCCTAAAACTGAGGTTGCACATGGTTGTTAGCTGCCATGTGGGTGCTGGGAACCAAACCCAGGTCCTCTGCAAGGTCAGTCAGTGCTCTTAACCCGGGGCCATCTCTCCAGCACCTTGACTTGACTAGATCACAGAGCTATGAGAAAGGATACAACTGGACAGGCGGAGGGAGCACAGAGTGAGGCAGGAAAGGCCCCTCACCAGAGCTTCTGTCCCTGTGGAACTGGGGTGCCAGGATCCTGGCAAGTGGCATGCTTAGGGTCTCTGAACTGTCTTCTAAGATTCTATGAGGGCTTGCCCACACAGGCCCCAACAGTCAGAACAGTCACTAACACAAGCCCCAGCCCCTCCCCATTCCAAGGCTGGGGGAGGGACTGGAAGCCCCAAGTCTTGAATCTGGCCTAATAGCAGCCTAATTACAACAGAAGACACAAGGAAACTGGAAGGGTTTTAGGAAGTGTCAGGAACCAGGGCAGACAATTTCCTATGTTGTATTAAAGCTCAATGTCAAGGAACACTGACTGGCTTGGGGTGACTTAAATGTCTGTGGCTTCTGTCTATCTTTAAGGTCTCTACGTGATATGAGAAGGATGACACCTAAGAAGCTGATCTCAGGGTGAAGCGCGACCCCCAAGGTAGGCCACAGGAGAGCTAAGAGAAGGGGCTTCCTGACCAGTATCATGGCCCACACCTGCTACTGGAGAGGCTGCGATCACTCAAGGACACAGAGCCTCTGTGTCCTTATCTGTAACTGGGTGACTGGGAGGCATGCGCTTCATCCAGAGCCTGGAAAAGGCTGGTTCCTGACAGGCGGCTGCACGCTGTGGCTCTGTAGCTCGTGATCTGTGCCTGCGCTGTCTCCAGCACAGGGAATTTTAGGTGCCTGGCCTCCCTGGCTGGCTGGCTCTTGCTCACGCTATGCTCTGCTCGGAGGACTCCCACTCCCAGCTCCCCTTGGACTGCCAACTCCTAGATGTTACTTCCTGTGGGCGGTGCCCCTGATATACCACTCCCCAAATGTGTTGGCAAAGGTCACAGTTAGTTTCTGGCTCTGCACGTGGGGTGCTTTCCCAACATAAGCTGTGGCTGCTGCAGCCTGCCTCCCCACTATGCAGTGCTATGGATCCTGCTCATCAGGGTTTCTAGCACTGTGTTCAATAAACACAGAGTGAATCAGATGGAAGGCAGGAGGTTCCGGCTGGAAAGCAGATACTTGCTAGCTTTCTCAAGTCTATCCCAATCTTTAACCCAAACATTTAGGATCAAGATCTCCCACTGTGCCTTGTTTCTCACCCATTTCAAAATGTTTTAAAAGTGTTAAGAGAACAAGCCAAAGCTGCGGTGATGGAGGTTAACCGACTGGACTGTGGATGATGAATCACCTCTCCATCCCACAGAAACCAGTCTGCAGACCCCCACCTGGTGTTGTGTTATCGGGCACTGTTTCTGTTCCACATGGGGCTTGGCGCAGAGGAGGGGATGACAGAAACATGAACAACTAATGGGTTTGAGCAGCAGTTCTGCCTCAGCACATACAGGAGGGCTCCCAACACCACCGAAGGGGCACAGACATTCATTGTCTGCAGTCTCCTGAAGTTCTAGACCCACCTCATCTAAAAAGGAAATGATGTGCCAACTAATGACAGAATACGTTAAGACTCCAGAATAAGAGATAACTCCAATATCCAGCAGTAGTAAAACAGATATAGGCTCAAAACGGAATATAATATACCAACGAAAAACAGCAGCTATCTGTAGCCACAGGAAGGAATTGCCCAGAACTCTGCGAAAGGAACCAGATAGAAAGCATTCCATTTACATAAAATTCAGACAGAAAAAATTCATTTGGTCAGATAATGGTTACATCTGAAAGCTGATAAGGGTTCAGGGGAAACAGAGTGCTCCATGGTTCTGAAAACACTGCATTCTGATCCAGACGGTGGTTATTGGAGAATACACGCTTGCTAATATTAGTCAAGATGTCTATTTCAAATTTCAAACTTTATTGCATATATGCTACACTGCAATCAAAAAGACCTCAGGGGTACATCCATTAAACAGGTTTTAAAGTGTTCAAGAGTTCGATCTGTCTGAAGGACTCAGCAAACACGGAGGTGGGTCATTCTGGGCTTGACCCGAATGACCCAGTGTGGTTCAGAGGCAGCCGCAGTCACCAATCCCGGCTTCCCCTTTCTAGAACCTGTTTCCTCAACTACAGCAGCAAGTTCTATGCTTGACTCATACTAACCAGACAAAAGACCTTTAGGATGGTACCAGAGAACGCTAGAGCAGGTAAAATCTCTGCAGGAAGTCACAGGGAGTGCGTGAGGACAGGGAGAGATAATGCCACCAAGTTGAGCCACCATTAAAATCCCAATTCAGATCTCAGAACCATTAATTTCAGGTCCCAAAGCTCCAATTCTGTGGTCTGAAATATAACACAAGGTCGTTCACACTAACTCTTTGGCTTTAGTTTCTGCCTAAATGGATCTTAGGATTTTAGATATTGGATATATTAGAGGCCAGGATTGGTAGACCAGGCTAAACCTCAGGGATCTGCCATGCTGCCCAGCAGGCACTCTTCTGCAGCCCCTACCCACTCACCCTCCAGTTCTAGCCGGACTTGAGAGACCACAGAGAATAGCAACATATGCTGGATTAGCACCCCTCCCTCCTGGCCGGCAGTGTGGACTTTAATCACAGCACCATTGTTTCAGTATCATGAGCTCTATTCCACTTGCATGTCTGCGCCCCCCTCTAGAGTGTCAGCTTTTTAAAGTCAATGGCTTCTATCATCAGGGTTATTACAGTGTCTGGCACATAATCAAGATGCAATAACTGTCTGTAGATCTATTATACGCTCGTTATTTTTATGTCGTATACATACAGAGAAATGTCCTCCTGCAGGATGTACTTTATAAAACAGAAATAGCTCGACATTAGAGCCAGGCAGGGGGACTCCACACACAAGGGATGAAGGGTGAGCCTCTGACCCTGGCAATTCCCACCTGGTTACACATTCCTCACCTTGCCGAGAGACTCTGACCACACTAATTTCCTTAGCTGATAAAAATAAAACAAACCCCCCAAATCTTTCCAGAAGATTCCTGACTTTTCAATTCTATGGTTATTTTATAAAGCAGATGACATGACTTATTTATGCTGGAGAAGTTCAGGCATCCAGAAATGGAGACTACTGACCACCTCCACTCATCTGGATCCACAATGGCCACTTCCCCTGCTGGGGTTCCACCCCTCACTGTCCACTTGTAGGATATCTCCAAATGATTCCTTTAGGAGCTGCTCAGTTCAGGCTGCAGAGACATATGTAATTTTTGTTTGTAAGTCCCCTGTTACAGGAAGATGATGATCTAGTTTTAAGATGGCAGCTGGGTAAAATATTTTCACGTAGCCCAGGTCTAGACAACCCAATTAACCAGGAAGGCACAGTGGTGAGTCCTGAGCACTCAGGGGTGTGCTTAGGGTTTCCTGTAGCTCCTGGGAGCATTTCTTAGCAGTGATTCTAACTGAGTGTTCCACTGCTGTGGCTTCTGCTCCTCCTTCCTACAGGAACTGGGTCCTGGAGACATCAGCCTGGGCCTTTCTGCCCAACTTAGCATTGCTTTCAGGAACACTCAGTGACCTGAGACAGCTCCCTGGGTCCTCGGGGAGCCCAAAGTACTGTGGGAAAAAGCCTGGCTTCTGCTAGTCTGGATCCAAAACAACTTCACAAGCACTCCCTGTATTCCTTATGCATCTTGTCTCTTGAAATGAAGACTTCCCATTTCCCTGATGTGCAGGAAAGGCTGGCTCAGGCATTATGCCCGCCCTGGCAGTTGGGAAGGAGACATGGCATCACCTAGTAGAGTAAGGCCCCACTCGGCTCCCACCTCCTCTCTACCCCGTGGGGCTCCAGCAAGGTCTCTGCCACAGTAACTTTCCTTGTGTTAGTCAGCTAGGAGAAAGCAATGACCATTTAGAGCTGACGTCAGTGACCTCCTGGACTGCGCTGACACTCAAGGCTGTCCTGGTTCCAGCCCAGCGTGGCTGCAGAAGTGCACAGCTGTGCAAGCGGCAGAGTTCACCCACTCACCTGTGTGGGCTGCTGTCAGATCCCTGGGCTGGGATCGAGCAGGGACTCAACTGCTCTCATCAGAGGTCCTGGGGTACCCGCTACAGGGCCCCCAGCTGGCTTTGTTGGTCTTCAGGACTACCTAATCCACAACCAGAATCTATCTGTGTCACAAGGCATGGAAGACATTTTCCATCATCACTTGACCAGCTATCATGATGCCAGAATGACGCAAAGGAAAAAGAAGGCCATGGAGCTGTTCACAGCAACATTCTGAGACTTGGCTCCTGTGGCTAGCCTCTGTGACACCTCCCTGCCCTTCACCTCTGCCTCAGGTCTCATGCTTCTTTTGGGAGAAGAAAACAAAACAAAATAAACATGTGTGCCCAGACTTTACTGGGTATGTTACAAATCAGTCATATGGCTTCTGCTGCTGAGCAGGGTTGCAAATGCCTTTAATCTCAGCACTCCAAAGGCAGGTGGATCTTTGTGAATTCCAGGTTGGCCTGGGCTACATAGTGAGCTCTAGGCTAGCCAAAGGTACACAGGGAGACCTGACCCAGGGAAGGAGGGAAACTGAAGGCAGAAAGTGTCATTCACTTCATGAGATGAAAGGCCCCTCGGTCCAGCCAGCAGAGGGGAGGCACCCCGCGGAGGGGAGGCCCCAGCCTGCAGACTAGGATCCAGGTTGGGACCTTCTGAAGGAACATCCCCAAGGCCCTGACAACGGAAGGAAGTGCTCTGATTTCTGCTCTCCTGCTTCCGGGTTGCCTCTCCCTGGCTCAGTGCCACACCACTAAACTTGAGAGACGGATCTGCTTACTCTGGAGTAGAGAAAGGAAACGACCTAAGACACCCTGCCAACAGTCTCAGCCACTGGCTACTAGAACGCATTAATTATGGGCTGCTTAATAAAAATAGGGTATGTGTGTGACAGAATCCCAAAGCAATTAGGTAAGGACACAGACGGAGCAAGCCCCACAGGGTAAGCTCTGAGTTACTGAGGGTGGGGAGAGAGCGTCTGCATGAGCATGAGGTCTGACCTTGGGTCTCCAGCATCCGTGTAAAATGCTGGGTGGTGAAGTACGAGGGTGCATGCCTGTGTCTGCAACATTGCTGGGGCGAAGGCAGAAGGACTGCTGAAGCTCGCTGGCCTGCCTAGCTCCAGGTCAATGATAGACTTAGTCTCAAAGGAATAAGGCAGAGGGGCGGGTACCCGATGTCCTGTGGCTGCTGATCTTCTGCACAATGGCAGCCATACCCACAGTTCTACTTTATTATACTTTAGAGCCAGGAGGCAAAGGATGTAGTGAGAGAACCCACTGGAAAACAACTCTTTGCTTCTCCATGCTCCTATGGCTTTCATTTCTAAGGGGATCAGTTCAATACCTCAGAACTCTGAAAAGAACTACACTTTTTCTTTAAAAACAAAATAAATCAGGAGCATGAAATGAACTTAAACACAAGGAGCTTGTGATCCTGACTTTATTAAGAGAAAGAGCTATGCAGTGCATTGTAAAGTGGAAGAGGAGGGCTCTCCTGAGGCCACTGATGTACGCTGGAGCAGTGGCTCTGCTCATACCAACCACCTAAAACCTAACAAGACTGTCTCTGTCCTAGGAGAAAGTCCTGAACTGGCCAGAGCTCTAGCTCGCTAAGGAAGAAGTAGAACTGCCCTTTGGACCAGGCTTCCTGACCTTTCCCAGACTAGGTGGAACACATCTAACGACTCCACGAAGAGTCTTGCTGAGAGAGCACACCCTTCTTTTACATACAGGAAGGACTCAGCTTGTCTTATCACCTTAATCTTTTGCATTTATGTTCAGTTCTCAGGGAAACACAGCTACTTTACTTCCATTTCAAGAGAGGCTCAGTAAGAAACAGAAGATGAAATCACAGAAGACATCAGGCAGGCAGTAACTACTGCCCACAGACTTAACAGGCTCGGCTAACACAGGAGAGGGGAGACCTTTGGGGAACAACCTGACCAACTTTAAAAAATGATGATACGACAACAGAGTTCATGGAGAAAGCAACAAAGGGAGATGTGACAGAAACCAGACTCCAGAGGAAGGGCTGAGAAGCAGGAGCACTGAGGCTACAGGAAGGACGACTGCGCCTGGCTGACAGCCCAGTGGTCAGGATGAACCGTCTAGCTGAAGACAGTAGAAATAGGTGGGCAAAACCGAAGATGCTTCACCTCAAAGTCGTTAGTGCGAGGTGGAGGGTAAGGAGGCTTTTCTGCTTCAGTGGTGTCTGCTCAGAGGTAAGTGGCCAGTGGTTCCCCTGACAGTGCTGTCCCCACTCTGCCGGAGCCACAATGGGGCAGAGTGCATCACAGATTCAAGGAAGTCCAGAACCGGGGGTCAGAATTTGAAGCCAGTGAGGATGGAGACCCAGTTGTGAGGCTGTATTCTGACTGCATGCAGAAGACTCCACTTTAGCTGGGGAGGAGGGATGCACCATCCACATGACCTACACTAACTGAAGTCCTGCACCTGGCTAACCAGTACTCTGAGGCCCAGTAAAAGGAAGCAGAATGCCTCCCCCGAGGTGGCTAACACATCTGATTCCTTACGTACTCTGGAAAGCAAATCCTTATGGAAACCGCTAGGCAAACCATCAGAACACCTTGCTACGAGACAGCTGACAAGGAACAATAGGCTTCAGCACCTCAGATGGAAGCCATGACAGACTGCTAAGAGCTGTGCCTGAAGAGACCGAAGTTTAGGTCTGTCAACTTATATTTCCAGGTATTTGTAGACAAAGAGAAGACACCAGAAGCCAGAGAATGAAAATGAAATTGAGTGGGATGAGGGCGTCTACTGATAGGCAGAGCAGAGTTAGCAGGGTGAAGTCAGAAGAAACAGCAGGCTGCAGCGGAACAAAACGCGCGTGGGAGCAGGGTACAAGCAGAGTGGGCAGAACCAGGTCTCCATGTAACTGGAGTCTCAGCAGGTGGGGAGGGCAGGAAGTGAACACTGGAGCTGGAGGTCAACGCTCCTCAGAAGTGATCAGAAAGAACAAATATCCAGTAACTGAAGAAACCCAACTAAGGTGAGGTGGGCGAAATCCCTAGGAAACATCATGGCAGAACCAGACTAAAGTAAGGATAGTCTCGAAAAAACCACCAACCAAACACACAAGCAGCCTGAAGGAGATCCTGAAAGACAGGTGTTCTACAGCGTTGGAGCCAGAAAGGGAGGTTCAAGGTACAGAAAGGAAACCACTGAAACTCAGAATTTGATACCTAGGGAGAACCCTCCCCAAGTACCAATAAGTGTAAGATAAACGACGGCACACCTGCACAATGGCTCCAACCAGCACACCTGGACGCAACCTCAGCAATGCTGAGCAGAAGCAAGTGGGTGCAAAATACATGAAAAAGTTCTACCTATTGGAAATGAAAAGCCAGAGCAGCCCTGTAAAGTTAGGGGACAGACAGCTGGGCAGAGAACTGAAAAGAAAAGGAATTCCAAAAAATTCAAAAAAGTTAGGGTCCTAGGAGAAAGGAAGGCTGCTGGAGGGCCAATGGGCACATCTTGGCGCTTCCTGCATCTGAATGTGCTCCCCCAAAGTCACAACTTCATCCCCTATGCAACAGCATTTGAAGTGAAGCCACTGGAGATGACTGCGCATGGGGGGCACATGAGTGGAACCTGGCCTTTCTAGAAGGATCTGCGGGAGACTGTTCATCCTTCTTCCCTTCCGCCGTGGAGGACACACAGGTGTCACCTCAGAACGGCCTGCCAGGACACCAAATGTACTGCTGCCTTGCTTGGATTTCCAAAGTAAGTAAATCCCTTCTGCTTGTAATATTCAAGTGTCAGGGATTTGTATCAGCAGTTCAAGGAACTAAGATGCACAGGCAGCGATACACAAGTTACCACCTAATATTAATAGGCTTTTCTGTCTGTTATAGTTTCCAATCTGAAATTAGAAAGGGAAAAATTTTAAATAACTTTGACTATGTGAGTGCTTAAATAGGAAAAAATCATTCGATTCTTCATATGAACAGAAAAAACACAAGAGAACTTGGGTTGTGATTCTAACTGGACAAAAACCATGGAATTATAAATGTGATTTAGTAAAGGAAACAATAAAGACGGAAGTTTAAATGATCAAGTGCTTATGTGTCATTTCTTGGAATTCTTCAAGGAAAGAAAAACTCTGGTCTAATAATCTAGACATTTTTGTGTTGACAAGAAGATGATCAGAAATCTGGGGGTATACACCTGTTCTTTGACACATCTTTTCTTGGGGTACAAGACTGCCCTTTATCATTAGTAATGCTAACTGGATTGAATGAAATAAGACTGAGCCTTCATTAGCATACTCCACATCAAACTTGAAGAGGGAAAGACAAAGTATGTTAATCTTTCCTTTGAAACCTAAATCTGAGTTTTTAAAATCAGACATAAAAGATTGAGATGCTGATTCATGATCGCTTAATAAAAAATCAGCGAAATAAAGAAAAATTAAAGAAACTGTTTTAATTACTTTTGGTTCAAATTAATCAACTATTTATTGAGAGCCTGATATATGCCTACAGTGTTAGCAGAGGGAAATGTATTCATTAGCTTCATTCAATTGCTATTGAAATGAGACTTTATTACATCCATTGATCTCCTAAAGGAGGGCAATATTTTACTCAACGACGCATACTGATAGGGAAAAGGCTTTTATTCTCAACATCTGAGAAGGAACCAATTAACTCAATGACCCTAAATCTTTTAGACAATTTTCCTCATGTTCTTAAAAAAAAAAAAAAAAAGAAAGAAAAAAAAAGTCTTACAGAGTTGATAAAGGTTGGTCACATAAAACCTGAGCACTTCAAAGCAGGTAGTCATGGCAAGTCATGGACAGAGTACTCTCCCCTGGAAAGATGGCCAGTATCCGAGCAGACCCTGATGCCCAGCAGCCCAGAGCTCCTCTCTACAAAGACTATCATCAGAGTAAAATGAGCACAGAAGAGGGAACCTAGAAGTCCAACTAGAAGCTATTCTGGCAGTGTTCAAGGGGTGCTGGTGCTGGGTTACCCCTAGATCTTAAGAGGGCCTGTCACCTGTCACGGGAGGGTGCGCAGCCTGATTCAAAAGGGCTGTGAGGCCACACCGGTGCGGGGACACTATGGCTCCAACTGTTTTCATTACCTTTTCAAACCACAAGAATGTCTTTGAGAGTAAAGTGGGATTTACTGTTACAGCCTGGGAGGAAGTGGGATTTCTTCTGTTAGGGTTTCTCTAGATGCAGACTCTAAATGGTAGACTGGAGGGTGTGGAAATCAGCACCACCGGGAACCAGAAAAAAACAAACAAAGCTTGGAAACAATTATCTTGCTAAGGCTCAGTAGTGAGGGGAGTGCCTGGTGAAGGGAGGGACTGTGACCTCTGGAGATGCAACTAGAAGTGCATGACTGACAGCTGACAGCAGAAACCACAGAGGTCTGAACCGGGGGATAACATAGGTAAACTACTGAAAGAAGAAAAAAACCAAACAATAACCAACAACTAGGTAACCGAGAATTCTACATCCAACAAAATAATTTCTCAAGGGTAGAGGAACAATGAAGACATTCTGTTACTAGACTTGTCTTACAAGAACTGTTGAAGGGATACTTCAGGTCCAAAATGAAAGGACACTTGACAGTAAGCTAGAACAATGTGAAGAAGGAAAGGACCCTGGTAAAGCTAATCATACCAGTAAACATAAAGCTCGCTACCACTGTACTGATCTGTAATGACTCTCTTCTTCCTATGGAGTTTAAAAAGTGAATTCATAAAATGATAATTATAAGCCTATGTTAGTGAACACACAGGTCTAAAGATAAAATCTGTGGCAGTAACATAGGGAAGGGAAGGATGTACTGGGGCAGAGTGCTTGTACACTGTACCGAACATGCCACCACCAGCAGCAGAACAAACATTTTCACATGCACACGAGACACTCTGCAGCAAAATAATATGTCAGGCAATAAAAACAGTCTCATAAGTTAGAAAACACTGAAGCCAGACAAAATGCCCTTTCCCATCACAGTGGACTGAAACTAGAAATCAGTAGCAGACGGAGGGAGGTGCTAGAGTACACAGGAAGTGGAATGGAAGGGCCTGGACGGCCGTCATCTCTCATGGGCGGACTCATGGGGAGAGAACTGTTCCGGGTCGTACCCATCCTGGGACCAGGTGCTCACACATTTATGAGGCCTACTGCCTCTTGGACACTGCTTGTCTGCAGGTGCCTGTGAGTTCTTCTACTTTGGGAAAGTTGGTACTGGGACAAGAGATGGTGTATTTCACATTGTAAACGACTGCAGCAAAAAGCACCCCAAAATCTGAAAGACATCTCTATCTACTGCCAAAACCTGAGACTTTCTCTCTACCTTAACCACACCTGCTACTATTGTTTAGTAGCTCTGGACAACCACTTGTGAGGCCAAAGAGATTTTATTACACACATGCATGAATAAATGTTAAAAGGGGAATGTGATGGCTCAGTGGGTAAAGGTTCTTGTCACCAAGCCTGATGACTTGAGCTTGATCACTGGGTTCCACAAGGCGGAAGGAGAGAAGCGACTCCTTCAGCCTCCACCCGTGCAGTGACGTACACACTGCCCTCCAATAAGTAAATAAATGTAATAAAGCTTTTATAAATAAAAGAAGGGGCATTACTACTGTGCTCATAGAAAGAAAAACTACTAAGTATGCTTTGAAAAACTATATACAGACATGCCGCTGGATCACCTATGTGAATGGAAAAATTCTTAAGAAACCTTGAGTTGGAGAGGGGGCTCAGTAGTTAAGAGTACTGATTACTCTTGCAGAGGAACCAGGTTTGATTCCTAGCACCTACGTGGCAGCTAACAACCATCTGTAACTCTAGTTTCAGGGAATCCTCCTCAGGAATTGCACAACCTGGGTGCACTTACATACATGCAGGCAATACACTCGTACACATGAGAAAATAATAAAATTATTGAAAAACAAAAACCTATAAAAGCTGAAAAAAAAAAAAAGGAAAACCAGGTGTAAATAGACTACAATAAGTGGAAATTAAATAATAAACACCCCCATCCCAAAGATGGATGGGGAGGCCAGGACCAAATGGCTTTAGGCAAGTTCTATCAAACAGATTAAAAAAGAACTGATGCCAGTCCTTCCCAACAATGGAAATGTTCTTCTCTTTGGTAATGGAACCAAGGTGTTCATGGTGACAGCAGGATAGCCTGGACAGACTCCCCCAGCTGCTCCAGCTCAGAATCCCACAGCGTGGACCAGGGAAAAATGCTCTGCAGAAGTTCTCACTCACAGAACTCACTCACAGAATCATTACACAAACCACTGAAGTTTGAAAACACCACATTTGGGGGTTTGCATTAGTCAAATAACCCAAACAACCAGGAACTTGTATAGGATTTTCAAGAAGATGAAATGGACTGCATAGGGACAGACTGGGGCTCTAGAATGCTGTGTTGCTCCTAAGGGGAGGACAAACTAGATCTGTTGACGGAGGTCTGAGGATAGGGGAATAAGCAAACTACCCCACAACTATACCTTAAGTCCTAAACCCAACAGTTCCTGTCTCACAGAGGAACTTTGCTTAGAGATCAGAGCTCAGGGATAGGCTTCCTGAAGAGTGAAAATTCACTGTGTCCCACTGGAAGCAGAAACCCCTAAAAGGTGCCACAGAACCCTCAGCCTGGAGGCAGCAGCAACATTTTCAACATTTTTTAGCACTATCTGTCCACCTTAAGGGGAGGAATCCTGCTTCTTAAAAATATAAAATAGATATGCTTTTTCAAATCAAATGGGTTAGGGCAATGTCAAATATTTATAAATTAAAAACCAGGACTATTCCTAGGAGAGTTGATTAGGAGTTAATGTTGCAAGAAACATTAAAACAGACCTATAGGAAGGCTGCCTTTTAGAGAGAACTTCTTCCCCAGCAGGAAGCCTGCTGGTGACCTCAAAGCTCCCAGATCTTTTGGAAATATGAGCATAGACCACATGGTCTTAGAAGAATTCCTCCTTCTAAGCACAATTATACAACCCTCAACCCTCACTTCCGTTGTGCACAGCCAGGAGGAACAGGAATGGGGAGACACCTGTCTGCAGGAGCAAGGACAGCCTTGGGACAGTGAAGTGTACAGCTCAAAAACATAAGGCAAGACTGCATGGATCTTTGGGACTAGCAACAGCACTTGCCAAATGCCACTCTTCCACAGTCTGTAGGCCACTATGATCAGTACCACTAGCTTCTGCTGTGGAAAATTCCCCCAAATCCAGACACTTCTAAGATCCAAATGACAGAAAGTCATGAGTGGCCTATTAAGGAATATCAAAACATGTGCACTAATATGTGAAGGATGGTTTAATGCACTCAATATGCAAAGTGCTACAAATGGGTCCTGATTCTTCTACAAATGAATGAAGGGCAAGCCTGGGAATAATGATACCCAAGGGGAGCCAGGTAACAAGGCCTCCATAGCTGAGCTGCAACAGACACCAATTAGCAAACATCCAGTTAATTCCTGATCTAGCTGAGTGGCATTCCATGCCAGCAATGCCAGTCTGATTAACAATGACGCCGAAATTAATAGAGTACTTACAGTGCATAACACTTCATGCAGTATCCATTGTCTTTCAAAGAAAGATGGTAATAATAATTTAAAAATCCTATCAAAATATACATCAGAAAAGAAACAGGTATGATCACTGTTAAAACAGCAAAATGGACAACAAAGAAGCTGGAAAACACGCATCTAATGAGATGCTCAGGGGTTTTCAAAGATAAATTATGTGAAGGGCTGACGGACAGCGCACAGAAGATGAAGCCCTCTTCCCAGTCCTTTCTGCTATGTCCTGTACTGACATGCACACGTGGCACAACCTGGTTTGCACTTGGCAGGCTTCCTGCGTCCATTAGCAAACAGCTCTACTGTAATGAAGAGAAGCTTTTCTGGGTATTCTGGTGAGGATTATGAGTCCATTATCAGGCAGAACTGGCTACAAATGTACCCTGCTTTTCAACTACATTATAATGAGGAGAATAAAACAGCCTTCACCTACAAGAAGAGAGATGTACTAGCCTGGAATACAGGCGAAGTTTCTTGGGTTCAGGAAGCAAATCTCAGCTATTTGCAGTTTAAGGAAACAAAACAACTGCTATTTTCTGCCCACATATGACTTTATTAATCAGTGGCTCTGGGTGGCCATTTACTTTAGTTCTAGGAAGCCATACTAGATTATATAAGGCAGAAGCACTTTGATTTTTGAGAACTGCGGACTGCAGACACAGCTTTAGGGTCATATGGCTCTGAGTACCATGATTAAGAATGATCTCATCTCCACAGTGACTTATCTAATCATCCTACACTGAAATTCTCCCTGCTCCTCCTCTTGGGCTTTGTAATAGGTTTAAACAAAATGGCTACCAGGCTCTGACTTCAGAGATTTCTGTCACCAACCAGTCAGCCGTTCCCCTTGTTTCTCACCATCACTGTGTGATCTATCAACCTTGTACAGTTCTCGGCCAACGGCCATATTAATTTTCTACTTGAAGGAACACAAACAGAATATTGCTTATGACGAAGGTAGTAGGGGAGCTTGGGGAATAGCTGTTCAGCATAGTAATTAGCTTGACAAAGTGAAACGGTAACATGATTAAATCTGATACCTAGCCAAAATTGCCAAAAGGAAAAAAAAAACAAACTCATTCTATTGGAGGTGTTAAAGGCTTCTGAAATGGTCTAACGGTTCTATCTGTCCTTATAGAGATGGTATGTACAGTGTGACATCAGAGCTCTGGTTTCCATGGTGATTGCTAGTGATGGTATTTGAAAGGATGTAGTTAGTTTCCACAGCAGAGGTCCTTTGCACCTCACCTCAAACCCAAGGGATGAAACAAACTGCTATCGACATTTGAAGGACAGACTGCTGATCACCCCTATAGGCTAATGCTAACACCAAGGTTTCTAAAAAAATATCATCTCCTCCCCTATGTATTGTCAGAGGCTGCACGGGACACTGATGGAAGGCAGAAAGCACTTGAACTGAAAAGAGACTAGTTGCTGTGTGATTAATGGCTAGTTCCTACCTATTATTTTAAGAACGCTGATTTGCCCATTTTGATATGCAGAAAGAGTATTTTCTTTCTTGGAAGCAACTGATCCTGATGGAGAAATGAACAGCCTGGAGTCCATGGATGAGCACACTCATCCTCCATTGTAGACAGGGACTATTAATGGAGACCAGTGCACTCCCAGAAGGGACCTTAGCACTCCCAGAAGGCAGTCCAACACCCACCCTCTTTTGAGATAGTCTCACTCTGTAGCCCAGGCTGGGCAGTCATACTCCTTCACCAGGGTCACTGTCCTATTATTCCCCTTGATATACCTAGTGATTTTGATGGCGGTGAAGTGAAATATATAATTTTCACACTTACAGTTGGTGGTTAACTTTAAAACAGTTTCTAAGACAATTATGGTCTTCAAAAAAAGTGAATAAACTTGAAAGCCTCTTGGAAAGTACTTCGCTTGACTGACAAATGAAGCAGTTTCAGTTTTCGCAGCAGCGGTAGATGCAGCACGAGCGTATCAGGTGCGCGGTGCACACCTTTCAATCAAGCACACTGAGGTAACAGAAAAAAGGAAGGAGAGTACACAGCCTTTCTGATCAGTGGCCAAGTCAGATCTACGACACAGTTAATAACACCATCTAGAGGAAGAACCAAAGATCACAAATCCGGAAGCCCTGCTGGCAAGATGAAGGGGTGTCTTAAGGAATCGGAACATAGCTGCACAAAGTTAGATGAACACACTACCCTCACGGCTAGGGTAGCCAAAACGATGACTCTGTCTCTCCTTCACTCACATGACTTCTTATGCCGACACAGCACATTTGCTGCTACCGTAGTGTGAGACTGAGATAGACAGACCTAGGAACAGAGGCCAAGGTCAGAAACACTCAGGTCCATAGTAGCACTGGTTGTGACTGAAGTTCTGTACCTACAATC
Source organism: Eospalax fontanierii (assembly GCA_035773235.1). Classification (NCBI taxonomy): domain Eukaryota; kingdom Metazoa; phylum Chordata; class Mammalia; order Rodentia; family Spalacidae; genus Eospalax; species Eospalax fontanierii. Next base: position 55,220,311 of record CM069542.1, on the reverse strand, counting down.
CATGGGATTAACTCCCTATGGGAAACTTTAGCCACCAATATCATCAATGAATACCCAACTGACCATGGGAATGGGATCCATTACTGAAGACATTGAAGAGTCACCCACGGTTTCAGAAAAGCGGCTAGCTAAAATATAATTAGTAAAACCCAGTGGTCAAGCTGAGAGCCAGGGGAGTTAAGAAGTTAAGGATAGAACCTAGAGGATAAACTGGTGGGCTTGGTTTTAACAAGGAAATAAAGTCCATGAAGATCAAGTGAAAGCACAATAGATCATAGTTGAAGGCTATGCAAAGCAGGACGGAGCCCTGGCTCCCTGGACTCTCCCACTCAGGCACATCTCTTCTACACCATCCATGTCTGGTGGAGTGTGTTACCGATGAAATGTGGCTGGCAAATATTGGAACTATCTATCCCATAAAGATTCCCACTCTGAGATCAATATGCAGGGTTAACTGCTGGACTCTTTACAAATGCCAGTTAAGACACAGACATGAGCACGCGTGGGTATGCAGACATACACACATCACTGTACATAGAAAAACCAAAGCCAATGTGAACAAACGCAGAGGGAAAAAGCAATGCTAAAATACGGTCAATAATACACATTTGGTATCTACCTCACCATAGTGCTGAATAAAAGATCTCTCTGGAGTCTGACTCAGAAACTTTAACCCTGCTAAATAAGAGAAGCATATGTGTGCCACACAGCAAACGTGTTTCATGTTCCCACACAAAGAGCGATCAGACCAGGAGTCACATGGGAAGCTGAAGAGGCCCTATGTGGTTTCTCTTAAAGACAACCATGGTGGGGCTCCCAGACCACAGGGCGGGAAACACTGCCCTAAAACACTGCTCCTAAAGACCTGGCTTTAGTTCTAAGAAAGCCTTCTTTCCAGGGCTGTTTCTGCAGACATCTGCTGGCTACAGGTCGCCAGTGTAGGAGACGTGGCTTAGCAGCTGACAGGGAGAAAGGTTCTCCTGTCTGTTTCTCTGGCCAAGTCTTTTCTTGATGTTTTAGAAATCTCCATGCAGATGATCTGAAATTGAGCTATCATTTAGATTATGAAGAAAAGCTGGTAGGAAGATAGATGCTAATTTCACTTAGAAAGACACCCTGCTCAGAAAAAGCAGACACTGAGGCTCTTATGAGCAATTGGATTTGACCTCAGAGAAATCAGGACCCTCCTTGGATATTTAGCACTATCTGTCTACCTTAAGGGGAAGAATCCTGCCTCTTAAAAATGTAAAATAGATATGCCTTATCAAATCAAATGGGCTAGGGCAATGTCAAATATTTATAGATTGGAAACCAGCAGTGAAAGAACATGGAAGCTCTGTGGTTTGAAACCTGATTAGGGTTAGACACCAGGAAATCAGATGTCTGAATGCCACTTGGGAGAGTTGCTGCAGGTTGGATAGTCACTATCCCCTTAAAGACTGGGAAGAGGACACTAAAAAGTCTTTGTATTCAAATATGGTCCAAGGACAATCAGGCATGGCATGGGCGCTGGAAAGAGATGCGGGTTCTCAGCCCTCAACTAGACCTTCCTAATGAGTCAGAATCCCCATTAGAGCAAGCTCTGCGGGAGATTTCTGAGCACATTACGGTTTCAGAAGTTCTCTCCTGACAATGCCGCAGTGCTCTGGGGAAGGGACACAGAACTTTCAGGTGTTATCGGCCCTCTCCAGATGCACATGCAGGATGTGTTCCGAGGCTGCCCTTTCCTGGTACTTATAGGCAACTGCAGGGTAAGCTGGGAAGAGGGGAACACTTTCCCACTAAGTGTTAGTGCAGTCAGAGAGCCTCAGTTGGGTACTTCTTTGTGGGATTAAGGACAATAGAGAAAAATAAGCAAACCTAGACATGTTGAGAAACTTGTTATTAACATGGGTAACATAAAAAACCCTAGTCACACTAAATGATTAAGTGAGCCTCTGTAATTATATTTTCATAATTATAATCATTAAGACCTGGGTATGGGTATTGATTTATTGACTGACAACTTCTTATTAAATTAAATAACCCCATTCCAGTTTTCATTTTCAGGAAAGATTATTTTCTCAGAAGGTTACAGATAAGCTTCTGGGTAGTCTAAGGGAAAAACAAAATAAATTCTGGGGGAAAACACATCCTACATTTTAATTCTGCCTTTTTCTGTCTTTGTTCTCTAGGGATCCAATGCTGAGGAGTAGCTCAAAAGGGGCACCATCATCTCCTGCCTGCTCTTTCATGTCCCCTTAATATCTCAGTTTTATTTCAATATCCTGAACCCCAATGACTCTCCACCATTTTCTTTGGACTCACACCATCAAATTCCATTTTCCCAGATAGCAGGCCCAAAGCCCAAGACAGAAGCTGACCACAGTGACCTGAGGATGGACAGAAAGAAAGAGAGGGCAGGAGCTACTGGCTCGAGACCTGAGACGCACTCGTCCATCCAACTACTCCCTGGAATTTCCCGAGTGTTTGAACACAAGTCTTCGCTCATCATCCTGGACCAGTTCCAAGCACAGTAATCATATATGGGGGCAAGAGAATGAATTTCCTTGTGGTGCCAAGTCTGAAATGTGAATGAATGAATCGTTCACACTTACCTGAGATGACCGCTATTTTTCCAGACCCATGCTCGTCCCGAGCTATCCTTTCTGCTTCTTCCATCAGCAGCATGCCAAATCCCTAGGAGCAACAAAGTGGGATTCAGAAAGAGAAGAGGAAGCCCATTAAGAGAGACCCAGTACAAACAAAAAAGGCTACAATTTAGAGGTAGGTAAAATTTCTTAAGAAGAGTTAACAACACAAATCTCCTTCAAGTAAGAAGAAGTCAGTTGATGATACTAGAGGCATGCTCTAGTGGCAATAAAAAGGGTGCCTTTCTAACAGGGCTTCTGTGGGTGATAGGCCCTAGTCGTGGCAGGACTAATGCCTCTCCGTTGTCATCTCTTTGGGTAAGCTCTAGGCCACTCCAGTGACAGAGATCAAGGGTAAAAGTATTTATGACTCACCCCTCCACTTTCTAAAAGGGGCTAGAATCCAGTAAAATTCTAATGTCATTAATTTGGGGCTTACTCTAGATCCATTAGTACCTCCTTTACTCTATTTCCCTGAAATTTAAAAACAAGCATTCCTAGTTCCCGGTTGTTTGCAATCAGAACAGAGTTTCACAACTCATACAGAGAAGCGCTCTGATGTTAGATGCTTTCCTGTTACCTCTGAATCCATAGTAAGCATCAGGTGATCTCTAACTTTCATGTTTCAGACTGATACACTGGACTTGAATGGATTGGTTTGTCCCCTTGACAGCCACAGAACTCCCAAGAGAGCACCATGGAGTCAAAAGATCTCTAAGCAACTGAAATAAGAATCCTTCTCTTTTGCTCCCCCCGCCCCTGGGACAATTTCTTAACTATAAACTAAACGGAAACAGAATATGAGAACATGGGATACCTGATGCTGAAATTTCGTGGGATCCCGGCTGCTCACAGGTACTACACTTCCATATACATGCAGCTCCCGGACTATGGAAACACCTCCTCCCAGTTCAAAACGGAAGGTTTCTTCTGAGCACTTCCGTAATCTCAGGAGGCCGATCAGAATGTCCTGATCAGGATCTTCGTAGGACAAGAAGGTTTCCCAGCCGCCGTTTGCAACATAATCCCTCCTTACCAACTCAACCTGTTGGATAAAAAGCAACAAAAAATACCGTTCAAAATTAGAGAACCAAGTTCATCTTTTATAACTATATGTATGTTATATGTATATAGGCTAATGCTCAGCTAGGAACAAACAATGAATCATGGCTAATTATGTTTCTGTTTACTTGCCTCCCTGCAAGTAGCATGGAGATTAAACAAGAGTCCATGCCTTGTTCATAGACTATTATAAATGGAGGATAATTTCACAAATATTTGAACTTAATTAACCTTCAGCTTCTTACAGCGATCCAGCAGGGGAATGCTTCTGTGTGTTTAAAGTTCTGATCTCCCATAAGCTGTCTCTAAGACAGAACTACAGATTGTCTTCACATTGCCAGCTATCCAGTGGTCTCATGTTCTTGTCTTTATTTCCTTCACTAAAGCCTGCTTTGGGGGTGTAGTGATTCTGACCCCTGTTCTTTGATGGGATTTAAGAAGTATGGCATTCCATAAGGCTTGTAAAATATGGCCCACTTATGGGATGAGTATGTTGAAGTCCATTCTCTAGAGTAGTTTCTTGGCAGGGGATGGATGGATGGAGGGGAACTTCAGTGGTAGCAACCTACAGAGATTTTGACTCTTCAACCCCATTGCACAAATGCTCCTGGCACTCTGCATGAAAATGAACACCACAGAACAATAGATGTACACACAGTACTACGTATTTGGACAGTGATAGAATAGGTGTGTTCTGTATTCAAAGTGAGGTAAATAACCCTTAATGTTTGCAAACTAAAGAAACAGCATAATTTGGCAAAATAATTGAGTCCACTTTATCTCTCAAAGGGCCTCAAATATGTAAAATGTCAGTTAATAATTTACACTACGAACAGAAACATTAATGCAGAGATCATCTATTCCAGCCTTTCTAAAATGGGGTCCCATAAGAATTACACCCCACAGAAACTATGGCACAAAGTTAGACATAAAAAGTGAACTCATGTGTTACATGCAGTGGACGCCTCAGGACATTACACTTCAGTTTTGAGGAACCTGGCTGCCTTTGATTATCACCAGTGGAATTCAGTTACAGACGACGAGACTGGAGGTAAGGTAGGCTCTCCTCCGCGAGGGCAGTCACTAGTAATATTTGGCTATTCACATCTGAATTCGTTAAAATTAGCTAACAAAACTCAGAGGTCCTCATTTGTGCTGGGCCTGAGCCATATACGACCAGTTTGGCAGCTCGACTGTGGAACGTGTCTCATGTTGGGTAGTTCTGTTGGACAGTGCTTGTCAGAAATGAGACACAGACTTGATTTTCCCAACTTGGTTCTTCTATAACCCAGCGACTCTTGCTTTCTGGCTGATATTTGCATCTAATCTTCAGCTACTCTCTGCTGCTTGGTTATTCACTCATTTCTGAAGTCTGCTCTGTGGGCAGATGGGACCCAAGCCTGGGAGAGATCTACAGGAGCCTGACCTGGTACGGCCGCACTTTGTGATGAATTTCTTGGATTCCAACCTCTCTGGTTCTCACATCTCGGCACTGCCAAAAAATAAAAAGTGGTGAGTCTCACGTTCATTTAAACTAAGCATTGGACTCAAAATTCTGTCTGAATGCAAATTACATCGAAACAAACAAATAAAAACAAAACAAAAAGAAAAATTTGAAAGTTATCTTCAATGAGGTTGCGGATGGGGAAGCAGAGTAGGAATTGGTGAAGCTGTACTGTTTTCCTTTTAAAATGAATTTAGAATTCAAATCCACATATAATCTTGGTGGTGAAGAACATAAGTCAGAAAGCTAGAAAATAATTTTGCCAGAGGGATTTAACTATCTGAAACCACTATCCCAAACTATGATCACAGAAGAGGAAATGTGAAGTCTTAAATTTTTAAAACCTTCAGAGACATTAGTATTTTTAATATTGTATTGTTTTAGATATATCAAAGATACATATTAAAGATATCATTTCTCTCCTAAAAGAAATGTCCTGTGTAAGAAATGGGGGAAGAAAGGTAAAGGAAGGAACACAGAGTCACCCATCATACAAGATGAACCACGGCTATAGATGCTAATTGTGAGTGAGGATAAAAAGTCACTGGCAAGCACGTGCACTCGTACACATCCCTGAAGCCATGTCTGTCAAAGCACGGTTAGTGCTTGAACACATAAAGTGTAACTCCCTGCCTCTATCCTGTCCGTTGGCCCTGGACAGACATGATTCCTGGCTCATCTCTTAGAAGATCTAAGGAGTTTCTAGGCACTTAATGTCAAATTTCACTATTTTCTTCAGAGACTGTTAACAGCTTCCTTCATTCTTCCAGGGTCAGCAGAGGGTGAAGGGACCACTTGCCACCACTTGCTTCAGCTCCTACGCTACACGGAACACAACCAATGTCTGCAGCTTCTGACCCGACTGGAACAGCAGAATGTAAGAGTGCCAGTCTTGCAGCCTGTGCAGTCCTGTGGAAGAGACCGCTGCTGCTTCACAGCGTGCCGGTCTACTCTTACCTGGATCCCCAGGTCTTTCATTCTTGCGAACGCCAGCTCCCGCAGGTTGCCATGCTCTACCCCCGAGCTGACTAAGGGCATGGGAATATCTCTGTGGGAGAAAAACATCCGCTGTGGTCAAGTGATCCTCCACAGTGGTGTGCAAGAGAATTTAAGAAATGAAAAACAAAAATGAAAAGCCACAAAGCAAAGACGGCCAAGACCAAACAGCTCGATCCACCAGAAGCAAGGCTTCTGTTTCCCCAGCCCCGTCGTCCATCTAGGAAGCTGATTTCCGTTTGCTTCTGGGCTTTGTGAGAGGCATGTAATGAAGTCATTTTATAAGAAAACAAAGCTGAGACTCAGTGCCCAAATGTCTGGGAGCCATTAGCAACAATACTTGTACTAAATAAAATGAATTAAAAACACAACTTCAATTCACTTAATGGAGAGAAATAACAGTTTTGACTTGTGTATGGCTCTACATGTTACAACTACTTTCCCACACAGTAGCTGAATGAAAGTAACTAAGAAGCCAAGAGCCTGGCCTCAAAGACCACCCTGTCTCCCCCAAACCCAAACTAAAAGTGACTCTGCATTAAGGGAATGAGCACTTGCTTAAAGATGAGGAGATAAGATTCATCTCCTGTATTAACATCGTGCAAAATGCCAGATATCAAGGAGAGGTCAATCAAAGGTTCAAGTTAAAAGTTCACATCATGGAAGCTCCAAAAAGTCGATCAATTAGCATAAAGAATTATCTGCCACAGATCTATCAGGCTCTAGAAGCCAATGGAGTTTCCATAAAGACACTATAAAGAGAGACACACCAAGGGTGTGTGTGTATGTGTGTGTGTATGTGTGTGTGTGTGTCAAGGTGAGAGTGATTGCAAAACAGCTGTTTTACAGTTACTTAAGAGTTAGCACATCTAACTTATTTGTACTTTTTAGTAACAACAACAAAAATAACTTCTAACTTTAGAATTTTAACCTCTTAAAAATCCACATATGACCCAGGTATGGCTTAAGGAGAGATTACACATGAGAACATTTGCCTTTCTATTTCAATAGGAAATATTTCAAGTTTAGAGGTGCTAATACTTGCAATTTGCTCATCAAAACCTTTCAAAGTGAGGGTTAGAGCTGTTTCTGTTTGAAGTTGCTCACGCTTCAGAAATGTGTTTTGGTTGTAAATTGGTATTCCTGTTCTGACACCTCACAGTGATTTAATATCATATCAAGGCAGACAGCTGTCAAACGGCCTTGGGCAATGGAGCTCCAACTCGGCTCCCATCGTGTGTCTGGAAGGAATTCTACACTTCATCACTGACTGCACTCCTCAGGGCTACAACACAGAATTGTCCAGTAAGATCCTGTTTCATGAAAATACCCAGGAGATGCCACTGACTCAATTGCTGAAAAACAAAAAAGTAAGAGAGTGTTTAAAGGCAGAGAGCAGGCAGGGTATGGAAAAGAACCAATCAAAAACATCAAGCTATCCAACAGTAAAACACACGGACAAAAGGGAGATGTGGACTATTGTGTTTCCATATGAATTATCTTCCTTCCTATGACTCCTCTAGACACCTGCCATATAGCTCCATAGAAATGGTGGGAGTTCAGCAGAAGATGCCATGAGGCGAACCTGCACAGAAACAGGCTGCTTTTCTAAAGAACAGAAAGATATGTATGGTTTCCCCATATTATAATTTCAAACAAAAATAAACTAGTTAGTGCCTTTTGGGAGGCTTTTCTTTTCTCTCCCAAGGCTGGACTGATTACTTCCACATCACGGTCAGAGTACTTAAGGGCATGTGTAGACTAGGGGCAGATTTCTGTATTCACACAAGTAGCCTAAGACTTGAAAGTTAAAGGAAAAATGCTGAGAACACCCCTCGCCCTGCTAGCTCTCTTTTCCCAAACCAGAAGGTTTCTAGCCACTGATAATACCAAACACTTAGCATTCCCTCTGTACTTCTGATATATTTTTAATTATGCATATATGTGCATGTGTGTGCAGGTGCCTGAAGAAGCCAGAAGAGGGCATTGGAACCCCTGGAGCTGCAGTTACAGGTGGTTGTGAGCTGTCTGACATAGGTGCTGGGCTCTGAACTCTGGTCCTGTGCAAAAGCAGCACTTGCTCTGAACTCCTGGGCCATCTCTCCAGCCCTCATCTCCAGTCCCCCTCTGCAGTCTCCTTCTTCCCTTGTACTAAGGGTTATACTGCTTGTTCACAAGTTCATCTGAAATTTCATCATTCAGCTCTTGATGTTTCTTTCTCAGATATAACAAATTCACCTAAATCAGGACATTAATTTAAAACACCTTGAAATGCAACTTAAAGGCTTTAAGCAGACATGACGCTCTTTCACAATAGGAAAATGGTTGCAGAATGTTCTGGCACTGAGTGCCCCCTATGGGCAGGGACAATCTTTTGGTTCCCCAGGCTCCTGTCTGCCCAGATGAAAGGATTCAAAATGAGGTAACATTTATGAACTCCTTTTGAGGGTTATCTCCATAAAAAGCACTGTTTTTATAATCCAAACCCTGTAACTTGCAAATTAAATACAGACAACTGATATAAGAACACAAATGATAATCAGATCCAAGAAAAAAGAGTTAATCCTTACTAACGAGAAAATGCAAATACCCTTAATTATAAAAATTATAGGTATATAACTCTGTAAAGGATAAAATGAGGAACGATTTACATAAATTGGCATAATCTCTTTGGAAAACCTTATTAATCATATCAATGCACACAGCAGAACTGCCACATTTATTTATATTCCTCTTGTTTCAGAAAGGACTTATGACATTAACAATAATAAAAAAAAAAGATGCTTAGATGCATCACTAGGGATAATTCTCACAGATTATATTACTACATAGTGGTAACAGTTGGACGTACATGGATTTAGTTATAGTGGAGGTTAGGATAACTGAAAGGGGCAATGTAAAGAGAACTGTGCAACGGTTAGTCTCAGTTGTCAACGGCGGTAAGATCTAGAGTCATGTGAGAAAGGCTTTGGCATGCCAGTGGGAGGTTGACTCGCGTAACTGAGGCAGGAAGACTTGCCCACTGTGGGTGGCATCACTCCTTAGCCTGAGATCCTGGATGACATAAAAATGCGCACACTGGGCACAGGCACTCGCTGCTCTCTGCTTCTTGGTCATGGAGGCTCCCACCACCCGCAGACACGATGGGCTGTGAGCCTGAGGAACTCTTCTCCTTTAAGTTGCTTTTATCAGGGTGTATCCTCACAGAAACAGAAAAGGAACTAAGAGAACCTAGAAGTAGCCTAGCTAGGGGAACAGTCACTGAGCAAATGGAATGAGACTACCATGCTGCTGTTAAAATTATAACTGTGAAAACAACCGTAATCTTTTTTTGTATTTGGAAGATTTGAAAAATAACCGTTTACTGAGTCCTGGTGCAATGACTTGATGCATTGTGGAGTGTTCATTAGAGTATTTAGCACATCTTTCCCCTACAATATCACTTCTTCATGACAAGAAGATTCAAAGACCTTTCTTATTATTATCTTAACTCTGCTCTCACCCCTTTTTATGGTGCTAGGACTGAACTCAGGGCTAAACTATGCCCCCAACCCCATTATCTTGCTATGTGCAATTATTATGATCATAGTTACCCTACTGTGCTGCAGAACACTAGAATTTTTTTTCCTCCTGCCTAACCTTAATTTTGTTCAATGGAGGAATGCCTTTCTGGTTCACTCCCAAGCTCCCCAAAAGTCACTATCTTCCACTCTGCATTTCTGTATGATTGGTTTGTTTAGATCCCACAAACTAGTGAGATAATGTAGTATTTGGTTCTCTGAACCTGACTTACCACCTCTTTACTAAGAACTGGAAACAAAATGCTTTCATACCTGCTGGTCTACAAAATGACAACCATGTAAAGATTCATTTCAATCAAACAAGGAGAGATTTTTGGAAAAATATTAGGTCATTAATGCAAACTTTGAAAAGATTTTTAAAAGTTCTAAAACATTTTATTCATGCAAATTTAGGACTATGTGGCTACACAGGAAGAAAATAGAAATTCTTAAAATTAATATATTATACACTGCTAGAGACAAAGTATAAAACTACCTGATTAAAACGTAATGCATGGAGACCACTGACTGTTAGACGAAAATGGAAGAAAAAAGTCTGCACATGCTCAGTACAGTTCCCATGACACTGTTCTATGGGGTTGGGGAGACCATGGCTATAGAACTCGGAGACGGAGGAGGCCAGATGTGTACAGGAGAAAAGAAGCACATAAAAGGGGTACAAAGCAAGCAACAGGCCAGGGAGGTGCTTAGCAGGTCAACGTGAGGGTGAGAAGACTTGTGGCACAAATCTGATGATCTGCGTTCTGCCCCCAGAACCCAGAGTAGGAGAACCGACGCCTGAAAGTTGACCTCTGACCTCTGCAAGTGCACTGTGGTGTGCTCTCTCTCTCTCTCTCTCTCTCAGAAATATATAAAAACAAAGCAATGAAATATAATAAATATGAATTTCCATACAGGTAGTCACATTAACATTTCAGTAATATCTAATAAAAACAAATATAAAAATATTCTGAAGGAATTTTCTCCATGTTTACCAAATCCCAAATGCTTATGGGCTAATTAATCCACAGTAAGCTACAAAAAACAACCCAAAATCTCAATGAACTCAAATGGAAACGTATACAAGTCTCACAGTTATATTTTAAAAGCATGAAAAAAAATTAAAATGGGAAGCATTATAAAAACATGCTGTCTTTAATAACCACACTGGCGCAGCAGTGCCACTTTATCTTGGAGGCGATCAGCGGCCACCTAATTGGTCTTAGAGCTTGCCCAATGGAAGAAAACTCAGTCTGGTCTGTAATCAGCCAAATACACATGGCTGAAGGGGTCAGAGATCCCAGAGAAATCTCCGAGGTGGTCATGTCCCTAGGCTCATGTAACTTCTCACTAAGTGCAAAATATGTATCCTTATACACAGTCAGGTATCCCAGCCACCACGCATCAAAGAAGCTTCTTTTGCACCAGATGGAGATTACAGAGTACCACTGCTGGTCACACTCAGACACTGTGAACCTCCCAAGTCTAAGTGGTACAGCTGCAATTCAGCCTCTACCCACAAGGCTCATGCAGCATACAGGACACTAATGAATCTCTCAACTCTCAGTAATGAAGCTCCCGCATGCAACAGAAGGCCAGTAACACAAAAGGTCACAAGTGGCCAAAGCATTAGGAATCTGCAGAGTGTGGATCTCTGGACAGGAGTCCTATATTAAGCTTCATTCACTCAGGACTCAGGAACCATTTTGGAAGAGGGGACAGAAAATTGTAAGAGCCAGTGAAGAGGTGTGTGTGTGACCATATGGAAATAGAATCCTAAAGCTCCTGGGACCCTGCTTACATGAACATACAGCAATGGTTTTGGCATGCTTAAGACCCATGCAAACTCAAGCAGACAAAAACCCAGCATGGAACTGGGGAGATGGGCAGCAGACCCCAAACTTTGCTGAAGAAATATTGGCAACTGATTATTGTTGGATGAGGATAAGCTACTCTTCCTAAAGCAAGGACTCCGGATAGGCTTAAACCTCGGTGGATGAACCTGTACTGAGGAACCCTTGGGGATGCTAACTGGCCACAGTACACCTCAACACAGACGAAAGGATGTATGGGTCCCAGTTGGGGGTATGGGAGCTGCCGATACAGAAGGGTATAAAGATGATTACGACTGATGGAAATGTTCTGTATGAAATACACACTGACTAAAAAAAAATTTTTTAAATGCTGTCTTTGAATTAAACCTAGTCAAGGATTATCTTCACAGTTCAGAAACTCGCAGTCCCAAAGCATGAAAGCCCGACTCCACAGTTGGAACTGAGCCTCATTTCCTTCAAACTATTATCCTAGGACTCAGCCAGGACATCACCCACGTCACTGATTCCACACCTCTAGGGTGACTTCATTACTCCCCCTTGTTTTCCAGTCAAGTTTTAATGCACTGCCATGTTTGCGAGGCGGGAAGCTTCAAAGCCTGCAAGCACTGGCACTGAACCCAGCTCACAGCTCATAGACACAAGAGGTAGGAGACGCTGCCAGAAAGGCCCACCGAGAAGCTTCATCGAGTCCACGAAATTACGCTCTTCCTGTTACAGCAGGGTCTCGTAGCTTCTGATTCACTGGCTACAGGAGTAAGAAATTCCAAGCAGAAAAAAAAAGGGGCAATTCTTGGTCTTATTGCTCCTTTGACTAGAGACCATGGTTCTAGGAGGTGAAACAACCCTCTTCTGTGAAAGCACCATGAAGACGAGGTTCTCAGATGGTGTTTGGAGCACCTGTTTCTTACTATACTAATTTATATTTTTTGAAACCATCTCTAAGTCACAGAAGTTCAAATAACTATTTTTCTCAACTGTTTGAAAGTAAGTCATGAAAGATGAGACAACAGTCAGAATGCTTAAGTAAGTCCTACAAAGATATTCTGTCGTCATCAAAATGAGGAGATTGACATAGGTACTTTCTTATTGATCTTTGACCCCAAGCCAGTCACATTAGTGACAATGCCCTTCAACACTGTATTTAACTATCATCAAAACAGAGCTAACTCCCTGACACTCTGAAAGATGTTGCATGTATTATTGTCTAGAATGGGCCTCAACGTGGGTTACCTAATGTTGCCTCATGATTAGACTGTTGTGGACTTGGGGCTGAAGGCACAGCAGTGATGCTAGGGTCTCCATCGAACCCAGCTGGGGTACCCAACATGCTTTGCGGTTCTGATGATGTCCAGCCTTGAGTTCCCCAGCCTCCCCCTAGCCCCTGTGGGTGATTTGCTTTGTACTTGGTATGTTGTGCAGAGAAACTCAACTACCCAAGTCAATTCTAGTACTGCTGGTCGGTGATCAGTCAGTAGGTAAGTGCACCTTTCAAAACGCCCCCAACACCAATGATGTAATGACCAGACCCACAGCGTCAGGTTCCTGCGAGCCTCTCTGAAGCCAGGTTTTTTTGTCATCCATCAATAAACATGTAATCCTGTTCTCTGTGTGCTTCTGTTTAGACACCTATTTAATACATATTCATGCACACTGAACTCACAGCCATGGCTTTCTCTTCGGCCCTCTCAATAAAAGTAAGGCAGCACATACCATTTTTTCCATAAGCCTCGCCACAGCCTTCTGAAAGCTCTTAAGAGTGACAGAAGCATCAGCATCGTTTGGAGGTCATTTTAAAAAGCGAATTCCTAACCAACTGACAAAAATCTGAGAAATGCAGCATTAAGCAGAGTGCAGAAAGAACGCCAGCTTACAGTGCTCAGGCAAAAGGCAGAGTGCTACTACTCCACCTCTCCGAGAACTGGAAGATGGGGGGGGGTGTGTCAAATTCTTCCCTGTTCCAAGAATGATTTATGGCAAATGTGCAACAAGGATTGATTTTGAGTCTCAAATTTTTCTAATAGGAAAATCTGCAAAAACGAATCTGCTTGTAATGAGGACTGTTGACACTCTTTCTGAGTCATACAAGTACTGACCTAATTAAGGTCATCAGTATGGACTTGATGATCTCTATTCTATTCATTTGGTTATAACTTGTTAATATACCTTTTATTTTTGTATTTTGTGTGTGAACATGCATGAGTATGTGTTAACTTTAATTTCGTTCTTTTTCACTTTACAATTTTCTTTTTAGATTAAGAAGCCCAGGAAGGATTATTCTTAACTCATCAGTTCTTTGTAAGTAAATAACCCTCAGAACCTGTCTCCTTTTCCCTGTTCCTCCCCCAGCAGACTCTCCAGACCCTGCTCCTCTCTGACCGCTGAACCAGAGCCATCTCTCTGCAGGAATGAATGTCCTGCTCACGACATACAGGCCTCACAGCCTGCTCCACACAAGTGACTCTCAGCCTGCTCTGGGTCCCTAGAGTTCCTGTTTGCCTCTATACTGCTTGGCCAGCCCACCTACTCCTTTGGACCGAAATGACCTGGAAGGGTTGAACAGGAAGGAGGAAGACAGTGCAGATGATTTTAACAGCTGACTTTTCTATTCAGCATCTCCAAGTAGTTTCTGGTGTATTGTTAAAAAGGAGAAATACCAGTAAACTGTGTTAGGCCGAACTTAGAGATTTTGTGTAAATGTCCTCAGAAACATCAAGCAAACCCATTGGTTTACTTGTGAATCCTCCTTGAGTTGTTGATAATTCTGCCTGTTTTCAGGATTTACTGTTTCCTCTTACTTGCAGCAACACATTTTCGGGCTGGGCAGTACTAGCCATGGCAGCGGATTGCTGGCTGGTCACTTTTATGAGTATTTACACCCAAGCAGTTTTTGGCAGGCTGGTGGGAAGGTGCCATAATGACTGACAGATACACAAAGGTTTATTTTGGGATTGGAGTCTGCATGTAACTTTATAGATTATAAAATTTTCTCTTCAATCCTGCCATATTTCTAGCTAGCGAAAAACGGTAAATGAATGCAAAAGAGATCTTTTCTTAAGAAGAAAAAAGGTTTTTTTCTCCGCACCTTGGGAGAGTGCTGCCTGTTTTCACGCATGCGTGTCTAGTAAGAACGATGCTGTTCTTTTTCCTCTGGAGCTTCGGAGAGCGGGAAGACACCTTCTGCTCTTGTTCCCATCACTGCATCTAGACTTTGTCCAGGACTGCAGGGAAATCCTGGGCCAGATCATAAGCTTCTTGGAAGCAAGTCCCAAGCTCATGTGCCATCTCCTGGGCCAGGGAGACGGCTGAGCTGGAAAAGCAGTTATCATGCCAGCATGAGAGTATGAGTTCAGTACCTAGAACCCACGTAAAAAAAGCCAGGCGTAGCAGTGTGAGCTTGTAGCTCTAGTGCTGTGAAGGCAGACAGGGGGGTCCTCCAGGCCCGCCGGCTGGCCAGTCCTGGCCTAGCCTAATCAATGAGCCGCAGGTCCCAGTGGCAGATGCTGTCTCAAAAAACAAGACAGCTCCTGAGGAACACCCAGTGTTGACCTCTGGCTTCCACGCACACCATCCCCCACATACACCTGTATACTAAATACACATGTACAGGTGTGTGTATGCCCCCCACCAAGACTCCATCTCCTGGCTCATGAACAACTGGACAGATGAATAAATACTACAGTATCGGCAAAAGAACTTAGACATACTGCCCCTGGCTTCTATTTTTTTGTTTACACACAGATTCCGGATATTCCATGTTTAATTAAACATTTAAAAACTCTCAACATGATAGTTCCGTAGAACCCGTAAACTGATAGACCACCAATTATTTTGGGAATAAAAGGTAAGACCCACCTCTGCACTCTGTATACTCGAGTCCATGGAGGCACAAGGGCTAGGATCCGAGCCACCAGTTCGATCAGGTCACTAGGAGAATAACTCTTATATCTTCCTGATTTCCACAGCTCATACAGCCCAGTTCCACGAATCACCAGAGTAGGGTAGAGTTTCAAACCATCAGGACGAAAAGCAGGGTTTTCAAAAAACTCCTGTAAACAGAGACCAAACATTCGTCCTCTATTAGCTCTGTACCTACAGGGAAGGCTGTCTTTTCTGAGGACGTGTACCTAGACTCACTCTGTTCTGCACTGCAAAGCCGTTAGACTGCAGCCCAGTCTAAGGTTGGTACTGGTCTCAGAGACCCCCTCCTCAGAAGAGCTTTCCTAACCTTCAAATAGAAGCTAACCACACTTGCTTCCAGACCACACCATCCTTTAATGAAAAAGTATGTATTTATTTGGGTCTTTGTAAGGGGGGGGTCTCCCTAGTCTTAGCCGGCCTGGAACTCACAATGTAGATTAGGCTGGCCTCTGCCTCTCAAGGGATAGGATTAAAGGCATACACCATCACGCTTTGCCTAATGAATATGTTTAACTGTTTAAACTTCTAAGAACTTGTAAAACTAAAAAAAAAAATTTTTAAAGCTTCATCAAAGCCTAATATAAATAGGGGGGAAGCAGGAAGAGAAAAACATCCCATAATGTTTACTACAGGGTCCTTTACAAAGAAAGCCTGGGGATCGCAGGAAGCCAGTTTTGCTGTCAGGCCAGCTGGCACCATCTCTGCCCAGTCTACGCTGCCCATTTGTTATCTGGACCCCGGGCAGTTCACTCAGCTCATCTCCTTCTGGCACAGTCATCTCGCCTCACGTTGTTCTGCTGGCCTCCTCTTCCCACAGGGAGACCCCAGGCATGACCCCAGGCATTGTCCTTCCCAGGACTCTCCAAGATGCTGGCTCTACTCCTGATTCTGCATGGTTTGTAGTGATGGCAGTGGGCTCACAGGCCATGCTTCCCACCATGCTCTTTATCTTGGGGAATGTTAAAGTGTGTTTTAAAATCTTCTGCTATGTTATTTTTGCAGAACTTTCCATTGTTTAACTTGCTTTTCAAACAAATCTACAGTGTCTCCAATCTCAATGACTGCCATTCTTGAAAGCTATATTCTTTTCCCACCATGTGGTCTTAGAGATATGCTTTTGTAACTGTGTGATTTCTCCTGTAACATCTATATTTTGAATTTTTATCAGGTCATTAATAAATACTCTAGATACCCACCGAAAGCATGTATGCAATCATTCTCTACCTAGCCCAAGATTTCAGAAAAGTATCCTGCTTCCATGAGATATATGGACAGATGCGCTTCTTATGTAAGAACAAAGCTAGACCCAGACTTGTGATTAAACAGAGGATTAAAATATAGGTTTCTCTCCTTTTCCTCTCAAACCACAAAGAAACAACAAGAAGTTTAAGAAAGAGACAAGAGGGAGGTTGACAAAGGATGGCAACAGATTCTTTGAAAACAGAAAACAGATAGAAAATTGGTAAACAACTTTGTAAAGTAAGGAAAATTACAAAACGAGAGAGTAATGAAGGCCTTTGGGTCATTCCACAGTCCCAGAAGGCTCAAGAACCTGGCAGAATGGAAGAGACATGGAAATAAAAACAGGCACTGGATTGGAGCCTGTGCATGGAGGAACCTGTCCCTTCTTCCTGTGCCGGCTGAGAAGGTTCCTTTCCTAGAGACATTGGTGAATCTCTGAACTATGAGATTCTGAGCACAAAGGCTGTTGACAGGGGAGAGCCAGCATCTTGACTGGTAGATCCTGAGCCCCGGACGCCAACAGGCAATTTCCTATGATTGACTTATGCTCCCTGCCACCACACAGAGATTTCTCCATTGGATCAGTTTAATAGCACTGTATGCATTCAAGACATTAGCATTTAGGAATCCCCCTTAAAAGACAGCTTACTAGTCAGAGCACCAGCAGTCAGAGCTGCTATCAGTTTTTCAGCCCCTTAAAGTAAAAACATCTGGCTAAAGATTTCCAGTAATGTGGGGAGCCATAATGAAGAGGAAATAATGCCATTATGTAATGGAAGATGAAACATTTACAAATTATCCTGTAATTCCTGTGGAGAGAGGGAAGCTCCATCACACCTATAAAACAAGAACAGGATGCTACTGAAGGTAGAACTATAATATGGGAAAGAACTCTTGGAAATTAGTTAAAACATTTAATACAAAGGTCAAAGGATAAAAGCTGAGCTAGCAATAAAAAAATCAGAATAAGAAAGAAAAATAATAGAAAGTATGGGGACATTAAGATGATTGGTGTGGGAGTTCCAATAGTTGCTTAGTAGAACTTTATAAAGAAAACAGACCTATAAAAGCGGGAAACTAGTTAGTAGTACAAGGAATTTCCCAGAACGCAGGGTCCTCCAGTTCTGGCAGAACTAATTAGAAAATTCTTAGCAAGATATATTACTATCAAACTTCACAACACATGGATAAAAATAATTTCCAAAAATAAGCACAACAAGGTATGTATCTGGGGCGGGACTCCAGGGTACACACATAAAAAATTAAGGAACACAGTGCTCAAGCCCCTAAAGAGCAGCGCAGAAAGCTACAGAGGAATGGTGCCATTCTTTAAAAAACTGGGAGGAAAAATTCTTTCTGGAATTCTCTAATTGTGGAGTAGAATGATCGCATTTTCAAGCATGTGAAAGGGCTACCTACCATGATGAGTCTTTTTAAGGGAAGCTGCCAGAAAACGTGTTTCAGCAAAATGAAGGTGTAAACAAACAAGGAAACAATCCAAGGTCCAAAAAGCAAAGGGATCCCGCCCAAGAAGACAGGTGTGTGTGAGAGCCTGCAGTCCAGGCAGGAACGGGAAGCCAGGGGGCTCTGGGAGTTAGGTCTCTAGGCTAAAAAGGTGTCAGTCAGGGTACCTGGTGTGTACATTTTAAAGTTGGAGGCAGATGGAACCCCGAGCAAATAAAAACACCAGAAAACAAGGTTGTTTGACAAATGCTCCCGTCACCGCTGGCTAGGTCACTGCTGGCTAGGTCACTGCTGCCTATGCGTGCATACCTACATGTGGATGGGTACAGTACCTTACCTGGCTCTGTGAAGAACAGTTGATGTAGAGAGCACACTGTAAACTGAGACCAGCAATAAAACTGAAGGCGGTGAGGGAGAAACAGGAGGAATGAAAGAACTGAACAGTCAGTTACTATAACGGACAAGTAACTCTGACACGGATAAATCAAGAATCTGCAATTCTGGCTGGACAGACGGCTCAGTGGTTAAGAGCACTGGCTGCTCTTGCAGAGGACCCAGGTTTCATTCCCAGCACCCACATGGCACCTAACAACTGTTCAACTCCAGTTCCAGGAGATCTGATAACCTCTGTGGCCTCTGCGGGCACTGCATGACACAATTGCACTTACATACATGCACTCATACACATAAAAATAAATAAAATATTAAAAAAAGAATCAGCAATCCAAGTACAATTGCAATATACTCTATGAAGGCAAAACAAAGTCCAGTCATGACAGCTGAAGGCCTGCTTCTTTATGCAACCCCTCCTAGCACTACTGGATTTTAGAATATTTTTAGTATTCTAAAGAGAGCCAGCTCAGTGGTTAAACGCACTGGCTGCTCTTGCAGAGGACCCAGGTTCAGTATCCAGCACCTACATGGAAGCTCACAAGCACCTGTAACTCCAGTTCCAGGAGATCCGATGCCTTCTTGGGCCTCTGTGGGCACCAGGCATGTTAGTGGTGCTCACATGTGCAGCAAACACTCAAATACATAAAAATACAAACCCTTAAAATACACTTAGCAAGGCTTCTATTATAGTTTTTGTTTAATAAGGGCGGAATGGATTTAACAGACCTCCCTGCTGGCATCGTGAAGACACATGTGAAGGGCGCAGCTGGGAGCAGGTGGACAGTTAGGAAGCTAGTGAGCAGGAAACAGAAGAGAGCAGAACACAGACTGTGTGTGCAAAGGAAGCTGCAGAAGAGATAAAACACAGGTCCAGAGGTAAGAAGAGCATCAAGAAACTGAGATGCTCCAGACGGGACGGTCTGTGACAACAGCAATGCCAAGACTAAAGGATGTGACCCAAGTTGACTTCCCAGCTAGGGAGACCGGATGTGAAGGCAAAGCAGCAGGTAACGCAGGCCTCTGTGAGTGATGCAACAGGGCCTGATGAAGAGTGAGGCTGAGTCTGAGAAGAAAGGCCCCATCAATGCAGGTTTATGGTCCATTTGGACATCCATTCCCACACATATGCCACTAGGATGCAAATTTAAAAGTAACAATGACTCTTTTTGCTTTGTTCCTGTATGATCTATCCTGAACACACCCGCCAGGAGTTTTCCCTGGATTTCATAATTTCCAGTTCAGGTGTAGTCACTCATAGTAAAACAGACTCTCCTTTTCTGACAGGAACTCAGGTATGTATGACACACAGGGGCTGGCCTAAGAGCTTGGCCCTGCCTGAGGCTCATCTCTGACTTACAGTGACCAGGCTTTGCTGCCTCCATGCAGGGATTATACTAGATGGTCTTTTCTAACATAATTCAGTTCTCATCTATGCTTCATGACAAACCTTTACATTAAAAACAAAACAAACAAACAAACAGCAACAAACATCTCTATGTGCTCCTGCCAGACCTTGGCCCAATGACACTGGGCTTTGGGAAAAATAGCTCAGTTGAAGAAGAAAGAAATCCCAAGTGCCAGAAAAATATGGCCAGCACTCAGGAGGCAGAGGCAGAGGCAGGCAGGGATCTTTGTGATTAAGGTCAGCCTGGTGTACATAGTGAGTTCTAGGACAGCTGGTGCTCTAGGGAGACCCTGTTAAATAAAACAAAGCAAAACAAAACAAAACAAAACAAAAGACCAAGAAAGGTAAGGTCAATGTTATCAAATTTAAAGACTTCTAGTTACTGATAAGAAATCAGTGAAGCGAACTATTCCTCAATAAAATATGTACTTTCCATTTTCAGTAACCTGGGCCTGGCACAGTCTTCACTTTTAAAAGAATAAAATACCAATGCAGCTGAAGTTTTTTTGAGCAGTAAGTCCTGCCTGAGGAGTACCAGAAAGGGTGAAGTTAATGTTTGCAGGTAACTTCCTAAGACGGTAAACACCTCGCCAAAGATAGGCAATCCTAGGAAAGAAGACTTCATTTGGAAATTCAAGCTGAGTTACTGGAGAAAATAAGCAAGGGCTGTCAGCCACACACAGTTACAAGCACTGCACCGACTGTCATTTAAGATTGCAGGAAAAACACATTCTAGAGTCTTACTGTGCAAAAACAGCCAGTGATTACAGATTAGAAGTTACAATTATGAACAAACGTTTTCATTCAAAGAAATGATAAGTATTTGAGAAGGCGCATGTTTACTGATCTGGACACAGCACAATGTATACATGTACCAAAACATCACATGGTACCCTACAAACAGTAAAACTTACTGTGCCAATAAAAAACCTGTGAAGTTATAAGACACAGATTCAGATGATGAGGATCACACTCCTAGTGACACAGAAGTCTACACATCAAGCAAGGTAAGAGCTTCAAGCCCAATGGTAGATAAAGCATGTAGGCATAAAACTCCAGACTCAGCTGTGATAACTTGGGGAGTCCAGTGGCTCTGGGGAGCTGGGCCAGGGAGGCAGTCTTACCCTCCACACAGACAAGGTTTTGTATGAAGACAGTAGTAGTACTGTGTGGTTCATTTTCTTTTCTTTTCTTTGAAGAATAACTAACTTGAGGACTTTTGGGTAGGCTGTTGGTGGTCTGACTGTCTTCTTTTTGTGAAATACTTGCTGTTTACTGCCCACCCTCCCAGGAATTCTGTCCTTTTCTTAGTGATCCATACAAAATCACTTATCTTATTTATTTTATTTTTTTGGTCTTTTTGAGACAGGGTCTCCCTGTAGCCCCAGCTGGCCTGGAACTCACTTGTAGATCAGGCTGGCCTTTACCTCACAGAGATCTGCCTGCCTCTGCCTCCCAAGTGCTCGGATTAAAGGTGTGTGTACCTTTAAATAAAATAATTATTTTTAAGGGAATTTACAAGTTAACTTGCTGAGTTTTTCTGAGAGAGAATTCAGATTCCTCATTTTAGCTCTGCTTTGTCTCTTCTAAAGGGTACAGCTAAAAGGACTGTGTGGTCTGTTCAGATGTCCACAGGGTTCTCAAAAAAGGTTATGAACAAGCAGGTTAGGTTTGTTCATATGGAGAACTGTCCTTATTGTGAATACAGTAAGGGAGATGGATAGTAAGGCTCAGCTATTTGCTACTGCTTGCATTAAACACACTGTAGCTGTTTGACAGCAGAGGAGGGTATTGTGTGCACGGTGTGCATGTGTGTATGCTTGAACTGAGGGCCTTGTGCATGCCAGGGAAGTATTCTACCAACGAGCTTCATCCCCAGTCTTCAGAAGCACTTAAAGTTTATGAATTCCCTATCTAAGAAGCATGTTTCAGAGGCTGTCAGTTTGGTGTCTGAACACCTGCTAATAGATACTGAAGGCTGGCACGATTCTGCAGATATTACACAACCCACAGTGCAGAATTACTAACAGGGAGATCTGTGAGCTAATGCTGCCATATAAACAGATCATCTGTTATGGTTCAATAGCCTGAAATAATAACAAAGCTAAACTATAACTTCACAAATAAAATTTAATGAACTCTACCCTTCTAAATGAGGCAACATCAAAGTATTTTTATTTGTGAAATAACTTCATCAATACTGTCACTCTTGTAGAGCAGGATAGCCTCAAGATATACTCCCCCTACATACGAAATTTGAAGAAAAACACAGAACCTGGCTCAAACACATGCCTTGTCATTTTTCAAAACAAAGCTAACACAGATCAGGAAACTGCAGTAGACCCATACAAAACCAGCCCCAGAGTTACCGTGAGGGTTAAAGTTCAGAGAGCAGGAAGGCCAGATAGCAACAGAAAGGATGGTTAAGGTCAAAAAAATCTGAAGGGAAAGAGAGGGTCAATGTGCCCAAAGTAAAAGGAATAAGCCGGGAGGAATACAGGCAGCAGACGCAAAGGACAATGCGTCGCTGGTGTTCTTGTCTTAAAGTACACATAGATCAGTATGAAAACATTCAGTCACACACAACTCTAAAGACGGAAGACACAGAATTAGCAATATTTTTCTGATGAAAAATATACTATGACCATTTTAAAATACAAGTTGAAATGGCATTTTCCTTCATCAGATTATGAAGGATTAAAATTCTGCAGTGCATAGTATATGTATGAATAAGTAAAAAGAAACAAAAGGATCATGTGAGGATAAGCCTGCTGAAGTAGTGTAAGCTGTTAAAGATTTCTAAAAACACCAGGAATAAAGAGAGAGTCTTAACATGTCTGTCCCTGTATCAGATCACTCTACTCAAGGAATGTGCCAACGAAGGAGATCTTAACAGTACAAAATGGTGCCGGCATGACTCTGCTTGCCGCAGTACTCTCTACATCAAAGCCTGTGACTAGCTTAAATTTTGAAAAATCTGAGGTAGTAACATGTCAGGTTAAATTAGCCAGCTGGCTAAAGCAGTACATGCCTGCAATCCCAATAGTTCGAGGCTAAGATAAAAAATTTGAGGCTGGCCGTGACTATATAATGAGATTTGTCTCAGGGAACAAAAATCAAAACCAGACATTTAAAATTCAGCAACACTTGTTTATGGCAAGGCTACAAATGGAGAAATATTAGGTGTGTGTGTGTGTGTGTGTGTGCGCGCGCGTGTGTGTGTGTGATTATGGAAGTGTTGGGCCACCTGTATGAGGTTGCTAGTATGGGGCAAGAAAGCAGTAAAGCACGGCCTAGCTCACCCCAGGAAAAGTGAGCACAAGCAGCCCACCTCCCCCAAAGCCTGAGCCTTAGAACCCCAAGAAGAGTGCGTTAAACAGTAACTTGTGGGCGACTTCTCTTTGCTGGGTTTCTAATGTTTTATTTTGAGGCTACACTGCTTTAAGAAGGAAACAACAGTAAATGAACGAGCAGAGGCATGCTGGGCCGGGCCAGGCCGGCTCAGGGCTACTTACTATGAACTGTTCAATGTCTCGTTCTAGTCCCACGTTGGGCAGGTCAGGCATCATGTGAGCCACAACTTTGAAACCAGAATCTTTGGCCAGGTGGAAGGATTCACATACTGCCTTCACAGTGTGGCCCCTGGGGGAAGAAAATGTGTTACCTGTTAGGCAAATAAATGGACAACCAAGTTAACACAACGAGTTGAGGACAATAAACTAAGACCAAGAATCATCTGGCTAGGGAAACAAAATCTCAGAAAGTCATTTTTCATACTCTTCTGGGGGAGGCCAGGAGGAAAAACATTTTATTTCCAAGATATTTCTCAGAAATCCCCTTATACAAAGTCCTGGAAGTAAATGACCAAGAAACAAGAATTAATGTATACTACAACAACCGGGTTCAGTAAAACAAGCTTACTGTAGGCATCTGCATTAAACAAGAACCACAAAGAAGCCAGGCCTGCTGATGTACACCTATTGTCGCAGGACTAGGGAGGTGGAAGCAGGAGGATCAAGAGTTCAAGGCTAAGCTGAGTGTGGTAGCACACGGCTTTAGTACCAGAATTCTGGTCTTCATAGTGAATTCCAAGGATAAAAGGAAAAACAAAACAAAAAGAGAGTTCAAGGTTACCCCTGGCTATACACCAAGTTCAAGGCCAGTTTGGACTCAAACAAAAAAATAAACAAACAAAACCAAAAATCCAAACCAAACAAAACCCCAAAACAAACCATGCAGAAGCTGCAGCTCACTACATCATCTCTTGTAGAAATATGAAATGTTGGGGCAGGTGGGGAGAAGAATCTTATAATACAGAGTAGAAGAGGTCACTGGAGTGCTTGGGGGTCCCGAGGCAGGAGCCTTGCAGCACAAGAATAGGATCAGGTCTCTGAGCACTCTGTCTAAGCAGGGAGTAAACCTCAGTGGCAGTTGGGGCAACTAACACCTCAAGCCTCATGTCACCCCCTTCTACCACCAAGATGCTCCCACTCCTTCCAGAAAGACCTCAGACGCCATGGTCTCTATTACACCCTCTCTGGATGGCCCACTCATCTCCAAGGCTTCTTTTAATTCGTTTTCACTAGTACTTCTAAAGTTTTTGGACTCTCTTCTGAATTCTGCAAATATTCTACTTGAGAATTACTGTACAATATGGTCACCACTAGGTGTATGTGGCATTGAAAGATTTACTTAATTATAAAGAAATACTCATTTCCTCAGTTGCACTGTCCTCCTGGACAGTGTAGGTGTGAGATGTTCTGATCCTGTAGAATGTTCTATTGGCTGAGCCTGCTCTAAATTAACCCTCTGCTTCCACAACTACCTAAAATTTAGTATATCCAAAATGAAACCTTATCTTCCTTCCACGTCGTCCTGACTCCCCACCCCCTGCTCCGCTTCTGACACCCAAACAGCAGCACTCACTCCTCTCCAGACATGAGGACTCTGGGGACGGGCCTGCCTCTCTCGTCTGTTCTTAGCCATTTCCCATGCGAGACGAAAGAGCTCTTATGAAATTCTGACATGGCCCTATCTTAGCTCACAGCCCGCTTCCTGGTCAAAGCAGGGCCTCCTGGGCTGACTCTGATGGCCCCTGGTAATCCAGCCCTCTGCCTGCCAGGTGCTCCACCTTCAAACAACCTTCCTCCTGAGCACTGAGTGACTTCTCCCCAGCAAGTCTCAGCTTAGACCTCGTTTTCTCTGGGAAGCTTATCTGACCATCCCCACAGGGAGTTCTCTAGCAGAGCCTGTGATGACTAGTGCTCCAACCTGCTTTCTTGTAGGAGATTTTCCCTATAGAAGTGATCTCTTTCTCAGGTCTGATACCCATTAGAGTCTCTCCTGTGCTCAAAAATACCCAGTAGATCTCTATGACTTAAAGGAAAATGAATCCCTGGGCCTGCGATTCCTACTGGCTGTTTCTAAATGCAGACCCATGTCTCCCTAGCTCCCCTGTGCTTCCCTCTGCAAGCACAGCCCCTAGTCATGTGAAGCCCTCAGGCTTCAACTCAACACCTCCAGCTGAGTAGCCTTTGCTACTGAGTCAATGGTCTCTCCTGATCGACCAAGGTGGCAGTTAAAGTTTCTCATATACTTAACCTTCCTGGGTATTGTCCCTCTCTGGCTCAGAGACAAATTTCTAGAGGGAAGAGAACTTCAGAGAAGCTCAACATCCTAATTTCTCAAACTCCACACCAATGCCTCACTAAACTTTCCTCACTTCCAAGTCAACGAAACCTGCTTTATAAGACTAAACTTCAGGGACTGAAGAGATGGCTCAGAGGTTAAGAGCACCTGCTGTTCTTGCGGAGGACACAGGTTCAGTTCCCAATACCCACATGGTGGCTCACAACCATCTATAGCTCAATTCCAGGGTACCAATGCCCTCTTCTGGCTTCCATGGGCACCATGCATGGTCATGGTGTACATACAAACATTCAGGCAAACACTCATACACATAAAATAAAAATGAGTAAATATTTTAAACTAAGCCTCACCCTGAATTCTTTCTTATCCTTTTCTTGATGCCATTTTTAGTGGCTGCTCCAGTCCTGCTCCACACTGACCTCTCTTGCTTCACCCTGCTGACCTCTCCTGCTCCATACTGCTGACCTCTCCTGCTCAATACTGCTGATCTCTCCTGCTCCACACTGCTGACCTCTCCTGCTCCATACTGCTGACCTCTCCTGCTCCACACTGCTGACCTCTCCTGCTTCACACTGACCTCTCCTGCTCCATACTGCTGACCTCTCCTGCTCCACACTGCTGACCTCTCCTGCTCCACACTGCTGACCTCTCCTGCTCCACACTGACCTCTCCTGCTCCACACTGCTGACCTCTCCTGCTCCACACTGCTGACCTCTCCCACTTCACACTGCTGACCTCTCCCGCTCCACACTGCTGACCTCTCCCGCTCCACACTGCTGACCTCTCCCGCTTCACACTGCTGACCTCTCCCGCTCCACACTGCTGACCTCTCCTGCTCCACACTGCTGACCTCTCCTGCTTCACACTGCTGACCTCTCCTGCTTCACACTGCTGAGTCCTATCTTCTGTTTCCTACAGAAAAGGCCATGTATAACAAAGAGAGAGAGGTCTAGAGAAGGTTCCACAGAGAAGAACTGAAAAGGAAGGCCAGAGCAGATGGCCTGAAGAGCATGGATGAAAGAGATTTTAAAAGGAGTAATTCCAAACCTCTCTTTGAGACGAGCTGCCAGGAGGAGGGTACGTATGGACATGGGAAACAGTGGGGCAGAGGCTACCCCAAGGTCACCTGCTCATCTCACCTGTTGGTATCTCTGGCCACATCTTCGTAGACGCTCTGCACCCCAATCTCCAGCCTCGTGCAGCCATATGTCAACATGTCACTTAAGTGTCGCTTCATGCAGTAATCCGGTCTGGTCTCAATAGTAATTCCAATACACTTTGTGAGGCTTCTTTCAGAATACCTGCCAAGCAAATCTAAGAATATTAAACCTGCCACAGTTTTGGGTCATTCCCCCCGTGCGAGGTCTTCCTGCTCTCAGTCCTCCCAGGGAGGGCAGTAGTTAAATATGTGGGTTTGGAACCAGAATCTAGGCTCAAACCTGGCTCTCCTGTCTCCTCACTATGAAAACAGTAATGCTATTACCCTCCCGGGCTTGTTTTCTTCATCCGCAAAGAGACATGATGGAAAGGCACATCGTAATGTCATTACCACCACCATTAGTATTCTCACATGTCTGCGGCAACCATAATGTTCCAGAAAACAGATTTCAACTATGAAAACCTATTTCTCAATTCCTAGCAACCACTTTTCACATGAGCAAAAACCATTTGTGTTACTTACTTCCCACTCTACACTGCAGCCATTTTAAAGAAAAGAAGAAGAAAGGTGAAGAATGTAAAGATGGCAGGTGAAGATGGCACAATTCCGAGGAGGTGGCTTCCACACACACAGCTGTCTACTGGTCTTGTTAGTAATTTGCAAAACTGAGGAACCTTTTATTTTTGTCATTCACTAAACCTAGACATCAGATAGAGAGGACCACTTTACGTTAACTGAGTTTGTGCCTTCTTACTGGCTCAAGGCACACAGAGGGCACATCTTGCTCAAGGGACTGGGGAAGAGGGTGGCAGAACTCAGTATCAGGGCCACTGTGGCCCACTGACTCTTATCAACAGAAAAGGACCCTGCCACCACCACTCGGCAGATGAAGATGCTGAAGTTCAAAGGGAAGAAACAACTAGTTCCAAGGCGCAGAGCTAATAAAACACTAGTGAGGAGCTGAAGGCGGGTCTGTGTCCTATAGATCTCTTGTGTTTTATCACATGGATGGGACCTCAGCCTGGAACCTCAGGTTTCCGTCCTTTTCACACCTCTAACCTCATTCCTTCCACACCTTCCTCAATTCTTTCTGGTGAGGCTTTGGGGGGGGTGGTAGTAAGAAAGGTTGAGGGAAACCTTTTTTGCCATTAATTTTTCTTTCTAAGTAAGTTTACTTCATTTTTGAAAAGCAAAGATTGTGGTAATCATGTGACTCCTGGTTTGGATCATTTCTTCATTCTTTTTAATGATTAATTTTAATTATTATTTGTGTTATCTATGCATGTGAATGGATACCAAGAGGGCATCAGATCCAGTGGAGCCGAGTTAACAAGCTGTGAGCCCCCAGATGTGGGTGCTGGGGATCCGGTCTTCTGCAAGGGCAGCGAGTAGTAACTGCTGAGTTATCTCTATCTCTCCATTCTCCAGCCCTCCCATTTCCTACTGCTTTAAAATAATGAAGAATGAAGAGACTCAAAGAACCACAGGACTAATTTTAAAGTCTGTTCTCTTTATTTTTGGTCTCCACAAGTTCTTATCCCAGAGGTAAACCAGAGGGCAAAGTCTAAAAACTGAGTTATAAGACAAAAAGGGCTCTCATCAAGTGTTAAGACAGGATGGTAAATTATTTTTTCCTGAAACTTCTCATCAAATCTCATACCTGCCAAAGAGGCAGTACAAAGACATGTCCCATACCTACCACAGAGGTGGGTGCCAAGACAAGACGCCTAGGAAGTTCATAATGCCATACAATGAACACAACACAGACCGATGAAAGACAGAGAGCACAAAGGCCCTCTGTGTATTTCAAAAAACTGAAAATATCTCAGAACCCAGTATTTTAAAACTGTATCATAAACCCTCCTATTAACTGGCATTTCCTAAAAGCAATGTCCTTATGTGAGGCAGCCCAGTGGCACGGTCATAGCTGGCAACGACTCCAGTGAGAATTTGCCTAGAGGAAGGGGAAAATGCCTAAGCTAATTTCCCACTGCACAGGGCATCCGATGCCCACAGAGGACACACGGAGGAGGCTGCTGCATGATAAGTTCACTTTATAAGTCAGAACGCAGTACAGGGCACAAGCAAATCTTACTTCAAAAAACTTAACTCTGTTTAAAAAATGTCTTTCCTCTGGGGAATACGGAAGAAGAGAAAATAGCTCAATTTTTAAAAAGTGTTAGATTTTCTTTCAGAATTGCATTTTCATCTGAAAAGCAAAGGCATTCCTGTCAAATGTGAACAGTGAAAATAAGGGACAGAGGAGGTCACACTTCCCATAGCTCATTCCATCTTCTTTGTGACTTTCTGTAATTGTCATAAGCAGTCCTGAATCCTACTAAATCTGCTGCTTTATTTAAGAGATGCAAAGATACCAATAAAACCACTTTTCATATGGGAATACGTGCATACGGGCGTCACTTGATCGGAGCTGACATCTCATGGTCTACTATGTAACCCTCCAGATCTCTTAGACAGCTGACGGACAGACACCATGGCTCCCTCAGCCCTCAGTCAGGCCTCGCCTCCGCTCTTCCTACTGCAGTTCTACTGTTCTTTGCCTGTTACTTTCCTTGAATGAAATCAAGAAGATGATCAACTCTAAAAGATGCTAATCTTCTCTAAGATGCATAACTTAAGGCCCTGCATGGGATCACAGTCTTTAATCCCAGCACTCAGGAGGTAGAGGCAGGTGGATCTCTATGAAGTTGAGGAAAGTCTGGTCTACATAGTAAGCTCCAGGTGGGTTCGGGTTATAGCAGGGAGATATTGTCTCAAAAGGACTAAGGAAAACAAAACAAACCCAAAACACATAAGCCAGTAACTCAGAACCGTTCAAAACTGGGGTTAGAGGGCAGGTGCGGAGCGTTAATCAGATAATCATCTTGGAGCTTACGTGCAAGCAGAAGCCATGCTGCAGTCTTCAAAAAGCTTGAGTACAGATTTCCTCCCATGACATCTTCTCAGAACCCCATAGTAAGAACTCCGTGTCCCTGCTCTCCAAGTACCCTGTCTAACTATGAAGTTGGCCTTGCTGGGTACCTTTCCTCTTGCCAGCAGTCTACCAACAGAGGTACTGTGCATGGGACTAGGACTCTACACAAACTAAAAATGTGTTAGTTTTGATCCCAGAGAAGCTTTCTCATCAAGGTGCAGAGATAAGACACAAAACCCTCAAGTTACTCAGAATAGCAGCTCGAAAAGGGAGACTTGGACGTTGATTTGACTTCTAGAGCGAAACAGTGGCTGCCATAAGGTGTGTCTGTTACTACTTTCTGTCTCCCGGCATCTACGGCCCCAACTTGAGGACACCAGTGGAAGGTAACACACCAGTTTCGGTCTCTTTATCTTCTGGCTTTCTTCATGAAGGTTATGCGTAAAAGGGAGTCTGTGCATAACTGCCAGTCTGCTCCCTCTCCTCTTCTAAAGTCCTGCTATTACTACAGTAGGGCATGCTTGGTCTGGTCCTGCTTTGAAGCGCACATCAGATTCTGAAAGGCCATGGCACACAGGACCTCAAACTGCTAAGTAAATAATTTGGCTTCAATGAAATATTAATTTCTAATTCACAATCTATAAACTTCTCAGCATTGAGAGGCCGCCAAACAGTCCGTGGAATCCATAGCGTCTTTAGAGAGATTTGCCTGGGTTGTTAATGACACCTGGGGTTGCTATTGCCTGAGAGCCACAGTCACAGGATGAGGTCCTTTATGAACTATTATTGTACCTGGAACTCTCCCCGCCACAAAACTGGATGCTTCTCATAATGGTATCAGTGATATTTTAGACTTAGGACTACATAAGTTGGGTGGCTGATGATTTAATATCTCTGGGACTGTGGTCAAATTGGCTTTCTGGATATTGGCTATGTCAATAGGATCTAAAATAATTAACAGTCTTTGCCCAGTACAGACTGAGGAAACAGAAGTGAAGTTCAAATTAGTGAATTTTAAATCAGTATTATGCAGGAAAAACTGACCTGGTGTCATTGAACATTAGAGAATAATCAAGGTGCCCTAGCACACTAATTCAGCAGGACTGGTCACATAGAGAAGCATCCCATGACATCTGGGTTTGACTCATTCCACAGATGACAAAGGCTCTTGTCATTTTGTAGTCTTGATCAGATTGCTGAAGAATCAACAGCAACACTTTTTTGTTGTTGTTGTTTTTTAAAGACAGGGTCTCACTATGTAGCCCTGGCTAGCCTTGAACTCACAGAGATCTACCTGCTTCTGCCTCCCAAATGCTGAGATTAAAGGCGTGAGCTACCACGCCTGGCAACAAGACACTATTAATAGAAAAAAGAAAAAAAGCCACAGACATTACATGCTATTAATATTATAGTCACACTTAAATGTAAGCCACACTGTCAGAAAGTAACTGCTAAATGAAACCAGGCCTGAGCACATCTTTGAGAGAAAAATTATTCAACAGAAATCTTCAAATCATAAATGTCACAGACAAAAATAATTTCAGAGACAATTTAACCCAGCCTCATTTTTATGCTAATGGGGAAACTAAAGCACACAGCACATAGTGGTTTAAAGCATGTAATAAAGCCAAACCCTAACAGAAGGCCAGGTGTGGTGACAGGTGTGGTGACAGGTATGCCTTGGTCTTGGCCACTGAAAGGCTGGGTAGGAGCTGGTAAGAAATTCAGGACCTGCCTGGTCTAGACCCAAGCTTCCAGATACTCCACACAGTCATTCTCAGTGTGTTCACATCCACAAGTGCCTCTATCCTTAAGATATATATAGTAAGGGGCCCTTACTATTCTCTCTTAAGAGGACATTATCTATCAAGGGAAATAGAAAAATAATTATACAGAATTGTAAAATAATGGTTTCATGTAAAGGATTATTCTTGGTTAGTGAAAACTAAAGGGGGTAATTGAACTAGTAGATACAAAGCCAACCATCAATGTACCCTATCATTAATTATACCAAATATTAGCCAGAGCAAGCACTACAACTAAAGGGCACACATTATCAAAACAGACAACTCTACCCACCTCTCCCCCAAGCACTGCAGATTTCCGTCTAAGCGAACCCACTAGCTGCAGCAGGCACATGAGAGTGGGAGTGAGTGAGTGGAGAAGATAAGCATGGCCGACAGCAGGTAACGAGGCTGCAACGTCAAATCTAGGGAGCTTCGGGGTTAGGGATGCCAAGGACATTGCGTGGGGATAAAACCAATCTGAGAGTGCTAAAAAGCTCACACAACAGGCAATCAGAGTGGTCATAAATGAGTAACAGATCTTTGGAGCACAGTAGGTAGACAAGAAAGCAACCAAATGGACGGCAGTGATTCCCGAGTCAGGCTGGAGAGGTGGAGTACCTACCCTCCTTTCAACTGATGAAGCCTTTCAACTGATGAAGACCATACCTGAAAACAAAGGGAGGACCCCAGGACCATTTTATCTCTCAAAGGTCCCTAAAAGGCCCATGTGCTAAAGGCATGGGACTTTCAAGTCCCATTCATGAGGAGGACAGGTCTGTTCAGCCACACGCCTCCTGCTGTGAGATGCTAAAACCACAGCCTGAAATC
The DNA here is from genome assembly GCA_035773235.1 of Eospalax fontanierii. Lineage (NCBI taxonomy): Eukaryota > Metazoa > Chordata > Mammalia > Rodentia > Spalacidae > Eospalax > Eospalax fontanierii. The sequence goes on along the minus strand of CM069542.1, from coordinate 55,187,944 downwards.
CCCCAAAGTGAGGAGCCACAGCAAATCTCCCTCTAAGTTGACTACCTCAGATCTTCGCTGTGGTGATATACAGCTGACTACATACCGGCTGAACAATATTACCAAACACTTTTTTTAAGCCATTCTCACTAGGAGAAACCAGAGACCAGTGGCCATAAAACAAGTCTCCATAGATTAAAAAAAGCTCAAATTCTACCAAATAGGCCCTCTGACCACAATGAGACTAGAAATCAGTAAGATGTTGAACAAATCCTCATTGTTCTAAAACGTGTACACTGAGTACTTCATTCTCACAGAAGCCATGGAAGTGGAGAAGAAGCAGAAAAGGGATTAGGAGATATTTTGTACTGAATAGTAATAAAAATATATCACAGCATATGGTAATCACTAAAGAGATGGAAACTTACTACTCTGAATAACTGAATTAGAACAGAAAGCAAACGAAGTGATGGTCAAGCTTCTACGCCGGACTCAAGTCACCACAAACCCAAAGAAAGTAGAGCAATAAAAACAAAGGCAGAAATCAATAAGGAGCCTACCAAAAGGGAATTGCTGTTTTGAGGACACAAAAGTGATAACCTCTAACGAGCACATTCATGGAAAAAAATCTGTAGACTTGATGAGCAGTACAGGGGAGTGTTGCTAAGAGCTCATTCCAGAGTCTGACAACTTGAAGGAATAAATTAGTTCACTGGAGAACACAATTCACAGAAATGATGAAATGGAAAATCCAAATGGCTCTGTATCTGTTACTGAAACTGTGTTAATCAAATCAAAGCTTCTTTTAAGGGAAATGAAGTCTCAGTCTCACTGGTGAGCTTTATCAAATATGGAAGAAATAAGTGTTCTTACATGAGCTCCTCCAGGAAGAAGCACTCAGCTTGTCCTCAGGCCTGTATAACACTCCCCCAATCTGACAAGGATGTCACTAAAGGGAAATTACAGACCGCTGTTCCTTAGCAACAGACACAACGTTCTTTATAAATACTAGCAAGCTGGATCCAGAGACATCCATAAAAGATGATGGATTATGACTAAAGAAGGTTTATTCTAGTAATGCAAGGATAGTTTAACAATAAAAAATAAAATAATCCATTTTGTCACAATTGGAGAGGAAAAATCATGTAGTCCTTTAAATAGATGCCACAGACAGAATCATATGGATTACCTCAATAAGCCAGGCAGAGCAGCACACACCGGACATCCCAGCACGAGGGAGGTGGAGGCAGGAAGGAGCAAAAGTGCAAGGCCAGCCTGGGCAACACGAAGAACCAAAGCAAACACATCTTCCGACAAACTCCTTTGATCCAATAGGGTCAATACATAAGTCTATAAACAACAGTGTCCTTAATGCTGAAGCACTTCCCTGCAGCACTGGAAATAAGATACACTGACGCATCCTCACCACAGCACTTCCACTGAGCCCTGCAGTAAAAGCCTTCCCACTAGAGTGACGCAGGAGAGGGGACACAGACCCTAAAGGTAAAATGCCCTCTGTGTACGCGTGACACGACTGTTTATCGTGAAAATTCCTAATGGGGTTACTAAAACAACTTTTGGAGCTCAGTAGTCAATTTAACAAAGTCTTAGAAGGTTGATGTAAAAAAAAAAAAACAAACAAAAAACGAAAAACAAAAAATAAACAAAAAAAAACACCTGCATATAAAACATTAGTCTCAAAACACTAGCCCCAAAACAAAAATTTCAAAATGAAATTCTACAACAGCAATCAACGAAAATATTTTGGAAAAGAATAATAAAAGGGGGCTGGAGAGAGGGCTCAGTGATGAGAGCATATCCCTCTCTTTCAGAGGACTGGAGATAGTTTTTTCTTTAAAAATATTTTTTGATTTATTTTTATTTTACGTGTATGAGCGCTATGCCTGCATGTATGCAAGTACACTCATGTTGTGCAGTGCCTGAGGACAGAAAAGGGTGTTGGATGCCCCAGGACAGTTAGTTACAGATGGTTGTTAACTGCCATGTGGGTGCTGCGGATTTGAAACCAGGTCTTCTGAAAGAGCACTCAGTGCTCTCACTCCTTCGCCCCCAGAGCTAGTCATCTGCATCCATGGCTCACAACTGTCTGTAATTCCTGCTCTAGATGATCTGATGCCTTTTCTAGCTTCTGTGGTCACCTGCACACAAATACATGTACATACACGAAGACACATATACAAAAAAGTGAAAATCAAATCTTGAAAGAGTAAAGATAATAAAAAGGGCTGTAATATTCCCATACTGAAGATTGCTAAGTGAAATAAAAGAATACCTAAACGGGAGACAGACGCTCACAACTGACTAAATTATCAGTTCTCTCTCAAGTGTCCTGAGAGAGACATATCCGAACCATCACACTTTTTAAACATACATTGGCCAACTGATTCTAAATTTTACAAAGAAGTGCAAAGAACTGAGACTTTACAGCAATTTTATAAAACAATGAGAAAGTCAGAAAACTCACATCATTTATCTTTCGGATACACTAAAAAGCTACAGGAATCAAAACAGCATGGCATTGATTTATACACCAAAACCACCAATGTAACTGCACTGCTTGGTCCCATACATAGTCTTGATTTTTAACAAAGAATATGATACAATCCAAATGGGAAAGGAGAGTTTTTAAAGAAATAATCTTGAGACAACGTCCTCTCAGGACAGAGGAAAAAAACCCTTGACTCCTACCTCATAGTACATAGTACATCAAGTGGGATCATGAAACTGAATATGAAAACTAGAAGGTGGGAGTATTGGCACATGCCTTTAATCCTGGCACTTGTGAGGTGGAAGCAGGTGGATTTCTGTGAGTTTGACGCCACCCTGTCTACATGATGAACTCTAGGCCAGCCAGGGCTACCAAGAGAGATCCTGTCTCAAACAAACAAAGACACATTAAAACTGGAAGACAACACAGGAGAAGATCTTTGGGAAAATGGGATGGTTTTAATAAATACAATACAAAAAGTAACAGCCATAAAGAAACAAATGAGACTTCATCAATTCTACATAAAGATTATCAAAGCCACAGACTAGTTTCTTACATTTGCTAAAAATACAGATCTGATAAAGGTCTGGCTTCCTTAACAACCCAATAAAAAAGTAGGCAAAAGATTTTAACAAACACTTCACAAAGGAAATCTATTCAAATAGCACAAGCACACACCAAAATGCTCAATGACATTAGTCATCAGGAAAACGCAAATTAAAATTACAATAAGATGCCATTACACACCCACCAGGGCGGCTGAAATTAAAAGGACTGACAACACCAAAAGCTGGTGAGGGTGTGGAACAACCAGACGTTCGCCCATTAGTAGTGGGAGTACAAATGGCACAACCATCTGGGAAAATGGCTGGCAGTTTCCATAAAACACTAAATAAACTGAGCAATTCCAGTTACAACCCAAGAGCAATATGTACATATATCCACAGAGACTTACACAAGAACACTCCGGAAAGTTCTATTCATAACAGCTGCAAACTAGAAGTAGTCCCATATCCCCTGACAGAAAAATGGACAAACTGTGGTCCATGTACCCTCCCCCAGGTCTCCAGTTGCTCAAAACTTAGTAACTATTGAAATACACAGCAACGTTGGTGAATATCCAAATATTATGCTCAGTGAAAGAAGCCTTACGTAAAACCAGACAATTTCAGATACCTGAAGTTCCACAAAAAGTAGGCAGATTCATCTAGGACAGGAGGAAAACAAGACCTCGGTTGTGGGTTAGGGTTTCCAGGAAGGGGCATAAAGCTACTCTAGTGGCAGGCATTAGCATTGTGCACTATTTATTTAGACAGGGTCTTTCTATACAGCCAGGCTGGCCTCAAATTGGAGATCTTCCTGCCTCTGCCTTCCAGTTGCTGGATCCCACCAAACCTGGCAATGTTCTCAATCTTAACAGTTGGTTTTGTCGCCTAGGTCTGTCAAAACAAATCAACGATATGTTTCAATCTGTGTGTTTCACTGTATCCGCATCAGCTTCAAGGAGAAAAAACAGCGAACCCTAGTTAATGATACGCAGGCAAAGCACCTGGGGGAGAGTTACAGCAGCATTCAAGTAGCTTTGGAGTGTGTAAAATGGGAGTGCTGAGTGGATACTGGAGAGGACACACATTGATCACAGGCTGCAGAATCTAGCTACGGTGACCGAGGTGCTCTTTTAATTTCTGTTTCAAACAAAATGCTAAAGGAAATCAAGTGGCATGTTTTAAGATGACCAAGAGTGTATCACAGATCGGCTAGCTAGTGTTGAGGACCCCAGTCACTCCCTTGGAAACCAGGAGGCCAAGGAAGGAAATTAAGTGGTTAATACATTAAAAGGAAGGGTCGGGAGTATTGGGGTCAAAGCTCAGAAAGTCAAGAGGCTCGACGCTTGCCCGACATCAGGCTTAGGCAGCAGACAGGAGGGCAGTCACCTTCTGGCCTCTGTGGTTGCTTTTGCTTCTTTCCTAACTCGGCGACAGCAGGGAATTATCTGTGGCGTCCGGTACCCAGCATCATCTAGCACTCTAGCTTTTCCAAGATGCATAAGGACACAGTTGGAGGATTTAAAGTCATTGATGAGGGGGAAAGGAGGAAGGGACGGAAATGAATTAAAAGTTCCACAGGGAGAGAGTGTGACTCACTGCTTCTTGATGGGTAACTACCCTTTTAAATTGCATCTTGTGAAAACAGCCGAAGAGCACTGAATGTAAAAGTGCTTCTGGGCAGAGCTGATTAAAAAGGAATAAAGCTCTTTTAAAAGGTTGTTCTGAGTTATTTGGCAACATTCATATTCTGGTGGATGGGTGACTCAGATACCACTGATAGTCCGCTTCGTCTCCAGAGCTATGATGTTTTAGGGGATAACAGCTGCCAGTAATTGTTCGTCTCCTGAGACCTGAAGAGGCCCAGTCTAGCTGATGGTATGAGTGATCAGGGCTTGATTCACTAAGCCTTCAGAGACCCGGCCAGCTCTGTCGCTCTGTCCTTGAGCGCCTGCTGTGCTCCTTCGCATTCTGCCAGCAATGCTATCACAGGTGATTTGCTACTAACTTGCCAGACAGCCAGACTCCCCTTGCTGTGGCTTTTCTTTACCCTAATTGTAATCTCTTAAATAAGAAGCAAGGCCTGGAGAGATGGCTCAGCAGCTGAGTGCTTCCTGATCTTGCAGAGGACTGGGGTTCAGTAACTAGCACCAACATGGTGCTAATACCTACCTCTAGCTCCAGTACCAGCAGATCTGACATTCTCTACTGACTTGAGGGCACTTGCACGTGTTTAGAAAGACATGCTTATGTACAAAAGTAATGAATAAACCAACCTTTAAGTAAGAGGCAAACCTCGAACCAGGCTGGACACAGAAAGACCAAGCAGGGACACCTGAGCTAATTAAACTTGACCCTAAGGACACTTAACTTTCAGCACTGTGGGCTCAGCTGCCACCACTTGTAATTTTTAACCTAGTTTAAAACTAATGTTTGAAAGACATTCTACACAAATGAACGTTGGAGCACATAACTAATAGAAAGTGTTCAAATGTCCCTACATGGGAGAGAGCTGCGCCGCTCTGAGGGAACCAACTACTTTTCACAAATACCCTCTGTGCCGGGTAACAGAGCATGGTGTAGTCAAAGCCAGAAATCCCGGAAAGAGTCATCATGTTAAAACCAGTTTTCTGGGATACTCCTAACTTCACAATGATGCTAACATTTGAAAGGATTTTCTGTCTCAAGCTCAATGCAGACTACTTCTTCAAATACACAAAATTTCCCATAAGTGTTTTGTTATGGAGAGTTGTACTAAAAATTCACCTCAAAAAAGCAAATACGAGCCCACAAATGTGCTTATTCATACCACAGACCATGGAGAGGAGACAGGAGCCGCGTGGGCTGGAGAACACGGCAGCGTCACGGACGGCTCGGTAACTCCCAGATGGCACGTTATCACCTCCTAAGAGGCATTCATGAGATCTGCTGCAGTCAAGACTCAAGTCATAGATACATTTTTTTTTTGTCTGAAAGCAAAGCACTTGTTGCCCTCTTGAGGTAAATCCAAGAACAGAAATGACGCTGGTACTGTCTGGGTCATTATGAGAGAAGATTTCTTCTCACCAGCTTTTTGGACAAACACATTGTGATCCAAAGTCCATTTTCACCATGAAAACAGGTAACTTATGGTCAAATACTAGGAGGCACCAGAACACTTCTGCACAGATGAAGCTTAGTACCAAAAATATAGCAAGACAGTTAGTTTCAGTTGATGAAAATGCCAAAGCAGCTGCCTCCTAAAATTCCTATCCCTCACTCTCAGCTGGCCTGCTTCATACGACTGGAACTGCACAAGGAAGAGCTTGGAGGCAAGCATACAGGAGAGGCATGTCTAAGAGATCTACAGCCAAATCACAGATAATATACATATCTTCAACACAAGAAACCTGCACTGAGAAAGTGGCAAAATTTATTTACATTTAATTTTTTTTTTTTTTTTTTTTTTTTTGGAGTCAGGGTCTTCCTGTAGCCCCAGCTGGCCTGGAACTCACTATGTAGACCAGGCTGGCCTTGATCTCACAGACACAGAGATCACCTGTCTCTGCCTTCTGAGTGCTGAGATTAAAGGTGTATGCTACAATGCTTGACTTTATCTTTAAAAAAAATTTATTTTACTTATTTAAAAAATATATTATCATTCTGTGAGTGTATAATATGTATGTGTGCATGTGGGTACAGATGTATATGTGCTACCGGGCTCACATGCAGGTCAGAAGACAATGTTCATATTTGGTTCTCTCCACTTTGTTTGAGAAAGGGTCTCTCTTGTTCCTGTTGTGTTGACTACTCCAGGCTAGCTAGTCCCCCAGCTTCCAGGAAATTCTCCTGTCTCTGTCTCCCATCTTACTGAAGGAGGCCATCTTGCCAGCCATATTTATATTTTTTAATGTGTATCGAGTGAGTGTGCACATATGTAAGAAGACCAGAGGACAACTTTGGGCATCCTTCTTGGGTGGGAAAAAAGATCCAATGGTCTTAACAGCTTAGCCCTGCTGGGGATTTGCATCAATTTTGGTCAGAAACGCTCTGAGGCACTGAAGCCATTTCAGTGTCTTGGGCCTTGAACTAACAAATATTCCTCCCTGAAATCATAGTTTATCTAAGTTATAGCCTGACTTTTTCATAAGAGGGGTGAGCTGGGTTTGTATCACTGCTTCTCTAGAGTTTGAAAACTTCAGTGTTTACTAAGCATGACTCATACTCATGAACCATCAAGGTTTTAAATGAGCAGTAAAAATAGATACCGTCTCATCCAGCTACCCTGTAGGTATAAGTCACACTCCTAAAAGTCTGGATTCAGGGACACAGATTCATTGGTCACATTCATCAATCAAATGGATGTACTTGCTCATTGCACACTTTACCAGCAACTGAATCCTTTATGCAGCCCCTCAAGCTATCACTGACCTTTATTTAAATTGATGAAAAACCTCCTGTTTTTCTTTTCGTTTCCACAAACCCAAAGGAGAGCAATAGGGAAGTACGGCTCGCCCAAAAGGGCACTACCTCAGTTCCAAGAAAGAGGCAACCTACCAAGGTCACTTCTGTCAATATTTGATAGTATAGACTGATATTCATTCAGAGACCATTCACATTTACTTAGGCTTCAGCCACAAGGTAATAAAGCCATCCTTATGTCCATTTCAAATCTGGTCCTGCTTATCACCACACAAAAATCTCTTGAGGGAGCACATTTCAACCACCTTGTAGTCAGCTGTATGACACTGTCCTCCCCTTCCACAAGAGTCAGAGAAAAGCCTGACGGTGCTGGAAGCATCAGAAAGACAAGACCACATTCCTTCCAACACTTTCAAGTTCTGACCATCTACACAGGACCCATAGCACCCCTCCTGGGGCAGTTCTTACACTCATCAGTCTCCAGCATCATGGCAAACTTCAGGTTCTGAAAACAAAGTTGCCTGGAGCGTCTGTTCTGATTATCCCACTTATTAATCAGAATCACTCCTACCCTTCAACAACCTACTTCCTTCCACATTTCATATAAAACTCCAACTCCTCAACAGTGTATGTAATTTGGCCCTTGCCCAACCTGTCAACCTGACCTCAGGACAGATTCTTATTCACTGGAGTATAATCAGAGCAGTCGCTGGAAAGTCACAGCTGTTTCTCATCTCTGTCCCTCAGCGGATCCTTTCTGCCTTACCCCTGGTGGCGGGGACAAGATAGCCCCTGCCAAATGCTGACCCATGCTACCTGACTTACCAGCTCCCAGAATTATGAGACAGCAAATTTCTGTCCATTACAAATTACTTGGGTTCAGGTGTTCTGTTACAGCAGTATAAAACAGACGAAGACAGAGACCATTCATAAATTATTTGGTAGTTATTATCAGTTATGAGTAAATTAAAAAATTTTAAAGTCACTTGTTTTAATGATTTTACATCAGTTAAATGTTTCTGATAAAGAATACCCAGGCCTGGGCTATCGAGTCCTGGCTCAAGGGGTAAAAGTGCTTGTCAAGTACAAGCCTGATGACCTGAGTTTGATTCCTGGAACTCAGAGTGGGAGAGAACCGATGCCTGATAGTGAGCTGTCCTCTCACCTCCATATGGCATGCCGTGTCCTCCTCCCAGCTCCCTCACTGATAATAAATAACAATAAGAGTATGCAGTCCTCTTTGCGGGTGGACTGAAAACTCAATTAGGCCGGTCAAAACTAGTCCTGGACTAGTGTGGTTTGGACAGTGTGAATCAGCCTGAGTCTGAAAAGTTGTACAAATCATAGCTAGTGGATCTGAGAAGACACTTCATTAATGGAATGTATTTGCTTCTTTCTAAAGAACTGCTTCAATGAAAATAATTATTTCCCTTTAAAAAACAAAGAAAACAAGAAATTCAGAACATACACATGGAACAGAAAGAAACCTCACAGGCTACTGCTAGGAAATAATGGGACAACTACTTTACAGAGTGCGGTAAAGGGGTTTCTTACTTGACTGCTTCATAAATATTGTTCGAAGTATGTCCTGATAGGGCATCATGTAAATTCCGGATAAAATAATCTCTGTATTCTTCTGGTAGAGCCATAAATGTCCCGCCCATCACGATGAACTCCACTTTATCCACGCTGTGACCAAGCTGTTTCAACTGAAAGAAACACATTTATCGGCATTAGAATGACACAGCAGCCACTGGGCTGCACTGGAAATTTCTACTTTATTCTGCAGCCTTGCTAGCATAGTTTAAAAACAAGAAGCTAACTCTGTAGACTTTTTAAAAAATGTCTGAAAGATGGGCTGAAGAGATGGCTCAGCAGTTAATAATACTTACTGCTCTGGCTGAGGACCCATGTTTGGTTCCTAGCACCCACATTAGGGGGCTCATAACCCTCTCTGTAACTCTAGTTCAGGGAGACCTGAAGCCCTCTGGCTTTCACAGGCATTTGCATGCATGTGGTGCACATAAATTCACACAGGCACACACAAATACATGTAAAAATAAATCTGTAAAAATCTCAAAGAAAACCTTTATTGCTCAAATAAGGAGGGGGGGGTTGAGAATTACAACTAAACCAGCAGTTGACTTCAATAGCAACAGAGTAGGAACTTAAAGACAGAAAGATAATAGACAATGTAAAATATAATCAACATAAGAACAATATAATGTGACAGCCAGTATAGTAAATACTTATTGCTCATGTGTTTTATGTCAGCCTTTGTGGCAAAAAGATACACCTGTGATTCTGAAGCTGAACCTGGACTTTATGAGTTGGTAGACAGAAAGAATATTAGATTAGAAGGAAAAGTTAAGAATGCAGGCTAAAAATCATTTGGGCACAGACCCTCAACCCATCTTTTAAAACTAAACAAAATGAATGTCTGGGAGCTAAGAAATGAAATACTATGTCTCCTCTGCTATAGGACAGAACTGCACAAATCTTCTACTGTTGTCAACTACAGTAAGTCAAAATTCTAATTTTTAAAAATAAGTAAAATTTTTTTCCTGTATATTAAGCTTGAGGAAGCCAGGGTCAAATACCATGTTACCAACTGGAACTAACACACTATGGAGATGGGCTGGGCCGGCTCACAGTTAAGAGCACGTATGGCTCTTATGGCTCCAGAGGACCTGGGTTTGGTTCCCAACACCCACATCAGGCAGTAACTCCAGTTCCAGGGGATCCAACTTCTTCAGACCTCCACAGGCACATTCACGCATGTAGTGCACATAAACTCATGCAGGCACACACATGTACACATAAATAAATCTTTAAAGTTATTTCACGCTACTTTCCAAATGTCTATACATAGTTCTCCTCCTTACAAACATAAATATTTATACTCTGTTAAAACATAGTTCTACATTTTACTTGTTCTCTTAGTTTTGGCTTTTTGAGACAAGGTCTCTCTGTAGCCCCGTCTGGCCTGGAACTTGCTATAGTATGTATCTCTCACAGAGATCTGGCTATCTCTGCCTCCAGAGTGCTGAGGTTAAAGGTGTGAGCTACCATACCACACAGAATTTAGTTCTATATTTTATTATTTATCATTTAATTTTATGTATATGAATGTATTGCTTGCATGTAAGTAGGTGCACCCATGTAGTGAAATGTCCACAGAGGTCAGAAGAAAGTGTTGGATCCCCTGGAACTGAAATTACAGATGGTTGTTAGTGTGAGTGCTGGAAATCGAACCTAGGTCTTCTTGTTAGAGCAGTCAGTGCTCTTAACCACTAAGTCATTTCTCTAGGCCCTGTTTCTACATTTTAAATGAGTTAAACATCATGGCTTTGTTAAACAAAACAAAGCAAAGGTCAGTTTGAACATGCTTTTCCAAGCTATGCAGCTTCCAAGCTATGAAGCTCCCCAGGTGGGGTCCTCTTCTCTTGCTGAACATGACATGCGTGCTCTGTGGTGACTGTGAATCGGGAGGTGTTTTGCTAAGAAGGTCATATAAACCCGGAAGCAACCTGTCTACTAGCTGTGTGCTCCTTTCTCTTCTGATTTTATATTTACATGTTAACTACCATAACAAGAATGAGCGTGCTTCCATTTGAAAAGTTGGACAAGCATACACAAGTGTTCAAGGCCACTTACAAGGCTTGTTTTTACTCAGCTACATTAATGCATAATCTGCATGCAATAAACTCCACAAACTTTAAGGCACAACTGGTGAGTTCTGCCACCACCAGCACTACCAGAGAGCCACGGCACAGAACACGGTCCCGGGAGTGCTGTCAGTCCCGACCCCACGGAGAAACCAGTTACAATACTTCCTGACCTGTCTTACAGGAGCTAAACCCTAAGAACTTTTACACATGTTCCTAAGTGACCTCCTTCACACTGGAAGTATAAAGAATATAAAACCTTTAAGGAAAATAGTTTCTAAAGAGTGTGTTACTCCTGACCATGCAAGGCCACTGTCAAAGTCTCTCAGACAAGTTAAAAACTTACTAAGAGGAAAATACTCTTTTTACTCCTAGTTCACAAGGGATCCAAATCAAGTCACAATACCTTCTTATTAAGCATAAGAACTATTTTAAGAACACTTTAAAATGTTACCTGTTCTATCCGGTGTCTTGTCTGTAGATAAGGGTCGTACCTAGCTCGGATGGCTCGCATGGAAGTTGGCTAAGCAAACAAGAAAAACAATATTCTGTTACATTCAAATTATGTTAAAAATAAAAAGCACTGAAGCACTGAAGGGCTGTATTAAGTTTTAAAGCTCTCAGGTTTTGGACACTAAAAACCTGCCCTGTACTCGCCTTTCTCCCTCACTTGTCAGCGTTCAGGCTAGTGCTGCCCCCACCATCCAGGGTGCTTGTCTTCCTGGCTCACATTCATCTGCCGTGGAAATGAGAACAGCAACTAAAGTGTCCACCTAACACAAAGACAGCCAAAGATCTTCAAACAAGCCCTAACGACACATGGCTTGTAATGACTCAACAGTCTCATGCACTGTCACAGAGTCCCTACAATGATGAACAGTGAACTGACACACACAGTTCTTTGAGGGAGCCATAGAATGAAAGGGACAGTCAGACACTGCTATTATCTCAGTAGTTGGGGGGCTGAGGCAGGAAGACGACCAAAAGTTAAGGCCAGCCTGAGAACAATGAAACCTGTCTCAATCCATCAGTAAATCAACCAACCAACCAGTCAATCAATCAATCAGGCGCAGACTACTGTTTCAATATATTATTTTATATGTTAATAAAAGAATAAACAATTGGGGCTGGAGAGATGGCTCAGTGGTTAAGAGCACTGGCTGCTCTTAAGAAGACCTGGGTTTGGTTACTAGCACTCACATGATAGCTAACAACCACCTGTAACTCCAGTTCCAGGGGATCTGACATTCTCTTTTGATCCCTGCAGGTTTGTATGCACAGGTGCACTTACATACATATAAAAGTTTTTTAAAAACTAAATTAAAAAAAAATTTTTTTAAGTGAAAAATTGAATGATGGAAATCAGGAGAGAGGAAAAAAAAAGAAAGCTATATTCATGGAAAAAAGTCATGTGACTTGGTGGTTTCTGGCCCCTGCTAAATTTCCAGATTCCTCTGAAGCTGCCCCCTAGCCTTCTGCCTGCACCAGTCCTTTTCCACGTGGCCATCAGAATGCTTTAAATTCTACTGGCTTCTTCAGACACTCTAATAAAGACTCCTCACCCTGACTTGTAACACCCCCTCAGCTCCCTTCCAGTGACACCCTCTCCCCCAACCTACGCTCTCATTCCTACCTTGGCCCTTCCTTGAGCTGTTCTCTCCTGGAATGAGCCTTCCTGACATTCCTGTGACTTTCCATCAAGAGTCAGTCTGAGTAGCCCCCACCTTAGAGAGTCCTTTTTATCAAGGCTAAGGGCTCCCCACCTGTCTTTACCACACTCAATTTTACTTCCCTGCATAGCATTTGCTCCAATCTACTATTTTCTTGCTTGGGTTCTTACTCTCTTTCTGTTGTTACAATGTAAATGCTGCAATACCAGGGCCTTTGTAAGGTCTTCATGCTCAAGAGCAATACCACCCAGAGTACAGAGTGCAGAGGCCACAGCTGCTGCCACTGACTGTCTCCTTGCCAGCTGTTTAAGCCTCTGTGCCTCAGTTTCTTCACCATAAGACTGAGATAAAAACAGTGTCTATCTCCCAAAAACAGCTGTAAGGATCGAAGTTGTAAAGCTCTAGGACAGTGTTTGGGATATAATACTCATGACAGCATTTCTCCAGTGACTTGACTAATTTATGACAATCAGGAGAAAAGTAAAAATCCAACTTTAGAGTGCCAGCACTTGCAATGCCACACTGTGGATGGAATGCAATGACACCTCACCCGGACATCTTCAGGGACTCTACCTCATAGCCGGTGTAAGACTGGGTTGAATACTCAAAATCTGAATCCGGTCCTCCAGGGCAGTACCTGTAGACCCAATGACAGGGCAGGGAGGTCAGGTGAGGAGCTTAGCTCACTTGTGTAGTTCAGGTATCTACAGTCCCCCAAATCCCATCAAAGAGGCTTCACTTTCACTTCAAACAACCTTGTAGTCACTACAAAGAAATTATTGTTTACCAATAAGCAAACAAGGTAACTATGAAAGGAACAAGATAACATTCATTTTTAGAACACTGCAGTCATAGTTATTTTACAGGTTTAATAACAGTGTGGTGGTCTGAATGCAAACATCCCCCACTGGCGCCAAGTATTTGGACATTTTGTCCCTAGTTAGTGGTGTTATTTTGGGAGGTCTTGGAAGGCATGGCCATGTTACAGGAAGCATGTCACTAGCAGCAGGCTTAGAGAGATCTTAAGCCTGGCTGGATCTCCAGTCACTATGCTTCCTGTGCCTGCTTGAAGATGTGAGTCTCTGCTTTCTGCTGAGCTCCAGCACCATCTGCCACCGTGCCTCCCCACCATGACAGACTAATTCCCCTGGAGCCAGAAGCTCAAATTAACTCTTCTTTTTATAAGTTCCCTTGGTCAGAGTGTTTTATCACAGCAACAGAACAGTAACTAATACAACAGGTGCCAAGTTTTCCTATTTGGACTGATTCCATGCTTTACTGGGAACCATCCTCAGAGACCCTCCGGCCCCTTAATCTCCCTATTTGAAGTCATGTGTTTGTGTCCACTAATTATTCTGGATCTCTAAACTAGAGAAATCTAACCTGTACTTATAGGAATAACCCTTTTGATACTTTTCTGGTCCAATTCTATTTTGAATTTGACACTGGGATTCAGGGAGCTCATATTTCAAATTTTAATTTATCCAGTTAATACTATGTCTACTGTTTTGAGTTTATAACTGATGTATCTTTTTAACATTGCAACACTGTGTTCCACTTTAAAAGCATTGAAATTCCTTGCTAATGGCCGCTTGTGTCAGAGAACAAACATATGGATCTATTTAATCAAAGTTTCAAATATTACCAGCCTATGCACTAAGACACTAGGAAATTTACTTACCAGGTCAACTAAAATACATACAATGTATTAATCCTCATACTTACACACATATATTCCCTGTAAAACTGATGTGTGGACATCTGTGGGGTTTGCACATCACAGCCACAACAGCAATCTGTAAAGGAAAGATGAATTAAAAAGTTATTATGGTTGGGCAGGTGGCATAGGTCTTTAATCAAGTCCAGCCTGGTCTATATAGCAAGTTCCAGGCCAACTGGAGCAAAAAAAAAAAGAAAAGGAAAGAAAGAAAAACATTAACAAAAATTCTGAAGAGTGGTCGCCCCTAAGAAGGAAGGGGAGAAACGCAATTAGAGCAGCACCTCAGGATCTCTGAGGTATTGAAATGTGAAAGATTTATACAACCTGAAGAGAAATGAGAGTCTTCTTCAAGGCACTGATGACGTTATATCCTCAATCTGGGTTCAGAGTGATCTCTTTTAATATTAATAACTTTAAAATGCTTATGTGAATGGCATGTATGAACTTTACATTTGCTTTTAGAGTAAGTACAAAATAAGGAATTATTTTATTATTATTATTATTATTATTATTAGTGGTGCTGGGAATTGAACCCAGGGTTTTAAGCACTCCACCACTGAACTACATCCCCATTCCTAGGAATCAAATTTTAAAGTCATAATGGTTTGTTATTTTGCTAAAATAGCCTACAAGAGAAAGATTGCTTTATGCAATATCATAAGATTATACAGTAATCTGATTATTCTTATTCAAATTCCTCATGAACATCCCAGATCTCAACATCTACAGGAGGAAGCCAGAGCTGGTGTGCAAAATGTTCTCAGAGGGTCTGACAGAACCCAGTTGCGCAGGGAAAGTACCTGCTTGAAGATGGAAGTAGAGTGTTGAAACTAGCTATATTGGAGGCAGGTGACCAGGTTTGGAATATACACAAAGCTAGTATGAGCTGGAAGAGAGACTCAGAATGAACCCGGGGGCTGGATGAAATCAAGGGTACTGCTGCAAACTCTGAATTTCTGACAGACTGAGATACCCCAAATCACAGATGGAAAGGTGTGTATATGGTATGCACACGTATGTGTGCAGACTCACAGCATCACTTCTGTGACATTCCTACCAAAAAGACATAACCAAACTAGTTATGAAGAAATGCTTGATTCAGCAGAATTGGACAGCATGTTAGAAAACAAGTAGCCTGTGATCTTCAGCGTGAAGATACTGAAATCAAGGCAAGACAGGGCAGGTATGAACTTAAGATACCGCCTAGACGCAGCAGAGACTCTGAGCTGGCTCTGTGGACATTACGGAAACAGCTGGGGGTGACGAGTTGACTTCATGGCAGACATAATAAATCCCTCGATTTAAAATTTAAAAATAAAAATTTTGTGTGTAGATATTACTTGTTAGTAAAGATGTGTACTTCAGACTTGGCAGCACATTGTATATAAAAATCGTGGGATTCAACTGCCCACAATTACCAGAATCAAGAAGACAAGACTACTAAAATTGCCAACACAAGCTGCTAGCAATAGAATATCCTGAACCACACACCTGAACGTGTTGGGTCAGGAACATGGACTTCAACTCCGGGGACCCTGTTTCAACAGGGTCCTGATCCTGCCAATTTTCACTGGTCTCTCACACTTAGCCTCTGACTCCTGGAGCCTCTATCCTGATTCAGGTCCTGTACTGGATAGCTTTGGTTGTAAACTTAATACACCTGGGTAGGGAACTCTCTCTATTGGACTAGTCTGTGATCTTATCTGTGGGGCATTTTCTTGATTGTTGAGTCGATGTGGGAGGACCCAGCCCACGGTGGGTGGTGCCAACCCTGGGTAGGTGGCCCTGTATTGTATAACAAAGCAGGCTAAGAATAGGCCAGGAGAGCAAGCCAGTAAGCAGCATTCCTCCATGGCTTGTGCTTCAGCACCTGCCTCCAGGTTCTTACCTTGGGCTCCCTCAGTGATGAACTGTGACCCAGGGGATGTAAGATAAATAAACCCTTTATTCCCTGAGTTGATATTGGTAAGAGTGTTTTGTCACAGTGAACTAAATGTAAACTAAGACAGGCCCTTAATGGGTCCATCAGACAAGAGTGTCCAACCTGGTCTTTCTGTTCCCAAACTACTGAGTGCGCTGAACCTAGATCCATTTCTTGACAATCGACTACATTCATGTCACTGCACAGACACTGCTACAATGTCTTGGTGTTTCATCTGTTTACAAGCAGATCCTAAACTTCTGTTTTCTTAAATGAAGCTTCAGCACTCAGGAGGCTGAAACAGTACAAATTCCAGGCCAGTCTGGCCTACACAGTGAGACTGTCTCAAAAAGAAAACAAGCAGCCCGATGAGCTCTCATCCCGTCAGTCTGGGGCACTCACCACTTCACACCAGGGCCTTCATGCCACTCTCCTCTGCACCTTAGCCTCCTGAGCCCTTTCTGGCCCCCGGCACCCTTTGAGCCTCACCCTCCCTGGTTACATGAGCACCACTTACTGGTTAACAAGCACAATGCTTTCTACTAGGACTTGATTTATTCTTTTTGTATTAGAGACCCCTCTGTTCTCTGGACACCTGCAGTGCTGATGGTGTCCGTTACTCTACAATCACCACATATAAGACTATTCTGCATGGTACCTACCTTTTAAATGTCCTTTTTAGAAGTACAAATTGGAAGCTATCAACTTAAGAGAGTCATCAAACCTCAATCTTTAAAGACACCAAGATGGCCTCTAATTCTTTAAGCACAACTAGCCAGCTTAAAGCACCGCACCCCAGCACTGTGGCATGCCTCCATTCTAGGGCAGCATGTCAGACTTTCAGAGTCTGAAGCCCTCTCCATCTCTGTAATTCTATTAACATCCCTCCAGTTCACTCACTCACCCCACTGGCAGTCCTGATGGGTTTTGCCTTCAGCTTGGGGACCAAGACCTTCCGATACTGAGGAGGGACTGCAGCGATGATGTCCACCAGGCGGGGCTGGGCGGAAAGGCCGTGCTTGGCAGCCGTCTTGGTTTTCAATCTGAAAGCAAAGCATCTAGAACCATCAGGATCACCACATTTCAGACACAAATCCCAAGGATGACTGCACACCTTATCCTTGATGGCCACTCTACTCTTCTCTAGGAGAGAGGAGAGGATTAAAGCCCTGTGGATGCTGAGCTGGGTGTGGGGCATACACCCTTAGTCCCAGCACTCAGGAGGCAGAGGCAGAGGCAGGTGGATCTCTCAGAGATGGAGGCCAACTTGGTGTATATAGCAAGTTCCAGGTCAGCTGGGGCTACAGGGAGACACCATCTCGAAAAGATAAAAAAAAAAAAATCTGTGGATATCAAGGAAATAGAACAAAAAATGTTAGTAAGCTGCCTGCTCTTCTCACCCTCACATACCAGGAGGAAAACCCAAGGACTGTGGGGCCCAGGAGAATGCACAGAGGAGGTCTAGCTCCAAAGAGTCCAGCTTCCATCCTAAAGAGCTACTGATTCTTCCTCTTTGCAGCCTCAGTACTGACATGGAGGGGACTCAGGGTGGAAAGCTGTCTAGTGCACTGTGAGAAGCTCAGAGCCTCTGCTCTCTTCCTGTTGTGAAACCACAAATGTCTCTGAACATTGGCAGGTGTCTCCTGGGAAGAAATTACCCTGGCTGAGAACAGTTTTCCTAGATGAAATATTGACTATGCTTAAAAAGCCTAGACAACAAATCCTATTAATCTATAACAGTTATGAAACAACCACTTCTCCACGTCCCTTCCTGACTATAACCCTATCCCTAACCTCCAGAGGCAACCTTCACTCTAACCCCTGCCTGATTCCTACCATTTCTCTTTTCTGTACCCAGACTGGCTTCAAATTCACAATCTTGCTACCTGTGCTCTCAAGTGTGAGATCAGAGCTGTGCACCACTGTGCTTGGCTTGTTAGTTTTCTCTGCACTGTTACCAGCTTTTCTTTTCTTTGTGTTTACTGGTCAAGTCCTAACATTCACACTGTCTTCTCATTAACCCATCTAGAAGCATCTGTGGGATGCTGACATCACAAAAAAAATGGTATTTGAATACCTAGTATGCTCAATATACTTACTATCTATGCGTTTGGTATGTCAGGTGTGAGCCAGTCCTTTTGTGTGATGCACTGTAGTTAACCCTCACAGCCACCCATCCCAACCAAGGGTTGCTTCCAGAATGCAGAAGGGACTTTAACAAGTACTAGGGAGACAAGGAAGACGGGCCCAGAGGGAGGATTAGAGGTCAGAGTGCAGACACAGAAACAGCACTGCAAGCAGACAGGCTGGTTTGTGTGGAGATGCAATCATAGGACACCTGCGTTTTAAGAACTACACACAGGACAACTTGACGGACACTTAACAGGTTGGGAAAATAGGTTAGAAAGCCTGACTGAGAGGCCTTAATGCAATGGGCTGGGGGGAGTGGGGAGATTTTAAGGAAAACAATGGTATTAACTTTAGCTATCAATGACAAGAAATGTAAAAATAGGCAAGTAGAAATATTCAGCAGAAATAAGCCTGCATGACTGGAGTAGAACCAACCAGCACAGAAAGAAAAGATGCTGTAGAAAAATCTACAAAATACAACATCATCCCAGTTAGATAGGGTAGTTATCCTCATATCCACCCCTTTAACAAATGTTTTCAGGGAAGGGATCAGATACTGCAGCATATTAGGAAACAGTCATGCATGTGGCGATTACATGACCGGGGGTGAGGGAGCACCCTCTCTCCTCTGCCAACCTACATCAGAGTGAATCTATAGAGAGAACAAATGAAGACAACAGGGTGCCGAGTCAAAAGACCAGCCTCATTCAAGGGAGCAGCAGAGACCGAGCTGAGTGCGACTATGCAGAAGCAGATGAACATGTCAAAGCGGCTCTACAGCAGAGATGGGCTCAATTAGATTAAGGGCTCCAAGGGAGGGTGGTCTTTCAGAGAGCTGCTGCTTCTAAGGAGACAGCGGGAGAGTAGGATGTGATGGAGCAAAGAACAGGCTCTGGAGACGGCCGACCAGATCTCACTTATCCAAACTACTTAGCCTCTCTCTCTTAGATCACCGTCTGTTAAGTGAGAGGAACACTAGCAGTTACAGGGTTTTGGGGAATTAATTTAATTATTAGTGTGTGTACGTATGCACATTACGGCACAAGTGTGGTGGTCAGAGAACCACTTTCAGGAATCAGTCCTCTTTCTACTGAGGGACTCAGGATCAAACTCAGGTTGTCAGTTTTGTGCAGCAAACACTTGTAGCCACTGAGCCATCTCACTGGCCCCTCATACAGTTTTTCAAGTATTAATTGGGCTATTAGGTACAATGTACTTACAACAGTGCCTGTAATACTGTATGTGCCCAATAAATGTTGGAATCTGTTAGTATCAATACGCCATGAAACAATGTTACCATGTGAAATAAGAAAAACACAAGATAGAAAACAAATACTGGGCAATTCCCTAAAACAGACATGCTCCCAGGCAGAGTGGCACAAGCCTTGAAGTCCAACACTTAGGAGGCTGAGGCAAAGGACTGTCTTGCATTGAGGCCAGCTAGGGCTACACAGGGCTACATAATGAGGCTATGTGTCAGAGAGAGAGAGAGAGAGAGAGAGAGAGAGAGAGAGAGAGAGAGAGAGAGACACACATGGGGGAGCAGTGATAGAAACCTGCTACCTAAGAACAAGACTGGTCTCTCCTTAGAGACTCACTTACTTGTTTAGATCAATGTCTTTCCCCTGTTCATGAGCTTCAATCAGCTGCTTAATAACATCTCCTATAGTCCGCATCATCAGCTCAGCAGGGCTGAGGTCTCCTGGAAAGATAACATTCAACCATAAGAAATCAATGGGACTAAGACCTCCTGAAAAGATACTTTTCAACAATAAAAAACTTATTACTCAGCAAAGATTTCACATTTTGTGTATTTGGGAGTAGGTATGTGTGCCACAGCATGTGTGTGGAGGTCAAAGGACAACCTGAGGGAACTGGTTCTCTCTTTCTGCTGCACGAGTTCTGGAGATGGAATCTGGTTTGTCAGGCTTGGTGGCAAGTACCTTTACCTACTAAGCCATCTTGTTGGTTCTCGGTAAGAATTTAAAAATTGTATTTAGTAATTTTTCTTCCATAAGCATTTCAATGACTGTGGGGTACAGCTCAGAGAGCAGAGTGTTTAGCTTCTAAAATCATTTCAAATATACTAAATGACTGCTCAAGTTCATAAGACACTAAATCTCTATTGTTTAGGATCTGATTAAATCTTTTATATCTTCAATTTTAAAAAAACTGGCCTTATCTATATGTAGGAAAGGCTCCATTTAGAAGCACAGAAACTATGCGATTATGACATAATAAAGGAAGGATATGGAGGAATACTCTAGAAATAAACACAGAGCAAAGAAGGGAAGAAGGGATTAAATGTCTTGCCTTTAACTCCTGATTAGTAATTCTGAACATCTGTAGTCACAGAGAACATCTAGATGCATTAATTCAATCTCAGAACAGTGTGAAGCAGACAGAACAGGAACATCTGGCTCCTTCCTCATTACTGGCTTGAACTTACTATGTAGTCTAGTCTGGCCTTGAACTTGTGATTTTTCTGCCTCAGCTTCCTGAGTACTCAGTGCAGCATGCACCATTCTGCCTGTTCTGTCCAAGGGTCTAGATGTGTGGTTAAGATAACGTCTGTTCTCTGACATGACCACCTCCTGGCAAGTGCAGTTACCTCCTCGCCAAAGACACTACACAGCAGACACTGACATGTTTTTATGTGATCCTCCATCAGTCACAACAATTTATCCAAGCACGGGCATCAATCCAAAGCAGGACAATCTGAGTTGTTTTCTTCAAGAAAAACAACAACAACAACAACAAAATACAATCTCCCGAAACCTAAAAAAAGGCCCATATTTTTACCAGCTGACAACAGTGGCAGGATGTTAACTTGAGTGATGCCAGCAAGCAGGCCTCCTGCCTACTGGTCTGGAAAGACAAACAAGTCACCGAGAAGTATGGCTGAGAAAACCTGGAAGTTATGGTACCCTCTCATTTGCTTTAATCCCATTTGAAACCTCACAGTAACACTGTAAGGTTGAAACCATTATTCAATTTTACAGATGTGAAAAATGGGGCAAGGCAAGTTAAGACCTCACTGCAAATGGCAATTAAGTCTCAAACCCAGGTCTTTTCACAGCCCCCATGCTTTTCTCAGTGTACCACACTGTCACTGACTTAATGAGGTAAGGCTGATACACACAAAACAATTTGAGAGAAAAATCCATTCATGATCAAGGGCTAACTGATTTCCAAATCATGTAACCCAGCACTTCTAAGTTCTATGAAGTGTCTGAGAGGCCATATAACAGGTAGGCTGGGGGCAGGATGGGAAGAATCAATCTCTCTCTCCTACCCCCAAAGCACATCTGCTTTCATCTGTTCATATATAAGATCCTGTGCAAAACTTCGTTTGGAGGGTAGGCAGAGGTTAGGTTGGTAAAAATAAAGACTTGAAAATTACCTGAATTATACAGAAAAGAAAATTAGTAAGAAGAGGCTTCATGAGGAAATGAGGAAATGGCACAGGGGTCATTTTAAAGAAAGAGCAGGATCTGGATCTGGAGCGAGCAGGATGGAATAAAGTCAAGCATAAGAACTACCTATTCTAGTGAAAGAAGATCTCACTTGAATACAGGCTGCCTGAACAAGGCTCAGTAAACAACACGGTACAGAGTACACTGGTCATTAGGCAAAGGCATTAAATAGAACATGACAGTGGAGAATTTACATTCTCAATTCTGGAAATAAAAAGATGAAAGTAGTTTTAAAGAAAGATTATCCATATAAAGAATGAGTCAGAAAGAAGGTAAAACAGATATAAATTCACAGGGTATGGTAGCACACGATTTTAACTCCGGAGGCAGAGGCAGGTGGGTCTCTGTGAGTTCCAGGCCAGCTGGGACTACATAGAGACCCTGTCTCAAAAAGACCCCCTCTCCCCCGCAAAAAAAATCCCCACAAGTACAAGAGCCTGAGTTTGAATCCCCATATTAAAAGCCAGGCATGGCCACAACCATTCCTGTAACCCTAGAATGTGTGCAAGAGAGGGATACAAGAAGGTGGGGGTGGGGAGACATGAGGACACAGGACTATGAGAGAGATCCCTGGGGCTTGCGTAGCTCCAAGTTTAGTGAGAGATTCTATCTCACAGGAGCAGGGCAGAGTGTGTCAGAGCAGAACATGAGAAGTCCTCCTCTGGTCTCCATGTACAGGCCGTGTGCACCCATATATACATATGTATAACACACATCACAAATATCAACAAGACTCAAAGAAAGCCTTTAACATGACAACCCTTATCAACAAATCTCACAGGTCGACTAAGGATCAGCTAGAGCAGAAATACTTTTCAAACACTGCTGAAAGCCCATCAGGAGGGTGGGGGTGGAATGGGAGGAAATCATTTTAAGAGGTGAGTTCTAAGTAAGCACTCATGGGTTAGGGACAGTCAGGAGAAAAGCTGTCTGGTCTGTTCAACTGAGAAGAACCAAGCTAGAGAGAGCTAGGGGCAAATTAATCTAGGGCATGTTGAGTTCCATGACAAGCATCCAGATGCCAAGTTTGGAATGCTGTTTGGAAGAGAAATTCCAGTCAATGCCAAGAAGCACCAAAACCAAGAACACATTTACTTTGCATTTGATGATCTAAGGGTCACAGGTACTGCCTGACCAGTCAGCTCCACACCACCTAAGTATAAGTTTAGGTTGAAGAAGTTGTTTAACTGAATCGCAGCTTCTCTATGCATAAAATGGAGATGGTTGCCAGGTAAAGGCTCAATACACAGCAGCTACCATTCTGACAACCAATAACATTATCAGACCAACTGCTCAAGCAAATGTGCAGAGATAAGAAAATAAAACTGTGACAAATACTGAAAATCTGACTTCCTTCTGTTAAAAAAAAAAAAAGTAGAATTGCTTCGGGCCAACTCAGGATGTCAAAGAAATGGGAGGAAGGTCATGCAAAACTGTTGCATAGAATGCACGAACAATTCCCACTTTAAGGAATTATCAAGGCTTTTCCTATTTTAAGACTTTAAAGAGCATTTCAAATAAAGACGTCCAAAACGTTACCAGCTGAAGTCAGATGAGGTGTTAAACCAGCATCACGTAAACTGCTCAGGGAGCCCGTTTTGCAATCACAGAACTAATTGCATACAAGTCTCAGGGACTACCAAAGCGAGAGAAATCCCAGGACGGTTTACAGAGCATAGCAGTGGGGGCGGAGGCAGGGCTGCACCCCCCGCCCAACCCGGGTGGCGGGGCCTGG
The DNA here is from genome assembly GCA_035773235.1 of Eospalax fontanierii. Classification (NCBI taxonomy): domain Eukaryota; kingdom Metazoa; phylum Chordata; class Mammalia; order Rodentia; family Spalacidae; genus Eospalax; species Eospalax fontanierii. Next base: position 55,164,190 of record CM069542.1, on the reverse strand, counting down.
CCCAGGTAGCGGGCGCCCGCAGAAAGGTGGGGCCCACCGTCAGCGCTGGGCGGCCGCCCCTCCCCTGCCCCTCTCGTCCCTGTTACTTAGTTTTTCACCTTTCCGCTTCTGCCTCATCTCTGCGTGGTTGTTGGCTTGAAACCCTCCACGTTACTGAAGCTCAGACCAGGTAGAAAGTTCACAGCCGTAAAGCAACCCAGAACGGTTGTAAAAGGACGTGGGCTGTACCGTAAAGCGCTTCTCAGAAGAAGGCGTGCGCACCCCGCCCCGGTCCAGGAGACAGGAAGGGGCTCTGCATCCTGGTTCTGTGGTTAGGTGGAGAGACTGGCTGCTTAGGGTGCAGAAAGGAAGGGTGGAGAAGGGACAGAGCTTCATTCACTCGTTCGTTCATTCTTCATTCACTCATATTTGTTTTTATTTTATGTGTATGAGTGTTATACCTGCATGCATGTAAGTGCACGCGTGTAGTGCAGGGCCGTGGAGGACAGAAGAGGGTGTCGGATCCCCTGGAACTGGAGTTATGAACAGTTGTTAGCCGCCCTGTGAGTGCTGGGATTCGAACCTCTGTAAGAGCAGTCAGTGCTCTTAACCGCTGAGTCATCTCTCCAACCCCTTAAAACTTGTTTTTTTTTTAATTGAAGGACAGAGCATCTTTAAAGAAGCTGCGTCAAGAAACTAGAGTGAGGGCGTAATGCAACCAGAATTCTTAGGGCCAAAGCTCGGGCTTTGAGAGAGTCCCTCCCCCCTAATTCCCCTACCCCCAACAAGGCCCGGCCGTGGATCACTAGTACAGGGCAATTAAAGAGATTAATATTAGTGGGGGAAAAGTATTTTTTAATATGGCCGCATTGAGAAGAAGAATATAGCCGTAATAACGCTCCTGAAGTCAGTCTTTGGGGTTGCTGACGTGAGCTTTAGTTAAAAAAGAATTGAGGGCAAGGGGCAAGAGATGTGTTTATTTAAGCAAGCCTGGTTAAGATGTGATCTGGTTGATTATTGTCTCACTTCAGATTCTGGAAGGTGGTTAGAGCCCTGGCTTCCTTTGTTTGAGGGATCAGTTTAGTTTATGCAAGGTGATTGCTTCTGCTCCAGGGTGCAGCCTCTGGATACTGACCCTTACCTGTGCTGGGCAGCCCGGTGAGGTTTTGTTCTTCCTGGAATCAAGCTTTAGGACAGTGATTCTTTGTGCCTTCTGTCAAAGTAAAGGAAACAGACACAAAATGAAGACAGACCTGCTGGGCCTTTGTTCTGAGTTTAGTTACCTTGTGGACTCAAGTGAGGACTCAATGCTTTTAAACAAACGCAGCTTCTAAGTTACTGTTTTAATAATGTGAGGGCCACCACACTGAAACTGTTCTGGTCACGCTTTGTGATTTTTCAGTGTGTCATATTAGTGATTCTTATCTGTCCTTTAATATCATCCTACTACCAATAAACATAAATTAGCTTCCTTGAAAATATTTTAGGATCAGGGCACCTGCACATGATTTTTCTTCTTTTTTCACATCTTTATGGATTCCTTTGTTTCACCTCAAAATACTGGTTTTCTGTAGAGTCAGTTGATCTTTTCTTTCCAAAGATAATCTCCAGAGTACCATGGTTTTAAATACTGTCTCTGCTCCCAGATTTCTGTTCCAACCTAACTTCTTCGGTGTTTGATATACATCTCATATTTAACATGTTTAAAACAGAAATCAATTTGGCCTCCAAATCTGCTCTTTCCATGGTCTTCTTTACCTGAATTTACCATTGTCTTTCTCAGCACTCAAAAATTAGTGAATAGTGGAGTTGGAAAAATGGCTCAGCAGTTAAAAGCACCCAGGTTTGCTTCCCAGAACCCACATGGTGGCTAATAACCATCTGTAACTTTAGTTTCAGGGGACGTGACCGTCTCTTTTGGCCTCCAGGAGCATTGCACACACATGGTGTACTTATATACATTCAAGAGAAACACTCCTACACATAAAATAAATGAATTAGTTTTTCAAAGTATCTACAGTGGGAGAGAGACGTTGGAAGTTCAGCCATAAGAAGCTCAGTCATGGAGAGAAAGCTCAATCAGGAACTCTCGTTGACTGCCTCGGCTTACCTCGTCTGTTTCTGCTGGATGCTGTGCCAAGTTGATGATGTCATCTCTATATGCAATTTGTTCTTTTTCTTGGAGTTTCACCCTCAGGGGCATTTCTTTGTCGGGACTCTGGATGGGGCTCCAGCTGCCTACCTTAAAAGGGCTTCCCTCAGTCAACTTCCCATGGATGCTTCTCTCTCCCCCACCCACTTCTGTTTTGCCTTGCAGTATAACTCACTGCTAGGCCTGGTGCACACATGCCTTTAATCCCAGCATTAGAGAAGTAGATGCAGGTGATCTCTGTGAGATCCAGGTCAGTTTAGCCTACAAAGCAGGTTCCAGCCCAGCTGTCTCTTTTAAAAAGCAAGCAAGCAAAAAAAAAAAAACAAACCAGAAAAATCACTACCAGCACCAAAAATCTCACTCATTCAAAACAAAAATATAGGTGTACCGGACCATTCTCCAGGCCACACAGAACAGGATTTTACACTGCTATTGGGAGCTATAGGATATATTTTTTTAATCAGGGAAATGATATGATTGTACTTAAATGAATGCCTATCTGCTGGGCTGAGACTGGACTTGGGTGGGGAGTAGAAGCAGGTAGAGGGCGTAGGTGCCAATTAACTTGGTGATTTCCAGACTTTGATGCACATTAGAATCATCTGGAGGGCAATGAAAAATTCTGGTGCCTGGGCACATTCCCATTCCTATTAAATTGGCATATGTAGGTGTAGGAGCCAGGTATCCATGTGTTCTATAAGTTCCCCATGATTCCAATGTCAGCAAAGTCTGGGAACCACTGGATGAAGCAAGAAATTATTGTGGCTCAAATCAACGTAGAATGTAGTGGGAGTGATGGGGAGTCTTCTGATTCTGAATATATGATATATTTAACATTTTTTATTTTTATTTTATGTGCATGAGTATATTGCTTGCATGTACGTAAGTGCACTCATGTCATGTAATACCCATGGAGGTCAAAAGACGGTGTGGAATCCCCCAGAACTGGAGTTACTGGTGGTTATTAACTGCTGTGTGGGTTCTGGGAATTGAACCCAGGTCCTCTTCAGGATCTGTCAGTGCTCCTAACTGCCGAACCATCTCTCCAGTCATGATTCTGCTTATATTTTTGATGATTTCAATAAGACATCCATTCCATGTGGGATGTGGGAGAAAGACAGACATCAACATTGAGTGTGAGATCAAAGCTTTTGGATCGAGGAACTGGAATAATGCAGTTGTCAGTTGATATGGAGAAGGTTTTAGGTAGTGGGTGTTTCAGTGGGATTGACTTTGGATCTCTTGAACTTGAGATGCCTAGATGTGAAAGAGATTGTAGTTAGAGATTCCAATCCAGAGCTTTAAGTGTGTGGGTGAAGTTTAAAAATTTAAAACAGGTGAGTGTGGAGAGGAGAGACAAAAATCCAAGCTTTGGGGTGTTTTATTAACAGATTGGGGACAAGAGGAGCAGCTTGACGGAAACTGACCAGGTGTGTCCAGGAATGTGGGAAGAAAGCTAGGGGAGTGTGCAGCCCAGGAAAGCAAAATGTCAAGAAAGAGGGAGTTCTTGTTGAGCCAAGGAAAATGAGGTTGACTCGATCAGGATCATTGGGGACTGGCAAGGTAACAGCCTGACTGGGGTAGGTTTATAATAGGAGAGGATTGAGGTGAGTGTCCATAACTTTTGGAGGAGTTTTGTCATAAAGAAGTACAGGTAAATGAGGTAGTAGCTGGCTCAAGAGGAGTGTGTTGAGGGAGTAGGTGGCAGTGAGCTCATGTGCCGATCCAGTGGACAGTGAAAGTTTGATGAGTGAGAAGAGGAGGAAGAGTGTTCTACCTCATGCTTTGTGTGGAATGAGCAGCAGAATCTGGAACAGAAGAGAAGAGGCTCTCTTTTGACAGGCACACAGATGGGTCATCTGTTAAGGAGCTGCAGGGCAGAGCAGTGATGGGGTTAGGGTGTGATGGTGCTCTGTGCAAACTCTTTCAGTTGCTTCCGTATTTTTATTGACCTCGATGAGAATTTTGGAATGACCAAATTTCTAACAGGCCTAGCATCATGCGAAAGACTGTGGTAAAGAACACAGGCAGCTTAAAAAACTCCCCAAACTATTTTACTTTCTTACCACCCTGGAACATAGTTAACTTTTGAAACAAGAAAGCGCCAGTAGAGGGCACGCTAAGCACATGTTGTGTGACTATAAGAAGCACTTTAGCCCAGAGAGATAAGATGACCCAACAGTAATGATAATATTCACTTTGATCTCTGTTTTAAAATTTATATTGGCAAAAATATAAGAAGAAAAAGGAAAGAAGAAACACCAAAGCAACGAAACACCCTGAAATTTATGCTGGCATCTCAAGACCTTTCTTATAAGGGGAGAAATCTTTCAAAACTTCAAAGCAATTTTTAAGATACTCTAAATATTTGTCTTCAGTTCTTTGAAGATTTTTATTTGGTTACTTCCTGAACCCCAACTTTGAACTAAACACACACTTAGAGTACCTGATAATTCTTCTGGTAATGATCAAATTGATCTTTAATGGTGACACATAGCCAAGAGCTGAAAGTTCAAAAACAGGTTCTCCCCTGTACTCAGAATGATTGATGGTAGCCAGACAGTGTAAGGAAGTAGGTTTTACTTTCTGCCCTTCCTCACTGGCAAGCACTTTGAAAATATTTATTTTTAAAAATAAGCCTCTTGTAAGTCCAAGACCCACCTGGGCTATATAGCAAGACATTGTCCTAAAATAAAACAAAACAACAAAAACAATAAAATAAGAACTTGCCTTTCTTGCCAGCCAGCAGGCATTTTTCTGATCTGTTCAAATGAGCCAGATTGTCTAGAGAGCAGCTCCCCTTGGAGAAAGTGTGCTGTGGGATGCTGCCAAGATCTGTTTGGGAAGAAGTGGCCAGGATCTCCCTGATTGTGGGAAGACGGTAGAGAAGGATGCACAATTCCCAGTTTAATATGGTTGAAGTTTAAATGAAAAGAGAAAATAGCATATCTCTGTATGGCGGAGGAGGGAGGAGATTGGGGTAAATAGGCCCTGTGGTTAGTTCCACTTCCTCTGTGTGAATGTAGCCGCTAAGGGCTCCACATAGCGCATTCTTGAGATCTGCACCTTCTGTACAGAGGTCTATACTGGCCACCCTCTCCTTTGTGGACTCCTGGAACTGAAGCAGAAAGTGTTTTCTTGCTTTTGTTTCATTCCGTGACATCTGGTAAGTTGCTTCTCTTACCTTTTACTATTATTTATGATTTAAAAAATATAACATGGGCTTTTAAAATAGTTTTATATTTATAGAAAACTTGAGAAAATAGTTTAGAAAGTTCTCAGATATCTGCACCCAGTTACCCTTACTGTATCAGAGTGGCATATGTGATGTATGAGCCAGTGATGTTGAGGCTTTGTTGCTAAGTAAAGCCTTGGCCTCGTTCAAGGCTCTTAGTTTTTTTCCAGGGTCAGTGTTCTGTCTGGGGTCCCAGCTGGAACACCACACTGCACTTCACGGTTTTGTGTCTCTCTGTGTTTTCTTCTTGCCTTAACCTTTCTGAGACCTTAGTTTTGGTGATATTGGCAATTTGGAAGCAGTCTGCTCAGGGTTCCCTTCTATTGGCATTGATCTGAGATTTTTCTCATGGTTAGATTGGAATAAAGTGTTGTGGAAAGAAGATCACAGAGCTAAAGGCATTGCCATCCCACCATGAGGAGAATAAATACCATCTCCATGAGTTTTGACTATTGGCGTTGACCTGCATTGTCTGGCTAAGGTAGTGCTGGGTAAGTTACTCTTTCACTCTGATTTCCAAACTGTAGTCTTTGGAAGAAAGTCACTGCACAAAAAGTCCCCAGGCAGTGAGGACTCATGCTTTCCTGCACATGAATACTTGGAACTCTTCTGTAGGGGGATTTGTCTCTTCTCTGGGGACTGACTTTCTTTTCCTTCTACCTTGTTGAATCGGAGCCCCTGTGGTGGTTTCTGCCACTGTGCTGCTCAGAGTACTCCAGCTGAGATGACTTGGGAGCTTCTGGTCAATTCTCCTGCCTCGGCCTCCCATCTCTCTGTAAGAGTGCTGGGATAACCGATGTGCACTACTATATCAGCTTTTTACATGGGATGGAACTTGTACAGCAAGTATTTTTACCTGCTGAGCCATCTCCCTAGCCCCAAATGAGTTATTTCCTAAGGAAAATGAAATTTGCCTTTCCAATCGTATGAGTAAATTTCAAGGCCATGAAAATGCCAATGGACTAGAAATTGGGAAAACCAAGTTTTAGTTTGATTTAAAAAATACTACCTCGGGGAAGTCATTAATCATTTCTCCCAAAAGAAAACAGCTGGTGCAGGCATTGTCGGGGTCAAGTGACTCATGATAAGGAGAGAAACATTATTTTATGCCTTGCTACTGTGAGAAGCTTGGGAGAGCAATGCAAAAAATTAAAATTTATATTTCTAGAATCTGATAAAGTGTATCATGAAGATATCTGTGAATCTACTCACCTATTCACCTATAGGAGAGGGTTGGGGGGAAAACATGTCACCTCTGTGCCTCTTCCACATGACTGCGTTTGGCAGCAATACCTACGATGCTGGACATGTTGACTGATGTATTAATGTAACAGCATGCCTCTTTTTCCTTCAGGGATTTGAAAGTTTGGTTTCTGAACTCAGATATTTTAATCATTCTTGGACCTTACTACGTGAACTTAATGAGCATCCTGCTTCTCTCTGGGCTTCACAGTCCGTATCTGTAAAAATAAAGGTCCAGATAGAAGTTGCTTAATTTAGTCTTCAGCTGGTCTTTAACAGGAGTGACTGTGGATGGTGCATTTGAATCACTTTTGTTATTTTCATTTAAAAAGGAGGTAGCATACAAACCCAAACAGAAGAAACAGAGAATGAGAGTAGCAGGAGGAAGTGTCAAAGTCTCAGTTATTTAACAGGAAATCAGTTCTCAGCAACCCTTCCATATCTAGCAAACCGTCCAGAGCATCATTTAAAAGATGCTATTCTTGGGCTCAGTGCATGTAAATGAAAATAAGCACTAAGTGCAAACTCTGAGGGCAACCACATAGCTGAAACACAAGCGGAACAGACGAGCTGCACATGCGGAACCCTGCTGGTCTGTGCAGCGCACTTGGACTGCTTTGGATTAGTTCTTCCCAGAACCCAAATTGTCACAGCGTACCCTACCATTACTACCTCCCTTTGGTATGGGGAGACGTGGACTCCGGCATCGTTTGAGAAGGTTGTTTTCTCTTTAGGACAACAAATGACGTTAGGGTATTCTCCATCATGCAGCCTTACTTAGGAGCCTTAACCATTGGCTGTTGTTGGTGACCTTTCATGGTGAGACTTTCTGTCCTCCTAGCTGCTATTTAAGGTGGTACGAATCCACATCTTTCATTTACAGTTGGGAAACCCAATGCCCAGAATGATAAAATGACTTGTCTGATGTCCCACAGCTCCCCAGCTCTTTCGGTTGGTGGCAGAGTGAGAAGCCGAGCAGTGCTTGCCCCCACATGGTTCGGTTCAATGCTGATGGCTAGACTACACCACCATCCCCTGTGCTTAAAGGTTTCCTTTTTCCTTTCTTCTTTTTTGCTCTTTTTATGAAGGATTCCTGGCCATTGTCCAGGGTCTTAATTTGTCAACCAAATGATTCCCTCCTGCCAGTCTTTGAACTTGGCAGAAGGAATTCTCCACAACCACATTTCAGATAATTCCCACCGACTCCAAATTTCAGAGGTCACAAGCTGCTGGTGTTCTGGTACTGTGGCAAATATTTCGGCAGGAGGCTCACAGTTTGGTGTCTCCATTGGTATAGCTGAACTAAGTCTGACCCTGGCTAGTTGCATGCTTACAGCTTTTTCTGGACATGATGTACTGTTGATATAGTAAATGAAATCAGATGAACTTTCCCTTGTACCTGAAAGAAGCCCAGACCACTGCCCATATTCCAGAACTCAGCGAGCGTGCCTGCTTCTGTTCTCAATGCTAAATGTTTTATGTGCTTTGATCCATATCTCTGTGAGAATGAATGGCCTTAGTCTCAAGATGAATTTTAAGGCATCTTCAAATCCAAGATTCTGTGTTCTTACTTCAAACGTTCTCTAGTTCACTGACAGTATGGCAGTAATGCTTTGGCTGTGATTGATTCATTCTCTTGGGCTTCATCTGGAGCTACTGTCCCTGCCCCAAGAATTTGTATTCTAGAGCACAAATTGTCCTGGCAATCGACAGACTCTTGTCTACCAGTGATACCGTATGTTTTCTTGGTGTCCAATGTCCACAATGTGGAAAATGACTAATATGTGCGTGATGGTGGCTCACTGAACTTCCCTCCTCAGAGAACAGCAGAACTCTGTGCTGTTGTCTCAGTTTGTGCCTGGTTATTGTTAGGCAATACTCTAGACTTACCATGTTGGAACTGCTCTAAGCTTTTTTGTCCTCTGTCACATAGGTTCTGATGTGATGCAGTGTTTCTAATTGAGTATTTCAAATGAGAAGCCATTGTGTCTCTCATGAAACTTGGACCTCCCTGAGCGCTTCAAATAAAACCACAGAATCTTGGCGTTTGAAGAAGCCCTAAGATTTACCTAGTCCATTACCAGATGGTCATACACATAAGTGTAACTTTTTCAGACTTCTGTGGTGGCAGAAAACACCTTACTTTTAAAGAGAACTCATTCCATTGATTACAGTTGTCCCCTTACCCTTGAGAAGTGTACGCAAAGATCATTGTATGCTTGGAACCATAACAGCATAGAACCTTGTGTATGCTGTTTTTTCGCTATATATTCATACCTATAACAAAACTTAATTTTAAACCTAGTCATAGTAAGAGATTAATGACAATAGCTAACAATTAATAAAACAGTTATAACATACTACAATAAAATTGTTGACATGACACACAGTTCTTGCTCAAAGTGAATAAGAGATAGTTTATTCTAAGCCAACTATTATTGTGGCCCAGGAACATGGATTCAGGTTGCCCCAAATAAAATGTTCCACTATGAGAGTATTTAGAAGAACTTTGTATAGAACAAAAGAACGTCATACGTCAAATGCACTATTGGAGGTATCAGATAAATGGATTACAGAAAAGTGGGAAAATCTCTGTTTTAGATTTTACACATTATCTAATGACATTGCAAGCTTCTGGGTTGGAAGCAATTAGTAGTCTGCTAAGTTAATACATTCCAAAGGTTTTACCTGGAAGTCAAAAGGATGCTAGGTCAGATATAGAAGTGGGGGATAAATGACTATTAAGGGGATTAAAGACAACCTAAAATAATTTTGGCTCTTGATCTGTAACATTCCAACTATCTGCAATCACAGAGTCCTAATCAGTCAGTCTTTGGACTCCTCAACATAGGAATTTTTCATAAAACTTCATTCATGATATATGAATGTGCTCTCTCTCAAAATAATATTATTATGCTTTTACTTTTCATTTAAGAGGTACTTCATGATTCCTTTTGGTCTATCTGCATTGTCATTGCTCCCCTTACACTGTAGTGCCATTATTAAATAGTGGTTGCATGAACACACGCAGAGCGGGTGCCACAACTGGGGATCTGATGTTTTAGATAGAGAATGATGAATGGCTTCAGATGCAGCATGGGTATGCTAGACCAGGGTCTGATTCATGTCCTAAGTAGGAAGAGCTGGATGATGTGAGATTTCATCATGCTACTCAGAAAGGTGTGCCATTTAAAGTTTATGAAACATACGAATCAATTATTTCTGGAGTTTTCTATTTAATGCTTCTAGGCCGTGGTTGTAGGTAATGGAAACCATGGAGAATGCAACTAGGGCTCAGGGGGCACAGCGACGCTCAGGAATGTTAAGCCAAACTGCTTTCTGGTACTTTCCGTCCAGTGGGTCTTGGAGCATAGAAAAGACACATCTACAATGTACCTACTTCACATGCATCTCTACATCTTGCACGGCACTGTGAAGTTCCCTACCATCTCCCACCTTGCCTGAGTCTTCCTTTCCTCCTGTCCAGCATTCTCAGTGCTTCGGAGCAATCCTTGCTTTACTTCTTCTCTGTACACTCATCTACTTGTTCTTCTAACCAAGTCTGTTTCTCTATTTAAAGAAAGTCCTCATCAAAATCTTCCCATCCACTGTTTCATTCATTTAGTAAAAAACATTTCTTGTCTATCTCTTCTATCAAGAACAGTAACATTGAATGAAATGCAGTTTCTCAGCCCCGAAGAGCTCTTAGTTCAATAAAGGGGGGGGGGGGGGCTCTTGAGAAGAAGCCGTGATCATTGATCTGAGCATGGTGCTATTCACCTGTAATCCCAGCACTCCAGAGGTGGAGGCAAGAGGATTGTGAGTTGGAAGTCAGCCTGGGGCTAGGCTGATAGAAAGATATTGTGTCAAAACAAAAAGAAAGAAAAAAAAGTCCGTGTAACAGCTGTGCCTAGAACAGTGGGGACCCAAGCGGGGGATGATTGGTAATTCAGATACTGTATCACAGGGCAAATGCTAAGAACAAAACAGGAATTCACAGGGAAAAAGAGGGTTAGAGAATCCCAGTGTGCTGGGTACCTGGAAATTCACCAGAATACCCTGCCCTGGGGAAACACAGGGGTTGGGGAGGGGGCAGTAGCCTGAGAGTGGGCTGCAGGAGAAGAGAGGGAGATTTAAAGTGCTTGGGATCTTGCACAGAGTCCCACCACCTTCAACCAGCATGTGCCAAGAACAGAAGCCATTCAGTCAGGTCAAGTCTATAATCTGAACTAAGAATAGGTTGTTCAACGGATGAACTGTGATTTTAATTTAAATTAAATGAGGCATGGTCTTCCTCACTAACGGCTATGGGACTAGTGGACATTGATGTATCAGGAAGGTTTTGCATATTTCAGAAGACTGGTAGCTCTGCTTCTGAAATATACAGCTGAGTGCTCCCCGCAGAAACAGCAGCAATGGAGAGTGACAGCTCTGGGGACGCCCCTCGTGTTCCCCTATTCTCCCCTGTGTGTGTAGAGACAGAAAGAAGCTCTAGGATGGTGCATGCCTGCTTGCTCTGTGTAGAGTCCTCTGTTCTGAGCCCCCATGGGGCCCTGGATCTTCTTCACATGCAGTGAACTAGCACAGGCAACTTGGATACTTCCTTAGGAGGTGCCTGCTAGCTCCCTTGCAGATGCCCCATTCCTCAAGACTGCATATAATCAACCCACTCCCCCATAAAATGTCCTCTTATTGAAACGGTGAGGTGTGGGGACAGTCCAGAGGGACTGAATTACTCAGCCTCTCTTTCCCCAATCAGTTGACAGTAAAGAAACATCAACTCTAGCTCTACAATATGTAAACAGTCCAAGTAGGTGCTTGCTGGAATTAAATATTGGCACAGGTTCAAGTTGCCTGACTGGGCCACTGACCTTGCCCATTGCCTGACTGGGCCACTGACCTTGCCCAAAGCAACCAGGACGTGTAACTTGGTCTCCATAGTGCTGGCCACTATAATTTTATCCTCATTTCAGAGCAAGTTATCTGAAAGATCTCAGGTGATAGCAGTTTAAACCTCCCTAGATACCAGGGTGATGGAGAAACGATGATCACATAGGGATCTCCATCACGGTAAGTAGATGAATGTTGTATGGGGCATTGTGAGGGATTCAAAGAGAAGTGAGGCTTGCTGCTCTTTAGGCTATTGGAATCTCAGGGCAGACAAAAAGCAAACAGGTTTATGTATGGTTATTTTTTTATGTTTATTTTTCTAACGAGTCAGGATCTTAGTGTGTAGCCCAGGCTGGCCTTGAGCTCTCCATCCTTCTTGCCTAAGTCTCCCAGATGCTGGGCTTGCTACTCTACCTGGTGGGTGTTCTTTATTTTTAATGGATGATTCTTTTCTCTTTGTTCTTTGTTCAGGCTGATTTTCCTCAGCAAACCAAAGGAGCAGTTGACATAGCAGGAACTGGCAGAAATGGAGGTTTTGGTGGGTCTGGAGCCACGCTCAGGTAACATCGCTGTGAAATTGCTGATTACTGCTGTTTGGTCAGAAGCTGAGACCATAAACATACTTTCCATTCCTTGCTCTTCAGTTGAATGCTGCTTTCTCATGACAAGTTTTATTTCTTATTTTACATATATGATGTATATGGGTGTACCCATGTAGTACAAAGCCCACAGAGGTCAGAGAAAGGCATCAGATTTGCCTGGAACTGAGTTACAGTGGGGGCTGATAGCCATCCAGCCCCTCATGACATTTTAATAGCAAATGGATATATATGTTTTCAATGATGATTATACTACTTTATTCAAAACAAAGTGAGATATTTGAATATTATGTATATAGAGTTTTTTTTCCTTTTTGAAAAAGACATTTCCATGGCTAAAGAGATGGCTCAGGGCACTGCCTATCCTTGCAGAGGTCCCAGGTTCGATTCCTAGCACCCACATGGCAGATAACAACTCCAGTTCCAGAGGAATTCGATGCCCTCTTCTGACCTCCAAGGGCACTGCATGACATGGGTGCACTTACATATATGCAGGTAATTGACTCATAGACATAAAATAAATAAATAAAATTTAAAAAATATAAAAAAATTTCCAAAACCCATCTTGGACTCTCTGAAGTCCAAGTAGAAAAGTTTAAGGCCCTCAGAATAATGAGCCAGGTGGTTTTCCTCAGAAGGGGAGATGTAGGTCTATGAAGTGTCTCCCCGAAGAGACCTCCCTGAGGCTGAGTCCCATTGGGGGCAGTGTGGGTGTTCTGCCGCCCTCAGTGGGCTGTGCAGGTCCCTGGGGGCCAGCGAGAGCCTTTCCTAGGAAGCTGCAGAGAAGTAGCTTCCACATAGAGGAATGTGGGTGTATCTCATCCTTGTTTCCAGAACTGAGGAGGAAAACTTCCTCATCCCGATGGGAAGCACTCCCCGGGGAAAGGGGAAGCAGTATTTCTAGATCAGGGGGTAGCAGCCAGTACTGAAACATGTCTAGGCAAGCACACCAGACAGAACCTCAACTTGTGGGTCCCCTTAGCTGGGCTCAGGGCTGGGGAGGGGAACTTTCACTTGGAAGGCATGGTGGTAGTCTTTAGCAATGGGCTGACTCTGCCATACAGCCGCATGTCCTTCCTGCAGGCTGTTAGGGATCTGTTTACACAAGTGACACCTTGTGGCAGCAAGAGGCAACAGCCAGTAACAGGCTACATCTTTGTCCTGCCTGCATCTGCCCCTCTCGCTCCTTCCTAGATGATTCAGTGTAGCAAGCTGGAAAAGACAGGTGAATGCCTGGGCAATTGAAGAGGGTAATAAGAACCACGATACAAGTTCAGGCCAGCTACAGTTTAATATACTTGACGTGGTGAAAGTCCAAGATGGAATATTTTATCCTTTCCAGGTGGTTTTTCATTTTGGAAATTGAGAAAGGAATTTTAAATCCTGCTGTTTTATCTGAATTCTTATCCCTTGAGTTTAGAAGCTCCCAGTCTCTTACCAGATTAATTTCTAGGTCTTACAAAGTTGAAATAAGGGCACTGGATAGATGGGGTTGTCCCTTGCTTTATATATATGCCTAAGAGATTATGAGAACATTGCTTACGCAAAAAAGTTCCTGAGTTACAAGTGGACATCTTTTTACATTCTTTCACAGATGTTTATGCAGGCTTCTTGGCATTCTGAAATGCCTCTTGAAACAGGGGTTACAGTGTTCAGCCTGCAGCTGGCCCAGGTATCTTAAGGGCATGCTTCTTCTCTGCTTCTTCCTCTCCAGCCCTGACCACAAAGCCAACAACCACTTGAAATTTAGTTGCAGTGCAGTCCTGAAGTTGATCCAGGATGGATTCTTCCAGTTGAGCGCAATCATTTCCTGAGATAGAAGGGTGTAACGTACAAGCTTTTCCATTTGTCACAGCATGAGCCTGAGGTGGCAGAGGTTCGGCCTTGGCAAATGCATGACTCTGCTCTGGAATGCTCTATGGTTTATGAGCTGGCTGGAATCTGTGTTGGAAGATGCTAGATTAAACAAAGGGAAGGGTGCTCTCACTGTGTGGGAAACCCACATCTGGAAACCCAGTGGCTAAGACTGTACCTTGTGCTTGGGCTGCTGCCCTGGGTCCCCACTGAAGGTCTTTGACATTCCTTCAAAGAATATGATGTTCTTAGGTCATACTCAGTTTGGGGACCTTATACCCTTTTTATATGTGCTTAGAGTGGCGCCTCTTGGGGACCGACTCTTCAGTTCACCCACATAGCTGTTCCTTAGGTACCAGCCTAAGGAGCACTGGGTGAGGACCATTTCCAACAACCCTTCCTCCAAAGACCCAACTGTTGCTCCTTTCTAGTCAGGTGAACAACAAAAGGGGTGTTTTCAAAAGCCCACCAAAGCACAGCTTTGGAGTTAGACACTTCTGGAAAGTTTATGGACCATATCAGCCTTTTTAGCTCATAACTAAGTCATCAGTTCAGTGGATGACTCCATGCTGACTTTGAAGATAAGCTCCCGATTTCTGTTCCTGCCTGTGTACAGAAGCAGCCGCTAATGTCTGCGGGTGAAGGAGGGAGGAAAATTCCTTCATCTCCAAAAGGCATCTTTTTATTCTATTTTATTTATTTTTGTGATTCTAGGGATTGAAACCAGGGCCTTATACATGCTAGTTAAGTGCTTTGCCACTGAGCTATGTCCCCAGCCCCTTTTTATTTTTCTTACATTTAATACATTTATTTTTATTGTGTTTGTGCATGTATACATGAATATAGGTGCGTGTATACATGCGTGTACATGCATATAGAGGCCAGAAGTAAATGCAGGGTGTCTTCCCCAGTCACTGTCAAATTTTTATTGTTTGAGACAAGCTCTCACTATGTAGCCCTAGCTGGTTTGGAACTCACTATGTAGACCAGGCTAGCTTGGAACTCACAGAGATCCATTTGCCTCTGCCCCCTGTGTGCTGGGATTAAAGGTGTTCACTACCATACCTGGCCCTTATTTTTATTTTTACAAAGTCTGTATTGATAATTCACGGACTATATAATCTGCACGTCACACAGTTCAATGGCCTTTAGTGTGTTTAGAGGGTCGTGAAATCACCACCTTCCATTTTTGAACTTTTGGGGTCAATTTCATAGATGCTTATAATGAGTTATAATTATATTCCACCTCATTTTGAGGGGTAGTGTCACTCACTGAACTTGGAACTCACTGATTAAGCTAGGTTGGCCTACAGGGAACTCCAGGGATCCACCTACCTCTGCCTCTACTGGGGTTACATGACCCCCCTGGACTTTTTATATGGGTGCTGGTCATTGAACTCAGGTCCTCTTCCTTGTGTGGCAAGCACTCTACAGACTGAGCCATCTCCCCAGACCCTATTTTAACTTATTTTGAGATAGGCTCTTACTAGGTATACCAGGCTGGCCAAGAAATCATGCTTCTGCCTCAGCTGGGAGCAGGGAGTACAGGCATGTACCTCCAGGCCTAGCTGAAAGGCACCCATCTAACAGGAGACCATCTAAAACTGTTATAATGCTTCCATTTAATCAAAACTTTGAGGCTTAGCAGGTTACTTGCCCTCATTACCCACCTGTTCTTGCCTCTGTTCTGCTTATGATCAAGGTCTTTCTTCATCTGACAGGCCTGTCTGATTCCCATACTTAGCTCAGCTTTGGAATTTTCCCTCCCTGGTTTGATGTCCATTTAAGAAAATATTTTGTTATTTTTATTTTATGTGTATGAGTGTGTCACCTTGCATGTATGTCTGTGCCCCTGTGTTGTGCAATGCCCGTGGAGGTCAGAAGAGGGCGTCAGATCCCCTGGAACTGGAGTTACGGATGGTTGGTAGCCATCAACCACCAACTGTTGGTAGCCATGCGGGTTCTGGGAATAGAATCCGGGTCCTCTGCAAGAGCAGCCAGTGCTCTTAACTGCTGAGCCATCTCTCTGGCCCTCCAGTTTGATTTCTTCACACTGGCATTTGGTGAAGACTATCCAGCTCCTTTGGCTACTGAGGACATACAAATAGAAACTTTGCGTTTTTTGGAATCCAATGTGTGATGATTAAGGTTGGTGGTTAAGTCGACAAGATCTAGAGTCACCTAGGAGACAAACCCCTGGACATGTCTGTGAGGGAGTTTCTGGATTGGGTTAGCTGAGGTGAGAAGAGCCACCATGACTGTGGGTGACGTCATTCTATAGGCTGAAGTACTGGACTGAATAAATGGAGAAGCTGTGGTGTTCATTGCTCTCAGCTCCCTGACTGTAGACCCAGTGTGACCAGCTGCCTTGTGTTCCTGCCGCATGTGCCTGAATAAGTCCTTCCTTCCTTCCTTAAGTGCCTCTGTCACAGTATTTTGTCACAGTTATAAGAAAAGTAACTCATACAAAATGGAAGAAGCCTTAGGGCCCAATCTGGGACAACTCCTCCAAGCTGTTCTCTGATAGAATTTACAGGCAGGTGGATCCAGTGAAGGTGTTCTGAGGCTCTTTGACTTTGTGAATTGGCAGAGGTGAGACAAAGATCCCGTGTCCCCAGCTTATAATTATATATACCCTCTGTTTATCTCCAGCAGACCATGATCAATTTCAAGAACCCACAAAGAAAAGACGCAGGTCAGATAGAGAGCAGCGGTTCCAAGCATTTCCCTCCATGGAGAAAAGTGCTCTTAAGGAATGTGAGTCCCATGAAACGGTGGTATGGCTTGTGTCAACATGGCTCTGTGTTTGCCAGATGTGTGCAAACACTCAGAGGAAGAAGGTGAAGTTCTGAAGCCAAGTGAAACATCTCATGCACTTACTTCTCAGTCTCCACAGAGATATGCTGTTTGATCATTTATCTCCAGGCTGCTCTGAGTAGAGGGGTTGTTGCCAATCAACATCCTCATGAGAAGAATGTCTACAAATGCTGGCTAGGTGCTTTAGTGGGTGTTTATACAGTATCCACAGGAGAGAAGAATCTAGACGGACTGGAGTCCTTGGGAGCACATTAAATGAGTTTGTTATAAGGAAATGCTGGTTCTCAGGAGGTTGTCCGAACGGATATCACCTTGTCTGATGAGTCACTAGCTCTAGTGACAGGAAGCTTACTCCCTAGTTTAATTGCTCTCTCTTTTCATCCTCTTCCCTTCCCTGCGGTATTCAACAGCCTCCTTTGGAGACTGTGTACTTGCTCTTGGCCAGGTACATCCCAGATAATACATTTCTGTTGATTTCAGATGAAAAACTAGAGTCTCGGACCAGGAGGGTTTTGAGCAACACTTACCAGAAAATGATTCAGTCTGTCTTCTTGGATGATAACATACCCAGTGGGGTCAAGTATCTCATGTGAGTCTGAAAGCTGTACCCTCCAACTGGATGCTTGTGTGTTTCCTGGGGCAATGGTAGGTGTCCACCCACAAAGTAGTTTCAATTAGAAACAGCATAGAAGGATGGAGAAAAACTCCACAGCTACAGGCTATAAACATCAGTAATATTAGCAGTAGCCATTCACTGTGTGAGGAGTTTGTCTTTACAAACCCCCAGTTTTGTTTTATCCTCCCAATACCCATAAAGTCAGAGATAATGAGATTGTCCCATTTTACTGGAACTGATGTTCAGAGAACCCAAGTCATTGAGGAAGGTCACATTGTTGATAAGAGGAAAGGTCCCAAACCCTGCCAAGCCATGTGACTCCGAGCTCCTGTCCTCACTTATCTGTGCTGAACTGACCTGCAGGAATGCCAAAGAGATAGTCCCGTTCAGTAGACTCTACATTGTTCCTTGTGCTCCTTTACCTCTGTGTGAGTTCAAGCAGGTACAAGAATAAACATTCTCTACAGAACACAAACAAGGATGCCTCCTGACTGTGTAGACAGTACAGGGGTTTGTGGGGAATTACCTTCATCAAGATTTTTGCATAGTCCCTTTTGCTCGCCAGTCCACATCTACGTAGTAAACAGGGAATAATATTCCCCTTAGATCGCAGAAAGTGTAGAGTGCTGGAAGGATGTAGCGGCTCGCTCAGGTTCAGACCTCAACTTCTCTGTGTTCTGTTCCTCCATGTGTCCTTCCGGACTTAATGTGCGTTTTGAAACGGATGCAGAAACAGGCTTCTTGCCTTGATTGGAAAGCCGCCATTGGACCCGATCTATGTTGGGTTACTGGGAAGCACTGGAGCTGGAAAGAGCTCCCTCATCAATGCCCTCATCCAGCAAGCTATGTTTCTACCAGTTTCTGGAGAAAGCATTTGCACATCATGTATTGTACAAGTGAGGTCTGGCTGCTGTGAGCAGTATGAGGCCAAAATCCACCTTCTGTCTGACCAGGTAGGCCAGCCCCCATCTCTCACTCCCTCATTCCTCTTCTTCTTCTCTCCCTTTCTTCCCTGAAATTTCCCTTCACACTATCAGAGATACAGTTATATTCCTTGTAAATGGAGCGCATAGGCTGGGGAGATAGCTTAGTTGGTAATGCGCTTGCCATGCAAGTATGAAGACTTGAATTTAGATCACTAGAACCCACGGGAGAAAAAAAAAGGCAGGTGTGCCTGTAGTCCCAGCACCGGGGAGGCAGGGATATTGTGGCTTGCTAGCTAGCCAGGCTACCGGAATTGGTGAGGTCCGGGCTCAGTGGGAGAGAGGTTTCAAAAAAAATGAGAGATTGAGGAAAACACCCAGTATCAACCTATAGCCACCCCAACGAACATGCACGCGCACACACACGCACCCCTACAGCACATTCCTCTGTTGAACGAAGAGAACATTTTGCAGAGCGAGGACGTTCAGGAGAGCGAGGTGGGGTTCTGGCCCGGCTCTGTGGCAGTCATTTTGAGAGCTGTGGATCATCCATCTCCCTCTTTGAGCACCTGTTTTCTCAGTTTTCGTTTTCTTTCTGTTGCTACAATACAACACTATGACCAAAAGCAACTCAGAGAGGAAAGGGATCGTTCTAGCTCACGCTGCCAAGTCACAGTCCATTAGGGACGAAGTCAGGGCAGGAACTCAACCGCGGAAGCATGGAGGAACACTTGCTGAGTGTCTTGCTGACAGACTCACGCTTGGCTAGCTTTCTCACATTCTCGGATCACCTGCCTGGGAAATAGCCAGGCCCACAGTGGGCTGGGCCTTCCTGCATTGATTAAGACACTCAAGGGAATCCTCCACAGACAGGCCCACAGACCAACCTGATCATCAGTTCCTCAACAGGTGTGTCAAGCTAATGGGGCTAACCAGGACACTCATTTAAAAGACAAAGGGATCAGGGTAGCTGGTTTGGGGTTTGCAAGTGTGTATTCCCAGTCCTCCTCAGGACAGCGTGCCTCGTGCTCTACCCTTCCGTTTGTTACTATGTTCTTTCCATCTGTGTCAAGAGGAGTGGGGGCCTGTTCTGCCTTGGCAGGAGTGGAAGGAGGAGCTGAAGAACCTGACCAAGCTCCTGCACAGGACCCAGGGGCCCAGTGAAGGGGCAGATACGTGGGACAGGGATGATGCAGTGGAGGAGGCCACCTGGAAGCTACAGATGGTCTATGGAAGTGGGGCTGAAAGGAGGAGCTACGAGGACTTGCTAAGGATGAAGCCCAGAGGGAGGATCCCCACCTCGAGAATCATCACTCTTAAGGCAGAGGAGGTACTGTCAGGATATCTTTTTCATTATTATAGGTCTTAAGTATAACAGTTGAATCTATCCAGGGCAACTGCCCAAGGTACAATGTTTCTATCAGAAATACATTGGCACTCAAACCAGAATTATCCATCACACAAATTACCTTTCATTATTATTTTTGATTTTTTAAAAATTTTGTGTATATGTCGGGGGCACTCTGTGTCTGAGCACTGTGCCCATGGAGGCCGGAAGAGCATGTTATATCCTTTGGAGCTGGAGTCATAGGCAGTGTGAGCTACTTGGGTGCTAAGAACCAAACTCAGGTCCTACAAAAGCAGGACAGACTCTTAACCCCTGAGCCATCTCTCCGGCATTATCTTTTGTTATTTATGGCTCTTAAGTGGTAATCTTTGGCATCTGAATGGAATCTTTATGTGCAGAACATACTAGTTAGTTGAGGGTTAATTTGAGATGTTCTGGATACCAGTGTTAAATAAGGACATGTAAAGATCTGAACACATGGGATTTATCCATTTTTTTCATAAGACATTTGGAGGCAATCATCTTGGGTTGATTTAGTAACTCAAAAATGTTGAGCTAACATGTCTTTGGTCCTCTTGGCCTTTGGGTGTACTTGTTGCTTCTTAGTCATAAGGTTGCTGCTGAAGCCTAGACTTTGCAGTCAGTTTCATGGGAAGAAGAGGATAAATGTTGGCATCAGCCACATCTCTCTTTTCAGGAAGTAAAAACACTTCCAGAAACACCGTTGATAAATTGGTGTGTAGACTTCATTGTTCAGAACGCGGTCACATGGTCCTTCCTCACTGATATAGAGAAGGCAGGAGGCTGACTTGTCCGATTGGCGTAAAGCTGTTCAGGACTCTGCCGGCACGGGTGAGGGTTGGGATGGATACTGATGGGCATCTAACAGTACTTCTTACTTTCAGAATTGGTATTCATTTTATTAAGTTGAAATTCAAATCTGTATTAGACAAAACATTTATGGAACCAACATTTAATTTATGAACATTGTATTTAAAAACTTAGCTTTTTTTTCTGTGGTTGGAGAGATGGACAAAAGTGCTTACTGCTAAGCCTGATGACCTGGGTTTGATTCCTGGAACCACATGATGGAAGGAGAGAACCAATGCTGCTAGTCGTCCTCTGATCCTCACATGCATACTGTGGCATGCATGTACCCCATGCCCCCCAATCAATCAGTCAATCAGTCAAGCAACCTAATCAATCAATCAATAAAAACCCCTAGTTTTTCTCATTTTAAAAATTCATCTTCAAAGTATTCTTCTTTTTTTAAAATCTGGCAATTTTTATACAATTTAAGAGCAGTTGATTACATGTTCCTAAAATTTAGTATTCAGTTAGTTTGTGAACAACAAAGAAAGTCCTTCTTAAATATTTAAGATTTTATTTTGAATTATATGAATGTGTGTAGAGGGGGTCTGTACATCTGAATGCAGTTGCCAGTAGAGGCCAAAGGCATCTAGTCTCCCTGGAGCTGGAGTTTCATGTGGTTGCGAGCTGCTGGAGCTAGGCATTGGGAAGGAAACTCGAGTCCCTTGGAAGAGTAATCCATGGTCTTAACAGATAAGCTATCTCTCCAGCTCCCCTTTTAAAATATTTAATGACACTTCATAACTAAATATTCTTAGACTTTTAAATATCATAATCAAATTAAGCATATTTGATTCTCTCAAAATATTTCAAATACTGAGCCAGACATGGGGCAGATGCCTGTAATCCCAGCTCTTGGGAGACTGAGGCAGGAAGATGTTGAGTTTAAGGGCAGGGAGGGTTATATAGCAAGACTCTGCATTCTAGGCTATGTAGTAAGACCCTGTCCTGAAAAAAAAATCATGCTGGGAATACTTAGAAATTAAATGAATGAAACCTTTTCAAAGCACTTTGTTACCTCTTGTGTTTGTAGAAAATCAAACTAATATAGTTGCCATTTCTAAGATGAAAGTCAATTTTGCTATTAAAATGATTGTATTTAGATTTATTTATTATTATTGTGTGTATGTATATTTGTATACGATGTGTGTATGCCACAGAATATGGATAGAGGCCAGAGGACAACTTTGTGGAGTTGGTTCTCTCCTTCCACCTTTTATATGGGTTCCTGAGATTGAACTCAGGTCATCAGGCTTCATGGAAAGCACGTTTACTCTCTGAGCCATCTTGCCAACCCTCAAATGATTACATTTTGATTTTTAAAACCATGGGTGACACATGATGATTGGTTACTTGATCTGAATATATGCCACCTGCACACATTATCTCAAGATAATGTTCACTTATTCAACACCTCTGTATTTGCAAATATTTCCCCTAGCATCACGGATTTATCCACTGAAATCAGCACAGCACACCGTCTCGGGAGTGAGGTCACACATCCAGAATTTCCACTGGGGAGTCTGGACTGAGCTGAGGGAACTTGTGTTCACCTTCCCCAGCACTTTACCCTGAGCCCTGCTGCTCTGGGCCCTTGTCTTATAGAAAGAGGCTTTTTAAGTCATGCCTCTTCCTGCTTGTTCTTCTTCCTGTACCTGCTCTATTTTTAATTACATTGTCTTAAAGAGCTTTTACTATGTCCTCTTTCACAATTTGTTGTTTTTGTTTCGGTCTTTTTGAAACAGGGTCTCCCTGTATCCCCAGCTGACCTGGAACTTGCTATTCAGGCTGGGCTGGCCTTGATCTCACAGAGATCCACCTGACTCTGCCTCTGAGTGCTGGGATTAAATGCATGCACCACCATGCCTGGCTACAGTTTGTCAATTTTTTATGAATTGGTAAAATTTGTCATTTCATACTTGAATTGCAGTTCACTAAATTTAGCTAAACTTGCTTAAGGACTTTCACTCTTAAGACTGGAGAGATTCAGTTAAGAGAGCATTCTGCTTTTGCAGAGGACTTGAGCTCAGGTCCCAGCATCTGTGCTGGGTGGCTCACAACCACTTGTAACTCCATCTCCAGGAGATATGATGCCTTCTTCTGGTGCCTTTCTTTCTGGACCATTCTGTAGACAGTTATTAACAATGATCACCATAAATGTCGGCTGTTCTACACTCTGAAATGTCCCAGTCAGTGTCACTGCCCCGGCTGCCAGTGTGAAGGTTCATCACCCCAGATGTGTCTAAGCAGGAACAGAAGACTGAATTCTCCCCTCTCTCACTTGCTATGGTTGAAATGATCTGAAAAGGCCCACATATCAAGGTATTTGTCTGTATTTAGAAGGTTCATTTAAAAAACCTTTTTAAAGATCATTTTTTTCAGAAGAATTTTCAATTTGGAAAATATGGTCATTATATTACGATTGATTTTTTTTTTTTTTATAATCCTTTGCTGGCTTTCCGGTAATTAAAATGTTCACAGCTGCCATTTGCCATGTGGGAAAAATCTGCTCTAAGCAAAATTTAGAAAGTTGTATTAATTTTAGAAACAAATGGAATTTGGGAGATAAATTTAGGCATCCTATAACTTTCCCAGAGTTACTTTCCAGCTGAGTTGGGCCTCTTTGTGGGTAGATTAGGAAACTTTCTTATATATCTCAGTCTGGCCTTGAACTATATAATCAAGTATAGTCCTGAGCGCTTGATCCTCCTGCCTCCACCTCAGGAGTGCTGATATTATAGGCGTATACCACCATGCAGTGCTGGGAAAACTCAGGGCTTCATGCATTTTAGATAAGCATTCTGCCAACTGTTTCTATACCCTCAGTCCTACTAAGTTCTAAAGATTTATTTTTTATTTGTGTGTGTGTGTGTGTGTGTGTGTGTGTGTGTGTGTGTGTGTATACACATGTAGAGTTCAGAAGAGGGCATTGGAGTCCTTGGAGCTGGAGTTACAGGTGGTTGTGAACTAGGATCCAAACTTTGATTAACAAGTATTTTTACCCACTGAACCATCTCTCAAGCTCCTCACTAAGTTAAGGAGCTTGAACTTACTGGCCTCCAGAGTCTTCCCAAGCTCTCAGGGTCTAGGCCCTTGCAAAGACTACCCCAGGTTTTCTAAGGCACATCTTACAATCCCTTAGCATGCCGTCAATGAACCTGCATCATAGCCAACCTGGGATAAAAAGCTGGCAGCGTGGCTAGTGCATATGACTTTGCCCTTCCTCCTCAGGCAGGAGAGCTGTCTGTCAGACTGGACCCCTACATCCGGACCCAGAGGAGAGACTGGGGTGGAGAATCAGCCGAGACTCGAATGTGGCCCCTGATCAAGTATGTGGAAGTGATTCTTCCTAGATCTGCGCTGGTTCCAGAAGGGGTCGTGCTGGTGGACGTTCCAGGCACAGGTGACTTCAACAGCGAGAGGGACGAGATGTGGAAAAAGGTGACTCTCTTTCGCAGGGCTTCATTCCGGTTTTCCTCTACCCTCCACTCTTTCAAAGCAGCAAAGTGTGCCATACTCTCAACTTAAGGAATTTTATGCGTTTGTTGGAATTAAAGTCTTTTCCTTTCTATATTCCAGTGTTGTTCAGGGCAATAGCTGTATATGGGCCACAGCAACTGACAAGGAGGAATTACAGGGTAGGTCTGGTAGCTGGGACAAGAGTGTGTGATGTGTGAGAAGGGCCAGCAACAGAGGGGCCTACGGGGAAGCAAGAAACAGGGCAGAAGGGCAGAGGGGTACAGGGAGGCCGTGAGCACAGTGGAGGCGGTCGCAGTCACCTTCCTGCTGCTGTGACGAAACACCCTGAGAAAAAGCAACTTACGGGACAAAGGGTTTATTTTGGCTGACAGTTCCAGAGGAGATACGACCCGTCATGATGGGGAAGGAATGGCAGCAGCATCATGAGGCCTGTCTAGCAGTCAGGAAGTAGAGTGATCATATTTCAGCCTCATTCAGGAAACAGAGAGATAGAGAACAGAAAGTGGGGCCAGGCTATAAAACCTCAAAGCCCTCCCCTAGTGACATACTTCCTCCAGCTAGGCTATACCTCCTAAAGGCTCCGTAAACTCCCCAAACAGCACCACTGACTAGGGACCAAGTATTCAAACATGTGAATATGGAACATATTTGGAAGTTGTTTTTTCTCAAACCACAACAGACACTGAGGTTCTAAAGCACAGAAGCCAGTCACTAGAAAATGAAGAGTCTGTATCTGTATTGACTCTAAGGAACAGAAACCACTATATTAGTTGCTTATGCATTGCTGAAACCTGACAGAAACAACTAAGATTTATTTTATTTAATTTATTTTGATTCATGGTTTTAGTCCACTTTAATGGTGAGGGTTCAAGGAGCAGAGTAGCTCACCTCATACAGCCAGGAAGCAGAGAAGGGAGAATGCAGACATGTCCCCAGTGACCTGCTTCCTCCCACTGGGTGCCACCTCCCCAGTGACACTGTTGTGTTATGAATTCACTGAAGGTAAATCCATTCCTGAGATCAACCCTCATGGTCTAATTGTCTCTGGAGATGTCATCACAGACACCCTCAGAGGTATGCTTTACTAATCTCTTAGGCATTACTTTTTTATCTAATCAAACTGACAAGCACAGTTAACTATCATATCTATTAATTATCAAACAGTGAAAGGATTTCAAAGGGTCTCAGGAGGCACAGTCAGGCATCAGGACCACTTAGCGGGATGGGAGTGGCTTTTCTCTTTCATTCTTCCCCGGGCTCTTGAGATCTAGCTTCCCTTTCCTTGAAGTCCTGCTTCTGTCTTTGCTTTCCCAGCTGTTAAGATCCACATCATCCAAAGTGTGATCTTAGCCCTATATCTAAGTGGCCTTCTAGTTCACGGGCCTGTGACTGTCTGATTCTAGCGTTTATGTCTTTTAGCTCAAAGTACTAGGAGGAAATTTCTGAGGGATGACTCGAGCATGGAGTTAATTTTCTCGGGATCAGGTATTCATCTTCTGACCATCACCTGTGGCAGAAGGTGGTGGCCTGAATGGAGGTCCGTCCCTTCAGCCAGAGGCTTGGGTAGTTCAACTTCTAGCAATGGAAAAACCAGCACTTCCCAGGAATGAGCTGAATGGGTAGCCCTCAGATGCACTGACCACCAGAGTGGGGATTAGGGAAGTTTGACTTGCATCTAATGATCAGAGGTTGAGTTATTTCCATGAATGTACCCGTTTGTTCATTTATGAAACACATATAATGTACTGAGCACCAAGAATGCAAAGATTACAGTGAATCTATATAGTCAGGAATCACAGTCATCCCTTGGTAGCCATGAGCAGTTGGGTCCAAGACCCCCTGTGAATAGTAAAATACTCAGATGCTCAAGTCCCTTAGATCAAATGGTAGTATATTTGCACTTAAACCTGTACACACCCTCCCATAGACTTTGAGTCACTCTTAGATGACTTATAGTACCTAACACAGTTCAAATATATGCCCTATTATTTAGGCAGTAAAAAAGAAGAAAATGACATGTTTTTGTACAAAACCATTTTCAAAATATATTCCGTCCATGGTTGCCGTGGAAGGTTCTGGCTGGACAAAGTCCTCATCCTGGCATCTCTCGATCCATTCTAATTTACCAGCTATCGTATTTAGAAAGGAGGGCAGTGAGAGGTTGATTTCCATTTGGCAGTGGTTAGGGCTCCAGAGGGGACCCAGAAGCTGAGCCTCCACCATGCAAAGAAAGGGATTGGGAGTGGAACCTCTGAGTACCACTCCAGGGCCAAGAGCAGTGTAGGCTGAGACCAGGGGCCTGAGGGAGCTGGCAAGTTGGGGAAGGGTGATCTTCCTTGGTGGCAAAGGGAAGGGCGTGGGGTATGTGGAGGAGGGAGAAGACAGAAGACAGCCTAGATAGTCCCCATTAGCACAGAAGACAGCCTAGATTGTCCCCATTAGCACAGGCGCTTTCGAGTTTGGCTTTCTGGGAAACCTGAAGAACAAGAGACTAGGTCATTTGCTAGAGAAAAAAAAGGCATGGCAGGCTGGAGAAACTGGGATCTGGACATGGTGGGGATACAGGAGCACAGAGCCCCAGCTAGATGACCAGTGTGAACGCAGTTACCACCGCAGAAGCCTCAACTCTGCCAGTGTACACTAAGTGAACAGTTGAAGCAATGAAAGTTCAGAGAAGGACAGCAACTTGCCCAACCACACAGCTAATGAGTGATAGAATTTGCAGTGGAGATCAGAATTCTAAACTAATCAGCCAGGGGGTTTATGTGCCAGCCCCTGACTCCATAACTCTTTTTTCCTTTCCTTTAAGATGAGCAGTCTCAGGGTCCTTTGCCTTGGTCAACCAGTTCAGGACTGGCTGAGTGAACTTTAATGTCTGCAGAGTCTCAGCCCTGACAATAGAACCATCATCCTTGGCTGGGAGTGACAGCTGGACAGGGGCCGGTTCTTCCCAGGACGGAGCATGGTTGCAGCTAGTTCAGATACATTGGGCAGCTTATCAAAGCTAGCAGATCTGGCTCCGATTGTGCTCCAAGGAGGTTGGCTGGAGGGAAAGGCTAGTTCCCGGAGTGCTCTGCCTGGCCTAACTCCCCTGCATTCCTGAGGTTTCTTGACAGCCTCTCACAGGAAGTAATCGAAGGCACTTCTCTTCCCAGGGAGAACAGAATTCCAGGACAAGGTTCACTGGCCGCCAGCTTTGCTTTCCATAAAAAAACACATCAAATTCAGCTGCCCTTGCACTGCCACTTAGATGTTGTCTTTGGGCATTGTCACCAGCCTTTTGAGGCCCTTTTTTGTATCTTGGGGCGGGACAGAAGCAGGGCTGGCAAAGTGCTGCTCTACTCTTACTCTGGGGTCCAGTGGGCTTGTTTTATAGATTTAATTTTCTGTGTCTTCCACTATTCAAACTATACCAGATGCTGGTGGTCAGGAGTTTGGTGTGGGTCTAACATTGAAGAACGGGAACCTTTATGAATACTGTCATTCCCCCGATTAGTGCATGTTTATTGAGCATCTGTGGCTTACTAGGGAAGACAGGAGTGAAAGACAGCCTATCCTTAAGGCTCTCCAAGACTGCTGAACTTCAGTCTTCCACATCAGTGGACACTCGGAATCAGAGCACTAAGGGCCTCAAGCATATCTAAGTTGACTATAATTTGGGAATCAGAGCAATCATTTTTATATTTGTGTCTAAATGCAAGTCCATTCTAAATAGACAAGGGTCAAGATTTAGCATTATATAACTGGGTGGCCCCTTTACTTCTCAGGACATTTCCTTCTCTATAGTCTGCAGGTGTTGTCTAATTCACGAGTTGTATGCTTTTAAAGTTATGATCTATGGAGTCAAAAGGCTTGGAGTTAGAGAGACAGTAAAAGTGCATTGAGCAGAAGACTCCAAGTCTTTCCCCTCCTAATTCAGCCAGGGTTTAAAAATCAAGTGTTTACACTGTAATTCTTCCTAAGGCATGTTCTATACACTAGAGCCTGAGCTGGGGAAGGATGCTGGGACTGTCTTTTCATAAAGGAGACAATTAAAGAGATGAGGGAGGTGCATGTGGAACCTCAAGGGACAAGTTAGGAGGTCTGCTCTCTACCACAGATTCTGCTACTCACTAGCTATGTGGCCCTGGGAAAACTAATGTGAAACTTACTGCTGTAGATCAAGGTCTCTCACCCTCATGACATTTGGGGCTAGATAATTCTTTGTTATAGGAAGCTGTCCTGGGCATCGTAAGGTATTTAGCTGCTATCCAAAAGCACCCCAAGTTGTAACAATTAAAAATATCTTCAGAGGGACTGGAGAGATGGCTCAGCAGTTAAGAACACTTGCTGCCCTTTCAGAGAACCTGAGTTTGGTTCCCAGGACCCACATTGGGTGGCTCATAACTGTCTGTAGCTCCAGGTCCAGCAGCTCCAAATACCCTCTTCTGGCCCTGCAGACACCCATACACACATGGCATATGCACACATAAAAAAAAATCTTAAAAACATATCTTCAGATTACCAGAAATCCTCTGGTGTACAAAATCTGCTTTAGTTAAAATAGCATGTATGAAACAAAATAAGAATTTAATTATGAAGTCATAAACCATTTATACCTCTATGTGTAAAGTACTGACTTGAAGGATTACAGATCAGCTTGTTCCTGGGTTGGACTAACATTTCATATATTTGGAGCCAAGACAAGCCATATAGTGAGAGAGAGAAGTGTCACAAGACTGTGCACAATCATCACACAGAGGTTGTACATTTAACAAAGCAATATTGATGCTATTAATAATGTCATATTTACTGGCTCTTACAACTTGAAATTACAGGTGGTCTGGCTCTCTGCTACAGTGGTAAGCATGTAGGGACAGTCAAGCATCTAAATGATGCCACAAGGTGACAGTTTTAGGGCTAGGGGTGATGAAAGGTAGTTCTGGAGAACCAGGTATTTTCCCTGGTAGTTAAGTGAGGTTTCCCAAGTGACCGAAACATCTTGGCCTGTAGGACAAGTTTCTAGAACTCTATTAATCATGCCACAGGCAGCTGGGAAGCTCTGGTGGCTTAAGTCCTGAGCTTGAGGTGTTGTAGACTCCAAGATGCAAGGCGTAGAGAACCCCTTCCCTTCTCCTTAGGTGACGGAGCTCTGTCCTACAGTCTGAGAGACACACTGTGGTAGGGAGTCATGGTGTATAGGATGACCAAGAGAAGTGGCCTGCCCATCTCCAGTGGTTCTGAGCAGAGCTTTGAATGACAAGGCTAACGAGAGTGTGTGACAACACAAAGCCTTGAGAGTTAAAAGACTCAGCTACATGTGAGGGCCTGAGAGCTATCCTGGCCAGTGCAGAGACAGGAGTGGGACCCCTGAGTAAGATGCAAGACTGGAGGGGACAGAGTGACAGTGGCCCATCCCTGAATGGCATTCTCCAGAACCACGAGGCCATCTGTGCTCTGACACCTGCTGTGGGCATGTTCCACAGACCATTGACAAGTGCTCCGTGATCTGGGTGATCTGTGACATAGAGCGAGTTTCTGGGGGGAGAGCCCATGAAGACCTTTTGAATGAGAGCATCAAAGCCTGCCAGCGTGGCTTCTGCAGGGATGTTGCCCTGGTGGTCACCAAGACTGACAAACTCTACCTGCCGGAATATCTAAGGTATAGTACTGAGCCTGCGGGGTGTGGACCACCCAGCCCTGGGCTCTCCTCCCGGGGTTCTGATTATAACAGCAAATATGACTTCATCTGAGGCATCAGAAAGTGACTGTTGGGGGTGAAAGAGAAGTCTAGGTGATTCTTTGAGGTGTCAGGATGCTTGGGTGGGTTGTCTAGGGAGTCTTGAGTCATATGATACCTCTTTGAGGGCAGCTGTTCAGTGCCACGCCACTGTCCTTTTCATGAGTGACCTGAGGAGTCACTCACATGCATGCTACGTAAACAGTGCCCCCGTACCCAAAGATATGGAGAGATCGATGTCCTGGTTAGCTTTCTGTTGCTATGACAAAAATACCAATGATACCAAAAAAACCACTGTGAGGAGGAAAGGGTTTGTTTGGCTTACAGCTCACCATTGTCATCAAGGGAAGCCAAGGCGGGAACTTAGGGCAGGAACCTGGAGCACAGACCCTGGAGGAATGCTGCCTACTGGTGTGTTTTCCTGGCCCATGCTCACCCTGCTTTCTTGTACAACACAGGACCACTTGCCCAGGGGTGGCACCGCCCACAGTGTGCTGAGCCCTCCCACAGCACTCAACAACCAAGAAAATGTCTCCCTGACATGGCCACAGGCCAAGTCAATGGAGGAAATTCCTCAGTTGAGGTTCCCTCCACCCAGGTGTGTCAAGTTGACATATGAAGCTGTCCAACACAATTGATGTCTCACAACTAGGAAGAACATTCCATAAAACTACCCAGCCTGTTGTAGCTTTCAAATATGACTTTATTTCAGAATTTTCTATGTTAAAGATTTTTAACCAATCTGGAAAAAGGTCTCAGACATGAGGATTTTGATCCAAAATAAAAGCCAAGAGTTTTTAGAGCGCCGGTTGAACGAGTAAGACTGAAAGATGATCGTTAAAGAACTTGGTTTGGAGAGCTTGGTGGATGTTAATAGCTGTGTTGGTTCCCAGGTGGATCTCTGATCCCCAGTAACTTGCATGGAACTCATCTCTGTGAGGTGACACCTTTAAGAGTGTCCAGGAGAGCTGGTTAGAACAAGGCTCGGCTGGGCACCCAGCATAAGCTCACAGGATGCCATGTCAATATCATTAGCGATTCTCTTACAAGAGCCTCTTCAACTGCTGACTCCCAGGCTCACCAAAACTCAAGAACAATGCTGTCTTCAGGGATTTATTTCCTCTCATGGTCTGGGTTAGAATTCTAGAGTCATTCTCTAGTCCTTCTGCAGTGTTTCCTTGCCTGGTCTCCTACCACATCATAGTATCTCAAGATCCCCCTTTCCTTTCTAACACCAACACTGAAGCTAATATTGTTAAATCTGCTAGGGGCTGAGGGCTGCCTCATCTCTGAGCCCTCTCCCCAGAAAAGGGTTAAAGGTATGAGAAGGTTGAGCCACTGTTGTGGAAACTGAGGCTGAGAGGGCTGCCTTCTGATTAAGACAGGAAGTGAAGTTACAGGGAGTTTCTAGAGTGAAAAATATTGGCTTGCCATTGAGAAATAAAGCCCCCCCCTCAATTTTTCAAATGGACACTGAAAGGAGAGAGAGAGAGAGAGAGAGAGAGAGAGAGAGAGAGAGAGAGAGAGAGAGGGACATGAGTCAAAGAAGACCTTATACAAAGGCCAGGGCAACATCTGTCTATGCAAGCACTGGCTGCTCTTGCAGAGGACCCAGGATTGATTCCCAGCACCCACATGGCCACTAACAATTGTCCGTAACTCCAGTTCCAAGGAATCTGACACCATCTTTTGACCTCTGTGGTCACTGCACAACACAGGTACATTTACATACATGCAGGCAATACACTCATATACTTAAAATAAAGAAAATAAATAAAATGTTAAAAGATAAGAGTTCAGTAATTGTGATACTTTTTCATTTCAGGGAAAGAAAGATGGGGAATGTAAGTATTAAGCAGTCATTTTGTTAAAAAATTCATTTTTGTTTCAATTTATGTGTATGTATGTGTAGGTGAATGCAGATGCTTTTGTGATTGATGCTATATCATCTTAATGTATGCATACTTCAGTTTCTGGGCCCAGTGTGGCCTGCTAAAATAATGTGTACCCACCATTTCATCATGACTGATAACCCTAACCTCTTTGTCTACTTTTATTTTCTTCCTCAATTAGCAAGCTATTCAAAGTCAGCGAGAAGCTGTTTTACAAAGGAATGAAATAATCAAACTACAAAGGAATAGAATTCTCAAGGAAAAATTGAAGGTGAGCTTGTGGATTTTGCTGTGTGATCCTCTGCTCCTTAGTCTCCAGATGCTGAGAAACAGATATTTGGTCTTCTGTGATAGCAAGGTAAAAACTTTTGAGTGGACAATTTAGACGTAATGCCATCTTACTGTGTGATATCTCTGTGACCTTAGACAGGTCACATTGCTTGAGCTAGTGATGTCTCTACCACGAATGCTGGGAAGATCAAACAAAGATACTATTTGTTGAGAAAAGATGGCAATCTCCAGGTTCTGTGAGAGACTCTGTCTTAAAAAGTAAGGCAGAGAGCAGTGACAGAGAAGACCCAGATGTTGGCCTCTGGCCTCCACATGTGTACACCACACACACACACACAGAAACACACACATACACAGATACACAAACAAACACACACACACACACACAACAGTCTTTAGTGAAGAGAAGAATCAGGGGAAGGAGTCTTTGGGGCAGAGGCAAGAATAAAATGAAAACAGGCAGCCATGTGTGGCCAACTTTACACAATGAGGCTCAAATTGCGTTGACCATTCTGCGGGAATCTTAATGTTTTCTTAAATTAATTTAACTAATTTTTCAATAACATAGTACAAACATAAACGTATCCTAATGGTTTCATAAATATATACTTTCCTGTAAAGTGGAAACCTATTTGAAGATGAGATATAAACAAAACGACCTCAGCACTGTGTCAGAACCTGTACTGCAGTAGATGTTATGATTTTGCCCAAACTAAATCTTCAGTCCTGGTTTCAATGGTAAAAACATGGGACTTATGTCCAGTTTAGTCAATAGCTTTCTGTACTTCAACTTCCATAATATTAAAGCAGAAAATATGTTGTGCTAAGTAGAATGGAAAATACTGACACTTTTGTTACCAGTGCAGGATGATCAGACCTCATGCATAAGTTGGAGTTTCCACAAAGTAATCAAATGCCAGTTTTCATGAGGCGATAACTCAGTAAGGCTGTGCTTAATGTCTTGAATTGCTCTTGCTAGCATTAAAGAAATGGGTGTTTTATGGAGTCCTAATCATATTATTCATGAAACTAGAAACACACTATTTCAATGCTCAATTCACAACTATGTTTATTGTTAGTACATGTGGCAAATTGGTTTGCATGAGTGGGGTCTGGGCGGCAGTAGCTCGCCGGCCTGCAGGCTTACTGCAGCTCTTACTGTTGGAATACAAGTTCTTTTGAGTCCGCAACCCATACCTCCAGTGGCTTAGGTGATACATGCATTCTCCAACCACTTTATATATTTGAACAGTTGTAAAACTTTCACTTGTGCTACATGCTTTGGTGTAGAATAAATTTAACTTTAATCATAGAAAATACCAAGGTAATGTTAGTAGTACAGCTATGGGCCAATGACTTTTTAAATTATAAAATGAAAATTAGAAATAGTTTGGCAGAAGTCTCTAGAGAAAATGAGACAAAGACTAGGAAGTTATCAGGAGAGGATGAGTGAGGTCAGAGAAGGTTGGGGAGAAGAGAGTTAGGGAGAGTACACAGAGTTTCAAAGCTGCAGAGAAGCTTTGTAAGAAAGATTGAAAAAAGCCTAGGGACAAGTTCAAAGATCCTTCATGAGCATTGTCCAGTGGAGAGACCGTATGTGAGGAAGGGCTGCGTGCATCTTGCCAGCTCTTCGTTCAGAAGCCAGGATGCCAACAGGAGAGGAGAGGGCCGGACACACACACACACGCACACACACACATACACACATACGCGCGCGCACATACACGCGCGCGCACATGCATACAAACATGCACACACGCATACACGCACACACACACGCATACATGCACAGACGTGCACACATGCACACACGCATACATGCACAGACACACACGCACACATATGCGCACGCACACGCATACATGCATACATATGCGCACACACGTGCATACATGCACACACACATACACACATACACGCGCACACACGCACACACGCACACTCACTAGCACACACACGCTTCTCTCCTACTGTCTGAAGCAGCCTTTGTTGTGAGTGCTGGGGCAGAGAGCTGAAAGGGTTCTTTGTTATGGTGTCCAGTGCTTCCCATTCTCTCTCAACCTTTTGAAACTCACCACACATCTTGGCCTAATTAGGCTGCTAGGATGAAAACACCATTGGAAACAACAGACATTTACTTCTCATATTCCACAGGCTGGCAAGTCCAAGGTCAAGGAATTGGCACGTTTGGTGTCACACAATGGCAGCCATCTTCTCTCTGTGACCTCACTGAGGGAAGGGCTGTGGCTCCCTGGGGTCTTTTTTATAAGGGCTCTAATCCTATTGATAAGGGCTCCACCCTCATAACTGAACCACTTTACAACCACTCCTAAAGTATCACGTTGGGAGTCTGGAATTTCAGCATATGGATTTTCTTTTCCATTAATATCAAATGCATATCACTTTCATTTCCAGACCTTTCTTTGTGAACGAAATAAAATTTCCTCTCAGTGCTAAATCAGAACATAATGTTTAAACAATTATTTCTTTTCTATGTATGAGTGTTTTGCCTGCATGTATGTAAGTGCGCCATGTGCATGATTGACCTGTGCTGCTCTCTATGTGCCTCTCTTCAGAGAAAACTGACAGCTGACTCCAGGGTTCTGGAAACCACAGATCTGGTGTACACAGTCAGCTCCCATGAGTATTGGCAGCAGGCCTTTCTCACAGAGGAAGAAACTGGTAATTTATATTTCTCATCTCAATCACTAGCAGTCTCAGGACTAAACTTGGTATGCTGCATCCTGCTTTATAATTTTCTGTGCCACACAAAAGCTTTTTTCCCCAGTGTGCCAGTTTCCCTACCTTTTAGCACATGTGTATGTATGTATATGTGGATTCATATGTGCATATAAATACATACACACATGTATATATACATAAAATTAAAAGTTTTTCCTCCTTGCTTTGTTGTATGCTCGGGCCAGATTTTATCTCCTCTCCCTCCTCCAAATTTTACCAGGAGTTGACAAAAGTGAAGGCATTGTTTGGCTTGAGATTCTCATCTACCCAGCTACAGGCATCAGGCATAGCTTAAACGTGTGAAGGTGTGACTCCTTTCTTCGTAAAACTTAGAGTCTAAATGAGGAGCTAACACTCATTCTTGGGCAAAAAATGAAAGGGAAATCTGGATTTAGATGGTGTTGGCTGTGGGCACATGAGAAAATTAGAAACTCTTTGAGGCCCATGTGCACCTGAGGGC
The DNA here is from genome assembly GCA_035773235.1 of Eospalax fontanierii. Classification (NCBI taxonomy): domain Eukaryota; kingdom Metazoa; phylum Chordata; class Mammalia; order Rodentia; family Spalacidae; genus Eospalax; species Eospalax fontanierii. The sequence goes on along the minus strand of CM069542.1, from coordinate 55,129,081 downwards.
TCCGAAGTAGCTGGGTGAGGATCTGAGTGGAGCTTCAGTCTGTGCTTGACAGCGATTACATCATGCACACATTTTACAAGATGTGTACAAATGTGAATGAAGGTTAAGGAGCACAGGTGTGACATGTTCTCCAAATCAAGAGCACCACTTGAACCGCACACGTGTATAAGGAATAATGTAGAAGATTTTCCATGTGCAGTGCCGTGAGTCCTCTGTCTTAACAAAGGTTTAGGACAAAGGCAGGTTCCAGTGGAGCCCTCACACCCATGGCCTCACCACAGCAAGCTCAGGCTGCTCTAATACCATGTAACTGGCAAAGGTGAACACCCAGGGGATCAGAGAGCGGGGTTCTAGAATGTCGTTTCTCCTCGTTCCTCTATCCAGGCCAAGTATTATCCTTTTTCTCTTACCTAAATGCTATGATTGCAATGCTTTTCTTGTCTTTCTGTCCTTTGCTCAGTCGCTCTGCAGCTAGAACAAACCCAAAGGAAAGTGCCCCCCTTTCACCCAGCTGCCATTTTGTTAAATAGAGACTACAATTAATCCTCAGCATTGGTGATTTGCCATTCATTGCTATTGACCTTGAACATGAGAGGATGTCCTTTGGGTGGCTGGTTAGGTGGGCAGCCAGACCACACCAGACCTCAGCAGTAGTTCCAGTAGTTCATTTACGTCGCCAGTCTGAGCTTTCTGCTTTGATATTTCTGTTGTTATAAGTATCTGGTCTTCTAACACTGTGCTGCTTGTGAATTCTAGAAATCCCCAAGTTAAGAGAATATATTCGGAAAAGGCTCTTGGATAAGAAGAGGAAATTGGTGACCAAGTTTGTCACTGAAGCCTTTGGCCTGTTGCTCCTCACAGACAGTTTCAACTCGTCGGAAAACCTGCTGGTAAGGAAGACCCCAGGGCTGTCAGTTCTCTCCCTTTTCACCCAGGCAGGGCATTCCCTTGACCACCCTAGCAAATGAACATGCAATTCTTTTCTTTTCCTATCAATGGATGATACAAAGCCATGAAAGTCTAAGGGGACATAGAAGATAGCACAAGTTAAAATCATAGCATTTAGGTAAGAGAGAAAACGATAATATTTTACCTGGACAGATGTACTGAGAAGAAAATGTCAAAATATTCAGTTGATAGTTGGCATCACTCCTGAGACAAGATGTGTTTAATGAGCTTCTAGTGGGATACAGGCAATTCTTGGAGACTTGGACAAGCAGATCTATGCTACAATCTGGACAGTATTTGTCTGTCCATGGTTTCCTTTGAGTCTCTCAGAGTCTCACTCAGAGCAGCGCTTCATTAATCGCTCTTCACGCCACTGTGAGTATATCTGTCAGGAACAACTTCCGGGAGGAAGGATTTATTCTGGCTCGCAGTTGAGAAGAGATGGCCCCTCATGGTGATGGAGCTCTGCTTGTTCACATTTTGGTGACCAAACAGGAAACAGAGACCTCTGGGTAGAAGTGAGGCTGGCCCATAGTTCTCTTCAGGCCCACCCCTACTGCCCAAGGGCCCTGTGTGTGTCAACTAGGACCTGTGTCCAAAGATTCTACAACCTTCCTGAACAATGCCACCAGCTGGGGATGAGCAATTCAAACGTGAGCCTATTGGGGGGGACATTTCACATTCAATGCAATGAGAGGAAACTGGACTGGAAGGCTCAGCAGAGGGTTTAGACATTTATCTCCATGGGTGGGATCGCAGACCTTTCGAATATCTAGTTAATCATGTTTCGTCAGAAATGGACAGCTTTCTCTTTGATAGATGACTTTGTTTTTACCCTAACGGCAGAGGGCTAAGCTATTGCAGTAGAGGCTTGGGGGACTTAGGGAAAGAGTCAGCCCCTTTACTCCATAACTAACTGGCTTTTTTTTTTTTGAGAGATGAATTTATAGACAGTAGCCAGGTTGTATATGAAAAGGTAACTGAGACTCACAAGCTACTGTAAGTGGCCCAGCAAACTAGCCCCTCACCTACCACACCCAGCCCAGGAAGCCAAGATTTCTGTATCTTAAGTCTACAGACTCCCAGGAGCTCTGACTGCCATCTCTAGTAATAATCCAGGAAGTCAGACAATAACCCCCTAACCATTAGCCCCGAGTGGCCAGGATTTGATGATAGCTTCCCAGACCTCGTTCTTGCCTGACAACCAGCCAGAGAAAGTCAACCATGTATCCCTAACCAACCACCCAGAAGGTTCTGCTTTCCGTTAGCCCAACTGCAACTGCACGGGCTCTAGGCTGAAGCCTCTCCACTTGCACCCTGAAGCTTTCTCCCTCTTCCACCTGCTTTTGGGGCTCCACAGATTCAAGTGATGGTGACTGGCCCCCTTGTTCTGAATGTATAGGGTTTGTTTTTCTCTTCTGGTCTTGTCTGTTTCCACATATGCATTCATCCATAAGATCTGCACAATTATGCTGCCTGACTTACTATGCAAGAACAGGGAAGGGCTAAGAAAGGCTTTGGATGAGATCATGGGGCTCCATGGGGAAGAGAGAAAGTAAGGCAAGGATGAGCCTCTGACAGGTGGCAAGAGGCAGAACCAGGAGGCTCAACCTCCATGTGAAAACAAGCAGGTAAGTGAGTCTGGGCAAACGCTGTACCCAAAGGACTCCAGAGGACAATGTAGAATGGGATTGACTGCTTTAAAAATCCTCCTTCTTAGGCTTTGTTTTGGCTTAGTTGCATGAGACAAAAACAAAACAAAGCTCCTGGAATTGAGATTTTCTGACTTGACTCTTGTCTTCTGAAATAGCTGGGGAGGGGTTTGACCTTCTGACTTCCTGAAAACGTTCTTCAGGGTGAAATTTGCTTTTATGCCCAATACTAGATTGCTTTTGGAAGTGCTGATGGAAAATGAATCATATGTGGTATGGTGTGTGGTTGGTTTATTTTATAAACACAAGGACAAGGTATTTTGGAATCAAACCGGAAAGTGTCTGTTTTCTCTCCTTAGCCAACTTGGAGGTACAGCCTCTCTGCTCACCCTTGCCTCTAAACTTCAGCCATAGAAGACATTGCGGGGGAGGCGTGTCACGGAGGGAGGTCTGATGGAACTGCAGAAGCTTTCCTCAAAATTCCTTGGCCTCTGATATTGGTCTTAGTTCTTTGATGGAAAGTTGGAAGACAAGAGTTTTGTCAGTGCCTTTGAATTCCAAAAAAAAACAACCCTAAAAAGTGTGTATTTCATCCCCCAAGATTGTGTTTCTAACCAAAAGTTTAGATTTTTAGGAAGGGTGTTTAGGGATTTTAAATGAGCAGTTGTTATTTTTTAATAAAAAATTTTATTGACTTTTTGTGAATGTCATAATATATATTTTCATCACATTTAGTCACTTTCCCTTATCTGCACCCCTGACTACTCACTGCCTGATTTTTATGTACTCTGTTATATGTGTGCATGTGTGTGTGTGTGCATGTATGTGTGTGCCTATCAAATCAATTTTTGTCCCCAGTCATTATTTTTAAGAATTAGTAGGAAGTTGATGATGAGATTACACTGTTGACCGAGCCCTGGATTTGTTCCCTATCAAGTTCCAGTTTTCCTATTCTTATGTTTTTTTTTTTTTTTCATCCTGGTGTGAACCTCACAGAGTGTGTTTTGACAAACAGAGAGTGTAGCCTCCACACACCTAGGCTACATCATTACCATCCTGTTATGTAGACACTGTCACACATGCAGTCCAGTGCTCTTAACCTCTGAGCATCTCTCCGGTTCCTGCAATAGGCATTTTTGTTCCTATTTTCTATCCTAAAAAACTCAAGGAGGTTCATGTACTGAGGGCGCCTTCTGTGGACAGTAAGAAATAGTTGACTCTGGGTTAATTGCACACTAAAGCTTGTGCTAATGCCAGGTTTCATGGGAACCAAGTTTAAGGAGACGGTACCTTGAGGGAATCTGATGCTCCTGTGGCCTGTATCCCTAGAATGAACACTTGAACGCCAGTGGCCTGCGGCGATTTGTGGAGGAGAAGACAGAGCTATTGGAAAAGGGTATCGAGCAGTGCTTTGCCCTCATGGAACGGCCTCTGCAGGAAGGGGTCGAGGTGGCCAGGGCTTCCTACCGACGCATACTGGGCAGATGCCTGGTGGTGAGTGGCCCCCTTCAAGGAAAGCCTGTGCTATTCAGCAAGGCCAGCTTGCTTTCCAAATGCCTTTCCCACCATCCCCTTATTTTTCCATAGAGTTGGAGTAAGCTGGGTGTAGGGGCTCAAATCTGTACGCGTACCACTCTGGGAGACTGCTCTGAGTTTCAGGCTCACCTGGGCCCTGTAGTGAGTTCCAGGCCGGTCTAGGGATGACACAGTGAGGCCCTGTCTCAAAAAAAAATACAAAAACAAACAAAAAGGACAATAGGGAAGAGAGAAAATTTCATGTAGAAAATCACAGACAGGAAATTGCTCACCTGTGCCTTGTGTGGTCCAGCAAAGACATAGCTGGAATTTAGCATCCGAGTGTCTTAGGCTGAGAGCCAGTTACACTAAACAGCCACTTTGGAGCCTGGGGCAAGGCACAAAACATTTAAAGCCTTAAGCCATTCAAAGACTTCTGTAGAATGGGGTTGCTAAGTTTCTGGCCTACCTACCTTGTAGTATTGAGATCAGCGTCAATTACATAACACAGTAAAAGCTTCTTGCAGCCCCTTGCTTGGCATGCAGATCATTTTATTCATTAATCATCAGTTGCATCTTGGAAATGCAAGGACAGGGTAGAATCATCCAAGACTGAGGGGTAAAACTATATCAGCTGTATTGGCTTGCTCAGGCAGCTATGACTAGTTATCCTGGGCACAGTGGGTGACTTGCACAGCAGATGTGTTTTCCTCTCATAGTTCAGGGGGCTGAAAGTTCAAGATCAGATTAGATGTTGGGCAGGGTCACTTTCTGCTGAGGCCTTTCTCCTTGACTTGTAGACAGTGGACTTCTGTGTCCTTACATGTCTTTTCTTCTTTGGGGACTCTCTCTCTCTCTCTGTATGTATGTATGTATGTATGTATGTATGTATGTATTCCTAGTGTGTCACTCATAAGGACATCCATTCTAATTGAGCCAGGCTCTACCTTCATGAATGTACTTAGTCTTAATTTCCTCCTTATAAGTTCCATCTCTGAACTTTGGAGGGTGACACGATTCAGTCTAGAACACCTGTTAATGTAAGGGGTGATAGTGAACTGCCCACATGACAGGGTGATGTGGAAGACACTAGTGCTGGGAACAGGGCTCAAGAGGGAGGTATGTTCTAGTTGTTTCCATATGAGTTTGAAAGTTGAACCATTAACAGTGAAAAATGTATGCTGGGACTATGTGGAAGGGAACACGTTTCTCTGTAAGCCTTTTCATGTCCTTGGATTATATTCACTCTCCTGCATACGGCCTCTGCTGGTGTGACTTTCTGTGTTGTGTAAAAGCTTGTTTCCGTGTAGATCAATAGTTAGTATATGGACTGCAGTTGAACAGTAGGGATGTTGGAGGTGCTAGCAGTGTGAGATAGAGCAAACACTAATAAGAGCAAGAATGATCCTGGTGGGGGCAGCGTTAGGGTCTGATATAGAGAGTGACAGCTACGGTGTCCTCGTAACCATTACGACAGGTGTCTGAGCATCCCCACAATGATCTGTCATGGGGTAGTCATTTTGTAAACATGAGCCAAGTGCTGAACTCTGGACCCAGTTGTATAATACTTTACTCAAGTATTCTGTGTGCCATACACTTTTGATTGGTTTGATTTGAGGCCTTAGATATGCTGATGTGTTTAAAGACCATGATACATCAGCATTCATTCTGTGTTTCTTGGTTATGGCCTTTGGCCAATGATGGTGCAGATTTGATCCCATAATTTTCTAGTTAATTCCTACTAACTTGCTAATTTGTTGTTTAATTGTATAGAGGAGTAAAGGAAACCAAGGTTTTCACCAGACCCTGAAAGCTGTTTGCCTAAAAAATGGTGTCTACGCCTCCAGGACTCTGGCCAGGATTGACCTGAATGCAGCCCTCTCCCAGCCTATCTACGACCACATTGACCTGGTGTTTGCAGGCATTTTTAGGTAAAGAATCCTTCATCCGGCTCCATTGTGAACAAACATCTCCGGGACATGGAGTCGGAGTCTGAGATTTAGAATTTAGTTTTTGGATCTGGAAGTGTAAAGAGTAGCAGGTCACTTGAGAAGCAAAGCTTGGCTCCTGGCAAGACATAAAAGTCTTCTGGGTTTACTTAAAGATTTCCCGTGGTGACCTGGAATACAGATGGAGATGTTGCTTTCAGACTAATATTATGATTCCCATTATTCTTCAAATAGCTTCTACCTGCATCAGGGGATACGTTTTCTCAGGGATCTGAGCTGCAGGACAGGGTATTTTGGTTGGAGCATGTGGGATGAAGCAGGCACAAGGCCTCCAGAACTTTCTCTGAATGCAAAAAGAGTGACTCCCTGAGGATGCTGGCTGCTTCTGACTAGTATGTGCTTCGGACGTGATGCAGGGGCTGGGGACAGGGTCGCTTCTCTATGCCCACACCGTCTCTCCTTCCGTGACCTTCGACTCTGCCCCATCAGCAGGAAGAGGTTCTCCTGGTCTCCAGTGCAGCCACCTGTCCCAGTCTCTCTCCCACGGTAACACTGGTGCCTCCTTTCTCTGCCCCCGCTTTTCTTTAATGCACCGGGTCATGCCACACTGTTGGCGCCCACCCCATCCTGCTGACCACTGTGGGAAAGCTGCAGTGGCCTTAGTGTTCAGTGCAGCCCATCTCCTGCCACTTCCTGCTGCCAGCGATCCATCCTCCGCTAGAGCCAGTTTGGCAGGAAGCAAAGAGCAAAGCAAATGTCCCCTGCCCTGTGCTAATAAGCATGCATGTGCATCGCCAACTGCTCCTGGTACCTCTGCAGAGTGTCTTTGGTCTGTTTACATGAACAAGCAGATCCAGAACTGTGCTGCCTTCCCGGGTGCGACCAGCTCAAGAACAGAGCCCCAGGATTCCAAGTCCAGGCTTTCTGCTTTGTAGCCTGTGCTTCTCACCCCTCAGATATTCTGAGCTTCAGTCTGTCTTGCTCAGTTTCCTACTTTTCATTCCCTTAGCGCTCACCCTTCTCTGAAGATACAGCTCACGCCTTACCCTCACCAATGGAAACACTGGCAGTCAACAGTGAGCTTTGTGGTGAAAGCAGTGTAGGGAGCCTGCCTCTGCTTCTTGATAGCTGTGTGACCTTGGGAATGTCAGCCATCCTCTCTAAACCTTGATTTTCTCACCAGTAAAATGGGCACTATCTCACTGACTGCACAGATTTTAAGGTCAAAGGTCTGGAACAAGTCAGAGTCTGGGATGTTATGGGAATCTGAGAAGTGTTACCTCTCACTGGTTTTCTCTTAAAGTGAATCAGAGGACACCGGCTAGTTTCATGTCTTAGTCCTACAGTAGCTACCACTGTCTCTTGACCGTTTATATTGTTTTCTTCCACAGGGATGGGAAACCAACTGGTCCTGCTTTGATGCTGCACATAGATGCTTTCAAGCACTCGCTGGAGGAGAGAATGGCACAGATTGGGATGAGAAATGGCTGGAAATATGATAGGCACAAGCAAAACTTCCTGATCCAGGAGGTAAGTTCTTTATAAAATGAGATGAGTTATATCTTCTCACCTAGGGGTGTCTGAGTCTGGATGCACTTCTTGAGTTCCTGTGAAACATGAGACATATGGGATGGGGGATGAGAGAGGATGGCCCAGGACCACCATCGAGCATAGCACTCTGAGTTGAGCTTTGTTCCACACTGAAGCAATTCACAGAGCATCTGAGATTCCGAATGCTGAAGTGGACAAAAATGTGCATCCTGTGATAACATCGTCATTGACCTCTCCACTCCCGTAATATTATGATGTAGCATCCAAAGAAGCAAAGAAGTCAGCTTTTGGGGGGACAGGGGAAGTCATTTGTTAATGTTGAGGACTCAAAGCTCTTTTCTGGACTCACTTTCTCCCAGGGCTGGCCAAAGCTCATGACTGATAGGAATTAAGATGGACCCCCGGCCTGACAAAGACCTGCCCAGGCCTGCACCCTATTCAGACACATGTACTGAGTGGCTTGTGGGATCCAGGCACTGTGGGCTATAAGGTCCTGCGGGGTGTAAAGATGCTCTGTACAGAGTTCCCCCTACAGGGAGCTCTCAGCTGAGTTATGGAGATGACATGTAGAAAACCATGAGAAATTCCCCATAAAAACAGCTTTAGGAAGGAAGGCTTTGCTTGGCTTACAGTTCAAGGGTACAGTCCATCACTCAGGGGAAGTCAGGGAAGCAGGGACTCGAGCAGCTGGTCATACTGCAGCCACAGTCACAAAGCAGTGATGGATACAGATGGTTATCTGCTTTCTCCTTTTTGTGTGCTCCGGGATCGCAGCCCTCTGTGCTGCCACCCACGTTGAGTGAGGGTTCCCACTTCACTTACTCTAATTCTGTAACCTCTCACAGACACGCCCAAAAGCTTGTCCCCTTGGGTATTCTGGATTCTGCCAAGTTGACAATATTAGTCATCGCCACCAGGAATAACATGAGGCAGAGGGATGGGAAAGCCCTACACAGGCAAACCGACATGCCTCCGTTAAAGCAACCATCCCCAGTGACCTTGTGTTGACATGCTTTTTCAGATAAGCGCCATCCTGGGAGGCCTGGAGGGCCACATCTTACGAAGGAAGAGAAGGATCTATGAGTCTGTCACCAGCTCTATCCAAAATGACTTGAAGCCTTGCTATGAAGGTGGGCTCCAGGGGAGGCACTTCCTCTTCCTGGTCTTTTGGGATCTTCCTGTCACTCTCTTAGCTTACTGCTCTGCTGTCTGTCCCCTTCTCCAAGAATCTGTCCTCCCAAACCTAAATCCTTAGAACACCCTCACCCCACATGATGAGACAACTGCAGATGTGGGGAAGGGAGTGGAAGGGCCTCTTTATCTGTGTGTGGCCAGCACCCCATGCTGTGACCCAGTACCAGCTTCTACCCGTACCTTCTCTGAACGCTTGTGGATCTACTTTCAGGCTCCTTCTTGGATTTATTTTAGGGAGTGATTTTGTAATCTGCCGAATTCACTCATTAGGTTTGCTGAATGACAGTTAATCTAGCTACTGGGTGTTCTTTTTATTTATGTATCTTTTTATGTATGTATGTATGTATGTATGCACACACAGATGTCCGTGTGTCTTTTGGTGTGTTTGCATGCTCGTTTTCTTTCTGATGCCAGGGATATCTCAGCAGGTCCGTGCTGTAGGGTGACTATGACTCTCATTTTTGTCAGAGGCAGCTCAGATCACTGGCAGAAAAGCGTGTGAGAGAATGAAGGATGCCATCAGAAGGGGGGTGGAGCGGCAGGTGACTGACGGCATGTTTGAAAGGGCTCGAGAGAGGATGCAACACCAGTTTCGGCAACTGAAGGTACTTTGCACCTGCACTGGATCCTGGTTCCAGGGAGGGGGAGGCAGAGAGCTGGTTCAGGGCATGGACGAAGTCATAGGCATCTGGGCCCAAGTAGATTGAATGCCTTCTGTCCACTAGGCCCAGTCGTGCCCAGAGTCCTCAGCATTTTCCCCTGCCATCAAGCACGAGTGTGGGGCCGTGACTTCAGAACGCAACCCCATCAGCTCTTTCCCACGTCTTTCCTTTCTACTAAGTCATCACCGAACAAGGGCCATAGCGTCCAGATGAGTGCTTAGCTCTTTGTATGCATTCGCTCAGTGAATCCCAGCAAGCCTGTAAGGGGGCACCATCCATGTATAAGCAAACCCAGGCAGAGATGAGTCAGGGGTCACACCGCTGCTGAGAGGCAGAGCTAGAGTTCAGGACCAGGGAACCTGGTACTAGTATCTCCTCTGGTAGCTACAGAAAATGTTCATAGATGAATGTCAGTACATAATCGTAGGTCAGCCAGTGATAGAACCCAGCACAGGTTTAGGTTTAAGCTAAAACATCTCAGAAATGATTCCTAAGCATCCTCTTGGGACTAAATATTCTGTGATGTGTACTTGGACTGTCCTGTCTTGATTCTGGGTCTCTTACAAGCCACCTTCTCCTTCCCAAGTGATAGAAAGCCTTCATCTTAGTCTCACTGATCTCTCCCTGGCTTTCTGGTACTCCAAAGTCTTCTGTTTCAGTTTGGGCTTGTCTGTCCCTCTGACGCAGCCAGAGGAGGCTAGCTAGTGGCAGCATCAGGCCAGCTGTGCGCCAAGCAGCCTGCCCAGCCCCCCCCCCCCAATCTTAGAAAACCCTCGTTTCCCTTGGAGTAGGTAAGAGCTGTCTCATTTATCAGCAGCTGCTGCTTCCGTTTAGTCAGTTAACATTTATTACAGTCTCCAAGTCCATGTGGGAAACTGTCCAAACTGTAGAGCTGACCTCTGCTGAAGACAAAGAAATCAGACCGTAAGGTGCTCAAGGATACAGTGCCTGTGAAAGGGGACTGGTACACTGACCATGTCAGATCTGTCTTTAATCACAAAAATGCCAATAGTCAAAAATGGCCAGGATCATAATGTGCTTCCATCCCTTAATCTTTTTTTTTTTTTTTTAATTAAGAATACCAGTCAATGCTGGTAGTACATGCCTTTAATCTCAGCCATGGAGAGGCAGAGGCAGGTGGATATCTGTGAGATCAAAGTCAGCCTAGTCTACATAGTGTGTTCAACCAGGGCTACTGGGAGACCTTGTCTCAAAAAAAAGATACCAGTCAACTTGTAATTATTTAAGTATTTTAGTTCTAAATAATGAATGGAATTTCTTTTTTGTTGTTGGTTTTTTGAGACAGGGTTTCCCTGTAGAGCTGGCCTGAAACTCACTATGCGGACTTGGCTGGCCTTGAACTCACAGAGATCCACCTGCCTCCGCCTACTGAGTGCTGGGTTAGAGGTGTGCACCACCTCACCTGGCTGGGATTTCTTTTTAGACACATTTAACATTTGAGGAGTTCTTATGTTTAAAAACTGACCTCTAGACTGGTGAGACGCTCAGCAACCATGTTCCAGTGCCCATTCTTAGCTATCTACATTTCTGTGATTTAAGATCCATTTACACATGTCAGTCTCCTAGCTCCTTTTTAGTGGCACCAAACCTGATAACCTGAGTTCAGTCCCTGAGACCCACATGGCAGAAAGAGAACTGACTCCTGCAAGTTGTCCTCTGACTCCACATGTGTGCCATGGCATGTGCTCTTCCACCTATAAATGAATAAACAGAAATAATTAAAAAATAAAACCAAACTGATTTCTTCATGATATTCTTACAAGTTGAAGAACAGAAGACTGTTCTACAGAACGTATTGATCAGCCTTTGGTACCTTGATCGTTTATGTGGCTTACTGATCTGCCTTCACTCTGTAGTAAGGTGACTACTTCTGGTTTTAGAAGCTTTGTCTCCCCTACTCCCTGATCTTATTATAGGCAAGGGTGATGAGGCTGAGCCAGCTTAACTTACTATCTCAAGGCTTGGGTTCTTGATCTGGCATTGAAGAAAAAGTATGTTAGGAAGTCAGTAAATTCAGGTTCAAAACTAGAATCCATCAGGCTAGAGAGAAATCTGGTTTTACTAAAGAAGGTAAGAAACAGAAGAGGGAAGCAACAGTTTTCGGCAATCAAAGGATTGAGGGCCGGAGAAAACCGTTCTCAGGCCTTTGGGAAGAAGGGTCAGTCCCATCCAACGGTGTGAACCCACACACGCCCAGGACTCCTGCCGGAGAGGATTGTGGGAAATGATGCTCCCTCCTCCTTAGCTCCAGATTCAGTTTGCCTCCATCAGAGAACGCTCTGCCGATGTCTTCTCAGGGAAAGGAGCTGCAGAGGCAGGTGGGAGCCCACGGGTGATGAAGGCGCCCGCCCAAGGGCCTCAGCCCTGGGTTCGCCTTGACCTTGGGAAACCCTGTGCAGTAGTTCTCCAGTGGGCCGGAGCGGGGTTCCTTGTGTACAGCGCCCTTCTCCGAAGGCTGCATTCTAATGGATCTAATGCTCTTGCCACGCAGCACGGAATCACCGAGAAGGCGAAGGGGAGCATCGCCACCATGTTGGCCCTTGCTTCCTCACATGGTGGTGGTTTCTACAGGGAACTTGCAGGTAAATACTTAAAAGCGTTTGCACAGAGGGCAACTGTGTAGTCACCCTTGGTTATGGTTGTTCCCAACTGAATTAAAAGATATCAAGGTAGGAAGAACCTTCCAGAACAAGTAATGGAGATGATGATCATGACTCTTCTGAGCACCCACCAAAGACCAAGTGTTGAACTTGGACTTTGTGGGTGCTATCTTGTGAAATTCTCCCATTAGTCCTTAGAGATAGGTGCTGTTCCTCCATTTTACAGATGCAGAAATAAAGACTCAGGCTGGGCCTTGTGCCCATTTCTATAGCTGGCAAGTGGTGACAGACTGCAATTTACTAGCCTGTCCTGCTGTCTCCGTAAGTCTTTCTTCCAAGTTGGTGCTTCCTTAGAGAAGACCTATCTCTTGGTGGTAGCAGAAGATTCTCTGGACATACCAGATCCTGGGAAAGCATCTCTGCCTTCCTTCCCTGCAGGAGCTCCACTGAGCTCCTGGGATAAACCAGAGACAGGGGTAAAGTGAAAAGAGAACCAACTGGGAAATTTCTAGTTAAAATGCCCTATGGTTTGGCGCAGATATGGATAAGATGACAGGCGGACAAGGTTATTTGAGTGACCTCCTCCCACCAGCTGCAGCAGCTTAAATATCTGCATGAGCACTGGTTAAGTTAGATACATGCTTAGTAGAGGCTGTGCAACTGTTAAAAAGAATGCAACACCCAGGACCCAGCAGTGTGCACTGACAGCACACGCTGGAGAGAAGGAAAAGCAAAGGGAGGAAGTGTGTGTGGCCATTTGTGAGTGACGTCTCCATGGGGACTCTGAAGGCGGCGATGCTGCCCTCTACCTTAAAACCCTCCGTTTTAAGAGTACAGTCACCTTTAAGGGATGCTCACCTGCTGAAGGTCTTCCAGTGGTCCAGGCCTTGAGAATGGAGGGTATCGCTCTATGTTTGCTCCAGGTTCTACCTGCCCAGTTCAAGCCTTTAAGCCTCCCTCCTGTCCCCAACAACAAATGCACATCTTGAGGGAAACTGTGCCAGGGGCTGAGGTGATAAAGAGGACCCAATGAAGCCAAGGCATTCAGGTCTTGCCTGGTTGGTCAGACTGGAACCCCCTGGACTGGAGAATGTGCATCTTTTTCATTCACCAATTGATTAAGGTCCCCTCTTAGGGGCCTGGTGGCATCCGAGATGCTGTAGATAAGACAGTAACCAAGACTGAAGAAGTCCTGCCTGGAGCTCTCAGCCCAGTGTGAGAGAGAGAGGCAGAAGGGGACTGTGTGGTGCAGGGTGGCGGTGGTGGGCAAAGAGGCCTCACAGGGAATGTGACACGTAAGTGGAGACTTGAGGAAGGTCTTGTGGCAGATGGTTAATCCATCAGTTGAGGAGACAGAAGTCATTCACTGGGGAAGCATTAGCTGCATCCTACATGCAGCTCTGAACGGGAGTTAGGTGGGACTGAAGAGGCAGTGAGGAGGACAAAGACCTTCCAGCTGTGCAGCTAGACGAAACCTTGAAACCTTGGGGTCTAACTCCCTTCCTGGTCACAGATCCCTTAGCAGTCATGCTCAGGGCAGGCTCACCCAGGTCACCATCTGGAATATGGTGAGCTGAGCATGGCTGGAGCCAGCTCCAAGGTTGAAGGATCCTCCCCAAGGTTACTGTGTTCTGAGTTCTCCAGAAAAACAGAACCAAGAGACAGTGTGTAGAGATACAGAGTCTATTTGGGGAACCGGTTCATTTGTTTGGGAAGTAAGTTGATCAAAAATCTGATGGAAGAGGCCAGCAGGTTAGAGACTCTAGAGAGGGCTGCAGGTGGATTCCCAAGGTGATCTCTGTAGACCAGGAGTGCTGATAGCACAGGTAGAGGCCAAGGGTGATTGGCTGGAGAATCTCTTTTTACTCAGGGAAAGGATTCAGCGGACCGGACAGGTTCACCGCATTAAGGAAAGGACAGCAGCTTCACTCATGGTCCACCAATTGAAAAGTAGCCCTCATCCTCACACAGCATTCAGATGGACTCTGACAAATGTCTAGGCACCCTGCCTAGACAAGTTTCCATAAAATTAACTGTCATATTTGAGTGTGGTGACACATGCCTACAATCCCAGTTCTTGGGAGGCTGAGGCAGGAGATACCTGGTCCCCAAACAAAACAGTAAAACAAGTAACTAACCACAAAAACAAGTCAAAATCAAACTAAAACCAAACAAAAGCAAACACACAGAAATTGTCCATGAGAGTATCATTGGATTGCAGATTGGAAAATGAATCTGAGTTGAAATGAAATAAATAAATAAAATAGGCTTGTGATTCTTTTAAGGGTGTTTCCCGTGTGGAGACAAGTGTTCAGGTAACAGGGATAATGTCTGGCCAGATTTGAGTTCTTTATAAAGCGAGGAGATGGGACTATCTGATCTCCAATACCAATCTAGATCTCACATTAAAAAAAATGTTTGTTTATTTCCTGTATATGAATGTTTTGCCTCCATGTATGTAAGGGCACCTCAAGCATGCAGTGCCCACACAGGTCAAACGAGGGTGTCAGATCCCCTGGATCCGGAATTATAGATTGTTGTTAGCTACCATGTAGGTAGGATTGCTGAGGGACTCACTTGCTGGACATGGTTCTGAATTTGACACTGACTGTGGACGCTTGCTCTCCGTAGATGTCAGGAATGAATACAAGGAGATGGAAAGGCTGCACAGAAACCTGAGGGAGGTCGCTGAGAATGCACAGCTTCGGCAAGGCATGCAAGATTTCCTCTTGGGACTGTCCCCAAGCAAAGCGGGTCCCCCCAGAATGGAACTTTAATTCTTGGGACTTAGCCCCACGGCAATGATAATAAGCTTGGAGCTGGTTCTGAAATAGAATAAAGAACATTTCTCAACTCTTGGGTGGTAATACAATTTAAAATCGACATATCATTATTTCTGGGGTTATTTATTTTACATCTAAAAAGTCATCTTGAATCCCAAGTGGAGATTGAAACTCTAAAGACAAGAAATTTAGGCTCTACTGCAGACAAATATCTTAGGCATTGAAAAATTTAGACATTATGCAAAAAGTTGCAAAATTCAGCCTCAATTATTCAGTTCTGTTTCCATTTTAACTGTGATGCGATTTTACGAAGGAGGCAGTGCCTGCCCACAGAACTCACCCTGAGATTGGTGTGTTGGTTACTTTCTGTGGCTGTGATTTTAAAAAGCCCTGGCAAAAGCAACTTAAGGGAGAATTTCTTTGACTCAGAGTTGAGGCTATGGTCCTTCATGGTGGGGAGGTCATGGTGGGAGAGGCGGGAAGCATCCACAGGCAGGAAGCAGAGATGGGTGCTAACGTGAAGTTCCCTTTCTCCCCTTTATTCTGTTCAGGACCCCAGTCCATGAAATGATGTCCCCCACATTTAGGGTTAATTTGTCCACTTCAAATAACCTAATCAAGGAGATTTCTCACAGGCCTGCTGAGAAGCTCCCTTCCTAGGTGATTCTAGGTTCTGGGAAATTGACAAACCATCACAGTTAGGAACGGGATGGAAAGGAGACCTTACCACCTCTCAGGAGTGTTAGCTAAGACCTGTGTTCCTCAACCCCATACTTTACCAGGTCTTAAAGAGCTTTTGTTAGGGCTGGAGGTATACCTCAGTGATAGAGCACTTACCTGCCTAGCATGTTTGAGACCTTGTGTTTAATTCCTAAAAACACTTGGTTTACATGTTCTATCATCTATCTGTCTATCTATCTATCTATCTATCTATCTATCTATCTATCATCTATCTACCTACCTATCTATCTAAAGGTGGTGATAGAGAGAGATACACATATATACTGTATGTAATTTAAACTATGGAATACTTAAACATCTTCATATGAATTCATTTAAAAGCAGAAACAATAGCCTCATCATATTAATATAAATAACAGTTTTATAAAGAAACCATCTTTCAAAGACTGCTCAATGAGGAGTGTGGCACTGGTTTGTACTTTGGCACTTTACTCTGACTGAGCAGAAGTCAGTTGGACTCTTATCTGCTTCACTTTTTGGTTAGTGCTCACGAAGAAAATTCAGTTTCACATAGATGAATACGTAACTAGAACACAGATAATAATTTTTAGTAGCCATTTTAGCTAATTATTGGATATTCTTCACTACTGCAATCTCAAAGAATGGAAGTTTCTTAAAGGTTTGTGGCTTTATAGAATCCGAGATCATATCACTTAAATTTTGTTTTCAAGACCTGTTATATTAAAATCAATGGTTTTGTCTTACGCCTTAAAAATAGACTCCTTTTTAGTTAATTAAATTTTTTGAGAAACAGTATTTCTCCTGCCTTATCCTCCTAAGTACTAAATTACAGGAGTGCACTCTCACGCCTGGCTTTTATCTTGAATGAATATCGTAAACCAGTGCATGCTTTTATAGCATCAAGCTTTTGGGAAATATTTGTTTGCTGGGTTAAGCAGATATTCTAAGTGTTGACACTTTTCATTCAACTCTATCTCAAGATCATATTTGTTAATACCTTCACTAATGCTATCTGGAAAGGCCTGAAGTATTGGGAAGTTGTGAAGCTCATAGCCATGAATACAAATTTAATATAATTTTAGTCTTCCCCTAAAAGCTCACCCCTCATTGGCCACAAATACTGTTGGTAGTTTTTGTTGAAGTGAAAGGCTCATCTTCAAGAAATGTTCATTGCATAATCACATATGAGCAATTACAGTTTGTCTGCTAGCCATTTCAAGTGAAAATAGGGTTCATGAAGGAACTATCAAGTTCTGTTTGCAACTTAATCTCAAAGTGCTTTTCTCTGAAGCAGCAGCAATGTGTTAAGTGTGTTTCCCATTGGTAAAGGTCAATAATTAGCAGAATTGGTAAGCTGCACAGTTTCATTAAGAAATGTTTTATTTGGAACTGGCTTATTGGGCTACAAGCTCATGGCAGTGAAAAATACAGCAGTGTGGGGTAGCTTGGCATCATGGCCTTGGTTGCTGTTCCGCAGCAGGTGTTTCTGCTCACCTCTGCTTGATGTATACCTTTGGTGCAGGTGCTGATGTGGTGGGAAAGACCGATGCTTGCCTTCCTCCCTTTGTTACTTATACACATTACAAAGAGAGTCACAAAGTATTATAGGCAGTAACAATACTACAACTATGTCATGTTAGCTGAAGGCACAGTATCATAAGTTAGGGACATACAGTATAAACCCTGATGCAGCCACAAGAAAATAGAAAAGAAATACATCCAGTAAGCTTTAAAGGAAATAAAATAGATGTTTAAAAATGTTCAAACATCCCAACAAAGGTGGAGGAGATGGAGAAAAGGAGCAAATATCATAAGGTACAAACAAAAAGCAAATCGCCAGATGGTAGAATTTAACATGGTCAGATAGACAATCATATTAAATGTAAATAGTCTAAGACATTAATTCAAAGGCAGATACGGTTAGATACATTTAAAAAAATGAACCCCATTTATATATTGTCTAGAAAGAACCCACTTTAAATGTAAAGGCATAAATAAGTTAAAAGTTAAAAAACCTACTAAGGGTAGAGTTTATATATTAATATCAGACCAGTAAATTTCAGAAAAGGAGTACTATTACTATTATAAAAGGGATCATTGCACAGTGATGAAGTGGTTAACTCATCAAGAGGACAAAAAATTTCTAGCTATGTATCATATAAAACTTAAAATATTCAGAAAACAAAACTTAATAGTCCTAAAAAACAAATATCCAAATCCACAATTATAGTTGGAAATTTCAAACCCCCATGACCGATCGAACAGATAGAGAAACTTAGCAAGAACATAGAAAGCTTAAACAGCATATCACCCAGCTTTACCCAAGAAGGATTTGTAAAACATTCTGTTGAACATCAGAACACACATCTATTTCTAATAGACTTGGAACATTACCAAGATAGACCATGTCTGGAGCCATAAAATAAGTCTCAATAAATTTTAAAGGGTGGAAGTCATATAAACTCTATTTGCTGACCACAATGAAATTAAATTAGAAATCAATAACAGAAATCTGGAAAATCTCCAAATATGTGGAAACTAAACGACACACTTCTCAGTAATCCATGAAGGTTGTGGACTAATCTTGTTAGATTTATCTCTGTTTTGCCCAATTTCAATGACCTCATTGGTATTAGAAGCCAAAGCACTAATTCCAGCCAAGACTATCAAGTTAGAGTTGGTACTGGCAATGGGACTGTTTGTTAAGTTCCTAAAAAATGCAACAAGGAGCTGTCAATCATGAGGTCATGTCCACTGGAAGAGTGGGACAAACGGAAGAAGCAGGGGGTGAGTCTTGAATCCTGTCAAGAGGCTTCGGACAGGTACCCATATAAATGCAAGGAAGAAGCTTAGATTGACAGGGCGAAAGAAGGAAAGTCATAAATTGAGCAGCCTCAGGAACAGGGCTCAGGGGACTCAAGAATGAGGGCAGATGGTTCAGGAGGTTAATAAGTTGCTCAGCTTAAAACAAGGGCTCTGTCATGGGTTCTAAGTTACCTGCCTTCTCAGAAAAGAGAAGAATGACTAAGAGAGGCAGAATATAAGACTGGGGATCAGAAAGCTCCATTTTAGAGGGGACCAGGAGAGAGCATTGTGAAGTGGGGGGGTGAGCCAGGAGAGACAATGTCTGAAAATAAGACTCTTAAGTGGCTATGCAGTGTGGTGATGACTTACATATTTGTGTCATGTAAGCTGCCATATTGACAAAGACTTCTACCTAACCTTTCAACCAAAACATTGCTGTTTGTAATGTAAACTAGCTCACAGAGCCATGAGCTCCTCTGGTGATTTAGGCATATGACCTTAATACCTCAAGTCCTTTCCTAACCTTCCATCCAAGATAGTATACGAATGTGAGTTTGCATGTCGTATGTATCAAAGCATCAAAACATGGCAAACGGTGCCTCCTTTTCTCATTGCAAAACAGTTAAAGAAATCAGGAGCCCTCTCTGTCTGTAGTTACGTATGTGCTATTCTAGGTCTAGGGATCAAAAAGCAAGATTCTAGGTCTGACTTTTACTTTTCCTTTCACATGCTGGAGATGCTATTTCAATCAAGAGTGGGCAAAGCCGTTGTTTGAGAGTGCAGTTCTGAGAGACATCTGAAGGAATGGGTTCTTAGCAGTTTGGGACTGCCCTTGGCCTCAAAATGAATTCTAAGAGTCAAGCTGTCTTTTTAAAGCACTGCTGCCACAACATGGTTTAGAAATGCTGCAATGCGATGTTCTCATGTATAGATTTACTGCTTACTTAGTCATTACCTTAATTTTATTATTTTTATTTTATTTTATTTTATGTGTATGAGTGCATTGCCTGCATGCGTGTTGAGTGCACCCACGTCATGCACTGCTGGCGGAGGTCAGAAGAGGGCGTCAGATTCCCTGGAACTGGAGATACAGACAGTTGTTAGCCACCATGTGAGTGCTGGGAATTGAACCCAGGTTCTCTGCAAGAGCAACCTTAGTGCTCTTAATTGGTTGAGAAGCCATCTCTCCAGTTCCACCATACCTTAATTTTTAGATTTTTCCTCCAATGCAAATTTTATTAGAAAGACCATTGTCATATATAAACCCCCGTCCTGTCTTTGTTTCCTTTTTCTGTAAGATAAAATTTTGAAAATTCTGTTATGAGATTTGTTAATTGGCTTTTCATCACTGTATCAGATATCTGGGAAAATCAACTTTATTCTGGCTGGAAATTTTTGGAGGCTCCTGATTGAGATTTGGCAGACTCAAGGCTTTTTGGCCTCTGGGGGAGGAGGCCACCTATCATGGTGGAAGCATGTGGTAGAATAGAGCTGCTCACCTTGTGACCAAAGACAGAGACCCACAGCTGCATTCTCACCCACAGCCCCACTGACCTGAAGGCCTCCCGGTAATCCCTACTTCTTCTGGTTTTACCACATCCCAACAGCCAAGCTGGGGGCCAGAGTTCTAACACATAGACCTATTGAAATATTCCAGATCCAAACCGCAGCACAAGGGTAGAGTATAAGAACATTATTTCAGGACTGGAGAGATGGTTCAGTGGTTAAGAGCACTGGCTATTCTTGCAGAAGACCCAGGTTCAAATCCCAGCACCCACATGGTAGCTAACAACTGCCCATAACTCCAGTTTCGGGGGATTTGACACCCTCTTCTGTCATCCATGAGCACTGAATGACATGGGTGCACTTACACACATGCAGGTAATATATCCATACACACAAAATAAAAAAAAATAAAAATTTAAGAAAAGAACATTATTTCATCTTATATTTTTGAGACCAGGTCTCATGTAGACCAGGCTGACCTCAGACTCCCTATGTAGCTGAGGATGATTTGGACTTCTCATCCTTCTGCATCGCCTCCCAAGTGCTAGGATTAAAGCTGTGAGTCACCACACCAAGTTTATGGGATGCTGAGGATTGAACCCAGAGGTTCCTGCAGATTAGACAAGCCCTCTACCAATGATTTACATCCTCAGCCCTATAAGAACATTTTAAAGTCTTATGCTCTTTGTCAGAAACACTTGCTAACAGGGATTTCCAACATCGCTGATCTTTGACCAACTTAGATAGCATTATTTTCCTCAGTAGGCTAAAGGAACAGAGTTTGAAAAGTATCCTCTTTGTCTGGCTTGGATTGTTAGTGCTGTGGAACGATCTCCTGTTTATTTTCATTTTTGTGTTTGAGTGCTCACTCTGTGGTCTTTTGGGTTGAAGTATTCCATCACCTTTCTTTACTTTGAAAGAATTTCAAACTTACAGAAAATTTCAGTAATAGTATGAAGAACTCCCTCACAGATGATATAAAACTAAAATCTTACCACATTTTCTCTCTGCTTTCTCATTTTTGTACGGTGTGTGTTTTTGCATACCCAGTAATTTAGAAGTGGGTTGACTACACCACATCCCTTTACCTCTGAACATTATTCTAATGATTTCCACAAACAGGTATGAGCTCTAACCTTCAGCCATCAAATTCAAGAAATTTAACATTGCTCTACTAAGCTTTTATCTATTATTGTTTTAATTTGTTTTTATGTTGCTGGGATAAAATACTTTGACCAAAAGCAGCTTGGGGGAGGCGAGGGTCATTTGGCTCATACTCCCTGGTCACATTCCGTCACTGAAGAAGTCAGGGCAGGAACCTAGAGGCAGGAGCTGAAGCAGACACCACAGAGGAACGTGGCTGTCCTGCTTGCTTCCCCCTGGCTTGCTCAGTTAGCTTTCTTATAGAACCCTGACTCATCTGCCTAGGGGTGGTACCACTCACGGCAGGCTGGGCCCCCCTACGTCAATTAGCAACTAAGAAAATGCCTCAAAGACATGGCCATTGGCCAGTCTGATAGAGGAAATTCTTCAGTTGACTTTCCCTCTTCCTAGTTTGTGTCAAGTTGACAAGTGAAACTCGGACAACTATCCATATTCAAATAGCATCCGTTACAGCCAGTAATAACCTGTAGGCTAGCCAGTCCAGGATCTAATGCATTTACTTTTCACAGCTCTTTAATTCCCTTAATCTGTCACAGTTTCCCAGCCAGTATCCTTTATAACATTAGCTGTTTTTTCTTTTAAGAATGCAAGGCAGCTGTTATATAAAATTTGGAGCTGTGTCTCTTCATGATTAAAAAATTATGGCCTGAGAGACAAAGTCCAAGGCCACTGAATCGCTTCTCTTCCTCCTTCCTCACTGTGTTTGCTCCTTCAGAAATCAATACCTGTGTCAGAAGAAAGAAGTTCTCAAAAACTTGATACAACTGTTCATACTCTGGAACTGTCAGTGTTCTAGAAAGAAAAGTGATGCCAGTTAAGGATTATGTTAGTCAGTTTACCGAGCCAGTTTGGTTTTTAACCTTTTGATAATGGCCCTCAGTTTCACTATTTGGGTGGGTTTTAGAGCACAGTCTCCATTCTTGGTTGCATTTAAAAAATTATATATTATTTTAACTTTATGTGCATGAGTGTATTGCCTGCACAGATGTAAGCGTACCTGTGCCGTGCAATGCCCAGGGAGGTCAGAAGAGGGCATCGGATCCCTTGAAATTGGAATTAGGGATGCTTGTTAGCTACCATGTGGGTGCTGGGAATCGAACCTGGGTCCTCTGCGAGAACTGCCAGTGCTCTTGACAGTTGAGCCACCTCTCCAGCCCATCTCGGCTGCATTTTGTAATGAGGTAAGGAGCCCACCTCTCCAGCCCATCTCGGCTGCATTTTGTAATGAGGTAAGGAGCCTGTGTTTGTTATACTTTTCATAGCTGTGACAAAATACCTTTAACAGAAGTTACTTCAAGGAGGAAGGATTTATTTTGGTCCATGGTTTCTGAGGATCTCAGTACATCAAGGTGTGGAAGACCTGGATGGAGACAGGAAGAGCTCAATCCATGATGGCTGGGGCTTATGCCAATGGCTTGATGTGAACCAGGAACCAGAGGGAGGGAGAAAGGAAGAGGGAAAGGGTGGAGGAGAGGGAGAGGGGGAGGGGGAGGGGGAGGGAGAGAGAGAATAAAATTGGGGCTGTACTATACCTCCAAAGACTTGCCTCTACTGACTTATATATAATAGGCAGGTCTTAACCTCTTAAAGACTCCAGACCTCCCCAAATAGCATCGTAAACTAGGGAATCAACACATGAACCTATAGGGGACATATCTGATTCTATCCCTAGGAGAGCTCAAGTGGATCCTTCTTCATACGATAATCTAATCGGAGCCTCCAGGAGTAGAACTGCAGCACATTGTGCTTTATTGTTGTTATTGGCAGAGTTCCAGATGTGTGATGAGGTGTTATAGTCAACTGAGATGGCAGGTGCCTCTATCACAAAAGGCAGCCTTCAAGAGAGGGAGGGAAGCTGTGCCAGAAAGGCAGGTGTATGTAACAGGGAGAGAAAAATCTGTGTGAAAGAAGATGGTGACAGAAGAGAGAAGCCAGGCTGGGTGTT
Organism: Eospalax fontanierii; assembly: GCA_035773235.1. NCBI lineage: Eukaryota > Metazoa > Chordata > Mammalia > Rodentia > Spalacidae > Eospalax > Eospalax fontanierii. The sequence goes on along the minus strand of CM069542.1, from coordinate 55,106,084 downwards.
TCCTTTCATGACCCTTCATCCAGTTCTCAGACCTTACTGGCTCAAAAATCTGTCCTTTAGGGTCAGTCCCAGGGAGGTTCCTAGCAGAGGATGGAGAGGAAGGAGCTTGCTTAGGGCTTCTCAGAAAACCAGAGAGAATCAGAGAGAGGGAGGGGAGAGGAGTGGCCCTTACTACACAGAGAAGAGGGACTGTCTTCTTCCTCAGTGCCTTCTCACCACCTCACGGTTAACCCCTGTCTGAGCAGAACCTCCTGTCACCTAGCTTCATATCCAGTCATCAGGTCTTTAAATTTCCTCTCCTCCAGTAACTGCGTGGTTCACCTCCCCAAGGGATGCTGCAGACTCTGAGATAACTGGGGCAGTTGGGTTATGGCATGGGAGAGTGGTGTTGGGGTGGAAGCAGGCACCATGGATGGTCAGGAAGATGCTTGTTAGATCCTGGTGACAGCCTTTCGGGGTTGAGAGAGTGAGGCCTCTCCCACTGTAAGCCTGCTCTGTCTGGTTGAGCCTGCCCTGTCTGGGGGTATTGGGAGGAGAAGTGGGCACTCTTGGACTCTCAGGTCTGCAAAGAAGCTAGAGGTGATCGTATTGTGTTAGAATCACACTTGCTCTATGAAAAAGGTGGTTAAAGAGAAGCCACAAGCACACGCATCAATAGCTCTGGAAATTCAGGTGAAGACTGCCCATGACAGCATTCGGGCTCCTCTCTGGCTCAGTAGATTGCTGTGGTTTGAAACCTATGAGTATCTTCCAAAACTCAAGCTGAAATTCAATTAATTTGCAGAAGTATTAAGAAAGTGAAATTTCATCTGACTATGGTATTTAGAGATGGGACTTGGGGGCATGATCAAAATTAGAAAAGATTATCATGGAGGGTCGTATGATTGAATCTTAGTGACTTTATAAGAAGAGAGACAGAGGGACTGAAGAGATGGCTCAGTGGTTAAGAACTTTTGCTGCTCTTGCAGAGGACCTGGGTTTAGTTCCCAGCACCCACATTGTGGCTTGCAAACATCTATGACTCCAGCTCCAGGGAATTCGATGCCCTCTTTTAACCTCTGTGTGCACTGCATTACATACATGCAAGCAAACACTCATACACATAAAATAAAGATAAATCTTTAAAAGAAGAAGAACTGAACTTGGTGGCACACACCTTTAATCCCAGCACTTGTGAGACAGAGGCAAGTGGATCTCTGTGAGGTTGAGGTCAATCTGATCTACATAGTGATTCCATGCCAGCTGTGGCTACAGGGAGATCCTGTCTCAAAAAGGCCAAAAAAAAAAAAAAGAAGAAAAAAAAGGAGGAGGAGGAAGGGGGGGGGGAGGAGGAGGAGGAGGAGGAGGAGGAGGAGGAGGAGGAGGAGGAGGAGGAGGAGGAGGAGGAGGGAGCGACCAGGATACATATACTCCCACTCCCTGTCTCTGGCCATGTGGTACTTGAATTACCTTGGAACTCTGCCAGCAAGAAGGTCATCTCCCTCTCCAAATTTGAGCCCTTGACTTTGGATCTTCAGAATTGTAAGCCAGAATAAAGTTCTTTTATTTAAAATTTACCTGGTCTGTGATATTGTATTAGTAGCAACAGAAAATGGACTAAGACATTGGTCACTGGGGAGAAAACGACTAAGGAGAGGAACAATAATAGGATAGTCACAAAAGGGAATGACAACTTTGGTTTAAAACGTTACCCATGTGTTGGACACAGACATGTGCAGCCAGGATTGCATGCAGCATAGCTGTTACTGCTTTTGAAGTGTTAAAAATGCTGCTCTCCTGGGTACAGACTTTTAGAAACATTGGCAGTAGACCCGTACGTGGTAGATATCAGCTCAGTCCCTAGATCATGGGTTCCCTGGCTCTATAGGAAATCTAATTATGTCTGGAAGAAATGGATACACCCCTGTCATGAAATCCTAATCAGTTAGACTCTAACCAGAAGACACTTGGATAGTTTGCAAATCTTTTCTAGAGGGAGAAAATGATATTTTGTCCACAATTTCCTGCATCCTTTCTATAACTCATTCATAATAAAAGACAGCTTTCCAATTGAACGCTAGAAATTGTTGTTTGGAGTGGTTTGAATGAGAATGTCCCCCAATAGGCTCCAAGTATTTGAATCCTGGGCTCCAGCTGGTGGTTCTGTTTGTGGAGGTTTAGGAGGTGTGGCCTGGCTAGTTGACAACATGTGGTCTCACTTCACTTCTCTCTCTCTGTCTCTGTCTCTGTCTCTCTCTCTCTCTCTCTCTGCTTCCTGTGCCTACTTGAAGATGTGAGCACTCAAGTTTCTGCTCTGGCTGTCTCCTGCCATGATGGACTCTTATCCCTCTGGAATTGTAAACACTTCCTTCTATAAGAGGCTTTGGTCCATGGTGTTTATCACAGCAGCAGAAAAGTAATTAATACACTGTTCTTCACAGAAATGGGAAATGTGCCCTGTGTCCTGAGATGGGATAGATGTGAATGGTAGGAATCTAGTTCATTGTATTTGTTCACATATCTTAACTCATCACTACAAAGGGCTAGAGACCAGTTGATTTAAAACAAAAGCCTCTTAAACTGTGGGTATAACCCTGTATGGGGTCTCATAGTTAAACGTGGGGGTTGTGAAAAAGTTGTCAGCAGCAAAAGGTTTCAGAACACTCAAAGATCAAAAGCTAATTGAAAACCAACTATGCAATAAATGCAACATGGTTCTGGAAGAGCCCCTCCTGCCACAGAACTTCACTGCAGCCTTGGTTCTGAGCTCCCCACACTTACTTTGTACTACGCATGACATCAAGGCACACAACCTCAATACACATACCTGCAGCACCTCAGCTCAGATTTGGGACAGAGAGGGAGAGAGAGGTAAGGTTATAAACCCTCAAAGCCCACCCCCAGTGACATACTTCCTCTAGCAAAACTCCACCTCCTAAAGGTTCCATAATCTCCCCTAACACCAACTAGGAACCAGGCATTCTAATACATGAGCCTCTGGGGGACATTTCTCATTCAATCCACACAGGTTGCACAGGGGAAGTTAAAGTCAAGAGCTGCAGCTCCAGCTCCAGCCCACTGCCAGCACCTGATCAGGTCCCTTCTTCTGGATACAGCTTCCTCATCTCAAAAGCGAGGGACTGGGTTTCATTAAACTCTATGTGGCTTCTGGACCTTACATTCAAGAGACCTACTTGAAATCTGCTGAAGGCTAGAAACATTTCTGAAATGAAAGTGGGGTAGATGAAAAAAGGAATGCAAGAGCAGGTAGGGGCACGACTCAGCTCTAGAGGGAACAATTCCCAGAAGACACAAAGAAGGCGCTCCTCTCTCCTGGACTTGTGTATCAGAGCAGCCCTGGAGTTGCCGGGCAGACCTTTTCAGATCTGCTAAATCCTTCCACTACTGGCTTCTCACAGAAGCTCCTTTCCATGTATGGTAAACTGGCAGTCCTTAAGCAAGTGGCTGTATCCTTGAAGGCACCTCCAATATCTCACTAATGACAGGTCCCCTGAGTCCCCGAGCAATGCCCTCCCCTCCTCATTGGAGAAGATCTAGGCATGAAGAAGGCTTGGGGCTGAGGGAGAACTTGGGAGCCACTCTGTGGTCTTTGAGCAGGTGCCAAGCTATCTAGTAATTTGAGACCGTGTGCTTGCTTGTGTTGAGCTGAGTCTTGGAATGTTAGCATGAAGGGGCCTGGGAAGCGTTTGGGGCTCAGAGTGGCCATCCGAGCGGGCTTGGCATGTCAGCCCCTGGATGCTTGGGTTTCAACCTTTTGTAAAATGTCTATGCTCTCCTGGGGCGCTGTTCATCACCTTTGAGACCAGTCATGCAGGAGAGCGGACTCTGAGCCCTACTTCAGGAGGTGTGGCAGCAGGGAGACTCGGTAGGGAGGTGCAATCCGAGCAGGTTTCGGCTTAGGAAGGGTGCTTTAAAAAAACAGAAGTCCTTCAATCAAAGATCCACCATCGGGGTCAGAGAACCCTTCTCTGTGAATCTGTCTGCCTACTGGGAACACCGGATGTGTGGAAGAAGACGGGCTAGTGGGACTTTGGGTAGAGAGGCTTCTTCTTCCCATCTCCTGTCTTAGTGGATGGCGACCAAGAAATGGTCCACCTGGAGAGTAAACCGCTCCTGCTGCTGTGCTGGCTTCATCTGGTGACACATAGGGACATGAAAACGCCACGACTGAAGGGTTCCTGTTGCTCAGAGACAGTCTTCTTGGCTCAGCTGGGAATCTGCTGGGATCTGGGATATGCCTTCAGACAGTCTTTGGTTGCTGCCCTCCACTCATTCAAGTTTCCAGAAAAGGACAGTGAGATCCATGAGCCTCTTCCTCATATGTGCTGATGGTGGATATAGTCTTGTGTGTAATGGTCATACTGGCACGTATGTAGCAGAGAGCTAACACATGTTGGCAAAGTGGCAGAAGGGCAAAAAGGTCTGCCACATGGAAGTCTCACCCTTGCCCCAGTCTTGTTTTGCTTAGCTCAGCAGTTCTGAGTGGACAGACATCCGGAGAGGGCTGGACTCTGACTTACAGCCGTCAACCTTATTTTGAGGTTCTCATGCATCATAAATACCAACAGAAGTTGGAGAATTGGGGTCACTCTTGATGTGGGAAAGATGCGTCTTGGGAAACATACATCTATGTATGCGTATTTTCTCTAAGGAATATTTTGAGGACATAGGAAAGCCACTCCCTGGATGCAATGGTGTGAATGAGAAACGTCTGCCACAGACTCCTGTGTCTGGCACTTGGTGTCCGGGTCGCAGCACTGTGTGGGGAGGTCATGGAGCCTTCGGGTGCGGAGGCTTGCTAGAGGAAGTATGTCACTGGGAGTGGGCTTTGAATGGCTATAGCCTCACCTGCCTTCTTGCTGACTCTCTCTCTGCTTCCTGTGTAGCTGAGATGTGATCTCTTAGCCTCCAGCTCCTGCTGCCTTGCCATTTTGGACCCAGCCTCTGGAACTTAAGTTCAAATAAACTCTTCCTTCTATAAGTTGTGTTTGGTCACAGTATTTTATCACAGCAACAGAAGAGTGACTAATACATTGCTCCATGAACGTCTGCTGTCCCCTCATGGAGCTCCCAGTGCTCGGAGCAGAGAGGAGTCATAGGAGAAGGCCACTGGAAGGAGCGGCCAGATTATTTTGACACTTTTCCTTTTCTTTTCATAAGAGAGAGGTCAGACCTGCAGGATCTTGAACTCAGAGTCAGGACTTCCCTGAGATCACCAGACTCACCTTGAATCGCATTAGCCCAAAGGTAGTGTACATCGCCTTTGTGTATGAATCCTCTTTAGTTCTGGCATTCCGAGGCTCTGAGAGTTGGAACCTCATAGCTCTTCTCAGGGTTAACTAATTCCTAAAGATAGCCAATAACTTTCTCTTAGGCCAAGCTTGCTCTTCAAGTGCAAGTGAACTAAGCCAGAGCCCTGACTAACCTTTTCTGTAGGGAGGCCTTCCACTTTGGGCTATGATTTCTTCTCTAGTCACCTCAGGGCCAGGCATTAGTCAGTTAGGGACTTCCCCATGTTCCAGGCTTGCTGAGATTATCCACACTAGCCAAACACATGACTCATTAGTTCTTTCTGACTCTTGCCCTCTCTGTGTCTATGGTGTTTTTCTGTTGTTCCCCTGTGGGGGAAATATCCTCTCTCTTAGGAACTAAGAGTAACAAACTTTCAAGGACTGAGGAAATCTCAGGTATTCTACTGAACAATATAGAAACAATTTCTACAGATGTAGAGAAGCCAAAAGACTCATCCCACAAGCCCCACAAAACTGTTTCAAACTGTTTTTATTTGTTTGTTTGTTTTTAGAAAGTCAGAAAGACTGCTCAATGAATAAATCAGAAACGTTTGCTGCTACCTGCGTGTGGTGGTGCACACCTTTAAGCCCAACGCTGGGGAGACAGAGGCAGGTGGATTTCTGTGAGATGGAGGCCAGCCTGGTCTACATAGTGAGTTCCAGATCAGCTGTGGCTGCAAGGAGACCCTGTTTCAAAAGGGAAGAAGAAGGATGTGGAAAAGGAGAAGGAGGAGAAAGATGCTTGATGCTCTTGCAAAGGACCAGAGTTTAGTTCCCGGCACCCATGTCAGGTGGTTCACAACCACCTGTAACTCTAGCACCAGGGGATCTGACACACTCTTCTGGCCTCTGTAGGAATCCGCACACACACACACACACACACACACACACACACACACACACAGAGAAACAAATATAAAAAGTAACAAAGGTTTGGAATGTATGTTCATAGGAAGTAGGTTTTGATGTGAGAGTTGAGAGTTTAGGGAACTATTACTTACATAATAAGCCTTGCAGACCTATCTGGTTATTTAAAAACCTTTTTTAAATACATGCATATATATCTTTGATAAATATAATACACAAGCTAAATTGTAAAAACTTCCATTTTGCACTAGCTATGATATGTTATGCTTCAGAAAGAGAAAGAAAATGATTCTATCACTTTGTAGTTTCAGTTCTCTCTCTGATTCCTCCCTTTGAGTCCTCACCCTGAGTCTTCCCTCTGAGTCATCTTTCTGAGTCCTCACCCTGAGTCCTCCCTCTGAGTGCTCTCTCTGAGTCCTCACACTGTCCTCTCTGAATCCTCCCTCTGAAATCTCCCCCTTGAGTTTTTCCTCTGAGTCCTCACCCTGAGTCCTTCCTTTGAGTCCTCACCCTGTCTTCCCTCTGAGTCCTCCTCCTGAGTCCTCCAAGTTCTCCCTCTGAATGCTCCCCCTGAGTCCTCACCCTGAGTCTTCCTTCTGAGTCCTCCCTCTGAGTCCTCCCCCTGAGTCCTCACTCTTGCTCCCTTTCCCTCTCTTCATTTATCTTTACTTTCATTTCTGTTGTTCTCTCTGGCATGATACACAGCTGCAGTTTCTTTACTATCACTAGTAATTATGTCTCTTGGACACAGTATTTCCTCTTCTTGTTCTCACTACTAAAAGCATGCATGGAATGTTCTTCCTCTCCCTGACCACACAAGCTAAACGGCAAAATAACTGGTAAGTTACTTCTCATCATGATGGAAAAAGCCTCTTAGACACTCCTTTTAGACGTGGAAGAGACACCAGAAGTCATTGGGTTCAGTCAGTCCCTGGATGTAGGAGACTCCTGGTGTGGTACTCCTGTTGGGAACAGTACCAGGCTGTGATTGCACAGTCATCAGCAGAGCAACCAGTTCTAGACAGCTCCGTGGTGAACCAGTCTATCATGATCTGAAAGACAAATGTCCCTCATCGACTCGTCTATTTGAACACTTGGTGCCCAGCTGCTGGCACTGTTTGGGAATTTTATGGAACCTTTAGGAGGCAGAACTTTGCTGGAGGAAGTACATCACTAGGGGGTGGGCTTTGGGGTTTATAGCCTGGCCCCACTTCCCTTTCTCTCTCTGTATTCCCTGTGTGTGGATGAAATATGATCAGTCTGCTTCCTGCTCCTGGCCCCATGACATGCCTTCCGTCCAAAGCTATACATGAAACAATCCCTTCTTTACCTTGCTTTTGGTCATGATATTTTATCACAGCAACAGAAAAGTAGCTAATGTACAGGCCTTCTGCATGGGGAGAGAATTCTACATCTCCCTTAGGCAGTTCAGAGACAGCCCAGCCCTTCTAGCCTGCTCAGACCTCCAGCACCAAACCTTGGAATGACTTCTCCTAAGAGTGGAACACTGGTTTTTTTCTGCCCACTTCTGGACTCCTCACCACCTTGGTCCCCATTTCCACCAGATCCGTCTGGAACAGAACACAGGAAACCTTCATGCACGAGTTCATCAGTGCACAGTTCAATGGCTCTGTGGCCTCCAGGTTTCTGCTGCTTCCTGAACTCTTACTGACATTAACCTCAATATTATAGAAGGTGAGATTTTTTTTATGTGCCCCTGCGAAGCCTAGTATTGCACACCCTATCCCTGGGAAGGTACATCATTCCCACATTGGTGTCTGTTTATGTTTATTCCATTTAATCTTTCCTGAAGAGTTTTGGCCCCAAGTCTCACTCTATTTTGACTAAATTCTTATGATTCACTTCAATGAACACATTTGGCTACCAATTAGAAACTGCTCACGTTACAATCATTTCCTCATCAAATTCCAAAGCAAATTGAGATCACCTCAGTTCTAAGACTCCCTTAGAGGATACCCAGGGTCATTGAGTTTGACAACACAAGATGCTCCAGATAGGTCCTCCTTGGGTCTCTGGCTAACACACATGCCAGGGAGGATACTCATCTGCCTTACCGCCTCTGACCCTGGGCCAGTGTCAGGGAACCTGTGCTGTCTCCTGTAATCTGTCATCCCCACACCTGGGGAATGAAGGAAAATGAGCTGAGCCTAGGGAGACGGAGCAGACGGTTGGGCAGACTCCATGATGGCTGACGTGCAGGGAGCGCCACTAGGCAGAGGCTCTTTCTTCCCCAGCCTTGGACTGGGTGTCGGATGTCAGCAGCCAGACACCAGAGAGATCTACGTGGTGATTAGTATCCCATTTGTCAGGAGATGTCAACTCAGTAATGGCTGACATTTGGGAAGCCTGGCCAGGGTTTTAAAGAGCCTCTCCCTCAGGAACACCCTTGAGATAGGGAGGGCAAGAAGTGGGGACTTGGCTTTGCTGTCTGGGAAGTTGGGGTTCGAAGAGGTTCCATGACTCACCCACATCCTCAGGGCTGGGGAGGGTGGATCTGGGGTCCAGGGTGGACTTCCTGGCTCAAGACCCAGTCTTCTCCTCACAAGGCCCCTCTGAGGGGTGCTGTCCACGTACTTCACTGGCAGCTGTTGACCTTCTACTTGCTCTGGGGCTACTGCTGGGCTAGGATGGAATGAGGAACACACAGGAATGGCAGAATCCCAGGAAAGCAGGAGCTGTATGCTCTATCAGATCCACTGGATAGCAGGCCTGCCGGGGGTCACCATGGATGGAGAGCAGGCCTGCTGGGGGTCACCATGGATGGACAGCAGGCCTGCTGGGGGTCACCATGGAGAGTTCTCAATCATGTAAAAATGCCATCGTTCCATATTAGATACTTGGACTTCGCTTCCTTTATTTTCACGGATCTGTGACAATCAACTTAAACTTTACTTATTATCTATTTATTGTGTGTGTGTGTGTGTGTGTGTGTGTGTGTGTACACTCAACAGCAAGGGTACTAGGGCTGGAGAGATGGGTCAGCAGTTATGAGCACTGGCTGCTCTTGCAGAGGACCCAAGTTCAAATCCCAGCACCCACGTGGTGGCTAACAGCTGTCTATAACTCCAGGTCTAGGAGATCCAACACCCTCTTCCGTCTTCCGTGGGCATTGCAGGACATGAGTGCACTGACATTCATACATATATTCATTCATTCATACATACATACATACATACATAAGAAAGATGAGATGCCTGATGTTTAAAAAAAGCAAAGAGCAAGGGCACCATGTGCCACAAGTGGGAGCAAAAGGACAGCTTTGCGGAGTCGGTTTTCTCCTACCACGTGATCTGAGAACTGAACTCAGGTCATCAGGCTTGGTGGCAAGTGCCCTAACCCACTGAATGATCTCACCAGCCCTGGACTGTTTTGATCTTAGGTGAGAAGAGATTTGAGCTACTAGTTGCTGGAAAGACTTGCCCACTGGAAGCTAAACCTGCCCCCTTGGCCTGCTTTTCACTCTCAGGTGGTCCTTTACCTGTTTGGGCTTGTTTTTTTTTCATCACAAAGATCATAAATGACCAGATTGCCTGTCAGCAGAACACAAACTGTGGCCCACGGATATAATGCTGTTCAACTTGGTGAAAGGAAAAGAAGAATTAACTAGGTACGAACATTATTATGGATAAATCCTACCTTTGTGAGGCATGAAATAAACCAGATACAAAAGAGAGGCTCTGAGTCTCTTGGCCCAGAGCCACTGGATTTAAGAAGATACGGTCAGTTCCTCTTGCAAACTTACAGTTTAATGGTTCTGTGCCTGTTTTTGGGCCTCTTGCAGAAAAGCAGTCCCTATCCAAATCTGCATCACTAATTACTGATGGGGAAGGAGAGACTCAGCCCATGGCTTAGGCTTTGCTTGGATCTCATCCTCCTCTTTGACCACATTTTTATGCTTCCCCTACTAGTGAGAACTTGTCAGTATGGGGGGAAAGGTCTTCGTTTTTAGGCATGTCGATGGTATAGTTTGAATCTGAACTTCCTACCACAGGCTCATGATCCTCAGCAGTGGTGTTATTTTGGGATGCTGTGGAACCTTTAGGGGGTGGAGCCTGGCCGGTAGAGTTACTGGGGCTGCCTTTGGAAGTTACACCCAGCCTCACTTCCTGTGCTGTTGTTTCCTGATGTGCCACGCTGTGAACAGCCTCTACCATGCACACACTCCTGCGTCTGTCATCTGCGTTGTTCTACCACACTGTAGTTCTACCACCACACCATCAACATGGTGATCTGAAGCCATGAGTTAAAATAAGTCTTCCCTTCCTGTTTTTCTGTCAGATATTGTGGTCACAGTAGCACAAAAGGCAGTGAATACATTAGGATGTCCTGGTCTCAGTGACAGTCATAGTCCATGTACGCTGTAAAACAGAGAGCCTGAGACTGGGTAATTTATAACAAACAGGAACTTGTTTTCTCCTGGTAGTAGAGCTGGAAGAGCTCTGTTGTGCTCTTACCAAGTGCTTATGTGATGGGAGCAGCAAGGTGAGAAAGCTTGAAGCTGGGATCTTCCCACGGCGGGAGACAAGAGAAAGTCATTCCCACAAACCCTTCTTGCAGCCGTGTTTGCGTCAGCTGCTTCTGTCAGGTCAGGCCCTACTTCCTACCAGTGTTGCCCTGGGGATTCAATTTCTAGGACATAAATTTGGGGGAACAGATTCAGTCCAGATTCTGACCTCTGTCTGCAGTGAAGACCTTGAGTATCACATTCTAAGCACACGTCTGGCTACTTTTAGGATCGCATTCCTAGGAATGTTGGTGACTTGGAAGGTGGCAAACGCATGTTTTGTAAGGGGCAGTAGAGGGTGTGATGATGGGCCCAGACTCCGCCCAGGCTGCATTCTAGCTCTGCCATTCACAAGCCATTTGATCCAGAACAAGTCGCTTGATCTATGTCTGCAAGTGACCACAGGAGTGGCACCTGCTTCACCGGGTGACCGTGAAGTCAGTGCCCCCATGTTGTCACTACCACATCTGTGGGTTCAGACTGACCACAGAGCAACAGTATTCTTTTTAAAAAATCTGTGCCTGTAGGGAACACGAGCATTTATTCTTACCATAATTCTTGAACCAATATACTATAATCGCTGTTTAGGTAGCACTCATATTGTCAGTAATGTGAGCATGATTCAGAGCAGACGGGAAACTGTGTGGAGGTTCTACGTAAATACCATGCTATTTTATACAAGGGACTTGAATGCCTGAGGATTTTGATATTTGTGGAGAGGACTGAAATCAGCCCCATGTAGATACCAGGAAATGACTATATAGGTTCAGTGAACTGACGTGTGGAAAGCTTTTGGAACTGTCTTACACATACCACAAACTGCCCGTCTCTCCTCCACCCCCTGCCTCCTCCTCCTCCTCTTCCTTTTCTCCATCTTCTTCTTCTCTTGAACCTTTTCCTCTTTGTTTCCTTTTCCTGCTCTTTCTCCTCTTTGTCTTCTTCATCTTTTCATTCCCTTCCCCTTCCTCCTCCTCCTCCTGCTTTTCTTTCTCCTTCTCTCCTTCTCCCCCTTCCTATCCCCAATTATACAATTACTGAGGTTTTTTTCTCCCTGTAAAACAGAGTTTCCTGAGCTGCATCTGGGGACAGCGAGGAGAGGTGGTCACGGGATGACTAAGCCCTATCTGACTCAGCTGAGGGCTAGCAGCTGTACTGTAGGCAGAGCTGAGCTTGGAAAATACTTCTTGTGTTCAAAGCCTGACCTTGAAGCCCTGGGACATCACGTTTAATCAATAATCAGGACTTTATTGATGAATGGTACCTGCCAAGCACCGTCCTCCAGGGCCATGATGTGAATGGCTACAGTCCTGGCTCACATTGTTTGGGGGATTCCTCTGCTGTCTTCTCTCCTCCCCGCATCCCCCATGTGAATTTCATTGTTCCCTTAGCATCTAGTTAGAGCTCCTTTAAGTCTTTATCAGTGTAATCTTATTCTATTGTGTGTATGTTCATGTGTGTGGGTGCACCCACATGTGTGGGTTTTCGGGTACATGTGTGCCCCATCCTGGGTGCCATTCCTCAAGAGCATGGTGCATCTTGGTTTGTTTGAGAAAGAGTCTCTTATTGGCCTGGAAGGTATCAAGTAGGCTAGGCAGGGATCTGCCGCCTCCCCCTCCCCAGTGCTGGGAGTGCAAGGGTGTACCACCACACCCATTGTTTCTGTGGGAGCTGGGGATCAAGCTCAGGTCATCTTGTTTGCAAAGCCAGCATTGCAATGGCTTGGCGACCTCTGTAGCCCTGGACATCTTCTAAAATGCAACGTTCACACTAGGTTTATAGTTCTTTGAGGTCGAGTTCATCTTGGTGCCCGCTGGCTTTTGGTGGTCCTCTGGTCTCTTGCTCTTGTATAGTTTTTGTGCTCCACAGACATTGATTGTTACTGAATTGTGTTGAACTTGACTGGAAAGGCCCTTCAGAGATCTTTGTGCTGTCTTCTAAATATCCCCAGCGTGAACAATCCGAGTCCTTTGGGAGTGGATGTGACTTCAGGAAAACGCCAAGTTTGCTGAATAAACTGAGCAATGCCAATGCTGTCCTATAAACAGACTTTCAGGACCGGTTTCCTTGGGTGGGTTACAAGCCAGGTCTAGCTGCCATTTCCCCAGAAGCCGTCCAAAAAGTATTTTGAACAGTGCCAGGCTGATCCCGGCTGCGCAGAGCCGTAATTCCGGAAATAGCCGCAAGGGGGAAGCCGTGCCCAGCAGTGGAGCTCCTGCAGTTACTCCAGAACTTTTTATAAAGACAGCTGCAGGAGCAGCTGCAGATTCCACTCAGTCAGTCAGTACCTAGCAGAGCTGCCGGTGCCTCCACCAAACACCTCCGGGCGCTTCCAGAGGCTGACGGACGCTGCACCAAGACAGTGTCCCAGGTGCAGACCCCCGACTCAGCCGAGTCCCGCCTCCCGAGCTGGTCCTCTTACAGAAGTGACCCGGTTCCCCTGACCCAAGGCACTTCACTGGGAGACCCTGTGGCCTCTGTCTATGACTCCGCCTAGACTTGGCTGGTTGTGGGGCTGCCTGGGGCATAGTGGGGCAGCAGCCAGCTCTCGGGCTACCATGGCAAGCATCAGGAACTGAGGCACAGGCTCCAGCAGCCTCGACACAGGCACGCAGGTGAGTCTTGACACTTCCTTTGACCTAGAATCTACTGGGCCATGGTGTCCCAAAGGCAGATGGACGAGACCCGGGCATGCGGACGAGCGGAGTGCAGGGAATCCTGCAGACAGCCTAGAGGTGTCTGCACCAGGTGGAAGGTTCCCAGGGATCTGAGCCTGCAGACATCTGCGGGGTTGGACCTGGTCGCCCAGGCTGTAGAGTATGAGACTGCCAGAGGATGCCAGAGGGATGCTGCGGCCTTAGTAGCCTCTCTGCCTGGTTCGTGTCATATCTCCAGAGCCTGCTCATGGAGTAAATGGGGAGAGGGTGCACTTTTCTGTGTGCGTGTATGTGTATGTGCATGTATGCATGTGTGTGCAAATGTGTGTTATGTGTGTTTATGTATGTGTGTGCATGACGATGGGGCATATGATGGAAGAGGTTATTAATAAAACAGCTATACCTCTCTAGCTGTGAGCTGGGATCCAGTTTAACCAGGTACAGTTAGGAGAGAGAAGGGTATAAATAACCCATTTCGCCACTTTCTCTCTGGGACCACATTTGCAGTGACTTTACTTGAGTCTTAGATAATAGGCAGGCCAAAGGAAAGCTGTAAGCCTTGCTAGGTTAGAAGCCAAAAGCCACAGAAATTGTCTTTAAAGTTGTGAGTGAGGCTCTTAACCCCTATTCGCTGCTCAGCAGGAATCCATCCAGCTCTTCTGATTCCCACATGGAACTTTGAAAACCAGCATCTCGATCTGCAGGCCCACAGGTCTGCATTTCCGAGACTTTCTGAGCAACAGAGGATCCTTAGGAACCTGAGATCCTCTACCTGGTTGGGGAGCGCTGGTTCACAGCTGTTGCCCCAGTTGCCCTACTTGACTTTGTCAAGTCCTTCCTCCTGCATCAGCTTACAGGAGGCACAGAGTTCCATCTGAGGGGTGGCAGAGTGGGCCTTCCATCACGGGAGTGATGCACAGAAGGTGAGATGAGGTCAGCAGATTGGGCCATCTTCCCCAACTAACAGATAAGAGGATCCCCACCCCCACACGTGAGGACATCCCAGGCAATGTCAGCTGTCAGATGCAGAGCCTAGAAGAACTTGGCCTCTCCCTGCCCTTTTGGGGGGGAATGAATCATAACCCTTCTGGGGGTCAGTACAGCTGTTCCTCCCTATTTATGGGTGGCCTCTTTGGACCAGCAAAGCTAAAATTCAGGCTCCTTGGGTATCAGGGAACCTGTGGCTTCTGAACCCTGCCTAGCTTTCCCTCTGCCCAAGCCCACGCTGAGGTGCACTAGCTAGTCCTCTGAGCTGTGCCCATCCTTATTGCCTGGTGTGGGACCCTGAAAGTGGTCACACATGTGCATCGTGGCAAAGCGCCCTGTGGCTGAGCCAGCACGGGGTGTGGGGGGCTGGAATGATCTGATGTTGCTTCCCCTCTGACATCCGGTAGTGTGGTCCTTGCCTCTTTGGTCTTGGTTGGTTTATCTTTAAAACGGGAGTGATAAAAATGATGATCAGTCTGCCTGCCCTGCCTGTAGCTCTCCCAGAGAAGCTTACAGGAGATTCCCAAGGGCAATTGGTCTGAGTCCCCTGGGCTGGATACAGTCCACCAGCAGCCCACACTGCTCCTAACAGTCACTTGTGTCTTGCTAGAGGACACAAAGTCGGTCAGAAGATGGCAAGACCCAGGATCTGAGAATGCAGCACCTGCTCTTGACTTCCCAGGGAGATAAAACATGGGTTTGTTTCCAAGCAACAAACATCCCTCTCACATCTGGCCCTGCTAGGCCCCAGCCCCTCTGCCTGGCTCCCCTGGGCTATTGCTAGGACAGCTGAGCAGTGGGGAGGAAGGTGAGAAGGGGTCGCCTTGAGGACATGTTCCAGATAACAGTGGCCTGAGCTGATCCTCAGAGGAGGAAGGAGGGTTCCATAGGGACCGCGGTCCTAGGTTCTGGTGACCTCTGGCTGAAGACTCTGTTACCTTTGGCAGAGCCAGGGCTATCACCGGCGGTAGAGACACGGGCCTCCTGCTTTGCTGCAACTCATGATTGAGGTTAGAGGGAGGGGGCTGTATCCAGAGCTCATGAAACCAGGGAGAATACCCTGTAACCAAGCCCCGATGGAGCCTCCCAGTGCCCCACCTAGAGGCCCTCGCGGGTGGAGGCCTTGGATGGAAAGCCAGTATTAGGAGACTAGCAAATTGGACAGGGTGGGGAGAGGCACAGAGAGGCAGGGTGGGAGCTGTCTATGCGAGAGAGCCTGGTGGACCCACAGCCCATCTCCCTCTCCTGCCCTCCCAAAGGCTGGAAGGAAGGTCCTAAGACAATGTATCACGTTTGCGTGTGTGCATGTGTGTATATGAGTGTGCCCAAGTGAGTGAGCCTGAGGCAGGGGGCAGGAGGATGTAGAATCTCATTGCTTGAAGATATAAGATATACAGTCCACCAGCAGCCCACACTGCTCCTAACAGTCACTTGTGTCTTGCTAGAGGACACAAAGTCGGTCAGAAGGTGGCAAGACCCAGGATCTGAGAATGCAGCACCTGCTCTTGACTTCCCAGGGAGATAAAACATGGGTTTGTTTCTTGGGTCATTTGAAGGACAGTTGAATAGGCACTGGTCAGGTCAGTTTGGACCTCTTCCCAGTCCACTGAGGCTTCATCTCCGGAGATTGCGTCAGGTCACGAACACGAGAACTTGCACTCTGCTCTGGGTCTGCCTCCCCTGCTGAGGTTTCCGTCCCACCTTACCCCTAAAAGGAGTGGACTGACCATTGAGCTCAAAGGCAGTGTTCCCCACCGATACCTGCCTGGCACTGTGCCATCTTTCTCAGGCCTTGTGCTTGTTCCTCAGGACCTCAGGGTGGGGTTTGTTCCATGCTGGGCCTGTGCCCATCTTCTTATTGGCTTTGTTTTTCTGAAGAATTCACTTAAAAGAAAAACAGGCGCCAGCCTCTCTCCGCCTCCTTTTCTCCTCTTTTCTCTTTCCTTCCTCCCTTCTCCCTTCCTCTTCTCTTTGTCTCTTTCCTTCTTTCTTTTGATTAAATATCCAGATAACTAAAGAGTCTCAGAGAAGCAGGTTTACATAAACTTATGGCCAGTTAGAACTGTGTTGCAAGCAAAGAATGATGCATAAAATTACAGGGCATATATGTGAGAAAAACACGAAGAATTTTGGGTAAATAAACACTTTGTAATTTGGTTGTATATAAAGGATTCTCACTACACAAAGAATGCAAATGCATCACAGAAAACTCAGAAAATTTGTAGCACTGAGCAGTACAAAACCCCCTCAATCCCTTCTAGTCACAGTCCCATAATGCCTTTCTGCTTTCTGTCCTGGAGCCACTGGCCCAGGCTCTGAGGACGGCTTTCCAGCCACACAATTATGTGTTGTAGAATGGGATGGTGTGGGTCATGCACTTGTGCAAACACCCCATCTGGGTCACTTCAAGTAACACAGGGTTTCCCAAGTCCGTGGATACAGCCCTGGGACATTACAGAGTATTCCCAAAGATGCTGCAGGCTAGCCTCCAAAGATGAGGTAGGTTTGAGTCCCCTGGCTTAAGGCTACTCATCTCTAAGCGACTGCTGCCCTCTGAGGCTGTCTACTTCCTAGGTTTCCTGGAGATGAATGCCTGCAAGACCCACTGTGGAATGAGGGGCGGTTCTGACCTTCCTAGCTTGGCCACTGGTCCTGAACTCTCAATGTATTTGTTCGTCTAGTTCCCCTCATTCCAGCAAGGCGCAAAGCCCAGGTCTATCCTGCACTCTTGGACTGCTGACAGTTCAGACTGCTTCTTGGTTAGTTACCCTTTGGGTAGTAATGTCTCCCTTGGGTGTCATTAAGGAGGCTATGGTATCCCCAAGCCCAGGGCTCTACCCCCACAGAGATGTTGAAAGGACAGATTCATGGTGAGAATGAACCAGGGCTTGGTCTTCCAATACTGAGCTGAGAGCGGGTGGACCCGGATGGTGCGCTGAGAGCTGGTGGACCCGGATGGTGCGCCTGGCTCCTGGCAATACAGAATGGACTCCAGTCTGGGCTGGAGTCCCATGGGTGGGCACCTGGTTCTACCATCTGTGTGCTTTCCCCTCAGCTGACTCTGTCTCTCCTCTGTCCCCTGCACTGCCTGGTGTCTCTGCTGCTCCAGGACACAATGGAAAACAAAGCCATGTACCTGCACACCGTGAGTGACCGTGACACCAGCTCCATCTTTGAGGAGCCCTTTGATGGCAGGAGCCTATCCAAGCTGAACCTGTGTGAAGATGGTGAGTACTTCTAGCTCTCTCTTGGGGTCAGAAGACCCTCAGGGGTAGAGGGGAGACCTTGCTTTCCATGCGACTGTGGTGCTGCCCCAGGGCACTGGTACCCATTCTGTCTGTGTGGCATGTGTCTCTTCTGTGGGTTTTCTCATTCATTCATCTCAGTCAACCAGTGTCATTAGCAAGATGAGAACCCCTTTTACAGATGGACTTGTTGAGGCTGAGCGCATTAGGGTTCTTTAGTTCATCACTTCCTCAGATAAGTTCCAGCACCAGCTCTCTTTGCTTTTCAGATAGTTCTGAGGCGGATGTCAGACCAGGGTCATATCTAAAATAAACCAGCCAGTTCCTTATCAGGAGATGAGGAAGACCCCGCACTCCATTTCCAGAACCTTGTGAGATATGTTCCAGTCATGCCCAACAAGGGGACCCTGGGGTACTGTAGTATAGGGATAGGCATTTGCTAAAATTCTAGATAGCCAGCTGATACACTTTCCTCCAAAGAAATGGGGGCACTTTCCCAGCACCTGTTCTCTGTGCACCAACAAATAGATAGTAAGTGCTTCCTGAAGGCACTGAGTAGGTGCTTAATAAGTGCTTCGTTAAAAATTTCACTCTTCACTGTAGCATCTGTGGAGGAGAACACATCCCACTTCTAAAAGGAAACACCCTCATACACACACCAATAGGTGTGATTCTGAATCCTGTTGGGTTGTCAATCAAGATTAACCATCACACTGGCAGCCTTTGTAAGAGGGATTGTAAGCTGGTTCCCTAGATACCTGGGGAAGAGAGAGAAGACACATAGGCTGGCTTTGCTCCAGGGTGTCAGTGAAGGTGATTCTCGGCCATGCTCCTGATTCAGTTCTGCTCCCCCTGGCACATTGCTGAAAGAGGCCAGGTTTGGCTAGAGAGAACTAGAATAGGGGTGACTGGGGCGAGTCATCACGGACAACCCAGATGCCAGGCATGGGAGTCTGGAGGACCTGGGATTGGGGTGTCACTGGATCATCATATCTTCTCCCCCTCCTCCCATCTCCCTCTCTTATAGACCTCAGATCAAAAAAGACCATTTTGGGGGCTAGAGAGATGGCTCAGCAGTTAAGAGCACTGGATGCTTTTGCAGAGGACCCAGGTTCAGTTCTGAGCACTTACATGACAACTCCAGTTCTAGGGGATCCAACACCCTCTTCTGACTTCCTAGGGCATTGCGTAACATGGGTACACTTACATACATGCAGGCAATGACTCATGCACATAAAATAACAATAATAATTTTTTTTTAAAAATAAAGATCATTTGGACCAGAGAACAAAAAACTAGCAGTAGGTCCAGCTTCTGTGCTTCTTGATGCCAAGCTGTGGGGTCTGCCAGAGAGCATCCCGTGACACTGGCTCTCAGCTGTGCTAGTGAGTATCCTGGCTGTGGGGATTCCCAGGGCCTAGTTTCTGGTACAGTGAGGCTGGAAGCTGTGGATTCCAGGCTGACGTTGGGTCTCGCTGTCCTCACCCATCAAATGCAGACACAGTGGGTGTCTCTGAGGTCATTACATAGGGGTGTGGTTCTTTCAGTTCAGACTCAGAGTATGGCACTAGGCTGCTCACAGCTCAGGTGACTGTCACTTCCACGTGACTCAAAGTCCAGGCCTGACCACATGGCCAAGGTGCCCTGTACCTCTCCCTTCTGTCACTGAGCTTCAGAATGCACCTGCCAGTGTTCTCTGCCTTTGCCCCCAAGGAGAGTGCCTCCCACTTCATACAGACCTGGCCCCCAAGCCTCCTGAGATCAGTTCTCCTGGACTTCCGGCCTTTGCACTAATCCCACCTCCTCTCTGGGGTCTTCCTGTCCCTCTGCCCTCCCACCTATGTTTCCCTGCCTCTCAGTTTCCTTTCTTTGACAGCCTTTTCCTTTTAAACACATTATGCAATTTGCATGACTACTGTGATGTTTATTCTCTGCTCCACATGTCTCGAAGACTGTACTCTGGATAAGGGCCAGCACCTATTTCGCTGACTGGTGCCTCCCAGACCCAGTATAGAACAAGTGCTCACTAGCTCACTAACTGTTTGTTAATGAACGAAGGAGTGGGCAGGTGAGCAAGTGCCAGGAATAAAGGCACCTTGAAAGGTAAAAGTAGCAAAGCAAATACCTGATCCTGATGCCAGATTCTCTGGTCCCTCCATGCTTTGTCCCTGGCTGTGGTGCTGGGTGGGGGCACAAGAAGCCAAACAGAGCAGCCTTGTGATGACACCAAGTGCTTCAAGCTCGCAGGCCTCTGGCTTGATCCTCCTTTCCTGTCATTCCTAAGAAGAGAGGGGTGACTTGACTTGGGGAGACACAAGCCAGATTGAATCTGTTTTGGAAGGACCTTGCACCCTTCTTTGATCCTCTGGCGGCGGGGGCGGGGGGAGAAGGGGCGAGGCTGAAAGGGTGAGGAAGAAGGTGGAAGGAGGTGGGAAGGGAGAGCAGTCAGGCTGAGCTACCCCATGGCTTTCAGCAAATTAAAATGGTGAAGTGTTGGGTCTGGGGGCAATTCCAAGTCCCTTTTAGGATTGCCTCCTCGAATGTAGAGTGGGAAGGGGAGGAGGGGACCTGTGCTTCTCCTCATCGGAAGCTGGTCCTAGGGTCTTGGCATGGAGCAAAATCCCTAAAGCACAGCCCAGCTCTTACAGTCTGACTCAGACTTTAATGCAGGTAGGATACAGGGTTCTTTAAGAACCAGGCACTCCTGTTGGTTAGAGGCCTCTCACTGGCTGTATCCTTTCTGACCAGCTATGCTTCCAGGCTGGCTTTGCCCCTTGCCCCATCGCTCAGAATGGAAGTCCATGGGTTCTGCCTGCATCTTCTTGCTCTGGGCCTTTGTGCTCTCCTTCTGCCTGTCGCTGCCACAGCCTCCCAACCCTGTACCCTCCACTCACTAGCATCCCACCCACCGTCAGAAGCCCCACTCCTCTTCCCTGTGTCCCATGAATCATTGCCCCAGGCACATCCCTGCTCCGGGTCTCAGAGCCTCTGTTAGTCATTGCGACAAAATTCCTGGCCAAAAAAGAAAAAACTTAAAGGAGGAAAAGTTTATTTTGGTTCACAGTTTGGGAGGTTTCGCCCTGTGGCTGGCTGGATCTATTGCCTGTGGTGAAACAGAACATCAAGACAGTGAGAATGTGGGTGGGGGAGGCTGCCTGCTTACCTCATGCTGGCCAGGAAGCATAGCATAGATAGAGACTGGTCCAGGACAAGATATGTCCCCTAAGGACACATCTACAGTGTGTCCTCCTCCAAGCAAGCTCCAAAAGTTTCCATATGTGCCAGTGATACCATCAGAGTGTGAATCCATCGGTGTGCTAATCCACTGATAAAGTCAGAGCCCTCAGGACCCTCTCATGTCTCAAGGATCAGATTCACTGTCACACCTGAGTTTTTATGGACATTTCATATTCAGACAATGACAGCCCTACTATCTGAAATGCAGTTATTTCTGCTGGGCTGGGTTGAGTTCTTCTTGGGAGACTGTGTGGTTGGTTGTTCATGCTTACCGGAATTTAAGAGTCTTGGAGTCTGAAAGGTAGCCAGGTTCTCCAGGCACTTTGGAGGTGGTAGGACTCAGGAAACCTTGGTGTTAGGACATGACTTGCCCAAGACCACTCAAGAAGTTAGTAGGAGGACTGAAATCTGAGTTGAGACCCCTTTACCTGTAGTTCAGGGGTCCTTCCTGGGAAAGGAATTTGAAAGTGTTGGGCTGGTGGTTCTAAGTAGTAGCTTCTTCATCTCTGGATTCAGAACTGACAGATTATGAGCAGGGTGGGAATTTACACATAGAAGCTGCCTTATGCCTGGCAAGGCTACATTCAAGGATTGGACCTGTCAGTGGTTTGCAGCTGGGACCACTCAGTGGTGACCTAGGCAGGAGTTCATGGGAGGACAACACTCACTCACTCAGCAAGCATGTGCCTGGAACTGATCCTTGCCTATCTGCCTCACCAGGTGATCAGGGACACAGGATGTGAAGCCTCCGGCAGTGCTCTCTTCAAATAAGCCAGTCGAGGCTGTGCAGGCCGAAGGGACGAGTGTTCCTGCTTGGCAGGCTCAGACAAACCCCCCAGGGAATGAAAGTAGTTCCTTGCAGGAAGGGTCAGAAGAGGTCCATGGGTCCCAGCCTCATATGAGGCTGGGGCTGGACTGGAAGCTCATTGCTCAGGGAGCATCTTCAGTACGAAAGCAGGGACCCTTCCCCAGCGGAGTGGCTCTGGGGGGCCTCTGCGGCGACTACACAGTTCGGGGGTTTCGGCCTGTGGTTGGCTGGGTCCATTGCTTTGCGTCTGAGGTGAGGCGAACATCATGACCGAGGAGTGCGGGGGAGGAGGCCGCCGACTCACCAGGAAGCCGAGCGTAAGGTAGACAGGGTCCAGGCCTGTGCCTGCGGCTGCCTCCTTCCCACCTGCTCTCCTTCTCTTCTGCTTCTTGCTCCCACTTTACTTCTTCCATTCCTACCTTCACTAACCTCACAGGTGAGAAGGGAAGGGGACGTCCGGCGTGCCTCCCCCCCACTTCCTGTAAGCCCTCATGACCTCCCAACAATACTTTCGGCAGTTCCGGTTTCGTCCTCTATACCCCAGCTCAGCCATCTCTGAGGTCTCTCCAGTCTGGAGCCAGGAGGCCTGGGAGTGGGTGGCGCCTAGCAAGGCCTGGCTTCCCTGAAGCATTTTGCAAGGGCCGGAGAGAAGTGTTAGTGTCAGAAAAACATTGCTGTCTGCGGCCCTGTGGCCTCAGCCCCTCCATCACACGCGTGGCGTCATCCGTGGCCGCCCCTGGGAAGCCGGCAGAGGTAATGAGTTTCACATGCTCCAGGCGGTGGCGGGGTGCCTGCAGTCAGGGCTCCCTGGTCCTGTGTTCCTTCCCCATAAAATTAAATTATTCTCCCAGGGGAACCCTTGCTTCTACCTTCCTTCCATCAAACTTCCCTGCTCCATTTGGCGTGGTTGAGGGCTGCTGGGCGGCTGTCCAAGGGCGAGAGTGGTTTTCAGAGGAGGCTCTGGCTATGACCTCACCGGGGGTGACCACCCTTTACAGGTTGGAGCAGAATAGGGGCGTTAACTCATTTGGTTCTGCAGCACCATATGTGTCTTAGTAATAAGAGCAGAGAGCCAAGCTCTAGCAGAGGAGGCTGTGGGCACGGGTGGAGCTCGTGGCCTGGTGGCTTCTCTTGCCTTCAAGACAGCTGCCTAGAGAGGCAGAGAGGTGCAGTTTGCCAGGCTGTGGCTTGAACCCATAGGCCACGCACAGGCTGGGTGAGCTTGGATACAGTTCCTCAGGCTGGGCACAGGGGCCACTGTGCCACTCTCTTGGGTACTGGCTACATGTAGCACAGGCACTGTTCTGTCCCCTGCTCTGTGCCTCATTGGGTTTGGGTATTAGGGATCCCTGGCAGGAGGTAGGCAAAGGGAAGAGGTGGAGCTTGGGTGTGTAGTACTCCTCAGTGCCTGCTCTGCAGGGTCACTTCAGGTTGAAGGGCCCTTTCAGTGAAAGTTTGCTCTTTCTGGGTTCCAGTTTTTCTTCCTCAGCACCTGATCCTTCAATGTCTAAGGATAGTTGCAGTGGAAAGACTTGTTCTGTGTCCTGTGAGCATCTCATACTTTGTTTAGATCACCTCCATCAAACCTGGAAGTCTGTGTGTGAAGAGAACCATCTGTGGCCTCAGAGGCCCTGGTGCTCAGAGTCCGCACCCCTGGATGAGACTAACGTCCTTGACCTCTGTCTTAAGAGTTTTCCTCTGGCAGTGAGAGGTATTCAGCCCCTCCCTTCTGGGTCCGCCTGGCTGAGCAGGTGAACGAAGTTTGCTTCTCCATTTAGAAAAATTAAAGTTTATTGGGGTTACTTACAAAGGATTCATCACCGGGGAGGGGGCAGAAATTTCACATGAGGGGGCAGCATTTTGATTATAAGTGCCGCAGACCTCCAGCACACCCCGCCACGATGGTGACCAGTCACAGGCCTCTCCTCCTAGCATTCACTGCTTTTCCCCTATGCCCTCCCCCTCAAGTCACTGGTTGGTTGGAAAGTGATTGAGTCTATTGGCCTGGGTTCCATCAGTGGGCGTGTCTATCCAGCCAGAGTGAGACCCTAGCTAAATTTACTCTACAACCTCCCTGGACTGGGAAAGGGTGGCATGATAGAGCCATTCAAAGTGTCTGGTACACAGCAGAGCTCAGACCCAAGTACTTCCTTCCTGCCCATTTGAAAGCCCCAGAAACCCTTGGGGAAGTGGAGAAGGAGAGAGAGATGAGGTGGTCCTGAGGCACTGTGGCCATCAAGATCTGCTGGGGACTTCAAGGCTTCTCGGTGCAGACCCCTGGAGGTGAATCCTCCAGGGTGAGTCCAGTTTTCATTAGTGGGCTTCACAGCAGGCCTAGATGCTCAAGGAAATTAAGCACATTCTTTTGTTCTCCTCCCTAAATGAGAATCAGCAAGATTTGGGGGCTCTTGGGTCTGTGGTATGGGAGCATATGCCCTTTCTCCCTCACTAGAGGCCCTTTGCTACTACCTGAAAGACCCAGGGGTGTGTTTCATCATTCCCATGTGGGCCCTGGGGTCCCATGGAGGAAGAGAGGTCTATAGATCTTCCAGAGCTGCTTCTTATGGCTGGACACAGACATTATCTCCACCAATCTGTCTCTGCCTAATCTCAGCCCCCAAACAATGCTTTCTCCGACGTAGAGTTCTCTAGGGTGTGGGGCGGCAAGGCAGAGCTGAAGACAATATGCAGCCTCCGAAGTAGCTTGGGGCAGGCGAAAGTGGAGGAGAGTCCAGGTGAAGGCAGAGCCCTGGGCAGTAGGACTGGCTTCAGCCATTCTGTGTGTAGTGAGGCGGTGAATCCGGTTGGGTTTCATGACCACTCCTCTCCATCCAGAGACCTGGCTCTCCTGATTCCTGGTTTCCACTCCTGACTGGTGCATCCTAGTCTCCCAAGTAAAAGCTCCTTTAGGGTAGATGTTGACTCGTCTGGAGTCATCTTAATATCCCCATGACCTCTCACTGTGTCCCACACATGGCAGTCACCTTTGCTTGTTGAGTGCCTTCATACAGCCATGATGAAGGAAGGATGAGGGAGGTGAGCTGAAGACAAATGAAAGAAATTATGGCTTCATTCACCCAACAGACTGTAGGGCGTTTTGTGTTGCTGGAAACAGGAACTAAAAGGTTATTCTTTCTGCCACCATTCTCCTGGTGGCCCCCAGTGACAGACATGTAAACAGACCCTGTACTATAATTACGTAAGTGCTCTAATGGCACACACAATTAAAATGAGACTAAGAAGGCCTGGAAGCCATCCGCCTTGGGGAGGAGGGAAGACATCTTGAAGGGCCAGCAGTGGGGGGACATATGAAAGGATGAACCAGATATGCTGTGGGAAAATGCAGGGGAGGCTCCAGAAGCTTCCAAGGGAAGCAGCGCACGGCTCAGGCTGCGGAATGGGTGCAGAGGGGCTCTCTCCACGTTGTTTCTATTTTCTTGGTTAAACAGGAGACAGGATGAAGGATGAGGCACAGGTGTGAAGCATGGTCTAGGAAGCTGTGGCGCTTAGCTTCAGCTGCCGACATGTCTAGAGGCACCTGGAAGAGGGATTCTCGCTCAAGAGTTTCCTTTGCCAGGTTGGCCTGTGGCCATGTGTGTGAGGCATTTTCTTAATTACTAATTGGTATAAGAGAACCCAGCCCACTGTGGGTGGTGCCATCCCTGGGCAGGTGGGCCTGGATGGTATAAGAAAGGCAGCTGAGCAAGCCTGTGAGCAGCGCTCCTCCGTGGGTTCTGCTTCAGTTCCTGTCTCCACATGCTGCCTGACTTCCCTTGATGATGGGCTGGCACCTGTAAGATGGCATGAATCCTTTCCTCCCCAGATTGCTTTTATCACAGCAACAGAAAGCAAACTAGGACAAAGGACTGTGTAAAGGCACGAAAGGGAGGTGCCAGTGGATGGATTGCCAAAGTGGCCTGTTGGGTCCTCGGCGGGCTAAGGCAGCCCCATTGGTATGGGGGTGCTGTTTCCTTTTCTCCGGCTATACTCAGTGTCTTAGTCTGTTTTTTGATGCTACAGCTTAATACCTGAAGCTGGGTGATTTATAAAGCAAAGGTGTCCACTGAAGTTATTTCCGGAAGCAGTGCGAGGGCTTGGTGGCAGCATCAGGAAGGGCTTTCCTGTCATAATGCGTAGACGGTGACAGGACAAGCAGGTGGGGAAGAGAAAACATGAGAAATGGGCTCGTTTTATAATAACCAGCTCCTGTGAACACCAGCATACTCTCCCAAGGAAGGCATTAATCCCTCTTAATGACACAGTCTCTTCCTAAGTTCCCACCTCTCAACACCATTGCATTAGCAGTTAAATTTAACATACGTTTTGGAGGGGACAAACCATATTTAAATCACAGCAGTGGGTGAGAGTTTTGTCCAGAGGATGAAGAAGCCAGTGAGATCAGGGAGTGCAGAGTGTATAAGACAAATCACAGCGGGACAAGAGAAGTGAGGACTGGAGGGAAGGGTGTGAGGTGGTGAGGAGGCAGGAGAATCGAAGGCTGCAGGTCCTAGTGAAGTTAGGGAGTGATGGAGGCTGGGGTGAGGCCGTGGGAATACGTGGCTGGACACTGGGGCCGATGGAATGAGTTACCCTAGGGATGCTGCTGTCCGGGAGTAGACATCTATGTGGAGATTCCTGCAGGCAGTTGGTAGGCTACAGGCAAGGGAGTCGTCCTCTCATCAGTCAGGGATATGAGAGGTGGCAGCTTCTCAGTGCCCATGAAGTCTCTGGTGGCCTTGGCTTTTGGGATATGCCTTTTCTTTGCCCATCTGGGAATGGCGGTCCTGGTAAAGGAGGGATGTTGTGTACACAGGGATATAAAAGTGACTATTCTTGCTTCTCTCTTTCCAGATAAGTTTTGAAGCTCCGAAGTTTTATTTGTAGCTGATGTGGGTCCTAGATTCTGGGGGAGGAGCAAGCCTGTCCCCAAAGGAAACTCAGAAACAGAGCAGGCCCCAAACACAAAGGTGATGAGGAGGGTATTTCAGGTCCTTGCTCCCTGTCTGGGGGTGACCAGCAGAGAGAAAGCAAGCAGTCCTGAGTTGTCCCGCGGGGGTACCTGGAGCACATTCCTCTGGAGTTGGGGGATCATTGGCTCTGAACTAAATGGGCAACGGAGATGGATTCTGGAAACCATGTCCCTAAATGGCCACATCCTGTTCATACAAAGGTTGTTGAAAGAATGAATGAGCTGCCCTTCTGATTCCTCCTGAGGCCTTTCCCATCACTCTGCACCGCCATCCTGTCCCTGCACTTGGCACTTTTCTCTTCTCTGCACTGATGGAAAAACAAATAAACAAAACCCAGCTGTGCCTGCTCTAGGCAAATCACCTAACCTTGGGGCTCAGCAGATGTGGTAACAACTCCCATCTACTTTCCAACGACTGTAACTGGGGCTTAGCTGGGGGTCAGTGTGTGGAAAGTAGCAGCTGTTCCTCCGTGTGTCACGCTGTCTGGGCCTCTGATGCTGTTTGAAATGCTGGGTTGACTATTGCGCACGTATATATAGTCATAGGTCAGAAGGGGCTTGCTTTTGAGAAGGTGCTTTGTCTTGAGAGGTTCTCAATACCACTAGGTCACAGAAGGCAGCACCCAGAGTCCCTCAGGAGAGGGTACAAAGCCGGAGATCTGTTGTGGTTTCTGTGATAAGGGGTGAGTGAATCAGCATCAGCAGATTCAGATTGCCTCGTGTGAGTGGTTTTTATGGGCTCTGAGACACGGGGACATTGTGTGGTACCCAGCAGGCACGTGGGTGATAGTGGCCTACTCTGGGGGGGGGTGTGAGAGCTGAATAATGAAGTCTTTGAGGCTGGGATCTGGGTCGGAGGGTTATGTGTGAAAGGTCAGCTCATAGACTTCTACTGTCTCTAAAACTGTCCCTGGGATCAGCAAGGCCCCCAGTGTCTAAGCATCAAATATAGAAATTAAAAACAGACCTTACAAAGTCCTAATCAGAGCACCATAGACATACCTGCGTGGAGTGTCTATTAAATCTGTGTTGAGTTTAATTTTTAGTCTTGCTTACCAATAAGGAGCCAACAGATGTTAACTGTGAACCTACTGTGTGCCGGTATCTATGGATACAGAGATGAATCAAACAACAGACTCTGGCTTCCTGGAGCAAGCCCTCAGTGACCCTCTGTTTTAGTTTGTTGATTTGTGGGGGTGTTGTAGGTTCACATCATTAGCTGGGCCCTCACTGGCCAGAATATGTCACAATCTCACTGTAATAATGGTCAGTCCCAGGCCTCAGCAGGCCACAGAGGTTCATCTTTGCTCCGATCTGCTGAGCTTCCTTAATGTGGCAGCACCTGCTCTGCTTTTGCACAGAGGTGGCCCAGCCTTGGCCCTCAGGGACTCATCTAGCTCAAGCCCATTTGGATGGGCTGGGCTGTGATTTCAGCCTTCTTGCCCTCAAAACCAGATACCCACATGATGCTCCAACTCCACTGATGGGAAGAATAGCAGAGGGTCAGGAGCTTTAAACTTACCCTTTTCTGGCTGGGCAAGGTGGCTCTCACCTTTAATCCTAGCACTCGGGAGGCAGAGGCAGGTGAATCTCTGTGAGATCAAGGTCAGCTTGGTCTACGTAGTGAGTTCCAGGCCAACTGGGGTGCAGGGAGTCCCTGACTCAAAAAAAAATTACCCTTTCCTGCGGGAAGGAGAAAGCAGTCCATCAACTCATAGCAGGGAGGAGTGCCCACAGTTCTAGAAAGAGCAGTGATGTAAACATGGAGTCCTCCCTTCACCTCGCAGACTTCTTGAGCTCACACCTTTGATGGGACAGGAGAGGACTTGGAATCCTTTTTATTGAGATTGAGGGCCACTTTGGAAGATCTTTAATTGTTTTGTGTGTGTGTGTGTGTGCACTGCATGTGATGTATGGGTAGGTGTGTACATGTGTGTGTAGCTCAGAGATCAACTTCAGGTGTCTTTCCCCAAGCATTGAATACCTTTTTAAAAAATATATTTTATGTGTATGAGTGTATTGCCTGCATGTAGGTGGGTGCAATGCTCATGGAGGTCATTCTTATCCTATTCTCCCATTCAACAGTTAACACAGAACATTCCTTACCATGCCCAAAAAGGGAGAGATTTCTCTCCATCAGTAGCCAGCTCCCATAGTGAATAATGGGTGCCATTTAGGTGTTATCTAATTCACTTAAATTCTGACAGTATCCTCCTGAAAAGGGCATCCAATTGCACAGGTAGAGGGCTCAGTCCTACAACCCTTTGTCCCGCCCCACAACAGAGGCTGATGACAAATTCCATGTTGTAGCATATGCTGCTGATCAGTTGGCTGTTACCTGACCCAGTCCAGTTACCTGAGGGAGCCGCAGTTGGGTGATTGATTGGATCAGCTGGCCTTTGATCATGTCTGTGAGGAATTGTCTTGACTGCTGATTGATGTGGGAGAGCCCAGCCCACTGGGCAAGTGGGCCTGGGCTGTATAAGAAAGCAGCCTTCCTCCATGGTCTCTGTCAGTGCCTGCTGGAGTCCTGCCTCGGCTTCCCTCTGTGATGGACTGGGACCTGGTAGTATGAGCTGAAATAAAACCTTTCCGAACATAGGTTGCGTTTGGTCATGGTATTTATCACAGCAACAGAAAAGCAATCTCGAATAGCTATAAATGAGGATTCTCATGTCCCCCTCCTTGGCTCTAGTGACTTTAGCAGTGGCTCAGGGAGCTCAGGGAAACACTACTTGCACTTTCCCATGTATTACAATGGATATCAAAAGGACACTGTTGGACAGCCACGTGATTGAGATGCACGGAAGGGCTGGGGAGTCTCCATGCCTGTCAGAATGCATCGTTTCCAGCATCATTGACAAGTTCAGCTATTTGGAAGTCTGCTGTACCCAATCTTTTTGGGGTTTCCAGGGAGCTGCATGGTCTAGCATGACTGAATGACTCATCAGCCATTGGTGATCAACCCTCATTCCTTTCCAGTTCTTGGGTTGTGGAATGGGCTGTAAGCCCCAACCCTCTATATATCTTGATATTTTTGGTGACCAGGCTCAATTTGCAGTCAAATGATCTTCCACTGAGCTGTCTGTCAGGCTTATCTTGAAGCTACCTGAGTGCTCCTAATTATCTCACTAATATACAAAAGGTCTTCTTATTGCTCCTGAGGTTCCAAGGGTCTGGGGACCTGGCTCCTAGGATATAAAACAAAGACCACATGTATGTGTCACCAAGTCACAGTTGTTCAGGTTCCTCCTAGGTCCAGATGAGACAAACACAGTTCGCTGTCCTTTGGCAATGCCCCTGCCTCATACTTTCTTCCCTTTTCTGAGCAAAGGTCAGCAGAGGTGCCTCGTTAAAGCTAGAACCTCTAGTTTCAGAGGTTCTAGCTTTCAGAGAAAGTTTCAGAGACTGAGGTTATTTGGGGATTGCCTCTTACAATGCATATTGTACAATGAAAACATCATAAGCGATGAGTAACCAGTGTGAGATTGAGGCTTATCCTAATGAAGCAGACTTAGGCGGGCCTAGAGGAGATCCTTGGATGGGCTGCACTGAGGTCTTGCCCAGTAATAAAACCCTGGCTCCACCTGCTGTTTATGAGCTCCAGGACCAAACAGAACCAAAGAAAACACTGTTAAATGATTTCTGAATCATCGCATTCTGTGTTTGATGTTTAGACCCAGTTACTTTGGAAATAAATAACCCCCTTCATCAGACCCAATTTTTGAGTGTTCTTCTAAATGGAAAGAAAAATAAATTTAGCCATATAACTCTCCAAAGACTCTTAAAATTATAACAAATTGAAGTATTATTTGTAGAGAAATTGGAAGATACGTTGTCAGGAGAAGGTTATATTGGTGAAGGGGACAGTTTTGAGTTCTTGATTATGGGTCTCACAGTCAGTATGTAACAGAGACAGGCTTTGAATCTCCCTCCACAGAATCCCACACCCTGCCTGCCCTCGTGGCAGGATTGGGAGGTGAGGTTGCCTGCTTGATCCTCTTTGGGCGTGTCCTGATTGCCATTATTAAGAGTACTCCACACATCTAGCCTCTGGGAATAATGAACAGTTTGAGACGACCTCATTTTGAATATGTCCTATTAAGAAAGAAATCCAATTTTTCCCAATAAATTGAACCCTCAGACATTTCATCTTCCACCCAAGAATCTGTCTTCACATTCTCTCGATATGACAAGTGCCTCACTTCAGAACCGTGCCGTGGATGTCGGTTTCATCATTGGATCTGAATGAGTGTGTCCAGGGCAGAGCTCAGTCCACAGAATGTCACGTGTGATTTTGATACTTAGCTGATAGGAATGCCGATTGAGTTCTTTTGAATTGATTGTATGATTTACCTATGTGGGTATTAAGTGATAGTCACAAGTCCTGAATGGATGGGGGAAAGCCAAACTTTTGTCTCCAAGCCATGTTTTATAGCCAAGTAGAATTTGTCATTTATTTGTATGAGGCAAATGTAAGAGCTGACCTTTGCAGCAAAATAAATAAGTGCTGGACACATGTGTGTTCTTGCAAAGAACCTTATCAGGCCCTGCTGTTTTCAGCAATGGGAAGATGCAGTCTGTCTCAGAAGACCGGTTGGATAAGTGGTGGGGGCAGAAATGCAAGTAGACAGTTATATAAACTGAAATAGTGATAGAGCTGTGTGCAAGGTTCTGATACGGTTCATTTGGTGGTTCTGGTATGGTTCATTTGGTGGTTCTTAATAACCCATAGTGTATGACCTTCCAGAACATTCTTTTGTGTGCATGGCTATGTATGTGTGTGTGTACTTGCATGTGAAGGCCAGAGGGCAGCTGTGCATACCAAGCAGGCTAACCTGGTTGGCCAGCAGTTTGTCAGTGATGGAGTTGCAAGCATGTGCCACCATGCTCAATGTGGGTTCTGGGACTAAAACTCAGGGCTTATGCTTGCAAGGCAAACACTTTATTGACTGAACTATCCCTCCAGATCCTTCCAGAATTTTCTTAATCTTGAACATCTAGAAAGTTCTGTATGGATTCTCTCTAAATGAAATCTTTTAAAATATTTTATGTGTATGAGTATATTGCCTATATGTGTGTAAGTGCATCCATGTTGTGCAATGCCCTCGGAGGTCAGAAGAGGGTGTTGATTCCCTGGAACTGGAATTACAGATGTTGTCAGCTACCACGTGTGTATCGGGATTCAAGCCTGGTTCTTTTGCAAGAACAGTTAGTGCTCTTAATCACCGAGTCATGTCTCCAGCCCCTAAATGAAATCTCTTTAATGTGCATGAACTTTCTCCTTGAAACTTGTCACCAAATTGTGATTTAGTCTCCTTCACTAAAGCTTGTGCTTCCCAGACTATGACTACATACCACACAAGGGTGTTTGAAATGATGAAGTCTTGTGCCAGTGTGAATTTGTGATTTGAATAGTGAGGTGTTTATTTTCTCTATATTAAGAAGACACTATGTGTGGTAAATACAGGGTTCTCTCTGAGGTTTTTTTTTTTTTTTTTTTTTTCTTTTGGTTCATTCTGTGGCAAGTTCCACCCTCACCAATAAGGGGGCAGGAAGGTGGGGAGAAAGGGGAGACAACATGGTGCAAGTCCTGGGGAGAGACACAGATTGAATCCATGCAGGAAGAAAAATGCCCGGGCCCCAGGCCCACGCAGAAGGCCAAAACCCAGGAGGCAGCATTCCAAGTCCCTGCAGTCCTGAGGATCATGTGAGTGGAAGCGAAATGCTGGCTGGGAATGGACAAAGAGCCCTGTGCTGCGGACAAAGGGCTCTGCGCCCCGGACTAAGAGCCAGACCTTTACCGGTGGGCCGCCGGTGACCAGTAACTTTGTGACTGGCCCTAAATAAATCAATCCCTTTAAAAAAAGAGCATTCTCTATTCGTTCAGTCGGTTCAGACCTGGAGGGCGGGTGATGTGGTGATGACATAAAGTTTTCTTCCTAAGTCAATTTAACATGAACAATGGGATGATGTCAAGAACAGAAGAGCCCAAAGATACCCAACTACAGACAAGTCGTACAGGCAGCATGCAGGTGAAGATGCCTAAGGATGGAGAAGTCATTTACCTTCCTACACCAGTGGGCAGCAGCAGCCACCTGCTCTGTACTGAGACAAATGTCTCCCACGCTGACACTCTGGGATCTTTCTTTCAGTCACTTGTATGGATTTTTTTTTTTCATCTCAGTGCCATTGATCTAGCCCTGTGTTGACCTCTCAAGCCCCATTCCATCTCTTCCTGGTCTCTTGAGTTGCTACTTCTCTTCCAGAGGCCACAGCAAGATGGAAAAACCTTTTCCATGATCCTCTTAGAGCTTAGAAGTTTCTGTTGCCATTCACCATTTTCTCTATCAATCTGGTCTCCATTGTCCCTTCCACTGGAAACAACAACAAAATGTAATAACTAGCAGCTTGGGCAGGACTCTGTTCACACGTGGAAGAAGAGCAGTCTCTTCTTAAAGCCACAGCCTTTAATGTGTAATAGCTGCTTAGGGAATGATAAAGTCAGAGAAAGGGATGGACTCCAGCCCCTTAGACAAGCCTGGCCCTCAGGTCCACGAAGTTCGGAGTCCTCCAGGCAGAGACTGATCACAGCTCTGCACACAGCATGCACTGGGCTGAGGCTCCATTCCCCCCTTCCCTGTTCACAGCCGTCTTTTCTATGGGAGCTGCTGGGGGCCAGTGGCCACCTCCTTAATCTGTCATTCAACAAACACTTGACTATGTGTGCCAACTCCTGGTCTAGGAGATGGGAAGTTGGAAGGACAGAGCTGGGATAAGTCTCTTCCTCATTAATGTCTTTGCATTGCCCATGGTCTCTCATATATATATATAAGTTATCTATTGCCTGTGACAAACCATCCCCCAAACCTAACAGCGTAAAACTAACAGAAATTTATTCCTCATATTTTCTGAGGAAGGCACGGGTATGAAAGAAAGCCAAAAGTTTGTCGTCTTTTTCAGATAAAGATTTTGCTCAAAAATATGCTTCTATATTTAATCTTAGCCAAAAGGCCAAGAAACAGTAAAACTCTGCTTCCAGATTATCTGGGGGAGATTACTCAGAAGAGTTCTTGTCTCACACTCATGAGGACCTGAGTCTTATCCCCTTGAACTCATGTAAAAAGAGTGAGACATGGCAGCAGACATCTGCAGTTCTAGCACTGGGGAGGCAGATGAGAGACAGGAAGAGTCCTAGTGCTCACTGGGCAGCCAGTCTAGATGAATAGGTGAGCCCAGGTTCAATGAGAGACCCCATCTCAAAAAATAAGATGGAGAGTGATCGAGGCAGACACTGGGTGTTGACCTCTGGCCTACACACACACACACACACACACACCATAATATACCTCTATATAATTCACTCTGAGAAGAATCTAGAGCAGTTTAGCAGGACAATCTGGTCAAGGACTCTTGGGAAGTGTCCAATCATCAGCCAAAGCCAATCATACGAAGACCTGCCTGGGTGGAGAATCTCACTCAAGCAGCTGGAGGCCTCAGATTCCCACATGAACCTCTCCTTGAGTTGTTCATTATACAGATTCTGGTTTCTATTCAAGGAATTATCCTAAGAGGGAGAAGGAGTGAGCAGAAGGAAGCCAGTGTGTCTCTCATCTCAGAGGTGACACTCCAGGGATTGCAGAGTTTGTTCCAGACCTTTTACTGTTCAAAGCATCGCCATACTCCCATGCTGGTCCCTGCCAGTCAAGCAGGCATGCCACTCCATACCACTTACACGTGAATTGCCACCTTGGGATTTGCCCCACCCGTCTCACTTGCCTAGGTGACTTCCCCATAGTTGTGTATTTCACTATAAACCACACTGTCCCTGCAATGGCCACTGCACACACCAGTCCTGTGGGATAGTCCACCAATGCCAAAATTTCCTCTGCTAACACTCTTCCCTCACCCAACTTTCAGTTGTTGGTTGTCTTCCCCATATTAGAAACTGTTGCTCCTCCCAAATTCATCCTCAGCCCTGTTCAGGTGCTAATTGTAGCAAAAACTCCTTTTAGGAGGCACGAAGTTTAGTCCCTTCCTCTCCCAACCCTTCAACAAATGAAACACAAATTCTCCAACTCAATTATGCAAATTCTAGCTAATTTACTTGGGCTTACTAACAGAGGAGTGGGCAAGGGGTTACTTACAGAAGAATGGGTGCCTTTCCCCAGCTCTGTAAGTTACACCAGTAAATCCACAACCAGGATTGGATCTTGCGACTTCCCAGCAGTCAGACCAAAAATGACGATGAGAGGGAAAGAGGGCTCATGTCATGGCACCTTCAGCTTCTATGCCTTTAGTTCCTTCCCATCTTACATTCAAGGCCAAGGGGCTGGTTGGGAGGGGCCTAGGACTTGCCCAGATCCTCTTTTTCTTAGGAAAGGTAATCCTGGGTAAGTAAACACCACCCTGCCTAGGAGGGAGGTGTTCATCCACAGTTCATCAATCTGGCTTGTCCCTGGGAGAGTTAATCCATGTGACAACCATTTTAAAGATTGTTGACAGTGGTTGTCCAATGCATGTCTGCTAAGTTTGACCCTGACAATTCAAAGTCAAAACCATTATTTGTTTTTAGTAGATTTAATGTTTTCAGAGCAAGTTTAGGGTTTATAGCAAAGTTAAGTAGAAAGTGGGGGAGGTAGTCCCTGGGGTCCCCGCTTGCAGAGCCTCCTCCATTCTCAACATCCCCCATCAGGATGTACATTGGTTACACTGGGCCAATGGCATTTGAAGAAGCATCTGTTCCTCTTTCCTGAGAGAAGGGGATAAAGACACCTTTCAGGGACAAACGGAAAGCTTACTTTGGTCAACCAGAGGCAGGAGGAAGTGGAGGAGAGGCCAGAAGCCTCACTGGGGCTTCCTGGGAAAGTCAAACCAAGGCAGAATAAGTACTTCAGGCCTGGCTGAAGAATCATTCATGTGGACTCTGGGTTGTAGAGGTGGTTTCTAGCTGTCATGTGAACCTAAGATGACTTAGGATAGGAGACATACTGGCCTGGTGTGTGAGGGCCGTGTAAATGGGGACAGCTGTTCTGTACACGAAAGTTGAGCTTGGGCAAGGTGTCTTCCAGGAAAATTCTAAACATGATCCATGGTTTGTACCTGTGATTTGCAGATGGCTAAGTAGATGCCCAGAATCCAGCAAAACAGGTAGCACATGTACCCACCGTGGCACTGTCACACCTGAGCCCCAGCTGTGCTCCTCCCCGACAGCCCCATCCTTTCCCACATCCACACTTTTGTCACTCATCAATATCATTTAGTTGTATTTTACAGAGCACAGACTTTTCAGCATTTAAAAATCCTTCACATCGTACCCGTAAACCTAGTCCTCAAGAGGAAGGGGTAAGAGAATGGCAAGTTCAAGGTCAGCCTTGGCTCTTATAGGGAGACCCTCCCTTCTTTCCCCTCCCTCTCTTTTCCCCTCCCTCCCTGCCTCCCTCCCTCCCTCCCTCCCTCAGTACAGTAACAGTAATTCCCTCCATTTGTTCTCCTGGTTTATAGTTCATTCATTTTACCTTTTTACTAAACATAAAAGCAATCATACATTTTGTTTCGGCTCTGCTGCTGGTTACCATTTTGGAGTATGTTTAATCTTCTACTAAACTTAAATGATTTCAGTTGTTTGCCCAACTAACATACTTCTGCCAACATTAAACAACAACAACAAAAAAAACTAAAGTCCCTAAGTATGTTTGAGACAGTCTTGTAACTGGTCTTTTCTTAATTTCTTTCTTTTCCTTGTAGTCTTACTCTCTGAGTATCTTTTCAGACAGTTCATGGTCTGCTTGTCCAAGTGTGCAAACCCCATGTGCAAATGTGTGTCTGAAGCCCTTATTCTGTTATATTGAAAATTGTTAAATATACAAAGAAATCAAGTTCCTAAAGGAACTAAGGCTCCTTAAAGGAAGGCCTAGCTCCTTTGTGTTGGTTGACAAAGGACTTGTCACAGGTGGGTGCTCACTATTGAACAGAAGTTCAGGGAAAGGGAAAGGGGCTTCCCTTTTATGGGAAAACATAGAACCGTATCAGTGCAATGCAACCCACTCCTATGGTAAGCTAGCACTGTACGTAAGTGGCAAAGATTAGTGTTAGTAGTATGTTTGTCTGCCATTTTCTTCTTCTTGTTTTGTCTTGAGGCTGAGAAGGAAGGCCCAGAGCAGGAGAGCTGGAACTCCCACTGGGGTTATGAAAACTAACATTTGTATAATATTATACAATGTTGGGCCTACAGCTCTGGCTCTTGTGGAAAAGAGCCTTTTTTTCTGATAGCTGACAATGAGTCAGTGTCTCTCATCAGAAGAGAAAGACAGAATGCTCCCAGAGTCTACATACTTAGGAGGAAAACTGACTGGATCCTAGCATAGAAAGAGATGGAAAATTCTAGGAAAGAAAATTCAGGGCAACTTAGAAAGCTGGCTCGATTCAAATCTTCAAGGAAAATCAGTGACTCCCAGAATTCGTCAATGTTTAAGGGTCCGTGAGAATGATCACTGAATTTTATTTCTTTGACAACTTGCTTCACATTGTACTCAGGGTTTTATGGAAATGTGTATAACCGTTCTGCTTAGCAGTTTTAAAGGCAGCATTTACAGTAAAGTACATAAACGGGAAAATGTTGGTCAAGTAAAAATACCTCTGGGGATCCAGGATGATTTAGATTTAAAGGCATTAATAGCCACCCACTGCTTGTGTTGGTTAATCTCGATTGTCAGCACATCTCTGATTACATATAGTAGGGAGTTTCCAGAAAGGTTTAATTGAAGAGGAACTATCTGCCCTGAATGTGAATGGCACCGTCTCATGGGCTGGGGTCCCAGACTGAATAGAGGAGAAAGTGAGCTGAGCACCAGTCCGCATCTCCCTCTGCTGACTGTGGACACCGTGTGACCTCACATGCCTGCCACCACGCCTTCCTTGCAAGACAGACTGTACCTTCAACCAAAATAATCCCTTCTTTCCTTCAACTTACCTTTGTCAAGATTTTTGTCACAACAAAAAAAGTAACCAATACAGCAGTCATGTGGCTAGTGAACATTTGATATTAACTCAAAGGAGTCAGCTACAGAGTCCCTAAGGCCCACCGTGACAATCACTGTTTTCTTTTGGGTAGATATTGGTGAATCGTGGATGAGTGCACAGGATGATGTTACCATGATTTCTGGTCAATTTAAACCCGAGGTTGCAAGTTGGTGATCAGATTTGGCTTCCCAATGTGTTTTACTTATATGTTGCAGTGTTTTTAGTTTCTAATTAGCTTTCTTCATTAAAAATGGGGAGATGTCTTCTAATAACTTCAAAAATTCTACGTCTTACAACACATATCCCTAATTCAGGTACGTCGACCTCTTCTAGAACGGGCACAGTCCAGCCTGAGCATTTTGCTCATTTCTGTGCCTTCCTGACCACTGTATAAGGTGGAGATTGAACGTCCTGTTCCTCAGAATTTATTGTTGTGTGTGTGAATCCTGTGTGTGGTGACGTGTACATGATGTGTACATGCCATAGTGCACGAGTGGAAGTCAGAGGACAACTTTATGGAGTTATTTTTCTCCTTCTGCTTTTATGTGAGTTCCAGGGATCAAACTCAGGTCTTCAGGCTTGTGCAGCAATCACCTTTACCCACTGAGCTATCTTGTGGGCCTAGCAAGTCTCAATTTAAACTTTCTCGGTATTCTTTGGATCACGTAAGACAATGACACTGGGTGAACGATTCAAACATATCAGTGTTTTTCTGTTACTTGGAGGTGGATTTGTGTGAGTAGGCTTGGATGGTCCCTGATGGCATTGGAAAATGAAAAGCTGAGTTTCTTGTGACGGTTCTAGAAAGTTCCTCATTGAGGTGGCTGCATTGCAGATCTGCAGAAGAGCATGAGAGTTTCTACATAAATATTTGTGTGCAAAGGGAGATATGAGACCCAGAGAGAAAAGCAGCTCATAGATTTTCAGACCGCTTTTTCTTTCTCCTCTTGCCCTTTCTGTGTAGATCCGTGTCACAAACGGCGGGCAGGCGGCTGCTGCACCCAGCTGGGCTCCCTGTCAGCCCTGAAGCATGCTGTCCTGGGGCTCTACCTGCTGGTCTTCCTCATTCTGGTGGGCATCTTCATCTTAGCAGGTAAGAGCAGCCCTTTTTGGTCCTGGCCTTTGGGGATGAGAAAGGACAACCCAGAGTCTCTCCTCCTCATTCCCCCTGTCATGAGCCCAAAGACTACCCTGGTTGCTATAGAAATCAGAGAGGAAAAGCTGGCTGGTCTTTCTGACTGGGCACAGCAGTTGAGTTAGCATCACCCATTCCAAGTGAGATGCATTGGCACAGGCTGTTTGAGGCTGTGGAACCTCGGATAGGTTAGATCCAGCTTCCCAGAGTGGCTTCTGATTTGCTTTCCCTGCATCATGATGGGTCACATGCATCACACAGGCCTCCCTGGCCTCTGGAGTGTGGATTGTACTGAGCAGTCTGGACTTTTTATCTTAGCTCTTTCCCTGGTATGCCATAAAAATAGTCGCAAAGATCCTTTGCAGTTACTGGTGTAGGGTTAGGGGTACAATAAGTCTACTTTAATTCAACCAGGCTCTTCCTTGATTTTATGTGATGAGCTGGGGTTTGTAGCACAGCCCTGGCCAGGGGAAGCAAAGGTCATGACTATAGAAAGGGATGAAATGGGAACCTGCTGACCTTGTGCTTTGAGCAATCCAATTCCCCACCTACAGACCATCCCATCATGATGGGACAGTAAAGCCCAGGCTGTGGGGGTCTCCTCCCGACTCTCCCCTAGGCGAAGGGCTGCTCATTTCCTGTTTTCTCATGGCTTGATGAGGTAGGGCCAAAGGAAGACTTTATCATGTGAAAACCTTAGCTCCATGCTAAGACTGAGACTCAGCTAAAAAGGACCCAAGAGATTCTCTCAAGGACCTTCTAGTCTAGAGGTTGAGGCTGAGTCATGTGACCAAAGTCCCATGGAAGAGGCATGCAGTGTTCACTACTGGGGGTGTAGATAGTTCTGTGGTGGTGTACTCTATTGTGTG
Organism: Eospalax fontanierii; assembly: GCA_035773235.1. Classification (NCBI taxonomy): domain Eukaryota; kingdom Metazoa; phylum Chordata; class Mammalia; order Rodentia; family Spalacidae; genus Eospalax; species Eospalax fontanierii. The sequence continues at coordinate 55,066,475 of CM069542.1, read as the reverse complement.
GAGGGTGGAGCTGGTTAGGATAGGCCTGCTGACCAGGCAGAACTGACTTGGAGTGCTCAGGGTGGAGTCCTTGAGTTAACTCAAGGGCAGGAATCTGGAGACTCCGCCCTTACAGATGACCCTTTGCTGGAAATCCTGAGACAGATGCCCAGGACCTCCCTGATCTTGACTCACTCGCCATCAAGTGGGACAAGCCACTTGGGCATTGTAATAAAATACTCAGTGCTGCCTGTGCCTTTAGGTTTCCACACTCAGGGCATCAGGGTTGGTGCTGGATCACCAAGCAACACCCTGGGGGTGGCCAATAGCAACAATGAGAGAAACTCATGATTCATCTCAGCCACCAAAGAATGATGTCCAGCAAGATCTATCACAGGCCACGCCAACCAGAGGATGATTTGAACATGTTCTTGGGCTGCTTGGTGAGAGCTTAGGATCTGGGTTTTGTGGTTTTGGCTGCCAGGACCATAACAAATTTCTGGAATGTTTGGAAAGCACTTCAGCCCAGCAGAAAAGTCAGACTATAGTGTTACAACTGCTCTGAAATGGGAACTTTTAGGTACCAAATGGGTGTTTCAGGGAAAAGGACAAGAGATCGAGGGCCTAGGACTGGCTCAAAAAAAAAAAAAAAAAAGAAAAAACACAAAGAGCAGGAAAGTTCTCTTCTGTTGTGAGGGACGGCCATGTAGAAAGGGACAGACTTGTTCTGTTTCAACTGGTTGAAACTGGAATGAATGGGTGGATACTGGGAAGACAGATTTCCATTCAAAACAGAGGAGAGTTCTGTAAGCAGTTCTGTCCAGCATGATGCAGAAAGACTCTCTCTTGGCTTGGAGGTTAAATGGGATTTATGATGACATCTCAGAAGCTTTGGCAAGGAGGGCGGAACGCCGTTTCCCAATCGCGTGATAGTGTTACCACACTTCCTTTGGTTGTTCGTGGTGGAAGCCTGAGGAGACTTTTTTTTTTTTTTATCATCACTGACTTTGAACCTGAAGTTTTTGATAACTCTGTGGGATGAAATGTTAGAATGGGTTAGTGCTCATCTGAAGGAATGCTGTCTCCGCTCTCAGTGTGTGGTAACTGTCAATAGTTCTTGTCTGGACGATCATGGTAGCTTCTGGGAGAAGGTTCATAAGGGACATCCATGAAAGTACAGTCATCAGTGGTTACTCCCATTGGAAGAGGAATGTGGTGATGAGTCTATGGTTCCTTGAAGGAGGCTGACTCTTCCTGGTCCTAGGGAGGAGGTTGATTCAATGACCTGACTCAAGACCTCCAAGGATGCGCCCTCCTAGTGAACACTGAGATGGTGGGAGATAAAGAAGACTCGGGGTGAACCAGAGCTTCCCTGGCCTTCCCTTGGGTTCTTACTGTGGATTCTTCACTTTGGGTGAAACTTGCTCTCTGTGCCCTGGAGACATTCTCCATCACAGAGCAGTTTAGAACCATAAACTAAAACATCCTTGTGAACCAAAATCTCATGCATGCATCCTCCACCTCAGTGTCCAAATTACCCCATAACGTGTGCTGTATCTGAACACCCAACATCTTGTGAGAATGCAAGCTTACTGCTTGGAATATAAAATGATTATTTCATTGTGTCAAAACATACTCTCATGAACTCCCATGAGACAGCTCCTGAATTCGTCTCCTTGCCCACATTTTCAAAATAAATGTGTGTGTTTGCCAGCCAGCTTCCCTGTCAGAAGTTGGATCTGTTGTCCTAGCTATTCTCTCAACTGAGTGTTTTGCTCTCAATCCAACCTCCCATTTCCATCTGGCATCCCTCCAGAACTGAACTGTCCCCTGACATTCCCACATGCCTTCCTCAGCCCCCAGCGTCCGTCATCTCCAAGGAGGCTGCCACAGTTGATTGCTGCTGCTACATCCCCCCGCCCATTTTACCTGGGTTAACACTTTCATCTTTCCATTCTCTTTCAGATTCATCATAGACAATACAGTGTCTACCACTGAGCTTAGGTTCATAGGCAGGAGCACTGAGATTGAATGGCTGTGTGGTCAGAAAGTCCTCAATTAGCACTGTCAGCAAGACAGCAAGGTGTTTTCTGTGGTGGATGGAGTTAGAGGGTTAGAGGAGATGCCTTCTTATTCACGATTGTGCTGGGACATCACTGGTAACAAAGTGTGACCGTACGGAAACAGTTCTTGTCTTTGTGGTGTCAGCTCCATTAATAAGTTTGAGGTAGGAGAAGGGAAAGTACTAGCATTTGGGAATACGGTGGTATCACAGGTAAGAGACACAGCAACTGGACCAGGGAGGACAGGAGAATAGAGAGTACTTGGTTGGATGTGGACTCCAGTTAATTTAAACACTCCCTCTCTCTCACATACACAAATATATATATATATATATATATACACACACACACACACACACACACACGCACATACACATACACACACACACACACACACACACACATGCTCTCATAGGCACACACCATCATGCCTGGCTTTCTTTCTTAACAGCAGCAATTGGCCATTTTTATCATTATCTTCAATCAAAGGAATAAAAGGTTGTGATGTATGGTTGCTGCACTGGGTGGATTTGAACACACACATACACACACACACTCACGTTCTTTTATAGCTTATGTTACATGTCAGGCTGTCAAAGACATCTGTATCTCTGAGGCTGGAGTGTTAAGGAAGGTTTCAGCCTAGGAGAGAACTGTCCAGATGTCATTTGAACTGAGTGATCCCAGCAGGTTGGTCCCTCAAGTCCACAGACGCCATATGTCTTGTAGATTCGGAGTCAGCATGCGTCTTGGAGATCAGTGTGTGATGCTATCAGACTTCACTGGGACTCTAATCGGAAGCAGCCCCATGACATTTCACCCTGTGCTTAGCTGCAGTGATTGTTGAGCTCATCGTGTTTTGTAACACGCTGACGCTGAGGGTACGAGAGAGATGTTCTGCTCAGGTGCGGAAGGAGGCATTTGTTCCTTCAGGACTTGGTTTGCTTTCACCTCCAGGAGGCTATGACTCTGAAAGTCATTAAAATCACTTCCAAGGAGGCAGTTAGCAGAGTCAGCTGCCCCCCTCTTGGACCATGTGTGAATTTGAAGGTAGTAAAATGAGAGCAGAGACACAGATCTGTGGTCCCCCTGTAGCAAGCGTGCGGACCAGAGGGAAAGGACGGGGGGCCGTGTGCTAATCCTTGCTCCATTCGGGGCCTCTCCTCTTGTTCTTCTCTAACCTCATTCTTATCCATTTTCATCAGTGTTCACTGTCTCCTTGTCCACTGCTTAGTCCTCTTTAGAACAAGAAAGGGTGTTCTGCACAGTTTTGCCTTTAAATTTTTTCTGCTTACCAGGGCATGGTGGCACATGCCTTTAATTGCAGGACCTCAGAGGCAGAGGCAGGCAGATCTCTGAGAATTCAAGGTTAACTTGATCTATGTAGCAAGTTTCAGGCCAGCCAAGGCTACAGAGTGACACTGTGTCTCAACTCCCCCTTCTCCAAATTCTGCCTATTTCTGATTTTTCAAAAGTGTGACTAGATGAATGAATGACAGATAGCCCTGGAAAAACACTTGGAGGAGGGAGATGATTATTTCAGTTTTAATCCAGTATCTAAAGGGTGTGAATATAAAGTCTCCCTGTAAGGAGATGTGTGTGTGTGTGTGTGTGTGTGTGTGTGTGTGTAAAATGCAGACTCCATTTAGTGGTGCTCATGAGTACGTGTTTAGGGCTGCCCATTTGAGATAACCTCTCAGGGAGCTTGTCCCTGGAGAACACTGATTCTCCTTCCCTCAGCATTGATTGATGTCCTGTAGTTCTTCATCTTGAGATGGGACCCCATGAAATTCTTTCTCCCTGTCCATCTTGGCAGGCAAACTGCTTTTATCATTACAGAGATGCTGTTAGACAGCGTCCTTTTTTTTTGAAAATGGAGGAATCTGGGGTTCCTACCTGTACCACTGTGTTGCTCTGAGGATTAGAAAAGTTAATATATCGTAAGCACTCAGGAAAGCCACTGACACATGGCATGCTCAGTAGAGATAGGTGCTCTGTCACTGTTACTGGTAGGCATCACCCTGGTTTGTTTTCCTTGATTTTCTTTGTATTCAACTTAGGTGAATAATGTAAACTGAGATTTAACCAGCTCACCTGATTAATAATAGCTATTATTATAGGAAGGGGCTGGGCAGACGCTCCACAGTTAGGAACACCGGCTGCTCTTCCAGAGAACCCAGATTCAGTTCCCAGCACCCACATGGCATAACTCCAGTGCCAGGGGATCTGACACTCTCTTCTGATATCTATGGGCACTGCATGACACAGATGCACTTACATACATGCAGGCAATATACTCATACACATAAAATAAAAATAATGAATTAAATATTTAAAATGTAATACTAGTAATAATAGACTATCATGCTGCTGTCTGGGTATTAGAATATTCATTTGTAAAATAAGCAGGTGGACAAGACCAGAGTGTCCTTTCTGACTGTGAGCTAGATATAGTTTACATCACAGCCAGCGTCCACCTGCAAACCCACAGTGAGACTTGAACATCTGATGTGCACTCATGGTTTTCTCTATTTTTAAAAATAGTCCCAACCCACCAGTTGTTTCATAATCTGCAAATGGAACACAGCCACAGTCTGAAAAATAATGGGTCAAATGATGGCTTTGTTTTTCCTGAATCTTTAAACCTTCTAAAAAGAGAACTGTATTCCCACTAGGCTCTGGGCCCTGAGGCCAAGCTTGTGGTTTAACTCCAGGCTCCACCATTGAATAGAAGTATCATCTTGGGTCAAATAGGGTACCCGTTAATGTTCTTGAGTTCCTCATGTATAAAATGGTGCACACCCCTGTAGGTTTATTGTGAAGATTAAACAAGTTAATACATGAAAACTTTTATTTGTTGGCGCAGAAAAAGAACTCAATGAATATTACATATTATTAATAACATGCTATTTGCAAATAGCAGGGGGTTAACAGACACACTTGTTTTAGCCTGAGCACACATAGCTTTGTCTGCCAGCAGATAGAGCTGTGCTTGGTACAGTATGTGCCCACATGCCACCTGACCCTAATGAACACATGGAGGCTTTTCATGATACCATCCGAGGGCTCCAGGACCTACCATGACAATGCCGGGCTCGAGGAGCCAAGGACCAGGACAACATTTCCAGCTTGTAGCTCTTGAGTAGGGAGGGTGCTCAGGCCAGCTCCACGGTGCCAGCCCCACCCATGGCACTGAACCTCAGCCTTGGAAGGAAACTTCGGGGACATCACGTACAGCTTCCCTCCCAAGCTGAGAACCTCCCTCCTGACTCCCCAGGCAGATGAAGTATTGGGTTGTCTCCTGAAGATCAGCCACATGCAATAGAGACATCGTCCTTATCCCCTTTGATGTCTCACGCCTTGTAGTGTTGACTGGGCGCACCCCCTGCTCCCCAAGTGAGCAAGCCCATTTCCGCCAACAGCCCTAGCTCAGCAGACCTGGTTTGGAAGCCTCTGTGTACGGAGGCCTCACCCTTAACATTTACATATTGGAGCTATTCATTTGAATGCCTATTTGTTTCCCTTCTGCTCTGAGAACTCTTTCATGATAAGGTGACACATTTTGTTCATTCTTGTGCTTGAATTGTCCTATATACAACCATTTCTCAGTCAGTAGATGAGCTAAGCACAATGACCATTTTCCACGGCATTCATTCTCCCAATGAGCTCTAGGTTTGAGTGGTAAATAAAGCCAGATACTATTCATGGTGTGGTACAGCCACAGTAGAGTACACTGAGCTGGAGCAACTGTGGCCTGGTCCATGAATATCTAAACATGGAATACTATGTAGCCCCTAACGATCATGTCCATTCCCCACCCCAGCCCCCTGATGTCTTTCGGAAGACACACTGCCTGGTAAGGGTTGTCAAGTCAGGCTTAGGAAAACGGGCTTTGTTGGTCTTGTTTCTTTAACTTGAATGCAGATGTTGTCAGTGGTCCCAGCGAGACATCATCACACTGGACCCTGCCAAACATTGCAGCCTGTTGCATCAGTGTGACTCTGGGTGCAGACATCTGTCACTTAGCTCTCCCTTTCAACCTCGGGTCATCAATCATGTTGGAACCAGGGTTCCAGCCCAATCAATCCCCATTCTACACCCTGCTGCCACGTATGTAGTTCCTGGAGAATGTGACCAGGGGCTCACCAGCTCATGCGTGCACTTTGCCCCTGTGCCCTGCAAGGGGAGACAGGGTCCCCTTTAGAATCCCACGGCCTTATCCTTAGACTGGATCAACACTTGCCCGAGAGGCCACTGCTTTCTCTGCATCCTACCTGGGCTTGCTGGGCTTCTCCCCGTCAGAGCATCTTCCAGCTCACGTTAGGTCTGTAGTGGCGGAAGCATGAAGGATTAAGAGATCTTTGACACTCTGACCCCTCTCCGCTTCAAGTTCTAGCACCCAGGATGATAACTGATTTCCCTTGAGGTGGAAAAGGTGGGGAGAGACAGCCAGCGTGGTGATTGCACGGTCGCTAAGTTCTGTCTCTATCTCCAATCAATTCCTGTCTGAATAATTAGTGAGGACAGAGCAGAGGAGAGATCTCAGCTACATTCCCACTGGAGTCTTCTTTTAAGAAAAGGGCCATATCTGACCACTGCTTGTTTTTGTAAAATTTTATTAGAACACAACCACACTCATTCATTTATATAACATCAATGGGTGCTTTCACTATATAGCTGTTGAGTTAGTAGTGATAGACTCTATGTGACCCACAGACCCTAAAACACTTACTCCCTAACTCTTGAGAGAGGACCTGGAAGCTTTGCTTTCTGATTACATAACCCCCAGTTAGCTCCTGGGCCCTTGACCTCTGCCTGTGCTTCATGGTTTTCCAAGAATTTTACATGGATTTTGTCATTTAATCCCTGTAACACTGAAGGAATCCACAAAATAGGTCCTTTTCAGACCTAGGAACAGGAATTTGCATGTCATGGCCCATCATTCCACAGGGCCAGGGTTCAGGCCAGGCATACAGATGGGCACCAGGAGAATGTTGAATTTCTCTTACCTGAGCTTCCTGGTGTGTGGTAGAATCTACTGCCTGGTGGGATGCCTGGGGCATTGAAGTTGGAGATAGCCAGGGGCTTTGCCACTGCCTCTGGACAGGTTATTCAACCTGCCTCATCCCTAAAGGGGAAAGGACTCCTCCCCTCTGCACACTTCATCCTGAATGTCCCTGTGCATAGGAAGGGATCCTTTTGTGCAGTTTGCATGGATTAGTCAGTATACCCCTAAACCATCTGTGTCAGTTTCCTCATGCTACTTGATCATATACGTCCACCTGCATTCATCAGGGGGTTATGACAAAGAATGATCCAGAGCTCATTTTGCGTCACTCCATGGAAATTATCATGTATGCTGCTTGTACCCTGGGACCTAGGGAAAAAATGCTTGAGAAGGTCTGCACTGCACACAGACCTTCCAAGGGAACAGAATTTTTCAAAGCAAACAGAGGTGGAGCCAGCCCAGAAGGAGTACCTTCCTTCCTTTGTGCTACCTGCAAGGAAGGCAAGCCATGGAACCTTCAACACCTTTCTGTCTTTTTAGCTTTCTGCTTCAGTCTTCTGCTGGGGGTGCCCAGGGCTGTTGAGTAGATTTTGCCACTCACTGGTGGCTCTGAGTTTGGACTGGGATTGAATCCAAGCAACTGACATGTTCTTGTTTCTACCCTGTGGGAGACAAGAAGTCATAAACTCTTGGAATTTCCGTGATAATCTTGTAGGCAACATGACTTGGTGGACACGCCCAAGGGCTCAGCATTCTCTCATAAAATTCAACGCATCACTTACAGAGTGCCAATGATGTGCCAGACACTGTGGGAGACATTGGAGGAGGAAGAGGATTCAAGAGAGGCCCTAGCTGTGGAGATCTAGCCTGGTGGTAGAACAGATGGGGGAGAGACAAAGAAAACACAGAGATGCTTTGGATTCAGTATTCAGCCAACCTGAGTTTAGATCTCAGTTTCAGCTTGATCCTTATTGAGCTGTGATCTGAGAAAGTCATTTAAGCTTTCCTGAGCTTCACTTTTAAAAAACCGTTAAATTGGGGAATGAGCTATCACTTAAGAGAATTAAGATTCAGGGCTATTGCCTAAGTGGCCTTTGTACATTGCCTGGCTTACACCAGGGGCTCAATAAGTACTTTCATGCAAAGTTTAAATAGAAGCATCGAGACACTCTGAGAAGTTCCGATTTAGTTAAGGGTAGCAATCACCTGGTGTCCTTGGCTGTCTCACCCCAACCTGCCTCACCTGTATGTCTAGGGGAACTAAGAGCTTGGTCCTGGGTCCTCTTCTCAATATCCTCAATTGCGCTGTCTTGCTAATGGCCGTCATAGTCATCATACCCCTTGGACTCTGTCTGTCTTCCCCCGTGACCTTTTCGTTGGATCCCAGACTAACACATTCCACTACTTCCTTGTGACAACCCCACTGGGGTATTTAGTGTGTATCTCAAACTTAACACAGACAGAACTCTTGATTTTCCCTCCTAAATCTGTTTCTCCCCAGCTTGGTGGTTTGAATGAGAGTGTCCCCCCTAGGCCCCAAGTATTTGCGCAATCTGTCCCCAGTTGGTGGCACTGTTTTGGGAGGTCTTAGGTGTGCCCATGCTGGAGGAAGCATGTCACTGGGGGTGGGCTTAGAGAGATCTTAAGCCTGGCTGGATCTCCAGTCGCATTCTGCTTCCCGTGCCTGCTTGAAGATGAGTCTCTGCTTTCTGCTCCTACCCTGGCACCTCCTGCCGCCAGGCCTCCGGCCATGACAGGCTCTAATTCTCCTGGAACTGGAAGCTCTATAAACAGTTCCTTTTTAAAATTCCCTTGGTCACAGTGTTTTATAAGACACAGTAACAGAGAACTAGAACACCTAGCTTCCTCCATCCCTGTAAATGGTACTACTATCTATTCAAGTGGATGAACCCCAAAGCAAGGAATGCTCCTCAGATGATCTCACTTGATCCCATGGTTACTCCACTACCTCACTCACATCCTCATCTCTCACCTGACTTCCTCCAATCTCCACGTAAAGTTTCCAGAGTCAGAAAAAATGTACACACACACCACACACACAGAGCACAGTTACATTTGAATATCAGAAAACAATGAACACCTTACTAGTGTAAGTATGTCTTGAATACCAGTTAGAGTTGGGGCAGAGAGGCAGAAGGCTAACGAGCCAGTCTCAAGCTTGCAGGGATGGTGATGGTGGTGGTGGAGGTGATGGTGGTGGTGATGGTGGTGGTGGTGATGGTGGTGGTGATGGTGGTGGTGGTGGTGGTGGTGGAGGTGGTGGTGGTGGTGATGGTGGTGGTGGTGGTGGTGGTGGTGGTGGTGGTGGTGGTGGTGGTGGTGATGGTGGTGGTGGTGGTGGTGGTGGTGGTGATGGTGGTGGAGGTGATGGTGGTGGAGGTGGTGGTGGTGGTGATGGTGGTGGTGGTGATGGTGGTGGTGGTGGTGGTGGTGGTGATGGTGGTGGTGGTGGTGGTGATGGTGGTGGTGGTGATGGTGGTGGAGGTGATGGTGGTGGAGGTGGAGGTGGTGGTGATGGTGGTGGTGGTGGTGGTGGTGGTGATGGTGGTGGTGGTGATGGTGGTGGTGGTGATGGTGGTGGTGGTGGTGATGGTGGTGATGGTGGTGGTGGTGGTGGTGATGGTGGTGGTGGTGATGGTGGTGGAGGTGATGGTGGTGGAGGTGGTGGTGGTGATGGTGGTGATGGTGGTGGTGATGGTGGTGGTGGTGGTGGTGGTGGTGGTGGTGTTGGAAGCAGTGTTCAGTGGTGATGGTGGTTGCAGTGGCAGTGTTGGTGGTGATGGTGGTGGTGGTATTGATAACAGTGGAGGTGGTATTAGAGGTGATGGTTGGTGGTGGTAGAGGTGGTGTTTAGTGACGGTAGGAGGGGCAGTATTGGTGGTGGTGGTGGTGGTGGTGGTGGTGGAGGTGGTGGTGGTGGTGATGAAGACGATGGTACTGGTGGAGGGGGTGGTGGTGGTGATGGTGGTGAGAATGGTGGTGGTGGTGGAGCTCATAGAGGTGATGGTATTGGTACTGGTTGTGGTGGTAGTTGTGGTGATGATATTGGTGGTAGAGGTGGTCTTATTGTCCAGAATCACCACATGCTTTCCCCTGAGAAGCCCCTCAGAAATATGAAGTCTGAATCTTCCTTGACTCCAAGTACCGCTCCAGCGGCCATCCTAGCTCGGCTAGAAGGGCTCCAGCCTTCTCTGCACTTCTTCATGAGAGCCCCATGTCCGTAGGCTCCTTTTTCGAGCAATTCAGGGATAAGGACGTGGGGTGAGTGGCCCTTCCTGTGCTCCCTGGCTGATGGGGCCTACTTCTATCGGCCTTTCCTCTGGAAACCTCACAACAGAGCAGGCTCTGCTCCCAGTCAGAAGACATGGAAGGCCCTCTCCCAAAGGCCACTTGTCACAGTCCTCCCTGGTAAGAGCACTCCTGTCAACTCAGCAGTTACCTAGTGAATGGGGCCAGTACTCTGCCACGGAAATCTCCATGTCCACGGGGCTATTTGGAAACCCCACTGAACATGGGGTCAGTGAGCAATGTACCTGAAGTTACTTCCAGGAAGCAAAGTTACCACTGGCCAGCATGGGAAGTTGGGGCTGGTGCCGAGCTGTGGTTGTGCCGAGCCTCTCTGGAGGGTGCCCTGTGCTTCTCCTTTCTGTTATTGTCTAAAATCAATGAGGTCTGGCCGGTGTGTTCTGTGAAACATTTCCAACGTGCTGTCTGCCTGAGTTTTGGAAAAACTGCATCTTTCCAGGAGGGACTGAGCAAAGGCAACTCTTATTTTCCCATCAACCCTCGCCCTTATTGCTTAGCTATGGCCAGTTGGCGTGAATAAACAAGATGGATTTCCTGTAGGGAGTCTGTGTCCTTTCAGGGTCTATAAAACAATTTATACCCTTGGGCTTTGAAACCATAATCCATTTGTCTCAAGGAAACAATTACAAAGAGGGCAAATGGCAGATGTGCAAAACTCTTTCAACATTATTCATAATCACTCAAAACTGGAAAGAACTTTAATGTCCAGTCTTTGGGGGTTATTTAGTCAAGTTATGGTAACTCAATACAAAGGAATATTACACAGCCATTTCAAATAAACATGAGCTGGGAGTGGTGGCTAAGGAGCAAGACCTGTATCACACACACACACACACACACACACACGCAAACAACAAAGGAGAATGTTTGTGAATGTTTAGGAAGTCTCGTGTTAAGGGAGGAGAGCACTGGTTATGGGTATACACTGAGAGAATCATTATGTATGTAAATATGTACACACAAGATAAAGAGACAGTAACAGAAATGAAAGGCTTGGTGGCAGGCTGGATGGGAGGCTTGCTGGGACTCATTTTTCCTTTTCAATTTCCTCTAATGCTGTTGGTGTTGGTAGTAAAACTGCCTTTTAAAATGCCACAGGAAATCTCTTTCCAACGCTAAGGACTTGGCACCCAGTGGGGTTGTGACCACCCTATGAGAGTGTCCAGGAAGAGCCCCAAGTGAACAGGAGGGGTTCTTCTAGCCCCTGCCCAGCCTCTGCCCCATCTGGTCAAGTGTCCTGGCCATCAGAGGCTCCTGAGTGGAGAGCTGGCTAGCTCCCTTGGTGCTGACAAGGGAGAGGCTGGGGCTGGAGAGTATCAGCACTGCTCAGCTCTGGGAATGGGACGGACGCCAGGGTGGGGTGGCAGCAGAGGGACGTGCCTGTAAGCTCTCACCTCTAGAAGCCCACCTCCATCCTTGGCGGGAGGGGGGCAGCTGTCATCCAGATTCAGACACACCTTTTTCTGGGCCTCCCTTGATTCTCAAAGCCTATTTACTGCTTTGCTGATGAAAAAACAAAAAGCCCCACCTATCTTCTTTGGGAGTAGAGCCATGATAGGAATGAGCCACCTTTCCCCTGTGAGCCGTGGTCCATGTGACTTCGTCCATGTGGCCACCTTCCTGCCACCAGAGAGGTCCGTTTCTGTGGAACCAGTCTCCTGTTTGTTGTCACACTTCTGCCCTGTCATGCATTTCCTGACAACAACACCCTGTCCTCACTTCTTTCTCTGCCGCTTTCTAAAGATCCCTGCATGAAGACTCTGGGGACTTCCAGTTCATGAGGTCAAGCTCGGGCTCCCCGTCTCCTACCCCTCTCCTCCTCTCTCCTCCTCTCCATTCCTGACGTGTCCATTTGAGAATCCATTTTAGGCATATAGCATCCTATTTTAGCTAAATCTCTACTGCCAGCAACTAAAGCCTCCAACTCCACACCTGAGGGCTGGCAGAGAGTCAGGGTTAATGATGTGCAGTTCCTCAGCAGGCCAAAGCCAGGAGAAAGGCAGTATGGCTCCTGAGCCTGGGCTCTGGTGGAGGGAGTAGCAGAGGGTTCCTGTGATGTGTTAGCCTGTACCCTTTTGGCTCAGAGTTCAGGGGATCCCATGAGAGGCAGCCCTTTCCCGAACCCAGGAGGCCACTCTGCGGCTCCCTGGCTGGTTCTTTGATGCCTCGTCTCCCATTCTCCTCATTTCCCTGAGCCCTTGACCCTAGTTGTCAGTCTTCCAGTCATGTGGTCTCCCCAGATTCAGCTGGGGCAGAAGAAGTCCTCAGTTCTGATTACAGGTCAGGCATCTATACACATTGTACTTTATCCTGCCAAATAACCCACTCTGAGTGAAACTGTTCCACTTGTGGTGATGAAAAGAGTTCCTATTCTCTTTCCTTTTCTTTGTGGCTTATGACAAAAGGCCACCTTCTGTTACTGTAGCTTGACCTGAGGCTGGTATCAGAATGAGTCAAACGTGTGTTTGAAGTTGCCATCCACGTGGCCAATGATTTCCTTAAGCTAGACCTTTGATGATGATATTATTGGGTCAAAGTGGATACATATTTTTTAACAGCTCAGTGAAAAGGTTGTGTCTTTCCTTAATAGCAAGATTTTTAATGATTCTATCTCTGTGACTATGTATAAATGACTTTTTACCTTTGGGTCCACAAGAAAGATCATGTCACCCATAGATAGCTTCGTTACACCTTGAGCCATTAGCTGAGGGATCAAAGCTATGGGGAAATGGCTCTAATGTGTGTAGAGTGCCCTTGCCTTTCAGTGGCAACAGCAAAGGCAGAACAAGAGGCCACTGCCCACCACCTCCCAAGCACTCAGTCCTTATAAACCACTTTGTAAGGCGGTTGTACCAACCACCCGCCAGCTCAGGCCAAGTCCAGAACTTCCTTCAGCAGTTCTTTCTGTGCCTCACCCATCACAGCCCCTGGGGTCTTTTCAGGAGCCACGTTCATATCCACAGCCCCTTCTGCATGCAACCAATTGTGAGGGGCTCCAGGTCTGAAACACTGTCAGGATTTCCCCAGCTATTTCTGGTCTCCACAGTCTTGTCTCCACAGGAAAGTTTCAGAAATGGGATGTGGCCAGGTGGGAGGAGTTCAGGTGACTAAGGACCCTCTGCTAATCTGCACCCTCTGGGCTGCCTCAGTCTGTATCATCCCAAGCACTCCAATCTTTCTGTAAACGGGAGCTCCCCACTGCTCCATCAATGCCACCCTTATATTATAGTACTGATTGTATGTCACATCCACTATGTCACTTAATCCTTCCAATACAGTGAGCCGTTATCATCCCAGTTTATAGATGAGAAGACTGAAGTTCAGGGAAGGCCACAGTTCTCACAGGAGAAAATACACAGCAACAGGGAGAGGGCTGAGGTGATGGCTCAGTAGGTGAAATATCTGCCACACAGGCGTAAGGACCTCAGTTCAATCCCCAGCACCCATGTAAAAGTTGGATGTAATGGCATGTGTCTGTAAACCCAGCACTGTAAGGAAAGCGGGTGCGGGAGGATTCCAGGATTGCTGTGAGTCAGCTTGAGCTCCAGGTTCAAAGACTTCATCTCAAAAAATAAGATGGAGAACGACAGACAGTTGATGTTAAAATCTGTGGTCTTCACAGGTGTTGTAACTGCACACACATGTACACATACGTGCATACACACACACAACTGCCACCAAGAACAATGAAAAGAATTACACAGGGGCTCAGCAATTTAAATGGTCCAGGTGGTTAGAACAGGGGCTAGGGCTCACATTGTTCCTAATCGAGAGCTTGTCCCACAAACCATGACTTCTGACTGGCCTCCATGAAGGGAATGTGGATCAGCTGAACCTAGAGTCTGAGCCAGGTGGAGCTCTGCTCACATGTGATCGTAATGGGCCTGGACTAACCACTGCGCCGGATTCTTAACAAGTACGGGGGAAAACGAGGCACGAAGAAGTGATTGACATAGGGGTGATTTTTCCACAAGGAAGCTAGCACCAAGCCAGCTCTCTGTTCCCCTCATTTGGGTTCAGCTCACACAGCCAGGGCGTGTGGGTTTTTATGAGGTCTGTTTTATGGCACACGCTTACACACAGATGTGCAGAAGGAGCTATAGTACTACATTGCAAATTACAAAGCAAAACACACGAGCTCTCGGGGATGGATTTTTAAATTTCCTTGATAAAACGGGCTTATGGAAAAGGTCCCATTCTCTCCTGTTGCCCGTTGCTTTCCATTTAACTAGACATCTGGGGCTGGATAACTTTTTCCCCCTCTCAGCCTTGGAGCGTGTCCCACAGCTGGATCTGCCTGCTCTCAGCTGTTTGTTTTTCTTCTTAGGAGAGGGACTTGGGAATGTTACCCTCAAAAGCCCACGGGAATGGCGAGCTGGAATAATCACAAGTCCCCAGTCACACAAACCCCAAGCACATGGGACCCAGGCTGTGCCCTTCCTCCCAGCAGGCAGAGACTAGCCTGGTATTCTGGACCTGCTCATAGATCAGGACCAACCCAGGCCCGGCTACATCTTTATTTGGTGGAGAAGAGGGCGGTAGAGAGTAAAGACTCCAGGCAATGGGCTCCCAGCCAGGTCCCCAAACTTCAATTGTGAAAGTTGAGCCGGGGCTTCATGGGGTCCCTCCCAGCTTGTCCATCCATCATGTGGATTTGGGTGGGATGGGCTGAGGATGAGTAATTACTTGCCTGGAGCTCTTGCCTGGATCTAGCCAGACTCTCCCCTAAGTTGCCTTTATCATCCCTGAGCTTGAATCTTGAAACCCAGACTGAGTCTTAGTCCATCTTCTAACCCCTCCACCCCACTCAGCACTCCTCTTAAATTACCCTTTGGAATACTTCCATTGTGGAAAATATAGTACAGAAAACTTGCCATCTTAACCATTTTACATATATAGATTCTTTTTTTTTTTTTTTTGAGGTAGGGTCTTACTATGTAGCCCCGGTTGGCCTGAAACTTGCTATGTTCTCACTATGTAGCCCAAGCTGGTCTTGAACTCACTAAATCTACCTGCTAAAGGCATGAGCCACCATGCCCTGCCTTTAAGTGTGCAGGTTAATGACGTTACGTGCATTCACAATGTTGTCTAACCACACCATCTCCACCTCCAGAACTCCTCACCTCTCCAAGGTGAGACTGCCCACTAGGCACTAACTCCATTTTGCCCCCGTTTAGTTCCTGACAATCACCATTCTACTTTCTGTTTCTCTGAGATGTCTGACTGTTCTAGGTTCCTCATATAAGTGGTATCCTATCCTGTAAGTACTATTTGCCCTGTTTGTGATGGGTTGATTACGCTTACACTACTGTTTTCAAGGTTCATCTGTGTATAGCCTGGGTCAGAATTCCTTCCTTTTGCAGACCACATGCTTCTTACTCATTCTTCTCTCAGTGGACACCTGGGGTTGCTTTTACCTTCTGGTTATTATGAATGACAGATATTTCTGTGAATGAAGATGAACCGTGATTTTCTTGAGTCCGTCATTCATTTTTTTTCCCTTGTTCATGCGTGTGCATGTGTTTGTATGCACGTTTTTGCATATGTACTGGTGCACACATGTATGGGTACTTGTGAACATGTGTGGAAGCCCAAGGTTAATGTTGGGAATTGTCCTCAAGAGTCATCCTCAATCACTCTTCTGCCTCAGACATTGAGGCAGGCTCTTAATCAAACCCCAAGCTCACTGATATGTCTAGTGTTAGCCAACTTGCTCTGGAGATCCCGTCTATGTTCTTCCAAGGCTGGAATTAGAGGGGGGCTGCCAAGCCCACCTGGTATTTACATGGGTTTCTAGGATCTAACTCTGGTCCTCAGCTTTAATCACTGAGCCATTTGCTAGTCCTCTGCCATTGATTCTTTTGGTTATATAGCCAGCAGGGGAATTCCTGGCCCTTGGATTGTTAAGTGAGTTCATACTTGAAAGTCCAACGGGATATTCTGCCCTGTCCCTGGGACCTCTGCTTGCTGGAAGAGATGGGGAGTTTAAAGAAGGATAGAGGAAAATCAAAAGCTATAAGGATGAATTTTAATCATCACACAGGAGCCCAGTCCAACTGGATCCGTCTAGATTCTGCCCTATTCCTTAATTAGGCGGTTGGACATTCTACTCACTGAGATGAAGGCAGCAAAGGGGGATGAGGAGATAATTCAATGGACAAAGTACTTTCTTTCAAGTTCAAGGACCGTAGTTCTATCCCTGACATCCACGTACAAGCCTAGAGCAGTGGTGTGCACCTGTAATCCCAGTATGAGAGGCAGAGACAGGTGGATTCCTGGGACCTGCTGGCCAGACGGTCTCGCTGTATCAGTGAGAGATCCTGTCTCAAAAAATATGGAGGAAGAGTGATATAAGAAGGCACTCAGCACCAGCCTCCACATACATATATGCACACATATGCACATAAGCGCCTCTGTACACATATAAGCACATACATGAATATGTATACACACACAGACAAAGACAGCCAAGAATGGCTCATTATCTTCTCTCTGGCATATATAAGATACCAATAATGATTAATATGTGCCCAGCCTTATGGTGGGACTCTTAGATAAAGCTATTGGCCATGCCTGGATGGCTTGTCTGTTAAGGTCTGTAGTAGTTTTCTACACCTTCTATGACAAAACACCACACACCAGTGTGCTTCCAAAGCAGACACTTATTATCTCACAGTTCTGGAGACTAGAAGTCCAAGATCAAGGTGTCAGTGTCTTCCTTGAGGTTCCTCTCCTTGGCTTGCAGGAGGCCATCTCCTCTCTGTGTCTTCCACATGGTTGTCCTTCCTCTCCACAGGCACCGGTGCCCAGTGTCACCTTTTCTGTTTGGACTGGGGTCCCACAGCCTCACATAGGCCTCCTCACTTCTTTCAAGACCTTATCTCCAAGTGTGGCTTACATTCTGAAGTGCTGGGCTTTGGAACTCTGACATAAATTTGAGGGAGACAGGATTAAGCCCATGGTAGATCCCTTCACCCCTCAGTCAGTAGACGATTGTCAGTCAGGTGTGGTAGTGCACGCCTTCAATTCCAGCTCTGGGGAGGCAGAGAGAGACAGGAGGATCTCTGTAAGACTGAGGCCAGCCTGCTCTACGTAGAGAGTTCCAGGGCCATTTGGAACTACAGGGAAACCCTGTCTGTCTTAAAACAATAACAACAAAAGTAGATGATTATGTCACAGTCATTCTATTGCCCAAACATAACAATATCATCATACAAAATTACTCATAACTTTGTGCTCTAAAGTCAGTCATTTTCAATAATGGCAATTTTCTTTTAGTCCTGAGATCTGTGTGTGCGTGTGTGTGTATGTGTGTGCTCGCGCATGTGTGCACGTGTGCACATTTTTTACTATTATATGCATACGGTCCCTGTGTTATGCAAGATTTTTCAGAGCTGTCATTTTGAGTTTGAGCAAAGCCTATGTAGTTGATGTACGCTGGTTAAATTGTTCCTATCTGCTCATTCTTGTATTCTCTAGATCTTCATAGCCATAAGCAAGTGTGCACACTACTTCTGTTCCTTTGGATTATTTCTTGGGGGTCTTTCCAGGAGTGAGATTAGTTTACAAAGAATGTCAACATTTTTTATGGCGCAAGGTACGTTTTGCCAGATTGCTCTCCAAAAGAAGCTTGCACAGTCATCAGCAATGTATAAACACTAGGTTTCACCTTGGCCTCACCAGCATGACATCCCATTGGTCATTATAGTGAAAGAAAATTCCTTTTCTTCTGTAGCTAATGAGCTCATAACTCTTTTGGTCAAATTTAATATTAATTGTACTGCAGCTTGAAGGAATTCTCCATTGGGGCTCTAGGATGTCTTACTACCATTGGGTGCTATGTAATGACCTAGAGAGGCTTGTTTCTCATGTTCCAGAAGTCTAGGATCAGCGTCGTATTTACTGATTGTTCTTTGCAAGTCCTGTATGCACAATGATTTGTTGTTGTTGTTCTATGCAGCTCAGTCCTAGATGACACGCTTCTCTTCTTTGTGGTTCTCAGAGATCCCTGTTGAATTTCTAGGGGTGTAGAACCTGAATCTAGTATGAGACAGAAGCCAAGAGAGCTGGCTCAGGCCCTATCATTGAAACTGACAGCCTGAAGTAGACTGCAGAAGTGGGAAAGCTGTGGCCCCAAAGTAGCTATTTTATTTTTAATTTTAACTGACAAAAAATCTGATGTATTTATGAGGTTCAGCATGAAATTTCAACTCATGGGTTTTGTTTGTCTGTTTGGTTTGGCTTCTTTGAGACAATGTCTCATGCTATAGCCCAGGCTGGGCTTGAACTCACTTTGTAACCCAGGCTGGTTTCAACTTGACACAAACCCACATTAGCTTCTCGAGTGCTGTAGCTACTGGTGTGAGTCACCATGCTCTGCTTCAACTCATGTTTGACAACGAGTTTTAAAAGATTTTGTATTTTTATTTTATTCATATGAGCGTTTTGCCTGCATTTATGTATATGTACACATGCAGGCCTGGAGCCCTCAGAGACCACCATATGGGTAGGATCCTCTGGAGCTGGAGTTACAGGTAGTTGTGAGCTGCCACATGTGTGCTGGGAATCATTCTCTGTAAGAGATGCAAGTGCTTCTAGCCACAGAGCCATCTCTCTAGCCCCAACAACTATTTTTAAAGCAAGATTTAGGATTTGAGATTGCCACTCTACTGTGTGAATAAAGGCCGAACAGATCCTACCTAAAGTGATTACCACCAAAATTACATTAATATAATAGGCAGAATAGGAGAGGCCATGGACCTGTTCAGCCCCATGAAGGCTGGACATGCCTCATTTCTGATTAGCTTTTTTTTAACCTACACAGAGAGAAGAATCTATAATGGCACACATGGCCACCATTTGGGTCCATCAACTGTGACTATTTTGCTGCATTTTTATTTTTTCTTGTTTTCTTCCTCTTTTCTCTCTACCTCAATTCTTATTATCATTTGTATTTTTGCAAAAAACCATCTGTGAGTGAGGTGCAAACTCTCCCCTAAATAAGTAAAAGTATTCTCTTAAATCACCTCTCTCTCTCTCTCTACCGAATTCAGGAATTTTAACGATGATGCAGTATAATCACAAATATATTACCCATGTTAACTCTCTTCAGTTGCTCTAACAATGTCAATTGAAGAATCATTTTGTTCCTGGGGCACATCAAGTCTTGGATCATGCACGAGGCTGTTACGACTCATTGGTTTTCCTCTATCTAGAATGTTCCTAGTCTGTCCTGTGTTCCATGACTCTGATAAGTTGAAGAATGCAGACCAGTGGCTTCGTACACTGTCCCTCAGCGTGGGTTTGTTTGGTTTTCCCATGATGGAGCTGGCGAACTCTCCTTGACATCTACATTACATCCTGCTCCTGAAATGGATTGCATCTGTTCCCTCTTTTATGAGTCATGCTCCTTGTTTAAAATGGCATTCACTAGTTTTATCTATTGAAAAGATCTTTGGTTATCTCTGTATCTAAGAAGCAATCTGACTCTGGAGAGATAGCTCTGCAAGCATGAGGACGTGAGTTCAATCCCCAGTACCCATGTAAAAAGCAGGCATGGTGACATGCCCTTGTAATCCCAGCAATAATCTAGAGACAGGCAGATTACTAGTGCTCACTGGCCAGCCAGCCTTGCCTAATCAACAAGCCAGAAGTCCTAGGTAGATACCCTATCTCACAAATGAAGGAGGGCAGTTCCTAAAGAATGATACCCAAAGTTGACTGCTGGCCCCCACACACGTGTGCACACACATGTACACACACACAGATAAATGATCCATGGAGGGGACTTCTGAGACTATGTAAATACACACTGCTTTCCACCAACCCTTTACCCAGTAACTTTATTGCCACTTGTAATTTTTGCCCAAATGAGGTGTTTTGAGGATGAGACCAGAATCTAAGCAGGAAACTCGTCTATGCTTCACATGCGTTTTTGCACATATGCCTGTGTTTCAGCTGTGACTTGTCACAGGATGTCAAGCACAGACTTTTCTACTTGTGGCTTTATCTCAATGCTCACAAAGCTCCAGATTTTGGAACATTTTGGATTTCAGATGTTCAATCTCTATTTTATTTTTATTTTGTGAATATGAGTGTGTTAGCTGCGTGTATGTAAGTGTACCCATGATGTGCAATGCCCGTGAAAATCTGAAGAGGGTGTCAGATTCCCTGGAACTGGGGTTATGGACAGTTGTTAGCCACCATATGGGTGCTGGCACTTGAACCCAGATCCTCCACAAGAGCAACCAGTGCTCTTAGCCAATCTCTTCCGCCAGTCAGAACCAGAGGGGCGGGGCCAAGTCTCATAGTGATAAAAATGCTTAAGAAAATAAGCCACCTTTGAAACAGAGATTGAGGGGCTGAAGAGATTGGCTAAGAGCACTGGACTCCAGTGCATTCCACCAAGATGGCAACCGGTGCCCTGGAGCACATCTCCTGCCAGCATTCACTGCTTTCCCCCTAGGCCTTTCTCCTCAAGTCACTAGTTGGTTGGAAAGCGGTTAAATATATTGGCTTCATTTCCTTCAATCAAATTCTTAGAGACGTGTCTTGCCACTGCTGACGTCACTGTTGTCAGTAGCAGCTGCATTTGGATCCAGCGTGTGCCCACTGCCATGGGAACCAGAGGGAAACTCCATGTAAAGTTACCCTACGCTTAGCAAGAGGTAACTTTCCGACCTTCCTCGGTGTTACTTTCTCCTTGGAGCACTGCAGTTCAGGGCAGATGCAGGCAGTGGTCCGCTGAAGTAGGCTTTGATTGTGCATCTTTTCCTGGCTGGATATGTCAAACTGAGAGCTTAGCGTTGGCCATGGTTGGAATGTTTGCACCTCAGAAATTAACAAGTGCTCCATACCCTTGTCATCTCTCTTGGAAAACCATTCGTTCAGCATTTATCAGCACCCTACTGGTTGCAGACAGACACATTCAAGGGAGAAAGATTCTGCCAAGAAAGGAACTTTAAACCGTAAGGAAAGGGGCACTATCTTCAGATGTTTGAAGAGCTGTCTGAGGAGTCTTTTGTAGGACGTAATGTGGCTACCCCATTTTCCTCCCCTCTTGGAGCTTTAGACATGCGTACATGTTTGGAGGGACCCCTCACCGTCCGCCTTCCACGGCTCCCTCATGTGGCATTGCTGGCTAGTTATAAAATGGAGCACAGAGGGTGCTAGTCGCCCGTAGAAGGGAAAGGGGTACTTCTTTCTCTGGTCTTCATGAGAACTGTGTGAACGCAGAGATGCTGCAGGGCAGCATGGAGCAGGCAGAGGTCATGCTAAGTGGCTTTCACAGTCATGAAAAGACAGCTGGAGTCACGCCTAAGAATGAGAAAACAAGGTAGGCTCGTGCATTAAAGAATGAGAAGAAGGTTTTAGGTGGCAGCTAAGATTTGTTTCTCACCCACCCACTCAAGACAGTCCTTGAGGTGTGTTCAAACAGCACAGGAAACGAACCCATCAGCACAATTCTTCAGCAGTACTATGTGGCCCAAGAGTTAAAACAGGAAGAGGAAGTGGGGGCAGCTGGCCAGGGAGCATCGTTCATGGGTCTAGAAGTCCTGAACCCATGTAGAAGGCACAGGCATTTTAAGCAGAGCTCCGACCCCAGGCCTGCCAGTGATTACCAAAGCAGAGCCAACAGGGAAGGTCAGGGTGCCAGCATCTTGAAGACAAGGGCAGTCTGAGGGATGGGAAGGGTAATGATTGCTTTAGCAGAGGTAACTAGAAGAGGAAGATAGTGTTCTGGTCTCTTTGGAAAGCACCAAGTGATTACTAGACCCTAACGGGGCTGTCCTGTGTCCACCAAGGTGAACAGAGTGAAGAGCTCTGTATCCAGGTTTTAAAAAATCACAGACATGGGATTCAGGTGTGGGGAGGTTCTCCCTGACTTAGAGCCACAAGAGTCCATTTCAGAGCCTGGCTGTCATGGACTGGTAGTGGGAATATGGTGCCTTTTCACCAGCCTCAGCACTTTGTCTAATACAAATAGGCAGGAATGGGATGCTGGCCAAGGGTATAGAGAAGGCTATGTTTATAACAGTGCTCTGCTTTGTGTTGAAATACTAATTGTTACCAACAAATCTAATTATCAGTGAAGAAAAGGGAGCCCTCAAATGCAGAGTGTATTCATCAAAAGAATGCTACTGGCAATCTGCATAATATCTGGATATTATTGTGGCTTTTCCTGCATACTTGATTCCTCCAGTGGAACAAAACCTACATAAAACACATAGTGTCTGGCTCAGTAGTAGGCACTCAATTAATGTTCCTTCTTTTCTTGAACCCTCATACAACCTCCTGGGGTAGATGTTATTAATTCCATTTTTAGATGAAAAGTGAAATGCTCAGACAAATTCCTTAGCCGGGGACATGTAGAAGTTAGTAGTGGTCAGGATTAGATTCCACTTAGCTATTCCTTCCTTTCCAACTTAGCTATGTCTAAGGACCCACCCAGCTCTGAGTATGAAATTCCAAATCCGTTTCCTCTATTTAGCTTTCTGCATTTCACACAAAGTTGCCAGAATTTGAAAAACTATAAACATGACATACGTGTAGTGATTTTTATTATGACATGTAAAATGTTGTCATCAAAATTGTTCCTTTTGGTACCAAAGGCTCTGAATCTATCTGACACCACACTGTGAATGATGACTGTCCCTGGCACAATTTCATGCAAGTCTTTTGCAACAGTAAATATTTTTACAACACTGGAGATATCCCACTAATCTTATAATGCCAAGTACTCTGGGACCAATCAGTCCTTCCAAACAGTTCTTTGTGTCAATATTTTTAATTGGAAAAGGTCTGCCTGTTTGAGTAGAAATGCCTTTCCATTATTGTCAGTGATGGTTCAGATGGATGGATGAATGCGTGCATACATGCATGGCTGGATAGGTAGGTGGATAGGTGGTAGATGAATGGATGGGTGGGTGGGTAGATAGATGGATAGATAGATGATAGATTGATGGGCAGGTGAATGAGTGGGTGGATAGGTGATAGATGGATGGTGGATGGATGGGTAGATAGATGGATGGATATATGGATGGATAGGTGATGGATGCATGGAGAGATAGATGGTGAATGAATGGGCAGGCGGGTGGGCACATGGACAGGTGATAATGGATGAGCAGATGGGTAGATGGATAGAAGATGGATGGATAGGTGGGTGGGTGGGCAGCTGGATGAATGAATGGACAGGGGGTGAGTGGATAGACTAATGGACAGGTGGACAGGAAGAGATGGATAGAGATAGATGATAGATAGGTGTGTAGATGGGTAGATGGATAGGTGATGAATGGATGGATGGATGGATGGATGGATGGATGGATGGATGGGTGGGTGGATGGACACCTAATTTTGGATTCTTTGACAGCAGTGTGGTATGAGTTATAACCCATGTGTGAAGAAATATGTATACAAGCCCTGGTTCTGTCACCAGTGGTCTAGGTTATCTGGGTCTGTTATATGAGTCTCAATTTATTCATTCGAGAATAAGTGGTAAGTTAGTATTAGGGGATAATTATTATCTCAGCTCCAAGTGTCCATGATTTTACTGTCTCGTGACTCTGCGTTTTGGAGAACAGTGATGTGAAAAATTTGAAGGCTCTAAACCTCAAGTTCTAGAGAGAAAGTCTAGCCCAGACTCCTTACATGCTTATTAGTGAGAATAATTTTCAACCTCCTTAAAATACTTTGTGACAGACTCAACAAGTGAAGAAAGATGGATCTGAGAAAACTGGCCAACAGTGCTCCAACTCAAAGCAGCATGGACCCCCCCTGGGGGAGCTGTTTGAAAACCAGCACTTATGGAACAAATTGTCCAGCAAGATAGAAAGCGAGAAGCAAGTTGGCTGCCCTCGCTGATTTCAGATTCCAGCCTTGTGGGACTGAGGCCAGGAAGCAGCCTGGAGAAACAGGAGGGGACTGGCTCAGCCTCAGTGGGTTCCTGCTATAGAGGGATGGATGGCACATGCAGGTGGAGCAGAACGACACAGGCATACGGTATTTACTTCTGCATTAGCGGTTCATGAGTAGAGTTATTCTGAACACACCACTTGATCTTACTAAGCTTCATATGTGAATCTGGACATGGGAGCCATGATCTGAGAGGCTCACCACCTGGCACCGCACACACACCTGTTAGTGCTTGTTCCTCTCTTCTGCTACCCAGCCAAGCAGACAGGCCTCTAGGTTCATTGTCCTATCTTTTTATTTATTTTTTAAAAATATTTTATTTTTTATTTTATGTGTATGAGTGTTTTATCTGCATGTATGTAAGTGCATCACATGCGTGCAATGCCTGTGGAATCCAGAGAGGATGTTGGATCTCCTGACACTGGAGTTACAGATGGTTGTTAGTCACCATGTGGGTGCCATGAATTGAACCTGTGTCCTCTGGAAGAACAAATGTTCTTAACTGCTGAGCCATCATCTTTCCAGCCCCCCACCACCCCATCTTTATCAAATTATATTGCCAAGACAGAGAGAGTTTTTCTGTCTAGGCTTTGTATCTTTATGTATAAAATAGGGAGGAACATCCAAATGATCACTAAGGTGCTGCTGGGATCCGATGCTCCCATTGCTAAGTCTGGTTCCTGCTAAAACCGATAGCACACAGTAATGGGCTGAAAGGACAGGAGAAGGGGTCAGGAAGGCGGCTGAGCAATGCCATGCAAGCATGAGGACCTGGGTTTGGCTTCCCACCCATTTCAAAAGTTGGGCATGGCAACATGGACCTGTGATCCCAATGCAGAGGAAGAAGATGGAGGCAGGAGGATCCCTGTGACTCTAACAAAATCAGTAAGCTCCAGATTCAATGAGAGATCCTATCTTAAAACATAAGATGGAGACCAGTCGAGGAAGGCACTCAATGTCAACCTCTCCTCCACACTCATATATGTGCAGATGCATCTGTGTATGCATATATGAATGTGTACACACACATGTACACACAGACAATAATACTAAAAGAGTCAAGAGGCTCTACTGGGAGACACAGAAAGGCAGAGTATACTTCCTGGTTAGGGGGTTAGAAGCGTGATGCTCTACCAAGAGGCAGGCTGTCCCCACCATGTGAGTCAAGACCCGCATGCTGACACAGCCACCTGCACTCAGGGTCTCTTTAGAGCCCAGCATTGGTCTATAGCCCTAGTCCTAGAAGACCAGACATAGCATTTGAGGCAAGAAAGCACAAAAAGTCTATTCCTCACATTCATTTTCATTTTCCCAATGATTATAGTATCTTGCCTGCAGATCTCAGACTCTGATTTTTATACATCATCTATCTCTGAGGACTGCTACCAAAATTGGAGCTGGGAAGATGTCTCAGGGTTAAAGGCATGTACTGCTTTTGTAGAGGACCAAGTTCTGTTTCCAAGACCCACATCAGGTGGCTCAGAACTCTGTAAGTCCAGCTCTAGGGATCCAATGCCCTCTTCTGGCCTCCACAGTCATTTATACTCATGGACACATACCCATCTGCAAACACCCACACATACACAGTTAAAAATAAGTCTTTTTAAAAAATAAATTCTCTGGTGTGTTTCAGAGATTCCATATATGTTAGTGTCCAGCACAGTGCCTGGCAGTCAATTTAAGTAATGAATAAATGAAAGCTTCCCTTATGATTAATTAATTATTCAGAACCCAATTATTTTATCTCTGCAATAAGTATTAAAATAATATCATGGTTTTTTTCTTAATGTGGTTTAAACCATGTAAATATGTACATGATCACTGCTAGCTCAGTAATGAAGTAAAATTCCAGAAGGGAGTAGCTTGTTTTATGATGGGTGGGTGCTACATTTATGGAAAAGGGCTGGGTCGTAAGTGAACTCCAGCTTGTCAGGGTTTATTTCTATCTTTAACTTCCCAAATAGGGTGGAAGCCTCTGGAAGAAAGACTAGTGCTGGGCTCTGCAAGAGCAATCCTCAGTCATGTCTTTCAACATATATTACATCACTGCAGATGGGATCTTTATTTGATCACAAGTCAATGGGGATTTGTTTGCTTAAATACAAAGAGAGGTACCTGGGATTGCCAGTGAGTAGTGACGAACAGGCAAGTCAAGTCACCCATCATTAAATTGGGTCTCTGCTCTCCATATGTGTTTGACAGCGGGCTCCAAATTTGTCTGGGAGAGGTTTTTATTTCCTTGTAGTTCTCAGTCAGCAGGTTATTAAGGCTGACTTTCTAGAAACAACTGTGAAAAAAGCACTAGAGACCCATAATGGACTTTAAAAAAAATTGTGGTATAATCTCATGTCAATAAGTCCGCTCTTTTTAAACTATTTTATATTTAAAATTTTTTATGTGCATGAGTGTATTCCCTGCATGTATGTAGGTGCACCTGTGTCGTGCAGTGCCAGTGGAGGTCAGAAGAGGGTGTGGGATCCCTGGAACTGGAGTTAAGGATGGTTGTTACCTGCCATATGGATCCTCTGCAAGAGCATCCAGTACTCTTAATCACTGAGCTATCTCTCCAGGTCCTAAATTCACCCTCTTAAACCTGTCTAAACCTACAGGTGAATAGTGTTAAGCATATTCACACTGTGGTGCCCACTAGGAGATTTTAAGCTTCTAAACTGAATCATTGGATCCCACAGGTTCATGTCCAAGAGTGGCTGATTGGAAGATTCATTTGGTCCTGGGAGAACCAACCCACCTGGCCCCACAGGACTCGGACTGGCCACTCTGTAGACCCGTGGACTGCCTGGGACTGGCCACTCTGTAGACCTGTGGGCTGCCTGGGCCCACCTGAGTAAAGGCATGAACATGGAAACTGGCACCCGCCTTTCCTGCGTATCCCAGTTTTTTCCTAGTTAATCTTAAGGACCTCACGCAGCCATTGTTTGAGGGGTTGAATTGTGTCCTCTAAAAATCATGTGGTTAAAACCCTCACTCCCAGTTACCTGAAAATATTATATACTTGGTGAGAGGGTCTTTGAAGAAATGATTAGATGAAAATGAGGCTGTTGAGGTATGTCCTAGTTTCATCTGTGTTGCAGTGATAAAATGTTCTGACATAAGGGAAAAAGGATTTATTTGACTTACAGTTCCAAGGTACAGCTATTATTGAGGGAAAGTCAAGGCAGGAGCTCGCAGAGCGAGTCACATGGCATCCATGGTCAAGAGCAGAGAGAGATAAAAACATGTCGGCTGCTTGCTGCCTCGTTGGCTTACCTGCTCTCAAGGAACTTTCTTTTACAGGCTTCAGGGACTGGCGCTGCCCAGACTGGGCTGGGCACTTCCTTATCAATTAACCATCAAGACAATCCCCCACAGACATGGCCCCAGGCCAATCTGATCTAAACAGTTCCTCCTTCAGACTCTTCCCAGGTGGTTCTACACTGTGTCAAGCTGACAGTTGTAACTAGCCAGAGCGGGGTGGACCCTTAGCCCGTGTCACTGGAGCAAAACCAGGAAGTGAGGGGAGCCAAGGTAAAGAAATGCTCAGAGTTGGTCTCCACTGGGGTTCCATCCCTTTTTCTCAAGCTTTCTGTTCCAGGAAGTATTATCCTCTGGCTCCTGCCTCTGTCAGAGTCTCCCAGAAGTCAAGGTCATACATGAATGGTCCTTAAGTCTTTCCCATGTTTTTGGGAAGCCAGCTGCACCATGTGCAGAAAGCTAGGGATCAGCAGGAAAGATGGGGCACAGTGCACAGCTTGGGAACTGCAGCCTCCGCTGGAGTGAAAGGTTGACCAAGAGCAGGAGGCGCAGGCCAAGACGCGCCGAAAAAGACTTCAGTCCAGGCCCATCTTTTCCAAGAAGATAATGACACATGTGATTCGTGACACCCTGCACTTTCAATCACTCATCCACATATTTGACATGTGTTTACGGATCGGCGATGACATTCAAGGCTCTGTGTCAAGCACTGTGCTGATCTCAGCAGTCTTGACTTTGCACTTGGACATTTGCAAAGAATCAGTTGCTTTTCTATTGGACACGTGTGCTATGTGGGTTTCTTGGCATTTCTGTAAATGGTTTCAGACACTCAAGCCTCCAAAATGGGAAGCCTTGGCTAATCTCCTCATCAGGAGGCTTTTGGTTTATAATTCATCTTGGATCTCATTTTCACAGTTATCAGCAGAAAGCTATCAGAGACACTCTGTGCCTGGATCACGAGAAAGTGACCTTTCTGTCAGGACACAAAGTACCCAGCCTGGCCTCTGGGGACAGCAACAAACACACTGGCGAGATTGTCCTCCTTTGAAGTTCTGACAGGCCATCCTAATGTGGGCAGCTGTGACTGGTCCTTCAACCTGTATTCCACGCATCCTCCAGTTCACAGCTTGCCCCCGGCAATGTGCCAGGGAAAGATTGTATTTGTAGGTGATTGTTATCTGGAATGTGGCCAAACCACCAGCCCCATGGAGAAGGCATCCTCATCCTTTGGTCATTTGGTGCCCACTCACAGGGTCCCACCAGGCTCTGAATGGACAAAGGCCACCACCGGCAGGTAAGCAGAGAGGGTACCATAGTAACAGAGGGCTCTCTGCCAAATGGACTTATAGATGCCACTGTGTCATATAGCATAGGCCAACCTGTATGAAGACAGACCGTGTCTGGCTGCTTTGTCAAAGGGACCTGCACTGCTCTGGGCTACAGCTGGAAGCTCCGTGTTTCCCTCCCTCTTCCATGCAGAGGCTGATGGAGCCACAGTGTTGAAGGAACAGCCAGTCTCCAACCTGTGACTACTTAGCCTGTGCTGAGCTGGAAACAAGGCATGTGGTGCTTAAAGCAACAGCAACAATAACAATGTGCCTACTGAAAACTTACTGGCCTCCTGCTTTCCTCTCTGGATGTTGACGGTTACAGACAGCAAATATGCCCCACTATGGAGTTCGGCTTCCTTCCCTGCTGAGACCCCCACTCTAGTCTCTCAGTAAATCCCTTATTGACTATCACCAACTCCATCACACTGAGGTTGCAGCTTTGGGGTTCTGTACCTTCTGCTTTATTTGACACCAGTCTCCTGGACAGGATTATTCCTAACGCAAAGGGAAGCTTCCAGGCCTTTGATTCCTGAATTAGTTTCCTAGGAGGTTGCTGGGGACCCATCTGTCTGTGTTCTAGTTTGTCACCCTCTCCTAGAGGGTGCCGCTAGGTCTATGGTGACTTTCTAATGGGCAGACAGGTGAATCCGCGCATGAGGAAAGGATTAGCCCCTTCGTTCTGGGCAGGAGACTTCTCGTGAGCTGGCCCAAGCCAAGCCTGCTCAGCTCCATCTGGGCCTGGCAGAGCTCAGTCACTGAATGGGTCTCCACAGTCCCTGGGGACTAGGCCGTCTCCTCATTTTACAGATGAAGGGACTGAGCCAGGAAGGTGGAATTAACTGGTCAATGCCATGCCCCCTGCCTCCTGCTCCCGTGGTCCACACCACTGCTCCCCTCTGGAAGGTCAATTAAGAGCTGTCCATACAAGAATAGCTTCTAGGGAAAATGAACCCGTGACCAACCACAGCCAGAAGTCCACAAGACTGCTGAAGAGACCATCACTGGTCAGTGTTTGATGAACTGTACAGTGTGTCTGCCCATGTCCTACCCACACAAGGTGAGGTGCTGAGACAAGGCAGATGGAGAACAGAAAGCCCAGTGCTTTCCCATCAGTTTCTGCTCAGGATACCACAGAGCTTAGGCACAGAGAGGCTCGTCAGAGGTGGGAAGGACACCCTGAGATGTGACACTCTGCTTCTGACAGTGTCACTGGGAGAAACTCAGGCCTGCTCCTTGGTTGAAGTCACAGGGGTGATTTGAGGCCACAATTGCCTGCAGGCCAGGCCATGAGATAAGCGGCTCTCTCTCCCTCCTGTTCCTTCCTTCCTAAGCTCTCGGAGGCCCCGGGCCTTGCCTGTCTGCCACTCTTCAATACCTACTGGCTCTAGGTCTTTCTCTTCAGAAAATGGGTCTGAGACTGTGTCCACACAGGCACAGCTGGCAACCAGTTCCCCATTCCCAGAGAGTCCAGGTGGGTCCTTCGTCATTGCACAATCGATCTGAACATAAATCCAAAGGAAGAAGGGAAGATCCCTCCCAAGCACACGCCCTCCAGCCAAGCACTGTTTTCTCTCCTCTTTTCTTCCTCCAGCGCCACCATTTGCACACCCAGGCTTACAGTGTCATTTCTGGGGAGCTGTTCCTCCTACTATTGTTAGTATAATTATTTCACAAGAATTTTACATTCTTTTTGGTCTTTTGTAATACTTCCGTTGACTACAAAGAGTTCCTCCAGGGGACACACTATTTATCATAGCACACAAATGCAGACATCTCCTTTATATTTTTCCTTTTATTTTCTTCTAAAAAATTTTGTAACAATCAAGTCCCAGAAGTTGGATTAATAAGTCAAGAGGTATGAACATTTTTATGACTTAAAAATCCCATAGCCTAGAGGGGTAGCTAGCATTTGTAATTCCAACACTCAGGAGACTGAGGCAGGAGAATTGTCAGGAGTTTGAGGCCAGGCTACGCCACAGAGTAAGAACCTCATCTCAAAAACCAAAACCACTGGTTGCTTTTGCAGAGAACCTGGGTTCGATTCCCAACACCCACATGGTGGCTAGTAACCATTTGTCACTCCTTTGGTTCTAGGAGAATTCAACACCATTTTCTGACCTCCACGGGCACTGCATGATACAGGTGCACTTACATACATGCAGGAAATACTCTCATACAGAGAAAATTTAAAAAAAAAAATAGAGCTGGAGGTGGTGGTACATACCTTTAATCCCAGCACTCAGGAGGCAGAGGCAGGAGGATCTCTGTGTTCAAGACCAGCCTGGTCTACATAGTGAGTTCCAGGTCAGCTGGGACTATAGGAAGATTCTGTCTCAAAATGACCAAAAATAAATAAATAAATAAATAATTTAAAAAGCAAAAAACCTCAGTCAAATTGCTTCCCCCAAATTATACTAATTGATATTATAGTGTAGATCATTAAGTGTAGCAAGGTCAATATACCCTCTCTTTACTGAGCATTACAGTATTTATTGCTCGTTTCATAGATAGAAATTTTGCTTTGTTATTACCGTGTCTCTGCTCAGAAGTAGTCCTGTCATGGGAGTGCCTTTGCTCCTTAGAATTATCTAGACAGTTTAGATACCTAGACCAATCAGGTCACTGTTTGTGAAGTCAATATTCTTTGGGCCTCAACTAATGCTGGTCAAGCCTAGATCAGCGTCCCTCTCTAGGGACCATTTATGTACTGCAGAGTGAATTATCTCTTTCCAGCCATCACCAAGTGTTCTCTGCTCTGCTCTGCCTCCTTCCCTCTGCCCCACTTTAATACTTTCCAGATGGTTGCTGTCCTCAACAGGGAACAATTCTTACTTGAGTGTGACTCTCTTAATTCATGTTTATGCAAACAGTTCATTTATCTCACTCCCTGGAAGATCTACGTTTAATGTGTTTTAATTGTTCTACAACTTTTATACTTTCACAAGTGGGAAAGTAAATCACAGAATAACAATAACAACTGGCATTTCCCAATCTTCACTGTGTGCCAAGAGCTGTTCTATACGTCTTCCACATTGACACAAAGAATCTCAAAACAGCCCTGCCACAAATGCATTAAGTATCACTAGTATTCTCGAGTTCCAAATGAGGAAACTGAGGCACACAGAGGAGTCACAAGTCCACAGAGTGAGGAGTTGGAAGATTGACTTCAGGCTCTGGAAGTATGGTCCCAGAGTCCCCAATTTGGACTTCACCTTCTGGTGAAAAAACAAATTTTGTAACAGAGGCAGATAGGAAGTAAGTTTGGAAGGTAGTGATCTCTCCAGCATAAACCCAGGCTGGGGTCAAGGTGCTTGGTAGGAATCACATAGACATCTAGTTTCCACTAAACTCAGTATCGATTGCTGAATCCTCGGTGATATAGTAATGCATACTTTGTGATGATATACGATTAGTGTCTGCACTCTGCCTCAGGCTGTGGTAGGGCCAGTGGCTTGAACGTGCCTGTTTGGTGCTACCTTCTCATCATACCTCCTTGCTTTCCATCCACGCCCAGTCCTTAGTGGCCTCCCTGTCCACAGTTGTCCTATTCATGAATAAACAACCATCTACAGGCTAAGTTAGAGTGTTCCAGATGTGACCTGAACCAGGCAGACATTTCCCCGACACACCACGAGTACATTAATTACAAGGAGGCCTGTGTGTGTCAGGGAGGAAGGCTCTCCATTCTGATTGATGCTTAGTGACTTCAACCCTGGGCATTCGTGTTAATACCTTGCTTCTGTGTGTCTGTGTGCATGTGTGTGGAGGCCAGAAGTCAACTCCGGGGGTTGTTCCTCAGTAGCTGTTCATCTTGTTTTTTGAGACAGGGTCTCTCATGGTAATGCTGGGCTTGCCAATTTGGTTAGGTTGGCTGGCTGGGAGCCCCAGGAGTCCTCCTGTCTCTACCTTCCCAGCACTGGGGTTACAAATGTGTTCTACTACACATGATTTTTTATGTGGTTCCTGGAATTGAACTCAGGTCTTTATGTTTGCAAGCCAAGCACTTTATTGAATGGGCCAGCCTTCCAGCCCCATATCCTACAGTAGGATCACTTATCTATTATGCTACTTAATTTTCAGCCTTCTTTGGAAGATGTGAAAGAAAACATGCATACTCTTACTTAAGGGCGGAGATGGGATATCAAGAGATTGCCTTATAAATAAAGGATGAACCTGGGTCCTTTGCACCTTACTCTAATACACTGTCCTCTAAATCTGCTGCAGTCACATGTCAAATCTGAGGCAGGAGGACAGGAGATGACATTTATTAAACATCAACTGTTTACGGTTCTGGTTTTTAGAAGTTGCTTCCCTATCCTTCCCAGCCAGCTCAGGAAATGGGCATCATCATACCCATTTTCAGGTGAAGCAGATAAGGAAGTGGCAAGGTGTGTTGGCCTGCGTGGCTGCCGCGCTGGGGAGGCCCTGCTGTGGCTGCAGCTGTCCTCCCTTGCATGGAACCACATTTTTGTCTCCCCTCTTTGTCTCTAGAGGAACTCTAGAAGGATGCATGTTGCCAAATGTCCTGCAGTCCTCCTGTGGTCCTTCCATCCCTGGGAGCAGTTAGTGTCACTGTATTACAGCTGGAGAAACCAAGAATAGAGCACGTCAGTGCTTAGCTCAAGGCCACCCTTGCTAGAAGGAGGTGTTTGCAAGCCCATCCTCCTTCCAAGGTTCCTGGCACAAATCTGGCCTTATCTCAGCCCAGTGATGTAGAAGGAAGGCGGCTATCAGGGTCACACAACGTCATATTCAGTACAGAGTGTGGGAAAGGACGGGTGCCAAGCCAGCGTGTGGACAGAAGCACAGGCGTGGAGGGCGCCTTCTTTTAGATGAGCCGCTCGTCGAGCTGTGTTACTTGGGGTGGGGATGCAGTATCTTTAATGAAAAATTCATTTTAAAGCAGAGTCCAGAGCCGGGAGGGTATGGCAAGACGGCCTGCACACCAAGCCGTACCCTCCTACGCCTGCTCTCTTGGTGTTGCATTCACTTCTTAGAAGAACCCCAGGGAATCTTGTGATTCAGCCCACTTTTGTGATCACATCTCCCTCCTTAAAGGCCCAGTCTACAAGAACAGCCCATTGGAGGTGAGGGCATTCACATTTGCATGGGAAAAGACACAGAAGTTCAGTCCTGAGCAGAGTCTTATGCTATCCCCAGAAACCTGAACCACACAGGCAGGGAGGACGGGTTTCTGCTGCCCTGTCTGTAAATAAGGAATGGTCTTTCCTGCCAGCAGATGTAATGTGCACCCCCAAGAATGGCAGGCAGTGAGAGGTGAGAAAAGTTTCTAAAGGGAACTAGAGAGATGGCTCAACAGTTAGAACACTGTCTGCTCTCGTAGAAGACCTAGGTTCAGTTCCAGCACCCACATTGTGGCTAAAAACCATACCTAACTCTAGGTCCAGGGGATGTGACATTCTCTTCTGGCTTCTGTGTACACTGCATGCACCTGGTACACTTACATACATGCAGTCAAAACACTCATACACATGAAACTAAATAAGTGAAAATGTTAAACTAGTCTAACTTATAGGCAGTTGTTTGACTTGGTTTTAATTTTTTTAAGTGTACGTGTGTGTGTGTGTGTGTGTGTGTGTTGGTGGAGGGTAGAGTGTAGAGGTAAAGGTAGAGTGGCCAGAGTGGATCTCCTGGAGCTGGAGTTACAACACTGGCTATGAGCTGCCCAACATGGATGCTTAGAACCAGTTCTCTGTAAGAGTAGTATGTGCTCTTAATCACTGAACCATCTCCCCTGCTCCAGCCCCTTGGCTAAGACTTTTAGAGAGTCATAAAAATGTCTACACCATTTGACCTAGTAATCTAACTTCTGGGAATTTATTGTTAGGAAAAAATTTCAAAAGATGGGGAAAGGTTTGTATGTTTATTTACTGCGCTTGAAAAGGAAAATCACCGGGAAAAGACTGTAAATTACAGCATGTCGGTGTGCTATTGTGAAATCTCTTTATTCTTTACCCGTTCCTAGCACTGTACTGCCAGTGGCCTTGGGGTCTCACAATGACATTTTAAGCATCTTCTTGTATGCTAATGAGATGATTGATAATTGGCAGTCTCCAGAAGCTTCAGGATGGAGTTGGGGGGACCTTTCGCTGGAAAAACCAAAAGACAATATGGAACAGTTGGAACTTTTCAGCCCCAGCGCCCAGGAAGGGACAAGGTGCTGAAGGTTGACAGTGGCTGATGATGTAATCAATCATGCCTACACAAGGAACTTTCCAGAAAAGCCCAAGTTTGAAGTGCTTCTGAATAGTTAGAGGTTGACATATCTGAGAACATGGAATCTCTGAGCTCCTCCTGATGCTCTGTCCCAAGCATGTCTTCATGTTCATCCTTGGCAGTATCCTTTATGGTAAACCAGAAGACGTGTTTCCCTGAGCTCTGTAAGTGGCTCGAACAATTAACCAAACCAAACATGGGTTCTTGGGAACCCTAACTAATAGCTCACCACTCAGAAAACACGGGTAAGACAAACCTGTACCTACAGCTGGCAATGATGGCAGCACCAACCAGTCTCGGGGACTGAGCCCTTAGCCTGTGGGGGCTGACGCTGAAGAAATAAAAGCTGAATCAGTGGAACATGCGGCTGGTGTCCGTGGGAGAACTGCTTGTTTGCTTGGTGTGTGAGGGAGCCTCCACAGTATCACGTGATCATAAACGTCTTCTGTATCAGTTGTGACTAACAACAGAGAAAAGGGTTGTTTTTCCTCAGGGTCCTCTTGTGGGACGCCTTTCAGTCCTTAAAAATTATAGTTATGAAAGACGAGGGGAAGGATGGGAACGTTCTTGTGAAATAATTATACTAACAATAGTAGGAGGAACAGCTCCCCAGAAATGACACTGTAAGCCTGGGTGTGCAAATGGTGGCGCTGGAGGAAGAAAAGAGGAGAGAAAACAGTGCTTGGCTGGAGGGCGTGTGCTTGGGAGGGATCTTCCCTTCTTCCTTTGGATTTATGTTCAGATCGATTGTGCAATGACGAAGGACCCACCTGGACTCTCTGGGAATGGGGAACTGGTTGTCAGCTGTCCCTGTGTGGACACAGTCTCAGACCCATGTCCTAGAAGCAGAGAGGAATTGAATCTTAAAATTGCTTTGTTTGGGACTGGAGAGAGGGTTCAGGGGCTGAGAGCACTTGCTGTTCTTCCAGAGGACCCGGGTTTAGTTCCTAGCACCCACATGATAGCTAACAACCATCCTTAACCCCAGTTCCAGAACACCTGACACCTTCTTCTGCCTTCCATGGGCATTGCACAACATGGGTGCATTTACATACATGCAGGCAGAAACATTCATACACATAAAATAAAAATAAACCAAAAAAAATTTTTTCAGTGCTTTATTTACAGAGCTGGCAATTTGAGAAGGCAGTGAATTCACATCTCAAAATCTGTCTTCCTTCTCTCCTCCAACTAGCAGATTACACAGGGGGCGGGGCAAAACCAGAGCCCTGTCTCCCCCTCGGTCAGGTGGCTAATCACATTTGTGAGACCTGGGACGTCTGGGCATCTCAGGTCACCATCCCTTGCTCTTGTCCCTCGTTTGTGGATATCTGGGCTCAGGAACTTCTTGAAATGCTGAGTCAAGCTCGTTTGTGTTGCTACCAACTTTGTGCTCTCCAAGGGCATCTGGGCTGGTGGGAGGGTTAGCTCGGAACAAACAATCCATTAACAGTGGGTGCGTACAAAGTTAGTAATAACATTTATGTGCTGATTCCCTCATATGATATGGAGTATAAATGTGTCTACAACACAGAATATGAAAACACCCATTCTGTCCCTCCTGTCCCCCATCCATCTCTCCTGTCCAGCTGTCCCTTCTGTCCCCCATCCATCTCTCCTGTCCAGCTGTCCCTCCTGTCCCCCCATCCATCCTTACGGTCCATCCATCCATCCCTCCTGTCCTTTTATTACTTCTGAACGTGGAGTCCTGGAGGAGGTTATTCTGTCAATTTTCTTGTTGTTTGATAAAGCTTTGTACTAACTTCCTGGTTCTCTGGGTTCAAGATTTCCAAAGCAGAATTCCCGGAGTCTTATCTTCTCCTACTTGTCCCAGTCTCACCCCAGCTACTAGTCTCCATCTCCTAGTATATGGAGCAGAGTAAGGAACCAGTGTCCCTAGACAATTCACCAGCTCTCAGGAGATACCAGGATGCTCTTATCTGCTGATGAAGGCTTTTCCTTGTAGGATTGTTTGTAACCATGGAAAGGAGCTGCTGTCTGAGAGGAAAGTGGGGATTGACTGGGGTGGCTTGTTTGCTGGGGAGGAAAATGAGGAATCCTGGGTGGGTGGGAGGCCACAGAGGTGGGAGGGTGTCATCTCAGACACCTCCCCCTGCCCAGAGTGGTTCTTGGTGCAGTAGATCAGACCGTGTACTGAGGAGGACATCACTAAACACCGTAGCCTTCACCCTGGCTGTATCTATTGCCAAGATGGTGTTGCTTTAAGCAGCTGTAGGGAAAGTATGGCTGTAGGGAAGGTATGGAGATCAGCCGGGTTCTGGGATAGCCCACTGGGTTAGGATGTGCTGTGCTGCACTGGCCCACGTTAACAGGTCTATAAATAGTAGGAGGTTATAATGCTGTTTGGTCCACTATAACAAAATACCTTAGACTGGATAATTTGTAAACAACAGAAATGTGTTGCTCACAGTTCGGTAGGCTGAAAGTTCCAGATCAAGATCCCAGAGGATTCTCTGCTTGGTGAGGGCCTGTTTCTCACACACGGTACATCTTATGTGTCCTCATATGGAAGTAAGGATGGACAACTCCCTCAGACTTCTTTCACAAGATCATAGTCTTATTTATGAGGGTCCTGCCTGTATGACTAATCACCTCCAAAAGGCCCCACCTCTTAATATTACCGCGGGCAATTAGGTCATTCAGTTTCCACAGATGCATGGGGGAAAGGCACATTCAGGCCATTACTGGTACCTTTTTCCTGAGGTTGAGATGACCACAGTGCCCCAATGTTCTGTGTGGTTGTTTGTGTGTATGTATGTGTGTGTGTGGGTATACATGCACATGTGTGACCCACTGAATTTAAACAGAGCATTGGTGAGGGGTTACTTACAGGAACACAGGCAACTTGCCAGTGGTTATACCACTGTAGAAAATGTCTCTCCCTTTCCAAGCAACCATTATTTGCCAATAGGTACTCAGGGAGGAGTGGAGCCTCATAAGCCCCCCACTCTCGTAGGCTCAGTCTTGTGGGGGTCTTGTGCAGATAATTATAGCTACTGTGAGTTCATGAATACAAAGACTGTTTCATCTTTTGAAGACATGTTCACACAAGACTCCACCCATTCCTCCAGAATTGTCATTCTCTCCATCCCATCTTTCATAGTGTTACCTGAGCTTTGGAGGGGAAGGATCAGAGTCAAAAGCTGAACTACTCCCCATACAATGTTTTCAATGGAAAACAATGGTTCCATATGGATGACTCTAATACAAGAAGAGTCGATTGGTGCAGCAGTGTGCAAACTTCCCCCACATTATTTACTGGGAGACATTTTTTTTTTAAGTTCCAAAGCTCAAGTTATACCCAAGACCAGTTCAATTTCTGAAGGTGATGCTATTGTACAGACAGGCTGGAGGACCGCTGGCCTTAGCACAATGCCTGGGATCTGCTGAGACACTCAGTGATAGCATTTTCTTCCTTTCATGTGCCTACTGCATGCCATAGACTTGTCCGCTGTCACCTGGACGCCCCTGCCCAATCTCTGCTCACCTCTCACTTCCCCACAGTGTCCAGGCCTCGCAGCTCCCCAGATGACCTGAAGGTGCTGACTCGAAACGTCAACCAGCTGAATGAGAGCTTCCGGGACCTGCAGCTGCGGCTGCTGCAGGCCCCATTGCAGGCGGACTTGACGGAACAGGTGTGGAAGGTTCAGGATGCTCTGCAGAACCAGTCCGACTCTCTCCTGGCCCTGGCGGGTTTGGTGCAGAGGCTGGAGGGCGCACTGTGGGGACTGCACGCTCAGGCAGCCCAAACGGAGCAGGCGGTGGCCCTGCTGCGAGACCGCACCGGACAGCAGAGCGACTCCGCACAGCTGGAACTCTACCAGCTGCAGGTGGAGAGCAACCGTAGCCAGCTTCTGCTGCAGCGCCACGCGGGCCTGCTGGATGGGTTGGCGCGCAGGGTAGGCGTCCTGGGCGAGGAGCTGGCTGATGTGGGCGGTGCACTGCGTGGCCTCAACCACAGCCTGTCCTACGACGTGGCCCTGCACAGCACGCGGCTACAGGACCTGCAGGTGCTGGTGAGCAATGCCAGCGAGGACACGCGCCGCATGAGGCTAGTGCACATGGACCTGGAGCTTCAGCTCAAGCAAGAGCTGGCCACGCTCAATGTGGTGACCGAGGACCTTCGCCTCAAAGACTGGGAGCACTCCATCGCCCTGAGGAACATCTCCCTGGCCAAAGGTACTGAGTGCCCTAGCCCCGCCCAACCCAGCCCAGCCCATAGTATCTCTTGCCTGCCCTTTCTGCTAAGACCTCCCTCCTGCACAACCCTTCCCGAGGGCCCAGTCGCCATTCAAACCCATACCTACTCTCTTAATTTTTATATGTTATATTCTGAAATCTGCCCAAATGAGTTATGCACATTTTGCTCCTGGGTTAGCCTCCCTAGCACAGAGAATGGATTATGTCCACATTAGGCAGGAGAGTGGCCAAGGGTGGCTGACCAGGAGTAGGGTAATCAGATCTTGGGCTTACTTGCTGCTGTCTCCAAAAGCTTAGGGCTCAGATACCAGGGGGTCCTTCTGTAGGCTCAGGCAGTGGGGCAGAAAGGTTCCTCCAACTTTGGAGTTCTGATGGGTCGAGCTGCAGGGAGTGGAGAATTTCAAAGTTGAACCTGGGCCTCTAGGCTACTAGGAAGATGACTTTATCTAGGTAAGAGAACACAAGAATACTTGTGGTGGTATGTGTCTTTAATCCCAGCACTGGAGGGACAGAGGAGGGAGGACTAACAGTTGGAGGCCAGCCTGGACTATAGAAGAAAACCTTATCTATAAATGGATAAATGAATGAAATGACAGAAATGTCTGGGTCCCCACTGTGTTCTTGCCATGGCCCAGCAGCTGTTAAGCTAGAGACCCAGTTCTCCTCCCTCCTGAAAAACCATTCTGTCCCCTTGTCAGGACTACAGAACTCATGGAAACCTTGTTGTCACGAGAGTCAGCACTAAGGATGCCATTAGCACACCCGCTGCATGTCAGTGTTCCCAGGGTCTGTCACCCAGCGCCTCTCTGGGGAAGTGGAACTACCACGGACACTGAAGTCTCGGAACTTCAGACAGCTTTCCCGGGTCACAGGGTGAGGTGGGGTGAGCCAGGTTTGGACTCGGCCTTTATGAAGCCATACTGTTGTGACAACTGGTCTGTTATCTGGAATATCCCCTTTGGACCTGCCTGTCTCCATTCCCATACAGGTGCAAACAGAACCTTATGCATCTATTCAGATCACCTCCCCAAGTCCTGTCTTCCCTCTCCAGAGACATGCTCAAGACCTTTTGTCCTCATATCCCACACCAAGGTCTTGTCCCCACTCCGTGGATGAAGTGCCTGAATGACATTCCCACTGTTTCTTATGCACTTGGCAAGTGGCAAAGCCAAGGTCTAAACCTGGGTTGGTCTGGCTCAGAAGCCTGGGTTGCAGTCTCTGACACTCTCCTCCCAGCTATAAGCAATGGTGACATCTTGCTGTGTCCCCCTGTGGTGGAAGGACAAGACAGCTTTCTGGGGCCTTTTGAATGAGTGCATTAGCACCACTCAGGAGGGCTCTAATCACCCCAGAGGCCCCACCAGATACCATGACTTTACTGACTTCAATAAGAAATTGGGGAGGAAGCAACATTTAGACCATGGCTCTGGGGCTTCTGGTTCTTCAAGGCTAGACACCCCTGGGTCCTGCAGCACCCACTGTCGCCCTCTGTCTGGTGGCCTCCCCCTTGCCACTTCCTTCTCTCACTGTTACTATTGTAGCAGATTGTCACTATTACAAAGACTTTCTGTTTGCTGTATTTGCAAGTAATTGCCATTCAGGTTTAACAAAACAAACCTCTAGCTGGGCTTTGGACCTGGGATTTCTACCAGATAAGCTTCCATGCATCTCCATATTGCTGGTGGAGTGGCCTTCCTGC
Organism: Eospalax fontanierii; assembly: GCA_035773235.1. Taxonomy (NCBI): domain Eukaryota; kingdom Metazoa; phylum Chordata; class Mammalia; order Rodentia; family Spalacidae; genus Eospalax; species Eospalax fontanierii. Next base: position 55,025,447 of record CM069542.1, on the reverse strand, counting down.
CCTAATTCTAATTTTTCTCCTCAAGGTCTTTAAATATATTCATATAAATAGGCCTATATACACCTACATACACACATACATACACAGACACCTAATTGCATAACTCACGCATAGGAACACACATCTGCACAAACACACACACATATATCTGCATGCATAACTCACATGTATGCACACACACATGCATGTCTACTTAACACACATATATGCACACATATGTATTCACACACAGACACATATATGCATACTTAATTCACATGTATTTATACAAGCATGCACACATATGCAGACACCTGCATGCATAATTCACGTGTAAGCAGACTGTATTTTCTGACTCAGAATCCACAAATGCTCGAGTGTGCACGTTTTTCAAATATGAGCACATCTATGTTGTCCTTGAGCTTAGCCCAAATGGCTTTCATTCTCTGTTGTTCCATTTTCTGAGTTTTCACTCCAGTTGTCTTTCATGGCATTCACAGTAGGGGGGTCTGTTTTCTGCTTGGCTTTTTCAGCATCAGTCAGGTCTGTTGCAATCTGTGGGAAAGCTTCGATTACCAGAGAGCGAGGCATCCCAGGAGGCAGACCAGGAGAAGAAGGGCAGCAAGTCTCCAGGCAAGCTACTCAATAGCTAGATGGCAAGATTTCTAGAACCCTTTGGAATAGGAATGGACCTCTGAAATCATCTAGTCTAATCCTGCCGTACCACTGTGGAGAACCACAGGCCTCAAGAGGGGAAGTGACTTGTCCAAGTTAAATGTCAATCCAGATGTAGAAAACACATCTCTTGATGAATGAAAACAAGCTTCAAAGCAGATTTATCAGGCAGCTGCTCATTTTCTGAGGGAAAACACCCTCTAGTGGATGAAGGAGGGAGAAGCTCAGTGCATCTCTGGAAGCAGGTGTTGCAGTGGATTAGGGGCTGGATTCTAGGTCTGGCTTCCAGTTTACAGGGATAGACCACATCTGTGAATGGAGCCACATGTAAAACGGTGTATCTGCTCTACAAAGGAGACAACATGTGTCAGGCAGAGGTCCTGGGCAGGTGGTGCGCCCCTCGTCCTCTCACCCTCCACCTGTACCTGAAGGTGGATGCACGATACTCTGTGAACATGAGCAGGGGAACCTTCCTGCTACGATTCCTTTGCCCATGAGGCTTTCAGGTCTCCGGCCAGGGCTGCCCCTATACCTTTTAGGGCCCCCATTAGTCTGCCTGTGAAATGGGCTCATAGTCCCTGCCCAGTCCCTTTTTCAGAGAAATGGACTTTGAATGAGGAAGCGAGAGAGGGCTCTCTCACTGTAGGAGGAGGGGCGCTTCAGGAGACTGGAAGCAGGGTCACGGTAATGCTGGCTTCAGCTGGCTCAGTAGCCATCCTGATCATCTGTTCTGGGCAGGTCAGCTCCTCGATTCCAGCACACACAGGTTCCTCTACTTCATCCTCTGTTTCAGGATCTGGTGGGTCCCCAGAACAACGCCAGTGCTTCTCCCAAATGCCCAATCAGCGGTCCTCATGGCAGCTGGGCAGGGGCAGGACTGCACTGGGGTTCATTTTGGGTTCAGTTGGTGGACAGTCCCTGTGAAGAGGTCCCAGGACTCTGTTCCTCCTTGTCCTGGTCACCTCTGTGGCCGACCCTGACAAATGCAAAAGCAAGGCATGTCACAGTACGAAAAGCTGAGAGTGAAAAGACTTCCGTGGGCACCGCTGGAAGCAGCTGTGGCGATGACCACAGAAGTCAATCACCCTGTGAGGAGCCTGGCCATAGAGGACTAAATCCCTAGAGCCCGAGACCCTGTGGGATAAATGAAGGGGTGAAGAGTGAAGGGGGGTGATGTGTGTGAGATGGAGTTTAGCAGGCGATCCATGATCCACAGACCCCTCTAGGCTTTCTCTGCTGCTGATTTTGACCTGGAGAGAGACTGCTAGGTGGGAGTGGAGCTCATTTGCAACTTATCTCTGCCTTCTGTTGGATGTGTAATCTTGTGCACAACAGGTTTTGCATCTCAATCTTGTGATCTGAGAATTGAGATCAGAAATAAGACGATGGCTACAAAACCTCAGCTCTCCTTAAATACTTTATGTAACTCGTGAATCTTAAAAAAAATGTTGATTGCTTTTTCCCTGTTCTTGGGTCATTGGATTATTAACTAGCTGTCAGCTTTGGTTAGGGTCTGAGGACAGTGCCAACTTTTGGAATGTATCAGTACATCCCGATCTTGGCGGCTGGGTTGTTTTGTATGTATTAACACCCTGTGATCTCATACGCTCGTTGTCAAATATTGATTGTGCAAGATTCTGCTATGCTGTGAGCCTACATGCTTTGGTTTCCTAGGGTAGCTGGAACAGAGCACTATACACTGGGGCTAAAAATAACAGTAGTTCATTCTATGGGGGTTGCAAATCTTCAACCAAGGTGTCCATGGAGCCGAGTGTCTCTGAAGCTCAGAGTGAGGGAGGGTCCTTCTTGACTCTTCTGAACTTCTAGTGACTGGGGCAGGATTTGGTGTTCCTTGACTTGCAGATAGATACCTCACACCAGTTTCTGTCTCTGTTGTCCCGAAGTGTTTTCTTTTTTTATTCTTTTGGGTATAAGTGTATTAACTGCATTATGTAAGTATACCCATGTCATACAGTGCCCTCGGAGGTCAGAAGAGCATCAGATTTCCCTGGAACTGAAGTTACAGACAGTTGTTAACTGCCATGTGGGTGCTGAGAATTGAACCCAGGTTCTCTGTAAGAGCAGCCAGCGCTCCCAACTGCTGAGCCATCTCTCCAGGCCTCTGAGGTGTTTTCTTATGTCTCTGTCTACGTGTAGGAGAGCAGTCACTAGATAGGACCCATCCCACTCCAGTATGATGTCACCTTAGCTAAGTATGTCTACTCAGACTCTATTTGCTAAGAAAGATGAAGGGTTTTTTTGGAGGACGGGGGAGGGAACAACACATAACTTGAGCACTGTTCCAGCCTTTTTCTTCATCCCCACTTCAGCAGGAGGTGAGTACTTACAGCCTGGGTCTCCACAGCAGGGTTGGAGACGTATGGGGGGAGCTGGGTCCTTGGTCTGCAAAGTGAGAACATGTTTGCCGTGACTACAGGACAAGACTGTGTGTGGTCTGTGTCAAGGGGTCCCAGGTCTACTTGTCCATAGGGATTGTGCGCATGCCAGCAGGAACCATGGGAAAGGTCACCAATAAGGGGACCAGAAGCATCCCTGGAATGCCAGCCATAGGACAGTGAGGGCTCGCTCCTGGCCTTCGCCAACCTGGGAACAGCAGGTGTGGGAATGGTGGGAAGGTGGGAGGGACGAGACGTCTGGCTCCATGGGTGTGGCAGGAAGAACGAGTGCCAGGCAGACCTGGACCAAAACCATGGCTCCTTCACCCACTGGCTGCCTGTGTGGCCTCAGACAAGTAACTTCAGCCCATGCCATAGCTGTGGGGACTGAATTCAGTCACGTACCCTTGAATCCCTGCCATGCCGGAGCCTCGCCTGGAAGGCGGCCCCACTCAAGAGCAATTAGAAACTCATCTTCCACCCAGGTACCTGGCCAGAAATCTGAGCTTAATCTGGCTTCCTCCCCAACTTCCCCAGTGGGAGCCGAGAGCTGCCCTTTCCTAGCAGTCTGGTCATCCCCTAGTGTTTCTGATGACCACTTCCCTGACCCTCCTCCCCCTCCCACCTGGCTGGACCGCAGCATCCATGCCCCTGCCTCTGGCCTCCTTCTCGCTGCCTCTCCCACCTCCACATCGCACCTCTGCCGAATCCCCTCTTCCTTGCATGCAGCTCTTCTCTCAGGTCCCTCTCAAGGCTTCTGGTGCCCTCCATCTGGGTCAACTCCAGCACCTAGTTCTCCAAGACCCTACTTTCCTGGGCCACTGAGTCCCAGGGCCTGCTTCACCGCAGCTTGCATACCCCTGCCTTCCCTTTAAGCTCCTGTAAGGATCGTTCCTTCCACACACAACTGTCACTCCATCTTGGCTAGTCCTGGCTACCATAACTAAATTCTCAGACTAGGGGTGTAAACCACAGGCATTTCTTCCTTTCCACTTCTGGAGGCTGGAAGTCCAGGGTACCAGCATAGTTGGGTTCAAGTGAAGGCTTCCTTTCCTGGTTTGCAGATGGCCACTTGATCATTGCATTCTGGTCTATCAGAGAGAGATGGAGGGCAGAGGACAGGGAAGGAGAGGTAAGGCAAGGAGAGAGAGGTCTCAGTCAGCCTCCTTCTCTCTCTTTCTTCTCCATGTCTGGATAGGAGATAGGGCCTTATTATATAACCCAAGCTGTCCTTGAACTCACCATTCTCTTACCTCTGCCTCCTGAGTGAGTGCTGGGGCTCTGGATATGCTCCATTGTACCTGGCCTATCTCATTTTATAAAGCCGCTAATCCCACTGAGGAGGGCCCTACCTCACGACCTCATCTAAACCCAGTCTCCTCCCACAAGCCCCACCTCCCCAAACTATATGGATTTAGGAGGGACACAAAGATTCACCTCTGAACCCCCTCTGTCCCTCTTAATTAGCTAGCCCCTGTTTCTTCCTGAGTTTTCTCCTTTCCTGGTACTCCACCAAGACTGGACTAGCTGGCATCCTACATGCTCCCAAAGCAGAATGCTGGCGTCCTCCCTCTCATCCCAGAGGGAGGCGGAGGGAGTTGCTTCCTCCATAGATTTCCTGACCTTTTAACCGTCTAACCTTGGTGCTGTTGTCACTTTTCAGGGCCACCAGGACCCAAAGGTGATCAGGGAAACGAAGGGAAGGAAGGCCAGCCAGGCATCCCCGGAATCCCTGGACTGCGAGGTAATGGGGACCCTGGGAGAAACCTTGGGGAGCACTTCAAGTCCATCCCTGATTCTTCTGGGCTTCTAGGGTTCTTCCATGATGTGGCTAAGAAGTTGTTAGCATAACAATAGCATGCAGCAAATGCTTCTCCAGCAGCTGAAAGAAAGGCTGTGGGAGAGTCCCAGAGTGCCCTCTACCGCTCCCCACACGGGAGTCTGGTCTGCTTGGCCAGAACCTTCAAGTGGAGGTATTCTAAGACCCTAGGGGCCTGACACCTCCTTCCCTGCCTCACCTTCTGATGCACAGACCACAGTTTTGCAGACCCAGTGGCTAATGGAGAGGACACTCTGGGGCCTCCCAGAAAGGTTGTGTTCTTAGATTCATCACCTCAGAAGATCCCTTTCAGTGACTCTGGTCAAATGTCACATCTGAGTCTGCGTCCCAGAGCTGCGTGGCATGCAGTGTTCTTCCAGGCGGGTGTCGAGACCTCAGAATGATGCAAGGAGAGGAAACAAGGGGTGAGGGTGGGGCCCTGGTTATTTATTGAAGGTATTATTCCTACAGACTCTCCAGGGAGGTGATCAATAAGAGATGGGGGACAGGGTCTGGAGGGAGAGAACACAAACCTGACCTGACCTCCATTCTGGCCTCCGCTTCTCAGAGCTGAGGATGCCCAGAGGCTCTCAGGGCAGTGGATTTTTGAATCCTAATGAATCATAGGGTGGGGAGCTTTGGACACATCTTGCATTAGGCTCAGAGTGCTCTGGCTGCAGGACCCTTGGACTCTGGGAACAGATACATATATGTCAAAAAGGGAGAAAGGGGGCCTTTCACCAGCTTCTCTGACATCCTCACACCGTCTGGAGGCCTCTGTCCTCTCCCAGGCATTTGATATTTGCCTTGGGGTAATAATAACTGGGAGGCCATTTTCTTGTAGAGAAAAAACAAAAAACAAAGAAAATCAGCTAGCTCTCCAGGCAAGAAAGAAGATGTAGGCTGTTGATTAAGAGAGCACTGCTCTGCAGTGATGACTGGGCTTAGGTCAGGCCTCTGGGGGCCCTGGGCTCTCACTTGGTAAAAGTGTTTGTTGACTCTGGCTCTCCATGGTGCAATTAGTGCAGGCTGTGGCCATGAGACCTGGTGGCCAAGAGCTGGGAGCCTGGGGCCTGGGGAGATGCATCCATCGATTGCCGGTTGATGTCTTCATTCTCTTCAGACTCCTGACACTTTGCTTCACCTCTTGTGCTTATTGCAAGAAAGCATCTTTTTGTCCTTTATTTAAATAGGACAAAGCGCTATTTCATCCTTCATCTAGTTATTAGGGACGTCCCCTCTCCGAGGACCAGTGAGCCCCTTTGCCCCAGCATTATGATGTTGATCAACCAGGCACTCTCTGTTAAGAAAGAACAAGGCTCAGATCCTGCCTCTGATACTCTGCTGTGTGCCCTTTGGCAGATGACTTAACCTTGGTGACCCTTAGCTTCCTCATTTGTAGTACAGGTGAAATAACATGTCCATGTTGGACACAAGGTTTAAAAGAGACTCTTTATGCCTGGCACATAGGAAGTACTCAAACGTTTGTAGATTCTAAAGGTCCAGCACACCTAGGAGTAAAGAAAGCTAAGTGGGGTTGGCACCACAACCATCACTCACAGCAGTACTGGGCCTTTCAGGGACGGAAGGGTCGAGTCTGAGTGAGATACTTATGGGGAGGTTTGTGTTGACCTACTGTGTACTGCTTTTATGACCGAGGATGCGGGGGTTATGGAGGATGCAAGTTGACATGAATCATTAACCCAGATGGTGACCTCTATGGGATCTTTCAGTTCTGAGTCTGCAAACCCACCACTATCTCTTCTCCCCAGGTTTACCGGGAGAGAGAGGCACCCCAGGACTGCCTGGCCCCAAGGGTGATGACGGAAGGCTGGGGGCCACAGGTCCAACGGGCATGCGTGGGTTCAAAGGTAACAGTGAAGCTCGGTTCATGCTGGAGCCCCACCTAAGACCATTTCCTGAACAGCACTGGAGTGAGTGGGCCAGTAGGCACATCCGCCCCTGCCATCCAGCTGAGCTACACGGGAAAATGACTTCGTTTCATTCATGTTGAGTTTTCATCTGAAAACTAGAAATCATTGTGTTATTGTATTCCACAGAGCCATCATGAAGAGTGGAAAGGTGTGTGTGTGTGTGTGTGTGTGTGTGTGTGTGTGTGTGTGTGTCTACAGACTGAAGTCCATAGATGTAACCAGTGGAAGGCGATGAAGGGTCCCTCAGGACAAAGCCAGCCCACTGGCCCACAACCGCCTCTTTACTGGTCCTGTCAGAGTCCTGTCCTTCTTCTGGACTCCCTCTGTTCCCTTAGTATTTACAGCTTTCCTTCATGTTTCTGGTTCCTTGCCAGCAACGTTACTTCTGATATGTTCTCTTCTCACTAGGGATCGTCCCTTTGTTCATTTTTAAGGAACCCACCTCCAAGTTCATCGTCCCAGTGATTCCCTTTCTATTCAAGATGCTCAGACCTCCCGTTATCACTACAGAAGACAAGGACATCTGATGCTCTTTGCCCAAACTTCCTACTCTTTTCTTGTTACCATGACAACCCAAACTTCCTACTCAGCAAAAGTACTGCTAATCATTCCCACCCTGGTCTCCTGATCTTGGATCACTGGGCAATCTTATTCTATTCTTTGGTTGATAATAAAAGAGACTGAGGTTTTCCTTTCTTTCATTATCCTAACTTGAAAATGTTTAATCTTTAAAGGCATCATAAAAATCATACATGCTTTTGAAAAACAACTAGACAATACAAACAAGTACAAAGGAAAAAGTAAAAAGTAAATCTTTCTTTTTGGTCTCTTTTGCTTATTTTTTAGAATAGTCTCAGTGAGTTAAGAGCTCAGCAGTTAAGAGCACTGGCTTCTCTTGCAGAGGACCTGGGTTCCATTCCCAGGACCCACATGGCGGCTAACAACAGTCCATCATATCCCAATTCCAGGGAATCTGACACCCTCTTCTGGCCTTTGTGGGGCATGGTACACATACATACATTCAAGAAAAACACGCATACACATAAAACTAAAAAATGAAGAAGTAATTTAGAATAACCACTGTGCACTTGTTAGAGCACACCCTGCCAGATAGTTCTGTAAGCATATTCATCAACACATGTGGCTGTCTTTGTTTTTCAAACCTTAGGTCACACTAGAAACTCCTTCATGTCACACTCAGACTTGCTTCCTTCTTCATCCAGAATATGCACTGAGCTTTTGATTTGCAGATCTCTTTCTGGAAAACTTTGGAACAGAATTCCCTAGGCTTTTTATTGCCTGTTGGGTGGTATCAGGATGTTCTACTTCTTTGTAGGGTGAGATGCCAGCGAGGAAAAGAGTGTTGTTCTTTTAACCCAACCATAATTCTTTGGAAACTCTGTCTCATGCTTTAGAGTTTCCCCTATCCAAAAAATTGGCCTGACATATAACATGTCTCCATATAGAGCTGGAACTCAGCCCTCCTCTTCTCTCTCCCTGCTTATTGGAATGGACTTGGATGTGAATTTCTAGAACCCTAACCATGCAATAGTAAGCCTTTGCTGTCAGCTTCCTGCTCAATTCCATGGACTCCTGGAGGCTACACGACAGGTGGTTCTACTGTGCTTTCATGGGACTTTCTCATTTGGGGCCCTCCTTGTTCCCAGAGCAGATGTCATAATTATTTCCCCCACTGTGCCTCTGCTTGCTGTGGGCTCCTGCCTGAAAGTTTCTCTGGTCTTTCGTTAGTGAGTTTGTAGATAACCTTTTATAATAAACAAGATTTATTTCCATCTCTAATGCCAATTTTCTTCCTGTTTCAGGTGACCGAGGCCCAAAAGGAGAGAAAGGAGAGAGAGGAGACAGAGCTGGGGAGGCTGGTAAGGAAGTCCTGCCGGGTCACTGGGAGCTGTAGGGCATACGAGCCCTGTAAGGTCAGGGGTCAGGAGCTGATGCTCTGAGACTTGATTATCAATCCTTTTTGGCCCTCATTGGTTCAGGGATAGTATCAACAGACCCCAGGGGTATGGCTAACTTCTGGGGATGGTATCAGTTTGGGGTTGTAAGGATGAATCTAGAAGTTCCCTCCTGGCAGCTTTACTAGCTGCCTATATGTAACCTCTGTGCTTGCATTTATTCATCTGTAAAATAGAGACAGTGAAGGACCTGATGTCCCAGGGCTGTGTTGAGAATGAACAAGCTAGACACCTGGTTAAGGACTCAAGAAGTATTAGTGATTATTATTCCCATGTACTAATTCAGACATAATTCCTAAAATCAGTAGAGATGCTTGTTAAAACCCAGCTTCTGGCTTTGTGAAACTGTCTCATTTAACACTTGAGGAGGGGTACAGAGGCCAAATGGAATCTCTTCTGCTTTCTCCTTCACCAGTGCTGAGGCCATGAGGCTGGAGATCTTATTACTGGACAGATCATCCAGTGTGTAGGGATGGGCATCTCTGCTGCAATCCTTCCTATAGCATTTGCTGACAGGGTCAACTGATTAATCTAGTTGGATTACTTTTCTATGAGATGTATCTTCCTCCAAAGGGCAACATGTAGAGTCTCAGAGAGCTTGCCAGGGAAGAATGCATGGAGCCCTACACACATACACACAAAAACAGAACACTCGTCACATGACACTCTGAATCCATGGATTAGTGCTTCTGCCGACACCCACGCGCTGAACTTCTCTTGGGAGACATGGCCTGGGCACAGAAACCAGTGAATGACCCTGTACAGTCTGCACCGTGACTGGGAACCTCTCCCCAGAGTGGGATGCTAACTGTGGTCTTCAGGGATTGCCTTCTTCCACCCTGGGTGTTGACTGTTTCTGACTGAATGTTGCCAAGGTAGCTGAAAAGGATCATATTGTGGTGTGTAGCTCAGAGAAATACATAACTCACATGGGGCAGGGTAGGAAGGGAGGCATTCTGTGGAAAAATGACCTTTGAGACTGAGATCAGAATCGCTGCCCACATACCAGAGGGGTCTTGTCAGGATCTGTCTGGCAACTGTTCTCTTAGCCGATTCAAGAGCCTACATGGGAGGCACAGCCAAGAGAGTGATCATGGTAGCTGGCTACCTAGCTTCTGTGGGTGAACCTGGTCAGGCTCTGAGGCTAGACACAGTGTGGGGAGGTGGGAGCTAGAGCTGGATGGTAAGAGCCCCCCAGGGATAAGCTGGGGATGAGCACCCATCCACTTGGTCTTATAGCCTATTGACTGCCCAGCCAGGGGCTGATATCAGCTCTGGATGCCTTTCCCTGGGCATGGAAATTTCTTTCCTGCCTTGAGAAGACTATACCCAGACTGGAGCTCGGGACTCAGACACAAAGCTCAAGCCCAGAGCTTGCACCAAAGACCCCAGAAATTGTTTCCCTGAGCCACAGAACTGGGGTTGAGGGTGGCTTGGCAGAGAGGAAATGATTCACAGCATAAGGAAGGGCATGGGAGGCACACAGTTCTCCTAGAACCATGAACCAGAAAGGCCACCGTCCACCTTCCCCAGTCAGAGGATGGTGGGACTGGGCTCCGTAAGTCCCTACTGAGTCCCTCTTCTTTACGAGCCCCAGATGTGGATGGAGGCCCTCACTGAGGGAAACTTTGCCTGGGTTCAGAGCTGAGGTCTGAGTCTACTGTGAAGTGGGGGTTGTATTCCCAAGATCTCAGCTTCCCAGGCTGCCAAGTGGGAGGTATATTCAGACTACTGCTGTGTTTCCAAGGCACTCCTGTCCCTGAGATGTTAGCTATATCCCTGAGACCGGACTCTGAGGAGAGGCTCACGCTCATCTTTCAGAGAAGTGTGGAATTCTGGCAGACACGTTGCCCACAATGACTGGGACTTTCTTAGTCACTCTCTGAGCCCTGGGCAGCCCTGCTGTGGAATATGGGACAGGAAGTAGGAGTTCTCAGTGCCAGAGAACTAAAGCCTAGGCTATGGCTCTGAGGAGGCTCACCAGACTGGGTTCTGGCAACTGCCTTTTTACTTGAGGTTTGAATCCTTCACCACATGTCTCTAGAGTTCACCTGCATTGCAAACACCTGAGGTCCGAGCAGATGGGGATGTTACCACACTGAAGGTATTCATGACAAAATCAAGATGAACACCTCCCAGTGGCAAGTAACCTCTGGAGAGTATTAGCGAAAACCCCTAGGGACCATGTTTGGAGTCGCTTATTAAGATATTTTTCCAAACATCTTACCAGTGGTTACCCGTGGTTTGATCTGGAGGTGCTCGGGGTCATGTCCTGTTCCTGTCCTAGTTCCACCCATGTAAGTCATGGAGCAGAGTCAAAGAGCAGAGGGGCAGGTCTCAAGGTATTTCACATAGAATACAGCCAAATCAGGTCTAGAATCTAGATCTCTTGATATTTCCTTGATGAGAAGTAAAGAATTTTTGGTTGTTGGTTTTTCTTCTTTTTCTTTTCTTTTCTTTTTTTTTTTTTTTTTTCCTGCCAGGGTGGCATCAACCAATCCCCTTAGATACCTGGCTTTTGGAGATTTGGCCAAGTTTAAAACAAATTTTTTTAAAAAAGGCTTTCATGCACACATCTAGAGAAAGAGAGGCATTTGTTTTATCCTGTTATATGGTCCGTTTGCAAGAAAATAAATTATATATATATTATATATATATATATATTTTTTTTTTTTGTAGCAAGGAGTGGGCAAAAATCTGTCTAAGTCCCAGGACATGAATTTAAAGCAGGTTGTAAGCTCAAATAATTTAAAAATATTTTTCTTAATTTGGTTTCACATGGAAAAAAAAATACTCAGCCTGACACAGGGGTGAATTCCAAGCCAATATTTGTTGATTCCAGTGGAAATTTAGAAAACTTGAAAAGATTGTGTGCGTTTTGTGATTAGGGAAGCGGCTGCTGGGGAGGGAGGGGCGAGGCTAGATTCCAGTGAGTGCCCCAGCTCACACTTCAGGTTCAAAGTAAGCAACCCAAGGCTGGTGACATAGTTTAGTGTGTAAGAAGACTCAGGGCTCAAGCATGAGAGCCTGAGTTTGAAACCTCAGCATTCATGTAAAAAGCCAGGTATGGCCATGTATGCCTGTAACCCCAGTGCTGTGGAGGTGAAAGAGCACTGTGGCCTGCTGGCTGCTGGGCTAGCTTTCAGTTCAGCGAGAGAGCCTGTCTCACGGGAATAAGGTGGAGCATGAAGAGCCCTTAGCCACTAGGCATGCCTAATACATGTACCCCCCACACACAAATGAATGAATAAATGTATAGGGAGAGAGGGTGGTTCTAGATTAAACTGAGATGTTGTTACCCTATTTAAAATAAAGGAGAAAAAAAGTCATTCAAGGGTAGACTCCCTTCCTTCCCTCCCTGGGGTTTAGAATATTGTCACATCTAAACCTTATCTCAGGATTGGAGAAATAGGGCTTCCACACCCTATTAACCATGCATACAACATCAATTTCTTATTCTTTTCTTTTTCTTTCTTTCTTTCTTCCTTCCTTCCTTCCTTCCTTCCTTCCTTCCTTCCTTCCTTCCTTCCTTCCTTCCTCTTCCCTCCCTCCCTCCCTCCCTCCCTCCCTCCCTCCCTCCCTCCCTCCCTCCCTCCCTCCCTCCCTCCCTCCCTTCCTTTTTGAGATAGGGTCTTACTATGTATCCCTGACTGACCTGGAATTCACTGTGTAGACCATACTGTCCTCAGACTCACAGAGATCCTCCTGCCTCTGCCTCCCAAGCGCTGAGATGAAGTGTCTAAAAGATGTCGTGTAGTACCATGTCAGCCTCAACCTTAATTTCTTATATAACTTGACACCCTAGCGACAATGTGATTTATGAGACAAACGGGCCACTCATAAAATACTGCTAAATAAACACTGGCAACCTGGTGGGTGAGGAATAGAGGTTCTGCAAACACAGATTACTTAGTTCTCAGAGTAACATACAGAAAGCACAGTTACAGCCATGCCAGAGCGGCGAGGAGGCTGAAGGTTCAAAGAGAGCTGCCCAGTGGTCACTGGAGTTCACAAGGACAGAGCCACAGTATGAATAAGGTCTGTCTGGTTCTGAGTCCACACACCAATCCTCCTGAAACCATCTTTGGTCATCTTTGGTTCAGTTTGGGTCTTGCTAAGCCATGCTGTTGATCCTGAATAGCTTAGACAGAAGGTGTTATGTGCCGTTTACTGTGCAAAGCCACATTATAGCTATGACTGAATAAAAATAGCCTGACTCTTAGCGAGCATTTTAAAGCCAAGAGCAGACCTGAACTGCTGAGAACCTGTCCCTCTCAGAACAGTGTTCATGAACGGGGCTTGCTCCTTCTTCTATAGGAACAATTTCTCCATCATGGAAAAGGCAGAAGGATTTGTCTTATCAAAAGGTTATGTCCCTTCCTCCTGATCACAATACCACCCACACATAACCACAGGCTTTATCAGCTTAATCCCTGCTGTTTGTGACACAAATGGAATGTCTTCTTGCTTCCAACAAAAGTACAAAGCACACACATACCCGCATTCTTTTATTGTTTTGGGTCAAGGGCAAGGAAGAGTCATGAAGGATTAAGGCTTTATGTTTTAATTTATAAAAGTAGGTTAACATGGGGCTGGAGAGATGGCTCAGTGATTAAGAGCACTGCTTCTCTTGAAGAGGATGGGATTGGATTCCCAGCACCCACAGGGTGGCTAACGGTCATCTGTAACTTTAGTTCCAGGGGAGTCCAATGTCCTCTTCTGACCTCCATGGGCATTGCATAACACAGATGTTCTTACATGTATGCAGGCAATACACATACACACACACACACACACATAAAAATAATAAATAAAATATTTTAAAAGTAGCTTAATGCCTAGTAGACTTGTTTATATTATAAACAAGCTTAAGATAAGATTAACCTTTGGTGGGAAGGTTAGGTAAAAGTCATTTGTCTGAGGCATGTCCATACTGAAAAAGTCATTCCTAAGCGCTAATTCCTTCTTAGTGATGCTTAGTCCCTTTTAAGGGACTCGGCTCTGTCTGAAGTTTGGTCTGCATTTTGCTGAGCAGTGGCTGCACTCACCCATCCTTGTGGTTCTGAACTGGGTTTTAGCAGACTTGCATGAGACGGGCTCTGCTTCTGTGGGTCAGACCCTTCTGCCCCTGCCCTTGACACACTTCCTGGTTGTGGAGGTTCACGGAGCCCCGGGCTGCAAAGGCACCTGCACTTATCTATGGTGTTTGTTCACTGCTGTATTCATTCAGTCTGTTTATTCACCAATTCATTCATTCTCCAGGTCCTTCTAGTATGTGTAATGACTTAGATACAAATAAAAGCAATGAAGATGGAAAAGAGCTTCCAAACACTCCCCTCCACGCACACCAAAGCTCTTGTCTAATGACTGAGGCGTTGGGACTAACAGGAGGCTGAGTCATCCCTGATCATCCTCCTCTGAGGCCTGGGGCATGGCAGGCAGGGCTTCTCTTCCCTAGGACGGCCCCATGCCTGGGATAGCCTCTTCTCCAAGTCCAGGTTGCTCCTCTGCTGCAGCCTGCCTAGGTCTGAGCTGTCCATCCCTAGCAAGCTCTTTTTCTGAGATTACCAAAAACAAAGATAAGAACCAAACGCCATGATGCTCTGGCAAACAGCCAGGAGCATGGGGCCGCTCAGAGGAAACAGCCTATTTCTTTGAGCTCATTCACACACTAAGGTCTCAAGCTGGATTTTCTCAGTGGCACCAGCTGGGTGTCCCACCATTAAACTCAGTTCTGGCTTTATCAACCTGAAGTTAGAACAGACCCCATAGGCTCAGTGCACACTCTTAAAAGACTCTCACTTTAGATCTAATTGCTATACATTTGGGGTTCCCATGGCCTCCTTGAGTTCAATCATTTGCCAGAATAGCTCACAGAACTCAGGAAAAAAAAACAGCTATTACTGTTAGAGAAAATCAGGCAGCCAAGGAATCAAGCACTCACTCGGAGAGTTAGAGAACTTACTTGTTATCATGCTAGCACACCCAGATGAGAGCTAAGTCTCTGAAGTTCAGGGTCCTGATTACAGAAATACATAGGCATTTATAAGGCTTTCTACATCATTTCTTTTAAAAATTATTTTATTTTATTTTATGTGTTTGAGTATATTGCCTGCATGTGTGTAGGTGCACCCTTGTCATGCAATGCCTCAGAGGTCAGAAGAGAGTGTTGGATTCCTTAGAACTGGAGTTACAGAAGTTATTAGCTGTCCTGTCAGTGCTGGGAATCAAACCCTGGTCCTCTGCAAGAACAGTCAATATTCTTAACTGCTAAACTATCTCCAACCTCTACCTACATCATTTCTTAATGGGTACAGCATTGCTGGGTTTAGACTCTAATCTATGTGACAGATGTCTACGTGTATGTAAGCATTACAGGAAACTCCTTTCATGGTCAAACTGTCAGTGTGTTTACAGAAGTGAATATTACAGGCAAGGGCATCCTTAGCTATGTATTTACTGCTTGGATCAATACAGTGGTTAACAGATGTTTCACCAGATAACTGTGGGATTTGATTCTGCCCCCTTTGTGTTCTCCATTTTAGTTTCTCTATCAGTATAGTTAAATATTTACCAAGAAAGCCATTATATACGGAGATTACAAAGTGACTTCTTACCCTAAAGCAGAGGAAAGTACAGGAATCAGCCATAAGACGCTGATCTCAGACACAAAGAGCAACAGTAAATGCATGAGCGTATTTCTTTTCCCCATCATTATCAGGTTCTTATAGAGAGAGGATACAATAGACTGGGTCTGGTGGCACACATCTTTAATCCCAGCACTTGGGAGGCAGAGGCAGGTGGAGCTCTGTGAGATGGGGGCCAGCCTGGGCTACATAGTGAGCTCCAGATTAGTGGTGGCTGCAGGGAGGCCCTGTCTCAAAAATCGAAAAATAAATAAAAAGATACAACAACTCAATTATATATTTGCATGGAAGTGACTGACAGGCAAAATGTGGCGAAGATGAGGAACTTCCATACCTCCTAGGGCAAACCAATCCCCCAGTAGTAACAAGGGAAGCTCTTCAACCCTGGCCTTTGGGCATCTATGGAGGCTTCTTCACATAAGTACACTGCTGGCCATTAATGGCTGACTTTCCATTTACATAGTTGGTTCCATTGGCAAATAGCACCCCCATCTAGGGAGTATGTCAAAAGTCACGGTGTTAGCATAAAACTGAGGTGTGGTCTATAAATAACAAAGATGCTGTTTCAGGAGCCAGAGAGAAAAGCAAACATTATAATAGAAAGGCGTCTGTCTTTCTTGTCCTTTTGGGACTCACAGGAGTTTCAGAAGCTCTGGCTAGGGTCATGAATGAGAACCAAATATATATATATTGGAATATATATATTCAGTTTTCTTTGCTAATTTTGTTGTTGCTGTGTATGTGTGTGGTGTTTGCATGTGTACAGGTCTGTGTGTTGTTGCACGTGGCTGCGCAGGTGCACATGGAGGCCAGAGGTCTATGTTGGAATGCCTTCCTCTATCCCTTTCCACGTTGTTTTTTGAGCCAGGGCCTCCCACTGAACCTAATGCTCACTGATTGCATAGACTGGCCGACCAGTGAGCTCCAGGGATTCTCAGACCCTCCTGTCTCCAACCCCTTGTGCTGGGGTTACTGGCACATGCCTCTGCATCTGTGTTTTAGGTGGGTGCTGGGGTGGAATTCAGGTCCTCGTGTTTGAACAGCAGACCTTCACCCGCTCGGCCATCTCTCCTACCCAATATTCCTTATATTGCTATATCACAGTAGCAAAGCTGAGTTCCATGTCCCATTCCAACCTGCTGGCTGAGTCGCCCTGGGGCCAGTCCCTCAGCCTCCACAATTTCCTTCTTTTTCCCTTTGCTTCATGCAGAGATGATATCTGGCCTCCCAGACATTCTAGCTTGCCAAGATCCTATCTTAAGCCTTCCAAATACAAATCCAGTGGCGTTTCCTGGATGTTTCTAGTGACCCTTCTTTCTGTGGAGCTTTCAGAGTGCTGCATTTGTAATTAATCCCTTGTTTTCTTGACTAGGTTACTTCACATAGATTGAAGAGAGCCTCAAAGCATTAAAGGCCTGGCCTGGCTCCTTTAAGAGGCCACCTGGACAAATGGGTGTGTGGGGTGAGCAGAAGCTACCCAGCCGCTGAGCCAGGCACATTACCTTCATCACACTTTTTGCAGTGTTGGAAATTGAACCCAGGGCTAGGCAAGTCTTCTACCACTGAGCTACATGCCCAAGGTTTTGTTTACTTTCTTTTTAAAACTTTATTTTGAAATAAGTTCTTGGTAAGTTGCCCAGGCTAGCTTTGAACTTACTAGGCAGCCCAGGCAGGCCTTGAACTTCCAATCCTTCTTTGCCAGCCTCCTAACTAGCTGAGATTACAGCCTGAATCCTACCCCCCAAGTCTACCCCTACCTCCTCCTTTATAAAGGATATTATTCACCATCACTGGTCAGCTGACGAAACACAAGAATGGGGGCCCATGACCAAGCAAAGAACACATGCTAAGGCCCCCTCGGGAACAGGGCAATGCTGAGATCATTAGTGGACTGCTAATACTGTATTCTAAACACATGGGAAGGGAACAGTGGCGTCAAGGGCCAGGGCCAGAGAAGAGGTGCCAGTTGGAGAAGCATAAACAAGTGAATGTTTGGCATTTATATTGGGGGTTAGCAGCCAGGGGTATATGTGGGACTTGGGAGGATTGGCTGCTTTGAACTACTGCTCTGTGGGGTATTAATGCCTGCTAGTCAAGCTAACCAGCTTACTGTAATAGTTTCTTGTCCTTCCTGTGGGGAAAAAGCAAGTCCAGCCTGCTGCTGACTCCGCCCCATGGTTCTGTGCCAGACTTTCTGCCTAGAGTGGAAAGAGCTCCTTTAGGACCAGCAGGCCCACTTTTCTTTGCTCTGCAAGAAAATTCTTAGTAACACAAAATTCGACTGAACGTGAGCATGGAGCTTTCTATGGAAATGTTGCCTTCATAGAGCTGGAAAGATGGTTCAGCAGTTGAGAGCTCTTACTGCTCTTGCAGAGGAACCCACTTTGGTTCCCAGCACCCACATGGGGCAGCTCCTGGAACCATCCGCAACTCTGGTTCCCTCTTCTGGCCTCTGTGAGCACTTGCATGCCTGTGAGACACACACACACACACACACACACACACACACACACACACACTCTCTCTCTCTCTCTCAATCACATAAATTTTTTAAAAACTAAAATTTTTTAAATCTTAAATTTAAAAAATTGCCTTGAAACCACTAAAGAACTGAAGTTTGGGTCACTGATGTGAGTTTTGTATAAATACAGTTTTAAGTTGAGGTGAACTTGAGATATACATGAAGACCAAGAGTGGTTGAACTGTGTATTTTGAAAGCATTTCAAACAAACTTCCCAGTCCCTGTGCCTCTGAGCTGTCTCCCCTCTGATACTGGGTAGTAAAGTAAGACATGAGCTCTGCAGGTGAAGCCAGAAGGACTGAGAACTACCATTGTTTGATGTCCCAGCGCCATGGCCCCTCCTGTCCTTGGACATGAAAGACACTTTGGGAGCACTTGGGGTCAGCTTCCAATGGCCTTATGCCCCTCTCCCCACAGCTGGTAACCAGCCTCTTTCCTTCAAGATGTCAGTAGGATTTAGATGGAGCAAGAGCAACGGGAGAAGACCTTCCAGGGGGGTCTGGCGGATACTGTCTGTGGTTGCTGACTTCCTCGCTGACTCAGGGCTGGAGGGTCACTGGCCACCACACCACAGTCCCTACCATAATCCTCTTTCAGGGTCATGCTGAGTTTCACAAGGCAGAGACCCGACAACCCTAATCACTAAGTGCCTGGGTATCCAGGACTCAGTGTGTCATCTTTCCCTCCAGTAGGAGTAGAAGCTACCCGGGGGTATGGCCTTACCCAGGGTGGCAGCCTCTGTACTTAGCCTGGGCCTCCAAGTGAGGATTTATAGGATAGGGCTCAGTGCTGGGATCTGGAGGGAATCAAGTGACAGGAATCAGGGTGTGGAATGAGAAAGTGTCTTCCCAGAAATGGTCCCTGGGATAGTGGGGGGCCTGGAGAATAAATAATGGATCCACATAGCCTGTGCCAGGGAGACCTTAAAGATGTCAGTACCTCTCCCTAGAGGGCTTAAGACCTGCTGACAAGTGAAGTCAGAACCATTGACAGTTTCCTGGCTTCCCTGGGTTCTTTCTAGTCCTAAATATCTGCTGGCTGTCACCTCTTGATGCCATTTGAAAGACTGGAGAACCGGGGTAGGAAAAGGCTTGATTGTTCACACAGTTGCCCAGTAGATGCTACAAGCTTTGAGCACCATCCTCCCACTGCCATCGGTAAGCACCTGGCCCTAAGCTTGGCAAGGTAAGGTCTTCATTTGTTATTTGATAGACACGTCTTTTTGAAATTAAACTCATTGATTAATTATGTGTGTCTGAGGTGGTCAGGGAGCTAGTCCTCTCCTTCCATCATGCGGGTCCTGGGGATCAAACTCACGTAGTCAGACTTCGCAGCAAGCACCTTTACCTGAGCCGTCTTCTCAGCCCGTAGACACATCTTTACTGAGCAGCTACTAGGAACCAGGTACCCAGTGTAAGGTTTGGGTTTGGGGTTGGTGTGAGACCCAGCAGAAACGAATGAGAAACTTTGGCATGGGTGTGGTGGAGGCCAGTTTATTAAGGGCACGGGGCTAGCCTCCAAACTCTGGAATGGAGAAACTAGCATCTCCTTGCTGCTTTGGGTTTTTTTTATTTAAAGGGGGGAAGGTAATCAACAAAATCCAGCCTATAATTGGTGTCAGGAAGCTTATCTTATCAGTCAGTCCTTTTCCACAGATGTTTGTGAACTCTGGAAATTCAGCTGGAGTCCCCAAGTTGTCTATCAGTCCCTTCTACAGATGGCAGAGTCCTTGAACTGCTGGTGGGGTTCTCTTCAGAGACATCTCACACCCAGGAATATCAACATCAGAGACTTGTACCCACTTTCCAAAGACTATGCAACACAGAGTTGGAAAGATGAGGCATGAGTCAGCAGTTTAAAGGGGGCAATGTTGGGGACTAGGGAGATGGCTCAGTAAAGTGGTTTCCACGTAAGCATGATGACTTGAGTTCAGGTCTCCAGCACCCACGTAAAAAGCCCAGCATCATGGGACACATTTGTAATCCTAGTGCTGGGCCAGCTAGTCTTGTTGCGTTGGTGAGCTCTGGACTCAGTGAGAGAACTTGTCTCAAAAATAAGTTGAAGAGTGATAAAGGAACACACCTATGTTGACCTCTGGCCTCCATGCACGCACACACCAAACACATACAGGGGCACACACCACACAAAATTGATTGATTGATTGACTGACTGATTACTTGATTGATTAATTAAGCAGTTCAATTGCGTAGTGACACTCCAGGGGATATTTTTGCTGCATCTTCAGCCTAGCAAAGTCCTGAACATTCTGTGACCCCATCCAGAGACATAGCACAGGGAGACCGGATCAGGAGAGACCCGCATGTGGTCAGTTCTTCGGGTGACCTGAAAGTCTTTCCCTTCTCAGTGCCTCAGCTTCTCCCCGCTCCTTGGAGGAGGGCTGCAGAGGTCATCTGAGAACATCTGACGAACAACACCCAAAGAGGCACCAAGTCCCCCATAAGGACCAGAGCAGATCACCCAGGAGAAATACTGTTTTCTATAGTACACCCACAGTCCAGGCTGAATTTTGAAAATGATGCCCTCCAGGAGAGCCTCTCCAGCAATGGTCCTTTTCTCTTTGGGGGGATGGCTCCCATGCTTGCATATGGATCACATTTCCTGTTGAGAAGTGTCACCCCAGCCTTGGGGGGTGGGGACTCCAGGCCAGCTCAGGGCATGAGGAGTTCTTTCTTTATAAGAGAATGAAAGTTCAACTTCCTTAATGGGCAGATGGTCCAAATTATCCCTGGGGCCCTGCTCCACAGCTGCAGAAACGGCAGAGCCGATTTTCCCAGCCCCATGTGTTTATTTCTCTTCTCTACAACCTCCTTTCTTTCTTCGTGTTTTGCTTTGGCAGAGGGGACTGCAAAGCAGGAAAAACAAACATCAAGGGGCTATACTATTCCAGCCATAGCTTGGGCTCTGCTTGGTTTAGAATCAGAGTTCCCTGGGCTCTAGGACCCTCTGATGCACAGCCAAGCATGCCCTGCATTTCTTAGTGATCTGTCCTGTTCTCAGAGCCCTATGAAGTGGCCTGAGCCCCCGTCGCAGCCATTCACCCACTCTCACTCAGCACGGTCTGTTAGCATTGTGGGGTACCACTGCCAAAGGCATGGATTGAGTCTAGAGCTCACCTGCTGGGATTTCCAAGTTCTCGTGTCCCAGATCAAAGAGCTGGAGTGGGGACACATCAACAATGATAGAATAGTTTATTAACGAGGAGAGAGGGACTTCTGAGAATGAACATGAGCTAAACAGGCCCCAGGCTCAAAAGGCATGAGGCCCGACCTACTTTCCTGGGACCCTTCTAAGTCGTTACCTAGCACTGCCTCCTGGGGCTGCTCTAATGTATACGGTTTTTCCAGGCTCTCTACTTTTTATGGCTTTTTTGTATTTTTGTCTCTAAAGAAATATCTCATTATTTGTTACTTGTGTGTGTGTGTGTGTGTGTGTGTGTGTGTGTGCACATATGTGCAGGTGCCTGCAGAGGCCAGAAGAGAGCATCAGATCTCCTGGAGCTAGAGTTATAGGCAGTTGTGAGCCATACATTGTGGGTGCTGGGAACTGAACTTGGAGCTTCTGGAAGAGCAGCAAATGCTCTTAACCACTGAGCCATCTCTGTGGCCCCTTAGATCTGTCTTTTTTTTTTTTTAATTTTAAGACATTTATTTGTGTATGAAAGTTTTGCCTGCATGTATGTAGGTGGACCACATGTGTGCAATGCCCACAGAGCTCAGAAGAGGGCACTTTCTTCCCTGAAACTGGAGTTATGAATAGCTATTAGCTGCCATGTGGGTGCTGGGAACTGAACCCCTGTCTTCTGCATGAACAGCCAGTGGTCTTCACCTCTGAGCCATCTCTCCAGCTCCTTGTATGTCTATCTTGGAGGCTCTTTCTCCACACCTATTCTCCTGTCACAGCAGGGTCTCTGTGTGTAAATGGAGACACCACTGGATGCTGGACAGCTGTCATCTTCACATAACACAGGAGGCAGAGTGCATAGGGGTCCAGCAGAAGACATTGCAGTTTAATAGTCCCCAAAGGTGGGAAGTGCTGGTCAGGGAAGCTTCCTAGGAGAAGGTGACCCTATGTGCCTTACAAGGTTGGATGGCTGGTAAGCATGTAGCCCAGCTTGATGCTAGATACTGTCCTTTTGAATACTGCTGTGGCTGTGTGTGAAGACCACTTGTGAAGTGTTCAAAAATACTCCAGATTGCTCAAAATTGCTTCTGTAGTGGAGGCTTTCAAATCTCCCCAAGGTGATTCCTATATGCTGGGAACCATAGCTTTAAGTCCAATACTTACTCTGTTTCATTCAGGACAGTAAGTACTGTGAGCCTCATATGGTTATCATAAACAAATGAAAGAAAGGCACCTTGCTGTTATTGGACATCCGCTGTCAGTGTTGAGCAGGAGAGTCACCCTGTGGTTGGGAAAGGAGAGGGCAAGTGCTCTCCTCTGACCATGCTGCAGCAGCTGTGTGACTCTGGACAAGTCATTCAACTCTTCTGGTCCCATTTCTTCTGTTAAAGCTATAATACTAACTCATGGGCTGTTGTAAAGAATAACAGGAAGATACAGTTTCACAGTAGGGCAGTCGGTGGACAGACAGTTACCTGCACTGCTCTTGCTTGACTTGAAACTTCCCTCTGGGACGTGCCCAGGACTGGGCTTTGATGTAGGTGGGTCTGGGGACAGCTCTGAGCCAGCTGTAAACAAGGCATGCTGGGAGTTCTAAGGACACCTCAGCCTGGAGTCAGCCTCAGAAAGATGGTAGCTATAGGCTACTTCCGTGGTCCTCCCAGATGCACGGAGGGTCCAGGAATGAAATGTCTGCTCAGCTGCACTGAGGGCTGAAAGATATTCACATCTTGTCCTCCAGAAAAACCGCAAAACCCAAAGCAAGGATTGTAAACAAGGTAAGGAGTCGCTGGAGGAAGACACCAAAGAGAGCCCTGGAAATGAAACCAGATGCTGGTTTGGAAGGCCCAGGGTGGATTCCCAAGAGACACTATGCCTTTCCTCCCATTCCCAGAGGCAGCGTAAGCAGCCCAGTCATGGTGTGGAGGGACCAGAGATCCCAGCCTGAAGTGGTGGAGGGAGCATCCCAAGTCCAAGGCCACATAGCACTCCAGTGCTCAAGAATTCAAATCCCAGGAATTTGGACCCTGCCTATATATTTACAAGATCACAGAAGCAAAGCAATGCTTGCTTTGAGAGAAGAATCCCCACGTTAGATTTACAAGGGCTATATTCATTCGGCGCCCAGGAATGGCCTTGACCATGGTGTGGAATTCCCAGATCATTCCGGAGCTGCCTTGCTTAAGGAATCACATCCAGTTTGCATTACTGTGCAGAAACTTGCTGACAGCAGGAGCCAGGCTGCTGCCGGAAGCCACCGCTTCCCCCGCCTTCCCTAGCATGCTAGGGAGCCAGGCTGGCTCCTGGGGAGATTAGAGGAAGTGAGGATGAGGCTAATCCAATTGGAGGTACCAACTGCTCCATCCAGAGGATGCAGCACGGTCCTCTGTGAACAGGCTCTCAAAACATCCACCCCGCTAGATTTGCAAGCTGTCTTCTTCAGTGCAGGGAGGTACTCGGTGCTGCTGGGCAGACTACTGGTTGCACGGGTGGGAGCTCACAGTGAGCACACTGTGAAGCCTTTGACATTCACTACTGCTTCCCCACCCCTCTACCCATGTGTCCAGAGACGGCACTGGCCAGTGGGGGAGCCAGCATTCCAACCCTGCACCTGAGGGCAGAAGCAGCCACCTCTTACGCTCCCAAGTTACAGGAGGAAAGCTGCCAGCCTCTCTTCAAACCCCTACTTGCGCTGGGGCCCACAGAGGCAGGCTGCCTGTCAGCTCTTAGATGTGGCATTCCCAGGAATTGTCTGTGGGAGTTTCTGAGAGCAAGGCCCTGAGAGTCATCTGAAGCATTTCAAGTAATGGAGTCTGGGAAGACTGTGAGCCTGTCATACAGGGAGCCTTGCAGAGCCTGGAGTGTGGAGGTTGCAGGAATCCAAGGCTGCTCTGGGGGCCACTGCTGAAAGGCACCCCTTGTCACTGTAGTGTCTCATCTCAGACATGGTGATTCTCAGCCATTTTGTTTCTGCCTCTGCTCAGCCCTTCCCATGTTTCCTAGCCCAGATTCTGGAGAGAAGCTGAGTAGTTCTGGAATCTTCATTACAGTAGCTTAGACAGAAGTTCTGAGCCCAAACAATTTTTCTGAACCTTTGCCACATATAAGGAAGTGCCACGGGCTGTGGGCATAGCACACTCTGATCAGCTTATCAACAGTCTTACCATATCTGATGGCAAAGACAAAGTGGCCATGGTGACGGGGTACAGGACAGATTTAACCAGTGGTAACTCAACCTCAATTTGTACAGAGGTGATGTGGCCGGGGAGGAGGTGTGGGACTCAGTAGGGTCAGGGAAGTGAAGTGATCAAAACCAGAAAGTGGGGTGGTTCCATGAGGAATTCCACCCGCCCTGGGCTTGCTAACTGGTGCTTCTCAAGGAGACTGCGTTCATTCCAGAGATGCTGGGAACAGGCATCTTGTCCTTAGGTTTTGGTGGGAATCAACAGTAAGTTCTTGGAGCAGGATTGAATTGGACAGACACTTTCAAGGTTGTTGGAAATGATATCTATGTCTTCTTGGAGTCTTTTTAAGCCAAGGTTAAAAAGGCCTATTGTGAGGAGAGCTCAGGGGGACCTGGCTTGGGGTTGGCCAAGAAGACACCTTTTGCTACTGATCCCCTCAACCAGTAGGACAGTGGGACAGAGGAGCAGTAAGGGAGAGAATGTCTCCTGTATCTGAGTCGAAGAGCACTAGCCACAGGCCTTAACGCTCCCCCCCCCCACACCCATCTCTTTCCCCTCACATATTCTCTTTATTGCCTGGGCCGCTGCCTCAGACCCACACCTGCTGTGTGCTTCCAGAGCAGTGTCCTGGGATGGCCTCACGGCACGGGGTCCCCGATCACTCCCTCAGCAGGCCCTGAAGGTTACGATGGGAATTAAGAAGCGACAGGAGTCATGAGGCACTCAGAAGGGCATTCTGTCCACACTCCCATACGAAGCTTGTGTGTGTCCATCCACGCAGTCCCGATCATCAACCTGGGTCTAGTGCACTCAGCCAGCCCTATGCAATACTGAGCATCCAGGGCTGTGAACCAACAAGACTTGACTGTCCAATGGAAATAGAATAAACGCACGTGGCCCTCACAGGTTAAGAACTTCCTGGAGCAATCTCAAATGGAACCCTCTGGCCTGAGGAGCCAGCCTGGGCCTCTGGTCCTGCCCACACAGCCTTGGCCTCCTGAGTTAGTCTCAGACAACTTGCCTTGGTCTGGTGGCCCAGTGCCGACAGTGGAGAAGGAAGCAGTGCTCTGGGAAGAGGGGGACCTGCCCTCCCGGAACAGCTGATTCCTCAGCTGCTCTCCTCCTCTCTGCACGAGGGGGTCCCTGGGTCACCTGCCAGCTCTGGCATCCTGCTGTCTTCTCCTTTTTGGTTCATTGGAGTAACTCAAGGTCAAAGACAATGCGTGTTTCCACTCACCTTTGGTTTCCATGTTAACCCTGGAATGTGGTAGAGGCCCGCAGGTGCATCTGGATAGCTAAGTGAGCGACTGGAAAATACAAAAGCAAACAACATAAGACATGAAGATAAAGTGTAGAAGGTCGACTCACTGGGCTTTTCTGTGGTGCTGGGGTTGGTTTGCCTGGGCATAGCAATATGTTCATTTACAACATAGATTCAGCCAAGTTTCTCCCATAAGACCCAGAGGAAGCATGCGTGCTTCTGTATGTTATAGTCCCACAGTTAAAGTCACTGTTTTCTGTGCAATTGTGCCATCAAAGTTGTGAAGCAGATTTAGCAGACCCTACCCAGAACTCAGGAAGAATGAAGGACTCTGGGAGAGAGAGAGGAGAGCATAGCATTGACCTAAGGGTTAAGTGTCCAGTTCAGGCCCCAGTTTTGTATTTTGCTGGGATGGCTTGAGTAAGTCACATTCTCTCTCTCTTTCTCTCTCTCCCTCTCTCTTTCTCTCTCCCTTCCTTCCTCCTTCCCTCCCTCCCTCTCTCCATCACTCTTCTTGCCCTCTGAGCCCTCCTGTGCCATTTATGAAGATGATGTCATCTCCAAGTATTCACCAGATGGCAAATTCTATGCTTCTTTGTCGTTTGTCATGATTAGAAAAGCTTAAAGTTTGTGTCATCATTAACTAAAATAGCCCCATGTGCTACACGATGGGATATCTGAAACCTTCAGCTAAGCTGATGGAAGTTGCTACCAGCCATAGCCTTGAGAAATGCAGAGCTTCCTAGTCCAGACCCCTGTGTGTCTCCATGGCCCGAGACCACGTGTCTGTCTCTGCTGCGTTACTGGGGAAGCCCGTCAGGGAGAGTGAGGCTTGCTGCAGGAAGATGGGTAAGGACCGTATGAAGGGCTAGATCAGGAGCATCCTAGGTGAAGGGCATGATCCGGTCAGCAGGCAGGGCCAGGGACCAAGAGGTAGGTTCTATGGGCTGGGTTGTGGTGGGGAAGAAAGCTGCAAGCAGAGATTACAACCACTGACACTCCAGAAAGCCTGTGGCTGGAACAATGAGCCCTTTGATCTGTAAGAACAAGGAGCCCCATGTGGATGGAAGGGCCCGTCCTCTGACCTGGATCCCTCATTGATGTCCTCCAAACAGTGATGCTTCTGGGTGTCTCCTGGGATGACAATACTCTCAGTAGCAAAGGGGACAACCTCCACCCTAGAATGTTCTGGGGTCCAGAATCTCCAACCCAGAGGCAGGAGGGAAAAGAGAAATCGACCCAACTCGGTGGGTATCTTCGCA
This sequence comes from Eospalax fontanierii, assembly GCA_035773235.1. Lineage (NCBI taxonomy): Eukaryota > Metazoa > Chordata > Mammalia > Rodentia > Spalacidae > Eospalax > Eospalax fontanierii. Next base: position 54,998,651 of record CM069542.1, on the reverse strand, counting down.
TCTCCACTGAGCCTGTGGGCAGGGGAAGTGAAGTTCGTAAGAGAATGCACTGCCCTCAAAACTCTTGAACTGGAGGTGGGAGACAAAGCTGTCAAGTTAGAACAAACCTTCATTTGTCCTCCATGTTCCAGATGAGGTACAACTGCCGGAGCACTTTGCTTCTTCTAACCTTGGAAAGGCAGGGTGGGGGAGGCCTGGCAGGGAAGATATGATGACGGGTGTGAGACAGCTGGTCACATTGCCTCTGCAGCCAGGAAACAGAGTAGACAGGAAATGGGGCCAGGATATCAAACCTCAAGGGCCTCAAGTTCCCAGGTTCCTAGTTGGGCTCTGCCTCCCAAAGCTCACAACTTTCTCTACTTTCTTTTTTCTTTTTCTTTCTTTCTTTCTTTCTTTCTTTCTTTCTTTCTTTCTTTCTTTCTTTCTTTCTTCCTTCCTTCCTTCCTTCCTTCCTTCCTTCCTTCCTTCCTTTCTTTCTTTCCTTCCTTCCTTTATTTTTATTATTTTATGTGTATGAGTGTTATGCCTGCATGTATGTAAATGCACCCATGTTGTGCAATGTCTGCACAGAAGAGAGCATCAGATCCCATGGAACTGGAATTACGGGTGGTGCATGTTGGTGCTGGGATTTGAACCCGGGGCTTCTACAAGACAAGCCAGTGCTCTTAATGATTGAACCATTTCTCCAGCGCTAGCAACTGGGGACCAGATGCCCAAACACAGGAGTCAGTGGGGAACATTTGACATTCAAATTACAACACAGGCTGAGGCTACCTCTCAGGCACTAAGTGAGGGATGACACATTAAGTCTTGGGTGGGAGCATTTCTGGGTGGTGGGTAATTGTTTCAAAGGAAACTATGCCCTGGGGTAGGAACTGTTGGTAAGAAGCCCAGCTGAAACCTTCTGCTCACAGAAACTTAAACCTCTAAGAAAGCTATGATATCTTACTTGAGCTAAATAAGAGTCCACAGTGGGGGCTGTTTGGTGACTCCCTAAGAATGCTCCTGTCAGGCAGGGAAAGGTGCTATTACCTGCCTGCTAGCCTCGCTGTTCCTCTGCAGGGCTGAGAAGACCACTATTCAGGGAACAGCCTCTTGGATGAGTCCCTGGACTGTGGGAGCCCATACTATAAGCTGACAAAGCTCAGTCTGTATTTTATCTGAGACGTGAGAGCAGAGTTGAGGTTTTAAAGGGGAGAGGGCGTGTCAACAGACAAACACAGCTTATGCTACATTCTGTAAGACAGGGCAGGAATGAGATGGGCCATCGCAGAGGCCGTGACAGCGTTCAGAATCGCTTTGACCCTTTGGGGACATGCCGCATCTGTTGACCCCATGGGCAGATTGCATTTCACCTTGGCAAGCAGCCCTGAGTCTAAGACTTGGGGATAAGACAAGGCCCAGGCTCAGTCCTGTCGAGGTGGCCTCCGGTTTGCCTCCCCCAGGGCCACTATTCCTCTCTCTAGCTCCTGAGGTCAATGTGCTAGCTGGGTGGGGATGTCCCACAGTAGGCCCATGACCTCCTGGTGCAGGAGGGGTACAGACTATGGACCAGTAACATTTCTGAAAGTGATGCTGAAAACCCCACAATTGTGGTTACCATGTGTTTCCAGTTTCATAAAACTGTCCTGCTTCCAAATATCCTTCTCCGGCTTCCATGCATATTGAAACCTCCTGGGTATTTCAGTATGTCATCACCCAAATGACAGCTTCCAAATTTCCAGCACCCACCAAAATCATATGGCAGGGTGCAAGTTTTTTTCCCAAGTGGGAAGTTGACTCATTGAGTACTACAGTCTAAGCTTTGGGTCTAGAACCCGGAAGTGTTTCACAGAATGTCAGAGGATGGTCAAGGGGGACTGATGGAATGAGGATGATGGCAACATGGGATTCCCTGATGGTGGACTTGCCCCTCAGCTCTCCACCCAAACTCGGGACTCTGGGTAGTGTGTCCACACTATCTGTGTTAACAAGGGAGTTCATTTCTGCATGCCTCCACTGTACAGAATATTCTGGGTGTCTCTAGTCCAGGCAGCAGATAGCAGACATTTGGTTGGTTCTGAGTACTCTCATGTGACACACGTACATGATTTATAAATTCCACTGTCCACAGCCCAGCCTGGACTACATGAAATCCTGTCTCAAAACAAAACACAAAGGGTAGGAATGACACACTCTGGCTTCATGGTTTTTAGCTCCAAGTCCTGCCTTCCCCATGGAAAGAGGGTCAGAGAGGAGGTCTGGATGGGGTCCTGGAGTGTCCAGAGCCAGGCAGTGACAGCGGTTCTCCTGGCAGGTGACATGGATGTCGCTATGATTCGCCTGGTGAATGGCTCCGGCCCACATGAGGGCCGTGTGGAGGTGTACCACGAACGTCGCTGGGGCACGGTGTGTGATGACGGCTGGGACAAGAAGGATGGGGACGTGGTATGCCGCATGCTGGGCTTCCACGGCGCTGAGGAGGTATACCGCACAGCTCGCTTTGGCCAAGGTAAGGCTTACAGAGTGGACAATGTGGGACAGGGCCTCGGATTCTAAGCCTGGTCTCTTTCCCAAAGCCTGAGTCACTTTGACTGAACCATGTGTGCCCCACAGCACTCACTTCCCATTCCTCAGATACATATGTCACAGCCATGAGTGCGTTCTTCTCTGCAGACCTTGAACATGGAGAAACTTAGGTGAACTCAAGTTCAAGGCAATGGTCCCTGGCACATAGATTTCCTTTAACTCTGTGTTCCTTGGCCCTATGGGCTTGGGCTTGACTGTCTCCACTCTGGGTCTTGATGTCTTTGTCTGTTGGTAAAAGGGTTTGCAGGCTCTGGGCTGTACCTTCAACCTGGGCCTCTGAAACTTTCCGAGGAGCACCTGCGTTCTGGTGGGTGAGGGGCGGAATTTGGACTCACCATCTGACAATCAGCTGTCAGGTATATCTGGTGACCTGTAAACAACAACTGCTTATTACAATGCTTTTTGGTTACGGAGTAGGGCTGGGCCTGCCCACAATCTTGCCCAAGGTTGTGAATGCTCAGTCTTCTGAGCTGAAATGGCTATGGGGCTCCCAGTCTGGCATGAGGGGAGATGGTGGGTGGGCTTGTCCTCTGAGATGGTTAAATGGATTGTCCCTGAGGCTTTCACTACCAACAGCTTAGCTTCTCATCCCAGAATGTGCACTCTGTAGCTCACCTGTAAACTCCAGTTGCAGCTACTGAAATTGGCTCTTAGTACCATCCGATGAGACAGCTGGAGGAAGGCCTTTATGTATCCTGGCCTTTCTACTTAAAAGCCAGAGCAGAAAGGAATGCCAAGGGGGTCCAGAACCACAGAGACAAGCCATCAAGAAAGAACGCCTTCCTTTCTGCTAAAGCTTCAGGCTGAATTCTAGCCTATTTCTCCGAAGAAAGGTGCCATATTGCTTCCCTGAGGAAGATGAGGGACCATCATTGCTTCCCATTCGGGACTCCCATAAGTAGTCCTTTCTAATCAATGAGAGCAAAGTCTCTTTTAAATGTGTGTATTTTACTTGCATGTATGTAAGTGCATCTATATTGTGCAATGCCCACAAAGATCAGAGAGGGTGCTGTACCCCCTGAGACTGGAGTTATGGATAGTTGTCACCCACCATGTGGGTGCTGGGAACTGAACCTGGGTCCTCTGCAAGGGTAGCCAATGCTCTTAACCACTAAGATTTCTTTCTAGTCCTAAGTTCAAAATCTTTATGGAGAAGAAAATTGTAAACTCTCTTCAAGAAGCCTAAGTAAGTACTCTGAAGGACTTGGTAGTCTAGACTAAAACCCCGGGTTACTGTAGAGGTAACCTAAACCACATGGCTCCCAGGCCCTGTTCTCCAGTCGAGGCTGCACTCCCTGAGTCTCTTCTGTCTTCCCACAAGCAATGTCAAGACACCTTCTGTGGGCCACTTGCTAGGCAGAGAGTCCAGGGTACAGAGTCAAAGAAGTCCAGTCCTAACCACACATACTCAGTTGACAGGATTCTGAGTAGCATGGTGAGGATGCTGAGCCTAGGAGAGGAGCTCTTGGCATGGGGAGGGGAGGCCCACATCTTTGGTAGTGAGTAGAATGGTGACAAAGTCCTCTACCCTGCCACCTGCCTACCAGGGTCCCGCCTGTCACTCCAGTTCTCCTGCTCTTCCTACTCAGCTCTTAAAGTCAGCACAGTTTCCTCACCTGAGGGAGTTCTTCAGGCTCTTCAGTACCTCAGCTTACTGAAATACAGTCTCTGTCTCTGTCACTGTTGGTCACTGTGTAATCTAAGTACCCAAAAGGTGCTGCGTGCAGAACAGGCTACAGGTATTTGTCAATGAATGTATGAGCGCCTCAAACTTGGAACTGTATCAGACAACCTGGCCCATAGTCCCAATCTTGCCTACGGTAAAGGTACCTGCTGCTTTTTGTACATCAGGAGGCATTGTGCTGAGCCTACTTACCCGGGGGACTTTACTGTGCGGCTCATGAGATAGCAAACTAGAAGTCTCGACCTAGGCTGAGCAGGGCTCCTCAGACTTCAACAGATCCCTGAATCATTCAAGTCTGGTCCTAGGACCTCACCTTGGAAGGTGATCAATCAATATGGAAGTTCTCTGGCCGAGGCACTGATGGGCACCTGGGATCTCAGAAGCACTGGCTTCTGGGACATGGAGTGCGGGCAAAATGTTGTCCTTAGCAGTAGCCAGCCCACACACTTGCCTAAGCTGTGGCTTCTTGGAGCTAGCTGCTCATGTGATGACCCAGTTCCTGGTTTATTGTTCTCCTGTAGCTGGACACTAGGCAGAATTCCTGGCCACGCGCCAGCCTGAGCTTGTGGTCTCCAGGCCGTACACACACATTTGAGCTGGGTTCCCTCCCCCGTGATTCTTTGTAAGCCTTCTTTATTCACATCTTTATCTGCTTTGGGTGTGACTAATCCCAAAGAGCTCTTGGGCCTGCGGCCTTTTCCTGGGTAATTTGTGAAGTGACATGTTTTCCAGAAGATGTTTAATCTGGGAGTTATTGCTGTGCCTCAAAGGGTTTATTGTGTAAGAGCTGGGAGAGGCTCTGGTGAAGACAGGGTCCAAGCAGACAGCGGAAGGAGGCCTCTCCTCCCTGTCCTGTTCCTGATTCACTGCATGGCCATTCCAGGACAGTGGTCTCTGCCGATCTCCACAGAACATGTCGAAACGGATTCATTCATGTAGCTAATTTTGTCAATAACAGCATGGCTTAGAAGTTCCCTGACCCTCTTTGTGAGGGGATTTCACAGGGCAGCTCTAGAGTGAGGGACAGAGTTGAAAGTTTTAATGGTCCTGACAATTCCACTAAAAAGGAGAGAGGTCATCAGCTGCTCTGAGATAAAAATCAGGGACAGTATGGAGGGCTGTTCCGGTACTAACCCTGAGCTGCCTTGCCTAGGGCTTTCATAGACTCCAAAGCCCTTCCCAATACAAAAACTGTCCTCTGTTGACTTCCCCAGTGTGATGTAGTCAGCAACCTCAGCTTAAGACCCTCAGCCTTGTCCGAGCTTGTATTAATTCCTTTTCTTGTTACTGTAATCAAAATACCTGACATAAACAGCTGAAGGAAGGAAAGACCTGTTCGGGATCATGGTTTAAGAGCTGCAGTCCATCCTGGTGCGGAAGGGCAGGGCAGCAGGAGCGGCTGATGGTGGGAATGGGAGGCTGGTTCCTCTTCTATCATGGTAGACCAGGAATTAGAGGAAGCAGGCTGGAACCAATATCACTTTCAAGACTGGCTGCTAGTGACCTAACTGCCAACTAGGCCCTACCTCTTAAAGGCTCCATGGCCTTTAAAACTGCTGCCGCCGGGCGGAAACCAGCGTTCAGAACATGACCCTGTGGGGCAGATTCCAGATTCAAAATGTAACACAGTCCATAGACCTACCATGTAAGGATGCTAGAGGGGACCAACTGCCCAGGATTGCCCAGAACTTATCAGGTTTCACAGCAAATGTCTCATATCCTGGGACATACCACCCTGCTTGAAAACTAACATCCTTGGGTGATGCTGAGCCTTGGTTAAGGGGTGCCCCATGGCGTAGCCCTGATTCTGCCTGTTACTAGTGCTTATCAGACTGCATACCTCAGCCTCTGTGTGAAAATGCAGATTCTGCCTCAGCAGGGCCAAGCAGGAACCAAGGCTTTGATTTTTTTACAAGCTCTAGTGATACAAACCCTGAGAATTCAGGACCTCACTTTGGGTGGCAAAGCTACCTCTTCCTTCCAGAAGGTTCCTAAATGGGCTCCTGCCATCCAGAGCCCGGCATAGCCATCAGCTCAGAGTCCACCAGTTCCCATCACTTCATCAGGAGGAGTGTGGGATGACTTCTGCACAGTCTATCCCTTCTTCTCTTCTGCCCACTGATCCTAGGTAAGACCTTCGTTCACTTTGGCAGGCTTACCCAGTGGCCCTAACCTCTGATGTTCACAGAAGACTCAGTGCCAAGTTTATGTTGCTAGGGTTCAGTGAAATTCTGAGTCAGTCAACGAAAGCACCAGGCCCTCCATGTGTGGGCATCTTCGGGCAAGCAGTTTGGACCCGATAAGAGCTGGGTGACCAGGGATTAGGAACACTGGGTTTGAGCCTAATCACTTATGGCTTGAGGATGTCTGGTTATAATGCTAAATTTGGGGATCCCTTGTCATTCCAAATGACTATCTTAGGCTCACAGAATAAGATCATGTGCTTTAAGAATCACGAGATTAGAGGTGATGTTGGTATTAATAAACTTGGTTCTGAGCCACTGGGATAATCTGGCATCTGTCTGACATGGCCCCTCTGATTAGGCCTTGTTGAACTGTTAATTTACAAAGACCTCAAGATCCCATATCTTAATTATAAAGTATGAGCCTCGGGTGGGTGGGTCGTAATGTGCGAGTTTGAAGGCGGCCTCTGTCAGTTATGAGCTGTTTGATCTGGCATGATTTGTTCTCTGAGTCTTAGATTTTCTCACCTATAAGATGAGTCTCTTACTACCTACCCCAAAGCATATGGTGAGGACTGAAGAGACTCGTATGTGTCAGAGACTGACGTAGAAGAGGGACTCACACATTCCACCCCCATCAGTTCTTGTGACTCTGCCTGCAGAGAGCCGACCTGGAAGTAAGCATGAGCCCTCTCCACCCCCCATTTCTGCTTCTTCCTGTGTCCCTGCTAAGAAGCTGTGCTCACCTCTCTTCACAGGTACCGGCAGGATTTGGATGGACGATGTAGCCTGCAAGGGCACAGAGGACACCATCTTCCACTGTAGATTCTCAAAATGGGGGGTGACAAACTGTGGACATGCTGAGGATGCTGGGGTGACATGCAGTACACACTAAAAGTGGGCACAGCCCAAGAGCAGGGTGCCGCCACCCAGCCACCTTCCTGCAGCGCTAGGGTAGGGGCCTCACTTAAAGCCACCCTGGCCACGTCTCTGCTCCGCTTAGTCCAACGTCTCCCAGCCCCAAGTCACCCTGTTCTGGTTCCGTGGTGGTCTTTTGTCACTCTCTTCCAGACATCTACTCCAAAGTGTTCTGTGGGATCTGCCTCTCCCTTCCACCAGGATTCCTGCATGGGAGCCTTGATCAACTGGACTAAAGGTGTGATCAGCCATCTGAACACCAGCCACAAGGCCTGGGAATCCATGTCCTCTTTGGTCCCTTGTTTACAGAGGGATTTGTGATGATGTCCTCATCAAGAGCAGCAATGGTGGGAGGTATTACGGATCATTTACTTTAGAGACAATCTCCAAATCCCAGAGACTCAACATCCGCCTCCCCAGCAAGCAGAAATCCTGAAAGACTGCTTCCCCTCTTTACTCTGCCTCTGCACAGTGTATGTTAGTTTGAGGAACTGACAGAGGAAGAGCCAGCTCTAGGAGCCAGAGGGAGACACTAGTCAGCCACGGAAACCCAGTGGGAGCTGAGAAGAGGAGAGAAGCTGGCATTTGATGAATGATGACCATGGTGTGCTCTATAGTATCTTGGGTGCTAAACTCATTTATCCATTTTGCTGTATTAATACAAGGCATGTCTGTCAGGGCATGACTCTGCCTCCAGGTAGCATTCACCAGGCCCGTTCATCTGGCCTCCAAGATAGAAGATGGAGAATGAATGACAAAGACCAGGTTCCCACCTGAATCCTAGTATGCCTGGGCTCCAAATGCTACAGCAAGCAAATGTAAGATCAGACATGATAGGCTTCCAGTGAATCATTCACATGGGAGAACTGACTTGGAGGGTGACATGGGTTGCCCACAGTAACTTGAGCCCATCAGTTATTGGGGGATAAGTGTTAAAAGCAAGCCACCCATGTCTTGGGGCTGTTGGTGAAACTGAGCCTTATACAACTCTTTAGGTTTGATCCCGTGAGCAGGGGAACACAAGTCTTTGTGGAGGAAGTGAGGGTTCACTACAGCCTTACAGTGGGGGTAAGGAGCACGTGTCTGTCTGTACTCCCCTCCTGGTGACAGGGTGCCAACATTCTGCTATTGACATAAGGAAGAAGTTGGACTGGATCATATATGTATTCTAGGCCTGAGGGGACTCCAAGGAAGTACCTGAGTACAGACCCATCACACACATGATCACATCTCCTGTGAGATGAGCATCGGCCTGCCTGGGGACAGGGAGTCCTAGGTACCTCCAGGGGTAGGTCCCCCAAAGGTCCTAGCTGACCACTAAGCAATATGTGCTCTTGGTCACTCTTGCTTGCAATATGTATGTTGCCCACTACTGTTCTCATGATCAGAGAGTCTTCATCTGACCAATTGTCATGTTTACATAACATGCGTGTACTCATGCATCTTCCTACAGAGTCAATATATGTATACCTATATAAACATAGCACTCGTTACTACTTAGTTCAGCACATTGAAATGTTTGTGCTAAAAACAGTATACTAAAGGTGGAAAAACATCACTTTGAAAAGAATTCCAAGAAAGAATTCAATTATCCCAACAATCAAGATCCACGTAACTTTCTTACTTGGTCTTTTTATTGGAGGCACACAAGTCTTGCTTTATGTCTATAAAAGCAATGCTGAAAAATATTTGAATCTTAAAAATGAAGTCGACTAGTTTACATACCTACCTATGAGGACATGGAGATGACCGTGGACCTGTATTTCAGGGACTAATGCAAATTAGGCCTGGCCTAAAAATACTTCAAACCTTTTGTAAGAAAAAATTTCAATAAAGAAAAAAAGAGTCACTAACAAGTGGTCCATCGCGTTCTTTCTCGTGCAAACTCTGGGAGTTCGGGGAGGGAAAGGCTGATAAGATAATTTGAGTAGTTTCCAGAGGGGGTTGGTAGCATGTGCCGTCCATGAAAAATGTGTGTAATGCTTTCAGAAGACATTCAACACATTTGTCTAGACCTACAACATGATGGAACATGTCTTAGTCTGTTTTTGTTGCTATCACAGGATATCTAAGATAAAGTAAACTTACAAAGAAAAGAGGTTTATGTTGGATAACATTGGAAGCCCAAGACTGGAAGCCATATCTGGTCAGGGATTCATGTGGCTTCAGCTCATAGCAGAAAGCAGAAGGACAAGAAGGTGTGTGCAAAGAGACAAAATACGAGGGGCAGACTTTCTTGAGATCAAACTCTATCCATTGTCACTAAGCCAGCCCTGTAAGAAGTCCTGTAAGAAAAAGGACCTCATCCATCCATGAGGACTCTGCCCTGTGACCCAAACTCCAAAGCTGCTATATTGAGGAGCTATAGTTCCACTACATACACTTTTGGGGGATGTACTCAAATCATAGCAGGACATGGCATCTCATGCCCAATTCGGTGCTAACCAAAGGAAACAGGTCCTAAGCAACAGAACAGTACTCAGGGCCCATTCATGAGAGAACTGGTTTGGAACTGCATTTGATCCTAGCCAAAAGGCAGGAAGTAATGACTTTTGTATTCGATGAAGCAAAGAACACATGTTTTCCTTCTAGTCTCCAGAATTCTCACTTGAAGCAGGTCCAGACTTAGATATCCAATATAAAAGGTTACTGGACTCTGTCATTTAGTGGCAAGCAGGAGTTCCAGGCCCAGAAACATAGCCTTTGGAGAAGACCCTGGTCACTGGAATCCTGGCCAGATGCTCCGTGATATCACCTCTGGGGTTGCCTCATATCTTAAGGTTGCTACGGGCCATGACAGTTTGCTAAAAGACAACAGAAGTTGATTTTTCTGAAAATCCACCAAGGAAGTACCCTTTTCCCCTTCTTTCAAAGGCCTAGATGGCAACCCCAGCCCACCCCCATGCGTATCTTGGCGGTTCTTGCTGTGTAAAACAGGACCCTAGACAAAAGCAGCAGATCTTAGTTCTGTTCTCCCCGCTGTCCAGAAGAGGAGAAGTCATTCTGACTGCCCTTATCTTAATTAATCTGTGAGAACTCACTCTGCAGTCTGTGCATCATTGCTGAACCCAGCCACTTCCAGTGGACAAGTGTGTGTGTGTGTGTGTGTATGTGTGGTTTCTCAACTGCTTGTCCCCCAAGTTTCTTCAATGACTTTGATGACACAAATAATAAAAGTCACTTTAACATTCTATAAATTCTAGTGTGGAAATCAGTCATGCCCTGTTCATAGACAAACCTCTCCCTCAACCTTCCATAGAACATGTTTGACTCAGGATTTCTGTCCCTCTCCTCCCCCACCTCTCAATCTGTGGAGTGGACGGAGGTTCTGCCTGATGGAGCCTTGTTATTGTTCATCTCTCCTCCACTAGCTCCCCTCCCCACCAACTAAAGCAGGTCGAGGAGCTTTCTAATCCCTGGAATATCTGTTGTCCTCTAGTCGGGGGGATCCACAGCATGCCCCAGAGGAATCTGCATGAAATGCTTTCACAGGTCTCTTTCCCCAGAAGTTGTTCTTACCATCCACATGAGCTTTACATAGGTGAAAGCTCAAGGGAATGCTTATGTACCTTTCTGGAACTTTCTCTATATCATTCTCATATATACTGAGAAGTTCTGCACACTGTCACCTCCTTTGCCTCCAGTCTTTGCTTCCTCACCTCCGCGAAGGTCCCTCCCTGCACTGTAATCAGACAAAGAAGCCTGACCAAGGTGGAGCTCTGAGTGCTGCTCCCCGTTTCTCTGGGTTCACAGTCTTCAGTTATGTGTTGTTCAGTGTCTGAAATGATAGGTTTGAAGAATGTTGTGCAATTTGCAATTTTCCAGCTATGTCAAGGGGAGGGTAGTTCTGGTAAGTCTTCTCCCATGGCCAGAAGTGGAAGTTCTCCCTATGGCTATTTTCTGGTCCAGGAGAATCATAAGGGAACATCTTTGTTCAAACACAGCATGGTTTGGCAGAGATTCGCTTGGAAAGAGTCTCCAGGTCGGAAGAGGTGACTGAACATGCCAAGGCTTCAGGAAGTATTCTCTCTCATGGCCTCCATCCCTGACCCTCCCCACCAGACTCCCTCCAAAGGTCAGTCCCAAGGCTCTTCCTTGGTTTTCCTTAACACTGGAAGTATTAAGTTATGGATGAGCAACAAGGAAATAATCTCAGAATAGGCTTAAAACAGCCCACTGTCCAAGTAGACACCTTAGGCTGTTCAACTGCAGTTTCTATTGCATCCCTGAAGAGCCAGTGACCCTTTCCCGGCCCCTTGCCTGCCTTACTTGCCTCTCAAATCCTACATAGTCCACACTATGGACAATTTCTTCCCAAACTGTGTTCTCTATGAACAGAAGGCAGGGTGTCCACTATTATCCACCTGGGCTCCACTCCCCTAAACACGTCCAAGGGACAGGCCTCACACTTCTCCAGTGGACAGAGGCAGATTCATTTTCATAGAAATTGTCTTATTGAAATTGTCTCATTTTCATAAACAATATGAAATTCTTTTCCTTGCAGAAACCCACACCCCACCCACAGAGAAATGATGTGGACAAAGTTCTTGCCTTCTATGTATTTGTGTATTCAATTATTGTGTGGACATCAAGTGCCACATATACAACCCATATGTTAACGGGGCCTGCCTGGCATTCTTTACATAAAGAATAAGAGACAAAGCAGATATGTATACAAGTTTGGTCCTTGTCCTGATGGAAATGATAATCTATCAGTTCTTCTTCTCTCCACATTGGAATGTGGCACTAACCGACCAGAAGATTATTATCTAATTACAGGGGACGCACAGGTGAAGGGATGAGGGTGGCGTGATGAACTACTTATGCAAAACACAAGTAGCTCATTTTATTAAAAAAATAATTTAAAACACCACTATCGTCCATGCTGGGGAGCTAGCAATAGCCCGGGTGATGCTGGTTACATGAAGAATCAACAGTTGAAGAATGTAAACCCGTCCATCCAAAATGGCAGCTGATATGCAGAGACCAGCAACCTTGGAAACAGTCGCATGGGTAAATCTAACCAATGTTTTTCTCGATGATCCAATCTCTGATTAAAAAATGAATAGGTCAAAGCAAACACGGTAATGATGTTTTCTGTTGGAAAGGACATGGAGTAATTGGAATTCACATCCTTCTTGTAGGAATGGACAACAAACCATCATTCTGGAAAAAGGCTCCAACATGTATCTGCTGTGGGCCACTGCTGTTTCTGCACTAGGTATCTACCTAAGAGAAATGAAAGCACATGTTCACACAAAGATTTATATACAAACGCTCAGCGTAGCTTTGTTCATAAACAGGTAGGAATTAGAACAACTTAAGTGTCCACCAGCAGATGAAACAGAAACCTGGAACTTTATTTTTATTTATGTGTGTATGCATCCCCCCCCCCCGTGTATGTGTGTGTGTGTGTGTGTGCCTAAGTTCAGGTGCTCACAGAGGCCAGAAGAGGGCATCAGATCTTCTGGAGCTGGAGCTACAGGCAGTTGTGAGACACCAGTGATACTGGGTCTGGGAACGGAACTTGGGTCCAGTGGAAGAGCACGCTAACCCTCTGTACTGTCCCTCCAGCTCCCAAATCCGGAACTTTAAAATGACAAATGAGTTGAGTATGATGACACATCTGTAATTTCAGCTACTTAGGAGGCTGAGGCAGGAGGATCACAAATTGAATGCCTTCCTGGGTAACTCAGCAAGACCTTATCAAAATCAAAACTAAAAGGAGCCAGAATGTAATTCAATGATAGAGTGGTATCTAGCATATTCAAGACCTGAGTTTGATCCTTAATATAAAAATTAATAATAAGAATAACCATGAGCTCGGTGTGGTGGCATACACCTGTAATCCCAGCACTCAGTAGGCAGATGCAGGCAGATCTCTATGAGATCAAGGTCAGCCTAGACTATGTAGCAAGTTTCAGGCCAGCTGTGGCTACAGGTAGAGCTTATCTCAAAAAAAAGATCACAACAACAACAATAATAATAATGACTGATCTGAAGCAAAACGAGTTAAGGAAATTTTGAAAAGAATTATAAAAATTAGGAAGTAAATGAAGGCAGCAAATAGAGATGTAGGAAAATGCATCAAGATAGCAAGAGAACATTATAAATCAACTTATAATGCAATTTTGGAAATTTTGGTGAAACTACAGTTTGAAAGTATTGAAACAGAATCAAGAAAAAGCCTTGAGCACAGTAACTCTTGTGGAAATAGAGTTCCCACAAAGAAGGCAGTGCTCAGAAGATTTACAGGCAAACCCTAACAAGCGCTCACAGAACACAGCATCTGGATCTCAAACAAATAATTTCAGAGAATGGCAAAGAGAAAACACCCCAGCCAAGCCATTTCATGAAACTTGAATCACTTTTGAAAACAGAAAGATTATAGGCTAGTCTCACTCACCAACATAAATACAAAAGCCAAAACAATACTTTAGCAAACAGAACCCACAAACATAAAAAGCATTATACATTTTCCTAGAAATGCAAACATCGTTTAATATTAAAAAATCCGTAACTACAATTTACCAACTAACAGACTAAGGGAGAAAAGTATGTAAATATCTCAATAGACAGAACATTCAGCATTTATCTGTAAGAAAAAACTCTTGAGGAACTGAGGAGAGGTGGGAACTTCTCATAAATATAACTATCAACAACCTACAATAAACAGGCTTAAAGGCAAATTTGACAGGTATGAATGTAACAGCAAACAAAATGCAGATACAAGCCGTCTTTGCTTCTCTTTGTTTCCTTCAGAAAAGGAACAAGGTCTGGAAAGGAAACAAAACTAAACAGTTACAGGAGATAAGATCACATTTATAAAAATCCTGAAAAGGGGCCTGAGGATACAGCTCAGCGAGTAGGACTACTTGCTGCAAAAGCATGAAGACTTGAGTTCAAATCCCCAGCACCCATGTCAAACGCTAGTTATGGCCATGCAGACCTGTAACGCCAGCACTGTGGTAGGGGGCAGAGACAGGAGAATGGTTGGTGTTTGCTGGCTGCCAACCTAGCTCCAGGTTCATGAGAGACCCTGTCCCATGGGAACAAGACAGAGGGATTGAGTAGGCCCCCCATGTCCTTCTAATGGGGAGCCTAAAGCTGCCTGCTACATGTGCACATGTAACACATGCACATCGCACACAGACACACACCAATTTTTAAAAGTGAATAATCAATGGAAAAATTATTAAGATAAAGATGAGAGTTCAATACATGAATATATAACAGGTTTAAATATGCAAGTCCTCCTGTTAGACTCAACTGAATGAATGAAGAAAGAAAGAAAAATAAGAAAGAAAAGAAAAGAAGGAGGAATGAAAGGAGGAAGAAAGGAAAAAGGAAGAACGGTTACTGTGGTGTGCTCAGCATTAACAGGACACACATTTCACCCCCTCCAAGGTTCCAGAAACACCAGGGAAGAGAGGAGGAAAGACTGAGAATCCAGTGACAGGGAAGAAGGCTGTGAGATGCTGTTTTCCTAGCAGGATATAGCTGTGGTTCCTACAAACTTGCAACAGTTTCAGTTGCCTGCACAGGGTCTACACCAGACTGAGCTAATAGAACCCCAGTGGGCTCCTGGGGCCCCACCCCTCCCAGAGGAGCTAATGGCGGTGGAGGGCAGCTGCAGGAGAGGAGCCCACGGTATAGTCCTGGTGAGTTAGTCATCTTCAGGGGACAGTTCCATGCCCATGCCTACATGAGTGGCACTTAGGTATTAAGTTACTTTTCTGTTGCTTGGCTAAAACACCACGACCCAAAGCAATTTACAGAAGGAAGAGTTCATTTAGGTTTACAGTTTCAGGGGGGGAGTCCATAATGTAGGGGAGCCATGGCAGCAAGTGGTTGAGTAGGGAGCAAAGAAATCACATCTTCAACCCCAAACACACAGCAGAGTGAACTCAAGGCTGTACACCCCGAAGGCGTGCCCCCAGTGATGTACGTCCTGGAGGCTGCACCTCTAAAGGTTCCATAACCTCCCCAAACAGCGCCAACAACCAGGACTAAGTGTTGAAATACCTCTGGAAGACATTTCTCCCTCAAACCATCACACCCTGATTAAATCCGGTGGGTCACAAAGCAAAATCAAAACAAAACAACAAGACTTGGAAGTGGAACAGGGACTTGGTGGTCAGAAAAGGGCAGAGAGTTGGTGAGGGAGAGAGAAAGAGAGGTTGAAAGCGTGAGTGTGACCAGGATGTTATATATGTAAAACGAAATTGTTGAAGAATTTATGAATTAAAACAGAAAATTTTTATTCAAATATTAGCTTTTAAGCTTCTCAAGACATTAATAGCAGGAGAATACTTTGAAATATTCAAACAGATGAACCTGGTCCCACTCCCCATCTTGAAGTTCCTAATCTCCATGGTCAAGACATGCTGTTTGTACCGCATGCTGTTTTACTGCCTCAGTTCTGCCTTCTACTGTCTTTTAGGTCCCAGCCCCAAATAAGCGTCACAGCTCCTGAGGGGAGGCTTGTGGTGACCCCTCATTATCAGCTGCCTTGCGACCTGTCCTTTCCCTCCACTACCACTCCCATTTGCCCAGTGTCTAACTGCAATGAACAGTCGATGCAATGAGGGCAGGAACAGATATCATTCTCCACTGTCTCAGCAGCATCGGATACAAGGCCAGGTAACTGCTAGAGCTCTGGTCGGAACATCTGTGCCCCCTCCAGATTCACAGGTTGAATTTCTACCCCCCAAGGTGATAGGATCAGAGTTGGAGCCCTGTGGGAGGTGACTGGAGCAGAGAGGTGGAGCCCTCATGAAGGGATTAGTGGCCTTCTGAGGGAAACCTGTAGAAACCTCTTTAATTCTCTTGCTACATTTGCTGTGAGAAAATGACTTTCCTTGATTGAAGAGGCAAGATGTCACCAGATGCTAAATCTGCCAGTACCTGGGCATTGTGCTTTCCAGCCTCCAGAACTGTGAGACATGAAATTCTCATTGTTTATAAAACTACTGGTCTGGCAGTTTGTCTTAGCAGCACAAGTGCTCTGAGATTCTATGTATTTAATATTTGAGAAAAGAAGGATGAGGGAGAGAAGGAAGAAAATTCCTCTTTGAACAAGAAAGAAGTATGCAGTGTGGGAACAAGGATACAGACTTTACTTTCTTGGTAAATAAATACCACCATCTTTGCAATGTTACTTTTAAACCTCTGAAGCTGCTTTAACCCCAACTGTTGACACAATGGGATTATCTTTGGAAGTGACAGTGCTAGTTAGTAAGTACTGCTGGTGGACTGCACTGTTGGGAGAATATCAGCAGATGAAAATGAAGGGCCCCTGAGATGGCTCAGCAGGTCAAAGCGCTTGCTGGGCAAACCTGATCTGAATTCAATCCATGCTGGAAGGAAAAAACTAACTCCCTAAAGTTGTCCTCTGACTTCTACACACACAGGAGCATGCACGTACCTTCACTCACACTCACAGTCACATATGCATTATACATACATACACACCACCACGACCACCACCACCACAACCACCACCAACAACAACCATAACAATAATAACAACAAGAAAGGTGCTAAGTTCCTCCCCTCTATGGTGAGTGACACCTTGGTAGGCTCAGGAAGCAGAAATTTTATTATAATAGTGGAGAGCACTCACTGACACACTAGAAAGATTATGGAATGTTGAAAGGAAAATTCCTTAGTCCAATCAAATTTAGAAAAATTAGTTTGAGAGTTTGAGCAAAGAGAATCAAACAAAAGAAAGCAAAATAGAGGGGAAAAAAAGATTCAAGAACTGGACAACTTCCAGAACCAGAGCAGGTTCTGAGAACTGCAACCCACAGTGTAATCTGACATTTATAGAAAATGGAAGTGAAGAATAGAGACAATTTAATGGCTTGTAGCTTAATTAAATAATTGTTTACAGAGTTTCTTGCAGTGAGCTAAATAAAACTCAGCTACTGGGATTCAGTTCCATATTGGTTTGGCCTGTTGGACCTAGTCCAAATCAATGTCTCCAATAAAATTTTATTTGACAGGAACATGGGATTAGAAGATTCCAATTCAAATTCTAGATTCAAATCTTGGTTCCACAACTTTCTACATGAACCTGTGGCATCAGGATCTTTGTTCTAAATGAACATAGACTATGCATCTTTACTTATGAAGAGTTTTTAAATGTAGCACAATTTGGACAGTAACATGGAAGATTCTGGTCTTTGGTTTGTGGGAGATGAGGTCATTATTTAAAACTGTGGGGGAACTGATGGGCAATATCCCATAACATAAACACCTTCATGAATAAATTCTAGAATCAAAATAAATTGTATTTCAGTAGGATACACTGTTAGGGTGGAAACATCCATCATAGATTTACCTAAACTCGAAAAAAGTACAAGAAGGAGCAGGAGATGTACTTAGAGTGCTTGACTAGCATGCACAGTACCAAGGGGTGGTGCACACACTTAGGAGGCAGAGGCAGGAGGATCAGAAGTTCAAGGTCATCCTCAGCTTCAGCTTTGGCCAGCCTGGACTACATGAAACCCAGTGTTAAAAAAACAAAAACAGGGACTGGGTATGGTAGTGCAGGTCTTTAATCCCAGCACTCGGGAGGCAGAAGTAGGCGGGTCTCTGTGAGTTCAAGACCAGCCTGGTCTACATAGTGAGTTCCAGGCCAGCTGGGACTACAGGGAGACCCTGTCTCTAAAAGACCAACACACACACACACACACACGCTCACACACACACGCACATGCACACACACGCACATGCACACACACATGCGCGCACGCGCACACACATGCACACACACATATCAGAATTTTTGTTTTATTAAATCATTTCGTTTGTGTTGTCTGCTCAGGATCCCTTGAGTTCAGCATTCTTCTAGAATGGTAGGTGCTTAAGTGTCCGTACTGTGGATAGCTTCAAAATACACTTCAAGGCTTGTTCTGAACATAAAGCTAAAGGGAATGTGAAAGGCAGGGACCCGGACATGCTTTATGGAGTTTTCCTCTTCTGCCTTCAGCTCTCTGGTGACACCTACAGGTGATGAGAGAAAACAAACTGAAAACTTGAAAGCCTGGAGCCTAGGGCCAAAATCCGTTTGTAAAGCCAGGTGTAAAATGCGTGTGGGTCACCTGGGAATGGTGTTCTATCAGTAGATGAGGGATGGGGCTCAGCATTCTGCAATTCTGAGAAATTCCCAAGTCATACTAAAGCATCTTATCCACAGCCACTTGTGGAGCAACAGGATGGACTGTCAGAGGGGAGCATATTAGAGGTCGTCTTGATCAATCTTTAATTTTTAGGTGGGAAAACTGCAAACAGAGGAGTGCCTGCCTCCCATGATGTACACAATGCTTCATTTCCTAAGCCTCATTTTCTGGTCTGTCCTATCAAACTATGAGCCAACAGAAAGACTCAAACAATCAAATATACATCCCCCAAACATGCCACTTTGGCATGAGGGTTATTTTGAGTTGAAAGCAGTTAAGAAGAAACAGATATAAGACAACCTTCTTACCTTCTTCCTAGAGTGGGATGTAACTTTGTAAAGATGTCCCTTCTTCCTTCTCTACCTCTAAAATGGATCACCACAGATGACTTAAGACCCTTATCAGTCTGGACATCACACTGATGATGCTGTATAACAAATTAGTCTGTATCCACTACCACTTCCCCATGCAGTTGCTGCCCTGGAGACTCTTTTGTTGTACCACTTTCCTAAAAGCTCTGTTGGTTGTTGAAGATCCTACCTAAGCCTGTGCTCTAAGCCACCTTTTTGAGAATTACATTTCCCCTGGGCTTTCTTCCATGTTCAAAGAAGACAATGCTGGTATGCCTCTGTTTATTTTCCTCTTGTGAATCTGTTGTTTGTTACAGGAGACCTAGACAAGAAGAAAGACGAGTAGAAGGAAATGCACTTTATTTCCCTTCCCTGTATTTTCTAGTTCCATAATGATGGCATTTATTCAGAGCTTCCCTGCTAGACAAGAGCTGGGCATGTGAGGTCCAATCTCCAAAGCCAGGACAGAAGAGGGTCATGGGTGGCCGGGAGACTGAAGAGAATTCAAGGGGTCATAGGTAGATAAGACATACTTTATTCACCAGCACACAGGCCACAGGTAGGCAAACACAGGCCAACCCAGGCTGACTGACAGAGGCAAAAGGCAAAGGTATTCACTCCTGACCTCAGGGCCACATTTATACAGAATCACATTGAAGTGGAGTTTTGCTAGGAAGAGTTACATAATAGACTGCACCACTGCTTGCTGTAGGGTTCCGCAGACATCCACTTTCAGCATTTTGTCTTCTGACTCAGAGTCCCCGGATGTCCGGTGTTAGCCATCTTGGCCTGTGTGAGACATCTGTGTCACTGCTATGTTGTCTAAACGGAAACTGGCCCTTATGGCTCTCTGTTCCCTGTGGGCCGCAGCTCCTCTTTGCCTTGTTGAAGGATGGGTTTGGGTAGCAGAAGTTAGCAAAGATTAATTTGATAACCAAAGAGTTTGGTTATGCAAATGGCTGATTGTACTCTATTGGGTAAATTTTTCTTATTTTGGATGTGCTATTGACTGCAGAAGTAATCAATTTTCGATGCAGGCAAAGATGCTCCTGGTTTCCAAGCAAAACTGATATTTTCCAGATGGTAGACACCAGATCTAGATTGCCTGGTGAGAGGGGAGGAGGATGCTGAGCTTAGAGATGACAACAAGTCCTTCTTTCTATTATCTTCAGCTGCAGTAACAGTGAAAAGCAGATCCACAGACTGTGAGTACCTTTCATCTACCGAGGGACGATGGCATCCCCTCAAGCCTGACCCTTTACTTCCCAAGATATCTACTTCCTTAGACCCTGTAGAGAGCCTGCTCTCCACAATTGGTGCAATGGCTCTTAGTAACCATGGTATGGGGAAAGCAAACAACACTATTGATTTTTAACTCAAGGACACTTGGAGACAAATTAGCTAACCCTCAACTACAATAGGTGTAATTGGTCCAAGGTTTGGGATGAATTACCTTGAAAAGAAATTAGCTCACACCACACTTTACAATCCAGAGACTTGCAATGGATTACTTCCAAACCACAATAAATTGGCAAAATATGGAAAATAAGCACTGACTCATGGAATTCACTAACATTACCATTTAAAGAAATGGCTAAGGTATCTGAGTTCAGAAATAAAGAAGTTGACACTTGTGTGTATAATCTGGCACCCAGTAGTGGAAAATTCCCTAAACTGGGAAGTGGAAGATAAGAGCTTTATCCCCGAATCTGCCACCGACTAGATATGCCCTTGGGCAAGCAACTTAGGATCTGTGGGCACTCCGGTGCCCCTGTTTGTGTGATGAAGGAACTGAATGAGACAAACTCTCCATTCCCTACCGCTCCAATGTTTTATTACCTCAAAACCTGTTCATAGGCCAAGATGGCTCAGCAAGTAAAAGCACTTGTTGTGCAGGCCTCACCACCTTTTTTGATTCCCAGATCCCACATAATGAGAGGGGAGAACCAGCCCATGAGAACTGGTCTCTGAGCTCTACTTGTGCTCTG
The DNA here is from genome assembly GCA_035773235.1 of Eospalax fontanierii. NCBI lineage: Eukaryota > Metazoa > Chordata > Mammalia > Rodentia > Spalacidae > Eospalax > Eospalax fontanierii. The sequence goes on along the minus strand of CM069542.1, from coordinate 54,977,774 downwards.
TAACATACACATGTGTGCACACACACACGCGCCACATGCAAAACAAAAACCACAGAACAGAGAGAAGGGCTAGACTCACCTCGCTAAGCCTGTTCTATTGTTGCTGCTGCTGTTTTATTGTTGTTTCTTTAAACAACTTTTTGAGACAAGGTCTCACTCTATAGTCCAGCCTGGTCTTGAATTCATGCCACGGCCTCCCAGGCACTGAGATTATAGGTGTGTACCACCACCTGTATCTTCAAACCTTTGTATAAAGTAATAATCCCACTCATGAAGGCGGAGTCCTCTCGAGTCACTCCCGTCTTTAAAGCCTACCTCTTAATCTTAATGGAGATGCAGTTCAACATGAATTTGGGAGGAGACAGAAGCGTTCAAACCGCGGCACGTCCTGTGCGTGAACAGCGCTTCTGTCCTTCCACACCGTCTCTGCAGTGTGGGTAGATATTCTTACAGCATCATGCTAATTCCCTTGCTCTTCTTTTATTACATTTTAAGTGCTTCTTCTCAGTGGTTGTCTGGAAATTACAATTAGATACATGAAGATTCATGTATCACGATCTAGTTTGAATGATATCAGTCAAATTCCGACAACCTAAGGGATTATTGTGCTGTGTGCCCTCATTCCCACCCTCATCTGGGGTGCTGTTACCGTCATGCAGATGCCATCTTCACGCTCTGTGTCCCCATAGGCTTAGCGAGGTGAGTCCAGCCCTTCTCTCTGTTCTGTGTGAGGAACAGTATTCAGCACTCTCCACATTTCTGAGTCTTCCACCATGTGAGGGGCAGTGTCAGTCCTCACAGAGGACACAAGGTGCACTCTTGAAAACTGCTGGTCCCTTGATCTTGAACTTCTCAGCCTTCAGAATGGTAAGAAACAAATTTTTGTTGTTTGTAAAGTGCCTAGTCTCTGGTATTTTGTTTTAGCCTCATAAATGGACTCAAACATGTAGAAAACAACAAAATGGTAGAAGTAAGTCTTACCTTGTTTGCAATTACAACAGTTTATAATAACTCCTTCATGGAGTTGTCTTTTTAAGTCAGGTAGAAGGAACCAATGCTACCAACAGAACAGGTAGCTATACTGTCTTCTCAGTTTATCTCTGTCTTTATTTTTATTGGTGCTTTTTTATTTCTCCATCTGGTTCAAGTTACTGTCTAGTGTCTTTTCATTCTGTCTGAAAGAGATCCTTTAGTATTTCTTTTTAAAGTTTTAAATAACACTTATTTGCTTTGTGTGTGTGTGTGTGTGTGTGTGTGTGTGTGTGTGTGTGTGTGGTGTGGTGTGTCACACAGCATATGTGTCAATAAGAGGACAACTTATAGGAATCCATTTCTTCCTTCCACTGTGTGGGTCCTGGGCATAGAGCTTAGATCATTAGGCTTGGTGGCAAGCACTTTTACCTGTTGAACCATCTCACCAGTCCAATCCTTTTGGATTACTTGAAGGTCAGTTTGTTAATGAAGATTTCTCTGTTGTTACCTGTTAATGTAATTGATTTATTCAGTTCTGAAGCCAAATTGGAATGGATGTAGAATTCTTTTTTTTCAGCACTTTGAATATGCTGCCCATAGCTTTCTGATGAGATATCATCTATTAATCTTATTGTTGATCACTGTGGTTATTCATCACACCTCGTATTTCTCTGTGAATTCTGTCTTTGATTTCATCTTTCAATATAATTTACTTACACCTAGAAGTGGGTATCTGAGTTTATCTTATGTGTACCTTGTTCACCCTCTCGGGTGTATAGATGAGTATTTGTCTTCAAAATTAGAAAGTTTTAATTTTTATAAAGATTGTATTTCATGCAATTCTTTTTAAAGTATCAGAATTAAAATAAAATATATCGAATGCATAAAAGTTTCAGCGAAGACAGGATGAGTAGAACTTTAGTTGATTAAACTTTATCTAAGGTTGTCACTGGAGAGGAAGCATTGTCCAACACAATGATTCACTTGAAAGGAGACCAATATGCTGAATTGTAAAGTGTGATTGATAATTTTGCTTTCCTGAAAGACAGGAAGGAAACATTGCCATAAATTCTGCTTTGGGCATAAATAAAATGTTAAAACCTAGGACAGGCATGATCCTGAATCTTGACTATGGTAGTAGAGCCGTGAACCTACCCAAGTTACACACTGAATGTTGAAACTCACAAGGCTTTTTTTTTTTTTTTGCATCTGTATATGTGTGTATGTGTGTGTGTGTTCTGTGCATGTGTGTATGTGTGTTTGCATGTATGTCAGAATACATGTATGTGGGGGGAGGCCTGAAGTTGGCATCAGATGTTGAATTAGGTATTTTTCTTTTGCCGTGATAAGTTACCATGATCAACAGGGATAAGACTCCATCATGGCCTGGGAGGCATGACTGGAACAGAAAGTCGAGATCGAGAGAGAAAGAGAGAGAGAGAGAGAGAGAGAGAGAGAGAGAGAGAGAGAGAGAGAGAGAGAGAGAGAAAATAGAAATGGAGCACGGCTATGAATTCTCAAACCCACCAGCAGTGATGGACTTCCTCCAGCAATGTTTCACATCCTAAATAGCACCAAGTGGAGCTGAATATTCAAATGCATGGGCATGCGGGTCAGTGCTCACTCACCCGCAGGCGTCCTCCTCCAACCCCATGCACGTGGAAAGTTCATTGTTTCTTCAAATGTTCTTTCTGTCCTTTCCTTCTCCTGTCCTGAGAACCCTGTTGTATGTATGTTGGCGTGCCTGATGATCTCTGAGGCCTGTCTTTATTCTCATTCTTTTACAAATGCTTTCTCTTTAGGGATGCTCAGCATTTGGTGGGACATTTTTTTTTCTCCTTCCATTTTTCTAAACATTCTCTTTAGAAATAATTTGGGAACACATGTAACATCTGATTTCAATCCTCTGTCTGGAGTTCTAACCTCTGGCCTTCCTTGGAGAAGGTTACTGCTGAGGCTCCCCTGTGTATGAACTGTGCTTTCCTACTCCTTTGCACACTTCAGTTTTTGGTTGAAAACTAGGCATATAAGTAACACAGGGTGGCAGCTCTGAAAATGAGATCCCTCCACTCCACAGAAGTTATGGTAGATGTTTGTTGTTGTTGATATCCTTACTGTTTGTTTAGTGTTTTCCTGAATCACTCTTCTCAGGGATAAGCCAATGCTTAGACGGAGATTTTCTTAAGTATCTTCACCCAAAAAGTCTTCCAATTTTTTGCAAAAGGTTGTGTGGGTTTGAAAAATGCCTCTAGGGTTCTGCTAGGAACCACACAACATTGCCTTAACCTTTGCTTTCTGCATAGCCAGAGCCTCAGTGTCAGCCAGAGGCAAGCCTATGAAGCATCTCAGAGATTTTTCTGGGCATATTCACAGTCCTATAAATGTGTGTCACCGTCCAGACTCCCAGGATTACTCTAAAGCTTTACAAAGACCCCATACGAATGAATCTACTATTCCCAGGCTTCCTTTGAAGTATTTGGTCAGTTTATGGTTTGCCCCAACTATTTAGTGTGGCCTCGTGCAGCTGTGGTGGGAAATGACTTCTACTGATTGGTTTTAGAAATGCTCTGGAAAAAGGTGCTTCACAAGGAGTGAATGCTGAGTCAGGTCATAGAAAGATGTGCCTTGATGCCGGGAGCCATTTTGTGAACCACAGCCATTTCATATGAGAATTGTGTCCCCGTAAGCCTGGCTAGTATGAGCACATGTACTTTATAGATGCAATACTGTGGCATTCTTGCATCAGCTTCCTGCTATTTCCCTGCCCCTTCTCGCTGAGCCTGTGTGCGTGAAACATTCCTATATATATCCCTGTTGTCTTGCCCCCATTTCTCTGTGTCTCCTGTCCTTCATTTCATTGTTCCCCTCCAGGACAACCCACGTCGATAGTGTTCCCGCAGGCCGGGAACCTTGAAAGTAGATGCTTAACTGCCAGACGAGTCAAATGGTGACAATACTGGGCTGGAGAGATGGCTTGGTGGTTAGGAGCAAGTACTGCTCTTGTGAGAGTTCAGTTCCCAGTACCCACATGGTGGCTTACAACTGCCTGTGACTCCAGCTCCATGGGATCTGACATCTTCTTCTGGCCCCTAGAGGCACCTACACAAGTGGCATACACTCACACAGACACCTACACTCACACACACACACACACACACATACACATGCATAAATTTTTTAATTAAAAAAAGTTTTAGGGCCAGGCATGGTGGCACATACCTTTAATCCCAGCACTTGGGAGACAGAGGCAGGTAAATCTCTGTGAGATGGAGGCCAGCCTGGTCTACATAGTGAGTTTTGGGCCAGCTGGGGCTACAGGAAGACCCTGTCTCAAAACAAAACAAAAAAAATAAATGCTACAAGTGAATCGAAACAAATTTAGTGACAATATTAGGAATGGGGTTTTAGGGGTATTCAAGCCTGTTTCCGCCCTAGGGGTCAGGGTTAGGTATGACAGGTTCAAATCGTAACAAGGGCTTGGATCATATTTACAATAACTGCTTTGAAATCTTTGTTAAATCAAACAATTAGACTCTACACACAATTTCTGTTCCCTGCAACATTTTTTTGCTATGTATGGAAAACATATGAACAAAATTGTGTCTTTGCATGCCTTGTATTATTTTTGCTGAAACCTGGAATTTTGGATAATGTATTATGGCAAGTCGGAGTCCTTAGTACCACCCATCTAGAACTAGTTGTTACTTGCCTATGTGTTTACATACTAGCTGGGTTATTTTTAATATATTTTTATTCATTCTTTGAAAATTTCATCATGTATAAAACATATTTTGGTCCTATCCAGCCCCTGTTCCCACCTCCCAACTCCTCCCAAACACCTGCCCCCATGTCTCCGTCCCAACTTCATGTCCTCTTTTTGACCTCACTGAGTCCAGTTAGTGCTACCAATATGTGCATGAGCGTGGGGCCAACCCCTGAACCACGGCAACCAACCAGAAGCCACATCTCTGACTCTCCCCCAGCGGCTCACAATTGCCAACAGCTCCTCAGTTAGGGGTGGGGCTTCATGAGCTCCTCCCCCATCCTTGCTGGGATTTTGATGGATGACTGGCAGCATTACTTTAGTAAAGCCCATTTCTCCTTGAGATGGGAAGCTTCTGGCATTGCTCCTCAGGGGGCACAGCCTTGGGTGGGCACACCTTCTTGGGAGGAGAGCTATTTTTGTGAGGCTCTCCTTGGCAGTCTCTTCCCTAACCACACCCATCTGCTAGGCTCCAATGTTTATTTCTGTAGGGTTCTTTACAACACTCTGGGCCATAAACTTTTTCACAGTCTCATCCAATTAAAGGCCTTTTGCAAGAAATGTTTGGTGCTAATGGTTTATCCTGACAATAAGAGTGCTCTTCTTTGGGCTTTCTCTGATTCTCTCTCATAAACTTGCTGACCTATGGACTTAGCCTGCTGCTCCCATGAAGACCCACACTCCTGTTAATACGTACACCCATATCTCCGTTATTTCTTATGCATTAGCCTAATAGTACTCTGTTTTCAAGAAAGCCGGTTCCTCTGAGGAGAAAGCTTTGGACATGTCTGTCTTTTGGATCTGTCTCTCCCCTTAACAAAATCTCTAAATTACAACCCTGGAGCTACAGATGGGGAAAGAAGCCTGCTTCTCTGTGAGAGGCACCCCTCCTTAAGCAAAAGACAGGATGTAAGTGGAAGTATTAGCTCCTGGCTTGGCTCCCATCACGAAACCAGCTCTCTACAAACAGGCAGGAGCAGGGGTGATGGGAGCCTCAATATCCTCAGTGTGGTTTTCTGGACGTGGAACCTCAAAGCTAGGAGTAGAGAGCATCAGAACTCTTCTCTGTACTTACCGTGACCTTCTCTCCTACAGGGCACAGCTGGTGATAAAATGTTCCTCCCAAGAAGTGCCATGAGCCCTCTCCAGGGAGCTGTATGTTCTTGGCATTCTTTGCCTGTCCACTGTGGAGTTTCTGAGAGAGTGAACTGAAAATAGAGAGGGAGGGAGTCATGGTTCAAATGCCACAGACTCCCAGTGTTCTAACCAAGTTTTACTAGTTTTTCTTGAACAAATGCTTCTGTGTTTGTTACATGCCTTTAGGACAATTTCCAGAACCTATATTCTGAGGTTTTAATTACAACTTTCACCAATTTGTTTGCTTGGCTAGAACTGTGGAACTCTTCACACCAGCATCCAGCAAGAGGAAATCTAAATGTTATTTTAAGCTAATAAGATTGTGGCAATCTGTGTTGTGGTATAGAAAATTATTGTACAGAGAACTAGTGCCCTGCAGAATTGAAGAATCATCGATATAAGCAAGCAGTCGAGTAAACTGATAAGTAGCTTAAGTTGAAAATGAAGGTGTCTAACAAGGAATGGGAAACACAGCTGCCTAATCCGCACAGTGCCCTGGTGATCCTCGCCTCGTGTGGGCATGGTGGCGCACACCTGTAATCCCAGGAATGGGAAGGTGGAAGCAAGAGGACCAGAAGCTCAAGGCCATCCTCTGCTACAGAGCAAGTTCAAGGCCAGCCTGGGCTGCTGGATGACCCTGTCTTTAAAAAAAGAAGGAAGGAAGGGAGGAAGGAGGGAAGAAAATATGCTGGTTGTCCCTATTTCAACAGTGAAATATTTTAAAATATGTATTATTTTTATTTTATGTGTATGAGTGTATTGCCTGCACGTGTAAGTACACCTGAGGCATACAATGTACAAGGAGGTCAGAAGAGAGGGTCGGATGCCCCGGAACTGGAGTTACAGATGTTTGTTGGCCACCATGTGGGTGCTGGGAACTGAACCCAGGTCCTCTGCAAGAGCAGCCAGTGTTCCTAACCACTGAGCCATCTCTCCAGTCTCAACGGTGAAATACTTTAAAATGTGATTTCAGTTGGCACTGAAGACTCAATTACCACCTTTTGGAAGCAGATATTAATTATAGACAACTATATTACATTAGTTACTTTTCTTGCTATGAAAAAACACTGACAGAAACAACTTAAGAAAGGAAAGGTTTATTTTGGTTCGTGGTCTTAGAGGATCCCAGGACATCAGGGCAGGGTGGTGGGAGTGTGCGGCAGAGTGGCTTGTTCACATGGCCACTGACCAATAGGCAAATAAAGTGGGCTGGAACCCGACACAGGCAAAGCCTTGAAAGACTTGCTGCTGGTGACCTGCTTCTGCCGACCAGATGTCATCTTCTACAGGCCCTGCGGCCTCCCAGCTCTCCCCCGTGTGCTGGTTACTTTTCTGTTGCTGTGATAAAATACCGTGGAAGACAGGGTTCATTTTGGCTTATGGTTCCAGAGAACTGAGGCCATGGTCGTGGGGAGGCCTGGCAGCAAGGGGCCATCCTCAACTACAGGAAGCAGAGAGAGAACTGGAAGTGTGGCGAAGTCATGAACTATAAAATCCCGCTCCCAGGGGCATGCCTCCCCCAGCAGGGCTGCACCTTCTAAAGCTCCCAAAACAGCGCCACCAACTGGGGACCAAGTGTTCAATACGTGAGCCTGTGGGGATATTTCTCATTCAAACCACCACACCGAACCAGGAAGCAAACATATCAAACACTTCACCCCTGGCCCCAAAAGATGTGTGTCTGACTCATAATGCAAAATGCATTTAGTCCAAAACTTAAGAGATCCCCATAGTCTGAAGAGTCCCAAGATTGTTCAAAGGTCCAAAAATCAAAGCGTCTCAGACTCAAAGCAAGCTCTTCGATGTGAGTCCCTGTAACATCAAAAAGAAAAATACATAATTCTGACACAATGGCACAGAGTAAATATAACCATTCCAAAAGGAAAGCAAGAGAGCAAGGAAACTTTGGACCAACGCAAGACTGAAACCCAGCAGGGGAAACGTTACATCCGGCAGCTCCGTGTCCGTTGTCTGGGGCCCACAGTGGCCCCATCTGAGTTCCACAGGCTTGAGCAACCCTGCAGTTTTCAGTACATGTTGCCTTTCCTTTGAGTCAGCTGCACAAGGAGCCCGCAGCATTCCTGAGCAGGGCTCCCATATTCCCGGTGTCTCCAACACCCTATGGCCTCCATTCCCACTTAGACGTCACCCTCAAAAATTCGGACATAGCCTACTTCAGAGCTCACTGCCAGCAAACTAATCTCACTGTACATTACCTGCTGCCCAGGCTTTTTTTCCTGGAATCTTGGAGCACGCCTCCATGACCTTGTAAGTCTTGCATTCCATATTCCTACAGAATTATACCACATGGAGACTGCAAATTTCCGCCGCCTCTGTGATCAGCAGGCAGAGCTCCTCTTACAACAGCTTTAATCAGTGACCTCTAAGAGCCGGAATGACTGAATCAAGAAAAACTCTTCCCTAGTCCTTTCTGACCTTATGAGCAGTCTTCAGCCTGCATTTTTCTTGGCATTCTAGCCTTCTGAACTTCCACAGAGCAGTCTATTCTGTTATCCGTATAGCAGTCGAAGGTTTTCTCAGTCCTGCTTCTCTCAGTTCTTTCACAGTCCCCTTACCATCCACAGGGTCAAGTTTATTACAGCGATTATACCACTCCTTAATAATAATTTTCTGCGTGAATTTCTTTTTCTCATCACTATGACAAAATGCCTGACAGAAACAACTTAAGAAAGGAAAGGTTTATGGGCTCATGGTTTCAGAGGATCACAGTCCATCATGTAGGGAAAGACAAAGCAGAAGGGCTTAGTTCATGGCAGGGAGGGCATGCGACAACAGCTTGTTGATATAGTTGTAGACCAGGAGGCAGAGAAAATAGACCAGAAGCCAGAATCAGGCACAGCCTTCAAAGGCCTAGCCACAGTGACCTGCTTCTTCCAGTCAGACCCTACGTCCTCTAGGATTCACAGACTTAAAACAGTGCCACAAGCTAAGGCATGAAGGAATCAGAACGGGAACCTGTGGGGGACATTGCATATTCAAACCATGACACACATTTTGGAAGGTGAAGTAAGCCAGGCCAAGTGAGCCAAACTGTACATTTTGGATGAAGCCAAGACTTAATTCCTACAATACATAAAAATCAAAACTCTGAATGAATATTCACTTTACAAAATATTTAATAAATACTTTACCTAGATAGTCACCCTAATGTATTTATATGATTCTATTTAAATTGTTGGCAAAGAAACTTGGAGAAACAGAACTCTCCGAGTAAGGGAGATAACAGAATCTACATGGACATTTAGCCCTAAGTGCAGACTAAGCACATTTGAAATCATAATATATTGAATGGGGAAGTAGAATTTATACAATACTTTTCTTGGATGCTGTTACTTTGTGAATTAAGGAATACCCACCATTATTATTAGTTTGATTTAGAGTTAAATCCCAGGGCCCCTTTCAGCTAGTATAACGTCTCTCTGAGAATTTCTGTGTTTAGTGAGCAGTACAGCTGCTCTGGGCTTCATCCAGCTGAGGCTAACATCTCTATAATTCTTCATACATCTAATAACGCCTCTGGAGCCTTCTTCCTGTGATTAAATGCTACCAAAGGTCTTGCCAAAGCCACTCAGCAGAGGACTGGCACCGTAGGTTTCCAGTAATGCAGTGGCCACAGGCAGTCATGGCAAACAGCAGAATCAAGTTCTGTGGAAAATATATCACATTTGAAAAAGAGTCAGCAGCCGTTTCTGGCGTGGCTGATCCTGCGGTCACGGCGTCCCCTGTGCGGTGCTCGCTGGACATAAACACAGCGCACTGCTGGTGCCTCATCCCCAGTTCTAATTCCATGTTACTCCCCCAGAGAATTCTAAGGAGTTTTTATTTTCTCTTCCTTTAATTCCTCTTTACAAAGGAGATCAAGTCCTTCACTCTTCCTACAAATTGCATGGAAAATGAGGATCAATGGGGCAAAGCAAAACCTCGTTCAGAACAAGTAGTGTTTTTACAAGTTTCTTAAAGTTTTCCGTAGAATACAAAATGTTTAGGAATAAATCATAACTCTGGGAAAGTCTCATCTGGGTTTTAGAATGGATAGTCAAGATCAGATCCTTATCAAGCCTACCTGGAATGAGATTCAGGTTGATGGTGTTCCAGGCTTTGTAGGGTAGAATGGCCCTTTCATGAAGTTTTCTCCCTGTTGGAGAAGGCCCACCAGCCTTAGAGGTCAGCATATTCTAGAACTTTCTCAGCTATGAGGGCTTTGTGACTTACAGCTGACTAGTAACAAAATAGGTATCAGAGTTGCTGGCATAGTTTTGGGGATCAGTTAGTCCTTACCAAGATTAATGACTAAGAAAGGACTAGTATTCATCCATTTTCTGTTCTTTTAACAAAGTACCTGAGGCTGGATAGTGTGGTTTAGGAGGCTCACAGTTCTGGAGGTTCAAGAGCACAGCACAGTTTCCATTTAGCTCTGGCATGGGCTCGTGGCAGATCATATGACTGTGGTAGTAACTCATATGAAGATGGCAAATGGCATATGCAAATGAGGTGTTCTGGAAAGGCACGAGGTTCCTTTGGCATCCCAGGAGCCCTGTATTAACCCTTCTGAGGATGGTGTCACTTGACCTAGTTGTCTTCCATCAACTTTTAAAGGTTATATCTCCATGCCAGGGGCCCTGCTCAGAGCACACCAACCTTGATGGACACAATCAAATTATACCAAAGCACAGTAAGTATCTAGACGTGATGAGTAAAATGCCCAGATTGGCTAGGTGTGTGTTAAATCTAGTGGAATTTAGAGGGACATAGGTTCAGAATCTGAAACCCAAGTGATGACATTACCAAGGACACAAAGCAAAGGCAGGCACTGGGTGAAAGGGAACACACTTAGAAACAGCTTGTCCCACTGGAACCGGCTTGTCTCAAGCCGGCTCAGGAGCACTTCCTTCTTTTCCATTAATATTTATCATGCAACAATAAACACAAATTTGGATCAAGAAAAGCAAGATGCAGGCCTGGGAGATGGCTCAGGGGATAAAATACTTGTGCAAGCACAAGAACCTGAGTTCAGATCCTCTGGGTAGACAGTGTGGCTGCCTATAATCCTACTACTCAGGAGGAAGAGACAGAGGATCCCCAGGGCCAGTTGGCTAGCTAGATTAGCCAAAATCAGTGAGCTTCAAGTTCATCTAGAGACCCTGAATCAATAACCAAAGTACAGAGCCATTAAGAAAGACAGTCAGCATCAATCCTGGTCTTCCACACACAGAAACATGCACCCACGCGTACATATGTGCAGTCACACACACGAGAATATGCATAGACACATGCATTATACCACACATACACATAAAAACCATTTTTTAAAAAATCAACATGAGAGACTCAAAGCTACAAATGATGAACCAGACACGATGTGCTTCCTTGCACAGACTCCTCAAACTCTAGCAAAATTAGAATAAAGCAATGCCGCCTCTCATAGGCATAAATGTACAAGAATGAGCCCGTGGGAATGGGACAGAAACAGAATTTTTGAAAATGGAAAGCTGATGTCCAAGTGGTATCTGGCCTGGCTATCAGGAAAGGAGTGAATGCTAAGCCTGAAGTGGAAAGGCCACAGAATTCCTAAATAGCCTGGGGTTTGATACAGGGGTTTCGGGGTGTCTTTGAGAGCGATGGACCCTCTGTTGTGCTTAGCTTAAGAGGCTAGGGTCCCGGAAACTCAAAGACCACCAAAGCCACCTCAAGCCAAAGACTTTCGGGTTCTTGTCTTGTAAATTCGAACAATGAAATTCACAGACCACAGAGAGTGAGTTTTAGAAAGGAGAATTTTATTTTATGGAGAGAGAAAGCAAAAGCTCCTGTACAGCAGGGGTCCCCAGGAATGGGACACCACTGAGTCTCATTCCCTGGGGTTAATAAGGATTTAGAGAAGGGAGGAGGGCAACAGGCTGCTCAGTCCAGTTTGCATTCCAGGAGTCAGGTGGTCCTGGTCAGGAGGTCTCATTCACCAGGTCCTAGTCAGGTGGTCCTCGTCGGGAGGTCCTGGTCACATCCTCAGCTTATCTTCCAAGGACAGTGTATTACTTTAGGAAAAAAAAGAGAGATAAGGAAAAACCAAACCCTCTTCCTGGCCTCCCCAGCCTCTGGCTATGACAGAGCTAGAGACATCTTTAGATTAGATAGTCCTGGCATCTCTAGTCTCAGGTGGGAACAGATTTACTGGCATATCCAAAGAATTTCTAGTTCTTAGCAGGAAAAGAAACTGGCCATTTTCTTTTGGGGTCTTCACCCTGAACTGCGTAGCCATTTTCCACCTCCTGCTCGGATCAGTTTGGGCAGTGGCTGCTTCGGGAAGTGGAAGAAGATATGGCTACTGCCAGGGAAGTTGTTGAAAATGCATTTAAGCAGTTACCCTAAAGCCAATGACTATGCCTGAAACAAAGACCCTAGTTCTAAGACTGTGTTTGGTTGTGTGTGTATGTATGCGTGTGTCTGTTTGTCAGTGTGGTGTATGCACCTGTGTGTGTGAACACCCATGCCTGTGTGCATGCACATGGAGGCCACAGGAGGACATCACTGTCCTCTCCCATCACTCTCTACCTTATTTCATTTTATTTTTTTTGGTCAGAAAATAGACAAGTAGATCAATGGAACAGAAGAGAGAGAAGTAATAAAGTGGTATAAAGTGGTATAAAGTGGTATAAAGTGGTATAAAGTGGTATAAAGTGGTATAAAGTGGTATAAAGTGGTATAAAGTGGTATAATGGAGAAAGGGTACTCCTGGGCACAGCAGGCACGGCGCAGGCGGTGCCACATGCGCAGAGGAAACACACTAATGTAGACTCCTTAGACTTGCACCCTTTGTAATAACTGACTCTAGTAAAACTTCTAGAAGTCAACACGGGTGAAAGAATAGATGGCCCTGGGGATAGCAATGACTTTCAGGTCCTGATAGTTATACAAAGGAGCTGTAAACTAAAGTCCACACAGAGATCTGCGCGGGGATATTTATAGAAGCTTTATTCACAATGCCAAAATATGGAAGCAGCCAAATGAATGAATCAACAAGCATCCAAACAATAGCTCTTATTCAGGACTGCAAATGAATGAGCTATCAAGCCGTGAAGAGGTATCAAGGAGCTCTGAATGCATCCTACTAAGAGAACAACACCATTGGAAAGGCTTCACGGCTTCCTTCTGGGAAAGCAAAGCAATTAAGACTGTGGAAACATCAATGATGGTTGGCAGAAATTAGGAGTGAGAGAGGGGTGAAAGCTTTCTGTGAGACTGTCATGTTACATGTCACTGTACATTGTTCAGACCCATAGATTACATGAGGCCAAGAGTGGGCCCTGGGGGGACAATAATGTGGCAGTGTAGGCTCATTGGCTGTGACAGCTGTGCCCGTCTGGCGGAGGATACTGTTAGTGGCCAGGCCTACGTGTCTATGGGGCAGGAAATATATGGAAACTGCAGTTGTTGGAAAATCCTTCTCTGAACTGCTCTAACGCAATTGTTTCCTTTTTCAATAGAATTTTCTGAAAATTATTGATGTATGGATTTATTTTGTGTGTCTGTATGACATGTATATAAGTCTGTGTGCAGGCACCCCGTGCATATGGGAGTTAGAGGACAATCTTAGCGCTCTTTACCTTACACTTCATTTTTAAGGCAGGGTCTCTCTTGTTTGCTCCTGTAATGCATTCTTCTGGCTAAGTGGCCTGCAAGCTTCCAGAGGATTCTCCTGTCTCATCATAGAAGCACTGAGATTAGGGACATGCACTACAATCATGCAAATGCAAGTTGCAAATCAGAGGTCACCCAAGCAGAAGGAAGGCAAGGCAAAATCAGAGAGCAGCCCCACCCAGTTCTAAATCTTAAGGTTTTATATCCTAGGCCGGGAAGATTATAGGTCATTCGAAATGAACAATTACTATTGTTAACTTCATTTGTGTGAAGAAGCAACTTTCGGAAGCAGTTGTGGTCAGTAACAATGGCTATTGGCTCAGGATATTTGCGCAACATTGGAACCCTTTTCTCACAGTGGTCAACCACTCCCTGGAATTTAACCGCGTTTGTTGCAATATCAAGCAAAGTTCATCTGGAGTTCTAGTTCTCCCAAGGTCAGATGGAAGGCAAATGACAAAATGGAGGCCCATGACAAAAATACAAAAATGGAGTCACTCTGGTTCCCTGCCTGTGACTCTACTGCATCTGGCTTTTCACATGGGTTCTAGGGATCAAATGCAGATCATCAGGTTTTCATGGCAAGCACTTCTATCCACTGACCCATCTCCACAGCCCCATAATAGAATTCTTTTAATGCATTGTTAAAGCATCACAAGTTGGCCTTATAATCCAGCGTCTGTAACTAGGCAACTTGCTGAATCAAAGCAGCTGAATTTGAAGTAAGTTCAGTATCAGTTCCTTCAAGGAGTAACCCATCTTTCTCAGCTTGAGAAACAGAACAAGCAGCACCTTTCCTCATCTGAATCCTGTGAACGTATTTTTCACTCCCAAAACTTCAGATTTCAGCAGGAGACCTATTTGCCTGATTGATAAAGAAATGAGTAAATTTGAAGACCTCTTTTTGTAATGGAGCACCCATGTAACGCCCTTGATGTTCTGTGTGTGACGTAGCTGGTACCAACAGCAGCCAGAGCCAAAGCCTCTTTTTTTTTTTTCCTCTCCAAGGACACATATTGATGTGACTGAAGTTCTTTCAGTTGTTCCTCTAGGTCCCTTCACGTGCGTTGCTTCAGAGTGAGATCAACATGTTCTAGAATGCTGACAGCGATTGCTAAGAATGGTTTTCATTCCCACAGTAGCTGTAGGGAAGAGCTAGTGTTTTGGTTTTTTTTAAGCACTAACTATGAAAAATCATTAAATTCAATTTCATCAATCTTTGCATTTCATTGCATGTGAATTTTGACTGCGAATTAAACTAAATAAAGCACACTTTTCAAAACTGTCTTTTTAAAAAAGATAAGCATAGACGTAATGGAGTCTTGGTCCAGCCTGAAATTTTAAGCCATATTCCATTAGACTTTTCTGCCTAAGTCATGATGTGAACTCACAGGTGTAGTAAGCCTGCGTGCCATATGCTTTTCTTAACTTCAGCATCTTCCAGCTTCCTGCTGTTGGGTCTTTTTATTTTGATCATGTTTTAAAACTTTTGAGATCAACCTCCTTTTGTTCTGGTAATAAATCTCAAATGACCTCAAAGCTCTGCAGATGACTAAGTGTGTTCTTTTCCAGCCCACCATGTCTGGTCAGTTGTCCCTCTTGGTCTTTCACTTGTGGTATCATCATCTCCAATGCCTACTCCCTCCAACACACCCCAAGGGGATTTCTTCATCCAGCACACAATTCTGACCATGTTCTGCTTTAAATCCTCTGTATCATCCTAAGAACTACAAATTGAAATCTGAATTCCTACCATGGGAAAAAGCCATGAGCCAGTTCCAGTAGATATACTAGATAACCAATTATGTGTCTAGAGAGGCATGAGCAAGACAGCTCAGTGGGTAAGGGTGCTTGCTACCAAACCTGAATACCTGAGTTTGATCTCCAAGATCCACATGGTGGAAGGCAAGAACTGATAGCTACAAGTTGTCCTCTGACCTCTACATGAGTACCATGGCACGTGTGCCCCCTGTTCTGGTTTGCCTTCATTTGCTGTGACAAAACACTCTGACCAATACCAAATTTGGGAGGAAAGGGTTTATTTGGCTTACATCTCCTGGGTCACAGTTCATCACTGAGGGAGCCCAAGGTAGGAACTCAGGGCAGGAACCTGGAGGCAGGAGCTGAAGCACAGGCCATGGAGGAACACTGCTTACTGGCTGCTCCCCTGGCCCATGCTTAGCCTGTTTTCTTACATAATACAGAATGACCTGCCCAGGAGTGGCACCGTCCACAGTGTGCTGGACCCTCCCACATCACCCAACAATCAAGAAAATGCCCCACAGACATGGCTACAGGCCACTCCAATGGAGACAATTCCCTAATTGAGGCTCCCTCCACCCAGGTGTGTCAGGTTGACACTAAAGCTATCCAGTACATCCTCATACACACACACACACACACACACACAAATAAATGTTATTTAAAAGTTTACTTATTTATCTTTTATTTATGTGTATGGATGTGTGCCTACCTGAGTTTATGTGCGCCACAAGCATGAAAGTGCCTGTGGAGGCTGACAGCCAAAGGCCAAAGGATGTCCAATCCTCTGGACCTGGAGTTACAGGTGTTTGTGAGCTGCCTGTTGTGGGTGCTGGGAACTGAACCTAGGGCCTCTCCAAGAGCAGTCATCTTACTTAACCACTGAACCATCCTTCCAGACCCATAAAAAGTTCTTTTAAAAAGTGGACACACTGCCTTCAGTTCCTGATTCAGTGAACAACTGAATGACTAAGTTAAGGATGGACGAAACAAGTCCAGTCACTCTAAATTGAGATTTACTAGGATGCTCTACAACTGATAATCAACGCATGCTAAAAAGGATGAGAATTCAGTAGCTGCTCAGTCCATGAACTTAGATGCCTTAGCGGTCGGAACCTGGTGCTGAAAGTCTGGAAGATTCCTGGAGAATGCTGGTCTTCAGTTTACATTGGAACCCAAAGGAACTAGAATCTGCTGTCAGCAAAGTATGGCAGCAACAGCAAAGACAGATGTGCTCACCAGCAAGAAGTGAAGCTGGCGGCCGAGCAGTGGCTTTTCCCTGGGCCTCCTTATATCTGGTTGCTGCTAAAAGGTGCTGCCCACTCTGAGGAGGTTCTTCTCGCAGTTAACCCTTCCTGAATGCCCTCACAGATCTGCCCATAGGCATGGCTCTTATTTGACTCCAGATACCATGAAGTTGACAATCAAGATTAACCGTCACAGGACTGGAGAGATGGCTCAGCGGTTCAGAGCACTGGTTGCTCTTGCAGAAGACACGAGTTCGATTCCCAGCACCCACATGGTGACTAATAATGGTCTGTAACTTCAGTTCCAGGGGATCTGATGCCCTCTTCTGTCCCCCGTGAGCACTGTAAGACATGGGTGCACTTACACTCGTGCAGATAATACACTCATACATGTAAAATAATAAAACATAATAAAATTTTGTTAAGAATAACCGTCATAAGCATATTCAATAGATGTGTTGCCTCATGCCAGGACAATGTCAAATAACAAGCAGTAGGCAGGACTTACACTTCCTGTCATCCCTGGACTATCCTATACATTCCAAGTGGGCTCTGAGAAGTCAAAATGTAAACCACCAGGACCTCCTTCCTGTTACTCACTGTATTGATTCACCCGTGGAAGTTGAGAACTGACAATTTTTTTTCTGGCTGAGTTAAAGAGTGAAATGACGTCAGGGTGCTGAGACTGTGGCCAGACGCTGGGGCCAGCCTGGAGTCTTACACAATCACCAGGGATGGAACACTCACTCTGTTAGGATGTAGTGGGCGTCTCCCTCAGGGAGGGCTTGAATTCCCTGTCACATCTCTGTCTGCTGGACCATGATGGAGGCAGGAACTCGTCAATTATAGGCATCTGAGATCCCAGCACATTTTCCAAAGTGCGTCTTGTTTTTCACGGCCTGTATTCCGAGAACTGGCAGATTTCACTTTTTACTGGAAAGAAGTCAGAAAGTTCTGGGTGTAAATCTTTAGCTTGAGCAGGAACAAAGACTGGTGGAGGCCTGCCTTCCAAGCAGGTGACAGTAAGAGGCCTTGCCAGGTCTTGCCTGCTTTTCTCCAAGGCTGGCTGCTGACCCAGCACTCCTTATACCTTAGAAGCTCCTGAGAGATAGACACATCTGTCCTTCTGTGCTATTGCATGGGAGGTGGTCACCAGAAAGACCAAGTCATGGTCTTTAGAAGCACAGAATGTCTAGTCTACTCTCCATCCTTTTAGAAGGAGAGGAGCTTGTAACTGAGTCAATAACTAATCATGCCTATTTAATGAAGCTTCCTTAGAAGTCCCTGACACAGGGTTCAAGGGGTTTTAGATTGCAGAATGTGTTCATGTGCCAAGAGAGTGGTGAGTTCCTAACTCCGTAGGGACAGAAGTTGCTGCTCTTGAGATCCCTCTGGACCCTCTCTGTACCTTTTCATCTGGCTGACATTTTGTAATAATTGAGACTGGTTAACTCAACTATTTTCCTAGTTCTAAGATCATTCTAGCAAACTGATAAACTCATGGAGGGGGTCATGGAAAGTTTTGATTTGTAGCCAAGTTGGACAAAAGTTATGGGCGACAGGAGGGCCCTCTGCTTGTGATTATTCGGCAGCTGACATGAGGAGCAGTGTGTGGGACTGAATGCTTAGTCTGTGGGACCTTTGCTAACTTTGATTAATGTCAGCATTGAATTGAATTGGACACCCAAATGGTGTCAGAGAATTGGCTAATATGTCTTATAAGAACATGAATCCTGTCATCTCAGACCCCACCCTCATGACCTCATTCAAATTTAATTACTTCCCAAAGGCCTCATCTCCAAATATCGTCACAGAAGGGTTTAGAAAATCAAAATGTGAATTTCATTTGGAGGATCAGGGAGAGGGTAACACAATTCAGGCCCCAGCAGAGGACAGCATGGCTCAGGGACTGTTGCTTTGACATTCTAATTTCAGCTCAGTGACTATTCTCAGACCAACTGACACATTTTCTACCACTGAGGGACAGATGGAGTCTCCATGCAACAGTGTTAACCCATCTTTTTACTCACTCATTGATTTCTGAGCACCCACCAGACACATGGAAAGGATCTGAACTGACAGTGTAGGAGAAAGACAGAAGTAAAGGGAATTCCAGCACACTAGAGTGCGCTGGGCTAGAACTGGGAGGCACTTGAGGAGCTTCAAGTTCTTGCCATTACTGTTCACTGTGTATGGTGGGTGCCCAGGAATGGGAGGTGTCTGAGCTACGCAGTGAAAGATGAGATGATGCTGATCCAGACAAGGGCTCTTCTGGCTGAGAAGAGAGAAGGCTTAAGCTGGAGATCTGAAGAAATACAAAAACCAAAAACATCAAAGGTTTGGGCACTATTGTGGACTCAATCTAACTGGAGCCAAGTCCTAGCCAGGCAGACTCTGGGAGAGGACTCCGGGTCAGATCACAGAGACGGTGAATTTCCCCCTGAGGTTTATGAGGTACCCTGGAGGATTTTGAGCAGTAGAATGACAGGATGAGATTTGCAAACAGAAGGCAGCAAATCAGACAGAGGGGAGGAGGGGCTGGTGGCATGGTGGCCAGCTAGGAGGGTGTTAGAGTTAACAGTAGTAGGACTTGGAGGCTTGGCAGTCCAAGGAAGGAACAGGTTCCAGAAACGCAGGAGGACACAGTGTGAGAACACGGGTGGGGTGAGAAAGGGGAAGTTCCAGCTGAGGCTCTGGGTACAGGACAGAGATCAGCACAAGGTCTAGGTAGGAGTACATAAGGAGGCACGGGGCTCCCTTGCTTGAGGATCTTAAAGACTTCTGGACACCAGAACATGTGGTGTCCCAGCAGCTACACGTTGGCTAACAGCCATCCATAACTCCAGTTCCAGGGCATCCAATGCTCTCTTCTGATCTGTGCACAAATTGCACAGCACAGGCGCACTTATATACATGCAGGCAAAGCACTCGTACACATAAAATAATAAATCAGGTACTGGAAAAATGGCTCAGCGATTAAGAGCACTGGCTGCTCTTGCAGAGAACCTGGGTTGCATTCCCAGCACCTACATGGTAGCTAACAACCATCTGTAACTCCAGTTCCAGGAGATCTGATGCCCTCTTTTTCCTTCATGAGCATTGTACAACCATGGATACACTTACATGCATGTAGGCAAAACATTCATACACATAAAAAAATGAAAAAATAATAACTCAAAAAGACAGAAACGACAAGATAAAATAGCATTCATGTTCTTTCCTAAGCATTTGCTCCATTTCTTTAGCCAAGCAGTATCAATGACATGATTAAAGAGAATCAGAATGAATAGCCATAAAGAGAAAAAAATACCCTAGAAATAAAGAAAAAATTAAAGCTTCTAACTAAGCCCCTGAAAATCAAAAGGTCTGAAATGGAGAGGTTAGAATTCGTATTATTAAAAAGGTAGCGCGGGTTGGGGATGTGGCTCAGTTAGTAGTGTACTTGCCTAACACACATGAAGCCCTGGGTTCAGTCCCTAGCATGACATAACTTGGGCATGGTGGCTCATACCTGTGGTCCCAAATACTCTCAGGAAAAAGACAGGAGGGTCAGAAGTTCAAAGTCATCCTTGGCTCCAAAGAAAGTTCGAGGCAAGTCTAGGTTACCTGGAGACACTGATTTAGAAACAAATTGTGAAGATGCTGCTGTTGCTTTGTATCTAATCTACCTAGAGTCAAATATCAAGGTAGCTATTTTGCCAAACAACCCAACTCAGGACTTCATATACTGAGAGAAACAATGGATCCAGGTTGGAGCTGTTTTCTATGACAACTGACTAGCAGGTAAGGTTTTGAGAGTAACGGATGCATTTCATAGACGATTACGTTACGCTTGTGACATTCGGATTCTTCTGTGGATAATCCCTGGAGGTACTGTTACGGTTCCCCAAGATGGGGAACAGAGCAGGAAAGTTATAAATTTTATGCAAGAGCCTTTATGTCCACACCTACTTTGGCCTCACCTTACACCTGTGTCAATAACTTCATTTCTCTGAAGTTTCTTCTCATAAGCAGCGGTTAATTAAGAAGCTTTCATGGTCTGGCTTTAGGCAGCATTTTATTATACAGCAAGGATAGAACATACAGGCAGGCTTGTAAACTGTAAGACTTAATAAAAATATAGGACATTATATATATTTAAAGTGGTGAGATGTATATCCCACTTCCACAGAAAATCAAAGCAGGGGCAGAGGGCTGGCTCAGCAGTTAGGACTGCTTGCTATTTTTGCTGAGGTCTTGAGGCCTTAGCGCCCATGTCAGGGTGCGCACAACCACCTGTATCTGATGCCTTTTTTTAGCCTCTGAGGTCTCATGCACACACACATATGCATACACATAAATGTAAATCTAAAAACAAAAATAATACAAAGGAGAATAAAGGGAAAGCAGGAGAAGACACTGTGCTTGCATGCTTGGAAGAGAGTGACCCCCAAGTAGGAAGACCCTGGGGGTGGGGTTAGGTTGTGCATGTATGTGTGTGTGTGTGTGTGTGTGTGTGTGTGTGTGTAAGATGAAAGGGATTTGGGGCACAATTGTTTAACAGCAGTACTAAGTCAACAGGTGCTCGATCCTGCCACTATAAATTATTGGCTCTGATTTTAGGCATATTAATTATTCTCTTTCTCAGTTTCCTCATCTGACAAATGAAGTTTATTATGACATTTGCAGGACAATAAATGGAACTGGAAATCGTATGTTAAGCAAAATAGAGCAGATTCAGCGAGGCAGATAATGCATGTTTTCTTCATACGAGGAGCCTAGATTTCGTTACATATATACATGTATTATAAGAAAAGAAAAAGAATAAGATTTATGATTAGAGCAAACCACATGATACAGTTATGAGGATTAAATATGTTAATATATGTAAAACCATGTGGGATACATCATAAGTACTAAATAGGTGTTTGTTGTTATTGTTAATGTTTTACTTTTGGAAAAAAGACCCATTAGAGACGGTGAAGGAGAGGGGATGTGCCCACTTCCCACTGTTTGAGGCACAACATTAATCTCTCATGGGTGTCCATGAATGTCTTTCTTCCTATTCCTGATATCCAACAATTGTTTAACATAATACAGGGCATGAAATAATAAATTCATCTCGATTGATGAAAGGTAGACCTAGGGGCTGGAGAGATGGCTCAACGGTTAAGAGCACTGGTTGCTCTTGCAGAGGACCCAGGTTCATATATATATATGTGATCTAAACCGCATCTGTGTATGTTTATTTCTCTCACAAATTGGTGGACAGAGTAGTCAATCCAAAAATAAAACCAGTCCCAAATGTGCTGGGAAACTTTTTTGAAGTTTAGGAATAAAATAGTAATGCCAAGGAAACTGATTTCATCATAAGAGTAGATTGTATGTATGCATGAAGCATGAATAAACACATATGATAAAAATCTAAGTACGGAAGATATGCTATCTATGTATTCTAGTTCAATGTGCTCCTGTTGAGGATGCCCCAGCCTGTGACTGTGTGTGTGTGTGTGTGTGTGTGTGTGTGTGTGTGTGTGCGTGCGTGTGTTCTCTTTGTTTAGGCATCTCTTGACCCTTCAGTTCCATACATAATAAGGGAATGCCTTCCTGTTGGCCTGAACAGGGAGAATCTGTAGCGGACTTGTGTGTTTTGTAGTGAAAATCTAGATCATGCAGTGCAGTGGGCATTGGAGTGCAAATCGGGCACATAATAGATGTTTTGATAATAGTTGCTGAGCTGCATGTGGTAATTATAGGAGTTAGCAAAACCGGGCCGGGGGAGATGGCTCAGTGGGTAGAAGCACTTGTTGCCTGAGTCTCACTTCTACACGCCACATACCACACACACACACATATACACATAGTATAAACACAACTTTTAAAATTTAGCAAAACTTCTAAATGTTGTTTTCTTCTCAGCCCCAAAAGATGGCTACCGTAACCTAACTACACACCTGTCGTTCGTGATCCAAGACAACATAAATCTGTAGTAAAACATACTAATTAATACACACTGAAGACTAGCCTTTAAAACAGGCATGCATATTGTTTTTCGTCAGGATTTGTTCCTCCGAAGGGCTGACACTTGCTGACACACGCAACGAATTTGCTCCTTGCGGACATTCGCCTAGAAAACTGCGTTTGGTGACGGTTGAAACCCAGGGCGGCAGAGGAAACGGCGAAGGCGGGAGTTCTGTCCCTCGCGCCGCCTCGTAGTCGCGGTGCGCGCGCCCTTTTGAAAGCGTTTGAAAGCTGTGGCGGTTACCGCGGGTGTCGGTGCGGCTGTGCTGTGTCTGTGAGCGCTTCCGGCGCTCTGGATCCGGTTTAGGACCGCTCTGGGCGGCGTGGTCGCTTCAGCCCTTTTACCCGACCGTGTGACTGTGGTAAGGGAGCGCATGGCGGACCCGGGGGAAGACAGAGGACCCAGGGGAGGACAGGCCCTGGGAGGATGGGGGAGGACTGCTGGTCCAGGGGAGGATAGAGGCTCTGGGATGACAGTGGACCTAGGGGAGGACAGAGGACCTGGGAGGACGGAGGGAGAGGACAGCCACCTGGGTACTATGGCGACCCAAGGGAGGAAGACTAGGGAGGAAGGGAGAGGATAGAAAGCAGACAGAGCAGGGAGAGCAGCTTGGACAGGAGGGAAGTGCAGCTGCTGCCTGGGAACCATCGTGCACCTTGAAGACCTTGAGCCTGGGTGTCTCCATCGGAGGGTGAGGGCTCAAGAAAGAAATTCCCCCTTCTCCTTGGAGACAGGGAAGCACGTCAGCTGATGCTGCTTCTCATTAAGAGAAAGAGCAGGAATGTGGCCTGGGGAAGTCACCCAGCAGATAACAGTGCTTGCTTTGCATGCACGAAGCTTTGGGTTCGATCCTCAGCACCTAAAAGGCCTGGAATAGTAGTCAGTGCCTGTGATCTCTTCAGAAGGCCGGGTGGGAAGAGAAGGAATGTGACCTGGGCAATTTCATATTGGGGAACACTGAAGGCATTTTTGAAAAGTCAGATACATTTATATACCTGTATGGAATGTCATAATGAAACCCATTATGATGTACAATTAACATGTTAGTGAAAAGATACTTTGAAATATCCAGCACTGTTGAGCAGTATTACAGAGTTATCAGGATGGCTAGAGAGATGGCTGAGTGATTAAAAGCTAATACTGCTCTTGCAGAGGGCCCAGGTTGGTTCCAGATCCTATGTCAAGTGCCTGTAACTCCAGCTCTAGAAGGATCCTTGTCCCTGGTCTCCTCAGCACCTGCACTCATGTGCATATGTCCCTACATAGACACACACATACATACACTCACAAACATGCATAATTCAAAACAAAACAAAATAAAAGTTTTAAATATTTATCAGGGTAAAAAAACTAACTTGATTTCAGGACTTGGAAAACTGAGGCAGGAGGATGTTATGATGGAAATCAGCCTGGGCTACCAGGCCACAAAGCTCTGGCGAGACCCTGACCCAACAAAACATTAACAAGGCTTAGCAAACTAATCAACAGATGCACTGACTCTATCAAATGTCAGGGCCTTTTGAACACTAAGCCAAAAGGTAGCATTTCCAGTTTGTCTTCATTTAAAATATTCACAATTTTAAGCTATTAAGAACTCTGTGATTTAGAATTAATATAGTTATTTAACAGTGTCTATAGAATGTATATATAATCATTGAGTCATATTCAGGTCTGTGGCCAGAAAGTTGTCAATAGACTGGGGCCTAAACTTAGCCAGGAAAAAAAAAAAAAAAAGATTATCATAAAACCGTGAAATGAGTAGGTTGTGGCGTGTTTTGGTACAGAGAGCTTGAGACTAGAAGGTGTGTCAGTTTCAGTGGCCCTAAAAGGGGGTTGGAACCTTTGCCTTTAAGCCTAGGTTTGTGGGTTGTTTTTTTTTTTTTTTTTTTTCTCCTCTCTTTTTGGTCTTTTTGAGGCAGGGTGACACCCTGCTGCTTTTGTTTTCTTTCTGTTGTTTTGAGATGTGGTCTCACTAGTGGCTCTGGCTGGCCTGGAACTTACATAGCTCTACCTGCCCCTGCCTTCTGAGTACTAGGATTAAAGGTGTGCATATTAGGTTTTCTTCAGGATGAGACCTGTTTATAATGTCTCCTGGAAGTGTAAGAGGGAGACAGACTGTTTATCTTTCTTTAAAAGAAAAAAAAAATTTTTTTTCGAGTGTGTGCTGGGGATTGAACCTAGGACCTTGTGCATGCTAGGCTAACATTCTGTCACCAAGCTATATTCTCAGCCCCTGCTTACCTTGTTGAAATATATATATATATTTTAACCAAGTATGCATTCAAAAAATTTTTTTTAATTAGATATTTATTTAGTGGGGGGGGTATGCAGGCTTATGGAGGTCAGAAGATAACTTGTGGAGTAGGTTCTCTCTTTCTACCAAGTAAGACCCAGGGACTGAACTCAGGCTGTTAAGCTTGGTGACAAGTGCCTTTACTTGCTGGGCCAAGTATATATTTTATAGTTAAAAATCAAAACCTCTAATCAATAATAGTATGACCATGAGTAAGTAATTGTACCTCTAGGTTTCAATTTTATTCTAAGTAGAAATGGACTAAGCATTTGTTGAAGTCATTTTCAGTTCTCAAATTTTATGTTTATATGATAAAATGATAATGTTAAAGGAATTTTTCCTCATGAGTAAGAGTTATATTCTTTGTAACTGTAGTGTAATTAGCTTACTTTCATCATAGGACTTTCAGTGATCGTTACAATGGAAGGAATCAATAATTTCAAGACACCAAATAAATTCTCTGAAAAGAGGAAATCTGGTAAGACTGTATAAGTGAGAACTTCATTTGTCATTGTTGCTACTGGAAATATTTTAGTGTTTATTCCTATGTTACCATGTGTGAACGTTTGTGGCATAAGTCTTCTGCATAATAATGCTAATCATAGCAAGACTTACCTAACAGAGCAGGGCCTGGCCATCTGTGGACTGATGTTACTGTCATTCTGGGTTTTAGGTTCTGCCTGGTAAAGAGTCCTTTTGTTTTGAACCATTACGACCTATAAGGCATTGCTTTGCCTTTCCCCCTCCATCAGCCTTTTCTCTTCAGAGGAGAGGGACTGTTTCAGGGAATTCACTGAGCAGAGGAAATGCTTTGCAACAATTGGATATCCATATGCAGAAAACAAACCTCAACCCTTAACTCACATTATAAAGGATAACATGAACGAATCTTCTGTCTTTCATGTCTAGTGTATATATTATCTATTGATCTTGTAATCTACAATAATGCTAAACTCACTTTACTGTCTTTTTTGTGTGGATGTATTCATGTATGTATGTGCACACACACATGTGGCTATGAGTCTGGAGGTCATACAACAACTTTTAGGAATGGATCCTTTCCTTTCATGTAGGATCCAGGCATCAAATTCAGGTCATTAAGTTTGCATAGCAAGCTCTTTTACCTACTGAGCAGTCTTACAGATTGCTTAGGATATTGTAAGCAGTTGGTTGTGTAGATGAATGAAGATACTGTGTTTTTTCTCCACTCCAGTCTACGACTTTTAAATGTTTCCTTACTGAAGTGGCTCAGTGTATCTTTGAATAGCAGTAGTGTTAGTGGACCTACATTTGTTTTGTTCCCAGTGTATTATATTAGGTGTAGGTAGTTTATAGATGTCCTTTATCAGGCTCCAGCCCTTCCATTGCCTCTGCCTGCTAGTGCTGGAATTATAGCCCGTGCTCCCATGTCCAGCCCATAAGGAACTTTAACAAACATCTTTTTGTTCCTCATTATGTCCAGACTGCCCTTTATATTACTGAGCATCATTCTCAGCTGTGCTGTTTTTGGATTTATTGACTCTGCCATCCCTGTCATTTGGTGGTATGTTTCGCCTGATAATTTTTATTAGGTGGTAGATATTTTATATCATTGTTTTGGATTTTGGTTCTCTATAGTTTGGTTTAATCAAGATCCAGAGTTACAATGTGCCTCCCTTGTCTCAGTGCCCTTGGCCCGGCACCGATCCTGCCCTCTGAGAGGCAGCGCCACACCCACCTGAGAGCTCAGTCTGCTTTGCACCCTTTTCCACCACTGATCTGTAATTGGAAAAGTCAGAATCCCCCTTTTTTCTGAGAACCCTCAGGGAATTATCGATCTCCTCAGTTCTATTTTCACCACCCATCTGCTCACATGGGAAGACTGGCACAAAGTTCTGCAGATTCTGCTCACCTCAGAGGAGCAATCCTAAGTCCTAAGGGAAGCTCCCTGATCTGTCTTGGGACCTAACAGTCTACCGACCCAGAATACTGACCAGATTGAGGATGTGTTCCCTTCAACCACGCCACACTGGGACCCTGACACTGCTCACAGTAGGGAGCATTTACTCCAGTTTCATCAGACTCTGCTACAGGGCTTGCAGGCAGCTGCTAGGAAGCTCACTAACCTCACTAAAGTGCATTCTACAAGGGCCAGATGAGTCGCCTGCTGTTTTCTTAGAAAGGCTCCACCAGGCCCATTTCCTCTACTCTCCCATTGATCCAGAGGCACTGACAAACTGAAAAACCATTAACATGGCTTTTGTTTCTCAGTCAGCCCCAGACATACGGAGAAAGCTCATCTCTGAACTAGTGGAGGTAGCCCGAAAGGGTTTATCATGGTCAAGACAACCTGTGAAAGAACAAGGAAAGGAAATAGGAAAAGTCCTGGTGGCATGAGAAAGGCCAGGCAACCATCCCCAACTGCAGAAAGGCCCAAATGACAGTAAACTGAGGAGCCAGGCGGAAGGTGAATTGGAGAGAAAACAATGTGCCTGTTGTAGAGAAAGGTCATTGGAAAAATGATTGCCCCCAAAACAAAAGAAGATGGCAACTGTTTTGGCTGCTTCTGAAAACTGACAAGGCTAAGGCTTTTCCCTAAAACTCCTAGAACCTATGATGAGTCCTAAAGTAGAAGGGAAAGATACCAAATTCCTGGTAGACACAGGGGCCACTTCTTCAGTCCTTTAAAAAAATCCGCTGGGCCTGTGATTAAGGATAAGATTTCCTATACAAGGGGTGATAGGAAAGACTCAAGGGTACGCCCAAACTCAGGCAAGAATTACCAGTCTGGCACAAGGAACTTTAACCCACTTATTCTTGCTCGTAACTGATTGCCTGTACCCTCTTCTGGGATGAGACTTACTACATAAGCTAAGGGCTCACATAACCTTTACTGGGGATACTATTAACCTGGATCTCCAACCTCCTTCCATTCTGGTGACCTGTCCTATGTCTGAGGAATATCAGTTCTATGAAAGCTCTGACAAGTGAAATTCACCTTTATTAGAAAAATGGAAGAAGGAAATTCCTACTGTTTGGGCTGAAGCCAACCCCCAGGGTTAGCAAAACATCAAGTACCAATTGTTACTCAGTTAACCAGCACCACTTCCCCAGTCAGGGGAAGACAGTATCCCATCAATCATCAGGCCCACCTGGGGATTGCAAAGCACATCAACCTCCTCAGAGAAGCTGGAATCTGGTGCCTTGCCATTCCTCCTGGAATACCCCCTTGTTCCTGTTCCAAATCCAGGGCCTTTGGAGTATAGGCCTGTACAAGACCTTAGCTGGTTGAGACTATACACCCAACTGTCCCTAACGCTTATACTCTCCTTAGTGAACTGGCACCGAGTCATAAAGTGTATACTGTACTAGATCGAAAGGATGCCTTCTTTGCTCTGCTGGTCTCTTAAGGACAGCCAACCCATCTTTGCATTCGAATGGACAGACCCTGAGAGCTCCTATAATGGACAATTTACTTGGACTAGAGTGCCTCCCCCATTCTGTTCGATGAGGCCCTAAAGAGAGACTTAGTACCTTTCAGGGAAGCCAGCCCTTGCTCCAATATGTTGGTGACTTGCTTCTGGCTTCAGACTCAAAGGAAACATGTTCACAGGCCACTGAAAATCCGAAAGAATTGGACACTATAGGTTACAAGGTATCTGCTAAGAAGTCTCAGATTTGTCTCAGATTTGCTAAACTTCTGTGGTCTATGTGAGCTACCAAATCAATGATATGAAATGTTCCGTGGAACCTGATAGGATTCAGGCCATACTGAACATAAAAGCTTGAAACTGGGAGACAAATCAGAGAATTCCTGGGTGCCACTGGCTACTGCCACTTACGGATACCAGGTTTTGCCAAAATTGCTGAGCCTTTGTATGTGGCCACTGGGGGAGCACCAGATTTGGGGAGCATCAGAAAACAAGGCATTTGACCAGCTTAAACCTTGACTGAAGCCCCAGCCTTAGCATTGCTAGTCGTGACTAAGCCCTTTCAGCTATCTCTGCATGAGGTCAGGAGCACAGCCAAAGGGGTTCTCACCCAAACCTTAGGCCCCAGGAAAAGGCCTGTGGCATACCTGTCAAAAAGACTGGACTCAGTAGCCATGGGATGGCCAAGTTGCCTCAGAGCCATAGCTTCTACAGCCTTAATTGGTAAAAGAAGCCTCTAAATTAACACTTGGACAAGATATCCAGATTATCAGGTTGCACACTGTGGAGCCCTTCTCCAGTCCTCACTGGAGAGATGGATCTCTAATGCCGCATAACCCAGTACCAGGTGCTGTTGCTGGAGCCTCCTCATGTTACCTTCCTGAGGACAGAGGCCCTAAATCCTGCCACTCTGCTACCTGATGATGACCCTGAAATGCCACTCCACAACTGTCTGGAAATCATGAGTATCCTCATGAGACTGAAAGAGGATTTGTGGGCCCAACTCCTGTCTAATGCAGACCTTGAGTTATATATGGATGGTAGCAATTTCACCAAGGATGGGGTCTGGAGGGCAGGGGCAACAGTGGTAACTCAAGACCATGTGGTCTGGGCTCAGGCACTTGGGCAGGGCATGTCTGTTTAGAAGGCTGACCTAATAGCTCTAACCCAAGCCCTCTGGTGGAGCAAGAGAAAGACTGTCAACATCTACACTGATAATTATTATGCCTTTACCACTGCCCATGTTCATGGAGTTCTGTACAGGGAAAGAGGACTGCTGACATCTGGAGGAAAGGAGATTAAAAATAAAGAAGGAAGTCCTGGCATTACTAGAAGCCCTCTGGCTACCCAAAGCTGAAGCTATTGTTCATCAAAAAACCCACACCATGCAGGTTAAGGGAAAAACTTTTGCAGACTACATATCCAGAGAAGCAGCAGAGGAGGAGATAGAACCAATCAAGATCCTGCCTTTACTGCCCCCCTGCCAGCTCCTGGAGGAACCAGTTTATACAAAGGAAGAAATTCAGCTGGCAAAGAATCTCAGGGCAAAACAGGATACCCAAAATTGGTTTTGGCTAGAAGACAGGAGACCTCTATTGCCAAAGACTTTAGGAAAAGACTGGATGCAACAAGTTCACAACTCCCTACACTTGGGTACCACAAAATTGAGCTAGCAAAAAGGGACTTGTTCATTTCAGGGCTAAATAGGATTGTTAAGGACATTGTGGAAAGATGTAAAACTTGTGCTCAGACTAACCCTGTTCCAAAGTTTCAGTTTTCAGGACACAGACTAAGAGGTCAAATGCCTGGAGAAATCTGGGAACTAGATTTCACTGAAATGACTGACGGACAGTAGGCCTACTGCCACCTCCTCGTCCTGGTAGACACCTTTTCTGGATGGGTAGAAGCCTTCCCACCAAGATGGAGACAGCTCACACAGTGATTAACAAATTATTAAATTAATTTAATACCCTGATTTGGCATCCCTATTGGTCTGGGGTCTGACAGTGGTCCAGTTTTCATAGTCCAAATATCAAAAACCCTTGCAAAAAGCTTGCAGGTTGATTGGAAACTACACTGTATTTATCATCCTCAATGCTCAGGTCAGGTAGAAAGGATGAATAGAACCCTTGAAACTTTAACTAAATTAATCTCGGAGACTGGTGGAAACTGGGTAAATCTCCTTCCATTTGCTCTGCTATGAGCAAGGTGCACTCCCTATGTAAAAGAGGTTAATCCTTTTGAGATTATGTTCGGGAGACCCTCTCCTCTAGTCCCTAAACTAGGCTCAGAACATTTGGCTGAGGTCTCTAACCATAATCTCCTCAAGTTCCTACAGGCATTGCAGTGTACACTCCGAACCATCCACAACTTG
This sequence comes from Eospalax fontanierii, assembly GCA_035773235.1. NCBI lineage: Eukaryota > Metazoa > Chordata > Mammalia > Rodentia > Spalacidae > Eospalax > Eospalax fontanierii. The sequence goes on along the minus strand of CM069542.1, from coordinate 54,947,163 downwards.
GTCAAGGAGGCATGTGCCACAGGACCCAACCCCAGTGGGACCAGGACCTGGAGAGTGGGTTTGGGTGCGCTGCTACTCTGCTCTAAACTTTGCACCATGCTGGTAGGGATCTTATCCTGTCACCCTGTCTACACCCTCAGCTGTGAAGGTGGCTGGACTCAGTCACTGGATTTACCCAATCCCAAATCCAGGAAGCTCATCCAGATCACATCCCTCAGTCATGGAGCATCAAGACTACAGAAAACCTCCTGAAGGTCAAACTAGTAAGAAACTGTACTGGAATAGTACATGGGTAACTCCTGTTTTGCTCGTTTTTACTCTCACTCCTATTCAGGCAGCTGGGAATAAGCACACCCCAGTCCAATATCATTGGATGTTAAGCTGTACCTCTAACAGCAAGATCATAAAAAATGTCACCTCCTATGGGTCCCCTCAGATTACATTTGACCTTTGTGAACTACTTCCAGGAGGACTGCCTCAGACAGAGTTAGTTGCAATGATGAGAAAAAGAGCTCTTGAAATGGAAGGAATGAGTCAAACTCTCCCAAGTGGGAGGACATGGGGTTGCCGATCACCAAAGGAAAGAGACCTATGAAATTACGATTTTTATGCAGTCCTGGGGATAAGGGTTTGAACTGTAATATACCTGGTGAATGACATTGTGGAAAGTGGGGTTGAGAAACTATTCGGGCCTGGCTTGGTACCCAGCAAAAGGATATGTTGATTTCTTTAGAAAAAGGAAATTGGGATGGGAACATTGATCCAAGTCATCAAAACTCAATAAAACTGGTAATAAAAAATGGATTTGATCAGAGATGGGATACACTAAAGACATGGGGTCTATGCCTCTATGTAATGGGAAGAGAGCCTGGAGGGGAATTTACTATACAGAGGTTCAAAGTCCCCATTCTTCCCGCTCATCCCATTGGTCCCAATGGAATTTTAAATCCTCTCCTAGAAAAGGCAAAAAACATCATCTTCAGGGCCTAGTCAGCTAACACCCACCTCACAGCTGCTCCCTGCTCTTTCACTGACCCCAAGCTTCCTGGAAGATCAGAGCTCTTGATAGGCACTGCAACTTCCACCTCTATGGGGACAACACTGAAATCAGAAATTTAAGCGCTTTGGCAATAACTTTGCAGCCTGATCTCTGGGTTGGGGCTCCTAGCCTATGCTCACCCTGGTTAGATTAGAAGGACAAGGACTGTGCCTTTACATAGGAAGCTCTAAAATTGACCAGTCCCGTTACCCGGCCTATTGTCACCACTCTCAGCACCTAAGACCTTAACAGCGGGAACGGCACCTTATTGCCTAGTCCTTCTAAAAGGCACTTGGTTCACATGTGAATCAGGGTTTATGCCTTTCATTAACCCCTTCATTTTAACCAAAACATCTAACCCCTGTAATCTTGTCCACCTTTTACCTCAGGTCTATTATTATTCAGGTGAAGGAACAAGAGAACATCTAGGGTTATTGCCTGGGACCAAGCATCCCAGGGCTGTGGTGGCTGCGATGATCTTAGTACCTCTTCTAGTGTTAATTTCTTTAATTAAACATCTAATGGCTTTATTTAGAAGATACAGGATTTGCTTATATTTCTCTAAAGTATGTGAAATATTTTGGGAAACATTTTCTATTAAGATTGTGCAGTGATCAATATAATCCCACTTCCCTCAACTAGTGGGAAGCTGGTATTGCTGAGTCAGCAAGCATAGGACTAGCTGCCCTTGTGGTGCAGGACCAAAATTTTAAGCTTTTAAGTAAAGAAGTAGATCAAGACTTAGCAGAATTGGAAAAATCAGTAGCTGACTACGTCCCTTGATTCCCTAGCAGAAGTAGTTGTACAAAATAGAAGAGGTCTGGACTTACTTTTTATGCATCAGGGAGGACTTTGTATGACATAAGGTGAACCATGTTGTTACTAACTTACTTAGCACTTTGGCCGAACCTCTAATTCTACTTTTACTAGCCCTAACCTGTGGCCCTTGCTTGTTAAATGCAATAGTTAAGTTTGTAAACCAAAGAATTAGCTATGTGAAGCTCATGGTAATAAGAAGCCAATATGGTCAGCCAAGATCCAAAGATGAAGATGAGTCTTCAAGGGTTTGAATACCCTAAAACAGGTGTGGGGAATGTAACAGGCAGGGAACCAGAGTAACTCCATTTTGTAATGTGCCTCCATCTTACTTTTTGCATTCTACTGTTATATGAACTTTGTACTTATTCTCTTGCACCAGATGTGCCCTGTAAATTACAGGAACTGGCTGACTGCAAAACCCACAGAATGTTCTGATCTTAAGCAAACAGAAACTGTTGATGACCTCCGATAGCAACTTCTGCTTCTATAAATCAGCTTCTGCTTCTGTAAATCGCTTGCTTGCCTGAGCTGGGTTGGCAACTTGACCTGGATGCTGAAGCAGGTTAGGGCTGCTCTCTGAGTGCTCACCTGGAGCATGGGGCAGCCCAGCCATAATAAAGGGTTTTTTTTTTAACCTTGTTCCTTTATTTGCATGTGGTGATTCCTGATTTGCAGCCTAGAACATGTGGTAGGCCTGTTCCTCTTGAGATTAGCTTTTAAGCTTTTATATAGACTTTTGGGGCTGAAAGTTAGCTGTAGTACTGCGTTGTAACTAAAGGGCTTTATTCAACAGTCTATATGATACAGTGCTGTCATGCCTGGCTGGCAGTAAAGGGATCTTATTCCTAGACTTTCATCATCCAGTCATTAGTCAGCCTATTGCTTTCCTGGTTTGTGTGTGCAATAAGTACTTAGCCAGGCACTCAGCCTCCTCTTTCTTTTTTTAGCTCCCTTCTGTTCTCTGCTCCAAAGAGTCTCAACCTGGTCCTCCTGGACTGATGCTTGCTGTCTACTCAGTTTGACAGGATTGTTGGGCTGCTTCCTCTGTGCTTAAGCCTGAACTGCCTTTAAGTCCTACAGGACAGTGGTGGGCCTTAATTTGTTTCTCTTTTCTCCAAGATCCCTGCTCTGCTTTGCCTCTGGTCAGGTGTCTGAAAGCCAGCTGCATTTCTTCATTGTGAGATAGCAATTCTCAGAGCAATGAATTTTTGCAGTTGCAGAAGCAAATTCCCATATATGAATATGTATGAGCACCTGATGTGTGTGTGGTCTCCTTGGGCATTGTCATGACCAAATGATTCCATCTTCGAACTCTGCCATCTTAGGAAAATAACCCAGAGCTCAACTCTCCCCTACCCCTAGTTCTCAAAAATAACCGAGACATGATCTTTGTAGAACCACAGGAGGAGGAAAACAAGTTTTGCAAGGCCCCTTATCTGGTATTTTTAGCTGCTTGTTCTGGCTTCTGTAAACCTCGCTTATTGCTGTACCTAAAGGAAATGAAGCTGGAGCTTCCTCTTTGCAGCTTCAGATCCCGCAGAATGATGTCGCCACACACATGCTGTAGTTGTTTTCCTTGTGCCCTTGCTAGTTTGTTCAAGAAGTTTGAGCAATGTCTTCCCTGTTTATTTGACCTTTCAAAGAATGTAATGAAACCCTGACCACCAAAGCCCCTTTGCCTCTTGCCCTGCAATTGTGTAACTGTCATGGGATAAAAAATACCATTGCTTTTTTTGTGTGATTGATTCCCCCACCTGGACAGTCCCTTTTGCTGTTTTTTTGCTTTAAAAGGTTGCCCCCCGCTACTCCCTTGCTACTGCAGTTCCTTACTCCTAAGCTAAGGGCTGTAGTCCAATCTAACTTGAATAAAACTTTGAATTTGAATCTGATTCAGTATCTGGTGGTCTTTTCTCAGTGTTCTCGAACTCTGCAACAGCATATACTATAATGCAAGGGTTGACAGACATTTTGTAAAAGGCCAGGTAGAGGTAGTACATATTTCTGGGCGTGTCCATACTGTGTCCCATGTGCCTCAGGATGGCTATGAATGTGGTCTAACCCAAAATTGAAAACTTACTTAAGACATTATAATGGGATTCTTTGGTTTGTTGTTGTATTGTTTTCTTTTTGCTAACTAGATTGCACATTTCTCAAGCACGCTCTTTGTAGATGACACTGTGTCACAGTGTCAAAAAGTTGGACATGCCTGGTAGACTTTGAGGGCCATATTGAGATTTTGTTATATATTCTTTATTTTTAAATATAGTTTTGTTTGTGTGTGTGTGTGTGTGCGCGCACGCATGCGCACGCTATGGGCATGTGGATGCCATTGGAAGCCAGAAGAGGGCATTGGAGTTCCTGAAACTGGAGTTACATGCAATATTGAGCCACCTGACATGGGTGCTTGGAACCAAACTCCCGTGTTCTACAAGAGCAGTATGTGCTCTTAACCACTAAGCTATCCCTCTAACCCCTATAGTCTTTATTTGTAAGCGGCCATATAAGATTGTAAAAAAGAAGGACTGGAGACTTGACTCAGCACTTAAGAGCACTAGCTGTCCTTCTAGAGGACCTGAGTTTGATTCCCAGCACCTACATGGTGGCTGACAACCATTTGTAACTCCAGTTCCAGGGACTCCAATGCCCTTCTTTGGCCTCCTCGGGCATTGCATGTACATGGTGCACTTATATGAAGATAAAATTATTCATACATATAATAAAAATAATTTTTTTAAGCACATAAAAAGGGGTCCATGAGATGGCTCAGTAGGTAAAGGTGCGTGTGTGTAAGCCTGGCTACTTGGGTTTGACCCCTGTGGAACTCATATAAAGGCAGAGTTTTCCTCTGACCTCCACATGTGCACTGTGACATACATACACACACCCTCCACACACCCCATGTAACAAAAATTAATTAATTAAAAAAAGTCTTAGCTTGCATGCCATAAGAAACAGGCCATTTCCCTAATATGTGCTGTTATGTGAGAGTTCGCAAAGTTGTCCTTTTAAAAGTAGGATAGATAACTGTCAGATTGTGTTCTTTTCAGATAATGCTGATTAATCCTATTACTTAACAGTATTTTGAGAATGTCAAGATGCTTGCAGGGATCTCTTCAAATGCTAATTTTTGGCTTTTGTTTTTGACATTTAGTATTGTGTTCAACTCCTTGTGTAAATATCCCTGCGTCTCCATTTATGCAGAAGCTTGGCTTTGGGACTGGGGTCAGTGTTTACCTAATGAAAAGGTAAGTGCAAGACTTCTGATTTATGTGGACCATAGTCCAAGTGTACCTGGAAACAAAAGGAATATGAAAATTCATAGCTAGACTAGAAATGTTTCTGGTCATGCCTAAATGCTCTAGTTCAGTCCTTAGGACCTTTGAGAGCTGCCAGAGCCCTGCCTGGCATACTTTTCTCCTAGCTTTTTCCTGGTGGATTACTAAAAGGGAAGTAGTTTAACCCTTTCTCCTAGCTTCTGCAAGAGGGGAGTGGTAGAAATGAAAAGCTGTAGGTGAATTGTTGTGTGTGCACTTGAAATATCTGTGGGTGAAGAACAGCATGCTTTGGATCTTTGGATGGGGAGGGGCTCGTGCGGTCCCACTCCTGGCTGAGGGAGGGAGAGTTAGTTTTCTTCAGGGATGCAGCCTCTGAGATGCTACCTATGATCTAGTAGATGATGCTACAACTTGTGTACGTATAGGCAACACTAAGGGAACTCAGTGGATTTAAAAAACAATGTGAAGTTGGAAGGGAAAAGTAGTTGGGGGAGGAACAGGGTGGATTTGATCAAAATACATTATATGCATGAAATTTTCCAACAATAAAAAAGTAGTGTGGAATAACTTTGGATAATAATATATGGAACTAGTGTTTTTGAGCAACTCTCTTAAAGTTACATTTCTTTTTTAAAAATTCTTTTGTAAAGGCTGGGTGTGGTGGCACACACCTTTAATCCCAGCACTGGGGAGGCAGAGGCAGGAAGATCTCTGTAAGATTGAGGCCAGCCTGGTCTACATAGCGAGTTTAAGGTCAGCTTGGTCTACATTGTGAAATCCTGTCTCAAAAACAACAAAAAATTCTTTTTAAGATTCAAAAATGTTTTAAAATTTATTTTATGTATATGAGTGTTTTGCCTACATGTAAGTGTACCATATGCATGCAATTCCCATGGAGGCCAGAAGTTGGCATCAAATCCCCTGTAACTGGCATTACCAACTGTCAGTAGCTACCTTGTGGATGTTCAGAACTGAACCTGGGTCTTCTGCAGGAGCAGCCAGAGCACTTAACTGCCGGGCAAGTGCTTAACTGCTGGGCCATCTCTTCATCTTTCTTTTATATGTGTGTGTGTGTGTGTGTGCTGTGCTGTCCCTGCATGTGTGTATGTGCAGAGCATGTTTACAGTGCTCACAGAGGCCCAGGAAGGCTCACAGAGGCACTGGAACCTCTGGAACAGGAGTTAAAGGTGGTTATGAGCTGCTATGTAGGTTTCTTAAGTGTTAATTATCTAGTATCTTATATCTCTGATACATATAGATAAATGTTTGAGAAAATAGGATAGAAATATTAGAAAACAGTATAGCAATTTTCAAGTTTATTATTAAAGTTTATAATTTTACAAAATTTATAACATTCCATCTTTATCTTTTTATCCCTTATTTCGAATCTCAGATATTACTCAGTATGTGACTTCCAGTTGAGATAGAATTGCAAGAGATGCTGATGATCTAAAATACTTTAAATGTATTTTTAAAACAACTTTCTATTGAGTCAAAATTTGAAAGTTCTTGTTATTCAATTGAGTATGTATTGTGTTTTTTTACTCATTTATATATACATGTAAATATATATATTTTAGATCTCCAAGAGGTTTGTCTCATTCTCCTTGGGCTGTGAAAAAGATAAATCCTCTGTGTAATGATCATTATCGAAGTGTCTATCAGAAGAGACTAACCGATGAAGCTAAGATTTTAAAAAACCTTAACCATCCAAATATTATAGGTAAGCTTAAATTTATTTGGTGGCAGTATGTGATCATACAATGTTGTGTACATCTAAGAACATTACACGCACTCTCAAGTAGTTTTACAAATAAAAGAGATGGGCCTGGATGTTTCTGTCTAGTAGTACTGACACACCATACTTCAGATGTTTAAGTGTGGTTAAGATGCTTCATGGGGTTGGCAGAAGAGGCAGCCATGGTGCTGGTATTATGAAGGTTTCAGGACTATAGAATAGTTTTCCTTGAGAGAATTTTGGATCATTTTGATAGTTTCCTGGGTTGTTTTCATTATATATTTTTAATACAAATGGAACTAGGGAAATCATTCCATTTAGGAAAGCAAAGCAGGGTAAAAATGCTTTACTGTGTGGTGCTTAGCAGACACTTGAAGGCACTCCTACTGTGCCTTCTGGAGCACATAGAGCTGTTGCATTGTTTGTGTTAATCCAGGTTCAGATTATATTACTGGAAAGAGCCTAATTGTTGTTTTTCGCTAGTTTAGTAGAGGACTGTTGTGTTTTAAGGTTATCGTGCTTTTACGGAAGCCAGTGACGGTAGTCTGTGCCTCGCTATGGAGTATGGAGGTGAGAAGTCTTTGAATGACTTGATAGAAGAGAGAAACAAGGACAGCGGGACTCCTTTCCCTGCAGCTCTGATTCTAAATGTTGCTTTGAACATGGCAAGAGGACTAAAGGTAAGTAAGCTATTAAATTGTAAATAACTTTTGTGACCTGTGAAGAAATTAAACACAGTGTACCTAATGACAGGATTGATTTAAAAAAATTTTTATTTTATGAGTGTTTTGTCTGCATGTATGTGATGCACCCTTGTCATGCAATGCCTGTAGAGGCCAGAAGAGGGCATTGAATCCCCTGGGACTGGAGTGATAGTGGGTTGTTAGCCACCTTGTGGGTGCTGGGAACCAAACCCAGGTCCTCTGCAAGAGCAGCCAGTGCTCTTAACCCCTGGAGCCATCTCTCTAGCCCCAAAGATGGATTTTTTTTTCCTTTTTCTATGAAGAGTTTCTTTAAAAGCATTTATTTTGATCAGCAAAGTGTTGCTTAAGGCTTTAACATAAGCCTGAAATAATCTATATCAAGTAGTTTTTCAGTATAGATTGTATCAGAATAATTAATTAATTATTAATTATTAAGAATTAATTAATTTAGTACAAATTTAAGATTATTCCAGGAGGTATATCCTAACTCCTGTTGATAAAAGCAAACCTCTTAATGATTACTTATGGGATGTTAACTTTTATCATCATTAATATATATCTATAGGCCCAAAGAAAAAAGCCTTCTCAGTGATATGCAAAGGAGTTTCTATGTTTTTGAATAGATACAATGTAAAGAATTTTAAAAATTGCATATACTAGTGAAACACTAGTAACCGACTCTAGAAAACTACTAGGTGACTAACAATGTAATGATAGTGATGTCAGAATTCAATGATGTTGGAGTTACACATTACGATTGCATGTGCAGTGATTTATAAAACAAGATTGGGAAAGAAGTTGTAAATATATTTTAGTACATTTATAGACAGGCAGTTTTAAATGGATAGGATATATAGAAACATCTGAATTATTTCGCAACTAAGGGGTTTAAGTATACATGGGATAGGGAGCAATTAAAACAACTATAGTCCTGACCTGGAGGTGTACACTTCTAATTCCAGCACTCCGGAGGCAGAGGTAGGCAGAGGTAGGCAGAGGCAGGTGAGATCAAGGCTAGCCTGGACTGTATAACAAGCTTCAGGCCAACTGGGGCAACAGGGAAGGCCCTGTCTAAAAAATATGGTAAAATAAAATAGCATAGTAGGCTCTTGTGTAAAGAGCTGACCACAGCAAGAATGTCAAGAACGGTAAGCCACACTGGTAAAGAAATGCTCTGGTGCTCACAAGTGAACAGACAGCCATTTTGCAAAACAGTTCAAAATGTGACTGTCATAATTTGAAATCCAAAAGAGGTTAATGTGTGAACCCAAACAGAGCTTTAAATGGTGTTTCTGCTTCACAGGCAGAAGCTCATGAATTATAGTGACCACATATCACCTGTCAGTCTTGCATTATCTCACAATTGGAGGTAATTTCCTCATTGTGAAGATTCCAGAATTATTGCTAACACTGCTGGCCTTGAGTGAAATTGCAGTGTTTTGAAATCTGCAGTAGCATCTTCTGATATAAAAATATATTGGATGTGATTGAAAATCCAGAGTATCTTTAAAAAGTCTTTTAGACTTCTTGGCTTTAGACAATTTGAAATGACAAATCTGTGGCTTCATATAGCTATTTAAATAGTTTTGATGAACAACGGGAGTTCAAATCATTTATTTCTACTTTTTCTTAGTGTCTATCTCTGCTTATATGTAATATTTAATAATTTTAGTATCTGCATCAAGAAAAGAAGCTGCTTCATGGAGACATAAAGTCTTCAAATGTTGTAATTAAAGGTGACTTTGAAACAGTTAAGATCTGTGATGTTGGAGTCTCTCTGCCACTGGATGAAAACATGACTGGTGAGGAGGGTTGTTTTCAATTTTGAATTTCATATAGTTTTCAAACTTTTAACTTTTGTATTCTAAAACTTACTAAATCTATGTGGTTTGTAAACGAACTATTTTTGTGTATATCATACAGAGCACCGTTTTACTATCCTGCTTTCACTGAGCCTCCAGTCTAAAGCCAAGAAGTCTTAAAGACTTTTTAAAGATACTCTGGATTCTCAAACACATGTACAATATGAATTATTACTTCTTATTTGGATGCCTGTGTATTGTTTGTTTTATTTGACAAGGTCATCTTGGGCTGGCTGGAACTCACAGTCGAAGCTTCCCCAGTGGTGTGGTCAGTCATGTGCCACGACACTGGCCTTTGGTATTTGAACTGGAGATAGCTTTGGGAGAGATATCTAATCAGGACTGAAACTTTTAAGTTGTAAAATATCTGAGAATGAATTTATTTAGTGTTAGAGAAGTGATAAGATTCTGGAAACTAATAGAAGTAAGTAGCATGGAACTAGAGTTTTAAAAAATCAGATAATTTCCCTAGAGCTGCCTGGTCACATTTCAGGAGGTCAATGTGACCTGATAACTCTTAGTGTACTGGACATTTCAATTTTCATCATCTTGGAAAGTTCTTTTGGACAGTGCTGCTCTAGAAAGTCTTCCCAAAACAAATGCTCCAGTCCAGAAACGATAGAAGTCACTTCCATTCAAAACTCACTGAGCGGACCTACTCACATGGCTTCACCCAATCACAAGAGACCAAAATACAATCATTGTGGCTAAAGGTGCCAAGCATGACAACTTATCAGATGAACTGTCCTGGTTACTACCATAATGGCAACATTTTAGAGGCCAGTTTAGAAACTTGTACTTTATTTTTTAAAATTAACTACATTTATTTTTAAAGACTTATTTTTATTTGTGTGCGTATATGCGTACATGCGTGTGTGTGTATGTGTGTGTGTGCGTATGCCACGTGTTTTTTGGGTGCCTGAGGAGGCCAGAAGAGGGTGTTGGATTCCCTGGAGCTAGAGTTATAGGTAGTTGTTGTAAGCTGCCTGACATAGTACTAGGAACAGATTTCAAGCCTTCTAGAAGAGCAATACGCATTCTTACCTGCTGAGTCTTCTCTCTAGCTACCACTGTATTTATTTGTGTGTGTTTTTGTGGGCATGCACACACCACAGAGCTCTCTGGGGGTCAGAGAACAGCTTGCCATGCTTGGTGGTAGGTGTCTTTACCCACAGAGCCATCCTTTAAAAAGGAATCCTTAAAAATATTTATGCATTTCCATGTGGGTCCATCCACTGGAGCCTGTTCAACTGAACAAGAATCTCACTGTTAAACAAGACCAATTCTCCCCCTGCAGGCAGCCAGTAGTTCTTCAGGTAGGGCTGGAGTTTCTCACCCACTTTTCCACATTTGTCTGTCTGTCTGGGCTGTCACCGTTGCTGTACGTTTATCTGAGTAACTGCCCAGTTGTCTGGAAAACTGTCTTCTTGCAGTTGTCCTCACCTCAGGCTCCTAGGACCTTGTTGCCATATCTTCCATAGTGGGCGTTGAGCCTTGAGAAGCGGAAGTTTGATACAGGTGTTTGGGGACACAAATGTCACTCTATATGTTTATGTGTATATATATATATATATATATATATATATATATATATATATTAGTATACATATATATTATATATATATATGAGTACATGAAATTGGGCAGGGTGGGTGCAGAAAGTCTAAATATGATCAAAATATATTGTATAAAATTTGCAAAAATTCAATTAAAATTTTATATTTGGTCTTTTTAAGACAGTCTTCCTGTAGTCACAGCTGGCCTGAACTTGCTATGTAGACCAGGCTGGCCTCCATTTCGCAAAGATCTGCCTGCCTCTACCTCCCAAGTGTGGGGATTAAAGGCATGGGCTACCATGTCTGGTAATAAGAATATTTTTATTTTTTAAGATGTTATTATTTTTATTTTGTGTGCATGTATGTAAGTGTACCTGTGTCCTCCAGTGCCTGTGGAGGTCAGAAGAGGGTGTCAGATCCCCTGGAACTGGAGTTATATAATATTGTTAGCTGCCATGTGGGTTCTGCTAATCAAACTTGGGTCCTCTGCAAAGCAGCCAGTGCTCTTAACCACTGAGCCATCTCTCCAGCCCCATAAAAATATTTTTTAAATGCAGCTTCACAGGACTAGAGTGATGGCTCAGCAGTTAAGAGCATTGACTGCTCTTGCAGAGGACCTGGTTTCAATTCCCAGCACCCTCATGGTGGCTAACAACCATCCATAACTCCAGTTCCAGGGGATCTGACACCTTCTTCTGACCTAGAAGGGCATTGTGTGACACGGGTATACTTATACACATGCAAGCAATACACTCATACATGTAAAATAAAAATATCAATATATATATATTTTAAATGCAGCTTTATAAGACACCTTCCTAGCTTCCAAACTATGTGGAATAAATGTTTTTCTGTTTGGTTAGTTGGCTTTTTTTTCGGCGGGGGGGTGTCTTTTTTGAGACGGGGTCTCTTTGTAGCCATAGCTAGCCTAGAACTTGCTATGGAGACCAAGCTGGCCTTGATATCACAGAGATCTGCCTGCCTCTTGTCTCCCAAGTGCTGAGATTAAAGACATGGGTCACTACACCTAACATAATTTTTTTTTAATTAAAAAACATTAATGCATTTTTCCTATTCCATCCCCAAGAAATCGTTGGATAATGCAGTTTTACAATAATCTGATATATTTAGTTAAAGAAAACTTCACGTTCTGAAAGACACAAGCCATAACTAGGTTCATAGAAAAATATAGTTGAGACAAAAGACTTAAAAGTTATCCAACTTTGAAAACAAAGCCTTAATAAAAACAGTGATAATTAGATTAAAATATTAACATGTTTCTTGTCTGGTACCCAGCCCAGCATCAGTCAGTCATTCCATTGCAGTCATAAACTCTGGGTTTGTGTTTTCTTGAAGGTTTATATGAAATATTTTCAGTAGATATTTTTCATTAAAATGAAATTCCTTTTCCACTCAGAATCATTGCAAGCACAGGGGAGATGTACTGGCAGCTCCTTCCCTGCACTCCAACCTCAGCAGAGTGTTCTGCTGCACAGCAGAGCAGTTCTTCCAGTCTTCCACTGAGGGCAGGGCTTCTACAGGCTGCGATTCTATTTGGGAAGAAATTACCAGTCATGTTAAAAATAACAGTGTACTGGAGAAGTATTACAGAGTTAATGTTTTTACTAATTTAAACTAATCTTTTGCAAAAATATACACTGTAACAGAACTAACTATAGGTAAGAATGTTTAAGAATGTCCACTCCTGAGAAGTGACTAATGACTTTAAAGTGTGTGTCAGATGCTGCTAGGCTCTGTGGATGTAAAAGAGTGGGACAAGTGTCATCACTTTGTTAAAGCCCATAATCCAGGATGGAAAGTAGCTTTTGAGTGGATAGTAATAAGAGTCTCGTGTCACAGTCTACACAACTACAATGTAAACATGACAGAAATGGGAAAGCCCTGTCAACTAAAAGGGATGACTAATTAATTCCTGATTGTGTCAAACTTACGAGAACCATCTCATCTTTCTTTAACATGTGGAAGACCTGTTTCATGTGGCTATGTTAGTTACTTGTCTCCTTGTTGTGATAAAATACTCTGAGGAAAGCAACTTAAGGAAGAGTGGTAATGACACAACTCAGTAGGTAAAACTGTCAACTCTGATGACCTGAGTTCAATTCTCAGGACCCCGTGGTGAAAAGAGAGAAATGACTCCTGCAAGTTGTCCTCTGACCATCACCATCACCACCACCAACACACACACACACACACACACACACACACACACACCATAGCACCTGAGTGCCCACACACATACACATAAACATACACACCCAATAAGTCATTTTTTAAAAAGAAGGAAGAATTTATCTTGGCTCACAGTTCCAGTGTACTGCCCATCGTTGTGGGGAATTCATGGCAGCAGGAACTTGAGGCAACTGGTCATATTGTATCTCTGCTCTGGAAGCAGAGGGAGGGAGGGAAAGGAGGAGGGGGAGAGAAACAGGAAGGAGCAAGGGTAAGATATGCCCCCCGCCCAGGATGTGCTCTAGTGACCACTAAATACATTCCACTTCCCAATAACACCACCACATTATGAATCTGTGAAGGGATCAGTTATTTATTAGGTCAGACTTCTCACAATCTGTCAGAAAATATTTCCCAGATGCACTCACTAAATAGTACTTTACGTCTTCTAGGCCTTCAGGAATCAGTCAGGCTGATGTGGATCACCCTTACATTTTCCCTTTAACTCTTCAAGTGTTTCTTTTCTTGTAAATGCTGAGACCCTCCAAGTAGAAATTTGAGGTTTGAAGATAAACTTGGTTTTCCCCTGTTCTATGATAGTGAGTTATAAGCATTTTGGTTTCAACTCTATCCTTATTTGTGAAGAAATGGAAATTATAATGATGAAATATACTCTAACACTGTCCCAGTGATTGTTTGTAAGACATTATCTTAATTACAGAAATAGAGTTTTTAAATATGTAAAGGAAAATTTAACATATGGAAGTCATGGGATAAGTTGGTTGGCCACAGTGGAATTAAAAATGACTAATAAGGTATCTAGGGAAATCCTAAGTAAATTTACACACCCTTAAAGAAAATAATGAGGGAATCTGAGATTGTTTTGAATTGAGTAATAGGAGCATAGCATGTAAAAATGTGTGAGAAACAGGTGAGGCAGGGGTAGAGGGAAAAGTCCAAGTCCTTGACCCGAGTCCCTGTGAAATAGAAAAGAGTGAAACATCCAGATGGTGAAAGGAGGAAACTAAGACAGGAATAGAATCAATGGAAGAAAACAAACAGTGGAAAAATGCTAATAAAGCAAAAGCTGGTTTTGTGGAAAAGCTAAAGGTATAAACCCTTACCAAGACTGAGGATTGAGAGCTTAGCCACAGTATTACGGCTGGAAAGGGCTGCAGCTGCCAGTTCCCATACAGGCAAGAAAACCATTACAACAGCTTTATTTCACTGGATTTGCCACCTTAGAGGAAGTAACAATTTCCCTGAAAAATATAGCTATCAAAATAAGAAGACTTAGGAAATAAAAAAAAAAGCTCTGTATTCATCAAAGATACATTCCTATAGAGAATAAAATTATTTATTAACTTTCTTATGTGTATGAGTATTTTGCCAGCATGTATGTAAGTGAACCTGTGCCCACAGAGGCTAGAAGGCGCGTTGGGTCTCCTGGAACTGTAGTTACACAGTTGTTAGCTTTTGTGTGGGTGCTGAGAACTGAATCCGGGTTCTCTGCAAGAGCAGCCAGTACTCTTAACCACTGAGCCATCTCTCCAGCCCCACATAAAGAATTTTATACAGTTGATTTTTACCAAACATCCAAGCAGTCTACAGAGAATGCAGAATAAGTGAGGTTAACTGCTGTATTTCTGTATTAGCAGTAAATGACAGGAAAATGAAGTTTCTAGAAATTCCATTTGTAATGGGCAAAATCAAGATTTTAAAAATAAATCTAAGAAGAAAGTCCAGTAAGTCTAAGGTTGGACTGCAAGCCATAAAGCTTTACTAAGGTGGAACCAAAATGGAGATAATCAATGGTTATTAAGTTAACTCATTGTTATGATGTTAATTCTTTGCAGATTGATCTCAGATTCAGCCCTTTTCCAATCGGAATTCTTACTGTTGGCCTTTGTTTTTGTTGTCCTTGAAATGAACAAAATGACTTTAAGTGTCCTGGAATGTGAATGGCTCTTGTCATTCCTGGATAGATACTTTAAGGGCCAGTGTGTGATTTGACCTTTGGCCCTTTCTGGTTCTCCTCAACAATCTTGAAGCCTTGAAATGAAACTTCATTCTCATCCTGGGTGACAACACAGTTCCCGGATGGGATAATCCTAGCACTGAGGAAGCAGAAGTAGGTGGATCTCGGTGAGATTGAGGCCAGCCTGGTGTATATAGTGAGTACCAGGCCACCTGGGGCTTACAGAGAGATCCTGTCTCAAAAAGACCAAAACAGTGACTTGTTCTGGGTCATTCAGCTTGCACACCTTTGAAGCCAGGTAAGGCAATCTGGCCCAAGCCTATGATTTTTGACATCCAGTCACATTCTTTATATTTCTATCATCTTCTAAGATAATTGTTGTTTCCCTCCATCCCTGCCAACTGATTCTGCTTGTTAAATATTTGCCAGTCTGACAAGGAGTTATTAGTGAGGTTGAATGTATTTCCATTTCACACCAGCTGTAGTGAACTCCCTCCTCCAATTGTTTGCTGCTTTTGCTTGGGTAGCTTGCCTTAATGGTTTTTAATGCCTGTGCTCGTGACTATTTTACATTTTTCAGTGACTGATCCTGAGGCCTGTTATATTGGTACTGAGCCATGGAAACCCAAGGAAGCTTTGGAGGAAAATGGCATTATTACTGACAAGGCAGATATATTTGCTTTTGGCCTTACTCTGTGGGAAATGATGACTTTATGTATTCCACACATCAATCTTCCAGATGATGATGGTGATGACGATGAAGGTATAGATACAGAAATTTTTAACATAAATCCCAATCTCCTCCCAGATTAGTTTATACAGTTGTATCTTTCTATTAAGTTAAAATTTAAACAGCAAGTTGTTTGGTTAAGATTATAGTACTGTTGATGAATTTAGCTAAGTTTAAGCTCATACAAATGAGATATCAACTAAAAATAGGAGGACAGAGATATTCTTCCCTGAAAACCCTCTACTCATTTTCACTTTTAAGAAATGTTTGCACATGAGAATGAAAGAGAATAGGGACATAAGTTGAAAATAAGTTAAAAAGATCTACAAGAACAAAAAGTTTCTGTAAAAACTCCTTGCCTGAGAGAAGACAGCTAATTTACATGCAGGGCAGTTGAACAGACTGCCTGTGGTCTAACGGAACCATACTGGATGATACATTCTTGTTGCAGGAGTGAGCCCTTGAGCTGCTCCATGACCTTATATGGTTTTGCTTGTTTCCATCTCTCTCTCCCTAATGAGCAGACTCAACTTTTGATGAGAGTGACTTTGATGATGAGGCGTACTATGCAGCTCTGGGGACCAGGCCGTCTGTTAACATGGAAGAACTGGATGAAACATACCAGAAAGTCATTGAACTCTTCTCTGTGTGCACAAATGAAGATCCCAAAGATCGCCCTTCTGCTGCACAGATCGTTGAAGCTTTGGAACTGGATGTCCAGTGATGGTGTTTGGTGACTTTGAGGGTCTCAGCATGAGGTATAGCTGTGGAACTGTTTACTTAGATGCATTTACTCATTAGGACCTGCAGTTACTAGACTCTGGAAGTGGCTTATTTTAACCATTGTACATAGTTAGTATTTGAATAAATTTTGATATAAGGTTATTATTTCATATATCGTAAGTACTTGGTATTATACTGGATTTTCTGTGGCATTTAAAAAACTACACAGTATGTTATTCACTGATTTAAAACATTAGCAGTCAATTTTGCCTTAACCTATGTCTTGACATTAAATTGTGGGACCATTATTTTTATTAAGGGTCTTTTTTCAGTCTCTCCTTTAGTGGATCTATCCGTTTGCACTTTATACTGCACAAATTTAGTCTATATTTATTCATAAAATGTCAAATCTTCAGCTGGTCCATCTTGGCTGCTGTTCTTATTAAATGTTCACTGGAACTTGAGTATGATTCGAAAGAGTAGCTCCTGGGCTGGTGTTTTCAGACCTGGTTACAGCTTGTCTTGCATCCCTCCATGTCTTCAGTGTTTAATTTATTGAATATATTTCCTGTACTAAGATTATTTTATTAGTTTTATTTGCCAACTGTATCCAAAGCATTTCAAGGCAATAAGAATAAATAATATACAATAAAGGGCAGTTTTGGTCCCAGATGTCTCAGCATCACATTGTGTTCCTGTTGATTTGAATGTTGCTATTGGAGTGGATGTGAGGTTTCCTTCTCTCTTGTTTTCTTATGACTGGAATTATGAGAATATACCAAGTGACAGACCACTAACTAACTAGCTTGTCTTCCATCAAAATAATATGAAAGTGAAAAACTGAAAGTCAACTTGTAGATGAATCATGTAAGTGTGCACTCTGATGCTCAGCAGGCCTCACCCTCCCTAACTGACTTGTCATCCTTAGTGTGTCTGCCACAGTAACAGTCCTGCTTAGAGGCCATAAAAGCATGAACTGGATCTTTTTTCTTGAGAAATTTGTTCCCACTTCCTACAGTTACCTTCTAAAAGGAAATAAACGAATGCCAGGGGGCTAGCAACCCCAAGCACTTTTCTACGCCCCACGCCCATTCCCTGCATTATATCATACCGTCACAGTAAGCAGATACCCATACTATTAACTGAAGTCCACACTTAGTTCAGATTTGTTGTTTTCAATTGTGGTCTTTTTCTCGTTCTAAGATCCCAAATGTCATATTGCATTCATGTGTCACATCCCCTTGGCTACCAGAGATTTTTTGTTGTTTTTTCATTTGAGTTTTAGGGTGTGATCTCAACTGGGATTTGTCTGTTTATTTAATGGTCAGACAGATTTATACGATTTGAAAGATGGGGAATGACCTTCTCACCTCATCATATCATATCACACCATCACGGCCACACTGGATGTTGACTCATCACTGGCCTGCTGTAAAACCTGTTTCCTCTTTCCCCCATTTGTGCTAGGTACTTTTTGTCAAGCTGACACTATGCAAACTAGAGCCACTGGGAAGAAGGAACCTCAACTGAAGAATTCCCCAGATTAGAAGGGACTGTAGCCATGTCTGTGAGGTCTTAAAATTTTTTTTCTTTTTATGAAAATTTATGTGTATGAGTATTTTGTCTGCATGGCGTAGGTTATGTGTGGTATGGATGCATGGATATTTACTATACCACTTGATGCTGATGCTCAGTGTTTAGCCACTGGGGAGCTCCTTCAGTGGGTTTCTGTGACCCTTTTACATGCACCATAATTGTAGATTTCCTTTTAAGCCCTTTTTAACCTTCTGATATTGCAACATGTTCTGTGCTCATCCTGTACATTCTCTCTTCCTGCAAGGAGCTCTGGATCTCTTTTGGAGACCTGCATTAGAAACAAGACCCAGGTGCTTGGTCTGTTCATTGCTGATAGGTATCGATGCTAGGATGCCTTAATCACACTTATTTCTTCTATGAATGATACTGTCAGTAAAAAGATAACCCAACTAAACCAGAAGTGGTCATAGCACTTCATGGCATGTGTCTAAAGTAGCAGTAGTAGGGCCTTGAAATATACATCTAAGAAACTGGAGTGAATCAAGCTGCTAACTAACCTGCAGAAATGCATATCCTAACCCTCAAGTGGAATGATGGACAGCCCTTTCTTTTGGCACACTGTCTATATATTATCTACGTGTTTTGGGTTTGAAAGAACATTTTTATAATGATAAAAAAAAATTTCAAATAAATCACAGCCTTCAACTGCTAAGTGAACAGATACAAAGAATAATTTTGGGCTGGCAAGATGGCTGAGTGGGTATAGTGCTTGCTGCACAGGCCTGAAGACATGAGTTCAATATCTGGAACCCATGGCAGGCCTCTGAAAGTTGTTTTCTAACCTCTGCCTTGACCACATGCCTGTGTTCTTATACATCTATCATGTATGCATGTACCCACACACAATTTTATCACAAATCACTGAGCAAATGAAATGCTAATACATTTTTAATAAAATACATAAACACTTTAAAAACAGTGCAGAAAATAGCATTAAAATATTTGCATAATTACAGACATTTCAACACTTTCATATTCTTTTTGGAACCCAGGCTTTTAGAAGGATATTAACAGGCAAACAAAGACTACAGATGAATAGACTTTACATATAGCCATACAACTTGGAAAATGAAAACTACTTCAAGTTTTATTGATAGCAGGTAAATGACTTTTTATTTTTAAAACAATCTTGAGCAATTTTTTGTTTTATCCAAAAATTATACTAGAAAATCTGAACACAATTAGGTGCACAGTATTATACAATGTCACCACATTCCCTGGTCCACTAGCTTTGACACATTTACTAACATTGGTTTTGTCATTT
Source organism: Eospalax fontanierii (assembly GCA_035773235.1). NCBI lineage: Eukaryota > Metazoa > Chordata > Mammalia > Rodentia > Spalacidae > Eospalax > Eospalax fontanierii. Next base: position 54,927,689 of record CM069542.1, on the reverse strand, counting down.
TGCAAAGACAACTGCCATTTGTCTCAAATGGTATATTTTGCTGTCATTGTTTTGAGATAGGTTTTTATCCTGTAGCTGGCCTGGGACTTGTGACAATCCATCAGCCTCCCAAGTGCTAGGATTATAAGATTGATCCACTATGCTTACTTAGCCAACTGAGATGTGCTTTAAATGAGTAAAAATTCTAAGAAAAGAAGCCAAGCAAACAGCTAATTCAACCAGGCACTCACTCTTGTCAGTGGCTTCACTCACCAACAACCAATTCCCTGCAGACAAGTAGCACCACCAGCATTTTCATGCAATAAAATTAAGGTGGTGACAATGGTTCAGAGTACAGTTTTAATTTAATTCATAAGTGCCCAGTTGATTATCTTTCTAAGAGATTAAAATGGTAAGCTGTAGAATTATTCTATAGAACTGGATATGAACAGTCTTGCTCATTCCTTCCATCTTATTACAAATCGGAAAATCCCAAGCTTTCTAAATATATTCAAATGACTTGCTATAAAACAGGCCTGTGAAGTGAGAACGCTGCCTTTAGGAATCATCTGTAAAAGCTGGGCATGAAAAATCACTTGCCTGGGTTTAGCTTTGATGGAACAGGAGATAATCCTGGTCTAAAAGTGTGCTCCTTCACAAAGTGGCCCCTTTTCTGCAGAAGCCACCTTCCTGTCAATCCTCTGACTCAGGAGTTCTCAGTTACAGCTGCAGAGTTTCACAGTTAAGAACTCAGAGCGTACCCAAAGATGTTTTTTTTCTTTGAATCTCAAACAATTTCAAAACCTTAGCCTTCTCTTTCTAAAACACAAGGAACAAAACTGGTATTGACATGTGTATAAGTTTTAGTAATTTTTATTTTGATATTAGTTTATATCTATCTGAACTTACCTACATAGTACCTGTTTGTATCTATAATTGGTTTTAGCTATGAAAATTATATACAAGGAAATTAGGGGTGTTGCAGTACTTGGTTGCAAATAATTTGCCATCTGGTGTTGGGTCAGAAAATGCTATTTCATTAGTGCTGAGAAAGCAACCAAACATGAAGCAGTTCCTAAAGGAAAAAAAAAAAGGAAAACACTTTATCAACTTAAAATACAGATGAAACCTCGTTACATACAAATGCTCAATTAAGCCAGGTATTGTGGTGCACGCCTTAAATGTCAGCACTCTGGAAGCAGATCTGGGATAGAAACCAGCCTGGTCTACACAGTGAGTTCCAGGCTAGCTGGGGCTATACGGAGACCAAATACTCAATTAAAATCACTTCGGGTAATAGAATTCCTAGCATTTCAGAGATGGCAGTCAAGGGCATTCCACAGAGGAAGTAACTCAAGTCCAGAACAGATTCTGGTGAGAGGCAAAGAGCACAGACCATGTAGCTGACAAGACTGTCCCTGAGCATCTAATGAGGCCTCACTGCTCCTTAAAAGGCACAGATAATTAAAGAAATAACCAGGGCTGTCCAGCTAGCTTGGTGGGTAAAAGCACTGTCACCAAAGCCAGTAACCTGAGTTTGATCCCCAGGACCCACATGGTGGAAGGAGAAAATGGACTCCCTGAAAGTTGTCCTCTGGACTTCCACACATGTGCTAAGGCACATGGACACAACACGCATAACAATGTAAAAAAGAAATTAAAAACTAAGAGTAAGCAGTGCCAATGTTATTTTGTCTCTGCAATAGGCTCTCCTAGATATAGACCAGGCTAGGCCCCAAATCAGTCCTGCCAACAAATTTATCTTAAAACTATTTTTCTCAAACACAGAGGCTTGAAAAGGTAAAAATCTAATCTGCATTTTGTCTATAACTTCCCTCAATCTTGTTCAACTACAATTAAAAGTCATGAAAATGAGACAGTCAAAAAAAGGGGTTCAGGGCCCATAGGATGGCTCAGCAGATAAGTGCACTGACCAGCCTTACCTGATGACCTGTGAGTCTGAACCCCAGGACCAAAATGGTGGAAGGAGAGAAGTGACCCCTGCAAGTTGTCCTCTGACCTTTATATGCATGCCACAGCACACACATACATGTATAGCACAAGTAAATAAATGTGAAAAAATGTTCAAAACTTCCAGAGACAGTATATAAAATAACTGGCTATAATCTATGATGGCTAGTTTTGTCAACCTGATTGAATTCAAACATAAATGACTTAATAAAGCACACCTCTGGGTGTATCTTAAGTGCATTTGCATATATAAGAGATCATGAGGCTCTGACTTAATAGATTTGTCCTTTGAAGGATTCATAATATGGCATTCCTGGGAGGTGGTACCTAGTTAGAGGAAATAGGTCTCTGCTGGCATGTAGTTGTGCAATCTACGTTAACCTGGCTTTTCTCCGAATTTCCCTTTCTCTGTTTCCTAGACAGCATTAGGTGAGCTCATCAATGCCCTCTCTGCCACCATGGATTGACACTTCTAAAACCATGAGCCAAAATAAAGCCTCCCCACTTTAGACTGTTTGTCAGGCATTCTGTCACAACAACAAAAACTAAAACACTTGAAATTTTCAGTGTTACAAAAGACAAAGAGTAAACTGTACCAGATTAAGGGAGATAGACTTCAAAAGAATGGTGCTACACACCTGTAATCCCAGCAGTCAGCAGGCTAAGGCCTTGTATCAAAAAGTCAAAAGAGTCATAGTCACTGATTATGATGTAACTTACACAGAGAAAAAAAACAAAAAATAACCCAGTGGAAAACAGGAGACAACTAATGAAAATGAAACCAGTTACATAAAAGTTTATGTCCACATTCAGTTTCTGGAACTTGATAATAATTCTGGAATTATTTAAGAAAACATTCTTTTTCTTAAGGAATACAAATACTTGGGGGCTGGAGAGATGGCTCAGTGGTTAAGAGCACTGTCTGCTCTTGCAGAGGACCAGAGTTTGATTCCCAGCACCCACCTGGCAGCTAACAACCATCCATAACTCCAGTTCCAGGGGATCTGATCTTGTTCTGGAGTCTGCAAGCACTGCAGGCCTGGGTGCACTTACATACATTTAGGCAAAAAAATTTACATATAAAGTAGAAATAAAAAGGAGGCTGGAGAGATGGCTCAGCAGGTAAGAGCACTGGACGCTCTTGCAGAGGATCCTGGTTCAGTTCCCAGCAGCCACATGGTGGCTAACAACTATCTGTAACTCCAGTTCCAGGGGATCTGACACTCACTTGTGGCCTCTGTGGACACTGCATGACACAGGAACACTTACATGCAGGCAATAAACTCATACATATAATGTAAAAGTAAAAACAAAGAATATTCAGGTGCAAGCTGGGCATGGTGGCATACATCTTTAGTCCTAGACAGAGGCAGGCAGATCTCTTTGAGATCAAGGCTAGTCTGGTCTACATATCAAGTTCCAGGCCAATGGGGCTACAGGGAGACCCTGTCTCAATAAAAAAGAAGAATATGCAATGGGGCTGGAGAGATAGCTCAGCAGTTAAGAGTATTGTCTGCTCTTGTAGAGGACCTGGGTTCAGTTCCCAGGCTAAAAACTGTCCAGTTTCAGGGTGTGAATGCCCTCTTCTAACCTCCATGGGCATTGTATGACATGTGTGCACTTACATACACACAGGCAATATATTCACACACATATAACAACAACAACAACAAAAAACCAGCAAAAGAAACCCAAAAATAAGTAAAAAAGGGGAAAAAAAGGAAGAAATACAAATCGATGGAATCTGGGTATAGCGGCATACGCTTTAATCCCAGCACTCAGGAGGTAGAGGCAGGCAGATCTCTGAGTTTGAGGCCAGTCTGTTCTACAAAGTTCCAGGCCAACCAGGGCTATATTTCTCTAAACAAAAACAAACAGCTGGATGTGACTGTGCATGCTTGTAATTCCAACACCTAAGGCAGAAGGATCACTTCAAGTTCAAGGTCAGCTAGGGATAATAATGAGACCTTATCCCAACTTCCTCCTCCTCAACTCCTATAAAAAAAAGAAAAAAAACAAAGAGAAAGAAAAAACTGCACACTGAAGCCAGGTATAGAATATATACTGAGTGTTTTCTTCTAGTGCCAATGTCTGCCTTAGCCTAACTCTGAGAGTATTTATACAAGTGTTTTATTAATACTCTTCTCTTTGGCTCATGAGCTAAGGAAGGTTCTGGGAAAATTAACATCTCATGTCCAACAGGTCTACCTGTTCTGTTTTCTTACCTGACAGTATCTACCAGCCGTCTTGCAATGCGCTTTCTTCTTTTCAGTCTGAAGACCCAGATTCTACTTATCCCACAGATAGCAGGTTCTGGTATGTCTGAACATTGCCAAGCTCTAGAACACTCTTTAGGGGCAGCTGGTTCCGAAAGGACTCGGAAGGCCTGCAATGATACACAAAAGCAGCTACGGTTAGAAATGCAGAGTTCACTTTTTTTAAAAGAGCAAAACAAAGTCAGGCATGCAATCACAGCTGCTATGTAAGAACTTAGGTCTACAGATTTGCTTATAAAATGTTGCTGTAATTTTATATTCCCGGGTACGGAAATAACTACACAAAAAAGACAGACTGAACAAGACCAAATAACTGGGCTAGAGAGGTGTCTCAGTGATTAAGGTCACTGGCTTCTCTTGCAGAGGACCCAGGTTTGTTTCCCAGCATCTATAGAGTGGCTAACAACCATCCATAACTCCAATTCCAGGGGAACCAACATCCTCTTCTGACCTTTGTGTGCAGTGAACAACAAGGGTACACTTATATACATGCAGGCAATACACTCATACATACATGCAAAATAAAAATAAAAAACATTTTTAAAAAAAGGCAAAATAACAAATACAATGTAAATAAATGAATTTAATTACATATAGTCCAGGATCTTTTAAGACAAAAACTCACTAACTGGAAAAGCTTTAGATACTTACTGAGACTTCTTTCAACTATGCCCACAATTTAAGAGACATACTATACCTGTTTGATGGGCTCTGCAATTAAACATCCAACTACTTTCTTTTCATCAGATATAAAGAGGAAAGTTTTGGTTTTGTTTGGACACTGAGGAACAACTGGTTGGAAACCCAATTCATGATCAACAAGTTCTTGGACATCTTCTACCTAAAATGGTGTTAAAAACCAGAAAGAATGTTTGAAAATTCGTGACAGAAACGAAGCATACTTATACTTACAAAACACAATTCACGATTACCATCATTTATCTTTAAAAAAAAAAAATCTGTATATCCTAAACTTATACATGTCCAAACTTATTTCAGAATTGATGCATATACTGGTACTCAGTTCCAGGGGACTTAATGGCTTCTGGTCTCTGTGGGTACTGCGTGACACAGGTGCACTTATATATGTACAACCCATATATATAAAAATAAAACAATTAAAAAACAAAACAAAACAATCTTTAACAGACATTCAGAATCTTTGGGGAGATGAGGAGTAAGAAGCATCAAAACAGTTTTGGTCTAGTTTTATTATTGTTCCTGTCAGCTAGATATTCAACTCAAGAAGCACAGGTAATAAATATCAACATAAGAAACAGACTGGACCATTAATTTTTCAAATGTGAAAAGCTCAGTTTACCTCAAGTGAAAGATGAAGATAAAAGATAAAAGCTGTAAAGCCTTACATGGTTTCTTTAATCTCCAACTGACACAGGTTTGTCTTGTAATTTGAAGTCTGATTTTGTATAAACCACTATGAAAGTTATGTTTAATCATGTACCACGGTGGGTTATTATCAAGAAAGGAGCTGACACATCAACATTGGTAGATTTCTTGATGGTTAAAGAATTCAAAATATAAATTTCATACCTTTCTGAGAGCGTAACTTGGATCACGTGGTAGGACCAACACAATCTTGCCATCCCAATATTCTGCTACTACACGTTCTCTTTTCCAGCCCTGTCAAAGGTGGGTAAAGGGTTACACATAAAACACATGAAATAATCTGTTCTGGGAGGACAAAAAACAATGACTGATATAAAAGCCAAGATGGAGGACCCCAGCCACCACTGCTCATACTGTAGACGAAAGCCTTAATCAGAAAAGCTTCTCTCTGTGGTGAATAAGGAGGCTTATGGATGCCCAAAGTGTTGAGCCCTAAATAGGACATTCATACCACTCCCTCCAAGGCTCAAGGAACATCTTGGAAGAGGGAGTAGAACGAATGTAAGTGCAAGTGCAGTGGGCTAGGTATGGTGGTATATGCCTTTAATCTTAGTTCTCAGGAGGCAGAGACTGTGAGATCAAGGCCAGTCTGGTCTCATTGTGAGTTCCAGGTCAGCTGGGTTGTGGGGAACCTGTCTCAAGACAACAGAAAAAAATAAAATAACAGAAGAGAGGAAGAAGGGCTGCGAAATGCCATCTTCTGGGCATGACAGACATTGAAATCAAGAACAAAACTGGGCTTGTCAACAGTCATACATGGTTAGCAGAGGAACCCTTCCTACTAAACTATTGGCTACTGATGGACTGAGGAAACAGTTACTGTCTTCAGTCATGTACCCACTGGTGAGCCCACCAGGTTCCACTGGATAGTTCCAAACTTGTGGATATGGAGATGGACCTGTTAAATGCAGTGAGTAAAACACACTCCCAAACAGGCAGGAATGTGGGAAAGGGACTTATAGGGAGGAGGGAGAGACTGACAGTAATGGGAAGGAGACAAGAACAGGTGGGGGATGAGAGTAATCAGAATGTATTATATACATATGAAATTGTGAAAGGCCAAATTTAATTAAAATACAAAATAAAATTTAAAAGACAAGATGAAATCTAACTAAAAACAAGACAAAAAAGACAAGATGAAATTCATTTATAAGTAACATGACATGGCAAATAAAACATTTGCTCATATGCCCACAAATGAGCTAACACCAAGTGTATATTAATGTTATAAACAAAGTCAAATAAGAGTCCTTTCATAGGCTCAGAAATGCTGAATTATTTAAAGTAGCAGGCAGGCAGTTAAATGAGTTCTAAATGGTAGAGGGTTATAAAAATACTATATAAATAGATGAAGGTGAGATAAATCTAGATACTCCTGAGGCCCAAATGCATTCTCCTTTCAGCAGATTAGCATAGATCTGACCCAATGTGGTTTCATGTGAAATACCTCCCAAAGGCTCATGTATTTGAACACTTAACCTTGCTGGCTGCAATGTTTGGGAAAGACGTAGAACCTTTAGTGGGTAGAGACTTGCTTGTGGAAATGGAGAGGTTTTATAGCTGGGTCTCATTTCCTGTTCACTGTTTCCTGATCAGTGACGCATGGTGAGCAGCTGGCTTCCCACTCCTGCTGCCACACCTGAAGCTATGTCTTCACCACCAGGACAGAATGGTACCCTGGAACTGTAAGCCAGAATGAAACTTTTCTCCCTTAAAGGCTTTCCTTGTCTGGTATTTTGTCACAAGGAGAAAAGTAACTAAAATGAACAATATACCTTAATTAGTTGAACACACAAGAACGCAGAAACTCTCATTTTTGTATTCCGCCACTTAATGGCCCTGCCCCGTCCTTCTAAGTGTGTAGAACGTTATAGGGATACAGTCCTGTGAAGTTCACTGATTATGCTAAGCTATTTCTCTACTTACATGGTTCCCCTCAGTGAACCTTATCTGTGTTTGTGCATCAGTGACATGTGTGCATTGGTCATGTTCTTACATTTCTGTCCCCTATGCTTGACAAGGCTATAGGCTGATTATCTTACCACTCTAATCTCAAGCCCAGCGTAGCATAGGGGTTTACCTAACCCAGTGCACTCCTCTTACACAATGATTGTCAGTTTGAAACAGCACTATAAAACCTAACTTTTGGGCTGAGTTACAGTTCCATGACTGTGTCTGATGCTCAGCAAGGAAGGAAAAGAAAAAGCTAACCTGTTAATAGTATCAACCTACACTATTTTCATTCTTTGGTTGATTTTTTTTTGGGGGGGGGGGCAGGAATGTGTGATTACGTACCTATGTGTGGAGCATATGCCAGCCAGAGGACATCAGATATCTTGCTCTGGCACTCTCCTCTTTATTTCCTTGAGACAGAGTCTCTCATGGATTCTGGAGCGATCATGGCAGCCAGCAAAGCCCAGCAATCCTTCTCCACCTCTCCACAGTGCTGGGGTTATAGGTACATGTGTAGCCATACCTGGTGCAGCAGGCCTTCTCCCTAGTCTGATTTTCTGTTTATAAATTTATTTTTATTTTATGTGTATGAGTGTTATGCCTGCATGTATATAAGTGCTCCCGTGTTGTGTAATGTCTGCAAAGGACGGAAAAATGTCAGATTCCCTGGAACTGGAGTTATGGGATGGTTGTTAGCTATCGTGTGGGTGCTGGGATTTGAACCAGGGTCTTCTGCAAGAGCAGCCAGGGCTCTTAGCCGCTCAGCCAGCAGTTTTTTCTTGAGATAGGGTCTCAACTCTGTATCCCAGATGAGCAGACTGTCCTGGGACTCAAACTCATGTATCCCCAACCAACTCTGAACTCACAGTGACTATCCTTCCTCAGCTTCCCAAATGCTGGGATTATAGGTGTGAGCTACCATACTCAGCTAGCTTCAACTCTTAAGAACAAGAAAAGTACAGGCAATGAAACTGACTCACCACATATTTGATTCCCTCCAGAAACCTGTGGTGATGCTGGAGATGCTGCATTTCATCTTCAGGGTTGGAAGCAGTGTAGACCATGCCACAGGACTTACACAGAGTCATCCCAAAATGCTTCTGACCTGCATCCTGCAATTGAACAACAAACAAGCAAACAAACAAATTAAGAACTAGGACAAACAATGGAACTCCTTCATGAAGTTCTTACATGAAAGATCATTAAAAAAAAGTCTGATTTCAAATTTCAATTCTTTCTTAAACAGCAATTTTGTCTAAAATATTATACACATAAAATATAAAAATAATTTTCTTTCTAAAAAGTAGTTTGGAATTCTAAATTCTTTATTCTTAAATATTAAAATTCTTTGCCTAAAGATTTGATAAATATCTACAAATCTCACTCTCATAAAGCATTTTTAATGTCATTGAAAATAACAGGATCTGGGGCTGGAGAGATGGCTCAGTGGTAAAGAGCCTAGTGACTCTTCCAGAGGACCCAGGCTTGGTTCTTAGCACCTACACTGTGGCTCACAACAGTATGTAACTCCAGCAGTAAGCTCCAACACTCTCTTCCACAGGCATTGCACAACACAAGTGCACTTATATACATGTAAGCAAAACATTCATACCCAGAAAAGAAAAATAAACCCACCCCCCCAAAAATTAAAACAAAAATACCAAGTTTAGAATTATCAAATATAGGGGTTGGTAAACTCTTTCTGCAAAATGCCAGAAGTTAGAATTTTAGGCTTTTCAGGTTACTGTTGTGGTCTGAATGACAAATGCCCCCATAGGCTCATGTACTAGAACACTTGGTCTCCAGTTGGTGGTGCTGTTTGGAGAGGTTATGAAAACTTTCAAAGTACTTCACCAGGGGAGGGCTTTGAAGGTTACAGCCATGCCTGACGTCCTGCTGTCCTTTCTATGTGTGAATGAAATGTCATCAGCCAGCCTCCTGCTGCCATGCCTTACTTGCCATTATGCATTCCCTGTCTGGAGCTGTGAGCCAAAATAATACTTTCTTCTTTCTTCTATCATTTTATTTTTTGTTTTGTTTTGAGATAGGGTCTCACTGTAGTCACAGCTGGCCTGGAACTTACTATGTAGACCAGGCTGTCCTAGATCTCAGACAGCCACCTGCCTCTCCTTCCCAAGTGCTGTGATTAAAGGTGTGTGCCATCACACCTGGCTATAAGTTGCTTTTGGTCAGGATATTTTCATCATACCAACAGGTAAGTAACAAATACAGTTACAATACTCTTTACTTTAAAACTTTAGAAGTTGAGTCTTGTGTACGGGCTCATAACTACAGCTACTCCAGAAGCAGAGGTAGGAGGACTGCAAGTTCAGTGCCTGTCAGGGCTACAGAGTGAGTTCAAAGTTCAGTGAGACTCTATCTCAAAATAAAAATGAAAAGAAGTCTGATGGTATAGCTTAGTGGTAGAGCTCTTGCCTATCCATGGAAGCAAGAGTCCACAAGGCTTCTCATATCTAGTACCACAAACAAAAACACAAAAATGTTAACAATCATTTTTAGCTCACAGATCATTTGAAATGGATTCAGCCCATGGCCATAGTTTGCCAAATATAGTTCTAATTTAATGCCGTTATTTCCATTCAACCTTTTATTGATTGTGCCTTGGTTTTCAACTTGACACACTTGGGTAGAGGGAACCTCAATTGGGGAATTGCCTCCATTGGACTGGCCTGTGGGGCCATTTTCTTGATTGAGTGATGTAGGAGGGCCCAGCTCAGTGTGGGTAGTACCACTCCTGAGCAGGTTGTCGGGTATTTTATAAGAAAGCAGGCTGAACATGGGCCAAGAGAGCAAGCCAGTAAGCAGTGTTCCTCGATGGCCCGTGCTTCAACTACTGCCTTGAACTACTTCAGTGATGAATTGTGATCTGGGAGATGTAACCCTAATAAACCTTTTCCTCCCCAAGCTGGTACTGGTCAGAGTGTTTTGTCACAGCAATCGAAGGCAAAGTAGAACATTGATAATAATTTTTCTTACCTGGGACAAATAATTCATTAGCATCCTACTCAAATACTAGCTAGCACTTCTCAACACTGTCAGGTCAGAAGTCTACTGGCTAGTTTTAAATGTAACCACAATGAAACTGACATTAACAAACTCAGAATATCTGCAACCCAAGTTAAGTATGCAAAAAGTTTGACTGCATATTCTACATGTGAAGGGCCACATACAGAGGGAACCTTGTTTTGAATTTACTCACAATGATAAGCTGCCTTTTTGTTCCTTTATTAGTATCTCTGGAATTCATATTTTTCTGTGTGTTGGTCTGCTTTAGGAAGTTAGTATATGTGGCAGATCCCTCAGATGACTGTTCTTCAGCTACAGATCTTGAAACAGAAAGTTGGTAAGTATTACACAACAGTGAGAAACCTAAGATCCATCCAGAAACAGTAATTTACTTGGAAGAGTATAACTAGTGGATCCAGTGTTAAGACTCAAACCCAGGTCTGACTTAAGGCCAAGGAATTTTCCTTTGTGGTATCAGACGCACATATATAGAATCACTTTGGAAATTTACTTAACTATGAAAAATGGACTTGTTCTATCAAATCTTAAGACAATATTTACCCATTTAAATATAAAGAAATTCCCAGGCAGACAAATAATGAATCTCACAGATTCAAGGCAATGATGGTTACCAGCAACTTTTTACTTGGCCGTTGAGACCCAGTGTGAGACTGTCTCAGAAAACAAGATGGATGGCTCCTGAAAAACAACACTCAAGGCTGACCTCTGGCTTCCACAGGCATGCATATATGTGGACACACACAAATACATATACATGCACACACACAGTGCTTAGCCAGAAGTTTCCTTGCTTAATAGTCATTTAGCTTAGCATCAAATGGGTAAATTTAATGTTCTGACCACATAAAACTCAGGTCTTTTATTTATAATGTGTCTACCCACCCACACTGCCTCTCCTATCATAATATCTAGCTTCAGTTGGCATTTAAAATGGCATTAAATTACTCAAATTATTTACTCCTCTGGCCAAAATTTCTCCCACCTGTAAAATGGGGAACTATTAGTACTTCTATCATAAGATTGTAAATGCTCATTAAATTTTAGCCATTACATATACTGTCATCTAGGGAAGGCAATAAAGGCTAATGGGCTTTTGATTCAAATATTAATTCTAGTCCTGGCTCTAGCACCTAACAGCTGTGCAATGCCAACTAAATCATTCAGTTTTCTCAGCTGATATGTAATTCATAATACTATTAATAACAGTGTCTTCTAGGCTGTTTGTGAAGATTTAAAAGTGAAATAATAGACAAAATCTATTTACTATGTCCAGGTACTATATAATAATGTTAAAATTTTTTTTAATTTTTTATTTATATGCACTTGTATGCCTGCAACACATGTATGCAGTGCTGTGGCTAGGAAAGGGCACTGGATCAGCTGGAACTGGAGTCACAGACAGGTGCCCAAAGTGGGTGCTGAGAACCAAACCTGGGTCCTCTCAAACAATGGTTAAGTACGCTTAACTGCTGAGCCATCTTTCCAGCCTCAATTTTAACAATTATTAAGTCCATGAAGATATACAGTTCATCTCTTTAACTAAATCTTTTGAAGTTTCTATGAGAAAAACTAATCTCATCTCTTATTCTCCATATTACGCTCCTATTTCCTTAGTGGTAAAGAGAAAACAAACAAACTCCAAATGAAGTAGCCTGACATGAGAGAAAAAGAAACTGATATAATTAATAAAACATGGACATTAAAGCAAAAACAATTCCTACCTTTTAGTACTCACAGAAGACAAACTGAAGATGGAATAGACAACAGACTCCGGAGAAACTAGTAGAGGGAAAAAATAGCGATAGTCTGCATTATCAAATAAAATCTAAACCTGGAATCATAAAACTTTGAAGGTTAACAAGATCAAAATATTTACATTACTTGACTTCAAGTCTTAACCATAATCAGGACAGTTCAGACAGGAAAGAGACAGGTAGGTCAGTGGAATAAAGAAGAGGCCAGAAGTTGATCCATAAAAATAAATCAATTGATTTTTCGGCAGTCAAAAGGTAAGTCAATGGAGAAAGGATAGTCTTCAAAAAATGCCACTGTAAGTGAACACTCATATTTGAAATATACATACTCATATCCTATGTAAAAGTTAATTCAAAATGTATCACAAATCAAAATGTAAAATATAAAAGGACAGAATCAATCCCATGATTCTGAATTAGAGTTGGAGACATCAGTATGAACTCATGCTAAAACATGAAGATGGAGACATGGAGAAATAATTATAGATATGTACATACATGTCTGCGTTTTTCCAGACTTGTCTGGTCAAAGGGCCTAGAAGCAACACCATTCTAGTAACGAGATATACAATCAGAGCCCAGATCTGGGTTTCTAAATACCATTCTCCAGTAAAAGTAACCAGGGTTCTGTGGAGAAACTATTGATTCTACGGCTGGAAAAAGGGAAATACAGAATGAGCTTGTACTATGCTATAGAATCAAGAGCTAAGAATGTGATCAAAAAACAAAAATAGATGAGACATGCCAGAAAACTAAGCTGAAAAAAGACCTAACTGTTAAAACTGAACAATTTGAGCAGTCAAAATAACACTGAATTTAATCCCCAAAATCTAGTAACATTCATAAATCCATACAGATCCATATCCATGAGTATCATTGTTTATTTAAATGAGTGAATAAATGGAGAAGAGATACATCTTCCTTATGATGGAATTTTAAGAAATACTTATATGTATTTCACTCCTCAAGTGAGGAGGGAAATACTCCTCACTTATGCAAAGTAGACTTGGTGACTGGCTGCCAAATATAGAAGAAAAATTGTAACTTGACAGTGAAGAAACTTGACAAACATGCTGCTATCATGTAACCTGATTTGGTGTGGAGAGAAGTACACATCACTTTTGTGGTACTCTTTCCAAAATCCTAAACTCAGGCTAATCATGAAAGAAACGTGAAACAAACCCAGTCTGAGACATACTACAAAACATCTGTTTAATACCCGAGAACACCAGAAAAGACTATTAGCAAAACAAGAAACAAGACCAAGGCACATGGGTCTCCTCTGCTCTGGGCAAGTTACTTAACCTAATCCATTTCCTCACCTACAAAATGAGCATAATAAAACCTCTTTCCTAGGGCTATGGGAGAATTAAATGACACACTGTCATTATTAAGTAACAAGCTTCAGTTACTTGTACAAAACTTGCGTGACTTTTGCCATATTAGAAGCCTTTTAAAAATATATGTTCTATTTTATCAGGGCTAGGGACCACAATCCATCTGAAATACACAACATATATTCTTTCATGCCTAGAATATGTTTGGTTAGCAGTCACTGACTATAGTAGTTATTAACATTACATTTCAGAGTTATCATGAGTAATTATCCTGACTATAGTAGTTATTAACATTACATTTCAGAGTTATCATGAGTAATTATCCTATAATAGATCCTCTAAGAACTACTGCTCCTAATTATGCTTTTTTCTTTCCTTTCTATGTCCTTCAGTTTCTTATAATAATCACTCCTAAAATTTTGTTTGCAAATTTATCGATATATCCAGTCAGGTGAAATTACCAAGAATTGACTTTTGAGACAGGGTCTCTGTGTAGCCCAGGTTGGCCCTAATGATTGTCCTGCCTCGGCTTTAGAGGTATGTGCCAACAATGTCTGGGGTTAATATGTATGAACAATGACATTGCAAGTTAGTAAGAGGATTTCAGAAAAGGTACTTGCAAGCTAAGATCTTTTCCTATGTCATACATTCTAGCTAGCAGTAGACCCAGACTACTCGTGGTACTTGAGCCTTGTTTCACTGTCATTTTTCTACTGCTTAGCAAGTTCTACTCACACCTGGGCTTTGAGCAAATATAGACAGCAGAAACTGTTTTACTCCTTCCTTTCCTGTTATTTTGTGTATTATTTTATTAAAAAATTATTTATGTGTATGACTGTACTGCCAGATGTTTGTAAGTGCACCCGCATCATGCAATGCCCATGGAGGTCAGAAGAGGGCATCAGATTCCTTGGAGTTGGAGTTATAGATGATTGTTAGCTGCCATGTGGGTGCTGGTATTTGAACCCGGGTCTTCTGCAAGAGCAGCCAGTGCTCTTAACCACTGATCCATCTCTCCAGCCCTAGTGTAGCCTCTGTAAGTTTAATGTTAAAAACAATGAGAACATCTTACTTCCTAGAGAGCTTAGGTAGGACTGTGAGATGGCTCAGTAGGTAAAAGTGCCTCATGTGCAAGCCTGATGATCCGAGTTCAACCTCAAGACCCCACATATAAAAAAGCTAAAGGCAATGGCTCACATATGTTAATCCCAGCATTCCTATGGTGAAATGGGAGTTGGAGAGAGGAGAATCCCCTGGAAGCTCATGAGTCAGCTAGCCTGGAGTAACACAAAACAGAAACAGGAAAGACCCTGCCTAAACAAGATGGAAAGAGAACCAATTCTAGAAAGTTGTCTTCTGACCTCCACATGTGTACCTGCACTCACACACATACACATACAGTAATAAAAGATCAAGAGCTCAGGCAATTTGGCTATAGCCAGAGAATACTTAGACAGTAGTATTTTTTTGTCTAACCTTTTAATCTAAACTTCTGCCTGCTTTTCAAAACATTACACAAGTTTCCTAGAGATTAACACAAAAATCGTAATATAGGCAAATTAGTAAAAAAATATATATATATATTACCATATATTTTCATATAAATATACATCATGAAACAGTATTACCAGTAGGTAAGAGTATGTGAACTCACTTACTTGTCTTGTTCTCACTAAGTGAATTCTCAGGAGGAAAATTGTTTTTATCAAGTTTAAATTTCTTTGACGGAACTACTTCACATGAGGAATCCTGAAAATAATCAACAAGTTAAAAAAACAAAAACAAAGGAAACCTATAATTCTTAGTTTTTTTCCTATTGAATGCATGAATCCTAACAGATGTTCCTAAAATGGTCATCATGTATTATACTTCATACTGTGATTTAAGCCATCAGTTTTCAGTCTATTTTTAGTACTATTTCTTCTGCACTCATTGAATATAATCGTTTTTGTCCTTGTTTTTTGAGACAGGGTCTCCCTGTAGCCCCAGCTAGCCTGGAACTTGCTATGTAGACCAAGCTGGCCTCAATTTCACAGAGATTTGCCTTATTCTATCTCCCAAGTGCTGGGATTAAAGGTGTGCAGTACAATGCACAATGAGATAATCTTTTAAAGGTTATTATAAACATATTATAAACTGTCATCCATAAAGATGGCAGAATGAATATTATGGACCATTCTTTTCATAATAATGAAATAAACCTAAAAAAGTTAGTGAAAACGGGGAAAAAAGCTTTCCCATAAATCATCAAACTGAAAAAAGAATTTTCACTATTTACTTTAAAAAAGCAACCAGGAGCAGAGGCTGGTGGATCTCTGTGAGTTCAAGAGCAGCCTGGTCTATACTGAAGTCTACATAATGAGTTCCAGGTCACATGGGTCTACAGGAAAACCTGTGCCCCTTCCCCCCTCAAAAAAAGGCAACCCCTGGCTAGGAAGATAACTCCGTCAGTAAAGTATTTGCTATGCAATGCAGGTATAATGACCTGAGTTTGATCCCTGCATCTATATGAAAAAGCTGTGCATGGTGGTATATGCTCATAACCCATGTTGGAGACAGGCAGATTCCTAGGGTTTGCTGTCCAGCCAAGCTACTAGATCTTTGAGCTCCAGGACAATGAAGAGACCTTGTATCAAAAAAGAAAAAAAGAAAAACAAAGAAAAAAACAAGCAGCAAGGTGGATGGCACCTAAGGAACAATATTTGCAACTGATCTCTCACCTCTGTATGTGCACATACTCCTCAGTAACATTCTTGAGTCAGTGAAGGGAAGTTTCTCCCACAGAATTTCCTACCTTTTAGCAGTAGCAGAGAAGTAGGAAAGCTAACAAGGGGGGAAAACCCTTGATTTAGTTCGTATTCAAGATCATATCTCAGACAAAGTAGGAAAAATCTGTCTGCCTGCCATTTCTGTGGGGAAAAGGGATCCTTCTACCTTTTCAGATTTCTTCTTAGCTAACAGATGAACATTAGCAATGAGTATTTAACTAAAATTTAAGAGACAGCAGAACCTGGCTCTACAAACTTAGGATGCAACATAGTCCAGCTTCTCACACTACAAACTTCACAAAACTGATTACCCCATTAAAGTGAAAATAAGAAAGTGGGAATGCAGAGACTTCATCTACTTACCATATATCTTTGTTATCAGATTGACTAGACATAAATTTACATATAATGAAATGCAGGTATAAGAATACATTTCAGTGCTGACATACTTGCACCCCACATATCCAAAATCCCTAGCAAGACAGGGTGCTGTTTTTTTTTTTTTTTTTAAGAATTAGTAGTATTAAACTTGCCATAGTCAGCAAGAACACATCTCACTTAGTACATACAATACAACAAACTCAAATATCTATAAGGAGAGCAGGTATATAAACTATCAAAATAGGGCAAATCCAGCTGGGCTCGGTGGTTCAGGCTGGTAATTACAGCTACCCAGACACCCAAAGCTAGACTATCAAAAGGTTAAGGGCTTCCTGAACTATAGAGAGGGTTCATTCTGGGCAGCTTAGTGAGACCCTGTCCTAGAAATAAAACGTTTAAAAAAAAAAAAAAAGTGATAGCGTGCTTTCCTAGCACTATAAGACTCTAGGTAAAATCCCTAGCACTACAAAAAACAAAACAAAACAAAACCCAAAACCTCAACCTCGGAAATAATCTAGTACATACATATACATTGACTTTGTGAAAGGAAACAAAATACTTGTCAAATGGAATGTAAAAAGTTGTGATAGCCTGAAAGGCTTCTTTAAAAAATAAAAAAGAGGGCTCAGCTTTGCCATACTTTAAATTTTTTAATGAGACACCAGAAGTTTTTTCTGGCCTTTTAAAATCATGCAGGTTACCAATTTATAATCTTTGCCACTAAGTTTTGAAATTTGGAGACTCTAAGAGGTTTTAACTGGGGTTGAATCTGAGGAGTCAGTAAGGACAATGTGGCACAGATTTTGAGGGAAACAGCTATAGTTTTAATTACCAGATACGTGAGCCTCACTCAGACTGTAGGGAACACTGTACAGCTGTCTCCAGCTGCAAGGACTATGATGAGAAAGATATAACACCCCAAAGATGCTAGCTCTGAACTGGCAGATGTCCTTCCTGAAGCCTGCTGCCTCAACTGCTTTTTGCCCCTCACTATCTGAAAAAAGCATTACTTTTATCTGCTTGAGATTACAGACAAGAGGTCAAGGATAAATATAGATTTTAAGACTTTCTGACAAAAAAAAATTTGAAGTGGTAGCATTTAAAACACATTAGGTTGGTTTTGACAGTACGTTCTGAATGCATGTGACTCAGATCACATTTCTTTTAGCACTGATCACAGTCTAGCCCTGTTAACATGAACACCTGGGAAAGCACAGCATACAAAATCAACAGGATGCTACTTCACTGTTTATCTCCAGGTCCTTTATACTACTCTCTGTACTAACATTTCTAGAATAATCGCTATATTAAATGAGTTAAAACAAACAAACAAAAATGCTTATATTCCAGAAAGGTACTATCTAAAGCCAAAAGAGAATCTCATTTTTCTGCCTTCCTTTAAATACTTTGTACTTTCTGGTTTTATGAAGGCAGTCTTTCAAACTGTAAAGAAAATCAAACTTTGTTTTATTAGGTTTTTATATATATAATTTCTATTAAATAGCCAGGAGTTCTTAAGTGGCACACCTTTCTTTTTACCTTTACTGTTTCTTCACTTTGACTTCTTGCATCCAGTAGCTCCATATTTAATTTCTCTTCTAGTAACAAGCACTTTGGCACCTGTTTCTCCACAAAAGATTTTCGTTCACATCTGACGTCTGAACCTCCAGTCACCTCGGATTTGTTTTTCTGCAAGAGTTCCAGTGAAGGCTTATCTTCCAAAAGTGATTTTTTAAGAGAGATTTTCTTTCTACTAGCAAAAAACGCTGCTCCACCCTGGAGTGTAACTTGTGGCTTTATTTTCTGGCTTAGAACCCGAGGAATATTTGGATTATTTTCTTTCTCTACAACTGGCTTATAGGTCATCTGATTTGGCTTGTTATTTTTAGAATTTCTTGATATTGACTTGATGTGCTTATAATTTGGTCGATACTTAGCAGTTAAACTCTTCTGTGGTTTTTTGTTTCTCTTCTTGGTACAGACTGGTTTTCTCTGCATTTTATCTTCACTATCAGTTGTTAGACAAGTAGACCGACTCTCTCTTACCAGTTTCCTTTCCAGTGGATTGAGGTACCATTTATCTTTACTGTAAAAAGACCCAGCAGACACGGCGGATTTAAATGGTGAGCTGTGACCTGAAGTGAAAAGGCCTTGTGGGGAGCAATACCTTTCTTCCTTTCTGTCACTGCTTTGGTAAATGTGATTCTTATTAGGTGATAGAAACAGGCTTTCAGTAAAGTTCAAACTTGATTTCTTTGATGAAATGTTTGATAATACGCTGTAAAAAGAAAAGTCCAATGATATGTTTATCATTTTTCTTCAAAATTTAAAACCACTAATATACTTCTTCCCACCAATCATACCAAAATAATACATCCCTCTTTATCAAAGGGATGTATTATTCACATAATCTGTTGATACACCTGCATGTGTATTTCAAAGTCTATGTCCAGGCATAAACCAATTATCCTCCACTGGTGCCTAGCATCATGCCTTTAATCTCAGCCCTCAGGAGGCAGAGGTAGGCAGTGTCTAAGTTCCAGGCCAGCTAGGGCTACAAAGTGCGAGTCTGCCTCAAAACAACAAAACCTAATTATCCTCCAAATATTTTCCCCAAGTAGCCAAAAATTCCTTTTAATTAATTTCCTGTAATAAGCTGACTCCCTGAGACCTGTGCTGTGGGAAGGAATCTGTAGCTCTGGCATGACAGCACAGTAAGTACCAAGTAAGTTCCCCCATTCCCACAGGCAGACACATTCAAAGAACCCAGTGGATACTGAGAATTTCATAGTTGTAAACCTTATATTCGATATATATATATATATATATATATATTTTGCTATACACAGGTTCCTAAGATTTAATTTATAGACAGTAAGTTAGAAAAAATAAGACAGAACAGAATAATGAACAGTAATAAAAATCAGATGAATGCAATATATCCTTTTCCTCTCTCTCAAATACCCCACTGCACTGTGTACTCAACTTTTCCATTTAGGTATTTGCAGATCACAGCTAGCTTCAGGCAACTAAAACCTTGGAAGGCTAACCACAGTAAGGGGGCTCACTGACTGAGTTTCTACCACTGCTTACAGAAGGCCCTTTACTTTGTGCTGAATATTATATTAAATGTTACAGAAATAGCGGAAAGAAAAGACTGAACATATTTCCTTTCTAACAGTTCCTTTTTTTCCCCATTCTTTCCAGAAGGACTAAAGAATTCATTATAAAAGCTTACTGTATTGCCAAACTAGAATCTGAATACAGAATATTACCAGAACCACAAGGAACAGACGAAGAATGGATTTTATTTCTTTTTGGTAGGGTTTCCTTAGTCCCAGCTTGCCTGGAAGTCACTATGTGGCCCAGGCTGGCCTAGATTTTGCAGAGAACTGCCTGACTCTGCCTCCCGAGGGCTAGGATTAAAGGCAGGCACCACCATGCCGTGTTAAGAATGGAAATTTTTAAAAAAATACAAAAGGGAACAAGATAGATTTTTTCTTTTGGTGTGTTTGTATGTGTACTACTTACCCATCACCATTCAGAGTCTGTGGCTTCCTCTTCCTTGGAGTAAAAGCTGCCATCTTAACTTTATTCCTAAAAGCCAAGAGTCAGTAATAATAAAGTCATCAAATGAATAAGGAAAAACTCATTATGTCAAAACTACAGTTTTAAACCCAGAAAAGTTTTCAGATGAGTGACTGCACAGAAATGTCAGGAAAAGACTTTCCCTTTGCGCGGGGGTCCGGCCTCCGAGCCTCTGGGAGCCGGAGTCCAGGCCGACCCAGCACCTGCCGCGGGAGGCCGGCCGAGGCCCGCCGGGACCCTCCCCGGGCCCCCCCACCCCCGTCCTCGTCTTCAGCCTCCTTCCCTGCCGCCCCGCAGCTTCTTCCACACTGCTCCACCCACGAACCCGGCTCAGCGGGCTGCGGGGACCGCCGGGATCCGCGCGGGGCGATGACGTCAGGGACACCTGAGAGACCAGGCCAGAAAACCTTGACGTCAGAGACCGAGCTCCGCCGGAGGGGCCACTGACGTCAGAAAGACCGAGCTCGGTAGGAAGAAGACCCTGACAGCACAGACCGAGCCAACGAGGAAGACGCCAGCGTGAGGGGGAACCTGACGTCAGAGAAGCCGTGCTCGGCCGGAGGGGAACACGTACGTCAGAGAGACCGAGCGCAGCCGGAGGGATCACTGACGTCAGGGGACTGAGCCCGGCGTGAGGGACAGCCAGCTGCGCGCCCGCGAGCGCCGAAAACCGGCGGCTCCGAGCCCACGGCGAAGGCTCTTTCCCGGGACTTTACCCCGCGCTCCTCGGCCTTTCGCACTCAGCGTCCACTCCGCCGTGTCCCACGCAGAGACGCCCTTCGCCCTGCGCGTCGCCAGCGCTCTCCTCAGAGAAGCCAGAGCTCCGCCGCTGTATTCAAATTCACGCGCGCCACTGGAGACCAACGCTGCTGCGTTCTGATTAGTCGTTGCGCTGCGCTTCCCGGAGCCGGCTCAGTGATTGGTCCTCGCTAGTCCTTTCCCCGCCCTCCGAGGAGGCGGGCTCTGAGAGTCTCCCGCCCGGAGAGGCAAACTTAGCTCTCCTCAGGAAAGCCACGCCTCCTCCACGCCTTTGCAGCCACTCGGGCTGCAGTTTCCGGGTCTGGTTGAGGTGCATTCTGGGAATTGTAGTTTGCTGACCAGCTGATCTAGCGGTCACTTTGAGACTGGTCCATGCAGCGGCTTATGTAATCTAAGCTACTTGGAGACATACTCTTCACATTTGAAGTTTGATTATTGGTTTCGATTTTTTTTATTAGAAAGTTTTTAGATTCCCATTTCACTTTCTTTAGTCTTCAAATCAGTGTGAACATTTGCTAAGTTGTAAGCATTCTTACATATTTAAGTATTTTATTTCACTTAGTTCCTCACCACAATCTATGATTCATATGTTAGGAAAAAATAAAAGGAAGGCCGGAAACAATAACTACTTATGGGACAGGCCTGTGACACCCCACCCATCACTGCTCTTATCTCATGTGGTCAACAGAAATAGCCTCAGCACTCTCAGGCTGTTAAGTAGTACCCAGTAGTCTCTGATACATTTTTAATTCCAAATAAACTTATGATGCTGTTCACTTCATAGACTGAAGTGTCAAAAGACTAACACAAATTATAGATACTACAGGCTGTTTTCATGAATCGCAAATGGTTCACTTTCTAGCTTACAAGGTAAAATGGTGGTTCCCCATTGGTTAATGGCAGAATAACTATGAGCATGTATGTGTTGTTGGTGGTGGTGTCTGTAAGACTGGGACCTCATTATTCCACACTGACCTAGGACTTGACCTAGAGCTTTTGCCTCCTGAGTGCTGGGAGTCCTGGCCAGCACCCTCACACCCAGGACAATAGTGGGTTTTGTCAAGTAAATAAGGGAAAAAACAGATCAATAGGGGAAAACTGGTTAATACCAGATTAGGACTACTTGCTTCTGTATCATGCAGATTCAACTAGGTTGGAATTTCCTGTTTTTAGGAATGACTAGGGACCTTAAAGCTTCAGTTTATGTGACATTTAGCCAGAGTGACTCCATTTTGGCAGGATTTGGCTTGTTAGGGCCTACTGGAGGAATTCAGTTTAAAAATGGATCTTCATAATTTTAATCAGAAATAAAAATAAGCAGGTCAAATCTCATTGCTAAGGAAGCATTATGTGAAGTTATAGCAAGAGGACCTCTGAAGTTCAGAGGTTTGGGATGTGCTCAGTCTTGTAGGTGATAGATGGCAGACCTTTGATGTAAAGGAACAATAAGCATGACTCTGCAGAATATCGGTAGGACCTCATTTTGACTACACCCTATATTCTATCCTTGATGTACAGTCACTTATTTAACCATAGCAAAATACCTTCAGTTAGTCACTCACTCCATATCATATTCATTGGGCAGATGAACTGAGAAGTTAATGTGCCCAACATACCTTCCAAACAATAATGCTTGAGCAAAAATAGGTTGAAGAAAAAAATGATTAAATTTTACTTGGCAAGTAGATATATTATGGACAGATTGCTGTTACAGGATGGCACTTTGCTTACCTCATTCTGACTTCTGTTAATTCCCTATTTCTGTTTTTCCCTGCAGCTTTGATTTGGATATAAGTTGAATCATTTGTCTTACTGTTCTTACTAAAGGTAAAGGTGTTTTTCTGAGTCTTGATGCCTGTGTTCTTCATGTTAAATTAACAAAGGATATTCTAATCAGTGGACCATAGAGGCCAGTCCGAGCTGACTGACCATCACACTATTGAAATAAGATTTTATGTTTCTCTTCTATTACAAAAGGTATTTTTAAATCAGCAGACCATGACTTGCGAAGTGGTCTTCCTGAAACTGAGCGATTACCATGTCATAGGACTTTATAAGATTTTATGTTTGTGTTAATGACTAACCGCAAAATCTCGCTTTTGTACTTGGCTTTGCTTGCTTGCAGAAGATCATGAAAGACCTATAAAAAGACCCTGTTGCTTCTTCACTTTGGGCAGCTTTCCTCAAAGTAGGACCGATTGCAATCGAAATAAATTTCTTGCCTTGCTACACGTCAGTCTCTGAGCCTAATTGGATCCGGACTTCGAGGCCATAACAATCGCAATACCTGAGGTCTTACAGTGGTAGGGAGAAACTGGGCTCAACTTCAAACACAGGATGGACAAGAGATTTTTTTTTTTTCAATACGAGGTACAGAGTGGAGTGCCGTGAACAGAAAATCACTAAGAAAACAGAAGCAGCATTATGGCTAACCTGACCTGACAGGATCCTTGAAGATAGGCCATGAGGATCAGAAATCAGTAGGATGAGGAACCTGATCAGATACTGAGGATGTGGGAAGGAGTGTAACTTCTTGCTAACTTGACCCACAGTGGTCTTTGCTAAAACTGGATTTTACAAGAAAGCGCCGGCAGAAGAGTCCGAGGCTAGTTCAAAAAAAAGAAAAGAAAACTTTGCCAAATAAAGGGAGGATGTGAGGTCATTTAAAATCAATGGGCTCCCACTGAGAACCTAGTACCAGGCTGAGCACCCGAACACCAATCCACAGAAAAGGCGGAGTCTCCGCACTCAAGGAGCCCATTTGGCATTTGAGGGGGGACAAACAAAAATCACTGACACTCGGGTTCGCACAACTCCTCACTCTGAAAATAAGGTATGCTCACAGCTTGTCTTTAATGGCGTCAAATAAGCTGCATTTCCACTCGAAGTACCTACCACCCGTGGTTGGGGTTCAACCATCTAGGTCACCCGCACACTCACCGTGCGCCAACCTCGCCCTGCCAGGATTAAAGATGGCGCTGTCGGAAAGCGTTGTGACGCGACCTTGCGTCCGCCGGAAGTGCGCGGAGAAGTTCCGGGAAGCTGGCTGCCTCCGCTGGTGCTTCCCCAGCTTCGCGATCTGAGCCGGCGTCGCCGCTCCTCCGGCGCGACCATGGTGTTCTACTTCACCAGCTGCAGCGGTGAGTGGACGCCGGGTCCTCCGGGTCTCTGCCCACAGCTGCCTCCAAAGCCGGCAATCCCCCGGCCTCCGCTGCGCTCGGACCAAGCCCCGAAGCGCGTCTTCGGCAGCGGGCGCGACTTAGGAGCCCTCTGTGTCCCTTCGGGCGGTCCGCTCCTGGGGCCCGGTGGGCCGCGCGGGCCTGTCAGCCCTGTACATCCTGTAGCCGCTCTCACCCGCAGGCGGACCGGTGCCTCCGGGACGTGGCTTCCCCCAACCCCATCTCAAGTGGACACTTTGTGGATTCACCCACCTCCAGTGGGCACTTTATGGGTTCCCCATGCCCCCATCTCGAGTGGGCACTTCGTGGATTCACCCACCCCATCGCCAGTGGTCACTTTGTGGGTTTCCACACACACCCAACTGAATTCTGCCCTTGGCCTGCACTCTGACCTCACCCTGGTAGTGATCCACGGTGATACCTGAGACATATGCCCACTGTTCTCTCCTTTGGGAAGGGCACCGTGCCCTTCTAGGAAGGGAGGCCTGGGGTGTCATGGAAAGGCTAGTCTGTCAGTCCTGCCGCTCACTTGGTGGAGTTGATGCTCCTGCTGTAATACTACTGATGGGGCTTTGGGAGGCATGCTCTTATCATGTGGCATTAAACACTGCCTGCTTTAGCTATACTGTAAGGATCTTGAGGACAGGATCTCTGTCTTGTTTCCTTAGGTGGTGCCATACTCATAATAGTTGGCTATTGTGTATTGATTTTTTTTCCCCCCTTGAGGTAGTAGGTCAGGCTGGCTTTAAACATGGATCTTCCTGCCTCTGCCTCCCTAATTGCTGGGATTAGGTTTTAGCCCCCACCCCACCACCATCTGGAGCTGTTGCTGCATCTTTATCTTTCATGATACTTTTAATTGAAGCATTATTTTCTGAGGTCCCTCAGTGTGTTTTTAGACATATTCATAATCACCTCATTTAATAGGTGAACCACCAAACCATTGCTCAAAACACATTTCTGTTATTTTTAAATTATATTTTAAACAGTTACTTTTGACGTTATTACAAAACTCATGTACAGCCATACATATCAACAAAATGTGTATGTAAAAATAGGTAAACATGTATATATGTAACCACCATGATGTATGTGTTCATTTTTTTTTTTTAATAAAATGAACCTTACTATGCCTGGATACACAGAATTTAGTTAATTTTTTCATCTTTAAAGAAATGGGTACATGGTATTTTGTTTATGAATATTCTAGGCTATATTTAAGTAGGTTCTGTTTATAGTTGCTTAGGTTGTGAAAAGAAGCATGTTGCTTCATTGAGACTTCATTTGAATGTACCCCTAATGATGATGTTACAGGATTGAAAAGCTGTGCATATGAAACATTACCAGCCTGTACCTAAAGAACCTAAAGCATAGTTTCGTTTTAACATTTATTACCTGCTGTGGTAAGGTATTTCACTATAACATATCAGAGCCAATGGTTCCCATCAGCTAGTCATACAGACATTCAAGTTGTATCTTGACTATTTTAAGTAATTATGGATTATTGTCTTAACTACTAGCCAGAAGAATTGGAAATTCTCCCTCTCCAGAAAAGGCAATTAGAACTGATCATTTTAAAAGATTCTCAGGAACTGGAGAGGTGGCTCAATAGGTAAAGGCACTTGCCACCAAGGCTTATGACCAGAGTTTGATTCTTGGAACCCACTTGGTAGAAGGAGAGACCTGACTCTAACAAGCTCACCTTTGACTTGTGTGCCTGTGCATGCACTTGCATGTGCGTGTGCATAAACACACACATACTTTTTTAAGCTGCTCATGTGGTGGGGATGTGGCTCAGTTGGTAGACTGGTATGTAGGAAGCCCTGTATTTGGTCCCTAGCTCCACACAAGAGTCTGGTGGTGCACACCTGAGATCCCTGCACTTGGAAAGTGGGGGCAGAAGGTTAGAAATTCAGTCATCTTAGACTACACAGGGAGTTTGAAACCAGTGGAAGCTGGTTTTTGGTTTTGTTTTTCTTTTGTTTTTTAAGTCAACTCATTACTAAACACACAATCCTTAATTTAATGATTTCTATGAAAGAGTGCTTCTTTATTTTTGTTTGGTTTCAGTTTTTTTGAGACAGTCTCATTCCAGGCTAGCCTTGAACTAGCTATGTAGCTGAGGATTACTTGAACTTCTGACCTCCTGCCTCTAAAATTCTGGGATTATTGGTGTACACCACCATGCATGGCCATATGTATGTACCGTTCAGTGGCTGATCCTCTTCCTGTCGTCCAGACATTGTGCTTTCTACACTGAGGACTGAGTCACACATGCACATTCAGTTAGAGTTGGTCAAGTTTTGGTACACTAGTTTGACAGCCCAGCACCTAGTCTTTTTAAAAAGTTCCTAGCCTTGAATTCAACTTAGAATCACGTGGAAGGAAGACTTTTAAAAAAGAAAAAAATGCTCACTGCTTCACCTCCAGATTTGGATTTAGGTTGTCTGAGCCAGTGGGGCATGATTAGGCCAGTGGAATACACAGTAGAGTCAGTTTTTCTGGAAGTTTGGGAGCTATGGTTCACCTGAATAGAATAGGGGTTCCACTGGTAGAGCACACTGAAATAAAATATCAGCCAGATGAGGTTATACAAAGTAAAAGCTAGCTAAGGTTAGCAACCTCTTGTTTGTTCTGTTTTATGAGACAGGGTCTAGCTGTGTCTTCCTAGCTGACCTAGAACTCACTCTGTAGACCAGGCTGGCCTCCAACTCGTGCAGAGCCACCTGCCTCTGGAATACTGGAATTAAAGGTGTGTGCCACCACGCCTGACTCAAGAACCTATTTTTTAAATGTCCTCAGTGAAATTTTTTCTACTGTTTTGGGTTTTTATTGTTTATTTTTTAATCTATCGTCAACATTATTGAAGAAAACAAGGTTAAGAGGACTGACCTGAAAGTTGCCATTGAATTATTTTTACGTATATGTGTGTGTGCCTGCGTGGTTTATGTGTGCCATGTGTATGCTGGTGCTTGCAGAGGCCAGAAGGTGGTGTCAGATCTCCCTGGAAATGGAGTTACATCAGCTGGTGCTGGGAATTGAACCAGGGTTCTCTGAAAGAACAGTAAGCTAAAAATCAAAAATCAAAAATAATTATATCCCCAAGATAAAAGGAAAGAAACCATTTAATAAGCAAATTTCTTTTGTGGCCAGATGGTATTTTAGGGTCAGTGAGACATATACACTCTCTATGCCTTAATCTTTGTTTTGCTATTACCAGTCATTAAAAATATAATTACAAATAAAAATATATTCTTAGCGTGAAGTTTGTCTGACAAACAGGTGGGTAAGCAAGGTTTGGCCTGTGGGCCATCATATTCTAAGCATTTGTCATTTGTTTTTTCCATGAAACAGTTTTTTAGTGAAGTTAACTAATTGTGTTTTTATTTTGTTTTGTCTTAGTTAATTCGTCTACTTACACTATTTACATGGGAAAGGATAAATACGAAAGTAAGTTTACAAAAGCATTTGATTTTGAAATTTCTAGCAGGTAAGTGCTATTCCCATCTCCTGTTTGTTGCTCTTTTGAATATTTAAATTGTTTTTAAAATTTTACCTATTTGGGGACATGGTATTATTTTGGTGCAAATGCACGTTGTGTAGTGATCAGCTTGGGATCTACAGTATGTCTGTCACCTCAAACATTTAGTATTTCTTTGTAGTTAGAACATTCAGAATCCTTCTTCTAACTACTTTGAACTGTACATTGATAATTGTGTTTCCTGCTGTGCACGAGAACTGACTCTTCCTGTCTAAGTGTTGTTTTCCCAGCTGACCAGCCTCTCCCACACCTCCCCCAGCCTCTGGTAACCTCTGCTTCTATGAGATTTAATTCAGTCTCTGTGTGTGTGTGTGTGTGTGTGTGTGTGTGCTCTGTTTGTGTGTTTGTGTGGTGTGCATGTATATGTGTGTGAAGGCACGTGTGCACATGCATGAGGAGGCCAGAGTCCATGCCATTGTGTTTATTGTGCTCCATTTTTATCTACTGAGGCAGGGTCTCTTGCTGAACCTGCAGCTCGAGTTTGGCTAGTCTAGCTAGTCTACTTGTCTCAGGGGCCCCTGCCTCTGTTTCCCAAGCACAGGGATTCAAGGTGGACCTCCCTGCTCACTTGCCATATATATGAATCTGGGGATCTGAACTCTGGTCCTCACACCATCTCCCCAGCCCAGAGATTGATTTTCTCTAGGTTGTACAGGGTTTGAATATTTGTCTGCTTCCATAAGTCATGTGTGGAGTATTTTTGTTTTGTTTTGGGTTGTGTGTGTGTGTGTGTGTATGTGTGTGTGCATGTGCATGTGTGTGCTGAGACAGGCTCTCATGTAGCTCTCAACTTGCTACTAAGTAGATAAGGTAGCCTTGAACTCCTCCTGTTCCTCCTCCTCCTGCCTCCTGAGCACTGTGATTATTACATGACCGACCTGTACCAACTTCTGTGTTTATAAGTCAGCTGGTGAGAAATAAATCACACCCATTATTAAGAATTCCTACTCCTAGACTTTAGTTATATAAAATAATATTTAGGTCAGTGGACCATACGTTGTGGATTAAAAACTTCCAGAATATTGTGTCATTTGATGTAACAATGACCTGTGCTAATTTGCTGGGTTCACAGGCAGGTAGGGCGGTGGAGAAGCCGGTCCAGCCGGCCTCCTCCAGGGGCTGAGCAGGATGGTGTGTGTTGGTGGCCCGGACCCTCTCCACTCCAGAGAAACAGCACACTGAGCCAGGAGAACTGTCAAAGCAGGATCTCACTTTATTGCATCAGGCAGTCTTATATACGGTAGGAGTAAGGGGTTGGGCTTAAAACGTGGCAAGTGAAGAACCAATCATTTTTCACCACATAGGCTGTTGCCAGGTAGAGGCCATTTTTGTTATGCTATATGAATCACTCCTATGCGGAAGTGGAGTGTCAGAGACAGGCTGCAAAGCTCGAATGAGGCTCAGAAAGCTGCACCAGGCCACATGTCTGGGCCCATGAGGCCCAACACTAATTTCCTTGAAATAAAAATCTTCTGTGGTTTGAAATTTTAAGGGAGATACTCCCCCGCTTTTGATTTTTTTTTTTTTTAAAAAAGTTTATTTATTTTTATGAGTTTTTTGCCTGCATAGTGTGCAGTGCCTTTGGAGGTCAGAAGAGGGTTTTGGATCCCCTGGAACTACAGTCAGCAATGATGTATTAGTTACTGTTCTGTTGCTGTGATAAAACACCATGACTAAAGGAACTTATAAAAACGAAGAGTTTTTATTTGAGTTTACAGTTCCAGGAGAATTAGAGTCCATCATGGCAGGAAGGCATCATGGCAGGAGATGGTCAGAGTAGGTGTAGAAAGCAGAGCTTCATGTCTTCAAGCAGGCATAGGAAGCAGAGTGAGACTAGCAAGGCTAAAGAATTTTCTAAACCTGCCCTCTCCAGTGACATGCTTCCCCAGCATGTCTACACCTTTTAAGATCTCCCAAAACTGGGCCACTAACTGGGGACAAAATGTCCCAATACCTGGAGTCTGTGGGGGGCATTCTCATTCAAACCACCACAGAGGGTTAGCTGCCATGTGGGTGTGGGTGCTGGGAACCAAACTCAGGTCCTCTGTAACAGCAGTAAGTGCTCCTAACCACTGAGCCATCTCTCCAGCTCCTCATTTTTTAAACTATTTTTCAGGTCTGCAGAAACCTGTTGGTTTGTATAGAGTAACTGCACTTCTAAATCACGAAATGTGACAGTTCTTTTTGTGCATTGTGAGCTGCTACAGTTCACTGAAAGTTTGTTATCATTCTCTCCTAAGTATGAAATGTGCTATATCTTAATGTGCACAATCATATAAGGAAACTACCCATTCTATATTCTGTGCCCCCCCCCCTTTATTTTCTTTAATGCTGTAGATGTTGGAACCTAGGGTCTCATGAATGCCGAACATGTTTACTGAAACTAAGATACATGCCAGGCACAAGTTGAACAACCTTTTTTTTTTTTTTAAGAAACATGGTTTCAGGCTATAGCCCAACTATCCTGAAACTTACCATGTAACCCAGGCTGGATTTGAACTAAGCAGTCCTACCACCTCAGCCTCTGGAGTGCTGAGATTACAAATGTGAGCCACCACAGTGACCTCAAGTTGGCCCTTAATGATGAAGAAAATTCAGAGTTTGTAGTGCTGATCCTCACAGTGTGAAAGGGAGAGAGGCAAAACCTCAGAAGGAGCTTTGAGAAAATGGCAGCTTTAGTCCTCAAACTGTTCTGGGCTAATGTGAGGGTGTAGTAAAGACAGCTTTGAAATCAGGCCCAAGTCAGCCCTAGAAAACTAGCTGTATTATTTAACCTCTTTGAAACTCAGATTTCTTAACTACATGAAGAAGCTCATGGGATGCAGCTGTCTTTTGGAACTGTGATGTAGCTATCACATGGGGTTGTGAAGGCTAAAGGAAAGGGCTTCTGTGAAGTGCCTGTCCCCTGTGGGCGCTTACCAGTGGTAGGTAGCTTCACTGGAGCTGCTTTAGCTCCTGTGGGAGCACTGTCCCTGAGGCTGGATGCCTCTATCTCAGTAGTCTTGAGAGCTGGAAGTGGCTGAGTTGTCTGTCTTTGAGCTTCAGGTACTCCTTGGGGATTCATTTGTTCCCTTCCTGTTTCTGAAGCTATCCATGTGTAGTCTAGGTGCGGTTTGACACTGACGCAGTTTGAACTTGATAGTTCTGCATTAAAAGGGGTACGTGTTCCAGTCTTCAGCCAGAGACATTTGATAGTAATGAAATAAGATCAAAATGAATACTATGAAGCAGAATTGATAAAAACAAGACTATTACAGCCTCATAAAGAGAGAGGTGAAAAATAAGAGCAAAGTAAACAAGTTTTCATTGTAATGAATTTATGACATTGATTCTGGGTATGATCTAACAGTGAAATAATCCACAGTGCATTGACATTTGAGTTGTAAGTTTCCCCTAGTAGCCCATAAACTTGCTGGTAGTGTTCTCCTATTCTCCCTGTGTCCTGGTACTGTGGAGAAAAGGCTGTTGTCTGCCTGTGCTGTACTGAACAGTAAGCCATAGTCACAAAAGCCCTAGTTGTCTAGAGTGGAGAGGAATACAGAGCGACTAATGAAATGCAGTTTTCTTTCTAGTACATCGAAGGTGGAGCCTGAGATTTCAGTAGTCAGGAGATACTTAGAGCCAGGTTTTAAACTGTGTCACTCTTGAGGGGTATGCTTTCCATGTGTCTTACCATGAAGGCCTGCCCCATTTCTGGTCAGCTAGCGGTGGTACTGTCTCAGATGGCTGTGCTAGTGACACTTCCCCTGGCCTTCATCTGTGTTAGTATGCTTTTTACTGACAGCTTCTGGGCAGGGTGGTCGGGGGGGCTCTTTCCAGCCTGTGTGAGACATCTGAAGAGGAAACTTTGGGTGGACCTCTCACTGTGTTCTGCATATGCTCATGTGGTGAATCTAAAACTGCTCTGAAAACTAAAACCTACTTAGAAATGTGGACCTATGGTAGTCACATTGCTAGCAGCACATGTTGTAGAAGTAGAGGGCCTGAGATGGTGAATGCAGTTTGTGGCATAAAGCTGAGAAATTGGTTAGGAAGGCATAGAATGGGCTAGGTTATACCATCCTGTACATATCTGTGGTAGGAATTTATACATAGAGATACCCACCTAGGTAGAGAATTCAAGTTCACAGTGATCGCTGAAAGGATTTGCTAGAACAGCTGTCAGGTCTTCTGTTGATAGCCAGGAGGTGGCATCAGAGAGCTACACAGCACTCAGAGAAGTATTTTACTAGCAATATTTCTTTTACTTTTTTTTTGTTACCTTGGTTATTTGTTCACTTAAATAGTACAAAGTCCTCTAGACAATTCCTGATGTTACATTTGCCAAGAGTGCCCTCCCCCAAGATTTGTGTATGCTATCCAAGTTATGTAGACTGTACTTTCTTAGGTACATTTAAAATCATCTCATAGGAATCATTTGTGTACCATTATATAGCCAAAAATGACCTTGAACTTCTGATTCTCCTGTCTCTATCCCTCCCCGCAAGAGCTAGGGTTACAGGTGTATGCCACCGCACTCAGTTTATATGGTGCTGGGGATCAAACCTAGGACTTTGTGAATGCTAGGCAAGCATCCTACCCTCTGAACTGTATCCCCAGACCTATTTTTTTCTTTAAAAATTACTATACAACTCTAATGAGTGTCACTGAAATTGTTTTAATATTTAAACATTATGTTTGTTTTATGAAGTACAAACCATCTTCTCAGCTGCTCATCTTCTCTGCTTTTTTCACTGTCAGCATTATTCAAAGGAAGTTTGAACTTGAGATTATAAGTGTTAAAAATTTTGCAGTCAGGGCTAGAAAGATGGCTCAGTGGTTAAGAACACTGTCTGCTCTTGCAGAAGACCATGTTTGGTTCCCAGCACCTGCATGGCAGCTAACAACAGTTTGTAACTACAGTTCTAGGGGATCCAACGCCCTCTTCTGACCTGCAAGGGCACTGCATGACATGGGTGCACTTGCATGTGTACAAGCAATACCCTCACATACATCAAAAAAAAAATTGCAGTGTATATTGTCTTACTGTAAAAGTTATTTATTTTCAAGCTTTAAAGTCTTCCTTACTCTTGCCTCCATTAAGGAAGAGAAAAAATGAAGGGGAGTGATAGTTTTCCTGGTGTAGAAATCCTGGTATATCTCCATTTGTCAATTTTTCTTTCTTTTTTTCTCTTCTTATTGTAGATGAAGATCTAATAAAGTATGGCTGGCCTGAAGATATTTGGTAAGTAACAATTTGATTCTGCATTATTTGGATTGTCATTTTCTTCTTAGACTTGACCAGCCACCTGCTGCCTATAAAACTAGACCTTTTGGGCTAGAGAGAAGGCTCAGCTGTTAAGAGCAATGGCTATTCCTGCAGAGGACCTGGGTTCACTTCCCAGCACCCATATGGTGGTTAACAACAGTCTGTGACTTGAGTTCCTGAGGATCCAAATGTTCTCCTCTGGCCCCACACAGATCTACTTAATATAAATTCAGGCAAAACATTCATAACATAAAAATAAATTTAAAAAAATTTAATTTGTTAAAAAAAAAAACAACTAAAACTTATGCATGGCATTCTGTTTAGATTTCAAATGTAAATTGCTGCCCATTCCTTTCGTGTTCTACCTGTAACTCTGGCCCTTGGCGAGCCTGTGGCATCCTTGACTTTCTTGATCTCTTGCTTTCTCTTGGCATCTTCATCTTCCACTGCTTACTCTGACCATCCCAACCTCTCTCTTGTAGCCTAATCTTATCTGTTGAGTGGGGTAGCCTCTGCCCAACTCCTAAATGTTGTCCCTGGAGACATTTAGGAGTTCATTTGGGTGTAAGAATAATTGTAAGCATTTTTCAAGCCCTGAACGCTATGACAAATGTTACTGCTAATTCATTTCATTTTCAAACAACCTATCGTAGCATGCTCATTTTTCAGATGAGGAACAGAATAGGTCTGCACTGGTCATTCCTGGCCCAGCTCTGGATCTCACAGACCCCAGCTCTGCTTCTCAGTCACCACTTCTCTCTCTCCATAGAGCCCCACTCTTCTGGTTTCAAGTCACTCCATTTTCCCGAGCTGTTCCTGCACCTTTCTACAGATATCTTTTCTCCAATTGTGGGCACAAAACACCCTTAATTGCCTGGAGTGATGGCCACTTTTTAGAACTGATTTGGTTCAGAAACTAAGTTCTCCCTTGGATATAGCTGTGCTTAGAAGCCCCTGCCTATCTGCAGGGCTTCTCCCAAGGGCCTCCTCTTGGGCTCCCACCTACCTTGTTATGAAGGATTGTAGTTTGTGACTCCAGTGGACATGTTCTCCTATCTCTCCAAAGCTTCTACAGGGAGGTCTAGGAGGCACCAAAAACATGTGGAATTTTAAAGGCTTAAAAAATATACTATTTTAACAGTGTCCTGTCTTCTGAATTCAAGTGTACTATCAAGTAAAGACACTGCTCAGTGTCCCCTTACCTCAGATGGGCAGTTCCTACTGCTGAGACCTTCCGGGATGGCTATTTCCTTCCTTCCAAAGGTTCTATAAGCTCCGTCAGGACAACTGGCCTGCTCTGAACTGCCCTGTTCATGAGTGCTGTCACAGAAGAGTTCCATACATATGCTGGTTTTCCTGCTTGACCAGCTTGCTATCTTCCTAGAAATGATCCCACGAGTATTTCCTTGCCGTGACCGCTCTCCTGTCATCTCTTCTTTGAGGATCTGTCTCCCTGTCTAAAGTATTGTCACTCGTCTTCAGCTGCAGATGCCAGACTGATAAGAATGTCAGTACCTGTTAAGCAGTTACCTGCTGTATTTTTTTTTTTTTTTTGAAACAGAATTTTACTCTGCAGTCTAGACTGTCTTGAAATTCCCTGGGTAACCCAGATTGCCCTTGAACACAGCCCTCTTGCCTCAGCCTCCCAAAGTCCTG
The DNA here is from genome assembly GCA_035773235.1 of Eospalax fontanierii. Taxonomy (NCBI): domain Eukaryota; kingdom Metazoa; phylum Chordata; class Mammalia; order Rodentia; family Spalacidae; genus Eospalax; species Eospalax fontanierii. The sequence goes on along the minus strand of CM069542.1, from coordinate 54,892,844 downwards.
GATTTACAGACATGAGCCATCTTGCCTGCTGTGCTATACATTTTAACATTCAGTATTGAGGTGTAAATGTATTATAGAAGAGTTACCTATTAAGATACACCTTGAAGTCAATTCACCACAACATTTGAACTTTTAAAAATTAAATAGGTGGAAAAGAAAACTTTTAATTTAAAGCCCTTACCTAGAAATTGTGACTTGTGTTTTTAACTTTGATTACGGTTGGGACTTACCAACTTGGTGTCTATAGATAGGCAGGGATCCCTTTTTGCACCCTTTAATAGTCTAGAGATTAATGACTGTTACTGGACATAGTTGATTTTCACTTTCTGAAGTTACTTGAGAACTAATGGGAGCTGAAATCGCCCCAGTCTCAAAGCCTATTCCAGTCTCTGTGCTGTCAGTCCTGGCGATCTTTCAGGCAGTACTAAGAGTGATTCTGAGCCCATTTGTATTCCAGCCAAGTTCTAACCTGGTTTGCTCTTGTGTTGCTTTTCGGAGTTTACCTGTTTCGACAGCTGAGTTTATTCCAGTAACCTCCAAGGCTCCTTGAAGCTGAGAATTTTCCAAAGACTAAAGGAGATTGGAAATTAATTTTTAAGTGAGGAAAGGAGAAACTGTGTGACTTTGCTGCTCCAGTCTGTCCAGTAAGTGTATTGCACTGACCTCACTGTCAGGAATTAAACACTCGGCTTCTGGGACTCTGCCCTCTACGCTCATGTAACTGTTGCTCTCTCAGTGAAGGTTCTAGTGCCTGTATGTAATAAAGAGTATAATAGGGCTTGAGCAGGGTTAGGGACATAACAAGGATAAGAGACTAAGGCTGTGTATCATTTAGAGTTTGACCATTTGGGGACATTTTAAAGGAAGTTTGCTTAAAACTCTGCATGAGGCAGGGGGCGTTTCAGAGCCCTGTACTTGTGTCCATTGTTCTGCTCTTTGTAGGGATATCTCTATTACATGCAAACCTGAAGTTCACATATACTGCCTGTGATTCTCCTGTGTGAGTTTGGTACTTTGACTACTTAGATATGAGTTTATTAGTGTATATTGAACTACTTAGGTATTTCTCTTCATAAAATTCCACATCAGAAACCTTGAAGAAAAATAAGATATAATCTAGCTATTATGGAAATGTAGGAAAGTGTTGTTATAAATAAAGAGCTGCCTTAAAGCAAGCAGAAATCAAAATGCAGATGTTCCTTTCCAGTTGAGATTAATTCATAGTGTGGTGTCTTCCCAACACTCTGGACAGAGAATGAGGTATATATAATTTCTAGATTTGTAAAAAATATATAATGTATGAATTTTTCTGGACAGAAAAATGCACAGCTAGAGGTGCTTATTAGTGTGAATAATTGAGTAAATGAACAACCTGGAAAAATATGAATCAAATATGATGTAATGTCTATTTGTGGCTCTCAGTAATGATGAAAAGTAAAAGCTAGAGTTAACAGAGATTGTTTACCAGAAAGGCCTAATATGGTTCTGAATCCAGAGCAAATAGCAAGGCATTTAATCTCTGTCAGAGGTTAATCTTAGCCTTATCTTGTACTGTACGTATTGAGTGGGTGACTATTTTAACAACTAAAATACACACTAAAAGTAAGAAAATGTCTAGCAAAATATGAAATGGTGCCTGCCCTTAGGTTGGTTGGTTTGTTTCTGCGATAGTCTTACTAAGTAGACCAGGCTGACCTTGAACCTTTGATACTCCTGCCTGCTGAGATTACAGGCCTTTGCACCTTGGACAGCTCCCTTAGGTTTTACTGAACATTGTTAGTTTGGTCTGAAGTTAACAGAACACAGGGTGGGTCACATGTAACTTTGATGTTTGATGCTGCAATTCTAGTCAGTCTCTGGGTGGTGGAAAGGGAGTCAACTTCATTTGGTGAATTTTAAGTATGAAAAATGTAATATCCCATAATGTCACATCAATTAAAAAGATTTTGTTAAATTGATGGACAATAAGAGCCTTAATGGAAGGTCAGTTAAAGATGCTGTGGGGCATTGTGGGTGTTTTTAGGTCAGTGCTGTGTAGGCTTTGCTTACCCAGGGAGCCCATGTTGATTTCAGTGTTAGACTCTAAGGTTACAGGAATTATTAGTTGGACCCACTTAATGGTGTATCCTGCTTAGTGAGCTGACTTTCCTAAATCTGAACTTATTACATCCTGTTTTGTTGTTGTTTTGTCATTGCTTGAAACTTGGAGGAATTTCCCAGACCAAATTCTCATCCCTTCTTCAGACTGGTCCTCCAGATCCCCAGGCTGGCAGCTTTGGCATTCCACAGACTTCTTTACTCTTTTCTTTTCTCACTGAAATCCTCTTATCTGTCTTCCTCTTGGCCTTGTGCCTTAGTCAGGGCCCAGCCAAATCTCAATTCTCCCAAGAAGCCTTTGGTTGCTGATAGCACTTTTTATCACTGGAACATCACCCTTCCCAGGACATTCACATTTAATACCTTACTCACCTTGGCACGTAGCCCTGCACTGGTACATGACTCTCTGTGTTTGTCTTGCCTCTCCAGGTTGCTGGCTGGCCCTTTGGACGTTGCAACCGGGTTGTATACTCCCCGTGGTGCCTGGCATATGATCGACCCCAGGGAATATGCTTGGACTGAGATGCTTTAAATGCAAGTGGATAAGGAGGTGGTTGACTTGTTCTTGCTAAAAGTGGTTTCCATTCTTTGTAGGTTTCATGTGGACAAGCTGTCTTCGGCTCATGTATACCTCCGATTACATAAGGTAATTGAATTTAAACATGAATCTGTGACTTTTCTTTGGTGATGAGCATCATAGAGTCTTCTTTTCTGTGGTTTGAATTGCTTAAATTATAAATAAGTTCCAAGGCCTAAAGGTCAGTAAGTTTGGAGATGTCTTCCTCTTACCCAGAAAGTCATATGGAAAATTCTAGATGACTTCTGAGACTTAGAAGAGCCATAGTGCCTGCCTCCCAGATAGAAGCACTGCCTCGTCTCACTGTTTCAGGATGCCATCTGTTCTCTTTGCTCTCTCCCTTTCTGTTCAGTTGGTGGTAGCAGACTGTTCCTGATGGCTCCTTTTTCTCAGGCTCATGCACTCCACCTGGCTCACCAAGAGTGAATGGTCCCAATTAGCAGGGGCTTCTTTGGGTAATCTAAAACCACATGATAATAAGAAAGAAAAAAAATGTAATGTTTCTTAGTAATGCAATACTCCTATTTTTTGAGTATTTTGCCTGTATGTTTGTAAGTACGCCCATGTCATAAAATGTCTGCGGAAGCCAGAAGAGGGTGTCAGATCCCCTGGAACTGGAGTTTTGAACAGTTGTCAAAACTGAGGGCTTGGAACCAAACCTCCCTGCTCCCCATCCTCTGGAAGAGCAGCCAGTGTCCTTAACCACTGAGCCATCTCTCTAGCCCTTATATTTTCCTACCCTGTCTGTAGTATGTTTTTTATTGTTAAACACAGGGTATATGCTTATTCCATGTATTACCTATGTTTTCTAAAGTTATATTTAAGCTGCTTTTCCTGCCCCAACTCTTGCAATGATGTGGTGACCTGTGTTTATATGTAGTTACATTCTCCAATCCCAGTCTGTGTCCATACTGTTTAAAATCATAGTTTGTAAACTTGTTCATATTACTTGCATGGCTTTCATGTTTATTATTTTGACTGGCTGCAGTGAGCTGATGATAATGGTGCAGTTAATATGAGAGCTAATTTGTCAGAATATGGGTTGCTTGCAGCTTTTCAGTATTGTGTTTCAACAAGAAATACCTTTTTTGTTTGTTTAGTTTTTAGAGTCAGAGTCTCACTGTGTTAGCCATGCCAGTCTGGAACACCTGGGCTCAAAAGACCGTTCTGCTTCAGCTACCTGATTAGCTGGGGACTATAAGCATGTGCCACTATTCCTGACTTTTGATTATTTTCTTCATTTGGGCCTTAATTTAGTAATGAAATTACTGGGTCAGAAAACATTATGGTAACTTTTTTTTCCAGTGTGGTCTCAGAGTATTGTGATTTATAATGCTATTTGTTACCTGTAGATTTTCTAAAATCATTTTGGGTTCTGTGTCTTACTGAACACTTTTAATAAATACATAACTGTTGCTTCATTATGGCTCTGATATTCTAGATGTATTAGCAAGGCAAAGCCCTGTCCCATCTTGTATTAGTTCTGGTTTTGAGCACTGTAAAGAGGATTATGTGCTCCGTACTGGTGCAAACTTCTGTAGTCTCTTGGGCACCTTTTTGCCATTTGGAACTAAGTAGTGTAGGGAAGCTACTGTGATGTTGCCAGGTTTCCTTTTGGTTGGAGTTAGTTTTCCTCTAGGTTCTGCCTTGTCAGTGGAAATATGTGGTCCTCTTGACTTCCTCTTACCACCATTGTTACTTGTTTCTTTTGGCAGCTCATAGTACGCTCGGTTTGAATGTGTGTACTTCTGTGTGGGACTTCTTCTGAGCTCATTTTCTGCAGTGAAGTGCATTAGTAGCTTGCATTTGATAGGTACCAAGTATATTTGGGAGATGCAGCAATACTAAGCCATTCAAACATAGTGAGAGCCAGACAGTTGGAGTTGAATCCTGGCTCTGCGGTGCATTACTGGATTATCTGCTTCTTCCTTGTAAAAGGAACCAGCCTCCTCCATTATTGGGTCACTGTGAGACTAAGAGCTAGCATACCTGAAAGCTCTGAGGAGCAATGTTTGAGGTACTAAGTACTATATGCCTTCATTGAGTTCTTGTTCTGTTGACTTCAACCCAAATCTTGGTGATTAAGCAATCAGCAGTATTCTTACTAGGCATCTCAATTTTGAAATCCATAAAAAGTCACAACTATTTGTGACTTTCTTAACCCATTAGCATAATGGTGAATTTCAGGTCATATTTACCACATAATTATAGTTTATTTTTAAATTTTATTAAGGAAGTTTTTTATATAAGTGCCTTCTCGTACTTTAAGTGACATCCTCGTGATGGATACAGCAAAATTTACTTCATTTTTCAATGTTCTCTAATACAGCTGAAGAGCCGCTGTTCTAATGAACTTATGTCCAGGAGGTAAAGCAGTGGATGCCCTTTGAGTGCTCCAGTGACCATCAGTAATGACCATGAACCATTTGATTTACTTTGTCTTACAGGGAGAAAAGATAGAAGACATCCCAAAGGAGGTTCTGATGGACTGTGCCCACCTTGTGAAAGCCAATAGTATCCAAGGTCAGTCTTCCTAGAGGTGCTTTCTGAATCAGCAGGCTTTTCTGATTTTGAAAATCAGAAAAATGAAATTATATGGTCAAGAATATGCTGTTGACTTTGGCTTGTGTCAAAGGAGTAGCAGAAGGTCTCCTTAAGATAGGTGAAATTCTGCTGTTTGTCACAGAACTCAAAGTTCCTCTCCCATTCCCATTTCACCATCCTGAGTCTTGACTTTTTTTACTCTATTTTTTTGGGTTTTGTTCCTTGAATAGAAAGTTGTCTAGATCTGCCCACCCTTAACATTATTTTTAAAAAGACATGGAAATATGGCAGTGTTGCTAGCTATGAAGGAGGATGTGTCTCATGGCCTTGTTATTAATGTTGGTATCTCTTGACATTGTCATCAGATTCTAAAACTAGAAGATTTTGTTTGTTTGGGTTTTAGTGGGGTCTTACTTTTGGTGTTTTATTTATTTATTTTTTTAACTATACTATATAGCCCATGCTGACCTGAACTCACTGTATAGCCCAGATTGTCCTCAAACTCACAGTTCTCCAACTGCAGCCTCTTGACTGGGAATTACAGGTGTGTACAGCTATACCAGGCTTAGGGCTAGCATCTTTAAATCAGGCGTTTCTTTGCCTCTCCCCTTCCAGGTATATAGACAAAGAAGGTCGAGATTTGCCTTATGATGCCACCAGTTTTCAGCTCTGTGAATCAACAGACTGTTATGAGTGGGGGCATTCTGTTTTATGAGTGGACTATAATGTCTTAGATCTTCAGTTATTGAAGTTAAATTGAGACGGCATACTGTTTCGTCTGTGTTTCAGCCTCCGCATAGCTTCTTTCCCACACCCCAGCTAGCAGGTGTACTTTTGCTCAAAGACCTTTAGACTCCTTATTCTTGGCCCGGTGTCTTTCTTCTTAATGTCCTTACAATTTACAAGTTCTAGCGAAACTAAGAGAGGAGGGCTTTGTCTGAGGCCCTTCTCTTGATTGGTAGCATAGTCTTGCTTTTGAGCAGAATACTACAGAAGTGAAGTTTTGTATATTCCAGTCAGGTATCACATGATGTCATTGCTCCATTAGGAGTGATGTTAACTTTGTCCACTTGGTAAGATAATGGGCACAAGCTTTGTGGGGAGGGGTGATGTTGAACACCAAAGTATTTGTATGTGTTTTGTAAAGGAGAGGATACTGGTTTGACCAGCTAGTAACAGCATTGAAGTATAGGTAGGGCATCAGGCTATGGATTTTCTGTGAGTCACCTGTGGTTCTTGGCTGCCCTGGAGGCTGTTAAGGTGGAAGGCAAATGTGTGCTGGAGATGGGGGAGAAGGGTCAGAGAGGAGAGAGCAGGGTACCTGGAATACCCTTCATCTTTTTTCTGTTTCTTTAGTAGAAAAGGGTTCCACTGATAAACCAAACAAAAATCCTTCCTAAACTAGTGAGTTTTTCTTCACATGTCAGATAAGATTCAGAGAGCATGGGCAATTCCCAGAGTGAGTGGCACAGCTGGTCTCTGGAATTGCCAGGATAGAGTCAGGGTCTCTGGCATCCCAGACTGTGACTGTATTATTTATAGCTTAGCCATTACCGACTCAAAGATTCCTTCAAGAGGCTAAGGAAACTTATTTTGTCCTTTTGTCTTAAAAACTATGCACATGTTAAGTTTTGCTTTCAATCTTAGGGAGTTCTTGGAGATACCTGAGGCTAATTGTGGGCCCTGCCTTTCCATTGTAATACTTGGGCTTGCATTTGGTTTAGAGTCAGCTTTCCCATTTGCTTTTGGTACTTTGAGACATGAAGGCTTGTTCCTCCCAAGCTGTTTCTGGGGTTGGATGATGGTTTGCTATGTGTGAGGGGTGCATGTTGGTCAGTCTGGCCTGGCCTGTGTTTTGAAGATGGTCTCTCTTGGCAGGCTGCAAGATGAACAACGTTAATGTGGTCTATACACCGTGGTCTAACCTGAAGAAAACAGCCGACATGGATGTGGGGCAGATTGGCTTTCATAGACAGAAAGAAGTAAGTGTCTACACCACAGGGGGAGCCTAACCCACACTGAGCATGACGCCACTTCTGAGGGTTCTGGGACTGCTCAATTCCTTGGAAAGCCCTCCCCTTTCCGGGAGGAAAAGTAATTAAGGCTAAGTACTTTTCTCTAACTTCCCTCAAAGGTGAAAATTGTGACAGTGGAGAAGAAAGTGAACGAAATCCTGAACCGATTAGAAAAGACCAAATTGGAGCGGTTCCCAGACTTAGCAGCAGAAAAGGAGGGCCGAGACCGTGAAGAAAGGAACGAGAAAAAAGCTCAAATTCAGGAAATGAAAAGGAGAGAAAAAGAAGAAATGAAGAAGAAAAGAGAAATGGATGAGCTCAGGTACGGTGGGGCTGGAGTGCCGGATAGAGTCTCCCAGCTGGTCCTGATCATGGACTGTTTGTGAGGGGACACACAGGTGGCTGGAGGGGCACACAGAAGCTGAGCACTTTGAATGGGCTTATTAAAGACATTTGTGTCCGTGTGCCAAGTCACCCTTTTGGAGAGGGTCTGACGTGGAGTGAGGTGGAGTACCTGGTTTGACTCCACCGCAGACCTGCATGGGCTTTCCTCTCAGAATTCGGTTCGTCAAGTTCTTTGGAAAAGAACAGCTACCATAACTAGTATTTAATATTGACTCACTGTGCCGTGTGAGCAGAGATATTTTGGCTATAATGATCAAAGCTGTTTAAAGCTGAGCAACTCCGAGAGCTGTTTTAAAATACTTTTTCTGCATTTTAGAAGTTTGAAACAGTAAAGTGACTAGGCCTTACCTCAACCTCAGTTTTGAACAACAGTTAAAATACAGTTTGGCTCTTAAAATCTTAGTAAAGAAAACCTTAAGGATATTCTTCTGTCAGTTTTCTGTTGCTCTGTAACAAATTAACTCAAATTGCTTTATAACAACATGTAGCCCCACAGACCTCCAAGAGGTTCTGACTAGTCTAGGAAAACTCAAGGGGTCAACAAGGTGATTCCTTTTTGGAGGTTCTAGAGGAGACTCTCATTCAGCTTCTAGAGGCTGGCCACACTCTGTGGCTTGTGGCCCTTCTTCCATCTTCAAAGCCACAATCACTGCTCCCTGACTACCACCTTCTCTGCTTTTAAGGAGCCATGTGACTGGATTGGACACAGCCACATCCTCCCCAGTACTCTCCCTATTATAAAGAACTTAGTCACATCCAAAAGTCTTTGTTGCCATTTAAGGTAACATTTATTGATTCTGTAGATTATTCTGGGCGAGGGGGAGCTTGGGAGAGCATATTCTGCCTGCTACACAAGAGCCCTGTGATATGTAGTATTCTCCTGGAAGTGGTCCTGCCCTTTGATGTTTGTTTGTTTGTTTGTTTGTTTTGGTCTGTGTGTTGATGGCTTTTTTGAGATACCATCTTACTATATAGCCCATCTGGTCTCAAACTGGTGAACCTCTGCATCTGCCTCCTGAGTGCTGGATACAGGCATTGACCACCACACCCAGCAACCCCCTTTTTTTCTTTTCTTTTTCATTTCTTCTATGTCAGTTTTCTCTTGCTCTGTAACAAATTGCCTCAGATTGCTTTATTGGGATTGAATCTAGGGCCTCACATTCACTAGACAAACACTCAAGCTCAGAGTTATGTCTCCAGGCCCTTCCTGTTTTACTCAGAGGAAATTACTCTCATGACTTTTGTCATAGAGCTTGTAGATTGTTCATAGATGCCATTTGAGATGTGTATGCCAACAAGGGCCGAGGGAGGCGTGACTGGCACACACTGCCTTTGGGAATGGTATGCAGAAGCTAGCTGCCTTGCGCCTTGCCGTGTCCTGACTCACTTTCCTTGGACCAGACTTAGAAAATTTGTTGGGTCAGAACATAGCTACGATGACTGTGTGGTTTTGTTTCTTCAGTAATAGCCTGCTTGTGTTCCTGTTGAGGGTCCTTTAAAACAAGAAGACTGGCTTCTTTTAAATAGTACATTCAAATGGAGAACTCTTCAGCTATTACCCCAAGTTATTATCTGCTTACTTGAGACACGCCGATGCATAGGCTTAGATATGTGATGTGGCCTCCAAATGTGAGTCTGCTTTGTGTTATAAGTAAAAGACAGTCACTGTGATAAAATCTGTCAGCACTGAGCAAGGCAGGGTTAACTCTAGCTAATAATTTTTTATTTTCAGTTTGGAAGAGGAGAAAATTGCAAACAGCCCTTGCTCTTTCTTTTGCTGATCTATACAATTGTACTCAGAGATAGGATATTCTGTGTTAGAAATTTAATTTACATCTTTGATAAGGAAGAATAGCTGACAGTTTTGAGCATGGACCACCTGTCACACATGGTACTTAGAAGGGCTTCCTGCTTTTCCTCACTTACTTGTAACTGTTTCTGTCTCCTGCACTTTGTGAAAAGAAAAGTAAGTTTGAGAAGCAATTAAACATCCTGTTGAAAGCCACACAGCTGTGTCTTGGTGTGATTTTTTTTTTTTTAATATCCACACACCTTGCTATGCTCTACTGCCTTCTAGTCAATTCAGTTTTGCTCAGTATTTATTCAGTATAAATCAAGTGATGTAGAAATGCTAGTTACCTGAAGGTACAGTTTTTAAAATTTATTATTATACAATCCAGACTCACTCCTAACTAAGCCTAGGTTTTAAAAAAAAATTATTTTAAAATATTTGTCACTGTAATTTCTGTCTTTGAGTCTTCCAACCAATGGATGACATTCTGTGCCTATCACTTTGCTTTATTTTAAGCGTGTGTTATCTTACTCAGCTTTTTATTTTACCATACCAAACCCTTATTAGCATGAAAGTCACACCTACCATGTGGATGGGACCAAAAGCAGTCATCAGGAAAATATAGGTGGGAAGGTGATGTCAGAGATTGAGCTGGTCATGGCAGAGGATGGGGACTGTGGTTACCTGAGGTCTAGGCATTTAAAACATGGAGTCTGGGAGATCAGAGTTGGAACTTGAGACTCTGTTGATTAAGGCAGGAGAAGTACAGGATCTAAGTGAACAAGCAAGTCACAGGTGACTGTACCATCAGTTTAAAGAGTTGACATAAACGTATTCCCATGCAGAGATTTCTTCAGGGAAGAGAGTGATGTGTGACTGGCCTGGGTTGACAAGCAGCAAAGCTCAGGTGTAATTCTGAATCTGCCCTGTGAGCATTAACTCTGAAGCAGAGCCAGTCAGGATCCTATACAAGAAAGGAAAACATGAGGCAGGCAGAGACCTTAAGTCCATAGGGGGTGCTATAGGTTTCAGGGGTATGGACGGAGGGCAAGTAGACTTATAGGGTAACTTGAGTAGCAACCTGTAGAAGAGGTCAGAGTAGGCCATGAACTCAAGGATGTCTTGATCTCTTGAAAAGAAACAGCTTTGTTTGACCTCCTCTTTTACTCACACACGTTGCTTTTTACCTTTTTTTTTTAAACAGTTCTGAGGATTGAACCCAGGGCTTATGCTAGGCCATCATCTACCACTGACTGAGCTTGTATCTTGAGACACAGGCTCACTAGGTTACCCAGGCTGACCTTAAATGAACTAACTCTGTCTCTCTCTCTCTCTCTCCCCATATATACATATGTGTGTGTGTATATATGTAAAATATATATATGCATATAATATATATTTATGTCTCCCAGGCTGGCTTTAAATTCAGGATCCTGCTGCCTCAGCTTCCAAATATCTGGAATAGCAGGCAAGCGGCCTGCACCTGCCCTACCCCCTACTGCCTCTTCTCACTGATGCTCTGAGTGCTGTGATTCTTAATTGAAGCTCCTGCAGAGAAGCCCTTGTGACCCCTTCCTTGTACATGCCAGTATTTTGCATGTATTGGGAGTCATTAGTCACTATTATTAATGAATAACTGAAGTTAGTTTCCATGATAAAGTGATTGCAGAAGCTGACATCAGAACAGTTAACTAAGGAGCACACTAGGCAGCTGTCCTATCCATGCAAAGACCTTATATGGGAAGCAGCAAGGCAAAACAGGACCAAAGTCCCAGATGTCTGGAGTAGCAGGGGTGAGAGGCTTTAAGAAGATGAATCCAGCCTGCAAAGTGCTTTCTGTCCTTGATAGTTTTCATCCTGTGAACATTGTGATGCCATCAAAAAATTGAGAGCAGGGCTGACAAGATGGCTTGGCTGGTAAAAACGCATATAGCACAAACCTGATGACCTGAGTTCCACCCTCAGAATTCACAGTGGGAAAAGAGGACCAATTCCCAAAAGTTATCCTCTGATCTCCACATGTGTGCTGCATACTTACCACATGCACACATGCGCATATGGGCAAACACAATTTTCTTAAAAAGAGTTTCAAGCAAAGATGTTGAGCCTTTTGAGTGAGGGAGTGTTAGAGTTAGCCATCTCACTCTGTAGCCCATACTGACCTAGAATTCACTGTGTAGAACAGGCTGGCTTCAAACTTATGACAGTCCTCCTGCCTCAGCTTCCTGAGGGTTGAGATTATAGACATGAACCTTGCTTGAGGCTTGTGTTTTAGTAAGGTCATTTTACCAATTTAATTATCCGCAGGGACTGTGGATGGACCAGTTAAGTGACTGGCACTTGTCATACCACTGGAGATGTATAGCTTTCATGGTGAGTTGGCAGTAGAGAGGAGAGTGTCAGTGAGAGACAAATTCACAGGTAAAGTGATAGGATTTACTCCAGTGGTAGCTTAGACTGAGGAGACAAGCCAAGAATAATGCTTAGCTTTCTGGCTTGAAGTGGAATAGATAGGAATGCCATTCTCTGAGCTGGGCAACAGTGAAAAGAAACCAGTTTGATTTTGGAAGGGAAATAGACTTTGAATTGGATAGAGACTAAAAATCTGAAAATACCTTTGAGACATCTAAAAAGATATTAGGGGCAGTCAGGTTAACAGGAGAGCGCTTAGAGGAAATGTGGCCTACAGAAAGGTACTTTCTAGTGTTAAATTGATCAGAGTGGGAATTGTGGGCTAGTGAGCCTTCAGCCAGGGTGGTAAACATCCATGAAGTACTTATTGACTAAATAACCTTAATTTGAATGTTTTGTTTTCTTCTAGGAGCTATTCATCACTAATGAAAGCTGAGAATATGTCTTCAAATCAAGTATGTTCAAGTTATTTTCTCTAATGCTGTGCTTTGAAATAATTCACTGAGAGCTTTTGATAATTGAGTTACTGACTATCGTAGCATTGCACATCACCTGCCATGACTGGCAGCTAGTGCACTGGGCTAGATTCAGACAGGCATTGCCTTCCTTCCTTCCTTGTGGACCTGTGTTTACTTTTGTATAGCTCACTTCTTGGAAGGAGATTTTCACACCTCACCTGTTGTCAACTTTCTGTTACTCTAACAAAACACCTGAGATAATCAACCTAAAAGAAGAAGAAAGCTGAAGTTTCAGGCTTCCAAAATTATGGCTCATAATCCTGTTGCTCTGGAGCCTGGGATAAGGCAGCACATTGTAGTGGAAACATGTGGTAGGCAAGTTGTTCATCTTAAGGCAACTTGGAAGCTTGTGGCTAGTGACTTCATATCAGCACAGATACAGAACTTGCCATAACTGCAGAAAGTTCTGTTAAGAAGCTCTGTTTCCCATAACCGATGTTAAGGGATTAACTTGGAATTAGTAGGATTTCATACATTGTTTATATCTAATATCATTCCAAGAATGTATACAGATAGCATCCTTATTCCCACTTCTAACTTCTGTGATGAACTAAATTGATGAGGCTCTTTCATGAATTATATATGTCTTTATAACTCATTCCTGGAAAATTTCAGAATAGCATTATATAATGAAACAGAGGACTGAATCTGAGATTTAAATTGGCCTGGTGAGCTATCACACATCTTTAATCCTAGCACTCAGGAAGCAGAGGCAGTTGAATCTCTGAGATTGAGCAGCCTGCTCTACATAGCTACCTGGGGCTACAGGGAGACCCTGTTGACTTACTAGTTGAGTAAGCCTGATACATGTTCCTTTAGCCTCTGTAAAATGGAGACATTACAGCTGATCTTCTTAAAGGGAGGGACTCTAGATAGGTTGACTAAGTCTTGGTGGAGGAACTCAAACTGAGGGATACTAACTTGACTCAACAGGTCTCAACATCAGTGACAGAATACATGGAATCCAGTGGGGGGGCATGCCATTGGGGAAGGAGGTATAAACATGATTAAGGTGTTCTGTATGAAAAATACATAAATTCAATTTTAAAAAGGATTATAACAAACACATACTAATATGAGATGCTACTAACAGGGAAACTAGGTAGCAGGTACTAGGAACTCTACTGTCTTTTCAAATTCTTCAAGTATGTAATAAAAATTTTCTGAGAACTAAAATCTATTTTAATAATGTAAATTTAAAAATATTTTAAGAGATTATACATTTTATATATATAGGTAATTCTTCACTTGTAATATATTTATTACAAATATTAAAGCAAAATAAACTAAAGGACTTCAGAGAACCTAAAAAAAAAAAAAAAAAAAATGGAGCCATTTCCTCCTGAGGCTGTTGTAAAGTGTAAAGGGTATATCTCTGAAAGCCTGGCCTGCCTCAGTCATGGTATAGGGAGCCATCTTAGTCCTTACCTGGAATACTGAGTTACTGTTTTCCTACCAAGTGTCAGCATCAAAAGATGAGATGAATTTAACCTTTCTGCAAGTTATTCTTAGGTTTTTCAACAGAAGCTTAATATTTTCCAAATCTAATTCAGCACTAAAGTAAAACTCTAATACATTAGTCTTCGCTACTCTTTATTGTTATTTATTGAAGTTTTGTGTTCTTTAGAAGCTGCTTTCTGCTAAAAACCTGCTCTCTATATTATGTTTCAATCTTGGGCATACTCATCCCCATCGCCATGGAATTTTAAAAGTTTAGATGTTCTTCTAGATTTGAAAACACACACACACACACACACACACACACACACACACACACACACACACACATCAGCGCTCTTGATATCTTTGGAACATTGATTCCAAAACCCTATGAATACTAAAATCTAAAATTTAGTAGATGCTCAAGACCCGTATGAAATGGAGAAAATATTTTCATATAACCGATGTACATCTCCCTATATGTTTTATTCTGTAGGTTACTCATACCTAGTCCAGTGTAAATGCAGTGTAAACAGTTCTTGTGCTGTATTGCTTAGGAGATGATGACAAGGAAAAAGTTTGTGCCTGTTCTATACATATTTTTTTAAGTGTTTTAAGCATTTGATTGAGCCTGCAGAGATGGAACCCACAGATACACAGGGCTGGCTGTATACATGTACACACAGGCACTGTTTCATTAGTGACCAATATTAAGAGTTTCAAGACTACAGGGTCCAGTTTGTAGAGCAAAAGGTCACGCCTGCCTCCATCACCTGCTACTGTATTTGTGCTCCTCTGCTGGTACTTCGTAAGGATGCACTGCAGTCTCCCTGTACCATTTTCCCCTGTGTCACAGTCTTCTCTTTATAACCCTCGGCAGCATGATCTTTTGATCCTCATTTAAAAGCTAACGTTTATGTGAGATGGGACTATACAAGTTCATCAAGAGGAATGTTAGTCTCAGCTGAAAAATATTTTATTATGAATTCTTGGTCTTTAGTATAATCTCTTTGATCTGTAATTTTTAGCCCTTTTAACTTTGAACTTGGAACCATAAACAATTGTTGTCACATTCTTTTTGCTTACCAGTTTATCACTGGTAAGATATCAAGAGTGCTGGTGTGTGTGTGTGTGTTTTCAGCTGTAGCAGAACATCTATTCATGGGGCTGGAGAGATGCTCAGCCATTAAGAGTGCTTGCTGCTCTTGCAGAGGAGCTGAGTTCATTCCCTGCACCCACATTGGGCAGTTCCAACTGCCTGTAACTCCAGCTCCAGGGATTATGTTGTCCTTTCTAGACTTTGCAAGTACCTGCACTCACATAGTTACACACACATATGCATAATTGAAAATAAAAATAAATTAAATTTTTAAAAAGAAAGAAATCTATTAAGTGAAAAGTATGTGGCCTCTAAGGAATCTAAGATGGAAAAGTTGTCCAAAGGCAGTCTTAGATCTTAGATATGTTTTTAAAGTTTCTGTGGTCCCAGATCACAGCTCCCTCGGCCTGGCAGGACTTCTGCACATGCAGCAGGGCCCCTGTAAGGAGTATGCATTTTGTTACCAGTCCAGATGGCCTTAGTGAGTCCCTCAATGGCTGGGATGGAAAGCTGTCATTTAAAAATATGTGCTGACTGGTACCAACATCTCTGGTGCTGCAGTTTAGGGCTCTGAGGTGGTTGGTCTTAGTAGTACTGGATAGAACACAAGTAGTTGAGTCATGTTTCCTGTGGTTCCAGCTCCTTGTGCTACTAGGAGAGACACAGACAGTGCCCTGATGAAAGTGGAGGTAAAACCAAGCTTTAGAAACCACTGTTTTCTACCCACACCTCCTGTGTCTCCTACCATTTCCAACAAAGGCCATGAAGGAGAAGAATAAGAAGCTCTGTCCCAGTCTCTTGACAGCTGATGATACGTAATAGGAGATTGAAGATGAAGCCAGCCCATGGCAAGTGATGACAGCAGCAAGCCATGTGTCAGAAAGCACATCAGTGAATGTTAACAAAAGGAAACTGGAATTCCACCTCTTTGTGGCCTTCAGCACTTGCTTATCAGCCATGTAGGAAGAATGACCCCTTACCCTTATGTACCATCATGTATAAAAGACTAGGAAAGCCAGCTAACTTGATAACTAGCCTGTATTTGGCTTCTTAATGACTTTAAGTGCTACAAAAAGAAGAAGAAAATCAAAGCTATCGTGTGATCTCACAAATCTGTGTGAACCATGAGGTTCAAAATACTGGAATTTAGGCCACAGACATTTTGCATGGTGATGGTGTTGTTGGCATAAAGTTATCAAGACTCTGTTGGCTTAGTATACTCGTTGAAGGATCGGTCTTTTTAATTGTGTATATTTAACATGTCCAACATAGCATGCGCTGTGTACAGACAATAAAGCTACTCAGTCACTCATTTTTTAAAATTCATACTAAATGACTATAGATACTCACTGTGCTTCTACAAAGTCGTGTTTCTTTTAAAAAGTATTTTCTTATTTTATGTGTATGAGTGTTTTGCCTGCGTACAACCTATCTTGTACAATGCCCTCGAAGGTCAGAAGATTAGATCCTCTGGAACTGGAGTTACAGATGGTTGTTAGCCACCATGTGGGTGCTGGGATTCAAACCCCAGTCCTCTTCAAGAGCAACCAGTACTCTTAACCACTGAGCCATCTCTCCAGCCCCAGAGTTGTGTTTCCTATAATTACTCAAACCTTTACTAGGTCAGGTGGGCTTTTCTCCATAACTTGAAAGTCACGGTAACTTGTTGCTGTGAATTAGGTGTTTCAGTGACCTTAGAGACTGTGGTTGCTCTCCCTGGCTATCCCAGGTGCCTAGAAATGATGGAGTCGGGGTAAGTAAGTTTGGTCATTTTCCTTTTTACTTTCTGAACCTCGAGGTCAGGAATGAGAAGAAGGCTGGTCTCTTGGCACTTGCAATTCTAATTTAAAACTCTGACTTATTCTCAAGGCCTTTATAGTTTTGCTTCTTTGTTTCCCACAGGATGGCAATGATTCTGATGAGTTCATGTGAGCCGAGCAGAGACCTTGGGAAGATGCGAAGGAATGAATATACAGACCGCTGCAGACCTTGCGATTTCATCTGTGTTCTGAATTACAGAAAACAACCAACCAAAATTTCACTTTCACTCTGCACAGACATTATTCATTTTGGAGTTTAAAAAAATCATTCTTTTTGCTGACAGTAAAGGAACAGATACCATGTGTAATATAGTTGAACTTGAAGACAATATATAACTTTAGGAAAACAAAATATTTTTGGCAGAACATATGTCAGTACCTTGTGAGAGCTGGCTGCCTTTGTTCTTGAGATAGACTTTAGAATGAACCAACTATGGAAAGTATTTCTGTGACTGTGATCTGTCCCTGGAAACGTGTCATGAAATGCTTTTTGTATTTCTAAAATATCTCCACTTCTCGTAAGAAGACTGTACCGGTGGGTAGTGCAGGCCAGCATTCCCCTGTCGCTGGTTTCCTGATTAGAAAGGGGGCATAAGGGTCTTGAAGACCACAGTGGTGTTTTTAATATTGTTGGTTTCAGTACTGATGTCCCTCTTGTCATCAGGGTCAGTGTAGCAGACCTCTCTCTGCTTGTTCAAGAGTGCTCTTAGCATTCTTGCTTCTTATAATGAGGACCTTTGTCTCTGAGCATCACAGTTAAATTTTTGATCTCAGTCAAGTTTGAGTGACAGGGAAATTGTTACCTAAGCCATGTCATAGATGTGATGACTTTTAAGTTAAGTCATTTCTTCCTGTGGAGGGAGATGGGAAGGGGTTGCCTGTGAGTCGGGGGACTGGGAACTGGTAGAGGTTACCTGATTCTTGTCATGGATATATCATGAAGCAAAAGTCTACAGTGAATTTTGATTTTTAGAAAGAATCAACCTTTCTTTTTCTAGTCAGCCACGTATTGTTTCCTTACCTTGAAATAATATTTATTTTAATCCCCCCAGTAATAGACTCAAGAACTTCTTTGTAGCGTCAATAGTCAACCTGAGCCACCTGCTCTCTGATGATTCTGACACTAAGATACATTTTTATTATAGCATTTACAGGAACCCCATAAAGAATACAACAGAAGAAGGAAAAGAACAAAGCCTACAAGACGGCAGGCCTGCAGGTTCATACCCAGCACACCAGAATTCTACCCACAGCACTGGTATTGTGACATAACAAACGTGATTCCTTCAGCAAATGTACTGTTTGTCACCCATCGGGAGTGTGTGCAAAACCAGAAGACTAACTTTCCCTTCTATTCCAAGTTGGTATATGGGTTGAACTGGAAAATTCCTTGAGATGTAACAGCAATTTTGAGGGGATATTGAAGCCAGTACCAGCGATCAGTGATTATGTGTGTGTCTGATATTTAGACTAAAGTTCTGCAATTGAAAATTATAATAAAGTATCTTTTTTATCAGCAAGGATGTTGATATATGTGTGTTACAGAAAGGGCAGCCCCTGTCCCCAGACCGGTTTTGAGGGTGATCTTGTTGTAGAGACTCATTTGTCACAGGGTCCTTCTGTGAACCCAGCATCCTGTGTGCTCGAGGTGAGAGCTAAACCAGTTTCTTTTAGCTTCTGCAGGACTTCTGGGGTGCCCTCCTGTTCTCAGAGTCTCTCCTGGTGAGTATACTGGTGGCAGGACTGCCCAGTCCTGTGTCCCTCCTGCCCAGTTTCTTTAACACTTGACTGCAGGCACCTCAGATCGGAGACTTTGCCCCTGGAGCTGCCTGTGTCACCTCAGCTTCTGCATGTACAGAACATTGAACATGGGCGCTTCTGAAGAAGCTCTTCAACATGAGAGATCCTGGGGTCCAGATACTAAGTAGTGCTAAACTCTGGGCTTATACAATTTTAGCATGTCCAGGCCTTTCCTGAGTCCCTGAGTTAAATGCCTAACTCTTACCTGACTGACTAGCTGTGGTTGTCATCCCCTGCCTCTCAGCCTGTTTTACTTTTTTCCGTCTCAGTTACAGGGGGTAGCAAAGACCTTTTCTTCTGAGGACGTAGTTCATTGCTGACAGGTCAAACTGTTGGCATCAAAGCCATCTCCTTTCTTGCTGCTGGCATGGGTCCTGGGCATTTGATAAGGAAGTTCCAAATTGTTTCTATTTTTATGAACTGTGCCTTTGATCAGTGTGTCTGTGTGTCTGAGTCCCCCCGACATCATTCTCTAGTTTCTTGGCTCTGCTCTGTAGACAGGGGAGGCTTGCATTATCATCTAATTAACTTCACAAACCTGTAGTCACGTTTGAATGGTTTCGGGCTTTATTTCGTACCTTGAGCTGCAGGTCAGGATCCCTGGACGATACAAGTTTGACATGGTGTCTGTATTGGAACAGACACTGGAAAGTTCTCCAGAATATTCATTCTGACATTAGCACCTTCGGGGTAGGCTTTAGTTGAACCCATCCGGTATCTTTTGTGTTTAACTCTTTTGGGATGCGTGGATACTAGCTAGCTTTTTAATTATTCCTTGCAGTGATCCTAACCCTCTACTCCCCCAGGAAAAATGATGTAAACCACATTGAACAAGGTTGAAGAGGGAGAACAGAGCTCCACCCTCCATCTTAACACTAAACCTGTTCCACCCTTACACGTGTAAGATGGGGAAAGGTATGTTTTTCTGAGCTCACTGTTGGTGGGCGACCTGAGCAGGGTGGTAAAAAGTTTCTCCTCGGCCTGATCCCAAAGCCCGCCTTTTCTTTGAAGTGCAACATGTGAGCAAATGACTCACGTATCACATTGGAGTGAGTGGGTGACCTTTTAAAGGAGATGATAAAACAGCAAACTAATCAGGTGTATAAAATTAAAAGCTTAAACTCCAGACTGAATGTCAGTCTCCACCTGCCTCGCTGATGGAGTGGAGCAGCTCAGGAAAGGGCCCCACGGCTTTTGCCCACGCAGGTTCCCCAGCACACTCCAGTTAGTGCTGTTCTTGGCCAGGCATGAGGGACCCCGGCAGGCAGACGGTGGCATGTGCCTCTGTCAGACGTGGGTACAGCATGTTTTGGAGATGTGAGCTGTACAACACAAGGAAACCTTAAAGTTTGAGTAGAATTGGGTGACTATAGATTTCTCTGCTCCAGTGTCCAGCCTCACTAATGTGTCCTGATGTTAAGCGAGTAGGAAGGAGGCTCTTGTTCATGTGATGAATGATGCCTTTTGATGTCCTAGCAGTGGTCAAGGAGCAAATCAGAAGAGACTGTTACCCAAAAATCCCAGAGAATTGGGAACTATTTGAAAGCCATATTTAAGTACTGGCACCTGCAACTTGACAACCTACCCCCAATTTTTAACAGTCTCTCTGAAGTTTGGGCTGGTAATATTAGTCTGTTTTGTTTGCCCTAACAGAATACTGGAGGCTGGGTAGTTTATATACAAAGATTTGTTTGGTTCATGATTCTGGTGGTTGGACGGTCTAGATACCATGGTGCCAGCATCCTCGTGAAGGCCTGCTTAATTATATCACAACTTGGAAGAGTGGAAAGGGAGAAGACTAGTGCAGAAGAGGCCAAGTATTGCATGGAGGTGGGGCAGGCGGTCTTGCTTTTAATAATTCACTTTTGTGAACTGATTCCTGAGAGACCTACTGATCCATTCATGATGGTGGAACCCCTATGCACCACTTAAGCAGTACCTCATGGGACCAGGCTTCAAGCACAGGAACCTGTGGACAAACCACATCTGAACCACAGCAACCCAGAGGAAGCTGCAGGCATGAGGGCTCCCTGGGGTTCTCCTCTGGTGACCATCAGGTCTGGGCTGATGATCTGTTCATTCTGTTTTCCACCCCTTTGTTACAGGAATCACTCTAATGTTCATGATTACAGAGAGGCTGACCTTTCTCTCCTAGCCATACAAGCATATTTGAATTGTCTTTTAAAAATATATTCTTAATTTATTCTTTGAGTATTTTGTACATGCATATAATCTAAGTCATAGTCACACACATATATCCCACTGCTCCCTGCAGTTACTCCAGAACTTCCTTCTCATGTCTCCATCCCACCTCCCAGCTTCATCCCCCACCTTTTAGAAAAATAACTCATTGAGCCCAGTATTTTGCCCACAAACCCATGAATGTAGGGCCATCCATTGGAGTATGGTCAGTCTACTAGGGACTATACTCCTAAGGAAAATTGACTACCCTAGCCATCAACTATCTATAGCTCCCCAGCTAGGGGTAATGGGTTAAGTGCTGCTCCCCTATCTGTGCTGGAATGTTGACTGGCTTGATCTAGAACAGGCAACCACAGTTGCTGTGAGTTCATGAATGTAATAGTCCTGTCATTTCACCTTTCTCCTCCCCAAACTCAGGTTCTTAAAATCTGCCCCTTCTTCTGAAGTGTTCCGTAAACCTTGGGGGAAAGATGTCTAATATAGGTGTCCCATTTATGGCTGAGCATTCCACAAACACTTGTTCTCTGCACTTTGGCCAGTTATGAATTTCTGTTAACTGCCATCTGCTATACAAGGACGCTTCTCTGATGAGCACTGAGTGCTGCACTAATTTATAGGTATAGAGATACATATTTGGAAGGCAGTTTGATACTCTTTCCATTTAGCAAAATAATAGTAGTAGGTTCACCCTAGGGCCTGTGAGCTCCCTGTTTTATTTTTTTATTTTTATGTCTTTGTTTTTTGAGACAGGGCCTCACAATGTACCTGGCTGTCCTGGAACCCACTATATAAACCAAGCTGGCCTCAAACTCAAGAGAGATTGCCTGCCTCTGCCTCCTAAGTGATAGATTAAAGGTGTGCACCACCCGCCTGGCAAACATGGGTTCTTGACCAAATTTATAAGACCAGGCATAAGTTTCTTCCTGTGGAACAAGCCTTAAATCCAATCAGATCGGTTACCTGCAAAACATCCATGCCACTGTTGCACCATGGGCATATCTTGCCAGGCTAGTCATCATTGTCGCTCATGGAGTTCACAGCTGGGAAAGACTGTGGATGACCTCTCTACTTGCACTCTGCATAGCACCTCTGCTACTATGAAAGCTACCCAGCAGGGAGGAAGCTTTCAAGTCAGGACCAATCGATTTCCCTGAGTCCTGGGAACAAAGTATACAGTGTCTTCAGCAATAAGGTCATACCATCAAGTTATGGTGGATAACCAGAAGCAATGGCAGTAGCCTGTATTATTTAGGGAGGGGAATCTCTGGGACATCTCTATCCCCCATCAACAACTGGGTACTGGGCTTTCTTATCTGACCCTCTGTGGTTTCTGGGAAGAGTCATAACTCCATGTAAGATAAAGTCTTTGAATTCTTCAAAATCTACCTATATGCTTATAAAATAGGTTTCTATACTTTTTGCATTAGTCATTCCTCTCCCCAGGCATATTTGAATTCTTAACTATTGAGGTGATATTTTTCTCTCTCGTTAGGGTGACATCTACATGCCTTGTTTTCAGCTGCCTTAACTGCCAGAATTCCAGATCTGGAGTATGAACAAACTGAAAAAAGTACAGATCTATATATGTGCTTATATGCACTGGTACACAGCCTGCCGTTAAATTATACATACCTCGGCCTCGTGTGGATTGCTTTTGGCCTTTCCGATTTCATGGCCGTGTCAGTCAACGGAGGAACTCCAGGCTTTCACCACAGTGGATCTGAGTGTACATCTGCACTCTAACCACATGAGACATCAAATGGGCTGTTGCCACCAGTACACACTCGACTGTCACTGTCTCAGCTTTTTCTGCATTTGTGAACAGCCAAGGAATGGTAGCCATGGGAAATAACGACTCACTCTGAAGTCCATGTAGCTTTCTCTAGTTGTCAAGCCTGGTGAGTAGGGTCAATATGTAAGCCTGGAAAAAAGAAAGAATTCTACAAAGTCAGCTTTGTGTTTCCTTCCCACACCAACCCTGTCCTGCAACTGCTGAGTAAAGCTAGAAGCTGGCCTCTTGTGAAGGCTGTAGCTTTCCAGGCTCTGGAGTGCATTCTGGCTGCTACCCCAGCAGTTTGTTTCACAGAGAAGGCTTAATGTTTGCTTATGATTTTAGAACACTGGGGTCTTTCGGGTGATAAAGGCCAGTCTGTTGGTTTTAAAGGATTTTTGACCTTGGTGAAGACGTAATCCAAGGTCAATGGGTTAAAAGTACAGGCAGAAAATATCAAATATTATTACAGGGACTGTGCAGTTCCCTTTAACCAGCCTAGTCTCATGAAACTAACTCAAGTCCTTAACTTTGTATTATAACATACCTTCCTAACTGAACATTTTATTTTATGGTTAATATATTGAGCATGAGGAAGGTTTGCCCAGCTTATTTCAAAGCTGAAGTTTCTTTTTGTATTATTATTATATTCAGTGATAGTATGTATTTATGGGGTATACTTAATACTTAAATATGTGCATATAATATGTACTGATCAAATTGGGTTAATCATATTTCTGTTATCTTTATGTTTATAGCCTTCAAATTAATTCCAGTTCCTTTTAACAAATGGGTTACTATCAACTAGTCACTTCACTGTGCTGTGGAACACTAGAACTACTCCTGTTGTCTAATGTGACTGCTGTCAGCAGAGAATTTGAACTCCGATGTGGTGGCTTCATGTCTCTAACCTTAGCATTTGGGAGGCTGAGGCAGAAGAACTGTGGAAAGTTTAAGACCAGCCTGGGCTACATAGTGATTATAGAGTAAGTAAGGCCCTACTTTAAAAAAAATTAATTTTGAAAGTTTGGATATGTTTTGAGTTTACCCCCTAAAAGTTCCCATGTTGGAAACATTGGCCCCCGTGTGGTCGTATTGAGAGGTGGTAGAACTTTCAAGGGGTGAGGCCTGGTGGAAACCGGTTAGGTCACTGAGGCTGCTGCCTCAGAGGAACTGACTAGTATAGTTCTTGTGGGACCTGTTAGATCTGGGAGGTGGGGCACGTCTGGGTCCTGGATCTCCCTGGCTTCTTAAGTACTCATGGACTCTCTCCCTGAGGCATACACTCCCACTATGATGCATCTGCCATGCTGTGATGTAACCAGAAAGCCCTCACCAGTGCTTAGCAGCACCTGCTGTGTCCTTGGACCCCAGAACTGCGAGTTAAATCCAGCTGAGGTATTTTGTTGCAGCAAACCAAAATAGGCTTTGACTGCTTTAAATAGAGCTTGAATTTAATCCCAGAAATATCTATGTTATGACTAGAAAATGTTGTCAAAAAGAAGTCTATGCTAGCCTGCAGGTCAGCTCTTTTTAATCCGTTCTGCCGTAGTACAGTGTTATCAGCCATGATTGATGGTGCTTTTAAGTCCAGCAGAACCATGGCAGAACAGTGCATCAATTACCAGACATTTTAAAATCCCGTCCATCTAAATCAGACATGCCAAGGTAGAAGCTCATCTCTGAAGACCAGAGGGTAAAGAAAGACATAAGCTACCTCTTCCCTCTAGGCCTTTTTTAATTCAGGATCTCCTGGGCTTCAGGCCAGGAGTAGTTGCTCTGGTGTTACCACATACAGTTAAAGGTATGCATGGTTTAGACCAAAGACGAAATGGGGTAAATAGTGAAAAGTTCCCAGTTTTCAAGGTGGCCAGTGCTGCCAGTTTTTAATCACAGACAGAAACTCTCTGATTCATCTGGACCCAGGGATTCCTCCTGACCTTGGCCTAAGCAAGTGCTTTTGCCAAAGAGGGAGAGAAGAAGGCTTTTCTCTGTCTTCACCTCTTGGGGTATTTATTCTATGAAAAAAAATGCCCTGAGACCTTCTGGGCATGACACCTGACAAATGGAACTTGGAGTTCAGAAACAGAAAAGGTACAGGAGGATCAGGTGTCCTCTGGTGCCCACTATCCAACAACCAACCTTCGCTTGGACACCCAGTTATGAGACAGATTGTCTCTTAGTAAGCTCCTGTGTCCATTAAAATCTAAGCTCAGGGCCAGGCATATGGCTCAGTGGATAAAAGCACTGGCCTTGCACACCTGATAACCTGAGTTCAGATCCCCAGAACCCACATTAAAAAAAATGTCAGCTACAGTAGCTTGCACCTGTAAACCCAGTGCTACAGTACAATGAGAGGCAGACGCAGGAGAATTGCTCATGGGATACAACTGGCCTGGGATAAAGTGCAACAGCAGAAACAGCAGGAGAGGTCCTGCCTCAGAACAAAGTAGAAAGCAAGAACAACTCCTAACAGTTGTCTTCTGACCTCCTCATGCATGCTGTGGTACCTGCTTATATCTGCACACATACACACACACACACAGCCCTGAACTTAGTGGAAAATGAGCAGAGAAAGTGAGAAGTCCACTTGTTTTCACCTGTTTGTGCGTGGGAGGTAGAGAGAGAGCGTGGATTAGGTGGGACCAGAACTGACATGGACAATTCCAGACTGGTGTCCACTCACTTCAGTTGTCTTCCCAGCTCAGCCTAGCCAGATTGGGCCCTGTCACCATCAGGAAGGATGGAGGGAAATGTGTAGTGTGGGAGAGAAGCTACCGGAAGGGTAGGCAGAGCCACACACTATCAGCACCCGTGGCTTTCTCCTCAGGGTGTGGACTTGAGGATACAGCTCTGCTGTGCTATGTGACAGTGAGTGACTTGTCTCCTTAGGGCAGCCATTTGTCCACTGGAAAGCGAGGAGTGAGGTGGCATCAGGGACTGTAATTCCAATGGTGCAGCACAGGGCACACATGGGAAAACAGGCGAGCTGGCTCGAAGCGAACAGTGGGAACTACAGTGAGCAAGGGAACAGATGGCCATTCCCAAGAGGCAGCTACATCAGCTCAGGCAACGAACTAACCAGGGAAGCCAAGTCCTGTAAAGAAGCCAGTGAGTACCTAGTACATTGAAGGAACTGAACCTGATAGGACAGGAAAAGGAAGTGGCTTTTTTCCTCTCAATTGCTTTCTTCAACAAAATTTTTCATGACATCTTAGGAACAGACCAAATTCCATTGTATTCAGTCACAATCCATCCAAGAACAGTTCTGCCTTAAAATAATGACTGCTCTGCTGATTCGGAAAACTCATCTCATTTAACCCCAAACTTCAATCTTTCCTACAATTATAGACTTCAAGCCATCCTGTGGTCCAGTGTGAGTTTTCACTCTGACTCTGTTCCCTCTAGTTGGAAGAGGCTGAACAGGGTCAACTAGTGGGTACTCCAGGGCAGGGACTAGAGACATTGGGGAGAAAGGCCTTCTGGGTATTGGTAACCTCAAGAGGCGTGTGCCCCAATCCTTGTTCTTCATGGACCCTTCTGGGGTTCTTGTGGCTCACTGAAAAAAATTGTGTGTGCCACAGTCGAGGGATGCCTTTGTAGCTGGTCCTTGCACTCATCTCTCAGACTCCAGCCTGCTGATCTTGGCAGGCTGCCCTCCCCAGGGAAGTCTCAGTTCACCTTGCTCTTGTGACCTGTCTTTCTCCTGTTGCTTCCATTTACCCAGAGGGAAACTCCACTCGCCAAATGAAGCTAGTCCAGTTTGGCCATCTGCTACCCTGTCTCTTAATCTGATCAGTGTGGACAGTTCCCTGTCTATGATCCTGCAGGCAGGATCATTCTCCATGGGAGACTCTGCCAAAGATGGCCTGCACGTGCACAGAGGCCCCATCAGGAGATGAGAGCCCCATCCCAGGCCCACGTACAGGTTCTCGGAGGCCCATCATTTTATCGGGCAATGGGAGTGAAAACCTGAAGCTCTCTCCTGAGGCCTGTGGATCCCTTTTGAGTTGTAGCTGTTTTATAACTGTTGGGGTGACTGGTTTTGCTACCACTTGGCAAGACCTGCATTGGATTGTCTTATAACTGGACTGCAACTGAGTTCATCACTTCTTGCTCTCTGTTTTGAGACACTGACATTTCAAACGTCTAGTAACATATTATATTACAAATCTGGAATTCTAGGTAAATTTTTCCAAATTTTTAAAAGTTGACTGCAAGTTCTTCTGCATTACATGAGCCAGTCAAAGCTTGTGTGGGGGCCACACATTGGCCATGATGTGTCATTAGGAATCTCATTAGGATGAACTCTGAGTTTTCTTCTAGTCCCTATCATCTGGAAATTTATGGTTTTCTGACACCTAGTTTATAAAAGCTACCAGATGAATCTTTGAGTGATACAAGTTTTCTAGATTGCACCATCGTTATTGACATCCTAGTGTCCTGTAGAAATAAAAGATGGTAGGGAAGACCAGCAGAGGGCAGGAGAGAACAAGCTTGTTTCAGCTTCTGTTCTCAGTGGTCCTTATGAATCCTTATCTTGTTCCTGCATTAGATCAGGAGGTTGACCTCAGAATCCTGCAGCACATCTGGAAAACCTGTGTTCTTGACTAGTGGTGGTGTCCCAAAGCTCTTTGCCTTGGGATTAATAGAAATGCAATACCATGTTATCAATTTTAAAGCAAATTGTTCTGAAGACAGTTCTAGAATAGGCTTCTGTTTGTTCTTTGTGCATGTAATGTACAGGTTTCATAGTTTGGGCGCTCATGAATAGGAGGTAGAAAGGACTGTAGAGGTGATCTAATCTATCTTGTCTGTGCTACACTTTACACTGTCCCAAACACAGAGCAGAGCCTTGCTTGGAGTGGAAGCTCAGGACTTTCCATAGTCATTCAGTTGTAAGGAAGTTATACTGTTGAGCCAGAGTCAGCCTCACAGTGGCTTCAGCTGCTGGCCGTTCTGGCCTCTGGCACCTCACAGAGCAGACTGGATTCCTTTGCTATGACAGCTTGCAAGGTTCCTACATAGTTCTTTTGTTATGATCCAGTGGGACTGAGCAGGAAACGCAGGCTCTTCATACTACGTGGAGTGGGGGATCTCCAGCACTCCTGTTTGCCTGACTCCCTAGAGAACAGCCTTCAAGCTACGTTTCCAGCCAGGACCCCAGGCGGCAGTACAGGGCCGACATGATTCTTCTCTGAATGTTGCCTGGATCACCTGATTCTTTGACTCACATTGTCAAGTACATCCCTTACCTTTTCCACACATCATGTTGACTGGATTATTCTGGGATTTGAATATTTTCTGGACTTGGGCATAAAACTTTAAAACTACTCTGTTAAAATGGTTTTGTTGATTTTTTGTTTTTGTTTGTTTGTTTTGTAACATACATATACAAGAATGTATGAACAAATATGTTTCTTTAAAGGATGACCGTAAAGACAGAAGTTCCTGATCAGGAGAAGAGCGCCTCCCTGCTCCTCACAGCTCCCTTCGCACCCATCCTGATCATGTCCCTTCCCACAGCTCCCAACTTTCATGATAGTTATTTTCCTCTATCTCTGAAGGGCGTTCCTCTGAACAATCCAAGGTTTGTTTTATTTCATATGGAACATTACTGACATTTTTTTCTATGACTTGTTTGCTAAATATTGGTATTTGATGATTTGGGACAAGGTCTCGCTCTATAGCCTTGCCTGGCCTTGAACCCTCAGTCCTCTTGCCTTAGCCTCTGGAGTATGTGATTCCAGCCCTGCATCACCACTACTGGTTTTCAATAGTGTTTTTGAAGAAGTTTCCTTATTGAAGACATCATGTTGGAATAAGCCAATGAGCAACTTGAGTTCTAAGCATTCCCCTAATATCACTTTGTGTGAGTGCAAGCACACGTATGTGTTCTTGTGTGTGCACACATGTGGAGGACAGAGGTCAACTTCAGGTGCTGTCTACCTTGGTTTTTTGTTTGTTTGTTTTGAGATGAAGTCTCTCAGTGGCCTGGAGCTTTCCAGTTGAGCTATACTGGCCAGCAAGCTCCATGGATCCACCTCTCTCTGCCTCCCCAGCCCTGGTATTAGAAGAGTGTACCACTATGCCTGGCTTTTTTGTGTGGGTTCTGGCAATCAAACTTAGGTCCTTGTGTTGAGCCCTCTACCCAGCCTCATAATCACTTTTATGCACATTATCTATATGTTTGTAAGTATTACTTATACATTGTCATCAAGAAACTCTGGGAAAATGTTGAATGCAGTAGGTCTTGAATAGTTCCTTTCCCAAACATCCCTTCTGACTGAGATTGGTCCATTATTCAGTACTCTCCGGCACATTCTGCCACTTGTGAATTCTCCCGACTTTGCCTTAATTAGAATGATACTTTCTTCCTTGCTCACATGGCTATTAAAACACTCCTTGTTTGAAACCCAGATAAGACGTATTTTTGGCATTTTCCTGATCTACCAGTCCTACAGCCTTGTGAAAGAAAGGAAAGAAGGCTTGGAGAATGTGTGGATGACGCAGCCCTTTGGTTTCCATGAGTTCACCTAAGATTGCAGCAAGCACATATAGAGTTGTGGTAATTGACCACTGACCTTTAGAAAATCAGAATCATAGTTTTAGATCTCTGATCTTGCTTTTGGTGATTTCTCATATTCACAGAGAAGTATTTGAGAGCTTTCTTCAGGGATATTCAGTACCTGGGATATCATCCTTCATGTGGACCAGAAAACCAGGCTTTGCTGAGGTCAGGGGCGAGTTTTACTGCAGAGAAGAGATTGGAACAAAGATCTTAATGACTGGCTTCAAGAAAGTGGTAGATGAAGTCATGTGAGAAACGCCACTTTTGAGCAGTCGGAGTAGAATGAAGGATCTGAGGATGAGAAGAATGTAGAGATGAAAAGCATCCAATAGAGGTGAGTTATAAGATGCCAAAGAAAGTGGCAGAACTTGAAAGATGGTAATTGGTCTATGTGATGTAAACAGTAACTTTCTCCACTGGGGTAGGATAGTCCAAGCTGCAGGTCAAATAGCTAGGTGATGAATCTGAATGAATGTAGGGCAGAGCATCAAAGCCCTGTGGGGCTCAGCCCCATAGCATGGAGGTCAGATGTAAGGCGGCAGCATCGTATGCAAGTGATCAGAGGTTGATTGGGGTTTAATGAGAGGCAAGTGGATTATGGTGGGGAGAAGGTGCTGAGTGTGAGGCTGAGCTGATGGATGCAGAGAGGGGGTGGGGATGGGGTACAGTTTGCTGAAGAGGAGCACTGGGAGCAGGAGGGAGTGGGCAGGATCAGGTGGCAGGTGCTGGAAAGCAGGAACAAGTGAGCCTGGAGTCCTGTCCTGGGGGGTAAAGGGGAAGGGGCAGGGCTGTTAGACAGAGTGGTTACCTTTAGCCTTTCAGTGGGTGACAATGATGGGTTAAGAGTCTGGGGCAGCAGCAGGGGTCAAGGCTGGGTTTCCTACATAGAAAGAATAGATGGAGGAGATGGACAGGAGAAGGCCACTTTGGCTGAAGAGAAGGGTGAAGGAGGGAAAGGGTTTAGTGTGAATGGAATCTGTGGGGAGAAAGCTGGGAACAACAGGCTTTGTAATGGCAACTCAAGGAATTAGACGTTCGGGAACAGTGACAGGACACAGCAGGGAAATTCTGGTGGTGGTGGTGTTTCCAAGAAGAGATGCCACAGACAGTGTGGATGGAAACACAAAGCTTTAGCAGGACTGTGTGAGGACAGATTTCTGCTGCAGGTTCATAGCCTCCCTCGTGGGTGAGAATGATCTCTATATATACACAGAAACTCAGAGGAGCTCTAAGCATAAGCTAGGAGTGCTCCGTGGGCAGGACATTCTTGGGGCTTTCTCCATCTGCATTTCCAGCAACCCTGGCCCACACAGACTGGAGAGTTCACTAACAGGAACTCTTCCATCTGCACAATACACGTGTGACACTTTCAAAACATGTACTGGCTTCTAGATTAAAACAGCCATCACAGCCTAATACTTATACATGGTAATGCTAGTATGTTCCATATAGACTTTCTGTGCACACTGACTACAAAGAGATCATAGTCATATGTAAACCAATCGAGTTACTTATAAACATCAAAAGTCACCCCAAACTAGGGGAGAATTCTAAAGCCCTGTGCTGGCAAGAACTTCAAACCTCACCTACAGCATATTCTTCCTGTGCATTCATACTGATGGTTAAGTTTAATCTGTAAATTTGACACAGCAAGAAATTAATGACAATAACTGATAAATAGAATGGTGATAGCATACACTGTGATAAAAGTTATTTAAAACTTAGGGACTGGAGAGATAGCTCAGTGGTTAAGAGCACTGGCTGCTCTGGCAGAGGACCTGGGTTCAATTCCCAGCACCCAACATGGTGGATAAGTCACTTGTAACTCCAGTTCGAGGGGATCCAACACCCTCTTCTGACCTCTGCAGGGATTGTATGACTCACATATACTTACACACATGCAGGCAATAAACTCATACACATAAAATAAAAATAATAAAATATTTTAAAAGTTATTTAAGTATTATAACTTGCATATTTCTCCATTTCCCACTTTATATTTTCAGTCTGAAGTTCACCATAGGTAACAAACTATGGGAAGCAAAATTTCTGATAAGGGACTGCTGAGACTGCTTTACATCCCAAACATTCCGGGGCCCTCCCTCTCCCCTGATGCTGCAGGGTGACTGAATTTGGATGACTTAGAGGGAGGGAGGTGATGGTTTTTTTCCCCATTCCAAAGAAGCACATGGAAATTACTGTGTGTATTTGTGGTTATGAGAAGACAGGCATCTGACCTTGAAGAGGCAAGAAGACAAAGCTTTATACTTTTGCTTTTGTACAGTCACCTGGGATTTTGAAATTCTGATTTGTCCTAGGAGAGAGACAGAGCATTCACCTCTGCGATATCTTGGGGTTGGGGGTGAAATTTACTTTTACAGATCTGCAGTTGCTTCTTTTGTGGCCTGAGTGAATTCTTATTCTTCTTTTTTTTTTTTAAGTGCATACTTTTCCCAAGAAATATTTCCCATTCCCAAGAGTCCTACAGCCTTCTACCTATACTACCCAGGGGTGTGTGGGGTTTGAAGAGTCCCAGGCCTTCCCATCTCCTTGGACATCCATCCTTTGCCCAGGATTTGGGTTGAATTTCTGGTCTAACATTCAGAAGCACTTTGTTTCTTCAAACTGAATTAAGTAAACATTCATGAGGCACCTGTCCCTTTCAAGCCTGGCCTAAGTTAGCCTGGTGAAGGAGATAAGATAATGCTCCCGAGGCTCCTGAGGTCACTGCAAGTGATGTCATATTTCAGTAGTCAAATGGTGACTAGATGACAAAGGAATTCTGAGCTCATAGCAGAGGGACAATTCCCAGACATGGGTCCACAAGATTTCCACAGAGAAGGCAACTCTGATACGAGTCTCAGAGAGATCCTCAGAACATGAAGGGGAGGTGATAACAGGTGAATCATAATGCGTGTGAGGAGTGCTTAGTGCAACCCAGGGGACATAGTGTCCCTAAGTATTGGAAGCAGTGTCAGCACCCGATGGTCTGGGGAGTGGGTGTAAAGGGATGTAACTGGAGATGAGAACAGCAGGGAAGTTGGAGGTGGATGGACAGACAGACAGTAATGAAGAAAAGGACTTGGTCAGAGCTGTGCTTTATCAATCTTACAACTGGTTTGCTTCTTGGATAGTTGATAAAATTATATAGTTTGATCCATAATTTGTATTTATAATTATGTAGCTCTTCAATTAGGAGCAGGCCTTTGGAACTTCTCAAGAGTTTTGCATTCTCTGTCTTTTCTTTATAGGCAGGTCTTGTGGTATATTTCTGTTTGGGCATGATTTTTGTTTTTGTTTGTTTTAGACAGAGTCTCATCATCACTATGTGGTCCTAGCCGGCCTGGATCTCACTATGCAGAGCAGGCTGGCCTCAGTCAAACTCACAGATCCTCCGCCTCTGCTATAGTTCAGGGATTAAAGGTGTGCACCACTGCACCTGGCCCCAGGTCCTGTAATCTGGATTCACACAGTATTTCCTTATGATTAGACCCAAACCATGCATCTCCTGGCAGGAACCACAGCAGTGATGTGTGTTCTTTGGATGTGCCCTGGGGTCTCACGGAATGTGCATTTGTTCCGTTCCTGAAGGTGATAGTTGTAGTTACTCAGTGAAGATGCTGTCTGTCCTATTTACTTCTCCACTATAAATTTGCTTATTTCTCATTTTGTTTCCAAAATGTGTTTGACACAGTGATATTTTGAAATATATGATTATTGTATTCTTTACTTCACATGCACCTACTACTTTCACATCCATTGATATTTTTTGACATGAATTAATTATTACTGTGATGGCCAGAATATGATGGCTTTTTTAATTTCATCATTCTCTTGGCATTCACGATAAGAAAGAGTTCTCTCTGTTCCCACTTTATTTATTTCAAATAGTCTTTAAAACTATATGACTTTTCTCATTTATTTATTCTTTTATTCTTCTCTTATTAATTATTATTATTATTTTGGTCTTTTTGAGACAGGGTCTTCCTGTACCCAGCTGGCCTAGAACTTGTTAGATCAAGCTGACTTCAATCTCACAGAGATCTGCCTACCTCTGCCTCCTCAGTGCTGGGACTAAAGGTGTGCACTACGAGACCTGGCTTTCATTGTCGTTGTTATTATGATGATGATTATTATTTGGTTTTTTGAGACAGGGTCTCACTTTTTAATCTAGTTGTCCTCAAATTCACATCAATCCTCTGGTCTCAACCTCCAGAGTGCTGGGTTTATAATGGTGAACCACCACACCTGGCAACACGCATTTAATTTTATCTGACTTTTGCTCATACCAGTTTCCAATTATATCCAATGGATTAAAGTCTATTAGTACCTTTTCGACCTTCAAATTGTGCAGCATGTTTGACCAGGAAGAGCAACCTAGTATTTGCCTCTCTTCAAATATTCGTATTAGTCTTTGACCATTTCATCACTTTCCAATATAAAAGAATAAGTAAGTCCAAGCTCATCTCGTATCTTCTCTGGACTCCGTCATTTCCCCATGGATCCCTGGGTACTTTAAAAGACAGAGATATCTGATTAACAGCAGGTGTGCTCATTTCTGCGGGAGCCTGGCTGACCTCGGGGATCCCCCTGCCCACCTTGACTCCATTTCTCCTGCTCCCCACCTCCTTTCTGTGCTGGCCCGGAGACCGCTGCTACCCTTCCCAGCCCGCAGGGCAGGCTCCTTCCCGCTTTCCCTTCTTGCCTCCCGTTTCTGATCTTCCCTGTAGGCAGAGGGCTCTCCCAGGTACCTGCTGTGATCCACTCATTCAGCCCAGGCACGCAGCCAGCCACTTGACTGCCACCTGCTTTCATGTCACTTGTGTGTGACTTCCCGTCATGGGCGTCCTCTGAGCTGTGGCATTAGATTGCTTTTATCTGCATTCTGTTGGTCGAAACTCAGTCAGTAACTAGTCTTATTACAAAGAAGGCTGACCGCTGTTTCTGCTCAGTGTCCAAGAGGAAACGGGAAACATTTTGAACAACTAGCTGGTATCTGCTGCAAGCATGTTTTGCACTGTGATTATTCAGTTATGCCTCTACAGATATTTCCCATTAGCACATAAAGAACGTCTTCATTCCTTAAAAATATCTGAAGAGTATTTTGTTTTCTTTCATTTTTAGGACTGGCAGCTCTAATACTTAGAAACTGCTGATGGCTCAGCAGTTAAGAGCACTGACTGCTCTTGCAGAGGACCTGGGTTTAGTTCCCAGCACCCACATGACAGCTAACAATTCCAGTTCCAGGGGATCCAACACCCTCTTATGGCCTCTTCAGGCACTGAACACATGTGGTGCACTTACATGCATGCAGGCAAAACACTTATACATATAATTTTTTTTTTAACATTATGTATTAGTTACTTTTCTGTTGCTGTGATAAAACACCATGACCACGGCAACTTAGAGAAGGAAGAGTTTATTTGAGCTTACAGTTCTGGGGGTAAGGATCCATAATGGCCAAATTAAAAATAACAATAAAATGTTTCTGGGTCACATACAAGACGTAGGTAACTTGGGCTCGGGGAGGATGAGTAACAGTCAGCCAGGAAAAGGCCCTGGCCTCCTGCCCACGGTGCTGTAGGCACTCACCTCCTTGGGCTTCCCTACTACACTGATTTCCTTGTTACTGGACCCCACTGGATCCTAGAGGCTCTAATTACTCTCTCTCTCTCTCTCTCTCTCTCTCTCTCTCTCTCTCTCTCTCTCTCTTTCTCTCTCTCTCTCTCTCTGGATAACTGAAGTCAATACTAGGGACTGCTTCCACTTCCTGAGCACTGGGATTACAGGTGAGTAATCCCTGGCTTGCAACTGTGAGCTTTATACTATTAAATGTACAAAAGGTGATTGAGTTCACTCTTAGGAAAAGAAGAGCAACTTGACCTATACAAAAACATCATTTCTCACATCCTAGACAGAGAACAGCTAGAAGATGGGCCATAGACTCTCATCCTGATACTTATAGGAGAGAGGAGGGATAGGGACAGTTTACAAAAATGCAGACATTTGTCTCCTTTGGAGTTAAATCTCAGGATCCCAGGAGACCTAGGATTGAGCATTTGAGGAAGACAAGCACTAAGGAAGGGCAGTCTTTGTCTTCACTGCCTTTCTCTTCCCAGGAGGCCACTGTGGACCTGTGTTACCCGTTCTCACCTAGCTAACGTACTTATTGATGAGTTACACTGAACACGTAGGCGTTTGTGATCTTTAGTGAGTCAAACTCACCGAGGCTCGTGCCTGGCCTCATGGACCTCGGTCTGCTTGGTTTTTCTGCCCTCTGCCCTCTGCTTATCTCCTTCATAAAGTGCGTTTCCCGCTCACTTCTGCTTTCTCAGGCTTTGGTTTATCCTGACCCCTCCTGGTCTGTGTCCAGATTCTCTCTGCATCTCGATGGACTTTTGCAGTTTCCCTAACCTTTCACTATCGAAAACAAGCTGCACTGCTGACCCTCCTTGTTATGCTGGTTTGAATAGATACCTAGAAGTAGGCTTGCTGGGTCAAGGTCAGTGCGGGTGTTCACTGGGACAGGCTGCCAGGCTCCTCTCCTGGGGCAGGGGTTTGGCTGCCACTGGTGTACTCCTAGGCACTGTTTTATTGCTTAGACCCTCTCCTTAGGGCTTCGGGAACTTTCGTACTACTGACCTTGAATTAGGCTCTAATATTCTCCTTTCACTAAAAAAATTTCTTTGTTTTTGAGACAGGGTCTTACTATGTCCCCCTGACTGGCCTGGAACTCACTATGTAGACCAATGAGGCTGGCCCCAAAGTCACAGAGGTCCACCTGCTTCTGCCTCCTGAGTGCAGGGGATAAAGGTGTGACAGCACACCCAGCTCCTTCCACTAAAATGTTCTGCTGTGCTGGTCTCCCTCCACCACGTTCTTCTTGCAGTTATCCCTAACATTCAAAGGAAAACTGAAGTTAACACTTAAACTTGCATTTTGAATGGTGGCTTAACCACACTGAAAGTGATTATTTTAAATGACTTGCAACATGGTAATTTGACTGTACATCCTTAGTGGGGTATACTTCAAAGGTCAAAAGAACTCCCAAAGATCTGAAACGATTTTCACCAGTTACATTGTTTGTAATAGTGTTGGTTCTGCTTTTCTGAAGCTGTTACAGCTACAGTAAGATCCAGAAAATAAGTAACAGTGTTGTTAGGAACCAAAATTTTTAGCTTAAGAGACAAGAGATAACAAAAGATACTCAAAGATAATAAGTAAAATTACTTGTTAACCCTGCCCCCTCGGCCCCAGGAGCTGGAGAGATGACTCAATGGTTAATAGCACTGGCTGCTTTTGTAGAGGACCCAGGTTCAATTCCCAGCACCTACATGGTGGCTAACAACCACCTGTAACTCCAGTTTCAGGGGATCTGACACCCTCTGACCTCCATGGGCACTGCACGACATGGGTGCACCCACCTACATGTAGGCATTACTGATACACATAAAATAAAAATAAATATTAAAAAATCATTTGCCCCTAAATATAAATGGTGGTATTATATATACTCAGGAGTATTTTCTTTTAGTTAAAAAAGAAAATGTCACTGTTATTTCTCTTCCTCATCTTCTTCCCCTGTCCTTTCTCTCTTTGAACAACTCAATCCTAAATCCAGTAGGTGAAGCTGTGTCATGCTGGTGGGTGTGTGTGTGGTTGTGAAACACTATCTTCAGGACTGACAGGACTGGTGCCCTCCTGAATTCTTAGCAACTGTGATTACCCCACATAAGACTGGGTCCATTGACTGTTCAAGTTGTGGAGGGAGGAGGGACTCATGAGGCATCCTATTGAATCAATAATTCCATCCGCCTTTCTATAAGAACTGTGCCCAAAGATAATTATTATCTGCATTGAAGAAAAAAAAAGTTTCTGCTTGGAGAATTCTATCAGTTAAATGCAGATACAATACTAGTGTCACCATTTGTGAACACTTTATGAACCAATGGACCTAACTATGGTCATAAGTGTCAGAGAACATCACAAAAAGAGAAGCTAGTAGGCATTATGTACCTTCTAGTGATGGATACCTAATAAAGGATTATTGCTCAAAGTCACATCTTGTGTGTTAGACCTATAGCTCTGTCACTTTACAGGAAATATCTGGGACAGTGTAATGTGTTTTAAAAATGCACTTAGTGGTTGACACAAAAACATAACTCTTCAAAGGGAATAATGATGGTTTATTCTGGAGCCAACTATGAACCATGGCTCAGGAACATAGATTCAGGTTACCTCAAATACTGTATTCCAGTGTTGCAACCGTTTCATGAAGCTTTTGAAGTAACAAAACAAAGTCATATCATGATACGTATTTTTTATTTTATGTGTATGTATTTTACCTGCATGTATGTAAGTACATCTGTGTATGCAATGCCCTTAGAGACCAGAAGAGAGTATGAGATCCCCTGAAACTGGAATTTCTGAATGGTTGTTAGCTGCCATGTAGGTGCTGGGAATTAAACCTGGGTCCTCTGCAAGAGCAGCCAGTGCTCTTAACCACTGAGCCATCTCTCCAGCCCCTAACATATATATTTAAATTTTTTTACATGTATTTATTTGTATTCATGCATGTGTGGGGGGTGGGTGCATATGCAATAGCACATATGTGGAGGTCAAGAGGCAGTTTTGGGGAGTCAGTTCTTTCCCTGTAGCATATGGATACTGGGGCTCACACCCAGCCACCTCATGGGCCCCAAATCAAGTGATTTTTAAAGCACATTGGTGAGAACATCAGGTTGGTGTGAAATAGAAAAGCAGAGCAATCTTTGCTATAGAACTAGGCAGTATCAGGCATTCTTAGCCTTTGGGCTGCTGGAAGCTAGAGATCTGTTTGTACATTCCAACAGGATTTACCTAATAGTCACAAGGATGTTAGATCACAATAATGGCTATTTAGGAGGCTAAAGATAGCCCAAGATAATGTGACTCCCAACCTATAGGATTCCAGTTTCCTACAACCACAGACATTACCATCAGTCAGTCAGCCTTGCAGGATGTTTAACATAGGTGTGGTTTCCCCCGCCCCGCCCCGGGAATTCAGTTCACATAGCATAATCCAGTATATGAAAACTTTGTAGGAAAAATAACCTGATTTCTTCAACAAGTAATGTTTCTAAGAAAAAAAGCGAAGCAGCAGCCCACACACTTGGACACTGTAGGTAGATGTGGGGAAGGTTGTTCTGACTGCACATTGAATACATTGAATGGAATCATGCCTCTGCCTCAGAATAACCCTCTGTGGCAACGGGAAGTAGGTGGGCAATGGCACAGCTGAGAGAAGAGTTCAGGGATCTTGATTTGCTTTTTCCCAAGTGACCGGGACTTTGTGGCTCTCTACATTTGTTATGTGGGTTTTTTAATTGATCAGATTTGTTCTTTAACAGTTTTATACATGTATATAGAGCCTTCTGTTTAGACCCTCCACTCTCTCTTCTCCCTCCCGTCGGTGTCATCCCCTCCTCCTTCCTCCTCACTCATTCCTTTTCCACACTCGTTCCTTTTTGTTTGACTTTGTGATTCACTGATTTTAACCAGGACTTCTTGTGTGAACACAGGTTAGGAACTGTGCATTGTCACCTGGTGGGCTCATTTTTGAGTGCATGACTGAAGACAATGGCTGCCGCTCCTGCAGAATCCACCAATAGCCAACAGTTTATCAGGCCAGGATAGGGCCCCATGACCCCATAGCCCCATCCACGATTGGCTGTTGACAGGCCCAATCTTGTGGAGATCCAGTGTAGGCAACCAATGTCGTGCAGAGAAGAAAGCAATTCCCAGCCCTGCTCCCCGTCTTCCAGCTCTTAGCATTCTTTCTGACCCTTCTTTGTGGTTCCCTGAGCCCTAGCGGGCATGGTATCAGTGTCCTGTTTGGGTCTGAAGGTTGATTTCACATATTCTTAGCACCTTGAACAGCTGTGAGTCTCATCATACACACTGTTCACTGCAAATATTAAGATTGAAAATAGGACTTGTCCATCTGGGTCTGGTGCTGGTCATCTACACGTTCTGCAGGACAGCTTTTTAAGTCAGTGTGTGCGACTGACCTCTGCCTCCATTGCTCAGGGCCCGGTGCCTCCCTTAGCCAGACTCCCACCACTTCTGAGGAGCAACAGATCCTTTTTTATGTTCATAATATCTCCTTGGCAGACAGCCTTCCTTGTCCTACAAACCAGGGAGCAGATGAAAGAGAGGTTAGTGAGGTAGGTAGAGCAGTGTCCTGACTTAGAGGCCTCGATAACAAACGTGAGGAGTGACCATGCTGGTCACTCATATTTCATATGTGAAATAACACACGCAAAAGAGTTTTGCAGATCAAAATGGTACGTAAATGTAAGCTGATACTGTTTTCGTTTTCAGTTCCTTCTGATGAGGATTTTTCTTGGCCTCCAAGATGCAAGAGAATAAGAAAAGGGAGATTATTCACTCATAAGAGATGTCTCTGACTCTTTGTAAGCAACCACTGACAATCTGCTGACCTAGGGATGGTGACACCTGCTTCCAGGGGCAGAACAATGCAGATGGATCCATTAGCCACCTGCAGAGAAGGCAGTTTGGGGACAGGGAGGGGTCGGGGACAGTTGGTGGGATCTGGCCCAGTGTCGAAATGTGTGAATCAGAGTTGGCTGCAGTCAGGCATCTCATCGGGCTGGACAAACAGCACAGCTGGAGTTCCTGGCTCAGCTCCAGGCCAGCATCCCGTGCCTCTGGGCACAGAAGGGCATCTTGGGAAGCCCAGCAGCTGACAGCTTGGCAAAGGAGGACCACTGTTCCTCAGGGTTCGGGGGAATTAGAGAGTGAGCAGGTGTATCTGACCTGGCTTCCGTGGGACTTCAGCCTTGTCCTCCCTAGTCCTTCCCTCTGCCCTAGAGTTGAACTTCAGTTATCCAGGGAGGTGAGCAATTAGAGCCTCTGGGATCGGATGGGATCACTGAAGAGAAAACCAGTGTAGTGGGGAGGCCCAGGGAGATGAGTGCCTATAGCTGTGGGTGGGAGGCCAGGGCCTTTTCCTGGCTGGTTAATACTCCTCCTCCCTCAGCTCAAGTTACCTAGGTCTAGTATGTGGCCCGGAAACATTTTATTATTTTAAACTTAGCTTATTCATGAATACCTTTGTGTGTGGATATGTGCATTTGAGGACATGTGCATGCTACCACATAAATGTGGAAGTCAGAAGAAAACTTTTTAGGAGTTGGTTCTCTCCTTCCACCTTGTTAAGGCAAGGTCACTCGTGTTTCTGCTATGCTGCATACCCCAGGCTAGCTGGTCCTCAGGCTTCTGAGTGATTCTCCTGTCTCAGCCTGTCATCTTGCTCTTAGAGTGCTGGGCTGGTGGGCATGAACCACTGCTCTTTCTGTGTGCCATCAGGCTTGCAGGGGTAGGACCTTCATCTGCTGAACCATCTCCTCAGCCCCCCCAAAAGCCTTTTCTGGAGGCTTTTGAACTGGAGTTACAAACAGTTATTAGCTGCCATGTGGGTGCTGGGAATAAAACCTGGGTCCTCTGTAAGAGCAGCCAGTGCTCTTAGAGACTAATCATCTCTCCAGCCCAGGACTTTTTCCTACTTGGTCTTCTTCTGTTTTGCTGACACCCATTTCCCGTAATGGCTTAAGACCCCCATGAATGGGAAGTTTCTGATCTTTGCCTCTCTAAAAAGCACCTCTCTTCTGCTCTTGAACTTGACAGATGGTAGAAGAATTGACAGTAAAGTGTATTTTATAAACAATTTTCTCTCAAAAGGTGTGTGTTTTCATTTTCTGGAGATGCCATATGCACCCCTCAGTCCGTGGGGATTTTGTTCTTGCTATTGTTTTTTCTTTCATTCTGCTTTTGGAAATGTTAAGTTCTCTCCTTTATGCTTTGTATTCTGGACTTCTCAGGTCAAATTCCTCCTTTTAAAATTCTGCCTGCCAGGCCCTTGGCAGGTTCTTTTAATACAGTGACATCCACTCTTTAGTTCTGGCAGATGTCATGTTTATTTGATAACTTCTTTTCCGTTTTTTCTAATCGAACCTCTTGTATTGTTCTCTAAACTTTCTCATCTCTTTTCTCATTTCTTTGTTCTGCTTTGTGAACAATACAATCCACATCTTCTGACTTTTCTGTTGACTGGTTTTCTTTACCTATCACTTTCCAACAACTCTTATTAGATGACAGCTCCTTTTTCATAGCGGCTGGTTCTTGTTTTATAGCCTCTTGTATTTCTCTGATTTATGAGACTGGGTCTTTAATGAATGAAAACAATTGATTGGAAGTTCTGTATTGCTTATTGCTTTGAGGGTGACTGTGAGATTAGGAGGTGATTTTGCTATTTCTTTTGGAGACTCCTCAAAGAATACTGCTATCCTCATGCACCTCTTCATAGTGTCTTGGTGAACAATGGACCACATAGATGACAGTAGTATCATAAAATTATAACGAACCTGAAAATTGCAATCACCTGGTGGTATTACAGTGGTTGTGATATCATTGTGAGAGCATTAGTCATGTGTGTGTGATGGTTCTGAGGTAGACAAACCTGCTGCACTAAAGTCATAAAAATATAGCATTGTAATTTTATATGGTATAGGATACTTGATAATAGATGGCTGTATTACAGGATCATATGTTTACTACACTATGTATTTTAAATTATTTTCTTTTACTTTGTGTGTGTGGTATGGTATATATATATTTGTTAGAGTGGGTGTGTGCATGTAGGTGCATGTGTGTGTATTGGGGGTGTTGTGTGTTGTGTTGTATGTGTGATGTATGTACTTCTTAGTGTGGGTGTGTGCACATGTGCATACAGGTGTACATGTATATATGTGTGTTGAGTTGTGCATGCTGTACATACTTGGTATGGGTGTGTGCATATGTGTGTGCAGAGGAGCAGGGCAGAGGCTGATGTTTGATGTCTTTCCTTGATCACTCTCTGCCTTTTTTTCCTTATTCACAACCTTATTCTCATTAATATTTTTGTTGATTCTTTGAGGCTTTCATATAATGTATTTAGATCACATCCGGGCCCCTTCTCCATCTCTTCCTCCAGCTTGCGCCCAACTTCATGGTCTTCATTATTTTTTAAGGCCTGTTGAGTCTACTTTATGTTCCTTAAATGGACCCATCCTCTGGAGACTTGCCAACACCCTTGGCATCACACCCTTAAAGAAAACTGACTCTCTCCTCTCCTGGCATCTATCAGTGGACAAAAGACCCTCTGTGGGCTGAGGCTTTTTGCCCACCTCCCCCGTCCATGCTGGGTTTTTGTCTGGTTTTGGCTTGAACAAGTCTTATGCATTGTCACAAGTACTGTGCTACTCTGTTGTATCTAGAAAACATAGCTCTTAGAAGCTTTCTGGACTCCCTCTTTCACTATGATCCCTGAATCTTGGGAGGAGAGGGTGTGTTCTAAATATCCCATTTAGGGCCGAGCATTCCATAGTCTCTCCTTCTCTGCACACTGACCAGTTGTGGGTCTCTGTATTAATCACCCTCTGCTGCAAGAAACAGCTTTTCTAGTGGGAGTTGACAGATGCACTGATCTATGGGTAAAACAAGAAGTCATTAGGAGCCAGTTTAATACTATGCCCATTTAGCAGAAAAACAGTGGTGTCCACCTTTATTTTTTGGGACAGGGTCTCTCTGTGAGCCTGAAACTCCTCAGTTCAGTTAGACTGGCTGGCCAGAGAGCTACAGTAACCCACCTACCTTCACGACTCCAGCCCTGGGGTTACAGGTACTCAATATAATACAATGCCTGGCTTTTCATATGAGTTCTGGGGATGTGAACTCAGACTTGCATGGCTCCACAGGATCACTGAGCCATCACTTTAGCTCTATGCTATAGCTTAAATTGTGTTTCTCTCTCTCTCTCTCTCTCTCTCTCTCTCTCTCTCTGACATTAGACCTTGTATATAATAAGACATACTCTACCACTGACCTATACCCCTAGTCCTTACTCTAGATCTTGATCATATAATTCTCTCATGCCTGATTTAATTGTGTATTGATTTTTTCATCATAGCCCTAGACACAATAGGATGTACATACATACATACACACACACACACACACACACACACACACACACACCATATAACTTAGGCATGTAGCTATACCATCATGGTTTGTGTAAATATACTCTATGGTATTCACATCATTATGATTTCATCTAATGACTAGTTTTTCTGAATGGATTCTGTCTGTAAACAACTCAGAACTGTATTTGGAGGTTCCTCCTTGGAGGCTCTTTGCCTCCCTAAAGAAGCTTGTTTCCTGGGGAATGATAGCCACGGGCAAAGCGACAGGACAGAGGTCAGGGAAGGCTGACTGTTCCATGGTTAGACTTTCGATCAGTCCCTCACTCTCACTCTGGATGCTTGTAGTCTTAGGTCTACATCCTCATCTACTTTTTCTCTCCTGAGAATAGACCCTGGTCCCAGTCCAAGGAGCAGGTATCTGACTGCTAGTACTTTGAAGGCAGAGAGATTTCCATTCTGCCTCCCCCGCCTCCCTTCCTCCCTACCTGGAAGCCTCCATTCTGGCTTCTCTCTCTCTGGCTCTGCAGGGTCCACTGGCTCTCTTCTCTGAAGTATCATCCCAAGCCAGCACATTTCTCCTTCTGCTGTGAGTCATCATCTCCCATCTTCAGGCCTCCTGTTCCTCCTTCCCAAAGTTCTGCTTTTTCTCCCCATCACCGCTCACCTTTGCTGCTTTCCTCCTCTGCCCTCCGGTCCTCTCTCTGTTCCAGTTCCTGTTGTCTCACAGGAATTGACTGAGTCTCACTAACAGCCTCCTTCCAGCTGTCTCTTCACCTTCGGTGCCCAGCTCTCCCCTAGCTTATCTCGCACTAAAAGCACACACATCTCCCCACAGGAAAGTGCCACTCTGTTCAGACTCTGTGGGATCTCAGCTCCTGCATGGCTTCCAGGCCCCGGCCCTGCTCCTGTTTCCCTCCTGCCCTCCCACCCACAGCGCACCCTCCTCCTCCGTCCATGCGCTCTGGTTCCACTCCTCTAGGCACCATGCCCCTCAGCACCAACTCTGCGTACATTGCCTTTTCTATTGCATTTCGTTTTCCCAGACTCTTATCTGTCTGCAAGTCTCAGCGTACACACCACTTCTGCAAAGACTCTTCTGGCCCCCAACTGTCTGTTCTTCCATAGCCTAGTGTGTATTCCCAGGGTAGACTTCTATTGTAGAATTGCCTTTTCCTTTGTCCTTGGTGAGCTACATGCTCCTTCATCTTGGGGACAATCGGGGCAGTAATTTGATTATCCTGTGTCCCCGGGTATCCCTCACAGTGCCTGGCACACTAGTTCAAACACTTGCCTGGCAAATGAATATATGAATAAATGGTTGGATTCCTAGGTTTGAAGAGGCCAAGCAAATAATCTATGGTTACCAGCTGGGATTTGATCCTAAGACCCTGTTGTCCCCAAGCCCAGGAAACCTGTTTGGGGATGGGACACTCCTTTAGAGCTGCATGTGCTTTCCCAGCCC
This sequence comes from Eospalax fontanierii, assembly GCA_035773235.1. Classification (NCBI taxonomy): domain Eukaryota; kingdom Metazoa; phylum Chordata; class Mammalia; order Rodentia; family Spalacidae; genus Eospalax; species Eospalax fontanierii. Next base: position 54,848,295 of record CM069542.1, on the reverse strand, counting down.
CTGGCCTCTGGCTCAAGGGATTGACTTTGGCTCTGTTATCCCAGTGAAAATTCAATTCCCAGGGCCCTTGGAGTAGTTTTACCATCAGTCATGATCGCCAACTGGTCTTGTCTGGGTCTGTCAAAGGCTAGCAGAAAAATCCTGTCAGTTGGTACCCATAATCAAAGGCACCAGTCCTAGGGGGACACAGGTGGAGGTCGTCCTCCCTTCTCTGTCCCCCTCCTCCCCCCAGCATTCATGCTTTCTGCTCCTGGCACTGAGAGATAGATGAACTGTGAAGACTTTTATGGGGACATTGGATGGAAAGTGTGAGGAAGGTTCTTGAATTGGTGCCTTAATGACTCCTGTAATGAGCAGGGGTGTGAGTTCCGTTTTGGCTAGATCCACACAAGGCTGTCCTCTGGGGAGATGCTGGGCTGGAAGTTTAGATTATTCTGCAGCTTTTGAAGCAAACATCCACTCTAAAAACATGATGTCACTGAGGATGGTTTGATTACCCTGCAGGGCGCTGGCAGCAAAAGGCCCTTCCAACTCCGGGACATTAGGAGGTGTGGGACATGAAGAACATCCTTAAAATAGGAGGGAGAGTGCTTCTAAAGGTGTGTGTGTGTCGGTGTATGTGTGTGCCTCCATGTGTGCTTGTGTGGTGTGTGTGTAGAAAGAGAGAGAGAGGAAGGGAGGCAAAGAGGGAGGGAGGGAGAGAGAGAGAGGAGGAGGAGAGGAGAGGGATAGAGACCTAGGAGCCAGACATGAAGTACAGCATATAGAGGCTCTGTAAATGCCCCTTCTAACTATCTCTACAGTTGGAAACACGAGTTTGGGAAGCTTTCCTCCAGTGCAGCCAGGCGCAAGGTCTTGGATATTGATCCAAAGGAAGGTGGGAGGGCTGACCAACAGTGATTCTGTTTTTGAGAGCCTGATGCAGAGCCCCAAGAATCTGAGACCGTTCATTCTTCATGCCAGATTCTCCCTCCACGGCCACTTCCCTTTGCTTAGATTTCTTCCTTACCTCAAACGTTCAGTCCTGGTTTGAGATCTCTCCTGCTTCACCCCCACTCCGCCTTCAAGACTGGGTCTCTAAGCCAGGTCAGTGTCTCGCTCACTGCGTAGCTGAGGACATCCATGCCCAGTTGGTGCCTTGCTGGGGATGAACCCAGGGCTTTGTGTGTGCTAAGCCAGCACTCTACCAGATGAGCTCCAGCCCCGCTCCAGCTCTTTCTCTTTGTCTGTTTCTTTCTGCTTCCACGACTCTCCTCGTTCTCACTGGAAGGTGACCCCCCTCCACTCATCCCCTTACTCAGGGCTCACTCCTCATTCTGTGAAATGCCTTATGTCTACTTTATCACAAATTTTATTTATGATTTTTAAATTATGTGTGTGAGTATATTGCCTGCATATATATAAGTGCACCCGAGTTGTGTAATGCCTATGGAGGTCAGAAGAGGGCATCAGATCCCCTGGAGCTGGAGTTACACCTGGTTGGTTGTTAGCTGAAATGTGGGTGCTGGGAATCAAAACCAGGTCCTTTTCAAGAACAGCTAATGCTCTTGACCACTAAGCCATCTTTCCAGCCCCTTCCACATTATATTTTTGCACAAGTCAGCCTTGCTCCTTGTGAGAAAGAGATAGAGCATAGCTAAGCCAAAACCAAAACAAAAGAACTGAAGCTCCTCACTATCACATTATTGACATTACCATTCTGCTGTGTATGCTCCCAAATTCCTGTCTATGAATGAACACTTCAAGATTTCCTAGGAGGCCAGGATGCTGGTACAGGCCTACAATCCCAGCACTAGGGAGATGAAGGTCAGGGGTTCAAAGTCCATCCTGGGCTACATGAGACCTGGTCTCAAAACAAACAACAACAACAAACCACAGCAAAACAAAAACAATTACCAAACATAATAATTCTCCAAACATAGGAGAGTCTGCAAGTTGGGAGGCCTGGGTTTGAAAAGAAATGTGTCATGTTAGTTGACTCAGTTTCCCAGGGCTCACAGGAAACAGGGCTGGCACTGCAAGCTGAAAGACCAGATTTTTCTCTCAGAGAAGCTGCAGCCTTTTGCCACCACCTGGAGACTGTGCCTGCCGGGTGCCCCTCCGATCCTGGCCCTCCTCACCCTCACCTTCTCGGTTTTCACCTTTTTTGCAGACTTTTTGGAAATCTCCCCTCCACCTGCACCAGCAAACTCAAAAGTGCTGTCTCTGCCTACATCCCAAGGGCATCGCTGGGCACAGGTGGTGTGAATTGGAATGCAGGCGTTGAGGCCTGCAGTGCCCCTCTAGGGACAGGGATGGGAGGCGTCCTCCCGAGGCCTGAAGCCTCCTGGCCAAGTTTCCGTGGCCCTGTGCTGGGCCCTGTGCTGGCCCCAAGGCCAGAGCTGTGGGCGTAGGCAACCTAGAGGCTCTCAGCAGGAAGGCTTTCAAGTGGATGCCAGCTGGACTTGGGCACTTGGACCTGGCAGGGCTGGTGGAGAGAAAACTATAGTGAGAAAAACACTGCCGGGGAGCTGCCTGGTGAGAAGAACAACAGGAGAAAGCCAGCCAGGCAGGTCCCCGCGCCTGGGGCAGGCAGAAAATACAAAGGCATCATGCCACAGTGCAAAGGAGTCAGCCGGCGTTTTTCACCAACAAAGAGGCCATGGCAGAGATAGGAGGGACAATCTGCCAGGCTTTGGTGGAAAACAGTTTCTGGAGTCCGCTTTGGCTCCCTGCCCCGGGCTCAGGAGCCTAATCAGATCAAGGAGGCTTTCTTGCCAGACACAGTGGCATTGTTTAAAGCCACTGCCATCCCCCTCCTGTCCCCAATCCCCATGGAGAATGGACTTCTGACAAAAGAGACTCTGAGGGATAGGGCTGGGAGAACAGAGGTCCAGGGTCCCAGGGAGGCAAGGGCACTCCCAGGGCATGCTCCTCCCTCCCACTGGTTATTTTTCTATCCTGAAACAGTTGGCCCTGGCAAACCCAAAAGCTGTTTTTGTTTACTTACGGGCACTTCCTGAGCAAAGCATTCGGAAAGGTCAGTTCTGGTTTCAGACGGCCTTGGACTGGGCAGCCTGTAAGGGAGGTGCAGAGAGAAAGCTGTGGGCCTCTTGGGTTTGGATGACCTCATGGATCCCCAGATGAGTAGGCAAGGGGAGGAAGGCTTCCTGGAGATGGGTTTCTAGAAGACTGGCTACCCTATAAAATTTAACCAGGGTGGAGGTCAGCAGTTTATCCACCTTCCAGAACACCACACAGAAGGGTGAGATTTTGGAGCCCTGGTCAGGACCTGGGTGAGCTTCTGCCTGTATTGAGGTTCAGTCTCTGCCTTTGACTTTCTGTCCCAGCTCAGTACTGGCCATCCAAAATAAACCTTTGACTCTATTCTAGGCTCTGAGCAAACATTTGCTGAGTCTATAGCACATGCCTTGTGCTAAGCCTGGGTGTGGAGAGATTAAATGGCACAGGGTCCCACAAATGGGGACCAGGCCTCCAGCTTGCTAGGGACTTGCCCAGTTTGGGTGCAGAACATGTCATATTGTAGGAGGCCCAGGAAGCCCCTTAGCTCTGGAAGACTTGCACCGTTGGTTCTGGAGCCCTAGAACCAAGCAGCTCCTGGTTGGGAAAGGACAGATAAGTGAAACCAGGTGCCAAGGAGGCTATGCAGACACAGGAACTGGAAAGAGGCCGAGGCAGTTCTTGGAAGGGAGGGGAGAAATGTCTCGATGGTGTCCTTGGGCAGGAGGAGCTATGGATGGTTTTAAAAGTGAACAGTATTAAGGCATTATTTACATCCAGTGCAGTGCACATACTTCAGTCTACAACTCAATGAACTTTGGTGCACAAGTCCATGAAACTGTCACACCAAGCAGCACATTTACGCCAGCCTAGAAACTTTGCTGTGTCTTTGCAGTCCATCCCATCCCAGCCCCCTGCACTCCTTACCTGGGTTCTGAGGCCTTGTATCTGTTCTAGAACTTCATCTCAGTGGGATCTGGGGGTCGACTCTCTTTAGGCTGAATTCCTCTGCCCAACATGTCTTTGGGTTCATTCAAGCTGCAAGTAAGAGCTAGGGGTGCAGTTCAGTGGGTAGAATGCTTGCTTAGCATGCACAAATTCTTTGATATCCAGCACCACATAAATCAGATCTGATGGCGCATGCATGTAACCCCAGTGATCCTGAAAGAGGGTCAGACATTTAAGATCATCCTCAGCTTCAAAGTGAGTTTGAGACCATCTTGGGCTACATGAGACCCTGTCTTAAAACAACAAAAAACTAAAATTTCCCTCAGCAACGTCTTGTAGTTTTTTGTTTGGTTCATTTTTATTTGTTTGATTTTTGAGACAGGGTCTCCCTCTAGCCCCAGTTGGCCTGGAACTCACTATGTAAACCAGGCTGACCTTTATCTCACAGAAATCTACATGTCTCTGCCTCCCTAGTGATGGGCTGACAGCTGTATGCCACCATTTCTGGCTGTATTTTTTAATATCATATCATTATTTATTAAATTCATTTCTCTGTGTTTATTTTTTAAGAGAATTACATGATTACTTAATATTCCAAATTTCTGATCTTAATATATAGAAATGCACAGAATTTTGCACATTGACCAACAGTGTACATTGGTAAATTAATTTATGAATAATTATTATTTTCTGATCCATTCCTTAGGATTTTTTTGTATTTGCCTATGATGTCTATGCATAAAGACAACTTTGTATCTGCCTTTCCAATATTTATTTGCTGACTTTGTTTCTTTAGAAAAGATTTGCTTATCTTGTGACATTTAGAGACGATTTCAGTAAAGTATTGAACAGAAGTGAGGGACTTTCATCAAAGTCTTACCTTATTCCTGATTTTAGAGGAAAAACATTTCATCTCTTATCATTGCATATATGATTAATTATTTATTTTTAAAATAAAAATCGATGCTCTTTATTAAGTTGAAAAAGTTTCCCACTGCTTGGAGTGCTTTTTACAGTCTTGAAGGGCACTGACTTTCTACTGAAATGGCTGCTGTGTGGTTTCCCTCCGTGGTTCTGTTACAGTGGTGAATTATACTAATTGGGTTTCAAATTTTAAAGCAGCATTACAGTTCTAAAACTAATGTCACTTGGTCACAATGCACTATGTTTTATTTTTTCAGATTACTGGATTACATTTGGCTCATGTGTATAAGGGTGCGTGTGGTGGATATTTGTGTATATGTCTATGTGTGCACATGTGGGTCGGCTTCCGGGTCATTCCTCGGGAGTCACCCATCTACTTTTTTTGAGGCAGGTTCTGTCAGTGACCTTGAAGCTTGCTGGTTGGCCAGTAAATCCCAAGCATTCACCTGTCTTTGTCTCTCCAGTCCTGAGATAACAGGTGCATAGCCACACCTGGCTTTTATACTTGGGTTTTAGGGATCACCACACCTGGCTTTTAAACTTGGGTTCTGGGGATCAAATCAGGTCCTCATGTTTACAAGGCAAACATTTTACTAACTGAGCCATCTCTCCAGCCCTCAACTTGTTAATAACCATCAATTGTACTACTTAAGACATTTTGTTCCTAAGTTCATGGAGGTCATTTGTCTATAATTTTCTTTGTTGTAATGCTCTTATCTAATTTATTGTGAGATTTATACTGGCCTTATAAAATGAGCTGAGATTACCTTCCTCCTCTATTTTCTGAGTTTTCATAAGAATTGCATTACATCATGCTTGAATATGTAATAGAATGCAGCTGTGGAAACATTAGAGCCTGGTATTCTCTTGGTGAGCACTGTTTAGCTAAAAATTCAGTCTCTTTAAAAGATATAGCTGTTCAGTTTTTTATTACCTCTTTAAGTTAGTTTTGATAAGTTGTTATTAATAATTGTACATTTCATGTATATTATCAAATACATTGGCATAAAATTGTTCCTAATATTTCTCTAGTTCCCCTTTATGTCCATGTGGTTTGTGTGCCAGTCCTCTTTCATTTATGGTATTGGAGTTTATATGGTTTCTTTTTGTTTAATTAGATCTTCTCCAATATATTTTTATTTAATTTTTGTGCATCACATACAATACATCTTAATCGTATTTACACCCTCTGCCTGCCTGCACTACCCTATAGACTGCTACCCAGATTTCATTCATTCTGTCCTATATGTTAAGGCCTACTAAGTCAAGTTTGTGCACCCAATCTTAGCCAAGGAACTATTTTGGCAGCTGATCACTGCTGGGTGAGGGAGAGTTGGTCTTCTTTAAGAGAGTGATGCCTACATAGGCTGAACAGGCTCCAGTGAATGAACTGAATTGGTTTTTCTTTAGGGGTTCATAATTTTATTTGTTTCTTCAAGTAACCAACTTTTGGCTTTGCTAATTCTATTGCTTTTTTGTTTTCACTGATTTCTGTTCTTATAATTATTGTTCTTTTTACGTCTATTTACCTTGGATCTAATTTTCTCTTCATATACATTTTTTTAAATATATATAGATACTGTCTCAACAAATATATGTAGCCCAGGGGCCCTGGAACTCACTAAGTGGCTGAACCTGGCCTTAGATTCTCCCTCATCTTTCTGCATCCATGTCTTGAGTGCTAAGATTGCAGGGACCACCACGCGTGACTCATGCCGTGCTACAGATGTGCATTTAGGCGAACACCACCAGCCAAGCCTCACCCCCCAGCCCTCCTGCCACCTTGGTAATGCAGACTGTGCTCATGGTGTGTCTTTTGCCAGCCTTCACTTTAAGTTTATCCTTGTAGTTAGAGAGTACCTAATGTACTTAACATCAAAGTGGATATTTAAAAACTATATATGCATATATAATAACAGTTTCTGAATTTTCATTATGTAGTGCTTCAGCAGTTAATGGTCCTGTGGGCACAGTGGGAATTAAGTCTACTATCTTGTTCTTACTTTCCATGTGTTCTGCTTTCTACTCATCTGTGGCTTGCTTTCTGGCTCCTCATGAGTTAACTGAATAGTTTTAAGTATTCCTCTTTATTTTCTTTGTATTGGCTTTTTAGCTACATATTTTTTATATTTTAGTACTTGTTCTAGGGCTAATAACATGCTTCTTTAGTGTCTTCTCCTGTAGCTATGATTAAGTATTCTGTAAAAGCAATTTAAGGGAGAGTTTATTTTAGCTCACAGTTCATGGCAGGGAAGTCTAGGCAAAGGGAGCTTGAAGCAGCAATTCACATTCTGTCCACAGTCAAAAGACAGCAATAAACACTCCAGTGCTCACCTAACTTTCTTCACTCTCGTATAGTCCAGGATCCCCTGCCTAGGGAATAGTGCCACCCGCAGTGGGCAGATCGGCCCTCCTTAATCACTGTGTGCTAAATATGGGGTTCTCTCTGAGGATTTTTTTTCCTATTGGTTCATTCCACAGCAAGTCCCACCCTCTGACCAATAAGGGGGCAGGGAGGTGGGGAGAAAGGAGAGACAACATGGTGGTGAGTCCCGGGGAAGGGCATGGATTGAATCCACGCAGGAAGGAAAATGCCCCAGCCCCAGGCCAACGTGGAAGGCCAAGACTCAGAAGGCAGCGTTCCAAGTCCCTACAGTCCTAAGAATCATGTGAGTGGAAGCAAAATTCTGCTCGGGAGTGGACTGAGCCCTGCGCCTGGCTGTCGCAGACTTTGCGGGCAGGCCGCAGGTAACCAGTAACTTTGTAAATTGCCCTAAATAAATCAGTCTCTCTAAATGGAAGATCAGTTTCTGTTTTATCCAGCTGGATTAACCAGACCCCGCCCACTAAGCTGTGGAGAATAAATTTCATGAGACAATCACATAATCAAGGTAATCCCTCATAGGCATGCTCGGAGGCCTCCTCCCAGGTGATTGCAGGGTTTGTTAGGTTGATAAGCTAACTGCCACACTTGGCTTATAAAAGTCTATGTAGACTCAGTGTTGCAGTCCTTGATACTCCATCATCTGCTCCCTCCTTCCAAGGGCACATGACTTATAAGGGCAAAGGACAAGAGAATCTGTTCCCAACAAAGTAGAAGGCGAGGACCAGCATCAGAGGTTATCCTCTGACTTCCATATATGTGCTATGGTACATAAACACCTTCTTTCTCTCTCCCTCCACCTCTCTCCCTCTCCTCTTCACACACATACACATTGTACACATTGTGTACATATACCCAAAAGATTTTTAAAAAGTCTATGTTGATAGTATATTTCTTTTTTTTTTTTTTGGACTTTTTGAAACAGGGTCTTCCTGTAGCCCCAGCTGACCTGGTACTTACTATGTAGACCAAGCTGGCCTTGAACTCACAGAGATCCACCTGCCTCTGCCTCACAAGTGCTGAGACTACTAAGGTGTATGCCACCAGGCATGACCTGATAGTCTATTGCTTTTAAAATTTCACACATTGTACTCCATTGTTTCTGGACTCTTCCATGAGGGCCAATGGCCTTTAATTTCATTGTTTCTCTGTATATGTTTACTCTCTGGCTGATTGAAATAATTTCTTTTGTTCTTGGTTTTGAGCAGCTTAAGCAGGAAGTATTCAGTGTAATTTTTCTTTGTATTTATTATTGTTTTCCCTTTTGTTCTTCGGTTTAATTTCTACTGATTTGTTGTTAAACCTTTTCTTTGCCTGTTTCCTTTGTGTTCATGAGTTTGTGTGACTATTTCAGCTATTGTAATTTTCAGTTTTAGAATTCTCGTTTTCTTATTCTTTAAATCTCCTGGTTCTTGATGGAGACCCCTTCTTTTGCCAATCATCATGGCCACATTCTCCTTCTGTTCTCTGAACATATTTATTTTCCTAATTTCTTTCCTCTGCTAACATTTGACTCATAGCTGTCATTTCTCTTTCTTCTATTTTTTTTCTTGACAGTAGAGATATCTTTTTCTGTTTGATTTTTTTCAAATTTAGAAATTTTAAAACTTTTTATTAGACATTGCTAATAATAATACATTTTAGAAACCATGAGATCTCTTACTTCCTCTTGGAGAGTGTTACTTTTTTTTTAGTGAACAAACAGTTCAATCACCAGCCTAACTCCTTGAATTTGTCTTTTTTTTTTTTAAGGCTTGTTATGGCAGGTGTATGAGAAAACCAACATATTTTTCAAACCTCTAAGTTTGTGGCACTGAGCCTCTACACTTCAATTCTTAGATTTTTAAAGATGTCCTAATGACATTCTCTCCTTTCTGCCTAGTTCAGATCTCCAGTATCCTTCTACGACATCTTTCCCTCTTCTGTCCCGTTCCATTCTCAACCTGTTCTTGGCCTCTCTGATAACCGGCTCAGTGTCTCCCTGGGCTTGTGTAGCTCAGCTTTTATCTAAGGCCTCATTAGTGGTGCAAACACCTCCCCACCCCAGTTCTCGCTTGCATACCCGTCTTCTGCATGCCCTGTCTTCAGACTGAAGTTGCCCCAGCTGCCTCAAATGCCCACCTCCAACTCCTCTAAAGCATTGCTAAAAACCATACATATGCATTTATTTTTATTTATATGTGTGTATGCCTGCCTGAGTTTATGTGCAGCAAATGTGTGCAGTGCCTGAGGTTGCCCCAGTAGCCTCAGTGCCTGAGGGCATCAGTTTCCCCAAACTGGAGTTACAGGCAGTTGTGAACTACCTGATAGGGATCCTGGGAACCAAACCTGGGTCTTCTGTAAGAGCAGAAGGCACTCTTAAACATTGATTCATCTCTCCATCCCTGTGGACTACTGTATCTTGATTAGACATTAAAAACAAAATGATTTTAGAGACTGGAGAGATGGCTCAGTGGTTAAGAACATTTGCTGCTCTTGCAGAGGTCCTAGTTTGTTTCCCAGCATCCACATGGAGGCTAACAACTGTCTTCTACCAGCATTGCATGGGATGTGATGCACTTAGATGCAGGCAGGCAAGGCACTCATGCACATAAAATAAAGGTAATGAATAAAATTCTTTCTTAAAAAAGAAGAGTTGTGGGGATGGAGAGATGACTCAGTGGTTAAGAGTACTAGCTGCTTTAACAGAGGACCTGGGTTCAGTTCCCAGCACCCACATGGTAGCTAACAACCATCTGTAACTCCAGTTTGGGGGAACCAGATACACTCTTCTGACCTCCATAGACACTGCACAACATGGGTGCACTTACATACATTCAGGCAATACACTCATAGACACAAAAAAGTAAAAAGAAGAGTTGTACCATGCATTTTGATCAGCTGTTTATGATGAGAAAACTGATCTGGTACCACTAAGCATGTTCTATCTGGAAACAAAAGAGTCACAGGATTTTAGGTAAGTCAGCCTCAAAATACCTTTAGTCTGTGTAACATAGGAGAGAACTGGGGGTCAGAGAGCACTCAGGAAACGCTTGGGCTGCCATGGGATTAAGATGAGTCACTTCACTGAGCTCCACTCCACTGCCTACCCTCACCCCCTCCTGTCTGTCTCTTGTCTCTCTCTTTCTTTTTCTGTTTCCCTTTCCTGGATATATTTTCTCCCCCTGGAGATCTGGTCCCACTGAGTCTGAGGCGACACACAGCTATATTTGTCTTCTGTTCAGAGTCAGTTTCCAGCAGGTTCTCAGTGGGCACAAGTTCCTCTCGAGTCATTTCTCCTCCCCATCTACTGCCTTCAACTTCAGCCTCAAGGTGCCCATTTCCTCACCCGCTTGCCATTTCTTTCTTCTTCATTCCCTTTTCTTCTCTTTATTTTCTTTCTTTTATAAACATTCTTGTTTCTTGGGTGATACAAATATTTATCTATATATCTCTGTGTAGGCAAACTTGTACGTGGATAAGCGTGCATCAGGAGTTTTCATATAAATGATAGTGAGAGAGTGTGGGCAGTTTCTAGGCACTGAAACTGGCAGTGTGTGGAGAATGTACAGGGGGTCATAACTGACAAGCACCCACTCCAGGTCAAAGCTTTGAGTTATGCTTTTTACGCACAAATCCCATTGCCACCCTAGGAAGAAATGTTTCTGACATTCATCTTTCAAAAAGACAGGCAAGGCTCAGTGAGGTCAAAGTAATCCGAGACCATGGTACTGAGTAGCAATTCAAACCAGGACCTCTCTGCCTCAAATCTAGACTCTTCTCTCTACATAATATTCTCTTCCCTGAAAGAACCTGTTAAGAGATGTGATCATGAACTGGAGAGATGACTCAGTGGTGAAGAGCACTGGCTGTTCTTGTAGAGGACTTGGGTTTGGTTCTCATCACCCACATGGCAGCAACAATCCTCTATGACTCCAGTTCCAGAGGAATTCAATGCCCTCCTTTGACTTCCATGGGCATTGTACCACATGGGTACACTTACAGGCATTACACTCATACACATAAAGTAAAAAAGGGGTAGAGGTTACATGGGGAACCCAACTCTGGCCCAGTGTTGCCGTGGTGTCGGGGATCTTAGGAGTCCTTTGTCATATAACCTCTATCTGAAACCTGAGTGATCTGGGAGATTCTGTGATCGAGACAGAGCACTGATAAGGATGGAGAACTTGGCTGAGGGGAGCAGAGATTTAAAAAACTGCAGAATGCAGAAAGGAAGTCCCCGGGCACAGGGACTGAGAATGAGGTCACAGGAAGAACAAAGGGTCATTCATATACTGAAATTTACTGGAATCTACAGGAACGGGTTTAATGGAGCAGACAAAGGCCTTCCCAGAAGCAGCTTCCTTGTCGAGAGAGCTGTGCAGTGGGAGGAGCCAGCCTCCCCGGTCTCAGCAGGGGGCTGCCAGCATGAGTCACTGTCATTATGAAATAGCAGTGGTCAGGCGAAACCAGAGAGGCTGTTCAAGTGTTTTGAGTGGGAGCATGTCATGAGGACCGCCTGCCAGAAGGAGGCCGGGAATTTGAACTGATGAGTTCACTGTCCCCAGTCTGGATTAAAAGCAAATACTTCCTGTTTTGTAAAGGCAGCCCGCGCTCTTCACTTTTTATTTTTTATTTTTGTCTTTTTGAGACAGGGTCTGGTGTCTTCTTAGGTGGCCTCAAATTCCCTCTGTAGCCAAGAATGACTTTGTACTTCTCATTCTCCTACCTCCGCCTCCCAGGTACCGGAATTACAGGCATGTACTACCATGCCTGGTTTATGCAATGCTGAGGATCAAACCCAGGACCCCGTGGATGCTAAGCAAGCATTCTACCAACTGACCTACATCCTCAACCCCTTCTTGACTTTTTACAAATATTTTAAAATAAAAACAATTGTTTCATACATTCCTAAAAACTCAAAGGGGTAAAATAAAATCAGACTCGCCTTCTATTTCTGCTGCCAATTCCCTTTGCCAAGGACATCCTTGATTACCAGGCTCCATGGGACCTTCTGGAGGTGGTCTTAGCATTTAAAAGCTTTATGTAGATACCTACTACTGGACCTTGCTTTCTTAAAAAAAGACTTAGCTTTAAAAACATGCTTTGGAAAATATTCCTTATCAGTATAGAAGGAGTCACCTGTTAACTTGTTAAAATTTTCTTAAATTAATTTTTACTTGTTTATTTTGTGTGTAGGGACGGCAAACTTGTCATAATGCACTTCCATGATGTGTAGGTCAGAGGTAAGTTCGAGGGAGACCATTCTCTCCTTCTACCATGTGGGACCCAAGGATTAAACTCAGGTGGTCAGACTCGGTGGCAACACTTTTATCCACTGAGCCATCTTGCCAAGCCCATGACTACTTTTTAAAAAAAAACGGTACTGCAAATTGAACCAAAGAACTCAGGCATGGTAAGCAAGTAATCTGCCTCTAAGCTCCATCCTAAACCCTTTTGCTTTTCTGAGCTAGGGTCTTACTTGATAGCCAAGGCTGGCCTGGAACTCACAGTTCACCTGCCCCGACTTTCTGAGTATTGGGATTGTAGGCAGGCACAGCCATACCTAGCTCTGATTACTTTTTAACACCCACAGAATTTTCCATCTTACAGGTACCTCACAATGTGACTGATGTCTCATTAATTCCCTTTTTTTGCTATTACATACTGATGTCATACACATCTTTGAGCATACATCATTTTGCATGCATGTGGGACAAATTGCTAGTCTACGGGAAGGCAGGCATGGTGGACCCTGCAGGTCAAAAGACATGCATATTTCAAAATACTAAGACTGCCTTCCTTCTTTAAATACGTGCCGGATGCCCATGTGTGAACAGGTGGGACTGGCCTGTAAGCTCTCTGTCGAAAGGAAACGGATCACAGCAGCATTCTATGTGCTATTTATCTCAACTTTTATGGCACATAGGCATGTCCTACATATCTAATTCCTGTATTTTATTCCAGATGGTCAAGCTTAGAATGTGCTAGAAATTCTAGAGTAACCGGGCAACTTCTGCTGAGCCTCTCAGGTACTCTCATGCTGGGAAAGTTGGCATGTCTCCCTGGTACAGATATTTGGTTTCTACAAGTGTGCATTGCCCATGATAAAGATTGACGCCAGCTTTCTGTTACAGAATTGCTCTTGGATGTGGGCCCAGGGTCCTCTGATGGGTCAGGCTCAGCTTGAGTAGATCCCACACAGCCCATCTGTGCCTGTTTCTATGCCACTAGCTTCTGTGAGGCTCTGGGACTGAGATGGTCTGGCTGGGCCACCTTGCAAACACAGGGTTCCCCAGATTCTTCAATGATTAGGTATCTTTTACACTCATAAGTCTGAGCACAATAGGACATTTATTTCCAAGCATAAGGCCTGGGGAATCCTGTTCACCCTCCTGAATCCCTTGTCTCATGTTGTGGGAAGACTACGAGGGACAAATGTGCCACAGTTTAGTGCACTGCACTGCTGCCCTGGGTCCCTGGCTTAGCTTGGAAGGGTCACAGAATAGTCGTGCTTTCCATCAGCAGCTCCTGTCTCACTTCCTTGTTCCTCAGGGGCTTCCATCCCTAGCCAGGCACAAAACCCTGTCCCTTTCAACACGCTGGGTCTGAGTGAACGGTTATTCCTAGTATTCCTCCCAAGTCCATCATTTGGCAGGAAGCAGGGTGTACAGATTCCTAACTCTGGAAGATGGCTCTGTTTCTGCTGGACATTTCCGGAAGTTATTCATGAAATCTCTCTTCCTGAGATCCTCTCAGGCTACTGGGACGTGCCTTCAGGGTCTGATTCTGATTTGCAGGGCCTCTTCTTAATGACGTGTTCTGGCTATGTGTTCAGAGTGTTTCTGTTAGGATTCTAGCACTTAAAGAGTTGATGTGGGAGCTGTTACAACCATTCTTTTCTTTTTTCTTCTTTTTTTCCTTTAATTTAAGATAGGGTTTCCCTGCGGCCTCAGCTGGCCTGCCTCTGCCTCCTGAATGCTGGGATTAAAGGCATGTGCCACCATACTTTGCTTTCTTTTATTTTTTAAATTGTGAGATATATATTCAGAGAAGGACAAAAACATGTATATTTCAAAATAATTATAAAGCCAATATGTGCATAACCTTCATCCAGATCAAGAAGTAGGATATTGGGTCATCTAACGATCCCTGCGCTGTCCTCTGTAATCTGTTTTATATGTGGAAGTGTAGGTAAGATTTCCCTTCCTAAACAAGTCTGAAAACTGTTCACTCAAACACATTCTTTCCTGATACACCCTTAGAGATGATCACAGAGAGTCCTGTCTGCTCTGTGGGTCCCTGAAGGCGTTGTCTTTGTTATCATCTGAATTCTTTCTGTTCCTTTATACTTTTCTTCCCCATTATTAGTCACCTCCGAATACCACCTGTCGTGAGCACAAAACATTCCCTCTCGTGAGAGGAGGAATTACAGAGGACAGACCCCACATGGGTCTCTAATTATAAGTACAAAGACCAGTTTCCAAACACCAGACTTCCTAAAGTCCAGGAGGCATCTGATACCATTTGGGATGAATGGACTTCTTGGACTCTATCTCTCTACCTAGCATTCTTTCCCCCTAAAGAAGCCTAGCAGATCCCTATCTTTTCCTTCTTTCTCCCTGTTTTCTGACCAGATAAGTTTCTGTTATCAAGTCTTCAGATCAAATTCTCTCTCTGATGACCCGGAATGATCTCTGTTCCTGGCTGGAGTCTGGGTGGTAAAGCCACCTCAGAGGGTAAAGATGACAACAACAAACCATTTCATCAAGCCTGAGAAGAGGGCAGAGGATGGTCAGAGGACAACTTGTGGGAATCAGTTCTTCCTTTCCACCACATTAGTCCTGGGGATTGAACTCAGGTCATCAGACTTGGCAGCAAGCCCATTTACACCCTGAGCCATCTTGTCAGCCCTCCCCTGAGTTACTGAGGAGCCCAGTAGACCGTGAGAAGACTATTACGGTTTAAATCTAAAATGCCCATTCTGATTGCTTGCTCACCAGCTGGTGGTGTTATTTTGATGGCTGTGGAACTTTTAGGAGGTGGGTCTTGACTGCAGTAGGTCATTATGGACAGGCCTTTGAAGGTGACACCTGGTCCCTGGTCCCAGCCACCATCTGTGCTGTGATCTGAACAGTCTCCCCCATAGTCCTCTCACTATGTACTGAGATACTCTGCCCTGCCATGACAGATTGCAACCTTTGAAAGTGTGAGCTAAAATAAGTCTTTCCTCCCTTAGATTATATCTTTCAGGTATTTTGTTACAGTGACACCAAAGTAACTAGTACAGGGGTCTGAATTCCTGAGTAGTAATAGTCACACAGAAATCAGGTGCATTCAGGTCCTGCTAAATGGCAAAGAGCAAAGTAGAGCATTCCTGAATTAGCAGGGTGCGCAGGACACAAGAGGCAAGGACACCTCACAGTGCAGGCAGCCCCTTTGCACCCTTTACCATTGATGCCTCCTTTTTTATTGAAGTGTACGGGGTGTCCCTTTCAACGTTGAATACCCACTGGGGATAGGCACTCCTTCTGTCCTGTTCTCGGTCTAAAGAGAGTACAGTCTCCCTATCCATCCCTCCCTCTAGTGTCTATTTTCTTTCTCATTCTGTCTGTAACATCAACAACATCATTTTTTTCTTTTTCTCTCTACGGCATCTTTGTGTCTTTACTTCTCTCCTTTCTCAAGCAAAGGGGTCACTTCTTTGTTAATATCCTGGAAGATTGAGGGGGGCACTTTGTTTGGATATGTGTGCAGCTATACACAGCACTAAACTCTGTGTCTTTGCTCTCTCTAGTGGCTTCTTTCTTGGGCAGGGTCTCCTCACACAGTGAGGTAAACAGCCTCAAGAACTCCAGGCGTTCATGTTCTGAGTTAGCAACACGGTGCCTCCTATTGAATACCTACAGCAAAAGTCTGGGAGCTGACACTAGGGAGAATCTGCTGCAACTGGGCAGCCTTGGCAACATGCCTCTTCCTGCAGCTATTGTGGCATCACCACTGGCCAGACCTGAGTTACTCGCCCACCTCCTAGGTTGATGCAGATGCTGAGGTCAGCCCATGTGAACCACATCATGTTATTAAAAGTGTTTATCCAAAGGAGGATAGGGTGTTGTTACCTGAAGGAGAGGATGGATGCTTGGTCAACCAATAGAACAACTTTCTGGTACATTTGAACTGGGTTAAGTAATCAAGGGGAAGGGAATTCTGGGAGGAGGGGGTGAGGCAAGCACCAGCTGTGAACCAGGGACAGTTTAGCCAGCAGCCTGGCTCCTCTGATAGTCCCCGCGGTGAAGGGGGAAGCTGCCTTTTTTTTTTCTCTCCATAATAGCGTTTGTTGTGACTGTTACTGTGAGCACCATCCCTTTCGTCTTTAGAGGCTCGTTATGGAAGACTCTAAACAAACCCAAAGGTAAGCACACTAGACAACGAATGCCCAGTTTTGCAATTATGAATGCTCTGCTGATCTTAATTTACCAGTCTCCCCCACGGAGTGCTTCACAGCAAACTCCAGACACCACATCATTTTCTTTCTAAATCTCTCAGGTATTGTGTCAGTTTTTCATTGCTGTGACATAATACCTGACACAAACAATTTAAGGAGAGAAAACTTTATTTTGACTTGCAGTCCCAGAGGTTTCTGTTCATGGTCACTTGACATATGTTTATAATCTGTGGAAAGGCAGACATCATGGTAGAAGGGCATGGTGGAGGCAAGTTTCTTCATGATGGTCAGGAAGCAGACACACACACACACACACATAGACACACACACATAGACACACACACACATAGACACGCACACATAGACACGCACACATAGACACACACACATAGACATACACACACATAGACACACACACAGACACACACACATAGACACACGCACACATAGACACAGAGAGAGAGAGAGAGACAGAAACAGAGAGAGAGGAAGACAGAGACAGAGAAAGGTAGAGAGAGACAGAGAAAGGACTAGGGAAAATGTCTTTCTAGGATGTATTAGTTACTTTTCTCATTGCTGTGACAAATTACACAGCATCAACTTAGAGGAAGAATTTATATTGCTCAGGGTTTGAGGAGGGTAGGGCCCATCCCGACAGGCAGGGAAGGCGTGGTGGCAGGGTGGGAAGCCACTGGTCACATTGTATTTGCAGTCGGGAAGCAGAGCAAGATAGACGCTCATGCTCAGCTCTCTTCTTTGTATTTGATCTTTGGTATTTAGGCTAGAACCGCAGTCTGTGGAATGGTGCTGCCCACATTCAGACTGGGCCCTCCCTTCTCAGGGAAACCTCTCTGGAAACACACTCACAGGTACACTTTGGTGTGTCTCCTAGATGATTCAAAATACAGTCAAGGTGACAATAAAGTTTACTATTCCAAATCCATTTCTTGCCAACATGACAGGCAAGCACATCACTTTCAAATCACAGCATTCTACCCCTGGACCCCAAAGGCTCAACTTTCTCTCATAATGCAAAATGCATTCAGTCCAACTTCAAAAGTCTGAGTAGCCCTTAATGCTTTCCAA
Organism: Eospalax fontanierii; assembly: GCA_035773235.1. Lineage (NCBI taxonomy): Eukaryota > Metazoa > Chordata > Mammalia > Rodentia > Spalacidae > Eospalax > Eospalax fontanierii. Next base: position 54,830,530 of record CM069542.1, on the reverse strand, counting down.
ATTTCAAAGCCTCTTCTGAGATTTAGGACAAACTTTATCTGTGTATCTCTATAAAATAAAAAATAATTACATACTTCCAATATACAAGGGGACAGAGTAAACAGCCCCAATCCAAACTTGAGGAATCGAGGTTGTTTTGGTTTCTTTCTGTATTACTGTGATAAAATACTCTGACAAAAACAACTCCGGGAAGAGAGGGTTTATGTTGGCGCACAGTTCGTGGTGGGAGAGGCAGCAGGAGCTTGAAGCAGCTGTTCAGACTTTGTCCAGAATTAGAAGAGAACAATGACTGAGTGCTTGGAGCTGGGTTTTCTGTCCTTTTCATTCAGCCTAAGACCCAACCCATGAAACGGTGTCATCCACAATTAAGATGAGTCTCTCTGGGGCTGGAGAGATGGCTCAGTGGTTAAGAGCACTGGCTGCTCTGGTAGAGGACACAAGTCGATTCTCAGCACCCACATAGTTAACAGCCACCTGTAACTCCTGTTCCAGGGCCTCCAGTGCCCTCATCTGACCTTCATGGGCATTGCATGACACAGGTACATTTACATACAGACAGACAATATACTCATACACATACAATAAAAATACTAAATGAAATATTTAAAAAGATAAGTCTTTCTATATCAATGAATGCAATCAAGATAATCCCCCATTGGCAAGCCTGGAAGCCCATCTCCCAGGTGATTCTAGATTCTGTCACCTTGATAACACTGACCGTCACAAGGTATAGCAAGAAAAGAACAGACCAAAGCAAAAAACCTGTGGGGTAAACATCTGAATTAATTTTTTCTGTTGCTTGGTTTGAAAAAAATATGACCAAGGCAATTTGTAGAAGGAAGAGTTTATTTGGGCTTTCAGTTCCAGAGGAATAAGAGTCCTTCAGTGCAGGGGAGGCATGGCGGGCAGAAAGCTGAGTGCTCAACATCACTTCCTATAGCAAGGCTGCACCTTCTAGGGCTTCTATGACCTTCCTCAAACAGTGCCACCAACTGACCAAGTTTTGGGGCAATGGGGACATTCTCATTCAAATACCATAGCAACAAGTCCTGAAGGTCTGCATCTGGTACCTGGGGCACCTGGTGGCATCATCTGAGCTTCTACAACCTGGGTGACTCCACAGTTCTGATGTCTGTAGTATATGTAGCCATCTTGGGCCATCTCTACTCCATGCCTGCAGCTTTATTTCAGCAGACATTCTATGTTCCTGGCATCCCCAACATCCTGAGGTTCCCACTGCAGCTTAGGCTTCACCTTCATAGCTCCATGCAATGGCTTCTCAGCCTGCTTGACTGGAATCTGATCTTGCCACTCATTGCCTGCACTCAATGGCTTTCTAAAACCTTGGGGCAAGCCTCTATGATCCCAGCACTCTTGCATGTTGTATACCTATAAAGCCAGTGCCATGTGGATGCTGCTGCAAAGTTCTCTTGCCAACTCGAAGGGCAAATTGGCCCTTTTCTACCTCAGCAATAGTAGCCTCTGTGTGCATTATCAGTTAAGTCTTTCTCCTTTCAAATAAACTTTCAGTTTTGCAAACTGGAACATTTGATGGATGGAGTATTTCCTTCAAGACACATTTCCTATTATCTCGATGCAAAATGCAATGCCTCCTTCCTCCTCTTCCCCCTCCTCCTCCTCCTCCTCCTCTTCATCTTGCTCTTCTTCAAGATTAATTTGTGTGTGTGTGTGTGTGTGTGTGTGTGTGTGTGCATATGGGTGCCCACAGAGGCCAGAAGAGTGTGTTAGATCATCTGGAACTGTAGTTACAGGCCATTATCGGCTTCCCAATGTGGGTTCTGGGAGCCAGAATCCAGTTCTTTGTGAAAGCAACAAGCACTTTTAACCACCAAGCCATTTCTCAGCCCAGTAAGGCTTCTTAATTGTACTTATCTCTTCAATGATTACAGCAGCCTTCTCTGTGTTCTCCTTTCTCATTACCCATCTTTTCATCACTTTCTGCTCCGTTTGCTTCTTTTTTATTACTGTAAACCTAGATAACAGCAGAGATCAGGAACTATGACTCAGCCCCAAAGCTATGCCGTCTTGAAATTTCCTCCATCAAACAAATTAGCACATTACTTTTAATTCGGACTCACTCAGCATATGGACAGAATGTAGCCAAATTTATTCCAGAATATAACATGAACGGCCTCTAGACTAGATCCTGGTAGAGATTTGTTTCCCTTTGAACCCTGGTGAGTTCAGCCTCCACTATCTGCATTTCTATTAGCCTTCTGGCCTTCTGAACTCCCATTCTCATGGCCCATTAAGCTCTGCTCACAGCTTTGCAATCCTATGCCATAGCTTCAGACTCTTCCACATTCCCCCACCAAACCAGTCCCCAAAGTCCAAGAATCATATGGTTGGGTTTATTACAACAACAGCTCCACTCTTCAGTATCAATTTTCTGTGTTATCATTCCTGTGGTATAATATCTAACCAAAGCAGCTTAAGAAAAGAAGGAAATTATTATGTTGGCTCCCAGGTTGAGGATGTAGTCCATCATGGTGGGGAAGGCACTGTCAGGAGTGTGAGCTAACTTCACATGGCACCTGCAGTTCAGAAGCAGGGAGATGAATGCTGGTGCTCAGCTACCTTCCTCTTTGTTTCCTTTTTATTCAAGACCCAGTCCTTGGGGTAAGGCTACCCATTAAGGGTGGCTTTTCATTCCTATGATAACCCCTTCTAGAAATACCCTATAAGATACAATAGAAAGTGTATCTCCTAGATGATTTCAAATCTAGTCAAGCTGACAATGAAGATGGACCGTACCCTAGGAGATGTCCCCAGTGACCTACTTCTCCCAACTAGGTGTACCTTTCAGAGTTCTACTATCTGTACGTTGTTTATTCAGATTTTAAACACGTCGATTTCCATCAGTGAAGGCCAAGGCCTCATGATTCACTCACTTCTCTGGTGCCCATCTTCGCATTCCGTTCTCTCACTAGAGGCCGTACCTTTACTATATGAGCATTTGTGGGATACATGTCATATCTCAACCATAACAGGTATTATGTTATTTACTTTTAGCATTGCTATGACAAAATACCTGATAGAAAGCAAATTAAAGGAGAAAGATTCATTTCAACTTACAGTTTGAGAGAGAGAGAGTTTATCGTGTCATGGAGAACATGTCAGGGAGAGTGTGAGAGGCTGCTTGCTCATCTGGGAAGATTTGGAAGCAGAGAGATGACTGTCTATGCGTATCTGCCTTTTTCGTTTACCCCCTTTAATTTAGTTTGGGACCCTATGCTATGGGTTGGTAATACCCAGTTCAAGGTGGGCTTTCCCATTTCTGTTAATTCTCTCTGGAAACACCCTCACAGACAGGCCCAGAAGTATGTTCTATAGGTATTCTATGTCCAGTCAAATTGATAGTGACTAGATTAACCATCATATGCATGTTTCTCTAGAGGCATTAAAAAACCATAATCATGATATATCAACACATTAACATTCTTTCTAATTTATTTCATTTTTCTCAAAAATACTTGCATAAAATGGTTTGTTTGAAGTAAGATCCAAATAATGCCCACACATTGGATGCTGTAACTATTGCTGCAAGTTTATATGTACCAGTTCTCAGTGGTCTGAAGGTCTGTTTCCCTATGTTCATGCACCAACCCTGGCTCTTAGCAATCTTCCTCAGTGATCCCTGAGCCTATTTAGTATAGGAGTCCTATCCAAGGACACACACTCTGCAGTCTCTTATTCTCTCATACTTAGCCAGTTGTGCCTTCGGTGTGCACTGCACTCTGTTGTATGAGGACGTTTCACTGGTGAGAGTTGAGGGATGTCTACTAATGAAATAAATTTGAACACAAATTTATTATTAGACCACATTAGAAAGAATGTTAAATGTGGTGATATATCATGATTATGTTTTTTGAATGCCTCTCTGTTAGAGAAACATGCATATTCTCTCTAATCCTGTTCTGCCGTGTTCCATGAGACTTAAGGTGTAGAGCTACCAATGTGGATGTGTCATTTAGGGCTGAGCATCTCTCAAATATATATTCTCTGTGTGTGACCAATTGTGAAACTCTGTGATAGCCTCTATCTGTTGAAAAAAAAGAAGCTTCTTTGTTGAGTGATGTACAATATACTTGTCCGAAAATACAAGGATCCATATTTGCCGTATAGTAAGAAATTTCATTTGTCTAGAGATATCATAGAAATAGGGTTTTCTCTATGATCTAAAACCTCTCCAGCCATGTATATTTGATTAAATTTACAATGCCATCCAACAGTCCCCTCTCATTGAGAGGTCTTGAAGTCCAATTAGATAGCTGTTGATTACCCCCAGATAACGGTGTCTCTACTGCACCGATAGAAATGGTTTGCTGTGCTGGTTGTTGTGGTTATTAGGCGTTGGAGCTGTGTTGGACCACTGATTGATTTCTCCCTTAGCAGCTTGCATAGTATTCTCTAGAACTATAAGAGCTAGTCTTCAGGAAGTTTCCTTGTTGGTTCTAGCTCCCTTGCTCCAAGTCCTGTGTCCGAAGTATGTCCTGTCTTCAGCAGGAGGGTCTTACCGCCGAGTTCTAGGAGGCAATCAAGGGATGCAGCCATAACCTGTGTTGTTTTGGGAGTTTCTTGGACCACTCTAACAACGCAAAGGGCCGTCTCTCCTGTCTAGCACGGTGCTCCTTGTTATGTAGCCTTCGGGCTTACATATTACACATACACTTATGTCCAGATGTCGTATGCTATTTATCAGAAGGGTTTTGAGTTAATACATTTCCTTCTGGCTTTTTACGCCACCAAAGCTTATTTATCTCTGCTGGAAAACCTCCCTCTGCCATCCTCAGTTTAAGTACCCCATTTTCCCCTTGGTAATACCTGGCTCCTGTCATCCCCTGCTTGAGTTCCTCCTTTCCCTTTACCTCCATGGTTCCTTTCCATTTTCCTGGCTCCTGCTGTTACATCGGGATATATAATCATGTATAATAGACTGTTGCTGCGATCTGCAAACAAGGGAGAACCTATGTTGCCTGCTTTTCTGAGTCTGTGTTACTTCACTTCATATAACAGTCTCTCTAGTTCCATCCATTGACCTGCAGATTTCACAATTTCATCTTTTCTTAGCACTGAGTGGAACTCCACTGTGTAAATGTACCACATTTCTTTATCCATCTGTCACCGAAGGGACATTTAGGTTGTTTCCATTTCTTAGCTATTGTAAAAAGAGCAGCAACAAACATGGATGTACAGGTATCTCTACAGTAGGATGAGTCCTTTGGGTATATGCCAAGGAATGATAAGTTTTTTTAAGAGTTCTTTACACTGCTTCCCATAGTGGTTGCACAAGTTTGCATTCTCATCAGCAGTGACTGAGCACTCCCCTTTCTCCGTGTCCCTGCCAGCATTTGGTGTCATTTGTTCTTTTTATTTGAACCAGTCTGACCGGGATAAGGTGAAATCTTAAAAGTGGTTTTGACCTATGTCTCTCTAATTACTAAGGATGCTGAGCACTTTTTAAGGAGTTTCTTAGCTATTTCTATTTTGTTGAGAGCTCTCTGTACAAGTCCTTAGCCCATCTTTTTATTGAGTCATTTATTTTCTTGTTTTTTTTTTTGAGTTATTTGTATATTCTGGATATTGATCCTCTGTTGGACGTGTAGCAGGTGAAGATTTTTCTCCCATTCAGTGGGTTTCCTTTTCATTTCCTTGGTTGTTTTCTTTTGCTGTACAGAAGCTTTGTAGCTTAATGAGATCCCACTTGTTGATTGGTGACCTTAAAGCCTGAGCAACTGATGTCTGATTTAGAAAGTCCTTTCCTACACCTACATCTTGTAGGGTACTACCTGTGCTTTCTTCTAACAATTTTGTCATTTCAGATTTTATATCGAAGTCTTTGATCCAACAAAAGTTGACTTTTGTTCAAGGTGAAAGATAAGGGTCTTATTTCATTCTTCCACAGGTGGAGATCCAGTGTTTCCAGCACCATGTGTTGAAGATGCTGTTTTTCCACCATTATGTATTCATGTATACCTTTGTCAAATATCAGGAGGCTGAAATTGCATACACTCATGTTTGGGTCTTCTATTATGTTTCATTGATCTACATGTTTATTTTTTGTGCCAGTAGTATGCTGTTTTTATGACTATAGCTTTGTAATATAGTTGGAGATCTGGTATGGTGATTGCCCCCCACCTCCCCAGTATTGCTCCTTTCATTCAAGATTGCTTTGGCTATCTGGGATCTTCTGTGATTTCATATGAATTTTAGGATTTTTTTCTATTTCTGTGAAGAATGTTATGGGGACTTTGTTTGGCATTGCTTTTGGTAAGATGGTCATTTTCACAATAGTAATTCTACTAACCCATAAGTACAGTAGGTCCTTCCATCTCTTAATGTCTTCTTATGTTTCTTTCTTTAAAGATTTAAACATTTCATTGTAGAGATCCTTAATGTCCTTGGTTAGGTTTATTCCTAGATATTTTATTTTTTGAGGCTGTTGTGAATTTCCTTGAATGCTTTTTCTGATTATTTTTTCTTGATATATAGAAAGGCTACTAATTTTTGTAAGCTGATTTTGTAACTTGCAACATTACTGAAAATATTAATCATCTCTAGAAGTTTTCTGGAAGAATATTTGTGATCTCATATATAATATCGTATCATCTGCAAACAGGGATAATTTGTCCTCTTCTTTTCCAATTAGTACTCCTTTAATTTTCTTCTCTTGTCCTATTGCTTTGGCAAGAGTTTCAGGCACTATAGTGAAAAGGAGTGGAGATAGTGGAAAGCCTTGTCTGGCTCCTGATTTTAATGGAAATGCTTCCAATTTTCTCCACTTGGAATGATGTTGGTGGCTCTGTTTCTGTCTTTTTGAATTATTTAAGAAGTATTGATTGTAGATCTTCATTGAATGTCTGGTAGAACTCTTCTGTGAATCCACCTGGGCCTGAGCTTTTTTTAGTTGGGAAGTCTTATATTATTGTTTCAGTTTCCTTGTTTATTATGAGTCTGTTTAAACTGTTGATTGCTTCTTAGTTTAACTTTGGTGGTTTCCATGAATTTAGAAATTCATATATTTCTTTTAGATGTTCAAATTTAATAAAGTATAAGCTTTTTAAGAATTCCCTTATGATGTTTCTGATACTTCTGGTGTCTGTGGTGATGTTTCTTTTTTCTATCTCTGATTTTGTTAATTTGGATTTGTTCTCTCTTTCTTCTGGTTAACTGGGCTAAGGGTCTGTCTATCTTGTTTGAGCATTCAAAGAACCAGCTCTTAGATTCATTGATTCTTTGTATTATTTTCTTTGTTTCTATTTCACCTCTATTTCAGCTCTTGACTTTTTGTTATTTGTTTTCATTTACTAGGTTTAGGTTTCTTGTCTTTCTAAAGTCTTGAGTTGTATTGTTAAGTCATTTATACGTGTTTTTTTCTGATTTTTAATGTAAGCACTTAGAGTTATAAGCGGCCTTCTTAAGACTGCTTTTAAAGTGTCCCAGAGACTTTGTTGTGTTTATTATCTTTTTTCATTTAGTTCCAGGAATACTTTTATTTCTTTCTTTATTTCTTCTTTGACCCATTCATCATTCAGGAGTGTGTTGTTTAATCTCTAGGAGTTTATGTAGTTACTAGAGCTTCTTTTTCAGTTGATTGTAAGCTTTATTGCATCGTGGTCTGCTTGGAATTATTTTAAATTTTTTATATTTGTTGAGGTTTGTTTTGTGCCCCAATATGCAGTCAATTTTAGAGAAACTTGCATAGGCTGCTGAGTAGAAAGTGTATTCTTTGGTGCTTGGGTGGAATATTCTGTAGATGTCTCTTAGATCCATTTGAGGTAAGTTGTAATTTATTTCAGATGTTTCTTTGTTTATTTTTTTGTCCAGTTGATCTGTGTATTGGAGCTCCTGGGGTATTGAAGTCAGCTACTATCTTTGAGTTGGGGTTAACCTGTGGTTTAAAGTCCTGCAATACTGTTTTTATGAAATTGGGTGCCCTAGAGTTTGGTGCATTTATGTTTCTAACTGTAATATCTTTTTGGTCAATTTTTCTGATTAGTTTTTAATTTGAGGTCTATTTTGTCTGATATTAGAATTGCAACAATTGCTTGCTTCTTCCATTTGCGTGGAATACTATACTTGAAGGTGAGATAAATTTCTTGAAGAAAATAAAGAGATGGATTTTCTTCCTTAGTTCATTACACTAGCTGTGTCTTTTGTCTAGGGAATTGAGGCCATTGATATTTAGAGTTATTTTTGAAAGATGTTTATAAATTAGTTATTTTAATTTGTTTGTGTTCTTGGTCCCATTTTGTATTTTTATAATTATACCTTCCTTTGTTTTCTTTCTGTGACCTTTTGGACATAGTCATTTCTATCTTCAGGTCTTTGTATTGCTTTGAGTAGTCTCTGTAGAGCTGGTTTGGTGGATATGAATTCTTTCAGCCTATTCATGTCATGGAAAATTTTCTGTTCCCCTTCAATTACGAGAGATGGTTTTGCTGGGTAAAATATTCTCATTTGGCATCCATGGTCATTTAGAACTGGGAATACTTTGGTCCAGGCTCTTCTGGCTTTCATAGTTTGCATTGTGAAGTCAACTGTAATTTTGATGGGTTTTCTTTTACATATAACTTGTCGTTTTTCTCTAGCAGGTTTTAGAACCCTCTCTTTGTTCTGTACATTTAGTGTTTTTACTGTGATATGCCATGGGGAGAGCCTGTGGAGGGTCTAACAAACTACACTTAGAGGATTAAGTGTGGGTTAGGAAGCTAGTCCAGAGGTCTGAGGCAGAGGAGCTGGAGTGGGCCTGGGCCCAAGGCTAGAAGGGGGACAAGGTACAGGGTGGGGTGGCAGCGGGTGGAGGTGCTCAGGCTGCAGGGGACTCAGGATGCAGCGTGGACATGTATTTTAAGTCCTTTCTTTTTAGTAAATTTTATTTTCAGATTAATTTTAAGACTATTTGGTCTGTAAAGTCCCTCTGCTACTATTGTCTCTCCTGTCTTCATTTGCTAAATAAACTGGATCATTCTGGTTTGACTGACCATCATCTCAATGTCATGAAGGTGTCGTTGAACTCTTTCTGTCTTTGAATTTTTTGCCTATAACATGAAAAGTGATATAGATGTTTGATTACATTCTGGCTGGGATTGTTTGGTAGATAGTAAACATTAGACCTAAAAGTTCCATTTTATTCTTTGTCTGGTTAAAATTTTGTAAAAATGTGTCTAGGTACTTAATTTACTAAGTGCTATTTCTATAACTAACTATTTTCTTTTCTGATTTTGGAAAATATTTTTTTCTTCTTCTATCCTCAGAGAACCAGGCAGGAAATAGCTCCCTGCCCTTTCTGATCTCCGGAAGAGTTTGTGTTGGATTGAAATTTTGTCTTTGAATGTTTTGGGTAGGGTTTGCCTGTAAGTCTTTCTGCATAGGCCCACTGTTTGTCTTGTGGGAACACTTTAAACCACTTACATGGTTTCAGACCTTTCAGGTTTTCTACTTTCTTGAGTTAATTTGGTGAACTATATTTTCCTATGAATTTGTTTGTTCCATCTAAGTTTCAAAGTTATTGGCATCAGATTTTCATAGCATTTCCCCTTAATGCCCTCTATCCATGTTAATTGTGCCTTCACGCACTTTTCTTGATCAACACTGCCTAGGGCATATCAATTTTCAGAGCTTTTGACTTTCTTGATCCTCTCTAGTTCAAACTCTCTTCTTAGAAAGCAGGGGTGGTGGCACATGCCTGTAGCCTCAGCACTCAGGAGGTGGGGGCAGGAGAATCAGAATTAAAGATCATCTTCCACTGCACAGTTAGTTCAAAGCCAGCCTGCAATACATCAGACCCTGTCTCAAAAACAAGACCGACTTTCTTCTTCCCATTTTTTACTCTCTATACTCTCTTAGACCTTCCTTTCTTCTCTGGTTATGTGTGTTTTGGTTGTACATTTTCACACTTGTTAAGCTGGAAACTTAGTCTCGTTTCTTTGTCCAAAATTAATATTTATGACTATACTACTTTTGTCTCTGAATCCTGCTTCAGCTACATTGCTAAATTTCTGATATATAATCTCTTCATTATAAAATAGTTTGAAAATATAGTCTATATTTACTTAATCCCTATATTTACTAATCCCTATTATGCTCTCTTTTTTGGAAGTGAATTTTGGTTTTATGATTTTTTTTTAAACAGTGAGTTTTCTGATACTCCGTGGAATGTGCAGGTCAGGAGTCTACTTCGATGAGTTCTACCAAATGCCCAGCTGTGTAAATGATGTCTGTGAACACAGGCATCATTTCCATCCTCACTCATCCCCTGAACACCTGCAAGCAGTGACTGTTCTTCACATCTTGTAGCAGCCTTTTCTAAAAGTTAATGTAATTGGTATCATGTTACATGTACTCTTGTGTCTGATTTCTTTTCTTCATTATAATAGGATATTTGTGTGTGGTATTTTGTTGTTATAGTTCCTCTTTTCTTTCTTTTTGCTCTCTTCTCTACGCCTTTCCCTCCTCCCCCTCCTACCCTCACCCTCCTCCCCTCCATCGTTCCCCTTCTCCTCCTCCTCTTCCCCTCCATCGTCCCCCTCCTCGCCTCCCCCTCTTCCCCTCCATCGTCCCCATCCTCCTCCTCCCCCTCTTCCTCCTCCTCTACTCCATGTACATATCACAGTTTATTGCTCATTCGCCTAGTCATGTGTTATATGAGCTGTTTCCAGGTTCCCCTAATTACGACGAAAGCAGCTGCAAGTGTTTTTGTACAAATCTTTCTGTGGAACATGTTCTTATTTTTCGGACAGATACTGAGATGTGGAAAAGCTGAGTCATGGGTAGGTGTGTGTTTACCTTTACAAGAAGCCAAACAGTTTTCCAGAGAGGTTCTTCTCATGTATGCTCCTACCAGGAAAACCTTCCCTAGCTTTCACATTTTAAGTCCTTTAATTTTAATTATTCTTGTGAGCACCATAGTTGCTTTTTTCAGAATCGGTTTTACGATATATAGTTTACCCACAAAAATGCACACATTTTAAGTGTCTAATTTGATAAGTCAGGACCAGTGAATACCCACACATCCAAATCAGGTTGCAGGACATTCGAATCACCTCATGCCCCATTACAGTCAGTGTATCCTTCTTCCCCTTGACCACTGGCCTTATTTCTACCTCTGTCTATGGCTTGTCAGTTGTAGAGGATTAAACACTGTGGATGGATTCTCTCCACCAATAATTTTTTTTTAAATTCCTCTGTGTTCAGCAGCATTTGTTTATTTTTACGGCCAGCTGTTACCCACCCCCTTGTACTAATACATCACAACTTGTTTATCCGTTCATCTGATGATGGGCATTTGGCTTATTTTTGGTTTGAACTATATGAATAAACCTTCTATACATATTTTCATACAAGTATTTTTGGAGTATATGTTTTTGACTGAACCATATGTGATGAATATGTTTTAACTTCTTTTTTTTCAAAACCATTTCATGGAGATGTGCTTTTCTTTTAAATATTTTTTTTAATTGAATCACTGTGTGTTTCATGCAGAACATCTCAGTCAATCTTAGTCATCTTTATACCCCTTCCCCTACTGGCTCCATATATTCTTTCATTGTGTTAAGGTCTATTGTGTCAAATTAGTATCCCCAAGTGACCTCAGTGCAGGTTCATTTACCCAGAGCCCCTCGATTTAGGAAGACTAGCCTATCCTCACTCAACAGTAATAAGTGAAGCATATGTTTAACTTTTAAAGAAACTACCAACCCATTTTCTAAAGTGTTTGTATACTTTTACAGTCCCACCAGCAGTGTATGAGAGTTCCAGCTGCTCTTTATCTTTACAATGGTTGCTGTGGTAATCTCAATTGTAACTGTTCCAGTACACAGGGCTAGAGAGATGACTCAGCAGTTACGAGAGCGTGCTGCTCTTGCAGAAGACCTGGGTCCAGTTCCCAACATCTGTATAGCAGCTAACAATTATCTGTGACTCCAGTACCTTTTCTGACCTCCATAAATACTGGGTATGCGCATGGTGCACATGCATACTTGCAGACAGAACACTCATACATACGCACAAATTAAAAAAAAATATTTTATAAAACCTATTCTAGTTTAGGTGTAGTGGTTCTAAATTGTATTTCTCTGATCACTAATGGAATTGGTCACCTCTTCTCATATTAAAGTATCCTTTTGTGAAATACAGCCAAACATTTCATGCATACTGAGTTGCAAGAGATATTTATATACTTCACTCATGTTGTCAAATATTATCTCCTAGTGTGTAATACATCTTATCTTTTACTTTCATGGAGGTCTTAATGAGCAGATTTTAGTTTAATTTTTTCAGTACTGAGAACCGAACACAGACCCTGTACATACCAGGTAAGCATTTTATCACTCATCTATAACTCTAGTCCCAACAGACTTCAATTTTGGTATCTAACTTATAAATTCATTTATTTTTATGGTTACTATGGTGTGAATGTCCCCCATAGGCTCGGGTAATTGAACTGGTCCCCAGTTAGTGGTGCTATTTGGGGAGGTTTTGGAATCTTTTGGAGGTAGTAGATGAGGAAGTAGATCTCTGGGAGTGGACTCTGAGGGTTTAAACTTTTGCCCCTCTTCCTCTTCTCTTTCTCTCTCTGCTTCCTGTGTGTGGATGAAATGTGTTCCTGTCACCATGCTTTGCCTGACTGTTCCCATACCTTCCCACCATGATGAACTCGATCCCTCTGGACTCATAAACCAAAATAAGCACTTTTCTCCTTAAGTTGCTTTGGGCTGTGGTGTCTTATCCCAGCAACAGAAAAATAACCAATAGAATTGTGTTTTTCTTATTTAAACTGAAAAAACAATTTTTCTATGTAAGGTTGCAATAACACCTTTTCTATTTAACATTTTATTTAGAAGTTTCATAGTTTTAGCTTTTATATTTAAGTTTTAATCTAGCTCAAATTAATTTTTATCTACTTTGAAGTAGGGCCAATATGGATAGCTATTGAAACGCCCATCTCCTTTTTTGAAGTCTTCCTTTAACACGTTGATTTCTTTTGGTGCCCTGGAAGCATTCAGTTCACACTTTACTATTAAAAACAGTTGAACTCCATTCTGTTTGTCAGTCTACTTTATGCCAATCCCAAAGTGCTTCGTTTACTGCATCTTTAACAGTAACCATTAAGTCAGGTAATGTACATCCTCCAAACTCTTTTTTCAACCATTTTTCTTGTTTATGTCCATTATAGTGCCATATACATTTTTACATCAGATTTTCAATTTCTCTCCCCCCCCAAAACATATTGGAATCCCATTTGAGACTGCACCAACTATGGACCAATTCATATGAAAGTGTACATCTTAACAAGGTTGAGTCTTTCATTCTCAAACATAGTATATCTCTGTTTATTCTGGTCTTTAAATTTTTCTTTTGCAATTTTACATGCAGAGATTTTACACAGATTTTCTTATATTTATTTTTAAATAGTTTATATTCTTTGGTGCTATTATGAGTGACATTTCTTGTGGGCCATGAAGAAAGCTTAGTGGGTAAAGTGTCACTGCCCAAGCCTGAGGATCTGAGTCTGAATTCCCAGCACACAGATAGAAGTCAGGCACAGTGGAATGTGTCTGTAACCCCAGCACGGGGGACCCAGCAGGACCGAGGACGAAGACAGGCAAATACCTGGAGTTTAATGGCCAACCAATCTAGCTGAATTCATGAACTCCAGGGTCAGTGAGAGACTCTGTGTCAAAGAAAAAAAAGAAAAAAAAAAAACAATAACATGGACCTCGCCTCCACATACATGCACAGACACAGGAAAACACTCACACACACACACTTGGCATTCCTTGAAGTTTATTTTAAATCTTTTTGTAAGTAGTAATAGACATAAAAATTGATTTTCTATATTAACCTCATATTCTGTGCCATTGCTGAAAATTTACATTTTAGTAAGAGTTTTTGAGATTTGTTAGGAATTTCTATATATGTAATATGTATGTGGCTGTGAATGGAGATAAATTCTTTTGAGACAGAGTCTCACTATACAGCTTTACTGGCCTGGAATTTGTTATACAGACCAGGTAGGCCTCAAACTTACAGAGATCTGACTGCCTCTGCCTCTGCCTCTGCCTCTGCCGCCTGGATGCTGGGATTGAAGGCGTGCTGCATCTTGCCTAGCTAAGTAGAGACAATGTTACTCATTTTCCAGTCTTTATATTTCATTTGTTCATCCCAGTTACTAGATAAGACCCCTGAGCAATGCTGAATGCAAGTAATGAAAGGAAACACTTGCACTGCTGTTAAGTAACATGCTAAGTATTCTTGAGTGTTGAAATTCCTTAAATCTACAAGAAGAACGAGTCTATTCATTAAATTGTGAAAACGAAATAAGATACGTGCGCATGTGCGCTGGTTGGTTTTTATCAACTTGGCGTAACGTAGAGTTACCTGAGAAGAGGAAGCTCATTGAAGAATTCCCTTCATTGGACTGGCCTAAATGTCATGATTTTTGCTAATAATGTTGGACACCCAGCTCACTCTGGGTCGTGCCATCCCTACTCAGGTGGGCTTGGGCTGTAATAGAAAGCTGGAGGAGCAAGCCAAGGGAGCCAGCCACGGTTTCTGGTTTGGTTCCTGTCTCCAAGTTCCTGCCTTGCGCTCCTTCCCTGGCTTCCCTTGGTGATGGACTGTAACCTGTAAACTGAAATAAACCCTTTCTCTCCCAAGTTGCTTTTGGTCAGTGCTTTATCTCAGCAATTGAAAGCAAACTAGAACAGCATGAAAATTTTGCTGCCTCCCTTTAACTTGAAGTTATGGCCACAGTACATGATTAACTGATTAGAGAAGATGGAAAAGGCATTAACTTTGTGTATGTAAGTAGAGGAAAAAACACAGTTCTCCAGGTTTGGCACTACCCACAGTTTCAGGCATCTACTTGGGGGTCTTGGAGGGTACCCACAAGGATAAAAGAACTCTGTCTGATGTTAGTTGTAGGATTTATCTTAAGAGAACTTTGCCAAAGTCGGAAGTTTCCTTTGATTCCTGAGCCATGTCATAATTTGACATTTTTAAATGCTTGAACTGAATCACTTATGAACTTTCTTTAGGACAATGTTATGGATTATGAGTTCAATTTAAGAGCATTTACAAGACTCTGTAGATGTTTATGTTGTTTTCTTTTACAACAGTCTCTGCAAGTTTTGTCTTTCAAGACATCTGAGCTGGGATGCTGAATTAAGTATGACCCTGCTCATGATATTCCTCTGTTGCAGCTCACTGTCTGTTGGATCCATAGTGCTGTCCTCTCTTTAATTACTAATGCGTTTCTTTCTTTTCTCTTTTTTTTTTTCCCTTGATCATTTTAGTTAGGGTATTATTAGTCTTGCTTATGTTCTCTAAAGAACTCTTTTTTTCCCAGCAGATTGGTTTTTAATTTTTGATATTTTCATACAATATAATTTGATGGTTTTTAGATTCTCTTTCCTAGCCACACCTCCCCCTATAGCTCCCAACCCAATGTAATGCACTCTATTGTATGTTTTATATATACAACTGATTATATATTATATAGTCTAATTTCTGTCCCCAAATGTCCTTCAGTGTGGGTCCATCAACTGCAGCTTGCTTAACCTACCATGAGTCCCGTCCTTGAAAGGGACTGTCTTTCCTCCTCCCAGAAGTCACTGGTTGCCAGAATTTCCTTAGGGTGAGTTGGGGTTTCTTGTACACTTCCCCATGTCTATACTGGGATTTTGTTTGGTTTGGGCTTACAAAGGACTTGTACATGTTGTCACCATTGCTGTGAGTTTCTTGAGTAACTGTCTGGAAAACTCTGTTTCCTTATCCACCACCTCTGGCTCTTACAATATTTCTGCGTCCTCTTCCAAAATAATCCCAGAGCCACGGGAGGCTGAAGTTTGAGAAAGTGTCCTATTCAAGGATAAGCACTCTGCAGTCTCTTGTTTTCTACACATTGGCCAGATGTGGTTTCTGTGTTAATCACCATCTGATGCATAAGGAAACGTCTCTGGTGAGACATAAGAGATGCATTAATCTGTGGGTATAAGAATAAGTCGTTAAGAGTCAGTTTAATGCAGTAACTGTTAGTAGAAAGCTAGTAGAAGGCTCTCTTCTGCGTCTGAGACCTGTGTAGTCTCAGGTTCCCAAGCCTGATCTCAGCATCGGGGTGGGCTCCATCACATGAAGGAGACTTTAAATCCAATCAGAGAGTAGTTGGTCACTCCCACAATATTTGTGCCACTATTTCACAGTGGCCATATCTTGCCAAGCCAGTTGTTACTGCAGTTCACGGGATTCACAGCTGGGTAAGGTTAATGATAAATTTTCCCTTCCAGTAGCATGCACAGCACCTTCCAGCAGTATGAACACTGGCCATAGAGATGTGGCTCTGACGTCAGCTCCAGCTTGACTTCTCCTCGTTTGTTCTACAAAGAACTAACTCCTGATTGTATGAGTTGTTTTTTTTTTTTTCCTAAGAAAGTTATCTCTTTTTTTTTTAGAGACAGGGTCTCATGTGTCCTAATTTGACTTTGAACTCATGACATAGCCAACAATGTCCTTGAACTTGTGATCCGACTGCCTCCATCTCCCAAGTACTGGGACTACAGGTTTATGGGGGTGCTATGGATCAAACACAGGACTTTGTGTATGCTAGGCAAACACTCTAACAACTGAGCTACATCTCCAGCCCATGGCTTCGGTTTTGATCTCCCACTTTTGGAAGGCTTTTTCCTCAGTCTAAATGGGTTGGGTAAATAGTTGTGTGGTACTTGCCCTTTACAGTCTCAGTCTAAGTGTCTGGTAAAGCGGGTAGCTTTTCTGGAAGATACTCCTGAGGTTGCAGCAAGCCAATGCCTCAGTAATTAGATGACAAAGGGACCTGAGAGCACAGAGAAGGGGCAGCAACTCCCAGGTCTAGACCAAAGAATTCCACAGAAAAAGCAGCATTGACTGAAATCTCTAAGGGCTGCTCAGAGTTTAGAAAGCTGTGAAGAGCTTTCTAGACAGAGTCTGGCAAAGAAGAGAGGCAGTGGGATGACAGTGCATGAAATGACACCATGCATGTGTCAGGTGCTTGGCATACTCTTAGTACACTTCTGTGTTGCTGGTAGTGACAGCATCTGATTATTGAACTGAGGGGCTGTGACCAGGGATGAGGGAAGCAAGGAAGGTTTGAGAGGGACAGATAAGACTGAATGCCATGATTGTGACTTGGAAAGGGAGGGCATTTGGTTAGTTATATTTATTTTTTATTTAATTTATTTTTATTTTATGTGTATGAGTGTCTGCCTGCACATATGTAAGTATACCAGGTGCCTGCAGAGGACAGAAGAGGACACTGGGTACCCCCAGAGCTGGAGTTATGGATGGTGGTGAGCTGCCATATTGGATGCTGGGAACTGAACCCAGGCCTCTGCAAGAGCAGTATGTGCTCTTCACCATGAAGTCGTCTCAGCAGCCCCATCATAGATATGCTTTCTAGATTTTAAATTTGGTTTATTTCTTGAATAGTTGACATAATCTCATGGCTCAAAAATTACATTGTAAAGTAAGCATCAAGAGGTCTGGTCCACAGCCCTGATCCATGCACTGATCTTCCCGCCCTGATGCTGTTATTGGGGTTCTATTTTGTACTAGTATAATGTTTATTGATACCAGAATCTGCCTCTCTATAGGGACCTGCATCTACATCTACACCTCTATCTAGTTATATAATTTTATTTATTTATGGTCTACAGTATTCTTTTTTGACTAATGTTCTTCTGTCTTTGGGTAGAATATTCACCCGTTCTTGGTGCATTAGTGTTATTCCCACACCACAGGGTCAAACCGGCAGGAACGTTCCAGTCTTCTGTAGCACCACTTCACCACTATTTTTCTGCTTATGTATTCTAAGATTTTTTAAATTGTGTGTGTGTGTGTGTGTGTGTGTTATGTGTGTGTGTGTTATGTGTGCTCCAGTGCTTTTAGAGGCCAGAAAAGGATATCAGATCTCCTGGGACTTGAATTACAAAGCAGTGAAAAACCAGCTGGTGTGGGAGCTGTGAAGTGCTCTTAACCGCTGAGCCGTCTCTCCAGCCCCTGAGTATGTATTCTATAAGTCACTGAAAAAGAAAGAGAAATGTTTCCTACTTTGTTTTGCTTCTGAAATTGGAGAGAAGCATCGTTATGTTGCCCAGGATGGTCTCAATCTCCTAGGCTTTAGCAAGACTCCTGCTTCAGCCTCCCAAATGGCTGCGTATACAGGTGTACACTGTCATGTCTGACTGAAATGTGGGTCTCTGGTAGTTCTTACTCTAGAGTTATAGACAATCTGCTTTTTAAAAATCATTTATTTTATATTTTAAAGAAATATTTATTTATTTATAGGTAGTTTTGAGATAGGGTCCCCCTGTCACCCCAGCTGGACTGGAACTTGCTATGTAGACCAGGCTTGCCTCCATCTCACAGAGATCCTCCTGCCTCTGCCTCCTGAGTGCTAGGATTAAAGGCATGCACCACCATGCCCTCCTAATTTTATTTATTGTTATTTTTAATTCTGGGTATGTGTATGTCTATGTGTAGATATGTGCATATGAGTGCAGGTGCCCATGGACCAAGACCAGAGGCATTGTATCCCTTAGGAGCTGGAGTTTTACGCAACTGTGAACTGCCCGATGTAGTTGCTGGAAACTGAACTCAGGTCCTCTGGAAGAGCAGTATATCCTGTTAACCACTGAACCATCTCTTTAGCCCTGTTTATTTATTTCTTTACTGATTTATTTATTTTATCCTTATCTGTGTGACCTGTATGTGTATATGTATGTGTGTGTGTGTGGGTGTGTGTGGGTGTACCACATATGCACAGATGCCCATAAAGGCCAGAAGAGAGTGCCAGATCCTCTCAAACTAGAGTTATAGTCAGTTGTAAGTGGCCTGACATGGGTTCTGGGAACTGAACCCTGGTCCTCTGCAAGAGCAGCACATGCTCTTACCTGCTGAGCCGTCTCTCCAGTTGTGGCTTTTTTGGAGTCTCAGCTGAATGCTTGGTGTGACTAACAAGGCAGAGTTGGTCAGACCTCCACAAGCTTCCTTCTATTGTGTGAGGTCAGCTTGTCTGTCAGCTCACAGGTCTCCCAATTCTTGCCTTACATATGGAACCAACTACTCAGGGAAAACCCACACAGATTCCCAAGCTCCATCTCTGCACAGATTTTTTTCCTGTCCAGTACCTTGTCTGGCGCTCAATTCTAGCAGCCTTGGCAGCTCCGATCCCTTACTTCTGTTTTTTCCACCCGTGAGACCACTGCTCCCTGTAGAGGCAGAAGTTTGGAAAGAAGCCTTTGGCAAGAGGCCAGAGTGAACCTTATCCTCCGCTTCCATTCCTGTTTCAGTATGTGGTAGCTGAGGGCAAAGCACCATTTGATGGATGAGTGAGCACATGCTGTGGGGTCCTATTCAAGTCTGAAATGTTTCTGTCTGGAAGGAGGGAGCTCTGTGAAGCTGAAATAAGGATGATGATGGGTGATGAGGAGAAGTGAGTTCCAGGCTGCAAACGTGGGTCTGGGTGGGCTTGTCTGGGACATTAGGAAGATCTGGTGAGTTCTGATGGAGAGAAGCCATCTGTCACCAGTGCAGCAAAGTCATCACATAGGGAGTCGTCCTCCACTCCCTACCAGGAGACTCAGCACAGGGAAAGTTCAGAAGCAATAATAGAGCTGGCTTCCGGCCGTGGTGTTCAAATACATCGAGCACTGACCCTCCTCCACATCATCTGTTTTTGTTTAGTTTATTTTTTGTTTTGTTTTGAATAATATTTGTATTAGTTGTGTGAAAGTTTCATATAATGTATTTTGATCATAGTCACCCCCTAGACCTCACCGCCCACCCCAAGGTTTTATTCTCCCTCTCTCTTATTATTATTTTATGTGTAAAAGTGTTATGCCTGCATGTATGTAAGTACACCTGTGTCTTGAGGTGCCCATGGAGGCTGGAAGAAGGTGTTGAATCTCTTAGAACTGGAGTTGTAGACAGTTGTTAGCTGCCATGTGGGTGCTGGGATTTGAACCTGAGTCTACAACTACTGAGTCATTTCTCCAACTCATCTCTCTTTTAAAGCTCATTGAGTCCAGTTTGCAATGCCCAAATTTTCTTGGGTAATGGGCCATCCCCTGGAACATGAGTGGCCTCCAGGGGTCACACCCTTAAAGAAAACTGGCTTTCCTTTTCCCAGCAGCTCTCAGTTACCGATAGCTCCTCAGCTACGGGTGGGATTTGGTGCCAGAGGCCCCCTCTGTGCTGGAATTGTGTTTGTCTTGAGCTTGTGCAGGTCTTATGCACACTGCCACAAGTCCTGAGAGTTCATGGGTACAACTTCCTTGTGCTTAGAAAGCACTGTTTCTTTGTAGTCTCCCACTGTCTCTGTCTCTTACAGTCGAACCCTAACCCTAGCCTTTCCCCTCTTCCACAGTGATCCCCGAGCCGTGGGAGGAGGTGTCTCATTTAGGGCAGAGCACTTTACACATTGGCCAACCGTGGGTCTCTGGGTATGAGTGTATTGCCAGCATGTGCACAAATGCACCCATGTTGTGCAGTGCACACGGAGGTCAGAAGAAGGTATCAGATCCCTTGGAACTGGAGTTACAAACAGTTGTTGATCACCATATGGGTGCTCGGAGCCAAACCCAGGTCCTCTGCAAGAGCAGCCAGTGCTCTTTTCTGCTGAACCATCTCTCTTCAGCCTTGATTTAACATATTTTTTAAAGATTTATCTACTTATTTTAAATTATGTGTATGTATGTCTGTGTGTGCCTGTGCCTGTGAGTGCAGGTGCCCATGGAGGCCAGAAGAGGGTGTTGAATACTCCGGAGCTGGAGTTGCAAGCCCCTGAACTCAGGTCCTCTGCAAGAGCAGTACATGCTCTTGACCACTGAGCCATCTCTCCAACCCGCCTGTTAACATCTTAAGATTATGGGTATTCCTCAGCACTTCTCAGTCTCTGCATTCTGACCTGTAACATACAAGCACACTGTGTGTGTGAGGATGAAACAAAATGCTTTACAGAATCTAAAAACAGTAGTTCTTTTCTCCCCTCCATCTGTGGAACTCAAATTTATGGGGCATCAGACTTCCTTGAGGAACTTGAGTTAGTACACATCTCCCTCCCATCCATTCCTTCCACTCATGTCCACAGTTCTGAGCCAGTGGACCCAGGATGCAAGCACATGGTCTGCATTTTTATTGGCTTCTGGGTGGTTGTGCCCTGGTAGGTGGTCCCCCACTGGGAAGCATTACCCAAGCCTGTGTACATCTCCCACCACATCAAGCACAGTCCTTGCACTTAGAAGTTTAAAAGAAAACAAGGGGGTGCTGGAGAGATGGCTCCAGTGGTTAAGGACACTGACTGCTCTTGTAGAAGGCCCTGGGTTTGATTCCCAGCACCTGTGGGGAGAAATAAAGATGGCATCCTGCTGCTGCTTCCTCCTAGAGCCAAGAGGTTGCTAAGGTTACAGGAAGGAAGTATGACTGGTTGCTAAAAGCATGCAGGCCTTGTGACCTGCATGTGATGTTTACCATGAGTGGAGGCTCCCTGCCCACGACTTGACCTTTTAGGTGATTGGCTAAGCTAGGGGATATAAAAGGAGAAGAAGCCCAGGAAGGAGGAGAGTTAGAGTTAGAGTTGCAGGCAGGGAGTTCTAGTTACTGTTGGAGAGTTCAAGTTGCTGTCTGTTAGTTGGAGTTGCTGGGGGAATAGTTGCTGTCTTGGAAGAAGGACTGAATAAAACTGCTTGCAACCGGTGTGTCTGGAGTGCGGTTTTTCCTTACTGGTCGAGGGACTCAACAAGCACCCATGTGGTGGCTAACAACCATCCATAACTCCAGTTCCAGGGGATCTGACGCTGTCTTCTGACCTCCATGTGCACTGCACAACACAGGTACACTTACACACATGCAGGCAATCCACTCATATACATAAAATAAAAATAATAATAAAGGAAAACATACATTATTAAAAAGAAAACAAAGAAATGGACAGGTGAAAGCCAGAAAACAAAATGGCCTGTTTCCACTGTTAAGTAGTCCTCAGAAGGCTGCTCAGCCACCCGTGGGGTGAGGCTTTCGGGAATAGCAGCCCTTGGCAGCCCAGCCCCAATGGAAAGTTTGGTGTGGTCAGATCATGTTTTTCAGCTCTCGCTGGCCTCTCCAGTGGTTCTGTTTTGACAGGTGTACCCAAGGTTGGTGCAACAGAAGTTGCCAGCTCAGCTCTGGCCTGGGGAGAGAAGTGGGAGGAAGGGCAGGAGGTTTGCCCAGACTGGTCCTTCTCTGAGGGGACGATGAGGTTGCCAGGGTGACTTGGGAAGGCAGGCCTGGGGTTTGCAGAGGTGCTGAGAGACTGTGGCCTAGGCAGTGACTCCTCTGTCCCCCTGGGCAAATCCCAGGAAAGCTTTGCAAGCTTTGGAACTGAAATCACACCAACAGCAAAGTCTATGCTTTGAATCCAGTACCTGAAATCCTCTGGACTATCACTGCTCCATGAGAGTTTAGACTTTACTGTCTTGGCTCTGATGAGATCCAGGACCATTGCTGGACAGAACTTGAGAAAGACAGCTTAGTTAGAACCTTAGGATAGATGAATGTGATAGGCAAGGCCCAGTGGAGTCGACACCACCCCACCTGACTTTCTGAATAAGAAACTGAAGATCCAAGAGGTCAGTGCTGGACCAGTGGTCCCACTAGGGAAGAGGGTCCAGAAGGTCAGGAACATGACCTGTTCTAGCTCCATGTCCGTTGAGACATTCAAGCCCACTCACTCCCCACTCTGAGAGAGGCATGATCCATCATCTTACAAGATATGGTGTCATAGCATTTGCTTCAGGCTTTATGGTTCTGGCTGCCCATTCCTAAGCAACAGAGTCAGCTTTTTGGAATTTCAGATACTCTGAATGACTGTGGCGTAGGGCAGAGGGATGGGGGTTGAGAGACAGGGAAGGGTAAAGGAGTTGGCCCCAGCTCTCAGGGTGCAGGGAATCATTTGTAGCAGGAGTATGCAGAGCTCCCATCCTGGCTTCTCATCTGTAGAGGAGTGGCAAATGAACACTGCAGTTTAAGAAACTCAGCATCTCTGTCTTGAGCTCCACCCTGACCAGCATGGCTAGTGTCTATGGAGGATTTGCAGCTGCTGGTCTTAATTCTGTCCTGATTTCTTTGTGTTGCCCACACCACGGTCTGGCTATCTGGGGCTGAGGTCTTCAGGAAGTTACTAGACTTAAATGAGGTCATAGGGTGATAGGACTGTGAGTGGATAAGAAGAAAAAGTGCTTGTCTACCAGTCAAGGACATAGTGTGAAGAAGACCATCTGCAAGCCAGGAGCAGCTGGCACCTTGATTTTGAGCTGCCTAGTTTCTGGAGCTGTAAGAAAATTTCTGTTGTTAGAGATGTGCCATTTGTGTTTTCTAGAGACAGCTGAGCAGATCAAGACTGCGAGCATCTTCTCAGCAACCTCAGGGGAGGAAACTGACACCATTTGCCCAAGGTTATCTCAGCATAAATAGGTCTAAGAACTCATTATGCATGTGACTCAGGGGAGTCAAAGCATTACGGTAACACTCAGATCCCCCACCTGTGCAGCAGAGATGGCTAGCTACATTACAAAAGATAGGGAAATCGATACTGTTTGTGACATGCACAGGACAGTATGTGGCTACAGGCTGATCCCTCCCTGGGATTTGTTCTTATTGTTACTGTTTGGTATGGGACTCTGTTCACTGGGTGTGACATGGCTGTTTCTACCTTCAATCAGAGCAGCTGTGATGACTCATGAGAGTGTTACAAGCTGGGCTCACTATCATCGTCTTGTGGAAGGGCAGGAAGGGTCACAGAGTTCCTGCCCTGAGGTTGCTGAGAAGATGCTCGTAGTCTTGATCTGCTCAGCTGTCTCTAGAAAACACAAAGTCCTTCCCGGAGGATATATAAGTGGTTATCAGTGCTGCAGAGAGAGACACTTTTCATTGGTGGTGTAGCTGCCAGGAAGTTGCTCATGTTGCTGAGTAGCCTCAGTTAAACTCATTGGTTCACCAAGCTAGACTTGGAATGGCTTTAGTTTTTCTGGTCTGTGGTCTCTCATTCTGAGGTGACTAGAAATAGACTTCCCAGGAAAAGTCGTGCAACATTGTCTTCTTTCCACAGTGCCCACCAACCTCCCTACTTCTCTGTTAGTCATGATACCACGTGTCCCTTCCTCTCCGTTGTTCTAGCCCATGGAGTCAGGTAAACCCTTGACTCAAGGGGTTAGCAATGGGGTTTTCACCTAGGATCTAGGGATTGGTAGCTGAAGGGCGGGGCCCACAGGTGGCCAGTGTGAGGCCTGTTCTGTTGGACCTTGGACCTTATACAAACAGAAGGTGCCAATTGGGAAAAGGAAACAGGTGCAGAGAGGAGAAAGCGGTGGCTCCGGCAGCTGGTTGTGTGGTATGAGGATGGCAATGTGTGACGTTTTCCATCAAGTAACCACAGGCTCAGCTGAACTTCTGGTCCATAGCCTATAGTTTACCTGCTGTACCCTTTCATGAAGGCTGTCCCACTTACTGAGGAGACCCTGTGATGGCGTGCGTGGGCTCAATGGTGTCTGTCTTCACCCTGTACCCTTAAATCAAGTGGTTCCTCAAGCCACACAGGCAGGGACTGGTTTATAGCACACTCCTCTGTTTCTCATTTTGCCCCCAAACTGATTCTGGTTCTAGCTTTGCTGGAATGTGACTCCAGGACATGGACTGATCCTCACATTCAGGCTTTTCCTGTTCCTGGGGCCCGAGCTAACTCTCTCCCTACTAGTAGTGCAACATTATCCAGTCATTCAAGTTCTCTGGAGGTCTGCTTGTAGCCCGAGACTCTTATGGTTCAGACTTGTCCCTAGTGACTCCTTCCTCCTGGCTTTGCCTTGTTTTCATGCAGAACACTAGACATATCTGTCTGCCCTGGGAGAGGGGACTGGGGTTACCCCTATAACCCTCAAGCAACTAAGTCAGAGCCCCATACACGGCAGGTGCTGTGGAGAAGAGGACCTCATGCTACAGACAGGTGAAGTGGTCCATGTGTAGTGGACTCATTCAGTCCCACCCCAGGTCTCCTGCTCTTATACGTCTTCTACTAAGCACCCCTGGCCCATACATACCCCAAAGCAAACCAATGCTCAGTCTTTGTACAAAGTCATGTTTTATTAGTAAATGAGCTTATTCTCCCTTTAAACACCTTATGGAGCAAGCCCTGGCTTATTGCCAGTCAATCCAGCTGACCTCTGTCTCCAGGCCCCCTTGAGCAAGTCTGGCTTGTTTTCTTTCTTTGTGTTGGTTCTGTTTCCCTGTCTCAGAGACAACAGGGGGAAGCAGGAGGCACCCACTGAGGCCTGGTCTTGTTTTCCAGCCTCATTTTAGTGAAACAACTATGGGGTCTGGCTGCAAGCTTCAGGGCTCTCATTCTGTCTGGCTTGGCCCTAGGGGAAATTTCCTAGGGACCTTTTGCTTGGGCTCTGCTCAGTCCACTAGGAATTCCCACATGATCTCAGATTCCACATAAGAACTCTGGACACTGATCCCCCATCAAAGATCAACATGAAATGGAGCCTTGAAGGTATCACATGGGACACAAAGACGCGAAGACACCTCTTCCTGGAAACAGCTCTTTACTGGGTCAGTGAGATTATGTCATAAGGTATTGTCGTAGGTAAAAAGGACAGTTACACAGTGGGGCACGGGGGTGGTGGGTACTGTGCAAGCCAGTTGCACATTGAGGTTGAGGAGAAAGGTGGCATAGGAGGAAGAGGGCAGGTCTCCGCCCAGGCAGGGGGAGACGACTCCACACTTGGCCTAAAAGTGTCTGAGTCTGTTGGAGCATGAAGAAGCAAGGCAGCTTTAGAGTCGAGCCAATGGAGACCTACTCCCTGCTGGGGAAGGAACTTCCCAGCATTCCTTTCTGTGAGTGGATACAGGCAGTTCATGAAGGATGAACAGTGATATCAAAGGGTCCTCTTGTGCATGCCTAGTCCAGCTTGCTTTTCCATGCAGGAAGGACTTCTGCCTTCCTGGGTCCTGGGGTGAGGTCAGTGTGCAGAAGTGGAGAGGAGGACAGAGACAGGAGCAGAGACAACAGCTACCCTGCTATCGGGGTGGGTCCTGCAGCGGGCTGGTCCTCCCTGATCTCCACAGA
The DNA here is from genome assembly GCA_035773235.1 of Eospalax fontanierii. Classification (NCBI taxonomy): domain Eukaryota; kingdom Metazoa; phylum Chordata; class Mammalia; order Rodentia; family Spalacidae; genus Eospalax; species Eospalax fontanierii. Next base: position 54,804,372 of record CM069542.1, on the reverse strand, counting down.
AAAGCGCCACTGGGAACACGGGCATGGCGGCCTAGCTAGAACAAGGGGCAGCTTTACAGAGAGCCGCATCTCTGTGCCTTGTCCTCCTACCTCCAGCCCTGTGGCCTTCCTGGTTGCCGGGTGGCAGACAGTATGTCCTGGGGCCTGCGGAGTCTCCCCATGTAGATGAAACTCCTGCTTGGACTCTTGCAGGCCACTCCTGAGATGCAGAGGTAAGACTGAAGCAAGGAGTTTTACGGACATGTAAAAGAATAAAAGCCCCCGGTACTTGTGAGGGGCACTCTGCATGAGGTCTGAGAGTGCCAGCCAGGGCGGATCCGCTGTGCCTCGTGTAGGGCAGGGGCAGCTCCCGTGACTCTGCTCCCGTGACTGTGCTGTTGTCCCGGGAATTTCAGCTGTAATGTCCCAAAGGTTTCACTGTGTCTTTTCAACCAAAGGGGGCCCTAGGAAGCTTCTGGATAGAATGGGTGTTAAGTCACTGGAGAAACGAGCTAATCACCATTCTGAAAGATCCAAAACCTTCCTGAGGTAGCCACCTTCCTGACAGGCTCAGTCACAGGAGAGGGGCCTTCTTCCCTCTCTTCTTGTCCAGCAGGGGAAACCCAATTGGTCCCACTGGCCAGCAGAAAAAAATGTGGGTTGGAGTGGGCTGCTTTCCTATGGTACAGTCACTATTGGGGACCTCAAGGCTGCAGTCAGCTCTGGGAGACACCCTCATATCTGGATCAAAAGACAGCAATTATCTGTAGGTAGTGAGGCGTTTTGGCTGTTTGCTGTGAGTCCCCTCCCCAACCTGTGTGTCAGCATCTGGACAAGGACCCTCCTCAGTAGGGGCTCTGACTTCCTGGTGGGCCAGGGGGCCCAGGAAGTCCAGGAGGACCCTGGATGCCTGGTTCACCCTGAGGCCCCATGGTTCCCCGCTGGCCTGGTGAACCTGTCTTCCCTGCAATCCCTGGCTTTCCCTGAGGTCCTGAGGGCCCTGGAGACCCTGGGGGCCCCTCTGGCCCTGGGGGCCCCACATCTCCTTTGGGGCCTTGCTGTCCCCTTGGCCCTCCAGTGCCAAAGCTGCCCTTTGAGCCTTTGAGGCCTGAGAAGCCCCGGGGGCCAACTGACCCTCTTTCTCCCACAGGTCCTGGCTCCCCAGGCTGCCCCTGAGGACCCTGGGGTCCCGGGGGCCCCAGGCTGCCAGGATCTCCTTTAGGTCCTCTGCCACCAACAGGTCCTTTCACACCCACATCTCCTTTGAGTCCTCTTGGTCCTGGGGGGCCAGGAGCACCTGGGATGGGAGAGAAGAACAAAGAGGTCACTCAAGAGGGATCCCATAAACAGACTGGGCACAGCGACATCTGAGGGTCAGATAGAAGCCCAACCCAGGGTGATAGCTTTACTGTGGGTGAATTGGGGGTAAGTAGGCTCTATGCAGCCACCTGTGTCTGGGCCTGGTGTACCGCTGACAGACTTCCAGCTTACAGCTCCACACGTAGCCAGTAGCACTGACATAAGGTTTGTGCAGGGAGAGGGCCAAGGTCATGCAGAATATGCCATCCTGCCTTTGGAGGGGTTTTACTCTGCTTTTTTTCACTCCCTGCCCAACCGCTGTGGCCTCTCAGATATCTGGGAACAGGGATGTGGAGTCAGGGGACATGGAGGAGAAAACGAAGAAAGGTGCGAGAAACAGGTGCCACATGGTATGAAAAGACTCACAGAAACCTGAAGAAAGGGCCCGTCCCTCTGTCCACTCCAGCCTGCTCTATGAGCTGGAGTCTTTAGGTGACAGTGCAGTCATGACCAGTGCTAAATGTACATCTAGTGGACCCTGCTCTACCACAGAGTCCCAGGAAGACAGCCAGGGCCACTTCTCACATCCCACAGGCACAGGGCATAGGGTGCAGTCAGCAGAGCGCAGCACCTGCTGGAAGAGGGCCACTGCCAAAGCAGCTGTGGGCCTCTACTATAGGCCAGACCTAGAGCAGATGACAGGAGTCCAGACAGCATTCAGCACCAAGGCCGTGCCCGGAGCCAGATGGCCTTCCATCTTCTCATCTGTGTAGGTCTGAAAGTCACCACCTCTCAGAGCTGTACCCACCCTGAGGACACACAGCAAACAGTGGCTGTCACTCTATCAGGGTATGCTACAATGCCGTAAGAGCACACAGGGCAGGACTTGGCGTGGCCTTACAAGGACAGTGGTTATGGAGAAAACAACTCAGACCATCATGGGATGGAGGATTTTGTGGTATGTGTGGGTGAGGGATGGGATGGGAACTGTGAATCCCAGGAGTGTTCTGGAAGCCTGCAATCGGGTGTTCATGGGAACTCTGCTGGAACATTACGATTTGCACTGGAGTAGTAAGAGTTTTGAGTTAGGTGAGACCTAGTCCAAGTCCTTTAACTAAAGTCAGAATATGTGAAGTAAAATCCCAATGGTGGTCTGGGGAGATGACTCAATCGGGAAAACGCTTGCTGTTTAAACCTGAGGACCTGAGTTCAATCCCCAGAACCTACATACAAATGTTGGGCATGGTGGTATGTGCTTGTAATCCCATGGGGAAGATGAATCCCTGGGACTCACTGGCTAGCCAGCTAGCCCAGTTGTCAAACTCCAGGCCAACAAGAGACCCTGTCTGGAGAAGTGAGGTGGATGGCTCTTGAGGATCAAAAACCTGAGTCTGATCTCTGGCCTCCACACACACATTCACACGGACATGTACACACAGGACCATGGTCGTGTGTACATGCATAAACACACACACACACACACACACACACAAGCACAAACATACATGCATGCAAAATCCCAACAGTCTCTTGAGTGAATATTAGAGCTCAGTGAGCTTGAACTGGGCAGGGGAGGGCAGCGGAGTGAGGGACAGGATGCTAGGCGCTGATAGCCGGGAGCCCTCCAAGTTTCTAAAATCTAGTTCTGCATCCCCGGGGCACCTTCATCCTGGCTGGTGCCAGCTGCGGCCCTCACCTTCCCCACCCTCTGCTGCTCCCCCATCTCCCACTAAGAGTGTTTCTATGCGAAATAGGGTCAGTGACCATCACCGGAAACCAGAGCCTGGACAGTCAGCCCCATAGAGCCAATAAAAACCTTTCAGTCTGTTTCTGCCACTGCCTGCCACGGGATGTGGCTCTGTCTCAGCTCATGTGGCATGCCAACAGAGAAGTTGAGAGCCTGTCTTTGAGGTGGCTGGGGAGTGGGGGACAGCTGGTAAGTGATGGTAACAGCCTGCCCCTGGTCCCCAGAGAGCCCCTTGTAGCACAGCTACCAGACCCACGCTATTGCCCACGCAGGGTCCGCCTCCCCAAGCCTGGCAGGCCTCTCTGGGAACTGGAAGAGGCACAGTGCCTGTCCTCATTCTGCTCCTGGAACCTGGGCCAGCTGAGGTTTGGAGAAGCAGAGAGTCATTCCGCAGTGGAGAGACGCGGTGAGGCCGTGTGACTGACGGAGCAACAGGGTATTTCTTCCCTGTTCCAGAACTCAGAGTTCAGTGGAGAGCTACACGCCAAATATAGCTGATATATACAGCGAGTGCAATTAGTCTACAGTTTAAGCTATTCTTAGTGTAATGTCACACTGCAAACAGTGATGTGCAGCTGTAATTGTAGCACTTGGAAGGTAGTGGCGGGAGAATTGGGAGTCCTGGCTACATAGTGAATCTGGATGGCAAGATAGTAAGACCTCATCTCAAGGAAACAAGGGCTGGCGTTGTAACTTAGAGTTACAAGTGCTTGCCTAGCATGTGCACAATCCTGGTTTCTAGCCCAACACCTATGTGAAAAATATAGTGGTCAAGGGGCTTGGAAATGTTCTTAACTTAGGTGCTCAGATGAATTATAAGAATTGTTAGCCAGATTGGGGCTGGAGAGATGGCACAGCAGTTAAGAGCACTGACTACTCTTGCAGAGGACCTGGGTTCTGTCCCAGTTCCCACATGGCAGCTAACAATCATTCATAACTCTAGTTCCAGGGAATATGACACCTTCTTCTGATCTCTGTGGGTACTATATGACACAGGTGCCCTTACACACATGCAGGCAATACACTCATGAACATAAAATAAAAATAAAAAACAAGAAAAAAAGTGTGAGCCAGAGGGGCCTGGTTCATCCGGGACAAAGTTGACAGCCCACAGTTATCACAAGGAGGAAGAAAGGTAGCTTGAAGCTGGCAAGGCCCTCTCCAGGACAGGGTATGACACTGGTAATGGGCAGAGTGTGAGTCAAAGAAGGGGAGGGCTCACTCCTATTCTGACCAGAGGAGAGACTTACTGAGCCAAGAAGCAAACACCAGCCATGGTGGTTGAGGTGAGGAGTCCCAGGGAGGCCCATCATTACTCAGGAAGCTGCAGACTATAATTGGACCCATTAGGGTTCAGCCACAACTGACTACATGTCTGAGGTAAGTAGGTGGGTGGCTCTGTGGTCCACACTCAGGGTTAGGGAAGATGAAAGGGACAGGAGTGGCCAGAAGGATCCAGTTTCTAAAGACATGACCCTGCCCATCCACGATGTGGTAGGTCATTGGCAGAAGGGGCCCACAGTGCTTCTCATAGACAAAAGCAAAGCTAGCTCACTAAAGCACTAAAGAGTAAGTGCCCCTTGGGGGACTGGCCCAGTGGAAGATGCCCTGTCCTGAACCTCAGAGACCCAGGATGGGAGTGCCAACTGATATAAGCAAACTGGGTGGCTGGCTCAGTCTTTTTCTCTTCTGTGACCCCAATGACCTGGACCAGGGATTCCCAGCACCGACTGTGGTTATGAGAGAAACACTGAGAATGTGGTGATGGACTTGGATTTCTGTCTAGGATGGACTCATGACATACCCTAAGACATCCACCAAGAGCAACAGAACTGTTAGAGAAGAGCCGGAAAACCCCATGAGAGCTCTGGAGTGACACCAAAGCCTGAGATTCCAGAAAAAAGGGGGACCCACTGAGGCCTGATTTTCCTTTCAAGGTAGTGGGTAGTGAGCATTCTGGGCAGAGAGGCTGAGAAACTGAACAGAAGTGTGCAGCTTTGAGGCTAAGGCATTAAACAGAGCTCTCAGCAGCTTCACAAGGCTATGGAGACAAAAATGGGGCTCACAACCACCTACCTCTCTTCTTTGCCTCCTGCCCACACAACTCCCATGGCTGCATAGCAAGATGAGACAGCTCTGCTTTTCCTTTCTATTTATTTGCTTTCTATTTATTTATTGTAATGTGTATGTACGGAGGTGAGTGGAGGTCAAGAGGACAACTTTCTTTCCTTCTACCATGTGGGGCCCCGGGAATCAAACTCAAGTCAGCAGGCTTGGTGTCAGACACCTTAACCTGCTGAGCCGTCTTTTCTGCATGTTGACTCGTGAACCATTGTGGGTTGCAGCAGAATGGGCGGGTACTTATGAACAAGACTTCAGGTTTAATCCCTCTGCTCCTCCTTGTTTACCCACTGAGCAAACCTTGAGTACCTTCCAGGGCCCATGGATTCTATTTAGCATTTGTGATTAGAGCAAGGAGCCCATGCCACCGAGAATTTCACTCTGTAGTAATCCTTTATTCTAGGATGCCATTTTATTGTGTGTTTGTTGGTCCACACCATTGTCATGACCGTTCTTCACAACCACCCTGTGGGGGACAGGCAGGGCCGGCATTAATGAGCCTGTCTGTGCTGGTCCGTTTTAAGTGTGTGCTTGGCATAAACTAGAATCACCTAGGAAGAGAGTTTTCATGAAGAATTATCTAGATCAGGTTGGCCTGGGGCATGTCTGTTGGGGAGCGTCTTGTTTATTTGTTAATGTGGGAAGACTCAGCCTATCCGTGGAACCGTTCCCTAGGCAGGGGATCCGGAACAGTGAGCTAGTGGAGGAAGCTAGCTGGGACAAGCCCAGCAGCAAGCGGGCCTCTATGCGTCCATTTCTCCCTGCTTTGATGCTCCCTCCATAACGAACTGCATGTTACCTGGAATTCTACGTCAAATAAGCCCTTTCTCCCCTGAGTGGCTCTGTGCCAGGGTAGTTCATCACAGCAACAGAAGCAAAAGTAAGACACTACAGATGAGACAGATTGGAAAGTAGTGCTGGTCAATTAGAGGTGCTGGTTTTCAATCCCAAATTCCCAGAGGACAGTCCACGCCTCGGCTCCGTCCAGCACAGATACAGAAATTATCCTACAGAGCAGAAAGAGATAAATATGCCAGGGGAAGTGTACCCACCATGGATATAGCACAGCTTTCTGTCAAATAAGTGGGGGCTTGGAATTAAGGCTGAAAGAAGGTAGTCCTACCCCTTCATTTGGGATGACAACCCAGTCCAAGAGATGAGGCAATATTGCCTAAAGCTCCAGAGCAACTTAGAAACTGGACTTTTTTCCCTCAGCAGATAGTTGACTCCTTCTTTACTGCTCGTGGCCACTGCTGTCTACCCTGTACTCCCCAGCAGCTCTGCTCTGGGGGGTGCCTCGCTACCACCTCCAGCATCAGAATCTCAGTGCTGTCTGGGGGTGAACAGATGAGTGTACTCCCTGCAGGGCGGGATGTGCAACGTGCCCTGAAAGCTTCTTTCAGATATGAGAAACTGCATGTGTGGTGACTTAACAGCTGGAAGGAGTGTCTGTCGACTGACAGACAACTGAAATTGTACCCGAGAGTTCATACTCATGCATCTTTTCAGTGAACTGATGTAGGAAAGTTTCAGTTTTCATGGAAATACTCATTACCTGGCTCTGTTGTAAACATAAAATATATCAACAAGCGAACAGGATCTCCCCCGTCCCACTCTGCCAATCTAGATTAAGAAGGGAGCCCTGAGGGCAGTAGAGACAGGTAGACGTTGCACTGAGGATCCCATGTGCTCAAGCTGATGTCCTGCCTTTTCTAAGATGATGTTCTGTAGTGAGAGCTCTGCTGTGATCAATCCCCAGGACTTCCTGCTGATACCGTCCCTGTCTCCACCACTCTCCACCTCTTACCCTCTAGTGAAGTAGGGCCTAAGCACAAGGTCCCTGGAAGTTCATGCCCACAGTAGACACATCTAAGAACTATGCTGAGGGCCGGGGTGGTTTGAATGGGAAATGTCCCCCATAGGCTTCAGGTATTTGAATAGTTGGTCTCCAGTTGGTGATGCTGTTTGGAAAGGTTGTGGAGCCTTTAGGAGGCACAGCCTGGCTGGAGGAAGTACATCACTGGGGACAGACTTTGAGAGCTTAGAGCCTTGCCCCACATCCGGTTTCTTTTCTCTGCTTCCTGCATGTGGAAATATAACGTCCCAGCTTCCTGCCCCTGCAGCCATGCCTGCCGCTCGCCGCCCTGCCGCCCTGCTGTAATGGGTTTTTATCCCTCTGGAACCATTGCTTCTAAGTTGCTTTTGGTCATGGTGTTTCATCACAACTATGAAAAGTAACTAATACAAGGATCAAGTCAGAGAGAGAGAACAAGAGAGAGACAGAGAGAGATGTGTGCATGTCTTAACACATGCATACAGAGGTCAGAGGTTGATACTGGGTACATTCTTCAATTGTTCTGTGCCTTATTTTTTGGAGAAAGCATCTCTCATTGAACCTGGAGCTCACGTGTTTGGCTAGATCAGCTGACCAGCAAGTCCCAGGGATCCTCCTGTCTCTGTCTCTCCATCGCCAAGATGACATGTGGCTGTGCTTGGCTTTTACGTGAGTGCTAGACATGAAATCTGGATCCTCATGCTTACACAGCATGCACTTTATCCTAACGATTTCCCCAGCTCCCAGGATTTTAAATCTGATGTGACCCACGCTTGTTCCTTAACCACCCTCTCCCCTCTCTCATGGTAACTTTCTATGAGGTAGAAACCCCAACACGTGTCTTTTCTACTCCATAAGTGCCCACTTTTCTGCAAAGGATATGGTGCCTGAAGCTATACCTAGCTATAAACCCTAGATACACAATGTGTTTCCTTACATACACATACACACACACACACCACCCCTATGAGAAAATTAGGCAGTCAGAGATAACACAGCACACAGCAATAACATAAATCAGGGCAGCTGTAATCAAGTCACACAACTCTGCTCTCTCTCTCTCTCTCTCTCTCTCTCTCTCTCTCAATATAGAAATTTTCATTCAGTGTTTTCAGACTATGGCAGGCATAGCTGTCAGCAAGGGGAAGGAGCACTGTTTAAGGCTGCTCGTGAAGATCCGCCAAAGGAAGGGCGTGAACGTGCTGTCACTCGGGAAGCTTGAGATTTCCTCTGTTCTTAGGGTGAATGCAACAAAACCACAAAATTGGCAGAAGATGAACCATAAGAACTCCACACTAATGCTCTGCACTGGAGCATGGCACCGTAGAGTCTACACAGGTGTATATTTTTGGTGAAATGCTGTGGGAAGGTTTTAGTTCCCTTGGAAATACTCGGTTGCAAAAGTATAACAAACAAACAGGACCCCTTCCTCCACCAATTCAGAATAAAGAAAAATTGGCTCTAGTTGCAGGAGAAACACAGAATCAAGTGAAATCAGCATAGTCTAGGACTAAATGGCAAATGACAGCCAGAGGGTCAGAGACTGGTGCCATGCCTGAGCTCTGTGGAAAGAACTGTTTAGAACCCCAGGGCCATGGAACCCACTGCCTTCTTCCTGGGGCTCCTGGAATGAGTGAGCTGAGATATTTACCTTCCCAAATGTCAGCTGCAGCTTCTGGAACATCCACATCCCAGGGTCTCTTTACTGTTTCTCTAGATGCTAAAGGTTTGGGTTAACATCTTACCTACAAGACTCAACACCTGTTTTAATGACCCTGGGAATCCTCTACCTTGCTCCATCCTAAGACAGACTGTTCCATTTCCTCTTCACCACACCTACTTCTCATTTAAACCTCTCCATTTTGGTCTTTCTTGTTTAATTAAGGTTATTTGATAATTTTTTGGTATGTAAAGTAGGGTTTCATTATGACATTTTCATATATGTATATAGTTGTGTCTTGCTCAGTCATCTGCCCATTCCTAGGTCTTTCCCCTTCTTGCTGGTCTCCCTCCTCTCTCCCTTTGCTTTCCTGCCCCTCTTACACAGACACACAGACACACAGACAGACACAGACACACACACATGCACACGCACACACACACACACACACACACACACACCCCTAGATTTGACATATGAGAGAAAATCTATAGTTAAGGCAATTCCTTTCTGAGGATTGGCTCAAGAAGTCGTCTAAATGTCTGGTGTGAGGGACTCCAACTTAGGAGTCTTTTTAATAATCTTCCAGAAGAAAAACTGATAGAAAGACAGAATATAGGAGCTGGAGAGATGGCTCAGCAGTTAAGAGCCCTGGCTGCTCTTGCAGAGGACCCATATTTGGTTGCCAGCACCCACATGACAGCTAACTCCAGTTCCAGGGAAATCAGTGCCTTCTTCGGACCTCTGCCGGCATTGCATGACACAGATACACTTACATCCATGCAGGTGATACACTCCTACACATAAACTAATAATTAATAAAATATTAATGAAGAAAGACAATATATACTACAAAGGATCAAAAAGAAAAGGTGACAGTGTTTGTCATGGGCTAGATGTGCCCCCACTCCTACTTCATGTGTTGAAATTCCAGTCCCTGTATCTCATAATGTGATCCGATTCAAAGACAAGGTCTTTACAGAGGTAATCAAATTAAAATGAGCTGATCAGACTGGCCTTCATCCAATTAGACTGGTGTCTTTATGGAACAGGGCAACTTGGACGCAGCAACACGCAGAGGAGATGATGTGAACAGAATCAGAATCAGGGAGGAAACTTCACTAAAGTCAAGTAGAGGGGATTCAGGAGAAACCAGGCCTATCAACATCTTGACTTTGTATCTCTGTGACCACATACCTTCAAAATGCAACTCAAAGAAGGAAACTTATTTTGGCTCACAGTTACATAAGTTATAGTCCATTGTTGACTGGCTTCATTGTTTCTGGGCCTTTAGTGAGAAGGTGGAAGGGCATGTGGAGAAAGCTGCTCACTTCATGGCAGCCAGGAAGTGAAGGGAGGGAGGGAGGGGAGGGAGGGAGAGAGAGAGAGAGAGAGAGAGAGAGAGAGAGAGAGAGAGAGGCAGAAAGACATACACAGAGAGAGAGACACACACAGACACACACAGAGAACGACAGAAAGACTGTCACATACAGAGAGAGAGAGAGAGAGAGAATGCCTGTTCCAGTATGCATCCTCTTTTCTTGTTGTTCTAGGCCTCAGTTTACAGAATGGTGCCGTCTACATTCAGGGTGGCTCCTCCCCCCTTAGTTGATTATTTCTGGAGATGCTATCATAAGTACACGCCAAAGGCACCTTACACATCTTATAAGTCAATCAGTCAAGTGTACAATCAAGCCTAAGCAGGACTTGAACTTTCAGTCTCCTGAACTGTGACAAAATAAATTTCTGCTATTGAAACTACCTGATGCATGGTAGTTTATCCCAACAGTCTTCTGCAAAGTGCAGTATTTATTTCAGAATAAAATGCTGATAAAAAGAAGCATGGAATATTCCATGTTAATTAAAAGAGCAGGTCTCCAACTGAGGAGATGGCTCAGCTGGTAAAGTACTTGCTACACAAGCATGAGAACCCAAGTTTGGATTCTCAGCACTCACATAAAAAGCGGACACCACGGCAGACCTCTATAATCGCAGCACCAAGGTGACCAAAATAGGCAAGTCCCTGGGACTTGCTGGCCAGCCAGTCTAGCTGAAGTGGTGAGCTCCAGGATCAGAGAGTGTCCCTGTCTCAAAAAATAAGCGGAGAGTAACAGAGGCACACTAGACACTGACCTCTGGCCTCTGCACAGACACACATCTCCATAGACATGAGCACCCCACGCAAACCTCTACACATACATACCACACACACATGCACATGCACACACACACAGCAGGTCAGGTGAACTAGTTTTAATAATGACTCTAAGAGTAAGTTGTGGGTAGTGATGCCCCAGCTGAGGAAAGAGTCAGTCCTTGTTGGGATGTGGTGGAAAGTGGACAGGAACCGCCTGCAGTAAGCACGCTAAACCAGCCCATTCTAAGAAACTTGGTTCATTTACCTGGTTTTAGAGGAATGGAGTAGTATGTGACTCTGGAGTTAAGAGGTCACTCAAGGATCTGAGCAGCCTTGGATTTGAGTCTGAGAGCCACTCCTTGCTAGCTGTACAGTTCAGAGAATTAGCAAGGGCCTTAATAGGTGGTTGGTTGAGTGTCCGAAGCATAGACCAAAAGGTGACCCTGCAAATGTGTCGGAAATGCCACCTGCCTTGGATACTGAGGAGGAAGGACTGCAAAGGCCGAAGGAGGCTGGACAGAGTGAGTTTGTTATTTCCAAGCTCCTCCCCATGCGGAAGGTCTAGAAGGAAGAGCTTCCAGTGGACAGTCCCCAGAATCTTTGGCAAGCTTCGTGATAGCTCTTCTCTATGGCCTTGACTGCACAATGAAGAGGCATGGCAGTCACTGAACTGGAAAATCTAAATGCAACAACAGTAACTTGTTGGATCCCAGGGGGAAGCAGTCACGTGGTGGCCCTCAATTTCTAAAAGCCACGTGAGCAGGGCTCCTGCAATGGACGGAGGAATCAAAGCAGCCATCAGAACAACGTGACTCACGGAGACCTATGACTTTGCCTGACTGATATTTCTTACGAGATTTCTTATAGTGGAATAGAGAGGACACCTATGGGATCCTCGCCGTACGTATGGCTGGGGTGCCACCACATCTCAATTCATTGCTCTCATTTGGCCTATTTAGAAGGTTTTGGTGAATGGCAATGATTTTTGCAGGCATAAACAAAGTTAGAGCTCAGGGAATGCTGCCATTTTATGGCCTGGGCAAATTAAACATCTGCTGGTACTCAGCAGGAAGCCACTGGTCTGGAGAATGTTTTCATCTGTGTTTATCAGGGGAGACCACCAGAAACTATTGCTTCCAGATGACAAGGGTGAAATACACTTCTTCTGCCTATCTGAGCAGGAGAGCAACTCTCCAGCTTTGTGCCATAACTCAGTTTTTAGGATTCTATCACTTCCTTCCATAAGCTACACACTGGTGTGTTATGTTGATGACCTTATACTGATTGGACCAAGTAAGCAAGAAGAGCAACTTCTCTAGATTTGCTGGGAAGGGAGGTCAGAGTGTTCTGCAATCTAGAAGATAGAATTACTGATACTATACTGATGCTATGATGGAAACCAGCCTGTTTCCTTGGCCGCTCCTCATGAACAAAGTGCCCATAGTGGCAGGGATGGAGGTTGTGCATGAACTCGGCAACACAGACTGCCATTCACCAAGGCTGACCAAGCTATTGCCACTGATATTGTCCAGTCCGCTAGAAGGAGGGATCAGCTGTGAGTCCCTGATACGGCGCCATTCCTCAGGGTGATCAGGTAGTCCTCTGACAGGCTGATAATATTGGACCACTTCCATCATAGAAGGGGCAACATCCTCCTGGGAGAGACAAATGCCTTCTTTGCATGTGATGTTTCTATGAAAACTATCATCCATGGGCTTATACAACACTCTCTTTTATAGTATATAGTATAGTATTCCTTGATGGAGGAATTCACTGAGCAGTCAAAGAAGTATAGGAGCAGAGTCATACTAAGGACATGTACCAACCTTATCATATTCCCTACCTTCCTGAAGCAGATGGTTCTGAATGGCCTTTTGGAGACTTAGTTACAGCTAAGGTGGAAGTACCTTGCAAGGTTGAGACAAAAGTCTCCAGAAGGCTGTTTGTGTTCTGAATCAGTGACCAGGATATGGTGTCATTTTTCCTATAGCCAGGATTTGAGAACCAAAGGGAGATGATGGGAGGCACCACTCATTATTTTTGCATAGTGCCCCATCAGCAAAATGAAGCCTTTCCATTCTTGCTTTCTGTTCTGTTGATTTAAAAGTCAGGGGTTCCAAAGGAGAAGAATGTGTTTACCAAAGGCACAACAATGATTCAGTTCAACAAGAAGTTAATTTGCTACATAGCCACTCAGGGCTTCTTACGATTCTGGATCAAAAAGGAAAGAAGAGAATCACTATGCTTGCTTGGGTGACTGATCTGACTACCAAGGAAGAATTGGACCTCTGCTCCACAGTGTGGGTAAGAATGTCCTGAGAGTGGAGATTTCTTAGGGTGCCTCTTCTCAAGGCCTGCCTTGTGCCCTAAAGTCAATGTGACACTTCAGCATCCCAATCTAGGCATGAAAACCAGGGGCCAAGAATCTTAGAAAATGAAGGTTTGGGATCAGTCTACTAGGTAAGCAACCATGACCCACTGGAATGCTGGCTGAGGACAAAGAAATTGAGAATAATAGTGGAAGAAAGTATATCAGATGATAGCCATGACACAGACCAGCTAGAAAAATAGAGGCTCGTCTGCCATAAGCATTTCCTCTTTGTGATTTATGATCACATCTCTGCATATCAAAACCCTTTTTTTTACCTCTCATTTCCTTATCAGGTATCTCTTAAGGTATAAGATGTATTTTTAGACTATGGTTCTGAGAATAGTAGAGATTGTTCAAGAACTGTTCTAGAAGTTGTTAGAATATGTTTGGTTCTACATAGGATAATTGTATCATGGTCGGTGGTAATAAGACTATGGCGTCATCTTTTGGGGGGTTGAATGGTGGTCTAAGGAAACATAGATGGTTAACAGATTGACAATGGGTAGACCTGTGATGGTGAATTTTATGGATTAATTTTACAGGGCCATGAGGTACCCAGATATTTGGTCAAACATCACTCTGCATGCTTCTGTGAGGGTGATTTTGATGAGACTGACATATATAGCTGGTAGACCGAGCAAAGCAGATTGCCCTCTTTAATGCAGGGTGAGCCTCATCCAAGAAGACCAGAATAAAACAAAAAGCTGACCAGAATTCTTCCTGCCTGAGAGTCTTCCAAATGGGACAGCAGTTCTGCAGATCACATGAACCGATTCCTTATCCTGTCTATCTATGTCTATCTATCTATCTATCTATCTATCTATCTATTATCATCTTTCTGTCTATGTCGCTACACTCTATTGTTTTTCTGTAGAATTAAGGCACTCATGAGGATATAAGAGAAAAAAAGTGCATCACAGTGATGGTCGTCTGAGGACAGATGGTCGTCTGGATGGGCAGAGAGCACATTAATGGGGGAGTGGGACAGGAGAAAAAGAGAAGAGACAGCTTCTAAACACCAAAGTCTGCTTATCTGTCTGTGTGAACTAAAAGAAATCCACGAATACAAGATTTCTAAGCCAGGCAGTTAGAAGTCATGCTACCTCCACAGAGAAGTTTACAAGGCCCTCCCTCCCCTACCCCTCTCTTTCTCTCTCTCTGATAGGGTTTCTCTATGTATCCCTGGGACTTACTATGTAGTGTAAGCTGGCCTTAAATCCATGATGATTCTCCTGCCTCAGCCTCTGGAGTGTTGGAATTACAGGCGTGCACTAAGCCCTGCTCTTAACATTTAAAACACTTTTATTTATGTGTAAGCATGTGTGCTTGCTTGTCTGTATGTACCACATATGTGGATGTGCCTGCGGAAGCTTTGAAGCCTCTGGAACTGGAGTCACAGATGGTTGTGAATCTTCTGATGTGGCTGGCTGGGAACTGAACCTAGGTCCTCTGCACAAGTTGTGTGTTTAGCCACTAAGCATCTCTCCAGCCCCTCAAAGACATTTCTTAAAGTTGTCTGTTGCCCTGGGTATTTGCTATAGGATTTTGTAAGCAATCTATTCATCTATCTAGCATCATGTATCTCTCTCTCTCTCTCTCTTTCTCTCCATCCATCCATCTATCCATCCACCCACTGTTGGAGTTGTACCTAAAAGCAGGTGCTCTTATGTGTGGAAAGAACATTTATGCCATGCCTGTCCCACCTCTTACCTCGGAGGATGGTGACATTTCGAAGGATTTCTCCGTGATGCAAGTCCACAGCCTTCATCTCTTCCATGATCAGGGAGAGGTTGCGGACATTGAAATCCAGCCGGGCACTGAGCAGACCGAAACGCTCCCGGAGTAGGTCTGTGGTGCCCAGCATGAGGGAGACAGACTTGTTCAGGTAGTAGAGCTCCTCCGCATGGGTATGAAAGCCCAGTGTGCAGGACAGTCGCACGTCGTCCAGGTACTTGAGCATACTGTGCACGTGATTGTCAGTGGCGTTGATGTTGGTGAAGATGGTTCCAATTTCGATTTCATGAGAAGCCATGCGTCCTTCCAGAGACTCAAACCTCTCCACGGTACGATTCTGGGCATAGCGGGTGTGGTATTGGAGATCATGCATGTTCTCCTCGTGGTCATCCAGGAAGGATGAGATATTGTCCAGCTGCAATTGTAAGCCCATGACCTGCAACACCAGGTCATGCATACTCTCAGAATTCTGGCTGATGCGCTGTGAGGAGGCCCCCAGGGTGGACTGGATGGTCTTGACTGCCTCTCCCGTCTTTGCAGAGGTGCTACGTAGACCTCCAAAGAGCCTGGTGTAGTTCTGCCAGTCAGTGACCATCTTCTGTAGGGTCAGGGTCTCCTCGTCTGTCTTCCGCTGGATCCCATGGACCCATTCAGCTGTCTGACCCACCGTGAAGTTGATCTGGTGTACAGCAGCCTTGACGTCATAGCACTCCTGTGTGAGGTCCTTCAGAGAGAGGTCCAGGCCTGCTGTGGTGGCTTGCCAGCCCCTCATCTGTGCCAGGAAGAGTCCCAGGGACTGATTGAGCTGGTGAATGGAGAAGGAACAACTGCCCATCTCCTGGGAGATCTGACCACTAGTGGTGGAGAGCAGCTCATGGGCCTGGGAGGTCTGATCCAGCTGGACCTCCTGGGCCAGCAGCATCTTCTGCAGCCCCTCGAGCTCCTCTTGAAGCTTCCTGATCTCCTGCCCCAGATGGCCAGTCTCACGGCAGAAGGAGCAGTTGTTTAGGGCTTTGGGGTCTTCAGGAGAAAAAGGGACAATATTTTCAGTTGATGAAGAACCATAGGACAAAGATGCTTCTTTGTGTATGTGCATATGTGTGCATGTACATATGTGTGGGTGTGCATGCAGATATGTGGACGTAAGAGGACAACCTTGGGTACTGTTCCTCGAGTGCCGCCCACCTTGGATTTTGAGATAGAGTCTCTCACTGATCTAGGGCTCATCAGTCAGAGTAGTCTAGGTGGCTAGTGGACTCCAAGGTCCACTGTCTCAGGATGGTAATCCAGTGCTGGGATAACAGGTGTGTGCTCCTATACCCACCTTTGCACATAGTTTTGTGGAATCAAACTCGGGTCCCAGTGCCGATGTGGCTGTCATCTCCCCAGTCCCAAAGGTATGTCTTGAAATTAAACAGTTCAGGCAGAAGGCTTCTGACCCTGCTTCCTTTCTCAGGTCCTGATATGAGTTCTTTCTCAGAATAACCTCACCATTTTTGCTTCGTGATCCAAAATACAGGACTTCCAGTATTTTCTTTGCCCATCACTGCACTCTTAAGACAGATCTCAGTGACTGTTCAGGGGGACAAGAGCCTCCAGTATACACTAGATTTTAAAAGTTCTTCACACTTTTAAAAAAATTTTTTGAGACAGCGTCTCCCTGTAGCCTTACCTCTCCTGGAACTTGCTATGTAGACCAGGTTGGCCTCCATCTCAGAGAGGTCAGCCTGCCTCTGCCTCCCGAGTGCTGGTATTAAAGACGTGAGCCACCACACCTGGCTTCTCCACACAGTTTTTTAATTTCTTGCCATGTTTTATCCTCTTACAATTTATTATACTTGTGGGGAAGACGGCCCCTGGACATTATTCCTTGGGACTCGTGAGGAAAAGGCAAATAAAAGTGACTTGCCAAAAAGCACTATTATTAGGTATCAGGCCAGTACTTTCTATCTGCAACTGAGCAGATGACATTTAAACCCATCTGCTTTGGCTCCTGCCTCTTAGAACATTCCTAGTTGGAGCAGGGGGTGGAGAACATTCTGAAATCTGCTATGGCTTCAGGGGCTGATGCATCATTTGAGATGCTCATGGATATCTTTCCTTCTCTACCTGTGGTCTCTGGATAGATCTGCAGACTATGTAGAAAACCCTGCTCCAGTCCTCAGATGCATCTCAGTGTAGCAACCATTTTTAGATGGATGGTGCTCGACTAGAGGGGGAAGTGGGAGCCGTAGCTGTCCTTATCTTGTTTCTAGAAGGCAGGCGACACCTGTCTGTCTCTGGAAAGCACAGGATGAAAGACCCTGCCTCACTTCAGTGAACACTGATATTATTGACTTCTGGATACTAGAGTCTTACCCAGTTCTTGAAGATTTTCTTGCATCGACACAAGCTTCTTGTCATAAATGGACTGGGCCAAGGAGATGTCTTCTGAGAGAGAGTCTACCTTCCTAAAAACTGTAGGGAGACAGAGGAGACATGGGAGGAAAGTCTTGGCTCAGAAGCAGTCATCAGTGGTAAGGGATCATTTTTCTCAGGCCCTCTGCAAATGAAATCATTAATGTTTCTCGTGGGGGCTTCTTGGTGGCAAAGCCACGCTGTTTCCTATAGCCTGAGCTTAGCACATGTTTCTTCATAAGAGTAACAATTCACCTCCTAACCTGAATTTTAGAAGAAGGACATAATTGCAAGATAGACTAGGAGGGGGATGGAGAGATAGCTCAGTGGTTGAGAGCACTGGCTTGAATCCCAGCATCTATATGGTGGTTAACAACTGTCTGTGTAACTCCAGTACTAGGGGATCTGACAGCTTCTTCTGACCTCCACATGGGTGCACTTACACACATGCAGGCAATATACCCATAAAAATAAATAAATACACATAAAAATAGATAAATCAAGCAAATTTTTTTTAAAAGAATAGGAAAAAGTAAAAAAATATAATGAATAAAAATTATTCTTAATTCTATCAACCAGAGAGCACTACACTAATATCTCCAAGTATTTATTTCTTCCAGTCTTCTGTGAATACACCTAGTCTACATTCACATAGAGTGTGTGACACACATTTTAGAAAACAAAAGAAAAACTGGGATATCCTCACTATCTAACCTGTTTTCTCTCATTTGACTTGTCTGGTTGTCTTCTTCTACCAATGGGGACCTCTCAAAGTCATACAGCAAACTCTTAACCAGAGATCAGAAGTCAGTCTTCCCAGTGTGGGTTAGCCTCTGGATGTCCTAGCCAGGAAGACACTAGCCTGGGTCACAGGCTACAGATGTGAAGTGGTTGTCTGCCCAGGGTTCTGTTGTTGTTGTTTTGTGCAGGAAACCTAACCAGTTATTCCCTTACATTCAGGATCAGAGAAGTCTGGACTCACCCAGAGAGGCCAGCACAGCCACAGCCACCAGAAGTAAAGCCAGGAAAAGGTATAGAATCCGCACCGATGTGTGCAAAGACAGATTCTTCTGGCAACGGCTACAGTGGGGTCCTGGTCTGCCTGTGGGAGACAGGAGGAGGATAGTGGCTTGGGTCAGGGGCTGAGGCTGGAATGGAAAGGTCAGTGCCATGTTCCTGCTCTGGCCTGTCTCGTCACTTTTCAAACCAGGCTCATAAGGGGATTTTTCCACCTTTCTTCTCTATTCATTCTGCTGACCTTTGTGGAACAGAGAAGACAGTCAAGGTCTTCAGTGACCTCCCCATCCTTCCTCACCACTGATATTCTTTCTCTGCAGCATCTTCATTTATGGGGTGGGAAGACATCTCTCCTCTCTGTGCTGACCCTACTGATGAGCTACAGTCCAGGTAGCCTGGTTGCCCATTGCCTCATGCAATGCTCCAGTACATGATCAGTACATCCCAGTTTGCCCAGGACTTCTGAGTTTGAAGACTGAAGTTCCTCTGCCATGATAATTCCTCAGTAATGGCAAGTCACCATGTTTTGCAGAGGATGTTTCCAATTTTAAGACTTAAAATCCCATCCCTAGAGAACCCCTCAGCTCCAGGCATTCCAGATGGTTGGTCATCAATCCCCCAAACTGAGTGAGTAACCAGTGGTTCTCTTGGAAACCAAAAAAGTGGTAAATGACCACCATTCAGGTCACTGCATGGAAGGAGGAGGGAGCAGATGTTCCTGGAAACTTTGGAGATGACAGTGCCCAGCAGGAATGCAGAATGGCCTCAAAGTAAACTCAACTCAGCTGTATGTGAGTGAGCAGCAGTGATGTAAAACCCAATGCCTGGCTTCCACACTATACCAGAATAAATCTAAAATTCTAAGGGTTGGCCTCAGGCAGCACTGGCTAAGTTCAATGTTCAGCCGTGGTATATACCAAGCGATATCATCGATACCAGATGCTACTAAGGGCCTGAGTCCACCTAGAAGCTCAAGAAACATGTGAGACAAGGCAGGTGACAGGCTTGAGCACAAAGTGTCTGGCTGGGGGAGAGCAGGGGTCCCTGGCAGGGCTCCGGAGGAGCCTGGGGACACATGGCACTTATGCCAAATGCTGACTTCACATGTACAGCACAGCCCCAGGCCACAGCTCTGCCCTTCACTCTCTAGAGACAGTAGGAAATGAGGGCCAAGAAGTGGGGTGAGTGGTTTGCCAGGCTGGAGACAGGAACAGGGAGCTCTCAGCCCAGAGAGGAGATGGGGACCCCTGAACCCTTACCCTCCTGCGCGCATGGGAAGGATGGCATGTCTTCATCTTCACCAGCCAACTCCTCTTCCGTAACACACAGTGCATCCCCGTCACTGCCAGCTGATCGCACTGCAAAGGAGCCAGTGCTGTCAAACTGGCCTGGACCCCCGAGCCACACCCATCCCTCTTCAGCTTCCCATTTAGTACCAAGCCTCACACCTCATGCCCATTCGTCCATGGGTCCAATTCAGTCCACCTGAGTCCCAGGTGATCTGATAGGAGTTGAGAAAGGGAGGCTGAGTTAGTGGGATGGCCCCCCGCAACTGGCAAGGAGTTCTGCCCATCTCCCACAAGCTAGGAAAACGTATGGGCCCACCTACTCTGCACCTCACTCAGACCCCTGGGGGTGGAACAGAGACATAAGAACTCAGTAATTGCTCCAGCACATGGGTAATAGAAGCAGAATTACTCTGCTGTGGGGACAAGGCCGAATCTGGCTCAGCATGTCCTCAAAACTCTATGTTCAGCCCAGCCGGGATCCACGGAGAGGGGGAAGTGGGAGGTGGGCAGATAAATGACGGGCACAGCCTGCCTCCCATGCCTTAGATGAGACACACCGAAGTGTCAAAGGGAGCATGAGGTCCTGTCTGAGGCCCAGTGATACTTCATCCTTATAGTCATCTGGTCCCTAAATAGCACTGAAATGACGTGTCCTATCGTTAAGATTGCTCTCCTTCCCCAGACCCTCCACCTCTTCCAGGGACAACCTGGCCCTTTACAAACATCAGGGAGGAAGGTGCCTAGAAATGGCAGAGCTGGCTACATCCCCAAGGGGCATTTGACAGGTGAGAGGCCCTCTCCACCGAGCCCACTAGGGCTTTTGCTATGGGAAGTGGGGGTGAAAATAATCTTGTGTTCTTGAAGCAGAATTGGAGGTTATGAAGAAGAGATTTTGATGCAGATTTAAGCACTGCCATCAATGGAGAGGTACTCAGGGAAAGAACAGTGTGTACCCCAGTATGTGTGGGCTTCTCAAGAGAAATTATGTATGTATATATATATGTATATATATACACACACACACACACACACACACACACACATATATATATATATATATATATATATATATATATATATATATATATCAATTTGAGGGTTTCTGAAGTTACAGCACACATGTCTTTCTTAAGACAACTTCCTATGAGTGAATTTACTGGATTGGATTATAAGGGTATTTTAATGACTTGGTAATTAGCAAGTCACGATCAGGGAGGGATGCACAAATTGCACTTTTAACCACACAGCATATGAATATATACTGATTTGCTAGCATACCCTAATGAGTCTTAACATAAGAATATGTATATTTTTGAGTTTAACTCAAATGATCTCCATATCTTATCTGTACATTGAAAACCTATGAAAGACTTGCAGGGGAAGGACATTGTACCTCAGTAGTAGAGTATTTACCCTGTATTTGAGCCCGACTTCAAACGTTAGCAAACACACACATACACACACACACACACACACACACACACACACACACACACATTAGCAAAACTGTTGGCTCTGCCTAGAGTCTGTGGCGAAGTCAGGTTTTCTGGCAAATGGCCCTTTTCCCTTTGCCACTACTTCCCCATTTATATTTAATCACGTTTATTAGTTAATTGATTACTTGATCAACTGACTGTTTGACTGATTTGAGACAGGATCTATGTAGTCCTAGCTGCCTCATATAGATCAGGCCAATCTTGAACTCCCAGAAACCTGCCTCTGACTTCCAAGTGCTGGGGTTAGAGACCTGCACCATCATCCCAGCTCCTTATTTTTACAGAGCTGCAGTGAGACTCAGAATCTTTACCGCCAGGTATGGCATGACCTCAACCAATCAGTGAGAGGGCTGTGATCAGTTAGGAAGGACTGAGGCTATCCCTCAGTGACAGCAGGGATGGGAGGGCAGCTTCTGGAGTCCGAGCCTCTCTACAGACGCCTGTGGTCCGGCTGCCCTCGGTGCCTAGCCGTGGGTCCCCGCTCCCCTATGTTCCCAGCCCTCGTCCCTGGCCGTGGGTCCCCGCTTCCTGTCTTCTCACATGCTGCAGACTCTTTGCTCCCGATACTCTATCTCGACCCTGTATTTGTTTTCCCACCTTGTTTTAGCTCCTAATTTAAATGTCTTTCCTCCTTCTCTTCCCTCTCAACCTCCTCCATCGTCTCTTTCTCCTCCAAGAATTCTTCTTTGGGGCTTTTTTGTCTACTCAATCACACTCTTCTGCTTTCTTTCAACTTTAGCTTTGCAGTATGTCATCTATCTAGTACCTAAGATTTAAAGCCCCAAAATATGCTAGAAGCAGCTGCTCTTAGTTTTCTTTTCTGTTTCATTTGAAAAAAATGTGATGAAGTGTTGGGTCTGGCCTCAAGGCACTCTTCACAACAATCCTATAAACCTTATTGTCTAAAGTATCACTTTTATGGGCAAAGAGTCCAAGGGTCAAAGAAGGTAAGACTGTTACTTAACAGCATGCAGGATATGAGGAGAGAAGTCAAGATTTGAACTCAGAAATCTTCCCTGTGCAACCCCATGTGCTACCACCGGGAATGGAGCGACAGATTCTGCAAAGATCTGAGATGAGAAGGAACAGGCCCGAGACTAAGCAGGCAAAGGCTCAAGGACTCTGACAGTGACCAGTAGCTATCTCGAGTTGTCCCCTGTGGCCCTTCAGCCCCTAAGACCTCATTTCCCAAATGCTGTGCTGGGATCTCTGTGATCAACTGGGAAAACGACATGCAACATAGATGTAATAGCTAGTATTCACAATCAGTTTGACAGGACCTAGAATCACCCGGGAGAGGGGGCCTCTGGGCATGTCTATGGGGAGTCATCTTGATGAGGGTTAACTGAGGTGTGACAACCCCCACCCCTGGACAGTGGATGGCACCATCCCCTGGCTCGATCCCTGAACTGCATAAGTGGAGAGGAGTTCATCAGCAGTGTGCATTTCCACAGTCTGCTTAGTGCCTGTGCATACAGTGTGACCAGTTTATTCAAGTTCCCGTTGCCTTGACTTCCCCACCATGATGGATTGTACATGTGTGAGCCAAAATAAACACCTCTGACTGAAGTTGCTTTTATCAGAGTTTTATCACAGCAAGAGGAAAAGAAGCCAAGACAGTAGGTAAAAGTACTTGGTAAGTAAAGGCAACTCAGAGAAGAGACTGAGGAGGACCCTAGAGGAAAGACCATCACTGCCATGAGCCTCCTCTGCTCAACCTCTGGGTAGGTCACAGCTCAACCGACACAGGAGTAAGTCCCTTGCTGCATGTGGGAGTCTGGATTCTTCTTCTGCAGAACACAACAGCCAGCTCTCATGTCTAGGGCTTGAGTTCTAGGGGAAGGGACTGTGTCTGTCCTGCATAGTGACTGGCTCAGAAAAGAGTTCAGCCAACACTAAGTCTTCACATGACTCTCTGGATGATTTTGCATTATGCTTTCTGGAAGTGAGTCTACGGCTCTACCTGAAGCTGAATGAAGATCCCAAAACCTCAAGACTCGGGGCTCCGCCTCCAGAGAGTCTATGATGAAAGAGGCTGAAGACTGAGGTGTTGGGGCTTCAAAGCACTCCTGCCTCCACCATCCTACCTGATTCCTACAAATAGCCTGTTTGACAGGTGAAGTGTGCGTGCGTGTGTATGTGCATGTGTGTGTCTACCCAGAGTTTTTAGGGTCAGATCCTGGGTCCTGGGCAGTTCTAACAAATTAGTCCTCAGTTAAAGAGGCAATAGAGAAAAGAACAGCGAACGGAGATGTATTCAACATGGCCATATCGGGAACAGGAATAAATCAAGATGTCCAGCGAACTCGTCTGTCTTCAGAACCTGGGATGAGGTTAGCTCTAAGTGGAAATCAAGAGATAAGCATTAGTAAGCAGTCCTGGGCAAGGTATGGTGCTGCCCATCACTGACACTTCACGGTTTCAGCTCCTGGCTCCTGGTCTGTCCTGCAGGTTGCCTACGTTATACGAGACTCTCTAGGAAGCAAGGTCCCCTCTGGGTGACACCAGGCTTCAACCATTTCCTTCCCCAGCGTGAGGCTTCTGGGGAAATCCCAATTCTCTGGGAGAGTTGTCTCAATAGTTTTCAGAAAGGAAGAGCACACATCTCTTTAGACCTTTGTTCCTGCAGGGAGAGGTGACATGATGAAGTCCATAATGCCTGGTGGCTAAAATCACAAAGCTAGCGTCCCCAGTCCTGGCCCCCCTCTCCAGAGGAGCAGACTCCAGGTAGCCTCTTTCTGATGTGTGTGTGTGTCCAGGTATGTGTGTGCCTGTGTGAGTGTGGGTGTGCCTGTGTGAATGTAGGAGTAGGTGTGCATTGTGTGGGTGTGGTTGTGTGAGTGTGGGTGGGATTATGTGGGTGTGTGGTTGTATGAGTGTGTGCATATGTGACTATGGTTGTGTGTGAACAAGTGTGAGTAGATAGGTAGGTGTGAATATGTGTGTGTGTATTGTGTGTTGTGGGTATGGTTGTATGTGTGCATGTGTATGTGGGTGTGCATGTGTGAGCATGGTTGTGTGTATGTGTGCATATGTGAGAGTGTGTGTGTGTGTGTGTGTGTGTGTGCAGATACATGCTTTGAAGAGGACTGTGATGGGAGAAGGAAGGACTTAAAAGCAGGCCTGTGAAGTACACTGTGTCTTTTTACGCTCATCCTGAGAAATCAACCTTTTCAGTCCTGCTTTGCAACTTGGACTGAAATCCCATGGTCAGTGTGCCAAAAGTTTACAAGGACTGCTTCACCCAGGCAGCTTACAGGATGATGATCTCTTTCCCATAAGCCAGTGCTTTGGCCTAGGCGGGCTGGAATTCCTTGGGCCTTCTGTGCTTGTCTAACCAAAGCGTCAGCTAGCTAGGGCCTATCACCAGAAGCTCTGCAGGAGCACATTGCACTGGGAGGGAGGGGCTGCTCAGATCTTCCAGCTTGACCCCTCGAGAGATATCCCTGTCCCTTCCCTTCCTGGGAAGAGCCACCTTCCTGTCCCTGCTTCTCATTTCTCCCACCCTGTAGTGGCCTCCTCCCTGTTCTGGCTCCAGAGTCAATTTCATCACTCTGCTGTTTACAGCAGAGGAATCTGAGATGACTGAAATCAAGCTTGGCTGACACTAGCCCTCAGCAAACACCCCTCCTAAAGCATGCAGCTTTGTCATAACCTTGTTCCCCCAGTGAGAGCCCCTTAAATTGCCTGTCATTAGCAAGTGGGAGTTAATAATGACTGCTTTCCGGTGCTATAAGGAGTGGCCCATGGCAGGGGAAAGGACAGCTGCCAACTTGAAGCTCAGCTAGCTCTCTTCTAGCGCAGGGGTTCCTGAGTATTTGGCCCTCTTACTGGTGATGACATCTGAACTCCATAACTCACAGCCCTCCTGAGTCCCCAAAGAGGACTTATCTTCCTAATCCCTGGACTTCCTGTTCTCCAGCACAGAGTGCAGCCCTTCAGGATTCTGATTCTTCTGTCTGGAACCCTGCAGCAGCTTGCCACTTTAGCCTCACTTGCTTTAATGAGCACATAACTCAAAGCTTTTGTGGGACTCTTTCAAGCCAAGTCTTTTGTAAGCACAGTGTATTCACATCTCACCGAACTTGTTCCGGTCAGAGAACAGATGAACATACAGATATTAAGAATGGGAGAAGGTTGGTAGAGGGCAGTTATGATGAATGAGAAGACGTTAGGAACCTGGACTCTTCCAGTACTCCCCAACCCAGACCCAGGCCAAATAGGGTCCACGAGAAAAGAGGACTTTCCTTCATCTTCCCAGCCTTTTGGGCCATCTTGACTCAGTGGGTATACTAGTTCTTAGAAGTATTTGTACATCAACTCAGAAGAGCCATGGAGCTGTGACAGGAACCTTCCACCCAGGTCTGAGGTCTGTTTATGAATCATGCCTCCCAGCCATGGCTCTTTGCTGGCCCAGGGTTGATGCCAAAGTGGGTGTCAGTAAAAGTGGCTTACTGATTCTCGGAGAGAGCCTGGGTAACCTCTGCTGTTTAAACTACAAGCTCATTTTCATTAAAAAATGAAGATTAGGGACTGAAGAAATGGCTCAGTGGTTAAGAGCACTGACTGCTCTTGCAGAAGACTTGGGTTTGGTACTCAACACCCACATGGCAACTAGCAACCATATATAACTCCAGTTCCAGGGGAATCCGAGGCCCTTTTCTAGCATCCGTGGGCATTGTATGCGTGGATGCACTTACATATACGCAGGCAAAACATTCATACGAATAAAATAAATATAAATAATCTTAAATGAAAACTAATCATTGAAAATGTGGTTTCAATCTACTTTGTCCTTGTATCCCAACATGAAGGAGTGTGGTGCACAGGGTTTACAAAGGCTCAAAGCAGCAGAAACAAAATTATCCCACTGAGGCCTCAGGCTTGACCTGCCAGGAAGTGAACAGGTGTGTGTTGAGGGGGCGGAATTTACGTTCTGTTCCATCTCCCTCCCTCCATAAAGCTAGACAAGAGGTGTGACTTCCTGGGGACTGGAGTGATGGCTCAGCAGTTAAGATCACTTATTTCTCTTGCAGAGGATGCAATTTCAGTTCCCAGTATCCACGTAGTGGCTCACAGCTACTGTAACTCTAGTTCCAGGGGATCTGACACCCCCTTCTCACCTCCTTGGGTACCCACACACATAACACATAAACTCATGCAGGTACACATAAAAACCATCTTAAGAAAGTAAAGACTTCTCTAGGGCTCCTGTTTGGGTGGGAGGTGGTGGGGTGGAGTCGGAGGGGCGGGACCTAAGAATCCATGAGATTTGGGACTTTGGACTTGCCAAAGGTTATGAAATGGCTGAGTGTAGAACATATGTGTACCCGGGTGCCTTGTCAGGATAAGTGTACGCGTCTGGAGGATGTGAAGCTTCTAGGAAGAGGAAATAGTCTGAGTACATGTGTACTCTTTCTCATTTGGCTAATTTCAGGATCAAGGACAGGAAGTCTGGGCTTGGAAGAGAACACCAAAGAAGACAAGGTAGGTATGCCTGGACTTAAAAACTTTCATCAAGTCTCTCTGAGGGCCACACATGCTGTTTTGGCAATTGTAAAGAAGCAAACACGGAAGGTTCCAGGAACCAGTTGCTGCCTTCCTTGTTCTGAAGCTGAAGGGGATCCCAGCTCTGACCCAGTGTTTGCCATACAGAAGCCAGCTCCATGGACGACCTAGTGAAGGCATAAATCGGACTCTACTCTTCATGTGGCACAAATCACAGGCAGTGTGCTTGGAAAAACAGAAAAAATCAAAGGTCTTTAAAGGCCAGTGTTGCAAGCCAGGCTCTTAAAGTAGCAGCAAAGACTGCTGAGTTGAAAGGGACTCTGTTCCTCTCATACCTTAGGTCATAATCTTCAACTTGAATGCCAGAAGGAGAGGCAGAGAGGAAGAAGGCCTTGCTTTTAAGCTTTTGCAAGAGCCATAGAACATTTGATGGAAGGGTACCTGGCTGCAGTGATTGCTGACTCTTGGGGTCGAACCTGGTTCAGCCTTTCCCTTTACGAGTGGAAGACAGCCCAGACCTGCTAACCAACCGCTAACTCAACCGAGGTCACTGATGCTGGCTTTCTTTTGGTTGACCCCAAAAAATGTGCAGCTGATTCATCCTTCGTCTTTCTGGGACTGCCTTCTTCCATCCAACGGAGAAGGGGGAGATTCGAGGAACTGAATAAAGGTCTTTCTTTGGGCGCTCCAAGGAACATATTTTGATGATTATCTTCAATCGAGTTTGGAGTGGATTTTCCAAACAGCCAATTGGGAAAGGAAAAATAAAGATTTGGGAGTCTTCTCAGGAGCCAATGCTATATTTAAAGTTGCAGCAGAGCTGTAGTTTCAGGTTGGAGAATGCTATAATTAAGGTCGCAGGGCTGTTTTCATTAGAAGCCTCCTGCCACTGCCCTCTCCAGGACTTCCTTTGTGGGTTCCTCTGAAGCCTGGTGGGAACTGTCCATCCCTCTCATCCCCTGACACTGCATCTGTCCTTTCAGATCCTCTTGCTCTGAGAGCTACCACTGTGAGCTAGTCCTTTTGCTACTGCAGTCTTTCGCTTCTCTAACTCCATTCTGTTTCAGGCCCTGCCCTCAACCTTCTTCCTTCCTAAAATCCATGCCTGGCAGACTGGGACAGCCATCTCCTCTCCTGCCTTGCCCCTTCCTTCTGGACCCTCCTGTATTCTTGGTGACTGCAGAGACTAGGGGTGAATTCTCCCTTTCTCCCAAGCAACATCCCTTCCCTTCCTGTCCTGTGTTATCCTCACCGGGACATCCTTGGCATTTGGGGATGGCATAATTTTTCATCAGATGGGGGTCACCTACTCTCCAGGGACATTTCACATTCCAGTGAAATTCTTGGTCACTATGGTAACCTCAAATGTGCATGCCATTTCTAAATAGTTCCTGGAGAGGTGATGTCATCTGAGAAGAAAGTAGGGCCTTTTACCCTGCCCAGCAGCCTTTCCAATCACATCCACAACTGGTCTCCTAGGTGGGGACAGCCCCTCCTCTGCTCCCTAGACCCCCAAGATGGGAGGTGGGAAACACCAGTCTCTTTGATCCATGTTGTCCCTGTGGTCTGCGAAACCCCAGCATTTTTCACTGCTTGGGACACGCTCCCTCTCCCATGGCCTTCTCCCTCCTCTCTGCCCTCTGTGTTCCACAGCTGCCTTCAAAACGCAGCACGCCATATGAGTAGCACTGGGCAGGAGGCAACAGTCTGATTAAGGGCAGCAATCACTTTGTCTGGCGTTATTTTTCTAACCGGTTCCAGTCACAGCTGTCGTCTATTACCACATCCCAACCCCGTTACCCTCAGGACCAATTTCCAACTTCCAAGAAATCCATTTTTCAAAGCATGTCCAACAGAATGTAATTCCAAAACATCCTTTGTGGGAAAAAGTAAAAGCTCTCAGCAAACATTTCAAGACAAAAGGCAGCCCATTTAGAGTGAATTCTGTGCTTCTCAGACTTACTTGGTGTCAGAACTTCCTGTCAGTCTTGAAAAACATGTATCCACTGATTCCACGGAATCAGGACTCAGAGATGTCCTGTGTTGGGGGTCATTCTGAACCATGCCAGTATTGGCTTGGATTATTACTTCCTCTCCTGCACCCACATGAGTGTGGGCCACACTTAGTTTTAACTCCGTAGCAGGAATCTGCAGGTCTTATCTCCACACTGGCCGCAGCACAGCCGGCCAGCTCTCTGAACCTGAGGCTTACTGCTGTTCCATCTGCATGGTCTCCAGCATCTGTCTTTGCCTCCTGCCCCGAGAATTCCCTCATCTCCACCACACTAAACAGGTACGCCTGCTGTCTACCTACCTGTGACCACCCTGGACCCAAAAGCAGCCTTGTGCAGGCTAGTCAGAGGCCCTGAACTGGAGTTCTTTCACTTCTTGACCAGACTCAGCTGGTGCTCTACCTGTTTTCCTCCCGGTCCCAGTCAGCAGCAACAGGTCTGAAAAGACCGACACCTTTGAGTTCCAACTTCTTTCTCTTTACCTCAAGATGTCTGCATCTCAGCCATGTACAGTGTAAGTTAACGGGTATGGGAAGAGACCCCCATCATTTGGAGCACATTTACCACACTTCAAATGAGCATCCCCCTTTGACTCAACACCCTTTCGAGGAACTTTCCTAAGAAGATAACTGTGCAGCCAGTAAAGGTAAAGGTAGAGATGGCCACTGTGTGCTATAACAAACCCAAGGGCAAAGCATGGACAGTTTCAATGGCCAGGCTTAAGAGATCGGTTAGATTACTATAGAGTCATGCTGTAGAATGTCATGCAACCATTACGAAATGTCTGCATTTATTGCCTAGAAAAAATGTATATGTCCTGTTAATTCTTTAAAGATTATTTTAGTGCTAGAGACTGAACTACATCTCCAATCCCTTTTATTAACTGTATTGTTCTTATTTTATATGTATGAGTGTATGGCCTGCCTGTGTGTAAGTGTACTTGTGTCCTGTATTGCCTATGAAGGTCAGAACAGGGCGTCAGATTTCCCTGGAACTAGGTTGTGGGCCTCCATGTGGGTTCTGGGAATCATAACTGGGTCCTCTGCAAGAGTAGCTAGTGCTCTTGATCACTGAGCCATCTCTCCAGTTCCCTCTTTGTTAATTTTAAAAGGACATACTTGGCCAGTGAGATGGCTCAGTAGATATAGGTGTTTGCTACTATGCCCGAGGACGTAACTGATTCTTGGAGCCCACCTGGTTGAAGGAGAGAACCGAATCCCAGAAGTTGTCCTCTGACCTCCACACCTGAGTGTGGCACACACTACCTTCCCCGCAAGGGAAGTAAATAAATAAATGTAAGAATAGCAAAGGAAAGCTCCTTGGGAGAAAGGGCAGTGTCTAAGCTTTTCTTTGTTTCTGTCTTGGCCACGAATATAGATCCCTTCATCTAACATCTAGTCAATACACAGTAGTTCAAGAGATGTGCGAGTCTTTATCAAATTCCTGGGGTAGGTTCTGAGAATATAGTGGTATGATTCACCAGGTTACATGATGGAGGGACTGAGGCCTATGGAGTTCAATGACTATGTCCCAGTGACAATGCTGATCTGTGCCAGGACTAGGCTAACCTCAGGGCTCCAGCATTCTCGACACAATCCCATGCATGCACACATGCACACAGAGTAATTAAACACAGGTGGAGTGTGCAAGAGAGTGGCACGGTCCCTCATGCTGCCCCAATGCCAATTCTAACACCCAGAACAGCTGCTTGTCCCTGGAAATTGCCAAGTGCCTACTGCAAAGTAGAATGTTTTCTTCCTTTCTCACAAATTAGCTCTGGGATGTGAATCTTCTGGTTTTAAAGTTACACCAGATGGACAGCAGGATGACCATTTTTGTGAGGGGATGTGAGATTGTTTGGAGCTCATCACCAGCATCCAACTCCCCGAGGGCTCCAAGGTCCCTGACAGGGGCCATTCCTTGGCTCTTTTCACCTCTGTACCATCAGCTCCTTGTTTTCTGGGGATGGTAAGCCCAGCCAGCTGGCTCCATGAATAGGCATGGCCTTTTCCCAGGCAAGCTGAGAAATGAGCTTTGCCACTGCGCTGATCAAATGTCAACCCTAATGCTGCATGTCTGCCACCTTCCCTCCTCCCAGAATGCCCTTTGCTACGTGTTGCAGCTCTGCTCTCAATCCCCAGGAATGGCTGGCTCCTCTAGTACTGAGGAGCTGCCCTGCTCCCTGGGCAGGCTGCAGAGCAGGCAGCTCTCAGGGGCAGAGGCCCACACCAAATGCCTGCTCCCCACCACCGTTCACTGAGTTACTTCCTCTCCCCAAGTGGTACTGGAGCCCAGAGCTTCTGAGCTTCATAGACCACCCAGGAGGAGAAGGGGGCCAGGGAGGGAAATGACAGGGCTGGAGTCTGAGTCTTTGAGTGCACATCAGGCATCTTCTAGTTGGAGTCTTCATCTTGGTAGCTAACCAGGCTGCTCCTGGGGGGTCTGGGAGGGCTTTCCTGTCAAGCCTGTCACTGGAGGTGAGCAAATATTTCACAGGTGGCTGTAAATGGCTCAGACAAGGCAGTGGGAAATTCTGAGATGGGCCTGTCTCCAAGGGGCTGGTGGTGGCTGTGTGCTCCTAGGGTTATGTGTGAGAGAGGCCAGGAGCCAGCTTACATCAAAAGACATGTCTCCCTGGGAGACAATTCCTGGCAGGAATTGTGTGCCATCCACCTGGCAGAGTAGGCCCCTGGCACCCGACACCTGGCTGTTCTACAGGCTTGTTTTCTTATTTAGGTTCCGTTCCCACCAGTGTCCCCTTCCTCCATAAAGCATCACATCACCATGTTTCTTTTGAGCAGGAGACTGTGCCAGCAGATGTAATTGGAAGATTGATGGGGCCTCCGAGGAGCCAGCCAAGCCAGCCTTGGGGAGGGGCCTCTTTGGAAGGGACCCCTGTCCTGCTCTGAAGGGCACTTTGCTGTTTCCACTCGGGTGAGGAAAACTCTTTACAACCCAGATCCCCAAAGGCCAAATATTTGCTGTCTGTGTTTGCCCTGCCCTTTCTAGCCCAAGAAGAGGCGCAGCTCTTCCTGGTTGTTGGGGAGAGAGGCAGCTGGGAGTCAGTGCCCCCCACCACCCTGGCAGCTCTGCACCCTTCTTTCACAAGAGATCACCGGGGAGTTCTAAAAGGCAGTCCTGAGGCTTGTGGTGGTGTGTTGTGCTAGGCTGGGGAAGCACCTGGATTGGAGCAGGGGAGGAGGACAGCAGGCAGGACCAGGCTTCCCTGCCAGCTGGGATTCACTGCCAGGATCTCCCACAAGACACTACACAGCCTTTGCTCCCCACTGACACAGGCTTCCAGCCTTGCCTTTGCCCCTCTATATTTTCTCTTACATGTTTGTCTGGAATATCGGTGGGGCCAAAAGCACTCGGAAAATGTGCAGTGTGCTAGGCCCAGGGCGGCCTGTGGTTCCAGACTATGGTAGGAGGTGCCCTAAAAGGTTTCCAGAGCCTCTGGAGATGGCCTGCCCTGGGACTGCAGACAAGAGGAGAGGGGAGAGCTCCAAGGTCATGGCAGCTAGGAGCCCAGTGGGCAAGCTCCTCTTATTTGCCAAGGGAACTCCTGAGGGTTTGGTTATAACCACTTGGCTCACCCCAGTCAGTCTAAGACTTGGTGGAGTCAACAGGAAGCACAGGCAGAAGATGCCAGAGACCAGAGGAAGAGTAGGGGTGTCTTTTGAATGGTGGTCAGGAGCCCTGGACTCCAGACCTTCAACAAGCAGTAAGTTGTAGCAATGTTACAAGCTATGATGTTTGTGGGGTTCAATGCAAAATGATGGAGGAGGGGTCCCTACTAAAAAGATGGAGTTTCGCTGAGAGCATCAGTGGTACCTTAAACTAGGCATGGGGGTTCCCCTGGGACTTCTGAACAGGTGGCCACAGAGCCAGCCCTAACTCTTTGAGTCTCTGCTTTCTCAATTCTATACTACAGAGGATAAACTGAGTCAAAGGTTTGTCTGTGGGGCCCTTTCTTCAAGTGAAGTCTCAGACTTTGATGCCCTAGAGAAAAACCCACAGCTCTGGTTGAAGCAGGCTTGAGGGGTGGGACTCTACCTCCTGGACCACCTCCAGTCCTCAGCAACACTCGAGAGTGTAGAGTCCTGCAGACTATACCAAGTGCCCTTTGCGTAAGTCAGGGTTGGTGAGGTTCTTAGGCTATGAGCACAAGCACCTATCTCCCAGCTGCTACCGGAGAAGCACGGAAAGGCACTGGGGAGGGTACCAAAGCCTCTAAGTTCCTCTGTCCTATGGGGCCCAAAGCCTGCTTTTTCCAGACCCCAGAATGAACTCTCCAGGCCCAGGAGTGGCAGCTTGGGATCGGGATTGGTTCTTGTTTTCATCCCAGGGCCACTTGGGTGATGGCCCCTAACTTGTCGGCAGCCTTCTATTCTGGCCCCCAGAGCTTCTTGAGCGGCTCCATGCCAGGTCAGAGGTCAGAGCGGGTCACGCAAGGTTTAAAGGTTGGGAAAGGCAGGCCCCGCTGGGGCTCTGGCTGGCAGGCCTGTTTTGGGTAAGGGGCTGCAGTTAGTGGAAGGGAGAATCCTAGGTATCCTAGAATCCCCTAGGCGGGGACCTCGGGGTATTGGGATGGACCTCAGCAGGAATCCACACTACATCTTTCTGTGCTGCCTCGAGTGGGCTTTTAACTTGTTTTGAGAGATGAGTAACCCTAGGGAGGCCAGGACTGGAAGGGGTGCGTGTGATGGACCCTCTTCCCACCCCTCCCCTGGATTTTCAGGGCCCACCTGGTACTGGGGGTGGGGAGGTCCTCCCAGGGAGAGTCAGTGGGCAGGGGCTCGAGCTGGAGTTCTTTCCCTAGCCGTCCAGCCGCCGGCGCCCAGGCTCCGGGGTGTCCTAGCGCGGGCGGGGTGGTCTCGGTGCTCCCGGGGGGTCCGCCTACCTTTCATCGTCCCTTCTACCCGGGCCTCCGCGGGGCCCGCGGCGCTCGAGCAGCGGTGGATGGGGCGGGAAGCCGGGGAACGGACGCGCGGCCGGCGGGCGCGGCGCTCGCCCGGGAGGAGGCGGAGGGCGCGGAGCAGGGTCCCGGGGTCGCACCTGCGGACGCCCCACCGCCGCGCTGCCAGCCGGAGCCCGGCGAGCTGTGCCGCCGCCCCGCGCCCCGCGCCCGCTCTCCGGGCCCGGCTCGCATCCCTCCCTCCGCCTCCCGCCCTCCCTCCTCGTCACCACTTGGGCCCCGGCCCAGATCAACTTCCTTGGTATTTTCAAAACTGCCGCGGCCGGGCCTCTTTGTGCCCGCGGCGCGCGGCGACCGGGCGCGCGGGGCGGGGGCGGGGGCGGGGGCCGGGACGCCGCGGCCGGGGACCGCACGGCTGCGGCCGTGGCAGGGGCGGGGACCCGGACCCCGCGTGTCAGCCCTGCACACTCGCCCCGCCGATCCACGGAGCGGAGAGACTGGGTACCAAACCCCGCGCCCGCTGCTTGGTTTGCGCAGGGCTGTTCCGGTTCCTCCGCGCTGGAAGTCCCTCAGTGCCGCGCAGATCTGCACGGTTGTCGGCACCCTTGGGTCGCCGTGGCTCTGCCTCTGCGGAGCTGAGGGACGCTGGACATCCAAGTCTGGTTTGCAAGAAAGAACCAGGCCTGGAGTACTCCCAAATTCTGCCACTCTGTGGCAGGGCCTCTGCTGTGGATGACAAAGGCGGGGAATGACTTCACACGTGGAGCTGACTCTTGTTTTAAACGCCCCTCTTGTGATACTTTGCATTAAATGAACACGCATTTACTGAACACCTACCAGCTCCCAGGCTCTGCCCTAAGCTCCGGGAAGGTGGAGAACAGATGCTTCATCTTTTGTAAGGAAGGAGAAGAAAGCCAGCAAGTAAGCAACAGCACAGAGATAGGAGGGACGTTAGCACAACAAAGGGCAGGGACCCAGGGGAGGACAGTCTAGTCTGGTCTCTTGCTGCGGCTGCAGAATGGAGACTAGAGGAAGCTACAGCCACAAGATTAACAGACAGAAGCAGTCAACTGAGAGAGGAGATCTGGAAGGCCTTCCCCACTCGGGCTCATACAACAGACAGCATGCACATGAAAAAGTGGGTGGAGTATGAAGGGTCATAAGCCTCCTGGCTGCACGTTTCAGGCTTTTCTTTCTGCTCACTAGGCCACTCCCATTCTTCCAGTGCTGCCCACTCCTCACCTGGAATTATTACTTTATGTGTATGAGTGTTTTCCCTGCATGTATGTAAGTACATCCTGTGTGTGCAATGCCTGTGGAAGCCAGAAGAGGGTGTCAGATCACCTGGATCTGGAGTTACGGATGACTGTTAGCTGCCATGTGGGCTCTGGGAACCGAATCACTGCCCTCCACAAGAGCAGCCAGTGCTCCTAACCCCTGAGCCTTCTCTCCAGCTCCTCTTTTCCTTTGTTCTTTTTTATATTTTATTTTTATGCGTGTGAGTGTTATTGCCTGCATGTATGTAAGCGCACCTGTGTTGTGCTATGGCCCCCACAGAGGTCAGAAGAGGGCATAGGATCCCTGCAACTGGAGTTACAGATAGTTGTTAGCTGCCATGTGGGTGCTGGGAATTGAACCAGGGTCCTCTGCAGGAGCAACCGGTGCTCTTAACTGTGAACCATCTCTCCAGCCTCCTCTTTCCCTTTCCCAGTGGTCTACATCTATTTCTAACCATGTGTCCCTGGGCCAAGTTTTTGATGCTCTGGGGCTCAGATCATTCTGAATTTAATACTGATCTCATCAGCCTTGCTGCCCATGTCTGCCTTTCCATGCCCTACATTTAAGGACAGAGTAAAGTACCGAGGTCTGAGGGGAGAGAGAGTTTCTCCTTGACCCAGTGACAGCCACTGCCCGTCACAAACCTCAGCAGAGCACCGAGGGCAAGTCTATAGTGACAAGTGCGTTCTCCCCACCACCTCAGCAGAATTTCACCTGTAGGTAGGGAGGACAGAAACTCTGCTTCCCATTTTACAGACCAGGAGACTGAGGTTCTAAGGGGACATTGCCTTGCCTGGTGATGGTCATGGTATACTGCTGTGACTTAGTGTCTGGATTCAGAGTCTGCCACGCAAGTCTGGGTTTCTGAGAATTATGGCACCGATCAGAGGACTGCTTTGTAGGTACCAAGTAGACATTCACATCCATCAAAAGAAACCTCATCTTGGTGGTCTTGTTTGACGCTCTGTATTAGTTATGTTTTTTGTTTCTGGGACACAATATCTGACAAAAGCAAGTTAAGGAAGGAAGGGTTTTTGGTCTTAAGGTTTGTACACACAGTCATAACCCCATTTCTTCATGGAGCGTGGAGAGGCTTGACCATGCACTTAGCTAAGTAGTACGAGGGAACCTTAGGATTTGAACGTGGGCAGGTGAAATCCAACCCTTACAAGCTCAGCCACAGGCTCTCATAAAAGGCGCTCAGATATTTGTGGGAACTAAGAATAAAAACTGACTCTTGATTTTATCCGTGTTTTCTGCAGTGGTGGGAAAGGGCTTCACGCTTGTGTGAGAGGGAGAGCGCCCTTCCCTTGCCTCTCTGGGTTTGAGGATATTTGCATCCTGGCTGTTCCTATGAACGTGCAGCTCTGTCTGCTGGCATCTGACTGTGGACCAGCCTTGGGTGAGTGGAGCAGAGCGAGGGCCAGCCCTGAAGAGGCTGAGGGCATACTAGAGTCTAAAAGCACTGTGAGCCTGGTGTGGTGACACATGCCTTTAATCGGGAGGCAGAGGCAGGAAGATCTCTGTGAGGTACAGACCAGCCTAGCCTCCACAGAAATTTCAGACCAGCTGGGGCTACAGGGAGACTCTGTCTCAAAACAAACAAACAAACAAACTAACTCCCCCAAGTAAAAAATGTCTGGGGAAAGAAAGCTTTGTGAGATTTGGAGTGAAGGGACCACAACAAGGAAGCCCACGCGGCCCAAGGGGAAGCCCCGACCCAGAGCAAGGGGGGACAAGGAGGGTTTCCTAGAACCACACCAGAGTTTGGATGTTACTTTCAGGTGCAAATTCAGACGCATTCTACCCACAAGTGGAGTAGTGGAGTGCCTCCCACCAAGGTACCTGTTTATAGGGCCACTGGGAGAAGGCAGAAACTTGGAGAGCAGAACAGAGGCACTGGTACCAGCAGCTCCAGAGGCTGGGAGATTGCTTTAGTCTTCACCTCCACTTATGAAGGGAGGTGGTGGAGGCATACAGATGCCATACCACTGTTGAAAGTCAAAAGCAATGCTATCAGGCCTTTAGAGGGGAGAAGTGGGGGTCACTGGTGGTTGGTGGGTTCATGGATTCGTAAAGATGGTGAGCCCAGTGTTCCTGAGCAGTGTCGCTCTTGGCTCAGATATTTTGAGCAAACCCTTGATCTAAAGCCTCCACAGGGTTCCCAGGCACCCATTGTCCTTTCTACTTCAGGCAAAAGCCAGCCTCTTCCTGCAAGCTTCACCCTTCCATCTCTGCCTTTGATTCACTCCCACCCAATGCCCCTCTCCGGTACAGACCTCTGGCAGCATTTTCACTTTTCCTTCTACTGCTGACTTCCTCCGACACATCTTAGAATTCATCACCAGCCTCAGTGCTCCGAAGTTGATCTCTTCCTCCAGTTACCAAGCAGAATAGTCTTTCCACACCGGCAACCTCTTCAACCGTCTTGTGCAATTAACGCTGTCAGTCGACACTACTCAGAGCTTTGGTAGAGAAATAGAGCAGGAGGATGCATGAATAACTGTCCTCTTTATCCTCGGGAGACAGACCCACTCAGGGTCTCCAGACCCCCAGTGGATCCCCAAGGCTACAGATAGCACAGAACTAGAGCTATACGGTGTTCCTACACAGACCTACGATAAAGCTGAATTTATAAATTAAAGGCACAGAAAAGGAATGACAGTAAGTCCAATAAATTGGAACAATTATAACAGAATACCATGTTTAAAGTTATATGAGTGTGGTCAGGTTCTTGGAAAGTATCTATTTGTTCTGCACATGCGAATAGGTGGTTAGCACATGTCGCATGGGTGCGCTGGATAAAGGGGTGATGCACATCCCAGGAGGAGCAGAGCAGGATGCGCTGAGATTTCATCATACTTCTCAGAATTGCTTACAATTTAAACCTTATGAATTGCTTATTTCTAGAACTTTCCATCGGGTAGTTTTTGTAGCACAGTTGCCTGTAGGTGATTGAAAAGACTGTTGTACACATATGCATGCACACACCCATGGACATACACGTGCACACACATGCGCACATGTCGACACGTTTGCACACACCCACATATGCATATATACACATACACATATGTACACATATCACCTTCCTTCAATATGTATGTACATCCTTTATTAACCTCTCTCTCATACACATATATAAATATACATATATATGGAGAAATTACAGAAGAGCCACAGAGATATTTAGATATTTTAGGGAATTGGTGCACATCTGTGAAGTCTACAAGCAAAAGAATTTGCAGGGCAATGGGGTGGGAGAGCTGGCTCAGCAGTTCAGAACACTTGCTGATCTTCCCAAGGACCTGGGTTCAACACTGAGCACCCACATGGCAGCCAGCAACTGTCCATAACTCCAGTTCCAGGAGTTCTAACACCCTTTTCTGGCCTCTGAACAGGCGTTGCATACATGTGGTACACTTACATACATGCAGGCAAAACACTCATACACATAAAAATAATAATAATAATAAATTTTTTAAAAAATTTGCAGGGCAGGCCCCAGGGAACAGCCAATGTTACATCAAATTCAAATCTTGTCTAGAGTGTGAGGTTCCTCAGAACGCCCCAGTCTTTAGTTTCTTAAAGACTTCAGCTGATTGATGAAACCCGCCACATCTGTTTTACTCAAATCCCAAGATTTAAACATTACTGTCATCTAAAACACACAAACAGACAAGAAAATGCCTTCACAGAAACACCTAGAACAGTTTTGTGTCACACATCTGGGAGCCGAGGTATAGTCAAGTCAACACAAAAGGAACCACTGAGCTCTACTGGCAGGTGTTTCTTCAGTCTTTTCTCCCTTGGTTTAATTTATCCTGTGAATGTCAGGATTTCCTTGTGGACTTCTCTGTCCTCTGTCTCTTTTGACTCCTCCTACTCAGTATCTTTAGGCTGTGTGTGTGTGTGTGTGTTATATGCATGTATATTCATGTAATATACATACATGTGCATATGTGTGAGGAGTCTAGAGGACAACTTGGGAGTCATCTACCTTATTTTTTGAGACAGAGTCTTTCATTAGCCTGGAACTCTCCGATCAGGAGAGGCCGGCCAGCCAGTGAGCCGCAGGATTCCACTGTTTCCACCACTCCAGTGCTAGGACTGCAGGAGTATGCCACCACGCCAGACTTATTTTTATGTGGAATTTAAGTCCTCATGTTTGTGTGGCAAGCACTTAACTGGCTGATCTACCTTCCCAGTTCCTGGTTTTTATTTTATTTTTAAAATGAACAAAGTTGTGTGCCACATCACAACAAAACGGTGTTTGTTTTAATATACAAGCAATAGTTTTCTTGGACTCGGCTGGGAGAGTGGCAGGCTAGGGGAATAAAGAAGAAGGTGACTAGAGCAGGGCTCACTGGTATTTTAAACTACTTGGCATTTTAAAATGAGAAAAAAAAAATCATGTAAAAATAAAAAAAGGGGGAAGAGTCTAGGAAAGCTAATGAAGGAGAAAATAAGCACAAAAATACAATGACACACATGTGAGAATGTCGTAACAAACCTATTATTCTGTATATTAACCAAAAAAAACAATACTTTAACTGGGTGTGGTGGTGCACTGCTTTGATCCCAGCACTGGGAAGTAGAGGCAGGCGGATCTCTGTGAGTTCAAGGTCACAGTGAGTTCCAGGCCAGCTGGGGCTATAGGGAGACCCTGTCTCAAAAAGAACAAAATATAAGACCAAACCAAACCAAAAAAAAACCAATAGTCTAAATCATTTGTAGGGAAAGAATATGAAACTGTGAATTTTTCCAGTTGAATGCAATTATAATTATAATGCCATTTTTTAACATTACTTTTAAGCTCATAAAGTAGAATTAATATCCAAGAACCAACAAAAAAATCAAAAAGGAGAAGCTATGTAATTGAAATATACTATATAAATAAAGAAACCAATCAGAGGAATAGACTAGAATGCCCTGACATAGGTCAAAGTTTAAGAAACTTCACATATACAAAATGGCAGTTCAACTTGGGGTGAATAGGGTCGAGTGATAGTTAATCTCCATTGTCAACATGATGAGATCATGTTGGGGATTCCCAGGGGATGAGCCTCTGGGGCATTAATATGATTAGATTAACTAAAGTAGGAAGACCTGCCCACTGTAGGTGGCGTCATTCCCTGGGCTATAAGAAGAGGAGAAAGTGATCTGAACACAGGCATTCATCGCTCTCTTCTTCCTAACTGTGGATGCAATGAGGGCAGCTGCCTCAGGCATCTGCTTCTGTGACTTCCACACTGTGATGGACTGGACTGTCAAACAGAGCCAAAAATAAACCTTTCTGCCATTAAATTGCTTTTATCACAACATTTTATTTTAAAATAGTATTTTATCACAGCAACAGGAAAAGTAACACAGACAGGTAGTTTATCTGATAATCATGTATTCATCTCCAATTCAATGATGCTAAACCATGGCCTTACTCACTTGCTCTCTCTTACACACACACAAACATATACCTCTCTCTCTCTCTCACTCTCTCTCTCTCTCTGTGTGTGTGTGTGTGTGTATGTGTGTGTCTCTCTCTGTCTCTTTCCAGTCACACCCGTGTGTTTCAATTTGGTCTTTCTTCTATCCAGAAGAAACAGTTCTTACACAAGACAGGATACTTAGAGACTATGAAGAAAAAGGTAGATTTTACTTACATAAAAATTTGAGAAAGCCTCCATAATCCAAGGCAAAAGCCCACCCACAAATTACAGTCTGTTAGGAAAACTTACAAAAGATCACTTTCTTTGTTGTTCTTTGCTTACTTAAAAAGTCTTAGTTGAGGGGCTAGGGAGATGGCTCAGTGGTTAAGAGCTCTTGCTGCTCTTGCAAAAACACCTGGATTTGATTCCCAGCACCTATGTGGTAACAACTATCTTAACTCCAGTTTCAGGGCATGTGACACCCTCTTCTGATTTCCATGGGCATTGGAGGACATGGATGCACTTACATACATGCAAGCAATACACTCATACCATTAAAAAAAAAGTGCTACTGTTGACCGAAAAGCAGATAAAATAGCTTCTTGAAATAAACATGCAATATGAACAAACAAGTCACAGAAAAGGAAATTTTATTTCAAACAAAGGGTTGAAAACAGTACTTTTATGAAGTACTCCCTCCCGCCCCCCGCCCACTTCTGAGGAAGAGTCCCTTTAAAAATCTCAGGCTGGCCTGGATTTTGGTATGTAGCCCATGCTGGCTCAAACTCATGATACTAACTAGCATTAGTACAAAATGTGATTGTCCAGGTTCTCTGGACAATCTGAGGAAGCCAGTTAGTTCTAAGGGATGTAAACCTTCTTCTGGCTTCCTCAGGCACTGCATGGCATGGAAAAGTGCGCAGGAGATAAGTGGGGAGGGGGCTGCTGAGCCATCTCTCCAGCCCTTATTACATTTTTTTTTGAGACAGGGTCTCAAGTATTCCAGGATAGCCCCAAATTTATCTAACCAAGGATGACCTTGAACTCCTTGTCCTCCTGCCTCTATGTCCTGAGTGCTGGACTACAGATATGCACCACCATACCTTGTCTATGCAGAGCTAAGGATCGAACCCAGGGATTCATGCATGCTAGGCAAACATCTTATCAACTGAGCTACACCCCAGTTCTCAATGGTAATTTTTAGAGCTGCCCAGGGAACTCCATTCCCTCGACATTGAATAGTTCCGTTGAAAACCACAGATATGAGGTAATAATTGGAATTTAGGTGGTTACAGAAAAAGAAATCTTGAGATTGATCAAGGGGATAAAGTCTGTAATTGCACAAATTTGAAGTGACATACAGACCATTCTCAGTGTGATGGTGATGTTAGTTCAAGAGACATTTATGTGTTTCCAGGCACATGCTAAGCACCAGGGTTAACTATTCATTACCCTTCCTGCCAGAAGATCCCAGTGGGAGGATGAAGGAGACCAGATGATGGAGCAAATGACTCTGGACTTCATAAATTCACAGAACGGTGCTGGGGATACTTCTGCCTCAATCATATATGATTTTACTATCCATGATTTTATTGTGGGCCTGTGATTGACTGAATGCACCCCTTAAATAACTACAGCTTAGAGAGTGATTCTCACTGCACCCTGCCGTGCTCCATCTCTAGAGGGACCTGGTTGTATGCTGGTTGGTGATGAGCTGGGGAATGGCATGGCTGCAGGGTGCGTGGTCAAAACACCAAGTAGCAAATC
Organism: Eospalax fontanierii; assembly: GCA_035773235.1. NCBI lineage: Eukaryota > Metazoa > Chordata > Mammalia > Rodentia > Spalacidae > Eospalax > Eospalax fontanierii. Next base: position 54,762,382 of record CM069542.1, on the reverse strand, counting down.
AGATGTGAGGACGCTGGGCAAAGCTTAAAGAGAGCAACAGAACAACAGAAAGTTCTTCAGCTGCTCCCAGCACACACTTCCTTATGGCTGGCATATACACACCCCTGCCCGACCCAGCTGTACGTGGTCATGATGGGAGATGTGATGAACAGCATCCTCTGCCGACAAGCTGACCAAGTCTGCGAATCAGCTAGTGACTCAGCATCTAGCTCAAAGCTAATTTGGAGTGTTTTGCATAAGGAAGTGAGTGGTCCTATTCTGCTCTGTGTGGTTAGGTCAACAGCCCCTTTCATTCCCCCCAGCATTGACAGGTCTAGAGCTGGCTTCCAGAGTTTCAAGAGCTCAAAGGGCTGGGAAAGAGTCTGCAAATGATGACAAGCATGGAGCTTCTGGTTTGGGGTCTTTGGGGAAGCAGATGCATGTGGTTGCCTTTAACCATCAGAGATACGAGTTGGGTTTCTCTGTGTGGTTCAGAGGACAAAACTGGGCTTGGGGCCAAACTTTCTTGCATATATATATATATATATGTGTGTGTGTGTGTGTGTGTGTGTGTGTGTGTGTATGAATGCTGTGCCTGCATGTATGTGAGTGCACTTATGTTGTGCAGTGCCTGCATATCCCTTGGAACTGAAATTATGGATGGTTGTTGCTGGGATTTGAACCTGAGTCTTCTGCAAGAACAGCCAGTGCTGTTAACCGCTGAGCCATCTCTCCAGCCCCATCAACAGCTTTCTTAAAGAACTAGTTGGTTATAAGGGAGGTAGCAAGCTCTCTGGTTAGAGGCATTCAAATAGAAGCAGCGGGAGGAACTCTTGGTTGGACTGATGGGGCGCAGGGAGAGGGTGTTGTGTGAGGGTCGAATCAGTTGACTTCTGAAATCTCCTGAAAATATTAAAAATCCAGGGCTGGGGAAATGCTTTGGTTGGTAAAATGCTTGCTGCGAAGGCTTGAGAACCTAAGTTCAGTCCTTAGTATCTATGTACAAAGTGGCCCACACTTGGCGTCTCAGCGCTGGAGAGATGGTGGAAGCAGGGGTATCCTGGGAGTCACTGGACAGCTAGCCCAGCTGACTGGGTGAGTTCCAGGCCACGGGAAAGAGACCTGTCTTAAAAAAAAATAAAAGAAAAGAAGGAAGAAAGGTGGATGGCACTTAAGAAAGGACAGTTCGCACACACAAATATACACATGCAAATCCCGTGGTGCACACATAATGATGTTTTCAAATTTTGTTCTTTTTTCTTAAAATTTAATCTCTTAAACCTTATTTGCCTGGGAACCGTATAGCAAAGTAGCCATTTGTGGGCAGGGCTGGTGAATCGTGCTATTTTCTTCCAAATCTTACTTTTTCCCCGGATCCTCTCCCTTTCAGCTGACGAAAGCAGATCTCAGCTGACCTTCAAAGTACAGTTCTTATAAACATAACTATTGTAATCTATGCCTCCTATATCCAGTGAGGAGGGAAGTTCAGAACAGAGAAGTTACAAGGGAGCTAGTCTCCACGGAAAAAGTAGCTGTTAATGATAATTCAACTTTTCTTATGTTCTGAAGGAGAGCGAGGAGAAGGTGCTTGGCGTTCACAATGAACCTCCCAGAAGTGTTGCCCTGGGATCACCTCATTAAGTGACTCCAACTTTCTTCTGCATTTTTTTCTTCTGGGCTGGCTATCTTCTCACACTTGGCATTCTATCAGGTTAGGCTAAAGAAGCCTTGGAGAAGATACATTTCATATTCATCCTCATCCAGACAGAAGAAACTGAGGCCCGAGGGCAGCATGATTGGTCCATGGACACTGGGTGCCTCAGGGCACGGCTGGGACTGTGGCCAGCCAGGGCTCCCCACTTCTTACCAGGTCTAGAAGCTTCCTCTTGGGAAAGGACTGGATCCTGGTAGCCCTTGGGCTTTGGGTAGAAGGAAACTGGGCCTCGTGGCTGTATCTTTATAGACATGAAGGAGAAACTCAGCCCCTGACCAAACATCTTTCTTTCAAGTCTCCATCTCTTTCACACTGAAAACCAGCTGTGTGCACTTGCTTGGTCCACCTGTCTCCACACCAACTCAAAGAGCAGTGCCAGGTTCTTGCCTTGTCTCCTGGCATGCTGGTGTTCTGGGGTCCAGAGTGGGAAACCTGGCTTCTTGCCCAAGAAGGAGCAAAAAGGCAGGGTCTTCCAGGCTGTCCCCTCCTTGTCAGAGGTGCCTGCGACAGATGTCCCTGCTGTCAGAAGAGAGCTGGGGGCCTTTCAACCCATCTGGACACAGTTTCAGCCACTTAATCAGCTGATCCCAAGGCAACACTTCTGGGAGGTCCATTGTGAATGCTAAGTCTGAGACAGAGTGCATTATAAAAGGATTTTTTATTAGCATACACTTAACTATACATAGTAATTGGTTTAATTATAACATTTTCAAACATGTATAATATGTATTTTGATCATGTTCATCCCCATTACCCTCTCCTGTCCCCTTCCCTCTCACATAATTCCCTTCTCTTTCCAGTTAGTTCCTTCCCTTCCTTCTCCCGGCCTCCCCATTTCTTGGTCCAATGAGTTTCATTAGGGTCGCTTACAGAAATATGAGTAAAAGATTACTTACAGGAGCATGGGCATCCTATCTATGACTACATCACCGAAGAACATGTGATGGAGTACTTTTAGTGTGGGGTCCCTGGATTGAAAGTCAAAGAATTGCATCATGTTCCAAATGCAGGGGGACAATGCCTAAGATCTCTTGGTCTCAGATCCAGGGGAGGCCCCCCAGTGTACACTCTTAAACAATTAGTTTCTTTCGGCATTTCAAAACTTCATGTACACTCTTTCCCTGCACAATGCCTCTCTCACTCTCATCCTATTCAAATGGGACAAAAGAAATGGAGCGTTCCATGTGACCGCTGATCCCTCAATAGTGCCAGCAGGGGTCCGGGGTGGATTCCTGAGGCTGGACTGGGAGTCGGCCAGGACCCCTGTGGTGGAGTGCAAAGGGGTTCCTAAGTTTCTTTCCTGGGGTACAATGCCCGACTATGAGGCCCTCGTTATCCCGTGGGGGGCAAAGCAACCACCAATCTAGGATGCCCCTGCTTGGCCTTTCGCGGTGCCCGTGCGCCCCCAGGTGCCCCCGCCGAGTGCTGCATCCACACCCCACCTCTCAGGCTTCCAGAAAGCTCCTGGTGTATTCCCCGGCATTCTCTGGGCGTGAGTCATGCAGGTTTGCGGCCAGCCCCAAAGGGGGTGTACTCGAGCCGAGCGCTATAAATAGGGCGCCTCAACGCGCTCACCACCCGCATCGCCAGGAGGAGCGAACTGGAGTCCAGGGCACCGACCGGTGAGAGGTCCCCATCTTTCCTACCCCTGCGCAGAAACCTCACCGGGAGGGATGGGCGGGCAAGAACAGCAAGCTAGGTGGGGAGAGATGACGCAGCTTTGGAGAAACGGGGCTGGAGGTGGCCAGAGCCCCATCACCAGGCAGCTGAGGCAGGGGCCTAATTGCGCGTCGGCTGAGTCCCATTAACTCCGATCACAATTTTATGGCTGTTAAATTGGCCGAGTGTAAAGGTCTTCCTTTTGAGAAAAACGGGAAAACTGAGAGCCTGATGCGCACTGCGAGAAGCGCAGGGGTGAGAGAGGCCGCGGGCTGGTTCAGGGCACTCCGCAGCGCTCAGCTGTAAAGTGCGGATATGCGCGGTGGCTGGAATATGCACGCATGAGTCATCTTGTTTGAGCCTCCCTTCCAGCTCCAGGGAAAGCGCCTTGTAAATAAGATGTGCGTTTAGGTACATGCTGCAAGCACCCGGATCCTACTCACTCTGTTTCCAGTGTGTTCAATCCAGTAGAGATAAGCTCTGCCAGGACCCAGATGGCTGATCCCACCGGCTCATTTCGTAGATGGTGATCTGACACCTGGAGAGGGTTAAGGGTTCCGCCTCCAGAGATAAAGTAATGAGAACTGAAGCTTTTGGACCTTCCAAATTGTCTGGTCTGGACCTGATTAAAAAAAAAACTGATGTTGAATATACATCATATATATATGATCTTTGTGAGACAGGGTCTCCTGTAGCTCCAGCTGGGGCCTGGAAATCACTATATAGGCCTCAGTCTTACAGAGAGATCTTCTTGCTTCTGCCTCTTGAGTGCTGGGATTAAAGGCATGGGCCACCACTCCCAGCTATTTTTCAAAGGGAGAAATTAGGAATTTAAAGTGTGTGCAGACACCAGAACAGGATGCTCATGAGAGGAGCACCACCTTGTGAGAATAATAAATGGCAAATGGTAGTCAGTGAAATATTAAGCAGCCACGAATGTGTGAGTATTGAAAGACAGGTCTTTGAAAGGGTCTGCTTTATAAAAGCTCCTGGAGGAAAGGAAGGAAATATAGATGGACAAGGCTGGGGAAGGAGGTCCTTGGCCCAGGTCACTTAGGGCATTTGACAGCCAGGAGCTAGGCCAAGCCTCCACATGAGGAGGGGAAGTCAGACAGTGTGGAAAGAGGGCACCTGGCTCGCTAGCTTGTCCTTGGACCAGCACCAGCACCTTTGGGTTTGTGAGACTCAAGCAAGTTCTGGCCTGGAGTCATCTTAGTCACCAGACTTCAGGGATTCTAAGAGCTCCCACAGGGTAGAGGCTCATTTCTTTGAGGTCTATAGCAGGTCCTCTACAGATGAAGAAACTGAGGCTGGAGAGATGGCTCAGGGGTTAAGAGTGCTTGCTGCTCTTACAGGGGACCAGAATTCAGTTCCTGGCACTCATGTTGGGTGGCTCATAACCACTTATAATTCCAGCTCCAGGGGTTTTGGCACCCTTTCTGCCCTCCCCTTCCCTGCCCTCCACCTACACACACATGTGCATACCCCTCATACATACACATAAATTAAAAAAATACTAATCTGAGGTTTGGGAGGGCTGGGCTCTGATCCTGGGTGGCCACCATCTTACAGTGGGTCTTGGGAGCCCTGCCCTGTCCCTGTGCTGTGACCTTCCTCTGGAAGTGGAGAGGTTGGGTGGAGGAGTGATCCACTTTCTCATCTGGAAGCTTGATGTGATGGCTTCTGGTAGCAGGCTCCAGGGCCACTGCAGCTCATTCCGACCCCCCCCCCCCACTTCAATGGTCTGCCTTGGATGCCCTGACCCCACTTCTTCAGGGCCCAATTCTGTCCTCTGGTCAGAACCCATTTCCAAGGATATGGAGTGAATCTCCCACAAATAGCTGTGGTTGAGACTCCTGCCCTGCCTACAGGTATTTCTGTGGCTTCATCTCTAATATCACGGAGGGTCTGTCCCTGCCAGAGGCATGTTAAGCCTCAGTGAGCAGCTGGGAGGCCCATGAGATCAGGGCCTTCCTGGTGGATCTAAATTCAAGCTGGTCTAGCCACCCACCAGTCACCAGGAAAGTGCCGGTCACTCCTCCCACAAGGCTCCTTTGCTCTGTGGGCCTAATTATGCCTCAGCAGAGGCCTTCCTTATTAATGATCTACCCAGTTTTCAGATGGAGCTGCCCAGCTGAGAGCAGGTTTTAGATGTGAGCCATTTCAGGAAGGAGACCCCATCCCCTTCCCTGATCCCGTGGCTATGAGAAATTAATGAGCCTAGATAAGTGGTTCAGTAGTTCTGGGAAGGCTTGGGGGTGGAGGGGCTGTCTGCTTTATGCAGCCAGTCCAGCTTCCGGGAAAGGATCCATTGTGTAATACTGGCACTGCGGCCTGTGTTCCCTAGCTCGGAGCAGCCAGCCCAGGGGTGGTAGGGCCACCTTGGCAGGGCTTGCTGGTGCAGGCTTAGAAGGAATAGGCGTGTGAAAGGGGCTTGGCAAAGCCAACGGGTCTGTCCTCCTTAAGGGCTTTCATGGGAGCTCACTTCTGATCTCTGGCTTTGCCCTTATCTTGTGAAGCACAGGGCTGTGACTGACTGCTAATGTCTCCATGGGTGGCAGTTCAGTCTCACTCCAAGGGGACAGGAGAGGGATGGTATAAGGGAGGTGCCTTCAGTATTTGGCATGCTGGATGTGCTTTGGAGACAAGGAGACTTGGATCAAGGAGGCTCAAGTGTCCTGTCTAGGTAGTCAAAGCTCTTATAGCAAGAAAGGGACTTGGGTGGGAACGTGGCTCCTTCAGCTCCAGGGATCCTGTGTCTTCTGTGCTGCTGAGCTGTGGTTCCTCTTGTGCCTTTGCCTTCACTTTCCTTTGAAGGTGTCAGTCACAGTCCTTACATTTCCTCCCTCATTTCTCGGGGTAAACTGAAGCAATGCCAGCTGAGGGGCAGATGAGAGCCACACATTCCCAGCCTACCCCCTTCCCTGGAAACTGTGGCAGGCTGCAGGAAACCTGTAAGCTGCCCTGCAGTTACCATGACATTCTCCTGTTCTCTCCAAACAGAGTGTGCTAGGAGTCCAGACTCAGCACCATGAAGATTCTCCTGCTGTGCGTGGGACTGCTGCTGACCTGGGAAGATGGCAGGGTCCAGGGAGAGCAGCTGGTCTCTGACAACGAGCTCGAGGGCAAGTAGACCAAATGTACAGTCCCTCGGGTAGAGGTAGTGAGGGCCAAGACAGGGCCATATGCCCAAGTGCAGTCCCCAAGTGCTGAAGGCTGTCATCTTGCAATGAAAGGGTCTGTTGCTGCCCTGTTCTCTCTGAGTCTTTGAGCCTTGGCTCCCTGTTTAGGCTCTTGGTGGGCAGGTGACTTCTAAACATTGGTCTGCATGTCCCAAACCTCTCTGGCTGCTGCATTTTACTTGTCTGATCCTTCCTGGTCCCCTCGCCTGGCTCTCTTGCCTTCTCTTAAAGCTGTTCCTGGAGCATTCGAAACTTGGTCAGTCTCCCCTTTGTGAGACATTCAGAGTTCTTTCCCACGTGTCCCCTACCTGTCCCTTGAGAAACTTAGTTCTACCAGGTTCCTTCTCAGGGAAGGGTAAGTACAATGTCCCCTGAAGTAGTTATCTGACGTTCCCTCTTCAAGGCCTTCTTGAAAACCTGCCCTCCTTCCTTCCCTCTGTCCTTTGTCCCTCCCTCCTTCCCTCTCTCCCTCCCTTCCTTCCTCCTTCTCTCCTTCCCGCTTTCTCTCTGACTTTTGTCCCTTTCTCCTTCTCTCTGTCCCTGTTCCTCTCTCTCCTTCCCTTCCAACCTCCTTGCTCGTAGCTGACTCATTCTGTGGAGTTTTCATTAAGAACCTGGATGTTTGCATCAGACTTGTCTGTGAGTCTGCCTCTACTCACTAGCTGTGAACCAGGGCGGTTCTTTTGATCTCGCCACACTGCTTCTCCCTCACCTCAGCTTTACTGAGGTACAATCGACAAATCAAGATGATACATTATGGAATACAACCGTATACTTTGATAGTGGGGTGCATTGTGAAATGATCTTCATTGTCAAGCCCTTAGCATATCCAGCACCTCACATAGTCACCTCTAACCTTTGTGGTTCAAATACTCAGACTGAATTCTCTAAGCACACTTCAAGTACAGAACACAATATTATTAGCTATGAGCAGCATTTGTACCACTGACCTCCGGGCCTTACTTTATCCTGCATAACTAAACCTTTGTGTCCCACACCCCTGGCCCCCATTCTTTTCCCATTGGATGGGTCTAATGATGGTGCTGGGAGTCGCAGATAAGTGCATGTGCAGTGTGGGGCATGGTGCTTGGCACAGGATACATAGCAGGTAAGTGGTTCTTCTGTGACCTGATAAGTGTCATTGCCTCCGTCACCTGCTGCTGTGCCTTGGTTACAGTCTCCATGGTAAATGAGTTATTCATTTATCTTCCTGTCTCCATGGTGAACAGTGCCGTTTCGTTCATTTCCTGTCACCTGGCACCGTGCACTGGAACAAAGATTGGGTTAACTTGAACTCTAGAAAGATCATTATCCAAAAGAACAAAAACATTATATTTTGATGCCTAAGAGGCCACCCATCACTGTTTTTTATCTTTTCATTGAAAGTCCCTTTGTGGCATGACAGAGGCCAGACACAGCATGAGGCCTCCCTCTCTGTGCGGCTCCTGTGGTTTGTGTTTCTGAACCACAGGGTGGAGTCTGCCAGGAGCCCCGTGATGAGACATAGAAGCAAGACGCGGGCCACACGGATGCTGCCTGCTGGGGTGCTGGTGATGGTACCCTAGCCTGACAGTCCCCCCACCCCTGTCAGGGCACACTGTGACATTCCAGCTGGCCTCAGGGCTATCTCCTGGTGCCTCTTCCTCTCCCCTCATCCTGCCTTTTTTTTTTTCTTATAGAAATGTCCACCCAGGGGAGTAAGTACATTAATAAGGAAATTCAAAATGCTGTCCAGGGAGTGAAACAGATAAAGGCTCTAATCGAGAAAACCAATGCAGAGCGGAAGTCGCTGCTCAACGTTTTAGAGGATGCCAAAAAGAAGAAAGAGGTGGGGCTGAGGGATGACTGGACCTGGCCTCCCTGCTGATGGGGAGGGAGGGGTCACAGTGGGCAGGGGCCTTGCTGGGTTGCCATGGTGACCCTTAGTGCAGTCCTTGCAGGGCTGTCAGCTGGTGCTGGGGCTGCACAGAAAGCACAGGGAAAGCATATTTACTTGTGAAAGCCTCAGGGGCGAGTTCTTGGATCTGGTTTCCTTACAAGCCTGGCCCAGGGCCCGAAGCCCAGATTCATTTCAATAGATTTTTCTAAACCCTGCTCTGGATAGGGGGTGGCCAGACTCAGGAGGGGCAATCACTGGCAACATCTGAGCTATCTTTTACTATTCTTTTCTTCTAACCCTTACCCATAATAGAATAGCTATGTTCAAAATTATGTTTAACAGGAAAGTGCTTAGTATGATATTTAAAAACGAATATAAAATTCATGTACTCTCTCCTTTGGACATATAGTCTTCTCCACTTATCCACAGAAGACATATTTCAAGGCCCTTAGTGAATGCCTCCGGCCATTTGTAGTACCAAGCCCTCTAGATGTTATGTTTTGTCCTATATGCACATGCCTATTTATGATAAAGTTCAATTTATAAATCATATACAATAAGATTGAACCACCACAATAAAATTGAACAATTATATCAATATCTGGTAGTGAAAGTTATACAGATACAGTTTCTCTTGCTCTGAAATGTCTCAATTCCTCACTGCCCAGCAATTTATATTTTTAGACTGTGGTTGACCGCAGATAGCTGAGGTCACTGATAAGGGGGTGCTGCTGTGTCATCATTTGTTAACTTGTCCTCTACGTTTGAGTCTTTAAGTTGACTCTGATGCATACATACATATCACGGCAGAGTATATACATATATCTACACATAGGTACATTTTCCGTATGTGTATGTATGCATACACATTTGCTATAAACTAATACTATTATACCTCTTTAGGCAGAGGATTTAAAAATTGATTTTGGCAGTCCTTTGGGTCAATACTTGGGTTAGAGACCATGCTTTCAATAGAAATGTGAGACTAGTCTCTTCTGGAGAACAAGAACAGGAAGTGAGGGGACTGGATCCTGTGGGAGACACTGTCAGGGAAGTGAGTCAGAGAGGTCAGGGAAGACTTGGAGAACAGCTGGGCCTCGAAGGCTGATAAGATGCCCAGAGCTCAGAAGGGAGAGCATTCCAGATAGGTGAGAGAGAAGACATGGATGGGACCAGGGGCGGGCAGCAAGCAGACTGCACAGACCTGGGAAGCCTGCAGGGGTGGAGGGCCTTCGAGGGGAGAAGCATGGCTCATCCAACCTATGTCTTCCTGAAGGACGCCCTGGATGAGACCCGGGATTCTGAAATGAAGCTGAAGGCATACCCGGAAGTGTGCAATGAGACCATGATGGCCCTCTGGGAGGAGTGTAAGCCCTGCCTGAAGCAGACCTGCATGAAGTTCTACGCACGTGTCTGCAGAAGCGGCTCAGGCCTGGTTGGTCGTCAGGTACAAAGGGGTTGTGCGTGGCCTGGGCTCTGAGTGGGGAAAGTGGAGAATGGATGAACTGGAATGCGATTGATTAGTACTGGCTGCATATATGCCCTTCTTGCGCCATGATCAATTGTTGATGTCTGCCTTGAGTGCAGACATAAAGCAATCACCACAAGTCAGGTACCATCTCTTAGAAGACCCTTATCTAGAATTGATTAGCCAGATAACATAGCAAGTCACCCTGTGTTTCGACAGAACACTGTGCCCATTTAGGTAGAAGGAATTAAGAATTTTTAGTTTATTAACATTAATTCTGTCCCTACCCGTGAGCCCCACTAGGTTGGGACTTAGTAAAACTTGCTGTTTCCTGAAGGCTGAGCAGTTAAGTGTGGGTGACTCTTCTCAGTGGCTGACTCCTCTGACGTGATGGGACTTCTGAGTCTCACAGTGGAAAGTAGATGGAGGGGCACTCGCTTGACAGGATATCTGGGGGTAGTTCAGTGGAGACTCCTGTTGTGTGACTATGTGTCAAGAGAAGTCTGGTCCCTTGGGAACCAAGAAGGCTGCAGGAGGCCATGACTGGGGTGCTGGCCTCCTTACTATGTATGCTGTTCTGTGTCCCAGCTGGAGGAGTTCCTGAACCAGAGCTCACCCTTCTACTTCTGGATGAACGGTGACCGCATCGACTCCCTGCTGGAGAGTGACAGGCAGCAGAGCCATGTTCTGGATGCCATGCAGGACAGCTTTACTCGGGCATCCAGCATCATGGACACGCTCTTCCAGGACCGGTTCTTCACCCATGAGCCCCAGGACACCCACTACTTCCCACCCCTGGGCTTTCCCCACAGGAGGCCTCACTTCCTCTATCCCAAGTCCCGTTTGGTCCGCAGCCTCATGCCTTTCTCCCACTACGGGCCCCTGAGCTTCCACGACATGTTCCAGCCCTTCTTCGAGATGATACAGCAGGCTCAACAGGCCATGGATGTCCCGTTTCACAGTTCAGTCTTCCAGTTCCCAGACACGGATTTCTTACCAGGTCAGAAAGTGGTTGCTCTTTTCGCAAGAAGGGATGGGAACCTATCAGACACTAGGACCCTGCTGGGGTTGGTGCGTGCAATTTCTGTTCCTGGAAGCCTTTTAAGGGCGATATTCTTTGCATTTACAGAAGAAAGGAGTGGAGAGAGGAGCACAACAGTGCGTCTGAAGTTTCACAGATGACGAAGCAGGGCCTAGCTCTGTAGGGATCGCAGCCTGTGCTCTTTGCAGTCAACCTAGGGTGTGACCCTGGCTGCTTCTCCTATGGAATCATAGCCTTTTGTTCCTTGGGAACTCGGAGGGTATGGCACGGGAGACCTGCCTTTCCAGGCAGTGAACTGTGTCATAGCCTGTACATGACCTTCATGTCTGAAAGAATGAAATGTCACGTGGACATGATAAGCCAGTATCTGAGGAGTGATTTTCTTCATTAATGGTCTGTGTCCCAGCACTGTTCTTTGTGTAACCTTTGTACTGGGCACATCGGTGGGCCTGGCACTGGATACAAATCTCTTACAGCTCCATTAGTGGTATGTGTGTGTGTGTGTGTGTGTGTGTGTGTGTGTGTGTGCTGTGTATTGTCAGGATATATTCCTGCTTTTTGGGGTTTGCTGGCCAGTGGAGGAGAGCCTCGAGCTAAGAAGAATTCAGAACAAAGTGGGCTGAGATGCCAGAGGACACAGAGCTGAGGGAATGTGACAGGAGAGGTCTCCTCAGATACAGATGGTGTGTGTATCGGGGTTGCGGGGGGGGCTGTTGAATAGCTACAGACATCTCCTGAGCCATGGGAAAGCTCATGTCTGGAGGTAAACAACTAAGTTGAAACCAGCTATGACCACAGGGCTGAGCAGAGGTGTGACAGTGTTACCATTGGAGGGGCCACTTCTGACATGCTGAATGTATGTCTCAGTCTGCCTCTTTCTCCTCCTTCTCATACAGGTCCAGAAGGTGATGATGATCGTGCCGTGTGCAAGGAGATTCGCCACAACTCCACGGGGTGCCTCAAAATGAAGGGCCAGTGTGAAAAATGCCAGGAGATCTTGTCTGTGGGTGAGTTGAGGACCAGTCTGTTCTGGTGTCCTGGGGTCACCTGTCACTCACCAGTTCCTCCCTTACCCAGAGACCAGCTTTATGCCTGTGAACTGCGGTCGGGAAAGTCCTCGCCCTGGGGTAGCCTGGCATCCTTATGCATAATGTTAGATTTTCATGATAGTATTTTGGTGCTGGGGTAGAACTCAGTGCCCTGTGCATGCTGCAAAAGTGCTCTACCTCTGTGTTAGACCCCTAGCACCTAGCATCAGGTTCTGATTCAAGTTGTTCCTTAGCTCAGTGAGCCATATACAAAGAGCTTAACATCCCAGATGTTCCATGGTAAACCGACAATCCGCGGTGGGCACTGCCATTGTATTTGACTATAGTCCCCAGTGACCCACAACCGATTCTCCCTGGTTATTCTGTTCCCAGTGCCAAGCACAGTAGAACTGTTGTTTTTCACTGCTGATTATGAAATCTTACAGCGTGTATTCTGTTTAACAAACCCTCACCACGCGCTAGAGACTGCTGTAAACGCTCTCTAGTTGTTTACTTGTTCCTTAGGATGACCTTGTGCGCCGGGAGAGTTCTTATCCCATCTATCAGAGGACGAAAGCTTGGGATGCAGAAAGACTAAGTGCTTATCTGAAATTACGAGGCACCCCACTCCAGCAGGCTCCTGATAGCATTCTGGAGTCTCTCCCTGGAGGCCCTGTTCTTTGTCCTTGTGGCAGTGGTCTCTGGCATCCCTGGCAAAGTTCCTGTTGGTGGATTAGTCTCTTAGAAGAGGAAATACTTCCCTTTATCAGTTCCCCCACGCAAGCTGGGTGTGGTGGTACAGGCCCGTAATTCTAGCACTTGAGAAGCTGAGGTAGGAGGATGGTGAGTTCAAGGCCAGTCTGGGCTCCATAGTGAGACCTTGTCTCAAAACAACAGAAAATACCACCAACAAAAACGTCTGTCCATCTGTCCCATTCCCCCTGCTTTGAGTTCATAGTCTCCAGTAGCTCCTGGTGCACAGTCATCCCTGCTGAGATCAGTAAGAGTTAACCTTCTTCCTTGTAGAGAGCAGATCGATCTGTGGCTTTGCTGTTACTTAATACGTGTGGTTGGCCAGGACGGGCCTTCGGAGTCTAGTTAAATATTCCTAACCTCACTCCTGTGACATTAGAAGCCCACGCAAACCAAACACTAGTGGATTCAAAGACTACGGCATGAAGTTCTAGTGAAGAACATGACCACACCTGTGGCCTTTGTCCATGAAAATATCAGAATAGTAGAAATGTGGGCTGGAGAGATGGCTCAGTTGTTAAGAGCACTGGCTGCTCTTGCAGAGGACCTGGGTTCGAATCCCAGCACAGCACTCACATGGCAGCTAACAACTGTCCATAACTCCGGTTCCAAGGGATCCAACACTCTCTTCTGTCCTCTGCATGCACTGCATGTTACGAGCACACTTACATACATACATGCATATATACCGATAAAATAAAAATAAATAATTTTTTAAAAATTAAAAAAAGAATAGTGTAAACACCAGGGAGCCTGTCCACACGAAAGCCAGTTGCCTTAGGGCCTGGACTGGATCTCTTGCGTCAGACTCACTGATCATAGCTCACACGTCAACATCGCTGTCTCTGTCTCTTTTTATCTCTTGTTTAAGACGCTTGCAGTGATGTGGGCGGGCTCTGCCAGGGAGCTCTAGCCTATGTGGCTGACCTTGGTATTGTAGGACCTTTAGCAGCACCTACCAGATGCCAAGAGCAACCCTCCCTCCACTGGGACAATCAAACATGTCTTCAGAACTGCCCAAATGTTCCCTGGTGAACAGTATGGTCCCAGGTTGAGAACTATTATTCTAGACTGTGTAGGCCTGCAGGAACTTTTCTTATTTCTTGGTGTTAGTGTTCGGTTATCAGTTACAGATTTCTTCCCTACCTGGCTTCTTGTCTTCGATCTCATTTCCTGACCCATGTCACATTTTTATCTTATTTTAGCATACATTACTGCAGCTGCCACAGGCATTCCACAGAACCGGCCTTCCCCATAATTTACTTAGTTTTGACTTAGCCCCTATTGGATATTAAGAAAATACGAGTAATTTAGGGGGAGTAAAAACCGATTTTGAGAAAACACAGACACTTTCCAGGTCTTATCAGTCTGACAGCCTGCAGTGCGCTCAAGGACGGAGAGGAAAGACGGCAGTTCTCCCGCTCCACCTCTCAGCTCCCTGGACGGCTGGGGGTGGGCAGTGTCTGGCAAGGACTGAGCCCCCAGTCAACAGGCAGTTGTACTTTGTGGTCTGGAGCCTTGGCAGGCTCCTCTCTTGCTTGGATTCAGGGGACCCGAATTGCCATCACCTCTGCAAATATGCTCAAGCTTGGAGGATGTTCCAGAACCACAGTCTCAATAGGCAGAGCCTAGGCTGAGGAGTTGAAGCCTGGCATTCAATCTCTGCTCCACAGATTGTTTCTTTTATAGATCTGGGCAAGTTTCCTACTTCTGGGAAACTGATTACTGGTAAAATCGGAGTGTTGATGCATAAGTCAAAATCAAGCATAGTTTAAGAGAAAAGGCCACCTGGGCCACCTGATGTGTGTCTGGTACACAGTAGGTACTGCATAAGTGAATAATGCTCCTCTTCTCTAGCATACTGGGTATGTAGTAGGTATCACACCAGTGAGTAATGGCCCTTCTGTCTATGTAGTGTCTGGTCCACATTAGGTTCTTCCTCTTTGGAAATGATTCCTGTGAAGAACTAAGGCAGTGATAGCAGCTCTAGGTTGAGAACATGGAGTCATTGACATCAGGGTCCTTAGAGTGTGGTTAGCACAGCTTCTACCGGTCCCCAAGGATGGACAGGCCTGCAACCCAAAGATAAGACAATCAGATGGTTCACACACAGCTCAGTTCAGCCGACTCTGTTGCAGAGCATGAAGAGGCAGTGCTTTGATACACATTTACAGGGAGCTATTTTGTTGGGAGCACAACTGGTGTGTGAACCTCCGTGGAAAGCATCGCTGCCTCGGGTTCCGGATGCAGAAGCCACATGGGCATTTTCACCCCGTCTAACCTTCCTTCTGTGCTTCTGCCTTCTGTTTCTTCCTTCTGTGTGCAGACTGTTCAGCCAACAACCCAGCTCAGGCTCACCTGCGGCAGGAGCTGAATGATTCTCTCCTGGTGGCTGAGAGGTTGACCCAGCGTTACAACGAGCTGCTTCAGTCCTACCAGAGGAAGATGCTCAACACCTCATCCCTGCTGGAGCAGCTCAACGAGCAGTTCAACTGGGTGTCCCAGCTGGCTAACCTCACGCAGGGTGAAGATCAGTACTACCTGCAGGTCTCCACGGTGAGCTGGGGTCCAGCTGCACCTTAGGACTCCCATGGTGTGGTCTAGAGGCGACATGCACTTCCCAGAGGTGCAAAGGAACCATGGAAGAGCTATTATAAGTTTTCACTGGGTGTTTATTACATGGCTGGAAACAGGAAAGCTGTATGTACCAAAAAGGCCCAATATCCAAGATAAGGAATGTGAGACATTCTACATCTTGCCCAAGAATGGGCAATTTCGGAGCTGGAGAGATGGCTCAGTGGTTAAGAGCACTTACTGTTCTTACAGAGGGCCTGAGTTTGGTTCACAGCATGCACATGATGGCTAGCAACCATCCCTAACTCTTATTCCAGAGGTCTAACCTCCTCTTCTGGTTTCGACAGGCATTGCATGTACATGGTGCACTAACATACATGTAGGCAAAACACTGATACACATAAAATATAAATAAATCTTTAAAACAAAAGAATGGGCAGCTTGGGGCAGCTTCCCTGGGCCATTGACCTGTCTTTCAGGCTGCAAAGCTTAGACTCTCAAAGCTGCTTTCCTGCCTTGCACCATGCTAAATTGCATACGAATTAGGTCATTGTTGTCTGCCAGGGAGAAGAATTTTCATTAGTGACAGGGAGCTCCCTCTCCGACTTTGAACCACAGACCGGCCAGCATACATGCAAAGAAAACATTTGGGCCACATGATGGGGCACACCTGTAATCTTAGCACTGACGAAGCAGGAGAGTGAGGAGTTTGAGGCCAGCCTCGGCTACATAGTGAGACCCTGTTTCCCACAAAACAAAACAAAACAAAACCAAGAAAACAAGACCAAACAATGAGAAAAAGTTTGAAAATCACTATCACTTTCTGGGGTACCTGCTAAGCTGGTCGTTGTCAGATGGCATCTGTCCCTATCAATCATGCAGTTCACTGCATTCTGTAAATTAGTCTTAAGTAACGAGTCAGCCTCCTTATTTTCTCAAAGTGGCAGAGAGAACTTCCATATCCTTTGTTGCAGAAGGCAGGCACTGTAGCTATAATGTTGAAACTGGAACTCTTCCCTTTGGTTTGCCTAGGTGACAACCCATTCTTCTGACTCAGATGTCCCCTCCCGTGTTACTGAGGTGGTTGTAAAGCTCTTTGACTCTGACCCCATCACAGTAGTGATCCCAGAAGAAGTCTCGAAGGACAACCCTAAATTCATGGACACTGTGGCAGAGAAGGCGCTACAGGAATACCGCAGGAAGAGCCGGTAAGCCGGCAGCCTTTTTGTGACCCTGAGGGGCTGGTAAGCCCTTAGGAGTCCAGACAAGGGACAATGTGTATAGTCTATGGCCAGATCCCAAGTGTGAGCCAGGAAAACCCCGGGAATTTTATTTTCTTCCCTCTGAGAATGTTATCTGGTGATAAGAATGTGAGTGTCGGTGACTGTCTCTCGATCCCCCTTTTCACCCCCGTCCTATTTTTTTCAGAGTGGAATGAGATGCGACATTACTTTCTCATATGTGGGAGCCTCAGAGTGCAGCTTTCTGACTCCCCAAGGTAGCCCCAGCTCCCCCAGAGAGCTCCACATATCTCCACGTGACTAGGCCTCCACCCCACCAGCCTCTCCTCCCTCTGGATTCTGCTCTCTAATGCCTGCATTTGATGCTCCTGGGTGGGGCTGTTTCCCCATGCAACTAATTCAATAAAACTGCCTCAGATCCGCGTACTCCCTGGCGTGTGTTCATTCTAGGTTTTCCTGCAGTTGCACTCCTTTGTTCAGGATGGGGAGGAAACAAAGAGGCCTGGGGAGATGGCTCAGTTGATAAAGTGCTTACTACACAAGCATGAGGGCTTGAGTTTGATGCACCAAACCCTTGTAAGATGCCAGGCACGATGATACATGCTTATAAGTCTCAGCGCTAGGAAGGAGACAAGGGGATCCCTGAGCCCACTGGCCAGACAGCCAAGCCCCATGGGTGAGCTGCAGGTCCCATGAGAGATCCTGTCTCAAGTGATTGAAGAATGACACCCAAGGTTGAATTTTGGTCCTCCCCCCTCACTCCCCCCGCATAAGAACACTCACCCCCCACCACACAAAAGAAATAAAAACACAAAGAAGCAGTGGCTGAGATGGTACAGGGCTCACCATGCAGCAGAGTCAAAGGTAGGAATCATGACACAGATGACTGATCTGGAGAACTGCTGGCTTTTAGAGCGAGAGGTATGTTCCAACAAGCCACTGAGGTGAATTCCTGAAGCATGAGGCAGTTCCTTCCCATCACAATACTGTCCATTTATTCTGACTGGACTGTGCAGTCTTCCAAAGGATGCTTCGAACATTAGGGCACATGGGGTTAATATGTGATTGGTAATTCCCTTGTGGAAACTAATTGGCAACAGACCAAATGAGGAGGCAGTTTTCTTTTTAGTTGTCAGAACTGAGGATCCTGAGACACCTCCTAGACTGTGGGGTCTCTGTCCATATGGTCATCTCTTTATTGGACATTTATTTCTCTGCTCAGGAGTTTTATGCTCAGAAATATAGCTTTGCCTCAGTACCCAATCCTGCCCAGCAGGTGGCGCCAACTAACCATGGTTTATCTCTCCAAGCTTCACATCAAGCTTCTTTATTGTTTTCTAATTATAGACTGTCCAGATTTGCTGTAAATGAAAAAAAAATTACTGGATGTATCCAAGGTTTATAGAAAAGTCCACATGGACACTCAAAGCTGAGGATATTCCTGGTTTCTCCCTCTTTTCTCTTTGAAGGTACCAATTACCCTGACCATCTGACCATCAATCACGCAAGTCCCAGCTTATGTCCAAAGTTAATATTTTGGTACTTTAATTAAGGAAAAGCAGAGAAAACTCAGTACAATTCTCTTAATGTTCTACAGTAATTAGAGTTGTGAAATGAGGGGAATTGTTTAATGACCATGATTACAAATCATATCATCACGAGGGCCACTTAGTCTGCATGATGCATTTTCTTCTATACCTGGGTTGATAGATCCTGTCATTCACTATACCACATTAGGGTCTTCTTCATGCACCCATTGTAAACTTCATCCGCTAGTCCCCTGAATGGCCAACACTGTAGCTGACACTGAGGTTCCCTGGGCCTGTGTTCTGTCCTCTCTTTCCTACCGTTCACAGTGGCCTGAGTTTGAGGGTCTTTGGGTGATTCCCTTATTTTCAAAAGAAGTTCAAACTGAGGAACTAGAAAGATCTAGGGAGGACAAAAGATTATTGGGGGGTGAGGTGGGAATGTAGCTCAGCTGGCAGAGTGCTTGCCAGACAAGCTCCAGGCTTTGGGTTCGATCTCCAATCACAGAAGTGTAGGGACACATTGTGGCCAGTTATGGTTGGGAACAGTGGCTAACAAGGGCCTGGTTTCTGGCTTGATGGTCTGAGAAGAGAGGCTTTTGATGTCTGTTTGGAGAAGGATGTAAGCCAAATCTGCCCATTAGCTCCTATGCTGACACCATCCACTGGGAAAGTGTACTAAAATGCAATCTTTTGTGACTTCAAGGTGAAATGACACCAGAGTTGTTTGGGCACCACATCACGCTACCCTAAACTATGGCTCACCCAAGCCTGCCTGCCATCCTATTGAGGCAGGGTTGTGTCCAGGACAAAGGAACAGCCTGTCTCGGACAAAGGAGCTGCCCTGAAGCTGGAAAGGCCAGGATGTGAGAGGATCTTTCTCCAATTCCCTGAGGCTCACAGAGACTGGTGGAGGAGGCCCAGGGCTGCCCATCCCTCACTGGGAAGAAGCATGGGAAATGGGAGCTGCCAACACGTGCAGGGCAGAGCTCTGGTGGCCTAGCATGCAGGAGGTCCTGAGTTCCATCCCCAGCACAGCATAAACTGACTTGGTGTACACGCCTGTAACCTCAGCCCTGGGGAGATAAAGACAGGAGGATCAGAAACTCAAGGTCATCCCTCTGCTACATTGTAAGTTTGGGGCCAGCCTGGTGTATGTGGGACCTTGTCGTCAAACAACAAAGCAAAGGAACAAGCTGGCTGTCCAAAGCCAGGCAGAGGTCATTGTGAGTGACACCATAGAAATGTCAGGGTGATTTACTTGCAGTCCTGAAGCTAGTGAATGGCAGATTTGGGGACCAAGGAGAAGTCACTGTGGCCTTTAGTTGCTAGGGTTTCCAACTCAGTGTCCTCTGCAGACTTAGCCTTGCCTGGCATTTTCCAGCCATAGTAGAAAAACTGAGCCAAGCTAGGATGCATAGAGATGCCTTGGAGACAGACCAGAAAGGACTTGGGTGGTCAGACCTTAGCAGCAGGACAGTGACAGAGGGCAGGCCGCCTGCAGCAAGCTTTCAAGGTTCATAAGGAGCTCTGCCCCAAGCTGATCTCACTCTGATCTGGCTAACCTCCGATCCCCATCTTTCACTCATGTTCTCCCTGACCACAATATTGCTCCATGATGGCTGGGCAACATCAGTCTTTCTGCAGCTGCTGCTGCCCCTGACTCACTCACTGAAGGTCCAGGAGTAGCTCTGGCCAGTTCTGGCCCGCCCTGAGGTACATGTGGGCTCAGACAGGCTTGGGAAGGTTATGCTTTTGAGAGATGGGTAACATGACCTGCCTGCCCTTGCTTCTTGTACCAGCACCCACGACCTTGAATGCCAGGCATTCACCATGGTCTGGTTGTTGCCTCCAGCCTCTCTGGCTGTCCCTAAGGCACATCATGGGGATAGAGGATACTGGCAGATGACTTCTTCTAGCTCATGTCCATAAGGTATCTTGATATCTTTTCCAAGGATGCTGTATGTGTGAGGCCACAGCAGCACTCTGATACCGTCCTGGGAAAGGGGGTATTTTCTAGATCAGTTGCCCACATACCTTGATGAATGAAGGAATTGGTTTTTGACACTGTCCCACAATTACCATGAACATAGCATTCTACTACCTTACTTTGTGTGTATAAAGACATCCTTTGTGTGCATGAACACATGTCAAAAGGTAAAACCTACAAAAACTTGGATGACTCTGTTTAGAATTTTCTGGAAATGTCTGGGCCTCTTTTGACCTCTGAAAGGCCCTGTCTCATAGAGAGGATGCCAAGGCAAAGCTGAAGTCAGCATCTCAGACATTTAGCAGTCTCTGCTCCTCAGTGCCTGGTGGTATTCCCCTCTATTTTGTGGGTTTGCACACCAGGCTCTCTGATCTGTGGGATTAGGCTCTTTCTAATTCTTGCATGCTGTTATAATTACTGCCCTCTGTTAAAGGTCAGGCTTTGAGGACAAATGCAGCACCTCAGCGGCCATGATCTCCTGCATCCAGAGATGGTGACAGTGCTGGCCACCAGTGGGAGGACCTAGCTCATGACCCCTCAAGTTCAGGTAATAGGGAGGCAGCTGTAAGACAGAACTCAGCTAATAGGAACTTGGAATGGAATTTGCAGGAGGAAGTAGAAAGGAGAAGAAAAAGTGGATCCAGAGCTGCACTACCCTTAGGAGTCCAAATTATAGGCTCAGCACACACAACTCAGTGTCAGGACTGTGTGAGGAGAATCTTCTGGAGAGATGGCCTTCAGGCATCAGAAGATACCAGCTTGGGGCTGGAGAGGTGGCTCAAAGGTTAAGAGCACTGACTGCTCTTGAGGAGGACCCAAGTTTGGTTCCCAGCACCCACATGGTGGCTAACAGCCATCTATACCTCCAGATTCAGGGGATCTGGCATTCTCTTCTTGCTTCCATGAGCATTATAGCATGGTGTACTCAGATACATGCAAGCAAAACCCCATACAAAGTAAATAAATAAATAAAATTTAAAAAGAAAGATGCCAGGAGCTGGAAAGAACAATCAGTGGTTCAGAGCACTGACTGCACTTACAGAGGACCTTGCTTTGGTTCCCAGCACACACATGGCGGTTGTCAACCACCCACAATTCCAGTTTCAGGGGACCTGATACCCTCTTCTGGCACTGCATGCATGAATGCACTTAGCATACACACAGGCAAAGCACTCATACACATAAAATAAAAATAAATTAAAAAAAGAAAGATACCAGCGTAAAAACAGAATAAATAACATTCATTAGAAGCCAAAGCCCCAAATGAGCACCCTGGTAATTAAGATGTGTGTTTTCAGAACATTGAGTTGACAGAATTCTAGAAATTGAAGGATTACTGAGCCTTGAGGTTTTAGATTTAAATCATTGGTCTGGGTCTCTTATTGTTTATACGTTTGAACAGAATTCTAAACCCACAGAGTTTAAGAATTAAAGTGTAAGCTGTCTAAGATAAGTATTGTAAAGTGTGCTCTTGTCTCTAGTAGTGTGGGCTGTGACTCCTGTTGCTGGCTGCACCATCTGAGGAGCTCTCCCCAGACTGCTGCTCAGATGCAACAGGGAGTGTTAAGATGAAAGATAGGACATGCTTTAATTCAAGTGTGGGTGTTGGGAGACACGCACTACGAAAGGGATCGAGGTACAATTGAGGAAGTATGGACTTCTCAAGAGAGTGGCGTCACCAGGGCTTTGGATAGCTCCTTTTATGGGCAAACTTTAATGGAAGGGATGATTACTTGCGAAAGTTAAAGTGGGGTGGGGGATTCCAGAGTAGGTGTGGTTTTTCCAAGAATAAGCTTTCTTCCCTTTTTGTCCTTCTATGGGGCTTTCCAGATGTGTCATGGTATCAGATGCATGATGGGAAAGGCAAGGCTAACAGTATAAAGATGTCAAAGGACAGCAGGCAGCCATCTGGGCTACCAGCAGGTTTGGTGGTCTTCTTCCACCGTTGTTTGAGCATCACGTGGTATCCTGCCATCAGGCGGTTCTGTGGTTGTGTCTCTTCTTCCTAAGTCTGTGTAGCTTGTCTCAGTCCCTCACTTTGAAGAGTTTAAAGGCACTGGCTTTTTTAGCTTGCTGTGTGATATCGGGCAAGTTCTTCACTTCTCTGAGCCTCGGTTTTCTTGTCTATAGTTGGGCAGGGGTGGGGTGACTTGGACCTGATACTTCCCAAAGCCTCAGGCTTTGGCCTGCGATGTTTTTCTGGTTGTCAGCTGTGTCAATCCATTTCTTTCCTTAGGTATTGGTCAGAGCACTCCAGAGAAAAATAACGGGAATGAATACATCCATAACAAGATGTTCACTTTCAGGATTGGGTGTCTGGTACTTCACAGGCCCCAGTCTACAGGACAGCCCTGAAGGCTGCAAACTCGGGCTGAGTCAGTGTACTCCCAGGACCTCAAACTTTCCCCTGGCAGAAGTGTGTCCAACCTTTTGATATTGCTGTATGACCATCTTCTACAAAGTTCTTTGCAAGGGAGTTACAGAAAGACTCAAGGATCACACGACACCTGGCTGGCAGGTGGAATCTAGGAATGACCAAACCCCTGACCTAAGCAAGCATGAGGTGTTAGCGTGTACCTTTCTCCTAGGAAAAGAAGATGTGGTGATTGTAGTGTGTGTGTGTTGGGGGAGGGGAGGTGCTGTGGAGATGCAAACTGGGATTCGGGTGAGGAGCCACCTCCTGCGAGGGGGTGTGAGGATGATGCAGAAGGGGGCAGAGGCCCTGCCCAGAGCCCAGCCCATGTCTGGTTGGAAGAGGAGGTCTACTCCCATTAGGCCAGTAGGATTCTGGGCTCCCACCCTCATTGCAGCAGAGTGAGAGCGGTGTGTGGGACGGCTTTCCCCTCTCTGCTCAGTAGAACACCTTCTCCAGGTAGGAGTTCAGGAACATGCCAGTAGGATCCAGCCTCTCCCGGATCACACAGAACTTTGGAAAAGCTGGGTACATTTTCTCGAAGTCCTTTCTCGTGCAGTTGTGGGCCTGTGGAAGCAACCAGAAGAGACAGACCTCATCCTCACCGAGTTGGCAGGTCAAGCAGGACTGCAGGTCAGGCACTCAGAGTCCCTACACCTGAGTGTGTTATGACACTATGCCCCCAGATACATACATGAACACACTGCAGACCCCTGAATAAAGGGGTCTGGGGGGCAGTGTAGAGATGGCTCAGTGGTTAAGAGCACTGGCTACTTTTGCAGAGGACCTGGGTTTGATTCCCTGTACCCACATGGTGGCCAACAACCACCTGTAACTTCAGTTCCAGGGAATCCGACGCCCTCTTCTGACCTCCATGACAGTGTAAGACACAGGTGTCCTTACACACAAGCAGGCAATACACTTGTACACATAAAATAAAAATAATAAATACAATTTTTTTAAATTAAAAAAATAAAGAGTCTGGAAAGTGAAGTCATAGGAAGTTACACACAACACTGGGATTCCCATCCTGTGGCACCACGGAAGGGCCCTGGTCTCACCTCTGCACGAGTCCTCACTTTCCCATCTGTTAAGTGGGTGACCTGATGCCTGCCTTGTCTTTGCCCACAGGCGCGCTGTGAGAGTCAGATAAAGTGTAGGAGGAGACGTTTGTGTGAAAACCCCAAGAGCATGGCGATGTCTGGACTTCGGGGGCATCGGAGGAGACAGAGTCGCTTCCACCGTACAGGAGGGGACAGGGTCTGAGAAGGGCATGCTCAGCTGCATCTTTGCTCTGTGGGTCAGCTGGGGCCTCCGAGGATTTGGGAGTAGTGGCTCCCTCTGGTGGAGGCCAGGCACATAGCATCTGCCCTGTGACTCCCAGGCGCAGGGGATTCGCCTGAAGTTCTTACCTTGGCCCAGTGAGGTCTGCCCCCAAACTTCTTCATGATGGTCTCATAGGCTAGCCAGTAGTCCAGCCGTGGTACATCCTTGCCATAGGGCCTGGGATGGGGAGGCAGAAAGTGGGTAACTGGTCCTGTCCCATGGTGTCCTACTCAGGGCCTCAGGCACTTTCTCCACCCCTAGCTCTCACTTCCCAGGTGATGGGAGGTCAGGCTGGCTCAGCTTTCAGGGCAGTGCTGGAGGGACCAGCACCTGAGGGCTTCTACTTCAAAGGATCTCGCAGACTGTGTGCCCCCTTGTGTATTAATCAGTTTGTACCTGGACCTTATTGTGAGTTTGATCTTTGCCAAAGACCCCTGTGGTTATGGAACTAAAGGTTCCTATTGCCCAATATCTTTGCTGTTTACCTACATTAGATACACGAGTACAAATGAAAATACACAGTAGTAATGTGTTGTGCAGGAGTGCAGGCTAGCAACAGCCAGGGTATAGAGCAGGGTACACCACCCAGGACAGTGCCAGGACACTAGGTGATGTTCCTTGTGATGCAATCGCTAACAATGTGCTTGTCAGAACACATCTTCATTGTAAGCAATGCACGAGTGTGATACAACACAGTGCCTACCCACCCACAATACTTACAATACTCACACATATTATAACACAATACTCACATACTACTTACACAGATGATTCTCATAACACAGTATTCACACACAATTCTTACACACAGGACACTTTCACACTTAATACACAACACTTAAGCATGATATTCATACACAATATTTATACATGTAATATTCACATTCACATAAAACATGTATATATAATACACAGTACTCACATCACATACAATACTTAAACATACACACACACGCGCACACACACACACACACTATGGCTACTGCCTTGGAACATCTGGTTGACCTCCTTCATGTCTGGAAAGCATGGCCAAGTAACCTAATGAATGCCTCAGGTCAGTCCTCCTGCACATTTACTGAGCTGAGCCTGGCTGACTGATTCGCAAAGCCTCTAGCATTTCAGCCAAGCTCGTCTGAAATGCATCACATGCGTCTTATGCAACTGTCCCTTCTGCATTTGAGTTCACGAGGAGTGAAAGGGGGAGGAGATATCCCAGACAGCTGATGTGTGAGCCTCACCACAATTTGTGTATCTCTAGGAATAAATTACTGCTCCCCAATCATCTTTCAGAAACTCTTTTGTGGCCTTCAGGGCCCCCTCAGAAGCATGTGTTTTTTGATTGTCCCTGGCTTTGCAGTAAGCTTTGGGTCTTAGACGTGGGGAAGGCCCTCTCTAGTTGGGTTAGGGTGGCCAGGTGTTAACTTGGTGTACCATCCTGACTGATGGGAGAAAAGAGAGTCAGCTACGGGCACAGGCTCAGCCCGTGCCTGGCAGAGCTGCTGGGATCAACAAATGCATCCACGTAGGCAGCACCAACTTCAGGCACCATCCTCGCTCTCATTAAACCTAAATTGGCCTCAGAACATTGCTCAGCACAGCACAGATTTCAGGCTAGCAGAAACTCCCTTGTAGCATGGGCACCTGAGCTCAAATATATTGCTCACTCATGATACCAGCCTCACACATGGCAGATATTCCTAACTGATATTAATTCACCAGTAGCATTAATAATAGGGTGAGACACCACAGACTATAATGGTATATGTCACAAGAGGGGTATGCTATAAAAACTCAAAGGAGCAGAAGACCATGCTCAGCTATGAGGGTCAGTGTAGACCCATCTAGAGAGGGTGGCTCAGACCAGGCACTGAAAGGCTGGAGGAGAAGGCTGTCTTCACGTATGAGGGGACAGGCTCCGCTCCCCACCCCTGTCTGCTGTCCGCCAGGCAGCAAGCTGTCACCTGTACATGATGATGTTCATGTAGCAGCTGTCCCTCTGGAAGCAGGGGCTCAGCAGGATGTCATCCGCTCGGGTGAAGCGCACCTCCACGGGGTAGTGGGCCACCACCTTGGGGTGCGCCTCCAGCACGGCCTTCAGCTCCAGCAAGGCTTCCTTGGTCTTCTCCCTGCCCTCAGCCCAGGGGACAGGATTCAGACCTCAGGGCCAGAGGGACTAGTCCAGACCCTCTGCCGTGGCTCTGTATAGGCTCCCAGCCCCATAAGACCTCAGCCTGAGACACACAAGGAGATGGGAACTTCAGATCACATTTCTCATGTAGCCCTGGGAGAGGGCCTTACCTAGGGATGGCCCAGTCCTGCACGTGCTGCTTGAAGCGACACTCGTAAGTGAGGATCTTGTGGCTGATGTTGCTGCTCTCCTTCTTACAGTTGAACAGCAGCCAGAAGAAGAAGCGGTTGATCCAGCCCACGAGGCAGGGCAGAAAGGTGCTACAGGGGACACAGAGGTGCGGACCTGGCATTTATTGAACACTAGCTGTGTGCAGCATGGCGTGCATCCTATCCAAACCGATGCCTCATCCCTAACATGTTCCTGTCCTTCTGTGGCCTTGTTGACTATCTAGCTCAGAACTGTATGCGGTCTGGAGCCAAGCGTTCTTCCACTAGCCACGTGCTGGTTCTGGTGGGGACACTGCACACGTTTTCACATCAGTCACCACCGACAGCAATTTGGACTGTTTTCAGTGTCCTCCCTCCATGCCACATGATGACAGATGTCCTAAAGCCTGGGGCAAAGCTAAGTGGCTTTTGACTCAGCTTCATAAAGACGGTGCCATTCACCCTTTGAGAGCTCTTAAGTCCTGCCGGATTTTCTAGTCTCTCTCCGCTTCCTGTGCCTGCTTAAAGATGTGACTGCTGGACTTTCTGCTCCAGTCACCTCCTCCCGCCATGCCTCCCCACCACTACAGACCCTTGTCCCTGGAACTGTAAGCTCACCCTTAAAATGAATGGCTTTGGTCAGTGTTTTTGTCACAGCAACAGAAAAGCAACTAATACTGTCAGGAAGTAACAGAACTGGATTTTTCTTTTGTAATGATTAGCCTGCGTGCTGGGTGCAGAGATGCAGGGGGAGCAGGAAGGGGCTGCTGTGGGGCTGAGGGTGGTGCCAGTGTGAAACTGGGGGACGCTGAGAAGTGGATGCATCTGAGGTTGGTTCTGTAGACAGGCTGGACTTGACCTAATCACCAACAAGCTGCAGTTCCATCATGGCCCACCTCGGTCTGCAGCCCCCAAACAGAGCTTTCCTTGTGATGAGAGACTTGGAGTGACAAGAAGCTGAGAGTGGGAAGCGTGGAAGGCAACCCCTGTCGCAAAGCGTGACGGCCAGCACTTTGTACTCTACCCACATGTCAAGAGTTATCTAAAGGGCTTAAATAATCTCAGATGTCTTTAGTTGGCTTGGGTGCCAGGGGGGTGGCTTCCAGGAGGAAGTGAGAGGCGAATGGCACAGACGCGACAGAGTGAAATTCTAGGAACTTCCTCATGTCCTCCTATTGGGAGATGACCCAGAACAAGAAATCCAGGTGGACACATGCGCCACATGGTCCCCCTTGCTGACAGTGTTGTACCTTCTACCCCCAGCTGTGCACCACTGGGGACTAAATCTACAGTCTCAGCACCACTGGGCTAGTCACTCTGTGAAAGCAGTGATCAGCCTACCTACAGAACCACCTAGTCTACGTCTGGACTCTCCTGCCATCTACTTGTTCCTGGTCTGGGCATGTCCTCCTTCCAGAGATGACTGGTGATGTGGTTTGGAATGAAGAGTTTCCCTCAAAAGGGAAAAGCACTTGTTAAAGTCTTGGTCATACACAGAGGCTTGGTCATTAGCTGATGGTACTCTTGACAGGTAGTAGGATCATGGGGGTGGGTGTCAACTTTATTAATGGGTTAGAGTATCAATGAGTTCACAGCTGTGTGAACTGTCAGGCGGTGGGGCCACAGTGTCTGTGCCTCTGTGTGTGTGTGTGTGCCTCTGTGCGTGTGTGCCTCTGTGTGTGTGTGCCTCTGTGTGTGTGTGTGCCTCTGTGTGTGTGTGTGATGCCTCTGGAAGTGTATCTTACCCTCAGACTTCCCTTTCTCTCTTTCTGCTTCCTGTCAGCCATCAGGTGAGCAGATCTATTCTATTGTGCCTCATGATCATGACTGTCCACCTCAGGCCCACAGCAATGGAGTCAAACAACCATGGATGGAAATCGCTGAAGCCATGAACCAAAATTCATCTTCCCTCCTTTAAGTTGATTTTCTCAAGTATTTGTCACAACAGTGAAAATAAACCAAGTGACATCTGGAATCCATCCATCTATCCACCACGCCCCACTTTTCCCGCCACCACTGTCTCCACGTCTTCGTGGGCATCATTGTGAACTCGTGCTGTGACCCCCACCCCCCGGCTTCCCTCCTGCCCTGCCCACCCCCCTGGCTCGTAGCTTCTGGGTGGTTCATTTAAACATATGCCTTCAAATTTTCCATTGACTTCCCTTAGGATGAACCTCGAGTTCTCCAGGTGATCCAGCTGTGTGGTCAGGATGGAAACCACAGCCCTAGACCCAGGAGCTAGAGCCAATCTGCGTATGTAGAGGCAAAGGAGTTATTGTTCTGATGGACTACATTTCAGTAGCGTGTGGCCGCTGAGATACAGCATTCCTACCTGGTCCAGAGCAGGAACTCCAGTAAGTAGAATCCAACGGCATAGTCCCAAAACCAGTTAGTTGAAGAGGAGGGGGCCTGGGAGGAAGAATATGTCATGAGTTAGGTACCAGGGACTGAATTGCCTTCTGGCTTGTTTATCTTAATGTTCCAATAGGGGAGACATGTCCCAAGAGTGACTTCATGTTGGAGAGGAGGGTGAAAAGTAAGGTGACCCACTCGGACAACTTTAAGCTGAGCCAGTTTCTACTCTCCATCTCTTTCTTCTCATGATTATTACTCTATGTATACTGGGCATAATGCAGGGTGGGCCTAGCTAGGCCACCTGCCAGGAGGAATGGAGGAATGGCTCTCGTGGATGTGGTGCTCCACACCGGTTGGTTGTGAAGCCAGTTTCTGCTCAGCACCTGGAGGGAACCTGATCCACCTGGGAACAAACTGCGATTGGCTGTGGTCAGGACCCCACCCCATAAGGCTATTGGCTAACAAGACCTATACGACTCTCTGCTCTTTCTTGAATAAATGAGTTTGTGGCAGACCACCCCACCACTGCTGGCTTTCTGCTCAACTCCCGGAGTGGGTGTCTTGACTCTGCGCCTACTCACCCCTCCCCCACGGTGGAGATCCTTCGGTCCCCCTCGGGCTGGTCCTGAGTGCTGGGACCCCGACATATGTATGTGTTTATTAATTTCTTTTTAAAAATTACATTTCTTTATTTATGTGCACTTGTGTATGTGGGCATAGGCTATGTAACAGATATGGCGGTCAGAGGACGGCTTGCAAGAGTCAGTTTTCTCTTTCTACCATGGTGGTCCCAGGGACGGAACTCAGGTCCTCAGGCTTGGCAGCCAGTGCCTTTACCAGCTGAGCTATTTTACTGGCCCTCATTTATTTTTCATAAGACAAAGATACCACCTGTCTCTCCTCTTTAGATGCAACGTGCCAGATATCCAGTGGCTGCCCTTTAAACCCTACACAGTCCTCCTATTCACCATAGGATTTAGGGTGCCATTGACATTCATTACACAGTTTTAAAAAATTGTGTGTGTGTGTGTGTGTGTGCACATAGATGCACATATATGTGGAGGCCAGAGATTAACACTGGATGTCTTCTTCAGTCATTATCCACATAATTTTTTGAGACTGAAGCTTACTACGTGACTACACCAGCTGGCCAGTGAGCTGCAGGGTTCTCCTGTCCCCACTTCCCCAGTGCTGGGGTGCTATGTGGGTGCTGGGGCTCAAACTCGAGGCCTCATGCTTGTATGGCACGGCCTTTCCTGACTGTCTGAGCCATCTCCTTGGCCCCGTTAGTGATGGCTTTGCTTTCTTCTGCTGATAAACAGCAGCCTGTTTGCTAAGTACACAGGGAGGGTGGGGATGACAAAGCTGTCTTTTCAATGGAAGAACCGGAGGCGGAGAGATGAGGTGTTACGAGGAAGGAGAGGTGCATGAGGGTGTCTGTGCTCCAGCCCAGCTGTCTGGGGCTTGAATTCATCTTCCTTGGTCCAGCCTATGTTTTTCTCTGTTTCCTTCTCCTTACATCTTGGCTCGCAGACACATCGGACCCCCACTTATCCACCTTCTTCCTTCTGTCCTCTCACCTGTCTGCTTCTCTCTTCGTATTTAATGAAACTCCCATCTCACTGGCCATGAGGATGACAAGTGTCAGTCACCGTGGGAGGAGGGCATACAGGCTATGCACGTGGTGAGGGTGGAGAGGGTGTGTGCTCATGACTGGCAGCCCCCTGCTCCAGGACACTGTGCAAAGCTGGGCACGTGCTGTAGCTACCTTGTTGGTGTGGTCTTGGTAGATGATGCTGACGTTCTCGCTGTGTGGGAACCAGAGGAATCGGAAGTATTCTGACTTCTTTAGGTGGCTGTCCAGGTTGTCGAGGACCTGGTACAAGAGGAAAGAGCTGACCTTCCCTGTCAGCACAATTTGACTGAAACATCCAGATTAGGAAATCCCACCTCTGGGTGGGCCCTCGAGGGAGTCTCCAGACATAATTAGATCAAGTATTTACTTCTATAGAGAATAAACCGAGGCCCATTATATCTGAGTTTCTTGGGATTTTCCTATGACTAACACTCTTTCTGTAGAGGGTTCTGATCTAATCAATGGGCGAATCTCTTGATAGATTCATAATCTTATGGCATCTGGTTTGGTTGTGAATGGTTGGAGGTAAGACCTAGTTGGAGGAAGTTGGTAACTGGGGATTGTGTCTTTCCCTGGCTTCTTCCTGGATTCCTTTCTCTGCTTCCTGGTTAGTATGATGTGAACTGCTCTGCCTCAACATACTCTCCCTGCTGTGATCGGTAGAGCCCTCTGAAACTAGAAGCTCAAATAAATCTTCCAACCTTTGTTTCTGTCATGCATTTGGTGACCACCATGAAAAGAAGCTAGTACAGGAAAAGAGAGTTAGTCAAGAAATCCCAAGAAACACTTTAAGTCCAGATGTAGTGTGCCTCAGTTTATTCTCTATAGGAGAAATTGCTTGAAATGGTTCTAACATTGCCAAATGACATGGAGTGAGTCTTAAAATGTGCACGGTGTAAAATGGCTTACATACATATTAGCTTCTCCCAAGTAGCTTAGAGGATATCTTGTTGTCTTAGCTTAAGAAGCTACGAACTGCATGTATAAAATGGGGCTGATGACCGTAGCAATATGGTATAGTTATGAAGAGTAAATGAACTAATATGTCTAGAAAGTACTTAAAATGATACCAGGCACATAGAGTCACTATACAGGCATCAACTCCTGCACCTTATCTTGTGATCACCATCACTATCATCATCATTATTACCATCATTGTCACCATCAATATCATCATCATCATCACCACTCGCCATCACTATCACCACTACCACCACCACTACCATCACAATCACCATCACTGTCATCATCATCATCATCATCATCACCACTACCATCACCCTCACCACCCACCACCACTTTCATCATCACCACTATCATCATCACTATCACCCAGCATCACTATCACCACCACCATCATCATCACCATCACTATCATCATCACTATCACCCACCATCACTATCATCATCACCATCCACCATTGCTATCATCATCATCATCATCATCACCACCACCATCACTATCATCATCATCACTACCACCATCATTACATCAACATCACTATCACTCTCACTATCCACCATCACTATCATCACCATCACTATCATCATCATCATCACCACTACTATCAACTATCATCACAACTACCATCATTGTCTTCATCATCATCATCATCATCACCACTACCATCACCCTCACCACCCACCATCACTACCATCACAATCACCATCACTGTCATCATCATCATCATCATCATCACTACTACCATCACCCTCACCACCCACCATCACTTTCATCATCACCACTATCATCATCACTATCACCCACCATCACTATCATCATCACCATCCACCATTGCTATCATCATCATCATCATCACCACCACCATCACTATCATCATCATCACTACCACCATCATTACATCAACATCACTATCATCACTCTCACTATCCACCATCACTGTCATCATCACCATCACTATCATCATCATCATCACCACTACTATCAACTATCATCACAACTACCATCATTGTCTTCATCATCATCATCTCTTATCTACACATAGTAGATCCTGATATTGCTCAGCTAATTATTGCCAGATAGAAACAGTATCACAGTATAAATCATGTCTCTCTGAAACCCACCAGCCAGATGCAAGACAAGTTTGGAAGCAAAACTTGTTATGCTTTGGAGTTGACAGGCAGCTATGGAGTTGAGGAAAAATCCTAGTCTTGGAATGAATAAATTCTGGATTGAAATCTTGAATCCTAGTGGAAATATAACAATGCCATTTCTCAGCTCTGGATCCCCAAAGAGGCTTGCTCACCTCCCCACCTGGGGTGGCTCCATGATTCAAGGGCAACTCAGATCTGGGTTAGGTGCAATGCCCTCCATGGCACTGAGTGGTTCCTGAATGGTGGAATCAAGCCAGGCCCATTCCATTATGAAGTGAACCCTCTTCAGCCCAGTCTCATGAGCTGTCCTACATGGAAGCTGTTGGTCCTTGGGGTTGTGAGGCTCCTTGATCTGACTCATATGTCTCCTAGGAGTACAGGAGTTTGGTACCAGAGAAATCATTACTTCTTTAATATTATGGTGTGAAGGGTCCTTATGGGTGCTGTTCATGTGGAGTTAGAGTGCTATTAAGTGGTTACCAGGTGTCTGAACCAAAGCAGAGTTCTATGTCCATTGTTGGGATGGTCATCAGTGGATTGCCACTCAAGAGAGGGGTGAGCACCAGCACATCAAAGTCAGTGTGTCACCGGGACCAATCCTTCTCCTTAGGGATGGGGGGGTGATGCAGGCGGCCAGCTGTGCTCGTCACATTGCATTAAGGCTTAGTTAGCATAAAGGGTAAAAGGGTGACAGCCATTTCTAAAATCCCATGTCTGCTGACTACCTGTGACTCCAAATTGACTGAACTGCGAGAAGTTGGCAGCATTGAGAATGTGTCCTAAAAAGGTGTGTAGGCCAGTCTGCCTTCAGCATCTCCTTCACGAGGAACGGAGTACCTGACAGTCCTACTCTGCAGCTAGAAGCTTGGATTCTAATTCTCCTTGGGCCCAAAAAGGACCTTTTCCCTTAGTAGGGCTTCAGTCGACACTCAAAAAAATCATATTATATATCTTTAAAAGAAACAGCACTGGAGAGCACAGAACTGGATCCGAGGACCCCACAAGGGGGACAGGAGGAGACAGGAAAATCTGAGAGAGGACAGAGCTTCTTACGCATTCTTGACCAACTGGTCACCCTTTGACCTTCAGCTGGGCACAGCCATGTACCCTGTGGACCCTGGGGAGAAAAAGAGGCCACCCCTGAAAGAGAAGACCCTTGCTCTGCACAGCTAATTGCTCACCAGCTGGAGGGAGAGAGGCAAGAAGGGAGGGAGAGGGTTACATGTCAAGAGGTAATGACATTTGTGAGCAAAAGAAGCAGACCTAGAACAGCCAGTCTCAAATCCACACATTCCCCAGCAGCACTGGAAGACGAGTATCTCCAAAAACAAAACACCAGAGAGGAGAGGAGTGGGGGGTCCCTGAGGTGAGGGGCAGTGAGACAGGGGAGCCACACACACTGCTCCCTTGAATAGTGACAAACAAGGGTCCCAAGAGGAGAGCATCCATCCATCAAGGACTCTGACTCACAAGTGAAAGTACAATTCTGTTCGCTATGTCCTCAGCCACTAGCTGGAGTGGTTCCTGACCTCAGGGACCAGGTCTCAGAACTGCCATCAGATGCACCTCACCTCAGGGACCAGGCCTCAGAGCCGTCCTCAGATGCACTAGAAGAGGGAGCTCGGTAACACCAGTGACGTCCCTCTGGCTCGGGGTACAAGGAGCGGGGCGTGGAGCAGTCTTGCTTTGCTTTATTTATTTTTTTGGGGGGGCTGGGAATGGAACCCAGGCCTTCACACATCCTGGGCAAATGCTCCACTACAGAGCGCCAATCATAGTTCTAGGGAACAGCTTTGCCTCCAAGCACTGTCCCAGTTTGCAGAACATCAGAGCCGAGAGCGACACACGTGAGAACACTGGGTCCAATCTCACTTTGAAAAGACAGTCAAATGGAGGCCCAAAGAGTTTAGAGGCATGTGATCAAGGTCACAAGGAGAGAACTTCCCAACCAGGCTCGAGGGTGTTGCCTCCTTCCTCAGACCATTCCCTTCCACGGTGTTGTGTAAATTTGTGCGTGTGTGTTCACGCATATGCATACCTGTCTATTTTGCCCTTTGAGGGGGATACTGTGATTTCTGTTTCTCCATGTGTCCCACAAACCTTTCAATGTCAATGTGAATTGGAAATCTTCACAGGAATGTCATGTCTGATGAACAAATTTCCATGTGGTGAGTTGAAGTCAACACTTCGAACTCTGACCACAACCATCAGCCTGTGTAGGTATAGATACATGTTCACATGTGTATATGTATGTGTGTGGCTGTGTATGAACAGAGCATGTGTGCATCTGTTCCTGTGAGTATGCAAGTGTATACTTCTGCTCCTGTGTGAGCATTGTGAATGTGCATGTCTGCATGTGTGTACTAGTGAATACACATGTACATGCATGCATCTGTGTGCACATGAATATGCATGTGTGAGTATGCTCATGTACATTCATATGTGTGCTTGCGTGTAAGTGTGCAAGCATATGAGCACATGAATTCTTGTGTGTGAGTATGCATGTATATATGTGTGTATGTGTGCATGTGCATGTTTGTGCTTGTGTTCAAGTGTGCATGTGTATGGGCTTGTGTGATGCTGGGGTGGGAGAGGCAGCCCAAGATGAAGCTCCAGTAGACCCAGGACCTGTCTGTAATTAGCCTCCATGCAACTCAACTGGTCAAAGAAGATTGGCAGGAGACTGTCGATGCACTCAGTCCTGGTATCTTACTGGGAGTGCAGGGAAAAGGTGATCTCTGGTAGAAAGAAGTAAGTCCTTTATCCCTGGGCCAGAGTCTTCATTCTAAGCACATTCTGGCTGAACTGGGAGCAGGACAAGATTCAACAATGTAGCCTGCCTGCAGGCCCACCAACCTGCGTGATGGACCCTGGTCCTGGCCGCCCAGTGCTTCCTTGCCTGTTAGATCGTCCCTCCTCAGCCTGCCAGCCCTCGTCAGCATCTGTTCTCATGGAGGTCCACAACGGCCTCCTGTGATAGATCGGACATGGTGTTGGTCTCTGACTCCCTGCAATGCTGATGCTGTGGAGCCCTCTGATGTGGACAGCCAGTACCTATTGCTTCAGGAACCCCTCCATCTCCTCGCCTTCTTCACTCCTGTCTGGCTAATCCCTGTGTCTGTTTCACAGCCCCTCTGTGTCCTCTCATCAGCCAATGCCCTGTCCTCAATGGCCATTTCTTTGGGTGATTCACATTCTCAGTGACAATTGCCAAGGAGGCTGAAGACATTTGTCACAGGCTGAGCTGTGTCCCCTAGATTCCTGCACTGAAGCCCTACCTTCAGCGCCTCAGAACACAGCTATATTTGGAGACAAGACCCAGCTCCAAGCTTGTGGTGCCTCCCATGGTAAGGAAATCATGGCATGTCCTTCCTTGGGCAGCTGGGAGTCAGTGCTTTGTAAGAGTAGCAGCTGACGCTGCTGTGACAGTGCTCTGCCCAAATCTTTCCGTGTCCACATGTTGGCCACCCCTGAGCTTCCTCTGGATTTTACAGTCCACCAGGGTTCTGATCACAGTCTGCCTTAGGTCAAGTAAAGTGAGATCCCCCTCATGCAAGGGGCCAGAGGCCTATAAGCGCTGCTTGAAGGCCAGAATCCCTTGTCAGATCCTCCATTTGTCCTCGGAGGCCAAGCAGTGGCAAGCAAGGGCCATACCTCCTGGAGGGTGGAGGGAAAGGACGTCTCTTGCAGGTGGAACTGTGGCACGCACTGCAGGGTAACAGTGAGGATGACGCCCAAGCAGCCTAGATGCACCCGTGCGGCTTGGAACACATCTGCATTGCTGGACTCTGAGCATTCCAGAACGACCCCTTCGGCTGTCAGCAGGGTTAGTGCCACCACCTAGCAGAGGGAGAGCAGCCACGCTTCAGAGTCCACTCAGCCAGTGCCACACTTTCTGGCTTGTCTTTGGAATGGAGGTCAGGTGGTCCCTACGCCCAGGGCTCACTGGGGCCAATCACACTGAACTTCCTAGCCAGGACTACTGTCACTATCTGAAAGGGCAGACTAGGAGTTGGGTGAGAAATGGGTGTGGGCAAAGGGAACCCATGACTGGGTGGGCATCAGCCCTCAGCAGAACGGGGCCCATCATCACGTGATGTCATATGAGATCCTTCTGGTTTGACTGCCTTCCCTCATCCTGTGGCCTCATAGGAGGTGCCAGCCTCCTCTGCCTGGAGGTGTGCAAAGCACAGACAGAAATCCTCAGGAAAGGTGCTTGGCAAGGTGCAGTGAGCATGTGTGTGCGCTGGGATGGGCCAGCTCCACTGTACCAACATACTCTGGAGCAGGATCCCAGCAGCCTTGCCCAGTCATGTGGAGCCATATCCTTTAGGTAACCCTCTCCCAGAGACATCCTGCTGCCCAGACACACTTGCCCAGAAACTTTGAGTTTCTAAAAGTACTAGGGTATTCAGTTGCAAACTGATGGGGGTTCCTGTGATCTCCACTTTCAGGGGGGAAACCTTGTTATGACTTGACGTCTTCCACATTTAATATGGATGGAAATTGCTTCTGACATATGTAGTTGGGGGTTGGTGGCTCAGGGCGATAGGGCAGCAACAGCTGAATGAATTCTGATTAGCAGTGACCAGGGAACAGAGATAAGGATCTGGCAGAAATGAGGCATGGTGGCTGGGGGCGGGGGGAGGCTGCTTCAATGACTATTGCAAAAACTCGACTCTGTTTAAGAGTTGGAGCTTTGAAAAAGAGCTCGCCTGTGAGAGGCTTCAAAGGCATGTAAAGACCTGTGAAAGATGCTGCTGCTGAATCAAGACAGATATAACTTCATCAGTGGATTACTTTAGGGATGATCTATAATCTGGTGAAGATAGTGGAAATTAAGGGTTGGGGCCTAACCAGAGGGGTACATTGTTGGGGCTGGGCCCTGGGTCGATCTGTCTTGTCCCTGGTGCCCACTCTTGCCATCTCTGCTTCCTGACGGCTGTATGGTGAACAGCCTTCCACCACACCACAGATCTAAAATCAGTGGAACCAGTTGACCATGGACTGATCTTCTAAATCTTTCTTCCTTGAAGTTGATTTTCACTGGTACTTTGTCACAGTGACAGAAAGCA
Source organism: Eospalax fontanierii (assembly GCA_035773235.1). Lineage (NCBI taxonomy): Eukaryota > Metazoa > Chordata > Mammalia > Rodentia > Spalacidae > Eospalax > Eospalax fontanierii. The sequence continues at coordinate 54,725,090 of CM069542.1, read as the reverse complement.
ACTCACAGGCCTGCTGTTGGCAAAACATGTAAAATCAAAGAGCAGGCCCTTCTCTAGTCTTCCAAGCCTACTCAGCTGGGCTTCTGAAGAGAAGTGACCAATAAATCCTATGTGCATTTGGATGCACGGCCACTTCAAATTAATTTCATTGTGTGGAAACTGATGTGCCCCTGGACATCAGTCCTGGAGAGTAAATTATGATGGAGTTCAGATCTTGGGAGGTGGCATCCAGGACATATCAACCCTCCAGTTACTATTAAGCTCTACCTTGGGCAGTCAGCCCAGCTTGAGGAAGAGATGGTAGTGACCATGGAGGATTCCAAGTGCCAGGACATCAGGCTCCTTCTACCACCACTTAACAGGTGATGTTTCATGATCTCCATTGGTCCTCTCTCTGCGGCTCTTCATTTTAGTGTAGGAGTTTGACAGCATTGTATCTGGACATCTTCCAACATGCACACACCCAGTGAGTGGTGGATGTAGGTTGAGATCCAGATTTGAGTTCCAAACTAATGCTCTTAATGCACTTAGGACTCTTGTCAACCTAAGTGTAAGAAAGCTTTCTGAGGTTAAGAGCACTGGCTGTTCTTGCAGAGGACCCAGGCTCGATCCCAACACATGGTAGGTAACAACTGTCCATAATTCCTCTTCTGACCTCTATGGGCATTGCATGACATGGGTGCACTTACATACATGTAGGCAATACACTCATATACATAAAACAAAAATAATAAATAGTTTTTAAAGCTTTTTGATCAAGGTCATAGTTGTCTTGTCCCTGTCCCAGCCCTTGCCTCTATTGCTATGCTGGGATACCATGTCCTGTCTGGCTCCTGGTTATAACTCCCAGTAGGGATGGCATCCCTTGTCCTGTCTGTGGTACCTGTGAGGATGCAGCAGGGTGGAGGTGGGAGTCCCTCAGGATGAGTAGAGCATTGACAGACTCAGGGTCCATGCGGAGCTAGGCTACCCTGCCATGGGGCACTCACCTGAGTGGGCAGGATGCCGTGCTTGATCCCTGTGTTGTGAGTTCCAGACCCAATGACGCCAGCCACCGTCACTTCGGACACGGCTCCCAGACTGGGCTCAGCAGAGAGAGCAAGAGGGACACCAGAGAGCAGTTACGTTTCTCAGATGGAGTCGGGGGACCTTAGGGCAGAAGACTTTACCCCACACCCATGAGGGCCCAGCTTGTGGCCAACCCTTCTCTCTAGACCTTAGTTTCCTGATCTCCCTGGGCCATCAGATGTGCTGGTGGGGACAGCGGTCAGTTTGTGGGGAGGTCCGCCTGCTCCCGCGTCCGCCACGCTGCATCCTCACCTCACCCTTCTCCACCCACTGTTGGTATCTCCTCCAAGCATGGCTGTTCCAAGACTCCTCTGCCCACAGCCCAAGGTTTACGGGACTGCCTTGTTTCTAATCACAACATCCCAGTGGGACTGTGTGGGTGAGCCTCTCTGAGCCAGATGGGAAGGTCGGGGAGAAGGCCTTGCTACCTGTCCTTCTTGGAAACCCACACAGGGTCCTCAGAGCGCTAGTAGAAAACTGACCCATTTGCCTAGGGATCCAGGCCCAGAATAAGGAAGGCTGAACCTGGGGCCTCTGTGTTCCAAATTTGTCACGAACACTGACCTATCACCCTGTCTGCTGCTGGCCAGTTTCTGCACCTGCCTGCCCCTTTGCTACAGCTCTTGGCTGTGGGGGCTGGATTTTATGTCTTTGCTTCTCCAGAGCCTGAGAAAGGTTCACACATGGCAATAGTCACTCTGAGAATGTCCCAGCTGCCCTGACCCTTAAAGAAGTGGGGATAATGGTTTCCAAAGTGCAGAGGAACTGAGACCTCAGGCCTATGCTAGGCAGACTGAAGTGAGCTGACTGACTCCACCAGAAGACCAGTCACAGGCTTCTTTAGCTGCAGTAGCTTGCCACACCAGTGTTCAAAACTCACTGCTTTCTGACAGGTGAAATCCACAATTAGACACTTAACTTCTTTAGCAGCATTCGAGCGCTTGTATTGGTGGAAACCCCTGACACTAAGTGTGAGCAATAACAAACATCTACGGATGGAGGGACGTGAAAGCCATCGGTAGACCTGACGCGAAGCCCCTCGGCTCAACCACCTGCTCTTCTGTTCCTCCCAGGGCTGACTTGGCATGTCCTTGTGTTTCGATCCCTCGAGTATTTATTAAAATGGTCTTTGGAAAGCATCAGTCTTTGGCTGTCTGGCCCCTGTTCAACACCTTTGTTCAGTGCTCTGCTCAACTTTGACCTATTTCTTTCTATTTCCACATAACAGCCCTTGAACTCATGAGAGATGACTAGGGCGGGGCTCTGAGGCAGAGGTGTGTTCTGGAAAGTATGGCTGTCTGGTTCTTGGCCAGATCCTTGAGTTTGGGGTTTCAGGTGAGACTAGGAGCTGGCACATCTGGGGCTCGGGGAGGGCCTCTTACTTGGACAGGGCCAGGCCATGCTTGTCCAACTGTGGGTGCAAATCAGCCAGGAAGATGCCGGCCTCCACCGTCACCTGCTTCTTCTCCTTGTCTACCTGCAAGAGCCAGCACAGGCTGGGAGGGGCCAGCACAGGGCCTGTCCTTGCTCTCTAGCTGGGCCCCTCTGGAATGTGAGTGTGGCTGTCCCAGCTTATAGTCACTTCATCCACCCCTCAAAGTAAAGGGATACCAAGTGCAAGAAAGCTGGAGCTTGGGAAACTTTTGCTTTGATTTTTGAGACGGAGTCTGGCTATATAGCCCAGGGTAGCCTCAATGGTACATTCCTTCTATATCCCCCTCCCAAGTGGTGAGATTGCTGGTGTTCTTTGGTGCCAACCTCACACAGTTAATTAATTAATTAAAAGCGCTGGGGATGGAACCCAGGCCTTTGCACATGTGAGCAAGCACCCGCTAGTGAGTCACAGCTCTAGGCCTTTGGGATGCTCCATGCTCTTTCATAGTGAAGGAAACAAGGTCCAGTGGAGGGAAGAGCTTGGTGCAGGAACACTTAGGGCTAGGATGGGGACGCAGCTGCACCTGTGTGTCTCTACGTCTCCACGCTGGGAAGGCGGGACAGAGGGTCTGCTGCTGCAGGGCCTGGTCTTGCTCAGTGGTGAGCCATGTCTCCACCTGCTGTCTGTCTGTCAGTCTGTCTGTCTCTCTCTTTGGGCAAAGACCAAGAATGGGAAAGGGAAGGGAAAGTGCTGAGCACAACTTCTGCTTGGTGCCTGCATGCGGCCGGGACAGGGTCGGTGTCCTGAGATCTGCTCTGCACTGCAGCCCCCAGTGGGGAGGTCTCTGCATTTCTCAGGAGCTACACAAGATCAAAGGCTTGAGGTCATGCAAGCAAAGGGTTGGTGGCAGAGCTGGGCGAGAATTCACACCTGAGAATCCCTATCTGTCTGACTGCAATGCACTTGCTCAACGGCTGACCCCAGGGCACTGAGCTCAGAAAACCAATCACTGGAGCTTGGTCCTTGCTAATTAGCAATCAGAGTTAATTACTACTGGACTGATGTTTGCTGGGAGGTGGAAACCGTCAGCCTCAGCAAATACTGGCACTGTGAGAGACAAATAGCTCTTTGCTGGCTGGTTGCAGGGAAAGACAAGTCATTGGAGGAACTTACAGCTCAGGGGATCTGCCCCTCTGTAAGAACAGGAGTCCTAACCTGGAGACACACGTATCTGGCACCTCGAGTCCCCTGGCAGACAGTGGGAACTGGCTGAATTGTGGGCATTTTCACAGCAGGAAGCTGGTGTCGGTTCTGGGTCTGGGTCTAGCTTTGCTGCTGTTTGTACTGCCAGCCTCCGATCTTCATTTTCTCTCGTGTAGACCTAGCTCAGCGCTGCTTTGCACATTTCTGGGTTAGTCGTTGTGAGTTGGCTTTTTGAGGGTCTGACTCTCCATACCTATTCTAGCCAGGCAGAGAGTGGAAGCAATGCAAAGGAGGGTGGACATTCTCTCTGCAGAGAATGCTCAGGGGCAAGCCAGGAATCAGGGGGTCACACTGAGGACTCAGGGCAGGGAGAGACTGAGGACTGAGGGAAAAGCTGGGAGATTCCTTCCCTGGGGGCCAGCACAGAAGCTGAAGCTGTTCAGCTTGGGGGCAAACCGAGGAGGTGAGCCACAGCCGCGTACCTGGAGAACCCGGTTCATCTTGCCCATGTGGATCATGAAGCCATCGGTGCACGCGATGTCCGAGGGTGAATGTCCACCACCCACCACCTTCACCCGCTTGTTCTGCTGCCGAGCCAGGGCGAGCACCTGTCAAGACATCGTCAGGCCCTGATCAAAGAGGAAGCCAGGGGGCCTGAGGGACCGGCATGGCCAGCAGGTGGCGCGGGCAACTGGCCAACTTAGTGGACTCTGCCTGTCCCCAGAAAACAAAGCTGAGAGGCGGATTGGGAAGTAAGCAGGGACAGAACTTGAGAAGGTGGTTCTTGGACTATGCTGACCACACAACCACGTGGTACTAATAGGGTAAGGACTGGTGTCTCCACAGAGGACCAGCAGTGGAAATGAAGATAGGTGTGTGACCTAGCTCCAGGATCACGGTGGGACACCATGTCACGCTGGGCTTCATAGCCTAAGATGTCCTGTGGGAAGGTCAGGCGGTATTTCCCAGTCCATTTCCAATCGCCTGTCTGGCTCTGGTTCCTCCTCTGGCCGTGGCTCCAGGATTTCTTTCCATTTTGGTCTTAGTGTTTTGAGACAGGGTTTTGCTGTGCAGCCCAGGCTGTCCTCTAACTTGTGATCTTCCTGCCTCTGCTTCCCAGATGCTGGCATTAGATTTGAGCCACCACATTGGCCAGGTTGAACCCTTTACCCTTTTTTTGAGACATGGTCTCATGTAACCCAGGCTGGCCTTAAACTCACTACATTGCTGAGCTGACCTTGAACATCTGATCCTTCCGCTTCTACCTCCTCAATGCTGGGATTGCAGGTACACGTCACCATGCCAGCTTTGGCGATGAAATCTAGGGTTTCATGCATGTAAGGCAAGCACTTTGCCATCTGGACAGGTCCACCCCAGCTTGATGCTTTTAAAGGGCAAACCTCATTGCGTTTTTCAGCAACATGAAACCTTCCAAAGGTGCCCCAGTGTCTTAAGGATAAGACCCACGTGCCTCATCTTGGCTAGGGGACCCCTGCCCCATTCTACTTCCTGGAGAACAGGGACAGTGGAGACTGACCAGACCCATCCCAGGTCTGGCACAGCTGACTGAACAAACACATGGACACACGATGCCATTTCAATGACTCGACCTACTTCCTTGTCATGTCTCTGCTCAAAGCACTCATGTAGGAGCCCCGGGACTGCAGACTTACACGGGGCACTGCCAAGGGCTCCATGGGCGATTGGAAATGGACTGGGAAATGCTGACCTTTACTGCCTGACCTTCCCACAGACATCTTAGGCTGTGAAGCCCAATGTGACATGGTACCCCACCACGATCCTGGAGCTGCTAGGTCGCACGCCTATTTTCGTTTCCCCTGGATCCTGCTGGTCCTCCGTGGAGACACCAGTCCTTGCACTATTAGTACCACGTGGTTGTGTGGTCAGCACAGTCCAGGAGCCACCTTCTCAAGCAGCTACGCCAGCTGCACACCTCTGGCTCTCCCAGGTGCCCCAGCCCTCAAAGCCTTCTGTTCCTTCAAAGCCTTCCCTTCCCTTCACTCTGCCTTCCAGCCCCACCCACCTGTAGCCACGTCCATGCCTTCATGACACAGACCTCACTTCCTATACTCATGGTGCTCACAGCGCCCTCCTCCCGAAACCCTGATTCTTCTCAGAAAGTCATCCTAGGTGTGAGTACACACATGTGTGTTTGTGCACAAATGCTTGCATATGTGTACTAAATATACAGGCATGTGTGTTGTGCACAGGTAAGTGTGTGTGCTTGTATACATAGGCCTATGTATGTGCACATGTGCACATGTACATGTATGTGCATTTGCCCAGGTGTTTGTACATACGCCTGTGTGTATGCATGTGCATAGGTGTGTGTGCATGCATGTGCATAAGCCAATCTGTATGTATGTACATGTGCATAGGCCTATGAACACACGATATGCACGTGTGAGCATGTCTGTATGTAGCTGTGTATTCATGTATGCATGTGTGCTTGCATGGATGTGTGCAGGTGTATGTGTGTGCAGCTCATTGCAGAGGTCTGAGTGGTGAGTGTAGACCTGGTTGTTCTTGGTACACTGCTGTGCAGGTTTGGGGTGGGCATGGACAACGGCAGCAGGCTCCTGGGTAGACCTGGAGCTGGGGAAGGAGGAGCCCTGCATTTAGTCAACCTCATGTAGCTGGCCCCAGGCCAGCAGTTTGGGCCTGGGGTGGGCTCTTAGTCCAGAACATCCCATCTCCAGCTTCTGCTGCAGAGCCCGGGCTGTGGGCAGCAGGGCCAGCCTCCTGGCAGAGGGGATGGTAGATGTATGGATGCCTACCTCTTTGACCTCCTCCACAGATGTGGGCTGGTAGTACATCTCCGGACAGCAGCCGTAGGTCTTTGCCCAGTTTTGGAACTGGACCCCTTTGTGCCCGTGGACCTGCGCCAGGAAAAAAGCCAGGTTTCAGCAGGCCAGCAGTCATTCTGTCCTCAGTCCTTGCTTGTCACAGGACCACTCCCACACTTCACCACCGCAGAGAGGGGAGGTCAGGGCCACGGCACTGAACCCCAGCTCCTCCCAAGGAGGCCACCTCCTTGGCTCTCAGGACAGGGCCTCTGGAAAGATCAAACAGTGCCAGCTGCTCTGTGGCTGGTGGCCACACTCGGGCCTTCCTGATGTTGTCTTGTGACCCTTCTTGGTCAGACTGGTAGAAAATCTTGCCTATTCTGGGTGCCAAGGGGATGGATAGGGTAGTGCCCGCTAAAGCACGACTGTGCAGCCCAGGCTGTCCTCTAACTTGTGATCCTCCTGCCTCTGCCTCCCAGATGCTGGCATTAGATTTGAGCCACCATATTGGCCAGGTTGAACCCTTTACCCCTTTTTTTCAGACATGGTCTCATGTAACCCAGGCTGGCCTTAAACTCACTACAGAGCTGAGCTGACCTTGAACATCTGATCCTTCCGCTTCTGCCTCCTCAATGCTGGGATTGCAGATACACGTCACCACACCTGTCCCTGCTCTAGGGTGGTCTCCCACCTTGGTACTAGCCCAGCAGAAAGAGTGCTGTAGCTGAGCTGGGCTGTGAGGATGCCTGAGATAGCCTTGGAGCCAGAGGGGAGAGGGGCTAGGCTCCAGGCTTCCCCATCAGAGGTCTCAGGGAAGAGGCATGTCTGAGTGGCTTCAGGGCAGGGCCATCTTCCTGGCCTCCAGCCTGGGAATAAGATTCCTATTTGTCGAATACCACTGTATATAGTCAGGCACTGGGCTGGGGTCTCCTGTGTGCCATAACTTAATTAGACCTTATAATAATGACATAGAAGACATTACTCATCTCTGTAGCTGCCAAAACTGAGGCTCAGAGAGGTAAAGGGACTTCCCTAAGCTCACACAGCAGCCTACAAAGGTGTTAGAGTCCAGCCCAGACGTTCTTTTCCAGTATCTCTTCTAATAGTTCCCCAAGTGCTCTTCAGGAGGTCCCTATGGTCTCCCCGATGGCCCTAGCCTTAGCTTGACTTAGACCTCCCTTACCTGGCCCACAGGCCCAGCCTGGATATAGCCAGCTGGATGAACTGGCAGCATCATGGGCCCCTACCATCCTTACCATGATGCCAGTAGTCAGTGGCCTCAGCAGACTTCCACTTTCTTTGGAAACAAAGCTCTGGGCAGCAGGTGCAGTGGTCAGGCAACCTCAGTGCTGGGGTAGCTCAGGCTGAATGCATAGCGTCTCACAACAAGGGGCTTTGAGCAGAGATATGTAAACAGTGCTCAACAGGCTCCTCCTCCCAGGATCTAGGCCATCAGTGCAAACAGCAGCTGGATCCCACCCCCTGCAGGAGAGCCCAGAGCAAGCTGGAAGGCAGAAAGGTAGAGATTTAACAGGGTCTGCTCTGTTTTTAGAACCTGTTGCCTGAACTTTCAGCCCAGACACAAGGATTCTGATCTGGGACCTCCCCCTGAGCTCAGAACTGGGTAGTGAATACCATTGGTCAGCAAGGCTGGAGCTGGAAGCTGTTGGGGGCTTAGTACGAGGGTTACCTCGGTACCTGGGTTTAAAGAGTCCACGTGGCAGGCTGCAAACTTAAGGACAGTTGTGAGCTGTCCCTAGGGATGAGAGTTCACTATCAGACTCGGGTGATGGACAGACCAGGTTGCCCCCAATATTAGGAAAACAAAACAGTGTGTATATGTTGCAGGGGGTGGTGTTTTTCTTCCGGCCCTTCCAGAGTGGGATCAAAGCCGCAGGGTTGACATACTTGTATTTTCTGTCTATGTTCTCCAGGTCAACCTCTGTGAATCTCAGTTTCTGCTTTAGTAAAATGAGAGCACTTTGGTCTCATTCCCAAAGTCAACACAGACTCCAGAGGCTGTTTGAGAGGCACTTCACTTGGGACATGATCACTGATTTAAAGGGTGGCCAACACTTGCCTCTGTCCTCGAGCAGTGAGTTTGCTGGTGACAGGATCCTCAGGACACTATGTCCTTCTCAGCCTTTGGCCAAATCAATGCCTGGCACAGATACAGAGCCCCATGACACTCCTGCAACAAACCCATTAAACAGTCACCAAGCACTTTGGCTTTGAAGATCTTTCCACTCTGAGAGCCAGTGATTGCTCTGAGCAACTACTCTGGGCCCTGGAAGAAGAATAACTGGGTTGGAGGGATAGGTCATGCAGCTGAGAAGTCCTGCCATGTGGGTCAGAGGCAAACACTTACATCTCCCAACCTCCAGCCTGCTGGCATGTATGTGCTGTGTGAGTGTCTGTGTATGCATGTGCCACGTGCATGTGTGTGTAGGATTACATTCCCATTTATAAATGACACGCTGTGGGGGGGGAGGTAAGCTTGCTGGTGGTGAAACAGTTCAGTTATGTGGCTGGGTGGGGAGCTCCAGGAACAGGGGAGCCAGTAGCACCCAGAGCTACAGAACAGAGCTGGTTTTGAGGGAAGAACTAGAACCCAGACTCACATGTCCATGTCCCGCCTGCAGGACCTCAGAATGGGGTTGAATGTCAAGACAGGGACTTTAAAAAGGTGATGATGGTAAGAGCAGGTTATTCACATGGGCCCTTGTCTGTGGGATCGGTGTCCTCATAAGAGATCAGAACAAAGACACATACCCAGAGAGCTTGTGAGGACACAGGGAGGCCGAGTCCTCTACAAGGGCAGAATCTCAGTTTGCAACTGACCCAACCCTGCTCCACCTGAGTTTGAACTTCTAACCTCCAGAACTGGGAGGAAATGTGGTCTCCTTTGTCCGCAGCCTTAGCAGACAAGCACCTTTCGAACACAAGCTCCTCAAGTTGATGTTCCGTAGACCTTTGTGGAGAAGAGCAAGAGCAGCCCCTTGGTGAGTCTATGGACTTGGGGCTTGTCCCTGGGGGAGGTGGGAAGGCCTAAGTGCTCCGGAGCCTCTTGTTCCATTGCTCTGGGAAGAGAGTCCAGAGGACCCCAGACTCGCTGCTGGGAAAAGCAGGGCTAGGGGCCTAGGGCTGAGAGCGAAGGAAGCGCCTCCCAGCTTGCTCACTGTTTCTTCAGTCATTGTCCCAAAGCCCTGGAAAGGGCCCATGGACTGTGGCTGATGCATGGACAGGGTCATCAGGGCTAAGGGAGGGGACTTCTGAGTAACAGCCTGGTGCCACTCAAATCAAACTGTGTCCGACTGAAGCAGACAGTCAGAGGCTGGTTTGGCTAAGGAGCGTGGACTCACCTGGTCCCACAAAGTAACTAAAAGCAAGGTGGAAGCCTGACACCTTTGCCTTCATTTTGTGTCTGTCTGCTTTCCTGAAGGTCCAGAGAGCAGTCATTGTCTTTCGAGTAACCCTGGATTCCAAGACCAGCAAAACCTCACAGTACTGACCACCCTTCAAATGAAGGCCATGGACCATGAAGGTGAGACTATGCCTTGAGGTGCAGTAACCACCTCTGAGAACCACCTTCTCTCTCAAGCTGCAAGGACTTCTTCAGACCACCTTGCAGGACTAGAGCTGAGGCACCGCGGAGCAGGAGCACGCCTTGACCAGGACTGCTTAATTATGTTTACCTCTTATCCTCTATTTAAACCTAAACCTCAGTGCACTGAAGACAGACCTGGGGCCGCTGTGCCACCGAGAGATCGCACTCTAGTTTTTTCTCAGCTCCCAAACCTCGTGATCTCTATTGAATGAATTCAGACAGGATACATAGAACATAATGTACAAGACAGTTTATTACAGAAATAATGTGAGGCGCTCTCAAAGGTGAGGCTGAGCAGTGGCCAAGGGGACCATCACAGGGTAAACACTCTCACAGTGGCCAGAGAGACGATTGTGAAAGAAAACATTCTCACAGGTGACAGAGGCCAGAGAGAGTACTGGGAGGAAACACTCTTACATGTGACAGTGAACAATGGTCAGAGAGACCACGGTGCTAACATGTTTGAGTAGACTGTGTATTATTTCTTGAGATTTTTAGAACAGAGAGCTTCCTGGGATGTGGTTTCCTGCCTAGGTGATTGACAGGCCCATTAAGGAGGTGGGCAATGATCTGTCTCTGCTCTTTGCTAGAAAGTCCAGCCTAGATAGTCATCTTGTGATCTTTTTGGCAATTCAAAATGTCATGTCCCCACCCAGAGCCAGAGAGGCACTTGGGTCCCATTCTTTGGACCAGTAATCAAGGCTCTGCAGTTTTAGCTCTGCTGATGGGAAAGGGGAGCACTGTGGATAGGTGGCCAAACCTAGGATGATGCTTTGACCCTAGAAACTCCTGCTAAATCACTCTCCCTCGAACACCATTCCTACAGCTTCGGGACGACTTTGTCCTGCTCTCTACCCACAAATTCTTCTTTCAGCTAGAGTTAGGTCGAAACCTCCTTGTGGTGGATTCTGGGCTTTCTGATCCCTCTCTCCATTGCATAGGCCTGAGCAATCCCACTCTGCCCCTGCTGGCAAGCTCCCTGCCTCCTCTGCCTAGATTCCCAGAGTCTGGCTCCAGGCAGAGGCTTTCTGGTTACTGCCCGACAATGGAAAACTCCCACCCCACCCCAGTCCAGTCACATCAATAGCATAAATTTCCTTAATTGAAAAATAAAATAGAATTACATCAGAAGAAATAAAACTCAGCAAAAATGGCACACATTAGTCAATTCGATCTGTGTTGTCATCATTCTGTGATTCAGTTCTTCCTCTCTGAAGAATTCAGGTTGTTAAATAACTGCTGAGTCTTAATTTTTTCAAATATTCATTGACAAAGAAATCAATGTTGATGGTTTAGGGGTCACTGAAGGACTGGCTGCACCATCTTTCCCCTCCCAGACTTGCTCAGGAAGAAGAATGAAAGCTTTCATATACTGTTTGTATTCCACCACACCCTCACCGTACACTCCTACAGAAAAGAAGATACTCTAAACGGAGATGCTTAGGCCCATCTCTTGACAATCACTGTTGAACAGTGAACTCCAAGGGAATTTGAATTGTCCCCAGATATATTGAGAGGAAAAAAAGGCTGAATCCCTCATGGCTGCCAGAGGAGGAACCTCCCAGGAACATATCTCACACACTTCTGCCAACTTTTCAGACTACCTTGTTGAGATCAGACCGTGTCCTGCCTTAAGTTACTTCCTATTGTGTAAAGCAGTAGTTTTTCAGATTGTGCCTTGCTCGCAGAGACTACATTTCATAGCTAGCCATTGACTCCATTTTGAGGATGAAGGCTGATTGTATCTTGGTGGATGAGTCAGCAACATCATCTGTCCAGCACCACCCAAGCAGGAGAGATTGATAATTGATTTATTCCTAAAAGAAAAAATGGAATTACCATATAAATTTACTAAAGTGAATTGGGATCATATGAGCACATGAGTGCGTTAAAACCATCTTAGGAAAACCAGGCCCAGAAACTTATCAGACACACCAGACCGAGGGAAGGGTATGATTTCCTCACCTGGACTCCATAAAGAGGCGGACACTTAGCACTATGATGGCAACACCCCCACTGAGCATCCAGTGTGTGCATTGAACAGGCAGAGAACTCCTGTTGGTCCTGGGAGCCCAGCTCGGTCTCTGTCCTTGACATGGCCATACTCGGACCACTGTCCATCTGCCTGTTCACTCACCTGGCCCCAGTCCTGTCCTTCACCTCTATGGTCTCCACCGACCACACCTTTCTTCTGCATCTCAGTCCCAACTCTGTGCTTGGTTCTGTGGCCCTAGCGGAGGCGGTGGAGTGGCAGAGGTGGCAGCAGACCCCCATCCTGATTCAGTATCTTAATCTTGCAGATATTCTTGCATCTGTATCAGCTTCTGCCTTGCAGGCCTCTTTGAAACTCCCTAAACTCTGCTGGGGCTTCTGTAACCCTTCACAGACATTATGAAACTTATACTAAATACACATATATAGATAGAGATATATTTACTGTGTGATGTGTGATGTGCTGGATAGCTTTAGTTGTCAACTTGACACACCTGGTTAGAGGGACCCTCAGCTGAGGAATTATCTCCATTGGATTGGCCTGTGGTTGTGTCTGTGGGGTATTGTCTTGATTGCTGAGTGATGTGGAGAGCCCGGCCCACTATAGGTGGTGCCATCCCTGGGCAGGTGTTCTGTGTTGTGTAAGAAAGCAGGCTGAGCACAGGCAAGAGGAGCAAGCCAGTAAGCAGTGTTCCTCCATGGCCTGGGCTCCAGGTTCCTGCCCCGAGCTCCTGCCCTGGCTTCCCTTGACGATGAACTGTATGGTTGATGACTTCTCACTCCTCTCGCTCAGCTCACTCCCTCAACAGTATGCTGGAAGTCTTGACTGACTCAGGTAGGTGGGAGGTTCCTGCTGTACTCCAGGACATCTAGAGTTCATTTCATCTCTATCTGGGACAATGAATGAAGTCCATGTTCAAATACACATCCCATGAAAGCAAGCAAGTTGTAACGAGTACACATTTCTCAGAAATGCTCTTTCTTTGGTTGCTTCTAATTTGGGGATGTTGACACACTGCTCGCTGCTGTGTTTGGCCTCTTACTTCACTGCCAGCAACAGGGAAAGCAGATTCCTTCAGAAAAAGGACTTGGGTCCTAACTGAGAAACTTTTAAAAAGTGACATTAATTTTTAATTGGCCAGAAAAGTGAGTTTACCCCACTACTGAGTTCAGGACACAGGATTCCAAGGTGCAGCCCTAGGCACACCAAGCCCCTTGAACTGATGAACAATGGCTCCGAGGCAAAGGCCCCCTGATCCCTTCCTGCCCTGTTTTCTGCCTCTTAGTGAGTCACATAAACTACAATTCTTTGCCATAAGCCTTTCATAGGAATTAGAACTGTTCTCTCCCAAAGCACGAGTTAAAATCTAGAAAAGTCCTCTTTTCTCCCTGGAGGATCCCTGCTCCAGAGAGTCCCCATACATGGAGGAAGGCAAAGAAGTCTCTAAGAGATGGATCTTGCTCTATTCCTCCCTTAGTTTATAGCACAAGATCAGACCCTTCTGTTCAACCATATTTCTACCCCACTGATTATTCTGTGTTGAATCTAAGTATAAAAATAACAGGTCTTCTGGGCCTCTAGGTCTCTATTTCTTAAGGCCCCCTTGTTACTATGAATTACAATTCCCAGAAAAAGTTACACTAGTGCTAATCATTCTACACGGCTGATTAACAGCATGATGGTGGAGATCTGGAATGTTATAAACCCGGAGTCAGATTTATCTTGGGCTCTTTTTAATGTGTGTGTGTGTGTGTGTGTGTGTGTGTGTGTGTACATGTATGCACATGCATGTGAGGTCAGAGGACAACCTTAGATGCCATCCTTAGGAATGCTGTCTATCTCCTTTGAGACAGCATCTCTTATCATCTGGTGCTCATCAAGTAGGCTAGGTTGGCAAACCAGTGAGGCTAGGGCTCTGCCCATCTCCACCTCCCCAAGGCTGGCATCATAAGCACACGCCACCATGCCTGACTCTTTACATAGGTACTGGGGAGCAAATTCAGGTCTTCATGCTTGCAAGGCAAACACTTTTACTGACTGAGTTATCTCTCCAGATCTTAGGCTATCTTTGGTCCTCTAAAAATCTGTTTATCATTCACCTCTGTGTGTGACCAATCATCCTTGTGACTACTGGGCAAATCATTCCTTTTGGAATGTATGAACAGAACCCCAGTTTCTACCAACCCAAAGGCTAAGTGTCTTCAGACTGATCATAGAGATTTCCAGGCTTTGCAGTAGCCAGCCTACCTGGTCTTTCCACCCATGTATTTGGAAGCTATCCTGATTTACAATTTTATTCATTCTGTTACTTGAAAAATTGAATTTGGAATATGGTTTTGGGTTATCTAGAATATGTGCTCCCAGGTCATGGCCAGTCATATTTGGCTCCAGAATTAGCTATCTCTTATTTTGTTTGCATTGACGGTTTATAAAGCTTTGATTAAATAAACCTGTAATACTTTTCTCTTATCACTCTGCCTTTTGATATAGATGCCCCGTCCATGTTCTTTCAAGCCAGGGATATTCTTTTAGGAGCATCTACAGCTGGTATTATGGTAGAGCTTCCAAGTCTGTGTCCAGAGAGGTGGGCCCAAAACCACATTTCACTGACTTTCTCTAATATAGCAAATACACAGGATGATCAACTTTAAAAGAGGAAAAGTTTATTTGGGTTCACAGTTTTGGAGGTTGCAGGCCATGATAGATTGGCCCTTTTCCTTGGGGGCCTGGGATAATGCAGCACACGGTGGTAGAAATATATAGCAGAGCAAATCGCTCACTTGGTGGCCAGGAGTTGAAGGGGAGGAAAAATAAGGGGCCAGAGTCCCACTATTTCTTCAAGTTCACACCCTCAGTGACCAGAAGACTTCTCACTAGGCCCCAACGTTTTAAAGTTCCCACCACCTTGTGATTGCAGTATCCTTGGGACTAAGCCTTCAACACATAGCACTGCAGGGACATTTAAGATACAGCTACAGATACAAGCTAAAGTGTGGAAAACCCCACATTTTTGAGTCCTTGGGTACTTAGAGCAGTCACCTGGTTTGGTTCTGCACTTTGTGCCTCTTGAGAACTCTGAGTCACAGGAATAGGGAAGGAGGGATCTGCAGTTGGAAAATTTTGGTGAAAGCTACATTGGCTTGTTAATTTCCAGCCTGCCCATTTGTAAGATTCGATTACAATGGAGAGTCAGTGGACACTTTTTGCAAGGTGATGAATGCTGAGCAAAAAACATCCAGGTGAGGCTGGAGATCCTCCGTGTCGGATGAGAGCCTCCTCAGCCCTGGAGCGACCTCCATCACCATCCTTACTAATTGGGAGACATCTCATCCCAGAAACAGCTGCTGTTCAGGAGGGCAGGAATGCATTTCAATGTCTGGGGCTTTGCTCTTTCAAAACTGTGAACCCAAATAAAGCTTTACTCTTTTAAAGTTGATCATCCTGAGTATTTGCTGTAATAGAGAAAGTCAATGCTACCTGGCTTGGGATTGTTGGAAGAGCAAACAGATTCCAAGAGTCGGCAAAAAACAAAGAGAGGAGACAGAAAAATAAATCTGTCCACCCCCATGAAAGTCCATCATGCCGACAGGCAGAGGGTATAAAGGTGAGGGCCAGAACAGGGGAAGATAAGAGCACTGTGCTCTGGGTATGTGCCAGTGATGCCGTCCCACTCTACTTCACAAAGGTAAGAGCTGTGTTTTCATAATGACAAGTGTTCTGCATGTCCAGAGCTAGAGAATGGCCTTTAGAACCTAGCACACATGGGTTCAGGCCCCAGTACTGACACCCAAAGCCCTGTGGGTGCCCCTGCAGGTCCCTCGGGTGCTGAAATATATCCCTTCACTGATGAAATATTCAGCTTAGCTTTCCAAGGCCTGGGTTCATCACTTGTCCAGTGGGGTTTTTTATGAGCATTAAGTGAACTCCTGTCTGTTTCTTACCATGTTTGACACATTTCTGACTATTATTAGGTACACTAACACCTGGTGATTATCATCATCATCACTGTCACTATCTTTAAAGTTATCACATTGGACTGGAATTATCTAGTTCTGGTCTGGTTTCCTCAACACCCTGTGAGCTTCTATGGACTGAGACAGCCAAAGCAACATAATGGAAGGTCCCGGCAAAGGCTGGGTGGGGAGGAAGAGAGGGAGGAGAGAATACGAGATGAAGACTCTGGGTGGCATGCCTTCTGAAGCCTCAGGACTAGGGGACTTTTATTGTTCTGTCCACACTGAAGACACATGTGCACCAGCAAATTCACTTCTAAGGTGAGCTGAGAAGTGAGCTTTGGTACAAAGCTCGTAGACAAATCTGCTCTGCTGTACTTAAGGCCTTCCCTGTGGGCAAATGGAAGGCAGTTCTAGGTTCTCAATGAACCCCTAGAATATATCTTCAGGATTCCAAGACTGCCAAGGCTTTACCTCAGAGTGTTCTCTGGAATGTGGGAGGACTAAGAGTCCCTAAGAGCCAACTTTAGATGGTGTGACCTGAAAGGAACCCACCAGAGAGCCTATCAGAATGCCGAGTATGAGCAACCACTCCCTCTTCTTGCCCTCTCTCTAAATGTGAGATCACAGAATTTAGAAGAATCTTCCAGTCCTGGTTCCTTTGCTCTGGAGCTGTGATAAAATTCCCTAACAGAAGCAGCTTAAGGGAGAAAGGTTGATTTGATTCAGAACCCCAAGTTATAGCCATCATCACAGGGAAGCCAGGCAGCTAGTCACATCTCATCCAATCACCAGTAGTGAATTAATGCACACACAACAGCATTTAGCTCACTTTCTTTATCCTTGTACAGTTCAGGATCTCCTGCTAGGGAATGGTGCCACCTACAATGAGTGGATCTTTCCACCTTAATTAGCGTAATCAAGATAATCCCGTAGGCCAACCTGATGTAGACATTCCTCTTTGAGATGCGCTTTCCGGGTGATTATAGAGTGTGTGAAGTTGACAGTCAAGACTAAGGATCACATTTCTAATTCTTCCTTCAGCTTCTAAGACTTCCACATCAGCACCTCTAGCTTCACCCTCACTTCTGGATGCATTTCCAATACGCCTTGTGGATAGCTTGTTATGACTCTCAGATCAACCATAAAAGCTAACCAAGGCTCATATCCACAATTTATGAGATGTGACTTTTAGAACTTCATTCTCCAGAATCATCACTCCCATGTAGTAAGATGAATTAATGATGCTCCTCTAAGAAGATATGTCCAAATCCAGACCTCAGTCTCTGAGGACAGGATGTTATCTGGAAATGGAGCTTTCACAGATAGAATTAAAGACCTTGTGATGAGATTATCCCAGATTTAGGGAGGACCTAAACAATTATGCCTTTTCCGGAAAAGTGAAGATTTGACAGATTCAGAAACCAAGGAAGAAGGCTATGTGAAAAGAGACAAATTGGAGTGATACAGTAATAAACCAGGCAAGCTTGAGTCCAGGACAGGACCAGAAGGAGAGGTAGAGGACAGAGTTTCCCTCAGAGACCACCGAGGG
Organism: Eospalax fontanierii; assembly: GCA_035773235.1. Lineage (NCBI taxonomy): Eukaryota > Metazoa > Chordata > Mammalia > Rodentia > Spalacidae > Eospalax > Eospalax fontanierii. The sequence goes on along the minus strand of CM069542.1, from coordinate 54,707,532 downwards.
ATTCAACACCACTGATACCTTTGTTTGAGACTTTTCAACCTCCAGAACCATGAGGGAACAAATTTCTGTCATTTGTACCCCTTGAGTTTGTGGTAACTTAGGGTACGCAAGAGGACAACAGCCTGTCTCCTCAAGGACCCTCATAGCCTGGCCAGTGGTGAAGCAAGTGGGGAGACGGAAGACTCTTAGAAGCTTGGGGTTCAGTTCTGGGTATGTGCCAGGTATCTATGGCAAGCTATCAGGTACACTGCAGGGTGGTGGTGGGGTGGTCCCAGTGCCTAAGCACCTGGAATTCATTTCAGCCACACCTCCCCCAGTTGACTCCCAATGTATTCCTTCAGCTGTGCCAGAGGAGCCCTAGAGAGGCAGGAACCACTGAGAAGACCAAGCTTTGTCTAGAGTTCTGTTTACAGTGTTGAGAGCTACAAAACAGGGCTGCGTGCCCCATTGGGACTTCCTGGGAGTACTTTCCCTCCTACCCCCTGAGGCAGGAGAGTAGGTGGTGAATAGAGGCATCAAAATTAACATAGGAAAGAAACTAGTTGTCACACGGTATTTGGAAGCTCTTCCCCACCTGGACTTCATACAACAAAGGGAGCACGCTCAAGCAAAGCCCGGAGCCTACCAAATGGAAGAGGAGGTATCACGCAGCTAATCTGTAAAGGGTCACAAGCCTCACAGACCAGCACTTCCCGCTGCTCCCTAGCTTGCTCACTTTCTTGGAAGTACTCTCCCTTTCTTAATAAATGGTCTCTATTTCTAGTTCTTTTAAAAAATATTTTTAGCTATTATTTTAATTTTCTGTGTATGAGTGTTTTACCTGCTTGTAGATGTGTGCACTCGTATCACACAGTGCCCTTGGAGGTCAGAAGAGGGTGTCGGAAGTGCTGGAACTGGAGTTACAGACAGTTGTTAGCCACCATGTGAGTGCTGGGAACTGAATTCAGGTCCTCTGCAAGAGCAGTCAATGTCTTAACCTCTGAGCCATCTCTCTAGTCCCCTCTATTTCTATTTCTATTTCTATTTCTATTTCTATTTCTATTTCTATTTCTAACCATGTGTCTAGTTCTTTGCTTTGGGACACAAGAACCTGGAAACTTTAGCAGAGGCCCTCCGACTCAGATCCTCACCTGTAACACTGGCACTGGATTCATCACTCTAATCGTCTCTTCTTTATCATCCCAAGACTTAGAATAGGGAACGCTTATGCTAAGCAAGTGCTGAATTGCATCTGTTGTCTCATAGCTGAGGCACTGTAGATCAAACCAGAGCTTCCATTAACATGGACTCTGCCAGACTTCCCAGGAGGGGCTGAGAATATGGCTCAGTGATAGAGCGCTTGCCTAGCACAAACAGGCCCTGGGATTGATTCCTAGTGCTGCACGTAATAAAACAAAGGAGGGCACACTGGAGGTTCTAAATGGTGTGCTGGGCCAGCGACTCTGTTTCATTGTCCATCTCAGTCATTCCCATGTTTCTGAAACTCTGGAGCACAAGAGGAGGCAGAAGACATAGCCTCTGAGGGCCAGTAGGGGTCTCTGAGACTTCGCTGTTTGGCTTATAAGGAGAGATGGAGAGTCAGGCTCAGAGAGGCTCTGAAAGGAGCGGAGGTGCTCAGATGCCACCTGACACTTCTGGCTTTTGCTCCTCACAACAGCACCAAGTTGCCCAGGCAGAAACTCTTCAGTTGAGATGTGTCAAGTGCCTATTTCAAGGCCAGGGGTTATAAGTGGCCAAACTGGATGTGATAGATTCCAGACTCCCAACATTTGACTCTTTACTCCATACCAATGAATAAACATACCAATTAAAAAAATATTAAAATAAGCTATCAAAAGTTTTTTTTTTCCATGAAAATGCAAAAATTAAAAAACCATAGTAACCAAGCCTGGTGACGAGGAAGCACTTTAAAAATGTGTTCTTCTTGGGGGCTGGAAAGATGACTCAGCAGTTAAGAGCACTGATTGTTCCTGCAGAAGACCCAGGTTTGAATCCCAGCACCCACATGGCTGCTAACCTGTCTGTACCTCCAGTTCCAGAAGATCCAACGCCCTCTTCTGACCTCTGTGGGCACTGTATGACACAGGTGCATTTACATGCAAGCAATAAATGCATACATATAAAATAAAAATAATACATAAAATATTTTTTAAAAATGTGTTCTTCAGCTGTGAAATGCAATCAAAATAATGTTCCTCAATAGAAAATCGGCTCCATAAATCATGGTCCATTTCTACAATGAAACACCATGTGACCTTTAAAAGGAATGAGATAACTCTATGTTCCCTGGCAGAAAAATTTGCTCAAGATCTATTAAATGAGAAATCAACATGATTCCACTTGCATTTGAAGATACACATTCATGGCTGCACATACATTTAATTGAAAGCATATTTGAAAAGTGTCTGGAAAATAGCCAACTATTAACAGCAGCTCCTAGATAGGTGGTTGGAAATTTACCATTTTACCTTGCGCAACTCAGCTCTTTCTTTCCTTTAGAAGTGATAATCATTAATTACTTTATCATGAAAAAAATACTCTGTTCGATAAACCATGTAACTACTGCCCACTGTCCTTGAAGACTGGAGGAACTGTCATGCTCCAGAGGTTAAGAAAGTGTCAACACTGTGTGGAAAAGGATCACTTGTAGGGAATGGGATTCCATTTAGTCAGACAAAACCACCTTCCTTGACCTGTGCGTTTCCTTTCCCATATTGTCTCGCTGTCCTTCAGTTTCTCATCTGGTGAAACCGTTAAACAAAAATGGTTGTTTACAGTTTTGTAAACATGTTTGAAATCCTTCTCAAATGCTGGTGTTTAAACACACACACACACACAGTCACAGTCACATGACATAGACCTGTCACCTATTCTTCCCCAAAGAAATAAAAGTACATAAAAGTACAGCCAAGGAAAGGTGAAGAAGATAGAGAAAGAGGTGTTGGGAGGTAGAACTCAGATTTCTAAGTTGCTTAGAGCTATCCAGTTAAAGTAGCAAATAGCCCCAGAAGATTAACTGGGATAGATTATAAAATCCCTAGTCTATCTGCTGGTCCAGCACCTGGTCATAGAACCATCTCTAGGAAGATGGGTTCACTTTAAGTTATGGTAAATCAATGGGCAGTGTAAGATGTGACTGAAGAGAAATCCCCCAGAAATTCTAGGACTCAGGACTGAAGGATACTTTGGTGACTCTAGCCAAACTTCCAGAATTCACAATCATCTGTGAAGAAGGACTGACTGACTGAGAAGATAAGCTTCTTGACACCAATTTCAAAAGCCTATTTCAAAAGCCTACCAAGCAGCCTAGGCTTTGCTAGCCTCTCCACTCTGGAGCTGGGAGGCTAGCCCTATGCCCTTAATAAATGTCCTGTTAATTCCCATTCCGGAGTCTCTTGTTTGTTTCTGCTGGGTCTCACTCGGAACCAAACTGGAATCCAAACCTTACAGGTGGAATACCTAGTGTGTTAATGAGGTAGTGAACTTTTTCCTGTGTTCTTATTATCCTGTTTTTTGTCTTTTGGATTATTATATTTTGGTGCCTGTAATTACTGGTGCAAAAATGGAGGGGGATCTACTTGGCTAAACCCCACTTGGTTGTATGTTGAAACATTTCCAGGAAAGATCCACGAGGGAGAAGAATATGGAGTGAAACCATGTGGCTGCCAGTCAGCCGTGTGTCTGACCTTCATGCAGGTTCTAAGCCTGCATGATTTCATGGCTTTTTTCTTTTTCCCCTCCATTCTCCTCCTCAAGGCAGGGGCTGAGGTTCCCAGCTTTCCTGCCCTGAGGAAATTTTCTTTAAAAATCGAATAATAAAATTGTTCTAAAGCTTCTGTTTGGGGCCATTCTACATGTATACTGAATTTAGATGCTAAGCTCCTTTATCTATCCTGCTGTCTTGCCCCAGGGCATTTGAGACTATAAACTACTTGCCTCTCAGAAAAAAGAAAAAAATCATTTTAAGAGCCGTTTCTTTTCTGGCCTTTTTTCTCAGGCTTTCAAGGTTTTTTCTCTACCGTTGTTCTCTAAAAGAGATCAGTCAGAGTAGATGGGTCTGGAATTTGGACCTCAGTCCCTGTTGGGCACCAAGCAGTGCTTGGTCCCAAGGTAGCTGCTTTCCTAAATTTTGATGAGCAAGAAAGAGTCACACTCCATGCTCAGGTGAGACACGTGCTCTCAGAGCAACATCCCCCAAATGTGTGTGTTGGACATAGCTCCCCATTTTTTTTCTGCTGCTTTCATGAGTTTCTTTCCAGTCACAACTTGTATCTAGGAATGAAGAGATCCAGGAGACATTGCTTCACATTCTCAGTTGCAATGGCTGGTGAGATACTTAGATTCTTTCTTGGTTTGAGACCATGAGTTCCTTTGCTTTGCTTACTTATTTGGGGCCTGCATGTCTGGCTTTCTCTGGATATATCTGTATGACTTTGTTGGGTACTTTCTAAAAGTAAAAAGGGGTTTCTAATCACATTTAATCTGTAAGATATGTGAATCCCACAAGGCTTGTATTCTGGTGGGGGATAGGCTCAATTTTAACAGGGGGCTGACCTCACTAAGGTAACCATATGGCTTGGGTGCCATCATGACTGGTGACCTTACTAAGTGGGAGGCACCCATGTGAGCTGGTGTCCAACTTGGTTGATGACATCATCAATATGGGGACAGTCACATAGCTTTGTTACCATCTGGGACAGTAACATTTTCAAAATGGCAGTGACCCATGTGACCTTGTCACCATCTTAATCCAACCACGTGGCATAATTCAAAATGGTGACACCCAGGAATTTACTTGTACTACTGAACTCTAGGGGAATCATGATTCCCTGTGTTGCAGGCATTTAGTCCCACATCCTAATCCTCCTGCAATTTATTTTTCGTTTTGGTTTTTCCTCTCAGATTCTTGATAAAATCATAGAAAACCAAGAGAAACAAATGCCTTTTTGTGCAAATTTTATTGGTAAATTGTCATGTGCTGTTTGAGATCACTGAGATGCTGATTCTGGAGATGGGATTGGCCCTCCCACTTCAGACTCCAGCCTGTTATTTCAAGATGTTCTCCAAGACTCTTGTCCAGTTTCAGACTGGCCCCCAGACCCTGTGACAAGGACAAAGGAGAAAAACCAAACAGCGTATGAGTAAGGCACTGTGCAGTTGAAAACAGCTAAGGTGTAAAGTAATTTCAGCAGGTTATTATAGTCTATAGTAAATGTATCTAATGGAATTCTCTATTTTGTCGCAACAAAGAAAGTTACTAACACAGACTAAAGCAAATGTATAGTAAATACAAAGATACCTTTAGCTATTTAAAGAACCAACAGGATAGAACTTTTACAAGGACAATTCACAGTCCATGGGGACCATAGAGAGTACCCTCTGCCTAAAAAGCATCACAGGGTTCCTTAAGTGATTGATTATGCTGGAGGCTGTGAACTTCAATTTGATAATGTATAGCTGTGTATCAGTTGCTTCTCTCTATCTAGTGTTTACACTCTTTCCAAAGCTAAAGCAAGGTTTTGGTAGACCACTCTCTCAACTACATAAAGTAAGGATTTTTAATGATTTTGTGTTTTAACGTAAACCTGGGAACTTATAAAGTGAACTGTATACACAGATAATATCAATTCATTACATTATGTAATTTTCATTCCATGTTTTTATATTAAGACGATGCTGCACAGAACTCTTCTGGGTCAAATAACTGTCGTCTTCATGACTTTAACTGTGCCTAATTGCAAAAGTTCATCACAACTGGGTTTGTTGATTGTTGCGTTCTTTCACTGAAGGAGAGGTAAGCAGGGTCATTAGACTCTCACCTGAGTATCCAGCCATTCTTCCCAGCCAACTATATATAATTCTGCCCTAATCACAACGGTCTCCTGTACTGGAGGAGGAAATCTGGGAAAGGCTAAGAAGAGAGAGCTTGACCCATGAGGTTATAGGAAAGTCAATGTCCATGCTGGATAAAGATTTTACAGCACAACTACTACTCTTAAGTCACCCATATATCTGTAATACCTCACCCATCTCTAAGAGTAAAGTCATTGGTTCCCTGAGGTGAACTTTAATGTAATCAAACACTGATTTGACCTTAGAAAGGAGATAAACATTGCTTGATATCCCTAGGAAAAGAATTCTCACCATAGATGGAAATGTTATTTCTTAATGTTATTGTGTCTTGTGGCATTAAGGAAAAAAATAAAAAGGTAAAAGATGATATTAGAATGATATGGGAATAGAAATATTTTATTAAGAAGAATTTATGCAGAAAGATTATGATGGCTGGATTTTTCCAAAATTAAAAAAATAATTCTATACAAATGATAAAAGTCTAGGTCAGTATGTTACAGTATATGAAAGATGAGGCAAATTATGTATAGATAATCTTAAATTTTCTAAGGTCATAGTTCAGTCAACAGCTTAAGAACCAATGTATATGTCTGGTCAATGTTTAAGAATGTTTAGGTTTTACTCAAGCATTATCTAAAAATGATAATTAAAAGTACTAGATTGGTGGAACTAACCTTCTTGGGTGATTAAAAACCATACTTTGAGCCTATACTAATCTGGTCAGAGGGACTTAAAGGGACAGTTTTTTGTCCCTTGCCCTCCAAGGTCAACTAAATCGCAAGGGACTATGGGGCATCTCTTGAAATGTCCTGTAACTATGGTGACTCATCTGTCCTCTTGTTCAGGGAGGACATGGAGACCCCACTAGATAAAGTCAAACCAGGGTTTCTGTCTGCAAAGAGGAAGGTCAACATAGAGAAAACATTTTCTCAGTGCTTCCAAGTGAAGCCAGGGTCAAGCAGGACCTTTGACTGGCTTATTCTCATGTAGATGGAACTGGTAAAGGAAAGGCCTAAGGAGCTTGGGCTCCTTCAAAGCCACATGACCGTCCATAAGAGTAAAATTAATTGGTTTATTTGGGCCAACTGCACGGTCTTAAACATTCAAAAGGAAAGTATAACCAAAGATTAAAATGATTGATATATTTATCTGAGAGTCCAAGACATTAGGCTTACATTCACATAAGATGCAATTTAGACAATTATTTCTCATTAATAAATTTGTTCTTAATAAGAAAATGCTGCTGGGAAGTAAGTCTTCAAATCTTGGCTTAATTCAACACTGCAGTGCATGCCTGCAGTCAAGAAAGACAAGCCTGCTCTTGCTCTAGCCTAAAAATTTTAAATGATGGGATGGCTAATTTCTTTTCTATCCCTGTCTAGGAGCCATTTGGGAGGGAATTTATACCTATTCTAACTACTCCAACAGCTATCAAAGAGCCTTGGTGACCAAAAGAAATGAGGAAAAACCCAATAGATGGATATTTTGGAAGCCCTCGTCAAGAAATTCTAATGGACTTTGGTTCGGGCAGCTGAAATTTGCCCTGCCGTGACTTTTTCTGCTTCCCTGCCTAGAACTTGCAATGCCAGCTACTCTTGCCTTTACTTCTTCACATCTCCCAGGCACCAGTCAAGGGTTTTCTTTTCTTCCTAGAGCTAACAGTTATGCAGCTTGAGGGTCTTTCAGATAGAGCCACTGAAGAGGTACCCCAATTGCCACAACCTGCATCCCTATTCAGCATGGAAGAAGCCAGGGTGGTGAGTGCCCCTGTTCTCTATTAGCAGTTGGTGTGACATCTTCAGAGAGTGGTATGGTACAAATAAGAGCAGAAATTAGCCAGGCAATTTTAGGGTAAAAAGACCCCTCCCACAAAGTAGTTTCTTTCTTGGCTAAAAGTCAAAGTGTCTTATGCCTTTTAGCAGGGCACTCTGTACTAAAGGCCAGAAATGCCAAAAGTATTTGGGACTCTTATCTAATCCCTAAAAGATTTTAGGGTTACCTCTTCAGAGGGGTCAATGTTAGAGTAGCAAATAGTCCCAGAAGATGAACAGGGATGGACTATAAAATCCTTAGTCTATCTGTTGAAACACCAGTTTCACTGGTCAATCAGCTAGTCATAGGACCACCTCTAGGAAGGCAGGCTCACTTTAAGTTATGTTAAGGAGATGGGCCGAATACCTAGTGTGTTAATGAGGCACTGAACTTTTCCTGCCCAGGATCCCACCTCCCTGTACTGTGCTCTCTAATTCTCAGCCCAGAGAGTATAGTCACCAGCCATTTAATAAATTTGGCTGATTTGAAATACCTGGAGTCTGAGGGGTCCTTCCCAGGGCTCTCGGCACCATAACAATCCCAGGCTAAGCAATGACATTAAGTATCTTAAGACTTAATAGAAACTGCCATGTTGAGATCGCCCCGGCATTCTCCTTGTTTGTGCAGAGATGACACCTCCTCTCTTTCTGACTCTACAAGTAAAACATTTATTTTCTCTTCTTGAGAAGAAAAATAGACCTTCTCGTGTATTCACCTAAAACAGTAAACTCTTAGACCAGGAGTTCAAGGACAAATATTGAACTGGATCTAACCCTGAGTCTAGCTCTGTCTTAGCAAACAGCAGACAGAGATGGACTCTGCAAGTACAGCCTGCCTTCAGGGTTGAGCTTTGAGTCTTGATTCAGAAGCAGGACATGGCCCCAAAAGAACTCCTCTTGGCTAGAGGGAGAGCCTCGGGGACCTGGCTGGGAAGGAGGCAGGAAGGAGGGTCCATTTAGTGACCCCAGCTCAGTTTGCAGTGGAAGCTATCACCTGTGTGAGGACTATCCTGCAGGTGAGGAAGCTGAGACCTGTGGGTAAGGTGTCTTTTTGCCCACTGGTTTCTTCAGTGATGCAGTAGTGGGCAGGCAGGCAGAAGCCTGGTGGGGAGGGCGATTTCTAGTCCAGCTCTGTGTCCCAGCTGGGAAACTCAACCCAGTCTTGTCTCTGGATGCCTTTCTGTGACTAGGTCACTAATTTGAATATCTAACAGTTCCCTGCCAAGGAGCTTTGTGCTTAAAAACAAAGCCTTCCCTCCATAAGACCAGGTGCTGCACCAGAACAATGGAGGTTCTGATTTTCCACAAGGCCATAACAACAGTTGAGACAGAAACTTGTCCTTCCCAGGACTGTGATTAGTGAGCATCACTCCTCAAAGGTCTGCTTTTCAATCAACAGCCAAAGCTTATCTTGCCTCCTCCTGTTGTCCCCGTGGATTCACAGTGCACAGAACAAAGTCCACCCTCCCTCCCAGCATGACTTGGCTTGGTTGGCATGTGTGGGCTTTGGAGTCAAACACACTTGGGTTGAAACCCTCCCCATTCATATGCCTGCCCTGGGTCACGTAGCTTTCAGAACCTGTTTGCTTAGCTGAAAAAAAAAATTCTACACATTGAATCATTCTTGACAAATTTTCTTCTCGGCATTTGCTGGTCCCATGAAAATAACTGGGGAATGCAAGCCTGGTTTCGGTGAGGAATCTACCCAGACCTGAAATCTCATGAAGTTTCTTTGAATTACAGTTATGATTGATTTAATTTTTTTTATAATCCTTTGGACATATTTAAATTCTATTTATGTCAGTTGTACACAGTGCTGAGTTCTTTGTTCTGTTTTGCTTGTTTGAGACAGTGTCTCCCTGTAGCTCCAGCTGACCTAGATCAGTATGTTGACTAGGCTAGCCTAGCCAGGATCTCACAGAGCTCCACCTGCCTCTGTCTTCCAAGTGCTGGGATTAAAGGCATGTACCACTTTGCCCAGCCAACAAGTTGAGTTTTTAATAAAAAGGTTTTTCTTTCATCTAAAGACCTAACTTTATTTGTAGTGACTGTGGTTTCACTAATCTATGCTTTTGAAATATTTACCTTGAGAATAACAGGCTTATTAATTTTTGTTTTGTTTTGTTTTGTTTGAGACAGGGTCTCCCAGTAGCCCCAGCCCCCCCTAGAACTTGCTGTGTATACAAGGTTGGTCTTGATTTCCCAGAGATCCAGCTGCCTCTGCCTCCTGAGTGTAGGGATTAAAGGCGTGTGCCACCATCCCCAGCAGAAAGAGTACATTTAAAATTTTCTTTTAAGGTCTTCAAATAGTTCAGATAGACACCTTCTAAGAAAGACCTAGCTTCATTACACATTTTTCTATATTATTTTAGAATAGATGGTTCACAGTGCATTTAAAGTCTCACTAAATTGTTCTTAATTCACAGATTTAGAAACTATTGCTTGTTTCAAATACTTGGGGGATTTAAACATTTTATCATATTTTCCTTAAAATTATCTGGTTTTTTTTGAGACAGAGTTGCATGTAGCTCAGGCTACCCTCAGCCTCACCAAGTAACTGATAATGACCTTGAACTTCTCAGCCTCTTACTACCATCTCCCCAGTGTTTGGACTATGGGCATGTGCCACCATGCCCAGTTTTTTCAGTGCTGGGGATCTGTGATGGCTAATCCTGACTGCCAGCTTGACAAATCACAACATGAATAGGAGACAAGCTCTCTACCAACTGACCTATGTCTCCAGCCAGTTCATCTTAAATTTAGTTAGGAAGCATAATCTGGAATATTTCCATCATGACAAATCAAGACTGTCTCCTCAGCCAGTCATTCAGGTGTCTATTTGGTGTCTATTTTCCTATTGTTGTTCCACAGAGTTCTACTTATCAAGCAGACCATTTTTGTTAACTGTACTATTCAAATACTTCACTAAATTTCATGGTTTTCCTAATTCTCTTTCTTTGTTTTGTTAATATTTCTTTGCATATGTTGAAGCTATATTAAAACTCACAGGGGCTCAGTGGGATAGTGTTTGTCTAGCACACATGAGACATCTGAAGATATAGTTCTGTTATTTTACTTTCCTTTGAAATTGACCCTTTGCACTATGATATTTTCTTCTTTCATCTCTACAAATGCTTACGGTGTTCAAATCTCTCCTCTTTGTTTTCTCTGAGTTCCTATTGTATACATTTTTTCCATCTCTTACTTTGAACCTTTAGATACTTGAAAACAATTTTTTTTTCAAAAAACATGAGTAAGACTGTCTTCTAAATCTTAGGATAGGTGTTTTGGGTTGGTTATTAACCCTCAGACTGTAACATGACAGTATATCCTTCTTCATTTAAAATATAATAGTATATTTGAATCATGTTACATTTGATTATAACATTTCCCATATCATGCCTACCAGATAACAGAATTCACTACCACCGGCTACCAGAAATAGGTGAAATAATAAGAAAGAATAATATATAAAATTCATAATCATACATTTATTGCAAATTATGGAATTGTATGTACACATATGTACCATACATGTATGGAGACATGTGATTTCTAGAAAGATGGAAATCATAATATGTAGGCTTGACTTCCAGGAAATCACATAATGCATAGTTTTTTCTTTCCACTTTTTTTCTGTCTGCTGAAGAGAATTACTCTGAAAAAAAATGAATGAAGGAGAAAGGTCAGGCGTAGGGTGAACCTGGTTAAATGGCACCACATACAACAATGATCCCAGGGGGACACTCCTGACGAAGGACAATTCAAGCCTGTCATTTACCTTTAACCAACAGTTTGAACCCATAAATTCTAAAGAATAAAACTTAAGAGAAAGTAATTAACAGCATAATAATGCAAAAATTTTGTTTTGAGACATGATCTCATGTAGTCCAGGCTAGCCTTGAATTTTCTATGTAGGAAAGAATAACCTTGATCCCTTGATCCTCTTGCCCCCACCTTCCAAGTGTTGGGATTACAGGCATGTGTTGCAATATTGGCTCTTGCAAGAAATTATGTGTGAGTGTATGTATGTATGTGTGAGTGTATGTATGTATGTGTGCCCATGTACTTGTGTGTGCAGGTATGCATGCATATATGTGCATATGCAGGTGGAGGCTAGAGGAACACATCGGCTGTTATCTCTTAGGTGCCCTGCACCTAGTCAGCTAGACTGATTCGCTAGCAAGCCCCAGGGATTTGCCTCTGTCCACCTCCCCTCCCCAGTGCGGCTGGGGCTGTAGGCCTGTGCCATTATGCCTGACTTTCTTTCTTTCTTTCTTTCCATGGATTCTTGGGGTAGAACTCAAGTTCTCATTTCTTTAAGTCAAGCATGTCATTGACTGAACTATTTCTCCAGATTTTAGGAATTTCTTTAAACGATAAATTGTGATGCTATTTAAAACTTTCTCATGTTGATGATACAAACCCTAATACTGGAAAGTACTTGTTTGTTATTTGGATTATATAAAACCATGTAAGTATCAATATTTATATTATTGATGTCTAATACATTCTCTTACTGTCTCTTCCTCCCTCCCTGCCTTCCTCCCTCTCCCCAATTTCTTCCTCCTTCTTCCCCTTGGACTGCTGGAAACTCACTGTGGTATTGTGGAATTCACGGAATCTTTGCTGTCCAGACTAGTCTTTGGATTCAGTTTCACTTTCAAATTGACTATATATTAAAAAAAAAAAGATAATTCCTTAGAGTCAGTGATAACAAGGTGACTTGAAAATAGACTCAGATCAGTTTCCTGATAACATTACTGACTCAGTAGTCTGTAAGCTTTTTTGATTGCCATTCATCTTCATCCTTATCTATTTTTATTAAATTTACTAGCTTATTCCTTCCCCCGCACCCTGGTCAGTTTTTTGTTAGTTTTTGTCAACTTGATACAACCTAGAGTCACGTGGGAAGAGAACCTCAGGTGAAGAATCAACACAGTCAGACTGACCTGCGGCTCTGGCTTCGCTCGATACATGCTCTTGACTGACGATTGGCATGGGGAAGTCCTGCACACTGACTGTAGCACCACCCCTAGGTGGGGGTCTTGGGCTGCACAAGAAGACTAGCTTAGCATGAACCAGAGAACCAGGCAGTCTTCATCCCCCAATACTGGGATATCAGGCAAACACCGCCATGCCTGACTTTCACATGAGGCCTGTGGATTGAACTCAGGCCCTCATGAGACTGCAACAAACACTTTATGCACCGACACATCTCCCCAACCCACAGCACCCTCACCGTCTTTTCATTTTGAGACAGTGTTAGTATACAGCTCAGGCTGCGGTGGACCTTGCTATGTAGACCAGGCTGGCCTTAGACCCATGATTCTCCTGCCTCCATCTTCTGAATGCTGGGATTACAGATGAGCCACCACGATGTAGTTATTTATAATATTTATATTATTATAGTATTATTTTATAGATTAATTATCTTTTACCTCTGAATGCCTGCCTGTCTAGTTATATAAAAGACACTGAAACTCCAAACAGAGATAGACCACTTTCCTGAACTCCTTTGTTGTCTCTTATCAAAGTAATACACAAAATTCCTTGAAATGGACAAATATTGAAAATCAAGTAATTTTTAATACATATTTAAAATTAAGATCAATAGTTAAGACAGAAACAATAATTAAAATTTTTGATTTAAATTAATTTTACCCCTAAAGAGGCCTACTTTTCTTTTCCCACTTCTTTACATTGTAATAGGCTTCCTTATAGCATTTTAATACCTACTAAGCTTTTATAAGATTAAAATTTGTTTGTAAAAGAATCTGATTATTCATTGTATTAATTATTAATATATTACATACTAAATTTCCACATAAAGACAAATGATAAATCTGTGTTGATGCCATTAATAATCTGTCATGCCAATAAACTGCAAAAATAATGGGATGAATGACATCAGCTTACTCATCACTTGAATAGTCATCTGCTCTCCATTTTCTCCTTTGGGAGCGAATTCTTATCAGCATGGCAATCAGGACACAGACAATAACATAAAAAGGGATGATCAAGAAATATGGCCACTTTGTAGGTTTGGTACTATACGCTGTCTTGATGTAGGGCCTCACTAGGAGAGAAAAATGCCAGACGTCAGAACGCAGTGACCAGGGATGTGATAAAGATACCACTGTGCTGCCGAGATGATTAGGACAATGTCAAACTATCTAATAATTTTATGATCAACTTTCTGTTTTATATGTGTGACTGTTTTGCATGTTTGGATGTGTACCTTATGTGTGCCTGGTGCTTTCAGAGGCCAGAAGAACTGGTGTTAAGGATGGAAGTTAGCCGTATGGGTCCTGGGAACTGAACCCAAGGTCTTCTGGAAGAGCAGCAAGTTCTCTTAACTGGTGACCCATGTCTCCAGCCCAAGACTTATTTTATGACTGTTTTGTTTGCATGCATGTATGTGCACCATGTGTGTGTGCCTAGTGCCTGCAGAGGCCAGAAGTGGGTTATTAGACACCCTGAAACTGGAATTACAAACAGTTGTGATCTAACGTGTGTACTGGGAACTGAACCTGGGTCCTCTGCAAGAGCAGCCAGTGCTCTTAACCCCTGGGCCATCTCTCCAGCTCTGACACATTATTCTATGATGTTGATAACCCATCAGTATAAGCACCAAAACACTCACCAAATGCTTATATTAAAGTCCTGGCCCTTGTTCTTCAGTGGAGAATCTTCTATTCCAGACAGACTCTGATTATATAGGTGAGAAGAACTGAAGAGTGATCCCATTCTATGTGAGATTCTCTCAAACTCTTATTTCTAACAAAAAATTACTGTACTAATATTCTTAAGTCTAAACTGTGTTTTGCTAAAAAGTTAAATTGATATGTTTTTCTATGTCTTATTTAGGAAATTATTTCTTCAAAATTTCCTTCTAGAAGTTTTATAGATTTAGTTTTCATATTTAATTACCCATCTCTTACAGACTAGGAAATTAGTTGGCATTTTTGAGGTTCCTTTGGTCTTGAGTACATTTTCAGTTGTTTTAGCGCGCAAAGCTTTGGATTGAGTTTCTTCCCCATTTGACTTATCTTTGTATTTTTATTGAAAGATTAACTGCATTTCAGCAAGCATATTCTACTCTGGAACTTTTTGTGAATCTGCCCCTTAGTAATGCTATGACCATATATCAAATTTGTAAAAGGTCAGTTTAGTTGGTTCAATACAAGGCAAACAGGCAAAGCCGTTTTTCTTTGATGATTCTTGTTTTCAGGATAGTTTGTCTCTTCTAAGCCCTTTTATGTGAACTTTAGAATCAAATCTCACATCGGGAGTCTTTGGTTGGACTCAGAATGTCAGACGACTGAGATGACTGTGTGTGTCATCCTTTCTTCTGCATCACCAATGCCAGCGCTGAATGGTACCTGTCCGCGAGGCCCATACCCTGTGGTCTAGCACTGACCGCAGTTACATGCCACACTGTACCTCAGGTTCTGGCTCTGGTAACATCCCCTCTGCCAATCACCCCTCCAGTCCTAAGCAGCAGGGTCTCTTCCTGTGGTTGATATCAGGGCGGCTTTTTCGGACTGGCTTTCTTGCTTGTGGTACCTGATGCCCCATAATGGAGTCTTTCTATTTGAAGGACCAAGTGTGACTTTTCTATTCTCCTGCCTAGGTTTTGGCTGATACATGTGTATATGTGTGTGTATATATATATATATATATGGAGAGAGAGAGAGAGAAGATAAAGTTATAGTGTGTGTATGTGTTATATATAGGTAACACACTATATATACATAACACACATGTTATGATGCCTTATTATCTAGAAGTAAAGCATTAGTAGTCATATGTGGTTTATTATTTGATGTCCACACATAATCTAAATGCAAGCTGGTATAGCAACATTGTTTATTATATTTAGGAAGTTACAATGATTTTTTTTTTTTTGAGGAATTCAATTCAGTTTATTAAGCTAAGGCTAGGGAGGCTGTAGCATGAATTGGTCTTCCGCCTACCAGGGACCACCACAAAGCCCACAAAAATGGACCATACATTCAACTGCAGCACAAACAAACTTGACTGCTGGTACTCCATAGAAAGGGAGAAGCTGGGAGAGTCAGCTATCCCCCTCTCATCCAACCAACCAACCAGTGACCTGAGTTGTATGTCGGGGAGGGACTAAAGTGTGATGGAGGAAGCTGGGAGAGGACTGCCCCTTCACCATCTTGGGCGCTAGGAGCAGCTCAAGGAGTCCCCTGGGAAATGCAGAATTTGCTGTCTGGCCTCGGCAGGGCCTTTCCTAGCCGCTAATTGCTCTGTAAGGAAGCCCAAATAAACTCTGGTTTCTCAAACTGTAGTTTCTGGACCTAGACAGGAGGGCAGGGCTGGACACGGCTTGAGCCTCGCAGAAAGAATTTTTACAACAGAAGCCAAAGCATGAAAAGGAGCTATAGTCATTAGGGACAAAGGAGATGATGTTACAAAATTAAAATAAAAAAGTTCAAGACATGGAAAAATTCACAAGCATGAGTAATAAAATGCAGAAATGCCCAGGAGAATTCCAATGCATTTCTCAGACCTGGCTAGGGCAGGAGGGAAATGCCTCAGGTGCTCTGACAGCATTGCACCCTTGACTTGTCAGTGGTTGGTGAAACATAACTAGGAACCACACTGTTGCTTGGAGACATGTCATTTTCATGTCTGAATTTCTGTTAGAATTGTCTGGAAAGCAGTTTCAACCTTTGTAGAGTCTAGAGCAGATGTCTCAATGACTGGTAAACCATTCTTCTCTGCAAAACCTTTTGCTTCTTCTATGGGAAGGGCCCTGAGATGTTGTCATTCTTATTATCCAGAAGCATGATAACAATGTTACCAGCACCACGATCTCTCAGTTCTTCCACTCTACATTTTCATGTGTGAGATGCTTAGCAATGTCATAAGTCGACAAGGTACCCACAGTGCATGATGGTACGCTATGTTGCAGTTCCGGATCTCTCCTCCTCTGCTGTGTCCCGTCCGCGTTTATTTCTTCCTCATTTAAGTGAATGCTTCTTATTGCAAACTCGACTCCAATACTGCTCCTGCTTTTCAGATTAAACTCATTCCTAGTAAATCCAGATAGGAAGTTACTCTTTTCAACACCAGAATCTCCAATAATGACTGCTTTGAAGAGGTAGTGGACATCGCAGCTGCCCGTGGCGAGGCTGAAGAGCAGAGAGGCAGGGGCGGCAGAGGTGTTGGTAGGACTGGGCTAACCTGAGAGTGATTTTTTTTCTTGAGTCAAGGTCATGACACCTAGCTTCTGCTGTACTGGGGACTGAACCTGTGCCAGGCTTCCTGTGTGCTAGGTAAGCACTGTATTAAGTGAGTCATGATCTCCATGCTGCCATGTTTTAATTATGTTTTCCACTCATAGGAATACTTGCCGGGGATTGATTCAGCTCGTTGATTACCGCTGTCCACGCTCCCACCAGGCCATGAGTCATCTGTGTTTTCACAATTCGGAGGTAAGTACTCGCGGTTACAGTGACAATGCTTCTTGTTATTGCAAACCTGAAAGCAGGAGGAAATTATCTTAGAGGAGAGACAGACTTAAGTATGTTTAAGAAAATTCACAAAATGATACTTAAGTGAAATAAAGCTGATTTTCCTATGTGGTTGAAAAGAGAGGGGGGGGCAGAGGAGGGGAGGGGGGAGAGGAGGAGGGACCGAGTCCTTGCTCCCCTGAGCAGGATCAGTGAGTCTTCTTGCTCTTCACTCCATTACTTACACCTTGATTGTTGCAGTTTTCTGGTGTGCAGTCATAACCCAGGAATGAGTCTTCTACACATTCTTTATTTACACAAACCTGAAATGGATAAGGCAAGTCATATGCCGTCTAGACTGGCCGTTTAACGAAAACCATTTCACATCTGCTAAAATAAACATCCTATGGGTGAGGGGAGCAGATAGGAAAAGGGTCTACATATGACTAAGATGCATTTTATGAAATGCACAAAAATTCAATAAAAATACACATTGAAAAAAATAAAGTACCATAGCAAAATTTCACCTTATTCTGGTTAGAATGGCTATTATATGTATAAAACAGCAGAACAAAACCCCACAAACATTAATGAAGGTGTGGCAGAGGGGAACTCTTACATACTGCTGGTAGGAATGTAAATGAATGAAACTGTTAGGCACAGGAGCATGGAAATTCCTAGAAATAAATAAATAAATAAATAAATAAATAATAAAAAGATTTAGAGCTATCCTAAGATCCACCATTCCCACCTACTGAGTATATAAAAAAAGATAAAATAAAATCAGTCTGTTGAAGAGCCACCTGTCTATCCTGTTTATTGCAGTTTATTCATAATGTCCAAGAGATATCATCAATTTAAATGCCACTGATGGGTGAGTGGCTAAAACGTGGTAAATATACTATATGAGAAATTGTCATGTATATATATATGTATATATAGACGCATCCATATATATATACTTGAAGCAAATACATATAAATGGTTTTTTGGCCATAAAAAGAATGAGCTCTTGCCATCTATGGCAACATGGAAGATCTTAGAGGGCATTATGTTGTGCAACCATTATGTAAAGCTAAACAGAATTAAAGAGTAGGACTGTGGTTACTAGGGACTGTACAGGATAGGAGCGTGAAGGGAGCTATAATATCACAGTTAGAAGGAGTAAGTTCTGGTACTCTACTGCAGAACTGAGTCAAGGACTAGTACTAAGAAGAATATGCTATGTACTTCAGGGAGTTAAAAGAATGTGCTTTGAATATTATTAAATACCACAATGAGAAAAATGATAACGTTTAAACTGATGGATATGATGATTATTCCGATTTGATCATTACAGAAGTGTTTACATGTTTCAAAACACTACATTATACTCATAAGCATACACATTTTTTGTGAGAATAAAATAAAATGGTAAATAAAAGCTTTCTCAATTTTGAGACAGTCTGCAAACACTGGGAGATTGTTCAGAGGCCTAATTTTGAACAGCAACAATAAAAATCACAAGGAACAAACAGAAAGCAGAAACACACTGCTTTTCTAATGGAAGAAGGAGAAAAGACAGAAATTTCTTTGAAAATGGCTGTGCTTAGAGCTGGAGAGATGGCTAAGCAGTTAAGAACACTTGATGCTCTTGCAGATGATTTGAATTCAGTTCTCAGCACTAACAGGGCAGCTCACAACTGTCTGTAATTCCAGTTTCACGGGATCTTATAGCCCCTTCCGACTTCTGTAAGCACCACATGTCCATGGTACACATACATACATGCATTCATACACATGAAAAAATAAACAAATGAAAGAACATACTTTGGATGCAGGACTTGGAGCCATGGAGCAGGAACTGACCTGGAAGCCTTCTGCCCGAAGCCTAGCTCTCCTAGTTCTAGAGATACCAAGAAAGGTGCTAAAGGAGGAAAATCAATCAATGGTTCAACCCTACCCTAACCCTAACAACCGTAACGACTGTCACAGCACATTGCCTCTGCTGATGCTGTAGGGGAATTGCTGTCAGGAGGGTAATCAACAGCTGTCTGATTGGACTTAAAGTCCTCTGAATGGGAGTAAACTCAGGGGCCGCACTGTAATTATAACTAAATACACAAGGCTGGGAGATCACAGATCCTAGAGAAAACCCTCTCTGTCATTCCTCTAGACAAATGAAATTGTTTACCATACACTAACTATGCATCCTTCTATTTATAGACAGGTACACTGTATACCACTCATCAATGAAACTTCTTTTTGCAACAGATGGAGGCTGTTACAGAGTTCCACAAATGTCCACACACAGAGAATATGCATCTGAGAGATGCCTGGCCCTAGGTGACACATCCATAGTGGAACCTCTACACCTAAGGCTCATAGAACATAGCAAAACAGCAGGTAGAAAGAACAGTAAGGCATCCCTCAACTCTCACCAGTGAAGCTTCCTCGTACAACAGAGTACAATGCACACAGAAGGCCACAACTGGCTAAGTTTTAGAGAATAAGAGACTGCAGAGTGCGTGTCCCTGGATAGGACTCCTGTGTTAATCCTCACCCACCCACAGCTCACAGACTATTTCAGAAGAGGGGTGGGAAGACTGTAGGAGCGAGGCTTGGTCCGTGAATAGAGGGAAACAGGCTTCCAGGTGAGCTTGTGGCAATAGTGGCATCATGCATAAAACTTATGCCAACTCAATCAGACAAGGGCCCAATGTGGAGTGAAGGAGATGGGTGATGGGCCCTAGCCTGGGCATGGGAGTTGTTGGCAAACAGATTATTGCTGAGTCAGGGAGACTGGGCATGCCTTAAAATCTCTACATAGTCTGACTAGACTCCAGTGGATGAATTTGCAACAAAGGACATCTGAGTACAAATGCTTGACCAAATGGGACTTAACATGTACGGCAGAATGCATGTGGTCCAGTGGGGGCAGTGGGGGGGGCATGAATGAGGGAGGGGGTCTAAATTTGATCATGGACTGTTGTATGTAATGTATAAAAGCTCAGTAAATATATTTTTAAGAACATCAACAAAAAATCAAATGGCAACAACCAAACAACAAATGAAAATGGTCATACTTAGTGTTCTCAAGAGACATAAGAGGGAACTCTGGCTGAAGAACTCAGTTAACAAGGTGGTGACCTAAGAAAAAAGCAGGAATGTTATCAGAGAGATCAAATTATAGTAAGGAACCAAACAAATTCTGGTTCCGGAGAACATGACAACTGAGGAAAAAAGAGGCATTTTAGTTGGCCTGAGCACCAGGTTTGGGAAGGAGAAGGACTGAGGAACGTGAGGGCAGGATTTCTGAGGTTAATGAGTCTGAGCGAGGAAAAAACAAAGAGACATGAAGAGATCCTAAGGGACCATTTGTAACTCCAGCTACAGGGGATCAGAAGCCTCTTCTGACCTCTGCGGGCACTGCGCAACATGGAGCTCTTACATACATGCAGGCAATGCACTCATGCCCATAAAATAAAAATAATAAATAAAATATAAAAAATGAATCGACAAATACAAGGGATCTTCCAAAAGACTATCAGTGGTTTTCTCAGCAGGAACATCTGAAGTTGGAAGGCAGTGGATTACTGAGAGAGAAGGACAAGGAGGTGGAGGAAGAGGAGGAGGAGGAGGAGGAGGAGGTGGAGGAGGAGGAGGAGGAGGAGGAGAAAGAGGAGGAGGAGGAAGGGGAGGAAGAGGAGAAAGAGGAGGGGAGGAGGAGGAGGAGGAGGAGGAGGGGGAGGAACAGGAGAGTTAACTGATAATTGTATATCCAGCAAAATTTGCCTCTGAAAATGAAGGAAAAATGAAGATACCCCCAGATCTAAACAGAAACAAACAAACAGATAAATGGGAAGGAAATTAATTGACATGAGACCTTGCCTGTAAGAAATACTAAAGGTACTTTAGTATTAGTTACTATAAAAGAATGCTAGCCTTTAAACAAAAATCCTAGAGATGCAGAGAACTCGGTGGAGACAGGTACACGAGCAACTGGAAAGGCCACATTATTGCCATTTCATCTGCAAGTCCACTGTTCTGCTTTAAATGAGGATGTCCCCCCAGGCTCCAAGTACCGAAGACTTCTGTCTGCTGTTGGCGAGGTCAAGGAACCTCTAGGAGGTGTGGTCTCGCTGGAGGAAGCACATCAGTAGCAAGCAGTGGGCTTTGAAAGCTCCCAGCCGAGTTCCATCTCCAGTCTCTCTCTGTCTCTGTCTGTCTGTCTCTCTCTGTTTTTCTCTCTTTCTCTCCTCTCTGAGCCTGCTTGAAGATGTGAGCCCTGCTCGGCTACCTCCTTCTGTGTCCGCCCCCAACCATGATGGACTCTTATTCTCTTGGAATGATCAAATGAACTCTTCCTTCTACAAGTTGCTTTGGTCACGGTTTTATCACTTATTACACAGTAAGTAATACGTCCTAATTTTCTATGGTATGTAAAACACAATTGCATAAAAATAATTACAAAGCAATGTTAATGGATACATAATAAAAATGATTTTGAGGGGGACGCAGTGCTAGGCATCAAACTCGGTGACCACTGAATTGCCTCTCAGCCCTAATGATGCAATTTTTGATGTCAGAAGCAAGAGTAAAGCTCTGAGGAAGCAGAGCATTTGCTTGTGATGGTCAGTACATTGAGTTCAATCCAAACAGATCTTAATAGTCATCATTTTATGTATTTCATTTCACAATCACTAAATCACAAAGAAAATGTCTCCAGGAAATGTAAAAAGGGAATGAGAAGGGAGACTATGTACTATCACAAAAAATGAATTAAAAACAAGGAAGGTGTGGTAGAGGCAGCCAGACAAGCACGGTGTAGAAACAGCAACGCGGCAAGACAGTCTCTCTGCCAATGACCACATTAATGCTAATGGGTTAAATCCTTCAACCTAAACGCACGGACTGGTAGAATGGACCAAAGTACATGGCCCAGCCCTCTCCTGCTTATGAGAGACATTGTTTCTAAGTCACATAGGTTGAAAAGAAGTAAGACATTCCATGAAGATATAACCGGAAGGAAACAGATCTGTCATGGTTAGTCTTGATGATCAACACGATCACACTGAGATGCGCATAAGAGACTGGTAAAATACACCTCTGGGTGGGTCTTTCAGGGTTCTTTTTCCAGGGAGGATTAACTGTGGGGGAGGACCTGCCCCTAACGTGGGTAGCAAAACTCCATAGGCTGAACACAAACCAACTGAAAAGAGAAAAAGAAGAAAGCTAGCTGGAGATGACATTCTCTCTCTCTGCTCCCTGGTTCCTGGGGGGAGTAGGCTCCATAACGGATTTCCTAAGGGCAGACCTGCAACACAGAGCCAAGGCATCGCGGGCCAAAGTAGCTCCTCAAAGCAGTATCTGCCCTAGATATTTAGCAACATAAAGGTAACTAACCAAGACCTGAAATCAGCACTATTACAAGAGTTAAGGAGGAACATTCGAAGGGAAAAGGATCAATTCCCCCAAGGAAACAGTGAATTCGTAGGCAAAACATGGCCTAAAAATGCAATGGAATATTGTTTGTCCTTAAGAAGGAGGGACATTCCTATGTTTGTTACCACGAGGATGAATGTGAAGGAGGATTTGCCAAGTGAAGCAGTCCAGGATCTGAAGGACAGACCTCACGGGTTCTAGTTACAGGAAGCGACTAGAGTGTGTACACTCGTAGACACAAGAATGAACAAGGATGGTTAGTAGAGTCTGAGATGAGAGGTCATTGCAGAGTCCTAATCTAATGAATAGAGACTCAGTTTGGGATAGTGAAAAGCTTCTGGATCAAGTAGCATGCAGATGACTGGAACATACCGGAATGTGTGAACGTTCTTCAACTGTAAACTTAAAAACAAAGTGATAAGTTTTATACTGTATATAGTTTACCACAAAAATAATCTAATAAGAGGCCGAAGAAAGTGGGTAAGAGCACTTTCTGCATAAGTATGAGGACCTGAGTTCAAATCCCTAACATCTATGTAAAAACCCAGGCCTGGCCACACACACCTGCAACCTCAGTACCGTGAGGGACAGACAGGGAGATCACCGGGGCGGGCTGGCTGCCAGCCGGGGCCAGTGAGAGACCCAGTCTTAAAGGAAAAAGGAAGAAAGGTGATAGAACAGAACACCCAACATCCTTCTCTGGTTTCCTCATGCACAAAGGAGTACACATTTGCACACACGCTTGTATGCACATCACACACACAAACACACAAATAAATAATACAAGATAGTCTGTATATCATATTCAATGCTTTGGAGACTAAAATAAGTGGTAAAGTCAACAAATTCGTATGAGAACATGTTATTGCCCATACCAGGCAGGGACGGCTTTTAAAATCAGTCATGTGGTATATGAGGAAAATGAACACCTGGAAACTGGTCTCATCAGCTGGTAGGATGGATGGCCAAGCAGGACATTTCTGACACATGCAATAAAGGCGTTAACAGAGGCCAGAGATAAACCTAGCCTGCACAGACAACACGTTAGGGACAAAGCTACTGAAGAGATAACAGTGAAGGAAGGATCATGATTTTCAATAAGCACTGTTCAGAAAACTATCTCCACCTTGAAAATAGCGACCTAGACCCTCTCATCACACTGCATACACAAGGTGACTCAAAATAGACATCTTGATGTAAGATTAAAACCATAAAAATTCATTTAAAAGTCCTTCGTCTTAGCCTTGGTCACTGGATATTACACCAGAAGGGAAAATCAGTGAGGAGTGTTTCAAATGAGAAAGCTTTTACAGCGAAGAAACAATCCACAAAACGGAGCGGCTTCCCAGGGTGAGTAGCAAAGTGTGTAAGTGATGAGAGTTCTTAGTCAAAGTATGTAATGAACTCAAATAAATCATTAGCAAACATGTGGATAATAACCGATAATAAGAACCCAATTAGAGATGGGCAAAGGCCTGGAGCAGACATTCCTCAAAGAAGATGACCAAGTTGCATATGAAAAAGCCCTTGATAAGGTCACCAGGGGTCATGTGGATCAGAAGTCTGGTGGTATGTCATTGTCCTTGCTGGGATGGTTGCTGTGGAAACGAAGGAGATGACGCTGGCAGAGATGAGAGAAGAGGGAGCCTCGGCCTGTCTGTGGGAGTGTAATGGGCACAACTGTCAGGAACCGGCCTGGAAAACTGTGCGGACAGCTTTCGAAACATTCAAAAGAGAAGCATCATAAGGAGAGGCCATCCACTGCCAGGGCACGCGCCCAGAGGAGACCAGAGACCACTTGTGTTTAGTGTTGTACTAGCTGCCATAGCCAGAATTCCACAGACGGCAAATGTTCACGGATCTCTTTCGTTTGGATATATTTCCATTGTGTTTTATTCACAATCACTTTAATTTCTTATATATTTATAATATACAACGTATTTTCATATACAAGCAGAATTTGAAATGGAGTTGGAGCCATAGGACCTGGGTTCAGTTCCCCAGTGCTCACTTAACCCTAGTTCCATGGGATCTGATGCCCTCTTCTGGCCTCCATGGGTATCGGATGCACGTGGTGCACTTAGCAACACACAGGCAATGCACTCATATGCAGAGATAAAAATAAATTAATGGTAAAACTTGTGTGTGTGTGTGTGTGTGTGTATGTGTGCATGTGTGTGTGTGTGTGTGTGTGTGTGTATGTATGGGCCAGAGGTCAATGTTGGGTCTCTATCTTAGTTTTTAAGACAGGGTCTCTCAGTGAATTCAGAGTTCACTGTCTTAGCTAGAGTGATTGCCCAGCAGCTCCAATAATCCAGCCACCTCTGCCCTTGCATCCCAGTGCCAGGGTTATGGATGTAAGCCTCCATAGCTGGCTTTTTACATAGGCTCTAGGGATCCAAACTCTGATCCTCATGCAGTTAACCAACTGATCCTTCTCCCCAGCCCCAACATACATGACTTGAATAAAACACATTTTCAATAAAAAGCTATTACTTTTGTCCAAATAATAAAGAGGTTCCTTCCATGGACACAGTGGCAAATAGCATATCGTTTTGACTGTTAATATCAGTCACAGCTGGCTTGTCTGTATAGCAAAGTTGGTGTGGGTTCAGATGCAGCCTGGGCAGCTCCAACAATCTGATTCATTTCAACTGCAGTGGGATATGCTGAGTTGTGTCCGTCTTCTTGGTTTTATTCTTTTGGATGAGTACACAATGGTTTATATTTTAGCAGCTAAGTTTAATTATGTGTATGTGTGTGCGCTTGTGTGAGTTTATGTGCAATACATATATGTAGTTCCTGCAGAGGCCAGAGGAGGGCGTCAAATCCCCTGGAACCCGAGTTACAGGTAGTTGTGAGTCACTTGCTGTGGATACTGGGAACTGAATTTAGGTCCTCTGCAAGAGCAGTAAGCGCTCTTAAACACTGAGCCATCTTTCCAGTCCCTGTTTTAACAATTTAAGAACAATTCTTCTTTCCCAACCTCCTGCTCTATTTTATTCTTGACAATGATTATCAGAGGCAAGTAGAAATTACTTTGTTCCTATTTTAAAGATGCATGCACATTCTTACACTTCTAATTTTCTAACTCAGTTGCCATCATTTGCGTCTTCGATGACACTGTCACATTGCTCATGGGTTCCCTGGTAGGGTCAGCTGCCACAGTGGGGAGGACAGATATAGCAGTTACTTTGTTTACTGCTGTCACAAAATACCTGGCAAGAAGCGCTTTAAGGAAGAAAGGGTTTATTCTACCTTGCAATTACAAGGATATAGTCTATCATGGTGGGCAGCTGGTCATATTACACCCCCATTTAGGGAGCAGAGAGGGGTCAGGAAGTGGGGTCCAGCTACAAAGCCTCCAGGCCAGATCCTAGTAACTTACTTCTTCCAGGGAGGTTCTACATCCTTCTGAAATGGTGCCATCAACTGCACACTAAGTGTTCACGGACAAGCCAGTGGGGACATTTCACATTCTAACTACAGCAGCAGATTCTGAGAATACAGTGGGCTCTTTTCTGCTGGTCTATCCTTCTGTGATTTTGTTGTTGTTGTTCTCTGCATCTTGCTTGGTATTTCCCACTCATTCCGATCTTCTTGGAATGTTTTAATAAGTGTTTGTGCTTATGTCTATGGACAAGACAACTTCACCTCATGGCTTATGCTTATAAAGTTTATTTGAATGTCCAGATCAAGACTTTTTTTTTTGGATACAATCTTCCTGAAGCCGCAGTTGGCCTAGAACTCCCTATGTAGACCAGGCTGGTCTGGGACTCAGAGATCCACCTGCTTCTTGCCTCCTGAGCACTGAGCTTAAAAAAATTTTTTTTGAGGTAGGGTCTCACTTTGTAACCCAGTAAGGCTGATCTTGAACTCAGACTTGTGTTGCTCTCCTGCCTCAGTTTCCTGAGTGCTGGAATTACAGACATGAACCACCATGGTAGCTTTTATCTATTTCTCATTCACACACAGATCTTTGGCTCCCGAGTCAACTATATTCTGCCTGTACCTCTGTTATTCAACAATAACTACTATATTATGTTAGTCCAGAGGCAAGGAGACAGTAGAGCTTAAACTTCTGTCATGATGAGCCAGCCAATGGCAAGGTAAAGGCTTCTTAAAGGTCCATCTTGACAGGAAGTTCTACGAGAGTTTTTATGGCGATAACTGCATTTCAAAGGCTGTTTGTGTGTGGTGTGGAGAGATGGCAGCCTTCTTGTTGCATGGTTCTTGGTTTATATTACTTCCGGTCTGACCCTCAACTTCATTATTTTATTGTCTATATTCTGTTACTTAATGAAATAAAGCATCTTTGTAGTTTCAAGTTTAGACATGAGACTAATTCAAACTTGGGCTAATTCAACTGGACTAATTCAAACACATAACTCTGATATATTTCCTAAAATGGGAAAATATACTTAGATGAAAATGTTGGTGATACTCATTTGTACCACACTGAGCAATAAAATAGCAAGAACAGATAAGAAAATAGAATGCTTTCATAAAGATATGCAGTTAAATACAGTTACAGAAAATTTATACATGTGTATATATGTATTTACATAAATAATTTTTGGAGCGTTTGTGAGAATGAAAAGCAAAATTGTATGTCAGAGGCATGATGTCTCATTTCCGTTGTAATAAAACACTGTAACCCAGGGAAGAAAAGGATTTGGTTTGTGATTCCTAGTCACAGTCTGTCATTGAAGGGAAATCAAGGAGGCGGAAATTCAAGCAGGCAGCCACAGCAATCCACGGACGAGAGCAGGAAAATGGATGGACGAACACAGACCCATTTGCTTTCAGGCTTGTTTTGCTCTGTTAACTTTCACCTCTTTTAGACTGTTTAGGGCCCCCTGTCTAGGGAATGGCATTGCTCAAAATGGGCTGAGTTTTCCTGTATCCATTAATAACCAAAGATAATCCCTCACAGACCAACCTTATAAAAACCGAGAGACTTCCTGGTGACTCTAAGTTGGGACAGGTTGACACTGAAAACTAACCATCGCATGTGACTTGGATTGATTTTTGTTTTACTCTGTGAACTCTTTACTATTTTCATCATTATTTAAGAATGATGATTATAACAAATGCTAATTCACGACATCAGAAGTGCTCTCTATGTACGCTATGAGAACATAATAAAAGGCAGGGATGAACCATGGGAGCCTCCCTGGTGGCTTCCACAGGAAAGCCCAAAATAGCCAAGGAGACATTCATAGTGGTATCACCTAGGCATGATTGCAGATTGGGAAGTTATTTGGGAAGAAAAGATTACCTACCTTCTTTGAACCACAAACAGTTCCATCTTTTACCCACATCTTGTAGCTCTCTACATGATCATAGGCATATTCCAGAGAAATGCAGATTTGTCCACTGATATTGGCATAAATCGTACTGGCAGCTCTTATTTTAATTAACTTGTCACTTTGGTATTTACATATTAATTTCCCACACTTGACATCACTATATTTTGAAGATAAATAAAAGCCATTAATTTTATAGACAAATATGTGAATATCATTTCCAACACAACAGATTTAAATAAAATACTTGAGGTTGACCAAAAGATGGCAATTAATTTTGAAACATCAAAAACAAAAAGGGACTCTTGCCTAACTTATTAACCATAATGAACAATTCAATGATGAACTACGTCTCATCTGGATAATTCTTTCTTGTGTATTTGATCTTTAAACATAATCAAATCCAAGCTTATTCTACCTTTGGAAATGAGTATGTGGTCTGTGGTCTCATCACCAGCCCAGCTGGGTTTCCTTTGCAGCTTAACATCCGACAAGATACTGAAACACACACACACACACATACACACACACACACACACACACACACACACACACACACACACAGAGCATTGCTTACAGTGTGTATTATTAAAATAAAATCTTAAGGTACATCCTAAAAATAGTGCAGAAAACCACAGAAAAAAAGTTTAAACACAACTAGAACATGAAGAAATATTAGCTACAGAATGACAATAGAATAACGAAGTTGAGGGTCAGACCGGAAATAATATAAACCAGAAGCCATGTGACAAGAAGGCTGCCATCTACCCACGCTACATACAAACAGCCTTTGAAATGCAGTTATCGCCATAAAAACTCTTGCAGAACTTCCTGTCAAGATGGACCTTTAAGAAGCCTTTACCTTGCCATTGGCTGGCACATCATGACAGAAGTTTAAGCTCTACCATCTCCTTGCCTCTGGACAAGAGGTTCTGCAGAGTAGATTGCAATGCATTTATTCATGAGAAGCTGTGGAATCAGGAAAAAGAAGGGACGCAGGCAGGCTGCTGTCCCTTCTTCAGCTAAGCGTTATTATTTTAGTTTGGGAGGGCTGGCCATGAAAAACAGTAACTTTAATGTCACAGGAGCCTTTGTTGTTTTGATGCACAGTATAAAAGCCCTCAGCCAGCATGTAGAGACCAGTAGTCTCAGTTAGACATTGGGAGCTGACAAACTGAGGAAATTCACTTCTAACATAGATCCTGCAAGCAACAATCAAAATTAAGTTCTTTAGGAAGGAGGACAATTCAAGTCAGAAACCTAGATCTGAGGCTGGAGAGATGGCTCAGCAGTAAGAGCACTGGCTGCTCTTGCAAAGACCCAGGCTCGGTTCCCAGTGCCCACATGGTGGCTGACAATCATCTGTTAACTCCAGTTCCAGGGAAAGCCCTCTTCTGGCCTCCATAGGCATTGCATGCACTTGGTATGCATGGTGCACATACATATTTATATTTATAAATATAGAAAAAATAAATCTAAAAAGTAATTTTAAAAAGAAACCTGGATCTATAGTGCTGACAGGGGTGCAGAAAAGGAGTGAACGATGATCAGGCTGGGGAAATGCTCAGTCAGTAAATGTGAACTATTCAGGCATGAGGACCAGAGTTTGGATTCCTCACACCCATCTGAAAAAGCAGGGTCGGGTGCCTGTAATTCAGCATTGGGGGCAGAGTCAGGAAGATCCGTGGGACTTGCTGGCCAATGTAGCTGAATCTGTGAGCTCCAGGTTCAGTGAGAAACTCTGTCTCAAAGGGTAAGGTGGGTGGAGATTGAGGTGACCTCTGGCCTACACACACCCCAAAATAAAAAATTAAAAAATAATATTGCATGGGGTTGGAGCAATGGCTCAGTGATTAAGAGCACTGACTCTTGAGAGTTTTTTCAGAGGACCTGGGTTTGATGGCTGTGAAGATGGCTTAGCGGGTAAAGATCTTGCTGTTCAGCAATGAAGACCTGAGTTCAGATCCCCAGGACCCATGTCATCTTACATTTCCACGACCCAGGATTGTCTGTTCTTTATAAAATTAATGAGATAGCATGTGAAATGAAAAGTGTTGTCTAGTGACGGGTAATTAATGTACCTTCATAGAAATTAAACCCTGGGGAGTAGAGAACAGTTGTGGCCTGGCTGTAACGGCTCAGATGGGAGAGTGTGAGGCTGAAGAATCGCTGCGGTCTATGGGAAACAGAAACAGATCCTATTTCTGCACCTATGACATTTATCATCTGATTAAAAATGGTCGGGCTGCACAGCCAGTGATATATTTTGCTTACATATAAAAAAGAACTTGTGATATTTTGAAATACAATGCAATAAAGAGTCTTGGTCAGAGTTCCTAAGGCATACCCAGGTTTGCAGGCGATGTAGCCATCAGCAGTGATGCCGCAGTTCCCAGATATGTCGTTCTTCGAATTCAGTTCTTGATAGCATTCATTGCTACCAAAGTCTGTGTCTGGAAGCAAAAGAAAGTGCTGTTAGCCACGTGACCTTATGCCACTTAAAGTTACAATAACTAAGGCATACATTTGAAATTCTGAACTTATTTAAAATACATTGCAGGAACTGGAAGAGATGGTTCAGCAGTTCAGAGTCCTTGCTGCTCTTGCAGAGGACCTGGGTTCGACTCCTAGCACCCACATGGCAGCTAACAACCATCTATAACTCCAGGCGCAGGGGATCTGCTGACCTCTTCTGACCTCACAGGTACTGCATGACATGGGAAGACTTCATACACTCATACGTGTAAAAAGAAAAATAATAAAATATTTTAAAAATAAAATATATTGCACAAAATAAAATCCCAATATAGAACTGGAAATACAAACTAGATGTTGGATCACATAAAACTAGTTCAATGAGGGGCTGGAGAGATGGCTCAGTGGTTAAGAGCACTGGTTGTCCCCTGTTCTGCATTGTCTCCAAGCCATGGGTGGGTGAGGTTTAATACAGAGTCCTATCCAGGGACATACACTCTGCAGTCTCTTATTCTCTAAAACTTGGTCAGTTGTGGCCTTCTGTGTGCTTTGTACTCTGTTACACGAGGAAGCTTTCCTGGTGAGAGTTGAGGGATGCGTTCTCCATACCCCGTTCTGATATGTTCCATGAGCCTTAGGAGTGGAGGTTCCACTGTAGATGTGTCACTTAGGGCCATGGTACCTAGCATTTTGATTAAGAGTGAAGCTGAACACTGATTTCCTAGCTCAACCTAGTGGCTCAGGTTTATAGTCCCAGCTACTTGAGAGACTGAGGCAGGAGGATCAGAAAGTCTAAAGTGTGACCGGGCTACAGAGCAAGTTCAAGTCCAGGCAACTTAGTTAAGACCCTATCTCAAAAATAAAAACAGGGGAACGGGAAGACGCTGGAGATGTCTGGAGTAGAATTCATAGGCAGCATTTGTGGGGCCCTAGGTTGAATTCTCAGTAATGCAAAGAAAACTAAAGAGACCCTTCTCTTTCTTTTCAGTCCCTAGATGCCTATATGGAACATCAAGTGATTAAGAATACCTTCGCCGAATGTATTCAGACACTGCTGTGACCCGCTCTGACAAGTGCCATTAATACAGATCCACTGATTGTCTCCGCATGGGTGTCCGTCGTGAACAAAGAAGTCTTCACCGCACACTGCCGCTGTGCCATTGCAGTACTCCCCGAGGTCACATTCTTCAAGGGCAGGCCTGCACAAGCTTCCTTTTGCCATCACCTGATGGGGCCAGGTCAGTCATATGGAATAAGGCAGCTCACAGGCAGCGAAGCTAAAGAACATGCTAACGGTAAGCTAAAGGGCACTGTTGCTCACTGTGTAGGTTTAAAATGCTCTTACGTTACAGTTACTACAGCACGATCCACTGGCACACGTTGAACCTTGTGACAGCTGACACGTAGTAGGATCACAGCATGGTGGAGGGTTTTCCTGACACCCCTGAAAGGCAAACCACATCGGATAGACAATTTAATGGCAGCATATTACATAACATATAGACAGGTGTTTATGTTCCCTGTTGACAAATAGACAAAATGAAGTCACTTATTCATTCATCTGACAGACATTTATTAATTACCTACTGTTAGGTGCTTTTTTGTGATTATTGTTTTCTGTTTGAGACAGGGTCTCCCTGTAGCCCCAACTGGCCCCAGATTCCCTATGTAGTCCAGGCTGGCCTCCATCTCATAGAGATCCACCTGCTTCTGCTTCCTAGTGCTGGGATTAAAGGCATGTGCCCAGTTAGGTTTTTTTATATCCTTAGGATAGGTATTGGTAACAGAATTCTGATGCCATATGAAACATCGTATTTGAGATACTGAGACTCTTACAAAAAGATGGTTAAATATAAGATGTGAAATAAACAGAAGGTAAGATTTCAAAACTACCATAGTGACTACTATTGCAATACTCTGAACCTACTACATTTTAATAAGTCTCAATAACATTATGTATACATGTGCTTGTCTCTGTGTGTATGTCATGAGTGCAGGTGCCTGGAGATAGAGATAGAGATAGAGATAGAGATAGAGAGAGAGAGAGAGAGAGAGAGAGAGAGAGAGAGAGAGAGAGAACTCATAAATCAGGCATATTGGCTCACACCTGTTATCTCAGGAAGCTAGGACAGGAGAACTGTTGGGAACTTCAGGCCAGCCTGGGCTACAGAGTGAGACCCTGTGTCAAAAACAACAACAACAAAAACCAAACCAACCAAACAACAACAAGAAACAGAAAGCGTGCTAACTATGTGAGTTGACAGGTTAATCAGCTTAATGTGCTATTTCACAATGCAGGCATGTATTAATTATCAAATGCTCTTGCACATGGTAAATGCGCATGAAGGCATGTATTAATTATCAAATGCTCTTGCACATGGTAAATGCGCATGACTTCTTTAGTTGTTAACTATATATCAATAAGGAGTAAAATAATTAAAAAATTAAAGCATTTCTTCACATGACCTACCCTTCAGGGAACCTACAGGGTGATATGTAAGTTCCTTCTTTCTTGAGTTTTCCCTTATGCCCCTTGTAAAGGCCTGAGCAGAAAAATGACCAATGGAAAATGAATCATGCAACACCACGCACGTTAACGAGCTCCAGGGGTGCAATTCTGGTCTCCATCTTTCCAAAACACTCACCTCCTGTCCACAGTCACAGACTTCTCCGCTTTCTACTCTTCCGTTCCCACATGTTGCTGACTTGTAAGACAGCTGTAAGTGCGGCTGGTTCTGAAGACACTGGGAGTCTGGACTGGAGACAAAGCCTGCAAATTTTTCCATGCTGCAGTTGCTAAAGGTCTTTATACCACTGGAATGACTAAACACATGCCACATGTCAGATTTCTGTGCTGAGTTTCCCTAAATCTTACTGTCGGGGTAAAACTGTTTAATCAGTATTCCACAGTAGCTGCTGAACCTTTCTGTGCACAGGACACCAATACTACATGGTCATAGGAATCAGTCGCAATGAATTTTGTTGGCTTTTATAGCGCCTGAGTTCTGTGATGCTGATCTCTTGTTTTAGCTTCTGCTTTATGATCTCTGTCTCTTTTCAGCTGTTGCTCCCTGACTTCTGCATGCGGGAATGCCCCCACCTTGACAACATCCAGCCTTTGCTTCTCTTTTCATTACTGTCCCAGTTTTGTAGTTTTAAGAATACCTACATCTTGGTTCTTCCTCAAACTGAGCTTGGGTTTCAACACTCGTCCTCTCAATCAGCACAATCAAGTACGTTCCCTAAAACACTGATGGTTTCATGTGACCTCCCTGCATGACCCACACGTCCTTTCTCAATCAGAGTGAAGTCTGCATCATCTCTCAGGTCACTGTCTCACCTTACTCTGCTCTGCTCAGTGTCCTTTTTTGCTGTCTCTTCTACCAAATATCTGACAACGACTTCCCCTATCTGGAAAGCTTTTGTTCAACATGCACATGTGATTCTTTTACAATAACAGATGTCTATTTATAATTTACACAAGAATGATACTTCTTCAGCACACATTTAAATATTTTATCTATTAGCTTTATTTTGATTATTTATGTGCATCAGTGTATTGCCTGCATGTGTGTAAATGTCCCCATGTCATGTAATGCCCACATCGGTCAGAAGGGGGCATTGGATCCCCTTCTGGAACTGGAGTTACAGATGGTTGTTAGCTGCCATGTGGGTGATGGGAACTAAACCTGGGTCCTCTGCAAGAGCAGCCAGTGCTCTAAACCACTGAGCCATCTCTCCAGCCCCTGACACACATTTAAAATATCATCCTTTACTTTTCTCTGCTTCCTTTACTGGCCTTCCTTTTTTAAAAGTACTTGTCAGTTGGAATACTGCTAATTTAATGGTTCTGCTTTCTAGCACAGCATAAGAGTTTGGCAGTCGCTTGCTTTAAAATGAAACAGTAATCCAGGCATGGTGACACGTATCCGAAAGCTTAGCAGTTAGGAAGCAGAGACCCAGGATGATCACAAGTTCAAGGTCAACTTGATCTACACAGGAAGTTCCAGGTGGGCTACATAGAGAGACTCTGACTCAAAACCAAACCAAACCAAAACATCTTAAAAAACAAAAATGGAGTGTATGATTGAGACCACTTGTTGGTTTATATGCTTATAAACTATGGGAAGTAGATGCAGGAGACTCAGGATTCAAGGTCATTATCAGCTGCATAGTGAGTTCAAGGCCAAGCTGGGCTACATGAAAATTACCAACTCATGAAAGTAAATGGTTATAAATGTAGAGCTTCTTCACAGATGAGAGAGCAAGTGTGATGTTTGATAACAGGAGATTCTGAGATAGATAGGAAGCATGAGTCTTGGAAAGAGTGTTTCTTACTGGGGTCATCAATGCACACCCTGCCATATATATGTATTCTAATAGACTAAAGTGTGTGTGTGCACCCAAGTGCAACTGTGCACGCCTATATGTGTAGTAATGGGGAGTGAACCTAAGGCCTCATACCTGCTAGGCAAGCACTGTACCCCTGACCTGTACCCTCACCTCTCTGTTCATTTTCCTCTTTCTCATTTTAAGACAGCGTCTCATTATGTTGCCTGGGCTGGCCTTGAACTTGAGATACTCTTGCCTTAGCCTCAAGAGTAGATGAGATTACAGGCATGCAGCACCAGACCTAGCTTCTAACAGGGTCACCTTTCTTAAACTAAATGTACCCAAATTATCTTATTCTACATTCTCTAGGTACAGTGAGAAGGGCAAGTCTCTTACATGGCTTCTGGGTTCATTACACAGATAAATCTGCCACACTGGCAGCTCTTGGTGTCATCATAAGGTATCCCCATGTTGAGGCTCAGTAGCTGAACTAAAATAATTGCGAGCGATTCCAGAGTTATGGCTTTGGGGTGCTGAAAAATAAAAAGACCACAAACATGCATGAACACATTGTGGGAGGCATTTTATTTGCTAGTAGGAAGATGTAATTACTAAAAATAGTCATGTAATAAAATAGAACAGAAGCCTCTATTGTGTTTTCATGGAAGTGTCGTCCATGTAGCAGCTAGTTTAGTATGCTACAGGAGACATTGCAAACTCAGGCAAGGTATTAAAAACTAAAACTGTAGTTTTAAAAATTGTTAGTAAAGTGGGAACATTTAGAAAATAGAATTTAATGGGTTGAATTCCAGTCAAAATATTGTGATGCACAATAAAAAATAAATTGGTAAAGCCATAGAAAACTCAAAACAGAACTGAGTTTCCTTACATACTAAAGAATGGTTATAAAAACCTAGAACACTCATATTGCATAATAGAGTAGTCCTCAGCTTTCCCCAGAGATCAGAAATGGAATCAGGATGCCTGTTATCAGCTCATTGTTCAGGTTAGCTATCTCAAACATGCCTACAGTCTATGAAGAAAAATAATTTCACTTATTTGTGAAATATGAAACAGCCAAATTCATACAAACAGAGTGAGTTTACAGCTGTGGTTGTCAGCTGAGCGTACAGCATTTCAGCTTTAAGATAAAATCTAGGTTTCGAGTGTACAACTGTGCTTAACAAATCGGTATTGTAACTGTGGTCCCGTCCCACCGGCTACCATTACACATCTAATCAAGCAGATTAAACCCTGTCATACCAGAGCAATACCTCCTGCGTAGTTTTTATCACACATCTTCCCTTGAAAGGTGGCCCCAACGTATTCTGATATTTCTCTGTAACTTGAATTTAAGAACAAATCACAATCATATAATTTTTGCAGAAGTTAGCACAATTAATATTCAGTTTTCATAAGACAGATTCTAATGTAGCACATTGACGTTAAAACTCCCAAGTATTTCCACTAACAGTGTGATTCAGGTCAGGATGTACCTAATGTTCCTGCATGTTCTTCTTATAAAAATGTATTTATTATTTTTACTCTATGGGTGTGAGTGTAATGGCTGCATGTGGGTAGGTGCACCCGTGTCACACAGTGTTCTTGGAAGTCAAAAGAGGGTGGTGGATCCTCTGGAACTGGAGTTACAGGCAGTTGTTAGCCGCCATGTGGGTGCTGGGACCTGAACCGAAGTCCTCTACCAGAGCAACCAGGGCTCTTAACCACTGAGCATTTCTCCTGCATCTTCTAAAAATGAGAAAATAGATTTGAAAAAAGCAGTAGAAAGTGCATTTTTACATGAATTTCTGGAACATAATAAGACTGACTCACTGTAGTGACCTTTTGGAATAAAATGGATATTCTGAAATAAGTAGGATGAAAATGAACAAAATTCCTTAAAATGAGAAAATTACAGCAATAAAGCTGACCCTTGCGCAGAGTCTGGGCAGAGACTAAAATCTCCAGAGATGCAGTTAAGAGTTAGCCTGTCAGAACCATACAAAGGTATGCATGAGACAGAATGCTAAAGGTGTTTAAATAAAAATATAATATGTATATTCTAAAATTATTGATGGGAGAAAAGCAGATTTTGTCAAGTAGAAGAGGGTGTGTACTCAAAACTGTAGCATATGTGGCCATGTATGTTCATGTTACATTAGAACGGACAGCAATGTGTTTAATTTTGTGTGTTGTGTTTGTGTGTGTGTGCCCACATGTATCTGTGAATGTATGCTCACATAAGGTGCACTTTGCATCTTATTTTGGAATTTTATTACTTTCATTTTATGTGTATGAGTGTTTTGTCTGCATGTATGTAAGTGTACCATG
Source organism: Eospalax fontanierii (assembly GCA_035773235.1). NCBI lineage: Eukaryota > Metazoa > Chordata > Mammalia > Rodentia > Spalacidae > Eospalax > Eospalax fontanierii. Next base: position 54,670,509 of record CM069542.1, on the reverse strand, counting down.
TGCATGCAATGCACAAAGAAGCCAGAAGAGGGTGTCAGATCCCCTGAGACTGGAGTTAATGGAGGGTTGTCGGCTACCATGTGAGTTCCGGGAATGGAGAACTCAGTCTTTGGGAAGAGCAGCCAGGGCTGTTGACCACTGAGCCATCTCTCCCATCAATCCACCTTATTTTTTGAGACAGGATCTCTCAGTGAACCTGAGGCTCGCTGTTTGCACTGCACTGGATGGTGGCAAGCCCCTGGGATCTGCCGGTCTCTGCCCACCCTCAGCACTGGGTGACAAACTCGTGGGCTACCAGGCTTTTACATGGGTGCTGAAGATCTGAATTTAGGGCCTCATGCTTGTGCAGCAAGCCCTTTAGTGACTGAACCATCATCACCCCAGCTCCTCCTTGTTAAAAAAAAAAAAAATCACAAGGTAAAGAGCAAAGCAAAGCAAAGCAAAGCAAAATTCACAGAATTCAGACAGGCCTTCCAAACACACTGCTAACGTGTGATGCATAGTTGGGACATGTAACAAAGGAGGTACACCTAAAGGGGGTGGGCATGCTTTTAGTACACACCAACAATGTGCGGGCTCTTGATGATGCTACCATAAAGATGGGTTTCTAATGATATTCACGTGGTGTTGTATATTAGAAAAAAATGACAGAGAACTTGTTTTGGTTAAAAAGCCCATGGATGATCAGAAATTGGGTTAGCTGGTATTGTTTACTTGGTACACTGGTTAGTCACTCAGAAATGTACTTACACTAGTAAAAATGCTATGTCGTGTGGTCGCAGAACGAGGTAAGATCGTTTCCATTTTAGAAATTTGTACAGCATCTCATTAGCATCTCCATTGGTTGCAATTTTGTTTTCATCCATCCAAAATTCCAGGGAAGACAGAATTACTGTGACATTAAGGGGGGCAAAAACCTAAACAGAACCCAGAAAGAAAACCTGTTCAAACAGTCTGGATTACAGGGATTTAGCAACAGAACAACGGGAAGATCGCAGGATAGATTATACAACTGAGCGGTCTGTCTGGACTGGATCCTTATACGTGTACTGGGAGGTGCTAAGAGCCGCTGCTCATGAAAGTCCTGCACACTACTTTAAAATGCCTGGCCCTAGCTCCATGGGGAATGTCTCATTACATGCAGCCGTTACAGTAATCTACAGGCAGGAAAGCTGAAATTTCCTTGCATCACATTTGGGCGAAGTCATGGAAAAGGGAGGTTGTCCGCAAGAGAGGCAGGTGTAAAGGTATTTTTAAGGAAAGAAAATAAAACAAACTTACAGCGTTCACCATTCCAATCAACTGGAAAATCTTCTGAGTGACAATGGACATGTCAGTACCCATATGATCATACTGTAAAATACAGCAGCCTTTTAGCTATCATCTATCTAGTATCATCTACCATCTGTCTATCATCTATCATCTCTCTATGTATCTACCATCATCATCTCTCTGTCATCCATCTGTCATCTATGTATCCGTGTATCTATCATCTATTTATCTTTCATCTATGTATCATCTGTCTACCCATCTATCATCTATCTATCCATCTATCATCTATCATCTGTCTATCTTCTATCCATCTACCTATCTATCATCTATCCATCTATCTATTTCTCGTCTATCATCTATCTATCTGCTATCAATCAATCTACCCATCTATCTATCATCTGTCCACCATCTATCTATCATCTATTATCTACCTATCTATATCAATGTTTAATGACTGTAATTCTGTTTAAAATTTAATATACTTAAGAAATTATTTACATTACCAATGCATTTTCAATCAACATTGTTTTCTTATTATTCACACCACATGATACAGAGTGTGAAAATAGAAAACACACACACAAAAATTAAAAAGTACAGAATAGAGACCCACCATTGCTAAATTAATGATGATCATTGTTGATAGAAAATATTAGCTTTTAATAATTTAGAAGATGAGTACCTACTCTTCAAGCGTAAAGCTCTAAAGCAGGAAATGTGTTTGGCTGTCCAGTACAAAGCTGTGAGGGCCTGAAACTTCATCAAGACAATTACAAAAATTTTGATGCCGATAAAGATCATAAGAATAAAAATATAAAAAAGATGAGGAAAAGGCAAAGGCAAAATCTGGAAACTATACATTGAACCAGTGGCCAATGATTAACAGACCTAAGAATCTTGAATCTTAAATAAGCATAGCAATTGAATTCAACTCAAAAACCCAACTCAGACTGCCTACTCATGTCTCTGAAAGCAAGATGAGTTGGTCCTTAGAGCAGGCAGCTTGGTTTAAATCTTAGGGAGTCATTGAAGACTGGGAAAACTTCCAGAACTGGTACACAAGGAGCTCCTGAAATGTTATACACGGAACGACTCCACTGATACAGCATTTTGAAAATGGGAAAAAGCTGTAGAAACGTAGAACACGTTGCTGGATTCCAGGGGCCAGGAGAGTGGGCGAGGGAGGAGAGTGGCTCGGAAAGCACAGAGGCTCCTTGTTGAGGTGGAAATACTCTGTACCCTGACTGCATCTGCTGCAGCATGAAGCTGCTGTACTACTGGGGAAGGAGGTACCATGTTTAAAGACAGGATCTCTAAACACTTTTAATTTTTTTTCAGTGTATGTTTTTATTGAATTTTTTGTACATTTCATATAAAACATCTTAATCATCTGGATACCCCCTCCCCATCTGTACCACTAATACCCTCCCATCGGATGTCATGCATTCTGTGATATATTATTTATATATATCCATCAAGTTTCTGTTCCCAGATGTCCCTCAGTGTAAGTTCGACTGGAGTCTACTCTGTCTGTCTAGAGTCTCTCTCTTAAAGAAGATCGACTCTCTTTCACGCAGCAGTAATCAGCTGCCAAGAGTTTTTGTCTGAGGCAGGGGCCTGCAGTACGTATTCTTGCAAGTACATGCAAATATGCAATTATCTTCGAATTAAAAGTGAACAAAAAATGAAAAGCTATCATGATAGAAATTTCCCATTTGTGACAAAAGAAAATAGTAAGGAAGGGACAAAAAAATAGCTATAAAGAAAAACCAATCAAAATACCAGGCATAAATCTAAAGATGTGGATGCCATTAAATATGACTGGACTGGAGAATCCAAGCAGACTTCAGAGATAGCCCGATTCCATGAAACCATGAGCTTCTATGATTCTACAATTATTTGTAAGCTACTATAAAGGAACCATTTTGTTTATTAATATTACTATATTAATTAAAATTAAGGATAAGCCTTTAACAAACCTTAGAATCCTAATTCCACACAGATACAATTAATTGAAAATTCATTAGAACTCACTAATTTGAAGTTATTATCAGTCTCCTCTGTCAAATATTTATTCCACAAGATGCAGGAAATCATGTTTATAACTCTTCCTTGACATAAAAAGTGAACAGGATGAGGAAGTCAGGAACCACTTACCATTTGTTTTTCAACCACAAGATGCATTTCTATATAGTGAAAAAAATCTGGTTTGGGCTGAAAAAGAATCCACAAAATTGATGTCAAACTTGAAGAATTACTTCAATATTTTCAGGTACTACTATGAGCTCAAGGATGAAAGATTTTTATATTCAGAAATAGAACCCACCAAATAAGCAAAACTACATGTCCAGACTCATCTCCACCCATGCCTTCTAACTTCTATATCAGTTAGACATTTACCTTACTCAGAAAATAACTTTCTTCTCCCTTTCTCCATATGCCTATTCGTCCTATATGTAATTCTGTTAGCTTAATGCCACTCTTTTTAGAGAAGAGATTTTATATGTCTATGTGTGTTTATGTGTGAGTGCATGTCATGTGAGTGCAGTCTGCAGGGGTCAGTAGAGGCACCAGATAGTCCCTGGAGCTGGAGTTCCAGGTAGTTGTAAGTCACCCAGTGTGGATACTGAGAAATAAACCTACATCTTCTGCAAGAGCAGCAAGTGCTCTTAACAACTCAGCCATCTCTTTGGCCCCTAATACTACTTTAATTACATTAGTTTATAGTTGCATATGATCCCAAACTGGTAATAGGACACCCTGATGTTTAGAGGATAAGATTTCATCTACAGTATAAAATTCTTCCTTGTGTAAATCATCTAGGAGCAAGAGAGAAACAAATGACGGATCTTCTTAAAGTAGATCTAAGTGCTGACAGACATTTAGAGCACAATGGTTAAAAGAGACACAAGTGACTGCCTTCAGGAACAAGCTCAATTCTGAATTCAGTTCTACAATTTAGCCTCTGTTGAAAATGGGGAATAAAGTAAGCATTCTTATACTGATGCTTTATAAATTGTTGTCTAAGTTCATCACAGCTGTTCCATGGAGGCAACTTATCAGAAGCTTAGACAAATTTTGCAAATGCTTTGACACTATGGGGTATAGAGTCACAATATTGTGCCACTGTAAGAAATAAAATCTGATCATTCACTTTAAAAGAAAAGAATCCTCAGCTAGCTTAAGTCTGTTATAGATGAAGAGAAGACATTGAGCCCTTGATGACAATCTAACTATCCTTCCAAACTCTGTTTGTCTACCTCCCCAAACTAGAAATTTAGAGTAGACATTTACTAACAGCCAAGTTTGTCTAATGACCTGGAGACTTGACAAGGTCCTCTGCCTGATAAGCTTTAAAAATAAACAGCTCTCCAGGTGTGGTGGCACATACCTTTAATTCCAGTATTCCAGGAAGCAGGCAAATCTCTGTGAGATTGAGGCCAGCCTGGTCTACACAGGAATTTCAAACCAGCTGGGGCTGGAGGAAGACCCTATCTCAAAACAAACAACAAGCATACAAACAATAAACAGGATATAAAACATGGAGATGAACCCACACAGATTTTACTGAGGAAAAGACAAACCTAAGTGGCAGAGGAAAAGATCCCAGATGAGTGTAAGATCGAACCCTCCTGATTACTCAGCAAATGAGAGCTGGTGGGAAGAAGCTTGCATTAGGGTCTAAATCTTTGCCTCAGTTTGCACATCTGCCACATTAGGCTGATGCCTGGCTTTGCAAGGTTGTAAAATACATTGCCTTGGCTCCGGTGTGCTGGGTCTTCAGTGCTCTTCTTATGAGGGGGCATCACCAGCTGAGCGGTTTGGACAGCTATCTCAGTGAGGACAGAGCTCCAACTTCAGAAGCTATGCCAATTCTACCTGTGGCTTTTCTTTTTCTACACTGGTGCTTAATCCCTTGTCAGTTCAAAGCACTATTATCTTAGTTACAATGATTCTTAGACCCAGAGAAGGGTATTAAGGGCAATAGCAGATCTCAGGTATGAATTGAGATCAGAAAAGTGATGGTTATATCTATTTGTGGTTAAAGAACATGGTTAGAAAAGTCAGTAGGCTAAATTTAGGGGCTTATGTGTTACTTTTTTATCCAACTCTAAAATTCTCTTTCCTGACCCAAATATTAGAGATTCAAGGCTTTTGTTTTCAAAGGATAGATGGCAATTCCCTTGTTGTCTAACTGGTTTCTCACTGTCCCAGCATTCCATGGCTCTAATGGGAGAGAGAGAAAAAAAAATCCTTGCTTGGGAGACTATATAATTTCACTAAAGCCCTTAAAATTTTTTTAAAGTTTAATGCATTTAATTAATTAAATACGTTATTCATTTGCTCATCCGGTGTTTGTGTGAGGTGGAGTGTGTGGGGAGTTGTTTCTGTGCTTTCATCAGGAGTTCCCTAGAATCTAACTCAAGTCAACGGGCTTGCAATCATCTTGCTAGCTCAAGAGTTCTTAATTTTATTTTTAAAGAGGAAAAATGTATCCCATTTGTCAAAGAGCTGATGATCTGGGGAAATTGTATTGTGATGGGTATCAAGAAATAAGACAGTTCTATCTTTGTATAACTTGAAGTGTGCCAATAAAGGAAGGGGAAATTTTAGATACATAACTAAGAGATTCTATTTTACTTTTAATATGAAGGGGGCCATAATTACAGTCATAGAGGGGAGGAAAAGTAGAATGACAACTGAAAATATTAGAAGGAATGAATGAATAAGCTTAATGACATGAAGTCCTAGTGTCCGCTCAGAATTATAAAGATATGCCTCAAAGTGAGAGGAAAAGACAAATTATTCAAATTCAAGAATTGAATTTTTAACATTGGAATTCAGAAGAGGGAAGAAAGAGGCAACAAATAAAATTAGACAGCAAATACTGTACATATTGAGACGAAAAATTAATAAAATTGCCACATTAATTAAAGATAGTTAAGCATGGTATATCTAAATTAAGATTAAATTGATAAGTGATGAAAGTTCAAGAATATTATAATTCAAGTGGATAACTTGTATTATGTATTAAGGAACGTTCAATACTAATTAATAATAAAGACAAGAGATACTCCCTTTACATGTATATCTGTATGTGCACTGCAATTAAGCTTAAATATTTTCCAATTATCACCATCACATATGTGTATGAAATTCTCAGAGAATAAAGACCAAGCATTTAAAAGCTGGAACTACACAAATTAATAAAATCAGAAACAAAGGAAGGGACATGACTGCTAAGTTTATAGAAATTAAAGAATCAGGAGGAAAGTATGGTGGTTTGAATGAGGATGTCCCCAAAGCCTCAGGTATTTGAACCCTTGGTCTCCACTTTGTGGCACTGTTTGGAGAAGGTCATGGAATCTGTAGGAGGTGTGGTCTTGCTGGAGGAAGCACGTCACTGGGGAGTAGATAGCCCTGACCCTTTTCCGGTTTGTCTCTCTGCTTCCTGTGTCTGCTTGAAGATGTGAGCTCCCTGCTTTCTGCTCCAGTCACCTCTACCATCATGCCTCCCACCTTCCTGGACTCTTATCCCTCTGGAACTGTAAGTCCAATAAGCTTTCCTCTTATAAATTGCCTTGGTTATGGTGATTTGTCACAGCGACAGAAAAGCAGCTACCACGGAAGTTGGTGCTGAGAGTGAGGGAGGACTTTAGTCCCAGAGGGCTGAGATGGTTCAGCCTCTCAGCTTCCTGCAACAGAAAGTTACAAAGCTCCTTTTAAGGATTATAAATTATGAGCTTTCAAACCCTTCCCGAGGCTCAGGGACCATTGTGAAAGAAGGGGTGGAAAGACCGTGCAAAAGTCAGGTGGCAGTTTTCTAGACAGCGCAGCAGTTACTTGTGTGAACCCTCAGCAACGGTATCAATATGTGCAGGACCCTCACGAACTCAAGTCGGACAAAATCCCAGCATGCAAGTGGGTAAGTCGGTGGGAAGCCCCGCACCTAGCTGAGGAGCTACCGGCAACTGGGTGCTGCAGGAAGACAGAAAGGCAGTTTTCTTTAAGGGTGTGATGCTGAGTCGGTTAGTCAGGCTCCAGTACATGGACCCACACTGAAGGACATGTGGAGATACAAATTTGACTTGATAGGTGTTAATGTATATGACAAAGTAACGTGGAGTCCAGTGGGGCGTACAAGGGGGGCACTGGTAAGGGAAGGGGTCTAAATATGATAAAAGCATATTACATAAAATTCACAAAAATTCAATTATAATTTAAAAAAATTTAAATTATGAGTTTTCTGGTCCAAAGACCCACCAGGTGTGTCTCTGTGTGTGTGGGGGAGTATATAACATAATTTATCAGAAAATTGTAATGCCCACATTGCTGTAGGGTAAAAACCATACAAATCAATTAATCACCTACCTCCACACTTTGTATTTTATATGACATATCTCTTAAGTCAATATCCTTCTCAGTATATAATAAAGCTTCTACTTTCTTATGCTTTACTTGATAAATCACATGCTCAAATGCAATTGAAGATTCGAGAGGTTCAATCCCATAGCTAACATTTCCAAACTGAAGAAAGCCCCTACCAGAAAAAGGAATACATAAATAAAACAGTACATTGTAAAACTGCCAATAAATACCACCATCATACATTTTCATAAGTCCATTAAGTACCCTCCAAGTTACCTAAGATCCACAGAGTTGCTGTAATAAATAGCACAGAATAATCATAATCACATGATTGGTAGTCCCTAGCTATTAATATTTCATGATCTCCACATTTAAGAATAACTTTAATTCAGTATGAGGGTAGAAGATGTAATTAAAACAATTTCCAAGTAAGTAGCCCATTTTGTACACACACACACACACACACACACTCTCTCTCTCTCTCTCTCTCTCTCTCTCTCTCTCTCTCTCTAATTTCCAAGAAAGTAGCCCATTTGAATGCAATTATGTTTACAACCTGAGCCCAGTACAGGTGCTAACAATCACCATGGAATTTGGATAGCCTTCAATATATCCTTGGAAATAGCAGAAATTCTGAAAGACAAAGATCACATACAGATATCTCTCATGGTAAAGATATTATTTTTAGATACCTAAAACAGATATTTTGTGTTTATGTTAAATATCAGTTATTTTAAAAGTGGGTTTATCGGATTAATAGGTGAGAATATAGCTCAGTTTTCCAAAATGTCCTCCATAGTTTCATAAAGAACAAAGACATTTACGAATTGCTTCATGATTTTCTTGAGCATTACGATATGGTAAATACCATTGAAAATCACTTTTTTCATATTCTAACATTTTAACTCCAGTTGCAAATGCAGGCAGACAAGAAAAGGAGAATGTAATGAACCTCAGAAAAAAGACAGTCGTGTTTGCTGAGATTCCATTATAGGAGATGCCACATTTCCATTGGAAAGACTCGCCCACGCAGGGATACAGAGGTAGCTGTCTCTAGGGGAAACCCCAGACTTCAGATGTTTGAGAGGTGCTCGACATGAGCTCCAGTGCCCAGGATGAATGGAGCTGCAGAGGAGGCCCCGGCACTCATGTTTAGGTTCGACCTCTGTATCTGCCCTTGGACTATAGAGTGGATCCAAGACAGCTCTCTGTCTGACCATGTGATAGCCTCTAGATTGATTGCGATTTCAATGTTAAAGCTGCCCGAATGGGTTAAGTCCCAGACCACAAACAGAGGCAGTGCTAGACTTCTAGAAAAGCATTCTTTTTGCTCTGCGCTGTGATGTCCGCATGCCTGGTGAGCTGAGATTTGTGACGTTCCATTGTCTGGCAGCTGAATAAACCTGTGCCATTGGAACCCACCCTAGGTTTCATTTCGGCTTTGTGACACCAAACAGTGGTATCTGTGGGATAGGGTTAGGGACAATAATCTGTGTGCGACACGGGAATCAAGCAGAAACAAGAATACAGTTCCAGGGCAAAGGTGGATGACCAGAGCGTGGAAGCTGTATGCAGCCAAGTTACTTGTCTGCTGGAACAAGATTGAAAACACTTGATATTTTTTTTTCTTTCAGTGCTGGGATTGAACCTAGGGTCTTATTAATTGTAGGCAAGTATTCTACCACTGAGCTACATCCCCAGCCCCAAACTGAAAATTCTTCAAAGAAAGATTCACCAGTGTTACAACATAACATTGAATGTGGTTAGCGCACAATTTAAAATATATTAGAAGCCTGGGGCTACTTGTTGGTGAAGGCCTTTGAAAACCCCACCACTCAGGAGGCAGAGGCAGGTGGATCTCTGTGAGTTCAATGGCAGCCAGGTCTACTTAGCTAGTTTATAGCCAGCTAGGGTTACATAGTGAGATCCTATCTTTAAATAAAAGAAAAAAATTACATATATATATATATATATATATATATATATATATATATATTAGATACTTATATAAAGGGGAAAGTAGCGCACTGTCGAGGAAAAAAAAAAAAAGACAACTCAACCTGAAAACAGGATTCTTAAATAACTAAAAACCAAACAAGTTTGAAAAATGTGATCATGAGTGAAAGGAAAAACTGGGCATTATAGAAAATCAAGTTGGAAATTCAAGAGAACCCTAGAGCATTAAAAGCCAACTAGAACAAAAACTTACTTTAAAAGGAAAGCAAGGGTGGCTGCACTGAAGAGGCAAGGGTCAAGGAACCTGTGCAGTCACACCACTAAAAATCGTCCCGTCTGAGAGAAAAAAAGTGTTTTAAAAATGAAGGGCGGAGGGGCTGCAGGGAGGCCGTGGCCGGGGAGGCGGGGCAGGAAGAGGCGGGGCAGGGGAGGCGGGGCAGGAAGAGGCGGGGCAGGAAGCAGAAGCAGCCAGAAGAGCCTGAGGCTGTCAGGTTACAGGACGACCTGAGAGGGTAGAGGAGCACTGGCAAAGCTGGCACTGCCATGTCCAGTCATGGAGGCTCTGAGTGTTCCACATACATGAAAATGTAGCTTCTTCCTAAATGGTCATGGGCTTTTCTATGTTCTCTCTAGTCTTCAGATGGACTTCTTTGGGCTCCCCCTTTCTTCCCAGATGTACCTTTCCTGACTCAGATTGTGGGTCTGCATTTCATGACATATTCAACTCCTAGTGATACAGGTGAATCAGCACATACCTGCTTACCATCAGCAAATAGTTTAGAAATACTGTAGTCAGATTTGGTTTGGTAGCCACCTGTTTAATAGGCTGAGTACTCATCTTCAAAAGTAAGTGATTAAGTTCGTGGCAAAACAAACAGGACATTAACACTTTGCAATCCACATGGAACCTAAACAGGACCACATGGAACCTAAAAAATACGGCCATCTGGAATCATACCACAAAGGTCAAACCAAGGATAGAAAACATACCTGAAACTCTTGTTCAAGAGGTTTCATAATTCCTGCATCATCATAAGTATAAACTCTAAAGTTAGAAGGTAAAAATGCTCTGTAAAAAATAAAAATAAAACGCATGTAACTGAAAATTGCTGCTTACGTGCTTAATTTTTAAAAGATCATTATTATATGTACTGTGTATATATAATTTTGCGAAAAAGATTTTTCAGTGCATGGATATTTTAACTCTTTGTTAAATTTCCCTGAACAACCAAAGCTATTCTTTGCAAGCTACACAAACAGTAATTTTTTATTATTGCATCCCAAACTGACCCAAAGGCCTGCTGTACACACAGTGGACAGAAGGAAGCTATCTGGTCCTGTCTCTTTTTTATCATTAGTGAATATCAACCCTAAAGCAGTCTGCCCATAAATGTGTATTCCCAGAATACACTGGAATGAAGAAAGTATAAGTGCCTTCCAGCTAAAGGATCCAGAAGAGATCAGAGGCATCCACAAAATCACTCCCAAAGGGAGACCTGCACATCCCAGGGTCAGGTGCAAAAGGAAAGGCCTCCATCTCCCAAAGAGAGGTGGGAAGGATCACAAGAGACAACAGTCACTCCCAGAAAGAAGCCTCTGTGTCCCAAAGAGTGGTCAGGAAGAACCACTGGAGATAATGATCATGAAACAGAGTTTATAACAATAGTTACAAACACTTAGAAAGGTCCAAAGCTTGACCATTATGCAAAGTAGCATCAACAGTTGACAATGGAATATAAAGACAAAGTTCTCATGTTGAGAGGCAACAAGTCAAGAATAAAAGCCATAAGAAAAATTCACAGAGCACAAAAATGTATATTTATACGGAAATTTTAAACATAAAAAATATAGTAATAAATTCATTGAAAAAAATTTGAAGACTATTCAGAAATCGTAGAATAAATAAATAAATGTTATGATTTGAGGAAATCACCCAGCATAGAGCTCACAGTCAAGAATAATGGGGAACGCTGAAGAATGCATAGATATGTATGTATTAGATCAACACGTCTAATGGCTGACTGGGGAACTGATGGATGTTGCTCAGATTCATATCCTAGAAAAGGCTCCAATGTCTCCTCAACAGCATCTGGGAGAGGGGGTAGAGTTAAGAACCCTGCTCTGGAGTTGTCTCATGGCTTTGCGGGACAATTTCATGCTGGCTTTGTACACAGATGTCTTGCACCATGGAGAGTGAATGTAGTGTCAGACTACTTACGTATACACTGCTGGTGCGGTTCTAAGTGGACTGTCTACAGAGACAGCTGGGAGGGGCCTGGCAGAGCTTGCAGTTGACCAATAATGCTGGTCACTGAAAGTTCCATTGTGCCAGCAGCAAAACCTGCCAACCGCAAGTTCATGGCTGTCTGCCCCGGGGTTCCTCTCTGTGGCCCTGGAAATGTGAAAACCAAGTTTTGTGTTGTCCTTTGATTAGAGACTTGGCATTGGTAGCTAAAATGTTTGATTTATGACATTCTATTTAGGACCATCATCATCATCATCATCACCATCATCATCATCATCATCATTATTTTGAGACAGGGTTTCACATAGCTCAAGCTGACCTCAAACTAACTATGTAGCTGACCTCAAACTAACTATGTAACTGAGGATGACCTTAAACTTCTGATCCTCTTGCCTCTACTTCCTGAGAGGTAGTTTATGCAGTGCTTTGGATTGAACCCAGGTCTTTGTGCATGCTACGAAAATACGTAATCAACTGAGCTTCATCCCTAGTCTAGTTCTATCCACAGAAAGCCTTTTCCAAACTAATTGTGGAATAAGATGGTGCCAACTCTTGAGTTCCTAGAATGGAACAGATGACTTCTGTATTTGTGAGGAGCTTTGCTGAGTTCACTTGCAGACTCTGCCCGTCATGTTTCAGAGTCAATTCTTATCACTTAAACAAAGGCTGTTTCAATTTTGAGTTCTCTTTTTTGCTTACTGTGTTGTACTTGTTTTTTTCTAACAAGTATTAGCTGGCTTGAGTTGAGTTTGACATTACAATTATAGTCTAAACTCTTAATGTGTTGACATAAGGTATGTTTATTGATTAAAAAACAAATTTATGACTCAGGCCATCCAAACATTTGCCACAACAAATGCAAGCTGAATATAAGGGGACTTGAAAGCAATCCACATTTATGCTTTTAGAAAGATAGAAAATGATTAAAATCCACCCATCATGAGAACACAGGGAGAGTCAATAAAGGAACAAAACAAAACCAAACAGAAAGATGCTATTGGGAAGGAAAAGGGGAATGTATACCGTGGACTCAAGTCCTAGGAATTTGTCATAGAGATTCCATAGAACCAGAGAAAAATGAGGCATGAAGGGTTAGTGTGGTGGCGACTCCCATAATCCCAGCACTAGGAGACTGAGCTAGGAGGGCTAGCTTGGGCTACGTAGAAAGACCTTGTCTCAAAAGAAAAAATAAAAATATTTAGAGAAAGATGAATAGTCAATAACTAGAAAAATTTCAAAGACAAAAGAATTACATTTTAGATAATTACAAACAATAATTATAAATGAAATAAAGACAGCTGAGAAAATGATGTTGGTCACCTACTTTTGCATTAAGTTCATGGTGTATGCTTTCCCTTTAATTGTGAACCTGTAGGATACCTGGAAGGAGAGAGTACATTTAAAGACCATGGAGAAGGGGGGGGGTAGAAGGGAAGACTATCATTTTACATTAAGGATACAGTCCCCAAACATTAATACAAGAAAAAGAGAAAATTTAGAATTCAACATTGACTTATTCCAATGGAATTTGTATTAAAATGTTGATTTTCAATGTAAAAATAATGGATAGTGGGCTGGAGAGATGGCTCAGCGGTTAAGAGCGCCACCTGTTCTTGCAGAGGACCCAGGTTCGATTCCAAGCACCCACATAGAAGCTAACAACTGCCCATAACTCCAGCTCCAGGGGATTCAACATCCTCTTTTGACTTCCACGGATACTGCACGACACGGGTGCACCTACATACATGCAGGCAATACACTCATTCACATAAAATAAAAATAATAAATATTAAAAAAATAATGGATAGAAGAATCTAATTGCTGCAACTTATTATTTGTTAATGTATCCAATAAAATAGGATCTCCTGAAGAATGGATGAGTTTTTAATAAACATATTTATTTTTATTTTATGTGTATGAGAGTTATGTCTGCCTGTATGTAAGTGCAGCGATGTCGTGCAGTACCTGTGGAAGTCAGAACAGAGCGTCAGATCCCTTGGGACTGGAGTTACCGGCAGTTGTCAGCCACCATGTGGGTGTTGAGAATCAAACCTGGGTTCTCTGCAAAAGCAGCAAGGGCTCTTAACTGCTGAGCCATCTCTCCAGCCCCTCCACCTTATTTTTTGAGATGGGATCTCTCACTGAACCTGGAATTCACTGTTTGGGCTAGATTGGTTGGCCAGTGAGCCCCTGGAATCTGACAGTCTCTGCCCATTCTCAGTACTGAGGTTACAAATTTGTGGACCTCTAGGCTTTTACAGGGTCGGAATTTGGGTCCTTTTGCTTGTGCAGCAAGTCTTTTACCCACTGAGCCATCACTCCAGCCCCTGGATTATTCTTTATACAATGACATCATTACCTTGATAAAGATTGAAATCATGGGGACTGGAGAGATGGTTCATCAGTTAAGAGCACTGGCTGCTCTTGCAGAGGACTTGGGTTTGATTCTCAGCACTGACGTCGTGGCTAACAGCTCTTTGTAACTCCAGTTCCAGGGGGATCAAAGCCCTCTTCTGTCCTCTGCAGGAATTGCACATGGGTGCACTTAACATACATGCAGGCAATGCATTCATATGCATAAAATAAAAATAAAATATTTTTTAAAAAGATTGAAATCATTGTAAAATGCATATTCAGTATGGATACAGTATATCAAAATTGCTTAATAGAAAATAATCTTTATACAGTGAAGCACTAATAGTACACAAGGTACAACATTTATAAATTATATACAGTGTTCTCATAGTTTGTATTCGATGTCCACTGAAGATTAAGAAATGCTGTCTGGTGAGTGCATAACCCACCATTGGCACCTTGCATTGGGGGAGATCCGGCAGCTTTCAATCCACAGCCGTGTAATGAACAAACCTCCACTTATTAAAGCCTTGATTTATTCTTGTTTTATTTATTTAGTGAGATTTTGTGTCTTTGTGAGATCTACTTGCAGTTAGATGTTCTATGTAGAGTAGGTTAAATCCTTTCAGCGATTACACTTTATACTTTTTGCTTTGCCAAAAAATAAATGTGACTGATAAGTTTTGAATATTCCCATTTCACGTATGTGTATAGAAATTTTACTGTTGGAATATTAGTTCCTGTTAGTTGTCGACTTCCCGCTATATTATAGATTTTATTTTGTTATATAATTGTTTCATCTACAAATAGTTTTAGTTTTATTTCTTTCTCCATGGTTTTAATGCCCATTTATTGTATTTTTTTTCCTTCTTGCATGGATTGGTAAATACTTTCAGAACACTGATCAACAGAAAATTAACAGTGGTCATCCTTCTTGGTCTCTTAAGGAATGCTTTCAATATTTCAACTTTATGTTTAGGGGTTTTTTTTAGTATTTTATTATTTTGATTTTATATGTATGAGTGTACTGTCTGAATGTATGTGAATGCACCCATGTCGTGCAATACTCATGGAGGTTAGAAGAGGGCGTTGGATTCCCCTGGAACTGGAGTTATGGACAGTTGTTAGCCACTATGTAGGTGCTGGGTCTTCTTGTAAGAGCAGTCAGCGCTCTTAACCACTGAGTCATCTCTCCAGCCCTTTATGTTTAGTTTAAAAAGGCATTTTAACATCTCTTTAAACCACTTTGATTCTAATTTTAATTGTTGTATACTTTAGGAATGCTAAATTTAAACATAGGCATATAAAATACCATGTCACGACTGATTATATTAAAAAGTAAAATATCACAAGTATTTGAAAGTAATGTTAAGCTAACTCTGAAGGTTATCCTCCCCTTCTGACACCCCAGCTATCCAGGATGCTAAATCTCATGCCTACACTTCTCATGTTTATTACACTAGTTAGGTGTTTATTTAAAGAGTACTTTGTTTTGCATAAATTTTACTTCACATTAGTCCTATCCTTCTCATGCCTCAGACACAATAAGCACATTTGCAAAAACACGTCATAATCATTTTATCTTTTTTCTGGTGTAATATCTCACTTTCTGAATATACCACAGTCTATTAATCTAAGTCATTAGTGGAAATGTGTTCCCATTTTTTATTATTATAAGCAAAGCAATAATAAATATTTATGCTACATATGAGTAGACATCTGTTAGAAACTTTTTTCCAGTTTTACTTATAATTTAAATATAATCTGCAAATGACTAGGAATATAGTTCAGTGGTAGAGCACTTGCCTAGCATGTGCTAGGCCATAGGCTCAATCCCTAATACCACAAAACAAACAAACAAAAAAAAAACTAAAACAATAAGCAAAAGGAATAAAAGAAAACGTCCCACAAATGGGTTGTGCAAATTTGCATAATCACAAGCAGAAAATAAGATTGCCTTGCTATCTTCTTTTGAAAAGATTTATTTTTATTTTATGTGTACATATCTCTTCCTTCTTTTTCATGAATGTGCAATGTTTTTCAACAGCACCTTGCTATGTTTTAAATGAGTACTTACTAACGACGCTTTTCCAGGAGTGTGTACACAGCTCTTGAGATGTGTGTTGTGCGTTGTCTTTTTCCTTTTGCCCTTTATCTCCACCACCCCATTCCTCTTTCTTTCTTTTTTTTATGAGGTCTTTTTCTACTTCACTTATAGCAAATCCAGGTCTTACAGTGATCTGGGGACTCTTGTTTGACACTGCCGCCTTCTAAGTAGGATCCTTGTTTATTTTCCAATTTAAAAAAAAAAAAAAAAAAAACTCTCTTAAAATGTCACACAGATATCACTACCTTTTGTACTTAAATGATTAAAGTTTCATAAATAAATTCACATTCCTTTTTAAAATATGTATTAAAATGTCTAAAATGTCTCCACAACACGTGGAGAACTGCTAAGCAAATTCTTGGATTAAAATCACCAGAACATCTCTGACCCAACCAAAAAGAAAAGGCGTAACGTTTCAAGAAACACATTAATTACCCCTCCAGAAATGACTCTACCACTTATTTTAAAAGACAAGAAGCTTTTAAATTCAAAGATAAAAATGAACAGTAATCCTAAGAATAAGCAAAATATAAAATAAAATAAAAAGTTTGAAAAGAACAATATTCACCATGGACTTATTTGCCAGGTGGAAAAACAGCCCTTTAACACACCGTGATATCAAATGACCATCACCCCTCCCCGAAACAGTCCTTCAAATATAGGCTGAGGGGTGCATAGGCAAAAGAGCGAATATTCAGAAGATGCTCAGGGAAACAGCCTTGGTGGAGGGACCTCGGGCTCTCACACCCAGCATCCACTACTGTGACCACGAAGCACTGTTAATCTTGGTTCATTTTCCAAAAGACTTTTTCCAATCAAGAAAAACAGGGCGTAAGTATAAAATCTAGCATGTACGCATGGATGGAAAGTATTAAGTTAACTTCTTGAGAGCAAAATATTCACGTGACTTGTAAGTTGTAAACAATGTTAGTGAGTGATTACTTCTGATTCGTATCCTCCTTTTACAGTCGAGCGGATTTTCTCTGGAACTGTGACTTGCACCGGCAGTCTTTCAAAATCTGTAAGGGGTAAAACGTGTTCTTAGAGCCAATCCCCTCGCTCAACACCTTTCACGAGCCTTCTGCATTCTACGATGGGCCAGCTCTCGGAATTATTATTTTTTCAAATTCGCCCATTTCTCATTTCTAGAATTAGTAGTTTTTAAAGCGAAATAAGAATGGTGCCCTGTAGAAAGGATTTGGAAACTGAGGCAAGGCTCAAGCTCTTGGTACAAATAAACTCGTGTCTCCCCACCTCCCTCCACCTAGACTCCAGAGGGTGGGATCGACCTGTAGCAGCATCCTAGGAGCCTGGGTCCCCCCAGCTTTCCTAGGGCCCTGGTCCAGTGGGAGAGCCCGGCTCATCCAGGGTGCATTTCCGTTACGGACAGCAGCCAAGAGCTGGCCCGGCCCATGCTGGTGGAACTCCCACGGGAGGGCTCTGTCCTGGGATGCCCAGTGCAACATGGCGCTTGCGAGGCGGAGCTGCGGACTGTTCTGACTTACTGCTCTCGATGTGCAGGCTGCTGAGCCCGCTGAGCCCGCTCAGCAGAGGCAGGATGCGCCACATGGCCGGCGGCCCGGACCCCAGCCCGGGAATGGCAGTTGGTGCGCTAGAGGGCAGTTGGGAGCGCGAGGTGAGGCCTGTGGGCTGACACAGCTGCGACCCAGGCGTGTGGAGAGGCTAGCCTGCTGCACTGTGAAAGCTGGAGGTCGAACCTCTAGCCTCTGGAAGGAGGACCCACTCGTTTTGACGTCTGAGACTAAGAGAGAGAGAGGCCGAGGGAGGCAGGGTCGCTTCCGAGCGACAGGGTCGGTGCAGTAGCTGAGGACCAGGAAGGTTCATGTATGCTTAAGTGAAGTCCTAATTCTAAATAACGATCATGTAAATTACAATGCCTGACACCATTGGACATACGCCTGGATCATGTCAGTCATAGAAGCACAGTCTGAGCAAATTCAAGGGAACAAATCCCTGTAATCACCACCCACATCCACAACTCAGAACGGCCAAAGCTTCCAGCTAATTTCCTGACAGTTAGATCCAACTATAGAGCTCCTGGTGGAGGCAGCCAGTCCCCAAGCATTCCTTCCTAGCTGGGATCCTGTGACAGGGTGGTTGGAAGTTCCATCCATAGCAATAGCTCTGCCTTTAAAAATTCTCCCCTTGGTGTATATAATACACACTGAATATGTTACCATTTGTTTTTTCAATGAAAATGATATTTTCTATGAACAGTCTTCTGTATGTCTTTGGTTTAATATGTAGGCATTCTACTGAGTTTATTTCTAGAGGGAAGCTGCTGGCTCACAGGGGATATGTAGTCGATGATTCTAGAGTTCTTCAGGATTATGGAACCTATTTATGTTCCACCAGAAATGTATGAAAATTCTAGATCTTCCTCATTAATGTTTTCCTAGTTAACTTTAACTGTCAAGTTCCAACTTGAGTTTCCTGTCCTGACTTTCTTCAATGACGGACTGTAACCTGGAAGTTGAAGTTAACCCTTTGCCTCCCCATGCTGCCTTTGGTCATGCTATTTATCATAGCAACGAAAGGAAATCAGAAGAAATGCTTTCTTTCATTTATTTTGATTTGAATTTTCTTTGTGGCTAATGAACTTTAGCACAATTTTTTATGTACATGGAAAATTTATACAGGTAGTCCCTTTGGTGGTTTTGGCTCATTTTCTAATTGGACTACTTTCCTTATTTTTTATTGTATATGGAGCCTGGTAATACATTCTAAATATTATTTCTTTGTTGACTGTAATGATTGTAAAAAATCTTGTATATCTTTCACCTTTAATAGCTTTCTGTAGATATCCTTAGTCATATTCAGAAGTTTTCTTTCATTTCAGTATAATGGGATTTTTCATTTGAATTTTACCATGGATATTTAGTTTAATGAAATGCTTTTTTCTGCAAAAATAAGGTGATCGTGTAACTTTTTTCATTCCATGTTCATGATCTGAGATCAAATTATTGATTTCTTATTTCTTTATCTTATTTTATTTTTTTCATTTTAATTGAATTTTTATGATTTTCATACGGTACAGTTGGGTGGCATTTACATCCATTCCTCTCCCCTTGCCCAACTGAATGAATTCTCATGTATAGTACGGACTACAGAGTATGACTTGTGTCCCTCAGTGTCCTTCAGAGTGGATCCATTCTTGTCCCATCCTGTAAGACACTGTCTCTCCCTCTCCCAGCAACCATCAGTTGTCAAAAGTTCCTGCTGTTGGGTTGGGATGTCTTGCCCACTTCCCCATGTCTATGCTGGGATTTTGTCTGGTTTGAGTTTGCATAGAACATGCTGTCACCATTGCTGTGAGTTCACTTGAGGAACTGACCAGCTGTATGGAAGACTCTGTTTCCCTGTGCTCATCCCCAACCTGTGGCTCTTACAATCTTTCCACCGCCTCTCCTGAAATGATCCCCTGGCCTCTGGAGAAAGAGGTTTGCAGTAGCTGTCAACTCAGGGATGAGCACTCTGTGGCCTCTTGTTCTCTGCACATTGGCTAATTGTAGTAAAATTATTGATTTTTGAGTGTCAAAACAAACTTTATGCCCGGAATACATCCTATTTGTTATGTTTTATTGTTTTTATTTTTTTTTTCTGAATTGATTTACTTCTATTTTGTTTAGGATTTGTATATCCAAATGATTGAGATCCTTGTCTGCAATTTTCTTTTATTGTAATGAACTTTACAGTTTTTGTTACAGAGTCATTCTGGCCCTATAGAGGAACCTGGAAATGTAATCTCATCCTGTAATTTTTGTAAATGTTGGTATAATGTTGTGACTGTTCTTTCTTTACTATTTCTTAGCATTTAGGAATAAAAGGATTAGGAGGCCGGGCCTTTCCTTGTCAGAGGAATTTTACTTATGGATATAATTTCTTTAAAATATTCAGCTATTCCCTTTCTCCTTGTGTTAGTACAAGGAAGTTGTATTTCTGATTTTCGTCCCTTTCTGTTCAGTTGCTAAGTTGGTAGAAGTTGTTCACGATATCCCCTCTGTGATGCCATCCTTTTCAACTCCATGACATCTATAGTGATGTCTTTTTAAATCTCAGGGTCAATAACTTGTGATTTTTCTCTTTTTTCTCTTTACTTGCGGTCAGTAGTTACTGAACTTTATTATTTTATTAAGTTTCAAAAGAATGCAGCTTTACTTCTGTTTGCCAATATTTTTTCTCTACTTTGTTGACTTTATACTTGTTTTCATTACCTTTTTTTCAGTGTTTCTACAATTTTCTCTTTTCTCTAACTTCTAAATATGTAAATCTATACTATTACTCTAAAGCCTTCTCATTCCCTCCTTTAAATTATAAATTTCCAAGTACCCACTGCTTTAGTTTCCTCATAAATTATTTTGCATTGTATTTTGTGTGTTTTAGTTTGAAAGACCTTCTTTTCATAAATATTCAGTTCAAAATGCTTTCTGTTTTTTTGTCATGATTTCTTCCCTGTGCCACAGGTCTGACATGTATACTGACCTCTCCTGAGATAAATCCCCTTTGATCCTGGTGTCTAAACCTTTTGATGTGCTGTTGAATTTGTTTTGCTAATATTACATTTTTATATCTGTGTTTATTATGGTGTCAAGATAGTTAATGCTTATCTTACTGAATCTGGAGAATTCTCTCCAAGTCAGTTAAAAAAAATGTTTAATGATTGGTATCAGTTCTTTGAAAATCCGGTAGAATTCAACAATGAAACCATTTGGTCCTGGGTTTTTCTCACTAGGAGACTTTTTACTGTTGATTTAAGTTCATCGCGTGTTGTTAGTCTGTTTATGTGTTCTGCGTCTCTATGGTTCAGTCGGAACTGGCTGTACAGGACTAGAAGTTTGTCCTGGTCCCATAGGTTAAGCAGCTCGTTGGTTGTGGTTGTTGTAACCGTGTCTCTTAATCTCTTGTGTTTCTGTGTCTGTCACTTATTATGTCTTCTTTTCTGCCTCTGTTCGTGTGAATGTTTGTTTGTGTTTCTCTTAATCTAGCTAAGGGTTTGTCACTTTTCCATTTCATCAAACCCCAACTCTGTTGAGCAACTGAATTTTTAAAAAGTCTCAACTTCATTTATTACTGCCTTCCCCTTCACTTTAATTTGGTTTCATTCTCCTATGTCGTCCAGTTGATTGAGTCGGTTGCTCTTTCAGCTCTCTCCCCCTTTTCTGATACAGATTCTCACTGCTCTGACCTTTCCTCTGTGACCTTTACATTGTCCCTTAAATCTTCCCTTCTCTCATTTCTATTCTCATTTGCTTCAAGATATTTCAGAATTTCCCAGTTAATTTCTTCACTTATGCATTGGCCATTCAGGAACCCATTGCTTAATTTTCATTTATTTATACAATTTCTACAGTCATTAATGTTAGGTGTGACTAGAACCTTACAATTTGTGGTGTTGATATCTAATTTTATTCCACTGCAGTCAAAGGAGATATATGATATTGACTTCAAAAAACTGTTGAGGTTTGTTTTATGGCCTAACATGTAATCTTCTTGGAGAAAGTTCTATTTCTGATGAGAAGAATGTGAACCCTTCATCTGTTGGAGGACTCTTCTGTAAACATCTCCTGGGTCCATTTGGACCCAATAGGCCCAACATGTAGCCTATGGGCAAGATACACACCATAATAGCTAAGAATGCAGCCCAACACAAAAAGATAAACTTACCTGAAACATTATGAGATTGTTTTTGCAGTTTAGTTTTTGTAACTAGAGTGCATGGTTCTTGAACTTTGCAGAAGACAGCATCTTTTACATTGTTCAAACATTAGACACACCTGGAAAGTAGAATTTAACTCTGCGTTTCTTTGTTGATTTTCTGTCTGATCTGGCCACCCATGAAAATAGATGTTGAATATTATGTGGAGTCTGTGTTTTTAGATCTAATCATTGCCTTACGTATCTGGGTGATGTAGTGTTGAATGTATATTTACAACTGTTGTAGCCTTTTGCTTAATTAATAATTTTCTTTTTATTTAATGACCTTCTTTGTCTCCTTTTATAGTTGTATTATTTGTTTAGGATTTATTGATATTTATGTGTATATGTGTGTATCCCATATATGTATGAAAGCAGCAGAAGCCAGATCAGAAGAGGGCACGGGAACCCTTGGAGTCGGAGTAACAGGAACTTTTAAGCCCCCCATGTGAGGGTTGGGAACTGAACTCAGGTCCTCTGGAAGAGCAGAAATTACTCTTACCCAGAAAGTCATCTCTCTAGCCCTCCAGTGTTTATTTAAAGTCTATTGGATTTA
This sequence comes from Eospalax fontanierii, assembly GCA_035773235.1. Classification (NCBI taxonomy): domain Eukaryota; kingdom Metazoa; phylum Chordata; class Mammalia; order Rodentia; family Spalacidae; genus Eospalax; species Eospalax fontanierii. The sequence continues at coordinate 54,647,934 of CM069542.1, read as the reverse complement.
ATATAAGATATTCCTGATGTCCTTTGGGATCCAGCTGTGTAGAACCTCTTAGCCCTTTCATTTTCAGAGTGTTTGTCTTCACTGGTGAATCAGGTCTCCTGTAGGCAGCATATCAAAGAGACCGTCTTCTTCCCTGCTCCATTCAGCCATTTAACTTTTAATTAGAGAATTTAACACATTTACATTCAACCTGGTGCTGATTATTGATGGGTCAGGATTTATATATCACTGTTGTTTTGTTCGTTGTCTTCATGAGTTTCTTGTAGGCAATATATATTTTGGTCTTATTTTTATCTTAGCACCCAGTCTATATCTTTTAAGTGGAAAATTTAACCCATTTATATGTAAACATAATCCATTTACTGTTCAGGACATCTACAATAACCATAAATACCTCAGCTCCATCACTAAAATTATTGCTGCATTTGTGTTTCCTGCAGCAGAAGCTTGCTGACACTCTGTTGTGGTGTAGTTGGTGAATCCTAGTGAAGATGAATGGCTGTCTATCATCTATTGTTTTCTTCTCTGGTCCATCTAGAGGCATGCCAGCAGTCTTAAGAGATCTACCTTCATTGTGTTCTAGTTTGCCTTCAATTGCTGTGACAAAACACTCTGACTAATATCAACCTCGGGAGGAAAGTGTTTATTCAGCTGACATCTTCCAGGTCACACAATTCATCACTGATGGAGCCAAGGTAGGAACTCAGAGCAGGAACCTAGGGGCAGGAGCTGAAGAAGCATAGGCCATGGAGGAATGCTGCTTACTGGCTTGCTCCCTGACCCAGGCTCAGTCTGTTTTCTTACACAATAGACAACAACCTATCCAGGTGTGGCACCATCCACAGTGGACTGGATCCTTCCACAGTATTCAACAATCAAGAAAATACCCCACAGGCATGGCCACAGGCCAGTCCAATGGAAGCAATTCCCCAATTGAGGCTCCCTCCACCCAGGTGTGTCAAGTTGACACTAAAGCATCCAGCACAGTTTGAGATAAACAAGTCTTGCAGTTAGCCATTCCTCTCACCTAGTAGGATAGCAAGATTAAGAATTTAAAACTATCATTCATTGTGATAATTAATATTGGTTGTAAATTTGACAGGGTCTAGAATCACCAAGAGTCAAACCTTCACACACACCTGTGAAGGATTATCTAGATCAGGTTAACCTCTGTGCTAATCTCTGAGGGAGTGTCTTTATAAACTGAGGTGAGAGGGCAGCACTTCCTGGGCTTGGTCCTGCGCTGCATGAAAAGGAGAAAGCTAGCTTGACATCAACTTCTGTGACTAGTAGCAGACGGAATGTGAAGAGCTGCTTCAAACTCCTGTTGTCGTGACGGACTGTCCCCTAGAACTGTGGGCCAAGATGAATCCTTCCTTCTTTAAGTCGCTTTGCGGGGTATTTTGCCACAGCAACAGGAAAAGTAAGGACTTATTCACCAGGAAAAGTAAGTGGTCTGTCTGTCCGTTCATGTATGCGTTGTGTTTTCAGACTTATTCACCAGGAAAAGTAAGTGGTCTGTCTGTCCGTTCATGTATGCGTTGTGTTCTCGGATTTATTCACCAAACATTTAATGAATATACAATGGGTAGACCAGAAATGATGAGATGCCTGCTTGGCTGCACCCAAGGATAAATTACTTGGGTAGAGACCCTCCAATCCCACGGACCTCAGAGTCCAGCAGGAGGGACAGTTAACCAGCTAAGTGCAGTACTCAACATGTAGGAAAAAATGATGAAGCAGGATAAAAAGCTGGGGAAAATGAAGGCAGCCTGAGAAGGGAAAGCAGCCCCTCGCCCCAGGGTATGGTTTACATCTCTTGCAGGCTGAGGGTGGAGAATTTCAATACCACTGACCCAAACAGAGCCTCTTAACACTACTTACAGAGACAATCCCACCCCTGGGACTGCCTCAAACCAGAGTTCAAACAAGTGAAGGTCAAAACACACGTGATCTCTGTGGATAACTTTATCAGTGTTAGATTTTAGGAGTGGAGTTTAGAGTTAATAACTAGAGCCAGACCTGCAACAGGCAAGGAACGCGTACTTTACTAAAAACACACAGCCAGGGTAGATTCTTCTCTGAGCAAGAAGTCTCTACAAACTAACGAGGGAGGGGAGAAGTTTTATCCCTTTGGGACCAAGCTCGAATGTGTTTGGTGCCAAGGTTGGGTGTCCTTGAATGACTGAAACTCTTCTTTCAAGATTCCCTGTCCAGGGGAGCAGGCCGGTATCTCAAGGCCTTTGAGGAGTTATTCCACAAATAACCTCCCTTAGTTCCGGAGTGACCCATTGATAAGGCTCTGAGTGAAGCCAGACTTGCCAATTTAGGACTGATTACTTTAAAGAACTCAGGACTTTTTGGCCTCCTCTAATGGAGCTTGTAACTCTTCTGCAATTTACACATTCTATCAATCAGCATTCTTTCTCATTAATAAACTTGAACAGCACATCTTAAATTCAAGAGAAATGTTAGCCAGTTCATTTTAACTTAATGTTAAAACTTAAACTTTTAAACTTTTATCACTGAACATAGTTGTAAATTTATTCATTGACTGTTTTCAAACTTCAAAATCACAAAATCATGTATAATAGCTATTTTTTAAGATTTTATTTATAATTATGTATATGTATGTGTGTGTGTCTCTGTGTGAGTATGTGCATGTGAGAGTAGGTGCCTGTGGAGGTCAGATGAGGATATCAGATTCCCTGGAGATGGAGTTACAGATGGTTGTTGTAAGGTTCAGGGTTCGAGAGACACAGCAGACAGAAGGGACCAGACTCTGCTGGCAGCTAACAGGACCCGGCTTTATTAAGAGAAGACCAGATGGGACTAGCTCCTCTGCACTCACGAGTGGAGAAACGCTAGCCCCCTCACCCCCATCTTGGGGCTGGGGCTCCGGGGAACCGGGCTGGCGTGATCAGCCCAAGTCTGAGTCTCAAAGCCCAGTGCAGTCCCAGCCGCAGCAGCAGCAGCAGCAGCAGCCGCAGCAGCACAGCAGTACCAGCAGCACAGCAGAAGTACGTTGTCCAAGTCCTCAAAGCCTTTAAAACCTTCAGCCACATCCTGGCTTTTAGGGGAGGGGGGTTGCCATGATATCTGATTGATGTTTCAGGCAAGCTTCTGTCTAGGAAGTAGTCCTTTTCCAGAGCTGTTCGTGAATTCCTTGCTTATCTGCCAAGGAATTTGGGATCTGGATCGGTTTGCAAGGTTTAGATAAGCTCTGGCTCCAGGTTTCTTCCAGAGTTTGAAACTGTTGGGGGGTTTCATTCACACCTTACATTCCAGCCTTTTAGTCATGGGAATGGGGACGCAGTTTCTCCTCTAGCTACTTCCTGCTGACTGTTTTGGGCGCTGATAGGGGGCTAGGGAATGACACATGAGGCTGGAATGGGTTCGAGTCCTCATCAAGGTTAGGCAGCCGTGCATATTTCCTGGAGGGAAGGTGAGCAGAAGGGCGAGAGCTGGTAGCAGTCCTCCCGTGTAGACTGGCAGAGGGACTGGTGCTGAGACACTTCCTCCTGCATAAGAGACTGTAAACCAGGTGAGGAGATAAGCTTGACAGTCCCCCCCCCCCTCCCGCTCCCTGCCCCCTGGTGGGATAAGAGGACAGGATAAATCCTTAGAGGCTTAGCTGCTGGTAACATTGTTTCAGACCTGAAAAGGTTAATGAAATGGGAGAGTTGACACTTTGTAGGGATCAGGTCCAGGTAGAGATCAAAGACAATTCTGCAAAAAAAAATTTTAAGGGGGTAGAGATGGGAGAAAGATTGGCCCATGATGGGGCTCAGACAAATGAGATGTGTAAAGGTTAGCTTCATAGTCTTTGTTCCTGATTGAGACACATCCTGGCCTTATATCCAATCCTGAAGACCACCAGAAACTGTCAAACTCAGAGTCACAGACACAGATGTGGTCATTAACAATGGTTATTTGCTTAAGATGTTCTGCATAAAATTAGATACTCCTCTTTCAAGACTCATACCTTCAATCACTTACATACTTTCTTATTTTCTTTCTGTTCTGGAAATATCCAGCCCTCATAATCTTACATAAATCCTTCTTTATAAAATATTTCCTTTCCTTTTACCCTCTTATTTTCTTTCTTAATACCACGAGACATAACAACATTAAAGCTGAGAGGGGTGGTTGGATATTTAGGTGAGAGTCCAATGACTCCACTTAACAAACCTGTAAGTGGACACAGCTGAAGTTATGAAGATGGCAGTTTGGCTCAGAAGAGTGCTGTATAGTAAATGCAGTATCATCTTACTAAAAGAATACACATGTTATGAATTGAATATTACTGGTGTATACATTACACTTTATAAACCTCCAGGTGAGCTTGTAGAAAGCATAAGAAATGTGAGTGAGGGGGGTGGATCTCCCAATGCTTTAATAATTTTTTGAATTAGGAGGGGTGCCCAGGGCATGAAGGAGTAAGAAAATGTTAGGGCTGTTAGGGGTATTTTAGAGAATGTAGGGGAGAGGTAGAGTAGCCCTGGGGGTGTGGGCCCATTGACTCCCACCTTGGAGAGCTGTTAAGGGTGTATCTTACCCAAGCAGGAAGAGGAGGACAGACCATGTGGTCTCCTACTACAAACAGGCCTTTTGTCCACTGTGGCAGCAGCTCTGGGTTCCTCCATTGCTGTTGTGTAGGTCAGTCCTCGGTGGCCAGGCAGATGAGTTCTGTCAGTGAAGAAGATCTGAAGGTGGGTTGGGGGATCTGGGGGCCACATGACTGACTGGCCTACCTCGATTCTGCAAAGAAGGGCAGTCATCCTCCAGGCATCCCCATTTTTTCCCATTGCGGGCATGGCCCTGGCAGCGGCTGCTGAGTTGGGGCAGGCTTATGCCTAGTGTCCTTCGTTGTCATTGTGGGCCTGGCAGCTGTTGCGGCATTGATGCTGAGGCTTGGAGGTCTTCTTGGGAGGAACCCCGAATGCCACCATCAGTAGTTGAGTCTCCTGTATCGGGTGGCACACTCAGTTTGCCTTTTCCTGTTCCTCTGGGTTATGGAATATTTAAAGGCTGTTCCTCAGCAGCTCTCCCTGCTGAGGGTAAGGGGCTTTGGGGCATTTGTTAGTGGACAGGTTAGAAGGAGAGAGAGCATTTGCACCTGGGCGGCAGGGTAGAGTGTAAATATAAAAGGAGGCGAGATAAGTAGATAGAGGCAGGAACAAAGGAGAGTCAGGTACAGGAGTTTGAGTGCTTGCGTGGGGATGGCACTGCCCATGAGAGCTTTCACCTGCAAGATATCCCAGAGACCTCTAGATTGACAGCTGCTAGAGTAGAGGCGGGTTGGAATTTAGGACCCAGAGGGAACCGGCCAGAGCCGGGCAGTCAGAGACAGAGTACAGGTTGGAGTTTGGGAGTTCCGGCCGGGGCCCTAAAGTGGGAGGGGGTTTGTGTAGTGTCCCAAGAGAGACAAGCACCGGAGAGGCAGGGGGAAGAGGGGTGGCAAGCAGCCCGCCTCAGCAGGCTTAAAAGTCTGCAGCAAGTTTGGGCGTGGGCCCAGAGGGAGCCCTGGCCTGGGGACCTGGCCGCCAGAGACAGAGTACAGGCGGGAGTTTGAGAGTTCAGGGTGTGGGCCCCAAAGCGGGGTGGGGGGTTGCACAGTGTTCGGAAAATATGGCAAAGCACCGGAGCACATGCTTGTAGTGGAAATGGGTGGGGAGGATAAAGTGAGGGTGGTTGGCCGTGGGAGGGTGGGTATTGTTTGAGTTAAGGAGAGACTAGATTGTGGAGAGATGGGGAAGAGAAGGAAAAGATATAGAGGGGGACAGAGAGACAGGAAAGATATAAAGAGAAAAATGTGCATAAAGTGGGGTCGGCCGCAGCGGGGTACGTAGGGATCCTACACCAGGAGGGCGTCCCCACCCGTGTGGGGTCCAAAAAAACGAGAGGGATCTCCAAGCCTGGTTGCGCCTTCCAGGTCAGAGTTGGGCTGTGAGGCCCAGCCAGCGTGGGGACCCCTGGTGTTCTAGAACGGCTTTTGAGATGAGACGAGATGCGTAGGAACTCCCCACCACGAGTAAGCGTCCCTACAGGAGGGGGAGTTCAAAATGAGACGAGAGTTGGCAGGGGCCCCAAGGGGAAGCTTAGGCAGCCGACACCCAGAAATGGGTGTGAATAAGAGAGAGGGAGAGAGAAGAGAGAAGAAAGAAGAAAAAGAGGGAGAGAGGAAGAAGGAGGGAGAGAGAGGGAGAGAGAGAGAGAGAATTATGTGATGAATCCAGCAGAGGCTCCCAGGGGTGAGGCCCAGTTAACTACACAGGTCCCAGGCGTGGCTGCAGCCAGAGGCAGGAGGGTGAGAGTGGGGGCGGGGTGATTGAGAGGAGCCATGGGAGATGCCCAGAGTGGAAACAGGGCCTGAGGCTAGGCTGCTCCTGGGGCACACAGGCGAGAGTGCTTGAGCCAGTGTGCTTTGCTCTAGCATGAGGGCCTCAGGACTCCAAGCCGAGATGGGACCCACGCTGGAGGAAATGGCAGAGGGAGGGAAAAGCTAGGCAGATTCCTGGTTCAGGCAGGTGAGCGTAGGCACCGAGTTTGAGCACTAGGCTCAGGTGGAGTGGCGCAGAGGGAGGGAAAGGGAAAAGGGCAGGTGGACCAGCTCCCAATGGAGGCAGCAGAGGACTGACCTAGTACACAAGCATGGACAGAGGGGACAAAGAGACCAGGGAAACCGACGAGTTCCTGGGCGGGTGAGCAGAGACTCGTTGGTGAGCTAGTGCGCATGAGGGCAGACAGAGGGAAAGGCTAGACAGACCAGAGGAACTCCCAGGCGGGCTGATGAGCAGAGGCTGGAGCGAAGTGAAGGCCCTAGGTAGGGCACTCCTCTCCAAAGGCCTGGCAGGAGTCCTGTGGGCAATGAAGGAGGAGAGGCAGAGCCCAGGCACGAGGTAGACGAGAGTGTGGAGTGGGTCAGTGAGCACCAGTGAGTACCGGCGGCCACTCAGAAATGGGAGAATGAGAGGGAGAAAGCTGAGCGAACAATAGAGGGGAGAAGGAACCCGTACCTCCATGTCCCATGATGTAGGTGCTGGGCTGTGGATGAGGAGCCCACAGCAGACCAGCGGATCAGATCATACCATGTCAGGTCCTGTGTGAAAGGTGGTCCCCACGTGGGCTGCTGCTCTCTTCCATCCGAGTCACGGCACCATTATGTCAGGTTCAGGGTTCGAGAGACACAGCAGACAGAAGGGACCAGACTCTGCTGGCAGCTAACAGGACCCGGCTTTATTGAGAGAAGACCAGATGGGACTAGCTCCTCTGCACCCACGAGTGGAGAAACGCTAGCTCCCCCTTGGGGGCTAGTCTCCCTGAAGAGATGGGGGAGGCTAGCCCCCTCACCCCCATCTTGGGACTGGGGCTCCGGGGAACGGGGTGTGATCAGCCCAAGTCTGAGTCTCAAAAGTCCTGTGCAGCTCCAGCAGCCACACCAGCCCAGCAGCAGCACCAACAGCAGCCGAACCACGTTGTTCAAGTCCTCCAAGCCTTTAAGACCTTCAGTCCCCTCCTGGCTTTTAGGGGAGGGGGTTGCCATGACATCTGATTGATGTTTAAGGCAAGCTTCTGGCCAGGAAGTAGTCCTTTTCCAGAGCTGTTCATGAATTCCTTGCTTATCTGCCAAGGAATTTGGGATCTGGAGCTGTTTGCAAGGTTTAGATAAGCTCTGGCTCCAGGTTTCTTCCAGAGTCTGAAACTTGGGGGGCTTTCATTCACACCTTACAGTTGTGAGCCACCCGACATGGGTGCTGGGAACCAAACTCAAATCTTTTGCAAGAGCAGCCAGTGCTCTTAACTGCTGAACCATCTCTCCAGCCTCTTTAACCTTTTTTTTTTTTTTTTGCATTTAATTTTGCTTATGGTAATGTTGGAATGGACAATATAGAAAAGACCTTAACATGAGTTCTCATGGCCTACAACCATGAATTCATCACACCTTAAGAGACAGAAATAGCCTTTCCTCTTAGTCTAACAGACTTGCTTTTTGGAGGGTGTTTTTCTTGGAAATCTTGTATAGATTGAGTCATCTCAACTTCCTGAGAAAAGCACCTCCCCTCCTCCTGTGTAGATCTCATACTGAGCATCACCAACCGTCTTAGATACTGTGATGTCTTCTTTGTAGGTGTAAGGTTGGGGTTTGGGTTTGGTTTGGAGCAAGACCCAGCAGAAGCAAATGAGAGACTCGGGCATGGGTGATAACAGGGCTAGTTTATTAAGGGATGGAGCTAGCCTCCAAACTCAGAAGTAGAGGGGCTAACTCTTCCTTGGCTGCTTGGTGGGAATTTTTAAAGGAGGGGGGTTGGTAATTAACAGAAACCAAACTATAATTGGTGTCAGGAAGCTTATCTTCTGGGTGCTAAGGAGCTGCAACCAGTCCCATTTCACAGATGCTTGTGGATTCTGGAAGTTAAGCTGGAGTTGCCAAGGTGTCTGTCAGTTCCCCTGCTGGGGGGTTTCCTCTTCAGTCACATGTTACAATAGGTAAGGAAACCGAGGCTAGGAAGCCCTTTCTCAAGATCACAGCCAGCAAGGAGCAGATTGGATGACTAAATCAGCTGGTCTGGCTCCAAACTCAGATTTTTGGTACAGAGAATTCAGTGTTTGGATTCCTCAGGCCAGATCCTAAGGTTCCCAACTATTGTGTGACACTATTCCTGGAAAGATGGGAATAAATATCTACTCATCCCAGATGAGGACCCAAATAAGCAGACCACCAAAGTCTAACTTAATGTGCTGCAGGTGCTACGTGCAGAGAGCCGAGGCACCACTGCTCGTCTTTCCCTGGGAAGCAGTTTACTGTGCTAGCACCTGGCTCCATGAGACATGTTCTGCTGTTGTCTCAACTATGTGGAAGGCATGAGTTTGGTGGGTTATTAGGTATTATCATGTAAGTAAAGGCTTGAATTAGTGCTACGGCAAATTCTAGGATAGTAGAATTAGGATTGAAAATGTGATGAAGGCTGTAGGGATATTAATTGATAGTAAGGCTAAAGTTGTGCCTCCAATAAGGTGAATTAGTAGGTGACCAGCTGTGATGTTAGCAGTTAATCGAACTGCTAAGGCTATTGGTTGAATAAATAAACTAATTGTTTCAATAATAATTAGTATAGGAATTAAAGGAATAGGGGTTCCTTCGGGAAGAAAATGGGCTAGAGCAAATTTTGTTTTGTTACAAAATCCTAGGATTACTGCTCCGGCTCAAAGAGGGATCGCTATTCCTAGGTTTATTGATAATTGTGTTGTTGGGGTAAATGTATGTGGTAGAAGACCTAAAAGGTTAGTTGAACCAATAAAAATAATTAGTGAAATAAGTAGTAGGGTTCATGAGCGTTCTTTTTGTGAGTCAATGGACATTATTTAATAATTAGTTGAATAATTCATTGTTGAAATGCTACTAATCGGTTATTATAAATACGATTAGAGTAGGAGCATATAATAGTTGGAAGTATAATGATAGCAATAACAATAGGAATTCCTATTAATGTAGGGGTAGAGAAAGAGGCGAATAAATTTTCGTTCATTTTGATTCTCAAGGGTTAGGTTTTTTTGTTACATTGATTGTTTTAGAAAGGGGTGTTATGTAAAAATTGAATTTTGAGAATTTTAGTTGAAAAATAATAGGGTAATTAAGGAGAATCAAATTATGTTGAATCATGTTGATGTATCTAGTTGTGGCATTTGTCAATGTGGAGAAAGTTATTCTCTATCTTTAACTTAAAAGGTTAACGCTAAAAGCTTCACAATGATTAAATTATTGATATAGATCAATCTTCAAAGTGTTTTAGTGGGACTATTTCTAAAACGATTGGTATGAAGCTGTGATTAGACCCACAAATTTCTGAACATTGTCCATAGAACAGACCTGGGCGAGTTGATGTTAAAGTGGCTTGATTTAATCGTCCTGGAATGGCATCAGTTTTTAATCCTAGTGAGGGTACTGCCCATGAATGAAGGATGTCTTCTGAAGAAATTAGCATACGAATAGGTATACTACTCGATTATCAACTTCTAGAAGTCGAAGTTCTCCGAGTTTTAGTTCGGATGTAGGAATTATGTATGAGTCAAAGTTTAGGTCTACGTAGTCTGTATACTCATAACTTCAGTATCATTGATGTCCTAAAGTTTTTACAGTTAGGACTGGGTTGTTGATTTCGTCTGTTAGATATAGGATTCGTAGGGATGGTAAAGCAATACAAGAATTACGGCTGGTAAAATTGTTCAAATAGTCTCTACTTCTTGGGCATCTATAGTGCCCAGCCTTTCAGACCCCCAGGGACCCCTGCAGCGGTGAGCTGACTGCATAGCTCTCAGGCAGCTCAACAGGTGGGAGATGTTTCTTCTTGGCAGCTCCGGTGGTTTGAGCCTTTTCCAGGACTTGTCTGAGAGTGTCTTTCAGCAGACCCTACAGAAAGCATGTGTGTGTGTCTGCGTGTATATGTGTTTGAGAGCATCTTTCAGCAAAAAGCGTGTGTGTGTGTTTAGAACATTCTGAGTCTTAAGCAGCTTTCCTACAGGATGAGATGTTTTATCTGGGAGGAAATTGCTGTACAACATCAGCTCGGCAAGTTTTCTAAATGAGCGAACCCACCAGTAACAAAAGTGTGCACATTTGTGATTCTGGGGGAGCAAGGAGAGAGGGTATACCACCCATCATGGGACTTGGTAGGGGAGGAAGCGGCCAGGTGACTCTGACAAGAGTGTGCATAATCTGGGTGGAAGTGCAGGAAAGCCCGTCTGGTGTGTGTGCAGGATTCAAAGATCATGATACTGGAGGGCAGGGAATCATGGAGTGAGGGAGCCTGGAGGGCTAAGCAGGTACCCGTGAGCCTCGGGGCATGGTTTTGATCCGAGGGCTACCTTGAGGATCTGACAGGCTGTTTAGTTAGGCGGCTGCTGCTCCTGGACTCTGGTACCCTATCACTGAGACCTGAAGCTTCATTGGATACAAGAGAAAGCAGAGGCTGTGTGGGGAGACAGGTAGATCAGCTCAAGCCTGGTGGGGTGATGGCTAAAATTTGCTTCCTCAGGCTCACTAGCACATTTCAAATATTAATGGTACACATTAGTACTGGGTAAATCCTACTTAAAAGCAAACAGGAAGGGCTGCAGTTCCCATGGATGGTGGCTGCAGATTCTTCCCCAAAGGCTCAGCTGGCTGACGGAGCTGGTCTAGGATACTGGGTACACCTGAGGCCACAGCAAGGTGTGTGTTCGAATGTAGCACCTCTCAGAACACCTCCCCAAGAACACAAAGGGCCGCAGCACCATGGTCTCGGCTTTATTGAATAAAGGGCCCTAATCTCTGATTGGTTGCTTCAAAGCAAGCCTTGGATTTGGGTGGAAACCCACGAACTGATCAATCCTTAAAGAGAATTTCCCACTGGGTTACCCCACACCTTCTTGACAGGATGTGAATTCCCAGACGAGACAGTTATACTCAGAATGTGATTTCTCCTAGACCCAAAATCAAATCAAATATCGACCTCATTGAAAGAAAATCACTGTTTGCCAAAAGAACAATGCTGCTGGTTGTTAGAGACGTGGGTATGGCCGTGTTGAGATGCTGAGTCCCCAGATGATGAACAAGCTCTGAAGGGGGGCGGGGGGACATCACGGGCTAAATCTTGGAGATCACTGATGGGTTTTGACCTCAGCCTCCAGCCACTCGATGAGAATCTGGTTCAATTCAACAGGTCTGAAAGGGAAACAAAGGGCGAGCCACTCTACCTGAACCTACTGTTGCTCTGGGGTAGAGGTATGTGACATAAACAGCTAGGCAGACCAGGGCGGGCAGAATTACGCCTGTGGAGCTCCTAGGACAGGTGACCCGGGGAACTGCCAGTCTCCTTACTTCTCAATCTGTGTCCAGTGCCCACAGTCTTTAATGTGTCCTCTCTTCAGGTGAGGGATCTGAAGGAAAACCACACGAGGAATGGGTCAGTAGAAGAGTGCAAATAGGGCTGGTTTGGGGTTAGCACAACTATCAGAGGCCTCCTGGGAGGGGACCCCATGCTTTCTGTTTCCCTGAGACTAGCCCTGGAGGACCCTGTATCATTTTGAACAGAATAAACAATGGTGGAGAGACCATGTCAGTGAGGGAAAGGGGCATCAATCAGGAGAGTGCGACGTCAGCCATGGAGCTGGGTCAGAGCTGAGCTAAAGTCGTTCCCCCATCCTCCTCCCTCCAGGGGATGTCTTCCTCACTGCCTCCCTCCGGCTACCCGTGCTCTCTCAGGGACGCTGATGTCCACGGCCAGTGTCCCACCCATTTTTCCCAGGGACACTGATGTCCACGGCCAGTATCTCACCCATTTTTCCATGTTCTTGGACATTTGAGGATGAAGCACAGGGTCCTTCTCAGCTGTGATCATCAGGGCTGGGATCAGGATCTAAGGGAACAGGCAATGTATACCATGAATATTTGGAATGTGCTAGTGAGTCTAGGTGTGCTAGTTGGTCACCATGGATGTCTTCTGTGCCCAGACAACCTTAGTGTGTCCACTATCCTCAGTCCTATTGAGAACACCCTGGTCCTGTTACTGTGGTCCAGGCTTTGCCTCCGCCAAGTCCACAGGGAGGGTCCTTGTCATGCCCAGAGCTTTTCAGAATGTTGGATTTAGTAATGCAGTGACGTGTGTGTGTGTGTTTGTGTGTGTGTGTGAGAGAGAGAGATGCTAGCCTTGTCTGTGTCTCAGTCAGTTTGTGGAACCAATTCAGTGGCACAGGAAGGAAGATATAGATCCACAGTGGCTCCAACACTCAGGCAGAATGAAGGAAGTAACTGAGCTCCAGAAAGAACTGGAGCTCCAGAAAGAACCAGCCTCCAAACAGCCTTGCACTTAGAAAATACAATTTTTGCAATTGTTTGACATTTTAAATGTAAAATTATTCCCTTTGTAGATCCAGAGACAGGAACATCATCTACCAGACAGATGAGGCAATGGGAACTCAGAGACAAAGCCAAAGGCTGACATGGTCTAACGCTAAAGCTGCATCTAAGAACCCCGCATGCCCCTGTGGTCTGGGCACTGCTGTCTGTACTACCTTGGGAGTGATGCTGGCCCAACTGTGAACCTGATTTGAGCCATTGACAGTAGACCGGACATCCTGGATGATCCCAGTTACCTGGACAGAGCTCTGCTCGTCCCCTGCACCAGGGGTCTTTCAGTAACGTTTTAATAGGAAGCCCTGAGTGAAGCTCGTCCTAACCTAGAGGAGTGCTGGGGCTGTGTGCAGCCCAGGTTGTGGCACCAGGAAGCCTTGAGGGCAGCTCCTAATGTGTGTGTGTGTCTGTCTAGTTTCTATGTGCCTGTAGTTTGTATGTGTGTGCCTATGTATGTGCCTGTGTATATGTCTAGTTTGTGTGCCCACGTATGTGTGTATATCTAGTTTGTCTCTGTACACTCATGTATATGTGTGCATATCTAGTCTGTGTGCCTGTGTATGTCTAGTTTGTGCACGTATGTATATATGTTTAGTTTGTATACTTTGTGTGTATGTGACCATGTAAGTGTGTGCATATCTAGTTTGTATGTATGTGTGTTATATGTCTAGTTTGTGTATGTACATGTGTGCATATCTAGTTTGCGTGTGTGTGCCTGTTCATGTGTGTAGCAGGACAGCGCGGCACTCACCTTCCGTCCCACACTCTTACAGTTCCACTTCCAGTTTCTTTCTGTGTTTCGGTACCAGTTCAGAGGACCCCTGGGGAAAAAGCATCACAGGCAGGCTTAAAGGACTGAGCACTGCTGTCCCAGAGGGACCCACACTGCCCACAGCCACCTATGCCAGAGGATACAGCTCTGTGGGACACAAGGGGAAGGCCAGAGCTCAGGCCCTCCACACCCACTAGAAACCAGGCTGGCAGCCTCTGAGAGGACTGCGGGTCACACCGAAGCTGGCCCTAAAGGGCTATCCTCATTTCCAAGGAAGGGGTCAGAGGGTGGGAGCGTAGGGCGGTCCCCACCAGAGGCTGCTTTCCTACCCCAGGGAACTTGGCGAGAAGGATACTGGCCGGGCCGGGTGAAGGCACCAAACTTATATGTACATTTTGATTCAGGTATTTTTTTTCTTTTCTGAAGACAGAATGCAGGGTTGCCCCTGACTTATGGAGGTGTTGTGACTGGAAGTCAATGTAAAAGTTCTGCCTGTGTGGGGGTCCCCACAAACAGAAGAACAAGCTGGGCTTCCCCAAACTGCACACCAGAGAGGTATTCCTGACACTGGGGGTATTCGAGCAGAGACTGGTCACCACAGTGCTCATGGGGACTAGAGTGGTAGGAGCTGGCCATCCGCAGTGTCTGGAGCAACTTTCTTTCTACCTGAAGCCAGACTTCTTGAACTGCTGCATGTAGAACTTGATTTCCTCCTCAGTAACAATCCTGCTGAAGCCTGGGTCCTCTGGAGTGTTCACGAAGAGTCCCCCTAGAAAAGAGACACTTGTGTCCTCTCCCTGGCAGGCCAGGTGGCTCGAAGGCTGAAAATGCCAGCTAAGGTTCTTCACCTGGGGGCCTCCCATATCTGAGCTTGGGTTGAAGGGTTCCGGTGTCTTTTTATCTGTCCGTCTGTCCTCTCTCTCTGCCTTCTGTCTGTCTTCCTTGCCCACACCCAGCCATCTCCTCTCAAGCTCTGTACTGTGATTTTGCTGTCGCTCTAGGGCTACGCAGTACCCCACACAGACTCACTGCATTCCAGGCCCTGGAGCCCGCACTTCCTGTGCTATCTTAGACGAGACCTCTTCCAAACAGCTGGACTAGTTACGCTCCTTCCTTCATAACTCCTCTCACGCCTTGGATTTCAAACAGGTGTCTTCTGTTTTCCTCGGTTAGGAAGAGCACTAAGCCAGAGGGCTGGGGTCCTATATCCTCCTATATCCTCCCTCACCCCACTTCGGGGGGGAGGGCTCTGTGTAGGACACCATCTCGTCTTTAGAGGTGTGCAGTGTCCTGACAGTGCCCCTAAAGGCCCCACAAGGGCATTAGCACTGCAGGGGGAGGACACGTCATTTTCAGGCTCACAAGCCTTATGGTGGAGGAGCCTGTCACTCCAGGATTTGATACCAAATACAGAAGGAGTAAAGAGACCAGGCCAGTGTTCCTGCCCTGTTGGGTGCCAGTGTCCCTCTTCAGACCCCTATCTACTTGACTCAATCCTTCACTATTTGGTGGACACCCTCCCTGAACCACCCTGGGCTTGCTAAACTACCATGGGTTCCTAATGTGGAGAGCACCTCTGCCCAGTCAGATGCCCAGAGCATGAGTGGATTTAACGAGTGTCTAGGAAAAGAGGAATGGAGGCAGATATTTCTCAGAGGAGGAGTTTACCGTCACCTTGGCATCTTCCTACAAGTCAACCCTCTGATACCCACTTTCTCCATTTGTAACTGAGAGATCACATTGGCAGTGTTAGGATTTGAGGGGATTATATGTAATCTATCTAAAGGGGGCCAATCCACATGTCTAATGCACACAGAAGTGTTCAGATGAGTGTTGAAGATCATCTTATTAAATGACAAGGACACAGTGTTGGGGCAAAGCAAGGGTTTGGGGGGCCAGTGCTAGGGGCTGGAGCCCTGGGGATGAGCCATGATCTGAGCTTATTTGAATCCCAGCCATCCAGGAAACTAGAGGGTCCTCAAAGGAGGAAACAGGAACGCAGAGCCTGGGGAAGGGTGAGCAGAGACTCAGGTGGGGTCTGGTGTCATCTGTTTTGTATGCCCCAGTGACTCAAGCAGTCAGCTCTGCAGCCTGGGCTGAGGTCCTTATTGGAAAAGGGTGAATTGCCCCAGACATACTCTCCAAGTCCTTGCGACTGTTTAGGATTTGGATGCATAGCACCCTTGAGAGTTTGGAGCACTATTAGCCAGAGGTGACCCTTGTTGGGCAAGTCAAAGCTCAGGAATGCAAGGCAAGCTCAGAGCTTCTGCCAGGGCAGAAGGGAGAAGCATCCAGAATGTTCAGCTGATGCGGCCCTCCAGTGACCCTCTCCCAGGGATACCTTCTTACCCATTTCAGTGACTTTATGGACAGCCAGAAAACCCTGTGGGAAGAAGAGAGAGGGTACTGTGAGTGAGGCAGGACAAGAAGACTGTACCTGAAACCCCTGTTACAGCAGACCTCAAGTGTACATGCACTATAACAGAGCCTGTATGTGTGGGGATGTACCTGAAGGGGCTAGAAACCAGAAACCAAGGATAGCACTGCACACATGTGTTTTGTGTTTCTCCTGTATGTAATACCTATGATAAAGTTTAATTCATAAATCAGGTATAGTAAGAGATAGTCGATAATGGTAGCCAGTGATAAACACAGTAATTACAATACTGTAATAAGAGCTCCCCCATCAACACCGCCCCCACCCTCATCTTACGTACAAAGAGATCACATTCCAGGCAATGTGAGACTGCATTACACTACTCAGAATAGTGCACGATTTAAAACATATATTTTCTCTCTAGTTTCTTATTTAAATACCACTGGACCATGATTGGCCAGGAAGAACTGAAATCACAGAAATAGCAGATGAGTCGGGGACTATGACAAACAGGCTAAGCCTGGAAGTGAGGCGGGGACTCTCAGGAGTCAAAGAGGGAAATGAAGCTCTCACCCACAGCTGCTCTGAGCACTTGAAGATCTGAGTGATGTCTGGGTTTATCAGTCAGTGGGAGCAAGACACGAGACCTCAGACCAGTGGAAAATTAAAATTAATCTCTCTGCCCTCTCACAGAGTAAATCTGTTAACTCAAGCAACTTTCATGTGCTGACACATCAATTGAAAGGTAGACTGGGGCTGGAGAGATGGCTCAGCAGTTAAAGAGCACTGGCCGTTCTTGCAGAAGACCTGGGTTTGAGTCTCAGCACCTACATGGTGGCTAACAACTGTAACTCCAGTTCCAGGAGATCTGACACCTTCTGCCCTCCAAGGGCACTATACAACATGGGTGCACTTACACACATGCAGGCAATACACCCACATAAAATAAAAAGAAAGGTAGACTAAATTCTACCAATGACAGATATGAAGCTTATTCACTTCAGATTGGTACTAAGAGTAAACAAAAGAGTGCCCCTAAAATCCCATCATCACAGGCTGCCCTTCACAAGTACTTGCACTTGAATTTACACCATTCAAAGGACATGGAAACTCCTGTGGTATGACACAACAAAGTGAGCCTGGGCTGTTACTACCACCACAATGCCATTCAATAGAGTCATTAAATCCAAATGGAAGCAGTCTGGTACAGAGTAAATGTCACTAAAAAAGAGTGTACAACCAAAAATTTAAAATACAGAGGTGAGAAAGCAGAAAACTGAGAGAAAGATGGTGATCTTTTAAAAATGATTAAGGGGGCAGGTGGGATGGCTCAGCAAGTAAAAGTGATTGCTGCTAAGCCTGGTGGCCTGAGTTTGGTCCCCAGGACCTACGTGGTGGAAGGAGAGAACCAACTCCTGTGAGCTGTCCAATGACCTCCACATGTGTACTGTGACACATTCCCATACAGACACAGACATGATAAAAAGTTAAATGATTAAAAACAGAGCGACAGAAACAAAATTAACAATAGAACAAGACTATCAAGAGAAATCAAGATTTGAAAACTACATTAATACAAAAGCTGTTCACTGAAATTAAAAAGAAAACGTCAAAGATGGCAAGTTAGATAGTCTAGTGGCTAAGACACCTAATTATCTACAGGTATTGAATATAGAGATATGTAGACCTAAAGTGGAGTTTTCAAATACAAGGACAGAAGAGTATCGTATAATCAGATAAACCACTGTTCAATATTAAAAGCAAAACTGAAAGATACTTTCAAATATTTTTCCATTAGCAGATTTTTCTTGAAAGAGTTACTAAAGAGGTACACCAAGAAAGAAAGAAACCTAATTCACTATGAATGGGAGACATACAAGAAGTGATCACCCAAGAAACTGAGGAAAATGGAAAAGTCCCAGCAGGTACTGAGCATGTATAAAACAGTACCAAGGACAGCAGTTGACAAGATAGGAGAGTCAGGCTGAGAGAGGTACATATAGCATTCTAAACCCTCCACATGTTCAAGAAGGTTAGAGATAGCACACACGTTTGAGCTCATGGGTAAGTCAGTTATCCGTGTCAATACAATTTCCAAACCCTTAGGTGTTTTAGTTCATTCTTGTGTGACTTTTCCCCATCAAGGAGGGACCAGTGAAGTGGAAACTCAAACTGACCATTCCCAGACTGTGCTCCACCCCGGGGTCCCCCTTCCTTCAGGGCAGCCCCCACAACTCTGTCCCCCAACCCTCACCTCATCACTTGCTCGGAAGAAGCTTTTAAAAGTCCGACTCAGGTTCTTCTCCAGTTCAGCCTCCGCCACTCCCTAAAAGAGTCAAGAAAGCAAAATCAAAGACCACCCATCTCCAACCCTGGATACTGTACCCCTGTCCCATCGAGCCAAAATCCAGAAGCCCCACCCTCTGTCCCATCCAGTCCACCTTTCCTTAGACTTGCATTCCTTTGTGAAATGTATGGTCGTAAAAGATTAAAACAGAAGATGCCAGCAGTGGTCCTTCCCAGGAGGCGGCTTTGCGGATATGGCTGGTTTTTGCTTCCCTGAATTCCTACTGTAAAATGTGACTTGCAATCATCTAAGGGATGGAGGAGGAGGCCGATACAGGTTTAAAAGGTGGTCGACAGGCGGTAAGAAGAGGAGACAGACTGAGAAGGCCGAGAGCTGGAAGTTTTACCCACAGCTCTCTCTTTCGTGCCTTTCGGTAGTGCTGTATAATTCCAACTGACTTCTTCAATTTGGTCCTAAATTACTACAGACCTTTAAGAATGCCAGGGGGATCATCTAAGGACAGGGCAGCACATTTCCATTGTTAAAGAGTCAGGACACATGCCCTGCATGGTGATAAATTACCAGGTTCTTCTGCCTCGTAGGAGTATTATTACAGATAATTGCCTATCTATTACAGGTTCTAGCAGGCTCTCAGACACCTTGGGGTCTGGATGCTGGGCTATGAGAATGAGGAATAAGTGGATAGAGGGAGCCTAGGGGCACATGTCTGCTAGTTTTTCTTCCATTCCTTTTCTTCATTACTCTTTTGAATTTAAATGGACACACACAATGCTTACCTATGATAAAACAGGCGTCCTGTCAGAAATATTTGCCTGGTATTTCTTGTCAAGTGTTCATATTCATCTAGCAAATACTATACACTTTTTGATGTGTGAAAGGATTCTTGGGGAGTAAGGAGGTAGTAAATACCTAGAGACTAAAGCAGCCAAAAGAACCAGAAAGCAACTGATGCCTTAGCCTGCTTACTCAAAAGATAACAGCTTGTTGTAAAAAAATATTTTATGTATATGAGTGTATTGCCAGCATGCATGAAATGTACCCCTGTTGTGCAATGTCCAAGGAGGTCAGAAGAGGGCACAGAATCCCCTGGAACTGGAACTACAGATGGTTGTTAGCCGCCATATGGGGTGTTAGGATTTAAACATGGGTCCTCTGCAAGAACAGCCATTGTGGTTAACTACTGAGCCATCTCTCTAGCCCCAAACAGCTTGTTTTGAATAAAAGAGCACTGGTGCTGGCCCAGAGAAGATGAGTAGGGCCTGGCTGGAGACAGCATGGGAAGGAGCTGGCATGCATAGAATTGCTTGATCAGGAGATGAATACCATGTTAGATGTTATGTCTCGAATGTGGGATGTCCTCCATAGGGGGTGCAGGAGGGATAGCTCAATTAGTAAAATGATTGCTGTTTAAAAAATAAGGACCTCTATTTCATGTCTAGAACCCATGTAAAAAGCCAAATGTGTTGGCACATGCTTAAGCCCAGTACTTGGAAGGTAGGACAGGTGGATCACAGTGGTGCTGGCTGGCCAGTCAGCCTAGGCTAATCAAGCAAGCCCAGGCCAATGAGGAGAGAGAGACGGGGCTCCAAACAGAGACCCTTAAGGTGGTTCTTAGAAGTTCTAGAACATCTTGAAATTGCCCACAGAAATAGGTGTATGCATGAAGTTTTCTAGAGCAAGATTCCTTAACTTCTGTTAAATTCTCGATAGTTCAATGAAGTCTCAGAGTTGCAGGATTTTAAGACTTCCTGCTCTAGGCTGGGCATTGGAAGCATCACTGGGAACTTGGCTAGAATGTGGATCCCCAGGACCACCCCTCCCCTCAACTCTAGTAAACCAGACTGCATTTTACCAGTATCCCCTACTGGGCCTTGCAAAGTCTCATAACACCTAACAGACACCAGCCACTTTCCTGATCATGTATCTACAGGCCCTGACACGAAAGCTGCACTTGATAAAGAAAGTCCACCCTGGGCCACAGAAGAACTGACCAGCACTGACTAAGAAATCACACAGAAACAGTGTTCCCACAGCTGCCAGGAGCAACACAACTGACACTCCTGTCGGTAAAACATCCCCCACCTAAGTTGGCACATGAAATAGGACATAAGCACTCCACAGTCAGCATCCCTTATTTCTCTCCCGGTCCTCCCTCTCTCTTTCCCATCCACCTAGCCCTTTCCAGGTACCTACTATTAATACCTTGCTTCAGTAGGAAGAAAAATAGGAATGAGAGACATAGCACAGGATGGGGGCCTGAGACAGAGTAAGGGAGAATGGAGGGGCCCAGGGAGACAAAAGAAGATCCTCATCTAGCTAAGTTTATCACATAACTGAGAAAGCACAACAGCACCACCCTGCAGAACCCACTGTGAGGGTGACCCGCAGAGACACTCTTCCCTTTCTGAGAGACAGCTCAAACAAGAGTGTCAAAACTGCTAATCCATCCTGTCTGCCTAAAGCCAAAATGCATGCGACCTTTAATGTCACAGTAACCCTTTCTCACCCGCGAACCTGAACTTTGAGGAAGAAAATTCTTCAAGATAAAAGTAAATCAATCAGATCACTATTTAAAATGTTTAAAGTGCGCTTAATCTTTGAGCCTGGTTACAGATTACATCTGTGACCAATATAATTTCAAAAGCCACCCAGTCATATGTACAGCCATATATGTACATGCATATATGATTGATATATACACACATGGTATATATCACATATATGCTTATATGTATAGCTGTGTCTAGCCCGCCCCCATGCCATGCTTAAATTGTATTAAACTGTATACTCTGTAATAAACCCCAAATCTGCTTTATTCTAACTAGGCCTGAAATTCTTTTCTGCAGCAGAGATCAAGACCCTGGCATCACCCGAGCAGAGGTCCCTGAGATGGGACTCCTCAGGCTGCAGCTGGCAGCAGTGGGTTGCATCTCTACCACTAACAAGACCAAACTAGGCAATTCTGTCGCAATTTGGCAAGTTTAAGGGCAGTGAGAATGATCGCCATGTGCCTGCCTATGTGCCAGGAGTGATGTGAAACAGGCAGGGGCCAGTTCACTCTGCTCCTCGCCCCCCAGGCCCTGGGGAACTTAAGTAGTGGAGCCATTCTTGACCCTTGGTCCTGGGGCCCAAACACGTGTGTTCGATTCTAAAGGCCATCCTCTAGCTCCGGGCTCAGGAACACAGCTCTTACCTTTGTGAAGTAGAGTGGGACGGCATCACTGGCACATACCCAGAGCACAGTGCTCTTATCTTCTCCCGTTCTGGCCCTCACCTTTATACCCTCTGCCTGTCGGCATGATGGACTTCCATGTGGGTGGACAGATTTATTTACCTGTCTCTTCTTGATTTTTACTTACTCTTGATTTTTTTTTACTCTAACAACATGCCTGGGGCTTGCCGCAGGACCATTTGGTAAATCATTTCATGAAGCTCAGTTCTCACTGAGCAGAGACAGTAGGTCCCTGGCAAGAACCTAAGAAGGGCAAGTCCAGGTGAGCACGCGGCCCACCTCTGCAATTTCACAGAGACGGCAGAGGCCAGCTTGGCCCCCTCCCTCTGCTCCTCAGCCTGTGGCCACCACAAACAGAGCCCCAGAGAAACGTCCACCCAGCAACGAAGGGTCCACTGAGCTCAGCTGTCAGTACTCCTAAGCTTGTCTGTAAAATCGTCTCTAACTAAAGCGTCAGAAGATTAAAGCCACCAGCAGGAAGCAGAGAGGAGGGAAGGGAAGGACAGCAGCACCGCATTGTCGCTCTCGGTGCCTCGCACTTACTGGTTCTTGGAAGTACAGCTGGTAATTAAAAACTGGATTGGATTTGATAAACTCCATGGGGTGCCCCTTGGGATCTGGTGGCATGAAGGGAGTGTTCAGACTGGCCACT
This sequence comes from Eospalax fontanierii, assembly GCA_035773235.1. NCBI lineage: Eukaryota > Metazoa > Chordata > Mammalia > Rodentia > Spalacidae > Eospalax > Eospalax fontanierii. The sequence continues at coordinate 54,625,701 of CM069542.1, read as the reverse complement.
GCCCTGCAGAAATAAAAGGTATCAAGACAACTTGTGAGAAGCCATACCTGACCCAGAAGGAACTTTGAGGTCAAAACTGAAGCTCAGAGTGGGAAAACTGCATGCACATCCTCCCAGTAGGTTTGAGAATGGGGTTAGGAGCAGGGCTTTTCCTCCTCCACTTAACTAGATGCCTTAGACACACACACACAGCTTAAAAAATATTTTTAAAGAAATGTTTTAGGAACTATCTCATCGTTTCAGTCTTTGGTGTAATCCCACCACATGAGGGAAGCCAAGGCTGAAGGAACAGAGTGCTCCACTGATTCCATTCTCCAAATCGTAACCATGTCGCAGATGATGGGACTGGTGAGCGCGTGCAGACTGCTGCTTTACCTTTACCTACCTGCTGAGACAGACATCAGGCTTTAACTACAGCTCTCCCGCTTGGAGAGTGGCCGCAGGTCAGCCCTACCCTCTGGGTTCCAGATGACAGGGTTTCTGGTTTCCAGTGGAGCCTTAAGAGGTCACTGACATAACGACAGTAGACACTGTGGTAGTGACTGTGACACTCCACAGTAACTGCACATCTGTGCAGCAGTTTCAAGTGGTGAATAATCTGGGTGGTCCTTCAAATTGTGGCCTTGTGGTTGAGAAAACCAAGACTCAAGGGGTGATGTGATTTGTCACATGGCCACTTCAGGGGAGAATTGAAATCAGTCTATTTCTCTCTCTCTTACTCTCTCTCCTTCTATTGTAGTCCAGGCTGCCCTAGAAACTCACAGTTCTCTTGTTTCAATCCCAAACACTGAAATGAAGTACAGGCTTGTGTGGTCACAGCCACTGAAAGGTCACATTTTCTGGCTCTTGGTCCGGGGTGAGCTCTTTCCTGGTGTTCAATTCTGTGACTCCAGCACCCGTGTCCCCTGCATTCCCACAAGACATTCCGGCTCGGGGTTGCCTGTCATATTGCCAGTGACTGCTTCAGTATGAGCTGAGGAGGACCTCCTTGGTGTGCCAAGAGGAGCCGAGTGATCACCTTCCCTGCTGCCTACTTGGTTTCTAGAAGGGTCCTGGCCTTCAGAGGACTCTGGGTCTATTCTCAGCAGCTGCTCACTGTGCAGTCACTCACCTCACTCTCTCCGGGTAGAAGAGGGCCATTTTCCACACCAGCACACCGGCCCAGTCGTGGCCGATGAACACCACTTGAGGGATCCCCTAGAAAAGGAAGAAGAAACTGAGGTGGGTCTGGAGAGCCAAAGACATCTCCCTGACAGTCACAGGAACTCCTCCAGGAACCCCCAGTAGCTCCCCTGAGCAGTCCCCCTCGTTAACTCCGACTCATACATCTGCACCCCTCCCTCAGTCTCCACAAATGACTAGTGTTTTGAGTCTCAGAAGAGAAGCCACCGTGTCCATGAGTTCCTTCCTTCTAACTCTACCTTTCCTCAAATGAATGATTCCAAGTCTACGCTCATACTTTTGGGAACTCTGTTCCCTCAGCCACAAGAAGTTCGAAAGCACCTTTCATCCCCTCTTCCTCTTCTGCTACTGTTGTCATGACAACAGCTCCCTTGACTGAGCACCTCCAATGGCCAAGAACTCTGGGTGTGTCTCTGTCCTCACCTAGAATCCTCCCAATAGCCTGCAGTGCCCATGGTGTAAGTGAGAAGACAGGCTCCAGGGGTGAAGCAACCTGCCTAAGTGCACAGCAACGGTAAGTGTCAGAGCCACACTCCCAACACTGGTCGCCTAACCTAAATAAACCCTGCTTCCTTCTCTTCCCCAGCATGCCACCCCAGAGGCCTCTGAGATGCCAGCAGCCTCGCCATCCCATCTGCAGGGAACTCTCTGGCACAGGTCAGCTGTTTTCTGCCGTTTCATATCTACGTTAAAGTTCCCACAGTGGTCTCTCCAGTCACCTCCCTGAGCACCTGAGTCCCAGCAGGCTCCACCCTCCTTCCTGTCAGAAGCCAGTGCTCACAGGCAGTTTTGTGTGGCTCTCCTGGCTCTGGTCCTCCTGATGGTTCTGAATGTCACACATTCCTTTGCCACATTCTTCCTATGGTTTCTGTAGGACTGGGCTTCCTAGGCTGTGACCTCCCTAACTGCTCTCTCTTGTCTCTTGTGAGTATTTCACTTTAGGAGACTCCCACCTGAACTGACAACATCCATGGGGAACAGAGCTGCTCCAATTGCTTCCACTCCCACCCCTGAGGCAGATGCTCACCTGGTCTACAGTTGGCCAGGCTCCTTCCTGTCTGCTCCATGGGATCTGGCTGGGGATGACACCTGACCCCACTGACCTGCAACTCCAAACCCCTCTTTCCTGTTCATTCTCAGTCAACAAACAGGTATGCATCAAGAAGACCACAGAATCAGGACTGGGCAGCCACACAGGCTCCCTTACACCATGATGCATATACCACTTCAGAATCCAACTGCACAGACTGGACACTGTGCGGAGGGCAGATCATCACCCTCCTCTCTTCCTGTGCCTGGCACGGTGCCTGCTGCTGAACGGGAAGTTGGTCACCTGTCCTCTCTCACCCTCATATCCAATCGATAAGCTAAGTCACTGCCCTGGGACTCTCTGCCTCTCCTGTCACTGCCCCGGATTACACCTCCACAGTTCACCCTACTCCGCAGTCTGCCTCTCCACACTAGGCCGGTGTGGAGAGGCAGAGGGCGTGGGTAGTCTCCAGATTACCAGGTGATCTGTTTCCATTCCTATCACCAAATTTGACATCGCCAACAATGTCACAATTATCACATGACACACTGGGATTTGTCAGAAGAGACACAAGTTCTAATGGGTTGTGAAATATTAGCCTAAAGACATTTTCCATCATCTTTCCCTAATAGTCAAGGTTCCTGTCCTGGATGGGAACCCACAGAAAGGTTTTGCCATTTTCTGGAATGAACAGCAAAGCACCCCTACTCCATCCTTCTTCCAACATTCCTCCTCAGCCATCTTTACCTTGGAGAGTCTCTCCTCCCCTGACTGCCCGAAGCTTATGCCTCTGCTACCCTGGCTGTCTCCACTCATGGTCACTGACAGCTGACCCTCAAAGGCATCCACCTTTCCTTTCATTCCCCAGACCCACAGAGAATTTTCCAGAGAGACTGGTTCCAGTTATAATGACTTACCATCTTATCCAGGAAAGTAACCATCTCCTAAAAAAGAACACAGAGACCAATCAGAAAAGCAGGTGGGTGGAAACTCAAAGCCTGCCACATGCCGGATACTCTCTAGCACTGGGATTCAGCCATGCATGGGTCAAAGCTCCTGATCATAGAGAACCTTCATTTTAAAGGGGAGAGAAGGTGCCAGAGAGATGGTCCAGTGGTTAAGGGTATTGGCTACCATTGCAGAGCCGAGTTCAGTTCTCAGCACCCACATGGCTGGTGACAACCATCCATAACTCCCATTCCAGTGGATCTGTGGCCATTGCATGCACATGGTGCACCTACATACATGTAGGTAAACTATGCAAATAAAATAAATAATTTTAAGGGGAGAGGAGAGGCTGGGTATGGTGGCATACATGGTTAATCCCAGCACTTGGGAGACAGGCAGATCTCTGTGAATTTAAGGCCAGCCTGGTTGACATAGTGAGTTTCAGGAGAGCCAGGGCTACTAGTGAGACCGTCTCAAAAAAAGGGGAGGGGTTAGCTCAGTCATAACATGTCGTGAGAGCCCCCACCCCTTTCCTGAGCCACAGTGGTCCTTCTGTTCCCTGAGACCTCTTGCAGTCTCTGAAAGAAAAGATGGGCTTCACTGCAGTTTAAATGGGTGCCACGTATCTGTTTTATGTCAGAGAGACTCAGGATGGAGATGCCACTATAGATATCACTGAAGAGTCTTCTTACCTTACATAACACTTCCATGGCATATTCTTCTATTTCTGCAGTTAAAATTAAATATATTTAACTCATGTCATTTTAAATTTAACAAGAGGGCCTCTTTAGAAAACAAATCCCAATGTATTGTTTAAGTTTTTAGTCCATTTTGAGTCTATTTTTAAATATACTATAAGGAATGGTCCCGTGTTGTGCTGCAGGTGTTCCCTCCTGCCATGTACTGAAGAGCATCCTTTCCTCACCGTGTGTTCTTGGCACCCTTGTCAAAGGCTAGCTGACAGTGTGTGCCTCTTGATCTATTTCTGAACTCTCTGTTCCACTGGTCTGGATCTCTTGTTTATGCTGGTATCGTAGCATTACTGTGAACCTGTAATATTGTTTGAAATTACAATGTTCAATTTCAAATGTCTATAGCTTTGTCCTTTTCTCTCAGGATTTATTGACACTTTGTGGATATGCATGGTTCCATAGAAATTGGAACATATTCTATTTCTCTCTCAAAAATATGCCATTGGGCACTTGAGAGGCAGAGGCCACAGTGAATGTGAGTCCAGATTAAGATACACAGAAAGTTCCCATCTCAGGGAAAAATAGTCATTGGAATTCTGTTAAGAGTTACACTGTATCTGTAGATTGCTTTGGGGGAGTGAGGGATATCTTTTTTTTTTTAACAGAAATGCTATGAAATATACCCAGGAGATCTGAAATGTATGCGCTTGCATTACAAATAATGACCTGGAATCTGTCTTACATATGATCTTTCAACAATAGTTAACATACAAATGTTTTCTAAGGAAAAAGTAGATGGAGTTAACATAAGAACACATGTCTTAGTTTATGGGCTTTCTAGTGTGCAATAGTGCCTGGTTCACTTTTTCACTTTTCACAGTGTTCTAGTAAAAAGGTTAAACTATGTCGCCAAGCCAAGCCTAGAAAATTCAGAGAAGACTACTCTGAAGTAAATAAGAATCCCACGTTTTTGTAATTGAATTCGAAACTGAAAGCTGTCCTTCCTGGATGTTCAAGCTGAAGGCTTTCCTTCAGTGTGTGCACATCATTCAAGAGGCAGGAAGCACCACACTAGGGAATGACTGTGGCACACACTCCAGCATGACATGCCGAGGGGCCTGGACAGTTGGTCCCCTGGGTGGTCAGAGCTCCAGGCTAGGTCAGCAGGCTTCAGACTCAGCAGCCGGACGTGATCACAGGGCAGTGGCTCATCCAGGGGTGAGCAGCAGGCAGCTCACGACGAGCCCACTGTCCACAGCATCCCTGCCTTTAGAGAGGCTGCGCTCCAGCTGTGTCACACCCCTGCCTCCACTTCTGGGCTCTGAAGACTTTTTGGCTCCTCTGGGATCAGTAAAACCAAGCACTCTACCTACCAGGAAAATGCTCCTGAACCTACAAATGTCCTCGTGGTTCAGGGGCTGTCTAATCTTCATTTATGGGATCCACAGACACAGGGTTTAGATCTGACCTATAAACTGCCGTAGAGCCCAGTAGTGCACATCTGAGTCTGAGTGTGCATCCTCGAGAATGGAAAGCTGTGATGCACAAGTGCGTACATGCCCTCATCAGAGCTGCTGAAGGTAGTCAAAAGACGGATGCAACCCAGTGCTCGTTGGGAGTGGGGGGGGATGGATGGGCAGAATGTGGTGTGTACGCACTGAGACTACTCAGCCCAAAATAATGGCGATTCTGCAATATGACACAGATATTAGGTGAGATCAGCCAGTTATAAAAGGAGATGCTGCATGATCCCACTGGCAGGAAGCAGCTGGAGCTGCCCCTCCACAGACAGCGAGCACAGAACAGGGTAATTGGGATGGAGGAGACAGAGAGCTGAGGACTTATTTAAAGAGTTCGGGCTTTCAGCTGGGCTTCTGAGAGAGAACCCATCTAGAAGGTGCTCCCCAGTCAGGGTCAGTGGAAGGTACATCCTACCTACGACTTACGTCCCTGACCACCAGCAGGCGGCTCCCTTGGGCACAGGCCAGTAGGCTTCCTGGTTAAGTGTCCTAAGCAGGAGCAACTGGGGCCCAAAGCCCAAGCACACAGGACAGGAGAAGGGGCCCTGTCAGGTCTGCTTGTCCTGGGCAGGGCAAGCTCACTGGGGCTAGACAGGGAGAAGTGCGACCAGAAAGGATATTGCCAGGACAGCTGACCCACCAGGAGGGGAGGACGAGTCTCCATAGCCTTTCATGTCCATAGCTAGAACCCGGAAACCTGCCTGGGCCAGAGCAGGGATCTGGAAAACAAAAATGGTTCGGGGCATGGTGTGGTCCCACCAGTCCCGGGCTACCTTCCTTGTTTGCAGCCTCCCGTTCCCTCCTTCCTGTAAACGGCTCAATCTAAAGTGCCACAAGGCACCTGTCTCGTTCCCACGGAGCTGAAGGAGCCCATCTCACGGGACCACCAGGCACAGTGGGGTCTGTGCACTGCATCTAACACAGCACCTTTTCTGACCAAGCCCTGGTAGATTTCTGTCTTCATTCCGAAGACCTCCCCGGTAAGAGGTGAAGAATGTCTTCAAGCCTCTCTTTCTAATCTGGGCAAGTGGTTAGGGCTTGGCTTAGTCCTGAGCTCTGGAGCCTTCCTGCCTCACTGAGGACTCATGGTCACAATTTGGAGATGATGTTTCCATAACACTCCAGGCTGGGCCACACCATCTACATGTCTCCTCCTCTACCCTGACTGGGGAGCACCTTCCTCAGTTTCCCTTACCTGGTACCTCCAAGAGAACCAGCTCTCAGGAAAGCCATGGCAGAGGCACACAGCAGGACCGGAGCCCATCTCTACAAAATGCAGACGGACCCCAGGCTATGGAGAGAAAGGGGACAGCAGTGATCTTGGTGGCAATCCAGGCAGAACAGGGTTTCCTTATGCAGATGGCATTCCATGAGCCCATTATAGTGGGTGGAGGGATCTCACAGGACTCAGCTACATCAGCTCAACACCCCAATTATAGGTGAAGATGAATAGGATTGTTGGTACAGATAACACAACAGCCAGTTTTCTGTTGTGACATGAAAAGAAGATCATGTGGCTGGAAGCAAATAAAATCAAACAGCTTAGCCTTCCTTTCTGAAGCAACTTGGTACTGGCAGTGTTTTCAGCTGTTCTGAAGTGCTGTGAACACTTCTAAATGGGGGCTGGTTTCACATAAAATATAGTAATGTGCAGAACAGTCTGATTGTTTGATTAAAATCTGTTTACTTTGTCTGTGTGTGTGTGTGTATATATAAACCTTGTGTATCATTCCTTAAGAACTGACCATCTTGTTTTTTTGAAGCAGAATCTCTTGGTGGCCTGGGGCTCTATACTTGCTAGTCAATGAGTCCCAGGAATCCACTATCCCTAGGTAGACCTCTCCAGAACTAGGATTCCGAGTTCCTACCACCACACCCAGCTTCTGTATATGGGTTTGGACGATGCAACTCAGGCCCTCATTCTTAAATAGGGAGTGCTTCACTGAGCCACCTCCCTCCTCACTGTCTGTTTCCTAAACATGAATTATTTCTGTGCTTTTCTATACTACAGTCCTTTGGGGGAGGATGTAAGGGCAAGACAGACCACTAGGGTTCCCAACATCTGCATTTTCCTTTCTCCTTGGCACATGCTACTATTTTCTTAGATTGCCCACCCCACTAACAGTTAATGTGGTCACATGACCGAGTCTTGGCCAATGGATGATAAGAGGGAGAAATGTGTGATCTACCCAAGGCCCTCTACTTCCTATCTATACCTCTGTGAACTGAGCTGTGGAAAAGGTGGAGGAGCAGAGAGAAGGTGCCCGAGTGGTTGAATTATTACGGAGTAGGCCCCTCGGTGCTCAGTGTAGAGCTGAGAAACACCTGGTACAAAGTCACTGAAACTGCAGGACCTTTGTTACAGCATTTGGCCTATGCTGACTGTTACAGTGAGCTCTAAGTAAACAAACTAAAATGGCATTCTGTCTAAATAGCTGGCTTTTCTCTGAAGTACATGTCTCCAACATTCTCATGCAACTGCCTGTGAACAGTGAGAATCATGTGTCAGAAATTTATGGGGAACGGGGCTGGAGAGATGGTTCAGTGGTTAAGAGCACTGGCTGTTCTTGCAGAAGACCTGGGTTCAAATCCCAGCACCCACACGGTGGCTAACAACCATCTGTAATTCTAGTTCCAGGGAAATCCAAAGCCCTCTTCTGACTTCCACAGGCACTGCACAACATGGGTACATGCAGGCAATACACCCCATGCATAAAATAAAAATTTTTTAATTATAAAAAAGGGAAGAATCCACTTGAGTGCATTTCAGATGGCTCCAAACGGCCACCCCACACTGGAAGCTCTATTTGCTCAAAAAATAATAAGCATGTATTTCACAGACCTTTTCAAAGAGTACAAACTGTCAGAGTACAGCCAAGGCCCTTTAGCACTTGTAGACGTCAACTCTAAATTCTCAAACCTTTCCCTTGAAACTTGCATCACACTAAGTCCCAATTAAAAGGTTCTCTTGATCCCTCATAATCTACTCCACAGAGAAGCTTGACAAATGTGTATCCTTTCCTATGGTCCTTTAAAATATATTTTTAAACCTTTATTTGAGTGTGCACGTGTGTGTGTGTGTGTGTGTGTGTGTCTGCACAGAAGACAACTTAAGGGAATTCTTTTCGGTCCTTCCACTGTGTGGGTTCCAGGAATCGAATTCATGTCCTCAGGCTTGACAGCAAGTGCCTTTAACCACTGAGCCATCTGCCAGTCTCCAATACATTTTTTATTAAATGACTGAAAAATCTGAAGATGAGAAAGAAGAGTGTCCAACTCAGTCTAGGTTGCAGTTAGGAAAGAGTGGCAACCAACATCCCAGTGCCCTGCGGACCTGGCTCGGCTGGGATTCCCTGGAGATTCACCGGCCCCCAGCTCTTAAATTTGCAGTGACGGAAGACAGGCCAAGCAATTCTAATCACTCCTCTTGAGGTAAAATGAAACCAGAAGGGGGCCCTGAACTCAGTGACCCTGCTCTTCTATGAACTGTGGTCCGAGAGCTCCCGGCTGACTTACCTTTATGGTCACATACCCATGGCTCACGTCATTTACGCTGCAGGGGATCGGCAGAGGGGCTGCAGGAAGAAGCTGGAATCAACATAGTGAGAGACAACACAGTCATTTCATGAGCTGTCCTCAACATGATCTCCGTGAGATCAGCCACCCCTCCCCACCCCCAGAGAGAGTCCCACCAGGCCCCATGAGCCAACTCTTTTCCCTCCAGGCACAATTGGACTCAATGGCTCTGCCTTCTCTCTAGGTCCTCTGGAGTCCTGAGGCTGAGTTCTGGCCAGTAGAATATAGACTAGAGTTCATGGCCTCCTAGTCGGAACAAGAAAATCTTCCCATGACTCTCTACAGTCTCTCTTCTCCCATCTTTCATCTGCATGTCCTGTGGGATCTTCGAAGCCCCCAGTGGATGACAGGGTCCTGAATGAGAGTGTTCCACAATGCCCCAGACCCCCACCAACTGAACATCATATAAGCCAGAAAGAAGTGAGACTTGTGAACCTCAGTGATTCCTGTGTTATCACCGTCCTTGTAGCAGTCCTCAGACGGGCTGCCAGGTTCATGCAGGACACAGCATGAGTGCAGCGCTCACAGGACTGCTTCTCCATGGTGAGCACCTCTGTGGTGTCTCCCTCTAGTGAGTCAGCACCAACCTGACTCTTGAGTCTCTGTTTTCATCTGCTCAGGTTCCCACCACAAGGTACCAGACTGCACACCTTCAACAACAGCTATAGCGGTCTGAAATCTGAGATGCAGGTGTCAGGGGGGCTGGTTTCTTCTGAGACCTTTCTCCACAGTTCATAGTTAGCTGTCTCCCCGCTATGTTCTCTCACAGCCACCCCTGTGGCTCCTCTTCTTACATGGAGACCAGTTGTTAGATCGAGGTCCACCCTCCTGGCCTTCTGGTACTTTAATCACCTCTTTCAAAACCTGGTCTCCAACTCCAGTCACCCCCGGGTTAAGACTTTGATATGTGCATTTCAGAAAGCCTAGAACATAAGAGCCTGTGCCCAGAGGTCCTCGGAGGCTTCCACTGACTTGCCTTTGGATGGCATCTAGTTAAGAAGGAAAAAGTCCAGGAACACCTGAACAATGAGCCCTTGGGCTCCTTCCGTACCTTACTGGTGCCATTTTCCAAAGCATAAACGACAGCGGAAGAGCTACCAAGCACCCTTGGGGACAAGTTTCCTGATGCTGGAACTCTGACAGTGCATGCTGTGCATCCTTTACTGCTACATTTGTCATCTCTACTCCAGAAGGTGCTGTCCAAGAAAGCTGCCTCAGTGACTCAGCTTCCTAACCTCTAAAATGGGGGCATAAACTACACAACCCACTTCCCTTTTAAAGACAGAAGAAGCGGAGCTGGAGAGATGGCTCAGCAGTTAAGAGCACGAGCTACTCTTACAGAGGACCTGGGTTCGATTCCCAGCAGCCACATGGCAGCTAACAGCTGTCCATAACTCCACATGGCAGCTAACAGCTGTCCATAACTGCAGTTTCAGGGAATCCGACACCTTTTGACTTCTGTGAGCACTGCAAGACATGGGTGTATTTACACACATGCAGGCAATATACTCATACACATAAAATAAAGATAATAAATATTTTAAAGATAGAAGAAACTTCCCAGATCAGAAGGTGAAGAGAACCAGTGTGATGGGGAACAGGGAACATGTGACTGGTGCCCATGGATGCCAGTTGAGCCCTGTGTGGTCAGAGAGAAAGAACTAAGACAGGTATCTCAGGGCAAGTATTCCTTAGGTTCTGTCTAGAACTTGGAACTCCACCCTGATGTGTCCCCTAGCTTCCCAGGCCACACCCCAAGGGCCCTGCCGCTGATTCCACAGGGGGGGACAGTGGGAGATCCCAGCTCTAATGACCGATTCTCTCCTGTGTTTGGCAATGATAAATCCTGTTCATGTCATGTTGAGACCTGCAGCCGTCCTGTGAGAAAGAGGCGCCTTTTCCCCGCCTATTTGTAAAGGGGTAGTTTATTCTTCCAGAAAACAAAAAGGGTTTAGACAGGGGAGAAAATTGAACGGTAGTTTCTCAACTCTAAACACTGAGCTTAGTCTAGCAAGGCTACTTCTAGGAACACATCCCAGAGGACTGAAAGCTGCTCAAACAGGGCTGTACTCCCCATTCATGACAGCATCCTTTGCAATAGCTAATGGTAAGAGTGACCAGGATCCACCGACAGACAAAATATAGCAGATAGTCATTCAGCCATGGGGATTTCACCCTGTGCACCACGGAATCCTGACTACATGACGTCATCTCATTGACCACTGTAACATATGCTGTGTCACTGACCTAAAGGCCATTATGTCCTTCATAAATATATGCACATATAATAGATTAGAATGTTATTCAGCCTTAAAAAGGAAGGGTATACTGGCATATGCTACAATACGGAACCTTAAGGGCATTATGCCAGGTGAACCAGGCCAGAAACTAGAAGACACACTAATACAGGTACCTCGAGAGTCAGAGTCATACAGACAGAAAGCAGAATGGAAGTTGGGGAGCAATGGGTGTCATAATTTAACAGAGAGAGTTTTAACTGTAAAAATACGGAATAGTCTAGAGATGGATGGAGGTGACTACACATTATGAAAAGAACAATACCTCTGAACTGCATGCTTTAAAATGGCTAGGCTGGGAAATTTTATGTTAAGTATATTTTACTTAGAAACTGTACAAAAAGAGGTGACTCTTATCTTTCTTATATCTTCCTGTAATGAACATTATACCAGACAGGTGCTTTAACAGCTAAGCAACAGGGCCAGACTGTAATGTATGTTTCATTAGTAAACTGTTCTGTATGTCTGAGCTCACTGACAAACTGGCCCTGGAAGTGGGGTTGCCTCCCCCATTCCAGACCCAAGCATGTACATCTCAAAGTGTCTTCCAAGGTCCCTTGTCTGGGGATAGGCTGCCCTCATCCCAACTCTGTGACCGGTGCAAACAGAACAGAAAAACAGCCTAAATGTTAAAACATTGTGCCCTTGGGAATGGCTAGAAGGCAAACCATTTCCAACAGAGGTCACTGAACTTGTTCCCATGAGGTAAAACATCTGCGGAAGGAAGTAAAAACTGGAAACTCAGCCATGGAGAGGAAGCTCAGTTGGGAACTCCAGCTGACTGCCTCGACTTCCCCAGTGATGCTGTTGTCAGCCCCTCAGTTTGATGTTTCCTTTCTGTTGTGACTTGTTCTTGTACTTGGAAGCCTTGCCTGAGGGGACACTCTGGCTGGGACTGTATCAGGAACACCAGCTGACTGATTCTTAAAAGAGCTTCCCCAGGTGATTTCTGCTGGATGTTTTGAGCACGTTGGACGCTTTGCTATCTATCTATCCAATTATTTATTCTTTTGCTTAATGAACTCACTCATTCCAAACCAAAAGCATAGCTATCATATAGATCATTCTCCAGACCTCACAGAGCCCTTCCTCATACTCTGGGAAGGGATGTAGGACATGGTCCACTTTCCCAACTTTATAGGACAGGTATCTCCAGCTAAGTGCAAGGAGTGGATAAACCTATCAAGAAGACAAGCACTGAGATGCTCTGATCCCCAGTCAGCCTCAGTTTCTTCTCCTCTCGTGAACTTCTAGAACAAGTCAAGCTTGGGCAAGGTGCTTGAGGTCATGCAGATGTTCTGTCTACGTGTTTAATAAAGATGAAAAATAAGCTATTTGTGTTACAGGCTGAACTGTGTCTTCCTCTGAAATTCATGTGCTGAACCCCTAACTCCCAGCATCTCAGGACATGAGTGTATTTGGAGACAGGGTCTTTTAAAAGATCACTAAGGTGAAACGATGTCTCAGGAACGGGCCCTAAGCCAGACTTCCTGGTGTCTTTACAAGAAGCTGAGGTCATGACAGACACGCATAGGGCGAGACCACATGAAGCAGCTGAGAGAAGGTGGCCATCTCTAAGCCAAAGAGAGAGGCCTTAGGAAAACCCAACCCCACCATGACCTGCCGTCACCTTGACCTTAGACCTCTAACCTCCTAGAGAAACTGGAATGATAACTTCCACTGTTAAAGCTTTCCAGTCCTGGTGCTTTCTTATGGAAACCCTTGCCAAATGACACAGTTCCCTGTGGGAAACAGCTGTAGGCCTGCACCTCTGCCCGCTCCTGCATCTTCCCTCCTCGCATGCCGGCAGGAGCAACCACTGCAAAGCGTGGAGGGAGTCTGCCCCTGGGGCTCGGTGTGACCACTTTTCTCAGGTCAGTTCAAAGAACACAGGTGCCTTAGACCCGAGGTGCCAGCGAGCTTCCAGGCAGCTCAGAGACAATATGAAGGCTCTCAGGCCTAGGGGAGGGACAGGGGTTATTCAGAGATTCCTTTCTAGGCCAAGAGGGCATAGGCAGGTGGAGGTGATCAGTTGAGTAGCATGGCTGGGCAGCTCCTTAGAGGAAGAATTCTCCACATTTAACTAAACATGACAGCTTTATCTTGAAGTACTCAAGAGGCTGAGGCAGGAGAATCTCTTAAGTCCCAGAGTCCAGCCTAAATCACACAGCAAATAGGGAAAAAAAAAAAAAAAAAAGAGGAAGTCTTCCATATTTACCCCAAAGAGTAAGATCAAGGAAGTTTTGAAGCCACTCTCTTTTCTATGTGTATGAATATATATGTCTGTGTGTGTTTTCTTATGTGTTTGTGTGAGGGTGTATATGTTTGTGTGTGCATGTATGTGCATGACTGTGGAGGCAAGAGGTCAACTTCAGATGTCTTCCTCGATCACTCTCCACTTTATTTTTAGAGATGGGATTTCTCATGAAGCTGGAGCTCACTGATTGGTAAACTAGCCAGCCAATGAGCTCCAGGGATCTGCCTATCTATATCTCCTAGCACTGGGATTATGGCACATGCCACCATGCCCATCTTTTACAAAGGTGCTGGAGCTGGAACTCGGGTCCTCATGCCTGCACGTCAGGCACTTTACCAACAGAGCCAACTCCCCGGCCCTCAAATGCCCCCTTGTCTTAGTTCCTGACCTGTGCAAACTCTTCCTCTCATATTGTTTCTTTCTCACTGACTGCAGAGACAGGATGCTGATCAAGGGTGGTGGATTCCCTGTACAACAGTGACGGAGTCCCTCCTGAAGTACCTCAGAATACCATGTTGCTGTGAGCACTGCGACTTCCAGGTCTCCTTCTGTCTTCACATACACTAACAGAGCCAGACTCTGCTCAGACCTAAAGTTACCTGTGTCCCTGTGACTTTCTCCAGTTCTTTCAGGGCAGTGTCAGTGTCATGGACCAGGATGGTGACCATTCCCATGTCACGGGCTGGCTTCAGATTACTCCCGAAGTCATCTAGGAAAACAACCTGGACCCAAACAGCATGGGCATCAGCAATAGGAAGTCTCACGTGAGGAGAACAGCAGAGGAAAGAAAGCAGGTGGGAGTGTAACCAGAGGCTACTCTACGATTAGGAGATGGGGCGTTCTCAGGGATGGAGGCCTTGCTATGCTCTGCTCATCTCGTGGTAAGGTAGCTCCAGCAAGAGAAAGGGACACTACGTGAAGGAGAGGGAGCCAGTCATCCTCTGAAGATTTGAATAGGAATCCACAATGAAAACAGTGCTTCAGTGTAAGAAACCTAAGGACACTGTGTAAGCAGAAACAGAAGTCAAGGTACACAAGGAGACTTGGACAAATAGGCTGAAGCAGAAGAAGACCCATTCCTGACCACCGTCTCTCATGGAGGCGGGTGATCTTCAATAGCTTTGTGTTCTTGGCAAAGCCTCTCAGAGTCTCTGTTATTTCACAAGCAAACTTGGGCATCTGCTCGAATAGTATTTGATGAGCCCTAGAGCCATACAAAAGGGCCAGATGCCCACCTTGGGTAGAACTCTATAGACTCAGCTATGGGTAAAAACAGACCTAGATCTCTCTTGCCAGGCCCCCAAATGTACCCCACTCTGTAAACTCAATTGTTCTTTGGTTGTAATACCTTTGGGGCATCCTTTATCCCCAAAAGGAAGTGTTAACTTACTTCATTGGGTCTGGCCTTCACAGTGTCCACTACCAATGTGTAGATCTGAGGCTCAGGCTTGACCATCTCAACCTGACAGGACTCTATCAGGAAGTCGAAGTGTGGGCTCAGCTCACACATCAGCTGGGCCAGGCAACTTCTCTCTGCACTGTCGTCCAGCCAATTGTTGGTGAGGATACACGTTGTGAATCCTGAACAGAGGGTTGCCAGAGAGCAGATCAGCTATAGACCTCTGCCCTATGATGCTCCAGATGCCCCACAGGGGCTACCGAGAACAGGGGAGCCCCTACTGGGGGCCCTGCTCACCCTTCCAAGGGCTCGGGTGTGGTCGAGCCAGGGAATGGCCAGTGGAGGACCCTTACCCTTCTTTTTGAGAGCAATGGCTGCCTGAAGCATGGGCTGGTTGATGCTTCTTGCCAATATGGCTTTGCTAAAGATTTGCCTTATAGAGAAGTTCTCTGGAAGGTGGCTCCCTGAGGCTTCCAAGAGCTTCTTGCAATTCTCTTCCATGAGTGGCACCCACTGTAAGAGCAAAAAGGAAGAGCATAAGAAGGAGAATGATACAATTACCCTATGAAGATCAGAATAGGAATTCACAATAGAAATAGTGTTTCAGTATAAGAAATCTCAGGACACTGTATAAACAGAGATAGAATTCAGGGTACACAAAGATGTGGGACAGGAAGTGCATGCAACTGTGGAGAAGGCTCAGTAGTACCACTAAATCCAAATACATGCATTATACTGCTGGGAACGTGTCCCCGGGAAATGTCAACGCATGCTACACAAGGAATATGGACAAAAATGCCCTGAGCTGACTCTTGATTTACTTACTTCCTGAAAGCATAAAGCTGTCACCTGTGGGTCAAGATCTCAATTCGGGTAAGGGTCACAAACCATTAAGGTAACAGCCAGCTCTAAATAGATATGGGCTGAATCATGTCCTATCAAAGCTGACATTTTAAGTCCTAACTCCTGTACTGCATTTGGAGACTGAGGCTTTAAAGATGCAATTCACGCAAAATGAGGTTATTTGAATGAGCCCTTATTCAATGCAACTGACATCCTCATGGGAAGAGATCAGGACATGGCCATACGTCTATGGCTTGAATAGGGGCACTGTCCCTCAAAGCATTGTCCAAAGGGCTGTGTTACTGAGAGGACAGAACTTTTAGGAGTCAGGCTGAGTTCATGTCTTTGAAGGGCACCGTGGACTGCCGGCCTCCCAGCCTCTTTTCTACTCCCTGGTCCGTGATATAAGTGGTTTGCCCTGCCACACATTCCCACCGTGACGTGGTGCCCATGTCAGACAACTCTCAACAGCCTGTAACTCTAGCTCCAGTGGATCTCATACCCTCTTCTGACCCCCATAGGCACCTGCACATGTGTAGCAGGAACTCACACAGACATACACACATACACATGAATAAAAAATAAAGATAAACCTTAAAAAACAGTGACTGTAGTGTTTTCATTAATACCACATAAAAGGTGAGCTTTTTCTTCAGGGTGGGTCTCAACTTTTCTGACAGAGTGATAGGTAGCTATAATACATACAATTTTCCACAGAGTACATATTTTTAAATCGGTGGGCTCATAAAAAGATTCTCAATAGATCCACTGACATGTTATACACCAACTTCCTTCTTAGAAAATAACTGAGCTTATAGTCTCAAAAATAACTCATTTTCTTGAGCACTGACCGAGTGCCACACCACACTGACCAAGTGCCACACCACACCAAGCGTCTCTCTGCTTCTCAGCCACCCAGGATATCGCTGGTACCATCACCTCTTTTCACAGATAGTAAGCGAGACTTTGAAAAGTTATGGGATTTGCTGTGGTTCTGATCTGTAAGTGGAACCTATGATTCAAGCCCAGTCTCTGGCTCCAAAGCCCCCACACTCTATAGTTATTGAGTCAATAGTCCAGGGGTCCTGCCCTAAAGTAGCTATAGTGTTCCTGTCACAGTTCTTCCAGAACTCCCTCTGGCACAAAGAGACTGAAAACCAGTTCTGAACACACCAGACGTCTGGAGCCTTCTTTCTGGCTTTATGAGTTTTTGGGGGGGTGGGGGTACACAGGTAAAGACGGCATGATCTTGCCCTCAGAGTTGACGGTCAGGGTGGAAATCGAATAAAGCAGAGAATGTCTCCTCAGGGGGTCCTTAAAGTGTCCCCTTACCTGGGAAAACATGATCTTGCCTTTCATGAGTTGGTTGCTGGGTCCATCTGGGTAGTCCTTCTGGAAAGCTTCTGTCAGGAGGCCTCTGGAAGACACGAAAAACACCACCATCACCAGCATTCTGATGGCTTTTCCATGGCAGGAACAGACAGCTGCCATTTATATCACAGACAAACTGCAGTCAGAAAGGCAAGCTGCAGGGGCCGGGAGATGAAAGCCAAGGTCGAGCTGGGATCTTTGGCCACACGAAGCTCATGTTCTTCAAAAGGAACAAAATTTCTCAAACCCATTATACATATATAGTTTCTATTTGATCTTAACCTCTAATTTTTTAAAACATTTCCTGTGTTAAGGAACGAAATATTTATATAATCCTACACTGATGGTCTAACCTCCAGTACTTCACAGTGGGATTAGATTCAGAGACCAGGTCTTTAAAGAGGTAAAGAAGGTGTATGTGGCCATTGGGGTTGGTTCTAACACGACTGGTGTTCTTATAAAAATAGGCTGTTTGGACACAGGCTCACACAGAGGGCAAGCATGGTTGACCACAGAGAGAAAGGAGGAAGCTGTTGGAGGTAACCAGCCTTGTGACACCTTGGACCTTGGATTTCTGACCTCTTGGAATGCTCTCTAGCTCAGTCAGCCAGTCTGTGCTGTTTGTGACAACAGCCCTGACAAATGACACACTTTGCCTCTTATCAACTGCACCTGGGAAAGCCCTTGCAATTTACCATCCTGAGTTCAAGAACAAGCATCTCCAACCTAGGCATCTGGTTTCTGATGATAGTCAAGAGTCTTTTGTCAGACTAACTATCTGGCAGGTAAAAGGATCAATTCTGGGCAAGCTATAAAAAGACATATACCTGATATCTGTGACCTCTCTCAGCGTCACGGATCAGCAAAGGCTCCTGTGCCAACAGTATTTTCTGACCAATCTTATTAAGGTATAATTGCAGGCCATCTCATTCACACACATTTAGAGTATTATTCAGTGTTTGGAAGGAAAGTCAGAGCTATGTAAATCCACCACAGACCACCATCAGAGCACTGCCATCTGCCCAGCAAGATTCCTCAGGCCCTTCGGCAGCCGCCCTGCAGTTTTAAGAAACAGTATAGAGCTGGACTTCACGAGTCTTAATTGAACAAAGATGTGCAAAGGCATTGCGCTATATCCTATGATACAGAAGACAGAACATAATCCTAACCCTGGGGAACTCACGGGTGGCAGGTAAGTAGATAACTGTGTATGAGTGAGATGGGAAAACCAAGAGGAAATGGGGGCTGATTAAAGAGGAGCGAACAGGGGAGCCACATAACTGTGAAGAAAAGGGAATCGTCTACACAGCAGGGGCAAGCAGGGACTAACTCTGAAAAACAGAAGCAATCTGAGATCACAAGAACATCCTTAGCATTGGATAACACAAACTCTAATTTTTATTACATTTATTTAATTGTGTGTGTGTGTCTGTGTGTATGTGTGTGTCTAGGCCAGAGGACAACTTAGGGACATCTGTTCTCCCTGTCCACCATGTGGGCCTCAAGGATCAAACTCAAGGGGTGCTTAGAGGCAAGGTCCTCTGCCTGCCTAACCCTTTCACCAGTCCCTGAAGTCTATGCTTTAGGATTGCTTCATAAAGGCAGTGACCAGTGAGATGGTCTTGGCAGATGAATCTGGTGAATCAAGAGGTGTAAGAAAATCCCCGAGAACTTGTGCTTCTCATGGCACTGCCGTGATCTTGAGCTGTGGTCATTTGTGTACGTCTGAGTTACATCTGTTGGTAAGTGTGTGACAAATGTCCAATGCCCAGTAGATGCTTCTTGTTCACTTTTTGAAATCATCACGACTGGGTAGGCAAGACCAAGGCCCTGCATTCTGACCTCCTAGGTTTCACTAGCTCGCCTGGGAATAGCCCTAACCCTGGTCACAAAGGAACAGTGTGAGGATAAAATCGAGTGGAGCCTGCCCCTGGTAGGTGTACCACTTTGTAGATGTGTGGGGCTTTTGTAAATAAAGGCAGGTATCAAGAACTCAGTTGCTGACCCACTTTACATACCAGCTCATTTACTCTTCACAAGAAATTCTCAGAAAGGGGATTGAAGAGATGACTCAGCAGTTATGAGCACTGGCTACTCTGGCAAAGGACCTGGGTTTGAATCTCAGCACCCCCGTGGCAGCTAACAACAGTCCATAACTCCAGTTCCAGAGGATCCAACGCCCTCTTCTGGCCTCCACGGGAATTGCATGACATGGGTGCACTTAAACATGTGCAGGCAATACACTCATACACATTAAATAAAGTTTTTTTAAACATTCCCTGAGGAAGGCAAGATCTTACTTTACAGAACAGATGAGCAGTCAGTGGTCATGCCACCCTGAACATGCCTGATCTCAGCAGAACAGATGAACAAAAGGAGGACAGGTTAAGCAAGGCCCACCCAACAGAAAGTGGCAGGACAAAGGAGTTAAACAGGGCCTGACACCAGTAAACACTGATCTCTACAGGAGACCCAAGTCTTGTTTGCCCATAAGTCAGCTCACTTTCCACATTGCTGAAATCACCAGCACAAGCACATCCTACAGCTTAATCTCTTTTGTATCTTTCTTTAAAAATCAAAGTTACGAGTCAAAGTGAAATGAAAAGCATTTATGGAAAAGGATTTCTTGACTGGCTGAAGGGCTCAGGGGGCAAAAGCACATGCTGCAAAGCCTGGTCCACTGGAGTTCAATCCCTGGGACCCAATCCCTGGTGCAAGGAGAGAACCGACTCCCACAAGATGTCCTGACTCCACACCTATGCCTTGGCACATGCATGAAGAAAGAAAGAAAGAAAGAAAAGGAAAGAAAGGGAGAGAGAGAGAAAGAGAGAGGGAGGGAAGGAGGGGGGAGGGAAAGGGAGGGGAGAAAGGGAAAAGAAAAGAAAAACAAAGAAAAACGAAAAGAAAGGACTTCTTGGGATCGGGGAAAGAGCTCAGTTGGTAAAGTGCATGCTGAACAAACACAAGGACATAAGTTCAATTCCCAGTGCCCACCTACAATACCAGGTGTGGTGGCACAGCTTGGAATTGCAGTGCTGGGGAGGCAGAGACTACAGCTCCCTAGTCAGCCAGCCCAGACAGTCGATGAGAGACCTGGCTCCAAAAGTCAGCTGGATGGTTTTTGAGGAACAACACCCAAGGTTGACTTCTGGGCCCCCAACACCTGCACTCACGCGGGCATACACACACACCCTCACATAAAAATGGGTGCATACCTGCCTGCCTACACCTGAGCATCTGCGCACACACACAAACACACATATATCCTTCTACAGAAAAGGAGGTACACACACCAGGGCCTGGAATGAACTCAGCATTCCGTCCTCAGCTTCCCTCTCCACACGCACAGCTGAATGGGGGCTTTCCATTTCCACATAGAGTTCTCAGTCACCTTCTACTTAACAAGGGTGTTGACTATTTCAATTGTAGACTTTGTAGCCAGCTTATTTACTTTTTATTCTCAGGGATTGATACTCACCTGCACAGACACTGCCACGGGAGATGCAAAGTTAGAATGAACCAGAGAGGAAAGGATCTACACTGGGGTAGAAAGCAGGCTCCAGAGTCACCTGGACTAACGACTGTGACCAAGAGCTTTTTGTGAGCCTGTTTCCACATCTGATGAGTCGTGGCTGGTTTTAAAGCTGAGCCATCCTCGGTGGGCCTGTTGTGTAATCTGTATAGCATGAAGGTTAGACTCTTTTGTCTTTGGAGACATAATAATTGTAGAGTCTCCAGAAGAAGTAGATTTCAGGACGCCAAGATGCTAACTACTCTGCCTCTTCCTCTCAGTGCTAATTTGAAATTACATCTTCCTTCTCTGCCTTGGATCTTACCAGGATGACCTTTCTTCCTTTTTTCATTTTTAAAATAAACCCGCTTCCCTCCTTTCCAATCATAAAATACACGTGTGTGAATTGAGAAGTTGGAAAATAAATAAAAGTAGAAAACAAAGCAGAAAAAAATCATTCATGATCCAACCTACCATTAATAAAGCCAGGATATTTGAATATGTTTCTTTCATTTTTCTACATGCAAACCCATATATATATATATTTGAAACCACACAGCATACTTTTACAATTCGGTGCCCCTCTCTCATTACAACAGATATTTCTGGTATCAGTGGCTCTGCTCCTGAACACCTCGTTCATTGTGGATGCTTCCCAATCCCCCATGTCCTGCGCCCTGGACTATTTCTGCAAACTGCTATTTTGCTAATACACCTGTAACACTGGCCACTGAACAGAACTTTTTTTTTTGTAAGTCTCAGCGGGTGTTTTAAATAAAGACCCGTTTCACCAGGCAGAATTGATTGGATAGCAATTAGCTTAGTAATTCCTTTCCCTTTCGAAAGTTTTTAACACAAGGAGCAACTGTGAAGTCTTTAGCAAGGTTTAATTGCTCGGCATTTAGAAAGACCAAGGCTCTACTCACGTTCAGCTGGCATTTTTAGGGCCAGGTAATTGTTTTCATCGTGCCCAGATTACAAGAGCAATCTGAAACTGGACTGGAAGTGCGGCCCTGCGCCCCGCGGTGCCGCCCCCAGCGGCGTCCTCTTACCCGGGCAGCGCCAGGGCCTCCTCGGCGCGGCGGAGGGCGCTGACGATGGAGGGGAGCGCCAGCACCCCGTCCAGGTCGAACACGGCCGCACGCAGCGCCATGGCGGCCCGGGCTGCAGCGTCCGTCCGTCCGTCCGTCCGTCCGTCCGCAGAGGCCGGGAGCCCGCACGCAGCTAGGCCTGACTGGGCAGTGCCCCTGCCCGGCCCGCTGCGACAGAGCCCCGCCCACTGACCCTTCCTCCAGTTAGAGCTCCGCCGGTGTCAGTCAACCCTCCTCCCCACGCCCCCTTTGCCCTTTCCACCCTTTCTCTGCCGCTTCCCCAGGTCAGGTCCAAGGCCGAGAACAGGCCTGTGTGCATAAGCCCTCCGAGACTAACTCTAAAGACTCTCCCCATGACTGTAGCACCTTTCCAGACTTTGACCTTCTTAGGCAGGCCCGGAGTAGCGGAGGCCTAAATGGGGGGCCAGGGGAAGGCTGCTCTTGAGAGTTGGGGAGCGGGGAAGAGAGGGAAAGGGCAGGAAGAAAGAGGAGGAGGAGAGGGGGAGGAAACTTTCACACCTTCCCTCCACACTTTGCTTCTGATTGGCACAACCTGAGAACACCTGGCCCTGCTGGCCATCTTTTCTAAAAGTGGTGCCTGCTTACAGATCCTCCTTTACTCTGCCTGCTCCTCCAGCAGTGTTTCTGTATAAATACAGCTCCAGTCACAGTGTGCCAACCCAGAATACTTCAGTCTCTTGCGACTTAGAAGAGAAACATGAAGTCTATTTCCCCCTTTGTACCTTGTATTTGAAATAATGCTTCCCAGTAGAGAAGGCTTCCACGTTGTTCTGTTGTTTTTGTTGTTGATTCTTTAGAAGCTCTAAATCCTTATCTCAGTGGGAACTGGGTTTCTTGGAGATTTCTGCAGCCTTCCTGCAACAGACATCTCACCCATAAATGTGTCTAGTAAATGTACCGTTTAGCTCCAAGGCTGTGTGAAGCCAGTCTTCTGCCTTCTTCTGCCTTCCTGAAATCAGGATTTGACATCTTTTTTTTTTTTTTGGATCAATCTAGCCATTGCCAATCAGATTACGGGAAATGGGCTCACTATTGAAATGGGGAGAAAGAGCGTTCCCTAGAGGGTTCTTAGTCTTATTCATAACAGAATTTAAGAATGGACCCCAATGAAAGCTTTAGACAATTTTCATAGAATCTGAAGAAAAATCCTCAAGGCAGGAAACCTGTAAATCTAAGCAGTTGCCTTGAGGACAAGAATGGAAGGAGAAGGAAAGTGGACAAGAAGCCATGTAGGTCTAGAGCCTGCATGGAGATCAGATCCGTCGTCAACTGGCAGCCCGGGAAAGGAAGCTTTAGAGAAAAGGTAAAGAAAGACAAGATTCTAGGGCAGCCCAAAGCGTTAAAGAAAGCATGTTTAGAAAAGGGACATGACGAAGAAAAGGAGAGATTACACTTTTCAGAAGAATTTAGAAAAGTGGGCAGACACAGAGACTTACATGTCTGTGGCCTGGGTCCAGAAGCACTGCACCAGGAGGTGGGAGAAGAGCTAACACACTAGGTATTCCACCTCTTTATTTAGCATGACTTAAGGTAAACACATCTTCCTGAAGATGGTCCTATGACCAGATGACTGAACAGTGAAACTGAAAAGATGGATCTTGTAATAGAGAATTTATAGTCTTGACCAGTTAATCTTCTGTGGCTATTTGTTACTCTGATACTATGGGCTGATTTTTGACCTTTGTGAGCCCTTCAAACACTTCCTTCTCTTCCTTCATCTCTACTTAGGGTCCTGTCTAGGACAGTTTCTGCTCTCTGAGATTCAGAGCTAAGAAGCAAGGCTGCCCTAGAATCTTGTCTTTACCTTTTCTCTAAAGCTTCTTTTCCCTGACATGTGGTTGCCAGTTGACCATGGGTCTGGTTGGTAAATGAATATTATCTTGAGAACAGAGTTTGGACTTGGGTGAACCTGGTGGGTGGCTTTTTGGGCCATACTTGCTATGGGATTCTGGAAAGAGAATCTGGACCTAAAGACTGAAAGAAAAGTAAGGAAGTGAACATAGATAGAGTGGGTATGGAGGTGCACACCTGTGACCCCAAGCACTCTGGAGGCAGAAGCAGCAGTATCAGGAGTTCAAGGCCAGATTCAGTGACATAGTGAGTGTGAGGCCAGCCTGAGCTACATAAGACCCTGACTTATTGGGAATGGAGAGATGGTTTGAGTTGAGAGTACTGACTGCTCTTGCAGAGAACCCAGGTTCAGTTCCCAGTACCCACACAACAGCTGACAATTATTCTTAATGCCAGGGGATCTGATGCCTTCTTCAACCTTCTTGAGACATGCCTACATATTGTAGGATAATAATAACAGAAAAAGCCCCTTTTCTAGTAAAAATAGACTTCTGGTTAAAACATTTGTCCAGTCAACATTTTGTAATGTGTCACAATGCTTGTGGCATAAGGTTGGACTATGTAAAAGTTGTGTTTTTGTAACTCTGGTCTGTGCCAATCTATACCCTGTATGTCAATATATGATAATCTTGTGGTTTTTTGCTATAAAAGCTTGGTCCGAGCAGGGCAGGGGGGGGCTTAGCTTCCCGAGGCTAAGTCACCCACTTGTACAAGTGCAATAAAATCCTAAAATCCTCATGCTGTTTGCATCTGACGGTCTGGATTCTTGGGATTGACACTCAGACAGCCTGAAGGGGTTCGAGTCCCCTAGGCTGAGAGTGCGAGTGGGGTGGGGCTCCCCGAGGTTGGGCTCTCAGGCAGTCCTGGGAGGGGTTCGAGTCCCCTGGGCTGAGAGTGAGAACCAACATTTTGGCGACCCAGATGGGACTTTTCAGTTAGGGAGGGGTGAGCTGATCAGGAGGTTTTAATGGCTGAAGTGAGGGTCCTGTCTTTTAAGAAAAATGAAGGTCCTACAATATGATGCTCTTACATATATACAGGCAAAACACTCACATACATAAAATAAAAATAAATATATCGAGAAAAATTTAAAGACTCTGTTTCCAATTACAATTAATCAAAACCACACACATGCAACCCAAAGATACATAGACTCACATATTAACACACATACACAGAGGCTTATATTGACACACACTAACACACGACAGTCAAACACATACAACCCAACAACAACCACAAAAACAACCCCGCCCCCCAAAGAAGAGAATATAATAAAAGAGTCTCTCAATAATTTGGTGATCACAAAGATTAAATTGACTTGATTTTGTTATTTAGATGGGGCTCCCTGTAACCCCAGCTGGCCTGGAACTCTCTATGTAAACCAGGCTGGCCTCAGACTCATAGTGATCTACCTATCTCTGCCTCCCAAGAACTGAAACTAATGGCATTTGCCACCATGCACGGCCAACTTGTCTTTTTGTTTTTGTTTTGTTCCAAAGAAATCAACACCATAGGTGTACGTCATTAAAAAGGAAACGAGTCCTTTAATGGCTAGTGTGTGTGACTGAGAGTGGTTAGTGCCTTTGAAAAATCTCTGTGCTGACGCTCAGGGGTACAGAGTTTACAAAGGCAAAAGCTGAAAAAAATCATAGTAACAGTTTGGAGCAGATGGAGGTCAGAGAGACCTTGACACAGTTCTTATTTTGGTTGTGTGTTAGCAGTTTCTTTGGCTATACTTCTAGGCCAAAGCTCTGAATGTGTTGCTTGGGAGGCTAGTGGCTGGAAAGAATGCTAAAGCAGGCAACCTTGGAGTCAGGACTGGTCCGGGACTGTTGGGCCTCATGGGTCCAGACATGTGGCCTGGTGCAGCTTTCTGAGCCTCACTTGAGTTTTGCAGCCTGTCTCTGACACTCCACTTCCACATAGGAGTGACTCAGCAAGGCATAACAAAATGGGCTCTACCTGGCTACAGCCTACATGGTGAAAAATGATTGGTCCTTCACTTCCCATGTTTTTAGCCCCACCCTGTATAAGACTGTGCCTGATGCAATAAAACGAGATCTTGCTGGACAGTTCTCCTGGCTCGGGTTGGTGTTTTCTCCGGAGTGGAGAGGGGTACAGGCCATTTGACACTTACCTTCTCGCTCAGCCCCCTGTCAGCCCCCTGGAGGAGACCGGCTGGACTGGCTCCTCCACGGCCCTACCTGCTGGTGAGAACCCGGCACAGGACAAATCTTTTTTCTGCTACTCCAATATACTATGAGACCTCTTTAATGTAAATCTCTGATTTAGACTTTGCTTTGGGCTACAGATTTACACATCCAACTTCTTAGTCCATACCTTGCCTAATAGTACTCTTCGGTTCATGACTAAGGCAGAACCCTCATTCTTCCAGGAGACTAAGGCTTGGAAAGTGTCCCTTAAAACCTTGTTTTCCTAACTAAGTTGTATAACCTTTGGTTCAGCTACTAAGTCCAAAGAATTTGGAGCTATTCCTGAGTCTGTCTTTCTCTCTCTCTTTTTTCTTCCTCTCTCTCTTTTTTCTTTCTCTCCTTCCTTCCTTCCTTCCTTCCTTCCTTCCTTCCTTCCTTCCTTCCTTCCTCCTTTTCTTTCTTTCTTTCTCTTTCTTTCTTTCTTTCTTTCTTTCTTTCTTTCTTTCTTTCTTTCTTTCTTTCTTTCTTTCTTTCTTTCTTTCCTTTCTCTTTCTTTTCATGGCAGGGTCTCCCAGTAGCCCCAGCTGGCCTTGGCCAACCATTGATCTCACAGAGATTCTTCAGCCTCTGCCTCCTGGGAGCTGGAATTAAAGCACCACCTCACCCAGCTAAACCATTGCTCTTAAAGTCAGTTCCAGTGATGGTCAGCTGATGGAACAGAGGCGGCAGCTTCAAGATCCATGCTTTTTGGTGTTTTTTTCCTTAAAGGTTCAGTCTGAAAATGAGTCCTCCATTCCTCCTAAAGATTGGGTTTGACCCCAGTCACCCATATTTAATACTTTTCTCTTTCTGTTTGAAATAATTGTAGTGATTTCTGTTGCCTATGTCTGCATTCTGACTGGTAGAGTGTTACTTATGAACATTTGTAAAAGTTGTAAAGCAAAGAGGAAAAGCATGCCTACAAAACTTGGTGTCATAAACCTCCCCTTGAAAAGAAAAGCATGAAGCTTTGAAATATGAAATTGCACTTTCAAATGGAAACCATCCTTGGCCATTATGATGGGCACAGACTAGAACTGCTTGGGATGAGATAGTCTCAGTGAGGAACTTCCTACATCAGATTGGCCTGTGGACATGTCTATGGGAGATTGTCCTAACTGCCTTAATTTATGTGGAAAGACCCACTCTAAATGGGGGCAGCGCCTTTTGCTGTCAGCCTAGATAAAAGGACAGAGGAGAAAGGAAGTTTTGCCTTCACTCTCGCTGGTGAGAAATCTACTCTGTTGCTGCAGATTCCTTCACTGTTTTTACAACTAGCTTCTATGAGCTTCCAATGTGGACTGATGACAAGGAACTCTCCAGGAATCTCACTGTTTTTACAACTAGCTTCTATGAGCTTCCAATGTGGACTGATGACAAGGAACTCTCCAGGAATCCCCCAGGTCTTCAGCACCGGGTTGGGACTCCTGAGGCACCCAACCTCCTGGACCATGCAACTACATGGTTCTCAACTTCACCACTGTGAGACAACCATGCATTATGTAAGCCAATTTAATAAATCCCCATTTAATATATATTGACTTTATTCTGTTCCTTTGGAGAACCTTGACTAATGCAGTTCTGAGAAAATGTTTGTGTTGTCATACCAACCTTGTGTTTGTTTACTAACAATCAGCTCAACTCTGCAATGTGTTGTAATACTCTGATTCAGCCCTCTGTTGCAGGGCTGAATTCCATAGGCAGGTTAAGGAACTCAGTTATGTGACATTGCACTCTGTGGGTCACACCTGGTCAGTGCGTCCTTTGTATCTTGAGCCACCAAAAACCACAGGGGCATGGATAAGAACTCAGTCCACCTGGGTAGGTTTGAGATTAAAATGCTAACGCTCACGTCTGATAATTGTAGTATTTATGAAGTATGTTTTAGGTGGTATCAGGAAGTCATAAAACTTGGCTACTGCAATATAAATGACACTCAGTGTCAGTCACTGTATTCCTAACACACATAGAGAGGGCTCATTAGATTTGGCATTTGTGGGGATGAAACCATGGCCCCCACATGCTGGGTAAGCACTCTGCCATTGAGCAACATCTCAGTCCTCTTTTCACTCTTAAGACAGGGTTTCACCAAGTTGCCTAGGAAGGCTTTGAATTCATTCTCTAGCCCAGCCAGGCTTTGAACTTGTGACCCTCCTACCTTAGGCTCCAGGGGAGCCTGATCTTGAAGCAGTGCCCTGCAGTGGGTCACTGGTGGCATTACTGACACTGAACCCTGGTGTAACTTGCTCTTATGGTGGTGCTGTTGGTGGTGGGTTTCTATTCCACCAGGGGGGTTCTGGGGACTAAACTCAGGATGTCAGGCTTGGTGGCAGGCACCTTTATCTGCTGAACATCTGAGCAGCCTCTGATGCTAGGGTTTCTAAACCAGTTTCTTTCACCTCCCTTAAGCCTCTATGAGTCACTAATATCCTTAATAATCTCCTTCTGCTTACATGACTGAAAAAATGTATCTGAGGTTATAAACCAGAACACTCTGTGACAGCTATAGCTTCGAAACAAACCCATGAATTTTGGTAGAACAGCCACTTGGACTGTAGAATTCAAAAACTGCCACAGGTTCTATTTTCTACCCCGACACAAATCTAGGGTGAATGTCTGTAGGCTTGGCTCACTAGTTAGGGTGCATCAGCCCAGACTTTACCTGGGAGCTGGTAAGTCAGAGGAAGACATGAAGAAGAGTCTCGAATGGTAGTTTCAGGGGCTGCGGTGCTGGCAGAGCTGATGCAGGCTCATGGACTCAGTAGTCAGCATTGGTGTGACTGGAACCTCTAACCCCTCCTGCAGCAGTTCCAACCCAGACTCTCAGGGGCCACTGAGATCTGAGAGATCCGAGAAAAGAACTGAATAGATAAGATCCCCAACCCAGGATTCACAAACAGCTGTAAAAAAGGACTACTTGCTGGCCAGAAGCCTACCTTAAACTTCAATCAGATGTCATGGCAATCCCAACCCCCTCCCTAGGAGGCAACTGAGGGCTTTTAAGGCTTTGAGGCTTTTGGACTTAGAGGGCTGAGCTCACTTTCCTCGGGAGTTAGCCTCTCCCACTCTCCCTGAGGGAGCTCCTCCATCCCGATCTGGAGCCAGGCATGCCAGCCCCAAGATGAGGGGGATAGTCTCCCCCATCTCTTCCAGGAGGCTAGCCCCCCAGGGGGGCTAGCATTTCTCCACTCCTGAGTGTGGAGAGGCTAGTTCCATCTGGTCTTCTCTTAATAAACCAGGCCCTGTTAGCTCCCAGAGGAGTCTCTGGTCTCTCTTGTCTGCTGTGTCTCTTGAACACAGAACCTTACAGTCAGGAGCAGCAGCAGTGTCCTCATGGGGCAGGTCCTGTGTCCTGATTTGGGCTTTGGCTGTTACTCTTGCTTGTTTTCCAAGCCTGGTTCTGTAAGGTTTGGGTTTGGGTTTGTTTCGGAGTGAGACCCAGCAGAAACAAACCAGAGACTCCGGCATGGGTATTAACAGGACATTTTATTAAGGGCACCAGGCTAGCCTCCAAACTCAGGAGTAGAGAAGCTAGCTACCCGCTTCTTGGGAGATGGGGCTAGCCCCCAAACTCGGGAGTGGAGAAAGTAGCCTCCTTCTTGGGGCTTGACGGTTTTTTTAAAGGGAGGAAGGTAATTAACAAAAACCAGCCTATAATTGGTGTCAGGAAGCTTATCTTATTGGATGTTAAAGAGCTGCAGTCAGTCCATTTTCACAGATGCTTGAGAATTCTGGAAGTTAAGCTGGAGTTGCCAAGGTGCCTTGTCAGTCCCCCTGAGTCCTGGAACTACTGGGGATTTCTCTTCAGTCATATCTTACATCCCAGCCTTTAGTGTCATAGGGGCAAAGGAGAGGCCTTTTCATTTGGCTTCTTCCTGCTGACTTTATGGGCAATGATGGGGGGATGACACAGGAGGCTGAAGGGTTAGGCCGCTGTTCATATTCCCAGCTGGCTGGGAGGAGTGGAGGAGGGGCTGGATACTCAGGTGAGGGTCCAATAACTCTGCTTAACAAACCCAATTGTGATGATCTTTTTGCAAGTAGACACAGCTGAAGTCATGAAGATGGCAGTTATTTGGCTCAGAAGAGTGCTGTGCAGTATCATCTTACTAAAAGAACATGAAATGTAAATTACACACATCATGAATTAATATTACCTGTGTATACACTGCACTTTATAAGTTACCAGGTAAGCTGATAGAAAACACAGAAAGTGTAGTTTACAGAGAGAGGTCTACCAAAACCTTGCTTTAGGCCTTGAGGGACCATAAATACTAGGTAGAGAGAAGCAACTGGTACATAGCAATACATTATCAAATTGAAGTTTAGAATCTCTGTAGCTTAATCACTGTGTGTTATAGATATTTTACATTATGAGATGAATACTAATGATCTGTCTGAATTAGAAAAACTATATAGAGGTGCCCAGGGCATGAAGGGACAGGGAGATATTCTATTTCAGAGAAACACAGTCTTTAGATCACAATGCAAAGAAAGGTGGTAATTAAGACCAGTGAAGGATGCATCCCAAGGCCTGGCCAGAAGGCTGAGGGCTGTCAGGGGTATCTCAGAGAATGCAGGGAGTGGCCCTGAGGGTGTGGGGATGCCCGTTAGCTCTTACCATGGAGGGCTGTGAGTGGTGTGTCTTACCCGAGTAGGAAGGGAGTGTGGCCCCCTATGACAAAGGAGACAGGCCTTTTGTCCACTGTGGCCGTAACTCTGGGCGCCTCCGTTGTGGTGCACATCTGGAGGCAGGTTGGGGTTTAGGCAGTGTGACTGACCAACCTTGACTCTGCAATGAAGGGCAGTCAACCTTGGTGTCCCCGTTTTCCTTGTTGTGCACACGGCCCTGGCAATGGCTGTGAGTTGGGGGCAGTCTTGTGCCCAGTATCCTTCAGCTGTTGCGCTTGAAGTGTGGGCTTTGAAGCTGTTGTAATCTCAAATCTGTGTTGCTTGAAGTCTTCCTGGGAGGAGCCCTGGGTGCCTTCTCAAACAGTTGAGCCTTTTTGTGTCTCGGATGGCCCAGTCTGCCTTCTTCTGTCCCTCTGGGTTATGGACTACTTTAAAAGCTGTTTTTCAGCAGCTCTCCCTGGAGGGCTTTGGAGCCCTTGTTGGGGGGCAGACAAGTATGTTTGGGTCTAGGCAGGTGTGCTGGACTAAGGTGAGGCCCTCTTTATCTTGGCCAGGAGACAGGAGATTATATCTGTGAGCTGGATCTCATTGCATGTGTCTGAGCCCAAAAGGGCTGAAGCAGGCTAGGCTGAGCTGGAAACCAGTTTTGGCAGGGGAGGGGAAGGAGAGGAGAAGGTTGGGGTTTGAGCTCCGGAGGTGAGAGTTTGGGTGCTTTGGTCTGAGGGTGTGTCAGGCCCCATGGGTGAGTTGCATACCACCTGGGCTATGAGATAGGAGATATTCAGATATTAGTGGAAAGTGTGGTGGGCAGGGGGGGAGAGCAGAGTGGTGGGTGGGAAGGGAGATGGTGGGGAGTGCCTGGGTGTGGAGACCGAGGTGGGGAGGAGTTAGATTTGAGAGTACAATGGGAGCTCCAGGGAGGATGTGGGGGAGCTGGGGAGGCAGGTTGGCCTCCCGGGTGGGTGTGGACTCACTCAGTAACTGTGCTGGAACTAAGCAGTCAAGGTGGCCAGAGGCCAAAAGGACATCTTACAGGTTCTCCATGTTTCCCAGGACACTCACTGATATTCTACCAGCAGCCAGCAAAGACACTCCTTACTCTGTAGTAATCCTCAGTCTTTTCTATGGTGTCTTTAGGAACTCACCTTGCCTTCTGGAACTTCAGATTCATCATTCGTAAAATCCACCATATCCTTGACCTCTCCTCTGTTCCCTCTCTCTCCTCCATTCCCTCTCTCTCCTCCATTGTTCCCTCTCTCCTCACCTCCTCCCTCTGCTTCCCCTCCCCGGTCGTCCCCCTCCTCCCCTCTCCTCCTTCCTCCCCCCTCCTTCCATTCCTCTTATTACCTGACCTGTGTCTCTTACTTGAAGCTCCTCCTTCCTCTGTAGTATTCTCAAATGCTCCCCTCTTTTCTTCTTTCCTGCTCTGCCCCTGGGGGATGTGGGGAGGGGAGCAGATGAATTTCCAGATCTTCTTTGCTCCCAGAGCCTCCCAAGACATGCAACATTAAGATCACATGATCAGCCTGTACACCCCACCCCACCCCAGCCTACCAGCTTCACTATTTTTCTCTAGTGTGGCCTCTTTCTAGAAGCCCTATAAACTCCCTGGTCTCTCCAGGTTCCCAGGACTCTCTCAGCCCTTGACTTTGCTTGCTGTCTCACTGAGGAAACTGGACAATCCTCTGGCCCCCATGCCTCATCAACTCACGTATCCTGGAGTTCATTTCCTTGTTACCTTTTCTTCTGCCACAATGACCAGTCACCTCTGCTCCTTCTAAGGCCCCATCTTCTGTCAATGCAATCAGGGGCACGCAGACAATTTTCTCAGTTATCTGAGGGGATTATCCTCTTTGCAAAACAATCTGCTGGGTGGCGCCTGCCATCCTACCTCCATAGCTGTGCCAGAAAGTGCAAGCATTCCTCTCCTCTTCCCATGTGTTCTTCTTGTGCTTGAAACTAAGAAAATCTAATGTTGTTCATGGCTTGAAGGAGAAATGTTTCAAGAAATACATTGAAGGTATGTTTGGAAGTGACGGTCAGCAAACTGACCACCGGCCAGATGGCTGATGTCCTCATTCACATTCAAGCCTGTAGTTTGCCCATTTATTGTATCAGTTTAAGTCTCTGCTCTGCCTAGGGAGAAATAAGACTTCAAGAACCGGGAAGGTTCCCATGAAGATTGACTGCTTGACACCAAAAGCTGCTTCTGGTTGTCTGATGTGATTATTCTAGCCTTAGTTGAAAATCCCGTAACCACCTTTCCCAAAGGTGGACCGTGGCCAGCCAGGTACACTATATCCCTTTCCACCCACCAACCCTTCGTGCCTCTAAACCTGAGCCACAGCCAGATCCACATATGCCCCAGCAGGCAGGTTACAAGGAGACACAAAACACCCAGATCTGTCGGGGTCTGCTCCTCTCTGTACACAGCTTGGTGACTTGTAAATACATGGATTCTTGAGGTAGCAGACCAGGAAGGTTTGGTTGACTTTCTCATGGATATTTCACATGGATAGTTTCTAAAGATTTGGGGTTAGTCTTTATGTTTGAACAGCTACATGTATGCATGGAGAGAAAGCTTAGCAGATAAAGGTGCTTGTCATTAAACCTAAAGACCTATGTTCAATCCCTGGGGCTCACATGGTAGAAGAGAACCAGCTCCTGTAAGCTGTTCTCTGACTTCCACACAAGTCCCATGGCACACACAAATATAGACAGAATGAACAGCTATGCGTGGTACCAGCCGTTTTCTGGCATAGTAGTGTATGCTGTGTGAAGATGTGATACCAGAAAGCAGCAGTTACAAAGGGAGCCCCGCGCTGGCATGCTGGAACGGGTTTCATGGGTGAGACCTGCTTGCCTTCCTCCTGATACAAAAGGGACCTGGAGACACATTTTCTCAAGGCTTTGAGATGACCTATTGCAGGGGATTATAAGTGCTTTGGACTTTGGGTACGTGTTCCCCCAAGTCCATGTGTTAAAGTCATGGTCCCCAGCCTGGTGTGCCTAAGAGGTGGTAGAACCTTTACAACGTAAAGTCCAGTGGAAGGAGGTTGTTCACTGGAGTGTGCTCTTGAAGGGTATATAGGGACCATGGCCCCTTCCTGCTCCTCTCTGCCTGTCAGCCTCCATGAGGTAAGGAGTTCTTCCCCCATGGGCTCCCATCATGATATGCTGCCTCACCACAGGCCCAAAGGCAACAAAGCCAACCAACCATGGACCGAAACCTGTGAACCCAAAATAAATCTTTCTTCCATATAAGTTGCTTATCTCAGGCAACTTGTTGCAATAATGGAAAGCTGACTTGTAGGAAATTTCCCATGTGGTAAGCTTTGTGAAGGGAAGACCATTAATAACAGACTAGAAAATGAAGCTGGTCCCAAATGTAGAATTTGCATATCATGGCCCAGGAATTTCAAACTGCTAGCCTTGGTATGCTGTCAGCTTTAATCAGCCAGGATGGCCCTTATCTGCAAGGCTCTTTTCTGCATGACAGATCTTCATGGCCTTGATCTACAGGGCTCTGATCTGCATCTGCATAGTCTTCATCTGCATGACACTGATGTGCATAGGTTTGATCACCATGTCCCTGTCAGCATGGCCCTGCCCTATGTGACTGTGACATGGCCCTTCTCTATGACTTTGATCTGCATGGCTTTGATCTGTATGGTCTTTCCCTGCTTGATTCTAATCTGAATGACTTCTATCTGCATGGTTCTGCATGGTCTTCATCAGGATGACAATGCTTTGCATGGCCCTGATGTGCATGGATCTAATCTGCATGGCTCTGATCTGTACAGTCTAAATACAGGATCCTGCTCTGCATGGCCTGGTCTACATGACCTTGATCTGCATGACTTGGTCTACATGACTGATCTGTCTGCAGCTCATGCTGATCTCCCAGGACTGAACTCCAGCCAATCTTTGACCTTCTTCCCATGGCATGGAAACTGCATAGGAAGCACCCTAACCATAATAATGCTCCTCACAAGTGAAGAGCCCTGCAGCCTGTTGCATTGTGCCACACATGCCATTCTAGTCATTCCCTCCTTAATAGACTTAATAAACTGGTTGAAGCTTTTGCCTACTGTCTATTTAGTGACCATTTCCCACAGGGCCAAGAGAATGACCAAAGTTACATCTCCCCTGAAATAGAGTTTTGAGGATGTCCTACTTTCATTCCTGTTCCTGTGATAAAATATCCTGACAAAAAGAAACTAAGAAACAATTCCAGGTCACAGTTTATCACTGAAGGGTCAAGTCAGGAACCTAAAGGCAGGTCTGCTTACTGCTCTGCAGAGCCTTACCTCCAGCAAAGGAACTCACTTCACAGCCACA
The DNA here is from genome assembly GCA_035773235.1 of Eospalax fontanierii. Classification (NCBI taxonomy): domain Eukaryota; kingdom Metazoa; phylum Chordata; class Mammalia; order Rodentia; family Spalacidae; genus Eospalax; species Eospalax fontanierii. The sequence goes on along the minus strand of CM069542.1, from coordinate 54,590,944 downwards.
GAGTGTGATAGGAACCCTAGAAGATGCAGCTTGTTGGCTGGAAGCAGGCTCATGTTCAGCTAACTTTCTTATACAGTTCAGGACCTAGGGAATGGTACTGCCCACAGTGGGCTGGGCCCTCCTGCATCAACGAACAGTCAAGACAATTCCCCACAGACATGTCCACAGGTCAGTCTGATCTGGGAAATTCCTCAGCTGAGATTCTCATCACAGATAATTCTAGGTTGTGTCAATCAAGTTGATGGTTAAAGCCAACTAGGACAGAAGGGAGTAGCAGTGAGTTTCAGGTGGGTGTGGTACACAAATTAAGACTTTTTCCTTTGTGCCTTCTTCTTCCTGCCCACCCTGGTGCTCTCGTGTGTGGCTTTGTTTGGTATGCTGTGTCTCCTGTTTCTAGGCAGTGACTATGCACTCCCTTCTTGAGAGTCTTCTTCATTCTCATGCCTGTGTGGCTTACCAGACTTGATTCAAACAAATTCTGGGTAGAGAGAACAAGCAGGCATGAGCGTGATTACAGAAGGCAGAGTGTGTCTCCACACCAGTGCACCAGATTGAGGAGGAGAGGGTCTTTCTCACATTTGTACTCTTCTTACATGTTTGAGGAATCTCTCCCCCCACTGTTGAAGATGACAGAGCCTACCTTCCACATAGAAGCCTGCAAACCCAGACCCTCAGCTCTTCAGCCTTCCTCACATCTAGTTCATGGGCACATGGTTCATCAGATGTGTCGTCCTGACCTTTGTGTGAGGAGCCAGCGACATGAAGAATCAAGGCGAGAGGAGAATTAACTGTGGCAGTAGTGGCAGCCGCAGCAGCTGAAGAGGCCAGTTTCCAGGGACAGCAGCTCCAGCCGCACTGTGGGGTCTGGCGTCCGGCTCTGCAGCAGCAGGTCCAGAGACTGGGCTCATCTGGGCTAGGATGGGGCTGGTGGCACCTGTCCTCCAAGCAGCTCTTGCAGTTCTGTAAGTACAACCGCAGCTACTCATGGCTTCATTTTCTGTTTAATGTAAATGGTTTCTGTTGCTCACAGCCAAGGCTCTTGATTGACTTGATCTGATAGCTTCTTCAGCCCCACCTCCCCCCCCCCACATCTACTACTTCCTCTCTCCCACCTTCCAGTCCCCAGATGGAAAACACTTGCATCTAGCTTCATTTTTGCATCATATTTTGCAAATATAATGAAGTAGTAACATCTTAAATTACAATTAGAATAAGTGTTTTATGATTTTGTGTTTGTGTGTTGTGTCTTTTACTTTTCTCAAGGATAATACCAGCAATCAGATACACATGAGTAAATGTCAGCCCTGCAAATGTTTGTGTGTCATTCACAAATAATACCATCGATGTAAGCACTTTCCAGTTGTTTGAACAAATTCATCTACTCTCCATAAAATGTCTGTCAAGTAGGAACTGTAATATGTCACTGAAGAGAAACCCCCCAGCAGTTCCAGGACTCTGCCATCAGAAGAAGGGACACCTTGGGGACTCGAGGTAAACTTCAAGAATTCACAAGCATCCGTGAAAAGGGACTTTCTGATAGGATAAGCTTCCTGACACCAATTATGGGCTGGTTTTTGTTAATTACCTTCCCCCCTTTAAAAAACCCACAAAGTAGCCAGCAGCTGCTGGTCGCTCTACTCCCGAGTTTGGAGGTTAGCCCTGTGCCCCTTAATAAACCTGAAACCCAAACCTTTCAGATGGTGCTGAAACATCTTCCTTTTATCTATGAGAAAACCAAGGCACAGAGACTTCTAGAGACTTGCCTGAGATCACACAGCTAGAACTGAGCAGACCCAGAAATCAAACCTGGCAGTCCACACCCAAGCCCTTCACCTTCACCAAAATCAGAAAGCTGAATGGTGAGTAGCTCAATGCCAAGTGGGAGCTCAGGGCTGCTAGGATGGGAGCGAGCTTATTGGGGGGAAGGGATGGTAAGGGGAAGGAACAGCAGGGAGGCAAAAACAAAGGCCTGCGAGAGCCTGGGACCAGTCGGTAGATGCTGTTGAGATCACAGGCACCAAGGTGCGGAGCCCCTACTACGTTACTCTATAATTTGTGCAGGCACAAGAGGTCGGCTTGTGGATTTGGAGGACGACAACCTGGCATCTCCAGAAAATAGAAATGCAGATCGATTGCCTACAAGGAGGGCGAGGAGGGGACAGGCAAACCAGGCAGGGCCAGTTCCCTGGTAGTGCTGCGGAGGGGAGCTGCGGGGGGCAGACATCCGCAAAAGAGAAGGGAAGGGGGCTCCTGGCCGGCCGGTCCCATTGTGCTGACGGCTGTACATCTTTATGACAGGCAGACCCACCCAAGATCCTGGAAGGCCTCATCTTGGGTACGTTCAGGGAGCCCAGATTCCTTCAGAGCAGGGAGCAGGGCATCACAGTGGCTGGCCGGAGAGAAGCCAGAGTGCATCTGTCTCTGCTGGACACAGTGAATAGTCACAGGCTCCTCCTCCTCTTCCTTTCCAGGCAGGCTGTGTGTGTGTGTGTGTGAGAGAGAGAGAGAGAGAGAGAGAGAGAGAGAGAGAGAGAGAGAGAGAGAGAAAGAGAGAGAGAAAGAGAGAGAGACACGCCAGTGTCCCTCCCAGAGCCAGGCTTGGGCTTGACTTGCAGAAGCCCTGGTGCTGGTGACTCTTTGGGCAGCACATCCTCCTCAGTAGCACCTGCGTGAAGCCATCTCTGTCTCCAGGGGCACAACCCCAGGAAAACAGACCGCTCTGTAGAACTTGTTCATCTGTCCTCATCCCTCATCCCAACATCCCTCCTAAACCCTCAAGGGTTTGCATCTATTTGGACACAGATGAGGTGACTGAGTTCCAGTCTGCACTCGCCTCTCTGTGTCTGAGAGGACTCTTCGTCAGCTGCCCTCAATCTTCAAACCAGCTGGTTCTCTGTATCCCTTAAATGGCCTGTTTTCGTCTGTGACCACAGGTAAGCAAACTGCTCCCAAGACTCGTGCTGGGGGTGCTAAGCATGCGGGGTGACTGTGGGTGTGAACTCACAGGGATGTTAACAACTTGTGGGAGCTTAGGAAAGGGTCCTGTCAGAGTGCTAGAAATCACTTGCTCCTAGGAAAATATCAGCCTCCTGTTTGTTACGTCTGGAGCCAGTCAGAGCACTGTGAAGAAGCACCACTCTGCTCTGAGTGGCTGTGGGTAGCTCAGTCTTGGAATAGTGGCTTTAGGGTACCAAATACCACTCGATCTCTCTCTTGCTCATTTATTCATTTGGCAAATACCCTGTGTTTAAATGAATTAGACACACAGCTGGGATTTACTGACTCGGAAGGTGCAAGTCCTCCATGACTAGGGTAGATCAAGGCTAGAAATTTGTAGACAGGCTGCTGCATCAGCTGGTGTGGTAGAGTACATGACCTTTAAGATCCCACACGACCTTGAGAAGTTAAGCTCCCTTGATGATCAGGTCATCAAGCTGCGTGCATATAGAAACAAGGGGCGTGCTGTCCACCCCTGAAGCATTTTAGTGAGAGTTGTTTGGAATAATAAGCCTGTACAAATTATAGAGTAATGTAGTAGGGGCTCTGCACCTTGGTGCCTGTGATCTCAACAGCATCTACCGACTGGTCCCAGGCTCTCGCAGGCCTTTGTTTTTGCCTCCCTGCTGTTCCTTCCCCTTACCATCCCTTCCCCCCAATAAGCTCGCTCCCATCCTAGCAGCCCTGAGCTCCCACTTGGCATTGAGCTACTCACCATTCAGCTTTCTGATTTTGGTGAAGGTGAAGGGCTTGGGTGTGGACTGCCAGGTTTGATTTCTGGGTCTGCTCAGTTCTAGCTGTGTGATCTCAGGCAAGTCTCTAGAAGTTTCTGTGCCTTGGTTTTCTCATAGATAAAAGGAAGATGTTTCAGCACCATCTGAAAGGTTTGGGTTTCAGGTTTATTAAGGGGCACAAGGCTAACCTCATTCCTCTAATCAGGGGGCCTCCTCTGGGGGCGGTTGTGCTGCTGACTCTTATGGAGGAACTGAGACTCCGGGCTCTTGCTGTGGGATGTGGGGTTTCTGGATGCCCGTGGAGGAAAGAGGATCTGAGAAGGTGTGGGGAAGAGACGGTCCTTCTGAAAAAGTAGACAGTGGCCTGGGGGCTGCAGTATGGATGGGAGCAGGGAAGGAAGAGGCCCAAGTTGCCCTGGCCCCATCGAACTGGATCCAGGTATATGAGAGCAGTTTCAGTTGACACTGGGGTTAGCGAGGGTGGTCCAAACCCTGTTGACCATCACCCCAGTGGGGATGATATTTCTGAACACTTTACACATGTAATAGTTTGGATTTTTGTTGTTTGTTTTTTTTCATAGACGTCTCTGTGCACCCCATTTACCTAGACCTAAGAGACAGGAATATCATTCTACTGCCATTCTTACTCTAAAACTGCTAATTCAGCCATGTTGGAGCTTGGAGTCTAGAGCCTTCGCTTTAAATATCTTTAAACTAATGGTGGAAGGTTGCTCTAGTTACTGCCAATTACCTGGAACAATTTCTCCTTTAGTTTCCGGTGACAAATTAATGAAATGATCACAGTGGGCTAATTATGAAGGATGCAAAGCTCACGGAACCAGCCTTTAGAGCCAGTTGTATCTCGTTCACACATCCTCCAACGCACATCCTCCAGACAGTCTGGACATCTCTCCTTGGCTCTCTAAATAGTATAACCTCATGCCTGATTCCCTATTCTCATTTAAGGGGGAAATTAATCTTTCATGTACTGCATGGGTTACAAGGTGAATCAAACGTAACCTTGAAATTTACCTCCATGGTATTAGTTGAAAGAAGTTCCTAATCTGCGTCTAAAGGAACATTCTAGAATCTTGAATTCAGATGAGCCCAGCTTAGAAATAGAGCTCTTCTCTCTCATAGACCTCAGTCCTAGTACTGGTTTGGCAATGACAGGCACAGTGCCAGTGTTTACAGAACACAGCCAAGTACTGGCTGAGTTGCTCAGACAGTTACTTCTGTGGTTGAATCCACAACATAGCAACTTATCACGCTGTAATTTACAAGCAAGAAGTCTTAAGTTTGATTCTTCATGCCCTTGGGATGATGAACATAGGTTTGTGTCTTCCAGTGAAAGTGAGGTTGTGCCTAAGTCATTAGCATGTGCAGGTAAAGTCAGAGGCCTGGCCCTCTTGAAGTTCCCTCAAGGTAGAGAGGAAGAGAGAAAAGGAATGAGATGATCTGCAGAGGGCAAGCCACCTCCTCCGGGGCCTCTCAGCTCAGATCAGCTTAGCTCTAGTCTCTCAGAGGTTTGCACAGAATCAGACTCAGGGAAGGACTTCCTGAAGTGGGAAGCTGCTCAAAGCCTGGAAGAGAGGCCTGGGAAACTAGGAGCCTCCTTAGGTGTCTTTGGAACCCACGGGGGTTGGGTGGGAAGAATAAGTGATGCCTCACACCAGGGCGTGTGTGACCAGATGAGAATCCAGAACTCTTCTTTCTTATGGACCTTCTCTGTGCCCCACAAGTAACTCGATTCCTGTCCCTGTTCCCTTGGCAGACACTGTTATTGACCTTGACAAAGTGTGAGGTAATGGAAAGATGTGAGTACAAAATAAGTAACTGGGGAGTCAAGGAAAGTGCTTGCCATGCAGTACGAGGACCTGAGTTCAAATCCCCAGTCAGTGTAAAAGACAGGCAGGTGTGGTAGCCGCCTCTCACCCCAGCAGAGAAGAGGCAGGGAGGCTTGGGGAAAGCTGGATATCTAGACTAGCAAGAATCAGGGAGTTCAGGACTCAGTGACACTGCCTCAGGAAACAGCCTGATGGAGGGAGACACCAACATCAACTTCAGGCCTTTGCATGCACACACACACACACACACACACACACACACACGTTCTCACATACACGGAAGCATGCAAATACATACCCTATGCCCATGGACCTGCAAAAATCCACCTGAATAAGCAATCAGGATATGAGAGCAAATATTTCCCCTGGTCATGCTTCTAAGCCCTGCACTGATCCTTGATCTCCTCCTTCAAACCTCCTGAGCTCCTCTTGTCCCCAGGGAAAGTTTCATAGGAGCCTTTTTCTATCAAGGACCCATTTAGTGAGCTGTGAAATGAGAGCCTTCATCTCAGAGAGCAAGGTCACAATAGCACATCCCAGTCCTCTGCTCTTTGTGGGAGTCTCTGCCACCTTTGCCCCAGTTTCAGTACTGTGGCCCTAGTGAGATTACATGTGAACCCAGTGGATGTTGTTACTATTGTGATAAAATATTTATAATGATTAACCACACCCTGCAATTCAGTGGAGGCAAATATAGCCACGTGGCGATGCGGCCATCATCTCTGTACTCTCCAGAACCTTTGCATGGTTCCCAGCTGATATTCACACCGTAACTACTAGCTCCTTGCTCTCCACCCTTCTCCTAAGTTCTGCCTCTGTAAATCTAATGGCTCCAGGTACCTCGTGGAAGTAGAATACAGTGTTTGCCTTTTTGTGTCTGTGTTTTATTTCATTTAGTATTACAACAAGGTTCAGCCTTGTTGTAAATGGGATAGGCTCCTCTTCTTTTCTAAGGCTGTATAGTCTTCCACTGTATGCATGAACCATGTTTTGTTTATCTGTATCTCTCAGGGACATGGATTGTTTCTCCTCTCACAATTCACCCCGATCTTTTTCTTAAATATTTTATTTATTTTTTATTTTATGGGCATGGGTGTATTGCTTATGTGTATACAAGTGCACCCATATCATGCAATGCCCACCGAGGTCAGAAGGTGTCAGATTCCCTGGAACTGTAGTTAGGATGATTGTTAGCTACCATGTGGGTGCTGGGAACTGAACCCTGGTCCTCTGCAAGAGCAGCCAGTGCTCCTAAGCACGAAACCATCTCTCCAGCTCACATTGTAATCTATTTAGATGGAGGAATGGAATCTAAAGTCTGTAATACTGAGAGAACCCCACCTGCTGCGACTGGGAAGGACATGGAAGACGCATAACGGATATTATGCTTGTAATATTGCAAACTTGGAAAATGTAGAAAAGGATCAAAAAAGTAAAAATTGCCTCTAATCCTTGTACGAAGAGATAATAGGTGACCTATACATACTTGGGAGAAAGAAAGATCAAAACAAAAAGGAACAAGCTGGCCATGATCACTTACCCAGGAAACAAAGTCTCTGGGCTGAGCAAAGGCCCCAGTGAGGATCCCAGAACCTAGACGGCTACTGCTCCCCAGGGACACAGACGGTGCTGGTGAGGCCCAGGCTGCTTGGAACCTACATGCAAAATACACAATCCACAGGAGGACATTAGTGAATGCTTGTGTGTGTGTGTGTGTGTGTGTGTGTGTGTGTGTGTTGTACTACTATATAAGACAGTTGTGCCCGAGTCTGCTGTGTGCACAGACATGACTGCAGAGGTGGTTGAGCACAGTGCCATCAGCGCAGGCTTCACTCCTCACATCCAGGACCCTCTGCATTCCGCTGTGCGGTCCCTGTTCTTGGAGACTCCTCAGGCTGCCAGCGACGGGAATCAGTGGCCTTTTCTATCTACTCACTGGGACACTGCATGCGGGGGCCGGGGGGGGGGGCAGGAAACCCAGGCACCTGTGAGAGCTAGGACAAAGCAGGGGAAGTGCGGTCCGGCTGGGTGTGGCACCAGATGAGGGGCGACCAGCAGTCAGGGAAGTGTTCTCTCAAGGGAAAGGGGCACAAATGCACATCTCAATGTTTAATGAGTCTTTGAATTGAACCCTTTTGGGAAAATTAATGCAAGGGGAGCTCTTGCCCTCCAAACGCACCCTGGAGCTGACTGAAACTGCAGCATGTTGACATTCAAACCAAAGCCCTGCCCCTCGCTCTCCCCTTCTTTACACAGTCAGTCACCATGCATTGACACTGGAGATGTCCTGGTGCCTGACTCTCTGTGGTACTCTGGAGTTTGCACAGACACTATGACCCTGTTGGACTGTGTATCTGTTGTGGGAGGTCCACCCTGATCCTATGGATAAGCTGAACTCCCAGTGGGGTGAGAGTTGGCCACGTGGTGAGGTGGCCAGGGTCAAGGTCACATTCGTAGGCTCCAGGCAAGGGGGCTGTGAGGGGAGTGGGGGCACAGTGCAGAGTGTTGATGGGATTGGGAGAGGCAGAGGCTTGCTGGTGATGCCATTGTTGACAGCGTGGGACAGGGTGGTCAGGAGGATGAAGACCAAAGAGGAGCAGCTTCTAGGTCACTTGGTGACAGTTCTGATTCCAGATTCCCACGCAGAGCTGGCCATTTCGGTGTTTAAAGCCTCCCCCTCCTCCCCCTCCTCCCCTTCCTCCCTCCCCTCCTCCTGTAGTATATACAACAACATAAAATTTACCATATGTGAATTCTTATGTCTTAAGATTACATATTCTTATGTCACCTTAGTGACATTCTGTATCTTCACAACGTTGTGCAAACATTACCATTAAATAGTTCCAGAACATTCTCATCACTTTGAGAAGGAAGCTTATGTCTATCATCTGAACTGAGAGCCAGTGTTTTATCTCTAGGCTATATATACAAAGTGCCCTGAGTGGAAATTTGAGTATGTAAACTGTGTGTGTCTATTATGGGTGTGCAGGTGCATGTGTGCAGGTATGTGCACATGTGTTTGGAAGCCAGAGGACAACCTCAAATGTCGGTTTGCTTTGAGACAGTCTGTCGCTGAGCCTGGGGCTTGTTGACTGGGCTAGACTAGACTGACTGGCCAGGGAGGGCGGGGATATACCTGTCTCCACCCCAGTGCTGGGATTACAAGTGCACATCTCCCCACCCAACATTTTAATGTTGGCACTGGGGTTCGAACTCAGGTCCTTGTATTTGCAAGGCAAGTACTTTACCTGTTATCTCCCAAGCCTAGGAATATGTAAATTTTAAAAATGATACTTGACATGTCATTTTAGTGACATGTTCAAAGTTATAAAGTTTTTAAAATAATGCATCGACTTAAGAACACTGCTTTTCTCTGTCTTTCACTGTGTGAGATGTTCTCACAGTCTGTCACTGACCGTGGCAGTGTCTGCCTTTCTAGTCCCCAGGACCTTTCTGCATCAGCCTCCTGACATGATGACTGTGTTCATCACCCCACAGTCCACAGAGGGTGGCTACTTCCTATTAATCAAGAACATGTTTCTGTTTGTTTGATGTGCATGTGTGGTTTGCCTGCATGTATGTGTCCCTCTGCATGCACTGCCCGTGAAGGTCAAAAGAGGGCATTGGATCCCTTGGAACTAGAGTTACAGATTACTACAGCCACCATGTGGGTGCTGGGAACCAAACCCGGCTCCTCTGCAAGGAGCAACTAGTGCTTTTCACTGCTGAGCCATCTCTCCAACCCTGTATTCATTTGTTAATAACAGATTTTTTTTGAAATATAATTCACATGTCATGAAATCACAGTTTGAAATAAGTAATTTGGTAAGTTTTAGTCTCTTTACAGAATTATACAACCATCACCTCTATGTTGTTCCAGAACCCTCTTAACACCTCAAAAGACCCAGTGGTCACCCAGTGATCAACAGCTGTTATCTCTCTCCTCCCTCCCTAACCCTGACTCTGCCTCCCACCCATCTGCTTCCTGTCCTTTGATTCACCTGGCCTCCGCTGATCCTATAAACAGACTCACATAACATGTAGCCTTTATGACTGGCTTCTTTCAAGTAGCAGGTTTTCATCCTTGTGGTCACATGTCAGTACTTCACTCTTTTTGATGACTGCATTCTATTCCATTTTTTAGAAACATCACCCTTTGCTCATTGGATGGATGTTTGACAGTCTCCGTCTTTGGACTGTTGTCACTAGTAGTCATATCTTTCTGCTGACCACCTCTGTATGATTATCCTCACTTTATAGACAAACATTAAAGCTGCTATGACAGTGCTCTCCTCTGTCTGAAAGTCAGTCTTGCCTTAGCTTAGCTATGTGACTCTGAAAAAGAGAAGTTGCTTCCTCAGTCAAGCTGGCAGCCCAGAAGCCCAGGACTTCAGTCATACCAGACAGTCCAGGGGTCCTGCACTCCAGGCCGGCCTGCTAGGGTCCTTTCTGCTTGTCTCTATAGAGAGACAAAGACCCTCACTGATACACTATCTTAACAGCCCTCCCCCTGGACTTACTCAGGTGCAGAGGCGAGATGGGGCCTTCCAGAAACCAGCTCCTGGGGGTCCAGATGAAGCCAGGACCCTCTGAAGCCACCGGCCCCTCCCACCCTGCTGTCCAGCTGCTGGTGCAGCTCCATCTCTGGTGGCTCCTTCTGATGCCAGCAGGTGAGTGCGTGCCACTGCCAGGACTTCGTCTCGTGGCCATGCCTCAGGGGGCACCGAGGAGCTGCTTGCAGTCCAACCGGCTGCGTCCTTAAGGCCACAGGGGGCCATCAGGGTCATTGGCTGGTTTCACAGGAGAAGGTGGGCCTGTCGCAGCTCTGGTACCAGCAGCTGTGTCACCTTGAATGCCCCCAAGCCTCAGTGTCCTCACCTGCAAAAGGAAAGCAGTGTAAAGTGCCAGCCATGGCTGCTGTGTGGATGTGGGAGGCTTGTGCCCAGCACACAGGCTTGGGTGGGTATGCAGGGGACACATGGCTGGATGGGTATGTGAGACACACATGGGTTGGGGCTGGGTGTAGGACACACACGTCTGGGTGGGTGTGGGACACACATGGCCGCTGTTGCATTGCTGTTCTTTCTGTCCCGGATGGTGCTGCTGCTTTCCTGGCGTTTTCTCTGCTGCTCGGGCAGCAGAGGCCTGGAGTGAGGAAGCTGTTGCAGTAGGAGAGGATGGGGACAGACACAGCAGACAGTTCTGTAGAGCTTTGTCCAGCTGACAGGAACTGGCTAAAACTTTGGTTTAGGAAAAACTCAGGTATCCCGCATGGGAGAGGATGTCCTGGAGGACATTAGTGGCTGGCCTGAAACATCAGTGGGAGGGAAGGCAGTCCACTACCAGCCAGGCTCACAGCAGTGGGTGGAGGTGCTCCCTACGCCATCATCTCCCCTGCATTCCTGTCCCTGGGGAGTTCCTTGGTTCTGGACTGAGATTGGTCTGGTAGGTCTGAGCTTCCCTGCTGGGCTACCCAGCCTTCCTCCCTCCTTCCCTCCCTCCCTTCTTGCCTCAGGTCAGGAAGGTACTGATAGTGACCTCTGATGGTATGGCATCATGTTAAGTGCTGGTACATATTCTACTGAATACTCAGCAGGATTTGAAAATGGGCTCTGGATTCACATCCCTATTTACAGATGGGCTAACTGAGCTCATGTGGGTGGGGGGAAACTTATATCGGGGGGGACTCGAGTGGGGGGAGTTCATGTGAGGGGAGAGCTCATGTCGGGGGGGTTCTGCTTTGGTGGGAAATGGAAAAGAGACCCTGCAGCCACCTCCCTGGGCCCATGATTCTTCCTCTTCTCTCCTCTCCTTTCTTCATCCCAGTGTTGGCTCAGCGAGGCTCCCACACCCAGGCTGAGGATCGCCTCTTCAAACATCTCTTTGGGGGCTACAACCGCTGGGCACGACCAGTACCCAACACCTCTGACGTGGTCATCGTGCGCTTTGGACTGTCCATTGCCCAGCTCATTGATGTGGTGGGCCTATCTTTTCACTCCATGTCCTCTTGGGATCAGTCTCAAGCCCACCTGACTGTCTCCATGGTTCTCTCTGGATGCAGTCCAGCCCTTCTCCCATAAGCCCAATGGGGACATAGCGTGCCATCACCTGGCCTGCCATGGTACCCCACTGAGGGCACCAGCTGTCAGCAGACAATTTTCTAGAACATGTATCCAGAGCCTCCCAGTACCTGGGAACCTGGGTGCTGGTGGCAAAGTCAGGAGGGTGGCTGGACTCGGGTGTCCAGTGGGTGGGCCTGGAAAGTGTCTCTTATATGCTCTGTCTTCTGAACTGGTTCGTTAGCCTCTCCAACTGCTCTTACTCTGTCTCTGCTCTCTGCAGGATGAAAAGAACCAAATGATGACCACCAATGTCTGGCTGAAGCAGGTAAGGCCTCCCCTGCAGGAAAGGTAAGTGTCCACAGTCCCCAGTGTCATCCAGGGCCCTGACCACTAAAAGGCCAAGGAGCAGCAAGATGCTAAATTCACAGGTCATAATCAGTAGCTGCTTGGGATTCGAGCCAGCTGCCCGCACTGCTGGTTGCTTCACTTCATGGGCTGGCTTTCATGTAGCCAGGCTCTGAGTCCACTGCCCAAGAATGTCACCCATGAGCTCTAAGATACCGCTTTCCTGGAAGCAGTCATTTCATAGTCCCAGGTTCTGAGGGTCGGTTCACAGAGCACCTCACTGACTTGTCATCCTGGCCATACAAGAGGGCTTGATTTTTCATTTTACAGTGAGAAAAACCAGGAGTGCTGTGCAGCTAGGCCAGACAAGGAGGCACCCTGGTGTGCCCAGCTCCAATGCATCTCCTTCCCTGAGGCTCCGAGTGTGTGCTGCCTGACAAATGGATCTGGAGCTCACAGGCTTAAGCAATTGACCCTTTAATCTGGTTGGCAGCTCCCTCTGCTTTGTGGGTATCTACTAGAGTACTTGGGGGCATCTCTAGTTCATTGAGAATTATCTCAGATGGTTTCCCTTACAGGTCTATCTCTTGAAGGGATGTCCGGAAGTCTCTAGAAGGTTCTGGAAGTCTGGGTTCCCGGCCCCTCCAGGCATTTTCTGTGTCCTTTGCTAGAGATACTCTGGCAGAAGAGTTGTTCGTCCTCACTAGGTCCTGAATGGTTTCTAAATTAGATACTTGGGTTGGGAGACTCTGAACCAATGCTTCTGATTCTGATACCTCACCCCTGAGACACTAGAGGTCTCAAGGCTGACAAACAGATGCACCAATGTTGACAGACTAGGAAAAGAACTTGGAAAGCCACATAGTTATGCTATGACGGGACAGGTCCTAGGTTACCACAGTTGTCCTGGTCAGCTAGGCCAGACCAGAACCCCATTTTGGGGACTTGAAAGTACAGCTTAGTTTGGCAGAACGCTTACCTAGCATACATGAAGCACGGGGTTTGATTTCCAGCATGACATAAACTAGGCATGATAGCTCATGCCTATAATCCCAACGCTTGGAAGGTGGAGGCCACAGGATTGCAAATTTAAGGTCATCCTTGGCTATATAGCAAGTGGGAGGCCAGGGTGGGCTACATGAGACCCTGTTTAAAAAACAACCCCCAAAAACCTGGTTGTAAGATTCACTTAGACCTATCCAATAGGCACATAGTTGGGGCCCAGTGCATCCTCTCACTGCTCGGCCCCCTGGACAGGGAGATCCTCAGAGCATAGTTAGGAGGTCCCAGGTAAATCCCTTGTCTTTCCTGTATGCCTCTGGCCTGAAATGAGCGAGTGCATGATAGATGCATGCAGGGCTCATGGTGTGTGGTGGAATGGGAACAAAGACGGCTGGGGACAAGTGTGCGGTGTACCAGGACTTCAGCTACTAAACAGAGCAAAGCGGGTTGCTTATACGAGGCAGCTTACCTGGCTCTTAGGTCAGAGCCCTTCCCTGGCCTTACAACACCTTCTAATAATGCCAGATCGGGTGAGGGCCTCTGGGGGACCCTTGAGTCCCACAGCTCAGTTCAGATGGTCTCGGGATACACCCACCTCCACAGTGGGGGACCCTGATGTCATCCCCTCCCCATGAACAGGAGTGGAACGACTACAAGCTGCGTTGGAACCCAGCTGACTTTGGCAACATCACCTCCCTCAGGGTCCCCTCGGAGATGATCTGGATCCCCGACATTGTCCTCTACAACAAGTAGGAAGCCAGGGGTCCTGGGAGGGCCTGGGCTGGGTCCTGGGAAGGACTAGGAAAGTGAACCCTGTCCAGGCACCACCTAGTGTTCACTAAGCTGACCTACTTAGCTGAGACTCTTCCTGCTGTTGATTCCTTTCTTTATGTTCTTCCACTTGTATGCAACATTTATTGAGCACTTACTGTGTATCAGCATCTGGCCTCATGTTAAGTGGAACAAAGTTTGTATTCTTTTAAAAAATGTGGCATAGATTCTCTACAAGTAAGTGCCCAAGGTTTGGGTTTTGGAGGATGACAGTATTGGAATGATATGTTGCATCGCCAGGTGGCACTTTGAAGGAGAAAACACACTCGTGCTCTCTCTTTGGTTGTGCTGCCTTCTAGTTGCTCATTGTGTCCGAGACTCAAACACTGAATCTCAACATGACAACAAGAAGCTACCAGGTGGGAGCTAAAAGTGGGAGCGAGAACCTCAGGTCAAAAGTTAATTCACTTATTAATTCAAGTATCTCTCGAGGGCTGGAAAGATGGCTCAGTAGGTAAAAGCACTTGCTGTGCAAGCAAGAGAACCCAAGTTTGAATCCCCAGTACCTAGGTTTTGTGTGTGTGTGTGTGTGTGTGTGTGTGCGTGCGTGCGTGTGTGTGTGTAAAACCCCAGCATTAGGGTGGGGGACAGACAGATAGATCCTAGGACCTCACTGGCCAGCCAGTCTAGCCAAAATGGTGAACTCCAGGTTCCGTGAGAGACTCTGTCTCAAAAAATAAAGGTGGGAAATGACTGAAAAAGACACTGAATGACAACCTTAGCAGTCTACATGCATGGTACCTGCACACACAGATGTACGTACACCACACTCACACACATACACACACACAGAGGTCTGATAGAAGAATCAGAAATCTATGCTTTTGTTTATGTTTGGAATTAGCTAAAGAGTCATTGAGATGTCAAGATGTTAAAACTTAAATGATGGTGTTACATTTTTCCAATGCAGGACTTGGGGGCAGCGGGGGTGGGGTGTGGGGGAGCACTATGGCTTCCTTGAGCTACAAATAGGCTCTGTGGATATAGTATAGAATGTCTGTCAACCCCCCAGGCAGGTCTAATACCTCAGGTGCCTGCTGTTTGATACTGCTGTGAGATTCACTCCTGCCATCCTTTTCTGTGCCCTCGAGCCGGCACCAAAGATCCTTCTGGTTTCTGCTTTCTTCTGAGAGGTCGGAAGCAAAGTCCTAGAGTCAGACATGAGTTTCAAGAGGGTTAGTAAGGCATTAGTCAATGATACCTGAGAACAACTAAAAGTTCTAGCAGGACAAAGGCTAGTCCAAACTCTTGCAGGCATTTGAAGAACCATGTGCCTCACACCCTCCTCCAGGTTAACAGGTAAAAGGTTCGTGAAATTGCTGGTCCCATCCCTCAAACGGGAGCTTGTTGCCATCTAGTGGTAGTTTTGTGAAATGACCAAAATTATCCCTACAGGTCTGAGTTGAATGTACGAATCAAGTAGGTATCAGGTGCTAGAGGATGAGGATTTAGGTAAGAGATCATGCCTCATGTTCCTAGTGGCTGAGGATGGACTGCAGAAGGTTTCTTCAGCAAAGATTTTAGGTCTCTTCTGAGCAAGAAACAAAAGATCCAGATAGAAAAGTCATGCTCTTCCCCTCCTGAAGCTGATTCTCTGCTTATTGGTGAGGAAAAACACTAGAAAATACTTGTTACTGGGCTGGCGAGATGACTTAGCAGGTGAAGGTGCTTGCTGCCAAGCCTGATGCTCTAAGTTCGATTCTCCAGATTCTCCCCCACATAATAAACAAATGTATATTTTTTCTTTTTTTGGTCATTTTTGAGACAGGGTCTTCCTGTAGCCCCAGCTGGCCTGGAACTCACTATGTAGACTAGGCTGGACTTGAACTCACAGAGATCCACCCACCTCTGCCTCCTGAGTGCTGGGATTAAAGGCAGTGCACAACCATGCCCGGCTCCAAATAAATTTTTTTTTTTAAATCATTCTAGGGGCTAGAAAGATGGATCAGCAGTTTAGAGCACTTGCTTGCAGAGGACCTGGGTTTGATTTCCAGAACCATCCTTAACCATCCTTAACTCCAGTTAACTCCAGTGCTCTCAACACCCTCTTCTGACCTCCAGGTCTGGGGCCATTGCACAACACAGGTGCACTGACATGCATGCAGGCAATGTGCTCATACACGTAAAATAAATTTTAAAAATTACAAAATTAAAAAAAAAATCACCCTTGCTAGTATGGTGGAGTATACCTATAATCTCAGAACTCAGGAACTGAGACAGGAGAATTACAGGTTCAAATCCAGCCATCAAGTTTCAGGCCTGCCTGAGCTGTATATGGAGATCTTCATTTAAAAAGTCACTCTAAAATGTTAGCTGGATAAAAAGAGGTGACTAAACTACAAATATTCCATGATTTCAAATACATAAAACTAGCCATGGTGCATGCCTTTAATTCCAGCACTCAGGAGGCAGAGGTAGGAGGATCCTTGTGAGATCAAGGCAAACCTGGTCTAGGGGCGATAGGGAGACCCTGTCCTAACCCTCTCCTGAATCAAATATATAAAACCGGTTAAAATGCAATTTATGACAGTTGAATATATAATATCAAAATGACACTACTTTTTAATTAGTTAAAATTGGGCCTGGAGAGATGGCTCAGTGGTTAAGAGCACCGGCCACTCTCATAGAGGACCTGGGTTGAGTTTCCAGTACCCACATGGCAGCTAACAACTGTCTGTAGCTCTAGTTCCATGAGATCTGATGCCATCTGTGGACATTGCTGGCATGTGGTGCAGTAACATACATGCAGACAAAACACTCATACACATAAAAATAAAATAAAATTACTTTAATTTCTTTTAAAATATTTTATTTATTTTTATTCTGTATGTATGAGTGTATTGCCTGCATGTATGTAAGTGCACCTGTAACATGCAATGCCCATGGAGGTCAAGAGAGGTCACTGGATCCCCTGAACTGAAATTAGGGATGGTTGTTAGCCACCTTGTGGATGCTGGGAACCAAATCCAGGTCCTCTGAAAGAGCAGCCAGTGCTCTTAACCACTGAACCATCTCTCCGCCCTTATATTCTGCCTTCTGCAATTAAAACTACGGTGTTTGCAAAGGCAGGAGAGATCCACACACTTGCATGAAATGCACCACTTGACCAGTTGACAGCTGATTTGTTGACGGGGTGGCCTGCTGCCAGCTTCCTAGAGGAGGCGGGTGTGCAGAGCCCCAGCTCCTCTCCTCTCCCCAGTGCAGATGGGGAGTTTGCAGTGACCCACATGACCAAGGCCCACCTCTTCTTCACGGGCACCGTGCACTGGGTGCCCCCGGCCATCTACAAAAGCTCCTGCAGCATCGATGTCACCTTCTTCCCCTTCGACCAGCAGAACTGCAAGATGAAGTTTGGTTCCTGGACCTACGACAAAGCCAAGATCGACCTGGAGCAGATGGAGCAGATGGTTGACCTGAAGGACTACTGGGAGAGTGGCGAGTGGGCCATCGTCAATGCCACCGGCACCTACAACAGCAAGAAATACGACTGCTGCGCAGAGATCTACCCTGACGTCACCTACTATTTCATCATCCGCAGGCTGCCTCTCTTCTACACCATCAACCTCATCATCCCGTGCCTGCTCATCTCCTGCCTCACCGTGCTGGTTTTCTACTTGCCCTCTGAGTGCGGTGAGAAGATCACACTGTGCATCTCCGTGTTGCTGTCGCTCACCGTCTTCCTGTTGCTCATCACTGAGATCATCCCGTCCACCTCGCTGGTCATCCCGCTCATCGGCGAGTACCTGCTCTTCACCATGATCTTCGTCACTCTGTCCATCGTCATCACGGTCTTTGTGCTCAACGTGCACCACCGCTCCCCCAGGACCCACAACATGCCCCACTGGGCGCGGGCGGCCCTGCTAGGCCTTGTGCCTCGGTTGCTGCTGCTGAACAGGCCCCTGCCTCCCACAGAGATCCATGACCCCCAAGCTCCAAAGCTCAGTCCAACTTATTACTGTCTTGAGACCAATATGGATGCTGAAGAAAGAGAAGAGTCAGAGGAGGAGGAAAGCAGATGTGTGTGTGCAGGCCTCCCGGCCCCTTCCTTGGGTATCCTCTATGGCCATGGCAGCCTGCACCTGGAGGCCTCAGAGCCTAAGACCATGGCTCCATCGGGGGAGAGTGAGATCTTGCTGTCACCTCAGATCCAGAAAGCACTGGAAGGTGTGCAGTATATTGCGGACCAACTGAGGGCTGAGGATGCTGACTCTTCGGTGAGTTGGACTGAGGGAGGGACTTTCCTTGGGTGACTCAGCTTAGGAGGGAATAGTACCACCTTAGGTAACTTCTTTCCTCAGTCATCCCCAAGGAGTCTGGACTCAACTATGAGAAAGGACGACTGGTTGGCAGTTCTTTAGATAGTTCCTGGCAGGTGACAAGAAAACCACAGGGCCCTTTATTTCACTCTGCTCAGCCCAGCTGGGAGACAGAGAGCTGAGAGGGAAATGCTCAAATGCTGGTCTGGACCGCCTCTGTCCAAACTTTCTCATAAGGATGTAGAATGCATCTACAGAGGCAGAGACCAAGTCCAAAGGCACCAACCACCCCCACACATAGACCAAGTCCAAAGGCACCAACCCCCCCCCACATAGACCAAGTCCAAAGGCACCAACCCCCCCCCGCCCCCACATACATCCTGTGTTGAAGGGTCTCCTCTCCTCCCTGTTCACGGACTGAGGATTTTGTGGCCTTTCATATCCACACACAAACCCTGTGGTCTCTCAGCTGTACCAGGGTGACCTCCCCTCCCCTTAGTGTTCAGAAACTTCATATCCTCTTATCAGCCGAGGGAAGAACCGAAGAACGGAAGGCCTGATGTTACTGGGTGTTCTTGTTGAATAGATAAGAACATTAATCATCAATCTAGGAACGTGTAAGAATTGAGACCCCCTGGCCTGGGCTGTGAACTGGAGAGCTATAAAACGTCAGACCCACCCACTCCATCTGGCCTGGGCCACACCTACCCTCACCAGCCTCTTTACCTGCTGAGTGTTGCATTTGAATCATTCTGACTTGGGCTTGGGAGGGAGACCTTGCCCCCCTGTGGTCCCAGCATCTTATCATGCCCCTCTGGCCTTCTGAGCCTGGAACCATGCAGAAATCTTTGCATGATGTGGAGGGAAGGGTAGGGTAGAATCCCTCAGGGAAGAGTTGGTTTAGCTTTGAGCGAACCCTGTGTCTCCTTCCATTCGCCTCTGTGCTGGGCTAACCTTGGCTACCAGGCTGGTGACTACTGCTTCCGTGGTCCTCCCTGCGGAGGCTGGTGTGGGAGAGATACTTTCCTTCCGAAGGCCTGGCCTTGTCACTGTGAGCCTGCTTCTGCCCGCAGGTGAGGGAAGACTGGAAGTATGTGGCTATGGTTGTCGACCGGATATTCCTCTGGCTGTTCATCATTGTCTGCTTCCTGGGGACCGTTGGGCTCTTCCTTCCTCCGTTCCTGGCTGGGATGATCTGACTCCATGTTCCTTGTGTGGGCTGTAAGGTGCCCTTAGCAGTCATGTCATATGAGGCCAAAACTATCTGCTTCTGGTGCTTCTATGGAGTCCCCAAACTAAACTGATCCAGTCATCAAATCCTTCTTGGCCACTGTGCCACATGATGAGACTATAAAACACGACACCTGTTGTTTAAAGAGCTAGAAAAGTTGAAAGAATTTGGTCTGCGGAAGGTTACGAGGTAGTGGTGACGTGAGGGAGACGATCCAGAGGAGCAGGCCTGATGGTACACACCTTTGATCCCAGCACTCAGGACGTCAAGGCAGGCAGATCTGAGATTGAGGCTAGCCATGTCTACATAGTGAGTTCCAGGCCAGCTGGGGCTACAGTGAGACTCAGTCTCAAAAAAATCAGAAAACACGGATCCTGAAGGAACAACAGGAACCTTAAGGGACAGAAGGGTCAACAAAGTGTTGGAGAGGAACTCAGGACAAAGAAACAGCACAGCTCCAAAGATGGGTACACGGGACAAAGGGAGGCGCCGCGTGGGGAAGGGCTCTGAACAACACTTTGGACTGAGAAATGAGCTTAGAGCACAGGCAGGCTGTGGTGGGGAGGCTGCAAAGGCAGATAGGAGTTACTTTAAACGAGGCCAAGAAAGAAGTTCAGAGTCTCTCTGTATGTCTTTGAGTCGTGTGGGAAATAGCAGAGTTGGATAAGGTCACTTCCAGAGGAGTGGGACATGCAGTGGGGTCCAGATTCCTGGTCGATGCTTGGAGCAGAAGAATGACGTGCAGTTGGGTGCCGGTGGCTGGGCGACTATCCTTCTGGAAACACCTTCAAGCCTCTGGGCCTCCCTGAGCATCGAACCTCCCTGTTCCTTGCAGGAAAGTGGTCCGGTAATTGCTAGCGGAGATCAGGTCCTCCCCAAACTGGCAGAGGATAAGGTAGGGAAGCAATCTCCAGTCAACATTGCCCCAGCTTGTTGGGGACCTTTCCTGCCCTTCAGAGGTTCCTGGTCCCTGATCCCCTGCTCTATCAGCTCCATTTACATAGGAGTTAAGGCCTTTGCTTCAAGCTCCTTCAGTTGCATACTTGTTTGTGGTTGGTTGGTTTGCTTGCTTGACAGGGTCTCCCTAGTCCCAGCCTCTGGAACTCATTATGTAGACTGTCTGGCCTAGATCTCACAGAGACTGGCCTGACTTCGCCTCCAGACTACGGGATTGAAGGCGTGTACCACCACGCCTGGCTCCAGAGGCCAGTACTTGAACACTAGTTGTTCAAGAGACACTAGTTGGTAGACGAGAACATTCTGGACTGCTCTGGGCCTCAAAACAGCTTTATGACATCAAGGCCGCAGGAAGGTTTCCTTCCTCTCCTTCCTTCCCAGAGCCCTGCTGTGCGGCCAACCCGCTGCTCTGAACTGTTCTGTCCCAAGACCCTCCATTGCATGGGAACCCAGAGAACTGGGCGTTCCAGAGTCCTGTCCAGATCCCGAGAGACCAGACTTCAGCAGCTAACAGTGAGGGGCTATGGGATTTGTCAGTAAAAGGATACCAAAGCAGGAGGCAGAGGAATAAGTATCTGGCTTCTCTCCGTCTTGAGATGCTCACATTTGGAACCCACACAATGCTTTGACAGATCTAGAGGAAACCTGCTCACCAGTGATACCACTCCAGGCCTCGCTGCCACATGTCCTGAGACCCTAGTCAGTCGCTATTTCGGGTCTTATCTACTCCTTCCTGTGACTGCAGCCTGCAGCCCCCCCACCCCGTGATTTCCTGGTGGGATGGGATGTTCACCTTGTTATCCACATCTCCCATCCACCTTGCATGTGGGAAAAATGAAATAAAGCCTAGACTGCTGCTCTCAACAGTGCTGTCCCATCACACCAGACACCCCCATGTCTTTGGCAGCCACCAGGACCCTCCAGAACCCAGTCAGGACAGGCATGTCCTGTGGGGAGGAACTACTCTGTGTCCTCGTGGAAGGCTGCCCTTGGGACAGGTGCCTACTGCCCACATGGGGGCAAAGGGTAGGAGCACACGCCTGGCCCCATGTGAAGTGTTACCACACATTCTTCTCATCAGCATCATCGGGGCTGTGGTTCCAAGTCACTTTCTCCCACAAAGAGCAGATCCAAGAACACAAACCACAAAGCAAATGGTAATGATTTTAATTCAGCCACAAGTCAGATAGAAAGAAGGTAAAAGAATGTTCTCCACAAACACAGAAGGAAAGAAGCAGAGGAGACAAGGGAGGAGAGAAAAAGGGTGAGAAAAGGAGGTGAAAGAGGGACGAGAAGATGAGGGGAAATGCAGGAAGCCGCAGACGTGGTTCAACAGCCCGTCTGGCCCCTGAGCCTCTGCCTCTTCCCCGCGACGCTCAGTTTGGTAACAGCACAGAGCCCTGAACCTGGATCCCCAACCAGCTTGTTCCTGAAGTATGGCCCACGGCTGTCTGTCCAGATCCAACTCACATTAAATAAATTCCAATATACACTGTACAAGAGAGCTAGGCCCAGCCCCCCTCTCACCAGCCTCCCTCCAAACAAAGCCCCTCTCTGGCCCCTCTATACCAGGGGTCCCCCAAGGGCTGAAGAGGAAGGAGAAAGGGTAGATTGGCTTTTGAATGTCCATGCAGAAAGCCACCTTAGCATTTAAGGGGCACAATCACTGTGACTCCAGTGAGGTCCCAGCACCCAGGCTGGGGCAAGAGGGAGTGGCTAGTGGCAAGCACCCCCTATGAACTACATGTCACCCAACCCTGTGTCCATGCCCAGAATCCCCTCTGTTCAGGTGCAGCCTGAGCAGCGCAGTCTGGGGTGGTGTGGCGTGGCGTGGGGAGGGGGGTCGTGCAAGTGGTGAAGGAAGGACTCCCCTCGGCCTTTCCCAGAAGACCACGTGACCAAAGGCAAGGCAGGAAAGGTAGACCACGACAGGCAGGGGTGGAAGCAGGCAGAAGGCCCCACGCTGGGTCACTCAGCAGGCGGGTGGGCCAGATTGGCCAGAACCTTGGCCTGGTCCACAGCATCCAGCAGGTTCTTGGCATCTACAGCCAGGGTATGGGAGGCCGTGAGCATCTGCCGTTTGCACTCCTCACTCAGGGAGGTCACAGCATTCTGCTGGGCCAGCCGCATCTTGTTGATAAGCTCTGCCAGGTCTTTGTTGAGCAGTTTCTGGGTCCCCTCAATCTGGTGGGTTAGCGCACAGGAAAGGCTGAGTGAGTGCATGGCAGGGAAGGGTGTCAGCCAAGACACTGATTATTTCCCCGAGAGTGACCTGTTCCCAAGGCTGGCTGAATCCAACCCTCTACAGGCTGGAACTGCTCTACGAGTGAGGCTGCAGGCCTTCTAGACCATGCACCCTGGAATGATGGAGCCTGACGTTGCCTTTCTTTATCACAGCGTCCCTGCACACTGGTTGGAGGTCCAGTGCATCCACCAACTGTGGTGGTTGAACGAGACTGTCAACCTGATGGGCTTTAGAGTCACCATGGAAACAAACCTCTGTGTGTGCTTGCCTATGAGGGAGTTTATGGATTGGGTTAACTGAGTGGGAAGAACCACCCTAAATGTGGGTGGCCCCATACCATGAGCTGGGGTCTTAGGAGGACTGAATAAAAAGGATAAAGGGAACTAGCACCAGAACTCACCATTTTCCACTTCCTGACTGGGGACACAGTGTCCACAGCCCCCTCCCTCTCCCCCACCAGCCTTCCCTGCCATGATGGACTGTGAGTCAAGACAGACCTTTTCTCAAGTTGTTTTGCTAAAGCACTAAGAAAAGTAACTAATACGCCTATGTTTTGACTGTCTGTTGTCAAATCAAGATATCAGACCCTCATTTTCATTTAAATGTTTTTGGGCCATTTTATTTCCAGTGCTTAGTATGGCATGAGAGACACCTGTTAGAAGAGATGGGGGATAAAGGTGTGGTAACTGAACAGTCCAGTCAAGCCCTCTCACCTGACCTGCACTAGGAAATTCCCCCTGTAAGCCGGCCAGGTCCTCAGGAGCCATCTCAGCCCTCTGGTGGCATCTGCCCAGCTGGGGCTCCTCAGTGGATTCCTGCTGTCACTCAGATGGAAGCCAGACCTGCCTCTGCCCTGTCTTGCCTTGCCTTGAGCAGCCAGAGATAGTGGGAGCCACATGACAGGATGTGCCACATGGCTGACCACTAAAAGGCAAGGTGTCGGAGTGCTGCATTTTCCAGACAGGCCACTGTTCAGCATCCCACAGCTATAGGAACACAAGACTGTCAGCTCTGTATGCGCATTCTCTCACAGTGCTGGAGGTCAGGAGTCCCATAGGGGGCTAAAGTCAAGATGTCCAAAGGGCTGTGTTCCTTCGAGAGGGTGTAGGGAGAGTGTGCTCTGCCTTTTCCAGGTCTGAGGGTGTGTGTTCCTTAGCTCGTGGCTCCTTCCAGCAGAGGCATCCCTCTGCCTTCAGCTGCTGTCCTCACATCTGACCCTGCCTCCCTTTGAATACTTCAGTATAACCTATTCAGGTTGAGACCCATGTAAAGTACTCTGTGTGGGGGTCATGTCTTCTGGGACATTATTCTGCCTACTTCAGGCACCATTTCAACATAGCACCAGGACTCTCATTTGACTTTAGTGAAAGTTTATTTCAATGACATATTTGCTTTAACCTGACCACCAGGTAAGGCCTGGTGGGAGGACGGAAACCAAAGTGTACTAGTTGGTTTCAATTGTCAACTTGACACACCTGAGAAGAGGGAACCTCAACTGAGGAAGTTCCTCCATTGGACTGGCTTGTGGCCGTGTCTATGAGGCATTTTCCTGATGGTTGAGTGATATGGGGGGCCCAGCCCACTGAGGGTGGTGCCCCCCCCCCCCGGGTTGTAAAAGCAGAGGAGGAAGCCAGTAAGTGGCGTTCCTCCAAGGTGTTTGCTTTACTTTCCGCTTCCAGGTTCCTGCTCTGACATCCCTTGGGACATGTAAGCCAAATAAACCCTTTCTTCTCCAAGCTAGTTTTGGTCAGAGTGTTTTATCACAGCAAGAGAAAGCTGACTAGGACAGAAGGTGTGCCTGTCATTGCACGTACTCATTCAGGAAGAATTCATTGTGCTTATCTAAGACCCAGACTAAGAATTTCACCCCCAAAGACAGGACAGGTCCTGGGCCTGGCTCAGGTCCTGGTGGTGCCTGCTAAGATGCTCTCTGGAGCAATCTGCTGGGAACTGTGTGGGCAGAAATGAGGCTGCCCACGTAGCCTCAGTGAGCTTCTGATGGGAAATACAGCTAGGAATGGGGGAGGCACAGTGGAGAGTGACCGATGACGCACTGTGTGGAAGGAGGACACTCACCTCTGTCCTAGACGACGATGGTAGGGAGGGCAAGAGATCGTCCACGCTCCCGATGAGCTTCCGCAGGTTCAGTCCCACGTTCTAAGAGAACAAGGGTGAGGCAACTGTTACCATTCCCTTTTAGAAAAGCCAGGATCTCCCAGGAATGCACATCAGGATGGCACTTGCCCTTTGAGGCTGCCTGGGACTGGACTCCCTAGGGTCCTCTGGTTTCCCTGGGGTCTGCTGGGCTGGCCAAGGAGTGGGGTACAGTGCTTTTCCTTCCAGGTTAGGCTGGGCAACCCCTACCTCCCCAACCCGCTCCTGCCCTCTCAGTCACCTTCACCACCACCACATAGCCCTCGGGGGGCAACTGGCTGAGCTCGTTCTTGAGTTCCAGCACAGCCTGCACCAGTGCCATGACGTTGAAGTACACTGGGTCGTCAGTCCTGTCCAGGTTGGCTGTGGGCTGAATGGACTGAAAGGGGAGGACAGATGGCTGGTGATCACGGTGGCCATGGTGGCCCAGGTGATCTCAAAGTTTCTCAGGTGATTCTCCTGGGGATTGCCTGATATTGAGAATCATGCCTCCAGAGCCAAGAAGACAGTGGACAGTAGGATGCTAGAAACTGCGAGAGCTCAAGAAAGGAAGGGCCCCCACTTCCTCTCCCAGGCTGAGCCAATGAGCTTCCCCCCAGGTCAGGCAGCAGACACAGGAGACAAGAAATTGGCTCTCCTCCCATTCTGTCACAAATTAGTTACAAGGCCCTAGGCAAAGCACACCTCCCTTTCTGGGCTTTATCTCTACAGTGATGACACAGGACTGGATTATTTTGGAGGGCCTCTGAGGGTTTCAAAGTCTATGATCTTCAAGAGTTGTAACCCAGCTCAAATTCATCCGCGTCTTTCACGGATCCAATACATACCTGTGCGCCCAGCCGTGGTGGCTTCTGTGGGGGCCCTGTGAACTCAGCTACAACAGAAAGGACAGGGAGTGGGTTAGGGTCTCAGCACCTGGGCTTTCTCTTTTTACTGATTACCAAGTCAACTCCCCTCCTCCTCCACCAGGAGACCCCAAGAATGTGAAAACCAAATTCCAAGAAGAGTGCCAGGGAAACAACATCCCGTTCCTCCTGGCTTCCCAGTGGCCAGTAACCAGATCTGTGGTCTACAGCATAGAAAGAAAATGAAGGCAGAGGTGAGTGAGTGCAGCGGGTGTGTGGAGCCCCTGCCCTGGAACGCTTCCTTCCGGATGGACATAGCCTGAGGCAAAACAGTGTTGGCACAGACCATCCCCAGGGAAGAAACCCACTCTCTGCAGGAGGCAGGGTCCGTGGAACCCGCCCTGGTGCAGGGGCAGCTTGGGGGGATGGCGCTGTAGGACGTGGCTTGTGACACCACCGTCTCTACTTCGAATAAGTGACAGCACACACAGCAAGTCAGTGTGCTTGCTTCTGCCCTCCCCACCACCAAGAAGCACGTCATCCTAGGCAGTACCGCCATCCTAGGTAGCCGGTTCCCTTGCACTCCCAGGGTTAATTTTCATCTGAGATCGTTAGCTCAGAAAAAGACCTTGGAACCCAGTCCACCTGTACTCCAATCTAAGCTGAGCTAATTAGTAGTTGGATGATTGTGAACAAGCCACGTCATTATCCTGTGCCTCAGTTTCATCTGTGAAATCGAGGTGAACCATACCTACCTCAGGCGATGACATAGCTCTTGAGCCTGACTGTCCTAGGTTCTTCGAGACTCCTATCATTATTATTGTTGTTATTGGGATTATTATTGCTGTTGTTATTACTATTGTTATTAGCTGCATCCACAGCCCCACCCCTCATCCCTCCTTGCCTTCAGCAGAGGCTTCGGAGATCTTTGGGGCTTTGTCTCTTCCATCCCTGTGGCCTGGGGAAGACCAGTGGGGATTAGGACGGTAGGTGGAGGCCTGACAAACAGCCTCCCAGGTGATGAATGGGAAGTAGAAACAGAAAGGGAGAGACAATTCCCAACTCATCTGAAAAATTCATTTGGGAGATAAAGGAAGAGAAGGCGCAAAGCAGCTAGCAACTTCCAGAGAAGATGAAGAGGAGGCAGGTGGAGAGTGGCGGGCTGGGAGGGACAGAGGGGAAGGCTCCATCCAAAGCCTAAGTGACTCGGAATACTCAGGATGAAACAAGGCAGATGGTGGTCCTTTCTTCTTATAAGTACAGACAACATTGCTGCTCCTTGGTGGGCAGCGATCAAGGCCAGGGGCCCCACATGTCCCAGACAGAAACTCCCCCTAAGAAAGGGCAGAGGCACTCACTGTAGCCAGCCTCCTTCTCTGGGGTCTGCAAGAAAGGGAGGAAAAGAAGAGTCACTCCTATGGCTCTGGGGACCATCCTATTCCCTCAGTCCCATGGCCTTGTGGGGTTAGAGATTAAAACCACGGGGAAGAGCTCCTGACCATGAGTGACCTATCTAGGGGTCCAAGGCAGCACAAAGGATGTGGGTGCTGGGGCTGGAGAGATGGCTCAGTAGTTAAGACCACTGGCTGCTTTTGCAGAGGACCCAGGTTCGGTTTCCAGCACCCACATGGCGGCTCACAACCACCTATAACTCCAGTTCCAGGGAATCTGACATCCTCTTCTGCCCTCTGCAGGTACTGTGTGACACAGATGCATTTACATGCATGCAGACAAAACACTCACACGTATAAAATAAAAATAATAAAAAATTTTGAAAAAGATGTGGGCCTAATGGGGCTTTCAGAAGAGGAGTGTGGGGTCCGCCTAAAGGGCAGAGACAGGCACGTGCAGGGGGTTGGCACAGAGATCTTGAATGGATTAGATAGGCCTGGGCTTGGAGCCAGAGGCCTTTCCTGGTGACTTACCAATGGGGATTTGTCATTCATATAAACCATGGGGTCCTGCAGAGAAGATCAAAGCAAAGGACTTAGGGTTCTGGAGCATGGAGGATGCATGGCGAGCATTCACCAGTGAGAAGGAAGGAAGGGACAGCCGCCCCCGGCCCCATGCAGGCTCACCAAGCATCTCTCCTCCCGTCTCAGCCACTGGGAATCTTCCGCCATCTGCTTCTGCTGCTTGTCCAGGATCTGCCGCATCTTGATCTTCTCGGCCTCCCAGAGCTGCTGGGCCTCCTCTCGGCTGCTGGGGCGGATGAAGTCCTCCTCCTGCAAGGACAACAGCCTCCATGAGGTCTATCCTCAGACCCAGAGCAAGGACAATCCCCTGAAGAGCCCCAGGGGAGCTAGCCCTTGGCCTTGTCTGCTAGTCTTTTCTTATCTGTTCTTAAACTCACAGCCACAGATGCAGACAGTCACTATTCAGTGTCTGCTTCACACATGTGCCCAGTGGCAATAGGAATGCATGCTTCAGAGCACACTGTCTCTCATGCACTGGGTTCAAACTGTCACATGATCTGCCAGTGACATTTTATTTTCAGCTGACTGCCCTGATATGATTTTCCCAGCTGACATTTATGATGGCTGCTGACATTTCATAAACTTGGAAGATCAAAGCCAGCACTTTTCTTGACGTAAGCCCTGTGGTGCAAGCTTCGAGGAGGCTGTCCACAGTGGGGCTTTCTTGAGCTCCAGGTGCACAGTACTGTTTGTGCCCATCAGTCATACCTGACTACCAAAACACATTCTTGGTTAAGACAGCCTGAATGATGTGACTGAAGATTAAAAGAAACGAATGAGCTAAGAGACTAGATGAAGAAGGAAACTTCATGTTTAGCTTTATAAATGTAAGAGAGCTACTTTACGGTGGTTTGCATGAGGAATGTCCCTCAGAGGCTCATGAATTTGGACCAGTTGGTGGCGTTGTTTGGGGAGGTTATGGAACTTTTAGGTCGGGGATGCTTGCTGGAGGAAGTACATCACTGGGGCCGGCTTTGAGAGTCTGTGGCCTTTTCCCACGTCTGGTTCACTCTATTTCCTGTGTGCAGTCTTGTCTTGTCTTGCTCTTGTCTTGCTGCCTAGCCTTCCCCATCACCTCTCTGGAACTGTACGTCAAAAACTCTTCCTTAAGTTGCTTTTGCTTGTGGTGTTTTATCAGAGCACCAGAAAAGTACCTAACTCTGGTCTTCGCTCACCTGTGGTGCTTTGGAGCTTTCACAGTTTGGGTGGATAAACGGGCATTAAGGTTTTCCTATTTTCCTTCAATGTGCCCAGGGATCATTCACATAATTATTTGCTCAGTCCGTACAAACAACTTTGCCTTTTATCTACTGTGCACGACTCTGGCAGCCTCCTGAGTCTACTGGAGGGAGAAAGCGGGTGGGAGTCCTCTTGATGGTGTAAAGCTGTTGTGAGTGACAAGGTCCTTCTGTGACATGAACACCAGCAGTTCCTATTATGGCCTGATGGTGGCCCCTAAGGTTCATGTGTTGGAACTTAATTTCCAATGCAGCAATGTTGAGAGAAGTCTGTATCAGGTGCCTAGATCACAGAAGCTCTGACTTCATAAATGGGTTAACACCACTCACACAGGTGTGGGTCAGTGAGCACAGGAAGAGTTAACCTCCCTGACCTCACTCACCATATGACCCTCCATCACAGACTTTGCACTCTCCAGAACTGTAAGTAATAATAAACTTCTGTTCATTATAAACCAGCCTTTTTCAAGTATTTTGTTATAGCAGCAGAAGGCGAACGAATAGTTGCTTTCTTTTGAAGTGGCCAGTTTACAAGTCACTTAAAGAAAATGCTTTTAAAAAATTCATATGAAGGCCGGGCATGGTGGTACACATCCTTAACTCTCAGCACTTGGGAGACAGAGGCAGGTGGATCTCTGTGAGTCTGAGGCCAACTTGGTCTATACAGTGAGTTCCAGACTAGCTAGGGCTCTATAGTGAGACCCTGTCTTAAAAAAAGTCATATATTCCTTTAGCAAGCCATACTTTGCCAGACCTCTGAATAGTTCCCCCAGTAAACACTATAAAACAGCTTGAGTGTTACAATATTGCTTTAAAATAGTTACACCGAGGCACTAGGGCCTAGCTCAGTGGAATTCAGTTGCCAGTGTTGCTTTCCTACAGCAGTCTTCCTTCTGTCTACTCTGTAACTACTTGTTAAGCAGACGCTATGTGGCAGGCATGAGGCTGGGTGCTGAGAGAACAGTGATTTTCTTTTTAAACACAATGTTCTGTTTTCATAGGGCTAAATAAATAATAGCCAGACCATGTTTTTAGCACTCCTCCATGATACCATCCTGATTGATGTGACGGGGCTAGAGAGGCTCAGTGGAGCCCAGCCAGTGCCAGGCTCAGGCTCCTCAAGCGCCAACACTGACCTAAATAAGCCTCTTTTTTGTGTGAAGTATCAGCCTTGGAGAGTCTGTTATAGAAACACAAAATAGATTAAAACACTGATGCTCCAAAAATTGAGGGTAAAAATTTTAAGGCTATAAATATCTCCAGTTAAATGTCAATACCCAAGAACACTATGACCTGATCTTTCCAAGTATTTTAACAAATACACATTAGAAGACTTGTCCTGATACCTTCCAATTGCATTATAAAATCAAAGGATAACGGGAAATTCTTGTTTTATTCTTAAAATGAGTATGTGTGTGCATGTATATATGCATATGCATGTCTGCATGCGCACACACGTGTAAAGGTCCAATGTTGACATCAGGAGTCTTCCTGAGTTGTTCTCTACCTTATTTACTGAAGAAGGGTCTCTAGTCGAACCCAGAGCTCACTGATATAGTCTAGCTTAGCTAACCAACTTGCTCCCAGGACCCTCTCTCTGCCTTCCTAGGGCTGGGATTACAGGTGCTCCACCATGTTGACCCAACATTTACATGACTTTGGGAATCTGCTTGATGGCAAGTGCTTTATCCATGGAGCTATCTCCCCAGCTCCAAAAATAAGAACTTTTAAAATCTTGAATCTCTTAATGCTGGTTTTGTTGAAATGCACTCTGGGTATTTTTCATAGGCTGCAGACACCTACACTTCTTAGAAGGAATTGGGGATTTGTATTCTAGAATGGTACTTAATGAGCTGTGACATACTTCTGTGATTTACTTATGATATCCTTCCAGCCTTACTTATACCTCCTCACAGAACCTTCCGTGTTCTAGCAAAAGAGCTCATTACCCTATGCATTTTTTAACCTCTCAGTCTTGGCTCTTACTGCTGCCTCTACTTTATCCATCCCCTGTGTCTCAGCTTCTTCCTATTCAGACCTTCCCCATACTTCATGGCCCAGCTGGACAAAAAATCAGCTGGCAGGAGTGATGCAGGTCAGCGCACACCCAGCTTGTCCCTTTTGCCTATAAGGGTCTTGAAAGCAGAGGCACCTAGTTCCTCCTCCAACACCTAAGACAGCTCTCCGCAAGCCCCCATGGACACAGCCCTCTGGACTGAACTTCATTATGGAATCATGAGGTCCTCAGGGAGGAAGATGGCTGCCATCCTCACTGTGTGGTGCTCCACAGACTCCCAGATGAGCCACACTACACAGAAGCTGTTTTATTTTCCATCTTTGAATCTTTGCTAGGTGCTCTTTGCAGTTTTGCAGGGACCCTTGAGAGCGTTCTACTGGGAGGAGACTGTGTTTTCTCATCTATACCATAAGAATGGAATTTATATTTTTAAACTTTTAAAATTATCTAAAGAAACATTCACTCTGTTCTTTCGGGCAGATTTTCCTGGTGCCAATCCCTCCTAAACCTCTGACACAAAAGGTCTGCACAGTCTGTCTTTGTGGAACAGAACAGAGTCCTGGCAGTGAGGCAAGGTTCAGACAAAGGCAGCTCTGCCCCTCACGGGTGCTCAACAGCCTCTTTCCAAAAGAACACAGTTTTAAATAGGGCTCCCTGAAACTTAATTAATTATGGATAAAGAGTCCATAGCAGGATGGTGGTGAACACTGCCTAAATTACGGTGCCAGCTTAAAGCTATGGCTCGGTCACCGTTAAGCACACGCAAAGATAGAAATTGGTTAAATTAATGTAAAAGAGAAAAATAGAGTGAGTTTGGGGAAATTTAATTCTATAGCGGATCTTGCTGCCTTGGAATTCTAAATTATGCTCATTTCAAAATTTCACTAAATTAAGAATTGCAGTGCAGAAGTGTATCAACATAATTGCCTACACTTCCCAAACGCATTGTAACAAACATTTCTTTCCCACAAAAAGCCTTGGATTTATGTCTCCCGAGTCTGAAATATCATGTATATACAGAGAATGAAAGCCAAAAGGATAAGGGTTTCGGTCTACTTTGTAAGTTAGTGTAGTAAATATATCAAGCATTCTTGACAACTGACCACAGGGGATCAGTTGTGCTAAAGATGGTTGGTGGAGATGGACCTCTACTCAAAAGCAAGGGTGTTTTGCACAGAAGACATGAATATCTGGTCCACGAAGCCTTCAGGGCTCATCAGCCACTGGTGATAAACAGGTTGCAAGGAGGTGGCTGGGCCTCTCTTTGGCTGGCTTGTGAGCTGGTGTCCACACCAGCCCCCAGTTCCTCCCCACCCAGCAACACCTTTCACAAAAGCTCAGGAGAAGCAGCCACAAGGAAGCTTCTCCAAGGATAGATTTAGCGACCAAAGCAATCAGTCATGGAGGCAGCATGGGGCAGAACCTCCAGGATCCTTTATTTCCTAGCAGTACCAGGCCTGGCAGTGCTCCACCCACACGCCTCCACACCACCAAGGAGCACCTGATCCCTGGGACTCGGGAAAGGAGGAGATTCTTCCATCACTGGTCACAGCACTAGGACGGACAAGGGCAGGTCCTACCCAGGTGTGTCTGCAGAAATGGAATCCTGCCTGGCCCCGGCTACCAGGCTGCCAATGTGTTTGCAAAGGGAAGAGCGCCATAGAGACCCCTGGTGGCCTGACTGACACGTGGAAACATTGAGCACCCCCTGAGGCTCAGGATGTGCGACTCGCATGTCCCAGGCCTCCTCCCTCCAGCAGCCTTCTGGGCAAGGCTGAGACCCAGCATGCAGAGCCCTCTTACCCGCATGCTGTGGCGCTTGAAGACATTATGCCGGTGGAGAGGTGGGGTGTGCAGCGAGTTAACGGGAGATGGGTACTCCATAGGGCTGGTGAGCGTAGGAGAACTGGCACACAGCCCCTCAGGGACCTATTCAGAAGAAGCAAAGAAGCACAAGGCAGGAGGGACAAGGCAAGAAGGTGGACAACAGGCCGCCGCACACACGCGCACAGAGAAACGACACGTGCGCACCGCAGGGATGCAGACTTGCTCTTTCAGGGATGGTGAAGGAGACCTGGCATTTCCCTGGTCCTGCTGGAGTGACATGGCAGAGCAAGGTGGCCTCTCGGTAACCAAGCACTCCTTCCCCATGATGCACTGCTTATGTGAGAGTGCCCACAGGTTGCTAATGCCCTGAGACCAAGACTCCTCCCTTTGGAAAAGAATTACGCTTCATAGTTCTGCTGCAAATTGAGATTTGGTGAGCCTGCAGTTAAATAAATGCACACACACACACACACACACACACACACACACACACAGTCATCCCTCAGCCTCCTGGGGGTATGGTTCCAGGACTCCCTGTGTATATCAGTCCTTTGTAGAAAGTGGTGTTATATTTGTATAGAACCTGTATGTATATTTGGTATATTTAAAATCATCTCCAGATTACTTCCAATATCTAATGCAATACAAATATGCAAATAAAAGGTATAATATATTGCTTGGGGAATAATGACAAGAAAAATCTGCACATAGTCCATTCAGATTTTTTTGGCATATGTTCCATTCCTCCTTGATTTAATCTATAGGTAGAACCCAGAGTACGGATCTCTCTCTCCATCTCTCCCTCCTCTGTGTACATAATTATTTTGACTAAAAACATCACTTTTTTTTCCTTTTTCCATTTGTGTGTGTGTGTGTGCATGTGTGTGCACGTTTTGCATGTGTATGTGCGTGCACGAGTGTGCAAGTCATGTGGAAGCCTTAGGTTGAGGTCAGGAACTATCCTCTGACACTTCTATTTTATTCATTGAGGCTGGGTCACACAATCAAACCCGGAGATTGCCACGCAACTTGTCCTACCTAGACAGCTTGCTCTGGAGAGCTCCTGTCTTTGCTGGGATCGTAGGCGGTCACTGTGCCCACCTGGCATTTGCATGGGTTCTGGGGATTTGCACTTCAGTCTCCACATTTGGGTAGCAAGTGCTTTAACCACTGAGCCATCTCCTGGGGCCCCAAAATGTATCATTATTTTAAATGTTTTTCACATCTATTTGTTTATTTATTTATATGTGTGTGTGTTTGTGTCTGTGTGTGTGCGCCATGGTATGCATGTGACAGAGGACAATTTGTGAGAGTTGGTTCTCTCCTACTAGGAGGATTACAGGGATCACACAGGCTTGGTGGCAAGTGCTGCTTATGCTGAGCCACCTCACCAGCCTAACTGCTTCTTTTTAATATACTGTTTTCACCTTCTGAATCAAGACATTTTCTTCACACAGAGAAGATGTATTTGGGCTTATTTGACAAAGGGTCATCTCCTTGGCACAGAGTGACTGCTTATGAGGCATAGCATTGGTGCTGTTGATGGAGATGCTTCATTTTCAAATGGCAACTCTGTGCCAGGGGCTGTAGGAAAAAGAAAGGCAGAAGGCTGGGCCACTTGTCACCCAGATGCAAGAGAGCGACACAGGGCAGGGCATTTGGAATCACAGGCTACAGCCTTTGAGAGATTCAAGGCTGGCGATGATGGATGCAGACAGCTCACATGGACTCCTGCTTTCCTTTCTCTGGCCTCCTAGGTCCTGGGCTAGAGCTTCTGCAGGGAGCCTTGGGTGGGACCCGAATCTATGGGACCCTCGTTCATCACCAGCTCCCTGGGATTCCTTCTCAGAAGACTCTGTTCAGGGTAGGAGGTCAGAGAAGCCAGGGACACAGGAAGGCAGCTGCAGGCAGGCACACAAAGCAGCAGACACTGCAGGCAGCTGGACCAAACTACAGGCAGAGCTTCTGGAAGAACTAAATTGCTGTGCTTTTGATTTAAGTTCGAATTCTGTCCTGGGTACCAAAGAAGACCCAAACTGGGCATTGCCATCCCCTAAGCAGGTGCTGTTGCTGCTCCCCAAAGGTGCAGCCATGCATTTCAGGAAGGGACCCTGAGGAGAGATGGAGCTGACCTTCCCCACCTTCTGATTACACTTTTACCTGGAACTGCAGCTTAGGAGC
Organism: Eospalax fontanierii; assembly: GCA_035773235.1. Lineage (NCBI taxonomy): Eukaryota > Metazoa > Chordata > Mammalia > Rodentia > Spalacidae > Eospalax > Eospalax fontanierii. Next base: position 54,556,199 of record CM069542.1, on the reverse strand, counting down.
CAGCAGGTTGGTCTGTGGCGGGGGTCTATACTTAGGCCTGCTGGGCTAGAAAGAAAGCACAGGGCTCTGTCAGTTTGACTCTGTCTTTTAGCAAACAGGACACACCAAAGGAACTATCAGGTCAGAAACAGTTTTATTTGCTCATAATGGAGAGATAGGGACAAAATTATCATTCAAGTCATCTTGCAGCCACATATTAAGGACTGGTTGATGGGATAGGACCAGAGCAGCATCTTCAAGAGAGACAATGAGAACAGGCCTTGGACCAGGTTGGCTTTGGCTATGGACTCCACATTGTTCTCACCACCCCAGTTCAGACGTTGATATCCCGACTCTCAATGTGACAATATTATGAGATGTGGCCTTGGAGGGGACTAGAGTTAGATGAGGTCATCTGGGTGGGGCCCGTTGATGGGATTAGTGCCCTGATGAGATTAAGACTAGTGAGTTTCTCTTTCTCTCTCTCTCCTTGCCAGGTCAAGCTGGAGCAAGTGGGAGGCCATCTGAAAGTTAGGAGGGGCTATGATGGTTAATATTGGTGGACTTGCCAGAGCCTAGATCTGCACAGGCCTGTGAGGGGTTTTCTGGATTAAATTAATGAAAAAGAAAAGATCTGCTCTGAATGGGGGTACTATTCCAGGGGCTGGGGTTCTGTACTGCCTAAAGAGAGGAAGCAAGCTGAGCCCCAGCATTCATCACTCTCTGCTTCCTGACAGCTGCCTCAGACTCCTGCTGCCAGGACTTCCCCTCTACCATGGGCTGTGCCTTCCCACTGTGAGCCACAATAAACCCTTCCTTCTTTAAGCTGTTTTTGTCAGGTACTGTGTCACAGTGAAAGTAACTCCCACAGGCCCTTACCAGATACTAAATTTGTTTGTTTCTGGGTCTTAGACTTCTAGGCTCTAGAACTGTGAGAGATGGGTGTCTGTTGTTTAAACTAGTATGTCTGTGGTATTTTGTTTGGCAGCTCTAGATAATACAGGCTTGTTTTTTGGAAACCCAACCACTTGATAGTTGGGCAGTGGGGGTCCTATCTCCCAAGCCCAGGGCTGCTGTTGGGGCTCAGGATAGCTCCCTTTCTGGTCATAATGGGTATCTGATCCACCTTAGGAAGCTCCAGAGGACAAGTACACAAGCTACCCCACAGGTAACCCTAAAGGACGGTTCTTGATTTAGCCACCCCCGCAAGGCTGGCTTGCTGGCCTCAGGTTCCCCCTGTTGAGTCATCAAGGAATGAGGTTCCATGGGGGGCTCACCCTACTTGCACTGTGAGAGGGCAGTGTGCCACAAAAGGAGATGGCTTCGCTCTGACCCATGAGACTAACAAGGTTAAGGCTTAACTTACCTTGGGTGGGGGTTCCTGGAAGACAGTGGGCTCCAATATTTTGGGGGGTCGGTAGCGGGCATTCCTTTCTTGCTCTATTGCAATATCCTTTTCCATCTGATAAATGTCACTGTGGAGGAATTGGGTCAGATAAGAAGAGAAACAAAGTGAGAGGTTCTACTCTGTGCCACATGGAAGCCAGGAGGGCCAGACCCAGGCCAAAAGACAGCAGAAGCTGGCTACTGCTGCTCCTTCCAGGCCCCCTTGCCCTCGTGTACCAGCAATTAACACAAAGTGAATTCACTGTCCCAGCCAAGTTCATGACTGAGGTTCAGGTCTGACACAGTAATAGACGTTTCACTTAGCACAGAAGCATACTGTGCAGCAGGCCACTTCCTGCTATACTTACACCTCTCCTTTCTCACCCAGTGCAGTGCTTCTCAGCCCAGAGGTCCCTGAAATTACTGCAAGATCCATCTGTTCAAATGAGTATGAGTATTCTGTACTATGTGATACTGTGTCTTTACATGTACATGCATGGCATTGTGTCCATGGCTGACTACATTTTGTCAGTCCAAGGATTCTGAGTGTTCACTAGCTTTATATGCAAGAAGTCTTAAACTTTCACACCATGCATGAGACGAGCTGGTCATATCCCTTCTAGAGGAAGGACTGCCCGGGTGTAGCCTGAAGGGTGGGTCCTGGGTTCCTTTGCTGTTTCTAATTCCAATAATGTGGGGACTGTGGGGTGCCTCTGATGGGGGTGGACTCTCAACTCAGGAACAGGTAACTACCAAAGCCCCCTTTGGTTCTCAAGACCCGCCCTTCTTACCCTAGACGGAGACTTTACCCTCTTAGACTGCATCTTTCAAATACTCGATTGCTTTTCCTGGAACCTTCTGGTTTCCCAAGTCTAACCTTCTGAGGGACCAACAGGTGGTACAGAATCAGTCAGGAAAGTTGACAGAGGGCAGACAGGAGTAGATAGGATTTCAATTCTGCAGACTGTGTTGGAGACTCCAACCCATAAACAAGTAAAAGTCGTCCCCACCTGGGCCTTCTTAACCTCTCCCTTGAGCCTTCGATCAGACCTTTATTACTATTATTTGAGCTGGGTCTGATGTTGAACTCATACGCCTACTGTCTGTAGCTGCCAAGTGTTGAGATTAGAGGCATGAACTTCCACGTCTGGCCTAGGGTCTATTTTCTAGCCCTTAAATAAAACTGCTAGAACAGATTATAGCTCAGTGATAAAGAACTAACCTAACATGCAAAGGGGTTTGACGTCCAGAACATACAAACACACAAAATTGCCAACATGTTACTATGGTGCTTATAAGTCACAGAGTATAAGTTCATCAAGTAAGTTTTCCCAAAGCAGAGGCCAGCAAGCTGTGGCCATGGGCCACGCCCGCCTCCCGACTATTTTGTATGGTTTCAAATTAAGAATGAGGTTACCACATTTTTTATCATGATTGAGAATTAAAAAAAATTTCTGCCATGTGAAAAATCCTGCCAAGCTCAGGTTTCAGAGTGTGCAGGGCACTTTTCTGAAGACAGCCAGGCTACTGCTTTACCATGGCCTCCACGCTGCAAAGGCAGAGATGAGTAGTTGTGACAGAGACTTCCATAGACTGCCAAAGCCCCAAATATTTATTGTCTAGGTGCTTCAGAGAAATTTGCTGATCCCCACCCTAAAGAAAGCTGAAAAAATCAGAGCACCCAGGAAGCTGGGGGGCCCTGAACCCCTAAAGTAGACAACAACCAATGACCTGGCACCAGCAGGGCATTGAGAATGATTTGAGCTTCAGACTCCTGGTCCCCCATACAGAACAGACAGGTAGCCCCTGGGGCTCAGTCTTGATAACACATCCATCAAAGGCACTCCCCAAAGTTCCTCCATGACTGGGAAGGAACATTAAATGGAGAGCCTGTGATCACGTGCCTCAGACTCTACAAATCACAGGCACACCTTTCCAGCATCGGCTCTGAGCAAGGCTCACACTAGGTGCCCAGGCATCTGAGCGAACGAGGCTTCCCCCTCTGCATTGGTGTCTGACAATGAACTTGGTCCCATCATTCCGTCCTCCAACAGTGTCCAGCACCTGCTGCACCTCCACCATGGAAGGATGGGACTCCTTCCACGTGGCAGTCAGAAGGGAACTCCCAGTCCACCTTGGCATCACTGTTGGCATCAGGTCATCAACTTTGAATGTGAACTCTCCTGTCCGCCAAGGGGGAAGCAAGGGCATTACCTGCACAGGGCTGGAAACCCTGCCCGCACCTGATGTTGAGGTAGACCTCTCAGTTGTATGGGGCAGAAAGCCTTGTCTTCTACCCAGTATCTCCTCACTCCATGCATACCTGAGACTGCACACGAGCTCTGTGAAGCGGGGCCGGTCACTGGGGTCATAGTCCCAGCAGCGAGTCATGAGTGTGTAAAGGACGGGAGGACAGAGGTCGGGCTTGGGCAATCTGTCTCCTTTCTCCAGCACCCCGATGACATCCTTGTTTTCCAGCCAGAAGAAAGGCTGCTTCCCAAAGCTGAGGATCTCCCACATGCACACAGCTGAAAGCAGAGAGGGAAAGCTCAGGAGAAGGACCAGCTTGTCCTCCCCAGGGACAACTGTGGTCATCGGTGCTTGATCGCAGCCAGAGGAGTACCCTAGCTCTCTCGCCCGTCCCTCATTCTCCCCTGAGGTCTGGTCCATCACAATGGTCCACCTGAGGCATCAACAGCCTGTCCCTGTGGTACATGAGCACTGGCTGCTCCTCAGAGCCTTCAGTGTGGAGCTATTCAGGTTTGGTGGAATCAGGAGGTAGTTGTCATTCCGATCATCAGAACCTTCTCATGGGAGGGAGGAAGCCACCAATGCTGCTGGAGTTACAAGCCTAGTACTGGTACTTGTTGACTGTGAGATCACGGGCAAGCCCCTGACTCATCTGAACCTGTTTCTTTTGCTGGAAAAATGGCAGTAACAGTGATATTTTCTGGAACCAGCTGCAGAAGGATGAGTGAGTCATGCACAGGGCAGTGTGTCCATCTGTACCAAGTGGGGTCTGTCTTTCCCTCCACTTCTCATGAAAAGAAATTACTCAGTTTTCTTTGAGGACTCCCTTCAGGCTGTGCCTATAGCAGTCTCTGGGGCTGACTTTTGTAGTACAGGCTTGTTACAATAGCTTTTTCAAGGCTAGCTCTTAGCCCACATCCCTGAGTCCTGCTACTGACTCCCTACCTCTGGGACTTCTCAGTGCCTCTGTGACTTGGGAGACACAAATCAGACCCTCACTCCTTGTGCTGTCCTCCTGGATGAACCACAGACATGAGAATCAGCACATTTCCAGGTCCTCTTTAGCCACCACTTACCAAACATCCAGACGTCACTGGCCGTTGTGAAGCGGCGGAAGTTGATGGACTCGGGGGACATCCATTTAATGGGAAGACGAGTCACAGAGGCTGTGGGTGAGTTAAGAGGTTTGCATGAATTATTCAGGGAAGAAGAATCTAGAATCAAATACCTATTTTCCAAGGACCCCTGGCCTGTGCTGCTCAGACCTGAAGATTCCTTTCTGTGGGATTTTGGGTTCAGCAAATTCTAGTGATAACCAGGAAGCCCCTCACCTTTGTAATAGTCCTCGTCCTCAATGTACCGAGAGAGACCGAAGTCCCCCAGCTTTACACATTCGGGGGAGGCCACCAGGATGTTCCGGACGGCGATATCCCTGCAAGAAAGATTGAAGATCAGCATGAGGCACCATCGCATGAGGGATCTGTTGTAGGCAAGGGAAATCAGGCACCTGCCTAAAGTAACATTCCAACAGGTTGCTGACAGGGAGAAGGCTTCATCTTGTATAATTCCTGAGCTGAGCATCCGGCTCTCTTTGAGGAACGCCCACTGACTTGGGCCACCTGTGTTCTTAGGGTCATCACCAACCCCGAACCAGTGCCCACCCACCACCCACTCCTCAAAGGCCACGAGGCTCTCTGCTGTTTATTTCCACTGCTGAAAAGATGGTTCCAAAGCATGCAGCTTAATTAAAAAAAAAAACAAAACAGGAAACAAATCAATGGGTACACACTGCCTTAGCCCAGACTAAGTGTAATTCACAACTGAATCTCATGCTAGAATGTGAGCTTTCTGACGAAGGGATTCCTGTCTGTTTTGATCATGACTGTGTCCCATTCTAGAACACTGGTTGGCACTTAGTAGGAGTTTTACCAGACTACTCACTGGATGACATGCTCCCAAACGAGTAAGAACAGGTAGAGAGCAGGGAGGAGCCAACTCTCCTGCCACAGGCAGGGCGACTGTTGGTTTGGGGTTACTGGAGAAGCAGGGCGGAGTCTGAAAGACTTAGGATGCTCTAAACACTTCTCAAGTCTACTTCCTTCTTCCTGGTTCACGTGCCACCCAGTTGGTAAGGTAGAGAAGGTGGTGGTCTGAACAAGAGGGCAGGGCTCTCCTGGCACTCACCAGGACTGAGCAGAAGGCACTAAGCTGCAGGCAGGCCTTGGACTCTGGAGTTACTGTTAGTACCACATGGACACTTTCTAGGTGAGGAAACATCTTACACAGGCTGCCCGAGTGCTGCGGGCTCTAAGTTGCCAGGCACAGGCAAGGCTGGGGTTCTAGCTCTGGTCTACATCACTCCCCAGCCATACACGCTCAGCCTTCTCAGGGTCCGGCCTCCGCACTGTACCTGTGCACGCAGTTGATGCTCTCCAGATAAGCCATAGCTTTGCATATCTGCAGAGAGTACAGGACCAGAGTGGGTACCTTCAGGGAATTCTTGTTTCGCTCCAGATAGTGGCCCAGCTGCAGGAAGAGGAACATAGCATCAGGACCAGTTATTCTATCCTAGCATGGCACCAAGGAGCTAAGCTATGAGAAGCCACAAATCCCTCTCTTCCTCTGGGGCAAACTCGAGGATGGCAATTCTCTCCACCTAACAGCTGAGTACAGAAAGCAGAGATCTGTAAAATGACCCTGGATGTGTTGTTCAACTGCATCCCAGCTGTCACACAGGGTCCTCAGCTGCCCCCTCCACTCACCTCTCCATAGGGATACAGTTCCATGATGATCCACGTGGGTTCCTCCTCGATGATGCCGATGAGCTTCACTATGTGTGGGTGGTCGAGATTCTTCATGATCACTGTAGGGGCAAGAGGGAGGCTGAGCAATTCAAAGATCACGTGGAAATCTGTTTGTTTCCAGTGCTGAGCAGTAAACAGTGCCTCAGCTTGCTAGGCAAGTGTCCTACCACCAAGCTGCTCCCTAGTCCCACTTACATAAAAGAAATTCAGTTTGCTGCCTGATTGGGAAAAACGGGGTAAGAAGAAATCCTCCTTTAATGAGGGGTCCCATGATTGTTCACACGTCCCCTTCCCACACTCCTGTCCCTTCCCATCTCTGAGGGCTGTGGCATCTCAAGGGTCCCTCCCCGAGGGACGCCTACCTGCCTCGCTCATAAACTTCTCTTTGTTGTCCAGGGTGCAGTCTTTCTTGCAGGTCTTGACGGCCACATTGATTTTCTCCCCTTTCTGTAAGAGAAGTGTGTGTTCGGGGACCTTAGTGCTTTCCAAGAGAAAGTTGTCCCCTCTCTGGCCATCCCTTTCTTCTATTTATCCCTTTTCTTGTCCTCTTTCCCTTCCTTCCAGATCAGGCTATGGTAGAGCTAGAAAGAGTTTTAGAGTTCAAATAGCTCCAGTCCTGTGTCCAGATGAGGAGACAGAGAGCAGAGTCACATGATCTGCCCAAGGCTTGTGGGTTTGTGGCAGAGTACACACAAGACCTACATCTGAAAAGAGCTGGACCTCGGCCTCTGTCTTGATTGTTGGGTTTTAAACTGTGCTGACCTTGCCCTTGGGCTTTGCCTTTAGCCATTCTGCTAGAAGCACAACAGCCTAAGGAAGGCTGGTCCACCCTTCACGGACCTGGAGAGCGACTCTCACTGGCTCACTTTGGGCCCTGCTCTTCCTCATCCTGCAACTGTACCTTATTTCAGTCTGCATTCTCCTGACAATCCTCAGAGATGCTTCTCCAGGTCCCACTGTATTTCCAACCCTAGCACACTGTCCCCCTCTCCAGAGCAGTTCTTATCTCTTCTACTCCCTGGGTGTTTCAGAAATTGTCCGGGGCCATGTAGAGGAGGCTCCACCATACCACAGCTGCTACCTCCAGCCAGCTCCCACCTCACATGCAGACAGGAGGGAGGGGAGAGTCAGGGAAGGGTCAGTAACTCACATGATTTGTATAGATTCCTTCATAGACCTCCCCAAAGAAGCCTTCACCAAGAATACGATTAAGAACCACATCTTCACGAGCAACACCGTACTGTGGACCTGCATGGATGGAGAAAACAGAGCTGAGTCCAGCTGGCCTCCCCTGGGGAACCTGTGTGTTCAGAGGGAGCAAAACCTTCTGGACACCATAGCCAAGATCCAGGGGCTAGGTTAGGAAACGGGATCTAGGTTTTTCCACTGTCTCACACCCAGGGAAGTTATCACCTCGGTCCCTGGGTCCTAGATCCACATTCTTAACGTCCCCACAGAGCCGCACAGGCTCACAAAAAGAACATGACCTCAGCTTTCAAGGCTTGCCTCAGGTTTTCCCTGTCTGAGCACATGTAGAAGAGGATGGAGGGAGGACAGACGGTCCCCTGTGGTGCCCCTCTCAGTGTCACTTCCCAGGCCCTGACTGGCTGCCCTGGTGGAATGACCTCCCTCCTCAAAGACCAACCTCCTGGCCTTCGAAGGGTTTCATCAGGAATCTCTGCATAGATGTCTGATTCTGCAATGACAGAAAGAGGGCCCAGCCTGTGAGTCAGGTGTCCTTTTGCACATCAGAAATCAGGCCTGGAGGCCATGGGACAGTCGAAGGAGTGGGAGGGGGTCGAGGCTGTGCAGGAGAGGGCCAGCTCCTATCGGAGATTTCAGGGGAGCCACAGAGCTGAGGGCACCTTGGCTTGGGTTCATGCTTACTATCTCCCAGTTGAGTCTGGCTTCAGATACCACCAGTTACCCATTCAGCACCCTTATGAACTGAAGGTTTGCATCTCACAAAATCCACATGCTGCAGCTCTATGCTATGATATGGCGGCGGCTGCGAGCCTCTTGAGGAGCGATTGAGGTTAGGTGAGATCATGAGAACAGAACCCTCAGTGTAGGATTCATGCTTTTATAAGCAGAGAGAAAGAGAGAGAGAGAGAGAGAGAGAGAGAGAGAGAGAGAGAGAGAACACAGAGCTCACTCTACCACGTGACTATACAGTGAGGAGGAAAACTGGAACAGATTCTGCAATCGATGCTATATTTATTTATTTTTTATTATCTGTATTTTATGTATATGTGTGTATTGCCTGCATGTATGTAACTGTATCCGTGTCATGCAATCCCTGTGGAGGTCAGAAGACGGTGTTGGATTCCCAGGAACTGGAGTTATGGGTAGCTGTTAGCCTCCATGTGGGTGCTGGGAATTGAACCTGGGTCCTCTGCAAGAGTAGTCAGTGCTCTTAACCACCGAGTCATCTCTCCAGCCCCCAATCAGTGCTATTTTTAAGGTGTCATTGAGAAGCAATAGGACAGGTGATTTTCTGTAACTTGGAGGGAAAAGTTGGCCATGGCAAGTGGGGATCAGAGGCCTTGGGCACAGGCCTGGGGCTGGGCAGGGGCAGAGGCTAAGCAGGCATGCTTACCTATGCTGCAGCTTTCAGAGAGGTGGGACCGCCGAGCCTCCAGGTCTCTGCAGAAGAAGGAGAGAGGGCAGGAAGTGGCTGAGCGCACAGTCCAGCCATGCTCCCCTTGGGCAGCCTCACTCCATCCATTCACCCACCCAGCACTGGCTCTGTCTCCCAAAGCAGCAAACACAGCTGGCAACGTACAGAGGTTAAGAGGGGAAGGGCGGAAACCGCTTCCCCGAGACAGCACGGAGAAAACCCTTGTGACTGTCCTGGAAAGGAACGTGCGCCCTGCAGAAATGCTGAGGCTCAAGTGTTCTCTCAGAAACAAGGGAGGTGGGGCTCTCTGCCTGTCCCTCCTCTGGCCCACACTCCCCGCTCAGGGCCTTCCCGAGGTGGGGCTCTCTGCCTGTCCCTCCTCTGGCCCACACTCCGCGCTCAGGCCTTCCCTGGCCTCTGTCCTGTACTCACAGTGTAGGGATCTGAGGCAGGCTGTTTCTCTTCTCACCATCTGGGGGAAAAGTGGAATGGGGGAGGAGGGTTGGAACCAGTGACATAGGAGCTCCAATGGATGGCAGACAGTCTGTTTCTAAGCTTCTCTCTTAGCATCATGGTGAAGCTACTCAGGCCTTGAGTTGGAACTGGAATCCTCCTTATAAGCTTCTTCCTTCTAGTATCACATGCTCCAGCCCATTGGATTTCCTGACTGGACCCCAAAGTAAGTGAGATCACACACAGGAGTGACCAGTCTTACTCTAGCAAAGACTGGTATGTCAGGGGTAGGGAATGACCCAGCAGGTCTGGGCCTAGCTGACTGCCTAGGATGGACCCAAGATCCCCTTACATTTCTAAAATTCCTCACATCTAAAATATTTGTCTTTTCTTAGGGGCCAATGGCTGAGGTTTCCTCTGCCATCCAGCTCTGGGCCACTCTGCCTCCAAGGGGAAACCTACCTTTCTTGGGATACATGATGAGAGAGCCTTTATGTTCTCCCTGGAGCCTGCAGTAGCCATCAATGAGGTCTGCCATGTTCTCAGCCTCTGCCAGGGACGAGGTTTTGATGGACAAGGACTGCAGAGAAGGGGCCAGCCAAGGGTGAGGAGGCAGAGCCTCGGCTAGCCTAGAGTCCACCCCACAGGGAGGAAAAAGAGGTTGCAGGACCTGGCCCTACCTCTGTGGGGTTCCACCCACACTTTTCTGGGGTGCTGCTCACATTTTTAGAGACAGCCACCAGGGGACAAACAGGCCACCCACCCATGCATGCATCCAGTCATCCATCCATCTATACATTCAGTCATCCATCCATCCATTCATCCATCTATGCATCCAGTCATCCATCCATGCATCCAGTCATCCATCCATCATCCCACTGGCTACCCAGTGCTCTTTGCTGCAAGGCCAATTCTAGGTCTTGCTGATTCTGCTTCTGAGCGGACAGCACAGTGCTCTGTACCTTACCAGTGCTCAGTATGTGCATGCAGCAATGGAAGTGGGAAGTGAGGGGAGAGAGACAAACGCTCGGGCAATTGGAGGCTCTTCCGTACTTCCAACTAGCAAAAGGCCTCGTGCCCTCCAGGTCTTGATCTCTGAATGCTGTTTACTTGCTGAATGGCAAACTTCTGACAAGCACCTGAATTTCAGTCACCTTCACCTGAGCTAAAACTTCCCCTACTTGTTTCTTGACATTTAAGTAATATTTTTGTTTTCCAAATTTTCTTAAAACTGATTATTACCCTAGGGCTTTGCTTGGACACAGTTTCCTTTCTTTTTTAATTACTTCATTTTAAGTTATTTATTTTGGGGAGGAAGAGGAGGTGCAGGCTTGTCCCAGCATGCGTATGAATGTCAGAGGGTAACTTGGAGTCAGTTCCTTCCTTCCATCATGTGGGTCCCAGGTTCTAACTCAGGTCATCAGGGCTGGTGGCACATGCTTTTATCCACTGGGATAATCTTGCCGGCCCTGGTACAGTTTTCTTATGAAGACTCATCACACAGAGAAACCCTGGTCTTCTGCCTTCCTTGGACAGATGGGCCTGAATGAGTCTCAACCTCAGGGATGCCCCCACAGAGCTCTCAGGTCCCCTCAGAGATACTTACCTGGGGAGCACCTTCGATGCCCAGCTGCAGGACCGCCTGGCCCTCCTCCAGTGGGAGGCACCTGATAGACTTGATCTGCTTGAACTCAGCCAGGCAGGTGGGCTGTGAAAGAGTTAGAGTGATCTGAAGACCACCCTACTCCAAGATGGGGTGAGGATGAGGAGCCAGGAATCTCTTTTGAGGGTAAAGAGATTTAAGCTGGAAAACCCATCTTGGATGCTCAAGACCCTCACATTGCAGAAGAAAGAAAAACATGTTGCAGAGAAAGCCATGATTTGCCCAAGGTCATATGCCAAGGTGGTGGTAGAGCCAGAACTCGACCCTGGTTATCAGACTTCAAGGGGGTTGCTGGCTCATTTTGCTAGTGAAAGAGAAACACTTCTCTCTGAGCCATAAGAACATCAGGAGCATTCTTTCCTCACCCCTCAACCCAGCCCATGCAGCAGCAGCTCGGCCAATAACAAGCTGTTGAATCCACACTGCTATCCCCAGACCTTCTCAACAGACCACACTTAGGGCTCTCCCATACATAAAGTCTCTGTTCTGAGCAATCAAGAGAATGAGAGTTGATGGGAGACAGCACGGCAGGGAGGTGAAAGACCCTCTGAGCGAGAGGTGAGCTCTCTACCTTCGTCTCTTGACTCGTCAGCTGGCGGATGCCCTTGGGGCCAATGACCAGGTCCACAGTGATGTTCCACCCTTGCTGGAATAAAAGGAGAAAGAGGAGCTTCCTCATGCTGCCCACCCCTATACAGAAACCTTAAGAAATCTCAGTAAGCTAGACACACACCAGTCTCTTCAGCCCTTCCACCCTTCCCAATACAGTTAACTCCTTTCCATCACTTCCCTCCCTGTCCACCTCACAGAGCTTGAGACAGCATTCAAGTCCCTCTTTCCTCTCTATTTTCCCCAAGTTGCTCCCCACCCCTGAGGTTCCATGGGAGAGGCCTGAGGGGCTGGCAGGGAGAAGGGAGGGAAGAACAGGCCTTACAATGAGTTCGCAGCGATAGGTCTCCTGGTCAATGTTGGCGAAGCCCGCGAGGGTATTGAAAAACTTCATGACGCACTCTTCTTCTCGGAGCGAGGCGTACTGCTGGAAGGTCTGCTGGATCATCTTCCGGAACTGCTTGGGCTGGGAAGAGGTCCGGCAGTGTGGAGTTGAGCCCTGTTCCCCTGAGCTCAGGTTCCTAGTCAGGTCTCACAGGGAAGCTGTCTACTGTTGCAATAGGGCCCCAGGGGTCTTGCCATGAAAGCCCCCTAGATTTCTTCCCTATAGCTCACTATCTCTGGGGACGCCCACCCTAACCCTGAGGTGGGGGGAGTGGTATTCCAGGGCTCAGGTCATGAAGTGAACCATCCTGAAAGTGAAGCCAGCTCGAACCAGGCACATCTCCCCTCATTCCAAGCTCCAGAAGGGCCCACCACATGCGTATCTGTCCTTTGATAATAGATGTCTGATGCAACAGACGTCCTGACTTCTCTGAGGCTCCCAAGCCCTCTAGCCCTAGTAGTGAGAAACAATGCCAAGTAGGCCCTCGCCCTCCACTTTCCTCACCTTTAAGTTCTCCTGCATCTGCTTTGGGAAAAACAGGTCCAGCCCCACTTCCTTCCTGAAAGAAGGGAAATGCAGGAGCGGCTGACACACACCCTTTCCCAACCTGGATTTCTGACCAACCCGACAGAGGCCAGGGACTTGGGGACTAGGGAAATGTCCCTAATGGGCTCTAGGTCAGCAGGATGGTGGACAGGTAAGGAAAAGGAGTGCTCTGGAGAAAAGGAAGGTGGGAGGAGGCAGTGCTTGACCCTGAACTTACTCCAGGAGCTCGAAGTTGGACTTTTTGTCAAGTGCATTGTGAGGCATGTCCTTGAAGAATCTCCTGGAGAGAGAGGGAGAGAATTCATGGAGCAGTGAGCTGAGAGCAGAGGGATGAAGCCCTTCCAGTGGGGCTCTGATGGCCACATGTCGGCCTGCAAGGCCTCTTCTCCTGCAGTTGCGAGGCTCACAGGGGAGGCGGGCAAATTAGAAAAGTGATAAAACTCAGTATTTGTGAAACCAATGAAAAAGAGACCCCCAAAACTTCATTTTAATGAGATCCCAGTCTTGTACAGGCTTTGGACTGTACAGTTGTCTGAGTGAGAGGATGGCATTTCTATCTCCATCTCTAAACTCAAACAGCTCTTGGGCCAGCAAGATGGTTCAGGGGGTTAGGGTGCTTGCCACCAAAAGCCTGATAAGCCACCTGGTAGGAGGAGAACACCTACTGCCACAAGCTGTCCTCTGACCTACACATAGACCATGCCGTGTGTATGTATGCACACGCGCACGCACGCACACACACAAACACACACACCCCAGGACAGCCAACACTCACTCTTTCAGCCCAGGAATGCCATCTCCCATGTGGGTGCACACCTTATGATTTCTGCTTTACTTTTTTGTCATTTCCTAAATATTATATGTGCACGTTTGTATTTCCCTCCAAATACCTAACGGCGGTACATGTGGAACTTCAGAAAGAACAGAGTAAAGGGAAAATAATTCCTATTCCTCCTGCCAGATGTAAAACCGATTAGCATTTTATTCATATCACTTAACTTCCATTTCTCCTAAAAATGTGATTCGATGGAGATTCTTATGTACTGAAAGATGTCATATAATATTTGGTCAACAGTAGGTCATATATACATGGTGGTCCTGTAAGACGACACCTGGTATGTCACAGCTTGTCTGAGTTTGTATGAGCTTTTGTCTTAAAATTTTTTTTTGATTTTGTGTGTAGGAACTGGGAACCCTTCTGTCCTCCACAGGTATAGCACGACCCTGGCACACACACATGTAGGAAAAACATTCATACATATAAAAATGAATACATCAAAAAATTTAAATACATAGTTATCTCTTAATGAATAATAATCTTAATTTTAGAAAAACAAATGCAGCGGGAAAATCAGAATGGAGCCGCCCTGTTCATGAGGCCATCCCTGGTTAAGTGAAATGCAGGCAATTTCAGGAAGCTTTTTCCTCCCCCTCCCCCACATGTTCCCAACACTCCACAGTGAACTAAAATTATCTGTTTGACATGAAAAAATTAAAGCAGAGTGTGTTGTGAGGCCATGCGAGCCTCTTGGCGCAGTGGCTGTGAGGAGTCCCTCTCCACTGCTACATCTTAACCTCACATACCTCCCTCCTGCTACAGATTTGGCAAAAAGGGGATGTCACTGCTCCCCTGGTACCGTGGAGACTGTGTAATTCCTCTCCTAGATGTCATATGTATGAAGAAATATTTCTCATGACCTCCACTGAACAGCCATTTATAACTTATAGTCTCCCCTTCTTCCCTCCCAGTCCCAACACAGACACACGCGTAGAAACGCACACGCGAGTGTGCACACACACACACACACGCACCAGACCATTGTTCTCAATTGCTCCCACTGTATGACATGAAACAGAAAATGTGACACACAGAATACAGAGGCCAGAGCCATGGTGGGAGCGGCACACGACGGGGGTGGAGAGAGCTGGTGAGTCTAAAACGCCGCAGCTGGAGGCGACGGCAGAAGCTTGAAGCTCGCTTACATTATTCCCAATGTAATGAAGAATAAGCACGTTGAGCTGAGCACCGAGGGCAGGGAGGGACACACCATGGTGGTCAGGGAATATTACCGAATTCTAGTTAAGAATAAAGAAATCTATTTCTAGTCTGTCCTCATCCAAGGAAAGAAACAGACAGATGACCAAAAGTCTTAAAACATTTCAAATAAAACGCTCAAAGGAAGCCAGAAAATGAAGTAAAGAATATGAATATGCCTTGAACCCTCAGCTGGTAGCAGACGGCCACGGTGTGAAGCTAGCCTGTGCTACACAGTGTGCTCTGGATAAGCCTGGACTGAAGAGCAAAAGCCTGTCTCAAAAATAGATTAAAATTTATAAAGCTGAAGTTGCTTCTGTTAGTGTGGGCCAGGTCTTCCTGGCTGCCCGGGGTGTGGACTGAAGCCCTCATTTAAAGCAAAATTTATGAAGTGAAAACATTTTCCAGAAAAGAGTGACTGTATTAATTAGATCAAAAAGCTAGGGGATAGAGAGATGGCTCAGCAGTTAAAAACACTTGCTGTTCTTCTAGAGGACCCTGGTTCGATTCCCAGCACCCATCTACAAATCAGATACTCTCTTCTGGCCTCTGCAGGGCATTGCACGCATATGGCGCACTTGTATATAGGACAGAACACTCATACACACAAAATCAAAAAAAAATTTTAAGACAAAAGCTTGAAAATCTCTGATGTAAGGAAAACTAATATTGTCGATATTCATTTTACTAGGAACCAAAGGCCAATTTCAGTGGTTCCTCCCTCTTGACGTAAGACTGGTAAACACAAGAGCATATCAGAACACAGAATTCAATGAAGATGATGATCACAGGCTAAGCATGGTCCACGTGCTCCGCCTCCAACTATCTAACTCAGAGTCCTCAGAGGAGGCAGCTTGGCCCCACCCCAGCCTGAAGTCCTTAGCAATGTGTGGAGGCGTTTTGGTTATCACATGTATAGTAAAGGGTTCTGCAGGCATCTAGGAGGATAAGTTATTTGGTTCTTTTGACTAATTTCTGACAGTTAGTAGGATACTTAGATGAAGTAATATATTTGACATCTATAAAGCACTCATGTTAAATCAATAAAGATCAATTAGCCAACATTTCAACGATATGGCGCTCTGGGGATGGCAAAACCATGGTGATGCTAAGAAGATCAGAGGTGGCCAGGAAGGGAGAGATGAACAGGTAGGAATCACTGCTCCAGGCGGCGAGACAGCCCTGCACGGTGGTTCAGGAGCAGACACGTGTATTTGTCCAAACCCACAGAATGTGCAACGCCACAAGTGCACCCTGGCGTGAACTGTGGGCTTGGGTTAACAGCAATGCGTTGTAGAGGTTCATCAGCCACAGCAACTGCACCACTCTGTCAGGGATGCTAACAATAGGGGGACTGTGAGACTGTGGGGGTCTATGGGAGCCTTCTGCTCAGCTTTGCTATGAACCTAAAACTTCTCTAAATAATATTTAAAACGAATAAACAGGGGCTAGAGTTCTGGCTCATTGGTAGAGCACATGTCCAGCATTTGTGAAGCCCTGAGTTGGATCCCCAAGATCTCAAAGATAATTAAGCATGAAAAGAAAAAGTCTGAGTTCAGTGAATAAAGAAATAATTAATTATGAACACTCCATTAATTATAAGCCTGCCATTGTGCTTAGGACTTTAAACACGTTACCTCATCACTCTCCCTAACAATGCTGCAAGCCTGCTACTACTGCTATCATCACGCTCATTTTAAAGATGGAGAAACTAAGGCACAGAGAGATTAAGTAACTTTTCAAGAGCAATACAAGAAGTGAAAAACCCAAGACAGCTGCCAAGCACCCCACTTCAGGCTGTCTGGTCTTCACCATCAGCCCAATTCTCCTCAACAGGAACCTAGTCCCTGAGGTTTAATGTCACCAATGTCCTATCTACTTTACATCTATCTATCTCACGCTTCTTTAAGTCAGAGAAAGAGATGTTATATTTTTTCCTGGTGATGTCACTTATCTGTAGGCAGGTTATACAATCCATGGTGTTGGTAGAACAAGGACTACACTGATGATTTTCAGAGAGATTCACAGCCCTTGAAGGTTTTGCCTTGTGGCCTGATTTTCAGAAATGTGTCCTACTCAGTGAGAAATAGTGGTCCTGATTTTAAACATCCCCTCACCCAGCATCATGTAAAGCCTTATATTCTACTCTTTCTGTTTGAAAATTACTGGGTCTGGAAACCTTTTAGGTTTATGTAGGTGCTTTCTATGTCTTCTCTGAATGTCACATCCCTGCCCCTAAATGGTCAATGGTAAGACAGTAAGCATCTCTCCAGTTCTGTTCCTCAGCCGTAGGGCACAAGAAGCAAGGTGTCACTTCATAAAACAAGAATTTGGAGACAACCCCATGGTGATCAGGAAACAGACCTCAGTAGACTATGCACTCCTGATCAGACAGTCTCAGAAGCTATGTCAGATGCCTCTCTGGTTTTTCAGCCCATTAGTACCATACCTGGCACCTGAGCCACAGTCAACAACAGGAACTAGCCAAACAGTGAGGGGACACAAAATCACATGCTAAGGGATCTTCTCTGAGCTGCTGTTTTACTAGGTGATGATGGTTGGGCAGCCTTTGGGTGAGCCCCACAAACACAAAGGTGAGTAAAATCATCTTCAGAAATGTCTCATTTCCCAGAGGAAGCCTGTAGGCTACGATATGGGTTCCAGGACTATGGCAGTCTCAGAAGACAGATAAGGGAACATGAAATCATCTTCCCAAGGTCTGAGATCCCAGGGTCACTATCAACTGCAGACCCTAATGGTAGACCCTAATGGGCCCCTGCTTGTTAAGATCAACCACCACCTACCTACTGTAAGGCCACGAGGAGACTTTGGGGCTACCTTTGATGGGCCAACCATCCCAGATCAAACCAAGTGGGACCATCACGTTCCCACCACACAGCCCCTATCACGGGCCCCTTCAGCTCTCTCTCTTTGAGACCCCAGTTTCGCAGAAGTAGCAGCAGAGATCTATTCCAAATTAACTTGAAAGTGAACTCCCTCAGAATGAATGACATATTGGGTCAATCAGAAGTAACCCTTGGCCATGGTTTCCCTAGCAATGGTCTTGAAAGTCTTCCTAGCAACTCTGATGAGTCTAACTGCATCCAAATCACCTAGGAGGCTGGTCACAGAGCATCTTCTAAGGTCTTACCCATGTCTATCAGACCATGGTCCAAGAGTGGGGCCTGGGAATCCCTACTGTATCTATCTCCCAGGTGACCATGATTTGTAATCAGATGCTGAAACTGTTGCTACACAGATGGGGACACAGAGCAGGGGAAGGAGACAGAGAGGCAAGTGAGGGTGTGGTCTGATCAGGACCAAGCTAAGAAGCTAAGAACACAGGTTTAGCCGCAGGGTCTTCTTTTATCTCAAATGGCAATGGAGCCCAACACAGGAATAAAGGCCCAGCTTCTTAGACTGTTACTCTAATATCCTTCTAATGACATCATTCTAATGATGTCATCAGCCTGTCATCATAAGGGTAGCAGCTTTCACGGTCTCATTTCCTGTGAGTCTCCAGCCAACGCTTTCCCTTCCTCTGATCCCTGGCTCTGGGAAGCCCAGTTCCCTGCCCTGACACTAGCCATTATCTGCCAGTTGAAATCTTTTGATTCCTTCTAAGAATAGTTCAAATTCCTTCTTCCTGATCCTTTTAGGCAAGACTAACGTCTCCTGGTGGAAGACTACTTGGAAGCTCTTCATTCTGCCTCACAGTATGATTATCTGAACACAGTGTCACCTCCAAGCACTGTGAGTTTGAAGGCACGGCTGGATGATGTGTTCACTCTACACACATAGACTGAGTACCTACCTATTAGATCTGAGGATGTAGCAGTGGGCAGCCCAGACGGAGTTCTCTGCCTTCGACTAGTCTCTGAACCCAGGCTGCTTCTCCAGAATCATTTCTAAGTCACTGGGTGACAGCAGCATTAATGGTTAGATGGGAGAGGCAGGCAGCTCAGAGGCAGGGGCAGGGATGGGCCAAGGTGGAGGAGGAGGCCTGGCAGAGTGGGAGCCTTCCCTTCTCCCTAGTCTATCCTGACGACCGGATGGTGAGCCCTTCAGGCCATCCACCTCCTGTCCCCCGCTTCAGAGCTCTCACATACCCACTCACTTCCTAAAGGAGGAACAAACCAGTCAGCCCAGAGTCAGCACCATGCTCTCCCCACTCAGGACCACCTACCTGAGCTCCAGACAGCCCAGCTGCAGAGCCATGCCTTCGCTGACCTTGCTGGCATAGCGTTGCATGTAGTCATTCCGGAGCTGGTGGGAGAAGGTCAAGGGTCAGACTCATGCTCTCATTTCCCTTCCCTGAGCAGAGGTCCCAAGAGGGAAGTACATTGGAGTCTCCTGGGCTTCCTCTCAGGAGAGTTTCACTGAGGCAAGCACCTCCAGCTTCCCCTCCCTGACTCCCATTTTGGAGAAAAGAAAACTGAAGCCAGGACTGGTGGATCAGGCCTATAATCTCAGCTATCCTGGAAGCTGAAGCAGGGAGATTGCAAGTTCGAGGTCTCCCCAGACTCTATGAGCTCAAGGCCAGCTTGCAACCTCATGACACACTGCCTCAAAATAAAAAGAAGGCTGGAGATTTAGCTTAATGGAAGAGTGCATGCCTAGCATGTAAGAGTTCCACTCATAGTATTCAGACGGAAGGAAGGAAGGGAGGGAGGGAGGAAGGGAGGGAAGGAGGGAGGGAGAGAAGGAGGGAGAGAGGGAGGGAGGGAGGGAGGGAGGGATGAAGGGAGGAAGGGATGAGAGTAGGTGAACAAGAGAGAGAAGGAAAGAGGAAAGAGAGGGAGAGGGAGAGAGAAGAGAGAAAGTGAGAGAGAAGGAAAGGAAAGGAAGGAAAGAAAGAAAGACAGGGAAAGACAGGAAAAGAAAAGCTTGATTTGGGGAGGAGTTAGTAATCTGTACAAGACGTACTTGTACATGATAACAGATGTCACTGAGCCCAGGAAATGCCCAGCTTGTTATCGAGCAAACCCAGGGGGAGGCACAGGAGGGACCTAAGACCAGGAAGAAACTGCTGGTGACTGCTCCATGCCCCCCACTTCAGCTCACTTTGCAGGTGCTACTCTGGATACTTGCTTAGTACAGAGGTGTGAGAGAGAGGCAGGCAGCTCAGGAAAAGCCACTACACACTTTCAGAAATTGTGTCAGCTGGTAGACGCCGGGCCGGGGGCTTGAAGGAGGTTACAGTGGGAGCATTTACACCTTGGGAACTGCCAAGGGCACAAATCAGTATTGGCTCTTCCTTGAGCCACTTCACCAGCACATGACAATGACATCATTTGGTCCTTACAGCAACTCTATAAAGTACATGTCATCATCCCCATCTTACAGAAGAGAAAACAGCTTTACCTGGTAAACGAAGTGCCTGGAAATACAGGGTGGCTAGTGCAGAACAGGACTGAAAATTAGGTGTGTTAGACCTCAGAGTCCGTGAGCTAACCTGCTCTTTCTGGTTCACTAGTCAGGTCTCCTGCGCCACACAGTAGCTCAGGAGGAGGTGGGAGCATATGGAACAGCCTCAGAAGGAGCTTTCTAGAAGCCTAGACTTTATTCATTTCTCCAGAAGAGAGTGGAGGAGACTTGGCATTTAAAGTGCAACACAACACCAAAGGTACTTTTCACCTGTTGGTAAAAATAAAGCAATGTGGTCCTATCGTCTTTCAGGGTCTCCATGAAGTCTTCTGGCAAGTAGCGGATTTGAAGGTCATATCTGCAACAAGACAGTCAGATTCTGGTTGACATCAGGAAACTGAATCTCTGGGAAACAGTGGGACCCACTGGGCCAAGCCACTCTATCCTTCATGAGGCATGCAATGGCTGTCCAGTGAGGCTCCTGGCCTTACATCCAGATCAGTTCTTCTTTTCTTGCTTTGTACTGGGTGGAGAGAACCATGCCAGAGAGGTGCCCTCGAGGCATAGCTTGTCTGAGCTAGTCCTGACTGGCTGTCTCCTCACCCCATGCACACTATTTTCCCTAGTCTCATAGGTCTTGGACCTGGGCTCTCCTTTCTTCCCCACTCTTTGCTCCCTTTACCATAGCAACAACAGCATCCAGTCTGGGAATGTTCCTAGACATTGCCCTGGGATGCGGATTCCCTGTGAACCCAGGCTGGGTCTTGCAAAACACTGTAGGGGGACTAAGTGGTGTCACTCTGATTTTCCTAAAAGATTCTGAGCTGGGGACTGCTCTAAGGGAGGGTGCCATTCCTACCTCCACTCAGCCTCCACGTGTAGACATTCATATTTGTCCTGCACCTGGCCCACAGTCATCTGGGGATGCAGCCAGTGGATCTCATCCGACTTCATGTGCTTTAGTCTCAGCCCATAGCACTCAGTCAGCTGGATGTTTGGTCCGATTCGCCCACTCATCAGGATGGAGATGATGATCTCCTAGGAAGGGGAGGAGAGGACCAAGACTCAGGGGTGCCATCTGCTGGGTTCTCCACAGACTCCATTCAACCCTGTGTGGGATTCTGTCTTAAGATTTTATTTATTTCTGATTCTCCAGCAATCAGGGCAAGACTCGGAACACAGTGTGTTCTATCTGATGAATGAACACTTTGGCAAAATGAAACCGATATGGAGGAAGTGGGAGGAGGTAGCAGACGTGAGGACAAGACGCAGAGGCAGAGAGCACAGATCAAACCAGTTAACACCGACTGTGCATCTGCCGCTTGAAAAGCCCCTTCTGAAGAGTTTCCAATCCAGCCAGTGGGACTGAGTACCAGATCAGGCACGCTAGGTCCTCAGCACACATAACTGACGGAGAAGAAAGCAGGTAGAGTTGGTGAAGAAACTGATGAAGGGAATTAAACTGGGACTGTGAGCTCTGGTTTTCGGGACTCAAGTATTATTCTAGGCCAAAATGATTTAGGGCATGGTAGAGCTGGAGAGACAGGGCAATGGCAGTATCAATGGGTTGAGTGGCCCAGTCCCACACAAAGAGCATGCTCTCAGGAACGGAGACTGGTAAGGTGCCTGTCTTCTTGTTCTGGGTTTGGTATTTTTGTTGTTGTTTGTGATGGTTTTTTGTTTTTCTGCCCCCGGGTTAAGCAAGCCACCTGTCCACAGCCTGCCTGATGCCACCACTTTCTAACATAGGCCCAGAGCTGGATTAACAGAAAGGCCAATTGCACATGACCTGGACACTGCTCATCAGAAGACCCTAACTAGCTCCACATGGTTCCAGATGAGCTCACATTTCTCATGTGGTTCAATGAATGAACTGAACCTACTCCTGACAGAGCAGCGTTCCCCCATGCAGAATTAAAACCTGGAGTCTGCAAAGCACAGACACCCAGCTTGGAGGCTAGTGCCAGAAAAGAGGGAGGCTGACGTCTGGCTGGGGAAGAGGAGGGACGGATGCTTCATTATTTACATTGTGTGTGTGTGCACGTGTGTGCGTGTGCGCGTGTGTGTGCGTGTGTGTGCATGTGTGTGTTTAAAGCATGCCTCCCAAGAAGTTGTCTAATTTAATAAGTGAAGTGCAATTAATTCCTTAATTGGAATTAGAAGGCAGAGTGCTTCTTATCTCCATTGGGAAAATATCAAGACTAATATTGAAGTAACGTTGGGCTGAAGGAATTTCCCAATTGTGCATCGGCCTGGGCACCGTGCACCATGGTCCAGCTGCCTCCTGCCAGTCATTTTGAGCATCACAGAGCATGAACCAGAAGATCCCCTGCCATCAAAGCCCCTTTTCCATTTGTAAGGAAAATGCCCATCAGAGAAGCTGCCTGCTGCTCTGTGCTCTGTGAGACGCATGTGTTACAGGGACACGGAATGCACAGTAGCAGCCTAACAGATCAGCTACCAGTCAGAACTGCAGCTGGACATGAGGATATGATCTGGGGTGCTGACGGGGAGAGGGGCACAGAGAAGAGCAGTAGGTCCAAGTTGTGAAGTCGACAACTTTGCCCTTAGCTACTCCCACTCTGCTACTGACCACTGACCTTCTGCCCAGCTCTAACCACTCAGTCATCCTTTCCAAACTGGACTTGACTAGGTCGGCACCTCATTCCCTCTGGGCTAGAACCCCTGGGCTATGTGTGATGGAACACTCTCAAACCATGAAAAATAAGTTCCAGAGTGTAAGGACCCTCCTGGCAGAGTGGCCGCCTTCAGCAGTGACTGGCATGCTGTCAATCTGGACTGGTTTGTGCCTCCCCCTCCCCTCTAACCATGACTCACTGTTGTTTTTTTCACAGTTCTTTTATGAATATATGTACAGGGGCTGGAGAGATGGCTCAGCAGTTAAGAGCACTGATTGTTCTTGCAGAGGACCCAGGTTCAATTCCCAGCACTCACCTGATAGCTAACAACTGTCCTTAACTCCAGTTCCAGGGGAATCCAATGCCCTCTTCTGACCTCCTTGGCATCACACAATATGGGCACATTCATGCACATGCAGGCAATACATTCATACACATAAAATAAAAATAATGAGATGTTTTTTAAAAAGAATATTTGTATATAAGATATATGCACATTAAATGCACAAATTTTAACTGCACAGTTAAAAATTATTTATTTATTTCTATTTTAGGTGTGTAAGTATTTTGCCTGCATGTAAACGACCATGGAGGCCAGGAGAGGACATTGGATCCCCTGGAATTGGAGTTACAAATGGTTGCTAGCTGCCATGTGGGTGCTGGGAACCAAATCTAGGTTTTCTGCAAGAGCAGCCAGTGCTCTTAAGTGCCTCCCCATCTTTCAGCCCTTAACTGTATGATTTTGACACATAAATACACCCATGCAACCCACATACCAATTAAGATACAGCACTTTCTAAATCTCTTGAAAGTTCTCCATATCAGTCAATTCTTGTGGTCAACTCCCACTCCACGCACCCATCCCCTGCTCTAGTTTCAATGCATTTTGCCTGTCCTAGAATTTCATATAATGGAATTATTTAATGTTTTTTGACAGTTTCTTTCATGTGGTATAATGTTTAAGATTTGCCCACACTGTTGGATATATTGGTACTTGGTTTCTTTTTAATTTCTTTTTAATTTACTTTTTTTGAGCTAAGGTCTCATTATACAGACAAGGTTTGTCTTAAACTTGCAACCCTCTGGTGTCAGCCTCCTCAGGGCTAGAACTACAGGTGTGTACCACCATATCCTGGCATTGTTTCTTTCTCTCTTTTGCCATGCTGGGAATTGAACCCAGAGTTTTGTATATGATAGCCAAGTCCTTTACCACTGAGCCACATTCCCAGTTGTCATTGCTTTTTTCATGTTGATGGGTGATATTTTACTATATAAACAAAATACAGTATGTTTACTTAGTCCTCTACTCTTGGAAACCTAGGCTACCTTAGAATATTGTGAAATACTGAATATTAATGTAAAGTATTTCTGTGTATAAATGATACACTGGTGTTTGCTTTGAATTAGTAAGAAGAGTAGAATTACTGGGTCAGGGTGTCTTTAACTTTATAAGAAACTGCCAGGGCTAGCGAGATAGCTTAGGGGTTAAAAGTGTGTACTGGTCTTGCAGAGGGCCTGTGTTAGTTTCCCAGCACCCATGCAGTGCAGCTCACAGTTGACTGTATCTTCAGCTCCAGGGGATCCAATGTCCTCTTCTGGCCTCCACTCACATGTGCACATTCCCACACACAAATCCACATATAATTAAAAATGAAAGAAAACTTCCATTTGAAAAAGTGCCCAGATTATTCCATTTTATATTTCCAGTGTGACGCAGATATAGCACATCCCCACTGAGACGTGCTGCTATCCTTTTAATAACCATTTTAGTAGGAGTGATGTGAGCATAAACACATGTATATATGTAGATACACATATATGCATATATGGATTCTCATTTGCTCTTAATTTGCATCTCCTAATGAGAAATGACATTTTCATGTGCTTATTGTACTTCACGTAGCTTCTTTTGTGAAGTATTTGTTCAAATCTTTTGCCCATTTTCTGTAATCTTACAGAATTTTAGGAAACCCTTATACAGTCTAGATTTTTAAAAATTCTTTGCTTTCTGAATTTTCTCCACATCTATGGGCTTGTATTAATTCTCAGACAAGCATATTTTGATAGAGGTTAATTGTCAGAGTTTTCTTTTGTAGCAAATGCTTTCTGCATCCTATGACATCTTTACCCATCCTCAGGTCATGCAAATATTTTGTCTTCTTTTATAAGCTTTGGGTTTAAACTTAGGTTAGGTTTGTAATCCATCTTGAATTAATGTTTCTCTATGGTGTGAGGTAGGGATACAATTTAATTTTTCATATAGATTTATAGTTGCTCAGTATTGTTTGTTGCCTTTTCTTTCCCAAATGAATTGTTTCTCCATCTTTGTTAAAAATTTGTGGCAAGCTACATTTATATTTACTCTAAATTCTCACTTTTGTTACATTGGTCTATCTTCATACTATACCAATATCATTTTTTTTGCATTACTATAGCTTCAGATGAGCTCTTGACATCAAATAGGCTAAGTCTTTGTGTCACTTCCTCTCAAGGTTATTGAGATAGTTAAAGTCTTTGTGGGTCCACATACATTTCACAATCAGCTTTGCACTTTGTTTCAACAATCTGCAACATGATGATGGAGATTTTGTCCAACCCTTAGCTTACAGGGAGACCTGATATCTCGACAGCATTGAATCTTTCGTTCCTTAAACATGGCCCGTCTCTCTGTTCAGTTCTTCTTTAGTACTTCTTGGTTGTGTTTTATAGTTCTCATTGTGTAGGTTTTAGTCCTAAGTCATTTGTATATTTTGAGGCTTTTGTGCATTGGGAATTGCTTTAGTTAACTGTTTTAGGACACATCCCTGTCTTTGTGATTCCCCTTCATCTTCGTGCTGCTCTGCCAGCCCCAGGGTCGAATTTCTGATGCCTTGATCTCATAATTCTACAGGTCCTGCTCCTCCTCCTCCTGATTGGAAAGTACCTTTCAGAGAAAAGCCTAAAACATGTGCATCTCATTCTTCCTAGCTCATCTTTCAAAGGTAGCTGTCCCTTTAAGTCCCTGCTTACTGTGGCACTGTCCAGTGTCTTAGTGTTCACTTACAAATCAAATTTTGTCCAGATTTATCAGTGTTACCTATAGGAGGTTAGTCTGGACAAGCTGGTCCACCATTACTGAAGTCTCTGTACTATTTTATGAACATCTCTGTGTTTCCTGCACAGCAGGGGAGGGAGGCTGAGGAACCAAGGGCTCTTCTATCTTTTTACCTCCCCCCCCCCCCCCCCGCTTCCCTTGGCGGTATCAGCATGGCGAAGGGTCAAAACAGAAAGGCTGAGGAGTTTGTGCTAGCGACCAGGTTGGGGGCGGAGAGATGAATAACAAGATTGATTACATATAGGGGGTTAAACAAAGAGTGAAGTGTATTGAGAAGATGGGAAATTTTAACTGTTGGAGAAAGCACCCAAAATATACAGAAGGGAAGGCTAGAGAGGACCCTTAGGAAGAGGTAGGAATTTGAAATATTGGTGTGACTTATGATGTATGTGTGAATGAGGGACAGGGATTGAACTTTTAGCTTTCTTGACTAAAAGGGCGTATGAACAATAATAGCCCATATTATTTTCTTTTAAAAATGTATTTTTTTTATGTCTATGAGTGTCGTGCCTGCATGTGTATAAGTGCTCTCATGCTCTGCAATGCCTGAGGAAGGTTGAACAGGGTACTGGATCCCCTGGAACTGGAGTTACAGATGGTGGCTAGCAGCTATGTGGATGCTGGGATTCAAACCCAGGTCTTCTGCAGAATAGCCAGTGCTCTTAACCACCGAGTCATCTCTACAGCCCCAATATTCCATATTATTTTCAAACCAACCCTAAGTCCTACTTTCCAAATGCATGTCTTTACAATAAGGACCCTCTTGTAGAAATGGGTGATTCTAAGGGCTAAGAGAAAAAAAATAGGCAGGACAAGATAAGCCTGAAACATCATTTGGGATCATAAAAAAAATCTTTAGAGGATATTGGAGACGTATAGCAACTATACAGGATCATCCCGAAGGTGCCCACACTGGCCAAAGCTGCGAAGCCTAAGCTGTGTGTTCTTTCCTAAGGGCGAATGAGGGACGATCCTCATTGAATAGTATGTGCTTCCTCTACCTGCATGATCAGAGTGATTGCTGAGGTTAGGTTATAAAGGATTTGGCTGGTCCCTGTCCTGGATTCCAAATCCTGTAATTTCCAGAGTGAAAGGACTGCCTTTGTTATTCACGGTGGGTTCCCAAACCACACTTAAAGCTATGCTGATGAGCTGACATATATGGTAGGCCCCTAGCTTCATGATGGGGACTGGCCAATGATATTTCAGTTTTTAAGGTTTTAAAGACCAACCATGTTCTCAGAGAGTTACAGCTTTGAATCACATTTCTGTTAGATTGACCTTGAGATGGGAAGAGAGGAGATCAAGTCCAACAAAGTGGCTGAAGACTCTATCCGTCATCAATCATGATACATCTCTGGATCTGGAAATCCTCCTGAGAGCGCTGATGATGTGCTTACTTGGTGACGTGCAGCAGGTACACGGAGGATGATGGGATCCCTAGGACATGGGAGTTTCCTGTTTGGGATCCTCTTAGAAGGCCTATGGCCTCTTCATCAGCTGGCTCCAATCTGTATCCATTCTCACAGAGCTACAGCTTAAGCATGCACTTCCCCAGTTTTTTTACTTTTTCTTATAAATCACTGAACCTCAAGAGGAAGTCGGAACTCTCTAATTCGTAACAAAAGTGTGGCTGGTTTGGGAACCGTGGAGTTTGTAAGTAGGATCTGAGAGGAGAGGTGTCTTACGAATCGGACCCTGTGAAGTCTGTGTTAACTTGTGTCAGAACTATACTGCAAAGTCCCAGACATGTCTGGGGAGAAACAAAGTTGATAGCTACAACCGTACAGAAAGAACGTTAATATAGTGTCACACAAACTATGGTGTGCAACCAGCTCTGACAAGTTCCCTGGGTCATAGTGTCCTGCTGGCATTCTCCACCTTTCTCATAGATGAGATCAAACATGTTTGGGGATGATTTAGCCATAAATAGCCCTTCTATCAAACTGCAGAATGATTCTTTATTCAAAGCGTCAGGAACTGTCCTCCACATGCAGACATGCAGAGCTCACTAGGACTCCAGGATGCACACACAACGCTCAGCCACAGAAGAGCTTCTAGCTCTAAGTGGGAGGAAGATCATGGCTTTGGCTTAGGGGCTCCTCTGCCCTGTCTGCTTCCTTCCTGCCCCATCTTCCTCTCCTTTGGTATTTTTACAGCTCTCACACAAGCAAACAGTAGGAGCAACGTCAGTGCCCGACCCACAGCTCATCAACTGTCATTATGAGTCAATATTTCTTACTCTATTAATAAATCACTCCTTGAAAATGACAGCACACGATGCCTTCCTACTCACTCAATTGCCATATGGAACATGAGCTTTTTAAAAGCTGTATTAATGTTTTTTTTTTTTTCAATGGGTAAGAGTGTACTGCCTGCATGTAGCAAGGTGCACCCATGTCATGCAATGCCCTCGGAGGTCAGAGGTAGTATCAGGCCCCTTGGAACTGGAGTTATAGATGGTTGTTAGAGACGGTGCTCTTAACTGCTGAGGTACCTCTCCAGTCCAAAAGCAGTATTAATCGTATCAGTGGCTCTTTAGATAAGCTCAGGGTTCCTTTTGCTCCGGGAGGACCTTGTCTTCTTCCCATAAGAGGACTTCCTGGTGTTGAAAAGCAAGCACGGTGGCTGTCCACGGCTCATAGTCTGGATGTTAAAAGACTTCTGGTACTTTCCTTCAAACATCTGCACTCCTAGGCTTTTTCTTTCTGCTCAACTAATGCTGATTTATTAAGCATTATTAAGTACTGTAAAGACTCCCAAAGGTCTTTTCTTCCCTCCCCGTTCTCAGACTTTTCTACATGTAGATCAGAAAAAAATAAGGAAAGGAACTGATGGCTTGCCCCCACATCCCAGAAGGTTCAATCATGCACTACCTGAGGAGAATCATCCTGTGAAATGACATCACCTAGCTGTCAGTTTGTGTATGTCTACTTTATAATGTTCTTTCTTGTATGTGTGGTGTGCACACATGGGTATATGCATGTTCACATGTGTAGAGATGCATGTGGAGGTCAGACGTTGATGTCAGGTTCTTTTGAGATCACTCTTCAGCTTAAACATTGAGGCAGCATCTCTCACTTGAGCCCAGAATTGCCCGTCTATCTAGTCAGCCTGTGTTTCTACTTTCCAATCTCTGGGATTATAGGCAGCCCATCATGCCCACTGGGTTTTATGTGCATGCTGGGATCTGAATCCTAGACCTCACCCTCACATGGCCAGCCCTTTACACACTGACTATTCCCCATTCCCCTCACACAAGTTTGAAATGGCAGAATGCTGTGATTCTCCCATCATTAAGCAACACCCGGCTGCAGTTCCAAGATGAAGGGTGTTCAAGCGGTGAACTTCTCACTTTACCTCTCCTCTCCCAGTACTCAGTGTCTCCTAGACCCTCCTTGGCTATGCCTGAGCTCCAGCTGCTTTTTCAGGCTCACTGATTTTCAGTCCATACCTATTTTCTTTTCTTAAGTTCATTAAAACATTTTTTATATCTGCCGCTAGGTTTTTAGAAACAAGATAGTTGTTTCTATCTCCTACCATCCTTCGCCAGGTCCCTCTCCTGGATTCCATGGTAGCCCTATTGGGGCCCCTGGAGACAATTTCTCACTCCCATGGACCGGCAATTTCTTCCCCTCGATTTCAAAGAACTTGGCACATACCTCCAACAACACACTGTCATGTGCAAAAAGAACTTTTTGTTCCTCCAAAAAGGCATTTTGGAACCCTAACCTCTGCGTCTTTTAGATTGCAACCTTACTGGGAAATGGGGTCTTTGCAAACGAATCAACTTCAAGTGAAGTCATTAGAGGAGGCCTACGCCAGTTTGATTGGTGTCCTTATAAAAGGGGACATTGGGGCACCAAGAGAGACACGCACAGGTCAAGAGGATGCAAATGACAAGTGAAGATACAAGATGCGGGTGACACATCTGTAAGCCATGGAGTACCGGAACACCGAAGACCCAGGTGAATCAGCAGATTTGAAGAAGAGGCAAGAAAGGATTCCTGCACAGGCTCTGGAGATAGCATGGCCCTGCTGACACCTTGGCCTTAGCTTTCTCGCCTCCAGAACTGTGAGATGATGCCTTTCTGCAGTCTTCACCCACCCTACCTGTGGTGCTGTTAGAGCAACCCTAGGAAACTAATAAAGACATTCACCAATGAGATCTATAACAACATGGCATCTGACCTTGGATCAGACTGACATGGACAGTCTTTGAGTTCTCATTGGTGACTGACTGAGGATTTTAAGAAAATTTGCTTCTTAGCTTGAAAAGGATTTTCTACTGATAACCCTCCAAGAGATGAGAATAAAGCCAATTTATTTCCAGTTTTTTTACATGACAGATTAATTATTTTTGAAATATGACCCTGTACTGTGATTAGTCTGTTTTATGTTGGTTACAGATCCATAAAGAACTTAGCACAGAGGTTATTACACAATAGGTAATTAAGAACGGGCAGTTATCATGATGGGCAGTGATGAGGTGTGAGCTGACGCCGATGCTGACGCTGATGTTAACAGAGACAGATGATTAATAAAATTAGCCCCAGCATGATCAGGCCATGACCAGAGCTGATCTGGCCACACCAACCAACCAGAAGAATACAAGGCAGAGAAAAACAACCTTCAACTGCTGGGAGCAAGAACCTGGAAGAGTTTCGGGGCCCAAGCACCAAGCTTTCCGCCACAGCTCTGAGTCCTTTGTGGAGATGGGAGGTAGCAAGAAAGAGGTAACAAAACTCAAACAATCACAAGAGGTTTAGCTTTAATTGACCTAGAATATGTCTCCGTTAAATATAAAACTGTTCTATCAAAAAATCCTGATTTAAAAAAAATTATTTATTTCTATTCTATGCGTATGCGTGTTTTGCTTGCATGTATGTATGTGTATCACATGCCTGCAGAGACCAGAAGAGACCATCGGATGCCCTGGAACTGGAGTTAAAGACAGATGTAAGCCACAATGTGGGTACCGAACCCAGGTGGATCCTCCGCAAGAGCAATCAGTGCTCTTAACCACTGAGCCATCTTTCCAGTCCCCCAAATTCTGATTTTTAATAATCACAAGGAAAGGCTCATGATACTAAGATGAACTTCAGGAGGAAGGAAGATAATACAAACCAGGAAGGGAAGTTAATGGGTTAATGTCTTTTAATATTTATTTATTATTTTTATTTTATGTGTGTGAGTGTATTGCCTGCATGTATGTAGGTGCACCCATGTCATGAAGTACCTGCAGAGGTCAGAAGACAGCATCAAATCCCCTGGACCTGGAGTTACGGATAGTTGTTGGCTGCCATATGGGTGCTGGGAACTAGCACGGGTCCTCTGCCAGAGTCTCCAGTGCTCTCACTGCAGAGTCATCTCTCCGACCCCAATGTATTTCTTTAAAAAAAAAAAAAAAGTCCCCTACTAAAATACATTTTTAAATAATGACTTATAATTCCTTGAGAAGTTGACATGGAGGGTTGGGTCACATGAATTGATTCAGTGTGACAGTTAAAGCGTGTTGTTTGTTATATGAGGATGGGCTCAGAGAATTTATATTTGTTAGAATGCTTCATATTCAACATCAGTACGCCTCAACAAGGGAACTGTTGCCATTTGGGGCCAAAGGATTCTGTGCTGCATGGGCCCAAGGCCACACCCCACCAAAAGCCAAGTTTCATATTCTGATAACTGTAATAATGACAGAGTAGAATTCTAGTGAACCTCTAGCAGCAGAGTTTCAGAAGGTGGGGGTGAGGTTTGAATCTTTGCATAAAAGTTAGACATGCAGTGGAGATGGTAAGCAGACAAGTGTACCGGGGAGCTGGTGTCACGGGAGACTGTACCTCGCAATGCAAATGTGGGTACCACTGAAGTTAAGATCGATCACAAGCTAGAGGATGGGAAGGGGCCATTCAAGAAGGGAAAAGGTGGGCTGGAGAGATGGCTCAGCAGTTAAGAACATGTACTGCTCTTCCAGAGGACTTGCGTTCTGTTCCCAGCACTGCTGTCAGGAAGCCCACAACCCTAACCCTAACCCTAACTCCAACCCTACCCCTAACTCCAGCTCTAGGAGATCCAATGCCCTCTTCTGAGATCTAGTGCCCTCTTCTGGCCTCTATGGGCACCTGCACATACGCAGCATACATTCACAGAAACACACACAAATAAAAATGAAAATAAAAGGAAATCCTTGAAATAACAAGGAACAAGGTAACATGTAGCCTATCAGCACCACAGGAAACCTCAAGCAGGGCGCACAGCACACAGGCTGCTTGGCAACCGTGGGGGAAAGTGGCAGACCTGCATCGGCTGGGCTCAGCACTCAGTTCCCTGACCTCAACTATGTGGCAGGGTGGTATACATATGTATGAAAAGCGCTTAGAGTCACCCCTGTACATCTGTGTACTCTGGCCTGTACCAGAGTGCCTCAGTATGAAAATCAGTGATCCTAACAGATGGCTGTAGGGAGGTGAATGGACATTCCAAAAAAGCATGCCCACATCCTAAGAACCTGTCCAGGTGAGCTCTTTGGGAAAGGGTCTATGTAGATAAGTGACTCAAGATGAAGTCCTTCTGGAACTCTCTGCATGACTGTTAACACCAAGGACAAAAGTCCTTATGAAATATTCACAGGCAAGAGTGCAAGATAAAGAGAGAGGCAGAGTGGAGAGCTGCTACTACAGGCCAACGAACAGCACAGTCACCAGAAGCTGGAAGAGGCAGGGAAGGGTCAGAGGAAGCGAGGTCCTGGGGCGCCTCCACTTGGGTCTTCTGGCCTTTAGAACTGTGAGAGAGACATTTCTGTTGTTTTGATCAGTGGGTTTGTAGTGATCTACAGTGGCGGGAACCAACACAAAGACTGCACAAGGTCTGAGTCTTTGACACATAGAAAGGATACTTTTAAACAGCGCTTGAAAAGCAAAATAATAAAGTTTGTATAACTTATCACTCTGAAAACATTCAGTTCGAGGTGATAAAAGCTCTAAGGAGGATATTCAGCAAAGCAATCGTTGGATCAAAAATAGAAACCAAGCACAGACACTTGACTCCTAATTTGTTGATGTCACGAGTCTCCACACACCGATAAATGAAGAGAGGCCAGGACGGCTGCAGGTCTGCCTTGTGCCCGCTTGGGTGGGTCATGGGTGGGTGGCTGGAAGCGCACACAGGAAGTGGGGAGGGGAGTAGAAAGAGGAAGCTTCTGTTAACGTGCCTCTTGGTTGCTGTGTGCGCCTGTGTGCTGCTGGTCTGTGGTTTCCTGATTGAACCCAGTCCTCCACGGTCAGGGACTGCTTTCATAAGGGGTCTAGCCTTGGATGAGCAGCCTCCAGCAGCTCTCATTAGGGCAAGCTTCCCTTTAGAACACATAACCCTCCCTTCCCTTCCTATTGTACCTCCAACCTGGAAGCCTTGCCTTATTGCATCTGAAGGAAGGCCCTGAGGACTGCGTAAGAGACAAAGAACCTCGACCAACGAATGGCCTGTGTGTCAAGACTGCACCCTCACCACAGGGAGCTCCAGGCCCGACTCTCATATCAGTCCATTTCTATCAGCCAAGATAGAAGATACCTTAGACTGACTAGTATAAACAGTAGAAATGTATTGCTCAGGGTTCTGGGCCATCAAAGATCAAAGCACAAGCAGATTCGGCATCTGGTGGGGGCCTGTGCTACATCATCACACAGCGGAAGGGGAAGGGACAGAGTTAGTCTATTCAATCTCCTTTTTAAAAGATGTTTACATTTTTATTTTTAATTATGTTTATATGTTTATGGGGGGGATTACACACGAGTGCTATGGAGGCCAGAAGAGCATCCGGTCCCCTGGAGCTGGAGTTAAAGGTGATTGTGAGGCACCTGATATGTGAATTGAACCTGGGTCTCCTGGAAGAGCAGTATGCACTCTTGACTGCGGAGTCATTGCTCCAGCCCCTCAACTTCCTCTTAAGAGCACGAATGCCATTCAGGATTTAATCACCTTCCCAGAAGCTCCACCTTTCCATGTTGTCACATTTAAGTGTTAGGTTCAAACATAAATATTTTGGGGGCACACCAACATTTAGCCCTAGTACCTCCTACAGGCCCCTACCTCCACGTCCATCATATTAAGGGTTTGAGCTTCAACATAGGAATTAGGGGGAAGGATTCGGGGCTATATAAACATCTCTTCCATAACACCTCACGTCTGTTTAGGCGGCAGGTTGAAACTCGAAGCCTTTGGAATAAGCGTCTTGACAGGTACAGGGCAGGGCTGTGGGTCACAATGCCTGAACCTTCTCCCTCCGGGGATACCGGAAGGCTTTGTGGGAATCGACAGGCAATGGTGAACTAGACTCCTTCCTCCTCACCTGCCAGGCAAGAAGCACCCAAAAAGACCACCTGCAATCCAGAGTCCTCTGTGGGAGGCAGGGACGCATCTGGACAGGGTGCGGAAGGCTCGGCACGGCTTGAATTTGGGAGAGAACCCAAATGAACCCTCCCCCTGCTTTCTTTTCTTTTCTTTCATTTGTTTATTTATTTTAAGGCAAGGTTTTCTTATGTAGGCCTGGCTTCCTCCAAATTAATAGCAATCCTCCTGCCTCAGCTTCCCAAGTGCTCAGATTACAGACATGAGAGCCACTGTACCTGGTAAGGATAAACCTTGACCACAGCTTCTCTGCATAGCAAAGGCTGAGGAAAGGATCTAGAAGGGAGTGGGGTGTTGCTGACAACTCTAAGGTATGTCATATCACAGGCACATGCCCAATTTTTGCACAATGCCTTCCTGTATGAGAAAGAGATGTTCTCCTGATGGGTAGAATTTGGCATATACACAGAATGGGTCAGTTGGAGTCAGCCAGAAAGAGAACACTGCTAGCCAGCCAGTCAGTGCGCTGCAGAAGAGAGGGGTGTGACACTTACACCTGGGTGACAAAAATTCACCCTCCAATTCATAGCTGTATTGGCTGGGGCACTGCTAATCACTTTGGGCGGTGTGTATAAACTGGCACTTAACCGAGACCTATGGTCACCCTGCCTGAAAGAGAGAGGACAAGAAAGAGGAAGAGAGAGCGGAGAGATATGATGAGGAAACACCCCTTGCAGGCATGTCTGCTACTTGTTTGCAAAGTGTCACTCTAAGCCCTTTCCCAGACAAGCAAATTAGCACTTTAGAGGAAAATATAATGAGATAAGCCTCCTCCTGCCACAGGGATTCAGAGCTCCCAAACAAACGCAGCTTCCTAGGAACAGCAAACGAAAGGGAAGTAGAAAATCAAGAAGACAGCAGACAGTTCCCATTCAGCACCACGCTGGTCTCTTGAGCATCTGCTGGCTTTCTGGGAGGACCTCAGTGCCAAGGCCAGGGATTATTTCCAAAACTACTCTGTTTTGGAGACAGGATCTCCAGGCTGACCTGGAACTCAGGCTTATGCCCCAACCTTCAGAGCTGAGATCACAGGTGTTATCTTGCCTGATCGTCCACGGCTTTCTAATGGCACAGAAAAAGCACGATTGGGCTTCTGAATTAACACACGAAGAAGTTAAAGGGAAAGATAAAAACTGGAAACCACTGAGTCTGTGTGGAGTAAAACTGAGGAACCATGGCACCACATGGGACGTTCTGGTGCCAGTCTCCATTGTTTCTTTTCAGCATGCATAGCTAAGTGAGGAGGTTGGAATTTCAGGAGTGTTCCTATGGAAGGACATGTGCTTGGCAAGTCTGAAAAGACTGGCAGCATTTTGAGTACTGGGAGGATGATGAAACACAATAGAGATGGAAACAGAAAAATCCAAAGAAGTCAAGGCCAAGCGAGGAGGAGGGGAGGACAGGGTTAAAGCAGCGGGAAAGGAAGAGGCACTCATTTCAGGAGAATCTCAGGCCGGGATGCCGGGCCCGGACCCCATCTCACGACATCCTATGGACTATGTCCTCACATAGGTTCTGAATAGCAAGGCGGGTCCTTGACACCCGGGCCAACCTCCTCATGTTGCATGCTCTCCTGGGTTCTAGTTCTTCCTGTCAGGGCACTTGCCTTGGCTTTTACAGGTTCATTCATGGGTAGGAGTCAACGTCTTCAGCTGGGTCAGGAAACCTCACAAGAGCATCTCTATTTGGGGAATGTCGATGCTCTCACGCGGGTACCTAACAATATTTATGAAATGAAAGACAGAGTTATCCGGGGCTCTTTCCTATATGGTCATCCACAGCCTGGGCTTCAGTCACCACGTAGAAGCTGAACACACCCAAATGTGTGTGCCCAGGCTGGAGCTCTCCACCGAATCACCTACCAGCAGTGTTCACAGTGTGTCTACATGAACATGTGGAGGCATCTCACCTGCATTGGAGGAACAAAACGGAGCTGGAGACGCCCCAAAAGCTTTGTCTCCAGTGCTCATCATAGCGAATGGGGCCCTGTCTAGCTGAGCCAAGGCTGGGGTTCTCCATACCCCTTTTTGTCCTGCAAACCCATAACCAACGCCCTTCACCTCCATCTCCTAAGTTCTCTGACTTATAGTTGCCTATCTTTACAGACTGAATTGGCTAAGAATACACACTCTGGAAGTAGATTGTCTGGGTTTGAAAACAAAATCCACCACTTACTAGCTATTTGCTTAACTCCTCTGTACTGTGTTTCCTTACAGAAAGTAGAGATGATAATAGTATGTGCTTCATAGGGCCCTTTAGAGACATCAGCGAGATAATACATACACGATGCTTTCAAAACCCAGTTCCTATCACCACCTTCATCACCACCATCACCATCAACTTCATCGCCACCAATACCACCATCACCATCACCATCACCACTGCTGCTATCACCACCACTATAATCACCACCATCATTATCACTGCCACCACCACCAACATCACAGTCATCACTACCATCACCACCACCATTACCATCATCACCACTACAGTCACCAACAACACATCGTTATCACCATCATCACCACTATCATCTCCACCATCATTATCACTACCACTACCATCATCATCATCATCATCCCCATTATCACCATCACCATCATGATTATCACCATCATCACCACCACCATCACCATCATGATCTCCATACCATCACTAGTACCATCATCAGATCATCAGTATCACCATTTCCAGGGATATAATCCTAATCTAAGATATTACCATTTATCCACACAGCCATACTTACTTTTCTTCTATCTGTTTTCCACTCTGCAACCCCAATAATCTTTGAAACATATAACTCAACATGTTTATATTATACCAATGTTTTCTACAAGAGATGGACTCGAAAATAAATTATGACCGTGGCTTAGCTTGTCAGTCTTGGGGAACTCTTGTCTTCAAACCTGTCATGTGCCTTCCTACTTGAGGACCCTACGGTGTTCCCTCTGCTGGTAACATTATTCCTGTGCCTTCATCTCTTTCTTTGCTTTCATGGTCAAAATTTCTCTGCTATATTGGTTAATTTTTATTGTCTCCGTTAGCCGGCCCACAGCACAGGGGCTCCCTCCCATCTTTCTACGGGAACTGCCTAGCAAAGTTAACCTAGTGCTGAAGACAGTGAACCTGTTTCTGGCTTTGTCTTATGCTCTTGCTGAGCATCCTAGCCCACTAGCTTCGGGCTCCCCGCCTCTGACTGTCCCTTTTCCTTCCTCTCCCACTCTTTCTCTGTCAGTCATTTGGAAGCTGATTTTCCCAGGTATCCTGAGAAGACAAGGAATTCTCTTCTCTTGCCACACTCATTGTCCACAGATGACCTGGTCCTCCGGCATGGCATCCATGGCATGATGGCAGCCAAATTCTCTTCTCTAGGTCCTTTCTTTGAGCTTCCCACATTCTTCCATAAAATGTTTCAAAAACACGTTAGACACCGTGTGTGAAGCTGAGATTTCGTAGCGCTCTTTCTTTCTCCACTCCTGTCCCAGTGGATGGTGCCAGCACGTGTTCAGGTGCTCAAGCCCCAATCTTCATCATCCTCGTCGTCTTCCTTTCTTTCCCTTCTCACATCATCAGATTCTGTTGACCGCTTTCTGGATATGTGCAGATTTGCTGGCTTCTCTCCAGCCACACTCCTTTAATGCAACTCTACATTACCTCCTGCTAACGGCCACTTCCTGGACCATCTACATCTATATTTCATCTTCATCTCAGTCTCTTCTGCTCTGTGGCAGAGTTTGGTGGGGAAAGTGCCACGGATGGTTTGCCAGAGAATTAGTGGTCCGACTTACAAAAGAAGGACTCCGTTGGACAAATAAGAAATGTCCTTCGTAAGAAAATGTCGTCTTGTAAACCTGTTGTAATGATCCACCAGCCAAGTCAGCCTACCTCATGTTCTAAGAAGTCTTGCTGCAAAAGAATCTGCTCATAATTTGCTGGGTGGGGTGGGGCTGCGCTAGGGATTGAACCTGGGGCCTCACCATGATAGACAAGTGCTCTACCACTGAGCTACATTCCCAGTCCTCAGTGTTGTTTGAGCGTTTCCCAGGTTCTTTGAGCATAGAGTCCTGTTCAAGTCCACCTTCCTCCTTTCCCTTCCCACTCTCTATCTTCAGTTTCCTCTCTCTCTCCCTCCCTTCCTCCCTCTTTCTCTCTTTTCCTCCCTCCCTCCCTCCCTCTCTTCTCTCCCTTATTTTTGAAACACTATAGATAGAAAGCAGAATCTTGTGTCTATCAGGCAAGTGCTCTATTATTGAGCCACACCGCCAGCCTCCAAAGAGCACTTCTTAACATCTTGGAGAATCCAATACGATGTGCCATTTTAAAATACAAATGTGATCCTCTCCTCGGTTTGAAAATATGACAGAAAAGTGGATAATTACCAAAAGAGTATAGCTGAAGTTTACCATCTGGGAAAGTAGCAACCCTTGGAGATAACCAAGTAGGGTAATAACCTAATGCACACCAAAAGCTGTAGTTATTGGGACCCACTATGAGCTGGGCGCTCCTCACTATCATCTCTAATCCCTACGGCAAAGTCACAGGTGGGGAGTCCTCAAGCGGGAAGACTGCACAAAGATTACTCATGCATTCAGGTCTAAGCCCACATAAGCAATACAGATGGAGCGTCACCTGACTGGAAGTCTAGGTGGCTTCAAAGTCACAGCTTGAAATAAGCAGATGACATGAGGTGATGTTTTTGTCAACAGGAAATATTAGAAGCAGGAAAATTTGGATGGAAATTTCAAGAAGGCAGTCAGTTCTTTCTTTTATTCTCTATTCTGATACTGTGTCCTCTAGATAATTCCTCAAATACAGCATTATTCTTGCAGTTGGGTCTATGGCCCTTCCATAGGCTTGTTGTATCCTCTGCCCTTAAGTACCCAGGGCCATCTGAGAACTCCAGGAAAATCTCCATGCTTAAAACTTCTGTGTAGGAGCTGGTATGTGTCTGCAATAACAGAACTTAGTAGGCTGAGGTAGGAAAATCATGAGTTCAAAATCAGCCTGGGTTTCAGAGTGAGTGTGAAGCCAGCCTGGGTTATGTAGCAAGAGCCTACCTAAAAACCAAACCAAAACACAAAAACTATATGCTGTTCCCCAGCTCCTGCCTGACTCCAAATTTCCCAATCAGATGCTCCACACCTTCCATTATCTGACGTCAACTTTCCCTTTTGTTCTTGACTTTGAAGACTTTCCTAAATATACCTCATGCTACATTTGAAGTCTGCTTATTCACTCAAAGAGCCCCTCAACCTTTCTCCACAGTCTCCTCCTCTTCGAAAGTACTTGTTTTGGTCCCATCTATGCTCCAGGGCCGTCCCACTGCTAGGTCTGTAGGACACCTCCTATGGGAATA
The DNA here is from genome assembly GCA_035773235.1 of Eospalax fontanierii. NCBI lineage: Eukaryota > Metazoa > Chordata > Mammalia > Rodentia > Spalacidae > Eospalax > Eospalax fontanierii. The sequence continues at coordinate 54,516,610 of CM069542.1, read as the reverse complement.
ACTGGGCAATGAGGGGCCACCACAACTTTTGGAAGTCAAATGAGTAAAGCTGGCAAAGGACAGTGCCAGCTCCACGGCACTGCAGAGGAGGGTCAGCAGAGAAGGAGGACGGCGCCTCCTGGAAGGTGGCTGGGACTGGCCTTCCGGACATGCGTGTCCCTTCATCAGAGGCCACATGATGAGCAAATGAGGCCTTGACCAGATCAGCGACAGGAAGCAGCAGTCCACCAAGCCGTAGGCAAGGATGGGAACTGGAGAAGACAAGAGCTCATCGTGCATTCTGTGCTGGTGTGTGAGTCATGGTGCCTGCCGTGAAAGGAAGACGCAACGAGGCAGTCACTGATGGAGTTCAGGGACGCTGCCTTTTAGAGCCCTGGAAGGACTGGTGACAGAGTGTCTCCTCAGCAGCCTGTCAGGAGCCTTCCCACAAAGTACCAGCTTCCTTTGTTCAAATTATGAACCCCCCAAAATAATCTTCTGAGGACCAATTTATCTTTCTCTTCCATCATAAGAAGGGAATGCTTGGAAGCAGATGGGAGTGCCCCATTGTGCCCACTCATGGGCTGCTGAGAGGGTTTAAGGAGATCATGTATGTTGAGAGACTGACCACATAGACTCATATAGTTAAGGGCTTAATAAATGCACAAGATTAAAATCAACCAGTATATCATTAGACTGTGAGTGTGTGTATGCCACGCACCTGTGGAGACGAGAAGTCCATGCCAGGTGTCTTCCTCAATCATGTTGCCCCTTACTGTTTAAGACAGGGTCTCTCAATAAACCTGGAGCTCGACAATTCAAGATAGACTGGTTTGCAAGCAGGCCAGAGAGATCTGCCTGACTCTACCCGACCCAGGCTGCAGTGCTGGGACTACCGTACCTCATCTGACATGGGTGCTGGGGAGCTGGATTCAAGTCCTTGTACTTGCACAGCTAGAATTTTGACTTATCTCTGTGACCCAGAACTCCATTTTGGACAACAATTTAATGTAGATACTGTGAACAGCTTTTGTGGCATCCAGATGCCTGATGAAGGTGGGTAAATGATTCCACGGTCTGAGGTGGAGGGCCAGGTGGAAGGGTTGCCTCAGGCAGGATCCAGCAACCTTCCATGTGCCCAGAGCCCCCCAGGTCACTGACTTTCTCTAAATGCCCAGCACATATCTTACTGTGTTTTAGTTCTATTTTTTTTAATCAACCACCTGTGTTTCTAATTCTAATTTCATCAGTGAAAACTCTTTGGGACAGAGGCTTTTAAGTCCTTTGCAGAACCCTAGATATCATAAGTACTTAGTGAGTAGAAATGAATTCCATCACACAAATGATCTGGGTTGTCTTCAACAGCCTAGAGAAGTGGGGTATCTACAACCAGAGGAAACTCGCCATGCAAGCCAAGAACATCTCCTGATGCCAACCTGCCTCCTGCCCAGAGGGTGCTGCAAAGAGGCTGCTAGCCTGGAGGAGGACTGCTCAGACCGCTGCTGCGGAAGGAGAGGCAAGCTGGGGGCGCAGAGACCTCACACTTACCCGGATCTCCGTCTGCACCGTGCATTTGACCAGCTTGAAGTTCTTCCCGGGGTTGAAGCTGTTGCTGTAGAAACAGACCTTGAGGATGCGCACATCTTCCTTTTCTACATCTACTGGAACCACCACGGGCTCTGGGGGGCCCTCGGGCCGGCGTAACGTGCCCACCTTTACTCGGCTCAGGGGCTCAGACACCCCGGACATCCTTTCAGACGGCGTCTAGGACCGGCACATCGCAGTCCTGTGGAGACAAGAGACAGCACAGGAATTAGTTTCCGAAAGCCCATGTGCCTCATCCCCCAGGATGACCCCCAGGAAGCTCCAATACTCATGAAAACAACATATTCTCCTGTTCCTGAAAAACTCCCTGAAGGACCTCCAGCCACCTTGACTGGGGAGGCTACAACATCCAGGTATAAAATCCACACTTGGAGCTCACAAGCATGCAAGCTCTGTCTTCTAGGAGGCCCATCTCCCTCCATCGCCCTGCTTTACTGAATCCCAGGCAAGGGGCCCATACTGGACAAAGGCAGCTGTGAGAGGAGAAGGCACAGCATGGTTCCAAGGCCCAGCAAGGCAGAAAACGCCAGTGAGACAGTACAAAATAGCAGGGGAGAAACGGATGGAGGGAAAAGGCTGGAAGAAATGGAATTGGAGAACAGATGGCCCCAAGCGAATGAACAAAGAACAGGAGAAAGGGTCCAAGTCACAGCCATCAGCCAACGGCTGTTCTGCCCACAGCCTCGGTTCCAGTCAGAGTTTTCGCAGAGGAGGGCTGGATCTTCCAGCAACTCACCATGTAGAGCATTCCCTCATAGTAAGGACCTCCACGGGGAAAAGCGCTCTGCTCCCCACTGTTCATGCAGAAGATCATTCTGCAGGGTGGGGTGGGGCTAGCCTGGACTTCTACAAGATACATCTAGTACTGACTGATAAAACAGCCTGACTTTTTATGGAGGTAGACTATAAGAATCCTTGAATGGGTCATTCACCCTGAATCTCAGCAATGCTGAATGTAGCCTTTGGATCCAACAGGATCAGCAAGGGCTGGTTAAAGCAGGGAATGGGGCCAGCAAGATGGCTCAGTAGACAGAAGTGGTTGCATACCTGCCTGAGGACCTGAGTTCTACCCTCCCTGCAATCCTACAAGATGGCAGAAGAGAACTGACTCGGGAAAGTTGTCCTCTGAACAACACACGTCTACACACACACACACACACACACACATACACACACACACACACACACACACAAACACAGAGAGAAAGAGAGACAGAGAGAGAGAATACATTCTCTGTGTACATACATAATACATATAATACATAAATAAAATTCTAAAGCAGGGACTGTCCAAAAGAAGTAAGTGAAGTCATAGCTCTGCAGTGATGTCATCTGAAGCTCACACTGGGGTCGTCAATGTACCATCAAGCCCTGTCCTCACTGCTTCCATTGAGCACATCCGTGGTGAGTCCTGAACACTGGTATGTTCTTAATTTCCCACAATTTTTCTAACAATCATCCTGAACTCAGGCATGATGGGTCATACTTGTAATTTTAGCACTTTAGAAGCAGAGGCAGGAGGATTGCTTTGAGTGTGAGAGCCAAGTGGGATGTAGAGTGAGACCTTGTCAAAGAAATAATAATACTAATAAATATGATGACTACTAATAAAGCATTCAGTGTGTCATAGAATGAGCTGGGTTTTGGTCCTGAGATCCATCTTTATAGGTCCTCCTTCCCACATGAAGCGTGATCTGAGGGGAGAAAATGCCTAGAGTTGGGGCAAAGTGACAGAGTTGGCAACGTTAAGATGTAAATATGCAACTGAGTGTTTCGGAAGCGGAGCACAGACTATGCTTATTCATTCATACTGTGGCAGGATATGGAGGCTTAGACTGTCATTAAGTCTAAAGAACTCATAAAAAGAAAAAATAAGGGCTGGGAAGATGCTCAGCAAAGTGCCCGCTGTGCAAACATAAGAACTGCAGTCCAGACTGGCAGCACTGAAGAGAGCTGGGTGTGGCAGTGGGCATCTGAGACCCCAGCACTGGGGGTTCGTTGGGTAGAGACAGGCAGATCCCTGGAGTTTGCCAGCCAGTCAGCCTCATTCCACCCATGAGCCATCTTATCTCCAAAAATAAGTTGGAGAGTGATTGAGGAAGACATCCACAGTTTACTTCTAACCTCCACATACACATGCACAGACGCATGCATCTTCATGTGCACACACCTGCATAAACACGTACATATAACATAAACCAAAAGAATAGATGAGTATTACGAAGAGAGGCTGTGAGGATGTGGGGAGAGGCAAGGCATGCTCCTTAGGTCAGGGGCAGGTGGACAAGCGGAAACACAAGGTTCAGAGTTCATTAGCGCAGCTACAGCTTGGGACAAGACAGGAGAATGCGTGTGTGTATCCTCGCAGTCCTCTGTGTTTATGTACCTCGCTGTATATCTACGCATCCGTCTTGAAATGGTCTCCATACCATTTTCAATAGACTTCTATGAACATATGCTTTCCGCTGATGCTGTGCTCTGAGGGGAGATTATCTCAATTCCCCTTGACTTACGAGAAATCCAGAAGTGTTTGAGAAGTAGCCCCAGGAATGTGAGCTCAGTACAGGGCAGGGAAGACACAGCAAGGCGGAGCTGCACATTGAGGGAACACTAGGACAAGGCCATTCCATCCTGCTGGGAGCTCCAGGGTGGACAGAACATATCCTGCCCCGAGAGGGCAGAATCCAGGAGTGTTCACACTCTTCTCCTTATGCTCAGTGTCCCTGGCCTCATGGCTAATTATGCACAAGAAGTCAGAAAGCCCTTAGGCGCACAGACGCAGAGCTGGCAGCTAGGAGACAGGGGAACGCTGAAGTGGCAAGACCTGAGGGGACTCCAGAGGGTACAGAGCATGCTGTTTAGGATGACGTGATGAGGATGCTGTTTAGGATGACGTGATGAGGATGCTGTTTAGGATGACGTGATGAGGATGCTGTTTAGAATGATGTGAGGAGCTTTGTCCCCAAACAGCATTCTAGTTAGGTGTACAAACAGGTAAGAGCCATCACCCAGTAAGTGCTGCACATGGAGCTGGGCCCTACTTCAGGACCTGCTGGGTCTATTGGACATCGATTTATAAGTGATGATTTGCACAGAAGCCCTTCACAGAGATTATGAGATAGGAACCTGAGGGAGGGAGTGGGGGACATGATGCTTGTCATCAGGGACTAGATTCTTCTGCGATGGACTGAATATTTGTGTCCCTAACCCCAAGGTGCTGATATGAGGAGAGAACATTGGGAGGTAGAACCCTGATGAACAGGATTAGTGTATTTCTATAAGGGACTCAAGAGAGTTCTGTCACCCTCTTTCCTGCCATGAGAGGTCAGCAAGGTGCACCTGGGAAGAAGCCCTCCCCCAAACCCAAGCGCACTACCCTCTTGAATTTGCCTTTCAACCTCCAGAACTATGAGAAATAAGGATTTGTTGTTTGTAAGCCACCTTGTCTCTGATACTTTGTTATAGCAGCACGGACCAGCTAACGTAAAAATTCAGGGCCCTAATGATGAAGGCCAGAGTGGTGGTTTGAATAAGAATGCCCCTCATAGGCTCCAAGTATTTGGACATTTTGTCCCCAGTTGGTGATGCTATTTTGGGAGGTCTCAGAAAGTGTGGCCGTGCCAGAGGAAGAACGTCACTGGGAGCGGGCTTAGAGAGTTCTGAGCCTTGCCCGATCTCCGGTTGTACTCTGCTTCCTGTGCCTGCTTGAAGATGTCAGTGCTCAGCTTCTGCCCCTGCTCTGACACGTCTGCCGCCACGCCTCCCACGTCCCTCCACTCTTGCCCCTTTGAAACCATAAACTAAATAAACTCTTCCTTTTATAAGTTCCCTTGGTCTTGTTGTTTTGCCACAGCCACAGGAAAGTAACATAGCCAGTAACTGGGCCCTTGTAAGGCCATCAAGAAACCCGGGTACACCAGCGTTGCTGTGTCATGCTGGTGGGAACGTGGGCTCACAGCTAGAAAGAAGGGTATCACATCCACTTCCACAATTTACACCACATGGCTCTGAGTACTGACCAGGAAGGGAGCAGGGAGTGTCTGCAGCTTTGGTAGTCCTGTAGGGTGTTTCTTCAATGCAGACCAAATTCTTACCCAAGGGACCACAGCTCCAGTAGGCATACCCTAGAAACCCCAGATACTCCCTGAGATGCCAGGGAAAGAGGATGGTGACAGAGACTACTTAAGTAGGGTTAACATATCAGTAAAATTCAAGAGACCTGGCCAGTGAGAGCTGGTACACTCTGTGCTCATGTCATTTGTGGCTGGATAACAGGAAGAGTGGAGGAGATGATCCCTGCCCAAAGATAGAGCAGGGGAGGTCGAAGCCTGTGCCTAGGTGGGCCGGGGCAAAAGGCAAGGACTTAGGGATGAGTCCTTCAGATACTTCTGAGCCTCAGCTGCTACAGCAAGGGTGCAACAATAGCTAAAGCTTTCAACTCAAGGAGCCTGGGAGTAAAACTGAAGAAAACATGGAGGACGGGAAAGTTGCAGCCAAAGTAGACATACTCTTAGCACACCATCACACCATACATACCATGCATACATACCATCAAGAAATTGTACCCCTAATATTTACCAAAGGAAGGTGAAAGTTTAACATCTACACAAATGTCTATCCATAGAGGTTTATAGCACCTTTATGGGAACCTGCTAAAAAGCAGAGGTAGCCAGAAAGAACAGATATGAAAACTGTGGTATTCCATACAATGAAGTATTATTCACCACTGAAGAGGAGTTGGGGTTGAGAAGATGGCTCAGTTGGTAAAGTACTTGCCATGGGAGCATGAGGACCTGAGGTTAGTCTCCAGGACCACTGTAAAAGAATCTAGCACAGCGGCACACAATTGTATTCCCAGTGCTGGGAGGCAAAGACAGGTGGATCCCAGAGGCTCCCGGACCAGCCAGCCTAGTCTACTTGGTATATACCAGGGCAATGATGAATCCTATCTCAAAGGAGGTAGACAGCATTTCTGAGTTTGTTCTCTGGCCACCAGGTGCAAGTGCACATGTGTGTATACACAACCCTCCCACACATGGGTACCCACACATATATGAACATATGCATGCATGGAGAAGAGTTATCATGCTAAGAAATTCATGGAAGAACCCTAAATGAATATTTTTAAGTAAAGAAGAAGCTGCATTACGTATGATTGCCATTGTGGAAAAAGCAAACACTTGGGGTAGGATAGAGATCAGCGGTTGCAGGAGTGAGGGAGGGGTGAGCAGATAGAGCACAGGGACACTAGAACTGCTCACTGTTCACACACTGGTAGACCCGGGGTCTTTATACATCTGTCCAAATTCATAGAAGACACCTCAAGGGTGAACTCTGATGTTAAACGACAGTAAGGCTACAGTGACATGTCAGCGTACCTTCACCAGCCATAGCAAACATTCCACTTTGGTGTGGGATGTTAGGAACAGGGGAGGCTATGTGTGTGGGGATGAGGGGCATTATGGGAACTCTCTGCTTTCAATTTGGCTATGAACCCAAAACTGCTCTAAAAAGTAAAGTACACAAAGAAAAGAGTATTACAACGAGAAACCACAATGTGGTGAATCGGCAGGCTGAGTCTATCTCACAGCCTGATGGGGCAGTGTCTAGCTCAGTGAACATCCTGAGCCCCATACTGACCACAGCAAAATATTAATAGTTGATGGCTGACCAAATGCAGCCCACACCAACTGACATGTCAGACATCACCCACATGCAGATTTTTTTTTTTTAACCTTGAATCCCTTCCCCTGGCCCAGCAGGCATAGTGACTGTGGGGCTATGGCAGAAGTGTTTTAGCAAAGTCGTTCTGATCACCACAATCTACCTTCAACTTCAGGTCATGTGAACCTCTTGGTTCCACATCTAGTTCTTGAGAAAATATATTTGCAGTAGTAACACAGCAGTGTGGCTGTGGAGTCTAAAAATGACTGCAATGGAAAAATCTTAAACATACATATACTCACACATGCACACACACAAATGCTTTGCCTAACAATCCTTAGATACAGGCGGGAACAAAGAAGCTCATTTCAGAGATGGGAATACATCTCTGAGGTTTAAGGCATAGGTCAAGGATATATGACTGTTAAGAAGTGAGCTTGAGTTGGGTATGGTGTTGCGATACCAGCACTCGGGAGGCAGAGGCAAGTGCATTTCTGTGAGTTCAAGGCTAGCCTGGTCTACATAGTAAGTTCCAGGGCAGCAGGGGCTACAGAAAGACTCTGTCTCAAAAAGATTTTTAAAAAGTGAACTTGAGGGCTGGCGTACATAGCTCAGACGTAAAGTACTTGTCTAGTGTGTTCAAGGATCTGGGTCTGATCCTCAACAACATACACACACACACACACAACGTAAACTTGGATTCCAAAGATGTGGATATGAGGTGGTGGTATGTGCTTGTAATCCCAGCACTAAGAAAGCAGAAACAGGAGGCTCTCCAGGGTCCCCCGCCAGCCAATATAGCCTAATTGGTGACTTTTAGACCACTGAGAGACCCTGCCTCAACAAAACCAAACAACTTTCCCCCTAAAAACCCAAGGTGTACACTTGAGGTTGACCTCTGGCCTCCACACGGACATGTATACACATACACGCATATAGATATACACATACATACATGCATACATACATGCACACACATAGAAGGTCATACTTCCCGAAGGATGGCATAAACTCTGCCAGCACTGACTACCGCAGCCCACAAACAATCCTGAGTCCCTCCTGAGGCTGGGTCTCTGTCTCTGCCTGTTCTAAACGAACTCAGGCCAGTAAGGCAATACCACTGCTCCTATTAACACGTGGATGCTTCCTCAAGGGCAGTCCAAACTCCCGTCAGGAGACAAATCTGCAATGAACAAAGAAACTCCCAACGCAGAGAGACCGGGAGGTGTGCAGTGAAGTCTCAGCCTGTCCCCACAATCCTGGGAAAACTTTCCCCTCAGCCCTCCCCCTCCCCTGCTCACTCCGCCTGTGTTCCAATCTCACTTTTTTTTTTAAGGCAGAGTCTCACTATGTAGCCCTGGCTCACTTTCAGTTCCCTATGTAGACCAGGTTGGCCTTGACTTCAGAGAGATCCGTCTGCCTCCTCCTCCTGAGAACTAGGAGGAAGGCATGCAGGACCACACCTGGCCTCATTTCTTTTCAAACCATTTCTAAAATAGTGTTTGAAAAGCTTAGCTTCTCCCAGCCTCATCTTCTCTACCTATGACATGGGGGACAGTACCCCACCTTCCTTCTAGGAGATTGTGAAGATCAAGTGAGAAGCATAAACGTAAGTTCCATTGTGAACTCTAAAGCGGCACTCAAAGGGAAGTCTCTCTCCTCGCTGGTACCACCCTCCTGTTCTCTGAGACCTGTGTGGTTCCCGCATCTCTGCAGTTCATTCCTCCTGCCAGCAGTTCTCTCGGGGAAAGCACTGAGTCTCAGCATTGCTGCTGTGCATGGTGTAACTATTCCCACAGGGGCTGACCTCAAAATATAAACGTACATCACTGAACTCCACGTCCCCCTGAAAGGCTCCTAATCCTGGCCACGGAACTTGCCTGCTCCTCCACATTTTGTCCGACTATTTGAATTTCGCATTCACAGCCTTAGCTTATTTCTGGCTTTCAGTGATCATGAAGTCCTCTGATCCTCAGCTTGTGAGGCTAAAGCCCTACCTCTTTCTCCTCACCTCCTTCCTGGCTACCCCAGTCCTGGTGAGGTAAGCACTCCGCCCGTGTCCTTGTCTGCCCCAGCCCTTATAAGTGGTATCCAAGGCACATACATATATATCATGGCACCAGTGAAACTCTGGCCCTGGGCCATCCTAGGCTCTGTGGTACCTCCCAGTCCCCAGATCTGTGCAGGTCACAGGTAAAGAATAACAAACACAAGGAAATGGGCCAAATTAAAACAGGAAACTTTTTGATTGGCTGTAAAAGCTTCTTGGCCCAAACCTGCAAAGGGTACTCCAGAAGGTTGTTCAATCTCAATAATGCTGAGAGTCTTCTGGAAGAAAATCAATTATGCTTTTCCTGAATGACAAGACGTTTAGCTGCCTGAAGGAGGCGAGACTGAAGCAGGATTTAAATCCCTTCCAGATGGCTCAGATTGTCACTGTATCTGCCCTCCAGCCTGGGGAAGGTGCTAGGGTTCCAGGGAAAAGAAAGCTCCTTCCCTGGTAGACATTGTAGGATAGCCTGATTTCTTTTGGAACACATTGTGATGGGGAGCTTACATACTAATCTGATTTCCCAGAGGTGAGCTTGTCCAGATCACAGAACCAATAAATAGCAGAGACTTCAGGCCATCACGCTGCCTCAGGCCAAAGTCCATGGTGAGTAATGCGCCAGTGTGTGGCACGGCAGCCCCAAGGACATGGGTTGGAATGATTCAAGTGCATGAGCCTCCTTCTCCTTGACATCATGCCAACTGCTGACTAATGCCAGTTCACCAAAGCTGGCAAGCAAGTGTCACATCTGTTGCCATGGTTAGGGTTAGTGTCAAGGCTCTGCCACTGGCTCTGAAGCCTGGAGACATAAGGTGGATGGGCTGGAGTTTCCAAACAGTGACCGGATAGACAGATGTGGCCTGGAGAGGAAAATGAGAGACACAGACACTCCAGAGAACTCACAGTAAAGCCAGTGAGTTCCGTTTTGGTTTTGATTGCTTCATTTTATTTGAGACAAGGCCTCATGTATTCAGGCCTTGAGCTTGCTAAAGGAGCTGCGGATGATCTTGAACTCTTTTAGCGTGTGTGTGCATGTGTGTGATGCATGCACAGGAGTGAAAGTGTGCTCACTTGGGCACAGGCCGAGGACAGGGCATGGTGCCAGGTGTCTTCTTCGTTTGCTCTTCTCCTTATTGCCTTGGGACAGTCCCTCACAGAACTAGAAACTTGCCATTTCAGCCAGATGGCTATTTAGAAAACTCTTAGCACCTTGTCTCTGCCCCTCCAAGCGAGGCTCCCGACACATGCAGCCATGCCCAGCTTTTCATGCGTGCCTGGGCTTTGAACTTGGCCTCTCACGCCTGCACAGCAAGTGCTCTTATCCACAGAGTCATCTCCCTAGCCTCTGGCCCTGAACTCTTGATCCTCCTGCCTCCACCTCTCTCAAATGCTAGATTACAGGGGTAACTACAGGTTTGTTGGGGGGTTTGTTTGTATTTGCTTTGATTTTTGAGACACGGCCTGAAACTCACTATGTAGTCCAGCCTATCCTGCAGCTTACAAGAGTCTCCTGACTCAGCCTCCTGAGTGCTGGCATTACAGTACCATTCCCATTTGTTCAAGGTATTCTGTTTGAAGGACAACCTTTGACTCGCACATTACACACCCTTTCCTACATTTACAATGGGCATTCGTTTTTGGAATGGCAACAGTAAGTTTCAGCAATTTTGGTCTGCAGTCTCTGAAATTTATCAGCTATAATTTAAACCAGGTGACCTGTAGGCTTCTCGGGTTTCTCTGTTGGGGACGTAGGCTAACATTATCTATCTGCAGCATCTTTCAGAGGCCACTGCTTTAAAGTCCTTGACACATGTATTATGTTTTTTTTTAGAAGCCTGGGAATTTGGCTAAAGAAAAAACTGGAAATCCAATTCAACAAGGTCCACTTCTTAAAACCTACTTCAGCCTGTAGATGTAGGACTAGGTGGCCACGGCAGGCCGCTCTACAGCTCCAAGGCTGCCTTTATAACCAAGACCACCTCTCTCCCCACGTCTGTCTACCTGGAAAGGCCCCCTGTCACCCCAGTTCTGCTCTGCCCACTCAAAGTTCCCTTGCCTGACTTGAGAACACACAGAAGTATGTTCTGTGGAAGGAAGCCCCATAGGACACCATCCAAGTGCCAGTCCCTCATGCCAGCAGAACTCAGAATGTCACGAGAGGCACACTTTGTTTCCACTCTGTCTGAGTCACTTCCCCTGGCTGTTTCCACATCAACAAAATGGGGAACACAGGCCTTTCCTATCTCAGAGGCCTGCTGGGAACAGCCACTTAACTAATTGCAATGACCTTGCAGTCTTGGGGAGCCATTCTTGTGCTTCTGCCCACAGCTGGGCCCCCGCTGGCTCCATGCCTGGCCCTTTCAGCCCCCAGGTTCCATGGGGCCAGTATTCTACTACTTCAGGAGGATCAGCCCTCATTGGTTAATCCCTTTCTTTCTCTCTAGGCATTCTTCCTGCTACCTTGCAAAGGAATAGGCCAGGAAGGTTGTGATTACTGCCAGCTGTAATTCAGAAAGCATTTGTTGAGACTCTGCCACCCTTCAGCCCCCACCCCCGCACCCATTATCCATTCGGAGCTTCTCTGCTGCCAGCACCTGCCCCAGAGGTCAGCTGACTCAGGCCGGCTCTCCGAAGGGCAGGAGGGAGCAGCAGAGGCACAGCGCCTGTCCTTCCCGGTTAGGAGAAACTTTGCTTCCCGCACTGCCTCGAGGCTTGGTCCCTGCTGCTAGCCAGATTCCTCTCGCTCCTGCTTGACCTCTGACCTCTGCTTTCTGCAGTCCCTTGTACTCATGGGGGCACATGCCTGTAATCACAGCACTCAGACAGAAGCAGGAAGATCAATGGCTTTTGGGTCATCCTGTGCTAAGGAGAGAGACCTCACAAAAAAGTCCAAATGGGGCTGGACAGATAGCTCAGTGGATAAAGTGCTTCTTGCAAAAGGAGGAGGACCTGAGTTCAATCCCCAGCCCCCACGTAAAAATGCACGGTACCACTTGTAATTCCAGGACCCGGAAGCAAAGACAGGATGATACCTGGTGTTCACTGGTCTAGCCTAATCAGCAAGCTCCAGGTTCAGTGAAGAAACCCTGCTTGAAAAAACAAAGGGTATGTCTCCTGGGGAATGCCGTCTGCGGTTGACCTCTGGCTTCCACACTCACGTTCACATATGGGTACACACATATCCATGCATGTTCACACATACACACATACCAGAATAACAAGAATGATAATAACATTTTAAAACCACCATCCCTTTACTCCTTGCTTTCTAGTTCAAAAATAACATTTGACTGGCATTTCTCCACCCCTCCCTTCCTCCTCCTTTTTATTCTACTTTTTCTCTGTGTCTCCCATTTCTGACTCTCTTCCTCCTCCTCTTCTTCTTCCTCTTCATCCTCCTGCTCCTCCTCCTCCTCCTCTCTGCTTTTCTGTATCTCTGAAACCTCAGTAGGGTTTAGAGATATGAAGCCAGGCAAGAGAAGGGGGTTGCTATCCAACAGAGATTCATAGTCCAGAAGAAAGGAGAGTCCAACACACATATATATGCCAATCACAACATGATCTAGGCTACAAAAGCTATCTCAGTATGCTGCTAGATAAACACTGAATGGGACCTGTCGACTGGGCTTTGGGTCATGGGAAAGTGTAGCCCAGCAAGATCAGGAAATCAAATAGCATGATGCTGGGGTGTGGATGAGAGTGGGAGAGGGATTGCTGGGGAGCAAGGCCTGAAGGTGCCATCATATGACTAAGGAACTTAAACTTCATTCTGTGGAAAAGCAGATTTTCATTTTAAAAGTATAAGCCTGGTGATGGATGGATGGCTCACAGCACGACCTAGGAGGCAGCAGGAGTCAGGGTGAAACTCGCAGAGTGTTTGGTCACTGGTCATCCAGGGGACAGATGCCTGATGTATACAATGTGCCGATTTCTCTAGTGTAAAGATCTCCATCTTGGTCAGTTTTAACTCCCAGTGTGACCTACCTCCCTGACAGCAGAGTTGGGGACAAATGGGTGCCATTGACTTATGAGAGTTGAGTTCAACCTTCCCTTGTCTGGATAGACATGGGGCAAGAAGGACAGCTCTCACTGGTTTCCAGCCCACCTTTGACCTTTGACCTTTGACATCCTCCTCATCCACTCACTGGTAGTTTCCACACCCATCTCTGCAAGAGGGCAAAGTACGAGGTGCACAGAATGGCAGGGCAACTACAGACTTTCCTCCAAAGAGTTGGTTACTCTCCAGCTAAAAGCCAGACCTTTCAAAAACCACATTTTGTCATCTTTAACCCCAGACTTAACTCTCCCACAACTTCTCCATTTCTAATCAGGCTCTTAGCTTTTGCCTTTTCTCCCAAGTTCCAACCTCAGCACATCTCATGTCCCTCTCTGAATGGAAATAGAAAAATAGTTGTCAGGCAGAGTAACCTGAGACCACGATAAATAAGAGCTTCAGTTGAACATTGACTGGGTTCTTCTCCATTTTCTTGAGAGGGTAATGAGGAGACAAGATGATAAGCAGGAGAATTCATAAGTGCTCAGACAGACTCTAAAGAGCACAGAACAAATGTTCATATTAACCTGTTGGGAGTCAACTGTTGTTCTAAGTGTCCTCGTCCATGGCTTTGAACTTCATATGGGGGAACTCATGGCTATCAAATGATAAACAGCAAGCTGAGATGAAGAACGATTACGACTTTAGGGACAGACCAAAAAAGACTCTGGAAAGGAGATAGCTTGGTTGATAGTGCTTGCCTTGTGAGCATGAGGACCTGAGCCCCAGAACCCATGTAAAAATAATCCAGGTGTGGTGGCACAGGTAGGCAGATCCTGGGGCTTGCTGGTCAGCCAACCTAGCCTACTTGTGAGTTCCAGTCAGCGACAGACTGTCTCAAAAGAAAAAAAGGAGGTAGATAACTGATAGCTGAGATTGTCCTCTGACTTCCACACACATGTACACACATGCACCCTCCCCCCTGCCCACATGTGCACCCATGTGCACATATGTATCCATACACACAAAGGATTCCTGAAATCCTCACAGGTTTGTACAAAGTTTACAAGGAACAACTTGTGAAACAGGAGAAATATGTTTTTCTTATTTCGGATAAAAGAACAATATTTTGAAAGCTGGGCATGGTAGTACACAGCTGTAATCCCAACACTTGAGAGGCAGGGAGAAGAGGATTATCAACTTGAGGGTCTGAGCTACATAGCAATATCCTTCTGTAAATAAATAGTCTTCCCTCAGATGGATGAAGAAGACGTAAATAGAAACACTGTGGATTAGAAACTATGGTTAATGCGAACTGTAGCCCATTCTTAGTCATAGTAGTTGCCAGAAAAAGTTAATATGGAGTTGGGGTAGCTAGAAAACCCTAGAAAGTTTCCCTTGGAGTTTTTATACATGTCGCTGCGGCAGAGCACTGAGAGTCTGTGTCCTAGGATGAAGGACCGTCCCCCACCGATGAAATAGGGTATCAGGGTACAGATCCCTGAGACAAACGGAGAAGTGAGACTCAGGGAGGCATGATGAAATACTGCTTTCAGGTGGTTGTGGGATCGCCATTCCTTTATGCAAGTCACAGATTCAAAAGAGTGCAGCGGAGGAGGGGAAGGGTGTCTATGTTCGCATGCGAGTGTCCTTCATTGCCTACAGCGAACTGATTCTAAGACCTTTCAGCTGGGACTTCAAAGATGGGTCAGTGGTCACGAGCCCGGGCTGCACTTACAGAGGACCCAGTTTAAGTTCCCAGCACCCACATGACGGTTGACAACTGTTGCAACTACAGTTTTAGGAGATCCGATACCTGTCTCCACGGTTCATTTGTACACATGCAAGCAAAGCACTAATACACTAAAATAAAATGTAAAAAAGATCAAGACCTTACAGCTGCCAGAATCTGAGGACATTTCAGGCCCTCCTACAAAATGGCATAGTACTTGTACCTAACCTTAGGAAATCCTCCTGTAGTTTTTAAATCCTGCCTCGGTGACTAGACTTAATACAATGCAAGTGCTATGTAAATAATTATTTTATTCTATTATTCAGGAAAAATAACAAAGACTCTGTACATGTTCAGAACAGATACAGTTTTTTCAAAACTTTTCAGTGTGTGGTTAGTGAATCCTTCCCTGGGGAGCCTCTAGACTTCCCATTGTTCCCCTCTATCACGTACCAACACCACTTCACAGATGTCCCTCCCAGTGTGATGATGAGGAAAAGTGTCTGAGCCAGCTAGCATAGAGTCCCCTTTCTCAAGAGGCAGAAGAATCTGGACCAGAACTCAGATTTCCCTTCTTAACCCAACAAACACAGCCAATACATGGCCTAAATCCCACCGCAGTCCTGCTGTTCTGGACTTTGTCCCTGGATCAGAGGACAGCTCATTTGCACACTGCTTTTCTGACATGGCTCCTAGAATTCTGCTTGAGCAAAACTTCCTCTCTCTGAGTTCATCTGTTGCTAACTACACAGCCCTGTAAGGAATCCAGATGTTTGGTGGTATTATGTATAATAGAAAGAATACTCAGAATTTTACTTAAAGGGTCTTATAGGACAGATTCAATAAGAAAGGGGTGATGAAAAGAAAGCTTGAGTACTTAAAAAAACCTGGAATGTATAAACACAAGACATTTAACATAAATGTCACCCTCGCCACCCAGCACCATCCTAAAAACAACAAAACATCATCCACCTGCCAGCCTCCAATCTGCCTGTCTACAAATCCAGTATACACCCAAACTCTGCTTTATGTAAACAGATATCAAAACCATCCAACAACACGATGCCCCCCATCTGTACACTGTGGCAGTCAGCCTTCATTTTACTGTGAATTGAATAAAACAATTTAGATGCCCTGTCAAGCAAACAGGATACCACCTGTGTGTGAAAAGACTCAAGAAATTAAAAATAGATGGAGAAATCCTCTGTGGTTAAAAATGCTAATGGAAACAACTTGAAGAAACCAACCACAAACTCATCAAATGAGCCAAGAGACCTAGAGAAAAAATAAAATCTTCTGCTGATGGGGTGGGAGTACAGTCAGTGATTCACTTAGAGCTAGCTGGCTTTCTGATGAGCAGGCTGCATAAATGTGAACTTCATCCCCCAACTTTGGAAAACATACCCATATTCTAGTTTCATTTCTGTCCCTGTGATAAACCACCCTGCCCAAAAGCAACGTTGGCAGAAAGTGGGTTTATTTGGCTTACAATCCAGGTCACAGTCCATCACTTAGAGAGTCAAGGCAGAAATCTGAAGGCCACAATCAAGAAACTCACTTCATAGCCACAGAAGTGTGGCAGAAACCACTGAGCATGCAGTTTTCTGGGTGGCAGCAGGCTCACGCTCAGCTAGCTTTCTTGTGAAGTTCAGGACCTCCTGTCTAGGGAATGGTGCCACCTATGGTGGGCTGGGCCCACCTACATCAATGAATTGCCTGATCTAGGCAATTTTTCACTTGAGATGCTCTTCCCAGATAATTCTAGGTTATGTGAAGTTGACCATTAAAGCCAACCAGGACACTCCACATGTCGTCTCAGATGAGGGGATGGGATCATTTTCACAAGGATATTCATAGCTCTATTCTTTAGCACAGGGAAACAACGAGAATCAGAACAGAAGGCTCAGGGAAGTTCTCAGGGGGGGACATCTAAGCAATATATATAATGATGAATTGTGATGAAAATGTAAGCATAGTAAGTAGTTCATGAAAAGATGTATATGAAAATGTTAAGTGACAGAGAATGCAATTTACACATTGATTGTAGCTACGTAAAACACACCCACATTTAGAGTCCCATGAGTTACAAGCTCTTAAGCTCTCCTGCTGCTATATTGGTTAAATATATTTAAAAATATGTATCGTCTGTCCCACAAGCATAAGGCTGTGCTTCTGTCTTGAGCGCCTCTTCCTATGGTCTGACTTCCTGTATTCTCCACAGAGCCCACAGAGAGTGGTCAGTCTTCCTCTCACGAAGCTAGACTGGGCAGTAAGTAGGTCTCTGACAATTTACATTTCTGGATTCTATCTAAAATTAGAATTGGGGTAAACAGTATAGATTAGCAACTGATGAAATCTGGCCAGAGAAACCTGAGACCATGGGATGCCGTACTGGTCTCTAACAAACTCTGGGAGCCAAGTGTCTGGTTCAGTCTCAAGGCTCTTGGCCATGCTGTGACCTCCATTTTCTCTGCAGCCGAGATCCTAGACATTCACTCTTCATGTTGGTTACATTTTTATGCTATATTGCTGAAACCATGTCTTCTGTGACCGACATCTCCCTGTTTCCCTGGCATCCTAGATGATTCCCCCACACCCTCGCATGCTTACTGAAGGATTTCTTTGATTGGTTGATTGATGATAGATATTTCATGTGTATGAGTGTATTGCTGGCATGTATGTAAGTGCACCTGTGTTATGCAATGCCTGTAGAAGTCATAAGAGGGCATTGGAGCCCCTGGAATTGGAGCTACAGATGGTTGTTAGTCCCATGTGGGTGCTGGGAACCCAACCTAGGTCCTCCGCATGAGCAACCAACGCTATTAGTCACTGAGCCATCTCTGCAGCCCCCTTATTTCTGAACAATAGCACAGGTGATGTACAGCAATTCCTCTGCTCCATGGCACCCCATGACAAGCCTATTACACCCTACCAACACCCCAAGATAGACAGCTACTGTTATGGCTCTCCTCCAGCTCCTGTGTGGGGCCACATACTGAGCAAGTAAACACCCAAAGATTGATGGAGTTGCACAGGCTTTAGGCCCTGGCTCTTTGTCACCTTGGCCTGCAACAATGACAGTCAGGAAGTCTGGCCAGTCTGAAAGGGAATCTCTCCCCTAGACATGCCCAGGTTAAAGTCCTCTGGGGTTCTGTAGTCCCGTGAGAACAGTTCCCATCAAGTCAACAAAATACCCTTGAATAGTGCCTGGGCCCACATTCTTTACCCTGTTTAGATGCACACGGGGATTACCAGAGCACATCTGTGCACACGGGGATTACCAGAGCACATCTCCCATGCCTTAGCCCCACAGTCCTTAATCAACATCTTCAGGGTTAGGATCCAGCCATCTATATTTTTCAACAATATTCTAGTGATTGTAAATATAATTTATTTTGAGACAGAGTCTTGCTATGTTGTCCAGGTAGACCTCAGACTCTAAGTGCACGCCTTCCGCCTGCCTCTGCCTCCCACTCACTGGGACTGAAGGCATGCACAGCTTTGATTTTTTAAAATTTAATAGACATTGTATAAACTCACAGTGTGCAGAATGGTGCATTACAGCCAAGCTAATTAATAGATTCATTTCGTTCTACAGTTACCATTTGGGGTGAGGTGAGATGTGCTTTCTACAACTATCAAGACACAAGATGCCTGTCAGCTCACTGGATCTCTAGTGTTAGTTCATTCTACATTGCTGAAACGGTATCTCCTGTAACCAACGTCTCCCTGTTTCCCCGACATCCAGGGTTATTTTAACACCTGCCCAGGGAGAGTAAGGGGTCATAAGCATGGCCAATGGGATCCCGGACTCCCCTCAGTTCCTAGGCCACAGTGGTGCTCACTAAGGCTGAGTCAGAAAGGTCCTAGCAAGTTACAGTTCTTAAACGCCGGCCTTCCTGGGTATCTTGGGCCTTGTCAGAACACCCTTGTGGTTTTCTATTTTAGTGCCTTGTTGTTACTCAAGCCCTCTATTGAGAAATGGGCACAAGGAGAAGAAACAGGCAGTTTCAGTTATTCAGAGCTCAGAAAATTTTCTGGGAAATTTGGTTTTCTAAAGCTCCAGCAATGAGAGATATTTCAACTAGGTGAAGGCCAAGAACAACCCCTCCCCCTGCCACCGCACATGGATCTCTTCTGTAGCGACGTCCTGATCATAGCTCAGCCTGCTGCAGGGCTTTTTATTCCCTAGGTAGAAAGTAAAGTAAAAGACAAAAGGAAAAACGCCAACTGAAAATCTCCCAAACATGAAAGGTAGCGAGAAACTATGGAAGAAAGTGATCATATGGACCCAGAGTCAGGTAGCCAGAGAGGAGCAGGAGAGAAGGACTGACCCTTAGGG
This sequence comes from Eospalax fontanierii, assembly GCA_035773235.1. Lineage (NCBI taxonomy): Eukaryota > Metazoa > Chordata > Mammalia > Rodentia > Spalacidae > Eospalax > Eospalax fontanierii. The sequence goes on along the minus strand of CM069542.1, from coordinate 54,497,244 downwards.
TCCCCTGGGCACCACAACTGAGAGTGGGCATTTGTGGGCCGAGACCTCATCAGTTTGACCTACAACAGAAAAGAAAGGATAAGGAAAAGAGGGGAGATAGAAACTGACATCACACTTCTATCCCACTGAACTGGAGCCTCATTCAGAGTGGATGCTCAACCACCCTAGAAAAGTAATTAGCAAGCAGACTACTTATATTCAATTAAAATAATATGAAACTCAATGATTATATACATAGTTGTGATATCAATGGATTTCCATGGTCACAACTAGATTAGAAACTGAGGAAATAGAGAATTTAAGACAACTTGATCCACAGCAAATTAAAAGTATTCCCATTCAACATTGGATTGATTCAACAGTGGATGCTTCTAAAGGACTGCTTTGACAATCCCATCAGATACACTGACCCAAGTATGAAAATAACAGAGGTCCTGCATCCTGCTTCCAGCCCGCCCAACACATTCCCACAAAGGGGAGGAACTGGGGTATAATCCTGGGTGTTACCTGTAAAAACCTTGATTATAGCCTCCCTGTGTCAGATGGAAGTCTTCTGTGTTTGGCCTAACGGTCCCTTTCTTCCTTCAGCTCTCTCTCGTTGAGGTTTCTGAAGAGCACAGGAAGTCAGAAAGAAAGAACAGCAACCCACTTCTCTACAGCGCACCACAGACACGGGGTGGGAAGAACAGAGAACTGAACAGCCCGCTCAGGGGACCCGTACACGTCACTTCTGGCAAGGAGGGGAGCAGAAGCAAGTGTGGGGTTATGACCACATCCAGGTGTTCAGGGTCTCCAGAGGGACCATGTTCTACAGCTCTCCTACTGGTCTAAAACTTGGTGACCTAGAACTTTCATACACACACACACACACACACACAAACACACACACGTCACAAAAACAGCATTTGTATTACAATTTGTATTGTATTACAAGATTTGTATTACAATCCCATCCAGCTGAAACATCCAGAAAGATACTCAGATACCTTGGATAAAATAACTCATCCTTCCAGACCTCACTTTTTTTTTTAATCTAAAAAGCAAGGGGATTAGTTAGACGAATGATTTTCCAACAAAGTCTTAGATGTGAATATCCACACTGCTTAAAATGACAGACAGGTTGATCAAGCAATGGAACTCATAAAATATTTGTCTGAAACTGATTTGCCATTTGCAGAACCCCAAAGGCCCTTTGTGGGAGTCCTGGCTTACTGAAACTCAGGGGCAAGTACCTTCTGGGAGTGAAAATCATTGGCCATAGCGAGAGTCCTTGTTTGTGGGAGGAAGGAGTCAGACTGCAGAGGACAAGCAGGGCAGTCCCTCTGTACAAAGGCTTAGGAGAAACAGCTAGGAAGCCTGGAGGCTCCCTGATGGCTGGGAATCTCTGCTGAGCTCTCACTTCCTCTGTTGACAGATAAAAATAAAACTGGGGAATGAGGCATTAACCTGCGTTTAAATACCTGGGCAGAGAGCCTGGTGATTAGAAAATGAAGCAAGATCCTAAACTGTTGTGAAGATGAACTAACGTTCATGAACTAACTATCCCTCATGACTAATCCTCCCCTCCTCCTGAATATTTCTCTTCTCGCCATGAATAATATTCCCTCCATGAACACTTGGCCATAAGATCTTATCCAAAATCCCAAGGTACGCAGCTCTGTGGGTGAGCACACACTCCTCCTTTGAGTGTGTACAGTACAACGCCCGCCCCCCCCCCCCATTCCTCTCTTTGATTCATCTCTGAACTCTCTGGAAACAGTGGGTAGAGGTCTCCAATATGGAGTATGGGTTGAAGTCATGATTATATGTCACCTTTCCATTTCCTTGAGTTCCTTTAAGCATCTGCATAAACATTTTGGTGACTGGGATCCATCCTGTTCTTTACAAAACCAGATCATCCGTTCCACCCCTGGACCACTTTCAGACAGGTCTTTCCCAGGATACATCAGTAGTTGTGCTTCTACCTTCAGGGACCAGCTCCGCCTCTGGAACTTCCATGCATGAGCCTCATCCTGGCTTTGCCCTCAGTGGTCTGCAAGAGCGTACTGAAGGTCTAGGGTATTCACACATCCTTCTACACCAAGTTCACTGACGGCTCACATGCATTTTACTTCCACCTCAAGAACCCTGCAGGAATTAAAATGGGCAAGATCTATCAACAGCAAACAGTGTGTTGATCAGAAACTTTGAAGGCTGTTCCTACAAGGCATAAGGGGAATGACCAAGTCAATAGTCTTGCCCAGATCTGTGAGGTGTGACCCTGTCCTCTGGGTCCAGGTCTTGGATACTTACAATTTCAAAGCTCAATAGTACAGCCTTCCCCATGGCCTTGTAGCGGTATGTCTCCTGGGAGGTGCTGAGTCCACTTGAAGCTCTGTTCCCTGCTCATCCCTCAGCTGAGGTGACAACTTCAGCCTCCTTCATGTCCACAGCCCTGGCTTAGCAGACTTCCCTCCCACTCTTGGGTTCTATTCTTGGCTGTCAACATTGCCATCACTTGTCAAGCCTCACGATGTGGCTATGTTCCAGGTCAGGGAAGGAGGCACACTGGCTGCCCCACTCACTGAGCAGTCCACAGCTCTTCTGAGAACAAACAAGTCGTATAGGTAGACTATGAATGGACACTGTGCTCCTCTTGTGTACAACAAGGCTCGCCAGTATATAGCCTGTGGAGGAAGGATGGCCTGCTGAGGGACAGGCCTGCAGGGCAGAAGAAAGAATACAGCCTCAGAGGCAGGATGCCTGGGCTCGTTCTCAGCCCATCACTCTCTAGCGGCTCATGACTTTCAGGGGCTGTTTCCCTTGCCCTCCACAACCTCTATGCACAGTGGTGAAAATTCACCCACATGGACTAGCCTGTCTAAACTAGAACATTGCAGAATTTAACATTAGAATGGGTTTCAGAGATCTTCTAGTCTGCTGCTGCCTTCTAGACTTGGATTAAAAGACTTACGTGACTAGCCTTCTAGTCAGAATGAGTAGTTTTGAAGTATGTTAGGTAGATGGAGGGATGGGAGACAAATTCAAGATGTCTAGAGGCTGTGCCTCAGCAGGACATCACATGGCATCTCAAACAAAGACACATGACTATCCAAAACCAACTAGAAAGAACATGGCTGACCAAGATGACTGCTGACCGACCTCTGTGACATTTTAATGAGCTTAGCCTTGCAGAACTGGCTGTTCCCGTCATTCACCTGACACCATGACACACCACAAAATCCCATATGAGGACTTAAAAGAGGAGTAAAACCTATTCAGAAAAAATCCCCAACCCATCCCTGGTATGTCCTACCTTTTCCTTTGCCTAAGGTCATGAACAATTTTCCTCATGAATAATCCTCCTGTCCTTATGAATAATCCTCCTGTCCTCATGAATAATCCTCCTGTCCTCATGAATAATCCTTCCCTTATAACTATTGTCCCCTTCCTCATGAGAATACTCCCTCCAGTAAACTTGCCCATAAGACTCCAAAATCCCAGAGCATGCATTTTCTCTGGAAGCCCTCACTCACCCCTTGACTATAAACTTCTGCTCTATGATGACTCCCGCTCCCAATTCCTCCCTTCATCTCATCTCTGAACATTTTCTCTGGAAACACTGGATAGAGATCTCAGTCTGGTCTCTCTACTTCTGAGACCTCTCCAGCTTTTACCTGCTGGCCTCAGGTGGGCCAAAGGACCTTCAACAGGAGTGATAGTGCATCAGTCTGAGAGTGACTGGGTGATGGTCCATAGCTGATGCCACTGCCTAACACTTGGCTCAGGGCAAGGCTGGTGCTAGAGTAAGATCTCCTCGCTCCAAGCTGTACCCTGAATCTGACATCTTGGGTTCTAAGAGTTTCAGACTAGGCTCGGGATTGGGAGGTCTGGCAGGGACCCCATAAATGCTGCCATCTTCTTGGTGTCCCAAGAACTGCCCATGCTGCAGCTGGGAGCATTGCTGAGCCCATGTTATCCTAGCTCTTATAGACACAGACACTGGGCCTATACCTGCTAGCTCTTTCCAATGTATAAAGCATTGAGTTCCAGGCTGAAGGAGAGAGAGAGAGAGAGAGAGAGAGACACCCCCAGTTCCCAAGTGCTAGGATGACAGGAATGGGCCATCGCGCCACTCCCACCAACCACGAGACTTTGATAGAAGTGGTACAATTCTTTGGGCTCAAGTTCCCTCTCTTCAAAGAAGGAATAAGGCTGGGTTCTTGGGTCACTACTTGTTCCATTTATTGCACCTCGGGGCTAATAAGACAGGCATCGCCTAGTTTAGAACTTTCTTCCCAGGAGACTTGGAGAAGTTGATTACCCTTCAGAGCACATGGCTATGGATTTGTCTTGCCTATATTTCTCCATTCTGTATTTGACACTCTAACACCAGAGCTTTTGCCAGTCCTGGGAGGAACGCTGTTTCTGGAGTCAGTCGGCTGACAAGTATGCCTTTGATATGTAAACCAACCACTCTGGAGCCCAAGTTCCACCCGCCTCTTCCAGGGAACTCTCAGTCTCTACTTTCCTGGACATCAGAGCCAGGGTAGGGATCAGGGACAGCCCGCTCCTCAGAGTCTACAGAATTTATTCATACAGCCAATCCTGAAACTGCTTACCTGCCTCACCTGTTCTTCCCAAGGAAACCACAACAAACGCGCTCTCAGTTTCCCGCCCAACCTAAGGGCTTCCCATGTGGCCCTTGCCTGGCCCACCTTGACTCCGAGGGATCTGTGAGTACACACATCTTCCCTTCTTCATAACAGTCATCTCTACACAGGTATAGCTTATCATACCTGATTAAAACAAATCCCAGGTACCTTCAAAATGGACCTGCCATGGTCCGAACCTTTGCACTTGCAGTTCCCTTTGAAGTTCCACATCCCTTCCAGCCTGTCTTATGTGCCGTGCAAGAGATTCAGTGTCTATGTACTCATGAGAAGTGTCTAGACGTCCCAGTCCAAAACCCTGCAGACTAAGAATGGGATCTCCTGCAGCCCCTGGAGTCCCTCAGCCTGGGCCCTCACTGTCTATGAACAGATCTTTCTACCTGTGAACAGTTTTCCTTGTATAACCTGCCTTGTCACAGGTGGAAATCCCTGAATAAACTTCAGACCAATATTGACACACAGAATTGTTCCAAGCACTCCTCGCTGTGATATCCCTTCAGCTCTGTAAAAGCTGTGAAAAGGACGATGGTGGAGATCAAGATGGGGATGTGTCAGACAACAACTGCTTAGAGAAGCTTGTGTGGGGTGCAGAGTGTGCTATAACGTATAAAGTACATGGTGTTCCACCATCTCCTGCTCAGCTCTCAGAAAGAGGCACAGCATACTGTTGGTTTGCTGAAAGTCGGGCAGGGTGCAGGCTCTGTCTAGGGTGTTATTTCTCCCAAGACAGAAGCAATAGCATCACATACGTGTAAGGCATCCATGACGAAGGCCAAAGTAACAGGACCACAGATATGTGGACTAAAGTAGGCAGGCTGGGCTTAAATTCAATTGATGGTTTCTGTGGATGAACAGCTCTATTTATAGCCTATTTCATATTTTTCATGAGAAGCTATAAACTCAGATTTTGTTATGAACTGTTTTCTTAATATTGGCACAAATTAATAAAGTATAGAGTAATAAAAACATGTCCTGGCATTAGATCAAGCCTGAGGACTAGGAGTGAGTTGCACTGCCTGTGGCTCAGCCAGGGTCACATTCCCCTTCTAGATGTGGTAGCGGTCCAGCACAGCACAGATGACTTCAGTTGGCTTCCAAAGACCACTCTCTGACCATTGTCCCTTGTGATGGTCTTTTTTCTTTTTATGTCTTTTCTTTTTTGACTGGGCCATGAGATACTTGGACATTTAGTTCTGGGTGGACCTACAACTATGCTTACTGATGTTATTAGGAGTTAAATGATAGTCCCTGTAAAGTAGATTGCCCTCTTCAAGGTAGGTGGGCCTTATCCAATAAGTTGAAAACCTGAAGAGAGGGTAAGAGAGAATTGCTTCTGCCTAAAGACCCTCCAGGTGGGACTCTCAATTTTTTAGTCTTTCAAAGCAAAACTGAAGTATGGGCTCTCTCTGCATCTTAAGCCTGTTAGCTTTCAGACTGGAATTTATCCACCAGCTGTCCTGGGTCTCCAGCTTCTTGACTACAGATCCTGGTAGTTAATAATCTTCTCTAATCATGTGAGCCAATTCTTTATAATACATCTCTTTGTATATCTACTATTGATCTCTTCCACTGGGAGACCCTGAGTAATACACTTCTCTTAACCAAAAGCCAGCTGCATCTTTGAAGAAGTAAAAACATGTTTTCTGATACTTGAGTTCATATTCCTAATGTTCACGATAACAACCATCATCATCAAGTATTTTTATGATGCTAAGCAATGTAGGTTGTCCCCCCAGCAGAATGTAACATCCTGCGTCCCCATTACAGATGCCATGTTAGGCCGCCCCAAACTCTGTCTCTTCCCCTGGATCACTACTTAGTGCCAAAAGAGGCTCAATAAATGTGCTGAATTAAAGACTGAGGAGTTCTTTAATACAGATACTGTTAATATTCCCATAATTAAAAATGGACAAATGGGCCAGGCATGGTGGCGAGGTTCCTTTAATCCCAGCACTCAGGATGCAGAGGCAGGTGGATCTCTGTGAGATCAAGTACAGCCTGGTCTATACAGTGAGTTCCAGGCCATCACCACCTGGGCTATAAAGAGACTCTGTCGCAAAAAAAAAAAAAAAAAAGAAGAAGAAATAGATTGTGAAACACTAAAGAACACCCAAGGTCACAGAGCTAAGAAATGAGAGAACTGAGACATATACCCAAGTTTGAGGTCAAAACCCATGCTTCTGAGCCCCGCAGTATGCAGGGAAGAGTCAGGCCAGTCCCAGGATCTGACCTCAGCATGCAGTCCTGTAAGGTTCTCAACACCAAGTCTGTTCCTTCACAGCTCCGCAAGCCCATCCTACCCCATGCCAACAGTCAGCTACTGAGCCGCTCATCAAGGTTTGTAAAGGCTAATACAGAAACCTAACCACAGGTTCATCTTCAAAATAAAAACAAAACTAAGAGAGGAAACCCACCATAGGCGTTTCAGATCTTCTTTCTCAGAGAGGCTTTCCAGTAACAGACGAGTGGGTATCATGACCGGGCTGACAGGTTAAAAAATACAAAACCACAGAGCAGATAAGGATTATGACTTCTGGCCTTGGGTAGGAAGGTTTGGGGGCGATGTCTCCTTTCCCCCCCAGGACCATCGCCTGATTGCATTCTATACAGTTCTTGAGAACCCTGTTGACCAACTAAGAGATCAAAGTTGAATGCAGTTTGATACAACTCAATAGACAGAAACATGTCAAGTCCAGAAAAAGGGTACAAGAGAGAGGAACCAAGGGACTGGTTGGACTCTGACAGGCCAAAGCCGAGCCAGAACCCTGCATGACTCCCATGCACTGCCAAACCCACTTGCCATGGAAGGGATGAAACGGATGACTGATAACGTGGCCTCAAACGTTGTCTTACACCAGGCTATTCATCTGTCCTTTAATGACCGTGCCCCTTCACCTCAGGTGTTCAGAAAGCACCAGAATGCAAGTCTTGTTGGTCTTGATGTGGAAGACATCTCAATACACAAACATAATCTGCTTTGTCCCAAACAAGACAAGTTTACTCTCCTGCCCCTGTGGTATCTAGCTCCCTTCCCAAGATTTCAGTATAACACAGCTGTGTTTCAAGGACAAGGTCGGATTGGAGGAAAACTGCGGTCAGGGTGTTATACCTCCAGGAGACCCGAGATCCGCACGGGGACCTCACTTGCCTCATCTCAGTAGAAAGGCGCTGAACCAAACTTGCATTTTCTGACGGAAGTCCTGAATACATGTTGAGCATCCCCCAGTCTGAAAATATAAAGTCAGAAAAACTCTAAAATCTGACAGTTTTTGAGGGCAACATGACACCACAGATGGGAAATTCCACATCTAAACTCAGGCACACTAAGAAATTATATGAAGTCACCTGTATCCAGTGAACATGAGACATGAATAAAAGCCTCAAGTTATCTCATTATGTCTATATAAATATTCAAAAATCCAAAATATTGCTGCACCCAAGCCTTGTCTGCTCCCAATCATTTTAAATTCAGAAAAGTCAACCTTTATATAAATTCTTGTGACCCTTGACATTGAGTCCATGCAGCTCAGAGTTTGTAGAACCCTGCAGCCCAGCACAGAGCCTGGCCAGGGCAGGGCTTCTAACAAACCTGGGAAGCAAGCCTGTAGTGATAGGAGGAACGTTAACAAGCAGGCGCTATGCAGGAAGGGGTGGGGGCCCCGGGCAAGGCCTTTAGGAGTAAAGGGAGGTTGGAGAACACTTGGGCATGTGTGAGTCTAAAGAGATGATGAGATTCCTTTCTCCTTTTATCCCCATATCACAGCTCTGTTTATTCTGAGAAGCACCCAGCTGCAGCTCCAAAATAGACATGCAAAGAAACGCCTCTAATGATAGAGGAGGCTTCTGCAGGATCCAAGCTCGGAACAGCCCTCCCGCAAGGCCAGGAGCGCAGAAGGGCCTGCAAAGGGACTCTCCTGGGAGTTCAGTTCCATGCCTGCCTCCTGTCCCTCCTACTCCCTCCAGCCCAAGGCAGCCCTGGTTCCTCCTCCCAGAGCTCCAGGAGGAGAATGTGGTCTGCATTCCCTCTGAGCCCTGGGGAATCTGCCCAGCTCTGTGCTCACCAGGCCCCCAAGGCTCATGGGACAGGTGCTGTCTTGTCCCGAGGTCCGAATCTCTTTCTGGGTGGTGCTTTGAGAGCAGGAGAGAGCAGAAGAAAATTGATGAACTAGAGGGTCTGTTAAACACCTAAGCTCAGAGTTTGTGTGTGTTGGAGGCACAGAAGAATTGCACCAGATGAGTGAAATGGACTGGACTTTTTCCATGACTCTTAATAGGAACCCAAACTATTATAATACAGGAGAGAGACGGACTCATCTCCCATTGCAGGAGTGGTAGCTTGGACTTCCAGCCAAGGCCCAGGAGAGGGAATCAGAGGGACGGTCACTGGGAGGAACTTGGCTAGGCAGCAGTGTGCAGGGATGAACAGAGCTTAGCAGGCCATGGACAAGGTCCGCTCAAGATGAGGAGCCCTTCTTGTCAGAGGACAGGGAGCAGGGAGAACAGTGTTTGGGGACATAGCTATTCTCTTCCATCTTGCCTGACTCAGGCATGCTATTCCCTGGGGCGCTTTGCCCTCTGTCTTCCAAAGAGAGATCAAAGAGAAAGACTGCAGGTCGCCAGTGGTGGCTGTTGCATTCACAGGGGCTTGACTGAGAGTAGGTAAGAGGGAAAGACCACCTTCCCTGGGGGCTCAAAGCCTGTCTCCAGGTTGGAAAGGGCCGGCTGGGCCCGGACAAACACCTGCACTCCAGCATGACTAAGCAGGTCCTGGGACTGTCCTGGTGCAACAACCTATTATGGACTTCAAATTGTCCAGACACCTGGCTCCCCACTTGCCTCATTATGCCTAGGAGGCTATGTGAGTCCCAAAGCCAGAGAGCCACTTGGCTCAGGCCTCATAAGATGGATAAGAAAGGCTGTCATTCCCAAAAATGGCCAGTGTGTTCCTAAAACCATTAACTACTGAAAGTAAACATTTAGGATATATTATTCTGGCTACCCTAGTTGGGCATTTTCTTTTTATTCTTTTGTAGTTCTGATAGTCTAAAAAATGAAGAAGCCTAGACCTTCCTTCCTTCCTTCCTTCCTTCCTTCCTTCCTTCCTTCCTTCCTTCCTTCCTTCCTTCCTCCCTCCCTCCCTCCCTCCCTCCCTCCCCCACCCCCTGCAGAACTAGAGGAAGAACTGATGCTGTTAACACCTTGCCCAGCCAATGGGAGGGACCGTGATGAGGCTCTTTATTAAGTCTGGGGAGAGGCTGAGCTGGAATGATCTGTCCAGGTACGGGGCCATTGTGGGAAAGTAGAGAAGAAGGGCGAGTCAGTAATGCTGGTTTCACAGTAACATGAGAATTCGAGGCAACCTTCTGTTTCCTCCAGCACAGAGTATAGTCTCCCCACCCCATACCATGAGTCTCTGCAGAGCCAAGGCTCCTCTGTGCAAAGCCTCTTCAAGTACCACCTTAGCCACGGGACTCTTCTTTACTCCCCCAGTAAGGTGAGCTCTCCCACACTCCCTTTGTGGCACTTGTTTATGATGAGCATCTTATAGTCACTCTTCGGGCCACAGGTTTTGGTGTGTGCATGTGTCAGTGTGCTTGTACATGTGTGCACATACTGTGGAGGTCAGAGGTCAACCTTAGGTGCAGTTCCTTGGGAACCACCCATATCTATTTCCTTCCTTCCTTGTTTTTTGGTAAGTAGGATCTCTCATTGGTCTGGAGCTCTCTAAGTAGGTTTGACTGGCTATGGGAATGACTTCTGGACATTATCTCAGCTTGCCTATAATGCAGACAAACTTGCTAGACCTTGGGCTCCTCTTGTAATCTAAACATACAGCTTTACTCCCTCATGATCCAGATTAATGTATGCATGAAATATTATGAAACTATTAAGTGCTGTAAGCAATGAATATTTGTTGAAAGCAACCGATTATTACATTTGTGTCGCAAACAACAGATGGGCTTAGATTCATAACATCTGTTATGGTTGTGTATGCTGTCCTAAGTCAGTAGGGGTCAGAAAGAACATCATCCTCTGATAAGACAAGTTCCTCTTTTCCCATGCGATACTAGGTGTAGGGTTTCAAGAAAGAAAGAGCAAGGCCTTTGCTTGAGAGCACAGTTCTGAGAGAAATCTGGAGGAAGGAGGCCTCAGAACAGTTTGGGCCCCACTCCTGGTTGAAATGGATGCTGAGTCAGACTGTCATTGCTCCGGCGTTACTGTAATGTGGCATTGCATCACCACATCGTGGTACCCCATGCAAGCTACGTCAGCAAATTGTTCTTTAAAGTATAAGTGGCTTTAGCAACTTGTCCCTAAGCAGTTAACCCTTTAGTCAGCAGGCCATAAGGTCCAGCCCTAGGATTACAGCAAGCAGAACCATGTCTAGATGTTTTGTGTGTTCTGACACTCACTCTCACACTTGCATAGCAAGCATTTTACTGATTAGGCTGTCTCCTTAGTTCCCAGGCCACAGGTTTCTTGCAAGATGAGGACAGTGGCACCCTTTTCCCAAGTTTCATTTAACATAGAACTAAGGATACAAGGAGAAGGCCATCATTCACCTTGGAGTGTGGCGCTGAATGGCGCTAGCCATCCCTGAGACACACTTCACAGGTGCACAGCCCTTCAGTTCTTGGTGACATCCGGCAACATAGAGAGAAAGCCCCGGGGACACACTAGCACTCTACCCTTTCCTGGTCACGCCACGAGTGCACTGTCAACTCTTCTGGGTCTTGGCTTCCTCCCCTGTGACATGGATGCCATGGAGAGTCATAGTGAGGATGAGGATGTAAAGGCAGGAAGGATGGATATGGGGCATTTGAAGAGCGTCAGGTCCAGGGGCCCTTTTAGGGGTGTGCGGGCACCCAAGCGACAGCTGTTCTGCATGCATAGGCTTGTGAGGGTAAGCAGCCGGGCTCTCTAATCAGCCCTGCAGGGGTCTGGCTGTTTCCTCATTTCCTCCTCTACAGCTCCAGCAACAGTAATCATAAGCCACAGGCTTGGTGGTGATGAAATGACCCATGAGAATTCACATACACATATGGCCCAAAACACGGAGTACCTGAACCCACTCAGCCCAGAGCAGGCATTGCTGGGGCTTCAGCCAAGAGTTGTCATACAGGCCCTCTCCAGCAGCAGGCCCAGGGGACATGTTGGCCTGTTGTCACCCAAAGGAGGTCTGTGCTGAGAAAAATGGGTCACAGAAACTTTCAAAGTTAGAAGAAAGACCAATATAGTCTGCAATCCCAGTCATGGAGATTCCAAAGAAAGAACTGTAGAGATCACATGGCCTATACCTCAGCCCAGCACAGGCATTCCCTAGGCTATCCTTGGCTTGAACTCTTTTAAAGACAAGGAGCTCACTACCTTGACAGACTGCTCCTTCCATAGAAAGTCGAAGTACAGGACTGGAGAGATGGCTCCGTGAGTAGTGCCTGCCACGCAAGCATGAAGACCTGAATCCAGACCCTTAGCACTCAGGTGAAGAGCGGGCATGGAGCATGAGTCTGTAACCTCAGTGTGAGGATGGAGACAGGACGGTCACTGGAGTCTGCCAGCCAGCCAGCCTCGCTGAATGGGTAAGCTCCAAGCTTGCTCAGTAAGAGATGCAATCTCAAAGAATAACAAATAGGGGAGGGAGAATTTTGAAAACGTGGTCATGGAACTGGAGAGATGGCTCAACTGTTAAGAGCACTGGCTGTCTTTGCAGAAGACCTGAGTTCAAATCCCAGCACCCACATGGCAGCTAACTCCAGTTCCAGGGGATCTAACCCCCTCTCCTGTCCTCTGCAGGCACTATACAACACAGGTGTACTTACATACATGCAGGCATAACACTCATACACATAAAATAAATAAACAAATGTAAAAAATAAAGGTCACCCTAAAATACTAGTTAACAATAATTTAGGAGAGGAGGAGAAAGCTTGAGGTCAATGTGTCATAAACAGCTTCTATTTAGAGATAGAATGCCTTGCTTCTACTGAATGCCATGCCTGATCCAAGTGTGAGTTAAAAGTTATAAAAATTGTTAAGATATCAGAAGTGTGACTCATGAAGCAGGAAAGCTCTTAAACAGGACCTGGGGTTTAGTTCCCAGTACTCACATCAGGTGAGTTACATGCCTGTAACTCCGGTACCAGGAAATCTAACGCCCTCTTCTTTCTCTGCAGGTACTCCATGTATATGGCACATATACAGACAAGCAGATATGCATACATACACATAAATAATTTTTTAAATCTCTTTATTTTATCTTTGTGTGTATGAGTGTATTGCCTGCATGTGTGGAAGCGCACCTGCATAGTGCAATGCCTCAGAGGAAGACATCAGATTCCCCTAGAATTGGAGTTATAGGTAGTTAGCCGCCATGTGGGTGCTGGGAATCAAATCCAGGTCAGCTGTAAGAATAGCCAGTGCTCTGAACTGCCGAGTTATCTTTCCAGTCCATAAATTAGTTTTTTTAAAGACATGTAATTCATAACTCTTAAGCTAGTAAATTACAAGATGAGGAAATAACACACATGATCGATGAAAGTCAACAAAAGGCTACAGTGTGGGAAAAGCAAATGTAAGGCATGACTAATACATGATCTAAAATGACACAGTAGACACAGGCCAAATACATCAGAAGCCAGGGCTGAGGAGCTGGCTCAGGAGCTAAAGCAATTGGATGCAAGCATGAAGACTGGGACTCAGATCCCCAGAAACCCAGGTACATGCTGGGAACATGTGTGGAGCAGCCTTGGAAAGGGGAGATGGGGATCTCCAGAAAAAGCTGACTGCTGAGACGAGTCAGCTGGGTAGCTCTGAGTTTGACTGAGAAATCTTGCCCCAATGTATACAGTGGAAGAAAGAGGGATGGAGGATGATTCTCACCATCAACCTGGGTCTCTAAGGCATGTGTACACATGTGCAGCCACATACATGCACAAAGATGTGTATACACACATGAAAATGGAAACAATATATTATTAGAACTAGGAGTTGTCTTAGTCCATTTTGCATTGCTATGACAGAATACTCAAGGCAAAAAGAAATATATTCTCTCACAGTTGGAAAGGCTGGGAAGTCCAATAGCTAAGGAACCATAGTCTATGGTGGGCTTCTTGTATGTCCTCATTAGTAAGAGGCAGAGGGACAAGCTCTTTTGCTACCCTCAAGCAAGCTATCTGAACAGCACAAGAAGATTTTTTAGAAAGGGCTTTAGACCCATCATGAGGGAGCACCCCTGATAACCACCTCTTAAGGGACCCATCTCAGAAAACTGTCCCATCAGCAATGGCTACATATCAAGTCACAATAGAACTCTTTTCATTTTTGTTTTTAGAGAGTCTTTCTCTGTAACCCAGGCTGGCTTCAAGACCATCCTGCCTCAACCTCCCAAGGGCTAGGCTTAGGAGGTGTGTGCCACCAAACTTGCCCCAAAACATAATAGAAATCTTTAATAATAATAATATAGCAGTTTAAACTTCCTATTAGGAGACAAAGATTGAATTTTTTAAATCCAATAGAAAATTTACAAATCAGTCTAAAAGATTAAGACACAGAAAAGTTGAAATAAGGGGCTACAAAACTGTAAACCAGGGAAAGGCTAGGAGTGTCACCTGGTAGTAAAGTGCTTCCTTAGCACATCGGAGGCCATGAGTTAGTTCTCAGTAACACACACACACACACACACACACACACACACACACACACTAATTACTAAGTTATAGAAAATTAATATCAATAAAATGACCATCAGGCTAGATTTGAAGAAATATTAAACACATGATTATGAACTGGGCCTGGTTATAGGCCTATAGCCCTAGCTACTTGGGAGGCTAAGAATGGAAGACTACAAATTCAAGACCTGCCTGGGCTGCAGAGTGAGTTCAAGACCATCCTGGGCAATTTCGTGAAAGCTTATCTCAAAATACAAAGGAAAAAGAGTTCTAGGATTGCAGCTTGGTAGCAGAGCACTAGTCTAGTGTGTGGGACTCTAGGGTCTATCCCTAGAACTGAAAAATAAAACAAAAACAACAATAACAGCAAAATGTGTGGATGCAGGATCATGATGTGAAAAAGAAAAAGCTCAGGGCCTGGAGAGATGGCCCAGTGGTTAAGAGCACTGTCTGCTCTTGCAGAGGACACAGGTTCAGTTCCCAGCACCCACAAGGTAGTTAACAACTGCCCTCAGGAGGCAGAAGCAGAGACAGGTGTATCTTGTAAGTTTGAGGCCAACCTGGTTTACATAGCAAGTTCCAGAACTATATAGTCAGACCATGTCCCAAAAGAAATACATGCTAAGTAGCTTTTCAGAGATTACATGACACTCAAGTGTTAAAATTGGAATTCATAACATCTAATATAGTCTACATAAAGCCAAGGACCATTTCAGTTGGTATTCCTAGTACAATACATAAAACTATGTCTGGCTCAGATTAAGCATTTAATAAATTTTTCAATAAATGAATGAGTTAATGAATTCAAATAACTCCAAGCCTAAACAATTTCCTCTTTAATGTTTTATTTATTTTATTTTATATGTATGAGTGTAATGCCTGCATGTAGATAGGTGCACCCATGTCTCGAAATGCACTCGGAGGTCAGAAGAGGGCATTGAATCCCCTAGAACTGGAGTTACAGACAGTTGTTAGCCACCATGTGGGTGCTGGGATTTGAACCCAGGTCCTCTGCAAGAACAGTAGTGCTCTTAACCACTGAGCCATCTCTCTAGTCCCAAGCCTACATATTCTTTATTATGCCCAAGTACCTGCTGTTATCTTAACCTTGTCTGTCTCTTTCCCGAACCTTCCTTCCAACAGTCTCCTCTCTCTAGCCCGCTTCATAACTGTGTCCCCTCCCTCATCCAGCATTGACAAAGGGAAAAAGCTGAGGCTCACACCACACGATAAAGCATCAATACCATCCCACAGGCCCACAAGACGCCCATCTCCTTACCCCGTTGTTGGGAAACGGTACCCCAGATGTAGGTAAGGCGGGGGCAGGCGTGAGATGGCCCCATGCGCTACGGACATAGGGAAAAATGAGCGTCTCCTCCTCTGCTGTCAGTTCCTAGTAGCACCTCCCTGTCCCACGTGGCCATGCGCAGACATCGGAAGCCATGGAGGACCATGAGGTGGGCAAACACAAACTCAAACAGCCTTGTAAATGTTCAGAAAATTCTCGGGGACAAAAGAGGAAGTGTCAGGATTTTAGCTTGTAGCTATTTTTTTTCTTTTTCTGTTGAAATAATTATAGATCATAGGAAGTTGCACAAATAGCACAGAGTCCTGCGTGCACATGACCCATCTTTCCCTAATGATGACATCTCACGGTGTGATATCAAAGCCAGGAACTAACATGGGCATACACCCAGGCTAGACTCCAAGCCCCATTCTATTCTCACCATTTGTATGTGTGTGTATGTATGTGTATCTATGTGGTGTATGCATGTGTGCATATATATATGTTCATGTATGTGTGTTTGTGTATCTGTCTGTGTATGATGTATGCCTGTGTATGTGTTTATGTGTGTCTGTGTGTCTCTCTCTGTGTGGTGTATGCATATGTACATGTTTTGGTGTCTGTGTGTGATGTATGCATGTTATGTGCTCCTTGTGTATATATGTGTAGAGGCTGGAGGTCAATGTCAGGTGTTTTTGTTAGTCACTTTCCACCTAGCTTTTGGAGACAGGGTCTCTTGGTGAACCTGGAGCTCACCTATTCACCATACTTGCTGGAGAGTGAGCCCCAGCCCCACCCCAGGGATCCTTCCATCCCTCCTTCTGTGCACTGCTGTGCCAGGCTTTCTATGTGGGTGCTAGGAATTCAAACTCAGGTCCCCATGCTTGTGCAACAAGCACTTCATTGACCTCACCAGCCCCCATTTCTGTCATTTGTACTACAGACTTGTTTGCACGTATGTGCTTATGTGTATGGTTCTGTACAGTTCATCTCACACATGCACCCACATAACCACCATCACAATCACCACCAGAACTGTTCTAGGCTGTGAAAGGACTCCCCTGGCTGGTGAGTCTTTGTGGGTCACACTCAGCCTCCCACGCTCTGGAACCACTAGCTTGTTCTCCCTCTGTACAGGGCTATCTCTTTCATTTTGGCTTTTGAGAAAGGGTCGCACAGCACACTCTAGTTTCATCTCTGTTGCTGTGATAGAATACTCCATCCAAAAGCAAGCTAGTGAGAGGAAGGAGGATTTATTTGGCTTACACTTCCAGGTCACAGTCCATCACTGATATAGAGTCCAATCAGGAACTCCAGGAAGGAACCTGAAGGAAGCCTGCTTGCCAATCCTCACAGCACCCCTCTAACCAGGGAACTCACTTCAGAGCCAAGGAAGTACAGCCATGGAGGATGCTGCTTGCTGGCTCTCTCTCTCAGACCTATGCTTAGCTAGCTTTCTCATGCAACCCAGGACCGCTGACAGGGGAAATGGTGGCTCCCATAGTGGGCTTGGTCATTCTACATCAATTAACACTCAAGCCAACCTTGGACGGGTATGCCTGCAGGCCATTCTGATCTGGGAAATCTCTCCTTCTCAGATGACTCTAGGCTGTATAGAGCTGACAGTTAGAGCCAGCTAGGATACCAGGTAACTACTCTACTCACCGTCCTCCTGCTTTCTCAGCCCCCCAAGTACTCGGGTCACAGGTGTATGCTATCAGGCCTGTAGAACGGTCAATACAGGAGTTGGAAGGATGGCACAGTGGTCAAGAGCACTGGATGCTCTTGCAGAGGACTATGGTTAGGTTCTCAGCACCCACGTAGCAGCTAACAACTGTCCCTAATTCCAGTTCCAGGGGATCTGGTGCCCTCTTCTGATCTCCATGAGCATTGCACAGATGTGGCGTATTTACATGCAGGCAAAACACTCTACTAATAAAATAAAAAATAAATAAAGGGAATGTTATATAAATGGATTCATCCATCATGTGATCTTTTGAAATTGACCTTTTGTCATTCAATACAATACCCTTAAGATTTATCTTGGGAGACTAAAGAGATGGCTCAGTAGTTAAAAGCACTGGCTGCTCTTGCAGAAGACCTAAGTTTGAACCCTAGCATCCACAAGGCAGCTAACAACCATCTATAACAGCAGTTTCAGGGGATCTTATGCCCTCTGCTAGCCTCTGCAGGCATTGCATGGCACAATGAACTTATACCCATGCAGGCAGAACATTCATACACATTAAATAAATTAAAAGTTCAAAAAAAAATTCATCTCGGGCACAGCTTGCCACACCACCTCTGCCTGCTCGTGCCCCGCACCCGCCTGCCGGCCTGCCATGGCTGACGTCAAGTATCTCAAGGGGAAGTGGAGCCCAATGGAAAGCCAAGGTTTTGAGAAGCACATGAAGGAGCTAGGTGTGGGGCTGGCTCTGTGAAAAATAGGTGCAATGGCCAAACCAGACTGACTGTATTATTACTTGTGATGGCGATAATGCCACTGTCAAAACTGAGAGCATGCCGAAAACAACCCAGGTTTTCTGTTCCCCGGGAGAGACATGTGATGGAACTATAGCCGATGGCAGGAAATCTCAGGCGGTCTGCACCCTGACAGATGATACCTTGGTACAGCGTTAGCAGTGGGACGGGAAGGAAAGCACAATAACACAAAAACGGGAAGATGGGAAACCAGTGGTAGATTGTGTCACGGACAATGTCACCTGTACTCAGGTCTAGGGAAAACGATAATAAAAATTTCACCATCACTCTGGACAGGAATTAGCTTAGAGAATGAATGAGCTCAGTCCAGTGAGCAAGCTTCAGTCATCCACGGGGCTTCTTTTCTTTGGTTTTGTTTTTCATTAATGTGTTCAACTATCTGTATCACAAACATTTTACATTCACCCATTTCAAAGTGCTCATTTAACCAGGATCATCCCTTTGGTTAGTAAATAAGCATGTTTGTGCTTGAAAAAAACAAAAAAAAGATATTCATCTTGGTTGTGATGTGTATCCATGGGTTGATCCTTTATATTTCAGAGTAGTATTTCATTGGATGTACCAGTCACTCACTGAAGGACATTTGCGTTGTTTCCTTTATCATTTTTGCCATTAACTGTAACTCGTTAACAAGGGTGCTTAATCTGTTCTGAGATATAGAAACCTCCAGAATTCTGGGGCTCAAGCAGGGTCTGTGTCTACCCTCAGTAGCTTTAGCACAGGAAGGAAAGGACTGACTTTGATGTCTTGACATTATAGGTTTAAGTGGAATGCCAACTTTTGTATGAAGTCTTTGTGTTGATAATCATAGCTGTGGCTAGCCTTGTGCAGCTCCCCATACTCCCATAGATATCTGTTGCTCTGAGCCCTTCCCTTTGTCCAGGTACCCAGCATGATCAATGAGTACTTGTTGGGTCAGTAGATCTAGAGCTATTAATCATGGTCACTTTCTAATACAGTCATCTGTCCCCAGGTGTGATGACAGCACAGTTTGGGAGCACCATCATTTAGGGGGATGGCCATGAGCACATGGAGCGTGTTCTCTACTAGAACTGAGTTATAACAAAGACAGAAGAGTGCACACAGTCCTCAGGGTAGCAGTCCCAAAGTTTTGCTATTATACATAATATCTCAATGACCATCTTAATAAATAAGTGATATGGGAATAGAATTATTCAAAGACTCTAAAAATATACAATTTATATGCCTTAAAACATACTGCCAAGTTGCTTTCCAGAAAGGTAGATGAATGTGTTTCCTACTATTGTAAAATATTATCATAAGACTTAGTGGCTTTAAAAAATATATATATATATTTATCCTACAGATCTTGAAGTTAAAAGTCCTAAAATTAAGGTGTCAGCCAGACCTCTAGTGGGGAATCAGTTTCCTTTTCTTTTCGGTGTCCTAAATCTTCAAAGCTAGTGATCTCTCTCTCTCTCTCTCTCTCTTTGTCTCTCTCTGTCTCTCTCTTTCTCTCTCTCCCTCCCCCACCCCATCATTACATTACCTTCTCATACTATGATCGCCAGTCCGGACTCCCCCTCAGGGACTCTTGTGATGCAATGACAATAAGTCCACCCGACCCATCCAGAATGACTTTCCTCTTCAAACTGCTCAACTTAATCTCACTTGCAAAGTTTGCTTTCCCATGTAAGACAACATGTTCAGAAATTCTGGTTTAAGATATGGACACCTTTGAGAAGCCTTTATTATATACCTACCAGCAGTGTTCAAAACATGAAGAAAGACTCTTTTTGAACAAGAACAAAGCATAGTCTGGAGAGTCAAGAGGAAGGACCAAAAATAGCTGTCTAAAAACGTCACGCAGGCAAAGATTGGAGGGCAAGGTGGTTTTTCAATTTCACACATAAGCTGTGTAATATAAAGATCACCTTTGAAAACCAGAGTTAATTCTGTTGGAAGGGCCTCACTAATACTGACCTTGGGTTTAAGCCCAGGAAAGCCAGAACACTGAGCAAAGGCCTTGGTTGCCCTTAAAAACCCCCAGCAGGCCACCGTGGCTGGGGCGGTAAGCTCTGCTGCCTCCTCCCCGCCTAAACTAGTTGCTGTCTGACAGCACGGCAGGGTGTCAGGCGACACAGCTCCATATGAAAGGTTTACTGATGTAGACCTCATGACCTTGCTACCTGGTCTTTTCTGTAATGTTTGATTCCATTCTCAGCAATAACATAACAGGACCGATTTTCAAGTGCTTTCAGTATCACCATTTCCCACATTGAACAGTCCGTCCCATAGTCACACACGCATCGGTAGCCACAGACCCTAAACCACGCTTCAGCCCAGCAGAGCTTGCAAAGGATTGCATTGGCCTCAGCTATTCCACCTGTGCCCCGCAAGCCTCCTACATCTCTTCTGAGAATTTCTCTCACTTTTCTAGTAGGAACGCTTCTTCTCATGCTCTCCTCAAGCCCGTAGTGAAGCCACCCATTGTGGTAGACTATCTTTCTCCTCAACATCCTCATCCTGGTTTGCACACAGGATGGGACACATGAACTAAACCCGGCAGACACCATACTTCACTCTCCTTCTGTGGGATGGTTCAGAAGTGGACACGTGCTCCTAGCCAAACCCTCACATCTCAAACTTTAGCTTCAAGAAAGAAGCTTTCTTTTGGCCACAGCAGACACTGTTCTGAAAGAATAAAGCTCATGTGTACAAGAGGCAGAGAGATAAGAGACAGACAGAGGACCAGGCTCAGACATGTGTGGCCAAGTCTAAGGCTCTCTTCATGACTTCTCTGAGTTCAGCTTCTTCCTGGATCTTCCCTTCCCCCTGAGTGTGGGGTCAGCAAATTCCCTTTGTGTTTCTGTCATCTGTAACCAAAAGATATCATGACAGAAAGCTGGTATGTGGTACCTTGACAGAGAGCGGCTATGTGGTACCTTGACAGAGAGCGGCTGTGTGGTACTTTCCCTTTTTGCTTTCTTTTCCATATTAGGCCTTTTCCTGCGGGTGCTGCTTTTCTAAAGCTCCCATGCTGGTCTGATTTGGGTTGATATGACAACATGCCTGAGAAAACAACTCACGGGAAGAAGGATTTATTTTGGCTCACAGTTTCAGAGGGATCAGTCCATGGTCATCTGGCTCCATTACTTTTAGGCCCAGGGTAAGAAGGAAATATCTTGGAGGAAGGGAATGATAGGAAAGCTGTGCACATCACTGCAGCCAGTAGACAAGGAATAACAAAAAGGAGCCAGAGCCAAGACATTTTCTTCAAAGGTAAATACCCAGCAATCCTCTTCACCCAGCCAGGCCCCACCTTCCACGAGTCCATCAGCTACTAATCGTACTAATCGTCTATTCAAAGTTTAGTCCTTTCTAGAACCCACAAGCTAGCTCATAACCACCTGCAATTCCAGTACCAGGGGGATCTAACACCTTTCTGGCTTCCATGGGTACTATGGGCATATGTGTGTGTGTGTGTGTGTGTGTGTGTATATATATACACAAAAACAAAAACTCATATACATGAAAAGAAATAAATCTTAAATTTTGAGTTCATCAATGGATTAAACCTTTGATTATATTGGACCCACCATTATGTAATATTTCTGGAAATACCTTCATAGACACCTCCAGAGAGATACTTTACTAATCTCCTAGGTATCTCAATTCATTCAAACTGATCTTCAGGATTAATGACCACAATCACCCATAACTCTAAGTGACTGATAAGAGTTTGTTGTTAGAACTCCATGGCCCCATCCAGCAGCTGAGCAGTCTGATCAAGCTGCTGAGGAATTCATTAAGCATTTGAACAGTGGGAAACTTTGCCTTTTAAGCAGATGTTCCTCAGTCTAACCTTTAGAGAATTTACTCCTGCTGATTAAGCAATAGTCTGCCATTACTCAGCAGATAAAGGGATGTGTCATGGTAACTGATGGACAGGTATGTACATAAAAGAAAATACACATGAAAGTATTTGGGATTCTGTATTCTCATACACACAGGTCAGTATATCAGAGTATGATTAGACCAAACTAAACCCTTTCCATCCCTTGAGAGTAAGGACAAGAAGGAAAAGTCTACAATTTACAAGCCGCAAGCATTGCATCTGAGACATCTTCGAAAATAGTGGTGCTCTCTTGATCAGGGTGGACTCTCCCCCACAGCTAAGCGTGACTCATGACTTGCCACAGTCACTCCTGCCAGCTCTACCACCCCAGTCTAAAGTATCTCCTAAACCAGAGCCTCCAACATTAACAGCCCTACCAATGGAAAACTTGTATTATAAGCTTTCTAGTTCTCCTTCATAGTGGACGCTAAATAAATATTTTGGATAATGTAGCAAGAATGTTTAATTTACTAAATAAATATTTTGGGAATTAAATCTTCTTTAATCCCAAAACCAGACTAGTGGGCAGTCTTGTGAATATGTATCTCTCTCTGCTTCTCTGGGTTCTTGAGGTGACTATGTCCTTGGCTGGCCTTGGGGAAGAAGACCTATGCTTCTTATCCATTGCCTTCTACTGTTCTTCAAGAAAACGTTACTGCTTGCATTATAAAAATTGCATTCACTAAGTTTAGGAAAATATGCATCCAGATGGACAAAAGCTCCTCTTTTTGTGGCTCCCTCCCCCTCCTCCTCCCTCCCTCCCTCCCTTCCTCTGTGTGTGTGTGTGTGTGTATGTGTGTATATGCACATGCATGTGGAAGCCAGAGTACAGCCTTAGGTATTTGGTTCCCCAGGTACCTTTTTGTGAGGCAGGGTTTCTCACTCATTGTCCTGGAACTTGCTAACTGCTAACTGGCCAGTGACACAGTGGGAACTGCCTGCCTCCATTTCCCCAGCGTCTGGATGACAAGTGCATGCCACAATGTCTGGATACTGGGGATTGAACTCCAGTCCTCACACTTGCAAAACAAGCACTTAGCTCACCAATCTACGTCCCCAACCCCTGGTGGACACTTAAAGCAAAAAAAAAAAGGTTCACAAGTGTGAGTGCTCTCCCCACCACCACTCCCCAAAACATGAAGCATGTCATGCTCTTGCTCAATGGGCATTTAGCAGAGAAGGGAGACTGGCCAGGCGGCTTTTCCTGGCTGTTTTTGTTTCTCACAGGAATCCATTGTAACCCTCACTTGACCTTCTATACCTTATGCAGAGGAGTGGGTGGGTGTAGAAAGCACTTGGCATCTCCCCAAGATCTGTGCATAATGGGGTAAGGGAGAGGCCACCCCAAGTCTTTGGTGAGCATGTGGAAAATTGGAGAATCTGGGGAAAGCAGAGCTCCCATAACAGAAGGGAGCTGGGTCTGCTGGGCAGAGGACAGGCAGCCCGGCCCATGGGCCCTGAGTCACCCAGGATGGGCCCCACAGAGTCAGCTCCTTGCCCAGAGGAAGTGGAGCCTGAACATCAGACTGAGTCATATTTATTGAAGAGACCCTGGGAACAAAAGCTGTAGACAGGAGCCTGTGCGGGGGCCGGTGTTCAAACTGCTTTTACCACCCCATTAGCACTGTTTTCCTGCCTCGAGTGGATGGGCTACGTGGGATGTGGCTTATGAAAACCAAACACAAGTTCCACCTTCACATCAGCCCTGGGAGGGTGGTTTTAACCCTGTAGCAGCAGTGTGTTTTGAGAGATTGGCTTACTACTGATATTTTATGTTTAACATTTCCCCACAGAATATGTCTATGTTTTATTCACAAGATAATGTGCCTGAAATTATCCTGTGAATTATGAAGTGTTGACAATTTACTGTTTCAAATGGCGAATGCTGGGATTGAAAGGGAGCTTTCTGGAGACCCAGCTCCAGCCTTGCCTAGAATCCTGCTGGAATGCAGAGACTTTGGAAGTCAACAGATTTGGGAGCGGGGCTAGACAAATTCTGTCTTCATGTTGTAGCAGAACCTTGGGCAAAACACTTTCCTTTTGTCTTACTTGGGTATTTTTATTTGAAATGTAAAAGAAACATTTCTATAACCCCAAATTAACTTCCATTGACACCCTGGGGACTACTTCCTCAGCTGAGGATGGCAGATAGACTGGATGGTTGCCAGGGTCTCTCTTGACTCAGTATCCTTCTTATCTACATCCTGGAGTCATGGGACGGAAGAGCGGGTGTCAGTGAAATCTCTAGGTGAAGATGCATGTCTCTTTCTAAGGGCTTTGAAAAGTATCATTCAGGGAAAGACAGAGCCTTGAGAACTTGGACCAGCTCTCACCTCACCTGTCAAGCTCTTCTTTTATAAGACCCTGAAGTTGCCTGAGGGAAACTTGGGAAAAGGGAATGTTAATGCCTCTGGAATGTCTGTTCACCCTTGGCCAGACTCCCAACTTTCAAGATTCAATAACACCCCAATTCGATCCGACTTACTTTAAATCACTTCGTTCTGTGCTTTTAAGACCTTTCGCTTCAAAATCCTCCATTTGCAAATCCAGCTTTTGTTCAGCCACTATTCAAAACATAACTGCCATGGAAATACTCATAGCATAAACCCCCAGCACCCACCTCAACGACTGCTTCCCTGGCACCTCCACGATGCCTCAGGCACGTTCTGACTCATTTTTGTTCTTTCCTGAAAGGACAGAACTCCGTACTTTCCCAAGCCAGAATGAGAAGACGCCTCTAAAATGTTCTTGGACTGGATGCTGCATAGCCATCTTAGTCATGGGGTCCCAGGGCATACAGGAGGAAAACAGCAATTTATTAGGACAGCTTCAAGATAAAGTGTCTATGAAGGATTTGATTTTCTTACTGAGGTCTTTGGAGACTGGGTGACTATCATGTCTCTATTTCCTAGTTTTAGGATTTAAAGGAGTCTTAGACATTTCAGAATCTCTTTCCATTTTACAGGTGCAAAAATAGAATCAGATCTGTGCCAGAAAATTCTTCTCTCTAAAGTTTGTAAAGTGTCTTGAAATTGTCAAGGATGTTGGTGCATAGTATCTCCTTTGGGGCTTGCAACTAGCAATTCTGTGCCCTGGGCAGGTCATGTATTCACAGCTCTATCTTCTAGAAGGAGGAAAGGAGCACAGGACTGTTAAGAGCAAAGCCTGATATCCATAGTACCGAGTGGGGCAGAGAGCTGAGCACCATGGTCATCATACGGCCTACCTCCTAAAACTCCAACCAGAAGTTGGCTTTAGTTTGGGGACAGCAGAGGTAAAGAAAAAACAAAGAGGTGGTCTCTTAGTGTTCTGATCAAAAACTAGATTGTTTTGACTTCACAGGTGTCATGTAGCGTGAAACAAAGCCAGCCAGAGAGTCTGAACCTGAAGAGGTTCCATCTTATATGATGTCTGGCCCTAAGGTAAAGGCCGGGCTGTACATGAATTGGAGAGATGGAAGAAGGACGTGCAGATGAGGGGAGCTAGGACTGTCCAGCAGCAGAGGAACACCTGAAAGGCAGATGTTCTAGGCATAGAGAGAACAAGAGAGTTGCCAGGCAGAAGGCAAGGCGACAAAGAATCCCTTCCAAATGAAAGATGCTGTGGTGAATGCAGCAGCTGGGGGTGGAGGATGCAGCTTGGTGCAGGGCAGGGCTGCGTGGGAGCAGAGCGGAGTCTGCAAGCTGCCCTGCCTGCATCACAGGCATCCTGGGAACAAGTGCAAGCAAAGAAATCCGGCCCTTCAAGAACCACCTACCCAGCCGCCCCCGCGACGACATTACCCACTGCCAAGCAGAAGCCAAGCAGCAACCAATTTGGGCCCCCGGATGATAAGCACTATCTCTGGAGCAGAATGCTGGCCACCTCTGAAAGTTGTCTTCCTACAGCTGCACAGAGGGACCAGGGAACTGTTCGTATTGTCTGCAGTGCTCCGTGTACAATGCTGGGAAGTGTGATCACACTTCCCTTACTGGTTGCTAAGCATATCGTTACTAAGCGACAGCATCGAGATGATGCACAAGGCTGGAGTCCTAGGAGCTATGCATGCTGGATGCTGGGGAAGTGTCTGAGAGTGGAGTGGGAAGAGACATGGGCTCTGTTGGTGTTGCTTTGACAGGGAGGTCTTGGCAAATAATGTCTGGGAGAATCCTTTCTGGCAGGAGGAATGCCACTGAAGACAGCACAATTCAAGGTCAAGTGTTCCAGTGTTCATAACATAAGCAAATGACCACGCTCTGCTTCAAACTGCCCCCAAAGAGCTGCACCTTATGTGTTTTGGGTGTCCCATCTTGCTATTTTCTAACTTCTGGGATAGCTCCATTTTTCCATATGTCATTCTGTTCTCTCCCTGTGTACTTGAATCAAAGAAAACACATCTTCCGTTTCTGAAACTTGACACATTTGCTAAGGTGTGATGCTCTTGTAACAAGCAAAATAGACCACATCAAGAAAAGGAGACATCATCTTTCTATGTCTGGGGGGACACATAAAAAAGTTTGCTTGACCATTGGAACTTCTTGGAAGAGTGGCTGGGGAGGCAGTGACGATGGCAGCAGAGACAAAGAAAGGCATGAGGGCTGAAAACAGGATATATTCTAGTGTCTAGTATGCAATGAGTTCCCCACATAGCTCACAAAATTCCCATGCACTGCATACTAGACACTAGAAAACAGAGGTAGAAGCAAGGCACTAGAGAAATGGTTCAGTGGGTTAGAGCATGTACTTTTCTTACAATGGACCCAAGTTCAGTTACCGGCACCCACATCAGACAGCTCACAGCTGCTTGTAACTCTAGCTCCAGGGGATCTGATGCCCTCTTCTGGACTCCTTGGGATCTGCACTAACATGTATACATACCCACATACATATATGCATAATCAATTTTTTTTAATTTTTAAGATGAGTCAGCAAAGGTAGAGGTGGAATGCTATGGCTGAAACATGTCTCCCATTCCTCCCTCACTCCCTGTGTTCACCTCCTCTACCTTAGCATGCCATTGCATTTGGAGACCGGTATTTACAGAGGCCATTAAGATCATATGAGATCATATGGCAGCCTTCTTCAATATGACTCGTGGCCTTATAAGAGATAAGGACACAGACATGTACAGAAGGAGGTCTTTGGAGACTCAGAGGCAAGATGGCCCTCTGAAACTTAACACAATTGTATCAAGGCCTTTGAATAAGCCTGTCCTGCTGATCCCTTCATCTTGAACTTCCAGCCTCCCAAACTGTGAAGAAATACAGCTATTTGGTTGAAACCAGCCAGGCTGTGGCACTTTTGTTATTGAAGCCAGAGTTGACTAACACAAGAATCCTGAGGAATAAGGCTTGGGCAGTAAACCAGAGAGGAACTGCAAAGGAATTCTAGGCATGAAAGTTAAGTTGAGGAATGGGGAGATTCGTAGACATTTTATTTACTGTTTAACTAGCAAAGGGAAAGAAAAGGAAAAAGAAAAAGAAAAACAAACCCAAAATATAAAGTTCATTTGGGAAGGTAAAAATAGGATCCCAGAGTGATGAAGAAGCTGAGCGCCCTGAGTTAAGAGACTGTGTATGTCATGAAGTGTTCTGTGACCTGCTGGCCATGATTGTCAAAATGGTGACAGCATTGTTTCTCCAAAAGTGGAGTGGAGAGGCTGCACTTGAGGACTTCCCTCATGAGAGGGGAAGGGAAACAACTCTGTAAAAGCCTAGAACAGAGACGGATGGGAGGTCCCTTAACACCGAGACCCACCCTGTATGAAAGTAGTCATTATCCTGGACTGTTGCAAAGGCAGTTCTGGCCTCAGGGTATATGAGTTAAGTTCAGTGAGAGGACACAACCTCTAGCAGTAGGAGGTATCCAACAATGGCCAGTGTTGTCAGGAAGAAACACTTCCAGAGGTGCTAAAGTTAAAGAAGACTTTCTCTACAAGGAGAGTTTGCATTCAAAGACTTAGAGTCCACTCCACTTTCTCCAAAAACCTTTGTTCCACAGCCATGTTTCTGATCCTTTTGATATTTCATTATTTTTTCTTTGATAAGAGACTGACTTTCCCCCTCATCACCATGGAGCAGAAAGTGAAGATTATTCTATTGGGTTTTTTGTTTGTTTGTTTTGTTGTTGTTGTTTTGAGACAGGATCTCCCTAGAGCCTCAGCTGGCCTGGAACTTGACATATAGACCAGGGTGGCCGCAATCTCACAGAAATCAGCCTACCTCCCGAATGAATGCTGGGATCAAAAGTGTGTGCCACTATGCATGGCAAGGAATTCTATTGGAAAAAATCCATATAGCCTCTTTCTTGAGCCCCTTTCCACCCACAGGTGGTACACTGGAGCACCAACAGTCAAATCCACCGATGTACGTCATGGTCCTGAGTATCCAAAACCAAGAGCTGATCAGGATTCCCTTAAAGCCAGAGTCCCAGTGGTCTGCACTTAATTACATGTTGAATGGGAATTTTGTGATATATGGGAACTCATTGAATACTAGACACTGCCTAAGTCACCAGTCAGGGCTGAGATTTAAAAAGAGGCAAACCTGTCTGAGAACTCCCTTAGAGAATGAGAGAAGAAGTTTCTGCCATCATTCAAGGCAGGGTGGCTAGTACGAGTTGGTACAGGCCAGTACTCCCACTCAGGTGAGAGGGGACCAGGAGGGCCTCAGGAACATGCGGAGGTAACAAGCTATGGAGGATATAAATGTGTTGCTGGGAGGAGCAAGAGGCAATGAGGAGCCTTTGGGTTGAAGAAACAGCTCTTCTGGTCAAGGAATGAGACATGGATAGCACTTGGGAGGCCACCTTGTCTCCAGTGGGCTCCTTCCCTCCATCACATGCGGTGTATGTCTTACTTCCTTCTTTCCTCATGGTGTCCTCCAGGACCCTGTGCCCCTGGACTCCTCCATCACAGCTGCCGTATAAGTTCTTCTCTCACTAGCTTCTCCATGACTATTTCAAGCCTACAACAGGTTTAATGTGCTTCCCAGACCTGGAATCGTCCACACATAATGGAATCTGTCTACCCTCACCTGACTCTTCAGTTGACTAGAAAGTCAGCATAGCAGTTCTAGACAAATAGACGTCAGGCTTGCAGTCTGCGAGGTGCAAATACCCTACCCGCTTCAGTGGTAGAATTTATGCACACCCCACCCATGGATCAGTTTGCCTTTTTAGGAACGTTGAGTGTCAGTTCCCACATTGAAATTCCTCCCTGCCAGAGTACCACTCCAACTCTGTGCTGGCCGGGCCGCTCCTCACCTTTGATTCAATGCTTGCGTCAAGTTCACCTACAGGTCAACACTGGTTGCTCTGCCTCAAGGATTTGGCATCTTTATTTAGGCAGGAGTCAAAGATGAAGAGGGGATGGAAATCAAAGTCTTTTAACAGGAAGGACACTATTTGCATGGAAATTTGCCCCATTAAATGACTACAGCTAGATGAGGTACCTGGATAGGGGCCTTACAGTTCACTCATCGCTCTGCAAAAGGAAGAGTAAGGCAGACAGAAGGGGAGACCAGAGAGTTGATGAATGCTACCTGCTCGGACCTACAGCTCCTCTTTCTCTGTGTCTCCATGCAACCTGCAAAATCCCTTAGTGCTCTTGTAGTCTGTGACTTCTTGGCATCAACGGGGGACGCCAAGGTCTTAGATAGGTCTTAGAGTGATGTGGCCAACAAGAAGTGACAGTGTAGCGGGGACAAGAAGCCAGGGAAGAGAGTCTTGAACTGGTGAAGACCATGATGAGGCTCTGGCTGCCTCGCTGTGGAGCTGCGGTTTGTGTGAGCACAATCAGATCAACCAGGGGTGGAGCCCAGTTGGATGTTCAGTTGCATACACCTGTGTCATCTATGAATGCTGTCATTGATATACAAATGCCTATGCAATGTATCAATATAGAGCATGGTAAATATGCAAATATATCTTTCTTCTTTTGAAATTTTATAATACCCCAGCAAGGAAAACACCCTATCAGCACTGTATTATAAAAAGGCTGAGCTTGAGGGGTTGAAAAGTGCTTGAGGTCACATGGCTGGGAAACAGAGGGATCACACCTAGAGCCTGAGCCCTCAGAGTTCACCCTCATGACCAGGGTCCCTGACGGTACAGAATCCCCTGTGTGTAAAGCAAGCGTCCATCTCCTCCATCAGAGACACAGTGTTGTATCTTTTAAAGAACCAAAGTATCAATTCTAGCCTTGTGCTGGGGAACAGAGGCAGTGAGCATGTTTGCCATTCTCCTGTAAAGTAGAAGGGTGAGAAAACTGAGTCTGGGGGTTCATTTTCTAAGCCTAGTACGTTTTTCCAGAAATAAGAGAGGATGGTAATAATGATTAAATAGATTTTAAAGGTCAAAGAGTGATTTACTAACAGTGTTTCTATAAGAAGCTAGCTGAGTCCTGTTCAAGGCACATCCTGGAGCCTCCAGGATCACACTATCATTAAATAGCTGCAAAAAAACAGCAAAGAACAGAGTTTTACAGAGATGTATCTGGAACCTTATGAGATTCATGTGGAATCCATAGGTCATGGAGATACCAGGAGCTTTGTTACCAAGGACTGAGGAAAAGAACGAGTCTGGAAGGCAGGATTTGGGGAGAGGCTCTACAATGGGAGGTTATGAGAAAGCTGCTTGGGGCAAGGGATGGCTCAGCTCTGCACTGACCAAGAGGTTCAGAAGGAAAAGATCTGGCAGAAGTAAAGGAATGAGCCCGAGAAATTAAAAATTAACAAAGATCAATCAGAAGCTGAAATTCCTGAGGCTGACTTGGATGCCAAAGACAGCACATTTTTTCCCTGAGGAAACATTCCTAATACAGCTCTGGGGGTGGTAGTTCTCTGGGTGAGATTAACAATCAAATTATTTTCGAGGCTGATGAGCCCACCGACAGTGGCTCTCAGCCAGCTCTGCTCCTGATGGGTCCAGCAGCTGCCTCCTCCTCCCCACTCCCCAGGCCTTTGTAGATACATCACCACGTTAGGGGGCCCTGGGAACCAATACAAATAGGTCTTGGTTTGTCTTCATTTGTGCTAAGTCCCTTTCAGTGCATACACTGGCCATAGCCCTGACGTACCTACCAAGTGAGACATAGGCACCAAGATTCCGCCCTTAGGATTCATAAGTTTGCTGAGAAAGCTGTACACAGCATGAAGGGTAAGGCAGGAGAACCCTATGGGACAAACAGTACTGAGACAAACGCATTTGGGGGACAGATGGGAATCAAAAGGCCCTGGAGGGACTGTCCTGACAGAGAAAACACGGTAGACCAAGGCAAAGGCCAACAAAACTGGCCCGGTGGTCAATGCACCATGAGCAGCTGGAAGGTGCAGCTCGATGGTGGGGCCCAGAGACATAGCCGCTGCTTCCGGTAGGGCCCGTCAGAAACATTTCTAGAGCACTACGAAGAAGACAAGCAACAGGAAGAAGGAGGAAGCGAGCGATGGCTGCCTGGGCAGACATGCCCAAGAGTACTGTAGAAGCTCTATGGGTTCTAATCCACACCTCATGGGGCAGAACTGAGGGACTGTCCTGTAGGGACCCCTCACTAAGGTCTCAGAGTGTGGCCCCTGGTCCACCTGTGAACATATCAAAAGTACAAAACCCGGGTCCTATTCCAGATAAGTTGTGGCGGAGATGGTGGGGATAGAGCCAGGAACCCAAGCTTCAGAGAGCTTTCAGGGGATTCTGAGGCCTTGGGAAGCATGGCCCCAGCTACACTGGAGGACTCTCAGGTCACTGAATGGTCAACAAGGTGATCCCCCAGCTGCTACCAGCTCCCCTGGGTCCTACAAGCTCTGCTTAGAACTGTTCCCTACCAGAGTGGCCATATCCCTGGGCCAGGGCCCTCTGTGCACTGGTCTCTTGCAGAAGCCAATGAGGTTCTGTGCATCTTGGTTTTTTAATTCTGAGAACTTTTACTTTATGTGTATGGCTGTTTACCTGCATGCACATATGTATGCCATGTATATGCTTGGTGCCCTTGGAAGCCAGAAGAGGATACTGGATCTCCTGAATTAGAGTTACAGGCAGTTATGAGCTGCCATGTTGTGGGTGCTGGGAACTGAACCTGGGGTCTCTGTAAGAGCATATCTTAACTGCTGAGCCATCTCTCCAGCCCCCATGCACCTTGTTTTCATCTGAGTCCTTCTGCTATCCCTCATTCCCAGGGGTCCTGTAGATCACTTCTAAACCTGCACTTCCCCTGAAGATCTCTCTAAACCCTCCCTAGATCTGACCAAATGTTTCCTGAGTGCAAGCTGTGAATTCTGACATTTGCTGGATTGGGACTAGGAGATAGAGGGCACAAAACAGGGCCTCTGCCTTCCCATTGCTCCATTTAGCAAGGCTTGTACTTGTGAAAAATAATTTTATCTCAAGAAAACATGTGCCAGGCATAACTGGATGGAACAGCCAAGCAAGCGCTCTGGGAGGAGCCTCTGGAGGAAGGAGGGATGTGAGCCTCTGTCAGTCTACGGCCTGTTCTCTGCACCAGGGTCTTCTTGCCATGGATATCACAGATCGTCCAAGGATCCTGTGCAATCGCCTATCCCAACTGTGGGGCAAAAGCATGTCTGACCACCACTGCTTTCCAGGTGGATATGTGCTTTGCGGGATGCCCATTCCTGCAGAATAAGCCCTGTCTCACCCTCCACACCTCCCACTAGAGGAGGCTGGTTCTTGTTCACTTGGCCAAGCTCTCTGTTCCCACTGCCCCTCCCCCACAGTATAGGGGAAGAAAGCAGGAAGTGCTTGGCTCTTTCTGAGACAGCCCTGGGGCAGGACAGCCACACTATCAGCTTCTCAGGCAACGAGCAGTGTGGGCAGCTGTGACACGGTGCCAAAGTGAGTAGTGGCCACTGAGGCCTGTGTCACTGGGGGCTTTACACAATGCTCTGCTGTGCACTGGAACAACCTGGCCCGGAGCTCTTGGCCACGCCCCAGAATGCCTGTCTGTTAATCTCCTAGTCGGAGTGTCTCTGTGCTTGGCACTAGGGCGCCTGTGGCCAGGGGCCAGAATCCTCCTACCCCAGACAAAAAGCTGACTCTTTTTCCAACGTAAAAACCCCTGAATGTTCTGTTCCTGTGTGTCTATCCCATCTACCCATGCTTGAGAGGAATAATGCCGAGCCTCCGGGATGCAGGGGCTCTCCGTATCCTGTTCACCCCACCGTGGCTCTGCTCGATCCAGACATCTGAACTATTCAATTTTCCAAAGACCCCAGACTTTGGGGTCTTCCACACCACTCTTCCTGCTTGACCGATCCCATTCATCCTTGAAAACCTGTCCTACCACCACTTCCCCATGAAGCCTTTCTAGCCTCCCCTGGGTAACAGGTAGCTCTGGCCCTTGGGCCTCAGTGGCATTTGCACTGGTCTCTGGCATTGCATGTGGTGTTCACAGGACTGTATGCATGGCTAGCTCATCTTCCAGCTCATGTCTACCCACTTAGCGCTTAGCATCACAGCGCCTGGCCCACATCGAGAGTCATGCCTCTCGGTAAACACAGCCGTATCCCCGTAGTAAGTACAGTTATCTCTCAACATCTACAATGTCTGGATTGGTTTCCAGACCCCAACAGATAACAAAACCTGTTGATGCTCAAGTCCCTTATGTAAAATAGCATCTAGTGGCTACATATTTGAATATCTATATGCATTCGCTTATATAGTTTAAGTCATATAAACACTATTTATAATACTCAACACTGTGTTACACAGCTGGTCATTACCCTGTATTGTCTAATAAAGAGACACAAGAACAAAAGCTTCACATATTCAGAACTGATGCAACCATTGGGCTTAGCTAGTGCTGTCGGTTGGATTAGAGATAGGAAAACCATGGATTCAGAGGATCAGCTGTGATGTCAATTTTCTCTTTGCAGTCAAGGTGTTAGAGCCAACAACCCCACATTCTCCCAATACAACTGTTTGAACCCAAGTGAAGCACTTCCCTGGAGGACAGGCTGAGATGCAGTCATGATACCCATGGAGGGAAGGCCTAGGGGTCACAGTCACTAGAGCCAACTGGGATACCATCTAGAAGTAGGCTAAGATTCTGTGGAAAGGATCCTGGAACCTTCCCTGACTGATACAGATCTGAAACCCTAATTCCAAACTCATTGATCACCACCAGCAAAGGAAAGTGTCAGGGCTGGGGCTGGGGCTGGAGTTGGAGCTCAGTTAGTAGAGTGCTTGTCTAGCATTCACAAAGCCCTGGTCTGGGTTTGATCTCCACACTGCATAAACTGGGTTTTGTAGTTTATACCCATGGTTCCTACAATCAGAAGGTAGAAGCAAGAGGTTCAGGAGATCAAGGTCATCCTTGCCTTCATAGTGAGTTCAAGACCAGCCTGAACTGCATGAATCCTTGTCTTGAGGAAAGGAGAAGGGAAGGGGACAGGAGGAGAGGAGAGGAAAGGTGAACCAAGGGAAGGATGGGAGAGGAGGGGAGGGGAGGAGAGGGAAGAGAAGGAGGAGAGGGAAGGGAAGGAGGGGAGGGGAGGGGAGAAGACAGGACAGGACAACATAGGACAACGGAGGAGAGAGGGGAGGAGGGGACAGGACAAGATGGGATGGGATGGGAGGGAAGAGGAAAGAAGAGGGGAGGGGAGAGGAGGGGGGGGAGAGGAGAGTTGAATCCAAGCCCTATCCACAGTGTTGTTTATTAAATCTTGTTCCCAGAACCCAACTCCTACCACACACCCTCCCAAGTGGATCTTATAAGAACCTGCCTTTCACGTTGTTATCATGAAGGCTTCTCCAAAGAACAAGATCGAATGTTCCATCTCCCATCTCCAGGGTCTGAGCCTTTCAAAGCCATCTCTGCAGCTGTGGCCCAAGTCTGTCACTTCTCCATGTATCTGGCCACAGGCCCCTGTCTCGCCTTCTGTCCTGATTCACTTCCTCCTCTCTTTGCTCACTCTCACCCCAAACTCTACAGCTCCACTTGCTAGCTCATACATGTCTGCTGTCTGTGCAAGCTGGTGGAGAATCAGGGAAGTGTGGTTTCTGGCATGACCAGCCTGTCCCTCTCAGACATCCGAGAAAGGAAATGGCCTCGACAGTAGCAGTGATGCCGAAGTCCTCACACCGGTGAGAACACACCGCGCAAGAGCTGGAACAGGGAAGCATGAGATATCCTTGCACTGTCTCTAAGGGCCTGTTCTGGTGACACAGGATCTGGAGATATGTCACTGTCTCTGAGTTTCTCAGCCACATTCAGGAATCAAGCAGGTCTTCCCATTTTAAAAGAATATGGAAAAGATACTCCAAGCAACAGGAAGCATAGTGTCTAGTTTCCAACCTGTAATTACAAACCTGTTCTTAAACAGTTTTTATAGAGCTCTGTGAACTGTAAACTGAAGACCAACAACAGTCTTCGAGTGGGAATTAGAAGAGCCTGAGTACTGGGAGAGGCTGGCGTGAATGCCTTGTTGGCTGGTTGACTGGCTTCCACACTTGTTTATCATTCATTGGTCCAGGAGTCCACCCATCCTTTCTGTTCATCTACTCATGTCTCCATCTCTCCACCATCTCTCCATCTGTCTACCTATCCATCTGTCCTATTCATTCGTCCACCTGTCCACCATCCATTCATTCCCTTACTTCCCTATGCAATTACCCCTCCATCTCCATCATCTCTCCATCTGTCCACCTATCCATCTGTCCATTCATCTGTCCATCCACCCATCCATCCATTCGTCCCCTTATCTCCCTATTTACCTACACATCCATCCATCCACCCCTGCATCCATCCATCTCACCATCTATTCCGCCTTCAAACCATACACTCATCATACCATCCATTGGTTCATTTTTAAATATCACATTAATTTGACTATAAGGTAAAGTTCTCTCCTCCCAAAAATTAAGTCAGAAAAAAAGAAATTTAATAGTCAAACCTTTACAGATCTTTCATGACATGAGCTGCTCTCCAAATAACTGTATTTCAAACCAAAATCAACTGGGAAAAACAATAACCTGAAACCATCTCAGTTGTTAGTTTGGGATGTTTATAAGGGTCATTTCATAGAATTTTCTTTTTTAAGTAGGCAGAGTTCTATGATATAAACTGGGTAATTTTTATTGAAGTCATAGTCTCATAAAATCAAATGTTTTTGAAAGCCTTTTAAAAAGCAATATATTGGGACTGGAGAGATGATTCTGCATTAAGAGCACTCACTGCTCTTACAAAGAATCTAGGTTAGGATCCCAGCACCCACATGGTAGCTAACAACCATCTGTACCTCCAGTTCCTGGGGATCTAAGACACTCTTCTGACCTCTGAGGGAATTGCATGCACAGGTGCACTTACATGCAGGCAAATCTCTCAGACACATAAGATAAAAGTAAGTTATAAATAAATAAATAGCAATGAATAAGTAGTTATACTGTGAACTTTCAGAAATATGTTAAAATGATTTGAAAACATATTTTGTCAAAGGAGTCATTCAAATGTCTAACAAGTTCCCGAAAACGGTGCTCATTATCATTAGTCATCAAAGAAATGCAAGGGAAAATCACAGTAAGGTACTACTCCATCCACGCTAAGATGGCAACAAATGTTGACAAGAACATAGAGAAATATGAACTATCAGGATCTGCTGCTAAGCAGGCAAAATCATGTGATGGCCATGGGAAACAGTTTGGTAGCTGCTGAAAATGTTAAACATAGGATCAGCAAGATGGGTCAGTGGAGAAAGACACATATGCAAGGCTACATGACCTGAGTTCACTGCTCAGGACCTACATGGTCGAAGACCTGATTTTCATAAGCTCTGCTCTGACCCCCACCTGCATACCAGGGAATGTGCATGGCCCCTCAAAAAATAAATAAATGCAATCAAATACTTTAAAAATATTAAAAATTGAGTTACTATATGATTCATCAGTTTCACTCTGAAATATATAATTAAGAAAAATAAAAACATGCCCACACAAAAACTTACATATAAGTGTTCACAGCATCATCATTTATATGGGTTAAAAAATGGGAACAACACAAACATCCACCAAGTGAGGAGCAGATGAGTAAAATACGGTCCTAAGTGCAATTACAGCCAAATTATTTATTTAACAAAGATGCAAATGGTGGAAAGACAGAATCCCCAGCAAATGGTGCTCGGAAAACTTGATGTCCACATGTAGAAGAATGAAATTAGATCCTTATCTGTCACCTTGCACAAAGACCAAATCCAAATGGATCAAAGACCTCCATGTGAAGTCTGAAACACTGAAACCGATAGAAAGGGAGAACATAAGGAGAACCTACAAGACACAGGAGCAAGAAAGGACTTTCAAAATAGAACTCCATTCTCTCAGGAATTAACACCAACAAACGAGACACCGAAAAGCTTGTGCCGCACAGGAAGTAATAAATTAATGAAGAAGCCCACAGAATGGGACAGAATCTTTACTAGCTATCTATCCAATAAAGGGTTACTATGAAGGATATACAAAGAATCAAGAAAACAAACGACCCAATCAAAAACTGTGCTATAGATCTAAACAGAGAGTTATCAAAAGAAGAAATAAAAATGTCTAGGAAATATATTTAAAAAATATCAACATCCTTAGCAATCAGGGAAATGCCCATTAAAACTACTTCAAGAATGGCTAGGATTGAGAAAACACACGAGGTAAATGCGGGTGTGGATGTGGAAGGGAGAACCTTTGCTCACTGTTGGTACAGCCACTATGGAAATCAGTGTGGAGAATCCTCATAAAGTTAAAATAGATTGACTATACGGCCCAGCTCCTAGGCAGACACCCAAAGGAGCCCATGTCCTCCTACAGAGATACTTCTCAGCCACGTTCACTATTTTACAATAGCTAGAAAATAGAGACAGCCTAGATGTCTATCAGCTGATGATCGGACAATGGAAACGTAGTACCTATACACATGGAATTCTAGTCAACTGCAGAGGAAAATTAAATCATGAAATTGCGGGAAAATGAATGGAACCAAAAACTATTATACTGAGTGACGTAACCTAGACCCAGAAAGGTAAATGCTTTGTGTTCTCTATTTATGGATCCTAGCTCTGACTCTTCAGGTTTGAGTATACAATAATGTGGAGTAACTCTAGAAACCAGGAGGTAGAAAGAGACCAATGAGGGACAGGGAGAGAGAGAGCTCTAGAAGGGGGTAGTAGAGCACAGGTGCTACGGAGAGGAGGGGAATGGGGCGGGGCTGAGACTTGACGGATGAAGGAGCAGGGGCTAACACAGAGGAAAGCGGGAACAAACAACACCAAGGAGGCTTATAACACACATGGAAACCTAGTTTCTTAAAAATACATATAATGTATACACACACACATTGTTTAATTGGAATTACTCCAAAAAGAGTGAGAATGTTTCCCCTAGAAGCTATGGAACATCTAACAAAAACCCTGGGATCATGCAAGGGATGATAACTCCCTTTGAGCTATGATACAAGCTATTGCTGACGCTCTCAGGTGCCTGCCAGAAATCAAGGGTAAGAACCTACTGTGGAAAACACCCACACTTCATCACAGGTCTTGGGTAAATCCATCTGGTGCTGACTTGGGCACCCCTCCCTGAGAGGGGTTAGCTCTGTGTCAGAAGGAGCTATGCCAGCTGCTGGGGGAGAAAAGTGATGAACAATCTTAACCAGTTGTAAACCCTGTCAACTACAAGAACAAATGGCCTCGTGTGATATGCCCAGTGGATAAAAGTGACACTAGTAGCCTGAGGGTCACCAAGAGCTGCATGACTGGACTTAAGGTCCACTCAGTAGGAGGCCGCTTATGCCGTGTATTGTAAACCATAGTCAAGAACCCATGGCTGGAGAGGTCACAGACCCTAGAAGAAAATTTATGGTTACCATTCTGCTAAATTGATACAGTATCCAACTGCCTTCTAAGTACTTATCCCTACACCATGAATAATGTAGTTCTCACCCATCAGAGAAGCTTCATTTTAGCCAGGCATGGTGGCATACACCTTTAATCTCAGCAGTTGGGAGGCAGAGTCAGGCTACAGGAGACCCTGTCTCAAAAAGACAAAAAGAAAAAAAAAAGATTCTTTTTACAACAGAGGTTGTTACAGAGTCAGAACTAGTCAAGGTGTCCAGAACAAGTGATGGTGGAGTGTCCAGTCACAAACGGACATCTGTAACTCAACCGCCACACTCACGCTCAAGGAGCAATGTGGAAGACGGGGTGGAGAGACCGCGGGAGCCAGAGAGCCAGGAGGACTGTGGCAAGATGCTATCTTCTGGATGTGACGGGAATGGGCGTTCATGAACTCTCAACAGTATGGGTGCCTGAAGAGACGTTCATAAGAACTACACAAGACTGCACCAGGTCACATGCCTCCACACGTGGAAAAGGTCCACAAGGTCCACAAGGCCCCACCCCTAGGTGAAGAACTACAAGCCTCCAATGGCTATTGAGAGACAGAGAGTCAGTTTCCTTCAGGGATGCCCCCTGATAGGTTGCCCAGATCCAAGTGGTCAGTCCTAAACGAATGTACATAGGACAACACTAACTGGACTCAGTAGGTTGTGTGTATGGTTTGTATTAAAAATAATAATTACAGAAGTAGAGGTCCTGAACTTTCGAAGGGAAGATGGGGCATGGGAGGAGCTGG
Organism: Eospalax fontanierii; assembly: GCA_035773235.1. Lineage (NCBI taxonomy): Eukaryota > Metazoa > Chordata > Mammalia > Rodentia > Spalacidae > Eospalax > Eospalax fontanierii. Next base: position 54,457,680 of record CM069542.1, on the reverse strand, counting down.
GGGTGGGGCAAGTGATGAAAATACAGTGAACTCGTACATCAAATTCTCAAAGGAAAAGTTTGAAATGTGGTGGCACATCAGGAAATATTACTCATCAGTGAAAGTAAAAGAAAATGCCACCACAGTATATGAGTCCACTTGCATGAAAGGCTGAGGAGACAAAATCCACACGTATAGAAAGCATTTGGTGCCACCAGGGTCTGCAGGCGATAAAAGAGGGGAGTGACAGCTAATAGTGCAGCGTTTCTTTCTGAAGTAACGAAGATGTTCTGTGACAAGCAGTGGTGACGGTTGCATAACTCTATGAATATAATTTTAAAAATACACGGAATGCATATTTTTAAAGTGCATTTTATTGCTTTTGAATTACATCTCAAAAATACCATTCCAGTAAAATGAACACATTGTGAATTAATAAGGAGTAGCCACCTTCCCCAGCCTGTGGGTGATGGCATGTATGGACCTCAGCTGATAAAGGAAAGTCCTGCTGATGAGATGAATGAATGTCAATGTCAAGAATGGAGGACTATTCAAATGTGCCATAAGAGGGACGATGTGGGGAGAGAAGTGCTTTAAACTGACACATTACGTTACATAGCACTGATTTAAAATGAGTGTTCTAAAAATAACACTTTAACTACTATTCTCAAATTTGTCATAACCAGATAGCTGCGCTAATAGGTCCTCCTTGTTGGGATAACAGGGGTTCTCAGACGCACAGTGTACACAGTCAGTTCACAAATGACAGCCATGTGTCAGTAACACACCGCACCCTCAGGCTAGAGGAATGACTCCCAGGACAATGTGGTTCCATCCTCCCCAGGGCTTCCTGTCTGAATTAAAGAAGGGCTCAAGCTAGAGACAATGTTTATGACATGTCTGTTAAGCAGACAATAATATCTAATAAGGATCTAAATTGTTATTAAAAATTATTTAGGGGGAGCTAAATTGATGCTCAGAAGTTAAGAGCGCTTACTGCTCTTTCAGAGGACCTGAGTTCAATTCCCAGCACCCATATGGTGGCTCACAGCCACCTGCAACTCCAATTCCAGAGGAATCTGATGCCCTCTTCTGGTTTCCACGTGGTACACATAAACTCATACAGGCTCACACACATACAACATAAATTTAAAAGTAAAACAGTTGTTTAAAAATTGGGAGACGTGTGTATGTGTATGTGTGTGGTATGTGTGTGTGATATGTGTATGTGATGATGGGGGTGATGGTATGTGGTATGTGTGCAATATATGGTAGAAGAGTGGTGTGTAGTAGGTGTGTGGAATGTAGTACGTGTGTGAATGCTATGTGGTATATGTGTTTGGTGTTTGCTCGTGTATAAGCAGGTGCACATGGGAGGCTAGAGGAGGACTTCAAGTGTCTTCCTCAATTGCCCTCTTAATCCTTTAAGACAGCGTCTCTCACTGAACCTGACCTTCGCATTGCAGCAATGTGAGCAGTAAACCCCAGGAACTCTCTGTCTCCACACCCCAGTGCTAGGTTTACAAACACATACAACCATGCCCAACTTTTCGCATGGGTACTGAGAATTTGAACTCAGGTCCCCATAGTTGCACAGCAAGTGCTATTACCTACTGAGTCATCTCTCAGCCCCAGTGTCTTAATCTTTGGAGGGTCAGGTACCTTGAAAAGTCAAATGAAAGACTATATGCTTTCTTCCCATAAACATATGTGTAAGCTCAGATGTAAAAGTTACACCTCTTCTTCCAGAGGGTTCATGTGAATGATGTGTACCAAAATGTGTACCACTAACCCTGGGCTCCCCATCCCAGGACTGCATTCTCCCATCTTTCAGCCACCTCTGGGTGAGAACATAGCATGCGGGCTGAGCGTTCAGCACAAAGGTATAGGCAGAATTCTTCTATAGACAAGCCCCACTGGGGCGACATTGGCCCCTCTGCAGATAAACAGTTAATGTGTACCATGCGCCCTCACCTCTTGGGACTGCAAGAGCCAGGAGCTCAGAGTCCAGCAAGCACAGGTTACAGGTCTGTGCTTGCTGAAAGGGTGAAGTCCAGGTGACTGCAGCCCATCGCTGCTGCTCCCTCAGAGCCCGGCTGGTCCCTTCTGTGCAGGCCTGCCCCCTGGCTCTCAGCGTATTCTCAGTCTCACACCACTGAAGCTGCCCCCATTTGCACTTCCCTCAGCTTTACTCTTGTAGTCAGCCTGGCCCAGACAGACTCAGAAAAAGACGGAGAGGGAAAGTCATGGTCTGTTGGACTAGGGGGGCTCAGGAGTGGACTGGTAAAAGGAATCTGGGGTTTCCCCTCTCCAGCCATGATTCCTCTCTGGGCTACAGGAAGGCCTGAGGGAGAATTCAAGAGGTTTAGGGTAGTGTAGACTGTGCCACAAACTGGCTGTTGTGAGGCCTAGTCCCAGGAATGAGGAAGAGCAGTTCTGTGTGGAGCACAGGGGAGCCAGGCAGGAGTGTACAGGGAAGGCTATCACATGTCTCTGGCCCAGAGACATGGAGTTTCCTGACCAAGGAATCTGAGGTTGCTAGGAAGGGCAGAGTAGGGAAAAGCACCTCTTTGCCTGGGAAGAACTGAGTCTGAGGTTATGTTGATAAATTCTGCAGGTCGGGGCAGTCAGGAAGCCTGGACGTTACACGGGGGGAGCTGGAGGAGCTGGCTAGTGTGCTGGTACTCCCTGCAGGACACGGAAGGGAACTCACAAGCTTGAGGGTACCAGTGACAAGGCAGGTTGGCAAAGACTTTGGGAAGTATAGGGACACTGGGAAGAAAGGGTGGATTAAGATTGGATTAAGGGTCTCGAATCATAAATTTAAGGAATTTGGATTTGCCTTGAGAGCACCTATAGGACAGAAAGAGAAGAGGCCCTTAAGCATTATTGGGTAATATCAGATAAGGCCTGGGCTTCGGTAAGGGCCATAGAAGAGGGAAGTAAGGAATGAGAGACACAAAGAAAGGGTCTGTGGGATTAAGCAATGGGCTCGACAGGAGCAGGGAAAAGGAGCGATCAACACGACAGAAGGGAGGGGAGGCAGGGTGGTGGCGAGACCGTCCTAGCTATGAGGGAGAACAGCATCGGGGGTTGCCAGGAGACGAGAGTTTGAGAGAGAAGCTCTGTTTTTGAGCTGAAGATGAGCCACAAATGGGATGGCTCCAGACTCTTAGACATGAAGGACTGCAACAAGAGGTGGAACCTAGAAATCTGTACCCGGGTGATCCCTGGAGATGTGGATGGAGGAGGGTTTCACGGATCCAAGTGCTGTGTGTTTCTGATTCTCAGAGCTTGCCATGCAGGCACCACCATGGGATGCTCTAAACAGACTGACAGTTAACACAGACATCACAAAGGCAAGGCCCGTCAAAGAAGCATGAGTGTGTGACTCATATATCAACAGCCTGGACAGAAAGAGATTACTAACCTACATAATCTGATGCTCCCATAGGCCCTCCAGCTTCACCAAAGTACCAACTGCATCTCTGAGAAAGTAGAAGTGTCCAGCTGATGTGTGAGTACTCTGCTGGGACCCCCAGATCACCCAGCATCACACAGCTTATTCTAACTCTTAAGGCCTGAACTGTTCTTACAAAGTCTACACTCCATACCCGCTCAAGCTGTCTCCTAGTCCATCCATTTAGAACTCTGCTCCCTAAGACTGATTACAGCCCTTTCACCCAGAGTTAACATCTTCAGTATCTTCCTGATGCTACCTTCCCACTTAAGTCCTGAAGTCACACAGTTTCCCCCACCTCATCCACAGTCGCAGCCACCACATCCGGGCCTTATCTCATCCTCCACGCCTGTCTTCTTGCTTTTTATTACCCTCGGCTCCACCCACAATGAATCACTTAAAACTTGCCTCTCCACCCACCAAGGTCTCTGCTCTTATTTACACTCTTCTACCACAACCACCATTCCAAGTTCCCACAGACCAATTCTCCTTTAACTTTCAGGAGTGCCATTCAAATGCCATCTCCTCTAGAAACTCTGCCATGTGTCCTAGCCAGAAGGAATCTCTGTCCTCAGATCTCAAAGTACTTTCTGTCTCCTTCCACAAATCCCCATCTTGTCTTAAGGTTATTTACCTTCTGCCGGCGTGCTAACTTACCCCCTGCCAAACGGTGCACTTGCTGAGAATAGACAGGGTCCTTCAGATTGGGGGAAAAGACTATGTCCCGATGTGGAGAAGGGGAGAAACAGTCAACAAATGTAGGAAATGAATTAGACATGAGAAACCGTGGTCTTGGAGACCTCTAGGCTTGGTAAGCTCACCCAGGTAGAAAATAAGACTCAGATTCACATCTTTCTGACCCCAAACTGTCCATCTTCCCCAGGAACTGTCTGATGATGTTTTTGGGACATTGCGACAGGCATCAAGTATTTCTCTTGAAGATTCTATCATAGAGGTGGCATTGCTTCTTCTTCAAATGTGGAAAAAGTAAAGACACTTTCTCAAGGCCTGTAAAGGCTCGGAGACCCAGGCTTCTGTTTCTGTTCACTCACAACGAAGCATTGTCCAGGCTGAAGCCTCACTGTACTGCGCTCGAAGGGCTTCAAAGGAGTCTCTTACAACTACCTCAATGGACATCTCTGTAAGTCAGAGCCCAACATCGACCTGAACTGGATGTTGCCCAGAGCAGTGACCCAGACACAGAATGTTCAGCACTGAACCTGCTTGAAGTGGGGACAGGGGGAGAAGGGTGTGGAGGTGAGCTGAGGAGAAGCTGAGCTGAAAGGTTCCAGCATCACAGGATGCTGGGGAACAAAGAGCTTTGGCCGGCTGGAAGAAGTGGAAGAGGACAAAGTGGCCACTTTAGAAACTAGGTCACAGTCTACCTGCTTCAAGTAACCAGGATCACAGCTGGGGCCTTCCTCCCTGCAGGTAGGAAAGGAACCCTGTGGAAGAGCCAAACTCAAACTCCAGAGGAAAAATCCCAGCAGCCTTAAAAGGGGCCTCTGAGCCCCTTGGGTACAGGACAGACTGTCACGCCTGAGGGAAGTCAGGAGTCTTGGCCACTCAGGCAAAGGGAAGGCTGCCCTCAGCGTTGGTGAAAAATGAACCTCTTCAGAGGAAGACTGGCTTTTAAGAGAGTCAAACCCATCCACCCCTGAGTCTGGACTAGGTGGCTTCCTGTGGACCCCTTGTCTTTTATGAGTAATCTTTCCAGATTCTGTGCAAGTAGATTTTTAGAAAATAAAAGGGAATACAGACAGGTGGGAAGGGAGAAAATGTTAGTAAACTACAGCTAAAATGTCCAAAGGGGCTGGACCTTCCTGCGGCTTGGCAGTGACTCATCTTAGCATCAATCACATTGCCCTGTACCTTGTAAGAGCTCCAGTCCCATTAGCACTGGACAAAAGAAAAACCTGGGAAAGATTCAGAACCTAGAGCAGAGCCTACTGGCGAGTCCACCTGAGCCTACCTGGATGGAGGATTTCTCAAAAACCAAACTCTATACTGTAGCAATCTGTCCATTGCATCTGAACATGAAACACATCAGAACATGCAGCCTGGAGTCTTCTTTCTTAATCAAACTGTCATCGTAAGTAATAATTATACCTTAGGAAACAGCAGAGTGACTCAAAAAGATGTCCCCTCCTCCCCACCCCCTCACACAGCTCAGAGCTTTGCATGCAGGATGAAAAGACCCAGAAAGAGGAGGCACCATGTTCTCCAGCCTTGTCACCCCTCAGAACACTGTTAAATGATTCTTCAAGCTCCAGGGCCTCATGGATATCAGCGAATAGTGTCTTTGTTGGCCAAAGAGCCAATTAGGGCTGACTATACCCTGAATGCTGTGGATTGGGGGTGGGACAGCTGAAACAAAACGTGATGTATGTCTGCTTCGTGTACCTCTAGGAAGCAGCACCTAGGGAAAATGTTTGGCCTCCTAGAGGCCTGTGACCACAGGAATAGAAGCAGAAAAGGCAAGGGTGTAACTTAGTGGCATAGTGCTTGCCAGTCATTCATGAGATCCCAGGTTCCACTCCCAGCACCTGGGTCTGGTGGCACATACCTGTAATCTCAGTACTCAGATGGCTGAGGGAGGCAATTGGGAGTTTGAGGCCAAAGGGGGCTACATAGCGTGATCTTATCTCAAAAATTTAAAACAAAAACAAACTGGAGTGGTAGCTCAGTAGTCAAGTGCTTGCTATTCTAAAAATCAGGACCTGAGTTCAGTCCCCAGAACCCACATAAAAAAGTGTGGTATTCTTGTAATCCCTGAACTGGACAGAGACAGACAAATCCCTGGGGCTTGCTGGCCAGCCACTGGCCAAGCTGAAAGGGCAAGTGAGAACCCTCGGTGCTGACCTTCAACTTGATATAATCAAGAATCACCTTCAACTTGATATAGTCAAGCATCACCTGGGAGATGGGTCTCTGGGCGCCCCTGTGGGGAGTTATCGTGATTGTTAATCACGGAGGGAAGACCGCCTTAGTGGTGGCTTCACCCTCTAACGATGGACACAGTGTTGCCAGCTACTTCCGGTTCCCACTGCCTCCACTTCCCTGACCTGTGAGCTGAAATAAACCTCTTCTCGCCTGAGTTGTTTCTGTCACAGGAAGCATCAGGAAAAGGAATTGAGAGAGACCTGTCTGGAAAGTCAAGGTGGATGACCCCCTGAGGAATGACACCAGAGGTTGACCCCTGGCCTCTACATGCATGTGCACGCACATGCACTTGTACTCCCACAGACACAAAAACATGCACACATACTAAAATAAAATAAAAAACTAGTACTTTTTCATAGACTCAGATACAGTCATAAGTCTCAAACTAGGAGGGAGCTCACATTTCCTGGGTACCTACTGTGTGCCTGCTATGGAACTGAATGTTTTATGTATAGCAGAAGTTATGAAGCTGGTACATGAGGCCACCCAGGATGCTAATATTGAAATGACACCCAATACTTATTTGTACATGTCCAAATTCCCAGGGCCCTGAAGGCCTACCTCCTCCACCAGACTACTAATGTTCAGGCCCTACCAGAGTGACCCCAAAAGAGCACAGGAGCAGAGTTAGCAGGGGGTGTGGTGGGGGCTTTCCCATCCTACTCAAGGTGTTGGCTGCTATCATTTCTGGTTGATCTGTACCTGGGCTAGTACAGACCATCTCACTTGACCCTCAAAAGAGCTGTTGTCATACCTGTCATACCATCTTACAGAAGAAGAAGCCATGGCAAAACTACCTGCCCAAGGTTACACAGAAAGTTCCAGTGCTGGGATTGGAACCCTTGGCAGACTCACTCTGAGCCTGGGCTCTTTACCCCTTAACTGTTTCTGTAGAAGATGCTTGTTAGGGTTACCAAGGCCCTGCTCTTCCCTTCTTGTCCTGGAACTGGCCTGAAATCTATGAGAAACACTCAATTCGTCAGATCATTCTCTACCTCCTTCAGCTTCAAAAGCATCCCAGTTGTGCCTCTCTGTTCTCAGCCCCACCTGGTTAACCACCTGGAATTCCCATTCCCCTAGGAGGCCATGTCTCTTGAAACATTTAGCTCCTGGACAGGGAGAACTAGAGACAGAGAAACCCACCAACCAGAATCTACCTTGGGGAACCTCTTTCCTCTCCTCATCCTCTCTAGCAGTTACTCTTGACCTAAGAGTATTCAGGCACACAGAACTACTGTCCTACCACACAGAGCTAAGTGTCAGAGGTAGAGATTGCCCCAGGGTCACATGCTGCAAAGGAAGAGCTAGGTAGACACAGGCAGGAAACATTTATGCCCCTAAAGTATGGTAAGGCTAGAAAGCTGTACACAGGAGCTCATTTTGTGAACATTTCTGAGTTGATCCTGGCCAAATTCTAGGATGAAATTGTCCCTCCATAATTCTGTCTAGGAAAGATCTGTGTGATTTACACCCCGCACCCACATCCATGTTCACTGTGGAATGCTACTTCCCTTGAAAATCTGAAAGGCTCCAGTAACACATTCTAGGAATGCCAGGTTAGCCCTGAAGATACCCACAAAATTTTTCTGCAGGACTTATTACACACAACCTTGCCCATGCAAATATGCAAGATATCTCACTGGAACGTTTCATTGATGGAATATCTTCATATCAAATATCACTTTAAACAACTGGGGACAAAATGCTTATCAGTGGTCCGAGTAACAGGGAGATTTGCCACTGGAAAGAACCAGTTATAAGCCAGCAGTCCCCATAAGGGAACCGCACTTTCCATTTCCTCCCTCGTAGCAAATCATCTTCCCCCAAGTTTCCATTTAAGAGGTCCCTAACTCTTTAGGAATGTTCTCATAAAAGTCAGAATGCTTTGCACAAGGCATCCTTCCTTCTTCCAGCCCCCAGCTCCAGTTTTCTAATAAGGAACTCATTACAAAACTAAGAATAATGAAAACTTAATTTTATGGTGCGTTTGTGGGTGTTGGGCACCGCACTGGGTGTTTTATGTGGATTCTCCTATAACACATTCACGTTGCTCTTTAGTTAATTGGACTTGGAGCCATACCCCTCTGCCCACTTCCCACCCTCCAGGAAGAGAGCTGGCTGTCTCCTCCCCTTTGGAGCTGGCTAGTGGAAGGATAGGGAACCCTGAGGAAGTAGTTCCACCCTCCCTCCCTGCCCCTGGGCTAACTTTCCTCACAAGAAGCAGGAACCAACCCTGCCACATATTTCCCCTGAGATCTCGGAGTGCTCAATAAGTGCGAAGAAAGTCAAGGAGGCCCACGAGCATGCTATTCCTGTCGCCCTCGGTGAAGGTGTTATGAAAATGAATATGTGTGTACCAATTTCCACATACCAACAACTACAGTTTACAAACATGATCACAGATCTTCCCAGCAACCTAGACAAATAGGATCTGAGGCTCAGGGAAGTGGGATCTGAATCCATTGGCCTAATTTCTTTCCAAGGTTCTACCCAATAGCCTAGCTACTTGGGGTTTCCAACCTTCCCCCAGCCATGTAGAAGAATAATCAGACCAAAGAACTGGTTTTCTCTTCTCAATAATAACGCCATGACCAACACTAAAGGTGCCTCTAACTAGAATCTATCAGGATTTTTCACAAAATAAATATTCCCTGAGCCTGTTCTTAGGACACTGAGTTGGTTCCCATCCTTGAATTCTCAGCAGATTACCGACCTCCATTTCCCAGACAGACACAGAACATCCAGTTAAGTTTCAGATAATTGGTGAGTAATGCCTGAGTGTCAAGTATGTCCCATATACTGCATGAGACATACTTACACTGAGAATAAGATATTCAAATGTGCTCATTTGAAATTCAAATCTGAGCGCCCCGTGTTTTAGTTGCTAAATCTGGCCTGTCCATCCCAGAGTAAAGGCACACTGGTAAGTCTCAAGTAGACTCCAGGGCCCAAGCTTTGCTCCAAGAGTTGCCAAGGCGGCCTGAACACACCTTCCCAAGCTTTTGGGAACATTCTGCACTTAAGGCCGCAGCTCCCCACACCTCTGCACTCGTCTCCCCACCAGTCTCGCCACTTTGAGCTCCCAGACTCTTCCTGCGTTTAGTCTCCTCTGGGATTTGTACTTCCCGGGCACATTCCTCCCTTCCTCCCCTGCTTGGTCAATTCCTATTAACCCTTCTGCCTGTTAGGCTCCGGGGGTAGTCCCTGACCAGCCCTGCCCACTCTAGCCCTGGATTGGATGAATTCTGCCTCTTCTCACGGCAGCCCCACCCCTCGGGTCTCCGTCAGGTCCAGCTGGAGTCATGGCCTCACCTGGCCCACACTTAGCAAGAGCACTTAGCTGCAGGTGGCATGAACCGGCACAGACCGTCCCGCCACAGCTGGGCCCTTTACAAGTGGCTTTTCCCTTCCTCCCGCTGTCACGAGTCACTTTTTTTCTTCGCTACATCCTTCTGGCACTCCCCTTCCCCACCCATAGCAGGTGGGAAAGGCAAGGGCTGGCGTCGACCTGAGCACAGAGTGGCTGCCTGGCACCCCTACGCGGCCCAGGCCAGGCACTCTGGCTCAGCCGGCTCCAGTCTGACTACAGGTCTGCTCAAGTTCTCCCTTGCTTCCACGTCCTCGGCTGACGCCACCCCTAGGTCCCAACTCGGCTCCTTGCACCAACCACCTGGATCTTGCTCCCAGTTTGGGGTGTTGGGAGATGCTGGTGTCATATGGCTGAGGGTGAGGGCAGGTGGAAGGGCTTGGTGGGCCTCAGAACATCACCCATATGCACAGTGTTCACCCACCCAAAGCTTTGCCCACGCACAGCCTGGCACTGGGAGCAGCAGCCCAGAACTTAACCCTTGAGTGGCATGGGGAAGAAGTCAGCCACAAAATGAGTCAGTGTGGCCAGCGTGAGCTTGGGGCAAACACACACACGCACGCACGCACGCACGCACATGCACCAGGTGTGGGTCCTTGCAGAACCGAGTTCATCTGTGCTTAGAGCTATGGATTCAGAAAACGTCCCAGAGGTGAGGGGTAGGAGCGGTTAGAGAATGTGGTGTGGCGCACGGGTGGGGAACGTGGCCCCAGAGGTGGCGGAAAGGCACTGGGAGAAACAAGGCCGGGCTGGAGTAGAGGTTTGGGCAGGAACCGAAGTTGTATTAGGAAGGCCCCAGTTGAGTTTGGGGCTCCCAAATCTGACCTTTACAGGCCGGCAGCATGGCCTGGCTGGGCCCCTTCACACCGTGGCCCCAGTCACCTCCCCCCGCTTCTGAATAAGCTAAGAGCACAAAGAGAGGGGGAACACCCCTTAGTCTCAAAAAGACTCCAAAAATAGCTCCCTTCTCCCCCAGCTCCCGGCTGGAAGCTCCGGGGCGAGCACTGCTCTGCGGCTCCCACTTTCTGGGTGTAGGATCCCCTTTCCAGGAACTCCCAGCCGGGTCCAGGCTCCCCGAGGGACGGAACTGCCCCCCCCCCGCCCCACTTCAGCCCCTTCCTCCTAAGTCCAGCGGCGGGTTCCAGATCCCCGTGCCGGGCCGCGGCTCCCGGGAGGACTCACCGCGGGCGAGGCGCGGACTCCGGCTAGAGCTCCGGGCTGGGCCAGGTGAGTCCCGGGCCGCGCAGGTAGGGCGCGCGGCTCCACCGGCTGCGGCCGAGTAAGAGGCTGACAGGTTGTTTTTCCCCTCCTCCTCCCAGTCGTTAACCACACCCCTGCTGCTCTCCTCCCCACTTCCTTAAAGGGTGGTGTGCTGTCTGTGTGCAGGCTCCAGCCTCTTACCATAAACTCTGAAATAGACGTTGCCTGCAATTCCGGGAACTGCCTGGCTGACCCGGGGGCCATTGCTGACACCCACAGGTCCCACATGGCTTCCTCCGGTGTCCTGGGTCTCTTATAAGTGGTTGATCCCTAACTTACACTTCTCTTTCCACTTCCCCCACCATTCGCCCCTACAGCCTCTTACAGCCTACGCTTCATGGTGAGCACCTGGCCTATCCGTGTTCTTACAGTCCTGTCCCAATCTCTGCCCGTTCTGACTGTGGCCCCAGACCGTGGCAAATGAGCACCTACCAGAAACATTAGCAGGACTGGGCCGAAGTCTCAAACACTGAGGCTCAGGTCTCTGAGCCCAGACCTTGCAGAATCTGAGGGCATACAAGAATAGTCATGGGACGTTGAGGGAAGGAGAATTAGTTTTCTCCAGGGACTACCTCCCTGAAAAGCTATCTAATCCCAAATGGCAGCCAGGTACACATGAGCACCACTAAATGGACTCAGTGAGTTACATACATGTGCACACACATGTGTGTGTGTTCATAAATATGTGTATTTAACAATAATAATCAAAGAAAAGGACAAGAAATTCAAAGGAAGTGGGGGACTTGGGAGGATTGGAGTTGGGGGGCTAGGGGTGTGGAAACAATGCAAAGATAAGACTCATGTACAAAATTCTCAAAAATAAAAAAATTAAAATTTTTTAGAAAGAATAGCCTGAGAAGGGACTCGGGTCTTAGGTAGCTCAGTTGGTAGAACGCTTACCCAGCAAGCATGAAGTGTTGGGCTCCCGCCCCAGAACCTCATAAACCAGGCATAAAACTGGGTGTATTTGTGCACATCTGTAATCCTAGCACTCTGGAGGTGTAATCCTTCCATTCAGAAGGATAAGAAGTTCAAGGTTATCCTTGGCTACGTGGTAAGTTCCAGGCCAGACAAGGCTATGTGAGAGCCTGTCTCAAAACTAAAAGAAAAAAGAAGAACTCCTGCAGCTTCCTCCTGCAGCCCCTTTCTACATCAGTTCAAAGAGGCTCCTCCAAAGAGGCTGGTCACCTCTTCACCTCTGGCCAGCAGGGCAGTGGGATTTGGGGAGAATCCAAAGTTACTTTGTGACACCTCTCTAGCCCTAGAAAGATTCTAGACTTTCTCACAAGTGGAGGTTGATGAACTGGAATTGGTAGAAAGTCTTCCCCCAGATGTCTTTATCGTGTGTCCCGTGGAGTTGGGGTCTATATACAGCACAGTCTCTGACAACCCACAGAGATGTGTGGCATCAAGCTGCTCAGGCAGGCATACTCCACAATTTCCATGACATTTCTTCACCCCACAGTAGAACTCAGCAGACCTGATAACCTAGGATAATACCGACAAAGCCTGGGTTCGTAGTTTAGGAGCCAAATACCTTGCTCCCCTGGCACTTAATTTTCCAGGATGCTAAAAGGATGGTAAAGCTTTCTGAAGAGACCATGAGACTTGGATTAATTAAGGAAGCCAGAAAGTCAATGTTTCTTTAAAAAAAAAAAAAAAAAAAATATATATATATATATATATATATGTGTGTGTGTGTGTGTGTGTATATATATAAGTTTTTAACTGGACACCAATCTGTGTCTACTGAAAACCCAAATCTGAAGCCAGGGGTCATGCACCCCCACAAGCTCCCAATTTGATGGGTCTGCTGGACCTGTCAATCTGAATTTACCTATCCGTCAACCCTCCCTGCACTCACTTGCAGGCTCAGAGATGATGCTGACAGTTGTGAGGTGTCAGGAGGTGGCCAGGTGGGACTCTTGGGCTAGAACTTGGCGAGACAGGCAAAGAATAAACTGTAGGTAGCTGTGAAGGCGTGGAGATGCTGAATGGAATCAGTGACTATAAGGTAAAGAAACTGTCAGAAGGCATCAGCGGTGGGTGACCTTCTCAGTTCTCTCACTAGGGAATAGTGGATGGTGGAGGGTGGTTTGGTGTGGAGGGAAGACACCTCATTGAGCTGTTGAGTCTGCATGACAGGGGACAGCAGGAACTACCGCAAAGCCAAGCTAGACTTGTTTAAGAAAAGGTGGGTTTGTGTGTGCTGCCCCTATGTGGTCACACTTGTGAACTACAACCTATCCCCACTAAAGGTGAGTTTTCAGAGATGCCTTTTTTTCAGGGGTTGAATTCTTTAGCACTTTTTCATAACTCTAGAGCCTACCTTCTAGAATCATAGGAGTGTGTGTGTGTGTGTGTGTGTGTGTGTGTGTGTGTGTGTGTGTGTGTATGTGTTTTGGACAGGGTCCCGAGTAGCACTGACTGGTTTGGAACTCATAGAAATCCACCTGCCTCTTCCTCCTGAGTGCTGGAATTAAAGATGTGCATCACCACTCCTGGCTCATAGGAATTGTTTCCCAATGAAAGGGACCTTGAGAATCTTCCTGGAGTTTCCAATTCTGCCTACATTCTAACAAGTGTAGCCCATGAGGGACTAAGGTGAGAGGCTACATATTTCTCTATTATCTGTCTTTTATAAAACTGGTCAAGAAGGCCTTCAGGATCTCCTGATTCTATAAAACGCTCTACAGTACACTACCATGGCTCAGTGTGGCTTGTGATAAAGACTTAACTGGTGGAGAAACAAACTCTTCCTTTTACCTACTTCTGTGGCTATTGTGGGGCATCCTGGCTACAGAAGTGTCCCCAGGAGGAGGAAATTGTAAGGAAAAAGATGTTCAGAAGACAAAATCTCACAGCACTCTTCCACATCCTCTGGCTCTTCAGGACCTTAAAAGTATAGGGTCATGACACTTACAAATAAGGTTAATTTGGCATCTTCCTTTTCTATGTGTAGCCCTTTTATTTCTTTCTCTTGCCTTATTACTCTGGCTAACAATTCAAGCACCATATTAATAAGAGTAGAGAGAGTAGACATCCCTGTTTCAATCCTGTTACCAGAGAAAATATTTTAATTTGCCTTCATTTAGTATATTGCCTACAGTTTGTCAAGTTCTGGGATTACAGGTGTAGGCCACCACACCTGAATCTGGACTTTTCTTTGCTGGGAGATAGGATGATTTAGTCTTCATTCTTAACATCACTGGATTTAGAACCACTCAGGAGAAACACCTTTGAGAGAATTCCTGGGGAGGTTTCTCTGAGGAAGGAAAACCCCCCTCAATATGAGTGGTACCATCCGATGGGCTGGGATGTAGACTGAGTAAAAGGGGAAAGGAAGAAGGCCAAGGAGCACCAGCATTCCTCTCCTGCCTCCTGACTGGATGCCTCAGACTCCCCCATCATGGCTACTCTGACACTGTAGATTGTACTTTCTCAGATTCTGAGCCAAAGCAAGTCTTTCCTCCCTATGCTCTTCTTTGCAAGTAATTGGTTATGGTGACAATAAAAATAACCAATACAAGGGACTCCTTATTAGTGCCTCGGTGTCATTACGTGCTATAGATCTGCTTCTCTACAGGCTCCTGATTTAATTTTGGTAGGTTACATATGTCTAGAAATCTGTCCAGTTCCTCTGTATTTTCCAATTTTCTGGAATAAATTTTCAAAGTCTACCATAATGATCCTCTAGACTTCACTGGTATCTGCTATAATGTCCCCTTTATCGCCTCTAATTTTATTTTGTTTTGCTTGTTTGACTGATGTTTTGTTGATACTAGCTTTTTGTTAGTTTTTGATACTAACAACTCTTCACTTCAGCGATTCTCTATATGATTCTTTTACTCGTCATTTCAGTGATTTCTCCCCATCTTCATTGTTTCTTTCCATCCACCAAATTTGGCTTTGGCTTAATCTTATTTTTCTAAGATCTGGAGATGCAGTATTAAGTTGTTTACTTGACTACTTTCATGGTTTTTAATTAATCACTCAGGGCTACAAACTTCCATTTTGGAACTGCCTTTGCTGTGTTGTAATGTTTCTAATTGTGTTTTCAGTTTCATTGACACTAGAAATTGTTTAACTTCCTCTGTGATTTCTTCAGTGACCCACTATTTATCAAGAATGTATTGTTCCACCTCCATGTGTTGATAGAGTTTCTGGAGTTTCTTGTTACTTATTTCTACTGTTATTCCATTATGATATGACAGGTTACAAGATATTATATTTAAGACTGGTTTTATGGCATAAAATATTTATTTCAGTGGGAACTCCCTGGGACACTGAGAAGAATGTGTTATATGGAATATTCTGAGGATGGTTGTGAATCCCACTTGTTCTAGAGTACAGATTAAATCTTTAGTTCCTTCGTTGATTTTTTTTTGGACTGATGACCTATCAACTGATCAGAGTAGGGGGCTGACGTCATCCACTCTTACCAGTGGATGTTTATTACCAGTCATTTTATGTTGAGTACTGATTGCTTTATGAAATTAAGTATACTAATGATTGATGTACATACATTTAGAATTGTTATATCTTCCCTTTATTAATATATAGTTACTTTCTTTATCATTCTTATTTTAGCCTGAAATTAACTTTGTGAGTTGTAAATACACCTATTCTGCCTGTTTTGGCTTCTATTTGCCTGATACGTCGTTTCCTCTCTGTCTTTGCCAGTAAGGTTGGTTTCTTGCAGACGAAAAATGCTTGAATCTTGATTGTTGTTTGGGGGAATTTTGTTGTTTGGGTTTTTTTGTTTGTTTTGCCTTTCTATTTTGAGACCGGGTCTCACTATGTAGCCCTGGCTGACCTAGAACTCACTATGTAGGTCAGGCTGGCCTCTATCTTACAGAGACCTGCCTACCTCTGTCTCCCAAATACTGAGATTAAAAAGGTGCACCACTGTATGAGTTACTTTTCTATTGCTGTGACGAAACACCAGTACCAAGACACCTTCAGAGGGCTTACAGTTCCAGCGCAATGAGTGTCCGTCAGGATAGGGAAAGCACAGCAGGAGGCAGCTGGGCAGAAAGCACCTACAGGAAGGGGGAGGGGGCATTTACATTTAGGGTTATTAATAAAAGTTGTTTTCTGATTCCTAGAATTTCATTGGTGGTTTCCCTATTTGGTCCTACATTGTTTTCCTTTTCTTTCTTCATTGCACATTGTAGGGGTTGTCGGTTTGCTGAATCAGACATGGTTGGTTCTTCCCCAGGTCCTCTCACAGAACTTCTTTCCTGAGCGCTCATGTTTGTGAGTCTCTCCTCTTCTGCATGTAGAATTCCTTTCGGTGTCTTCTGCAATGTTTGATTAATGATCATGAATTATTTTATTTTTTATTAGCTTGGGAAATCTTAATTTCTCCAAGTTAAAAAATAACTTTGCTGGATACAGTGATTTTTCTTTACAGTTATTTATGTTCAGGGATGAAATACATCATCCCTGGACTATCTTGGTTTTTAGAGTTTCTGCAAAGAGGTCTGATTGTTTGATGAGTTTGCCTTTGTACATTAATTGGCGTTTTACTTTACAGCTTTTAATGCTGTTTCTTCGTTCTGCAGTCCTAGCATTTTATCTACAGTGTGTCAGACTATTTCTTGCCCTAGATTTGGATATAAATTTTCAATGAATAAATGTTCTAAGTGTTCAGATTTTATCACCTTCTTCTACCCAGGGATTATTACATTTGATTATGTCCAGAGTTCTTGAATGTGTGATCATATTTGCATGTGTGTGTGTGTGTGTATTTTTGAGGCAGGATCTCTCTGTGTAGCCTTGGCTGTCCTAGAACTCTGTAGACTAGGCTGGCTTCAAATTCACAGAGGTCCCCTTGCCTCTGCCTCCTAAGTGCTGGGCTCAAAGGTATGCATACCCAACTCATATTTTTGTCTTTATTGATATGTGATTGTAGAATTTCCTTGACCTTGTCTTTAATCCTTCATAGCCTTTCTTCTGCTCAATCTGGTCCACTGATGATTATCAGTTTGTTTTCAATTTGATCGCCAACATTTCAAAATTTCAGTGTCCTTGCTGAATTGCTGACCTATGCTGTTGACTTTCTCACCCAGGTCCTGAACCGACACGTTTTACTTCATCCATCTTTTTGTATCTTCATTTCATAATTAGACTCCTGAATCCTTTGTTGAACACTTTAATCATCTTTTACCTTTAGATTCAGTTCCTGATTATGATCTTTTGGAGGACTAACATTGCCTTGAATCCCATCTTTCTTATATTTTTGGGTTGTGATTGGTGCATCTGTTGGGATGGATCTCTTTCTGTATTTGTTCATTCATTTGAGTTTTGGGTTTGTCCTGGTTAACTTTAAATTGCTGTGGTAAAACACTTGGGGAGGAAAGGGCTGATGTGGATTACAGCTCACAGTCCATTATCAGGAGAAACCGAGGCAGGAACTCAGGGCAGGAGCCTGGAGGTGGAGCTGAAGCACAGACCTTGGAGGACCTCTGCTTACCAGCTTACTCCTCAGGCCTGTGCTCAGCCTGCTTTCTTGTACAACCCAGAACCACCTGCCCAGGGGTGGGCACTTCCCATAGGCTTGGTTAACTAAACATGGGGTCATGGAAAATTTGGCAACTGTAAAAGGTTTCTGAAAACACAGTGACCAAAAACTCAAATTAAATATGTAACAAAGCCGAGGTGTCTCTGGGGAGTACTTGCCTGTGTTACATGATATGAGGTGACCACAGCCTTAGTTCTGAACACACAACACATATACTTTGCACCCTGCATGCTCCCTGGCCACACAATACCAGCAAACACTGCCTGAAACACCTCAGCTCAGATTCAAGACTACTGCCTGCCATGGACTGCCATGCTTTTCCTGGATATACAAAATTTTCTGCTCTTACGGAAACATAATGGTTTAGCTGTACTGATAGAATCTTTATTTAGTTAGCTATTAAGATGGGGTCTTACTTACAGCCCTGCCTGGCCTGGAACACACAGAGATCTGGCAGCCTGCCTCTGCCTTCTGAGCACTGGGACTAAAGGCGTGCTCTACAGTGCTGGCTAGAGTGTTTGATTTTAAAAATTGCAGTTTGAGCTGTTGATGTGAGTTTCATTTTTAAAAGATCAAATGAATTTGAGCTTGGAATTAGGACAGAATTTCCAACAAATTCTGAAATGGCTCTAAACACACTTCCACCATTTTGTTCTGTGGCTTTATGAAAAGCAATGTTCTCAGTTGTGATTTTTTAAAAAATGAAATCAAAATATTAATGAATTGAAAAATGTTGAAGATGTTCTGTGGGAAATAATCACAAGGAATTAAAATCTTTTCTATTAAAAGAATGATCACAGGGATGTAACCTCTGCAACCCTATTTTGTAAGCTCTTGAGCACTGTAAAAATGTGTTTACGAGAAGGCCCCGCTGCATTCCCTTCCCTCTTTCCTTCCTTTCCGTCGATCAGTTCTTTTAAAACTAGTCACCCTCTAAAGGCTGTTCGTTCAGACCCCAGACCATGGAGAAAACACACAGCACTCGCGTTAGGGTGAAAGTCCGTCAGACTTTCTAGCTGGCGGGCCTGCTCTCCTCTCCAGCTTTCGGTGGCTATTTCTCCTCCTGCTCAGAATAAAGCTTGCCTTGCCAAGATACCATGATTTGAGCGGGTGATCTTTTGCCACCCCGACTTTGTCTCTAACATTTACATCCTGCAATATCTGCAATATCAAATATTCAAGTCAAGATCTAATCTCAGCAGCATTTATGCATAAAATTTTTTGGAATCCATTCTAAAATTTATATCGGATCTCAGTCAAAACTTTCTTAGAAAGAACAAAGTTATGACCAGGTGTTCCCAGCACTCCAGAAACAGAGGCAGGTGGATCTCTGTGAGACTAGAACCAGCCTGGTCTACATAGTGAGTTCTAGGCCAGCAGTGGCTACAGGGAGAGACCCTGTCTCAAAAGGGCAAAAAACAAAAATTTAAAAAAAAGCAAAGTTTTAACCTTGCACTTTGAGATTTTAAAACTTACTACAAATTTATGGTAACACAAGAGCTCGATAGAGGCAGGACAGAGTGGCACATGCCTTTAATCCTGTCATTTGGGAGGGAGGCAGAGGCAGGTGGATCGCTTTGAGTACAAGTTCCTTGTTGACACAGCAGAGGTGAAGGCCAGCCAGGGCTACGTAGTGAGACTCTGTCTCAAATAAAATAAAATAAAAAAACAAGCAAATAGGGGCTGGAGAGAGGGCTCAGTGGTGACGGCGCTGGTTGCTTTTGAGAGGACACAGGTTCAGTTCCCAGCACCCACATGGTGACTAACAATCATTTGTAACTCCAGTTCCAGCGGATCCAGTGCCCTCTTCTGACCTCTGTGGGCATTGTATGACATGTGTCATGCATGCAGGCAATATACTCATATACATAAAATAAAAATAATAGACTATATATTTTCTTAAAGACAGACATATAGACCAATGGGATAGAGTCCATAAACAAACTCAGGCATATATGGTCAAATGACCCTTAACAAGGGTGCTAAGACCACACAACAAGACAAGCACTGTCTCTTTGACAAATAGCATTGAAGAGACTCGATACTCTCACACAAAAGAATGAATTTCTGTATGTCACTAAACCAAAAATGAAATAAATCAAAAACTATAAAGGAAGAAAACAGAAAATTATTCATGGCTTTGGATTTGGCAATGATTTCTTGGGCACAATGCTAAAAACACAGGCAATAAAAGTGAAAAAGATACTTTGGACTGCAACAAACTTAAAAATGTCTGTGAATCTAGGGCACACTCAACAATATAAAGGGATGAGACATGGGATGGGAGAAAGCATTTGCAAGTCATATACCTGATACGGAAGGGGTTAATAGTTAGAATATGCAAAGAACTCTTAAAAATCAACAACAAAAACAAAAATTGAGTAATGCAATTGCAAAAAATAGGCAAACCAAGTATGGTGATGTATTTCTGTTATCCAGCACCTGTGAGACAGGATTAAGAGTTTGAGGCCACCTTAGGCTACACTGTAAGCTCGAGGACAGCTGAGCTGCATAGTCAGATGCTGTCTTAGGAAAAGAAGTAAAAGATTCAAATTTTCTCCAAAGATAATAACCAGATAACAACAAGCACACTAAAAAGATGTGCAACATCTCTGATAATTAGGGAAATGTAAATAAAAGCCAGCGATATCACCTGGTACCCTAATGGTGACCATGAAGCAGCAAAGCTAACAAGTGTTGGCTAAGATGCGGACAACTGAACACTTGTGCACTGTTGAGAATGCAAAGTGATGCTGTCACTGTGGAGCACTGTATGGTGGGAACTTGAAGATGTCAACAGCAGTTAGCATGTGATATAACAGTCCCACTTCGGGGCATGTACCCCAAAGAATTGATATCTGTGTCTCCAAGAGATGTTTGTGCATCTGTATTGATAGCAGCATGAATCTCAGTAGCCCAAAGGGAGAAGCAACTCAGCTTTCCTGCGATGGTCAAAGGGATAAATAAAATAAGGCTTAGACACACAAGGAGGAAATTCTGATACCCGCTACAGTGTGGATAAACCTTGAGAACGTCATGCTAACTGAACAGAGCCAGTCACTAAGAGAAGCAAATCCTGTGTGACTCCACTTATATGAGTGAGGTATCTGAGTAGTCAAATACATAGAGATGGAACTATAACAGCAGTTTCCAGGGAGGGGACTTTCGGGACTTGGTTAATGCGTACAGAGGTGAAGAGCTCCACACACAGTAATGGGAAAATCCTTAGGACTGATAAACTGTATTCTTAAAAAACATTTAATACAGTAAGTTTTATAGTGTGTTTCTTACCATAATTAAAACTTGTTGAATGTGAATAACAAAGGTAGAAATCTAAGTTTTATCTGAACTCTCTGTCAGTGGTGGTAGCTGTCCTGAGCCTGCAGTTACTGGCCAGGTGTGAGATTCCCCCTCTTTCATGGTAAAAGCAAAGCCACAAATGTATCTAGATGACTATACCTTACCATGTGACTCAGGGCAGTCTGTTTGGCTCTCTCCTTGTTGGGGTTAAATTTGTAGGTGATCATGTGACTCATGCTGACCAATAAGTTTTGAAAGGAAGTATTCTGGAGGGCTTTACTAGGGGTTTCTTAGCTTTAGAAATGAGTTGTGCTCTGGTCATTTCTATCAGGACTAGATATCTGGTGCTGGCATAGCTACTTTTCAACTTGGAGAGCCTTAAGATAGACCAAAGAGATAAGAGTCTGAGGCCACCCACAGAACCAATCCTGGGGCCTTTTGGCCTCCAGACACACTGTTATGTGAGACAAGCCATTTCCCTTCGCTTTAAATTTTATATATAATTACAGCTTAAACGATCATAATGATACAGACTAACAAAAGGCATATGGGCCAAATAAAAGATGTCTGCAGCTCAATCTTCCCTGAGGCAGGCGGTTTACTCCCTGGGTGTTGCTAGGCACTTGGATTACACACTGCTTATTATGAACCAGCCTGCCTTATTCAGACCAACTACACACCCTTCATTCTCACTTCCATGGTTTAGGCTTTAGAGAAAGTCCAAGCCATCGTGGGTTGCTCAAGAGAGTAGTGCGTCACACTGATTTCCCTTGCAGCCAGTGAACAGGCCCTACTGAGTCCGTAGCTCTGACTGCCAGTCTCTGGAGAAGCTACTGGCATGCCTGTGACCTGTCCTGTGGAACTGCTCTTCTTCTCCCTCCAATACTTTTCATGGTCTGGTATTGACAGGCCCATAGCAGTTTTTTTAATCTATCTTTTTTTCTTTGTTTACTTTTGTTTGTTTGTTTTCTGAGACAGGGTCTCTTCCTGTAGTCCCAGCTGGCCTAGAACTCTCTATGTAGACCTAGCTGGCTTCGATCTCACAGAGCTCCACCTGCCTCTGCCTCCCAAATGCTGAGATTTAAAAGTGTGCGACACCACATCCTGCCCTCTTTGTTTAGTTTTACTTTACTTGAATACTTATATGTATATTCCTTGTGTATGGCACATTGTTGGGTCTTTTTTTATGTAACTGATCAATCCTTGCCTTTTAGGGTTGGAAAGATGGCTCATTAGTTAAGAGCATTGGCTGATCTTGCAGGGGATCTGGGTTCAGTTCCCAGCACCCATGTGATAGCTAACAATGGTGCTAACTCCAGTTCCAGGAGATCTGATGCCCCCTTCTGGACTCCGAGGGCATTGTATGACACAGATGCCCTTGCATACATGTAAACAATATACTCATACACATAAAATAAAAATAATAACGTATGTTTTTAGAAGAAGGATGGAAAAGAGAAAAGAAAAAGATGGGAGGGTGGAAAGGAAGCGGGAGTGTGTTCCTTCTTGCTGGGTTTCAGTGTGTATCCACATGCCTTGGAAACCCAACCCCTAAATCCACATTGCTATTAGAGATGAGGCTTTTAGGAGGAACTTGGGATGAGGTCATGAGGGTAGAGTCCCCAAGATGACATGGGTGGCTTGTAAGGGAAGAGAGCTCTGAGCTGGCACACTTACCCTGTCTGGCCATGTGATGCTCTGTCTCATCCTGATGTAGGAAGAAGGCTGCCACACCACTCTTGGACTTCCCTGTCTCCAGAACTGTAAGCTCAATAAATCCCTATTCTTTATAAATCATCTTGTCTGTGGTTCTTAGGTATCGAATCAGAAAACAGACCAAGACATTTCTTCTTCTCTTGGCACCTAGGAATGATTAAAGACATGATGACAAGGCGTTTGGAAACCTGCAGTGCCTGGCTTGATGCACGTGCTGGGAGAAGTCAGAGACACTGAGAACTTTTGCAATAGGTTAGCTAGAACAGAGAAACTGAAATTTACAAAGGACCTTTAAATAACATGCTTTCTAATGAAAGCAGCTGCAAAGATTGGTGACAGGTTGCTTTAGAGTTATCAAGTCTTATTGTTCTTGAAATCTAGATGAATGTGAGTCACTCTCTTGTGGAAATTATACAAAGAACAGACAATTTCAGAACGTCTGATCTATCAGGAACTTGAAACAATCAGTTCCACCTTTCTTTATATAGGTGAGGAAAAGGAAGCCAGAAAAGTAAAATAATATGCCTAGATCGTGCCCCTGATACTGCCAGAGTTTGGAATAGAACCTTTTGCTCTGCAAAGACTGCAGAACCTCTTGAGCTTAATGTTCACTTTTGTATTGCAGTTAAGATAACGTATGTTGATTTTTAAATTTTTATTATTTTTATTTTATGTGTATGAGTGTATTGCCTGAATGTATGTAAGAGCACCCGTGTTGTGCAATGTTCTCAGAGATCAGAGGAGGGTGTCGTCAGATGACCTGGAACGAGTATTAGCTGCCATGTGGGTGCTGGGAACTGAACCCAGGTTCTTGGCAAGAGTAGCTGGTGCTCTTAACTGCTAAGCCCCACGTATGTTAATTTTAATTTCTATACTTCATTCTTTGTTTTGATTTGTGGCTCTCCTCAGAGTGTGGGGGGAAGGGCAAACAAAGCAAAGAAAATCAGTTAAGAGCAGATGAGACACATACATAGTAATACAAATATTATAGAACTCCCACACATGGGTGAGAGAACTCAATGAGAGGAAATGAGGGCAAGCAAGATGGTTCAGAGAGTCAAGGCACTTGCTGCCAAGCCTGAGGACCTGAATTAGATCCCAGCACCCACATGTTGGAAGGAGACCACCAAGACCCACAAATTTTTCTCTGATCTTCATACATACATTAAATGATGAAAGAAAGAAAGAAAGAAAGAAAGAAAGAAAGAAAGAAAGAAAGAAAGAAAGAAAGAAAGAAAGAAAGAAAAAGAAAGAAAGTGGGACAAGATTTTCCAGGGAGGTACTTGGAGTAGAGGCAGATCAGCGCCATCTTGTGACTCTTTCAGGTACTGCTTTCAAGGTTAATCAGCTAGTTGGGTAAGTCAAGTGGGTAAGTAAACTGTAGAGCCTAGTGAACATGTGAAAGTGTCCACTACTGGCCACCTCCCCCAGAGAAGTGAATGAGTTTTAATGGGCTCAGGAATCTTTGCATTTAGAAAGCTCCCCAGGCAGCAAATGCCTGTAATCTCACTCAGAAGTTGAGGCAAGAGGATCACAAAGTCCACAGTGAGATTTTTGTATCAAAAAAAAAAAAAAAAAAAAAAAAAATCAAGGACTAGGGAATGTAGTTCAACGACAGAACTGTACTCACCTAACATGTCTAAGGCTCCTGGGTTCCACCCCAGCACTGAAAAACAAAACAGAAAAGGATCAAACTAAAATAAACAAAAACCATCTCCTTGGTGATTGCTTGAAAGAGCTAGGGACCTATACAAGAGACGTGGAGGGCATTAGACCCAGTGTTGTAAATTCCCTATGAGGAAAGAGCTATCAGAAAGACTGGAAGGAAATGAGTAAGAGCTTGTAAAGATGAGATTTTATCCTTCTTGCATGTGACTCCTGGGTTAGAGACAAGGACAGTTTAGCACTGTAAGGGAGATGGGAAACCAGCCTCCCCAGAGCCAAGCAGATTTATTAGAGAATAAACCTGACAGGGTATTCCCTTCCCTATGGTCTAGGGACTGAAGGAGGTGGGCACCTGGGATCTGGAGGCGAGTGTATTCCTGAAGAAAGCGCACCCTCCCTTACTGACTCGGGTTTTTATATTTTTCTCCATTCAGGGAGGAGGAAGGGGTTTGGGGCTGGGCCTGTGTCATCTCTGGCAGGTGTAGGGTGGTTTCCCCATTATGAGGAAGGCCCGTCAGACAGGACTTCTGTCCAGACAGTGCCCTGTGGCTGGAATTGAGTCGTATCAGAGATGCCAGTG
This sequence comes from Eospalax fontanierii, assembly GCA_035773235.1. Classification (NCBI taxonomy): domain Eukaryota; kingdom Metazoa; phylum Chordata; class Mammalia; order Rodentia; family Spalacidae; genus Eospalax; species Eospalax fontanierii. The sequence goes on along the minus strand of CM069542.1, from coordinate 54,432,884 downwards.
CGGGTGGGATGCAGTGGAAGACAGACCTGCAGGAAAGCTATCAGGAAGAGGTGACCATGTGGGAAGCAGTCAGGACCTAAGATTTCTCCTTCAATCACTAACAGTAGTAACAGCTGTCTCAGTAACCCGAACCTTACACAGGCAAAAGAAAAAGATCTGGGTTTAGGAGACTGGAATCTTTGATAATGTGAAGTCGGCGGAAGGAAACTTTCTGTCTCCTATAGCTGCTCAAGAATTTCAGAAAAGGCTCATAAAAAGGCATTGGAGCTTGACGTCTCCTTTCAGCAAAGACCAGGAATGGCAGCGCACCATGAGAAAGGCATCCCACAAAGGAAGGCAGCAAAACTATCAGAGAGAAACGGGACTGGGGAGTTGGAGGGATTTGGCCTTCCAATCTTGGCAAGAACTCAGCGTATATTTTTGAGAATTTCTGTCACCCAGGCTGGCCCAGGACTCCTGATCCTCCTGCCTTAACCTCCCAAGTGCAGAAATTACAGGCAAGTGTCACCACGGCCGGCTCATCCTTGTTTTATGGGGGGGTCTGCCCGATGTCACGAGATTCTTTCCTATATATTTCACTTTTATGGTCCCATTACCATTTTATTCCAGGAACTGCGATTTATGCAACTATAGCCAAAAACTGCAGTTTGTAGGGGTCTTTCATGTCCTTATTCCCTCTGGCTGTACCAAGACAGGACAAAGGCTTGCGCAACCATTTTCCGTGCTGCAAGACTCGGCTACTATTTTGGAACCAGGTTCGGATCCCACACAGGGAACTAGGGAAGTAAATTCTACTCCCGGGGAGACTCTTGCCCAGAGTCTGAGCTCCCGGGGAATTGCTCAAGGCCGGACTTCTTAGGCCGCACTTCCCATTTCCTGACGGAAGTGGGTGCCCATTGAAACGGAAGTTCCCCGATGCTGCTGGGAAGGCGATTCTTCCGCGCGCTGGGACTAGCAGGATCGCCCGGGAGCAGGCGGAGGCAGCGGGCCCCAGCTCTTCCGGGATTCCCAGCACAGACCGGAAGGGGCGGGGCATCCCGGCCCAGCCTCCTCGCGATTGGCCCGCGCTGCCGTTGTTCTGCGCTCGGGAGCCGGGCGCCGCCCAGAAGCCAGCGGTCAGGATGAAAGTGGCGGCGGTGGCAGCGGCGGAGATGGAGTCGAGTCCCGCGGGGTCCCCGGGGCCCTCGCGCGCCTTCAAGGAGGAGCTGCTCTGCGCCGTGTGCTACGACCCGTTCCGCGACGCGGTGACGCTGCGCTGCGGCCACAACTTCTGCCGCCGCTGCGTGAACGGCTGCTGGGAGGTGCAGACGACGCCCACCTGCCCGGTGTGCAAGGACCGCGCGGCGCCCGGCGACCTGCGCACCAACCACACGCTCAACAACCTGGTGGAGACGCTGCTGCGCGAGGAGGCGGAGGGCGCGCGCTGGCCGGGCCGCCGCTCCCCGCGCCTGTGCCGCACGCACCGCGCGCCGCTCACGCTCTTCTGCCTGGAGGACAAGGAGCTGCTGTGCTGCGCCTGCCAGCCCGAGCCCCGGCACCAGGAGCACCGCGTGCAGCCGGTGAAGGACACGGCCAATGACTTTCGGGTGAGAGAGCCCCTGCGCCGCGGGTAGCCGGCCCCGGCTGGCCGCCCGGGGTCCCCGCGGGGGAGGGGGGCCCCTCCTCCTGCCTGACGTGGACGGGGAGCCAGCTGGAGAAGCGAGGGCTGAGATCCGCAGACCCCGCCCCCTCCTCCCGCCCCACCCCGGTCCGCGGGGTCCGCGGAGCCCAGGCCTTGCATCCTTTATGCCAGAGGCCTGTGCCCTAGGCCCCTTTGAGCGACCCCAGGTATGGGTGACGCCCACCAACCCACCAGCCTGGCACAAAGGAGGGACCTGAGACCTGGGCCCCTGCTCTGAAACCTTGAGATGTCCCCCTCTCAGCCAGCCTTCCCCCCTCCCCCCCGCGGGTGCGGAGCGGAGGAGAGGCCTCTGGGGTTGGCCTGCTGGCTGGCCCCGGATCACGCTTTAAGCTTCCGAATGTCTCGAGTTCCACCGGCTATAATTAAACCCTGAACCACTTGCCCAGCAAAACTGCCACTGAGAAGGGGGTATGCGGTGCGGTAGAAATCAAACCCTGGGCTTCCGACGTTCTAGATGAGCACTTCACCCCTCACCTCAACTGCAGCCTCCGCCCTCTTTTTCATTGTTGATTTTGAAACAGGATCTCTTAAGTTACCCCCTGGCTGTCCTTGAACTTGCTGTCTGCCTGCGGCCCGCTTTGTGAGTGCCCAGGATTTAACAGGCCTTTGGCAATAGGCCCAGAGAGAAGTCTTTGTTGTAAGACCCGTAGACAGATTTTTTTTAAAGGGACTAACCTAGGTCACGAATTTCGAAAGATGGTCGGCCTTATCACTTAGAAATGCCTGTTCCATTGTGATCCAAAGCAGTCAGACTTAATGTATCAACTGATTCTTTTAAAAAGGGTCTCAAAAATTTAAAAATAAAAAGGAGAGGGGTTCTGTAATGCCATTGGATTCAGGTAGTTACGTTATTTTTAAAAAACTCTGTGGTAAAACACTAAATTTGCTTCATCACCTGCTAATACCCAGGTCAGTCCACAGTTGGGAGAACACAGGTTGGCTGTCAGGAAACTGAACTGCACGAACCCTCCAGTTCCTGAGCTCTAGTCACCCTCTCCTCTCTTTGTGCAGTTCCTTTCTTGAGAAATAGCGGAGTTGATTGCAGCTGCATACAGAGTTCAAGGGAAGGGGGCCAGAAGGGTGCCATCGATATGTGCGTTTGAATGAGTGACCCTGGTACCAGACTAGCATGGGTGGAGCCCTCAGATCAGGGCGATGGCAGGATTGAGGAGACGGGGAACACAGGCCTGTGTTCTCAGCAGATACCTTGTACAGGTAGGTCCCAGGAATAATGCAGGAAATGTAATAGATACTAGAAATTTGCACTCTCAGGGAACTTGCAGCAAAGGCCAGAAGATGTAAAGGGTTAGCCAGGTGATGGCCAGGGAAGATATTTTTCAGGCCAAGGCAGCAGCTCAAGAATCTAGAAGTGGAGAAACTTGACTTTCCAGGCATCAAGAGAATTTCAGAATAGTTAAAACCAAGATGGAGATGCAGGTCGAGCCCAAAGACTCAAGTCTCACTCTTTATTTTTGCTGAGTTTTAGAGCGTACCAATGTCAGATCAGTGGGCACTCATTGACATCTGAGGGGCAGAGGGTGGTCTAGACCGAGCTGAGGAGAACCGGTGCTCAGCCAGAAGCCGGGTAGGTTACAAACATCCCAGGACCCCTTGTGTCCCAGTCAGTCCCTGTGCTAAAGCTGAAGGTCTGTAGGACAGTCCCTCACTGTGGGAAGTCACATTTCAGAGGAGTTTGGTCAGTCAGTACCCAGGTGTGGATCTGTGTGGTTGGATTGGGTGGTGGTTGTGGAGGGAACAAGCAGTGTGAGAAGACTCCTCCCACTGCCAGGTGAGAAGGGGCTGGACTCCTGGACCTCAAGCTCTGCCCTGCTGGATAGCCTCACAAATTCCCAGAGATGGGTCATGTGAGAATTCAGCAAAAATAATCCTATGGGCTGATCCTTTGAATACTTAACTGCCGGTTCCTCTTCAGTGTTAGTGAAGTTACTGTTCATAAAATCCCTGAATTGTGTGATCCATCATGATTGTCAACCTATGAATTAAGAAACTCCTGGGAGATTAGTAAAGTACAACTCTCATGTGTCTGTGAAAGTGTTTAAACATTTCCAAAGACAAATTATGAGGGTTCTGAGCCCATCAATGAACAGCTTCTTTCACAGACTAATCATAATACGTTGGTGGTAAAAGGTAGGCAGTTGGACCTCGCTGGAGGAAGTTTGTCGCTGCATGTATCCTTGGGGCTGTGTCTGTATTCCTTTCTCTGTATATCTGTAATGTAATACCATGACCAGAAGCAACTTACAGATGAAAGGTGTTTCGGTTTTTGGTTCAAGAAGGCTAAGAGTCCATCATGGTGGGGAGGCATGGTGTCAGGAAGAGAAAGCTGAGAGATGATGACATGCTGGACAGCACACCAGAAGATGGGCAGCTATAAACCCTTACAGATGCCCAGTAAAACCAAACCTCCTAAAGGTTCCATGACCTCCCCAAACAGTGCCACCAGCTGGAGACCATGTGTTCAAATACAGCCTATGGGGGACTTTTTCATTCACACCACCACACTCTGCTTCCTGGTCACCACCGTGTGAACTGCTTTGCTTCCCCACGCCTTCCCCAACTCGGTGGGCCGACCCATGAAACTGAGCGAAGCAAATAATTCTTGCTTAAGCTATTCTGGGTGTTTGAGTTACAGCTATGCAAAAGTAATTAGTATATCCCATGTGCGTTAGTTCTCTATTGGTGCCGTTATTTTTCAAGCACAGTTGCTTAAAACCACCAAATCAAGGTGTTGGCAGGGCTGTATACTTTTTGGAGCCCTAGGGGAGAGTATTTCTTCACCTTCTCCAGCTGGGGAGATCCCTTCCTCCATTTTTAAGTATTGTTATGTATATGAGTGTTTGCCTGTATTATATATGTGTACCATGTGTATACCTGGGTGCCCATAGAAACCAGAAGAGGGTACTGAGTCCCTGGGAACTGGAGCTGTAGATGGTTGTTAGCTGCCATGTAGATACAGGGAACCAAACCCAGGTCCTCTGCAAGAGCGGCCAGTGCTCCTAACCTCTGAGCCATCTCTCCAGCCCCACTTCTCCATCTTTAAGATTTTTAAGATGCATCATTCCAACTTCTGTCAGAGTGCCTTCTTGGCCAGCTCTACTCCTTCCTGCTTATTAGATCCCCAGGGATTGTGTTGAACTGCCTGAATAATCCAGATAATCCCTGTCTCGAGATCCCTTTTCTATGTAAGCTGACGCTCAGGGTTCTTGGGGGTGGGCATTGTGTAGCTTGCTGAAGTAGGTGCAGTCACTGTAGTTTGTGAACTGCATCCTGATAGCAAGTCTCAGAGAAGCTAAGCAGCCATCAAAGTCTTGGCATAAGCAGATGGCACCTTCACTGGAGACATGTCCAACCCCACCCCTCGTCCCCGCTGGTCCTCTGCTTCCAGCCCTGTGGGTGCTCAGTGTCGGGTGGTTGTTGGCCACTGTCAGTGGTATGGCAGCAGAACTCTGTACTACTCGTCATAGTGTGTCTAGTAGAGGAGAACAGGGCTGCCAGCCCGGCCCTAAACCCTGCCTTAGGGCGTGTGACTGAGTGCTTACACTCAGTTCTGAAGCTTTGGACTGACATGAAGACTTGTGCAAAATGTGATGGGACTGAAGGAGGAAAGCCTGCTTTGTCTGGTGGGTCATGAAGATGGAATAAGGAGAAAGAGCGTCCCTAAAGGATCTCTTCATGAAAGAATTCAAGAATAGACCCAAATGGAAGCTTTAGGACAATTTCATTAGAATTAGAAGAAATAAAATTCTCAAAGCAGGCAAGCTGGGAATCTTAGCAGCTGACTTGAGGAGAATGGAGGGAGAAGGAAAGAAAGCCATGAAGCCATGCAGGTTTAAAGCATATGTGGGTGCTGTGCCAGTCATTTTTTGTCAACTTGACACAAACTAGAGACACCCAGGAAAAAGGAACTTCACTTACGGAATTCTTCAATTGGATTGGCCTGTGACCATCTCTGTGAGGCATTTTGTTTTAGGTTGGTAATCAGTGCAAGGGGGTCAAGCCTACTGTGGCAGTGCCACCCCTGGGCAGGCAGGCCAAGGCCGTTAGGACTTAACTGGGCAAACCTGTAAGCAGCAGCCCTCCATGGTCTCTGCTTCACTTCCTGCCCTAACTTCCTTGGTGAGCTGTGGTGTGGAAGTACCAGTCAAATAAAACCTCCTCCCCAGGTTGCTTGTAGTCAGTGTTTTATCCCAAGAGAGAGCTAACTACAAGTACTCTGTACTGAGGGAATCAGAATGGGTTTATCTCGGTCTCTGGGGGGATCACTGTTACCTGACACTGTGCCTACTCACCCCAGGTAGAGAACCAATGACAGACCAATGTAGGGAGGCACTTGAGTCCATCTTGGTGAACCAGTGATGAACCATTGAGTTTTACTTGGGTGACTTAACAGGAATATAGGTGAGAGGTCACTTACAGGAGCAGAAATGACTCAAAGATAGCTGCATTACCCACCCCCAGCATGGGTCACAGCTGGAAGCCGCTCATCAGGTTGGAGAGTATCCTTTTCCCATGTCAGCTGGTCTGAGCTGCTTCTGGTATGAGAGGTCTGTGAGCAGTGCTTGGGGAGGGAGGGACTTAGTGAATCTGGTCAACTTCAGGGACTTCCTGAGGCTGTCGAGTTTATTTTCTTTTAAAACATCCTGTTGTTTACCATCCTTTAGATCTTCCATCTTGAAGAACTTTTAAGGTGAAGGTTTGATCCCAGAGGAAAGAGCTACACAGCACTCCACCCCTTCCTCCGGTCCTATGTTCTTTTCACCCCCTCTTCTGCTGTGGCCTGAGCTTTGGAGGGCGTGACACAGAAGACAGTGAGCCTGTGTCTCACACTTGCTTTCTGTTCTCACTGGGTGGCCAGCAGAGCCTCTCAGTCATGTTCTTTTTTACAATAAAACGCAGATGAGGAAAGGACAGAAAATGAGAAACAGAAATACCCAGATAAGCACTATCGGTGTGATAGTCTGTGGCCACCGAATATGATATTTATCAAAATAATAGTGGTTGTTTTTCCACTGGGCCTGTGACTTCCCTGGCCATAGGTTTTATCCAAGCTCCCAGGACCAGATGTGAACTTCTCTTTGTGAAGAAAGCCTTTAGGTCCAGTCAGAAAGTTGGTTCTATCCGTGAACATCTGTGCCACTGTTGTAGCAGCAGGCCAACCTACCTGGCCCTCCCGTCACGAAGCATGCAGAATCTACAGCTGAATGGGACCTTGGGCCATAATTCTCCCAGCAACCTTAGTAGTGTAGCGCCCTCCAGTACTGCAAGAGCTAAGCCACAGGGAGGGGACACAGCCTTATGTCAAGTCCCATAACCAGAGCATGTGACATTCTCAGCAGCAGGTCCTACCATCCAGTTCTGGAATACAACCAACAGCAATGGCAATAGCCTTTATTGTTCTAGGGGCCTTTTGGGCCTCCATGGCCAACAGCTCCTGGGGAGGTAGCCCCTTCCTAGCACCGGGATTTTGAACAACCTTATGGCCTTTGGGAACATCTGTGGGTTTTTTTGTTTTTATAAGATGCTGTCGTGTACTGATTTAACTTTACTCCTTTAGGTATGCTTGCATATTTCTTAAATGGGTCTCTACATCTTCAGATGCATTTAATGGTTAACATAATGTTAACTATATATAACGAAATGTGATTTTTTTCTTTTTACAGAGGACAGGCAGGTTAATAAATTCTTGAACCATCCATCCATAACAAATAATGGAGTTATGGAGATATTCTTGGTGAAACGCTCAATAAGTCTGTTGTCATCTGGTCCAAACAAGTATTCAGAAGTTCTCAGGAGATATTTACTTGTGAGAAGATATAAAATAAATGATTAGCAAAATCAGATAGAGCATAAAAGATTCCATTTGTTGATTTTTTTGTCTGGCTGCTTTATCCTGGGATACTTTTGTAGGACCTCTGTGCATTCCCCGCCCCAGTAAACTTACTAGAGCCAGCTCTAGCTACATAAGGCCAATGGGAATAGTCACCCATCTATCTGGCTGTACCTGTACCTGTCTGCTTAGCTATGCCTGCACCCAGGAGAGAAATGTACATGATGTACAATCTTATTTGGCCCTGTGAGCTGGGCATCAAACATTGCTTTTCTTATGCCCAGTTCCCTAAATTTCCTTCCTTGATTGCCTTTGAGTCAGTATTCATGGGAATTGCATGTGGTGATAACCAAGTGTCCCTAACGGCCCTGTGAGCCAGTCCATCGGGGACTGAATTCCTTTTTCCTGTTGGTTATGCAGCTGTTGTGTTAAGGAGGCATGGGTAGTTATATTACTTAGCTATCCTGCCTCTGTAGCACTCAGATTGATCCCATCCACCCCCGTGTCACAAGCCAGGCTTTGAGAGCTTCCTTCATCACATGTTTCAAAGTCTTCCTCAATTCAAGCAGTTCAGATGTTGGGTATTCCCTACTCTAAGAAACAGCCAGGACCTCCATTTCATTTTCTTTTATCTAATTTGCCCACCAAGTCAGAGCTAGTGTGGAGGACACTGGTCGTATGTCCATTTCCTGTTCTAAGTCCTCTCAGTACAAGTGAGCTCCCATCAAGTGTACATCTCAGCCTCATTTACAAATCCTAGCCCACATAGCAGTGGCCACACAGCCTCTGCAGCATGCTGCTCTCAAAAGATCCTGAAACTTGTGTTAAACCTTCAGCCATTCTTAAGGCATCTGCAGACTCAACAAGCAGACATGCCACCCCACCCAGAGAAAGACAGCTTCATCAGGATTTCCCCTATGAACCTCCTCACCCAAGACTTTCCTTCTGGATAGAGGGCTCAACCTTGGTTGCATGTCTCAATACACACTGAGATGCTTGCATCTTTGAAAACAGACTCACTCTGAGCCTGCTCAAGTCCCAAACCTCTGAACTGCTTTGTCCATACTGGTCTCTGATCCGTCCCACAGATGAGGCAGGTGGGAATGAGGTTTGGGGGTGGGGGCTTGAGCTGTTTATTGTACTACACAAGAATTCTCCTGCCACTCAGCAGCAGCTCAAAGAAACTGTTGTTGAATATCACAGGAGGGTAAGGTCATCAGGATCACAGCTGTATTCTCCCATCCTGGTTCTGCTGAATATAAGTGCTGTGCCTCTCTTCTGTACAGTTCACATTTCCATCTCTAAAATGGGCCAATATGCTCACCTGATAGTGATAAGTGATGATTAAATGGTATAAGTTGCCTAGTAATTAGTGCAGACCCTAATATGTAGTAAGTGCTCAAATAAATGGCATTAGCCATTTATAATTAATATTATTTAGAACTGGACTTTTTTTTTTCTTATTTTGGAGCTGAGATCTTCCTGTAGCCACTGCTGGCCTGTAACTCACTGTATAGACCAGGAGGCTGGCCTCAGTCTCACAAACATCCACTTGCCTCTGCCTCCCCCGTGCTGGGATTAAAGAGGTGTGTGCTACTGTTAGGATTTTTATGAAGAAGTCTAAAACACTTTCTCCAAATGTAGAGGAGAAAGGGTAAAGATGGAGAGAAAACAACAGGCCTTGGATTCAAAGGTGGGAATCTGTCTCAAACTCACAGTGATTCAAGGTGTCCAGGGTTAGAAGCAGCAATTAAAACAGCCTGGAGAGATGGCTCAGTGGTTAAGAGCATTAGTTGTTCCTGCAGTGGACCTGGGTTCAGTTCTCAGCACCAGCATGGCATCTAAGAACCATCTGTAACTTCAGTTCCAGGGAAACCAGTGCCTTGTCCTGGCCTCTGCAGGCATTGTACACATGTGATATACGTGCATACATGCAGACAAAACACATAAAATAAATTTAAAAATTTAATTTAAAAACATGAGGACTGGGCATACATTTGAGTAGCTTTCTTAAAGTAGCGGTGTGAGGTTTTTGTGAGTTAATAAGAATAAATGATTTCATTTTTTAAAATATTAAAACAGTGCCAGGGAGATGGTACAGTGGGTTAGAGTACATACTGGGTAAGCATGAGGGGATGAGCTCCCTTCCCCAAAACCCACGTGAAAAGTCAGATGTGGTTACAGCTCTCGGGGTGGAGACAGGAGGGTCACTGGGACGTGCTGCCACCAGCCTAACTCCAGTTCAGTGAGAGACCTGTCTCAAGTGAACGAGGAGGAGAGTGATACAGCGGGACACTTGGCACCCTCTTCCGACACCCCAGGCTCACATGGGTGTATATACCTGCACACGTTCATACACCACACACACCTACATCCCCTGAAAAAATTTGAAAAGCAAGGCCTAGACAGATGACTCCAAGGTTAACTGTGATTGCTGCTCTTGCAGAGGGCATGCATTCAGTTCCCAGCAATCACCTGACAGCTCACAACTGTCTATAACTCACCCTCCAAGGGCTCTGACACCCTCCTCCTGTCCTCTGCAGGAATCAGGCACGCATCTGGTAAATGTATGTATGTGCAAATGTGAATCAGATTCTTTGTAGAAGCACTAGCTAGATGGGTTGCTTCCTGCATGTATTCCCAGCATGTGGAGGAGAGGGGCTGGCTGAGGCAGAAGGATTGGTATGAGTCTGAGATGAGCTTGACAGCATAGTGTGTTCAGGCCTGCCTGGGCTACAGAGTAAGACCCTGTCTCAAAAAAAAAAAAAACCAAAAAACCCCAAACATTGTAGTGAGTTTGCTGATGTATGTTGTGTGATCCAGGCCCTGTTAAAGGCAGGTAGGCTGTGGAAGGCCTGTTGAGGTAAGATGTCATTTGATCAATTTCACTCTATGGGAAATGATTGAACTCACCCACATTGTCAGCCAGCCCTGCACATTAGTGACTACAGATGAGTCCAGTTTAGAAAATTGTAAATGAAGCCTGTGGCCATGCCATCTTGACCATTGTCCCCACAACTCTGGGATTCTGAGACCAACTACGATCAGTCATAGACACAAGCAGGACAATCTTTGTTCTGTTCTGACCAGCTCGACAGAGGTCAAGCCCTTTAACCTCCCAAGCTTTGTCTCCCCACCTGTACCAAGCATTGTCAGGACTCAGTTAAAGGACCTTGGCTATAAACATTTAGTTCAGGGTTAGGACTACGTAGCTTCCAGCTGTCAGCTGTGCCCACAGAGCTTGGCACAGACTAGGTTTAGTAAACATGGTTGGAGTCCACACTGGAACCCCAGCTGTAAATAGGATGTGTTTGTCCTCCTTGTCTGACCTCCAGCCCTCACTTACCTTTTCATTCTCCACTTTAGTCCAAGTGTAAGAACATGGAGCATGTGCTGCGGGAGAAAGCCAAGGCATTCTGGGCCGTGCGGCGCACCTTTGAGGCCATTGCCAAGCATAATGAGGTGAGTGCTGAGTGGGAAGTCAAGGACGCTGGCTGGGGCGGCTGGGAGACATGAGGGCGGGCCAGCTCTGGCTTTGGCTAACCGACTCAGAATTGGCTTTGGCACTGTGGTCTCAGGCCAGGCCTCAGTTACGAATAGGGCTACTCTGACTCTCTGAGGACCAGGGCATGGCCAGGCCAGCAGCCTCATGAGTGGACCAAGAGGCACCTCCACCATCCACACTGTGATGACTTCTGAAGCTACCACACATGTCTTGTGTACAAACTAGGGGTGGCTCCTTAGTGGTCCATCGTTTACTTTACATCCTGTGTGTATACCATCAGCAGTTCTGTCCCATTCCCAGAATGTACCATGTCTGTCAAACTCCTTCCTCACAGCTGTGGCTCACCTGCCTCAACTCCTCCACATCCCACGATCTAGGATCTAGGCACTGGTGGGGAGCCATTTGCCTGTTTTTGAGCTATGCCCTAGCTTAGGGCTAAACAGAGAACAGTCATGGAAGTGCTGTGGGAGCAGGGTGCTTTGATATGCAAGAATCTTGTGACTCCTGAATGGGAGTCTGCCTTGAGCCCAAGGCTGAGGACCCATTGTTAGTAGATGTGAGTGGCTTGAATATTTTCACATATGTAAATGCATGTTTGTTTTTGCTCCAACTCCTGATGGTGGTATTGTTCCTCATACATTTGTAAGACTATAATTACATTGAGTATAATAAAGTCTTGGCCTCAGTATTGACTGAGCGCCCTCCCCAATTCAGGTACGGTTTGGGCTCCGGCACACTGGAGTCATCTTTAGAAAATTGCGTCAGCCAAACCATGCTTGTACTTAAACTGCCCAGTGGGGGCCCCGCCCCTCACTTGCCTGAACTTCATCTCCTGTTCCTTGGTCAAGTCCTCTCTGCCGCTGCCAGCCTGACCTCTCTGCTCCTTGACTGGGCCCTGTTTCCTCAGGCCCCACACTTAACACCTTTGCCCCCCAATTCTTAGCTTACCTCTCTCCTTTGGGAGGCATCCCCTCATCACTCTGCCCAGAGTAGCAGTTTGTTTTTATTTATGTGTAGGAGTGTTTTGCCTGCTTGTCTGTAAGTGCACCCATGTTATGCAGTGCTCAAGGAGGCCAAAAGAGGATGTCAGGTCCCCTGGAAAATGGAAATGGATAGTTGCTAGCCTTCATGTAGATGCTGGGAACCAGACCTGGGTCCTGTGCAAGAGCAGCCAGTGCTCCTGACTGCTGAGCAGCTCTCCAGGCTCTTTTCTCCTTTTTATCTCCTCCAATCAGAATACAGGGAATACAAGCACATTAATCATTCCCCATATCTTGAAGCTCTAGGCATACAATAAGTGACCAGTGGTGAGCTTGTGGCTGGGTTAAACTCCACAGGTGGTCATTAATGAGGCTCCTTCCTGGGCCCAGACCCTGTCCTTGGGCACACAAGCACTGGAGGACATGTCGAGGCAGTGCCCAGTAGCCCAAATCAGATGTATCTCAGATGAGTCCAGCAGAGATGTAATTTTGAAGTTACCTCAAGAAGTGACAGACCAGAGTAGGCTTAGCAGTCAGAGACCAGGTGGCCGCATGCAGGGAACCGTGGGGTAAGGGAGCCGGAGCGGTACCCCTGGAGAATGTACCCAGCCCCTAACCCACAAAACGTCCCCTCGGCTCTGGAAGAGGTCATCTTAGTGCAGTTTGTTTCAGAATGATGCATGGAGAAGCCTTTCAGAATCTTGCTCTCTCAGCAACCAACTTGAGAGAGAGATCCTGTCTTGCCATCAAATGTCAGAACTGACAACATACACTGAAATTCCTGTCAAAAATGGGCTCCCTGCTTCACTCAGCTGGAAGGTCCCTTTCCAGTTGTTCGATGTCCTTCGTAAATTGAGACGATCACCAAATGCATTGCTCCTCTTTCTCCTGATGTGTTATTGCTTCTTTGGTGAATTGTTTTCTTGTTTGGTTTTCGTTTTGGTCATTTCCCCCTGTCAGCCCATCATTTCATCATTCTCTTTACAGAACCGTAATGTGCATGAATCCCTGTGTTAGGTGGCAGCCTGCCGTAGCTGGAGCATGTGCTTTGTTTTTTCAGTATTCGACTTGGGATTACATGTGTGCATTTCACCCTATTAATGATCTTTCCACGTGTTCTTGTGTCAGCGACTGTGATAAACACCATGACACCAGGGCAGGACCTCGCTTTACAGCCTAAGAAGCGCAGCAGGGACTAGGGAGGATGTGGCCTGCTAGCTGTTCATGGACCAGCTTATATTGGCTAGGTTTCTGGCACATGGCAGGACCTGTTGCCTAGGAATGGAACCTCCTGTAGTAGACTGGGACCTAGTACAGACCTGACAGTCTGTACAGTCCCCACAGACAGGCCCAGGGACCTGTCCATCCAGGCAGTTCCTCAGCCAAGGTTCTCCTAGTTGACGCAGTTAGAACTGATTGGGACACCATGTGAAGTGGGTTTTAATAGATACTTAGTCTTGCTCCTTCTTTGAACCTCTGTAGTTTCATATGCTGAGGAATTGCTTTCTCATTCTAAAGAGAACGATTTCTTTGCCTTTTCCTCTGAGTACTTGTTTGGTTTTTGACTTTGGTGCTTTTTGTGGTTATGGTTTGCAATCTGCATTTATGAATAATTGAGTTTTAAAATAAATACTTCCTACTGTTTTAACAAAACCTCTGAATTAGATACTTTCAAGGCCTGAGGGTTTGAAGGTAGATAGCTTCTAAGAGATAATCATTTTTGTATTTAGGACTTCCCTTGCTGTAAGCATCCTGAATAAGGGGCAGCAGGCTGCATGTTAAGATGATAGGCCTGAGGCTGCCATCTCTAAGCCTGATTTCCATGCTCACCTTTGAACCTGGACATAGAAACTTCCACTGATCTTTAACTGTGGGAGTTCTCATGATTCTTCACAGCTTAGAGTTGCTTGGCTGAAAGTTGAAGGTCCCTACCTAGGGAGGCCTGGCCCCCGCATCTGACATTGTCACCACCTTCCTGCTCTCCGGTGCAGGTACAGGCTACTTGGTTGGAAGGCCGCATCCGTGAGGAGTTCGACAAGCTCCGTGAGTTCCTGAGGGTGGAGGAGAAGGCTATCCTGGATGCCATGGCAGAGGAGAGCAGGCAGAAGCAGCGGATGGCTGAGGAGAAGATGAAGAGGCTGGCAGAAGAGACTGAGGCACTGGCCCGTGAGATCGAGCGGCTGCAGATGGAGATGAAGGAAGATGACGCCTCCTTCCTCTTGGTAAGGTGCCCGGCATCTGAGGCCTGATGGGGACAGGTGGTTGGGGCCAGCCGGTGCCTAGGCCACCAGCCCTGTTCAGCCCTGGCTGTCTGCAGCTTCTTTTGACGGGCCAGAGGAGCTCCTGTTGGCATGGCTTGTGCCAGAGACTAGAAGTGCAGGGCCAGATCGGGGTCTTGGCAGCCTTTGACCTCTTTCTTTCCTCGTGCTCACTCTTGCTTTCTTGTTTATAAGTTGGTTATCCCTCCCTCCCTCCCTCTCTCTCTCCCTCTCTCTCTCCCTCTCTCTTTCCCTCTCCCTTTCCCTCTTCCCCCCTCATAATGGAGTCTTTCAAAATTGTATAATTAGTTAAATTAAACAAATTTATTACATTTTAATTTATTAATTATGGCTGGATGTACACTCCATGACACTTTGTGGAGGTCAGAGAACAACGTATGGGAGTCAGTTCTCTCCTACCATGTCGGTCCAAAGGATTGAACTCATATTGTTGGGCTTGATGGCAAGCACTTTAACTGACTGAGCCATTTAGCCAGCCCCTATTTTAAAAGAAGAGGATGGTTCCAGGCCAAGGAGAGAACTCAGTCAATATAGTACTTACCGTACAAGCATGAAGATCTGAGTTTGATCATTTGAGCCCACATAAACTAAGCTGGGCTTGGTGGTGCACACTGCTAATTCCAGGGCTGGGCAGGGGCACAGGTGGATCCTGAAGCTCAGTGGCCAACTTGACAAGTCCAAGGCAGTGGAAGGCCCTATCTCAGAAAACAAAGTGGGTGGCACCAAAGGAGTAACAGCCAAGATGGTCCTTTGTCTACACAGGGACTTTCACAAATGCACGCGTGCACATACACACACGCACGCACAAGCGTGTATGGACAAAGGAGAGGATCATTTTTATTCTCCCTTTGAAAAACGAGATTCCCTTGTAATGTCCTTTTACTGATTTCGTCATTGGTCCTTCCATTACAGAAGTCTCTGTAACTCAAAGGCTATTTTGTAAACCAGTCTGAGTGGCAGGTTGCTCTTTCTGCTGTTGGCCAAACGGCTGAACCATTTCAGGAAGCAGTCTTTGAACAGTGGTGGAGGGACAAAGTCTTCTCAGTGTTCAGACAAGGTAGCCTCTCCTGTGGAGGACCCTGTGGGTTGTGTGCCTTGTACAAAGCCTTGACCCAGGTGTGTCCTGTACCCAGAATGCCTCATGGACAGAATCACTCAATGCATTCTAACAGGTCCCTGGCCAGTTCCTTCTGGGAATGAGACGTGTCATCCTGTCTTCTACCTAGTGTATTTTCAGGAGAAATTTGGTTCAGGAGTGACTTTGGTTTGTGACCTTTTTTTCTTGTCTTTTAAAATAACGGCTTTTGGCTGGTATGGTGGTGTACACCTTTAGTCAGTACCCAGGAGGCAGAGGTAGGCAGGTCCCTGTGAGATGGTGGCCAGCTGGGGCTACAGGGAGTCCCTGTCACAAAAATACAACCTAGCTCTTTTGAGATATAGTTTTGTACTGTACAATTCACCCATTTTAACATTTTCTTGAAAGATGTGGTTTCCTTGTGTTGCCAAGTTAAACCTTAACAACTCTGGTCTCAAGCAGTTCTGCCTCAGCCTCCCAGGTAGCGGGAACTGCAGATGTATGCTGTTACTTCTGCTCTATATCAGGTCCAGCTGTCAGTGATGCACACAGTTAGCTGCAGAGCTGTCAGGACAGTGTTTGTTATGTCTCATCACCCCAGACAGGCTCAGATCCGTAGCGCCACTCCCACAGCCTGGAAATCACCAATCTTTCTGCCTAGATTTGCCTGTGGTAGACACTTCACATAAACAGTGTGTGTGTCCTTTTATGACTGGCTTCTTTTGGAACTGTGCAGCTGTATTTTGAAGCTTCATGTTGTGGCATCTGTCAGGACTTCTGTCTTTTGATGGCCAAGTATCTCCCTCGTATATTGTGTTTTATCCATTCATTAGTTGTTGGCCATTTGGGTTATTTGTACTCTATAATTTGTATGGGTAATATGGCTGTAAACATGCACATACTGGTTTAATGTAGACACGTGTTCACTTCTCCTGGCTGTAGACGTGCTGGGTTATAAGATCGTCTTTGGGGATGGAGAGATGGCTCAGCAGTTAAGAGCTGCTCTTGTAGAGGACCTGGGTCTGATTCTTAGCAGCCCCCATGGTGGGTAACAATTGTTTATAACTCCAGTTCCAGGGGACCTGATGCCCTCTTCTGACCTCTGAGGGCATTGCACGACACAGGTGCACTTACACACATACAGGCAATGCACTCATACACATGAAATAAAAATAGTAAATAAAAATGACAAAGATAGTTCTTCTTGAACCTTTTTAAGGAACTGCTAGACTTGTCCAAAGCCGCTGCACTATTTTGTGTTCTCATCATGGGTGTGCAGTCCCGTCTGTACCCTCTGGCCACTACCATTCTTTCCCAGGCTTCCTCATGAGTGTGAGGTGCTGTTTCCTTGTGGTTTCAAATTGCGTTCTTCTGACAGCCAAGGATCTTTTCATATGCTTCTTGGTCATTGATAGGTCTTCCTTCAAAGCCTGTTTGCTTTCTTGGTCCGGTTTTTCAGTAGGGTTGTCTTTTTACTGTTTGGTTGTAAGGGTTCTTTGTATATTCTAGCGTCTTTTCTCAGTCCTCTGCTTTAAGGCCTTTGATATATTTTAACTTAAAAATTAAGGCTAAGTCTGACTTCATTCCTTACCACTGTCTGGTTTTACCAACACCATTTGCTGGAAAGACTCTCCATTTCCCAGTGGAATGACCTTGGAAAGACTTTCATTGCCCTTGTGGGAAACAGCTGATCTCTGTCTGAAGTGTCAGTCCTAGTCCCCATCTATGTGTCTCCTGATCTGTGATCATTGTGTCTTTGTAGCAAGTTTGACTTTGGGAAGTGTGGGTGTGAGTGAGAGTCCTTCACCTTTTTTCTTTTTCAAGGTTTTATTTTTTTGAGACAGGGTCTCACTGTGTAGTCCTGGCTAGCCTAGAATTTGTTGTGTAGACCAGGCTGGCCTGGAACTCACAGAGATCTGCCTGCCTCTGGTGCTGGAATTAAAGGCATGTGCCAGTACACGGCTCAGAGTTATGTTTGCTGTTCTGCATTTCCTGAATTTCCATATGAGTTTTAGAATCAGGTTTTCCTTTTTCTGTTTGTGGCAAAGAAGACTTGTGGGTCTTATTTGTTATGTTATTCATTCGGTCAGTTACTTTTGTGACACATGGTGGGCAAGGTTTCTACCACTGAACTACATTCTCAGGCCTAGCATCTAGGCTCTCAACAGTGATGACTCAGTCTGTGGGATTCTCTCGGGGAGTGACAGCTGAACAGCGTCAGGTCTGCTCACTCATGAACGTGGGGAACTTGCAGCTCTTGAGATCAGAAACTTACTGATCTCTCTGGGTCTCTTGTCTCTGCTTTTTTTCTTTCAGAAACACAAGAACCGAAAACGCCGGTAAGTTGTCAGATCTGCTGGAGGGGAGGGGATGAGCCCACAGAAAAGCCAGGGCGGCACCATCCAGTGGCTGCAGGACCCCCTGGGGAGGTAACAGCCTGCCGGGTGGGACCCAGCTCTAGGGTGGGACCCAGCTAGAGCTGCGGAGACCGGCCAGGTGGGGAGCTCTAATCAGGACTTGCTAGTTCTGCTTGGCGTGGAGACAGAGTTGTTTCTCAGGTTGCTAGCCACCATGTAGGAGTTAGAGCACCAGACATGTGGCTGGGGTTTCTCGGTGCCCATCGTGCCTGTTTCTGACTGACTGCCTTCCTTCTAGAGTCTCAGGGCATGCTGGTGTGGGTGGATGGCTGGTGGGCTCTCCAGGATGAATAAGGAAGAACTGTGTACGTGTCTCAGCTGTCAAAGATGGAAGAGAGGGCTTTGGGTGGTCGTGAGCTCCCAGTCACTGGAGGTCTCAAGCAAAGGCCAGATAATTAATGCCTTGGCTCTTCCAAGCATTGTTAAAGGCCTCCCAGCTTGAACCTCTCACGAGTAGATGGCTAAATGTGATTTCTGTCCACAAGGGTAGCAGCTGGCTAGGAGATGTTCCTATTGTCTCCTAGCTGTGCAGGATGAGAATTCTGAATCCTGAAGGGGGTGACAGCCTGTCAGCTCCTGGCTAATCCAAGTTCTGAGGCAAGGGAACAACGCTTTTGCCTGTTTCCGGTTAACTCAGATCAGCCCAGGATGTCTGGTCCCAGCCGCGCCCACCATGTCCAGTCTTTCTTTCTCAGGCTCTTCTGCACCGTGGAGCCAGATCCGCTTCAGCCCGGCTTACTCATGGATGAGTGCAAGTACCTAGACTCGCTGCAGTACCGTGTCTGGAGGAAGATGCTTGGGTCTGTGGAATGTGGTAAGGAGTGTTGACAGATGCTCCGGGCACCTGTACCACATCTTAGCAGAGCGCCACCTGAGCGTCTGAGCATACCTCTGCCAGGCTCCAACTGGCTTCAGCTGCTGTTTGTGCAGCCTCTTCTAGGCAGGCCCAAGGCCCTGTTCCTCCCTGCTCTGCCATGGCAAAGCACCTTCCTGTTAGGCCTTGTTTGTGTTCCTAACTCTAACATGTATGTAGAATGGAAAGCCTGTCTTCAGGTCACTCCAGCCTTCTCTAGCCACTGTGCGCTGATTTTACACCCAGAGATGGCGGTGCCCCAGGGGAATGTTGCCTGCTTTTTTTATTTAAGGTGTCCTGGGGTTCTGGGAATCTTCCTTTTTTTATGCCTCTTAGTCTCCATGGCTGTTGTAACACAGGACCAGAGATTGGCTAGAGGAAATGGCCTGAGTTTACTCTCACAGTTCTGCGGGCTAAAAGTGCATTGTCGAGGTGTGGGCAGAGCCACATTCCTCAGACCTGTGGAACGGCCCTTCCTAGATCCTGGCGTTTGCTGCCAGTGCTGAGGTGTCCTTAGCTTGTGACCATAGCACTCTGATTTCTGCCCCCCTGGTCACACAGCATTCCTCTCCTCTGTGTGTCTGTGTCTCTAATTCAGGCTGGCTTCATCTTAACTTGTTGCCATTTGCAATGGCCCCATTCCCTATAGGGGCGCATCCTGAGGTGTTAGGACTCAGGACTCCCACTTACCTTTTTGTAGAGGACACAGGCGGATCTGTACCACCCGGCAGGCCTGACAGGTGTCCCCTTCTCTCCTCTTCCCCAGTGCCCTTCAGCTTGGATCCCAACACAGCTGCTGGCTGGCTCAAAGTGTCTGATGACCTTGTAAGCGTCACCAACCATGGCTACCGTGTGCAAGTGGAGAACCCGGAGCGATTCACCTCGGCACCCTGCCTACTGGGCTCCCGGGTCTTCTCGAAGGGTTCTCACGCCTGGGAGGTGGACGTGGGTGGCCTGCAGAGCTGGCGAGTGGGTGTGGTGCGGGTGCAGCCTGACGCAAATGGGGAAGGCCACTCTCATAGCTGCTACCATGACACACGGTCGGGCTTCTGGTACCTGTGCCGCACACAGGGTGTGGAGGGAGATCATTGCATGACCTCAGACACAGCCACAGCTCCTCTGGCCCTGACCATGCCACGCCGCCTGCGTGTGGAGCTGGAATGTGAGGAGGGCGAGCTGTCCTTCTACGATGCAGAGCGCCACTGCCACTTGTACACCTTCCACGCCCGCTTTGGGGATGTGCGGCCCTACTTCTACCTGGGGGGCACACGGGGTGACGGCCCCCCAGAGCCGCTGCGCATCTGTGCCCTGCGCATCAGCATCAAGGAAGAGCTGGACATCTGAGCTGCCTGAGCCTGCTGGACACGGGGAGCAGGCCTGTTTCCTCCTGTCTCCCCGTGGCCTGCCCCCAGCACTTAGCACCTTCCCATCCTGTCCTTTCTGTAACTCCCGGTCCTGTGCCTCTGGTTTCATTTTTGGTTCCTTCTCTGCTCACAACCAAAAGCCATGCAGGAGATACCTAGCTGGCGAGGCCCAGGCTTTCAGAACGTGGCTTCTTTGATTTTTCCTCCTTTCCCAGTTGCTGGAGATAGTGTTCACTTCTGGAACAGGTTATTTTTAAGTGTAGGTTTTATTACTTTTAGAAATGGTTAGGCTCGTTCATCAGGAGATGCCCCTGATTGAGACAGTTTATCATTTATAATTCCCAAGATGAGTGGCATGCCTGGCCACACAGGGAAACCCCAGGTTGCTCAAGAGACAGGGATGGGCAAAGTCTTCACCCAGCTTTCCTACCCTGGTGGGGTAGATGAGGTGGTGGCCAGGCTTAGGACTGAGTGGCCTGGGTAGTTGAAGCTGGTCTGAGGCCCAGGGACTCCTGGAGTCCAGCCCTAAGATGGTTAAGACAGAAATGTCCTAGCCTGTTCTTTGAGGATCCTGTGTGTAGGACGTGCGATGCTCTGGGATAGAGCTTGGGGTTGGTGGGTGTAGCTCCTAACCTGTTGCTGACCGTCACTGAGGGACTGACTAGCTCGGGGTCAGCAAGAGCCTGGAGGCCGAAATAACGGGCTACAGTGAATGGGAAGCTAAGGTGGGACCACTGTGCTGCTGGGCAGGAGCCCGACTCTGCTCCTCTGTCAGTTCGTGGTCGCATCTTGAAACTGCTGCATAGACCTTCCTGAGGTCCTGCAGGGTGGGAGGCAAAGCTGCCCAGTCCATGATCGGTGCCAGTTGATCCAGTCATACTTTGATGGTTTCCTCTGAAATTGTCTAAGGTTTCTTTATCTTTTTTTTTTTATCTCTTCTGGGCCTCCATTTTCACATTTGCAAATTAATAGTAACTGGAAGATGGTATCCATCCTCATTTGAAGGAGAAATTCCTCCAGTTCGTTGTCATCAAAGTCTGAGAAAGAAGACGCAGAAGAGATGCTGTTTGAATGAGGAAGACCAGAGTGGTCTGGGAAGGCTGAGGCTGGGACCTGAGGCCCTGGGCACAGCAAGGGTCTGGCTTCCACTGCCCTTTGCCTTTGTTGACTCCAGCCTGCTTGTTCATGCTTGCCCCCGCTGGAGTTTTATCCCAGTTTCCTCCACTCTGTACCTCCCCCTTCTCTTTCTCACACCTGCAGATGGGTTCCAGTCTGCAGAATACTATGTCCCAGGTTATGGTGTTGTAGAAGAGCTCTCGTCCCAGGAGTTTAGTGTTGTCATTCCAGACCCATTCCTGACCTGGACACCGTCAGCCTGCACTCTAGACTGTGACTTTCATTTTAAACTGTGACTCTCACCTACCATTGGTTATGAATGGGTTGTACACATTGACTAATACAGCAGGTGACACAGGGAGGCACCAGGTAGGAAACACCATTATGATGCAGGCCAGGCTGGGAACGGAGAGAGCGTTAGACCGGCTGTGAGTGTTAGGTGCTCGGGGCCAAGACACTCTGGAGCTAAGTAGGTGTGAGTGCATGCACCCTTCCTGGGATGTTCAGTCCTTCAGACAGTTCCTGTATAATGAACTTGACCTGAAGCTATGTTGTTAGTTATAATAAACCTTGAAAAATGGTTTTTAATTTTCATCTTAATTTCGCTTAAATAAGGTAATTTCAATAACTTAGATGCCTTTAAAAGTTCTTATTGACCCACTTCTTTTGATGTATTTCTTTCACTGCATTTATAAACACAAGTTATTGTAACTTGTGTCAAACCTCGTTCTCTTTGTTGTGAAATTTTATTGTGTGCAAAGAATGTACTGTTTTGTCAGTTGATGGACATTTGGCTGTTTTGCTCTTTTAGCTATTAATGGGTATTGCTGCTATGAAGTTAGTGTGTAGGTTTGTGTGGACATGTCTTTTTTAAATTCCTTCTTGTATAAACATAGGAGTAAAATTTCTGGTTCATGTAGTAATTATTTTTAACCTTTTGAAGAATTGCCAAACTATTTGTCATGTAGCTGTACCATTTTATAATCCTGTCAGCAGTGTATGAAGGCTGGGGTTATACCACATCCTTGTCAACACTTGTTTTCGTCTGCCTTCTACTTCAGCCATCCTAGTGAAGGCACAGGGGATCATCCCAGTGAGGGCTTTGATTTGTGTTTCCCTGTTGGCTAATGATTGAGCATCTTTCCCCTTTTATTATTGTTTGAAGAGTTCTTTATTATGTAGTGTAGATAAAAGTTTCTTGTCAGACAAATAAAACATAAAACTTTACTTATTTCCAGTGAGCTGTCCTTTTGCTGTCTTTGAAAAGTGTGTTTGTGCACAGAAGTGCGGGTGCCTGCAGGCATAACATTCATACACGTTAAAAATAATAAAGACAGGGTTCCTCACTGCTGGAGCTCACCAGTAAGCTATTCTGGCTGCCAGCAAGCCCCAGGGATCTTCCTGTCTCTGCCTCTCAGCACTGGATTGCAACCAAGAACCACACCTGGTTTCTATGTAGGCGCTAGGGATGCAGCTCAAGTGCTCATTTTTACACAGCACTTTTCCAGCTGAGCTCTCTCCAGCAGGACTGGAAAGCTCTTACTGTCTAATATGTGTTCAGTGTGGTTTCTGTACTCCATGTTTAGATACACCAATACCGTGTTACAGTGGCCCACAGTGTCAGTACACGTTCTGCAGGTGTGTGGACAAGGAGCAGCAGGCCTCTGGGGTACCTAGGGCTTTAATGAACTGCAGCACGGTGGTCATGTATGTGAACATGGTCACACAAAGAAGTCACCCAAGGACTCCTGCTAGACTGTGTCCCATTACTAAACAACTGGTGGCTTTCTATTTGTATCATGCTCTCTGAGGTTGGGAAATTTGGAAAAGTTCCACAAACTCTGGCATCAAGCTGGGTGTGGTGGTGTACACTTTTAATCTAGCGGCAGAGACAGGTGGGTCTCTGAGTTCAAGGCCAACTTGGAACTACATAGTTCCAGGCCAGCTGGGTTACATAGTGAGACTCTGTCTCAAAAAAGGAAAAATAAAACGAAACAAAACCACTGGCATTATGTGGGGAAGGAGAAAAGTCACGATATCTGACATCTAGAAACCTGGGTCTAGATGCCAGCCTTGTGACTGACAAGCTAGAGGCCTTTGGAGCATCTTCCTTAGAAGTCTGAGGACAACATGCCCCTGGCTGTGGTTTAGGGTAAAAATGCCAAGGTTTTTTTTTTTGGCTTTGAGTGTTGAGTTTTTTGTTTGGTATTTGAGACAGGGTCTTCGTGTAGCTTGACCAGGCTGCAGGCTGGCCTCACAGAGATCATCTGCCCCTGCCTCTGCCTCCAGAGTGCTAGGATTAAAGACACACCACCAAGCCTGGTTCCCAAGTGTTCTCTTAAGCTTGGTTTCATGCATGTTGGTTAATTCTTCAAAAAGTGGTAGGTGCTGTATTTTGAAATTGTGATTCACAAGAATGAATCCCAAATGTAACTTATGTTGGAAATGCTTACATTTTCCTTAGATTTTTAACAAGGATGTATATATAAAACCTAGTGTAAGCAGAGTCTGATGGTCCAGGCCTGTGATCCCAGCTGTTTGAGAGACTGAGACATGATCACAAGTTCAAGGCCAACCTGGGCATCTTAGCAAAACCTGTTTCCAAGTAAAAAGTGAAAATTGCCAGGAATATCTCAGCGGTGAGAGCAGAGACCTGTGAACGAAGTCCGGGTTTAATCCCCACTACTGACCCCGAGAAAAGAAAAAAAAGACGCCAATGACAGAATTTTAGGAACCAGAGAAATTGTTCAAAGTTAAACATATAGGCAACCTACAGAAGGCCTAGCGGAGGCTCGTCTCAGTTTCTATGACCAGATGTTTCGTTTACATGGCTGCTCTGCAGTGATACGAAATGTGCCAAAACAAGCCTTCTCCTGCACACTCAGCGATTCTAGGCATGCCGTAGGATCAGTTCTCTCCAGTCTTTCCTGAGAGCGTACAGAACGTGTTGATTAGTGTCTTCTGCACAGATGGTACAGTTAAGACCCGTGGTTCAGCACTGCGTTCCAGAGCAACCCAACCAGTGGGAGAAATCTCAAAAGGTGCTATTCAAAGAATTTCTCTCTGCTGGAGAAAGATCTGCCCTAGATGGTTTCATGGAGGTCAACTGGTAGTTTTCATACCTCCTTTTGTTTAAATAATGTACCATAGAGTTTTAAAAAGAAAGGGCTAAAGCCTTTTAAACCGGAGAAAGCCTTTTAAACCGGAGACATCAAGGAACATTTTCAAAGCATCAGTCCTTACAGAGGTTTCTAAAAGGAGGGGAAGATTTGGGATTGGACAGCCTGGGTTCAGATACTGACTCAACTGCTGTGCAACCTTGGAAGAGTGATGTGACTTCTCTGTGCCTTAGTTTTACCATGTAATAAAGAGGTAAAGAGTTTCTACCTCGTATGGCACTTAGGAGGTTGTAAGTGTGTGTGTGTGTGTGCGTGTGTGTAACTGTGTGCTAGTGCATGTGGAGGCCAGAAGTCAATCTTTGGTGTCTACCTTGATTTTTGAGACAAGCCTTTCCCTGGGACCTGGGCTTGCTGATTAGGTTAGGCTCCCTGGTCAGTGAGCACCAGGATCCACCTGCCTCTGCCTCCCCAGTGCTGAGATCAAGTGTGTAGCCACCAAGCCTGGCTTTTTAATGAGATTTGGGAATTAAACTCAGGTCTTCATGCTTGTGTGACAAGCTTGAGCCATCTTCCCAGACCCTGATTATGAGGTTTAAAGTAAGAACATGTGCCAGGCCTGGTGGTATACTCACTCCTCTGGTCCCATCTGAGGCAGGTGGATCTCTGTGAGTTAGAGGCCAGTTTGGTCTATAGAGCAAGTTCCAAGCCAGCCAGGGCTACCTTGTGAGAACCTATCTAAAAAAAAAAAAAAAATACAGAGTAAGGGGGCTGAGGAGATGGCTCATCGGTTAAGAGCACTGGCTGCTCTTGCAGAGGACCTGGGTTTGGTTCCCAGCACCCACATGGTGGCTGACAGCCATCCATAACTCCAGTTCTAGAGGATCTGATGCCCCCTTCTGACCTCCCCAGGCATTACATGACATGGGTTCACTTATATACATGCAGGCACTACACAAAAGAGAAATAGAGTATTTATTTAAAAAGGTAATCTAGAGAGACAGTAGGAAATTATTCATGACATTAGCAATCAAATCATGCATGATAAAAATCCCACTGTCAGTTCTGCAATGGCACGTGTATGCACAAGGTGAGCGCTGATACCAGATGCTGCCGGACGCCCACTGACAGGCTTGTCTTCAGCACAGCCATTTGGACAAAGACCATTGTCAGTGATGAGAGATTCCAGGATCATACTCTCTTCAATGTTTCAGAAGGCAAAAGGCACTTTCACTATGTCCTGCTGGCCCATCCTTCCCCCGGCTATACAGGGGGGCTGAGAAGATGTTTAATGACCGAGACGGGTGGCCTGCCATTTGTCCTTGTTTGTGGTTGTCACTTGGGTGGTTCTCTTCTGCCAGGGAACAGGCTGAGGAACACGGGAGATGCAGTTTCTATGGATACTGGGTTGGCTGGGATTTGCATAATTCAGTTCAGAGAACAGACAGTCTGGGACACTGGGGGTTCACAGGAGCAAGTCATGTCTGGGGTGCTGGGCTCACATCAACCCTCTGCAGGGGTGCATTTGAATTTGTACACCCCCACCTCCGTTTTCCCCACCCCTGGCTCCCTGGACACGTGGCTGCATAGAGGCCCAGTAAAGGGGGTGGAAGATGAACAGCCCCGTCTAAGTACCGAGACAAGGCACATCCCAGGGAGCAGTTGATACTGACTGCCTTCCCTGAGCTCAGTCAGAACACAGGCTGCCCTTCCTAATTGCTAATGCACCAGAACAATGAGAGCAATTAAAGCTATTGGATTTTCTTGCCTCCACTGTCCCTGGAAATGTCCTCCTGGCTGGTTCTCAGTTCTCACCTGCAGCTAATGCAGCCTCTGACAGGGACAACCACTGATCTCTTTAGAAGGCCGCCTGCAGCAGCTTTGGACTTCTTGACAGGAGGCTAAAATAGGAAAGAAACCAATTCACTGAAGCACGAGAATGGAAAGGTTCCTTTTGTCCTGAGTCTCACAGAAGAGACCTCAGGCAAGGAAGAGGTCTAGGAAATAGAAAAAGGTTGTAAGAGACAAATCCAATAAAGTTGCCAGAAGAAGGGATGTGTATTTTTAATTTTTAAAACTGTATTTATTTTTGTCTTATATGTATCAGTGTTCTGCCTGCGTGTATGTTAGTGCAGCACATGCATGCAATACCTTCAGAGGCCAGAAGAGGGTGTTAAATTCCCAGGATTGGATTACTGATTGTTGTCAGTTGTCACGTGGGTGCTGGGAACTGAACCTAGGTCCTCTGCAAGAGTAGCTCTTAAGCATTGGGGTACCCCTCCAGCCCCTGAGCCTTCTCTTCAGCCCTGTGTGTATTAAAAACCAAAACCAAACAAAAAACAACAACCAAAAAAAATAGAGTGCAGAATATAAAAACTTTAAAACAAAAAGGGAAAAAATCAGAAGGAAGTAAAACGAGTAGAACTACGGTACCGTTAAGGGGTTAAACATGCTTATCATGTTCCAGCACATTCATGGCACTTTGAAATCTAGGATACAAAATAAATTCTGCCAGCATCAAGAAAGACAGTGCAAGCCAGGCATGGTAGCCCACACATTTCATCCTAGCATTTGGGAGGCAGAGGCAGATCTCTGAGATTGAGGTCAGCCTTGTCTCCATATCAAGTTCCAGTCCAGCTGTGGCCACAGGGAGAACCTGTCTCAAAAAGACCAAAAAGAAACAAAACAAAACAAAAAGCAGCAACAACAACACAGTACCACCACCACCACCAACAAAAATCCCTGCCATTTACGAAACAGTAAAAGGAGAGACTGACTGCATGGAAAGTGGTTTACCGAGGGGCGGGCAGGGGGAACTGGCATACAGCTGTGAATTTTCTGGAATTAAAATTTTTATTGCATTTATTTATTATGGATAGGTGTAGGTGCAGGAGTGGAGGTCAGATGACAACTTGTAGGTCTCAGGGATTGAACTCGGGTTAGCAGTCTTGATGGCAAGTGCCTTCACCCACTGAACCATATTACTGGCCCTCTCCTAGAATTTTACACTCAGACAAGTTGTGTGAAGATTAGAAAGAAAAAAGATTATTTTTCCCCCTAAAATATAAAACTTGCAGCCGTCAGTGACACATCTACAAGGCAACCTCTACACTTAAGGCTCAGGGAGCATCTCCGAAGAGGGGGTGGAAAGAACGTAGGAAACAGACCAGACACGTGGTGCCAGTTAATGCACTCCAGACTGGTTGCACGCACGCTCGGTAGTCTGACAAGACCCGCATAAGGACAAAACCAGCTGACATGCTGAGGTGAGTGGGGAATGCCACGGGGTCCCACCTCAAGATAAAGAGCTACAGGCCATAAATGGATGCTGAGGGAAGGAGAATCCGTTCTCTCCAGGGACTTAACTCCCTGAGGGGTTAAGTAGTCCCAAATGGACAGCCCTAAATACTGGTACACGTGAGAACCACTAAATGGACTCAGTGCATTATATAAATGTATGTGTACATATTTATGTATATTTATTTATTTTTAATTTTATTATTTTATTTTATGTGTATGAATATATTGCCTACATGTATGTAAGTGCATCTGTGTCGTGCAATCCCCACGCACGTCAGAAGAGGCCATCAGATTCTCCTGGAACTGGAGTTACAAGTGGTTGTTAGCTGCCATGTGAATGCTAGGAATTGAACCTGGGTCCTATGTCCCCTTGAACATAGTGCTCTTAATCACTGAACCATCTCTCCAGCCCTTATTTATTATTTTTATGTGTATGAGTACATTGTTTGCATGTATGTAAGTGCACCTGTATTGTGCAATGCCCATGGAAGTCAGAAGAAGGCAATTCCTCTGGGACTGGAGTTACAGTTGTTAGCCGCAGTGTGGGTCCTGGGAAATGAACCAGGGTCCTCTGCAAGAACAGCCAGTGCTCTTACCTGCTGAGCTCTCTCTCCAGCCCCCATAAATACACGTGTGTGTGTGTGTGTGTGTGTGTGTGTGTGTGTGTGTGTGTGTGTGAATAATAATTAAAGAAGAGGACAAGAAACTGAGAGGGAGTAGGGGCCTATCAGAGAAGTTGGGGCACTGGGAGGAATGGAATAACGCAAAGATGACACTCATGTATGAAATTCTCAGAAATGTCTTAAAAGTCGAGGGGGTGGGATTGGGAGATGGGAAAACAGGATGTATTATGTTAAGGGAGCAAAGCTTCCCACAGTGAACTTACAAAAGGGAGAGAGAAATAAATGCTTTGGGTTCCAATCAACATGGCGGGGGGAAAAGGTATTAGTCCATCACGAGAGTGCAGAAGAGAAAGACAAGCAGATACTTTGAAAATGTTTTCAACAGAAAAGATTTCATTTCTTTTACGGTTTGTTGTTTTGATTTTTTAGGGCTTTTTTTGTTTTGGGGGGGTCGGGGGGTTAGGGGAGGTTTTGGGGTTTTTTTTTCTCCCTTTAGCCCTAACTGGCCTCGAACTCACTATGTAGACCAGGCTGGACTCAAACTCACAGAGATCCACCTGCCTCTGCCTCTTGAGTGCTGGGATTAAAGGTGTGCGCCACCAAGCCTGGCAGATTTCATTTCTTACAGGGAGGTCACCATAGGATTTATGAACTTCAAGTGAGAAAGAAAACTAAATTAATTGAGAAAAACCCCAGATCAAATTGTCTATAAAACCCAAAACAAAACACCACAACACTGCCATTGCTTATTTGAGAAAACAGCTTCTAGTTAACCTAAAGGAAACTAGTTCTATTTGCTTAAGAAACCAGGTGTATGTTTAACCTTTGCTTCTGCTTCTGTAAATGTAATTTCTGACTTGGAATTCTACGTCACGCCCCACTGACCCAGAGTTTGGAGACCCCTGTCCATGGCCCCTGGTCACATTAAACCCTGTGCCTAGTCCATGATCATGTAAGCTGAAAGGTCCTGTAACTCCTTTGCCTACCAATGCCAGAGAGGGTCTGGAATGACGCTGAATTGTCTTTAAATATTGCAAAAAAACCCACTGTGCTCAGACTTTTGGAGGTCACTCTGCTGGCCCTGACAGTGACTAAACCTGTTTCTTGTTTTCTGGGAAAAAAGTAAAGCTTTAGAAAACAGACCATTAATGAACCAACTTGAAGTATGTATTAATGTCAAAAATTATTCTGGAAAGAAATATGTAGTATTAAATGTAATTTAATAAGTCATCTTATATACATCTCCAGGTTGTATAACCCAGGAAATTAGGAGACAATGGAATTAGAGTTTCTAAAGCTTTCATATGTAGGAAAAGAGATGGAATATTAGGTTGGTTTCTCTATTGCTCTGATAAAATACTGACAAAAACCAACTCTTCTAAGTGACAGTCCTTCACTGAGGGAAGCCAAGGCTGGAACTTGGGCAGGCAGGAACCCAGAGGCAGGTGCTGAAGCACAGACCACAGAGGAATACTCTCTACTGGCTTGCTCCTCTGACCTGTGCTCAGCCTGCTTTCTCATACAACACAGAACACCTGCCCAGGGGTGGCACCACCCACAGTGGGCTGGGCCCTCCCACATCACTCAACAGTCAAGAGAATGCCTCACAGATACGCCCACAGGCCAATCAGATACAGGAAATCCTTCTCCATACGTGTGTCAAGCCAAAAACTGAATCTATCCAGCACAGGTGGGAAACATCAAAATTAAATAAATGTTTAGTATAAAAGTATATTTAAGAGGTGGGAGAGATATTCAGTGGTTACGAGCACTGATGGTTCTTGCAGAGGACCCAGGTTCAATTCAAAGCACCCACATGGGGACTAACAACTGTCTGTAACTCCAGTTCCAGGGGATCTGATGCCCTTTTCTGACCTCCGAGGGCAGGCACTGCATAACACAAGTGCATTTACATGCATGCAGGCATTACATTCATACACATAAAATTAAAAAATTACATTTAATATGATTTTGATACTGAAACATTGAAAGTTATATTTTTATGTATTGTATGTATATGTGTGAATGCAGACATGTGTGTGCCACATATGTGGAGGCAGGAGGACAAGTCTCCGGAGTCAGTTTTCCCCTGCCACTTTGTGGGAAACAGGAATGAAATTCAGGTTGTCAGTCTTGGGCATAAGTGCCTCTACCCCCTGAGCCAGCTTGATGGCCACTGAAGGGTTCTGTTCTTTTTAAACATGTTATTTATTTATTTTTTTATGTGTATAGGTGTTTAGCTTCCATGCGTGTAAGTGCACTCGTGTCATGCAGTGCCAATGGAGGCCAGAAGATGGCAACGGATCCCTTGGAACTGGAGTTACAGCTGGTTGTTAGCTGCCATGTGGATGCTGGGAACCAAACCTACATCCTCTACCAGAGCAACCAGTGCTCTTGACTGCTGAACCATCTCTCCAGCCCCTCAAAGTTTATTTTATAGGAGTAATAAAATGTGAAAGCTTGACATGGTGGTGAATGCTCAGAATCTCTATATTCAGGAGGCTGAGGATGAAATATTTTTAATTCAAGGTCCAGCCTGGGCTACAAACAAACAAAAATAATAAAGCAAGCAAAAACCACTTGGAGGTTTTTAAAATAACACAGATAATGTCCAAAGCAAGGAAAAATAGAAGAGACAATTCATGCAGCAAGAACAAAGAAAAATAAATAAGAACCTTGAAATAAAATATACTAGCAAATATAAAGTTCTAAGTATTTACAGCGAAGCCCAATATAGTTACTCAAGTCTGTAATCCCAGTGCTTGGGAGGCTGAGGCACGATCATTGCTGTGAGTTCCAGGCCAGTCTGGGTTACCCTGTGAGACTGTGTCTCAGAAAACAAAACAAGCCGCTGGAGAGATGGCTCAGTGGCTAAGAGTACTGGATGCTCTTGTAGAGGACTCAGGTTCCATTCTCAGAACCCTCATGGCAGCTAAGAACCATCTGTAACTCGGTTCCAAGGGATCAGACACTCTCTTCTGACCTCTGTAGGTGTTATATAACATGAGTGCCTTTATATACATGTAAAACACTCATACATATAAAATAAAAATTAATACAATTTTAAAAAGAATTAAGGAGGACTAGAGAGACAGTTCAGCAGTTAACCCACTGGCTGCTCTTGCAGAGGACCCAAGATCAGTTCCCAGCACCCACATGACAGATAATAACCATCCATAACTCCAGTTTCAGGGGATCTGAAACCCTTTTCCAACCTCTGAGGGTGCACTTACATACATACAGGCAAAACACTCATACACATAAAATAAAAATAGTAAATAAAACACTTTAAAAAGAATTAAGGACAAGAAATAATGAAATATGAAGTTATTTTCACTGAAAAGCATTCACCTCACATTTGCTGGTGGAATAAATTGCTAGAATCTCAAGCAGGTCGACTCCAGTGATCCACTTTGAGACTAGGATAGCGAGTCCAAATGACTTCTTTTTAAAAATATTTTATTTGTTATTTTTATTTTGATTTACGTGTACACGTGTACGGCCTCCATGTTTGTAAGTGTACCTGTTCCCACAATACCAGTTCAGAAGAGGATCCCCTCGAACTGGATTTACAAACGATTGTTCGCTGTCATGTGGATACTGGGAGCTGACCAGGTCTTCTGCAAGAGAGATCAGTGCTCTAAACTGCTGAGCCATCTCTCTGACCATCAAATGACTTCTATCTATAAATATCAACACTTTTTTTCCCTGAGCCAAATGTCTTATTCATTTCTTTTATTCAAAGTACTCTTTAATAAAGTCATTGACAGAGGTTCTTTGCCATCATCCTTTAAACATCTTATGCAATTTCCTAATTATCATTCATATTTTACTAAGTTCTTAGCACTAGTCAACATTAAAGCTTCCCTTATCCACTGCTTATGACAATCCTTCCCATCTTTAAAGCTAATAGTCACCATGTTCAGGTACCTTCATGACCTCAGTGTCATCCAGACTTACATAGTATGACATCACTATTGCCTGCTTTTCCAAAATAATTCCAACACTTAAGCTTGAGCTGGGTATTGTAGCACCTGCCTTTTAATCCCAGCACTCAGGAGGCAGAGACAGGTGGATCTCTGTAAGATTAAGACCAACCTGGTCTACATAGTGAGTTCTAGGCTCACTGGGGCTACATGGAGACCTTATAAAAAAAAAAAATCAGAATTTTTTTTTCTATTCTTAATACCCAGTCAGAAAATATAATGGAAATGAGAGTGTATTCAAACACCAACTCAAATATAACACTGCTTTGACTTAACTCTTATTTTAAAACATTTTGTTATACTCATAGGTTAGTTCGTCTCTCAACACATCAGAGAAGCTTCCTTTGCAGCAGCTGGTGATTAACACAGAAACTCACAACCAGTTAGGGTGCAGAGAAAAAGAAACTGCGGAGTGCTCTACCCAAAATGGGACACTATATCACATCCTGTCCTCTCAGGGCTCAGGGATCACTGCAGAAGACAGAGTAGAGACTGTGAGAGCCAGAGGTGGTGGATGAATACAAGGAATTCCTATTGTCAGAAAAAGTAGGGCAGTTACACACTCGAACCCACAGCACTCGCGACAGCATGCACAGGACCTGTGCAAGCCCAAGCCAGACTAAAACTCAGCATGGATGGGGGAGGTGGACAGAGCTCCAAACCCCAGCTGAGGATCTACTGGCAATCGTTAACTGCTGGGAGAGGGAGAGTCCATTTTCTTTAAGGGTGTGACACCTGGTGGATTGACCCATACCCCAAATTAGGCTCTATAGGCCTTAAAAAAAGTAGAGGGCCAGACTTTGCTGCTGACTAGGAGGGGCCCAGACCTTTGGAGACTGCCTGAGAATGCCTGACTTGGCCTCTGCTAACTAAGAGATGGAAGGAACATAAGTTTCCCTCAGCCAAGAAGTGAATAATGAAAATGTGCTGTGAAATGCCCAACCGTAAGTGACACATCTACAATGGAACCGCTAGACCTAATGCTCACAGAACATAGTGGAGCAAAGGGGAGAGACAGTACTAATGCATCTCCCAACTCATCAGCGAAACTCTCGTGTGCAACAAAGGCAAGGATCCCAAAAGGCCACAGGTGACTAAAGCATAAAGAATAAGAGTCTGGAGAGTGTGAGTCCTTGGACACGACTCCACCTACCTAGGGCTCAGGGACCATTTTGGAAGAGGGGGCAGAAAGACTGTAAGAGCCAAGAAGGGCATGCATGACCATATGAAAACAGAGTCTTATAGTCACCTGAGACCTTACTCATATGAATCTACAGCAGTGGTGTCAGCATGAACAAGACCCATGCAAACTCAAGCAGACAAAATTGCAGCATAGACTGGGGAAATGGGCAGCAGGCCCCAACGTTTGCTGAAGAACTTTTGGCAGCTGATTACTACTGTATGGGGGAGAGCTGATCTTCTTTAAGGGAGGGACTCATAAAGGGACAGACTAGACCCAGTGGATGAACTTGCACTGAGGGAAATCTGGGTACTTGACTGGATAGGCCTTAACGTAAATGATAGAATGCATGAAATATAGCGTGTGTGGAAGCTATAGAAGGATGTAGAAAGGGGAGGGGGCATAGAGAGGATTGGGATGTATTGTATGTAATATACAAAAATTCAATGAAAAAAAATAGACAATGTGAAGTTGAAGGGGGCAGTAGAGTGGGGCTAGAAGAGGAGGTCTGAATATGATTAGAATACAGTGTATGAAATTCTTAAAGAACAAAAGTATTAAAAAGTCTTTTGGGGGGTCCTGAGAACTGAACCCAGTGTGTGGTTTGAATGTGAAATGTCTCCCATTGGCCGATGTATTTGAACACTTGGTCCCATGTCCTGGTGCTGTTTGGGGAGGTTACGGAACCTTTAGTAAGTGGGGCCTAGCTGAAGGGAATACATCATTGGGTATGGGTCTGGAGGGGGTGGCGTTACAGCGTCAGCTACTTCCTGTTTTCTCTGCTTCCTGTATGCAAATGAAAACGTGATCAGCAAGCTTCCTGCCGCCATGTTTACCTGTTGCCATACCTACCAGATGCCATGTCCTCCCTGCCGTTATGAACTCTCCCTTTGAGCCATAAGCCAAAATAAACCCTTTCTTGTATGAATTGCTTTGGGTCATGGTATGTCATCTCCACACCCAGGAGGCTCATGCATGCTAGCCAAAGGCTATACCCCCGTTCTAGTTACTTTTCTACTGCTGTGAGAAAACACCATGACCAAGACAACTCATAGAAGGAAGGGTTTATTGGGCCTACGGTTCTGGAGGGATAAGAGTTCATCTTGGTCGCGGCAGCAGGAGCGGAAAGGGAGCACTCCCATCTTCAGCCACTTGCAAGTAGCGGAGGGGACAAGCCAAGTGGGGGAGCTGTGAGCCCTCAAAGTCCACCCACACCGGCTTCCTCTAGCAAGGCCACATGTAAAGATCCCATGTCCTTCCGGAA
Source organism: Eospalax fontanierii (assembly GCA_035773235.1). Lineage (NCBI taxonomy): Eukaryota > Metazoa > Chordata > Mammalia > Rodentia > Spalacidae > Eospalax > Eospalax fontanierii. Next base: position 54,398,297 of record CM069542.1, on the reverse strand, counting down.
CAACACCCCCATCTGGGGACCACGTGCCAAGTGTTTTAACACCCGAGGCAGTGGGGGACATTTCTCTTCCAGACCACCACAGCCCCTGAGCTCTAGCCTCCACCCTTTAAAATTTTTATTTAGAGTCAGAGTCTCCCTAAATTGTCTAGGCTGGTCCTGAATTTGGGATCCTCCTGCATACCTCAAGTAGCTGAGATTGCCATATAGGTGTGCACCGCCATGCCAGGCTGAATCTAATTTTAAAACTTATTTATATTTTAAGTATGTGTTTTGCCGGCATGTATGTAAGTGCATCACGTGCAGGAGCAGGCAGAGCTCAGAAGAGGGTGTAGGATCCCTTGGGACTGGAGTTACAGATGGTTGTTAGCTGCCATGTGAGTGCTGGGAATTGAAGAGCAGCCCCTGCTCTTAACCACTGAGCCATAACGGTCCCCACCCCATATACATGAGATTTGTTTGTTTTGTTTTTGTCTTTGTAAGACAGGGTCTCCTTGCAGCCCCAGCTGTTCTGGAACTTGCTATGTAGACCAGGCTAGCCTTGAATATCCAGAGATCCGTCTACCTCTGCGCCCCACCCCCACCCCGGTGCTGGATTAAAGGTTTACGCCCCCACATACATGAGAGTTTTACTCGTGATGTTTATTTTCATTCTCCCACTGCATTTCCCCATTGCGTTCTATACTGAGATATCATTACATTTTGAGACAGAAAACGCTAACAAGAGCTTAAAAACTGAGTGTGGACTTGGAGATAGGCGATGGACGGTGGCAGCTGGCCCTGCGACAGTTGTGCTTTCAGGCTATGAAGGGGCAGCCTGGACACCCTGCTAGAGAGGCGAATGAGGGGCAAAGAGGAACAAAAGAACGCAGGATCCCGGGGCTTTACAGTGGACACAGCTGGACCTGCAGCGGGGGCAGAAACAAGGCGAGGAAGCCCGCGCGGGCAGAGGAACAGGGGTAGGACCCGGCCCTGCGCGTTCGGGTCTGCGCGCCCCGCACCGCCCGCGGGTTCCGGGTCTGCTCCGCCCAGGTCCGCAGGGTAGGGGTCCGCCGGGCCGGGCAGCCACGTTTATACCACTGAGCTAGCTCAGAGCCCTCCCTGAAGGATCCATCCGGGTCTCGGTGAGCAGGGACGCCACCATTGGCTGTGGCTGCTGGCATGATATCATCATCATCCAATCTGAAGTCACTGCCACTCCCAGGATGGAGAATTAATTAGGAGTTAATTAACTCTTCTTGCTAATGAAGCCAACAAAGACTTCCAGCGTTTTGTAGCTATAGGAGTGCGTGCGTGAGTGTGTGTGTGGTATCTGTGTGACAATATAAATGTACGCTTATTCAGAAATTTGTAGAAAGAATAACCCAGAATCACATCACAGGGTAATATTATTCCACATTTTGTTTTGTTTTGTGATTTATTGAGACAAGGTCTTTCTGTGTAGCCCAGGCTAGCTTAGAACTCAGAATCTTTCTGCCTCTCCGTCCCAAGAACTGGGATTTCAAGAACGCACCTCCGCACCCAGCCTACAAGTAAACATGTTAATGTGGTTTCTTAAACAGAATGTGAGATGTTTTATAGAAATGTGCTCACAGTGTATTTCTGGCAGCCTCTCAACGTCATCTACTGTGAAGGATTTCATTTGGCCTCCAAACTTGGCAAGTAAGTAGATATTCCATAGGTAACATAATCACTTTCCAGTACATAAACTCCGGTCATCAATGTTAGTGGCTACAAAGACCTGAGCCGTGTATATGATCATTTATTTTTAAAAAGCTCAGGTAGTATTATACAAATAAGGTTGTAATGAACACAATTATGTATGTGTTACAGTGTAGGACACTTGTCCGATGATTTCTTTAGGATAAATTCCTAGAAGGGAAACTTGTCAAAGATGAAAATACCTGCCACCATGGACTGCTGATTCAGCACTTGCCTAGCATGAGTAAGGTCCCGGGCTAGATCTCAAGTATCAAAAAGGAAAGAAAAGAAAAAAGAAAATGTAAGTTGCCAGATTGCCTTGAAAACTGTTATAGACGGTTTATGAGAGCCTCTTAACTTCACCTACTATGAGAGAGAATCCAGCTCCTCAGACTCTAAACAAACGAATATTTTCAATCTTTAACATCTTTGATAATCTTTTATAAGATGATAATTCATGAATCATCTTCTGTCTTAAATTTCCTTCCTTTCCAGGATTTTGACTATGTGTGCATGGATCCAACAGCTTCTTAGAATCTCCAAATTATTTTTGCTCTTTGACCACTTTGACATCGGAACGGTTATTTTCAGCTATCCATTTGCAAAATCTTTGCTTTCAGTCTGACAGCATTTTCTTGAATCTTGTTTCACTCGTACCTGAGTGGCTGGACTGTTTGGTTAGACTGTCTCTGTTCTCAGGTTTTTGCTTCTGTGTCCTGTGACATTGAGGGTGTACAAGATGGTCTGCATTTTCTCTTTGCTGAGACAGGGTATAGGTAATGTGTTCCTAGGACATTTAAAGGACCAGAATCATGTCTGATATGAGTTCTGTGACCACTTTTAAAATCCCTTACATAATTATTAGTTGATTCAATTCAATCAGTTTCTTATTGAAATTTTTACCTTTAATTATTTTTGGTTAAAGTAATTAAAAGCTTTAAAAAATCTGTTATTAAAATTTTAAATTAATAATATTCACTTGAGTACAAATACAAGATTCAAAAGGGAAGATAGTGAATTAAGTTTCCTTGACTTAGGATCCAGTGGATAAATCCACACCAAAGGACATTGGGGGACACAAACCTAACCCTATACATATATGTATGTATGTTAAAGTACAGGAATTTTCGTTGGGACGTAGTAAAGGGGAGCAGATAGGGGAGAGGATCTAAATATAATAAAATATATTGTATGAAATTCACAAAAATTCAATAAACAATGGAAAAACCATTGAGCCAAGCTTGACTCTTTATATACAAATAAACCCATCCATCTCTAAAAAAATAAAAGTTCTGCTGGCCTCTGTGTTTTTATCTACTTATTATCCAGTAACAACCACTTTTCTGGTTTATTGTGGATAGTCTAAAAATAAGCCCATTACTGTTTTTAATCTACAAAGTAGTAACAGGTTATGAGTATTTTCCTTTGTTTTAAAAAAGCATGATGTATCTGGGAGATCATGTCTTAAAACAAATAAAGCCAGGGCTAGAGAGATGGCTCGGTGGTTAAGAGCACTGGCTGCTCTTGCAGAGAACCGGGGTTCATTCTCTAGTACCCACATAGCAGTTAACAACCATCTGTAACTCCAGTTCCAAGGAATCCAATGCCCTCTTCTGACCTCTGTGGGCACTGCATACATAGGTACACTTAACAAACATGCAGGCAAAGCATATAAAATATGAAAATAAAAATTACATATAGAGCTAATTGATTCTCTTTTAGAAGCTGCCTAATACCCCACTATGTGGAATTCATGCTTTAGTTGGCTTTGTGGCCACTTCATTGTTTATTTTTTGTTGTTATTGTTTGCTTGTTTTGACAGAGGGTTTCCCTGTAGCCCCATCTGGCCTGGAACTCATGATGTAGACCAGGCTGGCTTCAATGACCTACCTTTGCCTGGGATTGAAGGTGGGCACCACCATACCCAACTCACTTTAGTTTCTTGAGAGAAATTATTTCTACTGCTACTACTACAAATAAAGTTACAGTAACTTTCTCTACACATATAAATAAACTCTATGAATTGTTTCTTTTTTTAAAAAAAAGAAGTTTAGCCTATTTGTAATAACTATGTCAGATAAGCCTGAAGACTTAATTCTGTCAGATTCATATTATGGATTCTGTTTTAATGACTTCATCTGAAGTTTTAATATTTTATTTTGTGTGACTGCTGTATTCCTGTATGTGTGTGTGTGTGTGTATGTGTGTGTGTGTGTGTGTATGTTCTGTTCATCAAGAAGAGATTATTTTTCATCTGTGTTTCTTTTTATAGCTGTAATTTTTAAAAAATGTTATATTTATTCTATTTTATGTGTACAAATGTATTGCCTGTGTACCTGTAAGTGTACCTGTGTCTAAGAAAGCAGTCTATGCTCTTAACCACTGAGCCATCTCTCCAGCCCCTCATAGCTGTAATCTTTAAACAATTTTTTTCCATTGAACTCAAAGAATGCCATCTTGTACAGTTTCCCAAAGTTGTAAATGTTGGTGTTTGTGACTTTGTGTACAACCCGTTTATTTTTGTAATTTTTTTTTTGGAGGGGGATTCTGAGACTCAAACATAGAAGGGCAAATACTCTACATTGAGCTACATTCCCAGCCTTTTTCCACCCCATTTTGAAACAGAATCTGTCAAAGTTGCCCAGCCTGACCTCGGACTTACGGATTCCAATAAAGTGTTCTGTCTGTATCCCAAGATGAGAGAGAGGAACATTTTCATTTGCTGTTTGTTGTTTCCCATTGGGAGCTCCAGATAGCCAGGCATGGTGGCTCACATCTTTAATCCCAGCACTTGAGAAGCAGAGGCAGGTATGTCTCTGTGAGTTCAAGGCCAGCCTAGTCTACATAGCAAGTCCCAGGCTAGTCAATGATACATATTGAAACCGTGTCTCATAAAAAAAAGTTTTTAAACAAAAGAGAAAGAGAAAAAGCTAGAAACTGGTGGTGGTGATGGTGGTGATGGTGGTGGTGGTGGGGTGGATCAGGAGGGAGCTGGAGCCTCACTGGGTCATAACTGGGAACTTCCTTTCTGCACTAGGATGTCATTCCTCTGTGGGCCATGGCTTCTGTCAGAAGCAAGCTGGAGCTGCTGATGGCTCATGTCAGTTTCCTCTGTGCTCTGTGCAGGTTTTAGAATTATGAATGGTTTTAGTCATCTAATTTTATATCTTACATATGAAATCAGAAAACAAATCTTAGTTTTGTTGCTATTTACCTGTTTTGGAGACAGGGTCTCACTATGTAGCCTGAGTTAGATTTGAACCCCCAGAAATCCACCTGCCTTGGTCTACACCACCCCTCTAAGCAACTCTTAGCTCTTTAATAATAACGTGCAAAGCTGCACAATGGTGGAAAGTGAGTGAGATACTGATACCCCTACCTTAGTTAAAGTCTCTGTGTTCGTACACAAGCAGCATTTTAGCACTGATTCATATAATTTAGGAATCTTGAGTCCCCTATGGGTCTCACTTTAAAGTTTCTGCCTTCTCCTCCAGCCCTCCCCTTGGCTGTTGTTAATCAGGATCACTCTTAGGAAAAAGGTGAGTTGATTGTTTACTGCCTTAGAGAAGATGTCTCAGAGGAGACGACAGGGTGCCCTGGGATTAAGAGAAGTGAGCTGGCCAGAGAGGCAGAGGAGGCCAGTTGGGCATGGGAAGGAAGGTGTATTTGATCTTGGGTGGCAGGAAATAGTCCAGCATCTTTCTGGGAGCCTGTAACACTACTCTACAGCCTAGAAATGGGTTCACTAGATAGGGTGGTATGACGTCTGATATCAAGTTGATTGGATTAGGGGGACCTGATCATTGGTGACAGCATTTCTGGTTATGTCTGCTAGATGCTTCCAGATGCCATTAGCAATCACATTGGTAGACTAAGTGAAGTAGACCTGTCCTCATCAGTGTGAGAGTCCGAGGTGGACAGAAAGGTTGAGGAAAAGTGAGCTTGTTTTCTCTTATTGAGCTGGGATGTGCATCTGCTGTCCATGGACACTGGAACTCTTCTGTCCTAGTCCAGGATGTGGACCCATGACCCCCAGGTTCTCCAGACGTTGACTCGGGGTAGGGTTCCCCTTCCCTTTTTCTGGTGTGCAGGCCTTCATGCAGACAGAATTATGTTTCCGGATCCTCGAGCTTGCAGACTGCTTTCAGAATTTAGTGAGTCTCTAGGTCTGTCTTCATCTATATCTGCATTTGTAATGACATTCCTATCTATAAGCTGCTGGCTCTGTTTCTCTGGAGATCCCAGCTAAGAGAGTGGGTCTGATCATACACAGCAGTAGCCCAAGGCAGGAGAGGAGAGTGGTGGTCACGGATGAACTTGGGGTTTGGACTTTTTTCCTATAGATACTGGGGGGGGTACTGAAGGTTTTAAAGGAGCGTCAAGGTGTATTTAGGAGCAAATTTCCCTTTTTCTCTTGCCACAGGCCCTAGCCCAGTGAAGTCATTCTTGTATGAGGATAGGCTGTGATAAAGGCAGACTCCAAAAGACCTGCCGCTGGTTGCAGTCCCTGGAGTACCCACCTGGCGATGTTCCTTGGGGACTGAGAGTGTTGCTGGAGCCCTTAGAGCCCTAACCTTCTAGGATGATGTCATGCTTCATGTGATCTGTGTCCTCCTGCCCCCGGGAACAATGCTCCCTGTGCCCTCCCAGGCCAGGCATGTCCACAGGCTGGGGGAAGTCAAGTGGTGAGCAGAGAGTGGGACTTTGGTGTGCTCCACTTCCCAGCTCCAGCTCCAATGAGTTTGTCTATCAGAAAGCTCCATAGAATGAAGCTTGAATTTGCCAAGAGCCCAATATTATAATCATGTGGGATAACTTGACACACCTAGGAAGAAGGACCCTCAACTGCCGAATTGCTTCCATTGGGCTGTGGCCATGTCTATGTGCCATTTTCTTGATTGCTGAGTGGCGTGTGAGGGCCCAGCCCACTGTGGATGGTGCCATTGAATGGCAGGTTTTCCCTGTGTTATATAAGAAAGCATGCTGAGCACTGTTCAGAGGAGCAAGCTAGTAAGCAGTGTACTTCCATGGTCTGTTCCTGCCTTGATTTCCCTTGAGGATGGACTGTGCTGTAAGCTAATAACCCCTTTCCACCCCAAGTTGGTTTTGGTCAGTGTTTTTATCACAGACAACAATGAATCCTTGTGAATGAGGTGATATGTAGACACTGGGATTGATATGTAGGGATTGGAAGCAATCTAAAAACAATTTTATGTGCAGACAGATATAGGTTCTGTGAATGGACTGTACCGTTTTATAGAAAGAACTTGAACTTTGTGGATTTTGGTGTCTCTGGGGGTCCTAAGACCAATCCCCTATGGAGACTGAGGGGTGACTGTCAATGGGTCCAGATGCAGAAGATATTGATGGTCTCTCTTCCTGATTCTGGTGCATTATACAGGCAGTTTTTACAATACCTTCCAGAGAGACCTCAAGGGACCCGTTCCCTTTGAGACTGTTGGCTCTCCCACTGGAAGTTGCCTTCAGAGTGTATGAGGCTGAACCTTAAGTCACAACAGATTGGGGTCAACAGCTTGTACGGGAAACAGGTTCTCATGACCTGAAATACAGCACCTCGAGGCAGTAAAATTTTGCTTCTGTTGCATGAAATGAATCCTGCTCCTACCTCAAGAGTTCCCATCATGACTCTGGGCTTCTTTCTTTGGGGGATATTTCCTGCCTTCTAAGCCGGTTTGCTGGGTTAACCCTACATGCCTAAACCTGAGTTTCTAAGCAAATGCAGCCCCAATCCAAGGAAAGGAGAGACAGCTGTGACCAGAAACTTCCTTCTGCTTTCTTCTCCCAGGCTCCCTGAGCTCCTATGACAGTCCTTGAGTTGTTCCAGCCCAGTGTGCTCCTCTTCCAGCTGAGGGCACACAACGCCACTTATCCTCCAAAGGAGCACTTAGAACGCCCCACATCAAGTTCTACAGCCATATTCTTGGGCCCAGGCTGGCATATTCTGTGTATTTTTTTTTTCAAACACTGTCTTAGTTTGTTTTCTCTGTTGCTATGCTACAGTACCTGACCAAAACCAACTTGGGAAGGAAAGGGTTTATTTGGCTTACACTTTGGGGTTACCGTTTATTATTGAGGGAAGCCAGGTAGGAACTTGAGTCAGGAGCTGAAGCACATATCAGGGAAGAACACTGCTTGCTCTCTGGCCTGCTTTCCTGTGCAATACAGGACCACCTGACCCAGCAGTGGTACCACCCACAGAAGGCTGGGCCCTCCCAAATCACTCAGCAATCAGGAAAATGTTCACAGACATGGCCACAGGTCAGTCTGACAAAAGGAAATTCCTCAATCGAAGTTCCCTCCTCCCAGGTCAATCTGACAGAGGAAATTCCTCAATCGAAGTTCCCTTCTCCCAGGTCAGTCTGACAGAGGAAATTCCTCAGTCGAAGTTCTCTTCTCCCAGGTGTGTCAGGCTGACTACTGACATGCTCTGGCACAAATAACTTTCCTCAATCCCTTAGTTTTAGAGCCTCTGCCATGCACTGAACTACGTGCAGTGGGTGACAGGTCATGAAGGCACAGTTCTTGTCTCTGAGGACCTCACAGTCCTCTCAGTCCCAATAGGTAAAATATATTGTGCAAGTTTAGTGTCAGCGATTTGTGCCAGGCCTTGCAGGAGAGGTTGAGTGTGGTTGGGCAATAGGGAGACGGTGTCACACGTGTGTCTGGGAGCTGTACCCTTGAAGGCTGGCATAGATGGGCCACGTAGACTCTCCTGTGCAGGAAAGACCTGGACCTAGAAAGCCTTGGTTCACATGCCACCTCAACCACAAAAGAAGGTGACCTAGACCAGTTAGTTAACATCCCTAAGGCTTAGTTTTCTCACCTGTAGAATGGTAATAGTCATTCCCACTAGTTGAGTTTGCTGTAAAAATGAAGGATGATGATCCTTCATTCCAAACATGAGCCTATGGCGGATGTTTCAAATTCAAACCACAACAGGGGCTGAGATCAGACTTGCCTTTCTCAGCTGACCTCCCTCCTTCATTCATCAAAAATGGGACCAGAGGGAAGGTTTCTTTGAGGACTGATAATGGCATTTGGTGGATCTTGCCTCCCTACCACGAGCATGCTCAATTATGATTTACTGAAGGACGTGTGTCTCTCTGACCCCATGACCAATGGACCACTTGGAATAGTGACTATGTGACTTCTAGAGTTGGGAGGTCATAGAGGGCTGGACTGATGCCCATGCTGCTTGACTGACTACTCTAATTGAAGAAGAAAGAGAATTTTCTAAGGACCAAAAATGGTTGGTGAGACACAGCCTAGATTCGGCCCCAAGTGTAGGGTGGCCTCAGGGGAGAAGAACTGTACCAGGAAGGAACTGGCATTTATCCCCATTGCATGGGGGCTTCCAAAGAACTCAGATCAGCAAGACTAGACACACTCACCCCTCAGCTCTCACACTGAGGGAGCTATAATGGAGAAGGACCAGGAGATAGAGGACAGGATGGAGAAGGCCGAAGACCTCCAAGGGGGAAATGTCAGTTTTATGTACCTGCAAGTCTCAGAGCATGCCAAGTTATCACCATGACAATGGCCTCCTCACCCTCCATCTCCTTCCCCTCTTCTGGTAAAGTGAGGAGGAGGGACAGAGAGCAAAGAAGGAACTTCCCAAATACCCTCAGGTTGAAGAGGACAGAAGTGGTGACTTCAAACCAAACTGGACTTGAGTAGACAAGTCCACCATTGAACTGCTGATGTTGAGATGGTCTACTATTTGAATGCAACCAAGGCCATGGGGTTTTTCAGAGTTGTCTTCCATGGACAAGATGGTCTTCCCTATACATCTTCCTTTAAGTGCTAGGCCTTGAACACAGGTGCCCTAGGCTGGTCCGGGAGTAGCACCGCCCACAGTGGGCCCTCCCTCCCACATCACTCAACAGTCAAGAAAATGCACCACAGACATGGCCACGGGCCAGTCCAATGGAGACAATTCCTCAGTTGAGGTTCCCTCAACCCAAGTATGTCAAGTTGACAACTAAAGCTTTCCAGCACAGTCTCATTCCAGAATGACAATACCTGTTAACAGCTCAGCATTGGGGCACTATTGTTCTTCATCTTAGACATGGAGACAAATATATAGACATAGATGTAGAAATAGAGACGATGTAAAATGTAAAAATAGGCCCTGATGGTCCTACCACTACTGATGGAATTGCCCCTCCTAGACCATCACAGAAGTGGAATCATACACTCAACAATGCCTTTTTCAAAAGCAGTCTGGCTAACTCCATAGACAATTTTTGTCTAGAAAATCAGTTTAAAATGTGCTTTTTTCCTTTCTAAACTACAAGCCAATAGGCATTCTCTCTAGAAAGAAGACACATTAATGCATGACCTTATCTACTGTAGTACAATTAACTCAAAGCCTAAGTGTCTTCCCCCTCGTCACACCTCTAATGTGTCTGTCTCAAATGTTCTTTAAACAGGCTATTTATTTTGTTAGTGTATGAAAATGCCATTGGTTTTCTGCATTTCTAATTTCCTTGGAGTTTTTGATACAAATTGAATTTTTATGAGCAAAGGTGCCTTTAAGATTGCATTTGGGTTTGATGTTCATTGATCTAAATTGGTTTTGTACCCATTGAACAGAATGGGACAGACCTAAACTACAAAGGAAGAGATCCTTCTCACTAACCCTCAGCCAGTGGTCCTGCTGTGGAGAGAAACGACTTAGGCAGGACAAAAGAGAAGTAAAGTGCAGAGGAAGGGCTAGAGGTGCTGGCCAAAGACAACGTGGGTGCCTAAGTTCCTGCACGTTCTTCTCTTAGGTATCCTGGCAACCAGTGTTCTTACATCTTGATTATTCAGGGTCCTCTGCTCCACATCCAACCCTGTAGACCTCAGAGGACCATTCTTGTAGCCATAAAAATGTACTCCAGGCTCTCTCTCCCTCCCTCCCTTCCTCCCTCTGTCCCCTCCCCTTTTGTTCTTTCTTTCTTTCATCTCTTTCTTAACAAATGTTTCCTGAGAGCCTGCTGAGCACCAGGCAGTGTTCTCAGCATCGAGGACACAATGATGTTGAGGATGATTTCAACTCTACTGGAACAGATGGTCTCATCATAGACAGTGACATAATGACACACTGAGGTTCTAAGGGTTAAGAAGAAAAACAAAGCGGAGTCAGGTGTGAGAGCGAGAGGGGCTGCTGTATTTGTCAGTGTGGACTGGGAAGGATTTGAGGATCAGTCTTCAATGAGCCACATGGACTGTGGGAGTGGGTGTGAAGGACAAGCCCAAATGGCCAGAGGCAGCACCCTGTGCTCAGAGATTAACGAAGAGGCTGGTGTGTGTGGGATGCCAGTGTCTCAGCTCAGTCTCTGCAGAAGACATGGAGCTCTGGAAGGGATGGTGTTTTTAGCTAGGCTGGAAATGGAAGAACTTGGGGATGCAGAGCCCAGAAGCCCTTGGAATCAGAGTCAGCCATGCAGATGAGAGCAGGAACTGTTGTTGGTGCCCTGTTTTGTTGGTGAATATGTCATGTTTGACACACAAGCAACTTCGTATTTGTGCCTGTATTCACCAAGTTGATACCATTTAGTGACCTACACATCCCGCATCAGTGACATTCAGTCTGCACCCTGGAGTCTTACTGGGGCTCATGTCAGAATGATGTACAGCATGAAGCTGGTGTGAAGAACGGAAGTAAATATTTAGCTCCTCGGGAGCCTATAGCAGGAATTTCCCACAAATATCACATGGGAGATCACGTGTAAAAGTTGGATGATCATGGACTGGAGTGTGAGACTGTGTACAGGAAAGCTTGGCTCCAGACGAGACTATTTGGGACAGCTCTAGAATGAGATCTTTTTGAGGATCTCAGGTTTCATGTTTGTGGAAACTCCCAGGAACCAAGTGTCCTAACCTGGCCTCTCGGGCTGGCATCACTTTGCCTGTACTCACAAATGACCATCTAATCGCTCTTTGTACCCAAAGTTTATCTCACTAGTTAAATCTGATGAAAACAACGGTTAGTATCTTTCTCACATTTTTCTGTATGTTGAAGACTCAATGAATATTCTATTGATTAAATAAATGACTGAAAACTATCAACACAAATGGAAACAAGGCAAGCATCATGGGAAGCAGCTAAGAAGAAGTGTTTCAGGTGATCTTTAAAAAGGATACTTACGCCTAATAAGGAGATCAAAGTGACTTCAGGAGACATACAACAAACTGTTTCTCATAGTCCAATACCGACTTTCATTCCTGCTTTCAGCAAACTTCATTAGCCACTCTTTATAAGTGGGGCCCTGTGCTAGAGGGTTGACCATGAATCAGAGCTTAGTCTTCTTCAATAGAGGATACACACAGGTGGTTCTACAGTTTCACTGCTCTACAGCTGCTCCTAAGAAGCCTTTGCAGTATCTGGGGTCTCCCAAGCTGCTGGGTTTAGAATCACTAAAGAAATGTATCTTTGGGCTGGGAGGTGGTGTGGTGGTATGCCTTTAATCCCTGCACTTGGGAAGCAGAGGCAGGCGAGGGCAGCCTGGTCTACACTCTGGGCTCCAGGTCTTCCAGAGATTCATAGTGAGACTCTGTCTCAGAAAGAAAGGAAGGAGGGAGGGCGGAGGGAGGGAGGGAGGAAGGAAGGAAGGAGAAAGAAAAGTTTTCTTTTAGGATTACTCAAACTCAATTTCAGAGACAAAGGCACAAAGACCCTTAGAGCTGTTTCAGTTGGTTTCTGGTCTTTGTGGCCCTCTCCATCATCATCATTATTATTATTTCTTCTTCTTCTTCTTCTTCTTCTTCTTCTTCTTCTTCTTCTTCGTCTTCGTCTTCTTCCTCCTCCTCCTCCTCCTCCTCCTCCTCCTCCTCCTCCTCTTCCTTCTTCTTTGGTCTTTTTTGAGACAGTGTCTTCCTATACCCCTGTAGCTGGAACTCACTATATAGTTTGTTAACTATTGTGAGGTGTTGTATTTCTTTTTTTAATTTATTTTTATTTTCTCTGTATGAATTTTATGCTTTCATGTATGTCAGTGCACTCATGATGTACAATGCCTGTGAGAGACAGAGGAGGGTGTCAGATACCCTGGAACCAGACTTATGAACAGTTGTTACCTGTCATGTCGGTGGTGGGACTCGAACTGGGGTCCTGTGCAAGAGCAATCAGTGCTCTAATCCTATTGTATGTATTTGTATTGCCTCCTTCTTTGTAGTTATTTTTATCATCTTCGAAGTCCATACTGCCTGTAAACCTCTACTGTAGCAGGAATGTGTAAACTTTTGACATTGGAACATGATGTTGTCACCCACAAATGTGACATACATTCATAGTGATCTTGGGATGCATGTAGCTCATGGCACCAGTTTGAACCCACTTGCCAGTGATGGATGCAAATTGGTACCTTGTTTACTCCTCTCCCTGTGATTCTGGGAGAGTTAGGGAAGGAGTGTGCTGGTATGACCTCAGAGGTGACCTCAGCTCTTGGGTTCTAGAATATTCCCCCCAAAGCTAAACATTCAGGACACAGAAGTGGATGGCTGAGGAGACAGCTCTTTCACTACCTAATCCCAACCCTATGGTGGAAAAATCACTTGTGAGTTGCCCGCTCTGGCATCTGTTGAGGTGTTCATTCTCTGGGGACTCTGCACTGGACAAGAGGGAACCCTAACTCTGAAGAACAGACACACTAGAACCAGTATTCTTTCTGTCCTGGTTTTCCTCCGCTTTGTCTAGCTTCCTTCAAGGGCTATGCCACTAGTAATGACCTTTTGTTCAATGACATTTCGATAATGAGCACTGTATTCTTGTTTTATCATTAGTTGTTGCTAAGCCTGATGCCACACAGTGTGGGATGTCTGCTGGCTCGTCATTGTTCCCAACACTCCATGCAGAATCCCTGTGTGTGATTCATCCTTTGGTCAAAATCCTGGGCACCACACATCTACCTCTCCTGGACTGGGCCAGACTTGCCTCGACTTTTTGAAACTGGGATGGAGAGAGACTGCATCCCAGAAACATGGAATGGATGTGCTAAGAGGCAGAGAGAGAGAGAGAGAGAGAGAGAGAGAGAGAGAGAGAGAGAGAGACTCTGTCCTGTCACAGATGCAGTTATGGAATGGGGTTTTACAAACAAGAGACTGAGGAGGGAGGGGGCGAGAGGAGACTGCCAGCCCAAGCCAGCTGTTCTTGTGACATTCCTCTAAACTTGAGGACATTTCCTGCTTTTGTTTTTGGGGATTTGGAGTAGTTTCCTGTTAACTTCTAGCAAAATGAACTCTGAATAAGATGCAAGCTGTACCAGGAAACGCAGCTGCACCCATCCTCCCAAATGACCCCTTTCGGTAGTATGGGCAAGCAGGAGCCCACTCTGCCGGGACCAGAAGCTGACTGTGGGTGACATGCAGCCTGGAACAGCTGGTGTCAGCTGGGTTTTATAAAGAACGTGTGATTTTGCTGTGGAGACTGAAAAGTCAGGGCCTGGAAAGGCCATGTTGAACTGAAGGATGTCAGGCTGTGCTGGCATCTCCCCGGGGCTCTGGCAAGGTGCACAGGAGAGATACCCAGTCTGAGGCTGACAGGCTTAAGTAGATAGGAAAATTGGGTCAGTTACGCAAGCCTGCTGGTGCAGCCCCTCCTGCCGGTGACACAGGGTGGGGGACCACTCTGATTCTGATCTGGAAGTTAATCACAGGACTGGCTGAGTTGCGCAGTGACACCCTGCAGCAACCTACATCGAGAACTAAATTTGGCACACCAATTATGAAACAGGCAACTGGAACAAGGACACCCAGGCAGGGCCAGTGGAGCTGGGGAACCCTGAGCCTTCCCAGATGCTATGCAGCCTGCCTGTGGGGCTGGATGAGGCGAGATGCCTCCTGTTGCCTTGCCAGGAAGCATGCTTCTAGACCTGCTCAGGATGCTCCAAGGGAGCTAACAGGACAAGGTAGGATTTCTCTACTGTTGCCCTAAGGCAAAATGCATTATTCGTCCTAGCTTCTGTCAAAGAGCCAAAAATCCAAGCACAGGTTAGAGAGCTATGAAGAAAAGTCTTTCAGCAGACATGGCCTCCCTAAGTTAAACTGATGGGCTGCCAATTAAAATTTCCCAGGTATTGTGTTTCAGAGAAAATGATAGCTTGTAGAACAGGGTCTTTTGATTGGACACAGATTAACACCAGGAGGTAGGCTGAGCCCCCCACCCTGATAGGGGAAGCCACAAGTCCAGGCCCAGAGGCTAACAGCTCCTCTCAGAAAGGTTCCTGTGAACACAGCCAATTCCTCCCCAGTATCCTCCCAGGATGGACTGGCGCATCCTGGAGAAGGGAAATACCTCATGCAAGGTTCTGGACTGGCTCTTCTAGCTAACCAAGGAACTCATTCCAAGCACAGTAGGAGCCATCACCATGGTCGGGCCAAGCACTCTGTAAGGTGTGGAACCTGAGGTGATGTGCACTTCCCATCAGGACCAAGCCATGTGGTGCTGGTTTGAGGTTCCTTCCTTCTTTACTTTATGGCAGGACAGCTCTATGGTTGTGCCCAGCCTTTCCCTGAGCTCTGTGGTTGTGGTGGTGGTGGGGGCTCGGTACCATTTCTTCAGACTGGACCACTCTGAGGCTGAGCTGCAGAGGGTCTCTGGTCAGGTATCAGAGTCTCACCTCTGCCACTGAGATTGGGCTAAGGGATTCATGCAGGTGTGTCTGTCTGAGATTCAAGAGATAGCTAGTAGATTTCTCTCTGTGGTCCAGCACTGAAAATTCATAATAAGATAGCTGCTACAAACTCTGGATTATGGAAGGTAAGATAAGACAGGAGAAGAAAAGAAAAGAATGAGGGAAGTATACAGGAATCTGCCTTCGCCTCTTTTTACAGGATCGTTGAAATCTCTGTTTGCCAAACAGCTACATTCTTGGGATCCTTTGTTTTGTGATCTTTTGTAACCGTGTTTATATGTAACCACTTGCTTAATTACCATGGGTAGCTACTTGCTTGCTTAAACTCCCACATATGAGTTGACTATAAATTTCCCATAAACTTGAGCTGGGGGCTGGCGCTATTATGGAGTGATCCAAGTGTCAGCAAACTGGTGTGATAAAGTCTCTCTCCTTCACTAGGACTTGCTGTTGGTCTCCTGATTTCCAGAAGTTCCCGTAACAAAAATATTAGTACACAGCAGCCAAAGTGATTACTAAGAATCAGAGAGAGTGACGTGCAGAGAGAAGCAACAGAAGCAACTTGAGAGAGACAGTGACAGAAAGAAGAGACAGAAAGAGACAGAGAGAGTCAGAAACAGAAAGAGACAAAGACAGAAAGAGATGGAGAGCAATGCTCAGGAGTGCAGTTGCTTGAATCTCTGGCTAATGTATGTTTAGTTATTTAAGAAACAACCAAACTGTTCTGCATTAGTCACACCATTTTACTTTTTCTACCTGCAATGTGTGAGAGATCCATTCTTTCTGCATCTCACCAGTGTATTGTGATTAAGGAAAAAAATCTAGTCCTTATTTCAGTTGTTATTTGATTTATTATTGATCTATATCATATATAAAGCAAATGCACCCTTCTGTCCCCCAACAGGAAGTCTGCAAGACGTGAAAGGATCTTGAGAACTAGGGGGCTGCAATCTCTGACTCTAGTGCAGAAAGCACCAGATGAGAAGTCCATCCCTAAGGAACAGAGGGCTGTTTCCAGCAAGAGCCACACATCACCTGAACTCCCAGAGGGCACATGTCTGAGAACTGAGACAAGCAGAATTGAACTCATGAAAGAACAGATCAGTAACATCATAAAAACTAAAGAAAAGGAACTCAACATAGAAGACTCAGTCATTCCAAATCAGAGACTGGTGCTGCCTTCCAGGTACTAAAAGAAAACCAGTGAAGAACAGTGTGGTGGTTTGAATGAGTAATGTCCCTCATAGCCTCAAGTATTCGAACATTTTATACACGGTCTCAGTTGGTGGCACTTTGTGAGGAAGGTCATGGAACCTTTAGGAGGTGTGGCCTTGCTAGAAGACACATGTCACTGGAGGTGGGCTCTGAGAGTTCATAGCTTCTCCCCACTTTCAGCTTGTCTTCTCTGTCCTCTGCAAGGGATTGAAGACGTGAGCCCTCAACTTTCTGCTTCAACCATGCCTCCCTGCATGATGTATTCTTATCTCTCTGGAACCCAAAGTCCAGTAAACTCTTCCTTCTATAAGTTGCCTTGCTCATGGTGCTTAATCACAGTCACAGAAAAGTAGCTGATGCACACAGTTAAGACCTGAGGTTCTCATATCAGTAGCGAAGACTAAGATAGAGAGAAATAGAAGAGGTAATGAAGACCTTCCAGGGCACAGAGCTGAAGAACTCAGATAATGGAGCCAGGACTTGCCTCTAGGGGCAGAGTCAGTGGAAAGAAAGGTCTGGAGGACAGAGTAAGATCTCCAACCTCATGTGGTAGAGGAGAAAACAAGTGAGAAAGATGTGGAAATCCCAACAAAGGCTCAAAAAGAGAAAGTATCTGGAAATTCGGGTGTTGACTGCTTGCGGTCTAGAAAGACTGGACTTTGGTTTTAAATTTTTGTTGTTGTTGTCTTTGTTTGTCTTTTTGTTCTGAGACAAGGTCTCACTGTTTACCCCTGGAATTTGTTGTGTAGACCAGTCTGGCCTCAGACTCAAAGAAGTCCACCTGCGTCTGCCTCCTGAGTACTGAGCTTAAAGGTGTGCGCCACCAGGCCAGACTTTGGAGCCACTTTGGACAGTGAACCTCAGCTGAGAGAAATTCAAGGTGCCAGGAAAGGTGCAGAGAGTTCAGATCAGATAAAGACACTGTGTACACCAGGAAATTGGAAACAAGAAGTCACAGGGACAGTGAAGAGATTCAGCAAAGGGCAAACAAAATTAGCCAGTAATAGATTCTAGTGTAATTTTCACCATCTATGTAAAGGTGAATTCTGTAAATGATGGTGCCTGTGTTTAAGGGATGGAACCTTAGAGTTTTACTGGTTATATTTTCTTCCAAAGTTCACATGGAGTTCAGGAAGGGGGTTCTCCCGGAATCTCAGATAACAACAATTTAAAAGTTTGGAAGTGGTCAGGCAAAAGTGTCACCTTCCCTGTTTCACAATAAATGTTCTGAAGTTCAGAAGTAAATAGATAAAAACTTTAGTCCTTATTTTGGTTATGTTTTGGTTATATATATACATATATGTATATATTCATATATATTCTTACCTCGGCCTCCTGAATGCTTGGATTACAGGCATGTACCACTATGCCTGTCAGTTTTAGGTGTTTTAATAGAGAGATGACTATTAAAAGCATGTACTGCTCTTGCGAAGACCTGAGTTTGGTCCCCAGCACCTATGTCAGGTGACTCACAACTGCCTGTATCTCCAGACCCAGGGGATCCGACACCTTCTTCTGTCTCCTCAGGTAACTGCATGTATGTGCACATACACATAGACAGACACTCACACATACATATAAATAAAAAATAAAATGAATCTTGGGGTTGGAGGGATGGCTCAGTGGTTAAGAACACTTGCAGTTCTTGCAGAGGACCTGGGTTCAGTTCTCAGCACCCACATCAGGTGGCTCAGAGGCACCTGTAGGTCTAGCTCCAAGGGATCCAGCATCCTCTTTTGGCTTCTATAGGCAAATCACCGCATGCGGGTGGTACATATACAAACATGCCGGCAAAATACTCATACACATACGATAAAAAGAAATGAGATCTTTAAACCTAAGACAAATCTTAAAATATAATATCTCATATACTATTAAGTATTTGTTTTATGTGTAGTAAAGCTGAAAACCTTTGCATGTGTATATCCAAAGTCTGTATATCCATTTTCTAGTTGGATTGTACAATACAAAATTTTATTTTACTGTTAAGTTTTATCAAAAATTTGTGTGTGTGTGTGTGTGTGTGTGTGTGTTTGTGTTGTGTGTGTGTGTTTTTACGAGCGTTAATTGGATTTCTGTTTCTTGCGATCATAATACTCACGGTCATCAGCTTTGCATGTAAAGATGATCATAAAAGATGACATTAATTGGGCCAAGTCTTTGTGCCAGGAGCCGTTCTAAGTGATACACAGATCTGGGCTCACTTGAAAAGAGTTGTTCTTGTAAACACAATCTGCTTTTGTTATAAACAGGAACTTCCCTTATAACCCAGTTCACAAATCCAATCACCAACATAAACAAGTGGCTCCCGCCATCCAACACTGCTTAAACCCTAACTGGATGAGTTCATTTGTGTCTCTGTTGGTTGAAAGGGAATTGAAGGTGTCACAAAGGCTCATGAGTCAGAGAAGCTGTTCTTCCAGTGAGACAAGTGCTCATATTTAACAATGATGTCATGCATACATGTTTTTATTCATGCTGAGGAAATTACCGACAACATTCAGTTCAACCAAGTCTTCTTCAAGAAACCCTTAAACCTTAGTCTCTCCTAAGGTAAAGGAAGGAAAGAAACACAGCTTATGGCCCAGAGTTTTACACACTGCACTGGTACAGGCAAAGTAGACACAGTTATGGGATATATTGGATTTCACACCAGGCTAGGACCCCATTTCCTGAGGGCTGAAAGAAGGCTGAGGTTCCACAAGGCTTCAAAGGTTGACTGTCCCATGGATCTTAAGCAGAGCGACCTCAGTTACATGCAGAGGCCCCTTTGGGGACTAGGACCTCTTCGTGTATCCCAGGGGCTGAGTGTGAGTCAGGTCACTGACTGGAACCTACCCTGGGATTCCTGGTTATACATAAATGACATGAGTCTTCATGGTGCAGGCAAGTGGAGACTCAAGGGCTGAGTGTTATTGTCATGGTGCAGCCTGAGCTGTGACAGGTGACCCTGCAGGGGTCATATGCAGGTCTGCACAGGTGAGACCCACAACCTTGACTGAGGTCTAGCTGCCACATCTGGAGCACTGTTCACTGCTGCTCGGTCTGCCCTAATGCTGGCCTGGCAGATATCGGGATCCCACCTTTCTCGGCCAGGCTCTGGGAGTTTTACACACTTAGGTGTGAGAGACCAGCTTTCTGCTCCCAGTCTCAGTTCCACCCAGCTAAGCTCCTTGCTTTGACCTGGCTGGTTCTTTGGCAGGTTTGGCCTCTCCTTTTGACTTGTTTTTTGCTTGTGCTTGGTACATTTTCCTATAGTAATTGTCTCATCCTTTGTTTCATCATCCCGTATCACTTCAGGGAATCCTGTGGGACTTGCCCATCCAGGTGTCTCCTCAAGGTGGCTCAACTTGGCTTCCTCTCTCCCTCTTTCTAATATTTTCCCACTCCATGTACCTTGGAATTCAGATCTAGGCTTCAGCCCTTAACAGGTGCATTGTTTTGGAGTGTTTCTGTTGTAAATAGGGTGGATAATGCCTTCAGAGATTCACTGATATGGTGTGTGTGTGGTGTGTGTATGGTGTATGTGTGTGTGGTATGTGTATGGTGTGTGTGATGTGTGTATGTGGTGTATATGTGGTCTGCGTGATGTGCGTTTGGTGTATATGTGATGTGTGTGTGGTGTATATGTGGTGTGTGTATGGTGTGTGTGTGGTGTGTGTATGGTGTGTGTGATGTATGTATGTGGTGTATATGTGGTGTGTGTGATGTGTGTATGTGTGATGTGTGTATGGTGTATATGTGGTGTGTGTATGGTGTGTGTATGGTGTGTGTTGTGGTGTATATGTGGTGTGTATATGGTGTGTGTGTGTACGGTGTGTGTGATGTGTGTATGGTGTATGTGTGATGTGTGTATGGTGTATATGTGGTGTGTGTATGGTGTGTGTGTGATGTGTGTATGGTGTGTGTGATGTGTGTGTGTGGTGTATATGTGGTGTGTATGTGGTGTATATGTGGTGTGTGTGTGATGTGTGTGTGATGTGTATATGTGGTGTGTGTATGGTGTGTGTGTGGTGTGTGTTGTGGTGTATATGTGGTGTGTGTATGGTGTGTGTGTGGTGTGTGTATGGTGTGTGTGATGTATGTATGTGGTGTATATGTGGTGTGTGTGATGTATGTATGTGGTGTATATGTGGTGTGTGTGATGTGTGTATGTGTGATGTGTGTATGGTGTATATGTGGTGTGTGTATGGTGTGTGTTGTGGTGTATATGTGGTGTGTATATGGTGTGTGTGTGTACGGTGTGTGTGATGTGTGTATGGTGTATGTGTGATGTGTGTATGGTGTATATGTGGTGTGTGTATGGTGTGTGTGTGATGTGTGTATGGTGTGTGTGATGTGTGTGTGTGGTGTATATGTGGTGTGTGTGTGATGTGTGTGTGATGTGTATATGTGGTGTGTGTATGGTGTGTGTGTGGTGTGTGTTGTGGTGTATATGTGGTGTGTATATGGTGTGTGTGTGTACGGTGTGTGTGGTGTGTGTGATGTGTGTATGGTGTATATGCGGTGTGTGTATGGTGTGTGTGAGCATTATAGCCTAGAAAGAAGCAACCCTCTTCACTTCCTTCTCCTCCTGTTCTCTCCCTTGGCCAGTAATGTCCTGTCTCCTTTCATCTGACTCTTGTCCCCACCCCACCCTTCTTCACAGTCAGGTAGCAGACTCAGACCCGCCTTCCCTCTCTTGGTAGCAGCAGATAGCTGATTGGTTGCCATCACCATGGCAACTCACTGTCTCTACTTTCTCTCCTTCCCTTCCCAGAGCCAGCCTATCTATGTGTGGAGTTCCAGACTCTTCAGGGCTGGGAGGGAAGGCAGACTAGGGGAAGGGAGGGGGCTCCCTTGACAGCCGGACAGCCACAATTTGGGGTTTGTTTGAATAAGGACTCCCAGCCTGGTACGCAGTGTAGCCCTGTGGTCTCCACCACTGGACGATCTGCTTCTGATATGCTGAGGGACTCCCCCGAGTCATCGGGGAGCTTGAGAGTTCTGATTTGGCGGCATGTGGCACACATTCATTGCATGTCAAATAGGATGGCATGCCTCCCTGGTTGTATGGCTGAGGACAGCTTTCAATGAAACAGCTGACTGTGCTCTGAAATCCCAGAGCAGGCAAGGTCATCCTTACTCTTGCCACTCCCCAGCACCATAAGGGTGGCCTCCCCTCCTGATGCGAAGTTGTGAGTGTAAAGATGTATGTCCACAAGGTGTTAGGCAGACAGACATCAGCCTGTGCCAGGGCCTGAGGCTCTGCTTAGTCCCTTAGACAAGTGTGCAAGAGAACATCTGGTGTATCTGCCATGCCAGATACTCACATCAATGCTGTTGCTGTTAAAAACTCATCTTGGCACCAGGAGTGGGAGGCAGAGGCAGAGGAATCTCTCTGTGAGTTCAAAGCCAGCCTGATCTACATAGCGAGATCCATGTCAGCCAGAGTTACATACTAAACCCTGTCTCAAAACAAAATAAAATACGCCCCCCGGCTGCAATACAAAACAAAAACAACATAAAAAAAACTCTACCCTCATCTTAAGTATGGGTTAAAGTCAAGGTAACTTGTGTTCTCAGGTCAACAGGAGGCTGATGGCAGAGGATGAGGATCCATTACATGGATCAATACTGAACAGACCTTTCTTAAAGACAAATTCGGACACACTACAGCTTGGATGAGCCTCAAAGACATTACGCCATGTGAGGGAAGTGACATAGAGGACAAATACCTCAGGACTCCGCGTACATGAGGTGCATAGAATGGGCAGCTTTATCGGGCTGTGAAATAGAGGTTGGCAGGAAGGGGAGTCATGGCTTAAAAGTTATAGATGAGCATTGGGGAGAGGAAAGTGTTCTGAAGATGGGTGGTAGTGAATGCTTAAGCAACGTAGTGACCATCTCACCACTGAACTGCTGTTTCCTTGTGAGTTACTCAAAGAATAAAATTTACATTATATTTTACAATACAAATGCACACACCTCTGAGGAAAGGCAGGGAAACAAGGCTGGGTGACAGAGTGTGAGGATGGTCCCTGAACAGAAGGGCCTTTGGTGGGGAGCGGTGCTTGGTGGGAGGGTCTTGCTGCATGGCTGCCCCTGCTGTCTCCCCTGACAGGCAGCAGTGAAGCCTGCACAAGGCCTCGACCTTAGTCTCCAAGGAAAGCCACCATTAGTGACCCCTCTCCCCTCAGGATTCTACTGTGTCTAGAAATCTACCTGTAAAAAGCTCCAGTTTGGCTTCCCACCTGTGGCTCCCTCCCACTGGCTCAAGCTGGCTGAGCCCGCTGTGAGGACACACAGAGCTGGGAAAATGCCACAGCAGAGATGGAGCAGCATATTTAGGAAGGGAGGGCAGAGGGCAGCCCTGTCCTCCTGAGACCCCTGGTAAATGGAGCTCCAGGGCCTGCGGTTTCTGCAGCCTCTCCCTGCCATCTAAGTCACCCTTCAAACCCACCAGCGCTCCTGACTGAGCTGGAAACAGGTACCAAGTCCTTCAGGGAGCTATTTTTAGGGTTCATCTGTTCTCTCTTACTGCTCCACTAGATTCCATATTCTCCCACCCCCAGATTTGAAGGAGCTAAAGATTCTCCGAATCATTCATCCTTCCCCCAGCTCACAAGCTGTGCCTGCACCCCCATCTTCTCTGTACCACACCCTCTCTCGGGCCACCCTCACCCCTTCTGCATCTCTAGCCCCTCCGGCAGAGGAGACAGCACATCTTTGTCTGACATCATCCTCTTCTACCCGGCCTGCTAAGAGTTACTCAGGCAATCCCTGCTCCACCAGAGGACACCGTCCAATTGCCAAGCAACTCACTGTTAGCCAATCAGGGAGCTCGGAGGTGATGTCATGGCGAGAGCCCAGCAGTGGTGCTGATGTTGAGAGAAGCCCAGGGTACCACTAATTGAGGGAGTGAGAAGAGAACCGCTCGCATCGCCTCGGAAACCGGACTGCAGGTAAGTAGAACGACAGGAGGGTAATCCGAGGGTTTTTCAAACAAAAGAAAGAAAACAGCGGCCACAGAGGGGGAGAAGCAGAGGGTCCGGTGCCTATCGTGCTGCTTTGCGTCTTACTCAGTCAATTAAACTTTGTCAAACCCTGGGAGAAACGGCGAGGCAGAAGGCATGGTGCTCGCCGAGGGGCGAGGGTGGGCTTCGGGCATCAGTTTTAATCCAGATGAGTGGAACGTGTGAGAGGTTCGTGCTGCTGTTTCTACACAAAAAGAAATGTTTTGCTCTGGGGAGAGAAAGGTTTGCCAGAGACGAGCCTGCCATGGGGCTCTCACTTGAGAGCCCTTCCCGCTGCAAGCCGCCCCGCCTTCCACGTTTCCAGCTCCCCTTTGCTTGCTTTTGTTTTTTATTTTTTGGGTACGGTGGCTTGTCTTTCTCCCAAGGCTCTGGGTTGTCTTACTTTTTCCCTCCCAGCCCTAAAGATGCGGTGAGGTCATCCCCTCTGGCTTGCCCCGCCCCGCCCTGAGGTCAGCCTACCTGGCGGTCACTGCTCAGGCAAGCTCGCAGGACTGCCACGCCCAGGTGCTCCGGTCCTCGACCAGCCCAGCCAGCCCCCTTCTCCGTCAGCCCACCGCCCCAGGCAACAGTCCCTGCATCATTTTTTTAAATTCTCAAGCGGGGACCTCGGGCTTTGATGTCCAGCGGGCAGCTGTGTCCCACGTGGCGGAGCTGTCTTTGTTTTATTTCTCCCTGGAGCACACGCAGGTGTGGAGAAGCCTCATTGTCCACCACCTGCACAGCGCTTGGGGTTAGCTCTTAGTAGTCAGACAGCCTCAGGCCACCCTGCTGGAGACCCCAACACCAAGAAGACAGCAGGTGGGCTAGCCTGGAAGTGATCTGGAGTCCTGAGGAGCGGGCGGGGAGGGGCTGAGATGGGATGTGGGGGAATCTTGTCTCCCCTGAGGCTGAGCCCCTCTCGGGGGAGGAGAGCGCTCTCTCAGGCGCTGTGCCCCGCTCGCGGATGGGGGTGGAGGGGATGAGCTCATTCCTCAGCTGTGGTGATAACAGTGCTCCAGGGGAAGTGTAGGAGAAGGGCCAGTTCAGTGCACAGCTTCCAGCCCCACCGAGCTCTCTGCCTTGCTGACAGGAGCTGCGTTCTCGCCCTCTTCCAAGCTGCCAGCGCTCCCTCTGGCCGGTCCCACCCATCCAGATCTGGAACCGCTTCTCTGCTGGGTGGGTCCGCCACAGAGCCTGCTGCCAGTGGGAACTGAGAGGGAGGATGACTGCTCCGCAGGAAGGCAAAAGAGGCGATTTCTGCATTGTTTGGGAGGTTAATCCATACCAGCACTCTTCACATTGCAGGCAAGGGCTCCAAGTAGATCATGGAATCGATTTTGTAGAGTGTCAGTGACATCGAAAAAACTAGATAAAATAGACTAGGAAAAACAAGACAGAACACACCCCATATAATGTTTTGATCCCTGTGCCTTTTTAGTCCTATGCTTTTAGATACATGTCTATTTAGGTATGTATATACATGTTTGAGTAGTATGGTAGTATCCACATATTTATATGTGTGTGCTGGATCAAGACATAAGGTCTGCTTTTTTTTTTTTTTTTTTTTTTTTTTTTTGAGATAGGATCTCCCTGTAGCCCCATCTGGCCTAGAGCTCATTATTGTTGTAGATCAGGCTGGCCTTGATCTCACAGAGATCCACCTGCCTCTCTCTCTCCCCCCGGTGCTGGGATTAGGGTGTGCACCATCACACCCAGTTTAAAATCTTATTTTTATTGTGGATTACAGTCAATAAAAAGTTAAGAATCACTGAAATGACTTCTGATTGCCTCTTTTAGCTCTAAGATTACAAGTTTATGGAAAATCCACTAGACTACAAACTTTAAAAAGAATCCTTAAGTTTTCATTGCAGTAAAATACAATCAACGTGAAAATTATCATCTTCCTTATTTTAAGTGCACAATGTTGTCCATGAATTGTTCAGAAATCTTTCATCCTGCAGATATGAGATTGTGGCCCTGTTAAGTGCCAATCCCTCATACTGTCTGATGGGATTGACACTTCCCAGTCTGCTTTCTGCCTCTTTGAGTCTGATTCTGCCAGGTGCCTGGGCATCAATGGACTCATTTGCCCTTTTGTGACCTGCTCATTTGACTTGGCATGATGTTCTCCACTTTCTTCCATATTGTAGACTTTGTACTCCTTTCCTAGCTACCAATGAAATATCCCAAAGTTACAATGAAATCCAAGTCTTACTTTATATGGAAACTGTTTATTTAGGGACATGCTGTGTTCTGAAGGCCTCTTGAAGGAGAAGTGTGATTGAATAGCACTCTCACCCAGCAAACTGCTGAACAGACATACCACAGTCCCTATTCATTCTCTGTCCCAATTACCCAAGATCTATTATATCAAAAAATATTCAATGGAAGTTCCAGAAAAAAAGCAATTCATAAGTTCTAAGTAACTGTTATTGACAAAACGCTATTATTGTTCAATTTCATTACTATTGTTAGTCTTTCAAAAATTCAATATATATTATTTATTTTTATTTTGTGTGTATGAGTGTTTTGCTTACAAGTATATAAGTGCACCATGTGTGTGTAATGCCCATGGAGGTCAGAAGAGGATGTTGGGTCCACTGGAACTGAAGTTATGGACAGTTGTTAGCTCCCATGTGGGTGCTGGGAACCAAACCTGGGTCCTCTGAAGAACAGCCACTGTTCTTAACCACAGAGCCATCTCTCCAGTCCCTGTTGTCAGTTTTTAATTGTGCCTTATTGTACTCTGGGTATGCATGTTTAAGAAAAGACGTGGTTTGTGTAGAGTTCAGCACTGTGTGGTTTCAGACATCCAAGGATCCTCTTGGAATGTATCTTCTGCAGATAAGAGACAAGGGAACTGGGTAGATGAGAGGTGGGACTGTCTTAATTTTTGTTTGGATGGGTAATGAATATTTTGATTTCATTTTGGTTCAAGAGAAAAAAAGAGAGAGAGAAATCTAGGTGTAAGTGAGGCTGGTTGCCTTTTCCCTTTTGACCTGGCCATTTAAACCACATTTGCCCTGTAGAAGGAAACTCGGTCGGTTGATATTTAAAACAAACACCCAAGGTGGAGATGGGTATACTCAGTGGTAGAGTGCTTGCCTACCAGGCATGAAGTCTTGGGTTCGGTCTCTAATATTTAAGACAAAACAAAACCCAGCATCAAACTGAAATCCAGAAGGCAGCAAAGAGGGACACAGGAGACCAGGGACATAACGCAGATGAGAGTTAAGGAGAGGAGAGAGGCTGGTACCCAGTCAGCCATGTCAAGAATGAAAAAACACCAGTCTGCCTGTGTTCCTGAGTTTAAAGTCTAGGGTTGAGTGATCAAGTTAAAACCAAAGAAAAGCTTACTTTTCTCCAGAAACTCTATAATCTTGTCTTCCACGTCTCTTTTCCTGTTTTTATATAATTTCCTACTTACCTGGAGACACCCATTTGGGGACAGGATTTTGAAGTCTTAGGTAGAAAGACATGATACTCTTTTAGGGAGGGGTGAAGAAATTTGGAAGGAAATATGTGACATTTTGAAAATTCCTGCTAGAGAACCAAACTTTTTCCTTACTTTGAGAACTAATCATGTATCAATCATGTCTTGTATTACTTGATTCACTTATTAAATTAATATTTGCTATATTTAGAGATGTGATAGTTTAGGAAAGGTTGTGTCTCCCTGTTTTTCTTTTGGGGAGAGGCGAGGACCAAAAAAAAAATCCCTCCTTCTATTTAAAAAAATTATATTTATTCTCTGAGAACCTCATACACGTATACCACGTATTTTGGTCACCCCATACACGTATACCATGTATTTTGGTCACCTCATACACATATACCACGTATTTTGGTCATCCCCTCACTCACCTCCTATTTCTCCTCCCCTGCCATTTTTAAAAAAGCATGTTTTTAGCATTAAGATTTTTACATTCCAGTCCCAATAGGAAGAAAGAAGTCATACAGCGACACGCACCCCCCCCACATGTCCCTCCCACCTTACCCCTCCACCTTACCCCTCTTTTCATCCTTTTCATCCACCAAAGCCAAGCTCAGAAGGCTCTTCTGTTTATTAGAGCTGTGTGTCCCCTCCGATAGGGCCCTACTCTCTGAGGTGGGTCCTGGGAGCCAGAGGAATGGGACACATCTCAAGATGCCGGACAATGGAGGTGGCTGGCCTGATTTATGACAGGTCTTGCCAGGAAGTCCCCAGCATGGAAGAGGATGGGCAGAGTGCTCAGTTTCTGGGGATTATTTGGAGCCTGGGTCCTGAAATTCAGCCCAAGTGGGGCACAAACACAGCTTGACTACTGATCTTGGGGTAGAGCTGTCTGCCTTCTGCTTTCCTCGTATCAGATACATAAAGACTCCAAAAGCACATCATAAGCCCTTCCTGGAGAAAATTATTACTCCACGAAGCACCATCCTAATAAGAAAATAATCAGGTCAGAGAAAGGGTGTGTTATCAATGATGGGCATAAATTACAAAGTAGTAGAATTTACCATGTTGTTTAATTAGAATCAACATGTTGTTAAAAGTTATTGATTCATTTTTACTTTTTGTGTATGACTGTTTCGCCTGCATGTATGTAAGTGCACCCATGTGTTCAATGCCTATGGAGTACAGAAGAGGGCCTCAGATACTCCGGAACTGGGGCTATGGAAGGCTGGGAACCGAAAGCAGGTTCTTTGCAAGAGGAGCCAGGACTCTTAACTGCTGAACCATGTCTCCAGTAAAAATATTTTTTAGAAGATATTGCATAGATGGGTGCAGGCAAAACACCCATACATATAGAAAAATAAAAATTAACAAATAAAAAGTTAACAAAAATTAATATAATTATATAATATAAATATATAATATCTTGATTTATTCTTTGAGAACTTCGTACATCCGCACAGTGTATTTCCATATTTACCTCCATACCTTCCCCAACTCCCGCCAGGTCTCCTTACATCCCTTCCAAACTTCATGTCCCTTTTAAAATATAATCCACTGAGTCTGTTTAGTGCTGTGCATAAACTCATAGGTGTGGGGTCATTCAGTGGAGCACGGGAAACTTTCCAGGAATCATACCACTAAAGAAAATGGACTTTTCCTCTGTTAACAGCCATCCATTGTCAACAGCTCCTGAGGTTGAAATGGTGGCTGGTACGTCCCTCCCTCACCCATGCTGGAATGTTGACTGGCTTGATATTGAACATGCCACCACAGCTGTTGTGAGTTCATGACCGCAAGCAATCTTCCAGGACCTAAAGACAAGGCTTTGCCCCAGTCCTCCTGGATCTCTGGCTTTTACAACCTTTCCACCCCCTCTTCTTGATGTTCCTCAGTCTTGAGGTGAAGGAGTGTGATCTAGATGTTCTGGTTGTGGGTTGTGGCTGAGCAGTCCACAGACCCTTGTTTTCTGCATTTTGACCAGTCTTCTCACTCTAGGCATCCCTTTCCTCCTCTTTTTCTTCTGGGAGATCCAGTCAACAGCCTGGACTCTGTCTCTTCACTATCAGCCACTCCTCCCACCAACCAAAGCTTGATTTGCTGGGTCTCATCTTCTTGGTTGCTAGGCTTTTTTCGAGTGGGGGGGGATGGATGTCACTCACAAATTTATTTTACTAAGCACGCTAATGATGCTAATGATGTAATGAAATGTAATGATGTAATGAAAATGCACGGTTACCTGCATTTCCATACACAGCCACTTAGCCGCTGGCACTGGCAGAATGAGAGGATCAGTTTACAGTGGGACCAGCTGGATAGTGCTGGATGAGAGGCAGAAATTCCAGAGTTTGGGGCTGGAGAGATGGCTTAGCACTTAAGAGCACTGGCTACTCTCGCAGAGGACCTGGGTTTGATTCCGAGCACCCACATGGCAGCTAACAACCATCTATAACTCTGGTTCAGGGAATTTATGCCCTCTTCTGGCCTCCACAGGCACTGCACAGCATAGGTGCACTTACACACATGCAGGCAATACACTCCTGCACATAAAATACAATTAACAAGTAAGATATTTAAAAATTCCAGAGTGTGACTCAGTCTAGGCAAGTCTCTACACTCTGTCCTTTGCCGTGGCATCCAGCTCATTCAGGCCTGTCTCCAAACTGATGCCACCAGCTGCATCTCTTTGTACCTGTGCTAGTTCACGAAGGCAAAGACGGACTTTCATGAAACCCACATGGATTCAAAGCCCAGATGGGCACCTTACAACCTGTGTGACTTGGTTCAACTTACCCATCTGTGCAGAGCTTTGGTGTCCTCACTATCAAAGGACCTCGTATAATAAACTGAGATACATCTTCGACTTGCCAGGAACAAAGTAGGCAGTCAAGACTGGTAGCTATTATTAGAACTGTTTTTCTCCGTTCTCATTTATAAGATGCCAGTGGCTTAGTAATGGGATAGGTGTAAACTACTGGTGTGGAAGTGTCTGTGACCTTCCTATTCCTACTCTGGTGTTCAGTCTCAACACACTCTGTATGCAGCCCAATGGGTTCCCTCTGTTCTTGAATAAACCCAGTTCCTACCTCAGCCCAGTCACGTTCCAAAGTCCTTGTGTGGTTTTGGGCATGAGAAACCTAAGTGGCCTAAGGATCCCTTCCAACCTGGACAAGGCTGGACTCTTGCTTTTGACAGCTGAAGTGTGTGTTTCTTACTACCTTGCTGCTCTGAACCAGTCTCCACAGCACAGAGATGGGTGACCAGAGGGTCTTCAGTCTAGATGAACCAGTCTTGTCCATCTGAAGCATTTCAAGCCTGCTCTGTGCAGGAGCCACCACCCTGAAACCCTTGCTACTTCTGTGGCTGTTGTTGGTTGACTGTCACATTGACCTTTAGATCTTTTCTACCATCTTGCACAGTCAGCTTCCTGCTGACTTTCTTGGGGCTGCTGGAAGGCTGGGCTTGGCCTCTGCCTTAACACTGAGCATGAGGAGAGGTTTTGCTGGGCCTGGGGTGTGCTCAGTATGGGGTCACCTTCGGATGCTCTAAGATGGCGGGTGGGTAGCGTCTTTTCCTGCTGGCTGACTCCTACCTCACCCTCCACGCCCCTCCGTTGCCTCTTCCTCGTCCTCCTGCTTTCATCTCTGCTCTGACCTAAGGACATAAAACTCCTCAATTCTTTTGGCAACTGCAGGGGCACCCACAGTCTCACTAATGGTTGTATGTGGCTGTGTCATGATGACATGACCATGACTGCTGATTAAGATGAACTGCAGTCACACACAGGCCAGGGGCTGGGGGCAGATGTGACTGGCCTCACCACACACTGATGCCACAGGCTACTAACGGGTAAAGCCAGGATCGCCACTGTGATTGCCACCCCCAGGGCCTTAGAGAGCATTGCTGTGCTCTCCCAAAAGCCTTACCTAGACTATGCAGTCTTCTATAACTTCCTCAGAGCCTCACCGATTCAGGGTCCTGAATACAGCAGAAATGGTGTGTTGTTGGCATGAGGGTTTTGAAGGGCCCCGTGTACCTCAACGTATTCTGTTGAGGAACAAATCAGACCATGCACAAGAACTGATAGCTAGGGTAAAGTGGAAGAATCATAGGTTTGAACATTGGGTTTGCCACTTTTTTGGAGCATGGCCCTGATTCATACCTGACCACACAGCAGGTGGCTCCAAGTTACTGGACTACACTGAATTCAATAATTAGGGAGGATCCTTCTTTTTTTAAGAAAAATATTTTACTATTTTTATTTTATGTTTCTGAGTGTATTGCCTGTATGTATATAGGTGTACCTGTGTTGTGCAATGAACTTGGAGGTCAGAAGAGGGCATCACATTCCTCTGGAACTGTAGTTAAGGATGGTTGTTAGCCATCATGTGGGTACTGGGAATTGAATCTGGGTCCTTTGCAAGGGCAGCCATTGCTTCTAACCACTGAGCCATCTCTCTAGTCCCCAAGGAGGATACTTTTAAAAAAAATTTCTCATTTTTATTTTTATTTTATTTTATGTGTATGATGTCTTGCCTGCATGTATGTAAGTGCACCCATGTCAAGCAATGTCTGTGGAGGTCAGACGTGTCCCTTAGGCGGCACCTGCTCAGTCTCCTTCTTTCTCAAGTGTATTTTTCTTCCCCTCCCACCTACTCCCACCTCCCCATCTGTTATTTATTTATTATTTATTTATTTTTGTATGCATGAGTGTTTGGCCTGCGTGTGTGTAAGTGCACCAAGTGCATGGACTGTCTGCAGAGGCCAGAGGAGGGGGTCAGATTTCCTGGAACTGGAGTTACAAATGGTTGTGAGCCACCATGTGGGTGCTAGGGTCCTCTGTAAGGGCAGCCAGTGCCCTTAATCCCTGAGTCATCTCTCTAGCCCACCCTCCTTTTCTGATCCATCATCCAAGGTCCAAAGTCTTCACCTCCCCGGGCCATGGTTTCCTCAAGCAGACCCTCTACTTTTCAGTCCTACTGGCCCTGAATGAATGCTGGTCACATGACTGAGGCACCAGGCTTTTCTCCCTGTTCAGGGACTTACTGGTACTATCAGGACCAGCCTGACACCATGGAGAAAAGGCCCATTGTGCCAGCATGAGCAGGTCCTGGCAGGGCCTCTGGCTCACAACCCAACAGGAGGAGAAAAAGGAGAACAGAGCCCTTACTGGGCAGCTGGGTCTTGGTTCAGGTCTCTGATCACATGGAAACTCAGTCTGGACAAATGGGGACAAACATCCCCAGCTGCAGGACTGGGAGGGCCGGCCACCTGACGCAGAGGGTCGGGGGAGGCGACACCTTTGCTGAGTACTTCATGTGTACTGGATGCTAGATAAAGTCTTCCCCCTTTCATGTGTACAACTGCAGAATTAAGACTGGAAGAGAAGGTTTAGGATGTGCCGTGGCTAGTGACAGGTGGGAAAGATGACGTATGTCAACAACACCGTGTGCTAAACTAGCTTGGAGGCTGGAGCTCGGTCCACCCTACCCCCCAGACCTCCTGCCTACATGAGCCCTGGCTCTCAGAGGGAAAACACCCTCACTATCCAAGGACAGGGACTCAGAGTTCCTTTGCCTCCTCGCTCAGGCCACCCTCCACTCACATAGTGACCACTGATTCTGGCCAAACCTCAAGCAGTCTTCATGAGAGGCACTCACCACTGGTCCTCTGTGGAGCCCTGCCACATGGTCACCTCTCATCCCCAAGGTACTCCCGTGTGCGTAGTACTGGTCCTTCTGATCTTTCCTCTTGTCCCCTCCAGTCTTCCTGTATTCTAGTCAGCTCCAGTCAGCTTGAGACTGATCTTGGTGGACACTGAGGTTTGTTACCTGCACATTCCCTACAGGGTCGCCTGGCCCTGATTCAGCTCCGTCCTCTAAGTTCAGGGTCTCACGCCGCACCCCCAAAGCTGAGGAGGGGCCCTTGTCTCTACTCCCAAGGTGCCCCCATGTGCCCATGCCTGTCTCTGCACTAACCATTTATGACTTTATGCATTAATGCATGTCTTTTCACAGCCCAGGGTCCTTTTCAGCTGAGTGGAGAGCTGAGCTGGTAGTTTCGGGAGAGCGTAGAAGCGGGAGAGCATCTCAAAGTGGAGTTCACATCTGCCCACCTCCCACTCACCTCACCCAGAGTTGGCTGGAGGGAAGGCTGGGGCAGAGAAGCTCAGGCAGCCAGTTAAGTCACAAACACCTCCAGGTGATTCCTACTGAGGATTTGCCTCTTACTGTCACTCTGACCTTGGGCCAGGCTTCCACGCTGCACAGGGAGAGAAATACTCCCCAACTACAGAGTTGGGGGAACTCATATTTTAGACTCTGAGTTCTTGAGATAGGCAAGCCAGCTATGAAAGGATCATCAGCAGGTGAACTGAGTCTGTCTGGGCAGATGTGGAAGAGTATAGGTATTTGGGGAGGTGAGAGTTGGAGGGAGAGGGTCTGGAGTTTAGAGCAGATGCAGTACCCCAAGATTCCCTCTGTGATTGTATAAAGACCATGTTTTGGAGAAGAACCTATGAGTCTAAAATATTCTTTCTTTCTCAGGACTGTGAACCTGTTCTGAGCTGGTGATAGACCTTCTCTGCGACTGTTAACCAGCTTCAGTCACTAAATCTAGGCCAACATGACCCTTGCAGGTAGGTGCACATGTGTTGGGTGATGGGCACCATAGCACAGACCAGTTTTCTTTTTTTTTGGTATGTGTATGATAAAGTATACATATGTGTATTGGTGGCATACATGTATGTGTGCATGCATGTGGAGGCTAGAGGATAATTTTGGTGTCATTCCTCCGGGGGCATCCATCTTGTTTTGTGATGGTTTCTCACTGGCCTGGAGCTTGCTGGGGAGGCTGACCAGGCAGACCCAGGGATTATCCTGCCTCTGCCATTCCAATGGCTTTCCTCTGTGGGAGCTGGGGATGAGACCCCGGTCCTTCTGCTCACAAGGCAGGCGTTTTGCTCAGGGAGCCATCTCTCCAGCCCTCTTTGTCATGTGCACTTACGGATGCCCAGAGGTAAACAGAGGTCGTTTCTGAGTGGCGGGTGGGGTCACAGTGAATTTCTCTGCCTTCTGCTCATCTCTGTGTTATTTTAAAGCTAGAGGGGCTTTGTAAAGATAGAAATGTCTTTGTAATGATTTTGCAATTACTTATGCTTTCAAATGGAAGTGAAATGAGCACTGGACTGGGCTGGGGTGGGCTGGGCACTGAGGGAATCTTTTATGCTGGGCATAAAACAGGGTGCAGTGGGAAGGTCTGGCAGGTGTCCCCATGGTGGCAGGGTGACTCTAACCTGCAACCTTCAGTAGAGAGACTCGTGGTGTGGGGATTGCACTTCTGTTAGTGTGGACAGTGGCCACCGTGGCTATGAGTCCTGTGTTAGAAAAGTCCAAGGACGTTCTCAGCCTGAGGTATCCCAAGGGTGGGTTCAGAATGGAAGGAAGTGGTGAGCAGGCATCTTCCGGCAGCTTCTTCACCCGTCAAGCAGTAACACCATGAATTCTTACCACAATGGAATGTGGATTTCGTTTAAAAAATTTTTCTTTATTAGTTTTATTTTATATGTATGACTCTATTGCCTGCATATGTGTAAATACACCCGTGTTGTGCAATGCCTGTGGAGGTCAGAAGAGGGTGTTAGATCCCCTGGAACTGGATATATGGATGGTTATTAGTTACCTTGTGGGTTAAGAGCAGTCAGTGCTCTTAACCTCTAAGCCATCTTTCCAGCCCAAGTGTGAATTTCTTAAAACCTAGAGTCAAAGAACTGGCCTAACCTTGGGTGTCAGTAGGGGATAGAGAGTGGGAACCTGGTTTGGGGCACTGGCACTTGGGGTCTTTACCCTAGGGTACTTTGAATTCAGAATGCAGGGCAGGAAAAGTGCTCGGAGAAGAGTAGGGTCACATTTCAACAGGAACCCCACAGAGGTGGGTGTCACTGACTGGCTCCCCTTCCCGCTCTGCAGCCTACAAGGAGAAGATGAAGGAACTCCCCCTGGTGTCTCTGTTCTGCTCCTGCTTCCTGGCTGATCCCCTGAACAAATCGACCTACAAATATGAAGGTGAGTGTAGGCTCAGCTGGGCAGGAAAATGGAGGAGGCTCCTGTGTCCTGTCTTTGTGGGCGCAGCACCCTGACCCCCATCTCAGGAAACTCTCCTGGTCATTGTGTGTCTTCTGTCCTGGAACCAGAGGATCTAAGCAGAGAGAATCGGATTGACCCCTCCCAGAGTGCTTGCTCTTAGAGTCCCTTTTGTACGTTCCCGGAGCAAATGGATACTGTTGAGGATGGAACCTGTCAGAGATTCTGTCTATAGAGACACAGAACAGACGAGGAAACTTGGGGTGCTTATCAGGCCTCCTAAGGACAGATAGAGATTCTCCCGGGGAGCTTTGAGATGGGAAGAAGCCTTCCTGCCTCAGCTGTGACAGCTGTGCCACTAGGGACAGTCTCCAGACCTTGGCAGGGAGTACTGGATGGCCATATCCTCACAAGGGATGACCAGGGGACAAGTTATCGCCTTGTTTCCTAGTTGTAAGGAAGGAATGGGTTTGGTCTATCGAGAGAGGAGGATGTTCGGATGACCTGAGACTGTTTTTTCTGTTTAGGCTGGTGTGGGAGACAGTGTAGGAGGAAAGGTCACAGCCAGCGGAGAGACAGTGCTGACTGGAGAGAGAGAAGAGCACAGGGTAGGCGGGAGCCAGGGGAGAGGTCCACAGGCCAAGCCCTCAGAGGGACAGGGGGCACGGAGGGCCTACGGGCGGTGGGTAAGGTGCACCAGCGTGTCTCCAGGGAGCAGTCCTGCAGCAAGGGTTCGAATCTCAGAGAAGGGGGTGGCAGCGGCAGGGTCAGAGGCAGCTCGTGTTGCTGCAGCTCTTACCAGAAATCACAGATCCTGGGATCTGCCTAGGGATCCAGAAATCACAGATCCTGGGATCTCTGCCTAGGGATCCTGCCGTGGCCAGAGCCCACTGATCCTAGGCACCGGTATTCAGGATCAAACCAGACCCCTAGTCATTGATGTTCTTGGGGGACCCCAGCTTTCTATTGTCTGTGTGCATGTGTGCATGCCTGTCGGGGCCCCAGACGCTCCTCAGCAGGTGAGCAGTGCCCGCTCTGCCCTCCGCAGCAGACACGGTGGACCTGAACTGGTGCGTCATCTCCGACATGGAAGTCATCGAGCTGAACAAGTGCACTTCGGGCCAGTCCTTCGAAGTCATCCTGAAGCCGCCATCCTTCGATGGGGTGCCCGAGTTCAATGCCTCTCTCCCACGGCGGCGAGATCCGTCACTGGAAGAGATTCAGAAGAAGCTGGAAGCGGCTGAGGAGCGAAGGAAGGTCAGTGCGGCTCTGTCTGTCTTCCTTCCACCTCACTGCGAGCAGGAAGGAGATGGACAGGCTAGGTGTTGTCCCTGAGCTGGGGTGAGGTAACAGTGAGCCTATAGGCTTTTAGACAGCACCTTTCATGTTCTGGGCAGAGACTCAGACACCGTCAAGGGAAACAGACAAATTTGTGTGCATGTGTTGGGGGAGCTTGCAGTTTGGTTAGGGGCTAAAGTGTCACATTCATCTCAGAGTTGGCCTTGTATGCAGAGAAGATACAGTAAAAACTATTAAAGATTTAGGGAAAGGATTTTCCCTTTGGGAGACAGAGAAGGCCACTGTGGCCCAGTATATTTCGCGTCTGTGTCTTGTTCTTGTTCTCAATTGATTGTTCTCGATTAATTCTAATGGCTCAATCCAGATGCCATCTTAAAAAATTATTTTACGACTTATTTTAATTTTATATGTATGAGTGCATTGTCTGCATGTGTGTAAGAAGTACACCCAAGTCATACAATGCCCATGGAGATTAGAAGAGGTCATCGAATCCACTGGAACCAGAGTTATGGATGGTTGTTAGCCATGGGGTGCTGGGAACTGAACCTGGGTCTTCTGCAAGAGCAGCCAGTGCTCTTAACTGCTGAGCCATCTCTCCAGCCCCAGATGCCATCTTGAGGTGAACTTTCCCTCATCTTTAGTTACTCCGTATTTCCTCTTACCTCTAAGGTATCTACACATGTAATGTTGGTTTCAGTTATTAACTGTTATATATTTTATTTCTTTATATTTCTTTTGATATATATTTTATTTCTTAATTATTTATTATTTTTATTTTATGTGTATGAATATTTTGCCTGCATGTGTGCATATGCACCCATATTGTACAATGCCTGAGGAGGTCAGAAGAAGGCGTTGGATCCTCTGGAACTGGAGTTACAGACAGTTGTAAACCACCATGCGGGTGCTGGGAATTGAACAGGGTCCTCTGCAAGAACAGCCAGTGCTCTTAACTGCCGAGCCATGTCTCCAACCCCCCATTTGTTGTGTTTCTGTTAGGCTACCTTTCCCCTTCCCAGGTGTCCACAGTAGCAGAGTAGCTACTGTAAGATCATTTAGTATTTGAGTGAATGATGAAAATGAGAAAAATTATTCTGAAGATATTTAGAAAAGGGCTGGATAAAGCCAAAGATGACGGAAGGAACGTGTCCTTGCTTCCTGATCATGGGCCAGAGAACCAGATTCAGGGATGCTACATCAAGCCAGGATAGTACAAACACTGTAAAGACCCTTCCCTGGCCTTTTGTGTTTCCCCAGTATCAGGAAGCTGAGCTCCTGAAGCATCTAGCAGAGAAACGAGAACATGAGCGAGAGGTGATTCAGAAAGCCATCGAGGAAAACAACAACTTCATCAAAATGGCGAAGGAGAAACTAGCCCAGAAGATGGAGTCCAATAAAGAGAACCGGGAGGCCCATCTGGCCGCCATGTTGGAACGCCTGCAAGAGAAGGTGAGTGGTCCTGGATCGGCAGGAAGTTCATGGGCTGCTTGTTTCCTTTCTTCTGTGGCAAGTACACATGGACCTGCACATCACTTCTGGAGGAAACAGCCTTGGCAGGGATGGAAGCAGTCCTGTCAAGCAGGGTCCTCAGAGTTCCAGGAGCTTGACTGGGAAGTCATGGGCAAGAAACGCACACCAAGCTTGGGAGTCCCTGGGGGGTTTTCTGGAGTTATACAGCTGACATTTCCCACTGTCTCAAGAGTGTAACCCCCTTCTTCTAGAGAAAGCTTGTCTAATTCGAGGTCTAAGGGTAGACACGTGGCTGTACATTTCTGGTTTCATTCTTGGACAGATTTGACTTAATGGAAGATGTGGACGTGAGGTTGGCCCCAAGCCCAGGACACAAAGAGTTGAGTTGCCCATTGGGCAGGAAATATGATACTCTCCAGAGCTTTTGATATGGGCCAGGAAGCAGCAGGTTTTTCCAGTAGACTGTCCTCTGTCAATAACCCAAATGTCACCTGCATTTGAGAGACGTCAGAGACTGGGGTTGGTCCTCTGTGTCAGTCTGTGGAGGACATGCTGGCCTCATTTCCTGAGTCCCAAGGCTGCCCCAGTTTCTTCTGCAGCTCCTGGGAAGCTCCAGCTCTGTGTTTTATTTCCAGGAGCCGCCTGCTGCGCGGTGACTCCCGGGACCGATCGGTGGCCTCGTCCCATGGTGAGCATCGTGGTCCTCACTTCTTCCCGCCTACCTACCTAGAACCTCAGGCCCTTGGCAACAGCTACTAGAAAGATCTGGCTTCTTCACCAGAGATGCGAGCTGCACAGTGGCCCTGGAGCTGGCCAGTAGGTGGCAGCCCCACGCTCTGATGGTCCATTCCACAAGGGACCATAAGGCTTCTTCCTCTACAAGTGCCTTATGGGAGAGACAACTGGGTTTGATTTGGGGCTTCTCCAGTTAGTGAGGGATACTTGAGACAAACTCTTTTTTTTTTTTTTTTTTCTTTTTGAGACTAGATCTCATATACACCAGGCTGACCTCGAGCTGGTTATGTAGCCGAGAATAGTCTTGAAATTCTGCTCCTCCTGTATCTACCTCCCAGATGCAAGGGTTGCCGTTGTGGGCGACCATGTCTGGCTTATGCAGTGCTGGGGATAGAGCCCAGGGCTTGAGCATGCTGGGCAAGCAATATACTATCTGAACTATGTCCAAAACTCACGAAGAAACAAATTTGCAGTTGGGATAGGAGAAGCGTGGGCTCACAGACCCAACCCCAACAAATCACTGAGCTAGACCATTTGAGAATTTATTTATAAAACACTTGTATTTCATCATAGCATTGCCACAAGTCTGTGAGGTAAATAGGCCAGGGTCATTCTTGGTGCAGATGAGGAAACCAAGTCAGACAGAGATCAAATGATTCACTCAGGGCCACACAGTGTGTGAGCAGTAGAATCTGGATGTAGCCCTTGCCTGTCTCAGACCATTCCACTATTCCACTAGGCTTTCATTGGCAAGGGAGAGGGTGAGGGTGGGGAGTCTTTGGAAACCAAGCAAACAGAGGCCAGAAACCTAGGGCTCTGCACAACGTAGTCATCTGAGAACAGAGGTAGAGTTGGAGGTAGAGATTGGCAAGGCCACATCCTAGAGTGACAGCTGTGCAAGTGAGGTCTGCTCTAAGAAGCAAGATGTTAGCTCAGGCATTTGAGAGGACATTGAGAGGACATCTTTCTCTGGGACCTTGATTGCCACTCACTGTACCCACTAGAGGAAGAGGGGTTAGCGAGAGAGCTCGGTATGCGGTTTTGTCATCCTTGTGCACAGGCCAGGGACCTCTTCAACAATACTTGCTGTGCTGAATGTGTCATGATCAGAATTCCTGGGTGCAAACACTCCAGCTCAGACCTATTGCCTGACTCTCTCTGGGCAGGGCCTGAGTACCACATGGGCTTCAGGTCATGTGATACACACCAGAGTTTGAGAACCTCTGCTCCAGATATATTACATCTTATTTCAGCCTGTGGAAAAATAGACTTGTAGGTGAAGGTGTATCTTAAGGACCCAGGTGACCTTCATGGGTGAGGGTCATCTAGATGTGGAAATGCCAGTTCCAGGTGGGGGATCATCCAGCACCTGCCAAGAATCATGTAGAACTGGGAAATCCAAAGAAGAAAAACAGTCCTGGACAAGGACATCATCCTTTTAGTGGGGACCCAGATATTTGACAAGTGAGCTGGCAAGACACTTAAGGCCGGTATGATATGGCTCTGCCAGTGGTTCCTTGTCACAGAGCTTAGGAGGTGAGCTACTTGTCCAGTCTAGTTCCTTTAGAAAGATCCAAAAACTGAGACCTGAATCTGCTAAGGTCACAGTCAGTTAAGGTCACACAGCTGGTGGGGGTTGGAGGGCCAGGCGGATCTGGTCTTTTGACTGGATTATGTTTTGAAGGAACCAAAGGTTTTGTTCCAATACATATAAGAAAGTCTATTTTTTGGAGTCTAGCAATATTTCCCAAACATTTAATATCTGCTTTTATCTTGAGGGCCAACATCTTCCAGCCACAGGTTTAGAACAATGTTAACAAGGAAAGTGCCTGCGATGATTCAGGGAAGCTGAGGACCTGCCTACTCACTTTTCCTAAACTAGCTGCCCCTGGGTGGCTGTTTACATTTCATCAAGTGTGTGACCAGTCCTCATGCTAGAGGAGGGAGAGAGAGGGGGAGGCTGGGTACCCTGGAGTCACTGTGAGGTGGGTCCCCTATGGGAGGTGATGAGCCCATCAGCCCATGTGGGCTACATGTAGGCTCACAGCCTGTGTCCTGTGTCACTGTCTCCTTCCGCGCCTCTCAGGATGCCTTTGCGGACAGCTCTGCTCCACTGGCGGCCGTCCCTTGCTTTCCAGTCTCTGGCCTCTTGGCCTGCCTTTTGTACCCGGGCAGCCTTGTGTGACCCACTCTTGTCCCTCCCTTCCTTCCCAGGACAAGCACGCGGAAGAGGTGCGGAAAAACAAGGAACTGAAGGAAGAGGCCTCTAGATAAAGCCCAGAGGCCAAAGACGTTTCCAGGACCGCCGGACAGCTCCCGCAGCGACCCGGTTCCAGCAGCCTCAGCCAGTGGCTGCTCTCCCAGCACTGGGGTTTGGGGGGAGGGGGGTGGCCAAGGGGCATTTCCTCTGCTTTCGGTGTTTGTACATGTAAAGATTGACCAGTGAAGCCATCCTATTTGTTTCTGGGGAACAATGATGGGGTGGGAGAGGGGACGGAAGACAGTGTGGAAAGGGATGTGGAGACGAGCTCACGGACGCCGTGACGCTGCCCACCAGCCGCAGACTCAGGCCAAGGCCCCCGCTTGTCATGAGTCTGCCTGGACATCCGGCCTCCAGGTTCCAAGTGGAGAGAAGATGAGGACCTGGCCAGAAGTTCAGAGTGAAGGGCAGGGTCCTGGTGGGGTGGTGGCCACAGGGCCATCAGGACAAGCCCATCGGGATGGCTGTGTGAGACCTGCCCTGCAGCAGGTGGGATGCAGTCTGTGTGTGTGTTAATCATCATGACCAATGACACATTTACTCTATGGCTCCTGTTCTTTATTTCCTGAATTTGCCCTTTGGGGGTTGGTAGAATGTTTTAGAAATTTAATTCACACCCATTTATTTTCCTAAAAAAATTTTATTTTGTGTTTCTGCATATGTGTGTGTATGTGTACAAGTGTGTGTACATGTTTGTGAAAGTGCCCATGGAGGCTAAAAGGGGGAATCAGACTGCTAGGAACTGGAGTTACAGGCCGAATCAAACTCTGGTCCTCTGATAGAGTAGAAAGCATTCGTGTGTGTGTGTGTGTGTGTGTGTGTGTGTGTGTGTGGTGTGTGTGTGTGTTTGAGACAGGGCCTGGCACTCACTATGTAAAACAGATCTCACAGAGATCCGCTTTAGAAAGCATTCTTAACCACAAAGCCATCTCTCTGGTCTGGCTTCTGCCCACCTGAAGGCAAGAGTCTCTTAATTTTTCTTTCTTCTTATTTTTAATCTGTTTTATTTTTAGTCTATGTGCATGAGTGTGTGAGTGTTTGGCTGTATGTATGTAAGTAGAGTCATGTCTGTCATGCAATACCCACAGAGGCCAGAAGAGGACACTGGATTTCCTGGAACTGGAGTTACAAATGGTTGTGAGCTACCATGTAGGTCCTGGAACCTCTTAACCAGCCAGTGCTCTTAACCACTGAGCTATCCCTCAAGCCCCAGGTTTTTCTTTTAATTTTTCCATCCAAGAGTCTGAGGTGCGGGCGAGGTGGGTAAGGGTCATGCCAGTAAGACTATTATTAGAGGTTTTATTTTTCTTTCTCTTTTTAACCCCTCCCCCTTGTGGGCTGCCCCTTTGTAAACAGAGTATACTGAACTGATAAAAGAAAAGTCACCTTTCCTGTCTGTGGATTGACATCTTATTGTGGTTCTCAGGATTCACTGTATGAAGGAAATTCTCTTACTCTGTGTAGGATGTTATAACAAAATATCTTAGGCTAAGTGATTTATAAGTAACAGAAATTTACTGCTTACAGTTGTAGAGGCTGAGATATCTAAGATCAAGGTGCCAGAAGATTTGCTGGCTGGTGAAGGCTGCTCTCTGCTCAAAAATGGTGCTTCTTCCTCATGTGGCAGAAAAGCAAAAGGGCTCCCTGAAGCCTCTTCTGTAAGGGCGTTAATTTACTCATGAGGGTGATTTAACCCCTTTCCTAAAGGATCTTATACCTTGAGGGATGAGGTTTTTAATATATGACTTTTGGTGGACAACAGTATTCAGGCACCATAGAGGGCTTGGAATTCTAGCTGGGTCTCAGCATTCAAGTGAGGAAATACAGGGCTAATTAGATGAAGCAGAAGGGTCATGTTCTCTGGGACACTGAGCCAGGGCTGACACCCCCTCTGAGTCTCCTCTGTACGTAGGAATGGGGTGGAGTCTGTGGGAACCGGATCCTAGGACATCTCCACATCCTATCATGTACTCTGTGGAGTTCTGTTCAACTTTGTAAATAAAGCTTTAGTGCTGCATTAATACTTTCTCAGCAGTGGTACTCTAAGTGAGTTTTAAGTTAGGATAGGGTGATAACTGGAGGACCAGAAGGTAGTGGTGATGGTGGCAGTGGTGATGGTGATGATGAAGGAGCTGTGACAGTGATTACGGTCCTGGTGGTCGTACTGCTGATGGCAGCTTACACGGTGATGGTGATGATGAAGGAGCTGTGACAGTGATTACGGTCCTGGTGGTCGTACTGCTGATGGCAGCTTACACTTTAAGGCAGTGCTTAGTAGATTCTTGTCAACCTTTTAGACTTTCAGATATATGACCTCATTAAATTTGCTCTTCAACTGTACGATACAGTTTCTGCTATCACTGCATTATGTAGACTGAAAACTCAAGGTATAGAAAGGACAAGTCACTTACTTGCCCAAGTTCCCACACATAATATGTGGGAGGACAGGACTTGAATTTGGTAGCCTGCTCCCAGAGTCTGTATTTTTAGCCCCTGCACTGGGTTGCTTTTTGACACTTCTAAACTAGACTGTGAGTCTTGATCAGGGTTTTTCAGACAGAGCTGTGACTCATGGGATTGCGACCAAAACCCTCTTTGTCCTGCTGGGAATATTGACCCAAAGACATGGAAGTAAAGGAATTTTTCAGACCAACATTGATATACTAAATACAATATTAAAAAAATAAGAAAGAGAGCAATTGAGGAAGATATCTGACATTGACTCCTGGCTTCCACTTGCATACTCACATGTGCAAACACATGGAGACACACACACACACAAACACACAGAATTGGAGGTGATTGATTAGGCTTATGCAGGAGACTGAAACTGATCTCCGAGGATAGCCTGTGGCTTCATTAATCCCCAGCCCTTGACAGGGGAAGCTGAACTTTCTAATCATGTGCACAGTATGGGGCAACTTCCAAGCTCTCAGGAAGCGATTCATTCATTAAAAGTGGTCACCAGCCAATTGGGACGCATAGGAACCTGCCAAGAGAGAGCCTAGGCTCTAGAGTTTCACTTTATATAAGAATCCTTCTGAGATTAAAGTGTGAATTTCTTTGCTTTGAGTGTTTGTAAATGAAAATAATTAGCCAGGTTTATTGAAATATCTCATGAGGAT
This sequence comes from Eospalax fontanierii, assembly GCA_035773235.1. Taxonomy (NCBI): domain Eukaryota; kingdom Metazoa; phylum Chordata; class Mammalia; order Rodentia; family Spalacidae; genus Eospalax; species Eospalax fontanierii. The sequence continues at coordinate 54,354,346 of CM069542.1, read as the reverse complement.
ACTGCCTTAGAATCTATGAAATTAGCAAATCGTTTTCCATTCTTCCTTTAAAAAAAGATCCATTAAGATTTAATCCTATTTTTAATTAGTTTAAGTGGTTTTCAGTATTTATATTAGGTTGGCATATGCTAAGATTGTCTGTCTTGAGCGGGTCAGTGTCTCTCTGTTTGATTGATGACTCTGCCATTCCAGTTGTATGGCTCCTCCCCTGGGAGTCTGTGACCCCCCTACAAGCCAGAAGATCAAAGGTTCAAGTTTAAAGAGACCTCAGACCCAGCCCCCCATTACTACTACATACATACTACTCTGTATGATCACCCAAAACAGCTTTATTTAAATTAACAAAATTACATTCATTCACACATACACATGTACAAAATGAGGTTTAGGAGGATATATGCATTATGAAACAACTGTGACTAATCCCAGGTTTTGGGAGGTCATCATGACCACTGAGGAATTCTACACAATGAAGATCTAAGCTCTAAGCAGTATCTCCAAAGGCAAGAGGAAGAAGGCTACCGCCAACTGCATTTGATGAAGAAGCCTTTGTGGAGATGCAGTTGAGCTCCGAACAGAAGTAGATTTTGAGTAGGAAGAGAAGCAGCAGCAGGCTGGAGAGTTGGTAGGCACTGTCATGGGCACGGAGTTGGCAGGGTGGATCAGTTCCAGTCACCAGGAACCCTGAGTGAAGAAACCCTTGGGTTTTTCTGATAGGGCAGCAGGAGATGCTAGGGACCAATGAAGAGCAAGTTAAAGAAAGGCATGTGGTCCTGAGGCTGTCAGTGACAGTGACGTTCATTGGGGAGCACTCCAGAACTCTGCAGCAGCAATTTTGGTTAAAGTAAGGAGAGGGCACAGTGCTTTCTTTGAGGAGGAGGCTGAGAATGGTAGACGGGTACCAAGCTGGCATCATATTTAATTCCCAGATGTAAATGAGAAGCCTCTTGACGAGCATCTAATTATTTTACATATAAACACACTTTCCCTAGAGTTTAAACACTCAAAAATGTGACTCTTCAGTCTCCTAGGCTCTGGATTTTCTTCTGATTGGATTCATCCCTCTGTTTTACTTAAGACCCTCCCCCAGGTAAAGGACTACCTTGAAGATACCATAACATAGTTTGAAGCCAGATCTTGAAAGGATCAAACAGGTATTAGGTAAATTAAAGGAATATCCAGACAAGGTCTGTGATGGGCTTGTTTGTTCTTGGTGCTTCTGAAGCCCTGGCCCATCCTCATCTGAATTTGCTTTGGGGTAGAACGATTGAGTTGCTGCAGATGTGGCTATGAGGGCACTTTCAGAGGACACTGATGTGTGGGTCCATGGGCTATGTGGGAAGCCTGCCTTCAGTGTGGATGGGCTCTCTATTCTCTCCGCAGCTCTCTTGCTCTGTGCTCTGGCTATCCCTCGTCATCTCCCTCCCCCTCCCCCTTGCTCCCTCCCCTCCCCTCCCCTCCCTCTTCCTCCCCTCCCCTCCCCTCCCTACCTCTGTCTGTCTCTGTCTATGTCCATCTTCATCTCCATCTTCTGGGACACCCTTCTCCTGCCAGCATATGTGAGAACTTCACATACTCTGGCCTTTGGACTATGAGGCTCCATACCAGTAGTCCCTTTGGTCCTTTTTAAAAAAATTCAATGTTTTTTATGTTTTTTTTTTTTTTTTTTTTTTTTTTGGAGCATTTCAAAAACACAGTAATTTTATATACATGTGTTTAGGATTGACCAATTAGGATTGGATAACCTATCAGGGAACTCATTCCTAAAGAAAACTGGTTCTTTTTCCCCTCATCAGCCATTAATTGCCTGTAGCTTTCCATCTAGAGAGGGGACTTTGTGAGATTTCCCGTCCACACTGGCCTGTCCCCTGGCATTGCCGTTACGCAGGTGTCATCTTAGACAGCCACGGTGTTCAGACGTCATGGGTGCTGCTCCTCGGTCATGTCTAGGACGTACTATCTAGCAGCAGCCTACCCAGTCCTCTGGCTCTTACAATCAACATGTCCCCTATCCACCATGTTCTCTGAGCCTTAGGTATAGGGTTTGTATTACCCAGAGGGGTTAGGGTCCCCACGGGCACTTATTCTCTGCATTGAATTTCTTGGTTTTAAAGCCTTTGGGTTTGATCAAGCCACATTATGGTTAACCTTGGGTCTCCAACTGCTTGAAAGTCTATTGTGGAATGTATCAGTCTTTATAATTAATCGATTTAATCTGTCTAATAAATTCCTTTATGATGAACTTGGTGCATAATAGATGAAATGGGCAGATTTCTTGATCAAGACACAAATTGCAAAAACTTTTTTAAAAGCGAGTTCATAGAAACAAATGACATCTCTTGGATTGTTTGAATTTTCAGGAAGGTCATCTGTAAATACTAGCCCCATGATTTCTTCCTTTCCAGATTTTAATATCTTAAGTTTTAATTTATTTTTGTTGCTTCATTGAATTTAGTGTGACTTTTTTCCCACAAAATTACATAATTTAAAGAAAAGAAGATGGGTAAGCCTGGTCAGTAGTATTGTCAACTTGACAGAATCTAGAATCACCTGGAAGATGTGCTTCTGGGCATGTCTGTGGGGGATTATCTTGATTGCATTAACTGAGATGTGAAAACTTGTCTGCTGTGGGCAGCATCATTCCCTGGTTGGAACCCTGGACTATATTAGTGGAGGACCAGACTCACCCATCTCATTCCCTGACTTTGGATTGCAGACTGTGCCAGCTGCTTCAAGATCCTGCTACTTTGACTTCCCTGAAGCCTTGGTAGAGGGCTTGCCCAGTGTGAATGAAGCCTTGAGTTCAGTTCCTCATATAAACTAGGTATGGTGGTGCCCACCTGTATTCGCAGAACATGGAGGTGGAGATGGAGGACTAAGAAGTTCATCTCCTGCTGCATGGAGAGTTTGAGGCCAGTCTGGGCTTCATGAAACCTTGCGTAAAAACACAAATGACAGAGCCAAGATGGTAGACCAGAAGAAAGCAGCATTTTATGGCTTTTCTGAGGATCAGAAATGAAATGGCCAGAGAACAACTGTTCAGTGAGGTGTGTGACTGAGGGTATCCCCTGAAATTTAACATCGGACAGACAGAAACTTAGAGATCCCAAGAGACTCTGGTTATCAGAACAGTGGGCAAGATAGAGGAGATCAGCTCTGGGCCCAAGATGTCTGATGGCGCGGCAGAGAGACAGGGTAACAGAAGGGGAAAGATGGCAGGCAAAATGGGCAGAGAGACATGCAGACAAGGACAGTCTCCCTGTAGCCTACTTGGGATCTGCACAGTGGGCTGGCTCCTCATGTTCTTGCCCAAGGGGCACTGCTTTAAGAAACATGAAATCCATACATCACTAATGTCCTTGAAATGCGCAGTGATAATTGTTGTGCTGTCCCAGCCTTGTGGCCCAGTGTGACTCTGGAAAAAGGCCTCTGAAATTCATCAGAAAGTATATGTTCTGGCATTCAGGTAAGAGACATAGAATAGAGCAGAGCTGGCTTTCCCTTTAAGACTTAAAGCTCGGGTAGCCAGCTAAAGAGGATTGGGGACTGGGATCAGAAATGTGAGACTGTGTGCAGGAACTGGGCTTTAGAAAGCAATAGTGGTGGGTGGGAAGTGGGAAGCCTGACATGACACCACTCATTGCCCGATCCTCCATGTAGACAGACCTCTCAGGACCACCCGAGATCCACATGCGCAGTGCAGCTCTGGAGTCATCATGATACTCCAAGCATGTTGCTTAGATGCTCAACATACAAACCACTCCTGCATAAACCTCAATGATCACGTGACCTCAAAGATATGGCAATGAACAGGTTCCAAGTAGGTGTGAGTTGTGGAGGAGGGAGAGACACTCCTGTAGCAGCAGTGATTCTGTACCTACAAGCAGTCACAGCAGAGCCCCACAGCTCTTCATATTCCTGACAAGACTGGAGGAGTAGGAGCAGAGGGTAGCTCATACACTCTACTGACTACAGTGCATTTGCCTGGTGTATGAAAAGTGATTCTACTCTTGTGAGATCTAGACAGAAAGCAGGAAACAAACTTCACTACAGGGCCCCCTCATAACAGGGCCCCCTCAAAACAGATCGATCACCACCAGAGATGGCACAGGGAAAGCAACTACGGAATCTAGTCGGATTCAATACATTCAATATCTCACAACTTGCTATCTCAGGACACATGAGAGAAGACTAATGCCTAACATGACTCTTACATAGAAGTGGAAGGGATATCAGCCCAAGGTGTATATTGTATGTATTTCTCAACGCAAAAATGCAAGCGCTCTTTCTGTCTTTGCTCAAGTCATTCATGGAAGATGGGCTGATGACAGAAGGCTTCAGTGTGAAGACCTGGTGCCAGGTATGTGAGAAGAAACTGAGACATGTATTGTAATCTAGGAGAAAGTAACTGGGCCTGTAGCTGGCTCTATTGAAGGATTTCCTTTTGTAACATCCACTTACTCCTGCAAGGTACAATTGTGCATGTAACATTGTAAAAATTGTGTGTTTCTCTGGAGGATTATTTTTATTGGAAAGTCAAAGGAGATAGTGTTATGATAAATATTAAAATAAAATAGAATATTCATAATAGACTTAGTCTTTTTTATCATAGTAAAAGCAATATAGAATTGGCCATTTTAGCCTATTTTTTTTTGACACAGGTGCTCAGTCTGTAGCCCAGGTTGGCCTGAATTCACTATGTAGACTAGGCTGGCCCTGAACTCATGATTATGGCAATAATCTTCACAACTTCTGAGCATTCACAGGTGTGAAATGCATGCAAATTGTGATCTCTAGAACATTTCTTTTTGCAAAGGTGAAAGCCTATGCACATTGAACCACTTCCCTTTGCCTCTCCCCCAGATCCTGGTGACCACACTTCTAAATTCTGTTTCTGTGAATTTAACTACTTCAGCACTTCATATAGGTAGAATCAGATCATGCTTATTAGTGTGTGGCTGGATTATCTCAGTCAGTATCACATCTTCAAGTTCATACATACTGTAACAAGGGACAGGGGTCTCTTATTTTTAAAAATATTTCATTTGTTATTTTTTATGGGTGCATTGCCTACACGTATGTAGGTGCACCCATATTGTGCAATGCCCACAGAAGTCAGAAGAAGGAGTTGAATCCTCTGGAACTGAAGGATGTTAGCCATCATGTGGGTGCTGGGAATTGAACGTGGGTCCTCTGCAAGAGCTGTTGGTACTCTTAACTACTGAGCTGTCTCTCTAGTCCAGGAGTTTCTTACTTTTAAAGGCTAAATAATATTCCATTATCTACTCACCAGTAAGTGGATACTTAAGTTGTCTGGGCTATTGTAAACAGCAGTGCTTTGAATATAGGTGTGCAAAGATTGCTTCAGTATCCCAAGATGTCATAGTGGCTCATGCCTTAATCTAAGCACTCAGGAGATTGAAGTAGGAAGATCAGGATTTCAAGACTGGGTTATATGAGACTCTGTCTCAAAAAGTAACATAAACAAAACAAACAAACAGAAGCCCCTAACCCTGTCCTGATGTGTAAGAATTGTCTACCAAAGGCAGAAGACATTGAGAGACTAAAGAGAGAGACAGGTCGATCCAAGGTCAAACATTGGGGGATTGCAGACAGAAGGATATGTTAGGTGTCAGAGGCAGGAGGATGCCTGTATCTCAAGGTAGGAAAAATAGGTTTAGAGGCTAAGCCAGACAAAGATGATCTGAGGCAGAGGTGTGATCAGCAGCTGGCACAGCACAGTCGCCTATCTTAATGATGTTGTTTGTCCTATGGGGTGCCAAGGACCCCTAGCAGGCCAAATAGCAATTAAATTCAAGATGGCAGTGGCCATGTCAAGCTGAGTCCCATAGCTCAGTTCATTATGATATATGTTCAGAACTGGGGCTGTCAGTCATTGTAGTTTTAATTTTTTTCCACAATCTGCCATACTATTTTCTATGGTAACCACACACAAAAAAACCCCCAAAACCCACCACCAAATTGATTTTTGAAGAAAATACAGGAGTTTTTAGGAATTCCTTTGCTTACAGCAGGCCAGCCTTATCAATATCACCCCCACCCCACAGTTCCACACTTGGAACACCACAGTTTCCTACCAACACCCATTGTAAAGGGTTTCTCTGCAGGAGTGCATGATAGTTTCAAGTTTTTGCCAAAGACTCAAAGAATTTCATGAGACAGATACAGATTGTATGTATATATGGTAAATGTGTGTGCACACTTGTTAACAGCAGCCTGTAGAAGCTGCAGGCGATAGATGAGGATGAGAAGAAAATCCAGAGACACGAATCAGAGCAAGGTCCCAAGGGATGGAAGGAAAAGTGAGGACAAAGCTTGAAAAGTTCAGTTAAGGTTGTGGAACATGTCTGCCTTAGGGAAGAAGAAAATGTTTCTAAATTTGTTGGTAATGAGATCTTTGCATCCTTCTCTTGATCTATCTATGCATCTTCTCTATATGTTAGTGGTGATGGATTATTAAATGCCTTTTTGATTGCATTTCTGAAAGTGTTACATGTGGTATTTATTTAAATTGAGATTTATGCTTTTTAAATGTCAGAGGGAAATTGAGAATTTTAAAATTGAATTTCATGCCAGGGGTAGGTAGAAGAAGAAAACAAATGTGAGTATCTATTACGTGTTTGTGAGGAGACTGCATTCAGTCTTCATTCTCACATCCTCACCTTCCCCAGGATGAACATATGTGGTATGTGTGAGGCCGCAACTTGTACTGAACCTCCAAAGGGCTGAATGACTGGCAGGAATGTTTATGATTATGGGAAGTCTGGACTGTCGCAGATACAGAACCAAATCACAGTTTATCTTGGGCTGTCTTCAGCTCCCTAAATAACCATGCCATACCCACCTCTGTGTCTGACCCACATCAAATACAAGTCCTTTAAAATGCACTAATGTGGTGCTGGAGAGGTGGCTCAGTGGTTAAGAGCACTGGCTGCTCTTGCAGAGGACTGGGGTTCAGTTCCAAGTGCCCACATGTTGGCTAACAACCATCCATAACTCCAGTTCCAGGGGATCCGACACACCCTCTTCTGACCTCCATTGGAAGTGCACGATATGGATGAACTTACATATGTGCAGGCAATACACTCATAAACACAAAATAAAAACAAATACAATATTAAAAATATATTAATTTACAAACTCAGGTAGCACCTGAGCCTGTAGCTGAGATTTTCCCATCTTCTTTAACCTACTTATCTAGTGTTTCCACCAATGTGTCTGAAAAGTGCCTTTATGTATGACTTTTTTTGTGTTTCTCTCAGACTTCATCAAGCTGGTCCAAGGTTGGAAAGGGGAATTTGGGGTAACCCATATCTGTTTCTGGACACAGATGGTCACTCGTAGTAGTTCCAGAATAAGCGCTCTCTTACTCCATCAGAGGTGAGAGGTGTATTTTCCACACTGACACAGGGATCATCACAGTCACCCAAGAGCTTGGTGACAGCTCTGATGTTCTTTCTGCCTCACTGAGGCCAGGGTAGGTTAAAGTGGCTCCAGGAAACTGTCTTCTGGCAAATTCCAAGGATCCAAGGTGTTCAGCAGGAGAACTCTGAATCCTGCCATGGAGATGACTGCACAGCCACGCTTATCACCGCCGTATCTGTGATGGAACCTGCCTAGATGCATATAAAGATGTGCACGGATGATGAAAATGTGGTACACATGTACAATTATTTTGCCATAAAGAAGAATGAAATCATGACATTAACAGCAAAGTGGATGGAAATGGAAATTATTGTCTCAGGTGAAGTATTTCAGACCCAGAGAGATAAATCATGCATTTTTTTGATTATATACAGATAGCACATTTTAATTTTTATATGTGGTGGGGAGGTGGACAACTTAAGAATGAAACTAGAAAAGAGATCATGAGAGGAAAAAAGATCTTAAGGGAAGGTTAAGAAGAGAGAGAAAAGAACTGAAAAAATATGTGACATGCCTGGCGTGGTAGTCCACACCTTTAATCCCAGCTTGGTCTATCGCAGGCTACAGGGAGACTCTGTCCCCCCAAACCAAACCAGACCAACCTAAAATGTGTATGTGCTGTGAAAGAAGAAGGGGGGACTTTAGGGAGAGGTTCAACAAACATGACGTATATACAAGGATCATGGAAGGAAACTCATTAGCTTGTATACCCATCAAGAGATATCTCTAAATAAAACGAAGCTAGCAAAACAGACAGAAGAGGGATGCATCCCCTTTCCAAAGTGTCTTCATGGGCGATAGCTCTTATGCCTCTTTCAAAGTTCCCAGAGTCTGGAACTCAATGTGTAGTTCCCCTCATGACTGGCCTGAGTTTCTTCTGCCTATGAAAATCTGGGCCAAAAAACTCCTGGAGTTTTGGTTTAAAAAATAGAGGGGAAAAAATCTAGACAGCCTTCCCAGAGCGTGTTAACTTGGAAAAGCCCAGTACAGAATTTGCTAGAGGAAATGTTGCTGAATCACACAGAAGGTGATGCACCGGAGGATTTGTCTCCCAGCTCGCCGGGTATCTTTTCTGTCACCGGAGGCTGTGCATTGCTTTGTGGTCAGGCTCCTTCTTGTCATCCGATCTTCGCTGCTCATGGTGTGTGAAAGGAGTCTATGGACTCCGAGGGCACTCAAAGGGCTGAAGGAGAATTCTCTATCTCAAGGTACAAAAAATAGTCCTTGCTGAAGGACGCGTGAGCAGAGAAAACCTCACATAAAAGCCTGATATAGCGGTGCATGCCTGTGATACCAGCACCCAGGAGACTGGGGTCAGATGACCACAAGTTCCAGATCAGCCTGGGCTATGGAGTGTGACCCTGTCCCCCTCAACCCTCAATCAAATGAGCAACTCCCTGGAAAGCAATCTGAACTGTCAAAAGAGATCAAAGCATGAAAACAAGATTTTCACTACGCTCAGGTTGCACAGGAATGGGTGGGGCTGCCTTGAGAAATGGAAATAACTGTGGGAACAAGAACTGCATTGTCAAGAGCAACCACCGGGTAAAACCCGAAGCCATGAACGGAGTCAAAGACAAAAGATGCTAGGGAAGCAGGAGCGGGCTGGGAGGAGGAGCGGGACTACTGAGGTCTTGTGATAGTAGGAAGTATTTACAGAAAATGAAATATGTATCAGAATTTTGATTCTATTAGAATCAGTTAGACAAAATTCACCATGGACAGGACCCATAAACAACCAAATTAACAAAATGTATGCAGGGTGTGGTGGCATGTACCTTTAATCTCAGCACTTGGGAGACAGAGGCAGGTGGATCTCTGTGAGTTTGAGGCTAGCCTGGTCTACATAGTGAGTTCCAGGCAAGCTGGAGCTAGAGGGAGACCCTATCTCAAAAAGGGCCAAAAAACCAAACACAAAACAAAATGTACAATGTATTAATAAGTAGCCTTTGATACAGATGACAGAACTTTATCTCAAATGATTTTAAGCACCCCAGGAAATTTATGGTTGTGAGGGCTCTGGGGGTTTTGACTTTCAGTGTCCCTAAACTGCCGTTCCATGATGCCAGATCTTCAAGTGTTTGGATAATCACACTTACTGGTTTTCCAAACACTCATTTTTATCATTTAAACTTTTGTGATAGGGTCTTGCTACATAATCCAGGCTGCTAAATGTAGCATAGGGCTGGCCTCAAATGTGAGATCCTCTTGTCTCAGCCTCCCAAGTCACAGGGGTGGCAGATGTCCTAAACATTCATTTAAAAGTGAGTCCATAGCTACTTTTGTACTTCTAGGCAGTATTTAATACAGTTAAGTTATGTCTCTGCTAGGAGTCCACACTGAGTTACATTTTCCAGTTCATATATATATATATATATATATATATATATATATATATTTTAGAGAGAGAGAGAAATGTATATTTCCACATTGTCATCCCTGCCTAGGTTTTCTATTATGCCTTGAAAATTTGCAACCGGTTCCAGAACTTTTTTCATTCAGGTAAGAATGCAAGTTTATTGCCATGCAAATTCCACACCTTTTTGTTTCTGGAAATGGGGAGAATTCCTGCATCAAGGAGACTCCTTGTCCAGATGGTGTTTTTTGGCTTGGCTTGGAGTCTCAGAATCCGAGGGGAGCTTGCAGTACATGGATGTGGACAGCAGGGGGTACTCTTGCTGTTTTATTGTGGGATCTGGCTACTCCTGCAGCGAGCTGGATTTGCACAAAAGAGGTTTCTGCACCAGAGCTTTTACAATTGGTAATTAGGGATAAGGTTGCCATGGTGATGAGGGGTCTTGGGATGTTTATAGCTTTGCTAGCACCAATGCCAATGAGCTATGAGATTGCTTCCTTTGATGGTAATGGGCTGGTACAGCAAGGTCACAAAAACACCAAAGACGGTACAGCCTGCTGGGGTGGCTGGTCTGTGCTTGTGTGATTTATCTATCCGTGTGCTGTTGAGAGAATGCACATATTTACACCATGCTTATATTGTTTTACATTGTATTTGTTTCCATTTCTGTCGATGCTTTATCTCCACGCCTGGCGTTTCTCAATGTGGTTTTCTTGAAAATGTTCTGTGAAGAAAGGTTTCATTCACCTAACAAGCCTGGGAAATATTGCACTCTAATGCTCTCAGAGATTCCCAGTGAACAGCAGCCGCTAAAACCTACCCCTTTGCCACATGAACCCATTCTAATGGACTATTCATTAACTCACAGGGAACCATTTCTCCTCTTGTTCTTGAAATACTAATGGACACTTATTAAGCCTAGGCTTAGTTGTGATTTAATGTTTACGTATGTCTCTACAGCAAGGAGATGAGTTCCATTCTGTTACACTGGCCTATCAAAGGCTTTGTGAATGACACAGACTCAATGAATATTAATGGTTGGCTATGGGCTCCTAAGAATTGAGCTATCTATCCATGGACACCACTGATTGAAGCTATGCTTTGTAAATGATCTTTGGCCATACTTTTATTAGGCAAATGGATCCATTCCAAGGCCAACCACATTAAACATTAAGTCATTTGTAGCTTAGCATAGGAATATTATTAGCGTGCACAGAAGTACTTTTTCTTCTTGTCAGCACTTATTTTTACCTTTGTCCCATTGTGCAATCTATTGCTAGTGATTTTTTTTTTTTCACAGAGGAACTGTGGGAACAACTTTTATAAATGAACATAATCTGTACTAACGACTTTTAATTAACCCAAGCAAAACCATGTGCTCTTGTGTCTTGTGACCTGGGCAACCTGAATTTGGTACTCTATCCAAAAAGATAATAAACTAATGTGGGTACCTTTAAGAATTAACACATCAAAGAGTTGAAAGGCATAAAACCCCTCTATCTCCTTTGCACACAGTAGAGACTGGGAATACATGTGACCTTGGGTGAATGAGGTGGTCTAGAACTCAGGATGAAAAGACAGGATGGTCTGTTAACACTTTCTAAACCCAATGGAGGCTCTTGATTGGCAGAGGCCCTAAAGGTATCAGCGGAGGTTTATTTTGCTCTGAATATAAGACTTTCATAATATTACCTTGTGGTTCACACTCACTGGCCAGTTCTTATTAGGTGATTCTTCTTTGTGTTTATCTGTTTCCCTAGGTTATCGTGTGTATTAGTTTCTTTTCCTGTTGGTGTGATAAACAACCCCGGCAAAAGCCTCTGGTTACCGTCCATCACTGTGGGGAAGTCGGGGTGGTAGGAACTTGAAGCAGTGAGGCGCCAGATCACATCCACAGTCAAGAGCAATGAATTAATGCATGCATTCAGGTCTCCAGCTCATTTTCTCCAATTGTACGAAGTCCTGGAGCCCAGTCAGGGAATGACTCCACCCACGGTGGGTGTGTCTTCCCATCTTGGTGACCAAATCCAAGATACTCCCGCATAGGTTTCTCCACAGGCCCATTGCCCAGGTGATTTTTAGACTGTCAGGTTGACAACTAACATCAAACCTTCATGTCCTCTAGCCTCCAGCTGTTCCCTCCCTTACCATCTTCCTGGCTTCTTTTTATTATCTGAGCTGGGTCTTGTGATTGGCATTAACCATTTTCTTTGAAAAGCGCTTCAGTTGATTTTATATTCACAGATCCCTTTAGTCAAACCTCTATGTTATTTTAAAGGTTGGCCTCCTGTTCAGGATATTTTCATTACCCGTGAACATTTGTCCTAGACTTCATTGATAATCAATGCACTACTCTTTTAAATACCTAGTGGATCAGTGTAATGGCTTTAATTACCAGCCTACATAAAAATCAATGACCCACAGATTTAGCTATTTTAACAGTTTATTTGACTAGGGAGAGTCATATGATAACACGGTCTTTTGGTTTTATAAGACATTTTCCTTTAGACATAGATTCAACTTTTGTATAAATAATCCCTTACACGAATCAGGAAGACCTATCTGAGATTGTATATATTTGGTTAGCTGTTTCAAGTTTACAAATTTCCTGCAGTCTAAAAGAATTTGAAGCTTAGAAATGGCATAAAAGTTCAAGGTACACAGATTCATAGTATTCTAGTGTGATTGGTCTTAAATGGTTCTCTGTGAATCTTGGGTTCATTTCATTTCCCAGTCACATTGGCTGTGCGCATAACTCATTGTGTAGCAAGATGTTCACTTCCTGTTGTATTTTTAAACCTTTATTTATTTTGTGACTCTTCCTTTGTGAACTTTCTGTAAATATGTCTTACTTATTTGTACTCTTGGAATACTTATTGTTTTGCATTTACTCTTAATATTGTGAGGTTTTAGCTTTTGAGATAGATTTGGAAACACATTTCCCAGATTTCTGTATTTCTTTGTTGATGTTTTCTTAAGTAGAGATATCTGACATTCTATACGGTTACGTCCACTGTTGCTTTCCTTTAAGGTGTTCGCCAGTGGTATATTATTTAGAAAGGTTTCTGCTGCCGCAAAATTACATAAATATTAATCTAGTCTTTCTTTAGATTCTTTTTATTTTAAATTACATGTATATGTATCTGTCTACATGGGAGTGTATGCATGAGTGCAAGTGTCCTCTGGTGCCAAAGATGTTGGATGTCTGGGAGCTGGAGTTACAGGCAATTGGGAGCCCTGGATATGGCTGCTGGGAATTGAACTTATGTCCTCTGGAGGAGCAACAAGTGCTTTTAACTGCTGAGCCATTCTGCCAACCGTCTTCTCATTCTTTGGTTTGATACCTCTTGACCTACATTTAATTTTTGAAGTGGAGATAATCTGGGATGTTAATTTGGATGTGTGCTCATATGAAGACGGCATCAGGTCTCTTCCTCTGTCCCTCTCCGCCCACTATTATTATTAGTAGTAGTGTCTGAAACCGGGTCTCTCATGAACCTGAAGTTTGATTTCAGTTAGACTTGCTGAGCAGTGAATTCCTAAGCTCCACCTGTCTGCTCGCCAACACTGGGCTTACAGGGACATGCACCCATGCCTGGCTCTTATGTGGGTGCTCTGAATTGAACTTAGGTTCTCTTGCTTTGCCACAAGCACTCTTACCGACCTGGCTCCCTGGGCCCTCCAGACTGCTCTTGAGTAATCCATTCTTCCCACACTGAATTGTCTGGCATGTCTTTAGTATCTGATGGATTCTCACTCCTCTCTTCCTGTTCTGGGAGTTCCTTTTCTGGTCCATTAATCTATACTTTTCATCTTTGTTCCAGTTTGGCAGGTACCATTTTTATGCTTTAGAATATTCTAAAATAATTTTTCTTCTGGCTCAAATATATTATAGCTTAGTCATGAAGCTTTTCTTCTAGAAGGTTAAAAAAACTTTAGAAATCATTTTCCAGATTCTATAATTATATTGGCTATTTTATTGAAATTGGACAAAATAAATCAAGTTGAAGGAAACTGAAATCTTGGCACATGAAATATTTTTATCTAGAAATACTTTGGATTTTTCCTCTAGTTATTCAAGTCTCTTTTATATACCTCAGTAAAGTTTTATGATGTTCTTCAAATAGATTTAGTAAATATTTTGCCAATGTTGTACTTGAGTATTTTGTACTTTATGTTATTAGTATTTCTCTAGTTTGCTATTGATAATCCTTTGGTAAATTAAGTGTTTATTTCATAACTGAGCTTAAAATCTCACCAATTCGTAAATATGTTTGGTAAATTTGATGAGGAAGATACTCAGTTAGACAGGCATACAATTATAAATAATGTATGGCTATTGACGTATACCTCTCTGCTACCTCCCCCTCTCCTCTCCTCTTGTCCTTCCTTTCCCTCTCTCCTCCCCCCCTTCCTCTCCATGCTGTCCTCCTCCTCCCCTCCTCTCCCTCATCCTCCTCCTCCTCCACCTCTTCCTCCTCCATTTTTGAGATAAGGTTACACTCTGTAGCTCACAATGGCATGGAATTTATTATATAGCCGAAGCAGGCCTTGAACTCATGGCAATCCTCCTGCATCACCCAAGTTCTGTGATTCAGTCATGCATCACCAGCCTAGCTCCCTCCCCACTTTTTTTTTGTTAATACTGCACTAGCTAGACTCTCACAAACATACTGAATGAGAGTCCTGATAGTGGCATCTGATCCTGATCCAGACTTTAACAGAAACCCCTCTAGAGTTTTAACATCAGGTGGAATATTGGCCATATGACTGAGAGGTGTGTGGAAGTATTTGCATAGTTAATATGGCCACATCCCAGGTCACTGAAACTTCAAGAGATCCAATAATAGATGTTCAGTTTTGTGGAGTGTCTATTAGAGACAGTGCAGCACTCAGAGGACCTGCTAGGAGGGAGGCTGAACTGGGCCTGTGATCTTAAGACACCAGTGTCCCTGGGTGGCCTCCAGCAGCCAGTGAGGGGTCACCCCAGAGGTGCGGAAGCCCAGATCCTGAGGGTGCTGCACTCCTCCCTCCGAGGACTTCCAGCGCGTTGTTCTCAGAGCCGTGGTACAGTCCTTTCTATACAACGTTCTTTTCCCTCATGTGTCCCTCCGTTCCCCGGTTGGATGGCTTTCCTCGCCTCCGCAGTTGTGTCTTCTCAGGCAGTTTTCCTTTCTGCAATGTCTTTGGTCTATTGAGAGAACCAAGTGAAGAAAGGACGTCCGGCTTGGACTGGTAGAACGTCCTCCGCGGGCACCGAGCGCCACAGTCCGTAGTAACAGAATTGCTGGCCACGAATAAGCCTTTCTCTTCCCTAGGTTATGTAACGATGTGAATTTACTGTTGTTTTTCCTTTCTCGGTTCAGCAGGCTTGGCAGAGATTGCTTTAATTTTCATTTTTCAAAGAACTGGCAGCTGGATTTATTTACAAAGTTACTTCTTTCAAAGCTGATTTAATAGCCTGTTCCGAACCCTCTGCCTAGCTTTTCTTTGCTGATGTTTGCGTCAGAGTTCACACCTTCACCCTCACGAGTGCCCGTGACTTTTACTCTTAAGCCTTCTTCTTTGCTTATTATGAAAAGGAGGTTTCTTTGCATTTTTGTTCCAAATGCATCAGTTTTGATGCCACATCTTTGGTGTTTTATTATTTGTTTCCCTTTCTTAGGTCTTGCTGTGATAGTCAGGGGCTCAGCTTCCTCAGTGCTGGGATTATAAATGTCACCACCACAACTCAGCTTTAGTTTGTAAATAACTGATAATTGAAGTTTAAAAATCTATATTCATTTTTGTTTTATGTGTATGAGCGTTTTGGTCTGCATGTATGTGTGCATCATGTGCCTATAGAGGGCAAAGAGGGTGACAGACCAATCTGGAACTGGAGTAACCCCTGGTTGTGTGCTGCCCTGTGGGTGCCGGGAACTGAACCGGATCCTCTCTAAGAGCAACTAGTGCTCTCAATTGCCAAGTCATCTCTCCAGCCCCTAAATTGCAGCTTTGACATGTAGTTTGACCTTGTATTTATTTGTGAGAGGATTTTTTACTTTATTGGTTATTGATTTCTCTTTTATTTGCTGCAATAGTTTTACAAATTTTTCTTTTAAAATATATTGATTTTTTTGAGATCTGGCATGTGACTGGTTACTGTAATTCTTCCTTGGTTGACTAAAAAAAAACAATTCTGTCGAATGATTTTAAGTTCAATTTTAAGTTCAATATTCAATGCAGCTTTTGAATCCACCTTAGCAATTATCTTACTTAGCTTCTGATATATTCTTCATTTTCTACTTCTTATTATGATAAATTTCTCATTCCATTATTGCCTGTAAGCTTCTCTGTGCATTTGTGATGTAATTCAGTTCATTCATTCATTCACCTGTCCACTTATGACACTTTGTTGAGAATAATTCTTAGGAATCTGAAACTCCACAACGTTTAGTCAGGTAACAAATTAGATTTAAATAACAAAACTGCTGCTTTAGGACTTAAATTCCAAAGGAGTAAGACAGACAATAAACAAGAGAAATAAATCAATAAAACACAGAGCATTGTAGAGGGGAGTCAGGATTTTTAAAAATCAATTTAAAAAAAAGGACACGATTGGACTGGAGATAATGACTCAGGGGTTAGGAGTGCTTGCAGTTCTTTCAGAGAACCTGAGTGTGGTTCCCAACACTCAAGTTGGGCCACTCACAACCACCTGTAACTCCATCTCTAGGGCATCTAGCGCCCTCTTCTGGTCTCTGAAGGTACCTGCACACACATGGTACACACACAGATACAGGCGCATATACATAACTTCACAAAACAAGAAATGAAGTTAGCAGGAGATGTCTGGCACCAGGGCAGCTGGAGGGCGGGAATGGGAGTGATGTGATCAGGAAGCATTCTCTATGTGTATGAAATCTCAAGAAATAGATTAGGGAATCAATATCAGAAAAGAGAGAAAGACAATCCAGGGAGAAAGAGTGACCATGATAACTGGCTGGCTGGTGAAAGCAGTCCTACTTGGTGACAGCTGAGCAAAGATCTGGAGGTTAAGAAGACAGGCTTGGAGGCATGTTAGGCCAAAGGAAGGGCAAGTGCAAAGTTCCTTAGTTGGAACATTCCTGAATATCTTCCTTCATGGTCCCGAGACCATGGCCCTCAGTGATACTCTTTCCTTGGGTTGTATCGTTCAGTCATCAACTTGGAGTCCCAGCATTTATTTCTTTGGTTCACCATACTTTTTAATATGCATTCTCAGAGTCAGTAATGTTTCCAGAATGTTTTCATCATGCTCTTCTCTGAGAAGAGAGAATGACAGAGAAAAGACCGGGAAGTGAGAGTTCCCTGTGAATTATGCCTTCTACTAATCTAAAGTGTACTTCCTAGTCTATCCAATGATGAGCGCATCAAATTCAACTTTGGTGTTAAAATATGGTCCTTGTGTTCCTTTAGCTTATCCCAGAAATGTGCTTCTGGATACAGTCCTTCACTTTTAAATGTTTGATGTCATTATCTGTCAAATATACATCTTAAACACTATTACAGTTGGAAATTATTTTCAATAGATATTAGCTGTTTGATTTTAATTTCCTCCAGTCTTTTATTAATTGTCAGAATGGAACAAACTGATGTCTTGTGAGCACTTCAAAAACCAGGAAGTGAATCTAGTTATAGTCTCTCTTCCCTTCCAATAATACAAATAAACGTAGAAACTGGAATTTTATATTTAGGTGATCTTGTGTGTGTGTGTGTGTGTGTGTGTGTGTGTGTGTGTGTGTGTTTGTATGACTTATGGCTGAAAGATCAGAAATGAGTCCCACTTTACCCCACCTCATACACCTGCATCTCCATGGTGACTGTAACCATTTCCTGTTTGGTTCAACTCCGGGATGCGCACAGAATGCTCCCTCTGCCCTCTTTCACTCTTTTAGTCCCATTGCTCTGTAGGATGTCCTCCCCATTTCCTCAAATGCTTCAAAATGGGGTCCCAGCAAAATCAGTAGGGTTTCCCATTGACTTGATCTGGAGAACTCTCAAAATCAGTAGGGTTTGTAGAAGCTTCATCCCACTGACTAGATCTGGAGAACCCTCATCTCCACTCTTGGGAGAGCTGCCCATTGTAACCTTTTGAAACCTACTCTTCTACTGGATGAAGGCAGATCAGCCTGTCCTCCTGCAGCCTTGCTACAGTTCTTTAAAAATGTTTGTATGTACATAGTTGTGCTTGTATGTATGTGTGTGTGCATGCGAAGGCCAGGGGTCAGCCTCAACTACCATTCTTCAGGAACTCTGTACATCCTTTTTAAGAGAGATGGGAGAGAGGCTGAGAGAGAGTCTCTCACTGACCTTGAACTTGACAGCTAAGCTAGGCTGCTGGCCACAGAGCCCCAGGAATCCACTGGTCTCTGTATCTCCAGCTCTGGGATTATAAACACTGGATCCCACATTTATCTATTTTACATGGTTCTGAGGACTGAACTAGGTTTTTGTGCTTGTGTAGCAAGCACTTTACTGACTGAGCCATCTCTCCAGCCCTGTAATTCTTTATATCCCAAAGTTATTTGCTTTACTGACTATTTTATACACTCACATAATATCTTAATTACACACACACACACACACACACCCCACACAGGAATTTGTATATAGATATAATGAAAGAAACAGAATATGAACGTATATTGACAGTGTGTCTACAATCCATAGAGAATCAAAAGATAGAACTTGGGAAGTGTTTATATAAGGCAATTCTTCATGGAGTCTGAAGTGTACCAGGGGAATTTTAAGAAGAAAGCAAGCAAGGAAGCTTAGCAAAGCCGAAAACCCAGTGAACAACAAGTAACAAACAGCATGGGATCGCACGCCAGTCAGAAGGGCTTGAGCCTTGGCTCTGCTATGTCACCACGAACGTATTACTTAATATTTATACAGTTTAATTTCCTCAACTTATCATGATGGTAACTGTAATATTCTTCTCTTGGAGCTGCTGTGAGAATGCAGTTTCATAGAGGGCATTGTATATCAGCATGGGAATTGTGAGCGTGGGTGACAGTGGTGTGATTTGTACACACCTATCTCGGGGTCTTTTGGGGCAGCACAGTAACATGACATGAGAATGGAGATTGATTGTCCATGCATTTCCTGGTCCAGCATATAATGTGGTCCATGGCTTAGGGGGAATGGTCATTAGAATCCTTTAACAAAGCTTCTGAGAGATTATCAAAAGATGCAAATAGATGTCACAGGAAAGGGCATGCATAAGAAATGAGAGGTGCACAGTCCATTGCTCCCAATGCTAGCGAGGTGGAGAAGGATCAGAAGTTCAGTTTGGTTATTAGCAACGTCTCCAGGTTAAGGCCAGGCTTGGACCCATGAGATTCCAAATATTAGTAATGCATATTATATGCATGTATACACGCAGTCTATTGAGTCCATTTAATTACTCATTTGCACATGTGCTTAGGGCTGGCCAGGGTTTGTCCATACATATGTGCAACAATAATAATCAAAGAAGGGATCACAAAATTGAGAGGCGTTGGTGGGGATGTGGGAGGAGTTGGGGGATGTGGGAGGAGTTGGAGGAGGAAAAGGAGGGTGGAAATGCTATAAATACAGTACTTATGTATGAAATTCTCAAAAAAAAAGTCAGAAAAGAAAGACAACAAAACCATATTGAGAGAGCACCTCCTATCTAGAAGACAGATGAAGTCCAAATGCCTTCAGCATGGTCTCCTGGTAGGCTTTGGGGAATTCACAGACTATACAGCTGATGACCATAGACAATGGTATTATCTGGTGGAGGTGAATTTGGCAGGATCTAGTAAAGCACCGCAGACATTGTTCTTCTGATTCACAAATCCACTTCCAGGAATCTTCCCTACAGGCATGGGTGCACTAGAGTAACTAATGAGTGAGGTTCCACAGTGCAGTGATGTTAGTAACAGCAAAAGATGGAAGTATGAGTGTCGATAAAGCGTGATTCAGCCAGAAAATGGAAAACTATGCAGCGATAAAAACGAATGAAGATGGTTTCTAAATGTGTAGAAAGCATCCTCCAGGATTTATGATGAGATAAGTAAGTAAAGATAAAGAATTATATATTTTTGAGTGACAAAGGAGGAAAGATACAAACATGCTCACTTGCTGTATTTGTTACTTTTTTGCACTGTGACAAATTACCAGAGGAATGGTTTCTTTGGGTTCATGGTTTCAAAAAGTTTAGTCCATGTTGGCTGGCTTGTCACTGTGGGTCTGTGGTAAGGCCCATCATGGTGGGTCTTGGTAAGGCAGAACATCGTGGCGATAGGAACATGGGGCAGGTGAGGTTCATTTAATGGGGGACAGGAAGTAGAAAGAGACAGAAAAGACCAAGGACTAGCTATATTTCCAAAGTCACATTCCAAGTGACCTGTTTTCCCTAACTAGTTCCCAACTCCCCCAAACCCATTTAATTATGAAATCATCAATGGATTAATATATTGATGAAATTTGAACCATCATGATCCAGTCTCATCCAACAGCACTAAATAGGGGCCAATCCATCAACACAGGTGTCTTTGGAAAATAGTTCATATACAAAACCCAACATTGTACGTTAAAAAAGAAACATGAAAAAAATAAACCCAAACTAAGAAACTTGCCAGTGAACCGAGAAAACAGAGGTGAAATATCTTTTAATCTGCTTTTTTAAATGCAATTTTCACTTCAAAGATGATAAACGGACTGCAAACTTCAAAACTACCTCCAAAATAATTAGAAAGCAAATTAAAAATGGACACTAATAAGAACTAAGCCATTCAGGGAAAATAAGTATTTAATTAATTTTCAAACTTGGAATTTGAATATAAGTTTTTAGAGAGATGTTTAATAAAGAAATGAAAAGAAACAATAATGAATTCCATTCAGGACTTTGTTAGTGAGGGGTGTAAATAAGACAGGAAATGTAAATATTGAATTATGTTAACAGTGCTTGAAAGCCTCATTTTCAATATAAGGTAAGGTGCAAACACCATCATATCTAAATAGGAAATATTAGCATGAACCTTTACATTTAAAAATATTTTTATTGAATCATTGTGTGTTTCATACAGAACATCTCAATCAATCTTAATCATCTTTATAGACCATCTCCTCACCAGCACCTCCCCACAGCCCCCAAAATGGAATCCATACATTCTCTCATCTGTGTTAAGGTCTATTGTGTGAAGATAGTGTCCCCAAGTGACCTCAGTGCAGGTTCATCCACTAAGGTCTAGTCAGCCTATCCAGAGTCTCTTGCTTTAGGAAGACTAGCTCATCCTCACCCAACAGTAATCAGTTGCCAGCATTTCTTAAGCAAAGGTTGGGGTCTACTGCCCATTTTCCCAGTTTCATGGCTAGTAGAAGAATACGATGTGGGACCTGGGAGGATGTAGTTGCTCAGGTGGGAGGCGAGTGGAAAGGCAGTGGGCGGGGTCAGACTTACCAGTGAAGTAGGGTGCTCACAGAAATCCAAGGCAGGTTGAGGGAGGGGACAGCCAAGGTAGATAGGAGGTTACAAGAATGCAATGACAAGTTGGGGGTGGGGACAGCCTGTGAAGGCTCTAACAAACTAGACTGGAAAATTGAGCTGGTCTGAGTGCGGGATCCAGGATGCAGTGGGTGGGTCTGGACTGAGAGAGTAGTATAGGGATCTGGGGATCTGGGTTGTCAAGCACAGGAGCAGGCCTGTGCCCAAAGGCTAGAAGATGAACAGGACGTAGGGTGCAGGGAAAGGATGGAGTTGCCCAGGTTGAGGGGAGTGGACTGTTAGCCGCCAGGATCAGGCTAACATTGAAGAAGGCTGCTCACAGAAATCTAAGGCAAGTTCTTCTTCTTTCTTTATGTTTTTGTAATATTGAAACATACCAGCATTTGGAAGATATTTGTAACTACTGAGTGTGGGTTTGAATGAAAAATGTCCTCTACCGGCTCAATTATTTGGCCACCTGGTCTCTGTGTGGAGCTGTGGGGCTGGTCATGGACTCTTAGGAGTCTCTTTTCGTGTGGCCTTGATGGTGGAAATATGTCACTGGGGCAGGATTTGGGCGCTCATAGCCTTGTCTTGCTTCCGATCCACTCTCTACTTGGAGTCTGCAGTGGAAGACGTGAGCTCTCAGCTTTCTGCTCCTGCTGCCATGCCTCTCTGCCATGATCGACTCGTCCCTCTGGCCCTGAAAGCCAATATAGACTTTCTTCTATGAATTGTCTTTGATCATGATGTTTTATGAAAACAACAGAAAAGTAACTAATACACTGAACTAATACTTCACATGCAACCACTATACTACATTGCAAAAAGAAGTATAAATAAACAATTTACTTAACTTGAGCTATGGTGGCCCACACCTTTAATCCCAGCCCTCTGGAGGCAGAGACTGGAGGATCTCTGTGAGATTAAGGCCAACCTGGCCTACATAATGAATTCCAGTGGGACTGGGACTTGGAGACCCTGTCAAAAACAAATACAACAAAAGATCCACTTAGAATCCAGGACAGAGGCATGTATGCTAAGCCATGTGACTAAGCCAAGAGTTCATTGATATAATGTCTTTTCTTACTTTACTTTAAGAAATGGGGGAGGGGTGCAGATAGGGGAGAGAAGTCTAAATATGACTCGGATGGATTGTATAAAATCCACAAAAATTCAATAAAAAGAAACTACCATCAATTGTTCTTTCCATAATTATCTAAGAATATCAAAAAGCCCTTCCTGGGGTGGGGAGATGCTTCAGCGGTTAAGAGCAATGGCTGCCTTTGCAGAGTACCTGGGTTTGATTCTCAGCACCCACATGACAGCTAACAACTGTTCATGACTCCAGTTCCAGGAGATCCGTTGCCCTCTTCCGAACTCCACAGGCATTGCATGGCATAGGTGCACTAACATGCATGCAGGCTATACGTTCATATATATATATATATACATATATATGTATATATATGTATATATATATATATAATTTAAAAATTAATAAATAAAATATTTTAAAAGTCTTCCCTGTTCCAGTTGAATGGCTGACAAGGGAGAGTTTTCACACAGCTTAACAAAAACAACATATTGCAACAGATTGAACACAAGCCAGTGAGAGACTCCAGCTGTCTCCCAGATTGCAAGAGACTTACAAAGATGTAAAATGATGTTACTGTAACACTACTTTTATTTCAGAAACGATGTCCATGTTTAATTCAAGCATGTTATGTGTTTACATGATGAGCTGTTATTTTAAGTGAATTACTAAATGTGAAAATCTTTTTTCTTTTTAAATTTCTCATATGTAACCAAGAGCAGGGGCAATGACCAGTATTGTTTGAGGGTCTGTGGGATCCCTGGTCAACAGCTTCAAAAGAAGAAGTCCATTCCTGGCACTGGGCTTTTGCTAGGTTAGCCTGTGGAGTCTCGTGGGGGTGATGTCCCCCTGTTATATGGTAACTCCTTTTAATCTCTTTTAAATGTATATGTATATACTTTAAGAAACTTTCCATATACTTTTTTCTAAAGGCCTTTAATGTCAGCTTTCTGTTCCCATACTTGTTCCTCCGCCCGGCCTTCCTATTCCTGTAAGATCAAGCCAGACATAATCCCGGCATAGACATGTGGAAGTGGGTAAAAATTCCCAACCCTACCTGAGGAACTATTGGTAACCGATGGCTATTGGGAATGGGAGATTTTGTAAAGGGTGAACTTCATAGTAGGTGGGCCAAGTTCCAATGAATGCACCCACACAGAAGGGCATTTTGGGACCTGAACATGACTGCATAGGCCTTGGTATATATTAGAAATATTATTATAAATATTACATATAATATACAGAGGGTTAGTAAGGGGTACAGATAAGGGAGGGGATCTAAATGTGATAAAATACATCATATGAAATTTGCAAAAATTCTAATTAAAATTTTCTGGTATAGGGGACTGGAGAGATGGCTCAGCAGTTAAGAGAAATGATTGCTCTTGCAGAACATCCAGGTTCTATTCCCAGCACCCACATGGTGGTTAGCAATCATCTGTACCTCCAGGTCCAGGGGAATCTAACACCTTCTTCTGGCTCGACAGACATTGCATGACATGGGTGCAGTTACATGCAGGCAATACACTGACACAGATAAAATAAAAATAATAAATAAAATATTTTTTTAAATTTCTGGTATGGTAAATATAAATCACATTAAAACCTTTTTATATCTATAAGTCAATTTTAAGACTGGAAAGAGGTTCCCAAACTGAAAGGCTTGAGGACCACAAATCTAGGCTACAGAAACTAGATGTGTCTAGTTCTCCAATCCTCAGGTTTGGGTTCAAAGCTGTAAGTACTACATGTAGTTCTTTGCTTACAGTGTTTCATGTATGGGTAAACCTGTTTCTATTGATGCCTAATTGTAAGCAGCAGAATAGTCCATACACTTTCAAGAGACAGGAGTCATAAATTCAAAAGCATATGCTCAGAGATACCAAGTTAATCTGATCTTGTGGGCCAGAGTGATGGCTCGGTGGGAAAAGGTACTTGTCACCAAGACTGGTGACCTCAATTTGATCCTCAGGTCCCACATAGTGGAAAGAAAGAATCAAATCCCACAAAGTAGTCTTCTGACCTCTGTGTGCGTGTGCTGTGGTGGGTGTGCAGGTACACACACACACACACACACATACACATACACACACACACAATGCAATAGAAGTTAGAAAAAGAACAAGGACTTGCAAGAACTGTTCACCAGGTTAGCTGTTGCTCAAGTACTTTTTTTTTTTTTTTGGTCTTTCAGCTGGCCTGGAATGTTCTATTACACCAGCCTGGCCTCCACCTCACAGAGATCCACCTGCCTCTGCTTCCCAAGTGCTGGGTCCATCCCTTGCCTTTATGATTAGGGTTTGGTTGATTTCCTCAAAGGTTCCTGAGCCATGGGCCTTGAGATGAAGTGCATTTGTACACTGAGAGTTGTTCTTCTGACAAAGAGCTGGAATTAGCACCAAATCTAATATGTATAATTGGATTGAAACATTTAATTCCTGATTCTAATTGTTTTAATAGGAGATAAACCTTTGTTGCAATGCAAATTCATTTTAAAAGTAAGACTAAGTTCCGAATTTAGACTTGATCCTCTATCTTGGTTTGATGATCTGTCAAGGGTCTATGAAATCTAGTCACAATCAATCCAGAGGGCACTAAAGAAAGTTCCAAAGATAGCATTCCCAGGCACTGACCGCTGTCCTTCCTCTAGTGTCTCCCTTTGGGGGTAGAATCTGCAAAGACATATTTTAGTTTATTGTTATTTGATACTCCTCAGAGGGGAATATAATGTACCCCCAGAGGGCTGGAAAAAAAAAAACAGTCATCTCTTCCCTGCCATGGGACAAACAAGGAAGGACTGTGGCTGGAGTGGAGAAGGATCTGCCGGGAAGTCACTGGGAGGGTGGGGGTTCCATGAGGCTGAGCTGGTTTGAGGTGGAACCTTTGGCCTCTTCTCTTTCTCACTTGTATCTACTCTTGTGCCTGTGGTTATGAAGTAGTATTAAGAACCCAAGTGATGAGGGTCACTAGGCTACCCTGAGCCCAAAGAGACATCTGTGTGTCCAAATTCACACTCAGGGCAGAAGAAGGCTGAGTTGTCTTAGTTTGCGTCTCTGTGGCTGTGATAAGCTCCATAACTAAAGGCAACTTGGTGAGGAAAGGATTCGTTTCAGCTTCCAAATCCCAGGGGATAGCATCTCCCAGTGGCCGGGACCTTCCACATCGATTGACATGGCCACTGGCCAATGTGATGGAAGCCATCCCTCAGTTGAGGTTTCCTCTTCCCAGGTGTGTCAAGTTGACAACTGAATCTGCCTGTCATTGAATCTTCACTGTAGATCTTGGTCCAGTGATGGGGGAGCTAGAGGAAGGCCATGTTATTGAATGATCCTCTGAGGACCACACATGAATCTACATATCCTATACCACTCAGCTCTCCTAGGATTGAAGAGGGAGAATTAACCATTGGTCTACATGTAGGACCAGCTCTGTCTCCTCTCTCTTCCCCAAACCACAGCAGTCAATTTTGGATGGATTGAGGCTATATCTTTATGATAGTGTGCAGGGATGGTGGTACACACCTGCGATCTCAGCATTTGACAGGCAGAGTCAGGACAATTGTAAATTCAGGTCAAATCCGGGCTATCACGCAAGTCCACGTCTCAAAAATTGTATTAGCTACTTTCCTGTCAGTGGGACAGAAGAGTTATAAGTTATTGTTCCTATAATAATTGACGGGAGAATTGGGTTTATTTTGTCTCATGGCTTCAGTCCATGGTCATGTGACTCTTTGTTTTTGTAACCATGTGAGTCATGATGAAGGCATGACCGAGGAAAGCTGGTCACCTTATGACAGCTAGGGAATGGGGAGCAGGATCACCACAGATCTTTCAAGGTATGCCTCCTGTGACCTCCATCCTCGGAGGAGCGCCATCGAGTTATGAATCTATTAGTGAACTAATTCATTGATTAGGTCAGAGCTCTCATGATCTAATTACCTCTCAGTGGTTGGGTGCACCAACTGGGAACTGAGTCTTCAACTCATGAACTTTGTGAGGGACACTTCATATCCAAATTATAGCAGATATTAGAGGGGTGTGTGTGTGTGTGTGTGTGTGTGTGTGTGTGTGTTGAATATAGGCACACAAGTGCTAAGGTCCATGTGTGGAGGTCAGAGGAGACCTCTCAAGAGCAGGTGGGATGCAGGTATTGAACTCAGGTAGTCACACTTTGCTGCAGACACTTTCCCCTGCTGATCTGTCTCTTTGGCCTGAATGCATTTTGGTACATACTAAGTGTAAATTGGTATTTTACTCAATTGTGTTTTTTGTTTGCAATTCCTTGATGATTAATGACGCTCACCATTTTTTAATATGAAATTGGCATTTGTGAGTACTCTGTGGAGAAATGTCTATTCAGGCCCCTTCTCCGTTTTCTCATCAGATTGTCTTTTTCATATGTTGTCAGACATCTTTAAATACTTTTGGAACAAGGCTCTTATCAGATATCTGAAAAGAAGCTTTCTTCATTTTCTGTTTAAAATATTTTGCTTTTATTTTACGTGTATGAGTGTTTTGCCTGCAGGTGTTTAAGAGCACCCGTGTCATGCAGTGACCACAGAGCTCAGAGGAGGACATCAGAGCCCCTGGAAGTAGAGCTATTGGTAGTGGTTAGCTCCCATGTGGGTGCTGGGAACTGAACCCAGGTCCTTCAGGAGAGCAGCCAATGCTTTCAAACACTGAGTCATCTCTCTAATCCCTTTCTTCATTTTATTAATGGTGTTATTTGATACTTAAAGTTTTACATTTTTAGTATGCAAAGTTGGTCTTCACAATAAATTCCTTTCTTTTCCTCAAGGCTAATGGTATGAGCTCGGCCGAAGGTCAGGCAGCAGGCAGTTTATTTATCTTGGATTCAAACTAATGTTCTGAATATTTGGTAAAATCTCTAAATCCACAAAAGCTTTGTATTTTCCCCTTCCTTATCTAAAAATCTCATAAAAATCGAGTGAGATTTTTGTCCTTAATGATTTTATTTATATTTTTCAGCTATGAATGGTTCAGATTTACGAACACTTCCTTTTTCCCCTCTCACTGAGGCTGGGGCGTGGATGTTGAGCTGGTGCTACACTTTAGAAATGTCCTTTTGCTTGGTTAGGTGTGTGCAGAAGTGTAAAAGCATGTTACGTTGAGGAGCGAACAGAAAATACAACATTGCTAAGTGCTCGTTTGTGTGCCGGGGGAGCAGGGAGTGAGCCTGAGGTCTGCGTCAGGGAACGGAGAGAGGAGAGAGGGAGAGAAGGGAAGAGGCGGAGGAAGAGAGGAAGAAGAAAAGAAAGAAGGGCTGGGGAGGAACAAGAGGTGGACCTGAGAAACGGAAAAGAGAGAGGGATCCTGCTGGGCATAATGCAGGGTGGGCCTAGCTAGGCCACCTGCCAGGAGGAATGAAGGAATGGCTCTCCTGGGTGTGGTGCTCCACACCTGTGGGTTGTGAACCCGGTTTCTGCCCAGCACTTGGAGGGAACCTGATCCACCTGGGAACAAACTGCGATTGGCTGTGGTCAGGACCCCACCCCATAAGGCTATTGGCTAAGAAGACCTATAAGACACTCTGTTCTTTCTTGAATAAATGAGTTTGCAGCAGACCACCACTGCTGGCTTTCCGCTCAACTCCGGGAGTGGGTGCCTTGACTCTGCGCCTACTCACCCCTCCCCCACGGTGGAGATTCTTCCGTCCCCCTTGGGCTGGCCCTGAGTGCTGGGACCCCCAACAGGATCCCCCAGGTGGGTGTCAGGCATCTTCTTGTCTCCATCCCCAATGGCTGGGAAATGGTCCATAGCTCCTTGGGTGGATCTCAGCACTTCTCGCCCAGCCTGAGGCGTGAGGAAAGACATCGCCCCCTTCAGTGGGGGTCAGAAGGCAGTGTGGCTTTGGTGCCGGTTCTCAGACACGGTCCAACATGTGAGCACAGCACAGCACACCTGAGGCACTGTGTCTGTAAGGGCCGCTGTGGTCTGTAGCTTCAGACTTGACTTATGACTGCCCTGGGGCAGGAATCTGAGTTCCACGGCAGGCGAGGCTGGCTTGTGAGCTGAGCTGATCCCTCAGGACCCAGCTCCGTCTTTTGTGGACTCATTCTTTCCGTCCTACTCTTGTGCTTTCCATAGGAATTGTTAGCTGGATTGAAGACTGGAGTTTAAATGAAAGGAGAGGATTCATGCTAGTGACGGTTTTGGTTTGATTGTTTGCTTTTATTTATTTTCATTTTATGTGTGTTTTTTGCCTGTATGTATGTAAGTGCACCACTTGTGTGCAATGCCTGTGGAGGCCAGAAGAGGGCGTAGGATCCTCTAGAACTGGACGGTGTTGTAGACAGTTGTTAACCACCGTGTGGGTGTTGGAAGAACAGCCCGCGCTCTTAACCACTGAGTCATCTCTCCAGCCCCCTGCTGGTGAATTTTTTGTCAGCCTGACATAAACTGAAGTCACCTTGGAAGAGGGAACCTTTCTTAAGGAACTTCTTCTATCTGATTAGTCTGTGTCTATGACTGTGAGGCATTTTCTTAACTGAGGATTGATGCAGGTTGGCCCACTGTGGGCAGTGCCATCCCTGGGCCATACAAGAAAGATAGCTGAGCAAGTCAGAAGAAAGCGAGTCAGTAACAGAATTCTTCTGTGGTCTGTGCTTCAGTTCTTGCCTCCAGGTTCCTGCCTTGAGTTCTGGCCCTGGCTTCCCTTAGTGATGGATTGTCACTTGGAAGTGAAGATGCAACAAGTCTTTGTTTCCTCAAGTTGTTTTTGGTCAGTGTTTTATCAGAGCGACAGAAACCAAACCAGGACAGGTTCTATGAGATATGTTTAATGTAATAATCATTTGACAATGTCAAGTGACTGTCAGTTATAAGATACTTGCTATGCTTCATCAGTTTACAATTCACCCCAGGGGGTCTTCAAAGTATTTCTTTATATACCTCTTATTATGAAATGATGATGTCAAGACAGACTCAGCAACCAAAATCCCCCAGGAACAGATTCCTGGGAAAGAGGCTGGCGTCCCCACTGAAAAGAAAGTAAGAGTGTGGGAAATCCCTCCACGGGAACTTTCCCACAGGCCGTTAGTCACTAGATCTGCATTTCCTACTCTATTATTTTCCTAATATTTCCCATACATACAGGATGCAACTTCTTCTAGTTACGGTTTTTGACTTAAACACACCATTTTCCAGAGTGGAATCTAATGTCAGTGAATCCAGGCAGGGCTCACGCAGATGCACCTGCCAGCATGGAAGACTAGCAAAGAGGCAGCTTGATGCAACTTCCCATGAAGCATAATTACTGCCATCTATGCATGTGTTGTGTAAACAGCCTGGCCACCTTGAGGCATGAACTGTTCAACCATTCTGTGTCTAAATTCTCCTCCATTTAGACAGTGAGACACTGTTACTATCCCTTGCAAGATGGTCTTTTTCTGGTGTAATGCTCTTGCTTCCTTGATTTTATTGTAAAGCTGATGATCAGAGTTGGGAATCACAACTCCGTTCAGCAGATCAACAGCATATTTTCAGTTTAATTGCACTTCTGTTTTCCTGATGTGGAAGAAAGGGGGTGGTTATTTTATTTCCACTTAAACAAAGAAATGTCCCATGATTCATTCATTCACTCACTCATTCAGTAGCTTTTGTTTCTAAACAAGATATAATTGAAATACAATGCACGAATGGAAAAGCAGAAATTTAGGTAACCTAAGTGGATGAGTTATTATGCTTGTTAATCTCACTTTCATAATCCCAACATTGGACTTCTAAGTAGGAACTCCTCTTTCTGATTTAAAAATGATACCAGAGGGCTGAAGAGATGGCTCAGTGATTAAGAGCACTGGAGGTTCTTGCAGAAGACCCAGGTTCAGTTCCTAGCATCCACATGGCTCCGGTTCCAGAGGATCCAATGCCCTCTTCTGGCCTCCCTGGGCATCACACCCATATGGTGCACTTACACACATGCAGGCAAAATACCCATACACATAAAATAAAAATAAACAAATAAATGGTGCCAGAATCATGGGCTCAGGCTCAGTAGACAGAGATAGTGTTGTCCTGAAGAGATCTTAACCAGTATGAAATGTATAGGATATATATGTATATGCATATATATATCATATATTACATATATGATATAGATTTCAAAATACAAACTGAATATGTATTCACATGTTCTCTATACATATATGCTTTCTATACATATATAAAAATTTGCTCATGTGATTATTCAGGGTGTGAAGGTTACTTTTAATTGTCAATTTTACGCAATCTAGGCTTCCTGGAAAGATAGTATCAATACTCTGTACATCCGGTTGGTCTATGGGCATGCGTGTGGGGGACTGTCTTAATTATCTTCATAAATGTGGAAGACCCAGCCTAAAAATGGGCCACACTTGAGAGGACTGTGTGAAAGAGGAGAAAATGGGCTGAGTCTGCCCAGGATTCCTGCATTCATTTTTTTCTCTGCTCTTGTCTGGACATGACTAACTGCTTCAAGTTCTTGTGTTGATTTCCCCACAATGATGAACTTGGAAATGTAAGTTAAATAAACCCTTTCTCTCTTAAATTTTCTTTTGGGCATTTTATCATAGCATCAGGAAAGAAGAGTAGGACAAAGCTCCAGAAGACCTCGAGTTGTCTCCAAGAAGAGGAACCAGGAAAGCCAGTAGTCTAATTCAACCTGAGTCCAGATGCCCAGGAATCACAGAAGTTCATGGCCAATGGTGTAAGTCCCATGTAGAAGAAGGATGGGAGAGGCACTCTGAGGAAGGTGAGAAGGCAAGATTTATTTTTATTTAAAAATGTTTTATTTATTATTGTTACGGGTGAGTATATTGTCTGCATGTGTGTAAGCGCACCTGTGTCATGCAGTGCCCACAAAGGTCAGAAAACGGCATTGGATTCCCCTGGAACTGGAGTTATGGACAACTGTCAGCAGCTATGTGGGTGCTGGGATTTGAACTTGGGTCCTTTACAAGAGCAACCAGTGCTGTCAACCAAACACTGAGCCATCTTTCCAGGCCAGGGAGAGGAGATTAATGATGGTGCAATTCTCCAGATGCTAGAGAGCCAGGGATGACAATGTCAGAGAGCAGAAGGAAATGTTCTGTTTCAAGCAGAGAGACCATTCATCCGTCTGTTTTTTTGCCTTCATTAGTCCTCATCTACTGCATAATGCCCATTGACTTTCATGAGGGAGAGCTTCTTTTCTCAGTCTACTAATTCAAATGGTAATCAATTCTGGAAATACCCTCTCAGACATACTCAGAATAATAAATAACGGAGCTGGACCAAATTGCATGTGTATGGCAATTAATGTCACCTATGAGTATGATGTATGTGTCATCTGTATGTATATAACCTAGAACTCATATGTATGCATACGATGTAAATCTTTATATGGATTTTTTGTGAATTTGAATATGCAGACCATTGGTTCAGGGCAAACATAAGCTACCTTCTCCACACTTGACCATCAGCAATGCTTGTGCTGTTTGCATTCTGGTGACAGAATTGATGGTGCCAAGGCTGACGGAACAGACACACCCACTTACAGATACAGACACACACGCGCACACACACGCGCACACACAGGTGTAGGTGTGCTTACGTTCATACATATTTAAAACAAGAATGTAAAGTTTTCATTATATTGCACTGCATTCCTTTGCAAACTTAAATCCAAGTAGAGGATAAGAAAAATAGAATTACAGCTATCAGGATCCACAGATTCACACTATCTGACAACATGGTCAATCAGAGCTTAGAGCTGGGCAGTCTTAGGTCAAGAGAATAGAGCTGTGTTCATAAGCTGGGCTCCCTCCAAATCCTCTGTTTCTTCATCAGTAAAAATCTGCTAATGGTTGAGAGAATTTCGTGAGGTACCACTCCCTTTAGATGCAGAAAATATACTGCTTTTTCATCTTTTCTCAGGATTCTTTCTTTCTGCATTTTTAATTGAAGTTTTGTTTTCACATGTTCAATTCACGGCTTCTCTTTGGGAAAGCAGCAGCATAGATAGGAATCTCAGTGCTCTAATGATCGAGTCCACAGTTTATACTTCATACCATCTAGTCTTTTCCTTCTCTCTCTCATGGAAAATCACATGATATATGCATTGAACTTAAGTGTACACATGTGGCTGAGAAGCCAGCACTGGTAATTAGGGTGATCCTGTTCTTCAGTGACTTGATGCCATCACACCCGACAGATGTTCAGTGGGAGATAATGTCTTTCTCCAGTAGACACAGCTCATACTCACAACAATCTGACTTTATTGATTTAATAAACTTGAATTTTTAAACTTATTATTTTTTTGTGTGTGTGTGAGTATAGGATGGCAGAGATGTACATATGGAGGTCAGAGGACAATTTTATAGAGTTGTTCTCACCATCTACATTTATTTATTTATCTTGTTTTTTTTTTCTTTTTTTTGGAGACAGGGTCTTACTATGTAGCCCTGACTGACCTAGAAATCACTATGTAGACCAGGCTGGACTCAAACTCACAGAGATCCACCTGCTGCTGCCTCCCAAATGCTGGGATTAAGGGTGTGTGTTCCTATGGTTACCTGATTCCTGCCTTTATGTGGATTCTAGGAACCAAATTCAGGTCATCAGGTTTGTGTGCAAGTGCCTTTACCTGCTGAGCCATCTCTCTAGTCCTTGCTATACATTAAAAATATAACCTAATCTAATGATAAAGACAAACACTTTGGAGGACAATCGAAGAAATAATTTTACCATTAAGGAAAATTAACCTTTATATGAAGAATTTGCAGTGGGTTGGAACATCAACCCCAAGGTGACTGGGTTTACTCTGCTTTTCTGGGACTACTTAAAAGGATTTTTTGAGAACATCTTTCTGTTTTTAAAATATTTTTTTTCATATGTACGAGTGTATTGTCTGCATGTAGGCAAGCACACCTGTGTTGTGCACTGACCATGGAGTACAGAAGAGGATGGCGGATCCCTTAGAACTGGAGGCTGAGATTCAAACCCAGGGCCTCTGCGAGAGCAGTCACTGCTCTTAACCACGGAGCCATCTCTCCAGCCTCCGGGAATATTTTTCATACATATACAAGCTACGTGTGCAATTTGCTGTAAACTCTGGAATATTTCCTCTTGTAAAATATAATTCTGTGATATAATTCTGTGATATAATTCTGTGATATAATTCTGTGATATAATTCTGTGATATAATTCTGTGATATAATTCTGTGATCTGGGCAGAACAGCATCATTTCTACTTTCAAATGAGTTGCTTTTTTCTGCATGAACAAGGTGTACATTCCAAGGCCCCAGGGATGCCTGAAGCCCCAGGCGGTGCCTGAGCTCTTTGTGTATTATGCTCTTTCCTGTATCTCAGACCTGCGATAGAATAATTTATAGATTCAGCAAATAAGAGACCAGTGCCAGTCAGCCTTGGCTCTACTGCATGATAAAATCATAGGGGAGTTTCTATTAGAATTAAACTTCTTTGTTTTTCGAGATTTCTTTCTATTTATACGTATATGTATATGTCTGTGTGCGTGTACATGCCACATGTGTATGCCTATGGAGGCCAGAAGATGGTATCAGATACCTTAGAATTAGAGTTACACATGGTTGTGAGCCATGCAATGTGGGTGCTGGGGCTCAGCTCACCTGGGAAAACAGCAAGTGCTCTTAACTGATGAGTCATCTCTCCAGCCCTAAAGTGAGACTTTATTTTTTTGTAGAATTACACATAATTGTCAAGAACAACACAAAATGACCCTGTGTGCCCTCTTCCTTGTTTCTCCTGAGCAGCTCAGTGGAGCCCAGCCAGCTGAGTCTCACTGTCCCTAGCTCATCCCACCCCTATCCCCCGACCCCCCCTCCAACCCCCCACTCCTGGAGCTGACAATTCAGACACAGAATCAGTGCCATGGTCTCACAGTGGGATGGAATATTAGAATGTGGGGGTGTCCGGGCTGAACCGCTTCTGGCCCTTCCCAGCCTCCGTCTTCCTCTCTTTACTGCCCCCTCCCCCAAGACTGAATGCATGTAGATTATTCATACTTTTCATTGTGGATGAAAATTTGACATCAGGTAAAATGTGTCCATGGCTTTAAAAAAAAAAAAAAAAAAGGAAGAAAAGAAGCAGCAACAGCTTTTCGCACTTTAAAGTATAGACTGCTGAAATTACATTTCATTACTGCATAGCTCTCTGAACTGCAAAGTGGTGTTTCAGCAGCTGAAAATGCCCGCTTGTTGAAATCTAGTCCTTTCTCAGTGATTCCTGTCAACATTCAGCAGATAATCTCCCTCAACTCTTGCCAGAAAATACATATCCACATATATTTATAACATAAATCTATATTTTCACTTATTGAAGAAATCGCCCCCAAGAACTGTTTGACTCTGCAAAAGATGTAATGAGGACGTACTGATTTTTTTAAACTTCCTGCAGTGAAGGTAAGGTTAACCCTTTCCTGGTGGAAGCAGCTTAAGCAAAGGTTTTCTGTCTCCAGGCTGAGGGTGGAATGTGCTGGTACAGATGGATTCTGTTATTACTGTTACATTTACTTATACATTTAAAAATTTTATTTTCATTTTATGTGTTTGTGTATTTTGCCTGCATGGTAAGTACATCTGTGAGTGCAATGCCCATGGAGACCAGAAGAGGGTGTTGGATCCTCTGGAACTGGAATTAGGGATGGTTGTTCGCCATCATGTGGGTGCTGGGAACCAAACCCAGATCCTTTGCAAGAGCAGCCAATGCTTTTAACTGCTGAGCCATTTCTCCATCCCCCTGAATTTTTAGAATTATGTTTTAATTTTTTTATTTGTTGAAGTATATAAGTCCGAGGACAATTTTCAGGAGTTGTAGATCCTACCTTCCCATGATCAAACTCAGATTGTCATGTTTGGCCACAGGTACCTTTACCTACTGAGTCATATCATCATTATTATTATTTTAAACAATAATTTTATTCAAATAATGTTATGTAACTATTACTTATTTGTTATTTTAAAAATTCATTTTTAACAGTGATACATTCATTTGGGGGGCAGGGTTCGAGGCAGGGTCTAGTGTAGCCCTGGCTGGCCTCAAATTCCCTGTAGTGGCTCAGGATGGACTTGAACTTCTGGTCCTCCAGCTGGCATCTCCCAAGTGCTGGGATTCCAGATCTGGCCACCACGCCCTTTTGCACATATGTGTAAAAGTCAAAAAGCAGTATGTTGCTTCCAGTGACAAAGAGCCACCTTCTAACACTTCTTTTCCCATTTGACATACATACCTCTGTCCTCCAAGGAACTGCTGGATATTCTTTCCTTCTTGCTATTGACTTTGAATATTCTAAATACGTACCCTCTAAAACACTTAACTTTTTGGGGTTCTGTCTCCTAGGTTTTACCTTGTGGTTTCTTACCAGTTGAGGTTTTAGCATTCTTAAAAATTCTCTGTCTTTCCCACCTCTCTTTCCCACTCCTTCCCAGTAAAATACTTTATTAAAAAAATATTTATTTTATTCTTATTTATGTGTATGTGTATGTCTGTGTGGAGGTGTCTGTACATGATTGCAGTACCTTCAGAGGCCAGAAGAGGGCCCAGGTTCCTTGGACCTGGAGTTGCAGGCAGTTGTGAGCTGCCCAATGTGGTTGCCAGATTCAGGCTGTCTGACGAGCAGTGTGTACTCTTACACATGCCTAGGCTTGGACTCAGCGCTCGCAATATTGTGACGGTAAATATTGTCCCAGGTGATCCAAGTGGGATTTAATATTTACATCTTTGTGTCAACTTTTCATTTCCCAAAGTAAATTTCCTTGAATGTGCCCAGCTTCCTCAGAATTTCTTACTATCTTCCACTGTCAATGCAAAACACTTCTTATCCGGTTTTTCAGCCTGTTGAACCTGCTCCCATCTTGGCCCCACCAGTTTGTCTGCTTATACCTGTGTCTATGTCTAACCACGTCTAACAGCGAGTTTGGCTGTCTTTGCCACTGCCTGGCTGTGACCGTGGGAGCTCTCTTTGTAATTCTTTTAATAAATTCCCCTTTCCCTGTCCCGTGAAGAGTACCTATTTTTCTGCATCTCTTAATTTGTCATTTAAGGTGATCATAGTTGCTATAATAAACAGACTTCAAAATGTGCTGGCTTAGAAGAATGGGGAATCAGTCTAACAACACCAGTGTCTAGTGTGACTCTCACTGGGTGACCGAGAGACATCTGTCCTCTCCTTCTTATGGTTCTGATGTTCTTTAGAATTCTAATATCCCTCAAGGACATTGATGTGTTTGAGCAAGCATTTCCCTAAACACCCCAGATTCATCACACATTGGATTGAATCAGTCTTTGGTTATTGCATGTTCAGAAACCTTTACTCCAAATGATCTGCAACCCTCACATTCAGTTATGTGATGTGAGATCACTAAGCCCTCTTTGGAGTATTATCAACTATTGATGGATGTCGGGGGGGAGGGAGGATCATTGTCTTCCGATACTTACCCACTGATAAGTCCACCAGACTCCAATTGATAATAGTTTCACATGCATGTTCATGTGGACTTCTCTGATTAAACTTGGTGGGTTGCAGAACACACAGAAAAGACATGAATGTGGGGAGAGGACTTGTAGGAAGGGGAGGAGGCTGACAGGGGTGGGAGGGAAAGGAAAGAAGGAGGCTTGAGAGAATCAGAACATATTATGTCCATGTATGAGATCGTCAAAGAATGTAGAGATGATTAAAAGTATAAAAGAAGAATCACACTACGAAGGCTATGCTGGGGCTGAGTGGATTAGGGTAGCAGTTGGAACTCTAGCACAGACAAGCTTACACCCTGCTATCTGACTGAAATTGGGGTTTGTTCAATAGCTGAGAAGTTGATGATAAGCTCACAAGGGTGCTGGATCATCACATTTTGGTACCCATCCATGTGGCCCCAGTTTTCTGAGCTCAGGACACAGTGGTGAGGTTAGGGTACAACACTACTCAGTCAGGTTATTGGTGGATGTTCCAAGCCCCTGTCCTTTCACCAGTATGGACCATCAGCCATCACAGACTTCTCCTTTTGGGAAACAGGCAACAGCGGTCCCTGTCAGCCTAAGAGGACACGCTAAACCCAATCAGATTAATAGAATATGTGGGAAGCATCCTGGGTACAGTTGCATCTGGATTTCTGGTTTTCCATATTTGGGGGTCTGAGTTTATCTTCTGTGTGATCACCACTGCACCCAGCAGCAGTATTCTGAAGTTGTCAGTAAGTAATACAGTCGTCTCCTCTCTATTCTCAAGTTCCCTTCTCAAAGAGAAAGATCTGGGTGAGGCAAATACCATCTCTCTAGAAATCTGGTGGCACTTTGAATTCCTTACTAGTGCCTGGCGAATGCCTTGTGCATTTTTGAGGTTCCCCAAACTGTCTTTGCCTCTGTGAACCACACCCTGGCTTGTGATGAAGGACCAGGACAACGCTTTGGATGCAGAAAGATGAATGGAGACCTCTGATTTCAGAGGGAAGAGCAGTGGTCACAGTTGGTGATGTTACTTGTGCACATGGCTAGGAAAGTCACTTAATGTCAGTATGAGACTCCTCTCTGAAGAGAGGGGTCCTGGAGGAGGCAAATCGGTTAATTTGGAGATGAAAGTGGGTTAAAGGTATAAGATCTTATATTTTCTTTATTCTTAGCACTCTGTCCTGGCACCAGACCTCACTGATCCTCCCACAGTCAGGGGCTAAGCCTGGCATCCAGACACTCCTGTGGTACTAGATAAAATAAAGGAGGATAAAAGACATCGTTGGGGGGAATTTTTGCTTTATTTTTGAGGCAGGGTTTCATGTAGTCTAGGCTGGCCCTGAAGTCACAATGTTGCTGACGTTGACCTTGAACTGATCCTCCTGTCCCTTCCTCCCAAGCATTAAAGGCATGCCCTACTCTGCCCACTTTACTTGGTACTGGAAGGAACCTAGCACTTCCAGACTGCTAGGAAGCACCCTACCCACTGAGCTACATTGTTCCCTCCTAAGTGCTATTGTTAGATAAAAACTTTTTCATCATCTATGACTATAAGTGAGATTTGTGTTGAATTTGCCTTTTTATAATCCTGGTTTTGACATAGAACTAGTTTTACAAATTGCTGTTTAAATTAGTTGGATAGATGTTTATCTTTTTCTCATCTCTGAACATTTTAATAGGAGGTGGATTATTTATTGACTTCTTGAAGGTTAGAAAAAAAATTATAAAACCATCTGTGCTTGATGTCGTGTGGGTGGATGGGTGTGGGACTTCTGAGCTGAATCGAAATCTTAAATGGTTGTTGATTACTGTGTTTTCCCATCCATCACTGAGTCAGTTTTAGAAACTTTTGCATTTAAGAAAACCATTATTCCATCTCATCTTTAAACGGTTTTGACAGAAGTTTATTCTTAGTCACTATAGCCCTGCCCCCTCTTTTTCAGACCTGTGTAGACCAGGTTGGCCTTGAACTCACAGAGATCCATCAAGTACTGGGATTAAAGGCATACCTCATCAGTCTTGGACTCCTTCTCCTTCTTGATATACACTTTGTATGCTCTTCTCCTTTGTTTTAATTTTTGTTTAACCTCTCTTCCCATATAACAGTTATTATTATTTATTATTACTTTTATTATATTTATTATTTATTTATTTATAAAGTACCAACTTTTGGGTTTGGCAGTAATCCCACAAGATGAATCTCTTCTATATTTCTTATGGTCAAACCATGCAGGTATCTAGCTGCATCTTCGCCTGTTACCACCAGGGTGTGGGGTGGGATGAATTCCACAGCATTACTTGAAAACAAAGGTTCCAGAAAAACCTTCACTGGGAAGAAACACAGAGGCCAAGTTTAAGTCAGAGGAAAAATCAGTGCCTTGCTTCTCCCATCCTTCTCCAACACCCCCAGGGAGACCTGCTGGTGGAGCTGTTGCTGGTCCACAAGGTGGGTCTTCCTCTCCAGGGGAGGGCCCGCTTTCAGTTGCAGTAGCTGCCCTTAGACTGATAGTGGGAAACGAAAAGGATGCTGGGTGCCAGGCTGTCTGGATTTGGAGGCTGGCCCCTTTGGGTGCTGTTGGTGGCATCAGCTACCTAGCACTTTGTTAATAACCTTCCTGATTGTTGATGGGGACATCAGTCATCACTTCCTGAGGAAGCTGAGCTTGGGTGCACCATTCCCACTAGGTAGAAAAGGAGAAAGACTTCATCTGGCTTCCATGCGATCATTGTGACATTGTTCTTTTGAGGACCAGGCCATTTCATCTGCCCATTGGTTCTGTGCTTGAGATGCAGTATCATCTCCTGCTGGTGCATGGGTTATGCTGATGTTCCTGTAGTTGAATCAGAGTTTGTTATGTGTATTTTGAAGTTATAGATGTGATCATAAAGCTTCTGATGACTTTCATCTTTTCAGGTGGATTATCCTTTTTATTCTGTATATTCTAGTTTCATCTCTATTCCTGGGATAAAAACCCTGACCAAAGGCAACTTAGGAAAGGAAAGGGTTTATTTGTCTTATACCTTTAGGTCACAGTCCATCCCTGAAGGAAGTCAGAGGAGGGTCAAGGCAGGAGTTTGAAGGGGGAACACTGCTTGTTGGCTCGTTTTATACCCCCAGGACCAGGACCGCCTGCCCAGGGAATGGTGATGCCCACAGTGGCCCAGGACTGCCTACATCAGTGAACAATCAAGACAGTCTCTCACAGACATGCTCACAGACCAACCTATTAAAGACAGTTATTCACTTTAGACTCTATTTTTAACCCAAGTAATTCTAAGCTGTGTCAGGTTGGCGGTTAAAGATAACTAAGACAATGTGTTAAGGAAAAAATTTTAAAAGATAAGCTTTTATTTTTCAATAGTTTAAATTTATGGAAAAAATGTGAGGACAGTTTCAGAGAATATTCACAAATCTGTGTCCTAGATCCAGATTTCCCCATTAATAGCACCTTATGTTAGTAAGGTGTATATGCAACAGTCGAACCACTGTTGATAGCTTATTGCTAACACAGATCCATACTCCATACTTGAATCAATTTCTTTCATTTCTTTCCCCTGTCCCTTTCAGTTCCAGGATCCCGCCCAGGCTGCTACCTCACACTTAGTTGTCGTGTCATCGTAAGCTCTTCGTACTGTGACAGTTTGTAAGATTTCCCTATTTTTGATACTTTGCCAGTTTGGGGGTATCAGAGAATCAACTGGAACTTGTCAAATGTTTTCTTCTTCATGATTTGATTGGTATCACCATGACTCATGTGTCGCTACCGTCAAGCTAACTCTGTCCTGCTGATCTTGCCTGTGATCTCCTGTGGACATAGCATTTGCCAAGTCTCTTCACTAAGTTCCCCTCTCCCTTCTGTGTCATTTGGAAGGAAGTCAAGTACTTAAGGAGTGGCAGTGGAATCCCTGCATAGGAGACAGATCTATCCTCTCGTTTAGTTAATTAATTAATTTATTTATATCAGTATGGACTCTGGGATATTTATTTTGCTCTGTGTGATTAGAATCTTCCGGCATTTAAATTGCTCATACTGTTCTAGCTGTGGCCACTGGGACCTTTCAGGCAGCTTCTGCCCTCAACAATGCAACTTTTTGAGTTGCTACACTACAGAATGTTCCAACTCATCTTCTAGATCTCTTACCCCAACCCTACAAACAATCATTCCTCTAAGGAACTCTTGTTATTTTCTCCATAGAGTGATATTTAAAACCAAGGTCTGATTACCAGACTGGGGTGAGCTCTAGCTTTATGCCACTGCTGTAATAAAACACTCTGAACAAAAGCAGCTTGGGGAGGAGAGGGTTAGTTTCATCTCACTCTTTCAGTCCATCACTGGGGGAAGTTGGGGCAGAACTCAAAGCAGGAGCTTGGAGGCAGGAACCGTGGAGGACCACTGCTTGCTGCCTTGCTCTGAGGTTTATCTTAGCTAGCTCTTTCTAATACAGCCCAGGTCTATCTGCCTAGGGATGGTGCTGCTCACAGTGGGCTATGCCTTTCTATATCAATTACGATAAACAAGACAGCCCCCCACAGGCTCATCTGACCTAGGCAATTCCTCAATTGAGACTTCATCCCCTCTCAGAAGACTCTAGTCTGTGTCAAGTTGACAATGAAAGTTAACCAGGGCAAGCCATCATTATTTCTAGGTCCTCTCAGTTGACGGAGCAAAGAAATATGTATTCACCTGTAGATGTACATGGCTGTAAGTATTTCAAGATGTAACCATCTGTATTTATATGGAGCTCTACAGGAGTTCATATTTACGCCTCTAACCTTAATTCACAGATACACAGAGCAGAGCTTTCTAACCTGTTCCCCTTGCTTATCTGTAGCTTTCCATTCCAACCATGAAAAACCTGT
Source organism: Eospalax fontanierii (assembly GCA_035773235.1). Classification (NCBI taxonomy): domain Eukaryota; kingdom Metazoa; phylum Chordata; class Mammalia; order Rodentia; family Spalacidae; genus Eospalax; species Eospalax fontanierii. The sequence continues at coordinate 54,312,657 of CM069542.1, read as the reverse complement.
CAGCTGCCATTTCCACGCATTCACTTACCTGCTCAATTAACAGTATCAGAATGATTCACTCATACCCCTGGCAGAAACAGCTTCATCTACCATACAGACCACAGTGCAATGGCAATCGCTTGGACTTTGGCTTTAAACTCTACTAATTTCCAGAGTTATTCAGATCTGAAGCTTGTCACATCTAGTAATATAATCATAAATTACATTGCAGTTGCAATTGTAATACAATTTGATTGCTTTGTCACATTCTGCAGCCGTTCCTTCCTATCAAGATTTTTAAATTGGGCTGCAGAGATGGCTCAGTGGTTAATAGCACTGACTGCTCTTGCAGAGGACCCAGGTTTTGTTCCCAGCACCCACATGGTTGGCTAACAATCATCTGTAACTCCAGTTCCAGGGGGCCTGGCACCCTCTTTTGGCCTCCGTAGGCACTGAAAGACATGGGTCCACTCACATGCAGGCAATACACTCATAAAATAATGATAAATCAATAAAATATTTTTTAAAGACCTAAATCAACTTTGAGTCATAATTAAGATAATAAGTGGCATCAATTTAAAATGTAGCTCAGTGAGCTCTGATAAATCTGATAAATGCAGAAAGTGACTGCCATACTCAGGAACCACTTCTACAAGCAAGCAGGACCTGGAATAATTCCCTCATTGCTTCAAGCACTTCCTGGGATCCCTGTTCTGTCAACCTGATGCCATCCCTGGGCGGCTACTACTTGTGCCTTTGATTCTTTTGTTATTGTTTTTGTTGTTACCCTAAATCAGAGTATATCTTTTGAATGAGTCTGAGATTCATTTATAGATTTGTGTGTATCAATAATTTTCTCTTTTAAAAAAGAACCAACATTCGACTTTGTAGATGCATCATGGCTTATCTTGTCACTTGTTGAAGAACATTTAGTTGGTTCCAAGTTTCCAGCCAATATGAGTGAACAAAATTGCCATGAACATTTAAAAATATATTAATTTAAGGTTTTGTCTTATGCATACGAATGTATTGCCTGCGTGTATGTACGTGCACTTGTGCTGTGTGGTGCCTTCAGAGGGCAGGAAAGGGGGTCAGAGCCCCTGGAACTGGAATTTCAGACTTGTTGTTAGTCTCCATGTGGGTGCTGGGGACCAAACCCCTGTTGTTTGCAGGAACAGTCAGTGCTCTTAACTACTGCGCCATCTCTCCAGCCCCTTTCGTTCCTTGAGCATTTATAGGGAGCAGTTGTGTGGATATGCTATTTCTCTGCTCTTATGTAAAATAACTTGGAGTCAAATGTCTGACTCATACAGTGAGTATAACTTCACTTTAAGAAAGAACTTAACATTTTCCTAAATTGACTGTATCACTTTAGTTCCCACCAGTGGTATATGAGGGTCACTGCACTTGCCCGTGATTTCCTATTTGGATTCTAAATGCACATTAGGTGAGTATCTGAGGCCAGATGGACATGTATGTCATAGAAACCGAGATTTCCTGTTTTGCTCTAACTTTATCTCCTCCTGTCCCTATCTCAAGGTATGAGTAAATTCTAGTTTAGCAATGATAATTTCAGTTTTAGAAATTGGAGGAGTGGGCTTAGCTGTCTCAGAGATAAGTTCTAAAATGAGCTGGGCCTGGGTTTAGATGCTGGTTGGGGAGATTAGAATGAGAGACAAGCTGGGGACATATGTAACTAGAACGGAGTCCTTTGGGAGATCTAGGTCTAGAACAAGGGATGGGGGAGTTGCATGGACAGGCCCACGGGGTAGTTCCCTGAAAGCAGTACTCTCTTTCATTTTGTAGTCCCATTCTTCTCACAGTGACTAAGAATGTTGACTATCTTTTCATGTGCTTAGTGATTATTTGCTTATCATATTTAAAGAAGCAGATTTCCAAGTCCTTGGCCCATTTAAAAATGAACGTGTAATTGTATTATTGATCAATAAGGGTTTTAAAGTATATGTTTGAATACCAAGATTGTGTTGGGTATGGTTTACACACAAGGCCACTTAGTGTCTTCTCACTTTTTGGGGTCAAAAATAAAATCAGATAAAATTTTATTTTATTTATTACATTTCTTTGTGTGTGTGTGTGTGTGTGTGTGCACATGAGCATGCATGTGGTGCTCTCTTCTTCCACCATTTGCATCCCAGGATCAAGCTCAGGTAATCAGGCTGGGTGGCAGGGACACTTGAACACTAGCCCAACTTTTAAAAATGTAGAAACTGTTGCATACTAAAGAACTCTACAAAGCCCAGGAGGTCTCAAGCTGAAAATGGTGATAAAACTCGTGGTTATGGGACAGCTTATGAAGCAGAAATGAAGTATCTACTTATTTATTCATCCTTTCATTTAGCTACTTAGTTATTGAGATAATCTCTCACTGTGTAGCCCAGGCTGACCTTGAACTTATAGTCCTTCTGTCTCACCTCCCGAGTACTAGGACCCCAAGTGTGCTCCACCATGCTCAAGCCTGAGTGTTTTCACATGATCACTTATTTTAGGGCCAGCAGAGCTTTTTAAGCTGGTTTCTGTGTAGCTACAAGACTTTATTTCACTGAATCAAGCTGGCAAGAATGTGTGTTTCATTTATAACTAGAGCTGGAGTTTAGGGAAAATACTGAGAATGGATTTCTTTAGCTTTACCTAGTATGAATAAAGCTTTTGAAACCCCATTGTTTACATTTCTTTGAATTGTGTTTCCAAATTCCTCACATAGGGTTATATTTCTGTTTTAGGAGAGAGAAATAAGATTTCCTGAATCCCACTATATTCTCTTGATTTTCATACCATTTTTATTCATATGTTTAAAAATAATGAGTGACCACAACAAGCATTCAATTACTTTTCTGCGATAGGTATATACTAAAACTTTCAAAGCATTTTTTATTTAAAAGGTATATGATAATAAGTCCTTGGTTAATTGTTGATTATTACTCATGCAAGATTATATATTTCATTATCATGTAAATGTATATACACTTTATAAATAGTAATTTTATTCCATGAAACATTAACTGAAACATTAATCCACAATTAATGTCAAATATTAATTTTAAAGATTACATGACAATATCACAAAGAAGTGAAAGTTATCCTATAAACTAAAATTTTTAAGCATTCAGATCTTCAGTTCCTTCACATGGTCGTCTTGACTGTTGACTCAATCAATACTGAGCTATTTCTTTCATATTCTCATGATCCTGGTCAAATCACAGATTGCTGTCACAGCCCTGTCAGCATGGGCACAAGGTCTGTTCTGCTACAGAGACGTTCAGATAGTTTTCTTAGAGGTGCACTGCCCCTTATTTGTGATTTCAGTTTTGTTGGGAGTGTTGCCATGTTTCCTGGTTTGGACTTGGCTCCCTCTCTGACTTCTCAGACCTCATGACAGTCACCTATACCTCTCCGTGTGCTTCTTTCGGTAAAGTGTTCACTCAGAGATGTAGTCTGTACTCAACTGTCAAGCACTGAAGTGCACAGCAAATGCTATTTAGTGGCAGCCTGTTTAATCAAGGTTAGCAACACAGTACAGAATCACATGATAACATCACCAATTTATGGTCAGGCTTTGCTTCCAAAACGTTTCATTTCTTAAAACCACTCGCATCACCAATCCAGATGTACTGAAGTTTACATTGCTTGCAAGGACACTGGCAGTTGTTGGCCATGACCACAAACACAGTCGAGAATGGAAACTGGACCCTCTCCCTCCTACGCACCGCTTGCACTCTTGACCCTCAGCCTAAACTCCTGTTCTCTCTTTCGATTTGAGTCAGTGGATTCCTTCCAACCAAAGTCTCCTTGTAAATTGAGACACTTTAATTTCCACAGGAGAATTATAATACTCTACCATTTTTGCCCCCTTGGATTGGAAAACATTCATTTTCCAGTAAATGATGTGAAAGGATTTCTGCACAGACACGTAAGTCTTCAGTTGTTAATATGCACTAATTGCTCTGGAGTTTATACGTAGGAGTAGAATGATAGACTAGAGTTGGCTTTAAAATCTCAACATTTTCCACAGAAGAACTTTTAATTTAAGATCTCATCAATCATAGGCAGGAGCTTCACTGATCTATAGTCTTAGAAAAATGCAGCGTTGCCAGTTTAATTAAAAAATTACAGTTTATTTTTTCTGACTAATGTGCTATTCTCTATTATTTATTTTTAATTAACTAATTAGTTTATTAATTTTTTGTGACAAGATCTCCCTGTAGCTCTAGCTGGCCTGGAATTTGATATGTCAAGCAGGCTGACCTGGAACTCACAGAGTCCCTCCTGCCTTGCCTCCTGAGTACGAGGATGAAAGGCATGCATGTCAAGCCTGGCTGCTTGCTCGGTAGCTATCCTCTCGTGCTAGCAAACCTTGCTTGGTAATAACTGAGTGACAGCTGGATCTTAGAGGCAATGGAAATGACTGAGGTGGGGGCAGATATCCAAGTAGCAGTCTATTCTTTTTTTTCTTATAGAATAAAGCTAGAGGAGATGAACTCAAGTCCCCTTTGCATTCCACAGCCCTGAAATCTGATGGCTTCCCAGTGTCTTTAAGGATTTCTGGGTAACCTGTCTTATACGGTCACCTGAGTGTGTCTCTTCTAAAAGTCGTGTCCAGCTTTATTGTGGTTCCTCAGGCGTCCTGTCACTGGTCCAACTGGAACTGAATTCCTTTCCTAGCTGTCTCATGGGCCCACTCTCTCCAGCCCTTCTGTGTCATGCTGTGGGAGACAGAGAGCCACATCTCAAACCACAAAGGACTTAGAGTGGAAATTCCTGTTCTTGTCCTCTGGCTGCCCCACTCTCTCTCTGTACCTTGAGTGCTTTCTTCTCTGCTCTTCTCTCTCTGGCACAGAAAAATAAACTTCCATTTTCTTGTGCGTAAGACCTCCGCTCTCTCCACCTCTTTCCTTGAAGCATGTTTCCAAACTCTCCTCTGCAAATCTAAACATTTGGCTAAAATTTAGAAATTGCCTCGTATAGGACCCTGATTAGGCAGAGAGACAAAGGTCCGTCCTCTCTCCCAGTCTTTTGTCTGGACACAGAGTGGTTCCTTCTTCTAAGAAGTTCAGTGGATATTAAAAGAGGAAACTGGAAGACTATTAGCAAAGTATGAAGAGCACGTGTCTCTGAATGTGATTAGAGCTTTTTATATTGTTTTTACTTTCCACATAGTCTCGGAAGTGGCGTCTTCTCTGAGAGGTCAGTCCCTTTGAGGAAAACTTAACTTTTGTTTGGGAACAAGGATTTCAGGATAACAAGTAGGGCACAGGGGTACAATTTGGGGAATAAAATAAATATGGGCTTAAATTTTGCTCCTTCTTCTTGCCAATTGAGTGTCCCTGGCATATAACATCACCTCCTCTCACTTAAATGGAGCTCTGGCCAGCAGTAAATCAGATTATATATTATTTTTAAATTACATTTATTTATTTATTTATGTGTGCGCATGTGTGTGTGTGTGTGTGTGTGTGCGCACTAATGCGTATGGTCAGAGAATAGCTTTCAGGCATCGGTTCTTTCCTTCATTATACTCTATGAGTCTTGGGGATCAAATTCACATTGTCAGATTTGGTGGCAAGTGCTCTTACCTATGGAGCCATCTCACCAAACCCTGGATGATGTATTTCAAGTGTTAACATAAACTGCTGTGCACCAAGTTAAGCCCAGGAACCTGACAAGCGCCATTTAAGAGGTTTTTATTATTTATTTATTTTATTATTTATTTTCAGTGTGTGTATGAAAATAATTAATAATTAATAAAATGCTTAAGGAAAACTTTAAAAATTGCGTGTGAGCACACGACCTGTGCTGTGCTTCCTTTAGCTTTACTTGTTGCCTGAAATCCTGACGAATGATTGCATGGCTTATGACCCCTATCTGTGTCATCATTACAGCTCTATTTGATTTTTATTCTTATGGTGAAATTTTAGTAAGGAAGACAGGCTTAATTAATTAAGACATTTCCAGCAAGTTAATACACTGCAAGTGTCCAGCATTTCAAGAGTGGTCAAAGACATTTCAAAGAGTGACCTGCTTTACTGTGCTTTATTGGATACAGATCTGGGCTAGAGACTTGCTCTGTCTCCTGTTGGCTCTGTGACTGTGAGTAGATCAACTTTTAGGACTTTGTTTTTCACACTACTCAGTGGGGAAGTTGGTTCCTTCCTGCACTTATCTGACAGCCACAGATTAAATCTTGCTATGACTGCAAGCCAAGAACATTGGATTTTCTAAAGCTTTCACCACCCAGATTCTAGTTCTAACATCTACTCTTTGATTCTATTATTCTGAAATGTGATAACTACCAAAGGACTGTATGGAAATTGTGCGCTTTTATTCATTCAAAAGAGAAGGCACCTAGGACTGAGCATCATAGCTTCTGATTAGCCAGTTATAATGATTCCAAACAAAGACAACCTATCATTGTACTTAATGTTTTTCTGAACTACATGGCCAGGAAATGCCCCGTTTCCATTAGAGTTTTTAAACTTTTAGTGGGCTTATCAAAGTATAGCATCTGCATATAGACCCCTTATTATACCTCTGTCACGTGCTTACCTCATTGCTTCTGAGTCTTCCTAATGACCACCTCTGGGACAAAGAGGGGACGACGGGTGCTTTTAGTTACCACATCAATGGAATGAATATTTTGGAAAGGTCTATGAGTCTAAGTCATTATATCTTCTTAATATTGAAAACTGTTCCAATTTATCTATTCTTAACCTTTGAGGCTTACTAAGGAACCCAGAAACCCCAAAACAGCACAGTGAGAAATGGTCTTTAAGTCAGAGAACTGTTCATGGCACTTTCAATTTTGAGTATGTTAGGAGATGCTGCGTGAGGCAGGTCATCCATTGTATAGATGGAAAGTGACTTACTCATCCAGGAAATAAGTACCCCAGAAACCTCAACGAGCCATGTCCTCATTTGGTCATGGGCCAAATGGTTTGGCCAAACCACTGGACTGAGATGGGAAAACTTGGATTCAAAATAATAATTAGCTGTAGAAGGTCAGGGAAAAGGATGTTCTCAAAACATGCTTGAATCTCAGCTTCCACTGAACAGAGCGCTCGTGCATCGCCTTTACTCGTCCCACTCCATCCTCGTACCCCAAAGCAGAGTTCCTGCTTATTCAGTGACCCTCCGGGAACAAGCAACATTTGGCTAATGATTTGATAATGCTCATAATGGAAACAACACTAGAAAAAGGCACCTCAGGCTCTGGATGCTGCAGGATTGTCATTTAGCTGGATTTAACACATTTTGAGACTCTTGTATGGGCTGGGATTTCAGGAATACAGTAAATTTTCTGTTGTTCCTTTGTCCTTAGGGAGCTCCCAGGGAAACTAGAAGTTATAGCACGTCCACACAGATCGATAGTCATGAGATGATTTCAGATGAAATTATGTGGGTTGCTGGATTGTAGCATTGTCCTTTGGAGATAATTGCTGCTCGGTTTCCAACACAGATGTTCAGTGCCAGAAATTTTGGGGAGGGATGTGACTGACATCCTTGATGTTATTTTGGAGATTATCTAAGCTTAATTTGTAAGTCAGACCTGAAAACATAGTAGAATTAGCTAGAAAGGTTGTAAAAAGAATTGGGGCCAAAGGAGGCATCATGATCAAATGACCCAGTCAAGTGCTGTATAATATCCTCTGTGGAGCTGAACAACTGGATCTGTTTGCCTAAAGACCTTGACCTTCATCTTTGACATCTGGTTCCACTGAAAACAAGAATCAATGGAGTCCACTGCTTTTTCTCTGTTGTGCTATTTAATTGTGTACACAAAGAAAAAGACTCCTGGAGCACTTATTTTTAGCACAGAGCAATTTCCAAAGCTTTAAGGCTTCATTTGCAGGACGTGCTTGTCATGGCTCATTTTATTAGAATGAATTGCCAAAATAGCATTGCATGTACATGAACTTCAAGAGGGTGTATGTGATGATAGAAACAATATTTGATAATAGAAATCAATGTTTACCAATCAGGTGTCTACTCAGCAGCATGCTAAGAAATGTAGACACTTGTTATTTTTAACTGCAAAAAGCCTGAGGCTATAAGTATTAGTCTTGTGACTTTACTCAAGCAAATGCTGGGATGGACAGGGACGAGGCTGCGTGGTGATTGTGTAACCAAGCCATCACCAGCACGCCCAATCTACTTCGGCACATCCGTGCACACACACACAAACACACACACACACACACACACACACGCACACACTTGCCTGACATTTAGTCAATGCTAAACTGAAAGATGAGCAGAGGTTGCAGGAGGCAGTCTTCAGAACGCTGACTGAACTTGGGGAGACCTTCCCACCTCCCTTCCAAGAACCCCTCTATTAAATGGCGAAGACCCTTGGCAATGAGCAAATATAAGTTTCTAGCTAACTAGGCATTACAAAGAAAGTTTTGCTCTGAAGCCTCACAGAGAATCAACTGAATGAAGTCTCGATCCTTGAGACTCCAAGTGGCATCTCAGTTCAATACCACATGTGAATGGTATGCCAAGTGGGTGCACTGAGTGGCTGAGGCATTCTGGGAGTCACTGTTTTCTCCACTTCTAGAATCATTAAGAAGTGAGAATTGAAATCCCAAGCAGACAGTTGGGAAATTGGACTTTGAAAGGGCCAGGTGCCCAAATGTCCCTTTCTGTGTTAGCTAAGTTCTGAAAGGGGTACCCCTCTCCCACTCAGGAATTTCCCCATCATCCTGTCATACAGATACACCATCTCACCCTAAGGAATCCCAGAAACTGAGAAAAAATCCAGACTTGCTGCACTAGCTTGCACCTGCAAGCCCAGCACTTGGGAGGTGGAGGCAGGAAGGATCAGGAGTCCAAAGTCCTCTTTAAGTACATGATAATTTCAAGGTCAACCTGGGATATGTGCCAGCTCATCTCAATACAAAACAAAACAAACACAAACAACATTCCCCAACAGCAAAACACACCCAAATAAAAATAAAATAATAAAGTAAAATTTAAAACCTTCCTGATAAATTATGGAAAGTTTTTGAGATCCCTACTTTATTTTTAAACATAACAATAACTAAAACAAGTCAAATCATCACACTTCCTTATCAGTTTTCAATATTTCCTTATTTGCAAGCCTAGAGAATTAAGGTCTAAATCCTTAGCCTGATATTCAAGGCCCTTATGAGATAGGTCAGTTTATATTTTAGTTCAATAATCAACAGCATCCTTTCATGCACCAGAGATGTACAAAGAGGCATAAGATCCGGAATTGAAATTGACCTTGAAAACTCATTGAAAGTAACCTTGTAATCATAGCCAAGTTCTAAGTTCGGTTTTCTTAATTTAAGATTTATTTATTTTTTAGTTATGTGTGTGTATACAACATATATATGTTTATGTATGTGCAGTGTGTGTGTGTGTGTGTATGTGTGTGCGTGCGTGCGAAGGAAGTCAGAAGAGGGCATCCGATCCCCTGGAGCTGGAGTTCCAGGCTGTCATGAACTAGGTAGTGCTGGGGCTAAGAACTGAACTCTGGTCCACTGGAGCTCTCTTAACAGCTGAGCCATCTCTCCAGTGGGGTTTCTCGCTCTAAAATGAATATGGGTGTTGGTTCAAATGAGAATGTCCCCCATAGGCTCCAAGTATTTAAACCCTTGGCCTCAGTTGGTGGTAGTGTTTGTGGAGCGTTAGGAGGTATGGCCTTTCGGCATGTCACTGGGGCAGACTTTGAGAGTGGATAGCCATGTCCCAGTTCCAGTTGCTCACTCTGCCTCTTGTGCCTGTTTGAAGATGTATGGTTTGATTAGTATCTAATGGTCTTAAAAGTTGGCAAGCATTTATTTCATTATCTCTTCTAAATCTAAGAGGTTACATTTATAAGAATGTTTACCTCTCTTTAAAAGTTCTAATGTGGGCTGAAGAGATAACTCAGTGGTTAGAATGCTTGCTGTTCCTATAGAGGACTAGAACTTGGTTCCTAGCACCCACACTAGGAAGCCCACAATCACTAGTAATTCTAGCTCCAGGAGATCTGGCACCCTCTTTTGGCCTTCATGAGTATCTCCACACACATACACATACATACATAAAATTAAAATAAAATAAAATAAAATAAATCTTTCTATGAATTTTATATGGCAAATGAAAGTTTGCAAATGTGGCTAAGTTATGGACTGTGAAATGGGATAGCCATCCTGAATTATCTCAGGGAACCCAATTTAATTCATTGAACTCTTAAAACAGAGAGAGATTTCTTCAGTTGGAGCAGAGATGTGGACAGAAGTAGAGGTCAGAGACTGGGAGCATGAGGGGCTCTGCCCACCATCAATGGCTTTAGAAGGTCAGAAGGAGACCATGAGCCAGGAATTATGGGTGATTTCTTGATGTTGAGAACTGTCCTACCCAGCAAGGACACTGGGATAGGGGTCACTCAACAGCAAGGAACTGAACCCTTCCAATGACTTGTATGGGCCTGAAGCAGGCTCATTCTTGGGATCTGTGGTCAGGATGTGGGTCTGCTGACATCTTGGTTTTAGTGCACTTGTGTTGGGCTTCTCCACCACATAAATGGTGAAGGAATAAATTCGGGTTGTTCTATGAGGTCAGATTTGCTATAATTTGTTATTGCAGTAATAGAAAATGAATACGTTCAAAACGTTTCATACATTAAACATTTACTAACAAGCTCTTTCTTATCTGTATTATAATTCATGCCAACATCAAGCACAAAATACAATTCTATATATTGGATTTATTTTATCCCCTCTAGAATTGATTCTGAACCTTCTTGCACAAAAGATGTTAAAGTGATACTTGACCTTGCAAAGTAACTTGGGGCTGTCCTCCTACAGAAAATTTGGATTATCTCCTCAGCTAGATGAGGCTGCTTATTGACCAGAGCTTTTGATCCACCCATGAGATCATAAATCTTCAGAGCCTTTTCTCCCCGACCCAGGCACCTAGTCTGAATCTTTTGTATCAGCTCAGGGCCATCTGGGGACTCCAACACTAGACTTTGTAAATGAGATTGGATTCACAACTGGTATTCCCAGAGCTCAAGATATGCTCTAATTAACCTTTATCTCTGGATCAGAACTGATGTAGCTCTGAGCAGCCGGCCCAGTTACCACACTGCTAGATTGCATGCAACTAATCAATAAATGGCTCCATCCTGAGTTCTTACAGATTCTGTTATCTATCAGGCCCACAGTGCTTATATTTAAGTTGCAAAGAGTTGTGCTCAGAGAGCCTCAAGGATAGGGTGCACAGCAATGGCTGGGCTACAGCAGTGTTAGTGACAGAAACCAGCTCTCTCATTCCCTGGCACAGCTTTCCGGCCTCCCAAATTCAGTGTAGTTTGACTTTTAAACACAATGCTCATGCTCCTGAAGGAAATCTGGTTTTCTTAAGGAAAATTTAACAGCTGAAGAGTAAAATTTTATTTTTTTAATTAATTTATTTTTATTTACACGTATGAGTCTTTTGCCTGCATGTGTGTAAATGCACCATGTACTTGCAGCACCTGTAGAGTCCAGAAGATGGCATTGGATCCCCTGGAACTGGAGTTACAGGATGGTTGTTAGCCACCCTGTGGGTGCTGAGACCTGAACCTGGATCCTCTTCAAGATCTGCCAGTGCTCTTAGACACTGAGCCATCTCTCCAGCCCCAAACCTTGTTTTCATAATGCAGGAAACACTTTGCATTTTGAAATTTTAATACGTGATTATACAGAATTACCCTACACAGAGGATAATGCTTCACCCAGAAGCCATAGGTTGCCACATAAAAAGACCAGGTGTGGCATATCTCCTTTTGAAGTGTTGGTCAGGGATGTTCCAGGGACCCCCAAACAGTACTCCATTGCCATTACACTTGGTTGCTCCCCAGAACTGATGCTAACACCCTGCTGCTGAATATACCACACACTTTGACAGGACAGGAAGACACCAAGTTGATACTGACCAGAAAGTTTCCTTCTGCTGGCTAGCTTTCATAGTGCTAAAGGGTGCTATATAGGCTTCTGGGGGAAAGGAGTCATCAACAGTCTATTGTGGTATGAATCACAATAGTGATCAATGCAGCAAGATATGCCTCTGTGCACAACAGTGGCAGGAATGTTACAGAGACAATCAACCGCTTTCTATTAGAATTAAGGTTCGCTCCATGAGACAGAACTCAAGCCCGGCAAATCTGATTAAGAATCTTTGATCCCAAGATAAAGCTATTACTATTATTTTGGCAAATGGACATAGTACCAAATTGACCTCTAAACACACATCTCTCAGCCAGTTGGTAAGTGCAGCTTTCAGACCTCATCAGAGAAGTTTCTTTGTACAATGGATGGTAGTTAACACAGAAACTCACAATTTACCAAAGTGTGAAAATTAGTGTCTGTAGAGTGCTTTGCCACATACGAGGTATCTATGTTAGACCCCTCCCACTTCCCACCCGGGCCCTGTCAGGGACCTTTTGGAGAAACTGGATGGGAAGATTGTTAGAACCAGAGGTCAGGGAGGACCCAAGTGAAACAGTGTCTTTGGGACATGACAGAATCACTGCAAATATGAACTCACAGTAGGCTGTGGGTGTCTGCATAAGACCTGCATGAGATCAAGCCAGTCAACACCCAGCATGGAGTGGGAGAGGATCCTGACCTTTCGCTCCTGGTTGAAGAGATATTGACAGCTGATGACGCCTTCTGAAAGACAGTCAGTTTTCTTTCAGAGTGTGGCCTCTGGTAGGTTGACCACGTCCCCGCAGATGGCCCCACATCCTTGAGTATACAGACAGGACAAATTGGACTCAGTGGGTCACAGTGAAAGAGGATATGAAGTTGAGATGGGGTGGGGGTGTATCTGGAAGCATTTGGGGGAGGAATGGGAGATGCATGTGATCCAACTATATTGTATGCATGCATGAAATTCTCAAAGAATTAATAAGAGATTAGGGTAAAATAATAGTTACGAATTCATCTGGAATGGTAAAGCTTTCATTTCAAAAGGAAACAAACTGGTGGTGGAGGGATCTTGCTATAAAATACTTGCACTAAGCATAATTCAGCCGTGTTGAAATGGCACTGCTTGGGGTTGTAGCACTGGAATAAAGAGCAAAAAAATCACAGCACATAAATATTTTAAGGTCTCTGAAGCACATGGGGGGAAACGTGCCAACAACAGGGGGGTGAAAATGATAAATTATTATAGAAATGGTACAGGGAAAGGAAAGGAAGGCAAAAGAGGCAAGCTTGGGACCAAAGGTAGAACTTGATCAAGAGTCTTGGAGAGTTGCAAAGGTTTCAAAAAATATTGACCACATAGGACAATAGGAAGAGATGTCTAGACTTTTCTAGACGCACACATACTTGGCAATAGTATTTTGCATTTCATAGTCCACTATTTTTTACATTTTCATGTGTTTATGAGTGGTATATGCATGCTTGCATGTGTATGGGCACATACAGGTGTGTGCATGTGTGGTACATCTGCATGTGGGCGCATGTACATGTGGAGGCTGGAGGATGATGTTGGGAATCATCCATCACTCCTCCACCTTATTCAATGTGTGTGTGTGTGGGGGGGGTTCTTCATGAAGCCCAGAGTTTGCCAATGTCTTATCTAGCTAGTTACCGTGTTCTGGGGAATCCTATCTCCACCTTCCATGGCTGTAATTACAGGCAGACCAGCCATATCCACTTAGCATTTAAGTGGGTCCTGGAGATCATGTTAAGTGCTTACCACTGAGCCACCCTCCCACCCCCAAGAATCCACTATTATTTTACCAACCATGTGTCTGACAAAAATAAAAATAGGATGCTTCCCAGAACAGCTCTGATCCATCTCATTTACATCATCATTCTTGTCAAAATTGTCAACCCTTCATAAACAGAATGAACTGTGAACATGTGCTAATTTGGTTAATAAACACATGAAGCATACAGGTGCACACAGTGGAATCAAAAACACATCTTCAAGTCTAATTCAGAAGAAACAGTGGGGACAAATATGGCAACTGCAGAAGTCCTCAGTTCTGTTAGAAATTCACTTCTGAAAGTCCAAGTTTTGGGAGAAAGGACCTTCAGGCATGCAAAATTAAAGTCTGTAAAACTACAGAATATGGCCAATTTCCAGGAAAATATTTAGCAACCTAATTTTAAGATAATTGATTAAAATAATTAGAAATCTGAAATCAGTTCAGATATACTTTTAAAATACCCTAAAATCACTAAGTTTGAGTATAAAATTTAGGCAAATTGGCCATTAATCAAGGAAATCAATAGGTGAATTAATTTCTAGGTAATTCTTCTTACGTTTAAGGGATATATTTCTGATCTCAACAGAAAGACTGGCATTTGTGAACCTGGAAGGGGAATGATGCTCGCAGGGGTCAGAAAGGAAATAAGCCATACTATATACTAACATATTGGACTAGGAGATCTTGTGATGGGAGTAAGGACTGTGTGTGTGTGTGTGTGTGTGCCTGTCTGTGTGTGTCTGTGTATATGGACATATGTATCTCTGTGTGTGTTTTTGTATGTGTGTGCATCTATCTCTCGTGTATGTATGTATGTCTGTGTATATGGGTGCATAAGTGTATGTGTGTGTGTCTGTGTGTCTGTGTGTATGGGCATATGTATCTGTGTGTGTGTTTGTGTATGTGTGTGTGTATATGTGTGTGCATGTGTGTATCAGTCTCCGTGTGTTTATTGAAATTGTTCAATGAAAGACTTGATCCAAGGGATGACTATAGTAACAGAAAACTCCTTGATCTTCCTCAACTCAAATGGTCATAGTGTGTGTGGCAAGAAGGAACAGATTTAGAGAAAGCGGTTTGGAAATTAAGCAACATTGGCCTGAAGATGCTCTTGTCTGTCAGTAGGGCTGCGGTGCTGTGCAGCTCACCAGGTTTCAGGATGCCTCTGCTACCTTCATCTTCTGCATTGGTTAGGGTCACAGGATTTCCATCTCCCATCAGTGAACAAGCTCCAAATCAAATAAGCACTCTTTTTGATGAGTAGCACAAACTGCACAGATTCAGTGGTCCAAAATGGGAAAATGTGGAGAAGAGGAAAGAAGGAAATGCAAACCATCGGTCATGCCCTCCCCGAACTTTCCATCCTTCCAGTTGCTCCTTTATGAATGCGTTCAATAAGTAGCTGAGGGAGGCACCCCATTTACGACCTCAACGCTGTCAGAACAGGGAATAGCTCAATGGCTTCAGTTGAGTTGCATTAGAACTCTTTCTTGTCCATTAGTACCATCCTACGAAACTTCCAGAGCTTTCTGGTGAAAACCAAGTATTCAGAGTCCTGGGTGAGAGGAAATGTTAATCTCAGAGTGAGGACACTTCCTGTCTCTTAGGAAAGGACAGGCTCATGGATAGGAGAATGTGATTCCTTGTCTTCTCCAAACTCTTCTGTTGTAGTGTCGGGGAGGTAGCCTTGCATGCAGGCCTATTCTGCCTGCTGTAAGTGAAATGTGGCTTCATCTGTGGCATTCTTTCCAGACTCCGGGAGACTTGACATGCCTTGGCCTCCAGTTCTGTCTTCAGTAATGGTTTGGGGGAACTATTTTTAATTAGAGATCGAGACACGTCTCTCATATATATATATATGAAACACACACATACTTATTTTAAAAATTCAAACCAGAGATGGATCACTGGGTAAGAGTGTTTGTTGCACAAGCACATGAGGATTTGAGTTCAGGTCCCAACATTTACATAGAAAGCTGGGCATGGATGTACACGTAACTATAACTCTAAGGCTGTGGGGAGATAGGACAAGAGACTTGCTGAGGCTTGCTATCTGCCAGCATAGGTCCAGGTTCAGTGAGAGACCCTTTCTCAAAGGAATAAGGTGGAGAGTCATAGGGCAGGACATTCCATGTCCTCCTCTGGCCCCATGTGTGCACAGGTACACATAAGTATGCACATATCACACGCACATTTATCTTTCTCACGCATACATACACACAAAAAATTTTAAATCTGTACAAACTATTGTTGCTGCCTTTTACCTTAAAAGCGGTTAAGGGGGCTTGTTGCTCTGCCAGAGGACCTGAGTTCAGTTTCTGGCACTTTTGTTGGGTGACTCACAACCCCCTGTAACACCAGCTCCAAAGGATCTGACATCCTTTTCTGGCTAACACACACACACACACACACACACACACACACACACACACACACTCTCACATCACATCACAGAAAGAATGTTATGTGACCAAGATGGAAGAGATGTGCTTCTCTCTATTCCTCAGTAAAGCTGGAACCCTGGGAATGTATAAATGAACAGAATCAGGTTCTGAAAGGTGATGTGAAGGCAGATTGGTGAGGAACCTGGACACCCAAGGGTTAGCATGGCAGTGGGTTTGCTGGGCTTTCTTCTTGCCTCGTATTTTAAATTAAAGCGCACAGCAAGGAAGCAGTGACAGACACAGAGGATGACAAGCCCCAGGGACAGCCTGCCTTCTCATAGCCGGAGTTAGAAGAAGAGCCTGAAGGCAGGAATTTTGGTCAATATCTACCACCTTGCTCAAGCTTCGTGGGAAAGCCAAAAGTGGGACAGCAAAGGCAAAGCAGAGCCTGAAGTGAGGCCTCACTCCTCTGTCACTGGGAGGTTGACAGAGGCCGTGTGGAAAGCCTGAAATTCCACCTCTGCCTAGCAAGAGCCAGGAGTTTCTCCTTCCCGAGGGTCTAAGGAGGCCAAGAGGAGGCGTTTGGTGACTCTCCACATCTTCACCCAGTCTGTCAGAGGAAACTTACTCTGTTCATCCTTGTTGTCAACTTACTGGATTTAGAATCACCTTGGAGACACACCTCTAAGTGTATCTGTGAGGATGTTTCAAGAAAGGGAGACCCACCTGAGTGTGGCCAGTACCATCCCTTGGGCTGGGGTCCGGACTAACTGAAAAAGACAAAGGGTAAACTGAGCACCAGCACCCAGCTCTCACTGCTTCCTGAGGACACGTACAATGTGAACAGAGCATACTCTTGGATTAGAACAAATCAGGGTTACTGGGGTTACTTACAAAGGATTTGTCACCGGGAGGGGAACAGCATTTTTCTTCAGAAGGGTCATGGACCTCCGGCTCGCCCCACCAAGGTGGTGACCCACCAGCACTGCCCTGCCCTGCGCCTCTCCTCCCAGCATTCACTGCTTTCCCCCTGTTCCCTCCCCCTCAAGTCACTGGTTGTTTAGAAAGTGATTGAGTCTACTGGCTCCTTTTCCGTCAAACAAATCCTTAGAGGCCTGTCTGCTTGTATCCAGCTGATGCCTCCTTGGGTGTGTCCATCAATGGGCATGTCCACCAGTGGGCGTGTCCTTCAAGCCAGAGTGAAACCCCAGCTAAATTTATAGTATTAGAAGAAATAAGGAATGAAAAAACCCTTATACTTGGAAAAGACTCAAGAAGGTATGCAAACTTGGAACAGTTTGAGCAAAGAAACCAATGCTAAGGCATGCTGTCAACTTAGGAGAAGCATAGATGGAACTCTCAGAAGCAAAGCCTTACTTAAGCGCATAAACAGGGCAGGGTGGGGGTTATGACGGTGGTAAAGTTTCTACACTTCACTGTAAACGGTAATAAGTTCACAGTAGATACTGGAATACTTAGAATAGTTATTGAAAGGGTATTCAGGTCAGGTTGTCAAAAACACTGTAAACATCAGAATTCGGTCTATGCAAAATGGCTATTTCACCTGCTTGTGTTTCACCCAGAATACTCATCTTTCCCTGTGAAATTTGTGAGATCTCCACAGATGCTAGACATTTACAATTGCGTAATATAAATATATTCTGATTTTTTACTTGGACTCTTGATTTTGTTCATTGCATTTTTTCTAATGCAAAATTTAAGAAATATTTTATGTATTATTTTTATTTTATGTGTATGAGGATATGGAAGTGCAGCTGTGTCAGTGAAATGCCCTTGGAGGTCTGAAGAGGGAGTCAGAATCCCTGGAATTGGAGTTACAGATGGTTGTCAGCCACCATGTAGGTGCAGGGAACCGAACTTGGTCCTCTGCAAGAACAGCCAGTGCTTTTACCAGCTGAGCCCCTTCTAATGTAAAAATTAAAATATGTCTAATTAGAGCTTTCCACTGTTGTCTTTACAGGGTTTGCCTTTGACTTTCCTGTTTCAAGATTAGGAAAACATTCACCTAAATTTTTAATGATGTGTCTATATTTCTTTCATTTCTCATAAGTCACTCTTCCAATTCTGGGGATTTATTGTGGTACGTGGAATTCCATTACAGCGCAGGGTCAGAGCAGTGAGATGAATTGGATATAATTCTCCAATGGTATATAACATGCATTTTAATACAGAATTCTATGGACAAATGCACACAAGGATGTAACCAGCTCAAGACCCAAAACACTAGCATGCATTTCAAGCAAGCATCAGCAAAATCTACGGAAATGCAGACCCTCCCCTGACTGGTGAGGAGGTTATGGCAGAGAGAGGTGTAGGCATTGATCTGCTGGTGCTGTAGGACTGTAAAGACTGGACTTGGGAACTTCAGTTTGGAGAAGATTCAGTCTTCTAGAAGTCTTCCTAGAGGAAGACTTCTGTCTCCGGTGTTACATGTTGAAGAGGCCTCATACCAAGAGGCTGCTTCCTGCTTTTCAACGGCAGTTGCTCTTTTGTCTTGGGGTCAGGGAGAGGAGGAATCGGCTAGATCGAAAATAGGGGGGGAAGCTGGGTCAAGGTTTGTGTTCACCTCAGAAATGCTCTGTGTAAGAATTTTGGAAGCTGGAGAGATCCTGCAGCTGCTCTGGCAGTGGACCTGAGTTCTGTCCCCAGCACCCACGTTGAGTGGCTCACAATCATTTGCAACTCTAGCTCTAGAAGATCTGACAAAGGTCTGTACTCTGAGGGCAGTGCACTTACCGGGCCTACATGCACACAGACACACACCTGTCCTACAGCTAAACCAACAGGGGAACCTTTTCCCGAGGGAGCAAAGTGTACACTTTGTGTGGTGCCGAGGTGGCCACTGGGACTCTGTTTTGTTTCTTATAACACATTTCATTTGGCAGATTCTTCTTGTCAGCCTTCCGGCTCCTCTTCCTCATTGGACGTTCTCAAGCTCCAACTAGAGCTAGCTGGGACAATTTCCACAGTGAACTGAAGAGACTTCTGGTCCTAAGTGATGCCTGGCCAGCAGCCTCTGGGGTAAAGCCACAGTGAAGCCAGCTACCAACTCTGACCAACAACTCAATGCCAGAATGTTGAAGAGTGACACTAATTATACAGCAGACGGAGCGTGCCTAAGAAAAATCTACTGAACTTTAATTCACCGCAGATTCAGGACTGGCTCACAGCCTAGACAACATCTGCACACACAGAGATGGAGGTGCTTAGTACTCCCTAACAAATGTTCCTTGGCTGAGAGATCCTGGCTCAGAGCAACTGTAAAATAAGGCAAGCTGGTATCTGAGGATTCTCTTTCCAACCCACCACCAGCCTGTATCCAGGTGGAGATGAAAGTCCCCGGGAAGCACAAGAGTGAGTAGTTAGGAGATGGTGAAGCAGGCAGGTCAAGCAAGAAATGGGAGTTATTTTAGCCGCAGTGCATGCTGGGTGTTGTAGTTTTTATATAGTATATTGCCAGAATGCAAGGAAACCCATTAAGATATAGGCAGAAAGACCTTTCATTTATGTTTAATATTTGTTTAAAATTTTAAAGAGAAATTAATGTAGTTAAGAATAAAAATTCACTCTCGGCTTGTTGATTACAGTGAGTACACTAAGTAACGGACAGAGAGGGTGATGAAACCAGGCGGGGTTCAGGAATACTCCACGTTATCACCTCTGCGGTATAGCTAAATATGAAACTTTCATCATTAACAAGGCATTTAAAAGGTTCATGCTAACCTAGTCATCAGAACAAATGTCTGTGGTTTTACAGTAATATTTAATATTATGTCACACAGAATCTGGAACATCACAAAACTTAAAGCAGCTCGTAAGTGTTTACTCTCTTGTTTTGAGGTTTCTGACTTAATAAAGATAAAAATTACGTTACTGAGATGCTTTTCCAATGTTCTTCCTTCTATAATAAACAGAGTTGAAACTAATTGGAAAATAAATGAACCAACTGAACTGAAATGTGCTTATCTGACAGATATGAGCATTAAAATGCCTGGAAAGATGCTGGAAAATAGTAAACAAATGATAAAGTTTAGGAAGGCTGTTATGTCATACTGTCACAAACTACAGAACGTTCTTGATTCTGCTTTGCCGATGAAATGAGGGGCGAGGACATTTCTTCACTGAAGACAACACGCTTGTGGAATTAGATTTCTTACCAACTCTGGCTTTCATGGGAAAGCTGCTCGAGAATTAACCGCAGACAGGATAAATACTGGTGCTGAGATAAAGATGTGCTTCTGTGGGAATGAGAGATGGCATCATCTCTGTAAATCATTCATTGTCACTGACAAGGAAACTGTCACAGTAAAGAAGTAGGTATCTGAAATTCACAAAGGACTTTAATTCTTCAACATCATTTCATCACAGGTAAAATTTGTAAAATAAAGTGAGTCAAGGCACGTGGCATTAAGCCTGATGACCTTGTGGTGGAAAGAGACCACTGACTTCCGGAAGTTGACTTCTGACCTCTGCACATGTGCATGAGCACTTGTGTATACACACAATAAATAAACACTTAAAAATTAAATATAAAATTGGAGTTTCTTAAGATAGTATCCCTTTAATGAGACAGGTTGTAACTGTGCGTATCCTTGGTACCACATGGTGTTGCTGATTATTAATGGTGACGTATAGGAAAGAATTGTATCTAAAAATTAACTGCTTGGGAGCTGGAGAGATGGCTCAGAGGTTAAGAGCATTGGTTGCTTTTACAGGAAACCCAGGTTCGAATCCCAGGACCCACATGGCAGCTAATAACCACCCATAATTCCAGTTCCAGATGATCCTATGCCCTCTTCTGACTTCTGTGGGCACTGCATGACATGGGTGCACTTATACACATGCAGGGAACACTCATACACATAAAATAAAAATAAGTTTAAAAATTAACTGCTTGGAGACTAAAACCTAGTCTGGAACTGTGGAAATGGGCAGCAGAACCCAATCTTAGCCAAAAAACTATTGGCAGCAGAAGACTGCCCGGGGAAGAGCAGCTGATCTTCTTAAAGGGAGGGACTCTAGATAGGTTGACTAGATCTTAGTGGATGAACTTTTGTTGAGGAATGTCGGGAACGCTAATTTGACTCAATAGACCTCAATATCAATGACAAATGTGTGAAATCCAGAGAGGGGACTATGGGAGAGTACGAGCAGGAGACGGGGATAAAGACGACTAAGATGTTCTGTATGAAGCACACATAAATTCAGTAAAAATTACAAAAATTAACTGTTTGGTTTTCCTCTCTGAAGTACTTGTTCTGATCTGTTTCTATGTAGGTGTGTGTGTCTGTGTGTCTGTGCAAAGCTGTGCATGCAGGTGCACGGGTGTCTTTCCTCAGGTGCTCTCCATCTTGTTTTTCGATCTCCCATTGGCCCAGAGCTTGCTGTTAAACTAGGCTGGCTGACTGGGGAGCCCCAGGATCCCCCTGTCTGCATCTCACCAGTGCTGAGATTACAAGGACACACAACCACCCCATGCGTCCGGGGGATGAATTCAGTTCCTCCTCCCCAGCAAGCACTCTACCAGCTAAGCTGTAAGCCTGGCTTCCTGCTGTGCTTTCCTGCAGGAATAAATAACATGCTTCTTTAGCTAAAGTCGATACTTCCAAAACGTGGATTATAGCTGTTCTTTAAAAGGACAGGAATGCAGAAGATCCATTTTTTAACATTTAAATTGAGGTAGAAAAATACACACCATTAGTTGGGGGTGACTGCGCACGCCTTTTATCCCAGCACTCAGGAGGCAGAGGCAGGCAGATCTCTATGAGATCAAGGCCAATCTGGTCCACATAGTGAGTTCCATGCCAGCTGGGGCTACAGGGAGATCTTGCCTCATCTCTCTAAAACCAATCCAAATCAAAATCAAAACCAAAGCCAAAATTTACATAAGATGTAACATCTCTGCCATTTAAAAATGTACAGTTCAGTACTATTAAATGCATTCATGGCAGATATGTAACAGGTCTTTAAAGGTAATCTCTAATTGGTAGGATTTTCTTTTCTTCTCCTTTCCATGTTTTTCAGGTTTTTTTTTCTCAATAGCTGTGTATTATATTAAAAATTAGTTTTAAAAACATGCTTGGCACAAAAGTTGGTTCTCCATGAATAAGAGATTTTAAAATGCAAAAAACAAGCTGTCTTTAGGCCTGACAGCAGGCGCCTTTAAAGCCCACTGAGCCATCTCTCGGGTTCTTATTGTCAGTTTAACTAGCTTGTGTTATTATCATTATCTATCCTTGGTTCGTCCAGCCTAGATGGGCTTTGTCTCTAGACAGATGGGCCTCTCTTGACAAAAGCCCCCATCTCCCAGGAAGACATATGAGATCTGAATTCCCATTGTACACTTGGGAGTTGGAATTGTTCAGTGTTGGGTCCAGTGGTGATAAAAGCTGTTTCTAAGATTAATTTTCTGTGTCAGCTTAACGGGGCCCTGGTGTTTACAGATATCTGGTTATGTGGGTCTAAAGGGGTGTTTCCAGAAGATTAGCATTTAGATTGGTAGACTGAGTAAAGCAGACGCTCCTCCCTCCGGGTGTTTGTGGGTGGGCCATCACCCCTTGCTGAGTGTCTGAATGGAAGATGAGGAAGGTGGATCTCTCTATTTCTCTCTCTCTCTCTCCCTCTCTCCCTTTCCCTCTCTCTCCCCCTCTCTCCCTTTCTTCCTCTCTCTCCTTCTCTTCTTAAATTGGATATTTATCTTCTGCCTTTGAAGTACAGCATACACCACTGACTTTTGGTTTTAAGTCTTTGAATTTGGACTAGAAAGTCATACCATCAGTTCTTCTGGTCTGTAGATTTTTACACTTCAGCTCAAACTACATGCAGAATGGGGGACTTCTCAGTCTCCATAAACACATGAGCCATTTCTTTATAATGAATCTCTATCTGCCTATCTATTGTCTCTGTATCTATTAAGAATCTATCTATTATCTATCACCTATCAATCTGTCACCTATCCATCGATCTGCCTGTCTCTCTGTTATCTGGAGAACCTCGGTTAATATACTGTTGTCAAGGCTCAGGGGCCCCACTCTAGTGGTTAGGGCTGATGCATACATGTGTGGGCTCGTTAGTTTAAATGCCAACTTGATAAACGAAGACTCACCCAGGGAGAGTCTCCACTGAATAACTGCCTCCGCCAGGTTGGTCTGTGGGCATGACTGTCGGGGATTGTCTCTGTCAGTGACTGACGGAGGAGAACCTGGTCTGTTGTAGGCAGCACCATTCCCTAGGCAGGGAGTCTTGAACTATATAGGGCAGGATCAAGGTAGATGCAGAGAAGCCAGCAATAGAGATTCATTCTACTCTTGATGGTGGATGTGATGTGACTAGTTGTTTAAGTTCCTGCTGGGTCTTCCCCTCAGTGATGAACTACAGCCTGCACTGCAAGCTGAAATAAACCCTTTCCTCCCCTGAGTGGTTTGGTCATGGTGTTTGGCCACAACAACACACAGGAAACTAGAGCAATATGTGCACCATATTTTCCATTAAGTACAGAAAGAAAAACTGCATGAGCTTACTGACATATGGAATCTAAGAGCATTTATTTCACAGGAGAGCAGAGACGTGGCCACCAGATAATGGAGAGTTAGAAGAGAAAGGAATGGGGGGGAGGGGAAGAGGGTCATAGCCTAGAAAATTACAGGTAGAAGAACTAAGTTCTGATAACCCAGGGCACAGTACAATGACTATATTTAAAACTTATTTTGCATGCTCCAAAATAGCTAGAGGACACATCACAAGAAAATGACAGATGTTTATGGTGATGGCTGTGCTGTTTGTCTTGACTTGGTCTCTGCACAATGCATACCTGTGTCAAAGTACCACACTGCTCCATAGTAATCTATTATGTGTCCATTAAAAACAGACAGAGAGCAATTAAGAGCAGAACACACACCCTAAGAGGTGTCCATAACTCATGTGGAGGACAGACAGAGTAGGTAGCACAGGAAAACCAAGCCTTCGAGTGAGAGCCAGACTCCCCGAGACCCACACCAATCACCATCAGTTCTCTCTGACTCCCTTAGGCCAACTAACACTTACTGCACTCTCTCTCTCTCTCTCTCTCTCTCTCTCTCTCTCTCTCTCTCTCTCTGTCTCTGTATCTCTCTTTCTCTATCTCTGGTATATGAGTGTTTGTATGTATAGGTTTGTATATGTGTAGAGGTCAGAGGAAATCTCAGGTGGTGTTTCTCAGCCCTGTTCACCTTGTTTCTTGAGGGTCTCTCTCTGGCCTGGAACTCACTGAGAATGCCCCAGAGATCCACCTGGCTCAGCTCACCAGTGCTGGGGTTACAAGCATGTACCACCATGAGTTTTACATGAGTTCTGGAGATTGAACCCAGGTCGTCAGGCTTAACATAACAAACACGTTACCAACCTAGTCATTCCCCAGCCTCCACTCCTTCCTTTAAGTTCTTCACTGCTTTGGAGCTAGAATCCATTCCAATCCTCTGTTTACAAGCTGTGTTTTCTATTATAGGTGGTGATTTCCACCAGGCAGAAAATATTCTGTTTATCTCTGTATTGCCACCCATATGTTAGTATCTGACATTTATTAGGCTCTGGATAAATGTTTGTGGAATAATAATGGTCAAAGAATATGAAGGGGAGAGAGAAGCTCGAGACGGAATGAAGGCTGTAACAGACGTCTGAACAGGAATTTCTCAGGTAAATAGGTGCTCTTATTTTTAGATGGATAGTGGTTGGTGTTTGGAGAACTAAATCTTTTTTGTGTGATTAAAGTAGCCACTTCCCTTGTTGCCTGGCTGTTGTGTGGTTCTTTCTGAAGGCTTTGAGGCTGATATACATAGAGAGACAGGAGGGTTTGAACTCTTCACATTGTTTTTCCAGAGACATGACCCTGAACTTGAGGGGCATGGCATTGGGTCCAAGGCTGCAGGGGACTGTGATTGGGTTGAGGATATGATTAAACCAGACCGTCTTTTTCATTTGTGGTTAGGTGCTGTGAATACTTGGCAGGCTTCAGAGCAAGAAAAACTAAAACTGTCCCCCAAAAGCTTGAGAACTTAGTGGAATTTCCAGCCCTGCATGTTCTGTAGATACTGGTTTTTACATTTTTGATGTTATTTTCCCAAATGATCACACTGGTTTGGCAGATTCATACATCAGGAAGGGACAGAGACATGGTTCACGGACAATGCTGGTTGGGTCAGGGAAAGGGTTATATCAACTTCTATAGGCATTATAGTACAGCCTTATTGAAGGCCCGAAAAAACAAGAGACTGCCACCCCACTTGGAGGCTACCTGGCCTTAGCTGTGGAACTGTGTGCTAGTCTCCCAAGTCATCTCGATACAACACTGAAATATCAAGGCTAAAGCGAAGGAGGGAGTTGCCTAAAAATTTAACTCCATTGGTAGAGTGCCTGCGTAGTACATATGAAGCCCTGAGTCATCATGCATAGTCAGACCTGGTGGCTGGAATCCCAGCTAGTGGGGAAAGTGGGAGAAAGAGGTCATTTTCAGGTACAAAGCAAGACTGAGGCCAGCCTGGTTTTAGATCCTTATATTGTAGTGTCCCCATGTCTGGGGGATACATCCTCAGACTCTTGATGGATGTGTAAACCACACATAGCATTGATCCTTACACCCAGCACTGTGACACAGCAAGAGTCAATCTGGCAATTGTAATTAACAAATGGGTAATGCACACAGCACAGACACTGTGGACAACAGTGTGACTCATACCCTGGGCATGACCGTGGGTGGTGTGAGCTTTCTTCATGCTATTTGGATTGAAGAGCAATTCAACTTTACATATATTTTTGTTTCACTTATTGTTATTACTATTATTATTATTATTATTATTATTATTATCATATAACATGGGCAGTGGGGATGTGCCACAGCCTATGTGTGGAGGTCAGAGGACAGTTTTGTAGAGTCGGTTCTCTCTTTCCACCTTTACAAGGGTTCCAGGGATCATGGTTATGTCTTCAGGCTTGCACAATGAATACCTCCACACACTGAGTCCTCTTACCAGCTTCTAGTGTGAAATTAATAATTCATGTATTATTCACAACATTTTTCATTTAATATTTTCAGACCACCGTTGACTACAACTCACTAAAATTGGTCATAAAAGCTACATAAGAAGATAAGGGAGATTACTGCACTCAAACTTTTTAAAGCTGGCCATAGAAAATGTTGAAAGTCACTGCAGTTTGCTTCTGAAACCCCGTCACCAGTCCCAGCACACCATTCTTCTTCCTAATTCTCTCAGGTTCTTCTCCGCCCGTCTTTGCAATGGGACATTCTCATCCCATTTACAAACTGTGGGTAAAACTCCATTGAAGAAGCCCACCCAGCCAAGTTTAATTTAATCTCTCTCATATTCATAATCATCTTTTATGCCCCATTTTAGCCCCTTGAGAGCCTGTACTACCTCGGTTTATCTTATCTCATCTAGATACTAGAAGACATTAAAGGCACATAGTGAGTTGGCTCCGATGGAAAGACTCAAACTCATCCTCAAATCAAACCGGCAACACTCCTCTAGCTTCCACAGTAGCTTGAATCTTCCTGAAATGACTTGACTTTCATTCCCGAGCGGGCACACTTCCCTTCTTTGGTGACTGAAGTTCCGCAAGCCACCCAGCACCACATTCAGACATCCACTCTGGGTCTTCCCTATAGTGACATAACACTCTCTTCTCTAAGTACACCATCTCTTGCCAAATAACAATTTTCCTGCTAACTGGTTGATTCATTCTTCAGTCATAAATATGTTCTTCATTCACCATCCTCTCTCTTCTCTCTGTCTTGTTAGTTTCTCCAAGGAAAGCATCTTGGGCTTGCCTGTATCCTCTTAACATAAGGCTCATTAGCACATTCTCTCAGTAAGCTTTGTCAGTGTCACAGGTGGAGGGTCTCCCTGTGGGAAGAGTTAAGTGTCTTTTAATAATCAAGATATGTTCTTTGCATTCCTGTACAGACAATTAAAAATACGTTATTATTTTTATGTGTATGAGCATATTGCCTGTGTGAGTGTAAGTATAACCATGTCCTGTAATGCCCAAGGAGGTCAGAGAGGGAGTCGGATTCCCTCGAACTGGAGTTACAGATGGTTGTTAGCCACCATGTGGGTGCTAACTTCCAAAGACGGTTTTACTCACTAGACTGTCAGCATCCTACACCCTAGAGAGACTTTTTATCAGACAGAGTACAGTTCAGCTAAGGTGCCTCTTAGCTGCTGTTTTAACCTGATTGCTCTGTAGTCCTGAAGTAGCATGCCGCTCATAGAATACACTGCTCTAGCTGTTTATTTTCTGGAGCCATTGCTGAATGCCCTCACCCAGATACATTTTAGGAGATTTTTCAGCTGCAGAGATGTCAGGCAGCTATTCTCCTTGGTGCTGGGGCTGTCAGAGCTCCAGTGGGAGATGGTGACGCCATCTAAATGACATTTTCTCATTACTGATTTGATGTGAACACCTGGGCTATGTCTACAAGATGTAGAAATAGGTTGTAATTGGTTTCTGATGTGCAGCAGAAGTCTGGAAAATGTTTGCTTATATTCAGGCTCATTAACTCTTTCCTTCCAGTAGATTAGTATCACTCCCACAAAGACATTTCATGTGGAGCCCAAATGTAGTTTAATATTTTAAACGAACAAATGGGTCCTTTATTATCTTCCCTATGATCCCACTGCTGCTAGGTGATAAAATACTTTCATAAATTACTTATTTATAGGCAATAATATTGCAGGCTCATAGCAGAAATCTTGGAGCAATATCACCTTTGACTTCCTAACAGCTAACCGACAGTGAATCATCTAACATCAAGCCAGGGCTGATGTTAGCCTTCACTGGCACTCATAAACTGAATAACATCACCTTATGAGGAAAACGTGAGTGTTAGAGATGATACTACAGATTGGGAAATCGAAGCACAAGGAGGTTAATAAAGGGTTTGCCCAAGAATCTAGCTGGGGAGAGCACATCTGAGCAGAGAATTTAGATAAAGAACTGGGCCTGAAATCGTTATGCTGGTTGGACTGTATGCAAGGCAGACTGTGTAACGGCCAGGGCAGAGTCACAGGCTTGCAGCAGCCACAATGAAAAGATAAAGGAGATCAACAGAACCCTGTCGTATATCTAGGCAACAGGATGCTACTCAGGAATGAGCCTGCTAGTTATATATCATAGATGCATGCAATCTATAATACACACTACACATGCTGTACTATGTAGAGCCATGATATTCTAAAAAAGAAAGCACCTATGGAACCTAGGAGTGTATGGTGAGCATATTGCTAAGTGGAAGAAGCCAGTCCATAAAGGTCGCATTCGTATAAAATTGCAACTGCTTCATATTCTAGAAGGGTCTAAATTAGAGAAATAGGAAAACAAATCTCTGTTTTCCACAGCTAGTGGAGTGGGAGGTTTGAGCAGGCAGTGTGGAGAGAATGCTAAGGGCAGTGAGGTCATTCTGTATGGTATAGTAGAGTTGAGTATGTGTGTTACATGCACCAGGCCCACAGAGTCGGTGCATTAGTTGTTTTATTCTTTGTTGTGACAAAATTCCTGACAAAATCAGTTTATAAGGAAGGAAGGGTTTCTTTGGGCGCACAAGGTACAGGCGCAGCCCCTCGTGGCTGGAAAGGCCCAGTGGCTAATGCATGCCATTGACTTTAGGTTATGTCTCAGTTGTAACAGATTTGCTACTCTGGTTCACAGTGTTGTGGGAGGAGGTTGCCTGCGTGTGTGCGTGTGTGCGTGTGCATGTGTGTGTGCGTGCGTGTGTGCGTGCGTGTTTGCGTGTGTGTGCGTGTGTGTGTGTGTGTGTGTGTGGTAGGGAAGGGGAGCATGGAAACTCTTTCTTCTGTTCACGATTGCTGGGCACCTAAATCTGTTTTGGAAAATACCTTTTATTTTAAAGGAACTTATTACAGTGCTTAGTACTTAGCAAGGTCTATATAAAAGCTTGTAAAACAAGGTATATTTTTGTATGGGTCCCAGTTTGCTTTCTATTGCTGTGACACTAACCAAAACCAAATCGAGGTGGAAAGGTCTTATTTTACGTTACATCTCCCAGGTCACAGTTGATCATTGAGGGAAGTCAGAGCAGGAACCTGGAGGCAGGAGCTGAAGCACAGACCACGGAGGAATACTGTTTACTAGCTTGCTCCCCTGGCCTGTGCTCAGTTTGTTTTCTTGTACAACCCAGGAAACAACCTGCCCAGATGTCACACCACCCACAGTGGGCTGAGCCCTCCCACATCACTCAACAATCAAGAAAATGTTTTGCAGACATGGCCACGGGCCAATCCAGTGGAGGACATTCCTTGGCTGAGGTTCCCAGCTGTGTCAAGTTGACAACTGGAACTATTTAGCACAGTATATAACACCAAAAGAAAAAAAAATAAAGCCACCTGAGCAAGAAAAAGGAGACAACAGTGATGAGAGGAATAGGAAGATGTTTGAACTTAGGAACGTCAAGAGGGAGATGAACCCACATGCAGAAGCACAGACTGCATCAGGCGCAGATTAGGTACCAACTCTTCTGTCTGCCTCCTAGGAGAACTGGATTGCTTCTACTGTTACTGCAATGATGAGCTCAGCCTTCTACCTCATCTCCCACACCTCACTCCTCAGCTGTCCTCAGACGGGCCAGGGTCTTTCCCAGGCCCCATCATATCTATCATCTCATGAGAAGTCAGCAAGTCAGACTCAAAAGGACTCTAATTCCTTCCAGACCTGCCAGGCACACAACACAGACACTGGGTCCAAAGGCCTCATCTGGAAGGACATGGGAGTCAAGTCCTTAGAGTGTCTAGAGCTTCCCCAAGTGAGAACAGTACCACAAACTAGGCAGCTCAAAATAACAGAAACCTCTTCTCTCATAGATTTGGAGGTGGGGAATCCAAAACCTTCTTACCAGCAAGGCCGGGGAGCATCTTTTTGCATCCCCTTGCCTCTGTCTCTGGAGTGCTGGCATTGCGGGCATGTACCACCATGCCCGTTTTATGTCATACCAGGGGTCCAGCTTGGGGCATTCTGATGCTAGGCAAACACTCTACCAACTGAGCTACATCCCCAGCCCAAGAATCGTTCTTTATCTCTTCTTACATTCTGCTGGTCACCAGCAGTTCTTGGCAATCCTTAGCCTACAAACACATGACTCTAATCTCTGCTTCTTGTCCCCTGGCATTCCCTCTGTGTCATATCTGTGTATCTATTTTTCTCTTCTTGTAAGGTCACCAAATATTTCTGAATTATGGTCTCATTACAATTCAGTTATATCTGCTGATATCTTATTTCTAAATACAGTCACACAGGACTAGGGTTAGGTCTTAAATCATGTTGGGTGAGGAATTCAATTCATCGAAAATAGTGTAAAGGATAAACTTTGATCATGGTCTCATATGTTTCTTTGATTCTGTACCATCTGAGGAACAATGAAAAGACAAGTTCAAATATTTTTCTTTAGGTACCGTTCTAAATATTCCTACCTCTTTGTCAGTGGGGTCATTGTAATCATTGTTCTTCAGAAGGAAGCAGTGATTATCTGGAATACAGTTGCTGCTTTTGTTTTAATGGAGGCTTTCTGTTATCTTTGCTAATTAAGGTTTCTTCCTCATAGGTGGAAACTCTGATATAAAATTACCTATATCAATATCCATGTCTTTTCACTTTACTGGTTTAGAAAGTCTTTGTGCTAGAATGAGAAGTACTCTAGCAATAAAGGTTTCCTTTGTGAATTGCCATCTTCTTCCTCCTCTGGGGGATTATGGTGAGGTAGAAGAATGCTTTCTAGTGGATGTGCCTTTGTTCCAAGCCATAATTTTAACAATGCATCTACTTTTTTGTAGAATGGGAGTTTTGTTCCGCAAGCATTCCCATCAAAAACTTCATAGTAGCAATTGTGGGAAGTAGGGTTTTTTTGCATGTAATTTCATGAACACACCTCCGGCCCACTGCAGTCCTTGCTCAAGCACTGGTGTAAAACGAGACGAATTTTTTCACTGGCATTTGCATGGACATGTACATGCCCAGGCTTAGCAAGTTCACATTATTCTACTTTTAACTAAATTGAGTCTTTGATCTTCATTTCAAGATATAAATGTTTCAAATTTTCAAAATATCAAGGTGACTTACATCAGCACAATATAAACGGGCCTTTATTGTCACTCGAGGACAGCGTGGAGGACCACTTTACAATCATGATGAGCAGTATTATTTCATTCACAAGCTATAGGCTCTTTGAAATAAATTGACAGTCTTTCTTACTACTCAGTTCTTGGTGCTTCAGTTTTAATTTGAATAGTGTCTAATTTTACAGTCTTGAATTTTTATGTTTATTGAGGGGTGGAGTGCATGTCACATTACACACATGGAGATCAGAGGACAATTTGCAGGAGTCTGCTCTCTTCTCCACCATCTAATCTAATCTAATCTAATCTAATCTAATCTAATCTAATCTAGGTGACCAGGCTGGCCTCTGTAAGTTTTTATTCGGACTTGAACCCGGGCCTAGGGTACCTTTTTTGTTCTTAGCTTGCACAGACACTCTCATGCTTTTCTCTGCTACTCCGGTGGCTTGCCCTCTTGAGGTTGTCCCGGCATGTCCTGTCCAACCTTTAGACACTGTGACAGACCTTGTCATCTACAAAGTTCACACATGAGAACTGCCCAATAGAGTTACTGAAAAATCTCAAAGGAAGATCTCATAATGTTTTAAGCAAATTTATGATTTTGTGTTGAGCTGTCCTTTAGGTTATTATGGGGTGCATGTGGCTGAGGGGCCGTGGGTTGGGCATGGCTGAAGGAGTAAGGTAAAGACCCAGCTTTATTTTCCCCCTGACGAATGTCCATCTGTATGAACTGTATTGATTTTTCAAATGGGTTATCACCATGTATATCTTCTCATAGGTATTATTTTGGTGTGTGTGAGTGATGAGAAGTACATCTTTCGATTTTTTCATATTCGATCTTCCAGAAAAAATTTTAAAAGTCTTCCAAGAATTTTTGTAATTTCATTGATTCAGCGGTTAGGTAGTGTCTTCTCTTCCCTTATATCATTTGACTGTTTGGTTTAATTAATAGAAATAAACAGAGTGTTGATTATTAATTGTATTTTTGCTTCAATTTTTAAATTATTTACAAGGTTTGTCTGTTAGTTTCTTGAATGTTTTTCAAATGCATAATTATCACCATATTTTATTGGAATTCTGTATTATTATATTGGAGATATGCTGTTTTAATTACATTAACTATACTAGAGTAGATTACATTATATATCATGGTGTTTTAATGTAATGTTGTACTGTCACAAGCAACTACATTTCAGCCCCTATGTTTCAGTGTCTATACTTCTGTCTTATTTCTTGGTATTATTTAGAATGTAAATAATAGAAAATAAGCATGTATAGTGATCTTGGTGCCATCTTTCATGGAAATATTTCCCTTATCACCAACTATTCTCATCCTATTTTTTGGATTTATTTTTATTTATGTGTGTGAATGCTTTGCCAGTATGTATGTAAGTGCACCACATGCAATAGCCACAGAGGCCAGAAGAGGGCGTCAGACTCCCTGGAACTGTAGTTAATGATGGCTGTTAGCTTCTGTGTGGGTGCTGGGAACCAAACCCAGGTCTTCTGTAAGACAGTCGATGCTCTTAACCACTGAACCATCTCTCTAGCCCCCAAGATTTGTTTTAATTGATAAAAGTGGTTGTTTATACAAAAAAATAAGTAAAAAGTAGTTAGTGCTCTTGGACATTAGAGTAGTCGTCTCCTTGGAATGGGAGGAGGACTGGCCACAGAGAGGCACTAGCCATCTTCTGGGATTTGAGGGTGCTTCCTGGTCAGTGTGTCTATCTTTAAAAGGTTCCCTGAACTACATGTTTATAATGTGGACCCTATTCTGTATGAACACGCTGCTGAAAAGCTAAAGAAATGGATTCTTATCTTTCCAAAACTACACTTGTGACATTTAGTTCTCCATTTACTCTGCCTCAGGCTGTGTGCACACATCTCAACGTTCCTCTAGTCATAGATTAAAAGTCAGGGGACTGTAGAACTGGATTCTTTTTATAATTCATCAAGGTTGTTACAAGTACTTTACTTTAAAATTTTATTTATTTATGTATTTATTTATTTGTGTGTGTGTCTGCCTGCATGTGTGTATGTGTGTTTTTGTGCGTGTATGTGCACGGCCATTGTGAGCCACCGGATATGGGTCGGGGAACAGAATTTGTGTCCTCTGGGAGAGCACTGCCTACTCTCAATCACTGAGCCATCTGTCCAGGCCCCACTCTTCTTTTACGACTTATTCTTGTTGTGGTTTAAAAATCAGCCATAAACTTAATTCCTGATCGGTATGGACAATCTCCTACGTTTTTTTTGTTCTGGCACTAGTTAGTGCATTCAAGCTCTTTGTGGTTCACATGTTTGGAAAAGGCACTTAGAGAAATTACCTGGACTGTTGCTCTTTTGGGTAGCCTTTTGAAAACATTCATTGTTTTTCCAGTTAGCGGGTAGGGTTGGGACGTGTACTCCCATTAACTTCATCAGTTTTCCTCCCCTAAAAAGGCAGCAGATTTATTGAGGTTCTCATGTATTTTTCTGGAGAGAGAAAAAGCTGTTTGGTAATTCCTGATATTTCTTCAACATTTGTGGGGCTCATGTATTCATTTTTCCTCATTGTTTTTATTAGGTTTGCTAAAAGTTTATTATATAAATTTTAATTTTATATTTATATGAAATCTATATTAAAATTTTAATTATATATTATTTATATATTTTTCTTAACAGAACCACCTTTTGGATTTATTTACTGGATTGTAGGTTTCTTTTTTCTATTTTTAAGATTGTGTTTGCTTCTATTTTTGTTGTACTTTCTTGTTTATTCCTTTTCCTTTTGCTTTATCTTACTGTTCCTTTCATCAAACTCCAGTTAGGTGACTGTTTTACTTTCAGTCAGTGTGATGTTCATCCAACTGATAGGTTGGTTTGGTTTGGGATGTTTTCTTTGCTCTAAGGGTAGTGCTCCCTCAACCATAAAGAAAAAGGCATCAAATTGATTGTTTCCCTGTAATCAATGGAAAACTTTGATTAACCAAATGAGATGAAAACAATACAGAGGATGGCCATATTAGTATCTTCTGCTTCCATCATAATTTAAAAAGAAAAGTGGCATGCTGTTTAGTCACAGGCAAGTGAATACCTCCAGAAAGACATGGGATCCCTAGGAGAAAGTAGAGTTTTGAGTTAGGGTCAAGGCTATATTTTTAGTTTAAGATCAGGAAGAACAGAATAGGATGTAGAGGAGTCAGGGAAAATGCCCAGTCACAGAGTCAGAGTCAAGAACTCCAAACCTGGGGGCGGGCGGGATGGCTCAGAGGTTAGAAGCATTTGCTGTTCTTGCAGAGGACTGGGGCTTGGTTCACATAACTGCTGTAACTCCACTTCCAGGGTTCCCAACGCCTTCTTCTGGCCTCTGTGGGTACTGCACACATGTGGTACACATACTTACATGTACACAAAACACTCATAGATATAAAATTAAATAAGACTTAAAAGCATTCCAAAATTGAACACAATATCAAATGAAGAGTGGAGGTTCTAGAGTGGCTTCTCAAACACCAGTAAACATTTAAAGATATTTTTCCTGTGTATATCCTTGGCCAAGGAAGAAGGCTGTCTTAGCTCTAGGCATACCATATAGGGGTGTGTCCATATTGGTCATGTAAGGCTGCTCCATTATCCCATCCCTTCTAGCCCCATAGAGTGTTTATGAAAGTTTACTGTCTCCATGTCAACATTATTCCATGTTTCCTCCCTGCGCTGGTTCATTTTAACTGTTAACTTGATTGTAGGGTCATCTATGAAGGGAGTCTTGATGAATTATCTAGATCAGGTTAGCCTGCAGGCATGTCTTTGAGTGATTATCTTGATTGGTAATTGACGTAGGAGGCCCAGGCCATTACAGGTGGCACCATCCCTGAAGCAGGGGTCCTGAGCAAACCAACAAGGGAAGATCTATATGTTTATTCTCTCTCTGCTCTTGATCGTGCATGTCATTTTTAAGTTCCTGCCTTGATTCCCCCACAGTGATGGACCGTATCCTGGATTGTAAGCCAAACACACTCTTTCTTCCTTGAGTTGCTTTGTGTCATGGTGTTCTAAAATAGCAAAAGAAATGAAACTAGGTCACCACCCTTCATCATGAACCTTCTTTCATTTTTTTGTCTTTAAATGGAGGCTGACTCCTACACATGGGCCACCAAGTTGAGACTGCTTCTCTCCACCTTTAAACGTCGCCACGTACCTGCAACTTAATATATTTGATTAGATGTATTTTATTAAACATGAGTGTCACACACAATAGAAAATTCAACTGTTGCTATATAGAAACATTGAGTTTTAAATAGTTTCAATTGTGAGATTTATGTTAACTTTTAAGCTCATGCTTTACATGTTTGTTAAGGGCAACAAATAAAATATTAGCCTCACAACCACATAGAAATTGAGGAAAAGAAACAATTTCCTTATGAAGTTTGCTGCTAAATAAGCTTCATTTATAGAATGGAACCATAAGAATTCTAATTCTACCCAAGTTTCCCTGAACAACTGTATAATGACTTAATCATAGTGGTGAAGCTGAATGAGAGAAAATTTACAGCAGAGAAGACAGACCAAACGGCTGTTTCCAAGTCAATGGAAGGAAGTTGTTAAATAGCAGCAACAGCCTTACGCTCTCTATTAATCAAATAAACTGCCTACAACTCACCATTAAGGAGCTCACACTTAAGTAACATACATGTATAAAATGATCTCCTAAGAACTGAACAAGTCTCCCAGGCTGCCGCCTGAGCGATTATATTATCATCTGATGAAACTATACAGAAAAACAAAGAAAGAAAATGTTGTTATAGTTACCTTCATTTGTTACCCTCACACACTAGGGAGCCCCACTTGAGAAATTTCCTCCATCTGGTTGACCTGTGGCCATTCTG
Source organism: Eospalax fontanierii (assembly GCA_035773235.1). NCBI lineage: Eukaryota > Metazoa > Chordata > Mammalia > Rodentia > Spalacidae > Eospalax > Eospalax fontanierii. The sequence goes on along the minus strand of CM069542.1, from coordinate 54,276,557 downwards.
TGGGGCCATGATTGTTAGTTGATGTAGGAGGGCCCAGCCCAGTGTGGGTGGTATACACCCCAGGCAGGTGGGCCTGGGCTGTACAGAAAAGGTGACCAGGAGCCTGGGAGCGAGTCAGTAAGCAATGTTTTTCCATGCTCTCTGTGTCAGTTCCTGCCTCCAGGTTCCCACCTTGAGTTCTTGCCTTGGCTTCCCTTGTTGATGGACTGTACCCTGTAACCAAATAAACCCTTTCTTTCCCAAGTTGTTTTTGGTCATGGTGCTTAGCACAGACACAGAGCAGCAAACTAGACCAAGAAAAAGGCAAAATTATTATAGAAGGAAAACAAGAAAAAATCACAGTGGTTCAGAATCATTCAGATTGATCTGGTAATAATATCAAAACCATGAGAACTACACCAGCAACAAAAGAAAGAAAATGAAATGAACTTACAAGATTTAAGAGAGTCATGACTCTAAAGCATTATCTTCAGAATTATAATCCTACCAAGCTCTCATTGATCTTGGAGAGAAGTGAGTGGGGAAGACTGCAAGGGAGATGAACGGACAGCCAGATGGCAGCTCTCAGGAACACAGTGGGTACAGCAAGACTTTGGCCATGCTTTTGTTTTTTGATAGGTTTCATATGTAACTCAGAATGGCTGCAAACTCACAATCGTTCTGCTCCTGAAGTTCTGGGATTACAGATCCTCTGTGCGCCACCACTCTAAGGGGCCTTTGATTTGGAATAAAGAAAGAAGCTATTGGAAAGTTTTGAGCCATGTGACGATATTCAAAGGTAACTTTGGTGAGTACATCTAAAGGGAACTAATAGATGAAACAGCTTGGTGGAAAGTACATCAGCTTGAAGTTTTGAAATAGACTAAAATATTCTCTAGGAAGTTTTTCTCCTTGCTAGTTGTATGATTAATGCCACCAACAGAAACTAAAAGCATGTTATCAATGACAGAGCTAGAACAAAACTGTGTAACATGCTACTAGTGTAAAAAAAGTCAATTCTGAATTCTCTCTCTGGTAGCAAAGCTATTGAAAAATATGGTTAAGTGGATTTTGTTTTAGAGAAGCAAGTGATAGTATTTATCATTAACAAACCATCACTCAAAACTCAAAATATTCTTTATAAAGGTGAGTGAATCTAGACAGAAGAAATGTTGGCTGGGAGTGTCGTTTAATTGCTGAGTGCTTGCCTAGCATACACAGTCCTGAGTTTGACGCCCATCATCATGTATAACTAGATGTGGTGGTACACATCCATCCCAGCCTTTGAAAAACAGAGACAGAAGACTCAGAAATTCCAGGTAATTCTTAGCTATATAAAAAGTTCAAGATCCTGTTTCAAAAATAAAATAATTTTTAAAAAAGAGCTTAAAAAAACAAGTGAGCAGATTAAAAGGAGTGTCAACTTCAGATTGAAAATAGCAGTGACTCTTAGAATGCAAGGGAAATCAAGAGTTTGCAGCTGTGAAACAAGTATTAACACATTTTATAATGATGCTCAGAAGAATGGCGGGACTGGGGGATGGAGACTTGGAACTGAAATGTTCTGAAATCCTGTGCTTTGGGCACGTAAAGATACTGATTAAAGTTAAAAGTAGAAAAGTTAATTAAAGAAAGAAAATTAAATAGCCAGTAAAAAAAATGTATGTACCCAACTCTCAGCTCTAATGAGGGGCAGGAGACTGACTTATTGGCCCCATATCTTTGGAGGTGACCAACAAATAATTGGCCTTGAACTATTGTGTCTAGCATGAACCTATAAATATGATTTTATGGTTATATGTCTTGTATATGTCTTGGTTTGTTTAGTAAATCCTCCTTACATTGAATGAGATTTTATGGCAGCACAGTGGCGCAGAATGATCTAGTCTAATGGACACAAAGTGCTTTTCAACACAAGTCATTGCCTCCACGTTTACAGACAAATAACTCTCAATTCTGACTCTGAATCTGCAGAGATTCTGTATCAATTGATTTTGGGTCAGATTTCATCATCACAGTTTTTAAAGTATCCAGGAATCACACCGTGCAGCTGTAAGTTGAAACAGTGACTGAGCAACTCATAACTGTACTGAGAAGTCTTCCAGTCTCTGTGTGTGTAGATAAAGGTGATGGAGTCCTTTCAACTAAGAAGAAAGACACAGATCAAATGGACACACTACCTGTATTTCTGATACTAGAAAGTGTTGACACAAAAGCACAACTCTCATCTCAAAGGGGATAAGGAATTGTTTTCTCTGGAGCCAAATATGAGTGACCATGGCCTGGGAACACAGATTCAGGTCACCCCAAATTCCATGTTCCAATGTGGTAACAATTTCATGACATTTTTTTAGTAGCATACAAAGAAAAGTCATAAATCAAGATGCTTTTCAAATACATTGATGGAAACATTAAGTGGTAGGATACAGTAATCTCAGCCGTGGGCCTCAGATGCTGTCTGACGACACTCAGCCTTTTAGAAGCTGGTGGTCTATTAAGTCAATATATTCCAAAAGGATTTTTATCTGTTAGTCACAGAATGTTAAGTCAGAAACAAATGGGACAAGGAGTGGTTTTTTTACAGGACTAAAGATGGCCCTAGATAAATGGTAATTAGTCTCTGGACATGCAACATTCCACACTTTCCACAATCACTGAAGTTCTAAGCAGCAGATCAGGCTTTAGAAGATGTTTGGGTTTAAGATGCAGTTTTTCTGGAAACTTCGTCACATCCCTTAGGCATTATCTCTGCTTTGGTTAACAAAGCCTACTGATCAGATCTCCAGCTGTAATCTGCCCTCATCTTTTCCAGCAACCAGACATTAAGATTGGTGGGTACACACTGACCCCTCCCTCCCTGGGGCTCAACCATTTCTCCTCAGAAAGCAAAGCAGGGAAAGCCAAGGAGTCTCTTCCTTTGGTGGCTTCCCGGGAAGTTGATGCTTTCTTCTAGCGATTTTACAGCTTTACACAATACATACAAGCTTTAGGTGCTGGTGTACCGCTGGTTTCTGCTTTGGAAATATTTCTGTAGCTGAAGACAGAAAAGCATCTGTTGGAAAAGGAAAGCCACAGGTTTGGTTTGGTTGTGGCTGCCAGGAACAAATGCCAGCAGAGAGCCGTGGCTCTGTCATGCGGTTTTAGTCCTCCGGAGACATATGTTCCTTTGGTCTGTGTGGTGAGTGAAGGATGCTTCACCACTGGGGCTGCACTGCAGGCAGACAGCTCGCTTCAACAGGGTTAAGGATGCTCCCAGCAGTTCTCTAAACTGCGTTCCTGCATCAACGGCTTGTCCATCCTCGTGTCCTTCACTCCAGCCTTCCTGTTTGTGATAACCTCATCCTAAAGGTCTCCAAAGCGAGTTCACCTTCAGCAGTAAGCCTCTCACCCTCCTTCCCACATTTCTTAAAGAAATAAGTAGTTGCCTTAGCATAGGGGAGACGTCAGAAACAGAAACATCTACGTCAGATTCCTCTGTGGAAATAATTCTATGCACAGGGAAAGAAACAGTAACATCTACGTCAGATTCCTCTGTGGAAATAATTCTATGCACAGGGAAAGGAATGACTCTAACATCTGTCATTTGCTAAGGTGAGTCTTGCTTTCAAAGAGCCCCTCAGTGAAGTTCCACAACCTCCCCAAGTGCTAGGAATTCTCGGTCCCGATTTACAAACTGAGACAGTGAGTGGCAGACAGATCGGCTGTCATCTAAAACCCGCTAAATCATAGAGCAGTATTTTAATTCAGCCCTGTTTTGATTCCCAGGCTTATTTCCAGATATTTCTGTTGGAAAATGCCCAGAGAACAGCCAAGCATGTTTCAGAAGTCAATTTATATTACCTATTATACTCTTAATGTGACTAGAAGCAGAAGAGATGGAAAAAAAAGAAAACCAAGGATTTACTGTTCTATTGAACAGTTTGACAACATGTTTTGTTTTGATACTTAAGTTGGCCTTTGCCACACACTAGGATTTGAACAGCTCTACTGAGATGTATTTAATGTACAATAAAACCATGTGTTTAATGTATATAATTTTATCCACACAAGTGGATAAAACTTTCTCCTTCAAAAGTTTGTTTCTGTGTGTTCAGGGGCTGACAGCTTTTATTTCTTTAAAGTAACCTAAATGTTCTCTTAATTAATTTTAAAAGGCACAAATACTGTGTCGTTGCCAGCTGACATACAGTAACTGCATAGCCATTGAGCTCTCCTCTGCAAACCCCGCTCCCCAGCTCTCTGACAACCACTGTTCTAATCTCTTCTACTAGATTTGAGTATTTGAGATTGTATTGTGTTGTGGTTTGGATATGAGGTATCCCCTCAAGACTGATGTTCTGAAAGCTTAGACCTCCACTGGTAGCAGGACTGAGATGGGACTGGATCATGGAGGCCACTGATGGATTAACCATAGCTGAATGGGTACTGAGGAGGTGAGGCCTTTTATTAGGCACTTTTCCTGTTACTGTGATAAAATACTCTGCCAAAAGCCACTTAAGGCAGGCAGGTTCGTTTTGGCTCATGGTTAGAGGCTTTATTACACCTGTCAGGGAAGGTCTGGTGGTACTGGTCATATTACATGCACAATCAAGGAGTAGGGAGCACTGAATGCTGGTGCTCAGCTCACGTTCTCCTTTGGATCTAGATAATCCCTCACAGGTAGGCCCTGGAGGTTTGTCACCTAGGTGATTCCAGATCCTGTCCAATCTTAGCTATCACAGATCCAGGTAACAGAAGAAGATGACTTGATAGCATGGCCTTGAAGGAGATATCCCATTCCTGGGTATGTTGGTTAGTTTTAATTGCCAACCTTCCATAATGTAGAATTGCCTGGGAAGGGAGTCTTAATGAGAACTGTCTAGATTAAATTGGCCTTTGGGCATGTTTATGGAAAAGTGCCTTGATGATGTTAACTGAGTAGAAGACCTGCCTATCTTTCTCTGGATTTGTATCTTGGACTGTGTAAGAGCGGAGAACGTGAGGTGAGCCCTCGGAAGCATGCTTGCCTTCATTCTTTCTGTTCTTGAGTGTAGGTGTGACATTGCTTCAAGTTCCTGTCATCCTGACTTCCCAACAGTAGAGGCCCTAACTTGGAACTGTCACATGAACAAACCACTCCTTTTTAAAGTTACTTTGCCAGGGTGTGTTACCATAGCAACAAGAAACAAAACAGGCCACTGGTCTCTTTCTGTATCTCTGCTTCCAGAATGCTTTGAGCTGAACAGCTTCCCTTCACAACGCCCTTTTGCCATGGTTCTGCACTGCCACAGGCCTGAAAACAGTGGTACCAGATGTCCGCAGCCTAAATCCACAACAACTGTTTGCCAAGGTAAATCTTTCCTCCCCGGAGTCGTTCATCTTCACTTTGTCACAGTGATGGGAAGCTGACTGACACGCCACATGAAGAAAATAACGCAATGTTCGCCCTGTGTCTGGCCTGTTTTAAAGATTTCTTCCCAGTTGCAAGCTCCTACATGTGTTTTTGTGGGTGGCCACAGAGCGGTGCCCAAGAGCAGTAAACGGGCTTCCCAGGAAATGTTATTCCCTAGCACTGAAGAAGAAAACCATTGAGTTGCTGTTTTTTGAGGCTGGTACCTGGGACTTTCCAGAGACTAAGGTGGTTGATGCTGCTGAGCAGTCAGTATAAATAACGTCAGGAGGTAAAGGCTCAGGAATGGAGAATTTCAAGAAGGCCCCATCTGAGTAAAGAGTCAGCTCAAGGTCTAGAACGTGGTGGGAGCCTCATCAACGTGAGGGTTCCTTTTCCTCTCTTCCCTGCCTTTACCACTTCTCTTCCTCCTCCTCCTCCTCCTCCTCCTCCTCCCTCTCTCTCTCTCTCTCTCTCTCTTGATTATTTTCAGTGTGTCAAGAACAGTCTTAGGAAACAAATTATAGAAGTTTCAGGCATGCAAAGCACAACAGTCAGCTCAAAAACTAAACTGGGTGGTAAACATATGAGCCAAGACCAAGGCCTCTCCTGAAGCCAGTGTGTCATCTAGAAGCAAAAACAGAAGGGCATTCCAGTGTTAACGCTGGATACAAAAGGTATTTCGCATCCTCACACAGAGCCACAGTTTCCTTTTCCATGAAGTGAGGGTTACATGTACTTCCTAGGACAGCTGCCGAGATTAAGTGAAAGAACATGGGAAAGCGTGGTTCTTTGCATCTTCTGAGTGTGACGGGCTCTTAATTTAAAACAAAATTTTATAAAGAAAGGTTTTTGTTAAGCAGGCCTAGGGGGTGAGAAACAAAAACTTGACCTCTTAGTCGTACTAAGCTCTGGTGGCCTTGTATGTCCCCCAGGGAGGACACTGCCTGCCCCAGGCTCTGTAGTGTGGGTCCCTCAGCCAGGACAGCTGCAGGCTCCAAAAGACCAAATCCCACGGGGCCAGGGAGGGAGAGGAAAGAGAGTGCCGGTCAGCTCTGCTGGCCTTTGGGGCTACAGTCCAGCTGCGGCTTCCCAGGAAAATTCACTTATGAGAAAAACTCCTGGTGGGACCTATTGGCCATAAAAGGTTTAATTTAATATATAAATATGTTGAGCGTGTATGTGTGTATGTGAGGGGACAGAAAGGGCACTGGATTCTGGGACCTCTTTGCCTCTCTGTTGCATAAATCATGAACCATAAATAATTTAATAGGATCCCCTAAGAAAATCAAGTCTTTCTAAACCTAGGGAGTGGTGGCAGAGATGAACGTACATATAAAAAAAAAAAAAACACAGTGGAAGAAAGAAAATGTTTAAGTTCAGAATCAGGGTACCGGGAAAAGATTACAAAGGTTATTGGTATTGGACAGATGATAAGTTTGGTTTATGCTTGGTGCTTACGAAGACATAGGTGCTCACCGCTTTACTGAGGAACCCATTGTCCCTGTCACTGGGTCTTTAGTAGAAGCAAGTGTGGCTGCAGACTTGGGACCTGCTAGACATGAGTCTGTAGAGCCAAGAGTCAGCTGGTTCAGGGTTATCTAGGACAGCTTATAACCACGCGGTTCCTGCTGAGGACGAAGAGGTCTTTTATTGTTTAGGTGGACACTCATTCCCAGCTTGGCCTCCAGTTGGCCACAGCCTCAGCTGGTCTCCCCAAGATCCTGTGGCACAGCGCTCTGCTCTCAAGCTGAATTCAGCCTCAAGGCTGCACTTTCCTGACCATCCATTCTGGACTGGTCCAGTTCAGTCACCCCACCATACTCTCATTTTCTTCTGTTTACAACATCGGTCATTTTCTGACATTTTCTTGTTCATTCTCCTTCCCTAGAACTTCGCTGAATGAGAACAGTACCTTGTGCTTTTCCATGTCACCTGTTTGCTCCTGGAATGATAGGTGGCCTGTAACTGCAGATCTGGGATAGCAGGATTCTTACCTACTCACCAGCAACAGGTAGTGTCGGAAGGCAGCTAGTGTGCTTTCTCACACTATATGCCCAAAGCGCTCCAGTCTTAACTTTGAGAGCGAAAATAGCAGTGACTCAAACCACAAAGCCACAGGGGAGAAAAACACCTGAATCAAAAAGTATGCTCAAAAACATGGCTTGTGTTTCACACCGCTGCAAAGGAGACATAATTAAAGCATTTCGCTCTCCCTCTGGACCCCTGACAGCAAAATTAGCATGGAGGAGAAAAGTACATAATACAAAGTGAAGGCAAGGTTTAAAATGTTGCTTGTCTCATGCAAATTACACAATCAGGGTTAGATTCCTGAGTGAAAAGAAAGCCCCCCCCCCCCGCCCCAAACAGGCTTAGCTCTGGTAAAATGTTGGTTTAAATGACTTAAACACACAAAGTCTGAATGCAGATTTTATGTAGTGTTTGCTGAACATGTCTGCATTGCCCTTTCTAGGTGATGGAGTGGCAGGAGGAATAACTCAACACAGCCTTTCCTCTCCATCCCGAGGAGTCCTCATCAGAGGGCAGTAGAGATGAACTAAGTGTCCACACTGCCAGCTGTAATGAACAGCGTGCATAAGGGTGTCAAGAAGACTAGGCTTCATGAAAAATGTGACTATGAAATTAGGAATATTAGTGTCCCATCACTGTGACAAATACTCAGAAAGTCAAAGAAGCAAAGATTTAGTTTAGCTCATGGATTCAAGGGTTTCCATTGCTGTGGACTGCAGATCTGACTGCAACATGATGGCAGGAAGGCATGGTGGTTTGAAGTTTTTCCCCCAGGGCAGCCAGGAAGCAAAGGGAGACACAGAGGATGAAGCCAGGAACAAAGGCCTGCCCCCAGTGACCCACTTCCCTCAGTCAGTATCTACCACCTCTTGTTCAGCGTTGAACCACTAATAGGTTAATCCACTGTCTAGGTTAGTGTCTTCACGATCCCGTCACTTCCCAAAGCTCCACCTTTGAGCAAAGAATGACATGGCACTGGAAATGAAGACTTCAGTACAGGGTCAGCCAGAACCTCAGTGTGATTCTGTTGTCTAGTAACGGAAACCGATGGGTAGATAAATAAGAACCATGCAGAAATAACTTTATCAATGAACTTTGAGCTTACTGCACACAAGGTTTTGACTTTGAGTCCATGAGATACATCAGTCACCTAGCATGATAATTAATTTTTTTAACTTGATGGAATCTAGAATCCCCACCCAAACACACCTCTGGGCATGTCTTTGAGGGTGTTTCCAGGATTAACTATTCTGGAAACAACCACCCAACATGTCCCAGACTGAATAAAAAAGAGAACTGAGCACCAGCATTTCTCTCTCTCTGCTTCCTGACTGTGGATGCCATGTGACCAGCTGCATTATGTTCCTGCTCCTGTGCCTTCTTCATCATGATGGACTAGAGTATGTCAAAGTGGAAGCCTAAAATCAGTCTTCATCCCTTGAGTTATGTAGTTGTCATAGCAAGGAGAAAGAGAAAAAAATCAATTATATCCAGAGGTTCTCAGGGGCCTTCTCTGTGCTGGGATTCACCCACATAACTGTGCAGTGGACTCCCCCCAGCCCAGGAAGCTTACAGTTTACTATCATGCTGGCTTGGGATAGCATTCCCAAAAGCAGAAGACCATTTTCTACCTTCCCAGCACCCCTCCCCAACCCAGGTCTGAAGGACTCATCCAAGTGCTTGGACATTCACACAAGCAGTCAGCTTGCTTTACTATATCCTCCACCGCAGGCAGACATGCTAACTCTACCCATGAAGGAGGCAACAATGGCGGGAAGCTGCCCACTGACAAAGGCTGTGCCTGGTCTCTGAGGATTGATTTCAAATCCTTCGGAAAGAGCTATGTGCCAACGCTGTGGCCTCCTTCCCACTTCCCCAGTTCTTTGCTGGGTTTTGTCGGGGAGTTTGCATGGGTCTTGAGCATGCTGCCACCATTGTTGTACGTTCATAGGAGCAGGGTCCCAGAAGCCTGTAAGATTCTATTGGTCATGCACCTCCTCCCCTGGTTTATAATCTTTCTGCCCTCTCTTATGCAATGGTCCCTGAGCCCCAGGTGGCTGAAGTTTAATATGGGAGTCCTGTCTAGGGACCCACACTCTACAGTTTCTTATTCTCTACACTTTGGCCAGTTGTGACCTTTTATGTTCAACACTCTCTGTTGCATGAGGAAGCTTCACTGATGAGAGTTGAGAGATGCATTAATGTTCTCTCTATACCTTGTTCCGCTATGTTGTGTGAGCCTTAGGAGCAGAGGTTCCACTGTAGATGTGTCACTTAGGCTTGGGCATCCCATAGACATGTATTCTTTGTGTGTGACCAGTTGTGGAACTCTGTAACAGTCTCTGTTGTAAAAGAAGCCTCTTTGCTTAGTGGTGAGTGGCATACTTGTCTGTAAATATAAAGACCCATATAACTTTGGCAAGGAACCTTTGGCAGCTGATCACTGCTGAGTGAGGAAGAGTTGGTCTACTTTAAGGGAGTGATGCTATAGACAGGCTGAACGAGCTCCAGTGGATGAACTCACACTGAGGGACATCTGGATACACAAACCTGACCTGATAGGCCTTAACATATATGACAGAATACATGACGTCCTGTGGGTGGGCTACTCGGGGTACAGAGAGGAAAGGGGGACTAAGTCTGATTATGATGTGTTGTATAAAGTGCACAAAAGTTAAATTAAAAATCTTTCAATAAACAGGTTTGGTGGCCTCTCTGGTCCCTGGTAAAACAGTTTCCATTTTCAAAAGTGATTCGTCCTTTCTTTTGCATGCAGATCTTGCATTGGGCCCAAATCCTAACTGAGATGGGTGGGACGATGTGATTTATGACACTGCAGAAATAGGCTTTCAGTTCAGTTTTGAGTCAGAAGCATCTTATAGCTCCCAGATAAATGGTGATGGGATGTGCAGTCCATGCCAAATGCCCTGTGTCACGTTGAGTTACTGTCAGATTTGAAGTGAATGTTAATAGCATTTACTAAGAAATTTGTCACTCCTTGCTCAGGAAGGCATGAGATTGAATTCCCTGAACGTTTACCTCCCTCTTTCTAGTTTCTTTGCTAAACTTTGGCATCTTCCTGGATTTTTCTTCCTGTCGCCATGGTTTGGTTCAATTATATATTCAGATATAATGTTCAATAACAACATTTCATACATAATTCTGAGACAGCATCAAGAGTGCTTTATCCTTGACAAGCAGAAGCTATTGGTGGATTCAGTGAGGATTTAAACAGAGTGCCCAGGGACTGGAGAGATGGCTCAGCAGTTAACAGCACGTACTGTTCTTGTGGAGGACTTGAGTTCAGTTCTAAGAATCCATGTCAGGCAGCTCACAACTGTCTGTAACTCCAGCTCCCAGAGATCTGGCACCCTCTTGTGGCCTCCAAGAGCACCTGCATTCACACGTACAGATTCACATACAGACATGCCCATGTACACATAATTAAAAAAAAACAGAAACAGCAATAAAAAACTAACTGTACTGACTAACCTTGCTCAGGTGAAGAGCCACCCCTCTCCCTCCAACCCACGTGCTCCTGCCCCACCATTATTGTCACCATCGCCGCCACCACAGAGGGCAGCTAGCCCTGCCCTGGAACCAGAGCATGTTACCAGCCTCATCCTACGTGGTGGTCCAGAGCATCCGCAGAAGAGGTGCTGTGACAGCTGGCATTTTAGGGTGAAGATTAAGCTTTTGAAAGGCTGAGATTCTCCCCAAGGCTGCAGAGCTGGTCCATCAGGATCTCCCAGACTTTGTGACTTCAAGGGTCATGAGAACTGGGGTACTCCACTTTCCCTCAGGCAAGGGTTTCCCAGGCTCAATGTGACCCATGGTTAGGGTCCCCATTCCACAGAAAGACTCATCCTATAAGCACCATATGGATTTTCCTAAAATATAAACCCATGCACAAAACAAATACCAGACCAAGACAGAATCTTTAATTTTGACCTTAAAAAAATGCCCCTGAAAGAATGATAAATGACATTGCCCAGGGTTGTGCTGAATTTCCTCCCTCCAGTTGCTTGCTTGAATCATCCCAATTTCTTTGCCCCTTCTCTCTGTAAAGACTAATGTGGGTCTTTGGAAACCTAGCAACTTTTAGGCTTTCTTCTTACTCCTTAGAAGCACCTGGGAGCTCTTTATTACCCTACATGTGAGCTGCACCTGCCAGGATGCAGTCTTGGGAACCAGGAGTCAGTCTTAGCCTAAACATTTCTTTTTTCAAATTGTTTCTGAAATCACTTGGTTTCCTTGGGGCCTTTGGCTCTTTTTCAGCCAGCGTTCTCTGCACTGAGGTTTACCAGATGCTCCCACGGGGCCTTGTTTATTTAGGTTAAATGGTTAATGTGTTGGAGCCTTCTGCTTTTTCCCTCTAGACTCTGATTTAGTGGCACAGACAAACTCTTAGCTTTTAGTCCTGGGCCTGGCATGGGTCTGATAGCATGGGTGAGAGAGTTGCATGAAATCTGGAGGAAGGAAGGAAAGGAAGGGGGAGGGGAAGGGAGGGAAGCTGAACAGACAGGAGGGAAAGGACACGGCAGAAAGCTTTTTGAGCCAGTTTCTTTTCCGTGATTTCAATTCAATTACCAACGGCCCCCAAATATAACACCATAAAATATTTTGAGATATCATCAATTTAACTTTTATTACAGTACATCATTATTATTGCTCTGTTCTCTCAATAGTTGCTGTTAATCTCTTACTTTTGCTTATCTGTAAATTAGTTTTTATCACAAGCACACATAGATAGCTCAGGATCTGTTCAGGTGTCTGCTGAGGATGTATCTTCAACTGACCGGGAGACTGAAACTCTATTATTGTTATTATTTGGGGCTGGTTTTGTGATGCTTGTTTCTAAGTGAAGGTTCCTGCAGCAGAGAACGGATAGGGCTACATCTTCTTTCCACACTTGGTGCTCCTTCAGGAGGAGGAGTTAATGAGACATCAGCAGTCCCAAGATTGGAGATGAACCTGTGTTCAGAGGCCCAGGTCTAAGGCCCCAGGCAAGTTCTTTAACCTCTCTTTGCAAAGCAGAGAAGAAAGTGAAGGTACCTTTGTTCTAAGCTTTTAATGGTGAGTAGGTGAGGGAACAAGAAGAGCAGCAGGCTTAGGAACAGCTCATGGAAAGGACTCTTACTGATACTGTTGTTATGAGGCATTGTGCAGGGGCAAAAGCTTAGGGACCTCTTTAGGAAAAGCATTCCATCAGCTGTGTAAACATTTATGTCACTTAATTCATGTCAGGTATTGGGCTAAGTGTTGGAAGAGTGGCCTATTTAAGACAGCAAGGATGCCAAGGCTACACTTATCCTCTCTTGTCCTCAGGGACACATTCCTAGACCCTAGTGGGCTTCTGCAGTTTCTGAGAGAACCAACTCCTATAGAGACTATAGTAACTAAAGATAAAAGAGAACAACGGTAACATTTAATGAACCCCTCTCTTTTGATAGAATGAAGACACATGATATATTTGAACCATAGGTAGCAGACCAGACAAAGTAGAACTCCAGAGAGAAGACTACTGTTCTCAGTTAACCACACATCTGATTGTTACTGGTATAAAGGAGAGAGCCTTGGGCGGCAATGGAGGCTAAGGCCTGGCAGGCAGGAGCCTACCTAATTTAGGTGCTGGTGAGCGAAAGTTGTTAGCTCCTCGAGTTGGTGACGCTCCAGGCTCCGAGGCTCCTGTGTGCTGCCGGGACCCGTGTTCTCTATTTCTTTCAGTCCCACTGCTGCCGACCACATCAAAGATACGATCCACAAGCCAGATCAGGAGATTTTCCCAAATGTGTGTTGCAAACAGCATCTCACTCAGCTTCTCAAGGTATCTCTGTGGTTGAAGATAGTTACCAAGGCAGCTCTGGAACAGGGCAGAGTGAAGCCAGAGGAATAATCTGGAAGTTCTAGTGAGTCTGTCCCCTGTGGAGGGTGGGGACGGAGGCTGCCTTGGTGGGTGAGAGTTCAGGACCACTGTCATCCAGAATTTGGATTATGTCAAATCAATGAGACTTCTGGACTATTTTCTGTTGACTGTGGCTGTTTATATAGATCTACAATTTTTTTTTTTTCTGTCTGAAAACTGTGAAGAGTTAAACTATAAACCAGTTTCTTGGCTCCTTCCCCCATTTTTTAGAAATTTAGAGTGTGCAATATCCAATAATTATTTTTTCCCCTTGGGATATTATTAGGAATTGATCTTTGTATTTCTTCGTGGTTCACATGCATTTTCTGGTTGTGACCGAAAATTGTTGTGTTATTTCATATTTCTTGAGGAAAATTCATTTAAAAATCTCTGAAGCCTCTGGCAATGTGAGACCTCTTGGGTATTTCTGGGTCTTTATGTGAACAAGATGTCAAATTCTTGATTTCATTAAATCATTTAAGCATTGGGAATGGCTGGCCTTGTGAGTGTTGAGAAAGATCCAGTTTTTCTTTAAAAAGAAAAGACAAAGAATGCTAAAAACCAAGGATTATTTGTGCTCTTTTCATGGCTTCGGTTTTTGTCCATTTGAATCTTGTCAACAATTCTCTCTAAGAATATGCTTTGTTTAAGAGACATGGCTGATGAACTCAGGAGATGACACGGCATTATTTATATAATCTGCCTCTGTTTGTGTCAATTTTACTAATATCTGTTTCTTTATTATATAATCACCACATATAATTGCATATATTGTATTCATTTCAAGGACTGCTACATTTTTTTCTACTAATTTTTATTTATGGACATGTGTGTGTACCTGTATATGTTTATGTGCACCATGTGCATGCAGGTGCCCAGAAGAGGGTGTCAGATCTCTTGGAACTGGAGTTACAGGTGGTTGTAAGCCTCCCAATGTGGGTGCTGTGAACTAAACCTGAATCCTCTGCAAATCATCAAGCATTCTTAACCTTTAAGTCATCTCTCCAGCCCCAATTCCTCCACTGTTAAACAATAATAAAAATATACATTGTATTATATGGTAAAATATTATAAAACATGATATTTGCATAGTACTTTACCACAGATAGTGTTATATAGTATATGTTTACTTATGTTATATTGACATATAATTTTGATCTATGATATCACTATTTAATGTTCATATAGTATTTATACATAATATTTAATATACTAAATAAAGTGAAATGTTTCCTTCCTAAAAGAAAAAATTTGAACTCCCTGGCAGATACTGTGAATGAAGAGATAAGTTTTCACTTGATTTTCAATTCCTTGAGAGTTGATATGTGTGTCTGTATAAGAAAGACCAAGTTGGGGCTGGAGAGATGACATAGAGGTTAAAGCTCTCACAGAGGACCCAGGTTTGGTTCCCAGAACTCACATGGCAGCTAACAACTGTCCATAACTCCAGTTTCAGGGAATCTGACACCTTCTTTTGACCTCAGTCATGCACAGGTGCACTTACATACATCATGCAGGCAATACACTCAAACACAAAAAATAAAAATAATAAATAAAATATTTTTAAAAGACCAAGTCATGGATAAGTTTAAGCAAGTAGAATTTTTTTAAAAGAAGCATCTCTATGATTTATTTTGTTGTTATTTATTATTACTGTGTGTCTCTGCATGCATGATGTGCATGTGTGACTGAGGGTGTGTACAAGTCATTATGCCTATATGGAGGTCAAAGAATAACTTTGCAGAGCCAGTTTCCTCCCTACACTGTAGGTTCCATCCAGGGCCTGAACTCCAGTGGTCAGGACTGCATGGCAAGCACTTTGACCAGCTTAACCCTCATTGGCCCAAGAAGCATTTTTAAAGCACTTCATTTAGAGAGAAACACATTGCTCCAAGCATAACCAAACTGGATTGTCTTGAATTGAAATGCCGCCGTACACAGGTGTGCAGCCCCTGCTCACCCTGACTCATCACCATCTTGTGGTCTCTCTGTCCACCTTTTCTCTCTCTCTGTTCCAGCTCTGTCCCCTGTCCCAGGTCTGAGTATTTGCCCTAGGAAGCACTCAGCACAAGCATGGTCAGCAGTGATATTAAATGCAAGCCTTTTTCACAGTAAACTTCAAGGGCGTTCTCTTCATCCCTGTTCAGGCATCCAGGAGTGACTCTTCTCTTCCTCTTTCCTAGCCCCAGGACTGGTTTTAGTTTTCTAATGGTGGCTGAGATTTGTGAGAATTTGAAGAGCAAAGAATCGATCACTTTTGAAGACCCCTTTCTCACATCGCTTCCCTGGGCAGGTAATAAAGACATGGGTTGAACAAAGGAGTGGTGAAAGGAACCAGTGTCAAGTAAGACCAGCTCTTTTCTTTTCTTTTAAATTTTTATTATTTTTATTTTATATGTGTGAGTATATCACCTGCCTGTAAGTGTATCCATGTCGTGCAATGCCCTCAAGGTCAGAAGAGGGTGTTGGATTCCCTGGAACTGGAGTTGAGTTGTTAGTGCCATGTGGGTGCTGGGAATCTTCTATTTTTTCTAAATCTGTCCCCCTCCCTGCCACATACACACACACACTTGCCCAAAAGAGAACTTTGTGTGATGTGGTGATTCATGCTTGTAATTCCAGCACTTGGGACACAAAGGCAGAGAGAGGTAGGGTTGAGAGTACAGGGCCAGCCTGGGCCGCATAGTGAGACCCTGTTGGAGAGGGCACTGTGTATTTCAAGAATTGTGTCTGGTTCTGTAGGGCATCATGTAGTAACTGCTTTAGAGACATGGTAAAAGGAATTCAACCGGGAGGTCTTTCCCTTGCTGTTGATTCTCCATGGATGGATCCCCATTCAAATTCCTGTACCAAGCCACCTTGAGGATTATATCTAAATTTTTTCTTTTCTCTTTTCCATTGCAACAATAGCCTCATCTTAATGTGAAAAAACAGAAACCCACCCAGACCTATACGTAGTATTCATACTTGTTATGAACTATGAGCTTTTTAAATAAACACACATTTCTAGACTGTGCTTTGACTTTGATCAGGTAGATTAACCGCATTTATGTTCCATGTCGCAGGGCGTGCAAAAGACATTTGCTGGGAGCCAAAGTCCAAGGCCCCAAGTTCCGTCAGCCTGCCTACTGGCTTGTGTGATTCTGAATGAACTGTGGGCCTCTCTGATCCCTCAAATGAAGCTGGCAGGAGTTCTCAGTTTCCTTTGCTGTCGCAGCCCTCTGATTCCAAAATGATTCAGAAAAGTTAGCACCCAGTCTCCGCCATGAAATTCTTACTTCCCAGGACTGTTTTCCTATTGCATGTCGGGTCTCTCCCATTTGCTCTGTAAATTCAGCAGTAGGGAAACGCGCCGTGGAAAGCCCTGAAATAGCAGCCGCAGAGAAGCCAACGTGGAGACCAAGAGGCTCCTGAGGGCCCAGCGGCTGCCAAATACTTGTCATCGAGTCACCACTGGAACATGGGAAGGGACCGGTGCTCACTGCTGAGGCTCAGACTGGTGACTGCCCTTACTACCCTCCCCAGAGAATCTGGGCACCGAGCAATCCTCCCAGGGAGCCCCCGGAAAACCAAAATACCTGCTCCTCCAGAGAAACCCCACTGGGAGGGTAGCCCAGTAACCCTTGTGTGGGGCTGAGGCTGGATGGGCCACAGAGGCTGTCAGATCCTGCTTCCCAGGGCCCTTTGGTTCCCATGGCAACTCCGAAGGCTCCTGGAAAGAACTTGGAGGCTGGATGACTTCATCAGCTGTGTGCCTGAAATCAGCTTTGGGCAGCACCCCAGATCGTCAAGGGATAGAAGCCTAGTTTGTGTTTTGACTCCGAGGGGCAGAGACTCCAAGTTGTGGAAAACCACTAGAATGTGGTCCATACTCTAACCCCCGAAATCAGACTCCTAAACATGGCATCTTGGTCATCGGTCTCTAGGAAAAGGGGTCCATAGTGATTTCCAGCTTTATAGATAATTCGATGTACACTTTGAAACTGCAGAGCGCTCTGACCCTGTATGACAGCAACTTGTATCTTCATAAAAATCCTAGAGCCGGGTGAATGGGGAGTTGGCTCAGAGGTTAGGAGCATTAGCTACTCTTGCAGAGGATCTGAGTTCGAATTCCAGCACCCACATGACGGCTAACAATCGTCTGTAATTCCAGTTCCAGGGGATCCAATTCCCTCTTCTTTCCTCTGTGGGGACTGCATGACACGGGTGTATTTACACACATGCAGGCAGTACACTTATACACATAATATAAAAATAAAAATAAAAATCCTAAGGAGGAATAACTGACCTTTGAAATGCAGGCATACATGACCTTAAATTTGTCTTACTGTATGTCTTAAATTTGCCCTGACACAAACAGCTTTTGCAAACCCTGAAAAGGCCCAGATATGGATTGTAATTTCCATTAAGAGATTAAAAAAAAATCCATGCATTCCAAGATACACCATCTGCAGTCTAATTCACTGAATTGAGGAATCGAGGGAGGGATACTGGAATTTCAGTTACAGTCTCACAGAGACTGCAGCTCACCGGCCTTTTAGACACAGAATCAAGCAACGTCTGTTAACATGCTGCATACCCAGGATGTGTCACAGTTTGCACCAGGCCCTGTAACTCTGAAGAAGTTCTTCCTAGGGAAGGGGGAGTCACTGTACTTGACAGTGGAAATAGAGGGTGTTCGATGAAAGATAGCTACCGAGTACTGCGGAAACTGAGTGGGGACGGCTTCTTAAAGTGATGATGCTACTGAAAACTTATAAAAATCCTTCAAAGTGATAGTAATATCTCTTTAATAGGAAAGGAAACCAAAGCCAGGAAGTCCAAATGGGTGATTCTTACAAAGAGCAGAGTCTAGGATGGAATCGGTCTACAGCCAAGTCTCTGCTGCTTCCATTACATCCATCACCAATTACTTATATATTCTTTTTAAAATATTTTCTGAATTTTATTTTGTGTATGAGTGTATTGCCTGCATATGTGTAAATGCACCCATGTCGTGCAAAGCCCATGGAGAACACAATAGGGTGTCGGATCCCCTGGAACTGGATTTATGTGTGATGGTTGTTAGCTGCCATCTGAGTGCTGGGAATTGAACCTGAGTCCTCTGCAAGAGCAGCCAGTGCTCTTAACCACTGAGCCATCTCTCCAGTCCCATATTTATATATTCTTAATACAAGGTGCTTAGTCATTTTAGCAAAATAGGAATAAATGTCTTTACTCCTAAGCTTCTCTTATGGAATTTTCTCATCCTGACAGCACACTCCAGGTTGAAAAATCTCACTCATCAAGAAAATTGTATAATGTGAACATCTAATGACGTTAGCTCTTCTCTCGAGCCCATCAGCAAATGAAATCTTCCTAAATGTTTTGACTGGAAATAGGAGGCATGAGTCTGAAAATTAATAGTGACTTCATATGAAGCCCTGGCCTCTGAGAGGCTAGGCCACTGCCCAAATGTTAGAGAGCAAAATCTCAGCTAAATATGAGGGTCACATATTGTGACAGACTTCTGAGTCTCTTAGGGGACACTGTAAAACACAGTAGAATAAAAGGACTTCAGTGGGGTGCATAATCTGAATGCTCTTGACTGTGAACATAAGTATGAAGGTGGAGAAGCAGGTGAGTGGGAAGGAATCCAGTGAAAGAGAGAACTTGTGAGTCTTTGAGAGCAAGACTTCATCATGCTTCACAGTGTTAGAATAGAATAGGATATATAAGATTCAGAAACCTATACAGACAGTGGCTTGTAGATCTGCCCTAGAACTCACAAGAGAAGCAGGGTTCAGACCCAGACAGGACAAGCATGATCAGCAATTTGAGGGAAGTGGAGGAAACACCCAAAGCGCTTGGACAAGATCTTTAAGGATTTTCAGTAAAGTGACTGAAGAAAGACTCAGTTAACCATCAAAGCTTGTTCTTGCTGAAGAAATAGGAAATTTGTATCTTTTGCTTAAAATGTTTTATTTGTTGCTTTTATTTTATGTGTCTGAGGGTATCGCCTGCGCGTGTGTAGGTGCGCCTGTGTGTGCAGTGCCTGCAGAGGTCAGAAGAGGCTTCAGATCCCCTGGAACTGGAGTTAATGGGTGGTCTGTAGTTCTGGATGGTTCTTATTAGCTACCATCTGATTCCTGGGAACTGGACCTGGGTCCTCTGCAAGTCTAGTCAGTGCTCTAAACCACTGAGCCATCTCCCCAGCCCTAGTATCTATTTTTAACTTGAATCACCAATGAAACTAAACTTTTTCATGTTTAAAAAAATTACATTTAATTTTTATAAATGGCACCCTTTCCCAGTTTTTATGTTGAAATACACATGTGCTTTCTTTTGATTATTATGGAATCTGAAAAATTATGTCTGTTTCCTTTTTAAGATTTATTTTTATTTTTAACTATGTCTCTCTCTCTCTCTCTGTGTGTGTGTGTGTGTGTGTGTGTGTGTGTGTGTGTGTCTGTGTCTGTGTATACACATGACTGCACGCACCCAAGGAGGCCAGAAGGGGATGCTGGATCCTCTGGAGCTGGAGTTACAGGCTGTTGTGAGCTGCCTGCTGTGGGTTCTATACAACTGAACTTGCATTATCTACATGTTTGTAACCTCTGGATCATTTCTCCAGTCTGTTTGTTTGCTTTTTAAGTTCTAAATTTTTTTAATTTAATTTATTTTTGATACAGGATCTCCTTGTAGCCTCAACTGGCTTGGAACTCTCTATGTAGACCAGGCTGACCTCTAACTCACAGAGATCTATCCGCTTCTGCCTTCTGATTGCTGGGATTAGAGGCATGTGCTATCATGCCAGGCAATTTTATTATGTTTTTAAGTGGCAATAATTAAATATATTTAAGGACTGCAATGTGATGCTTCAGTAAATGTATACAGTATAGAATGACAGATCCAGATTAACATACAAATCTAACTCCTCAAAACTTATTATTTCTTTGTGGTAAGAATATTGAAAGTTCTCTGTTTAGCTGTTTTGAGACATATGATTGTATCATTCATTTTTCTGCTGCTGTGATTGAAACACCAACCAAGGGAACTCATAAGAGGAGGAGTTTATTTAGCTTATGGTTCTGGGGGAATTAGTTCATGGTGGAGAGGCATGGCGGCAGAGGTGCCTGAAGTAGGAGCAGGAGCTAAATGCTCACATCTTCAAGCAGGCACAGGAAGCAGAGAGTGCCTGGAGATCCAGCAAGGCTAAGAGCTCTGTAAGCCCACTGGGGTATGCTTCCTCCAGCATGGCCACACCTTCTAAGACCTCCCCAAAGCAGCACCATCAACTGGGGACAAAATGTCCAAATACTTAGAGCCTATGAGGAACATTTTCATTCAAACCACCACAATGGTTGTCATAGCTAACACTGACTGTCAATTTGACAGGATTAAGAATCACCCAGGAGATAAAACTCTAGATTTATCTGGGTGGGAGCTTCCAGATTAGGTTAATTGAAGTGGGAAGAACCACCCTAAATGTGGATGTCACCACACCATGTGCTGGAGTCCTGGGCTGAATAAGAAGGAGAGAGTGAGCCAAGCACCCATCTGTGTTCATCACATCTCTCTGCTTCCTGATTCTGGATACAATGTGACCAGCTTTCTCAAGCTCCTGTTGCCATGACTTACCAGCCATGGTAGACTGCAGCCTTAGCTGTGAGCCAAAGTAAACCTATTTATCCTGGTTAGCTTTTTAAAAATCATCTTTATGTGTATGCGTATGTGTATGTGTATGTGTGTGTGTACTGCCTGCATGTAAGCATACCCATGTGTCATACAATGCCTGTGGAGGACAGAAGAGGGTATTGAATCCCCTGGAGCTGAAGTTATGGACCATGTGGGTGCTGGGATTCAAACCTGAGTCCTCTGCAAGAGTGGCCAGCACTCTTAACCGCTGAGCCACCTCTCCAGCCCGTCCTGGCTAGTTTCATTGTCACCCCACATACCGGGAAGAGGGAATCAGAACTGAGGAGTGACGTCCTTAAGGCATGTCTGTGGGGTATTCTGGGTCGCTAGTTGATGCAGAAGGGCCCTGCCCGCTATGGGCACAACCATCCCGGGTAGATGGGGGCTTGGAGCTGGGTATGAAATTTAAGGAGGAGGAGGGAGGGGAGTCAAGCCAGGAAATAGCATTCCTCCGTGGTCTGTGCTTCAGGTTTCAGTTCTTGCTTCTAGAGTCCTGGCTTGAGTTCCTGCCCTGGCTTCCCTCAGGGATGAACTGTTACCTGGAAGTGTGAGCTGGAAAACAAAAGGAAAACCCCACAAAACTCATTCCTTTTCCAGTTGCTTTTGGTCAGAATATCTTATCACAGCAACAGAGAAGTAATTAAAATACCTTCCTCCCTTAAGTTCCTCCCCAGTCCTAACGTAGGACACAGCCTTCCCTCTGTCTATTCCCAACCCCCACCCCATCCCTGGTAACCATCAGAGAAGTAGTTGTGAGTTTCTAATTTTTTAAAATAAAGGATATTTATCTATTTGACTGTCAAAACACGACAAACATGCTTTTTCCATGGGGACACAGCTCTTCTGTTTTACATGTGGTTAATTAGATGTTCCCATACCATCTACGGATAAGCCATCCTTTCCCACACTATTTCAACAATTATAATGTCATACTAAAGAAAATAGTTCTATATATACATTTTATTTTCTGGGAATGTCCTGACTTTCTAATGAATGCTTAGTTTTCATAATAAATTTTAGATATTTTCTAAACAATCAAATTTGGTTGAGGTGGTATTTATAAATTAACTTGACCTTTCTATTTTGATCCTTCATATTCAAATGCTCTTTATTTATGTATTATTTTCTTTGCCTTTTATAATCTATGGTAATTTTGAGTCTTATACATTTCTGTTGTTTAGTACTTATTGGTAATATTTCATTAATGAACCATGCTGCCTGTCTATATCTACCTACTATCTATCTATCTATCTATCTATCTATCTATCTATCTATCTATCTAATCTCTCTCTCTATCCATCCATCCATCTATCTCTATCTCTATCTATACATTCATCTATCTTATCTATCTATATCTATCTCTATCCATCCATCTATCTATCTCTATCTCTATCTCTTTCTATATCTATTTGTCCATCTGTCTATCTATTGATCTAGATAAAGGATTTAATTATATTTTCTTGAAGTGCATTCTCAAGAGTTTTCAAAGAAAGTCATGCTATGCCAAGCATTCTAAAATCTTCATGATTTCCTCACCTATAAATGATTTTGCTGGACGAAAAATTACAAGTCAGAAATTGTTTTGCCTAAGACCTCAAAAAGGTTACTCATTTCTTCTGAGAACCCAGGACTTCAGGCAAGATGGGTCATGTTGGCCTGTGTTTTTCCTCAACAGATAAATTGCTCTTTGTTGTTGGAAGAACCTAGAATTTTTTTCTCTATTTTTATATCTTTATTTTCTATTCTTTTTGTTCTTTTGATGCTGGAGATTAAACACAGGTACAGGCGTACTGCCCACAGAGCAACGGTCCCAGCCTCTGACATTCTCTGTTCTTAAACATTACCATATCCCACAGGTGGGTTCTACTTTATCATTTGCAATCTTTTGATTTGCAAATCTATCATTTGACTCTTCATAAGCAGAGGTCTTTTGTCTTTCTTAAGTTAATGAGGATTATTGATCATTAGTTATCTTTTCTCTCCTTCAGGAACCCCTTTCATGTGAATACTGACACATATTTCTAATCTATAGACATAAAACCTTTATTCTTTTATTTTTTTGGCAAGATTTCCTTGACCTGAACTTCCAGTTTACTAATTTTTGTTTTGATTGTACCCATTAAAAATTTATGCAACCTTATATTGAGGTTGTAATTCAATACTTTTAATCTTAATGTTTTGAGTTTTTACTTACTTCTTTTTCTTTTTTTCATAATTTTGTCTGTTCGATTTCTCCTACTATTGTTCTGCCTTAACCCCTGTTAAGGCATCTGTCATTCTTCTTTGTTATTATTGACAATTCCATTCCTAATTCTGGTCCACCCAGATTTGTGTTGTTTTAATTCATGGATCATTTTTTAATGCCAAATAAATTCTTGTCAACCGACTTCCTATTTTTGCTCATAAACTCTTATTACCCTTTCTTTTCTTTTTCTTTCCTTCCTCTTCCCCTTCCCTCCGTCCCTTCTTCCCATTGCTAGAATGGACTCCATAGCACTTTATGTGCTCTGCGAGCACTTTACCCCTGAGCTGTGGTCTCAGCCCTCTCTACAAGCTTTTGCTCTGGTGGTTGGCGTGAACTCACTCTATAACCCAGGCAGGTCTTGAATTTGTGACCCTCTTGCCCTAGTCTACTGAGTAACTGAGATGATAGTCTTGGGCCACCAGACTTTGCCAGTACTTTCATACTTCTTATTATTGATAACTATTGATGATCTGGAAACACTTGTTTTCTACCTTGCACCCCTATGAGCTCTTTTAATCATTCTCTGTTTTCTACTTTGTTCTAGTCACGTTTAAAAATATTTATTTATTTTTACTTTATGTATATGAGTACTATGCCTGCATTTGTGTAAGTACACCCATGTCATGCAGAAGAGGAAATCAGATCCCCTGGAATTTGAGTTAAGGATGGTTGTCAGCTGCCACATGGGTGCTGGAATTCTAACCCAAGTCTTCTACAAGCACAGCTGGTGCTCTTAGTCACTGAGCCATCTCTCCAGCCTCATGCTATTCACATTTATAGTATTTTTTCTTAATAAGTTTTCTTTTTTATAACACTTTTATGACCACAGAAAACTGAACAGATAGAACAGAGTTTTAAGACTGTTTTCTTTTTCTTTTCTGTATACAAGACATTTATCATATATATTTTTACAAATATTTTTGTCCTGCTCTGTGTGTCTCGTCCTCACCTTCATTTTTTAAACAGCATCTTTTGCAGAGCATATATTTTACTTTCAGTATGGTTCAAATCATCACCTTTTCCTTTCATAGCCTGTGCTTCTGCTGATTCTTCAACAGACTGAAGATGGCCCTTGTATCTTGGATTTTAAATGATCCAAGTTGTTAACGATATCAGGCTAGGACCATTAGCCCTAAGCTCACAGACACTAAACTAAAATTTGTAAACATCCATTTGCTTCACATGTATTCTAAAGTACATTTTGTAAGAGTGTACTTACTTAGCATACGCCCATGAAACCGCATGCCGTGTCTGCTGACCGTAGCTAAGAAACACCTAGCTGTGAGGGGTCACAGATCTCTGCCTCTGTTTGGGTCTCCATGCCTCAGTGACTTCCTACTTTTTGCTAAGTGACATCTAGACAGGAAGCCTCTCTCAGACGTCTCTACTGCTTCCCAGAGTTCCCTCTTCCAGTCCCCTTCTGCATAGCCACCTTGTGACATTGTCTCTTGCTGGCTGGGCCTTCCCCCTGAGAACCTTGTCTAAACATCTGCCCAGTGAAAATAATAATTATTTATTATATTATAAGACTACCTCTTATAGTCCTGTGACTTCCTTAATTGACCCCTAGGTCCTCAAATTAAAAAGTTCCCAGAGCTCACCAAACCCAGCATTGGTGAGACCCAGTTTGTCTTCTGTGTTGTCTTCTAGAAGTTTATGGGCTTGCAATTCACATTTTGATTATCATTTTGGGTTAATTTCTGTGAAATTTTGGGATTGTTTTCTAGGTGTGCTATGTGGGGCTTCCTCCCTCTCTCCTCCCTCCCTTCTCCCTCTCTTCCCCTTCCATTCCTCCTTCCGTCCCTCCCTCCCTTCCTTCCCCTTTTCCTTCCATCCTTTCTTCCTTTGCTCTGCATATGGTCATCCAGTTATTCAAACACTATATACTGGATAGTTCACTGTTCTAGTTTGCTTTCTATTACTGTGACAACATTCTGACCAAAACTAACTCAGGGAGAAAGGATTTAGGCTTGACGCATCCCAGTCACAGCTCATCACTGAAGGAAGTCAGGGCAGGGACTCAAGGCAGGAACTTGGAGGCATGAACTAAAGTACAGACCATGGAGTATGCTTCTTACTGGCTTGCTCCTCTGGCCTTGGTTCAGCCGGCTTTCTTATATAACACAAGACCACCTGCCCAGGGGAGGCACAGTTCACAGTGGGCTGGGTCTTCCTACATCACTCAGCAATCAAAAAAATGCAATCACAGACTTGCCCACAGTCCACTCCGATAGAGGAAATTCCCGAACTGAGGCTCCTGGTTCCCAGGTGTGTCAAGCCAACAGTCAAAGCTCTCCAGCACATCTGCTCTTTTGCCATTGAATGCATTTTGTACATAGGTCAGCTCTAATTATATGGGTTGCATCTGGGCTCTGTCTTCTACTGCACTGATGAAACTACTATGATGCACTGTCTTAATTACTGTGGCTTTAGAGTAGGCGTCGAAGTTGGCCACTCTCAGTCTTGTGGCTACCCTTCTTCCTTGCTCCTCTGGGCCTTCTACCTGTGCACAGAGATTTTAGAGTCAGTACCCTGCTGGGATGGTAGCATATTTTTATCAGCATTTCCCATAGCGTTCTTACACAAGAGCTAGCAAGTTCTAGTTAGATCTAAAAGTTCCTCCAATTTTCTAATGCTCTTAGATTTAGAGATTTCTTTGCTTCCTTTATTCTTAAGTTATATTCTGTCTCTGTCTCTCTGTTTCTGCTCTAATAGTGTTTCTTTTAGGAAATTGGGTGCCCCTGTGTTGGGTGCATATATATTAGATTTGCTATTTTCTCTTGGTGGATTTTTCCATTAATTAAATACCCTTCCTGATCTCTTCTGACGAGTTTTGATTTGAAGTCTATTTTGTTAGACATTAGAATAGCTATGCTCTCTTGTCTCTTGGTTCAATTTGGCTGGAATAACTTTTTATATTCTTTTACCTTAAGAAGGTATTGAACTTTGATAGTGAGGTGTGTTTCTTGGAAGCAACAAAAAGATGGATCTTGCTTTCTAATCCAATCTGTCAGTCTGTGTCTTTTTCCTGGGAAATTGAGATTGTTGATATTGAGAGTTGTTAATGGTAAAGGTTTATTAATTCCTACTATTTTCTGTGGTGGTGTGGTTTTCTTACCCTTCTTTTGGTAAAGTGCTCTGGAATTTCGTATTTGATCTTTGTTTCCTCTTTTGGGGGTTTCTAATCTTCTCATCAGATCAAAGTATTTTTTCTAGTGTCCTCTGTAGAACTGACGAAGTGAGCATAAATTCTTTACATCTGCTTTTATCATGGAAACTTTTTCTTTCTCCTTTGATGACAACTGATAGTTTTGCTGGATATAGTAGTCTGGACTAGCGTCTGTGTTCTTTTATGACTTATTGGACACTGGTCCAAGCCCTTCTGGTTTTCATAGTCTCCAATGAAAAATCAGCTGTTACTCCGATGGGCCTTTACCTTTATACAAAACTCAATCTTTTTCTCTTATTGCGCTCAGTATCTTTTCTTTGTTTTGTACACTTACTGTTTTGACTATTGTATGACATGAGACGTTTCTTTTCTGTTCCTGTTTATGATTCTTGCACGCTGATCAGTATCTCTTTCCTTAGATTTGGGACATTGTCCTCTGTAATTTTATTGAAAATATTCTTGTGCCTTTGACCTGGGTTTCTTTTCCTTCTTCTATACTTATGATTTGCACTTTGGTCTTTTCATAGTGTCCCAGAGGTCCTGAGCATTGCATTCCTGAATTATTTTATATTTAACATTTTCTTTGATTGAATGATCCATTTCTGCTTTTGAGATCTGATAGTCTCTCTTCCACTTGATCAAATCTATTAATGAGGCTGTCTTCTGAGCCTTTTGTCTGAGTTCCTGAGTTTTTCATTTTGAGTTTTATTTCAGTTTGACTTTTTTTCAGAGATTCCATCTCTTTTTAAAAATTCTAAGTTTAAAGCTTGAATTATTTTATATCATTCAACTGTTAGTGTTCCCATGCTCTTGTCCAGTCTTATTCATGTCCTCTTTGAGTTCCTTGGATATGTTTATAAGGAATATTTTGAAATTAACATCTTTGGAACACCTAGGTTGCTTTTCTCAGGAGACATGGAGAGAATGATAATTTCTGAAGGAGTCACATTGTCTTGGTTGTTCATGTTTTGTGGTTTTCTGATGGACTCTAGGCATCTGGAGTTATGTCACTGGTGCTGTTTCTCGGTATGGATATTAGATCTTGCCTTTGTTGAGTGGGTATTTGGGTCTTTGTTTACTGTTGCCCTGACTTCAGGTTGTGGACCAGCTTGAGGTTTGGTTGTAGGGCCAGTCTGTGTTCATGTGAGAATAGGATGTAAGAAGAGGTCTCCATTTAGCTCAGGATAGGTGCAACTTCTGATCCTGTTGTTTCAGGATGGACTCCACATAGTCCTGGGACACTATGAAAAGACCACACTATAGATCATAGGTATAGAAGAAGGAGAAGAATCCCAGGTCAAAGGCACAAAAAATATTGGGCTGGGTAGCTGGTAGTTGAGTGGGCAAGCAGACAGGGAAGTGCTGATTTTTGACTGAAGGGATGGGGTGATTTCAGTCTAGTGGTTACCAAGAAAGTGTGCAAATACAACACTTTACTGGGTCTGTCTGGGTTGATGCACAGGCTGTACAACCCCAGCTATGCCTTGGAGGGTGGGATGGCAGCAAGTGCAAGTAAGCTTGCATAAGCTGGTCTCCTGTGAGGGTGGCTTGACCTGAACTCAGCCTGGGAGTGTGGGACAGCCAGGGAAGTAACTCTTAAGCCTGGAGGATTGTGTAGATTCTGAGAGTCTTCTTAGAGGAGCTTTTTATTGTGTTTACAATCCTCTTGCTGATCCACCTGCTCTCTTGTCTGCGGGGCAGTTGCTCTTGCCATTTACTACAGCCAAATCCTTTCACTAATCCACCTGCCTGGCCTGGTGCCTCCCAAGAGAGGGAGTCTCAAAGGCTGGTGTGACTCAGGAGCCCCAGATTGGGTCTTGTGGTCAGTGGACCACTCTGCCTGGTTTTGCCCATCCTCTGCCTTGAATATGTCTGAGGCTAGTGGGGAAGAGAACAATTCCCTTAACTCCATCCAGACTTCTGAGCTGGGCTCAGTTGATGTTATCAGAGGGTCCCTCATTCAGCACAGGAAAAAAAGCCTACTGGCCTGTGTTCAGGTGCTTAACTGGGGCCAGGAAATGCTGTCTTTCCTTTCTAGAGGATAGGGGACATGCACATTTTACACCTTCTTGTGTCTGCAGTCCTGAGGTCCCAAACCAGCTCCCTCTCTTCTTATCACCACTGAGAGTTCTCCTTGCTTGGGTCTCCATTCTGTCCAGAGTTAGAGCTACAGCTCTGTTTGAGAGGAGGAGCAGGAAGAGCACATTCTATGTCATCTTATTAGGACTGGAGTTAACTGATGTTTCTGCTAAACTCTTGAAACTGATTTCTGTAAACACCACAAGTGGAGGGAAGTAGTTTCTAGGTCTCCCACACAAAATAACCCTTAAGATATCTGAGAAATGAACATAGTAAAAACATGTATCACTATGAATGTGATTAGTCCCCTGTAGGTTCATCCATATCCAGTGCACTAGTGGCCACTGCTGGCTTGAGAAGAAAGCCTGAAGATTAGAGAAAAAGCGTCTTTGCCCATGAGTGTGTTTTATGAAAGTTCTCTTCTGATGAACAAAAAATAATTGTGCTAAACATTACTATAGACCCATGCCTCTGTTTTAAAGACAATGTATTTAAAACAAAGAGCAGAACTTATGCAGTCTTTAAAAATCTTAGTTGTTAAAATCAGCGGGTAAAGATGCTGATGACCTGAGTTCAATCCCAGCAGCTTACACTGGGGAAGGAGAGTGCTCTACATGTGTTCTGTGGCATGGGTATACCTCACCCCTAGACACTAGATAAATTAAATATAACTAAATAAAATCATCTACTTGTTCTGAATCAATGAAGCTGTGCTCCATCCGTCTTCCCTGTCCTCCTGCTTGGGGACCACAGCAGGAATTCACTGAAGATGGCTGTGGTGCATCACCCTAATTCTCTCCAAGCTAGAGGTTTCGGGAACAAAGCTTTTCCATCAGTCTGTGTCTCCAGCCTCACAGTTATTGGACTTCTTTATGTCTTTGTTTGGAGAAGTGATTCAACCTATGTTAACAAAGTAAGTTACTAATCAGTAATTAATTCTTTTCAATGCTTCTAGGCTCCCCCAAACTAAGTGTATGCATGGAATTCATAATTCTGAAATAAATGGTTAACCTGTAATACCACCTATACATGCACACACACACATTTTTCTATTTTGTTTGTTTTTATGGGTTTATAAATGAGAATTCTGTTCTCAGTTTCCTTTGAATTTTAAATCCACTCTGAATTTTTATCAGTATGTATAATTATTCTTTTGCATGGATTGTTTGGATATTTTATAATTGCATCAATTACCGTTTTCTCCCTGAATGCATACACTCCTACTCTTTTTTTTTTTCTTCCGGTTCTTTTCTGGCCCAGCTTATAAAGTATCTTCATTAGGGTTTAATATTTTCCCCTTCAGTCAAACAGCAAACTTTCAGTACTCTTGAGACTGGAATATAGATCTTCTGACTCCAGGCTTTTTGCAGTAAACACCAGTCCCTCTGTGACTAAAGGCCAAACGCAGGATGGAAGCATGAGATGGAATACAAAGGAGGCTGTTTCATGCTGCCTTCAAAGGTGTCATCCACACGTAGGAAACATGTTTAATTACCAATCTGGCATTAATTTACTGATCTGTGTCTGGTCTGTGACTAAACAATCTTCAGCTCCTGCTGATTAATTCTGGTGTGAATCAGATATGCCTGTCATGGGTTAGCCAGACTTCTGCGAGCAATTTCCAGGACATTAGTCCAAATTACAGCAAGACTCTTTTGCGGAGTTCATTTTTTAAATTGTCATGCATAGAATTACATTTTATAAATCACCACACCTGGTTAGGGTAACAACTGTAAAGGAAACCATATCAGAGCCTTAATGTGCCAATTAATCCCACTTTGTTCGAAGCTGGTGTGGAACACAGCAGGATCAATTCATTAATAGGTCTTTGTTCTTCACATGCTAGTAGGCTGAAGCAGAAAATGTGGTCATACTTGGCATCAACGATATAATTTTCTTTGTTTATTCAATACGCTGAATGCATGTTATTCTGAAAAATTGTCTGCTCATAAGGTTTTAAAATAATCAAGTCTGTTTGCCTCTTCCCTCTGATGTTATTAATATTTTCTTTCCATCGTGCGTTGGGAGATACAGGACTTAGGAAGCAGCTCAGTGCTTGTCACAGCTGCAATCTTACTGATGCAGAAAATTTGGCATTTACAGAGAACGGAACTATCTCTCGTGCTTTGTCTATACTTCTTGAATGCCTTTTGTTTAATCACTGTGTTTGGAACCTCTAAAAAAAGATGCGCTTTCAGGAACACATTCCTGTGTGAATAGGAATGAGGAGATACTCATGTGTGAATAAGATGGTGATGTGAGAGAAAATTGATTTCTTTTCCCTTCCAGCTGAAGTCTGTGGAGGCGGTTGCTCTGCTTGTCACCGATACACTGATAGCTGGATGAGTCAGTCTCTGATTCGTGAATTACAGTCTTGGCCCACCCCTAGGCCAGGACAGGCCCTGCTACAGGTTTCCATGGCACCCAGCCTCCCTCTAGTAGCTTGGTACAGTGACTCCTTCCTGTGCTTTTATTGTATCTGCTGATGGATGATGGATGTGCTAGTCAGAGAATAGAAGTTACTTCCAATATTATACCAGTGTCTGGCACAGGCTGGCACACAGTGGGCACTTCATGAGTGCTGTTCAATAAAAGAGTGAATAAGATTTAAATTGAGCTCATTTCCAACTTCCTTTTTCTTTAAAGACAATTTTTATTATATTTTTTTGTAAAATTTTTATTGAGTTTTTGTATATTTCACAAAGAACATCCCAGTCGTGTCTCTACCCTCCCCCCATCAGCGCAGCATCCCCCCCCCCAACTGGAATTCATAATTCTGTCATCTGTGTCAAGGCCCATTGCGTTAAACAACTGTCCCTAGATGTTCCTCAATGCAAGTTCATCCACTGGGGTCTAGTCAGCCCATCCAGAGTCCCTCCGCTTAAGATCAGCTCTTCCTCACACAGCAATAATCAACTGCCAATAATCCTTTGACTAAGACAGGGAACTGCTGCACATTTCCACAGTTTTGTGCTGGGCTTTTGTCTGCTTGAGTTTGCATGGGTCTTGTGCACACTGATACCAATGCTGTAGGTTCATATGATCAAGATCCCAGGAGGAAGGCTCTGTTTCCATATGGTTACACACCTCACTGGGTCTTACAATCTTTCCGCCCCGTCTTCTACAATAAGCCTGGGTGGGTGGAGTTTAATATAGAGTCCTGTTGAAGACAATTTTTAAGCTATTATTTTTATTTATAAGGATGTGTGTGTCTGTGTGAGTATATGCCGTGTGAGTACAGGTACTAGGAAGGCCACAAGAAGGCATTGGACCCCTGGAACTGAATTTGTAGGCAGCTGTGAGTCACATAATGTGGGTTCTGCCCAGTGTGGATGCCGAGAATTGAACTCTTGTCCTCTGCAAGATCAGTAAGCATTCTTAACCACTGAGCAATCTCTCTAGGTTTCCAAATTCCTTAATTTATTAAATTAATTCATTAATCTAATGTATATGAGTGTTTTGCTTGCACATATGTAAATGCACCATTTTGCAGTGCTCAAGGAGGCCAGAGGAGGGTGTTGGATCTCCTGGTACTAGAGTTATGGTTTATTAAGCACTATGTGAGTTCTGGGAACTGATCCCAGGTGCTCTGTAAGAGCAGTCAGTACTCTTAACTGCTGACTCATCGTCCTTTATTTAAAAAACAAAGTTTTATTGAGGTATAATTGATACACACAAAATCCAAATGTACTTAAAGTATACAATTGAATGAATCTGGACTTATGTATATGCCCGTAATACCCTCACTACAATCAGGATAATAACATGCCAGTCACTTCCAAAAGTCTCTTCTGTATCACCCTTTTATTTAAAATATTTGAATTTTGAAATACCAAAGAAAATTCAAAGCCAATCTCACCTATGTTGCTCTTGAGTTCTATGTCTTGCAAACGGCTTGTTATACTGCTTCTTGCCTATCTCCTGTAACTCTTACAAATATGGTTCACGCTTAATGACATTGCACAAATGAAATGCATAAAGGAAAAATATAAACAGAGAAAAGAACAAAATGGAAGAGCCCAGGGAAAGGGGGACTTTTCTCTCACCCTCCAAAATAACAGGCAGAATCTTGGATGCAGCCCCATCACCAGGAGACACTTATCTTGCTGAGTGATAGTTTTGGAGAAAGAAGAAATTGAATTTGAATTGTACTCATATGACTTTCATTTATCTTAAAACACACACAAGCACACACATGTGACCAGCTGTGAAGGCTGTGCTTCCGTGTGGTGTAACTATCATACCCTTCTTAACACAGCAATGTGTTCTTATGGCAGGAAATTCTCTGCTTCATGGTGGGATGGGGTAGAAATCCAGCTTCCCTCGGATCTAGCACAGGGACAGAAAGCCCTCTTTGGCACGGGCCTATGAGGCAGGAAGACTGCAAGTTCATAGCCAGAAAGGGCTATGGCGTGAATTCAAGGCCAGCCTCGGTAACTTCAAGGTTAAAAACACAAGTGGCTGGGTACATGGCTCAGTGATAAAGTGCTTGCCTACTATACACAAAGGCCCAGGTTAAAAAGCGAAAGATCCCAGTTAGCTGCCCCGTTACACACACATTTTTAGTTTAGTATGAGTTTTAACATTTTCTCCACTTCTTTCATGGGTCTAGATAATTAGCATTCAAGTCAGGCCCGACGTGTACCATTGCCAGTTTCCATGGTGTAATTGTTCACTCCCCTCGATGCTGATGCTGACCTAACACTGCAGCATCAATGAACACAGAGCTGAGAAGAGATGCTTAATGGACAACTTCCATCTGGTATTTCCACCTTACAGAGACCTAGACATAAATATCCTCAAAACATAGGCGAGGGCAGGAGAGATGGTACACTGGACAAAAGCACTGACTCTCGGACCTGCCTTGGGAAACCTCTCAAAGTGGGTTGTTCTTTTAAAAATTCTCTTATTGAATTGTTGTTCGTTTCATACAGAGCTTCTCAATCAACCTAAATCATCCTGATACTCCCTTCTCCACCAGAACCTCCCCAGAGCCCCCGCCACTGAAATACATACAATCTTGCATCTGTGTTAAGGTCTATTGTGTCAAGTTAGTGTCCCCAAATGTTCCTCTGTGCAAGTTCATTCCCTGAGGTCTAGTCAGCCTATCCAGAGTCCCTCGCTTAAGGAAGAGCTAGCTCATCTTTACCCAACAGCAATCAGTGCCAATATTTCTTCAGCAAAGTTTGGGGTTTGCTATCCATTTCCCCAGTTTCATGCTGGGTTTTTGTCTGCTTAAGTTTGCATGGGTTGTGAGCATGCCGACACCATTGCTGTAGGTTTGTATGAGCAGGGACCCAGGAACTCGTTGGATTCTATTTCTATGTGGTCATGCACTTTTTCACTGGCTCTTACAATCTTTCTGCCCTCTCTTCCACAATGGTCCCTGAGCGCTGGGTGAGTGAAATTTAATATAGGAGTCCTGTGCAGGGATCCACACTCTGCAGACTTGCAACCTCTATGCTCTGGCCATTTGTGACCTTTAGTGTTACTGGTCCTCTGTTGCATGAGGGAGCTTCATTAATGAGAGTTGAGAGATTCATTTGTGACTTCTTTACTCCTTGTTCTATATTGAGCGAGCCTTGGGTGTGGAGACTGCATTGTAGATGTGCCACTTAGGCATGGGCAATTCATAATGTCTATATGTGACTAGTTGTGGTATAGTAGTCTGCATATGTATAAAAGAAGCTTCTTTGATGAGTGGTGACCTAAATTCCTGAGCAACTGCTGTCTGATTTAGAAAGTCCTTTCCTACACCTACAACTTGTAGGTTACTGCCAAAGTTTTCTTCTAACAGTTTCAGAGTTTCAGGTTTCACATTGAGGTCTTTGATGCATTTGGAATTGACTTTTATATAAGGTGAAAGATAGAGGTCTAATTTTATTCTTCTACAAGTGGAGATCCCGTTTTGAAAGCACCATATCCTGAAGATGCTATCTTTCCTCCAATGAGTGTTCTTGATCCCATTATCAAATATCAGGTGGCTGAAGTTGCATGTACTCACTCATGTTGAGTCTTCAGTTATATTCCATTAGTCTATGAGTCTATTTTTGTGCTAGCACCATGTTGATTTTATGACTATAGTTCTGTAATATAGTTTGAGATCTGGAATAGTAAAGTCCCTCTCCCCTTTATTGTTCTTAGTGCTCAAGGTTTCTTTGGCTATCTGGTGTGCTTCCATATGAATTTTAGGATATTTTTCTAATTCTGTGAACACTGTCATGGGGATTTTGATTGGGGTTGCATTAAATCTATATATTACTTTCGGTAAGATGGTCATTTTAACAATATTCTTCCAATCCATGAGCATGGGGTGTCCTTCCATCTTCTGGTGTCCTCATCAATATCTTTGGTCAGTTTTATTTTGAGATATTTTATTTTTCTGAGGCTATTGTGAATGGGAGGGTTTCCATGTACTCTTTCTCCAATTGCTTGTTATTGGTATATAGAAAGGCTACTGATTTTTGTAGATTAATTTTGTAACCTGAGACTTTAATGAAAGTGTTAATCATTTCTAGGAGTTTTCTGGTGGAATTTTTGGCATCTCTTCAGTATAATATCATGTCATCTGGAAAAAAAGGGATAATTTGACCTCTTCTTTTCCAGTTAGTACTCCTTTAGCTTCCTTCTTTTGTTTTATTGGTTTAGCAAGAGTTTCAAGCACAATATTAAAAAGGAGTGGAGATAGTGGACAGCCTTATCTGGCTCCTGATGGCAATGCTTCCAGTTTTTCTCTGTTTGGAATGATGTTGGCTGTGGGTTTGTTTTATACAGCTTTAATTATGTTGAGATATGTTCCCTCCAGTCCTCTAGGAATGTTAACTTAAATGCATGTTGAATTTTTTCAAAGGCCTTTTCTTGCATCTATTGAGATGACCGTGTAGTTTTTGTCTTTGAGTCCATTTATATGCTTTATGAAATTTATTGACATACGAATATTCATCCATCTCTGCATCTCTGGAATAAAGCTGACTTGATGATGGTGGATGATCCTTTTGATGTGTGTCTGTATGTGGTTTGCAAGTATTTTATTGAGAACTTTTGCATCTGTATTCATTAAAGATATGGGTCTATAGTTTTCTTTTTTGGTTGTATCTTAACCTGGTTTGGTATTAGAGTGACTAATTAGGCTGGCTTCATAGAAGGAATCTTTTGATTTTATATTGGAGGGACCAGATGGCTCTAGTCTAAGTGATCAGGAGTTCCCTCAGAGGCACAAGTCAGGAGTGATCAGATGCTCCCAGGCTCTCTCTTAAGGTCTGGGTCCTTCTAGCCAGCAAGCACAGCACATTTTGGGAAAATTGCTAGGCAGAGCCTGGGTTCAGGTGTTGTCAGGCGGTCTGCAAAGGTCTGGGCCCCTACAAAAGGCACAGAATCCTAGCCCTACAGCAGTGGGAGGGGCTGCAGAGGGGACCAATGTAGGGGGATGCGCATGGTACAATTTGGAGAGCTCACAGTCAGTCAGAGGTAAAAGGTTAGTCCAGAGATCTGGGGGGCTAAGAATAAGAGTGTGCGTGTGTCTAAGGCTAGATGGAGAACAGATTGTGGGTGGGGGAGTTTGGAGTTGTTGCAGCAGCAGGAGAGTGGAGACACAGTGGGCAGAACCAGACTGATCAGGGAGGAAGGCTCCGGAATCCAAGTTGGGGTGGGGACTGCCAGGGTAGATGGAGCCTGTGCCCAAGGCTAGAACAGGAACAGGATATGGGGTTGGGGAGAATGGGGTTGCTCAGGGAGTAGGGGTATCAGCACGCAGTGGATGTGTCTGGACTAAGGGCAGTCCAGAGAGCTGGGCGCTAAG
This sequence comes from Eospalax fontanierii, assembly GCA_035773235.1. Lineage (NCBI taxonomy): Eukaryota > Metazoa > Chordata > Mammalia > Rodentia > Spalacidae > Eospalax > Eospalax fontanierii. Next base: position 54,240,306 of record CM069542.1, on the reverse strand, counting down.
AGCAAGAGTGGGGCTGTGCCCAAGGCTAGGAGAGCATGGTGTGCAGGAAAGGAGAATGAATTTGCTCCAAAGTGGGGTTCTATTTTTCATGTAATCCACCTTCACTAGACACACTCAGGGTGATGGAAACAAGGAGTCCTCCAGGTTGAACAGACCCTCTCCCTGACCCCTGCAAGGTCTCTTCTGAATTCCTGCCCATTTTGAGACTCACCCCATCTTCCTTTGCCCTTCTGTGCTGCCACATTTATCTCACAAATGACTTAAAGTTTGTATCTTCATAACATTTTCAGCCCAATATGAACTAAGATAAAAACAAATGCAACAGTTTAATTCTGATTTTATTAGTTTCCTGGTTTTGTTTTCGGCTGGAGCCAATGATAAACCTGGTTCCAGGTCCATTTCTTAGCATCCTGCCCCTTTATTCTGAAACTTGTCACAGGATGATGAACAGCCATGATGTATGCTAGTTACCTCTGACCTGGCATTTTTTTAAATTGTTGTTGTTTTTAAACTCAAAGAGTCTCCATTGGCATTTGGAAGATTGACTCAACTGTTTCAGCATTCTCCAGGCAATAAGCATTTAAGTTAATTAAAAATCTGGACAGAGCTGGCCTTTGAAAAGGAGAGCATTAAAGGAATGCCATTAAGCAGATATTTATTACTACAGAGCTTTGCAAAGTGTTTAGTATTCCAGTGTCATGAGTGAGCCAGTGTCTGGCACCTACCATGAAATGCACTTAGGATCGTGCCTATTAAATAGCAGGCTTTTGATGAATTATCTTTTTGAGACAGGCCTTCATTATGTAGCACAGGCTGGCCTAGATCTTGCTATGTAGCTCAAGACCGGCCTCACATTTGATGTTTCTGCTTCAGCCTCTGAAGTATGAGGATTACAGGTATGCAACATAGTGCCTGGCTTAATTTTTTTTTAAGTGATGAATATAAATTTCTAAAGCATTGTGCCTAATAGGAAATGTATTGGGGCTATAGAAGATGTGATTTAACCCCTTTAGCTTTTGCAAAAAGTATTGGGAATGGGAAAGACAAAACACTGTATGACGATATGAGGGATCATCACAGTATATTGACAGACTCAGCGGACAGTGGGGGTAATTAGTATGCACTGCTAGTAAGGAGCCTTGATGGGATGAAAGACTTTGCTGAGGGTGAGCCACAAAAGACGGAGAGATCTCCCTCACCCAGTAGTAATAGTTGCCCTTATAATCTTTCCATCCCTTCTCCTGCAATGGTCCCTAAGCTGTGGGCAGATGAGGTTTAATATAGGAGTCCTATCCAGGGTACTCTGCTGTCTCTTATTCTCTAAAACTTAGCCAGTTGTGGCCTTCTGTGTGCATCGCACTGTGTTGTATGGGGAAGCTTCACCAGCGATGGTTGAGGGATGCATTAGTATTCTCTCTACCCCTTGTTCCACTGTGTTCCCTGAGCCGTAGGTGTACAGGTTCCACTATAGATGTGTCACTTAGGGTTGGGCTTTCTCAGATATATATTCTGTGTGTGACCAGCTGTGGAACTCTGTAATAGTTTCCATGTGTTGCAAAAAGAAGCTTCTTTGATGAATGGTGTATGATATGCTTGTCTGTATATATAAGAATCCACATTTAGCATACAGTAAGATATTTAATTTGTCTAGAGATAGAGCAGAGATAGGATTTTCTCTATGATCTCTCCAGTCATGTGTTTTGACTGTATTTACAATGTCACCCATGAGTTCCCACCCACTGAGAGGACTTAAGTCCAATTAGAAAGCTGTTGATTACCCACTAGATAGAACAGTGCTACTGCACCAGTAGACAGTTTGTTGTGCCAGCTGCTGTAGTTGTTAGGCTTTAAAGCTGGGCGGGACCGTTGATTGATTTTCACCCTTAGCAGCTTGCATGGTATCCTCTAGAACTAGGAGAGCTAGTCTTCAAGCTTTCAGGTTAGTTCCAGCTCCAAACCGTATGTTCAAAGTATGTCCTGTCTTCAGCACTAGGGTCTTACCTTCAAGTCCTGGGAGGTGATCAAGGGCTGTGATAATAGCCTGTGTACTTTTTGGAGTCTTTTGGACAACCCGGACTGACCAAAAACTAGAAGGGAGGTTCCTCCTGTCGGGCTTACAGTGTCAGATAACATGTCACCTCTGACTCCAATGTGCCCTTCAGCTTCAGATGGAACCCAAGACCCATCAGGATAGACTGACTCTGAGAAGGTGTGGCTTTTGGGTGACATCACTCGTGAATGTTGCATTATCTATGTGACTGTACCCCTGAGGTTATACAGATATAGATGCAAAGCAGAAAGACCTAATTCCTGTTCCCAGGAAGCCTGTACTCCAGAAAGCAGAAGACAGAAAGCATCTGATACTCAGACAAGACAATGTGGAAGAGCCACACATATCATGAGGAAGATCACACGGGGAGCTTTATCCAGTGACTCAGCAGAAAGACACACCTTTAGATTAGTGGTGAGGGTGGACTCTGAAGTGGTGTTGAACTGAACTCAATGGGATGAGAAGGAGGCGTACTAAGGTCTGGATACCAGGTGTTCCAAGCAGGGGTCACAAAGCATTTCAGGGCAAAGCAAATCGAATGGTTTTGAGAAAAAAAGAAGGCATTTAAATCTGGAGGTCTGAGGGTGAGCCCAGGAGACAGATCAAACAGAGCTCTTAAACACACCTGTCTTTCACCATCCATTATGGCCCAAATTGTTGTCTCCCCCAAATTCTCACATTAAAGCCCTAATTCCTAATGTGATGTTATGGGAAATGCAACCTTAGATTGAGATAAGGGCACAAGACTGGGGCCCTTGTGATAAGATTAACCGCCTAATAAGAAGCCAGGGAAATGACTCTGCACCCTGGGAGAACACAGAAGATATGTGGCTGCCTACAAGCCAGGAAGAAAACCCTCACCAGCAATGTTCCCACCCCACCCCAAGCACCCCATCCACGTCTGCTGCTGCCACCCATCTAGGTAGGTTACTATGGCAGTGTAGGCACACTAAGATACCATATGAGTGACCTTGGAGAAAACAGAGGCTAAGCATTGGCTGTTGCACCTGTAAAATAAAATTGTTTGTAAGCAATCCACATCATGGTTTATAGGGATAATTAAATGAAGTTATGCATTTAAAGTATTCAGAACCTGAGGCATACTAAACACTCAAAATTCTGCTGCTTTAAATTCCTCAGGAACAAATATGTGTGATGATATAACCCACTAAAACCTTTTCAGGAGTGATTTTGTTTTGATTTGTTTTAGCAAAATCATTCCTTGTGGCATCTCCTGGGGTAAGAGGGAGATGCAGCGTGAGAGACCACAGACCACAGCTGTGGCTTTGGCAGTGGGTAGGCAGAGGACCTGCCAAGAATACTCCACAGGAAGAGCAACCAGAATGATGGTTTATTGAAAACGATTGCGTTAGAAAGTTCTCTGGGAAAAAAAAAGTCAAGAAGTTGAGAAAAAAAAAAATTAGCGTGTTTTCATTTCCTTCTACAGACTGGGGTCGAGCACGAGTTGCGAAGAGTGGTGAGTGAGGTTTTGCTTTGTTTTGTTCCTTTGAAGTTTCATCTATCCAAAGAAATGGAAGTGCTACAGGCTGGAGAGATGACTCAGGGGTTAAGGGCACCGGCCGCTCTTGCTGAGGACCCAAGTTTGAGTCCCAAATATGGCAGCTAACAATGGTCCATAACTCAAGTTACAGAGGATCTGATGCCCTCTTCTGACCTCTGCATGCATTGCATGACATGGGTGTGCTTACATACATGTAGGCAATACACTTCTACACATAAAATTAAAATAATAAATAAGATATTTAAAAAAGAAAAGCGGAAGCTCTTAACATTATATGGGGAGAAAGACGCAGACTAGTATAGGGACAAAGACATCAGATCCTCCCATGTTATTTATGTGTACATGTGTGGCTCCAGTTTCTGTTGTGTGTGACAGGACACACACGCACACACACACACACACATGAACATGAACACCCCTCTACTCACCTTAGATAGGGAACCAATGAGCTTTCAGTAGGGTTACTTACAAGAGAGGGGGGGGAGGGGCTGCTTCAGGAGCAGGAACAACTGGGACACAGCTGCTTCACTGAACTGCCCACGCACCACACTCCACCCCCAACATGGGTGACGATATGCAAAGCAGCAACCCTGGAGCTCTGGGCAACTTTCACAGCTCCGCAGTTTGAGAATCTCCTCTCAACAACTCAGCTTGTCAGTCTGTCCCCGTCCAGTCCCTGTCCCCATACCCGCTGACACACACCTGGCAGCTGTTTACTGCTTCTCTAACCCCAGGGGCAGAGCCCAGAATCTTTTAAGTTTCAGCTTTTCTCAGACTCTGAGGGTTTCCTTCCTGGTTCTCACTAACCTCACCACTTCTTCTGTTAGAGAATGTTTCAATTGGGAGGAAATTGCTGCCCCACACTTTCAGAATTTGATGACCCATATTTAAAAGACAAACAAACCAGTCATGATTGTGTGTGTCTGCAGCTTAGACATTTATCTAAAAATTCTCTCTTGAGCTCCTTATCTCAGAATGAGGTTCCTGTCCTCAGGTAGGAGAGGCGCTTCTGGCAGGTTCACTAGTGGCCATTTTGTCTTTGTCTAGGCCACCACAGGATTAAGTACGAGCTACTCAGGACCAAAAGTCAAGACTCTTCTTGCCATTGACAGAGTAGTCAAATTATCCAGAAAACAAAGAAAAATACTGGCTTAACTGGGAGAAAATCTCATAGTACTGATGCCCCATCTAGAAAGATTTGGGTTAAGTGATGACAGCCACCTAGAAAATCACACAGAGGAGGGAGGTAGCTTTGACTTCAAGGTCAGCTGCTAGACAAGATGACTTTAAGATGGACATATGGGCACTGGAGGACTGGGACAAAATCATTAATCCATAAAACTGATCTCTCAGAGGATATAGTTGGAGTAAACATGAATCAGGTAAACCAGAGATAGGAACATCAAAACGGGCATGTGGCAGGCCGATAACGCCAATCCCAGAAGCCATGGGTTATTATCCCAGGGTTCAGGGTGACATAGGTCCCTAGAAGTTGTTGACTAGGAAGGTCCCCACACCCAGACTATACAGATTATAGCCATTGCTCAAGGTTGGCTACCAGAACTGGATGGTAAGAACATATTGCTGAAGACATCATACACCTTGATACAAAGCACAGAAAAGCTGTACTGGGACAGAAATGGACACTCCTCCCTGTCCACAGTGGAGTTATCGGCTTACTTGATCTTGGGTAGAACTTGAGCTTCCGTGAGCTCATGAGTGCAATAATCATGTTATATCCAGAGGACATTTTACATCCCACCCTCTGGCGCTCACATTCTTTATGCCTTTTCTTCCAAAATGCTCCTTGTTCCTCAATGAACCTTGGTGAGAGGGAGCTTAATAATGACATTCCATTTAGGACTGAGCACACATCGCTTTATCCTCGGCACATTGACTTATAAGTCTCTGCACTGACTGCTGCCCACTGCAAAAAGAAGCTTCTTTAGCCAGGCACAGTGGCACGCACCTTTAATCCCAGCACTTGGGAGGCACAAGCAGGTGGATCCCTGCGAAACTGAGGCTACCCTGGGATCATCTCCATAGCAAATCCAAGTCAATTGGGGCTACATAGTGAAACCCAGTCTCAAAACAACATCAACAACATAAAACCCGAAAAAGAAGCTTCTCTAATCAAAGTGAAGTGTAATCTAGGTCTCTGGGAATAAGCATAAATCTCTAGAAGACAGTTTGAGAATATGGCCAGTTAGCAAAATCACAAGTTCATCCTAGTGCCTATGACCTCCCAGCACAGGTTTTTGACAAGTTCCACAGTATGAAACACGAACTCCCTCCTGGAGAGCAGGTCTCAGATCCAATCAGAAATCAGCTTATTTCCCCTCTAGCAGTCATGGCACTATTGTGCCCAGTGGGCACACACTGCCTGGCTGGTTGATAATATAGCTAAGAAAGCCCACTGCTGACCTTTCTACCTCAGCTGTCTACATAGCAACGTCCAGCACTGTGCACTATGGAAGGTAGTCAAGGAATTAAAATATATCTGGCAACAGCTTATGATAATTAATCCCCACAAATATAGGTATTAAGATATCATTATGTTCAGATCTGTAAAGTTCTAGATATTGATCCTAGGAAAGGAAACAGTGGATGTAAACACATAAGTGCATTAAAAATAAAGGCCAACAGGAGATTTTTAAACTACATATAAGATGAATACATCTCTTAACTCTCATCAAAGAAGTTTCTTTATGCAGCAGATGGCAGTTAACAAAGGATACCACAGCTGGCCAATGTGCTGAGAACAAGAGGCTCAGAATGCTTATCCTTGAATAGGATATCTGTGTCAAACTGCTGCCGCCAAGTCTCAGGGATCATTGCAGAAGTGGGCTCCAAAGGATTGTTAGAGCCAGAGGTAGGGGATGACCACAAGGAAATGGAGTTTTCCAGACAGCTGGCCAGTTAGTCATCTGGATTTATGGCAATGGTGACAGCACGCACAAGTCCCATGCAAGCTCCAACCGGACAAGATCCCAGCATAGACACGGGGAAGTGGTAAGAAATTCCAACTCAACCTAAGGAACTTTTGGTTGCTGGGAAGGGGAGAGACAGTGTCTTACAGGGATGGGATTCTTTGTAGATAAACCAGGTCTCTAGATAGAACTACACTGATATCTCTCTCTCTCTCTATCTACCTATCTATATCAATATATACATATATATGTATATCTACTAGAGTATATTAAATAGGGCAGAGGAAGAAAAGGGAAGTGCAGATAGAGGATCTGATACAATCAAATTTACTGTATGAAATTTGCAAAACTTCAATAAAAAATTAAAAAATAAAAATAAAGACCAGATTTTTAAACATTAAAAAAATCTAAGATTAGTAATCTTATCTTTTTTATCTTATTGAGAGAGAGAGAGAGAGAGAGAGAGGTGAGTATGAGCACATATGCCATGGTGCTCATGTGGAGGTCAGAGAACAGCCCATGAGAGCTAGCCCTCTTCTTCCACCGTGGAGGATCCAGTGATCGAACCTGGGTTGCCAGGGTTGCATGACAAGCACTTTTACCTGTTGAGACATCACACTGGCCCCTTTTTTATGTAGACATAATTTGTGTTTACCACGAAATACTAAGCAGTCATTAAATATTATTCTGGAAAGAATATTCAATGTGATGGGAAATGTGCAACATATGCTGTTGAGTAGAAAATATCACAAAGGCCTATGTCTAGCATGATTCATTTTCCAAGACGTCTGATTGGATAAAGAAAATGACACAAGATTAAGGGCTGTCTCTGTCTAACTTGTGTGTCTATGCCTTTCCTCAAATATTTACTTTGTATTTCTTTGTGAGTCAGACATTACCGTCACTTCTAGGGATAGAAACGTTACCAAATCAGAAGCATCTAAGACACATACAGTGACAGGTGACTTCAGAGATGGTGCCACTCTTGTTCTTGAGATACACAGAGAGTTCTGTCATGTTTGGAATGCAGTCAAGTACATACAGTGGTGAAATGAAAATGAAAGTGACATTCAGAACAGTGAGAACGTCAGCATGTCAGCGGATGTGGCTGGCCATCAGGAAGTAGGAAGTCCTTCTCTTGAATAACAATAGGCCAATGGGGATATCAGTGCATGGGGGCAATCATCCTTGAGTTCAGAAGTAGCCAGGGTTCCTCTTAGCAGTCCCCGGCCCCCTCGACAGTGTCTCTCAGTTCCCTGGGGAGTGCTCCCAACACAGGTACAGGGAGCCTGGGGGGATCCTGAGTGTCCCACCTACCTCCGCTTTCAGAAATGCCTCACAATATTCTCTTGAAAAATTTAGTGTGTGTTTGTGTGTGTGGGGGGGGTCCATGTGTGTATATCTGTCTGTATATGTCTGTCTGTTTGTCTGTGTTTCTGTGTGTGTGTGTGTGTGTATGTGTGTGTGTGTGTGTGTGTGTGTGTGTGTGTGTGTGTGTGTGTGTGCCTGTGGAGATCAGAGCACAGCCTGTGGAGTCAGTTCTATCCTCCCACCATGTGTGTTCCAGGGATTGAACTCAGGTTGTCAGGTTTGGCAGCAAGCACCTTTACTTGGTGACCCATCTTGCTGGCCCTTGAAATACTCATTTAACATGCTGTTTAATGTAATTATTTGATAAATATTTATCAGTTTAACCTTGTTACTTTTTCCTTCCCTGAAGCACTTGCAGCTGAAATGTTCCACAGCTCTGCCTGCCTATGCTTATGCTATAAATATTTGATATATTTGTACATATAAGCTTTATATAAATATTTTCTTTACACATGTCAATGCTTTTGCTTAAATCCACTCAAGTGATTATTTTAAATAGAATTTAATGCATTTTTCCTAATAGATTTCATTTAGTTCCCGGATGTTTCCCCCACGTAGCAGAGCATCACTCCATGTGGAAATACACAGATGGTATCTGTCATCACTCCTGGGGTCACGGTGCACACGGCACCCACAGTGCTGCCTCTTGGTCACCAGATGACAACTCTCCCAATTAACTGGTATAATTCTAAACCACTCTTCAAGCCCTCCGTACAGCCTCTCGTGGTTTCCATGTAATACGTATACACGTTCAGGCATCTTCTTGCTAATAGATTAACCTAGTATCCTACCACTCCAGTGCAATAGTCTTATATGTATTTGCTCCGTTGAGATAAGTCCTGGAGCAGTGGCTGGGTCAAAGGGCATGAGTGGCTGTAATAGTCCTAGGAAGGAGCCAGACCACTTTCCAGCACTGGAGCAGCCAGTCTGCAGTGGTCTGGGGGAAATGACTCTTGCCAGCTCTTCTTGCTTGCTAGGCAAGTGTTCTACCACTGAGCCACATCTCCAGCCTTCAGCGTCTTTTCAACTGATGGATTTGCCTATTGGATTTGCACTTCGGTAAATTCTCATTTGTGGCCTGTTTTCTAGTTCTGTGCCCCTTCACCATTTCTCTTGACCACGAGGTTAGGTGATTGGGCTGTCAACATGGGCTCCATGAACCTCAAGTCCCTGAGTGCTGAATTCAAATTTCCATAGCCTCTACTGACTCATCTGGGTCAGGCCTCTCCTTCAGGTGGGTGAGCACACTAGACTCTTGCAGAAAGCTGTACACGGGACCTGGGTATGCACTCACATTCCTTTCTGGGGTTAAGTGCTAGTGAGAGTACAAATTTCCAACTCCAGAAACAGAAAGGAGTGAGGTGCTTTGTCCAGAGCTGTGAGTCTGAGGGGAGGGAAAGGGTCTCTTCCATCTCCTCCCAAGAACTTAAAGCCGTAGCCCTCTCCTGGGAGCTGGCGCTGTGGTTCCTTACCATGAATCTAGAGATGTCATCTCTTCCCGTGACCAGAAGCCGTGGTCTCCTCCTGTGAACGTAGCTGTGCTCCCCAGCTGTGAGCCATGGTTCCACATTCCTCTGGAGCTGGGCTGATGGTGGAACAGAGTGGAGGGTGGAGGACTTCTCAGTGTCTGGCTGCAGCTTTAGTCATCTCTGATGACTGCATCCCCTACAGTCCCCTCCCCTGAGGTCCCAGGTTGTGCATGGCAGTGGCTTTGCCTCTGTGTTGGGCATGTGTTGGAAGTAGGAGAAGCCTCTATTATTTGCAGATGCTAGTCTTGGAAGGACGGATTCTCTAGAATGGACCCTCTGAGGGGCTGTTGAAGTCGTGTCTCCACACATGGCCCTGGGCACCTAGGCCTTGACATTGGACCTTTCCCACTCTCAGGCACCAAGAGTTTTATTTATTTATTTATTTTTTTCCTGTTTGCTCTTCTACAGTGTACCTTCATCTGTCCCCTACAGAAAATGTAAAACATAATTGAACTTGTAGAGATAAAAATCAGTCTGGGACATTAACAAATAGAAAGTACTGTAATAAATAAACACATAACTTTCAAACTGAAAATATGGTATTGTATTTTAGAATGTAAACTCACATTTATGTATATCTACTATAATTATTATTTTTATTTTATGTGTATGAGTGTATTGCTTGCATGTATGTAAGTGCACCTGTGTCATGCAATGCCCTGAGAGGTCAGAAGAGGGTATCAGATCATCTGGAACTGGATTTATGGTCAGTCATTAGCCATCATGTGGGTGCTGGGTATCAAACCCAGTTCTTCTTCAAAAGCAGCTTGTGTTCGTAACTGCTGAGCCACCTCTGTAGCCCCCTACTTTAATTTTCGGTATTATTTACTGACAAAACTCTACCACCAAGCTTCAACAAGACTGTGAAGTTTGCTACCATTGCTGTAATGTGAATTTAGCATTCACCTCCTTTCCAAGATCTCCAGTCTATACAAAGTTTTTAAATAAAATCATTTTATTTTTTTAAGCACTGCTAATTTTTAAGAAAAAATATAATTTTTGAATCGCCTACAAGTAAGACATCCCTGGACTCAGAGGGATTTCAGGATGACAGACGTGGCTCTGGGCGTTGTGGGAGGACACGCTGAAGGAGCGGCAGGTGTCTCCTCCCTCTTCCAATCCATTCCTTCCAGCTGCTCACAGATTATCACCTCGTGGACAAGAGCAGCACTGAGGGGTGGTGGCTAGTACACTGCCATGCCGTGCGCTCACTAGGACCAGCCCTTCTCCCCAGAGCCTTTCAATAAATAAATTAAATAAGGCACAGGGCTTGCTTCACCTCGGTCTCCTTCTCACTGCAGTGACAAAAGTCAGGAGAGCACAACCTTGTTAGCTGTGTTTTGTCCTTTCCAAGACGTCTGAGAGCTGCCTGGTCCAGCAGCTTCCAGACTTGTTCACCTGCGGGTACAAGCTCTCCCCTTCCCGCTGACAGCTCAGTGTATTAGTTACTTTCCTCCGAGCAGCTCAAGAGGACACTGTCCACCGTGGCAGGAAGACACGGCGGAGGAGCCTGATGCTACCGGCCACACTGTGTACGCAGTCAAGAAGCAGAGAGAGATGCATGCGGTGCTCAGCTCAGTTTCTCCTTCTTACTCGGTCCAGGACCTCAGCTCAGCCGGTGGAATGGTTCCGCCCGCATTTAGGGTGGATCTTCCCACTTCAGTAAACCTAATCACCAAAGCTGATCCAGGGCCGCCCTTTCAAAACCCCAGCTTTTGGGTTTTTTCCCAGCTCACTAGCATCTGTAACTTTAGTTCTAGGGGATTGGGCAGCCTTTTCAGACCTTCATGGGGTGCAGACACCCACATGGGGTGAACTTCCGCAAATGCAGGAAAAATTTCCTATATGTCAAATTGATTAATTAATTGAGTGAGTGAAACAAATTTAAAATGGAGTCATGTAAGGAAAGGCAAATTGAATTCATTGCAAATATTTTTCTATAGAGATAACAGAATAGCAAGTGGTCATGGCATTTGAAATCATTCCACTTTAGAGTGTAGCTATGTAACAGCAGATAATATGCCATGACATCCAGAATAGTTAGTATGAATTTTAATAAAGAAAAAATTCCTTCATTCATGTACCTACTCAACATTAGCATAATATTTCCAAGGCAACTTGTAATTGAGATTATCAATTTATTTCAAAGTTTTTATGTGTGCTTGTTGGGGGGATTGTGTCAGAATAATTGTATACTATATGTATGACTGTGTCATTAAAATTTCTTAAGCTAGTTTCAAAATAAATAAATAAACAAACTTTGGAATTAAGCTAAATCAACCTCCTGCCCTTAACCATTATTCAATGGCAGGCATTTTGTTTCAGTAGCATAAAAATGAACTAAGGCAAAGTGTTTGGTGTGTGTGTGTGCTCAACTGATTTTCCTATGGTGGAGAAATGGTTTGAGCCACTTCTCCCTGGAGGATAGATGCCTGCTGGTGCTTTTCAGTGGTGGAAACACCGCATAAAAAGAGGTAACTCATATCTACACCTTTTTTCATGTGTGTTTGGATGTTTACATGTCTAGCAGACTTAAAGCAGTGTGAGTCCCCTTCCAGCCCCCAGCAGATAGTATCTGTTGCTGATAAATTGGTATTTTTTCTTTTCACATGAAGATTCCAGACATTTGTGGTTTTGTGTCAGGGTGTGGAGAGCTGTTCTCACATACAACACTGCTTCAGCCCCAGCCAGTTTGGTATTTTGATATATTATGCCTTTAAACCACCACTCAGCCAAGGGCTCAGTGAGATAGGAACAAGTGAGATAGGAACAAGGCCATTTCTGAAGGAGAAGGTTCCAAGGTAGTTTCCTCATAAAATCCAATCCTTCCCTCCTAGTCCTTATTTCTTTCAGTTCCTCCTGGTTCTCTTGCTGTCTACACTCTAGACATATGGCTTGAGAGATCAACCTTCACCTTCACAACTCAGGGGGTGCCCATTCCAGAAACCTCCATGTCAACCAACAGGCCACAGGAGGTCCACATTGGAGGGAGAGAGGCCAACTGTTGGCCCCTTGTCAAAGCATGAAAGGAGAGGCTCAGAGATGGGGGCAGTCACTGGCTCCACACACAGCACAGACCCGTCTGTGCCAACCTGAGAGGAGCCCAGCAGATGGTATTCCATGCCTGCTGGTGTTGCTTGACCTGGTGCATAAGCAAATAGAAGGCTGACCTCAGTCACGCTCGGCTCCAGGCCCAGCCATGCAGAGTCACGCAGAGGCCCACAGCCCACTTTTTTCACTGTGCTCCTTTTCCAAGCCTCAGTCAGTGGCCAGGTACACCCTGCATCTCATTGTCTGCAGCTCCCTAACCGCTGTCCCCTGTGATGGTGCCTAGTGGAGCCCCAGTGCCCAGCAGACAGCACCATTTCTTCTGCTTAATTCTAGATAAATCCGTATACTTTCCTCCCTTTTGCTTGCCAGCAACCTGACTGCACATGCCTCATGTGGCCCCCAGCTGTTCTACCCAGGGCGTGGCCTGCAGGGCACCTGCATCCAATCATATAACTTCTATGCACCCCTTAGGTCTGCATTCAAAGGTCAACCTATGGCTCCCAAGCTCCGTGCCGTTCCTACTCATCAGCTCCCCTGCCTCATATAGGACCCAACTTCTTCTATTATTTTCTGAGTTCCAGACAGTCAGGATTTCTGTATTTGTTTGATTTGATCGATTTTTAGCTCCAAAGCATACCAAGTCACGTCCCACCTAAGAGGTCACACACATGCAGGCCCTCTACTTCAAATACACTTCCCTCTGCCCTCCTTTGCTGACTTCCCCTCACCCAGAGTGATCTCACCCACTTGGTTCTTCCTCAGGAAGACCCTTGTCACACTTGTTCATAGTACATCTCCAGCCCCCACCTCTGATGTGGATTCTTGACTTCCTATACTTTAAAAAAAACCCATATTTTATTTATTTTTGTTTTATGTGTATGAATGGATTGCTTGCACGAATGTAAGTGCACCCATGTCGTGCAGTGCTCAGAGAGGTCAGAAGAGGGCATAGGATCTCCTGGATTTGGAGTTAGGGACAGTTGTTGGCTGCCATGTGGGTGCTGGGAATCGAACCCATGTCCTCTGCAAGAGCAGCCAGAGCTCTTAACCACTTGATTCATTTCTCCAGCCCATCGTCCTGTACTTTCGATGTGTGACACTTGGCAAAAAATGGACACTGATTCCTTGTGTGTTCACTTGCCTCCCGATGCTGAACTCTGTGAGCTCCAGGACTTATCCAGTCTGCCTCCCACACGTGCCCAGTTCTCCCGACGCTGGACTCTCTGAGCTCCGGGACTTATCCAGTCTGCCTCCCACATGTTCCCAGTTCTCCCTGGCACGAAGGGAATGGTAGTGGACATTCTAACCTGTATTAGGCCGCCGAGAGTCTGTAGATGGAATCGTGAATGAACAAAGGTGCTCTTTCTGAATTTACCCGCAACATACAAAAACCTGAAGATACAGAGTCAAAGGCTTCTCCCAATCTGGAAAAGGCATTTAATGGTTTTACATGTTTTGAACTGTATTTGAAGTTGAATTTTCTTTCATCATATTTCTTTCCATGTCAATATTAAGGAACTTAAAATATAATTTTCCTAAAAATGTAATTATCCTTTGTTATCCACGGGACATTGATTCAAAACCCCCCTGAAGACTAAAATCTCAAGTCCCTTATATCAAATAGCATGGCATTTGTCCATAACTCCACACATCTACCTTTAGCTGTTGAATTATTTCTGGAAGACTCAGAGCTCATACAATTCAAATGCTATGTGTTGATGTACTGTTCCAGCAATAACGACAAGAAAAATGTCTGTACCTATTCAGCACAGATGCAATTAAGAATATTTTCTGCCTGAGGTTGATTGAATCTGATGATGTGGAACCCTGGGGACAGAGAGTCATCTGCATGCAGAGGTCTGTAGGTGATGAAAAGCAGCATAACTGTCAACTTAGAAAGCAACATTTCCTTGCAGAGTGATCTTACTTATACAGTGCTCTAAGCCAGACTTCTTTAAGGTGTCCAAAATATTAGCAATAGTTTTACTAGTTGCTTAAGCATTATAGTCAGCCTAAAGGCCAGTTGCTGTGCCCAATAAACTAGAAAGGCTTGCCTCTTTCTATTTAAAATCATGTCTGCGAATTTTAAAATCATTTCACGGTGTGTGGACAGCCAAGCTTCGCCACCTATATATGACTATAAAGACAGGGGATGCCTTAATCTGATTCTCAAAACAAAGCCTCTTAGATCAGCCCCTGGGTATCTTTTGTTTTGTTCTGCTCTTGGCTCCCATTCCAAGCCTTAAAAGGCTCTGGCCCCAACACTTGCGTATTACAAAACCATTCTGTCAAAATGCAGGCCAGTTCCTCACGCTAACTGGAATCTGTGAACAGTTGATTGGTTTCTTTCGCATTTAGGTAGATAACTCATCTAGTGGCGTGTGAGTTAAGTTTGAGTCCCCAGAGACTCTGATCTCTTTCCAGAAACAGGTTTAATGACCTCGTAGCCAGCACAATTCTTAATTTTAAGAAATTATTCATTTTTATTTATGTGTATGAGTGTTTTACCTGCATCTATTTATGTGTACAATGTGCATGCAATGCCTCTGTGGAGACCAGAAGATAGCACTGGATCCAATGGAACTGGAGTTACAGATGGTTGCGAGCCAGATGGGTGCTCAGAATCAATCCTGCATCTTTCCCAAGAGCAGTCAGTGCTCTTAATCTCTGCGCTATCTCTCCAGCCCTACGATGCTCAATTCTTAGACACAGCAGCCACGTGAACGTTTGCCCCAACCTGCCTGCATTCTCTACATTCTTTAGATTCTGTTTTTTAATTTTTCTTTAAGTGTCATTTTGGCTTAGAAAATGATTAGCTAGCTTCCTCATGCAACAGAGGGTGATGAACACAGAAGGCCACAAATGGCTAAAATATAGACACTAAGAAGATTACAGAGTTCATGTCCCTGGACAAGACTCCTATATCAAACCTCTGCCATCCATGGCTTAGGAGCCATTGCAGAAGAGACAAAGACGGACTGTAAGAACCAGGGGTGGTAGAAGACTACAAGGAAACAGTTTTCCTGGTGGCTGGAACTTGATCATATGGACTTACAGCAATGGTGACAGCATGCATAAGACCTATGTAAACTCAAATCAGACAAAAACCCAGCATAGAACTGAGGAAATGGATAAGAAGCCTCAGCCTTTGCCAAGGAACTATTTTGGCAACTGACCACTGTTGGGTGAAGAAGCCTTGGTCTTCTTTAAGAGACCAGACTCTGGCGGATGAACTCTTAGTGAGGAACATTTTGGGATATAAACTTAACAGAGTAGGCCTTAACATGCATGAAGAATGTATGAAATCTGGTGGGGACACTATCAGGGAGTACAGATAGTGGAGGGGTTCTAAATATGATCAAGGAGCAGATAGGGGAGCAGTGTAAATCTGACAAGGATGTATTGTATGAAGTATGCAAATATTCAATAAAAATTTTAAAAATGTTTCACTTTGTTTTGTTGTTTTGAAAAGGAGTTAAATATAATTTACAAAAAAACTTTTAAAGCTATATGGTATAATACTGTAAAGAAAATTTGAAAACATTAATTAAAATAATGCTCCTCAATACATGTGTATGAAGTAAAGTCACCTCCAAAAAGTAGCTAGGGTGCTTCACCAATTTCAAGATGGTGGGGACAGCATGGGAAAGAAGGAAAGAGCAGAGCGGTGGGCAGTTGTGATTTATCTTTAAAAGTTGCAACATTCTAATGGTGTGTGTATGTGTGTATATGTGTGTGAGAGAGAGAGAGAGAGAGAGAGAGAGAGAGAGAGAGATTTCAAAGTCACAAGCAGAGGAAGGGAGTGACTGCCTCCCGGTACCCAAGCTGGAAATGTTCCAGAGGCAAAAGTGAAATAGTTTAGATGGACTGTCAGAACCCCTGGAGGAGATGGGAAAAGGCTGAAGGTGTAGGAATTGAAGGCCAGACTGAGGACCAGGAGCCACAGCAAGGGAGACACAGAGGGAGAGGCAACTCTTCAGCTGTGATCTTTTTCTCTCTCCAGACTAGTTCACCAGAAAAGTCCCTTCACCCTTTGAAGAAAGAGAAAACCAGCATTACCAGCTCAGTACTGGGCCTGGAAACATGGAGTCGAGCCAGAGTCCAGCATGAAACTTAGCTGGAGAAGCACCTCAAGGTGAAGTGTGCCTCCACTAATTAATACTAGTAAATTTAAAGAAAAAATGTTCAGAAAGATATTGGCAATTTAAGGATGAAAGCAGTATCATGAAGAAGCATCAATTACAAGTTATTATTACAAGAAACTCAGTAAAACAGCACAACAGAGATAGCCAACGGTGAGCTTGAAAATCGGGGGAAATCCCATAGAGGAATTCTCCAAAGATTTATCAGTTGTGCATAAAACATCAAAATATGAAAGACACATCAAGAGAAAGGAAAAGTAGAAGTAGCTTCAGAGGAAAGTCAATAAATGGAGAGAGGAAATTATTTAAAGAAATACTGATCTAGAACTTTCAATACTAAAAAAACAAAGGTCACAAGGTTAAGGGGCTTAGAAAAGAAAAGACAAGACAAGAACATGCTTTTCTAAATACTGAAGAGATTTAAGAACATCAAAGTCAACAAGAAGATTCCTGAAGCCAAGGGATAACGCAACATGTTAGAGGACTCCGCTGTAGTCTTTGGGCAATACCAGGCTTTTTCAAACTTATTTGCTGTAGGAAAAAAAGTAAATTTGAGCCTGCAATACTTTTGTCCAACCGAGCTTTTGTTTAAGGATGGTGAAATTATTCTCAAGCCTGCAATTGCTTCAGAGGATTAGCATAAAGACTCCTTTGACACAGCTCCTGGAGGCCGTGTTTTTTGTAAAACGGAATGTGTGCAGAAAACACAGAACGATATACCCAGGCATAAAGGCATGGACACGACGGAAAACTGCGGTTTTTCCGAATGAACATTGACCTCTCGCAGGAAGAGCAAAGTAGAATAATTTGGATCAGGGCTGAAAATAACTAGTGTTGACGGGGCTCAGAAATGGGCTTCCTGATTCTACATGCCTGTTTTGTGCCACAGAACTAGCTAGGCTCATGGTTAGCAATCGCTGAGGGGCTCTGACTGAACTGAAAGTAAAGATTCAGTAAGCAAATAGATGGAAAATAAAGAACAAGACGAGTCCATGATTGTGATTCAGTTTTTAAATTTGAAATATTTTGAAAATTTTCTGTAACGATTTAGATAAGTGTCCCCCAAAGCTCATGTTAAAGGCTTGGTTACTAATCTGTAAGATCTTTAAGAGGTGGGACTTAGGGAAGGTGTTAGGTCATTGGAGGGTGGACTCTTGAAAGGGCTACTGGGATCTTAGCCCCTTCTTCTGTTTCCCGGTTGCTATGGAAAGAGGACTCCTCCACTCTGCTCCTACCATGGGGCACTGTGTTGCCACAGTCCCAAAGCAACAGGATGCATGGACTGGTGCCTCTGACACTGAATCAGCGTACCCTTTCCCTCTGTTTAAGTTGATGATTTCATGTATTTTATTACAGTAACCAAAGCTCACTACACAATTTTCAAATTGTGTTAGTTTCAATAGCAACTTTTCAAATCTAGGAAATAATTCCATACTAACAAACTGTTAGGTCAGGAAAGCTATATTCAGAATTTGTATCCACTGCAGATGTTTGACTAGTTTTCTTCCATGCCTGAATTCTGAGCATAGCCTTTGTTAAAGGAACTGTCACCATAATGAATTATAACTATTAGTGTAAACTAAAGGTGTGTTATTAAAAAACTTGGCATTTCTTCCTTGAGGCTCTGCCTTATAAAGTTCTAAGACACCACAGTGCCCATTGCTCTGATTTAATACTAATGAGTTTTAGTTAGGTTTCAAATACAGAATATCAAAACTATAGCAAAAAAAAGTCAAACAGGCTTGTTCATCCTACTATGAGCTCTCCAGCCTTAACTTTTACAAGATAGGGATGCCAAAAAATAGCACAATTATATTGTATCTTGACAGTGAATTTCCTGAGGCCACACAGAATTGCAAATACAAAGTGTACATCTTGTCCATAACACAGAGGAAGAATATTGGCTTGATCTAAGCCAGACATTTTTTTTACTTCCAAAATACTTTGGAATTCATCCCCAAACTTATAGTTTGTTAGATTACATTTTTGAACACATTTTACCACTTAAAAATAAGCTATATTCAATTCAGAATACTTGGAGAATATAGGACAAGAAAGAGGCGAAAGGTATTCTTCTCTATTTGCTGGTTTTGTTTCCCTTTAATATTTTTATTAATCCAATTAAAGCAACATTGTGTAGTGTACAGAACACAGCTAGATCTTGTTTCCAGCCCAACTCCTAGTCCTGATTCTGGGACATACCACCTGAGTTCCTTACATCTTGGAGAGTGCACTCAGAATCAGCCAAGGTTCTCTAGAGAAACAGATAGAATGGGTGTGTATTACCAAGTGGATTTCTCAGGCTGGTTTACATCCAACAATGGCCATCTGTGTACTGAAGAGGCTGGGAACATTGTAGCTGCTCAGTTCACAGACATGAGACCTCAGCATTCTCAATCTGGCCCTGAAGGCCTGGAGGATCCCTGGAGAGCCAGTGGCTTTGATCCGTGTTGGGTGGCTGAAGAAGTCTCGTTCTAATGGCAGCCACAGCAGCAGCAACAGAGTAGATGCACCACTGGCAAGAGGCAGTGTTTTTCATCGGACTACCATATATCTAGGTCACTGTCAGAAGGGACCACCCACCCTGGGGGAAGGTCTTTCCCCTTAGTTAATCCTTCCAAACGTATCCTTATACACTTGCCTAAAGGTTTGTCTGCAAATTGAATCCAAATCTGATCAAGCTGATAACCAAGATTAACTACCACAGAGTTTATCTATCAGAGAGTATGATTACATTATGTCTCCTGGAGTTGTTATGGGCATGGAATGGGAAAAGGCAGTGAAGCAGTTAACTCCATGAATGAAATTCTTATTGATATAATTATTGCTTTAAATGCATCACCTTGTTGAAACTAGGAATCCCTGGGGATGGTATCTTCTAGTTCAGATTTCTCTTGAATCTCTTCACTAACCTGAATCAGAGGCCAAGGTTGTATTTAAAGGCACCATTGACACTGAACATTTTCTACTTTCTGTTCCAGAGGAAAAATCCCTGTAGATAGATTCACTTCACACCTTCCTAGCAAAGCAGTTATCTGAAGCTACTTTAAGTCATTTAAATATAACACTCTCCTGTTTTTAAATTGAGATGAGTCAATACAAGGTAAAAGTCTAGGCTTTAAGTTTTCAGTATTAAGAATTTTGACAACATCCATGTAAAAGATGCGGAACATCTTTCATCCTCCTGGAAAACCCCCTTGCAGTCCTTCTGGTCAGTCCCTTCCACTGTCAAATGTGCCTTCTCACAGCTGTCAGCTGCAGCCTGTTTGAGTCCATGTGGATTAGTTTTGCCTGTAGCATTTGGATTTTATCTGTGAGGACTCAGACAGCAAGTACCCTCTGTGCCTGCCTTCTTTTACTTAGTACACCATCTTTGGGATCCATCCCCAGTACTGAATCTGCCATCTGTAATGCTTTCAGTTATTCAAGCAGAGGGAAGAGAGACCAAGAGAGCTGTCTTGTAAGCGTCCTTAGCTGAGACCCTGATGCTCTTTGGGTTCTACAGACTGATGTAGATTATATAATTCAGGCTGACTGCTTTGAATCTTTGTAAACCTCAGCTTCCTTAGAATTACTACAGGAATGATCATCTCATAAGGTTGCTGTCAAAATTAGGACGAAGTAAGCGAGAACATGGAGCTAGACACTTGCTTAAGAGCTTTTATTTTAAAAATTTTGTTCAGTCTCAATGTAGCTGACTGGTCATAGATACTGACTAATTTCACCTCCACATCCAACCATGGAAGGATTGAAAGGAATAAAAACTTGTTTCCTATATCATACATGTAGCATAAATCTTAATTCCTACTATAGAAGATGATTTCAAGACTTGGAAGAGATTGCTTATAAAAATATATAACCTCAGAATTAGAACAAGCAAGCAAAGCAATAAATAAACACACAGAGCCAGCAGCAAATCTCTGTCCCTCATTTCTGAATGTGTATGTGTGTGTGTGTGTGTGTGTGTGTGTGTGTGTGTATGTCCATGGGTATGTGTTCTTGTGTGTGGAGGGTGTGAAGGTCAGAGGTCAATATTGGGTGTAATCTTCAATTGCTTTCCACCTTAATTTTTGAGACAGGCTCTGTCACTGAACTTGGATCTCATCAATTCAGCTAGACTGCCCGGCCAGGAGGCCTGGAGACCGTTCAGCTAGACTGCCCGGCCAGCAGGCCCAGGCATCTTCCTACCTCTGTCTCCCCACACTGGGATTACAGGCATGTGTCATGCAAGTGCTTTACCAACTGTGCCATTTCCTCAGCCCCTCATTTCTGAGTTATGTCTTTTAACAGTGTGTTTCCTGACCCTTGTCACTCATCTCTCCTCAGAAAGGATGGTATTAACACTAAGGTCTAAAGATAGTTATTTCCATTAAGATAAAATAGCGTGGTGTTCTTTAGCAACATGTGTAGGGAGAAAAAACCCCTCTATTCAAGAGAATTAATTGCAAACAGAATATACAGGGGCATTAAAATGAAACTATAGGGGAAACAATACAGAAAGAAACCCCAGCATTCTTCTGCCTGTGTTTCCAACTGCTCAGAGAAATCTTTCCTATAAACACTGATTATCCAAGACAGGGAGAATTCAATAATGTGATTGTTTCCCATTATTTGTACTGTTCTTAGGAAATAGAGACCATCATGAAGAGCTAATTTAGGAATAAAAGGAGTGTTTGAATACACTTGAACATTTAGACACCTTAGTGAGCACTGATGCTCTGATCATCTGGTTTGACAAGACAGTAGCAATTACTAGTTAGCAGAGGTGCTTCTACATCAGGACTAGGAAGTTCTGGATGCAAAAAGACACTGGAGCAATCTTCCTATTGTGAAATTTACATGAATAGAAACAGCAGTATCCTAGTGCCTCCAAATAGCTTGACCTTACAGAAATCTAATTCTGGGAACAGTGAGATGGCAGTGGCACCTAATGACCTGGATTTGTTCCCAGAGCCACATGGTGGGAGGAGAACACAGACTCCTGCAAGTTGTTCTCTGACCCCCACATGTGCACTGGGGCATGTGTGTATACACACGGAGACACACACCCAAGGTAAAAACAAATAGATAAATCTAATTGTAGAATACATTTATAACCCACAATTAACTTACTGGGAGGTAAAGGCACAGACGAAGCTATGAGAATAATGTGTCTGAAGCCAAGAACACTTTGTGTCTTTTTAAAGATATGTATTTTTCTGTGGTGCTGGGCATCTAACCCAGGGTCTTTACAAAAGGCAGGCAAGAGTTCTACCACTGAGCTACACCATCTAGCCTTAGACTTTCATTTATATATACCATAATCCTATAAATGGGTTGAGAAATACTAAAACCTATATTTCCATACTGACAGTTCTCATCTGTGAGTTATGGATCTCTTAAGCTATAGATGTGAAATCATCATATGTTTATTACAAAGATTATTCTCTAGTATCAGTGAAGCCACTTAATGCCCAACAATAAGGAATCATTAAATTACAGTAGTCATTAAAAATGAATTTATAAGAAATATTAATAATAACAAACATTCATCATGTCATTTTAAACTAAAGCAAAAGTTACAAAGAGTAACCAAAACAATCTCATTTGTTTAGATAATGTATTTTTCTGTGACTTAAAAATGTTGAGGAGCTGGAGAGATGGCAGCGGTTTAGAGCCCTTGCTCCTCCTGCAGAAGACCTGAATTAGTTCCCACACCGTGTCTCACAGCATCTGTAACTCTAGTTCCAAGAGATCTGATGCTCCCTTCTGGCCTCTGTGAGCACTGCATGCATGTGGTGCATATATGTGCATGCAGGCAAAACACTCAAAGGCATAAAATAAAAATAAATAAATCTTTTCTAAAAAGAGTTGAAAGGTTTGCTACTGTAGCATGGACAGACATTGCCAGGTAAAGACAAGGCTTCACACACCACCAACCAGATACTATAGTGTGAAATACACATGCTTCCTAATGAACTCCTGAAACCTTTGTCACTTCCTGACCTACAGGAGTTCAGGGAATAACTTTGGTTCTCCTGGGTGATTCCTGGGGGTTCCTGGAGGAGTGATAGCGGTAAAAATGGACCATGTGGTTAGAGGCCTGGCACACAAGTCTTACTCACCACTCTCAGGGGAAGAGAGGCATTGGAGATGGAGGTAATGAACAGTCATGAAGAAGCTCCTATGACAACTCTTGAAGAGTGGGGTTTGTAGAGCTTCCAGGATGGTCAATACGTCCACATGTTAAGAGGCTGGCTCACCCCAGTTCCACACGGAGAGAAGCTACCCTTGAACCCTTCTGTACCTTACTTTCTATGCTTCTTCACCTAGCTATTCATCTGCTTCTGTTAATATAACCTATTGCCTCCGTGAGTTCTGTAAGCTGCCCTAGCAGATGAATTGAACCTGAGGGGACGGTCATAAGGCTCTCCAGTGTAAGCTGAGTCAGACTGTTGTGGGTGGCTTACTGCTTGCAGTTGACATCTGAGTCTGGGAACAGCCTTGTGTGATTAAGCCATTAATCTGTGAGACCCGACACTCTCTACCTAGAAGGAGCACCATCAAAATCCAGTCACAGGAATGTTCTGTACCGAGTGTTGACAGCACAGAGGAGCAACTGGTTCGTACATCAGCTGCACTCACTCCCCAGCCCGAACTCTGTGGCCTTCTTTTTCTTGTAGCTCAAAATGTCACTTAATACATGGTGTGGAAAAATTGACACACTCTCAGATATTAACTCTGGGCACTTCTTTGCATGTTTGGAAAATGGATTGTTTTCATTTTGTTGCTTTGTTGTCTAAAAATTATTTCATGACTCACTTGTTACTTCTGAAATAATCACAAAAGCAAAAGGAATCATGAAAATCTATTAAAAAGGCAGAGGATTTTGTAAAGCAAAACCAAACCAAAACAAAAATCCCTAATGTCAGGAAAAGAGCAGCGGGAACCAGATGGGTCGGTTGCCTCTGGAAGGTGAATTTTGGCAGCCCGCATCCTGCGCCTCTCTCCATCTTCAGGACAGTTCAACCTCTGGCCACATTTTGCTTTTGTCTCTGCCACCTGCTCCCTGTCCTTGCCTTGGAAGGGCATGAACACAGTGCGGTAGAAATGGGGTTCTTCACTAGCAGAGAGGTCTGCTCACCTTATTCTCCATCTTGTTCCACACTCAATAAAGTCACTAACAACTGTGGATTGCTTCTCTTAAAAATCTAAACCTTGGGGCCAAGGAGATTGCTCAGTACATAAGAGCACTTGCTGTGCAAGCATGCAGAATTGAACTCAGATCCCCAGCATCCAAATACAAATCTTGCCATGGTCATGCATACCCCAGTGCTATGAGGGGCCGAGACAGGAGGATTGTTAAGACAATTGCCAAGGTTTAGAGAGAAATACTGTGCCAAGGGAATCAGGGAAAAATGGGGAGAGCAGGACACTCAATGTCCTCCTCTGGTCTCCCTGTGTGCATGCATGGGTGTGTGCACCTGCCACATGCGTGTACTGACACCACACACACACTAACACACAAGCACATATACACCTAGTCACAGAAAGTCAAATAAAATCCACAACTTGGACATGACATTGATGATGTCTGAAACACAAACGGATGAAATGCTTAGATTCGACAGGTATCAGAAAATCAGAGAAGAGTCCTCACTGCAGTCAGGGCTCCCATCCATTTGAGGGAACACTTGCATGTCTGCAGAAGAATCCAAGAGCACTCTTTGTTCTTCCACCTGACTCCTCCCAGACCATGTTGAGCAGAGCAGGAATGCTGTGACTCCTTTGCGCCTGTCTCTGTGGCTATGAACATGATAAAGCTCATGACAACTTGGTTTTATTTCATTTGATAGACTTTCTTCTGTAAGATGATCTGCTCTCATTTATTATTACAAAGGATTAGTTTTAAGATTTATTTTATGTGTGTGAGTGTTTAGCCTACATGTATGTAAGTGCACTCGTGTCACACAGTGCCCATGGAACCCAGAAGAGGGTGCCAGTCCCCTGGGATGTGGGCACTGGGAATTGAACCCAAGTGCTCTCCAAGAGCAGTTAGTGCTCTTAACTGCTGAGCCATCTCACCGGCCCCCACAAGGATTAATTTTTAGCTCTATTTCTTAAATGGAATAATGAAAGTGATTCACTCAAAAAATACAAATATCCATGAGGCTATAGTATCAAGATTACAGCATAAGAATAAAGAATTTTTTGTACTCAGTTTCTCAATCTTCATGTTGCCGAAAGATAAACAGGCTCAAGGGCAGTGTGAGCTCCATCTTATTAGCTTGAAAAACATTGTTTTGGTTCTTATTAGTGTAAAAACCACACTGTTATTTTTATGTTGAATTTCTCTTCACTTTTTTTGACCTGCTGAGTGGGAAGACTCCTCAGAGAAAACTGAAGTCAGCCCAAACATGGTCCATCTGCAACCTGTGCAGGATTCAAGACCATCTCATTTCTTTGTGTTCGCCTTGTTTTGGCTCTAATTATTGTAGAGTGGACCAAATGGCTGCCCAGGATGAGTCAGTATAGTCCAGTGGTTTGTACAAAAACAAAGATGAAAGAGGGGAAAGACAGGGTGGTGGCAGCTACCAGGCCCTATCATCTCTAAGGCACAGAATCAAGACAGCTGGAGAACAACTGTCCTCTGAGGTGGGTGACTGCTGGAAGGCTCTGAAGTTACCATAGTGAAGGCAGAACACAGGTGATGATAGATAGATAGACAATAGTTAGATAGATGATTGATAGATTATAGATAATAGATAGATGATAGACAGATGATAGATCTATGATAAATTGATAAATGATAGATAATAGATAGATGATTGACAGATGACAGATAATAGATAGATGATATATAGATAAATGAATAATGGATAGATGATAGATAGATAAATGGATAATGGATAGATGATAGATAACAGATAGATGATAGATCAATGATAAATAGATAGATGATAGGCTGACAGATCAGTAGATGACAGATAGATGATAAAGATAGATTATAGATGATATTGATAATAAAGATGCTAGATAGATGCTAGATAAATAGATACAGATAATAGATACAGTCGATAGATGATAGATATAGACAAGGGATACATAGATATGATACTTAGAGAGATATAGGTGACAGAACTGACAGGTAGATAGTAAGATGATAGATAATCAAATGATAGGCAAATAGATAGATTAGATAAATATATGCTATTCATATATATAGATAATAGATGTAGACGATGAGTAGATAGATGGTATATAGACAGTCTGATGGATATAGAGAACTTGGAAAACAGAAGGAGACTACTCAGACAGGGGCCTGCACTTTACCTAACATACTGGCACTGGGAAAGTTCTCTCCTCTTTTTGGCATTTGGTTGAATGTGGTGACAGAAAGCTTGCTGAGAGGCTTGCATCTGAGGCTAGCAGTAGTGGTCACAACTCTCCTAGAGTAGTGGTCTCTTCTCCTAGAAGCATCAAGCACCAAGCTAGTGGGCACAGGCCCAGAGAGCTGGCACAACTTTAGGAGAAAGACTATATCCATGAGCTGGGAGCTCCACGTGGTGGGGAATGCTTCTGAGACTGTGGGGGTGACGGGGGCCGTCAATTAGAGAAGTTAGCTGTGAAACCTCCTAGGAAACAGGGTGCTGTGATTACAACGAGCATTAAGTCATGGCAGGTTGAAGAGCTGGGGGTGGAACGCAGAAATATTCTGCTGCTGTCCCTCAGAGGAGATTGCAGCAATGCATAACACCTCCCTCATCCCAGGTGAGAGCACATGTGAAGACACTAGAGACTCAGAGCACATGTGAAGACACTAGAGACTCAGAGCACATGTGAAGACACTAGAGACTCAGTCCTGACGAGCCCAGTGGCCCGCAGTAATTACCGCTGGCTCTGCCCATAAGCTGCTAGGTGAGAACCACCAGGGAAAGAAGAAGCCAAGTAGCAAAAATGTTGCTCTCACCACGGGGAATGAAGCACGGTGATCATGAGAGAAGAGCGCGAAACACTGGGAGACCTTCCACTTCCTCCCACACCATCAGCCTCTGCCAAGACAGGAGACCTGTCCTCTTTCAGCACAGTGTCTCATTATTTTCTTCTGCTATTTCTTGATAGTGTATTTCCATGATGGAAATCAGAATGCAGATTGCTCAAAAGATAAGATGCGTGCCGAGTCGATCAGAAATAGAACAAGGGAGATGGGCAGCAGGCCCCGACCTTAACTGGGGAATTATTGGCAACCGACGATTGCTGGGTGAGGGAGAGGAGTCATCTTTAAGAAAGTGACTCTACATAGGCTGACTAGACCCCAGTGGATGAGCTTGCACCAAGGGACATCTAGGTATTAAAGCTTGAGCAGACAGGACTTAACATGTATGACAGAACGTGTGAAATCCAGTGCTGGTGCTGTGGAGAGCATGGATGGGGAGGGGTCTAAATTTGATGAAAATCTATTACATGAAATGCACAAAACTCAATAAAAGTGTTTTTAAAAAGCTAAATAAGGATTACCATACGATTCAGGGATTACCCAGAAGATTCAATGCCAGTGTGACATGAAGATATGAACACATGCTCCAAGGCACCGTTATTCATGGTCATGGAATTCTGCCTAGGTGCCTGTTAAGGGATACATGGATAAAGAAATGTGGTCACATATAATATGTAATATTATGTGTACATACTGTTCTAGTTCCTGTTCTGTCATTGTGATAAAAATCTCTGACCATAAGCAGCTTAGGGGAGGAAAAGAATTATTTGACTTACACTTCCAGGTAATAATCCATCGCTGAGGAAGTCAGGGACTCAAGTAGGAACTCAGCAGAAGCCATAGGGAAACACAGCTCACTGGCTTCCTCTGTCCCTTAGCTAGCTTTCTTATATAGTTCAGGACCACCTGCCTAGGGATGGTGCTGCCCACAGGGAGCTGGGCTCCCAACCCCAAATCAATCAGTAATCAATATAGTCCCCCAAGACACACCCACAGGCCAATCTGATCTAGTTAATTCCTCAGTTCAGGCTCTCCACTTAAAGTACTATAGGCCATGTCAAGTTGACAAAGGTAGCCAGGGGAGAGAGAGAGAGAGAGAAAGAGAATGGAGGTTTATCCAGACATTAAGAAGGACAAAATTATATCAGTTGCAATGAGAACCTGCAGATCCTCATCATGTTAAAGAAAAAGGCAGCCTCAGACAAATGTGTCATATTTTCTCCCAGAGGGGGATCTAAAAATGTTTTATAGACAGGAAAGTAGAAAGAATAGTTAGGACATGAGAAGGGGACTAGAAAGAGGGAGAGTGAGGAAGTGTGAGGAATGGGGGTTGAAAATAAGATCCAAGTACCTTATACACAGTGTGAAAATGTCCTAAGGAAGCCCGTTGTACGGCACAATTCACATATGATAACGAAAAGAAAAATAAAAGAAAATTAATCAAAGAATATGGTCTGTTTACACAACTAATTTTCTGTCCCCCAAAACTGGGCTAAAGTTCTGGGTTAAAGGGTTTTCCTTGTCTGACCTGTAAGGTTGCTTCATAGTGGCTGACCTTTGTCCCTAGTGACTCCACCAGCCCTCCCTTCTGTGACAACCAGTTATGTCAGAGTAAAATGATATTTTGACATAGGTCAGCTCTTTAAAGTGGTATTTAAAAGGACAGAACCACAGGGGAAGGAGCCTAGGCTTTGGGTGGCAGCCATCATCACCTCAGGGGCTGTTGCAGGTAAAGGGTGAAGAATAAAGACACTGGAGTTCCATTCTCGCCACTTGCGGCTCTGGAATCGCTACTTAGCTCTCATGCCTCAATCTATTTCCATTAGACTGTTGGAGGGTCGAATGAGTTAGAAATGTATAAAGCACCAAATACACTGTAAGTGCTCAATTATTGCTTCAGTCTGAGGTGATAGTGATATTTCCCACAGGGTTCACAAAC
This sequence comes from Eospalax fontanierii, assembly GCA_035773235.1. Taxonomy (NCBI): domain Eukaryota; kingdom Metazoa; phylum Chordata; class Mammalia; order Rodentia; family Spalacidae; genus Eospalax; species Eospalax fontanierii. The sequence continues at coordinate 54,211,796 of CM069542.1, read as the reverse complement.
AGTGAGCAAAGGCAGCCCCTCTGCCCTGCGGCCTCTTCTCTCCCCCTGGCTGGTGCCTTTTCCTTCTAGACTTGTAGCAAATGTTCTCACACTTGGGAGAGAGAGTCAGCAAGCTACATCTCACAAACAGAAGGGAAACGCTCCCCCCCCGCCCCCGCAACAAAGATCAGCTTGGGTATCCCTGGAATGCCACCTTCCCTATTAAATCAAACCAAGGACTGGTGTTTGTTATATACCGCATGTCAAGAATAAAAGGAAATCTAGGAAAATCTAGGAAGCATGTTTATTCATATTCTTTAAACCGGTGTGGACTATATTTTCATATGTTATAATGAACAACCTTTTTATTTATCATGGAAAAAAAGCTGATTTGCCTCTAGAGTGATTAGTTTTAGAATTTCTGACTCTGGGCACAGAGAGATCTGGGAATTCTACTAGAGGTGGATTCATGGTATGCTGCTATCATCCTTTACCTGTGTCATTAGAGACCTGGGACTGACTGGTCTGAAAGGAACCCTCTGAACTGCTGGATTCCACTGTGAGTTCATAGCCTGTTACACTACAGCAGGCAATAAGCTGGAGCTTAGGAAAGGAAACACACAGCCACAAACATCCTGGCTTCCTTCTTAGCTGAAGAGCTGGACAGGGAGGACAGGGAGGCCAGATCAGCCCGTTGGGCTTCAGTTCCCAGCAGCACGGAGACTTGGCTTCCATCCCTCCCACCGCAGTGTATTGATGCGACTGGAAAACAGATTAAGTGGTGTGCGCGACACACAAGGAAAGAGAATGTAGCAATCTGTTTCCCAAAGGCTGGCAGCTTTGCAGTCCTGAAGAAAGCCCTGGTCGCAGAAAAAAAATTAAAGCGTGTCCCAGGTTTTATAGTCTACTTGTCTGAGGCTGGTGGGGTCTGTTGTTTCTTCCCTTATTTGCATATTTGTGAGATAGGGAAGGAAAGGGGGATGCAGACATACCAGTCCACAGAGTAGAACTGAGCAGCGACACAAGATCTGAGCACCCCCAGGGCCAAGTGTGTGACTTAATTATGCAATTCTCACTGGGGACAAGGCCCATCATTTGTTTCATATGGTGTCCCCAGTTTTGTTCCTTGTCACATTCTGTGATATTCTGGCACTTAAACACATAATAATATTATCTACTTTCATCAAAGTATACCTGATCCCCCAGTGCTCTGGGAACTCATCCCCCAGACACATACATGTTTTATAGATACAATGTATCGTGGGGTTGGAGAGATGGCTCAGCAGTTAAAAGCAATTGCTTTACTTTCACAGGACCAGAGATCAGATCCCAACACCCATATCAAGCAGGTCATACCTGCCTATAATTCTAGCTCCAGAGGATCTGACATCCTTCTCTGACCTCTTCAAATACCTGCCCATATGCATACACAGACACACACATATCCATATAAATAAACATACATAAATCTTTACCAAAAAAAGGTATCTTTCAATTATTATAACAAATACTTGAGGATGTCCAATTGCAAAAAGAAAGGTTTCTTTTTGGTACACAGATTTGGGGGTATTAGTCCAGGTAGTCCCTCTGTTTTTAGGCCTGTGCATGGTCCATTATGGCTGGGAAAATGTCATAGAGGAAAAGCCTGTCACTTCATGGTCAGGAACACAAAAGAGAGGCAGAGACTGAAGTTGCACATCCCTTTTAAGGCAGGCCCTAACAGTCAGAAGACCACTCTAGACTCTGCCTCTTAAAGGGTTTACCATCTCTGAATAGCACTGTACTGACAACCAAGCATCAACACGCAGACCTTCAGGGAACATTCCAGATACAAAGTACAGCACATGGACATCATAAACATTTAACTTCTTTTTAATTCGTTATCGATTTGGAGACAAGATCTCATGTATCTCAGGCTGGCTTCCAATTCCCTTTGTAGCCATGGTTGACCTTGAATTTGTGATCTTCCTGTCTCTGCTTCCTGAGGGCTAGGATTACTGGGGTGCTCCACCAGGCTCCGTTTACCTGGTGCTGGTAACTGAACCTGGGGCCTTATGCCTGCTAGGCAAGCACTATATCAACTGGGCAGACCTTCAGTTTTTTTGATAAAAGTATTATAGCCGCTCTCTGTGGCAAGTGGCTCTAGTCAGTGTTAAGCAGATGATGAGAGATAAAGATAGGCGCCAACCAGAGAGGACACACTTCATGTTCTGGAATTGTGTTCACCCCCAAATCAATGTACAGAAGGCCTATTGCCTGGTATGATTGTATTTAGGGATAGGGCCTCTAGAAGACAGTGTAGGTTAAATGAAATCATCAGGGTGAGGCACTTGCATGATGGTTTCCATGGTTATGTAAGATGACACATTAGGGAACATATTCTCACGCTGTTCCACCCCCAGGACCCCAACCACGCACCAAAAGATCTCGAGCACAAGGAGAAATGGTGGAACTTATAAGACAAGAGTGGAGGCTTCGGATGAAACCTGTTCTGCTGCCATTTGGACTTGGAGTTCCAGCCTCTTGAATCAGAATGAGTACATTTCTATTGTTTAAGCCTCCCTAGAAAACTCATATGCCTTGTGCAAAGTGCATAACCACTTCTGAACCCCAGGTTATGTCACTCAGGAATGTGAACCTAAGATTGCTGGATATCTTAGTGCTGTTAGAAGATAGACTTTTCCACCAAAATGCCCATTCGTTAATGTAATTGAGAAACATGTAAGTACTATGGACGTGAAATGGGAGAAAGTAGTCCATTTCCACATTATTTGTAAATATAAAATGTTGCAGTTAACCTAATTGTTCATCATTCAAGACCTGGTCAAGATAGTTCAAATAATGAGAGGTGATCTATGAATCAGAAGTTTTATTAAAATATATTTTATAATTACCATTTACCACAAAATTCACAGATAATTGATATCAAGATATAATTTTAAAGAAAATAATAGAGTATCTCAACTCTGTTATGAAAACAGTATAGTTTATAATTAATTATAAAATACATATTCCAAAGTATAACTGCTCAGACTCAACCACTCCAGATGATGTAACAACCTGGTCAGACTTATTGGACCAGAGATGCTCCTTCCAGACTCTAAGCAGAAATGTAGATGAGATTCAACATATTGGACTCAAGGAATTATTTTTTTTTTAAAAAGAATACTTCTCAGGTTCTATGAGATACATTTTATCTTTCTAATTCCACTTGAATCAAGTACTAGACTTAGATAATTCTTCCTATGACTATCCAATGGCACATTTGAAAAAGTTATACAGTGCTTGAAGTGCCGTCCTTGGGTCTTGAACATCCTCCCCTCCTCACGGGCCACGTGTTAAACATTTGTTCCCTCGGAACCTTTTAGGCGTGAAGCCTCCAGCATTGGTTATGGGCTAGCTTTGTATGCTCTCTCTCACTGCCATCTCCTATGCCTACCAGAGGACCAGAGCAATGAGTCCATTCAGTCCTGAAACTGTGAGGCCAAATCAACATGTTCTCTTCATGGTACAATAATCTCAGCTGTTTCATTACCTCATGGAAAGCTGTTCACATGCACAGTGTGTATTATAGCAAGTCTAAGATCTCTACTAAATGTCAGTGGTATCCCCAATCTCCATGACAACCAAAACTCCCTCTTCAATTTGCCCATTTTGGTGGGGGCAGTGTCTTTATTGAATGCTATAGAATAAATGCATCTCCCCTAATTTCAAGTTAAAGTCCAAATCTCCAGGGTGACTGCATCAGAAATGGGTGTTTGAGAAACAATTAGTTCATGAGGATGTCCTCACAAGAACAGACACAAGAGAGCTCCTTCCATCTCTGCCATGGGAAGGTGCATTAGCAGTCAGGCCATTTGCAAAACCAGAAGAGAGCTGTTTGTAGAACTGAACCTGTCAGCACCTTGACTTGAAATTCCAGTCTCCAGAACTGTGAGAAAGTACATTTCTGTCATATTTTGAAATGGTAGTCTGATCTGAGACATTGAAAATCCTGGGACTAGGCCCTTTCCCATGCCCCTTTCTGTTTTTTGATATGTATAAATATACAGAAATGACTGCAGTGTGCAAGGCATCAGGGATACATGTACATAGTAAATCCAGGGCCGAGTCCCACAAAAGAACCTCACCAGAGAAGCCAGGGTTTTGTGGGTTCCGGATATCTGAAGAAAGACAAGGCCTCTTCAGGAAAGAAGAGGACATGCTGCTAGTAAAGAGGGCTTCTAGGCATCTCCAAGCCTACTGAGCACCTCCACCTTTTCCTAGGTAGGGCTACAGTAAGGGGCTAAAGGAGGAGTTGGGTCAACACCCAGACAAGGACTGACTGATGAGTATCTCTGGAATCCACTTCATTGCAAAGCAGCCTCAACAAAACTTACAAATTTCGATTTTAAACAATGATCTCATTCTGCCTTTTGAAACACAAAGTTATCTTCCACTAAGAATCTTTAATTACCAGCTGTTTAAAAGACAAAATAACAAAAAGTTTCAGGTTCAACAGCTGAGGCCACAAGTTAGCTGTACCCATCTTCAGATTATTCTTTGTATCCCTCCCTCAAATGTGTAACAGTTAACGTGATTAAAAATACTTCACCCCAGATTCTGGGTCGCTACAGGGTGTGATTACATGAATAATCTTGTCAGATCCCAGTAGATGTTCCCTCCCTCACCCGCCTGTCCACCCCCTCTCTTCCTCCTCATGGCCAGCCCTCTTCTCTGGATGGAATCTCTCCCAAAGTTTCTCATCAGCTTCCTGGTATGGGAGATGGATGTGTAGTTAGGACCCCTGTGGAATCGCTGGTGGTATTTGAAAACAAGCGGGAAGCAGTCAGGTGTGGAGAGACTGCACAGCCTAGAGACAGAACGTATAAGCTTTGGCGTGCAGTTTCTGAGACTCCTTAAGTAGGAAAAAAGAACCAAAGATAGGAGGAATTTCTCCTCCTCTTCCACTGTGTCTTCCTTCTTCACCACTGTCTGTCAGTTTCTGTCAACTTGACACAAACTTAGACAGACCTAAGAAGGGGGGACCTCAATTGGAGAGTTACCTCCATCAGATTAGCAGGTAGACATAGCTCTGAGACATTTTCTTGATCAGCCCCACCCTGGGTGGTGCCATTCCTAGGCAGATGGGCCTGGACTGTGTGAGAGAAGTAGCTGAGCCAGCCAGAGGAAGCAAGCTAGTATGCAATGCTCCTCTGTGGTCTCTGCTTCCATTCCTGCCTTGGCTTCCCTCGATGGACTATAAGCCAAATTGGCCCTTTGCCTCCCACGTTGCTTCTGGTCACGTGCCCATCACAGCATCAGAGAAGCAAATAGAATAGCCACCTCCTTCTTCTCCATTTCCTTATTCTCACTTTGAGGTCCAGAGATCTGAGTGTAAGATGGTCACTGCCTGCCTAATCTGTTTACTTTTCAGTTTCACCAATGTCAGCAGTGCTTCTAAGTGGTTTTGGAAGGCTTCTAGGCCAGTTTGGATTGATTAATGAAACACTATAGCTCTCATCAAACAGTTGAGAATACATTCTCCCTGTCGTGAATGGAATAAATTCTATTACGGCCACAGTGCCCAGGCTATGATAGTACAGAGATGCCTTTTCCATGCTATTTTGCCACCTACTCCACCCATATGATAGTCAGCCCTTCGTACATACCTGCAGTCGTCTTTGAGTCATTTCTATTCCTCATACTCATCCACATGCCTGAGTAACCCCAGTAAGACTCATGGTTCACCAAGTTGGACTTGGTGGTATCTCACGTTAGTCTGTCAGATGGTCATTGGGTAAGTCCTCAAAGAAAGCCTCTGATCCATATGCATTTCACAGAACTCTGGATTTTCATGTTTATCTGATTGTAGTGTCCTAGGCTTCAGATGTACTTCCCAAGGGGTGACCATGGCTGTGGCCACACTCAGTGTACCCAACCAGAATGAGGGGCCCCACCCTCAGAGGCAAGACTATGCCATGAAGCAATTTCTTCACCTTTATATTCTGTTTACTTTTTCTTCAGAATAAATCAATTGCATTTAAATCCAACAAAGTCATCTTAGATGCTAATAAATTGGAGGTACTGTTGTGGGTATAACATGGAGCATAAAGAAAGGCTCATTTACAAGAAGGCCCTCGGGGCAGAGACCAAGTCTAGTCTACTTGTAGCCTGACATCATACTGTATGCCTAGTACCTACTGGGGTCTTCATGAGTATAATTTAAAACTAACAAAATAGTATTTGACTCACCCATCATCTTGAAATCACTCAACAGAAGCAGGAAATTCGCATGACAATGCAACAATTATAAGTCAAGGCAGAATGCATTATGTCCATAACACAGAGACAGACACAGTGCTGTGGACTACTGCAGTAACAGTAACGTGTTGTGGGGTTCTGCTTAACAGAGCTTCATGGAGCAGATAGTCATTAAGATGGTCTGTGAAGAACAGAAGCATGGGCAGGGTGCAAGGGTGGATGAAAGAGTTAAAAGGACAAGACAAAAGGCATCCCAGATGGAGAGAAACACTATGAAAGAGGGTGCCATGTAGTAGGGGATATGGAGAACTGGTATGCAATAGATCTGGTAGACAGTGCAATAGATCCAGCTGCCGCCACAAAGTACCAGAGAGTACGTGGCTTACATATCATAAATTTATTTTCTCACAATCCTGGAAGTTAAAAGTCTGTTTAAGGTGTCATTAGGAGTTTTTGGTTAGACCTCTCTCCTTGACTTCTACATGGCTGCCTTCTCACACTGTCTCCACATAGTCTGCTTTCATACATACATGTGTTCTGATCTCTTCTATGTGTAAGGGCAATGCATCAGTTTCTAGAAATACAGAAATACATACAGGTTTTTATAGAACTTTTCACATCATCCCTTGGCAGTAATCATATCAGTGATCTGAGAATTCCAGCACAGAACTATATGTGCCCCTTAGGCTATGATAGGAAATTTAAATGGTCAGTGTTTTTACAAAGGCAGATATTTTGGGCAAGTGTGGGCAAGAGTTGTGACATTTCCCAGAAACAAGATATATCGCTGATACCAGTACAGTCTTAGCTATTTTAACAAATAAGACACATTGCCAGCAGATATTTTCTTAAGACCACTTCAAGAGGTGGCATTCTTCAAGGTGCTCACAGACTGTGGTCTTGGTGGGTTTGTCTACCTTGGTTTGTCTCAGCCAGAGACTGACCTCAGTGTGGCCTTTATGATTTGAATATGAGTAGAAGCTTCCAACGTCCTGTTGCTTCTGTGCATACCTACGAGAACACTCATTATTAGGAGCACGTAAGGGTTTTCTCAAATTCATTTCCTAGTATTTATTCCTCTCTCATAGAACAGAGTTATGTGATGCTCATTAGTTCCACATTGGGTTAATTTTTCCCCATCAAAACAATTTAAGGAAGGGCAGACTTATTTTGGCTCATGGCTTTTGAGGGATTTCAGTCTATCATGTCAGGGAAGGTCTGGTGGCCAGAATGGCTCTGTCCATGGTGGCAGAGCTCCTTGTGTGGTATTGGGTAAACATCCAGAAGGCTAGGCTGGAATTGGAAGTAGGTATAATCTTCAGAAGTCTACCCTTAGAGGCCTACATTAGCCAGCTAAACTTCACATCCCTAAGGTAACACAGCCTCCCCAAACAGCACCACTATCTGGGGATCAAGTTCAAAACATGAACCTACAGGGGAAATTCCAAATATAAACCATAACAGACAGTTGTCATATTGTATAAAGGTCTCTCTTGATGACTTCATTTTAGTTCATTACCATCTGTAAATCCAGCCACATTCTTAGGCACTGGGAATGTACTGGGCTTCAACACATGGATTTTGTGGGGACACAGTACAAGACCATAATGGGCAGCATTCCATACTCATCACACACAAAGGTTCTAAAGTTCAAATCCCTGCTCTGCCACTTCCTACTACAGCTGTGGTTATCCAGGTGCCAGTATGCCTCAGTTTCCCAAACTGTGAAATGGAATGGGAATAGTCTCCTTGTCATGGGGCTAAAAATAATTCATTGCTCCATAATGATACTGGAAGGATTGAATGTGTTCCTATGTGTGCTGGGCACAGAGCGGGTCAGTGTTTCCTGCATAGTATTCTGACAAAGGCCAAAATGCTTTCAAATCTCAGCTACCCTATTAAGGAGAAGTGTGGTCGCTGGAGTAACCAGTCGATGAGTCCCAGCAGTAGCCTCACCGGCACACAGCCTTTCATTTCTAAAAGATTTCATGAGAGATTTCTTTCAACCCTTTAAAGCATTAAAGTTCTGTGAGTGTGTTTATGATGTATGGGTGAAATGTCAGCCAGATGTAGGAGGACAAAAACAAATTGAGAATGGAGAAACATGGGAAGGGAAGTTTGTGGGGGGCTCTGAGGACCCCACAGAGACTCAGTGTTGCAGGGGGGTGAGAACTTCCATGGAGTTCTAGATGGAAGGGTGCTTAGTAGGTCTGCAGTTCAATGAGAGGATTTTAGGGAGTTATTTACTAGGACTGTTTATCTCAGCTTCCCGTAACAAACCATTCCTATACAGGGAAGGGAAGGTTTCCATTTGTAGAGTCAAAAAGGAAATCACTGTTAAAGTTGATCTTACAACTCTATAATCTGGGAGCTGGAGAGTTGGCTCAGCAGTTAAGAGCACCTGATGCTCTTTCAGAGAACCCCCATTCTAGTCCCTGCACCCTTGCCTCTGTGGGCATCCACAGCCTAACACACAAGTGTGTGCAGGCGCATGTCCACACACACATACACACACAAATAGTAAGTAAAAATCTTTAAAGCTTAGCATTTACTTCTCACGGACTGAACGCAAATGTTCATTGGATCCTGACGTTACTAATACCTACAGAAAGGTCACAAGTGTTAAATGTGGCATCGCCTGTGACACTAAGTACCCCATGAGAGAATTCCAATGATAACTAAGTACCCCATGACACTAAGTACCCCATGAGAGAATTCCAATGATAACTAAGTACCCCATGACACTAAGTACCCCATGAGAGAATTCCAATGATAACTAAATTAGCATTACTCACTGGTGGAGCCAGTGGAAAACTGCTGACCTTAATGGAATGGAAGTCCAGAGATTTTTCATCGGTAGCCTGTAACTTTTAGTTTGTAGCACTGTTTTCCTAGATCTGTGTTAGAGTTTCGATACTCCCTTTGTCAATACCTTCATTAAAAATTCTACTTCCTATAACTTGAATCTGTTAGTCACTGCATTCATTCAACAAACTGTCTATCTGGCACGCTCACTCCAACACTCTCTGGGCAAGGTCTCTGAATTCTTAGGGCTTATCAATGAGCAGAACAGAAATTGTGCAGGTTACTATATATGTATGTGTGTGTGCATTTATATATATTATGTACATAGAAATACATAAAAGTAAATAACATACAATTGTAACATACAACTATAATGTTTTGTCTAAATTATGTAAAAATAATGTTAAACTATAATAAAATATATTGATTTGCTGTGATAATTTATTTAAACTGATCTATCATATTTATTTTATATCTGATCATGTATGTTATGCATATTATGTTTCATATATAAGATCAAATATATCGAAATACTTTTATAAGATCAACATTAAAAAGAAGAAGTATGAGAAGGAAACTTGAGACATGCTTTGAGTTCAATATCCCAGATAGGCCTCTTTGATGAAGTGTTTTGGGGATTGAGTCCTGACAGAGACTGAACCAGCCTTGTAAGTCGGGAAGTGGGGTGTTCCAGGCAGAGTCAGCGTCTATGTAAATGCCCTAGATGGGAAAAGCCTTTGAAAGGAGATTAGTAGGGTAAGAAGGGTGATTCTAGTGGATGAAGTCCTGCAAAGGCAGAGCCAGGTGGAGAGCGGGAAAATCCAGGTTTCCTGGAAACCTGGATTTTGGTCAGGCACAGAGGGTGGCCGCTTCTTCAGAATCTGCTTCTTCAGAGAGAAGACAACAATCAATCCTGATTGTCATGGTCATTTAGAGATTAGAGATGACAGGAACTTGAGATGAAACAATGATGTTCACAGGCTCCTTTGAGAGTTTGAAGCCACTTTCCAGTGTGACCTCAGGTAAGCCAAAGCCGCTCTGACCCAGGAAGGACAGGAGTGACCTTTCACAGAGCTTCACCTCACCCCAGACCTTGGCAAAGCCTCAGCAGCACCCTGCAGCTGGGAAACACATGTCATAATCAGGATCGGAAGCATCTCTACAGTTATGTCCACTCAACAAATGACATTACAGGGAACCAACCACTTCCAGACAGTGCACGAAGCTCTTGCAGAGCCCCATGTTGTAATCACATGGCAGACAAAGAGAAGGCAGATAAACACATGAGCAAGATAATTATAGATTATGGTGAATATATTGATTAAAAGAGGAAACTGTGGCATACAGAATAGCCTGGGGGTGAGCCACCTTACATTGGGTGGATGGAGATGTTCTTGGGGATGACATCTGAGCTGGTCTTTGCAACACATAGTAACTGAAGTCCATAGCTTCCTGCTACTTTTGAATGCTTGTCTAATGTTTACAGAATGCCTAGTTTTATACCATTTCCTTGAGATAAAAAAAGACCTTGTTTTCTTATTCCACCTTGTGACCACGGACAGATGTGGGGCATAGAGTTCTCCACTCCAAAGCACACACTGGAAATTCTGACTCATACAAGAGTGATGGGCTGAGTGAATGCCATAAGCATTCCAGAAAGCATGGTGGGTCTTGATTTAAAAGCAACATGGAGCAGGTCCTAGGGGGAGCACTTTACTCAGCCCTGATAGAGTACTCTGGCACCGTGTTTCATGGTGGTCCTCCCAGATCTCTGGGGCAGTCCATCTCTGACACTGTTCAAGCTGCTCTGTGATGCATCTTCAGATCCCTGGAGCCTCTATTACCACTTAATAACTTACCCTCCCACTTGAAGCAGCTATCATGACTTCTATTCTTTGTGACTCAGAGTCACCGGATGCTATAACAAATTCTAGAAGTATCTGCAGTCAGCCCACCTTCAGTGCAATAGCACCTGAGAACTATGAGGTAGACTGCTTGTTCCTGACCCAAAGAGTGTAAAGAAAGAAAACAAAGTCTTAATTTGTCAGCCCTGGACCCATCCAGAAAACCAGACACTCTCTTTGATTTCTATGGCTGTACTGAAAGAATCATTTATCTTTACTGCAGACACACAGCTGAGTAGCCAGAAATCAAAGTCAAGGTTTAAGCCTGAGGCTTGCCAAAATTCAGAGTGGTCCACATTCACAGTATTGTCTGATTTTGTCTGTGAATAATTACACACCAGAGAGGAATGAGAAGGATCCTTAGTGTGAGAATGGAGATAAAATGTGAGGAGTTATAAGTTTTATGTTCCAGTCCTCTAAAGGGATGAAGAATCCTGAGTAATTGACACCATTCCTCTTCCTTACCCAATGATCCTCCTGACGGCGTCTGGAGAGGACTGCCAATATCTCTGAAAAAGTTTGTAGCTGCCTTTCTTTCAGCCAAGGATGTGAGTTCAAGGTGCTGCGGTTAATGTTGTCTCTCTTAATGTCAAATAGTAGCATCAAACTATCAGAGGTAAAGTGACCCCATTAACAGACAGTAAATCTACAACGGGATGAGCATGCTGAAACAACTGAGATCTTTACTGCTTGCTAAGGGAGGGAGAAGTTTTTAGACACAAAATTAATGGGTCCTTCACCAATGTCTTTTTTGAAATTTGTACAACAGAAAATTTCACAATCAGCTAATAGGGAGGTCCAACAGAAGCCCTCAAATATACAGAAATAGCTTGTTGTCTGGTTCCCAGACTTGAATCAGTACAGATTCACAGTGCTCTGAATGAAGGCACAATTGGAACCTTAGCAGCCTCATTTTGTATCTGATCACTTTACCTCCCAGCCTTCCCCAAAAGACCTGAGGCCAGGGATCTGTAGTTTAGGAAAAAGAGGCTCAGATTCTGTAGAGATCTGGGACTCTTACGCACCAAACGTGGAACATGACTATATCTAGCAGTTTTGATATGGAGGTTATCTGAGGAAGAGTAACTGTACTAAAGTCTATGTCATGGAAAGTTCAGCTGGGTACCAAATCCATCCTTTCCCACTTCCTGTGCGTAGGACAGACTCCCTAGGCCACTGATAAAGAGCCTTTTGTGACAGAAATGGATTGAAATCCTGGGAACTTCTCTTTTCTTCCAATTAGTAAATCTAGTTTCTCTGTAAATGGACAAATTGTCAAAGTCAATGTTCCCACTGAAGATTGGAAAGAAGGAGAGATTATGATTTCTGTTCTCCTTCATCCAAACTCCCCTGATTGACTTGTGGGAAACAGAAATGCATCCTGGAAGGTGGCAGGTCAGGAAAATGGGCTGGCAACAGCAATCGCAGCCTCTCCACCCATGTGTGGTTGCTAATAAGCTTTAGAGTTTCTCCCCTCTCGATATCAAGGAGTAGAGAAATGAGGGGTGAAGCCAGGTCCCCAAAGGACTCGGGTGTATAAAAATCCAGTCACCCTCCCTCATAAGTCCAAGTGTTTGCTGAGTGTACGGTAAAAAGGAGGAACCAAGAAATACCTCAGAGAGGGGACTTTAGAATGTGCCCCCTTCAAGACAGGAAAGACAGTGTCTTACAAGGATGCGACTCTTGTATGGACCCACACTGAAAGACATTTGGGGGAAGAATCAGATTCTATAGGCCAGTGTGTGTGTGTGTGTACATTAAATTAGGCAGGGGTGAGATGTGGATAGGGAGGGTATCTAAATACCAACCAAATATATTGTCTGAAAAAAAAAATCACAAAAATTCAAAACTATAAAATTTTAAAAATCATGAAAGTCAGAATAGTGAATTAGCAGCTTTAAAATACAAAAGAAAAAAGGAGTAATTTGAATTCTAGATTCAATGAGTCCATCATTAAGAACACATCATTTTGTTTGCATTCTCTTTTGGGTGTGCTCTCTGGGTTATGAAATAATGATATGCATGTGAAATGTATGATGAAATGTTAGTTATATGTTGTTATTCTGTGAAATTACTATGCATTAAAAAAATCTTTCAGGGACTGAAGAGATGGCTCAGGGCTTAAGAGCACTGACTTCTCTAGCAGAGGACCAGAGTTCAGTTCCCAGCACCCACATGGTGACTAACAACCACTCATAACTCCAGGTCCAGGGGACCTGATGCTCTCATTGACCTCTACAGACACTTGCACACACATGATGCACATACATCATAGAAGCACATGCACACACACACACACACACACACACACCCATTAAGTTTTTTTGTAGCCACACATATTTATTGAGTGCCTAAGTGCACGAATGAAGACAATATGGTCCCTGCTCTCATGGAGTTTATAATTCCATTACTCAAATATTTGACCAGATTGTTAAAGCACCAACAAGTACACTTATCTTGCCTATCCATCAGCGGCACTACCTGAAGCTTTTGAGTCACATTATTGGTCACTGTTACAGTGAAACGGTTCCACTTATGTAAATATATAATTTCTCTGAAATCTGTAGTCACAGTGAAGATGTGGTACATAATGTTCAGCAAATGTAAAGTTATGGCTTGATTCCCATATATCTGTGGTTTCTAAGGAAATAAAGGACAGAGCAGATGGGGAAAGACTCAGTAACAAAGGTCTTAAGAATACTCAATACTGATATAGTTTAATATAAATCAAAGTGTCATATTACTCTTAGCAGGGCAGAAGATTATTTCCAGCAAAACTTGTGCAATATAGTGGTTTTAATCAGACCCACAAAATTCACAAGTATGATCCGTGGTAAGTATGATTTACCTTTATGAGTCTTAAAAGTCCTTAGGTGCATTTTAAAGGGTTTTTACAGACTTGTAGCCCAAATGGAATACTAAAATTAGTGAAAACTGTTCTTGAGCTATATGAAACTTAAGATTATGAAAATGTCAACTTTTGTTACATATCTGGGTAGAGGGCCACTTGTCAAATGTTAAGCTCAGGAAGTATTTTGATTGTGATTGGTGAATTAATATTGACTTTGCCAGTTTAACCAGAATAATCTTTCAAATGTTCCATGAGTCAACTTCTAAAGATGGCGGACCATGTAGAAGAGGCATCTGCCACTGGGCATTGGGTTCATATAGAGATAACGAGTTGGAGAGGGACAGTTCTCCCACTGGGCATTGGGTGTGTCGGAGAGTGAGCGTTTTCCCTCGTAACCTAGAGAAGACAGGAGCTTTGCCAAATGCTGTTTAATTCTCAACCTTGCATATTAAATTATTTTATAGATTTAAAATTAATAAATTCTCTTCAAGAAAACTACGAAAGCCATCAGAATAAAAAACCAGGTAGCTGGCTGTGTTGACAGCAGCTGAATTTTCGGCACGATGCTGACACGGATCCTCAACTTCTCTTGTAATCTGCATCTCTACTCAGTTACAATCCGGGGTACGTTTTAAGATCTGTTGTATGTTACTTGCTTGTTATGAAATTTTCTTTAATATTCTACACGTATTCAACATGGAAGTTATGGTCCTGCTATCACTTAACAATAGGAACGTGATCTGAGAAGTGCATCTCAGGAATTTCATCACTGTGGGACCCTCACTGGGTATCGTACAGGCCCAGAGGTCTAGCTGAAACACATCAAAAGAACTTGGATTGCAGCCAAGAGATGTGCAAACAGGAGATGCAACAGGCCACTCCGGGCACTAGCATGACACACCCTTGTACAGTAAACTCTTTGAATAGGTATCAAGCATACACTCTAACCATAAAATTCATAGCATACCAAAGACATGAGCCAGTGGCACAGCCATCAGTTGTCCTTCTTCCTCTCCTATACCATTTATAACTGTCCTGCTATATTTTTATATGACCTGCAGCCTAGCTAGGCTGAGTAATACCAGTATTGTCACAGACATGAGTGACAGTTTGGGCCAGCTCAGACATGTCTAGATTACAGGGAGTTTTTGCCTCCATTATAATCTTATAGGACCATCACTGTATACATTGTCTTTCAGCCTGTACGTCGATATTTGTTTCTGTGAAGATTAAGCAATTTAAAAAGGCAGGTCTTCAAGTGGTTTTTTGGTCTTTTTGAGATAAAGACTTCCTGTAGCCCCAGCTGACATGGAATTCTCTATGTAGACCAAGCTGGCCTTATCTTACAGACATCAGTCTGCCTCTGCCTCCTGAGTGTAAGGACTAGGGGTATGCACTACTATGCCAGACCTGAATTTTCAAGTTTTTTATTGAATCTATGATTTAGATTTGTTTATTATTTATTTTTACAGATCAAATTTAAGTTGAAACGGCAACAACAAAAAGGCTGATGATTTCTGTAACTAAGCTTGTATTTGCATTGTTTTTTAGGAATGCCTTTTATTGATTCCCTGATGATTTCATGTGTATACAGTGTATCTGGATCTTATCCACTCCTAACTCCCCACTTCCACTCACACCAGACGCTTCCCAACATGTCTCTCTCCGATCTTCACGTCTCCTTTCTGTAAACCACGAAGTCAATTTCGTGCTGCCTGCGGGAATGCTGAGTGCTCTTGTTACCTTGATCTCTAGCAGGTAATCATAGCTCTAGTAAGCTCCTGAGTGCAACAGCTGTGTCACATTCAGAAGACGGATTTCACACAGAGCTTCCCATCATCTCGCTGACATTCTTTCCTCCTGCTCTTTGTGATGTTCCCTGAGCCTTGCAGTGGTATTGTTGATTTGACCAAACACAAAATCCATGACATTTTTCTGAGCAAGATGTCTTGTTGATTGAAATGTGAATCCGACAAGCAGAAGAAGCACATCTGCCCATGGTCAGAATGCCTCTAAACAAGCCATTTTAGGTGGGAGCTGCTGGAGCAAGGAAATCTCAGTTCCAGCAAGTTCCTAAACCTTGATTTGACTGGTACTCTCAACACATCCTTCAAAGTTAGCAAACACTAGAAGCTCTCATCTTGTTGGAGAGACTTTAGCAGATCCACGTGTTGCAAACAGTTGAGCTAGTTTGTCTCAGAATGGAAGAAAGACTAGAAATGACTCTCTGTCTAATAACATGTTCTGGAACAGTCAAGACTGTACTTAGCCTTCTGAAGTGAGTCATCAAACGGTTGACAGCTTCCCTGGTTCCTTTCAATGTGTAACTGGCTGAAACTGCAGACATTTTCTCTGTAATCTTCTTTTTTAATAGTCACTATTTACATGCTAATGCCATCAAAGTTAAACTCTTGTTTATGATCTCCTTTTGAAATGACAAAGATTGCCAATGTTTTGGAAATGCTAAAAAAGTTCTTTTTTTGCCAAACCACCTTCATTGGAAGTAACAGCTTCATTCACTGCACAGATGGAGCTTCCATGCTGCTGGGAGGACAGCTGGTCTGTGACTTTAAAACTTGAAAAGGAAGCTCTGCATTTCTTGGCCAAGCATAGACATGAGAAGACTCTTCCAACATCTCCCGAAGAAGCTTGGTTGGCCTGCATAAAGTCATGAACTTCTCCAAAACTAACCATGATTCTTTGGCTACAAACATCAGAAATTGAACCTGACACTTCAGTAAAATAGTGATGCATAGTGAGTGACCATAGAGGGCTGGGGCAAGGTTGCTGGACTGAAGGGACAGACATGGTCAGTGGTGTCACCAGTGACACAAGGGCCTTGACTCAGCTGCAACCACTAGAAATGCTCCCAGATGATCAATCCTTGGACTCTTCCTTGCTTCTTCAAGAACACTCATTTTGGGAGTAGGATGCCAGCTCAGTTAGCACAGCACATGCCACATAAGCATGAGAACCTGACTTTAATCCCCAGAATCCACGTAAAAAGCCAAGTGTGGTGGCACACACTTGTAACTACAGAACTCGGGGAGCAGAAATAGGAGGTCCCTGGGGCCTGCTGGCCAGCCTAGCCTACCTGGCAAGCTCCGACCCCAGTGATAAGCCCTGTGTCCTTGTTAGCTTTGACTGTCCACTCGACACAGCCTGGAAACCAGCTGAGAGGAGGGCTTTGACTGAAGAATTCCCTGCATCAGATTGATCTGTGGAGAGCTGACTTCTTGCAGGCGGCCCCAGCCACTGTGGCCAGCATCCTTCCTTGGGCTGGTAGTCCTGACTGTTAAAGGGAGGTAGCTGAGCATGGCCTGTGAAAACCATCAAGCAGCTTTCCTTTGTGGTTTCTGCTGTACTTCTTGGCTGGAAGAAGTTACTTAGTCAGAGGTAACAAGGCATGGTGTAGCAAGCTGGCCTGCCTTTAAGTTCCTGCTTGAGTTCCTGCCCTCGTTGCCTTCAATGATGGACTGTGACCTGGAAATATAAGCCAAAAAACCCTTTTCTTCCACTAAGCTACTTCTGGTCACAATATTCTACCTGCAATGGAAATGAAACTAGGACTCCTTGACTCAAAAAGAGGTGGGGTGGTGGTGGGGGGAGGGTTGCCTGAGGAATAACTCAAGAGTTTGTTCTCTGACCTCTACACACAGATGCTCAAGCCCCTGCACACACCAAGCTTACACACACACACACACACACACACACACACATACACACACAACATAAAAAAAGAATACCTATTTGTCAAAGTTAGACCATCTGATAGCACCCAAGCTACTAAGAGATACAAAGCATACTTATCGGCGAGATAAGGTGACACTTTCCCAAGAGAAGTGTAGTCTTGCCGTGACATAAGCAACCAGTGGTCCAGATAATGGAGCAAATCCTTCTGAGCTCTTTCCTAAGAACATCTATGATGATGCCATATTACGATGCTATGGGATGTGTCTGCATACACTTACTGATCCACGAGGGTGGATTAAGAATGACGGCAGCTACAATGTTGGTGGGTGTACAAGCTTTTGTGACAAATTTCAAGAGAAACGCCAGTCATCTGCTGATTTCATTAGGCATTCTCACAAGCAGACGTGATAATTGATTTTAGTCATGGCCTCACCTCTCCCAGTGAATGTATATTTTAAGTGTTTTGTTCTTCTTCTTCTAGAGATTTAGTAAGATAAAATAAAAATGAGAGGGAGGTAACATTATGGAGAGAGTAGCTGGTTACACAGACAAGTTTCTACTTCAAGCAATAAGCTAAATAAATGAAAACCTTTTTGAGAATTCTGGGGTACCCCATTCCTCCTGGATAACTCATCGTGGTGTTTAGTTTCAGAACAGCAAATCAAGATTCTCTCTCTGAGGTCTGACGGAAAAGAAAAAAACTGACTTAAGACCTAAAAAAGATTTATCGATATAAAATTAGATTTGAAAATAAAGGGCTTGAACACCTGTACTGTTAGTGAACAGATGGGGCGTGCGGGGTGTGGTGGACTCTCCGTGGGGAGTGCGGCTGTGGAGGGGTGATGTCATTCAGGGGAGGGGCAGAGTGGAGCAGGTTCTCTCCTGTATGTCGGCGCCCTCAGACTCTGGAAACAGTGGACCCGTTGGGAGCTATCCCAGCGACAGGGCTGCTGCCCAGACGGAGGTGTGGTCAGGAGAAAGCTGGAGCATTGGTGGAGCTGAAGGTCTACCAGATGCTGACGGTGAGGTCCTGCACTGACCAGCACTGACCGGCAAGGGCCGGGGCACCAGGAACTGCGACACCAGAGTGCTGCAGTGATGGCAGTTTCCGAGACCGTGCTCTAGGACCACGTCAAAGCCAGGCTGGCTGCGGAAGCTGAGACAGTGTGATCTACTGTGCGCGCTTCTGTAAAGTCTGCTCTGACTAACCCTCTCCTCCGCCTCCACCTTGCCTTCATCCTGCGCATCCCTTTCCAAGCCCAGGTTGCCCGTCTCTATGTCCCTATCACCTGTTCAAGCTCCTCGAACATAAACTGTTGTACTTCAGACAAGCTGAAAGCTCTGACCTCACTTTGGAGATAAAGGCCCTCTGCTCTCCTGGGACCGAGCTGAAGTACAGAACAGACCTGCAAACCGTGGAGGGTCTAAAGATCTTCAAACCAGGAGTTTTGTTTACTTTCCCGGCCTCTGTCTTTTTTCTCTGTTGTTCGATATTTCACAGGGATAGCCCTTACGGCCATCTATTTCTGACCACTGTTTTGAATGTCCATTGTGTCCTTTCAGTTTGCAAATTCATATTCTTTGATTCTAGGAAATATTTCTGTTGACATCATCCAAATTGTTTTGATCTATCCTCTCACTCTGGAACATTCATGATTCAGATGTTGCTAGCCCTTGAATTGTCTTACACTTTCATATTTCTGTATTTTTCCATCTTTTCCTTGTCTTCCTCTTACTGGTATGTTTCTTCAAATCTGCTTCCAAATTCTGTTTTCAGGCTTTTCTTTCTCTGGTGTCATATTTGTTTCGCCATTATCCAATCCATTTCTTGCTGAATATCTATCTATCTATCTATCTATCTATCTATCTATCTATCTATCTAATCTATATCTATATCTATCTATCATCTATCAATCATCTATGTATCTCCATATCTATCATCTGTTTCTCACCTATCCATCTTATCTATGCATACTTCTATCATCCATCTGTTTATATATCATTTATTTGAAGTACCTAATATTTGTTTCATAGATTAAATGTCATTTCTCACAATTTGGTGTTGGTGATCACTTTGAAGCTTCATCTACTCACATAATTGCTAGTCCTCATAAATTGATTTTTTTTCTGTTTCATTTTAACCTCTAATGTTCTCATTAGGGTCTTCCCAGAAGCCTAGTGATAAAGTGTGTTGCTTGTAAAATCAGAGGACTTTTGTGCTTTGAGATGGAGTGACCTGGCTCAGACTTTTATTGTGGAATTCTTGATGTCACTCTCCTTAGGTTTCATTTGGTTGTTTTAGTTTGCCCATCAAGAACCCTGGTCAGACTTACCAGGAAATCTTGGAGCACCCCAGGGGGGCCTCTAACCTGGACTTCCAGTGTCCTGAGAACCAAGTGCAGAAAGAAGTCTGGAGGTCTCCACTTAGAGTAACCCTGCAGGCAGCCCAGTCCGGCTGCCCTCCCCACCTGCTGCCTATTGCACTGCCCCCAGAGAGCTCTTTCCGGAAAATAAATCTCAAATTTTCTGTTGGAGTGTAGAAGGTTCTAAAAGATCCTTAAATAGATTTTCAAACATTTCTCCTATTTTGGAATACTTCTCACACTGCTGAGGACATGGTGTCCTGAGATTTAGGGATTCTGCAGCATAGGCTGGATTGGTTCCCCACTTGTCAACTTAGCATTCAACACTGTCAAGTCTAATTAGTCAATCATCATTTCTTCTGCTTTCCAGCTTCCAAAATGCCATCTAATGGTCTCCTCATCTGCCCTCATTCATTGTGTGGGCTTACACATTTCATCACAAACAAACTCTTTCTATCATTTTCCGCTCTTGAAGGGTACAGAAATAACGACTCCTATTCAATTCTGCAATACTTAACCAGTATCTCCATCAATCACTAACAATGGAATTTTCTTGCTTTATTTTCCTCAACCAAATAAAGCCTTTTTTACAATATTGCAGGAGAGGGAATTTTTTTGTTTGAAACTGATGTCAAATTAGCTAAGAATGTTCCTTTTGGTTCGAAGGTTTTGTTGATTCTTTTAAGGCATTTCTGCAATTTAAGCTGTTGCAATTTCAATCAAGTATGCGTGTTCAAAACTTGGGCAAAATTAGAAATTATTTCAACTCGTGTGATTTTTTAATGACTTTGGATGATTTTAAGAGTTATGCTAATTCTCCCAATGCATTTTCCTATTTTAGAGCATTTAACTCAGCAGTGACTATTACACCAATAATGTAAGTTATTCCAAAACACAATGATGGCACTGCAAAGAAATGGTCCGACCTGTGACCAGGTCTCGATCAGTGGGGTAACTTTCTACCCTAATTACTGGAGGACACACTGGCCTCAAAGAATAAAATAAGAAGCTACATTTTGTGTTTATTTCACTTTATTAGGTCTACGTAAGGCCATTTTCATGCAAGGGTATAATGTCCTGTGGGCACACCCCTCTCTACCTGAGCACCCTCTGCCTTCTCATCTTCCTCTGCTGCCACTAGCTTGTTCCTTTGTTTCCCTAGATCATTTCACTTCTACTTTTGTGCCATATCTACAGGTATGGTGCTTTTAAGTTAAAGCACAGTGAGAGAAAGCAGGCAATATTTGTCTTTCCAAGAATGACTTCATTCGCTTATTATGATGAGCTCTGGTTGCATAACTAGACTAACGACATAACTTCATTCAAAAGGCATGCTTCTGTCTTCCTTCTTTGACCATTTTATGCATGTTTCCACAGTACCATTTTCTAGCTGCTATTTAAAAGGGGACTAAAAAGTGCACCATATTTGTCCTAGAACCACTAACCCAGCTTGGCTCATTATCTTTATTTTACAGTTACTCGAGTTTTTATGAAATATCACTTACTGCATAAAAATTTTATGATGAACAATGATTTCCGAAGAAGAGCTTCAATACTGATGAATTCAAAGATCACTTTTCTGGTGTTGAAAACCCTTTAATCTACTCCATAAACACTTGGCCACAGAGCTGAAATATGTGACCATTATGTAATGAGGGGAAATCCTGTTTTTCTGGCTAATAGAATGAGCTTCAATGTGTTGAACCCAGCTTCAATTGAATGTTTAAATTCAAAGGAATATTAAGTCCCACGTCTCATGGTATCAACAGGGTTAAAATCTTTAGGGGGACAGTTTTCTTTGAGGAAGCACTGTAATCTTTTAAACTACACACTCTTTTCTAAGAATATAGCATTGAAAAGTAGTATCGGGAAATGGAAAACTAAGACTGACCCAAGCACAAAAATTAAGGGCCGATAGCTCAAAAGTAGGTCATAAACTCAAGGGGCCAGTTAGGAATGAATTCATGGGCACTAGAGTCTTTGAGTCCCAGAGAAACCAGAGGCATCCCAGGATATCCAAACCCCTCATAGTTTCAAGGTCAATCAGAGACTCCACAAGAGTTAGGGGTGCAAAACCAGCATCTGAGGGAAATGTGGAGAGGCATTTCCTCAGGAAAGGTATTTATAGAATGCTGGATGACTGTGCTGTGACTTGCAGTATGAACAAAGGGACTTGACAGGAGAGGTGGAGGACACAGACACATCTCTCAAAGGGGAATGGTAGAGCTCATGAAGAAGATCTACAGCAGCCCCAGTGTCAGCATGGGGAGCGCTGCCCAGCCCTTCCCCATATATGACCTGCCAGTTGGGGCCAGATGTCTCATCATTGGATAGAGACAAATATATGGGAAGAAGGGGAGAGGAGGAGGAGCTAAGCGTGAGGAATAAAGAAAGCAAACAAAAATTAATTGAGTTTAGATAATTAATAAAAATGATTTGAAATAAGATAACTTAGTCTCTTAACCTCTTGTGGAGAAAAGCAAGATGAATATCCATTTAAAAATAAGGAAAAGGGAATAAAGTGAGAAATGGAAAATATGATGCAGAGTCAGTCATGTCATGAAATTAAATTGAATTAAAATCATCCTTAAATTAAAATCATCGTGTCAGTGGTTAGGTACAATATTATAATAGATCATGTGTGTCGTTATACATTTTTCCAAACCCACAAAATGTGCTAGGCAAAGACTGGACTATGATATAAACTGTAGACTCGAGATGACAGTGGTGTGACAATTCAGGACCATCAGTAACACATGGACCACTCTCCTGACAGGTGTTGAAAGCAAAGGGGGATCAAGTGCGGGAAACAGTGTTTGAGCTGGCTCGGTACTTTCTAGTCAATTTTGATGGATGGGAAACTGGAAACTTTTCTAACAAATAAGTCCAATCGAATAAATGGATGGTAAACTCTGTGCAAGCAAAACAGATGAACAAATGCAACAATTGATGTATATTACTAAAGATTTCACCCAGGAAGCAAAATAGAGAAGCAAACGCTAGAGATGTGGAACAAAGAGTAAGAGATGTAGAGGACAGCTCAGAGGCTCCGGTATCTGCCTAGTGTGTCAGAAGGGGACACAATGTTAGAGGACATCAACCAAAACATAAAATAGAGATAATGGCTAATTGTTTGCTGAAGAGAAGAAAGAGAAGGTTTTCACAGCAAAGAAAATCCTAAACTTAAGATTTACTTAAAAATAATCTACATATTACATAGTGAAATGAAAATTATTCATTGTATAAGAAAGATGGCTGAAGAAGGAGGATACAAAGGTCTAGAAATTATCAGAAAGAATCTGATTCCAAAAGGGAGCAACAATCAAGTTGATTGTAAATCTGCCTTTGAAATAACAAGTGTTAGAACAGAATGATACAGTGATATCCTTAAAGTATAAAAGGAAAATAAATGACAAATTATTTTACGCTGTTTATAATTTTGGTGTCACTAAACTAGAGGTGTTAGCACAGGAATGACAAGCATAAAAGGCCAAGAAACAAAATCACGCAGGGACAGAAGCCTGGCATTGTACAAGAGGCAGAAGTACAAATTAGCAAGGAAAGGATGAAACTTGATTAATAATATTTGATATACACAAACTATTATTCTTCCCTGTAGAAAGGAATGCACTGGAAATCTCACCTCACTTATGGCCAGAGTGAACACCAAGTGGTTTAAAGATTTATAATTTTAAGGCAAATCTTTAAAACTCTATAAGCCATCTAATAAAGCAGGGTATCTTATGATGTCAAAGTGTAGAAGGACTTCTTCAACAAGGCATAAAGGGTCATCAAAATGAAAAAGTTAATATAATTGATGACATTGAAATTTAAAAAGCTATACAAAACAACACAAACATAATGAATTCGCTCTCCACTACAGCTGGGTGGAGAACATTTACAGTCACATACTGCCAGAAGTAGAATGGCTGTTAAGGAGTTCAGACTTCTCAGCACTTGACAGTTCCCTTAACTCTTCATTCTCCTGTGTTTACATTAAGGTTAGCTGAAAGTGTTTTCCTTCACATTCTTTTCAATGTTGATCATTATGACTTTATAGTCAGCGTAGCTATAGCTTTTGTAATACTAAAGATCTCTGTATACCTATTTGAACTTTTAAATCTTCTATATAAAATATAGAACTATAAAAGGTTTTTTTTTTCAAACGGTTTTGGGTTTACTCATTGTCACATTTATGTCAAAAGAATATTCTCATAGCTGGTCTTCCTTAAGCTCACTGAGTCTCAAATCAAAATTAAAACACGAAACTATGGAAAAGGGACTTGTAGAGAAGAGATGAGGTTAAGATGGATGGAAGGTGCAGGAATGCTCAGAGTGTGTCCTATACATGTATGAAAATGTCAAAGAACAATTTTTTAATATACTGTTTTTATTTTATGTGTATGAGTGTGTTGCCTGCATGTGTTGTAAGTGCACTTGTATTGTGCAGTGCCCACGGAGGTCAGAAGAGGGCTTCAGATCCCCTGAAACTGGAGACAGATGGTTGTTAGCCACCAGGTAGGTGCTGGGAATCCGACCTGAATCAAACCTGGGTCCTCTCCAAGAGCAGTCAGTGCTCTTAACCACAGAGCCATCTCTCCGGCCCCATCCATCTCTGAAGCAATTTCTAAAAAAGAAGCAATCGCTGTACCCCCACTCAGAGTTTTTGAGAGTGGCCATTACCTGTCACTTCCTAACTGGCCAACAGAACATATGCCACAGTTGTTCATTTCTGCCAGTCTGACACATGGAAACTGTTACAATGATCTCATTTATCAGTGATGCTGAACGTATTTTCATACTGCCTGAAGAATTAGATTTCTTTTCTGTGAACGGTGTGAATTCATGGCCCTCTGTTTATTTAGCACTGTGGTGGTTAATCTGCTTTGTCAGTTTGACTGGACTCGGGACCACCTCTGGGTGTATTTATAAGGGTGCCTCCAGAAGGGTTTAACTGAGAAGTGAAGACCCACCCTGAATGTGGGCAGCCGCATCCCATGGGGGCTTACACTGAACAGAAAGGAGAAAAGGGAAATGCCAGCTGAACACAGCAATTCATCTCTCGCTGCTTCCTGACTATCGCGTCAACGTGACCAGCTGCCCCACACTGCAACGGTGTCTTCCCCACCACGACAGACTATACCATCAAGTCATGAACCAGAACAAACCCTTCCTCCCTTCAGTTGCTTTTTGTCAGGTACTTGGTCACAAATGTCAGAAGTAGTCAACACGAGCACCTACTGTGTGCTGGACTCTGTCCAGGACTGTGGTGAAGCAGTGATAAACAAGACTGAAGATCCCCTGTGTCATGGGAACTTATGGCGAAATGCGAAGGTTAAAAGGCCCTACCCAGGAAGAAGGAGAAATAGAACGCAGTATAGCAATCAGCTGGGGGAATGTGGCAGGCGGCACTTTGGGAACTCTCAAAAGCTGAGACATCCTTGTTGATCCCCTTATTCCTATTTCTCCTCCCCATTAGGATCTGCACAATATTTATAACTCTGCCTGGTAAGCATAGTTATACCACAGAAATTAGCTCTCCTTCTAAATTCAATGCAGTGAATTCACACAAGTGTCCTCCCTTTATATTTCTAAATACTTAATTTTGAATCATGTATTGATCTGTTAGATATGTCCTTCCTGTGTGAGTTTATGTTTTTTGTCAAATATTTTGTATGTGCTCTGGTTCTTAAATTAATTCCTCCTGAGAAAAGGTCAGTCTCCTGAAAGACCACTTAAGGCAACATAAAATCTAGGTGTGGTACTTTCTCCTAACCTTTTAGCTGTGCCAGGGTCTCCTCCGTTGGTATTGCCGTCCCTCAGTCTTCATACCTAAACATGACTCACCCTTTAGCACCAGATACTTGCAGATTCCCTGCCTCATCTTTGAGAACCAGAAACATGACCAAGACAGAGATCAGTGTAGCAGCATCACCTTGTCTACACTGCTCCTAGGACGTCATGGATTCCTTCAGTATTGAGGTTTGGGCAACTTTTAGTTTAGGAAATTTAAAATCTTTTCAATCTTCCATTTTACCTCTTAAAATGTGCTATTTACAGAATATCCCATTTCTTTTTTTTTTTTAATCTGCTATCTGAACTGTTGATTGATTTGGTGGGCCTATAGGATCTCTCCATTGGCCCTACCATTCCTTTTCACCCTTGTTTAACATGGTTGTATTTCTTTGATTCCTTTCAAATCATAGGTGTCTTTAGAACTTTCTTCCACTTTGCATTCATTATTTGACTTTGGACTTCAGTTTCTGCTCTCCATTTTCATGGTCCCTTGTGTTCAGAAAACACAACACTCATTTCTGTTTCTTTTTCTTATCATTTCTCATTTTAAAGAAGAGCCGTGTAGGAGAGGGAAAACATGAACTTCTACAATACCCACTTTTTCTCGTTTTTAACTTATGTATTTTTATTTTATGTGTATAAGTGTGATGCCTGCATGTATGTAAGTGCTCCTGTGTTGTACAATGCCTTCAGAGGTCTGAAGAGGAGGGCAGATCCTCTGGAACTGGAATTACAGATAGTTGTTAGCCATCATGTTGGTGCTGGGACTTGAACCTAGTCTTCTGCAAGTACTGCTAGTGCTCTTAACCACTGAGCCATCTCTCTAGATCCCCACTTTTTTTCTTAATTGCATATAGTCAATATGTACATATTTTAATGCCATAATATATTTATTATGTGAAAAAATATTTCTTCCTTTGTAAGTTTTGTTTCTGTTTTGTGGTTCAGTTTTTGTGGTAAGAAAACTTACCCTGATGTTTATCATCCTAGCATATTTTAAAGACAGCAGTAGCAAATCATTAACCCAGCAACACATTGGCCAGCAGCTCTCTAGACTTTATTAAGCTTGTGCACATGAAACTGTATGTACACTGAATGACAATTTTCCATCCGATCCACATTTCTTACCCTTTGGCAACCATCATGATGCTCTGCTTCTGTGCATCTACTAATCTAGACATCTTATGTAGGTGCCAGCATACACTATTTGGTAACTGTCTTGTTTTACTTAGCATAATGCATAATGTTCTTTAGGTCCTCCCATGTTATTTTACCTGTAGAAGCCCAACGCCCCCCTACATGCACGCACATACACACACTCTTTCTCACATACACACACTCACACACACTCATACAAACTTATGAATTTCATTTTTAATTTGTTTAAATATTAGCACTATTTGCTATAGTTTTGATATGGCTTAAGTGTGCCTCCCAAATGTTTACAAGCTGGATGTTGCTTAAAGCTAGACGCCATCATATCTTTCCGGTCATCATTTACTGAAAATAGAACCACTTGATTTGTATGACTCTGCAATTTCCCTGGTTCTCTGGAATCTGTCTATCATGAGACAACTTGTTGATGATCACAGAACAACCCCTTCTGCAGTCTTCCACCAGCAGTCCTCCTATCAATCAATACAAAAAGTTTTCAAAAAGTAACACAAGATCAGAGTAATTTTCTCCTTGATTCTTTAACATCTTCCCTTCCTTGTCCATTGTCAAAACATACCTTAGGTCCACCCTTGGCTCTGTGTCCAAATCACAACTACAACTCTCAAGTAAATGCTACTTTGGTGTACGTTATTGTTTGGTCCACAGTCTAGTGGAGTTGAGGTGGGGGAACTCCTAAAAGGTGAGCCCTAAAGAAGGTCATTGGAGAACCATGCCCTCAGATTAATGTCATTCTCAAAAGACCCAGTGAGATACCATGAGACCAAGTTGCTCTGAAAAAGCAAGACTAGCCCTGGAGTCCTCTGGTTACCAGTCTCTTCACGTGCTCTGTGCCTGTTCTGTGTGGTCCCACTATGACACCACCCACCTCTTGCTATGTATCCAGAAGGGACTCACCAGGAACCTGGCATGGCCGCACATGCTTGTCCCTTCAACACCTGACACAGAAACAGGAAGTCCTTCTGTTAGAATAAAGTCTGTCCAAAGCAACAGAAAACAAAAACCTCATTAGAGACACTTCCATCAGTTGCTTTAGAGGAACTGTTTTAAAATGAAGAAAAACCCATCATCAACAATAGCAACAGCATGCACAGAGGGAAAACTATGTATTTGAATTCACATTTGATTCAATTTCATTATATTTTAATTGTTCTCCCAACATCACCTTCCTTCTAACTTTTGTCACTTGTATTATGCTACTTAAAATGTTGACGTTTCAGAGCTAGAGAGCTGTGCAGTGGTTACGAGCACTGACTGCTCTTGCAGAGGACCCAGGTTCAATTCCCAGCACCCACATGGTAGCTAACAACTGTCTGTAACTCCAGTTCAAAGAGGATCTGACATCTCCTGACCTGCTGTGGGCATTGCACAACATGAGTGCACTTAGACACATGTGGGCAATATACTCATACACATAGCATAAAACTAATAATAAATAAAATATTTTAAAAAGTAATAAAATGTTGGAGTTTTATTTCTGTATTGTGGGGGGTTATGATGTCTTATTTTTTTCTTCTCTAACACTTAGAACATTATGTATTATTTTTATTTCCTTTGGTGCTTTCTTTTTTAAAAAATATTCTTTAACCTATTTTATCTAACTAATTACAAGAGTCTAAAATATGTGTTTTGGACCTCTTAATTTATGGTACATAGTTTAGCATACCTGCCCCCCCCCCCATCCACACTGGCCTGTCAACTGGCGTTGTCATTGTGCAGGTCTTGTTTGGGTTACCATATCTTGAGATTTCATGGGCGCAGCTTCCCTGTTATGTCTAGAAGATACCATCTAGCAGCAGGTGTCCTGGGCCTCTGCTCTTACCATCACTCCACCCCCTTCTCACGATGTTCCCAGAGCCCCAGAGGTATCTAAGTGGTTGCACTGTAAATGTATCAGTAGGGGCTGGACTCCTTACAGCTGCTTCTTCTGTATACTTTGAGTAGTTGTGACTTTTTGTAATCATCTCCATCTGTTGCAAGAAGTTTCTTTGATGAGTGGCGAGAGCCACACTAGTACATTTCTCAAATTTAACAAAAAATTCCTAATATCCCTATTAATCTTTCATAGCATAATGGATTGATATTTACTATTTATTTAGACTGTGCTCTGTGCTCGGGTGAGCTTCAAGCTCTGTGACTATCTCAATGCATGAGGCAGACAAGAAAATAAAGGGAAAAATTGATGTGTATGCACTGTAAATACAATACTGAGAACTTTTAGGTATGTATCGTTATTTAATTATATTTTCATTTCTCAGTTTCTCTTGAAAATGCTCTTGATATTCATGCTCAGTAAGACAATCAGACTTATCATAGTATTTAGATTTATCTCTATTTTAACAGGTTTTAATGTTCCCTATATATTTCTGATATGTAATAATTTTCCCTCTTTGATGTCTCTACATAATTGCTAGAATTACATATTATATATAAGAGCTTGGTTTTTATGGCATGCAGAGAAGCCAGGATCCATTCTGATTGCTTATTTCCCTTGTAATACTTGTCCAGCTTTTAGGAGAAAAGAGAAACAATGCACAATTTATTATTATTATTATTATTATTATCATTATTATTTTACTTTATGTATTGCCCACATGTAAGAGGACCCATGTTATGCAACACCCATGGAGGTCAGAAGAGGGTCTTGAATCCCCTGGAACTGGAGGTGTTAGCTACCATATAGGCGCTGGGAACAGAACCCAGGTTCTCTGCAAGAGCAGCCAGGGCTCTTAACCACTGAGCCATCTCTCCAGCCCCACAATACACTAGTTTTCAAAGTTTTATATGCAATCTTAAAAATGTAATCCTGTACCTTTATTAAAAAAACATAGAGATTTAAAGTTTTCACCTACATTTGGCTTTTTATTGAGTTGTAAATCACTTAAAGACATGTATCCGTAATGATATAGGTCAGTGGATTGTCCCAAACTGAACATACTAGATAAGCAGCCACCACACGATACCCTGGACCATCACCAGTACCTCAGGGCTTATTCATGTCTTTTCCAGTCACAAGTCTCCCCCGAGGGTGACTGCTCCACTGGCAGCCGTCAACTAACTGCCCATGTTTCCACACCTGGGGCATGCGGTCAGTCTCAAGGTGGATGTGCTTTGGTCTGTTCACTTGCTCAGCATCACCTTGTGACAGTCACCATCACCTCGTGACAGCCATCACACCATAATGCAGCATTATGTCCATAGGATTTGGCTTGTTTCAAACTTGGATGATGGTTTGCAAATATTTCAGGGGATGCCTTTTACTGAACTTAGATGGGTAGATGGGCCTTTCTATTGATTTTCCAGCCGTCTTTCCATATACAAGGAAGATTGGTTCCAGGACCCTCTCTCCTCCCTCCACTGACACTAGCATTTTTAAAAGCACAATTTCTGCATATTACATATAGGTGCCCTCCAGTATTCCTCATATCATCATTAGAGAGCTTAAAAGATCTAGATCAACATAAATGTAGTGCAAGTCATTTGCTGTATTGTTTGGGAAATAATGTTAAGAAATAAAAGTCCTCACATGGTTCAGACACAACTATCATTTGAGTGCAGTTCCTACAATACAATGGTTGGTTAACTGTAACTGTGGAGCTGATAGGCCTAGATTGAATAAAAGGTAAATGTGAACATTTTTCCCTCTTTGTCTAGCTATCTAAAAGCTTGGACATTGGTTTCATCTGGTCCAGATTCAAACTTGGATTAGAACTTGCAACACTGGTTTTATATTTGTCAGTCATTCAAACTTGTCCTGAAACTGCATCCTTAGTCCTCCTTATTCTCCAGGTTGGTGGCTGTGAGTACTGGACTTCTTAACCTCCAGAAATGAATGGGCTACTTTCTTAGAATAAACTCTATGTATACTACACACACACACACACACACACACACACACACACACACACACCACAGAGAGAGACAGACAGACAGAGAGACAGAGGCAGGGACCAACAGAGACAGACAGTTAGAGGGTCTTGTGAGGCTTAGCATTCAGAATATGTTCTGAAAAACAGAAACACATCCTATGCAAACATTGTAAGTATACTTATGTGAGCCTAGTTTATAAAAAATCATAACTCTGTGTGTGTGTATGTGCACATGCTTCACAAATGAGGAAACTAAGGTTTTAGGTGGAGAGAAGACTTGCCAAAGGTCCCAAGTGATTTTAAAGTCCCAGGAACTGTGCATACAGACCCCCCAAGTTCTTGGTCACCACCCCACACTCCCTTTTTCATCCAGATAAGGTCAAATTCTAGAGCGCAAGTCCCTGTCTCTCCTACAGGGCTCCTGTCTGCACATCTTTTGACATTTGAATTTAGTGATTTCTTTTCACCCGCCCATGAGGCTTCCTATGGCTGTACTCTCTGCACCACAGACAAACTGTACACCCACATGTGCACACAAGTTCACACACACTCGCCCCACTGAGCTTCTTCCACAAGCCAGAAGCAGCAGCAGCCAAGGACTAGTGCAATTTTTCTCTCCCAGGCTGGACCTCTAGCAACTGAGGAACCACTCAGCGACAGTCATTCGAAACGTAAGGAAGTTTACAGCCCAGTCCTCCTTCTGCCCACCTTGCCCTGGTCCTCTTTGCTCCTTGTGCCCTGGGAATGCACTGGCTGATGAAACCCAGCTCTGCTCGCCCCCCTGCCAGTCTCTGCTGCCTGTTTCCCTGCCTCTGTTGGTCCATCTTCCTGGAAATCTTTGCAGCACTCATCCCTTCGCTTGATGCACTCACAAGCCAGTGAAAGCCAAATCAAAAGAGATTTGTTTCTCTCATTTAATAACCTATAGATAAAAAGAAGTTCCATGACAATGTTTTTCACACACTCACCTTGCTTAACAGGAGATCTCTGAGCAATAGGTTGTTGGTGACTGCACCACCATGAAGATCCCATGGCATGTATGTAGACAAACCCAGATCACATAGCCCATTTTGCACCTGGACTATTTGAGCCTGCTGTTGACTGAAATAGACTCGTGTCATTCTTGAATACATTTATAAGCTTCTAGTTCCTCTCAGTTCATCAGATAACAGTAGTAAAAAGAAAATCTCCTCTTTCAGGTCATGCTGTCCCAAAAACAAATTAGCTAAAATATACCTTTATTTGGCCACTGTAAGTTTTCATATACAGTAAATCTTAATTGTTAAGGATCTTTATATAGATAAGGAGCCAGCTGACATATACTGAAAGAAAATCCCACAAGTAAAACATAGGTAAATGGAAATTTTCTGTATGGTGAGCACCCTGCTCAGGAAGCCCAGTGCTTACTTCCACTTCCAACATGCTGTATAATGACATGCTGTATGTGAAACTACACATGTGGAGGCCACAATTAAAGGAATGCAGTATTTTACTCTGTTAGCTACTCAGCTTAGCTGGAAACAGAAGTTGTGTAGTCAGAATCCACCAGCTCATTCTATATATTTATCGTAGTTTAGGAATGAAATTATCAAACAATAACGCTTTTAAAGAATAACAAAATAATTATATTTTCCATCCCTTTAGAGTTGGGTGCTCCCTAAGATAAAAAGCAAGTAAGGGGTTTTTCTCCCCTCTGCTGGATTTTTATTACCATTCAAGGAAGCCAGTTGGATTATGCCTGTAGCTCCTTTGAACACTATTCTGGTTATAATTAAGGTTGCATGAGCCTTAGTTGGGCTGTTTTTGTATATTTTGTAGCCTTTGTAAAAATAGTTTGGGTTCAGAGAGACCCAGAACGTACCTTGTCCTAAACATTCTTTCTTTTCATTTTTAAGTGGTCGTATAAACATTTATATCATCTCCAATGTAATCACACTCATAATATATCAAGGCTTTTCTCAGCACAGGCTGAAACAAAAATAAGCACTTTTGCTTATAAAACACACTAGATTCCAGAGTCTTGGTGTAGAGTCTGACAGATGTTTTCCTGGAAGCCATAAAGTCATGTCGTACCAAGTATAATCGAATCTAAAATTTTCCTGGGTTTTCATTCCATCTGAAGTTGGTTTAACCAGCTGAGCACTGGGGACACACAGGCCCTGCCTCTGCAGCCCACATGGATTTTAGTCCATCGTCATTGTATGAGGAAAGCACATTGTACTTAGAACTCATCTTCTCCTCTTCCAAGTGCATTTTTTTTCAAGTTCACTTTTCCAGCAAAGAGCCCTAGCTTGCTGCCTCACGAGGACTTAGGAGGCATCCTGGATTCTTGCTTTCTACTCACCCTGCCCTGCTCACTCCACCTCCCTGACATCTAACTTTATCACACCGCACCTCTCCCAGCCTACTCAGCATTATTTTGTGTCCTCACTTGCAAAAGAACTTCTGAAACCAGTTGACCTCTCCCCTCTCTGTCACTTATTTAAAGCCAGGGGTACCTGCTAGAGGAGTAGTGGATCGCTGCGGTCGCCTTCTCAAATGCTTCCAATTACCCCCAAGTATCTTCAAAAGAAAGGTCAGATTCTGAGTAGACATGCCCACATACTTCCCAACCTGCTTCTCCTCTGCCCTCTCTTTCCCCCTCCCTGCCCTGGGTTTCATTCAGCATGTGATTTCCATCTTGCAGCTCTTTATGTTAAGCCACTTCTTCTACATGAAATGTCTCTCGCCTCCAGAATCTCGCTGGGGAAAAACCCTGCTCATCCTTCTGAACTTGGACTTGGAGTCCTGTGCTCCAGGAAGCCTTCGTGTGCTGGGATAATTATTACCACAGTGCCCTGGATAGCAGAGAGAAACAGAAAACCCCGCCTCGACACTTTCTTCTCCTCAGTTAGACTTTCAGTTCTATGTGGACACAAACTGTGCCCTTTTTACCCAGTTTTGTGTTGGCCAATCCAGTGCCAGGCACCTAGTAATTAATTGTTAAATGAAGATTAAGTAATTCAATTCCCATGTTCTACGTTATACCAACATTCTTTCTCCTTTCACATGAAGAACAGATGAAAATAGCCGCTCAGAAGCATTCTATTTAGCATATAATAGCTCTAATTTATTGAAAGTTCTATTGCATACCAGGCACTGTCTTCGGTACAGCAAGTTCTGCTGCCATGTGCTTTCCGTACCACAAAAAAAATTATTCTCACTATGCAAAATCATGCAATGAAAATCTTATGGAAAAATTAAGACCAAGACACACTGCTCAAAAGCTTCATTAGTAAAATAGAATTTTTAAAAGAAAACCAAAAAGTCCAGCAGCACACTTATACAAATATACGTAAGATGATTAATTAAATAGATATGCCCTTCATTTTTAATAAGACCTGAAATCTGCTTGTGGAGGCGGGCTTTAGAAGGCAGCCACATATAAAGACATAATAAGAGAGAGATGTGACAGAGTTCAAACATTAAATGTATCTTGTAACACAGAATGCAAGAAATAGGAGCTGTGTGTGTGTGTGTGTGTGTGTGTGTGTGTGTGTGTGTGTGTGCGTGCGTGTGTGTACCTTGTCTACCTAGCTCCACCCAGCTGAACGCAGTTCTCTATACTTACCTAGCATTTTGGGAGATCTAATTGCACAAAAAGCCAATGAAGAATTTGAGCAAATGCTCAGAATATTTCCCAATATATCATTGTGTTGGGCAAAATACTCATTTTCAAAGCAATTAAGATAGCTAGTTGGCAGGAAATTTAAGCTTGGAATTTGTAACCCTGATGCAAGGTTGAAAGGGCAGTACCATATTCATCTCCACCCTGTAGATGAGAAAGCTGAAGCAGGGAAAGTTAACTCGCTAAAGATGCATGCTTCATAATCGACAAAGTCCAGGCAAGAACACAGGAAGCCCTGACTTGCAAGGGCATCTTCCCTGTGCCGGATCATCATGCCCTGCAGCGCGCCTTACTAGAACTGCTCATAACTTTAACATGACTCGTCTTCTTAACAACTCACATCACAAGGAAGAAGGAGGAATTTTTCAGTTCATTTGCTTCTCTACCTGTGTGAATTTGGGATTATATAGTCCCAACCCACTGGTGAGAGATGGAGGGAAAAAAATGCTTAGAGTCACACAGGTGTCAAACCTGAGTCCTTTTTACTCTACAGTCTTTGAATCCATATCAGTGAATCTATTTTCTCACTTGTAAAATGGGGGTGTCAACTCACACCTAGAACTGGTCATCTTCCCCAGCCCTCCCAGCACTGTACTAAGAGCTGAAATCTCACGTCATGATTCGAGTTAACTGCGGCTCTACCCTTTCTCTGGCTTCAGATTTTGGTGTCAGGGTAGCTTCTAGCTCACCTAAAAGCGAAAGGTA
This sequence comes from Eospalax fontanierii, assembly GCA_035773235.1. Classification (NCBI taxonomy): domain Eukaryota; kingdom Metazoa; phylum Chordata; class Mammalia; order Rodentia; family Spalacidae; genus Eospalax; species Eospalax fontanierii. Next base: position 54,176,748 of record CM069542.1, on the reverse strand, counting down.
CACGGAGGGGCAAAAGTGATGCCAGCAAAGCCATTTTCCATATACAAAGAATTTGTAGATTTCCAACACATGTATATACCAGCTAGCTCTTTCCCTTGACAGGTCTGGTAAAGGGGTTGTATTATTCCCACTTAGCACAGAGCTTAGGGTTATGCGTTTTCAAAGAACTCAGCTAACTGTAATTGTCAGGAGTAGATGCTTGATCCTTTGTTTTTAATTATAGTAGCACTTTCATTAATTCTATAGCTTTTTCCTAAAAGGATAATCTTGAACTGCTCATTGATTCAAAATCATGTGTAATTATCTGAAAAGCACAAGCACCATAGAGACACAGGGGACACAGAGATGTCAGCAAGATGGCACATGCCCTCTGCAGGGCTAACTCTGTAAGGACCTAAGAGAAGGAGGCACTTCTTTCCTATATCAGTAGCACAGAGGTCTGTGCAGGAAGAGCAGAACACGTTGGATTAATGGTGCTTCTTCGTACATCTTTTGGGATCATGAAATAACTAAGGCTGGAAAACTTTATTTTCAAAAGAGATTTATTCACCTCACAGTTCTGGAGACTGGAAGACCAAACAGCAGAGCACTGCCTCTGTCGAGGGCTCCATGGTGGATGATGGGACCGGATGAGGGATGAAGAGATCACACCTTCACATGGGAAGCCAGAAAGAGACTAGTTCCACAATCCCTGCCAAAGGCATGCCTTCTGTTTAACTGAGGACCTGCTACTACTCTCCATCTGTTAAAGGTACCACCACCCAACATCCCTACACTGAAACCCAGCTCCCAGCACGTGAGTATGTAGAACTTTTAAAACACATCCAAATCACAGCAATAACATTGTGCTGAACTTTACTTCTTGGGAAAATGAAGGAACAAGACAATAAGCCAAGCTAGGGGAGATCAGGTCTGAGGAGACAGTTACTGTAAGGAGCCAGATCTTGGGATTATTGGGTTGAAGAGCAGAAAGTATAGCCTGTATTACAATGAGGAAGAGGAGGAGTAACAGAACTTGGATGTAAGAATTAGGCCGTAACAGGTGGATTGGATATTGAGTTCCATAAAGCATGATCCCATGGCATGAGGCTAGACCCCAGGTGGCCTTGGTGACTCAGTTCCTTCCTCTTTTCTGGACTGCAGTCCTCAGAACAACTATGGAGTGTGGTTGAGGGTATAACATTCTAAGGCTGTTGGAAGGGCAGTGGTTGCTGAACAGAACCGTCAGGACTCCAGCCCAACCCTCAACCCTTTTTGAAAGAGGATGTCCTATCATACCTAACTCAGTGAATCTGGTTGCCTATCAAGTATGAAACCCAGTGTGAACTGTTCCACATCCCAAGTGCAACACATGACATCACGCTACCATCTGAGTCTAGAGAACCAGCTCACCCAGAATCCTAGGCATCTAATGTCCCTTAGTGTCAAATACAGTCAGTCACCTCCTTCAACTTGCTGTCTGTGTTCTCTCTCGCTTGACTTGTATAAGTCATAACAGTTGAGGTGCAGGGTGACATCATCTCCATGTACTGGTGTTCTGAAGCTTTCTATGACTGTGATAAAAGACACTGACTAAAACCAACTAGGGGAGGAAAGGGTTTATTTTATCTTTCATCTCCCAGGTCACATCTCATCACTGAAGGAAGTCGGGAGAGGAACTCAGAGCAGGAATCTGGAACATAGACCCTTCCACAACACTCAACAATCAAGAAGATGCTCCCACAGACATGACCACAGGAAAATCCAATGGAAGAAATTCCCCAACTGAGGTTCCCCCTTTCCAAGTGTGTCAAGTTGACACTAAAGCTACCTACTACAACTGACCCCTTGTCAACCTGACACATAATCACATTTGTATTAAACCACAGCCTTTCCATTTATTATTCCCAAGATATGATGTTAATATTACAACATCAGACAGTACAATTTTAAAAGTCCCACAGTCCTTACAAAAAAATTCAAACACCATAAAAGTTAAAAGTCTCCCTTAAAAATCTCTTAACTATGGGCTCCAGTAAAATCCAAAACCAAAGCACAGCAAAGCAGTTCCAGGTTGACATCTGGGATTCACTCACAATCTTCTGAGTGAAGGGCATGGGCAGCTTCACTTCTCTGGCTCTGCCATCCACAGCACACACAACTTGTCTCATAGACTCGGGCCATTTCCATTCCACGCCTGCTGCTGCCCTTGGTGGTCATCTCTTGGTCTGACATCGCAATATGCAGAGGTCTCTACTGAAACTGAGGCTACACCTTCACCAGTGAGTTCTTCTGGCCTCTTGGGGTGCATAGCCTCAGATTCTCTACAGGAACCTTTCAATCCTAGGTGGTCTTCACTACAACGGAGGCTGTACCTCAATGCCAAGCCTCAGCTGCTCTCTGTGACCCCTTCATGCTTTCAAAATCAGTACTATGTAGAAGATTCTTACACATTATCAAGTTCTACTTCCACCTTTGTAAAGAGCTTTGAGTGCCCTCTGGACCATAGCCTCTGTGTCTGGGTCCTAAAGAAATCCTTCCCAGAATATTTCACCTCAATGATGCTGGTCTGTTGTTATTCACAACTGATTTTCAGCCCCAGCTAACCAGTATCACTTGTCCCAGCAAAGCACAAAAGGTTTCACCTCCAGAAATTCTTAATTCAAAATATATCATACAAATAGATCTGATAGAGTCGGTATTTCACTTTGAAGCTTCCCAAGCCAGGTCTCCATCATCTACACCTCTTTCAGCATAACTGTTCCAAACTCCACAGAAACAGCTCACTAAACTGTGAACATTCAATGGTTTTTCCAGTTCAAAGTTCCAAACACTTCAACAATTCTCTCCCTAACAACATGATCATGTCTGTCCCATATCAAAACCCCACTCTTGGTACCAATCTTTGTTCTAGACAACTTTCTATTGCTGTGATAAAAACCACTGACGAAAACCAACTTAGGGTGAAAGGGCTTATTTTATCTTACATCTCCTGGGTCACTGTTCATCACTGAGCAAAGTCAGGTCAGGAACTTGAGACAGGAACCTGGAGGACAGACCATGAAAAGGTGCTGCTTACTAGCTTGCTCCCCTGGCCTCTGCTTAACCTGCATTCTTATACAACATAAGACAAGCTGCCCAGGTAGCACTGCTCATAGTGGGTTGTGACAGGCTCCCCACATCATTCAACAATCTGGAAGATGCCCCCACAGACATAGCCACAGACCTGTCCAATGGAAGCAATTCCCCAGTTGAGTTTCCTTCCACCCAGGTGTGTCAAGTTGACAAACACAGCTAGCCAGCACAGAAGGGAATGCACTTCACACTCAGGGGTTAATTCTCACCTGGAAAAAAAGTGCAAAACGATCTTCCAACTCAGTGTCCTCTGCATCTAAACATCACCTGCACATTAAAAAAAATCACCTGGAGAACTTTCAAAATAAAAATATAATGCTCAGGGTCTGGCAAGATGGCTCAGTTAAGAGCACTGACTGCTCTTGCAGAGGACCCAGGTTTAATTCCCAGCATGCACATGGCAGCTAGCAACCATCCATAACTCCAGTTCCAGGGGAATACGACACTCTTTTCTGACCTCCATGGGCATTGCACAACATGGGTGCACTTACATACACTCAGGCAACACTCATACACATAAAATAAAAATAATAAATAATATATATGTATGTTAAGTGTTCAGTCCCCATATGTAAGAAGTAGCATTCAGTCACAGATAGATATTGCTTTTGGCTTTATTTTTGCCTTTTATTTTGTTTTAGTTTTGTAAGTGGCACGGATGCACACCGACAGTTGGAGTTGCTTGGTGTAAAGCCAAACCAGCAGGTGGGAAACACTAGCAGTGGTGACACCATAGCTGACCAAGTCTGAGAACCTGGTGGCTTTGGTGGCCTAGTGGACCCCAAAGCCCACTAACCTGGAATCATCGGACCACACTGAGGAGAAACAAGTCGAAAACCTGCCATAACACACTAGGTTAGGAGATTTTAGCATCTCCTGAAAACAGATTTCATACTAAGAATTGATTTAAATCCTATGTCCAAAAGCTACATTGGAGAATTCCAAAATAATCTTCTACAAGAAGAGGAAATCCAGCATTAGCAAAACTCACCAAGGCAGGTAGAGGAGGTGTCAAGTGTGTGAAAGGAGTTTTCAAATTGTGACACTAGTGCCTCTGCATTACGGGAATAAGACAGACAAACTTTCTCAAAACACAGGCACTATTTTCCACAGTGGCTTCAGAATTCAGCAGTGAGTGCATCACACCAGGTTCACAGTAGAGCTGCCAGAGGATGTATGGAATCACTCAAGTCAGCTCAGCAAATCAAGGCAGGCAGAGAGCAGTGTTTCCTAGCATGCATTTCACAAAACACCAACTTCTTAGCACTTTGTGGGAAAATGCCAGGAGGAATGGTTGGGGAGGGGGGGTCCTGACTGTTAGCTGTTTTCACGCATGTCAAGAAGAGAAAGGTGACAAATGCGCCTTTCATTAGTCTCCTTTCCTCCCTCTCTCCCTTAATTTGTACTTCAAAAATACACCTTTAGGAGTCTTAGCACAACGGATTTGGGGAAACAAAAACCAGTTATTCCGTCTTCCTTGCTCATTACATATTTGATGATGCTCTTGCCTTTAGGTCATCTCCCTGATCACTGCTGCAGACTTGAACTTTCCAGTAACATCGCATAGTAACACACTAATATACACTTTAATGTAATCAAAGACACTGATTATCCAAGTACAACGTCCTTGCTCTGTTGTGATTGTGTCCCTGGACTTTATCTTGGGCTCCAAGCCGCCCATGGGTGATTTTTCAGGGCTGCCCGTCAGGATCATTCTGTGAGGCGGAAGGCTTTCAGTCTGTAGTGTGTGGTTTCTGTTCACTCTCCCAGCTTTTCAGCAGGTGCTATAGAATCTAAATACCTCCCCGAATAATAAAATGGACAAATGAGTTTTCTATGATGCCAAAGAACTCAGACTGGAAGTCAGAGAAGCAGAGAATTTTTCAGTTTGTCCTAATTAGTTTACAGACACCCAGCATTCAGTTGACTGAAAAGAAGAAAGCATCGTTCCCTGACCCCGTGTGTTCTACTTCCTGTGATTGGCATCACAGAACCAGTGCTTTTGTAGCGCTAATGCAGCCTAACACGGGTTATTCTTCTCTGCAGCATTTTGGTAGTATGAATCCTGAATTTAAAATTAGCATGAAAATGCACTTTCTTGCAGGTAGATCCCTGCTTCAGGCTGTGGAGCTGCAAGAGCTTTGGCTCTGGTCCCACCACATAAAAAAAATGCCCACTCAAGGTCAAACACTGATCATCTTCCTGAGATCATTAGACTGCGGGGTGCCCCTAAATCTATCAGGAAAAAGAAATATTTTCTCTTCTTTCCAGGGAGAAGGATATTCTGAAAATAACCATTCAAATAAGGGGCTGCACATCTTCTGATGACGTCAGGGCGGGCTGCTCAAGGGAGGGTGTGCACGTTAACACCACTGCAGTCCACCTTTCCAGCAGCCCCATGGGAAAAGACGGTCTGTCTCAGGCAAACAAATGGAAGACTCACTCAGCCAGACAAGCAGCAAGAGTGCGAGTGCTCCCTCATGCTCAGAGATTGTCCAGAGTCCCCAAAGCCTCCCAGGAAGATATAAAAGAACTAAATGAATATTCAAACAAAAATGAATGAAGTGGAAAGTAAACAAGAGAGCCACTCAGTAAGCCCAAGGGTTCACATTTTGAAAGAGCAATGAATCACAAATGGTTTATGACTATTAGATCAAATGTTCCCTCCTCCCAGAAACCTGCCTGCACTTCTCCAGGAGTCATCCCACCTGTCTGCACCGCTCTCCTGTTCTCTTTATTTTCATCATAGCACTACAATCCCACTCTTTATGGACTTGCTTACTTTTTAAGTACCCTCAAATGTGAGCTTCAAAACCAAGGGACCTTTGTCTTCTTGCTCACAAGGGCAGTCACAGGAGTGTTAACTGCATTGCATGAGACCCAACAGGAACTCAATAATTGCTGATCCCAAGATTGGTAATAAAGAAACTAGCAATATATGTGGTCATTGGCAAGCACAAGAAAGTATCTTGGCAGAGAGATAGATGAAAGTTGATAGATAGAAAGATAGATAATAACCAGATACCATGATAGATGTTGTGTGTGTGTCTGTGTGTGTGTGTGTGTGCAAACTTTAGAAAATCTTATAAAATTTGTTAGTTCTGTAAAACAATAAGGTCACATGTTAGGTGTACTCTATGTTAATAAATTCCAAAGACTGTTAAACCCAAATGCTAGAATTAAATACATGTGGCCACATTATATAGAATCTAGAGTTGGGTGGGCGAGCTCTTTTTAAAACTGAGTTCCTCCAAGCGAGGTGGGATACACCTTTAATCCCAGCACTTGTGAGGCAGAGTCAGGTGAGTATCTGTGAGTTTGAGGCCAGCCTGATCTACATAGCGAGCGCCAGGCCAGCTGAGGATACAGGGAGACCATGACTCAAAAAGACCAAAAAAAGATTTCCTTTTAAACTGAGTTCCAAACAGATATAGAGGAAAAGATCAGTAGTGGTGAATGACTGACTGAGAGGGGCATTTCTTCTTACTTATTAAAGTGTCGGCAACATACATTATAATGATTAGCATTTAACATAAAGAGCCCTTGAAATTCAAGAGAAAAATGAGCCCCTCTTTTAACACAGACAAACGGTAGGAGCTAAAATAAAAACTGAAGATAAATTAAATCAACAGAGTTTAACTGAGCAAAGAAGGATTCATGAATCTGGCAGACCTCAGAGTTGAACCCAGACGGAGTCCGTAGAACCCAAGAACCGAAATCGGTTGCAGAAGCAGACTGGAGATGTTCAGAGCTGGTTGCTTGCCTTGTTAGAACAAGGGCTTGAACAGGTGGCTGCTTGTGCTCACTGAGGTTCTGCTACTGGGATTAGTGTATCCTCAGCCATATGTCACTGAAGTGTGTTCCTGGAGCTCGGGAGCTAGCTCAGTAAGTGCTTGATATGCAAGTTTTAGAACCTGAGTTCGACCCCAGAACCCTTGTAAAATAGCCAGGCATAATGGTGCACACTTATAATCCCAGAGCTGAAGAGAGGGACACAGGAGGATGCCCAGGGCTCACTGGCCAGCACAGCCTACCTGGTGAGCCTCAAGTCCCAGTAAGAGATCCTGTCTCATAAAACAGTGGTGTTGCCATGCCCCACCTTCAGGACTGTGCCCTGAACAGTCTGTTCATGCTCTGGAGCAGCCTGGAATCACCCGTCCTTCCAATATAAAATGAAAAGTGACACCCTGAAGCATAGACCAACTCACTATTTATACCTGATCCAAAGTCATTCAAACTACAACTACAATAAGAACAGGACCAAACTTCCACTCGACAAAGGTGCTCTAGAATTTCATATCAAACACACAACCAACAGAAGAAGTCATTTTGCCCAGGTGACATCACAAAAACATAGATAATACAAAAATCCAAGCTAATATGTTCCCACCAAATCCCACCAGTCTTACAGAAATGTTCTACAGTAAGAACTCCCCAAAGGAAGTCCAGGATACAGAACTTAAAGGAACAATTAAAAACATGATCAAAGAATTCAATGAGTTTAAAGAACACTAGAACAAACACCTCAACGAACTCAAAGAGGATAGGAATAAACTTCAGACTGAAGCTCAAGAAAATATAGATATATGGCTAAATGAACTTACAAAGGCAATTCATGATTTGAAAAGTGAATTCGGGAAATAGTGAAGAAAATCAAACTGATATTGAGATGGTACTGAAAAACTCAACCAGCCAAATAGAACAGGCAGGGCAAAGTCTTACCTGCAGAAATCAAGTAGAAAACAATATCAAGACTTAACAAAGAAGAAGAATTTTACCACTCAAAGAATATGAAAAGAATTTAAAACACAGGAATGGAATATCCAGGAGCTGTGAGACACTGTGAAAAGAGTGAACTGTAAATTATAGGCATAGAGGAAGGAGAAGAAACTCAGGTCAGTGGGACTGACCAGATCTTCAACAATGTTATAGAAGAAAAAGTCCTTAAATTAAAGAAAGACACAAAAAGCACACAGAACACCGAACACAGGATCAGAGAAAAACTCCCCATGGCATATCATAACAAAACATTGGCTACACAGAACAAAGTGAAGATGCTAAAAGCTTCAAGAGAAAAACAAGTTACATGTAAAAGAAAATCCATTAGAATAACAGCTAACTTTTCACTGAAAACTTTAAAGCTAGAAGAGTCTAGAGAAATGTATTCCAAGTTGTAACTGACCATAGATGCCAACCCAAACTGCTTTGTTCAACAAAACTGTCAAGGTCAAAGGAGAAAGAAAAATCCATCTCCCAGGATAAAAACAGACTCAAAGAATTTATGTCCACCAAACCAGCCATATGGAAAATACTGGAAGTAATATAATACACTTAAGAAAGTAATAAGTATACCCAAGAGGCTTTGAAAAGAACAAAGAAACTACAGTTATGAAAACACAAAATAGGATCAAGAACAGAAATAGAAAATAAAATGACAATAGTCAACACTCATCTTTCAATAATAACTTTAAACATCAGCATCCTAAAGTCACCAATGAAAAGACACAAGATAGTTGAATGCATTAAAAAACAAAGTCTATCTTCTTACCTTCAAGGATGGTCACCACTTTAGAGTGTAAGAAAAAATATTCCAAGTAAATGGACCAAGAAAAAAAGCAGGTGTTTCTATCCTGATATCTGACAAAATAGGCTTCAAACTAACATTAATCAGAAGAGATTAAGAAGGTCACTTAATTCTGATAAAGGGAACAATCGACCAAGAAGACATTACAATATCAACATATACATCAAACTCTGGTATACCAAATTTCATTAAAAGAGTGCTACTGGACTTCAAGACACAGATTAACTCTAACTCAGTAATAGTAAGTGACTTTAGTATCCCACTTTCTCCAAAAGACAGGTCATCTAGATAAAGAATGAACAGAGAAACTTCTGAATTAAATGATATCATACATCAAATGGACCTACAGAATAGTCCATCTAAGCACCAAAGAAAACACATTCTACTCAGAGCCTATGGAAGTTTCTCTAAAATAGACCACATGGTCATACATAAAACAAACCTCAACAAATACAAAAAATTGAAATAATTCCATGCATTCTATCTGGCCACAATGCAATAAAGCCTAAAATCAACAATAAAATATTCTAGCAACTACTGAATTAAACAACTTACTTCTGAATGATGGGTCAAAGAAGAAAACAAAAAAAAAATAAAAGTATTCCTGGAGTTAAATAAAAATGAAAGCACAGAGAAACCTCTGGGACACACTAAAGCTGTCCTAAGAGGGAAATTTATAGCTCTAAGCATGTACACTGGAAAATCAGAAAGAGCACAAACAACTTAATGACACAACTCAAGAATCTGGAAAGACAAGAACAAACCAAACCCAGTAGACAAGAAAAAATTATAAAAATCAGAGCAAAAGTCAACAAAATAGAAACAAAGAATCAATGAATCTAAGAGCTAGTTCTTTGAAAAGACATCGAAGATCAATAGCTAACTGAAAGAAAGAGCAGACCCAAATCAACAAAATTTCATAATTTTGTTCTTTTTAGAAGCTGAATAATATTTCACTGTGTATATGAACCACACCTTCATTATCCACTCAACAGTTCATGGAAAGCTAAGTTGTTTCCAGTTTCTGGCTCTTAAGAAAAGGGCAGCTTGAACATGGACGAACAGGTATTTCTGCAGTAGGGTACAACGTCTTTTGGGTATGTGCCCAAGAGTGGTATGGCTGTACCCTCTTTTGAACTTTTTGAGGAGTCTCCACACTGATTTCCGTGGCTTCACCAGTTTGCTGTTCCACCACCAGTGGCTAAGAGGCCCCTTCTCCACATCCTCACCAGCATTTGCTGTTGCTTGTTTGGGGATCTTTGCCATTCTGAAAGGTTTAAGATGAAATCTCAAAATGGTTTTAATCTGAAATTCCCTGATGACTAAAGACGCTGAACATTTTAAAAAGCACGTTTCAGCCATTTGTGTTTCATCTCTAGAGAACTTCCTGTTCAGTCCTTGTCCCACTTTGTAATTGGGCTATTTGTTTTGTGATGTTTAGGGTTTTTGGTTCTTTGTATATGCTAGATACTAGCCCTCTGTCAGAGGGACAGTTGGTGGCTTTCCCCCATTCTGTGGGTTGCCTCTTCACTCAGATGATGGTGTCCTTTGAAGTACAGAAACTCCCGTTTCACGTGCTCCCATTTGTCAGTTGTTGGTCCCAGTGTTTGCCCCACAGGAGTCCTGTTCAGAAAGTTCTTTCCCATGCCTATAACTTTCAATGTACTATCTACTTTCTCCTCTATCTGATCCAATGTATTAGGTCTTAAGTTGGGGTCCTTGATGCATTTGGAGGTGAGTTTTGTGCATGACAAAAGACAGAGATCTGCTTTCATTCTCCTTTGTGCCCCATCCAGCTTGACCAGCATCATTCGCTGAACATGTCTTTTCTCCAGTGTGTATTTTGGGCTCCTTTGCCAAAATTTGGGTGGATGTAAATGTGTGAAATTAAATCTGGGTCCATGATTTTATTCCACTGATCAAGCTGTCTATTTTTGGATCAGTACCATGCTGTTTTCTTACTATACTTTGTAGTATAATTTGAGGTCAGAGACTGTAATTCTTCCAGCATTTCTCTTATTGTTCAGGATTATGTAGGCCATCCTGGGTTTTTTGTGTTTCCATGTGAAGTTTGAGATTATTTGTCAATGTCTGTGGAGAACTGTGTTGTAATTTTAATGGGTATTGCATTAAATTTGTAGATTGCTTTTGGTAGGATGGGCATTTTCATATTAACCCTACTGATCCCTGAGCAAGGGAGGTCTTCCCATTTTCTGCTATTGTCTTTCTTCAGTGTCCTAAAGTTTTTATTGCATGGGTCTTTCACTTCCTTTGTTAGATTTATTCCAAAATATTTTATGAATTTTGAGGCTATTGTGAATGGGATTGTTTCCCTGATGTCTTTCTTGGTCTGTTTGTTGTTGCTATATAAGAAGGCTACTGATGTCGGGGTGTTGATTTTATGTCCTGCTACTTTGCTTAATGTATTTAGATTTCTGGTAGTGTCTTTAGGATCTCTTATGCATAGAACCACATCATCTGCAAATGAAGATACATTGATTTCTTCCTTTCCAGTTTGCAATGACTTTATCTCCTTTTTTTCTTACTGCTAAGTACTATATTGAACAAGAATGGAGATAGTGGACATTCTGGTCTTGTTCCTGAGTTGAAAGGAAATGCTGTCCAAATTTTCTCCATTTAGTATGATGGTGGCTGCAGGCTTGTGTTATATTGCCTTTATCATGTTGCTATGTACCCCTGGATGCCTAGGTTCCATATGACTTTTATCATGAATCGATGTTGGATTTTGTCAATGGCCTTTTCTGCATCTAATGAAATGATCACGAGTTTCTGTTCTTGAGTCTGTTAATGTGATGGATTACATTTATTGATGTATTTATTGATTTATGTATGTTGAACCATCCCTGCATCTCTGGGGGTAAGGCAATGTGATCATGATAGATAATCTTTTCAATGTTCTCTTGCATTTGGTTTGCAAGTATTTTATTGAGAATTCTTGCATCTATGTTCATCAGAGAGATTGATCTATAATTTTATTTTTTTGTTTGGTCTTTGCTTGGTTTGGGTATTAGAGTAATACTGGCTTCATAGAAGAATTTTGAAGTGTGGTTCTTTTATTTTCTCTTTTACAGAATAATTTGAGGAACATTGGCATTATTTCTTCTTTGAGGGTTCAGTAGAATAGTCTGCACTGTATCCATCTGGTCCTGGTTTCTTTTTAGTTGAGATATAATTAATTACACTATTTCATTGGTTGTAATGGGTCTGTTGAGATGATGCATGTTACTTTGATTTAATTTTGGTAGTCTGTACCTATCTAGAAAGTTATCCATTGCTTTTAGATCTTCTAGTTTAGTGATATATAGATTTTTAAAGTATGTCCTTATGATTTTCTGAGTTTCCTCCAGGTCTGTCACGGTGGTTCCCTTCTTGTCTCTGAGTGGTTTATTTGGGTCCCTTTTGGTTAATCTGACTAAAGGTGTGTCAGTCTTGTTGATCTTTTCAAATAAATGGCTCTTATTTCATCCCTTTTTTGTGTAGTTTTCTTCATTTTTATTTCACTAATTTCAGCCTTGGTTTTATTGCTCTCTTCCCATCCACTCTTTCGGGAGTTGTTTGCTTTTGGCTTTCCAAGGCTTTCAGGCATGTCATTCACTTGTTTATAGTAGATGTTCTAGTTTTCTGGTTAGGTACTTGCTGCTGTAAGCTGTCCTCTTAGGACTCCCTTCATTGTGTCCTAAACTGGTCATGTTGTGTTTTCCTTTTCATTCAGTTCTAGGAAATTCTTTATTTCCTTCTTGATTTCTTCCATGATCCAATTTTCCTTCGGTAATGTGCTGTTTAACATCTGTGAATTTGTGTGCTTTTCTCCATTTTTAGTATATATAGCCTTCTTCCTTTGTAGTCAAATAGGATACAAGGCAATATTTAAATTTTGGTAAAATTGTGGATACTTGCTTTGCATCCTGATATGTGGTCAATTTTGGAGAAAGATCCATGGGCTTCTGAGAAGAAAGTGCATTCTTTGGTGTTTGGATGGCATGTTCTGTAGGTGCCTGTAAAGTCCACTTGATTTATGGTGTCATTTAACTATAGAATTTGTGTTTAGTTTTTGTCTGGTTGACCTGTCTATTGCTGACAGTGGGGTACTGAAGCCACCCACTACTACTGTGTTGAAATCAATGTGAGATTTTAGCTCCAATAAAGTTTGTGTATGTGAAATTAGATGCCCCTATGTGAAGTGCCCCTATGTGAAGTGTATGTTTAGGGTTGTAATTTCTTCTTGGTGAATTTTTTACTTTAATAAGTATGAAGTAACTTCCCTGTTTCTTCTGACTACTTTAGTTTGAAGTCTGTTTTTTTAGGTAGTAGAATAGCTACACCTGCTTGTTTCCATTTGCTTGGAATACCTTTTGCCATTCTTTAGCCCTAAGGTAGTATCAATTATTGTTGGTGAGGTGTGTTTCTCAGAGGCAGCAAATTAACGGATTCTGTTTTCTAATCCAATTGGTCAGTTTGTGGGTTTTGGGTGGCAAGTTGAGACCATTAACACTGAAGGTTATTATTAACCCATGTTTGTTAGTTCCTGGTATGTTGATGCTGTAATGATGTTTTCATAGACTTCTTTTTGTTGACTGTTCTGCAGTAATTTATTGATTCTTTGTGCCCTCTTGAGAGTGTTTATTCTTCTCTTCTGAGTGAATTATTTCATCCAGCATTCTCTGTAGAGCTGTTTTAGCAAACATAAATTCTTTAAATCTGTTTTTAACAAGGATTTTTTTTTCTTTCTTCTTCAGTTCAACTGTTAGTTTTGCTGGATGTCGTAATCTGGGCTCGAATTTGTGTTCTTTCATGACTTGTATGACATTAGTCCATACCCTTTGAGCTTTCATGGTCTTGTCTGACATTTTAACTGTTCTAATGGGCCCACCTTTCTATGTGACTTGATCTTTCTCTCTCACAACTTTCAGTATCTTTTCCTTGTGCTTTACATTTAGTGTTTTGACTATTATATGCTGTAAGGAGTTTCCTTTCTGATCCTTGATGTTCTGAATGCCTCTTATACCTTAATAGGCATCTCTCTCCCTAGGTTTGGGACATTTTTCTTATGATTTTATTAAAAATACTTTCTGCATCTTTGGCCTGGGATTCTTTTTGTTTTTCTATGCATATAGATTTGGTCTTTTTACTGTGCCCTTGAAGTCTTGCACAGTATGTGCCTGGCTTATTAGGGATTTGATTCTTTGACCGAGTGATCCTCTTCCCCGTCTGTCTTCAGGATCTGCAATTCTGTGCTCTGCTCCCTCCTCTTTCTTTTTGCTTTTTTCTCTAAGCTTTTTTGTTTGGGTCCCTGAGTTTTTTATTTCAAGTTTTATTTCAGATTAGCTTTTCTTCAGAGATTCTATCTCTTTATTGAACTATAGTTCATATTTCTAATTGTTTTATCCATTTCACTCAACCATTTGCATTTTCAGTCTTCATGCGGTTTTTTATTCATCACCTGTTTGAATTCCTTGAACGAATTCACAACTGCAATTTTGAAATCACTGTCTTGTGCAACCATTTGGCTGTCATTCTCAGGAAATATTATGATGAGGCTGTTAATTTCTGTCTTAGCCCTATGTTTTCGTTATTCATGTTTGTGTTTTCTCACTGAGGCCTGGGCCTCTGGACTTGTATGGCGGTGTGTTTTGGTGTGGGTGAGTGGTCTCATCCCTATTGAATGTTTGTATCATGTTTGCTGTTTCCCCAACTCATCAGGTTATAGCCCTCCAGAGTAGTGCTTGGTGTTTGGTATTGAGGCCACTTTAAGTTGATGTACAATTTGGGTGAAAGAAGTGATCTCAGTTCAGTTGGAGCAGGCACTGTTCAGGATTGACTGCAGTTTCCTGGACCCGCAGGTTGAGCTGGAGCTGCTGGGCGAGCAGGTTGCCTGGTAGATTAAGATGGGAGCTCAGAGATCTGGCATAGACAGAGCTCAGATGGTGAACACAGGGAGGTGGATGGGGCTCCAAACTGCCAGTCTGGGTTGGGGAAAGATCCCAGAGATCCAGGCTGGGCTAAGAGCTGAGATAGTGAGGGATTGACTCTCTTTGCCAAGAAGATGTGTGGGCTGATCTGGGATAAGATAGAATCCTTGTGACCTAGGGAAGAGTGAGAGTTAAGATGGCAGGCACTAGGGAGTCTCAGGGAAGGAATTCCAAGACGCAACCCTACTTGTAAGGTAAAAAGAGCAAGGTGTGGTGTCCTGGTGAGGACTCTCTGACTTCATGATAACATGGTAGGAAAACAGAAACAGAGTCTACTGAGAAGGGACATGTGTGAACAAGGAAACAAAGGGGCCAGAGAGGAGCCGTACTCCCTTTTTAAAATAACAACCTTCCATGGCAATCAATCCACTCCTAGGCCATCTGACCTCCCACAGGATGGCACCAGTCCAGTCATTAAGGTGGAACCCCCATGACCTAACTGCTTTCTACTGGATCCCACTTAAACATCTCACTGACTCAACACTGCTCTCAGTATAGAAATTTTTAGAGGAAAAGTCACAACAACTACAGCATCCACTGATATATAAAATCTCACTGAAGAGATTCAGTATCTATTCTCATTTTAAAGCCTTCGTGGAAAAAACCAGAATAAAATTTCTTCTTTAATATAATGAAGAATATTCACATTGATGACTGTCTTGGTCCATTTTGAGTTGCTGTAAAAGAATATTTGAGCCTCAGTAATTTACAGACAAGAGTTTTTTGGATCATGGTTCTGGAATCTGAGTAGTCTAAGACAAAAATTCCTGCTGTGTAATGCCACAGCAGAAGATGGAAAGGCAGGAGAGGCGTGCAAGAAGGCACTGTTTTATAACAGGCCCGTTCTCATGATGCATTAACCCATTTATGACGTCTCAACCTTCATGGGACACTTACCTCTTACTAGGTACCTGCCGACCCTGCTAGATCAAGATTTGCATTTTCAACATATGGGTATCAGAGGATCATTTTCAAACCACAGCAATGGCAAATATCCTGTTAATGCAGAGCCATGAGAGACTGGTAGTGAAAGTCAGGAACAGAGCAGTAAACTATGATAACACTTATCAGCATTCTAAATGTTGTTCAACAAAAGTAAGAATGGGAGACAAAATTATCACTCTTTCTAGATTCTGATTGTCAATCTAAGAAACACTAATAAAAATAACTGAAAATATCTGTGACCTTCAACACAGACACATTCAATTTCTCACGATTATTGTTTCCTTATCAGTAAAATGAGATGCTAACCTCTCTAAGGCTTCTTTGTTTTTAATTTCTAAAACTGTTTACTTTGGAAGAGAACATTATCCTTCTTTTCTGACAACTCTAATTTCTATCCTCCAAAGAGGATAGATGGTCAATGATTCTAAAATATAAAACTGCAATAATATTAGGGCATATTTATCTGTCTACAGAGATCACTAACATGATTCCTATAAAATAGGGAATGAGATGAGAAGTGGCCACTTTTCAATGTTCTTAATCGAGCAATAAATCAACAAAATCTGAAACTAGATTTCAAGACCATGCTTAACACATAACGTAGACTTCTAGGTATCGAGCCAAAGATCTGAAGCTGGGATGCCTATTTAAAGACCTGGCAAGCACAATAGTTCCACCATCATGCAGAGGACACTGTGTCACCCAGTCCCTTCCTGCAAATCTTGGGGAAATTATATTTCCAATGATATTTGGCACATCCTTCAACGACTAATTGCCGACTCATTCACCAATTCTCCAGTTAAAATCTCCAATATTTAGCCTTTAAGTTGCAGGAAGGAAGTGTTCAGCAGGGAAATTAGAAACAAAAAAGTACAGAGGAGTTCAAAGGGGAGCTGATTCATGCCATTAGAAAAATATGACTCAGCAGGCAGAAAAACTAAATCACAAGAGCCTGAGGCTAGCAAGTTCTCGGGGACCTGGTGCATCAGAATGCTGTCATCTCATTAGGCAGCAAGGCATGCCAATAATTCACTTTGTCAAACTTGTCAAGAAAACCCCCTCATCATCTTCAGTAATCCGGAGCCCATAAAGGCTCAGATTCCACATTCTTTACTTCAAGTATCTCCTCAAACAGAATCCAAGCCACAAGTTCATACTCATCCTACACAAAGCTGAATATAAGGGGGAAGGATGTGTACATGGGTGATATCTACATACTATAGGCAGTTCACAGGTGAGTGGAACTAGTGGGTGTTAGAGACAAGGAGAAATCTAGATGCCATCCAATCCCATACCTGTACTTGGATGAATTTTGGGTCTAAGAAATGAAGGATGCTGCCTAGGTCATCTAGAATACATAGTATGTTCTTTCTATCCACAGCCAATGTTTTCCTAATTCAAATGATTCTAAGTATGCCACAGAAAACAAAGGATTTTTGATCATTTGGGTTTAGGGGACTTTTTTTTCAGAGTATGCTGGTAAACAGCAGCAGACTTGTTTTCGAGAGTAAACGAGGTGACATTCAACGTGCCTACAGAAGTGCTTGGCAACTCAATAGGCAATTAACTCCTTTCCCCCCAAAAAACAAGTATATATTTGGCGCTGGAGAAGACTGCAGGGACGGTATGGTCCTCCTTCCAGTTTCCCTGGCGATGCTGCAGACTGCAAGGCACAGAATGCTTAGCAGAAGCTGCCTGGGGCTGCAACCTTGGGAGGATGTGCTTGCTCTCCCCAGGCTTTCAGGATTGCTTGCAGATGAAATGCCTGGAGAATGAGAGGAAGGACAGAACTGAGGACAGGACTGACATAACCTTAGCTGAAGGCCCATCCCAGTGCAGTTCTGGCACTGGGGCTAACTGAAAGGACCAGGAAGTGGGGTGTGGGTGGTCTCGGGGAAAGGGAACCACAGCCCTGGGAACGCCCTTTTCTAACACAAAGGCTTAGGCAGGGCTATTTCTGCAGTCCACATTCCTCAAACACCCCAGATTGGCAGGGGCTGGAAATAATGCCATTAAGTACCCATGACACCGGTATCACAGGTGTTACAGACACAGACGTATTACCAATGAGGAGTCACCTCTGAGACCCCAAGTTTCCAGAAAGCTTGAACTCCAGCAACTGCCCAGAGCAGAGACAGGGCAGAGGACAGAGCCTTAAGAGAATGTGAAGGAAGAAGAGAAATGGGTGGGGGCCAGGTATGGACAGAGGCAAAACCTCCCTCCCCAAGCAACAGGAAGTGCTCAGATAGCCTGAGATTTGGTGTTCACAGAGTCAGTCAAAGGGAAACGGCCTCGAAGTGAGGGAGAATGATGGGGACGGCCTCAGAGATGCTTTGCTTCCAGGGAAGAAGGCAGAAAAGGGGTCTGTTTAAGAGGTGTGGCAGTGGAGGGGGAGAAAAGCAGAAGTGAAGTTGAAGACCCCCAAGGAACAGAGACGTTCAGGTGGTCAGGCCTCCCTTTTACTCCTCAGCAGCATCTGTGAATGGAATGCGCTCACCACACTGTAAGGATGCTGGGAGTGTGCACAAAGTGTGAGAGGGAAAAGCAGAAGATGCAAATTCCCATCAGATGCCGGGCAAGAGAGGGATGGAAGTTCGGGCAACACAGCCCGAGCTGGACAAAGCATCCTCCATCAGGCAACTGAGAAGGAGTTATCTAAGTCCTTAAAATTAGAACCTCGTAAACTAAGAGCCCAAAGTGCAAAACTCAGAAAGAAATGGAGCAAGGTCTAATTGAGATCGGGACAGAAATGAAAGGAAAAGCCAACGCATCAACAGGAGATGAAGGATAGATTACAAAGTCTTCCATAGAATAAAGTCAAATAAAATGATAATAATAATAATAATAATAATAATGATAAACAGGCTCTAAAAACTAAGACTAAAAATGAGACCAAGAACAAAGAAGGACATGACTGAGAGTAGTTGAAAATGGGACTAAAAAAAAAAACTCGAAACATATTTGGAGTTTCTGAAGAAAAATAATTCAGCATAATAAATAGAACTATTGCTAAGACTGTAATTCAAAACCTTGCCAGAAATAAGAGAATACTTAAATCTACACAATGAAAGGCCAAAAATAAGCATGTGATTATATGTAATAGATAATATATATATACATATCTATGTATACATGTATATATATATGTATATATGTATATATATATATATATATATATATATATATATATTCCTAGCTTAATCTTTGTTGCTATGATAGAATGCCCTGACAAATAAAAAAACTACTTAGGGAAGAAAGATCTTATTTGGCTCACAGTTCGCAGTTCCAGGCTGCAGAGTACTGCAGTGCTGGTCAAGGCAGAACTTGAGGCAGATTGTCACACTAAGGATCAAGAAGAGAAAATCCATGCATGTCTACTTCTCAGTTCACCCTCTCAGCTTTCACAGTCCAAGTTCCCACCCAGGAAATGGTGCTCCCCATTCAGGCTGGGTCGTCCCGCCTCAATTAACCCAACTGTTCCCTATAAAACTTATTTCAGCTGGAGAGATGGCTCAGTGGTTTAGAGCATTGGCTGTTCTTACAGAGGACCCAGCTTCAATGTCTAGCACTCACATGATGGCTAACAACCATCCTAACTCCTGTTCCAGGGTATCTGATGCCCTCTTCTGACCTCTAAGGGCATTGCATGGCACGGGTGCACCTACATACATGCAGATAATACATTCGTACACATAAAGTAAAAAAAAAAAAAAAAAAACGAATAAAATATTTATTTAAACAAACTTACTTCAAATGAATGATTCTGGCACATATTCTAGGAAAAGAATTGAGTCTTAAAGACAGTGAAAAACTGTGGCTTCCAGACAAAAAGAACAAACAAGAAATAAGAAGAAAATTGGGTTGGCATGAAACTTTTCCAGTGAAACAAATAAAACACAATCATAGTGGAGAAGCATTTTCAAGAAACTCCCCCAAAATATAGGAATTGGGGATTACATTCAGCTCATGCTGTGGTTTGAATGTGTCCCCTAAACTCATCCTGGAAATGTCCTCAGTGTTGGGAGGCAGGGCTCATGGGAAAAGGACTGGGCGCCTCCGCCTCCCTGGCTGGGTGGGCGCCATGACCACAGGTGCGGGCTCATCGCAGGGCGGGACTTCTACAAAGGGCCCAGTGTGCGTCCCCGTCCCTCACCTTCGCTCCTCCTTCCACCTTTTGCCACAGGATGCTGTAGCAAGAAGCCCTCATCGGACACCAACCCTGACCTCGGACTAAATCCTCAAGAGCCACAAATTAACACTCTTTCTGTTTATTATAAATGACCCAAGATCATTTTTTGTTACAACAACACAAAACAGACTGATATAGTTTGGATTTTAAACGTTCCCCCCACTTTGAGAAGTGATTCCCTGTTCACTATGTTTACTAACTCCCAGGAGGTAGGAATTAGTAAAAGGAAGTTAGTTACTGGGGGTGTGTCTTTGAAGGGAATGTTGGGACACTGGCCTGCCTCTCTGTCTCTGTCTCTGTCTCTCTGTCTGTCTGTCTCTCTATCTCTGTCTGTCTATCTCTCTGACTCATTGTCTTTCTTTCTCTATCTCTCTGTTTCTCGGTCTCTCTGACTCTGTCTCTCTCTGTCTCTGTCCCTGTCTCTGTCTCTCTCCTTCCTGACTGCTGTCAGGTGAGCATATAACCCCACCACTCTTTCTGTGAGATCAGAGACAGAGAAAGAGGAGAATACCCAGAAACTCTTGGGACAGCTAACCTGATACACAGCAAGGCATTAATAGCAAGACAAGCTTCTTTAGTGAGATGGAAGCAGAGTACTGACTCCTGCAAATTGTCCTGACCTCCACACGTGCACCATGGTACACACACACACACACATACGCACACACACACATACACTGTAGCACGTGCCCCCTCAAATAAATAAAATGCATTTAAAATTAATGTGCTAGACAAATAGACAAAATAATTATCCCAAAACTGACCATGCTTTAATTACAAAACTTGGGCATGATTCCCAAAGTAACTTTCAGATCTCTAACATTTTCATCATGTAGAATTCTAACAATGTTTGAACATCCCTGTCTGTTGGCTCTGAACATCTGTGTTAGTTCTCAGTCCCTCTTGATGAGATGCTTCTTCTTGTTAAAGATTAGGTATCCCTGCTTCCTTGTACATCTGGTAATGTTTGAGTAAATCTCGGATATCATAGATTTTACCTTGTAGTACGCTGATTATTTTTGTGTTCCTATAAAGAATTTCTTAGCTTTATCCTGTAATGCAACTAAGTCCTTCGCAAATAGTTTGATCTTTTTAGCTGTTGCTTTGCATAGTTGCTAAACACGATCAGAGCAGCATCTCTTCTAAATACCAACTTGCCACTACTGAAACCAAACCCTTGGGGTACTCTATCCAGTTGTCAGCTCATTACAGAGTTTGCCACTATGACCATAGGAAACGGGCACAGTTCCAGGTGTGGCATAAGCACCGGGCACTGTTCCCTTTAATTCTTTGAATTTTCTTCTTGCAAGAACAAATATTATCCTTCTCATGTACAGAGCGGAACAGCGGGACGCAAGGGGTAGACTTTAGAGACCTCCAGCGTTCTCTGTTTTTATAGATCTCTAGTTCCTGGTCTCTGTCCTACAAACTCTACTTGCCTGTGCTGTCTGGACCCCTAGGTTCAGACATCCTGTCCAGGTCACCTTGATCTTTCGTTTGCTAGTGCTCACTCAAGGCAGGAAGCCTGGGCCACACAGGCTCATTCATTTGTTTATGCGTGTCTTAGAACATAGTGCTGCAGGTGCCCTTGTCTTACAAACTACCGTTAGGTGTATATTGCTTTTTCTCACCACTTTTGATCATTTCAAGGGTGGGGTAAAATTCATTTTCTGTTCCTTCCTTTTGACCAGAAATCATAGGATATATTCTGAATAAAAATGCTTTAACATGTACAGGAAATGGAATAAAATTTTAAATACCATCTGGTATCTTTCACAAAGAAATTAAATTGAATAAAATCCTAGATTAAAGAAAGACAGAAAAGCAAGAGACGTGGTGAAAACCAACAATGTTAAAAATGCCATGAGCAATTTTTTAAATGAACTCTTTAGAAGAATCATATTAGCCTTGAAGAAAAATGCTAAGATAGTACAAGATGCCCCCACAACCCCATACCCAGTTTCTGCTTTTATTAGCATGTAATGTCAATAGAACACATCTGCTACAGTTAGCGTACCTGTGCTGATAGATTATTATTAACTACAGTTTTTGCTTAGAATGTACCAAGTGCCTGTTTTCTGTTCCAGGATCCCATGCAGGATACAATGGTTTTAGCTGTCATGTGTCCTTATACCCTGCTTGACTGTGAGAGTTTCTAAGGCTTTCCTTGTGCCTGAAGCCCCCAGTGGTTTTGAGGATGCTGGTCAGTATTATAAGGAAGCACCTGAATTAAGATTTAATTGATGTTTTATTCTCATGGCTAGACTGGGATTCTGTACTGCAGGGAGGAAGATCCCAGAGGTAAAGGGACGTTTTCATCAAATCCCATCAGAAGAATATGCTGTTGGTTAGATGGATGATTGATGCTACTGAAATTCTTTAGCTGAGGTAATCTTTATAGGTTGAGAAACTACTGAAAAGTAACCTTTCTCCTCTCTCTATATACCCTTGAAAGGAAGTCACCATGCATACACTTAAGGAACGGGAGCTCTGTCCTTCCTCCCTGGAGGGCACATCATCTGTGTAAATAATTTGGATTTCACATGAACAAATTGCCTACTCAGTCACTTATTTCCATCTTCTATGTCATTGTGGATTCATAGATATGCTTTAATACTAGTTTTTTTTTTAATTTTACTTATTTTTGCTCATATTATTTGGAACTCCTGCTTCCTTTTGAGACATTCCCATTGTTGCAGAACGTTTGTTTTTAATAGTAGCACTTCCTTTTTCTGGCTCATCTTGTGTATTTATGCCTTTATTTGTTATTCTTTTGGTCTTTTTGAGACAGGGTCTCCCTGTAATCCCAGGCTGGCCATCATCTCACAGAGATCTGCCTGCCTCTGCCTCCCCAGTGCTGGAATTAAAAGCATGTGCCACCACATAAGGCTTCATCTTGTATATTTCTTTGCTAGATTCCCACACTAGCCATCCCAATGGCATTAGGCAGTTAGTGTCCACAGTTGGCAAGGCTGGAGATGGGAGATATTATGAAACTAATGCTGTTGGGATGGATCAAATCAAGAAAGAGTCATAAGTTGAAGGGGAAGGGTATGCAGAGGAAACACCTTCACCTTTCCCAACAGAAAATACATCGTATGACTTCCTCATCAGGCATGCTCTTAACATACCTTCATTATTTCTGGAACTCTCTACTGAGATGGGTCTGGGTGAAGTGCTTTCCGTAGCTACATGGTCCTAAAGAGAATGTGTGCAGGCATTTTTCCTTAGGGAAGATATTTCTCAAGGTGGGAAACTCGCACCCCAAAGTGTGTCCCCAAAGAGACATCCCTGCACCATTTCCTACAAGCAGCCACCTCCTTTGTAGTCACTGCCTCCCTGCTCCCCTCCACTTCCCTTCTCCAGCCTGGAGTTCAAGGAGGTGTTGAAAGGAGGAGGCTTGCCAAAGTCAAACTTGAAAGCAGTGCTTGGCCAGGCCTATGTTTTCATGTAACAGCCAAGAATAAACTAGAATTGGACAAATGCAACTTTCCGAAGCCACAAAGTTTTAGATTCACAACTGGAGTACAATTCTGCAAAGCCTAATGTCTCTTGCTGTCACGCCTCTGCTGTGTTTCTCTGTGCTGTTTTTTGTATTGTATGTGTGTGTACACACCCACGGGCACACACAGATAGCAGATACTTGAGAGTGAGACTGGACATCCTACCCTCTAGCCTGTAACAGCTGGCTCCCTAATTCCTCTATATGGTTTTCTAAACTGTTCCTGCCATCTTGGCAGTTAAAATGCCTTCTGTACACCCATCTTCCTCTGACCCTTCATCATCAAAAAAGGAGCCTACAACTCTCTTGTGACAAAAATAACTTGTACTCTTCCTCAAAGGAAACTATCATTTGTAGAATTTCTCCAGTTCATTGTTTTCTTTCACTCTAAAAAAATCAATGAGACATATCCTTGTTGGTTTGACAAGTGGTCTCTTTTAGGAAAGATTCATTTTCTCCCCCTTCTACAGCTAAGCAGTGGAAATAATCTTTAAGGACAAGGGCATGTGTTCTCAAACCCTATGTTCTTTCTCTGAATTCTAAAGTTAGTGCAGAGATGTGGAACTGTTCTTGAGCTGGATTGTAGGGGGAACAATATGTACTTACAAGTATCTCAGAAAACAAAACAGAATCAAAACAACAAAATAAATTTAGAACAATTAGCTTTCTCCAGCCTCACTGGCTTGATATAGAACAGAAAATAAATAAATAGATAAATAAATAAAATTATTCAACTACATATTCAGCTGAAATCTAAACTATATTTCTTTGGAACTCAGTGACTTCTGGGAGGAAACTGCAGTATTGGTCCATGAGGAGAACACTCTCATCGAGAAAACGCAATTAAAACATTACTTCTTGATACCCGTTTTTTGAGGCTTTCATACATGAGCATTCTAGACATGAGAGATAAGGGGCTGCCATGACATCATAACCATATTTTTGCCTAAACAGGACCGGCATAATGACAATGCTGCCAGTCAATATGCCGAGGTAGATGAAGGAAATTTCACAAGGTCCCACCTGTAGACGAAGAGCTACAGGAAGTCAATGGTTCCTGATGAGGGAGAATCCACCTTCTCTATGGACAACTCCTTGGTACCTATTTTTGCTTCACAGTTTTAAAAAGTGTAATTACCAAGAAATATGATCCTTTACACATTACTGATCACTCAACAAAATTAAATAATTTTAAAAGTGTGTGTGCTCTTTGGCCATTGTGGCTTTCTGAGTTAATCAACACCTGCTGCATGAGGAAGCTTTGCTCACGAGAGTTGAGAGATGCATTAATATTCTTTCTGCCCCCACCCCCCGCCTCATTCTACTATGTACCCTGAGCCTTAGATGGAGAGGTTGCATTGTAGCTGTGTCATCTAGGACTGGACACTACACAGAAACACATTCTCTGCACTTGACTGGTTGTGGAACTTTGTGTAACAGTCTCCATCTATTGCAAAGAAAAAGTTTCTATGATTAGTGGTGACAGGCACACTTCTCTGTAAGTATAAGGAAACATACTTAGAGTATGGTAAGAAATTTCATTGTTTTAGGGATGTGGAAAAAGTAGGGTTTTCTCTAGCATCTGTGACCTCTCCATCCACGTGCATCTGGCTATGTTTACAGTACCACACATGAGTTCCTTCTATTGAGTGGGTCTTATCCCTGAATAGGAAACCTGAATCAAATCTCTGCTACCCAAGGCTCAGGAACCATTATAGAAGAGAGGTTGGAAAGACTGTAAGAGTCAGAGGTAGTGGATGACCACAAGGAAACAGAGTTTTCCAGACAGCTGGAAAGTTATTCATATGAACTCATAAGACCCACACAAGCTCAAACCAGACAAAATCCCAGTACAGTAGTGAGAAAGTGCATAAGAAACCCCAACCTTAGCTGATGAATTATTGGCAACTGACCATTGTTGGGATGGATCCACACTGAAGGACATTTGGGGACTCAAATTTGACTCAGTAGACCTTAATATAAATTACAGTGTACTGGAAATCTGGAGGGGGGTATAACAGGCATTCAAATTGGAAAGGAGGGCTAAATATGATCAAAATATATTGTATGAAGTTTGCAAAAACTCAACAAAAATAATTTTAAAAGTGCATACCTTTGGGGATTATCTTAGTAATGGTTTGCAAACCCCTGGAGTGCTGGAATGCTAAGCCAATTCTCCATCATCTTAGGTATTGTGGGGGTGGGGGTGGGGGTGCTTGAGCAAAGTGATGGAAATGCAGAACTCACAGGTAAGATTGGGGGCGGTGATCATTTGGCCTCAAACAGTTTGAATGCACTCCTGACAGAGACTGCTAAGTGCATTTCCCACCATTTAGCCCCTTTGTGCTCATTAGAGCAAATAGTCTTGCTTGATAAGATCATGGAAACCACACATATCCCAACCTATCCCACAGGGATTAAGTAAGTTCCATCTGGTATCATGTTACCAAGAGCACTGCATGGGACTGCTGGACTCCAAAACAAGGCAAATCTGGGAAACAATAATTAAAACTCCATTGAGATTCTGTTTTGCACCAGACAGAATGGCCATCACGAAGAAAACCCATGACAACAAATGCTGCTGAAGATGTGGGAACAGGGAACCCTTATTTATTCTTGGTGGGAGTCTCTCTCCCTCCCTACATGTACATATATAAACCCATATGAGCCGGCTACACCATTCCTGAGCAAACACCCGAAGGACTGTGTGTCTTGTCACAGAGATACTTGCACATCCATTGCTTATTGCTGCTCTAGTCACAACAGCAGGGAGAAGAGGTCAACCTGGACATAAACAGATACTGAAAATGTGGTACATATACACAGTGGAATTGTATTCAGTCATAAATATAACTGAAATGGTAGAATCTGAAAGGCACTTGAGGGAACTAGAAAATATTGTATTAAGTGAGGTGGCTCAGGCTAGAAAGACAAATGTCAAATATCTCCTCATGTGCAGACCCTGGCTTCTGATTGCTGCACCCGTGTGTCTACGTGGGAATAAGTGTATGCGGAGGCTAGTAAACTAAAGGGGGCCCAAGGCTGGGGGAAAAGGAGATCTCAGTGGATAGCGTAGGACAGGTACAAGACCATGTGACACAAAAGTGGGAAGGGGAGCCTGGGGGTGGAAGGCAAGGATGAAATGCATGTATGAAAGCATGTATGAAAGCGCCGTAAGAAAACCAGTTTCTTTGTATGTTAATTAAAAATAAAATCAATGTTTCTTTTTAAACTTCTTAAAGATGAGGTTACCCTTTGCCCACACATCCCTCAGCTTCCCTACCTGGCTCTGATGTGGAATGTGTAGGTGGTAGCTACAGGTCCAGCCTTCACTGGAACTCCAGGAGACCTTGAAGACAGAAGCCATGGGCTGAAGAGAAAGGGACTCGGGGCAAGAAACCCGAGACTGAGATGCCTGTGGAGCTCCTGCCCCAGATCAGTCCTAGACTGCCTGTCTCCAAACCTCCTTTGCAAGACAGGAAACAGAATTCTATCCTAGGCCCGTGCTAATTTCTGTCACTTGGGACCAAATGCAGTTCCTAGCAATAAAGCATATTTATCTCATAAAGAATCAGAGCTCTAAAAATAACCTCTCACAAGAGGAGACTCTGGTCCTTCTGGAACCCCAGTTTGAGAAACTTCCCAGTCACTGTGTCCTTGGTGAAGAAACTGTGAACGTTCACTAAGACACATGCTGGCAATTCACTTTTTTCACATCAAGTAAAGGAGCTCTTATGTACAGCTAGGAAATTAAATCAAGATATAGAAATTTATTCTCAGAAACAATCATAACCATGGAAATTAAAAGCATACAAATGGAAATAAAATTGATAATAAAATTGTGCTGTTATTTTAGATTAATATAGTTTAATTCCTTCTCTAAAATCCTTAAAAGGAATGGACACGAAGTTCAAACACAGAAATACAGAACACTGAATAGCTAAAAGGGAAAGTGTCCAAATGAGTCACTGTGGAGGGGGATTTTACCAAGTATATGGAGACGTTTCGAGCCGGGTTTTGAAGCAGCTGAGGAGGTACAAGAGAGCAAGTATCCTGCTCTTCTTCCTATTGTGTGGAAAATAACATGATCAAAACACAGGTAGGAGATGTAGCTCAGCAGGTACAGTGCCTACCTAGCTTGCATGAAACCTGGGGTTTAGTCCTCAGAAGAGCACAGATCAGGCATGGCAGCACATATCTGTAATCTCAGCACTCTGCAGGTGGAGGCAGGAGGATCAAAAGTTCAAGGTCATTCAAACTACAATACTGGTGAGTTTTCTTGCCTCAGGAAAAAAAGAGGATCCAGACATGGTCAAAAATCATCAGGGGAGAGAGTACCTCCCAGTCAAGAACCTCTCTTTAGGTGGTCATACTTCAACCAGGGGTTAGACACGTTGCCTGGCGCTAACCACAAGGAAAGCAGGCAAAGAAGAAGAGCGCTCTTCCTGCCTGGGATGGCAAAGATGGCGTAGAGAGGGTCCCTGGGCATGGGCTTCTCTTGCAAGATGGTCCTTGTTTTTCTGTTCAGGTCCTGACAACTTCACATTTCTGACAGCCATGGACAGAGTTATAACAGGAGTAACCTTTTCTTTGCTAGTAACTTAAGGGCACTAACACAAGATTGATAATCCCCAAATATTCTTCAGTGGAAACTGCCAAAGTTTGCCCAGTCCAAGTTGTCCCTGGCACAAATGAAATAACCTGGCGCTAGAGCAGAAAGAACTCAGATTTTCCAGATGTGCCGGGCAATAAGCAGCCGGTTTCCAACGTTGTCACGTTTCCAGGGCATGGATGCTGCAGTCACACAGAACCTGGCTGTAGACAGAAGCGATGCACTTCCTTACCTCTCCTCCCTCGGTGTTCCCACCCAGGAGAGTGCAAGGAATGCAGCACGTCCAGGACTGCACCGTCCTGGGGCAGCATCCCATTGCCAAAAACATCCGTGGATTCCGGTGAAATAAGATGCTAGACTGGAGGCAAGGCCGACCCATGAGAGTGACATCATATGAAGAGAACACACATGCACGTAAGGTGAGCACATGGGAAGGTTCCTGACTGACTCCCAGAACTGCAGGCAGAGGACAACGGAAAGGAAACGCATCAGTTCATGGAGGCTGTAGACCGGAGATTTTGCAGACATCCTTTGATGTCAGCCTAAAGGTGTGCAGCATTAGCATATGGTCTGCCATCATCAGCTAGTTCTTCCTAGCTTTTTCCTGTCCTTTCTTCTTTCCTTCCTCCTCCTCACTCGTTTCTCCTCCTTCTCTTTCTTTCTTCCTTCGTCTTTCCTTCCTTCCTTCCTCCTTCCTCCCTCCTCCTTCCTTCCTCCTTCCTTCCTTCCTCCTTCCTCCTTCCTTCCTCCTTCCTCCTTCCTCCTTCCCTCCTTTCTTCCTTCCTTCCTCCTTCCTTCCTCCTTCCCTCCTTCCTTCCCTCACTGATTTCATCTTCTTTCTCCTGCCTTCTCTCAGTCATCTCCTCCTCTTCCTCCTTTTCTTCCTCCTCCTTGTCCTCCTCTCTCCCCCATTTTAGCAAATAATCATGTGTGTTATTTCTGGAGAATCTGTATGATAGCCCATTCTTTGCCTTCCAAGGATTTATAACCAGTCTTACCACTAATAAATAACAGAATTGCCACCTGGGTCTATTTTAGCTACAGGAGACAGATAAGGACAGAACAGGATGTCTTTAGATCTTCACAGCTGAGCATTTACCAGATCATAATGGAACAAGAAGTGTTAGAGAAACAGAAGATTCAAAAAGTCCCTCCACACCCCAGACTAGAAAAGGATGCCCCAGGATGAGAACAGACCAGGAGGAGATAGTACAAGAAGTGGGAGCACTGGGATTTTGGTGCGAGGAGCCCTGTGCTGCTGGGAGACCCAGGAAACAGCCAGACTCAGAGCAACAAGACAGAAAGGCAGCTTGTGTCTCGGGCAGGCAGGGCATGGGGGCCTTCCCTGGCCAGGGACCACGGAGGCACAGCTGAGCACTGTGCGGCTCCACCCAGAACCTAGCTGTGACCTTGGGGAAAGAAGTGGTCTGTGAATGACTGCACTTAAATTTCTGCCTTCTGATGGCATGGGTTCAAAACAAAAATTCATTTCAGTTCCGGGAAAATAAAGTAAGAAAAGTTACCTATCTATCTAAATTAAGAAAAATTGTATGCTCAGTTTGTGGACTCAGATTCACACTATGATATCTGGAAGTGTCCTCCATCTAAATAACACATTTCAAGCCCCTTCTCCACTGCCTGTCTTCTCCCTTCGTGGACAGATTTCTTGGACATCTCCCACCCTTGCTTTGCGATCTCGTGTCCTTGTCTATCTGCCCCACATCAACACAGCACCCCGTTATCCCACCAGGAAACACTAAAGTGCTTTTATGCTTCTAAGTGCAGTGAGTGTTGGGGGCATTTTCGGTCTTTATTTGACCTGCGAACACGTGGCACTGTTCTGTCTTTTCTGTCTAAGCATTTGCTTTCTTTGTGCTGTGGTTTGAATGTGTCTCTCAAGCTCCTGTGCTGAAAACCTATAATGTCCAAGGCAGAAACATTGAGAGGTGGTATCTACATGCGTTAATGCCTCTGCTGCAAGATGGGGTACATGTTAGTGCGGTGGGCTTCTGCGCAATGGGTACAACCTCCTTCCCCATGACCTGCCTCGAGCACTTGCTTCTTCTTGGTCCTTCTACAATGGGATGACACAGCCACCAGGCCCTTACCAGATGCAGCTCCCAATCTTGGACGTCTCAACCTCTGGAACTGCGAGGAGTTGGATAAGCTTGTTTCTAAGTTACCCAGCCTCTAGCATTCTCTTATAGCAGCAGAAAGTGGACTAAGTTATCTGCCCTCTCCTACCACCGCCCTCCTGAGCTTCCCTGTGGCGCGGCCTTCTTAGTTGCCTTTGTAAGCTTAACTTCTGCTTACCGTCAAACACCTGCAATCTTCAGGGCTCCACTCTAGCACACCCTCTGCTCGCCTTGTCCTTCCACTTTACATGCTCCATCCATAACTGTGGCTTCATGGTGGTGATTAGCCATGGCTCCTAACTCATACCTCCAACCCGTCTTCTTCCTCACACCCCAGACTTTCGTGTACAAATACTATTTTCCCATCTCCATTTGGACTGCAAAAAGATATCTCAAATTATTTCCAAAGTCAAAATCAGTCTTCTGTCTGTCCAAACCCAGTCATCCTCCTGGGTCCCCACACTCATGAAAGGCACTGATCTGCCCCCTTTTATACCACTCGCTCTGGTATTCAATCTAGCTGAAACCTCACTCTCTGTCTCTCTGTCTCTCTCTGTCTCTGTCTCTGTCTCTCTCTTTCTCTCTCTCTCTCTCTCTAGTAAGAGAGAAATGCCAGATAGTCATGGAGGCTTTCCTGTATTCCCAGTACAAGGAAGGCAGAGATGTGAGATCCCAAAGCAAGCTGCCTAGCTGGACTAACCATATTAGTGAGCTTCAGGTTCAAGCGACAGAATGTGTGTAACATACAAGGTAGAGAATGATCCAGAAAGATACTAGATGCCAATCTAAGACCTCTACAGGCATGGGCACATATATGAATGTACACCTGCACACAGAGGTGCACCCACATACATTTGAGCATGCACATGTACCGCATACACAATCATAACAGGCAGGGATATTGTCCCTTGTCACTTCCATCTACCCGCCCATCTTTTGGGGATGAATATGAAAAGGAATCAACAAAGAGGGTGCTGCTTCCCTCCGCAGAACTCGTTGTCCTTCTTATTTATGGTGTTTTCACAGACTGACTTTTTTATATTTATGAAATCTAATGTATCCATCTTTCTGACTTTAGGGCCATTTTTAGAATGACCTTTCTCACCCCAAGATTACATAAATATTCACCAAAACTTCCCTCCAGTACTTTTATGGTTTCATTTGCAAGATTTAATTCTTAAATCCATCTGGAATTTATTTCTGAAAAAAATGAAATAGTGCCAGCTATTCTGGTTTTAAGCCAGTTTTTGCTAGGTTGAAAGCCTTAGCTATATCCAGTAGTGTGATGTCATTAAAGATAATAAGATTTGGGATCTGATTCTAAGTTCAGTTCCACTTGCTGTGTGCATTGTAGCAAATCATTTAACCTTTCTGAGAAGTATCAAAAAATTATGGGACAAGGACTCAAGGGAAGAGACTGCTCAAGAATTCTCACAAATAAAGAGGCTCTTGGAGAGGATGAACATCCACTGGATAAGACACATGCTTGGGTCAGATGATCTGAATAGCAATCACTAGACTCCCTAGAAAACTGAGTCTAAGTAGTGTCCTTCTTTGAATGGTATATCATGAAACTTCAATAAATTAGTAACTTCAGAGCATGTAGACCCATATCTGAAACCTCACAGTGAGAAGAAATTAGCAATAGTTCTTGACAAACAAATTGCCATTGTTTTAATGAGTATGATGGCGAGTCATACTCTCCTGAAGAGACCAGGAGGGCAAAGCCTGTAACCCCAAGTGAGCTAACAGGACTGCAGAGAGAGAAGCAGAGGACCAGATGACTGGCCATGCTATCAAAGTGATTCTCCTCCAGTTCTAAGTTCTTTTGTCTTTTGGAATTGCACTGTTTGTGGTCTGTTCTTAACCCAGGAAGAGTCATCTCTTGTCTTCCTGTTTGAGGACATTTGGGGCGTGGTTTTCTTAGACAGGGTCTCCCTATATCCTGAGCTAGCCTAGAATTTGCTATGTAAACCAAGCTGGCCTCCATCTCACTGGGATCCACTTGCCCTTGTGTCCAGAGTGCTGAGACCAAAGGTGTACGCCACACACCCAGCTCTCTTCCAGTTTTAAGGAAGCAATTCCTATTCAATTCAATAAATGACTACCTTGGAATTTAGATGTATCCATGAGTCCATGTGTATACAAGTGTGTGTGTGTACAGATATACATGTACATGCGTGCACATGTATGTGGAAGCCAGAGAACACCACCTGCTGTCATTCCTCAGGATGCTGTCAACCGTGGATTCTGTATTGTTTTGTTTTACTGTTGAGGCAAACTCTCTTGTTGGCTTGGAGCTCACCAAGTAGGCTAGGCTGTCTGCCCTTCACACCTGAGGGATCTGTCTGTGTCCACCTCCTCAGTTATGAGATTACAATCTCATGCTACCTCCACCTGTTTTTACTATTGTTGTTGTTTTTTTATTTTGTTGTTGGGGTGTGTGTGTGTGTGTGTGGTGTGTTTTCTGTGGAGTTGAACTCAGGTCTCACTTTACTAAGCTATTATCCCAGTCCTGAAATTTCCTTTAAAACTATTTTATATGAACTGATGTTAGCAACATAATGATATTAATATCTTTTAAGAAGAACTGACAAATGAGTCACATAACATAAAACACAGGAGGAGGAGGAAGAGGCCACTTCAAATCATATACCAAACATGATTGATCTTTCCATTATCAATTTGATCCCCTAAACACACAGGAACTCTGGGGTGTTTCAATCCACTGTCTGTCAATCCTCTCTTTTACTGTCCTGGCATTTCTTGGGATTGTTGGCTCTGAAGAACTTAGCCACATCTCAGCACAGGGCCAGGCCAACATGCGGTGTCCAGACTCTGCTTCCAGTGATGAATGGGATTTGAATCTCTTCATTAGTTGCAGTGGAGGACTTGTTCCTCCAGCTGAGGATTTAACGCCCTTGCTTATCTAAAACTGTTCATCATTTCACAGTTTGTCACAAAACTAGTTGCATTAGTTGCCCAACTAAGGATAAAATAAATCGGCTTTATTGCTTTGTCTTACTGGGAAGAAAAATATTTTGATGTTTCTGACACATTCACGGTTATAAGAGATGCACTGTCAACTGGCAAGTTCCCACAGAGAATTCAAATGAATGTTTGACATCAATAATTGTAAATACAATTTAGCCATTTAAGTTTATTAAACCATAAGACAAATTTGTCATTTTTCCCATGAGCAATTTCTCTATAACACGTTACACTGAGAATGCAGCAGTTATTGGATACTTGAAGCTCACCCACACTTCGTGCTGGGGAGGCCTTGACTTCCAGTCCTTGCCTCCCCCAGTGAGCTAAGTAAGAGACTGGAAGTGAGAGTCAGGGAAGACATACACAGTGGCCCTTCAGATATGGGGGTTCCGATTTGCATTTTCCTTGTCATCGATCCCTAATAAATATGATAAAATGAGTGTTTATGCAAAATTTAGATTATATTAAGCATATTGTGAATTTATATGCTAATCAGAACTGGTTTGTTTATTCGTGTATTGTGTGTGCACATTCATATACATGGAGGTCAGAGGACAACTTCAGGTGTCAGTTCCCACCTTCCATCTTGTTTGAAACAGGGTCTCACAGCTGGGCACCCCAGGATAGCTATCCCATGAACTTCAGAGGGCTCTCCTGTGTCTACCTCCCATCTTCCTGTAGCACACAGGGATTATAGACAGGCTACAGGCCCAGCTTTTCTGTGATTCTGGAGATCTGAACTCAGGCTGGCGTATGTCACAAGCTTTTTCTCATCTTCTTTGTTTTACTCATGGAACCACCTCCCCAGTCCCAAATGTGTACAGTTTTAAAAGCCAGCCAGCTCTGTTTTTCCTGGATGTGCCTGGTCAGTACTAGTCTTCCAGATGAGCCCTTCGCATCTCCTTGTGGTGATCATTCTAGACATTGCCACTTCTCAGGGCCCCGAGTCCCTCCGTTCCACCTTTGGATGGATAATTCTAGTCAACAATCTGCTCTGCAGTGAGACTCACTGTAATGAGTTCAGAGGCAGGAGAGAAACACTACCTTTGCACTCCGGGTCCAGCCATTTCCCGCCATGGGGCTGTCAATATCAAAGCTGGTACTTCGGAGGGCTGGGGTCTCATTCAGGCAGTAAAGTGCTTGCTGTGCAAGCATGAGGACCTGAGTTCAGATACTCAGCAACTGCATAGTTTCAGTACTTGGGAGGACAGAGACAGACATCCCTGGTGTGTGCTGGCCAACCAGTCTAGCCAAATTGGTGAGCTTTGGGTTCAGTGAGAAACTTGTTGCAAAACATAAGGTAGAGACTGGTTAAGGAAGACATCAGACATTGACCTCTGGCCTCCACACACAAACATACATGCACCCTCACACATACACCATGTGCACTTACATACACACACATACATACACACACACACATCACAAGCACATGTAATACACAAGGTTCAAGCTTATTCATCTGGTACTTTGACTCCTTTATGTCATTATGTGTTTCTTCTGTACATTCTGGTGGCATAATGTGATCAGTTGGTTTGGCCAGGCTGTGGGATAGGATCTTCATGCCAAATGCCACAACTCTGGTGGAATGACAGTTTCTTTGTGAGTGGGAAAGGGCACTACACTAATCCAATCAGTCTTCAGTTGGCATTCACTGTCTGAAACAGCACAATGTCAAATATTGTTCCACCTCAACTTCAACCTAAAACTGAGGTAGGAATCAGCTCTATAAAAGGAACGCTCACCCAGGACATTGGAACAAGAACAAATTCCCTTCCCCTTAAAAAAAAAAAACAAAAAACCTATGACCCCCTCATTCGTAGACTGTTTTCTAGTTGAGGATTTTTTTTCAGCTTTCTGAAAGGCACAGCTCTCTGATTGTTTTTTCATATTGAAAAAAATGAGTCACGTTCTTTCTGGAAATCAGTCACTTGCCATGCACTGTGGTCTTTCAAAGCTGACCCAGCAAGCACTGTCAACAGAGATTGGTCGAGGTTTGGTGTCCGGACTTTTCAGTCACCCCATGCATACCACAATGAAACTGCTCAGGCAACCTAGGCAGGCACTGGCAAGATTTATTATTTTTTCTATTTACATGGGAATACTGTTCATTTCTTGTGGGCAGGGACTATTTACATCTTGAGAGTTATATTTGTTTTCAGGGGGCGGCTCTAACAAATGGCTACAAACTTAATGGCTTTAAGATAACTGAAATTTATTTTTTCACAGTTCCAGAATTCAGAAGCCCAAAGCCAAGGTGTCAGCTGGACCATGCAACCTTTCAAGGCTCTGGGGAAGGTTCTTCTCTTTCTCTTCCAACTTGTGGTGGAGCCAGCATTCCTTGGTTTACGGTGGCTTAATTCCAGCCTCTGCGTCCATAGTCACATGACCTCTTCCTGTGTGTCCTCCTTTACTTTCACTTTATAAGGTCACTTGTCATTGGATTTAGGGATAATCTCATCTTGAGATCCTTAATTTCATTTGCAAAGACTGTTTTTCCAGACAAGGTTCTATCTGTAGGTTCTGATGAACATGTCTTCCAGAGAGTCACCATTTAACTGAAATACCAAGCAGGATATGATGTGGAAGTCTGTGCTAGCTGGTTCTGTATTTCTGGTGCATTTTAATGACTTAGAGTACCTTGAAGACCTCAACCTCCTTTGATGCTCCCGCAACCACCACCCCCCATCTTTTGATAAGTTCTCACGTCCACTGGGCTTTGTCTTCTATATTTAGCTGTGACATTTAAGAAAGTCTGCATTCAATTTATGTTGAGATAAATTATCATGGCTCATGTGCTTACTTGACTTTTCCACTGAAAAGGAAATTTGGGGAATCATGAATTATGTACACATCTGCTTTATCAATAGTATTTATATATTCTTCTGACAATGTAAAATGTAAAATCTAAAATTATAAAACAAGACACTGAATTACTAAAAGCTATCAGAGTGATGAATAATTATCATAAACATTGGCAGGACCTTGTTTTCTGTTAAGGTGGCTTGAAGCATGTTGTTTGTGGTTTTTTAAAATCTGATATATTTATTTTTATTTTACGTGTATGAGTGTTATGTCTACATGTTTGTAAGTGCACCTGTGTTGTGCAGTGCCTGTGGAGGACAGAAGAGGGCATTGGATGCCCTGGAAATGGAGTTACACATGGTTGTTAGCCGCCATGTGGGTACTAGGATTCAAACTCGGTCTTCTGTAAGAACAGCCAGTACTCCTAACTGCTGAGCCATCTCTCCTGCCCCAGGTTTTTTTTTTTACAAGTTAGATTGCTAAAATGTTATTTTAGGACAAGAGAATTTCAATATATCTCTAAGAATGTAATATTATAGAATCCTGTATATTTTAATTTTGTTTTACATTTCTTTTTTTATTACCTTATTTAGTGTATGTGTATGTATGTGTGTGTTTGTGCTTGTGTGTATAGGTGTTTGTATGTGTGTGTGCATATGTATGTGTTTGTATGTGTTTCTGTGTGTGTTTGTTCATATATGTTTGTGTTTGTGTATATGTCTGTCTGTATATCTGTGTGTATCTGCATTTTTCTGTGAGTATGTGTTTGTGTATGAATGTGTGTTTATGTATATGTGTTTGCATGTATGTGTACATTTGTACAGGTTTCTATTTGTACGTGTTTTATATATAAGCATGTTCATGTGTATTTGTATCTGTTTGTATGCATGCATGTATTTGTGTGTATATGTGTGTGTTTGTACATCCATGTGTTTGTGTGTATGGACGTTTGTCTGTGTATGTGTGTGTTTGCATGGGCACCACAGCATGCATGTGGAGATCAGAAGACAACTTGTGGAAATCTCTTCTCCCTACAGTGTGAGTTCTGGGGATCAAGTTACAATCACCAAGTTTGGTAGTAAACACCTTTATCCACTAAGCCCCATGCTGGCCCAATCCGCTTATTTTAATTAACACACAGATTAGCACATTTTCTACAGCACATTCACCATATTTAGCTTTGGTTGATTCTCCCTCTCCCCCCTCTCCTCTCCCCATCTCCCTGTCCCTCTGCCACTGTCCCTCCACCCCACAGTGTCTCCCTCCCACTTCCCTACTTTCCTATCACATGGTTTCTATTCTCCCCGCAGCCCTTCTCTTGGATGTTCGTCTTTCCCATCTCTTTGTCCCTTTCCAGTTTCCTGGCCTTTGGTCACACTTACTGACACACAAATGCACAATTAGAAGCCAGGATCTGCGCAGGAGGGAACACATAGCTTTTGCCGTTCTGAGCCAGGTTTGCTTCACTTACTGTGTTTTCCAATTCCATCCACTTTCCTTCACATTTCATAATTTCATTTATCTTTGTGGCTGAATCAGATCCACTGTGAATATGGACTACATTTTTATAATGCACTGATTAGTTGAGGAGCCCTTTATGTTTCAACAAAATATTTTATGTGTTCTCTCATTCATGCTTGTCCTAGCCCTGTAGGAAGATGCTCTTCCTCACTTCACAGAGGAAGACTAGGGCTCAAGCAGACCACGAGGCGCCCCCAACACCTGCAGTTAGTGCTGGACTTAAACCAGGGGCCACTTCCCCAGTTTTGCAAACCAGGGTGCATATTAAAATCACCAGGGGCATTGGGGCGGGTGGCGTGGAAAAGTCTAGATGCCAAAGCTTCACTCACAACAGTTAAAGCAGAATCTCAGAGTATGAGGCCAAGTCTTCAGAAGTGAAGAAAGCCAGGCCCAGGAAGGCAAAGAGTCTATGATAACTCACACGCATGGAGTCTCAAACATGCTTGTCTCAAAGGAGGTCTAAGGAAACAATATCACAACAACAAAATAACAAAAATTGATATACACTAGTAATAACTCACAATATCAATGGTCTCAATTCCCCAAGAAAAACACAGACTGATGAGTTGTATTAGAAAACAAGATCCATTGATTTGCTGCCTCCATGAAGCACAACTCAGCATCAATGATAGATACCACCTTGGGGTAAAGGGATGAACAAAAGTATCCCAAGAAAATGGAATTAAGAAACAAGAAGTAATAGCTATTCTAATATCTGACAAAATAGACTTCAAACCAGAACTAGTCAGAAGAGATGGAGAAATATATTTAATGCTCATTAAAGAAAAAAATCAATCAAATAGATTTCACAAATCTAAACACATATCCACCAAACACAGAGGTACTCAGTTTCATAAAAGAAACATTAGTAGACCTAAAGTCACAGAATGATCCCAACTCCATAACAGTGGGTGACTTCAGTATCTAACTCTCACCAATAGATAGGTCATCCAAAAAAGAACTAGATAGAGAAACCCAGGAATTAAATGACATCGTAAGTCAAATGGATTTAACAGACAATTAAAGAAAATTCCACCCAAAGAATATACTTTTTCTCATCAGTCATGGAACTCTCTCCATCATCAATCACATTTTAGAAAACAAAGCAAGTCTCAATAAGTTTAGAAAAATTGAAATAACATCCTGAGTTTTATCTGACCACAAAAGAATAAACCTGGATATCAACAACATTAGAAGTGGAAGAAAGTACCCAAACTCCTGAAAACTAAATAACACACTATTGAATGAAAATAGGATCAAGAAAGACAGAAGAAAGAAACTTGGAAATACTTAGAAATGAATGAAAATGAAAACACAACTTACCAAAATCTCTAGGACACAATAAATGCAGTCCTAAAAGGAAAGTTTATGCACTACATGCCTACATAAAAATAAACTGGAGAGTGAGGCTGGAGAGATGGCTCAGCAGTTAAGAGCACTGGCTGCTGTTGCAGAGAACCTAGGTTTGGTTCCCGGCACCCACATGGCTTGGGAATTGCGTGACATGGATGCATTTACATACATGCAGGCAATACTCTCATACACATAAAATAAAAATAATAACATTTTTTAAACTGGAGAGCTCTCATATCAATGATTTAACAATGCTTGTGAAGGTTTTGGAAAAACAAGAAAAAAAAAACCACACAAACAGAAGAGATGAGAAGAGACAACCAAGCTAAGGACGGAAGTTAATGGAACAAAAAACAAGAGATGATGTAAAGAATCAATGAAACAAAGAGTTGGTTCTCTGAAAGAATTAACAAAGTAGCAGGATCCAAAATTAACACACAAAAATCATACTATCCTTACATACAAATAACGAACATGCCAAGGAAGCCATCAGAGAACTGGTTCCATTCATGACAGCCTCAAAACCTATCCTGAAGTAAATTAACAAAATTTCATATCAACTAATGAGATAGAAGCAGTAATTAGGAATCTTCCAACCAAATAAACCTCAGAACCGGATGGATTCAGTGCAAATTTTATCAGACCTTGGAAGAAAATTTCTCACTAATACTCCTCAAATTATTCCATTCATTTTTAAAATATTTCCCTTATTATTTTTATTTTATGTCTATTAGTGTATTGCCTGCATGGATGTAAGTGAACCGATGTCCTGCAATGCCCAGGGAGGTCAAAAAGGGGCATCAGTTCCCAGTACCTGGAGTTAGAGATGGCTGTCAGCCTCCGTGTGGGCACTGGGAATCAAACCCAGGTCCTCTGCAAGAGCAGCCAGTGCTCTTAACTGTTGAGCCACTTCCCCAAACCCCCATTCATTCTTTTAATGAAACTATTATTACCGTAACACCAAAATCAAAGATACAACAACAACAAAAATAAAATTACAGGTCAATCTTCCTGATGAACATAGATGCAAAAATTCTCAATAAAATACTTGTAAACTTGAATCAAGAGTACAATCCATTCATGATAGCCTCGTAAACGATCCTGAAATAAACAGAGCAGAAGAGGTGAAGAACTTGCACAATAAAAACGTTAAGACACTGAAGAAGATACTGGAAGATGGAAAGACCTCACATGCTATTGGATATTGGTAGGATCGATATTATGAAAATGGTCATCCTACCAAAAACAATCTACAGATTCAATGCAATCCCCTTCAAAATTCCAATGCAATTCTTCACAGAAATTGAAAAAATAATCTTAAATTTCATATGGAAACAAAAAGAAAACAGGGTAGCCAAAATAATCCCGAACAATGAAAGACCTGCTGGAGGCATCACCATCTCTAATTTTGTTATAATACAAAACTGTAGTTACAGGAACACCATGATACTGACATAAAACAGCACATTGATCATTGGAACAGCATTAAGGGTCCAACTATAAGCCCACACACATATGGCCACCTGATTTATAATAAGAAAACCAAGAATACACATTGGAGAAAATACTGCATCTTTAACAAATGGTACTGGACAAAGTAGATAGCTGAATATAGAATTATTGGACTAGATCCACATCTAAACAAAACTCAACTCCAAATGGATTGAGGGCCTCGATATATGACCAGATATCATGAATCTGATAGAGAAGAAAGTAGCATTAGAACTTATAGGGACAAGAAAGGACTTTCTGAATGGGACCTCAAAAACAGCATGAAGATTTAAAAAAATCACATGAAACTAAGAAGCTTCTGTGAAGCAAAAGACTCCAGCATTTGAGTGAAGAGGCAACTAAGAAAACGGAAAAATTCCTGAATCAGCTATACATCTGACAGAGGGTTAATATTTAGAACAAAGAATACAAATAACCAAGCATAAATAAAACAACCAAACCACTTAAAAATAGACCATGAAACTATACATAGGGTCCTGAAGAGATGAAATACTAATGACTAAGAAACACTTTTGAAAGTATTCAACATCTTTATCTATCAGGGAAATGCAAATGAAAATTTCCTTGGCATTTCATCTTACCCCAGCCATAATGGATATGATTTAAAAGAAAGAACAACTGACAACAGATGTTGGCACAGATGTAGAAAAGGAGGAGCACTTGTTCAACTGTGGGCGTCCAAACTGGTACAACCAATATGAACCTCCTTGTGGAAGCGTCTCAAAAAGCTAAAAATTGATCTTCCACAAGATCCAGCATTCTCCCCCTTGGGCATATAACTCAAAGAATTCTACCTCCTACTACAGAGACACTTGCTCATGAGTGTGCATTTCTGCTCTATTCAAATAGCCAGGAAATGGTAACAACCTAGATGTCCATCAACTGATGGTTGAATAGGAAAAATGTAATACATTTACAACATGGAATATTATTCATCTATTAAGAAAATTCTGAAGCTTGTAGTTGAATGGATGGAACTAGAAACAGTCATTATGAGTCAGGTAACTCAGACCCAGAAAGACAAATATTGCATTGACTCCCTCAGAACATTATAAACTATTGCCATTATTCTTGATTACCCTCCAGAACTTGGCAGTAAGAGTCAGTTGCTGAAGTCATAAAGCATGGAAAAATCAAGTGGGTACTGACCATGTGGTTTCATCCCTGCAGTTTAGTTTTCCCAGTGCTGGAAGGTGCTATGTATGCTAAAGGAGAGTAAAAGTAATCATCAACTCCCCCCCTGTCTTTTGTGAACTATG
Organism: Eospalax fontanierii; assembly: GCA_035773235.1. NCBI lineage: Eukaryota > Metazoa > Chordata > Mammalia > Rodentia > Spalacidae > Eospalax > Eospalax fontanierii. Next base: position 54,135,236 of record CM069542.1, on the reverse strand, counting down.
AAAGCTATAGCAATAACTGGCCTAGGAAGATACGCCCACTGGTGAGTAGTGGCATGAATGTTATGGGAGTAACCATTCACTCTCTGATTGGATTTAAGGCCCTCTCCACAAGGTGGAACCCATACCTGGCACCCTTATGAGGGCCAAGAGCCTGTGGCTAGATAGATCGTAAACCTATGGGAGAACCTACTACTACTGTTCTCCTGAATGGACACAGTCTTAAAATGATTGCTAATAACTTGCTGCTGAACCTGTAGATTGTTACATCTTTCAACCATCAACAGAGAAGACTCTTCTTGCAACAAAATTGAGAGCCACAACTGGCCAACATGTAGAGACTGCAGAGAGCTCAGTCCCAAATGGGACATCCTTGTCACACCTCTTCCCAACAAGGTTCAGGTACCTTTGCAGAAAGGGAGACAGAAAGACCATAAAAGCCAGAGGTGGTGGAGGACTGTGAAGAAGCAATGTTTCTGAGAAGCAGGGTGGTTGCCCATATGAACTTACAGTGATTGTCACAACATACCATATATTTTGATCATATTTAGAAAATTTCCCCCATCTGCACTCTTGCTCTGCCCCACACAATTTCATGTAATCTATTTTACACACACACACACACACACATACACACACACGTGTGTGTGTGTGCATACCTATACAGTCAAACTCATATACCCGAACCCAAATGCCCTTCGGTGTGGGTCCATCCACTGGAGCCTGGGTAACCTACCAAGTGTCAACATCCTTAAAGGAAATTGACTCTACCATCTCAGGTAGGGTTGGGGTTTCTTTTATTAATATATTTCTTATTGAATTTTTGTGTGTTTCATACATATCTTAATCCTTTATACCCTCTGCCCCACTGACACCTTCCCATACTGTTCCTCCACACACACTGGATTTAACACACTGCCCTTTATGTTAAGGCCTATCAAGTCAAGTCTGTGTCCACTGATGCCCTTCAACGCAAGATTACTCATTGGGGTCTAGTCAGCCTATCTAGAGATACACTCTTAAAGATCAAGTCTTCCTCACCCAGTAGTAATCATGTGCCCAATAGTTCTTCAGCTAAAATCAGGATCTGCTGCCCATTTCTACGATTCTATGCTAGGTTTTTGTCTGCTTGAATTTGCATGTGTCTTGTGCATGAAGTCATCATTGCTGTAAGTTCATATGAAAGATTCCAGGAGATTGTAAGGCTCTATTTCCATATGTTCATGAACCTCCTCTCCTGGATCTTAGAGTCTTTCTGTTCCCGCTTCCTCAATGGTCCCTGAGTCCTGGGTTCATGACCCTCTATTGCATGTCAGAGCTTCATTGATGAGAGTCGAGAGATTCATTAGTATTCTCTCTACCCCTTGTTCCACTATGTTCCGTGAGTCTTAGGTAAAGAGGTACCATTGTAGATGTGTCACTTAGGGTTAGGCTTTTCACAGACAATCTCTGTCATGACCAGTTGTGGAACTTTGTAATAGTCTCTGTCTCTTGTAAAAGAATCTTCTTTCATGAGTGATGGCTGGCATACTTGTTTGTGAATACAAAAATTACTTTTGCACATAGTAATAAGTTACATTTGTCTAGGGATGTGACAACCTTGGGTTTTCTTAAGATCTTTGACCTCTCTAGCCATATATATTTGGCTATGTTTAGAGTACTAAACATGAGTTCCATGCCATTGAGGGACTTTTAAGTCCAATTAGGTAGCTGTTGATTAGGAATCCCCAAGATAAAAGTGCCACTGCTGCCTCCATATAGTTTGCTGAGCGAGTCACTGTTGTGGTTATTAAGCTCTAAAGCTGCAATTGGACCTTCAATTGATGCTTTTCCTTGGCAGTTTGCATAGCGTTCTCCAAAACTATGAGAGATGACCTTCAGAGGGGTGGCTTTCAGGTCAGTTCAAGTTCCATTGCCCTAAGTCCTGTGTCTGAACTGGGTCTTATCCTCAGCAATAGGGTCTTGCCTTCAAGTTCTGGGAGGCAATCAAGGGCTGTGGGAATAGCTTGTGTCATTTTGGGAGTCTCTTGGATCACCCTGGCCAACAACTCAAAGGGATGTTTCCCCTGTCTGGCACTGTTTCTTGTTATGTAGCCTTCAATTATATACATGGACTCATGTAGAGATATTGTATATGTAATTTTTCAGTAGACTTTTGAACTAAAATGATTTTCTCTTCTTTTTTACACCAGTTAGGCATTGTTTATCAATCCTTTCTTTCTCTCTGTCTAGCCCTGCCTTCTCCCTCCCCAGTTAATGTACCTCCATTTTTCTCATTTGTCCCTTGATAATACCTGTCTCCTATAGCTCACCTCTCACGTCCCCCCTCCCCCTCCTGTTTAAACACCCCATTTTGCCCATCTCCCCCTTAGTGACACCTGTCTCCTACTGTTCTTCTCAATCAGTTCCTTCTTTATCTCCCTACCTTTCCATTTCCTGGCTCCTGCAGTTACATCAAGCTATGTATAAGGATTTGTAATGCTTATGACTGTTCTTTTAAATTCTGCGTCCTCGGTTATCTCTAGGGAGTTCTCATTATAGAACTCTTCTATAAGATTGATGATGTTTGATAGGAACATATTATTTTGCTTTTCATATTGCTTTTTTCATTGTGATTTTGGCATGTGGATTTCTTTTGTTTATGATTCTGGTATGCATCTCAAGTCTTCCTTTGTTGAGTTTGAAGACTGATTTTGTTTGTGTTCTTGATGTGCCTCGGTTGTTTTCTGATTGGATATGAAAAGCTGGTTGATCTAGGCTTCAGGTTCTCTTTTTGATTTTATATTAGAGGGACTGATGTCTCTCAGGAGCTCTCCAGGAATGTGACATGGCCATGGCTGGTCAGGAGCACTTCAGAAGTCTCAGATGTGTAGTGCCAAGGTCCAAGGAAAAGAGATGGGAGATGGAAGTACTGGTCCCTAATAGTTATCAGGGAAATCTCAGCCCTGGAGCAGTAGGAGGAACTGCACAGGGTCCCAGAGCAGAGGGATGGGCACAACACGATTTGGAAAACTTGGCAGGTGTAAGCCCAATTCAGCCCCTTTCAGGCAGTCTGCAAAGGTCGGGGTCCCTATTAGCTAGCAGAGAATCCTTGCCTTGGGGCAGTGGGAGGGACTGCAGGTGGTCCCAACGTAGGCATGACTCAATTTGGGAAGCTCACTACCAAGTGGAAGCCGACTCAGGCACTCTCTGGTTGTCTGCAAAGGCCTGTGGCCCCTGCCAGCCAATGGAGAAGCTGGTCCAGGGGCAGTGGGAGGGACCGCAGGGGTTCCCAATGTAGGGGGATGGGCACAGCACCATTTGAGAAGCTCACCAGGAAGTGGAGACCAGATCCTGAATTGGAGTTTCTTACCCAGCTCTCCAGGTCCATGCTGGGATTTTGTCCGACTGGAGCTCACATGGGACTTTTGCATAGGTAGAAAGGTTAAACAGGGTAGAGAATGAGAGGAAACGGTAAAGGAGGGAGTATGGTGAGGGATAACTAACATTAAAGGCCTCTAGGAAACATCCATACAGAAACCTACCGCTATAAAGCAGTTTTAGACAATACATTTGTTTATCCATTCAGCCACAAATGAGCATTTGAATTATTTAGACCTGTTTTTGTATATACAGATGCTATGAACAACATGTACTGAGGTCATTTGAGTACTTGCTATATGTAGTGGAATATTATTTAACTATGAAATCAGATGAAATACTGGAAAATGTTGCAATATAGGTGAACCTTGAAAACATTATACTAACTGAAAAGGTCAAACATGAAGGCCAACTGTTTTCCTCTTTAAAAAGGAAAATTTTTAAATATGCCAACCTCGCAGAAACAGACAATAGGAAGGCTGAGGTGACAAGGGACAAATAGATGTGGTCATCAAGTACAAAGTTCCCATTAGAAGACTAGGGTAGTAGGTTTCAAGGAACTAGTATACACTGCAAAAACAGATGTTTAACTCTTGGTAACACAAAAATAAGTAAATTAATGAGGTAATGGATTTTTAATTAGCAGAACTGACTGTTTCTGAGTGTACACAGAGATCAAAGCACTGCTTTGTTTCCTGCAGATGCACACAATAAATTTTGCCTGTTAAGAAGAAACCAGGATGAATAGGAGAGAAAGAAAAGGGAAAGAAGAAATGGAAGTGGAGAGGAGGGGAAGAACTTGAAAAATCCCTAGGCAATTTTAGTGTGCAACTAACTCTGAGAACCAATAAATTAGCATCCTTTCCTGAACATTGCTAACCTTCAGAATCAGCCTCTACTCTCTCATCTGTTTTTATTTTAAATTTTACTTATTCTTGAAAGGTCCGTGCATGTATACAATGTATCTTGATGGTCTTCACCCCTCCTTCCCCTCCAGTCCCCCCAGCATCGTGTCTCTCTCCCAACTTCATGTCCTCCCTTTTATCATTTTTATTTATTTTCATTAATTTATTAATTTACTTTTCTTTTTAAATTGAATTCTGGGTCTTCTGCAAGAGCAGCCAGTACTCTTAACTGCTGAGCTGTCTCTCCAGCCGCTATTTTTTTTTTAAAGGGTCTACAGGAGAAGATCACTTTTCTTACAGATACCAGTCTTTCATAATAGGGGAACATGTGACTATTCACACTTAAATTTATCTTTAAATATCAGAGGGATCTCCACTCTTCCTATGGAAATGATAAATACAGTGTTAATAGTTTGGCTTATCTTTTTTGTCCTACTGGGACTAGCATGGGACTGGTGTGAGAAGGAGCCTAACTCTCTGAACACTTGTCTAGATGTCCCTTCCACATGGAGGATCTGAGGACTGCTGGATGTGAAAGCGTTTTACATTTCTCTGCTTGGCTTCTGGGACTGAATAAGAAGATGGCCAATTATTCAACTGTGACAATGAAATGTTCTGTGTTCAAACAGGCTCTGGGGAGAAGCAATGCTGGGAAATGTAAACTTGTAGCACAATGCAGTTTTTCAATTACTAAGAGACATTTTCCTTATAAAGTTGGACTATAAATAAAAAATAAGTAAATGAAATATTCCCAGAATACAAGTGTGTTCACAGACTGAAGGTGATACCAACAGAAAGAATATAACGAAATGAATTTTTTAAATGGCAGTTCCTATATCAGAGCTTAGGAGTAGAAGTGTACTTCGTGACTCTACACACAGACACGCCCACCTCAGCTTCCCAGACATCAAAACGGAACGTGCTGCTGAAATCCACACAAAGCCGAGAGAGTTTGGGCTTCATTTTCTCAGAAGAAAATCAAACTTTTATTACTACTGACCTCATTCCCATTGCTATATTTTAAGCAAAGTATATTTAAATACGAGTGCTTAGGTGACTGATTCTATCAGAGTCATTCATTTCTTAGGAGTTGAAATAGAAGAGTAGAGAGCTCTTTCCAGAAAGTCATTCTCATCAAAGGAATGCCTGGTTCCGCGATGTGGCTTCCTACCACTACATGAAATCTCAGTTCTCTGAATTTCTCCGACGACCTCTCTACCCATCTGACTCACCTATTTCCCAGCATGCTCTGTTTCACCTAGCCTGTTCCTGCCTGTTGCTGTGTCCATTCCTTGACCCCAATGGCTAGAACTATACTGTCTATGCTGCTTTCTCAATTGGGTTCCTTTTCTCTCCTGTTTCTGGAAAGAGCAGGATCATCTTTAAAGCATCCTTTGGTTCATTACCCTCCATGAAGCCTCCTCTGTCTCTGCTGGATGATGTTGATTTAAGACCCACTCCCCTCACAGTGCCATGATGGCCATATGGGTTCCTGGCTTTTGTTCAGTTTCTTGCTTCCTGCAGGAGCCTTGCTCTCACATGCTCCCTGAGTGCATACAGATGCTGGCGTTGAGACCCACAAAACCACAACAGGCAAAGTGCTTACTGTGTAAGGCCAGAGTTCACCAGAACCTAAAGGAAACGATGATGGAAAAATTTGTGGATTCACCTGTCTGAGCCACAAGACACCCAAACATTTGGGAAAACATTTTTCTTAGTGTGTCTGTGATTCTTTCTTGACTCAACTAATATTAAATGGTAGACTGGATAAACAGATTGCCTTCCATAATGAAAACGGGCCTCATTCAATCTGCTGAAGATCTGAATGGACAAAAGAATTCAGGTGAGGGATGGGGAGATGGCTCAGCGTGTAAAGTGTGTGCTGTGCAAGCATAAAGAACTGAGTTCAGATACCTAGCACCCATGTAAAAGCCACACATAGTGGTGTATTCCTGTAACCCCAGCACTGAAGGAGAGACAAGCGGACCCTGAGGATTTACTGGTCAGTCAGTCTAGCCAAAATATCAAGTTCCAGGTTCAGACAGAGATACTGCCTCAAGAAAATGAGGGGGAAAGAATTTAGGAAGACACTTGAAGTCAACCTCTCCTACCGCCTATCTGCCTTTGGAATATAGGTTTTCTCCTACCTTTGGACCCAAACTTGAACTCACAGAACTGGAATCAGTTCTATTTGGTACTCAGGGCTTTGAACTTAGACTGGAGCAATACTAGCTTTCCTGTCTCCAGCTGCTTACAGCAGATCTTAAGAGCATGGGAGGAAGTTCCTTGTAATCAGTTGTACACATTCAGCCTTTCCTCACTGAGTTCCACGTCTGTGGGTTTAAACAATTGCAAAGGGTTTGAGGAAAACAAGTGCACCTGTACTGTGCATTACAGACTGTTTTGTCATTGTTCCCTAAATAATGTAACTATTCGTTTATTAAGCTAATATCCATTTATTCCCTAAACAAGAGCAACTATTTATATAATAGTACTTGCATCATATTAGTAATCTAGAATTAACATAAAGTATGAAAAAAGATGTATATAGATTGTATACAAAAGCTATAGCATTTGATAGATGAACATCTGTAAATTTGGTTATATCCTTGGAGAAGTCCTAGAATCAGTTCCCTATGCACACACGAGAGAGAGAGAGAGAGAGAGAGAGAGAGAGAGAGAGAGAGAGAGAGAATTATTCCTGGAAAATTTAGCCTTTGCATAGCACTCTAGATGTTATTATGTCAAGATGGAAGGAGGCTCCTCAGCAGCTTTGCAAATGTCTGTGATGTGCTAGGGTAGTCAGCTGAACTTTCTGTGTCCCTGCTGAATCATCAGAAATATATAACTTGGATTTACTGCTCCTTCAAGATTCATCTGTATTTAAGACCCTGTGACTGATTTTCTCATTACTCACTAGATAGACCTTTGCCCATCGATTTAACACCATGTCAGCATCACTAAATTCAACAAAATGCACAGGTCGGCCCTTTCTGCTCACGTGGAAGTCCCTGGATTCTATGATCTGCCCAGAATGGCAGTAACTGTCTCGGTTGAGGGATGGTCCACTTTTCACTCACAGCAAGCAGACTAGGCACCTCCTGTACCAATCCACACCAGATCCATGGGCTCTGTGTCCAGTGGTGTGTGAGGAACCAGTGCCACTCATCCCTTTTCCTCCATGGATTAGAGGTGACCCTGAACAGAAGGAGCCTTCTACTCTGCTGATGTAGCAATCTGAGAACCTCGGAGAGGCTGTAAGGAAGGCAGGCCAACATCTGTCTCAGCTGTGTAATCCTCAGTCAAAAATATTTCATACCCAGGAGCTAGAGAGATGGCTCAGCAGTTAAGAACTCTGGTTTCTCTTACAGAGAATCAGGGTTCAGTTCCCAGCACCCACATGGTGGCCAACAACTGTCAGTAACTCCAGTTCCAGGGAATCCAACACCCTCTTCTGATCTCTGCAGGCATGCATGGGTGCACTTACATGCATACAGGCAATACACTCATATGCATAAAATAAGAAAAATAAATAAAATACTAAAAGAGAAGAAGCTTTGAACTTTGAAAAAAAATATTTCAGGCCAAAACCTATCTGGTCTCTCAAGGTTATAGCCTAAAAACTGAGTATGCATGGGGCTGGAGAAAAGGCTCAACAGGTAAGAGTATATAATGCTCTTGCAGAGGACACAAGTTCAGTTCCCAGTGTTCATGCTGAGTGACTCACAACTGCCTATAACTCCAGCCCTTGAGGATGTGGTGCCCTCTTCAGGCCTCCATGGGCACCTGCATTCACATGTAAATACCTACACTTAGAGACACACAAACGCAAACACAAATAATTGAAAAGAAAGGAACTTTAAAAAAAACAACAACACATCTCTGTCTACTCCATTCCTGACCCTCTGCCACCCAGAGCTATGAATGAAGAGAGAAATCCTCCACTCTAGCTGAACATAATAAGCACATTGGGAACTTTCAAAAGACAACTGTGTTGCAGTATTAGTCTCACGTTGTGTAATTACCCAAATAAAGTATCCAACTCGGTGGTTCTAGGTATTTTCAGAGTCCTTCAGCCTCATCCCAGTTTTGGAACGTTTTTATAGCCATATGAAAAGAAATCCAGTGGTCTTTAGCCATCACTCTCTACCCTCACTTGGACTACACCCTTCAGCCTTGAGCAACCAGGAGTCCACCTTTTTGCCCTATACTTTTGTCTGTCCTGAGTATTTCATACAAATGGTCTCATATATTCTGGGCTCTAACGTGACTTGCTTCCTTGATCTAGCATGATTTCCCAAGGCCCATATACCAACACACTCCCTTTTTTCATGGTTGAAATATTCAGTGTGTGGCTAGACCTTATTGTTTTTCTCTGTCCATCAGTTGATGACGATTTGGGTTGGTTATTCTTTTAGTTCATTATAAACAGTGATTGTATAAACCTCCTTAGACAAGTTTTGGGTGGGCATACGATTTCATTCCTCTTGGCATATTCTTAGGAGTGTTACTAGATCAATAACTCCTTCGATTTGCACTTTCCTGATGCATAATCTTTTATTATGCTGCATCTTTTCATGCATTTTTGGCCATTTGCTTGTCTGCATAGTTAGATGATTTTTCATATTTTAATTAGGAAGTCTTTTTAAATTTTTTTTTTATTTTGTGTTTATGAGTGTGTCACTTGCATGTAAGTGAACCCATGTTGTGCAAAGCCTGCAGAGGCCAGAAGAGGGCATCAGAGCCCTAGAACTGAGTTATGTACAGCTGTTAGCCACCATGTGGGTGCTGGTAACTAAATCCAGGTCCTCTAGAAGAGCAGCTAGTGCTCCTGACTGCCAAGTCCTCTCTCCAGCACCCAGGAAGTCTTTATGACAGGTCTAGCTATGTGGCCTGGGCTGCCTTCTAATTCATAATTCTCCCGCTTTGGCCTCTCGAGTGTTGGACTATAAGCACGTCTGACTATGCCTCTGCAGGCTGTTCCTCTTCTTAAAGGATGGACACATAGGACATCCTTACATATTCTAAAGGATGGACGTATACGTATAGGACTTCCTTACATATTCTAGCTACATGTCCTTTATGCGGTGCATTGTTTGAAAATGTTTCCTCCTTTTCTAGGGGTTGAAAGCTTTTCGGTAATACTGGATCGAACGACTCGTGTTTTTCCAGTGTGCAGACGGGAACAGAGCTACTGAGTTAGAACAGCTGCCACTGCTGCGTCCCAGAACCAACGACTCTGACTTCCAGAACAACGCCCCCATTCACAATGCCTATTGCCAAGCACATGAAAAAGTTATTTTGAGATCTTTCTAACCTTTGCTGTTCTAAAACTTTGATCAAGGCACTAAAGTTTACCCAAAGTATTTCTTTAACTGTAAACGTGAGAAAAAAAGGCAATGTCTTCTATAAGTACTCTGCCAGCTGTTCTGAGGCTCATATAGCATCCCACACACACCAACATGCCCAGTCAGGATGATGGTCTTTCAGCTCATACATGTGTCGCCCTGGACCAACCATTCTTCCTTTAACAATAGGCATCACTATGTCCAGAAGGCTCTGATGTTATTAGATGATCAATGTGATCCTTCCATCCCCTTAGAATGCTCGTGCCGGTCTGAGGGACTCACTTCCGGTCCCTCAGACTGCCCGTGCCCACTCATCAGTTCATTTGCCCTGTAATTTGCTGCTTCATTCCAGGTCTGGGTTCGGGAGATGCCCCTGCTCTGAGCATGTGTGTGTCCTCCACAGGGTGCACAAGTGAAAGGAACAACAAACCAACACACAGCACTCCAGACAGTCAGCAGTGCTACGAAGGAGGCCGGGGTGGGCTGTCCTCGGCAGGGTGGACGGTGGCACATCCTTCACGCTGGCTAACGGAGATGCACAATGCGAAAATGACTTGCTGAATGCACACAACACCTAAAGAGAAGGTGCTTTCTGACTTCCCACACAGACTCACAATCCGTCGATTGACATTCCATGAATTAAATAGTGTCCCCTATATTTAGGTATTGAAACTTTAACCCCTAATGGGGCCTATGAGAGGGAAATTAAGGGGCCCTGATATCACGATCAGATTAGAGTCTTTATAAGAAAGCACCAGGGCCAGCGAGATAGCTCAGTGGGCAATGGCGTCTGCTGCCCACCAAGCTTGATCATGCGTTTCATCCCCAAGACACAGTGCAAGGAGAGAACCAACTCCCACAAACTGTCATCTGACCTGTAGAAGTACACCATAGTATGTGCATATATATATAAATATATATATAGAGAGAGACATATACACATACATACAAATCTAATGAAAAAATCTTAAAAGACCAAAATCAATCTCTCCTCTCTCTTTCTCTCTCTCTCTCTCTCCCCCCTCTTTTCCCACCCCCAGCAGTCCCTCTAACATTCACGCTGCCCAGACTCTTAATAAACAAGCCAAGCTACTCATCTGCATGGCCAGGTAGGTTGAGAACCACTAAGAATAAAATAAGAGTTACAGTTGGAAATCTAGAAATGGGCAATAAGTGATGCCTGTCTTTAATGGGCAGTAAGTGATACCTATCCTTCATGGACTCATTCTCAGACACAGCCTTCACAGATGACCTGTTCAGCTAATGCAGTGGCTTAGCTTTGACTTTTACAGAGACTATCAGGCCCCTATATTTGCAAACATTTCAAAAGAGATTTAAACAGTACTGGCTGGTGTCCTGTTCTTTGGGCACTAGCTGGATATGATGGTGGACAAGGGGCAGCTGGGGAAAGACAGGCTGTTATTCTCATTCTCAGGCCAGGTGCTTCCCTGGGCTGTTCACTCAGTGTGGAAGCAGCAGAGCATGGGCTTCGCTCCTAACACCACAGACCTGGGCATAGTAACCCCATTATTTTATTAAATTAATGATAGAAAATTCCTCTTATCTGGTGCTCTAACATTGCCATCTTATTCTTGAAATTGAAAAGGGAAATTGGGAGGCTTGATTTTTATTTTCTAAGAATGCCTGCCAACAAAAATACTGATATTTAAAGCCAGAACCTGGGGTATAGGAAGATGAAGAAGATCGCATTAGAATTCAGTTTATCCAGCATTTGTCAGATGTAAATGCTATATAAATATGGGCTAGGTTTTGAAAGATATAGAAAAATTTATAGCTCACTGTCTACTATCTACTAAGATGAATGAGACCCTCAGAAAATATTCAAAAGCAATGTCAAGTAAGGATCCAGAATATATGTGCCAAGGTACTGAATTTCTCCCCCATTCCTGCCAAAGGGCCAGCGAAGGTTATGAAAGGAAGAAAAACTCAATTCCCATATCCATATATATGTGTATATATATTCACAAACACACAGGTATGTATACATGTGTGTGTGTTCTTCAGTTTGCATTGAGATTATATCCCAGCAAACCCACTGTACATTGAAAATATCATTAAACTGAATTTTTTATTTATTATTTTTATGTATACGAGTATACTGCCTGCATGTGTGTGAGTGCGACTATGTCGTGCAATGCACATGGAGGTTAGAAGAGGGCGTTCGAGCTCCTGGAACTGGAGTTATGAATGGTTGTTAGCTACCATGTGGGTGCTGGGAATTAAACCTGGATCCGCTGCAAGATCAACCAGTGCTCTTAGCTGCTGAGCCATCTCTTTAGCCCCCATTAAACTGAAATTTTCTTTAATAGGTATAACTTCTTCTCATTGACCTAGCTGATCCTTTCCTGCCTTAAATATGTTCAGAACTCTTAAATTAGCCTACAGTTGGGTAAAATCATCTCACACAAAGTCCATTTTAGAATAAAGTATTGGCTATTTTATGCAGGAAGCAAAAACAACAATTCTTTGTGTGCATTTTTCACATTGTCAAACATGGAAAGGTTATAAGCTGAAGCATTGCCAGTCTGAGACCATATTTATGCACTCTAGAAGCTTGAAGGATTGATGATGTCACTTAGAAATAGTGAAGGAAGGCCTGATTGAATGGAACGAAAAATCGGTCTATTATGCTATCTACACAGAAAGATCAGCGGAGGGGCATCAGGCAGCAGTTCATGAAAACCCCATAGTGCACATGATGGAGCAGAGAAAGGAGTGGGTCAGGGGCAGGGGACATATCCTCCATGTCAGCACCCATAGAGGCAGAGGGTTCTCCAGAGCCGTGGGTGTGTAGAAGGGATCCACTGGGGACCAAATCATGACAGAACCCTCAGGGGGAACTTTCTTGTGCCTGAGGTATCCAGCAGCTCCAGCTGGCTTCTAGATACTTCAGTAACCTGTGTTCACCTTGACACAGAGCTGTTGATAAGATCTACAGTGAAATAAAACACAGGAAAGCTGTGCGCTCCCATCTTCTTCCTACTAGAAGGAGAGAGGCAGAGCCATCTGCTCTTTTCTCCCCTGTCTGTGGCTCTCTGTGCAGTTGGCGTCGCAGTTCAGATTCAGTTCAGATATGCAGCTATGGACAAGACATATTCAAGTATTTGTTTTAAATCGTGTTAAGAAACCTTTAACATTTCTAAATATTTGACATGCCAATTAATTAACTAATTAAGTGGGTTTTTGCCAGGGGTGGTTGAACAGGTCTTGAACATGTCAGACAAGTGTTCTATCTACTGAGCTATGTCCCTAGCACAGACACATCAAGTTCTGACAGAAAAAATATTCAAGTTTTCCATGTGATTTTAGATTATTGATTTCTTCTTCAAGTCAAGTCCTGTTCCCTTTGACTTTTGTACTTTAAGACTAATTTATTAGGTACATAGTGTTCATAACTTTTTCAAGTTTGCAGGTCTTTTTTTTTGTCAGAGAAACATAATGTTTCATGCTTTGTTTGGATCTGTTTTTCTTCTTTGTTTTGAGGTGGGTTGTTTGTTTCCGTTCTGGAGACTGAACCCAGGACCTGCCACACATTTAGGCAAGCACTGTGCCACTGAGCCACATGCCCAGCCTTTGGGATTTTGAGACAAGGTCCTACTATGTAGCCTATACTAACCTCCAATTTGCAGTCCTCCTGTTACCAAGTGCCAGAATTTCAAGTGTGTACCACCACACCATGCTCTGATACCTTTTTAAAAGACAATTTTGAGCTGTGCTTCACATGGCATCTATTTTACCCCATTTAAAATATCCAAGTTCAGCTGAAAGTTTCATCCATATTGTAGCACACATCAGTGCCTCACTCTTTTTATGAGTAGATAATGTTGCACTGTCTGGACGTACCACATGTTCCTTTGGACGGCTAAACTGTTTCCCAGTTGTAGATATTATGGATAACAGTGCTATAAACATCTGCGTACTATTCCATGTGGTCATGCTGGTTAAGAACATGCCTAGGAGTGGAGTTGCTGGGTCCTATCAATACACTGCTTATTCCTTAAAAAAAAAAAAGTGGTATGCACGCACGCGCGCGTGTGCGTGTGTGTGTGTGTGTGTGTGTGTGCGCGCACAAGGGTACAGGTTCCTGCAAGGAACAGAAGAGGGTGTCAGATACCCTGGAGCTGGAGTTTCAGGCAGTTGTGAGCTGTCCAGATTGGATGTTAGATAGCAAACTCCTGTCCTCTGCAACAACACTACAGGCTCTTAACCCCTGAGCCATCTCTCTAGCCCCTGTTAATTTATTCTTAAAACATATATGCCTCCATCAAATATAAAGTCCACAAGTCAACCCTGGGAAAATCTTCCTTTGGAAAGATAAAAAGAATGCCAATGAAACAACCATGTTTCATATCAAGAGGAACAGACAATACTTTCTGAAATCCACAGTTACCCAAAATAGGGGCATTCTAAATATTTTGTTATTTTTATTTTATGTGTATAAGGGCACTGCCTGCATGTACGCAAGGTGCACCCGTGTCATGCAGTGCCCACGGTGCTCAGAAGAGGATGATATAGAATGGAATCGGAGTTATGGCTGGTTTAGCTGCTATGTGGGTGCTGGGAACCGAACCCAGGTCCTCTACAAGAGAATCCAATATTCTTAACTGCTGAACCATCTATCCAGCTTTCAAACAGGGACATTTTAAAGAAATTGTGTCATCTTCATTACCAATTTTAAAGGAACACTGAAGATGTGAAAGCAAACCAGGTATTCATAAGAAGTAAAATACAGAAGACCACAGTTTCTGAAAGAAAATATTCAATGTGGTATTGATACTAGTATACACCACGTACGATCTCATCACTGGAGAAGACAAATTACAAAATAATGTGAGAACCCAGAAGAAATGGGAAAAATAAATATATAAGATACAAAGAAGAAATTTAAACTGAGGCGTGGTGATACACACAAGGCATGCCCAGGGAGTTGGAGGCAGGAAGACAAGGAACGTGACCGTACCTTCTACTACATAGTAACTTTGGAGAAAGTCTGTGCTATATGAGACCCTGTATCATAAAATGCATGTGTACATACATGCCAGGCATGCCTGTAAGTTCAGCACTTGGATGGTGGAGGAAAGATGATTAAGAGTTCAAAACCTGAGCAGTGGCTACATAAGAACTGTCTCAAAAAAGAAAAGTCAAATAAAATGTGTTTAATATTCCCAGGCATGAAAGAATAAAGTGAAATTATGACATGTAATTTTCACAACTTCAGTGGAATGTATTTCTACACTAATGAAAGATCGAAGTCTGCTGGTTAAAAAAAAAACAGCCTGTGATCTTCAACGGCAAGGTTGAAGACAAAGTAGCATTTTTTTAAAGGTCAAATAAAATGTTCAAAAAGCATCCAGTTGGAAAAAAGCAATCAGGTTCAAAGGAAGGAACGCAGAGGTAGTGTCAGCCCTACTTGCTACATTCAGTGCTGTAGGAGAAGGAAGCAGAGTGGCAGAGTCTAGAGGGGAGGTGCTGAGATCCCAGAATTCTTCCGCCCACTCGAGTGTACTCGAAAGAACCATAGCAGACTTCTCACACCTTCAAGGGGCTGGGAAGTATGTCATACACACTAATATAGGAAGAGCTCCTGCAAACACTGGACTGCATTACATTCTTAAACAGGAGTAAAGTCATAAGACACACAGTGTGACACTCAACCTCATCAGATACAGATTGCACTAGTCTACGATGAATACAAACAAAATATTTTAAGGAGAGGGGCTGGAGAGATGCTCATCAGTTAAGAGCACTGGCCCTCTTCCAGAAGGCCAGGTTTGGTTCCCAGGACCACGTGGCAGCTAATAACTATCTGTAACTCCAGTTCCAGGGGATCTGACACCCTCTTCTGACCTCCTCAGGCATTGTACAACATGGATGTACTTACAGACATAGAGGCAACACACTCATACACATAATAATAAATAAAATATCAAAAATTATTTTAAGAAGATATCTATATTATGAAAGTAATGATGAGTCTGAAAACCCATCACCACCATAAAAAGTTTTGAGAAGGGTCTGGAGAGATGGCTCAGGAGATAAGAGTACTGTCTGCTCTTCCAGAGGACCTGAGTTCAGTTCCCAGGACCCATATGGTAGCAAATAACTGCCTGTAACTCCAGTTCCAAGGGATCCACCGCCATCTTTTCTGGCTTCTGTGGGGACTGCACAACATGGGTGTACTTACCTAAGATGGATATTTTAATCTTGTACATATGAATAATCATACAAAAATGTAAATATGTAAATCTTTCTACAAAATGAGAAAGATTATCAATTCATTTCATGAAATCAAAGCCAACTATATGTTATTAAAAACAAATACAGAAGACATACAGAAAAATCAAAGCTTTTAAAATGACAAGGATATAAATACAAAGATGCAAACAGGGGCTGGGGAGATGGCTCAGTGGGTAACAGTGCTTACTATGAAAGCAAAAGGATCTCAGTCCAAATCTCAGCGCCGACATAAAAGTCAAGCATGTTCCTTCACACCTGTACCCCAACACTTGGGGGCGGAGACAGATGGATCTGGGAAGCTTGTTGACCACCCAACCTAGCCTAAATTCTGGTCCAGTCAAAGGCCCTGTCTCAAACAATAGAGCAGTAGAAGGCACTCAGTGTCCTCTGGTCACTGCATTCATGTTCAGACATATCTGTGTATAAACATGCGCATGTGCGTGCACACACACACACACCCCAAATAAATACAAAAAATAAGGGTCAGGGAGATGGTTTACCTTGTGAAAATCACTAGCTGCATAAGCCTGATGGCCTGAGTTCAATCCTCAGAACTCACATAAAAAACAGATGTGATGATATACATCTGTAAACCCAGCACAATGATTAGATGGGAAGTGTCTGGAAGTACACACACACACACACACACACACACACACACACACACAATATCCACACAAGGAAAGAACCCCAAAGCCAGAAATGTTACATAAGAAAAACTTCCTTTATATGCCTAAATATATAACTAAAATTTAAATGCAGTTATCACAAACTTTTCTCTGCCATAGAACATTGTACCAAAGTATACATAACACAATCTGTGGCAAATGCTAATGGAAAACCAGAGAAATGAAATGGCAGTGGAATTTTCTCAAGCACACGCCCTCGGTCCATGAGAAAGAGACCTACAGAGAGTAGGGGCTTACCATTATGCTTAATAAGAGAGATTAGACAAACATCATAGCACTTTGCCATTTAAACATAAAAGTCACTTTGTTCCCAAAGCTTGCAAAAGTTGTTGGCATAATTTCCAAAGTCATTTTCTTAGGCCTTAACAAAAACCAAAATCAATACAGAGGAGCAGAAATTGTACATGCCACAATCCCCTGACCAATGCAATAAAATTAAATTTAATAGAAAAAAATGAAAGAGAGGGAGTCACATGCTCAGAAGTACTCCGAAACCCCTGGACAATGTTCTAAATTATTCTGCGATCAAGATAAGGATCAATATTACTATTACAGATGGTTTAGATTATTATATATTATATATTAGCATTTCAAGATGCTGCTAAAGTTATATACAAATGTGCCCCAAATTTCACAGCGAAAATTATTCTCATGTGGCATAAACAGCTGTGGAATATAGTAATAGGAAGAAGGTCCCTCATCTTGTTTTAAGAAGTTAACATACTTTGGTATTCGATCCTAAAAACAATAGCTTTAGAAAGACTACAAAAAATACAATAAAGTTGTTTAAAGAATAATAGACCACAGTCAAACAAACCTTGTCTGAAGACACTAAGGCAGACTTGGTATTTAGAATCTACTAATATAAATCATCTCAACAAATCAAAGAGCAAAATCTGTATGTTGGTCCCATTAGACATTGAAAAGTATCTGTCTCTGTCTGACACAAGTATTTGATGAAGAAGCAGAGACATAATATCCATTACATAATAAAGAATATTTACTGCAAACCCAGAGCCAATATTGTTCTTATATAAATACATTACAATATTCTTGGCATCTCTAGGAGAAATATAAAAGATTTAAGTAATGAAATTTGTAATACTTTAAAAGCACTTTTTATTTTATTTTATTTTTTTACAGTATGCAGTATATTAACAGGCTGCGCATCGTTGTAATGTTATATTACTGGGCAGGGTTTCATAAGCACTTTGCAGCACTCTCGGGCTTTCATGTAGCCCATGCTTTACTTTTGTCTGTATTCAACTTGTGTACTTATTGCCCACCCTGCGCCACAGTAATTCCTTGTGTCAGCCGGTGCTTTGTATTTAATGAAATGTCTGAAGTTTAAAGAAGCCCAGTTTGGTAGGCCGCACATCCAGTCAGCATGGCACTGGTTCTGGTGAGGGCCTTCAGGACTCCTCCCCATCATGGCACAGCAGGGGGAGGAGTGGGTTGGAGGAGAAGCAAGCAAATAACAGGATGGGAAACCCGACAGTGGTTCCCAGTCAGCCAGCTTTCTAACAACTCACTATCGTGAGAACTAACTCAGGGTTCAGCACCAACTATAGGCAAAAGTAGAAGTTCTACTGACCCACAGAGCTGTCAAAGATTCACCTCCTCAATCCACCTCTCACAAACTTCCGATACATGAACCTGGGGATGAGGAGGGGCGGGACGGGGGGACGGGAGAGGGGGCAGGGGGGATTCAAGCCGCATCCAAACCCAACACCTCCATTTTGATTTCCTCTCAGTGACTCCCATGTCATCTTTCCTCAGTGGATCAAACCACAGTAGTAACGTTCGTCGAACACAACAGAAACTTCTAATCAGAAAACTTCATCAGATCGGAACACACCAGCTTGCCCCTCCCAGAGTCCTCTTACTTCCTTCAAAAGAAGTGCATGACAGAGGTAGATTTTCTGGAGTCACCACACCATTGGATCACCTTCAACCTCACTGTTAGATAAGGCAACATCTCTAGACAGTCTGAAGGCAATGGCTGATAAATATTGATAACTGTTCACCTACTTTTCAGTGCTGATCTGGAGCCAGAGGTAAATCACACTTCTGGTGGGCACAGACTCCATCTGGGGAATGAAAAAGATCAGAAATTGTGAGTGACCCAGCTCAGGAAGTAGCTAAGCACTAAGGGTGTATTTTAACTTGCTTCTTTGCAGCTGTGATTAAAAAACAAACAAACAAACACTGACTTGGGGAGGAAGGGATTTACTTAACTTACAGGTCACAGCTCTTCATCAAGGGATGCCAAGGCAGGCGCTTGATGCAGAAACGTTTACTGGCTTGCTTTCCCCACCTTGCTTAGATAGCCCAGGCCCACCTGCGTATCAATGGCACCGCCCACAGTGGGCTGGGGCCTCCTACATCAATTAGCAATCAAGAACATCCCCCCATTGGCCAATCCAGTGGAGACAACTGAGGTTTCCTGATCCCAGGTGTGACTAGTTGACAACTAAAGGTAACTATAACAGGATGTGACTAACAAGTTTTTAAAAAGGGATGTTTGAGGCAACCAACACACTGTTCTACTGATTCCTATGTACCATTCTGGAAAAGTCAAAACTCTGGAGACAGTAATCCGATCAGTGATTGAGACTTGAAAAGAGAAGAGAGGTGAATAGGATGAGCTAAGGAGATGCTTGGGGCAGTGAAGTCTTCTGTGATCCAGTCATGATGGACACCTGCCATTACATTTCTGTTCAAAGCCACAGAACACACAGAACCAGGGCGAACTTTGACAGAAACTCTGAACTTTAGTTAAGAATAATGGGTTAAGATGTCTCCATCAGAAAGATGCTTGTAGTGCAAGAATCAGGACCTGAGTTCAATCCTCGACACTCATGTAAAAAACTTAAACATGAGAATTATACAGAATTGTAAGTTCATACCTGTGATCTTAGCCCCCGGGAGGCAGAGCCAGGATGATCCCTAGAGCTTAATGGATGGCTCGCCTAGCTGAATCAATGAGTGTCAGGTTCCGTGAGGGACCCTGTCTCAAAATATAAGGTAGAGAGAGATAGAGGAAGACACCTGACATTACATGAAAACAGATGCAATCATGTACAAAAAATGACAAAGGCAAATCAAAATTTAAAAGAATGATGTATCTATATTGGCTCATCAGTTATGATAAATGGACCCACTAATGCAAACTGTTATAGGAAAATGGGAAGAATCCAAGAAAGACACCCCAGAGATCATGAAAGAATCCAAAGTCGGAGTTTAACATGGAGCTGGCTAAGCTGGACCCAGACACAGGGTGCATGGCTCATGGCTGTCCCTCATCTGAAGACCACGCTGAGTCACAATGAACAAAAATTTTGACTGTAGCATTATTAGTTTCTTCATTGTTGTGACAAAATACCTAGAAAAACAAGCTGAGGGAGGAACCCATGTATCCTGGCTCATGGGTTCAGAGGTTTCAGGCCAGGATGGACTTCAAGAGAACACCTGACAGACTCAGTGTCTGAGGGCTGCAACATCACTGCCACTCTAGCAGAAGGAATGACCTTAAACTACAGTATCTCTGTGTGCAAGATTTCCTGCTATGCCTAAATTCAAGGGACAGGGAAGTACAACCAGACTTCATGCATCAAAACAGGGGAACCAGGAATACAGATGGCACACATATGTGTCTGAGACCACGACAGACCGTAGTGAAGGGGTGGAGCTGACGGCTCTGCATGTTGGGGTCTCAAGCTGAAAGTGGCCAGGGCTGGCTCCAAAGGGCAGGATGTAGCTTCAGAGATGTTCTAGGGGTCAGGAGACCTAGTCTCTCTTTTAAGTTCTGTCACCAACAAATATATAGCCTCAGGGAGGGTGCCTGTCACTGGACACAATTTCTACTACTGTATAGTGAGGTATTAGAATGTCTTCTTTAGGTACTGAGATGATGGCTCAGTGGGCGAAGTGTTGGTGGGGCAAGCATGGGGACCTGGGTTTGGATCCCCAGCGTTCATATAAAATATGCATTTTTGTAATCCCAGCTTTAAGGGTGAAGGGCAGAGACAGGTGGGTCCTAGAAGCTCACTTGCCAGCCAGCCTAGCCAAAAGCTGAGCTCTGGGTTCAGTGAGAGGTTCTGCTCTAAAAGTAGAGAAATGATTGAACAAGACATTCAACAGACCTGCAGGGGCAAGCAGACCCGCAGACAAGCACAGGCCTCACCCCAGACAAGCATAGAAATACACACCATAGATAAGCATAGAACACACCTCCAGACGTAGAACACACCCTCAGACAAGCATAGAACACACCCCAGATATAGAACACACCCCAGACATAGAACACACAGTCCAAACAAGCATAGAACACACCCCAGATATAGAACACACCCCAGACATAGAACACACAGTCCAAACAAGCATAGAACACACCTCCAGACATAGAACACACCCTCAGACAAGCATAGAACACACCCCAGATATAGAACACACCCCAGACATAGAACACAGTCCAAACAAGCATAGAACACATACACACACACACACTCACAGAAGGAAAAAGAGAAGCATATCACACAGAGAGAGAGATAAACAAGCAAATACACACACATGCACACACACACTTGCATAAACAGCAAACTGCACCCCCTACAGATAAGCCTCCAACACAGACACCTCCAGACAAGCATATTACACACATACACATACACACACACAAGAATGAATGGTCTCTGAGTTCGTCCCTAGCTCTAAAAGCCTTTGACATTATGGAATTATGGATGTTTTATCCTATATTACATTGTTTTAACTTCTAGAGAATTTTATATTTTCATAATGAAAAATGTAAACACTCATCGGTTTTAACAATAATTTTAAATATTTATAAATAAGTGATTTTAAATAAGTATCAAAATATATAATTTAAATGAAATATAAAAAGTTGTTTAGCCAGTTATTTTTTACAATGGAAACCATTTAAACACAGAGAAAAGCAGACCAACTGTTGCAGTAATCATTAAATACCCATCATCTGTATTCAATAGCTATTAGCATTTTGTTACATTTGCTTTATATTGTGACTAATAGAATATTATACATGTTGTTGATATTCACACTTACTGAATGCTTCAGGATGTTTTAAAAAGTGAAGATTTTTGCTGAAATCAACAGTATCATTATCACAAAAAAATAATGATAATTCTTCCATATTGATTGATGCCCAGTCTATAGTTGAATTACCCTAATTATCCATGAAATGTTTTCTACCTATATGTTGAATTAGTCTGTATCACACATTTCATTTGATTGTTATGGTTTAAAATTCTCCCTTAATAACAACATGTGCCTTGGGTTGGAGAGATAAATAGCTAAGTCCATAAGATGCTTGTCATGCAAGCATGCAGAACTGTTTGATCCCCCAGAACCTGTGTAAAAAAAGCCAGGTGTGGTGGCACATGCTTATAACCCCAGTGCTGGGGAGGAGATCGCAGGCAGGTCCCTGGTGTTCACGGGTCAGCCAGTCTCACCTACTTGGCCAGTTGCAGGCCAGTTAGAGAGCCTGTCTCAAAAATGCAAGGTTGATAGCACCTGAGGAATTAACTTCTAAGTTTGGCCTCTGGCTTCCACATGCACATGCTGTACATGTGCACACAGGTACACACACACACACACACACGCACACGTCTTCACCTTTCTCATGAAATTAACTTACTGAAGACAGCAAGTTTTCGATGTGAAATAATCCACATCATCTTCTTTAGCAGAGATGTACACTGCACTGCCTCGGACTGGTTCATAAGCACAGCTTAACTCCAAGGCCCCTCTTCAATAACCTTGTTCTCAGTAAGAAACAAAACAGAACAAAACTGGCATCTTTGGCTCAGACAACTGTGACTCAAAGCAACAAGCTCCTGTCCCCAGACTCTGGGGTCACAATCCGTCAGGGAGCCAGACTGGGATGCAAGGTCATGGTTGGTAACTACCCATGGAGACAGAAAGAAAATGTTTTCCTTGCAGAATGGGGAGAAATTTAATGGAGGACATTAAATCTGCAGTATCATTTTAAGGAGTTTCTATTTTATTAAATACAAGCTTAGAGTTCCTTCGGTCCTAGGGGAATTTTTTAAAACATCCAGCTACCTTTTTCTATTACAAAAGCTATAACTTTTAATATGTCTTTCAGCTATTTTAGCCAATGATTATAATTTTTCTATTTTATTGAAAAACATGAGCAGGCTGAGATTTTGAGAAGGAGACTTTATCTCAACATTGATCAAAGTATTTGGAAGGAGGCCTATAGAGCTTTCATTACAGAGTCTTATGACAATGCTGTTTACTGTACAGTGTGCAGTGGACATATTTGGCATTTGCTACTGTGTGTGAATCTGAATCTTTAATGCTTGGTATACGTCAGCTGCTTACGTCCTTTTGTTCTTATTCTGGCAATTCATGTTACTTTTTTTAACTCACTGAGTTCAATAAGTGCTGTTCATATATGCCCATGGGTTTGGGGTTATCCTCTGGGACTTGGGGTACCTACCAGTGACCACACCCCCAAAGAAAAGTGATTTTCCTCTCCCCTAGCTGCCATCACCTGCCGGTAGCTGCTCAGCTGGGGTTGTGGCCTTTGGAGCCCCTCCCTGATCCCTGTGCTGGGATTTTTAACTGACTTGATCTTCTGTGGGTCTTATACAGGACACCACAGCTTCTATTAGTTGGTTAACAGAGAGGAAGAACAATTAAATGTAGTTATGCCTTTTACAAACTTGTTGGGTGAGCAATGCACAAACAGTTGCCTTCCTTTCCTTCACTGAAAGGTGATACAGACATAGTTTACAACTACAGAAGAGAGACAGGGACAAAAAAGAACAGTCATCTGACCATCTAGGCATTGCTGGCGAAAGGGGAACAGATTTCATTCTTAATTTTAAGCATCTTCTGTGTGAATATGTGAAGGGTCTAGTGTGATTAAATAAATTGACGACATGGAAACCTCCAGGTACCAAGCACTGAGTCAGTATCTGTGACAGTCACATGTCCATCTTCATCCAAACACCCCTGTGCCCAATTCTGCAGTGAGACAAATAGTTCAGCATCTTCTTCTGTCCAAATCTTGAATTTCTTCTGTCTTGGACCACTAAGGCTCTACCAGACTGAAGAAAGGATCCCTTGTCATTTTAACAAAGCATAATTCCTTCAAAATTGCTTTATTCTACTGAGATACATTAATTGAGCTAAATTTGCATTTCTCTAATAAATGATGCCACTTTGGGGGGATATGCATCTTTTAAACTGTATTAGCAATGAGAGAGAAAAAAATTTCTGTAGATTAAATGTCTTGTTTTCTCAACAGGAAGGTCCAGCAATTACTGAGATGGGTTATAAATTTTCAAACTGCCTAAAATTTTAAAAGCAAACATGGTTGCACAGGTCATACTGTTGAAAAAAATTTTTAATTACATTTATTTATTGGGAGATAGTGAATGCTACACACAGCAAGAGGACAGAGAACAACTTCTGTCAGCCAGTTCTACTCTGTGGGTTCCAGGGATCAAATTCAGATCTTCAGGCTTGGCAGCAAGTGCCCTTTCCCAATTAGCCATCTCTTTGGACCTGGAAGAAAATTTAAGGTTATAAATTCAGTTTTCAAATTTTATTTTAGATGTAGCATATTTAAATTTCAGTTTCTTCCTTCCTTCTTGTTTCTTTTTATTATTCAACTCTAGGGAGATGTTCTTGTTTTACTTATATCTTTGAAATACACACCATTGTGGTTTCAAAATAGATATTTATTTATGTGTTTTGCCTGCATATATGTATGCATGTATGTGTGCTGGGGAGACCAGGAGAAGCCGCTGGAATCACCATGTGGGTCTTGGGAACCACAGTGTGGGTCTTGGGAACCAAACCTTGACCTGCAAGAGCAGTAGGTACGCTTAGCGGCTGAGCCATCTCTCAGCCCCACCATCCTGTTTTGATAACACATTTCAGCAGTGAAATGATTGCCACAGTCACACAAAAAAAAGCATATCCATCATCACACTCATTACCTCTTTCGGTTTTTCTCTTTTTGGTTCCTACAGATTCCCAGCCTACAGTATAAGACTATGAACTATGGTCCCCGTCTACACCTTACACCTCAGCCTATCCATCCTGCCTGACCTCTACTTCCACAGTATGCTTTTATGTGGAGAGATTATGCAAACTACTGCACCGGGGAGAGAGGGAGGTGGAAGAAAGGAGCAAGGACGAAATATTTGATCATCAATTTCTTGGTGACTTTGCTGCAAACTTCCATCGCCTGCCTTGACTTTTGGTAAGAAACTTTAGCATCCCTGTCTCAGCAGAGAATTGGGTTCATCTATGAGGTTCCTGCTGCCTTCTGGCTACACGTGGTAGCTATTCCCAGAGAACTGAAGGCAAACAGATCATATGTAACGTAGAAAAGAGTCAGTCACCCTGACAGACGCCGTCAGCGAAGCGCATGCGTCCTGCTCTACGGGCGCTATCTGCCTGCCCCTTGCCCACCTCTTGCTTTGAGATGTCTGGCTCTTGCCTCCTGGGATGTGGAGCTTTCACACTGGCTCCGTCTCAGGCCCTGTTTCCTCCTCTTAAACCTCCTGGCAATGTTTCTACAACGATCTTTGTGTTTTGGTGTAAAAGAAGAATTTATAGTTGAAAATAATTCCTTCAACTTCTAGGACTAAAAGATATATTAAACAAAGTTAAGAATGTAATTAGTTGGAGATCGTGCAGTATTTTACTATTACTTTAGTGATTATCCTACAAACTCACTAATTTAAGTGAATATATTTAGTTGCAGGGTAGACTGAAGAGAAAGATTTACAAACTGGTATATATGTCAGGAAAACTTACCACAGAAACACAAAGTGAAAAAAGAAAAAATAGAAAAAGGAGAGAGGGAAAATGTGGGAAATTGAATGTCAAAGTCCAACACAATACAGGGGATTCAAGTCCTGGAAGGAAAAGCAAATAAATCCTGCACTGTAAGTGAAGACGTGATCGCTGAGGGTTTTAAATCCATGGGGACTGATTTAGAAAGCCCATCACCTCTCAAATGGGAAATACGCAAAAGAAATTCACACCTATAGGTAACATAGGAAAATTCAGAAAACCGAAGACAAAGACAAAAATCTTAAAGGATAAATCAAGTTTAAAGCAGGAACGCATGGATTGTAGCCAGCTTTTCTTGGTAGCAGTGCCACAGACGAGAACACAGAACAGGAGGAATTCAAGGCAGGAAAACCAAATAACTCTCAATGTAAAAGCCAATGCCGGCCTGTCGGTAGTTTTCCAGGGTGAACGTGATCCAAAGATGTTTCCTGAGTAACAAAAATCCAAGTACTGGTTCCCGGGAACTCATGCTGAAAGAAATCTTGAAGACATTTCTTCAAATTGAAATCATGGAACCTCAAAGACATAACAATTATAACATTGTTATTATATATATAATGGATATTATATATATATATATATATATATATATATATAATTTGAATAGGTGGCAAAAATCATGTAAAAGAAAGAAAAGTGTCCTACGCTCCTTTTATTGTTTTAAAAATGTCCACTTAACTTAGACTTTGATAGATCGGGTATATACACTGCCTTTCTAAGGTAACCACTAAAATAATAGCAAAAGTGTATATAAATTACCAAGGAAACTGATGGAATAATTGCATACTTAAAAACTCCAAAAGAAGAATGAACACAAAATAACTGGGGCCAACAGAAGGCTGTGCTAAGGTGAGACCATTAAAGCCACGTTTCCGCACCGCACAGAAACGAACGATACTGTAATTAAGAGCTGGAGATCATCAATCTGATCAAAGCAGTAACAGCAGCAGCAGCAGCAGCAGCAGCAGCAGCAGGAAGACCCCCAGAGAATCCCCAGATCCCAGCGCTAAACACACAGGAACCGCACATAAACCAAATTTCGAACTGTGTCAAAGCAGTTGAGTCTTGCCCACGTACTCCTCATCATTTCTTGCTAAAGAAGATAATTCTCCTTACCAGGTGCAACCTGAACTGTGTTTGGGAGTTTGGACTTGGACAATTTGTGACTCAGGGAAATTGAACTTCATTGTCTTCTGAAGGATTGCAGATCTGATTAGCACTCAAACCCTGGGTCTTTGCTGTGAGAGAACAGTTGTGATTCATTTTGGGTGTGCATTGGCTGAAATTACTGTCTCTTACAGGATAGAGGAATCAAAACCGCCCAGGCTTCTCAAGAACTGAAGTTGAGGCATCATAGGGGTTAGACCAAGGTGACCTAAATCAAGTCCCAAAGATAGGAGAAGAAGACCTGAGGTTCCTGATTGTAATTACAGTCAGAACAATGGAGTCTAAGCAGGTAAGGATGCAGGTTAAACACCTAAAGTTCATAGGAGAGAACTGACTTTTTGAGGGAGTCAGGGAGGGTGATGGGCCATCCTCCAGGCCAGTCCTCCTAACGCCAGTGCTTGAAAAATAGCTGAACGTGAGAAGATGGAAGAGAAAGCTGCTAGAGTAGACAGCCCTGCCTGGGCTTGCACTCACGTACCCTCAGAGAGCCTTGATGATCCCTAAAATCAACGGTGGAAAACCACAGGCACTGATTATCTCTTGGTACCATGGGTCAGGCCTCTGGGCGTGGTCTGTAGGGTAACTCTGGCTCAAGGTCTCTAATGAGGTTGTGGTCAAAATATAAGCTAGGCTGTGGTCTCATCCAAAGGCTGCAGAGAGTGAAGGGTTGTCTTTCAAGTTCATTCACATGGAAATGGGGCCTCAGTCACTTGCTATGGATTAAAGGCTTTACTCAACACTTGTTTCCTGGGCTTTCCAACATGGCAGGATAAGACAGACCCCATCTTTTGTAGCCTAATCTTGAATGAACCATGTCATCTGTTACCACATCTCAGAACTGAGCCACTAATCCTGCCCCACACCTAATAGTAATTAACAGGAGACCCAGATCATTGCGGGGCCTCATAGAGGCTTCCCACAACAGAATAGAGCAGTAAATTGTCACTACAGAGGAGTCAGTCCCCTGTCACTACAGGAAACACACTCTTGACAGTGACATCATGACATATGACCAGGAGAAAGAAGAAGACAGGAATAAAAAGAATCTCAGTTACTGGGTATTCACTTCATGACAGCACCAATTAATCAACTTAAATGTTGCCATGGGTTGTCATGTCAATGTTTACATTCCCCTCAACCCTAAATTCGTGTTTAAGTTCTAAGTTCCAATGTGGTAGTGTTAAAAGGCTGCATATTCAGGAGATTTAAAGGTTATATTTTGTATTTATGTGTATGTGTGTCTATGTATGGGTATTCACATGTGTGTGCAGGAGCCCATAGAAGCCAGAAGGGGGCATCAGGTCCCCTGGTATTGGAGTTACAGGCAGTTGTGTCACCTGATGTTGGTGTTGGGAACTGAACTCTGGTCCTCTGAAAGAGCAGTAAATGTTCTTAACCTTACCTCTGAAGCCCCCACTTTGGAGATTTAAATGAAGTCTTGGGGTCTGAGCCCATCTGGTTGATTCCTGTTCTCCTAAGAAGAGGAAAAAGGCAGGAAACTCTCTTTCTCAGTCTACCACTTTCAGACACATTGAAAATCAGATGACTTGAAGAATTGAATCTATACTTCTCAGGTGCCAAGTTTGAAAAACAAATACCTGTTGTTAAAGCCATCCAGCCTAGAGTGTTTTGTTATAGCAAGCAGAGGCAGACTAAAACATGTGCATTAGCTCATTTAACCTCTGCATGATCTATTGAAGGACTGGTTATTATGCTGTACATTCATCATTGAGGAAAACGCTGCAGAGGGGTTAGGTAACTTCTCTGCGCTCACAGATTGTAAGCGGTACACTCAGCATTCAAATCTAGGAAATCTGGTCTCTGCTACTGGTTCCCTTGAGGCTGACATGAGAGGAACACCCAGATTAATGAACACACAAGTCACCTTTTATGGTTGCATAAACAGGTGATGCCTGGGGGAATATGGAATGGAGGAAGAAGATATCTGACTCCCTGCTAATATGGGAAGTCGAGGCCTGAGCAAGAAATAAATATGTCTATGTCTGTGCAGCTCAGGTCTCCGGGAGACTCCACAGGGCCACCCTTCTTCAGACTGATCTTCAGATCCATTTGTTCTCGAGTAACTGTACTATCTGAGGAGCAGGGAGCCTGCAGATCCCAGTAAAGAAAAGTCAGGCTCCTACTGGGCTCCCAGCCCACTTCTCAGAGCTTGTGGTGAGCAGTTCCTCCTCTACCGCCCCCCCTCCCAATACTCACTGCAAATGCAGCAACAAGCAAGTCCAGCCCAACTTAACAGTCTGCAGTGAAATGACTGGGAAAGGACTGCCAGAGCTGCTACCTCTGACTTCATCCCTGTTCAGAGCCTATTCTGACTGAGATGTCCCACCCTGAAGTCTTGCTCCATCTGTCACAGCTGTTGCTGAGTCCCCACAGCACACCCTGCATGCAGCTCAGCTTAGGACCTGTTTTTCACATGCATTTGCATTTCTCCCCAAAGCAGGAACAATCTGGAATGTCTTCCAAGAGTTTTGCTTCCCCCTTTTGCACTCCTCCTGTGGCTCCAGCTGATTTGCTCCAAGTGGCCTTTCTTGCTGCATAGGAGAATCTTCTGAGCCTTCTGGGGACTGGCTAAAGAGACCCAAGAGCAGCAGTCAGCACATATCTGGTGGGTGATGCCGAGCACGAAGTCTTCCTCTGCATGCTTAGCACGATCCTCTCTTTGCAAGGGCCTCAAAGAAGAACTGTCTCTGGCTGAACTTGACCTGGCATAGACTTCTTGCATCTCTAATCTGGATACCACTCCTCCCACTACTAATTTCTCATAACTCCTCTTGAGGCCTGGGACAGCTCAAAATGCCTTGATAACGAAAGTTAATTCCAGGGCGTGAGAGAGTAACACTGTGAGCACCAGCCTGCGGCATTCAGGGATGGGAGACCTGTTTGCATTGAGGCAAATTCTCCTTTTGGAATCTCTGACATAGCTTATGATGAATAACAAGAGGTGGATGTGCTAGGAATGCTGAATATTACTTAATGCTTGTGTCATGCAGATGTGACAGCTAAACATCTGTGGGCAAGACAGGTGTGTGGATAACAGAGGCAGCTGTGGTGACAATAGATGATGGTCACATTTGCATGTGACTCAAACACAAGGGACAGAGCACTCCAAGGAGCTATCTCCTAGCACACTGAGCTCATTTACCTGTGCATTGGAGACATCCCTGTATCAACCTGACCCACTTTCACACACCTGCTCTGATTGCCAGCTGTGGACTGTGGCATCCTGTGAGTTCTCTGGCAGACATGGCATACAGCTTTAACTGGTGGTGCCTGCCTGAGGTGGCTTTAGCCAGGTGACTTCTGGTTCAACACTTCACTGGAGGCTGAAGTAGATTTGGCTACTGCTTCTAATCTTATTTATTAGACTCTTTTAGGTGGATTGGTATGGGCTTGGGTGGTGTTGGCAGGTTGCTAATAAATGTAGAACTCAGTATACCTTCACTGACTAGACTTTAGTAAGAGAAAGCCTTTCTCAAAAAGATCAAAGCAGTAAGTGTTGTGATCCAGCCTTAGTCAAGCCCAAAATATGTTCACATCTACACTAAATGCCCCTCAGTAGTTACTCTAATGTGTGGATGTCGATACTGGGGCATCTTTGACACCCTCTGGAGACGTATTCATCTTCATGTTCCTAACATTTGACATAGTGCTCTTCAAAATAGGTGTTAAGTAAAAATCGCTTGAAAAACTGTCTTTAGCAGCCTTTGTCTTCTGTTAAATCATTAAATGATAGAAACAATAAACTCAAGAAAATCTGTCACCTGAGAGAAAAGCTATTCAAGTCCTTGCCCTCTTCATTGACTCATATGGTTAGAGTGAGTGAAACTACAGTTCTGCTCACTGTTGAAAAAGTGCTTTCCACTACCCTGACAGAAGCCTCCACGCCCTCTGAAGCAGTGGAGTATCTGGTGGCATAGAGCAGCTCTCTGATTGCTCTCTCAGCACAAAGCCAAAACTTGCATGAGAGTAAATGCACAGGCAGCTGGACCTTAGTGCAAAAGCCCAGTGAAAGCGCACCTAGAAGGAACAAACCTTTCCTACATAGGTTCAGCCCTCTGGATCCAGAACTAAGGGCACATCACTTCCTAGAGCTTTTCAGTGAGGTATGTCGCTCTGTGCAGATCACCTTCACTGTTGCACTGAAAACACTCTGGGGAAATCCTCCCTCCAAAGATGTTAGCCAAGAGAACATTCGCCAACAAACAGGGTCCTCCTGCTCCTGCTATGCCTGCCTCCCACTGCATCACAAACCAAGGCTCTGCAAGCCTGCCCTGAAAAGGATCCAAACATATTTATTTTAGGCTTTATGGGTTACAGATATCCCAGCTGCATATTCTTTTTTAGGTTTTGCTTGCTTTTTTATTTTTCTGAACTTTAAAAATATTTAACTCTCTTAGTGAGAGAAGCACAAAAAAATTAGACCTCAAAGGACTCTACAGCACGTCGTGCTTATGGCTACGCTATTGACAGAACCAGCCTTGTGAGTCGGGTCATTAGTGCCTGGAGACATGGCTCAGTGGTTAAGAGCACTGGCTGCTCTTGCAGACAACACAGGTTTGTTTTCCAGGACCCATATGACGACTAACAACTCTGTTCTCGGAAGGAGAGCTGGGGAACACAACAGAGAGCCGGGCAGGGGAGGGGGATGAGTTCCAGCAGAATATGATGTCACATATGCTAATAATACCATGATAAAACTGATTACATAATAACTTAAAACTTAATTAGGTCAGCAATAGGGCTCAGTGGGTAAAGACAATTGTCACCAAGCCTGACTACGTGAGTTCAATCCCCAGGACCTACATGATGGAAAGAAAGAACCAACCACTGCAAGATTTTCTATGACTTCCCCAGGAGCGCGTGCACACACACACACACACACACACACACGCACACACACATTTTAAAAATAAACATTTTAAATGACTAATAAAAATAGAGAATTTACTCATCCCTAAAAAATGTCAAATTGGCTGCTAGAAGATGATGTTATTCTTTCTATTTGATCACATTTCCAATTCAACATAAAGTTCATTTTATTTGGACATTTTAATATTGAAAAAAGTTAATGATTTCATTTTGAAAATCTGTGTCTGCCTCTGTGTGATGGTCTCTAAGCTTCAGTTACAGTGTTTTAAAGATTTTTATTTATTATTTATTTTTCATTTTTATTTTATGCATATGAGTGTTATGCCTGCATGTGTGTAAGTGCAGGAGAACCCCTGTCATACAGTGCCTGTGGAGAAGAGAAAAGAACATCAGATCCCCTGGAGCTGGAGTTACAGGTGAGTGTTAGTTGTCATGTGGGTGCTGGGGACCAAACCCAGGTCCTCTGCAAGAGCAGCTGGTGCTCTTAATCACTGAGCCATCTCTCCAGCCCCAGCAATATTTATTTATTCTAATTTTTCATATATGAGTGTTTTGCCTGTATGTGTGTCTGTACAACACGTGTGCTATTCACAGAGGCCAGAAGAGGAGGTCACATCCTCTAGAACTGGAGTTACAAAGAGTTGTGAGCTACCATGTGGGTACTAGAAACCACAGCCAGTACTCTTAACCACTGAGCCATCTCTCCAGCCACTTGTTAACTTATCTTAAAAATATGGCTCATAATGAGTGTCTTACAGAGTTTTCTAAGAATCTAATGCAATAATGGATGTGAAAGGTCTTTGCAAACTTAAACTGTACTTGAGTATTTGCTATAGTTACAGCTGGTGTCATTGAACTCGAAGGAGACATAATTACCCTGAAGACATCATGGATTAGTTTATGTGTATATGGTCCCAGGGATGGAGTGTGGGAAAACCCTAAAGAAATATGGGTTTGAATCATAAATTATTAGAAAGCTTCAGGCTTTTCTTGGAAGCTGTTGTTTTGTTTACATGAGAATCCACTTGTAGGAAAAAGTTATAGCTTCTTAACTTTACACAGTCAATGCATAAGAACCACAAAAGAGAAAACCATTTTTGTAAAAAATATTTTTAGAGGTCAGTTCCAAATGCCAAAGTCTTTTGTCCTCCTGAAATTAAAATGAATGAAGATTCATTTCTTCTTTTAAAAAATTAGATTTTGCTGAAAATTAGCATAATACACCTTGAAAAAGAAAAAATTACATTCAATGAAAAGATAGTTCTGTTGACAGCATTACCCTAACACATTTAGGAATTAGGCACCCATTAAATGTCACCAAACTTTGGCAACATATAAAAAATGAGTTCCTGTTCTTCCTATGAGATGCTAAAGGTATTTCTTTAAAAAGTTAAGAATTTCAATAGATTGTGCTAAATAATAATGACAAAGTGAGACCACTTAGTGTATGACTGGCCATCTCTAATTCTACAGTCTTTCTCTTTTTAACATTCAACATTAATTCACAATTTTTCTTTTAAAAACCCTGGATGTATTTGAAGCTCAATTCTCCCAGTTCCTTTTTCCCTGAAGACAAGGTGTTTTGACTGTCCCCTCTCAGACAGTAAAATTACGCATACTCTTACGAAGCCATCCAGAGTCACTCCGGGAGAGCGGGATTATCTAAATAGCTATGTATATATATATGGGACCCAGAGCACAGGGCAACCCACTGCTTTCATGGTCTCTGTATATCCAATGCCCTGTAGAAAGCTGCAGCGTTCTTCACCAGCCTCCTTCCAGTCTCCTCCATTCTTAACTTCTTTCCACTGATGGCAGAACCCTGGGCGATTCTGCGAGACAATGTTGGGGTACAGGGAAGTGCTACATACGTGTATGGGACATCAGAACAATCAGATAAGTCGGAAAATTCGATATAACTTCTTGAGAAAGTGAAATGTGGCCAAGGAGACAAATGACTGGCACACCATATCTCCAACAAAGGACTGATATCTGGGGAATATAGATAGATTTAGACATAGAGATATGGAAACTCACCAGGAAAAAAATCCCAACAGAAGATGCTAAGAGGAATGAATGTGATCATTTGTGCCTGTAATCCCAACATTTATGAAGCCGGAGCAGAAAGATCTCAGGTTCAAAGCCAGCGTGAGCTACATAGCAAGACCCTTTCTGAATAAAGAGGAGAAGGAAGAGGAGGAGGGAGAGAGAAAGAAGGACGGACGGGAAAAGGGCACAGGACATGAATAAGCATTATACTACAGACGGTATACAGATGCAGGAATGCCGGTACCCAGACACCCAGCATCGCTAGCCATCAAGAAAATATAAACGAGAAACATCAGGAGATGGTGTTTTTATCAAAATACAGGAAAGTTAAAACAATATCAAAAGCTAAGGTTGTGGAAAAGCAGACAACATCTGCATCTACTCTGGTTGTTGAAAGAAGTTTGGCGGATTCTTATATAACTAAATATGCACATACTGTGCAATCCAGAAACTGTACTTTGGGTCCTTTATTCAATGCACATGAAAACTTGTTTCCACAAGTACCTTACACAAATATTTAAAGAACTTTTATTCATAATAGACATAATCTGGACACAACCTATCTGTTCTTCAAAAGGTGAATGGCTAAACTAATTGTGGTATATTATACCATGGAACAGTATTCATCAATAACATATATTATATGTAACTATTATTACATACAATAGTTCAATGAACACCCAGGTTCAAAGGTACAAAGTTTGTATTAAGCACAAGAATAAGTTGTGTGCATGTGTGTATGTGTGTATCAGATCTGAAGAGTCTATATGCATACATATAACAAGTATTAAAAGATCTAAAGGGAAAGGTAGAAGGTAAAATAGGAATAACAGGAGACAACAATACCTTACATTCAACAATGAACAGATCAGGGAGACAAAAAATTAATATGAAAACCCTGGACCTAAGCAACATTTTAGACCAAGCGGACCTAAGAGACACAGAACATTCCACCCAACAACAGCAGAAGGCAAGTTCTCTTTCAATTTACACAGAAGATTCTGCAGGCTAGACCACACATTAGGTGACAAAACACTTCTGAATAAAGACAATGATGTCACATCAAGCATGTTTTCCGTTCCCAGGACATATAACTACAAACAAGGAGATATCTTTAAAAACTCCCAAATACGTGAGAGCAAACAGTATACCCCTGAATGATCAGTGTGTCAACAAATGCATTTTAAAAACCTTTAGACAAGGGGCTGGAGAGATGGCTCAGTAGTTATGAGCACTGGCTGGTTGCAGAAGACCCAGGTGTTATTCCCAGCACCCATATGGCCGCCAACAAGGTATATAACTCCAGTTCCAGGGGATCTGACATCCTCTTCTGCTCTCTGTGGGTATGATATGATACAGGTGCACTTACATGCAGGCAGGCAAGGCACTCATACACAAAAAACTTAAATTAAATATATATTTTAGGGTCAAGTATAATAACATATGATTATAGTCTTATCACTGGGGAAGTGGAGGCAAGAGGATCCCTGGGACTTGCTGGCCAAGTCAAGTCAAACAGGTGAGTTCTTAGTAAAAGTGAGAGACATTGTCTCAGAAAGAAAAGTGGACAGAGCATCCTGAGAAACAACATTCAAGGTTGACTTCTGATGACCACATGTGTAAGCACACACTACCGTGTACACACACTAACATTCACACCAAGGAATACACACACACACACACACACACACACACACACATGCATGTATGCACACAACAGCAGAAATATTAAATAAGAAAAACTAAGTGGTTTTTCTATACACTAATCATAGACTGCCTGAATAAGATATTATGAGAACCATCTCATTTACAGTAACTATCCAAAAAAAGAAAGGAATTTGCAATGTACTGATACATGCCTGACATCCCAGTACTTGGGACATAGAGATAGGACAATCAAGAGTCACTGTATACATACACCATGGCATTACTTTTTACCCCCCAAATAAATATATACGATTATAATTTGTCAATCTTGAATGTTAAAAACTATTTTATAAAACTAAAGAAAAATGTTCATACAAATTAAAGTACATTTAAACTTTGTAAAAAAAATGACTGGTCAAGATGTGGGAAGCAGCCAATGAGACACAAATAAACTTAGAGTCATAAATATATTTTTAAATACAGAGATTGAAACGAGTTACTCAGCACACACACAAAATATTAATGGTAAGATAAAGCGACGGTAGTAGAAGAAAGAATAAACACAACCACAGATGTTAGCATAAGAGAATAAATAAATACAGGTAAATCAACAAGGGATCACCCACTAGAGCAAAGCGGTTGGACAGTCTGTGTTGCAGAAGAAATAAAACAGAAACACAGGCAATATTAAGGATTTTGAAATGACAGAACTTGCTTAAAGAGGAATAAATGCTTTTGACATTGTAGAGAATGTAGTGATTATGGATGGGGGAACATCAATAAAAAGTCATATTAAAAGTGGAGAATAACACACACACACACACACACACACACACACACACACACACACACCTGACAACCAGTACTGCAGTACCAGCCAGCCAGGCAAGATGTGTGCACTTGTAAAAGAGAAACAAGACTGATGGGGGAAGGAGTAAGAGAGGTTAATGGAAGAGAGGGACGTGAGTAAGGTTTAGCTGTGTGTGTGTGTGTGTGTGTGTGTGTGTGTGTGTGCACAACTGAAAAAATAAATAAAGAAGTTAAAAAATAAAAAAGAAATTAAATTAACAGATCTGAGGGACTACCAGGATCATCAGAAGCAAAGCCACAGACCCACCCTAGCCAAGCAGAGGAAGCTCAGAGATAGAAAGGAAAAATCTTAAAACCAGCAAGAGAAACATGGTGTGTGACCCACAGGGAAAGTGATGGGAACTTGACTGGCTTCCCCAAGACAATGGAACACACATATTCTAAAAGTCACCTTGTTCTGTTAAATGCTTTCAATATTTTGCTCCCAGTTAAAATTGTAACTTAACACATTGACCTTTGCTTTGTATCATAATGAGGTGATGAATATTAATGTGGCTCAATGTATTGATTTTCTTGACAAGTTCTTTTAAATTTTCATTACATATCTTTATTGTGCATATATGTGTGTCTGCATACACACACAGCACATGTTGTAGCACATGTGTGGAGGTCAGAGGACAACTTTTGGGAATCAATGCTCTCCTTCCTCATGGGTCCTGGGGATAGAACTTAAGTTGTCGGTCATAGCAGGAATCACCTTCACCTACTGAGCCATCTCACTAGTCCACAGTTCTATCATGTCTGAACATTTGATGTCATGTTAAAAAAATATTGCCCTAATCCAAATTCTCCAAAGTGTCAACCACAGTAAGCATTTTCACCAAACTTGCTCCAGTTAAGCTCTGCTGGGTGTGGTCCATTTCCTTCGGATGTCCTGACCCACACAGGAAGTCATAAACTGACTTAACTTGCCATTGCATGTAACCAAGCCATTTTGAACTTTTTAGTCTCTTAAATATTGACTGATTATAGTCAATAACCATGCATCCATTGTGCTGTTTCCCCCATGACCGACCACTGGGAGCTGGAGAAATTCTGTAGATGAAAATCAAGGAACAAATCTTGTGGAAGAGTACACTGGAATCCCATCTTAGAGCTCAGTTTGAAAAGCAAACACATTTTAAAACTCAGACTTTATGTGTCCAGCTTAGTCACAGCTAGACTGCTGGAGATCAATCCCCAACACATTAGTATGAAACAGTGTTTAATTGACTTTATTAGAATTTGACTTCTTTTTATATTTTGGGCATTCATTTGTCCCAAAAATATCAAAAAGATGCTGAAGCTTCTCTATTTCCAAGATTTTTTTTACTTCCACATTTTCCTCAGTTGATAATATAACATTTCTATCAGGAGCTTCCAAGTTACTCTTGACAGGAAAATTAAATCAGCCTGACTTTTAATGATTTTTGTTTCTTTCAAGCTTATTAAAGTCTTTTTGAATTCATAGATTGCTATAATTGAGCACAATAGAGATAAAGGTGGTTTCAGAAAGTTTTTCTTTAAATCAGTAAAATTTGTTTTGTCTTGCTTTTTTTCTGATATGAGGAACAAAACTATCTTATCAGTTTATGTCCATGACCTCTTCCAGGAAGTAAAGATTCAACATCATTGGTAGTTAAGTTAGCAAGTCTGGATAAAAGTTTGGGTATTGATCCAAACTCAGGCTTGTCCTTCAATAAAAAAGAATGCACTCTTACTCCAAGCCTCAACACCATATTGCATGCTGATCTGAAGCAAAAGTAAGGGCTGTCTCTCTCTCTCTCTCTCTTTCTCTCTCTCTCTCTCTGTCTTTCTCTCCTCTAGCTCTTTCTGTTTCTCTCTTTCTCTCTATATATGTATGTGTGAGTGTGTGTGTGTGTGCAGTTTTCATTTCATAAGGACTTAATTTTTAAAAATATTTTTACAACTTGAATGTGCACATGGAGGTCAGATGTTCATCTTCAGGCACCTGACATCCTGTTTTTCAGATGGGGTCTGTCACTGCCTCAGGACCCACTGATTCTGCCAGAATGGCTGGTAGTGAACTCTAGGGGTCCACCTGTTTCACATCTGTAGCTGTGGAATTGCAAGCAAGAGCCACAATGCCTGGCTTTTTATGTGAGTTCTGGGGATCAAACTCTGTGTTCACTGAGTGAGCCATCTCTCTTGCTCCTCAGAGGATGCTAAAATTGGTGTCAGTTTTCACCTGTTTGATGTGACTTCATTTCAATCCTAAAAATAAGTCCTAAAAAGGGAAAAGAAATCAGATGATTCAAGAGGATTGGGGGGGGTGAATTCTTCTGTGAAGTTACCCATCCTGTTACGGAGGAAAATTCAGGGAAGTCCTCTGAGATATGCACTACCCATGGGCAGATGTGCTTCATAGGCAACAGGTTTAACTATGTCACAGTGTTGATTATGGGAGAACTCATGTGGGGAGTCTCTTCAGTCATAGAATGCCTCATTTACATGTCTGTGAAAAGAAGAAATAACAAACTTCACAGAATGCTGACATGCTCAATACACCTATTAATCTCACTTTTCCAAGAAGCAGACACAAGGATGTGATTAAACATAGAAGAGATTTAACTGGGGAAAAAAGCATGAGGGACTTGAGGACAGGGAGGTCCACCTTGCAGGCTGCAGGCCGAAGGGATGGAAAGAGGTGCGGAGGCGGGGCGTCAGCTTTGCCCAGGTTTTGCAGGCTAGAGGGAATTGCCTAGATCTTGCAGTAATGGGTCCCATTAGAACCCATCCCACTTAGCATTGGTGGAACCGCCTAAAGGAAGAGGGGCGAGCACGCAGGAGTGGATCTAGAGAGCCAAATTAACTGCCATCCTACCACCCCACCCTCCCTGTGGCAGGAGATTCACAAGTCTTCCATAATATGTAGAGTTCTTAGAAATCACTAAGTTAACTTGGGAGAACTCCACTATGAAACTAGACAATGGGTATTACGATACATTATCTGTTGGTCACTAAGAACCATTTCTTCCTCAGTGCTTTTCCCTGTACTGCGAGGACTGGAAGACTCTATTACCCAGAGTCTGGGTCCCAATCCAGCCGGAAGAGAAACTCCTCTGAGGTTTGGGGAGCAAAAGCGGCAGAAGCTACTGTTCGTCCTGGAGCTGTGTGGACAGACTGCAGAGCCTGACCCGGGCTATCCTTCAGAAGGCGAAGGCATCAGCAAGGATTCTGGGTAAATTCCAGACTTCCTGACAGCAGACAGTGGCCTCCCCAAATCTTTCCTAATCATTCTGGAAGCCTCTTACTCCCCATGTTAAATCACTCCCTTCTTGAAACATTTAAGCGGTTCCTGATCAAAATCCTGATCGATAGAAATACGGACAAAGAAAATTTCCAAAGAATAAACAGAAATACATCTTTGGCACATACTACTAAGTTTTAAAAGTCTAAAGTTTAATGTAATATTAGTTTTACTTCTCAAATTAGCTCAGGATTATTTAACTCATCTACAATCACATACTTGCCTTCTCCTATAAATAGCTGACACTGACAAGAGCCCAGATGAGGAAGTGAAAAACATAAAATCTACTATTAAGTGTTTATGTTTTATAGTAAAGTTATAAAAGTTTCCTAAACAGCAACATGTGGTATAATCTTTTAAATGTTCACAACCTTTAATTTTCTAATTATAGACATATGGAAATTAATCTCAATAAAAATATATTACATGTAATAGTATCTGCTGGGCCTGTTGGTGCATACATGTAATTCTGGCACTTGGGAGACTGAGGCAGGTGGGTCTCCTTAACTTTGGTGCTAGCCTGAGCTGCACCTCAACCTGAGCTGACTGGGGTTGTACCTCAGTGGTAGAGTACTTGCTTAGCATGTGTCAGGCCCTAGGTTCAATCATCAGTATGCACCCTCAAAAAAAAAAAAAAAAAAACAGAGAAAAGAGTTTTCCTCATACTCTATGAATTACATAAAATACTTTATAAATTACAGTTATGGGCCAGAAAACCTTGGAAAGCCTAAATATCTAAATATTTCAGTTAATCATACTGTTTTAGTTTGTTCAGGCTATGGCCACAAAACATGAGAGACTACCCATAATAGACTGAGTAATCTGTAAATAACGGAAATTCATTGCCCTTGGTTCTGTGAGCAGGGAACCCCAAGATCATGGTGTCAGCAGATTTGGTGTCTGATGAGAACCTTGCTCCCCATAAACAGTGCCTCCTTCTTCTCTCACATAGCAGAAAGACAAAGACTCTGCCTCAAGCCTCTTCTAGAAAGACATTAATCATGGCCTAATCACCCTCAAAGATTCCAGCTCTTAAGACCGTCACATTGGGGTTAGTGTTCAATATGCTTATATGGTGGAGAGGGGCCACGCAACACTTCACATCACAGAATGCACATAGCTGGACCACTGTGCAACTGGGAAGAACTGTGTTACAACACAAACTGAATATAAGAATGGATGCGGGTGGAAACACAGAAGACCAGGGGGCTGAGGTGATGGCTCTGTCAGTAACCTGAGTATCATGCAAGCTTGAGCGCCTGAGGTTGGGTCCCCAGCATCTACACAGAAAGCCAAGTACAAGCCACTCAGACTTGGAATCCCAGTGCCGGGGCTGCAGAGACAGGAGGCTTTCTGGGGCTTGCTGACTAGTCTAGTCGACTACATGAGCTCCAGATTCCGTAAAAGACTCTGCCTTTAAAAGTAAGATGGAAAGATGGCTCAGTGGTTGAAGATTGGAGTTTGATTCTCAGCATCCAGATAGTGCTAACTCCAGCTCGAGGGAATCAAATGCCCTCTACTGATCTCCATGGGCACCCAAACTCATATGCATATATACACACATAGATACACACGCATATACATAAATAAAAAATCATAAAGTAAGATGGAGAGTGATTGAGGAAGGCACCCAATAACAACCTATGACCTCCCCACACATGTACATGAGCACTAATCGACATATACACATGTATGTTATAAATACAAAATAAGATATACAACTGTTCATGCATTAGGATTACAATATTATATAAAATGCATATTGTGTACATTATAAATACATGTGAGGGACTGGGGAGACAGTTCAACCAGTAAGTGTTTGCCTTGTAAGCACAAGAACCTGAGTTTAATCCCAAGAACACATATAAATAAGCTGGGCATGGCTGCATGGACTTATAACCCCAGGTCTAGGGAGAAGCAACAAAAGGGTCCCTGGGGCTTGCTGACCAGTCAGCCTGGCTTAATCGATAAGCTCAGGCCCGTGAGAAAATCCAGTCTCATAGAAGAGGCACAGTATTCCTGAGGATGACACCAGAGGGTATCCTCTGGTGACACGTGCCCAAACATGCACTTGTGCCACACACGAATAAAAACTGCTCACACATGTGTATCCTTTCTATATATATGATATATTTGTGAGGCAAAGTGGGGAAGTGTGATAAATATTTAACAATGGCTATTTCTTCAATGGCAGAACCACAGACCATTTTTAATGTCCCTAGTTTCTGACTTTTAAAACTTTGCTAAAATGATTGTGTATTTCAAAATCAAATACAGGTCAGCAAACCTTTTAATATGCCAGGTACAGCCCATGCACAGTGAAGCAATGAAGTGAAGAATGTCTCCACTTGGTGTGGATATTGGTTTGGGGCTTTTGTTCCTTTTGTGTTATCATATTTGACAAGGGAATTGAGAGAATCTAATGGATGTGGCTCAACTCACATGTGCTATGATACCTGACTGTCTACAGGCTGACTGGACTCCATATTCCCAGTATGATGTCCCTATCACTCAAGGATGACATGGTGAACCCACACCATTTGGAGCAGGTTATTTTCTCTGTTGATTAGATCAGGAACAAATGTTACCAAAGACAGAATTGTTAGCTCACCTGAGCCCTCGTGCAGTAGTGTCCGTGTGCTGTGTGGTTTCCAGGGTCTGACTGAGGATTCGAACACAGTGCTTGGAGGGTCTTCCTAGAAATGCCTTCCATTTAGCTTTAACTTGCTAAGCCTTACAAGGATCAATGAGCCCAACTCTGATTCCCTTTGGCCACAGAATTCCACTTGTGACTGAAGTCATATGCCTGCTTGGAGCCTGCATCTTGCTTTACAGAGCGTGCTCTGGATCCCAGAGTCCCCTGTCCTCAGATAGACTTATAGTCTCCTTCTGGCTTTAAGACTGTGACCTGGGTCCATCTTCTTCAGAAAGGTGTCACAGTTTTGCACTTCTCGAAGTCCACTGCTAAGAGACATCTCAGAAGGCCTGGGCTGGGGTGTTCAAGCACATTTGCACTGCCACTCCAGATATGAGACAAGGAGGGAACAAGACAGGGGAAGCCTGTGCCCAGGGTCAGCGTCCCCATCTCTAATGTGTTAAGTCGCTCTGGCTTCACCCTTGTGCATCCAAGTGTAACGCTCAATTCCGGTATCTGTGGCCAGGGATTAGAAGTGCATTTCAATGTAAAGTAACACACGAAATGAGCAGAAAGGGAAGGAATTGTAAAACCAATGATAGAAGATTTAAGAAGCAGCATATTCCATTCAGGGTCTCTAACAAACCTGCTGGCTTTCATGGTTGCCCTTTAAGAATTAGAAAACCAAGACTCAGAGGAGTTGAGTTTGTCCTAGTCTGACAGGAGGCTGGGCTCACTCCTGCAGGGCTCAACAACCCACTGTCTTCTGAACCTCCCAAGAGTCTGAGTCCTGGGCACCAATCATGCTTTTCAGAGTGACTGAAGTAGATAAAGAAAATGTGGCAGATGTCATAGAAAATAAAATCATATTATTTGCAAGAAAAAGGACGGAACTGGGGGTC
This sequence comes from Eospalax fontanierii, assembly GCA_035773235.1. Classification (NCBI taxonomy): domain Eukaryota; kingdom Metazoa; phylum Chordata; class Mammalia; order Rodentia; family Spalacidae; genus Eospalax; species Eospalax fontanierii. The sequence continues at coordinate 54,092,392 of CM069542.1, read as the reverse complement.
AGTATGTTAAATGAAAAAAAGCCACAATGGGAAAATAAAAAATATTGCAAGTTTGTTCTTGTATATGGAATGAGATTTATATGTGTGTATATATATATAATACATAAATATTATATATTGTGGAAGTAGAATGGAGTTTATTTGGAAAGATGAGGGAGCTAGTAGAGGGGACAGGAGAGGGTAAGGGGGGTGAATGTGGTCAAAATACACAATATATTTTAATTTAAAAACTCATAAGAATAGCTAGTAAGTGGGAGTTTCTGTTTGTGAGTTAATGGTTAGCTACTGAAAAGCTTGAGAGTTTGATTTGCAAAGACTGATGGACACAAGCTAAGGAGCAAATTTGGAAAACCTACTTGGTTTCTCAGAGCTGCTGTTGGGGTTTTGGCAATAGCTAGTCAGTGGTTTGGAGTCAAGTATGCTCTCATTTGTTGAGCTTAGAGATCGAGGGTTCCAGAGACCTTTCTCATTTTGCCCTCGCAGAGCTGAGCAGATTTCCGTTGTTCTTGCAGATAACACTATTTCCCTTATCTACCATGGAACAGATCTTAAAGAGAATGAACATTCCTGGTGTGGGGTTAGAGAAAAGGAATTGAACAATAGACACCCCTCCGCGGGAAGATTTCTGAGGAAGAGAAATCTTCCTATTATTTGACTGCACAGCGTAACAGTTTAGGAGACAGAGAGTGACAAAAGGAGAGAATATAAATCCACTTTCTACGCAGGAATGAAAAAAAAAACACACATAGGGTTTTACGAGCTGGTGCGCATTGCTGCGGAGGAATACGGTAACGGGAGGAGATTACGGTGGTAGTAGCTGGGCTACCGCCTGTCAACCAGAGCTGCAAAGTTCTTCTCTAGTATCCGGAGCTGAATATTAAACGCGTGATCGTGGAGTTCACTGGCTCGCTGTATTTTTTTCCCTTTTTCGATTTTCACTATTTATTTGAAAAGATCCAGGTGAATCCGAAGGGAGCCAGGAGTTCGAGAACCTCGGCTGCGGCGGGTGAGTCAGCGGGTGCTCAGGACTGGGACTCGGGTCTTCGGAGCCGGTCCCCTCGGTCCCCAGCAGAGAAGCAGCCGAGGCTCTGCGTCTGAGCTTCAGGTGAATGCGCTGCGCTGCGGTGCGTTGCGGGGCGCCGGCTTCCCGCAGGGCCGGGTGCGCAGGGCAGGTGTCCCCAGCCTCAGGGTGACACAGAATCCCCACTTAGTCCAGCGCCTGGGCTTTGGAACCCGGCTGCATACCAGCACATCTACCCCACCCGGCTTTCCCTGATACACCCCGAGAAGTTGCCATCCACTTAACAAGTGTCTTTTCAGCCCGGTGTGTAACACCCTCCCCCGTGGGAGAAAGCGGGGTTCCGCAGTGGCAGTGGCACGATTTGGGTATCACCTGTGCGGGTCTGAACTTGTGATTTTCCCAGGTCTTCGCCCGGAATCCCTCGGGGCCCAATCCCAGGAGACTAAGTGGGCGGCGTCCCCACGCCCCTCACTCCTGTACCGTATCCCCTAGGTCCCTTGCTGTTGTAGGAGCCCGGGTTCCTCAGGCAGATAAGCAAGCAAGCAGGAGCGCGCGCGCGCACGCACACACACACACACACACACACACACACACACACACAGAGAGAGAGAGAGAGAGAGAGAGAGAGAGAGAAAATCCGGGGCATCCTGACTGCTGGCACGCGGGCTTGATTTTCTTGCACGCAGGAAATCCGCAGTCACTGTCGCTTGCCTCCTCCACGGAGCGCTGCGCTCCCGCCGGGTTCCCCAGCAGCCCCGGTGTGGCTCGCAGCCGACGCCCACTTAGGCTGGCGCTTTTCTGGCTAGGAAATCCAGCCCGGACCCACCGAGGTCACGTTCAGCCCTTTGGGTCCTCTGGGCATTGCTGGGAACCGGCTCTGTCTTTCGCCGGCACCTGGTAGACCCGCGCTCTCTGCGCTCGCGAGCGCCAGTTCCACCCGCGTGAATGTGTGCTGGTCCTGCGGTTCCCGGTCTGTGAGTGAGGTTCCCTCTCCCAGGCCGCCCCCTCCAGGCGACTACCGTGCAGCCTGTTCAAAAACTCCACCGAGCAGATCCTCCGGATTCCACGCGTTGGGCAGCAAGGGGCACTCGCCAGCCGCAGTCGGGCCTGGGGCGCCGAGGGCTGGGAGAGGTCCGCGTTTATTTTCTCTCTAACGGCTGTCGAAATCCAGCCCCCAGTGGCGGCAGTTTGGAGGTTTCTTGCTATTTGCCTCGTTTGCAGATGGTGAGGTCGTTCGTTTGTTGCTTGTTTTTGCCTTGGACCTAGTGAGGCATAGCTCTCCCGGGCAGCCTCCCCGCGGTGAGTGTGGGAGGAGGGCGACCCACGCTGTCCCCTCCCGTGTCACCGTGTTGCAGTGGCCTCCGTCTGGGCTCCCGGATGGCGGGGCACCAGGCTCCCAGCTGGAGTCCGGCTGCTGGGCGAGCTCTCCAGAGTGCCCCAGGTCTACCGTCCACTTTTCTCTCTAAGCTTTTTCTTTTTTCTCTTTTTTTCTTTCTTTTTATTTTCAGGTGGACACGGAGAAACGACGCTTGGAGGTCACCTCGGTCTCAGCAAATATTTCAGACCGCTGTCACCTTGCCAAAGAGCCTAGACGCTGGAGCTAGCAGGAGCCTGGGATGGGGCTGCCAGGCTGAAGGCGTGTGCCAGCGGCAGCGCCCAAATGCTGCGGGTCCCTGCCTTTGCGTTTCGACGGCTGCGCGAATCAACCGCTTCTGTGCAGAATCCTCCGGCTTCTTTCCACTAGCATGGATCAGACAAGCGGACCTCACTAACTGCTAGGACTGCCGTGTCATCTTGACCCCGTGGACCCCTCAGCAAGCCCCCCTCGAGTAGGGAAGAGTCCCGGGACTCCTGCGCGCCCCCGGCCATGTCACCCCTAAAGATCTGTCCCTCGGTGCGGCCCTCTGAGGGTTCCCAGGGCCGGCCTGGGTTGTTTCCCACCGGTGCGTTCTCTCCCTCCCTCAGCCAAGCCCAGACTTTTTGACTTGGCGCTCTCGCTCCCGCCTCCGCGCCCCCACCGGAGGGTGGCCCTCCAGAGCCGGACCTCGCCCGGCCCCCGGCTGAGACCATGGTGTTTCTCTCCGGAAATGCTTCCGAAGGCTCCAACTGCACCCACCCGCCGGCACCAGTGAACATTGCCAAGGCCATTCTTCTCGGGGTGATCTTGGGGGGCCTCATCGTTTTCGGAGTCCTGGGGAACATCCTGGTGATCCTCTCGGTGGCGTGCCACCGGCACCTGCACTCCGTGACTCACTACTACATCGTCAACCTGGCGGTGGCCGACCTCCTGCTCACCTCCACGGTGCTGCCCTTTTCGGCCATCTTCGAGATCCTGGGTTACTGGGCCTTCGGCAGGGTGTTCTGCAACATCTGGGCGGCGGTGGACGTCCTGTGCTGCACCGCGTCCATCATGGGCCTCTGCATCATCTCCATCGACCGCTACATCGGCGTGAGCTACCCGCTGCGCTACCCGACCATCGTCACCCAGAGGAGGGGCGTCAGGGCTCTGCTCTGCGTCTGGGCGCTTTCCCTGGTCATCTCCATCGGCCCTCTGTTCGGCTGGAGGCAGCCGGCCCCGGAGGACGAAACCATCTGCCAGATCAACGAGGAGCCGGGCTACGTGCTCTTCTCCGCCCTGGGCTCCTTCTACGTGCCGCTGGCCATCATCCTGGTCATGTACTGTCGCGTGTACGTCGTGGCCAAGAGGGAGAGCCGAGGCCTCAAGTCCGGCCTCAAGACCGACAAGTCGGACTCGGAGCAGGTGACGCTCCGCATCCACCGGAAAAATGTCCCGGCGGGAGGCGGCGGGGTGAGCAGCGCCAAGAACAAGACGCACTTCTCGGTGCGGCTGCTCAAGTTTTCCCGGGAAAAGAAAGCGGCCAAAACGCTGGGCATCGTGGTGGGCTGCTTCGTCCTCTGCTGGCTGCCCTTCTTCCTAGTGATGCCCATCGGTAAGTCTTCCCCAGCACCACTTAGCACCTAGGGTGTGTCCGCGGAAGACTCCCAGGTGAAGAGGCGGTCCGGAAGGGCTCCCTGGTGGGAAGGAGATTTTTCCCCCTCTCTATCCCAGTCTCATTTCAATTACTGTAAAGAGGTTTCTAACTGATGCAGATGAATTGGTCTCTTTGGTAAGAATGCCAGTTTTTCTTAATGTCTTTAAGCCTGTGTTTCATTTAAATCTGCCCACCCACTGCAGAGTGGGTCTCCAACAAGCACTTAGGGAGACTGGAGAATACTACCCCCGCTCTGTCGTGGGTGGAGAAAAAAACTCCTCTTTGCGTAAAAATAACCACCATGCTTCTAGGACAAATGTGTGATCTTTTGATGGGATTAGCTTATTCATTAGAGTGTCAGTTGTGGTGGTCTGCCTATGCTCTGTATCTGTGCTCATTTTATATTCTGGATTATGTACAGAAGAAAATACGGTAAGTCACTCACATCTGCAACGAATATGACTTTATGTCCAAACGAGTTTAAATCTTTAAAAAAAATTCATCATAACATTTCCAGTGAGCAAGGGTTTATTCTTTTAATGGCGAAGTTTGAAAACAGACACTACTGCTCTACAAAATCATCTGGGAAGTTGCAGATTGAAAACAGTACAATAATGTTGCAAATCCAATTTTTGCAGAGGCGAAATTCGCTCTTGTCAAAACTAATTAGCTCATTAGAAGTATCTGCAAGCCAATCCACTTGGAATAGTCCGCTGTCGCTGACAGGCCTTCAGTATGATCCCAAAGGGTTTCTTTGGTAATTTCAGTTTATGAGCTCAAATATAGGCCCACACAAATTGTTACCACTAATTCCAATAAGCACAAAGTCATAGTGAAAGCAAATAATAATAATCCATCTCAGGTGCCTTTGAATGCAAGTGCCTGACTTTGTGACTCTGCATCACAATAGCAGCTTTATTTCTTGGTGACAACTCTGTCCCAGACGTTTTCCCAGACTTTTCTTGACAACTTTTATGACATCACAGGTGGAAGTTAGGGATTTTTCAAGTTCTGATACCATAGCCACCAGCCATGTGTAGCGATTTAAATGTGAATTAAAACTAAATCATATCCAAATTAAGTCAGTCCCACTAACCACTTTTCAAATGCTCTGGCCAGGGCTATGTCTTTGGACAGCAGGAGAACAGTGATCTCGCTGTTGTGGGATCTCTACTGAACAGGGCTTCTGGAGAGGCCTTTCCACTCCACCAGCTAGCCTTCCACTGTGTCTGCCTGTTCCTGCCCCCAGCTGCTCCTGGAAGGATGCTGCAGCTCTGAGTTTATTGAAGCAACCCCCTTTACCCCAGCCTCTGCCCGCTCACCTCCCTTCCCAAATCCTCCTTTTTCTGCCTCCCAAAAGTTTCATTTTTATAGCTGCATCTGCTCAGTCTACAAATGTTTATTGAGTACCTGGATGAGATACTAAGGATGAACCAAGCAGAAACGTCCTTGCCTGTGAAATGTCTGCCCTCTTTTAGAGGAAATAGACATGCAAGAATATACCCTAAAAAGTTAAGGCTTCATAAGCACTATACAGAATGAGAGAGAGAGATAGACATAGAGATAGAGATAGAGATAGATAGATAGATAGATAGATAGATAGATAGATAGATAGAGGGGGGGAAGACAAGGAAACAGGAGGTCATCTGGAAAGTTCAATGCAGTGCAGGGGATATTTGAGCAGAGCCCTGACTGAACTGAGGAGACAAGCTTATAAAAGCTGGGGGGAAGAGCTGACTGGGAAAACCTGACTGACCCACTCAAGGAAGAGCACGGGGTACTTTGGCTTCCCTACAGCTAACAAGGAGGAGGCAAGGTCAACGAGAACTTGGGGACAACTGAGGGTAGAGTGTGGGGTCTTCTTGGCCAAAGTAAAATTTTCCTGCTATTCTAATTATAATGGGAAGCCATTGGATGGGTTTTAGCAGGAGAGTGGCTAGTCTTGTTTTATATTTTGAAATGATTGCTGTGGTTGCTGGGTAGAGAGCGGATTATTGAGGGCAAGAGTGGAAGCAGGGAGACCAGCCAGGGGCTGTCGGAGAAACCAAGAGAGGTCAGCAGTCCTGAGGCCTTGGCCTCATGTGGCCGTTTCCTTCAGAGGCAGAGCTGACACATTTGGACATAGGAGGTAAACAGAGGAACTAAATGTAATTTCCAGGTTCAGAGCGAGATTAACCAGGTAAATAGTGGTGTATTTGACTGAGATTAAAGAAAACTGGAAGGAGTCGGTAGAAGAGGGAAATCAGAGCATTGCTTTTCCCCCGTGCTGGGAAGATCTGTCAGACATCTGAACGAACTGCCAGGTGGGCCGTAGATGTGTGGATTTGAACTTCGAGGGGAATAGGCTACCAGTGAAAACTGAGGCGCGTCGATATGTACAGAGAGATGGGGAGTTCTGCAAGAGAGAAGGCATTCAGAGACATAGATAAGAACTGAAGCTCTGAGGAGCCTGGTACCCGGGCATCAGGAAAGGAGAGAACCAGCAAAAGAGATGGAGAAGCAGTCCAGGAGGTGAGAGGAAAGTTGGGGGAGTGTGGTGTCCCTGAGGCAGAGGAAAATGATCCAAGAGAGACAAAAATAATCAAGTGGGTCACACACAGATGCCAGGTAGAAGAGGAGGAGGACTGGACCCCAACAGCGATAAGGAGGTCCTAATTGATGGACAGCGGCCAGGTGAGGCGGACAGCTTCTGTAGAGTGATGGGAACAAAGCCCAACTGTGTGACTTCCAGGAAGAGCGGTAAATGAAGTGGAGACAGGGACGATGGACAACTCTCAGCAAGAGCTGGAGGAGCGCTGGGAAGGGTAATGCCGTTCTCATCGGTGAAGGCAGAGTATCATGTGGATAACCCATGGCAAAGATGGACTAGTGCAGGACACTAAGCAGCATGGGCAAAAGAGAGAGGAGTCAGTGTCCAAGAGGAGGACATCACTAGGAAGTTACATAAGTTTGGTGGGCACCAAACTAAAGAAAAGAGTTAGAACTATCTTCAGAATACATTTATGTCCTTAATGAGGTAAGAAGCAGATCGAGGAAGGAACAGAGAAGGGTCAGCTGAGGACCAGAGAAAGCACATAAACTGTCTTGAGAACCAGAGAGTCAATGTATTCTGAACATTAGTGGAGACGCACAAGAGTCCTGAGCGCCCACTAGGAGCTGATGGTCATATATTTGAGGAAGAGCAGAGATGAAGACTGTACGACATTCTCCCACAGCTGTGTCTGAGGGCTACAAGGATGTGGCTGAGGATGGATTTGGGTTCTAGGGAGCAAGGAGAAGAGGTGGCATCTGTAAGGGATGAACACAAACTGGATCAAATTCGGGTTTATACAGAGCAAACAGTAGAAAGAACCCAGATGGTGAGGACCCGGAAGCTCAGAGTTGTGGTGGCACCTGGGGCTTTAAAGGAAAATGAGGCCTGATAGTCTGGGTCCCGGTATCCTGCAGGGCAGGAGGAAGATACCCTGGGCTGATTAGAGCCTCCTTCTGGGCTCTGGGTTCCCCAGGAACTGGGAATACTGGAGTTAAGATGTCATATCTGAAAGATCTGTGGTAAGAGAAGTTTCCAGAGTCAGTGGGTTTCCTTTAAATCCCAATAAATGAGCAAACAGGAGGGAAATTGGAAACATTAATAGAGTTTCAGCAGGCCGCTCAGTGGGGCGCAGGACACCTAAACTCACCCATCTTCCATCATCAGTTTCCTCTAACATGAAACGGATGTGAGGATACGAAGTATGAACAGTGTGGTACGTCCCAGGCACCAAGGTAGACAGAAGGGAAAGATGACGAACTCAAGCCTTGGCCCTCCAGGCCTGGCAGTCTACCTCAGGAGACAAACTGTGAGCCACTGACATGGGCCCGAGAGACTGATGCCATACAGTGTTAGTGCCACATGCAGAAGAATGCAGCCATTATATTACTCTGGAGGTCCCTAGAGAAGCTTCCACTGGTGATGGAGCAGGTCCTTGAAGAAGACAGCACTCTCTCTGCTGGGCTGTCAGTGAGATGCTATTTATTTTCATTAGCAACCGTAAGTGCATTTTTGATGCAAGATGCAAACAGAACGATAAATAAGCTATTCTATTATCAAACCCCAAGGGACTCAAGCTCTTGAGTATCACAAGTGCTCTCTTGGGGAGAGGAGACTATCAATATGCGATAGACAGATGAAGAGTGAACTGATTAAAAAGGAAACCAGGCAAGGGAGGAGGGGTTATGGCAAGCTGGAATGCGAAGGGCCTACACGCAAGCTAAGGAAAATCAAATGAATGGATTCCAGTTCATCACCATAGGTCCCAGCCCAGCTAGGTGTGGTGACCCTTACCTATAATCCCAGCACTTGGGAGATAGGAGTTCAAGGCCAGCCTCAGATGTAGAGTAAGTTTGAGGCCAGCCTAGGCTACACGAGGCTCTGTCTCAGATGTCCCCACTGGAGACTTTTACTTGTGCTTCTCCTCACCCAGGCTGGGCTGCTGCTGCACTGAGAAGAGCAGCTGGAGGCAGGACTCTAACTGAGCTACTTTCTAGCCTAAGTCTTGCATCACAAGGGTTTGATTGAAAGTCAGAATCCCTCTAGCAGAAGGAGAGTCCACTGGAGGTGGCCATCAGCCAGTGAAAGCTTGTAAAAGTGAGTGTTGATGTGGAGAAGAGTGGAGAGCACAGAAGGTGACTGTGGAAGGGAGGACGGAGACCGTCCCCCAGGAAGCTCCAGCAGTTGCAGACTGATGTCATCTTTGGTACTTGACCCTTCGTCATCTTCTACTACCACCAGAGGTCTGGAATTTAAAATGCCAGCTTTCCTTTTCATAAAACAGGGGATGTTCTTCAAACCAGCTGTCACCCAGGGTGCCTAGCACAGGACTAGTGACAACAAATGGGGATCTTACCAGGATTCACAAGAGCCACAGATTACTACTGATGTGTTGAAGCATGGCTGTTGCCATGGGGGCAGGAGTGGATGTCCCTGTGGGCATAAGGTATAAGCACTGAGAGCAAGAAGGAGAAAGCGTTTATCAAAATCTGAATTCCAGCCCTATCTGATTTAAATACAAAGCATGACATCATTGTTGGGCCTATGCCACGACTTCTGAATCAAAAGAGGCTATGATGAATTGGGATTTGACTTGCAAAGACACAGAATGTTTAGGAACTGTGCTTTTAAGAAAACAGGAGACAGTACAGCAGAAGACAGAGAATGTGTCCTAAGATTTGCTGGTTGGGGAAGGTAGAGTTCGCAGGACGCTTAGCAAACGGAAGCAGAGGAAGTGATTCATTTACACCACAGAATTTCATAGAACAGCCGCTAAATGGCAGGTGACTAGAAAATCACTGGGGATAATGACAAATCCCTGAAAACCAAAACAATTAAATATACAGCCAAGTGTCAGGTGGTGATAAATAAGACACAGCAAGCAGAAAGCACTAAGGCACATGATGGCTTCTAAGTTTCATCTAATGACTGATTCCGCCATGGGTACCTAAGATGAGAGGAAGCAGTCATTGCTTCCCTCTTAGAGGTAATGATATGAAAGTCATCGAATGGTTACTAGAATTTAACTTAAGATGACAGACCAGTTTTTCAGTTCCTCATAACACATCGCACATCATTGTAAAACAGGGTGGCAAAAAGCAGCAGCCGTCTTGTGGCCTATGGGTCTGTGGATGTAAGCCAGCAACCGTAGGGTGGTTGGGACTGGCTGGTATTCATGGTGGCCTCTCTCTCTCGTCCTCCAGTGCTCCAACCCAACCTTCTTAGAATGGGTCAGCTCCCTCCAAGAGAGCCAAGGCAGATGCTGATAGATCTTTGTGGAACTCACTTGTACCTGGCCCAGCATCACGGCTGCCTCTTTCTGGGTCAGAGCAAGTCATGAGACCAGCCTAACTCCGGGGAAAGAGAATCAAGTCTGTCTCTTGGTGTGGGACAGATGAATGTACACAGGTGTGGGAATCATCACCGTCTTCCTGCAGAATACTGAGCACAAGCTGGTCATTCTCTTTCCCACATGCTGGGCCTCATGTAGTCAAGATCCTCTCTGCCCTTCCTGAAGGTTTCTGATCTCCAGAGGGAAGCAGCCAGTAGTCAGATGGCTATGTGAAGAAATCTTTTTTTAATATTGTATTTAATTTATATAGATTTTTAAATTTTATATGTATGAGTGCATTGCCTGCATGCATGGGAGTGCATCCATGTCATGTGCCCATGGAACTGGAGTAACAGACAGCTGTTAGCCACCCTGAGTGCTGGGAATCGAACCCAGGTCCTCTGCAAGAGCAGTCAGTGCTCTTAACTGCTGAGCCATTTCTCTAGTCCCATTTTTACATGAAGCAATCATAAACTATATATAGTGCCATAAAGTGGGTCTAGTGGTGTCTTGAAAATCTATACAGTGACTGAGGGTAGCTCTGGGTGATGAAGGCTAAAATTCCTTCTGGGAAGGACTTGACTTCTGAGCCCATATCTGTACAATGGGTTGATAGTTAGTGGTTAACAGTGTGTGGGAAGGCTGGGGATGTTGCTTAGTTGGTAGAGTGCTTACCTAGTGAGCAAGAATGGGTTCCATCTCCAGTGCCATAAACCAGGCATAGTGACACATACCTATAATCACAGCCCTCAGAGTTGGAGGCAGGAGGATCAGAAATGCAAGTACTCCATTACCCAGTGAGTTTGAAGCCAGCCTGGGCTACCTTTTTCAAGTAGGTGGGAAGAGAGAGACTATGCAAAGACTCTGGCAGGGTCAGCTTGATGTCCACAAAGATTTTCTAGAAGGTTACTATGGCCAGCGTTCATTGGTATCAAATGAGCTGGAAAGGGAGGGACCAAACCAAGCAGACTTGGCGGCCATTTTACAAGCTGTTTTTAATCCAGTGCTGGCCAGGGTATGAAGAAGAAAAGACCAAGTTCATATTTCAACATATCAGAGACTTCATGAAGGAAGGATTGTGGATAGACAAGTTGGGAGACCTTTCAATAGGACAAGGTGAGATATCTCCTGCCAGATATGATCTTCATAGCATGTCAATTAGAATACTTATTTCCAGGAGCCACTGCACCACGGTGGAATGTGTCTCCTGTCACCACCTTCAGAACGCAGATTTACACGAGCACAGTTCTCATGATCACGAATAGCAGAGTCAGACTTGGCTTTAAATTAATTGTCTTGTCCACAAGTCAAATCTGTCAGCAAAGATTTATCATCATGCTCGAATATACTAGAGACTCAAAAGATACCAGTGACGAGCTCTCACTATGCTTTGAACAATGGCTGAGTCTTTCATATCAGGCAGGAGTCAGGGAAGCGCTTACATTGAAGAAGTGATAACTCCTTCCTGAGTAACCAACTCATCACCGCTGGGTCCCCTTACCAAATAACAGACTCACTGCTGGGTCCCCTTACCGAGTAACAGACTCACTGCTGGGTCCTTTACCAAGCAACAGATTCACTGCTGGGTCCCCTTACCAAGTAACGGACTCATTGCTGGGTCCCCTTACCTTCACTTCATGATGAACAAGGGGACATTTTCAGAGGCATTTTCTTTGTCTAAAAGTTTCTTTAATTTTCCCTATCCTGTACAACTTTCCAGTCTGGCACGGTGACTTTCTGTTTTTAATAGTGGATTTCTTTGCTATTTGAATGTTTCTTTTTACATTCATGTTAGTCATTTATAATTTTGTCCTTTGGTGAGATTGCCTGTCAATGTTTGGGGGCCATTTTTCTGTTCTTTATTACCTGCGAGATCCTTTTATCCACTGAAGATGTAATCACTTCTAAATACTGGGTCATGAATAGTAGAGTCAGACTTGGCTTTAAATTAATTGTCTTGTCCACAAGACAGATCTGTCAGCAAAGATTTGTCATCATGCTTGAATGTACTAGAGGCTCAAAAGATCCCAGTGACGAGTCTTCTTGTGCAATACTCAAATGAGCTGAGAGAATGTAGCTTCTTTATTTTCCCAAAACCCATGTGACCTTTCTCTCAGCCTTCCACAGAAAGGCACACACATAACCACATATACATTTTTAGTTACAGCCCGTAACCTCCACCAGATCTGGCAACTTGTGTATCTTATCTGCTCAGTCTCCTTCAGCTGATCCGGTGCCTTGGCCCACTCTGACTGCTTTGATACGATGCTAGAACCAGATCAGTTCTAAACAACACAAATTTATTTCTCACAGCTCTGAGGCTGGTAGGTCTAAGATCAAGGCACCAGCCCGCTGTGTTTGTAGTGAGGCCCATGTTCTGGCCCAGCCATCATGTCTGTCACAGTAGGAGATGCAGGACATTCTTGGGGAGCCTTTCTCCTCAACTCATCCCAAAGGCCCAACCTCCCAACACCAGGGAGGAAAGAGAATCAAGTCTACAGTGAGGCTGAGAGGTCAGTAGACACGTTCAGGGACACAAGCCCTCAGATACAGTGTTGGCTTCTCAGAACTGTCCTCAAGCATGTTGACTAGGACAGGTTCTTAACGAACCCCAGGTTAGTCAGGGACAGGTAGGAAATAAGGTCCTGTTCCAGTCAATTTCTATCACTATAATAAAGCACCTGAAGTGACTGATTAACTGTAAGGGGAAAAGATTTATTTGGGCTCATGGGTCTGTGGGTTCTAGTCCAAGGTCAGGAGGCCTCATTGCTTTGGGCCTCTGGCAAAGATGGGGCATCATAGAGAGGGGATGTGGTAGAAAAAACATTACTTCAAGAGCCAGGAAACAAGAGATGAGAGGACAGAAACCCCCATCTCCCTTGGCGCTCACCCTTTGTGACCCAGGATTGCCTATAATTCTCCCTCCTTCTTAGAGGTCAACGGTATCTCCTGACAGAGCCATCCCAGAGAGAAAGCCTTTATGTGAAACTTCAGGGTGGATCCGGTATGCAGACTATAGCCTAATATGTTTTGATAATTTATGTATTTTCTGTGTCCTGTAATGGGAACATTGGTTAGCCTAGTGGTTGGTCCTTGGATGCTAGCCTAAAGCCCTATGCTGATGTCTTCGATGAATCTGAGGCTGGTCACCCAGGGACCATTGTCCACCTAGTATCCCAGCCACATCCTTACTACTAATACAGGCTCTCAAAGTTCGACGGTGATTCCTCTGGTTCCTGGCTAGATGGATACTTGCTCGATTGCCTTTGGTCAGGGAGTTACTTTGTTCTGACAGTTCCTTTGACCACCTTTGGCAGCCTCCTAAGCCAAATTCTCAGCAATGTTTTTATCCTGGTCTCAAGACAGTCCTGTGGGTTCCTCTACACAGGTATGTGTTCTCTGAACAGGTGTACAGCCCTCAGTGAGGGACCACATTCCCCAGACCCTTGGGATGGAGACCAAGATAAAGCTCCTCAGGCCTTCCTTGTCTTCAGACATCCTTCAAAGCTCTGTCATCTATGTTGAGAAGGGAGCTCAGAAGAAATGGCTACCTGCCTCCTTCCACTGCTTCCTTCCAGCTTCTCCTTAGAGTAGACAGTAGGCAGAGACGAGGCCTCTTCCTTTTTCTCTGAATCATGTTTCCTTCCTTTCCAGGGTGTCACCCTCCTTCTATGGAATACCCATGCCAAGGGACTCCTCGGATAAATGACAGTTTTAAAAAGAATAGCTAGGGCTAGGCATGGTGGAACATTCCTTTAATCCCGGCACTCAGGAGGCAGAGGCAGGTGAATTTCTGTGAAAGCAAGGCCAGCCTGGTCTACATAGCAAGTTTCAGGCCAGCTGGGGCTACAGGGAGACCCTGTCTCAAAATAAAAGGAAAGAAAACCTAAATAGAGGAATAAAGATGGGGATGTTTTTTCAAAGTATAATCCTTTTACAGAATGACCATTTTTAGTTGCATTTTTACTATGTCTTTTTTTTCCAATATCATGGACATAGGCAATAGTTATGTAGTCAAATATTTTAACCCATTCTTCAAAGGATGCACCCTTCCTAGGATACTTGGAGGAGCTTCCCTGGAGTGGGTCAGATAGCCTGGTTTCTTCCTACTTCTTTCAAAGAATCATTTATATTCTTTTTTATATTTTATTTATTATTTTTATTTTGTATGAATGAGTGTATTGCCTGCATGTGTGTAAGTCCGTCTGTGTCATGCAGTGCCCACAGAGGTCAGAAGAAGGTGTTGGATCCCCTCGAACTGGAGTTACAGATGCCTGTTAGCCGCCATGTGGATGCTGGGAATCTTACCTGGGTCCTCTGCAAAGAGTCAGGGCTCTTATCGCTAAGCCATCTCTTCAGTCCCAGAATCATTTATATTCTACCTAGGAGTTTTTGTTTATATTTTTGGTAGAGGATACCTAACTATTAATTTTGAAATGATTTTAAATAGATTATCTCCAAAAATGTATTGAATAATCCATCAGGTCCTGTCATATTTTGAAAACAGCATTTGTCATATTAAGAAAAGTCTTTAATCTATTTGATTTCTGTTCATTCACCTGTCTCTTTACTTTAGTATTGATGCCACATTATTTGAATAGCTGTGGTTTCATAATATATTATTTTGTTGATTTTTCACAATTTCATACATATTCATAAGGACTCTGATCATACACTTCAATATTTTCTGGTTTAAGGCTCCTGAATATTCTTTTCCAAATTATGTCGTCTGTGCTTGGATGTCCATTCATCTTGGGAGCCTCTGGCTTTGGGTTCCTCGGCTTCTCAAGCTGATTTCACACTGCTGCTTTCGCTGTAATCACACATCTCCTGAAAAGCTGATGATGACCATACCATTAGGAGATTCTGCTTTGACATTTAAAAACTACATATGATACTATTGGTTGGTTTTTATTTGGGGGATTGCAGGGTTTTGCTCTTTTTGTTTGGTCAGTTTGTTTGTTTGTTTGCTTGCTTGTTTGTTTGTTTGTTTTGTTACAGGGTCTCACTATGTAGCCCAGGCTAATCTGAAACTTGCCATGTAGACCAGGTTGGTCTCAAATTTAAAAATCTGCTTGCCTCTGCCTCCTCAGTGCTGAGCCCTGGGCTGGGCTCTTGTTTTTACCTGAATATTCCTTATCAAACCAAGGAAGGCTCTTTCAACCTACTGTACAGAACTATTCAGACCTAGATTTAAAATGCATTGTAATTTATTTCCACTTTAGAATGCCATTTCATAAAGATGGATTTTCAGTTTTATAAAACACTACTTTTTAAATCCTTTTTGATGACATTGATCTTATCAATTTTATTTCTCACCACGACCCCAGCCTCATATTCTCAGATTAAATGTCATTTGACTAGGAGGCTGTTTTATTTTTTATCTCACTGCTTCACTATATAGTTTACTTGTAGTTTGCCTTTCTGTTTCCATGTGGAAGCAATTGATAGTTTTTGTGTTATGGGTTTATAAACAAATTGTGACACTTTTCATTGTTTTTTCTACCATCAGTAACAGTTGAACAGCATAAAAATTATGTGTGCCTCGAAGGTTTGAAAACCTTGCCCATAGAACACTGGGACTCGGCTCCTTTTATGGGAACAAGTAAGTCTATGGGACTTGTTTCTGTTTCTTCTCTGGATACCGATCTATTCTGACTGTCAGGTTTGATCATTTTTGTTTCATTTTCCACTTTCCTTCTCCTTGTAGTTCAACATTTTAGTTTAGATTTGTGCATGAAAGTCTGTGAGTTTCCGTCTCTCTGCTGCCCTCGTCCCCCATGTCAGAGACTTGTAATTTCTTTCTGTCTTCACTGAAACATCAGCAAGACTGTCAATTCTATTTGTGGTTTCTTTTCAAGAGATTCAAGTTCTAGGTTTATTCTTTTCATGTTTTCTGATTAATTGATTTAATCTCTGGCAATAACCCTCTTTTATTTTCTGGTTATAGTTTTGTTTTTCAATTTTAGCTTGAACAGAATGCCTAACTTGTAGATCTTAGTTCTTCCTTATTTAAGATTAAAAACAATTAACATTATCCACTTTCTTCTGAGCAAATTCTCATTTCTTCCCTTAATATTTGATTGTACAGTGTTCTTATCTGTGTGGTCTACATTTCCACTTTCAAAGTTTCTTTCGTTCTGTGTAGACAACACAGGAGTCTTTGTCTGGTGATGGCATTTAATTTGAAAATAATTGGTATGTTATTGCCTACTTTCTGAAAATTAAATTCTAATTTACTGCATTTTAGCCGAGAGTGTGAACATAATAGTTTTTATCTATGGAAATAATTGAGGTTTTCTTTAGGATTTAATAGTTGATCGATAATTCACAAAGTTGATAGGTTCAATGTTTAATAGATGTATGTTGATCCTTTTGGCAGTGATGTTTTCAGATCTTCATTTCTCCTATTTTTACTTTTATATGGCATCACCTCCTTTGTCCCATGGTCAGAGTGCTATGGCAAACTCTTGTACTGCTCTGAGTTGCTCATGGGGATTCTAAGTACTGGGCTGGGAAGTTGTTTTTGTCAGCCTGGGGTTGCTATGACAGAACACCACAGACCAGTGACTTTAAGAGCATCACGTCAGGCTCAGGGGAAGGCAAGATGGGTTTCCAGACTCACAGCCACCTTCTCAGGTGTCTTCGTGTGGCAAAGGACAGGACTAGCCCCTTCATCTCCTTATATGGACACCCCTCGGTGTGTCTCCACCTACATGACCTCAATGAATCCTAATGACTTCCCATAGTCCTCACCTCCAGTTCTATCTTCTTAGGGCTTCAACAAATCAGTAGGGGACATGAGCATTGTGTCCTTCCATCTCAGAGACTGGAGCTTGTATGTCACTTATGGCACCATTTAATTCCTAGACTTTAGGGTAGAATTCCAATGCTGATGTAAGGTGAGGAAACTAAGGCACATCTTGGAGTGAGTGACTTCCTGTCAGCATCTCATGTGCCTCTGACACATAGCAAAGGGTCTGGATACCAGGTCTAAGTCCTAGGATCGCACTTACATGACTCTAGTCTCTGCCTATCACCTGTGTTCTGTCTCCTTACCCATGGAAGAGGGGCTTGCCTTAGGCTGGAGGCTTTCAGACCGAGATCTGGAACTTTGTGCAAGTGATACCCAAGATATAAACTGGATAAAAGTGGGGTGCCTCACTGTTAACAGCTGCCTAGAAATGCCCAGTCGCGGAGCTCTCAGCACCCCTTCCTGCTGGCAGTCATGAAGGGGACCAGAACGCAGGTTGCTCTGTGCTAAGGGTGTCAGATTCCAGACTCTGAACGGCACCAGGGGAAGGGCTTCGAGGAGGACAGTCTGCGTTCTCCAGGGGGAAGGAGGAGCAGCTGACCAGGACTGAAGGGCTGTCACTATTCTGGAATGCCCACAGACCAGTAGTCTATGCCCAAAAAGGGTCTGAGAAGGGAACATTTTGCACACTCGCTGTTTTTATGTGCTATCCACATTTAGCTTATTGCCAGGGCATCTAGTTACAAGTAAGAAATCTGCTATTTACAAGCTGATGGTGTAGATTAGTCCGTCAGCATGAGAAACGCTGTTGAACTATCCCTGTTGCCGCAGTGGTGGCTGGTCTTCACCCCGTGATTTCACTCTTACTAGGCAATTAATAGCGAGTCATCTCAGAAATCGTTTCTCCTTGAGACCTGTCTCATGCATGCCCGCTGGCCTCAGGCTCTCTACAGAGAGAGGATGACCTTGAACTTCAGGTCCCTTGCTTCTGTCTCCCAAGTGCTGGGATCACAGGCATGTGCCACCACGTGCAGTTAATATGGTGCTGGGGATCCCACCCAGAGCTTCTCAAGTGCTAGACAAGCACAGCTGCCAATTAAGCCACATCCTCAGATCCAGAAACAGATTTCTAATTGTTCAAAAGTGTTTTTCTTTTAATGTGTAAGAGTGTTTGCCTGCACATAGTAAGGGCGCCATGTGCGTGCCTGTAGCCTGCGGAGGTCAGAAAAGTGCTTCAAATCTGGAACCGGAGTTACAGATGCTTCTGAGCTGCCATGTGGGTGCTGGAAACTGAAGCTGGGTCCTCTGCAAGAGCAGCCAGTGCTTTTAACTGCTCAGGTACCTCTCCAGCCCCGAGAAATGGGCTTTTTAAAAGAAAATCCTAGAAGAGGGTGAAATACCAGGAGGGCAAACTATTCCTAAAGAAATCAGAGCAGCTCTTCTCTATCGGGGTGATGTGAACCCGGTGGAACGCTTGGTAATTTCCAAAGATATTTTTATTTATCACAAAGTCACCACTGGGTGGGAGATCTCCTGATTCGCAGTGTGTTAGATCAGGACACTAGATCAGCATTGACCCCACAGCACCAAATAAAACCAGTCCAATCTGGAATCTGCTGTCATGGATAATCTCTGATTTATTTTATATAAATTCCTAAGCTTACTGAAATGCTTTAGAACTTCCACACAAAGGCAGAACACCAATTTTCATTTTCATCTACTTTTTTACTGTGTTTCCTACATCTTGGCTAGTGATTTTTTAAAAAGTCACTGAGGTTTCCAGGTGCCCAAAGGTTCTTAAGAAGATTGTCTTTCCAGTGTGTGTGTGTGTGTGTGTGTGTGTGTGTGTGTGTGTGTGTGTGTGTGTAGTAGTAAAATCCCTACTGAGACTACCCCCATTCCTCAAGAATGCACAGGCAAAGCCGGTGCTGGTCATGTCCTTTGCCATGGGGAGCCTCAAGTAATTCTGCCCCCAATCAGCCCCTATACCGAGTATATGATTATGACCAACCAGGTCAAACCCTACAACTACTCAATGCCAGTGTGAGATAAGGGCAACGTAGCTGATGTGCCCAGCCGAGTCCAAGTCTGGGGTGACTGAAGAGCCTGTGACTACTCCAGTGGCTGAAGAGGCCTCCTCTCCCATTGCCCCCAATAAAAATGTGAAATCAAACCCCTCAAAAAAATTATGGTAAAATTCACATGATATAAAAGCTTCCATTTTAACCATTTTCAAGTGCTCAGTTCAGTAGCACTTAGTAAGTACACTGCCTTGTGCAGCCATCGCCATGGACTAGCTCCTGAATATCTCCACCACCCCTCCATGAAGCTCCATGTCCATTCAGTCACTTCCCTCTCTACTGCCTAGCAGTCATCAGTCCACTGGCAATTATGTGACTGGCCCATGCTCAATATGACATCCATGAGAGATCATACAACGTGTGGTCCTTGTGAGCATGTTTTTCACTCAGCATACTCTTCTGAAAGTCATCCACGTTGGGATAGTTATCAGGACGTTGTGCTTTCCGTGTGACAGAATAGGACTGTTTGGATCTACCTGGCTTTATCTACCCCTCCACTGATGGGCATTTGAGTTGTTTCTTCCTTTCCGCTTGTTTTGAATATTTTGCTGTGATGAATCTTCATGTACCCATTTTGGTTCTTTCAGATACATACCCAGAAGTGGGACTGCTGAGTCACCTAGACTTCTATGTTTAGTTTATGGAGGGACTGCCAAACCACCTCCCACGGCAGCCCTCTGGGTTTCCACACCCACCAGCGCAAGACTCCGGTTTTCCCAACCTCCCCACACTGCTTATTTTCTCGACTGCTAGCACTATTTTTTTTTTTACGTGACTGTGAAGTCACGCTTGTCTTGGGCTGCTCTGCAAGCCCCCTGACTCATGATGGGGGGCTTCTAGTATACTCACACTGCATTTGTTCACACAGTATCAACAAGTCGTATGCCCATTGTTACCTGGGTCGCTGCCATTCATTGCTGAGCTTTAGGAGTTATTTGTGTTGGATTACGTATGTTACAAACACCGTGTTCTTTGGGTTGACCTTTCTCTCCCTCCTTCCCTTTTTCCTCCCTTCTTTTCTTCCTTTTTTTCTAGGTAGAGTCTTTATGTATAACCAACACTGACCTCCTTGCTCCTAATGCTTCTGCCTCAGTATCCTGCATGCTGGGATTCCAGATGAGTCCCACATGCCTGTTTGGTTTCTTCAGAATGTCCTCTGACGTACAACTGTCTTTCATTTTTGTAAGATCTGCTTTACCTAGCTTTTCTTGGGTTGCTGGTGTTTGGGGCGGTCACATGCAAAAGCTCATCACCTAATCCAGAATTGGAAAGATTTGTTCCTATACTGTCCTCTAAGGGCCTGAGAGCTCTAATTTCACATAGGTTAGCTTTTGATCCGCTTTGAGTTAATTTCTATTTGGTGTGAGATAGCACATGGAGATCCAGTTGTTTAAATGCCATCCCAGGAATGACTGCTCTTACCCCACAGGCCTTGGAGTCCCTGTGACTCCATTGATACATAGGTTCACTTCTGGACTTTCAATTCCATTCCAATTCTGTGTGTGTGCACAGGCACTTGTTCATGTGTGTGCATGTGAACATGTTTTCATGCCCATGTGGAGGCTGGAGGTTGACTTTAGGAGTCTTCCTAATCATTTCAGACAGGGTCTCACTGAACCTACAGTTCATCAATTTGGTTAGGCTGACTGGTCAATGAGCTTCAAGCATGTGTCTATCTCTTCCTGACTATCCCTGGGATGGATTATTGGTGTGTGGAATGCCATTCCTAATGTTTCCTTTTCCTTACATGGGTGCCAGGTCAGAACTTGTGGTATGTGGCAGGTACTTCACTGATGGAGCCATCTCCCAACCTCCACCCCACTGCATGGAATCCTATTACATATTTCATACCTATATTATCTTTGTGTCAGCAACACACCATTTTGACCACTGTAGCTTAGTAGTGAGGTTTAAAATTACTACCCACTAATTTTTATATCTCTAGAGCTAAATGGAGTCTTTCAAAGGGACTACCTTTTCTTTTGTGGAAAATTATGCAGCATAAAGCAGAAGCACATTTTCTTTGGAATTTCAAAAACTATGGATACAGAAAGTTCAACATTAGTAAGTTGTTATGTGTTCATACACGTGCTTTTAAATGGTCCAAAAGACGAAAGTGCTAACTATCCTGATAGGACTCTTCATTGTATATACACACCAAGTTATCATAAAACACCTCATAAACAGACACAATTAAAATAAGCATAATAGGGACCCATAACCTGACCTGAGTGAATCCACTCTGAACCCATGAATCTATTTGTAGATTTTTAAACTCGTACACTATGTTTCAAAAATGTTTATATTTTTATTTTAAGTACATCTCACTGGGAGGATTATGGGAGATGCAGTAGATGATACCTCTTTTATAAAATATAAATTCTAAAACAATTTCACTCCAAACATTCCCAGAAAGGAATCATGAGCTCTTATCAGTGACAATTTTCTGTCTTCAATTAGAACACCCAGAATTAATAGTCGCATTAGGTTTATGCAGCTCATATTTTTGGCCTAACTTACTTGTTCTGACTAAGGCATTGTCTCTTCTCTCATGTTACCTCTGGAGTCATCATATGATTCCACACAGTTCCCCGACCTTCTTCTTCTTAGCTCACAGCATCTGAAAATATGCACTTTAACCAGTTCCTTTGGTCTAAGCATTGCCTCTTTGGATTATCCTTTAAGATCAAAATACCCAGGACATTCATGAGGCGTGTGCATTCTGCCTCAGGAAAAGTAGTCAACGCCATGGTATATCATCCCCTCTGTGGTCCACCTGTAAGAGCTTGAGGCACGCTATTTTGCAACATTTTCCTGCTCCTATAAATGAGGCTCATGGGAGTTAGTTTGCCCAGTGCTGCCAAACTAGTGACAAAAGTCTGTCAGTGTTCTCCCTTATCTCAGGTTAACTTTCTTTGCCAAATAAAGCATTAGCCATGACTACCATTTCCAGGAGAAAACGAATAATCTTACACTTTCCACTCCAGTTTTGTCATGATTTGCCCGTGTAGCCTCCTGGACAAAGGGAGGAAGACAACAAATGAGAGGAAGTCAGGTTGGAACAAGTCAGAGTGAGCAGGGAACAGGGGAGAAGAGAGCAAATGATTAACCCTGTGAGACTTACATCCACTGAGTTCGCATGCCCCATTCTTATCCTGTACCTGCCAGTTAGACAAGAAGCATTAAAAAGCATTTGGCATATACCCGACCCTCAGTTCCGAGCTGAGTCTTGTGGGTACTTGGAAGAAGACTCACTACCTTCAAATTCACTCTGAGAGAAAGGAGGGAGTTATTCATTATGAATGGTCTAGAAGTTCAGAGACAAGATGCAGCAGGCAGGCTTATGTAGTCACAGACTCCCCATGGAAGGAAGGAGCTGTCAACGGGGTCCTGAAAGGTAGGATTGCAAAGTCTCCAGAAACTCTAAGACAGAAGTAAGAATGCATGATCATTTGCTAGTGAGGGAATCTGTATTGTGCAGGGGGTGGCATATAACAGAATCATGGTAGAAAACATCTATCCGTTTTGGCAGAACACTATCCTTGACAGCTTTTTGAAAACCAGGTAAGGATCTGGGTCCTGAAGTAAGAAGCAAGGAGCTGCTGGGGGCGCGCAAGTGAAGCGGTGTTAGAACAAGTTCAGCATATGAGTGGAAATGAGTGGTTCCGGCTGATGGTTTAGGTTTGAGTGGTGACCTGTACAGGGTGTGACGGGAAGATGCAAAGGCAGGCGAGCAGAAACATTTCAAGACAGGTCAGTGGGAACCAGAGGCCATTCGTGGGGAAATCAGAGTGGAATTCACAAACATTCGAGTGTGGAGAGTAGTGCCGTGGCTACTAATGCTGTGTGTAGATGTGATGGTCAAGGAAGTGACTCCGGAAGACCTTTAGTTTTGAGGATAAACACCTGAAATTATGATGTTACTCGAAACTGAAGAACTCTACTGTCCAATAAAATGGTCCCTGGCCACACGACAACACACGAATTAACTTATCCAGGGTTGTGCAGTGAAAGTTTTAATTCAAATGAGATAAAATTTTAAATCAAGACAACCATGTTTCAAGTATCCTGTCATTACACAGAGCCAGAGACTATTATATTGGATGGCACAGGAAGAAAAAAATTTCATCCCCTCAAAGTGTTCTCTAGGACAAGACTAGTCTAAAACTCAGTAGTCAGGGTCAGTGCTTTAGGGAAAAGAGAGTCGGTTCGATGTTACTGATGCAGAAGGAGGAAATCGTGGATAGCTCTCAAGGAGGGCTGAAGGATAAATTTAGGGCTTGGATGCAATTAGAAGGGAGGGACAAAAACCAAGCAAAATGGCGTGTTAAGCATAGCATAAAATCATGCAGCTCAAGGAGGAGATGGCTTCATAGGAAGAAACTGTGCCTTGTCAACACAACCAAGCTAGAATGAAAGACCATAAAAAGCGTTATGTTCAGTGATCTGAAGTCACTTGTAACTCACCAGACTCAATGCAGAGTAGAGGCATTCTCACTAGCAGGAACAGATCAGTTCTGGGCCCATGTAGAGCGTGGGACCTGGGAAGGCTATCAGTGGAAAGAGATTCCGGATTTTTAAGGTTAGAGAAGGATGAAGTTTAGAAGGAAAGAGGAAGCGCCCAGCCAGCTGCTGAGAAGGGGGAGAGAGGAGAAAGGTGGGATCATCACACTAGGGTTCCCTGATCAAATTATGTGAATTTTCCAAGAAAAGGATACAGAAAAAGGGCATCTCCAGGCATAGTGTGGCAGGCTGGATCACAGTGCAGAGGGTCACGGTACTACCAGCTGTATCTGTTTCTTATCTCATTATTGTGACAAAACACCAACAAAGGTTACTTACAGAAGGAAGGGTTTACTTTGTCCCACAGGGTGAGTGCACAGTGCGTCACAGCAGGGAAGTCTGCAGGAATCGGAGGCAGCCTGTCCCATTGCATCTACAGTCAGGAAGCACGATGAATGCCCGTGTTCCCTTTCTCCTTTTCACTGGTTTCAGGACCCCAGTCTGTGGAATGGTGCCATCCACCTTCAGCATGGATCTTCCACCTCGGTTATCCCTGTCTAGAAATTCCTACCAAAGGCTTGTCTCTTACGTGACTCTAGATCCTCTCAAGTTGAAAACCTGTATTAATCATCATAGTATCCATAAAAGGGCTGCCTTTGATGCTGGATGGATGAGCAAGAAAAAGGAGGAGAGGGTCGGGTTTGGGAGCTGAGCTTCAGTTGTCAACTTGATGCACTTGAGAAGGGGGAAGCTCAACAGGGGGAATTCCCTCTATAGGACTGGCCGTGGGTATGTCTATGAGGGAGTTTCTTGATTGTTAAGTGATGTGGGAGGGCCCAGCCCACTGTGTCACATAAGGTAGTCTTGGTTACATAAGAAAGCAGACTAAGCACTGGTCAGCCAGAGGCGCAAGCCAATAAGTAGCGTTCCTCCATGGACTGTGCTTCAGTGTCTGCCTCCAGGCTCCTGCCCTGAGCGCCTGCCCTAGCTTACCTCCATGATTAACTATAAGCTGTAAGGTGAAATAAACCATTTCCTCCCTAAGCTTTTGTGGTCAGGGTGTTTGTCACAGCAATTAGAAATGCATACTAGGACAGGATCTCAGCTGGTGTGGTAGGGGAAGGAGCTGTAGGTGGACTAAGACAGAAACATCTCTATTCTTTGATTGCTTTTATGTTTGTCTGCCTCTGGATTCTTCCTTTTGATTGGTTTATTTTTAAGCATGAATTCATTGGTCTGACATCAGAAACACACTCAGACAATTCATTGCTTTCTATATATTATTTCATATAGTTCTTCAAGACATTTAGAGCAATAGGTATTTTGATTTCAAAGAAGAAAGTGTGGTAGAGGGCAATGAAGTAACTTTCTCGGGGCCATGTAGCAAGCATGTGGCAGAATAGAACTGGGACCTGGTTCTCTCTGGTGCCAAATCTATGCCCTTAATGTCCTCTGTGCTCTTCTAATCCAGTGTGCTAGAAGGGCCAGTCTACTCCTGCTATGGTGAGTGGGCAGGCGGTAGCTATGCCTGTGACCACATAAGGGTGTGTTTTCTCTCTCCAGACTTGATTCTCCTCTCATTGCTGGAGGCAGAAATGTGGGTGTGGGAGATAACACCTCCCAGTGTCAACCCAGCCTCCACAGGGGACAGAAGTGCTTAGCAACTCTTCCAAAGTAACCAAGACAAGACTTAACCTTTGAGCAGTTTTTCCATTTAGAGTTAAATTTGTCTTCAAGCAAATATGGTTTGGATAAATTAAGACCTCTTGTTTTAGCTATTTAACTGGGAAGGTAATATTTCCAATCTGATTTAAAATTTGTCTTTTGCCAAATTCCGCAGGGCAAGATATAAAAAAGGAAAGGAAGTATGCTAAAGTTCAGGATAAAAACAAAAAGCCCCAAGAAGTGCATTGTTATAAACCATCACCAAGGTCATGGAAAATATCACATAGACTTTGCAAACCAAAGTCTGGATTTTCCATGGTAACTGCATTTATCCCAGATTATTTGCATGTTGTTTGTGTAGAAGCCATTGTCAAGAGCCTGCTATGTCCCAAAATTCAGATGTCCATATCAACTGGATCTTCTGGGACAGATATCAGAAAGACCAATACTTCACATAATATCCACCTCTACCCAGTCATTACCTTCCCAAATCCTAGCACTGTGCTGATCAAGTTCTCAGAGCTTCCCAGAGTCACCACTGACTCAAAGTCAAAGCCACTGAATGCATCCCACTGTGAATTTCTCTACATGTCCAACTGTGTCCTTTGGAAGGGAATTATAGCCACAAGCTTTTAATTTACTAGCGTTGCATTGCTCTGAGTGTTCTTGGGTAATAGTGTTTCATAAGGGTCAGGATAGGGATTTGATGGTGAGAGCCAAATGCAAACTTGAGAAACTACATATTGTCTTTCTGTGATTCACCCAGGCTTCCAGATGGAAGTGAGGGCCAAGGTCAATGCGCAGCTCCACACAAAGGTGTCTCATATGGAGCGCATATGGCACGAGGGTCTGTTGAGAGTCTGCTCTCTCTCTTGACCTTGGCCTCCTGACCCTCCAGTCACAGAGGACTCACAAGAACAGATTGTGCCTCTCCTCCCCAGCCCGGCCTTCCCTCCACCCTCAGGCCCTCCCTGCTCATGGGTTCTGGTCCCCAGGAAGGAGTGAAGAAGATGTACCCTCCTTCCACCAAGTCAGTTTCATTTCTTAAAGTGAACCACAGCATAACTCTTCTGGGAGCCACTCCAGACTGGACTAGGGTTTTAGAGTGTCTTCAAGAAACACACTGAAACCCTGGTTAGTGCCAGGTCCTAGAAGACTCTGTCTTCAAGGTGTCAGATGGCCTGTGACCAAGCCCAGCACAGGGCTATAATGGTCACACAGTACAATCAAAGGAAGTCAGAGTATCACCCTATTCAGAGAAAAGTACTGCACCATCTTTCACCTTCTGTGGTAACTAGCAGACACTGTTCACCACTGTAACCTGTGCTTTGTATGTAAGTGTATGTGTGCATGTGTGTGCTATATGTGTGTATTCATGTGTGTACATGTGTCGCATGCCTACAGAGGCGAGACTTTGATGTCAGGTGTCTTCTTTGATAGTTCTCTCTACCTTATATCTTGAGACAGGGTCTCTCACTGAACCTGGAGTTTATCTAGCTGGCCAGCAAGGCCCAGGGATCCTCTTGTTCCTGCCCCAGCACTTGGGTTATAGACATATGCCACCACACACAGCTTTTTAAGTAGATGCTGGTAACCCAGACTTAGGTCCTAATCCTGGTGTGACAAGCACTTTTTCAACTGAACCATCTCCCAAGTTCCATATGCTTGATGTTGTGAGTGGAGAGTACATGGGTGTGGGTGTGTGGGTGTAGGGAGGCCAGAGGTCAGTCTCTTGTGTTGTTACTCAGGTGATGTCTCCTAACACCTTGTGACTGGGTCTTCCATTGGCCTGGAACTCACCAAGGAAATTAGGCTGGCTGGCCAGGGAGTCCAAAGGGTCTATCTGTGTCTACCTCCTTAGTGCTTGGGTTATAAGCACTCACCACCACACCTGGTTTTTACTTTAAACATGAGTCCTGGGGATTAAATCCAAGTCCTCATGCTGTCATGGCAAGCACTTTCCTGACTCTTCCCAGCCCTATATCACATATTTTAGGTCCCTGTATCCTCATGCAGCCTGACTTGATATATCCTTCGGTAACAGAGACCTTGAGTATCATAGCCCATTCTTTTTTGCATTGGGTTCAATACCTAACCTACCCAAGGTAGAGTTAAGAATATGGTCAAGGTAATAATGAACTTGACTCCGCCTCCAGATCTGAAGGGATCAATTGGAGAACACACAGGCAGTTTAGGTGAGGGAGGAGGTGGCCCTGGGCAGCGTGGAGGCAGAAGTCCTTTCCTATATGTCCAGACAAGAGATGGGTGGTTACATAAGAGCTGGATCTACAGCAGACAGCCTTGCACTGATACTTAATCTGCCACCATTTTATGGTAGTAACAGCATCCATGGCAGACATGACTTCAAGCATTTAAGCCACCCCTCCCTTGCTCTGTGCCCTTAGGAAGCCTCTTGCTCTCCAGACTTCGGTTCTCTTACCAGCAGGAACAATTGGGCTGACTTAGGTCATCAACACTTAAGCTCCAGATGTATTCTACAGTCCTAACCAGAATCTGTCTTAATCAGATTTGAAACCTCAAGGCCTACGCACAGTAGTAAGTACTTGTCGAATTAAATTTAAGAGAATCAGAGTCTCGTACATCATTGAAGAGAGTAACCAGACCAGCTGGGCTTTATTTAATATGAGTAGCAGACCAAGTACTTGGGTTTTCTACCAGTCACCCAGACTCCAAAGGTGACTTTAGTGATTTGATCTTTAACCTGGTCCAAGTTGGCTTCTTAGAATGTAGATTCAGATAAGTCTTGGAACTAGTCCACATGTGTGATTGAATATCTGAATACACACAGGAGAAATAAGTAAGTTATCCAAGGTACTTAAAGTGGTCTTATAAATTTAAGAAAGCATCCAAGCAGCTTTTCAGTGCCTAGAAAAAACCATGGTGTGAAACATCTGTACGATTAACTCCCTGTCCCAGTTTGTACTCAATTACTTGGCTTAACTTTACAAAGCTCAGAGAAACAAGAGTCTTGTGATTGGTGTAGACAGCCAAGTAGAACAACTCAAGCCAGAAAAAAGTCTGAATTGTCCTGATTGTGTCTCCTGCTCATAGCAAGTTAACAAATCCTGTTTCTCTGCCTTTCTGAAGCACTTCTGTAGAAATTAAAGTAACGTAGAAAGGCAGGAATCAAAGTGGCTCAGTTGCTAAAGTATTTGCTTTACAAATATGAAGACTTGAGTTCAATCCCCAGAAACCATATTAAAAATCCCATCACTGGGGAGGGAGAGACAGAAAAATCCCAGGGGTTACCTAGCCAGTCAGCAGGAACTACTTGGCAAATCCCAGGCCAGTGAGAAACTCATCTCAAAAAAAAAAAAAAAAAAATGGACAGTACCTGAAGAACAATACTTAATGTCCTTTGACCTCTACATGTGTACGCCCACACAAGCATGTCCCCTGCGCACGCGCGTGCACACACACACGTGCACACACACATACACACACACAAAGGCACTAAAGGCAGGAACACTCTGAATCACATGTCAAGCCTTCCACACCCGAGCCTTCCACAAACATGCGAGCTCACCAGGGTTGGCATCCAAACAGCCCCTGCAAAGGTGTCTCCTGCATTAAGCCAGTCTCACTGGGCTGTACATTTCCAGGAAGGCATCAGGCAACCTCTCAGACTCTGCTCCATCAGCTATTGGAGATTTTAAGATTGTTCTTTCTGCTCCTCCTTTTTATCTATGATTTTTTAAACATAAAAGGGCTTCTACCTGAAGCTATTTTCATCCCATATAATCATATGAAGCAAAAAACAAATTAAAATGATCTCTGGATGTGGCTGAAGAGAAGCAAGCAGAGGAAGATGAGCCAGATTTCCTTTTCTGCTTCACATGGACAACTGTTTCTCAGTATTCTGCCAGTCCCGTTACTGGGCAGCTAGGAGCCCTTGGTTGATCTCCTCGGCCCTTTGGAGCCTACCTAGTGTGGCTTTAATACTAACTTCAACTCACCATCCACCAAACATTGGCCCCTGATGCAGGACACAGGAAGAACGCCTTCTGAACAGCAAGCCGAGCTCTGCTTGACCTTTCTGAGTCATGTTTCCGGTTTGCAAACAGCACATAAGAGGCTACTAACTTTCACCCGTATCTCTGTGCAAGAAAGTAGCAGACCAACAAAAATCACTTTGTTTACAACGACGTAACCGAAATCTCCATGTTTCTCCTCTCTCCCCCTCTCTCCTTTTGCTTTGTTGAGACAGTCTTTCTTGCTATATAGCCAGGCTGCTCCTCCTGCCTCGGCCTCTAAAACCCTAGGATTATGGTCTACATCTCTGTTCCTTAGTCTTTAGTGACGACTTAGCCACAGTGTGATATATTCTATTGTTTCTCAGGAATATTTGTGCTTTCTGGATGGCGGGTCATTTGACAACTTCCTCCTGACACAGTGACCCCGTATGGGAACTGCACCTTTGGCTGGAGGACTCTGGATAGCCTCGTGGGTTTTCTCTTAAAGATGTGGAATAACAAGAGGTGGAAGGGGGCTTTGGAATCCTGGCACTTACAATCATGTGTCAAGCACGGCGGTCAGCTCCATTCACTGAGATGGAGATTCGAGGCTCTGGTCTACTGCCATATATGTGTCTCCATTAAGAGCCCTAAGCTGAATGAGAACACCACAGAGCACATTCCAGCTTGGCTTCTACCCACTTGGGTTAGGACCCAGAGTGTCTCTAAGGACTGGCATTTCTTAGATGTAAACAGGGTTCACAGCAGGCTTCCCATGGAGCTCAGAGTCAGATTATTGGAGACTTAACAACAGAAGTGATTTGAGTACCATAGAAAGTGAAGTACTATGACAATGTAAGACGAAGTTGCAGGAACCACAAGACGTGTAAACACTGGTCCACTCAACAAGAAACCAGGCTTTCTCTGGTGAGGCACAGAACAGCGAACAAGAATAGCCCATAACGTTAACTGTTTAGAGACATCCATAGCTATAGGACAGACCAGCTTCTGTCAGTTGGACAGAATAACAAAAATCAGAGCTCGTGTCTGTTCCGCAGCTGCTTTGCCTGCTTCTCTTTTCATTTCTGTTTGCAATTGAAGTTCACTGACATTCACGAGTGCCTGATGGATTTGAAGATGGTGGCTCTTCATACAGTGTGAGAGGCACTGATGTGTGAGGTATCAGAAGTCCAGGAGATGTGTGAAAAATTAAAACCGGGGTTAACACGTCTCACCTATCTGCTAGGGCCAGCAGGAAATGGGGAGCAGCCAGTGTTCCAGCTGGATGGGCTGCTTCTCTGCCAGATGTTTGTTGTCATGGAGACACAGCCACAGGATGTGCACTGAACACCAGGCTCACTCAGTATCATCAATAGACACAGGTTCAAATTGTAGGACTGTGCTTTTCTGTAAGGGCTGCCTCTTGGTCTTCATGGTCCTGCCAACACTTCCTGCTAGAAACTGAATAATACACTGCAAGGCAATCTTGGGAAAAACTCACAGGTTGAATACATTGTATCTGCCTTGCTTTGGTAATACAGCACATGGGGGTTGTCTGGTTATGAGGTCCTTCCATTTTTATAGCATCTTAATTAGTCTCAAGAGGAAAGCCTGAGTCACTCTGAGCCTGTTAGGGTGGGAATAGAGCAGTTACCTTCATTTTTCAGCACTCTGAGTGGCTCTCTGATTCAGACAGACAGCGGGGTGTCCGCCTGAGGTCTTTACTTGTGTTTTATTCTTGGGACCAATATGAATCCGTATTGAAGATACTCCTGACAAGTAAAGGGAGATAAAAATCTACCCCTGCGATCTGTTTTCAACCCATTCAAAAATAGAAAGCAGAAGAGCTTTCAGGAACTGGTAGACACTCAGATGGGAGGCTGAGCACCTGTTCCTATTGTGAGAAGGTCAGAAGAACCATCAGCCCCATACCAGCACCAGAACGGCCTGAGCTGGGTCTTATCTGTCTCCTGTTGGAAAGGAGTCCAGTTGGGTGCAGAGTTGTCAGGGCTGATATGTTTATACATTGAGAATTAAAAAGCGCCCCTCTGCTTCTCCTTTTCTTTCTGTAGTCGCACACACGTCTATAAGTTCACAAATACACATGCAAGTGTACATGTTCCCAGGCCCTGCTTGCTCTGATGTACCATCTCCCTATTCCCCCTGACACTTTCAGTGCCGGAGCATGGGTAACTGAGAGTGCACAGCTCAGTCACTCCCAGATAGCTGCCCTCCGCAGATGGGAGCCTTCTTCCTCAACACAGAAAGCCCTAACTGGAAGCCCATGTCCAGAGGGATGCCCAGTCCATGGAGGTAGGCTGAGGCCTCTGTCCTGACTGCATCCCGGCTTCCTTCTCCTCCATCCTGCTCACCTCACTCCCCATAGGCACAATGTTGGGGACAACTCTAACAAACTATGCGCAGGCGCACCTCCAGCCTCCACCTCAGCCTGCTTCCATAACCTCTATGGTCTGTTTGTTCTCTCTCTCTCTCTCTCTTTCTCTCTCCTCTCTCTCTCTCTCTCTCTCTCTCTCTCTCTCTCTCTCTCTCTCTCTCTCTTTCTCCCCCGGTGTGTGTACTCCTACGAGTGCATAGGTGTAGGGATGTGTGCATATGCATATGAAGGCCAGAGTTAAATCAGTTGCTTTCCCTCAAATGCCATCCACCTCGGTTTTTGCTTTGCTGGGGTGGGTGGTTTGTGTGTCTGTTTGTTTGTTTCTGAGACAATGTTGCTGTTGGTCTGGAACTTGCCAAGTAGTTTCCAGTAGTTTAGGCTGCCTGCTTGAGGAGCCCAGGGACCTCCCTGTCACCACCTCTGGGGCTGGGTTCACAAGCTCACACACTGTAATTGACCTTTTTCACATGGCTCCTAGGGTTTGAATCCATATCCTTGTACTTGCAAAGCAAGCACTACCCACTGAGCTATCCCACCACCCCCCCAACCCCAGCATCTTTTTTCTTGGAATTTCTCCCGCTCTTCCCTACACACAGCCTGATCTGTGTCTGCATTCTTTCTCTCCACGATTTCAACGAAAGCCACCTGCCGTCACTTGCAGACATGGCTTCCTCTGTAATGAATGCTCGCCTTGCCCCCAAACTCCACTAACAACAGTGCCTCATCATTCAGAGATTCTACAGGCAGAGGTGCATTTATTTCTCTGGGGTAGACTCCTAGAGTGAGATTGCCAGGTGCCAGGGCATGCGTGCTTTCAGCTGTAAAGGCTGACATCGGCTCACCTTCTCAGGAGACTGGCACACAATCTCTAGTCATGAAGGAACAGCCTGCTGTTTCTTTATTCCCCAAGCATCCCACTTGCAAATCAAAGGGCAATCCAGGCCAAGGCCTTGTTCACAGCTGTACCATATCTCACCGTTCCTGTGCAGAAGGAAGGGGGAATGGAATGGGAGAGGGGAGGCTGGTGTTCTTTAGGAAAGGCAAGGCCCCAGCTCTCAGTGACCTCCTCCTCTAAGTAGAGGAGAGGTGTATGGCAGACACCAGTGGGGTATCTTCCGGTACCTCAGCCTGCAAACCAGGGTGAGCCAGCCTAGAGTACATGACTGGAGGGCAGCTGCTGAAGATGGAGCCAGGGTGGACAGAACGCAGCAGGCATAGCACCCACGGGGTCATCCATTCCCTGCTCTTCTCGTCTGGGAGAGGAGGGGACAGGGAAGAAAGCTTGCATGTTGCTGTCCTGCCCAGGCTCGAAGGGGAAAATCAGGATGACTATTCTTAAAAAGGAGGGTCTGCTCTGGGTGTTCAAGGAACAATGCACTGTCTCCAGTGTTCAAGACACAGAATAATACATGATGCTTCCACTGCCTTGACACTTTGCGTGTGTGCGCATGCGCAAGTTTGTGATCTATGTGCAAATACAGACCCCTGTGTGCATGAGGCAGAGGATGATTCTGCTCTAACACCCTACTCCTTCCTCCTTCTTCCTTGGTGGCAGCGTCTCACACGGAACCTGGATCTAGGACAGCAGGCAGCCAGCTCCAGCACTGAACCTGGATCTAGGCTAGCAGGCAGTCAGCCCCAGCGACCCTTCTGTCTCCTCTCCCTGCTGCCAGCGATGGAGTTACAGGCACCAATGACTGTGCCTGGCTTTGTATATGAGTCCTGAAGATTTGAACTCAGATCCTCAGGCTTACACAGCAAGTGCTCTTATCTGCTGAGCTATCACCCAAACCCTCTCTAAACCTTTTACAAGCTCATCATCATCAGTAACAGGGTGTTGCGGGCTGGCTCCCTGGCAGGTCCAGAAGGGGTCGGTGCCAGCCTGTCTGCTTGAGCACTGGGCACAGCACTGGTATCATGCCCCTGCCTGAGCATTACTGTCATCTTCTCCCCCTTCATCTGTGTGTGAAGTGAAGCTGGCCCTATAGGCTGTTTCGTGGCACAGAGTCATAATCCATAACAAGCCTTTCATAACGCGATTTTACCAATTGTTTTAAATCTTTCTCATTAGCGGCAGCAGGCATGCTGTTATCCTAATCTTCTTAATGTCTATGAGAGAGCTGGACAGGTCAGCAGGGGCTCTTGCTTTGGCTGCCAAGAAGATACCATTAGATTACAACTCCA
The DNA here is from genome assembly GCA_035773235.1 of Eospalax fontanierii. NCBI lineage: Eukaryota > Metazoa > Chordata > Mammalia > Rodentia > Spalacidae > Eospalax > Eospalax fontanierii. The sequence goes on along the minus strand of CM069542.1, from coordinate 54,058,961 downwards.
CAAACTGGGGCTCCCGAACCTACCTTCCCCACCCATCTGCACCCCAAACCCATCCCCTAAGCATATTTCTTTAACTATGAAAAACGATGATATCCAAGGTGACCATGTATCAGAGTGAACAAGGACTTTTACGCAGCGCAGCGTCTTGTGATTTCACAAAATCATTTAATCCTGTGTAAATCAGCATATAAAAAGCAGAAACTGAGAGGCCACCACCTTGATTCCCTCTGGGTCTCCTACTGCAGCCGTGCAGCTCCATCCTAGTAGGCTGTACAGGCCATTTGCACATCCCACAGGAGTTTGCACAAAGTTGAGAGGGGAGTGCTGGTTCTGGCTCTGCAGGACAACTTGGAGGGTTCTCCTAGGATTGTCTCAGAATGGGAAAATAATTTGGGTGTTGGCAGCTGGAGTGACTAGACAGAATGGCTCATTGGTTAATTCCTTAAGTAAACCATCATATCTGCAGATTCTTCTTGTAACCACAATAATAAGAAGGCCCAACATTGCTGTCCCTCTGGCCAAATCCTGCTTGGTTTTCCTTTGTGTTAACTCTTCCTTATCTATATTAAAATGGTATTATCTGACCCTAGGGTATATCCAAGCATCCCTCTGTTTTTTCTTCAGGAGCAGACTGGCCACCGTCCCCCCAGCCTTCCCTCCCATACACACACACTTACAAATAGGAAGCCACATTTCCTGATGAGTCCACTTCTTCACCTGAGCTCAGGGCTTTGTTATCCGTTAGGCTGTGCTTCTGAATCCAGTCACCAGCTCTTTGTCCATCTTTATAATGAACCCAAGTGCAGGGAGGGCACCCCATTTTCAGAAGTGGAATCCAAGAGTGTGTAAATGCTGCCTGCATTTCTTTGATGTCTCATTCAACATTTTCCCATGTCTCCTGTCGTCTGTTTCTGGTTCTCCTTGTTCTATTTGTTCAAACACATGCCTTTTTCCTGACCATTTCCCCGCCTCAGGTATGAAATTTAAAACACTTTTAAGTGCCAAGTGCCAATACCCATTAGAATGGTATATTTATTAATGATATTACATGAATGGAAACTTTCACAGTATGCTGTCTGTGTGTGCATGTGCATCTGTGTGTGTCTTTCTCTGTCACCGTCCACTGCAGTTTTTGAGACATGGTCTCTCACTGAAACCTCGTCCTTATTGATTCAGCTAGGCTAGCTGGCCGGTGAGCTCCAGTAATCCCCCTGGCCCCACCCAGTGCTGGGGTTATAGACATGGGCCACTACACCTGGCTTTTATAAGGATTCTGGGAATCTGAACTCAGAGCCTCATGCTTATACAGCAAGCACTTCGGCCACTGGGCCAGCTTCCCAGTCATGTTGCTGTATTGTTTAAGGAATACGCATATCCCTGTCTTCTTTTTTTAGAAAGACCCTTGGTGGTCACCTTGTTTTCTGGTTTCTCTGTTCTTGTGGCAGTTATCTGTGACAGATAACACATGTGCACACTTGAATTTGCCTTGTTTTGCATTATATTTTCATGAGTCTACTCTCCACTCTATGCTGTGTGGAGCAGGATTTATCCAGACTCTGGAATTTGTGATTAAGGCAGGCAAGCTGCTCATGCTGTACTGGGCATCGTGGATGATGGACAGGTGGAAGACACCACTATTGCCAGTTATTCTCAGAAGTCATGATCTAGTGTGGCTCTGCTGTATGGAACTGACACACTGCAGTGACTGTGTGTCGGAGCAGGACACTGCCAAACACTACCTGGAATGTGCATAGGCTTCACGTGTAGGAAGCCTAAGACCACATGACCTGACTCATGAAACTGGCAGGACTGAGTCAGGTCTCAAACTCCTACCCAGAATGTCCTGTGTTTGTTTATCATGTGCCTCTAGCAGATTCCCAGAGACATGGTTTGTTGTTTTCAGTGTTTATTTGCACTCAGTATCAGACCACGAAGCACAAAGATAGGAATCCTATGGCTTCATTTAATAGAGAAGAGCTCTTCAGGGAGTGAGCAATCTCAAGTCAAGAGGATTTTGTCATAATCATGACAATGCCAGTGATGGAGAAAAGGAACAGAAACCAAGGCAGTCCTTAGCATCCCAGTCCATGTGTTCCCAGCCTACATCCTCAGGTCTCCTCAGTCCTCACCCTACATCCTCAGGTCCCCATCAGTCCTCACCCTACATCCTCAGGTCCCTCACATCTTGTCCTGGAAATGAGAAACCCATTTGGGTTAAAGTGATACTGCCTGATGAAGGACTTATGCATTTGGAAGGACTCTTCCAAATAGATGGTGTTTTCATTCCACAGAAATGGGAACAAGGGAAGAGAGCTAGCATTCCTGAGTCTAGCATCTAATCTGGTCTCTCATAAGAACTTGGGATTTTAGTGGTCACAGATGAGAACAAGAGATTTGTTTAGACAATGAGAGAAAGAAAGAGAGAGAGAGAGAAAACACCTAGGATGGGTTTTTGATCCTTATGTGAAGTAAGGACTATCTCTACACAATTTCACAGATGAGGAGACTGTGATACTATGGTCTGGATGACTGCACACCCAAATCCATATGAGGAAACCTTGCCATCTGTATGGTGGTAGCAGCAGGTGAGACTTTCGGGAGGTGAGGAGACAATGAGGACAGAGCCTTGATGTTAAGATCACTGCCCTTGTGAAGGGACCCCCAGCTGTTTCCTTCTTCCACCTGTGGGACAAAGCTGCAGAGTGTCATGTATCAGCCAGAAAGCTGACTCTCATGAGACATCAAATCTGCCAGTATTGTGATCTTGGTTGTCCCAGCCTCCTATGAGCCATGGAGTGAGGGTCATTCTGTAATCACTGCCTGGATGACCTAAGACAGAAATGAAATGGGTCTCTCTTGCACTCCATCTTACAGATGAAGGCACTGAGGCTTAGTAACTCACAGATGTCCCTGCCTTGCACAGCCCCATCATCCATGTGGACAGTGCCCTAGTTCTTGACAAGGCACAGCACAATGTTAGAGAGTTAGCAAGAGGCTCACACCTTACTGTCCGTCTGGGAAAGCCAACGTGTGTATAGGTGTCAGGATGAGGCTACACCGGTTAGTGGCAAGAGTGTGACGCTAGGGGAGAGCAGGAGGCAGTAAGCACAGATTAGATGAGCACACACAACACAATTCTGTGTATGCGTGTGTGCATGTATGTGTGTGTCCAGAAGACACTGAACATAGATTAAATGAGCACATGCCTACAGACTACAATACGCACACACACACACACACACTCACACACATATAGGCACCTTGTCTACTATTCTCTGCCCTATTCTCTTGAGACAGGATCTCTTACTGAACCTGGGCTAGATTTGCAGCTATATTGCTTCAGTGATCCTCCCATCCCCATCCTCCAGAGTGCCAGGGTTACAGGTACATACGCAGCCATACCTGGCTTTTTATATGGGTGCTGGAATTCTGACCAGATCTCCTCACGCTTGCTCAGAGACATTTACTAACCCCAGACCACAGCACTTTTAAGACCTCCTAGAAATGCTTTATATCTTTAAAATGGGAATAAAAATAAACTTTATGCCAAATAAAATGTACCGATACACAATAGAGTCATCTTTATATCAACAGACTTGTAAAATGTAATCGGTAGTGTTCTATATGGCAGAGGGGACCCCAGAACACAAAGTAGCTAGAGCCATGGATGTTCCACACCCACTCTGCTGTGATCTCCTGGGTGGCATTGTGGTATAGCCACGGGTAGAAAGAGCCTAGGTCTCTATCCAGCCACTAACTAGCAGTAGCTTCAAGAGATGGTGCAGGATTTTCATTGGTTGCTTTAGCATTCCTGATGTCCTTTTCCTACAGAGAATGAGAGCCTTGGCGTTACATGTTTAGAGGGAAGCCACAGAAGGAAATGCAGCCAGTGCTGAGATTTGACCAGCACAAAGGCTAGCTCAGCTGTGGTCACTATCTCCATAAAGAGAATGAGGTCAGCATGTGGAAGTGTTGGCCTCACTGAAGGAAGAGGATGGAAGTACTCAGGGCAGAATGTGCTTCTGGCAGGCCTGGTGCCCAGTTCCATATGCGGAGCAATGGAAGAATTCAAGAAACAGAGTTCTGACCCTCATACAAATGCCGGTGAGCCAGCACTCAGAAGTGGGTTTTCTATAAAAGCAGGCATCAGTCAGGCAACCCACCCAGCCCAGCACTGTGTTAATACAACCATTTCAGACAGCAGAGAGATAGAAGGTATGACGGTTGACACTGACTGTCAACTCATTGGGTTCTAGAATTCCCTAGGAAATAAACCTTTGGGCATGTTTGGGGGACATGTTACAGATTAGGCTAAATGAGACCCCCCTCAGTGTGGGCAGCACCATCCCATGGACCAGGGCCCCAGACTGCATAGAAAGGAAAAGCGGGCTAAGTACAAGCTTTCATGTGTCTGTCTCTCTGCTCCTGACTGCACATGCAATGTGACCACTGCCTCGTGCTCCTCTGGCCATGCCTTCCCCACCACAGTGGACTGTACCCTTGAACTGTGAGCTAAAATAAAACCTCCCTTCCTTAAGTAGTCTTTGTCAGCTACTTCACCATGTGACAAGTAACTATTTTGTTTATTTATTCTCGTTTTATGTATATGAGTGTTTTACTTGCATGTATGTATGTGTACCATATGTGTGCAATGCCTGCAAGGCCAGAAGAGGGCATCAGATCCTCTGGAACTAGAGTTACAGACAGTTGTTAGCCACCATGTGAGTGCTAGGAACTGAACCTGGGTCCTCTGAAGAGCAGCCAGTGCTCTTAACCACTGAGCCATGTCTCCAGTCCCAAAATAACTAGGATAGATGGTTTCCTTTGTTCCCTTAAGATTATCAAATTTGGATTAACATGCATGATAGACACAATGTACAAAGATAGGTGTCAGTCTTGGGTCTGAGATGGGGATATGCACAGAAGAATTGGGATATGCTGACAAGAATGACTGACAGGCCAATGTGGCTTTGGGGGACAAGAGACCCTAGGATGGCGCCAGCAAAAAAGTGCTCATGATCACTTTATAGGAAAAAACGGAAGGAAAAGTGAGGAAACAGAGGAAGCCTATCTTCCTCTCTGCCCACCTTCCCATTTCTTAAAACAACCAAGCTTTTCCCCATCAGTATTTGACGGGAGGCTAGCTATAGGCAGTGTGTTAGACACCCTCTGTCACCGGCACACATGATAGGCCACTTAAAAGGGAGGAAAGTTTTATTTGGGGTTACAGTTATTTGGGTTTGCCTTCAGGCCTGTGGCACAGTAATGCATCATGGGAGACAGGGAGTATATGGCTGGGGAACCCACTCACCTCCCGTCAGTCGGGAAGCGAAAAGGAGAATAAACACTTGATGGGCATGATCCTAATAACCCCACTCCAGCTAGACTCTACTCCTAAACTTTCTACAATCTCCCAAAGGCATGTTAGGCTGAACCAAGACTTTAGCACATGACATTTGAGGACATTGAAGATTCGAAAGGTAACAAGCAGGAAAGAGAAGAAAAAGGCTACGTTTGGAAAGAAGAAAAGAAACTCGCAGAAGCGATCAGTGAGGAAGTATCCATAAAAGCAATCCCCGCTCCCAAAAAAAAACAAGGGCCAAAAAATAACTGACCTGGAAAGTGCTTGCCTCTGGGGTGAATTCCCAGAATAGCATAAAACGCCAGGCACAGTGGTTCACACTTGTAGTCTCAGAGTTGGGGAGGCAGAGACAGAAGGAGCCTGGGGGGCCACTGCTCACTGGCCAGACAGACTAACCAAACTGGTGTACCCCTGATGTCAGCAAGCAATCCAGTCTCAAAAAGCAAGGCAGACAGCGACTGAGGAACAACATCCAAGGTTGACCTCCGGCCTCCACATGTCTGCACACACATACATGGGTACTTGTACTCAGAAGCACACACACACACAAACTCTAGGAAAATGGTACTCTCTTCTAACACAGATACAGAGAACAAGGCCCTGAAGATACAGCCAAGCCCAGGGTGGGATGAGTGGAGGTCCATGGCTTCTCTGCAACATGGGGTGACCATTGTTTTATATAATGCTAAATTAAGGAAAATCCAAAGCTGACGGAAGGGACCCGGCTCATTGTTACAGTGCTGATTTGGCTACAGGCTATAAATCTGCAAGCCTGCTCTTAAGAACAACTCTTAATGCAACTGAAATCCAACGTCTGATCAAAATGGAAGAAAGCCGCCCTCTCTTCTCTCTGCCCGTGATTAAGAAGTAAGCATGCTCATGGATCAGAGAGCATCGCTGATTTCTCTTTCAGGAATAAAGATGGGCTCATTTAACATAATTTCTACCTGTTCTCCTGTGATTAGTGTTTAAGTGACTGTCTCTGGGTATTAGTCACTCCGAGGAAATGAAATGATGGCAAGGTAATTGGCCATGCGGTTTTCTTCACTCTCCTGGGGATTTCACTGTGCTCAGAAATCTTTTTTCTTTTTACATATACATAGGCCCTGTCTACACTCTTTATTTAGCTAATTAGAGGGCTGAAGGGAGCGGTTGCATTGGGGAGGACGTGGGAGGCAAAGGAGAGATGGCATATTATAATGTGCGAAGAACTTGCTTGAAATGGAATATCTGGGTTCCAGTTCAAACTAGTAAGTTTTCTCTTCTAATAAGTTCTTATCTTGGACCGCTGTGCTATGCATTTCTCACTGAACCCTCACCATATCCCCACAAGGTTGGTGCCATGATGGCCTTTACACGAACGAGAAAACCAGGTTCAGAGAGGTTGCCTAGGCCAAGGCTGTCTGGGGGGCAGCAGGGCTGGACCAGAGCTGTAGCTGGCCCTGATTCCTGGGCTCTGCTGTGCGTGGTTATGTTCCACCTGTGAAACAGACCGTGCTGCCGAAACCTGCCACTCTGTCCTTGCTGTTTTTGTGATTCTGTACATACAGGTACTGGCTCTTCGAGGCATCTAAGGGCTTTTCTTTCTAAGCAGATGGAAGCTATTAAGCATCTTTTCCAACTTTCCTTTCCTTGTTCCTCCCTCTCTCTCTAGTGCTCTTCTTTCTCATCCCTTATCCGTAGATAAAAAAAAAAAACATAGAGAAAGAAATCCAAGTCAGAAAGCACATGAAGAAATATAATGGAAGAAATTTCCCCAAATTTGGCAAAAAGACATAAACATACAAATTCAAAAGGCTGGGTGGGAGGCTGGGTAGAGTGTTCGGTCATTAAAGCACTTGCTACACAAGCATGAAGACTAGGGTTTGTATCCCCAAAACCCACGTAAATGATGACTGGGTTTGGGAGCCCATTCATAATTCCAGTCTGAAGACAGACTCAGGGGAGCCCCAGAGAAATTGGCCACAAAGACTAGTCTTATCAGTGAGCTCTGGGTTTGACTGAGAGACCCTGGTAGATGCAAGAAGACCAAGAATTCAGGGTGATCCTCAGCTACACAACAAGTTCAAAGCCAGTTTCAGCTACATGAGACTCTATCTCAAAAGCCCATAAAACGGACGGTGAGATGGCTCGCTGTGTAAAGGCTCTTGCTGCCAAGGCTGACGACCTGGGTTAAATCCCTCGTGGAAAGAGAGAACCAACTCCTGCAAGCTGTCCTCTGACCATACGTGCACTGTGGCATGCACGTGCCCACACATATATGTACATGACATGTGCACACAAAATAATAGATAAAAATGTTTTGAAAGACCATAAAATTAATTTAACCATATGCAAAAAGAATTTATAGGTAAAGATGCAGCTCAGTTGGTACAGAGTTTCACTGTGTAGCCCAGGCTGGAATCAATAACTACACTCTACACTTCCCAGTGCTAGAATTATGAAGCACACACAACCACATCCAGCTTCAACTTACACCTTTTTAGATTGTATACCCCTTAAATTAGCATAGCTGTAACTGTTATTTTAAAACTTTTACATGTGAGCAGGAGTACTTTACACGCTACCTTTATAATATAAGAGTGCACAGAATTTGGATGTTCACTAACTTACCTTGAAGAGTGAGTTTTATGCTTTCATGTTTTTATGTTTATAAACTTAGTGTCCTTTCATTTCAACTTGAATTCCCTCAGCCTTGGAAGGCAGGTTTGGTGCTGACAAGCTCACAACTATGATTCACCTGGGAAAGTATCTCTCCTCAGTTCTGAAGGACCACTTTAGCATAGTGTTCATAGTTAGCAGAGTTTTCTTTCTTTCCTTCAGTGCTTTGGGTCTACCTACTTCTCTGGCCTTCAGGATTTCTACTAAGGAATCTTCTGGTAATCCAATGCTATTTCCCTACTATAAAATAAATTGCTTTCCGAATTCTTTCTGTCTTTGACTTTTGATCATTTGATTATAATGTGTTTCCAGAACCGTCATTGGATTGATCTTTTGGGAGACCTCTGAATTTCCCAAATGGACTCTGAGAACCCTCTTCCTGTGTGTCTGTTGTATAATCTTGTCTTTCTTTTGTGAATGAACCACAACAGGATTCTCTTTTCTAATTTTTCCACTTCTCCCAGATATAGACCAATGCTGTGACTTAATACAACAGTGTTTGGATGTGAAGACTAGTGGTACGTGGATCCTGAGTCCGCCCTCATGCGTGGATTGATGGTGTCAGCGTGTGTGAGGCTGCGAACCCTGGCTCTCTGGTACTCGCTGTCACCCCACCTTCCAGGAATCCCTGAAATGATGGTATTTGAAGGCTTCTTAGCTGATGTGGACTGCTTGATCTTGGACACTCAAATATACTATATGTAGGTAGAAAGGGAATTTTTGAGAAAGGCAAGAAGGACAGAGTAACAATGGAAGCAGCAGCAATGAAAGAGAAACAGACACCAAAAAATAAAACATGTACATCCTCCTTCATCAGCAATCTCATTGAGTTCATCTCTAAATGCACTGATTTAAAAAAATAAAAAGACAGAGACTGACAGAGGGAATTTTTAAAGTGTAGTCAAACTATATAATAAACTGGCCATAATAAACTGTTGCTTTTCAAACAGTCTCAACTAAGAGAATAAAACACAAACTACTATGTACTGGGGAAAACATACTTGTAAATCACTTATCTAATAAATGGCTTGTATTCAGAATATGTAAAATTGCTCAAAACTCAAATAATAAGATAACAACTCAATAAAAATAGGAGTAAAAAAGTTTAATCTCACAGTTCACCAAAAAGGATATTTAAATATCAAATCAATAATTTGCTCACCATTAGGCTTTAGGAAAATGAAATACCAATGAGAAATTATGTATTAGAATAGCTAAAAACAAAACAACCAACCTTGGACTTCACAGCCTCCTGAACTGTTAATAAAAAGGGTTGTGTTCTTAATAAATTAGTCTCGGGTATTGTGTTTTAACAGCACAAGGCAGATTAAGGCAACCACTGTTATTGGCTGCTCAACGTTTATGAAACAATTCCAAGGCAGCAGGACATAGCTGTTCTCTGATGTTCTGATCAGGCCTCCATCCTTGGCAGGCGATGCATCCTTGGACTTAGGCTATGTATCTTTTCACTGATCCTGACTTGTTCCAGCCCTTAGGTCTAAACCCAGGGGTAGGAGGAATTCCCTTCCTCAAGGAAGAGAATTTCTGCTATTCTCTTCCATGGTTGCCATGGTTTTTCCAAATTCCTTAAAGCTTTATGGGCTTCTGTCTAAAGGCTCTTCTTCTACAGGACATGTAGGTGGTAGATTCATGGTGCAGGCATGTCTCTCCCGAGGGGGTGCTCTCCCTACTAGGTCTGAAGGAACTAGTTCTGTCTCAAGATTCTGTCTTGAGGCCCTGTTCTCTGCCTAGCTTTTCTGGAACTACAGTGAAATGACTATTCCAACCCAAGCACAAGCTGGTCTGCCCAGGGCTTACCAGAAAGCAGCAACCATCACACATCTGAATGTATCATTTTCTGTGGCTTCCTTGCCCTCCCTGATTCACTTGCCTTTCCTCCAGCTCTTCCTGGACTGTGACTAGACCTCTCAGATGAAGCCTTAGCAGCTCATGCTTACCTCAGGCTCCGTTTTGTAGGAAAAATAAAAAATACTTTGCCCATTAATTTCTACTGTTTTTCGCTCCTTATGAGATACATTAAGGCTGTAAATTCTCCAGGATTTCTCTGGCTACCCACTCTAAGAACTGATGCTTTGTCTTTGTAATCAATCAGTTCTCAGCAGAGCACTAGCTCTTGCATAGTATGATAAAGTGGATGAGGCTCCCAGAAAGTCAACCAGTCTTCTTGCTGAAGGCTGTCTCCTCATGGACAGCCTCTCTCCTGGGACTTCCAACTCTTAATTTGAGGATCACAGTTCTCATTTTCCAGTTTTATGTAAGTCATCATCTCTTGTCCCAAAGTAGACCAGGAAAGGTGTTTCCTGCCTGGTATGGTGACACACATGTGTAAACCCAGCACTCAGGAGCCTGGGGCAGGAGGATTGAAAGTCCCATGCCAGCCTGGGTCACAGCAAGAACCTGTCTCAAAAACAGAAGAGCAGGTAGGTAAGAGAACGGAGGAGGGGGAGAAGGAATAGGAAGTGGGTGAGGAGCGGGCGAGCCGGGGAATTGATGGGGGAGGAGTCTCTCCTTAGTCAGGATCGTCAAATGCCCCTACAAGGCAGCTTGGGGGCAGTGTCCTATCAATACTTCCCTTTTTATGTTTAATATTTTTATTAAGCTTTGTGCATTTAATATAATCCATCTCAATAGACTTTAGACCACGCTCCACAGCCCCCCACACAAGGTTTCAGGTGTTCTGTCGTATATGTTAAGTCCTTTCTGGTCAAGCATTTTTAGCCAGATGTTACTCAGTGAAAGTTCATCCACTAGAATCCAGTCAACCTATCTACAGTCACTCCCTCAAAGAAAATCTGCTTTCTCTCACCTGACAGTAATCATTTACCGATAGTTCTTTGGCTAGTGTTGGGACCCACTGCCCATTTCTCCTGCTCTGCTCCATGCTGGGTTTTTGTCTGATTAAGTTGGAACAGGGGATAGAGGAATATTAATATATATCTCAACTCTCACCAGTGAAGCTTCCTCGTACAACAGAGCACAAAGCACAAATATTTTAAAACTCAAGTCTTACTAGAAATAACCAACATTTTCATTTGGCCAACAAAACTCCAGGTATTTTCTCTAGATGGGAAAATTAACAGTTTGTGTGAATGGATGGAGAGAAAGAAAGAGAATGACAAAAACAGAATCGTACATTTCTATTTTAAACAAGTATTAGATTTAAATTGTCTAATAAAAAAAGTTCCACTAAAGCTAAAATGGAAGGAATCAATTCATCAGGAAGTATGCACTTCATCATGAAAGATAGTGATCACTAAAAATAAACAAAAAGATCGTGAAAAACATTAAACACTCATTATGTTAAGGTAAACCTATTTCAAATTCTATGTGAAATAGTCTAACTTAAAATTTTAGCAAGTAGTTCATTATTTTAATGCATTTGTGCTGATCAAATAAAACACATCTGTACAACCTAAAGATCACTGGATTGACCTTTAAGGACAATGTCACTTAGAGAAAAAGTTTTCTCTTTCTCAAAATCAGAGAAAAAAAAAATGAGTTCTAGGGATGATCTCATTTTGTTTGGGGGAATAGGTTCATTCTAACAAGAACTTTACTGTAGAAAGAAAAAAGAAAGAAAGAAGGAAAGGAAAAAAGACCTTTATTTATAAAATCACCTTTTGTTTTCAATATCTTACTTTCCTGTTGGCTGAAAACCTTTTTATTATAACAATGGGGAATAAAATAATAAAAGTAATGAAACCCCAATTTATCAAGTTCACTTATGGGTTTCTCTCTAAAAAGGTTACTTTTTTAATCCACTGACTTAATGAATGGTTGGTTGACTGAATGAGTAGATAGACAGATGGAAAGTGGGTGAATGAATGGAGGGCTGACCAGATGGGTGATTTGATGACTGGCCGGGTGGATGAATGGTGGTTGGAAAGATGGATGAATACCAGGGTAGTTAAGTTTCCTTCAGCCAAAGATTTCAAGTGGGCTCTTCATTAAGTCACATCTTAGCAAAGGAAGGAGCTCAACAAGGCAAATGGTTTGGGAAGTGCGGTGGGAGAGGAATCCAATAAAATGGTGCCAAATAGCTGGTTTTCATTCTTCTTAATCTGGCTTTAATATTTTTAATTTTAATTATCTGCATAAGGCTGCTGAAAAAAGATTTCCCCGGTCTTTGGTGACTTAGGTTAGGTTGATTGCCTTGGGCAGAACAAAGGAAACAACGATTCATCCGTGTTTGCTCTTTCAGAACAAGTGAATAGCCTTCCCTGGTCTGAAACTAACTGAAACCAGTGCTAGTTTGGTGTTTAAGCAAAGCATCCTCCAGCTGGAAGTTGATATGAAGAATATTTCTGCCATTGATGCTAAAATATTGTAGGTAGACTATAGCCAAACCCTGGGAATTATTGACAGGACTCATGACATTGATCTAAAAACTAACAGGATGTACTGTAAAAAGATCTCCCTTTACATGACATAAAGAGCTGGCTAAGAAGAAAAATGTTTATTGTATGGTTTCCTGATACAGAAGAGGATTCTTCCCATTCAGAAACTGTCTCCTAACTGACTTCTAACATTTCTCCATCAAAACTAAATCCTCTTGGGTTGAGGAGATGTCTCCGTGGGTAAAAGTGCTTGCTACACAAGCCTGATGACCTGAGTCCAGGTTCCCAGGACAGAGTAGTACAAATGTCTTTAATCCTAGCATACCTTTGGGAAATGGAAGGTGGAGACAGGACCATCTGAAGTTTGCACACCAGCTAGCCTGGTGTACACGGAGGCACAGGCTCTGTCTCAGACAAGGTGGGAAGACTCCAGAAGCACACTACAATGTGTGCTTGCACACCCTCACATACACACAAATATGCACAAACACATATATTCACATATCACACACATAGAATAAAAGAACCCCTGTTTATGCATATTCCACCAGTAGAATAATGCCATGATTATATGAGCCTCGATAGTAGCCAAATGGCTATAATTTCTTCCGAGTGGCTATCAGTTGAGTATGGAGAGTATGAGAGAGTCCTAGGGAGGAAAAAGGTTGTAAGAAATCAAAAACAGAAAGAGCACAGTTTTACACAAGTCACCTCCAGAATCAAATTTCATTTTGAAAGCCTCCTACTTCAAGAGATCACACTGATTTCTGTCCACTAAAAAAAATGTATTGAATATATCCAGTTTATCAAATGAGACATTATAGGTTTAAAAGACTTATGTCTGCCAAAAAAAGACTTATAAGAATATTCTTACTGTGTTATTTATAATTGCCCAATGACAAGAAACAACGAAATGTCCTTCACCTGTCAAATAGACAGGCTGTTATATCCCTATATTAGAATACCATACAAGAACAAGTTACTGATGCTCAAGACAATGTAAATATCTCACACAGATGTGAGGATCAGACACGAAAGAATATATTCTGCATTATTTGCAAGAAATTTAAAAGCAGATAAAACTAAAGTACAGTCAAAGAGGTTAGACTACTCACTACCTTTATTAAGGTGTGATAACTTTATTAAGGTGCAATGAGTGTGATGACTGTGGGGGTGGGGGAGCTTCCAAGGTGCTGCAGTGTTCCATAGCACGATCTCAGGAGTAATTTCCTGTGTCTAAATATAATAAGGTCTTGACCTGGATACTAAACATTTGGACACTTAGCACATTTTAAGTTGTATCTCCGTTTAGTATTTATCTATGTATCTGTCTGTGAGTAGATGACTGGGGACATAGAGAAGCCAGAAGAGAACACTGATCACTTGGAGTTGGGGTTAGGGGCATTTGCACTTGTTACATGGGTGCTGGGATCCAAATTACGATCCTCATAATTACACAGCAAGTGCTCTTAGTGGCTGAGCCTTCTCTCCAACCCTCTGGATCACAATTATTTTTCTTTCATGCATGAGTGGATTCTATTTTGATCAAATCCAGCCCTCACTCTATTCCCTCCAACTTCTGCTGGGTCCCTTTCTGCACATTTTCCTGCCCAGCTGCGGTCCAATTAGTGCTACCCGTATGCGCATAGCTGTAGGCTGTCCACTTCAGCACAAGAGCTCAGGCAACCCACCAGGGGCTCTGCCCCCAAAGGAAGCTGGCGTTCTCTCCCCCCGGGAGCCTTCAGCTACCTGCACCTTCTCTACTAGAGTCAGCCTATGACTCCTCTCCCTTTCCATGCTGGAGTACTGACTAGACTGATCTTGCTCAAATCCTGTGCTGACAAACACAGCTATTGAGAGTTCATGAACATAGCTGCCCGTCATAGCCAGAAGACCCTGCTTTGGAGTGGTCTTCTCTGACCTCTGGCTCTTACAGTCTTATCATCTTCTCTTCCACTGTGCTCCTTGAGCCTCATGGGGAGGGGTTGTGGTACAGTCGTCCTGTTTGGGGATGAGCACTCCACAATCACTCAGTACTTTAATCATGTGTGGTTCTGTGTTAACCTCCATACACTACAAAAAGAAGTTTCTCTGATGAGGAGAGATGGATTAGTCCAAGGGTACAAGGGTGTACATTGAGAGGGGGCTGGATATCATATCAGTTTAGCAAAATGATAGCAGCAGGTTCTCTCCCCAGGCTACGGCCTTCCCAGCCACAGGTTCCTGGCCAGGTTTACAGAAGCAGGAATAAGTTCCATCTTGCCGAACAGCCTTAAATACATCCACAAAGCCGTTGGTTCCGCTAAGACATTCATGACCATATTGTACGAATGGGCCGTATTTTTCTGGGTAAGTCGTTATTGTAGTGGAGGAGCTCACCGATGGGTAGGATTGTTGATACCATTTTTCTCCCAGCAGCCCACCCAGCTCTGTGAAAGCCGGCAATCAGGGAGGGACTTCCAGTTCAGCTCCAGCTCCATTCCCCCAAATCCTGTGCCAAAGTGCATATGTCCTCAGCAACATGGTGTCACCTGCCTCGTGATCTGGCAGGCAATTAAGTGCAGTGGCAATAGCCTATATTACTTAGGACTCTGTTGGACCTTCCTGACCAATAACTCAAAGGGAGGTAGCCCTCGCCTGGGACTGGGCTTGTTATTCGATAGTCTAAGGTTTCAGGAGAAGCACTATCCCATCCCATCCCCTCTATGTGGAGGAATTCCAATTAAGCTATGTTTTTAGAAAGCTTATCAAATAGTCAGTTTCCATGGGGCTTTCTGGAGTATCCTTGATGGTTCTTATCCCCCCCTTCCCTGAACCTCTGCTTCACTGTCCTAACGTGGTCCCCATTTAATTCTCATCACCCCATTCCTTCTCCTGCCACAGCATGTCTTCTACTACCCCTCCCCAGGCTCGTCCTTCTCCCTGCCCCTCCCCCAGTGGTCCCTTTCTACTCTCCTGGCTTCTACAGGTCCTCTAAACTACACACACAAATCTAAAGATTCAAAACTACGATCCAAATATGAGAGACAGCACTTTGCCTTTCTGGATCTTGGTTACTTGGGTCAGTATAATTTTTTTCTAGAACCACCCACTTACCTGCAACAGAACAATTTCATTTTTCAATACCCCCAAGGAAATTCTGTGTGTGTGTGTGTGTGTGTGTGTGTGTATACCCATTTTTCTTAGCCATCCATCAGTTGATAGACATCTAAGCTGTTTCCATTTCCTAGCAATGAACGTGGGCGTGGCAGGTGTAGAGAAGTCATTTCTCTGTTATAAGATACACAGTCCTTTGGGTATAAGCTCAAGCATTGTACAGCTGGCTCATGTAGTAGGTCAGCTTTTAAAGGAACCTCATACTGATTTCCAACCTCCATTTGTACTCAGCAGTGGGCTGAGGAGCATTTGGGGGAGTGGGCTCAGAATGTGTATGCATTTAATGGTAATACACAAGGGGAGAATAATGTAATGAACAATTTGTCTTCACACATCCTGATGTTGAGTGAGACCTGGGCAAGATCCAGCTTCTGCCTGTGTTTCTTTCCCAAGAGCCACCTACGAACAAACTCAGTGTCTGATACAGAATGTCTTGTGGATTCAAAGTGTTTTCTTTCGTATTAATTAACCCTGAACAGTGATTGAACCCATTGGTAGGAAATAATGAAAGAATAAAATAGTTGCAAAACCTGACATCCAAGGAACAAAGTCATGTGAGCATGTGTGATTGTATGGGGTGGGACGTGTCAGCTAGGAGGGTAGACCTCAAAAGATGACTTCTGGTTTCCTCTAGAGTCTCTAAGCCATTTTACTAATGGGTAGTCCATTTTCTACAAGAGACATAACCAGGCATATTATAAACTGGAGCATACCAGAAGCAATAGAGTATTGATTTGTTATGAAGAGCTTTCTTTTTATTTTACATTTATTTATTTGGCAGGGTGGGGTGTCACTGCCATGACACACAAGCGGAGGCCTGAAGACAACCTTTAGGAGACAATTCTCTGCCTCCACTGTGTGTCCCGGAGATTGAACTCAGTTTGTCAGGCTCGGTAGCAAGCGCCCTTACCCAATAAACTGCCAGCCCTAAAGCTTTCCTTTTGAGTGGGCTTCAGATCATCACGTAAATAATCATTTGCCTTTAACTGAAATTTCTGAAAAATTCCCCATTATCCCATTCCTTTGCACATGACTGAAAGGGTCCAGCAGATGGATTCATTCAGGATACACGTGCAGCCTTTCCCCAGTGAGGCAGAACAGCTGTTTCAGGCTTGTTGCCTGTCACCACGTCTTCGGATGGAGCAAAGAAAAAACAAATCCTACAATCCTGATTACACTCCGAGGAAACTGCAGTGGGAATTCAGATATGTAGCATGAAATTAATCTGCGCGGGGGCAGGGGGCGGGTGTCTGAATGCATAACATGCACACAGCGACCCTTTTGTAAAAATGGTTTTGGTGCACGTGATGGACACGACTGGTCAAAATCTTGGTGTTATCAACTTGACCTCTGAACTCATGTAAGTATTAATAGTTGACAAAAGACAGCACGAGCCAGTAGAACTCTGCTCAGGGGAAGAAAGTAATGGAACAGCTGGATTTCAATGGAAGATCTCCCTCTTAGAACTCTACACTACTGTGACAAGGCTCTAGCTAGACTGAACTAGGAATAACGACCTAAGAGGGAATGGCATTAACCACTGAGGAAATTCAAGGCCCAGATTTCTTGAGGACTTTGCCAAAATCACACAGCGAGTCATTTAGAGACTTAAACCATGTCCAAGACTGTCACTTGGCTGTCTCCCTGTGGGGAGCTGGTATTCATTTGCATATAGAAAGATTAAATCTGTATCCATAAGTCAGTCTCTCTCAATCTCTCTCTTTCCCTCTCTCTCTCACTCCTTCCCTCCCTCCTGCCTCCTTTCAGTAGAAGAGAACATTCCATTTATAATACATTTCCAGTGTAAAATAAAAGTTAATATACTTATATTTAATTGACTATAGATGCACTATATATTTGACCAAAGTATATAAAGTTTGTCATTTTAGAAACAGTTACTGTATTGATTATTCCACTGGCTCCTCCCTATTCTCCAATGGAGTTGTAGTTACCATTCCAGCCTCTGAAGGCAAGATGACAGGCTTGCTGGGAGGCAGAACGGTGGCTCACTGGTCTCAAGCATCTCCAGTGCTTCTAGACTCACAGAATCGAGGCAGCAGGATTCAGATTCCAATTTCTTTACCAATGAAGATGTTTTCTTTATCAATGAAGGTGTTTTCTTTGGGCCCTGGTGTTTTTAGGATAATTAGGTAGCACATTTCAGAGATTCTGGGCCTTGGAAAACATGTTTTCTAGTGTGTGGCCAGAATGGCATAATAAGCAAGAGAAAAATATGTTAAGCCCAGAAAATGGCATAGTCTGAGTCATAGGAGCTAAGAGACATATTTAGGTAGTTGTTGAAATTGGATGTGGTGTAAAATTCAGCTAGGGGAGTGGCAGGCAGTGAGATTGGACATGCCCATTAGAATGGCATTGCAGAGGCAAACCCAGCAGATATTCCTGGGCGTGTACATATGCCCATATGCATACATATGTCATGCAGGGCTAAGAGGACAGTGGCAGATAGGACAGGTTCCTCTCTCTCAGAGCTGAGTCACTGTCAGAATCCCTCCGAGCCTCATTACAAACAGCCGGGCAAACTCTGTTCATTAGCAGCAGGACACTCGTGATATCAGAAAGGTTGTCTCCTGGAGGTTGTGGGGTTTCCTCCCAAACCCTTCTAGATAAATGTAGTGGTCATGGTAGCCACGTAAAAGAAAAGTTTAAAAACTACCAGCAATTCATCATTAGTGATTTTAGGTTGATGTGTAGATATTTTTATCCTATCACTTAGGAGATGTCTCATGTCATGTTTTATGCTTAGGGTGTTTGCTAGCTCTTGTAACCACTGCACAGTAATTGCACAAATTGCTAGGTTTCCTTGTGACATTTTCATGCATGCATATAACATACTCCGGTAAACATTTACCCCTTTTGTCTTCATCTATCCATCTATCCATGTCCTCCTGCCCTCTCTTGTCTGCTAGCAACCATTCTATTTTCTATCATCTTTTCCTGAGTTCCACATGTGAGACAGAACATGTAATACTTGTCTTTCTGGATTTGATTTAGTTATGCACCATGATGATCTCCAGTTCCACCCATCTTCCTTCAGAAACAACTCTTTTTAAATTAATATTACTTGCATATATGTATACCACATATTATACAACAGTAACAACCTGTTGTACATATACACTGACTGTTACCCATTCATCCATTGACAGGTACCTAAGCTGACTCCATATATTGCTATAGTAGTGTCACAACAAACATGAATGTGCAGACATCTCTGTTGTGTTCTGGGATTCCTTTGAGTACATACTCAGGAGTGGTATAGCTTCATCATAAAGTAGTTCTGTTTGGGGGAGGAGGAGTTGAGGAACTTTTTCTGATTTCCATAGTAGCTGGACTAATCTACATTCTTACCATACGTGCAGAAGAATTTATTTTCCCACACATCTTCACCAACACTGTTGTTTTATGCTTTCTTTTTTTTTAAAAAAAAAAAGAGTCTTTTAAAATGTTTATGTGTATGAGTGTTTGCCTGAATGTTATGTGTATGTGCCATGTGCATGCAGTACTCACAGAGGCCAGAAGAGGGCATCAGAGCCCCTGGAACTGGAGTTATAAATGGTTGTGCCAACCACTGAGCCCTGAGAATTGAATTTGGATCCTCTGTAAGAGCAACAAATGCTCATGACCACTGGGCCATGTCTCCAGCTTTATGTTTTCTTAGTGGTAGTCATTCTAACTGAGTTGTGATGGAAATATCAAAGCAGTTTTGATTTTTCTGAGGTGGCTGAGGATGTGGCTTTTTTCATGTATTTATTGGTCATTTATTTCCATCTCTTATTTTGAGATCCATCTGTTCAGCTGTTCGGTTCTTTTTTTTTCCACTTATTGAACAGACCACTTAATCTGTTAATTTGGTATCTTTTGGTGTGTTTTTTTTTTTTTTTTTTTTTTTTAGTTCTTTATGCATTGCAGGTATTCATCTCCTGTTGAAGAAACAGCCTGTAAGGATACTTTTCCCATTCTATATAAGCTGTCTCTCTGCTCTGTTGTTTCCTTTGCTGTGAAGAGACTTTCCAGTTTCACAGGATCATATTTGTCATTCTCTTGAATGTATTTTATGAACTATCAGACTCTTTTTCTTGCCTATGCCTATATCTTGAAGCGTTTTCCTCTAGCAGTTTCAAAGTTTCAGGTCTTACATTAAGGCCTTTGATCCATTTTGAGTTGATTTTTTGCACAGGAGCTATGATGTAAGATACCCAGTTTGAGTCATTTGTTAGAGGCTGTGCTTTCTCCAGTGAATGTTTTGGCACCTTTATTGAGAACCGGGTGGCCGAAGCTGTGCCGCTTTATCACCGAGCCTTCAGTTCTATTCGGTTGCTCTATGTGTCTGTTCCCGTGCCAGCGTTGCCCTAGTGTCCACGTGGCTCTGTAGTACAATCTGAAATCAGGCGCTGCTCTATCTGTAGCAGCTTCGTTCTGCTTCGTGTTGTTTTGTTGGCTTGGTTTGATTTGGGCTAGTTTTTCTCAATTTTTTTGGCTATTCAAGGTGTTTTGTACTTCTATATACAATTTAGGATGATTTTTCTAGCTCTGTCAGGAATGTAACTGGTATTTCTCTGGGGACTTTTAAGGTTGCCTTCAATGATATGGTCATTTCGACAGTTTTAATTCTGCTGATCCACAAACATGAAAGATACTTTCATCTTTTTCAGTTTCTTCCTTCAGAGATTTACAGTCTTCGTTATAGATTTCCAATACCTTGGTAAGGTTTATACCTAGGGATTGTGTTCTTCGTGAGGTGGTTGTAAATGGGATGTCTACCTGATTTCTCTTTCAGTGAGTTTATAATTGGTAGATTATTCATTGTTTTATAAATATCTGGGTACAGCCAGGCATGATGGTATAGCCTACAATCCCAGCACACAGAGGCAGAGGCAGAGGCAGGAGGCTTGCTGTAAGTCTAAAGTTAATCTGGTCTACATAACAAGCTCCAGGTCAGTCAGGACTACACAGTGAGACCAAAGTAGCTTGATAGCAACAAGAATGAAAAGAAAGGAATGGTGCCTAAAATGTGAAAGAAAAAAAAAATGAGTTTGTTGCTCTGCTGGATGATGAGGCCAGGGAAGCGAAGAAACCACAGGCCACTGAAGCGTCTCAGCTCAGTGAGCAGCAAGAAAATCTGACTTTTTATTAGGAAGAAACAATAGCTGAAGAACAGAAAAGAGTCAGTGAGGTGAGTTTAGAAATGGCTGAGTGTTTCTGAGATAACACTCTGATACTGGGCAGCCATCAAGAAGCAGGCTGGGAGACAAGAGAGCAGGGAACTCGGTGATCTGCATAGACACATCTCAGGATGCCCTAAGAATAGCCAAAGTCATTGAGAAATAAAAGATAGCAAGTAACTAAAAACCCAATCTAAAATATATCAGTTTATAAACACACACACACACACATGCACATATATATATATATATGTGTGTATGTTTACTCACATATATAGTAGAGTACTACACAGTTACCCACAAGGTTGAAGAAGACCTTTATACATAGTCTTCTTTACATATAACCTTCTTTAATATAACCATGCCTGGTTGTATTAAGGGGAAAAATCATGCAGAACTATATTGTATGCTACCTTTTTAATAGGGAATATAAGCAAGTAGGAATATATGAATATATTTTCTTGTTTTCATAAAATAAAAAAGTAAAAGAATAAGCAAGAAACTAATAAAATTGGTCACTGATAGGGGTCAGGGGGAATAGAAGACAGGGTCTAAGGTAAAACATCTCAGTGTATCAAATACTCAAAGTATGAACTTAGGAAAATGAGGCACTTGCGTCTGGCATGAAGGACTTGAGAACTGTGTTTCCAAAGAGAAGCAGGAGCGGTAGAGAAAACTGGCCATCCTGTGAAGCAGGGACCTTGAAAAGGGAGGGAATAGAAGAGTGGGGCAGCCTCGCCCTTGGGCATATCTACCTCTTAATCCTCTCCTGAAACTTCTGAGTCCATTCCCACTTGAGTCACATCACTTTCTTACGATGTGAGCACCCACTCCTTGTGGTTTCCCACACACAGGACTGTCCATTCACCCAAACCTTCACATACACTCGATACCAGAGAAGACCCCAAACATAGACACACTCCAGTCCCTTCCTTAAAGGGTTTACTATCTATTAGGAGAGGCAGACACAGAAAATAATACCACACAGCCTTATGAAACCACTTTTCAGACAGGTGACATTTACATCCCCAGGGAAGAAATTCCCTCCAGTCAGAACGCAACAAGGGGACAGAGAGGCCGCCCTTCCCGGCTTCAAGGTGCCAAGCATTTGTATCGCTTTGATTTCTTCGGTTTCTATTTCTGTCATTGCCTTGAATAATCAACTTCCTTTATCTTTGTGCCCACACTGCTCCAAAGAAACTCTGTGAAAATGTGCATGATCACCCTCATCATAAGGATGAAGAAGGGGAAGAACATTCCAGAAGTCTTTGGCTTGTTAAGGTTCCACGTCTAGGTAGGAGTCCACACAGGGACAGAGTTGAATGCTGTGCTCCATATCAGATGCTATTCCCTTTTCTTCCTTTACTTTTTTTTAAATTACAGGCAGCCTTGAACCAGAGCTCCTCCTCAGCCTCCAGAGGAGCTGGGATTACAGGGGTGCGCCATCAGGCCAAGCACACAAACCCTTTCTTTCTAGCAAGACCTGCTTAGTTTAAAGGAATTAGCTTTGAGATCCTTAGGAATGGAAATAATAAATTGTAAAGTATTGCACGGCTTTTTCCTTGTGTTGGCAACACCCAGCAACAGAATCTCGATGAGCCAAAGGCTTCTGGATCTTTCAGAAGTTCATTAAGTTAACACATCTATTTTTATCTTCTCTCTCTCTCTCTCTCTCTCTCTCTCTCTCTCTCTCTCTCTGTGTGTGTGTGTGTGTGTGTGTGTGTGTATGTGTGTAGGTACGCATGGGTGGGCAGATGCACCTACCTGTGTGCCTCAGTTGTATGCAGAAGCCAGAGGATAACCACAGTTGTCATTCTTCAAGTGCTTTCTACCTTATGTTTTGAGACAGAGACTCTCATTGGCTTGGAACCAGCCAATGAGGCTAGCTTGGATGGCTGGTGGACCCCAGGGACCCTCCCGTCTCCACCACCTCTCTGCTGGGATTACAAGCATGTGCCCCCATACACAGCGTTTTATGTATGAATTCTGAGGCCCAGCGTCAGGTCCTCAGGCTCTCAAGGCAAGCTGTGTACTGACTGAGTCGTCACTCGAGCCCAATACGTCTATTTTATACCATCCCTCCACATAAATCTGGCAGTACTGACAAGGCCTGAGTCAAGCTATGAGGCCCTCAGTCGAGAGCCCTGTCTTCTTCCCACTCCCTTCTGTTTCTCTAACGGCTGGAGATGCTGCCCCCAGCAGCCTCTCTGGTGACCTGAGGTGATGGTCTCTCTGTTTCTTAATTTATATGTTTTTAGTGAGTTTGAGAGTGTTACTTTTCCTTCTCGAAGATTCCGAGTCAGTTCTTTTCCTTTGCTAGGATTTTCTCTCCACCATTTCTACCCAGGCCACGACTCTTGCTGTCCACACTCACGTCTAGTTTCACCCCTGAGGACATGTGGCAGCTTTTTGTAATGACCGAGAGCTGATTCAGCCAGAGCAAAGAGACTTAGGAGCACCCCAGAATGTTGGAGATTCTGCTCTAAACTGTAGGTTATTTCGTTTACATCTGCTGAGGCCTGACATCTTCCCTCTACTGTACAACGACCTTCTTCTCGGTGAGTTACTGTCTGGATTCTCACAGACTGTCTGGACAGGGGTCTGGACACTGGAGAGTTGTTAGTCCTGTCAGGTCCTGGCACTTCTCTTACACTCCATGAACGCGGAGTGGAGAGTCACAGAGGACTTGAACTGTGCTCTGTTCCCCAGCCAGGGGCGCCATGCACAGGGTGAAGAGTTGCTTCCACTCTTGATGCCCATTATTCCATGAGGAGAGAGCAAAAGCAGAAGGCCCCAATGTGAAAGCTCAGCTTCTGGAGTCAGAAAGACGGGAGAGGGAGACTCTGATTCAAACACAGTCAGAAGACTAACTAAATTGCAGCCAAGATAAAAATAGGAAAGTGGTAATTGCTCCTGGGTGGTGGGGCCGGGGGGTGGGGGGGTGCGGGAAAGGTCTGCTTGGGATGAGGGTGAGGGACAGCGGGAGGTAGGGAGAAGTGGGATTTTTCTTTCTTCCATCAAAGGGAGAAATACAAAGATGGACACCACCTTGATGTCTGACTGAACAAAGGCAGGAGTTATAATCATGTAAGACACTAAGCCAAAAGGGAGAGACCACAGGGCACCAGAGTTCAAACCCACTTCCCGTCCCTTCTCACATGGCCTGCAGCAAGTAATTTAGTCCTGTGCCTATTTCACGATCTGCACTTCTAAGGTATTAGTGCCCTCCTTTGGGGAAGTTAAATGAGGGGCTAGATGAATAGCATTTGGAACATTCTGGGCACAGGAGAGCCCACACAGCAAGTATTTGCTTCTGTCTTACTTAGAGTCATGTCCTCTCTCTGTAGCAATGTGGTAGCCCAAACCAGAGCTGACTTGCTTCACCTTTAAAGTGGAGAGAATCCACACTTTATAAAGCTGAATCAGTCAGCATTATTCAGGGTTAATTTATTGCCCAGCTATGGTACCTTAAAGAGTGAAAGAGTACAGTGTTAGTGGCCCATTTCATTCCTGTTGCTGTGGTAAAACACCCTGACAATAGCAACTTAGAAGAGAAATGGGTTTGTTTCAGATCACAGGTCTAGGTGCAGCCCCTCGCTGCAAGGAAGTCACAGCAGGAGCTTCAAGCAGTTCTTCACATCACACCCTCAGTGAAGAGCAGAAGGAAACGAATCCATTCAAGTCAGCTTGCTCGTGTGCCTGTGCTCAGCTCCACTTCCCCTCTCTTACACAGTTCAGAACCCCCTGCCCAGGGAATGGTGCTGCCCACAGTGGGCTGGGTCATCCTTCCCAAATCAAATAAGACAATCCCACCCCATTGAGACTCCCATCCCGAATGGTTCTGGGTTATGTTGAGTTGACAAAGCTAAACATTATAACTAGTAACTATGCCAAGGTGACAAATATACATTGAGGTGGTCCAGGGCACCAGGAAGGGGTCCTGAAGGGTCAAGCTGGTTTAGGCGTGCCTGAGACTCCCTTTATCAGTGATCACAATGAACAACCACCAAACCGATCTGTTAGAATTCAATGGCTAATCCGCAGTGCCCATTGGAATCACCAAAGGCATTACTACAAAAATTCTAGATATCAGAATCAGCTTCTATGGAACTGAGTGGAGTGTGTGTGTGTGTGTGTGTGTGTGTGTGTGTGTGTGTGTGTGTGTTGTATGTGTTCAAAGATGATTTTGACAAAAAGCCATGGTTGTGTTCACTGACAAGCTATGAAATTTCAATTTCATGGCTTCTCTGCAGCTGTTAATATCAAACAATAAGAATAAATTAAATTTCTATCAGACCTTATCGCTGCAATTATTTTTCATAAGTCATCTCATTTGGATTTGGCCGCAACCATCATCTGAAGCACCAGATTTTCTGCCAAATAGACACACAAAGGTAGCCCATGTCATTCTGGAACTAGACCCCAAACTTTCAGTTCACAGAATTTCTATGTTAGATGACCTCTGTTTCTTTAAACAAACAGTGATGTGTATGTTAGGGTGATTCCAAACCCCTCTGATGCTCATGGAATCTGCAGTGATGGGGGTGTCTGTCCTCAGCCCGACTGTTCTGTCCTCTATCATGGCATTAGCTTTCCATTTCTCAAGCTGCACATGAACACAGTCATGCAGTCCCTGTCTTTTTTGACTCATTCACCACAATGGTGCTGAGATGCACTCATCCTGAGAAGAGCAGTTTTTCTTTTTTTATTCAGGAAATACATTTTTGCACATAGATGATTTTGATACTTCTACCTGTCAATGAGCATTTGTATATTTCCAGTTTGGTGCTGTTACAAATAACAGTTCTGCCAGGCATGGTAGCACATGCCTTTAATCCCAAACTTAGGAGGTATAGCCAGGCAGACCTCTGTGAGATTGAGGCTAGCCTGGTCTACATAATGAGTTACAGGACAGCTGGGGCTACAGAGAGACCCTGTTTCAGTGGTCTGCTATGGAACTCAAGTTCCATAGAAGCTGATTCTGACATCTAGGACAAAGCCTTGTATTTTTTTACTAATTCCTCTGGTGATTCCAATGGGCATTGTAGACACAATAGATGATAGATAGATAGATCTGTTTTTTGAGACAGAATCTCTGTGCAGCCCCAGCTGACCAGACTGGCCACAATCTCACAGAGATCATCCTGCCTCTGCCTCATGAGTGCTATGATTAAGTATCAAGGAGAGAAACTATTGGGTTAGGTAAGAGGTATACATTTAAGTTTTTAAAAGAAATTCCATTTGTTTTGCTGGGCATGGTGATGCCCACCTTCGATTCCAGGACTGGCAAGGCAGAGGCAGGCTGATCTCTGTGAGTTTGAGGCGAGCCTGGTCTACATAGTGAGTCTCAGGTCAACATGGCTATGCAGTGAGATTCTGTCTCAAAAACAGGTTACAGTTTTATTCTCTTGCATCCTGATTGTATTGTGCAGAAATATCAAATTGTGGTGTTAATTTTCACATCCCTGATGACTAAGGACGCTGTTATAAAATTGTCCCCTTAAGGTCATGTACGTATTAAAGGCATGACCCCCAGTTTGGAGCACTACATGAATCTGGTGGAAGCCTTGAAGAGGTAGGGCCCACAATAAGAGATTTTAGGTCATGAGGGGCATGGCCTCAAAGGGGATGGTGGGACACTGTCTCTCTTTCTCCTCTCGTCTTCAGTTTGCTGAGATAAACAGGCCTCCTCCACTACAAGCTCCCTTTGTAATATAATTTGCTCCAACAAAACTCAAGCAATAATGTCAATTTCTCATAAACCAAGATCTCTAAAACCGTGAGCCAAAACACATGCATGTGCTAACAGACGCTAAGCATCTTTTCACATAGGGCCAATGTACACCTCCCTGTTTTGGGTGTTTATTCAAATAATCGGTCTGTTCTTTGAAATGGCACTTGGTTATTGAGTTGCCTCTCTGCATAGATTTGAGACACAAGTGCCTCCATATACCTGTGTGGCTTGCCTTCTCTTCCAGGCTGTATTTCACCTGTTCATGTTGTCCTTTTTAAATTTATTTCATGTTTGTGAGTGTTTCACCTGCATATATGCAAGTGTACCATGTCATGCAGGGCTCACAGAGGTCAGAAGAGGGAGTCAGAGCCCCTGGAACTGGAGTTACAGATGGTGTTAGCCACCATGTGGGTGCTGGGAGTCGAACGCGAGTCCTCTGCAAGAGCAGCCAGTGCTCCTAACCACTGAGCCGTATCTCCAGTCCCCACCCCCGACCACTCATTTTCTTAATGCTGTATTTGATGAGGAGGAGTTGGAGTAAGCTTACTGAAACATCTCTGCTTGATTTCTAAGCCTGGTGAAATATTTTCCTAGCCTAAGATCACAAAGGGATTTCTGTTTCTTGTAAAACTTTATGGTCTAAGCTCTTATGATTAGATTCATAAATCCATATCAAGTTAATTTTGTTGTACCATATGAGGAACAAATAAGTGGTGATCTTTTA
The DNA here is from genome assembly GCA_035773235.1 of Eospalax fontanierii. NCBI lineage: Eukaryota > Metazoa > Chordata > Mammalia > Rodentia > Spalacidae > Eospalax > Eospalax fontanierii. The sequence goes on along the minus strand of CM069542.1, from coordinate 54,031,783 downwards.
CGATGAATGCCCAATTACTCTTCTCCGACTTTCTGAACACTGTCACCCCCAAGTGAACTGCTCTGGGCATTTGTTGGGCCGTCAGCTTGATTCCAAGTGGACAGTCTGCTGTTCAGTCAGTTCCTTTTCGCTGACGTTTCTGCCTCGGTCCTAGCGCTCTGCTGCCTTCATCACTGCCTCATCTCAATGAGTCACAGTCGGTGGAACGCTTCCAACTTTGTCACACTGTCAATTCTACATCATTTGCCTTTCCATACAGCATGATTGACATGTCCACTTCTTAAATGGTTTCAACTTTTGCATATTTCAAACAACGTGTTTGTCTGTATTACTGAATTTATTAGAAAATTCTCACTGTCTTAAGAGTGGCTCAAGAGATCACATGTGTGAGAACATGTTAAAAGTGAAGCAAGGCAGATGAGAGGACCTTGTCCCTAATCTAGACTATGCTGAGACCCCAGAAAATCATCTCTTAGGATCCCAGATCATTAGAGTCCACCTCAACCAACCCAACCAACTCTCCCTCCCACAGGGCCTCTTACAGGTGTTCCTTCTGCTTGCACTGCCCAATATCTGGCAGTGTTCAAGAGCACCCGGCTTCAGACTGCTGCACCTACCCGTATCTGAGTAACAGCCTCTGCTCTTCCACCCAGAGGATACTTCCTGTTGGAGCTCCTCCCCTTCCTATGCTACACATGAAAAGCACCCTTCCAGAGAGGCCGAAGAGCTCAAAGCTCATCTCAAGCTGAGTGCTTCCTCCTTGGAGATCAAAGCCCTAAGTGCTTAAAACAGCAGCAGGACTGCCTAGGACCCAATTATACCAACTTTTTTCTTAATACTAGGAAGGTGCGTCACAGGCTGTTAAAGTACCATGTCTGGAACCCAGCACTGAGCTTTTGGGAAACTGTCTGTATTATGCAGGTAACTCTCAGATACTTTTAGTGAATTAAATTTGAAATCCATAACTGTCTTTGCTACACAGAGGATTCTGTGTAAGGAATGGTTGGAAAGCAATACATATAAAGCAAAACATCCCCCTGTAAAATCCCCCTGGACAGGGAGGGAGAGCATAAAGCAGTACGGCAAACTGACACGTGCTCAGAAGCACTGAAGGGAAAACCCACCGGCTTGGGGAGCCCAGAGTAAGGTGCAGGTTTGACATGGGCTTGATGTCGGTGAGACGTTTGAGAAAGTTTCCAAAATTTTTTGCATCTGAGTATTGAAGAATGATAACTTGCATAATCCCCCACATAGCCTTTTTGTGAACTTTAATATATTTTATAAATTGTCTTCACTGCAGATAGCCTCCCAGCTCCATTTGTCATTACACTCTAGAGACACACGAGCTGGCTTTCACTGCACACACATTAAATGACGTGTCAAGATAACGGAGTCATTATCTCTGCCTGGGAAAATGATTGAGGAATGGAAAAGGCCCTAAGAACAAAAACAAATGAAAGTAATTGGGGGGAGGAGGGGGTAGGTAAGAGGTGCCACTGCCTCTGACTCCGTGAGCACGGGTGGGGATGCTTAGATTCGCGCAGTGTATTAGAGGACATTTTCACGCCTTTTCTTTTTGCATTGGTTAAGAAAACCACTTTTTCTGAGTGGAAGAAGTTCAAAATCTTTCTCAGCCTGGGCCAGGGAGATGGCCCAGCAGGCAAACGTGCTGGCAGCCAACCCTGACTATCTAAGTTAGATCCCCACGACCCACATGGTGGAAAGAGAGAACCAACTCCTCAAGTCATCCTCTGACCTCCACACAAGCACTGTGGCACTTTTGTACCCCCACACAGACACACACACACTCACTCTTGTGCACACACAGAAAAATAAATAAATTGTCCATCCAGTGGTGAAATTGCATACTGCTTGAAGCATCATTTGCAGCGGTTCCACCATGAACAGGAAGAATGAGATTCAGTGGGCGGGGGAGAGAACAGGAGAGAGAAGTGGGAGGGGGAGAGAGAACAGGAGAGAGAAGTGGGCGGGGGAGAGAACAGGAGAGAGAAACAGGAGGTGAATTTGAACCGAATACAATGATATACACGTATGAAAAGGTCGTAATGAAATCCATCATTTTAAAAAGGAGTAAATTAAGACCCACTTGTTTGTCAAAGCGAGCAACAATTGGTGTCTGGTCTTGAATCAAACTGCATGCCTGACAGCTTGAAAGCATGCTACTGTGTCCTGCACTGGCTGCCAGCCGGTGCTTGAGGGGCCCTGGCTGGGATTATTTGTTCATTTGTGTCTTGACTTCTTTCCTTTAGAAATTCCTCTGGAACCCTTCTCAACAATCTGACAGCAGTTGTCAGGCTCCTGCTGCGTCTCTAAACTCACAAAGGACCTTGAGGAGGTTTTGTCTACATAGATTCTGTCAATATTTACCATGTTAGAAATTAAAACTGAGAAATGGTTTAGCTACAAAATCAGTTTAAATGACAGTAATAAACCCAGCAGTAACAACAACAATAAAAAAAATCACATATGTGTTAAGATAAACAATATATTTTTATGAAAAGAAACTGTTTTCTAGTTTTTTTAATGGAGATAAAGCTTGAAAACTAGAATTGTTTTTCATTTTTGCAAATCACTTTAATGCCTGGCTATAAAAGACAGCTAGATGCTCACATGTGCTTCTGCCTTCAGTATGTAATGTGAAACACAGCATGTCCTCTTTGACAAAACATTCCACCATATGCAATCATAACATCAAAATGAGAACACGTATCCTAGTTTCACTGTGAATCATTTAACACATAACACACTCCTAAATACCCTATGTGAAGAAAAATGTGGTATCTGTCTGCTTGGGACCAGTGAGTTCACTTAACACTATCTCCAGCTGCATGCATTTACCTACAGCCAGTGGTGGCTACATAGCAAGTTCAAAGCTAGCCTGGGTCACATGAGAACACATTTGTATTAGTCAGGGTTCTCTAGAGAATCAGAAATGACAGAATGAATACACACACGCACACACACACACACACACACACACACTGTCGACATGGATTCATCTGTCAATGTTTACCATGTTAGAACTTAAAACCGAGAAAAGTTTTAGCTACAAATCATTTAAAATGACAGTAATAACCTCAGCAGTAACAACAATAAATGCATGTGCTGTGATAAATAACATAGTAATATATAATTTATCAGTCACCTTACTTTGAAATATAAGAACAGCTGATTCATACCTGAGAGGCTGAGATCCTGGTAGTTGTGCCTCAGCCAGAGGAGTCCCATGGTGTCTCACACTGGAGAGGCCAAGATGCTGGAAGTTGCTCAATCCACGGGGCTAGATGCCTCAGTAGTCTCAATCTGGTACTGAAAACTCAGAGGGTTCCTGAAGAGCCACTGGTCCTTAGTCAATGACAGATAGAAGTTCGGAGACATTGGCTCGTCAGCAAAGGAATCAGCAGCAGCAATAGGGTGAGCCAACTCCTCAGCGAGAGGAAAAGCCAAAGCAGCAGAAGACAAATAAGCCTCTTTCTGCCATTCCCTGGGTATCTCTGCTGCCAGAAAGCGTTGCAGACATTTGGGGCCGGCCTTTCTTTACCACTTAAGTGATCAGGAAAATTCTACAGGTGAGGTTCCCTACTCAGGTGATTCTATTTTGTGATTAGTTGCCATTAAAACCAAGAAACAAAACCCCAAAGAAACAAAAAAACCAAAATAAATCATTTCATTCTTCTTCATAGATGAGTAAAATTCCATTGTGAATTACACATAGCTTTCTTTGCCACTGAGTTATCTGACAAGAGAGTAGCATCCAGAATATATAAAGAACTCAAAAAATTAAACATCAAAGGAGCAAATGCCCCAGTCAATAAACAGAGAAATGGATTGAATAGATACTTCAAATGAAGAAGCATCAATGAACAATAAATATATGAAAATCCATTCAAACCTTTAGCCATCAGGAAACATGAATCAAAACTACAGTGAGATTTCAGTCTCAAAAAGTCATTAAATTTCCTCATCCACATGTCTCCAATTTCCTTATAGTTTTAGAATTCTTTGAGGCCCAAATGACACCTGTTTGTGATCATTGCTTTATATCTCTTAAGGATTTTCTTATTCAGGTTCCCTTTCATCTTGTTTGAATAACCAGTTCTCCATACCCCAGATCTTGCTGATCTCATCCTCATGGTCCTCTTTAATATCTTCTTCTTATACTTCTGTTTCTTGGAAATTGATACTTATCTTTAGAAAACTTTATTACTTGTTCGTCTTAGAACTAATATTTAGATGGTATATCTACCATCTAAAAATACACAAGGATTTGTTATTTTTCAGTTATTGATAATGGGGGCTGAAGAAATGGCTCAGTGGTTAATAGTACTTGCTGCTCTTCCTGAGGACTAGAGTTCCAGGAGAGCTAATACATCTTCTGACCTACACACACAAACACACACATACATACACAAACATACATGCACACACACCAGACATACTCATGTACACATAAATAAAAATAAAATCTTTATGTTTTCTATTTTATTATATTTTTGTTATTTTATATGTATGAGGGTATTGCTTGCATCTGTGTAAGTGCACCTGTGTCATGCAACGCCCACAAAGGTCAGAAGAGGGCATCAAAACTCCTGGAACTAGTTACAGATAGTTGTTGGCCAGCACGTGGGTGCTGGGAATCAAACCCAAGTCCTCTGCAAGAGCAGTCAGTGCTCTGAACCACTGAGCCATCTCTCCAGCCCCACTTTTTTTTAATCTTAAAAAGATACTAATAAGGGGCTGAAGAGATAGCTCAGCAGTTAAGAACACTGGCTGTTCTTGAAGACCCGAGTTCAAATCCCAGGACCCACATAACAACTAACAACTGTCTGTAACTACAGTTCCAGAGGATTTGATCGGCACCTTCTTCTGTCCTCCACAGACATTGCACAACACAGGGCACTTACATGCAGGCAGTTCATGCATACACATAATAATAATAATAATAATAATAATAGTACACTAATAATGATAGCCATTGCCTAGATTCATTGGTTTTCTCTGCTAAGGGTATAAATTGTGAACTTCTGACTTGTTATTCTATCTTCACTAGGTAGCTAGAAAAATCTGTAAAAAGTAGCTCCCATTCCATCAACTCTCTAAGGTGTAAATAGCACAAAGGGCAGGATTAATGCCCTTTAATACTTTAATTACTTCCTAAATATCTAAATAATAAGGTGGTTATTTAACTTCTTTCAAATATAATCAATACATGTTTCTTTTCCCTTGGTATCATTAAGAACTTATGGATTGATAAAAATGTTATTAATCCTTGTTGCCATTATTAAGCCTTTGTGAATCCCCATTGACTCTCACATAGTCTCCCTGTGAGCCAGTGACTTATTAGGGTAAGTTTTAACCCCTTGTGACATGGTCCTGTCTCTCAGGGCTGCCTTCCCTGTGGCAAAACGTCTGTTCCTACAGTTTTTACACAACCCTTTGTTCCCATCAAGGCCTGTTGATTCTTTTTAGAAAAAGGAGCACCGAGTTGGAGAGATGGCTCACCCATTAAAAGCAATGGCTGCTCTTGCAGAAGACCAGGGTTTGATTCCCAGCACCCACATGGCAGCTAACAAGTGTCTGTAACTCCAGTTCCAGCGGAATCTGATGCCCTCTTCTGACCTCCTTCGGCATGGCACAGCACAGGTCCAATTACACATGCAGGTGATACACTCAGACACATAAAATAATAAATACTTTTAAAAAAGGAAAATGGAGGAGCACCTACTAACAGGTTCATTTCAACCACACTGAGAATTGTTTTTAGGTATTTTAGAAATTAAATTTAAGAAATAAGATTTCTTAACATAAAACACCGGAACCAGCGAGATGGCATGGCAGGTAGAGGCATCTGAGCACAGGCCTGATGACCTGAGTTCAACACGTGATTCATAAGGTGGTAAGATAGTAAGAGAACCAGCACCCTAGAGTTGTCCTCTGACCTCTACACACATGCCTTGGCACATGTGTGCCTGCACACATAACAAATTAAACTAGCAAATAAAAGTTAAAATGTACCATTTTTTTAATTGACAAATAGGATACAGTATGGAAATAACTTTTCTGTTATTTACATTTCCTTTTTCATTCCTTCTCTCATTGCACTGAATCCTCTAGAATGTTAATTAACGCTAGTTTAAAGCATCTGTTTTCCATTTGAAACCATGGGCTAGAAGAATTCCCCTTAAAATCAGAGCTAATTCCAGCTTAGTTATCAAATTATGGTCTCTGGGCCCAATGGGACAAATCCCAGTCAGTCTACCTCCCCTTCTTGTATGGCCCATGAGTTAAAAATTATTTTTACATTTTTTATTATGTGTATTAGTGTTTTGTCTATGTGTGTAAGTTCATCAACACATGGTACAATGCCCTTGGAGGTCTAGTGGATTCACTAGACCTGGAATTATGGAATTATGTTAGCTGCCATGTGGGTGCTGGGAACTGAACCCAGGTCCGCTGCAAGAACAGCCAGTGTTCTTCTTTGCTGAACCATCTTCCCAGCCCCGATTTTTACATTTTTAAATGATTGAAAAAAATCAAAAGAATGTTTCATAACACATTGCATAAGGTTCAAATGTTTGTGCCTACAAATAAAGTTTTATTAGAACACAGCCACACACATTCATTTGCATAGCTATGACTGCTTTTCACTCTGCAGTGGTGGAGCCAAATAGTCAGTCAAGAGACCATGGGACTTGCAGAGCCTGAAATATGTTTTACTGCCTGGCCCTTCACACAAAATGCTTGCCAGTTCCTGCCCCATTTGAACAAGCTGTATTTTCAGTAAACTTAAGTTTATTATATTTCAGTTTGGCTTCTGACACCATTCCACAGCACCTTGATTTATTTTAGGGTGGTAAAGGTAGTTGAGTTTGTTTATTTTGATTTGAGAATGTTTCTTTGGGAAGCAGATTCATCACATATATCACACCCCTCCCTCCCAGACTCAGGGATGATTGTAGAGGGTGTGAGAGTTAAGATTGTGAGAGCCAGAGGAGGTGAATGGCTACAAGACAGTGTTTTCTGCACAAAACTCAGCAGCTGAACATGTGAACTCACAGCAGCTGGGACAACATGCAGAAGACCTGCACAAACTCAAGCCAGACAAAAATCTCAGCACGTAGAGGGAGGCGGGCACAAAGCCCCATCCCTGGCTAAGGAGCTATTGGCAATTGGTAGGTGCCGGGAGAGGGAGCGTGCGATTTCTTTAAGGGTGCCATTCCGGCTCCATGGGATAGACCCACACTCAAGAGCATTTAGGCAACACAAGTTGAACTCCAGGAACTTTTATTGGTTTTGTTTGTTTGGTTTGTTGAGACAGGGTCTCCCTTTGTAGGCCTGGCTGACTTTGAACTCACTGTGAAGTCCAGGCTGGCCCCCATCTCACAGAGCCCTGCTTCCGTTGCCTCCTGAGTGCTGGGATTAAAGGCATGTCCCACCATGGCTGGCAATGATGATTTAACAAAAGGAAAAGAGGACATGCAGTTGGGTGAGTAGCATCGTAGATCTGGGAGGAAACCAGAATGTAATTCTGGAAATTAAATTCTGGAAAAACTAAGATGTTGTTGTTTAAAAGTGAACAGGAGAGCCTTTGACATATCTAGGGTCTTTGAAAATACTTTGGACTCAGCTCTTGCTAAGGATCAGTTCTGACAATTTTTTTGTCTTCTGGAATCACTATGCTGTTCAGATGTTTCACCTCTCCCTGAATGAAAAAAACTAGGACAAATATCTTCAAAATGCCTCGCAATTTTCAGATTAGCTACAGTTTTCTCCCAAAGTTGCCTTTATGCTTCTAAGCAGTTGAAAACACACCCTTTCTCATCACTGCTGGACAAGTATGCTTTTCTTACTGTGGTCAGGCTTTCCAGAAGAAGATCTGATTTGGGGTCACATCAGGGAACCTATTTAAATGCACTAGTTCATCCTAATGAATCTCTGCTCTCTAATCGCTGACTTTTTTTTCCTTTCTCTGTTTACTTTTGTGGTTCCCTTCCAAATTACTCAGTCTAATGATCAGATCAGCTACCTACATTTTCCCTGGCTGGATACAGCTCTTCCAAAGTTCTGTAGAGTTGAGTTTGGTCTTCTTGCCCAAGGTTGTCATAGTCAGTATGTCAAGTCTCTTGTCACTGCAGTATTTTTAAATGCTTCACAAAGGTTTTATTATTATTTCATATGTATCAGTGTATTGTTAGCATGTAAGTACACCTGTGTCATGCAATGCCCATGGAAGTCAGTAGAAGGTGCCAGATTACCCTGGACCTGGAATTATGGATGGTTGTTAGCCACCACGTGGGTTCTGGGAACCAAACCTGGGTCCTCTGCAAGAGCAGTGTCCTTAACCACTCGCCGCTCCTTACTGTGTCTGCCATTATTTTCATTCCTTCACAAGTGCAAACAGATGTATTCTTTCCAAAGAGAAGTTTAGAGATGTGGGTTTAAAACCTTATGTATATCACATGAACCACAATTCTTTTTCTAGGAATTTGTCTTGAGAAAATATTCTAAAATGCACCTCCAAATCTAGCCACCAAGAAATGTTTATTTCATGGTTATTTATAACACACAAAACACGGAAAGAACCAAAATGTTCAAATTAGCAAGAATGGGTAAATAAATTTTGTTTAACTCATCTGATGAAATGCTAAGATGTTGTGAAAAATTGTGTCTGAAATAAAAATAAAATGGAAGAATGTTGGTGATTTATTTAATGAAAAGGGCTTGTCACAAAAGCTTGTGCTGGAAATATAATCCCAGTTGTTTAAGATGTGTTCCTGTTACCAGAGTTAAAGCTGGGCTGCCTGCCACTCGAAAGCCAAGATTCTGAATTTGAGAATTGGTGGAAAGGAAATCCATTTATGGAAAAGCCAATATTTTGAGAAGCACGGTCTTCCTCATTTAGGGTGCATTATCCTTTTCTGCAGTGAACCTCAACCAGGGTCTAGTTTCTAAAGTTCTTTTTGAAAATTTTACTACTTTTATGCAAGTTTATATTCCAGAAATTAAGGCTAAAGTGGATTTGCCAAAGGTCATTAGATGTTCTGGTTCCTGTAAAGAAAGATTTAGCTGTGAACATCTATACCACTTAGGTGGAACTTCTCTTTAGAATTTAAAATTCTTGGCCCAAAGGAGGAGGGCACGAATCTTGCAAAAGGAACAGGGAGAGGGACAGACTTGAGGAAGGACCAAGGAAGGGGACGTGAAGGGCAAGTCTAAAGAAGAAAACGCAAGTCTTGTAAAAGGAATAGGGACCAGCAGATGTGTGAAGGACCCAGGGAGGAGGAATCGAAGGACAGCCCAAAAGGAGGAGCCCATCACATCCTTATTTCTAGATGACAGCGTCATAGTTGACTTTTGTCTAGCGTGCATGTATCTGGACATCACACACACACACACACACACACACACACACACACACGTGCCCCTTGTGTAAAATGGATACATAGAGAGGCACACCAATTATGGATTTAGTAGATTACACATATTTGGCACTTGCAACTTAAACTCGGTTAACATGACCCTTTTCCAATAGCTTTTATGCCTAGATACAGATTCCTTCTCAAAGGAAAGCCACCATACATTACTCTATAAGGAAGTTTCCAACCATATCTTTTTTATTATTTATTTTTATTTTATGTGTGTATTGCCTACATGCATGCAGGTGCACCCACGTCGTGCAATGCCCAAGAGGTCAGAAGAGGGTGTCAGATCTCCCTGGAACTGGAGTAACATATGACGGTTAACCACTATGTGGGTGCTGAGATTCAAACCCCAGTCCTCTGCATGAGCAGCCAGTGCTCTTACCTGCTGAGCCTCTCTCCAGCCCCTCCAGCTGTATCTTAATAATTTATTCCATCTGTCTTACCTTTGTTGTCTAAATCAGGTTTTGCTTTTGCTGATGAATTATCAGTAATCACTCAGTATCACATAGCAGGTAGGAAAAGCAGGCAGAAGCTTGCAGATCCTCCACAGGAATAGGCTGTGAAGTCAGGTGGCATGGGTTTCAACTCAATTCAATATATATATATATATGTGTGTGTGTGTGTGTGTGTGTGTGTGTGTGTGTGTGTATTATTTTTATTTCATGTGTATGAGTGTATTTGCCTGTATGATGTCATGCAATGCCCATGGAGGTCAGAAGAGGGCATCAAACTGGGGCTACTGATGGTTGTTAGCTGCCATGTGGGTGCTGGGATTTGAACCTGGGTCTTCTGCAACAGTAGCCAGTGCTCTTGGCCGTTGAGCCATCTTTTCAGTCCTTCAATTCATTCTTACTGATTATTCAGTCTTTGGAAATTATAAAATATCCTGTGTCTCATTTTCCTCTCCTGTAATATAAGGATAAATGGTGTGTAGTTTCTAGGGTTGAGGTGACTCAGTAACTCAGGACAGGTACTTGACACAATGCCAGGTGTTTGTAACTACCTGGTGAGTTGCATCTACTGTTCAAGTTGTTCCCATTAGGCTATCACTCCCTTCGTGGTGCTCTAAGGGCTCTTAGGTGCTCTAAAACTTTAAAAATCTAAAATAAATGATGTCTAACCTTAAGCCTTTTCATCTAAAGAATACAAATATGCTGGGTGGCATGGTAGTACACACTTGTAATCCCAGAATCCAGGAGGCTAAGGAAGAAGAATTACAAGTTCAAGACTAGTTTGAACTTCATAGCATGACCCTATCTCAAAAAGATAGGTAGATGATAGAAGATTGGTAGATAAACAAATAGATGATAAATAGATGAACTGATTGATAAATGATAGGTGATAAATTGATAGATAATAGATGACAAATAGATTAATGATAGAGAGAAATAGTCCTCTGTTTAGTCTTGAACTTGAAACATTCACCTGTGTTATTTAAAATGACAGATCACACTTTCAGACCTAACCCTTACTGGTTTTAAGCATTCTTTGTTATTATCATAGTTTCTCTTCATTCTTGAGAACTTCATACATGTTTACAGTGATCATATCTACTCTCCATTCCCCTTCCAATTTTCCCTTTGACCCCTTCAAACATGTCCCCCTCTCGACTTCATGTCTTATTTCCTTTTAATAATCCACGAAGTCCAGTTAATGATACCCACATGCAACGGAGCATGGCAAACATACTGGGGGCCGCACCCTCAGTAAAGAATGATTCTCCTCCCCCAGGCGTTATCAAGTGCCAGAAGCTCCTCAGCAGGGCCTGGGGCCTGGACAGTACCTGCTTCATCTACATGGATCTTGTGCAGGTAGCCGTAGTTTCTGAGTTCATGAGTGCCAGAGCTATGTCATGTCCAGGAGACAGCAGTTCACAGCCTCTCCCCGTCCTCCAGTTCTTATGTTCATTCTGCCTCCTCCTCTGCAAGTCTCTCTGAGTCTTGGAGGGAGGAGGGATGATAAAGACGTCCCACTTAGGCAGAATACTGTCTCTTTTTCTGATCACTTTAATAAGTTATCCAGCTCTGCACTGACCACTATCCATTGCAAAAAAGAAGCTTCTGTGACCAAGGTTGAGAGCAGCCCAGGTCTATGGGTATAAACATAAATATTCAGAAAACACTCTGACAACATGGCCAATTAGTAAAACAACAAAGCAGACTGTACTCCAGGGCTCATGACCTCCCCAGCCAGACTTTTGACCAAGATTATAGCACTAAGCCTGTGGAGCAGGCCTGAAATCCAGTCAGAGAGTGGTTATTTAGCTACGTAATAATTGTGCCACTATTGCAACAACGGGCACAGCTTGACTTGCAGGTCAGTACTGCAGTACACAGGTGCCACCACTGAGTAGGACTATTGATGTCTTTTCTCCCCCAGCAACCTACATAGCACTGTGCAGCCATCAGGGAGGAAGTTTCCCAGTTGGCTTAAAATTGATTTCTCTAGATCTTTCAGCCAACATGTATAGTGTCTTTAGCAAAAAGGTCTTACCAAAGCATGCTTATTAGAATTTTACAAGAGGTTTTTGACAGAACATACTGTGTACAAGTTGACATCATGTCCAAACATGTCCGTCCTCAACACACATAATTATTCACATTCAAAGATTTTATTTTACTTTTAATGATCTGAATTATACATAGCTCTGATTTCTGAAAAGATAGCACGAAGGGGTTTGTGATTAGCTTTCTTGACTTCTTGGACGGTTGTTTTAGCTTTGAACTCCTAGTACGATAACATAGTGTATCAGTCTTACCACAAAGTCAGAAAATCAGGGACAGATTGCATAGGTTACATAAACTAGAAATTAAAACATAGTCGGGGCATCAAGCTGGATTTGACTCTTAGTTCAGCCATTCAGTTACAAATTCAGCTCAGTCTCTTAATTTGTAAAATAGAGTTACGACTGTTCACATTGGGTTGTCAGTAGAATTAATATTTGCCAAATATTTTACATGATGAGTAGTATATTAAAGTCTCAGTCAAGGGCTAAGACAATGGCTGTGCTGGTAAAGTGCTTGCTGTAGACGCATGAAGACCTGGGCCCAGACCCTCAGCACCTGTGTAAAAGCGAGGTGTGACTGTACATATCTATAATCCAGCATTGGGGAAGGAGAGACGGGTGGATCCCTGAAGCTAACTGTTCAGCCAGCCTAGCCAAAGTGGTGAGCTCCAGGTTCAGTGAAAGACCCTGTCTCAAACAATAAGACTGATGGGCTAGAGAGATGGCTCAGCTGTTAAGAGCTCTTGCAGAGGACCCAGGTTTGATTTCACAGTGCTATGTAGATTGCTGGGGAAGAAAAGACATCAGCAGTCCTACTCAGTAGTGGCTCCTGTGTGCTACAATACTGACCTGCTCTTGCAGAGGAGCAGGGTTTAATTCCCAGCACCCACAGGGCAGCTAACAACAATCCCTAACTCCAGTTTCAGGGGATCCAACATCTTCTTCCAACCTCCAAGGACACTACATGACACAAATGACACATGCAGGTGATAACTCATACACATAAAAATAAAAGTAAAACAAATAAAATATTTTAAGAGTTTTTTTTTCCTTTCTTTCGATGTATATTTTTATTGAATTTTTGTGCAAAAAAATATTTCACATTAATTTACTTCTTAAATATACAATTTAATATATTAACATTCAAAATACAACACCAGAACATCATGGAGCTGAACATGCCAGTAATGTTTGTCATGAAGCACCTGGGCTCATGCTAAGTTGAGGGTGACCCACTCCTGCAAGCAGCTCCTGAATTAATGTCAGAGCAGCATTAGGAATCTGCTCCTCTGCTCCGCGAGTGCAGACAATTCCTGAACAGTGCACCTTCCTAATCAGGTTAGAAACACACCTAACAGATATCCACACACAACCACTCTACAGAAATGCTTGCGATTAAAGTAAGATGTAATGACCAGGTTGACCCATTCTGCATCTTTGAGATAGAGAAATACATCAGCAGCAGGTGACTATATGCAGGAGCCAATGTCACTGTGATACAGAAAGGGGTCATTTACTGATCGAAGCTCCACAAAGATACCCACAGTGAGGAACTAGACATTCATATCACAAGCCCAACAACTTAAGGCCACACTTGGTGAAAGACCAGCCAATTGAATAACTTTTATTCTAGAAAGATAAGTGTAAGTCATTGTAAGAGACCACATGCACCCAATGGAACAGTTAGGCTGATTCTGTACTCATGACTTTCCCTGTGTAATACCATGAAATTACAGATCTTCTTCCATTACAGTATAAGATTTAGAAGAAGTTTATGTTTTAATATCTATTTACTCTTTTTTCTTAGTTCTTATTGAGCTTCTGTTCATTTCATACAACAGTTCTTAATCAAATTTAGACCCCTCCCCCAACCATGCCCCACCCCTTACCCCTGCCAGACCTCATCTCATGCATTGTGTCATACATGCTAAGTCCTATCCAGTCAAGCATTTGTACCCAGATGTCCTTCAGTGCAAGTTCATCCATTGGAGTCTAGTCAGCCTATCTAGAGATCATAAGTAAGGTCTACTCTCCCTCACCTAGTAGTTATCGGTCTCCAGCAGTTCCCAGGCTAAGGCCAACTAGTCACCCATCTTCCTTACTCCATTCTAGGCCCTTGCCTGACAAAGTCAGCATGGGTCTTGAGCTCACTGCCACCAATGCCACAAGTTCACATGTACAAGCTTCTAGTGGCCTGGAAGCCTTTTTTTTTCAATTCCGTAGAGTTATGTGAGGTATTTTGATCGTATCCATCCAACACTGCCTCCCGTCTAGCCCCTCTCCTAGCACTCCCCACCCAACGTCTCTCCTAATTTCACGCCTCCTACTCTGCTGTGAGTGCTGAGATGCTCTATGATCCTAGAATCCCATTCTGACATCTTAGTGGGTGCTTATCCCTTGATCCCAGAGAAGACCAAATTCCAGGCCAGCTCCATCTTCCTACAGGTTTTAACCATTGGTCAGAACTCTGTCACTGGGTGAAGCACTAGTCTACGCCTCTAGCACTCTCCCTTTTAGTTATCCGTATATAAATGTAGCATTTTGTAAAAGAAAATTAAGAAAGCTCGACCGTGGCAACCATCAATGCCTATCCTATGACCTAAAGCAGAGACAATTTCTAAGACACTATAATCAAAACAGAAGACATGAAAACAAGATCATTATTTTCACTTTCATCTACTTTCTGGCTTTCTCCTCCACTCGTGTCTGGGAGTGAGATCGAGACAGACGCACTGCAGGCAGGTGAAAAACTTTGCTGCTTCCTCACTTTGGGGAGGACAGAGACCATGGTGCTGGAATCTAGAGGATACCACCGTTCCCACAGCACATCTAGAAAGTACTTCATGTGACTAGGTTGTGTGTTCTGAATTAACCCTGTAATTGAAAATAGATATCAGGAGGACGTGTCACACGTTGGGAAATCAACATTGGGAAACAACCTTCTCTTCCAGACATAACTGCTTTTGATAACAGAATATCATAGCTTACACCTGGGATTAGAGCTTTTGAGCCAGCCTTAAATGCTGTGGTTCCTTACTAATTTGTCTTTCCCGCTTTCTCCGTTTCTGAATGTATCTTTATTTCTCTCTCCTGTCTTCTGAGTTCTACCATCACTAACACTGGAGCTGCTGAAAATTCATGGGTGCTTTCTATTCTTTGACCTTAAGAAGATATTTTTGGGTATGTGTTGCTGCCTAGAAACCAAATGTTTATTCCTTAGAATTAAATATACCAACCACTGATGTACATCAATCAGTTCTAGTGACTGGAAGATAGTGTATCACTCCATTGAGTTAACAGTTACACGAGTATTCAAATTCTGCTGGTTCCCTTCACTTCTAGGATATTTCTAGAGACTACTGGTCCATAAAATCACAATGCAACTACTTCACTATCCAACAATGTGCTTCTCAGTATTCCAGACCTGTGAGCCCTAGAACTGTACCTCATCTTGAACCGAGAGAAGGGTCACTGGATTAATCTAATCCAGGAAGGATAGGATCTTTTTTTTTTCTTAGAATCTCTCTGGCTCTAGTGTGAGAAACAGGTAGGAAGAAGATAAGACCAAGAACAGGAAGAGAAGGGGCACAAGGCCTTGTCAGGGATGACGGTGGCCTGAGTGAGGATGGACAGCGACAAGGAACTGAAGATTCTGGTCAGGACCTGTGCGTGGCTGTCATCGAGGAGTTAGGAGCTTGAGATATTGAAGAAATTCTGGCTTGAGCACTGAGGTGAAGGGTTGCCATTGACTGGAGCTGTGTAAGAAGAAAGAGCAGGTTCTGTGGGAAATGACTCACTTCAGTTTCTTAGAGATGAAATGGTGTGTGAGTGTCAGGAGGAAGGTCTGATAATGATTGTGCATTTGAGATGGGCTCAGAATTCAGAGAGAGTCCAGGAAAGACGACTTGAGAGTCATCAGCACAAAAGAAAGGAAAATTGAGGTACAGAAATCAGTGAGAGGCCCAACTTTACTCTTCCCCCTGAAAACACCACACTGGGGCAGGTTGGGGTTGGGGCGATGGCTCAGCAGTTAAGAGCATTGGCTGCTCTTACAGAGGACCCACATGGTGATTAACAATCATCTGTAACTCCAGTTCCAGGGGAATCCAACACTTTCTTCTGACCTCTGTGGGCACTGCATGACATGGGTATGCTTACACACATGTAGGCAATACACTCATACACATAAACCAAAAATAATGAATTTTTTTGCAAAAAAGAAAACTCTATACTGTTCCCAGAAGAGACAGCTGAATGCTTTATTACATTTGAAGAGTGAGGATGTCTCCTTTAAGCAAAGCTCAACTACCTAAATGATAGGTTTATGATAAAGGGCAGAGATGACCAATTCTCATTTTGAAGATGCTTATAATCAAAATAGTATTGTGCTCTATCGTTTTTTAAAAATTACATTGCTCCCAATCCCTTACAGTATTTAAAAACTGGTTAGCCTCACTGTACTTATAAGTCATATTATAGATTCCAAAAGACATCCTGAAATTTTTAAATGGGTTATTAAAGTTCTTGGATATAACCAGTAGGATAGAATACAACCCACATTTGATAGAGGTCAGTATAAATTGAGCCTGAAACTGGTTCTTTCCATGGCTGGAGAGAGGAAGCAGGGACCCATAGATGGTCCTATCCCTGGCTTACCCCGGGGTGTGGGTGAGGGCCATACAGGAGCCATGAATGAAAAGCAAGTTGTCATTCAGATCCCTACACACTGCTGTTAGCAGGTGGCTGCAGTCCCAGGGGACAGGCCTCTGGGTGACCCAGTAGCCATCAGAAGGACATGGAACATCATTTCAAAGTAGAGAAATCATTCAGGGGGCTCAGATTCGGCACTGTGCAGTATCCAGAACCAAAGCCCATTTGCAAGAACCCCTGTTCACCTTTATTACACACACACCAGCCAGCTCACCCCCAATCCAGCTAGTGAGAATAAGGACTTGGACGTGACTAGGCCCTTCAACTCAGTGTGAAGAGAAGTGTTCCTTAAAAAGCCTTGCACTCCTCCTTGGAAGGCCCATTTTGTTGTTTATGTCACCACTTTGGATTGATGATGTTTTGCCACAGACTCACATACACACCAATATACAAAGAGATGATGGCTATTGCAGCTGAATTACAGGCTACAGCTCTTCCTGCAGGACCCTATAAAATGTCTTTATAAGTACTAGAAGTAACACTTTTATGAAGTGTCTACAACATAACCATATAAAATTGTTTGGAGAGAGTCTTATTTTCATGTGAACATGAGCAGCTTGAAGATCAGGAAGATAACACTTTGGAATGTGTGTTAGGATGGGTTCTCTCTCTCTGTCTCTCTCTCATCAGCAGGTGCCATCCATTGACTCCATAAACATTCAGTGAGCACTGTGCTCATCACCAAGAGAGATGAAAGGGATTACGTGTAGTATGTATCTTCAAAGAGACTAAAGTCCCCCAAAGTAAAGGACCCTGATTTCACAATATTGGCAGGAGCTACTGTATGCTATGAACTCGTACAGGTGTTAGGAGTACAGCAGCAAGGGCCAGGGGGGCTCTGCTCTCAAGATTAAGAACAAAAAACACACACAAATAAGTAAATCATGGAAAATGAAGACCAGTGCTACAGAGAAAGCTCACCCCTGCAAAATGCTTAGAGAGGACAGAGAGGAAACCCATTAGAGCACAGGGATAGCAGGGCTTCAGATGAGCTGGATTTGGAACACAGCCTTGAAGAGAGAACAGAATCTGGATAGATTTTCATTTCAACGGCTTTAGGGAAGCGGGTCACTGAGAGAAAAGCAAGAGCCCAAAGTAAAGTACCACAACCATATCTCCGAGGCTGTAGGGATCTTGGCAGTTCTACAGAGTGAAAAGTCTACCACGCTAAGAAAGCATTGGTGTTGGAAACAAAGTCAACTGTTAGGCATTTACTGACTATACTCATAGAACATCACAGGAACCATGCCTGCTTCTAAACATCCTTTTCTCCAGTTCTCATCACACCCTGACCCAGAGAAGGTACTAAGTATTTGTTAAAAGAAGACTGTAGAGAGCTAGTGAAGGGTCTTAATGAAGGGTCTTGAGTGACCGGATATTATTTGATGAGCTTGAACCTGGTCTTAGCAACAAAATGACAATGCATAACACCTGGCCAATACCAATCACATTATTAAGCTCCTTGTAAACCTTCTTCTCTGTTGAGCTATGCCTGGGATTGTTGTTTTATGGCACTCATCGCTTCCTTCCTCTTCTCATTCCATTGGGACGTGTGTTGACCAGATGACCACCCAGATGCACACATGCACGGTCTATAAATTATCAAAAGGAGTGTGCACCCTGGAGTCACCAGCATCCATGACTATCATGTACCCCATGCAGAAGAGTAAATTGCGTTCTGGCTCAACGTAACTCCACCAGCAGGCTTCAGAGGGCTCCGTGGGCTGCTCTCTAAACAAGGGCATCCCGTGGCACCAAGCCATGGAGCTCTCCCTCCTCTCTACCTTCTTCCCATGAGCTTAGACCCAAACCTCTCGGACAGAATCAGAGTGCACTCCTTTCAGCCCTCCCTGATATTTCCAGTTCCTTCTCCTCCAAAACCAACCTCCATCCCTCTGGTGATGTCCTGGCCTTGCTCTTTCATCATCTTCTGTGTCTGTCTGCTTTTTTGCCATGACAAAATAACCTGGATTAGAGCTATAGATCAATAGTTGAGTGCTTGCTTAACATGGCCCCGGGATTTGTTCCCAAAAACCACACAAAAAAAGACATGGTACTTTATAAAAAGGAGTATATTTAGCTGTTATTCTGGAAGACTGAAAGTCCAAGCTACATGGTACCCACTCTGGTGAGGGTCCTTTAGCTGCATCACATCATTATAGTTGTCAACATGATGGAGTCTCTAAGGCTTAAAAGTACCTTACACTGAGCCCCACCTCATAAAAGTCCCTCCACCTCCCAGCATCGCCATATTAAAGATCAAACTCCCAACACAAGAACCTTCAGGGAATAAACCCCAACCACAAGCCATCTGTGTGCTGTAGGGTGCTTCCCCCTTTGACTGTTGCAATTTACCTATAAGTATCTGCTTTTCCAGAAAGGCTTGGGAAAGGGTAATAACAATTACCTTCCCCAAACCTTTAGCCTGACAGTTTTACATATAAGGAAACTGAGTTCCATGTGGGCGAAGTGGCTCACCCAGCTTGACAAAACTCTTTCATCATGAAAGAGTGCCGGGCATGGAGGCGAAGAAGTGAATTTGGAAATGTTTCAAATGAAATTATGAGATCTCGGTGACTGCTTAGAAACTTGGGACTACTCACATATTCTCATTCCTACAGCTTTTCTCTGGGATTTAAGTAGATGAGGCAGTTTTCTCCCTGGTGTCAACTGGTTTGACCTGAATGTTGCTTGGCACTGGAGCCTGGCATGTCAAACTAGCCAACTGTTTCTCTTCTACGTCTGTTGAATATACACCAGTACTGCTGTGGAAACCACTGGTTGGATAATAAGCAATAATTAAGAGTAATTTTCTCCCATAACATCAGCTTCTCCTATGGACTCTACTTTTTTTATAAACCGGAGTCATCTAAACTCCAATTTTCTGAATGCGATAACAAGAATGTGTTGACAAGCTTTCTGAACAGTGCATTCTGACGTTTTGAATAACATAGTTATTGATGACACCAGTTCTGTCCTCATTGTATGGACCTCGCGGTGGGAGCTGGGTGCATGGCAGATCGGGAGTGGATGTGGGGGGAGTGGTGCAGAGGCACAGAAGAGCCCTGTGATTTGGGGAAATCAGTCCTCTGGTGAGCCTGTCTTCATCTCTGCGGGGGGGCGGATTCTACTGGGCTCTAGGTTCCTGCCAGTCCTCACAGCCTAGCAAGTCTAAGACTGCAAATAGCTAGGATTCATTACAACAAAGTGTTTCTCAACGTTGTCATTAAGAGATGAAGCTTTCAGAGAGGTTACACATACTGCAGGCTAGATGGAATGAAGAAGGCTGACAGTTTCCATACCGAGTCTCCCTGATTCTGAAAGAAACAGTTGAACTCAAAAGGAACCCTCTGATTTCCAGCGTTGTATTGGAACTGAGGCACTCCATCCTCAGTTTCAAGTAGTTATGGACTAAAAAGAAGTTCTGGGAGAGCAAACTCATGTGAGGACCCAACACTAGTAGAAAATAGGTTTCTCCTCTCCTGAGAACACGCTGTCACTTCATAGCTAACACACGACTCTAAAGGCCATTAAATTCCAGCGCCCCCTCCCCGTCACCGCACCAGTGGGGACCCAAATCAAAAACAAGAAGTCAGATGTTCCCAACGGAGAGGGTCCAGCGGAGCAGTGTAGAAGCTTCATTTTTAAGCCACTAGTGTCATTTTCTCCTAGGAATCTAAAAGGTTCTACAATGGTAGTAAGGATTCTGACCCCGAAGGTGAGAAGATTGTCGATGCCGACACTCGGCTATAAGCACCTGCTCTACCTACCGCCTCTCCTCTGCCCAGTTTTAAGATGACCAGGGTGTTTAGAAAGTTGGAAGAGTTCAAAAATCTGAAGCAACTAACTGGTAGTTTCAGTAAAGTATCAGACCAGGGAGATGGCTCCACAGGTAACAGCACTCCCCATGCAAACCTGACAACCAAGTCCAATTCCTGGAACCCCCACAAAAAACCAGAGACAATAATGCAGAACTGTGGTCCCAGGACTCCTACAGCTCGATGGGAGGCAGATTCAAGAGAACTGGGCACACAGGCCAGCCAGCTTGAGGACCACAGAGCAGCGCTAGAAATAGCTAAAAAGACCTACCTCGACCAGTGGGAGGAGAGAACCTGTTCCTGAAAGTTATCGCCTGACCACCACAAACGTGTTGTGGCATGTACACACCTGCACTCTCACACACACACACACACACAGATACACACTAATTAATTAATGATTATATTATATTTAAGAAGAAATACCTTCAAAGACGGAATTTTCCAAAGCCCAAGAATTAAATTAGACAAATATGCATGCAAGGGGTGACTGACCTATAGGACAAAGTGCACCTAGAACTAAGCTAGTGGCCACTGGCTCCCCTGGAGGTGGAGTGTGGACAGAGGTTGTTGGGAGAACAAAGCGTAGTGCATAGTGACAAGAGAAACTGAAGTTTTTCCTCAGTTATTTCAGAAGATTCACTCTTCTTATGAAGCATGACAAGGAAAACTGGATAGTTAGATGGAAAATGACGCAGGAAGAGAGAAGACAGCAGAGGAACCCCCAGCAATGGTGGCAGTAGGCACAGGACCCATGCAGACTCTTGCAGACAAATACACAGCAGAGAACTGGGGAGATGGGCTGCGGGCCCCAATCTTAGCCAAAGAACTATCGGCAGTAGATTACCGCTGGGTGAAGAAGAGCTGATCCTCTATAAGGGAGTGACTTTAGAAAGGCTGACTAGACTTCAGCGGATAAACTTGTCCTAAAGGACATCTGCAGGCACTAACTTGACTGAATAGACCTTAACATGAATGACAGAATGCGTGAAATCCAGTGGGGGAGGGGCTATGGGATGGTGAGGGTGAGGGAGAGGTATAAAGATGATTAAGATGTTTTATATGAAATACATAAAACTCAATAAAAATATACAAAAAAATCAAGGAAACACAAAAAGTGAAGACAGCAGGAAGAAATCAGAGCCAAGGGAAAAAGGAGGGAGCTCTGGCCATTACAGAGAAAAGCCACATGTCACATGGTGACCATGAGCATGAAGACAAGGAGACCCAGTCATTTAGTCAACTACAGTCATCCTCAGCCAGGACAACCACTCAACAGAATAGGAGATGGCCTTCCAGGTCCCTGCACTGTGACGGGACCTGGCGATATCAGCCCTTTCCCAAGCTGCTTTCCCTAAGACAAGAAAAATGAACTGAGAAAAGACATCTGAAGACACGGGTGATATTCATAAGGAGAACACAGCCCCTTGCTGTCCTTCCTCACTCACCCCTTGGACAGCTGCTAAGGGAAGTTCCATTCTGGATCGCTCCCCTAAGCACAGCTGCTCAGAGAGAATCGCATGCCTCCCCTCTAAAGGAAGAGCAGAGCTCCAAGCAAGAGAAGTGAGTCCAGCTACAAGTCCCTTAGAAATTGTCATTTTGGGAGTGGGTAAATTTGTACTAGGCTTAGACACATCTGGGTGCTGTCACACAAAGGAATAAACCAAATGGTGCTGTTTATGGGAAGGTCTTTGGCCTGGAAACATCTCCCACTCCCTGTCTGAACAGCCAACATTCAGAGATGTTCTTGGATTAAAGTGATATAGCCCTGAAGAATTGAGGGTAGAGACTATCTTATATTCAAATCTTCATATGTTGATTTTTTTAACCAACTCCTTTTCTGGCCTTATACCTCAACTTCAGGGCAAACAAATGGGATATTTTGATTGGGTGTGTAGAAGGGGAGGACCTGTATAAAGACTACAGGAAGAGAGTCAAGGAACGTAGGTATGATGGGAACTTAGCCAGACCCAGAGTTAAGGGGGTGGGGAGAGAGGGTGGGAAAGAGAGGACTAAAAGGAAATAGAGAGGCCTGTTAATGCAAACCTGGATTCCATAAGCGGAAAGAGTGTCCCTGAGGGAATGGGAGCAGAACTGTAGAATCCCTTTAATAGCCTCATATTCAGAGTTCATATGGCGTTTTTTTCCCTTTGCTGTTTTTGTTAGCTGGAATTCTTCAAATAGAGAAAGTACCTCCCTATCTAGTTGATTTGTAAGTAAAATCTCTAGGTGAGATGTTTTTGCTCTGCCCAGTGCATCCCCACCTGCCATCGGTCATGAGGCCCAGGAAAAGGCAGACGTTTGTGAAACATATTCCTTTAATCAAATTGCTGTCACCATGAGAGAGAACTATTGGACAATCTATGGACACTGGAATGCACAATAAGTTGTTTCTGGAACTGACCATATTTGCACAAAGTCAGTTTTCATGTTAACGTTGTCTGCCTTCCCCGCCTCTCAGATGAAGGTCAAAGGGCATCACTGCAGGTCCCCTTTCTCCAGCTGCACATCTCATCACTCATGAGCACCATTCTACTTCTAATAAATGCATTAGCCCGATAGATCCTGAGAGTCCATGAAGGAACTTAAGCCTGAAATCAGACTGCCTAATTTCAATCCTCTGCCAGTAACTACCTGGAAGTCCTTGGTCGAGTTATTCAAGTTCTTTACGTGACAGTTTCTTCATCTGTAAAATAGAAATACTGGTGAAAGTCATGTCGCTCTGTGTGTGCAAGTGTATGTGTGCAGGTACGCATGTGTGTACAGAGGCACAGGAGTATGAAGTCAGAGGACACACCAGGTGTCATTCCTTAGGCAACATCCACTGCTGCTGCCCCAGAACTCACCATCTGGTCTAGGCTGCCTGACCAGCGAGCCTTCGGGACCCCGCTGTCACCACTTCCTCAGTCCTGGAATTATAGGCATATGCTAAACACCTTTATTTTTCCTAATGTGCCACCACACCTGTACTTTTTGAATGTGGGTTCTGAGGATGGAACTCAGGTCTTGATAAGGCACATATCTCCCAAACCCAGAAATTATATAATTCTTAATAGTAATAGTTATAGAATTCTTAATAGTTAAATCATATATAAAATGTTCAGTACATTACCTAACTTACCTAACTCAAAAGAGATAACTGATGACTCTAAACTTTGTTATAATGGTAGAACAACATTGAAAGATTTGAAGCTGAAAGATAAAACTTTCTCAGTCACATGGTTTTCCTAAGCAACACCTGTCAACTCAGGCGTGTCTGGATTTCTTTGAGACCTGAACTTCACAGAGTTTGCACTTCACAGATAAATGTTCCTTAAGTCACCTCAACCACCACTGTGTCTTTCTCATTTCCACAGTATGTAAATTTTCTCTTTGAAAACCTGAACAAGAATACTGTCATCCAGAATAGTTTGTTAACACATCCAACATATATGTAGTGTGTCATGATCCTGATGAGTCTGCAACTCAGAAAGGAAAAGAAAGGTAGAAAATCAAGACCAAGGCTGAAAGAAAAAAAGGCTTGTGTGGAGCCACGAGGAATTTTTCTATTCAAATTTCATTTCCAAAGGCAAAATCTGAAGCCCAGAGATGTAATAAGACTTCCCCCAAATCACTTACCCAAGTGAACATAAAACTGTTAGCAGAAGCGGAAGGAGGAAGAGGAGATGAGCAGGCATTTGGGAGTGAAAACAGAAAGGGTGAAGGGAACGTCAAGATGCTCTTCGACACCTCTCTAAAAGGAATGAAAAGGGACATGAAGGATCCGTAATTCACAAGGTGC
Organism: Eospalax fontanierii; assembly: GCA_035773235.1. Taxonomy (NCBI): domain Eukaryota; kingdom Metazoa; phylum Chordata; class Mammalia; order Rodentia; family Spalacidae; genus Eospalax; species Eospalax fontanierii. Next base: position 54,007,525 of record CM069542.1, on the reverse strand, counting down.
CTTTGTTGGTAACTACTAGGAATCTGGAGAGGAAAAAATAAGGAGCACTGAACTGGGAGTTCTAGATCCCAGGACTTATCACCATGTTAGTACAGTAGCTGTCATGTGACTTTTCATGACTTTTTAATTTGGGAGTTGTCACTTCATAATTCCTAAGGTTGTTAGGGGCCCAGGCTTCTGTTGCTCTGCTGGGCTTTGAATGTGAAATACCGCCACAGGTGGTTGTGCTTGAACATCTGGCCCCCACCTGGCAGTACTGCTTCGGGAAGTCATGCAGCTTTCGGGAGGTAGGTCTTAGCTGAAGGAGATGGGCTGCTGGGGGAAGGTTTTATAACCAGGTCCTACTTCCTATCCTCTCTTGCTTCCTGTTCCACTGAACCGTAAAAATGTCAGGACTCACAGCCACGTGCTTCCACAGCCACGCACCCTGCCACACCATGCCTTCCCCATCATGCTGGACTGTATACCCTCAAACTACGAACAAAATAATCCCTTCTTCCTTTAAGGTGTTTGTGTCATGGGTTGTGATTGTTAGTTTTAATTGTGAATTTGGCACAATCTAGAGTCACCGTGGAAAAAGTCTCAGTGAGAGACCATCTAGATCAGGTTGGCCTGTGGACATGTCTCTGATTGATGTGGGAAGACCCACACTAAAAGTGGGGTTTGGATCCTGAACTGCACAAGAATAGAAAAACCAAGCTGAGCAGTAAACATATATTCTCTCTGTCTCTCTCCCCCCAGCCTCAGCTGTGGATGACAGATCCTAACCTATTTCACCCCATCTTTCTTTTTCAGGCTATTTCATTACAGCAACAGAAATGAAACTAGAAAAGGCATTCTTCTCATTGCAGGCATGAGAAAAGTCACCAAGGAGCTCCAGTGCCAGCAACATTCATGCCAGACAAGTTGGCACCTTTATACCAGGGAGAAAACTATCTCATCCCATCAAAGCCCAGAGAAAATCTATAGAAATCAGAGCGTAGGAGCACATTCAAGTTTCCTATTCCCCCAGGGTCTACCAGATGACCTGTTGGCCAGCTAGTGTGCCTGTGTCGTACTGACCTGATTGGGAATCCCCTGAGGTTCACAGAGGGCCACCTTTGGACAGTCCTCAGCTACCAGGGGTCTTCGCAGTATTCACCCGGAAGCCATGAGTAACTAGGAGTGCTGGCCAGATTAGCAAGATACAGAGAGACTTGAGACCTCACTCTACTTCTGCATGTAAAATGGAAAGGTTAGGGTAGGTGGAGAGGATGGAAAGCTATGTTTGAGAGATATTTGATTGCTTGGTTTGAGATGGTGCTGGTACTGTTGTTTTGAGACAGGGTCTCCCTGTAACCCCAGCTGACCTGGAACTTAAGAGATATTTGAAAAGACAAAATATGACCTATGACTCAGGGGAAAAAAAAGTTTGTGATAAGACATCACTAAAGAAGGACAGTAGCAATTCACTGGCCACAAGGTCACAAAGCCAATTAAGACTTTGTAAATTTAGGAGCCCCATTAAAACACACAAGTCCCACAGTCAGGAGGGAAGAAATTCACAAACAGCTAGGCTAGGTCTATGTAACACCACCTCAGAGAACAAAGGGTGTAGTCAGGTAATCAAATTTTAATGTGGATATACATGGGTTTGAACGTATTCTATATTATTTTAAAGCTCAGCAAAACAATCTGTGTATCTAGACTCTCCCCAAATGCCCTGCTAGGCACTCTAAGGCTTCAAGGATGCTGCCAGATGATCCTCTATCTCTGAGAGAAAGCTGGTACAAGCCTATCCATTGGGCCTGCCGCCATAACGGATGGTCACACGGTGTGAGTGAAGACAGTCTTTGAAGATATTACAAAGGGGTGACTAGCAAATCTGAGAAATGCACGTGTGTTTGGAATCTTTTTAAATTCTTTAAAGATATAAAAAGATGTGTGTTGGTTTTTCTAACTGATTGGCCCATTGACTTGCAAATGATGACTCCTGTGCTTTCTTTCAGGGTCTTTCTTCCCTGATTTCAAGCCCCCAGAGACAGTTTTTAAAATAGTATTTTGGCTTGGATACCTGAACAGCTGCATCAACCCCATCATATACCCATGCTCCAGCCAGGAGTTCAAGAAGGCTTTTCAGAACGTCTTGAGAATCCAATGTCTCCGCAGAAAGCAGTCTTCCAAACAGGCCCTAGGCTACACCCTGCACGCACCCAGCCAGGCCCTGGAGGGGCAGCATAAGGACATGGTTCGCATCCCTGTAGGATCAGGAGAGACCTTCTATAAGATCTCCAAGACGGATGGTGTCTGTGAATGGAAGTTCTTCTCTTCCATGCCTCATGGATCGGCCAGGATTACAATGCCCAAGGACCAATCTGCCTGCACTACAGCCCGGGTGAGAAGTAAAAGCTTTTTGCAGGTCTGCTGCTGTGTGGGGTCCTCGACCCCCAGTCTTGGAGAAAACCACCAAGTTCCAACCATTAAGATCCATACCATCTCCCTCGGTGAAAACGGGGAGGAAGTCTAGAGGCGGGTAAGGTCACAGGAAGAGGGATGATCCTAAGTGCCACCACTCTCTACTCAGAAGGCCAGTGCACTCCTCCTGGAAGACAAGTTGGGACCACCCAGCAAGGGGACCATGTGGGAATGGGGAGTGGGTACCAGCTCATCAGGCAGTGGGTAGATCAGGCAGGATGTCTGACCACCAACCAGCTCTGAATGATGTGAGGCCCATTTCCCTTAGCACTGGCTCTCAGTCATCCTCTGAGCCTGCTTTCCACAACTGACCCTTTCAACAAGAAATACCATGGGAAAGAAAACTTCATACACAATCCAAAAGACTATAAATATAGGATTATGATTTCATCCTGAATATTTTGAGCATGCACTCTAAGTTTGGAGCTATTTCTTGATGGAAGTGAAGGGACTTTATTTTCAGGCCAAACCTACTGACAACCCAACCACAGTTGACTTCTGTGGAGAGAGGACCTAGACAGAAAAGACTGTAAGACAGTGGCCAATATCCTAACGCATTGCTTTCAGATTCTCAACTTGCGTGAACCTGCACAAAGCTTTACCTGTGGTTGCTCTTTGCCTGGCTGCTGCTGCTCTTTGAAACTAGGGCGCATTCTCCACCCTTGGATCAAAAGAGTGGCCCAGACCAGCCAGAAATAGCATGCTTTAATCAAGAGACGATGGGGGCCTGAGGCTCATATTTGCATGTTAACTACTTTCAGCAGTTGCAAGATCAGGTGAAGGAAGGCTGCTTCTGTAACCTATTTAGAACAAGAAAGGGACTGGAGAGACGGCTCAGAGGCTGTGAGCACTGGCTACTCTGGCAGAGGACCTGGATTCCATTCCCATCACCCACATGGAAACTAGCAACCCTCTATAACTCAGTTCCAGGGATCCAGTGCCCTCTTCTGGCCTCCACGGGCATTGTGCAACACAGGCACGCTTACATACATGCAGACAAAACACTGATACACAGAAAAATGTAAATTGATTAAAGAGCAAGAGGTTGAAGTGGAGTTGGTGCTAATTTCAGGCTGCAATAGAGGCTGTCCAGTCAGTCCTCAGCTTTTCTGCTATGACAGGTTATGTAGCTTTTCTAGAACTCCATAATGAAAATACAGGAATGGCAAAATATTTACTCTCCTTTCTTTTCACTTGCTTTGATACTACACAGGAATGAGGTTCACCAGTGGCATATGAGAATGAGCCTTATGGTCCAGGTTCAGCCCTCCCCAGCTTCCAAAGATACTGATGCTTACCCTCAGACACATAGTGACTGACTGTCAAACAACTGGCCAAAGCAGGAGCTTGTGAAGATACTTTGTCAGAACCCTATTTAATCTAGCAAAAGGTATTATGACCCTTCAATTTCATCCAGTCTTACTTTCTACAGAAACTTGAGGAACACGCTATTTTTTCTTTATACATTCTAAATTTTTATAATCCTTAACAATTCACATTATAATGAATTTTGACTATGGTAACATGCAAAAATTGGAATATGCCTGCCATTCCACAATAAGACTTGTGAAGTTTATGTTTGTGGTACCATCCCTAACAAGAATCACTGGTCCAAAGTACTGACAGTTTCCGTAGCTTCTTGCCTTGTGTACCTAATTTCCTCTAAGAACTTCAAAGAAGGTTGAAGTTGTCAGACATCTTCATAGCAAGGCTCCTGGCCACATCATCTTTCCTCTCCTCCTTTGCATCAAATTAAACATTCCCATAAGTCTAAGGCAAATCTCTGTCCACATTGCAATAGAGGGTCTCTTTGCATGTGGCTGTGAGTTTTGTGATTGGCTTATCTTGGATCTTTGAATGTGCCTGCATCCTCCTCCCTTTCCTGTACAGTGTCTTCCTATTGGCTAGAGAGATAGCTACTTGGCTTTGTGTTTGGAACTTGGATTCTGCCACTGAGAAGTTGGCTACAATTTTAGACTCTCCTGGGTTCTCTGCATGACTCATAACAGTTCTACCAGATGTGGGTGTCAAGACATCCAGGGTGAACTTGAATACATAAGCCTTGCTTACCTTCTCCTTGCTAGGCTCTACTGTTGAGAAGAACTTTATTCCAAATCTGAATTTTAAAAGTCACTTTGGGCCATGACATCACCTTATAGGAAGAACATCCTTATGATCAGAATGGTCATGTTTTTCTTCAGCAAAATATGACTCTTTAGACCCCTTAAAAGATAAAATTTAATGTTAAAAGTGAAGAGACTTATGAGCACCAGAAAGCTATCATTAATGTTACTTTCTAATCATAATAAACAGCTGGAAAATCTTTGGATCATAAGATAACAACCATGACCATTGTATCTGTGTAAAGTTGCCCATAAATAATTGTCTGCTGCACTCCTCAAGCAGTCCTCTCTCTAGGGAGACAAATACTTAACAGTTTTTTTCCATTCCCACAGCATGATACTGGGTAGTATCAAAACACACCAGTTTTATAAGAACTTGATAATGTCACGCAAAACCTAGAGACAAAGGTGTGGTTAACAATGTAAAAGTTGAGCCACTTTTCACTCAGCTACAAAAAAAGAAAAAGAAAAAATCTGTACCTTTAAGCCTGCCAAAAAGTATCTAAAATTGTTACAGTCGAACAAGTGATTGTCATGTTTATATTCACATGTTTACTGCTTCTATTTGGAGTTTGAGGAATTTACCCAGAGTAACCTTCGTTAAAATGCTTTCTCCAATGTGTTCTAAAATGCAATTTCTTTGGGACTGTCTCAACATCAAAAAAAAAAAAATCGATGGGACATCATAGGGTAGATTTGAGTTCAGCTTGGGATTCCGGTTTTGTGCATGAAGAAGGATCTTGAATCAATCTTGAATCTTTTTATTCAAAGATTTTCCCAAGAGGCTGGGGTTGTAAGTCAGTTGGGAAAATGCTTGCATCACATGAACAAAGCCCTGGGCTCAGTCCCCATCACCAAACCATCCAGGGGTAGTGAATCATGCCTGTAATCCCAGCACACAGGAGATAGAGACAAGATCAGGAGTTCAAGGCCATCCTGAAATAGTGTGAGACCAGCCTAGGCCTCATGGTACTCTGCCTCAAACAAACAATAAAAATATCCCCAGACTATACTATTGCAACAGTTTCAGAAAAAATACTCTTCATGGTTTCTGTCCTTACTCCTTGTTCATGTTTCATCCAACACTGCTTCTGTGTGCAATCACTCTGTACATGCCACACTTTACAAAGTCACTGCACTTTAACCCTCTTCACTGACTTGGATAGGTCCATCGATGGTGGGCAGTCATACTTGGATAACTAAGTACTTCCTTAAGGCATTTCTGTTTGTTCTGTTGCACGGCAGGGATCATTGGCCCTAAACCCTTAGTAACTCTATTCCTATTTTAGAGGTGAAAACATGATAGTTAAAAGAGGCTAAGGACTTGTCCAAGATCCCAGATGAGCCCTGGTTCAAAACTAGATCTCCCCATCTCTAAGCATGCATGCCTTCTGTAGCATCCTTGCTTCATACGCAGTTACAGGAAGGCTCCTCTGGTTGTAGTTGGCACGATCAGAACACCAACACACACCCAAACTTGAAAGTGACTTATAGCGTTGAGGTTTGCCTATAAATTAATCTTAGCAAACATACCACCAAAGCTCCAACCCAGTCAGATAATCAGATAATCGTGTGCTTGTTATTCTAACTATCAGACGGGACCACTTTTGAGGACACAGCTGCCAAGAATGTTGGTAAGGTCTTATAAAAAGATAAGACTACAAAATAATGTAGAATACTTGGCCAAGAATGAAATGGCCCAGTGGTGGATGGGACACAAATTGGATGGTGTGTCAGAGTCCTTGATTACCAACCATGGTTGATGTGAATCCTGAGGAAGTACATCTTTTCAGACATACAAACAGATCTAGTCCTCGCTATCACTCCCCTGCTCTCCAGCCTTCACAGGTTGGAGGGGAGGGAAGACGCTAGAGGTATTCCACCAGGACTGATGGAGCCCATGTTAAGCATGTTATTTTCACGGTGGCCACTCTGAGACAAAGACTCAGCATGCCGATCTCCTGGTAGCCAGAGACCCTGGCAGTTTTGGAAGATGGGGCAATCGTGGGTAGTTTATTCTTTATTGAGCAGCATCAACTTGCTTCCAGGTTCCCTTTCACAAGGGGTAGGTGGATGTCCCAAGCACCTTAGCTTGTTTCCTCTTTGGTGTGAATCATCATGAAGACCTTCAGGGTGGCAGCCTGGAACACAAACATTTTAGGAACTGTTTTCTCAGGCAGGTGATTCATTCACATTTAATCACAGCTACAGCTAACAGACATCTTTAATTGTTTCTGGGGCTATCTTGCCAAAATTCTGTGCTTCCTGTGCATGTGACCTGAATTAATTAAGGAAAGAGTTTAGCTCATCAGCAAAAGGAGAAGCAAACAGGTGGAAGACAAGCTCTCCAGCAAAGGGAGACAAAAGACAGAGAGGGCAGATGTGCAGGCATCAGAGGTTTGCTCATGGATCACTCTGGTCTTTTTTCACACTACCAGGACTTTTAACCACGAAATCACCTGTACACAGCTCCAGCCAAGCCCAGTTGGAATACTGCACCTGCTCTGGGCCTCCAAATATGCTGAGGAGCAGGGCTGAGTCCACACCTTCCCAAATCCATGGCAACAGTGGCCTCTGGCCCACCAAAGTCCCTGCAAGATGAGTGAGTGGACATGATCATGGTGGGGCTGGGCCCGGAAGCAAGTTAGGATTTCAGCAGAGGACTCTGGTCTCTGGCCAGTGGTGCCAACAGTATGATCCCGCGTGTGCTCCCCAGACCATAATGACTCCTGAGTTGAGAGTGGGCCTTACCTGCTCTGCACTGAATGTCTTATCTCAATCCATGGCTGCTACAATATGGATTAAAAGTTCTTCCACCTGCAAAGGCTGTGGGGCGTGTTGAGGGAGACGGTTCACTGCCGCCGTGGCTCGGAGCAGGGCACTTCAGTCATGCTTTGCTGAAACTGATAAGCAAGGAACTTCCCTAAAACTGGTGATTTATTTATTTCAAATGGCGAAATAATTACCTTTCCTACCACATAGCTCAGGAGTTTAATACTTTACTTTCTGTTGAATATTCAAGGGAGTCCCCTGATAAGCTGGAGATGATCATGGCTAAGCCATGAAAAATACAGGCTTCATTAGCCTGAAAAAAAAGAACCTTGCAGAAAAATTAATACTGCATTTAGAGATAAAATATCATGAACATTCTGGACTATTATACAGGCTGGATAAATCAGGAGCATTTGAATGTGACAGAGAAGCAGCTAAGACAGAAATCCCAACATGAAGGTAATGTTTCCATATACCTGTGATATATATCACGTCATACTGGTCAACCCTGCCTGAGGTCATTCCTGTGTGCAGAAGGAAGGAGTCATTACCTATATTCGGCTCAGAGAGAGAGAGAGAACATGAGTTAAGGATTCTTCTGCATACCCCATGCCCATCCTCTATCCATGGCGCCCCTCATCCCCAGCATCACTTGTGCATTTCGACTCTAATTTTCCTATTCCACTTCTTCTGTCACTTCCAACCCATAATTACAGCTCGGTTTGAACTTTTTCTCCCCTGCCTCCCCTGGCCAGCGATTGGGCAGCACTTGTGGCCAAGGAAACAGTTACCTATGTTCCTCTCCTTGGCTAACACACAGGCACATGACAACCTGTCCCTTCACCATGGATAAGCTGCCTCCGAGCTGGGGAACAGCTAGAGGCTGTTGCTTTGCTCAGTGGGGTGGAATGTAAGGCAAAGCCAGCTGTGACCGTCACCCGAAGGTCCCCAGGAACACAAAGATCTTTAAGGGAGCCTGTGAGCTGTTGGGCACATTCTGATCAGAAGCTACAAATGGCCTCTCTTCATGGCACACCCTGAGCATTAAACCAGAGGGAGGCACAGACAGTCCCCAGCTTATGAGCTGGCTGGGTTCCGAGTTCATCTGTTCAAAAGTCAAGAATGTGTTTTTCCAAGAGGCATTGTTATAAACAGGGGAGGGAATATGCTCCCAGATTAACAAAAACAAAATAAACATCCATTTAATGTACACCAAGAGTTGGCACACTTTTTCTATAAATGGCTAGATGGTAAATATTTCAGACATGATCTCTAACACATTATTTTAAACGTGGACTCTAACACACAATTCTCTTTGTTTTGGCCTTAGAGGACTTAAGAGACAAATATTTTAAAATTCTTTTAGCTCAAAAGAAAACAAAGTGTGGGCCAGGTTTAGCCCACGGACCACAATTTAGTGCCCATGCTACAACCCACTGCCAGCTTATGTATACAGAAAATAATGCTAATGCAAAACTATGGGTTTGGGTGATCAGCATCGAAGCATGCTTTTAAAAATAAGTCATGGATGCATCTCTACAGGACTAAATTAATGTTCCCAACCTGCACGAGCTGATCCATAACGTGACAAGTTCATACCATCATGGTTTCTAAGCAGGTGGCAGGTGGGAAAGGAAGCATGCTTCACCTCCATCATGAGTCCTGTCTGGTTAGCAGAAGTCCTGGGTGCAGGAGTCTTCCAGGCCTCATGGAGAATCCCTCCATGACCATCCACCCAACTCAGAGTAACAGCAGAAATCAGATACTACTTGATGAAGACTGACCTGAAATTTGTCCCTGGCTCTTTGAACCTGCCAAAATGGAAGTCCCCAGAAGTCTTCTGAAAAAGGGCTTCTGTCCACTGCACCCTGAGTTAGGGCATTGGGAAGCCAACTTAGAATTCATTAGGAAGAGTCATGGGGCACAAAGAGCAGCTTCTAAAAACACTAACAATGGAATCTCTTCTCCCTGCCTTCTGTTTCTCCCTTCCTTTCCTATTTTTCTACTTTCTGTAAATCAAGAATCTCTTGTAGAACAGAAGTGGGATTGCTATAAAGGAACATACTCAGTCTCCACCGGGACGGTGGAAGCCGTGCTTCTCTGAACTAGTGTTTCATCAGAGAACTCCCCTTCCTCTCTAACTTCAGTGGGCAGTGAGGAGGAACACAGTGTTCCCAGGTAGGATTAAGGCTCTGATCCCATAGCCTAAGGGTGCTGAGAAAGGAAACTCCATGGCTGGGCTACGGGTAGGACCATAGATACGGATCTGGTCTGGAGGGACCTGGAAACAGTGGAACCATTTAGCAAAGAGACTACAACCAACCTGCCTCCTGTGTCTCCAGCCTCTGCTTTTAATTTTCTAGCCTCCATTCCTGGTGCCAGCCTGTCCTCACAAATCCATCCTCCCCCCGATACACACACACACACACACACACACACACGCACGCACGCACGCACGCACGCACTCATGCACGACAGTGTGCTCTCTCTCGTGCTAACATTACAAGCGCTGAAAGATAGTAATGTTAGGTCCCTTTTCCATGCAAGATTATGCTCTGTGCTTTGAGTAAAAAAGATTAGGAGTTCCCTAGACAACAACACGAGCACTGGTCCAAGCAGCTCCTCATGAGCCTAGGCCAGGAAAGGTAAGAACATTTTCAAGGCCCCAGTCCTTCCAGAACCCTCCATTTCTGCTTGGATCCCTGCCTTTCTGATGTGACGCTGTTCATAGTGAACACAAGCACACTATGCGGTCACATTTCTGAAGTCGAGTGTTCTGGGTGGTTCCTGGAGCATTTCTAATCACTCTTCCACAGTGCATGCCTCTTCTTTGCCGGGTTCCAGCTCTCACAGTTCGAGCATCTCTACAGTGCTCCACAAGTCAACTTTTCTTCGTCACATCCTGCCCAGTGCTTTTAGTTCTTCCTTTCCTATTGACTTTCCTTCTTCCTAGTGCTCAGGGCCTCCAAGGCCTTGATGAAAACTCAACTCCATCGTCTCACTGAGCAATGATTAATCCATCAGGAGGCATAGTCTAGGCAAAATAGTCATCTAGGCAAAGGGTGTTGTCTGTACATTTGTTTTCCAAGGCTCTGCTCCTTGTCCATCTCCCAACCAGCCCATCTGCTCCTAGGACCTCCATGGATTCCCCTCCACTCATCCTGTTCATGTGCAAGGAAACTTTCTGTTCCAAAATTTCTTCCTCCCCCTGGATGTTCCAGTTTTCGCTGACATCACCAGCATTTGAAGCCCTGTATTCATCTCCCAGGTCCATTTTACCAAGTACTGCAGGCTGTGTGACTTCAACAACATTGATTTCCTGACAGTTCTAGAAGCTGAAAGTCCCAGGTCAAGGTATCGGCTGGCTGCTCGTCTTCAACCAGTCTTGTCTTCTCCCTGAATCTTCACCTGGTCTTTTCTTTCTGCATGCACAAGTCCCTGTAGGAATTTCCACTTCTTACAAGGACATCAGTCACCTTGGATTAAGACATTTTCCCTCATGACCTCACTGAACCTTAATTACCACTTTGAAGACTATTTCCAAATACAGTCATATTATGGGGAAAGAGAAGTTAGAATTGAAATAGGAATTTAGGAGGTGCTCGGTTCAAGTCATTTGATCCCATGCACACTCTCCTTTCTTCTCATACCAAAAAACTCCATAATTCTTCACCTGAATTATAAGTTCAACTTTAACCCTTTCTGGTTACCTCTCCCCACGTTTTTATGCCAATTCTCTATAAAATATATCTGGCAACCAATTATGTACTTGCTTTTGGTCTTTCTGGTGCGTCATAAAGTCTTTTGAATGGTACTTCATATACACTGACCTTGTACAAGTTCTGACTTCTCAACTAGAGGAAGAGTCCTGAAGGGCAGGAACAATTGTGTCATTTAGTACACCCATAGAGAAACTCCAACCCTAAGAGAAACAAGTCCATCAACCCCCAGCCAGGCAAAGAAGAGAGGAGAAGATCAGAAGCTACAGGATCAAATCTACAAAAATTTGGAATCCCTAGGAAGCCTCAGGTAACAGCTGGAAACCTTGGAGTTCCTAGAAAGTTACAGCTGTCCCCTAATTAAGGAACAAAGACAGGCTTGGAGAATCCCAAGCTAGCAGTTGTCCTGAGTCAGGTGGGTATATGGTCACCCCAGAAGCATCTGTACTCAGGAAGCAGAGCTCCAGCTTTGAGCTGGGCAGACCCTTGACTGTGTGGCAGGATGAGGTAAAAGAGGGTGGGGCTGAAAATCAGGGGCAGTCTTAGTTCTGGAAACTGGTATCCTAAGTGTCTCTCAGGAACCCTGTGATCACCCTGATCCCCGTCTCTTGAACTGGCCTGTCACAAAGCTATGATGGCCATTCCTGGTGAAAGGCATTTTAATTCAGACCTGTGAGGATTCCCTCCGACTGTTACTGCCCAAGCCTCTCAGAACTACAATGATGTCATGCTCTGCCCCTCCAAGGAGCCTTGAGCACCTCATTCTGCCACCTTGCTTCTCTTATGAAATTCTGCTGTTTCATCAACCCAGCCAAGCCCTTACTGTGGACAGATTTACTGCCCCATAGTGTGCTGTGACAGGTGACTTCTCTGCTGCCCTGGTTCCTGCTGAGAGGAGAAGAGCATTCGTGTTCATTAGGAAGTCCCTGCTGCTCCCTGAATGGTGTCTGTGGCCGCACAGGGGACCACAGAGCTCTGATTTTCTTCCTCTTCCCTAGAGCCTCTCAGATAAGAAGTGTCTCTGATCTCACAATCTCCACCCAGTGGGACCAAGCATCCTTGTCTAGAGAAGCATGATACATCAGCCCAATCTAGAAATGAGGAAGAAAAAAATTGCTTGAAAAGTCAGAACCTACACAAGTATTCACTGTATTAGAGCCAAACATCACCCTAAACAGATTCAAAGACACGTAGCTTCATCTTACTGATTTCTCCACTAAAGGTGTCTTCCTTCTCCACACTAGTCTATGTTCCTTTTTCAAAACCTTGCCTTATATTTCATTATGATAAAAGTTGAGCTAATTGAAGTCTATGAGACCTGTGATCCATAAATCAAAACCTGAGCAGGGGTAAGGACTTCTTGCCCCCAAGTGCCTCTACTCTCCAGTCCCTGGGTCATACCAGAACCGACAGAGGTTATAAAAGAGCCGAGAAGGAAGGGAAGTTGATGGATGGTAAGTCAGTGAGCAGCTTTCTTCTACAAACCAGGGTGCTCAAATTCAAACACACACTGAGGAGCCTACTAAAAAGCACGCCACCAAGTATTTGTAAGTACTCCAAATATTTAAACAATAATGCACTGCCAATTTTCTGCATACTTGCTTTAGCGTGAAATGCCTATTAGGAAATAATATTTTTTTAAGTGAGGTCCCTTGCTTGCCCTCACCTCAGTTTCAGCCAGTCCAGGCTCTGCTTTCCTATGCCAAATATCCCATACAGCTCTGCTCCCAACATTTCAAGAGAGGACCATCTGCAGCAGCAAATTCTGCCTCAGCCCTGAAAGCCCAAATCAAGGTGCACACTTCCTTCATCAGCTGCGAAAGAAAAGAACCCTTTGTCTCCGGCTTTAACAAGTTACAAGTGATGCTCCTCCAGTGACTCACACAGCTGCTTGAGCCAAGATTGCAGATACCCAGGCTCTTTCGCTCCCTCTCCAGAATCTGTGCTGGATCATGCAAAGAACTTAAGTCATAAAAACTAGATTTGTTTAAGTAGGGAGAGGGGATAGCTCAGAAACTAAAATACTTACCTTGCAAACGCAGGACATGAGTTCAACCCCCAGAAGTCATTTTTTAAAAAAAAGTCAAGCCGGGTAGTGCATCCTTCTGTTTCCAGAACTGCAGAAACAGAGGCAGATCCCTGGAGCGCGGTGGTCAGCCAGGCTCGCTGATGATCCAGTGAGTTCCAGGTAAACGTGTCTCAAAAACAAGGCAGACAGCTCCCAAAGAACGACACGTGAGGTTGTCCTCTGACCTCCGCATGCACGCGTGCGCACACACACACACACACCTGTAGTTTTAGAATACCTGCGCCATGCCAAGCCCTTTAACACCCTTCAGGATGGTAAGGGACACGATTTTACAGTCACACTGTGGATGAAACATTTTCACAGAGAACAAGTATGCTGACACGGTGTGTGAAGAGCAGAGAGAGTAAATCCGCATGGAATCTGGGAAAACAGAAGCCTGGGACTTGACACCACCCACTCCTTCTCCCTGGGCTCTCCTATGTGAACCTGAACCCGCCTCCCCTTACCGGCCCTTCACGTTCCCAGCCCCACCAGACCCCATCACTGAGGAGAGCCAGAAGGGTCTCAAGAGTAACAGAAGCAGAGCGGTGATGGAGATAGAGATGGCTCAGCAGTTGAGAGCTACTGGCAGCTCTTACAGAGGACCCAGGTTTGGTTCCCAGCACCCACATCGGTGGCTAACAACCATCCATAACTCAAGTTCCAGGGGATCCGACACCCTCTTCTGACCTCCTTACACACAGAGTACACTCATACACATAAAATTAATAATAAATTTTTAAAAAAGAGCAGCGGACAGGCCATCACAGTCCTGTGTCACAGTGACTCTGAATGTGTCCTTCGACCTCTCCGATACCACGTTTTCACTATGAAATGGGGAGCAGATGCGGTGTGAGTACAGGAAAAATGCCTCATGAGCTGATGAAAGCTGTGATCGTGGTGGGCCTCCGACACACACCGGTTCACCCGGATCTTCATTCCCCTCCTAGATGCCCCCTGCCTAGGACAATTCTTATAAAATACTTCACTCTGAAGCATCTGCAGGCCCTGAACACATATGTAGGAAAAGAGACAATAAATCTCCTGCTGAAGGTACTTGCTTCTGTTTATCGGAAAGGAAATCAGAGGTGTGGCCCTCCTAAACTCAGGTCTCAGCTCTTGGCTATCTGCCCTGCTCCAACTGCACTACTCTGTTTAGATTGGAAATGCCCTTACCTGGAATTTTTCTTTAATTAAAAAAAAAAAGTAAGCCTCTCTGGCTTACTTTGAAGACTTCCACCAAGCTTGGGATTGTAGACATTCCAGAACATAATGTCCAGACAAGGCTGGTTCTCTGTCATCTTTCCAGCCCTGGCAACCTACTTGGCACTAAGAAATACTTTAGGTTATTGTAGCTGTCCTGTGGAAAACTGTGCAAAAAAAAAAAAAAAAAAAATGGAGTCATTACATGAGGTGTGCACGTCTTTAGAACTGATGTGATGAGAAAGAGAAGTTCTAACTGCTGGAGAAGGGGATGGTTTGGACACAAAGCTTGGGCTTAAATGAGGAAACTGGCTGAACAGTGCCTGGTAACTGTCAGATGTAAATATTTACAAGACAAACAGCGATTCCCAATCATAAGGGGCGGTTTGAGTCTCAGTGGGAATTGTAGCCTGTCATGGGAGCTCAGGCTACAACCTCAGCTCTCCTTCCACACCCTTTCTGGCAGGTCAGACAGTACTGTGGATGCTTGAAAGGTCCTTGAGAAACCTCTGATCAGGTGGCTTGACAGGAAGGTCCACACCACAGGCTCAGCTGGGCGAGACTGTCTCCGGCAAGAGATGGCTACTGTCTTCCTGCCAATGAATCACAAATTTCCCTTAAACAGAGGGAAAAAGTCACTTTCAGAGCTAAGACTCTTGGCCCAGCTGTGCTTCAGATAAACACAGTCCATGGCTATTTTGGTCATCTGGGTTTTAAGGAGCAGCTGCTGAGCCATGGCAAGAGCCAAAGGAAGAGCATTGGCCCAAATGAAAGTCAAGAGTTCCCAGTTCTTTCGGTGCTGGAAGAGAGGAAGCTTGATCCCTTAGAGTGAGAGCGGCAGATCCTGCACCATTCTAGCAACCTTCTCTGTTGCTAGAAAATGGATCTTTGGGCTCTGGAGTAAAAGTTCTTATTCTATGAAAGGATAAAAGTTTTATCCCATTGACACATGATGCCTGGTGTATGGTAAAGCTCCATGGTAAAGGGGATTGCCACCAATCCTGAATTGATTCCCGGGACCCACATGGTAGAAGGAGAGAACTAACTCCTGCAGGTTATCCTCTGACCTCCACTCAAGTGCTGTGGGCACACGCCCCACCACTACACACACACACACACACACACACACACACACACACACACAGAGAGAGAAAGAGAGAGAGAGAGAGAGAGAGAGAGATGTAAAAACGTAAACCAAACAATATTCGTTTTAAAAAATTATACGGTGATCCTTAGAGGTTGGTCTACCCCGTTTTTTACTGAAATATACTCAGCACAGGAAGCCAGCTCCCTGTTTGTGATACTGTCCTGTCTCCCCATGTCCCCCTCTGTCCTTTGGGATCCACTGCAGAGATGCTGAGTCCTGCCTGACATGTGGATCTATTTCCTGTTCAAGCATCATCTGACAGTGGCACAAATCTAAGGTCTCACAGCTGTCATCAGTTTCTTCAAAGGCAGCTTAGGACAATTTGGGTTACATTCTTGTAAGTTTACACAAATGCTGCAGGTATGGTTCAGTGGTAGATCACTTGCCCCTCACACATAAGGCTCTAAGGTTGATCCCTAGCACAACCAGAAAATAAACAGTTAAATACTAACATTAAAGTCCCCTTAGCATCCCTCGAGTTCTAGAGCATCATGGGAGTGGAAGGAGGCCACTCTACAAAACAAATCCACTTTCTTCCACAGGAAGCCAGCTTTGCATGCAGCTAAGTTCCCCATCATTGATCCAGTCTATAGGATTTAGTGGGAGCTGTCTGGGTCCACAGGATAGGAAATAGCAGTGATGAAGACAGTCCTCACCTGTGGAGCCCCTGTGACCCATGGGGAGTGCAAGCAGGACCAGAAGTGTAACTGAGCGTGGTAAGTCTGTGACTTTTGTATTCCTGAAGGCTCATGTATGGAAAGGAGCTTAGAGGAAGGTGCCTTCCAACCTCTAGATTAGGCTTCTCAAAACTACTAACCTTCGGGCTGGAGAGATGGCTCAGCCACTAAAAGTATACACCGTTCTTGCAGAGGATCCAAGTTCAGTTTCCAGCACCAACTGCCTATAACTCCAGCTCCAGGGGATCCAGTGCCCTCTTCTGGCGTCTTCAGATTCTGTATTCACATTCACACACAGGCACACACAGATGCACATAATAAAAAATAAATACTAGACTCCAGTGGACGTGCTTGCACCAAGGGGTATCTTGGCACAAATGCTTGACTGAGTCTTGAACCTGAGAGACAAAGCAGAGTAAGGAGGAAAGGAAGCTATTGAAGGAACACATCCCTGCAAAGGCCCTGGGGCTGGTCCCACCTGTGCTGGAGCGTAGGGGGCACTTAGCTCAGTAAACCTCACCCTTAAGGCCTGCAAGCAAACCATGCCCACTCTCCTACCCCCTCTCTCATTTTTCAAGCCAAGGAAGACCTTACTGGAAGAGCTAGGATGTGGAGAGTATAAGACTTTTCCCAACAGGCCCAGTAGGTTGGCCTGGCTGAAAATGGAAAAGCACTGGTTTTTCACTTCCCAATTTTATTCTCAAGAATTGCATTACAGGGTCTGGAGAGATGGCTCAGCAGTTAGAGTACTGACTGCTCTTGCAGAGGACCCAGGCTCCCAGCACCCACATGTCAGCTCAGACCATCTGTAAGTCCAGTTCCAAGGTACCCAGCACCCTCTTCTGACCTCCACAGGCACTTCACAACACATGTGCACTTACATACATGGAAGCAATACACTCATACGCATAAAGGTAACAATAAACAAAATATTTTTTAAATAACATTATATCAGAATGTTTTGTCTGAATAGAAAAAAAAGGATCTGATTTCTTTTTCCTCAAGCAAATAAACATTTGCTCAGACATGATCTATAAGAGTAACCAAAGGCTTGAGAAATCTCAGCAAGAAAATTGCATGCAAAGCAATTCGGCGTTATTAAAAGCTGAGGAGTTGTTTGTAGCAAGGAAACATTGCACAATATGTTTTGAAGCAAAGAGTTTTGTTCTGGAAAAAGTATGCAGAAATTAATTGCATCACTGCAGTACTCCCGTGGCTGCTCCCCCACTGAAGAGGCAGCATCTGATGCTATCGGACCACCTGATCAGCCCATGGAATTTAGTGATTACCCAAACCAAACACAGCCCAGGAGGTGGAGGAAAGAGTGGGAAATGTGAAGGACTCCCACTGCACTTTTCAGTTCACCCGTACATAACCACTTGACTTGCTGGGACTCGGAAACAAGCTTGGAGCTTATGTTCCCTGAGAAACTAAAAGTGTATTTTAGTAAAAAGGCTGATGCTGTTCAAGCATGAATCCACTGACATTTTCTGGTCTGCGGTAGATTTTTTGCTTCTGTGTTCCTTGGAGCTGCTAAAACACACACACACACACACACACACACACACACACACACACATAAACATGGTATTTCCACACTGCCACAAAGGCGGACGTGGGCTGCCCAGCTGGTTTCAGCTGCATTGGTTGGCAGCTGTGACTGCGGTGTTTATGAACCACGTCCACTGACTGCAGGCGGGATCTTTGGTCAGTGGAGTCAGTCACCTCATTCACTTAGTCTGAATCATGCTGAGAGTCTGGTATGTGCCCTGTGCTATACGAGGGAGATTCCCACGTCAAAAATATTCATATGTGCGAATTATTCTACTTGAATTGTGTACACTATTGTGTATTGATGCATATATTCGCCACCCAGGCTGCCTACAATAGCTTTGAAGCATTCATTCCTTTTAAATGGATTCCCGTGTCTTTGGAATGTGCTATTTAAGTATTTATGAATTTTACACACCATTTTTTCAGGTTCCATTTCTTTGTGATGTGATATGGTGAACAATCATGTTGCTTTTATGGGGTTTTGTTTTTAAGAAAAAAAAATGTACATATTAGTAAGCAAGTGAATAAATTATTGAAAATATGGACTTTATGGATCATGCCCACTCTTAAAAATAAATTTATTTTATTTGTTTCATGAAGAAACCGTTCAACTGGCAAGAATTTATATGGCCCTTATGAATATGGATGTCATATAAAAGTTCATGTTCCCTAATAAAAATATTTTAAACTTCTTTCTTTAAATACATAATGATCTCATTCTTTAATTGTGATGTATTGTTAATATGTCTGCTGATAAGTGGAGTGGGTAGTTCAAGAGAACTGGTGTTTGAGCTACAGAGGGAAGAGCAGATGTGCAACATGCGGGCTGGCCATATTCAAACTCAGGCCAGAACTAGCGTATGAGTGGGTCATTGGGCTTAGAGGCAGGTAACAAAGGAAGGAATAATAATGGAAGTCAAAACTGGAGATGCTGAATGTGTTCAAGACAAGCTATGTTGAGTGACTCAAAGCCAAGTTACTCTGATGGTCAGAAAAGGCCATGAGAATTCAGTCCAAGGAGAATTCTCCAATAGAGGTTTTTGCTTGACCATAGTCTCAGAACTTAGGAGCCCCAAGGCTACCTACCCTTCAGCTCCATTCCCTGAAGGAAACTCATTGGCAATGTGATGTCCTTGCTAGGGATATGAACTCTGGAGTCAGACTGTCTGGAAGCCATGACAGATGCCAAATTCCCTCAACCACCTGTCACCTATGTGACTTCAAGTCAGTCAACATTTCAAAACCTTCATTCCCAACTAAGTACAATCACTGTATTAGCACCTTTCCTTATTGCTATGGAAAAAAATATCTGAATCTGCCAGTCAGGAAGCAGAGAGGACACCGGAAGTAGGGCCAGCTACAAACCCTCAAGACTCACCCCCAGTGACTCACTTCCATCAGCAAGAATCACCCTCCTAAATGTTCTAGGGCCTTCCTATATAGCACCATTATCTGGGAACCAAGTGTTCAAACACATGAGCCTATGGGAGACATTTCACATTCCAGCAACAACAATCGCTTGGAGAATGCCTGCCTATGATAATGAAATAAAACAATGCAGGTACTGTTAAGGAATTATCTGTTATGATTTGCATCTCAAATGTCCCCACAGGCTCATGTTTTGAATGCTGGGTCCTCAGCTGGTGACACTATTTTGGAAGGTTGTGGAAGCTTTGGGAGGTGGAGCTTAGCTGATGTAAGTAAATCACTAGGGCAAGCCTTTGAAGGTCAGAATTGGAGTCTGGTTCCTGTTTCACTCTAGTTGCTACACTACCATGCTGTGAATAGCCTCCAGCATACTGAGTGCTCCACCATCCCTCCTCACTGTAATGGACTCACACCTCCACAACTATGAACCAAAATAAAACCTCCCTTGTTTCTGCCAAATGTTGTGGTCACAGCACAAAAGTACCTAACATATGTCAGTATCTAACATAACACACACTTAGCTCTATACAACTGTAGGCTGCTCTTTTTCTCATTGATCAAGCTTTCTTTGTTCTTGCTTGTCTGATTTTTGTGATTGACAATAGGAACATCCCTCTTCCTGGTGAAATCTGTGGATCATAGGCATAGAAAACATATTCAATAAAATCACAGCAGAAAATGTCCCAAATCTTGGGAGAGAGGTAGCTATCCAGATACAGGGAAGCATTTCAAATGCCAAATAAAAAAAAGATGGAAGAAGAACCTCCCTATGCCAATTAAAACACTGAGCATAAAGAACAAAGAATGTAAATTTAAAGTATCAAGAGAGAAGCACCAAATAGCCCATAAAGCCAAGCCCATCATAATAGCAGATATCACCACAGAAGTGTTAAAAACAGGGAGGAAATATAATGGTATGCTTCAGACTTTGAAAGACAGGGCCTGCCAACCTAGATTGCTACATGCAGCAAAGCTATCCTCATAACCAAAAGAGAAAGAAAAATGTTCTATGATAGCTAAAAACTAAAGGAATTCATGACTGCTAAACAGCACTAGAGAAAGTATCGAAGCAATCTGACACACAGACAAGAGAGGAAAGCACATCCATGAGGCCACAGCGAAGAATAAACCACAGTACAATGGTAAACAATCAAATAACAAATAGGAACATAACAAACTCAACAGGAACAAAGGGTATCAGGAGTCAATACCTTTCAATAGTAACTCTGAATGTGCATGATCTCAATTTTTCCATCAAAAGACACAGGCTACTAAACTGGATTTGTCTTCAACAAACATACCTCATTGACAAAGGCACACACAGTCTGAGGATGAAAGAATGAAATGGATATTCTAAGCAAATGAACCCAGAAAACAAGCAGGTTTAGCAGTACTAATATTTGACAAAGTAGAATTCATAGAAAAATTAGATGAGCTAAAGGGAGCCACTTTATATTGATAAAGGAAATGATTTGTCCATAAGACATTATAGGTCTGAATATATACACACAAAATATTGGCACACTTGATTTCATAAAACAAGCACACACAGACTGACCTCAACACAATAATAGTGAGTGACTTCAATACTCCATTCTCACCAATAGACAGACCATTTAGCCAAAAATAAAATCAATAAATAACCATCAGAGTTAAATAACATTGTATGTCAAAAGGATTTCATTGACATCTGCAGATTACCCTACTTGAACACTACAGAATACACACTCTTCTCAGCAGCCTGTGGAACTTTCTCTAAAATAGACCACATGTTAGGATATAAGAAAATTCTTGACAAATATTAAAAAATTGAAATAATCTACTGTATTCTACCTGATCACAACTGAATAAAACTAGAAATCAACAGCTAGAGAAAATGAAGACTACACAAAACTTATGGAGCTTGAACAATAAACTGTTGAATGATGAGTGAATTGTTGAAAAGCTTAAGAAGGAAATTAAAATATTCCTAGAATAGAATGAAAATAGAAACACTGCATACCAAAACCTGTGGGATTCAATGAAAGCATTTCCAAGAGCGAATTTATAGCTATTGAAAGAATCAAAGATGGAGCTGGAGAGAAAACTCAGTGGTTACAATCACTTGCTGCTGTTTTAGACCAGAGTTGGGTCCTAGCATCTATCCCAGGTGGCTCACAACTGCCTGTCACTCTAGCTCCACGGGGTCCAATGCCTTCTTCTGGCCTCCATGGGTACCTGCACACATGTCCACACAAACTCATAAAAATAATCTTTTTTTTTAATACCAGAAAAAACTCAGTTAAATAACTTGATGTACCTTGTGTGCTTAGGAAAACAAGTCCAAGTCAAACCCAAAATCAATAGGTAGAAAGAAATAATGAAAATCAGAACATAGATTAACAAAATGCAAAAGAAAGAACTACATAAAGAATCAATGAAACAATGATAAAAAATGGTTCTCTATAAAGGTAAGCAATAGTGACAAACCCTTAGCAAAACTAACGAAAAAAGAAAGAGAGAAGACTCAAAACCTAGAGTTAAAAATGGAGACATTGTGATACCAGTGAGATTTGGAAGATCATTAGAAAAGACTCCAAAAAGCTGTATGCAAATAAACGTGGAGATCAATAAGAAACAGATAAACTACTGGACACATATGTCCAATCAATATATAAAACAATAAGATATAAATAAATATATAACAAGCAACAAGACTGAATAATAATAGAACATTTTTTAAAGCCCATCCCCAGAGGATTCACTGCAAAAATCTCCCAGACCTTTTTAAATAAACAACACTAAATCTCCATGGAATGCTATGATACTTGTTCTATGGAGGCTGTGTAACCCTGACAGCAGAACTAGATAAGGACAGAGTGAAAAAAGAAAATTACAGGTCTATACCCCTGGTGAACATGGCTGCAAATTCTCTCAATAAAATACAAACCAAATTTTACCTCACATCAAAAAGATAATTCATCATGACTAGGTAAGCTTTATTACAAGAGCAGGAATGACTCTGCATACACAGATCAGTACATTTAATACATCACATTAATAGATCCAAAGACAGAAATCACATGATCACTTCAATAATGCAAAGAGGCCTCTGACAAAGTCTGACATCCTTTCATGAAAAATCCCTGAAGAAACAAGAGATGAAGGGAACATACCTCAGCATAGCACAGGCTGCATGTGGCAAACTCACAGCCAACCTTACACTAAACAGGGAAAATCTCAAAGCATTTCTACTAAAATCAGGAATAAGACAAGAATGCCTACTCTTGAATCTCCACTCTCATTCAATATGGTATTTGAGGTCGTAGCTAGAGCAATAAGATAAAAGAAACAAATAAAAGAACTTCAAAGTGGAAGAGAAGAAGTCAAATACTGCTATTTGCAGATGATATGATCCTGTTCATAAGATATCCTAAAGATCATACCAGAAAACTCTGAGATCTGATAAACTGTGTCAGTAAGCCAGAAGAGTATAAAATCAACATAGAAATCTGTAGCTTTTCTACACACTGATAACACATGCTGAGAAAGAATTCAGAAAAATAATCTTACCCACAATAACACAAAAACAGTAATCTAGGCAAACAGCAAGACTATGAAAGGCCTCTGTAGTGAAAAGTGTTAAATGCTAAAGAACTTGAAGGAAAGACTTCCCACACTCAATGATAGTCAAATTAATACACTGAAAATGGCTATATCACCAAAAGCAATCTACAAAGCAATCCCCATAAATATAGCTCTTGAAGTATATACATTTTATATTTATAAAACTTGTATAAAAGCACAAAAGACCTTGGAGTCACAATATAACCTTGAGAAGAATAAAAAAAAAATGGTGACCAGATCTGATTTGAGATTATTCTTTCAGAGCCATATATATAAACACAGTATGATACTGATACAAAAATAGACACAGTAATCGGTGAAGCAGAGTAGAGGAACCAGAATTAAATCCACACGACTACAGCCACCTGAGACTTTACTACATGCATTCAATAAAAGGCAGCCTCTTCAACTAGGAGTGCTGCGAAACTGATGATCAACATGTTAGAAGAATAAACTAGATTCCAAGCTCTTGACTTGCTCAAAATCAATGACAAATAGATCAAAGACCTTAATGTAAGAACTGAAACTCTGGAATGCTATTGGGAAACATTTCAATATACATATATAGATAAGGACTTTCCTAAAAGGACTCTAATAGCTCAAGAAATAATACCAGGAACTGACAAAGGAGATTGTATAAAATTTAAAAACCTTAACAGCAAAAGAAACAACCAAGTGAAGAAACAGCCTACAGAAGGGAGAAAAATCTTTGCCAGCTATAAACTTGACAGAGAATTAACATCTAATATAAAGAACTCAAGGAGTTGGAGAGATGGCTCAGAAGTTGGGAACACTTATTGCTCTTGAAGACCCAGGTTTGGTTCCCAGCATCCAAACTGGGTGCCTCACAACCTCTTGTGGCTTCTTCAGGTGCCTGCATACATATGGTCCACAAAAACTCATGCAAGCACACATATATATGCAGAAATTAAATTAAATAAATAAACGTATGTAGACCTTTAAAAAAAAGAACTCGAAAAACTAAATACCAAAAAACTAAGCAATGTCATTAATATATAAGCGAATGTAAGAAACATTTCTCAAAGTAGAAATGGCCAATAAACAGATGGAAAACGTTCAATATCCTTATCAATCAGGGAAATGCAAATTAAAGCAACACTGAAGTTCCACCTAACCCTAGTCAGATGGCTATCTATAAGAAAACTATAACAGCAAATGCTGGCATGGATATGAGGAAAGACGACATGAGTTCAAGAGGCACTCTAGAACTGTGAGCCAAAACAAACCTTTCCTTTCTCAAGTTGCTCTTGTCAGGTGTCTTGCCCCCATCTTATATAAAGTAACTACACAAATTAGTGTTTATAAGTATAATGTATAATAAAAGAGCAAGACTACCCCCAAGAAAAGATTTCAGAAATCCTACCCCTTCTGCCTTATGAAATTACATCCAGAAGTCCACCTACAAACCAGGGAACATGTCCTCACCAGACACTGCGCTTCTGAGCTCTTCAGCCTCCACAGATAGTTTTATGCTGTATAAACCACCAGTTCACAGTATTTTGTTACAGCAGCACAGACTAAGACAAGAGCAAACCCTCATGTCCACATGCATTGAGCTCTACAAACAAGGCCCAGGCAGAAATACTGCAATGAAGAGTGAGGTGTCCACCATGCCTACTCCACAGATAAGACTGACCATGGGGCCCCAGAGATAGGACGTGAACAAGGGAGGGGGGACTCTGCACACTAAGGACATGAGGTCCAAAGACAACCAGGCAGATAACATGGCATAAGACCTCTCTGTGCAAAGGTACAGACACATGGAAATGGAGGCATCGAAACTGAGAAGCAATCATTTCACCAACCCCGGAGGTGAGCACCATTTCTTATGAATCCATTCACTGAACACCTTCTATGTAGCTCCCCATACAGCAGACATCATCTCAACACACATTAAAGAACAACATGGCAGTGGAGAGATAGGGGCCACAAAGCTTGCATTCCAGAAGCATTCTATGCACACGCAAATGTGAAGATCTTTTTATCATTACTTTTGTTTTATGTGCATGAGTGTACTGCCTGCATGTGTGTAAGTGCACCTGTGTCATGCAATGCCCACAGAGGTCAGAAGAAGGTGTCAGATACCCTAAAACTGGATCAACCCACAGTTGTTACCCACCATGTGGGTGCTGTGAATTGAACCCAGATCCTCCTCAACAGTAGTCAGTACTCTTGACTGCCAAGCCATCTTTCCAGCCACAGATCTTTTAAATATCTTTATGAACACAGAATGAGCCAGATCTCCTGATGCTTATTCTAGGTATGCCGACTGCTGTAAGCCAGGAACTGAGCAAAAAGAAGGTCCTCATCATCCTGGATCCTTAACACAACACCAGACTTAAGTATGGCCCAGCCTCCTGCCCTTCAGAAAGCTACAGTTTGGAATCACAAGTCCTAGAAAATGACTTTGAGAGCTTGTTTTAGAGTTTCTGGCATTTTGAAGGGTTATAAACTTATTTAACAGTGTTGTCGCTGCCTAAAATATTTCTGGAACTCTTCCGAGCTTGCCTTTAGAGTCAATTTATGCGTCATGCCTCCCCTCAAAAGTCCCTTCTCCACTCGAGATTGCAAACAGTACTAGCTTTGATCACCTCCATGACAAAGGCAGGCCTCCTCAGCCAAGTGGCAGCTTTAGAGTTCCTAGCCGGGGGAGTCTACTGGTGACTATTGCCAAGGTGTTGGTCAGATAACTCTGTCATGCTATGGGCCAAATGCAAGTCAGAGAGGTCAAGCCACTGTAAAAAGTTATTCTGAATAAACTCAATGGAAAAAATAGGACAATGATTTTCAATTATTTTTCCTTTTTTCTGTTTTTTTCTTTTATTTTTCCCTGTTTCTTAATATTTTTCTTTTTGTGTATACATGTACATGTGTGTAGTCATTCGTGGGCATGTGTGTACATGCATGTGGAAATCAGAGGTCAAACTCAGGTGTTATTTCTTGGGCACCATCCACCTAGTTTTTTGAGATAGGGTCATTCATTGTTCTAGAACCCACTGGTCTAGGTTAGGCTGGCTGACCAAAAAGCCCCAGAGATCCGCTTTCTTCTGCCTCCTCAGCAGAGAAAGGGTGTGGAAAGAGGAATTAACCCCAGCCACTCACACATGCACACACACGCACACATCCTCTTCCTGGTTCCTCCATGGGAGCCCCTGGACCAGGGCTAAAGCTTAGTAGGACTGCACATTCATCAGAAGCAGCGTCCATTTTGCCTCCCGTAGGCTCTTTAACCACAGCAATCAATCACAAAGAGTTTCCCAAATGAGGGAGAGTCAGGTAGTAGCTGGCTACTGGGTTGGATCACAGTCTCTGAGGAACTCAGCTTTAAAGAAAACCTGCTAGAGAGAAAAGGAAAAACCAAGGACAGTCACTAAACAGTGTCTGCATCTGAAAGCACTGTTTCTTGGAGGCTGAACTCAAGAGCACACTGGTTTAGGAAGACTTGAAGGGAGCAGGGGATGAGCAGCCCTGGGGTCTCAGCTGATGACGAGGTGACACATACTTAGTTTTTGTTTTGCTTCCTTCTTCTCCAGAAAGGAAAATATTGTATTTTAAAACTAACCAGGGGCTGGAGGGATGGTTCAGCATTAAGAACACATACAGCTCCTACAGAGGCCCAGAGTTCAGTTCCCAAGGTCCACATCAAGCTGCTCACAACTACCTATAGCTTCAACTCTAGGGAATCCATCACCCTCTTTTGGCCTCCTCCAACACTTGTACATGCATATGTATACATACACATAACTAAAAATCTGGAAATATTTCAGACTAACCATGCATATTGAGTATGTGTTCATGGGAACTACAGTCAAGGCAGGCAGAATAATCCAAGGACTTCCATGGAAGGAGTGACCAGGGGAGGAACGGGTAACAGGAGTGGGTCTCTGAGGGGCCCAGGCTCTGTCATCCACCTTCCCTTGACAGTTGCTGACTAAAGTGATAAGCAAGTTAGTTGGCCCTTATTTACAGCCTTTCTGGAGACAACAATGTTTTAAATGCTTTCAGTATGCTAACTCATCCAGTGCGCTCAAGAGAACTGTGAAGCTGACTCTGTTAGTGTTTCCCCTCTCTAAAGAAAAGAAACAGATTCAGATTCAGCAGGGACTGGGAGTTTACAAAATCGACACAACAGTAAGTGGAAATATTGGGGTCTGAACCGAGTCATTTTGACTTCAGGAATCAGTGTGTGTGTGTGTGCGCACGCATGTGTGAGTGTGTGTGTGCGCATGGGGGAGGGGTACACGTGCAGGTATGCTGGCCCATGTGCCCATGTGTGGAAGCCAGTGGTTAAGTCAGCATGTCCTTCCCATCCAGTTCATTATTTGAGAGTCTCTTGCTCGGCCTGACTGCACTCTGTGCTTTGGGGAGCCCCAGGATCTGCCTGTCTCCACTCTCCCATCACCAGGGTTACAGGTGCTCACTCCACCTAGCTTTTACATGGGTCTCAGGGATCTGAACTCAGAGTCTCACACTCTTTCAGTCACTGATCCCATCCCCCAAGAAACTAGTTTATTTTTTAACCATTTTTTAAAGTATTTTTTTAAATTTTACGTATATGTGTGCATTGCCTGCATGTGTGTAAGTACACGCATGTCTGGGCAATGCCCACGGAGGCCAGAAAAGGGCATCGAGATTGGAACTGGAGTTACAGGCGGTTGTTGGCCTCTATGTGGGTACTGGGAATCAAACCTGGGTCTACTGCAAGAATAGTCAGTGCTCTTAACTGCTGAGCCATCTCTCCAATCTGGGAACTAATTTCTTAATCAGAACTTCTAGAAATGAGACTGAATATTAGTCTCAAGAAAGGCTCAGATTGGAGGACATGGCTGGCATCTGTGGGGAGATGAGCTGTGAGAGGCCTCCCTGTGAGCAGGCAGGACACAAGCAGAGGCAGGGAGCTATCTGCTCAAGGGCGACCCGGGCTCGAGCCACACAAGGAACCACTGCTCCCAGAGTGAAGCAAGAATCTCGGAGCAGGACCTGACAGGCTATTTTTTTCCAGATTCAGCAATCAGATGACGCTATTCCTAAATGAGACGGATAGGGAAAAGACGAAGGGCAGAGAGGGCCCACGTCCTCTAACACAGGCTAAGACAGGCTTGTGCAGAGGGACCCGAAAGAAATTCCAAGACAATACACAGCAGTGACAGAACAGTGGAGAAGCTGGATCCCCACAGTCTAAAGCCAGGAGACAGCCTGAGATGGAGCGGGGAGACACAGCACAAAGGACAGCATGGTCTGGGCAGAGTCAGCAGCCAGAACATCGCGAAGTGGCTCTAACGTCCTCTCCGTGATGGGCCCTTGGCACAGCTATGCTAGTCAGCCATCTGCTGCTGTGACAAAAGACCTGAGGTAGTCAATGTAAACAAAGGAAAGGTTGTTTGAGCTCATGGTTGCCTGGTCATTTGGTTCCATTGCTTTGGACCTGTCACAGCACACATCACACAGGCCGCAGAGAAAACAGTTCAGCACAAGAAATTTGGAAATCAAAGAGAAACAGAAGGGACTACAATCCTTCTATCAATTCAAAAGACTTTTCCCAGTGACCTCACTTCCTCCAACTAGTCCCCACCTCTTTTTAAACATTTGTATTACATTTTATGTATTCTGTGTGCATGTACCTATATATGTATGTGTTTCTATACACTACCACACACAGGTGGAGGTCAGAGGGCAACCTCCTTCTATCGTGTGGTTCCCAGAGACTGAACACAGGTCATCAGTTTGTAGGCCAAGGCCTTTACCCCATGAGGCAT
Organism: Eospalax fontanierii; assembly: GCA_035773235.1. Taxonomy (NCBI): domain Eukaryota; kingdom Metazoa; phylum Chordata; class Mammalia; order Rodentia; family Spalacidae; genus Eospalax; species Eospalax fontanierii. Next base: position 53,978,997 of record CM069542.1, on the reverse strand, counting down.
CTCACCAGCCCTTTCCCACCTCTTAAAGGTTCTACAACCTCCCCCACAATGGCATGGCCTGAGGACCAAGCCTTTGGCTTATGTGTCTTGAAAGAATATTTCAGACCCAAAGTAAACCACTCTCTAATCACCTCCTCCAAACAAGCTTTTAAAGTCTGTATTTCGTCCCTTTTACACATGAGAAAACTAAAGTCAGTCTCATTGAGTGTTTCTGGCCAGAGGCATATCTCTTCTCTCCCTCTCACAGCGTAACATCTTGGCAGAGAAGAAAGAAAAAAGTTGTTGAGATTCAAACTGAACACTGCCCTAGATTAGAGCGCAACTTTTAAAATTCTCCTCTGTGTAAGCAACAGAGTTCTTAATAAAAAGTATAATGTGTTTCTCTCTGAAGCACCTACATTCCCCATAGTTGACAATATTTTCCCATCTCAAAATTAGGTCACGTGGTTTTAGAACCTAACAGGTTATTTAGCGTTGGGGCGTCCCTGAACATCTGGTTGCCATAACTACGTTGGTCCCCAGCCCCCAAAGCAAGCATCATCTGCTCAATTGCTCTCCTCTGATCAGCTATATTATGTGGTCCCCAAACTAATTCTGTGATCCTAGGAGTGAGCTGACTCCATCTGACTTCTGACTATCTGACAAGAAAGCCAAGGAAAGACCCATCCTGATAACCATGCTTTAAAGTATTATTCCTGTCATAGCAAGGCTCCCGGGACTCAGTATGGAAACCCCAGATAGTAAATACTGCTTCCAGAAAGCAGTATCTTCCTAGAACTCATCCTAGTAACTAACACACTTTTTAGTTACTGCAAAATGAGGACCTAAATTAATACCCCTGCTCACCAGTGGCTGCTGACTATGGAGCTGTTTTAATCACCACTTGTTTCCCACATGATAGCAGGAGAGATCCTGTCATGTTACAATAAATATTTAATAGGAGAAGAAAGGGGCTGTTGTTATCAGGCTCGGTGCTCTGTGAAGAGTCTAGAGCATGGGGTTCACGAAGAATTCCCATGCATGTTTAGAAGGAGCATCCTTAGGTCCTCACAGTACATCTTCAGTTGTGAACCAGAAGAGACGGTACTAGAATGAAGTTAGTCAGATAAATGCCTCACAACTCAGCACAAAACCCCAAGGACATCTGTGCACCAAACAGGCATGAGTACTCAGTATCAGAGGGAAGAGAATTACCCTATTAGACAAGCATTGCTTTCTGGTTTACTTGGGATTAAGTTGCCTGGGGACATGGCTCAGTCTGACAAGCCTTGCCTTACAAACATGAGGACCTGAGTTTGATCCCTCATGTAAACATGCCAGGCCAGGTGTGGTGACGCATGCCTGTCATCCATCATCCCAGCACTGAGGAAGCCGAGACCGGAGTGCTCCTGAGACTCACTAGCTGGCTTGTCTAGCATAATCAATGAGTTTCAGACCAGTGAGAGACCCTGCCTCAAAGGAGGTGGACAGTGTTTATAAGGATGATGCTGAGGTTGTCCTCTAGCTTCCACACTCACTTACACCTATCTCCATGTGCACCAGCACACACACACACGCACATACACACACACGTACATACACATGGATATTTTTAAAATCTGTCTAGGCAGATCCGACAGTCTTCAGCTGAGGCAAGAGGAGCCCTGTCCACAGCTTTTACACCCAGAAACCTCCCTTCGGTTTTGTTTACGATGAAAAACCTATGAGACCAGAGATATCCCTCAGCCCTTGAGACTATGTCCCAGACAATGTCTCAGGTGCCCTAGACCCCAAGTCCGTACCCAGAAGGCCCTGTATTGGCTCTCCCCAAATCCTTCCAGTTAACCCAGCTGGAGGCCCAGAGGACCTAATTACAAGGCTGTGAGCAGAGCCTGGAGCTGAGATCCAGGGAGTCTGAACACAGACTTCCAGTGCGCTTTCAAACCACCACAGAGAGTCTGTCTCGGGCATTTCTGTTTGAAGGAAGCTTATTTGTTCACACTGAACTCCCAGTATGCTGGAGGTAGAAGGGTGTGTGAGTAACAAATCAGGAACCCACTGTCAGGCACAGGTCCAGTCTAAATCTGCTACCAACATTATAATAGAGGTATATGAGTCCGGGCTATATTGATTACATGATTGACTGTTATTTCTAAATTTGTTTTAACTACTTTTATGTATACATTTATGAGGGGTCACACACATGACACAGTGTATGTGAGGGGGTCAGAGGACAACCAACATGAATCAGTTCTTTCCTTCAACCATGTGGGTCTCTTTGAATCAATCTCAGGTCATCACACTTGGAGGCAAGCATTGAGCCATCTTGCCAGTCCATGATTAACTCCTCTTATTATTCCTTAGGTTCCAGAGTCATTGCAATAACTGAATTAGCAAATACTGGGTCATTGTTCCTAGAAGAAATATGGGGACAGTTCCCTGCCAACCTCTAGTCAAAGTGTTTTGTTAACTGGGCATACATGATGGTCATAGTGAGCTCTGGCTTTCTACAACAGAATAACACAGTCTGTGTAATTTATGAAGGAAAAATGTGTTGTCTCATGGTTTCAGAGGCTGGGGAGTGTAATAGAAATGTGCTACCATCTGCTAAGGGGCTTCTTTCTGGATTATCCTATGGAAGAGGAGGAAGAAGGAGAAGAATGAGGAGGGGGGACAGAGACACAGAAACAGAGAGACAGAGACAAAGAGAGGCAGAGAGACAGAGAGAGAATCCTTTAAGGGACAGTGAACCCACCTCTGCCATAATGGCTTTGTGGCACTGACCCATGCTTGCAAGCAGAGTCCTTCTGACCCCGTCATGTCTTAAAGGTCCCTCCTCTCAACACCTTTATACCAGGGCCTGCACTGTTGTACTTTCACACCACAACATTAGTTGTGTCTTATGCATTTTTGTTTAAAGATTGCTTGCTCATTATGTATTGATGATTCATTCATGTTGAACTCACCACCAATAGGACTATCACTGACACCTGAATGAAACTTACACACCATAACAGATTTGGTAACAACTGTCACAGCTTTCCTGCACCTAGAAAGTACAGACAGTCCTCAGTCCTGCCTTTGGGAGTCACTGTGAGCAGAAGTATCCAACAAAAAAAGCACACGTAAAGGACACCTGCTCAGAGAAGGCAAAATGTCAGATGGCGGCTAATACTGATGGTCAGCTTGACAGGATCTAGACTCACCTAGGAGATAAGCCTTCAGGCACATCTCGAGGGTGGGGGGAGGCTCTATTTAGATTAGATTAGCTTCTATACATACCCAGGACAGATTATCTATATTTGGTAAATCAAGGTGGGAAGACCCACTGTGGGTGGCATCATTCTACAGGAAGGGGTCCCAAGCTGCTTAAAAAGGAGAAAGCAGGTTGGCAAGATGGTTTCACAAATAATACAAGTGTGACGACCAGAAACAGGAGTGAGGAGGAGAAATGACTCCCCAAAGCTGTTCTCTAACCTCAACATTTCCACTGTGGCGTGCACACACACACGCTAACTAAATAAATAATTAAATAATTAAATAAAATTTTAATGGAGAAAACTAGTTGAGCACCATCTTTCATCACTTTCTGCTTCCTGACTGGACACAACGTGATCAACCAACTGCAAGCTCCTGCTGCCACCTCCCTGCCAGGATGGACTGTAACTGCAAACTGTGAGCCAAAATAAACGCTTTGTCCCTTGAGCAGCTTTTGCCAGGATCAGGGTATTTTAGCACAGCAAGAGACAAGTAGCTAACAGAGAACAGAAGGCGAGTGACTTCTACAGTCACTCTGTGACTGAGCTGGGCACCTGTGCCTGTGTGTGGAATTGGCCACTTTCCCTCACCCTGTCTTTTACTTAAAGTTTTTCCTTATTCTTTTAAGTGTTTATGAGTTATATTTAGCTTCTACCTTCAATATGGAATTTAATTTAGTGAATGTTATAAGGTTAAAGCCTCATTTCTTTTTTAGTAAACATCTGATTAATCCAGCAAATTCAGGCAGCAATTTTCCATGCTTGCCCCTGTCTATAAATCCACCAGGAATAAAGGAGGTAGGCGTTCAGTCTGCAGAACTTTTATAGATGCCTTTTCCATTATCCCCAGAGATCTTCGAATTAAATTTATCTCAGTGTCATCATAAATACTGAGTGAAGAAGCCACTTCATTTCTTTCCCATTTCCAATTATGTTCAGCTGTCTCATCCATCTAAACTGAAGAGACAAACTAATCTAGTGCATTCCAGATACAAAGCAGCTCCTCATCACATGAAATTACCCACCTCTGTGCCTGTGTATGTGTGAGTACGCCCAGTCCACGCACGTGTGGAGACTGAGGCAAACATCGAGTGTCTCCTCTATTGATCTTCACCTTATTTTTCTGGACAGGGTTCCTCACCGAATCTGGGCCCCACCATTTGAGCTAGACTGGCTGACCAGGAAACTCCCAGAATCCACTTGCCTCGAGCCCCTAGCCCTGGGGTTACAGCTATGTGCCACCAATTTCTGTCTTTTATGTGGACACCGGGGATGCAAACTCAGGTTCTCATGCGTGCACCACAGACATTCTAACCACTGAGCCATCTCCCCAGTCCCCAAATTTCACAGCTTAAACTCATTTTTCCAACAATTCAGTGTTCTGCTTTCCCAGAAGAAACCAAGGCTTATGATCGTGTTCAGGCAGCCCTAATACAGGTCATACAGTGTGAGTCCAAACACCTCCACTTGCCTTGCTGTGTCACTGCTCAGCCCTACTCAAGACCCTGTGAAGAGCCTGACTCTGGAGGCTGATCCCCCAGAGCTGGGCTTTCATAGCTAAGACTGACTGTATCTCCAAAAATAGACTGTACCAGCTCTAGCTGCCCATAACATATTAGTATTTTGCCTGCATGTATAGCCATGTCATGCAATGCCTGCAGAGGTCAGAAGAGGGCATTGGATCCCCAGAAACTGGAGTCATAGTCAAGAGTCATTAGCTGCCATGTGGGTACTGAGAACTGAACCTAGGTCCCTTGTAAGAGCAACAAGTACTCTTAACTGTTGAGCCATCTCTCCAGCCCCTGAGCCCAAGTTCTTGAATAGATGTGTCTAGCCTGTTCAAAACACAAAACAATTTTTTCTACCACAGTTCCTTACCACAGCAGTACTGATGTGTCAGACTTTTCAGATTGCAACAAATACCTGGGAACACATGTTAAAGAGAGGAAGGTCTATGAGCCCCTAGGTTCCCCGCTTCCTGTCTACGGTGGGGCAGAATATCACGATGGTAGGAGGGGTGCAGCCAAAGGTGCCCCTCCATGGCAGTGAGGGAACAGAAAGAAATGACAGGAAGGAGTCAGGACCAAAACACACCCTTCAAAGACGCCCTCCAGTCACCCACTTCCTCCAGTCAAGCTCCACTTCCCACAGTTTACCACTTACCAACAGTCTCTTCAAAAGAGTAAGCCGCCAGTGGATTAAAACAAACTCCATCAGAGCCTCCTGCTGCAATGACTGCTGGAAAAGCCTTCACAGACACACCCAGAAGTGGGCTTTGCCGAGCTCCAAGGTACTTCTCAATCTAATCAAGCTGACATTTGAGATTAACCATCTGACCACTTAAACCTGTTACTTCTGAAGTACCATCTGTCAGCTGGGTTAAGGTGCAGGATAAAAATGGAATAGAGACAGCGATAAATGCCACAGGCTCTTTACTTGAGCCAAGTCCAGTGGGGCCTTTGAATTGGATTTCTGTTCAGTTTGGAACCACCTCTTGCCTACTTCTCTGGGGAGAGTCCACACAGATAGGCCATTTGTCTGACTGACTCTTCTCAGGCTCTAAATTGATTGTCCATCTCCAGCAGATCCTCCTTTAAGAGGAACACCACAATGGCCTCGCCTCTTCGGATGGGAATTTGCCAAACACAAGAGCATCCAGTCACTTGCTAGTGAGGACTAAAGAAACTCTACGACACCCCTCAGCAGGTGTTCCCACACCTGGCAGGTCAGGTACTCCCGCACCAGGCAGGGCAGGTGCTCCCACACCAGGCAGAACAGGTGTCATCTGTGACTCAGACGAGGAGGGCTGGTCAGCATCTCAGAATCTCACATTCTGTTATGTCCTAATGTTCCTACTGGATCTCTGAGCCAGTTAAGCAAAAAGAACAAGACCAAGCAAGTAACAAACAATCATTACTAATGAGGATTGGCCTCAAATCCTCCCTGGATGCTTGCTGAATCAATCAAGTTTCTCTCAGCTTAAAACTCTGCAGTGACTCCACAGTGTTCTCAGGATAAAGCCCAGAATCCCCACCAAGCCCCTGGATGAACTGGGCCCCATGCCCCTTCACTCTCCTCCTAACCTCTTCCCTGTCTGGCAAGCTCCTCCCTCTTCCCACACCTCTTTCCATCTATACTAGGTTTCACCAGAAACATCACCAGTCCTTTCCAGATGGACTCCGAGGCTCCAAGGAGGTCAGCTCTTCTGTGTGGACATTTGGATACAATCCCCCACTTATCTGCAGCACTTATAAAATTGTAATTAAAGAACTCATTTGTAGAGCCTCGTGTGGTGGCTCATGCCTTTGATGCCAGCACTCGGGAGGCAGAGACATGAATTTCTGTGAGCTCAAGGCCAGCCTGGCCTATATAGCAAACTTCAGGCCATCTGGGACTACAGGGAGATCCTGTCTCAAAAAAAAGAACTCATTTGTAAATATCCCCTCATATCTGGAGGACTGGTCTCATGACTTCCAATCTATAGATACCAAAACGCAGAGATGCTCTAGTCCCTCTTATTAAATGGCACGGTTTGTGTACATTAGCTGTGCACAACCTTCCATATACTTCAGGTATATTTCGACATTGCTTACAGCACAAAGCACAATGTAATGTGACATCAATCATTGTTATGCTGTTTTGTTAGAGCTACTGACAAGAAAATCGTACATGTTCAGGACTGATAATTTTTCTGCCATGTTTTTTGGTGGTGGTGGTTTGGGGTTTTTCTTTCTGTCTGTCTGTGTGTGTGTGTGTGTGTGTGTGTGTGTGTGTGTGTATGTGTGTGTGTGTGATGTGCTCACTCCTGCATGTGCCTGTGGAGGGAACAGTGGATGCCAAGTACCTTCTCTTATCACCCTCCTCATTTTTTGGAGACCGGATCTCTCACTGAACCTGGAGCTCTCCATCTTGGTTAGATAGGTTGACCAGAAAGTTCCCTGGATTTGCCTGTCTCTGTTCCCCCAGCACTAGGATTACAGACATGTACTGTCAAGTTCAGTTTTTCCTTGGGACTGGGGATCAGAACTCAGATCTTCATGCTTGTGTGGCAAGTACTTTACATACTGAGTCATCTCCCTAGCCCTTCCCCAAATATGTTTGATTCAAAATTGGTCAGATGCTTATGTGTAGACCCTGTAGGTTTTGAATACTAGTTTTGAGAGAAGATGAGCCACATTTGGTCCAGTTGGGAAATGTCTGAATTTATTTTTATGTTTTCGTCTATTACAATGCCTGGTACCTAGCAAGAGCTCAGAGATCTGTTAATTATGGATGTAAATAAGTTAAGGGTGGTTCTGTCCTGATACTAACCAAGGAACTCTATTTCCTTCCTGCTCTGGCTTTGCATTTTTCTGTTCTCTCCAGTCATCCCTGGCCAGGGCTCACAGAAATAGGCATTGAACACAGTTCCTAAACCAAACCACTTCAAGTCTCTCATTGACATTCTTGTAACACATTCTCTATTTTCATCCCATAAATCAATCTCTCCCTCTCTTTCCCAAGAGCCATTAGCCTTCACCTCTGAAATACTGTTATTTTTCCTAGAAAACTTTTTGCTCTCAAAAGAAAAATGAAATCTATTAAACACTCCCTGTACTGACTATGTTTTCCTTTGAAAAGCTAGCTTACTAAAGAAAATCTTCATGGGTAAACCTTGGATCTCTGCCCCCGATTAGTACCACACTGGGTGGGCCTGTATCCAATCAAAACTCATCCAAACTATAGGGTTTGTAGCATCACTTCCAGTGTTAAACTCTGCAATTCTGTACCTACACGGCCATCCACAAAGAGAGAGAAAATTGGGTATTGATCAAGATTTAGCTATAGATATGGAGTCAAATTTAAATTCCTATTCTGGAAGTCTTTGCCAGTTGTATAACACACCCAGTTCCTTAATCTCTCAAAGCCTAGGTAATGTGGAGACAAGGGGTGGCAATGCACCTCATAAGGTCATTGGGGGATGATGTGAAATGGTGCCTGTGGATGTTTACAGTTCCTAGTCTTCCAAAAATTAGTTACTATAGATATTCACCAGTATCAGCATTGGCCTGGGTCACCTCCATTCCTAGGATCAGGGTCTGTGTCCCATTCCACAAAGCATCCTTCTCAACTCATGACCGGCCCTCAGTCAGTTCCTCCAGTATGATCAAGAGGTCCAGCTGCACTGAAGAGGAGGAGGGAACAAAACATGCCAATGGGGAGGCAGGTCCTTAATCATTCATCTGACAAAGAAATAGACTCACCAAACTCAATTAACTCAACAGTTATAAATGATGAGTGAGCATTTTTAAATGTTAAATCGCCACTGGACTGCACCTCGTATACATGAGCACCACTAAAAGGACTCAGGGCCAGTTATAGATAGATAGATAGCAATGCATGTATCCTGTACATAACAATAACAATCAAAGACGAGGAGGACAAAAAACTGAGAGGGAGCACAGGGGACTTGGGAGAAGGTTTAGGGGAGTGGGAAGAGCAGAAATGATGAAATACAGTACTCACGTATAAATTCTCAAAAAAGCAAAAAAGAAAGCTTCCACTAGAATTTAGACTTCATGATGCCGAAAACTCTGATTAATTTTAAAGTTTACTTCAACCAGCAGTGCTTGTCTTATTCCATTTTCTGTTGCTATCACTGAATACCAGAGACTTGGTGATTTATAAAGATTTAGTCAGCTCATGGCTCATGGCTCCGCAGGCTGTGAGATCCAAGGCCAAGAGGCCGCCTCTGGTAGTGATATTTTCGATGATGGAATATGGCATGGGTAGTGGGAAGGGTTAACACAAACAACAGAATCAAACTGTTTATTTTTATTTTATATGTGTGAGTGTTATGCCTGCATATAAGTGCACCTGCATCATGCAGTGTCCTTGGAAGACAGAAGGCATTAGATCCCCTGGAACTCCCCCAGTGATCCACTCCTGACACATGTTCCCAGAACCCCTCCCAAAAGCAGTGTTACCAGATAGGGACCAAGTGTTCAAACACGTGAGCTGTAGGAGACACATCACCTTCAAACCCTAAATGCACCAAACTAATTTTTCACAGGTGACATTAGGAAAGGAAATCTTCAGTAGCAATATATATCCTATCAGACTAATTACAGTCTCTTTAGTCCAATTTTAGTGCCATCCAAAATATGACCTCCCCATACATTTCAATCCTATTTCTCCATTTCTCTACATTGAGATGATTCTGCTAGAGTTTTCACCTCTCAGCTTCCACGGGGCTTTAATTTTCTCTTCCAGTCCTCCTTTCAAATATCTTCTTTCTGTTTTCTCATTTTTGTGACATATATTAAAAACCCCAGATTCTCCAGAAAGGCTTTTCTGATGATATTTAGATGATGAAATACCTTGTTGTACTATTTACTTAAGGAACATTGGCATCACCTTTTGACACCTTTTCTGGTGGTACTTGAACAGTTTCTTCAACTATATTGTTACTAACTATATTAACTTTTTCCTGTGTTCCTACATTGTTTAAATCTCGCACATAGAATGTTTCCTCAATCTTTTCTTCAATTCCCGGAAAGAAAATGAAACTCTTACTTTGATTAGGAAAGTAGATTTGTCAAAGTTCAGAAGAGTGGAATGTGCTGGATGGGGGGAGGATTACAGAGGTTGAGAAGTCCCAAAATGTGCCACTGACTATTTGAGACCCAGGAAAACTGACATGCAACCACTCATCAAGTCTGAAAGCCTAAGAGTGTCCATTCCACTCTGAAAAACACCAAATCTTAGCCCTAAAAAGAGCTTGACATCTAGAAAAGACCTATGTCCTGGATCCAGTCTGAAGGAGCTCTCTTCTCCTGATCTCATTCCAGTCATATTTAGAACTGACTGGATGGGGTGACCCACTTTAGGGAGAGCGATCTGTTTTATACAATCTCCTATTCAATCCCAGTCTCATTGAGAAGAACTGTCAGAGGCACACCCAGAATAATGATGGACCACAGGTCTGGGTACCCCACAGTTCAGTCAAGTTAATACAAAAAGGTAGCTATCATAGAGTGGCACACAAGGATAGTGGTTGGCCCATGAACCATGTACCACAGATCCCTAAAATGAGAGACTGAGTAACTTGGAGCCACTCTCTTCCAGCAGATTCCCTCTAGCTACAGTTGAAGGAAATGCTTTTCCAGAATCCTTTCTTTGTGATGGGGGAGGTTGCTCTTCCTCTAGCAGTTCTTGAAACCAGAACAAGGAAATGGAGCAGTACCTCCTAGTGAATCAAGTAACAATGTAAGCAGCAGGTAGCCTCCTGCCTTCTCTACTTATGACTCAGATGCAATCAGATCTGGCAGTTTATGCTTGAGAAAGAGTGGGAAATTGAACTCGTGGATACTAAAAGGAAAGTTCTGAGACTCCTTGAAAATCATTACATTTGTGTGAATTGACTATATCTGGAAAGTCACTTTGGCTCTAGTGACAAGGACCTAAAATTCTATGTGTTGCATATAGCACATAATAAATATCACTGCATGGATGACTATAAAATATCCATTGATACTTTCTTCTCACACTGCTGAAATGCTCTCGCCCTCTGTGAACATGGCAATTGTATTTCATTTCATCACTGGAGAGGATAGAAAAGAATGATACTTATATACTATGACTGATGCTACAAAAGTACCCTAAAAATAAAATAAACTTTTCAGCACAATAATCTATCATCTTCCCCTTCTCCTTTGAGCTCTACAAAAAGTAATCTCTAAGACCACATTTTTACCCTTGGCTCAAAAAAGTTTTCTTGTGACATCCCCAGTGTCTTTGATCCCCATTTATTTTGGGATAATTTTGTCCTTTGCCTGAACTTAGGCATCCCCACCAAGAACTTAATTCATTTTAAATAACCACTGCTTGCTCGTCCATTACATGCTGAGCTGTAGTCAAAAAAAAAATGTCTTGGTACCTGCATCTGCCAGCATGTTGCCTGGAAAACAGACATCACTCCAACCAAAAGAGAATATAAAGCAGGAAATGGGTTTTAAAAGTATTGTGATGACTGAAAAAAGAAGGGTTGGGAGGAAGAAAATAAAGAGGTGAATTGTCACACATATATCAAGCAGTTACTTCCCTCCCTGACCTGGCTCCCCCAGGCACACAAAGGATGCTGCGCTGCTCTGGGCAGTGTGTCTCACTGGTCACGAGGAACCTGTGCACACACTTAGGCTGCAGAAAGATGCTTCTGTGTCTGGAACTCACAAACACCCACAGCCCTTTGGCCATCCGCCAACGCTGTTGCCACTAACCCCACAGATCTCTCAAGCTACTGTCCTTTTTCTGGAACACCAAGGATATAAGATATATGAGCTACTTTGCTCATTGCTGTGACAAAATGCCTGACAGAAGCCACTTGAAGGAAGGGTTATTCTGGTTCACAGTTTAAGGGTGATGGAGAAGTCATGCAGGAGCAGGAGGTAGCTGGTCACAGCAAGCCACAGTCAGAAACAGAGAGAGAAATTCTGGTATTCAGCTGGCTTTTTCCTTTTCACTCTGTCTAAGACCCCAGCCCATGGCAGAGCACCATCCAAATTTGGAGGGGATGGTCCCACCTCAATCAAATCTAAAAACATCTACATGGACATGCCCAGAGGTTGTTTCCATGGTGATTCTAAATTCCATCAATCAATCAAGATTGACTAGTACACAAGGCCCCAATTACCAACTACTATAAACAATCTGAAGTTCCAGTAGAACGCGGCCTCTGAAATTTCCAGTTAGCAAATTAGACTGCAGGATGCACAGCTTCATTTTGATTTCAGAGAAATAACAAGTATGCACCATGAGTAACAGAGGCTTTTATGTTCCCCTTTCATTACTGATACTGAGATAAAACACTCTGACCAAAAGAAACTTAGTGGGGAAAGGGTTTACTCAGTTTTCATTTGCAGACCACAGTCCATTCCTGAAGGAAGTCAGGGCGGAAACTCAAGGCAGGAACTTGAAGGCAGCCTGCTTGCTGTTCCACACAGCATTACCTCGGACCAGGGAACTCATTCCACAGCCAGGAGGTACAGAAACTGTTGTTAGCTGTTGAAAGATGGTGTTGCTGACTGACAAGCTGGTGTATACTCAGCTAGCTTTCTTATACAGCCCAGGCCCACCTGCCTAGAATGATACTGCCCACAGTGGGCTGAAGTTCCTCAGTTGAGGCTCTCCTCTCAGAGGACTCGGCTGTGTCAGGTTGACAGCTAAAGCTAACCAAGATAGCCTCTAATCCAGGATTCTTGTGTCTTCCGCCAAATTCCATGAAATAGGCCATAAAACATTCTATGCCAGGTTCCATGAAATAGTATTTGATCAACTTCTTAGCTTACAAAAGGGGAAGGATCAAATCCCAGGCTTGACCTTGGACAGCTCAAAGCTCCAAGGCACCCCATCCCTGATAGCCTGATTGATTATGATAGACAAACAAGCAATGGAAATTTCTGAATCTAACCAGTCAGCACCTCTTAATGCTCTCTTGTAGGGAGAGACCTGGCCCAAAAGCTCACATATAACATAAGCCAACACAGGCCCAGTCATGATACCAACTTTGGACAAGCATTACCTCAAACAAACTGAAATCTTGAGTACATTCATTGGATGGGTCCTCACTGTTCAGATGATTGCTATGTTGTAGTTCGGACAGTTTTGTCGGGCTGTTCACTCAAGATCCCAGTAGTAAGCTGATCATTCATTGCAGGTCCAAGGACAGTCGATATATCTTAATTGAACTCAGCATGTGCTAGACAAAGTGAAGTGTAGCCAACAAGATTTTTCACTTGAAGCAACAGAAACCAATTCTCTCTAACTTGAAATATATTTAGAGACCATCAGCGAGCTCAGAGAACTGGCAGGAAGAGCAAGAGTAATGGTAGATTCTGTCAAATAGCTCGAGGAAGGAAGCTGGCTGAAGTCACACCCATCCATCAAACAATGACATCGTTTCCGGATCTGATTCCTCTGCTGCCCTGTGGCTGTACATTGACAACATCATAGCCTTCACCCTGAGTGATTTTCTGGCTCACTCTGCAAATTCCATGTTTCAGGATATCTAAGGTTAGGTTATATGTTCACATCTATCTGCCAGGCTTGAAGACAAGGAGAACTGATTCTGAATCTTCAGCCTCCATTGGTGAGGTCCTGTCTTCCATAGGCACTTGTGTAATGGAGTTTTCCTCCAAACAAGAAAGGAACTGATCTATCACTATGTAGGCAATAGTAGCAGTCACCATGAAGAGAAATTTTTAAGCATGATATGGATCTTACAGTAAAGCAATTTAACTCAAGTACATACAACAAAAATAAGAATTATAGAGCTGGAGAAATGGATTGGCAGTTGAGAGTGTTTGCTGCTCTTATAGAAGAGTTGAGTTCGGCTCCCAGCACTAACATCAGATGGCTCACAACCACCTGTAACTCCAGATCCAAGGACTTGACAACACCCTCTTCTGGCTTCTGGCACACTCCCATGCACACACCCACACAGAGACACAAATACATACACATAAATAGAAACAAAATCTTTGCAGAAAAAAAGAATTATGTTAGCTCTTACCGAATTAGGTTAAAAAAACTAAAGAAATTAAAAATAAAGGAGAGATCATATGAGATGGTTATTAAGGAGGGGGTCTAATTGTTAGCCACGAAGAAAGGCAGGCATCCTCAGGAGTAAACTCCTACATTAATGTACTTTCAAAATGTCTTTCCCTTTAACTTCAACTAAAACTTCATGGTGCACCCTGAGCATGCCCAGAGGTATTCCTGTCCATTGCTTTAACAACCTAAACATGTGCTCTACGAGGTTGAACTGAGAATGATCAGAATGCCCTTCTTAACTGGACAGGCTTAGGAATGGGCTGACCCCTACACAAGTATGTGCAAGCTTCCCGAGTAAAACCCCATGCTTCTTTAGTTTGGGGTTGGGAGCACTGCTTTGGAAATTACCCTGTGTTCACCTCACCTGCCGCAGGTAATAAATCCTTCTCCACTCTTTCATGTCTTCTTGGCTGTGCTTAGTGTGGCTTTGCACTTGGCATCATATGAGCCCATCACATTCCATTAGTCTCACTGGAGAACTTAGTCCTCATTCAGGACTCTGAAGACATGAAGACTTGCTAGATGGGGCAGAAGGTACAAGAAAGGTGTTTCATTCAGAGTGAAAGAATGAGCAGATATGTAGAAGTGGAGGGTGAGCAGAGCCTGCGTGGGGCAGTGGGATGCCTGGCCTGACCAGAGAAGGTTCCTTGTAGATTCAGTAGCGAATCATTGCAGCTAACAGAAATGGGCTTGGTGTCAGAGGCAATGGGGAGACGTGTATCTTTGGTATTTGTAGAAATTCTTCACTGAAACACAATGACACTTCAGAAAGACACTCCATCGTTGAGAGAATGGGTTGAACACTGAAGACACTGACAGTAAAGTTCACAGGAGATGGAGGAGATGCTCTTGTTCATGACTTTACTGGGGATCTCCTTAGGATACGGTTGACGGGCTCTCCGTCTCTCCCTGCATGGACATCAGGAATGTTTAGTGAGCTTGGACCAAGAAGATGAGCTCTTGGTCCTTTTCCTTCTGGATTCTGCTCTCCCTCCTCCTCCTCCTCCTCCTCCTCCTCCTCCTCCTCCTCCTCCTCCTCCTCCTCCTCCTCCCCCTCTTCCCCTTCCTCCCTCCTTCTTCATGCAGTGTTTTGCAAGTGCAGCTCCCACAGAGAAGCTTACTGCTGGTGCTGCTTCTGCGGCTGTGTAAGCAAACCTGACTAATTCAGGACTGGCCTATGAGTTACTACTGGACCCATCTCTCTCTCTCTCATTTGGTCCAGAACTTAGACAAAAAGAGATAGTACCACTGAACCCCCAAAATGTCACCTTGGAGATCAACACATCCACCCAAGCATGGTATGAAGAAGACTCAAATCAGTGTGTTTGATGTAAATTTTGAAATCAGGACCCAGAAGATCTAGAATCTAGTCATATTTTGCAAATAAATGGCTTTGTAACCTTTGCTTTTCTAAATATCACATCGCTGTCATTAAAAGGCAACTGATTCATTTTATTGATTAAGTTATTAGATTTCTTGTCCTTTAGTTTTTTTAATTTTCACTTATTTATTTTTATTTTATGTGTATAAGTGGATTGCTGGCATGCACATAAGAGTACCTGTGTCATGCCCCGAGAAGGACAGAATAGAGCATTGAACCCCTGGAGCTAGAGTTATGCATGGTTATTAGCTGCCCTGTGAGTGCTGGGATTCAAACCTGGGTCCTCTGCAAGAACACTCAGTGCTCTTAACTGCTGAACCCCCTCTCCAGCCCCCATTTAGTTTATTTAATCCTTTGTATATTCTAGATAATTTAATACTGTCAGGCATATAGCTGGCAGAGGTTTGTCTGTTTTTTTTTTTTTTTTCCTCCTGTAGACTGTCACCTCACTCAATTAACTTTTTCTGGTTAAACTGCCTAGTGAACTGAAGGGAGCTAACAGGAACAGGAGGAAGGAGGAGGGGGCATAGGGAGGCAGAGTAGCACACTCGACACACAGCATTCACAGTTCCTAACAGAATAGTGAATTGTTCACAATCATGTTCTCTGCTTAGTATTTTTCTGGATACAACTTCATACACATTACACATGCTCCGGCAGGGTTTTTTCTGCCTGATAAGCACTGGAAATCTTTTGATGATATAGGGACACCTCATTTATAAGTTGCAGCATATTGTCTGATTAGATGAAAGAAACCTGCAGGAGCATATATATGATATATATATATATATATATATATATATATGACCCATTTATATAAAAGTTAATGTGCACTGTGTGATAGATATACATTTTTAAAATGCCAGAACATTTCCATTACCACAGAGAACCTTCATGTTGTCCTTTTATGACCCAGTTCTTTCAGGGATGACCTCTGACCCCCTAGTCTTTTGTCACTTTAAGAATGTTTCATATCTCAATGTAGGTATGCTTGAAACATCACATTGTATCCCACAAATATAGTCAACGATTCTTTGACTGTTGAAAATAAACACAACTTTAAAAAGACCGTTATGTAAATGGAAGCATATGCTATACAACCTTTCAGGAAATTTTTTAGCAAACCAAGTCCCTTGAAGTTCATCCACATTTTTAAAATATTTATTATTTTTATTTCTGTGTGTAAGAGTGTATTTCTGTGTGTAAGTGCATCCATGTTGTGCAATGCCCACAAAGGTCATTGAATCTCCTGGAATTGGAGTGATGGATGGTTGTTAGCCACCATGTGGGTGCTGGGAACTGAACCTGGGTACTCAATAAGAGCAGCCAATGCTCTTAACCACTGAGTCCATAAAAATTTTTGTGCATATCAACCATTCACTCCTTATTGGTAGTGAGTGTACGTCATTGTATGAATGGACCATTGTCTTTAACTATTCACTCTTGAAGGATGTCTGAGTCCTTTCCTGTTTAGGCTATCCCAAATGAGGCAGTTATGGACATCCATGTGTTCATAAAAGGGCAACAACGATGAAAGCAATAGCTTTCTCAGCTCTGGGAGAGCTTAACTCATGAGGTGGGTTGGTTATTGTTCATGGCCATACAAAACTTCCACTAAGCCAGTGTCTTTGGGGTTCTTGTCTCACTAATTTGGGGGTTCTAGCCATGAAAATTTGAAGAATGAAACTCACAGGCTACAGATGGTGAGTTCTAGAGAGAAATTTATTATAGTTTCAAGCGGGTGGAGGGAAGTATGTAGCAGAAGGTTATCACTCTATAGGACTTACACAGAAACTGAGGCTAAGCACAGGGAGAGGGATGAAATGCTCTAACCATGAGGTCCAGGTGCTTCCTCTGAGTTTCACTCACATCCTCACATACAGCTTCCAGGCAAAGGAAAGAAATAGCTAGGAACCAAGAACCAAAGCTGTCTTCTGGCATTCCTGACCCCCAGAAGGGCATCTTGGAGCTGCTGCTTTCAAGTTCCTGTCCAACCTGACCAGTTTCTCTCTCCTGTTATCAAACGGAGCTTTGTGCTGATAGGACTCTCACCTCAACTGTGATTACAGATATCAGAACACACACAAAGAATTATACCCACACATAGTATGCAAGTAAAATGGAGGAGATCCTTATGAAATTAGTGTTTGTGCCAACAAAAATGGCCATGAGGCGCTCTAGTGTGACAGAATGTGACTGTCAGAGGAAAGCCAACGAATGTAACCGATTCCACATGTGAATCTGCAACGATCCCTAAGGGAAAAGCTTAACTTTTTAAGTTATTTAAGAACTCCAGTTAAAGAGCCTTATCTCCATTGTTTCTCATTTAATTAATAAATGTAACTCATGTCTTTTGTGTGCTGTTCTTATTTTATCTTTGCTTTATAACAGATTCATCTTCCTGTGCCAGTATGTCATTTTAAAAGACTAAATTAATAAAAACAATATTAACTACCAAAAATATTTTTTTAATTTCAAAAGTCATCAATAATTGTATCAAATTATAGGCTGGACTGTAGCTCAACCACAGAGGGTTTGCCTAGCATGCACATGGTCCTGGGCTCAATCTCGTACCACAAATATTGCTACTACTAACAATAATACCACCCCTTTAAAAACAATACCACAACAGAAGTCAAATTTCTTCCAGTTTCCCCTCCCCACATCCAGTCCTGTGATGGTCAATCTTGGTTGTCAACTCGACTGATCTGGAATTAACTAAAACATGAGGAACTTTATTTTTTATTTCCTTACTTTCATTTTATGTGTATGAGTGCTTTCCCTATACAGATGTAAGTAAAACCATGTCATGCAGCATTTGCAGAGGGTAGAAGAGGCCTAAGATCCCTTGGAACTAGAGTTAAAGACAGACAGGTTATTAGCCACCATATGGGTACTGGGAACCAAAGCCCCATGCTCTGCAAAAGCAGCAAGTGCTCTAACTGCTGAGCCATCTCTCCAGCGCCATCAGGGACTTTCTTGATCAGACTGCCTAAATCAGCACCTTCTGGGGCAGCACATATAAAAGGACGTGTCAGAAGAGAGCTTTTGTTGTTTTTACTGAGTTTTTGTGAATTTCATATGATACATCTTAATCTAATTTAGACGCCTCCCTCTTCCCCACCCACCATCGCCCCACCACCAGATTTGAGATATTCTGCCGTATATGTTAAGTCCTATCCAGTTAAGCATTTGTATCCAGATGTCCCTCAGCGCAAGTTCATCCACTGGAGTCTAGTCAGCCTATGTAGGGTCACTCCCTTAAAAATCTACTCTCCCTCACCCCACTACAATCATTTGCTAATAACTCCTTGGCTAGGGTGGGGACCTGCTGCCCATGGCCCATACTATCCTGGGGTTTTGTCGATTAAGTCTGCATGGGCCTTGTGCTACACCGAAGGTTCATGGAACATATCTCGGAACAGGAGTAGAGAGAATATTAATACATCCCCTAACTCTCAACAGTGAAGCTTCTTCATACAACAGAGTGTGATGCATACAGAAAGCTACAACTAGCTATATTTTAGAGAATAAGAGGCTGTAGAGTCCATGTCCCTGGATAGGACTCCTACACTAACCCTCCCCCACCCGCAGCTCGGGTACCACTGCAGAAGAGGAGGCAGGAAGATTTACGAGCCAGGCTTGGGGCATGAACATGAATAAGCAGGTGTTCAGACATCTGATAACTTGCTCATAGACTTGCAACAGTGGAGAGCTTTTGCCTTTTGCCTGCTTGCGTTCACTCTGGCTAGCAAGTGTATCTATCCTGATGCCATGGCATTCCTTCACTGACAACAAAACCAACCCTCTTTGAGTTCCAATATAGACTGAAGAGCATCAGTTCTCCAGGAATCCTCCGGGCCTTTAGCACCAGATTGGGGCTGCTGAGACACCCACCTTGAGGACGAGCACCTGCCAAATGTGAGACAGTCATTATTAGACTGTGTGGACCATATCCTGTAAGTCATCTAATAAATCCCCTTTTAATATATATGTACATATAGATACACACACATACATACATGTATACTCACTCCATCAATTCTGTTACTTTAGAGAATCACGACTAATGCAAACCCCAAACCCCAAGGGTTTTTTGTTGTTGTTGTTGTAGCAAAAGCAAGGCAGTTTATTTTATGAGCTTGCAAGGTCAGATACCGACCTAGACAAATGATAGGTGCACCAATTAGGCACAGAACAGTTTTCATAACTCTGAATGAACTGACTGAGCAACGAGGATTATAATCTTACACATCATCTGCAAAGCAGATTTCTTGAAGTAATATTGCTAAATCCAAACACAATATGCGGTTCCAGTTTCCCTGTTGCTGTGATAGAACCCTCTGACCAAACTCCACATAGAAGGGATATATTTGCTTTGCAGGTCACAGTTGCTCCTCAGGTGAAGTCAAAGTTGAAACTGAAGGTAGGAAACTGAAGCAGAAACCGTAGGGGAATGTGGTTTTCTGGCTTCCTCACTCTCTGGTTGGTGTTCAGCTAGTTTCCTTCTATAACTCAGGACCACCAACCACAGTGGTCTGAGTCCTCCTGCATCGATCAGCAATCCCCAGCATGCCCACATGCCAATCTGCTCTAGGAATTTCTTCAATTGAAGCTTTCCTCTCTGATAACTCAAGGCTGTGTCAAGCTGACAATTAAAGCTCACTAGGACATCTTACCTACCCCTTTTTATCAACTTGACACACAAACAATAACCTTCTAATTCCTTTTCCATAAGATCTCATGTTAATACTATAATATGAAACATAATACAACTTTAAAAGTCCCAATAAAGTACAGATTTCACTTCAAAGCTGCCAATCTCTTTGACACACACAGTCATTTCTTCAGCCACAGCATGACCAGCACACACAGATACTTTGTCAAAATACCACATGACTGGCCCCTAGTCCAATTCCAGTAGAATCTGCTTCCCTCTGAAACCTCATCAGCCAGGCCTCTGTCCTCTGTATTCCCCTCAGTTTTCCTACCTCCCAAGCTGTCACGGATGGCTCTGAGCACTGAAAGGCTTTTCCAGCTCTACGTTCCAAATGCTTCCACAATCCTAAAAAAAGAATTCTAGTCTAGTTCCTTTCTGTTGCTGTGATTAAACACTCGGACCAGAAGCAACACGAAAGAGGCAAGTTGATCTGGCTTACAGTTCCAGGTTACAGCTCATCACTGAGGGACATCAAGGCAGGACCCCAAGGCAGGAACCTGAAGCAGAAACCATTAAGGAATGCTGCTCGCTGGCTTCTCACTCTCTGGTCTAGGCTCAACAAGTTTCCTTATATAACCCAGTGCCACCTACCTGGGGATGGTGCTGTCTATAGTGAGCTGGGTCCTTCTGCATCAGTTAACCATTCCCCAAAGTCATCCCCACATGCCAATCTGATCTAGGAAACTCCTCAACTGAAGTTTTCCTCTCAGATGACTCTAGACTATGACAAGTTGACAAACTCACTAGGACACATGTCTTCAATGTTATAAATGTGTCTGTCACATTTTTACTTCTCTTCTCTTTTTACTTCTTGAATTTCTATACATTTGTCTCATTCTAAACATATAACTTTACAATAAACAGAAATGTTTGGTCTCCTCATAAAAAGATATGATATCAAAGCCTTCGAGCACTTCTGGTTATTCCCTGTGAGTCCTCCCTCCCAGAAATTCTCTCCACAAATTCAGCTCCTCACAACTGAGGTGTCTTGGAAATGTACGTGATCAGGTTTTGTCTTTATTCGGTTGGTGGGTGGGTAGGTTGGCTGCCTGGTCAGTTAGTAAGCTGGCTGGTGAGCTGCCTGGTTTCTCGAGTGTAAGCAGTCAAAATGACTAGGAAGGGACTTCTACTATTTGGTAGATGAGGAGAGGATGCTAATATCTTTCCACAGGACAGTCCTGCATGAAAGATCTTTGGGCGACAGCTCAGTCAGTAAAGTGCTTCTTGTGCAAGCGTGAGGACCTGAATTTAAACCTCAGAACCCATATAAAAAGCCAGGTATGGTGGCACATGCTTGTAACTCCACCACTGGACAGGTATAGACAGGAGGAGCCTTAGGGCTTGCTGGCCAGCCAGCCTGGCCTAATCAGTGAGCTCCAAAGGAATGACACCCAGGGTTGACCTCTGGCCTCCACACACATATGCCTCCACATGTTCATGCACCCACACATGTATATATACACATACACATGTACAGAGAGAGAGACAGAGAGAGAGAGAGAGCCTGCAACAAGAAATTCATAACCCTGTCCAAAACACTGAATTCATTACTTCCCATTCTATTCTTGGTCTCAGTCCTAAGCCACTGCCATCCAAGGGTATCAGCACTACAACAGCGTCTCCTTTCTCTATACAAGGAGACAGATCTCAGAGAACAGGAACACCACCACAGAGTGGGCTACTGAGCTGGATCTGCAGCTGCCTGAGTACTTCACTGATACGGTAAAGGGAGGAGCCCAGAAAATCTCTGGAGCATGTGGCTGGCTCCTCTGAAACCACCCAGTTGATTTCATCAGCTTTATTAATGGATCTATTGATCCAATGCTTGTCCCTGATGAAGATTAAAACATGAATGGATTAAAAATCATGGCTTCCATCCAGAGAGAGATGCAACAAAAATACCAGAATACAAGCTAGAGAGATGGCTCAGGATTTAGAATCCCAGGACCCACATGACAGCTAACAACTGTCCATAACTCCTATTCTAGGGGATCTGACAGCATCTTCTGTCCTCCATGGGCATTACATGACGTGGGTACACTAACATACATGCAGGCAATGTACACATACACAAAAAATAAAAATAATAAATAAAATAAAGTACCAGAATACCTGTGATGACCTCAAATAGTCTCAGGACAGAAGTCAGGACATTCCCAGAGTCCTGGAAACCAAGCTATTACCCCCATGTTTTTACTGGCAGTGTAAGCTATCATGCTTGGTACAGAACAGACATGTCTATAGTCTCATGTCCTTCAACAGCCCAGCATCCCTGGTACAGGACAGACACTTCTGCAGTCTCAAGTCTTCAGTCTGGCTATTTTTAAGTGAACTCAGAACCACAACAACACTAAATTGCATTCTAGAAACCCAAAAGAGGCAGTTAAATTAAATTCTGGGGTTTAATTTTCCTATTCCTGGCTTCCTAGCATTGCCTGTGGAGGCTCCTGTTTCCATTAGAGAGCCTATGCTGTGAAACTCGTGCCCACAGCTCTGCTCCTGGCTCTGTGGCCCTGGGTGCATCTGGGGCCTTCCTTGCAGTTACTCTGCACTGTGTCTAAGCATCAGCACTCATTCTGGCGTCACCTGCAGGTCTAGACAGCAAGAGAAGGATGTCAAGTAAGCAACTGGGAGAGGTGATGGACCAGCGCAGTACAGTCCTGCCTTCCAGAACAGCTCAGAAAAGGAGACAGGCTGTCATTTTCCAGGAAGATCTTCTCTAATCCTGACACAGAGGAATGCTTTAAAGACTCCCACAAGTCCTATCCTCAAGGCTTTCTGAGGTTCCACACAGCGAGCTGGCACCATGGTTGATGATACCTTCATGAGAATCTCACCATTGAAACAGTCCAAGTTCAGCAATGACCTCACAAGAAAAGAGACTCAAACACAGCCTTCCTCCTTTGCCTGCAATCCCTTTTGTGCCTTGGGACATCTGGCAGCAATCATAATTTAACTCATTTGGACTGAATGGTGTCTTATTTCCTCCCCATGTGCAAGCCCTCAAGAATGGCCATTAGAGGCACTCGCATGCCATCCAATGGCCCGCTTTGCTAAAAAAGTCTCGGTTCCTGTTTCAGGCTCTTGGAACAATCCCATTTTAGGACATTTTCTATCTGAACTGACTTTTCTACAATGTGCAGCACCTGCTTTCCTTTGACAATGATTGGGTGCCTTTCTGGGTCTCCTACTGGAATGTCCTTGGGCCACTATCCAATGTCCCTTCTCAACAGGTTAAGTAGGCAGCAGTCCTCAGGCCTACTGAGGAACATGGGTTCAATTGTAAAAAGTTGCCTCTGTATAATTTATTATAAATTTCTGAAATCACAAAATTATAGAAATTGAGGAAGCTTAGCCAGGCGTTGAGGAGGGCCACAGAACCACAGCGATTTCGATGCTCAGCTCCAGGGAATTCTTTGGGGTGTTATAATTATTCTACATCTTGTTTGTGGTGAGTGTTACAAGAAACTAAAGGAAGGAGGGATGACAGGAGAGGGAAATGGGGAAGGAGAAAGAAATCTTGCAGGTTCTGTCATGAGGAATCCAATATATATGTTATGACATGTCATGGAAAGGAATGGTGTGTGATGGAACAGGACAGATTGACATGCAATGGGATGGCATGGCGTGGCACAGAATTATATGGTATAGAATGGTTGGATGGTATGGTACAGTACAGTACGGTATGGTTTGGTATAGTACGGAATGGAATGGTATGATATGGTATGGAACTGTTTGGAATAATATGGTATGGTATGGTATGGTATGGTATGGTATGGTATGGTATGGCATGGCATGGCATGGCAAGGTATGGTATGATATGGCATGGTATAGTATGGTATGGTATGATATGGCATGGGGTGATATGGTACGGTATGGCATGGTATGGTACGGTATGGTATGGCATGGCATGGTATGGAATTGTTTGGAATGGTATGGTATGGTATGGTATGGAACTGTTTGGAATAGTATGGTATGGTATGATATGGTGTGGTATGGTATGATATGGCATGGTATGGTATGGCATGGCATGGCATGACATGATATGGCATGGTATGGTATGGTATAGAATGGTATGCTATGGTATGCTATGGTATGGTATGTCATGAAAGCAGAAGGTGATTATTTGGGACTAAGAAGGAGATTAGTAGAAGAGGGGAGGAAGGATGAGGTAGAGAAATGGATGGAGACAAAGATGAGCAAGTGTGATGATATATATGTAAAAATTTTATTTTGTATGCTAACTAAAAAATTAAAAAAGAAAAAAAAGCAAAATTAAAGAGTCTATTCATGAGGATACACTTTAAGCTCTAATGCCCAGGTCACAGGTGGTAGACCTGTGAATTATGAATTATGAATTATGAATTAATTCATAATTTCTGGGTGGGTGCCAGGTATTTGTACTTTCTGCCGAGCTCCCCGGGGTTTCCAGAGTGCAGTCAAGGTTAAAAGTGTGAGTGAGTAATGTTTGTTTGACATGGAAGGCTGTCTTGTCAGCAGTGCAGTGTCCATTTCCCAGGGGCAGAGTCTGTCAGTCAGGACATACTTGGCCCAATGGGGCAGGGAACTGGCTTCATGATCTGCTTCTCTAAATGACCCTCTTTCTTAGATACCATGTGATTTCTGCTGCTGAGGCACCAGTCTGTTTCCCAGAAATAGTTCTGTAAGACACAGAAGAGACCTGGGTCTTACGTTTCTAGAATATTTCAAATTCACTGTGGCTCTACACCACTAATCACAGAAGATAAAAGATTGTTTTTTAAAGGCACAATAAGCCTGAACTGCATAGCAAGACCACACTAGTCAACATGCTAATGTAGATGGGGAAATTTTCACATGGCCCCATCCCTAAATGGAGAGCTACAGGCAACCAGTGTGAGAGAAAAGTTCATTTCCCCCAAGAACAAGCCCCCCAATACCCCCAATAGGTTATCTAGTCCCAAGTGGTCAGCCCTAAACACATGTACATGCAAGCAACATAAAATGGACTATATATATAGTGAATTGAGAGGGAGTGAGGGAATGGGAGGAGTCGCAGGGGGAGAGTTTCTTTTTTTTTTTTTTTTCTTTTTTTTTTTTTTTGAGACAGGGACTTCCTGTACCAGCTGTCCTGGAACTCACTATGCAGACCAGGCTGGTCTCAATCTCAGAGATCCACCCACTTTTGCCTTCCGAGTTCTAGGGTTCAAGGCGTGTACCCCCATGCCTGGCAAACATGGATTTCTTAATGGATAGAACTGGAAATTTAGTGAAGTAACCCAGACTCTGAAAGACAAATATATTTCTCTCTCATGTGGATCCTAGATTATCATTTTTATTTGTGTGCATATGTGGATGGATATGGGTCATAAAACTAAAAAGAGCCATGAGAAGGAGAAGAGAGGCCATAGGTGGAAAAGGGGGTGAGAGAGTGACAGGAAGGAAAATGGAGCATTCGAGGGGCAGAGGAGGGTCAGCAAGAGGGAGCGGGGTGTGTGGAGCAGTTGCGTGGAGTGCCATAACGAAACCCATGATTTTCTACGCTAACTTAAAAATAAGCATTCACTAGCTTTATTATTGTTTATTACACTTTTCTTTTGAGATTTTTCTTTTGTAGATTTAAATACAATTGTAAGAAATATTTCAAAGATCTAGTGAGTGTGTTTAAATTACACTTATTTAGAGTGTGTGTGTGTGTGTGCGTGCGTGTGTGCGCGTGTGTGCGCATGCATGTACATGGTGAGGCTATGAAGGTCAGAAGACAACTGGCTACAGTCACTGCTGTCCTCCCGTCGTGTGGGTCCTGAGGACTGAACTCAGCGTGTCGAGCTTGGCAGTGAGTGCCCGTACCTGCTGAATCATCTCGCTGACCCTCTTCTGTATTCTTTGCCCTGTTTCCATAACATCTTGCAAAACTCTAATACAGTAAGACACACAGGATATTAATATTGATCCAGTCAAGGTACAGAAAAATTGCACTGTGCTCCCTTCCCTCCTGGCCTGCCTCCTGGCTAAGCTTCCTCCATTTCTATAATTTTGTGAAATTTATAATAAATTATACAAGAGGCAACTTTTTACAATTGAGTTATACCCTTTTACAGGTAACAAAAAGCCACTTCCTGGGACCTTTCTAGAACTAGAGACACTGTGGTCGGGCTCACAGCCCTTTCTGACCTGCGGTTCTGTCTTGAGACAGCCTGTCTTCATGCCAACCTAAGAGCAGTCAGGACAGGGAGAGAATTTTTGCAAAGCCTTTTCCTTGAACTCTGCTAACTTGTCCTTCCTGGGACAAACTCAGGACACTAGTTCCACCAGAGGCTCCTAAGGCTTCGATTTCAATCACTGGTCCTTGTTTGGACTACCGGAAAGTCCCCCGGGCAGTGGTCCGTTCCCTGCCCTGTGTGGCTTTTACCTACTCCCACTTCTCATGGGTTCAGACTCCCTGCTCTTCTCTCCTAAGGCCCAGCGTGGGTGGAGCACTGGTGCGCACACCGTGTGTGTTCGTCACCCCACCCCACTCTGCACTGCCTGCAGTGGGCTGTGACTCAGCTGTTACAGCTCTGAAATCTTTGGAGGAGGAATCTACAGAATGCTCCATTTCATACATCTGCTGTGTTCTTACTCCCCCCTTCTCCTAGTTCTTCCATTCTCCAGCCCGCTCTTACTGACTCCTCCCTCTCCCCTCCCCGCAGCATCTCCACGTCCACTTTCTTATCACACCTGTCCCATTACTCTCCATTCCCGCCCTCCCGGTCCACTTTCCACTTCTTTTCACTGCTTTGAAGCACTTCTAATTTGGGTCTCATTTTCCTGCTTCATTGCAGACAATTCTCTAAGCTTTCTGCCCCTCTGCCACTGAAGCATGCTGTTATGCAAATGGAAGCTTAAGGTGTCCTTCAGCCTCTGCAGGAGGCTGATGTCCTCCATCTGAGCCTGCAGGAAGTTATCTGTCCATTCTGCATTAGAGGACTGCACAAGCCCAGGGTAAAATGTGTTCTGTTGACTGAATCAATAAAGAGAAGATACCCATCTAGACTTGGTGTTTACTAAAATTCAAGGTGTGCAGATTGTCCTTGGCCCCGAACACTCTCCACTGAGATGTTGGCTGATTTTAGCTCTTAACTTGCAGCTGGAGAGGAGCTGACAGCTCCAGCAACAGGATCAATTTCCAAGTCTAGAAAGCTTTTGGCTGATGGGATTCTGTTAAACTAAAATGAAATCAATTTTTGTTCCTAGCACCTGTCTCTTTGCTAGTGAGAACAGATAAAACACACATAAAATTCAATCCTCAAAATGTGCTACTATTAGCCTCTGACCCCCCTCCTCCTCCGAGAATGTTTAATTTAGGGAATCAAGGGTAGAGATGGGCTAAATGGCTCCCCACGAAATGCACCCTGGTCGGCTCCTTTGCTCTTCATTGATCTGTGGGCAGATAGAACAGTAGGCACAAGGGCCTGGAGGAGGTAGATCAGCCCTCGCTGCCTCCCAGGGCCTGGCTGCTCTGCCTCTGTCCTTTCTTTCATGAAATAGATCTGAAACATCTGGGTCTGTTCATTTTCTCCACAACAGCAGAAGTTCCCTTCATGGAGCTTACATGTTACCAGATGGACGGACAGGCAGCTGCACACACCGAGGAGTAAATACTGAGAAGAGGCAGAGAACGGGGGAATGGATGGAGCCTGCTCCGTGGCGCTGGGCATTAGGGGAGGCATCTTACACACTGATGTGTTAGCAATGTTTCCTACCAAATACATCTGAGCCCAATATAGAAAGCAAGATGTTTAGTTCCAATGAGGCACTTGAGTCCTCCCTGGGGACCCTCAGGCCCAATCACAGAGCTTTGGGCTGCCTTGAACCCAGGTAGGAAACAGCTCACAGAAACCCATGATATGGGTTGTTAGGTTTTCAATATTTTTAGTGACTGTAAATATTCAACCTCTCAGGGTGGATTTAATTTCTGAAAATATCCAGCCATCACTCAGAATGGGCCTGCTTTCTGAAGTAGCCAAAAGGTCCAGAGTAAGCATTTATAACCCCCAAAACCAAGGAAGAAAATTGAATATGACCATTTTTTTTCTTATAGGGCTGCTACTTGCAAATGGTAATAGCTAATAAAGGGGGACTACAAATTGTTCAAACAGTCAGCTCACTTTGGGAATAAATAACTGTATTTCTAAAATGAACCCTTACAAAGAAGCTCTTATTGAGTCAGTGACTTCTGATGTGGACCTTGTGGTAGAGAGGCAAATGTTTTATATTCAAACAGACTTGAGACTGACCCAGATGTCACATGATGCACCTGTAACCACAGACAAGGTACTGGGGCTCTTGAACCTGAATTTGCTCATCTGTAGAGAGACAGAAATACCCAGACCCCATAAACATGGGAAGAAACTCAACATCATTGTGTTCAGGAAAGTGTAAAGCAAGATTATAGCAAGTTGCCATTTTATGCTAAGCAGGAAGAGCTATAAAAGTCGGGCAATACTGAGTGCTGGGAAGCATGTGGAACCACTGAATCTCAGACATACATGTGCATACAAGTACCTGAAAAGTGGCAATCCTTAACATAACATATATAATATTTATATATATTTATATAGAGAGAAATATAAATATATTTCTATTCCTTAGGACTCAAAGCTTCCACTCCTAGAGAGAAATTGAGGATCTATCTGTGCCCATTTCCTTTTAAGCCAGGGCAGCTAAAGAATTTTCAGCCCTAAGCAAAACAATTAATTAATTAGTGCAGGTCAAAGGTCACAGTGCGTAAGCTACAAGATGAATTCAGTGGGTAAAGGCAGCCAGGGGTTTTCCTGAAAATGAAAACTTTCATGCACTTGTGAGAAGCCCTTGCTTCACTGCAGGAGGAATTCTGCATTCAGGAAGGGTAAGCCTGAGGCAGAAGGAGAATGGATAGATGAGTATCATTGCAGGCAGTCATGACAACTGGGGTACCATCTCATAAAGAGGAAGTGGGTATGTCCTGGAGCACAGCATCTATATTTCCATCCTTCTTCCTTTCTTTTCTCCATCTCTTCCTTCCTTACTCTTTGTGAAGGGTAGGGATATCTTATGTACCCTATTTCTCTGGGAAAACTCTAGTACAATCCAGAAGGGCCTTTGGGTTGATATTCAATTTCTTATCCTTAATGATACTTACAAAGATGTTCACATCAATAATTCATTAAGCTGTAATTCAGCTTAATTCGGCTGTAATTTATGTACATGTGTTGTATTTGTATCAAAATCATTGCTTTCAAACTAACCCTAAGAAATTCACAACTCAAACTCAAATAGTGTACCTTGAACTGGACAGCTGGTGAGTGACTACACAATACTCAAATGTCACAATGTCATTTCCTCATGCCTCTTTTCAGGGATTTGTCATCGGCTCTTGACATTCTCTAAAGGCTCAAGACTGTCTATGAATCCCCACATCACTGTGCTGGTACCTCATTTTTACCTTCTCAAGTCTCTTTAGTGAGACCCTAAGCTTCTGGAGGGAAGGATTCATCTCTCTCTCACCTGTAAAGCTACCGTGGAGCACACAACAGACAGAGCTCAGTGGTGATTTCTTAGTAATAAATAAACCAGTCAAGTAAGAGTACTACTTTTCTAAATAGTGAGCCCCAAGTTGTGACCGGTCATGGTTTGAGATAACAAGGGCACAGTAGAGATTATAGTGACGGGGGAAAAATGGGGTGGGAGATGAGACATGTGCTAGACTCTGGAGGACAAAAGAATGTTGGTCGGAAGGCCTAAGGACAGGTGTCCTCTTTGTAGAAAATTCATGCGGTGTGGAGAGAGAAGGCTCTAGAACCTTGGGCATAGATCCTGAGCAGGGGAAATGTGAACTGAGAACACTGAGCAGAATAAAAGGAAAAATGGAATGAACAGTTTGGAATTGCTTTTCTGGCACACAGGAACCTGTGACTATTCTGCTTCTTCTGTATGAAAAGCCCACTTGCAAAAAGGGGGATCTGCAAGTTCCAGTTCTTCCAGCCAAAGGAGTCTCCTTGCCGGGAAATCGAGTTCTATGCGCTGCAGTTCCAAAGATGCTGACTTTGGACTGACTCTCACACTTCCTCTTTCCAGCCAGAGAGAAACACATTATTACCAAAGTCTTCACAGTCCTCTGTAACTAAGAGTGGCCCTCTTACAACAACCCCTTTGATTTCTATCCAGCAAGTATGGAAGCCAAGTTCAATGCAGAATTCCTTCACACAGGATGTAGAAGTCTATGACCCCAACACTGATTAAACTGTTTGGTCCACAGGGCTGAGTTACACTGTTCAATGATTTACACATTTGACACCAAGTAGGCTTGCCCTCTAGTGAATTAGACTGTCACTCTCTGTGCCCTGGGTTCACTCGTTTTAGCATCTAGGTTAATTAATGATCTCTATGACATTGCCAATCCCACCAGAGATGGCCCTCAGGGAATATGGTGACCTCTGCCTTCAGCCATTTTTCTGCCTTGTTCTCTAGCCAAACTTACCAGGTTTTTTTTTTTCTTTCGATTTATAGACTCCTGATGAGTTTTCCCAACTCTGTAGGGTCTTTTAACTTCTTTGAGGTTTAAACAATATTTCTACTTTATTCACACTAAAGTTAAACTAACTATACCAAACAATAATGTACGTCTTCACAAATATGAATAATTAAATATGAGTCATCAAAGAAACAAGGTATTCTATCTGGACAGAGTCAACTCAAACACAAAAAATGTTTGCTATACTTTAATACATTGCATACAAATATGTTCTCTGAAGAGGAACAAACTGATAATAAAGTATGCCAATAAAGAGAAATTATTCTTCACATAAAAGTCTCAGTAATTATTTCCTAAATCCTTGAGTGATAATCTAAAACTTTTAAATAATCTGAAACTTTATATAAGATACATATTTTTCTAAAAGAAATGTACTACCCAAAAAGAATAGTTTCCTCTCAAAACTGGTGAAAGTCAGAGACCACCTGTCAGTGCCACAAATTCGACATCTACACCATCACCACCACCCCAGGCTCAGGGACTATTCCAGAAGAGACTGCAAGAGTGAGGGCCAGAGGAAAGTGGTGTCTTCAGGACATGAGCTCACAATAGACTCTTACTAGTACAGCCCAGAGTGCATTTGAAAGCACTGTGCTGCTCAAGCTGGCCTGAAACCCACAGTACTCCTCAATCTCCCAAGGGCTGAAATTATAGGTGTGTCACACCATACCCAGTTACTCTGTGGCTTTTATCTCTTTTAGTTTATTACATTTATGAAGGAAAGTTAGAGCATCTCTCCATAACAGAATTGAATATTTAAAAAAAGATGGAATCAAGAAAAACCGAAGAAAATAGGAAGAAAAAAATGTTGGCATAAATGGTTGAAGCTGTGGCAATTTCCCAGCTGGATTCAGACTTCTCTTCATTGTTGATTCCCAGAGGCCTCTTCGGCTTGTCCTTTAATGGGTGAGGGAATGATCTATGCTTTGACCTGGAGTGAACTTGGGGTGACGGATGGCCTGGCCATTCTAATTACACTCCTTGTGTGTGAAGGAAGCTTCCCCCGCCTGTGTCCAAAGCTCAGCTCAGCTGGTTTCCAATTCCCACAAAGGCCAGAGGCAGCGCTCAGTGTGGGTTTAAATGCCACAGTGTCTCTTCATCTGCTTTAAAGGATGCTGCGCTTGGTAAATTCTTTGTCTTGAAATTCACAGTGAATGTTTCATACCTCAGTACAAGAACTCAAAAAACTGCACATTTGGATGCACATTTGGAAGCAATTATCCAACTTTGTAAGATTTTTTTTTAGTGGCATGTGTTCTTGAACAT
The DNA here is from genome assembly GCA_035773235.1 of Eospalax fontanierii. Lineage (NCBI taxonomy): Eukaryota > Metazoa > Chordata > Mammalia > Rodentia > Spalacidae > Eospalax > Eospalax fontanierii. The sequence continues at coordinate 53,947,270 of CM069542.1, read as the reverse complement.
CAAAGTAAAATTTCCTTTGAAAACAAAATACAAGCAAACCAAAAAGAAAACAAAACACACCTTCTGTCCCACAAAGAGGTAAGCATTGCTAACTTGTTCCTGAGTATTCTCCCAGCACATTGTCCATGAAGTGTTGTATAGATGAGATGTCTGCATTCCCCAAACAGCAGCTTATTAGGGTCTTAATCCCACTGTGATGGCACTGGGAGGTGATGAGGAGGGGGCCCCAGCCTGGGATTAGTGCCCCTGTCGAAGGAAGACATCAGAGATCCTGCCATGGTTTGAATGGGAAATGTCCACCACAGGCTCATATATTCGAATACTTGGTCCCCAGGTGTTGGCACTGTTTTGGAAGGTTGTGAAACTTTTATAGGTATGGGTCAGTGGGGTTAGGGGTAGGCCTTGAAGTTTATTACACAGACTCATATCTTTTCTCTCTCTCTCTCTCTCTCTCTCTCTCTCTCTCTCTCTCTCTCGTCTAGAAATGTGGAAATGTGGGCAGGCAGCCTCCACTTCTGCTGATACCCCTTAAACTGTATGGACTGTGTCCCCTCAAACCATGAGCCAACATAAACTTTCCTGCCTTGAGTTGCTTTTGTCAGATATTTGGTTGCGCCAAGTATAAAAGCAGTTAATACAGTTCCCTGTCCTTATTCATAGCAAAAAGAGGCCATCTGATCAGATAGTGAGAGGCAGCCCTCACCAGGAGCCAAACCAGCTGGTCAGCTGATGCCTTGACCTTGGACCTCCTACCTTCCAGCACTGAATAAATTATTACTGTTTAAATTCTTACCCTGCCCACAGTGTTTTGCTATAGTCACCTACACACACTAAGACAGTCTCCTAGTTAGTTTTCTATTGCTGTGATAAAACATTGACCAAAACCAACTCAGGGAGGAAAGGGTTTATTTGGCTTAGAGCACAGTCCATCACCAAGAGAAGCCAAGGCAGGAACTCAGGGCAGGGACCTGGAACACAGACCATGGAAGATGGCTGCTTACTGGCTTACTCCCCTGGTCCACGCTCAGTCTGCTTTCTTATACAATACAGAACCACATGCCTGGAGTGGCAATGCCCACGGTGGGCTGGGCCCTCCCACATCTCTCAACAGTCAAGGAAATGCCTCACAGATATGGCCTGAAGGCCAATTAGAGAGAGGAAATTCCTCCATTGAGGGTCCCTCTACCCACGTATGTCAAGTTGACAACTGAATCTATCCAGCACAGATAAGTATCTCTTTTTAAAATTCCTCTATGACTTTCTATCTCTCCAGTCACCTCTCTCTTACTCTATCAAGGTGAAAACTGTGCAATTTTGGCAAAAGAAATATTTATGTGGTAGATGTTCTCCTGTACAGCAGAGCTGAGAAAAGCAGGCCATCAGGTTGTTTGTATGGAAATCCAGTGCTGATTAGTTGTGTGACATTCGGCAGGCCACTTATCTTCTCTGGGTCTAAACTAGAATTAGGTGCATGGACGTTCTATTCCAAAGGCTTCTGTGGGCTGAAGTCAGTACAGCTAGGATCTCAGGGGCTTGTGGCTGCCAGTCCACTTCAGGCTCAGAGAGTCCCCATTTCAAGAGAGTAAGATATAAAGACTGACAGAACAGGACAACAGGTGTCCTCCTCTGGCCTCCAAGCATGCACAGGCATGTGCTCCTGCACACACACACACACACACACACACACACACACACACAATAATAATAATAAATAAATAAAATGACACCAAAATCACAGTCTATATAGAAAAAAAATGATAAATTAGACTTCACTAAAATTACATTTTCTGTTCAGAGAATGAAATGAGAAGCCAGAGACTTGAAGAGACTATTAAGAGAATATTCATAAAATATATGCCCAATAGAGGAGTGAGTGGTCTTCTAGAGAGACAAATCGTAGAACTCAGCAATAAGAAAACAATCACCCAATTAAAAATAGCAAAATACACAAAAATCTATCACCAATTAACAGACGTATGAAAGCATACTCAGTACCACATCATCAGAGAACTACAAACCAGTGAGGAGATATTGCTACACACCCACCAGACCAGCCAAAGTCCAAAATCCTACAGCACTAGATGCTGGCATGTGTGCGGAGCAACAGACTGCACTCACGGCCACTGGGAAGAAGCGGTAAGGCAGCGGCTCTGGAAGACGGCCCATCCACTTCCTGCAAACCCAAATTACTCCTCAGGGCCAGCTGCTGAACTCCTTGGTATTTACCCGAACGAGATAAAAATGTATGTCCCCACAAAAGAATCTGAACATGGATGTGAATGGCAGCTTTGCACACAATTGTAAAACCTAGAAGCAAACACGATGTCCTTCAATAGGGGAACAATTAAGCTCCACATACATACAAATACATACACACATATACACGCAGACCACAGACACACATATATACACACAGACACACACATACATACATATATACACACAGACCTACACACAAATATCCCATACACATGTGTACACACAGACACACATGTATACATACATCTATACACAAAGACACATATACATACACATACACATGCATGCAAATGCATATGCACACACATTCACATACATGCACACCCGCACATGTATGAACACATACACACATGCACATACAAGCACATACAACTGCATGTGATGTAACAAGAAAGGAGCTATCACAACATAAAGAGACATAGAGAAGGCTTAAATTTATGTTGCTAAGTGTAGAAACCAAAAGGCCATTCTGAAAAGCTGCATCCTACATGGTCCAAAGAAGGAACAACTCCAAAGATGGTGAGAAAAGCCAGCTGGGAGAGGGAGAAGGATGAGCAGGTGGAGCACAGAGAGTTTTCAGGGCAGTGCAGCCACTATGTCTGATGCTGTCGTGACTGAACACCTATCATTATCCTTTTGTGAAACCCACAGACTGTACAGTGTTAATGACAATCAGGACTTTAATGCAATGTAACTGTATGGGTTCATCAGCTGTCATAAACTCACCAGACTGAAGCAAGACGTTAATAACAGGGGAACAGATCTCAGAAGAGGAGTAGAAACAATGGAAGGGCCAGACAATGAGTAGGAGCACCATGAAACACTGTTCTCCAGACATGGCTCTCCACAGATGAACCCTACCAGCTACAGGACCTGCTCGACATTCCAGCATGTGGAAGGTGCTATGCATGTTACCAGAGGAAAAAAAAATAACCATCAACTTTACCCAGCTGTGAATCTTGTGATGCAAAATACAACTGGTCTGGCAAGATATGACCACTAGTGAAGTCGTGACATGAATATTATGGGAGTAACCAATCACTTTCTACTTGGACTTAAGGTCTGCTTCCTAGGATGGAGCCCATACCTGACACTGATAGCACAGTTAGGAACCAGAGGCCAGGTAGGACACAGGGCATAGGGAAGAACCTAATACTAGATATAATATTAAGCTGACTCCCATAGAGTAACACATCTCTCAGTTCTCACTAGGGAAGTTTCCTTATGCAGCAGATGATGATGAACACAGAAACCCACGACTGACCAATGTGCAGAGAACAAGAGGCTGCAGAGTGCTCATCCCTGAGCAGGACATCTATATCAAACGTCTGCCTCCTCAGGCAAGGAATCATTGCAGAAGAGGGGGTGGAAAGATTGTAAGAGCCAGAGGTAGAAGATGAGCACAAAGAAATGGAGTTTTCCAGACAGCTGGTCAGTTACTCACAGCAATGGAGACAGGTGACTGAGCCCACCCCTATGTGCATATGGCCCGCACTAACTGGACTCTGCAGATTAAGAGGAGGACATGATGTTGGGAAGGAGATGAGACGGGGTTCTGGAAGGAGTTGTGGGGTGAGGGGTGGATATAATCAAGATACATTATATATGTATGAAATTTTCAAAGAATAAATAATGTTTTAATTAAGTGAGAAAAAGAAAAGAACAGGAGGTCTGAGCCCGGGTGGAGGGAGCCCGGGCTTTCCACCCCTGTTCCTACAAACTGAACTTCTTTGACAGTGCTCATTCAACAAAGGTCTTCCGGCACTTGAACTCTTCCACAGCACTCATCTTTCTGGCATCAGTGAAAGAGTAAATGGACAGACACTACAGCATAATTTTCTCTTTTCTCCTAACTATGTATTGCAATGTTTTGCCATTAGCTGGGGATGCGACCCTGTTGATTGAGAGCTTGCCTACCACACACGAAACCCTGAGTTGGATCCCCAGCACCACATATACCAGCTATAGTGGCACATGCCTGGAATCCCAGCACTGGGAACGTGAAGGCAGGAGGATCAAAGTTCAAGGTCATCCTCGGGGACATAGCAAGTTTGAAACCAGTCTACGTTACATAAAACCGTTTCTCAAAACCAAAAAAAAAAAAAAAAAATGACAGGGGCTGGAGAGATAACTCAGCAGTTAAGAGCACTGACTGCTCTTGCAGAGGACCCAGCTTTGATTCCCAGTACCCACACGATGGCTAGCAACTGTCTGTACCTCTAGTTCCGGGAGATCAGACGCTGTCTTCTGACAGCAGGCATCGCACCGTATGGGTGCAGTGAGGCACATGCAGGTGATACACTCATACACAGAAACAAAATTAATGAATAAAGTTTTAAAATAAATACATATATGGGCAAAGAACACATTGAATTAATAAAAATATAAAAAAGACAGGACTAAGCAAAATACCTTGATATACATATAAGAAGATATTATGGTGAAATCTATTATGTTACCAATAAAAAGGAAATGATTTATCATTCCCAGATAAATAAGATAATACTTGAAGAAATACTCAGGGAAAAAGTGGTACGTGTGTGTGTGTGTGTGTGTGTGTGTGTGTGTATGTATGTCTGTGTGTGTGTGTGCATGTCGTGCCAACATTATTTCAGCTATGTTGATTTCATTCTCACATAAAGAGTAAGTGATTATATCACTCCACTGCTGTTAGATATTTAAGTTGGTCCCAAATTTTAATAAGCAGTAAGGACCACTCCTAATGTTCCATTTGCGTCTTTTTCAAACCAGTGATTCTTTGGGTTGGGCCATATCAGCTCTGCCACTCTCTATGATTCCCGCACTGGCAGGCACTGCATATCTAAGTATGTTTCAACACTATACTTCGGTGTCTGTCACTCCTAAGATGCTTGCACATTCACACCGAAGAGCTGCTGTTCACACTTTGACGTCTGCAGAGGAACTAACTGCTTATTCAGAACACTTGAGAAGGCAAGAGCAGTATGTACGTGAGCCTGGGCTCCTTGCCACCATGGTACCAAAGCTGCTGCGTTGCATCCTGGATCATGCAAGTGTCTGAACACTTGGTCCTCAGCTAGTGACACTGTTTTGGGAGACTGTGGAACATTTGGGACTTGAGACAGGTGGCAGGTGTGAGTCTAAGAGGTGTGGCTACAGGGTTAGAGTATCCCTAGCTGTGACTTCCTGCTCTGCCAGGGTGTCACCAGATCACGCCAAACTCCCTGGAGCCCCAGCTGCCATGACAGTGTGAGCTAAAATAAATCCTTCTGCCCCAAGTTGTTCCGGTCAGGTGATTTTTTTCCTCCAGCAATGAAAAACAACTTCCACCCAGAGCAGAACCTCCTTTCCCTCACCTTGGGCTCTCCTGCTGAGCCACTTGCCTCAGGAAAGAGATAAGGAGTAGATGCTGGTGAGGAGTCCCTTAAGCTTGCAGGAGAGCCAGGACTACAGTCACATGACTGGATCCATGTACTAGGCACTGACAACATTGGCTCGACATTTCTATCAAAACCCATTATTTGAGCAGAGCCAGGAAATGTCATTCTATTGACTCTAGATTTCATTTCTTTTTCTTCCTCCAGCTCAAGGAAATAGTCTTGCTCCACTTGGCTTTTAAAAATAGAACTTGAGGGAAGAAGCTGATGTGACCCCTTGACATTTCATAGAGAACTCAGCAAACAAACTCTTCAAGTTTCATACTGGACACTTACGAGGTGTCGGCCAAGCTCCACTGTGCTTGGTACAGCTGTTGCTAAATTGCTTTCAATTGAATAATGACTACTTTGTTGAGGCCAGTACAAATCTCACAATCAAGACACTAATTTGTTTACAGGAAGTAGATTCGAAGCAATTTGAATGAGTTCTCAGAGGGGAAAAAAAAAAAAAAAGAAAGAAACAGTCCCCAGGGTCCCAAGCTCTAATCTTAGGAAGCAAAAGCAACATTTGTATCTCTCGCGCCTCCTCAGTCAGAGGCAGACACCCTTCACAGACTATTGCGCCTCACTTTCCAGAAATAAGATTGGAGTAAGTAGTGAGTGGCATGTTGAGTAAGGAGACAACTTGGCTACGGTCTAGGGAAGATGGCTCAGTCTATAAAGTGCCTCCTGTGCAAGCATGAGGACCTGAGTTCAGATGCCCGGCACTGACATGGGAAAAAGATAGCTAGGCATCAGGGTGCATGTCTATAAACCGAACTGGGGGGTCAGGAGGTGAGGAGACAGGCAGGTCCCTGGAGCTCAAGGTCCAGCCAGTCCAGCTGAGTGTATGAACTCCAGGTTCAATAGGATAGCATGCCTCAGTAAATAAGGTGTCAAAACCTGGTGCTGTGGTACACACCTGTAATCTGGCACCCCAGGAGGTAGAGGCAGGAGGATCAGGCGTTCAAAGTCATTCACTACATAGTGAGTTCCAGGATAACCTGGGATACATAAGAACCTGTCTCTAAATAAATACATATGTAAATACAACGGAGAGCAGCTAAAGAAGACAGTCAGCATTGACCTCCAGCCTCCATACCCACACACACATGCACATGCACCCACCTATCCACACACCCACAAACATATGCATACATACAAAGCAAGTTATTTCAAAACACAAGAATAAATAAAACTTGCATGTATCTCTGACAGAGAAAGGCCACTGGCATCTCAGTGTCTAGAAACATAATCATCTGCGCTTTCTTAGAGAAAGGTCATAGGATTCACCCCAGAGCCTCACTGGACACAGGAAGCAGTTGTGTAGTATAGCCCTTTCATCCAGGTTGGACCATGACCATCACCATTTAAAAGCAAGTATGGTGTAGAAGTAAAGAAGAGTAGATTACTATAGAACTACATTTTCTTTTTAATGTAGTAATTAAGTTATTTTTATGTGTATAAATGTTTTGCCTACAAGTAGGTGCAACCATGCATGCAATGCACAAAGAGGCCAGAAGAGGATGTCAGATCCCCTGGAAATGGAGTTATGGATGGTTCTTACCTGCCATGTAGGCAGGTGCTGGAAAATGAGCCTGGGTCCTCTGCAAGAGTAGCCCGTGCTCTTAACTGCTGAGCCATCTCTCCAGCACCTGCTATATAACTACATTTCCTTAACTGAATTGCTTTCTGACAGACACAAGCTTCTCTTTCAGTGTCTAAGATGTGATAAGCACTAGAGATTACACAATTTGATTCTCCCCGGATCAAAGAACTCAGACCAGACATTTGCTGAAGTTATGATTCTCATACAGAAGCTGATGTTTGCAAGAGCTTTAAGCCCTCCAAAATGTCAAGGTTCAGGCAGCAACACACTGCCAGAGGTGGGATGTCATTGCTCACCTTGACATTGGAAAGAGCCTGACCTTTACCCACTGAGAGTCCATTTCTACGAACAAAATGAAAAGGATGTTGTATATGAGCAAAAAAGTGCACTTCATTGTGGGTTTAGAAGTTGCAGACAGAAATTTGCAAATATCCCTGCCATCGAAGGACTACAATTTAAACATTAGCATCTGCAACTCTCTTTGCCCTTAAATTTCAAGGGCTCTGATTTAGTTTATTGCTACTATTTTAATTCCCATGAGCCAAGGGACAATTTTGATTTATTTTGATCCCCATAGCAGAGGTAAAGAAATTAGTCACAGCCCTGGGTAGCTGGTGTCCAAACATGCTTCCCCGTGTTGGCTTGCATCACTCAGAGTCAACATCGGAGCTCTAGAACGTCTCCCAAAGCTTGGAAAGTACTCTTCAGCTACTCCATTCAAACCTCCTCATAAAATTTGCAGCTTCTGGGGGGCTGCAGAGATGGCTCAGTGGTTAAGAGCACTGGCTGCTCTTGTAGAGGACCCAGGTTTGATTCCCAGCAACCATATGGCAGCTAAATCCATAACTCCAGTTTCATGGATGCCCTCCTCTGGCCTCCATGGGCATTGCACACACAGTGCACTTACATACATGCAGGTGAAATGCTCATACACACAAAATAAAAATAAAAATGGCACTTCTTTGTCTCAAAAAAACCAAAAAAAATGTTATTCTGGGGGCTGGAGAGAGATGGCTCAGTGGTCAAGAGCACTGGTTGCTCTTCCAAATGACCAGGATTCGAGTCCCAGCACCCACATGGCGACTAATAACTGTTCCAGGGGAATCCAGTGCCCTCTTCTGACCTCTATAAGCATTGCATGACATGGGTGCACTTACACACATGCAGGCAATACACTCATACACATAAAACAAAAATAAAACATTTTTAAATGCTAATCTGGGGCCTAGGGAGAGATGGTTCAGTGGGTAGGAGGAGCTGAGTTTGAATCCCAAATACCAGATCAGGCAGGGATAAATATCAGATCAGGCAGGGATATGTATACACCTGCAGTCCCAGTGCTTGGGAGGCAGAGACAGGAGAATCACTGGGGCTTCCTACCCGCCAGCGAAGCTCAAAGTTCAGTGAGAAGCCCCATCTCAAGGATATAAAAGGGAGAGTGATAGAGAAAGATACCCAACATCCTCCCCAGATTTCTAAGCAAAGTACAACTGCATACACATGTGCATATAACACACACACACACACACACACACACACACACACACAGTTATTTTAGGCTGGAAATGAGCTCAGTTGATAGAATGCTTGCCTAGCATACATGAAGCTCTGGGTGCAATCCCAGCAACACAGAAATTGGGTGTGGTGCCGAACATCTGTAATCTCAGCACTCAGGAGGTGGAAGCAGGAAAATCCAGAGTTGAAGGTCATCCTCAGTTGTAGAGCAGTTCAAGGCCGGCCTGAATCACATGAGACTCTCTCTCAAATAACCAAGATAAAAATTTTAACAGTGTATTCAGACCTATTTACCTGTCTGCTTCCCAGCCTAAGTGGGGACCAAGGGATGAGAATGTGTCTGCAGTGTGCTAGGGCCTCCAATGTCACTGTTCTGTCACTTGAGCCTTATGACCCAGAATATCCATGATGCACCAAGTCTCCATGGAAACCAGCAAGGCTGTGCAAAGCCTCTGACAAGCTTCAATGGGAGCAGCTTTCTGCAGAGCTGGAAGGTTTAGGAACAGAATGCTGCCCCCTCTGTCAGCCAAACGTTCTCCTCTGCAGAAGTGGCTCCCAGCTGACAGCTGGTAGACAGAGCGCCTGGCCTGGCCAAGGCACATCCTGTGGCTGGGTGGCCTGAGCTGCTCATCTTGAATGGGATGCTGTAGGACACAGTGACTCACATGACTGGAGATGTGCTAGAGAAGAGATCCGCATCTCTGAGTATTCATGATTCAGTGAACCCAACCGGAACAGCTCCACATGGCACAGCAAGCATACACCTGATCCTCCTGTGCACAACCCCTGCCTCAGTCTACCTGTGCAAATAGTGGGAAATTCCTTCTGACTCTGACTGAGGGAGCAAAAAAGACTGGCCTTGTTGATGGACGGTTCCGAATATGGAAACAGACTACTGACAGCCCTGAAATTTTAGGAGGAATGTCAATTAGTGCATTGTCTTCTGGAGAGCAGTAGTCAGAGGTGAGGACTTACACTGATTTTCATGAGTTACTAAGGTTATGGCAGTTGGGCAGGGACTTGGAAAGGACAAGATTGGAAGATGAATGGTTAGAGGTGTGGGTGAGTCTGAGAATACCCACAAGATATGGAGGCACGTGTGCACATGTGATTGTGGGTTTCATCCACAGAAGAGGTTCCAAATGGCTAAGTGTGAGCAGCCACTTTGCGCAGTTCCCTAGCATTTGGAAAAGGTTTGGGTATTGGGTATAGGGATTCTACATGCACTCACCAACAGGTTTCTCTCCACCAAGGTCGATCTAGCTACCACCACTGCTTAATCTCTCAATCCAAAGACCCATGTCAGATGTGTGTTATACTGCTGCTCCCTTGGAAGGTCAGCAGCTGGGCTGGTCATTGTTGATTATCCTTGACATCTCTCACAAGTGAGTCATGATAGAGACATGCATTAATCTTTCTTTATACAAGTGCTCTGTCCTGTATGAATTCCTGTGTGCATGCAGAATGCCTTGTGGGCCATCATTCCATACAATATTACAACAGAAATGAAATGGTGGCCTCAAGCCTTTGGTGATTGTCTTTTGTCTTAACGAAAACCCTTACCCTAGTGAGGGAGGTCATATTCAAGAGAGCCTAATGGCCCAATGGCATAGCTTCCTTTGAAGGCTCAGCTATGATGTCACTTGGGGAACATCCTGAGAAGTTGAGGTTCTGTCCTAAGAACTAATGTGTACTTGGTATCAGCATCTAGTAGACCACTGTTTTCTTTCATTGCACTCAAAAGACCCGAGTCCAAGAACAACTGAATGAAATGAAAGGCAACTTCACTGTTAGTGCTAAAAATCCCCTTGCACAATTTCTGGTTTCTGTCGTTGTACATCTATGCTATGCTGGTTTGGAGACATTCATTCTTAGGGAAGGAATGCTTCTACCAGAGACAAACAATGGTTCCATTACAATTGCCTTGGGCACTACTGAAGTCTTCATGCCTCTGAACCAACAAAGAAGGGTTCTTCTGTGCAAAATCAGATATTGGCTCCAAGAAGCCTAATTAATACTCACAAAGGAGAGAACATATATATCATTATATATAGAAGTCAGTAGTTTGTAAATTCTGAGATTCTCCTGGTATCCCCTGTTCAACAAAAGTAGCCAGACATGACCAGTGTGAATTTGGATCCATTAGGATTCAAGATTTGAGCCATTGGAACCAATAAATAACCCCAACCAGCTTAGGTCCTGGACTGAAGGAAGAGGATGTTACAGTAAGCAAGAAAGATATATAGGTAAATAGATTTGGGTACCGAGATTTAACAGATAGTACAGAAGGTGCCTGCACACCTGTGCTCTTGACCGTTTCCCCTAATGTCACTTGCATTGTTCTGGAGCATTTGCCAACACTAGTATCTCACCAGTAACTAAACCCTAGGCTTTGTCCAGGTTTCAGTATTTTTCCACTAATGTTATTTTTTTCTGTTCCAGGATCCTGGATTTAGTTGCCATATCTCCTTAGTCTCTTTGGTCTTCCAAAGTTTCTCTGTCTTGCCTGTTTTTCATGACCTAGATAATTTTGAGGAGTATTGATCATAGATATTGAAAGATGCCCCTTGCTTTTAGCTTTTCTGGAATTTCTCTCATGATTAGGCTTAAGATGTGATCTTCTGGACTCATAGGACCTAGGGAAGAGCATTCCCAAGGTGGAGGGTCTTCTTTTTGAATCCTATCACAAGATATGTACCAGCCACGTGGTGCCATCACTGATGTTGACTTCCTCTCATGGTCAAGGTTAGGAATGTCAGTTTCATCTCTGCCAAGTTGCTGTTTTTCCTCTCCATTGTGCATTCATTAGAAGTGAGTCCAGCTAACCAGGTCCAGCTCAACCTTCAAAGGTGGGGTAGTGAGAGAATATGCCTTCTTCCTCAGGGATGGGAAGTGTCCCCTATGTCATCAGGAATTGTTCTGTAAGAGCTGCCTTGGGCTGGGACGATGGTTCGAGGTTAAAGTACCTGCCACCCAAGCATGAGGACAAGAGCTCAGATCCCCAGAACCCACATAAATGCCAAGTGGACCCAGTGGCTCTCTTGTAATTCCAGCCACAGGAAGGGAGAGACAGAGAATCTTCAGACCAAACCGGCTAAGTAAGCTAGTCAGATTGATGAGCTCTGGGTTTGACTGAGGGACCCTGCCTCAATGGTGGAAGAGAAATAGAGGATGATTCTTGACATCAACTTTAGATCACCTGCCTGTGCACATGTGCATGCAGACTTGCACACACATGCACCCACACACATTTGAACACATACATGTCTGAAAATGGAAACATACAGTAGCTGATATTTTAGTATGGATGCATCTATACTTCATTATAACTAAAAGTAGGTTAGGTGTGGTGGTACACCCCTTTAATCCCAGCACTCAGGAGGCAGAGACAGGTGGATCTCTAAGGGTTCAAAGCCAGCCTGGTCCATATCATATACTCTAGGCTATCCAAGGCTACACAGTGAGAGCCTGCCTCAATAATAATAATTTCACTAGTTCAAGTTGGAGCATATTATTTATTAATTTTGTTATTTCAAATTGTTTAATTTGGGCCATAGGTAGAAATTTCAGCTTCTCCGCCTTTTGTGGAAAGTCTGAAATTCCTTATTTATGTGAAAGACGGTTGCATCTAATTAGATCAAAGTATAAAATTGCCGCTGCTATCACTTTCACATTTGCAAGCTGTGTATATGGATGCTGAGTGCACAAAGAGGTGAACCACGACATTGAGCTCTTCTCTCTCATCTCCAAAGCCTCACTTCCATGCTGGGTTCTGTGATGTCTGTGCTAGATTTCTGCAAACCCCATTTCTCCTTTGTCAGTGAGCTTCCTGGTCTCCTGCCAGTAGGGGGCAGTAGAGGGCGCTCCGAAAGCCGAAGGACGACTGGGTTCCTCCCTGCTTGCATATCTGCCACTACCATTCAGCAAGGACCCTTCACCTTTGAGGCGACAGTTACTTCCGCTCCTATTCCAGACTTTCAGAGCCAGAGTTACATGCCATCTCAGGGACACCAGGGGCGGCAGAGAGCTCTCACTCCTTAAAGATCTCAGTGCCCGTGGCAGAAAGCCTCCACTGAGACCCCAGCTTCTAACGCAGCCTTTCCTTCACAGCTTTGCTTTTACGAGTCTCTAAACCATATGTAACACATTCTCTCCATGAAATTGCTGTCCATACGAGTTCAGCCTGGGTTTTCTTGCCTGGATCTTCACAGATATGGAAATAAAATATGTAAGCATGTAACTAAATCATGGCCAGTACGATGCCAAATGAAAGCGGTTGCATTGGGGCAGCGAGTTCAGGGAACTTTATCTGTCCTCCAACAGCTCTGAAACCCTGCTGTGATGTAGTTCCTTAAGCCTGTGCCCTTTGCGGAGGACAGGGTGTACCTGGGGCAAACTACCTCCCTCATGGAATTATAGGTAAGCAGACCGATTTATGTAACTCGTTAGTAATGGCCAGGTGGGCAGGGACAGAAAGTGAATCGCTAGAAGAAAAACTAAACGGAATACTGAGAGATGCTCGCCATCAGAGGAGGATATTTTCTGGTAACAGAAAAAGCAATTACAGAGTTCAAAGACAGCAGTGACACGCTATTGCATTAGAGTTGGGGGTGGGATGCATATGGTGGTGCACCTTTAATCCCAATACTTGGAAGGCAGAGGCAGGTAGATCTCTGTGTGATCAAGGCCAGCCTGGTCTACATATTGATTTCTAGGTCAGCTGGGGTTACAAGGAGACCTTGTCTCAACCGCTCTCCCCCCCCAAAAAAAAGTTTAGAGCAGGGAGGTAGGGAGATGCTTCAAGCTTGAAGAACAAGCTTGAGAACCTGAGTCTAGAGCTCCAGCACCCACATAAAGACTAGGTACAGCAAGTACCTGTAACCCAGTGCTAGAGTAGATGGCAAGACAGGCAGATGCCCCCCAAATTGCAGACTAGCTTAGTCTAATCCTTAAGGTCCAGGTATCAAGCCACCCAACATCAACCTCTGGCCTATATGCACACACACACTCACACACACACACACACACCACACACACACACACGCACACACACTCACGCACACACACACACACGCACACACCCATGCACACATATACACACGCAGGCATGCACATACACATTCTGTCTTTTTCTTTCCCTTCCATTCACAAATAGGAGGTGCACAAGCAAACTTGATATATCCAGGAGAAACAATCTAGGCTTCCAAAAGCCTAGAGAAATGTTGGTCTGACTTTCTCAGCAGCTCAAAGGCAGGCATTAGCGGCCTCTGCTGGCTAGGATGAAGATGACAAGACAGACAGCTTGCTAAGAGCTACAAACTGAACTGTATCCACCCAAACTCCCTGTTGAAGACCTAACCACCAGCCTGTCAAACTGTGACTACATTAAGTTAAAATGAGATCTTTGGGATGGCCCCTAATCCAATATGACTAGTGTCTTTAGAAAATGAAGAAATCAGGACACAAGAACAGACAGAAGAGAGGTGAAGATGCAGGAAGATGACATCCACCAACAGAGAAGACAGGAGCCAGCCTGGTGGGCACAGCAGCACGAGACTTTCTCCACAGCATGGTAAAATGAGTTTCTGTTCTACTTTTATTTATTTGTGGGGGAGGGATGCACACCTACCATCAAGGACATGTGCAGGTCAGAAGAAAGCTTCCTGGAGTTGGTTCTCCCTCCACCATGTGGGTCCCAAGATCGATCTCAAGTCATCAGACTTGACAGCAAGCACCTTTACCCACTCCCTTTTTATGTTCCTTAACCCAGGCTGTGGCATTTTGTTATGGAAGCCTCAACAAACTAATAACCTGAGTGCTTTGGCCACAAGACCTCTTGCTAAGACCCCACTCCAAAACCAGATGACTTTTAGATCAGTCTGGGACCTAAATTCTTACCAGGTCACCTACTCTGAGTGAACTGAGCTAGACAAAGAATTCTGTACACAGGTCTGATGTCTGGCTGCCTTCAACCCAACGTGGACCAGCTTCCTACTTCCAAGATCATGTGGCAGTGTGGCAGGAAGGAAATAGTAGTAGCTCTGGATCCCACAGGCCTGTTCTCCATCCTAATTGCAACAGTCCCTGTATGAGAAAGCAAACAGATTCCTAATAACTATAATAAATATAAATAAAATAAAAATAAGTCAATTTTAAGGTGACACCAAAGATGTATGTGTACATATATATACACTTGTGTGTATGTGTGTGTGTACGTGTGTGTGTGTGTGTGTGTGTGTGTGTGTGTGTACCCAGGAAAATCCATACAAGCACACAGAAGGCAGTCACACAAGTCAGAAAGAGAATCTTCACCAGGAATCAGACGCTGATCTTGAATGTCTAGCATCCAGAACAAGAAAACAACTGGTGTTAAACTGCCCAGTCTCAGAATGCTGTGTGGCAGTGTGGAACAGCTGCTGATGCACCCTCCAGCTTTCTGTCTGAAACCTCCATGGATACAGTTTAATTTTCATTTAAAAAGAATCACTGTGCTTGGTAAAGAATTCTAAACTCATCTTTTCTTTCAGTCCTTTCCTCTGCGTGCCTCTGGCTCGCCTTGTTTCCAACATGAAGTCTGCTGTCGCTCTTATATCTGTCCTTTGTGTTTCTTCCTCTGACTGCTTTTTTCTGATAGTCACAGACTTTACCTTTTGTAGCAGTTTTTAAGTTTGCTGAAGAACTTGTCAGTAGACACAGAGTACTTCCTCACACATGCTCTATGGACCTACCGGCTTCTCCTGCTACTCACATCTTGCATTCGTGTGGTAGATGTGTTACAACGATTATTGTTAACTAAAACTTTAGACTTCACTCTGTGTTTCATAGGTCTATGGGTTTTAACAAATGTAGGATGCCATAGACCCACCATTGAAATACCATTACAAATCATTTTACTGCCTTGAAAATCCTTTTGTTCATCTCCAACCCTCCTTCCTCCTCCTTGAACCACTTTCCCATCCCTCCCTCCATCTCCTCAGACACTCCCTTTCCCTCCCTCTCTTCTTGACCCATGGACCACCACCGATCTTTTCACTGACTCTGCATCTATGTCTCCCTGGCTGCTTTTTCATTTACTGCAGTAGACTTTACATGTAATAAGATTTACCATTTGAACCACTGATAAGTGTACAGTTGCATGAAGTACATTTGCAATTCTGTATGACCATATTCACTATCCATTTCCTAAACAGAAGCCATGTAATAAAGCTACTGCTGATGAGTCCTGTGTTTATTTCCCTGGTGAAGGGCAGCCCCAAGTCACGAACAGAGGAAGCCTGTTTTTCTTATGATTAGTTTCAAGAGGTTTTATTATTTTAAGGAGACCTCTTCAGCATGCCAAACTTTTAACTCTTTTTCACTCTTCATATATAAAATAAATCCTTTAATTGGACACATTTATAACTGGTGACAGGTCTAGGCTCTGACAGCTTTATGGGCAAGTTCTTCTAAACGTTCAGCTGGATAATTCTCCACTATATAAACAGTTCTTCAGCACAGAAATGTATGGAAACGATCCCTAATTAATTTCACAGACTGCCATATAAATGTCAAAACTGGACAAAATAAGAGTGTACATCAGAAACACCTTAGCATAAATAATGCTCTAAATGAAAATCTAAGTAAGATATCAGCTTCCTGTCAGAAGACAACAATGAAATGATACAGTCCATTTCTTTCATAGATCAGAAAACTAAATGGTCACTTCAATGAGCTTTGTTTAGAACTAACATCTCTTCTTTTTAAAAATGTTTAACATAGATGTGTAAAACGTTCTATGATAATATCTATGTGAACACAGAGAAACGGCCTATCTACTAGTATTTCTTAACACATACCCCAAAGAGTTCATTTCTGAGAGATTTTATTAGGAAGGCTCATGTGAAGGGAAAAGCAATGTTAAAAATAAAATACAAAAGGTCTGGAGAGATAGTTCAGCAGTTAAAAGCACTGGCTGTCCTCACCAAGGACTCAGGTTTGGTTCTCAGTACCCACATGGCAGCTCACAGTGTCTGTAACTCCAGTTCCAGATCTGATGGCCTCTTCTGGCATCAAGAACACATTCACACATAGACACATAATTAAAAATTATTTTAAAAATAAAACAAATGAGAGATGATTAATTAAGCAAATTAGCTGTTGACACAGCACTGTATATTCTACTCCCCAAGTGTCCCTGACCACCTAAGGCTATGGGACACCATTTCCTCAGAGCGGCTCACCAGGAAGCACTTTACAGAAACCTACCTTAAGAAATGTTGTCCTAATGGACTCCCAAAAACGCGAAGAAGAAATTGCTTCTGGTCTCATCGTAACATTGTCCTAAAATTTCAGACTAAACAGTTCTCAGCTGACACATTGGAACAGCCAGGGGGTTGATGACCTGGTAGGGGGATGACCGGGTGGGGGGGCGGGGGGGAGGCTGGCAGGGGGTTCACCAGCAGGGAGGGGGTTGACGGGGACGGGGGATGGGGGTTGACAGAGGAGGGTTGAATGACTGTCAGCTTTATCTACCGTCAGTTACACAGCATGCCATCCACCAGGGCGGCACTCAAAACATGTTCCAAGATGGATCATACTTAGGCTCATAAGACAAATATTAATAAATTGAAGTTTAAGTCATACTAAATATGGTCTCTTGAATGAAATTAAGTCGGAACCTGTCCAAGTGTGCTTCTCAATTGCTATGACAAAACACTGGCCAATACCAACTTGGAGAGGAAAGAGTTTATTTAGCTTACATCGCCTGAGTCACACAGTTCATCACTGAGGGAGCCCAAGGTAGGAACTCAGGACAGGAACCTGGAGCTCCTGGAGGCAGGAGCTGGAGCCCAGGCCATGGAGGAGCACTGCTTACTGGCTGCTCCCCTGGCCCAGGCTCAGCCTGCTTTCTTATACAATACAGAACAACCCTCCCAGGGGTGTCACCGCCCACAGTGGCCTGGGCCCTCCCACATCACTCAACAATCAAGAAAACACCCCACAGACATGATCACAGATTAGTTCAATGGAGGCAATTCCCCAATTGAGGCCCCCTCAACCCAGGTGTGTCAAGTTGACACTAAAGCTATCCAGCACGACTGGCCCCTTGTCAACTTGACACACAAAACACATCACTACTAAACCACAACCTTTCCATTTCTTGTCCCTAAAATACGTTAATATTAATATCACACCATAAGACAGTGCAAACGTAAAATCCCCACAGCCCTTAAAAAATCCAAACACTTAAGAGACTTTTAGGCGACTATGAGCTTTTAACTCTGGGCTCCTGTAAAATCCAAAACAAGTACTGTTTTATTTCAAAGGAAAGAATCGGGCACACCTAAGCAAAACCTAAGTCCCCCAAAGTAGCTCAAGGCTGAACGTCTGGGATTCACTCACCATCTTCGGCAGCTCCGCTTCTCTGACTCCGCCATCCACAGGACACACAGCCCGTCTCAAAGGCCCAGGCCGGCTCCATTCCACATCTGCTGTTGTCCTTGGTGGCGGCCCCACGGTCCTGACATCTCCAAAAAGCTGGAGTCTCCACTGACACTGAGGCTGCACCTTCACCTCTGGCCTCTCCTAGTGCAAAGCCTCAGATTCTCTCCATGACCCCTGAAATCCTGGGGTCTTCACTGCAACCGAGGCTGCACTTTCAACCACTGGCCTTTCCTGGCCTCTCAAGGTGCCAAACCTCAGCTGCTCTCTGTGACCCCTTCAACACCAAAACCATGCAGGAGACCTTTACACACACCAAGTCCTGCTTCCAGCTTGAGGGAGGCTTGAGCCCATGTGGACCACAGCTTCTATGAGTTGACTCTGAGGAAATGCTTCCCAGAAGATTTTGCCATGGCGATGCTGGTCCCTTGGTACTTACAGCTGATTTTTCAGCCCCAGCTAACCAGCACCAGTTGTCCCAGTAAAGCAAAGGTTTCACTTTAGGTTCTGGTCTCTTCTTAATCACAGATGATTCTTCAGCCCCAGCTGACCAGAACCCACAGATTCTCGACTTAAAATATCATACAAACAGCCCTGAGAGTCTCCACTTCCTTTTGAATCCTCACAAGCCAGGCCTCTACCATCTACAACTCTTTTAGCATAACTGTTTCAAGTTCCACAGCAACAAACTCTAAGCACTCAATGGCCTTTCTAGGCTAAATTTCCAAATGCTTCCACAATCCTCTCCAAAACACCAAGGTCGGGTCTGTCACAGCAATACTCCACGATCTTGGTTCCAATTTTTGTCCTAGTTTGTTTTTCCATCGCTGTGACAAAATACTCTGGCCAATACCAACTTGGGGAGGAAAGGGTTTGTTTGGCTCCCATCTCCCAAGTCACAGTTCGTCACTTAGGGAGCCAAGGCAGGAACTCAGGGCGGGAACCTGGAGGCAGGAACTGGAGCACAGGCCATGGAGAAACACCACCTACTGGCTTGCTCCCCTGGTCCACACTCAGCCTGCTTTCTTATACAATACAGAACCTGCCCTAGGGGTGGTACCGCCCACAGTGGGCTGGGCCCTCCCACATCACTCAACAGTCAAGAAAATATCCCACAGACATGACCACAGCCTAGTTCAATGGAGGCAACTCCCCAGTTGAGGCTCCCTCAACTCAGGTGTGTCAAGTTGACACTAAAGCTGTCCAGTACAGAACCCAATAGCAGAAAGACTTCTGGATATTTCTGGGTATTTCTCACATACCTAGGAGTTAAGGATGTTTATAGCACCAAAAGTACTCTTTAGAAAAAATGTGGCAGATTCCATAGTAGAAAAGTAGAAACAAGGAGATATTAAACCCAAAGTAAATAGAAAAAATGAAATGTATAAAGATCTGAAAAGTCAGTTAATAGAAAATATTAAGCTAGTATCAAAAAGTCAACCAAAGCCAAAGGCTATTTCCATGAGCAAACCATGGGATTATCCAGCTTCTAACTACTGTGATCAGGAAAATAAAACAAAAGAAAAAGAAGATAAAATGCTCACTTCCATAGATCCTAGAAGAAAATCAGTCATCTGAATAAGATTACTTAAAGTTAAAATTTGAGGGCTTGTGAGATGGCTCAGCGATAAAGGTGCTCAGCACCAAGCCTTGTGACCGGAGTTCAACAGACCGGGTGACCCCAGGACTCACCTAGTGAAAGGAGAGAACTGACTCCCACAAGTGGTCCTCTGATCTCTGAACTCCTGTTATAGACTGTATACATACACACACAGAGAGATTAAAGAAATAAAAATTGTCTGACTATTCTATTTTAAAACTCATGTGTGTAGAGATGTCTCTGCAGACTGGAGAGGTACACAAGTTCATGATCAGAAGGCTTCAGTTGCCTCCAGATTGACTATAAAGTCAACATAACCACAATCCAAATTCTGGCATGTGCTTTCATTAGATATTGAAAACCGAATCTAAAATTCATTCCAGGGTCCTAGAATAGACAGAACAGTTTGGAAAATGAAGATTTAAGTCTGAGGGCTGAAACCAACCAGTTTTTCATTTTTATTGTCAAGACAGTGTAATACTGAAGCCAAGATAGATAAATAAGTCATAGAATACAATATCAAAACAGACCACAAATATGTTAACACTTTTTTTAAAAGTGTACAGAGGGCTGGAAAGACGGCTCAGTGGTTAAGAGCACTGGCTGCTCTTGCAAAGGACCCAGGTTCGAACCCCAGCACCCACATGGAGCTACAATCTGAAACTACAGTTCCAGGGGATCCAACACCCTCTTCCAACCTTCACGGGCATTGCACAACACTGGTGCACTCACGCATATGCCAGCAGTACACTCATTACACATACATTTTTTAAGTGTACAGGGGGATGGGCAGAGGGATCAGTCAGTAAGAGTGCTTGCTCTGCAGGCATGAGAACTTGCATTTGAAGTCCATAGCACCCATAGGAAAAGACAGGCATGGCTGCAAGTTCCTGTAAGCATTCCAGGCAGAGAAAAGCAGATCTCCAGAGCTCACTGACCAGCCAGCTAGTTAGACTCCTTAAAATGAAATAGTCATGAGGCATTAAAAATATTACTGAAAGAAACCTTGTACAGTAATGATAAACCACTATCCATTGGGGGATAAATATGAATTTATAAATCTATGCATTAAAATGAGTATCCCTCATGTATTTACTTTTTAGATTTTATTTTTACATTTAGTATACATTAGTTTTGTCTTTTGCTAGTTATTTGGAAAAAGTATTTGGTGTCGGTGTCACTCACCTAGAGTGCTAATCCTGAATTCACACAGATAAACACATTTACATCAATAGTGTGTCAGCAGTTGGAACACTACCTAGCCCAGATGCCAAAGCAGTCTGACTGACTTGTAAAACAACTGTGAGGTGGGGATCTTGCCTGGCGAACCTAAGGCCCTGGCCTCATTGCTCAGCAGACTTAGAGAGGGGAGCAGAAAAGAGTCTATGAAACCAGTGTGAACAGAGCAGCTCCCAGGGCGGACTGACCCTCAGGGATCACTAATGACAATGAGCATGTATATATGCTGCCCCCCCACCCCGCTCCTGAATGCCCGGTATCAGAAGCTGGGCTGGAGTCACGGCAGGAGGGGGCACAGAGACGCTGATGTGCGGCAACCAGTTTTGATTAGTCATCATTAACTCTAAGTACCTGGGAAAGAAGGAGGGAGGAACAGAGTAGGAGAGAGGGAAGGAGGGAGGGAGGTGAGAGAGATTATCTAACTACAGAACACCAATCTGAAACTGGACGCTGGGGGAAAAATACCCCAGTTCTTAACACTTCATTCTCTTTTTCTGTTATCATGGACACCGTGGCAGCGTGTGCGGTGTGGGGTCATATTGTGTCTACAGCGTGATGGGTGATGGTGCTCCTCCTTCTTCCTTTTCTTTCCAGTCTGGTACCCCAGTCCATGGGACGGTACCACCCACATCCAGCATTGGTTTTCTCTCCTTGGTTACATCTCTCAGGAAATGCCCTCGATGACAGCCCCAGAGCTGTGTCTCCCAAGTGATTCTGAATTCTGCCAAGTTCATAATGAATATGAATCACCACAAAACTATTAGAAAAACCTTAGGTCACTGAAGGCTCTCTCTCTCTCTCTCCCATCCCCACCCCAGGTTGAGGTAGAACTACACATTCCCATAGATGCTCCTGCTGTGGAGAAGGGCTATCCGCCAACCTCACCAGAAATTAAACAAACCCAGCCACTTGACTGTGGACTTTGAACTTACAAAGCTCTGATCTAAATTGACCTTTTCTCTTTATAAGTTAGCTGCCTCCATTATTGTGTTACAGCATGGCAAAACCGCTAACATTTAAAACAAGTATTGAGGCTTGAGCAACATGCTGACATCCTGAAAAATGTGGAGACTGGGTGCAGAGGAGCATCCCCTAGAGGGGGAAGGTGCTGTTCAGTGGAGATGGGAGCTTACTGAACGGTGACTTGATCATGCAGTACGTTTACAGGGCTTAGCAGTAAGAGGCTCCCTTGAGGGGAAAAAGCATAGAAGACAGATGCTCACAGCGAGACAGGTGGACACGGACAGGGCAGAAGACAAGGGCGGCCCTCTGGGTTTCCACAGTACAAAGTGACAGTGGTGCTCGGGTCTCCCAGGATTCGGGCCTGCAGGAGGGCAAGTGAGTAGTTATGGCTTGTGCGTGATTCCCATCTGATCTTTAGATAGAACACTAGCATGGATAACCAACCATGAAGCCATCAAGGCATGGCAGGAGGCCCTTGCCCACCGTGGGTCAACCCATCCTGTGTTGTTCTCTGGATTCAGACTATGTCTCAGGGGCTGCTGGCTGAGAGAACTGCATTGAGGGGCTGTTCTACAGGTCCAAGAGGAGGGCAAGTTAGAGGAATTGTGAGGCTTGAACATAAGTTAATACACCCGCTATTTTGGTCCTGGTGGGTGCAGAAGAGAAGTTAGGGGTGGAGGGCACTAACACGACTAGAGGCCAGTTGGTGACCATGGGTGATGAAAACGTGAGTGGAGGTGGAGGTGAGAAAGCAGGTCAGGAGGGGGAGACAAAAGATGGGGCTCCACCTTCCTTCCCTCCATCCAGATGGAACACCTTAGTCCACTCCCACGGGGGAATGGGCCTCCTCTTCCTGCTCCCATCCCAGATGAAGCCATCCAGGACTATATTCCCAGCTTTCCTGTCCACCGCTTAAATACATGAAATAAAGATCCATCTCCCTCCAGCAGAGGGCACTCAACACCACAGCGACATTGAAGGCAGCAGTCCTTTCCCTTTGACTTCTGCAGATGAAAAAGCTCCCAGATCTCCAGAATAGCTGAGGGCTAAATACTCAGGACCTTTCAGTGATGGGAAACCCCAAACGAGATGGCCATCAGAAAGAGACTTGGCGTCAGGAGATGAATAAATAGGTGAAGTGCCTAGCATGCAAGCATGTACATGATTCTGAGTTCAGTCCCAGAACCCATGTAAAAAAGCCCAGGGTGGTGATTACACACTTGTAATCTCAGCACTAAGGAGATCTCAGAGGCAGAAGGATTCCTGGGTCTTGCTAGCCAGGCAACGCAACTGAATCAGTGAGCTCCAAGATCACTGAGACCCTGCCTCAAAAACAGGTGGATGGCACCCTGAGAAATGACACTGAGGTCGACCTCTGGCCTCCACATGTGCACTCACAAGCCAGGAAGGAGGGGGGAGGAGGGAGGAGGGAGGAGGAGGGGAGGAGGGAGAAAGGGACAGAAAGAAAGGCAAAACCCACTGTACTTCCAGATACCTGGCCTTCCCTGAGGAGCAGCCAATCCTAAAAGAAGTAAGTTCTTCACTTCCTGCCCCTGCTTTGCGCTTACAGAAAGTGTAAAGGGAAACAAGCTTTTAAGCGCAGTCAGAGCACATTCGGTTTATAAATACAATCTGAGACAAAGTATAAAGCTGACAGCAGCAAGGCCTCCATCAAGGACACGGCGAGAGGACAGTAGAGCTCTCTTCTCTGCCCTCCACATGTTCTAGAGTACATGGCAAGGTGGCTGGGATGTGCATAGGATGGTGCGTTTGTTACAATGGGGACTCTTTGTGTAATTCCAGCTCCAGTGAGGCCTAGTTCCCAAAGCTCACCATATGTGTAAAGTGGTGAACCTTTACAAGCCCTGCTTGGTCTTCTCCATCTCTCCCAGTGTTCCGCTCATGGGTCCTCAGGTTAAGTGCAGCCTTGAACTCAGAGCTTTAGGGAATCCCCTGCCTGTCACCCCTGTGGGCACCAGTCCTCTCCTGATACCAGATCTTAATTCAGTAACAATGCCCATATATATAGATCTTTTATCCTTTCCAATGATTTCTAAGTAGTTTTACAGATCTTATTTTACTTACAGTTTTGAGATCCTTATCCAAATTAATTACATATATTGGGGGCCAGAAAGATAGCTCAGCAGTTAAAAGCACTGATTGCTCTTGTAGAGGACTTGGGTTCAGTCCCTGGCACCCACATGGTTGCAAACTGTCTATAGTTCTAGTTCCAGTGATCTGATGCCCTCTTCTGGCCTCCATGGGCATTACACACATGAGCACACATACATGCAAGGAAAAAATTCACATACATAAAATAAAAAACTAATTGTATATATTTGTGTACATATACCCAGCTGAAATTTTTTATCATATCAACTCACCTTCCTCAAATCTCTATATTAAAATTAGTGTCCCAACACACCATGTTTTCTCCTAGATTTTTCCCCAGAATTTTAGTGTGTTGTGTATACATCTCATCTCTTTACTAGGGTCCACACATTTCCAAATTAATGTAGTGAGATCACCCTACGTAGTGTAGTCTGTAGCTGGCTCGCCCACTCTCCTTACCCGCACCTGACTACCTGCAGTCTTCAGCTCTCCACCCTCCTATGCCGGAGCTCATCTCCTAAGAGACTGGGAATAACAGCAACTGAAGATTTGTCCAGTTTCTTCAGTGCATTAAGTAATATATTTCTCTCTCTCTCTCTCTCTCTCTCTCTCTCTCTCTCTCTCTCTCTCTTCTTGAGTGGAAGGCAGACAGGCAGCTAGTCAGAGACACACACACATCTCTTGCAACTATTTCTGAATCTGTTCTGAAGTCTTAATTCTTTTCCATTATCCAATTAAATTGCTATCAGTATCTTACTTAATTATAAATAGCTTTATCCCTAGAATGTCTAGTTTGTGTTTTAGATCATGAGTTCAAGGCAAGCCTGGGCTACACAGGGAAACTGTGCTTCAGAAAAGCAATTTTTTCTTAATGTCCATACTCAGATATTCACTCATTCTCAGCTGCATTTTTATGACTGCCCAAACAATAACTCCTGTTCAGTGTATGTGCATTTATGACAAATGCCTTTTTGCAATATTAAATCCCCCCTTACAAACAAGTAGGCAAATAAATAAATATAAAACCTGTGCCTGCTGGCTCCAGGCTCCAGATTCAAAGCTGCTTCTGTGCAGCAGACTGAACTCTCTGTACCTGTGTCTCCTTGTCTGTTCACCAGCACAATGGCTCCTTCTTCATGACATGTAGCAAAGATTAGCTCAGTTAGAGCTCTTAGAACAGTGCCCAGCACATCATAATGTTAGCTATCAGCCTCATGACTTTAACCAACAGACTGCTTAGAAACAATGGGTACTGTCATCAGTGTCTCTCAGGCTACAATCTCTGTGGGCTACAACCTGTGCACAGCTACAATCTCTGCTGTTACATCCTCATGTCTCCATTTTAGCACTAGCATGGGAAATACTGTTTCCAGCAGTTTCCCAGCGCCCTTTTACACCCTCTACTCCACTCCCAACCTGGCATGTCTTTTACCAAAGAAAAGCTGAGGATTGAACAAGGAGCTGTCTCGGGCCTCACATCAAGAGCGAGGTTTTCAGCAGCACCCAGGGGCTAATGCCCAACTCAGCTGATGGGAGAAAAAAACAGAACCACCTGTTCTTACAGGATTCCTACTACAGAAACATGCCAAAGAGTAGAGGCTTTGATTCCCTGCAGTGCCTGCCACGATTCATCTTTGTCTAGCTGCTTGAACATGAGTCTGGAGTTCATCACACCAACAGTTACACAGCCCGCTGGATCTGGCCATGGCACTAGGTGCCTGGTCCATCTTTACTTAGATGCCAATGTCTGCCCCTCCAGCCTCTTCCCGATCAAGCGGAGTGGTCAACAAGATGCTTCCAGCCACAGCCTAGGCTGCCTCCTCCAAGCCTGGCCCAGGTACCTGACCCCCTACTCAAGTAGATCCAGGCCTCCTAATGTCTCTCTGTGGGGTCTGTGCTACAGAAAGCAGACCTTGCAGTTTGCAGGGACTCTGCTTGGTGCAGGTCTCTGTGAGGCCTGGACAGAATGTGGACATATGGGCTACAGGACCCACAGGTCTGATCACTCAGCTTTTCTTGGTGTTGGCTAGAGTCTGGGGGATGAGAGGATGGGCTATAGGTCGGGGTCTTCATTATCTCCTCACAGGACCCTCACATTAGACTTCTGGTCCCCTCTCCCACACATATGTGATTTACCTTGTCATAAAACTGGTCCTGCACACTCCACAATGGGCCTCCTGGGAAAACCCAGGCCTTTCCCTCAAAGATCAGGATTTACTAAGTCTCCTTTAAAGACTGATTTCTTTTTCTATCCGTGGCCATGGTCAATGCTGTAATTGGCCATAACTGATCAGTCTGAGGAGTTCATGGGACCCATGCAGGTGTTTAGTACAAAATCACTTGGGGTCTTGTCTTGTTTTCTCTAGTCCTACTTTTTCTGTTGTTAAATGCTGAAAAATTACTATTGATCAGAGTGCTAGGTAAAACTCCATGATGACCCAAAGCTGACTCAAGTAAAGTTCTGTTTTCCCAAGCCCCATTCTGGGAAACCAAAACCTAAACTTATTACAAACAATTCTGAAAAGAATATAAAAGCTCTGAGGACACCTGCACCTACTGACTGCCAGATTTACTTTCTGCTTGGCTTGCTCCTGTATATGAATTGTTAGAAGAACCCACCAACCTGGTCAGCACACACCTGGTTACCATGGTTAGATTTACATCTGTTTTGATGACCATTGTATGAACTTGTGCTTGTACTTGTTCGCTTGGACCTGTGCTCAGCAAGTCCCAGGAATTAGCCAACTGAAATTGTTTTGTAATTAATGGTCCTGCCATAGCTAACTGCTGGTTTCCGCTTCTGTCCCTGCTCGCTCACTTATGTGGTTGTGTTGATCCTGGATTAACTCGTTCTAAAGTCACTGGAAACTCCCTCCAGAGGGCTATGAAAACCTTACTGAACTAAGCCTGTTGCTTCTCCCTGGATACCTGAACTCAGAGGGAGCCCAGCTGTAAAATAAAGCTTTTCACCTTGCCCTTCCATCTGTGTGACGACCTTTATCGCAACATATAACACCGTCGCCCAAACTCTCTTTGCTGATAGTAATATTGATATCATCTTTGTCTTTTCATTCTGTTTTTAAAAAGTTGTATTATTTTTATGTGTATGAGTGTACTGCCTGCATACAGGTTACGTGCACCCATTTTGTGCAATGCCCATGGAAGTCAGAAGAGGGTATTGGATCCCTGGAACTGGAGTGAGGAACAGTTGTTAGCAGCCATGTGGGTGCTGGCAATTGAACCCATGTCCTATGCAAGAGCAGCCAGTGCTCTTAACTGCTGAGACATCTCTCTAGCCCTTCATTATGTTTTTGTTTTGTTTTTTTAAGGGAGGGTGTCACTATGCTACCCAGTTTGGTCTGGACTTCACCATCCTTCTCCCTTAGCCTCCTGAGAACTAGACATTTACACTTGTGAGCTACCAAGCTGGGCTCACATATATAAATCTATATTCATAACCAGTTCGGACAGAAAAAGGAGTCAAGGGAAAAGAAAACCAATTCCATATGACAGGCCCAAAACACACTCTCCATTCATCGTCATCAGAGTCAACACCACCAGTAGCAGGGGACTGAAAACCCAGCACCCAGTCACCCTGTGCACATTAGAGTCAACACCACCAGCAGCAGGGACTGTGAAAACCCAGCACCCAGTGACCCTGTATAATACCATCTCACCCTCACTGGCATCCTCCACCCCAGACTGTGGGGGACTGTAGGACGGGGAAGCCCAGGTCTCAGGCCTGGCTTTTGGCAGCCTCTCCGTTGAGGTGTCACACTATAGTCTGTTTCCTCTCTCCTGCACCCAGGTAGCTAGAAGACTTTCCAGGGTAAACACGATACCAGGAAATGAGGGCCTGCGGGGCAATCCACCTCACCTGGTGTGGTCCCACTCAAATCCCAGGTATAAACTCGGCCTTGAGACTCACTTCCAGAAGCTCGCTTCATCTGCGACACTGACCCTCAGCCTTCGCCACACACAGGCTGCAGCATTTCTTGGAAGGAAACTCATCCTGTGCTGTGGAGTCAGCACTTTTGAGCTGGTCCAAACTCCGAATCCAAGCAGAGCTGGAGACTTCCCCCATGACTAACATCACAAGGGAAGCAGACACCATGAGACTCTCCATCCGGACACACCCCTGAGACTCTCCACACAGACACACCCCTGAAACAACCACATTTCGCTTTATTAGGTGTTCCATGGTAATATAACACAGAGTTCTTAAGAGATAATAAACACGAGACTTGTTTTTTAACCATAATTATTTTGCCATTAAGACAGTGGTTACAAAAAAATAAAACAAATAAAAAAAAAAGTACCTTTCTGGCTACACATGTAATCAGCTTTAGCACGGAAAGGTCGTCCACTTACGGGTCACGATCACAAACAAGTTCAAGGGTTAGAAACCATCTAGCAGTAAATCCTATACTGATTTAGAGCATCAAGTCACTGCAGTTAACTCAGTTCTGAGACACTGTCGATTTATTTTAGCATTTACATGACATTCATTTAACAGACACAGAAAGCAAGCCAACAGGTAAACATGCTTACACAGCCTGCGGAAATCTTCAGGTTTGAAACTGGTTTTTTTGTGTGAGTTTTTTTTTTTTTTAATGGAAACTATCAAAAACAACCAAAGAACCCAGTACAAGACACAACAGGAAGACAAGTGAATCCTGAAGAGCTGCACACGTTTCTCAGAATTGAAACAAAAAAAAATGTTTTCCAACGTGTTCAAATTTCCTCTAGGTGCAGGTGAGAAAGAAAAAAAAAAAGCAAATATATTAAGTCAACCAATTATTTTTTCAAAAAGTGCAATTTACCTTTAAAATAACAAAAAAAATCAACAACAACAACAAAAAACCAAAACCCCAACCATCAACCCCAAAGGCAAAACATGTGGACAGAAAAATGTGACAAGGCGATGACCTGCTATTTGACTTCTGCTTTGTACACGCGGATTTGGTCTCATAAAAGCCTGAGGACCTAACACTGCTTACGTGGATCTGTATATACGTGTGGAAACAGTATGACACAAGTCAGCAAGGACAGAAAGGAGCCAGCTAGTGAAAGCTGTCACGTGACAGGAAGAGGAAGGCTGACAGAGACGAGGTGACAGGGTCTGTAAGAGGTGACATGTGATCTTTAAAGAGGGGGCAACACGCTCAGTTTACAAGGTTTCCTTCCCACAACATATTGTTCCTAAATGCAATTAAAGTCTTGTAAAAAGGCTTCGAGTCCAATTTTCTAAGGATTTTCTAAGTTTATAAGGCCTTCTACATCAAGTTAGACCTTCTGAAATGATTGGACAGAAAAAAACGAATGATTTTCCACACACTGAAACATCCCGGTATGTGCTATAAGCCCCAAAGATACTTCCTAGGGAAGAGCCAGCCCTCAGAGCCACAGTCCCCCGCCAGCTCTTCCCAGCTCCTGGATGGCTGTTCGCTTGAGCATAGGGACTGGATTTCCAGATTTGACCCTGTCTTTAGCCAGTCAGCCTTGATGGAAACAAGCCTTCCACAGCCTTATACCTTCATGTCTTTCCTCCACGTGGCTCTATTCTGGGCCCACGACAGTATCCGTGACGTAATCCAGGCCATCCCTACATCCGGCAAGCCTCAAACTCAGACACCTCCTAGTGATGGTAATCAGACAGCACCAGTCTTAATAGGAATGATAAAGGACAATAAGTGTGAGGGCAAACCTGGGGTCCTCCCAGGCTAAGATCAAGGCCAAACCGGTAAGACTGGCTTTAAAAACTGACAACAGGGCAAAGGTAAAAAAACACTGTCTCAGAGAAACACAAAGGAAGATCAACATCTGAAAACATCCACAGACACAGGAGGAAAAGCCAGGAAGACCGAAGGCGAAGGAAAAAGAGGAAGGGAGCCCTCAAAAGGTCTAATCTGCCACAAAATCTAGGCCAAAGAAAACCTGTCCTCTCTCAACAACTGACCCTGAAGAGTACAGGATGGCAATGTGGACACGTGGAGCCTCTCAGAAGCAGCAGCAGCCTGCCAGCCCCCGAATCAGCTCGATGGATATATAATTGCATCATTAGGATGTCCAGTTCAAGACCCGTGGATTAATAATGAATCAGGCTTTCAATTTCGTATTAAAAAAAAGAAAAACCCTCTCCCACCCCCACCCTTCTCCAGCCCCACAAAGAAAACCCTCTTTAAAATTTTTAAAAAGAAAAGAAGAAAAGGCAGCTCTTGGAAATTCACTGTATCTTCCCCACGACAAGGAAGATGCTGACTGCACAGCAGAGGGCAGGATGGGTGCACCCTCGCTGGGATCTGCTTGGTGGCGCATGTCTGCGTGTTGGATGCAGCTCCGTGTGGGGTGGGTGGCTAGGCTTGGGTGTGGTGTTCATGGATGTGTAGGGACTTGGGTGAGCAAATACAGGAGCTCCGGGGGAGACGGAGTGTGGGGCCCAAGAGGGAGCCCCAGAATCTGGCTGCCCACAGCAACTATCACAGGCTCTTAAAAAAAAAAAATATGGAAGGAAGGAAGTCTCAGAATGTCCTCAGGTGTCCCATCCCCCATCCCCCAGTGGCCTGCAGGCCCCAGGGCTTTAGCCCAGACTGGTGATGTTGGCACGGCCACCAGGGGGCGCCACGATGCGCTGGGTGGTGCGGCGGGGGATGTTGTCATCAATCTGAGCACCTGCAGAAGAGAAAGGAGATAAGATGGGGTGAGAGTCCTCAGAGGTACACCAGACTCCTGAGGTAAGCCCAGGAGCATCTCAGGAGTAGGGCCAGACCTCCTCATCCTGTGCACCAAACTACGAGAAACGCAAGGGCCATCCAAGGTACAAGTGGTCCTCCCAGAGGCTTAGCTGTGTCTGTTCCTGAGAAAGCAAAGCTAGATTCAACGTGTTCTACTTCAGCGGACATTCTGACCCCATTCCTGTAAGTCAAAGTGGGTGTGGCCTTTTTGAGGACCCCAGCCTCTCACTCAGAATAAGAAAGAGCACTACTGGTCCAGGTGGAGTATCCCAAATCTAAAACTCCCAATCCCCAAATGCTCCAAAAATCTAAAGCTTCTTAAGGACTGACAGGATATCACAAGAGGAGAATCCCATACCTGACCTTGTATGACAAGTTACAGTCAAGCCTGGGCATACTGAAATGACTGCATGGAATTCCTTTCAGACTGCATATCCCATGAGTATGAAACACAAATGCACTTTTTGGTTATGTTTTTTTAAATTTTATTTATTATTTTGAGTGTATTGCCTGCAAGGGTGTAAGTGTACCCGTGTCATATAATACCCATGGAGGTCAGAAGAGGGTGTTAAATCCCCCGGAATTGGAGTTACAGACACTTGTTAGCCGCCATGTGGGTACGGGGAATCCAACCCAGGTCCTCTGCAAGAGCAGCCAATGCTCTTATCCACTGAGCCATCTGTCCAGCCCCTTGTAAGGTTTTTCAACGACGTAGTTTTTGTTTTTTATTATGTGTCTATGTGTACCTGTGGGGTAGGTATGTATAGGAATGCAATATCTGAGGAGGCCAGAAGAGGGCATTGGAACCCCTGGACTAGAGTTACAGGTGGCTGTGTGCTGCCTGATGTGGGTGATGGGACACATTTTTTTTTTTTGAGACACGATTTCCCTGTAGCCCCAGTTGGCCTGGAACTCGCTATGTAGACCAGGCTGGTCTCGATTTCACAGAGATCCACCGACCTCTGCCTCCTCAGTCCAGGCTGGTCTCGATTTCACAGAGATCCACCCACCTCTGCCTCCTCAGTCCTGGGACAGAAGGTGGCACCACCACACCACACTTCCGGACATGCCTTTACTGAGCCATTTCTCTCACTTTGGTTTAGATTTGGGTCTTAGTCACAAAATATTCCGTTATGTACATGAAAATTTTCCAATTTTTAAAAATGCAAATTAGCTTCTGATCCCAAGCATTTGGGGTTTGGGGTCCTCTACCTGCACCTTCTGTGTTAATGACCAGGTAAGACTGGGCCTCATAGACACTGGAACAGATATTATACATTAGGACAAAACTAGGGTTTAAGACCTTCTCCAGAAAAAGAAAAATCCTGCAGTTTTCTGAAAGTGTGTAACTCCTCATCCATCTACACACATTACAGAACATTCTAAAAACCTGGAGGATGAGACAAGAAAAGTCCATCTAAAGAACTAAGTCATCTACAGGCCACAGGAATTAGAATGAAAGGGTCCTATCACTGACCCGAGGGAAGAGGCAGAAGGAAGTTTCCAGTGCAGAAAGTCTAAAATCTAGAACCCTTTCTCTCAGAGTGTCCCGGGTTTTACCCCAGCAGAACTCGCAGGTGTCCACTGGCTCTGTCCTAAGCTGCTTAGATGAATGTTAACTCACTGGATATCACCACAGCTGCATAGGAAGCTCCTATCACTATGGCCCATTGCACGGGTGAGGAACTTGAGGCACAGATGGGTCGGAGCTAGACGGTAAAGCTGCTGAACTCCAGACTCCACACACACCCACCACAGGTCCTTTTTCCCAAAAGACATGACAGAGTGGAAAGCATCCCTTCAGTCTATCAGGTGTCACACACAGGATGAGGGTCTCAGCATTGCATGTGACATGAACCAAGCTCAAGACTGAAACCTGCTGTCATTTACAGATTCATGCCTGGTGCCTGGAGTGTTTCCCATTTGGGAAAGAATGAGATTATTGTCTCTCTCATTTTCTGATGCAGTGGCAACCTCACCAGCGCCAGCAAGACCAGCTCCATGGGGCTTGCCAACCCCACCCAGAACCCACCCAGCCCTGGCCGTACCAGACAAGCTGAATCCAGACTGGTGCAGGTTCCGAACAGGTGGTGCCTGCTGCTTGGCAGGGGACGTCTTAGCCGATGAGGCTGGAGTAACCGTCTTGGGTGTCACAGACACCTCACACACAGGCCCATCATACAGTCCACGAGGGACCCCTCTCAGCTCGGCCAGCTGCAACACAAAAGCACCCCACATTGGGCCACATTCACAGAGGACATCTCCCCGACACCCACCCAGGGGGATGGAGCAGTAGTCAGGAAGGGCCTGAGATGCTTAGGGATCAAGTCCTCCTTAAGGCAGGTACAGGGGCAAATATGCAACTCGCCCCTCTAGTTCCAGGCCAAAGTTCTCCCGAAGTGGGTCAGCAGCAACCGGTTACTCTACAAGAACAACCTTCATTCCCACTTCTCCATAGCATGTTTAGACTTTCTAAGAATGCTCTGTGAGGAGGCTGTGGTGTCCTGTTCATGTTCAAACTACATTTCCACTTTGATTCTTGTTTTAATTCCCTTCCAGCCCAACTCTTCTCCAGAGCACCAGTTACAGGTCCTGAATACAATGTATGTTTCCTACACACCACATTCCCTCTACCCAGTTTCTCTCTATTCTTTGACTTGAGAAACTTACTTAGCCTTTAAAACCCAAATGTCTTCTCCCCACAACACAACCGTCCTTCAAGACTCTGTGGCACTGGTTCTGTCCTTTGGGTCCTCACCTGCCATCACAGCTCTGGCCATCCTTGCCTCTTTCACCAGCATGTTAAGTTTCAAGGTCAATTTGTCCTTCCTTATCTCCAGGACCCCATCTCAGTATTCTGACTCTGAGTGCTCAAGGAACATCTATGGACTTAAACTTAATCCATGATTTTCAAAAGTTAGAACAAAACCACTCACCCTGCTTCTCGCCTTGATGCGCTTGTATACAAAATCAGGGAAGGGCTTCCGGGGAATGTAGCGTCCAGAGCCTTCAGTAACATGAAGTGTGCCATCCTCTAGGACAATCTTGCCCTGGCTGATGACCACCAGAGGGGAGCCACGACACTCCATGCCTTCGAAGATGTTGTACTCAAGAGCCTGATGGAGGAGACAGTCACCATCAGAACAAGCCCCACTTCCAGGCTAGACTGAATCAGTCTGACAGAGCCCACTGACAGACCTCAAGGATGGGGCCTGTCCCCACTGGGTCACCCCAGGGTGACTCACTTTCCCTGTCTAGGGCATGGACTCACCTCTCCTACATCTCCAAACCTGGGAGAACAATAACGGAACAGAATAATAATTTAAGTAGTATCTACATTTGGAGTTCCATGCAAATGTCAAGAAAATTATTCCAACTGGGACAGGTCGGGCAGACCTATAAGCCAAGCTTCTTAGGAGGCTGAGACAAGAAGGTTACAAGCTGAAGGCCTACTAGGGATACAGAGTGAGTTCAAGACCAGCCTGGGCAACTGTGTGATCCTGTAGAATGAGCAGAACAGAGGACTCGTGTGGGACAAGACCATCTCTGTGCACAAAAGTGAGGGGATTGCCAGCGAGAAGCCCTACACACAGACCCCAAGATTCAGGAAGAACCTGACATCTCACCACTGCCCATTGACCAGCATATGTGTCCTTGAAATCAGTGTTAGGTGCTCAAACACTGTTATCCTAGATGAAGTGCCTCCTTCAGGGGGTACCCAAGTTTGGGAGACACTGCCTTGGGAGACACTACTACTAATTCTTGGCTCGAAGTGGTCTGACCCAGCAAGTCTGCATGAGCACCAACTTTCAGTCCAGATTCTCAGGAACGGCCTCCTTCCCCATGTCCATTCTAGATGCCAAAGCCAAGGCATGGAGGGTTTCTTTACACTGCTTCCTGAAGGGCACATCCACGTCTCCCTGACCCCAAACGAAGTTCGTGCCAGCCCAAGGCCGCCCTGTGTTTTTTACATGGGTCTCTTCTACTAGAATCCTGGTCTTGGGGGTTTTCCTCCATCACAGGACAAAACTTAAATGCCTGTCTCACAGTCAGTGGTATCACAGAGATGGCAAAAACCAGCAATTGTGTGACAGCGGTCTCTGTCGCTTCAACCCTGCCATCCTCCCGAGATTTACATGACAAGGATGGTGCAAAGGGAGCACTCTGTGTAGACCACAGTGACAGAATCCTGTCTCCTCTGAAATGACTCTGGGAAGGGCTTGCATGTCCTCTGGTCTGGATCAAGTCCACTTCCCCCTATCACATCTTAATTCATGATTCATCTCCAGGCATGCCTTGTCCATGGAGCCTAACACCTCGGGCTCCTATCCCAGCCCCACCATTCATTAACAAGTAACCTTGGGCAAGTCCCTGACATTGAGCCCATTTCATCATCTATAAGGAGATAAGTGAAATATAATAAAAGAACATAGAATGCTGCTTGGTAACCAGCAGACACCCAGACTCCTCTTCCCATCTGCTGACTGGCTGTGTCCTGTTCTTTGCCCACATGAGCACAGGCCCTGGACCCAAGGCCTTTAACAACATATCTGAGTCACTGAGGAAGAAGCTTCTGGAAATGTCTGGGGCTGTCTCCTCCTTTTAACACAGAAAAGGCACCAGTCCCGTGACTCTAAGCGACTTGAAGCTAACATGCCCAAAGATGGGGTTCCAGAGCTCCTGCTTCTCATGTGGGGAGAGTGGGCATAGGTGTACTTTAACTTTATCCACATGAGCTCCTGATGCTCAAATTCCAGGAAATCCTAATGGAGGCTTAGCAACAAGACTGTGGGTCACAGCTGGATTCTCCACAGTTGGAAGGAAGTCAGATCTAGACAGTGTGCTCTGTTTGTATGTTCCCAGATGTCCCATGTCACACATGTATGCTCAATGCCAGTTCCTGAAACAGGGGAGGAGGTGGTGAGGAGTGGGTAGGGACACCTACTTACCAGGATCAGTCAGGGTAGGGCTGCTGCTCAGAACGAGTATAGAGAGAAATAGCTGAATAGTAGCAACGGTCTTTCCAAACCGTCCCTCCTCCCCACTCTCTGTCTGTCCAGAAGCATAGATCCAGTTCCAACCCCAGCCACCTGTGTCTTTGGTAAACCCTAACTGTCCTTTTTATTTCCTCTGGGGGAGGGGATCCCACAAAGCAAGGGCAGCACTTTCTCCACCCACCCCCAACTGAGACACTGCACATGCATACATAATCTGGCGGGGAAGAATGCTGAAGAATTTTGGCTTCTAACTCTGGCTCGACCGCAAAATCGCTATGTAACATTAGACTGGTCACTTAAGCTCTCCTCACCTCCGGTTTATTTATCTTCCCACTCGGGATAATCACACCAGACCCTTTGGTGAGGTCAAACGAAAGGAGTGAGGCTGTGATGCGAGACGCATAGGAACGGGGAGGTTCACCCGTAAGGACGTCACTACGGAGCCCAAGATGCATGTCCAGAGTTTAAGCAGGCGTGGCGCTAAAGCTAGGTCGAGCCAGCCTACCGGGAAGCAGGACAAGACTGGCTATAAATATGGAGTCCGGAAACCGCCCCAAGAAGCACCCACCATCTTGGCGCCCACAGGTGCCGCAGAAGCTGGCACTCAGCCCCACATGCCTCACCCAAGCCCTTCTGTCCAAGAAAGAGGACTCAGACTGGCAAAGGGCCCGAGCCAGTGATGGGAGATGCCAGGACTCACTCGATGCTGTCGTGGCACTTGGGCTGCAGCTGCCCTTGCTGTCCCTGACACATTCCACATGGAGCCTGCTGTCTGAACTTCACCCAGAGGTCTTCACTCATTAGGAACTCACTTCAAGAGTGGGATTTTGGAGAGTTTTGGACTTCAGGTTTGCAGATTAGCAATGCTCAGAGGCTAGCATCTATGCACATATTTGAAAGTCCTAAAAATTCTAAAATCTAAACACTTCTGGCTTCAAGTGTTTTGGCTAAATTACACTCAACTTGTGCTGCCTTTAAACTGACTTATTGTGAAATCGTGAGTTGGTAGCAAATCCCATCTAAAGATAGCTCTATGTTGTCTAGCTATGTTTAAAGAATGCATGTTAAAATTTTAAACAAAGCTAGGTATGGTGCTATACACCTTTCGTAATCCAGCACATGGTAGGCAGAGGCAGAAGGATTTCTGTGAGTTAAAGGCCAGCCTGGTCTATAGTGCAAGCTCTAGGACGATACAGTGAGAAATCTTACTTCAAAAAAAAGAAGAAAATTTTAAAAGTAACTGAAGTGCCACTCTGCAGATCAGTGCCGCAAGAATACTTCATGCACAAGAATTGTTTCTAGATCACATGGTTGAAGTTCAATAAAATATCCAGAATAGGAGGAAGATTCAAGTAAGGAACTGGCAGAGACTACCTTTCACTTGGCTTGGGAGCACATGCCTGTGATCTCAGCACTGGGAAAGCTAAGCTCAAGTTTGAGGCCTGCCGAGGCTGTATCATGAGACCCTGTCTCAAAAAAAAATAAAAACAAAACTCGTATGCCCAAGGCTCTCCCTTATCCACACTCATTTGTGTTACACACACTCATTGTTATCTGGGGCATTGGTGGGATCTAACCCTCCCCTTCAGGCCCACTGGCCCCACAGACTCACACAATGCCCAGAACCTCACTGAACCCCTGGTTCTCAGCTGAAGAGTCCAGGTGTTCACAGACAGTGCATCCCCAAATGTTCCCGCAAATTCTGCAGTTGCTACGCTGGGACTGACAG
Organism: Eospalax fontanierii; assembly: GCA_035773235.1. Lineage (NCBI taxonomy): Eukaryota > Metazoa > Chordata > Mammalia > Rodentia > Spalacidae > Eospalax > Eospalax fontanierii. The sequence continues at coordinate 53,909,698 of CM069542.1, read as the reverse complement.
TCTGGGGTGTTTTTTCTATGTGAGAAGTCAAAGTTGCCCAGTTCCTTTAGGGCAAGAAGCACAGCTCTCAATCAGACTTCCGGAAAGCAAGGCTGGCCTGAGAGAACAGTGGCACTGAGATGAGCGTCCAGTGGCATCCCGGGGGGCACGTGATTGCTCTATTCAGGTCCCTGGCACTAAGTCCCACATAAGACATGCTGTTCAAACCATGAAAATGGAATGGTGACTAGCTTCGAGAAGCTTCTGAAGTCCTGATGTCACTCTAAGGACTCTGAAGGTCTAGAGAGGCCACTACTTCCAAAACACAGCCAAGAGTCACAGTCCTACAGACCTCATGAGGGAAGGAAAGTAAAGAGTCACTTTTGCTCCCTCAGGAGACCTCAAGTTACAACCTGTTCTGAGGGGAGCGTCACTCCTACCCTAGGGAGTCCATTCTGGAAATCCTGCACTGTCCCTTTCTCCCGGTGCCTGCAGCTCACACAGGTCTGCACACAGTGGGCAGGCCTTACACTGTTGTGTGTCTTGGCAGAGATGGTCTTCACGCTGTCAGGGTCCCAGATGACGAGGTCAGCATCGGATCCCACTGCAATGCGGCCTTTCCGGGGGTAAAGGTTGAAGACTTTGGCTGCATTGGTGCTGGTCACAGCCACAAACTGGTTCTCATCCATCTTCCCAGTGACCTGAGAGGCACAGCACAGAGAGCAAGGGTGAGTCAGGGGAGGGCGGAGAGAGAGAGAGAGAGAGAGAGAGAGAGAGAGAGAGAGAGAGAGAGAGAGAGAGAGAGAGAGAGGGAGAGGGAGAGAGGGAGAGAGAGAGAAAGAGGACAAGGGCAGGTCAGCACACATATACTGAGAGAAAGAGAGAGAGCAAGGGTAGGTCAGCGCGCGCGCGCAGACACACAGAGGGGAGGATCAGAAAGCTGAAGATGAAGCACACTGCTGACATGCAGTGCTGGGCGCCCCTTTCAATACAGGATGGGCACAGAGAAGACCATTAACAGAGGTCACCAGGAGGAGGAAGCTGTTTCCTCACTGACGCAGGACACTTACGTGTATTTAGAGGAAACGAGCTATTAGGAATTGTTTTGGATTTTGAAACCAAAGAAATCCCATCTCACCAGTTCTAGCTTCTAGAATGCTCTCAACTGGCCAACATGAGCACCCCACCTGCAGAGACAGACCATCACTTCTCACCACAGCCTTATCCCAGATGACAGACATCCTCTCCTCAGTGCCGTTGGTGCCCTCGGGAATCAAGGTGAAATTGTCCTTCCCCACAGCTTTCTGGGCAGTGTTGAAGGTACAGTGGGCACTGCCAGTGACCTGGAGGTCTCCACTGCAAGGAAACACAACATGAAGCTTCAACACAGTGCACGAACCTCAGTCTGCCTGGCGATGTGACTGATGTCATCAACCACAGACGCATCCTTCTGACACCTCATTAAACCTCTTCTGTTTTCTGATGATGATCCAAGTTTCTATCAGAAATTGCCCCCCAGGTCAGTGACAAAGTAATTCCTTATTCTGATTTAGTGGCTCCACTTTGGTGAATCCTTATTTTAAAACACCATGTGGTCACCTACCAGCTATTGGGTCACTTTGGTCTGAGAAGACAGGGAGCTCAAATGCAAACAAGTCGCCAGGACTCACCAGGACAGCAAGGAGTTGAGGAAGTCTGGAGTGGTTGGGTCAGGGCTCAGGGGTGGGGAGGTGACAAAGGCAGCAGCCTTGGCCCAGTTCTTGCTCCAGTAGTGAGAGCCATCCGTCCCCAAGCTGGCTGTGATAGGTTCACCATATACCACGGTTCCTGACAAACAGAACACAAGAGGTTCAGTCAACATATCAAGGACAGGAACCCACTCTTAGCAGATGTCTTAGCAGACATCACCATCTGCTCTGTATCCACAGGGACACAGCCTCACCTCACAGGTGAGACTGATGCCAGGGGTTTAGTACCCCAGCCAGACAAGACCACCCAGCGAGCACTCGCTCCCCAAGATGTCCCTGCGGTCCTGCTCTGCGGACACACTCCTCCCTCCCCAGGCTATCCTAAACACAGTGCAGGTGTCAGACTCCCATGCCACGGATGCCCAGTTTGTGTGGCATCTCCAACTCAAGTGGTTCCCAACACCCAGTCCTCAGAATCATCTAGAACCTTCTGTTTGGCTGATCAATGGATTTAATGTACTCTGCAGCAGATGACCCATCTTCTCAAACCCCTTCTCTATATCTAATTCTAGCTACAAGGCTATGAGTGGAAATCACTCATGACATTACAAGGCTAAAGTATTTGAACATAGTGTCAGGATCTCCCAGACTTCAGGATGACTGAGCCTCCATGTGAGGGAAGGTACCCAAGGCAGGCACCAGATCCACAACCCACTTCATAAGAGTGTGCAGTTAAGCCAAGTCAATGTCAAGTTTCTAGGAGCTCAGCCTAACTTCATACAATGTCCAAGAATGTCAGTTCCCTTGATGCTCAAATGCTGTCCTCTTCTCTGACCGCTCAAAGTAGGACAGAAAACGAGGGACTATTTGGTGCTTTTCTGTCTTAATTAACCTCTTCCCTTAGACCAGGCCTCAAGCCTACTCCCACTCTCATTTCAACAGTGCCCAATTGGATTTTAGGTTTCTGTTTGTTTGCCCAGGGTCCTTTCCCAGCTCTCTATCCGTGCTCTGTGACACTAAGAAAGGTTCTCGTAGAAGCACTCTCCCCATGCCGCCCTTACAGCTGCAAGGACTTAAAGCAAAACCCACCTCCACTCTGAAACATCTGCTTCTCTGGGATCGAAAGCCAGGGTCATCTTTGTTCTATAGTCCAGGCTGGTCTCAGCCTCAGTATATAGGGGAGGATGATCTCGAGCTTTTGACCCTGCTGTCTCCGTCTCCCGAGTGCTGGGATTAGAGGAGTGCACCCCCAAGCTTAGTTTTTTAATTTCTCCTTTTAAGGCTCAGAAATTGAGCTTTGTGCCTGAGAATCCCATCATTCACTCCAGTGATCACCCACTTTTGACCTTAACATTTTTTTTTAATTTTATGTACATGAATGTTTTGCCTGCATATATGTAAGTGTACCACATGCATGCAATACCCATGGAGGCCAGAGAGGGTGTCAGATTCCCTGGAACTGGAGTAACAGATGATTGTTAGCTGCCACATGGATACTGGGAACCAAACCCCAGGTTCTCTACAAAAGCAACCAGTGCTCTTAACTACTAAGGCTCTCCAGCGCCCCTCAGCCCCACTTTTGAACTTCTTGACTCTTGATGGTGATCACTTATCAACCTTCACACAGTGGCCATTCAATAAATGTTCAAGCTGATTGAACATACTAACACTTTATTAATTAAATGCATCAGAACTGGAATTTGATCTCAGGTCATAAAATATTTACCTGCCCTTTCCCTCACCCAGATAAATGTCCCTCTTCTCTGAACACAAGGCCCTTAAACCCAAGCCCTTCTCAGTCAGGAATGTGCTGCCCTTCCTTTTCACAGTCTTTTCAGAGGCTTATCACTGGATAATATTCTACAACACTCTTTGACCAGACACTCAGAACTGGCTCCAGGGAGCTGGCCCCTCCTGCCTCAGGAATTTCACAAAGGAATGGCTGTTCAGCCAGAGGGTGATGGAGGCTGTCTCCTGGCAATCCTTAGGAACAGTGCCCAGACAGGAGGGAAAAGGTTCCGGAACTGAGGGCAAGTGTGCCCAAAAGGAAGCCTCTGGAAGAAAGCATCTGGATACAACCTGGCTTTCCTGACCTACTGGAAGCTTCCCCAGCAAAAGTTGATTTGAGAAGCACACTGTGTACATATCCCAGAATGGAAAAACAACCCACAAAGCCAAAGCTAGGTACTGGCTGAGGCTCAGGCTCTTTGCAAGACGCAATGGCCGAGCAGGAGGATCTCCAGCCCCCAGCTTCTGCTGGAGCCTCAGCAGATCTGATGAAATCTAACTCCCCATCCAGCCAGGTCTGCAGGCCCTTCTGGTCACTGCCAGCTTGAACACAAAGGAACAGTCCTTGGAGTTTCCCAGTTTTGTCACCATGAAAATTTCAGGACATCAGCAGTGCTTGGACGAGAAACAAACAGCTCAGGGGTCTGGAACGGCCAGGACAAGCATCGCATCTGGAACGCCCAGGACAAGCATCGCGTCTGGAACGCCCAGGACAAGCATCGCCTGGCCCGCCATGGGGTCTGCATCTCAGGCTTGGTGTTGGACACCTGAGTGTGAGAAGGGGCCAGTGCTGGGGACACACAGTCACTTCAGACTGGGCTTGGGGTTACTCCTGCTCAACAAAGGGACCCCTCTCCTCCGTCTGTCACACTAGCATAAGCCTCACAGGTCAGTGGATTCAGCTTTTGGCCTCTAGAAACCCCAGGATGAGGTCAGAGAGCTTCCAAGATCATTGCTGCCCTGAGCCTTCCTCCTTAGACCAAGGTCCAGCGAGGACTCCTGGATGCCCCCCCAAGCCAAAATGGGGCACGCAGACACTGGAGGGGTGGGTACCAGTTGGGTGGAGCCAACTGTCACTGCTTCTTCTCTCCATTCAAAGACTTTATTTACGTCTGTGCATGGGTAAGTACATGCATACAGGTGTCGGAGAGGGCATTGGATCCCCTGGAGCTAGAACCACAGGTGGTTGAGAACCACTCCACCTAGGTGCTGGGAACTGCACTCTGGTCTTCTGCTAGAAGAGTAAGCACTCTTGACCACCGAGTCATCTCTCTAGCCCCTGCTTTGCTTCATTTAGATCTCCTGAGGGGCCGGGTGCAGTGGCAAAGGACTTTAAGCCTAGCATTCAGAGGTAGAGGCAGGTGGATCTCTGTGAGATTGAGACCAGCCTGGTCCACAAAGTGAGCTCCAGGCCAGTTGAGGTTACAGGATGACCTTATCTCAAAAACAAAATCAATCAACCAACCAATCAGTCAATCCATCAATCTCCTAAGGGAGTCAGAGATCTTGACCATCTTTTGCTTCTGTTCTTTAGCTCCAAAAGTTAAAGTAAAACTTAACCTTTGTGTCCAAGGCCTCTACTTTCAAGGGCTATGGTTCACACATTGGGCTCTCCCCCAGCACCACCACCCCCATCCCTGTGGCCTGGTACCTCATCCCAGGCTCCTTTCCCTGCTCTGTAAGCCCTATGCTAGAGGGAGCCATAGACTGGCTTCCTGAGCTCAGTCAGGCCACAGACACCAGCAAGATATGTGCCAGCAATCATTACCACTAATAATAATAAACCACGAACGGCTTAATTGGCCTTTCCGTGCTTCTCTAAACACACTGCTGACGCTTTCTTGGCGGCTGTTGGAGCTCTATGACTCTTTTCTCCAGGGAAAGTCTAAACTGATGGATGTGACCCCAAGCCAGCCTCTGGCAGGCGCACTAGTCAGGCCGGGAATGCAGGGGACTGACGGGTGATGTTTATTCACAACCAGCCCCAGGCCTCAAGAGCATTCATGAAGAATAAATGCAAGCTGGGGTTTGGAAATGTTTGACAGTTCTGGGCTCCAACAGTTAGTCATTTCCCATGAATGAGAAGCAGGAGGACAAATCCAAAGGAAGAACAATGGAAAATCACACTCAGGGAGCTCAAAATGCAGCCGCAGAAGCAGACTGAATGGACGGACAGAGAGCCACACACCACTCCGCCTTTACATTAGCGTGCTCATACCACAGCCTCGACTGCCTTCGAGTCATACAGTGAAATCTTAGTAGCACGAAAGGTTCTAAAGAAATAAATCCTTGGGGCTGGAGAGATGGTTCAGTGGTTAAGAGCAGGTTCTGTTGCTGGCACCCACGTGGTGGCTGACAACAATCTATTAACTCAAGTTCCAGAGGACCCGACACTCTCTTCTGACCTCTGTAGGCATTGCTCGACATGGTGCACTTACACACATGTAGGCAATACACTCATACACATAAAATAAAGATTTAAATTTTTTAAAAAAAGAAACAGATTGTTGGGATACACATGTGTGTGCAGCATCTGGAGGCCAGAGGAAATAGTGACTCTTGTTGGCCTGGAGCTCATCAAGTTAGCCAGACTGACCAGTAAGCCCCAGGGATCTGCCCGTCTTTGTCTCCTGACCAACCAGCATGCAACCACCACACTCGACTTTCTTTTATATAGGTTCTGGGACATGAAGTCAGGTACCTGTGCTTGCAAGGTAATCACTTTACCAACTTTATCTCACTAGCCCTGTATTTTGTTGTTGTTTTGTTGTTTTAGTTAGGGGCTCGCTCATACATTGCACAGGCTGGCCTTAAACAAACAATTCTGCTTCTGCCTCCTTAGCTAAACCTTAAGGATTATTGCCCAGATGAGGGGGTCACATGACCAAAGGCTTCCTGTGGTGGCCAAGCATCCCTATTACAGGCATGTACCACCTCCTCAGGCAAGAGACAAAAATCTTCAAAATAAGTTTTCTGACATTTCTAGCATTAGAAATGCTAGTCTACGATGATTCAAAGACACTAATGATTCTATTGGCAGTAAAGAAAACACAAGTAGTCTGTGCCACAATGGGACAATAAAATATACAAAACCTCACAAGTGAGTGCCTGAGTCAAATACTTCTAAGAAGCAAGGCTCTGGATGTTGTATTTGATGCTACACAACTTTTTAAAAAATTTGATGTGTATGAGTGTGTTGCCTGCATGCATGTAAGTGCACCCATGTCATGCAATGCCCTCAGAGGTCAGATGAGGGCATTGGATTCCCCTGGAACTGGAGTTATAGACAGTTGTTAGCCAGCATGTGGGAATTGAACCCAGGCCTTCTGCAAGAGCAACCAGTGCTCTTAACTGCTGAGCCATATCTCCAGCCCCAACTACAGAACTTTTTAAAAACCAAGTTAACAAATAGAATAAGATTGGTTGGTTGTTTCTAATGGTCCTGAGCAAAACAGGGGAATTAAAAAGAAAACAACAACAACAAAAAACTAAGGGATTCAAATGTCCAGGTCAGGAACCAGTCAAGATTTTCTATCTGTCCTGAAAGAGCTTCTTATGTCTTACAGACACAGAGCAGAGTTGGCAGAAAATCAAACCCAGGATCTTATCCTGCCTGGCTGAATTACAATGTAAGCTGAATTTCCAGCTTGGGAGTCATATGCTGGTTGGGGGTTGATTAGGAAGGGCTTCTGTCTCCATACAGCTTCTGATCTGAGTGGCAGTATCATCTCTCACCTGGGTCTCTAGACTGCTGGCCTTCCTTGAAGATTTCACACTTTACTGTTGCATGAGCCAATACCTTGAAATAAACCTGCCTCTGTCTGCCTGTCCCCTCCCACTTCCTCCCATGGGCTGTTCTCTGACTAATACAGGCTTTCCTAGGAATTTAGGGCACACACAACCCAACTGGCCAGCCACTGTCAACCCCAGGTCTAGTTCAACACTGCTATGTGGTACATTAGCTTAATCCTAAGAAATCATCCCCAAGGTGAGGTGATTGTCACAGTCCCCTTGGCCACATGACCACAGGCTTCTTGTGAGCATCCCTATTGACGTGTAGAACATTACAAGTCACCTGGTCTCAGATTTGGGTTTCGAGAGTTTAATGCCTCTGGGTAGCCATGACTGTTTGAATGTGGCTGTCCATGGGTTCTAAGGTTAGGTGAGATGGGTGAGGAAGAATGTCAAAAGGCAAAGTCAGCAGGCACTGCCCACTGTGGGCTACCACTCCCACACACAGGCATCTACAGCCACATAGGACTTCTCACTTTAACTAACAACTGCCTGAGAGAGGGTTCTGAGAAATCCCCATCCTGAACCCTCAGGGAAAGAGATGGCAGGTGTCTGGAATTGTGGCTTCTACTTCCCAAGAGCTGGAAGATCAGGAACATGTTCCATTTCTGCATTTCAGTTTCTCTTTCATGACATAAGCTTATTAAATTGTGTACCATCTATCAATTTTTCTTAAGAATAAGACCCAACTTGGCCAGGCATAATGACATACGCCTTTACAGGAGGCAAAAGCAGGCAGATCTCTGTGAGACTGAGGCCAGCCTGGTCTATACAGTCAGTTCAGGCCAGTGGGGACTACAGTAGACCCTGTCTCAAAAAGAAAAAAAGAGCCCAGACATAGTCCTCTAATCCCAGCTACTAAGACCGCTGAAGAAAGAGGATCACAAACTCAAGGCCAGCCTGGACGACACAGTGAGAGCCTGTCCCAAAATACATGAGGGACCAGGATTTAGCTCAGGGGAAGAACACTTGCCTAGCATGGGCAAGCCCTAGATTCAAATCCCCATAATGCAGAAAAGAAAATTAAATAGAAAGAAAGAAAATGGGCTGAGGTTTTCCATTCCTGGCTTTGTCCCATTTCTCTCTCTGCACAGTAAGGGTGATAAGCTGCTGTACTCCCTCCTGCACAGCACAGAATGACGGTGGCCATGGGTCACCCAGAAAGGGCAGGCTGCTGCTCTGCTGGGTAGAGCAGGCATGGGCCCGCAGCCTGCGCTGGTTTTCTGTCCATATTCTCTTATTCATCTCTCACTTGGACACAAGGAGCAGCAGGTCTGGGGTCAGAGGCTAAGGGCGCGTGTCACTTACAAAGATCAGGACTGTTTCTCTGAGTCCATCCCACAGCCTGACCCCCATAGGCTCTGTCCCGTGTTCTTGTTCTGTCTGGCTTACACCTCAACAGCCCTGAACTTCCTCTTGTGACTCTCTGCTTAACGTCATCCTCCCACAAGAGAAGATGTCAAGGGTCAAGACCAGTTCTTGCTCACAGTACCTAGGCCTGAAATATCACACAGGAAAAACCCAGGGTCAGAAATGAAGTATCAAGAAGAAAAACACAAGGGAAATGAAGACTCCTTCAAGGCACAGACAAAATGCAGTGACAGGAAGCTGGCAGTGCCCCAATGCTTCCCACTGGGGACCCAGAGGTCCCAAAGTGGAAAAGCAATCCTTAGCAGGGAACCTTTGCCCCAGGTCCACATGGATCTTGGTTTGGCTTGTCTGACATGGTCAGGGTTAAACCAGCCTTCCATCCTCCGGTGACGAGGATAACTGGTAAGTTACTGTGTACATCTCCACCTTTGTTAGCTCATTTAACACAAGCATCCCTCTGTGACTGCTACCACTCTCCCTCTGCAAATGGGAACAGACTGAATATTGGTAAGCCCATGGCTAAAGAGCCATGGAGTAGGATTGGATCCAGAACAGTGTTACTGATACGAGGGAGCAAACCCGGGTCATTTGGGAATCCTTGTTTCTTGTTACCCAGGACTCTGCTGAGGGCCCGACTCTAGCATCTACCAGAACTAAGCGTCAACATATACAGACTGCAAGAATTTCCTACACCAAAATAAGCTCCAAGAGGAAAAGTGAGTTTGTCAAAAATTAACATAGAGGTTTGAGGCCTGAAGTTAGAGATCCCGTGATCAAGTCCAATTCTGCTCTTCCCAAACTCTGAGCTTTAGAGTAAACCAAAAGCTCAAAGTTCCTGCTCTGGCTGTTGCTGGAGACTGTGAGGAAATTCCAAGAAAGAGCCTTTCTCACCCACACATGAGAATGTCTAGAAGGCTTTGCTCTTGCTTGTTAGCACCTGGGGGCACTGGAATCCCTCCCCAGCACCTTGGGTGCATCTAATAGAAAAGCTCTGAAGAATGAAAGGGCAACAGCTTGACTGCAAAGGCCACTCTGAGAATTATAGTGTAGGCACAGCTGGATTCATGCATGGAAGATTCTGGAACACAACTGACTGAAATACTTCCCTCTTTGGCCAGGGCTGAAAGTTACAAAAATAACAAAAGGCTCTGGCCCCCAGGGCAGAGTGCTGGATGAAACTGCACGCTACATGGACACATACTGGCCTCATACTTCAAACACTTCAGGGATGACCAGAGAACAGGCTTAGGTACTGCTGGGGAGCCAGATCAAGACTCCACCTCCGTAACTGTGGTCTGCAAGAGGTCACATCCCTGTGTCCTCCAAGCTGCACAAGTGGGTAAGTCATCTTAAAACGTTTGCTGACTTCTTACTATCATTAGGGAATAGAGTGGCTGATAAAACACACAAAACCAGCCGCCCTTACCTTCCCCTTGTTCTGACACTATGCCAGCTGTGCCCCCACTACATGCAAACAGTAGTGCAAGAAGGGCGTTCAGTGCTGAAGTTGAACCCCATGCACACCCATCCATCTTACAAATGTGCGTGGGTGATAAAAGTACCAGACTCAGTCGACATCCACAAGGTCTGCCCAAAACATAACTCAAAAACCAAACTCGGAGTAGATGAGGTGCAAGCTTTTGCAAAAGGACAGTTTCAAAACCGGGCACACTGGCACATGCCTGTCATCTCAGCCTGTAAACTGGGAGGTAAAAGTGGGAAGGTCAGACACTCAGGGTCATCCTTAGCTATACAGTGAGCTCAAGGCCAGTCTGGCTACACTGAGACCTTGTCTCAAAATGCCATAAATAAACAAATGAATAAATCATCGGATAAAAGGCCATTCCCTCAAGCTGCCAGGAGAGGGCAGATTCTCAAAATCTAGCAGCACGTCAACTCTTCAGCCAAGCCTTCCAGCCCCGGAGAGTTCCGAAGAGCAGGACTAAGGGAGGAATCTCAGGGTGGGTCTGAAAGCCACCACTCCTTGAGACCAGCTGACTGAGTGGCCATTAAGCAATTTTTCTGGGACCTGTACCAAGTCACCCACCATCGAGAACATCCTCCAGCCCTCTGCCCCCTGCGGATCATGCAAGGAAACAGAAACGGAGCCAGAGAGGCCAAATTGTTCCCCTATTGACACAGAGAGATGAGAAAGAGAAGGGGGCAGGGAGGAGGGCTCAGGAAGGAGAAAATGAGAAATGGGGATAAAAGCAGAGGACTGAAGATACATGGAAATTGGAGAGATATACGAACAAAGTGGGAGGGACACCGACAGGAAGAAGGGAGTCCCTTTGCAATGCTCATTTCGGATCAGGCTAAGGACCCTCCTCAAGATCCACACTGTACTTTCTGGCTTTGTATGCTGGGCTAAATCCCAAGCATAAAACATGTAGTGTGATTAGCCAAATTTATAGTGGACAACAGGTGACAATGGGGCTATTTATTCATAATGTATAAAGTGCCCCATGAAACGTCCCTGAGGAAAAGTGCTAGAAGCTGCACTTAATGAATTAGTTTGCAAAACCCTTCTCAGGAGAACCAGCTTCCCTTGGAAGGAATCCACAGTGTATTGACAGGGAGTAATCTGAGCTTCTAAACCTGGGTAGGATCGTGTCTACCCTGCACATGGTTCTGACTGACCCCAGTAGGCAATCCCACATGCTAGGAGGGGAAACAGACTTTGCGAAATGCCACTCTCTATAAGCATTCTGTAGGCAGTGAAAAGTGACGTCACCTGTAAATGTAACTAGTTTATTTAAACTGAATCAACTTAAAATCAACTTTTTGGGGAAAGAGAGATACCTGCCCACATGGCCTTGGCTTTAAATAGATATGAACAAGGCCACCGAGATGGAACAAAGGGAGGAAACTGGAGCTCCCCACTCTGCTGGGCTGTAATTAGGTTAATGCTGGAATGCAATGAAAGTGGCTCAGTTGGCACGCGGGTCGGAAAAGGAACCTCCCTGGTGAGCAGCGTCCTCCTCCCACCTGCTCACAGCCGGCCTGCCAGGCCCACAGAGCTCACCCTTCTTCCGTGCCTGGGCAATGACTTCCGCAGCGCTCTTGCTCATCACTCTGGTGACATACAGGGGGCAGTTGGTCTGATTGGCGATGGTGATGGAACGGTTCACAGCTTCAGCCTCGACCTGCAGGAGGGCAGAAGAGCCTTTCATTATCTTCAGCCACCAACAGAAACAACTGCGTCCCCAAGGGCCTCCCCTAAGTGTAGCCAGCATTACTTAATACTGGATGGTACAAAGACAGGGCGACCTCTCCCGACCAGCCTCAGAGTGTGGATAGCAAGCCAACAACACCAGCATCAACCACAGTATGTAAGAAATGCAGATTCTAGGGCCCCACTAGACCCAGAATCCAGTAACTCCGGGAGTCAAAAACCCAGCTGTGTGGGTTGTAACTACTCTTGGTGATTATTATGGAACCCTCTTGGCAGGAATGAGGATACTTTGAAGAGATATTCTTGTGTCTCCCCCTTTAGCTATCAGACTATTGAAACAATGGTCCCTACGAAATTAGAATTTCCCAAGGAGGAATCTCACGCTGGGAGAAGGAAAAAGCTGAAGCCCAGTGCCAGCTGGAGGAGGAACTTGTCTCTAGGAAAGAGATTTTACACAGTACTGATAATCTGTCAGAGCAGTAACAGGGCGGACCCAGGAAAACAATGATGGACTGGATGGTACCTGACCAGGACTGCTGGCTATGCTTATCTCTTCCTATTTAAAGTTTTCATTCCTTTCCTATATGAAATTTCATGTATGTGTCTGTCTGTGTACACAAGTGCAGATGTCTGTGGAAGTCAGAGGCATCACATCCTATAATCCTAGAGTTATAGGTGGTTGTGAACTCCCTACATGGGTGCTGAGAACCCAACTTTGGTCCTCAGGAAGAGCAGTACATGCTCTCAATTGGCCAACTGAGGATGGATGATCCCACCTAGCTTGTTAGGTCTGAGCCTGACCCCAACTCTAGTAACAATTTCACTTACTAATGTTTGAAAACAACCATCAGACCCTGGCTGATCTCAATGTGGTACATTCATTCCGCTTCCATGATCCAAGACATTCAATGTCATGACTTCAGGGCTGAGTATCTGGGATGCTCCCAAACCAAGCCAGCATCACTCACAGAGCTCACAAGGCCCAGGAACCCAGCAGGCAGCAGCATCTGAACACCAAGAGCTCCTGTATGTGATCTGTGGGCATCACTGGCCAGTCACAGCCTGGTACGACCTTCGGCACAAGATGAAGAACTGCCCTAATCAACCATCTGGCTCTTTTAAACTGCTCCTCATGGAACAGAATTTCAAAGATTTTATGCAATGACTGCTCAACACCGATCCAGGGACGATGTCCTGTGCAGCCTACCTTGGAATCAGCAATGGATTTTATCACGGCAGGTGAATCTGACTCAAAGCAGATCCAAAAGGCCAGTGGATGCCCTGCCAAATCCTGGTGAGACTATACTCTGAACTCTTCCAAGAGAGAAGGAGCGGGAGCTGGTCTTATTTCGGTACCAGCCGTGCCCAACCCCCACTGCCCAGAACTGAGACAACGGTACACAGACAGCAAGTGCTCAAAAGTCTTTCCTGTACAAAGAAATGACCTATCTTATTAATGGAACATTAACATGAGGCTGTTGCTTTTCACAGGAGACAGCTACTCTCCTGGCTGAGCTGACTTGGCTAGCCCATTCCACAGAAGAGTGGGTGGGCTGGGGTCTGTCACTGCCCTGAGCATTCATCCCACAGAAAGAGAGGAAGCGTCAGTCACACCCAGGCAAAGCAAAACCTCTTGAAAACACTCACTAGACACCCAAATGTTTTTCATTCCTGGGATGACTGAAGGCGGTCTCCCCACATGCTCCCTGCCCTCCTTGTCCTCCCTGGAGCCTCCAGCTGGGCCTCCAGCTCAGAAGCCCCTAGTGTAAAGTGTGACTGAAAGGGGCTCTAAGCTCCTCAACACTTCCCAGGGTTGCCAGAAGCAGCCCTGACTGAATGTCCCAGCACAGACTCCACAAAGGAGCAGCCACACTATTAATAAAGCTAGAGCTACAGGCAGAGCCCTCAGTAAACTGGGATATGCAGTGGCTCTAATTAAGAGGACAAATGGGACCTGCTTCCATTAGGAATTTTGGGAAGAATCCTAGTCCCGAGGGTCCGCTATGTGGATTTGCATACACACTGTGAATGAATTCAGACTCCATCTGGCCCCAGAAAGTGACTTGAAGGTGTTGGATAAGGGCCAGACTAAAATGTTAGCTAGTTGGAAGAGGAGAGTATTTAAACCCCACTCTCTGTGTTCCAACCAGAGCAGTCTAGCCTCTTGAGTTTAAGAGCACACCTCTGATCTTAACCAGACACCAATGTATATATAATGCTGAGCTGTGATTTAACTATCTCTTTAAAATACTGTGAAAACTTTATGACGGATTAAAATAAAATCTCTTCTTCTTAAAGGGCTCTAGGGATCTGGGGGGGGGGGGTAGATATGTGACTTTACAGATGGGGCAGCACAAGAACAAGGCAAAAACGACCTATCCAGGGACACAGAGCACTGTCAGGACACTGCGTTCCCAGCACAGTCCCACCCATCTTGGCAACTTGCGTGCTTCAGACAGACATTCTGTGAGGCCCAGCTGGGAAGGCCCGTCTCTGTGTCGGGTTCTCCATTACACACATCTGGGGCTTCTACTTCTTTCTCAGACCCCAGGCTCTGACAGCTGTCCCCTGCTGGGAGGTAGCCACATCCTAAGCCTACACACAGAACTTTCTGGCTGCCTCTCTCCCCTAGTCCACTTCGGTGCCTCTCAGACAGGACCTGTGTCTCTCTGCCCACACAGACTGAGACCTTCTCTCAGCAGAATGCATGGTCATCGCCACGTCTCTGCCTCAGGTGACTCTCAGAATTCTACTTCTCTCCGGTCTCCCACCAGGGAACAATCCTACATGGCACATGGTAGGTTAGGAAGAAGCCCAGGGTGACAGAAAGATGTCTGAGAAGTTCAAATGCAAGTTAGCCATCATGGTACGAGTGATGCCAGAGGCCCTGATATCAATGGGAGTTAAATGGTTATTCCCTGCTGTCTTGTATGTGCTGCCAGTTTCTTCCGAAAGGGGCTGTACTGCCAAGCACACTCAGAATGGTTCCATGTTTGGTTCTCTGGGTCATCCCTTTAGGGTCTGACACACAACAGATCTCTCTTGGCAAACTGAACAATTAACATCAGGAGGCATAGGAGGTACCTGGGGACCTAACTATTCTGTCCCTTCCTCGCTGCTCAAGTCCCTACATCAGGCCTCACCTCACAGGACTGTCTCGGGGTGAAATCAGTCAGGCAGCACCACATTCTGTGCATGGCAAAAGACAGACACCCCCAAATCAGCTGGGATACAGACTCCCACAATGATTCGTATTCCAGGTCATGCCAGCCCTCAAGAATTTCCTCACTGTGTCAGGTGCTAAAGAGGAGGCTCCCTGTGCTGAGGCACATACAAATGGCTTCAATGTTTTCCTTAAAGGAACAACCAGACAGCCCCTTCCTGATAGCGCTTTCCTTCCGGTAAACACGTGGGCGTCCTTCCTGTTTTCATGTTTTACTCCACAAACAGTCCTAAAGCTCTGGGAGCCAGTGGCCCCAGCTCCTTCCCAGCCTGCTTATCAAACATTTCTAACCTGTTTCTAGCAGAAACTTAATGCTGAGCCTCCATCCGTTCAGGTCCCTGAAGGTTGGTTACCTCTGCCCTCTTTCACATCTCTCCTTTTCTTAACACCTTGTCACTCAAAGCTCCTTTCGGAACTCCCCCATCATTCTCTTCCCTCAGAGCCACCAGGGTGCCTGATACCTTGACCTTGAGCCTTTCACTAAAGGCCCAGCATCTGAAGAGTACTGAATGGCTAAGATTCTAGTGGTGAAAACTCCACCTTCTGGGATATAAGACCCACAGTCCTCTGACTCACAAACCTCACAGTCTAGGATGGGATAGTAACTTTGTGCTTCTCTGCCTCAGCTAATCCTGCTCAAAATTATTCCCCCTCCATTTTCAAAAGTTCTGTCCCGCAGACACCTGAGAGCACGGGGCTCTATTCGAGGTGTTTTACAGATGCATTAAGCATTAAAAGTTTTTGGTCCCATCCTATAGTTTGGTACCATGTTGTAAGTGATAAGCCACTGATTCCTAAAGTTCAGGATGCTAACAGAGAATTGTCTGTTTATCCAAGAAACGGCTTAGAGAGTTAAACAAAGAGGCTAAAGGAGCCATATCACTTAGGCTTCAGGGTCAGCCTAATAATTCACCTTGCCTACACACATACACACACAAACACACACACACACACACCACTTCTCTGAAAGACCAGTGTGCATCCAAGAAGCTCCATTTTCAACAGGTCAACAATGGGTTCTGTGTGCTAACAAGTCCTCACATAGCCCACATCCCACTCCCAGATGTTCACCTCCTCAGGCCGGCTCAGCACATGTCCCTCTGGGCCCGTGATGCCCAGATCCAGGATCCTCTGCTGCTCCTGAAATATGCAAAGAAAGTCAGGTGATCAGGGGAGCTGGGTTTCAGGTAACTGATTATGAACAGAGACGTAGGCACAAGTTCCTCAGCAGTAAATACAGTGGACCCTGCTGGACATCTGATTCATCTCACACCTCAGAAAGAGAAGGGGTCACTGCCTTGATCCCAGTCCCACCTGAGCAGGCTAGTCCATTAGAGCCTCTCAAATTGCTCAGCTGAAAGCCGAGGTCCCCCTAGCCCACAGCACAGGACGACGCCCAGGTGTGATTAGGAAGCTTCTGAATTCCATCCAGGACAGTGCCAGAAGACAGGGCCTCTCTGGAATGGGAAGTAACCACATGGTCTACAGAACACGTCAGTGTTCCCACCAGCAAGAGATCACCGACAGTCCCAGTACTGACAGTCCCAGCACAGGAACACCAGGCCCCTCAGGATTCCCAACCCGGGGGTTCAGATTCCAAAATGTCCCCACATTCTTAAGCCTGCCTCTCACTCTCCAGGAGATGAAGAAAATGTAAAGAACAGGGTCCCATACCTCTGCAATGATGTCACCATTCTCCGCGTGGACTTGGGCTATGGCACCAATATCCCGGATCACACTCAGCACTTCATATATCTGAGGGAGAGAAGGGAGCAGTCAGAGACGAGAACCGGCATCTTCCTGGTCACAAGGAAACCTTGGTGGAATAAGAAATGGAGCCTCTAGGCTGCTTCTCGTCCACTCTGACGGAGGAAGAGACCCTCTGCCATTCACAGAAGCAGACCAACCCAAAAACAGGAGTGAGGGGCGAGAAACTAGAAACACACACCAGGTGTGCTGAGGGGCTCTGAGTGCCACCTCTAGGCTATGCAGTGTCCTACTTACAGGTTACGATATTTGATTCCAGAGCCTGGCAGAACATGACCCAGGGACTGACTTCACAGTCCCACCAAAGGCCAGTTCCATCAAAAACCAAACCTGCCAGCCATGTCCTGTGGCACCATAGGACACACACACACACACACACACACACACACACACACAGAAGACTGCTTCCCTAGATGGCCACAGTATTCTAGGATGTGTGGAATTCAGGAAGCCTACTCAGAAAAGCTGACTTTCATACCTGGGAATCCGTTAGCTGGAAGCGATCTTTGAAAGCCATGTACACAAGGAAGGAGTTTACCCCTGGTGACAGACAAGAGAGAGGTGGAGAAGTGACTTTTAATAAATAAACCCAAACAGAGCAATCGGGAAGGAAATATAGTGACAATACCATTTGTGCATCTGTGTGGTTTTGTGCATATCTGCAGGAGAGGTTGGGGGACGTGGGGACAGAAATGAAGACACAGTGAGTACACAAAGTAGCTGTGGTACCACACTCCTGTCATCCCAGGTACTCAGGAAGCTGAGACAGGAGGGTCACGTTCAAGCCCTGTCTGAGCTACGGAGTGTTTTCAGGGCCAGCATGGACAACTTTGTGAAATCCCATCTCACAAACTAAATAAATAAAAAGATCTGGGGATACAGCTCAGTGGTAGAGCCTTCGTCTCGCATGTATGATGCCTGGAGTTAATCCTCAGCATCACAAATTGAGAATGAGAAAGAGTCAGAGACAGAGACAGAGACAGAGAGAGAGAGAGAGAGAGAGAGAGAGACAACAAACTGGTAACTGGGAATAGTTCTTTGAAATTCTTTTTAGTGTTCTTACGATTTTCTTGTTTAGGAAATTTAAAATTTTATCAAATTAAAAGCTTCAGTATTAATACAGTCGTGTCTGCGACAGCATTATTCATAATAATCAAAAGCAGAACTAACCCAAGTGAATGTCAGTGGATGAATAAATCCACAAAATGTGGTCTGTGTCAGACAGAATGCCATTGAGTCTTACAAAAGAGATTCGTACCTAATACACAACAGGAATGAACACAGAAGACAGTCTGCTGAGGGAAACAAGTTGATCACAAAAGACAAGCTCAGTGTGATCTATTTACAGGAGGACTTAAGAGCAGTCAACATCACCGAGTCAGAAGGTACGATGGGGGAGCTGGGGCTGGAGGAAGGGCGGAAGGATTACAGTGAAATGAAGACAGACTTTCATTTTAGCAAAACAAAGAGTTCTGGAGATGAATAGTGGTGATTTCTTTTTTTTAATCACATTTATTTCTGTGTGTGTGTGTGCACCCCCCACACACTTGTACCACAGCATGCACGTGGAGGCCAGAGAATAACTTGTGAGAGGTGGTTCTCTTCCTTCCACCATGTGTGTCCTGGGGACTGAATTCAGGCCATGAGTCATCTCACAGGCCAAGTATCAATGGTTTTAAAACAAGGTGAATGTATTTCCTGCCCCTCATTTGCACACTTACAAATGGCTAAAATGGTAAGCTTAATGTTATATATAGTTTACCACATATGTTTTTAAAGCTGTCTCAAAACAAGCCTATATTCTGACTTTGACAAGAAAACGAATTACAAACGTCTGTCTGTGAAGATCATTAATAAATGTCTTTTCTTTGGCGAGCACGGCTGATTTTTAAGAAACATTTTTTGTAAATAAGAAAAGGTCCATTAGTTGGTTGTCCAGATGTCTCATCCTAGCGTCTTGGAATTTTTGCCCTGTGAGGCACCAGAATAAACATCCCTGTCCAAGATCCATCACAATTCTAAACAACCATCCTGACAACGTTGGAGCCTTAGAGCTTAATTCAAGCCACCTGGGGGTACTGGAAGCTGCCGAAGCTAAAACGCCTCTGGCCATCCTGGCTCCACTTCATGCCAGACAAGAGTTGCCATGGTAACCCACCTGGTCTGATGTGGGAGAGATTGGTTCTAAGTACTGAAAGTTACAATCCATCGGAGTCTGTGTATTCTCAAAAGGTGAAATAGATTCTGACTGGAGGCCAGAAATGCCTGAAATCTTTGGGGGCTCTGATCCCTGGTCTGGTTCCTAAATGATTTTAGGGTTACCTCTTCAGAAGGGAATGTTATACAAGCACTGAAGGCCCATTAAGGGAAGCTGGTTTACCTCCTAGGCAAAAGGATGCAATCTATCTCTGAGTGCAGACTATGCCATGCCTCCTCCACCTGGCTAAAGGACCACCCCTCAGGAAGGCAGGTCCTAAGCCAAGCTGAAGACATAGGAAGAATACTTGGCTGTTCGATGAGATAATGTATATTTCCTTCCCAGAATTCCCACCCCCCCAGCATGGTAGCTTACAGAGCCACACTCATGCAGCTCCACAGATCTGCCTGCTTCTCTGAATTACTCACAAAAGCATAGCTCTCTTTTGTCTGTTTTCTAAGCTTGCTTTCTCGATCACTGTGAGCTTGACTGAGTCTTTCTCTCACACTGCTCTCTCCTCCCCACCATGTGGCTGACCTTAGGCCAGCTTAATTCAAACAGCATGGCTTCCTCTCTTCTCTACCTCCCTTCTCCCGGCGCCCTGGTCTTTTTCTTTTAAACTCAATAAAATTGTCCTCAAGTTTTAAAAAAACAAGTGAGAACAGTGAAAGGTTGCCTTGTTTGTTGGTCTGCTTGTGGGACCTTCAGCGTAGAAAGCAGGTAGCCATGCTTTTAACTTCTCTTTCTTAAATATTTTTATTTTATTTACTATTTTTAGTTTACGCATATGAGTGTACTGCCTACATGTGTGTAAGTGCACCCTGTCATGCAATGCCTGTGGAAGTCAGAAGAAGGCGTCAGACCCCTGGAACTGGAGTTATAGATGGGTGTTAGTCACTATGTGGGTGCTGGGAATCAAACCCAGGTCCTCTGCAAGAGCAGCCAGTGCTCTTAACCACTGAGTCATTTCTCCAAACCCCTGCAGTAGATACCTTAATCCAATATTCTCATGAGAGATTTTCAAATTCCTGAGATTCAAAATTTATGTCAGTTGCCCAAGGTCACACAGTTAGTCTGTGATCAAGCAAAGAATAAACCTAAGACTGCTTCCCACTCTGGGGCCTTTGGTTCTGTAGCTATGGATGTCTCTCCTAACTGTATCCACTCCCAAGATTTCCCTCCTGGCTTTTTATTTATAGCCCGTGTGTGTGAGCCTGAGACTCTAAGAACACAAAAGCAGTACACTTCCCCAAGTCAAGATCTCTTAATGTCAACAAGAGATTCCAAGAACTTAGTTCATAGCCAAGCTGAAACAGTACCAGGAAGATCCAGGGGGCTTGGCTCCATCACCTGAATGCCCAAGGTTCCTATGGACCAGAAATACTGAAGACTCCTCTGGCCTCCCTGTGATCCCAATCCCAGGGAACTCCTGAAGCAGAAGATTCCTCACGTTGTCGCAGATTTGGAACATCTCATCATCTCATTGGAAGCCTTGCTCCTCCAGATTTGTGTAGAGTGTCTGCCCAACTCTCCAGGCTCAAGGTGCCCTCCCATAGCCTCACTTGGCCATGTACTTCTAATTCTTGGAGGGTCAATCAATCACTCCTGCTAGAGACCAGATCCCTCAAGTCAGGGAGCTTCAGAAACCAATTACATAAAGGGTCTAGAGTCACACATCTTATCAACAAAGGCTTATGTTCCTAGACTGGGCCAGACCCCCTCTAACCAGAAGCTGTCGCTTAAAGCCTCCATTCTCTTGCACAGGGAAGGCAGGAACAGGGCCTAGAAACAGTAAAGGTGTTTCTTCCCAGGGCTCAGCCAGGCTTTGAGCATGCGGCATTGGTAACCTACCATGGTCCTTTACCAGAGCCTCCATCTCCTCCTGGATGCCCTTGTGCCACTCGGTGATGTCCACATGCAGAGAGTAGTCACAGCAGGACTTGCTGTCAGCCCACTCCCTCCACTGGTCGAAGGCGGCCAGCAGGCTAGTCCCAGGCTCAGGAACAACATGGTCAACTAGAAAGAACAGAAAGTTGCCATTATCAGCAGGAAACTCATGAGAAGGTGTTTGTTCACTTGAACTCTGAACTGGGCTCCCAGTGGAGACAGCGATCTCTCTAACACTGTCTAAGAATGCACTTAAGCCAGCTGAGTACTCAACAGGGAGAAACTTGGCACTGGACAGCACACTGGTGAAACCATGCATGAGGGGCCCAGATCTGATTTCCCAAATCTGAGTCCCTGAGACCTGGGGCACATTCAGAAGACAATGTGTCCTTATGGACCACGCAGTGTCAGACAACCAGCCAGAGGAACCAGCTTTTCTCTATGTTGCCAGCTTCTGGGAGATGCCCCCAGTAAATAGCCAGGTCTCGGCGGGGCTGGAGTGCAGCCATCCACTCTGGGTTTGTGCAGAACACTCCATAGACCCACTCACCCCTGGCCACTCAGGTTTCGACAGTGTAATTCCACTCTGAAATTTGAGGGTAATCTTTCATCTTAAGAATTCAAGGCACTTTAAAGCTGGGCTTTTCTGTGATATTATTACCAATGTAGGCTGATACTCAGGACAAAAGACCATGAACTCAGACTAGTCCCAATCTGTTCTCTGGCTGTACTAGTTACCTGCAGGTGCCCTTGGATAAACTGCTGACTCTCTGTTGCCCTGAGTTTCTGTGCTGGCTTTTGAAAGGATATTACCTAGCACAGATTTAGTTATGAAGATTACACTGAGACAGTGGCAATATCTATCAACTTTCATTACTCCCCGATTTAAATCCCTGTGGCTTCCCGTTGTAGTACAGATTAAGTCCCCAACAGTCTCTGCAAGATCCTGCCCAGTCTGGACCTGACTGACCTCTGCAACATAACCTGTGCCATCTCTCCCTCTCACCCTTCTTCAGACATGCCATCTTTCAGTTGCTGCAGTATTAGTCTGCTTCCTCCTACCACAGGACTACTGCACATGCAAAGTTCCATTGAGAGCTTTTGCCCAGCTTCCTTAATGACTAGAAGAAGTCTACTGAAACTATTATCTCTCATGTTCCACAACAAACAGCACTAAAACCCCAACTGAAATGATCTGTTCAAGGTTAAATCAAACCCGTGCTACAATAAAGATAGAAAACAAGACTCCAGATACCTAAAGCAATGACTTATTCTTTCAGAATAAAATATTAGATTACCTACACTCAGGTAAAAGGTTCTGAGCATTAATGAGCTCAGATTTCTGAAATGGATCAAATCTTGCAGACGCAGCTGAACTAAGATTGGCTGAACTTGGCTTTGCACACATCAGAAGTACCATACTGTATTGTATGCACACATACTGAATGTCACACTGTATCCTATTCGTAGAAACAATGATTATATATCAATTAAAATAAGTATGTTTTAAAATATAGCCCCCTAAGTTCTTTTGACAGTATTCACTTTTATGAACAGACTCATAGGCATCAACACAAAATACAAGAATCAGTCTGTGTACTGAAGGGGTGCATGGCTGTCTCGTATCCATGTAATATGAGCATATAAGCACACTGGCAAAGGCTACCATAAAAACTGATCCAAAAAATTCCAACTCCTTTTTTTTTAATGTGTATGAGTTTATTGCCTACACGTATGTAAGTGCAACTGTGTCATGCAATGCTCACAAGGTCAGAAGACGGTGTCAGATCCCCTGAAACTGGAGTTATAGGCAGTTGTGGCTAACAAGCCACCATGCAGGTGTTGGGAATCGAACCCAGGTCCTCTGCAAGAGCAGTCAGTGCTCTTAACCACTAAGCCATCTCTCCACCCCACCCCCGCCCCGGCTATTATTCTTAAACTGTGCCCTCTTCTCCACCACACTCCCAAACAACAACAACAATATTACTTTGTTGGCAGCAAGCATCTGGTCCACCTCTGTAGCCACAGCCTGCCTCACCCCTCACATGCCTCCAACCCACCCTCCTAGGCAGCCATCTGGTTCTTGTAACACCCACCCTCGGCAGCTGTGGTCCCCAGCACCAATTCACCTGGGGCTGCCCCATCCAGCAGCCAGGTGGAAACCAAGCTCCTTCCCGAAGCCTAGCTTGATGGCCCTGGCTGACCTCGCCAGCATTCTCTGTGCCCCGCATGGTTCCCACCCACAGCCACCCTGTGGGTTTCTCACTCCTTGTCCCACTCACCGGGTTCCTGCCACCCACCCCCAGCTCCGTGCACCCCCTTTGCTCTTCATCTGGCAGCACCTCTCCACCCCACTCACCGGGGTAACTGTCACCGTCTGGGGTTGCATCACTATCTGCAATAGCTTCCATGAGCATCTCTCTCTCTCTCTCTCTCTCTCTCTCTCTCTCTCTCTCTCACACACACACACACACACACACACACACACACTCAGTACAGAATGGAAGCTCCTCAGAGCAAGCACCCAAAGTTCAGATATGGGAGGAGCTCAAAGAATGTTCTAGGTCAGTGAATGAATGTCCTCTCTAGACTCCTACATCCCACCGTGCAGCTGGGGGAGAGCGCGGAGGAGGTGCAGGCGTCCCTCGTTAACTGTGAGCATCAGTTCCAGGACACCTCTGTTGTCCAAATTCGTTACATAAATTAGCACAGCATTTGCATATAGCTTACTCCGTCCATCTGAAGACTTTTTGGGGGTGGGGGTGCTAGGAGTTGATCTGATCCCAGGGCCTTAAAGTACACACACTGCAGATGAGCTCCATACCTTAAATCCTCTCTAGGTGACTTCCACTACCTACCAGCCTCAAAGCCCTGCATCTGTGTAGACTTTACCACTGGTTCTTGCTCTGGGGCAAATTTCCATTTTGTATTTTGGAACTTTCTGGATTTTTTTTTTTCTCCAAACATTTTCAATTTGTAGTTTGGGTGAATGTTGAGTTAACAGAGTCCACAGATCAGAACTTTCAGGTATGACGGGCCCACTGCAGTCTCCTGGAATGGGGGTGTTCTACCCAACAGGCCACAGAGCTGCTTCAAGATCTGGAAGCCACTCTGCCCAGCCCCACCATGCTGGACAAGGGATGTTCCTTCCACCAGACACCATGCGGCATAGAAGAAAACTGCCTCCTTCAAAAAAAGTGATATTTCTGGTAGTACAGTTTGCCTTTGGGTAGAAAATTTCAAAAATGCAGACAATTTTAAGGAAAGTCCATCTCACATCTAACCCAAACACCACCCCCACCCCCAATCAACCTACTCAAACCCGGTACATTTTCTCTCCGTCTTATATCCACATATTATATTTTACTCTATTTCCTTATTTATACTCTATCTCTTCCCCAAAAGTTTTTAAGTGGCCTTAAAAGGATACTTAAGACAGTCATGGTGGTGCACATATGTAAACCCAGCCCTCCGGAGGGAGAGGCAGAAGACCTCCCTAAGTCTGAGGTTAGCCTGGACTTCATAGTGAGTCAGTCATTTAGAGCTATAGTGAGACCCTATCCAAAAATCAAACAAACAAAGTCTTCAAATATAAGAAGACGCCATCCAACAAGAAGAAGGGTTATCGGTGACGGGAGGAAGGAAAAACCAGTGGGACTTGAAAAAAGGTACAAGGCTGTGTGTCACATGTTTACACATATATGCAGACCCGTATAAATGCACGTACGTTTGCAAGTACACATTCACAGATCTCCTTCCTTGGGGATTAGCAAAACAAATCACTTCTCACGAGGAAAAGGACTGTCAATGCTAAGAACCTCAGGCTCCTAATCTGGAAATAATCCTCACCCCTACGAGTATGGCTATTTGAAAATATCTTAATAGTAGTAGGTTAAAGTACTTTATATCTGCATATTAAATGTTTTCATTTATATATCCCAGAAAAGGACGCAAGGCTCTGTCCGAAGGCTCATTCTCTAGTTCTGTTTAGCTGCCAGTAGTAACATGGCCTCTTCCTGATATGCTTTAAACTCATACCTTGTAGGATTTGGAAGCAACACATCACTTCCTAGTTTCTTATGCATGCTGAGCAAGTCCTATGCGATTGAGCTATAAACCCCCAGACCTCTCACTTTTATGAGGAAAAAAAAAAATCTCAACAACTCACTTCCTCTACAAGGTCTGTGTGTTTTCTTCCACCCAAAGAAGCTGTGAGGGCCGTGTGCAGGATGCCTGCTCCTCCAGGCAGCTCAAGCAAGGAGCCTGCTGTGGCCTCCACTCGCCCTTCCACAAAGCAGCAGGGACAGGACCAGCTAGGGGACAGCAGGCTACCTGATGCCTGGCCCGTCCAACTTCAAGGCCTCGGACACAAACCACAGGTTCCCATCCTTACCATGTTCTGGGGCCACAGATGCAGGCATCCATCTGGGAAGGAAATGTCTCCTAAAGTAGCCGCCTGGATTCTGGCTGAATAGAGATGGTTTCCCCATCTGCCTCCCCTATCCCCTCCAACCATTCTGGCCCATGAGGGGCCTGCTTACCACATAAGGGAAGCATCACTTTCAAAACAGGACCAAGTTCCCTGGCTGCTCTGCTGAGCCCTACGTCCCCCCCCCATCCAAAGTCAGTACTCAATTAGGGAGTCACATGAAGCACTTCAGGGAAACAGGACATTTCCTCCAAGAGCTAATAACATTTGCAAGTGGGGCCCTGAGACGCCTGCACAGGCTTTCCCACAGCGCTCCTTCCTTCATCCTGGCTCTCCTGGGAAGAGCAGCTCCCGGGAACAGAGCAGAAGGTCACACTCACTTCCGGAGGGGGCAAGGATGGGTGAGGACACAAGCTCAGAAACCACTCAGAGAGAATTCACAGATCTCCTTCCAAAGCTAGCTGGCCCCGCACGAGGAGAGCTCAGCCACCAGCAAGCAGCAACAAAGCAGTGGACTGTGGGGTCCCAGCACTCCAAGACCTGAGTCTGTTTACTCTGTGGTCTTCTTCCTTGTCCTGGGTCTCCCATCACTTCATCTAGAACACAGGTGTGAAGCTCCCGTCATGCCGGGCTGGGAAGGGTACACAGGGAAAAGTAACTCCAAATGCCTGGCACACACTGGCTCTCAGTCCCTCTGCGCAGCACTACAGAGTGTGGGCACCTGTCAACCTGCTTTATGAGGAACCAAGAACACGCCTTGCAACAGTGACCTCAGTCTGGACATGCTTTCAAGCAAAAACCTGATACTTCCAAAGAACTAGGACAAGGTGTGTCAGTTCATAACTTCAAAGTTGCTAAGTCCACCTCTGAGACAGGATGCCACACGTGAAAGTTCCACACCTGACCCCACAGGACTAGTGCTGGTCAAAGGAAGGCAAGTCACGGCACTGTATAAAACTACCTTCAAGGACTAGAGAAGAAGCTAAGTCGGTAGAGGGCTTGTCCAGCAAGCGCAAAACAAAACCCCTGGCTCAGTCCCTAGCCCTGGATAAACCAGGAAAGGTGGTCCAGAGACAGACAAATCAGAAGTTCAAGGTCATCATGTCTACATCAAAAGCGGGACAGTCTGAACTATACAAGAGTATGTCTCAAAACAAACAAAAAATGCCTTCAGACAGCGTATTATATAAGTTCTATGTGAAACATATTAAGTTCATCTTTAGACTCGGGCCCCATCCCCAAGATACCTCATAAAACGTGGGCAAATATCCTTCTTCTGGTCCCAAGCACTTCAGATAAAGGGTACTGAATCTGGATTCTTCTATTAAACTTGTCAAAGGATCCCACTTTTTAAATTTGCTTTTATTTTTATTTTATATATATATATAAGTGTTTTGCCTGCATGTATGTAAATGCATGACGTGTGTGCCTTATACCCTGGGAGGCCCAACAAAGCCATCAGATTCCCTGCAATTGAAGTTTATGGATAGTTGTTAGCTGCCACATGGGTGCTAGGAACCAAACCCAGGTCCTTTGCAAGGGCAGCCAGTGCTCTTAACCACTGAGTCATCTCTCTAGCTCCCCTCTTTTCTTAAGAGTCTGATTGAGATATAACATAAAATCCACCCAGTTAAGGGTATAATTGCATGGTTTTTAGTATATTTGCATTCTGTACAGCCATGACCACATCTAATTTTAGAATACCCCCCACAAAAGAAACCTTGTACCATTAGCAGTCCCTGCCCATTCCTGCCTACCGACTACCCCCAGCCCAAAGCAACCACTAATCCACTCCCTGTCCCTATGAATTTGCTGGGCCAGTCACTCCATACAAACAGAACTGTATACTTGTGGTCTTCTCTGTCTGGCTGCTTACACGCAGCAGAAAGCGTCGAAGGTCATCCACGCTGCAGCACGAATCAGCACTTTATTTCTCTTTACAACCTCCAGTGGCTTTGGTGATCCATTTTTTGTATTTCTTGAGCATTGGCAAAGTGTTAAAACACAAAGAAGTAAGTTTTGACCTGAACAATCTGGATGCAGGGTACCCTGGAGTTTACAGTATTTGAAAGACTCAAAATTTGGAGGTAGGAGAGATGGCTTAGTGGTTAAGGACAGTGGCTAAAAGAAGCACTGGCTGCTCTTTCAGAGGACTTGGGTTTGATTCCCAGCACCCACATGCAACAAACAACAGTCCATAACTCCAGTTCCAGGGATCCGACACCCTCTTCTGACCTCTGTGGGCATTTCGCGACATAGCTGCACTTACATGCATGCAGGCAATGCAACATACACATGAAATAAAAATAATAAATATAACTTTTTTAACCTTTTTAAAATATCATTATAGGCTCACATGCAGTTTGGTTTTTTCCTTAGGGGGGGTATGCAGGTGTATGTGTTCACACATGGGTATGCTTATGTAGGTGTGTGCATTCATGTACACGTGCATATAAAGGCTGGAGGTTGACATTAGACACCTTTCTCAGTCAGTCTCTACCCTCATATATGAGGCGGGGTCTCTCACCTGAATGCAGAGCTCTCCTATTGGGCTAATTTAAGTAGCCAGTCTGCTCTGGGGAGCCCCTCTCTCTGCTTCCCAAGGGCTGAGGGACAGGCCACCATGTTCCCCTGACATTTACATGGGTGGTGGGGGACACATACTCTGGTCCTCACAGGTGCATGGTGAGTGCTTTACCACTGAGCCATCTCCCAGCCCTTTACCCACAGTTCTAAGAAATGTACAGAAAAGTAGCCATACACTCCCCCTGGTCTCCAGCTTGCACAAGTCTTTCCCCTTCACTCCCATCTGATATTTACTCAGGAGCGGGTCTGAACAGCAGTTGCTGCTCCGCTCCGGGCACACGGGTCCTTAGCTCCTAGCCTCTCCTCCTCCCTCACCTTCCTCCTCTTCCCCGACCTTCAGTCTTCCTCAGAACCAGTTCTGGCCCCAGCACTTGCCAGGCAATGAAGCTGAGGACTGGGCGCCTCTTCAGTCTCGGACAAATCTCCCGATCAGCCCCGGAAGTGGGGGGCACTGGCAGCAGAGAGCATCTGGCTGGGTGGGCCCTGCCTCACAAGAGCCTAGGAGAAGCACTAGCACACTGCTTATGCACCCGCCAGCAGGGTTCCTTCTCACAGGCTGGCCCTGGGGAAAGGAGGTGGCTCTTCCTTCCGGGCAGCAGGAAGATGACCCCAGGAGACCAAGAGTCAGAGCCAGAAATGGAAGCAGGGAGCAGGGCACAGAGAAGACCTGGACTGTAAACTCAGTGATCTCCAATTCCAGACAACCTTTGAAATGCACCTCTACCTTTTCCTCTCATTGTAGACAAACATTCACACAGTCTTAGCACTCAGTTTAGAAATCAAACACACTGTCTCTCCAGCAATCTGCAGGGACATGGAAGCCACCTAACCACAGCACACCATGGCTTGCATGTATTTCACAGCTGCCCGATCAAGTCACGTGGGCATCCTGCTTAAGTGCTTCACAAAGTAGAAGGTCCTGAAGTACCTTCCCGTGCTTGATTCTCAGTGTAGGTCAGCAGAGCAGGTGCATGAGCTTCAAACCACAACTGGGGGACTCAAAGGACCTGTGATTTACCTGCTGTGGAGCGGGGTTCAACTCAGGAGCTCCCGTTCAAACTGGGAATGTTAAGCAGCCTACCTTGTCTCCAGCCTCTCCAGAGACAAACACCTCGCCATTGTGCCTAGTAACAGTCACCCTTCCTCATTCCCACACCCCGTCTGTCACCCAAACACAGTGGTTTACTGAAGCAGGCAGCTCTGAGTGAAGCCCGAGGGCAACGGGTGACTACCCCATGTGTGGGTGAAGGTTGAATCAGGGCATCAGGTTAAGAGCCTGTCAACGTGTCAGCACCTCATAAAACCCTTTCCTCCCTGGCCTGATGCAACTCACACATGCCATCCTGGCAACCTAGATCAAAGGCCAGGCTAATGAAATCTGTGTGTTGTGATGAAGGGTCATTTATAACATGTAAACCCCTTAAAGAGTGACGAACCAAACAATGAGCAGAAACTCTCCCTGACTCATCAAAAGCAGACATGGAAGGAGTGAGAACCCTTAGGCCGTCTGTAGTCAGCACGGAGTTGAGGTTCCAGGACCAGACACACCAGACTGAACTGCAGGGCATGGGCTGGGGCATGGGAAGAAAAGGCTCACAGTGACCCTCTCTGCCACACACAGTTTCGCATGCTTTATAGGACTCAGTGGTTTGCGCTCACTCATTCAGAAAGGTGGTGTTTGATCTGAGCACTGATCGCAAGGGACATTTTATCCAATCATGAGCCATGGGACAGGGGAGATGGCTGAGTGAGTTGGCTGAGTGAGTAAAGTGCTTGCTGCACAGCATGAGGACATGAGTTCGGATCCCCATCCCACATCTAAAAGCCAGGGGTGGTCACATGAACCCGTAACCCCAGTACTAGGGGCGCAAATAGGCATATCCCTGGAGCTTTCTTTGCCAGCTAGTCTAGCCAAAACAGTGAGTCCCAGATTTCGTTGAGAGCCCATCTCAAAAACTAATGTGGAAGGCAACAGAAGATCTGATGTCAACACCTGGCCTCCATGCGTGCACCCTCTCCCCATACACATGCACCAAAAAAGCATGAGCCTTGACAATGGGGCTGCAAGAGCACAGGCTAACCACAGAACACTACCATTATATCCCTGTGAATCTAACTGATACAAGTCAGTTTGGCAAACTCTATCTGAGAATTTGCAGCTGAAATGAGAATACCAAGAATATCAGAATATCACTGAGTCCACTATCACTTTCTGACAAGGAATCCAGATCCTTCCTAGGCAAGTGTTGAAAGCTGCATAACCAGGGCTGTTAAAATGGCTCAGCAGATAAAGAACTTGCCCTCAAGCCTGACAGCCTGAGTTTGATCTCCAGGACCTACATGATGGAGGAGAGGACTGATTCCTGAAAGCTGTGCTCTGACCTCCACACCACCTCCACACTGCAAGCAGAGAAATGCAAGTGCAGCTACACACACACACACACACACACACACACACACACACACACCCCATACATGAATAAATAAAACCCGTGGGAATGAGAAATGTCCCCATCAGCTCATGTGTCTGCACACTTGGTCCCCAGTTGATGGCACTGTTTGGGGAAGTTAAGGGAAGAACCTTTAGGGGCGGAGCCTTACTGGGGGAAGTACATTACTCAGAGTGGGCTTTGAGAGCTCCAGGCCCAGCCTCACTTCCAGTTTGCTCTGCTTCCTGCATGTGGATGAAGAAATGTTCTCTTAGCTTCCTGACCCAGCAGCCTGATGCCAGGCCTCCTCCACCACTACAGACCCTCCCTCTGGAGCTCTTAGTCGAAATAAATTCTTCCATAAGTCACTTTTGGTTATAATGTCTTACCACAGCAACAAAAGGTAAATAATAGAGTGTAATAAGAAAAGATTTTTTAAAAGATGAATAATCAGATGGAACAACCTCAGGATTAAATCCAAGTCTAAACTCCTAAACTCTTTTCATTTTAATAAGGGGGAAACATTACCTATAATCCCACTACCATATTAATAACTAATCTTAATTATCCTCCAGATCCAGCATGTACATGTATTTTATATGGGTACGTTCACACTGTTTGTTCACTCTTAATCCTGTGTGGTTTTATTTTGTACCTATCAATAGAGTGTTATGTTACAGCGTTCATAATTCAGTTTCTAACAAGAGCTATCCTTGGGGGAAAACATCAATCACCATTTCCCCAAGGAAGAGCCTGTAGCTCTCTTCCAGTTCCTCCTGGAGATACGTACTGTTCTCATGAGCACATGCACGTTCCTAGCTGGTCCCCTACTTCATCCTGGGCGAGGACGCTGTCCTCAACATGAGAGGGGTGGACTACGGCTCTCAATTCAGAAGTTTCAAAGTGTCATTTCTTTGCTTTGCCACCAGCAACACATGGGGACGTCACCTCAGCCAGTGCTGGTTTCCAGTTTACTTGCTATTTAAAAGGAAAAACACAATGCTCCCTTCATCCCCCAGCTGCCTCTGTTTCAGAAAAATAATGGCCACTTTCCAAGACGCAGTTAGGGGGACCAAGAACACAAGAGGGATCAAACTGGGATTCAACTGGCCAGCTGTACCAAGTGATTCCTGTTCTATGGAGGCCACGGTCCAGTGGCCACTTGCATCTTGGTCCCAGAACTCACTCAGCTTTGAAAAGCGTCCTCCCAGGATGGTTCCCAGACAAGGCCACCTCTTCAGATGTGCACAACAGGGACAGAATGGTGGCCCAGGCATGTGGTCAGCCCAGGCCTCCAGACCCCAGCACCAAGTAGCTGTGCCCCATCTTCTCTCCATGTTTGTATTCACAGACACAGACACTTCATAGGAAATGCCATCCCCACAGAAGGATGACGCAACTGTGGCCTCAGGGAGAAGGCAGGGAGAGCCAAAGGTGGAAATTCCAGCCAAATCCGTTCACATGCGATGCTTCAGGCTCCAAGGCCATGCGGGGTTTCTCCAGGGATGTTGAAACCCTTGGCTGAGTGTGAGCGAGGTTCCTGTTTCCTGTCATTAGACAGGCACTCTGGATGGACTCTGAACACAAGCCACATTGACAGCAGCTCGTGTCTCCTCCCCAGCGGGCAAAACAGACTCCGACTCTGGAATTCCTCTAGCTCTCAAGTCTCGAGAAGTGACTTCGCCAGGCCCCAGCAGCACGGGCTCTCAGGACAATCACAAGCCCCTGACTTCTCTAGTCTTCGCAGTCTTGCTGCAGACTATGTAGCCTCAGCTATCTGAAAGGATGGGATGAAATATCAGCTCATTCCAAGAAATGTCGGAGAACCAGGAAAACCCATGTTAGGAGACAACAGGCCCCAGGGCTGTCACAGTCCACCTTGAGCTCACTGGAGACAGGGATATGACAAGCCACAGTCTGAACTTGAATCCTGGTTCTAAGACTCTGAGCAAGTTAAAAGACCCCTGAGTGCCTCAGTTTTCCCACTGTCAAAAGAGGCAAAGCAACAATGCTTACCTCATAGTTATCGGGGAACTCTGGAGTCACAGTGCTTGAGTTAGCACCCTCTTTCACTAGCTATGGAGCCTCAGAGTTCTTCACCTTCACTGGGCCTCCATTTTCTTATCTGTAAAATGGATGCTGCTCTAGGGCCTACACATAGGGCCATTATGAAAGCACATTTATCAGAACCTTAAAGCAGGTTCTGGTAAGCTTGTGTCCAATGACTAAAAGATAACACAGAAGACAGAAAGCTGTGTGACATAATATCCAGTCAGTGCTATGGTCTCCAAAGGGTGAAGCTCTTCCTGAGGAGACCAGACACAGCCTCCATCAACAGGGGAAAGTTGAGGATGCAGGTGGCCTGGAGCAGGGAGCTGCAGTGAGGAAGAACAGGATGAGGGGAGAGACTGGATAAATGCTCTACAGAGGGGAGGCCAAGGCCCAGGGCACCACAAGAAAGGCCTGGAACTGTGAGTCATCCCCTCAGTGGAACAGGCTTCTGCAGAAAGCAGACTGAGACCCAAGGAACAAAACAAAGCTGGCCTATTTACACAGCAACGGGCACCGGCAGCAAATCAGAGATCCTCTGAGAACGGTGGACGGAGATGTCACCCCTGTGCAGGGGACACCGGGACACTCTACAAGCAGAGCATTCGGATCAGGTCAATTCTCCTTTCCAATGTTACTAGGACTCAGATGTGGGAAAAGCTGCCAGTCAGGGCAGATAACAAACTAGCCTCATTAGCAGAGCTCTTGTTATTCCAATGAAAAGCAAAGACACCTGATCCTAGAGGTTGCCAGAGATCTCCCCAAACATCAGTTGCATCCCCAGCAGGCTTTGAAAGAGCAGGAACAAGGCATACTCTCAAAAGCCCCAGGGCACAGGGAGCCCAGGCTGGGAAGGATCCCAGGGCTTGTACCTTTCCTTTTTGCACGTATTTGCACACAGATGTGTACGTGCATGTCTTTGCGGGCATGTACGCACATGGACGTCTGTGTATGTGCGTGTGCCCGTGTATGGCTGACAGGGAGGATCGGGTAGAGGCAAGCTCCCTCGCCTACTTCCTAGGGCCTTTGGGCTGCTTAAGGGAAATAGAAGAGACTTCCCAGTTTTCACCACGGTCTGCCAGAAATAAATTCCAGACAATACACAAACTGCAGAAATAGTGCAGAGATATCAAGAGTGTGAGTGTGTAGGGACAGTGGGGTCAACGTGGAGGTGGCGTCAACACGGAGGTGCTCACTGAGCTCTGTAAACGCCACTTCGGACAGCAGGGTGGCCACTGGCTGCGCTGGCCAGATGAGGCAGCTGTGAGTAATGGCACTTCCTCTGTTTGTCTCAGCTTTTGGTTGCCCTGGGCTACAGGACCACAGATTCAGCTCTGACTTGCCAAAAATAAGAGATTACAGGGCAGTGTGGAACATCAGAAAAAGAGAAGGAAAGTCACACACCATAAGGCTTCCAACGTGCCAGACTGAGCCTGACTTGGTTTCCCTTCCCAAAGGCTCCATGTCCAGAAGAGAATCTGACTGTATCCTTGAGGACTTCTACTTCCCATTAGCGAGAGACTAACAACAACATGTATGTGTACTTGTGCAGAGCTAGGTCAGCTCCCAACAACAGGAAAGAACCATGTGCTAATCAATGAGAGGGACTGTGTTTATATTTCTCTTGACATCTGCACACAAATACTAGAACCTGATGACATTAAACCTTCCATGAAAATATGGATTGCAACAAACAATGCAATGCTCACACCTATATCTGAGGACATCATTGGTGGACAGATAATACATGATTATAATAAAGACAAGGGCACCCAGTCCAAATAATAACCGGCGTGTACACAGGACTCCCATCAGAGCATAAAGAAACATCCCGCCCTTCTGTGAAATCTGCTGGGCTATCTCCTTGTGCACAGACAAGAATAGAACAGCTATGTGGGCTGGGAGCTAAACTCAGAAACAAAAGCTGGGGAACCAGTCCTCACTGTTTACTCCAGCGTTAAACAATGCCTCTTGCATCCCCTCACACAAAGTCCGCCAGGGCAGGAAGACTTGGTGAGGTCATCTGTTGACTGGGCTCAATTTAAAGCCAACAAAAAATGTGATGGGTGTTTTCCTCCTAGGAACCTGGACTGAATTCAACAGCACTGCACAGGCCATAGACCGACCTCATTGGAGCCTGAACCACAGCCACTCCACTGGCAGGGACTCACTTTCCTTCTCTGCTGAGGGTTGATGGGTCAATGGATCCTTTTTGTCCCCAGTTGATTGGCAAGACTCTGAATAGAAGCCAACTTATCTGACACTGAAGCCGGATAAGGAACCCACTGTTCCGGGAGACTATAACTACTCTTTACAACTGTGTAAACTGTGCTGAGCGTCCAGGTGACACACCAGGGCCAGCCTGTCACCACCCTGCCCCCACACATTCATTTATTCATGAAGGCTGAGCCCTCAGGACCTGCCAGCTTCAGCATGCCCCATCTTCCAGCATCAGGGACTGGTTAGGACACATGGGACTTCTGGGGAGCAGGGCACAAGCAGGTCTCAAATTAGCAGTGATGGAGCTGAAGAGATGGCTCAGTGGTTAAGAGCACCTGCTGTTCTTCCAGAGGGTTCAGATTCGATTCCCAGCACCCACATGGTGGCTAATAATCATCTGTAACTCCAGTTCCAGGGAATCCGACAACCTCTTCTGGCCTCTGCCAGCACTGCACGACACAGATGCACTTACACACATGAGGGCAATACACTCAAACACATACAAATAACAAATAAAATACTTTTTAAATTAGTGGTTATGGTTGCACAGATCCACAAATATACCAAAACCACCACACTGTACACCTTTAAAGTGAATTTTATGGCAATATGAATTATATGTAAATTTTGAAAAACATGTCAAAAGCATCATGTAAGTGCATGAAAGTCAGCAGAGAGAGAGTTTGAGAGAGAGAGACTGAAAGAGACGATGAACTTGCAATGCTCGTAGTATCTTCTCTCTTCGAATCCCCGTATGCAAGTCCCAAGAGAAGTAAGGACAGTCTTACAAACCAACTTAAATACAAAGGAAATGAGAAGAAAGGCTGGCAAGTCACAGTCACACACCAAGTGTGAACAGCAGCAAAGTGACATCTGACACAGTCACTCAGCAGACACGAGCAGTCCCCTTTACCTGGTGAGGAGACCCCGGACAGGGGGGTGACATCAGGAAGGCATTCCTACGCTGTCACATCGTGTAGCACCTCCTCATGTTATTTTGCTACAGTCCCCAGCCCTCTCCAAACACCAGCACCTGCTCCAGACTTCCCAGAGTCTTGCCAGTGAGCCCCAAACCCTCCGTTCTTTATAAATTCCGAGACTGTGATATTTGGTTATTGCCACAGAAAGTGAACAAAAACAAGAACTCTCCATTAACCACTGATGAACACCCTTAAAAAAAAAATCAGGTGACTAAAGAGATGAACATAAACAACAACAACAAAAATCATTCAAGAGCCACGAGGACCACTTTAATTGATGCTCAGGGACAGAAAGACAGGAGATAAGAGGAAGAAACAATCGTTGATGCTGAAGTCAATCCACGAAACAAACTGAGCTCCCGGTCTCCCAGGAGCCAGGCATCCTCAGAAAGAGGCTGGGCTGCCAGGAGGGAAACAATGCACTGTTTCCCCCTCACCTCTGTGACCTCTTGAGCTTTCTAATCTACCAACTCCCTGAACCCTCACAGCAAAAGCTCTGACAGCCACTAAAGGCAAGACAGGTGTGGGGTGGGCAACTTGCCTGAGTTAATACACAGCAAAGTCAAGTCCAGAATTAAGGTCCCCTGATTCCCTGCTCCAAAAAGATGCGTCTTTGAGAAAGTGAGGCCTCAAATTCTTTCCACTCTACGTCATGTTTCCTTAGAGAATCCCTGGGATACCTCCACAAAGGAAAAAACAATGCCGACAACAGCAGTCCTGGCCCTGGACACTGTTTGACTTTCTTTATTGTCCCCCAGACTGCCCCCACTTCAGAAAACACCACATGCCTAGGGTGTTTCCCAGACAGAACGGGGGCGGGGGCCAGGCTGAGGAACCTCATAGAGAGCCATGACAAAGTGTCCCGGGCAAGGTCAATAAGCCCTTGAGAACAGCCTGTGTGAGGGACAACTGGCTCAACCTGGCTCTACAAGGAACAGGGACTGGGGGATGAAAGGGGAGCACTCCCAGAAGAGGGATTAAGTTCAGTTGATGAATGGATGAGACCAGTTACTCAGGACTGCTGTCCAAACACCCCTCTAGGATGCAGAGGAAATCCAGGTCATGGAGAAAGAGGCTTGTGTGGAGAGACCAGAGACATTCAGTAGACCTCCATAGTGACCAATCCTCCCCACCGATATAGCTCCCCACCAAGTGAGAGATGTACACTACCTGATCATTCTCCCTCTATATTACAGAAAAGGAAATGGTACCTTTAAGCGGTGGTTGGATGGGACGGAAGAACAGGATAAAGCCTCAATACCAGACTCTTCCAGCTGGTGCTGCTATGGATAGGAGGTGTAGAACACTGATCCTCCATGGCAAGCTTATAATGGAGGCTGTGCCTGGGGTTTCTATGGCATTCATGGGCACTTTAATTATTAAAGAATAAAATAAATGCTTTGGCCTGAGGAGGTAGCTTAGTTGGTAAAGTACTTGTCTTGCAAATATGAAAACCTGAACTCAATCCCCAGAACCCACACAAAAAAAGCTGGACACCGTGGCATGTGCTTGTAATTCCAGTACTTCAGATGTGGCTCTCTGGGGCTAGCCTTGGTAAGCTCCAGGCCAGTGAGAAACCTTCTTATAAAAGGTAGATGGCACCTGAGGAACAACAGTTAGGCCTATCTTCCGGTCTACATCTTCACACACACACACACACTGCATATACACTTACATACACACACACACACGCAAATATTTCTCTGATGCTACGATCCACAAATGGTCAGAGCTTGGATCAGAATTCCTGTTCTCTTTAATCCCAGCACTCAAGAGACAGAGGCAGTTGGATCTTTGTGAGTTGAGGCCAGTTTGCTCTACATAGCCAGTTCCAGACCAGCTGGGGATACAGGAAGACCCAGTCTCAAAACAAAAATTCCAGTCCTTGTCGGTGGTCAGCAGACTGCAAGTCCAGTGACTTCTCCAGACCTTTCCATTCCTTCATTTCTAACCTGACAACCAGCCCTCAACCTTCAGGATCAATGAAAGGATTGGAAATGGCAGGTCCAGGACTTGCACAGCCCAAATGCCCAATGAACTGAACTGATTACTATGCCTCCAAATGACATCACTTTTTTCTCCTCATCTCTTTAACAAGAATGAATCCAGCCCACGAACCACATCAAGTCTGCAGTGGGGTCAGAGAACAAATGGCACATCATTTCTTTTCAAAGCTCATTAGGAGACCAAAGAACCCAACAGGAAAGGGCCTTATAGGTTGAGTGGCACCAACTTGGCTTCCGATATTGTCCCAGTGTCTTCAGTAGGATGTGAAGTTAAAGCACATCCATTTAGTCAGGAACAAAGGTTCATCTTCAGAGAGGTCCCATTAATTATACGAAGGGATCCAACACATCGCCACAACTGCTTAAACTGTTACTCCCTGTCAGGTTTCCATTTTAAACTCTGAAGCAAAAGTTCCATTTCCTCCAACAATTAACTATCCCTCTCCCCCAAGTAAGGCTCAGAGTGGCCCCTGAGGCCCCTTCAGGGCTTAACAGTAGTTCTATTTAGCCTAGATTTTTTTTCTCTACTGTGATTTGTTTCTGATAAAATAAATAAGTAGCAATAACAGACTCTTAGCCAAACGTAAGCAGGAGAGGTAAAGGCGTGTCTGCCTCTTCCTGAACGGGCCATCGAAGGGGCAGAGACCACTGCCTGGAAAGATAAAGGGGATGCTGTGGTGCCTTGGTCTGATGCTATGAGACAGGAAGGTGTGGCTCATAGTGCCCAAGAAGGAGCTCTGCTTTCTGGAAGGCCTTTCCCAAGCCACTTCCCTAAGTCTTAGCCCCTATATGACTAAATAGTTCCTTAGCTAACACCCACGGGAAGAATTTGTCACCAAAGCTGGCAGAGGAAAGACCGAGGGCTCTGCCCTGGGATCCTCAGCAAGTTACAGAGCAAGATGGTGGGGTGGGTGCCATTTCTAGAAGGAAAGAACACCAGGATAGACCACGCAATAGGTCCACCATGAAAAATGGAGGGCATGATGTCCACTGCAGTTATGAAGAAGTCCTAGGCTCATCTAAATTCCAGATACAGCTGAGATCAGGAGTTACCATCTCAATGTAGTTTCCTGGTGACACAACTTTACATCTACAGGGTCAGATGAGTTGTCAAGAAAAATCTAGGCCCCAGAATGGAGAAAAGTAAAAACTTTAATTTTTACTTTACTTTGTAATTGTTTCTCCTGTTGTGTTTAAAACAGACATTGCTTTATGTGGACCTGAAGATAAAATAACCTTTGAATGCTCTTCCTGGTCTCATCAAGTGACAAGAAGATGGCAAGGTGAGGGGAGGAGTAACTGCATCCTTGGTTTAGAAGAGACAGAGAGACAACCAACTCACTGGTTAGTTTTTGTCAACCTGACACAAACTACAGTCACCTAGGAAGAAGGAACCTCAATTGAGAAATTTTCCCCATCAGGCTAGCCTTTGGACATTATCTACGAAGCATTTTTTAAATTGGTAAATTGATGCAGGAGGGCCCAGCCCACTGCGGCTAGCGCCAACCCTAAGCAAGTAGGCCTGAGCTGTATGAAAAGAATAGCTGAGCAAGCCAGAAGAAGCAAGTCAGTAAATAGCAGCATTCTTCCATGGAATCTGCTTTAGCTCCTGCCTCCAGGTTCCTGCCTTGAGTTTCTGCCCTGACTTCTGTCAGTGATGGACTGTCATTTGGAAAAGTAAGATGAAATAAACCCTTTCCTCTCCAAGTTGGTTTTATCACAGCACTAGAAAGCTAACTAAAACAAACAGGATAGATACAGATAAGACGAATGACAGGTAAGACAACACAGAAAAGGTAATTAAATAGATTAATTAATTAAATAATTAAATAGATGAGAGAGGGGAACACAGATGAATGCATTTAATATAGCAATAGATTAGACAGACAGATACCAATATATATTAGACTAACAGATTTATGTTATCATTAAATAAAAGAGCTGATGGATGGCTAGAGGGGTGAGTAGGTAGATAGATAGATACATAAATACATAGATATATAGTTAGAGATAGACAGATAGATAGATACATAAATACATAAATACATAGCTAGAGATAGACAGACAGATAGGAAAGACAAGGAAATACAGAGAGATAATGGATAGATGAGAAATAGATAGATAGATAGATAGATAGATAGGATTGGTTGATGATAGAGGTAAGTACAGAGAGATAATGGATAGATGATTATAGATGATAGAAGATAGATAGATGATAGATAGATAGATAGATAGATGAGATAGATGATAGATAGACAGATAGATAGAGATGATTGGTTGATGGTAGATAGATACATATGTACATAGATGATAGGCAGACTGACAAGTGAAGATGGACAGATAAAATACATGAGATTCATACATGCACCAAAAATATCACAAATCATTTTGAAATACTGTAGTCCTCCCAAAAAAACTCCAAATCTCACTTGTTCTGCATATAACTCTAAGAAATAACAGTTCTGTCTTCCCTTCACAGATGTAAAATTGCTACCTAGAACTATATTAGGATAATAGCTCTCTAAAAGCAAGACTACAGGGGACATCCAGCTTAGACGGATTCTTGGTGCTATCCGGAGCCTGCCTGTGGGAAGTTCATTCTCTGAAGTGGTCCAGTGAATTTCATACAGCCATGAGAGCAGGCCTGGAACAGGCTCTGAATGGCTGCCCTGAGAGCCTGTGATTCTATGTGATTACCAGGATCTTTTGATTTCTTGCAGGAAGGCTCCCACAAGGAAGGATTCCAGTCCTGACCTATCATTAGTGGGAGATTAGGTCATAAACACTACTGAGTCAACCTAAAGACAGTAGGCTTCCCTCGGAAACAGCACAGCAGGTGGCCCATGCGGCTGGGAAAAGCCATTCAGCCTCCAGTCTGCCTTCCGAAACTCCTCCCATCCCAACTCCCAGCCCTGCTCCTGCTTACCACCTCACACCCCACTTATTCCAAGTTCTAATCAGTCTTGCTGGGGAATGAGCCAAGATAAACCTGGGACACCAAGGACAGCAACTGAAGCAAGAGGCTCTTCAGTGACTCCCAGCTCAGCCCCATTTGCTTCCTAAGATTCTGGAGGATGTGTGGCTATGCGAGCCATACCTCCTACCAGGTCACAATAATATGATGCCCTTTCTTCATGAGGAAGAGAGGCCAGAACAGAGAACGGAGCTCAGAGGACAGGGCAGAGCAGGGCATGGAGCTAAGGGGTCATCTCTAGTTTTTGGAGACCTCAGTAGACACTCATTTGATTTCACTAGCAGTCCAACTATTGAGACAAGACCTCAGATCCAGGGTCCCCAACACTGACCGTGAGCTGGAAGCTTTCAAAACTAACAATGCCAAACCTACCTAAAAATAACTAGGTCAAAAGTTTCTGTGTCTGTATTCTGTTAAAACTCCCCAGGGGGTCCTAATGTGCAGTCATAGTTTTTAATGACTGCCCAAGCTCACTCAAAATTCCTTTTACTAGAAAGGGGCCTCAGCCACCACGACCTAACCCCCGGCTGCGTCTTCTCTATCATTAGGGAAACATTTAGTCACATTCAAAGAAAGCTACCTCCCAAATGGGTTAACCAGAAAGTACTCTAATTTCTACTCACTGTAAGCCCCCTTTATCATTAACCATGGCAATGAGACTGACTAAAACCAAGGAATTTGAATAAATGACTTCACTGAACAATGGCAGCAAGTCAGAGGCTGGGTCCTCAAAATGCAAAAAATAAGAAAGTGC
Organism: Eospalax fontanierii; assembly: GCA_035773235.1. NCBI lineage: Eukaryota > Metazoa > Chordata > Mammalia > Rodentia > Spalacidae > Eospalax > Eospalax fontanierii. The sequence goes on along the minus strand of CM069542.1, from coordinate 53,868,404 downwards.
TGCTTGGGAAGAAAAGGAAAAGCAGGACAGAGGGAGAAACGGCCCTTACACAAGTGACTTGGGGCGAGAGCCATGGACAGTGAGGAAAAACCAAGCTTCTTGGCCAACCACTCTCTAAGTTGAGCATCATTTACTTTCTGTGTGTATATGTGTGTGTTCTTTATGAACAGGTGCATGTCTGTGAGCATTTGGGCGTGAGGCCAAGGCCAACCTCTGATGTCTTTCTTGAGGCAACATCCACCTTGATTTTTTTTGAGACAGGTCTCTCACTGGCCTGGGCCTGGCCAAGCAGGCAAGGCTAGCTGACCAGCAAGTCACAGGGATTACTAATGTACACTACCGTGGCCACCAGGCCCAGATTATTTTATACGGGTTCTGGAGCTCGAACTCAGTTCCTCATGCCTGCACGGCAAGCACTTTACTGTCTGAACTACCTCTCCAGTTCCCCATTTATTTCTTTTTTTTTAAAGAAGGGATGGATGCTCATCTAAGTTTGGCTCTCCTAGGAAAGAATAAGCAGACTGGACCTAACCGAGCACTGGAAATGAAGCAGGTATCTCCATGCCAGCTCCTGTGTTAAGCAGAAGGCGTATTCAATAAGCTACTGGCAGCTTTCTGAAATGACTAAGCCTTCTGCCTCCTTCCCTGACTCAACTCAAGCCAGGGCCAGCTATACCACTACGCTGAGGAAGGCAGGGGATGAAGGAAGGTAGCCAAGGAAGGCAGTGGTTCCACACTGCATTCTCCCAAAACCCTAGGACTCTCCAGAATCTAGAGGGCTGCCGGCAGGAAAAGAGAGAGAAAAAAAGGACAGGAACTTGAGACTCCTGCAGCCCATCCACCAACCGCTATTCCAACCGTAGCAGGTCTCATCAGTCAGTCCCCTCTGTTAAGTGGAAGGTACCAAGTCAGCATCCACAGGGAAAGGGCTTCCCAGGATACTGGTAAAGTTAGTGAGAAGAAAGAGCAATGGGCCAGGGATCCTGAAGAAACTCAGTCAGCTAGCTGTCAGGCAGCCAGTGTAGCAGGCTCCCAGAAGGCCAGGGACACAGAGAAACAGCCAAAGTTCCAGCTCTGCCTTTCAGAAGTCTATGCCCAGTCGCTCAGTTGGGACAAGAGGCTCCATGGACACATGTGTCATAGAGGTTCTTGTGTACTAAGAGGAAGATGAGACTGGGAGGCTGAGCCCTGGAAGCCTGTCGCTCACATCCAAAGGTCATAGCCCACATATCCACTCCTCCTCCCCCCACTACTCCTGGCCCTCACATGTCATTCTCACCAAGAGAACTGATGGGAAGTTTCCACTCACTTTAGGAAAACCAGAGAATAGGCTGTAGAAGCATCTGAGAACTGAGATTCTCCCAGCTCTGTGCAATACCTACAAGTCAGAGTTGAGACTGGGTCAGTCTGAGAGGGAGAAAATGTCTCAGAAGATGAAGCTGAGCTGGTTTGATTCCTAAGGCTGTCACTGCCAGCTCTCAGGACCATAGTCCAAGCAAGGCGTCCTGGTGGATAACAGTGATCCCACAGTGTCTGTGAAATAATAGGTGATGACGTATGAATATCCTTCTTCCTGCAGAGCCTGATGGATTGAGACCCACTGTCCCACCCAGCAGGCTGGCCAAGCCCAACACTCCAGCTCCCTTCAGGAGAAAAGCCTTAAGGCTCAAGTGCTAGAGCTTTGGAAAGAGCCGTGCTGCCCCTTAGAATGGTCTTCCTCTACTCTCCTCATGCATGGGTGTCATCCGAGTCGCCCAGCCAAGCAAGGAAACTTTCAGTCCAGTCATTCCAGGCTGAAATTTGCACAATGATTCCTGAGCAGGCCCAGTAAAGGCCCTAGAGTCCTTAGGTGAAATGTGGTACCTCATCCACACAGGGCTTAGAGAGAGAGAGACTCAGAGGGAAAGAGCCTACACGGACAGCACATCAGATAATGTAGCTTTCTAATCACCAGACCACAGGCAGAGTCTGTGGTGACAACTTTGGTCCTGGACTTGGAAACTTCAGTGTGATGTGGTTGGGTGTTTTTGTAAACACTTTCTAACCCTAGTCAAATGAGGGCTGCAAAGGGAATAATCAAAGTATCAATTACAGACACATTCACAGTATGCTGTGTGTTCACATGGATGCCTGTGATGAGCGGGGAGTAAACCCAAATGCCACATGGATGAAAAAATGCCCACCAAAGGACGTACCACAGTGGCACTCCTGAGCCACGTCCCCTGGAGGGAGCCTCCCTTTCCTTCCAAGCCTCCATAGGCACACACCCAAAAGCTTCTGGGAAGGATTGCTGAGTTCACCAGGTCCCCAGCACCATGGGACTTTTGCAGTGGCTGCTGCCCTAAGAGGCCTAGCTCTGTTGCTAAGAGGACCAGCGTGAGCGCTACCAGCTCCAGCACCTATGCAAGGACAGCCCAGAGAAAGGACCATCCTGTGCACAGTCACTAGGCTCCAGGCTTCCTTCCCACCTCTCTCTCCTGGTCACTGGCAGAGATGACCATGGGACTGGGGTGAGGTGGAGCAAGTGCTATCATCAGGTTAAGTACAAGACACAAAGACCCTCCTCCCAGACCCACCAGACTTAGTCCTCCAGCATGATTCAAACAGGACGCCAAATCTCCTCGGAGTTTTCATTCATTCGTCCACTCATTCATTCCCAAGCATTAATGGAGTCCTTCCTAGCATTGACACTGCTTGGGTGGGAAACCAAAACAAAACAAAGAACTTCGATGGAGCTGTAACATGAGGCTGAGTGTCACAAGGTAGGAGGTAAAAGCCCACCTTTTGTGGGGTGCAGAAAAGAAGCAACAGGCTGGAGGAAAGGGAGTACACATGCTGAACCTCAAAGGATGGGAGACTCTCACAGCAGAGAGAAGGGGAGGGCGTCTCTGAGGACACAATGGAGTCAAGGCCAGGCAGCAGGTCTGGGCCACGCTGGGGACAGCTCTGACACTTGGGCGGCATTCTCAGAGCAGGAGGGAGTTGATAAAGACTGTAGAGGAAGGAGGAAGCAGGAACAAAGCCAGGGGAGCACAAGTCCAGCCACAGGGGCCACAAGACTCCACGGGGCCACAAGACTCCATGGGGCCACGAGACTCCACGGGGGCAATGAGATGCCACAGAGGACTGGGGCAAAACTCCAGGAAGAGAAGGCAAAGGCAGGATCTACAGATGCAGAGACAAAACCCACTGAAGCAGAAGACCCAGGGCGGCTCTTGGAACCTTACCTAGAGAGACCATGAGGTAATGTTCTAGGACTCCGTTCAGAAAACACAGCAGAGCTAGCACCCAAGAAGTACCTTTGGGTGCACTGTGCCCGGGGCTCCATACTTCCAAGGAAAGCCATTAGCTTGTATTGGCAGAAATGACATGCCAGGCAGTAGCTTCCGGGTCTTGAAGATTCATTCTGTTGATCTGGCACTGACTCCAGAGAGCTCTCCAGTGGGCTCTCCCATCTACATACCCTGTATCTGAGAACCCAACCAGTCCAGAATAAAGATTTTTTTCTTTTAACTGCATCCTACTGAGCATGTACAGGTCTCCCTCTCTGTCGCTGGGCCTTGTGTTTTTATTACCAACTTGACACAACCTGGAGTTACCTAGGAAGAAGAAACCTCAATAGACTTGCTCAGATCAGACTGGCCCGTGGCCAAGTCTGTGAGAGGTGGTCTTGATTGATAATTGATATGGGAGGACCTGGTCCACTGTGGGCAGCCCCGTCCCCTGGGGCTGTCTAAAAAAGCTAGGTGAGCATGAGCTAGTAGGCAACATTCCTGCCTTGATTTCCCTCCCTGATGGATTGTGACCAGAAATGTTAGGTCGCTTTTGATGATGATGTTTATTACACTAACAGAAAAGCAAACTAGGACCCACCCTGAAATAATGAAGTACAACTATCTGAATAGCATTTACATTGCATTAAGTGTTATAAGTAATTCAGAGGTGATTTAAAGTATCTAGGAGGATGTGTGTGGGTGACATGTAAATACTATTCCATTTTATATAAGAGACTTAAGCATCCGCATAGTCTGGAACCCCTGCGGAGGTCTTGAGAACAACCCTCATGTTCCAAAGCAGCATCACAGACATCTCAGTGACCCAGCCCCACCCACCACAACCACGGGGCTAGTCTGAACGCTGCTAGCAGGCTATGTCTGGCGTCTCTGCCCACCCATCCCTGGATGAAAAGAGCAAAGGGCAATCCCCTGCTCTCTGCTGGGTCACCTCACAAAGATCTCATTGTGGAATGTGCAACAGCAGGCTCAGCTTGGTGGCAGTAACATGATTTTTTGCCGCTGTCGTGTCATCTTCTTCATACTAGAACATTTCCTCAACAAGCAGAGCCCTGTCAGACAGAAACAGAGCCTCCAGGGCCATCTACAGAGGAACCACAGCCAGCAAGGGGAGAGGTGAAAACTTGCCCAATGACGCAGGTGACAGGGATAGAGGTGAGAAAGGCGAAAAGGGGAGGTGGGGGCAGTCTTTATACCAATTTACCCAACTGCGTGCTGCCCCAGGAGTCCTAAGCCCATCAAGTTTGCACTTGATGTTGTTAAAAATACCCAAAGCCTCCTTCTGGCTTCAACAGGCATTCAGGATGCCATGGGTCTCTTTAAAGAAGCAGGCACCAATAGTTGTTACCTCTTTGCAAAGGCTCCTGCCCTGAGGACCAAGCCCCAGCCACACACTCACTTAAGCTAGGCAGAATGAATGCCAAGCAAGCAGAAGACAGAAAACTAACCTGATTTCCTCATCTGCCTCATCATGCCTCCTCTCCAAGGGGAAGGCAACAAGTGGGCTGCAGGGAAGGCCAGCAGCCACCGGTGAGTTTTTGCAGTAGACACTAGTATTTTTCATGAACTAGCAAAGCAATGGAGCTTGGGTGTGACAACTCTGAGCACAGTTACCTCCACTTACCTCATCCTTTTCTTCCATCTTTCACAGTGTTGTGACTGGAAGCCAGGGCCTTGCACATGCTAGGCAAGCACTGTACTGAGAGAGATATACTGAGCTCTTTTTTCCATTCTTTGAGATCTGGTCATCAACTCCCCGCCCTCTGCCCCTCATCCCCATTACTAGTGCTGAGCCTAACTGACCGCATCACGGAACCGTCACATCCATTCCAGCACACCCGAGCCGCATTCACACCGTCACATTCATTCCAGCACACCCGAGCCGCACTCACACCATCACATTCCATTCCAGCACACCCGAGCTGCACTCACACCATCACATTCATTCCAGCAGACAGAGCCACCATCACTCCCTCTCCCATTTCCTCGGCATCTCCACCGGGCCCCTGTTGATCATCTCAGGCTTCCCAGGTCAGCAAGGGACACAATGAGAGGTCTCTCATCTGGCACCAGGGAGCCCACCTGGTGAAAGTGAGGGCGCACATAATCTCTAGGGGAAGACAGAAGACCAAGGAAAAGTCAGGGCAACAGGAAAGACAAATGTGGGACAGGAAGAGGCAAGAAGTGGCTTGGTGGGCTAAGGAACAGGTCAAGTTCAAAGACTTAAGGGGAAGATGTAGGATGCAAGACAGAAGGAAGGTGTCTCTCAAGTGAGTCTGAGAGCAAACAGGATTTTCTGCATCTTCAGAGAAAAGCACATGTGGTTAGAGGAAAAAGAATATCCCTGAGTTCAATATATCACCAATGTGGGAGCTGCGAAGGCCCTCCAGTCTGCTACACAAACCTTTCTCTGTGCAGATGAGCCACTAATGCCCAGAGAGGAAAGGGGACCTGCCTGAAGACACACAGGAAGCTTGTGCTGAAAGACCAGATCCCAACTCCTGGTTCTCAGTGGGCAGTGTTTTCCCAGTAGAGGGCTCCCACTAAGCAATTTTTCCAGTGACCAATGTCACTGGCCACTCCCTGGGAAAATATTCTTTATGGAATACTGACCCTCGGAGGTCAGTGTAGAGGCATCTGTCTGAACACAGAGTTGAGTTGGGTTGCCACCTGGTCCTGGACTTCCTGGCTCATGCTTGAGTGGTCTGGCTTCTTTCTGCTTATGCTTCCAAGAAAAGGGTCAGGAAGGAAGTGCCCACTCAGCCAAGTGAGACCCAAGCAGCTGGCAAAACAGCAAGCTTTATACAAGCCTTGGTGGAGGGGGTGGCGTGAAGGACTGTCCCAAGAGTGACACCCACAAAGCTGGAGTAAGGAACACTGAAGGCTCTGTCTCAGAGATGTGACAAGGTAGTTGAAACTTCCAAGTACAGTTCCCATGCTTCAAAATGCCGGGACCAGAGAACACCAAGGGGGAAGTGTGACTTAAAATGCAGGGGAGACTGGATATTGATCCCCCATCCCAGGAAAACAGATGAGAAGCTTCCAGACAAACCCCACAGCCACACTTATCATCAGGAATAGACCCAGGAAGACAAGCTTCAAAAAGCACAAACTGGGGGCTGGAGAGACGGCTCTGCAGTTAAGAGCACTGACTGCTCAGCAGAGGACCCAGGTTTGATTCCCAGCACCCACATGGTGACTAACAACCATCAGTAATTCCAGGTCCAGAGGAATCTGGCGCCCTCTTCTGACCTCCAAGAGCACTGCATGACACAGGTGCACTTACATGTATACAAACAATACACTCATACACATAAAATAAAAATAATAAATAAAATATTTTTAAGAGTACAAACCAAAGTTTTTCAATGCTGAGCCTCCTCCCAACTGCACATTAACTTTTCACTCCTGCCATAGTATAGGGACTCTTGCTCTTGGATAAGGTCTATTTTCTAACAGAGGAGTCTCATAGGCCACCAGGCAGCTTCCCTACTCCCAAACCACAACAGCACTTATCAAAAGGCATGCTAGAATCAGACCATCCACAAGCACCAGAAGTGCTGTACCCAAGGAATACGTGGTTGAATATAGAGTACAAAGCCCTCAAAGCAATACATGAAAAGCACCAGCTTTGGGTGCCTGCAACTTTCCTGCCTAATGAAAACCTAATGTCAGTGGGTCCTGCTCCAAGAAAGGTGGCCCAACTCATTTAATGTCCAGCTCAGGCTAGAAAGTGTCCCCTCATGTGATCCTCATATAGCTGGAATAGAGGTCTCAGGTTAGCATTCAATTTGCCCCTGAGCATGGTGGCACACACCTGTCATCCCAACATTTAGGAGGCAGGGCATGAGGACTAGGATCTCAAGGCTAGCCTTGACTACACAGTAGTCTGACATTAGCCTGTCTCAATACCACCCCCCAAAAATCACACTTCACTTGTTGTACCCCAACTCATTCTAAAAAGTATGCTTCAAATGTTTTCAATCCAATATTTATGATAAGACCTCAAATGTTGTGTGTTCACAGCCCAATCAGTTTGAGATCAAGGAGGACAAAAGTCATCGAGTCCATAAAGCGGCAAACCTTTCCTCTAATCCTACCCAAATTCTCCAGAACCTTATGCTCAAGTGCCAAAGGAGAATCAAAGTTCAACAGACTATGAAGGTAAGAAAATTAGACAGCTAACTCTCTCTGAGACGGTGGATGAAACCTCAGTTCATCAACTTCTAGAAAGAAGAATCAAGCAACACAGACTCATTTTCACACTGTCCTGGAGCCACATGAAGGTGACGGTGATCAAGCCTTACTGATCATGGTGGTTCCACCAGCCAGGGCAGCCTTGGTTCCTTGGAAGAAGTCATCAGCTGATGTCATTCCCTGATCTGGCATCTGGAATCGAGTATGCACATCAATTCCTCCGGGGATCACCATTCTGGAATGGGCTTCGATGGTCTTCACCCCTCCTGGCACAATCAGATTTTCTCCTATTTGCCTAAGAAAATAGAGTTGGTGAGAAAAGTAGCCAATGAAACCTGGCATCAAATGGACCTAATTCATGAAGCTGTAAAGAGTCCCCACTACGTGCTGAGCACTTTTCAGGTCATTGCTGTGATTTGTCATGGGGGCACTGCCCAGTTCTTATCCCTGAACATAAGGGGTACAGAGTAAACTAGAAAACAAAGGTTACATAAGCAGCCAGGCATGGTGCCTCATGCCTGAAATCACAGCTTTTGGGAGGCTGAGGCAGGAGAACCTACCTCTAGCTCAAGGCCCACTTAGGCTATAGAGCCAGTTCCTGACCAATTTGGATTTCAGAATGAGACCCCCATTTCAAACAAAAATTCTGTAAGGCATCAAATGTCCTGTTCAATGACTGTCAGAAATCACAGAAACCACATGATCGCAAGGCCCTAAGACACCTGTGTCACTCAGCCCTCTTCTAACGCCTTTGGCTCATTCTGCAAACGTGGCTGCTCTTTCCAAATATTTGTTTTCACATATCCTTTTCAGTGCAGGGAAAAGAGGCGGGAGGGTGGAGGGAATGGAAAACAAGTGGGAAAAAAGTAAACGCTGTGCTTCCAACCATTGTAAAATGTGGAAGCAGGTGTGCAGAGATTCTGATAGAAGCAAAAGTAAAATAAAATAAAAATCTATCCTGATGGTGACGTGCTTCATTTCCCGCCCTTCAGGGTTTGTGGTGGGTGTTTTATGGTTTTTGTTTTTTAAAAAACAGGATCTCGTCATTTCTAATTAAACAATACTTTTATCCCACAGTTCTACCAATTTTTTTAAAAAGGAAAATTAATCAAAGGAGTTAAATTTCTAAGACAAGTGAATGAGGGCTAAAAATAGCACAGGGCTGCCCCGTTCCAGGCCAGTGCTCTTCAGCCAGACCCATCATGTGTCTTATAATTGGGGATGGGAATGGAATAAGAAAGTCAGAGCCTGTGAGAGCCTGGAGCTGAGGCTGCCGCAAGCAAACACACATGGAGAAAACATTAAATGTGGAAATGTTAAGACTGATTTTGGCTTTTAAAGCAGGGTGTGCACTTCCAGGCAATCCAGGCTTCAGTCTCCCCCATCTCCGCACTGACTCGCTCTGAGTTTGATGAATACTGCTTATTTAAAAGATGTCATTTGCTGTGCTGTTTGTCTTGAGGCAGATGTGCTCCTGCTGCAGAGCCTGTGAGCTGTCCCAGAAGGAAGGGAGGGAAGACATTGCTATGCACCCAGCTCAGTTAACTTGCCAGTAAAGCCAAACCCTGGCAGTTCTCCTGTTCCTCTTCGTAACCCATTACACAGTAAACACAGGTGGCCTTGTTGGTGCTTGTTGCCACTTCAAGAAGGAAGCCTAAAATGCCCCCAGTAATTTGTCTGAGTTGCTTGGTAATTAGCTGGGTGTCCTTCTATGGTCCCTCTCCCTTGGATTCCAGATATACCTCTTGATGGATAGGCTGTATTCCACATGTGTGTCCTGTGACTGGTCAATCCATCCCAAATTACATTCCAGGAAAACCTCTAATGTATGCACAGTCTATCACAAACCAACTAACTATATGAGCTGGCAAGAAGGTGATATTGTGTCACCTCTGCTAAAAATAGCAAATTATATAATAATGGGTGTGTGTTTGTATGCTGTGACTGTGAATTCCCTAAATCTGAATTCTCAACTTCATTAATTACCATCAGTAAAAATTAGTTTAACACATACTAAACTGGTCACTTTTTATTTGTAGGAGGTGACAGAGATTCAACTGATGCCTCATTCACACCAGATGAGCACTGGGCCAAACTCAATCTGTCCCCAGTCAAGTTTGGTCGCTCTTTGCATCTCTAAAGCTTGAGACCGTGTACACGGACAGAGAGCGCTGGGAGGCATGCAGATACACACCTCCACACAGTAATGAATCACACTTACTTGATCAACCCATCTTCCATGTATATGTCTGCATAGAACGACTGGTCATCATTCACAATTTTACCTCCTTTGATCAGAAGACGATCACTCTGAAACAAAGAGGTAAGGAGGTCAAAATCAATAACCAACACAGAGGCACTAGTCCTGAGGCAAGTGAGGCCTCAGGCACGTTTTCATGACTCAAAGGAAAGGCTCAAAGCCAGTGAATTTTGGAAAGGTGCCTTCACCAAGGTGAACCTGTATGTAGGAAGCTGCTCATCACCTCATGAGTCAGAACATGCTGGCAAGCTCATCCTAGATAAAGGAACCATCTCTTTCCAGAACACCCTAGATCTAAAAACCAAAAAGTGCATCACAGAGCATTCTGGTTAAAGAAGACGATGCTTTTGCACTGACTTTTGGCGAAACCTCAACTTTAAAGCAAACTCTACCACCCACATGTAGGAAAGTCATATTTTGGCAAGGTTTTTGTCCGGGAAAATTGACCAAAAGTCTGTTGTCATGGCACATGCTACACAAACACACAGACTTTAGCCATATTGAGATTTCAACTCAGTATGTCCATTCTGTGTGCAGGTACCTTTGGGGTAAATTGCAGCAAATACAGCAAGGCAAAACAGAAATGACAAAAATATAAACCGTTCTTGTGTAAAAAATAAAGATAATCAGACTGTGAGGGTCAAGAACACGAACAAGAAATGTTATGATAAGGTGCATGGCCATCCCAAATACTGTTGATAGGATATATGTGATGTTAAGATCCTGGGTTGGGTGGATGTACATGTGTATTATACAGACTAGATTTAAGTTTTACAAGCTGAGCCCTTTGAAGAACTAACTGCCCTTTTAATGTTGTATCTTTCAAAGGACAACATCTCTCTTAACCCAGAACTCAAGTTACAAAATAATAAATATTCTGGCAGGTGTTACTTACATTTTACAGCTTAACAGAAAAGAAAATCATAGAATATCCTTAAAAGATACCTAAGCTGTGGCAATTACACATAAATGCACACACCACTGGGCTTAGAAAGTATTTATTATCTCTCTTACATTAAAAAACAAGAAGAGTTTAATTTTACACTACAAAGTCTTTCTTCCTGATGCAGGTATATGAAAAGCCCTTGAAGTAGTCAACACGGAAGGATAAAGGTAAAATGGCTACTAGTCCTGTCACTCACACTATATAAGCTTCAGGGAGGTGGACAGAACAAGATGTTATTACCATGACACAGAGAAACTGAGGTTCAGCGAGTTTAAGCCTGCAAGGATCTTCCCAAAGTCTGGGAGGCAAGGAAAAGCCCTGCCCTTCACCCCCACCCCTAAGTCACTGCAGTACCTGTCCCAGACATCACTGTGAATCCCCTGGCCAACATGCCAAGAAAAAAAAAAAAAAATCATCACAGCCTGTTCACTCTAGAGCTTTCTGGAAGGTGTCTTACATAAGAGGCTAGCCATGGTGATGGAGGGAGAAAAACCACGTTATAGGTCCTAGGATATACAACTACAGTTTTTTAAAGGATGGAGGGGGAGCTCTGTTAAAAAAACGTGGTCTTGTTGATTGCCTGTTTCCCTCCCCACACTGTCAAAACGAAACTGCCTTGTACAAGACAACAGATCTGCTCCACCCCCACCCCCACCCCCACCTCCATACTGGACGCCTTCCTCTGGCGCAGAGAACATCTAACAATTGGGACTTCTGTATCTGCCCTTCAAGATCTGGGGGACAAGGGGCGGGGGATGGGGGCGGTTGCTTGGAGAAAAGGCTAGTACCCACCCTGGTTGTAGAACCACCCAGTTCAGGTTAGCAATGCCCAGCACACACACACCCTCCCCTAGGCAAACGTTCCTACACCACTTCTGCAGATGGGTGTGTCATTGCGCACCCAGAAGCCCAGGTCCCAAGGCCACAGAGACAAGCAAAGCAAAAGCGCGCCCCAAATCCTGCCTTAAAGCACATCTTGTATGTCTGGAAGGATGCATTCATGTCTGCGTGACCCTGGGCCCTAGCCAGCCACCCGCTGGCCAGTGCTATCGCACAGCATTATATAACAATGCATTTCCCTGGCGACTCTCTCTCTCTCTCCCGCATTTCTTTCCAGAATTCAGAAAATGGGACCGGTGAGATTTTTTTTGTTTTCCAGGAAAAGATGGGGAGCAGGGGGTATGACCCGGTGCATCTCTGAAGCATGGAGAATTCCTTGCAGCGTTGCACCCCGAGGATGGAGGCCCTCAGGAACGAGGCCGACTCCTCCGGCCGTGGTGATCATTGTCTGGGGCCGGCCGGGCCATCTGCTCGGCGTCGCGCAGCCAGCGCCATTACCTCCGCGAGCCCTGCTTGTCGCGGTACCCAGCGCCCACCCTCCCAGCCCGCTTTGTATGCGCCAGCACGACCGCCTCCCTGCTGAGGAAGGGGCAGAACAGACGCCAGAAAGCGCGCCCAGAGCCCTGCCAGGACCCCAGCCCCAAGCCAGGAGGCTCCCCGGTTCCTCCCGGGTCCACAAAAAGCCCCCGCCCTCCTCCTGCGCACATCGCTGGGTCCGGATCCCCCCTTCCCTTCCCGTATCATCCCAGTCCACCCTGCCCTTTCCAGCATCCCTGCGCTGTCATGACGCCTCCGGGCTGGGACCCGCTCCTTCGGGAGGGAGGAAGGAAGGAAGGAAGGCTCTAGAAAGCTCTTTCTGGTGGGGGCGGAAGGCACGGGAGGATCTATTTCCCCGGCTCTCCAACGCGGCGGCTCGGGGAGCCGGGAGAACAATATCCGAGCAGGGACCATGCATATTCAATCTGGCATCCATTTGCACGCACCCGTCGGGCCAGCGCTGCAGCATCTCTCGCTGACAATAAAGGATACAGCGGATCTGGCGCGCTACCCAAGGCTACCTCCGTGCACTCCCGCGCCTATTTCAATGCTTGCAAATTACATGTCTTATAACTGTTATTGTATCTCCCCACCCCCACCTTCACCATCACCACCATCGCCTTCGATGGCAACAGGGGTGGGGGAAAAAGTTGGATCTGGATCTCTCCGGCCTTAAAAAAATTCCTGAGATATTGGGTGCCACAAAAGGCTGTTGGCCAACCAAGATTCCCAAGTACCAAACTTACCGTGATGCGTGGAATATTTTTCTTCCCCTGATAAGACATCTCTTTCCTGGGGGGAGGATAATTTCAAGAAGACAGCTTTAAAGCAAAGGCTGCCGGAAAGGGGACTGGGTAAATAAAATATTTTTTTTTCTTTTTTTTTCGCAGGATTGAAAAAGTCCAATCCCTCAGCTGGTCTTGCTGTCAGCAAATTTCAGGAATGTAAGGGACAGATGCAATCCTGTGTCTCTCTTCCTCTCCTCCAACACAGATCCAGCTAGGGCGGAAAAAAAGAAAGAGAGGGAGAGAGAACAGGAGGGAAGGGGGTGGAAATAAACTACAGCAATAAAAGCCTCGCTTCCAGTCGGCCAGCGCGGCGCATGCGCCGCCAGCCACTCCCTTTCCTCCCAGGCCAAAGCCATCCGCTTCGAGAGAGGCGCTTCCTGATTGGCTGTGGTCGTGGGATATGCAAATGAGGGGCGTCGGGGAGGGGCGCGGCGGGCGCCGACTGCTGCAGTGCGCGGCGGAGGGCGGCGGTCCGGGCGTGCGCCCGAGCGGGGAGCGCGCCTTTCGCGCCCTTTCTTTGAGCCCCGGCGGACGCGCCGGGCCGCGGGCTGGCGGCGGCCCCAGATGCTGCGTGTGCCACGCAGGGACAATGGAGGGGTGGTCGTCCGGGGGAGGGGGCGCAACCTCGAGACGGAGGGGCTTCGGTGCGGCCCGGGCGGCACGCACACGCCCGCCCGCGCGCCAATCCGCGGAGGCCGCCGCTGCAGCCCCGCGTGGGGTGACTGCGCCGAGCCAATGGCTTCGCTGGCGGCGAGCGCGCGACTGCACCGCCGGCCGGCGCCGCGCGGCCCGGGAGGGGCCTGTGTGCCCGGCCTCCCACCCGCCGCTTCGCCCCCGCCCAGCCTCCGCCCTGCAGCGGGCTGAGGAGCCGCAGCGCCGGGAAGGGATGCGGGGATGCGGGAGGGCTGGCACGGCCACGCCCCGGAGCGGCTGCTACGGCAGGAGACTGCCCGGCAGCTGGAAAGGGAAGCCGGGAGGAAGCCCTGCAGCATCCGGGAAGGGACGCCCCGCCCTTGGAAAGGCCTTTTGTGCCTACAGGCCACCAGGAACGTAGGGCAGAGGCCTCGGCCGGTGCAGGCCACAAGGGCCCAGTCTAGTGCCCTGGTCGCCCCCTTGGCTGGCATGCCCACTGTGACTCCTTTGTTATTAGGCTTGCATTTCTCTGGCGCCTGCAGATCCGGAGGAGGAAAAGCTGCTGGGACTCTAGCTCCGGTGAGCTCCGAGGCTCCCACAGCGCACTGAAAGGCCGGAAGCAGAGATGAGCTGTGAAGAAGCGAGAGGAACTAGAGACAGAAGAGCTTAGATGCCATAAGAAGGGGAAACTGAATCACAGAGAAGCATAAATCCAGTCACCACACTCAAAAACAGCACAAAAGCCCTGACTTCTGAGCACAAGTCTAGTGGCTCTTTTAAGGGACTTTCCAGGCCAAGCCAGGCAGGGATTCACTAACAACGCTGGTGAAAGGGAAGAGCTGGTCCGGTGGATCTTGGGGAGGTTCCCAGGCAGATAATGAGGCAGTGGCTTTGACCTTCCCTGCTTGAGATCAAATAGTGTGCTTGGGTCCCTACTTAATCTAAGCCATCATGCAGCCTTTGGGGGAGGGGTGTGTCCATTTAATTGGCTCACACCTGCTTAGCAAAGATTAGCCAGATACAAAATAATCTTGCGGCCCTAAGATCCAGTATCTTTCTGCACCTAGACTCTGTAGGGGTCCTCTGTATTTCCAGACACAAAGGTGGTATAAAATTCACCCTTTCAACCGCTGTCTCTTAAAATCTACAGGCCCAGAGGGAGGGCTGTGAGGCATGCAGCAAGCTTCACTCCTAGCCAGTTCATTTAAGTTCAAGTTCAATTTAAACTGCGAGTCTTGAAAAGAAAGCAGAAACCTTTCTCTGCTTCCTGCTTAGACTGTCAGATGTGCAGCAGTATTGCAGGCTGATATCCCTAAGTACTGGTGTCAGTCTGTAATGTCTAAAGACTTCAGGCATACGTAAGCCAGTCAGGATAGGAGGCTCATGCTTATAATCCCAGCAGCCAGGTGGCTGACGCAGAAAAATCAGAGTTCAAGGCCCACCCAAGCTATATTATAGACTATGAAGAAAACTCAAAACACAAAGAAGAAAAGAAAGCATGAAATTTGCTTCCCAGGAATTGTCAACAGTGACGATCAGTGAGGAGCCAGGCAGGGGATGGAGAGGCCTATTAAATCACAGAGGAAGGGAAAAAAACTACTTGACAGGTTCAAATTAATTTAAAACAAAGTCGCTTCTAGTTACATTGTTTCTGTTAGTCTTTCCCATTCTTGATCTTCATGGGTTTAAATATATCTTACGTACCCATTTGCTGTGGAATATTTTGTTTTGTAATCTCCCAAGAGCATCCATCAATCTTATTAGAGTCAGTGTCCTTTCCACAAGGTTTTTGGTCCATGATAATTGGCATTTCTACCCAGAAACGTCCAGAGATATAAGGTTTAAATTGATTTGTCTGCTCTGACGGGAACCTGGGCGAGTACTTGGCACAAAGGGAGACTCAAACAGTTTCAATGTACCAAGGAAAATAACTGCAGTCTGCATTTCTTACCGTACTCGCTGCTCAGTGCAATGGAGACTCAAAGGGGTGGAAGGGATCGTCCGTCCCCTCCACGCCGATGGACTGGTTAATATGAACTGCATTTTCTCAAACTCTGTTTAGGAAGATACTCGATGGAAATTTCCTATGAAGGGGAAAATCATTGTCTGGAAATTGGATATTTGAAGCCAGTCTCCAGTCTGACTTCTGGGTGTTTAAAAGTTGAATGTATGGTAGCAGTGTTGAAAGTTACTTCCTCTGCATTCACAGCCCCTTCCAGCGCCCCCTCAGCTCCCACACTCCTCACCCAGCACGCAGGAGGCAAGAAGCAGTGTCTACATGAGATAGTCCTTATTATGATGGTAACACCTAGGATGGGAGGCTGTGAACAGAGTTGGGTTTTGTGTTTTTGTTTTCTGTCTGCTTGTTCTTTGAGACAGGGTCTCCCTGTAGCCCCCGCTGGCTGGAACTGGCTATGAAGACCAGACTGACCTCAGTCTCACAGAGATCTGCCTTCTTCTGCCTCCTGAGTGCTGGGATTGAAGCTGTGTGCTACCACTCCTAGACGGAAGAGAGGGACAAGTTTTAACCAGGTGCCTTGTCAGACTGATTTCAGCCTTCTCTGCAGCTTCCTGTCCCATTCCCTGGTCTCCGGTCCTGCCCCTGTGCTCAACAGGTATGCAGAAGCTCCAAGCAAACCTCCCTTTGCGATCAAAAGTGTGTCTTCTTGAAGACATAGCTCAGTGATAAGAGTACTTGCCTAGCATGCTCAAACCTAGTCATATTTAACTTGGGCTAGTGACACAGGCTTAGAATCCCAGCTACTCAGGAAGCTGAAGCAGGAGGATTGCAAGTCCAATGCCTGCCTGGCTAACAGCATAAAAGTGAAGAGCCTGGAGAGGTAGCTCAAAGGTTAAGAACACCTGCTCTTGCAGAGGACCCAGGTTCAGTTCCCAGCACCCACATGGCCACTAACAACTGTCCCTACCTCCAGTTCCAGGAGAAAGTACATTTTATGCCTTCCTTTCTTTTTGTTATTTCACACAATATATCTAGTCCAGAGTAATGTCAAGCTCATAGAGAGCATCAGCGTCTAGTCCATAAATAAACATCATCACTGTGTTGTTGAGACAAGGACAAAAGACCCTTTCCCATCACCACCATGATAGTTTTGATGTTTAAAAAAAATCCTAAACTCAGCCTTTTTTCTGCATCGTCACTTTGCTGGGCCTTGCTTCCAGCTAGCTCGACAACTTGTCCCCAAGTCCCTGGAAGAGCAGGATTGCTCTGTGGTGTGGAGCTCATTCTGGGTGGGCCTGGGGTAAAATTGCCTGTGCTGTGAAGGTATGCTTCCTTGATAAAACTTCACATTCCACCAACCCTGATACCATGGGAGAGTCGTCAACCCTAAAACGAATCCCAGGATCATACAGGGTGTCCCCAGGAAAATTTCCCCAGCATCCATTTCTGAAATTATTTGGGGGGGTGGATAGGAGAAAGGAGGGTTCCAAGCCAAGGCCTTGTGCTTGCTAGGCAAGGAGCTGACCCTGAACCACACCCACGCTGAAGCTCTGCCCTCTTGGCTCTCTCATGATTCTTTTCTGGTGTTATTATATTATTTGTCTCTTTAAATTATTTTTTTATGTGCATGAGTGTATTGCCTACATGTATGTAGTGCACCCATGCTGAGCAGTGCCTGCAGAGGTCAGAGGCATCAGATCCCCCGGAACTGGAGTTATAGATGGTTGTTAGCCACCATGTGGGTGCTGGGAACCGAGCCCAGGCCCTCTACAAAAGCAGTCAGTGCTTCTAACTACTGAGCCACACCTTAGAGGAGGATTGCTTTCCCTCCTTTGAACGTACAGAGATTAAGAACCTTTCAAAAGTCTTACTGATGGCTCAGCCTTGTAGAGAACATGACAGGACTGGGACCTTTAAAAAGATGGCTGTGTGGATAGATGAAACAGAGATAACACCCACTTAGGCTTTATAAAATGCCTGCATCAGGCCAGGAGATAGGGTAGCGAGCTCAGGGCCGCACTCCAGTACTCCAGGCGACTGGCTGCTCTCAGTTCCTCAGAGTCTGGCCAGGCCCAGCCCACTGAGATTCTCGGTTTCATCTTCCTCCCTGTGGGAAGCTGTAGTAACCATTTCTGCTTCTGGGGCACCCTTGGGGCTCTGTGGATGCACAGTGCTCACAATATTTTTTAAAAAGGAGGGAGGGGGGCCTCCAAGGCATAAAATGCTGACAGGAAGATCAGAACGTAATGCGGCCAAAAGAGAAAAGCCACTCATCCATCCCTCTGCTGCTGCATTCGGTCACCCAGAGCTGCGCCTTCCAATGTGGCCCACAGAGGTTAGAATGACACTGTTCAAGAGAAAGTGCCCAAATCCTGCTTTGCCAAAAACAAAGGGCACTGGCTAGAATGCTCTGCTGCAGATGGATGCAGGCAGTGATGATTGCTTTTTGTCTACGGAATGCCAAAGGGCACAGACTGTACAGGGTCAGCTAAGCCCCAACAGATGGAACCTACCCAGTGCCGTCTGCAGTGTGTGCATCCTTTGGGTGGTGACCAGTGAGGGTCAGCAGGTCGGTCCCTAAGTCATACACTGCTTTTGAAAGAACTAGGCAGACACAGGCTGCCTCTTCAGTCTCTGAAAGGGTCCTGAAGATGTCCTGGTACAGGAGGTTGAGGCTCATCTGTCCCAATCCCTCCCAACATTAGGGCACAAAGGAAAGCATGCATTCCGAGGAAGATGGCAGACTCGAGCTTTCTCTTCTTGTGTCCATTTAGCACAAACATCACCCAGAGGACCCCATGTTACACACCTTGCACACGGATGTGTCCCTGGGGTCTGTGCTAGTTGAGGACACAGCACCTGGCTCTGGCCATCCTGTCTCAGGTCTGCCCTCTGGTGGCCAGTAAGGAGTATACATATGGTTTGCTCCTAGGTCCAGGACTGACTGCATACTGGAAGAAGGCCTTGCAAGTCACTTGCCCAGTGTTCCAGAACCTGTCTATCCATCAGAATTAGCTAACCCCAGATCCACCTCATGACCAGAATCTCTCAAAGTCCAGCTACAGAAGATATCAGTTAGTCTACTCTGGGCATGGAGCCACAGACCCAGCATCACCCAATCTTCTATTTCTGAAGGAGGAAGCTGAGCAAACATGAGCTAGAAGGAAGGGTTTACTTCCACAACTTCCCCTACTCCCCAAAATGCCACATGGCCTGCTCTTCCATTTTATGAAAGACTGGTAAATATTATCACTAGCTTTCAACTTGTCTGATTGCCACTAAGTCCAATCTGCTACAGCATTCCTGTATAGTTAATAAGGCGGGAAGTAGACTGATTTAGGCAGTGTGATGAAAAGTTCAACATATCTTCCAGGTTCCAGCGCAGCTCAGTAGTAGACAGCTTATCTCACATATGAAAGGCCCTGGATTTAATCCCCAACACTGTCAAAAATCAAATGGATTCCATTTTTAAAACAGCACACTTTTCATCTTCATGTCCCTCGATGATGGACAGGGAGTAAAGCACAAAGAAGCCTCTGGCTTCCAGCACAGCTTCCTGAAGGAGAGAGAGAAGAATTCTAATGCAAGAAAGCCCATAGTTCAATGGGCTAGCTCTCTCCATGATAAAGAACTTGACCCAGGCCCTGCCTTGTGGGAGAGGCAGTTGTGGGTGATCTGCTGTCTCTGTCTTCACCAGTTCCTGTCCCTTACCCGACTACTAAGGCACTTCTCTCTGCCCCCAAATCCACCCCCTTCTTGCCTCGTCCCTCAGCAGAGCCCAGCTTCTCTGGGTGGTCCTGGCCTTTCCTGCACAGGACCTACACAGAGAGGCATCAAGGGTTAAATGTGAAATGCTTCACATGCTGCCTCTTAATATAAAGGCCCTGGTGGTCGAATTCCAGGCAGCCAGGCAGGTTGTCAGCATCATAAGATGCACGCGGTCGATCAGGCATGTCCATTCTGTGTTACCACCACATACACACACCTGACCTCGCAACACTCAGCAAACATAAGTTGAATGAAAAATCTGTTGGCCTGTTCCCTCCTGCTTCCCTCCAGCCTAGGTGACCACCATGTCACCTCCCACCTGCCATCTCTCCCTGGTGGACACCTGCAACCCTCTAGCCATGATTCATCTCAGAACCTTAAAAGATGACAGTGATTTGCTTTCTCACTGGGAAGCATCACCTCAGGGCCCAACAGCCACAAAGATCAATGCCACCTGCAGGTCTGGGTGTGGGGACTTGTTGGGCTCCTCTTCCAGAGCCCACACTCAGGCCTGTGTGCCAGTCACCTCTGGGACACATCACAGATTCCCACCAGTTGAATCCTCTTTGATTCAGAATCAGTATGAACTCAACAGTCAAGGAAAAGGGTTACCTGTACTGGGAAAGTGTAAATATTTCAGGAGTTTTAGTGTCTTCAAAGTGTCAGCTCTGAAACTGCTCGCTTATCCGCAATCCCCAGTGGCTCTTGCCCCTACTGTATTTTGATGTGCCTGCCAGAGCAAAGTCAGCTTCTTTCAATATCCATCCTGGGGTAAAATGAAGATCTAAGATATCTAAGATCGGGGCCCTTCCCACCAGAAGAATACAGTCTACTCAAAGACATTCATTCAGTTCTTCAGAGGCCTCTTTGGGGGCAATCTGTTAGCTTAGGCTGAGTTCTTGAAGAAATCCATTTAGATTGTGTACAGATGGACAAAATTCTGAATTCTCCCTTAATCAAATTAGCCTCCTTTTCCTCTTCCTCACTCCTTGCTCCCATCTATCTTCATATAGTGAGGGTTTGGAGACCAAGCCTATGCTGAAAAAGAAAGGCGGAGTGTCTACAGGCTTCTCACACAAGCTCCTCCTTGCAGCACAAGGTGATTGCACAGGATGGAAGAAAAAGCGGGCACATGGCTGGGTCGATGGCATGGACTGGGGGCTCCTGGTATACACTCAGAACTGTACCAACTCCAGGAGAACTGTGCACCTCCTCCATAGGCCCAGGCCCTGGGGGGTTCTGACCCCAAGTGTCATCAGTCCAAAGACTGATCTCCCTTCAGCTTTAACCATAACCAGGGTCCCTTGGGAAACTGGATAAGAATAACCGCATATGACACCAATAAAAATAAACATCCAAAAGATGAACTTTAAGCAAGTTCTACACCCACTAACACCACTTAACTCATTGGGTGCTGCCCAGTGGGAGAACCTGGAGCTCCCTCTGGTCCCTCAGAAAATAGAAATGAAATTTGTAATAAAAAGGCAGCTTCTGTATGGTCACTGAGCACAACTAAGAAAGGTATAATGCAGGGACCTAGAGATGAGCGGGAGGAGGTGACCTTCATTTCTCCTCCTCTTTATCCAAGGCCACCCAGTCACCAATGGCACCATCTTCACATTCCCGAGCAGTCTGCCTGTGCTCACATGCCCACCTCTCCCAGCAGGCCCATGTGCACACTGATTCTGTAGCTGTGGTTGTCTCTATGTGGCCATTCCTGAGCCCCCGTGTGGAGCTGGTTACTCCTGGCAGAACACCTGTGCTATCTCTACACACTGTCTCCCTTTCCTCAATAATTCTCTTCAGCACTTCCATAGAGCCTTGCACACAATAGGCACGTGAAGTCTGAAATGATAGATTGATGGGCAGGTCATGGAAGCTGGGAGCTGAGATGCTGGATGAGTGTGTGGATGGCTGAATTGACAAGTGATTGATGGAAAGATGGATCCATCGTGAATGGATGTGATGGTTAGTTTCAATTGTCAACTTAATATAATGTAGAATCAGTGAGGAAATGTCTAGCTTACGTCGGCCTGTGGACATGCCCGTGAGGAGTTGTCATATTTGCGTTAAGTGCACTGAAAAGACCCACCCTGAATGCGGATGGCACCGTTTCATGAGCGAAAAGGAGAAGGCAAGCTGAGGACCAGCAAGCGTGCATTAGCTCGTTACTCTCTGCTCTTGACTGCGCTGTAATGTGACTAGTTGTTTCAAGTTCCCGCTGCCTGGCCTTCCCCACAACGATGGACTTGCCTGGAATTGTAAGACAAATAAACCTTTTCTCCCCTAAGTTGCTTTGGTCAGGGTATTTTATCACAGCCACAGGAAGCAAAACCAAGTCACTGGATGATGCAAGACAGTAGTGAGCAAACATAATCCATGAATGTGGGATTTCTTTCCATGTGTCTGTGTCTTCTTTAATTCTCTTTATCAATGGTTTATCATTTTCAGTCTACAATGAATAAGTCTTTCGCTTCCTTGGTTAGGTTTATTCCACTTATTCCGTTTTTTTTTGTTCTAACATGAACTTCTAAATCTCCTTTTAGGATAGTTTCTGGTATACAAAAACAACACTGGAGTCAGGCACAGTAATGGAAACTTGTAATAACGGGACCAAGGAGGCTGAGACAAGAGGATCACAAGCTTGAGACCATCCTAGATTGTATATTAAGACTTTGTCTCAGTAATTTTCTAAGCCCACTAGATTGGGGGTCTAAAGGGGAACAAGATGGTTCAGCATATAAAGGCACTTGCCACCAAGCTTAACAACCTGAGTTTGATTATTGCAATCCACATGGTAAAAGGAGAGAAACAACTCCTGAAATTACCCTCTGACTTCCGCACAGACACCATTGCACACACATGTCCCCCACACACGTACAGACAAAGAAACAAATAAATGTTTTAAAATTTTTAAAACATTCCTCTTTTAAACAGGTATGGTGGCACACTCCTTTAATCCCAGCACTGGGGAGGCAGAGGTAGGTAGATATCTGTGAGTCTGAGGCTAGCCTGGTCTACATAGTGAGTTCCAGGCCAGCCAGGGTCAAATAGACAGGCCACCCTGTCTCAAAAAATTTTTTAAATATGATTTGTTTTTGTGTGTTGATTTTGTATCTTAAAACTTTGCTGAATTTCTTAGTTTTTGTGTGTGGGGAACTTACAGCCTTATACATACTACATGCGTGATCACTGAACTCCACATCTAGCCCTATTCTTTAGTTTTAACAGATTTTTAATTTTTAAAATACTATTTATTTTCAATTGTGTGTATTTGTGCACATGTGGGTGCCCTCAGAGACCAGAAAATGGTGTTGGATTCCCTGGAACTGGAGTTAAAGGCAGTTGTGAGCTGTTCAAAGAGGGTGCTGGGAACTGAACTCAGGTCCTTTGGAAAGAGCACCAAGCACTCTTAACAGCTGGGCTGTGTCACCAGCCCTTAGTCCTAATAGATTTGTTTGAGTCTTTAGGGTTTTCTATATATATGATTATATAGTCTGTAAACAGGTAACTTTACTTCCTCCTTTTCTGTATGGGTGGCTTTTACTTCTCATTGTCCCCAAAAGATATTGGGTATCATTGCTTTGCATGAGAACTTAGAAGGACGTTTTCCCATTTCCCCATTGGTTATGAAGTCAGCTTTGGGCGTGTGTGTGTGTGTCCTCTGTTGAGAGAGAGACAGACAGACAGAGATGTGCATGTTCAGGTATGTAGAGGCCAGAAGAGGAAGTCAGGTGTTGGCTCTAATCTCTCTTCACCTTACTCCCTTGAGACAGGGCCTTGAACCTGGAGATAGGCTGGTGACCAGCAAACCCTAATGATCTTCGGGTCTCCACTCTCCATAGCACTGGAGTTTCAGACACATATCAACCATGTGATTTCTGTTTGTTTTCTTGGGGTTTTGTTGTTGTTGTTGTAACGTGGGTGTTGGATTCAAACTCGGGTAATCATGTTTAAGTAGCAAGTGCTCTTGCCCCAGATGTGGGCTTTCAGGGACAGTCTTCTCTTCGACCTTCAGTGACGGATGGCTGCTGAACTTGTGAAATGATACTTTACACTTCTTTGGAGGGTTGCATGGGTTTTCTTTTCTTTTGTTTGTATGTTACATTCTGTGTTGAACTGTCCTTATGACCCTCAGCAAATCCCAGCTTGTCACAGGATACTTTTTTAAGGTGATGTTGAATCTGGTTGCTGGTGTTTTAAGTATCTTTCACACCTGTGTCATCAGGGATATCGGCCTCTGGCCTTTCTTTTTCTAGCAATGTTTTGCATTACTTTGGAATCAAAGCAAGCTGGCCTCATAAAACGAATTGTAAAGAGTCCCTTATACTTTTTGGAAGAGTTTAAGGACTGTCAGTCATTCTTTAACTGCTCCGCAGAGTTCACTCACGAAGCCATCAGGTCCTGGGCTGTCTGTTGGGAGACTCTTACTGCTGGCTAACCTCTTCTTTTGTTACAGAATATTCAGACTTTCTATTTCTTCTTGGTTCAGTTTGGGTATATGGTACTTCTAAAAGTCTACATATTTCTTCCAGGTTATTCAGTTTATGAACAAATACCTGCCCCAAAATTCCTCCATGAGCCTTTCTGTTCATAACCCACTGTTTAGCTCAGGGGGAATGGGAGCTGTTTCGGTCATGTGGCTGCAGCAGTGCAAGTCTAGCAGAATGGCTCTGCTTGTCTGGGCAGACAGCTTTCCAGACTTAACATCTATTCTCGTAAGTAGACTGCTCTGCCTCCGCTCTCATCGGCCCTAACGTATGTCTCTTCTAGACAACGGAGCCCTGGGTCTTGTGTCATTATCCATCACCACTTTACATCTTTCAGTTGGTGAGCTTAATCCATTCATAGCTAAGGACGTTATTGACAAGTGGGGACTTACTATTGCCAGTTTGTCAGGTTTTGTTAATGTAATTTCCTTTCTGTTTTCCTCTATTGATTTTTTTTGCTACTGATTTGTTTTGAGACTTTTCATTATCCTTTGAGTATCTATGACATGCTTTTGTGTTACCTGGATACTTGTGCAAAATATCTTGTAGCTATAACATTCTACTCTAAGTTAATAACAACTTCAATCGCATACAAAGCTACCTCTCTTTTACGTACTCTTGTATGCTTTCCATTAGATTGCTTTCTTTTAGAGAAATATTTTGTTTTTGTTTTACATGTATGAGTGTTTTGCCTGTATGTATATAAATGCCCCATATGTGTGCCTGGCAGAAGAGGGCAACAGATCCCGTGGAACTGGAGTTAAGGATGGTTGTTAGTTACTGTGTGGGTCCTGGGAACCAAACCCAGGTCCTCTGGAAGAACAGTAAGTGCTGTATTCATTGAGTCATCTCTCCAGCCCTTAGATCAGGTTAGGTATCCATTAACAAAATTTTGTATTATATTAGGATTTTAAGTAATCTATACATTATCTTTAAAATTGTGATTAAAGCTAGGCATGGTGGCACAAACCTGTAATT
Source organism: Eospalax fontanierii (assembly GCA_035773235.1). Classification (NCBI taxonomy): domain Eukaryota; kingdom Metazoa; phylum Chordata; class Mammalia; order Rodentia; family Spalacidae; genus Eospalax; species Eospalax fontanierii. Next base: position 53,843,714 of record CM069542.1, on the reverse strand, counting down.
AGTCCCAGCACTCAGGAGACAAATAGTAGAAGTGCCACAAGTCTGAGGCCAGCCTGGTATAAATAATGAATTTGAGGCCAGCCTGGGCTACACAGTATGATCTGCATCTCAAGCAAACAAACAAAACACAAAGACATTAATCTGTCTGGATCTCTATATTTCCCTTTACCCATGAGATTCTGCTTTTGTACTGATACCTAGTGCTTTTCTATTTTGTTTTGAGATTTCTTTCGTACTTTTTTATAAAGCAGTCTCGCAAACCTCATTTTCTTTTTTTCCACTTCGTCAGCTGTAAGGCAAGTCTCTGGGGAGACACTCTCACTTTTCATTGTAATGGACAATTTTGTCTGATCTAGGATTTTCAGTTGGCAGGGTTTTTATTTATTACTTATTTTTATTTTATGTGCATAAGTGTTTTGCCTGCACATGTGCAGTACAGTGCCTGTGGAAACCAGAAGATGGTGTTGGATTCCCTGGAGCTAGAGTTGCAGAAGATTGTTAGCCACTTTGTGGGTGCTTGGAACTCAACTCCGTTCTTCTGCAAGAGCAGCCAGTGCTCTTAATCACTGAGTCACCTCTCCAGCCCTGCAGGGGTTCCTCCAGTGCTTTGAACACCTCATCCCACTCTCTCCAGACCTATAAGATTTCTGCTGAGAAAATGAGAGTGTCGTGGGGATTCCCCTGTGTCTGTTAAGTCCTTCCCCCAGTGCTTTCAAAGCTCTCCTTTTGCTAAACTGCCTTTGGTAGTTTGACTGGAGTAATGTGCCTGGATCTGTTTGGGAGTCTTTCTGAGTCATGAAGCTTGTCTATTTCCCTTCTGTGACCTTGAGAACTTGTCAGCCATTATCTTTTCGATTTCTTTCATTTTCTGGGATGTTTCTGATGTATACATTGATTTAATTTGATAGCACATCAACCCACCAAGCCCCCTGGGCCGCCTTCTGTTTTGTTTTGTTTTTCTCGTCTTCATTCACCCTGAATGGATTATTTTGAGTGAATTGCCTGTCCTGGAGCTCACAGACTTGTTTTCTTACATTTGCGTGTATCCACTGTTGAAGCTGTTCACAGCATTCTTTATGACAGTTACTGTACCCTTCAACTCCAAAATGCGTTACTTATTTATTATTTTAAAAATAACTGCTATCTCTTAATGGAACTTGCTTTCCTGATTTTGCTGAGTCATCTGGGTTCCCTACAGCTTTAAACCCTTTCTTAAAATTGTCATTTTAAAAATTCTTAGTCAGGCAATTCACAAATATCTATTCTTTTAGCTCAGTCCCTAGAAAATCACCATGTTCCTGCAGTAGGGTCGTTTTCTTGTTTTTCTTTTCATATTTCTTTTGACACAGGGTCTCCCTGTAGCCCCAGCTGACCTGGAACTTGCTACATAGACTAGGCTGGCCTTGAACTCACAAAGATACAGCAGCCTCTGCCTCCTGAGTGCTGGGGTTAAAGGTGGCACCACCACGCCTGGCATGGTTTTGATTTCTTACGCCATTTGGTGATGCACATTTCAGAGATGAGTCACTTCGTCTAGACCTTATGAACCAGCTTGATGGGAAAGGCCTTCACATGCAGCGAGTATACACCTCTATGGCGCAGGACAGTTCCTACTCTGGGGGGCACAGTGGCAGTGTGGCTTTAGGGCGGGTGTAGGATAGTGCCCCACTCTTGAGACCCAGAGACTGCAAGGTCCTGGGTGGCCCAGCTGCAGATGTCCCCAAGGGTAGTGAGGTGACTAGAGCCCTGAGTTCCTTTCTACCTGAGTAGCACAGTCATGGTCTAGGGGAGAGTTGCACTTCCTACCACAGCAACACCAATGTCCAGGCACAGGGATACACAGAGCAGCCAGGGCATGGGTCCTGAGTGTGGCAGGAGTGGGTGGCACAGGTTCAAATGCTTGCTACACTCTGAGACTGATACCTGGCCTACATAGTGAGTTTTAGACCAGCTTGGGGTACAGGGAGACCTTGTCTCAAACAACAAACAAAACTAACCAACAAACAAAACAAGACAAATCTGTACAATGTAGGGGCTGGAGAGATGGTTCAGCAGGTAAGAGCACTGGCTGCTCTTGCAGAGAACCCAAGTTCAGTTCCCAGCATCCACAAGGGAGCTAACCATGGCCCATAACTCCAGTTCAGGGGACCCAACACCCTCTTCTGGCCTCTGTAGGCATTTCACACATGTGTGCCCTTGTGTACATGCAGGCAAACACTCACACACATAAAACATAAATAAAATTTTTAAAAAGAAATGCATAGTGTAGTGTTAAGTGATAATAAAACATGAGATTGGCAACTTGCTCTCAAGTGATACAGAGGAAATACAGAGTTGGGGTAGGAGAGAGTGAGTGAGTGAGAACAAGTGGGAGAGAGAGAGAGAAAGAGAGAGAAGTAATAAAATGTCATTATTAGGGAAGCTGGGTAAAAAATACACCCCACTTCTCTAAATTTGCTTTGTTTCCTTTTGTTTCGGAGACAGGAGCTTGCCCTGAAGCCCTGGCTGACCTGGAACTCACTATGTGGCTCATGATGGCCTCGAACTGGCATTCATTCTCCTGTTTCTGCTTTGGGGTCTGGGATTACAGATGTTCAGCACCACATGGGTCTCCAAAGTTCTCTAAACTTCGAATGATTTCAAAATATAAACTTATCTTAAAAGCTTTAAAAACCTAACACTTTGAAGTGTTAATTTTCACAACACTTTGAAGAAATAATACTAAAAGTTACAAGAAAATACAGAAAATGAGTAAACCGCTGGCACATAGGGCTCCCTGCTGCGGTGCCCTCCTGCGGCTCCGAACTCGCCTTGATCTTGCAGTGCCCAGGGCAGGTGGCCCAGGGCAGGTGGCCCAGACCCGGCTCCACCACGGTGGAAAATGTGCAGTCAAGGTCATTCCTTAGCTTCTCCTGAACATGTGACTTTGCTTCAGTTGTCCAAATACTTATGCAGTAATCCTACAGCAGGAGGAATTATCTGTGATTTCTGTAGTCCTTTGGCACTAATTTAGCTATGCATACATTTATTTAAACCACTCACCAGAAAAATCAGCTTTTAAAAACATAGCTTTCTAGGCTGAAGAGACAGATCAGTAATTAACAGCACTGGTTGCTCTTGCACACAATCTGGGTTTGGTTCCCAGCACTCAAATGGCACCTAACAACTGTCTATAATCCAGTTCCAGGGTATCCGATCCCCTCTTCTGACCTCCTTGGGCATTACATACATGTGGTGCACTTACATACATGCAGGCAAAATACACATACCCATAAAATGAAAATGAATTAATTTAAAATTGTAAAAACAAAAAATAACTTTCTACAAAAAAACTTTTTAAAAATTTATTTGTGTGCGTATAAACTTATGTGTGTACGGATAAATTTGTGTGTACGCATGCATGCAGAAGCCAGAAGACAACCTCAGCATCCTTCCTCAGGTGTCATCCACCTTGATTTTTGAGCCAGTCTCTCTGCTGGCTTGGAGTTCACTAAATAGTCTCGACCGGTTACCCAGGGAGCCCGGGGACCCTGTTGCCTCTGCCCCCACAAAATTTTTACAGACAGGCATAGGGTTACTGGTACATACCAGTCATCTTAGCACTGGAGGTGGGAGAAAGCTGTGGCAGGAGGGTAGTGAGCTCAAGTCTTGCCTGGGTAAAGAGAGAGAGCCAATCAAAAGGTTTTGTTGCAGATCCTAATCTTCATGTCTTCAGCTGTGAAGGACAATCCGGTTACCTGCCATTTTCGACCTATTCCCAGGGTCTCTCTGGCGGCCCAGGTCAAAATGCAGCCACATCTGCTCTGCCCTGCCCTGCTGGTCTGTGGCTGCACTCAGTATCCATCCGTCTACTTCTCTATTGTATGAAAATGGGTTTTTTGCATCTGAAGTTCTTTTTAGCTTAATTCTAGACTCTTTGTTCAGACAAAATTTCCTCCCTTTCCTAAGTCCACTCTTTACACATCACCCACCTAGTAGTGTACTTTTTAAAGCATATGAGAGGCGGAGCATGTGTGATTCAGACAGGAGGGAAGCCCTATGATCATTCACCATGGCTGCAGGGATGGATGTGCCATGCTGGAACCACGCTCCTGTTCTCCTCCAGTCAGCTGGCAGCATGTGCTGGCACGTTCGTTTCAAAGCAATGTCAATAAATAATCTGATTTTTGACTGGCTCCTGTAAATAAATAACCGATTTATATCCAAATTCACAAAATTGATCCACATGGTCCTACACTGAAACAAAAATCCAAACCTCTGCCTTCCATTTTGCAAAAAGAGGCCAAAGACCAGCTGGGTGCTGGGAATCAAGCCCTGGTCTTCTGCAAGAACAGACAGTGCTCTTAACCAGAGTCATCTCTCTAGCGTCCAGTCTACTTTCTTATGTAACTTAGAACCACCGGCTCAGGGTGGGCTGGGTCCACATCACTCAACCATCAAAACATGCCTCACAGACATGCTCATAGGCCAATGCAATGGAGGAAAGTCTGCAGCTGAGGGTCCCTCTTCCAGGTATGTCAAATTGACAACTGAAGCTTCCCAGCATGTTCCCTACCATGCTGGGAAGAACTGTGGCATCACTTGGTAAACTCCAAGGTTTACTTTTTGAGGGACTTTGAATTCTTTCCCACTGTCGCCGCAGGCCTTCACCTTCCTGCAGCCCTGTGGGAGGCTCTGGCTCCTCTTTATGCTCCGTAGAGTGTTCTTGGAGTGTTGCCATCCCCCTGGGTAAGCGCCAGTATCTTTTGTGGCTTTGATATGCATTTCCTTAAATGTCTACTCAGATTCTCAAAGATTTGTTTTCATTATTTTAAATTGTGTGTGTACGGGAGGGGTTGTTATAGACACATCAGTATAAGTGCCCTTGGAGTCCAGAAGAGGAGGTCTGATCCAGCCGGAGCTACAGATGGCTGTAAGCTGACACCAAAATTTTTGGTGAACCAAAATCAGGTCCTCTGAAAGACTGGTATGTGCTCTTAACCTCTGATCCACCTCTTCAGCCCCATTTGTTCATTTTTAAAAATTGAGATATTTGCCTTTTTAAAACATTTATTTATTTGTGTGTGTACATCATGTGCCCCAGTAGGTCAGAGGACACCTTATGGAAGTCAGTTCTCTCTTTCTACCAAGTCTGTTCTGGGGACTGAATATAGGTCATCAGGCTTGGCAGTAAGCACCTTTATCCTCTGAGCCATCCCATCATCCTGGATATTTGCCTTTTCATTGCTAAGCTGTCAGAATTCTTTACGTATTCTCTATAGCAGACCCTTGTCAAATATGTACTTTGCATAGTTTTCCTACTCTGTGGAATGCTTTTTCACTTTTAGGAATTTTTTAAAGGATTGAGAGATGGTCTTGCTAGACAGCCCAGGTTGGCCTTGAGATGGAATTCCTCCTATTCCATCTGGTGGGGGTTGGGGGGCTATAAGGTATGCCATTATACCTGGCTCTTGACTTTCTAGAGAGTGTCTTTGAGATGCAAATGCTTTTAAGTTTCATGAAGTCTAATTCGTGTTTTCTTTTGTTGCTTGTACTTCTGATGATGTATCTAAGAAGCACATTCCTAGCTGAAGCCACAGATACCTACATCGATGGTTCCTTCTCACAGTTATACAGCATGAGCTCTTCTATTTAGGTTTTGGGTCTATTTTGAGTAATTTTTTTCCATGGGGTATGGGACCAAAGTCTAGCTTCATCCTTGTGTCTATGGATACTCAGTTGTCCCAGTTCTATTTGGTGATAGGCAAAAACATTTTAGGAGTGTCTGGGGTGACAGGCCAAGCACTTGCCACACAGGCCTGAGAACCAGAGTTTGGATCCATAGGTCCTACGTAAAGATGCTGTCTGGGCACGGTGGTGTTTTCCTACAATTTCACCCTTGTTAAGCAGTGTTAGGAGATCCCCAGAGCTAGCTAGGTAGTGAAATTAGCCTTTTCAGCAAGCTCTGAAGAAAAACCCCACCTTACCAAGTAAGATTGAAAAGTGATGGACGATGATTACAGACATAAACCTTGGGCTCCACACAGGCTCACACATGCACAAGCACCCACACACATGTGTATCTACACACATATTTGAACATGAATACGCATGTTCATGAACAGCATACATCAAAATGAAAAAAACAAATAATAGCATGGTGAGAAGCTATTGTCAAATCATTGTTCAGAGCACTGGAGAAACCACAGTACTGAAAAGGCTGTGTTGATCCTGACTGTTAGGTTTGGGGGGGCACAGAATACAGGATAATAGGAGAGAAGGAAAAGTCCGTATCAGACCTCAGACAAGGCTGCATTTTATTCAAGCACATCAAGGACAGCCTCCTTCCTGCCTGCATGCTGGAGATTGCTGTCCTGTGTATGAGGAGAGTTAGTGATCATATAGAGACTTGGGCCTGAGGAAGTGGATGTGGCTGCGGGGGGCTACACGTCTCATTCTCTGGCTACGTGTCTCATTCACTTGTTCAAACAGGACAGGCTATCTTGAGCAACAGCTGGTCTCCAACTGTCCAGAAGGTAGATAAGGGTCGGCAGCAGTTTTGGAGGTAGATGAGATTAGTGGCAGTTTCAGGGGACTTCCAGTTCTCTGCAGCCGGGGAATTCTATCAATGACCAGTGCGTGCTGCTGGAGAATGTGTAGGAGGTGAGAGAAGTTCTGGAGATGGCAGGTGGAGCAAGATAGTGCAGGAATGGGGGTGGTAGAGTGACAGGGGCCGGGAGGAGGTGAGGAGTTGATGAAGCACGGTGAGGGTGACTTCCGGAAGGACCAGAGGGCATAATTAACTCAACTGGAAAGCAGGTTTCTTAGGAAAAAGGTGTGGGGAGCAAAAGAGTTCAAGAGCTGGGGGTGGGAGGGCGCGGGCTGGGAAGCACATGTGCTGAGCGGTCAGGGCACGGGCTGTTGAGGTTGGAGTGGACAATGTTAGGACCACAGCGGACTAACCACATCAATAGCCACAGTCTAGTCATACCTCGTCTGTGACTCCTCCTAGGTGTCAGACACCACCCTGCTAAGCCGCTTGCTCGGGAACCACTTTACCTGCTCCTTGTAAAGATCTGTGAGGTAAGATGGTGAGTTTTGGGGCCAAGTGCCTGGCACCATGCCTATCACTCGTGTGCCCTCCAGCCAACTCTCCCTTTTTATGTGGAGTTATTAGTTTTAGCAGATAAAAACAGTGCACCTGTAATAAAAGACGAAGGGTTAAGAGCAGCAGTTGGTCTACAATGGAAGCTGACACAATTTCCTTAAGTGAGGTTATTAGAATGAGAGGGCCCCAAGGTTGTGATTGAGCCTGGAGGTGGGTGGGACAGCATTAGATAGAAACAATGCAATGTGTCCCTTTAAAACCTAGAGAGGAGCTTCATTAAGAGTGAGTATGACAAAGTTGGGGGGGTCAGAGGAGCCTCTTCAGAGAACAAAGGAAAGGCTTGGCTTTTACAGCTACTTAGAAGTGGTGCTAAGTTTCACATCCCACAATTTAGATTAGCATAGTGGGTGTGTGACAGAGATCACAGAGGACCTGGGTTCTATAAACAGAGCTGTCAAATCACAGCATAGACTACTTCCAGCTCTGTCCCAGAGAGAGCTGCAGGGAGTCATGGCCTGGTCCAGGCTGTGGAATTGGGCCTAAAGAAGAAGGCCTGTGTTCTAACACCCAGGTAACTCTACATTTCAGAGTAAACAACAAGCAATTCTTAGGTACAATGTCCTATGCAATAGTTGAAGCACAGTTAAAGATTATTCATTGTTTATCTACAATTCAGATTTGACTGAGTAGTCTGCATTTCAGCTGGCAGTAGTGTTTCTATGATTGTTTCCTTATTATTAAGGATAGGAACAGTATGACTGAGCCCCTGGTTTAGGCTATTCTAACTAGTGACCACAGAGTTGGGGCTTAAACACTAAACATTTATTTCTTAGTTCTGGAGTCTGGAAGTCTGAGACCAGGGCACCAACATGCTTGGGCAGTCTTTCAGATTGCAGTCAGCTTCCTGTTTCCTAAGAGGGCAGAAAGAGCACACACTAACTCTGTTTTCTCTTTACTGTGAGGGCACTAACTCCATTTATGAAGGCCCCATCCTCATGAAGTAATAACCTCCCAAAGTCTCTCCCTATAAACACCATCACAGTTGGGCTGCATTTCAACATAGGAATTTAAGGGACAAACATTCAGAAAAGCACTGGCTGCTCTTGCAGAGGACTTGGGTTTGGTTCCCAGAAGTCACATGGTAGCTAGCAATTATCTATATATCTCCAGTTCCAGGGCATCCAATGCCCTCTTCTGGCATCTGCTGGCACTGCAACAATGTGGTGAACTTACATGCAGTCCAAACAGTCATACTCATAAGATAAAAATACATGAAAAATTAAATGTGTATAACTTGAAATTTTTAAGTAAAGGATGAGCACATAGTAAAAACCCAACTCTCTCCTGCCCAGCATTAGGGAGACTGAGGCAGGAGGACTATGCCTGGGAAACATAGTAAGACCCTGTGTCAAAAAAGAAAAAGGGTTGGAGAGATGTTCCAGCCGTTAAGAGTACTGGCTGCTCTTGCAAAGGACCTGGGTTTGATTCCCAGCACCCACAAGGCAGCTAGCAGCTGTCCATATAACTCCAGTTCCAGGGATCCAACACCCTCATCTGTGGGCATCGGACACATGTGTGCACTTGTGTACATACAGGCAAAATACTCATATACATAAAATATAAACAAATAAAAATTCAAAAAAGAAAGAAAAGAATAGCATCCAGGTATGGCAATACGTGTCTTTAACCCCAGCATTCAGGAGGCAGAGGCAGGCAAATCTCTGTAAGACTGAGGCCAGCCTGGTCTACATAGAAAGTTCCAGGCCATCTGGGGCTACAGGTAAATCCTGTCTCAAAAAGACAAAAAAACAAAAACAAAATTACAAGAAACAATTCAGCTATTGCCTCTGAAGTTGTGTGACATTTTTCTACTCTAGTCTGAAGTTTGAATTATTTTCCATTGATTTAATTACTTTTCTATTAATTTATTGGGTATGTGCACATGCACACTTGCACCATGTCACATGTGTGGAGGTCAGAGAACAACTTGAAAGGGTCAACAACTATCTGTAACAACCATCTGTGACTCCAGTCCCGGGGATCTGACACCCTCTTCTGACCTCCTCCAGCATTGCACAACATGGGTGCATTTATGTACATGTAGGCAATACACTCATACACACAAAATAAAAATAATAAATAAAATATTCTTTTAAAAAAGAAAGCAGGCTGAGCAGAGGCCAGAGGAGCAAGCCAGTAAACAGTGTTGTTCCGTGGTCTGTGCTTCAGTTCCTGCCACCAGGCTCCTGCTTGAGCTCCTGCCTGAGTTCCCTCAGTGAAGGGTTGTGACTGAAATATGGCACCTTTCATATACAACCCAGGACCACCTGCCCAGGCGTGGTACAACCCACAGTGGCCTGAGCCCTCCCACATCACTCAACAGCTCTGGTCAGAGGGAGAATGAAATGGCAGAATTGGCTTCATTTTGCTCTAGCTGACTTTTGATCCACCCTGTGTTCTTGCCCAGCCATTCCCACCGCAGCCAGCCAGCCATGAAGGCGGCACATTGGTTCTACAGTCTTGGGAAGCTTCCAACAAGTGCCACGTAGCACGTCCTCCCTCCTTCCTACCTTCATCTCCACGCAGCACGCTGTCTCCACAATTCAGAGAAACCCTTTTCTAACAGAAATATTTTGTTAACTGAAAATCTCTTTGTTAACTAACCTGCCCCCTGGCCTGATGTAAATACGATGGTGATCTAATGTAACTATAGTTATCGGTGTGGCCCCTGGCATGATATAATTGTGGTTTTAGGCTTTATAAACCTCCCTCTGCCTCCCCTCGGAGTCAAGAGTTCTCTTGAGTGTTAGCCCCCTCTCTGACCACTGGCTAATAAAGGATTCCTAATTCAACCATCACTATGCGGCTTTCCTCTGTGCCTTGAACTCTATGTTACAGTCATGATGTTTAACACAGCAATAAAAAGCAAACTAGAACAGGAACTGAGAGACACAAAGCCAAGTCTCATTCATTAACATTCACAACAATCCCATAACAATGAAAAAATGGATCCAAGAATCTTCGCACACTGCATGAATTTTTTAAAGGTAGGATAGTCATGTACTACATCATGGCATTTTAGTCAAGAAGGGACCTTACGTATGGTTGTGGTCCTAGGACTGACAGATACACGCACATACATGCATATTATATGTACATATGGATCATACTGTCAAGTGTATAGCAGGCTGTACCATCTGGATTTGTGTATGCACACTCCATGATGATCCTACAACAAAATCACATGACAACATATTCTCAGCATGTAGCCCCATCTTTCATACAACACTGTATATCCACTGAGGACACAATCACTCAGCCCTAAAGAGAGGAATAAGTACTGACACATGCAATATGGATGGCTCTTATAAAGGGAGAAGATCACCCCAAAAGGCTACATCATGCATTTTTTCCATGTCAATGAAATGTTCAATATCAGCATACAGTCCGTGACGAGATGAGTGGCTGGCAGGTGCAAGGATGAAGGAAATGCAGAGTGACTTTCTGATGGACCTCTTTGTAGCACAATGAAAGTCTGTTATAAATATTTGATGATAATTGCACAGCATGTGTAAATATTAAAAGCCACTGAGTCATCCACTTTAAAGAAGTGAATTTTATACCCACAGTTCTCCATGTCATACTATAGAGATACTTGCACATCCATGTTCATGGCTGCTCCATTCACAATGGCATGGAAATGGAACAGCCTAGATTCCCATCAACAGAGGAATGGATAATGAACATATAGTACACACACACACACACACACACACACACACACACACACACAATGGAATCTTATTCAGCTTTAAAGAAAAAATGAAATTATGAATTTTGCAGGAAAATGGATGGATCTGGAAAGTATAATATTAAGAGAGCAGAAGTGAATGAAGAAAGCCAAATATCACATGTTCCTTTTTTACATGAAGATTCTGGCCTCTCTCTCTCTCTCTCTCTCTCTCACACACACACACACACACACACGGGGTAAGTTAAAAGACTAGAGGGGAGATAAAAAGAGGGTAAAATAGGTGATGTTAAAAATGGGGGGTTTGCAAAAGGACATGTGGGGCATGAAAAAGGAGAACAGACTGGACAGGGGAACCACCAGGGGAGCCGATGGGACGGGCTGTCAGGAGAGATGGGGAGAAGAATTACTAACACACTTTGCTAAAAAAAAAAAACGCCATAATGAGGTCAGGCATGGTGGCACACGCCTTTAATTCCTGCACTGGGGGTGGGGGCAGAGGCAGGCAGATGTCTGAGAGATCAAAGCCAGCCTGGTCTACATAGCGAGTTCCAGGCCACCTGGGACTATAGGAAGACCTGTCTCAAAAAACAAAAAGGAAACAAAAGCCATAATGATATCTGGTACTCTGTATACTAATTTAAATTTTAAAAAATTTTTCTTAAAACAAAAATTGCATATTCAATAAGTAAGCAAATAAAAAACTAATACCCAAAATGAGGTGACTTTTAAGGTATATAAGTTATATTTCAATTAAAATATGCTTTGGGGCCTGGAGAGATGGCTCAGAGGTTAAGAGCACTGGCTGCTCTTGCAGCAGCCCTGGTTTCAGTGCCCAGCATCTACATGATGGCTAATAATTGTCTGCAACCCCAGTTTCAGAGTTCTGATGCAGAGGGCCTCTGCAAGCACTGCACACACATGGTCCATTTATTTATAGGCAGACAAAACACTCATATACATAAAAACCAGAAAATAAATCAATAAAAAAATGTGATTTTACCAAAGTTCATCCTTCTCTAGAAGCCACCCTGGCCTCGCCCTCTCCTACTCCCTCCAAATAAATATATATATACATAGGCGGCACAGAAAAGATGTATCCTCCTCAAAGGCCCTGCCCTTCAAGTCCATCCCCATGCCTGGGTTCACACGGTCTCTTTCCTACAGTACCCACCTCTGCACCGGAAGTCAGGCCCCTCCTCGTGCGGGAGCTGTATCCCCACTTCTACCGTCCTGCCCACCTGCTGGGACCATCCCCTCAGTGCACAGTGTGACCAGGATTCCCACCTGCCCCAAAGCAAAAGGGCGTATAGATGAGCAGGGAGCCTTCCCCACGGACGCCCGACAGTCCCACCTACGGCTACTCTCTCCTGCTGAGCTCTCCCACCTCACAGCGCACGGCAGCTGCTGCCAAACGAAGCACGCTGCGCGATGGCGACTGCTCACGCAAGGCCCAGCCTGGAGAGCAGCCTGAGGTGCCCGGAGGTCTCATCCTACTTATTCTGTCTCTGGAGCTGTCAACCATCCTGCCCCTCTGCCTTGTCTTCTCCCGATTCCCACCTCTTTGCTTTTTATTTTGTGTACATGTGTGTGCTCATAGTGTGTATGCATGCATGCATGTGTATATCTGTATGTGCATATGTGCACACACATGCATCAGAGGACAACCTCAGGTGCTATTCTTTAAGCACCATTCATCTTTTGTTTTTTGAGGCACAGTCTTTCACTGGCCTGGAGCTTGCCAAGTAGACTAGGCTAACTGGTGAGCCCCAGGAATCTACCTGATTCTGCCTCCCCAGGGCTGGGGTTATAAGTGTGTGCCACCATGTCAGCTTTTTGTGTGGATTCTGGAGATAGAACTCAGGTCCTCATGTGTGAACAGCAATCACTTACCGACTGAGCTATCTCTACAGCTGCCCCTTGGGTTTCAAAATATCAGTTAACACAAAACAGCCATTGATCAGGCACTTGCTAATACTAAGCACTCCATTTTCCCTGCCCCTCTGGGCTAACCTGAGGAATGGGGTCTTCGTTTTTCTCATAGCCCAGAGTGGTAACAACTGAGGCCCAAGAGTGACGAAAAGTGAATAAATGATTTAGCCCTAACTCTTGATGGCTCCAAATCCAGTGCTCAGCACTTTGTTGTTATTTTGTTTTGTTTTAAGACAAAGTCTCCTGTAGCCCAGGTTGGTCTCAGGGTCAATATATAGCTAAGGAATGACTGTGCTGGATAGCTTTAGCTGTCAATCTGACACACCTGGGAAGAAGGAACTTCAACTGGGAATTGCTTCTATTGGACTGGCCTGTGGCCATGTCAGTGGGGCATTGTCTTGACCATTGAGTGATGTGGGAGAGCCCAGCCCAGTGCGGGCAGTGCCACTCCAGGCAGGTGGTTCTGCATCGTGCAAGAAAGCAGGTTGACCATGGGCCAGGAAAGCAAACCAGTAGGCAGCACTCTTTCATGGTCTGTGCTCCAGGTTCCTTCCCTGAGTTCCCCCCTTGGCTTCGCTTGATGATGGACTGTGCTGCAAGCCAAAGAAACCCTTCCTCCTCAGCTTGGTTTTGGTCAGTGTTTGTATCACAGCAACAGAGAAGCAAACTAGAGCAATGACCTCAAACTCTTGAACCTCTCGGTTCGTCTTCCAAGTGGAGAGATTACAGGCCCAGGTCCCCAGACATGGCTCTTCCTACGATGTGATCACTCTGTGCTTTAGGTCCTTGGGATATTCACAAACTTCTCTGCCCTACAGTTAAGGCTGGCACATTCCCCACATTTATCCAGGCCCATGGTCAGCCTGCTTTCTTGTAAAATACGGAGCCCAGCCTCAGCTACTTGGTTATAATAACACAAAGGACGAAGACAGACCTGGAGGCCAGTTCTGACACCTCTTCTACTTGTGCTCAGCCTTGGCATTTCAATTTTTGTGCTCAGTGAACTTTTTTTCTTCATTTTCTGACTCACACATGGAATTTGATATTTGACTGATCCCATTCTGGAACGAACCGTGGCTTTGAAATCACTCTCCCTCACCCAAAGCCATTCTATAACACCCACATAAAAGTCCTGCAGGTACCTCACACTCAAAATGCCCAAAGCAAAGCTGATTGGCTCTTCCCAAACCCCCTCACTGTCCCAAACGTGGCTCAGAACCTTGCTTTATCCAAATGAGGAACTGAGCGATCATCTTACCTTCCCACTCCTTCTCACTAACTACCACCCCAGGATCTCAAATCAGCTCCCACATCTAGAACCCATGTCCTCCGTCCTCCCACGGAGGCGCAAGCTACCACCATCTCATACGTGGGTGTTGTAGAGCCTCCTGCCAGCTCCCGGATTCTACCGTTATCCAGTGGAACTCTTTGAAAACCTCCGTCTATCATGCCAGTCCCCTATAGTGACTCCCCACTTTACAGCCAGCATCATTTAGGATGGTCAGCAAAGCTCTGCCTACACTCCTACCCCATGCAATTCCCACTAGCTCTTCCTGTGGCTCACTACCACAGACCCATAGGCCCTCTGCAGCTCATGGAATGTTCTAGGTAATGCTTCCTTGAAGCCTTTACACAGCTCTCCTTTCTACCTAGAACTCTGTTCTTTGTGGAGTTCCCGGCCAGCTCCGTCAAGATCTCCTTTAAGTCTTTATGCAACTCTCTCCCCTCAATGAAGGACCCTCCTGGGTCACACCCCATTAGTTTTTATTTTTCCCATCCCTGTTCAATTTTTTTTTTAAGTACGTTTATTTATCTGTGCTGCAGGGAGGGGTGCATGCCACAGAACACATGTGGAGGTCAAAGGGTTCTTCCCAAGTTGAAGAAACTTTCCCCAGAACCCCTGGAAACATGTTTTCAACACAGACGTCAAAGTGGACCAGTCCTGCTGAGACGGCTGTAGCAGAAGCAGGTAAGCAGGGCCAGAAAGATGGCTCGTCAAGTAAACACGCTCATTCGTCATGCAAACCTGATGACCTGAGTTCAGTCCCCAGGACCCACATTGAAAAAGGAGAGAAGCAACTCCTGCAAGTTGTCCTCTGAGACCTCTACATGAGCTTCATAGTAAATACTCTCCCATACACACAATAAATACGTAAATGTAGTAAAAAATAATTAAAGAAAAAACAAAAACAAGGAAGGTGAGCTGTTCACTCCAAAGCAGAAAGAAGGAAAGCTCCCACCTTCTAAAACGTCTGCAATAGTGTTCCAACTAAGCAAGGGGCAGTCAGGTGTGGTGACACACACCTGCAACCCCAGCAATCAAGTAGAAAAGCCAGGATTGTGAATGTAAGGCCAGCCTGGGCTAACTAGCAAATTCCAGGCCAGCCTGGGTTACCTAACAAATCAAACAAACAAAACCTTGTGAGGCAAGGAGTGTAACTCAGTGGAAGAACAGAAGTTCAGCATGTGGGAGGCCCTGAGTTCAATTCCCAGCAGCCCACTCAGCATAAAAATACTGGAGAAGTCCATACACGAAAAAAAAATGAAATGATGCCACGTAAAATATCATGGAAAAATGAAAGTCAAAACAGATACTCTAGCAACTGTTTCCTCTGCACATCTCCAAGTTCCACAATAAAACCCAGACACATCTTCACAGCCCTCACAGTCTGGCCGCGACATGCTCTTGCACCCTCATTTCCTGGCAGTCCTTACCCCATACCTCTTCCCTCAGCTCTCGCCTTTTAGCCAGAGGGAAGACTCCTGACCAGTCCCATACCCCTCAGCTCCGTGCCTCATATGCCCTCTTCTGCCTGCCGTAGCCCTTCTCTTTGACCAAAAGTTCTGCTCTTCCTTCAAATTTAACTTCAAAGTTCCTATCATCTGCACTAGAAAACGCAGCCCACCCTCCTCGTCCACCCACCCATTCCGTTCATCCAGCAGAAGTAATTGGGACTCCTATATCTCCTGGGCACAGAAAATTTGAAAGTTAGCCAAAACAACCCAACTTCTGCCATTGAGACATTTACAGTTTAGGGAAGGGTCTAGCTTCTTTCCTGTTGTGATAAGCCATCTTGACAAAGAGCAACTTTGAGGAGAAAGGGCTTATTTGGCCGACAATCCCAGATTACAACCCGTAATTACAAGAAGCTCACAGCAGCAGCAGCAGCTTAAGACAGCCGGCCGCTCTACAGTCAAGAGCAGAGACACTGATGCACCTGTGCCGCCTGCTCGCTTAGCACCAGGCTAGCCCTCTCTACTCTAGTACAGTCACATCCCCAGCCCTCTTTCTAATTTTGTAATTGCACCTATTGGAGAAGGTAGCATTCCGTGAGGCAAGTCCATCATATCTTCATTGATAGCAAGCTTAGAATGAAGCAAGCCTTTGGGTGGGAAGACCTGCTGTCAAATGACGTTGCCATGGAGACCTAGAGTCAAAAGAGAAGTTGATCACACAGAACTGAGTAAAGGATACACCATGCAAAAGGAAGAGACCATGCAGAGTCACAGCAGTGAGAAGGAGGCTGCTGTGTTCAAGGACCAGAAAAGAAACGTGAGTGTACACAGAGTAACTGAAGTGGGGATAAGTAGTCTGAACAGGGCTGGAGAGGAAAGGAAGCCGGCAGATCCCCAGAGGAGCCTGCAGGAAACATTACAGGGGACACCCCGTAACTCCAGTACTGGAAGGCAGAGAGATGCAAGCCACGTTGACAAAAGCCCTCAGTAATTTGGAAGGACATAGATACCTATAGACACAAAGGTCTGATGGAGCTGACATGGGAGAGATTGTTGGCAGAGGACTGAGAAGGAGCTAGTACACGGCGACATGAGTGTGTGGCTTGCTGAGGTCAGAAGTGTTTCCCGGGGGCGTGAAGTGGGTAAAGATGACCCTGTGTGCCATTCCCTGAGTCCTTTTCTTCACACAGACTGGAACTGTTGGCTCCAAGCTCCCCAGCACTTCCAGCCACGGTACACATAACCTCAATAAGTGTGTCAGGCCATCCAAGCCTCTCTGCTTCCCTACAACACTGTGCCCAGCGTCTGTTAGCCAGAGACAAGTGACGAGCCCAGTAAAAAGACCTCCCCTGCCGCCAGCCTTCACAACTCTTTGACCCCCGAGCCCCAATCCACGGTGCTCCTGAGTGAAATCACTTGGATGTGTGTCCCCACCCCAGATGGTGTCCCCGTCCTCACTGAATGGGTGGGCACCCATCCTTCTCCCTGGCAGGTCCCCAGCTGCCAAGGTTTCCTGTTTCGGGAAATTCCTCAAAGTGCCCCCCAAATAAAGCCCCCGTGTGCCCTTGCTGCCTCGTGGTCCTCTTTCATCATTTCTCACCCCACAGCAGAGGGTGTGATGACTGATCTTCACTTGATGGGATCCAGAATCACCAGGGAAACGCACCTCTGGGTGTGGTGATGAGGGCTTTTCCACAAAGGTTCAACTGGGGGAAGACTCAACCTAAAGGTAGTGTTACCATCCCATGGGATGGGGTCTCAGACGCAGGAAAAAGGAAAAACTGAGCTGAACACCAGCCTTCATCTCACTCCTCCTCCAGACTGCAGATGCTACATGACCAGCCACGTCACTGTCTTGTCCTGCACCCTCAAACTGTGAGCCGAAATAGACCCTTCTTCCGTCCTCAGGTGGCTTTTGTTGAGTACTTTGTCATAGCTATGAGAACACTGACTAACACAGCATGGTCACACTCCACTGTGCTCTCTCCTAAGGCAAAGGCAGAGAGGAAAAGGACTACTGAATTCACCACACAGAGGACACTGTGACATTCAGGTTTGGGTAGAGACAGAAACCACACTGAAGTGGAACAAAAGAGTGAGTTGTAGCATCCAAAATATACACACGGTTCTTATAATCCAACAAGAAAAAAGACGAAAAGTAGAAACTGGCTACAGACAGGCATTTCACAAGAGGAAGACCACGGACAACCAAAAACCATGTGAAAAGATGCTCACACCGGGAAAAGGCAAACAGAAGTTACAAGAGAGGCTGGAGAGATGGCTCAGCAGTTAAGAGTGGATAGAAAGAGAGAGAGAGAGAAACAGAGAGAGAGACAGACACACGAGTAAAACAATTCCTTTAAAAAAGAAAAGAAAATTGAATTACAAGAGACCATTAGCCCACATGATTGGCAAGTATTTAAAATTTGGTGTCAAGTGTTGGTGAAGTCTTGGGAAACTATATGTTCCCTTGGAGTGGCTGATGGGAGTCTAAAATGGGCAGTCCCAGGGTCAACAAGATGTCTCAGCTGGTAAAAGGTGTCTGCTGCTAAGCTTGACCACCTGAGGTGAATCCCCAGGACTCAGAGAGTGAAAAGAGAGAATTCCTTCAAGTTGTCCTCTGACCTGCAGAGGCACACCTCGGTGCGGGTGACCGTGCATGCAGGTGTGCGTGCGCACACATGCACACAAAATAAGTAAATAAAAATGTTTTTATTTAATTTATTTTTTATGTCATGTGCATGAGTGTATTGCCTGCATGTATGTAAGTGCACCTGTGTCCTGAAATGTCCATGGAGGTCTAAAGAGGGTGTCAGATTCCCCAGAACTGGAGTTACAGACAGTTGTTATCTGTCATGTGGGTGCTGGGAATCAAACCCAGGTCCTGAAAGAGCAGTCAGTGCTCTGAACCTCTGAGCCATCTATCCAGCCCCAATAAAAATGCAATCTTTTAAAAGTTTAAAATAATCCCCTAAAGAGCTGAAAAAAAAAAAAAAACAACCCTATAATAACGTAAATGTCCTTATCCCAGGACCCAGAAGTATCCTTATTCCGCATCAGCCACAGAGAAACACACTCCAGCACAGGAAAGTGCATGAGAATTTCCAGAAACATCGTACATTACAAAGGAGAACCAGAACAACAGAAAAATTGCTATTTATGCTGCGGATTTTCACAGCACAGACCAAGGTGGTGATTGAGAACACACAGTCTGTAGTCAAAAGCCCAATTTCATTGCATAATTCCATGACTTATTGAGTGAAGAATCTTTAGCTAGTTAACTGCTGTCTTTCTGCCCGTATCCTCACAAAGATGAAGTTAGCAACACCTGCCATGCTGGGTCACTGAAAAGACTGAAAACTAACCACAGCAGTGAGAACTGTGTGGAGGGCCTGTGTGGGGCGCGCTCAGGCTCCAGGACTTTTGACAGCTATCTTAGCACCAGCAGGGGGTGGTCTGAATGAGAATGTCCCCCAGGGGCTCAAGTACTTGGTCCCCAGGTGGCAGCACTGGTTGGGGAGGTCATGGAACTTTTAGGGGGTGTGGCCTTGCTGGAGGAAGGACGGCCCTGGGGGCGGGCTTTGGGAGTTCACAGCCAGGTCCCACTTCCAGTTTCTGTCTCTGCTTCCTGTGCCTGCTTGAAGAAGTGAGCCCTCAGCTATCTGCTCTGGCTGCCTCCTGCCATGCCTCCCACCACCATGATGGACTCTTAGGCCTCTGGAACTGTAAGACAAATAAATTCTCCCTTTTATAAATTGTCTTGGCCATGGTGTTTATCTCAGCAACAGAAAGTAACCAATGCAAGCAGTTTAAAAGAATGTGAGTCTATATACAGATGCTCTAATTTATGTGCTAAGTAGACCTCAGACACACAAAAAACGAACAAGTTTCAGGTATAAAATGATGTTGTTTATGAAACACAGAAGTAATACTGCACATTGTCTCAGAAGACATACACGTGTGCAAGTGCACACATACATATGTAAACATAGTCTTCTGTATCTGCAGGTTCCAGACCAGGGATTCAACCAACTTCAAATGAAAAATAATCTGAAAATAAAATGTAATATTGCTGATTTGTGACATGTGGGTAGGTCTAAGGAGGCCAGGTCTGCAGTGAACACCTACAGACTTTGTCTTCCCATCACTAAGTGACACATTACAACTATTTATATTATACCAAGCGTTCTCAGCCATTGAGAGGTTATGCACAGGTTGTATGCAAACACATCCTTTATATAAGTAAGAGACATGAGCATTTGTGGATTTACCACAGATTTTACTGGAGCCAATTCCCAGCTGATAAAGAGAGCTGGCAAAAAGAAAAGAATTCAGAAGGACACAAAGGGATGGATGGAGCTAGAAAGTCGGCTTGGTCAGTGGTTAAGAGCATACACTGCTCTTGATGAGGAGCCAGGTTTGGTTCCCACCACCCATATCAGATAGTTCACAATCACCTGTAACTTCAAATCCAAAGAATCTGATGCCCTCTTCTGGCCTCTGTGAGCATACACACACACACACACACACACACACACACATACCACAGGAGCACACATGCACGCATGGGGAGGGTCCAGGACAGGGAGAGTAGTCCACATGGGCTTTAACCTTATCTCTACATCTAATGATATATGCCTGTGGTATAGGACAAGCTTGAAAAGCAATGAGTGAGAAATTAGGAGACAGAGACAGCAATGTGGACCCGTCTTTATGAAACAGCAAGAGTTAGTAAGCTTGTTTTTGTTTAACAGAGCTGTTGAAGGATGTTTGCTTATTGGTAGAAATGATTCAATGGCGAATGACATTGGAGAGGTGGCTTGGTAGGTACAGTGTTTGTCATGCAAGCTTGAGGACCTGAGTTTGGATCTTCAGCACCCACAGGCACTACAATGTGTATCTGTAATCCTAGTCCTGGGGGAGGCAGAGACAGGAGGATGCCTGGGGCTTGCTGGCCAGCTAATCTAGCCAAATTAGTGAGCTCTAGGTTCACTGAAAGATCTTTCTCAAAAAAAAAAAAAAAGAAAGAAAGAAAGAAAGAAAAGTAAAGCAAAAAACAGTGTAGAGCGATGTGGTAGTATACACTTTTGATCTCAGCACTTGAGAGGCAGAGGCAGGCCCATCTCTGCAAGTTCCAGTTGTCACAAAACCCATGATATCGTTATCCTGAAGATCCATCTCAAACGGGGGAACAGAGGGAACAGACAAATTGTTCAAAGCCACCATCTATTATGATTTTTGGACAGTTCACTAGAACCTGTGAAATGCGTCTTGATCTTCCGCAAGTTGGAGTCACCAGTAATGCTTAAGAAAATCGTAAAACTGTGGGCTGGTGAGATGGCTCAGCTGGTAAAAGCACTTTTGTGACAACCCTGATGACCTAAACTTAATCTTTGGAACCCATAAAATCCAGAGGCAGTGGTTCACATCTGCAACACTGGCACTGTGAGGAGGCGAAGGTGGGATCTGGAGGTAGATTTTGAAGCAGGAGATCTTGGCTCTAAAACAAGATAAACAGAGAGAACTGACTCCCAAAAAGCTGTCCTCTGACCACCACATACCTGCACACACACACACACACACACACACACACACACATATATACATGCATGCTACATAAAAAATAAATTAGAAGATAAAAGAAAATCTCTGGACTAGAGAGATAGCTCAGTGATTAAGAGCACTGGCTGCTCCTGCAGAGGACCAGGGTTTGGTTCCCAGCACCCACATGACAGCTAACAACCACATGTGACTTCAGTTCCAGGGGATCTGACACCCCCTTCTGACCTCCACTGGCACTGTATGGCATGGGTGCACTTATATACATGCAGGTAAACACTCATACACATAAAGCAAAAACAGATAGACAGGTGACAGATAGATAGATAGATATAGATAGTAGATAGATGATAGATACGAGAAAAATATCAAGAATTAAGTTAGCAACGCAGCATTGGCCAGATTTCCCCATACAAGCATGTCTTTTACCTAATAAACGACCAGAAAGAAGGAAAAAGAATCAATAGGTGATGTTAAATTCTAAAACATCCTAAAAATGGTCCAAAGACCACCAAAAGGGAGAGGAGAGTAAATATAAGCAAGATACATGCAGGTATGCATGTCGATGTCTCGATGAAAACCATTATTCTATATACTAACTTTAAAATTGGGGGGGGACAGAAACCTGTTTGTCCTGAGAAGTTTGTAGAATGTCTCTGTATTGCTCTAGGTGGTTCTAAACATGGATAATTCCATTCAGGACTTAATTTCTGGGTGCTCTATGATAATTTCAGAGTCTACATCCAATTAGGATGCAACTAAAAATACATCAGACTCATTAAATGTTGTTGTAAGGAATACTGTCACAGAGACATCTTTCTGGTATGCTAGAGCAAATCCTCAGTAGTGGAGACGGTGCAGTGTTTATAGTGCTTAATGCTGTTGCACAAGTTCAAGGTCAGGAGGTAAAGCAGACCCTGCCTGGAAATCTCACTGGGGCCAGTCCCAAGGGGGCATGGGGCACAGGACAGGGAAGGGGGTGAAGAGGAGGAAGGGGCAGGGGCAGGACAGACAAGACAGGATGGAAGACAAAAGACTGTTCTAAAACTGAAACAGAGATAAAACACTAGAGAATATAATCTATAACACAACTCTGATTTTAACTGTGTGTCAAGTAGCAAAATATAAATTAGGCGTGGTGGTGCTCTTGGGAAGTGGAGGCAGGGAGATCAAAAGTTCAAAGTCCTCCTCAGCTACATAGGTAGTTCAAGGCCAGCCTAAGCTACTTAAGACCGTGTGTGTGTGTGTGTGTGTGTGTGTGTGTGTGTGTGTGTGTGTGTAAAGAGAGGGGGGAAGAAATAGAAAGGCAGGGAGGAAGAAACAAAGAAAAAAAGAAAAAAAGGGAGGGGAAGAAGAAAGGAAGGGAATTTGGAGATTCAATTTATACCTTACTTTCAAATTAAAAAGCAAACTTAATTACCAAACTAAAACATAAGCCAATATGAAACCCAAAAATATTTTAGGAAAAGCTATAGATTTAAAATTTTAACGCTGGACGTGGTAGCACATGCCTTTAATCGGAGGCAGAGGCAGGCCGATCTCTGTGCGATGAGTAAGTCCAGCTTGCTCTGCATAGCATGTTCCAACTGGGGCTCCAGGGACACCCTGTGTCAAAAAGGAAAAAAGGAAAGCGGTGTTGGGGAAAGCAGGGAGACAGGATCCCTTACAGGGCATGTAAATGGGACAGGCACTGTAAAAGGGAGGGGCCGCTCCTGAAACAGCAGAGCACCGAGTTACCACACAGCTCAGGAATTCCGCTCCTACCCAGAATTCAAGAATACAGAAAACAGGATTAAGCACAACTACTTCACAGAAGGCTGTTAATAGTCATATTATTCAGAATAGCCAAAAGGCGGGTAAAAATCCCAATGACGATTAATGGATGAGTAGAAAGGTAAAATGTGATGTGTACAAAGAAAGGTATATTATTCAGCCATAAAAAGGAAAAAAAAACGCTGGTATGTGCTACAATGTGTACTTTGAAAACATTACACTAAATAACAGAAAGAAGAAATGGCCACATATGTTTTAGTTTGTAGATTTGAAATTGTTCACAACAGGTAAATTCACAGAGACATAAAAACAGATTCCTGGCTAACAGAGGGTCTAATGGGAATATCAATTTACAAGACATAAGGTTTAGTTTGAGGATGATAAAAATGTTTGGCATTAGACAGGCAGGGCGGTTATACAACACTGGATATTCAAAAACAGCTTTGAATTGTTTTGTTAAAATGAGAATTGGATAAAATGCAATCTTTAGGTTATAGAAAGAACTGCCAGGAGCATCAAGGCTTGCTTTCAGAGCCCTTGTGGAGATGGATCAAGGAGCCTTAGAGATGCAGACCCACACAATGACAGCCCAAGGTGCGATGGCCTTGAAGGCCACACAGGGCCAGGGACTGAGAGGATTTCCTGCCTCTTCATGCTGCATTCTCTCTACTAGACAGCTCCCTGGAAATCTGAGCCCATGCACACCATGAACACTTGTTTGAAAAAAACCCAAAACACCTTCAAGGTCAGGCTTTCCCTTCCAGGCCAGGACTCTCCCTTAAAGCCAGGTTCTCTCCCCTAAGTCCAGTCTCTCTCCCTTCAAGGCAGCACCTGGGTACAGCTCTTGATTCTTGCCATCAAGCTTCTTATGCACAGCAGACATTTAATCCAACTGTCCAGAACCCATCTGCCTTACTGACAACTCTCTCACTGCTGAGGTACAGTCTGAGAATGTTGAGGATTAGATGTTTGTGACCTCTTGAAAATCTACATGTTGAACCCTGATTCCCAATAGGAGTGCATTAAGAGGTAAGATTGTTGAAGATAATTAGATCAGGAGGTTGGAAGCTCATAGTGGGATCATCTTATGACAGACAGAGCTTGTCCTCCACATGAAAACACAGAAATATGACTATTACCTATGGAATGGGAAGCAGCTCTCTTCAGACAGTGGGTTCTGCCACTGTCTTGAACTTGGATTTTGAGCTGTGAGAAATAAATGTCTGCCATTCCAGCTGCCTAGTCTATAGTAATCTGTTAGAACAGCCCCAGCGGCCTTAGACAATGACTGACACCAGCCAGAATTAAAAGCATAGTGTCATCATAAGGCCCTAATCTTAGAAAGGGATGCCATTCAAACTGTTCAGAGCTGGCCTGTATCCCGGGGATATCTGAAGATATTTCTTGCACTTGAAAAAAAATCAGACAGATAATCATCAGTTAAGAGCACATTCATAAAGACAAATCAATAGTGCATTTGATAAATGGCATCAAAGAGTGCACTGAAAAAATGTAGTTACTAAGAACAGTTTTGCAGTAGGAAGGTATGAAGAAATAATACGCCAGGTGTGATGGTGTATACCTTCGATCCCAGCACTTGGGAGGCAGAAGCAAGAGGATTGCCACAGATTTGACGGTAGCCTGGTCTACACAGCGATTTCTAGGTTAGCTAGAAGACCCTGTTTCAAAGATGAGAGAGAGACCCTGTTTCAAAGATAAGAGAGAGAGAGAGAGACAGAGAGAAACTCAGTACATCTTAGTAATGAAGAAGTTCTCAGGACTGGAGAGATGGTTCGGTGGATAAGGGCCCTGGCTGCTCTTGCAAAGGATCTGGGTTTGATTCCCAGCACCCACATAGCAGCTAACAACCATCTGTGACTCCAATTCCAGGGCATCTTACGCGTCTTCTGACCTCCGTAGGTTTGCACACACATAGTGCACTTACGTACAGGCAGATAAAACACTCATACACATAAAATAAAAATAAATAAATAGGCAAGGTGTGGTGGTGCACACCTTTAATGCCAGCACTCAGGAGGCGGAGGCAGGAGGATCTCTGTGTGTTCAAGACAGTCGGGTCTACATAGGGACCTCCAGGCTAGTTGGGGCTACAGGGGAGACCCTGTCTCAAAACAACAGAAAGAAAAGACTCTGTTTCTCGACTTGCCTAGTCCTTGGTTCAAAACCTGAATCTTACATTTCATTAGCAAGCTGTTTTTTTGAAAAATAAGGGTGAAGAAGCATCAGCTAATAGAGCCTACTCAGGAGTACTAAGACAACACACACAGCATTGTGCACAGGGCCTGCCCCATAAAATATACGAAGTTCAACAGAACATAAAATCTTCTACCTGCAGAATTAAAAGGAGCCTTGAAGTTCATGACACCACTGTCCATGGAACTGGGCTGCAGAGAATGCTGGAAGAAACATGGAGCTGATTAGGACATCTTAGTTCAAAGCCCTGTGCCTGTGCTTCCCAGATAACCAGACCTTCGATGTCAGGTCAATGACCAGTACTGAATCCCATACTTTCTAGTATAAGAGTGAAAATCGAGTGTCTACCGGAAGTCAAGGCTTCTAAGTAATCCTCCTGCAAACTCTGAGATGGAGGATCTAGAAAAGAAAATCGAATTCTAGAGTTAAGTGGTGCCACACAGGTCACAGATTTTTTTTCTCGTTTCTGTAAGAATTTATTCATAGTAATTCCTCCATGCAGAACCTAGTCCCAGTTTTCAAAAATGTCATGAGTTCCTAGAAGTTTTGTTTGGTTGATGGAGTTTTTGTTATTGTCTGTTTGAGACACAGTCTCTTGTTTAACTTTTTATTACATTTATTATAATATGTGGGACCATTTGTGTACACCACAGCAAACATGTGGAGCTCAGAACACAACTTGAAGCAGTTGGTCCTCTCCTTCTACCATCTAGTTTCAGGACATTGAGCTCATGAGATCAGGCTTGCCAGCTAGCACCTTTTCCCACTGAGCCATCTCTTTGGCCTGAGACAGGGGTTCATAATTCTAGGCTAGATTCAGGCTTGCTACATAGCCAAGGCTAACCTTGAACTCCTTATTCTCCTGACTCCACTTCTTTGAGCTGGGATTGTAGACATGTGCCACCAGCCTGGCCAGTAAAAGTGCTAGGACTATAGCAGAAGAAAGAAAAGAGGCCACCAACATGGTCCCAGAACTGCCACCTGAGGTCCAGCGGATAACACTGCTTTCTAGGCATTCTTTTGGTCACTTCTAGAATGAGGCACCAAAGCTATAACTCTCATTCAAGTTCTGATATTCAAGGTAAAGACACAGTGCACATGACAATGAAAAATTGATTCTGACTGTCCCTCTCTTCTCAAGGAGGTAGAAAGGGACACTTGTACCAAAGGACCCCTAAGAAAAGCTGTTCTGCTATTGCATAGCCCTGACATGAAACCAGGGAGTCAGAGGTCTGTGCACCCTGGGACCTTCCAATGGCCAGGAGCAAGTCTTGCTTAAGGCAGTTAACTCTCCACCTCTTAAGGCAATGGAAGAGAAGCTGTTTGACTGGTGGGTGTTTTCCTCTACTTGGGCCCTAGGCACCAGGCTGGAGACTCCCATCTCACCCCAGCATGACCTTCCATTTCTTCCTTCCACCATTAATTAATTGTAAACCTATTAACTGAGCAAAAATTTTAAGTTATTAATGACTAGTTATTAATGACTAGTCACCTAATGAATTATAAAACTGCTATTTAACCTTCAAAAAAAATAAACGGAAGAAAGGGCTGAGGAAATAGCACATTTGTTAAGGTGCTTACCTTGCAAGCATGAGGATCTGGGTTCTGTCCTCAAAAACTTATAAAACACTGGGCATGGTAGCACTCTTGTAATCCTAGCACTCAGGAGGCTGAAGCAAGAGGACAGCCGAGAGTTTGAGGCTAGTCTGGGTCACACAGTGAGATTATATCTCAAAAAACAAACAGTAATAACAATAATAATAACAATGAAACTGGTTAAGATGGAAAATTTTACCACAATTAAACTCACTATGTGATTAGCTCAATGACCATTTGGGGACAGTTCTCACTTCCTTCTCTCTGCCCCCTTCTCTGGTTTCCTCCAGTGAACTCTGATGTATCTTAGAGTTTGGGACTTCTGAATACACAAATGTTCACAGTTGTCCTTTCCCTTTTGTACCCAGTTATTGGCCTGGTTCTAGGCTCCCAGCCAAATCGCCACCAGATATCCCACTAACTACACATCCAGATTGTCCTTTTAGTTCATCTGTTAGCAAACAAGAACGTCAAGCAACAACACGGATGTCAGCCATCCACACAGAGGTGGACGGCTTTAACCACCAGGATTTCTGTAGCTAAGATTTAGGGGTGTTGAACGGGAGATGGGAGAGAAAAGTGGAAGAGAGAGACTTTAGAACACGGTAACCTTTGGAGGAGCAGGATCCTGAGAGACTGTCCTAGGAGGAGGGATGAGGATGTTGCTGTAGGAACCTTGGAGACCCAGCGCTGGGGGTCAGTTGGCCTAGGACAGGGGATGAGCACATGGAGTGGAAGATTAGAAAGAGTTTTATCGTCTTAGTGACTATCTAAGAACACCTGAGATGGGTAATTTATAACAAAGAGGAAGTTTTCCCTTCTTCAGTTTATTCTGTTATTTCTGTGTTTATCTGCATGTGTGTAGATGTACACATTTTCACCACATGTGTGTGGAAGCAAAAGATTAAGTTCAGGAGTTGTTCCCCAGAAGCCATCGATCTTGCTCTTTGCAACAAGGTCTGTTATTGGGACCTGTGGCTCATCACGTTGACAAAGCTGACTAGCCACGAGCCTCAGGGACCTACCTGGCTTTCTCCACAGATCCGGGATGACAAGAACACACCTAGTTTTCTAGCTTAACATCTGGGGATTGAACTGAGTCTTCATGTTTGTGTGGCAAGCACTTGACTAAGCTATCTCCCCAGTCCCAGAAGAAAAATGCATTTAATTCTTGGGTCTGGAGGCTGGGAAATCTAAGATTGAGGTGACATGCAGTGAGGCTTCTTTGTTACCACATTACACGGTAGAAAGCATTCCATGGGAAAAGAAGAAAGGAGATGGATCTTAGAGCCTCAGGCTCCTGTATCACCAACATTGATCATGTATAAGGGTGAGGCCCTCTTCTTAGGCCCTGCCTCCCTCTCATCATGGCTGCACTGGGGATTCAGTTTCCAGCAAACATCTTAGATGCGGTCCAGTCATAGCATGGTGCTCTCACCATGTTCAGAAGAACTCTGTGGAGCCCACTTGCTGGCACCCACCTTCAACCATCTCTGTAACCTGCACAGGCTAAACGGGCCTGAAATTCCCCAGGTATGCGATTAAAGGGGCTCAGAATCCAGTCCCCCAGGTGGAGAAGCTGATTCTGAGCAAATTATATCTCCAATGGAAGACAGAGATCCTGGGAGAAGAGCAGAGCTGAGACCCATGTTCGCTGGCAAGCAGGCCGGCTGCCACGGTTAAGCTGTTGAATGTCCTCCAACGGACACTTTATATGTGACGACTGGGTCCCCAGGGAGTGTTGTGGACCTTTGGGAGCTAGGATTTGGTGGGAATTCCCTGAATCTTTGTGGGTGTGCCCTCAAAGGGGATTGTGATCACATGTGCTCTTTCTCTCTCTTTGTCTGTCTCTCTCTGACTTTCTCTTTCTCTCTGTCTCTCTCTCTCATCTTCCTCAGGATATGATAAGACATCTCTTTTTTCCTCTTCTTCTTTTCTTCATCTTTCTCCTCTTTCTTCTTCTTCCCTCTCCCTCTCTGCCTCTCTCTTTCTCCATGTTATAGCCCATCACCAAACACCCAAACCCAAATTTCCAGAACCATGAGCCAAAACAAACCTCTTTTTGCCTCACAAGTAGTCTACCTCAGGTATTTTGTTATAGGGATGTGAGACTGACAAATACAACAACACAGCTGCCCTTCTGTTCTCTATCCCAATAGTCTCAGCTCCTTCAGAGGTGGGAATCAATGCAGCTTCATGCAGCCAAAAATGCCTCAGGCCAGATAACACAGGGAGTGGTAACAAGATAATAGCCTTCCTCATTCATAACCCTTCTACTCTGGCTCTTTCCCTCCACCCTATCCTGACTGCCTGGGTCAAACAATGCCCAGTGCTTTCTGGTTCTGACCTGCTCACACTCTGCAGCATCCTTCACAGGTCTCTGGGAATGCATCCACCAATCCCTCTCATCTTCCAGGAGCTACATGGCTAAGGAGCCTGTTCTGGTACTTTCCAGCCCTTGTTAGAAGAACAGCAGGACTCCTACTGTGGCAGATGAGTCAAAGCATTTGAAACACAGTCTCCTATGTAGCTCTGGCTAGCCTAGAATTCACTCTGTAGAGCAGGCTGGCCTCTGACTCTCAGAGAATCTCCTGCCTCTGCCTCTCCAGTGTTGGATTAAAGGAGTACACCACCACACCAGCAGCTCTGACCATTCTGAACAGCACTTAAAAGTATAAATTTAGGGGAGAAAAGAGTATGGCCCACTTAGTTCCAGAGCTTCTAGAAGTATGCCCTGAAACACTCAAAGCCACCCTGCTTACAAGCTAATTCTAAGCAATGACCACTTAATTCTGCCAAAAGGGCAGGTCCAACTGCAATTTCAGAAATCACCATTACACACACACACACACGCACGCACACACACGCACGCACACACACGCACGCACACACACATACACACACACATCCCTAGTACTTTCCCTCTGAGGCAGACATGAAAACTTCATGCATTGCATGCACCAATCCAGGTAAATGTCCCTAGTTATGAATGACAAAACCCTATAGGAATGCTCTTTTAGCGGTAAATGAATCAGGAAGGGCTGGCGAAGGCGTAACCACAATCTCCCTTCGGGCCTAATAACCAGGCAGCTGAGGCAAAGATGGATTTGCAGAGTCTCAGGCCGACCAGAGATCTGACCAGGTGCTTTTGTCTTCAAATATTCCTCTCCATACACCCTAGGGTTGTAATGTAAAATTCCTGTTAAATTTAGAGTATGTTCCCACAGTTAGCCTTGATGGCCCACATGGAAGCTTCTAAATGGACAGGAAAGTTGATGTGTTATTCAACCAGTGAAGATTTGCCGTTCAAACACAAATGTCAGTTTTCGGCTATCATTATAGGGTGGCCACACTTAACCTCTGTCCCCTCATCTGATGTTTTTTACGTGTTCTCTTATTGATCCTGCACGTGTAGTTCTGCTTCCTCCAGTCAGTTGGAATGACCCACACAACTCGGCTAACTTGAGAGTGCTCACTCAAACTCCATGTTACATGATCTTGACTGTCACCAATCTGCTTCCATGGGGATGTGGTTCATACTTACTCAGCTTTCAGTATAATGTACAGTATTAGAAATGTTTGGACTGGGGATGTAGCTCAGTGATAGAATGCACATTTAGCACGTCCAAGACTCTCAGTACCATGGAAGGAAGGAAGGAAGGAAGAAAGGAAGGAAGGAAGGAAGGAAGGAAGGAAGGAAGGAAGGAAGGAAGGAGGGAAGGAAGGAAGGAAGATTCAGAAGAAAAAGGAGCCGGTCATGGTGGCTCACAACTGTAATCCCAGCACCCAGAAAGCTAAGGCAAGAGAATTGTCAGGATTCATGACCAGCCTGGGCTACAGAGTGAGAGTCTGTCTCAAAAAAGAGAAAGAAAGACAGAAAACAACTTTTATTTCAATTGATGTTTCATGTGGAGCAAAGCACTCTTTGGGGGTTTGCATTTTTGTGGTTGCCTCCTAGTGAAATACAAAAATGAGATTTCTGTGTATGAAAAATCAGAGGATGGAGTGGGTTTAAATTCACTGCTCACTCCACCTTTTAAAAATGACAGGAACTGGCTTAGTTTTGCTATAAGTGATCCTAGGAAAGTCCAAAGCTAGAAGATTCAGCTAAGTCCTGCCCCAGGCCTTCTCCAAGCTGAGGCTTTCCCTGTATGAAGAACCTGAATGCTGGGCAAGTCCCACCGTGCGCATGTGCAGACCGCCCCAACTCCCCAGAAGCTCTGAGAAGCCCTTTCAACTCTTTAGGACTAACCTTCTTCCTGCCCTAGAAGACAAGGCACTTAGGAACTGAATTTTAAAAATCATTCATTGATTTCTTATCTTCACCCTGGGCGTGGGAGAGAATCCGCAAACCAGCGTTAAGACATTCTGCACTGTAAATGATCAGATGAGAAATTAAAGCTGTGAAAAATATCACACAAGTATAAAAGTCATCCCGAAAGAGAGAGAAACGTGTGTGAAAAGAGCACCGGACTTTAAATGTGCGTTGTTCGTATTGGCAGGACGATGTTAAACATTTTCTAAGACCAAGGACAACCACGCTGGTCTTCTTTGTCTAGCTATGAACACAATATAAGGAGTCTAGTTTTCAACTGCAAGACTTCTCCCTCACCCCTTTTCCTTTCCTTTTGGACCCGTTGAACATAACCCCTGCAGCCTCTCCCCAGCCCCAAAGTGCCTCCCAAGCAGCGCTGAGGAAGCCTAGACACTTAAGGGAACTTTGTTCTCCACAGGGGCTTTCCTCCGGGGACGGGGACGCCACCGCCTCCCAGCCTCTTGGTAAGCTCCACAGCTTGTCACAGTCAAAGGAAGCCGAGAACCTCCGGGCGCTGGCCGTGGTCCTGACCTCCGAGCCCAGGACGCCCGAGCGCAGGGCTCTGGAGACCTTGCGACCCCGAGTGCCTTAGGAAGCCCCTGCCCCTCCCGACCCCCGGGGGCGTCCTCTGGCCCGCACCGCTGCCCTCCACTCGCGCTCCAAGCTGCATCAAAAAAGGGTGGGGCACCCAGCCACAGCTGCCATCAGACGCTGCCTGGGAGGATTTAAGAAGAATGGCTCTGTGGTCCACTCCAACCGCCACGCGACGCCGCTAGCACGGGATCAGCTGGTCCCCTGACGCGGTCCCCCACCTCCCAGGCCCTGGGAGGCGCCGCCGGCCTTTGTGGGCGCTCCGCAGCCCACCGGCGAGCCCGAGCGTCGCCGCACCCTGCGCCGGGAAGGGGCGGGCAGGGCGCGGTGCGCGTGCGGATGCGGGAGGCTGCGCGCCCGGCGCGGCGTGCGGCCACCACGCGGGATGCTCGGCCCTCCGCCAGGTGCGAGGGGGCGAGCGAGGGGCGAACCCCGTGCCCCGTCCCACCCCCAATACCAACCTGGTCGTAGATGTTCTGCAAGGCTTCCTTGCCCGAGGCCCGCCGGATCTCCACCTTCCGGCCGGATTCAACAGATGGCTCCCCACCGGCACGCCGGCTCTGCCGGTGCGGGTCGGGGCCCAAGTGGGCGACATCCCGCTGCTGGGCCACCACCTGCCCCGAGCCCCGGCCCACCGACAGCGAGTCGAAGTCGATGGTCTTGTTCTCCGACGACCCCTCCACCGGGCAGAACATGCCGCAGAATTTCTGCCGGGGCTTGGGGCTGCCCGAGCCCAGGTTTTTGAAAAAGGCAGGGACTTCTTCGTCCTCTGCCGCCTTCCCGGATTGCTTTCTGTCGGCCATGGCTCGCGGGGCGCTGGGGAGGGTCCTCTCCGTCCGTCCGTCCGTCCGTCTTCTAAGTGTCCCCGCTGGGTGTGCACAGCCCCCGGCTGCGGCCGCCGCTGCCTCTCTGCGCCGACTGCAAGGTGCACAGAAAGGATGGAGGGCTGGCGAGCCGGCGACCCACCCCTCGCGGTCCCTCCCCCTGACCCCGCTTTCTCCCTCCCTGCCCACGCCCCCAGTCGTCGCCGCGCGAGCGGCAAAGTTGGTTCTGGGCGGGCGGCCGCTGCGGCAGCGGGACGAGGATGCCAGTTCCCGGCAGCGCGGGGCGGGGCCAGCGGAACGGGCGATCGGGAAGGAGGGGATGGGGGGAGGGGGCCGGGAGGGAGGGGAGCCGGCGCTCCGGAAGTGAAGCAGCCACACCGCCCGCTTAATGGATGCGCAGCGGCGGGTCCACTGACCGCTCTCGGCGCCAGGGTGAGTCCGGGGCAGCCACTGCGCGGCGAGGACCAGAGGGCCGGGCCCTGGTCCCGGCCCTTCCCCTCCGCCTGCCCCACCGCACTGAGAAGGTGGATCGGGAGCTCCCCTGGCCCTGGGTGTGAGACCCAGTGTTTAGAGGGCGGGAGACTGTCCGGCTGGCAGGCGCTGGGACTCGGACTGAGAGGAGGAATGACCCTGAAAATGGGCTGGGGCCGATGCAAGGGTCGCGGACTCGGAGACCCGGCACCGGTGACCTGGGGGGAAGGGAGGATGCAGAGAGAGAAAGGAGGAGGTTCGTGCCTAGTGCAGCCTCTGTGGTTGGAAGGTAGGGCTCCCAACATGGCGGGGAGAGAAGCAGATGGGAGGGAGGACCGGGAGAAGACGCAGGCGAGTGGTGTCGGCGGGTATGTTGAGGAACACGGCCTGCAGGTCGCAGCCCGCGAGTCAGCGTAGAGACCTCGGCCTCAACGCTATCAGAAAGTTCAATGCACCGTAGGGAGGCCACTCCCTGGAAGGGCGGAGGGCCTGATTAGGTGTCTCCCACCCTCGCGCACACCCACCCACACCCACACACGCACACCTACACACGCATCACACACATCCGGTACCACCACAAAAAGACGGGGACTAAGCAGGCTGGAGCCCGCTCCAGACTTTTCCTGCTTCCAGGCGCCCCGCCTAGCTCCCCACCCCTGTTGCGCACTGCGCCCAGCGCCGAGGCTTTTCGGCGTTCGAGAAGCCTCTTGTGAAGTGCTCCCGCTCTCTTTCCTTGCGAGGTCGGAGGTACACGGCGATTTCAGGGAAAGTGCGGGGAATAAACTAGGTAGGGATTTGGTGTGGACGTGGCACAGCCTTCCTACAACCGCTGGATCAGAGGCCTTTCCGGCCGGCATTCTAATTTGTGAGGCCTTTCGTTGCTTATTCCCACTCTCCGGGCCCCGCCTCTGGTCGATTTCAGCCCCGCCTGTCTGTCCACAGTAGCAGAAACCTGCAGAAGTGATGCCCGTTCTTGAGGGGCTTGGGAGGGACATCTGGGCATGCTCCCCGAGCAGGGTGGGTTTGGTGTGCTAGGCAATTTACCGCAGTGCTGTCTCACTGGGCGCTGTGACCAGGAATTCCGTCCCATTGTCAGCACTGCTTAAGGATTAAAGGTGGATACCAACGCCCCTCTCCCCCCAGTTGTCTGACATTTATAGATGGAGGCGTGGTTTGAGCATACACTTCACACTTACTCAGGAGCTGAGTAGGGTCTTTGGACCTATGGCCAGATGTGCTTGGCATCTGAATAAAGATCTTCCATTTGAACTGTTAGTGCATAACCGAAGCCCTGTGGAATGAGGGCTTTCCACATACTGCCTTCCAAGTTAGGAAATTGGAATTTAAAGAGATGGAGGTGTTTATACCCAAGGTCACATGTTAAGATGAAGCACCCAATAATTTCGGTGGGTCCTCTTCCTGAAGGCAGGATTCCTTTAACAGGTTTTCCTGTGGACCCCCTTATGTGGGGAAACACAAAGTCTTTACATTTTCCCATGTCCAAACATCTCCTCTGTGGCCCTGTTGTTTATCAAGGGCATCAGCTTGGGGTCTTTTTTATTGAAGGTTGTTGGTTACAGGTAGGATGGTTTTGGGGTGAAAGCACTTGCAGAAACTAGCCTGATTTCAGCATAACAGTTCTGTGGTCCTGGGAGATGCTTCTCTCTAGGCATTCAATGCCTTTTGTTTGTTAATTCTGTACTCTTTGAGGGAAGGTCCTATATGCAGCCCAAACTGGCCTTGAACTCGATGTAGTGAAGGATGATGTTGAACTTCTGATCCTCCTGCCTTCATCTCCTAAGTGCAGGGACCATTGACTTGTGCTACCACTGCTAGTTTATGCAGTTCAAGGGATCTAACACAGAGCTTTGGGTTACATTTTCAACCCCTTCAGTGCCCCTCTACACCTCTAATTCCTCTAAATACTCCAAGAAGGAAGAAGTTCAACTCTATATTTTACAAAGAAATCTCAGCCTGGAGAGGTCAGCAGTCCCAGGTCTCCAGGCTGCCAGGCAGGGGAGGGGCTCCAGCACAGTGGTACCACTTTCAGCATCTCCCAGAAAGACTGGAGCTGTTCTGTTCCTGCAGCAAGAGTGGCTGCTGCCATGGTTACAGTCAGCATCCGAGGCATACATATGGCCTCCTTCAGACTAATGGGAAATGTTCAGGCCACAAGGGAATTGGCTGTAGCCTCCTAACACACACTCTACAAAGGTCACTGGGAGTCAGGGTCAAGCACCAAATGACGACATTTCAATCAGCATACCACAATGGTCCCATAAGAGTGCACAGGCTAGTAACATCATAGCTGTCTGTTTGAATAAGTGCACTCTGATGTTCACCCAATTATGCAAGCCTCCCAAGTCCCTTCTCCAAGACATCCCTGGTTAAGTCATTTGCTATCACAGGGACCATTCCCTTTTACATCCTCCAATCTCCACAGCCCTCTAGAGCAAGCTGCTTGGTGGATGTTTCCCTCCTTAGTGGGTATGTGTCCTGCTTTTTGCCGTTTTTCTCAATGGCCCATTCAAGTTCAAATACTAGGAAGGAAGATTTGAGTTGGAAACTTACCATTTGTAGTCAAAGAAACACTTCATGATGTATTTCAACAGCATCGTTAGACACATAAAAGGATTCATTCATAATTCCAAATCTGACTTGTTTTCTGAGATTGATTTATCTCAGTATTATAGTCATGTTAAATGTTTGCTTCTCAGTTGCATTTTATTTATGCATTTTTCTTTTTGTGAGACAAGATTTCTCTAAGTATCACAGATTGACTTTAAACTTGCAATCCTTCTGCCTCAGCTTCCCAAATGTTAGGCATGCCACCCACAGGTTTCTGCTGGATTTTTTATTTTGCATTTCTGAGATGATTTCACATAGCCCAGGCTGGCCCCAAACTCCTTATGTAGCCAAGGAAGATCTTGAATTCGTGAACCTCCCGCTAGAATAGAATCCCAAGTCCTGGGATAACAGGTTTGCAGCCCCACACCCTGTTTATTTGGTGCTGGGAATTGAACTCAAGGCTTCCTGAGTAAGTGCTCGGCAAGCATCCTGCCAGCTGAGGAACAACCCCAGCACTAGTTAGACTCTTTACTTTATGACGTGGAGCAGTTCCATCTTGTTTAGGATATTTCATTAAATTGTAAAGAAGTACTATCATTTTTTTTCATCTTTTACTGAGCTCTCATATTTTTAATAAATTTATAAACTTTCACCACTGGATTTTAGGTATTAAAAACATGTTTTTCATGTTTGTGTGAAACAGGGCAGCTTGGCTGAGCTGAGGTTAAGACACATAACACACCATTGTATGGAGGTGGATGACATCTTCCTGAACTGGAACACTCTGGAACATATAAACAGGTATTTAGTTACATGTTCTAATCTCATCTTTCACATAGTGTAGATGTTGAATCCTGTCCACAGGTAGAGCTTCAGACACTAATCAGCATGTCTGATGAGCATAAGGTGAAGAGACAGTTTAGTAGGGTCCCCAGAAAAAAAATTACAAAGAAGGGGGTCTACTACATGAGGTAGACCCAGGTGCAGCAGGAGGCAGAGCTCGGGGTCCACCCTCATTTCTATCCCAAAGCAGAGTGTGGATGCTTCCAGGGAAGCAGAGGGCTGGTGGTAAAAGTGAACCCTTGTTTCCCCAGGAGTTCACCACCCTGCTGTGTGACTCCCCAGAGTTCTGGGTGCCCGAGTGGAAGCTGCTCCTCACTGATTAGGGAGAGGGGAAGTGTCAGGGACCAGGAGACGATGAGGAAAGCAGCTGTTCCAGCTGCCTCTCTGTGAGAAGAGCAGTACAGAAACAGCAGCAATCCCACCGCAGAGCCACAGGGCCCCCGTGCTGTGACTGCAGCTCGCCCCGTTCACCCTGCCTACCCATCTACTTTGCTACAGGTCTGAAAACATACAGGAAGTACTCAGTTCTTGCCACTGGGCAAGAAGATAAAGGCTCGGTCCACAGGACTTTGAACTGCCTTCAGAGGGGTCAGGCCAGTACTGAGCGGGAAAGTGCATCTAGGGCCCCTGTCCGTCCCTAGAACATCAGTGAGTTCAAACTCGGCATCATGGCAGTGGCACTGTTGGAGGACTGGTGCAGGATCATGAGTGTGGACGACCAGAAGTCGCTGATGGTGACTGGCATACCAGTGGAATGTGGCGAGGCAGAGATCCAGGCGGTCCTACAGGAGGCACTGAAGTGTGTGGGCAGCTATCGACTCCTGGGCAAGATATTCCGGAAGCAAGACAACACCTGTGCCGTCTTGCTAGAGCTCACGGAAGACACAGATGTCTCCGTGGTCCCCAAGGAGGTGCTGGGAAAGGGAGGTGTCTGGAAAGTGGTCTTTAAGACCGCTAATCAGGACACTGAGTTTCTCCAAAGACTGAACCTCTTCCTAGAAAAAGAGGGGCAGACAGTCTCTGGGATGTTCCGAGCGCTTGGGCATGAAGGGGTGTCTCCGGCTACCGCACTCTGCACATCCCCAGAGTTACTGGCTCATTTGGTAGGGCAGGCAGTAGTCCATGCCCCGAGGCCCGCGCTGGCCACGAGGTACTGTAAGCTGAGAGTGTTCTCTGGGAGCACAATACCCGCCCCAGAGGAAGAGCCCTTTGAGGTCTGGTTGGAACAGGCCACTGAGATAATCAAAGAATGGCCCATTCCTGAAGCAGAGAAGAAAAGGTGGCTGATGGAAAGCCTGCGTGGCCCTGCCCTGGACCTCATGCACATAGTGCAGGCGGACAATCCGTCCATCAGCATGGAAGCATGTCTGGAGGCCTTTAAGCAGGTGTTTGGGAGCCTAGAGAGCCGCAGGACCTCACAAGTGAGATACCTGAAGACCTATCAGGAGGAGGGGGAGAAGGTCTCGGCCTACGTGCTTCGGCTGGAGACACTGCTCCGGAGAGCTGTGGAGAAGAGGGCCATTCCCCGGAACATCGCTGACCAGGTGCGCCTGGAGCAGGTCATGGCTGGCGCTAACCTTAGCAATGTTCTCTGGTGCCGGCTGCGGGAGTTGAAGGATCAGGGCCCACTCCCCACCTTCCTGGAGCTGATGAAGGTGATTAGAGAGGGAGAAGAGGAAGAGGCATCCTTCGAACAGGAGAACAGGGAGGAGCCAAGGGAAAGGGATGGATTTGAGCGCTGGGACCGGGAGAGGAACAACTGAAAACCACCCGGGAGACTCCCCTGCTCTCTCACTCCCCAGCGGCACAGCGACAATCCCACTACAGTGTGCTTTTAATATATAGGATCAAAGGTTAGAACAAGGTTTTTTGTCTGGATTTTTTTTGTTTGGTTGGTTGTTTTTGGACAGGGTCTTATCTGTAGCCCAGACTGGCCTTGAGCTTTCAATCATCCTGCCTCAGTTTCTCAAGTACTAAGTTGTGGGGTGTACCACCATGAGAGCACCATCTCAATTTTTCTTTCTAAGAAAAACAAACCTGAACTTTTGTAGGTTGGCAATAAACAAATTCCAGGTACTAGAGAGCCTAAAGAAACCTAAGACACCTCATTTCAGTTTCTATAAACAGCAGGCCCAGTAGGCCCAGCAAGATGGCTCAGCCCTCTTCAGAGAGAAGAGATAGAATCTGGCAGCTTAGGGCCAGTGACCCTGAAAGCCACAACTCCAAGAATGTCCTTGGTTCTGTGTCCAGGAAGGCAAGAAGGATGCTCTGGTATCTATCTACTCCCGAATGGGCACCCTTGCCCAGAGGCTATCCGTAGAGTGGGACCGAAACTCCAGTTCAGACACTAATCCCTTCTGGAATACAGTTTTAGAGTTGGATCTCTGGATTTTTATGATAACATGGGTTCTATGAATTCCCCAATTTCAGATCACTTCCTACATGATGTTGAGGTTACTTCTTTAGAGGAGATAATATTACAGGAACCCTGATCAAAATTATTTCCTTCTGATCAAAAGAATGGAATCTATCTCTGTCCTGGGTGAAGTCCTAACATTCCAAGCTACTCAAAACATAAGAGTTAATCCATCTGGGCCTGTCAGGGCCCACTGGTCAGGAAGGCAGATTCCCTGACAAATAGCAAGCTAAGGAGATGAGAGGCGTAATTATTCCCTAACCCTCAAACACACACTAGGTAGTCTCAAGTGTACTGATGACCAGGTCTGAGCATATCAGTATTCACAGAGTTTGCTTTTGTTCCCAGATTGACCCATTCAGTGCAGATCAAAGCTGCCGACTATTATTGATGTACATAGACTTGAAAAGCTGTAGCATCTTGTGAGTCTGCATGCCAGGTCAAGTGCGTTAGGACACCACAAACAGCACCATTTAATTTCATGCTAGGCAGAGCTCCAACACAGTTGATGTACAGCTTCATGGTCGACTTCTGCATACAGTAAGCAAGTTGCTTAGTTTCTCTGAATGTCAGCTTCCTTAACGGAAATGGGCTGCCATTAGGCTCATGACATGATGTCTCTTATGTGCTTCAGGTTATGCTTGGAACTTAGGAAGTACTTGGTACAGTGAGGATCTTGGTATTTTTGTGATAGCTGTCAGCTCAGTGCATGTTCTCCCAGCTGTTACTCCTGTCTACAGGAACAGGTAGAGTTCTCACTCCCTTCCATTCTACTGCGATCCTCCTTCATTTAGGAACCTTGAGCTCTTCCCGGAAATAAATATGCGTGCTGTCTATCTCTCACATTGTGGTAATTACTCCAGAAGTTGTCTAGGACTGTTAGCAATTTGACTTTGAAATGATAACTTGTTCTCCCTGATTGTGGGTTATTTTCATTGGATAATAGGTTGTAAGAAAGATATTTTTTAAAGAATAGTCATCATTTGTGATAATTTATCTTTCTAAAATCTATTTCTCAACTCTGCTCAGCTACAGTGATGTGATTGTTGTCCATTACACCCTGACTTCATGTGGTTTTGTGATCATGGAAACGGCCTCAACGTTGTCATTTATTAACACTGTAAAAAATTAAATGTTATCAATGTGAAATTATGAAATAAATCTGTGCTAGTGAAATCCCAAGTTATTTTCTGCTTTCTATATGTCTGAGAGATTGTTTGAACAAGGAACTTCACTACTAAACAACAAAACAAAAATCCAGAGATTCAGAATATCAAACAAGACTGGGTGTAGTGGCACATGCCTTTGGTCCCAGCACTCAGGAGACAGAGGCAGGCAGATCTCATCGGCCTGGTCTGCATAGCAGATTCCAGGCCATCTGGAGTTACAGGGAGACCTTGTCTCAAAAAGATTGTAAAATAAGAAGAAAAGAAGATCAAACAAAAAGAGCTGGAGAGATGGCTCAGTTGTTAAGAGCACTTACTGCTCTTGCAAGAGGACCCAGGTTCAATTCCCAGCACCCACATCAAGTGGAGCCACCTGTGACTCTAACCCCAAGGGATCTGACATCCTTTTCTGATCTCTGTGGGCACTGCACGGCACAGGTGCATACATACATGCAAGCAATACATTCATACATGTAAAATAAAAAATAAAATATTAATAAATAAATTTATTTTAAAATAATACATCTTCAAAAAAGGAAGGGTTGGAGAGATGGCTCAGCAGTTAAGAGCACATACTGCTCTTCCAGTTCAGTTCTCAGCACCCACAACAGGTGGCTCATAACTCTAGCTCCAGGGGATCCAACACTCTCTTTTGATCACCTCATGACAGACACACTCATATACACACACCCCCACATAGACGTGCATGAATAGAATTTTTTTTAAGTTTTTAAATAAATCAAACTCAAGTCAAAAGTTCTTGAACTCCTCTAGGCAAGAAAGGGATGGAGTAAGAGTTTAGGCTGTGCCTCCTGGGCCAAGGCAGAGATCAACTCACCCCTCATCGATTTCCCTTTCAAATGCATGGGAGCAGGTAGAGCTCTCCCCTCTGAGACCACTAACTCTTCTGCTCAGGAAAATGTCCAGATCAGTTCTGTTGCCTGTGTTCTGTCAAGGATGAAAGGCAGAATCTTGCATTTGGGGCTGAAGTCAGCTTCTCCTATGAAGATCTATACAGAGAAACTGCCTCTTGCCTTTGGAGGTCTTGAAGTTGCTCCCCGTCTTTGAAGTGCACGGAGAGAGCATTTCTTACTGACCCAGACTCACTGTGAGCAGTCCACTAAAGATGTGCGCCCTGAGGGACGCCTGGCCACATCCCCTCATCACTTGAGCAAAATCCTCCTGGGAAGGGCTATCACCTCATGCCTCATCTCCCAGTTCTTACCCTGAAGATGGAGCAATCCAAGAGTCCATAACCATTGCTAAAGGTGGCATTCTTTTTCAGTAGGATTCTCTGATGCAAACCGCAAGCCAGATCATCAGTCTCCCAAGTGTTTCAGGATTCGAATGTCATCTGATGTCCACAATTGCCACTCAGCCTGGCATCCTGTTGCCTTCTGCTTCCCAACCTAAATGCAAGGCTGTCCAATGCTTAATCCCATGCCCCTGGCCTCCAGCAGGTCTTCTGGACATGCCATGATATGCTAGACAAACTGCTAAGATCAGGAGAGTCTGGGTTGAATGATGTCACGCACATCTTTAAGTGAACTCCAGTCTTGGCCCCAGGGTTCTATCACACTGGCAACATCTCAGTAAAAAGCTGCTTCATCCCCTCCACCTCAAAGAGACACTGGAAAGTGATAGAAGCATTCCTCCAAGCCACCCTGTCACCTGGGTTCTATCCATGAGGACACCTGTTTCTGCTCTGTGCTTACCCCCTGCCCCAGCACCCACTCTCTACATAGAACTAATCTGTCAGAGTTCTTGGATGGTCTGAAGACTTGGGACCAGGGGTGGGGAGATGGCTTAGCAGTTAAGAGCACTGGATACTCTTACAGACACCCTGGGTTTGGTTCTCAGCACTCACATTGTGGCTAACAACATTTCCAGGGGCTCCAACACCCTCTTCTGGCCTTCTCAAGCACTGTTCACATGGGTGCACTTACATACATGCAGGCAAAACACTCAAACACATAAAACAGAAAATTTTTTTAATTAAATAAAAACACATTATAAAAAAAATAAGCTGGTCATAGTGGTGCAGGCCTTTAGTCTCAGCACACAGGAGACAGTGGTAGGCAGAACTCTGTGAGATCAAGGCCAGCCTGGTCCACCTAATAAGTTCCAGGGTAGTTGGGGCTACAGGAAAACCCCATTTCAACGAGACTAAATAGGAGTCTGGCAAGATGGTTCAGAGGTTAAGAGGACTCGCTGTTTTTTCAGGGGACCCAAGTTCAGTTCCCAGCACCTACATGGCAGCTAACAAGTCTGTAACTCCAGTTCCAGGGGACCTGACGCCCTCTTCTGGCCTCCGTGGACACAGCACAGCTGGTGTACTTACATGTATGCAGACACTCATACAAATAAAGTCAAATAGGATTTTCAAAAGGACTAAGTAAATAAATAAATACTTAGGACCAGGATCTGGTGAGGTAGCTCAATAGGTTATAGTGCTTGCCATCTAAGCCTGATGACCTGAGTTTGATCCCTAGAACCCACATGGTGGAAGGAGAGAACTGACTTCTGCAAGATGTCCTCTCACCTTCACATAAATAACATCAAAGAGAGAGAGAGATGAGAGAGAGACAGACAGAGAGAGAGAGAGAGAGAGAGAGAGAGAGAGAGAGAGAGAGAGAGGGAGGCAAAGCCTAGGGCCAGGGCAGACATTTCTTTTATCTCCCTAGCCTTCCTGTGAGACCAAAGCAAGAAGGTGACCTGGTTCATACACTACCCACCTCTGCACCCAAGTTCTCCTTGACATTCAGTTGGACATCTTTGTAAAAATTAGTGAAATTCCAGGAGTGTGTGTCCAGATCAATCTTATCTTAGGGAAAAGAGGATAGGATTTCCATCTTGCTTTCAGGACAGCAACTGGAGCCACCCATCAGTTGTGTGGGCAGCTGCGATTGTCCCCCTCACTTTGCCTCCCCCGAAGGAGAAAGCCTGCCCAAGCGGACCGTAGCAGCAGCTAAGAACCGTGCAGTGCGCTGGGGGCCACAGCAGGAAGTCCCCCAGAGGCAAAAGTGGGTCCTCCCTCCCCCGCCTCCATAGTGCCTGCCCCGCCCAGACCTGCACTCCTTCCACTCAGCCAAACAGCCCAGCGCAGGGCTCTCCTGACCTCCAGACATCCTTCCCAACACACTTCATTACTAATATAAAAGCATTCTTGAAAAAGTTGTTGTCACAAGAGTTCATTTTCTGTTGTCTGCAAATCAAAGGAAGGGGATGGAAGCCAGCGAGGTGCATAACAGAGGCTGGACTCTTGAGCCATCT
Source organism: Eospalax fontanierii (assembly GCA_035773235.1). Classification (NCBI taxonomy): domain Eukaryota; kingdom Metazoa; phylum Chordata; class Mammalia; order Rodentia; family Spalacidae; genus Eospalax; species Eospalax fontanierii. The sequence goes on along the minus strand of CM069542.1, from coordinate 53,800,599 downwards.
GAGGGTACTGTCTGGAGACATCTCTGAGGAAGGTATCATCCTCTGGTGACACTTGAGCTTGAGAGCCCTACTCATGGTTTCTAGTGGCAAGAGGGCATTTTAAGTATCCTGACTAGAAAGCTCTGTGCGCCCAGGGAAACTGTCAATGCACAAAGATGGTTCTGCCTTTTGGGAAAAGTGTCTCTCAGTCCATAATGGCCAGGGCCAGTTCCTAGTCCACAGCCATTTATGAGTTGAAGGTAGTTGTGGGTGATGGCTGAACCCTGTAAATTCCAACTACTCAGAGGCTGAGGTGGGATGGCTGAAAGTTACAAGGCATGCCTGGATTCTGAGCAGGTTCAAGATTAGCCTGAGCAACTTAGTGGGACCCTGTCTCAAAATAAAAAAAATAGAAAAGGGGAGGATGTAGTTCAGTGGTATAATACCTGCCTAGTATGTGCAGAGCACTAGATTCAACTCCCAGTATTTAATAACAAAGACATAGATCTGTGGTAGGTCTCCCTATGTTATAACCTAGGTTGGTATCAAACTCTTGATCCTCCTGCCTCAGCCTCCCAAGTGCTAAGACTAAACCCCCATACCTGTTTGAGATAGGAATTTTTAGGACTCCCAAGTTCCATGACCAGCCTGGATTTATGGCCTTCAAACGACAATGTGGGATGAGAAGCAGATGCCGAGGCCCCAGAGGCCATACTTGGGACCTTGTATGGGATTTGCTAATTACTAAGACAGTTACTGGACAGAACCAACAGTCTTCACGGGATGGTCAGGTTCATGGGAGCTGAAACACCCCAGAGCTACTCCTCCTTGGCCCAGCCTGTCCACAAGTTCTTTGATGCTTCTGAGTTCATGATAGCATGATATAAACATATTTTGGGTCAACTTAGGAATTTCAGTTCAGGGGATGTACTGGATAGCTTTAGTTGTCAACTTGACACATCTGGGTATAGGGAACTTCAGTGGGAAATTACTTCCACTGGACCTGCTGTGGCCATGTCTGTGGGGTATTTTCTTGATTGTTGAGTGATGTGAGAGGACCCAGCCCACTTGGGTGATGCCACCACTGGGCACCTTGTTCTGTATTGTAAAAAAAAGTGGGCTGAGCATGGACAGGGAGCCAGCCAGTAAGCAGCATTTCTCCACCGTCTGGGCTCCAGCTCCTGCCCTGGGTTCCTGTCTTGGCTTACCTTGGTGATGAACTGTGCTTGTAAATCAAATAAACCCTTTCCTCCCCAAGCTGGTTTTGGTCAGAGTATTTTGTCACAGCAATTGAAGGCAAACTAGAATAAAAGACCAGGTTGGCATAGCCGCTTTCTCTTTGGCAGGAGGGAGCTGTATTATTTTCCAGGACTGGGCAGGTGATGTGAAAATCAAAGAAAAACTTGCAGGAGTCGGTTCTCCTTCCACCATGTGGGTCTGAGAGGTCAAACTCAGGTCATCAAGCTTGGTGTCAGGTGCCTTCACACCTCTGAGCCATCTCGAGGGCCCCAGACTCCTCTTAAAAATATTTTATTCAAAGAAAATTCCATAACCTGTTCTTGTGTCTTGCTGCAGAAGACAAAGAAACCGGGGTTTTGAGAGATGGTGATTATTCTCAGTTATATGTGAAGAATAATTAACAGAAGCAGGTGCAGACTGGGTATTCTAATTCACATCCCATAGTAGTCTCAAGATCTATGTGGTTTTTCAATCAATATTTTATCGCCTCTGTGCACGTGTGCACGACGCACGTGTGGAGGTCAGAGGACGGTTTCGGGAGTTGGCGCTCCCCTTCCACCACGCGGATCCCCGGTGTCGAGCTCGGATCACCACGCTTGGCCGCAGTGCCTTTACCCAGCCATCTCGCCAGTCTCCCTAGCCGTTAGCTGCCCAGACATGCCATAGCATCTCCAGCTCACCCGCTGCTTCAGTTTGAAGAATTCAGCTCCCGGAGGTTTCCCTGAGGGGAGATCTGAATTCCACATTCAACTCTCTCCCACTTTCTATTTTCTGCTGAATCTGTTTAAAGAATTTATCCACTTAAATGACCAAACGGATTGTCACAAGTCCTTCAAAATACGCCCTCTGTGCCCTTGCTGAGACTGTGGGCAACAATGCCTACTCCTTTCATCCTTTGTCAGTAATTTGCATGTTCTTTGCCTTTGAAATCTTTTATTACATATTTATTTTTCTGTGTGCATACATATGTTTTTTATTCCTTTAAAGAATGTTGAAGTTAGTTCCAACAGGCAGTTACGTTACTTGCCAAACAGGTTCAACTTTTTTGTTAGAAAATAGGGTTAATTCGGATTTACTACTAATACATGACCTTGTGAAGTCTCAACTGATGATGAAGATGTTCAAAGAGGGCTCTCTCCTCCGGATCACCACAACTCAAACGTCACCAGCCCCGTGTGAGCTCTAGCTTTTTGTCAGCATTTAGAGGAGAAACCTTCTGCAGTTTCCCTTACCTGGTGATGTGGAGTTTTATCCTGTGCATAACTGCCTGCAGACACTTGAGTATGTACTAAGAACCCCGCAGCCCCTATGCGGATACCCAGGGATCTGTTTTCTACACAACCCCTCTTCCCCTATATGGTGCCGAAATATTCATGCCCTGGGCCTCCCCTTAAGACAGTGAGACCACTGGCTCTACTTGGATACCTCCAGCCTGGACCATGGATGAGAAGGACTCTCCAGGCAGCTCCTAGGGGAAGGATGAGTATGGTGCTCCTTTCAGCCAGGAACCACAGTCCTGTGCTATCTGAGAATGTCTTCCCCATGTCCTTTGTCCAGCTTATTCATGTTTACAGCAGCAGTGTAAGTCTGACACTAGACAGTTCATCATGAACAGAGCGGCCGTGGGGTTGGAAAGTTTACAGGTAACTCAACACAAGGCTGGAGCTGCGGCTCCGGGGCAGTGCTGGGCAGAAGGTTATGCAGATACTCAGCACAAGGCTAAGGATGCAACTACGTAGAGTGCTCACCTAGTATGCACATAACCCTGGATTCCATCTCTAGTACCACACACCGACAACACCAGAAAGCTGAAGGTGGAAGCAGGAAGATCCGAAGTTCAAGGTTATCCTCTACTATGTAATGGATTATAGGCCAGCCTGGAATGCATGAGACCCTGTCTCAAAAAAAAAAAAAAAAAAAAGAAAAAAGTCAGCACATTAAATACTGGTAGTAAAACAGCTTTTTAAATTTATTTTTATTTTATGCATATGAGTGTTTGGGCTGCATGTATGTAACTGCACCTGTGTGTACACGGGCAGAGCACATGCTCAGTGCATTAAACAACACAGGGTGGGGATGAAGAGACAAGTCTGAAGGGTTGGGCTGCTGGCTTCCCGCAGCTTTGGTTACTGGATATAGAACCTCCGAGCAGGGGGTTGGCAATGGTTTCTCTGTGCATAAGGGCATAAGGCTCGCTACATTCTCTGTGAATGTTAGCAAGAGAAATGTCCAGAGGCCGTAGAAGGAGGGGACTGAATGACTGCTGGCCAGGTTTTAGATACTGATCTGCCCACAGAGCCAAAAGTGCACTGAGGCGAAGCAGGTATGAGATCTACTGTGGAGATGAACCGGTCAGATCCAGGGCATGTTTCTCTGCTCTGTCCACTCAGCTCTGAGTTTGACTGGACTACAATTTTTAACAGGATGTATAGTTACCTGGCACATGTTCCTCTTTCTCCCTCCTCCTCCTCCTCTTCCTCCTCCTCTTCTTATTGCTCGTGCTGTGTGCAGTGCCCTCCAAACACCATTGAGTATCACCATTTTGCCCCTCACAAGGGGGGCAAAATGACTTCAATTCTAAGAGCATAATGGGAATCTTCCAAATTGAGGAAGATGAAAAGTGATGATCTTCAGGCCTTTAAGGAGCTGACTCAAGATGAAACAAAAGACCTATTCCTGGGGTTGGAGAGATGACTCAGTGGTGAAGAGCACTGGCTGCTCTTGCAGAAGACCCAGGTTCAAGTCCCAGCACCCACATAGTGCTAACAACCATCTATAACTTCAGTTCCAGAGGGATCTGATACCCTCTTCTGGCTTCCATGAGCACTGCATGACTCAGGTGCACTTACATACAACGTGTAGGCATAACACTCATAAAATAAAAATAAATTAATTTTTAAAAACACCAAAAAAATCCATATTCTCTACTGGAAACCCTGGAAAAGCTTGAGGAAGAACAAAGCAAACCCGTAGGTGTGTCCTTCTCACCCCAGTAGCAAAGGAGAATGAAAAGTCAGAGAAGCAGAGTAGCACTACTGTGGAGGAAGATGAGACTGACATGAAGATGGAGACTGAGCAGGTGCAGATGACTGCTGAGGAAGGGACCTCAGGGTGACGGTGGTGGTGGTGATGGTGATGATGGTGGTGGTGGTGATAATGATGGTGGTGGTGATGATGGTGGTGATGGTGATGATGGTAATGATGATGGTGGTGGTGATAATGATGATGGTGGTGATGATGGTGGTGGTGATGGTGATAATGATGGTGGTGGTGATGGTGATGATGGTGGTGATGATGGTGGTGATGGTGATGATGGTAATGATGATGGTGGTGGTGATAATGATGGTGGTGGTGATAATGATGGTGGTGGTGATGGTGATGATGGTGGTGATGATGATAATGATGGTGGTGATAATGATGGTGGTGGTGATGATAGTGGTGATGGTGGTAAAGATGATGCTGGTGGTGATGATGATGGTGGTGGTGATGATGGTGGTGGTGATGGTGATAATGATGGTGGTGGTGATGGTGATGGTAATGATGGTGGTGGTGGTGATAATGATGGTGGTGGTGATGGTGATGATGGTGGTGGTGATGATAATGATGGTGGTGATGATGGTGGTGGTGGTGATAATGATGGTGGTGGTGATGATGGTGGTGATGGTGATGATGGTAATGATGATGGTGGTGGTGATAATGATGGTGGTGGTGATGATGGTGGTGGTGATGGTGATAATGATGGTGGTGGTGATGGTGATGATGGTGGTGATGATGGTGGTGGTGGTTATGATGGTGGTGGTGATGATGGTGGTTGGTGATGGTGGTGATGATGGTGGTGGTGATGGTGATGGTGATGGTAATGATGGTGGTGGTGGTGATAATGATGGTGGTGATAATGATGGTGGTGGTGATGGTGATGATGGTGGTGATGATGGTGATGGTGGTGATGATGGTGATGGTAATGATGGTGATGATGGTGGTGGTGATGGTGATAATGATGGTGGTGGTGATGGTGATGATGGTGGTGGTGATGATAATGATGGTGGTGATGGTGGTGATGATGGTGATGGTGGTGATGATGGTGGTGGTGATGGTGATGGTGGTGATGATGGTGGTGGTGATGGTGATGATGGTGGTGGTGGTGGTGATGGTGATTTGTCTTTCCTCCGTTTGTCCTTCCCGTGTTCTTTCATTCATAATTTCCCTGTGTCTGTTCTGGTCTCACTTCCTTCGATGCTCCTTAGTAGTTTTGTTAAGTCTTACCTTGGAATTTTTGCTTTTAACTTTGATCATTCTTTATGAGTTAACAATAAAAAAGATGTTATGCAGGCCAGATGTGGTGGCGCACACCTTTAATCCCAGCCACCTAGGAAGCAGAGGTAGTGGACCTCTGTAAGATCAAGGCCAGCTTGGTCTACATAGTGTGTTCTAGACCAGCTGGGGCTGTAGGGAGACCCTGTCTTTAAAAAGGGGGTGGGGAGAAAAGAAAAAAGAGAAAACAAAAATGTATTTTTTTAAATCATCTGTCTCCAAAATAGTCTGTTAGGCAGTGAGTACAGTTCTTCCTCTGTGGTTGCAGTAGTCGCTTTCCAGACTGCAAAGGAACTCTCATTTAGTTGTAACCCCGAGGGTAGCTTTGAGGTGGAGGTGTGTTTCCCCTCCCATGAGTGGGCTGTTCCACAGGAATGTAATGTGCTTTGTGAACGAGAGTTGGCATTCAGACACATCTTCTAGGAAAATGGTGTAATAGTCTTCACATTCCTTATTAAACCAGGAATTTGGAGAAAAAAATGGAGAGACACAATCTGAGCCTGGGGGTCCCGCATGAACAGAGTTCCCAGCCACACAGGACTTCACTCTGCTACAGTGAAGGGTTGTAACTCAGAATGCTGGAGATGAAGGGACCAGATTGTGGGAGGCTCTGAGTGCCAGGAGCAGGAATTAAGAACGGCTTCTGCTTTCACTTATTCATTAATTCATTTCTAAAAATGTGCTGAATACTGACAGTGCACAGACTCTGGGCTCAGAACTGCAGACATCAAGAGCCACTGAAGTCTTTAAGTGGGTGAAGGGATGAGAGCAGCAAATATCTGTAATGAGTTGTGTTAGTCAGATGGACAGACATAACAAAATGCTTCGGACAGACAGAGAGGCTTTCACAGCAGACATGTTTTAGCTCACAATTCCAGGTGCCGGAAGTCTGAGATGACAGCAGCGTTGCTTTCCGATGAGGCTGCTCTCACCTTGCACCACTGTGGTGTTTATCCCCAAACTCCTATATTCACACTCTAAAGCTCAGTGTGGTGGTACGTGCCTGTCAAGCCAGCACTGGGAACTGGAAGAAGGAGGACTGGGAGCTAGCATGAGCCTTGAGTGTGTGGACTATATAGCCAGTTAAAGGCCAACCTAAGGCTGCTTCAAACGGTCTCAGAAAAAGGAGGAGGGGAGTGTATGAAAAGAGGAGGAGGGAGGAGGAGGAGGAGGAGGGATAGAGGAAGAAGGGAAGGAAGGAAATCGTAACCTCTCGTGTGATAACCTTTATTACAAAATCATGAGAGTACCGCCATCATGAAATCATGAATGGGATTATGAATTCATCTATTATGGACACCCAGTGTGCCCCTATGGCCTTTCTACCGTCTGAGAACATAGTGAGAAGGTACTGTCTATGAACTAGACCATGGATCTTCTCTGACACTGAGTCTGCCAGCACCTTGATCTTGGATTTTGAAGCCTTTTAAAACTAAGAGTGTCTGTGGTTTATGATCATTTAGTTTATGGCTTAAAAAAGTTTTTTAACAGGATCTCATGTAACCCAGGCTGATCTCAAACTTGATAAGTAGCCTAAGACAACCTTGATCTCCTGATCCTTGTGCCATTCAAGTGCTAAGATTACAGGCATGCACCTCCATACCTGGTTTTGTGATGCTGGAGCCGGAACATAGGGCTTTGGGCATGCTAGGCAAGCACTCTACCAACCAAGCTACATCCCTGCCCAAGAGCATTTTGTTATGGCGGCCGAACTAGGCCATCCTTTCCCTCTGTCCTCACCTGGTCCTCCTGTGCTCTCATTCAGGGTCTCTGGGTGGCCTCTTCTCCTCTTCTGTATTCCCAGTCATACTGGACCAGGGCCCATCCTAACGTCCTCCCTAACCTCCCGATGTCCACATACAGTCATACGCTGTTACAATGATCATCCAGCGCTGGGGGCGGGGGACTCAGTTTAGCCCACATCAGAATTGAACCTTCGTCTGCCTCGCCCCTCCCACAGCTCTGCACCCTGGGGACAAAGATGAGGGGCAAGGTCAACTGTCCCCTGAAGGGGAAAAGCCTGCCTGTCCCACGGCTCCCAAGCGACAGGAAGCCCGCAGCCTCCAGGCCCGGCACGGTTGCTCAGAATGTATGGCTCTTTTCCAAAATTAGAGCGCTCCACACTTCTGTGTTGCTCTAAATAGCGCCTGTTGATGCTGCTGTCAGCTTTCCGGAGACTTCATTTTTGGCACACTTTAACCCATTGCTGAGCATCAGCCTAGCTCTGTGGAGAGCAACCTACATGTGCCCCTGCTCCCCTAGGCCAGCCAGGGCCCCAGCTCTCCGGCTGCCTTCGCTGGTGGAATGTTCTTCCGTGTCTCATTTTCAACGCTGGCCATTATTGGCACAAGGTGGGGTTCTGGCACACGGAAGAAGAAATTATTTCAAAGAAAGCCCGTTGCCATGGGAACCAGTTATCAAATGCTATTCTGCATGGGAGGTGTCAAGAGTGGGGCCACAGGATTCCTTAAGCGTGGCTTTGTCTTCAGTTTGTGATATGAACAGTGACTGGTGATGGGGGAGGGGAGGAAAGCTCTCATCTGCCCGAAGTTCACCCTGAGAGCGAGCTGGTAGCTCAAGGTGCAGCCTGTTCTGACAGAACCTCCTAGCTGCAAGGCTTAGGAGCCTGTGGAGGATGCGTGGGACACAAGACGAAAGGGCAGGAGAAGCTGCAGTGGCTAAACCAGAAAGAGGTCCCAAGAGTCCTCAACAGACCCTATGCTAGACTCCATTGCCAGGGGAGAGTCAGACTGGGTCTGCAGTTCTGGAGGACTAGCAAGCTGACTGGAGAAGTGGGACCAATACACAGAGAAAGAGAGACACAGCAGAAACCAGTGTGCAATGTTGGCCTGTGCTCCTGTACACAGAGACCCACTACTCCACATGACCCTTCAAGAAAAGACTGATCCAGGGTTCATAATCAAAATATATGAAGGGCTCAAACAATGCAATAGAAAGAAAAATGTAATCTGATTTTATAATGATGAACAAATAGATGAAAAGTATTCAAAGTCACTCAACAGGGAAATGCAGATTAAAACCACGAGAAAGGGGCTGGAGAGATGGCTCAGAGCTAAAGAGCACATACTGCTCTCAGAGAGAACCCAGGTTCAGTTTGCAGCAGTTTGCACCCAGATTAGGTGGCTCACAACCACCTGTAATTCCAGCTCCAGGGGATCTGACACCCTATTCTGACTCCACAGGCAACCTCATTCACTCAAGTACATCTTGACACACACAAGTACATCTTGACACACAGCAAGTACACATAAACATAATTTAAAATAAAAATCCATTTTTTTTTAAAGAACCACAGTGAAATATTGCCTGGTAGCTGTTAGGATAGCTATTATCCAAAAGATAAATGTAAGAACGTGGAGAAATGTCCGACCTGTTTTAACGGAACACTCTGACCGGGGGTGGGAAAGCTGTCACCATCATGGAACATAGATTTAAGGGTTCTCAAAATATTAACGGCAAAACTAAGGCACATGAAGCAATCAGAGAGGCTGCACCCACTTAATTTGAGAGCTACTCAGACTTCCTGGAGAAAACAATATATCTTATATGCACTATTTCTACATGAGGAGGTCAGTACTAGGAACTGGATCCTGTGAAATTCGCTGGTCAGTAGATGGTGTTCTGGAGAGCCAGGAAAGCCAATAGAACAGTTCAGTTCTCTCCAGAAAGCCATAGATGTGAATGGCCATCTGAGGGCCGGAGCCAAGGTGAGATGCCCCGTGTGAAACAGGAGATACCAAGTCCAGTTCCGCCTCCTCAGCCTCAGCAGCTGGAGTGGGGCCTGCCCTGCCTTATGGGGAAAGGGTATCCACTTTCCGAAGTCACTCACATGGCCATCTCATCTGGAGACACCTCTGAGATACACCAGAAGCCATGTCTAACCTGGGCACTGCATGGCTCAGGGAAGTAGACACATGAAATGCAGAAGAAGAAGCCATCATCAGCTTCAGCAGGAGGAAAGTGGGGTTTTACAGATGACCTTGCTTCCGGCAGCAGCCCTTCCAAGCTGCAGGCAGGGAGCAAACTGAGGACAGTAAATGGGACGATATGACTAACAAGTCACATGGAAGGCAATTCATACTTAATTCTTTCTATACAGCAAAACACTGTGCCCAAGACCCTGTATGTACTGTGCCTTTTAACCCTACAATAGGCCTACACAATATTCCCAGTTCACAGATGAAAACACCAAGATTCAGAGGTCACCCAAGTTCAAATGACAGAATGGTTGTGACCCCAGATCCTGATGCAAAGTTCAGAAACAGCTGAAAACTGGAACCTGGAGACCCCTCAGTACTTAAGACAAAGCTACCATCCTTAGTAGGTAGTCTAGAGAGGGAATTAGTTCTTCTCTAACTATGATATTAGAGTATACAAATAGACAGGGTCAGGAAGTAAAAGGCAGGCTGTAAACACAAACAAGGGCAACATAATTGAACCATGGGAACTTGAGGCAATATCAAACCACATTATAATTACCTGAATGAAAAAGCCTGGCTCTTAACTTTAGTTTTTTATTATTTATTATTTTTATTTTAATTTGTGTGTATGAATGTATTGCCTGTATATATGTAAAGTGCACCCTTGTCATGCAATGCCCATGGAAGCCAAAAGAGGGCATCTGATCCCCTGGAACTAGAGTTACATATAGTCGTTAGCCACCATGTGGGTGCTGATCCTCTGTGAGAGCAGCCCGTGCTCTTCACCATTGAGCCACTTCTCCAGCCCCTTAGCTTTAGTTTTCAAGAGTGCTACATTCAGAAGGCACCCGTTCCCCTGGATATCTCTTGGAATTATGTCCTGTAACCATGTCCCTGAGTCAGGCCTCACCCATTCTTTATTTAAAATTACTTGTCCAGTTTCAATAGGAGAACTACAAATTTGAATCCACCACGATCCTGCCTTTTCATCCCTAGTTCTAGAATATCATCCACACAAAGTCCAGTGTTCTTTCCAGTCTTCATTGTATTCAATGAAGATGCATGCGCTGCCTTTCAGTGCTTACATATGTTAATTCTCTAGCATACCCACATTCATTCATTATCTTTGGGTAGAGTAGTAAATTGAGGTTCTGAGGAATCCAGGTCAGGTGCCCAGATTACAAGAGCACATGGCTCAGTGCTTATAGATTTTTGGTTGCAAGGTTAAAAGTCGTTAGTCCAGATTCTGTCCATTTTGAAAGTCATTCCTACAGGGGATGAATCTGCTTGCATTCCTCCTGCCTCAGATCTGAATTCACCTGTCATTTGTCATGTCTCCTGATATTTGTCTTCCTTAATAAGCTGGGAGTGTATGTTCTCTGTGTCCCCAGGCGGAGGTCCAGCACCTGGTACAGAGTAGGTGCTCCATAAACAGCGGGGGAAGGTATGAGTGAATAAACAAATGCATCAATGAGCTGAAGACCAACCTGCTCTAGTATGAAGAGTGCTATAGAGACTACTCAGTCAGGCAGCACCTGCAGAGACCCTGAAACACCTGGACGAAGACCGGCAGTGTCTCAGCAGGGGTCTCTCCTCAGACCCTTTGTACTTCTAAACTAGTTTGATGGATATGGTTTTTACACACACACACACACATGAGAGAGAGAGAGAACACACTTATTAAATAAACATGAAGTTTTGTCCTACATATTAAAAAGCATAATGGACTTGATTTTCATTTCAGTTGCTTTTTGCACGGTTGGAGGGAGGACGCTTATAAAGAGTGCTACAGAAGGCAGAAGGAAGGTTCTGGGCTTCTCACAACATCCAATGCATTGTTTATCCAAGGCCACCAAGAGCTGGGAATTTAGCATCCTCCTTCTGAGATGTTCCCATGGAAACAATGTGTGTGCTGTGCACACAGAAGGGCAGTTTCTAGCACCATCCACCCGCCCTGGCTCCTGAGACAATATGGTACCCAACATAGGAGCCTGCAGAAGGGGGGGGGGCAAGACATCTGCCACTTCACAGCCAGAAAATACACCCTCTCTCCCCTACGCTCCATCACCCTGCCACGCCCACCTCTTGGGAACTGTGCGAGCCCCTCTGTGACATTGAGCCTACGCTTCCTGGCCTGAGTGATGGGAAAGGCAGGCTCTGCCTAGGAAGGTCAGAATGTTAATTGCACCCTGTCATGTTAGAGGAGGAAATGAGACAGGCACAGAAGGGATTTTCCACAGGGATAACATCTTTGAGGCATTTTGCAGTGTGGACACATGGTGAGCGGGCTTAGACACGGCAGGTGACCCAGCATGCTGCTGCTGCCCTGGCCAGGGAGGCAGTGGCCATCACTACAATCTCCCGTCTCTCATCAGCTGGTCAGTCTTGGAGGCAGGAGCCAGTGGAGCTGCTTATTATCTCTGTGTCCACTGCTTGCCCTGGATCCAGTTTTGTAGTACTTTCCAGTCAGTGCCGTGAACACCGCATGGCCTCTCTGAGCCTGTTTCCTCCTCTGGGGAATGGAGATAGTAAAATCTGCTGCACTGGGTTCTTTCCACTCACAGAAGCTGTGATACATGGGAGGTCTCCAGCATGGGGCTAGAGTGCAGATCCAGTCAATCACAGGGCCTCTTCCTTCCCATCCACACAGCCATTTCTCTCCTTTTGAGAGAACTGGCACTTCTCCCTCTGATGTCTCTGTGTCCCCCTCCTGCCATACCCATCTCTTCCTCTGGACGAGGAACATGCTTAAAGACAAATTAGAATCTATTGGAAGGAGACAGGGACTAAGATTAAGTAATCCACATCTCTGGGACCATGTGGCCTCTTGTCTTCTCGTACTTAGCCTGTCCTCCTCTCACTGCAGGCCAGCCAGCCCTGCCTCTCTATGTACAAGGAAGGCATGATCCAGCCTGCCCTGACTCCACTTGACCTCCAGACTTAACACAATATGCACTAGAGGAGTCTGCACCATCTCTCATTCCAAGACCTCATTTAGCCTCATCTAGTCAGGTGTCCTTGGTCCAGTGACTTCTGACAGAGATCATGCAGACATTAGACCCTTCTTCAACAGCTGGGATTCTTGGAGAAGAGGCTGTGGATCAGAGGCAACCAAATGTCCATCTTTTTCACTTTCCTATCCTGCCTTGGTAGTCATGTTCCAAAGTCTTTGGGCAGATTCAACAGGAGGCTCTCTGGTCCCACCTTACCCTTCTACATGCTTTGTCCTGCAGGAGACTCCCGCCAGTTCCTGGAAGACATGCAGATTGCCATCTGGGCTGCTGGATGCCTACGTCATCCATATGTGAATGAAGGCTGGCAGAGCCAAATTCAGGAACTTCCTTCCTGCCAGCCATGTTGTTGGATGAAGAAATTCAGACCGTGCAAGAGTGTCCGCGTGGTATGTGGAAGACCCGAGGCTTTCCCAAATGATGCAGAATACACCCCGTGCTGTAGACATGGTCTCCTACTGGGAGAGGCAAGTGCTATTTCGTCATCCTGGATCCTTTCCCAGAAGGTCAAATGACACATGCCACAGCAGTTTAATAGGATTCATCTGTTTGGGAGTTACTCACATGTTCAGATTTTTCATCTGCAGCTTTTTGCAAATCTTAGAAGAAGGCAGCCAGGACACCCTGCCCTGTATGGAGTCTTGAAGGGTGGTAATTCAGGTAGTCAGTCATTCATCTAACACGCATTTAATGAGTGCCTGGGACAAGTCTGACAGCATATGATGTGCTAGTAGAATGATGAGCAGATGAGGTAAAAGCCCCTAATGTTATGGAGCTCAGGGCTTAATAATGAAATGGTACTGAGCAATCAGCACCAGCCATATGAAGCCATTACTGGGACATACATCCCACAGGAGAAAGAGCCTGTGCTCAGGAGATTTCTCCTGATCTGACACTCAGTTGCCTTGCTGAAGCCCAGACACGAACACTGAGGCAGCATTCCCCAAAGCCGAGACAAGGATGGACTGTAGCAGGAGGACCCAGTCTGTGTAAAAGACCTGTGGTGTCAGGAGGGACCAAACCAGGGCAAAGAGTGGAACAGAGTGAGGAAAGCAGGGGATCGTGACCGGGCCTCACATGCTCCTGAAGCGGGAGGGTGACAGACTTCAATGAAGAAGTCGCTCTAGCGGTCAGGCAGGAGGAATGTAGCCTGGACTAGGAGATGTTGTTTTACTGGTGATGGTCATAGAGAGACGCAAATGACCTGCGGAAATCCTTGAGAGCTACCACTGTCAGCACCTGCTGGATGGCTACTGAGGACCAGGACTGGGGTTAAAGCCATGGGATGAGTTTGGAGCACTGTGATGGTTGTTTGTTGCTTGGATGCTTAAAACAATCAACTTGAAGGAGAAATGATTAATTGTGGTTCATGGTTTTAGAGGTTTCAGTTCAAGGTCACTTGGCCCCATTGTCTCTGGGTTTTGGAGAGGCAGGACATCAAGGTGGGGAGTATGTGGTAGAGCCAAGCTGTTCACTTCACAGATGACAGGGAGCAAAGAGAAAGCATGGGGAAGGATGTGGGAACCAGACACACCTTTAAAGGTGTGGCCTCAGTAACTCACCTGTGTGGAAAGAACTCAGTTGTCCAAGACATAACTTGCAGACGGTTTGGGGGCAGAGACTCCTGCAAGGTAGAGAACCAAGAAAGCCAGTGATACAATTCAGTCCCTCATGGCCTAAGAATCAGGAGTTCATTAGTCAGACAGCAGGAGAAAATGGCTATCACAGGTCCAGCACATAAAGTAACCCACACTTCTGCCTTTCTGTTCTATTTGGTTCCTCTGACCTACCGGGTGATGACAATAATGTGGGTAACGTGGGTGATGTCAATCTTCTTTACTGTCTATAGACTCAAATACTAACATGTTCCCAGAAATAATGTCTTACCAGTTATCTGGGAGTCTCATAGCCCAGTCAGACTGACAAGATGAGCCACCAAACATGACATCTGCTGTCACATTCTCTAGTTGTCTGTCACCCTCAACTCCTCTCTTTCCTCGTGTTCCAGACCCAATCTGTCAGGAGATCGTGTCTTTTCTTTTTAAAAGTATTTTATGTGTATGAGTGTGTTACCTGCATGGATCTAAATGCGCCACATGAATGCAGTGCTCACAGAGGCCAGAAGAGGCCAGAACTGGAGTTAGAGTTTTGTTCACTGCCGTGTGGGTGCTGGGAACTGAACGCAGGTCCTCTGAAAGAGCAGCCGGTGCTCTTAATCACTGAGCCATCTCTCCAGCCCCATCCTTTCCCTGTGCGTGGCCTCTGGCCAACTCTCTCCTGCTCTGCTGAGCCACTGATCTCACTCACAACCACCGGTCACTGGCGTTGTTGCAGTATTCATCTAAGCAACACGCCTGCTTCTGTCTCTGCCCCCACACCTTCTCCCTGATAAGAGTGGTGAGGGAAGCCTTTCATACCACGGCTCAGTCCCATGTTCCTCTGTTCTCTGGCTTCCACGTCACTCAGAGAGACCAAAGTCCCTGGGAATTGCTCACAGAGTCTCTGGGATCTTCCCTTCCACTCCCTCACCACTCTTCTTGATGTTTCTTAGGGTCTGGGATGATAGGTCTTAACTGTCAACCCGACTGGACTGAGAGTGTCTAAAAGTAATGAAACCTAGCTCGGTCTTTAAGGGTGTTTCCAGAGAGAACTGGCACACTGAACAGTGACTGGAGGGAAGGACATTACCCCTCTGCCCCTCACCCCCACCCTCATCCCCCACCCCCATGTAGGAAGTATCTATTCAATGGGCTGTTGGCTTGGAGGTAAAGAAGTTATAGAAGGCATTGTCCACATGCTCCGGAAGCGCTATTTGGGCTCACAATTTAGGAAATGGTCCAGTTCATCCCAGAGCATGAGGAAGTTGGTTGAACTGTGTCCCCGGTTAGGAAATGGAGAGCAGACAGGATGTGAGTCATGGCTATAAAGCTCCAAGGCCACCCACAGTGCCCCACTCCTCCAGCTAAGGTCCATCCCCTTCCAAAGCAATGCCACCAGTTGGGGACCAAGTGTTCAGACACACTAGCCTCGGAGGGACCCTTCACATTCAAACCACATCAGGAGGTAAAGGGATTTTGGGAGTACTTCCATGAAAACTAGTTAAGAAGTAAAGACCTGGTCCTGGGAAGGGAGACAAGCCACGCTCTTTGGCAGGTTCCTCTATCTCAGCCACAGAGAGGCACTGTGGGTACAGGGTGAATCTTCAGTGTCCTGAGCGATAGCTCAGAAGGTGGACACTCCCAACATCAGCACATACATGTGCCCTCTCACCTCCAGGAGGATGTGAACTCCCAGTGCACAGGGCAGCCAGTGTGCGTGAAAATGTCAAGTGACCTGAGGGGACGTGGTTTCCATTACCGTCTCCGGGAGGCCTCTCGTGGCTAAGGGACAAAGAATATTTATTTCATCATCTGTGAACATTATATGAAGGTTGAGTTTCAGTGTCCACATGTAAAGTCTTGTTTGCTTATTTTGTGGGGCTAGAGACTAAGCTCAGGGTCTTAGCATATGCCAGGCAAGTACTGTACCACTGAGTACATTATGAATAAAGTTTTATTGGCCCACAGCTGCTCAGTCAGTGGATGCATTATCCACAGCAGCTTTTGCTGGAGCAGCAGAGCGAGATTGTTGCTATGGATACTGTAGCCCACAGGACAGCAGTGTTGACTACCTGTCCTGTCAGCGGGCTCAGTTATGCCAGGAATATAAAACCAGATGAGAAGAGGAGAGGTGGGAACGGATAACAGAGATAGAGGCACTGTGGGTTCACAAAAACATGCACGCACGCACACACACATGCACGCGCACGCAAGCACACACGCGCACACGCGCACACACACACACACACAATACCACATTCTGGCCTTGGAAGACAGAACAGGAAACGTGTAGGGAGAAGGCTGTATTTTAGGGATGAACTTGACCTTGGAGTCCCAGCTTCAACTGGCCATTCTCCATCCATCCTCCATGGCCAACACGTCCCCTGGAGGACTGTTCTGCTATCCCTACGAGACCAGGGGAACTGAGCACCCCAGTCCTCACCTGAATGCAAATGATAGGGCCATCATGTCTTGACTTGCATCCTAGGTCTCCTATGACTCTAGGGGCAACCTCTGCTCACAGACATGCACACAGGGCCTCTTCTGCCTTGGCTGTGGGTAATCGTGCCTCAAAATCTCACTCTTTTTGGATCCACTCTTGGATCAGTTGCTTGGACAGCTTCTCTTCCAAGCACTACATGAAATGATAGTTCTTTATGGGACTTCAGAAGTGTAAGAAGGGAGGGCATCTGGTAAATACAAATCTGTTTTGCAGGATGCTGGTCTCCTGGTCTTCTCAGACATACCCTTGTCACATTGGCCTTAGGCATGCTCCAGGTTTCAGCCTCTAGAGGGTACCAGGTTGCCATATTTCTGGAAATTTCCCTTCTGGGTGGAGGTTGAATATACTACACTCACTGTTTTAAAGTGTAAAGTTGAAGCCCATTGTGGTGGCGTATGTCCTTAATCCCAGCACTTGGGAGGCAAAAGCAGGTGATCTCTGTGAGATAGAGGCCAGCCTGGTCTACATAGTGAGTTCAGGCTAGCTGGGGCTACAGGAAGACTCTGTCTCAAATAAAATAACAACAAATAAAAATAAATAGATAAATAGATAGATAAATAAAAGACTTGAGCTGGGGTGTACGTAGCTCAGCCATAAAGTACTTCCTAGCACACAAAACCCTGGGACTCATCCCTGGTACCACATAAACTTCATGTGGTAGCACATACCTGTAATCCCAGCACCCCAGAGGTGGAGGCAGGAGGCTCAAAAGTGCAAAGTCATTCTCCGCTAGATCATAAGTTTGAGGCTAGCCTGGGCTACATGAGATCACCTTAAAAAACAAGTAGTCTTATAATAATTAAAGTAGGCAAAGCCAACAGATGTGGAGATGGCTGTCATCCAAAAGTTTACTCAGCCCTCAGCAGGAAGATCACCCCACTGCCATGCAGGGCTATGAAGGCTGGCCATGGGGTGGGTCAAAGGCAGAGGAGGTAGGGGAGAACGAGCAGTGTACCTCACAGAGGAGAGGCCGGCAGGCAGGAATGGGCTCTCTGGCGACTTGCTCATGGGTGACTAGGAGAACAACTGTGGCGCAGAGCGTAAGTGTCCTGTAAAGGAAGTGGCAGACGCGGCTGGCGTGGGAAGGGCACATACCTAAAGGAGGATTTTATCACCCGACGGCACTTGGCCAGCACAGGGAGGACAGCATGGACCCAAGGAGACTGCTAAAGCATCAGAACTGTTTTAAACTTGTGTAATACAATGGCTTGGTCGCCGACAACTACACAGAGTCTGCAATAGACACCAAGCTTCCTAAAGTGATGGGAAGCTGGGAAGAGAGACCTTAGGCCCTGGTTCCACGTGACACCAAGCTTCTGGATTCAGTGAATTAGACAGCTACTTCCACTTCTTGGTTGTATGGGCTTAAAAATGTTAAAGGTCTCCAAGAGATTAGGATAGAAGCTGGATGTGGTGGCCCAGGCCTGTAAAGGCAGCATTCAGGAGGCTGAGGCAGGAGGATAGAGTTTGATGAGAGCCTGGGCCACATGGCAAGACCCTGTCTCAAAAGAAAACAAAAAGAGTGAAGTGAGAGAGTCAATTGGGAGGGGCACTTCCGACCAAGCCTGACAACCTGAGTTCAATCCCTGGGTCCTACGTGGTTAAAAGAGAGAGGCTATGGTGCACCAGCATTGCCAGTTGGGTTGTGAACAGGCAAAGTCTTCCACAGTAACAGTCTTAGGGGTAATTTTGAGGGTTCTGGTCTTAGAATAGAGTAATCTGGGGCTCAAATCTCACTTGGCTAACTCAGAGTTTTGAAACCTGGGACAAATTATCTCACCTCTCTCATTTTTCAGGTCAAATAATAAATAATACCTACTCCATCTACCTGAGACAGGTACTGGCTAAGACCACAGGAGGAGACACGGGAGGGCACTTGGTATGTTAGCCATGGAAACAAAGTTACAAGAGATGTCTCCACTCTTACAAGACTTTCCTTGTCTGATCTTGCCTCTGTTTATCACAAGGAGGCAGGGCATGGGTCTGGAATAAGAGGCTTAATAAATTTCATCTGACTTTTGAGGGATCAGAAGACCCCAGCTGTCAACTGCGTAACGCATTTTATGAAGAGTAACAGATGGCAAATGTGCCCAGGGGCAGGTGTGAGGCATCATGTGTTGCTAGGGAACCACAGATGGAAATCACCATGGGGCACCACTGCACACCTATTAGAATGGCTGACATCCAAAAATCTGACAGTCCCAAATGAGGGTGGGGCGGGAGGGACTCTCATCGACTGTTGGCCAGAGAAGAAAAATAGCCTGGCCACTTCGGAAGACAGCTCCATGGTTCCTTGCAAACCAAACACTGTCTGACTCATACGACTCAGAAGTTACACTTGGATATATTTACCCTACTGAGCCGAACACTTGTGTCCACATGAAAAGCTGCATGCAGATTTAGAGCAGTTTTTCTGTGATCAGCTAGAGCAGGAAGTTGTTGAAATGTCCCTCAGGCAGTGATGGATAAATAAACCCCACACTCTCACACGACATTCCAGAAAGGCAAAGCTGCGGGACAATACCAGTGCTTGGCAGGGACAGCATTACTACACCATTGCAACCACCTGCATAAAAAAGCCTGTCTTACTTACATTTAGTGTCTTAAGAAGGGGGCAGAACTCAGAGGACACTTGTTCCCCCAGATATCTCTTGGAACTGACTATGCCCTGGAACGACGCTCCTGAGTCAGGCCTCACTCACATTTTTATTCAAACTGGCTTCTCTGGCTTCACTGGGAAAGTTCAAGTTTGGATTCACCCTTAGTTTAACAGCCAGCATTCTCTCCCAATCTTGCTTTTCATCCCTAGCTCTAGAACACCTCGGGTACCCAAAGTCAAGCTTCCTTCCCAATCCTCAAGGTGTTCAGTGAAGATTGGGGCTCTGCCTTTCAGCACCTTGATATGTTAATTCTCGAGCATACCCACATTCATTCATTATTTTTTGGGGTAGAGTACCAAACTGAGGCTCCCAGGAAACACCCAGGTCACAACACATAGTTCATTGAGTTTTCCAAGGTTAATTAAAGGTCATTAGTCCAGAGTATGTCCATTTTATAAAAGTCATTTCTACAGGCAGGGATGGAGGCAGAGGTGGGAGGCAGATGGGACAAGTGGCTCACAGGGGATTTTAGGGCAGTGAAACTACTCCATATGATACATAAAAATAAAGAAAAGAGGGTCAAAAAGACGGCTCAGTGGGTAAAGGTGCTTGGTGCTAAGACTGATTGACCTGAGTTTGAGTCCCAGAACCCATAGGTTGGAAGAAGAGAACTGACTCCCGAAAGTTGTCCTCTGACCTCCACATGGCTCACGCATTACACACCCATACACACACATTAAATAGATGTGGTTTAGAAAAAATTTAAATAAGAAAACTAGTAATAAGGGATGGGTTGGAGTATAGCCGAGTGATACAGGGCTTGAACACCATAAGCAAGTCTCTGCGTTCAGTTCCCATCACAGGGTCACACACGCCTAAGTCACAGGGGAAACGGAGGGAGTGTTTGTGAACTCTCTGCATTATTTTCTCAGGTTTCAACTTTCCTATAAATCTAAATCTTCTGAAACACTAATTCTGTCAGTCCATGAGTACAGGCAGTCTTCAAGTTTTCTAGTGTCTTCTTCAATCTTCAATTTTTCATTGTAGAAATTTTTCATCTTCTTTAGATTTATTCCTGGGAAGGCTGTTTTCGGTTAGTTTTTGAGGCTATTGTGAATGGTATTTCTTTCCTAGCAAGTCAGAGAGATAGATGGATAGATATATAGATAGATGATTGACAGATAGATTGATCTGATTTTTGTGTGAGACGTGTTTACCAGGTTCTGTAGCTTTATTCGTTGTTGTTTTTCTGGTTAGTTGGATTATTGTCTGTTCCCCCCAGCCCCGCCATTAGTATCAGGGATGCACTGGTTCACCGTGGACAAGGGATTACCTAAGGGACTCCTCTCCAGCTCTCTTTATTTTTTTCCTCTTGAACAATTTAATCTTTGTGCTTCCATGACTGAAACTTTCTTCCTCTCTGTAATGTAAACCTTAAGTTTCTTCTGTAGTGCTGCTTAATGGCCATGACTACCTCTGTTCTTGTCCTGAAATGTTTTTATTTCCCCATCAATCTTTTAAAATATTTTATTTATTATTTTTATTTATTTAGTCTTGGTCTTTTTAAGACAGGGTCTCCCTGCAGCCCCAATTGGCCTGGAACTCACTATGTACATCAAGCCGGCCTTGATTCACAGAGATCCGCCTGCCTTTGCCTCCCAAGTGGTGGGATTAAAGCATCTGCCACCATGCCCAGCTCCTATTATTTTTCTGTAAGAATGTATTGCTTACATGTATGTAAGTGTAACCTCGTTGTGCAGTGCTCGTAGAGGTCAGAAGAGGGCATCAGATTCTAATGGAACTGGAGTTACAGATGGTTATTAGCTTCGACGTGAGAGCTAGGAACTGAACCTGGGTCCTCTGCAAGAGCATCCAGTACTCTTAACCATTAAGCCATTTCTCCAGCCCCTCCTCATCAATTTTAAAAAGACAGATCTCTAGGACATAATCTAACAATCTTGCCTGGGAGTTATTTACTTTCAGAACTCAAAATACATCATTCTACAGCTTTTCAAAATTGTGCGTGTGCATGTGTGCATATGTGCCATGGACTACATTTGGAAGTACATACGTACATATGTCAGAGAACAACTCTCCAATGTTCTCCCCTTCCACCACAGGTTCCAGGGATTGAACTCAGACCATCAGCTTGTGTGGCAAAAGCATTTACTGCTGAGCCATCTTGTTGGCCCACTTTCCTGGCATGTACAGTTGTGGAGGAGAGCCCTGATGCCACTCTAATGTGTTTGCCTTTGTAGGTGGGTGGGTTTCACATTGTTTCTTTGCTTTGCATTTCTGATGTCCTGGCTAATATGCCATGGAAGTTTCTCTGATCATGTCTGTGTGGGGTTCTAAATTCCTCTTGTACCCGGATGTCTGCTCCTTTCTCTACTCTGGGTAATTATCTCTTGCAGCTTCATTGACTAGATTCTCAGTGCTCTTGGTTTTTAAGCTAGCTCCTTCTGTCAGATGGTTTCTTTGGTTGGCCTCTTGAACAGACCTCGGACTTCTTGGACACTGTAGTCATGTGTGCTTATCTTTTAACTGATATTTGGATGCTGTTTCCTCAGCCTTGTCCTCTGTTCTTGATATTCCTTCTTCTATTCAGTTGAGTACATTGGAGATTTTTTCCACTCTGAGTTTTTTATACTGAATTATTTTATTTCCAACATATCTATTTTGTTCATTTTCAAAATCTCAAATTCCTTCCTGAGTTTTTCTGCCAAGTTTATGCTGGTTTTCTCGTCCATTTTGTTGACTTTTTCCTCTGAGGTTCTGACTTTCTCTGGGTCCTGGACTAAAGCCTTCCATTTGCTAGTATCCTCTTTGGGGTTACTGATCATGTTTACTGGTAGACCTCTGAACTCTTCATCCAGTATTTTGCCGTCTCATACCTCTGGATTGATTGGTTGCGGAGTTAAGATCTCTTGGAGGGTCCTCTGCCTCATTTCTGTGTTCCCTTTGTTTCTGTGCTATGATTTGTGCATCTGTTGGTTTGGGTTCTCTTCTACCTTTGTTTAGGAATCGTCTATGAGCAGCCCACTCTTGAGGACTCAGTCTCCAGCACCACTCAGAAAGAGGAAATCAAACTGTGTAGCAGTGAAAACCTCAAACCGATGACACACACAGAAACACACTGAAAATTGGTTAAAATAACTGACACAACAACATTGATCCTAAGATAGAAAATGTCTAAACCAGACATAGCAGATTATACTATGAAGTTAAAATTTTAGAATGTAGGATTCTGGAGACATGGCTCAGTGCCTAAGAGCACTGGCTGCTCTTGCAGAAGATCCAGGTTCAAATCCTAACACCCACGTGGCAGCCATCTGTAACTCCAGTTCCAGGGAAAATGACCTCCTCTTCTGACTTCTGTGAGCACTGTAGAACACAGGTACACTTACCTACATGCAGGCAATACGCTCATACAAAATAAAAATAAAGAAACCAGCCAGGTATGGAGGTGCACGCCTTTAATCCCAGTCCAGAAGTAGGCAGATTTCTGTGAGTTCAAGGCCAGCCTGGTCTATACAGAGAGTTCCAGGCTAGCTGGTACTACAGGGAGACCTGTTTCAAAATGACAAATAAATAAGTAAGTAAATAAATGAACTAAAAAAGAGTTTTTTAAAAAATTCAGAATGTGTAAATAGTAACTGAGGAAAAGGGGAAAGGAAATTGGGACATGAGAAAGGAAGTAGATTAAAGAAATGAGAGGAAAAAGCTAGGAAGTGGAGAAGAATGTGATGGGAGAAAAGAGCAAGAGAGGGGAAAACAGAGAAAACCAATGGAAGATTTCCCAATGGTCAGAATGTTTAGAAACAAAATTACCCTAATATAGAAAGGGATTAAAAAATAAAAATGTCAGAGCTTTTAAGAAAGACAATCAAAGTCAAAAAGCTAGTAAGAGTAGAGTGGAAAGAAAAGGGAAGGGCCAATGAGATGGCTCAAGTCAAGGCACCTGCCACCAAGCCTGATGATCTGTTTAAACCCAGGACCCACATGGTGGAAGCAGAGAACTGGCTTCTAAAGGCTGGTGTCTGACCTCCATACTCAGGCAGTGCTGCGTGCACACACACACACAATAAATGTAAAAAAAAATTTTTTTTTAAAGGGAGAAATAAAGTGGCAACTGGCTTGGCTACATAGTGAGACGTTGTTTCAAAACAAACAAACAACCACTTGCATAAACCAGGAGTGGTAGCTCCCACCTTTAGTCCTAGAGGAGAGGCAGAGGCAGAGGGAACGCTGTTGCAGGCCAGTCTGGTCTATGTAGCGAGTTTCAGGCCAGCCAATACTGAGACCCTGTCTCTAATAATAATAATATTATAGATTTTGTTTTATTTTATTCATACAATAAAGTGAGTATACCATTAAAAGTAGTATAAAAAAAGAGGAGAAGGAGAAAGAGGAGAGAAGAGGAGGAAGAGAGGAGGAGGAGGAGAGGATGAAAAAGAGGAAGAGAGGAGAAGGAAGAGAGGGAGGAGGAGGAGGAAGAGGAGAAGGACAGAGTGAAGGAATAAACAGCTTCTTTCTTGAAAATCAGAGGCCGCCATTATATGCAGAGGCAGAGGGATGGCCATGTGTACTACGTACTTTCAGTAGCTTTTGCTTCTGTATTGGACAAATGTCTGTGTGTCTCCTGGAGCTATCTTCACTTTAGTAGTGTCCCCTCTTTGTATACTGGGGGCCTCTGCTGGCCACAATTAGCTTTGTAGTCTGTGGGCTGTGCAAGGTCTCTGTTTCCAAGACTCCTCAGATGGCAGGCCCTGAGGTGGCTAATATTCTCGCCGTGGGGTGTCCCCCAAGTGCGCTGCAGTGGGGAAAGTGACCACAGCGCTGAGTCAGTCCAGGCAGGGGTTCTGTCTTTGTACTCCTAAACCCCAGCAATGAACAGCAAGAGACTGGCTCCAGAGGGTGATCCACCTGCTAACCTCAGGACTGCCCCTCCTGAGTTCTCTCAGGCATCTCTCCTGGCTACTGGTTGCTAAGCAACCCTTCCCTGTTCCCTTCACGTCTGTGATGAGCCTCTAGCCCCGTGCTTCTCGGCTTGTCATGGCCTGGCCCTCCCACTCCACACCTGCCTTCCCATGGGTCTTACCCCAAGCCTGTGGCAGGTTAAATGCAGGTTCCTTGACCTGTGGCTGTTCCCTGTTCCCAGGTCCCCAGAGTAGCTCAGTCTTAAACAATAGGTTCCCTCTTAAAGAGATGCCTGGCCACTGCCTCTGAGTTCTGTAACGACAAAACAGGATTCCTGTCCACTGCTGACCTATCTGCTCACTAAAGCCTACAACTGCATGCGGCATCGAGGGTCTCTTCTCCCCAGGGCCTTGTGACTGTCCCCTTGGATGAGGCCTCTGTCTCCTCACCCTCCCTCTGCTTGAGAGCTGGGTGGCCGGAGCTGTGCTCCGTGTGGCTTCATGTCAGCTCGTTGCCTGACTCCTGTTCTTGGCCCACCATCCGTTTTTCTCAGCAATCTCCTACTACTATTCTGTGCTGCCCTTGTCAAGCTCCAAAGCTTTCTACCTATGGATGGAGTCTATTCTTCCTGTTTAACCTTTGTGTGTGCCACAGTCGTGTGTGGAGTCAGAGGACCACCTCCAGTGCCAGTCCTCACCTCCTACCTTTTTGAGGCTGGGTCCCTTGTTCATTGCTGGCCTGTGAACTTCCGGGGATTCTCCTGTCCCCTTTTGCCATCTCGCCTTGGGTGCCCTGGGGTTACAGATGTGCACTACTGTGTCCTATGTAGGGTGCTAGAGATCCAAATTGGACCCCTCACTCTTATACAGCAAGTACTTTACCCACTGGGCCGTCTCTCTGCCTCAGTCTATTCTCTCTCACGCTGACTCTTCTTAAACTAATCCTGTGGAGACAGCTTCCGGTTTTCTGTGATTCCAAATGATGCCTCGGTGGCAAACTTATCACACGTTTCTGGGACACATATTAGCCTCTTGCTCTAGAGGAACTAGGGGCTCAGCTATTTGTCAATGGACAAGTGTGAAGGGGAGGCTGATTGTTTGCTTGTTTTGGTCTTTTTGTTTAAATAGTTCATTATTTTTATGTGTATGAGTGTATTGCCTGCATGTGTAAGCACACCCGTGTGTGCTGAGCCATCTCCAGCCCTTTATCAACATGTTTTTAAAAATTTACTTAAATATCTTTTTTATGATTTTTAAAGTTTTATTTTTAATTTTTGCCATGCTGGGGATTCAATTGAAGAACTTGCTTGCACGAGGCAAGTGCTTGACCTCTGAGCTGCACACTTATTTCTTATGTTAATAGACTAATCAGAACTGTATAGTATGCATTTATGAAGATTTATGATATATGGTGCTATAGGATTCCTTTCATATTATGTTTTCAATTCTTCTACAGTATTTTGCATTAGAAATAACTGCATATTCTTGAATGTCAGAGGGCTTCCGTGGTAGTTTAAAGGCAAATGTCCCCCGATAGGTGCCAAGTATTTGAACACTTGGCCCCAGTTGGTGGTGCTGTTTCCGAAAGTTTAGGAGGTGTGGCCTCACTAGAGGAAGGGCATTATTAGGGTGCTGGTCTATCAAATTCATAGCCTTGTCCCAATTCCAGTTTCTCTACTTTCCACATGTGCTTGAAGACGTGAGCACTCAGCTCTCTGTTCCAGCTGTCTTCTGTCAGGCCTTCCCCTCCATGACAGATTCTTAACCCTCTGGAACCATAAGCCCAATACATTCTTCCTTCTGTAAATTGCCTTGGCCATGGTGTTCTATCACAATATAAAAGTAGCTAATGAAGTTGCTTAACCCAGTCTGAAAGACATCTAAGAAACTCTTCAGTCATCTCCATTGATTACTGGCTTTGGTATACTTAGGCATAGTCCTGATTTTATATTTTACATTTACCATGCTGTTTTGTTCTTTATTTCATTTTTTGATTCTAGTTTTCTACTGGTATCCTTTAACTTTAAACTCACTGTTTTTCCTATCAAAATATAGAGCTGGTCAAACTATTGCTCATTCCCCTGAGAATTCCTACTAGTGTGGCTGGTAGGAAGGTGGTGACTTGGAGATTAAAGAGCATCCTTAGCAAAGATGTATTTCCTGTCATGTCTGGGACTGAGGGTAGGGGAGAAATAGTGTGCCTTGTGCACCATTTTCATCTAATCTCTCCTTTACTGTAAGGGAAATTAACTGAGAAAACTTATTTTGAAACAAAAAGATGGGAAGAAAGAAGGCCATCATGAAGGAAAGGGCTAATCTGAGATGGTCAGTGCTGGGGTGCAGCTGATTTGGGGTCTTAGGTCTTTGTAGGTGCTGTAAGGTAACACCCCGTGGCACGTGTTAGACTCCTCGTGTATGGGTCGACACTCGGCAAGGTGACAGAAAGCCTGAAGAGTGACGTGGCAGGTTTGCCTTTTGGCTAACAAGTGATCACGATGGCCAGGAGCCAAGTCCTACCAGGAGATTAACAGGATCTGAGCTTGTTTGTGTCTGACATAGTAAAGTGCATAGGAAAGGAAAATGACTGCCAAGGAGGAGGACTTAAGCACACATCCCTAGAAGCAAGAAGCACGTCACCCCCGGCTGTCAGGGAGTACCAGGTAGGTCAGGAAGCAGAGGGAAAATCAGAGCAAGGACATTTACTGTAGCTGTGTAAGAAAGACCAGTGCAAGCTGAGGCTCAGCAAGTCCGAACAACCTCATGGGCTCCAGGCCCAGGCCTGTCTCTGGTTGCCTACCACCAGGCCCAGGGATGATCCAAGGATTAGGACCTAGCTAGATAAGAGCCAGTGAGAGCCAAGAGATTCGGACATGGACTTCAGATTAACAGGTTTATGTGGGAGAGACATACTACCAGGCTGTCGGGGACTCTCTCTAGGGATCAGCTGGCCCTGAGAGGAACCATCTCAGCTCAGAGTGGAAACAAAAGTCAGGAAACAGGCCAAAGTGAGGAAAAGTGCAAAAGGCTAGAGCGGGATGCTACTTGTTCTCTAAGAGGGTCCATAGGCGCTTCAGAAGGCAACTCACAGGGACTGGGAGGTGGCTCCGTCGGTAAAGTGCTTGCCTCCAAAGCATGAGGACCTGAATTTGATTCCCACATTAAAAAAAAACAGGCATAGTGGTGCGTGTTTGTGATCCCAGTGCTGAGGAGGCAGACACAAGAGGATCCCTGGGGCTCCCTGGCCAGCCAGCCCAGCCTATGTTGAACCTCAGGCCAGTGAGACTCTCTCAAAACATAAAATGCATAGCTCCAGAGGAATGACCCCTGAGGTTGACCTCTGGCCTCCACATACATACATACACATGTACAAAGGCACATACACAGCAGTCCACAAAGGTCAGAACTCAGTCTTCTAATGTTCAGGGTTACAAATGCACACTCTTACTCAGGGACAGAGAATTGTGTTCCCAGCAAGAACATCTCGCCTCTCAGCTTCCGAGTTTTAACAATAACATAAGAGCAGATGTCTGTGAAAGATTTTTTTTTGCAGAAGATATTTTTAATTAGTGAATTTACATAGAAAACTTCATAAAGACCAACAACTTAGATCACACTGCACAGTTACATTTAGCACTTCATCTCCATTTCAATGAATAAAATAATGAAAACTCCAAGCTAGTGGAGATAAGCCCAGCCAGGCCAGCCTGCTCTTTCAGGAACTTGATGCCTGCTTTCCATTTCTGTGGCTGATGGAGACAGCTCCCCCTACTGGTGAGCTTCCAGAAGCAGAAGAAGAGAGTAGCTGCCAGGCCCTTGCAGGCTCTGACTCAGCCAAGTCCAGCATAGGCATTCCACAGCAGAGATAAGAAGCCAAGGCTGCCCAGAGCCAGCATCTGACCTCACTGAAAGGCCTCTGCTGGAGGCCTAAGAAGCAAGCAGCACCTGAGATACCGGGGACACTGCCACCCTTCCCTCTGTAGTCTTGGCAACTGTATTTGCTGCAACACAGGAAACTGATATCTAGGATGGCAGTAATTCCCAGGACAGGATGTCCCTATCTTCATCACCATCCTAGTGGAGTTGTTAGTCAGAGCCTAGGCCTGGGTAGTCCTGGCAAGCTAGGTCCAGCCACCTATCCTCAACAGGTCAAGTAAAGACAGTTAATAGTGAAGAGAGAGTATCTATGTCCAATGTGACCAAGTCAGAAAGAAAGGGACTGGAGAGACGGCTCAGTGGCTAAGGGTACTTCCTGCTCTTCTGGAGGACCCCGGCTGGGTTCCAGCACCTACATAGGCAGTTTAAAACCACCTGTAATTCCCATTCCTGGGGATTCAAAGCCCTCTCCTGGCCTCCATCAGTATCCACATAGATGTGGCATACACTCACACAGACACACATACATATACATAAATAAAAATAAGTCTTGAAAAAAAATATACCAGTGTGGCTGGAGAGATGGCTCAGCAGTTAAGAGCACTGGCTGCTCTTGCAGAAGACCTAGGTTTGAATCCTGACACCCGCATGTCAGCTAACAACTGTCCGTTAACTCTAGTTCCTGGGGCTCCAATGCCCTCTTCTGACCTCCACAAGCACTGCACCACACGGGTGTACTTACATCCATGCAGGCAATATACTCATGCACATAAAATAATAATTAAAAGATAAATAAAATATTAAATAGAAGGGAAGAGGTAAGCTTAACAAACCAGCCCTGACGGGGCTGTGGTCCCACCCATGATCGAGGCCTGGCTTAGTTCCAGTCTCTCCTGCAGGGTGATCTAACCAGTTATCAGAACTGTATGAAATCTCTTTCCAAGAGACAAGTTCCCCCTTCTGGCTGGCATCAGGCTCAGCCTCTTCCCTCTGCCAGCATGAAAATTTGGGAGAAATTTCAGTTTCTTGGGGTCCATTGCTCAATAGTCTGAAGTCAAAGGGAGGGGCATGCGTGTCTCTTTAGAATAGCTCCACTCCTGCAGGAGAGGAAATAAAGAAGTCAGTGGCTGAGGGTTCTAAGCCACTTTATAAGCCTCCAACTGTGTGAGCCACCCTCCATCCCCTTGCCCTGCACTGGGACACGCCAACTCTCAGCCTTTGTTCTTTAAGACCAATCAGCTCAGAAGACCTAAAGAAGGTGGAAGGAGAGGCAGAGATGGCACACGGGAGAGAAGACCCCAACAAAACAGCCACCACTTGCTGATGCCTGGATCAGTGGCTGTGGAAGTAAAGACAAAATATCCTGCCTCTGCCCTCAGGAACTCCGGCTTGTATGGCTCCTGAATGCAAACAACTGCTTCTGGTCCAGCGTGAAGTACAGTAACCAGAGTCCGGTTAAGTGCAGAAATAGCACAGTGCGGTGTCTGAGGGGGCTCGAAAGCAGAGGAAGGGTGTCAACAGGCACAGGGGTGGGAGAGGATTGATGTTGCAGCCAGAGAGAGAAGAGACCAACAGGCAAGGGTGCTGAGTGCAAGTTCTGTTAGGTGAGCCAAGTCTGGAATCTTCCTCACCTGACATGACCACTGTCTTGAACCACACGAGGGTCCACTCAGTGGAGAGACTCCCCCATTCACCTGTTCCAAGTGGCAGGCCGTGCTCTGGGGGATGGCAGTCCCCTAGTTATTTCAAGAGAGGGGCATTTGTTCCAGTATGTTTTCTGTAAATAGGAAGCAGAGGTGGTAGCCTTCCACCACAGTCCCGGAAGCCCAGCAGCCCCCACTCCCGACAGGCTTTAAGCCCCACAGTTGTGATCTGAATGTGAAATGTCTCAATACTTGATCCCCAGTTTGTGGAGCTGTTTTGGAAGGTTGTAGATTCCTTAGGAACGTCTCCTCACTGGAGGAAACAGGCCACTAGGGGCAGGTCTTGAGGTTTTATATCCACATCTCATTTCCTGTCAGCTCTCTGCTTCCTGGCTGTGGATACAGTGCAACCAGCAGCCTCACTTCCACGGCCAAGGCTTCCCTACCGTGATGGGCAGTAACCCTCCTCAAACCGTGAGAAAAAGTAAGCCCTTCCTCCCTTACATTGCTTCTAACCAGGCATTTGGTAGAAAAGTAACTAAAACAGCCCTGGAGCCACTCTGCCATCTGGGTCCCTATCCTAGCTGGAAGCCCGGGCAGTCTCAGCGCCTGCTCAGAGCAGTCAGGTAGTTCCTAGAGCCCTCCAGAGTCCCTGGGCACAAAGGCACTTTGGGTCAGCTTTTGGGGGCGAGGTATCACTCTCCCTCCTGCACCTCCTATTTCTATTCAAAACTTACTAGCTGGCCGGTGGGAGAGGTCAGCTGTGAGCTAGAAAGAACTGGCTCCCAGGAATTGAACTCTGACCACAGGTGCACCATCGCATGTATGCCTGCACTTACACACGCATGAATAAATCAAGGGGGTGTGGTGGTGTGTGTGCCTTTTAATGCCAGTACTCCAGGCAGATCTCTGTGAGATAGAGACCAGCCTGGTCTACACACTGAGTTCCAGGTTAGCTGAGGCTACAAGGAGATCTAATCACAAAACAACACAAACAAAAGAAACCCAAACCTTAGCAGCAAATGTCTTTGCTCTTCTAAGTAACACAACTGGTATCTGTGAAGTGGATTCCAGCACACTGACACACTGGTGTTCAAGGCAACAGCACTCACTATAGACTATAGGTAGAAGCCACCCCACTGACACCCCATTGACAAGTAGATGGGTAAAATGTGTTCTGCCCATGTCACCCAGCCTTAACGGAGCTCTACTCCCTACCTTGCTCTGGTTGAACCTTCTGGACTTGATGCTGAATGAAAAAGAGTCAGTCACAAAGGGGCAAATGCTGTGAGGCACCTGGGGGGTCAGAGTCATAAGCAGCAGCAGAGCAGCTGTGTGAGACTGAGGGACAGAGGGGTGGAGTTCCTGAATGGGTGTCTGGTTTCAGCTTTAAGTGGTGGGAAGGGATGTCTGGGCGCTCACATAGGAGCGAGTACTGTACAACTAGACCGTACACTTAGAAGTGGCTAATACGGCAGTGTACAGGGTGCACATCTGTCATCCAGCGCTCAGGAGGAGAGGGAGGGAAGGAGACTTTGGAGTTCAAGGCTAGCCTGGGCTACACAGCAAAAGCCTACCGTTAAACATTTTTTAATTACATTTATTTATTGTGTGCATACTCACATGCACATGTCAGAGTGAGGAGGTCAGAGGACTACTTTTGAGAGTCAGTTCTTGCCTTGCACCATGTGGGTCCCAGGAATCAAACTCAGATCACCAGGCTTGGCAGTGAGCACCTTTACCTGCTGAGTCATCTACGATCCTATCTTTAAAAACAAACAAAAACCTTGGCTAAAATATGGGTGGTAAATATATACAGGACTGAAGAGATGGCTCAGTGGTTAAGAGCACTGGTTGCTCTTGCAGAGGACCCAGGTTCAGTTCCGAACACCCATACGGTGGCTGACAACTATCCATAATTCCAGTTTCAGGAAGTCTGATGCCCTCTTCCGGCCTCTGAGGGCTTTGCACAACACAGGTACACTTACATACATGCAGGCAAAACACTCATACACATAAAATAAAAATAAATTGAAATGTTTTACTACCATATTTTTTAAAGGAAGGTTTCTAGATGGTCTTAGCAAAGATAGTAATCTCTGACCTTTAGTCTCATCATCTTTAATAAGAGGGCTTGGGCCTGGGACTTCTGTCTCTGCAGTCTGACATGGTAACCGCAATAGGCAGATACCTGGCAGACAGGATCTCACCATCAAACCAACAGAGTTCACACCACTAGTCTCTTGCCCATCTCTCTTTCCTCAACTGTATCCAGAGGAAACCTCGGTGTACAATCTCCCCCCTCTGCAGACCCCTCCACAGCCCTGGCTCGGCTGGCTTCCAGGCCCGTCCCTCCTTCCGTGCTACAGCAGTCTCCCTGCTCTTTACCCTCTCCCATCTCCATCCTTTCCAGCTCCCTTCCTCCCACACACTCCTCAGGGTCCGGGAAAAGACAAGAACCCCTAAGGCTGGTGCCTTGTCAGTATGGCTAGACACAGACACTCCTGAGAAGAGCTGGGTGGGGCGCTGCACACCTGTAACTAACTCCAGCGCTTATGAGGTGAAGGCAGAAGGATCAGAGTTTGAGGTCATCCTCAGCTACACAGTGAGTCTGAGGTTGGTGGGACTAGATGAGACCCTATCTCAAAGAACACATAAGGCTTCCTCAGAACCCAGGTTCCATCCCATCTCTCTCTTAGCCCAGGGAGGGCTCATCAGTGATATCTCTTGTATCCCAGGCTTGATCATCCAAAGAGAAGTATCACGTTCAGTGTTCTCACTGAAATCTCACTAACCAGAGAAGACAAACTTTAATCATAGGAAGAAACACCAAAGTCTGTCATGGACAGACTCACGTCCTCTCATCCCCATTGTCCTCCATTTTGCTCCACAGAGCATCACTTATAATGTCCTCCCAGCTCAGCATGCTAAGTCCTAGGCCACTGCATGTTCTCCAGACCCACTGAGTTCCCCTAAGAACTCTTTACTATCTCCCTGACCCTCAGCATTCTGCTCCCTGTAGATAGAGGAGCACATGCGCAGTTTCTTCGTTATGCTGGGTTAGGGGACTGAGGCGCGGCCTGTGACCATTCTGTGACTTTTGCCAGTTTCACTCTGGTTTGGTTTGGTACTGGGCCCAATGAGGGCCTTGAATTTTTGCCTCTTTTGACATTAATAAATCTGTATGCTTTTTTCTCCAATCCATTCTATTCTCTGTTAATTCCACAAACCTTCAAAGGATGGAGGGGAGGATTTTTACCCTTTACTCCAACAGGGCTCAACCAACATGCCTCTTCGTCCAGGAAGTCTTTCCTCACTGCCCAGAGCACCACCTTCTCCCAAGGGAAGACTGTTACAGGACAAACGTCAATGAGGATTTCAGAGGACAGTGCTTCTCTGAGCGTTTATTTGGATTAGAGGGCTTGTGGGCACCGACTTTGAACCCAGAACCTGTAGGACAGGAAGCCCAGATGGCTGCAGCAGCTGTGAACCCCTGAGGAAGTCCCCCTGCCCAGTTCCCTACAGCCTCCCCCACAGTCCCCAATCCCTACAGCCCCTCCCCCACCCACCACATGTCCACACTTCTACCTAGATACCCGCACTCCTGGAGGCTCTATTTCATCCCAAATTCACGTCTGAGCTCCCAGTCAGACCTTTCTAGAGTACACAGGAGTAATTAAAACCCAGGAGGCTGTATTAGTTACCTTTCTCATTGCTGTACAAAACACCTGACAAGACTGAGGGGAGGAAGGGAGGGTTTACTCTGGTTCACAGACAGTCAGAGCTGTCTGCCACGATGGGAAACAGCAGCAGGAACACCAGTGCCGGTCACACGTGTCCACGGCCGGGAAGCGGAGAGGTGTGTGCTGGTGCTCAGTTCTCGGTCTCCTTTTCGTGCGGTCTGAGACCACAGCCCATGTACTAGGGTCATCACAGCAGAGGGAAGCGGCCACCTCACGGAAGCCAGGGGGCCAAGGGTTAGGACGGAAGAGGCAGGAACAAGATATTCCCTTCAAAGGCCCACCTCCTAACAGTCTATCCAGCTCTGAATTCACCAATGGATGAGCCCACTGATGAAGTGACAGCTGTATGATCCAATCATCTCTCAAAATCCCATCAGCTCAAACCCAATCCGTTAACGTATGAGACTTTAAGACATGTTTGTATTAAAACTCTTAACAGTGCCCCTGGCATTTAATCCTGACTGTCCACTTGATGAGATTCAGAATTACCAAGGGAACTTCTGGGCATATCTTTGAGGGAGTTTGTTGCCTGGGCTGAGGTAAGAAGAGCCGCTCTAACCCAGGACAATGGATTCATCCCCTATCCCATTTCCTGTGCCCTGTAGAAATCTTCTCATCCTTCCTCTATTTCTGCTTTGCAGTCAGTCCCTGGTCGGCTCTATCACTACACACAGTAGAAGTTTACCTTGGTTGCAAGCATACTGTGCATTTCTTTTGACCTGGTGAACTGAAAACTCAGAATAATTATTTCAAGATTCATCTGCAGAGCAGCAGTGGTCACTGCTTTTGTCTATGAGCAGTCAGCGCCCTCCAGAGGGCACTGTACCTTTACCGTCTGAGAGTTGCATCTGCTCTCTGTTCTTGACAACACTTGACACTGTCAAGCTTTCTCATTTTAGCCAGTGGAGTAGTTGTGCAATAGGGCCATCTGATTTCTTACCTTTCATTTTTCCTAGTAACCAGTGAAGCAATGTGCTGTTTGTGGATGACCCCATCACTGATCTAACATTCCACTGCCTCTCTCTAACCTATTCTTTCCTTACTTTACCCTAATTTCTAGGACCAGAGATCTGAGAGATAAACAATTTGTGGTGGAAACTCAAACCACTCACCAAATAGTGGCAATTTCCTTGGTGCCAACACATCTCTGCACAACCACTGCCAGAGTGACAATCGTGGCCAAGACCACAAGCTGCACAAACCCCTAACTCTTACTGTGTCCTTACCTCTATAACCCCGAGCTATGGCTGACACCCCAAAGGCAGCACTTAGATCACTAGAACCTCTGTGCTGTGTCCTCAGCACAGCCTCACTGAGAACAAGCTCCTGCCTCCTTCTGTACTTGGTCTTCGGGGATGAGTGACCAGCCAGGGTCTCAAGCCCTGGCCAGGACTTTGGCCTGGATTCCAACAGCACGTGAACACGCCAGTGTTTCCGTCCCCTTCCTGTTCCCACTGTACGGCCTCCTCTCCGAATGAAAACCTGCTTCCTTTTCTCCTCGACCTGGGAGTGCTTGGCTGGGTCCTCCAGCAGTATGTCTTTCATTCTAACCAACCAGCCAGCTGCTGCCCAAGACAGCCGCACCCTCTACACGCCCCCAGGTGGATGTGTGAGTCCTACCTGCTCTGCACCCCTCACCAACACTTGGTGTGGCCATCGGTTTTAGCGCTGGAGGAAGTCTGCAGTGGAGCTGTCCCTTGGTTCTAAGCTGCGCTCTCCTAGTGACTAATGATACTGGCTGTCTTTTCAGCAGTGGGTGTATCTTGTTAGGTTAAGTGCCTATTTAAATGACATTTACAAAGAAAACAAATTCAAGAGTTAAATCTGTGATGAAATTGCTTCATTAATTTAATTTAATCTCGATGGTTTACTTCACTGTTTAGAGCTATTATTATGTTAAAATTTATGTTTGTATGTCTGACACATACTCTCCTAGGATTACAGGCAGTTGTGAGCCACCTGACATGGGTGCTGGGAGCTGCATCTGGTTCTCTAGAAGGCAGTGTGAGTTCTTAACCTCTGAGCCGTCTTGCCAGCCCCCACGTCTACTTTTAATGTTTAAAAAATGACGGTAGCTGGGTGTGGTGGCGCATGTCTTTAATCCCAGCACTCAGGAGGCAGAAGCTGGCCAGCCTGGTCAACATAGTAAGTTGGGAGCTGGGGCTACAGGGAGACCCTGTCTCAATAATAAGAACAACAACAGGAAATAAGGACACGCAATCCAATCAATAAATAAACTGAATAATCTTAAAAAGAAGAAATAATACATGAAAAAAATACATGTAAAAATACAGTAAATATATGAAAAAAAGTTCTTCAACATGTTTAGCTATTAGGAAAATGCAAACCAAAACTACACTGAGAATCTAGCTCATCCCAGTCAGAATAGCTATCATTTAAAAAAGGATAATTGCTGGCAAGGATCAGGGTGGGCAGAAGGAACCCACAGACATTGACAAGAATGTAAATTAGTCCAGCCACTATGGAACTCGGTACAGAGGTTCTTCAAAAAACTAAAAGTAGAACTACCAGAGGATTTGGCTACACCACTCCTGGGCAAACATCCAGAGGACTCCACGTCAGCTTACTAGAGTGATAACCTGCATACCCATGTTTATCTCCATAGTGTTGACAACAGACAAGATGAACAGACTCAGCCAGTCAGCTGAGGGGCCTGTCAATGGATGAATGATAAGGAAAATGTGACATATATGAACAATGAAGTATTATTCGGCCATAAAAAAGGATGAAATCATAGTATGTGCAGGAAAATTGATGGACCTGGAAATCATCATGTTAAACAAAATTAGGGGGATTCAGAAAGACGAGTGTCACATGTTTTCTTTCATATGTGGAAGGAGGGGATAAAAGTAGAAGAGAAACTGCTAAAGGGGAGAGAAGCAGAGGGAGGAGACAGGAGGGGGTAAGGAGGGCGGATGTGACCAAAGCACCATAAATGCATCAATGAAATTCATTATTTTTGTACAATTAATGTATGCCACCAAAAATGGGAAATGATGGTGAAATACAGATAACATAGAATTCACTACATTTGAGTATATAATTCAGAGGCACTAAGAACTGTTGGTGGAAAGTGGCTTCCGCCTTGCTCTTCACACCTCTGAGCTGAGCAGACCTTTGCAACAACAAACAACTTAATTGTAAAGCAAACAGAAGCTCAATAACATGTGTACCTCCTGTATAAATGGGAGGCGCCCAAAGAGTGAGCAAATTTTAAAGAGCCAGCTTAGAAAACTGGGCTGGTGTGGAAGTCAGGCAGGCAAGCATAGGGACTAGTTTACAGACCTGGGACTCTGCTTGGTCTGGGCTACACACACACCCCACTCTGAACAACACACCTGGCAACCTGTTGACAATGTAGGACCACCTCCTGCACAGACCTGCAAGCACACCCCACTTTGAACAGTGGAGTAAGTTTCTTCTCCCCTTGATGACCATCACACTTGGGTTCTACTCAGTCTTACTCTGCTTTTATCTGGTAAGAAGGTGTGTGTGTGTTGGAGGAGGGATCTGGCCTAGACTGGTTTTAGGTGCATGTGCAATAAAGCAAAATTGTGTCCCCCAAGTGAACTTTTAGGGAGAAACTCCTACTTATCATCTCTCATG
Organism: Eospalax fontanierii; assembly: GCA_035773235.1. Lineage (NCBI taxonomy): Eukaryota > Metazoa > Chordata > Mammalia > Rodentia > Spalacidae > Eospalax > Eospalax fontanierii. Next base: position 53,763,612 of record CM069542.1, on the reverse strand, counting down.
CCTATGCTTAATTGGGTGTGCATATGATTAAAACCAGATGAATTATGGGACGGGACATGCCCAGTATAGGAAATAGTTACATAACTTAATTTGTCAATGAAGACAGAAAACCACCTTCACTATACCCCTTAGCAATCAAACTCCTCTTAAACTCCATCCAAGAAAACCTCCAATAATAATGGCGTGCCTGGCCTGCTGTCAATACTATGTATTTCTGATCTGCACTACCAATTGTTTTAATAAAGTTGCCTTGCTACTTTTGTAAATCTGTGTGAGCCCTCACGTCAATCCTTTGAGTAAGAGGGCAAAAACCTGGAAACACCTGAGCCAGACCCTGATCACAGGCTACAAAGGTGCGTAGAACCAGGTCTCTCCACCCTGGACTGAGGCACCTCTGAAAAGGCAGATTTCAGGGCTGGAGAGATGGCTCGGTGGGTGAGAGGGTACACTGTTCTTTCAGAGGACCCAAGTTGGGTTCCCAGTACCCACATCAGGTAGCTCCCAAATGCCTGTAATTGCAGCGTCAGGGGATCTGCTCTCCTGGCATCGGGGGCACTGCATTAGTGTACATGCCCACATAGAGACACACAACTTTAAAAGTAAAATTTAAAAAAGATTTCCTTTATAGATGCAAACTTACCTTACCAAGGGGTCAATTCTGTTTTGTTGAGCTTCTCCTGGACCTGCAGTCTCTCAAAATATCAGCTGGAAATAATCTTCATGCCACATTAAGGTACACTTTGGGATGTCGGATTTAGTTTCCTTCAGTATAGTCCCACTGTTGTGCAAACATCTCCAGACTTCTTCCACTCGTGCACCTGTGGGCATGTGGGCAGCCTCCTCCTTCTGGCTATTCTAATTCTGCTGTTCAAGTGCCTTATTAATTGCAATTTTTTTCATAATTTTGTGTATGATATGTGTGTTTATGTTCTGTGCACATATGTGTGCATGTGTAGAGGCCAGAGGTTGGGTGTTTTCCTTGATCACTCTCCACCTTGTTTTGGGGGGCAGAAATCTCTCACTGAACCTAGAACATAACTTACCAGTTTCACTAGACTGGCAGACCAGCCAACCCCAGGGACCCTCCCGTATCTGCCTCCCCAGCACTGGGGTCACAGGCTTGTGCTGCCAGCCCTGGCTTTTTACAAAGTGCTTACAAAGCAAGCACTTTCCTGACTGGGCCGTTTCCTTAGTTTCTCCACCTTTTTTAAAGGCAAAGTGTCATGTGGTCCAAGCTGGTCTCAACCTGGCTATATGGTCAAGGATGACTCTGAACTCCTGAACCTCCTGCCTCTACCCCCAAGTGGTAGGATTACAGACACGTGCCTCCTACAGCAACTTTTTTTAATTGTCTTGTAATGATTATATCGCATCGCATACAGTAATACCTGACACATGGCAGGCATTTAACAGAACAGCCAAATGACGCAAGGCAGTGGGTGAAGGAGTGAATGCCCAACTGGGCACAACTGAGACAGCACTGAAAATCCCTGGGTGCCAGTCATGGTCTCTGAGGGAAGAAGTGACCTGCCCAGGACTTGAAACCAGACACGCCTCTGCCCTGAGTCTGTCACCTTTGTGTCAGTCTGCTGTCTCATTTGGGAGGCCAGCTGCCTGCCATCCCTGAATGAGTAACCAGATAGTGACCCAGGAGACACAGCTGAGGCCTCTGACAGAAGGAATTCCTTCCTCTGGGACAGGTGAGGCCTATGCACTGCCCAAGGCCCTGCAGCTGTGCTGTGATCAGCTGACCCTCTGCTGACTCTGCCAGGTGGGGCTGAGTAGCATGGGGCTGAGGTTTTTGTTGATCTTTTTGTTTTGTTTTACATACCTCTGCTTTGACAAGGAAGGTCTCGCTGTGGAGACCAGACAGCCCTCAAACTCCCGAGCCTCCTTCTTCACCTCCCAGTGCTGGGACAACAGATGTGGGTGGTCATGATTAGCTAACATAAATTTTTAGGTCCCATAAACCCACCAGAAGAGCCTACCGCCGTTAGCATATCTGAATGTTCCAGCCAGCTGCTGCTCCTTCATCGTATGTTTACTTGATGTGAGGACAAGTGTCTGTTTTCTTCAGAGTCATTATGGGTGTGGTGGCAAAATCCTGGAATCTTTTCTTAAAAAAGATTTATTTTTATTTTATGTATATGAGTATATTATAGTCTGCATGTAAGTGTGCCCATGTTGTGCAATGTCCAAGGAGGTCAGAAGAGGGTGTTGGATTCCCTGGAACTGGGGTTACGGATGGTTCTTAGCCACCACGTAGGTGCAGGGAACTGAACCTGGGTCCTCTGCAAGAGCAACCAGTGTTCTTAACTGCTGAGCCATTGCTCCAGCCCCGTAAACCCTGGAATCTTAATACTCAAGAGGCTAAGGCAAGAGGATAATGAGTTCTAGGGTAGCCTGAGCTACATAGTCAGATACTGTCTTAAGAAAAAAACGAGGAGGAAGAGGAAGAGAAAGAAAAAAGGAAGAGGAAGAAAGGAGGCACATACTTGTAATTCTAGCACCTGGGAGTCTGAGGTAAAAGGATCATGAATTCCAGGCTAGTCTGAGCTACATGAGTCCTTGTCTCAAAGAACAAGTCACAGAAGGAAGGAAGGAAGGAGTACTGTCTCTGGCATGTCCAAAACCCTGGCCACAGCTTGCTGCTTCCTCTGCACGTCTCTCCCGCATTCCCATCAAATGACCAGCAAAACATTCATGCTACAAATGATGACAGCAGTGGGTGCTGTGACGAGGGGGCGCTTCACGCATCACTCAAGTGCTGGATGCCATTCCATCCATTCCACCAAAAGAAACTGAGACTCAGTTTATCTTGTTTCACCCTTTCCAAGTAACTCTACCCTAGAGTCACATGACGAGGCCTAGGTAGGTGCCAACAGGGGGCTCCTGCTCGGGTGCCACAGGCCCCACTTACCCCAAAAGGGGGAAAAGGATGTCTGAATGACGGCAGAAGGAAGGACTACATGTAAAGGGTCAGACCCTGGACCAAGTGAGCAGGCCCTGGCCTCAAGGGCCCAGGGGTCAGAACCCAAGCAGAGGAAGGAGCAAGTCTGTGTGAGAAAGGGATAGACCTCAGGAAAGGCGAGGAGGCAGCTGCAAATGGGTCTTGGTGCCCAAGGGGGAGATAAGGGGACAAGCTGGGAGGAGACTGCACGCTGGGAGCCGCATACACACAGAGGAGGAGCTGTGCGGAGTCAAGATGGCCAGTGTGACTGTCAGCCTGACTGGATCAAGATACAGCAAGGGCTGCCAGGCAAGGTGTCAGCAGCCCGTGGCCCCTGCACTGAGGAGGTGGAGGTAGAGAGATGACGTGTTCAAGGCCAACCAGGTTAGATGGTGAGTCTGAGGCTAACCTTGGCTGCACAGACCCTGTCTATAAAAGTCAAGAGAGAAAGAGAGGAAGGGGAAAAGAAGAGGCGGGGAGGGGAGGCGAAGGGAGTGGGGGGAGGGGGGCATTGGTGAGACGTGGAGCATTTGTAGAGCAGTCAGAGTAGGGAACATCCACCCTCAGTGCATCAACACACAAGCTGGGGTTCCAGGATGAACAGAAAGAGAAAAAGGAGGAGGAGAATACGGTGCTTCCTCTCTTTCCTGATCTTGCCACCAGTTCCTGCCACTTTGAGTGAGGCTGGTCCAGGTGCCAGCCCTTTCCCACCACGATGGCCTAAATCTCCTCAAACCTGAGCCAGGCCGAACCTTCCCTACGCTGCTTCAGTCAGGGACTTGGTGGCAGCTCTGAGAAAAGTAACTAGCTCAGCAGGGTTCTCAGTGTGGAGAAAGGAGCTACGGGCAGTTGAGGCACCCGGTCCCAAGGCTGGACTGCAAAGGCACAGCCAGGCTCATTCTTCACAAAGGTACAGGGAGGTGGAGAAGCCAGTGCCAATGCACAGAGGTAAATATATGAGAGAAACTTCACACACGTCATATGCGCTGGCCACTCAGAGGACCTGGGAGTGCAAAAGCCCAATGGGAGTGAACCCGTTTACCACCAGAATCTAGGATCCTCTATCCATCTCTGCTGGAAGAAAGCAGTGCTCCTGTGACAACCGGCTCATGTATGGAGAAGACAAGATGTGCCCAGCAGCTGGGAGTCCAGGTGCATGCCTGGCAGCACCTGGAAGGCAGAGGCTGAGGCAGGAGCATTGCCGTAAGTTCAAGGCCAGTCTGTCTCCATACCTCAAAACCAAAAACTTTAGGCTTGTCAGATGTAAGGGCAGTTGTTGCCAAAGTCTGGTGACCTGAGTCCAATCCCTAGAACCAAAGTAGAGGTGGAAGGAAAGGATGGACTGCACAAAGCGACACCCTGGCCTCCACGTGCACATCTTGACACACGTGTGCATACACACACAATAATAATAATGAAATACGAGTTTTAAAATTTGCCTAGGATATTCCTACACTATCTTGATCCTTAATCCTACAAGTGTAAGCAAGCACTTAAATGTTAATGAGGACATTTCAAACAGACAGAAGCCAGATTAAAGGGGCTCTCCCATGCCTACATCAAGGACAACTGTGGTATCAAAGAAAAAAATTAAAGGAAGCAATACATTACAGTTTATTGAATAAAACAAGAATCCAATGTAAATAGTTTGAGCTCGAGAGATGGCTCAGCAGTTAAGAGCACTGGCTGCTCTGCAGAGGACTGGGGTTCAATTCACAAGACCAACATGGCAGCTAACAACCGACCATAACTCCAGTTCTAGGAGATCCGATGCCCTCTTTTGACCTCCTTGGGCGCTGTACAACATGCATACACTTATATACATGCAGGCAACATACTCATACACATAAAATATTTTTTTAAAACTTTGAGACTTGCAAGATATCAAAGAATGTGTGAACAGGATAGACCCGTTTCAGCAGCCTTTCATGCCAGCACTTGAGAAGTGGAGGCACGAGGATCAGGATTTCAATGCCAGTCTCAGTTCTATACTGAGTTTGAGACCTAGCCTGGGCTACATAAGACCCACAAAAGACATCATTATTACAGAAAAAGTACTTTAGAATGCAGTAGCTGGCAGTTTCCTTCCTGGCAGTGACTGGCCACAGCAGGTGGTATGTGTTGATTGGGATTTTAGTTATGTCCTGAAGCTCATGAGATGCCGGAGTTGCTAAAACTTCAAAGTATTGTAGCCTGTGCTCCCTGGGCTGGGGAGAGGGGACTGCTGGATTATCACAGCCTCCTGGGCCCTACAGAGTTGTGTTGCTTGGTGAGGTCACTGGAGAAAAGAAGCCTGCTCCACAGGAGGCCAGGACCAGCACCTGCAGCAGCAGGGCCTGGGCACCATCGTTTGCACCCAAGCTTAATCTTCTAATACTGAGGTACATAGTATAATGACAGCTAATATTTTCCTTTTCTTCCTAAGGCATCTTGAATAACCAGTCTGTGATACTGTGACTTGTAATGATATATACATCACCTCATTCCTGGCACAGAGCTCATAAAATGCTTGGAATTTCCTACATAGCTATTTATAATTAAGCCCTTTCAACCCGAGTGTATGTTAATGAGGTGACTCCCAAGGATGGAACTGGATCCAGGGAACCAGCATGTGATCAGAGGACCAGTAGGTGCAGCCTCACCGGTGACTGGGGAGATGGAGTTGCCTTCTGAGTCAAGTTCCAGGGGTCATAGAGTTCAAGACTCATGTCCAGGGAACGAGTCTCCTCAATGGAGGAGTTCAGCTTCCACAGAGCTGAACCCATGGAGGCAGAGTACGCAGAGCACTAGAGGAGGCAGTGCTGCCCCTCCCCCACACCCCGACCTGGGCATCTCTTCTGTGTTTGTGATGCTGGGGGCGGAAACCAGAATCTTGAGATGGCTAAGCAGGAACCCTTACTGCTTACCTGTTACTCCAGACTTCTTTTCCTTTTTAAGACAGGCTCTCCATACCTAATCCTGCCTGGTCAGGCTAGCCTTAAACTCGGAGATCCGCCTGCCTCTACCTATCTAGTGCCAGCATGCCCAGCTTCCTCCATATTTTAGGTGTATGGCCATATTGCTTGCAGGAATGTAGGTGCACCCATGTCATGCAAAGCCTGAGGAATCAGCAGGTGTCGGATCCCCTGGAACTGGAGTTACAGATAGGTGTCAGCCACCGTGTGGGGGCTGGGAATCAAACGAGGGTCCCCTGCAAGAGCAGTCTGTGCTCTTGATCACTGAGCCTTCTCTCCAACCCCCTAATTTTTATTTTTATTTTAGTTTTTGTTTTTGGGAGGACAGGGTCTAGCCCCAGTTGTCCTGGAATTTGTTATGCAGACCAGGCTGGCCCCTATCTCATAGAGATCCACTTGTTTCTGCTTCCCAGATGCCAGGATTAAAGGCATTTACCACCACTCCCAGATCCTAGTCCTTTTTAAAAATAATTACATTTATATATTTACTGTGTGCCTGTGTATGTGTGCTTGCACACGCCTACATGATGCATGTGCATGCATCCCACAGAGCGCTAGTGAAGGTCAGAAGACAGCTTGCAGGAGTTGATTCTTTCCTTCTATCATATGGTCCCAAGGGCTCAAACTTAGGTCATCAGGCTTAGCAACAGTCACCTTTACCTGCTGATCCATTCTGTCAGCCCCTATACCCTTTAAAAATTCTTTGTACTGAAATAGAGTCTCACTAAGTTGTCCAAGCGAGGCTCATTCTGTAGCCCAGGCTGACTCTGAACTTGTGCTCGTCCTGCCTCAGCCTCCTGAGTGTCTGGGATAACAGGCCAAATATACCAACACAGCAGCTAAGGCTGGGGATGTAGCTTAGTAGTGTGCTTTGTATGGAACAGCCCTGAATCAGTACCCAGAGCTGCAAAGAGAGACACAGGGCTTCTCTGAGTTCCGGGGGTCTTGAGAACCTCTAATTTGTAGCCAGTCATCCAGAAGCCCATGTCATAACCGGGACCTGAAGCTGACTTGTAAAACTAGAGGCAGGCTAGTGGGATCTCCATGACTCCGGGTAGGGCCAGAACTGATTTGAATCATAGGACACCCAGTTGGTGTTGGAGAATGAGTCACTGTGGGAGAAACCTTCAGGTGGTGTCAGAAATAAACTATGACAGTAGCTGAGACCCAGGCTAGAAAGAAACTGTGTTTTCTTTTCCATTTAAGCACAGCAAAGGATCAGCTGTTATAAAATCACCACCACCACTGTCACCTCCCCCAGTGCTAGGAACAGAACCCAGGGACCCTGCCTCACAGGGACATTTCTAACCAAAGCTCTTTCTTTGATGGGATATTTTGGATTCACAATCAGTCACAGTAACCCTTCTTGACTGCATGCCTCATTTCAGAATGGCTTTCCCACTTGCCTTACACATTAGTGTGATGCAGTTGGCAGTCTTGGCTGGCCCATGGCTTGTGTGAACACAGAATGCAAAAGGGCCCCTACATGGCTTCTAAGCCCTGGCAGTAAGAGGCCTCTCTTTGTCCCACCTGATGTTTTTAGAACAAGGTAGTCATGCTGTGGCCTTCAAGGAGGATTAGCAGGTCTATGGAGGGGAGCTGAGGGCTCCAGCAGAAGGCCTCACTACCTGCCAGCCCAGAGGGTGGTCCCCTTGTCTTCCCTAGCAGACTCCCATGTGGCCAGGGGCAGCAACATCAGGGCCCACCTGAACAGGACCCAGATACCAGATCTGTGAGTAAACGGGGGTCTCTTTTGAGTCACTGAGACTTGGAGGTAGGGGCTGTTAGAATGCAAATATAAAAATATTTGCTAAGACTGACCCCTCTGTCCAGCCTAGCTCTAATGAGTCGTCAGTATCATTGTCCTCATCTCTATAACTTTTCTGCATCTTCCTATGAACTGTTACCCTCTCAAAGCAAGGGCCAGGACCCCAGGAAGGGGTGCTGGGAGAAGAAAACAAATTTCACCCATCATCACTGATAGAATGCCCTGGTTGCAGAAAACTAGGAACTGCCACTAATCTTATCTAACACCAAAAATGCTGCCAACCCTTATCTACCTCCGGGACTGCTGGAGACCAGCTGTTGTTCAAGATAGCCTGTCCAGTTTGAACAAGTGCCTCCAGAGAATGAGACACGTAGCCGCCTGCAGCCGTATCTGCTTCCTCAGGCCCAAGTCTCTACTTGATCACTAACTCTCCCTATATGTAGGGCAGTCGTCTCCAGCACGCAGGTGGGAAGGTGGTCATGACTCCTGTGCCTAGAATAAAATGCAGTCTCATCCGAGGTCTAATAAGGTTTCTTTCCTTCTCTCCTATTATTCCTGCATTCTGTGCCCCAAAACCTAACAATCATGACTGCCCCAAGTACTCAGTGGGAACCTGACCTACTTTGAGTGTTATCTGAGTCCCTCAGGAATACAGAGAGATAGTGCATGGTATCTCCACCAGGAAACTGGGCCTCCAGATGAGCCAAGACTCACTACACTCAGAAAAATGACGGGTCACTCAAGACCATGTGGAGGTGTTTGGGCTGACTGGGGTGTTCTATAGATCACAGACAAGCCTGGAGATATCAGGGAAGGACTGAGATGGGGTTGGGCCTTGGTCAAAACCCTGAGAATGGGACCCATCAGGGTGGGGTGCTCACAGCCGTCTATTTCACCCAGCACTGCGTCTGGTTTCTTGGGATGTGTTAGTGACTTAAGAGCCGACGCCAGGAAGCCCTGCTTGGCATTGCATTGTGTAAAGCTCTACGGAAATGCGGGACCTCTTAGAACCCACCTGCCACCAGACCGGACCTATGAGAAGCAGGAATCAAGGCTGGGACTGATCTAGAAGGGCTCTGCCGACAGCTGCTTCAGACAAGGGGAACACTGTTAGGATTCACAGCCACACAGGTAACTCGATCCTGACCGGTCCATCAAGCTGGCTGCTGGCTCAGTGCACAACTCCATGTTCAGCCCCAAAGGAGACATCACTTGGCCAGTGTCTGGCAGGGTCACAGGGATACTCTGCCCCTGGGGAAGCTCCATGCCATGGGATCTCTCTGGGAAGTGCTATTTCTTCAGCCCTCCTAGCTCCTCCCTTTGAGGGTGCCACATCCCCTGCCAGGCTTCTTCCCAGCTCCACCTTGTCATTTCCACAGTGCCTGGGGTGGGGTAGGGGTGAACACTCACTCTACCCAACAGAAATGATGGGTACACCCTGATGCCACCCGCATCAACTTAGGAAGGGATACTTTAGGCTGCTCCTGCCCTGAGGAAAGTTAAACAGCAATGTCCTTGGTCTCAATTTAAATGTGGAAAAGCTGAGTCAAGACAGTGACTTACCAAGGCATTCTCAATACTCCAGCGACTCAGGGAGGTCAACATGCCAGACAACTGGTGCACCTCCTGGCCCTGCTCTGTGCATGGATATGGGGCCTAGACAGTGCCAGTCAATAGCATTATCTTCTGTGATCCTACCTGCACTCAGACCAGCATCGCTGGGCCGCCAAGGCTGGAATCCTAGCTAGGTGTGGTGGTGCAGGCCTGTAATCAGAGTGCTAAGGTCAAGCAGGAATATCTGGAGCTCAAGGCCAGCCTCAGTTATATAGAGACCCCTTATCTCAAACAAACCAATGGCAGATGTAGTTTTGCTGGGGATGTTGCTTAGAGTCCTTATATAGGACCCAAGGCCCTGGTTTGATCCTCTGGGCACACAAGCCTTCTCTCTCTCTCTCTCTCTCTCTCTCTCTCACACACACACACACACATACACACACGGAGTCTTGTCTAGTAAAAGGCTAAAAGGTGGTTATTTCTCCCCACCAGAGGCATAGCCACCAAATGCCTGCCCATTCAGTTGCAACTGGAATAAGTAACACCTCTCTTGTGGCACCTTGTCATAGGGCAGGAGTACAGCTCAGTGCTGAGAGCTGCCAAGGCCTTGGAGTTCAAACTAGAATAATGGGGGGTAAAATCCCTAAGTACCAATATGCTGAAACCTCAAAACTCGTGGCAGATCAGCCCAGAAAGCGATGGGAACAGAGGCCAGGCCCTACTCAGGGGCTCTCTCATCCCACCACCCCAGTGTCCCTCCTCGACTGCTGTGGCGGCTGTGAACTCAGTGGAAAGTGCCCAGAAACGAGCAGTAACCCCCATCCCTACCCTGCGCTGCTCTACGCAGGCGCCAAGGCTGTGGAAGGAGGGCACTGGCAACACACAGCCACTGCGGCCGCCCTGCCGGACCCTGCCACCAGTCTTCTGATGGACCAGGAATCATCGGCCAGGGACGTTGGCCTCTGGGAAAAGGCGCCGCCCTAGTCCCCTGTCTCCGCGACCCTCCCCTCCCGGCTTGTCTACAGTCCTGGTCTAACCTTCGCCTCCTCTGGGCTTCCCACCTTCCTCCCACGTCCAAGCATCACGGCTCCTCCTACCTCCCGTGCAGAGCCAATCAGGTCCCAGCCTGCAGGACCTCTCCAGCAGCTTCAGAGGATAGGGCACACATGGATCCCCTTTAGTCCTTTAGCGCTTAAGGGCTGGGAGAAGCCTCAAAAGCTCACGTCTGTACAGAGTGTGGGGGGCGGTGATCGGAGAACGGCTGGGAAGTTCTAGTGTCAGCTGGCCCCCTCCACCGGGTGGAAGTAAGAATCAACTCCCAGAAGCGGTCCCCGGACCTCACATGACAGCTCGTGGCACTCGTCCCCTCTCCCACAGGTTTTAAAAACTAAAATAGAAAGGAAGGGGCGAGTTGGAAAGCACCCGGGTGTGCCAGCCCTTCCTAGAAAGGGCCACATTTGGTGATTCACGATGCGTACAGCGGTCACACAGCACGTGTACCCACAACTGTATTCAATGGCTACGAGTTGTGTCTCAGGGATGTTTTTAAGCCCAGGAGGCCGATGTTATTTACCTCCTTTTCACAGAGGAAAGGTAAGAGACAGAGTAAGGTACTCAAGGCTTCTCCACTATTAATGGCTTAGAAAATAACACATGAAAGACAAAGAAAATTAAAAAGAAAAAAATGGGGTAAAAAAAGACTTAGAAAAATTTAAAAAGTACTAGTGGATACATAATAAGTTTTCTTTGTAAAGAAAAATGGCTCAGGGGCCCAGGAGAGAAGTTTAGATGGAGGAGGTGGACGGTGCCAGAACAGAATGAAAGCAAGACTGGCCCAGACCTCTGCTGCCTCCCAAGACCCAGCTGCCCCCCAAGCAGGCCCACTTCAGAGCTGTCTGTCCCAGCCAAGTCTGTGAGCCTGGACACTTGATGCCACTCATCCCTGGTCCTCAGTGTGCCCATGTGCATGGTAGGCATAGACTTAGTCATCAGGAGTGGACCAATCCCAGACCTTCACATACGGAGCACCGAGGAGGGGTCCTAAACGAGCAGCACGGGTGCGAAGACCAAGGCTGGACCTGCGACAGTCGTCCAGCTGAGCAGACGAGTGGTCCAGAAATGCCTAGTGCTCCTGTCCACCTGTCCTCACAGGGGAGAGCACAGTGCCACTGTCTGTATGGAAGGGGACATGCACCTGTTATGCCAAGGTTGGCCCCACCTTTGCTGGCCCAGAGTCAGGGCACTGTGAGTGAACATCTTTGGGCAGCAGTCGGCTTGGGTGCTCTGCGTGGCGGCAGCAGTGTTGATAAATCCACTGCCAGATCTGACCACAGGATGCCGTTTGCTGCTGTGAACAGGGACTGATGCGGCAGAATCCTCAAGGAGTCAACACCCAGGGATCAGTGTCCTGGACGTCCCACCCCTGGAGGCCAGAAAAGAGTTTTACTCGCCTGGGCGACCCTGCTCACTTCTCGTCTCTTCTCTGGCAGGTGAGGAAATAGCCAGTCCAGCACAGGGCAGGTGGACAGACAGGCAGCCACTGAAGACACACAAGTGGAGAGTCAGCAGCGGGTGGCCTGGGTCTTGGGTAGCAGCCTACGGAGGCAACATGTCCAGCAAAAAGCAGTCATTTGTAGTTGAGCTTAATCACCCTGACCTTGTCTGGGTGGAGGTAGAGACTATCTCTCAGTACTGGGGTTTGAATCTGGACTGTCACCTGCAGGTTCATGTTTTCAGTGTTTGCTCCCCACCTGGTGCACTATTTTGGGAGGCCATGGTAACTTTATGAAGTGGGATCTGGCTGGTAGAAATGGGTCTCTGTGGAGGCGGCCTTTGAGAGATTTCTCTGGTCCTAGTTCTTACTACACTCTTGCTTCCTGGTCCACCTGAACAGTCTGGGCCACATGCTCTGCCAGGCCTTCATCAGGACAGGCCAAACCTGTCTGAAATCATGAGTCAAAATAAACCTGTCCCACCTTAAGTCATTTCCCTTAGGTACTACGGTCACAGCCATGTGAACACAATACATCTACCATCATTTTGGGTAGTGGTGGGTTCCTTGGTCATAACTTTGAAGGATGTATCTTGCCCCTGGACCCTTCCTCCTGCTGTTTCTGTTTCCTATCTGCCACGATGCAAGCAGCCTCCTCCACCACATGCACCACCTCCTCCACCACTCCACTACCACCATGATGTTCTGCTCACCACAGGCCAGCAGTGATGGACCCCACCAGCCTCAAGAGTCCAGTTCAAAGGTGGCTACAGAGGCCAAAAAGAGTGAAATCACTCCCTACAGAGACTGTTGAAGTCTCAGCTAAGAAGACCCAATGCGGCTGCATGCATAAAAAGCTGTCTGGTCATTGTTCTTGGCACAGCCATCAGCTTTTCAAGTGTGGTGGTCTGAAGCAGAGTTCCAGAGACACTGCAGACACCAGATTCCAGGCTCTGCCTCTGGTGGCTGTGTGGTCCTGCCTCAGTACCTTTCTTTGTCAGATGGAGGTTTGCACAGGATGAGATGCAGCAGTGTCTGGCACTGGTGAGGGCTTGACACATGTAACTCATAATAATCAGTGGCTTATTCAAGCATGCTTGGAGCTCTACCACTAAGTTGTGCAAAATGCTTACACAATTCAAGCCCTTAAAAATACAAGGTTTGTTAAGATGCCTTCCAAAGACCTCTCTGGACCATCAACTGAGTTAATGGATGAATAATACCAACTCGAGCACTAGACAGATCCAGATCCTATATAGCAATTTCAACCAAAACATTTTTCAGTTACTCAGAAGACTAGGAATGCCCATTAGCCAAGACACTAAACCAAAGATTTGTTAAAACAGGTAACTCAGGGACATCGTTCACCTAAAAAAAAAAAAGAGTGGGGATGTAGCTCAGTGGGTAGAATACTTACCTGGCACACACAAAGCCCTGGATTTGATTCCCAGCACTTTATAAACTGGGTGTGGTGGTACACCCCTGTAATCCTAGCACTTAAGAGGATCATCCTTGGTTACATAGAGTTTGAGGCCAGCATAGACTACATGAGACCCTGTCTTAGAGAAAAAAATATATCACATTGCTCTAATCTTAGGGATATCACTGATGCTATTCCTAGTGCTGGCCCATGTCCCAGCACTACTTGAAGACATTTATCATCTTTAAAAAAATGGAGTATCAGCAATTTAGGACAAACTCATAAAAACACATTAACAGTCCATTTGATAAATGACTTAAAAAAGCACACTGCAAAAAAGCAAAGGCAAGCTGGGTGAGTACCTCTAACTGCACCACTTGGAGTTGATAAGGCAGGAAGATCAACAGTTTAAGGCCAGCATGCGACATTCACAGGGACTATATAGTTCCATGATAAGGTGCTTGCCTAATATGCCCAAGGTGCTGGGGTCAACTCCCAGCAACACACACACACACAGATAAAATTGCTTTTACTTAGACAATTTATTAAGTATGTGTTGCTAAGCCAGGCATGGTGGCTCACATCTAAAATCCTAGCACTTAGGATGCTGAGGCAGAATGGCTGCAAGTTAAAAGCCAGCCTAACCTATACAGTGAGGTTCAGGCTAGCCTAAGCTACAGAGTGTATCTGTCTCAAAACAAAAAGAAATCCGTTTTTCTCTCTCTCTTCCCTTCTGTTGTTGTTTTGCATATGTGCGTGTGGCAGTGTATGGTGTGTTGCTCTGCATACGTGTGTGTGGCTGCGAATGGTGTGTTGTTGTTCTGCGTATGTGCATGTGGCTATGCATGTGGCTGTGAATGTCGCATGCTCATGAGTGTGAGACTGCACTTGTGTCAGCATACAGAGGCCACAATGAGACATTGTGTATCTCTCTATTGCTCTCCGCACTGCTTTGAGAAATGTCTTTCACTGCATATGAACTTCACTTCTTGGGCTGGGCTAACTGGCCAGCAAGCTTGGGCTTCACCTGACTCAGTCCCCCAATGCTGGTGTTACAGGTCCCTACAGCCATAGTTCTTACCTGAGTGCTGGGGATTCAAACTCAGGCCTCAAGCACTTTCACCTACAGAGCTAGCTCCTAAGGCCCAAGAAGTTCATTTCTGCATTTGCTTCCCACTTCTCTGCAAGAATAGGAGCCTTTATCACAACAGCAGGTGTAAGCTACTGTGGGGACTCAGAAAGTGGAAGGTCACATTTGCATTTCTGCCAATCACCTTTGATTGCAGATCCAAGAACCCTCTGTGGGTGGTGATGTAGAGGCAGAGAGACCCAGCAGGAAGCTGCCAAATTCCCAGACCAGAGACTTGTGACCAGGAGAAGGGGAAACAAGAGGTAGAGATGCAGATGAATAATGAAATAATGACGGGGAGGGGGGAGGAGGGGAGAGACAAAGGAGCATATGACGTTAGGGAAGACATCAGAAGTGGCTGGATGATCATGAGGCTGCAGGGGAGATAAAGAACAGGAGGGGAGCCCTTGAGGGAGAGGCAGGAGAAGCTGGACCTCATTATAAGAGTCTGAAATATTGGACACAGCATCAGAGCAAAGCCCCAGGAGACAATGGGCAGATAAATGTGCTATCTACACAGAGTCACTGACTGGCAGTCAGAGCACTGAACTAGAATAAGGCTGCCCAGGACCTGTCCACACAGTGTCAGCCCACCTGGGTCTTAAAACTTTCAGGGACAAAGTCTGAAATCATGCAGTCACCTGAGCATGGGGGTGCTGACAGCTCCGAGGTCACAGGATTTTGGGAGTTAGGTGCTGTCCCTCAACAAGGCCGAGTCTGAGAGAAAGGCTCTCCCGGTGACTTTACAAGTGCTAGGTAGTACAGGGTCTGGAGAGGCGTCAGCCTTCCCTGCACTCCAGCACTGTGCCTGCCTCCACACACTGGGTGGGCCGGGTCGCAGCGGAACTGGCATCCCCACTCCCATGGTTATCATTTATCTTTTTGCTTTGGTTATAGTACTTAAGAAAAAAAAGGTTTCACTTTTAATTAGGTACATGGCGAAGGGGGTATATGCAGATGTATGCAGATGTTTGCAGAGGCCAGAGGCATCCATTCCCCTGGAGCTGGAGTTACAGATGGCTGTGAGCCACCATGTGGGTTCTGGAAACTGAACCCAGGTCCTCTGCAAGATCAGTACCTGATCGTAACCACTGAACCAGCTCTCCAGCCCTACAATCCTTTCCACACTCCAGCTCAGGTTCTTCAGTAATAAAAATGTACCTTTCCTTAGGATTTCCTGTAAGCGTCGGCTCCCAATGTTCAGTAAGTCCTGGCATGACCCGAGTTCCGGTGCAGTACTAGGGACTGAAGTCAGGGCCTAATTTATAGTCGGTGCCAACTGAACTTGGGTCATCAGGCTCGTACAGCAAGCACTTTTACCCAACAAACCATTTCACTGGCCCCAAGTCTTTTTAAAAAAAATTATTCTAAGGGACTTGAGAGATGAGTTAGCAGTTAAGAGCACTGGCTGTTCTTGTAGAAGACCCAGGTTCGGTTTCCCAACACCCACACAGTGGCTACCAACCACCTGTAACTCCAGGTCCAGGGGACTGGACACCTTCTTCAGGGAATTCACTAATGCACATAAAAATAAAGAAAATAAAATTTATTCTGGGGACTGGCTCAGTAGTTATGAGCACTTGTTGCTCTTCTAGAGGACCTACATTTGGTTCCCAGCACCTACGTCCAGTGTGGTGGCTCACAATCACCTGTGACTTGAGCTCCAGGGGATCCAATGCCCTCTTCTGGCCTCTGCCCGTATGTGGCATGCACGTACAATGCAAGCACCCACACAGACACAAATAAAAATAAATTCCCCCAAAATTTGAGTCAGGGTCCAGCTGTACAGTTCAGAATGGCAGAGTCCTCCTGCTTCAGGCTCCCTAGTACCTGGGATTATGGGTCTGTGTTACAGCACCTGGGCTTTCTTTCTTCTTTTTAATATGTGTATGTGTGTGTGTGTGTGTGTATGCCTGGGTGTGTGCCATGGCACACATGTGGAGTCAGAGGACAACTTGTGGGAGTCAGCTCTCTCTTTCCATCATGTGGGTTCCAGGGATTGAACTCAGGTCATCAGACTTGGCAACAAACACTTTTTACCCGCTGGGCCATCTGGCCAGTTCTCCCCACCCCCCATTTTTAGTTCTTTATGAGTCAGTCCTGACGCTTAAAAAAGACTTAGAATTCTAAGGACATGAAGGGATCAGCAGTGTCTGCAGCCAAGAGCCCCACCTGCTCTCTGTGCTGGTCGACCGACGGCTTACGGCCCCTTCACTGCTTGATTCAGTCCTGAAACAATCCATTTTAGGGTTGCTAATGAGTGTGGGCATTTGGAGGACACTTTTTTTTATTAACACATACTAGGAAAAAAAAATCTTTCTGCTGTCACTAACGAGACACACAATTGGCTTGCTTCTATTTCAGACTGTGACGATGGCTGCCTGTACTGCATCTGTTCTGCCCTGGACACCAGGATGTCCAGGATGAAATCTGCTCCCTTCCTTTAACAAAAAGTCTGTCTTCATAAAGCCTGTATTTCAGAAATATTGCTCTGCTTTCACATTTTCTCTTCTATGCTTTCTTTCAAATGTCTTTTAACCTTTCTCTTCCTCTCCCCCATCTTGTGACTGTTGACTCTGTTAACCCCACTGTTAAGCTCAAACAGGGGCCGATGCATGCCAGGCCCTCACTCCACCAGGAGCTGCAGCCCCAGCCCCGTTCTGTTTACTTCTGATGTAACAAATCAAGTCACACTGGAAAGAGAGCAGGAACAAAATCAGGAAGGATGAAAAGAGAAAAGGGAGAGAGAGAGAAATTATAGAAACTTGAAATATACCTAGCAATAGAATTAATTATTTACAATACAAAATTAACTTGGCATCACCATGGGGCTGCTTCCGCATACAGTTACCAGGAAACATTTATATTTTCATTTGCTTTATTAAAAAACTATCTGAACTGGTGAGATGGCTCAGTGGGTTAAGGCACCTTCTGCCAGGCCTGACAACCTGAGTTCAATCCCCAGAATCCACATGGTAGAAGGAGAGAATCAACTCCAAATTGTCCTCTGACCTCCATCCACATGCACAGATACAAAAAAACAAAACAAAACAAAAAAAACCTCAAAAACTAAAGTCACATCCACACACCCACACCCCAGCAGACTATAGTGTGGATTCACCAAAGAAATTAACTTTTCCTTCAAACCACCAGAGACCAGCAATGCCTATAATGCGAAGGAGGCAGCCATGCTGTGAGCTGGGCCATCATCCAGCTCAGTCCTCCTCTGCTGTTTCCCATCACATCCCTTTTCATCTCACTAGGATGAAACGAAAACCCACAGAGTGCACGATCACCCACAGAAATGGTGCAGGTGGGGGGCAAGGTCAGGAAGAATCCATCTGCAGAGCTAGATCCAGGGTGGGCAGACACATGTGATCCCGGCCAGGGAAGGGAAGGCCGGCGGGAGAACCGCAAGATCCTGGCCAGCCTGAGTCTACAAAAGGACAAAAAGAGAAGAGAAAGGGAGAAAGCACCACCACCACCACCTGGGAGTTTCCTCCAAATCACATGGAATCTTCATTCCCAAAGAATTCTGTCAGTATATTCCCTCTTCTTGTGTCAATGTACACACACACACACACACAGACAGACACACATACAGACACACACATACACAGACACATACACACACACAGACACAAACACACACACACACAGACACATACACACACACAGACATACACACAGACACAAACACACACACAGACACACATACAGACACACATACACATACACAGACACACACACACAGACACACACACACAGACATACACAAACACACACACAGACATACACACACACAGAGACATACACAAACACACACACAGACATACACACACACACACACACACACAGACACACATTCACAGACACACAGACACACACACAGACACATACATACACACACAGACATACACAGACACACACACAGACATACACAGAGACATACACAAACACACACACACAGACACACACACACACAGACACACATACAGACACACACATACACATACACACACACAGACATACACACATACATACACACACACACAGACATACACACAGACATTCACAGACACATACACACACACAGACACATACACACATACACACACACAGACATACACAGACACACACAGACACACACAGACACATACAGACACAGACACACAGACACACATACACACACACATTATACTTTGATGTTTACCTGGTAAAAATCATCTCTGGGTCAAAATTAAAACCTTACCTCTTGATAATTTCACATCCACTAGGATGGTCACTATCCAGAAGACAAAAGAAACAACACACACACACACACACACACACACACACAGAGCCCAGAAAATAACAAATGTGAGGATGTGGAGAAACTGAAACCTGTGTACCACTGAGGAAAACTTAAAAGTGGACCTGCTACAGAAGAGAGCATAGAGAAAAAAAAATAAAACAAGATCACTGTATCATCCAGCAATCCCGCATCTGGGTACACACAAAAAGGAACTGAATTCAGGATCTCAAAAGAGTTAACTGCACACACATAGCCTATGCGGCACTGTCACAACAGCTGAGAGGGGGAAGCAACCCAAGTGTGCACTGAAGTCCGACCAGATATACTGTCCAGTACCCTTTATTCTCCACCATCAGACCAGAGATGTTTTGGAGTCAGGAGCCTTTGAGATTTTGGTACTTTACTGAGTATCTTTAATATGGAAATTAGAATCCCACAGGGCAGCGAGATGGCTCAGTTGCTAGAGGTATTCAGTGCTAAGTCTGATGACCGAGATTGATCTCCAAAACTCCTATGTTTGCAGCACAAGACCAGTTCCTGTAAGTTGCCCTCTGATCTCCACACACCCCCTATGGCACACACACCTGCACACTTACCAACTAATAAATGTTAGTAATAATAACAACAACAGTAACAGGTGCCTAGAGAGAGGGATCAGCAGTTAAGAATGCTTAGTGCTCTTCCAGAGGACCCAGTTTTGGTTCCCAGCACCCACAAGGCAGCTAACAACCATCCACAACTCCAATTCCATGGTATCCAACACCCTCTTTCGGCCTCTGCAGGCAATGCATGCATGGGTGCTCTTTCGGATATGCAGACAAAACACTCATATACATAAAATAAAAATAAGTTAAAAAAAAGCTACATGTGGAGCACAACTTTAATCCCAGCACTCAGGAGGCAGAGGCAAGGGGAACTCTGTGAGTTCAAGGCCAGTCTGGTCTACAGAGTTCCAGGACAGCTGGAGCTACAGGAAGACCCTGTCTCTAAAGAAGAAAAAAATAAGTAAAAAATACACTAATTATAGTAATAATAATAAACCCTGGAGGACTGGCAAGGTAGTTTGTTGGTTAAGAGCAGGTGCTACTCTTGCAAAAGGCCCAAGTTCAGTTCCCAAGAACCACATCAGGAGGCTCACAACCCCCAGTAACTCTATCTCTAGGGATCTGACATCTCTTTTGGCCTCCCAGGGTACCTGCACTCACATGTGCATACCACATGCATACATACCATACACACATAAATAATAAAATCTCAAAAGAAAAACTTTGAGCTAGTACGGTGCTTTTAATCCCAGCATTCCAGGGACAGGGTTGTAGATGAGAAGGCAGATGATCTCTGTGAGATCAAGGTCAGTCTGGTCTATTCAGCAAGTTCTAGGCTTTGGCTACTGGGACACCCTGTCTCAAACAAACAAACACCACACACACAAAAAAACTTGAAACATCTGGGAAAGACAGTGGGGTGGTGTGCTACATGACATCAGCTGTCAGCTTGACACACTGAACCTCAACTGGGGAACTTCCTCAATCAGTTGGATTGCCCTGTGGCCATGTCTGGGAGGCATTTTCTTGACTGTTGAGTGATATGCGACAGCCCAGTCTGCTGTGGGTGGTTCCACCCCTTGGCTGGTGATCCTGGGTTGTATAAGAAAGCAGGCTGAGCATGGGTCAGAAGAGAAAGTCAGTAAACAGCCTTCCTTGTTCCTCAGTAGTCTGTGTTTCAGTTCCTGCCTCCAGGCTCCTGTCCTGAGTTTCTGCCTCGGTTTCTCTAGATGATGGACTGTACTTTGTAAGTCAAACACCCCTCCGCCCCATTAAGTTGGTTTTGGTCAGTGTTTTATCACACAATAGAAAGTTAACTAGGACAGCTGGCAGCTGCCTCCATGGGATCCAGTGAAGAAGAGTCAGAAGGAATAAAAACAGTCTATTCCAAAAAAAGAAAGATAGGTAGAGCTTTGGAAAATCAGAGGAACTGAAAGAACAGCTGAAAAGTGGAGAGAAAAGCAAAAATAAGCCAGGCTGAACAACTCCAGGGTCAGCAATGGAATCCCTGCATAGCAGGAAGGGCAGTGGGCAGGCACCATTTTGAGGGCAAACCTATTGTTTAAAGTTGAGCCCTGGGGGCCTGGGAACAGGGAATCTCTACAGGTTAGGGAGAAGGACTCTAACCTAAGACAGCCTTGGGTGAGACACAGCCCTAGGAGACAGGTGTGGAGAATGCATGATTAGAAGCAGACTAGTGATAGATAAAGTGGTGGCAGGAGGCTTAGTGAGGCTGGTGAAGCCTATAAGAAGAGGCAGTCCAGCCCTCGATACCTGAGAAGATGCCATCAACTAAAAATAACCCTGGACTTTGACAGCCCTGAGTCTTCAACCAGCAGGCAGATCAAGCTCTGGAACTACCTGTCTGCTTAGAGCTGTTCAAAGAGCTTCAAACCTCCAGAGCCCTGGTCTATATGTGGCATCCACAGCTGCATCCCTCCAGTAAGAGAGATCAAGACTTAAGGGTCTTGGGAAGTATGAAATTGGGTCCTCCACCTGTACAGTGTACAACACTGTCAAGAACCCTCTGGCTGTAACATTAGAACCCTGCAGGCTCAGTCTGGGGTCTTGGGAGGCCAGGAGAACCTGATGGTCCAGAGTTGTGACCATTGTCTGGAAAGTTTAAAGTGAAGACAGTTCTGGTGGCTCTGAGATGCTGATCCAGTGCAGGCTCAGCACCAGTGGAAACCAGGACAGAGTCTACAAGATCAGTTCCCTTCCCTCCCTGTGCAGTCCCTAAGCTTCAGGGCCTGGAAGGCAGCTGCTCTTTTCTTCCTTACATGTATTTTGTCTTATCATATTAAAAACTCTTTATTTCTGCCTTTTATTCTTCACCATACACTCATCTAATTTACGTATTTTTATGAATATCTTCCTTATCCTGATGTCTCCCTACTATACTCTACACAGAAGAAGGCATCAGGGTATCAGAACCCCAAATAGACACGGGCAGAGAACTTCTCTGTGACAAATTATCATTAAGATGTCAAAACTTAGAGGCTGGAGAGATGGCTCAGTAGTTAAGAGATCTGACTGCTCTTGCAGAGGACCCAGGTTCGAGTCCTAGCACCCACATGGTGGCTAACAACCATCTATAACTCCAGTTCCAGAGGGATCTGATGCCTTCTTCTGGCCTCTGAGGGCACTGCATGACATGGGTGCACCTAACACGCATGTAAGCAATACACTCATACACATAAAAATACATAGTTTTTAAAAGATGTCAAAAAGTCAAAGCAAAGAAACATTAGAAGCTTTAAGAAAAATGTAATTTGCTTACAAAAGAAAACATTAGAAGAGCATCAGATTTATCAGCATCTGTAAAGGCCAGGAGAACATGAATTGCTACATTTCAAGTCGTGAAAGTGAATAACCACTAAGATTGTTATATCCAAAGCTATCTTTTAAAATTGCATGAGACTAACATGCTGCTGCTATGCAAAGAGGCTGACTATCTTTTAATATCGACAGAGAAAACAGGGACATTTCAAGACTAATTCAAATCAAAGTAGTTCATGAGCACCAAGCCAGCACTGTTCAAGATACTTAAAGGCATACTATACACAGAGGAAGAAGACAGTGCAGGAAAGAAAAGCTTCCTGGAGAGGAACAATGAGCAAAGGAGTTAGGCAGGAATCCACTAACCCTCAGAGTCGAGCAGCACACCTAATACTAACAAGAGAAGGAAAAAACATCAATAATCCAACCAGTCGGAGAAGCAGGAAAATAACAGCAATTCGCAAACAGCTCAGTGACCTTTAGTGTAACGACTCTGCTTACCTGCCGCTTTGCTCACAGCATGGTCACCTACAGACCTAGTCACACACTCAACAAATCATTAAGAATGAAAGTGCTATTCCAGGCATGATGGTATATGCCTTTAATCCCAGCACTTGGGAGGCAGAGGCAGACTGATCTCTGTCAAATGGAGCCAAGCCTGGTCTACAGAGCTGCCTACAAGGGCAGTTGAGGCTACAGAAAACCCTGTCCCTGCCCCCCCAGAAAGGAGCAGCTCAATGCCTAGCTTATGGTAAGCACTCCCTCAGAGTTTGATTTCCTCTGCTCTTCTCACTGAAAACACTGGACTTGCTTCTTCAGCCGTACACCTAACACAGCCACACTCAAGAAAGCAGTGGCACTTACACTGTCCTCACCCTGACTTCATCCCTCCAGTACAGATCCTGTGGCAGGAACATTATCGTGCTTATCAAAGCACAGATGATGTGAAAATATAGTTTGAGAAGTAGCTGAAATGCACAAGGACTTTACTTTTTCAAATGTATTCCTAATGCTGAATCTAGTGATGCCCATATGGATACCTAGAAGCTATAAACCTATCTTTACACCAGGGTTGTCAGTGCTGCCTCATATGCAGGTAACAAGACAAGGCTGACAAGCCGTGCCGCCCCGCGGCATTTCCCAGGCCACCAGAACTACTGGAATATCATCAGCCACGCTTTGGTGAAATGTGATTTTCCTGGACAGAAGTGCCATTTCAGGACTGTTCCAGGAAAAGTAACTCAAGAGGCTTGCTCTTAGGAGGCTGTGCCTGAAAAGCGCATTTGCTTTGAGCTGGCACCCCATTGTGTCAGCACTGTGACAGGAGCGATGGTCTCTGCCTGGTCCCCACCCGGGGCCCCACTTTAGTGCTGGGACATTCAGGAGGTGGGACCTAGCTGAAAGGGTGGAACCAGAGGTGTGCCTGGAGTATGGAACCCAGTGCTTTCCTCACTTGGTTTCTTGCCTCCTGTCCACCAGCAAAGGCCCGCTCCATCACACACACTGCCATCAATGACATTCTGCCCAAGTGAGCACGGGCCAGATCCTCTGAACTGTGAGCTCATTAACTCTTCCCTTGTTTTCTCAGGTGCTTTGTTCACAGCCACACAGAAGTGACTCATAGAGTGAGTTAACCTTGTCCAGCCCTTCATCTGGAAAATCAGCCATCACTGCTACTGGTTAACAGCACCACATGCTCGGTGAGTGCTTTCTCTCAAAGGCTGGGGTGGGAGGGTTTGGGAGGGTTACTGCTGGGAATGCTGGCTCACTATACTCTCTGAGAGCAGAATTTTAGTATGACCTCTGAAGCCATCTGTCTCATTCCTAGTTAAAATTTTAATTATAGTCCCATGGTGTTTTTTGAGGGGAAGGAGGGGATGCTAGGGATTGAATCCAGGGCTTCTTCACACAATAGGCAAACTCTCCTAGTGAGCTGCATCCCCAATTCCAGAGGCCCCTGTTTACTGCCATGCCAGTCAACCCTGTAGCACCCTCAGTCCTATTACTAAAACAAATTGACCACACTACTGTTTGCCTACTACTAGTCCAATGCAAAACTCCAACAGGAGAGCTCAGACAGGCCCCAGTCACATACACAGTCAGGCACTCTGGTTTCAGTGCTCTCCCATAGGAAGGTTTCCTGTAGACATAGGACGGCTTCTCAGACAATGCATGAAAATGATACACTGACAAAAAGAGTTTTGTGAGAGCTTTAATGGCACAAAATGTTTATAGCTACAAGTTATACATGTATTGTAAACTGTATATGGGGGTACAAAGTGCTAACTAAATAGATGGATGAAGAATGGTACGTTATCACTTTGGCTCAGTTAATTCCAATCATTTGAACTGGTTCATTTAAGAGATTCATTCTACTGCCAAGTCTTCCATTTGCACTGCAATCAGGTAACTTGTCCCACTTCTTACTGTGCAAGTTTGTGCTGTTTCCTGTTGATTTACGGACATCTGAGCCAGTTTTCACCAAACATAAAGAGGCCCGTTTTTCATCCCCAAATTGTAAACAAGTGTAAAGCTTTTTAAACTTCAATCTTACATTTCAACGAATGGTTGAATTCTGTTTTCCAATCAATCTATTTTCATTCAACCACGATCTGCGTAGGAGTGCCAGCCATCATCGTCCTGTATGCTATAGCTGTCAGTCAATACCACACAAGCTCCCTGATGGTCAGTTCTACCATGACATGCTCAGTGGTCTCACTGGTACTTTCAGAAAATGGCAAAACTAAATGTAATCTTAATGTTGAAAAAAAAATCATAAATACCCCAGGGTTCGATGGCACTACTGATAAACGTGCTCCTGAACTTAGAAAGAAGGCAATGTATTACTGCCTGTAAAAGTTGCTTTTATTCAAGGAGTAATTATGCTCTTTTCTCTCACAGTATCAACTGCACTACAATCTGTGTACTGAGGCAGCCTAGCTTTACCAGCCTTGCCAATTTTATTCAGGCTTTTCCAAAATAATTGGTCACCAGATTTACTTTCTTCATAAAAAATCCAAATGCAAACACTTGAAAAAAACAGGCATAAAGGTGAATCAAGCATTGCCAGGTGTGCGAGTAAGACAGAAACAGGGCAGACGATGTCCACAATTACTTGGACATCAAATGCCAGAAAGAAAAAAACAATAACTCACAAAAACTATTTTGGATATACTCTTGTTCCTAAAGATAAACAGCTATGCTTTTGTAAAAGGCTAGAAATTAATCTCACTTGTCTGTGTTATTTCCACTATAACACACCAATTCTATAAACCTGTATGTGAGAAAGGAAAGTTAGTTTCTGCACACTGGCAAACCTGGTCGTCATAGTGCTTTTATTCAAGTCAAACCAGGGCACCTCACAGAGCGCCAGCTTCAAAATTCACAATGGTTCTCCAACTACAGTGACACCTACAACGTCAATGGTAATGATTTTTATATAAAATGTAAAACCCTCCAGAGTCATGCTGTGTGAAATTCAAAAAAATCTACTTGGAATAATCTGCAGTCCTGATGCTGACAATTTGGTCCTAAAGCTTCACATTTCAGAAACAGACAAGAGAGCCCGTCGTTGAAGGAACTTGCTGAATGTTTTAGAGCATCAAGAGTTTTGACAGAACTGAAAAGATGGCCACAAGAAAATCCCCAGGCCTGAGAGAGCCCAGGGCCGCCTGGGGAAGAGCACACCGTCCACACCTGGAAGGGGCCAGAGGGAAAGGAATAGCGTCTTTCCAGAACTTTGTCAACTGTCCCCACAACCCAGGTCTGCTTCCCAAAGTTACATAAGTGCTGGGCATAACTCTGAAGCCTATTTCTCCAGAATCTAAGCGAGGCACCCTAAAATAAGAAGCCTGTGTTAACACCAAAGTCTCTTCTTAGGAAAAAAAAAAAAGTTATGAAAAATTCACATGCAGCTAAGACAGGAAAATACCAAACGCACAAAAATCTCAAAAGCAATTTCATGTATGTCTAGGCCTGAGCCATTCCTTTTCAGAAATAAAGACTATACCATAGAAAAGACAGCACTGTAACACACCGATACGGAATTTGCTGTGTCCTGTACTCTGCGTCCTGTCTGTTACTTGCACGGGCCGCCTCCTACAAATTAAAGGCGCTATCAGGAAGCTCAGGAAAAAAGCGGCTCCAAAGCTGGTTTAAAATAATTTTTTATTGCCCAGGATATTTTTTTCCTTGTGTCTTGCTTTTTATTGTTTTTGTTTCCTTTTTAATAACTATAAATTCAAGCTTAGGGAAGCTTGTTTTTGTCTTGGAAAAACAAAACAAAACAAAACAAAAACTAAACAAAGCTTTATAATATTGCTTGCTAACCTGATCTCATTTGGAGAGAGATTCCATGGCTAGCTCCAGCATGAACAATACAGGTCTAATTCTGGTGGTACTAAGGAAACAATAGCATTGTTGACAAATTATAATCTGCTGGTGGCATTTGCGGAAAAGAAGCCCTTGCAAATTTCTAAACCACAGTAAACTCTGTTAGGAAATTCTAAAGTGTCTTACAGGCCAAAAAGAGAACACAGTTGGTAAAATGCCTCAGCAGAGTTTGGATAAAATACTGGATTTCAGAGTTACTGGACTTGGATATGTAAAAATAGGGTCATAGGTTGGGATCATGCTTACAATGGTCTCAAATTCGAATAAACTACAATACACCACTTCACAGGCCACGCGCACTTCCGGGGTTTTTCCTTCCCTCAGTAGGTGCTGGCAGAAGGCGTGCTCAGTCGTTTTCCAATATAGATGCTGCAAGGAAGCAGAGTGTATCATGATCCATCGATCTCAACTACACCAGCTGGGTCCATGGGCTGAGCTCTCCTCAACAGTTAGTTCAACAGCTCAACTCTTCAGTCCTGCTGAAAGGTGCTTACCGCTTAGGTAAATGTAGCCCTGGACCACCACTCATTTTCTTCCTTGCACCCAGGAGCCTTGAACCGACTAGCAAGCATGCCACCACTCAGCTACAGCCCACTAACTAGCCCAGTCAAACCAGTTTTAGCTGATTCTGTTTAATCACTAAGCCAGGGCTGGTGGTGTGGAGACAAAGTTAAGTTAGAGAAAACAGCATTTCAAAGCCCAAAGCAGAGCCTTCACACCCCTAGCTCTTCCTTCTGGACAAAATATTCTACTGCTATTTCAGATACAGACACAGTCACAGAGCATTGGTTGCCTGCTACAGGCAAAATGGTTTAAACTGCTAGTGTTGCTACCATGACTCTTGCTGAGAACCTTTAAAGATTATGGAGGGACTTAATAGGACGTTTTCACACCAGGCAACAACCCGACCCCTTCAATAGCATAAGCAAAGTTCAAGTAAGTAGCATAAGCATCGAAGGAATAAAAGCTATTAGTTTTAAGAGCCCCTCTTTTACATTCATCTACAGCAATAGTTAAATTAAAGCAACAAAGACAGCCTGCAAATTCACGAAAGCAAGAAATACAGCAAGGCCCAAGAAGCGGAGCTTCTGAGGGAAAATGAACAACTGAGCCGTTAGCAGGGACTCGAGTCCTCCCAGGTCCCATGCTCCCAGCCTCCCTTCCCCCATGAGCACCTCCCAGTTTGTGAATTCAGTCACTGCTTTCAATAAGCAGCTTCTGTACTCAGGAGAGACAGAGGGAAAAGATGGCCCATGCCCATGCTGGGAGGGGCCCTGCTGAGCTGCTCACAGCCAGATGAGTGAGGAGTCACCTTCCCTGTGTCATACAGAAAATGGCCCACTGGACATGCTCAGACTGGCACCAGGTATGTCTTGAAAAATTAATTAAACTGTTTATTACTAAAATCTACCAAAAGAGTATTTTCTCAAATGTTTAAATCAAGAGGAAAAAAGCAATTAGTTGAAAAGACATGCCAGAAAAATTAATGGATTAAAGTAAGTATGCGATTGATTTTAGCATCCACAGAAATGCTAGCAGGTTAAAGAGAAAAACAGGGCCATGCTGGCCTACCAGTTTTATTCAAGAGTTGGCCACCATAATGGCACATTTTCCATCTGGGGAAAAAATCATTTTGCATTTACTTCTAAGTTTACATGTTAAAAATTTATACATTACTCAAGACTAGCGAAATTTTAAACATAAAACTCAAAAAGAAAAGTGACCATGGCAGAGTTCACTCTAAAATCACCATCTGAAGAATTAGTATGAACATGTTCTTTCTTTCTCTGAACACCCTCATTTGCACTGAACTAGCAGAAGCAGAGCAATACAAACCGCCACATTCACTTCTTACACCTGGAGGTGAAACATGAGGATGAAATGAACGGAAACTGCCCAAGTTTCAGGTTACTCACCCTAGCCCCAAAGCCAACACGTGGGAAAGGAAGAGAGACGGAATGAACACCTTCAGGAACTCTGCGGAGAAAACGCCCCCTTTCTTCATGGCTCCACTTTTTCTCATGCTTAGAGACACCGCACGTTTAGGGTGTCTGAAATGGAACTCTCTGGGGAAGAAGTGCAGAGGTAGGTGTCAGACACATGCACTGGACACATCCTGGGGATCGTCCCACCCTCCACACATATAACACAAACACATGCTGGGGCCACTGCACAGCTGTGTGGAAGGACTTACTTGGGTGGAATGTTCTCAGGTCTACTGGACCAGTCTGATACCCAGTCTGCACTTTTCTTCAAAGCCTCAACTTCTTTCTCCCCTTCTACAGCTTCTTCTTCTGACTGTAAAGAATTCAAACTAACAGTGAGAGGGATGGGGAGACAAAGGAAGACCAATCCCTTTTACACAAAACCAAACTAAATCCATAAAATTGGGCATTAGTTAATTTTTATGCAAAAAACAGGTGCTGTTCTGAAAGAGCTTAAAACTCATCTAATATCTATGACCATCTTAAGAGCAAAGGAGGGGCCTGGAGAGATGGCTCAGCAGTCAAGAGCTCTGGCACTCTTCCAGACGCCCCAGACTTGGTTCCCCCATCCATATAGTGGCTAACAACCCTGTGTAACTCCAGTGCCAGGGGCTCCAATGCCCTCTTCTGACATCTGCAGGCCCTGTACATATATGCACTTATACACACACAGGCAAAACACACACGTAAAATGGAACTTAAGAAAGGGCAATAAGCTTGACAGCTGTCATACTTCAGCACAGACTAGAACTCAGAAAAAACCTATTTGGTAATAAAGTATGGAAAGTGGGTAGCTGATGAATCTGGGTGATGCTTATGTGGAATTTCACTGAGTTAGCCTCAATACTGTATTTCACGTATCATGCATATTTTAACTGCATTTTAAAATTCCCTAAGTTGGGGAATTGCTAGCAGGTTAAAGAGAAAAACAGGGCCATGCTGGCCTGCCAGTTTTATTCAAGAGTTGGCCACCATAATGGCACATTTTCCATCTGGGGAAAAAATCATTTTGCATTTACTTCTAAGTTTACATGTTAAAAATTTATACATTACTCAAGATTGGCTAAATTGAGTAAACCAAAAAATTGGGCAAACCAAAAAGGACATGCTGACAAAAATAAAGCAAGGAGAGGGTGGTTCCAAGAAGTGGCACTGAGCACAAACTCACAGCATCGTGTAAACATACAGGGCACTGCAGAGAGTGACCCACAGAGACAGAAACTGTCAAAATACATTCTACACACGAGGACGCTGAGACAGGGCTCAAGCAACTTGTTGAAGGTTCCACAACTGTGACCAGAGGGCCAACTGCCCTAAGGCCCCACTCTTAAAGAACCAGCTCGGCCTCTCTGGAAGACTGTATTTTTCTAGAGAAATTACTATGCAGGTATTTCTCCAAATTTTGAAACTGTATCAGTTAAAAGTTTTCTGGAATAACAGAACCCAGAGATGAAAAATTCCAATTATTTTTATTTATTCAGTTTTAAGGAGGGTGAAGCTGTGACTCTAAGCAGTCCTGAAGCTACACAGAGTTGGTTCTGATGACAGGACTCACTCTGTCAGGGTTCAATCCCTTCAGAATGAAGTAGGAGGAAACAGCCTGGCAAGCTCAACCTTTAAAAATCTCCGGGGAAGTTTCTAAGTTTATTTTAATGCTTACTACTGGTCTAGATTCCCTTTCTTAATCTTAAATTTGCCAATTCCAGGGTTTGGGGGGAGATGGATGGCAAGACATTCTCACTACATAGCCCAGGCTGGCCTTCACCTCATGATCCTCCCGCCTTGGCCTCCTGAACATAGAGATCAGATCTTCACCATTATACCAGGTTCATTTTTGGGTCTTCCATGTCCTGTGATTCCAGAACATGACAAAGGCACCTGCCTAATCTCACTGAGATTCACGCTGTACCCTTTTCTCCACACCTGCTTCTACTCAGAAGAGATTCTGACCATTCGAAGGTGCCCTTATCCACCCAGGTAACTGTCCCTTCTACGTCCACCATCTCCAGTTTCCATAGGTCTCTAAACACGATAATCCATGTGCAGATAAACTAATATCTTATAAGATGGGAAGAGGGCAGTTGTTTTCAGAAATCCCAACATTGTTGGACTCATCCTGAAATTCAACACAAAATGTCTTTAAGAGACCATGCTAATGCTTCCTGCGTCAAGCAGTGGAAGCACTCCTATTCCAGCTGTGCCTTCTTCAGAATTCCCATCCCACGACTCCACTCATCTGCATGTCCCGAGTTCTCCTGTGACTCACGTCCTCCACAGGTTAATGTCAGTGGAAGGGTACAAGACCGTAGACTCAGATCTGCTTTCAATCTCTACTCCAACACAGACTTGCTTTGCCACCTTAACTGCTTAAGCTGACGAAGACACAGTCTCTACCCTTCTAGCAGGCTCCTGCCCCCTTCAGGGGACCGAGCGCACTGAGAATGAGCATGCTTGCATAGGGACTCGGCCTCCAGCACATATCTGGCAAATCTTAAGAGTCCTTCCTTGCTCTGAGGAAAGCTTGGCAGCGTGTGTCACCCACTTGTTACCCACCCATGTGAGAACATTCACAGGATAGAAAGCTGGGGCAACCTTTGCCAGTGGTTCTTAACTAGTTCCTAACCTTAAATTTTCTTCTCTATGAAAAATCATTTTTCCTAATCCCCAAGTGATTAACTTTTCAATTATTTCTTCGAATTTATTTAATTGATATCGTGTCTGTTACCATCATGTCTCACCATTCGGGGCCAGCCTGAGTAGACTTTGGGGGCCCAGCCTGAGAGGTTGGGGTGAGTAGACGCAGGGTCAAGCCGCAGACTCTGGGAGTTGGACGGGAAGCAGGCCAAGAGCGTGGCACTGCAGACTCGTTTACTGAATAGGTGCACAAGCTCTTATAGGCCTGGATAGCCAATGACCTTATGGGGTGGGTCCCAGATACAGCCAATAGTAAGTTGTCCTCAGGTAGGCAGGTTCTTTCCAGATGCTGGTCTCACAACTAGCCAGAGCAGAACGCCACACCCACAGGAACCATGCCTCTATTCCTCCTAGAAGGTGACCTGGCTAGGCCCACCTTGCATTATGCCCAACAAATTGATTTATTCATTTTCATTTTATGTGTATGCGTGTTTTGACTGCATGTATGTAAGTGCACCTGTGTAGTACAATGCCTGCAGAGGCAGAAGAGGGTGTCAGATCCCCTAGAACTGGAGTTATGGGCAGCTGTGGGTGCTGGGAACCAAACTTGGGTCCTCTGCAAGAGCAGCCAGTGCTCTTACCACTGAGCATCTCTCTCCAGCCTGTTTCTTCAATTTAAAAGGAAATGCAAAAATCTGTATCTCCCTCATTAGGTCGTATTCTACAGATAAAACATTCCTGAGGGTGTTACACTGCCTTTGCCAAATCCCATCCTTGTCTACAATGCCAGATCAGATCCTTCATACTGATGGCCCACCTAGCATGGGTCCCCCTGCATGAAGACAGACCATGTGTGTCATCCACGTTGTTTCTGAAGAGGCACCTCACTGGCAATCCCACCAGAATCTCACACTTTCTCTCCTGAATTTCAGAGGTTCCTTTCCAATCTCAGGAAGTCCTTCCACGAGGAGGATTGCACTATGGAAGTTTTCTACCAAATTCCTAAACTAGGAGAAAAGCACCCGTGAGAAAAGGAGGACAGAGTCTACGGGCACACCAGCCAGGGAAACATTTGGTTTAAAATGCTAACTTGACTGCAGGGCTTTACAGAGCTGCTGCCCAATGTCTCCTTGTGGGGCCTGGGGACTGCGGGATTTCTCAGACATCTGTATCAGAACTATTTAATAGAGTATCCCAAATGAGCAAGTACTCCTCAGACACACTTTGGAAAGTGCTAATCTTAAGAGTTTCAGCCTGTTTAAAGCAAAGCTGGCCCAGACTAAAGACGTGTTCCTCAGGAAACCCAAAAGCAGAACATTAGCTTCCTTCCTCTTTTCTGCCCTTGGGACACTTTTGACACGAAAACGTCATGTACTGCATGTGGCCAGACTCGTACAGAACAGCCAGTTATTCAAAACTCTGTCAGGTTCTCTTACTATACCAGAGTCTTACCACTATAAACTTTAGAAACTAAAGCACACCCTAAACTCATTCCAATTTTTAGGATTATATGTGGCCAGAGCAAGCACTAAGTTGGTATTCAAGGCAAAAATTTTTCACGTTTCAGGAAAGAATGAAAAGGTAAGGCATGTCAAGGCTTGGAGAAGCTGTGCAGGCTTCTAGACAGAGCACTAGGCAGAACCAAGTTCACAGGTCAAACACCTGCAGTGTGAGCAACCCACACTACCAAGGAGTGAGAGCATCACTAACAAGGTTTCTGTGTCATTCAGACAGCCACCCAGGACTTTAACACCAAAACACAAGAGAAGACGACTCTTCTCATTCTCAAGAATTTCTACTCTAGGGCTGGAGAAAAAGCTCAGTGTAAGGGAAAGTGAGCTCTTACAGAAGATCTGGGTTCAGTTCTCAGCCGCCACATGGCACTAACAACCATCACCAGAGGATCCTATGCTCTTTTCTGGCTCCACAGATTGTGCATGAAACAGGTGCACTTATGCATATACAGGCAAAACTCACCATAAAACAATAGTAAATAAATTAAAAAAAAAAAACACTGCGAATTTCTGTGCTAATGACAGTCTCAGCTGTCCTATCCCACCAATGAGGTCAGGCTGGCCATAAACAGCCAATTCCAACAGCTGTACTTGTAGACCTTTCAGCTTTACAAGGAAAACCTTCCTCAGAGTTTAACTGATTCACATTGCAATCCATGTCAAACTCCCAGTTTTCTATGTTCTTTTAACTTACAGATGCCTAATTTAGATGACTTTTTTCTCCCTAGCTACTAAAATTTATCTCAAAAGTCACTGTTAATTAAGCAAAATAGATTTCTTTTGAGTTTGAGGTCAGCCTAATCTACACAGTGAGTTCCAGGTCAGCCAGAGCTATACACTGAGAACCTGTCTCAAAAAGAAAAGTTCCTGCTTTCATTTCAGGTGCAAAGTTCGCACATTTGAGTCTAGCACAACTTTTACTCTAATCCATTTTGTGACCTTAAGACATCTACTTTAGTTTTATAAATTCAAAAAAGGAGTCTGGACTACTGAGATGATACATTGTAGACATGAATTTGCCAACTATTTTAGCCCAGCAAAAAAAAAAAAAAAAAAAAAAAAAAAAAACCCAAATTGGAAACTAAGTAAGTTAAAATAGCTTCAAACTATTCTGATATCTTCCTTGTGTATGAAATGTGCTTGTGTATGCGAGCATGCATGTGTGTGCAGGTAGATGCCGGAAGTCAACACTGGGTATCTTCCTCAATCACTCTCCACCTTATTTTTTAAGACAAAGTTTCTCACCAAACCTGGAGCTTGATGATTTGGATAGACTGACTTGATCAGCAAGCTACACAGACCTTCCTCTGTCCACTTCCCCAGTGGTAGTATAAAAGGCACATATTGCTATGCCTGGCTGTTACAGGTGTACTGGATAGCTTTAGTTGTCAACCTGACACACCTGGTTAGAAGGAGCCTCAACTGGGGAATTGTCTCCATTGACTGGCCTGTGGCTATGTCTGTGGGTCATTTTCTTGATGGTTGAGTGATGTAGGAGGGCCCAGCCCACTGTGGGTGGTGCCACCCCTAAGCAGGTGGTCTTATGTTGTATAAGCAAGCAGGCTGAGCAGGACCAGGGGATCATGCCAGTAAACAGCACTGCTCCATGGCCTGTGCTCCAGGTTCCTGCCTTGTCTTCCCTTGACGATGAACTATATGGTATACCAAATAACCCCTTTTCTCCCCAAGTTGGTTTTGGTCAGTGTTTATAACACAGCTATATGAAAGCAAACTAGAGCAATGTGAATGTTGGGAATCCAAAATCGAGTCCTCGTGCTCGCATGGCAAGCACCTCCAGTGGCTAGGCCATCACCCCAGGTCCTTTAAGTCCTCTGTAACATAGATCGGCAAAAGTATTTTAGAGACTGTACCTTTTCAAAAACAAAACAAGCAGTACACCCACCTGAGAGCTTTGGTCTCTGCTGGTGTGCATCTCAACATCAAACATGATCTGCCCATCTTCCTGTGGCGAAGGACTAGGAGAAGGAGAACTTAGTCATTAGTTTTAATTTTTTTTTACATTTTATTTACTTCCTGTGGGGAGCACATGCTTCTTGGCAGAGGTATGAAAGTAAGAATCACTTTTCTCCTCCCACCAGGTGGGTGGTCAAGCTTGGTGGAAGCACTTTACTGACTGAGCCCTTTACCTGGCCCTAGTCCTCAGTTTTAATTCTCATTTTGTCACATCTCCATCTCTACTAGAAATCAGAAAACTGAAAGTTACAGCAAGATGACTCTAAAAAGGAGCATCTGAGAGCCCACCACACAGAAGCAGTACACATGGCCCAGGAACACGTGGCCCGGGAGCTGATACAATGTGTGCTCTCGCAGAGGGCTCTGGACTTTGTCAGGGGTGATGAATTTCTTGGAGGACAGAGTCCTAAGAAAAACATGACCTAAAGATGAAAAACAACCCCGTTTTCCCGGCTCCCGTTCCAATAAGGGTGACATAATCTTCAAACTCAAGACACATAGCTTGGGTTCTTTTTCTTAAAACTCTTTTCCTGAGCATTCACTTCTCAGTCTCAAAGGGACTCTGTGGTCAGTGGCACTCCCATGGTACTACTTGGTCTGTGCTTGCCCTGCCCTTCTCTCGAGCATCCACTGGAGCTTTCCAGAGGCCACACGGGATGTGACAGTACAAAAGACGGAATGTATTTCCTATTAAGGCAGACATTAGATAGATTTGCAAAAATGTAAACAATTGCCACTATTTTTAATTTTTTTGGTTATGGGAAAGTTATTTTTTATTAGGAATTGCTTATGGAGCAAAGCACGGTGGCACTGACTTTAATCCCAGCACTTGGGAGGCAGAGGCTGGTGGATCTCTGTCAGAGAGAGGTTAGCTTGGTCTACAAAGCGGGTTCCAGGCCAGCTGGGGCTATGGGAAGACCTTGTTTAGAAAAAAAAAAATTGCTTATGGGCCAGTGAGATGGCTCTGTAGTTAAAGGTGCTTGCTAGACCCTGGGGACTTGAGTTCAATTCCCAGAACCCACAAAAAGGTGGAGGGAGAAAACCAAAACCACAAAGTTGCCTCCTGACCTCCACACATGCGCTGTGGAGCATGTGTTCTCCCCTACCATGCACACGCACAATCGTCAACAAAGAAAGTCTTTTAAAGAAAGTCTTAAGGGGCAGGAGAGATGGCTCAGTGACAAAGAGAACTCGCTCTTGCAGAGGATCTGGTTTGGTTCGCAGCCCCCACATGGCAGATCACAACTCTCTGTGACTTTAGTTCCAGGGGACCCAACACCCTCTTCTGACCTCCATGGGAACACTTACATCCAAGCAGGTAAAACATTTATACGCATTTTAAAATGTCTTAAATGGGGAAAGATCACATATCTGACACAACTTTTCTCTTGAAGAATGTCAGGCTACAGAGGCAACAGATAGCACAGGAAGCAGGTGGAACAAGGAATTCCTGACTTTAGTCTATCGCCTGTGCTGGTAACACTAAGACATCAAGGGCTAGCTTCACGAAAGTGTGGATCAGGTTATGGCAGGCCAAGTGACAGGTCCAGAATCCCACAAAAGCACTGCTCTCCCTCTGCACTCGCTGTGCTGTTGACATCACTCTTGTCAGAAAGGCACTGTCTCTTCACTGGTCAACTATTTATTCCTCCTGAAGCTTTGGAATGCACAGAGCTTCTACCTGGCTCTTCTAAGAGTCAGGGAGCCTATAGAACCACTGATCTGTCTGTCCTGCCCTAACCACCAAAGGAAGAGCTCTAGGGACAGGTTCTGCAGCACACTGGAGTTGTTAGAAGACCCCAGCTGAATCCTGCATGCAGAAAAGGTTGAAGAGCTCCAGGGGCGATGGAACACGCACCACAGAACACACCAGGCATCTTCTAACCACTTCAGTGATACAAGTCATCTTTAAGACAACTTTAAAGTTTTTTCAAATTTATTCATTTAACTTATTTATTTATAGAAAGGTCTCACTGTGTAGCCTTGGCTGGTCCAGAACTCACTATGTAGACCAGGATGGATTCTAATTCACAGAGCTCTACCTGCCTCAGCTTCCTGAGTGTTGGGATTAAAGGTGGGTACCACCATGCCCTGAAGAAAAAACTTTTTAACTGAAAACATGCAATAAATCAGGCTGGGCCTGGTGGTGTAAGAATGTAATCCTGGTTATTACATTACATATTACAATCCTGGTTATTATAGAGGCTGGGGCAGGAAATTTCCAAGTTCAATGCTTACCAGGGCTCCAGAGCAAGTTCAAATCTAGCCTGTGCAACTCAGTAAGATAGTTCCAAAAATAAAAATGAAAGGCCTGGTGATGAGCTCAGCTGCACAGCTCCTACAGATCACCCAAGAGGTGCTAGGTTCAATCATTAGTACCATAAAAAGGAAAGAGAAGGGAAGGGAGTGGAGAACAGAGGGAGAAGAAAAAGAACACGTGCATCAGCTGAGGCCAACACCTAGGAAGCTAAAACCCTCCACCTACAAGAAACACTTCCTGAGGCCGGAGAGATGGCTCAGCAGGTAAGAGTACTTGCTGCTCTAGCAGAGGACCTAGGTTCTGTTCCCAGCAACCACCTGGCAGCAAACAACTGTCTAGAACTGCAGTACCGGAGGATCTGACATCATCTTCTGGCTTTTGTGGACACTGCACATACATGGTGTACATACATACATTCAGGCAAACAACCATACACATAAAAAAATAAATCTGAAAAATACTTGGGAGTAACTTCAAATACAAGCCAAATGACATGAATTTTGAAGGCACATTTCTTGCTGGTTTGTCTCCCTGTGTCTGGTGCGTGCCTGTGTGCAGATGCGATTGAATGTGCTTGTGTGAGCCAGAGGTTGACTTAGTGTCTCCTGATATGGCTCTCCATCTTCTTTGGTGAGGCAGGGTCTCACTGCACTGGAGCTCAGGTTTTGGCTTGACTGATGGGTCAGTCAGTCCCTTTACCATTTCTCTTCACACGAATTTAGGGACCTAAATTAAGCCTGACCCTGGAAGGTGAATCACACCCCACCATACACATCACTGCTACAGAAGTGAAACAAGATGGCCCAACAGGGGATGACCTCTCTGCTCTGTGAGCAACAGTTCATGATCTGGATTCAGGTGAATGTACAGAAAATAGGCTATACCAGGCAGAAAGCTTCAGAAACCCAAACAGAAAGCTCTAAAAATCCTTCAGCCAGTTCCATGACACAAACCTTCATTCTGAAAGAAAGACTAAGGCTGCGGCTGCCAGAACCAATGGCAACTGCTGAGAGCCCCACCTGCTCGTTCTATTGGCAGCAAGAGCCACCCTAGGCTTTAAGAAGCCTGGCAACTAGGCATAGGCGTGTGGCAGGGGTGCCAAGTGTGCCCACTAGCCAGTCTTCTAGCTGCCCCGTGGTGACAGTGGCAAACTGTAAGACACACAGAAGGTCAGGCGTGACTCCTGTCTCCTTTTTTCAAACAAGTATTAACATGTATGACTGACAACAAAGTACAAAAATGCAAGAAAAATACCTAAGACTCTGTCCTCACAGATAACTACTGCTTACAGTCTTAACTGTCCCGTCAGCATCTTCTTGTGAACATAGTTAATAATCAGTTAAATGCTAACTAACTGGGACATCAGGATATCCATAAAGCTAACACTGTGTCTGACACTGTACCATCCCTCTTTTTTTTTTTTTTTGGAGATAGGGTATGTAGCCCAGGCAGGCCTCGAATTTATAACACTGTTCCTCTGCAGCCTTCTGCTGATGAGATTACAGGGATATGTCAGCCAACCTGGCTTAGAATTTTTTAATGTCAATCTCTGGGGGGGGATGAACTCAGTCTGAAAAATAACAGCGTGGCTTCCTTAGATGCACATCTCTCTCACTCCCACTCCATCACCTTAAGCTCTTTAACCAGCAGAATTAACTTCCCATAGTCAAATGAAGAAAAATGACATCTATCTATAATTTCTTGAGAAAATAGAAAGGCCTTCAAAATGCACAACTTACTGGCCACAGCTGGACTCCCTGTACACAAACATTGCTATGACCTCATCAACATGCAGGTCCTGTGAGTTGACTTGCTGAGTATCCAGTGTGCAGCAGCTCATCACCCTGGAGGGCGCAACAAAGCAAAGCCCCCAGGAGTCTGGCTGTCTCGATGGGAGACGGATGGCACAGAGGTGACTGGGACTCACAGCATGGGCTCAGAACAAAGGGAAACAGGAGGAAGTTGAACTCTATAAGCAGACATCAATGCCACTGAAGTGTGCTGCTGTTGTATTTATTTTAGGGTGTTTATGCACACGGGTGGAGGTCAGAGGACAACTTGTGGGAATCTATTCTGTCCTTCCACCGTGTGGGACCCAGGATCAAACTCAGCTCACCAGGCTTGGCAGCAAGCACCTTTATCTGCTCAGCCATCTCACTGGCCACTCAATTTTAAACATCTAAAAATAATACACTCTGAGAGTAAACATGACATCTGGGGCACAGCAGACACACAGGTGCCTATCCATGAGCTGTCTAGTTTAGATATGCACACTACAGTAAGTCAAGAGGACTACACTGTTAAGTGAGGATTTAAGCAAATGAACCTCATCTTCAGAGGACGAACCCACCCGACTCCTGAATCATAGGGACCTCACTTACCTGTCACAGTGAGAGCTACCTCTGGAGCTGCTCTGTCCCGACTCATGCTGTGCATCCAGGAGAATCTTTTCCATGTCTCCATTGTGGATAGAGGACGAGGAAGGGACGTGCTCCAGCCCCCCATTCTTGCCGTTGCCGTTGTCATCACCGTGACTGCTGTTCATGGGGAGCTCCACCCAGGAACCTGTTGGACGGGTCAGATAACTCAAGTCATAACCACGGCAGGAATGAAATCCCTCCTGTGCACACAAATGTCAGCATGGTGAGTTCAGATAAGAATTCTGACTCGCCTCAAACTAAAGCCAAAATTTTCAGAAGAAAATAAACAAAGAGCAATAAAAGTAAGAATCTGTATTGTTTGGTTCCTGAAACAGCTCATGCATAAAACTATTCAGAAGGTGGAAATCGCAAACTAAAGAAAACACATCTTTCAGCCAATGTCCTCTCTGGTTAAAGCTTAATTTATATCCAATCAATGTTTTACTGAACACTCACTCAGGCTACTCTTCAAAAAATACCTACTCTACCAAACAGGCTACTTATCTTTAATATTTTAGTTTTGCGCACACACACACAAACTTGCTATGTGTCCCAGTCCTCCTCAGCTAGTTAAGTGTATCTGCACCACATACTAAATCAACAACTGCCTTAGCCATGTCACAGAGTTCGTCCAAACAGCTTAACAACTGTCTCCTACTTTTAGCATAAACTGAGAAGCTCCTGGTGAGAAAAATCTACATTTAATCACAAACATTCTGATTTGTGCCCAGATCCACAGTATGCATTATTGCAGCAATTTCTTTTTCATTGCCTTTTTATTTATTTATTTATTTATTTATTTTTTTGAGACAGGGTCCCCCTGTAGCCCCAGACAGATGGCCTGGAACTTACTACGTAGACTAGGCTAGTCTCAATCTCATGGAGATCCCCCTGCCTCTGCCTCCTGAAGGCTGGGACTAAAGGTGTCTGGCACCACACCCAGCTTAATGCAGCTACTTCTTAGCAAAATGGAGTGAAATAAACAAAATGAACCAAGATGCAAGTGGGGGCACTGGGTCTACCCCAGATCCATCTCCTCTTTCCCTCCAGTCTTAGTGCTATTCTTCCTCCTCTTCCACACACTGAACATACCTTAGGAAGTTGTCTCCTCCTTCCCCTTTCTCTCCCACGAGCTCTACGTTCTAGGGTTTTCATTAAGTACTGACGGTGTGTGGGGAGAGAAGCCACGACAAAAGAGCTACAGGCAGAGAAACTGGGGAAAAATAATCAGGGGGTGGAGCCCCAAGAAGGGGATGGGACTTGGTAATCGGCATAGTTCATGAAGAATTTTTATTGGCCCCAATAAGTGCTAAATAGTCAAGGTGCTTGAATTTTAGTAAGAATCAGTAACAGCTGCCGATTACTCAATGATGACAAAAACTTAATTTTAAGTTCCTCTCTTCACAATAAACTCTGCTTTAAAAAAACCATCAGCAGCCAGGCCTGATGGCCTACACCGGCACCCCTAGCTCTCAGAAGTCTCAGGCAGAAGGGTTATGAAGAATGAGTTCGGGGCTAGAGAGATGGCTTGGCAATTAAAAACACTTGCTCTTGCAGAGGACCTGGGCCCAGTTCCCAGCGCCCACATGGCAGTAACTCCAGTTGCAGGGCATCTGGTGCCTTCTTCTGGGCTTCACAGGCAAACACATAAAAACAAATCTTCAAAACGAGTTTGAGGCTAGCCTGGGCTACAGAGTAGGACCCCATCGCAATCAAAACAAAACTTAAAAACAAATACTTTCCCCAAATTCCTCTAAATTCCTAGCAGAAGCGCTCCTGGATCCTCCCCCTCCTTAGTCCTCAGCTGAACAGGAGTCCCATCAGTCCATCAGAACCCACCCTCTCTAAAACATGACCCAAATGAGGCAACCACACACTAGGCCCAGCGGAGGGAGAAGCGCCTCTGAAACCAGACTCTACCACTTTCCCGCTTGGCCTGACAGTCTCACCTGTAAAAGAGCTGATAACACCGTGTGAGACCTACTTCCCAGAGTGGCCGGGGCTAGCTGCAGTGATTTAAAGTACTTGGCAAAAAGAGATTCTCATTCTTGCACTGAAGTTAGCCTGCCCTCTCCATCAAAGGCACCCCTGATATCCCACAATCACCAATTCCTTTTGATTAGGTTGCCAAACACCATAGGTAAACAGAAGCTCCTGGCCTCATTCTACTACCTGAAAATGGGCTCAAATGAGGACACTTAAGACCGATGAGCAAACACAATCAGAGCTCTGGGCTGGAGTGCCTCTGAAGTGGATCTGAATAGGCCCAAACTGCTCTAAATTTAGAGCTCTGTAGAATGTTCTCCAGGGAGGGGAGGAGGGAATAAACAAGCTTTTCCTCCCTACTCCCACTGCTTCTAGGATTTTCAAACTCTTGTTAAAACCAATGGGACAAGTTCCTGTAGAGAAGTCCAATATGTAAAATAAACAACACCAAATAAAAGTCCAGGCTTGTCGTGGCAGAGGAGACTAAGGGGTCAAGAGTTCCAGACCATTCTGTAGAAGCCAGAATCCCTAAAAGACAAAAAGCATGCTCCTAAAGGACCTGATCAAAGAAAAAGATAGTCACAGGACCAGGGATTCTGCTCCTCATCTTTCTAAAGGACTTCCAAACCAGTATATCAATTCTACTTTCCACATCTCACATACGCACGCACGCATGCACGCACACACATCATTAACCTATAGTTAGTAACTGGAGACATACCTAAAAAAACTTTGCATAATCCCCCCCGCCCCGACTGTGGCCTTCCCAGTCACTCATGTGGCACATACCAGCACATGTCTGAAGCCACAGTCCCACACCAGGGCTTATAGCTTACACCTGAACAGGTTATTCAACCGCTGTGTGTTTCCTTCTCTGTAAAGTAGGGGTGACAGTTGCACCTGCTTCACAGTTCTCAGGAAGATAGAGCGAAAAAAATACACAGCAAGGAGAGGTCCCCAGCCATGTATACGTCAGAACTATGACAATCACATTCTGTATCTTTCCAAAATCCCTTGCCTACAACACTGCTTGAACATATAAAGGCCAGTGTATAAAACTCAAAACGAGTGACTTTCTCCTCCCACCCCATTCCTAATTACTGGGCATTTTCTTGGTTGTTTTTGTGGTAGTGGAAGTTGAACCCAGAACAGAACGCACAGGTATACCAAACAAGTGCTCCACCAGTGAGCTACAGATTCCAAGCTTTGATTCAGATTTTGTGAAACAAGGTTTCATGTACCCCAGGCTGGCCTTGAACTCCAGACCCTCCGATCTCAGCCTTTGGAGATTTCAGACCTGCACCACCACACCTGCCCCCGTGCCAACTTCCAGAGGAAGTCTTTTAAATGGTTTTACAGGGAGACCTCAGGAAGGGTCTCTCACTCTCCTGTATTTTTTTTTTTTCTTTTAAAATAAAATGATACCAGGCGTGGTGGCATGTACCTTCAATCCCAGCACTTGGGAGGCAGAGGCAGGCAAATCTCTGTGAGTTCCAGGCCAGCTGGGTCTACAGGCCTCGCTTTGTCTCAAAAAGACTACATTAAATAAACAAACCAATGGAATTGTATTGTACACATGTTCCTATAAGTATTAATTTTCACCTAAAGATTTGAGATGCATTGCAATGTCATATGTGAACCCTTTTTGTTTTGTTTTGAGACAGGGTCTACTATGTAGCCCTGGCTGGCCTGGAAGTGGCTATGTAGACCAGACTGGCTCTCCCCCTTGAGTGCCTGGATTTTAAGTGTGCACTACCATGTCCTGCTTTTTTTTTATGTGGATTCTAGAGGTTGAATTCAGATCCTCATGCTTGTAGGGCAAACACTTCACTAACTGAGCTATGCCTCTAGCCCCCACTCATACTCTCGATGGAAACATGGCACTACAGGGAAGTTATTGGTATATTTTATTGAACAGTTACATATCAGGCAGCCATCATAGTTCACACCTACAATCTCAGCACTTGGGAATCTGAAACAAGACAAGGTCAAGGCCATCCTAGACTAATAAGTGAGCTCCAGGTCAACCTGGGCTGCACAATAAAAACCCTATGTGAAAATCAAATGAAATCTTGAAAACAGAAAGAAAATCCTTTAAAAAGATTACATATTAGCTTTATCTTGAATAACACACAAAAAAGAACATTTTCTTCAGAGAGAGAGAGAATATGAATATGGGTTGGTTTGTGTTCTCTTGAGACAGGTCTCACTACCAGCCTAGGCTGGCCTGGAACTCACGCTGTATCTGAGGTGCCTGGAGCCAACATCTAGTCTCAATCCCCTGGTTCTAGGATCACTGCACACCCATCTCTGTCTGCCTAATGGGCTCCTGCTTCAGTCTCAAAACCTCTGCATTTTCTAACTCTGCCCACCTTCATCAAGACATCTAAGCAACTGCGTATCGAATTCTCTTCCTTGCAGGTGGCCTTTAAATAAAAGGGTTGAAAGCTGTTATTTTAAAGGTCTGTTTATAAGCTGAAAACTGTTTCTTCATGCCAGTTTGAACAGACACAAATGACATATTTCCCGGTTAAGTCTTAGGAGACCAGGCCAGCTGGGGCTACAGGGTAAATAAGCCATCTCCAAAAACAAAGGTGAATAAAACTCTGCCAAGAGGGTTGGAAAGTGGCTCCATGGGCTTGTTCCTCTTGGTTCTCAGCACCCACTGGCAGCTCACAACTCCTGTCCTAGAAGATCTGATGCCCTCTCCTGACCTCTGCAAGAACACGATGACCATAAAGCTATGCAGGCACACAGATATACACATGAGAACAAATAAATCTTAAAACAACAACAACAAAACTCTGCTATGACTCCTGAACTAAAGATAAAGTCTCCGACCAGAGCGAGATAATCTACAAGAGTTTCAGCTCTTGTTTTCCACAGTTGTGCAACTTTAGCCAATGAAGTACTGGAACTTATCAGCAATTCAGATAGTATTAGAAGCCTGAGTAAGTTGTTTTTACTCAGCACAAAAAAAGAAAAAAGAAAAAAAAAAAATCACTTGAAGCAGTCAATAAGGCTGCTTGTTTTGTTCAGTCCAGCGTTGTGTAATGAGCCTTAAAAAGCAAACAAAGAAAGGAGGACAGTAATCAGAGCTGGCATTATCTAACAGCTCTTCACTAACTTTGAAAAGCTGAGCCTACCCCAAGTCAAATACTTTTTATCTAGCAGATTTCCAAAGCAACATCTAGTGTCACATGTAGGTTGGGTGTTCTTCCACTGCATTAAAAGCTAATGAAAACGTAGCACAAGCTGACTGGCCCAAGACATTAAACCCTCACAGGGCTGTCAGCCACCAAGACAAACACCCACTAGGAGTAAAACCTCTTTCTGGTGACTGTTGTTATTAAAGGAGCCAAAGAAGATTTCTGTGCAACCATACTTCCATACTGACCAAACACTGCCGACAACACTGAGCTCAGCTCAGAGCCCTCTGTACACGGG
This sequence comes from Eospalax fontanierii, assembly GCA_035773235.1. Lineage (NCBI taxonomy): Eukaryota > Metazoa > Chordata > Mammalia > Rodentia > Spalacidae > Eospalax > Eospalax fontanierii. The sequence continues at coordinate 53,719,117 of CM069542.1, read as the reverse complement.
CACAGCAAACAAGCACACAGAAAAGCAGGACCACCCGAGAGGAAGGCCCTGAGAACGCCAGGAGGGCTGACAATGGACACGGACAGCTCAAGAACACAGAACTGGTAACATCTAGGTTTCTAAGAAGATTCTGCTAAAGGGGTGGAAAGATGGCTTAGAGGTTAAGACACTGGCTGCTCTTGCAGAGGACATGGGTTCCATTCCCAGCACCCACACAGCGGTTAACAATCCCCGGTGTTAACAATCCTATTTCAGGGGAATCCAAGGCCTCTTCTGACCTCCATGAGCCTTGCACAACAGGGGTGCATTAAACACATGCAAGACATACACTCGAACACATAAAAAATTTTTTTAAAGAATCTGCTCAAGATGAGTGAAGAATTTAGAATTCTGTAAATGTGATGGGACCACTTAAGGATACATTCATCTTGTTCTAAATCTTACAATCTAGAACACAACTAAAATCTTTTAAAAAATAGACATTTAGAGAAATAGCTCAACAAAAGATGGGACAGACCACCTAACAACAGTATCTTAAATACACAAATTCTTTTTAGAGGGAGTTTAAAGCTCATTATTATTCAAAATTGACACTTTTGTGATCAATAATTCCTTCAAATAGTTTACTGGAAATTTTCATCACCATTTAAAGCAAAACAAATGCAATCAAACTTGTATTTTTAGTTATATGATCTATAATTAAATACAATTCAGTAACTTAAACATGTTCTACCATCTGCAATGTAAGTTTTTCATATTGGATTGTATGTTACTAAAGATGGTTACCTCTGGATAAGATGTTTGGGTTTTTGAGACGGGGTCCTACTCTGGATTGCCCAGGCTGGAATAACAGGTATGTGCCAGCACGCCCAACTAAAATACTCAAATTCTCTGCCCATCCTGTAAAGCTCAGAACAGACAGCTCTTCCCCAAACTGCTTGGGCCACGCAGGAAGCACCTCCCTCTCTTAGGAAAGACACTGGCTGGCCTTTAAGCAAATAGTTTTTTTAAAAAGTATTTCGCTTAGCCAAATGCCGGCTGCCCCCCCCCACCTCTTTCATAAGGCACGGATTACAGAAGTTGGGCAAGAAGGTCGGGTGCTCTCACAACAGGGGACACAGATGCCTGAGCACTACGGTTAAAGGTGCTGCATTTGACCGTGACTCTCGCCTGCCCATCCACGTTCCACTGCCCGTGTGTGCTGAGCTAACTCCAGTTTCTGGAAATGCATGGCCCAGACTCTCATGGATGTAACCTGAGGGTGGTGACCACGCTGTTCTTAAGCAGGTGTATGGGCACCCAACAGATTTAAAACAATAAACAGCACTAGAAAAGCCACGAGTGTGCTGCCGCACGCCTGTCACCCCAGAACTTGGGTGGAGGCAAGAGGATCAGGAGTTCATGTCACCCTGAGCTAACCAGCGAGACAGGCTGGGCTACAAGAGACCGCGTGTCTCGAAAAGGCAAGTTTAGGAGGAAAAAAACAACATGATTGAGCAACTTGGGGGGGAACTGCGGAGAAGCAGCCTCGGCCAGGCTTGCACCCCGCAGTGGCGCCAGTGACCCCGGCAAGACCAAAGGGACCGCCCCACGGGCGTGCAGCAACCCGACGGGTCCCGGCCCGCACACCTGCGCGGCCGCACGTCCGCCGCCCCGCCCGCTCTTCCGCCCTCCCTCCGCGTCCATCCCCGAGCCGCGCGGCCGCACGTTCCCCACCAGCCCGCCGCCGCCCGTCACGCCCGCTCCGCCCACCTCCCTCTGGCTCGCCGCCGCGACCCCGGCCCAGGCGCACGCAGGCCTCGAGCCAGTCCCGAGCGCCTCCACCTGACTGGAGCGCGCGGCTGTCAGTCCCGAGCGCAGCCCAATGGTCTTCCGTCTGCTCCCGCCACCATCCCCCGCGCGCGGCGGCGGCGGCGGCCGAGCGGCTCCTCCTCCCCCATCCCTCCGCGGAGCCCCGCGGCCCCGCGCTCACTGTTGAGGCCGGCCGGAGGCGGCAGCGGCTGCTCCCCGTCCTCGCAATTGTTGTTGTTGTTGTGCACGGGCGGCGGCGGCTCGACAAGATGGGACGACATGGTCGTGAGGCTGGTAGCGCCGCGGCCACAGCCCGACGATCTCCGGTTCTCGAGCGGCAACACAGCAAGCCGAGTCCCCCGCCCCCTTTTCTGCGCCTGCGCAGTCCCTCCCCGGCATGACGCCCAGGCCACGTGATGACAACACTGGCCGCGGAGGGGCGGGGCTTCGGAGGTGGGGCGGGGCTGGAGATGAGGGGAGGAGCGTTCCTAGACTGGCGGGGAACTGCGGACGCGGGAGACGCGCTGACGAGGTCTCTGGGAATGAATTCCTGCGAGTCTTTTGGACAGACCGGAAGGAGTGAGCTATGCAGATGGCTCCGGGTACAGGATAGGGAAGTGTGCAACCCGGAAGCGCGGGGTACCGATGGAGCCCTACCCACGCCTGCAGCATACATGTCCTTATTTAACAGGACACCTCAGTGACTGCTGTCAGGATGACTGAAAGGAAGTAGAAACCCGGGTTCCTCCACAGCCTAAAGCCTAAATCTAAAATAAACCCGGTGGCAAACCTGCCGAAGCCCGCCGGCAGAAATCAGACCATATCCAAAGCAGGGAGTGAGGATGAGAAAATGTAGAGATAGAGAGAGAGAGAGAAAAAAAACAGGACAGACTCAGGAGGGCTGTCAGTCATACTGAAGCAGCTTGCCTTTATTAAGTCCTCCCCCCCCCCCCTATTTATACTGTGAGGTGAGCAAAACAATACTAACACAGGCAAAATAACTTAAGACATGATTGGCTTCCTTCAAAGATCTTCATGTGACCTCAGTCTTAGGTGAAAAATATACTTCTCCTCAGATGTAAATCATTTTGCCTAATGAAAACTCCTGCTTCCAACAGCACTTCTGTGCACGAGATTGTCTTCTGCCTAACTCAAAACTAGGGCATAGTTCAAGGCAGGCACATGGCCCCCAACACAAACCCACCCACGTAAGATAGCTCCGACCTTATCATTATTTCAGAATTTAGATAATTCTAATTGCAAACCTAACAGGATATCTGGAGAAAAAAGTTAATAATATGGCTGGGAGTGGAGCACACCTGTCACCCCAGCCCTCAGGAGGCTGAAGCAGGAGGATCGAGATTCTCCACCAGCCTGGGCTGCATAGCGAGACTTTCTCATGTGTATGAGTGTATCGCCTGCATGGATGTAAGCGCACCCGTGTCGTGCAGTGCTGGCGAAGGTCAGAAGAGGGCGTTGGTTTTGGACGGTTGTTAGCTGTCATGTGGGTTCTGGGATTCGAACCCTGGTCCTCTGCAATAGCAGTCACTGCTCTTAATCCCTGAGCCATCTCTCCAGACCCCCAAACACAAATTTCCTAAAACTCAAGATCAGTTACTTATTTCCAGGACATGACCTGGGAAGCTGTGTCTCCTGCTCCTGGGTAAGATGAGTTACTTTGGGTTCCTAAATTCTCCTACATCGTGTTATTGTCCAGTTTCCTTGACCTGATTTTCGTATATTGACTGTTTCTGTCGATGTTACTTGCCTATAACTTTGTTTCAGTCTCAAGGTGAAAGTTACATGGCTTAAGATCCTTACATCAGGGCCAGTAAAGGCCTTTGCAGAGGAACTCTTGACGAACTGCCTGATTTCAATCTCTGGAATCCCAGTATGTGGAGGGCACCGAGCCACTAGCACAGAATCATCCTCTGACCTCCACATGTGCACCATGGCATGCCCTTCCATCATACAATGCTAATAAATTTTAAATTTGAATCTAAAATTCATAGGCTTCATTTTACATTTTGACCCTCCCTTAATTCACCTGAAATTAACTGATCATGTTGTAAATTATTTGCCTTATTTCCCAATTTTCTAGCCAACTGATCGAAAGGATATGTATTTATTGGTCTTTTTCAGATAGGGTCCCACTCTGTAGCTCTGGCTGGCCTGGAACTCACTATGTAGCCCAGGCTAGTCTTGGCGACTCTCCTTCGGCCTCCTGGGTGCTGGGTTACAGGCGTGAACCACCCCCTGCTAATGTATAGCCCCATAGTGAATATGGATGTAATTACCCCTCATATATGATTTTCTCTATAATTGTTCATTTTTAAGTATTCTATCCCTTTAGCTACACTCGCCCCGTCCCAGCTCTGTGGAACTAACTGGATGTGTAGAACACTCTGGCTTCCATCTCACAGAGATCTGCCTGCCTCTGCCTCTACCTCCCAAGTCCAGGGATTGAAGGTGTGCAATACCAAAACCAGTTCAATTTTCAAATTCTTTAAAAATTATTTTTAAAATTAATTTTTATTTGTATGAGTGTTAATGCTTGCATCATGCGGTACCCTTAGGCAACAGAAGAGGGCATCGGACCCCCTGGAACTGTAGTTAACAGTTGTTAGCCACTATGTGGGTACTGGGATTCAAACCTGGGTCTTCTGTCAGAACAGCCTGTGTTCTTAACAGATGAGCCTTATCTCTCCACCCCTGATTTTCCAATTCCTAAAAATAATTAAAAATTATATTTTGACCTATAGAACTAGGAATAATTTGAACCAGTTTCACTGCAGCTTATGACTCCACAAATAATTATTTTGATTAATGCATCAGTGTGAGAGTTTTGCTGCTTACGGAGAGGAGTGAGAGTTAGAGGACCATTTTCCTAGACTCACTTAGCTCCGGTTATGATACTCCAGCATATCCTGACCACCTATCATAAAATAACCTCATGATCTGATCAATGAATCCTTCTAGGCATTACCAGGTAAACTAGTAGACAGCAATTTTATTCATATAAAAAAGCAAAATGTCACCTGGAAAACTCAATTATGGTGGTTCATTTTGTTAATGCTGATCAATGTAGAGAATAACCAGGACATCTCATCTCAGGCCTGCTTAGTACTTGTGTGGAAGAATAAACGGATAATACAGTTCAGTTCCTAAAAGGAGGGATTGTTCCAGTTCTTTTGAAATTCTTTCATCCGTTTCCCTAGACAGAACAGTATCTAATACTTGATACTAGTAAACTGTACCATTTAAGGAAGAAATTTTATCCATGTGAGTGTTAGAAACAGAACCGGGTCTTCAAGAGCCGAAAGGGGTCTTTAACCACTGAGCCATCTCTCCAGCCCTGGAAACCAACTTTTTAAGGTGGTATTACACATATCAATGATACTAAGACAAAACTAGGTGTACAAATGTCTCGTGAACACTGATGCAACTCAACAAAAACTACTCAAGAAAATAGCCACTGACTATACAAGAATGCTAGACTGGGGCCTGGAGAGATGGCTCAGCGGTTGAGACCACTGGCTGCTCTTGAAGAGGACCTGGGGTTGAATCCCAAAACCCACATGGCAGCTAACCATCTGTAACTCCAGTTCCAGGAAATCCAATGCTCTCTTCTGACCTCTGTGGGCATTGCACAACACAGGTACCTTACCCACATGCAGGCAAAACACATACACATAAAAAAAAAAAAAAACTTTTAAACTTTTTTTTAACAAGCCTTGATCTATGGGTCATACACACTGGATTCTCAAAAATAATTTTTTTAAAAAAAATCTTTTTGAGACAGGGTCTTCCTGTAGCCACAATTGACATGGCCTGGAATTCACTGTGGAGACCAGGTTGGCCTCAATTTCAGAGATTCAGCTTCCTCTGCCTTCTCAAGTGCTGGGATTTAAAGGTGTGCTACACCATTCTTTGCTTTCTCAAACTTCTATAACATACTTTTACATAAAATCTCATATGGGTCAGACCTAAATGTAAAACCTAAAGAGTACTAAAACTCAAAAAGTCTTGTCACCTTGAAACAGGCAAACTTTAATATTTAACGTGTATGAATGTTCTGCCTGTGTACTCCGTGTATATGTTGTCTGTATGTACTCCATGTATTTATGAATGTTCTGCCTGTGCGTACTCCATCTGTGTATGAATGTTCTGCCTGCCTGTGTGTACTCCATGTGTGCCTGGTGCAGAAGAGGGTGTCAGATCTTCTGGAACTGGAGTTACAGTCGATTGTGAGCTGCCATGTGGGTGCTGGGAACCAAACCCAGGTCCTCTGCAAAAGCATCTAGTGCTCTTAACCCCAAACCAGCTCTCCAGCTCCCTAGGCAGAAAAATTAGATGACATCAAAAACATAATCGATAAAAGAAGATTACAGATCATAAGATGAAGAACTGTTTCTCAAATGAGATGACTTAGTTGATGATGCAGGTGCTTGCCTGCAAACCTGAGGACTTGAGTTCAATCCCCAGGACCCACATGGCAGAAGGAACCAATTTCCACGTTATGCTCAGACCTCCACATGCACCCCCCCCAAAAAAAAACCCCACAAAATCAGTGAGATGATTTTTAAAGCAAAACAAACACTGCTTTTCAAAGATCCCACTGGGAATGGAAAACAAGCTTCAAGACTGTGTCTACTTTATCAAACACAGATCTGAGAAAGGTCTTACATTCAGATTATAGAGATGAATATATTACAAACACAAGAAAATATAAATTGGGTTACTTTCTTTGCCTTTTTTTTTTTTTTTTTTTTCCTCCTCTTTTAAATAACACTGGTTTCACGTAGTCTAGGCTGTCCTGGATGGAACCTGCTATGTAGCTGAGGATGCCTTTGAAGTCCTGATCCTCCTCCTCTTCTGATCCAACAAGTGCTAGGATTACAGGTGTGCAGCACCACACCCAGCTTGGGTTACCATTTACTTTCTCAAATTGATAAAGGTGAAACACAGGTTTTGTGCAGTTAATGAGTGTGAAAACATAGGTAATATATAATTATGATGCAAGGTTTTGGTATTTTGGACCATAATTTTGCCAATATGTCCCAGATCTTCTAAATGTCCCTGTTCTGTAAGGCAGTAATTATGTACTCTAGGAAAATATACTCCTGAGTTTTAGATCAAGACTCGTATGTTCATTATTCTAATACTTCTACTTATAAAAATGAAAACAAAAATCAGCCAGCAACAGGAACTGGTTGTGGAATGTGCACACAAGTGAGGCTGTGTGGACAGCAAAATTTTGCTTGCAGAGAAAATGCCTGGAAGTTGGGTGTGAGAGGTCACACCTGCAGTCCCAGAAGGGAGACAAGAGGCTCCCTTCAAGACCACCCTGTCTTACAAAGCCCTTGACATGGAAATCTCAAGGTGTTAAGTAGAGAAACAAGACATCACCCTGCACATGACTCCAGGTGCTACAGCAAAACCTGCCTGAGTGTGAGGAAGCCTTTTCTGCTTAAGTATTCTTTAATCGTCCAAACAACCTAATTCACACACATTGCAGTTAACTCTGTACACATGTGCAGCATGCAGTTGTGTCCTTGTGACAGGGCAAGTAAGATCTGCCTTTGTGAATCGACTGACTAGTCTCAAATGGCAGCTCAGAACAATCGTCCCGTCAGGCACGTGCATTCCAAATGTCAACTGGGGCCCTCCTACACTGGTCTCCCTCCACGGTCACTGTGAACAGTGGTTTAACTTGGAACTTTACATGCACTTTAGACACTCCCTTCATTTGATTTCTGACTTGGGCTTTTTAAATTTCTTGCAGTATGTTTATAGTTTCCAGAGTCCTTCATAAATACTACTCAAAATGAAGCCACTGCCTCCTAGTGGACAAGTCCCCACATAACTTGCTGCTAGTCTGACTTCTAAGGAGTAAGCAATACCTTCTCCCTTTCTGCCAATGTAACTAACTTCCTGCTTGACAAATTCTTTAACTTTTGTGGTTTCCTGTTTTACAGGCAAGGTGTTATGGTAGGACTTCTTATGTTAACTTCAAGCCTGTACATGGTGTCTGATTGAAACTTAAGAGGTGCAGGTCATACAGCATACTACCACCATAATACTATTCAAACAAAAATTACCAAAGTTTATCTTAAGCATTTAAGAACACCTCCAGACTTCAGACTCACTAAGCATCTAATACCAACAACCCAGGCAAAATTTGTTTTGACTTCCACACTTATAAATTCAGTAGGGTCAGGTGGAAGACTCTGAGGAAAAGAAACTGTTCCATGTAAGAAACTTGTTACCATGCCAGAACATAGGTAAACAGCTTAAATTTCTCATCTGAACAGATTAAGATACCTCAAATGATGGTGCTCTCAAATACTAAAGGAAACTGCTAAGACTCATCACTTACCATATTAAAAAACTCTGTTAACATACACGTGTGGAGGTCAGAGGACACTTGTGGAAGCTGGTTCTCTCCTACCATGTGGTTTGGCAGCAGGCGCCCTCACCTGCTGAACCATCTTAACCCACTGGGTACGTATTTTTTCATTTTCTTGGCAGGGATTAGGGGGATAGTGCACATTATTATCTCCACTTGAATTTCTGTTGCAGAAAGATGGCTATTCCAAAAAATGAAATGGTTTACATTCACTGAAAATGCTTGTCAGTACTGCCTAGCTTTCATAAAATTCTCTAAAAATAAGCACATTACTCATAAAAGTTACATGAAACCATGTTTTTATTTTTAGTTCTCCTAAAAAACCATCTCTCGAGTTGGTGGGATGGTTCGGGGGTTAAAGTGCTTACTGCGTTTGATTCCGGCACCCATGGTAGAAGGAGAACCAGCTGCCCTCTGTCCTCCGAATGTATACCATGGCACAAACATCACACTCACAAACCATGCACACGGATAAATGCTTTAAAACCTAATGATGATTTTCACATACAAGAACCCTGGGCCAGGGAAATGCATGGATACACTTTCTGAAATTTCAAGAGTTAAGAGCTACACAGATTAATACCCTGAAGTTAGTTGTTCTGTAAATGCTGACAAGGGTTTATAAATCAACTTTTTTTACTGCCCAGCCACTAAGCGAAGATCAAGGGGAGACTAACAGAATGGGAGAACTTCTATCACAGTTCCAAATTATTAAGAGAAGGTAGAGATATGGATTCTGGTTGTAAGAGAATAGGGAAAATACAATCAAGTTGACAAGACTAAGTTTATTCTATCATTTTTATTAATAAAAAATTAACCATATAAAATGAGTGGCTGGGCTTATAGTGTGCTACACCAAAGAAAATTTAAGAATACTTGAAATGTTACAATAATTTTAACAGCATTCCTTGATGGAGGCATCTTAATTTTATCTTCTCTTAAATATGTAAAACTAATCCTTACTGTCACAGATGAGAATCATTAACACTACTGATTTTTCTGCTTGGTGGTAACTCAACATAAAACCAAACCTCAGGGAAACCGCCTTCCCAAAAGATCTGGAAGGGAGAAGTAGTGCTTCTGATCCTCTAGGAGGACCACCCGTTTGCAAGCCCAGTGAAAAATAAATAACACAAACTGAGAATGCACCCAAATAAGTTAGTATCACACATACGTGTTTAAATACAAATTCAGATTTAAGTCCAAAAGATACAGTAATTTTATTACATAAAATTTCTCGTGTGCTAAAAATGTTAATGTACAAGACATAATATTTGTATAAGTGTAGAGGGGATAATGAGTCGTTTAATCATTTTTCTTTTCTAAATAACAATAGGCAGTGGAAATATATAAGCACGCAGAGTCCTCTAGATTCCAAGTTGTTGTTATTACTGTTCAACCAAAATAAACTACCATTCTCATATAAATGCCTGCTCAATTCATCTTGTAAAAATAAAGTCCATTTCTTTCTCCATTAAAGCTTCCTGCAGGAACAGTAAAAGTACAGCCTACCCATGAACACAGGGCACTCTTCATCTTTGGCTAGGGTGTCAGCACTCGGAACAGGGTGCTCATAGATTACTAAACCGCTACTTGACGCAGCAGATGGAGTCCATTCAGCACTGTTTGAACACTGTACCTTTAAGTTTGTCCTGAACATACCTTTGGAAAACCCAAACAAAAACCTATCTATGGCAAAATTCAATCCATTCTGACTTCATAGCAATCACTCCAGAGTTCTGGTGCAGTCTCAGTATCATGACGTCCCTTGACACTCTGCTCTACTGTGACTGGACGACAAAGAGGTTAACTTGCTGGAAACATCTGTGAAGTCTCGTGCTTGATACTTATAAGGCAAAACTGAAATTAAACACTAGGAAGTTTTAAAAATGAAGTCTACAAATCTGGTTCTCATTTACAACTTCATTAACAGATTAAGTATAGATACAAAGTATCCAATACCCTCACAGCTAGTTTAAAAAAAAAAAAAAAAGGCAGGCTAGAATTTCTAGACGTGTCACCCTTAACAGCAGTGTGTACTCAACGCCATGTTCACAGAGAACCCGCATCTCTCCTGAGGGTCCCCAGAAAACACTTGTTAAAAATATTTCACAAAATACCAGGAAATGACAGACCCATTGCATCTCACTGCGCCCAAGGGTGTGACACAAAATATTGGTTTAGGAGGTAGATTAAAAAGGAAAAAGAAAACCAGATTCTCCATTCTTTGTCACTTTTATTCAGTAGTAGTTTTTCTTTCCTTATTTTCAGTGCCAGACATGGCAAGGAGTGATTACAGCCAACTGTTATTAAAACATTTGTTCGCAACACACACCCCCCTTACCAGTGACCCCAAACCCACTCATTTTGTGTGCTTTCATTCTTCCTTTTATTGTAATATGCCACCACCAAGACCAGGTGGAAAGGACAAGGGTTGAGAGAGATGGAGGGGGAGAGTCCAGGAGGCCAGAGAGGAGGAATGCTACAAGCCACAGTAAGAATGAGCTGTATTTAATTTAAAAAAGAGGGGAGGGGTGTACCCCACAAATGATACAGTAATGAGGATACACAATTAAATCCCATAGCATGACTGAAGGTTTTCACTGTGTTTGACGTCATCACAATGGAAGGCATAAAAAGTGGAGTAAATCAATGTTGACACAGTCCAATCTAGTCCATTAGGCAAGATGGTGCAAGAAGTCATTTAAATTAAAAGTGCCCTACCCTTACCTACATGGCTAGCAGACATGGAGAGCAGCACGGGGACGGATCCAGCTTTCTCCATGGAGCTATAAAATATGTTGTCGAATGGCACACTGTCAAACACTGGAAAGGGGTGCCACAATGGACCTCTCTCTTTTATAGGTATGAATGCTAGATTCAACTATCTCAACTAAGCAGGAAGTGGGCTCTTCTGCTAGGAATGCCGACCCTAATTCACTTTGTCTTGAAATATATACAGATTGTTTGTGGTGGCCACAGCAATGATATTCTCCTTGGGGTGCCAGGCTGTGTGAAGGATTTTCTTGTTGAAGTCTAGGCTGTCAACACTTATTTCATCTTTCTTTCGCTTGCCGCTTGCACAGACTTTGCGTGGCTTCAAAACCGTGCGAGGCTTATTGTTTTCTCGTGATGCTTCTAGGGTTATGTCTCGCTTTGTGTTCCTGTCGAACATCCTGAAGAAATTATTGTAGGATCCAGTCATGACCACACTGTAAAAGCAGAACACCCAGTCAGAATGCAGATAAGAGACTGCACTTACTCTAATGATTCAAGTGTCAAAGTTTATAGGAAGAAGCTACTTGAGAATTAAGAGAGGGCTGTTGATACTAACCCAAAGACTGGAGAAAACCAAAAACATACTTGGTGAAGTTCGCTCTACACAGCCCTCCCTTCCAACAAACAAAAGACCAAAGCTGACAGCACCCAGAAAAACTGCGCTTCCAAGGACCGAATTACCTTTATTTTCTTTCTTTTCTTTTCTCAACTACAGGTCATCTGACTAACTCAATTCACCAGCTTCTTGAAGCAACAACTGTTATCTGGAGCTCACAAAAATCTAACCTCCTCCAAACTGCATGAAATAAGTTGTTTCAATAAAGCAATGTTTTATTTGTATATCTGTTTTGGGAAACAAACATACTATGTAGTCCTGGATTGGCCGGAGCTTGTCATGCTGACAAGGCCTTGCCTTGCCTCTCACATCTTAGGACTAAAGCTGGGCAATGTCCTGCATAGCGAAAGCAATGTTCTATGACCAAACTATGAGTGATTTTACTTGTCCAGATAAAAGCAATCTCTCTCCCTCTCTCTCTGAAGCTGGATGTCCTTGTGTATACCGAGTTGGTCTTGAAACTGTAATCCTCCTGTCCTTAGCATTCCTGAGTACAGGGATTATAAGCATCTATCAGCATGCCTGGCTCAGGTAATATTTTATGAATGCTTACAACAAACCTCCTTAAGAAAATAACAGAGAAACTGAAGAGGTGGCTCAGATTTGTGAAGACCCAAGTCTCCTGGTGGACGATGAAATGAAGCAAGGCAGAAGAGTCTGATCTCACTGGCTGCTCCTGCATAAGTCCTGGGTTTGGTTCCCAGCACCCACATGGTAGCTGACAACCACCCAGTTCCAGGAGACTGGATGCCCTCTTCAGACCTCCAAGGGCACTGTACTACCTGGATGTACTTACATACATGAAGGCAATACATTCATACACATACAATAAAAATAATGAAAAAAAATCACTAACTTTAACACTAAATATATATATATATTTATATATGTATACTGTAGACAGGGTCAATGTAGCACTAGTTTCACACTTGCTAGGTAATGGAGAATATCCTTGAACTTTCAATAAGTATCTTCAAAGGCAAAACCTGAAGCTTCAAACCCTTCACACCAGCCTTTCTAGAGTGTGTAGACAACAGTGTGTGCAGCATACTCGGAACTGTTTCAGTATAGCACAAAGGGCTATAATATCTTGAGTTACGAGAAATTCCCCTCAAAGGACAACTGCCAACAATTTAAATCAAACTCAACTGGGGCCTGTCCCTGAAGACAATGAAACTGCCTTTCTTTTACAGTGATTCATACAAATTAGGCTGGCACTGCCCTCCTATTGAGTTTGTAAGGTTTGGGTATAGCTTGAATCTACTTATGAGGAAAATACAGCACTCACACCTAGAAACTTTCTAAAAAACAACTAACTATCCTGTGTTCTCCAAAACCACTCAGGTTAGCCAGGCACAGAGGTACAAGCCTTTAATCCTAGCACTTGGGAGGCTGAGGCAGGTGTATCTCTGTGAGTTTAATGCCAGCCTGGTCCCTGTGGTGAGTTTCAGACCAATCAGGGCTACAGAGTAAGACCCTATCTCAAAATATATTACCCAGGCCATGAAAGACTGAAGGACAGTCTTTACTCTGGTTAAGATAAAACATTATCTCAGTGTTTAAGGTCTTGGATTGAAAACCAGACCAGGTTTTGTCTCTTTGCTATAAAGGGAACTGAAATTAACTGTTGGGATTTTAGTGAGCTCTATGGGCAGTACTGCATCATCATGAGGTTTGAACTGTTTTGGGACAGGGTCCTCTTTATCTTTTGAGAACTAGTTTTGAAACTATTTCAAAATAACTAACCTTTTGATAACACACAATAATTTGTGTGTGCATGTACGCGTGTATAATGGCACAAGTGAATTCCGAGGATTCTACTCATATTGTTGGGATTGGCAGCCAAGAGTCTTTTACCCTCTTATTCGTCGTGTATCAAACCCCACCACACCAATAACCCTCTTCCAATCTACCCTTTCCTTTTTCTTCCCCTTCCTCCTTCCTTCCTGTGTCTCAGGTAAGAAGTGGCACAAAGGCAGTGACTGTTGCCCCGCCGGCAGGCCTGCTGTAGGATGTGTGGTCTATTACTGGGCCTTGTATAGAATCCAGGTAATTAGAACTTGAAAAGCAGACAAAACACAAACACTAAAGTCCTAGTGCTCTGTAACATCGAACATCATGGAACCTAAATCACATCAAGCTTTCCAAATTGCCAAATGAGGTGCTTCTAATTGGCTTAAATTTGACCAATTTCAAAATGATGCCTTTTAAATTGGAGCACAGTAAGTGGTAAGTAAATGTGTAAACTATCATACAAATGATTACTTCTATGAAGTTGAGTCAATGTGACAAAAAAAGATACAATAATCTGCATTAAGTACCTGCAACCTAAACATCTCTCAATACAGAAGAGTAACAACCAAATAAAATTTTACCATTTTAATTGGCATTTAGAACTGTGATTTTTTATTTAAAAAATTTTCTGGAAATAGGCTCTCGGTGTGTTGCTCAGGCTGGCTTCAACTCCTGAACTCAAACAACCCTCCTGCTCCTTCAGTTCCCAAGAAGACAGGCTTGCGCTATAGCACCTGACTAGCAACATGACTTTTTTATCTGGTTCATAAAAGGAAAAGAACTAAAGATATTTAAACAATAATTAGGTATCTTTAACTTCTTACTATAGGTATGCTTTGCCTTACATTTACAAGTAAAATCAATGCAGTGTGGTTATGTCTAAGGTTACTAAATTTATTTCACCTAATACTTAAGAGTGGAAATGAAGGACTTAACTTGTGTCAATGTTTTTTAAAAAGGCGTATTTTTACCTAATGTGGTAAATAAAATAGACTGATGAAAAACCAAGTGTTTTTATCCTTTGAAAGTTTCAATGGAAACCAATTACCTGTCAGATCCATTCCAACAACATTCAAATTTGTCAAATATGCAGTCGTTTTCATACAGCGAGCACAGCTTACTTCGGAGGTATTCATGTACCTAGGAAAACACATGGTTTACTTCTAGCTACTCAGATCGGGAGGGCTATAACAGAAAATTCACATACTCAATGTGAATCGCATACATATACAGAACATATTCAGTCCCTTCTAGTCTTATTTACTCTCCAGCCTTTAGTAGCAATAAAGGTGCTTTATCCTTTTAGGTGGGCCTTTTCCTAAGATAGAACAGAGAAAACCTCCCTTTCCAGCTATGGCCACATGAACGACGAGCCTAACTAAAACATTTAAGTCAGAAAATATTTGAAAATGGCAGCTCTGAACCTAACCTAAGAACATTCTGGCCATCTCTGATTGTCACTGCTTGGGTTTCAGTCCAGTAAAATCTGATACAAGCACTGCTCACTTCCCTGTAAGTGCCATTTTCTGGACATAAGTTTTAACTCAGGTCTATAATTTTAATTACACAGCATGGTGATGCCTTGGTTTTAGTGACAAAATCTAATGATCTCTGTCCTCTCTGTTCCCCCCTCTCCCTACAACACTTTCACACACTCACACACACACACACACACACACACACCACTTAAAAAATGATAGTGGCTCTGAGCCTAGTGGCACACGCCTTTAATGCCAGCCCTTGGGAGGCAGAGGCAGGCGGATCTCTGTGAGATTAAGGCCAGCCGCAACTATACAGCCCTGCCCCCCACCCCCCAAGATAGTGGGCAATTAAACATGCCTGTAGTCAAACCTGATGACCTGAGTTTGATCCCCAAGACCCAAACGGTAGGAGAGAACCAACTTCTGTACATTGTCCTCAGTCCTCCATATATGGGCATGGAGTGTCTGTGTGTACATACTCATAAATGAATGTAATGAAAGCAAAAAGAATTTGATGGCATCACTACATATTATTTACCCAGTAAAGATGCATTTTTGGATTATAATTCTACATTTATTCACAATATTTCACAAAAAATATGTAGGACAAACTAGAAAGTAAATCTGTTATCTAAAAAGTAGTTTGAGATGCAGGGCACATTTCCACATTGCTAGTGCTGAATTACCAAGTGTTTGTTGTGACTGGAAGAAGAAAAGTAAAGATATCCAACTTTTTGTTGAATGAGAGCCCTAAAAAGCAACACTAGCGGTCACCAAAAGGCACCTTCTCTCTTTGTTTATTCTGTCGTATCCCTAGGCTGCTCACATTCTAAGATGTCTGTCTTACTATCAGTAATGGAGTGATTCAAGCCATATCTGTATGACATTATGTTAAAAAATTTTATTTTTCTGATACAAGATCTCTTTGTAGCCACAGCTGGCCTGGATATTTAGACCAGGCTGGGCTTGATCTCACAGATCAAAGGCATGCACCATCAAGCCTGGCTTCTAAATAAAAACTTTTAAATACTCAGGAATTACAATTCATGTAAAGTTAGGGCAGAATTTATCCAAGTAATGCTAACAAGTTTTTGTTGTTTTGGAAACACACACACACACACTGTATCTATCACACAAGCCAGCAAGATGACTGCACAAACCCAACAACACTGCTGTAGAGTGGCTTCCCTCTCGGTTGTTAATCCACTCTAGAGTCAGAAATCTGGCAGGCCAGTTAACATCTAAGGCAGACACTAACTCAGCTGCATTTTACCACAGTGCAAAGCTTCTCAGCAAACAAGTGAAGAGCAGGAAACTAGTTTCTCACTGGGTATGGGTCTGGGAGGACAGCAAACTTTGAAAACAAAGCACTATCTCTTTGTGTTTGTTTCAAAGTAATGTTAATTTTAAAATTTGAAAAATAAGGAGACTCTTAAGTGGTACTGTTGCACTGCCCACTCCTCTTTCTGTCTCTCCTGTAGTGGATGTGGGTCAGGGTAGGGCTTGCTGACACAGGAGATAACACTGAACTCACATGCTGCACTGAATGGGCAATTACTGCAGCAACCGTTGGGCTTTCGAGCCCTTCTCCTTTGACTTCAGACACCAGTTATCAGCCAAAAGGAAGACCATGAGTCAAGTGACCTGGCATGCCAACTCGACTGAGTACTACGTCCTACCCTCCACCTGAGCATATGCAGATGTTTTCCCCAGGCCTCCTCATGCCCACACCTCAATGTTCAAAGTGGCACACAGAGTTGTCAATACTGAACCACATGGGCAACAAAATTACATTTTGACTGCAACACTGAACAGACAACACACAGCACACATGCACTTAAGGAACAGCAAGTATTCATAGATCTAGAGGAACAGCTTAAAGCTGAGCTACACTGGGACCATCATCACTCTGTGTAACAATCTAGTCTATAAACACTGCACAGGCATACACTCATGGAAGAAAAAGCTGCAAATACCTGGTATGTTTCCACAGGCCTGTTTTCCATATTCAAGTCCCAAATTTTGACTGACAAATAGTCTCTAGTCATCATATAGCGACCACTATGGCTGAATTTTACGTCAGAAATAGAAGAGATGATTTCAGAAAAAAAAGACCTGTTACTGGGATCTTCAGGCTCTTCAAACACTAAAAACAAGCCACAGAGAAAAGGGAAACAAAGTTTAATATTTTGGCTTGTACAAATCATTTTCTGAAACAACCATTCACTGAGGTAAAATTCCAGGCTAACAAACCAGTAGAAAACATTCTTCCAGCTTTGAGAGTTCGGTCGCTTAGAGCGTTTAGGATAATCATTCATTACTTAAGGCGGAAAATGCAAAGATGTCCAGTTCACTTCTAGGATTGGGCAATCAATTTTGCAAAACAGGACTGGCCTGATACTTCAGGCTTCATTGCATCAAGTTGGTACATCCTGAAATCTGCCTCACTGTATCAAAGAAACACACTATCCTCACTCTCCCAAATTCATGCCAGCATCTTTCCAGTAGCCAGGTAGAATTATTTTAGTAACAGACATGTATCTGAGTTCTTAAAAGCACCCAACAACATGAAAATGAAAATAGTACAACTGCTTTAATATTTTAAAGCCAGCATTTTACAACTTTTCTTAGGAAAAAAACCTTCCTAGGAAGGCCAAAACAGGAAAAGAAAGGAGGGATGAAGAGGGAAGGAAACAAAGAAAGGAACTGGTCTATGTGAGTACAAGAGAGAGAGAGGTCAACCACATCCCCAAACAGCATTCCACTGAAAACATATACACTGTGAACCAACAGACATGGATGGCCCACAGAAGCCTATGTTCCCATTGTGGAATAAACTGAGGCATGGTGCCTCAGAGGGAGTAGGGCAGTTGACCCACAGTATAGTAGGCCCTGGGCACCCATGCCCAAGCTAGTTTGAGTATGCCCTCACGAGAGAGAAAGAGAGAGAGAGAGAGAGAGAGAGAGAGAGAGAGAGAGAGAGAGAGAGAGAGAGAGCGCGCACGCACGAGCAGGGGACGTGCAGGAGATGTGCCTGGCTGAACAGCGGACTCAGTGATTAAAAGCAAACACTGGCTACTCCTGCAGAGGAACCAGGTCCAGTTCTTAGCACCCACATGGTGGCTAACAGTTCCAGGGAATCCAATAGCCTTTGGCCTCCACAGGCATTGCATGCACAGGTATACTTACATACATGCAGGTACAACACTTATACATATAAAATACAAATACATTTGTTTTTAATTTAAAGAAAGGTGGACAATAAACTTACGTTTAGAATGCCTATCACAGAGGGCGGAAGCCCTCATGTCACATAACCGAATAGTTCCTTTACTGCTGCTGTATACAAATGTGTTACAGCTGTTGGGATGGAATTCTGCTGCTGTAATCACCTCTGTGAGCTCTTCCATATTGGCAGGCTTAATATCCACAATATCTAAACAGCATTTTATTAAGGAATCTCCACTTGGAAAAAAGGGCCAAAAGAGTTCTCTATTTTGCAAAGTTAAATTCCAGTCACATTATGAATTATACTCTTACTCCCTATGAAAATAAATGTCAGAAATGGTAAAACATATTTTTTTCTTTTTATTAAGAGGTTCTTGTGATGTAGCTCTGGCTGGCCTTCAACTCATAATCCCCATGACACAGGAACCTGAGTGCTTGG
Source organism: Eospalax fontanierii (assembly GCA_035773235.1). Classification (NCBI taxonomy): domain Eukaryota; kingdom Metazoa; phylum Chordata; class Mammalia; order Rodentia; family Spalacidae; genus Eospalax; species Eospalax fontanierii. The sequence goes on along the minus strand of CM069542.1, from coordinate 53,700,581 downwards.
ATTATAAGACAGTTCTACCCCACTCAGGTAGTGCTTAAAGTTTTAAAACACTAGAAACAAGTCAACAGCTTGGCATGGTGGCATTTCATGAGTTTGTGACCAGTCTGATTTACATGGTGAGATCCTGTCTCACAAAACAAACAAACAAACAAACAAAACACTTTAAATTATATTTTAAACTATTCTTCAATGACTACTTCTATTTGTATGTGATGTGCACACGGATATGCTGGTACATATAGATAGAAATTTGGAGGTGAGGCTGGAGAGATGGTTCAGCAGTTTTTAAGAGCACTGCCTGCTCTTGCAGAGGACCCAGGTTCGACTCCCACATGGCAGCTAATGACCATCAATAACTCCAGTTCCAGAGGGGATTGCAAAGCACTCTTCTGACCCTTTTAAGCAGTGCATGACACAGGTACACTTACATACATGCGGCAATATACTCATACACATAAAAAAAAAAGTAAATAAATAATGTTATACTGTAACATGAGCTTCCTTCTCCAGATTTAATGAGAATATTTTTGTAATTAACATTTTAAGTGCTTCACAAATTTAATACTCATTTCTCATTTTCATCAATAGCAGAGAAATCCCCTAAAATTCCATAAATTCAATGTTGGAATATGACACTTATTTTTATTCCTTATTAAGTAACTTTTCTCCAAAGTTTAGTTACTTATATATATATAGAAGATACTACATATCATCTGGAAGAACACTGAACTAAAACAAAACAACCAAGCAAAGAGAGAAGAAAGTGCATCTAATGTGGCAGAAAACCCATTCTTTACCAATTATCACATCAGCTAAAAAGCAAGTGGATACTAAAACTTCTGTCTGTAATCTCCAGGTGCCAAAGATTAATCCGTAAATCATCTGCTGATAAATATGTTTCATAGTCACTATTGATGGAAATTGAGTTGATATGGTATGTATGGGCATTGGCAAATATTCTTCGTGGACTGGCCTCCACCATGAGATCCATGGGCCTAAAGACTGGCACCTGTAAACAAGACATACCAAAAACTAGAATTAGCTTTTTACAAAAGGCTAATTCTCTGAAACAGAATTTCAGATTCAGAAAATGTCATTATTCCATTTTTGATGGTTTTAAGGATTAAGTGTTGGGGCTAGAGAGATGGCTCAGCGATTAAGAGCACTGACTGCTCTTGCAGAGGACCCAGGTTCAATTCACAATATCCACATGGCAGCCAACGACCACCTAAACTCTCCAGTTCCAGGGGATTCCAATGCCCTCTTCTGACCTCCTTGGTCACTGCAAGACACAGGTGCATTTACACACACGCAGACAATACACTCATACACAAAAAAATAAAATATTTTAAGAACTAAGTTCTGGGAAAAAAAAAAAAAAATCACCGATGCTGGTTCTGCTAAGTATTGGATAGGAAAATAAACTAAACATTTTGGAAAATGTACCTTCTCTTGCATGAAGAAAACTATGAGCTTACAAATCTTTGGTTTAAACTTTCATTTGAACGAGGTATAAAACTATAAAGGTTTATGGCTTGAATTAATAATATGGAAAAGGAAACCCAGGTCTTATTCTTAGAATTTTTAAGCTCAAGCTGCAATCTTATCCATTTCTACTTTTCTGATTTACAAACAAACTTACTTTGCAATTGTTGGAGAGTTACAACTAGGAAAGCCAGAGTGTCGCACAGTGCACATGGTCTAGGTCTAGGTCAGAGACCTAGCTATGGCACAACCTCTACGTAGTTCCTTTCCTATATTCAAACAGGAGTTATGCAGTATTTTGCACAGGATCTAGACCGAACAGATCTGGATGCAAAGCCCAAGCAGAATCTTAGGTACTTACTCGTAGTGTCGTGACTGTAGTGGGGTCTCTATACCTTCCATCTTCTTCTTTCAAGTTATACCCTTCTGGTCTTTTGTCCCTTTCACTGATTTTCCATAATTTTATTGTTTTATCTGGGGAAAGAATGAAGAAAGTTCTCAAAATAGGAGGAAAAAAAAAAAAACCTGAGAGGAAAAAAATCATTGAGACATTTTAAAATCTGCCATTCAATACCTAATGATTTTTTGTATTTTCTACACAATTTTTAAAGCACCCATATGAAATAATAAAAATGGACCCATTTGCCAGCAACATTCACATAGAGAAATACAGCACAGAAACTGCAACTTCTTTCAGTTTTACACATATAAAATTCCATGCCATCAGGTGAGAGAAGAGTAAAATCTGTTATCTTTCTATAACTTCCACTCTGGTATCTTCCTAAACCGCTATAAGCAGAGGGTCAGAGTAAGATAAACCATATGGCCAAATTTCCTTTGTGGAAATGTAGCTGTAGCTACATTTGTGGTTTAGAGACTTCTTACCAACAAGCTGTGAGAACAACCTATTTAAGTGACTCAAGCTCAACAGATTAATCAGGTGTTTTTGCAATACAGAAACCTTAATGAGGATCTAGGGGAAAACAAAGAAAGTCTTTAAAAGATTAAAACACTTTAGGTAACTAAAAAAACGAGAGGAAATTATCCCTTAGGAACACCTTGCCTCTTTTTTAAAAAAATCAGTATAAAGGCTTTCTGTTGGGGGAGGTGCAAAGCTATCATGCTTTATGTCACAGGAAAAACTATACCAAATAAATATCAACTGACAATTCCTCAAAATTGAGGAATCTGATCACCACAGATTTGGGCGGCAACTCAAGTTAGACTCTTCCCATACCCCCTCCATCCCATCATAGCCAAATAACAACAGCTGATAAAATGCTTAGATCTTTTTTATATTTCCACTTTTAAACACTCTTCAGTGTATGCATGTACACAAACAAAAGTGTAGATGAGTATTAGTTGTGTTATTTAGAATTCAGTAGTAACAAAAGAAAAAGAAAAAAAAAAACAAAAACAAAAAAAAACACAACCACCTGTTCCGTAACGCCTTTAAATTTAAAATAACAGTCAATGATATCTTTAGACATAGGTAGGTACTTAGTGTATTGTTTCTTTACAGACAAGACTGATTCTACAGATCCTTACTACACAGATTCACAGACCCCTGGTCCCACCACAGGAACTCCCAGTCATTTGTCTAGAAAGGCTCACCAGAGCTGGGTGCTTTGCCACGTGCCTGTAATCCCATAACCCATGAGGCAGGAGGATCACCTTGTGCTACAGACAGAGGCTCTGTCTCTAAATGAAACACTAACTGGATGACACTGAATGCCAGAGGAGCATGGTAAAACTCTTACAGAAGTCACATTTGATACAAACACCAGTGGAGGCAGTTAATGATTTGAAATTAGATTTGCTTCCAAACACATGCGAGAGGAGGGCCCAAGCCATGAAGTGCCAGGAACTGAGCAGTGTTAAGAATGGTGATGCATTCAGGGGCTTTCTTACATTCTGTCTCTACTTCAGCCTACACTTTAATTCTTCCTTTATAAAAGCAAAGTGAGTCAGCCTGTGAGAAATGAACTAGGGGCTACAAAGACAGCTGAGGTTAGAAACACATACTTCTCTTACAGAGGACCAGAGTTCAGCCCCCAGCATCCATGACAGAAGGCTCACAAGAACCTGTGTCTCTAGCTCCAGGTGACCCTCTTCTGAACTCTGCAGGCACCTGCAATGCACCTTCTCCCATACAGACATACACATATACAAAGTAAAATTTTTTTTAAAAAAGAAATGAACTGCCATGAGTGGGGCCCAGAGGCACAAGCCTATAATCCACAAAGTGAAGCAAAGGCAGGAAAGGATCCCAAGTTCAAGATCAGCACGGGAAACTTACCCAGAGCCTATGCAAAAAAAAAAAAAAAAAAGAAAAGGTAAAGCAGGGGCTCAGAACATAGGCAGCAGCAGAGAGCTTGCCTAGCATGCACAAATGGCCTTGAGTTCAATCCCTACTACTGCAAAGATTCCAAACACATGAACTCAACAATCTGTAACACACTTCCTAGGGACAGTTACTTCTAAAAGTAAGAATTTTACAAACAATAAAACCATGTTTTACCTGATATAGCAAAAAAAAAAGGTCTAGTTGGGCATGGTGACGCATGCCTTTAATCCCAGCACCCAGAGAGAGAGAGAGTTAGAGATCATGGTCACCCTGGAATGGTCTATAAAGCAAGGTCCTGCCTCAAAAACCAAAAACAAACAGCCCCAGTGCTATTTAAATTAACTTAGTCTAACATAAATGGAAGCAAGACTAGTTCCTCCACCAAGAAGGCAGAGTTGCAGACTTGTTATTTCTGTTACTTTACTTGTAGTAAGAGATAAAGTAGGGGCACAGCAGGCACACCAGCACATTGGTGGGGACGAGACAGAAGCAGGCAATCTACAGTTCAAGGTCAGCCTGGGTTACACAGCCTGAGACTGTCTCATCACTCCCCCAAAAGAATGCTATTTACATGAAGAGAGGGGGCAGGGCAGGGGCTATAGGTCTAATGGGCTGATGTAGAAAGCTTGTTAAGGTCTGTATGCTTTAGAGTTCAATATAGTGAACTGTGAGGCATAAAATGGATGAAGGAGGCTCTAAATATCTTCTACCATGTTACCTTAGAAGTCATGAGTTTACACTCTGCAAATAGAAGGCTGTAAGTGCTACAGTATGTTTCTATTAATAGTAAGATGATAAGGCCTGAGATTTGTGCTAACCTTGTATCAACCTTCTAATATACCACAGATCTCCAAGACCGCTTCTTATATCTCTAACAATTCTCTTTAGTTCCAAAGCCCAATGATAAACCAAGTCACAGTTTATAGGAGAAAAAAAAATTAGAACAAAAAGAAATCACTCAACTTTTAACTTGTCATAAGCCTTCCAAATGTGATAGTCTTCCATGGCTCTAACCCTCATACTAATAAACTTTCCTGGGACAAGTACAATAACAGGAGAAGAATCTTCTTCCAGTCATGTGGCCTGGGAGCAAAGTGATAATTTAATGTGAGTTAGGTAAGCAGAGTGTTCTCCTAAAGAGAATCAAGGCATGGAACCATACTCTGCAGAGTTTAGGGAGAAGAGGAAAGGAAACAAACATCTACTGAGCACTCATTCTGTATGTAGAACTACCAAATTTGATACTTTAATGATACTGCACTACAGATACTGCTCTCTCAAGTCTGCTGATAAGGGAAAGTCACCTCAGGATTAGGAACCTCCCACAAAGCAACAAGGCTGAGATTGGCAGAAATAGGACTAGCCTGAAGTGGCACCTGAGAATCCAAAATTGTGAGTAATAAAGGAAGTAAAGGGTTTGCACTGTATAAAGGACGTAAACCTGCTGCCATACTGCCACCATTCTTCAAAGAGTTCTCAGGGCTGAGTCCCCTTGGAAAGGGTTGTATCTTCCCCTCTATGGACATGTGCCCATGAGGCACCTGGGAAGAAAAGATGCATACTTACCATTGGTAGACAATAAAAACTGAGCAGCATTTTTCTGGGGTAACCACCTAATTTTGTTGATCTTCTCTTCTATTTCTAAACTCTTCAAGTAGTCAAATTCTGGTTCATGGCTCTGGAAGGTGCTGTAAACATTATATTCTCCTCTGCTATGGGACTGGATTTTGTTCTAAAACAGAAACAAAAATATTTGGACCATTGTTGAAACATCTATAAAAATCATCATACATGATCAATTCTAATTGACTCTGAAATTCTAGACAGCCCATTTTAGTCAGTTCTATGTTATTGTTTTCTATATTTAAAGACCTTCAAGGAACAAGAAAATCTTTAAAAAGAATAAAAAGCCAACCTTCAATCAAGAAAAAGTGAATCAAAGAGTCACACTGTCAAAGAAGTCACTGGAACACCGACACAAGCGATCTCATCTAATGAAAAGAATGAGAACAGCTCACTGACAGCCACAGCACACTTCCTGCTCTGTCTCCACAACAGGCCAATTTTCATCCCATCACTTACATGACATTTGTTCTTTCTTCCCTTTTCTCACACCTGCCTTTTGGTTACTTCAGTTCTGAAAAACTCTTAAGACCTCTCACAAATGCAACAACCTCACCTCCCACCCTAAGAGCACCCTTAGAGAGAACCTTGCTACCAATTAAATACTAATCAGTACTCCAGGAATGCCCACCTCACTCTACCAATGTGACTTACTCACCAATGTGACTTACTCTCCTTAGAGCTCTGATCATGTAAGCCCTACAAATGCTGATGACTTAGTTCATTAGTATCAGTCTGCAAACATGCAATTTAAGCTACTGGCTATGGAAACCACTTGTGAAGGTCTTCAGTTAACATTGGTAGCAAAACTGAGAATTACAACCAGGTCTACAATTTCATCTTATGACCTATTGAATGCTTAGGAAGGTTTCATAATTTTTTTATTTATTAAAAAGAAATTATGGAAAATAATTTAAATTTAAAACATTTCATTTTCTTTGAGTGTACTGCCTGCGTGCATGTAAGTATTCCCATGTTGTGCAATGTCTAAGGAGGTCAGAAGAGGGCACTGGATTTCCTGAAACTAAAGTTAAGACAATTGTTAGCTGCCATGTGGGGGGGTGCTGGAATTCGAACCCAGGTCCGTTTCAAGAGCAGGCAGTGCTCTTAACCACTGAGCCATCTCTTCAGCCCTAATTTAAATAAAAAATATAACTATATCTATACAATTAGTTTAATTAAAACTGAGTTAGCAACTGAAGTGTTTGCAGTTCTTAGATAGTAAGAAAGGCCTATTGCTAATCTCCAAATCCCAAGAAAACTGCATTCAATTAGCTTTAAGTACATGATTTGGTCTTTCTTTCTCTTTCTCTCCCTCCCTCCCTTCCTCCCTCTCTCTCTCTCTCCCTCCCTCCTTTCTTCTTTCTTCTCTTTTTGGCTTTTGTGAGACAAGGTTTCCCTATAGCCCCAGCTGGCCTGGAACTATGTAGGCCAGGCTGGCCTTGATCTCACAGAGATCTGCTTGCCTCTGCCTCATGAGTGTTGGAATTAATGGCACACGCCACACCATTCAACAATTATTTGCTTTGCCTAATAGTTTGAGCAGAGCTATTCCTTAACTGGTGCTTAAAAAATCTTTTAAAATCATTTTGGGTATATATATGTGTCCCATGTGCATGCCTGGCACCCTCAGAAGGCAGGAGAGTGTTAGATCCTCTGGAATTGGAGTTAGAAAAAGTTGTGAGCTGCCATGTGGATGTTGGGAACCAACCCAGATCCTTTGCAAGAACAGCAAGTGGTCTTAACCACTGAGCCATCTCTCCAACCAACATTCATTTATCAATTATTAGTGAGGTGGCTGGCCCATGTCATGGCAGAGAACACTTTCACTGTATGCTGCTTTAAAACGAAGTCTTTGTCCCACTGCCATATTCACATGCCAAATTAGATAACCCAATATATGAACCATATATACTCACATATCACTTTAAAAGGAATGTTGTCAATCTTCCACCTAAATGTAGTCACCAGTGTCAGATGGAACAGTTTTTAACATGAATGCTGATTTCACTTTGGTTTTGCTATGTATTTAAGCAAGACACTATGGTAAGTGGTGCTATGCTATGTGTGGAGAGACTGTGTAACAAAGAATTCTATGTATGCCAGAAGAAGGAAATGCTTAACTTACACACGCTTCAGGTCACCAAAGTCTAGAACAAGGATAATCCACATACTGTATTCAATGAAAGTCACAAAACTATGAAAATAAAAATTTTAACAGAACCAGAATATCACTCTAAAGGTTCAAGAACCACCTAAGTTCACACACGATCCATTACACACTCCCAAAACAAAATCACAAGGGTCTGGCAGCTATAATGGACTGCACAAAGTGCCATTTCTTCGCAGGAAAAGAATGAATAAAAGGTGGTGCTGGAGTCATCAGGAATAGGAGTTTGCATGTAAACAAAGCACCAGGCAGAAAGGAAAGAGAAGGAATAAGTGAGATGCACAGAAAATCTTCAGAAAGACTTCTTGGTGAAGAATGGACTGGAGAGCCAGGGAGGTGGTGCCTGACCCTACGGAAAGTCCTACAGGCTCCTGGGACCTTTATCACATGGGCCTACAGCAATATGTCAGCACACACAACATTCATGCAAACTCAAGCAGACAAAACCCAACACAGAACTGGGGAAAAGACAGCAGGTCCTAATATTAGTCAAAGAACTACTGGCAAATGTCACAGCTGGGTGAGGAAGAGCTGATCTTAAAGGGAGGGACTGTAGACAGGCTGACTAGACATCAGTGGATGCTGAACTTGCACTGAGGGAAAACATGACAAAATGCATGAAGTTCAGTCAGGGTCTATGAGAGGGGTCAATGGGGAAGGGGATATAAAGAGGATTTAAATGTTCTATATGAAATACACAAAAATGAAAGACAAAAAAAGAAAGACAGAAAGAAAACTGTTGGGAAAAAAAAGAGAAGACTGGAAATAAGATCCAAGACACACTTTACCAAAACAATACACAAAAACAAAGTTCACATTTTCAACAGGAGTGCAACAGACAACACAAAAGAGTCTACAGCACATCAAAGCCGCAGAGCAGAGTCATAATGCAGTGTAGTGCTGGTACAAGGGCAAAAATACAGGGCAACAAATAGTCCTGAAAGGACGACAAAAGTGGCCTCTGCTGTGCAACAGGGATGAGAGGGTCTTCTTTACTATCCCTATCTCAAACCACACAAATGGACCACAAGGGAATCCCAGAGACAAATGTGAGCACACCTTACCCTAGGACAACACTTCTAGGAGTGTTTCCAGGTGCGGAGTACTAAACCGGCCACAAACTGAAGACCTGAAATGTGGCTACTGTGAGAGGTAACAGTTATTTGTTTATTCATTCACTCACTCATCCCAGAATCCTGCTGGGTAGCCCAAGATGGTTCCAAACTTGTGACCCTCCCAGTGGAACCTCCTATGTATTGGAATTACAGGTATGCACCACGACACGAGCTTGCTCATTTGTTTCTTTATTTTCCAGTATGAAGGATGAGTTATCGGAGTTATCTATGAAGTACAGCAACTGCACCACTGAAAAGTCCAACCTAAGCCAATTTTTATCACACTTCTAAGATTACATTCAATTGGGTAAGAGGGAGTAAACTGGACTCTCAGGTGAAGGCCTTGTGTCTCCCAAGGACTATTAACAGCCTCATTACTACAGACTTACCAGCATACTTTCTGTTTACTGCATTGATGGCTACAATACTAAACAGCGCAGCTCTAAAAGACAGTAGCAGTGTCTTCCAGTGTTACTGGAGTAAACAAATATTTCTTAGACAAATATGAGAGCAAAATAAGCAACTGTAAGATTAATCAACTGGATTTAGATTAACAAGCTGTTTATAAAAATATACCATCTAGACAATGGAAAGGCAAGCCAAAGCACAGGAGATACTTTGAACTTATGTATTTGACAACTGAGCTCTCAAACAACGTGAAGTGCAGTAAGAGCAGCTTTTGACCCAGTTTATAGAAAATGCCATCCAGACTGCCGATACACACATGGAATCTCCAAGTGCTGGAATAAAAGGTATGCCACCATGCCCGCCTCAACCTCCAATTAAAACTGCAGTAATGCCAGGCATGGTAGTGTGAGCCTTTCATCTCAAGCACTTGGTAGGTAGAGGCAGACAGATCTCTTGAATTCTACATAGCAAATTCCAGGCTGGCCAGGGCTTACAGCAAAAACAACTGCAGTAATATATAAACACCCCAAACTTTTGAAATTTATAAACAATGCAGAAAATAAAAAGCTTAAAATTTAAGCCAGAAAAGTTACATACTGTTTATGAAAACAAACATGAACCAAACTGCTCCCCATCCCCCTTGAGACAGGGTCTCACTATGTAGTCTCAGCTGGCCCGGAACTCCCTATGTAGACCTTGAACTGAAATCTACCTGCCCCGGCCTCCTGAATGCTGTGCCACCACACTCAGCAGTACTCTTGCTTAATCTAGACATCTGCTACATGACAAGATGTGGTCTTGGGGCTGGGGAGACAGCTTTGAAGTTAAGAGCACTGGCTGCTTTGCTCAATAAACTAAAAAAAGACATTTCTGTGACTCGTCTTTAGGGTTTGAAACCAAAGTACCAGGAACAAACAGTCTTGTGCCCCACCCTAATATCAACATTATTTTCAAGAGTCAAAAGCAATCTCAAATACCTACTAACATGGATAAATGGCCAGGGAAATTGAGGCCAGACGCATAGCTCTGCCAGATTGCTAGCTTCGCACGCACAGGGCCTTCAAGCTTAATTCCCAACATCAAAATAGCTGGAGTAAAGTTGTGGAATTATTCAGCCTTTAAAAAGAAATCTTGACACATGAATGAACTTTAAGGCCATGAGTGAAGTGGGCCAGTCATCTAGGACTCACTGCATAAAGTCTACTTATACAACGCAGACACATTCAGTGTAACAGAAAGTTATAGTGGTTGCAAGGACCTGGGAAAAGTGGAAGACCCAGGGTTTTGATGAAATATGGTGCTTCACTTCCACAGGAAAGGTGTTTCAATCCTGCTGTATTCAGGGGTGGTCCTTGAGATCTGGTCACAATGCTACACTGTACACTTGGAAACAGTTGGGTGAATGCATTTCAGGTGTTTAATTTTAAATTTGTGTGTAGTTAAGGAGTGTGCACATGCATGAAGAGGTCACAGGACAACTTGCAGAGAGTCTGTTCTCTCATTCCACTATGTGAGTTATGAGGATCAAAAATAGGTTATCAGCTGAGCAATCTCACTTGCCCTTGTAATTTTTTTTATGACCACAATTAAAAAGGGAAAACAAAAGCTACTCAGCATACAAAATCCAACATACAGTGGCCTGCATCAGTAAGCCCAACAGTCTTACAGGGAGATAGCTAGTTGGAGACAGAAGGACCAAAAACCTAGCAGGCCAGCCAGCCTGGACTGAGCAGATCAAGAACATCAACAGACCCTGCCTCAACAAAGCTGCCCTCTGACCTCCACATACATGTATGTACCAACAGGCTTTTAAAACAGAACTCCTCCCCACAGCTTTGTGACGAAAAGGTATCAGGAAGGAAGGCAGAAATGGACTTTTGAGTCTTTAAAAAAAAATCTTTAGGGGAAGTTTTATGGAAAAAGTTAAAATTATCTGTATTCCCGTGTAATTACAAAAGTCCCTAAATAAATTTAAAATATCTTTCCTGGGCATTTAAGAAAGACATCAAGCAGAAGACCACACAAGAACCTCCCCTTGTCATATCATACTTCAAAGACTAAATACACCAGACAGAGAAACTATACTGAAAATGTAAGTAAAAGTCACTTATAAAGGCTGATACATCAGAACAGCAGATTATTCAACTAAAACTTTAAAAGACACAAAGATTGGAATGGTGTATTTCAAGTTCTGAAAGGTAACATCCGTCAACCCAGACTACTATATAATCCAGCAAAGCTATGTCATAATTGAAGGAAAAATAAAATTTTTCCATGATAAAATAGAGGAAAGGAATTAATGACCACTAAGCCATCTCTACAGAAGCTATCTGAAAGCATGTTTCAGACTGAGGAGAAAAAGGAAATTCATCTAAGAGGCCACAGAAAGAAAAAAGCACACTAAAATAACAGTTAAACAAGAGCTGGAAGAAGAATAATTAGTACTACAAAATTTAACCAACTGGCTGGAATCACCCATCCTTCAATAGTAGCTATGAATATTAACGGTCTCAATTCCCTAATCAAAAGGCACAGACTGGTGGACTAGCTCAAAAAACAGGAACCATCTGTTTGTTGCTTCCAAGAAATGTAACTCACCACAAAAAAACAGATACGACCTTAGGGTGAAAGGATGAAGAAAGGAATTTCAATCAAATGGACCTCAGAAACAAGCACGTGTCATTGTTCTAAGATCTGACCAACAGACTTCATACCAAAACTAATGAGAGAAGATGAAGACAGTCACATCACACTGATTATGGGATACTCCATCAAGAGAGTTTGATTTTAAACACAAGTCCACCCATTTTCATAAAACAAATACTATTAGATGTCAAATCATAGATATGCATCAGCACAAAGGAGTGAGTGATTTTAATGCTCCACTCTCATCAACTGACAGGTCATCCTGACAGAAATTACAGCTGGGTATGGTGGTACCTGCCTTTAATCCCAGCACTCAGTAGGCAAAGACAATCAGATTTCTGTGAATTCAAGGCCAGTTAGGGCTCCAAAGAAAGAACCTGCCTCAAAAAGAACAAAACAAAACAAAAAACACCCCTCCCCACAATGAGAAATACCTGAATTAAACTACATCATAAATCAAAAGGACTTAACCTTAACAGACAGAAAATTCCATCCAAACACTGCAGAATACACATTTTCTCAGCAGTTCATAAAGCTTTCCCTGAAATAGATCATAGATTAAGACAAAGCAAATCTTAATACAAAAAATTGAAATAATTCATTGTATTCTACTGAACCACAATAGAATAAGACAATAGAAAGTAGAACCCTGGAGCACACAAACTCATGGAGATTCAAAGCAATACACAACTGAATAAAATGAAGACGGAAATAAAGGCATTCCTAGATCAAATGAACATATGGCATACCAAAACCTATATAATGAAAGCAGTCTTAAGAAGGAGTTGAGAGCTCTAAATGTCTACCTAAAGAAATGAAGAGATCTCTAACACACCTTAAAGTTCTAGAAAAAGAAAGAACAAGTGAAATCTCAAATCAGCAGGTGGAAAAGAAAACCCTGAGATTAGGGAAGAAGGGGCTGGAGAGATGGTTTGGTGGTTAAGAGCACTGGTTGCTCTTACAGAGGACCTGGGTTCAGTTCCCAGCACCTACAAGGCAGCTAACTGTCTGTAACTCCAATTCCATGGGATTCTATGCCCTCTTCTGATCTCAGGCATTGCACGACACAGGTGCACTTACACACATGCAGGCAATACACTCATACACATAAAATAGTAAATAACATTTTTTTAAAAACATTAGGACAGAAATGAATTGAAACAAGAACACAAATAATAATTTTTTGAAAGGAAAAACAAGACAGATAAACTCTTAGTCAAACTAACCAAAAGAAAGAAGACTCAATTTACTAAAACAGGAAACAAAAAGGAAGCCAGTACAACAGATACCAAAGAAATTAAGAAAATGCTTAGGTCTTACCTAAAATACACATATTCAAAAAGGCGGGGGAGAGGGTCTAAATGGTCTGCTTTCTAGACAGATATGACATACCAAAATTAAACCAACATGAGAGAAATACATTCATAAATAACAAGCAGTCAGAACAAAGCAATAATTTAAAATCTCCCAACTAGGGCTGGCAAGATTGCTCAGCATGCCTCCAAATGACTCAATCCCCGAGACCAACACGTCAAAAGAAAGAACTGATTCCCACAAGTTATCCTCTGACCTCCACATGTGCCCGTACACACCGACAAGCATAGTCACACAAAATAAATACACAATTTTAGCTAGGCATGATGATGTACACCATTATTAATCCCAGAGCTCAGAAGGCAGAGGCAGACAGACGTCTGAGTTCCAGGGCAGCCAGGGCTACAGAATGAGATACTGTCTCAAAAAAGGGAAAGGTTAAGAAAAGGGAAAAGGAAAGGGAAGAGGAAAGGAAAGAGGTAAAAAATAAAAACAAATCTAAAAATCTCCCAACAAAACCAAGTGTAAGTACAGGCCCACATGGATGCACTAATGAATTTAACCTATGCTTTTCAAAGTCTTCTCTAAAAGAGAAAAGGAAAGAACATTACCAAACTCTTTTCATGAAGCTGGTATTATCTTGATACCAGAACTAGACAAAAAAATAAATAAATAAATAAAATGAAAGATCAATTCCCTGATAAGCTTCATTACAAAAAGTCAACAAAGTACTCAATGAATTTAAACACAGGTAAAAAGATTATTTATGATTAAACTGGCTTTATTCTAGAGATGCAGGAATGGTTCAATATATATAAATCAATAGGTATTATAAATTGTACAAATGGACTCAAGGACAGAAATCACATGTCAGCTCAACAAATGCAGCAAAGGCTTTTGACAAACCCTAGTATGTAAATATATTGTCAAAACCACCTTCTAAGTATTTTTGGTATAAATATACTTATATCCATTAATTTGTTCTGTTCTCAAATTTGCTCAGAGAAGCAGCTTCTTGCACTGGCAACAATTAATACAAAGACTCGTGACTGGTCAAATTACTCAGAAATTTGAGTGTGAGTGCTCAGCCCTAATCGAAACACCTGTTTCAACTCCCCACCACCACCTGTATCCCCTCAACACTGTCTCAGGGAACATCCTAGAAGAGAGGATGGAGAACAAAGGAGCCAAAGGATGGGAAGGAATGCTGTGAAATGCTGTTCTGGACAGCCACTGTCATGAGTGGCCACTGCACTCATGAACTCACAGCAACTGTGATTACCTGCACAAGATCAAGCCAGCCAAACTTTCAGCACAGAAGGGAGAGAGGTTCACAAGGCCCCACAGCTATATGAGGATCTGCTAACAGTTGATGAATGCTGGGGGAGGGAAAGTCATTTTTCTTTGAGGTTGTGGTCATAGACACAGCACTAACTGGACTAGGGGGTATTTTTTTTTAATATGAAAAAGAAGATGAGGACATGAATGAAGTTAGGAGGGAGACATACTGGGGGAGGTAGATAGGACCAAAATACAGGACTCTTAAAATTTTATTTTTATTTTATGTGTGTGAATGCTATGCCTGCATCCAGGGCAGTGGATCCCCTGGAACTGGAATTACAGGCAGTTGTTGGCTGTCATGTGGGTGCTAGGAATCCAATCTAGATCCTCTGCAAGAACAGCCAGTGCTCTTAATCTCTGAGCCATTTCTACAGCCCCAAAATATATAGTTTTATGTAGTAAGTCTTGAAGAATAAAATATGTATAATAAATAAAAGGAAACCAGTTACTCCAACAAGTGCTTACCACCTCACCTGAGCATTCATGGAGAAACAAAACCTCTATAAACTAAAAGACACTGCTACTCAAAACCTTCTAAAAACTGCAGTAATGTTCCATTAGAAAATGAAATTCAGCGTGTGCTTTTAATCCTAGCATCTCAAAGGCAGAGGCAGGCAAATCTCTGTCAGTTCAAGGCCAGCTTAGTCTACACAGCAAGTTGCAGGCCAGTCAGCGCTAAACAGTGAGACCCTGTCTCAAAAAATACCCCTCAAAAATAGTGCTGGAGAGATGCCTTAGTGGTTAAGAGAACAGGCTGTGGTTCTAATCCCAGCACCCTATCTTCTATAAACTGTTCATAACTCCAGCTCCAGAGGATTTTACGGCTCTGTCCTCCATGGGCACTAAATGACATGGGTGCACTTAAAACACACGCAGACATAACATTCATATACACACACACAGACACACACACACACAAAATGAAGAAAACTTTTGAATATTTCCCTTCAGGACATGATGCAAGAACATGGGGCTATTTATAAGAATTTAGACTCACTGACACATGATGGGTAGGATTAACTCAGGGAAATCTCTTTACCCTTTGTGCCTCGATTTCCCTACCAAGCTAATGTTGTTACAGAACTTCCTCTGAGATTAAATATTATCTCAAGTTCCTTTCTACTTTTCCAACTAATACTTTTTTAACAGTATAGGTGTGAATTCCCCAAATCTCACCCAAATATGTCAAAGGAAAAGTACACATACTAATGATCACTGCCACAGATTCTAAGGACAACAATGCTTCAGAAGCTCCTGGTTAAGATGCAGCTTCAAAATGGAGAATTAATTAACTGACATACATCAAATTAATACCAACAAAATAAAAGTTTCAGGGGGGAAACCATCACTTCTACTTAATCTATCACAAGTGGATTTTATACTAAGCAATTCTCAAAATGTTACTAATTTGGGGTTGCAGATTAATTTACTCTGAGTGGTGCTGGAGATGGAACCCAGGTAGGCCTACTACACACTCAGTCCCATCAGTCTTGAATTCTTAAACATGGTGAAAAAGAATGACAGATAACCAAAAAGGAATTCTGTCTTCCTACCAGAGGCCATTACCCAATCACTGCACTCATGTCTTCTGGGATGAATACTTACTTGAACTTGACACAGACGTTAGACTCTTCAGTGGGATTTCAGGAAATAAGAGGAAACTATGCTTCTTTTCACACTTATTTATATGGGGTGGAGGGTGAATGCCACAACACTAGGCCAGAAGACAACTGTGGAATCTGGTTCTCTCTTCACCATGTGGCGTCAGAGGACCAGAGTGAGGTCATTAGGCCTGGCAGTCACTGAGCCATCACACCAACCAGAAAATCTAATATAAATTTCTGGGTCTTATTTTCTAACATACTGAAAATGTCTGAGTAACATTTTCCTTAAATAATGCTACACTCTCATTTACAAATTAGTACCACTGGTAGTCGTTAGAAAAACACTAGACTATTAGTTTGACTCCAACTACTGGACCCATACGAAAGCGATTATTTTCCCCACTTTGTCCTGAAGAAGACTTCAGGACATTTTTTTTTAAATTTGATTTTGACTTTAATAACAAACACCTACAGAAAGTGAAAATGACTTCATTCTCATGCAAAATATTTCCCAAATTAGCTTTTAGTTTTAGCTTCCACTTTAAAATAGCAGAGTGACACAATGACCTAAGCAGCAGTCACAGTCCTCAGAATGCAAGGCCTGTGCATTAGCCTTCAAGACTAAACACAGCAAGCAAAATCATGATTTAATTTGAAGAACCAGTGGTAGTAGACTATCTATAATCCCACAGAACTCCCAAGATGATCTGGCAGGTTCACTGCTGGCCTAGGTTATATGAAACACTGCTTCAAAAAAAAAAAAAAAGGTAAGTTTTGCCCCAAACACCTCTCTTCAAACCAAAGGTACAGACCCACTAACTTTTAGTGAAAATGTATTCAAGGGCAGCGTAAGGGAAGACCTACTCTGAGGCCTCAATAATCAGGCTAACATTCACATTTTGGAGCTCTAACTTGAAGGCAGCCAATAATAATAATAACAACTTAAAAAAAATACATGTCAGAAGGGCTGGAGAGATGCTCAGCAGTCAAGAGTACCAGCTCCTATTGCTGAGGACCCATGTTCAATTCCCAGGACCCACACAGCAGCTAACAACTGTCCATAATTCAAGTTCCAGGGGAATCTGATACCCTCTTCTGACTCCATGTGCACTGCACAACACAGGTGCACTTACAGTCATGTAGGCAATACACTCATATACATAATAGCAAAATATTTTAAAAGAAATACATGTCAGAAATTCTGGATACTAGTTGTTCTACTTTGATTCTCTTTTTTATTAAAAAAAAAAAACCTGTACTGTATGAGGTCCCATTTCAGTTCCACAATATTTTAAGATTACAGCTACTTGACAATAGGAACAAAGGGCTGGGAACAGGCCCAGCTGGTAAAATACTTGCATAGCATACACAAAGCCCTATGTCCAACCATCAGTATCAATAAGAATGGGCAAGGTGGTGCAAATCTGTAACCCCAGCACATCCCAGCGCTCTAGAAGTATAGGCAGGGAAACCAGTGGGTCAAAGTTACCCTTAGCTATACAGTGAGTTCTAGGCCAGCCATTGTGAACTACATAAGACTCTGTTTAAAAAAAGACAGAACAAAACCAGGAAGAGAAAGCTGATTCAGCCCCCCTTCCCACCAGACCACTCTTTGTCAAGCAAAGACTGAGTCTTAGTTTTCTTTCTCCCAACCAAATTAATAATAATAAATTAAAAAAAAAAGGAGACATATTTAGTGTTTGTGCATCTTCTTATTCAGACACTATTAATCATTTCTTTTAAAATTAAATTACCTACCTCACTGAGGTGTTCTGAGGATTAATTCATTAGTGTTTCTAAAGCACTTTGAGATCCTCAGGTCAAAGGCGCTATAGAAGTGCAAAGCAGTAGTATTATTACTAGAGTCTTTGCTTATTTAAGGAATTTCACAATCCTTTAAAACCTAACTGTGTTATGATTTAGACATTTATCTGTAAAATCCTGCAATTTATTCAGCTAAACTCTGAGTATTTTCTAGACTGACAGGGACAGATGTTTCAAAGGTTCAACCCTGGCCTATAATAAAGGGAATAAGCAAGGAAAAAAAAAATCCACTGTGACAAATTGTGTTAGGTACAAAATTTTTATGACACACCCTGTCAATCAGATTACAAGTGTGCCTACGTTGTAGAAAAAAAGTAAAGCTAAAATGCACTCAATCATAAATTCTGCAATAAAAATTACATAAGAGGAAAGGGAATAATAATGTTCAATTTACTTGAAAAACTAACACTGTGTTTATAAACCACACACATGCATATATGTGTAAGTGATACTTAAACCTTTACATTTAAATCCCAGTAACAGTCAGTATGAACTGATCTCAGAATAATGGAGCTGACTTTCTTTCAGTCAGTCTCCACCCTTTATTACATAATGCAACAAGCCTTGAGGAGGTCAAAGCCACTTCCTTGAGTTTGAGAGAGAACTTATCACTGAGTGTGAAGGCTTGAAATTTGGTTAAAACCTTGATTAACCAACTACTTCCCAATCTCTTCTCTAACCAAAAGCCTTTACAATTAAAATGCATTTTCAAATCAGCCTGATTCAGGCATATATTCACACACACAGTAAGAAAAACCAGTGCTATCTACATACCGAATACTCTACTCAAGGACACTTCTTTTTAAAGTGTCAACATCCTCTGATGAATTTCTCCAGGCCAACAAGCTCCAAGACTCAAGGTCAAACTGAACAGGAGACACTGAACTTGAAACACTTACCTCCTGCTCTTGTTGAAAGATGACAACTCTCCCACCTTTATCTCCTGTTGCTAGCAATTCTCCAGAATGATTAAATTCTACTGTAGAAATTATATCTGCTGTATAATTGAAACAGAAACAAAAAGACATCAGTTTTGGTTCCCCAACTCACTGGAGTTTCAGAGTTTAGGACATTTTTCTAATATAGTCCAAATCTGTCTATCAACCTGTTATCAGAACCATGCTCCTTTTGTGAACACTTTGATCTGCCAAAAAATAAATAAATTTCCACAGAATAAACCATCACAAAACTATTTCAATAACAGGAATACAATGATAAATGCCAGAGGTTTATACATATTTCACTAAATTTGTATGTGTAAAGAAATCAACCATTTATTTATGGGATTTTTGTTTTGCTGATTGGAGAATATATTATCAGCATGCATAAGGAGGTCAGACAACAACTCTGTGAAGTTGCTTTTCTAATTCCATCTTTACACTGGTTTCTGGAGACTGAACTCAGGTCTCCAAGTGTGCACTACAAGCACTTTATGCACTGAGTCACTTTACCAGACTGGTCTGGATCCCTGATTCTCCTTCCTGCACTGCCTGATGCATTCTAGGATTACACCATTGAACAATATTCTTTGTGTGTGCTAGTTTTCTAACTTACATACTTTTTGTTGTTGTTGTTTTCCCAGGCAGAGTCTAGCTCTGTAGCCCAGGCTGGTCACAAACCTACCATCCTTCTAACCTGGAATTATAGGCATATGTCATCCCACCTGGTTTTGTTTATACACTTTTGACGAGTATGATGACATTTTTTATTTTTATTACATGAGGGGGAAGAGGAGAGCAAACTCTGAAAGCATGATAGGTAAGCCATACCTCCTCTAGCCCCAAAGTTAGGTTTACTCACGTGAACTCAAAATGGCCTACTAAATTAAGGCACATACAGCCCACTGTGGGGGTACAGGCCCACCATCCCAGTACTTGGGAGGCAGTGACAACAGGATCTGGACCTGTCTTGGTTATGGGACACTGCCTCAAAACAACAACAAACAAGGGCAGAGAGTACAGGGCAGGGAGGGCTGCAAACGATTAAATGCAAATTTCAGAATTCAAACAGTGATAAATGAAGAATTCATCTGGAACAGAATTCTAAACCCTGAAGCAATACACTCTTGTTATATGTAATACACACCATTGCTACCAGGAAGAGCAAGCTGAAAACAGATTTGTGCCATAAAAGCTACCAATACTAGAGACACTTAAAATTCTTTAAGTAACAATCCAATGTTTTAGAAAAACAGTACCACCACTGTCAGAGTTATAGTACTAATGGGTGTACGGCCCAGTACAGTACAGAGTTTTGCTCTCACAAGCCAACAAGAAATGGCAAAAACAAAATATTCTTTTAAAAGGAAAGAAATCTTCCTGAGACCAATAAAAATGTTATTTAACAATAAAACCTGTCTTCCTGCTGCCCTTAGAACATTCTAACATGGTTGGTGAAAGAGTAGGACCCATCTTTTGGAAAAATCCATCAACTTAGCACACAACACATTTTAGACACACACTGACTTCCAAATTATGCAACCAAAAGGAAGACTTTAAAAGACATCCAACTTAGTATGTTAATTCAGACCAAGGGATCTGCAAAGTATCCTATCAACCAAGGGAGCTCGGAGCTGGTAGCCCTTCTTTGTAAACTGTCAGCACCCACATTTGCACTTTGAAGGTGAGGGTAACTGACTGTTTTCTCTTGGGGGTGGAGGTAGCTGCAGGCCTGCCAGTAGCAGCTTTATTGTTTTCACCTTGCCTACTCCAGGTCTGGCCACCTACCTTCTCAAGCTCTCTTGTGTAAGATGATCAAACAAGGAAAACCATTCATAGGCAGTCTATATAGATGGTAGTATCAACAACTGCAACACATTAACCTTGTGTTCTCTGCAAATATAGGCTTTCAGCTTTGAGGCACTGTGCAGGCAATCCCCAGTTTCTGTTACTTTCCAAAAGGTAATTTGAAAGAAATCAACCAGTAGAGATAATAACAATATTTTTATAACTGAAAATGAATTTATCTTCAACACACAAAAAGTAAACACAAGTAAGCAATTCTTAGTCACAGGGTAGAAATTATGGCACTGTTTGTAAACAGTGTTTTACTGGAATCCAGCTCTGTCTACAAGTTGAGGAGTTGGACAAATTAAAGGTATTTACTCTCTGGTCATTTTCAAAGAATGTATTCATAATACCATTAAAAATGAAAGGCACTCCTTTTTACTTTCGATGTAAGTATAGATGAGCAAAGGGACACTCAAGATAGCAGATACACAAGGCCGGGGAGTGTCACAAAGTGTCAGCCAGATGAATACTTACTATGGTAAAAGAGCATGTGTTAGTATTCAGTTTGTTGCTTCTTTTTCCTGCCAAAGTGCCTGCATTCAACAAAATACTTAGAGCCAAACAGCATCAACTTTATACTGTTTATTAATGATCACATTACAATTACTGTCTAGCTCTAAATAAACTAAGCACTTAAGTCAGCACCTGCTACAGTCAATGTACTGAGTAATGTACATTCTAAATTTTATCTTCCTAAAAGAGGCGCAATGGAAAGACCTATAACAAAGAATGCATTCAGTAAATTCAACCAATACAAGCTTTAGTAAATGTTTAAAAACAAAACCAGAGAACAGGGGCTGGATTAGATAGTTCAGAGGGTAAAAATGCCTTCCCCATAAGCATAAAGACCAGAGTTCCCATACATCTAACCCGAGACCTGAGGAAGAGGACACGAGCAGATCCCTGGACCTCACTGGGCAGTCTGGATAAATCAATGGGCTCCAGATTCAGTGAGAGACCCTATCTCAAAAAGCAAAGTAGAGAGCAACTGAGGCAAACAACTGATACTGACCTCTGGCTGACAAATGCACATGCACGTGCTCATAAATATGCACACTCACCGCAAATATACACCAAAAACACCCCCAAAAGAATAAGAGACAGGCATGACAGGGCAGGTCTACAATCCCAACCCTTGGGAGGCAAAAGCAGCAAGATGGTCACAAGTCTGAAGTCTGCCTCATCTATAGAGGGAGTTATAAATGGCAAAATACAGTCACAAAATTAATCCTAACCCATACACAAGCACCAAGTAAGTATGTAGAGTTGCCTCTTCTTTTTAAACCCAAAGACAGGAGTGCAGTCCAATGGTAGAACAAGCTCTTACTATGAACAAGGCCCTGGGTCCGATCCCCAGCACTAAATAGTTAAAATAAATGAAGGGGTGGGGAGCTGGAGAGATGGGTCAGCAGTTAAAAACCTATACTGCTTTTGCAGAGGATCTGCATTCAATTCCCAGCACCCAAGTCAGGCAGCTCACAACTACCTATAACTCAAACTCAAAGGGATTCATTCAAGGCCTCTGGTCTCCAGAGGTACCTGCATTCGTGTACACATATGTTAAGAAAGAGACAGAGACAAAGAGACGCTTAACTAAAAAACAATAAAAATATCCAAAAAACAAAGTAAGGGGATGGACAGATGGCTCAGAAGTCCTTCATAGAGGACCCAGGTCTGGTTCCCAGGACGCACATGGCAGCCAAATCCAGTTCCAAGAAAAATGAAAACTAACAATTACACAAAAATCTGGACATCAATGCCAATGACCTCAAGTAAGGTATAGATAAAACATGGTATGTCCGTGCATGAAATGCCACTTAATAAAAATTAAACTACGAACACAAGTAATAGCATGGATACATCTAAAGGCGCACTGGGCTAAGTAAACGAAGCCAGATACAGCAGTCAGGCACTGCTAGAGACTGAGGAAAACTGACCACTGGTTGCTAGGGTCCAGAGATAGGGCACATACTACAAAAGGGCCTGGAACTTTTTGTAGTGACTAAACTACTTGTCTTGACTCGGTTGTGTTAGTGGCTATATATATGGCTGCTTTTCTAAAATCTTGAAGCACTAGGCACTAAAAAGGGTTAGTTTCATCATTCACAAATTATACACGGGGAAAAAAATAATATCCAGACACTGGATTATATAACTATAATCCTAATCTAGTTTTCATTTACTCATTACACATTACTTTCTGGACTCAAAACCTTCAAGGGTCCTGTAAGAACTACAGTACTTTTAAAGTACTGTTTGGCTTTCATACTCCTCTATGTCACAAAGCTTTCATAAACTCAAAGTTAACTTTATGTGTCCAGAAGCTAAACTACTAAAATGTGCTTTTAATTTAATGGATTCTAGCATCTGTAAATTCTCTACAGTGCTTCAGGAAATGCAAGAACCAGATGTTCTTCCTCTACCAGTACCCTTCTGTCACACACTGCTCCTGTTTTCCCTGAAGCCTCCTTCACTTCACAGCTCTTTCCTACAAGCCCTGGCTTTCCATTAACCACCAGGGAGGGCAACAAGACACTGATATTGTCACAGCTGTTTTGTCAATTCGTCTTTATAAGCATTCAATTTGTTTGCAAAGAACCATGTGGTGGTGTACAGCTTTAAATCTCAGCACTAGAGAGGCAGAGGCAGGTGGATTGCTGGGAGTTCCAGGCCAGCTAGGACTACACAGAGACCTTGTTTCCAAAAAAAGGGAAAACGTGAATAGGTAGTTTAGTGTTCAGAATTTCTCTCTCACAGAGCATTTGTTTTGATATATTTATTGAAAGACAAACCCAAGTCGGAGCAGTAAGAATATAATGGTTGGAGAAAAAAATAACATGGTTTAATTAGGAAACTTCTATTATGGAAATTCTAAAGGCTTGGAAGAATCACAGATCTGCAAAAGCTGCAGAATTCTTCCTAGTACCATGGACCTCCATTAGAGAAACTGGAATTCATCAACAAAATATGATCTAGTGAAAGATAAGTTCCAAGCTAATGGATGACTCATTTAGAACAGAAAAGACTCCAGTAGGAAGCTCAGCGCTAGACACTCCCACATCACCTACCACCTACTACTTAGATGGGCTTGGTATTCAAGCTTCCCATTGTTCTAACAAAATACCCAAGCTAGCTAACTACAAACTATAAAGGTTCAAGCCTTTTAATAACACTTTCATAAGAACTCAAGGGTCCTGCCTGATCTTGCCTAAACTCTTCCTAGAGCATACTCCCAATGATCCATACCCCAGGCTTTATGTCTTAAGTGTCTCAGCACTTCTTACATGGTGACACTTGGGGACCATACATCCAAAGCATGAACCCTTAGGAGACAAACCACACTCAAACCCCCAAAGGCTTTCCCTCACTTTATATAGAAAAGCCCATACTACTTAACTGTGACTTGTAACAGAAAAAGTTATTCCTTTTTCAAAAGTCATACAATAAAAGGTAACTGCATAAAGTTAACCAAGATTGATCTTTTTTCTGAAATTTAATTTCCCTATAGTTTTAGGCTTACAGGAGGGCTGCTAAGGACAGGGAGTTCTGCAGAGCCCTCACCTAGTTCCCTTTACTGCTCATACCCTGCTTTACAGCGGTGTATTTGTCACAGATAAAGAACCAGCTTGGTATATTTTAAAATGAGTTCCAGCGTTACTGTCCAGCCTTCACCAGTCTTCCCCTTGTGCCCTTTTTCAGTTTCAAGGCCTTACCCAGGGCACCAAATTACATTCAGTCATGTCCCCTTCGCTTCCTCTGGGCCTGTGCATTTCTCAGACCTGCCTTATTTTTGATGACCTTGACAATTTGGGGACAGAATCTTTGCAGTATATTCCTCAACTGGAGACCATGAAATGCATTTTCTTTTCTCATGATGATGTTGTAATCAGGAGACACTGGCAGGAAAACCATGGGTGTCAGTGTATCCTTCACATCACAAGGTTACTAAGGTGTATCTCCTCTTAACCTGATTTACTGAGGATAGTCCGAAGTCCTTCTGTTCTGAAACAGACTGCTCATTAGTCAGCGGAGGTTCTAAAACTTAACAACTGTCAGCTTATTTAGACATCGACTTAGACAGATTGTCTAATTGTTAGTCTAGGGCTTGTTCTTTCCACAAGTTGGAGAGATGGAGGTGAACAGGGCAGGTGCACAGATGGATCACTTTACAAGGGTCCTCTCCCTTGGGCATATAACAGCACAGAAAACTAATTCTTACTTTAACATGGTCTGCTACTTTGTTTATTGTTCCCATTAAGAAAAACTATTTTCCTGGACACATGATCTATTTTATCTTTTCACTGACCCCACATAGCTATTTAAACAAATTTCTTCTGAAAAACTCATTTCTCTCTAATATAAGACACATCTGTGCTGGGATGTGAGTTAGTGTACTTTTTCAGCATTTGTGAGATCTTAGGTTGGGCTTGATTCATGCACTGATAAAGCACTAAATCCTTCCTAAAGAGGAAGGCAATTTTAAGTACTATTCTTTCAGACTTCTGGGGTACGCTCTTATGAATACTGACCTCTAGAGGGAGCTCAAGGTCCTTGTTATTTCTCCCAAGGTCACAACAGTAAACCTACAAAAGTGGTAAGTTGAATGAACGAACAAGTCTCCAAACACCTTCAAAGAAGTTAAGTTTTATGCTGTCCTCATGTCCTTTAGGAATCCTCTTCCCTTCAAAGGTAAGAAGATTTCACTTACTCCTATGTGTCTGCTCCTGGGAAACAGGCCACAACCACTGCATCCCCAACACACACTTCCCACACTATGCAGACCAGGACGTTCTTCCTCCTATACACGAGAGGCTGTGGCTAAGATGTGCAGGCAAACACCTTCTCCTGATGACTCCTTGTCTTCTTGTCAGGGTCTAGGTAAGACAAGATGTTTGGCTGCTTGTGTCTGCCCAGGTCCCACTCAGGCACCACTCCCAAGGGCTGAGACA
Organism: Eospalax fontanierii; assembly: GCA_035773235.1. Classification (NCBI taxonomy): domain Eukaryota; kingdom Metazoa; phylum Chordata; class Mammalia; order Rodentia; family Spalacidae; genus Eospalax; species Eospalax fontanierii. Next base: position 53,674,966 of record CM069542.1, on the reverse strand, counting down.
CCCTCATCAGGGTACATCTATAACATTCCCAGGGCTACATCTGTAAGGAACTGTCAAATTCCTACTTTGCCACTACCTGCATGACCTAGGAGATGACAGAGGCAGTCTCCTCAGGGTGTGGTGGCACATGCTTATAAACGCAGCACTAGAGAAACAGAAGCAGGCAGATCTCTGGGAGCTCCAGGGCAGCCAGGGCTATACAGAAAAACTTGGTTCCCCACCTAGTCCCCACCTCCCCAAGCAAAAAACAGCATTTCCTCATCTGTAAATATCTATCGGGCTCACACTTTGGCAGCTAAACAAGCAATAGATGTAGAGAAGGTTTCCTAATAGTCAATTAGCCCAAGTAAGTTAACAATACAACCACTTTGCTTCAGGACTTCTTTCTACGTACTTAGATGCCTGGGGTAACATTTTGGCTGGTCAAGGACAGAATTCCCTGCAGTGTCTCTTGGCTAATAATATATCACCCCAACTTCAGTGACTTCTAGCAAGCAGACAGTAGAGAAATCTGCATGGAATAAAGTAAGTGTCCATAGCCTTTTTTCAACCTGACTCAACAAAGACCACTGGCTAGCCATGCTCCACTGAGATGATCCCATGAGAATCAGGGTCCATACACTGTTTTCCAGAGATGTAATCTGGAACTAGACTCCCTTAAAATTTGTTCCCGGGTAATCTGATATCATGATTGGATGAAATAATTCAACTATAAAGCCTCCTGCAACAAGAACAGGAAATAAAGGGTGGCTAAAGCATTTGGCTATAGGTGCGATCTTACCACACAAACCTCAATGTGTATCCGCTGACTCACAACAGAAGAGGGTAAATTTACTCTAAGCCTAAAGGTAGACACTATTTTCACTAAATGTCCATCAACTTTTAACTCGCTTATAATTAACACTACAAATCAAATTACTTCAGTTATCCAATAAAAAAATGCAATGAGGAGTACCTCAATCACCGTACTCTTGAGACAGTGGCAGGATGATTCCTCTAGGTTTGAAGCCAGACTAGTCTACATAGTCTACACCCATCACTTGGTGAGATCCTGTTTCAAAAAGCCAGCAGTAGCAGCAGATTTGCTTACAGAGGTTCTACAAATACGATCGTATCAAGTTCCTACACCCACATCTGTCTTAGCCACTGAGTTAAGAATATCTTTACACATTAGGAAGGCAGAGGCAAATGTATCTCTGTGAATTCCATGCCAGCCTGGTCTACATAGGGAGTTTCAGGTCAGCTGGGGCTACAGGGAGACATGAAAAATTAAACATTATACAACACGTGAAACACATAAAAGTATCTATAAAGGTTTGCATTAAAAAAATTTATAATCAAAATTGGTTTCTATAAATATCTGCATAAAAGCTTTACAAGCTATGGCCAGTATACCCATGATGGAAGAAATCAAAAGACATGGCTCTGTTTATCTGCCTAGATGGTCACACCTACCTCAAAGCTGATTCCTGACAAGCTATAAGTAGGCAGGGCAGTTAGGTGAAAAGGCTAAAGATATTTCTAGGAGTGTTATAAAAAAAGTTTGCAGGTTTTATTCTAATAATGCACACTGCAGAGGTTTTCACTGAGAACAAACAATCCAGCCAGGTGTGTGCCTGGTTACTGAAGCTAAAGCAGAGAGGACTGGGAAGCAGGAGGAGGGAGAGCACAGAGACCGAAGCAGAGTTGCTTCAGAACCCGTCAGTGCGCTTCTAGACGTACTTTCTGTCACGCTAGAACCCAGTCCTCACAAGGTAAAGCTGGCTAGTGTTAACATACAAATTTAACAGGTGAAAGAACTAAACCAGAGGCAAGAGAGAAGATATGCCAAATTTTCAAATAAATAAGATGAAAGTCAAGAGGCTGGAGAGAGAGTTTGATTCCCACAACATAGTAAAACAAAACTAAACAAATCCAATTTTACCTTGGGGCTGAAGATGCAAGCAAAAGGCAGAGCAAATGTAGTACTGGGCTTACTTCTTGCCTCAAAAAAAAAAAAAAAAAAAAAACAACAACAACTTATTCTTCCTTTTTTAAAGATTTATTTTTTATTTATGTGTATGTGCCCTTACTTATGTGCAGGTGCCCAAGGAGGCCAGAAGACCTCCTTGGTTAGCTCCTCTGGTGTTGGAGTTATAGCTTTTGTAAGCTGCAGGCAACCCACTGGCCTACCTGCCCATAGCAGGTGCTGGGAAGTAACTTTTTAGTCCTCTGAAAGTGTAGGAAGTGTTCTTAACTATTGAGTCATCTTTCCAAGCCCAAGATCTGACTTTCTCTAAATCTTGTAACTTCGGGTATTTTAACCATTTGTAAAGAGTAACTCCCCAGCCAATATTCTGAGTATTCAAGGTACCAGAACTACTTCTGGGAGCTGGGATACAAATGGGAAAGGAATAAAAACACAATCTCTGTCTCTGCCTCATGGATTTCACATTCTTGTGGTGACAAACTCTAAAGAAATGAATATAAAAATGAATCAGTAGTGCTAAGTACTCAAACAAGAGAAAAGAAAACGCCAAGTGCAGTGGTACACACCTTTAATCCTAGCACTAGGGAGGCAGAGGCAGGCAGAGCCCTGGGAGTTCAGGCCATTTGGGTCTACAGAGCAACTTCCAGGACAGCAGGGAACACAGGGAGACCCTGTCTCAAGAAGAGAGAGAGAGAAAAAGAAGTGAGAGAGAAGAGAGAAAGGAGAGAGAGAATATATTGATTTTCACATTGGCAAGTACCTGCTCAGGTTTCCTCCTCTTTCACCCTCCAGTGATGCTCACCTGTCCCTCAGCACCCTTCCTCACAGTGCTGGGAAGAACTAAATCTCTATACAGAGATTTTTTTTTTTCTCTTTAAAGGCTGGAACCAAGTCTTGTGGCATTTCAAGGTGATTTCCTTGTTGAGGGTAGGAAAGGAAAACCAGGGCTGTGGGATGAGTTTCCCCTACCCACGGTAGCTGAGGAAGATCCAAGCAGGAAAGCAGGCGACGGCACTAGAGCTTCTGGTGACGTAGGAAGCTATTCCAAAAGACAGGCAGTGTTTCAAAAAGGAGGCAGTTCTGGGTTGCATTTAAAAGGACCTAAATAAGAGATCTGAGCAATAAGGGCTGTGAATTAACCTTGGTTTTGATGACATGGATTTTTCTGGGGGACTCCAGAGGATTAGTGTCTTCAAATTGGAAGTTATTGTTTCCTATGGCTTTATATTTTGGTTATCAGAAGGTGAGAAGAAGCTCCTTGGGAGTTATGTGTGCTGAACTAACCGCTGATGGGGTCTAGCTTATATGTGAGACCTTTTCAACGTTGGCCAAAGATGAAGATTTCTTCCTGTTCTCTGTCTTAGGCTTTTGAGTTGCTCATTCCTCTCCCTCAGATCACTATAATGTAAATGATGTCCACACCAATTCTGATTCTTAGGTTCTAGACCTTTCCTCAGTTCACAGGTACCTTTGTACCATCTTTTAATAAAGCACTATGACAACAGAAATGGGCTTATTTTACTTAATTCTAACCTAACAGCTGCATATGCCTAGTGGCCTCCTCCATGCTGATCAGCTGGTTCTACCATTCAAAGACTGAAAGCATATGTCAACCTACCACATACCTTCTTCTGCATGTAACTTGCTTCTTGACTACAGATAGTTGTTCTACATCCTCAAATCCAAAAACCCACTGATTATTGCTAAGCACAGATGTCATTTATTTTGCATGGTATTCGCTGTAGTTATCTGCAAGAGAGAAATGTTAACAGAACCTCCAAAGAGGTTGAAGAGAACATGAAATAAATTTCAACATGTCAAATCCTTGACACTTAATGCCTAGCATTCAGTAAATGTTAGCAACATTCCCTGAGCCTTCTCTCCTCTGTCTAGATCTGCTAGCTCTGATCTCTCATGTTGAATTGTGTAACATGCTAGATCTACATACTTTCTATTTTTGCTAAAACTTTCATATTTTTCTCTTTGAATTGTGGGAATCTTCCCAAAGCCTTGATGGTACCTGCCTCCAAAGTGTCAATGGTCAAGAGTCAAAAACTTCACTCAATTCCTCCTTGCTCTGCAATTCCATTAGAGGTCACTGAGTTTCCCAAAGAACATTAACTTGCTGTTCCTTACGGTTCAAACTCTTCCCTTGTTTTTTGCAATAGGTCTATTTTACAGGAAATCACTTGCTTTTTATACTGTTCAATCTGTATGTTCATCATTTTATGTTTTCATTTTCTGAAGCAAAAAATCTGTTTATCCCATACTAGGAACTGTACTGGGCTCAACCAGGAAACAGTTACAGCCAATTTCAAATCTTTCAGACCTGGGAGGGAAACTGTTAACACTGCTATTTCCATGGAGTTCAAGATTCTCACTTTCTAACAAATTTCCCCCAAGGCAGCAGCTTAAAAGAAAGCATATCTTATTTTGTGTGGCTGGGAATGTGGAGATAACCAGGCTGGGTCTCCAGCTCAGTCTCTCAGAAAGTCGCAGTGTGTCACGCTGACATGTCAAAAGGCCGACTAACAGGGAGATCCACCTCCAAAGCCCCATGCACAGCTGCTGGCAGGTATCAAGTCTTCACTGGATGCTGGCCAGAGAAATCAGTTCTTTGTCACATGGATTTCAAGGAGTTCACGAAAAGGATAGCTGGTTTCCCTCAAGGCAAATGAAGAGAGAGCACCCCACACCTATTTTGGAGTCTCATCTCCTAAGTGACATGTCATCACATTTTTTAAGTCTAAAAGGGTTTAAGAGGGAGGGAATCATACAAGCCCTAAACACCAGAGGGCAGTATTCACTGGATCCATCTTAGAGGGTGCCTATCCCAGTTCCCTGGTTAGCATATAAATACAGTAACAACTGCATGGCAGGTGTTAACCCTGCAGGTCAAAGAGGCCAGCTTAGAGTAGTTTCAACTTTGAGCTTTGTGGCTAAGAGTCTTTCCTGGTGGTATGGAGACCCTCTCAGCTTACCCCTTCCCCATGTATCTATATGCTGCTGTTGTTTGCGGAACTGAGGACTGAACCTAGGGCTTTGGACCTGTGAGGCAAGCACTCTGGCACTGAGCTACCACCCCTCTCTTAAGCTATTTGGTTTTTAATACCTACCTCAAAATACGAAATACCACCTGTCCTACGGACCTACAGACTACTCTTTATTTCTAATTCAGGCCATTCAACACAGGTCCTGTACTCATCAGGAGGACTCTCAAACATATAACTGGCTAAGGCAGTCAGTGACATTGCTCTTTGTACAGCTTCCTGCCAAGTTCTTCCCAGAGCTTAGCTATGGCACTCTTCCAGGGTTTCCAAGGAGACTGAACTTTCCCATTATGCTTCTTGGTCATTTCAGTGTGTTTGTTTTAACACATTCATGGGCTTGATCACCATTTACCACTACAAGTCAACACATCTATTGGTGTAAATAAGGCACTACACATTCTTTCAAAGCCTCTATTTTGATTTTAAAAAGCGATAGGAAATGTGCACTGATTTTCTCATGAGTCTGATTCCATTGTTGGACAAAACAAAGATGTTTTCATCTACATCTATAATAACTCCCAGGATATTTTCTTCAACAGTAATTTCAGTAACTGTTGAGTTCTGAAAAAACCTCAGGGTTGAGACTAGAAAGGTGACTCAGCAGCTATGAACACATAATACTCTTGCAGAGGACCGGAGTTCTGTTTCCTGCATACACATCAAGCAACTAACAGGTGCCTATGTAACTCCATGGGATCAAACGCCCTCTTCTGCCCTCCAAGAGCACCCACACTCATGTGTATATACACACTCACTTTAAGAATGATAAATACAAATCTTATTTTAAAAGATTTTTATTTTCTGTGTACGAGTGTTTTAATCTGTGTGTATGTATGAGCAATGCCCCTAGAGGCTAAAAAAGGGTACTAAATTCCCTAAAACTGGAGTCATAGACAGTTGTAAGCAGTCATGTGGGTGGTCCTCTTGAAGAGCAGGAAGTGCTCTTAATCATTGAGACAGCTCTCCAGTCCAATAAAAACAAGTCTTTTAAACAAACAAACAAAAACCTCAGGGTTACCAAAGTCAATTTAAAAACATTCATTTAGTATGGTGGCACACCGGTATAATCCCAGTACCTAGGGGTCTCAGGCAGGAGAATCACAAGTTATAGGCAGCCTGGGCTATATAAGAAAATTCTGTTGCAAAAATGCCAAAGTAATGTAAATTTGGTATTTATTTATTTATTTATGATTTTTTTGAGACAGGGTGTTTCAATGTAGCCCTGGCTGGCCTGGTACTCTGTAAGTAACCCAGGGTGGCCTTGAACTTTCAGTAATCCCACTGCCTCTGTCTCTTAAGTGCTGAGAAAACTGAGTTTAAAGATGGACCAATTAACAAAACTCAAAGCTCATTCATCACACTTTAACAAAATACAATCCTAAGAAGAACCAGAGACCTACCTGTTCAGCAGGATGAATGAATCATTCACTGCTGGAAAGAAGGTCGTGCACTTGTATGGTCAGCACTGGGCACTCAGTGCTATGAAAAGCACAAAGACTTACAATCACAGACAAATCTTAAGCTACCAATAATATTCTAACTCACAAAACAGAACACTCCTATTTGATGATTAAAACGCTCCCCTACACTATATAACTCTTCTTCAGATCTTAATACCATGAAGATAATTTATCCATTTTTATCTTCTGAGAACACTGAGTAAGGGCAGATGGAGGTGGGGAATCCACAGAATGTCAAACAGATTTTCTGATGTGAAACCAGTTATAACATGTATGACCTACTGGGTAAAGAGAATTTAAATTCTTTGTCTTCTGCTGGTGAATACTTAAACTGAATTAAAAAGAATGTGAACACAGTTTTCATATGGCTGCACAGACCCTAACCTCCACAAGTAGCTGTTCTGTACAGATATGGAGCATACAGTACCAAGGTCCAAACTGATCACTCCAGATTCGCAAGTTGTTTTTTTTTTTTTAACTTATTTATTTTTATTTTATGTGTATGAGTATTATGCCTGCATGTGTGCCATGCAGGGGGAGCACAGAGGGAGTCAGATCCTCTGTAACTGGAGTTAGCTATCATGCGGGTACTGGGATTCAAACCCAAGTCTTCTGCAAGAAGAGCCAGTGCTCTTAACCACTGAGCAATCTCTCCAGCCCAGATTCCCAGGTTCTTAACAGAAGATTTCCAAGCACAATTAGCACACCACTTACAAAATAACTGCTTCATTAAGTTGCAGAACCAAAATCCACACACTAAGACATCAAGCATGTTGCCAAGTGTGGTGGTGCGCATCTTTAAGCCCAGCACTGCACTTGGGAGGTAAGGGCAGGTGGATCTGTGAGATAGAAGCTGGCCTGGTCAACATAGTGAGTTCCAAGTCAGCTGTGACAACAGGGAAACCCTGTCTCAAAAGGACAAAAAAAAAAAAAAACAACAAAAAAACCCAAAACAAAACAAAAAAAAAACCAGCCATGTTCTCTGTAGGCTAACAATAAATCTAAAAGAAAATTAAAAGAATAATCCTGTTCACAGTAACACAAAAAGAATAAAGTACTCAAGAACAAGCTTATGCAAGGAAGCAAAAGACTTCTACACTGAAAATTACAAAGTACAAAATACAAAAGAAATTAAAGATACATTCAGTGACTCTATGTTCATGGACTAGAAGAGTTAATCCCTAGCAAAATCCAATCAGCAGCCCACAGGGTGCATGCAATAGCTGTGAATTAGGTCCACCACAAAAACTAAGCTTCTTTTAAACAACCAGGGGCAAGTGTAGTCTAAAGGTTTAATCACAGCACCCAGGGGGCAGAGGCAAGCACATCTCTGAGATGGAGGTCACCTTGGTATACACAGTGACCCTGTATCAAAAAAAAAAAACCCAAGTCAAAACAAAAATCAAGAGCCTTTTTGGGAGGTTGGGGGATTAGGAGGACTAGACTGTGTGGTTATCAAGAGCAAACTTTGTAAATAACACATATGCAATGTCAAGAGTTTGGACATACCCTGCCAGTGATTAGCAAATGCCAAAGAAAGGCATGGGATTCAGGAACCAGGAGATCCAACACAGGGTGTAAAAGGAATGGCCATGATGAAGGAATGCCCCAGACAGCAGCTGACTTCTCAAAGACTCAGAAAGAAGGAGAAATTTTGGAGACAGAAACTCAACACACCTGGAAAGACAGATCTGAGGATCATTCACTAGCAGATAAAGAATGAGACTAAATCCTGACAGAGAACTGCAGGAAGCACAGAGACTCTGGATCAGGGAAGGACCCAGGGGAGTGTGGAGGCGGGCGCCTATAACTTAGTACTCAAAAGGCGGTGGCTGAGTTTAGGTAGTATTGCTTTATAGTAAAACCACCTCAAAAAGTAAATAAATAAAATAATAATAAAAATAGAAATCACATTGGAAGGTACCAAGAAAAAACATTGATCTTAGGTTCAAAAACAAACACATGAGTAAACAAGATAACTATGAATAGTAAAGAAAGTAGTGTTACAAGAGAAAGGACTTATTAATAAATAGCAACAGTGGGCAAGACCACCACACCTGCTATGCCAGCACTTGGAGAGGTAGACGAAGAAGAATCAGGAGGTTGAAGGTCATCCTCAGCTCCACAGTTAGTTGGAGGCCATCCTGAGCTACAATAGAGCCTATCTTAAAGTCAACATATAAACAGCAACAGTGGACATTTACATGGGTACAAGATTATCTACTTTTGCCTTTTTTTCCCTAATGGTTGTTTTAATGTTATCTTTTAAAAAAAATTATTTATTTTTATTGCTACAAAAACTATGATTATGTATATTCCAAGAAAATAAGAGGAGGGACTGAAGGTATGGTTCAGGCTCATAACCTAAACATAAAGAGGGGGCACAATGGGGAGGAGAAGGTCAGCAGGAATGGAGTGAGAGCTTAATGAGGGGTGAAATGACGACAATACTTTAAATACGCCTATGAGGTTGTAAAAAAGTAATTTAAAAATAAACATGGTAAAGAAGATTTCATTTCTTAAGTGTATCCCCCATAGCAGTGGGAGACAATCTACCTTAACAAGATAATTATCAGCAAAAGCAAACCTTCACTAGAAAGTGCAACGGCCTGACCTAAACTTGAGTTTAGTATTGATACAGTATGGTGTGATGCAACTTGTCTTCACAGCTAGCGCAAAGTTCCTTCTGCTTTGCTTTTGTTTTTTGTTGTTCTCCTGGCAATGTTATTATTTGTTTACCAAACAATTTGTTAGCTGACCAGAACAGCACAATGAGTCAACCCAGAAACACTGAGTGAAGAATCAAGTTATTCCCTTCTTTGGACTCCCTTACCCTGACAAAAGTTACGTTGTCTTGTCTGTCAAAATGTCTACCCAGAATCAGCGAAAGCAGTGGCAAGAGCAGCAGCAAGGGCACTGGGGTCCCTGGGCAATGTTCAAAGCACACAATCTCAACTCCAAATGCAGAATCCTAAAGTGCATCTTAATAACATCTTCACCTAGCATATCCATATGCACAAAAAGCTAAAGACTCTCAAACATACAACAATGAATTAAAAAAAAAAAAAATCAAGGAAAAATTAAAATGCTTACTGGCACAATAAAGTCTGTTTCCTACTTCCCTCAAACTCCTATAGAACATTCTGAGGACATGAAATACATTCATTAGCCTACAAGGTTCTGGCAAAAAAAAAGTGGCCATCACACAAGCAAACGGAAAAACAAGGGAAAAGAGAAAGTATTTGTCACTTACAGCTTTATCTGGAACAGCGAGAGAAGAGTAGGGCTTTAAAAAAAAGTATTTTCATTGATTCATTCAATTTACTTCAATGATACATAAACTCCCTCCCCCATCTCCTCTCAGATCCACCCCCACCTCTCTACCTACCACCCACCTCTTCTTGTCTTCCCTATGGTTTTTTAGGGCCTATAAGTCTAATTTGTGTTCCCCAAATACTCTTGATTGCGGATGCCAGCTCTGGCTGCAGCAATTAAGGGTTCATTCCACACTTTCAAGCACCCCCTAACTCCACCCCACCTGCTGTGAGCAAATGACCCTAGCCAAGAGCATGCCACCCAGCACAGCACCATTCTTCGCCACACATATAATTTTAAATGACCAAAATAGCCAAAGTGCCACACCACTGCCTAACCTCAACTGCGATTAAACCGATTTCTGCCTGGCATCCCTAAACTCCAAACCAACCAAGGTAAGCACTAATCATTTTCTATTTACTCAGAGAACCATGAGTTCCAAGCACCAGAACAGGCTTAAGATTATTCTTTAGATGCCAGTCCATTCATTTTGCTAACCAGGCACTAAGTAACTAACTGCTGTATCAACTAAGCCAAGTGCTCAAGATGTGCCTAGACTAAGCACCCACGCACAGCCAGCCCTCTGAAGAGCAGTCAAGTTCTAAAATGTCTGTTCCTTACCATCTGCCTTCCTTTGCCTGCTCCAAAACAAGATAAAAATCACTTCATTTAGAATTTTTTTCCCACATACTAAGACTCAACATACTTTTCCTTTCAGCATCCATACAATTCTCAACTAAAGGCAGGTTTTAAAAACTACAACTACAACACTGGGGGTGGTGGCTTGTGCCTTTAATCCCAGACCTCAGGAGGCAGAGGTATTCGAGATTGGGGCCAGCCTGGTACCAGGTGGGGTGGGACTAGAGAGATCCTGTTAAAAACAAAACAAAACAAAATTCTATACTACGTACAAGCCAGGAATAATGTTACAAACCTTTAATTCTTAACTCAGGAGGCAAGAGGCAGGTGGATCTCTGAGAGTTGAGGCCAGGCTCATCTACATAAAGTTCCAGGCTAGCTAGGGCTACAGAGATACCCTACCTCAAAAGAAACAAAAACAAAAACAAAACAAAAAACTTCCCTGAAAAACTAAGCTGAGAAGGCAGGCATCCAAACAAAAGGGATTCTTTCAAAGAACAGCCCAAAAGACACAGTAGAATCTGGCCAACTCCAATGGTTACGAAGCCCTAACAGCATCTAAATGTGTTGGCTATTTTGATCTCTGTCATAATCAGATTCAACAAACAGCATGAAAACCAAATTCAATGACACCATGTATGAAGATACCTTGGTGAGCTGGGCGTGGTGGTGTATGTCTGCAATCCCAGCACTTAGGTGGTAGGGACAGACAAATCAAGAGTTTTAGGCCAACCCAAGCTATATAGGGCCAAGTTCAAAGAAATAAACCAAGCACAAAAACACTGTTTGATTACATTTTCTTGAGGTATCTAAACTAGTCAAATTAACAGAAGCAGAAAGTCAATCAGAGAGTAAGAACTGAGGGAAAGGGTTGGAATGGTCAGCTAAAGGGCAGTTTCAGTTCCACCCCATCAAAAAGTTAAAGAGAGATGTTTTACAATAGTTTATGAAGAAAGGTAACACTACTGAGCTACACATTTAAAGGCTGCTAAGGGGCTAGATGTAAGTTCAGCATAGAACACCTAGAGAGCTCAACAGGAAACAAAGTCAGATCAAAGACAAAATTTCTCTTCAAGAACTGGTTTTGGTGTTGGAAAAATCTGTGTCAAGGGAAAAAAAAAAAAGAATGGAAGGCTAGAGAGATGGTTCAGTGGTTAAGAACACTTGCTGTTCTTCCAGAAAAGCTGGGTTCTAGTTCCAGTATCAACATAGCTAATGGCCATCCGTAACTCCAGTTCCAGGGGATCCAACACCTCTTCTGACCTTGCATGCTGGCAAAATATTCATACACATAAAATAAAAAAACAGATTTGTTTGTTGTTTAAAAAGAACGGGAATAAGTAACTCTTCTGTTGCTGTCAATTCTCATTTTCACTGTTATTTGAATGGAGCTGGCCCTGGTGGCACACACCTTTAATCCCAGCACTTAGAGGAAGGAGCAGGCAAGTCTCTCTAGGTTCAAGGGCAGCCTATAGTTGGGAGCTATAGGAAGACTCTGTCTCAAAAAGACCAAAACAAACAAACAAAACAAAAAAGAATTTGACAGGAATTATTTACTGCCTATAATAACCTATTGCTTTTGAAACAGAACCTTCTCATTCTATTAGTCAATAGGAAATGGTCAAGAATCCCTACATGCCACAATAGAAACTCATCTAACTCTACTCTGAGACTCTTACCTCATAGTAGACTAGAAGTCACAAAGACAGGCCAGAGCACCAGAACACACTATTGGTGCTCTCGAACAGCAGCAGATTCTCAGAAATAGTACTGTTCAGTTCTGACATTTTCCCAGATCTTTAGAAAATTAAAAAGATTCCCAGTAACCCATTTTACTATCATTTTTCTGCCTCTGACAATGCTCAAGATAAAACCCAGAGATACACTCACAGCCAAGTGTCCTACTCCTGAGTGCCACGTCAGCCCTAATTGTTTCTTTCTTAATGAATACAGGAGACTGGAGTTTAGGCTGTGTCACATGAAGCATCAAATGTACCATCAGTTAAAACCCAAGACGTTCCTTGGTGGAGTTTGTATTGTGGGGTGGCAGGGAGTGTAGTATCTTAAGATTCATCCCATCTGGGGCTGGAGAAATGACTCAGTGTTAAGAGCACTGAACACTGGCTACTCTTTCACAGGACTTGGGTTCTATTCCCAGCAGTCACATGGTAGCTAACAACTGTCCCCAGCCCCAGTTCCAAGGGATCCAACATCCTCTTCTGACCTCCATGGGCACTATACAGGCAGGTAAAACACTCATATACAAAAAGGTAAAGATAAACAAAAAATTAAAAAAATTTCACCACCGTAATATCAAACGAATATTCTTTGTTGGTTTTGTTTTGAGACAGGGTTTCCCTGGAGCCCCAGTTGGCCTGGAACTTGATATATAGACCAGGCAGGCCTTGCTGCCTCTGCCTCCTGAGTGCTAGGACTAAAATACATGCACTGCCACACCTGGCTTCAAATGAATAATCTTAAAAAAGAATGTTTTCTAAATCAGTCAAAAAAAGCACACTTGTGATCCCAAGGAGGCTGAGGAACAAAGATCAGTTTGAGTAGCCTGGGGTACACTGTAGATTTTAAGGGAAGCCTGGGCTATATAGTGACTGTCTCAAATGAAGGGAAAAAAAAAGGCAGCAGTGCAGTGTCTAAAATTCATCATTGCGAGCTGGAAAGATAACTCAGTGGTTAACAGCGCTGGCTACTCTTGGGAGAAAACCTGGGTTCGAGGCTCAGCACCCAGACGGTGGCTAACAACCATGCATAACTCCAATTCCAGGGGACTTGACACACCCTCTTCAGATCTCCTCAGGCACTGCACAATAAGGGTGCACTTACATACATGCAGGCAATACACTCATACACATAAAATAAAAACCATCATAACTATAAAAATACCCTCTAGTATTCCAAACTAAAGTCCAAAATTCAGAGTTATAGTGGACTGTAAACACAGTCAAAACTAGTTTAAACTAAAGGTATAGTCAAGCATAGGGGCTTAAGTCTAATCCCAGCATTCAGAAGATGAAGCAGGGGACCGCCCCGAGTTCAAATCTGCCTAGACCACATATTGAGTTCCAGGTCAACCTGGGAAACTTAAGAGAGACAAAGTTATCAACAAAAACACATTCTTCACATTGATCCATCAATTCTTTTATGATGAAATTCTAATCAATCAACTACTGTTAGTATCAAATAAAACCTTCATATTAATTTAAAATTTTTAACTTTCCCTTCTAATACAGTGTTTAAAATCTAGATGGGAATTAGTAGTCTAAAAATATCCTATGGGAGAGCTAGAGAGATGGTTCAGCAGTTAAGAGTACTTGCTGCTCATACAGAGAACCCAGGTTCAGTTTCCAGCACCCACACAGGAGGTCACAATCACCTGTAACTAGTTCCAGAAGTGGCTGAAAGGAGGCAAATCCTGGTTCTCTCAATGAATCTAGGCTCACTCTGTCTCAAAAAATAAGATAGAGAAAAGGTATGGTGGATCTCTAAGTTCAATGCCAGCCTGGTCTACACACCAGTTCTAGGCCAGCTAGTGCCCTGCCCCCAAACCAAAACATAAAAAATAAAAATAAAATGAAGAATAACTGGGGAATAAGCCTTCCATTAACCTCTGGCTTCCACGTGCACATACACAAGCAAACACATGAATACAGACTAAACCAAAGGTCGGGCAAATTTTATGGGTAACACAACCCCTTTTAATATCTGAAGATACCAAAAGCTTTAAATTTTAATATTTATTCATAGTAAAATGGTAATAAACTCTGCATAGTGACAAAGATACTATGAAAAGTGACTGTAGGGCTTGGGTAAAGCCTAGTTGGTATGTGCCTGCCTAGCATGCATGAAACCCCAGGGTTCAGTCTCCAGCATCACATAAGGTATGGTGGTACACACCAGTAATACCAACATTGGAAGCTGGAGGCAGAGGATCAGGAGTGCAAGTTTGAAGGATACATGGTATCCTAGCTTTGAGGAGAAACTGATGGGGGGAGGGGCAGGGGTTGATTTAAATCACTGTGAATCCCTCTTAATACCTGCCCTAACAAGATTCTCTTGATTGCTCCTGCACTCAACATGGCAATCAGGTAAAAAATGAAAACAATCCAGCCTCACTCAGCATTGTAGAGGAGGGCAGAGCCTTTTAGTAGTTTTCAGGTAGTCATGGCTACCCTTCCATACCACACTCAAACCTGACGGGTGGTGATTTCTAAAAGGGCTGTGCAATCAGAAGGCTCACCACCAGTGCACACACAAAATTCAAAGCTTTTGCTTGTGCTTGCTCCAATGAATGATTTTTAATGTCACGTGGCACTAGTCATGTGGAAAACTGCTTCACTCAGGCTCACAGAGTTTCCATGTTGACATAACTTACTATACAACACAAAAGCTGTTTTCATGAACACTGAGTCCATTTTGAGTGTGGACACTGTCAAGTCCACAAAGGTATATACATGTTTTCCAAAATTCTAACTTTTGCTTGAAAGCTCTCATTTTATCACGGTCAACAAATACTGTCCATTAAGACAACAAGTTCATAGCTCATCTGAGAAAAAGAACACCAAATGTCCAAGGATGAATAGCCAGTTTCCCAAGTGGTTTGTTCTGATTTGTTTTTTTAAGCAAGGTTTCATATTCAAGCTATGGGAACTCACTATATAGTGGATGGTAGCCTTGAACCTCCATTCCCCAAGTTCTACTATTAAAGGCCTGTGCCATTTGTCAGTCAGCTCTGTGTGAAATGAAACCGCCTTACAAAGCTCCTCTTTACACAATATGTATCTTGTGCTGTTGCAGAAATGCTTTTGGTTTAACAGAATTTTTATCAGACATGTACTCAAGCCAAGACTCACATAGTTCTTACTGCTTCAGCAACAGTATGTCAAGTGAAATTGGTGGGTTTTTAATGGCTGGTATGTGGTGATGAGAATTATTGTGATCACTGGCACTGCTGGTGTCACCACCATACTGACTGATGCCAAGATGCCCACACACTGACCCAAGTGGCTTTTCAGTCATTGCTGTAAGCACTGTTAACAGTACAGTGAAAACTTGTAATATCAATTATGAAAGTACTCTGAGTTCAGTTTTCAGTGAGTTCAGAGGTTGCCAGGCCAAACACTGAGAACCACCAGACAATGACAAGTGTTCAAACATTGGTCTTGAACTGACTAGAAGAATGCATATGTACAGTCACACACATCACAAATCTACTTACAACATTAAAAGGTTCAAAGCCCTTCTAACCTATCCACAGCTCATGTTCCAGTTTCAATACAGTTTTAGCAGAAAAATCCAGCAAATCTCCACAAACTGAAATAACAGCAAAACAAAAATATGGGCTGGGGGTGTAGCTCAGTGGTAGAAGGCTTGCCTAGCATGTGGGAGGTCCGAGGTTCTAGGTTCCATCCCTAGCATCTACTTCCCCTTAAAACAAACCATGTTATATATTAAGCAACAAGACAAGACATGGTCATGGTGGTCTGCGATCTCAGCACTTTGGGAGAAAGCCAAAAAATCAAGTTCAAAGTCAGCCTCCTCCTTGGCTACACATGATCCTAAAGATGGGCAGAAAAGATGGGTAAGTGGTTAAAAGCTCTGCCAGCTCTTGCAGAGGACCCAGGTTCAATTCCTAGCACCTATATAGTAGCTAACACCAGTCCATAACTCCAGTTCCAGGAGAATCCGACCCTCTTCTGATCTCCAAAGGCACTGCTCAACAGGTGCACTTAAACACATAAAGGTAATATAACCATACACATAAAAAAATATTTTAAAAAAAATACAAATACCTTTACCTGAATTAAAATGAGCTTTTTTTTCCCCAAATAAGTCTCACTCTGTAGCCCACAATGCCCTCAAACTCATGGTCCTCCTGCCTCAGCTTCCAGAGTACTGGCATCACAGGCATGAGCCATGGTACCCAGTTTAAAATCAACATTTGAAAGAAAATTAGATTAAGAAAACGAAGACAAGAATAAGAATCTCATTCTTCCACCAGCACAAGACTACAGCCAATACATTAACCTTTCAACAGTGCCTACGTATTTCACAAGGTTTTTGTTAAAATTAACAAACGAATGCACATAAAGCAATGTTTCAGGTACAGTGGCTCAAGCATGTATTCTCAGCACTTGGAAGGCTGAGGCTGGAGGATTGCTGTTAAGTTCCAGGCCAGCCTGGGCTACAGAGTAAGATCATGTCTCAAAATAAAAAAAAAAAAATTAAAAAAATAGAGCTGCTTGTGAGACAGACAGCTCAGCAGTTAAGGCACTTTCCAACAAGCCCAACAAACTTTGAATTGAGTCTCCAGAACCCACAGTAGAACAGAGTCCCCCGAGCTGTCCTCTAATCTCCACATGCGGGCCAGGGCACATATACATACAAATACATGCAAATTAAATGAATGAATGTAATAAAACCATTAAAAATAAAATAAACTAAAATAAACCACATGAGAGAGTATGTGGTACACACTCAAGTGCTAGTAGTCGAGTACAACAGCCAGCCTGGCCATCTCCTCCTTACACTGACTATACAGCATGGCACAGAAGGAAAATTCACTTATAACCAGGTTTTTACTTTTCTTCTACTAAGAAAATAACTGTGGCTCCTAAGTAACTCAATTATCATTTCCATCAGCACCTCAGATAAAGAAAACGTACAACTGAGCATGTCAAATACTTATCTCCAGAATTTCAATTTTCCCAGCAAAGAGCCAAAGAACTTTATAAATGTAGTATCTTCTGGCAACTGAATGTTAAGATGAACTAGACAACGCATATCTGAAATATGGAAACTGCTTTTCTGGTTTAAACTACCTTCACTCATTCTGTTTGTTCCACAATTCTCAAGGGCTCAACTGATAATAAAGTTTACCACTGAGGGTATTAGAGATGTTTAATTTTAGGTTTATTTTAATAAGACAATGTCAGGCACCTCACCTTTAATGGTCACTACTTTTTACAAGTGAGGAAAAAAAAAATTACTATCTTAAAAATACAACAAGGAAATTGTCTGATACTAGAGTGTCATTCCATTTTGTTTGTTGTTTGAGACAGGGTCTCCCTGTAGCCCCAAACTGACCTGGAACTTGCTATGTAGACCAGGCTGGCTTGAGATCTGCCTGCTTCTGCCCCTGTGTGCTAGAATCAAAGGTATGTGCCCACCACATTCACTTGTTGGTAATTTTTTCTTTTTCTTTTGGTCTTTTTGAGACAAGGTCTCCCTGTAACCCCAGCTGACTTGGATCTCACTATATAGACCAGGCTGGCCATGAACTCACAGAGATCTGACTGCCTCTGCCTGGGGTTTTAGGAGTGCACCTCCACACCTCGCTCACTAATGTTTTTAACATGCAAATTTACACTCAATGACAGCACTTCACGTGATTGGATCACAGTCAGTGGCAAAGCTAGTGTTGAAAAGTGTGTCGCATGTCAAACAGAGGAAGAATGTTAAAGATGACCCTTGCTACAGGTGGTTTTGAAATATAGCTGATGTGTCACTCCTTTAAAACCTGCCAAACAAGCTTATTCTATTTTTTCTATTGTCTTACCAAACTCAACACATACTACTCTGAAACACAGAAATTGTTTTAAATTCTCTTTATGTTCTAGCATTAAACACAGATTTAAAAAACTAACTTCTGTCACACTCTAAAGACTACTTGTTTCTCAAAATTTTTTCATGTCCTCATTTGGGACAGACCCTACTATTATTTTCCAAAAACCAGTGCACAAGTCTAAACCCTACCAAAAATAAACAGGAAACAAAGAACTGAAAAAAATGCAATGCATTTGGATTTGGGTTTCCTAAAATTCAGGTTTCATGTAACAAAACCTATCCTAAAATAATTTCTTATTGAACAGCGCTTTAGACTATCAAATAAAGAAAATCAGAAAAACTATACTTAAATTCACAAAGTGAACTATAAAGATTTTTTTTGAAAATTAAAATTTAAAAATTATTAAATAAACAAGTTATGATACACAGCTGTATTGCTCCCTTGGGAGATCAGACATTTCAAGGGCTACACTGGGCTACACTGCAAATTCAAGACCCAGTATCATAAAACAAGCAAAACAAAGGTTGGGTGTGGTAGCACACACCTTTAGTCCCAGTACTTGGGGGGTGGGGGGGCAGAGGCAGGTAGATCTCTGTGAGTTTCAGGTTAGCCTGGTATACACAGTGAGTTTTCTATTTTGCTGAATTCACACTTTAAAAACTGTAAAATGGAAAAGGGCAAACTGATGAGCTTAAAAATGGTACAGCATTGGGCCTAAGCCGATGGTGTGGACTGATACAAATTTAGCATGTATTTTCTGCAAAGTACTTGCCACAACGTTTAATTTTCTGTAAGAAAGTCTTTAAAATGGCAAAAAGACAAAGGCAAATGAACAAACAGACCATCACCAGCTTTAGGAAAAATAAAGCAAGCACGAGCACAGAACTCCACTGGCTCAGGGAGTACCACATGGAATTCCGGCTCCCAGCAGAACCCTCAGACCACAGCACCTGCAGCGCCAGGTCAGGAAGGTGCAGAGAGGTGCAACTAATGGTGGCTGACAGAAGGAAGTTAACTCAAGTGTGAAAAATTGATTAGCCATAAAACAATTAAGAACCATGGCGTACAGTAAGAAAAGTTAACTTATCTTTAGGACTACAGATGATGGAATGAGGTAGGGAATTGCCATTTTTCACCCCAAAGCCATTACTAATAGAGTACTGGATTCAACAAAACAAAATCATCTTTGATCCCAGCATTCTGGAGGAAGAAACAGAGGCAGGTGCCATCTCAGTGAGATGGAGACCAGTTTGGTCTATACAAAGAGTTCCAAGCCAATCATGGTTACATCGTGAGGTCTTGTCTCAAAAAAAGAAAGAAAAAACAAGCAAGCAAGCAATCCACTCAAACTTTTTTACTCTTAAGAATAAAAAATAATGAAAATTGGGCAGGAGAGATGGCTCAGTGGTAAAAAGCACTGTCTGCTCTTGCAGAGGACCCAGGTTCTACTCCTAGCACCCACGTGGTAGCTAAAAACCTAACTTCCAGGGGATCCAATGCTCTCTTCTGTCCTCTGTGAGCATTGCAAGACACAGATGCATTTAGATGCATGCAGGCAATACATTTAGAGACACAAAAATATTTTAAAAAGGAAATAATAAAAATTAAAAATCAAAACATGGACCTGTGAGATGACTCAGTGGGTACAGGTATCTGCCACCAAGCCTGCTGACCTACCTCAGTTCAATTCACAGGAACCACATGGTAGGAGGAGAACCAACTCCAGCAAGTTATCCCAACTCACACCCCACTACACCCCTGATACACATAAGAGAACCAACTCCAGTGAGTAGTCTTTTGCATGCATGCACAAAGCCACTCCCCATAAATAAATGTAATAATTTAAAATTTTTAATAAAAATAAAAGTGCCCCGGCTAATTCATCACGACACACACACCTGGTACAACCACTGTCTAAGTCAAGCACCTAAGTCCTCCCTTACTTCACCTGCTAGAAGGACACATTAGCTTTTACTGTACTTAGTTTTTGTCTTTTTGCCAACTTCAAGCATATCTTTAAATTTACAACTTAGCTTTGAAATTTAGCTTCACTAGTGCAATCAAAGAACGTGTGTGTGGGTACAAGTCTAGGCAGAGCACAACAGTGCAAAACACAGGAGCATGTCAGACACTCATTTCTTTGCACTAATAAAAAACTAAAAATAGGCCCACGCATGGGGGCATGTGTCTGAAAGCCCAGCACTTGGGAGGTAGTGGCAGGAGAGTAACAGATCTGAAATCTGTTATATATAATTTCCTTTACTTTGGCCAAGAATATTTTAGTGGTCTTCTTAAAGACAAGGTTCCAGTTGCCTCTACTTTAACTCTCCTTCACTTATTCTAAAAATTCAAGTAACAAGTAAGTCCTCATGAGGCTGTTCTCAGCCAGACATGCTCTTACTCACCTGAAAGCCAGCACTGAGGCAGGAAGGTCAGGAGTTTCACGCCAGCCTGGACTACACTAAACAGGAGTTCTAGGACACATTGAGACCAAGACTCAAAAAATCAAAAGGCTTTTATGATGCGCAGGGTAGTGTTTTGTTTCTAAGTTCACTGAAATATCAAAATAACCCTGTAACACAAAGGTTACAGTACCTTTTATAAAATGAATTTTATGAATTCATTTGCCTAACACCACACAGTGGGTAAAGGAATAAAGAAGACTCAAACTACAGCCTAAGACCCAAGTCTGTGCTCTTACCACACATGACAGAAAAATATCAGTCAAGGAAAAATTATAAAATAGAACATTGTTATGGCAATCCTGAAGATTAAAATGAAAACTGCACGACACTAGAAAATTTGAATGACGAAGGGATTCTAGTGCCTCACTTTCCTCTCAAAAAAGCAGCCATCAAAGGTAAACCATGTAAGGTACATGCCTACAGACTACTCCAACATGGGTTCTATGTGTCCTACCTGGAAGGCATATGTGGGCTAAATCAGAGCCTGTGACTGCACCTTCAGTTCTGTCAAGCTGCATTATGCACTTAATAAAAATTCCTGAGTCTTGATATGAGTTAGTCCAATAAACATTTATTTTAAAATTAAGGCCCCTACCAAGTCCAACATTTTAAACAAATTATCTGTAGTAATAGAGAAGGCTAGACATTTTCAGGAATCAACAAGTATAGACAGTAAGAAACAGCAGAAATCACTTAATCCTGTCCTGTCATTTCATGTCCAATTGCAGGAGCCCAGAGGAGCACCGATCCAGAGCCACAGGCTTGTTTCCGTTAGATGAGGGAGTAAAAGACTATTTGTGTTAGATCAAGGACTCCTGGCTTCTTTGTACTATACATCTGCTAACCAGAAAGACTGTCCCCAAGATAAATCAGAAGTGGCCGGTCTACCCGACCACCCTCCCTTATCCCTCGTCTTCGCCTTTCAGTATCTAGTAACATTGATGTACCTTACTCAGCAAATATTCAATGCCTACTATAGGCCAGGCATTGTCTAGGCAGAGCAGTTTATACAGAATGTTTGCAGAGAAAACAAAGACCAGTCTGGCACTAGGCCTACAGCCTAACAGCAGAGGTTTGGGACACAAAATACATTATCAATGGAACAAAGATGTACAGATCTTGAAACTATTTCCACAAGAGGTAATTAAAGGTTATAACTGAGACTGAAGGTGACTAGGATCCCGAGAAAAGAACTATAGGAAGATGTCAGACATATCAACATAGGACCAGTAGACTGGAGATGGAGGTGAGTGGTAGAGCATTTGCCTAGCATGCACAAGACCCAGGGTTTGATCCCCAGAATAGCAAAATCAAAACACAGGAACAGCAAAAACTATCAGAAGTACCTGTGTACAGGATTTGCTTGAAGAATAGAATTCAGTACATCTGGATCATTAACACAGAAATAAACTTGAGGAACCAATTTCTAGATATGTCACACTTCCTCGGCTGGAATGTTAAATTTAATTTCAAATCCTGTGGCTACAATGATCCATTAAAGCTTCCTGAGAAAAATGACAAGCTAGAAATGTGTTTAAGTAAGTTAACTAGGTGTGGTGGCACTGGCCTTTAGTCCCAGCACTTGGAAGGAGAGGCAGGCGGATCTCTGTAAGTTCCAGCCAGCTGAGGCTACAGGGAGACCCTGTATTTAAAAGACCAAAAAAAAGTAACTTAGAAGCAAAACACAGGATCCAAGAGGGAATCATTTCAGAAGTTACTGCAGTTCAGACAAAAATGGAATGAAACTGGACAATGGTGAAAGGAGGTAAAGAAGAGGAAAGCTTTAGAGGTAAATCAGTATGTCCTGACAGCTAACTGGCTGGCTGGCTGCAAAGGGAAGCATCAGACATTTGCAGCCACTAATGGGCAAGATCCAGGATGCAGCATTAACAGAAAGCAGGCACTCTTAAATAAAGGTGGAGCTAAAGGCAGCCTTTAAAGGTTGCAATTTAAATGTGATATATATTAATAATCTTATTATTCTACATAACTTCCCTTAATAAACACAATAGACAAAAACAAGCAAGTTACAGTTTGCAGAAAACCTCAAATCAGTGTCATCTGAAAACAATGCTACATTTGTTAAGACACGGTGACTAGGAAAAGTCACATTTTTACTAAAGTATACACACCAAGTCTGGACATCTTAAGGTGCTAGGAATGTACTGTACACTACAATAATACTATAATAATAACCTCAGAAAATTACTTAATGAACCAGGAGCAAAGGGAAATTATTACGTACTAACAGATAAAAACTATAACTAATTCATCATCTATATATGTGAGTTTGTGTGTGGGTATCATGAACTATCTAGTTAGGTAACTCTTGCCCAGTTTGAAAAATCAATTTCTCAGAGCTAGATGGTTCAGTGGATAAAAACACTGATTGCTCTTGCAGAGGATCCATATTCAACTCCAACACTCACATGGGAGCTAACAACTGTTTGTAACTCCAGTTCCAGGGGATCCGACGCCTTCTGACCGCCAAGGGCATTGCAAGATATGGGTGCACTTACACAATGCAGGTAATACACTCATACACATAAAATAAAAATTTTAAATGTTTTTAAAAAACTATAAAGAAAAACCAATTTCTCCTAAGTAAAGCATATGTGGTCTTTTGCCACATGATTAACAAGCAAACTATGAGATCCTTGAGAGTAGATAGTTTACATTCTACACCACACACTCTCAGTGTGAAGGATTTAGGAGACCTCTGATAAGGAGAATAAGCAGAACTCAATCAAGGAACATTTTCCAAGTACAGAGAACAACCTTGCTAACTTGGTAACTATTACACAACAGCATAGCACCAAAGACCTCACATCTGAGTGCCTACTACATTAACAGGTAATGGAGTTACAAAACCAGTAATACGTGCCTCCTCCCTTAAGTTAGGATTTATTCCTCTCAACAAGCTGGACAGAAAACCAATGCACACACATTTTGTGACTATCACCAAACCTCTCAAACTCTTAAGTTCTTTTCTGTTTCTGGTTTCTCTTGTGAAAAAGGGACGAGGACTCAGCAGAACACCAAGGTGGGAGAGTTCTGTAAATGATAACAAATATGCCAACGGCGTTCTACAAGACTCACCACACTGAACACACATCCATGACAAATATCACTGACACAAACAAGCAAATACAAGCACCTGGCTAGTCAGCACAGTCACCTCCATGTGCAAAGAGGCCCCCACCCCCGCAGGACAGCACTTCAAAGACAGCAGGGGACCATGAGCTTACCAGGGACAGTGCCAACTAGACAAAAATTTAGAAATCTTTACTGGACAACGTTCTGGAAATCAGAAGTATGTATTTTAACTTCTTTGACTCCATTTGGAAAAATTCTTACTGTAACTCCAGACAGAGTACTATTAATGCACAAACTTTAAATAGTTCTCAACAGTAAAACTATGCAGCTCCTTGGTTGGAATTAAGGCCTATGCTACCCAAGATCATGTCAAAATGAGTGCAAGACATGGTGGACATTCCAAACTTTATGGATAAATTCTGAATTAAATAGCAAGATTCTATCAAAAAACATCCCCCAGAAAATAAGCTATGTAGTCATACCATT
This sequence comes from Eospalax fontanierii, assembly GCA_035773235.1. Classification (NCBI taxonomy): domain Eukaryota; kingdom Metazoa; phylum Chordata; class Mammalia; order Rodentia; family Spalacidae; genus Eospalax; species Eospalax fontanierii. The sequence continues at coordinate 53,650,904 of CM069542.1, read as the reverse complement.
GTTTTCCAAACCACACAAATGAATCCCTGCAAGACAATAAAGTAATTTGTGCCAGCATTTCTTCAAGAAACATGTCAATTGATACCACAGTCCCAAGTTCAAAAGAACTTCAAAGTCTTCTCATAAAAAGTAAAGAAGCTATCAAGAACATTTCTGAAAGGCTGGAAAGGAGATGGCTGCTCTTGCAGAGGACCTAGGTTCGGTTCCCAGCATCCACAGGATGGCTAACAACTGTCCAGGGACTCCAATGTCCTTCTCTGGCTTCTATAGGTGTTGTGTGCATGGGTACACCTACATACATGCAGGCAAAACACTCATATACAAACAAAATAAAAATACTGTCATTTAAAAAAAAAAAATCTGTGCTAAGTGCCGATGGAACTTGCTTCTATTGGCTAAAAACATCCCACAAACATGAAGATCCAGTTACCTGCATGTAGAATTCATATAACACAGAAACCTCGGGACATTTACTGGTCCTTTAAATTCAAGTTAAAAACAACATGACATAAATAAAACTTTCTCAGAAAGGTAACTTTAAAAACTATTATTCCATTTCTTGGACAATAAAAACATTCTCAAAGCATAAGAGGCTCAGTTCAGATTCAAGGCAATCCTTCAGCATCCCATTAGGACTCAATATTCACATCTGTCATAATTAAACACTGTCTTACCTTCTGCTACATCATCATCCACTGCTCCTTTCACCTGAGAAAAACACCACTGAATATCATTCCCTCCTCCAGCTCCTGGAAAAGAAAACACAGCAATTAAAACAGAGTTCTGTCCATGTTTACTCTCATAAACACAGAGATGGTATCCACAGCTGGCACGATCCTACCAGCCTAGCACTGCCCACACATAAAACCACCACCGAGCCCATGGATTTGCAAAAAGTTCGGCTCCAAGCTTTAGTAGTGCATTAAAAACAAGGTCTCAAGTGTGAAGTATTTAAAGGCATACAGTCAGTCCTTAATTATCAACGTCCATACACTCAAAACCTCTCTTCCAGTTACCTTCCCCGTGAAGACAGTAAGAGCCTCACATTCAATCAGATCTACCAGAAAAAAGTAAATACCCAAAGTAGAGTTTTCCTTAAAGTGTACAGAAGACCTGCATGAGAGTTATGAACTACCATGAAATCTAGAACGCAGAGAGAACTTCGGGAACATGACTGCCACAAAAGAGTAATGATTCATAAGAACCCTATGGCCAAAGCGTGTACACAGCAAGCCCAACACCCATTTCTCAGCATTCATTACAAGCAAATCACCGGCTGCAGAGAAGAAAAGGAACGGAAATGAACGCTGCTCAGAAACAGTCAAAGGAAGATTGTTCGGCCTTCCTCCCTTCACCTAATCGAGAATCCAAAGGGCCTGCAAAGAACACAGCTTCGCTAACTTGCCATCCGCACAAAACAGTTTCAATCACCATTGCATTGTTCATCAAGGTCAAGGGCCAACTTGTTTACACAGCAAACTGTGAGTCAACCCAACATAACTTTTCTTTTTTTTTTCCTTTTTCTTTTTAGAGACAGGGTCTCCCTGTAGTCCCAGATGGTTTGGAACTCACTATGTAGACCAGGCTGGCCTTGGACTCAAGAGATCCACCAGCCTCCCCAGTGCTGGGACTCCAACATAACTTTTTTAGAAGGTCCATTATCTATGTAAATATTGAAACGACCAGGAAAAGTGGTTTAATCTCAGAATGTCTGTCACTGCCCAGTACTGAAGAGGAAATGGAGGGGAAAAAAAAAAAAAAATCACTGTTGGATTCATGCAGGGGAGGAAGAACCAGAATCTAAATCTAGACTCATTCTGCTGTTTCTGTATCTTCAAGACTAAAATGCACAGACTATAAAAAGGCCACTGCTTCCCTCTTTCACCCAATTCCTAGCTAAATTATCCCCAAACTGTTTTTTATCCCGGTCCGCACATCCCCCACCCCCTGCAAGCTTTTACGAAACCTCTCTCCCTTTGGCTATTTATAAGCACTGAACTCCACAACTATTTTAACTAACTCCTCGAAACCCTTTTGGGAAAGGACATCTGCAAAAATGCTGCTGTGCAAAATGGAAAGTTTAAATTACATTTTCCCCCACTCCGTGCAACTTCTATTAAAGGCCTACCACTCTTGAGTGGCAAAGAATAAGACACGGAAAAGGGACCAATCGAAACGCAATTCAGCCTGGCACCCTTCAAAACAGACATGACCCACTGTATACGCGCGCGCGTGTGTGTGTGCGCGCGCGCGCGATGTGTGTGTGTGTGTGTTGGGGGGGTCCATTGTATTTTAACTTCAAGTGCCCTTCCTTCTCTACGAAGAGTGGCTTTCTGCAGACCCCGAGGAAGGCTGGTAGCAGACCGGGGAGCCATGAGATGCACATCTGCAGGAGCAGAGCGGATCCCTCTGCACGCCTGCACCTCGCCCCACCCACGCCGGGGCCACCGCCCGCAGGCTGCGCACCCCAGCCCCGCCCGTGCGGGTGCCGGTGCCCCGGCCTCGCCACCCACCCGCCCGTCCGCCGCAGGCCCGCCCGCCCAGGGCCAGCGCCCCAGGCCGCCCGCCGCCGGTCGCTAGGGGGTGACGGAGCGAGCGCGGAGGAAGCGGCGCCCTGTCAGCGAGCCGGGGCCCGTTTCTCCTTTACCTGCCATGTCGCACTGCAAATGGTGACCCTGCCGGGCTCCTCGGGGTCTCCGCGACCGGGGCTCAGCCCCTCACCTGGGAATGGGGGGGTCGCGGGAGCGGATGGCGGCGGATGGCACCTGAGGGGGGAAGGGACGGGGGCCGGGGCGGAAGGGAAGCCGGCCGGGCGGAGCGGCCGGCAGGATGGTGGCTCTCACTCCGGGGCGTCCCCGCTCGTGCTCCTTCTATCGCGGCGGCGGCGGCGGTCGGAGCGGCGGCGGGAGCGGCGGCGGGAGCGGCGGCGGCGGCGGCGGCAGCTACGACAGCGACGGCGGCCGCGGCGGCAGGAGCAGGCGACTCCACTTTCAAAATGGCGCCGGCTGGCTGGCCGGTGACGTCACTGGGGGCGGAGTGGCCGCGGGGCGGGGCCGCACTGGGCGCTGACCACGCCCCCTTCCTGCGGGGCTGTGGCCACGCCACGCCACGCCCGCTGTGACCCTGGCGGCGGGCTCGAAGCTGAGCTGTGTCCCTGGGTCGTTGCTCTGTATTCTGGCAGTGCCCCCTCTGCCCGCTGTGCCCAAACCGGCCGCGGCCCGGCCTGTCTGCACCTCGCGTTTTCCCAAGTTCTTGCACCGGGGCTGGGATTCTGTCCACTTCATATGCTCAGCCACTTGGGGATGTTGGAGCCCCTTGGCTCTTTCGGGAGAGTACCCCCGCCTCTCTTCCCCAGTGACCCTGGAAGTTAGCCCCGGGGCCATTGAAATAAACCGGGATGCAGACTCCCTGCCTGGCCAAGGTGAGAGTTCACGGAGCCCGGAAGGACGTAACTGGGCTGGTTCCATCTGGGTGAATTAGGTTACCTTCTCATGGGCGAAAGTTCTTGGCTTGCAGGAGGCCTAAGAGTGGTTTCAGACGAAACTTGAATTTGTTGTGAGTAGGACACCACCCAAGAAGTGGCCCAAGTCTGCCCAGTTAAAAGCGGTGAAATCAGTGGTTAAGTGCTAGATTCTGCCAGGGGAGTGAGGAGCACATGTCTGTAATCTCAGCACGTGGGAGGTGGGTGCAAGAGGATCGGGAGTTCAACCCTATCTAGGCTGTATAGTGAATCTGAGGCTAGCCTGAACTACATGAAGCACTGTCTCGAAAAAATAAAAAGTCAAAATAGGTCTGGCAAGATGGCTCAGCAGGTAATCGTCCATGCTCCCAAGCCTGAGGACCTAAGTTCAGTCCGCAGAAACCACATTATTTTTTTATCTTTTTGAGACAGGGTCTCCCTGTATCCCCAGCTGGCCTGGAATTCACTATGTAGACCAGGCTGGCCTGGAACTCAGAGATCCTCCTGATTCTGCCTTCCAAGTTCTGGGATTAAAGACATATGCCGTTATGTGGAGCCCAGAACCCACATTTTGAAAGGAGGGAACCAGCTCCTGCATGTTGTCCTCCGACTGCCTGTCCTCTGACCTGCCTCACAGTACCTACATAGATTCACACACACAGACCAAATAAATAAAAGAGCTGGGCCATGATGTCAGATGCCAAATGTCTCCCAGACACATGAGATGAAGATAACAGCCCTGAAGTTTTGAGGATGAAATGAGTAAACAGTGCGTATTAGCAGCTATCTTTGAGTTGCAGTGACACTCAGAGGTCAAAGTGCAGGGGGTCATCAGCCAAGAAGTGCTGTGCACTTTGAGGAAGGACACTGGGGGCGGTGGACCTAGTTCAGTTGGCAAGGTGCTTGTCTATCGTGCACAGAGTCCTGGGTTTATTCTCCAGCACTGAATACCTCTGACACCGTGGTGCACACCTCTGATCCCACCTCTCATGAGGTAGAAGCGGGAGGATCAGAAGTTCAAGATGATCTCTAGCTAGATAGTGAGTTTGAGGCCAGCTTTGAATACTTGAAACCCAGTCTCTCACTCCTCACTCTCACACACAGGTCAAACAAAAAACTAAAAAAAAAAAAAAGGAATCAGTTTAAATGTAACCTCTGTAACCTCTTCCAAACGAGGCGTGGTGGCTCATGCCTTTAATCCCAGCACTCAGGAGGCAGGGGAAGGTGAATCTTTGTGAGTTCAAGACCAGCCTGGTCTATGTAGTGAGTTTCAGGCCAGCTGGGGCTACAGGGAGAACCTGTCTCAAAAAGATTAAATAAATAAATACTCTTCCAGGTAGGCTTCTCTGGCAATTTCTCTCATTCCCTACACACCTTACCTGGGTTGGATGCCCTTACTTAATAGTCTAATAAGGTCTAATGCATTTCTCCTTTTTAGACCACATTAAAATGATCTAAATCTGTGCCTGTTACTACACTGAGTTTTTTGAGGCTAAGAAGTATGTCGTCCATCTCCATATCAGCAGCCACATAATTTTTTGGATTAGTGGATGAATAAATACATCTTTCTGGCTTGGGAAGAAAAAGCACTGAAATGTTGGCTCCTTAAAGTTTTCTGTCTCATAAATGTTTCCATTATCCTTCTTAACTCTAGAAGAAAAGGGCATTTTACAACCAGGCATTGTGACTCACTCCTTTCGTCCCAGTACTAGGGAGGCAGAGGCAGGTAGATCTCTGTGAGATGGAAGCCAGCCTGCTCTACATAGTGAGTTCCAGGCCAGATGGGGCTAGGAGACCCTATTTGAATTATATTCATTATCTTATCTACATTTATTAAGCAGCAGTTTGGTAGATGTGTAAGTTGTCTGTGCATAGGTTTACCCTTCTTCCAATTGGGTCTTTGTCCCTGATGCCGTGTTATAGAGAGGTCCCCTAGTACATGGCTTCCTTTTGCTTCCTTGTCTGAACATGATCGTGAAAGCTTTTTTTTTTCCTTTTGGTTTTGGTTTTGGTTTTGGTTTTTTGAGACAGCAATTCAAATAGCCCAGGCTGGTCTCAAACTCCTGATCCTCCCATCTCTTCAACCTCTCTAGTGCTGAGATTACAGGCCTGTGTTACCACATCTGGCTATAAGCTTTTTATCATGTGAGCCTCGAGCCAGAACTTCAATATTTGACCACATGGTCATACATGGTAACAGTTCCCTGAAGAATTGAGCTCATCTTAGGCACATTAAGATGAAAATTCTCCCAGGATTTTTCTGGTGAAATTCTGTAAGTCTTCTGAAGCATTCTGCTTCAGGTCTGAGCCAAGAAACATTAAAAGAACCTACAATCACCAGTTGATTGGAGCTAACACCCAGGGTTACTTCGAGGTGGCTTTTAAAAGTGTATTACACAGGCAGGTGTGGCTGCACACACCTTTAATCCCAGCACTCCAGAAGCAGAGGGAGGTAGATCTCACAGAGAGATAAAGGCCAGCCTGGTCTACACAGTGAGTTCCAGGCTAGCTGGGTCTACAGGGAGACTCTGTTTCAAAAAGACCATAAAAAGGTATGTTACAGAGAGACGAATCATCAGTTAAGAGCACATACTGCTCTTGCAGAGGACTATAGTTCTGTTCCCAGCACCCACATCAGGTCGAAAACCACTAACTGTAACTCCAGCCCCAGGGGTTCTGGCGGCCTCTTCTGGATTCTGCAGGCACCTACCTCGTGTGCCTATCCATACACAGGCACACATACATGCACATAATTTTTAAAACAATAAGAGTGTCTTACAGGACTAGAGTTGAATTACCTTTCTCCCTGATGAAGCAGATTTGGAGTTAGGATTAATACAGACGTTCCTTCACAGACAAAGGAGTAGAAGCACCCTTTAGCAGCCTCTGTCCTTCAGACGGTTACATAATGACCATGAATTTAAGGGTTCAAGCAGACACCTGAGATACCAAAATTGAAGTTGGCACAGTAGCCACTGTAATCCCAGATACTGAAGAGGCTGGAGGTGGGAGGATCTTGAACTCCTGACCAGTCTAAGCAACATGTGGAGATACCAGCTCAAAACTAAAAACAAAAGAAAAAGACAGATATTAATCTGTTTTGTAGTACACACCTGTAATCTTAGCATTCAGGAGGTGGAGGCAGGAGGATCAGAAGTTCAGGGTCATTTTGGACTACATAGTGAGTTAGAAGTCAGCCTGGGCTACATGAGACGCTATCTAATGTGAGAGAGAGAGATGGGGGCGTGGGGGCGGGAAGAAAGGAAAACTTTTTAATAAGGCTGGGGCGCTGGTTCAATGGATAAAGGACATGAGGACCTGAGTTCAGATCTCCAGTACCCAAGTAAAAGCCAGGCATGGTGACAGCAAGCATGTGTCTATGACCCTGGCACTGGGAGGTTAGAGACAATCTAGGGCTTGCTGCCAACCTAGGCAAATCAGTGAGTTCCGGGTTCAGTGAGAAACCTTGTCTCAAAAAATAAGGTGGGAAGGAACTGAGGAAGACACCCAGTGTTAACTTCTGACCTCCACAGACATAATCTCACACGTGTTCACACACATATCACAGACATGCACACAAAGAAATTAACATAGCTGAGAATGCTGGCCAGCCCGCTCCCAGGTTTCCAGACCTGAAACACTGCAAGGACTTTGCAGGAAAAATGATAAGCAGTTGTCAGCTTTTTACCTACTTCGTTGCTGCACACTTGACCGGAAAGGTGGGGTCTCAAACTCTGTGAGTCTGCACTCTAGCTGTGGTGTTCAAACATAGAATTCATTAAAATAAAAAAAATTTTAATCAATACTCTACATCAGAAAATGTTTCACAAAAATGAGAGCAAATCTTCCAAGTGGATAAAGTTGTACAGTCAAATGCTAGTTAAAAAACAAAGGAAGTTGCTGCACCTCAGAAACAGGATACTAGATGCATATACAATATGACCTCCAATATGTACGACCAACACAAAATCTGTGAAGCTGGAAAGGACAGGAAGGAAATGTAACAAGGCATTCACAACAATGTCTCTAGGCAGCGACACAATGGGTTGTTAGTTCCTCCTCAGACATTTGGGGTTCTCTAAATAGAATATAATTAACATATACCAAGGGGAAAGAATGCTCTCGATTTTATAGGTTCATTCTAGATGGGCAAGATAGCTCAGACGGTGAAGGCCCTTGTCATCAAGTCTGATGACCTGAGTTTGATCCTTTGAATCCAGAGGTAGAAAGAAAAACCAGTTCCTACGAGTTGCCCTCTTACCTCCACATGTGTGTCATGAGCATGTATGCACACACACACACATACATACCCACAGACACACCACATGAACACACGGAAAACAAAAATGTTTTAAAAATAGGGGCTGGAGAGATGGCTCAATGGTAAAGAGCGCTTGCTGCTGTTGCAGAGGACCTGAATTCTGTTCCCAGCACCCACATGGTGGCTTACAACCTTCTGTAACTCCAGTTGTAGGGAATTCAATGACTTCTGGCTTCAGTGGGCACTAGGCATGCATGTGGTACACATACATATATGCAGACAAAACACTCATACACATAAAAAAATAAAAATAAGGCAGATGTAGTGGCTCACACCTTTAATCCCAGCATTGGGAAGGCAGAGGTGGTCAGATCTCCGTGAGACTATGGTCAGCCTAGTCTACACAGAGAGCTCCCGGTCTCAAAAGAGCACTCTCCCACTAAAGAATGTGTACTTTAGCTAGTGTGGTACATAACTGTAATTCTAACACTTGGGAAGCTGAGGTAGAAGGACTTTGAATTCAAGGACAGCCTGTAATATTGGCAAGACCTTAACTCAAAAAAAAAAAAATTTTTTTTTTTTTTAAAAAGAGGGTGTATAGGCTGTAGAGATGACTCGGCAGGAAAAAGGTCTTGCTACCAAGACTGAAAACTTGTGTAGGGAGAGCCGACTGCACAAAACTCTTCTGACTTCTACACGCACACCATGGCGCAAGCGCACACATACACACACACACAAATAAATAGCAAGTATTTTTAAGTATGTGCACATGTAAGTCTGGAGACTGAAGCAGGAGAATAGGAAGTTCAAGGTCTTCATGGGCTATAGACAGAGTTCAAGGCCAGCTTACTGGGACTTTGTCTCAAAATTTAAAAAGAAATGCAGGGTTCACTTCGGCAGCTCATACACTAAAATTGGATTAATATGCCCCTGAGCAGGGGTGACAAAGTCCATGAGTGTTCTCATATGTTTTTGATTCATTTTTATTTTATGTGTATGAGTGTTTTGCCTGCATGTATGTAAGTGCACCCATGTCGTGCAAAGCCTGCAGAGGCCAGAAGAGTACATCAGATCCCCTGGAACTGGAGTTAAAGATAGTTGTTAGCCACTGTGTGGGAAGTGCTCTTAACTGCTGAGCCATCTCTGCAGCCCCCACATTTCCATATTTTTTAAAATGGCCAGAATACATCATATTCATATATTAAATTGTCAAAGAATAATCAAATAAAAATTTTAAAATAACATAAAACTTTTAAAATAGATGAAAAAATTCATCAAAAATATAGAAAGAGAAAATAAAAACCTACAAAAAAGATTGGGAATATAACTTAGTGGTAGAGCATTTGTCTATCATGCATGAGCCCTGGGCTTGATCCCCAGTACCTCCAAACAAACGAAAGACTGTGTATATTATCTGAGCAGTATGGCAAACACCTATAATCCCACGCTTGGGAGGCTTAAGCAGAAGAATCTGAGTTCAAGGCCAGTTGAAGCTAGCCTGAGCTACACAATGAGATACATAATACTTGAATGCTCTTCAGTCAAAGCTTAGAAACTTCCAAGTAACTGAGAACCAAACTCTTTTTTGGCATATGTATATGTGAGTGAGTGCATGCCTGTGTGTTTGCAGGTTCACACGTGTATGGACACACGTGGTTGCTCAAGTGTGTGGACACTCAAAGTATGAAGTATCAGAGAATTGCTTTCAGGAGTTGGTTATCTTCTTCCACAGTTTGTGTTCCTGGGGATTGAACTCAGGTCATCAGGCTCGGCGACAAGTGCCTTTACCTATTAAGCCATTTCACTGGCCTTCCCAGAATGTTTGGGGTTTTTGTTTTGTTTTGGTTTTTGTTTTGTTCTGAGACAGGGTCTCATTATGTAGCCCTGGGTGGCCTGGAAGCCATTATATAGACCCAGCTGTCCTCAGACTCATAGACATCTGCCTGCCTCTGCCTCCTGAGTGCTGGGACTAAAGATGTATGCTGCCGTGTTCAGACCTAAAATGCTTTTTATTTTTTATTCTTTTAAAGTACTTTATTCACTATTTTTATTTTATGTATATGAGTGTTTTGCCTGCGTGGGTGTATGTGTACCTATGCCATACAATGTCTGTGGAAGCTAGAAGAGGGCATCAGATCCCCTGGAACTGGAGTTACTAAAGGCTGTTGGCTGCTGGGTAGGTGCTGGGAACTGAACCGGGGTCCTCTGGAAGAGCAGCCAGTGCTCTTAACCTCTGAGCCATCTCTCAAGCTGGTAATCCTAACACTCCTGGTGACAGTAGTTTGTGGCAGTGCATCCTTAATCCTAGCTCTGGGGAGGCAGAGGCAGGTGGATCTCTGTGAGATGGAGGCCAGCCAGGTCTACCTGGTGACTTCCAGGCAAGTTGAAGCTGCAGGGAAACTCTGTCTAAAAATAAACAAATAAATAAACAAATAAAAATAAACCTATATAGTGGTTAGATATGTGTAGATAGAAATGAAGATTTACAATCTCACATCAAGACAAGCCTACACTTCCTAAGAGAGCTTGGGTGGGTTGCAATGAAGATGGATCTGATGCCAGAGGCAGCTGCTGAATTTCTGGTCATATTGTATGCTGTCCTTGCTCCCTTGTTTTCCTCAAAAGGCAGTCTATGGTTCTGCTCCAATGTTTCATAATGCCCTTTAGGACTTACTTAAACTATTGTCTGTGTGTTTTGACCTCCTTTTGGCCATCTGCTGTATTAAGCTTATTGTGTCTTGCCACTATGCACTTGCATCTAGCTTGGAGCATTCTGTAGCTTCTATGTAAACAGCTCTTCCAAGGCCTCAAGTCTGGAGATTCGGCCTCCGTGAGCTTCTCCATCCTGTTGGATTTATTGGCAGCATCAACAGAACAATACTTCCCTGAGTCCTAATGCCTTATTTTTATATTCTTGCAAGGGGCACTTATCCTAAGCACTGGATCCTTTGATAGGCTTTTGCCAGACTTTCATCAAGTTTTGCAGGAGCTATTTGGTCTGATAGATTCAAGAACTCTGGAATCCAGCTGAGATTTGACTCAGGTGCTTTCATAGCATGCACAAAGTCTTGACTTCAGTCCCCAGTACCACATAAAAACACAAGTGCACAGCTATAATTCCAACACTTAGGAAAAGAATGCAGGAGAATCAGGAGTTCAAGATCATCCTTGATTACACAGCAAATTTGAGACCTGCCTGACCTACATGAGACCCTGTCTCAAAACAAGCAAACTAATAAACAAACAAAGCCCAAGAGGTCTGGAGAGATGGCACAGCTGTTAGAGCCCTGGTTGCTCTTGCAGAGGACTGGGATTCAGGTTCCAGCAACTACATGGTGACCAACAACCATCAGTAACTCCAGTTCCAGGGGATCTGACATTCTCTTCTGGCCTCCATGGGCATTGCATGCAGACAAAACACTCATACATATAAAATAAAAATAAATAAGTCAAAAAACAAGACCAAACACAAAAGCAAAACAAACAAAAAACAGTAACAACAACAACAAAAAGAAGCCAGTAAGACTCTTCCAATACCAATGACTCTGTCCTGTTCTACCATTTCCACGTCTACTCCATGGTGCTTCTGGGATCTTAGAGTGACAAACATTTGCTTTTCATTTATCCAAACAGAAAATAGCTTTTGATATTGGTTCATACTTTCATAGCATACAGGAAGGGCAAATAGAGACACTTTTATATTCTGTATTATAAAGACACAGTTGTAGCCAATATTATATAATGGACTCTGCACATATCTGTTATTAATAACTTAGCACATACACACTATGAACAGTTGGTTTGTTCTGAGTTAACCCCTCCCCAGCCAGATGTACCTGGAGGGAAGCAAAAAACCAACTTGACTGCAAGTTTCAAGAAGTGCCTGAGCCCAGATAGTCACAGAAAGAGGGGAGAAGGCAAGAGATGATGAGAGAGAAGCATAAACCTCACAAGTCTCAGAAGCATGACTGAAACCTGACCATCCAGAATGTCTGTCCCCACCCTCACCCCTCCACTCCATCTAAAGTTTGCTGTTTCGAATGAGATGGAAGGCAAGTTTTTGGTGCACTTGTGTTTTTGGTTTTTGGTTTTTGGTGGGATGTTAATTGGCTATCTTCTCAGACCACTGGCTTGGACTAAAGCACAGCTTTAAAGATTCCATTCCTGTGTCTGCTCCTGGATCCTGGTTAAAACTTTACCTAATCCTATCTCACCACTAGCTCGTCTGAAGGCAAACCTGGTCTAATACAGAGCCCTAGGCACTGTCTTACAGTGCACAGGGGAAAGGGAGGTAGGTCTTTCTTCCTTTACTTTCCAAGTTTTTCAGGAAGCAAAAACCTGCTTCCCTATGTATTTATTTATTTTTATCATAATTTAGGTTACAAAAATCATCACTTTAATTCCTAACAACAAAACCAGCTATAACATTCCACATTTGGATAGCTCATTAACTCTGTCCTAATTATTATTTCAAAGATCTTCCTAAAATAATTGAGGAAATTAGGGTTCTAAGAGATTAAGGCATCTGTTACTTAATGCTGATAGCTTGCTTGAGGTCACCCAGCTAGTTAGAGTTGAAGCTGAGAGCTAGGGCCAGTTTAGGGCTCTCAGTCCACTCTGTCTAATGCTTGTAATGTTATTCCACTAATCTGTGTGTTTCTGTAGTGTTTGTGTTTGTACTTCACTCGGATCCATAGCACTTAGAAGATGATATGTGTTCAAACAAGCCCATTTAAAAAATAATCAGCACTGGAAGCGAGCAGAATGATCAGTAGGTTTATGGCACTTGCCATCAAGTCTGGCGCATACACTGGTTTCTGTGCTAATAAGCACTCCCACAAACATAATGAAAGTTCTCCAAACCTGCTGGACTTTCTGCAAGAAATGTGGCCAATACCAGCCCCATGAAATGACTCAGTACAAGGAGGGCCAGGACTCTCCGTGCCCAGGGAAAATGGCATTATGGCAATAAAACAGAGTAGTTACGGTGGGCAGACTAAGTCAATTTTCTGAAAAAAGACTAAAACTATGAAGATTGTGCTGAGGCTTGAGTATGTTGAACCCAACTTCAGATCTAAGAGAATCTGGCTATTCAGAGATGCCAGTATTGTGAACTGAGAGCTGATGAGAGAAAGGGCTAAGGGATCTAGTTCTAAGCCATGTTATAAAGACAATAAAATTAGAGTATAATCACTTCAGAAAAATCAATGGCCAGGAGTGTTGGCACTCACCTTTAATTCCAGCACTCAGGAAGCAGAGGCGGTTGGATCTCTGTGAAATAGAGGCCAGCCTGGTCTACATAGTTCCAGGCCGGCTGGGACTACAGGGAGACCCTGCTTCAAAAAGATAAAAAATATTTTTTTAAAATAAATTTTAAAAAGAAGTTCAAGGTCAACCTGGGTTACTTTTTAAAAATTTTTATCTGTATGAGTGTTTTGCCTGCATGTATCTAAGTGCACCCATTTCATGCAGTGCCCACGGAGGTCAGAAGGCATCTTATCTCCCGGAACTGGAGTTACAGATGGCTGTTAGCCGCCATGCGGGTGCTAGGAACTGAACCCAGGTCCTCTGCAAGAGCAGTCAGTGCTCTTAACTGCTGAGTCATCTCTGCAGCCCCCAAGCCAGGGTTGCTTTAAATCATGTCGCAGAAACAAACAAAAATAAATACGTAGATAGATAGGTAGATAGATGAATAAGTAAATAAGGACTGGGAATATAGGTCTGTGGCACAATGTTTGACTACCATATGTAAGGCTTTAGTGTCAGTCTCCAGTACTGCAAAAATAATAATAATAATATCATCACATTGTAACTGTCAGGGTAAAAATTCCTTGGGATAAAATATATAAACTGATTTATGGGCCCCAAGTGTGTCCCTGAATGGCTTTACTGCAGTACCCATCGCCAGACTCCTCATCACAGTTTCAAAGGTTATAAATGTATCTACAAACACTTAAAAAATGGTTTTAGAGAAAATTGAAAGTTTAATGAATCAAATCTGCTTACAGTTAATAGACCTGGGGGGAAAAAAAACAAATAGAAAACAAAACAACCTCTCCATTATGATAGCTTATGTTGGTAGTTTTGCAATAAAAAATGTAAATTTAATAACTTCTTAATTTGGTAGGCAATAAAGCAATAACAAAAGCGAAGCTTTAAATTGCTTTTAGCAAGGGGGATGAGAGGAGGCCCCACTCTGCAGATGCTATTTGAAGTACCGCCTCCACCATCTAACCTCCTCCACCACATCAAAGTTCACAGTCCCCACCGTGTTGCCAGAGCAGGAAGGAAAATGTGTGACTTCTTTGGAAGGTCACTTGAGGATGCTACTGAGAGTCCCACAGGCAGTCGGTAGCAGAGCTCTTTCTAAACCTAAGGTTTCCTCGGACACAGGTGCCCACCTCCACAGTGAGTCTTTTGTTGCTTCAGGCTTCATGGCCTTTAGCAAGGGGGAAACTCTTGTTTCCTGTCTAGGGAGACTAATAAAAATCAAGAAACTAGATAGAGAGGAACAGGGATTAGGAGACAGTGCTGTGGCGAAGGTCCTGACTCATGTAAAAATAAATGGTTGTAAGCAAGAACAGCCAGTGAACTCAGAAGTGCCCATAGTTGGCAAGCCTCAGGGAATTCGGATAATTGGACTAACAACTGCCTCATTAGGGGATCTGAAGACATGACAAGTGACAGCTGAGCAGACAGTGGGATACTGAATATGTATGCATCTTACGGGGCTTAGGCAACTCTGACTGTGTATTCAGTCTCCCGAGCTGTCCTTGAATTTACAGTCCTCTTGATTCTGCCTCCCAGTGCTGGGAATAGAGGTATACGCCACTGTTCCCAGCTTTGACTCCTGCTCTCAACTGGTCCTGATTGTGATAGAAATGGGATCCCAGGGGTAGGGATGTGGCTTATGTGATAGAGTGCTTGCAAGAAACCCTGGGTTCAATCCCCAGCACCACATAAACTAGGCATAATGGCACTTGTCAATAATCCTAGCACTTGGGAGGTGGAGGCAAGAAGATCATAGTTCAAGGTCAGCCTGAGCTACATGAAACTATTACATACAGACACACACACACACATACACACACTTCCTCAAAGTTAATCTTAAGAGCTTTATAGTAGAAATTCAGTATGGAGAGGATCATAAAGGGATCCTCTCAGCCCCTGGGAAGTACTACAGACCCCTTGGGACAAAATCCAGACGGAATAGGAGAGAACCGCAGCTAGGCCACTGATCACACTCCTTCCACTTATGGAAGAGACATTCTATGCTTACAAGTTTTCAGAAGTAAAATTCTGAACATAAGCATATAAGAACAGCACCTATAGATGTTACAATAGTCAGGCACAGTGGTTTATGTCTGTAATCCCAGCATTTAGAATGTCAAAATAAAAAACGTCAGGAGTTTAAGGCCAGCCTTGACTACAGGGTAAGTTCAAGATAAGCCTGGGCTATATGCCATGACCCTGTCCCTGAAAAAAGCATCAAGGTCTAGATGACATAGTGTGTGGTCACTTGATTAATGAGCTCCGATGCCTTTCTCTGCTCCCCGGAACATCTTAGCCTTAGGATTATGATAGAGTACTCCAGAGATCCAGCCATGCTTGGTCTGAAGCCTCAGGACAGGCACCTCATCAGACTGGTGTGCTTCCTCACCTATAAAACGGATGACAAGTCACTAGAGATAACTCAGTGATCTCTAACTGGGAAACAATGTCTCCACAGGAGAAATTTTTCTCACTGTGTAGCCTTGACAGCCTAGGTTTCACTATGTAGACCAGGTTGACCTTGTACTCACAGAAGCCAATCTGCTTCTGCCTCCAGAGTTTTGGGATTAAAGATATCTGCTGCTCCTGCCAGGCGTGGTGGCATGTGCCTTTAATTCCAGCACTTAGGAGGCAGATCCACCTGCCTTTCTATGAGGTCAAGGCCAGCCTTGTCTACATAGTGAGTTCCAGGGCAACAGGGGCTACAGAGAGACCCTGTCTCAAAAAGAAAAGAAAAGAAAGACACGTGCCACCACATCTGGTGGAAACAAACAAACAAAAACCTTAATTTTTTTTTTTTGCCTACTGACTCCTACCCCCTGCCCATCACAATCTTCACTGCACTGTCCTCCTCCTGCAGTGAAGGAAACATGCATCCTCAGCTATGTCTGCCTGGTCTCTGGACTTCTTCATGTGTGCAAATTTTACGGAGGTGTCTACCTCTTCAAAGTCAGTCTCTTCTTTGTTCGTCCCCACCTCCTCCCTGTCTTCCGATCTCTTAGTAAAGCATAATCTTGAAGTTGGATGGGGTTTAATAATCCAAAACAGCTTTTGTTCTCGCCTCTTCTTCTGTCTCTGAACTTCTGAGTTAAATGAAGTTTTTCTGAAGTGGTAGCTGAGCAATACACTTCTTTGTGACATTAACTAGCAGGAGATGAAAGCCAATTATTAGCTGAAAGGAGAATATGGAATACCCACACTGTTATCAGGACCTTGATGCTTTTCCCCTGGAGACAGGCTCATGGCATATAGCCCAGGCTTGTCTTGAATTTACCCTGTAGTCCAGTCTATCCTTGAACTCCTGAGCCTTTCTATGTCAAGGTCCTAAATGCTAGGATTACAGACATAAACCACTGCACCTGGCTACTGTAGCATCTATAGGTGCTGTTCTTGATATTCCTATGAATTTTATTTCTGGAAAAGAAGTTTCAGGAGGAGAATGAAGAGGCTGAAGTGGGCTGGTAGATTTCATTCTTACATTTGTTTTTTAGGATTTTATTTTATTTTTGTTTACGTTTCTGTGTATGCCTATGTGTGGGTTTACATGTGAGAAGTTGCTCTTAAAGGCCAAAAGAAGGTGTCAAATCCCCTGGAGTCGGAGTTACAGGCAATTGTGAGCTGTGCAGTATGCGTGCTGGGAACCACACTGGGGTCCTTTGCAAGAGCAGCCAACACTCTTAAGCACTGAGCCATCTCATTATTACTAGCCATCCTACATTACTAGCCAGCGCCCCATTAGTACTTTCAAAAATTTTGGAGGGGGGATTTGAGACAGGGTCTCCCTATAGCCCTAGCTGTCTGGAATTCACTATGTAGACCACTATGTAGGCCTTAAACACACAGAGATCCACCTACCTCTGCCTCCCAAGTGCTAGGATTAAAGGCATGCATCACGTCTGGCCAAAAATATTTTTTAAAAATTTTGGTTATGTGTATGTGTGTGTCTGGGGAGAGAGATGGTACATGTGAGGGAAGGTGCCTGTGGAGGCCAGAGGCACGCCCGCCTCAGCCGCCCAGCTGGAGTTACAGGAGGTTTGTGATGCCAGAAGGTCCTCTGCAAGAGCAGTACACTCTCTTCCCTGCTAAACCATCTCTCCAGCCTCACTTCACTATTATGATTTGGATGTGAAATGTCCCCTTCCAGACTTGTGTGTTTAAACACTGGTACGGTTGTTTGGGGGAGGCTGTGGAGGAACCTTTTATGGAACAGTGACAGTTAATGATGGGCTGTAGAATCACTACAGAAATAAGTCTCCAGGCAGATTTACAAAGGCTTATCTAGATTAGGTTAACTGAGGAGGGGAAGACCCACCCTAAATGTGGGTAATACCATTCCATGGGCGAGGGTCCTGGACTGAATAAAAAGGAGAAAATGAACGGAGCACCAACATTCATTACTCTCTGCTTCTTCAGTGTGGTGGCAATGTGACCGAGCACAACAAGTTCCTACCTTTAAGACGTCCCTGTCAAGAAGGACTGAACCCTCAAACTGTGAAACAAGATAAAACCTCCCCTTCTTAAGGTTTCTTTGGTCAGGAATTTTATCTCTGCAATGAGACAAGTTTCTGCCAGGGCTCTCTGTTTTCTGGTCATCTAAGATGTGAATAATCTCACCCCATGATTTCACATGAATTCTGGCAATCCTTTGTCACTGACTATAGACTGTTTCTTTTAAAAGCATGAGCCAAAATACCACCACCCCCGCACCCACACACTAAAGTTGTTTCATGTCAGGTATGTGGTCACAGCAATGAGAAAAATAATGAATATAGAGAAAATCCAAATCATTGGAAGAACTTGAAATACCAATGATGGCTTGCTCCCACCCCCCAGAAATTCCAATTTAGTTGATCAGGGTGTGGCTTGGGCCTTGGGAGTTTGAAATCTCCATATGTGATTCTAATATATGGGCCAACTAGGAGAAATACTGCAAGAAAGGAAGTTAAAAATAATAACGAGAATAATTGGATCCCGAGGTTCATCATATGAAGACGTGGCCCTGGAACTTGGCATTTGAAACTGTCACCATGGAGACGAGCCTCAAAGAATTTTGGAAAGAAGCTCTGTTCCAGAACTTTCTTTTTCTAATTTTCCCATGTCTATAGCAGGGGGATCTTAAATTGAGGTCAGTGTAATGTAATGTATTGCATACAAGGGGGTCTGTGTGTGTGTGTGTGTATGTGTGTGTGTGTGAAGCATCTATGATCTGTTCCAAGTAGAAGGCATCTGCTCTGCATCAGAGTTTTGAAGGGGTCCATAATTCAGTATTTTAGGAACCAATTTTTTGGAAAGGAAACGATCATAAAAAAATGACTTATTGGGGATAGAATATTGATCTTCTAAGATCCATGAAAATCGATACTTGGGTTTTAAAGTACTGTTAGAATTTGAAACTGAGTTGTACCCCAAATGCTCATGATTTGAATGCTTAGTGGTGTTTGAATGAGAAATAAAACCATAGATTCAAGTATCTGAAGACTTGGTTTCCAGTTGGTGGTGTTATTTGCAGAGATCATGCAACTGTACAAAGTGTAGCCTTGCCAGAGGAAGTACATCACTGGGGGGCGAGCTTTGAGAGCACAGCTTCACCCAGTTTCCAGTTCATTCTCTTTCTGCTTCCTGGGTATAGATGGAGATGTGAGCTCTCAGGTTCCTGCTCCTGCCTCCATGCCTCTCCCAAACCCGATGATGGACTCTTATTCTCTGGAACCAAAAACCAAAATAAACTCTTCCATAAATCACTTATGGTCATGGTGTTGTATCAGCAACAAAAAGTAACTAATACACTTGGTTTCCAGTTAGTGTTGCTGTTTTAAGGCTGTGGAGTCTTTAGGAGCTGGAACCTGGCTGGTAGAGGTAGGTCACTGCCCTTAGCTCTAGCCCTGGATTGTCTGACACTATGTAACATTGCATGAACATCTCATGCTGCACACTCCCATTGCTGAGAGTCGTGTGGTCCCTACCAAAGTAGACTGAAATCCCTCTGACAACGTAAGCCAAAGTAAACCTTTTCTCCCTAATTTTTTCTGTCAGGGATTTTGTCACAGAAGTAAAAAAGTAAGCAAGACAAGTACGATTTGCAATGGTAAGTTGTATTTTATGAGACACGGGGCCCTGGTTAAATGGGGTTAGTACCATTCTGCCCACAGGTGTGTCACATTAAGTGTCAGCATGACCAGTTTTTACTCTTGGTGCTAACTGAAGGTGGTTTCAGAGGGAATAAGGGAAGCAGCAACAGCAGTGGACACCTCCCCTTGTTTATTAATCATGCCAGAAGCTTAACTTATCCCTTGAACAAGTACAGTCAGGTATGATATAATGATGGGAAACATTCACGAGAAGAGCAGTGTCAGGTACTTTTTCTGTATTCTTATGGACATGTAATGTACTTATACAAGCCTAGGTAGTATAGACCAATCCATTAACTTGATGTAGTCAAGAGACACAGTCACTAGGTATGGTGGTGCAGGCCTATAATTCCACATCTTACCTCCAAATAAAAATATGAAAAAAGCTAGTGCTGTAACTCAGTGGTGAGCTTAATATGTGTGAAGTCCTAAGCTCTATCTCTAGTACAACCCCCCCACACACACGATGATTCAGCTGGGCATAGTGGCACATACCTTTAATTCCAGCAATTGGGAGGCAGAGGCAGGTAGATTTCTGTGAGTTCCGAGACCAGCCCAGTCTACATAGTGAGTTCCAGGCCAGCTGTGGCTACAAGGAGACCCTGTCTCAAAAAGACAAAAAAAAAAAAAAACTCAATCTCCATAAGCCCCTCCCACTCTTAAGGCTCACTTTTTTCCTTAACAAATTGATACTCACTCTGATCACTTTTTTTTTTCTTTTGAGACAGGGTCTCCCTGTAGCCCTAGCTAGCCTGGAATTTGCTATATAGATCAGGCTGGTCCTGAACTCACAGAGATCTGCCTATCTCTACCTCTCAACTGCTGGAATTAAAGGTGTGCACCAACATGCTGGTTCACTCTTTTGCGTTTCCTTATTATTCTTAGAAGAGATGAGGGAAATCCCGGATAAACAGACAGGGCAACTGGTAAATAACAAAATGGCACACTCTAGCTTCTTGATCTGAGACGAAGGTCAGGGGCTCCCACTTTAGGCAGCAGGGCCCCATTTCTGGCAGATGGGTTCAGATAAGGCCAAGGTGAGACCTAGACATATCTTTGGAGATGTAAACCCATCAGCTCTCTCTTTAAGTTGAACAACCCAAAATTAGTGGAGAGGGCCTGCCCCATACCACCAAAAATACTTAACTTAAAATACCCAATCCTGAGGACTGTGTATTTTTTAGTTTCTGAATGCTTTCTTTACTTGTGGAGAGTTTTTCTATATATATATATATGTGTGTGTGTGTGTGTGAATGTGTACATGCATGTGTATTCTCTGGGAGTGCCTTCTGTATACTGTGTGTGTGAGTGTGTGTGAGCTTCTTTTTTTAAATTTTATGTGCATGACTTTATTGTTTGCATGTATGTAAGTGCACCCGTGTTGTGGAATGCCCACAGAGGTCAGAAGAAGGCATTGGATCCCCCTGGATCTGGAGTTACAGACAATTGTTAACCACCAAAACAGGAATACTCTGTAAGAGTGGTTGAACCATCTATCCAGTCCTGTGTGGGCTTCTTTTAATCAAGTTTGTTACCAATTACTTTCTGCTATGTGTGAGATTATTCCTACCTTTCTATTCTTTAGTTGGCAGAGAAAATGAACCTGATCAAGACACCTATATGGTAACAGTGAAACAAGGAGCCCAGAACCCCTGGCTTGAGGTGGCTTGACTAGTCATGAATTCTGGGACCCTCCTGTCTCAGTCCTCCAGCTCTGAGTGACAGAGGTGCTCCATCATATCCAGCTTTTATCTGGGTGCTGGGAGGGCCTAAGGCTTGCAAGGTAAGCACTTTACCCACAGAGCCTTCTCCCTAATCCTCAGTGTTGGGCACTCTTTTGCCAGCAGGAAATATAAGTGAACAGAAGAGATCAATACTTGCCAGTTCAGTCACTTGTTCGGAATAACTCAAGAAACGGGTCATTATAACTGCCCGGCCGGTGATCCATTAAGCTGCATTCTGAAGACACAAAAGTAAAGGAGGCATTGACTCTACCTTCAACAAGTTTCTAGTCTAGCCAGGTGAGATGGCTCACATTTGAAATCCCAGCACTCAGGAGGATTGCTTCAAGTTTGAGGCCAGCCTGGGCTATACAATGAGTTTCATTTCAGTCTGGGCTACAGAATAAGACCCAGTTTCAAAAAAATCAAACCAAAACAACCAGGAAGGACTTTTATAAAACGAAGAGAATCTGGACCAATGACTTTTAATGAACCTTACAGCCAAAAACCTAATGCAAATGAACTCACTGCACCATATACTCTTGTGACCTGGGCCCCTGGTCTTGACCCCTCAGACCTTCAATTTGCTCCTTGTAGTTAGTGAATGAATATGGGTGTGCTCGAAAATGAACAAATAAAAGCTCTGAAAGATGGGGGCCTCTTCCGTTAAAACAATGAAGACCAAGAAGAATGCTTGACAATGTGTGTGAGATGCTTTAGGCACAGGAAAGGAAGGCCAAGATGGCCTAGAAGGGTAGATTCAAGCTTGTGATTCCACAGTTAAAGCTGGAGAAACCATTTTGAATAAAATTGAGGGTGAGGCCTGACCCGGCAACACAGTTCCAGGAGATACCTGGAGGAATCTGTGCCCTGGGCTCACTCTTAAAAACTGAAGCTAAGAGTCAGGCTGTTTCAGGGATAACTGTAATGTGGCATGATTACACTTGGACCCCCACACCCCCTCTAAAGTAGCTTCTATTCTAGGGGAAGCATGTGTGGAAACATAATTGCAAGGCTAGCTGCTTCTTCACAGTGCAGACACATGCCAGGCAGGATTGAGACAGTTGGGGCTGTGTGGGGGGAAGATAGCAGGAGGCCTAGAGGCTGTTCATTGTTCGTAATGCTTCCAATCTTAATTTTACAAGGTTTCATTATCCTGTTAGCATCAGATTTAGTTAAAGAGCTACCACAGGCAATACAATGGCATTAAAATTAAAATAAAGTAGGGTGCTGTTAGAGTAGCTGAAGAGTAGTACTCTTCTGCTACTAGAGTAGTAGAAGATTAATTGGTCAAAAAAAAAAAACTCTGGGGAGTCTATCTGTTGGAAGACCCACCTTTCCAGTTTCACTGGTCAATCACCTGGTCATAGGACCACCCCTAAGACAGGCAGGTTCATCTTAAGTTATGCTAAATAGATGGGCAGAATACCTAGTGTGTTAAAGAGATTAGTGAACTTACCTGCCCAGAATCCTGCCTCCTAGTGCGGTGCTTCTGGACTCAGACGCAGACATGCAGCTATCTATAAGTTTGTCTACTTTTCTGAGTATTTTAGAAAAGGATAACCTCTCTTCTTTTCTTCATATCCATTTTTGGTTTTTTAATTAAATATTTCATTTATTATTTTTATTTTATGTGTGAATGCATTGCCTGCATGTATGTAAGTACACTTGTGTCCTGTAGTGCCCAAGGAGGGCAGAAGAGGGTGTCAGATTCTCCTGGAACTGAAACGATGAATGGTGAACCCTGGTCCTCTGCAGGAGCAGCTAGTGCTCGTGACCACGGAGCCACCTCTCCAGCCCTCATATCTCTTTTCTATGATGCTTTTCCTGATGCTTTGGACTTTCCAAGCATCTTGTTGTTTTACAAAAAATTACTTAGTTATTTTATGTGTATGAGTGTATTCCCTGTGTATATGTAAGCACACCAGTGGCCAGCAATGCCTACAGAGAACAGAGGAGGGCAACAGACCACCTGGAACTGGAATTATAAATGGTTGTTAGCTGCCCTGTGGGTGCCAGGATTCAAACCTGGGTCTTCTGCAAGAACAGCCAGTGCTCTTAACTGCTGAACCATCTCTACCGTCTCTTTCCCAGCATTTCGTATCTCTTAACTTTTTCTCTAACGCGTCCTTCTTCCCACCATGTGGCTGCCAGTCATGTATCTGACCTCCATTCAGGCTCTGAGCCTGCATGGCCTCATGGCCTTTTTCCTTCTCCACTCCATTTTCTCCTCAAGGTGGCTGCCTACATTTCCAGCTCGCCTGCCCTGAGGATTTCTCTTTATAATTCTAATAAAATTGTCCTAAAACTTCTATTTGAGTCCAGTCTTATATTCTTTTATGAATGAGACTAAGAACCATCCAGAGGACACTGATTCTCACCTCCATCAGTGTAACCTATGTCCTCTATCTAGACTTCGTGTTTCTAGATTCTTGGCATTTTTTTTTAAAGGTAGGGTCTCACTATGTATCTCTAGCTGGCCTGGAATTCACTGTGTAGACCAGGCTAGTCTTGAACTCACAGAGTTGCTGAGCCCTGGGATTAAAGTCTCACCCCATCATGCCTAGCTGTTCTTGCTATGTAGTTCAAAGAGTTGAAGGGGCTGGAGAGATGGCTCAGTGATAAACAGCGCTTGCTGCTATTGTTGAGGACCAGTGTTTGGGTCTCAGCATCCATATAGGTGGCTCCTAACTGCTTGTAACTCCAGCTCTAGGAGATCTGCTATCCTCTTATGTGTTCATATGAACACATACACACATATACGGTTAAAGGTTAAAACCTTGACTGGTTGCAAGGTAGTTCTCATAAAAGAAGATACAAAGATTAAGAGAGGCTGGGTAACCACTCAGGGCCACAGAGAGGAAGAGAGCGCTGTCATAGAAAGTCAGGTTTTAAGAACCACCGCCCTCTCAGGGACCCTTTGGGACAACGAAGGGCTTGGGAACAGGAGCCAAGCTAACGCACTGACCTAACAAAGTACTAGGCAGCGCCCGCAGAGCTTGATGACTGGCTGGAACTTGCACTCTGCAAGCATGCCCTGAGCCCAGTACAGAGCTTGCCAAGGCGCTCTGCACACCAGGGTTCAGTCAGTGGAGAGCACTGGAAGAGGAACCCAGCTCCTTGCAGCCTGACTGCTGACCAGCTGCTGCAGAGGCCTGCTCCATTCAAGCAGGAAAATGTGTCACTTCCTCCCTGGCTCCTATATAATTTCTCTGTGGGGGAGAAGGAGGTGGAAGGGATCGGAGCCTTGAAAGAATTCAGAATGGGCCCGGGTGGGGTGAGGGGAAGGGCAGGCCAGAGTGAAAAGCCAGTCTGAGTGGAAGAGTAGGATTTACCGGCTGTGGCTACACCCAGTTTAAAAGCCCCAGCATATTTTTATTTCTTGGCTCACGGTCAGCCTCCCTTTTAACTGCGTCTTCATCCTTTTTTAATTCAGTTCTGGAAACTCAGCTCCTTCCCTCCTCCCCATCTCCTTCTCATATGCAAAATCTCATCTCTCTCTCTCTCTCTCTCTCTCTCTCTCTCTCTCTCTCTCTCTCTCTCTCTCTCTCTGTTGCCAGTATTTTGTTCTGCCAAGCCAAGAAACATAGAGAGCTGTTTGAATGCTTTCCTTCCTCTACACACCAAAGACTGCTTCTTCGCCTTACCTAATACCAACTAGGCACGCGCGCAGACACATATATACCCACACACGCACACAGACGCACGCACGCACATGCACAACTTCGTGATTCCCACGGGGTAGCTATTTTAGAGTACTGGCTTCCGCAGCCTCTCCCTCGGCATCTCAGCGGAGCCATGGAGGGAACGCGGAAAGTGGGGTTGGGGTAGATCTGCACTTAGAGAGGAAAGAGTCCTTTGTGTTCAGTGCTTCCTCTTTGCAACTAGGAAGACAGAGAGTCTGTAGAAATTAGAATCCTGCTACTTAGCGGCACCCACCCTGGGAGCTGAGATGGCTTCAGCTGGCTCGGTGTGGCGGTCAGGGACTGGCTACAGCTGCCTCTCTGGGCTCCCAAGTGCATCCCTGGATTTCCAGGGCTTCTTGGAGCCGTCTTTGAAACCCACTGCAGGTTAGATCTGCGCTCCAGCCTGTTAGGGGGCTGGGCTTGCCACTCAAGTGCATCTTGAGTTTCACACTCAGTCACTCCTCTGACCTTGTGCGTTTCTGAAGCCGCCTAGACACTGACCTTATTTGTCCTGCTCCTTATTTGGAAGCAACTGAGCTTTCCTCACAGGTCGGGACAATACTAATTGGCAAGGTGTGTGCCAACGGTTCTAAAGTCAAGCCCACCAGCCGGGATTGTTTACCTCCCTAATCACTTCCAGAAAAGATACAGGTTCCCTTCCCAGCGCTCACCCGATACTATACACGCCCAGCCCAGGGGACCAGAAGGGCTTGTGCAAGGAGAATTTCCTGTTGTGCTGATTCATCTCCCGCCACGAGATGGGAGACAAGCTTATATTTTCTTTTCCAGCTTAGGAAGGGAAGTGAGAGTCTTGTAAATTCAGATCAGAGACCCAGTGTGGGCAACCGCCTGGCACTTAGTAGGTCTACATAAAGGAGCACTAAATGCATTGATGATGGCCCCAAGAGCCAACTCAGAGCAGGGAACATACAGGTGGCGGTCACAGAGCAGATTTGGAGTAGAACAGGACAAAGCATGACTGGCAGGAGGACAGTGGTCTGTATGGATGGCCTTCCTGCCATTCAGCCATCCAGCCACCAGACTTGCTACAACACAGACTGTCTAAGCCAATCCTAAATTCAGGAAAGTTTGATCCAACTCAGAGTAGGAAGCAGGACATCTGTCAGTAGCATTTGCGTTCAGGAGGCCATGGAGAGAGAGTTTTTCTGAAAAAAATTGGAAACAGAAAATGAAAAGGGGATTGGGGTGCAGCAATGGAGTGCTTGTTTAGCAGGGCTGAGCCTCTAGGTTCATCCCCAGCCCGGAAAAAAAGAAGAGAAAGAGGAAGACAGGAGGAGGAGGAAAAAGAGGAGGAGGGGAGGAGGAGGAGGGGAAGGGGAAGAAAAGGAGGAGGAGGAGGAGGAGGAGCAGGAGAAGGAAAGATCCTGAGAAAATTTTCTGATTTCAGCCAGGCATGTGTGGGGATACACACCATCCCCCAGCACTTATAGGCACAGGCAGGTGCATCTCTGTGAGTTCCTGGCTAGTCAAGGCTATGTAGTGAGAACCTGTCTCAAAAACAAAACCAAACAAAGATGTGTGTCAATTTTACCTTAAAATATTTGTAATAATATGAGTTGTGATGGAAAATGAAGGCCTATTATAATTTTCTGCTGATGGCTAGAATTTTTTACAACAAGAGTTTAAAAACTGGGCTTTTATTTTCAAGTCTTAGTTACAAGGCCCTATGGAGATGTGTTCATTACGAAAGGCTTATGATTCCATTGTCTTGGTAAAGATTCATATACGTATACTTTTTTGTTTGTTTTATTTTGTTTTGAGACAGGGTCTCACTGTATAGCCCTGGCCATACAGATTGGCCTTGACCTCACTAAGGCTTACCTACCTCTGCCTCCAGAGTACTGAGATTAAAGGTGTTCGCCACCTCACCCAAGCTCCATAAATTTTTTAAAAAGACAAACTATACAAAGGTATTAAACTCTTGTTTGTTAAAAAAAAATTTTTTTAAGGCTCTGGGGGTTGAACACAAGGCTTCACACATGCTAGGCAAGCTTTTAAAATTTTTTGTTTTTTTTCATTTTATGTGTATGAGTGTATTGCCTGCATGTATGTAAGTGCACCTATGTCATGCAGTCCCTGAGGAGGTCAGAAGAGGGTGCTGGATTCCCTGGAACTGGAGTTACAGACAGTTAGCTGCCATGTGGGTGCTGGGAATCAAACTTCGGTCCTCTACAAGAGCTGCCAATACTCTTTAACAGCTGAGCCATCTCTCCAGTCCCATGCTAGGCAAGGTTTTTTTTTGTTTTTTAACCATGGAGATAGTTCAACAACACTTGTTTTGCCTTTATAATCTTTTTTTTACATTTCATTTATTTTATGTTCATGTGAACACACATGTAGAGGTTAGAGGACAATTTGCAGGAGTCAGTGTTCTTCTTCTACCAAATCAAACTCTAAACTCTAGTTTTTAGGCACCTTGATCCACTGAGCTGTCTTGCGGGCCCTCCCTTGATTTTCCTTTTTTTTTTTCTTTTTCTTCTTTGTATGAAACTCAGGCTGCCCTTGAACTCATTAGTCTCATCCATCCTTCTGCCTCACCTCCTGAGTGCTGAGACCACAAGTATGTTTGATCATGCCTGGTTTGGGGACAGTTGAGTCTTTCCGGCTGCCGTCTTACCACGTGAAGAGTCGAAAGGACGGACATAAAGGGTGAGTGAACAAGAAGGGTTTTATTTATGTGCAATTTGAACAGGAAACCAAAAGCCCTGAAACTCTTGGTGGTGGCAAGATGCCAACCAAGAGAGGTTGCAGCTTTAAAGTCTTTATGGATGGCGGGATGCCAGCTGAAAGGTTGCAGTCAGGGGATGCAATGCTGGGCTCACAGACCATGCCTGGTTCAGAATTCCAAACACATCTTCTAGGGTCTTTTGGGGATATCGATGCTGAACCATTAGGTTTAAAAGTGTCCTGAGACACTGTATTTTTTCATTGTTGTTGTTTGATTTTTGAAAATATTTATTATTTTTTTGTGTGTGAGTATATTGCCTGCATGTAGGTAGATTCATGCGTGTTGTGAAATGCCCATGGAGGTCAGAATAGTGTTGAGTTCCCCTGGAACTGGAGTTATAGACAACTGTCAGCTACCACGTGGGTGCTGGGAAACAAAACCTTTCTTCTGCAAGAGCAGCAAGTACTCTTAACCACTGAGCCATCTCTCCAGCCCAGAGATAATTGCATTTCTAAGCAGCTACCCAAGTGATGTGATGGCCAGGCTCAGTACTACACTTTGAGGGTTTGTAACTCTGCTTGGAAAATTCTTCCTTAAAATGAGCAGTAGGGACTGAGAGTGTACCTCGGCTGTCAGAATGCCTGCAAGGCACACTAGATTCCGTCTAACACTGTGTCAAAGCTGGGTGTGGTGGCACCTGACTAGGATTCCGGTGCTCAGGAGGTGGACACAGGTATATAATAAGCTGGAAGCCAACCTGGGATACTTAAGATCCTGCCTCAAGGAAAAAGAGAGTCAGGAGATTAGTGAGTCTGAGGTCTGCCTGGGCTTGGGCTACACAGCCAGACTCTGCCAAAAGAAAACAAAGCAAAAAAACAAAACAAAACAAAATCCCAGTGTTGGGATGAAGGGTGTGTGCCACCGCCCGGTTTAGGTCCATAGACTTCTAAGAACCAAAGCAATGCTGAAAAATACTCTGAATAATAACAGCCCAACGCCCTTCTCTACCAAAAGGCTTCAGACCTGCATTCCTGTGGTCCTGGGTCCTGAACATCCTCTCCAGGAGGCGTATGTTCTTATTGGGTCATTTCTTCTGAGCTCTAGAACTTAGAGAAAAAATGCCATCTTCCATCCACCAGCGCAATGCCTCCCCAGTGTGAAGTCACATTTTGATAGCAACTTATTAGTCCTTATGGCTCTACTTTGACAGGCTGATCCCACAGGGTCTTTGGAACTTTTAGCTTCCACCATCATAGGCTAAAGTTGAACACCAGGCAACGTTCTCTATAGTACCTGTATTTTGGGCTCCTTTGTGGAGAGGATAGAGGCTCATTTGGCATACATATTAATTCAAGTTTTGGGAAAACATTACAAAATCTCCTCCTTTAACACTTATCTTTTTCCCCCTTTCTTCCTTTTATTTATTTATTTATTTTTTCCTGAGATAGGGTCTCATGTAGCCCAGGCTGGCCTCAGACTCACTATGTAGCTGATGCTGGACTTGAACTCCTGATCCTCCAGCCTCCACTTTCTGAGTCCTGGGATTGCAGGTGTGTGGGTGTCATCCATCACTCCCAGCTGGCTCAGATACATGTTTTTGATTCTTCTGTCCATGCTGGTATTTCTCCTTCAGAGAGGCTTTAGTGAGTCATGTCGTTTTATTTCACACTGTTCCTGTGAAGTCATGAAGCTAAAATAAACACAGAAGCTGGGAATAGCGGTGTGTGCGGGTAATCACAGCAGCAGAGCTGGGAGGTAGAAGCCGGAGGATCAAGAGTTCAAGGTTACTGTTAGTTAACCTAGTAGTATGAGGCCAGCCTGAGCTATAGGAGACCCTATCTCGAAGATGGGCAAAGAAACAAAGAAACAAAAAACAACAAAAATAGGGGCTGGAGATGTTGCCCAGTGTGTAAAGGCATTTGCTGCCAAGCCTGATGACCTAAATACAATGCCAGAACCCCACATGGTGGAAAGAGAGAACCAACTCCTGTAAATTGTCTTTTACCTTCATATGCATGCTGTGGCATGCTTGAACATGCATGCAGAGAAAATAAGTACACATGAAAATATTTACTCCCTCCAATAAAAATGCATATATACACACTTACATAGACAAATACTACAGGCCTAAGTATGTAGCTGGTTGAAAGGCAGAGCCCAGAGCTGTTAAGTTCTCGGTTTGTGGCTTCATTCCTTCTGATCCATCTTGCAGTGGTAGAGTCTGGATGGAACCTGTAAGTGGGCTGACCAGGCCTCTCCTGGCTCTCACATGTGTGCTCTGTGGCCACAGAATCCAGGCTTAGCCCTTGATCATCAGGTTTTGAGCGTACTCACAGGAGCCCATCTCTGGAGTTATTCAAGACTGTGTCTTGTGGGTTCAGGGCAGTAGCACCATCTCTATGAATAAGGACACAGTCACGTCCCTGGCTTCCTCCCAAATGCTCTTCCATTCCTGCCCGAAGGAACCAAGGATGAATGAGGCTCCTTCCAGAGAACTTCCTTGTTTTTCTCAGTCTGAATGCTAATTCTTTGAGGAAACTAGGCCCCGGTCCTTCACAGAGACAGAGAGAGACAGAAAGAGAATGGAGGGATCGGGAACTTGAATTCTAGCACGCCTTCTGCTCCTCACCATGTTGTCAGAAACCTTTCTGGGCAGCACACCAGTGCAGGACGTGCTGGACACATTGTAGACACTCACTAGCCAGTTGGGAAAAAAGCAACATGTTTTCCCATGTGGCCTTGGACAGCGCCGTTGACCCCCCCCCAGCCTTCTATGTTCTTCACTGTGAATAGTGAAACAGGCCAGCATGAGCTCTGTTTTTCCTTTCAACTTGAGTATTCTTTGATTTGAGGAAGAACTTTCTAAATTTAACTGATACCACTATGTCAGCATGTTCTGAATAGGGACACATTCCAGGAGAACAGTTTCAAGAATTTATCTTTCCCAGAGAACTCAAATTTTGTTTTCTCAGGGAAGCGTTTAGTTGCTGAGGGCTGGGGAGCAACAGTCATGGAGCTCACTCATCAGCTAGATTCAGTCTACGGATGACTGGCAGTCACTGCCTCAGGTAACTGTGACATTAGGAATATCTTGGTGAGAGGACAAGAGAGTGTTCTGTGGGGGAAAAAAACAACAACAACAGAAAAACTCAACCTTAGGGCTGGTGAGATGGTTCAGCAGGTAAACTCAGTTGCTGCAGAGCCTGATGACCTCAGTTCTACCCTCAGGACCCACACTGTGGAAGGAGGGACCCTTGTCATGCAAGTTGCCTTCTGATTGCCAGCATAAACACACACAGACACACACAGACACACAGACACACAGACACACACACAAAGTAAATAAACAGATAAATAAAATTTAACAATTTAAAAAATTACTTTATAACCAGGTCTGTAAGTCTAGGCCTATAATCCCAGCTTCTTAGAAACACAGAGACCTGACTTTAAGGCCTAGATCTCACGTAAAAATGCTGGGCAAGGGACCCAGTGTTTGTAATTCCCAGCTCTAGGGACATGGAGGTAGGCGGACCCCTAGGATTCACTGGTTGAATTGGTGAGCTCTAGGCCAATGAGAGACACTGTCTCAAAAGAGGTAGATGGTGCTTCTGAGGAGAAACTGGCAGTTGTCCTGTCCCCTCCACTTCCAGCCACCTGCAGCACGCAGACTCAAGGGCACACACAAAAACAACCACAACACACATAAATCAACAATCAAGCTGGGCATGGTGGCACATGCCTTTAATCCCAGCACTCAGCAGACAGAGGCAAGTGGATCTCTGTGACATTGAGGTCAACCTGGTCTACATAGCAAGCCAGGCCACCTGTGGCTACAGGGAGACCTTGCTCAAAAAAAAGACAAATCAACTACTGCCTTTTCCAACAGGGATAATATATAGGTATGACCATTAAAAGATCTCTGTGCCTTTTACAGTATTCTAAATATAACATTTTTATAGAATTCTGATTACTTTGTGCTTAAAAGGCAAAACTGAAACAAGAAAGGAAGTCTGTGATAGGCAGTTCTCCTTCTCTGATAAGTGTGATTGTTCTGTAAAGTGCCTGGGTCCTGGTCACTCCCTGCTTGCTGCTGCCTTCCAGGAGAACAAAGAAACAGCCTGTTGTGGCTGAATTTTATGGGAGGAGGGTATTTCCGGTACAGGCAGGTTTGGTATAAAATTAAAGTATCAGTGGAGTGCTGTTGAAAATGATGTTGTTTTTATTCCCAGAGAAGGGTGTGTGCTTTTTATTACCAAACTCTTAAGAACGATAGAAAATGCTGGCAGTAAATTTAGACACCTGGGCATCCTGATTTGGATTTTCTTCTGTTAAATGATCAAACACTTTTGTTATTTAAAAGATCAAAATGAAATACTGAGTTTGTGGGCCAGATATTCAAGTCACTTGATACGGAGCCTGCACTGGAGACAAAGATATGATTAGAAGATAAAAGTCTAGGTTGAAGAACAGTTTTCAAACTGAAGAGCTGCCTCAGCAGTTAAGAGAACTGGCTATTTTTACAGAGGCTCAAGTTTGGTTCCCAGAACCCAAATGATGGCTAACTCCAGTTCCAGGGAATACAACACCCTCTTGTGGTCTCTGAAGACACTGCACACACGTGGTACACTTACATACCTGCAGGCAAAACACTCATACACATAAAATAAAATTAACTCATTAAAAAAAAAAACTCTTAGTTTTCGTAATATACACTTTATATCTACATTAAAAAGTTTGAGACAGGGACTTATATAGTTCAAATTGGTTGTGAAGTTGCAATGTAGCCTAGGCTGGCCTTGAATTCCTGACCTTCCTGTCCCCACCTCCCAGTGCTGGGATTATAGATGTGTGCCACCATGTCTGACACATGCATTGCATTCTTCAAGATTTTTCTGAAAGGGGCCTGTGGATGTGGCTCAGTTGGTAGAGGGCTTGACTAGCATGCATGAAGCCCTGGGTTTGACCCCTAGTACCATGTAAACTTGCCTGCAATCCCAGCATTCAGGGGTAGAAATATGAAGATTGAAAGTTTAAGACCATCCCTGTCTAAGGAATGAGTTTGAGGCCAACTTGTCTCCCAAAACAAAAACAAATTCAGATTAAAAAATACATATTTTTGGAAAAGTTAGACATTGTTGGGTAGAGGCATATGCTTATGATCCCAACACCTAGGAGACTGAGACAGGTGGATAAAAAGTTTTTGGCCAGCCTAGGCTACATAGTAAAACCCTGTCTCAAAAAAACACCACGCCCCCAAATATTATGTCATTACTGTCAGCATGTAAACGATCAGGACTGAAAACCGGCATGCGTGACCAACAGACTAATGTACAATAAAGTGTAAAAGAAATTGTGACACAACAAAAAACAGAGATAAGAGAGCTTCGTCACCTTGACTGGTATTTCTCCTTGTTAGTCCCCAGCTGTACTATGGAGTAACAAGGAGTTAGTTTAGTTCTAACTTATTAACTGTGGCTCTCCATCAGAGCTACATGGAAAAAGACCTTTGTAGCCACTGATAAGTTTCCTGTGTTCCCACAAATAACACAAAACTCGTGCTCATGCAAGTAGCCATAACTAAACTAGTGGAGGGAAAAAACAACAACATTAAAGACTGAGGGGGCTTATTGGGAAGAAGGGCTTCATTGGGACAGAACAGATTGAGAGGTGAGAGAGGGTAATTGGGGAATGAAAATTTAGTATATACATTATAAAATTGTCAAAGAATAAAAACATTCATAAGTTGCCCCCCCCCAAACCAAAATAGAATAAAATATTGGAAAAAATTATGTTGGGCTGGCAAGATGACTCAGTGGATAGAGGTGCTTGCCTACAAGCCTGATAACCTGAGTTCAATCCTGGTAACCCAGAGGGTGGAAGGCGATAATGAACTTTTGCACCTCTGCACATACCTGCAGTCACACTTGGTACTTATGCACCTGCACACACACAATAAACAAATACACATAAAAAGTTACAGAAAAACTGCTGGATCTGTGGTGAATGTCTTTAATATCAGCACTCAGAAGGCTGAAACAGGAGGATTTCCTGTGAGTTTGAGGCCAGGATGGTTTACAAAGTGAGTTCCAGGCCTATCAGGGCTACATAATGAGACCCTGTCTCCAAAAAATGAACAGAATGAAACAAAATGAAGCATTGATAGGGGCTAGGGACACTATTAAGTGGTAGAGTGCTTGTCCAGTGTCCTTAGGACCCTGGGTTCCATCCCAACACAGAAATAAAAATACTGCAAGTTTATTTTTAAGCTTATAGACACAGCATATAGTGCTATTAACTATTCTAAAATCTAAATGCTGTATATATTTTTGTATCTCTAGCCAATTAAAAAAAATTTTTTTTTACCTCCCCTTTTTAGGGGAAAATAATTAAAAGGCATTTTAAAATTCTCTTAGCATAACACTCTGCGCTGGAAACTGAATAACTGAATTCATATGACTGGCAGAACATATTCAGTCACCAAGGCTAATGAAATTGGTAAGTCCCTCCAGATGTTTGTGCCAGTGAACCTTTCTACTTTTCTTAGCTTATTAGGGTTAGAGAGGAAACTCTTGGTATGTTTCATTTAGCGCTGACAGGAAGTGTGACTCAGCGTGAGCCCCACTGCTCACCCCCGCATGGCTTCTGCTGCAGTCGCCCTGTAGACCCTGGTCTGAGGATTTCTCAGGTTTTGCTTATTATTATCATGCTTTAACATTTTTTATTTTATTATGTGTATAGGTATGTGTGTGTATGTGTTCGTTTTTTTTTGTTTTTTTTGTTTTTTTTTTTGTCTTTTAGAGACAGGGTCTCCTTGTAGCCCCAGCTGGCCTGGAACTCACTGTGTAGACCAGGCTGGTCTTGAACTCAGAGATTCCCCTGGCTCTGCCACCGTAGTGCAGGGATTAAAGGCGTGCACCACCACACCGTGCTCTGTGTGTGTGTGTGTGTGTGTGTGTGTGTGTGTGTGTGTATGCCACACATGCACACATGTGTATGTGCGATGCCCCTGGAGGCCAGATATCCAGGAACTGGAAGCTGTGAGCTGCTCCACGTGGGTGCTGGAAATGGAACTCAGGTTCTCTAGAAGAGCAGGAAGTGCCCTTAACTCTGGACCCTCTCAAACAAGCTTTGATCTTTTTGAGAGAGGGTCATCCTGAACTCACAGAGATCTGCCTGTCTCTGCCTCCCGAGTGCTGGGATTAAAAGCGTGTGCCGCCATGCCACGTTTCAAACAAGCCTTTTAAGGCCCCCTCCCCGCCCCCTCCTCCTCCTCCTCCTCTTCATCCTCATCCTTCTCCTCCTCCTCCTTTTCTCCTTTTTTGAGACAGGGTCTCATGTAGCTCAGACTGGTCTCAAGCTCATTATGTAGCCAAATATGACCTTAAACTCCCGATCTCCTGCTTCTACCTTGAGAATGCTGGCATTACAGATGTGCATCACCACATCAGGTTTGTGGGGTACCAGAGATTGAACCCAAGGTTTCAGGTGTGCCAAATGAGCATTCTATCAACTTAACTACATCCCCAGCTCATGTAGATTATTTATTTTTTGAGATGGGGTCTTGCTACATTGCCCAGAAAGGCCTGGAAATCTAGCCCCTCAGACCTCAGCTTCCTGTGTGCTGGGATTATAGGCCAGCACCCCAAAGTTGATTTAATCTCTTTGTTCTGAGGGATACTTTTTACGCTTTTTGTCCCTAAAATTTATTTTTATTTACTGTTTTCTGATTTTAGCCAGGAGTGGTGATGTACATCTTTAATCCCAGCACTAAAGAGGCAGAAGCGGGTATATTTCTCTGAGTTCAAAGCCAGCCTGGGCTACTAAGAGGGTTTCAGGCCAGCCAGGGCTACAGAGAAACCCTGTCTCAAAAAAAAAAACAAAACCCAACAAAGCAAAACAAAGGTTTTATTTTTAATTGTGTGTGTGTAGGCATGTGCATGTGAGTGCAGGTGTTGAGGGAAGCCAGAGGTACTGGATCCTCCGGGAGCTGGAGTTACAGGTGGCTGTGAGCTGCCTGACGTGGTTGCTGGGAATCGAACTCCAGTCCTCTGGAAGAGTAACCTGTGCTTTTAACTGCTAAGCCATCTCTCCAGCCCTGTTTCTGTTTTGTTTTATTTCCTTTGTTTTTTGAGACAGAGTCTCACTATACAGCTCTGTCCTGCAACTGGCTAGGTAGACCAGGCTGGCCTTGGATTCATAGAGATCCTCCTGCCTCTGCCTCCCAAGCGCTGGGATTGAAAGGTGTGCACCACCATGCCCTGGCCCACTCCTAAATTTTATTAGTTCATATAAATGTTCCAGATCAATGCTTTTTAAATCCTTCCTTCCTCTTCTTCATTATGGTTAATCTGGAAATAACATAATTCATAACTCTTTTTGCTGCTTGCAACTACGCATAATCAAACATGTAGATTATTCTTCATATATATATATATATATATATATATATATATATATATATATGCATGTGTGTATGTATTTTTTTGAGCTGGGGGGGGTCTCACTATGTAGCCCTCACTAACCTGGAACTCATCATGTAAACTTACTGAAATCCATCTGCTTCTGCCTCTCAAGTGCTGGGTTCAAAGGCATGTGCCACCATGCCCAGCATCCTCTTTGAATATTCTTGATGGGATATTTCAAGAACTTTTTGGAAAAAGGCAGCTGGTAAGTTACAGGGACAGAGCTCTTGCTGCTCTGATGGCCACAACCCCTCCATCAAGATGCCCAACCATTCAATTCAGTTGGAGTCTTTCCTGTCTCTCATGGAAGAACTCAAAATTGGCAACATCTATGATCCATCTTCTGCAGGGTGGGTGTGGTCAAGGGTGAACTTCAAAACCTGCTTCTTTTTCTTGTCCCTTTTTGCCACAGACTTTTTCACGGGTGCCATGGCAGTGCAGAGGCAGAAAGGTGCCCTTTTATACTTAGCATTGATTGGTTTGGCCTCTGACAGTGCCGCTTGTCTGTCTTAGCATGAAGAGCAGTTCAAAAAGCCTGACAGGTGTAGATATGCATTTGTAAATACAGGTGTGTGTATCCACTTCAGAGAGCGGGTTTTAGCTGCCATTCTCAGGAGCCAGTCACTTGTGGATGTAGATTCCAGGTCTAGGATTTCCTCTCCCTTCTGGCTAAAGCAACAGTGTCCTGTTCCTCACCTCACATTCCTCTGGATGCACACAGGAAAACCTTTTCAGTCCAAACTTGAAGTTTCATGAGGACCAAGGGAGGCAGTAACAGGTGAAAGGAAAACATCAGTACAAAACCTAAAATTGGGTTGGAGATGGCTCAGTGACAAGAACACTGGCTGCTCTTGCAGAGGACCTGGGTTTGATTCCCAGCACCCAAATGGCAGCTAACAACCATCTATAACTCCAGTTTCAGGGGATCCAATCCCATCTTCTGACCTCTGAAGGCACTGTGTAACATAGGTGCACTTACATGCATGCAGACAATAATACACTCATACACATAAAATAAAAATAATAAATAAATAATATTTTTAAAACACAGAACAATAAAATCAGGTTGGGGATGTAGCTCAGTTGGTAGAGTATGAAACCTTGGGTTCCGTCTCTAGCTCTGTATAAATCAGGTATGGTGGCAATATGCCTGTAATCCCAAAACTTGGGAGATAGACACAGGAGGATCAAAAGCTCAAGATCATCCTTGGCTGCACAGTGAGTTTGAGACTAGCCTGGGCTACTTCTGACCCTGTCTCAAAACACCAAAAACAGGGCTAGTAAGATGACCTGGAGAGTGAAGGCGCTTGTTGCCAAGCCTGATGAGCTAACTTCCATCCCCAGAGCCCACATGGTAGAAGGAGTTAACCAACTCCCACAAATTGTCCTCTGACCTCCACACGTGTGCTGCGACAGCACACACGTGCACACACACTACATAGATAAATGCAAAATAAAAAACCTCAAATAAATCAGTAACATTTAAAACCAAGGGTAATGGTCCAAGCCCATAATTCCAACACTCGGGAGAGAGAAGCAGGAGGTTCTACATTCAGGGCCAGCCTGGACTGCACAGTAACACTGTCTCAAGCCTAGCTTCTGCCAAATAAAAACAAAAAATGAAAACGCAGCAACAGTAGCAAACCAGAATACTTGGTTTCGCCTGTGTGGCTCAAGGTCTTACAGCGCGGTGCACGGTTGGCGTCGTTTTTATGAGTTGTTAGCTAAGAATAAGGGATTATTAAATAGGAGGTAGAGTGTGGAGGTGGGAGAGCTCCCCTGCCAACTGGTGTCAGAGTGTTCCCAAGCGCTGTGGGTAGAAATAAACGCACAGATACAAGGCACGGATAACAGCCAGCTGGGGACTCACAAGGAACAGAGGAAACTGGGTTAACTGCAAGACAAGTTTAGGGTGAAGTTTCTTCTGTTGGTTTTGATTCTTCAAGCCCCCACCTTTGAGGTGGTCCTGACTAATAGCATGAGTCCAGAAGAAAACACCGTATTTGTAGAAAAGTACTGGGCCTCCAAGCAGATAGAATTCTTGTGCTCCAAGTGAGAATCCACACTGATTTCCTGGTAGGTCTGTCCAGGAAATGCAGCCATTCTAGGGGCTGACTGTGACATGGATACTGGATACATCTGCTGGCAAAGATGTGGTACACAGCTATAATCCCAGCACTTGAGAGATGGAGGCAGGAGGGTTAGAAGTTGAAGATCATTTTTGCCTCCATAGTGAGTTCAAGCCCTGTCTGGGCCATATATATGAGACCCCTGTCTCTGCACCTTGATATGGAACGCCAGGCATTTAGGACAGTGATCTTGAGGTATGGAGAAGAGGGCATCATTGACAGAGCCAAGGACTATGTTCCTGATATGGTGCTGGGTGGTGCAAGAGGCCTTGCAAGACAGAGTGACGTAATGCCTTTTATGGTTTGCATGAGTGTCTCCAGTAGGCCCCAAATATTTAGACACTTGGTCCCAGTTTGTGGCACTGTTTGGGGGAGGATCATGGAACCTTTAGGCGATGTTTAGGTCATGTTAGAAGGAAGTAAATCACTGTGGTGGGCTTTGAGAGTTCAAAGCCAAGCACATTTCTGATCTGTCTCAGCTCTGTTTCCTGTGCCTTGTTTAAAGATGTGAGCTCTTGGCTTTTACTCCGGCCACCTCTGCCCCATGCCTCCCAGCCATGATGGAATCTTAATCCTCTGGACACATAAGCAAAATAAACTCTTCCTTCTATAATTTGCCATAGTTATGGTGCTTTATTACAGCAACAAAAAAAGTAACAAATACAATCTCCTCCCAGATTAATGAACCCAGCTTAGGGGACTATAGCCAGGGGCTGGAAAGGTGGCTCAGTGGTTAAGAGTTGATACTGTTCTTACAGAGGATTCTGATTTGGTTCTTAGTATCCACATCAGGTGACCCATAGCCACCTGTACCTTCAGCTCCAGGGGATTCAATACATTCTGACCTCCAATGGCCCAGGCACAAGCACACACATAAATAAAAGCAGTAACAACAACAACAAAAGTAGAGACATTCTTAGGAAAGACTTGATGCTGGCCTTTTTGTTTTTTGAGACAGCATCTCATGTATCCCAGGCTGGCCTCAAACTATAGAAGTGGAAGATGACCTTGAACTTGATCTTCCCAGCTCTACTGTCTGAGTGCTGGGAC
This sequence comes from Eospalax fontanierii, assembly GCA_035773235.1. Taxonomy (NCBI): domain Eukaryota; kingdom Metazoa; phylum Chordata; class Mammalia; order Rodentia; family Spalacidae; genus Eospalax; species Eospalax fontanierii. The sequence goes on along the minus strand of CM069542.1, from coordinate 53,612,047 downwards.
TACAGGTCTATGTGTCATCATAACCAGTGTATGCAGTGCTGGGGAAGGAGTCCAGAGCTTCATGCATGCTAGGTAAGCACTCTACCAACTGAGCTACATCCCCAACCATTCTGATACGATTGTTAACCCTTTTATCTATGAGACCTACCTCCGCTGATAAAAAGCAAAATGAGAGAAAGCAATTTATGGATCCTGGTTTTCTCATAGTGATCTGCAGAAAATATCCAAGAATTAGAGCGAGATTTATGCAGTTTTCTACTCCAAAGAATGTACTATTTTTTCCAGAAATATAATCAAGTTGCATGTGACGTACTGTCCAATTGTGTTGCCAAAAAGCCGGAGACGTTAATGGATTTGGTGTCAAGAATGGTATAACTAATATAACCCATTGGTATAACCCAACCCATTTCAGCTTAAGTATTTACCTAATTTGTCCTTTATGTTAAGTTACCATTGTACAGTGATAGATGAATGCGAACGAGAAAATAATGTTTATATAGGTATCACAGCTTGACGATTATGGGGACTACCTGACATTTCCATAAAATTAACAAATTTGAAACTCTCTAGGAAATGGTCTCTTCTTTTTCAGCTTTTACACACACACACACATACACATGCACACATGTACGCATACATATACATATTAGAAATAAAATCTGAGGTCCCAAGACCCCAATGATAACACACACACACATACACACACACTCCAGACAAACAAACAAACAAACAAACAAAATATAAAAACAGCAATGCATAGACAAAGAGAGAGTAAACCCAGCAGAGCAGTTTTTATGTCTGCAAAGGGCGTGTCTGCTCATTCAGACAGAGCAGACAGCTGACCAGAAATTCGACTGCAAGAGCACGGGGTCTTTTTCCCATTGGTTGGGGTCCAACCTCACAGTAGTTCACAGTGGCTAGTTTTAAAAGAATAGGTTCAAAAGAAATGGAAAAGGGGCTGGAGAGATGGCTCAGAGATGGCTGCTTTTGCAGAGGACCTGGGTTTAGTTCCCAGCACCAACATGGCAGCTAACAATTGTCTTTAACTCTAGTTCCAGGGGATCAGACGCCTTCTTGTGGCCTCATTGGACATTGTGTAATACATGTAGGAAAAACACTCATTAAAAAGAAAAAGAAGAAGAAATGCAGGAGAAGAGGGAGGGTTGGATGAAAGAGAAAGGGCCCGACTGACTCAGGCCGCCAGGTCCTAGGAAGACAGAAGGGCTTCTGCAGGAATGAAAATTTTATAGTGTGTATGTATGTAGGATTAAAACATTTGAATTCCTCATCCTGATATTTAATATTTCTTACATCCATAATTAAAAAATAAAAATAAATTTCAAAAACCCTTTCTTCCCCCGATAAATCCCAAATCCATCGCATATCAACTCATTCTTTTTTAAAAGAATATTTTATTTCCTAGGTGTGGTGGTGTACACCTTGAATCCCAACGCTTGGAAGGCAGAGGCAGGCCGATCTCTGTGAATTCAAGGGCAGCCTGGTCTACATAGGAAGTTATGGACTAGCTGGGGCCACAGGAGACCCTGTTTCAAAAAGACAGCAATAAATTTTTAAAATTCATTTTTATTTTATGTGTATGTTTTCCCCAAATGTATCTAAGTACACCCCTTCATGCAATGCCTGAAGAGACCAAAAGAGGGTGTCTGATCCCCGGAACTGGAGTTACAGATGGTTGTTAGCTGCCGTGTGAGTGCTGGGAACTGAACCTGGGTCCTCTGCAAGAGTAACCAGTGTTCTTAACCACTGAGCCATGGCTCGAGGTTCCATCCTTTCCTACAGAGAAGAATCTTGGCTTTACCTAGGTGGAGGTCTCTAAAAAGAACTCTTCAGCCTACTGCAGGTGGCTGCTCTGGCCCAGACCCTCACCACAAATGATGCGAGCCATATTCAAACACGTATCTCAGTCACATAAGGCTGTATAGCTATAAAGGACTTGTGAGAGGGGAACTTGCCATTAGACCCTCCACACCCTCAGTATTCCCAGGAGGCCCAAGATGACCAAGATGGGCCTTCTGATTTGTCCTCCTTGGGGCTTCTAGTCTTTGAACTTCTGTTATTTTTCTGCCTTATCTTGTAGTCCTCTGAGCACTTCATTCTGTGGCTAGCAACTTGTGGGTAGTAGGTTATCCACCTTTAAATCCTCCTTGGGGGCCTAACACCAGTGCCTTGTACATAATAATAACTATAAAATAACAGCCTTTGGCATTTGCATAACACTTTTGTAGTTTCCAAAGGGCTTTTGATGCTTTCACTGTTGACTCCTGGGCAAGCCTATGATAAAGGCTGATTATTATGCTCCTTTTAGAGCCAAGAAATCTCTGCCCAAAGTTCTTGCAACTAAGATACTCCCATGCAAAATGCAAGCACTCTGTTACTTCACCCCAGAGCTCCATAAATCTTTGTGGAGTTGATGAAATACTGCTTGGCTGGTCCTACTGATATGCATGAGGGTATAAGAAGCTAAGAGCCGGGTGGTTGTTATGTGCTGTCGCTTTTGTTCTTGCTCATTATATATGAATCTGTTTGTTCAGGCAACAAACAAGCAGTGAGGGCTCTGTTCCAGGGCTAGGCTCCGGGAATGCACACAAAACAGGCAGGATGCTACCCTTACCTTATTTACTGTGTTGTGAAAGGTCGCACAATTACACCTAGAAAATAAAATGGCTTCACTTTCCAGGATCATTTCTATAGTTTGCAACAGAAAAATATATAGTGTTAGGACTGCAGAAGTCTAAGGGGTGGTCTTGTTTTGTTTTTTAGACAGGGTCTCATGTGACTCAGATTAGCCCTCTCAGCCCCTGAGCTCCTGTCCTCCTGTGTACTGGTTGCTTTGCTGTGGCTGTAATAAAACACCATGGCCAAAGCAATTTACAGAAGGAAGAGTTTTTCAGGTTTACGTTCCAGAGAGTTCTAAGAGTCATCGAGGTGGGAAGGGGGCAGGAGGAGGCAGCCAGAGCCTAAAGCTGAACATTCACCTCTTAAAGCAGACACGGAGAAACAGAGAGAGAAAATGGCAGTGGAAATGAGGCATGTGAACTCTTTCAAAGTCTGCCCCCAGTGACATGCTTTCTCCTGCATGGCCAGACCTCCTAAGGGTTCCATGACCCTCCCCAAACAGTACCAAGAACTGGGGACGAGGTATTCAAATACTTGGAGCCCATGGGGGTCTTCTCATTCAAACACCCACATCTTGTCTCCACCTCTTGAGTGCACTAGCACACCCATTTGGGAGGGAGAGGTGGTCTGGGGATAGAACCCAGGGCTTCACTCATTATTATGTAAGCACTCTACCAACTGAGCTACATTTCCAGACCCTGGCTAGGGTTTCTGGAGGGAGGACTGGTGATTCCAATCTTGAAACAAGAGAGCCTTGGAGACTGTGGGACGAGGGGGTATACAATGGGGATCAAATTTGCTACAAAAGTTTTAGGAGCGGAGGAGATAGTATCCACAAGCTCAGGGCTCCTAATTTTGAATCTCAGCTCTGCCCTTAATGAGATGTGTGGCTTTGAACAAGTCACTTATTTTTAGTTTTAGACACTTAGTTTTTTATCATGAGGATTATAAGCAGTACTTAACATAGCAAGAGACACAACCAGGATACTTAGCAAACGAAAGAAGACAGCACTTACACAGAGCATCCTTATAATTTGTGGAGCTGGCTGGAACTTAGTTGGCAGAGTGCTTGCCTAGCATGCAAGAGACCCAGGCTTCCATCTCCAACGCTGTATAATCAGGCATGGCGGTATGCACCTATAATCCCAGCAATCTGGGGTTGGATGTGGGAGGACCAGGTTAGCCTTGCTTCATATGGAGTTCAAGGCCTGCATGAGTTACATAGACCTTGTCTCAAAACCAAACACAGCAACAGCGGCCACAAAAATAAAATAATTAAAAAAAGAAAGTTGATCCTATTTCTCTGCTTGGTGTATTGTTTCCTCAGATAGCCTCTCATCCTGTTTGCAAAACCTGGGTCACATAGTGTCTTCTTTAAAACCTGTAACAAGCCTTGACATGATGAACTGCCATGAGTTTGAGGTCCGACTGTGTGATACAGTGAATACCAGGCCAACCAGAGCCAACTAAAGCAGGACCCTGTCTCAAAAAGCCAGCAAAGCAAAACCTTCCACATTAGGTGGATCCAGCAGGGCCTTGGTGGTGGTAAAGACAGGCGTCGCCCACTGCTCAGATTCAGAATGGCTTAAGGTCATTCCTATGCAGAGCTTCTGGTTGAAATATCTGTGGTTGAGGCATAACAAAGAGCATGCGGCCAGATCCTATCAGGGCGTGTTCCTCTAATACGAATAAGGAAGGCAAATGTGTTCCTCTCTGTTATCTCTGAGTTTATGGTTCTTTAAACACAACTGCTACTAAAGACCGAGCAGGGTAAACATCAGTGTGGGAATTAAAGGGAGAGCCCCGAGCCAACACTGACCACAACTATGTGGGCTTGAAAAGCTGGTCTTGGAGGAAAGTCCAGAGGTGCGTCCCCTTCCTCTGGTCCTTAGGTGCTTTCTTCGCTTTTGCAGAATACGGCTGAGAACATTTTTAAGGACTGGAGAGATGGCTCAGAGGTTAAGAACACTGGCTGCTCTTGCGGAGGACCTGGGTTCAGTTCCAAGCACCCGCATGGCGGTGTCTAACTATCGGTAACTGCGGTTCCAGAGGCTCCGACACATGCACTTAATGCACTTATACATGCCTGCATACAAAATACTCAGACATAAGATAACAAATTTTAAAAATTCCCCAACATTTTCAGAGCATCATTTCTGGAGATCTCCCTGGGTGCCGCTGTACATGTAAGGGAACAACCTGCAGAACCCAGAACAGAACTGCTGTGGAGGCCACACAGTGGCTTTTGTTTCTGTGGCTCTCCTTACTGTGGTATTCAAGGCTAGCCACAGTGCCTCTGATATTTGTCTTATTCAATTCTCATGGCAAATCTGTGTAATTGGGGTTTTTAACCTTCATTTACAGATCAGCAAACTGAGTCTCAGAGACAGTAAGTGATTTTTTCAGTGACACAGAGTGCCAGACATCAAAACCAGGTCTGTGCATGGTTCTCTTGTCCCCATCTATGGCCTTACAGTGACTTAGGTTTCTTTTTACTTTTCAATTTTTTGTTTGCTACATTTGATTGATTTTTATTGTGAGAGTGTTTTGCCTACATGTATGTAAGTATACCATGGATGTGTTTGGTCTACATATATGTAAGTGTACCACGGGCAGACTGTGCCTATGTAATTAGAGTTACAGATGATTGTAATGAGGCTAGCTTCCAACTCCCTGTGCAGCCAAAGATGTCCTTGAATTTCTGATCCTCCTGCTTTCAACCTCCTGAGTGTCGAGTGTACAGATGTGTGCCACCTTGCACATGGCTTATGTGGAACTAGGGCTCACATCCAGGGCTTCACACAAGCTAGGCAAGCATTCTACCCACTGAGTTATAACCCCTCAAATAGTTTCTTGCCTCACATTCCACCTCTTCTTTCTTGGCATAGGACATAATAAATAATTTTTAAGGCAACTTTTATTGAGAAGGTGGTATTTGGCAACCACCATGTGGATAGTTTTTACATGTTGTCAGATGGCTTGCTACTACTATGTTTCATTCCCTAGCCCAGTTCAGATTAAGTGATTCCAAACAAAAGCACATAAAGTACAAATAGAATGAGCCAGAGAGATGAATAATGGTGTCTGCCGTTAAGCCTGATGACCTGAGTTCAATCCCCAGGTCCCACAGAGTAGATGAAGAGAACCAGTTTCCTCAAGCTGTCCGCTAACCTTCCCTCAAGCTCCATGGTGCATGCATGCCCCTCCCATAAGTAAATATAATAAAGAATTAAAAAAATTTAGCTTAATATATATGAGTGTTTTGCCTGCATGTGTGTAAGAACACCATGTTTGTGCAATGCCCACAGGGGCCAGAAGAGGGGTTGGATCTCCTGGAACTGAAATTATGGATGTTGTTAGCCACCATGTAGATGCTGGGAATAGAACCTGGGTATTCTACAAGAGAAGCTAGTGCTTTTAACTGCTGAGCTGTCTCTCCAGCTCCAGGAGACATATTTTTTAAAAATATATATTTTTTATGTGTATGAGTGTATTGCTTGCATGTGTGTAAGTACACTAGTGTTGGGTAGTGCCCGTGGAGATCAGAAGAGGGCATCAGATTCCCCTTGAACTGGAGTTACAGACGATTGTTAGCTGCCATGTGGGTGCTGGGAATCCTATCCAGGTCCTCTGCAAGAACAGCCAGTGCTAATGGCTCTAAACACTGAGCCATCTCTCGGAATTTTTTTTTAACTGCAAATAGGAGCTGATCAGTTCCATTCTCCTCCCCTGAGGAAGCATTCTGAGCGGTTTCATGAGTATTCTCTGACCTCGCCTTCTTAGTGTTTACATTTTTGTATACTACAGATACAGGTGTGTGTTTATTTTACAGATGCAGAAACTGAGGCTCAGAGAGGGTAGGTAAATGCCCAAGTTCAGACATTAGGTGAGTGGGTAGTGGAGCTGGGATTAGAACTGCAGGCTAGGGAGATGGCTTAGCACCTGAAGGTGCTAACTGCCAAGGTTGATGACTAGAACCGATCCTGGGACCCACATGGTGAAAAGAGCTAACTGACTCCCACAAGCTGTCCTCTGCATGCCGTGGCATACCACCTGCATTACCCGCTCTTCCCCCAAACTACGTAAATAAAATGTAAAATAATTCCTTAAAATGCCTTGGTCATTTTCAACCCTTCCAACCAACCTTCTCTCCCAACCTAAGTGCCCCATGGAACAGGCTTCCTGGGTCAGTTGCCGGTTCAGTTCACACAGATCACCTGTTCTCAGTTGAGCTTCCTGGGATGCCTTGCTGACTATGCCTGTGCACAGGAGAGGAGACGGTGAGCAGGCTTTCAACGTTTTTCAGCTGACATGGGGCTCAGAGAATCAATAACATAATATCCATTGAGCAGGCTGCTGAGGGCACAGGGTGGGAATGTGCTGTCCTCTTGTCCTGCTTTACCCACTCAGACTCTCTTGGAGAGAAGCAGCCACACTTCTAGGGTTTCTTTCCAGCTGGCTCCTTCTGTGTCCTTGGGAAAGTTCTCTCCGCTCTTTTGTTTCATACAACTGTAAAACAGGGCTAATACTATTTTCTACCCTGTTCATCAAAGGGAGAAATGGACAAGCCCAGAGGTGGAGAGACGTTTTGGTGGTTAAGAGCACTTGGTGCTCTTGCAGAAGACCCAAATTTCATTCCCGGCACCCACATTGGCCTACTCAGCTCTAAGTCCAGCTCCAGGGGATTTGACACCCTCTTCAGGTTTCTAGGGGCACCTGTGCTCAAGTACATAGACACACATAATTCAACAAATGAAATAGACAAGCCCTGGGACTAGAGAGATGGCTCAGTGGTTAGGAGCACTGTCTGTTCTTGCAGAAGACCTGGGTTTGATTCCCAGTACCCACATGGCAGGTAATAACCATATGAAATTCCAGTTCCACTGGAGTCTGACCCCTTCTTCTGACCTCAGTGGGTGTTACATAGCACAGGTGTACTTACATATAGGCAGGCAATGCATTCATACAAGACAATAAAATAAAATAATAAATAAAATATTTTTTAAAAATAGGCGAGCTCTGTAGCCCTGCCCCTCAGGAGTAGGTGAAATCAATACAGCACCCTGCACCCCAGGTTGGAAGAGGCAGAAAATGGTGGGAGTGCAGACCCAGAACTGCACCTTAGTGGAAATGCACTCTTCTGAGGGGACAGACTGCCCCAGATCCTCACTTTTGCAGAGCTTCGCCCCCTAGTATCTTCGCTAAAACACTTCTGCTTCTCTCTCAAACGTCTTCCCCCATTGTCTTTTGTGAAACTGTCACTCAAGGCCTTGCCGAAATGCCACATTTCCATGAAATTTGTCTCTGTTCTTTCAACTAAACACCATCTCTCTCTTTCCTCTGAGCACTCTGTGGATATCTCACTTCACCTCACATTCTACAGGGTATTACTATGGTTTTTAAGATACATATCTCCTAACCTCATTATCGTAGTAGATTGTCAGTGTATTGAAGGTGAGAATAATTATCTTATGTAGCAGTCACTTTTCTGTTGCTGTGATAGAAACACTGACCAAGGGAACTTAGAAAAGGAAGAATTTATTTAGCTTACTGTTCCAAATGAGCAAGAGTCCATCATGGTGGGGAGGCATGGCCACAGGCACAGGAAGCAGAGTGACTGGAGATCCAGCAAGGCTTAAGAACCCTCTAAGCCCGCCCCCAGTGATGTGCTTCCTCCAACATAGCTATACCTTCTAAGACCTTCCAAAAGAGCGCTACCAACTGGGGACAAAATGTCCAAATACTTAGAGCCTATGGGGGACATTCTCATTCAAACTACCACATCTTATTTCTAATTGATTTAAAAAATCTATTTGTTTATTATTATAAGTGTATGTGGGGGGGTGTGGGTGCCATGGTTCTCGAATGGAAGTCAGAGAACTATGGATTCAGTTCTCTCCCTTCTGCCTTTACATGGGTTCTTGGGATCAAACTCATGTTGTCAGGCTGGTGCAGCAAATGCCTCTAACCTGCTAAGCTGTCTTCTAGTCCCTAATATATTTTTGAACTTTGATTTATGTTATTTGTAGCATTTAAGCCATATTAAAAAACAGCCTGACTCAGCATCCATTTTAAATCAAGTGGAACTCAACTGCTAAGAACCTGTTTCTTCAGAATTCTCTGAACTGTGCTTAAGAACAAGAACTCATTCTTTGCTTTACTGAAACAGGTTGTCCAGCATGTAATGGGAAAATAAAAGTCAGAGCCTTATCAGAGTGTTTTGCCGTTTCTGATCCTTAAACCTAGATCAACACACAATCATAAACAGATATTATCAATTTCTCTCCTGTTTGCTCTAAGTGTTGTTTGCAGCACCTGATATGTAAACAATACACATACATTAATACATTATTTTAAGCTGTGGACTAGGGTGGGTCATGAAGGATTAAGGTCATGTGCCCAAGTCACAAGAGGAGTACATGGCTCATTAAGCTTTTCTATATTATCAACAAGCTTCAGATGAACTTTTTGGTCACAAAGTTAGGTAAAAGCCATTTGTCTAGAGTATGTCCATATTGTAAAAGTCATTACCACGATGATGATGATGATGATGATGATGATGATGATGTGTGTGTGTATATTTAGGCATGCTTGTTGTGGTGCGTGTGTGGAGATCAGAGGACAACTTTATGGATTTGGTTCTCTTCTTCCATCTTTACGTGGGTTCCTGGAATCAAACTCAGGTCATTTTCTGGCTTATGGGGCAAGTGGCTTTACCTGTTGAGCTATCTTGCTGGCTCCTAATATCTTATTTATTTCTATAAATCCTTAAACTGTTAACACAATTTCTTCTATTAATAACTGCCTAATTTTTCCTTATTTATTGGTTCCCAGCACCCATGTTGGGCAACTCACAACTGCCCATAGCTCCAGCTCTAGAGGGATCTGACACTCTCTTCCTGCCTTTACAGGGCAAAACTTATTTCTCATGTAACCCTCAGGCTGGCTTTGAAACTCCTGATTCTCCTGCCTCTATCTCCTTAGTACTGGGATTACAGGAATTGATCACCATACCCAGCTGGAAATAGCCTAATGTTTAATGAGTGAGTTAAATGTTTGTGAAAGAAAAGTTTAAAGCAGTAATGAGATCTAGAGAATACTGACAACACAGGATGACCCATTCAATTCGAGTCCGTTGATGGGTCCATTGACCTATCCTTCAGTCCTGTGGACAAAGGCTATCTGAGTGGCCTCTAGTGCAGGATGCTGTGTAAGGTGATTCAGAGAGAAGCTGCTGCATGCTTCTTGCTCGGGTTTCTGGATAGGGTTAAGAAGCTGTTGAATGTGGAGATACCCGATTTAGGTCTTGGTTCTGACTTTTCCTAAGTGTGTAACCTTGAGAAGGTCGCATGACAAATCTCAGTTTCAGTTTGCATGCAAAGTCACATTGATAGAGTGGAAACAACATCACAGTTCCTGTTCTGAGTTCCAGAAACACTGCTGGAAAAATGCAAGAAAGAAGTGGAAACATTTTGTCTTTCTAAAAGCACTGTGAAATATGCACACCTACTGACCTGTGTACACAAAGTATGTGGGTATCAACACACAGACATGTGTTTGTTTGTTCTGAGGCAGGGTCTCAAACTCTGACTGGCCTGGAACTTGCTATATAGACCAGGATGGCCTCAGACTCACGGAGATCTGCCTGTCTCTGCCTCCTGAGCTCTGAGATTAAAGGTATGTGACACCATACGTAGCTTCCACGTGTTTTTTTCTTATCTTTTTTAAAAATCTGTTTTTGAAATAGGGTCTTATGAAGGCCAGGCTGACCTCCAGTTTGTTAAGTAGCTGAAGGTAGCCTTAAATTCCTAATCCTCCCACCTCTGCCTCCTGAGTGTGCCTGTACATGCCTACACATATACATGCACACTTCTTTTTATAAAGATTTAATTTTTATTTTATATGTATGAATTTTTCACTGCATATATGTGAGTGCTAGATGCCTGAGGAGGTCAGAAGAAGGTATCAGATCTGTTGGAACTGGAGTTACAGATGGTTGTTACATGTGGGCGCTGAGAACTGAACTCAGTCCTTTGCAAGAACTACCAGTACTCTTAACTGTTGAGTCATTTCTCCAGCCCTACATATGTCTTTTGAATTAAGGGATACAATATATCATAAGCATTTATCAAACTACAAATAGGTCTTTTAGGAACTAATTTAGAAGTTAGTATGTTCAGTTTATGATACATACACAGGAAACAATACATTGAAATTATTTGTTACAGATTTTTATCACAACAGCTAAAAGATATTTGAGAAAAAAAATTTTAAGTGTTACTATAGACACCCATGGTTAACACGATCATATGACATGACCTCTTCTGGTTATCAGGATCCTGCGGGGCTGTTGAGATGGCTCAGTCCATCACATTCTTGCTTTACAAGCATGGAGAGCTGGGTTTAAGTTCCAGAAGTCACATGAGAACACTCAGAGATCTGCCTACTTTTGCCTCCAAGTGCTGGGATTAAAGACATGTGCCACCACACCTGGCCATGGTGGTATTCTTGAGGATGACATCTAGAGCTGTCCATCCCCTGGCCTCCACGCACATGCAAATACATGTGCATGAATTCATATGAACATGCATACATATTCACACATGCATAAAGAAAAGATAATTGTGCAAACAGTGTTGTATACTTGTAATCAAAATGCTTGTTAGAGTTTGTATTTAGAATTATTTCACATATTCCTTTCCATAGTTATAGACTTATTTTGCCTTTTTTCTTTTGAGACAGGGTCTTATGTAGCCCAGATTGACCTAGAACTCGCTACTTGAGGATCCTGACCCTCCTGATTCTATCTCCCAAGTTCTGGGACGGCAGGCCTGTGCCACACACCTTCCCAAGTGCTGGCATGGCAGGCCTGCGCCATACACCTTGCGCATATTTATGAATTTGATGTTATCCATCTGTCTGTACAGTTCATTCAGTTGGTCATTTTAGTGAATTTCAATTCTTCATTATTACACAGGGCCTATTTTTAATCACATTCGGATTCCTACCCGTCACCTAACCCATTCTTGGCTTGGCTCCCTCTACTGTCAGTTGATATACTCCCAAGGAATGCCAAGTCATTTTATTAGCTTGTGCAAAACAGAATTAGGAAGGAACTACAAACATTTTATTTTTAAAATCAGAATGTGCATTTCCAAGGTGGTTTGAAAATGACTTCCTTTGGGAATTAATGGAGTTTGGGCCATTGCACTTCAATCTAGCAGAAGACAGGAGTGCTAGAATTTTATCCATTTATCACATCTTTATTAAGAATTTCCAAGGTACCAGGAACTACTCTGGGCTGAGAAGAAGGGTATAACCTTATCTCAGGGGCTCAAAATGCCACGTGATCAGGGCTGCTCCGGGAGGGAGAAAAAGGCGCACACAGAAACATGAGGGAGCCGTGCTGTCGTACTAGGGATCCCGGAAGGAAGATGTACCATGGAAACTGTGGCTCGGAGAATATGGTGAAGGGGAAAGATTTCAGATCTATCTATCTATCTATCATCTATCTATCTATCTATCTATCTATCTATCTATCTATCTATCTATCTATCATCTATCTATCTATCTATCTATCATCTATCTATTATCTATCTATCTATCTATCTATAATCTATCTATTTATCTATCTATCATCATCATCATCTCTATGTGTATGAGTGCTTTGCCTGTCTGTGTCTAGGTACATCACATGCATGCAGTGCCCACAGAGGCCAAAAGAGGGTGTTGGATTCCCTGGAACTGGAGTTACAGATGGTTTTTAGCTGCCGTGTGGGTGCTGGGAACCAAACACAGGTCCTCTACAAGAATAGCCAGTACTCTTAACTGCTGAGCTGTCTCTCCAGTCCCAGAAATAGAATTTTTCTGAGGGAAAGGTTGGGCCTAATAATGGCGTCCAGTCTGAGCTGGGTATAAAGAGTGTTTGTCATTGTTAATATAATTATCTTTAATTTTTACAAAGAAGTTTCTATAGTGCCATACACAGAGAGTGTTCAGATCCTCTGACTTTTGTATTGCCTTCTAGTTCTGAGATCTGAACTACTTACATTAGTCAATCCTGCCTCTTAGAAAATGTTATTTTAGCCTAAGTGTATTTCAAAGTTTGTTCCTTTGATGAATTGCATGATTTAAAAAAGCTGACAATTCTTTGATCTAATTTGCTGGCAGATTATGCAAGAAATAAATATTGTATTGAAATCCAAAAGCTAGTCAGTTCTTGCCTCTGCCTCCTCCTCTTTCTTCTTCCTCCCTGCCCCCTCACTGCACCTCAGCTCTTCCTGCTCAGAATGGGGAGGGAGCCCTGGTAGGAAGTGGGCATGACCCGGAACATCCTTTGTTTCTGACTCAAACCCAAGTGGTAGGATCTTCCAGACCTCTGTGTACTTATTGATCTTAGCCTTGGGCTCTTCTTCACCCATTTCTTCAGTGACTTCTCTCTAGTGAATCTCAACCTTCAGTGCCCTTTTCTTCTCTATGGTGTCTGGCACTATGTGAGATTTCCAGTACACTCTGTGGGCCAGATGGCCCAGGAGGGCAAACTGGGGTCAAGCTGGATTACACTCAGGACAGAGGGAAGCAGCCTGGGCAGAGAGGCAGATGGGAGAGGGCTTGAGGCTCCCAAGGGACCTGGCTGGCTTGGCAGTTTCCTTTTGTCTTCTGTCCAAAAGATGCTCCTGGGAGCCAACCAGCAAGATTTCTCTGTTCATTCTGTATCCTGGGAGTGAACACAGAGGTTGGCAAAGGGAGAGCAGACCCATAATAACAGTACACTTCTCTGACACTGAAGACAGCTTACAATTAGTCACCACCACATGCTGCTAGAGATACTTCGCCTCTGCGCAGTGCCAGTTTTCGGACCACTGCTAAGGCAGCCACGAGGCTCCCAGGGAAAGAGCAAGGAATCTGCGGGGAGGATGCGCTTTTGTCCTGGTTGAGGATGTGCTTTCTGCTAACAGTGTACTACAATGCTGGTAATGGATTGTGAGAACAAGCCACAACCGACACATGGGTGAGATTATAAATGCATCCGGACTCTTAGTGACATTGATAAACCACCAGAGACTCGTGTGGAGCAACTGAGTGTTCCGGAAGTTATCCCTTATGGTCGTTGAATTCACATCAAGGGAGAGGGAAGGAACCTCTGCATAGATTACTTTACCTTGCTGATGGAAATTAATAAGCAAACAAGCTCAGAGCAAAATTATTCAGAGTAGAATTACCTTACAATTACTATTATTTAATGTGTTATTGATTCTTTGAGAATGTCGTACAATGCATGTGGTCCTGTTCACCCCCCACGCCCACCCTCACCTCACTACCCTCCCCCAATGTCTTCTATGACTGTTTTTTTTTCCCTCTTTTTGCTTTTTTTGCTTTTTGAGATAGGGTTTTCCTGTAGCCTCAGCTGGCCCCGAGACTATGCGGACCAGGCTGTTCTCAGTCTCACAGTGATCTGACTACTTCTGCCTCCTGAGTGCTGGGATTAAAGGCGTGTGCCACTGTGCCTGGTGGGCGGGGTGTCTTGCTTACTTCCCCCTCTGTGCTGGGCCCCTGCTGGCTTGGGTTTTCAGGGTCTTGTGCTTGCTGTCTGAAGACTGCTGTGGGTTCATGTGTGCAACTGTCCTGTGGTGTCCAGACAGCATAGTTTCCTTGTGGTCCTCCACTATCTCTGGCTCTTACAATCTTTCTGCCCCGTCTTCTGCAAGGATATGGAGCCTTGGGAAGAGGGTGTGACTGAGGAGTGCTCAGCCTTAAAATTATTAGTGTTAATTTTTTTTGTAGTGCTAGGGATTGAATTAGGGCCTTGCGTATGCTAGGAAATGCTCTTTGACCTATATCCTGTTTCTGTTTATTTTATTTTATTTTTTTCCAAAGTGAATTCATCTCTATGGTGATAAATTCAAATTGTCCTAGAAGGTAAATGGTAACTATGGAAACATACCCTCTCACATCTGATTTCTTTTTTTCTGTGTTTTAAAAATTACTTTTTTTCCGTCTCTTTGAGACAGGTTTCCCTGTAGCCCCAGCTGGCTTGGAACACACTATGTAGACCAGGCCAGCCTTGAAACTCACAGAGATCTGTCTGATTTTGCCTCCCAAGTGCTGAGATTAAAGATGTGTGCCACCACACTTAGTTAAAATTAATTTTTAATTTTATGGATATGACTGTATTGCCTGCATGAATATAAATGAACCTGTGTGTGCAATGCCCATGGAGGCCTGAAGAGGGCACTGGATCCCCTGGAACTGAAGTTATAGATGATTGTTAACTGTTATGTGGGTGCTGGGAACCAAACCTGAGTCCTCTTCAAGAGCAACCACTGTTCTTAACTGCTGAGCCATCTCTCTTGGTTCTGATATCTTGGTCCTGCTCTCTAGGTGTGACCACTCTCTAAATTTGACCACTATTCTGCCCTCTGTGTCCTTTACGAAATTGTTCTTGGGGCTGAAGAGATGGCTCAGTGGTTGAGTATCAGCTGCTCGTTCAGAGGATCAGGGTTTGATTCCTCGAACCCACATGGTAGATAAAAATCATCTGTAACTCCAGTTCCAGGGGATCCAGCACCTTCTTCTGACTTTCTTGGCCATTGTATGCACATGGTGCACTTACATACATGCATGCAAGACATTCATACACATAAAATAAAAATAAATTTAAAAAGAATCTGTTCTTAGGCTGAGTATGGTAGCTCCTGTCTGTAGCCCCAGTACTTGAGGGGCAGAAGCGGGAAGATCAGGAGGTCAAAGTTATCCTTAGGTACTGAGGCAAGTTTGAGGCCAACCTGGGCTGCATGCGACTCTGTATCAAAAATAAAACAAAGGCCAGTAAGGTAACTCAGCAGGTAAAAGTGCTTTCCATGAAAGCTAGGTGACCTGAGTTCAATCCTGTGAACCCACACAAAGATGGAAAAAGAGAATCAACTCCCCAAAGCTGTTTTCTGATCTCCACTTATGTGATGTGGTTCATGTATAAGTGCACGCACACACCCTACCATGCATACACATAATAATTAACAAAAACAACAAAGACAGTATGCATATACTCCTTGT
Source organism: Eospalax fontanierii (assembly GCA_035773235.1). Lineage (NCBI taxonomy): Eukaryota > Metazoa > Chordata > Mammalia > Rodentia > Spalacidae > Eospalax > Eospalax fontanierii. The sequence goes on along the minus strand of CM069542.1, from coordinate 53,596,357 downwards.
GTACATGTGTGCTGTGTGTTTGTAGTTCCCTGTGTTATAGCTGGCTTTTTTCATTTTACAGTATTTTATGGGACACCTTTCTACAGCAGGACCCAGAGATCTGTGACATGGTTTTCAGTTTTACATGGCTTTCTCTGGTGTGCAGTTATAGCTTTACCTGGGCTGCTGATTCTGGCAATTTAAGGGGTTTTGTTTGTTGGTTTTGCTTGGTCTGCTTGGATAGACAATACCACAAATCACATTTTGGTACTTATCTTTTTTTAGACTTGTGAGATTGTATCTGTGAGATAAATTCTTAGAAGAGAAATATGTAGGTCAAAGGTATGTACAATTTAATTCATGAGAGGTGTTGTGAAACTGATCTCTCTCCAAAACAGTTACTCAATGTTTTCTCTGAACCAAGCACTGTATAAGTAGAAAAGTTAAACACTCATGGTCTTTCATCTTAAAATGCTCAGGGGGGAGTCCCACAGCCCAGTTCAGTAGGTATTAGAACATGGGTTTATAGTATTCATCACCATTCTGTGTAAGTGACTTGTTTTATTACCTCAGTGATTGTTAAAAATTTATTATTATTTTTATTTTTTATTGTGTATGAGTGCATTGCCTTCATGAGTGTAAATGCACCCATGCTGTGCAATGCCTGAGGAGGTCTGAAGAGGGCATTGGATTCCTTTGGAACTGGAGTTATAGACTGTTGTTAGCTACTGTGTGGGTGCTGGGAATCAAACTTGGGTTCTCTGCAAGAGCAGCCAGTGTTCTTAATTGCTGAACCATTTCTCCAGCTGGGTGTTTTTTTTTGACAAGGTTTCACTATATAGCCCTAGTTGGACTTGAACTAACTGTGTGGACCAGCCTGACCTCGAACTCACAGAGCTCTCTGCCACTGTTGGGCATACCCAGCTTCAGTGATTTTTTTTTTTAAGAAACGAGTTTTATAAGTTTTTTGTTTTTTTTTTTTCTCCAGCTGAGCATGGTGGTGCATACTTGTAAATCCTAGCATTTTGGAGGAAGAGATGGGGAGTTAAAGAGTTCAAGATCAGAATCTGGGTGTGATGACACCCACCTTTAGTCCCAGCATGCAATAGGCCAAGTAGGCAGATCTCTGTGAGTTCTAGGCCAGCTGAGGCTACAGGGAGACCCCTGTCTCTGTCCAGCTGTTGGGTTTGACTCCAAAATGTCCCTTACAGGCTCATGTTTTGAACTGATGGAACTATTTTGGGATATTCTAGGAACTGTGGGGTGTATGTCCCAGGTAACAGCAGCAGGTCTTTAGGGGTGGGTGCTTGAAGGTTATACCTGGCCCCTAGGTCCTATACTCTCTGCTTCCTGGCCTGCTGTAATGTGGAACTGGTTTGTTGGGGGGTACTTCTTGTTCGGAAAAACAACGTAGAATACAGTAAACAGAGATGAATAGGTTATTCTGGCGATGGTCACTCCAAAGAGCAGAAAGCTGCGGGAACTTCAGACAGAAGAGAATGCCCTGAGCTTCTTCCCATGGGAATGAAGGTTCTATTGCAAATGGAACAAAGGCTGTTTGTATTACATCATGGTGAAGAACTTGTCTATATTTCCTCCAGACCCGAAGTCTGTGGGAGACTGAGTTTAAAGGTAACAGACTAATGAATATAGCAGAGGAAATTCCAGACAGCTGTCATTGCAGAACCTATCATTCAGGCTGTTGTATGCAGATCATTGGCTACTTTTAGCCAAGTGTACAGTGAGAACTGGGAGTGAAAAATAGAGAAGACAGCTTTGAAGAGCTTGTAGTTTTCCCCAGAAGAAGTATGTTTAATATTGGGGACTAGGTCCATTCAAATGAAGCCAAGAATTTTGCTTAGGGAAATAGGTTTTGAGAGTGTTGCAGGAGCTAGCCAGCCTCACTCAAAACAGGCTAAAAGATGCAAAGATTTTAATCCTTTTGAAAGACTTTGCTTTAAGAAAAGAACTCTACTTCCACAGGCCAGCCATCCAGGCTCTCAGAGGTCACTGAAGTCATGAGTCCAAGGGGATATGGCTGCCCTCTGAGCTGGTGTTAGACCTTGGCCATCATCCATGTGATGCTGGTTTTACAGACAACAAAAATCAAGAGTTATAGGGTCTTGGAGGTTTCTACTTAGATTTGAAAGTAAGACCTGGGAGGTCAGGCAAAGTATGTGGCCAAGTCAGGATTGCTGCAAATGTCCTATGAGAGGGTGATGTGTGGATCTCTGAGGGGGAAGCCAAGAATACAATGGAGATCTCAGGATGCTAGAGAAGATATCAGGCTATGGAATTTCTGCCTGTGAAAGCTTCAGGCAATGAGTAGAGCCAGCTCAAGAGAGAGACCATGGGGACTTCATATAGCTGGGTCACATGGGCATGGCTTCCTAAATCCCTTAGGGGCTGAGACTAAGCCTCCATGTACACCAGATGCTAGACATGGATTTAGTGTTTGTCCTTCTGCTTTTGGGCTTCTATTGGTCACATACCACCTTTCTATGGCCCATTCCTCTCCTTCCGGATGGGTTTGTTTATTCTATGCCTTTGTACATTGGAAGTTTGTAACTAGCTTTCAAGTTTTATAAGGGCTCATAGGTAAGAGCAGCCTTGAATTTCAGAGAGACCTTGGGCTTGGACTTTTGAGAAATCCTGGTTTTGCTGACACTTTGGAGAAGTGGAAATGGGCTAAATTCATTTTGCATTATAAGATAGCCATGAGCTTTGGGGGGCCAGGAATGGAATGATCTAGTTTGAATATGAAGTGTCCACCACTGGATAGTGTATGGGAAGCTTGATTGCCAGAGGTCTTAGTGACTTTCCTGTTGTTATGAAACAATAGCCCGACAAATGTAACTTAAGGGAGAGTCATTTTTGGAGGGTACAGTCCATTATGGCAGGGGAGGTCATTATGGCAGGGTACATTCCATTAGGCAGCTGGTCACATTGAATCCATAGTCAGGAAGGAGAGAGTTGAAAGCTTGTGCTTAGTTTATGCTCTCTTTTCACATAGTCCTAGATCTTAGCCCAGGAAATGGTGCCACCCATAATGGGCAAGTCTTCCCACTTCACTTAACCTAATCAAGTTTATCAAGTCCCCTCCCAAGTAGTTCTAGATCTTAGAAAGTTGGCATCACATCATACAATGGAGTTTGGGGAAACAATTAGATACCGAGGACTCTATATTCATAAACAGGTTAATCTATTGGCGGAGTCATAACTTTAGTGGACTATTGAGAGGTGATGGAACTGTGGGAAAAGGTCTGTTTAAAGAAAGTAGATCATCAAGGAGTGTGGGCTATAACTTGCCTTAGTTATTTCCTGCTACAGCTTTCTCTGCTTCCTGTCGCTATGATGTGAACAGCCTCCTTCCCTTGCTGCTGCCATCACACTTTTCAGTTTCAATTCAGGCCCAAAGTAATGGATCCAGCTCACCAACAGTCTGGAAAGTCTGACACCAAATGAGCCAAAATAAATCATTCTCCTGAAAAGAAAATAAATGTATTGCAGAGTGTTAGGAAGAAAGTTCATACAATATTTTATTACTGTTCTTGGACCTTTTGTCTAGCTTTTCTGGGTTTATTAGCATTTAAAAATTGCTATTTGGGGCCAGTGAAATGGCTCAGTGGGCAAGAGGATTTGCTAACAAGTCTGCTGACCTGAATTTGATTCCCAGGACCTACTGGTAAAAGGAGGAAACTGACTCCCTCAAGTTGTCCTCTGACCTCCACAAGACCATCCTGGCATGCACATGCCCACAGCCCCCCCCACAAAAATAAATGCAATTTTAGAAATTAAAAAAAAATAGAAATTGCTATTTGTTGTAATCTATTACCTCGTTTTTGTTTAACATTTATTTTCATGCCTAACTTGTTCAAACTTCAGTTTCCTGGATAGAACCGGTATCTTTTTCTCTTAAATCTATTTATTTGAATAAGTGAGAGATAAGAAATAACTCTGTGAGGACAGGAGAGATGGCTCAGTGGTTAAGAGCAGCAGCTGCTCTTCCAGAGGACCTGAGTTCGATTCCCAGAACCTACAAGGCAGCTCACAACCATCTGTAACTCCAGTTCCAGGGGAGTCAATATCTTCTTGTAGCTTCTGAAGGCACTAGGTACACACATACATGCAGGCACTCACACAAACACATAAAATAAAAGTAAATAGATTTAGAAGAATAGAGAAAGACAATAATATTATTGGTTGGGAAAAGACCTTTGCACATCTTAAAAAAGAAAGCATGCAGATATTTGGATATGTGGGCTCTATTCTACTGTGATTTCTTTACTTGGCACCAGAGTGAAAAGCAGGTCTGTGATTCATCCTGCATAGCAATGAGGCACTGCTGAGAATGAGTTCTCAGCATTTTAATAGGCAAAATCTTTGGTGCAAAGGTTAATTTGCACAAGTGCACTATAAATATTTGCTGATTTGGGGAAAGATGGTATGTAAATACATAGCTCTTGCTGGAAATGATAAGCACTTTGCTCACCTATGGGCAGCTGGAACTAGTGGATATAATCACCGCAGCTCTGAGTTCCTTCTTCCTACCTCCTCAGCCTCTAGCTTTTCCAATGAACTGTTACCCTTTAGGACCTATGGTGGGACCAGTTACTGTGGCAGAAGGACTTAACAGCATGATGAAATGCATCAAACTTAGTGATCGCTACTGAAGTCAGTGTGACCCGAGGAAGCAGCTTGGGTGGGTACAAGAGATCACATTATTTCTTTTTTTTCAATTAGTCATTCCAGATCCAATATGTTCAAATGAGCAGAAAGTACGTCTTCTCCCTCTGGAGGCATCTTGGATTTGTCTGAGCACACTAGACACCTGCTCAATCCAAAATGTTCAGCTGGTTGAATGGTTGCTGAATCCGGCTACAGCTGGTTTGCTTTTTAATAACACGGCTGCTGTTGAAATCCAGTTCCACTTCCTCCCATGAATGCTCACCAGCTTTGCTGGCTAAGAGTTTCTTCTTCAGATCTTTCTTGGGGAAGAGGGGTGCCTCAACTTTGGACTCTGACTTTAGAGATCTCTCTTTTCTAAAATGCATTTACTTTTAAATGCAAATGTCGCAGTTGAAGTGTGTTTGTGTGTTGATGTGTGATATGTGTGGGTGTGCACGTGCTGTGGTATGCATATGGAGATTGGTTGGGGTTGGTTCTCTCCTTTCACTACGTGGATTCCATGGGACAAACTCAGGTTGTGAGGCTTGGCAGCAAGTGCCTTTACCTGCAGAGTCGTCTTGTCAAATATTTATTTATTTATAGTAAAAGTTGCTTTTCTGTTGCTGTGATAAAACACCATGTTCAAGAAAACTATAGCAGGAAGAGCTTATTTGGCTTATGGTTCCCGAGAGATGAGTCCATCGTGGAGGGGGTAGGGGATGTGTGGCAGCAGAGATGGCCAGAGCAGAGAGCTGAGTACTCACATCTTCAAGCAGGCACAGGAAGCAGAGAGAGAAAAACTAGAAAAGTGCAAGGCCCACCCCCAGTGACCTGCTTCCTGCAGTAAGATCACACACCTCTGAAAGCTCCCAAAACAGAGCTACCAACTAAAGTATTCACATACTTGGAGCCTATGGGGGCCATTCTCATTCAGACCACCACTTTGCCCAGGTGTGTGTGTGTGTGCGTGTGTGTGTGTGTGTGTCTGTGTGTATGTGTAGGTAGGTGTTATATACACATGTATATGTGTGTAGGTATAGAAGCCAGAGGGGGACATCAGGTGTCCTAATCTCTGCCTTATTCGCTTAAGACAGAGTCTCTCACTGCAGCTGGAACTAGACTGACAGCTAGTGAGCTCCAGTGATGTTCTTGACCCCACCCCTTACAGCACTGATTTGAACTCAGGTCCTTATGTCTGTGCAGCAATTCCTGTTATCCACTGAGCTATCTCTAGGCCCCTGGAGGTCTCTTAACTCACACATGTGCTAAGTGCTAATCCTGAAGCATGACTCTAATGCTGAGGAGGTTGGACCTGCAGGTGTTCACAGTCTTAATAGCCACACGCCTAGCGACCAGCACATGCACCCTCATGTGCTTCGTCCTGCCTGGATCCACTCCCACCTGTCTTTCAGGCATAATTAGTCACATCTGAGTCACTGACTGAGCACAGCCTAGAAGGATGCTCTGTGTAGCCATGTATGGATGACTCCACAGTATGGGGAGTTCTATAAATGAAAAGAACAAGTTAGTAGGAGAGAAAATAGTATTAGATAACGACTCTAGATTTAGCAGTGAGGGTGACTCTTTAAGGAAGTGACATGTGAAGTCACCTCAAACTTCATGGAAAGTTACAAGAATGACACAAAACTCAGTGTGTTCTTCACTCAGACTCAACAGCCCTCCCTCCCTCCCTCTCTCCCTCCCTCCCTCTGCTCCCTACTCCTTTCTTCCCTTCCTTCCTTCCTTGCTCTTTTGGTTTTATGAAGTAAAGTATCCTGCAGTCCAGGCTGGGCTGGAACTCACTATGTAGCTAGGGCTGACTTAGAACTCCTGATCCTCCTGCCTCTGCCTCCCAAGTGCCAGTCTAAGATTTTTCTCTCCTCCTCCTCCCCGTCCCCTTCCTGGGGATTGAATGCAGGACTTTACACTCCTTAGATAATTGCTTTACCTCTAAGTTACGCCTCCAACCCCCGATCAGTGGTTTGCTTCCCTCCCCACTTCCCCGCCTTCCTTCCTGCACACACAAATCATGCATGAATAATTAATTTTTTTTCCTTTGGTGTTTTGATATAGGGTCTCCCCATAGCCTCAGCTGACCTGGAACTCACTATGTAGATCAGGCTGGTTCAGTTTCACAGAAATCCACCTGCCTCTGCCTCCTGAGGGCTGGGATTAAAGGCATGTGCCACCACACCTGGCTAAAATGTTTATTAATTTATATGTGTAGTTTATGGTGCATTCATGGGATGGGATGTATTTGGAGGTTAGAGGACAATTTGCAGAAGTTGGTTCTCATCTTCCGCCTTTAGGAAGGTTCTGGGGATTGACAGATAGTGAGGCTTGGTGGTAAGTGCTGATACCCACTTAGCCATGTAAAGGGTTATCATTATTATTATTACTATTACTGTTTTGTTTTTGTTTTCTGAAACAAGGTCTCATGATATCCTATCTGACCTTGAACTCATTAGGTAGCTGAGGCTGGCCTAGAAACTTCTTATCCTCCTGCCTCTGGATCCCAAGTGTTTGGACTACAGAAATGTATCACCATGCCTGCTTGTTGTATGTTACTTTAAAGATAAATAAAAACTAGTTATGAAAGAAGTCACTAGCACACTTTACACTTTTCACAGCAGAATGAGGTCAAGAGAAGAGATCGAAGGAGAGAAAAGTGATGAACAGTCTAGAGTGTGAGACGGGGCGAAGCCGGGATTGAAGACTCAGCTGTAGGAAATGGGCCATGGGGAGGAGGGACCCTGTCCTCTGTGCGGGAGGCAGGAGCACAGGTGGGTGTCATGGCAGGTGGGGAGATGGGTCTGCAGCGGGAAAGGAGGATTTTGGCCTGGCAGCTTCTGTGTTAGACATCAGGGTAAAGCAAAGTGACTAGCTGAGAACAGAAGGCCATGTGGAGACCTGGGACAGAGTTTCTGTGGTGAAGAGGATACGAGACACATTAAAGCTGGTGTGGTGGTGCCTGTCTGTGAATCCAGCAATTGGGAGGCACAGGGAGAGAAGGGTTACCTCAAGTTCAAGGGCATCTTGGTCTACAAAGTGAGTTCCAAGCTAGAGCTAAATAAATAGCAAGACCCTGTGTCATAACCAACCAACTACCCAAACAAACAGAAGCACATACTTGCCTATATTTTTATCTTTTTCTTTCTTTATTACTTTTTATCTTGGGTGTATGAGTGTATTGCCTGTATATATTCAAGTGCACCTGTGTCATCGTGCAATGGTCACTGAGTCAGAAGAGGGCACAGGATTCCCCTGAACGGAAGTCACAGACAGTTTTTAGCTGCCATGTGGTTGCAAGGAATCAAACCTGGGTCCTCTGTAAGAAAAGCCAGTACTCTTAACCACTGAGCAGTCTCTCTAGCCCCAATAATGAAAGGAAAAATATGCGGCTAGAGGCGTGGCTCAGTGGTTGTTGGCTGCTCTTGCAGAGGACCTTCGTTTGGTTCCTACCACCCACATGGTGGCTAACAACTGTCTGTAACTCCAGTTCCAGGGGATCCGATGCTTTTTGTTGACCTCCACAGTCATGGGTGCACTTACATACATGCAAGCAACCTACTCATACACATAAAATAAAATAATAAGTCAATAAATTAAAATACATTATTTTAAAAATTTTCATTTATTCTTTATGTGTCTGTATGTGCATGGGCAAATCATGACACACAGCTGGAGCTCACAGGGTGACTTGTGGGAGTCAGCTCTCTCCTTTGACCTTTATGTGGGTTCCCAGGATCAAACTCAGGTTGACAGAGTTGGCAGCAAGCACCTTTGTCCACAGAGCCATACCTCTAGTCCCTTTATCTTTAAGGATCTTAGGACATTCTTTAAAGGTGCTGCTTCTTGTCTACCAATGAGAAGAATTGGAGCTAAAATGATGACCTCCAGCCTTGAGCTACCTTCCTCAGTGCTCCACGGAAAGCCATGGGAAGATGAAAAAAGCCTGGACACTCACTGTTTCCGTTTCTATTTACCAGTTCACGTTTCCATGGAGAAAATTCAGAGAACTCCAGTCAACAGATGCCGAGCCCACAGTCTATTCCTAAGGGTGCACGTGGACTGTGTTCATTAAGGTTGGCAAAGCTTTCAGAGAACCTGGCACGTTTTTGGTGGGGGCGTGAAAGACAAGACAATTTTAGTTCTAATTTGGAAAGCATCTCATCCCACCTTGTGAGAAGCTGAATCCAGTGTAAGTTTGATGCTTCTTGGTGGAGATTTTCTAGAATGCATTGTCAGCCTGTGCCTGGCTGGGCGCATCCCTTTCTACCCCTCCGTCTTTCCTTTATTCTCCATTGTGCAAACTCCACCCAACTCCTCTTTCAAGACATGTTCAGCAGGCTGTAGTTGTGCACATCTGTAATCCCAGAACTACTCCCAGAAGGAGTAGTTCAAATCCTGACTACGTAGCAAGTTCTAGGCCAGCCTGTACTAGATGAGTCCTTATCTCAATAAAAACTCAAAAGAGTCGTCTCCTTCCCAAAAGCTTTTTCTTGAAATTTTACTGTGGTGATCTGTTCCAAGAAGTGTGATATTTAATTTACCACTATGTTTATACTGTGGGGTGAATACCTGTACTCTTTCTAAGGTATAATGGAGGTGGGGGTCCAGCCAGTGGTATATTATGAATTGTTTAACAACCAACTCTTATTTACAGAAAGAGGAGGAGGAGGAAGAGGAGGAAGAGGAAGAAGAAAATCACCTCTGAGGGCTCTTCCAGGAGTGACTGGCATGTGATTTAACAACTGGGGCGGGGGGAGCCCCACCCTGAATGTGGTTGGCACCTTCCAATAAGCCGAGGGCCCAGATGGAGTAGAAGCAGAAGGAAGTCCAAAGCACAGGCTGCTCTCTGGCCCCTTTGCTTCCTGGCCACTGTGAAGGGCAGCTTTACTCTTTCTGACTTGACCACCATAAAGCTTTGCCTTACCACAAAACCCACAGCAACAGAGCTAGCAGCCACACTGAAATCTCTGCAACAGTGAGCCAAAATAAACTCTTCCTCCTTTTAAAACATTGTCCCTAGGCATTTTGTTAAAACAAAGAAAATGGGCCAACAAGCATTTTTACCTTGAGTATCCTATTTAAAATGGATATTCAGCATCTATTCTTCATCATAATACTTAAAGCTTTTTATTTACTATATGATTTCGCTACTCATGAAATTTTTTGTTTTGTTTCACCAAACAGAGGGACAATTCTAGAGTATTTTTTCTAGTATTTTGTTATTGGTGTACCCTAAATCCATTGAGCAGTACTTCAAACATAATCTATATTTAATATTTTTAATTTTTAATTAATTTATTTTTATTTTATGAGTGTATGCATGTAAATACTCCTGTGTCATACAATGCCCACAGAGGACAGAAAAGGGCGTCAGATCCCCTGCAACTGGACTTATGGATGGTTGCCAGCTGCCATATGCGTGCTGGAATTCTAACCTGGGTCTTCTGCAAGAGCAGCCAGTGCTCTTAATCACTGAACCATCTCTCCAGCCCCTCAGTAAATATTTTTGAATGAATGAATGTGTGAAGGAATGTGGATGGCATTTTTGCTTCCTGCTAAGCACCCAGAGTGGTGCTGATATCTCAGACTTCCTAAATCATTATTGGCAGACTAGCTTTGGAGAGGTTGGAGGGGAACCCATCAATCACCCAGGAAACATTCCCATCAAACAAGCACATGATTATTAAGGAACACCAGAGCCTTCTCAGTATTTGAAAGCTTAGCTGATGGTTTTGATTCACAGTGGGAATAAAGTATAATCTGAACCCCTGCCCCAGGAATGGAAGAGAGAATTCATGAAGGTCTCATCAATTTGAGTTTATTTTCAAAATAAATCTGCTTCATGGAATATCTGATGACACACCTGGCTCAAAGGCAAGAGGGCTGTGTGACCTTACATGAGGGGTGGATTGGATGGGGGGTACTCGTGGAATGGGTGAGTGAAATATCATCCTTAGGCTTTAAAAAAATCTATATTACATTTATTAATTTATTTAGCGTGTGCCCGTGTACGTGCTTGTGTGTGTGATATGTGTGGGTGAATGTCGGCACATACATGCTATGGCATGGTGCATGTGTGGACTTTAAAGGACAACTTTTGGGAGTCACTTCTCTCCTTCCACCTGCAGGACCCTGGAATCAAACTCAGGTCATCAGGTTTTGACAGCAAGTACCTTTACTGTCTGAGCCGACTTGCTGGCCCCAGAGAGTGGATCTCTTGATGGCTTAGCATGTAATCATGCCCACTTCATTCCCTTGGTTAAGAAGGTCATGAGAAGCCATGTATGGTGGTGCAGGCCTGGAATCTCAGTCCTTGGGACTGAGGCATGAGAATTTTGAGTTTGAGCTTAGCCTGGGCTACATAGCAAGGCTTGGTCACAAAAACAAACAAAAATCAAGCTGGGATTGGAGGTACACACACTTTTAAATCCAGCTCCCAGTAGGTAGAGGCAGGCAGATCTCTATGAATTCTAGGTCAGCCAGGACTACATTGTGAGACTCTGTGTTCAACCAACCAACCAACCAACCAACCAACTAACCAACCAACCACAGCAACAACAAAACACAAAAAGCTACAGATAAAAGAGCTACATTCAAGGAGGGGAGAAATGGAAAGGCGCTAGACAAGGCACTGGTAGGAGCTGGAGAAGTGGCTCAGTGGTTAAGAGTGTTCCTGCAGAGGGTCTCAGTTCAGTTCTCAGCACCCACAGTTATGAGCTGCCTAGAATTCCAACTCCAGGGAGATCCAATGCCTTTGGCCCCCATGAGCATTTGCACATGTATGAATACCCACACACAGATACACATGTAATTAAAAACAATAATTAAAACAAATATTTAAAAAGAGGTGAAAAATTCAAGAATTTACTAGAGTGCTTGACCAGTTAAATGATTTCTTTTTCTATGTATTGTTTTTATTTTATGTCGGTGAATGTATTGCCTGCATGTATGTAAGTGCACCTGTGCCATGCAATGCCATTGGAGGTCAGAACAGGGTACCAGATCCTCTGCAGCTAGAGTTATGGATGGTTGTTAGCTGCCGTGTGGGTGCTGGGAATCAAACCCTGGTTCTCTGCAAGAGCAGCCAGTGTTCTTCACCGCTGAGCCATCCCTCCAGCCCCATGGTTTCTTTTTTAAAAAAATGATTTATCTATTTATGTGTATGTGTGTTTTTATCTATGTGTGTGCATGCCATGTGTGTGTGTGGGAGTGGGTGCCTGAGGAGGTTAGACAAGGGCATCAGGGAACTGAACTTGGGGCTCCACAAGAGCAAGCTGTCTTAACTACTGAGCCATCTCGCCAGATGAAGGATTTCTAAGAGTCTAGTGTTATACGGATTCCCCCTGTCTGAATTTCTAATGTACTTATGGATTTTGACAGTTCAAGTGGTTAGTTGCATTGTGGGTCATGCTGTAATTGAGATAAATCTTTGACCACACCTCAGTCTTGAGCACAGGGGACAACACTTCCTTTTCCTCCCTCTCTACCCTCATCATCTCTGTCTTAGTTACTTTTCTGTCACTGTGATAAAATGCTCTGACCAAAGTAACCTAAGAGTGAAAGGGTTAATTTTGGCTTGTGGTACCAGGGACTGTTCATCAGGGCAGGAAGTCATGAGGCTGAGCTTGAGGGAGATGGTCACATTGTATCCACAGTTAGAAAGCAGAAAATGATGTTTCCCTGTTTATACGGTCCAAAATCCCAGCCACCCACAATCAGGGGGTCTTCCCATACCAGTTAAAACAAGATAATCCCCCACAGGCAAGCCCAGGGGCCCATCTTCCCAGTGATTCTAGTATCTGTTAAACCGACAGTTAGCACTGATCATCCCCATCTCCTGGTAGCCACCAGACTGCTTCTTAGCCAGTACGGTATTTCTAAAAACAGTGGAGTTGTGCAAAGCTAAATGACGTTTTTCTGATTCTAGGCTTGAGTCTCCTAGCCATCTTCATTGATCTACAGTTTATCCCTTCAGGGTTGACACAGGTTTAGGACACACAATGGATGAAAGAAGAAGACATTTCTGAATTTCAGGGAAGGAGAAACTTTTGAGTAAATGGATTAAATATTTTTTTCTGTTGTGTAAAGTTTGAGATACAGAATTTGAACTGAACTTGAATTCATAATGTATCTTCCATATATTCATGGGCAAGTGTCAGAGTCCATTTTGTGTTACTGTAATGATGTACTTTAGGCTGGGTACTTTATGAAAAAAAGAGATTATATGGCTCACAATTCTGATGGCTGAGAAGTTTGAACAGCTTGAGAGCTTGAGGCAGGAAAGAGAACAGACTAAGAACTAGAAAAAGGAAACAGTTTAAATTGATATTGTTGATTGAATGAATATTGGCTGAAGAAAGTGTCCACACATCTGTGTATTCGCCTAAAGATTTTTCCATGCATAATGTACTGCAACCAGACTTGATGTGTACATGGACTAAGCTATTTTGTGAACAACTGATTCTCAGCCTATCACAAGTGTCCAGCTATTCAAATCCTATTTAAATAGGACAGACAAAAACAGTCTGTCTCTGCTTCCTGTTTTCTATGTCACTTTCTTTTATCTTGCTATAGATGTGACCTGTTCTTTTAGTAGGGGGATTCAATCTGGACCATTTTGAGTCCAAACTAATGTTAGGTCTGGAATAATTTTATAAAAAGTCATTTAAAAAGTGCAAAATGGCGCCAGAAAGATGGCTCCGTGGTTTTGAGTGCTGGTTATACTTGCAGAAGATCTGAGTTTGAATCCCAGCACCTATACGGTAGCTAACAGTCCATAACTTCAGTTCCAGGGGATTTAACACCCTCTTCTGCCCTCTGCAGGCATTGCACAACACGTGTGCTCTATACTATACATGCAAGCATAACACTCATATACTAAAGATAAATTCAAAAAATTAGTAGTGAAACACTGGATGTGGTGGTGCACACTATCAATCCCAGCACTGGAGAGGCAGAATCAGGCCGATCTCTGTGAGATAGAGGCCAGTCTGGTCTACAAAGTGAGTTTCAGACCCATTGAGCTACAGGGAGACTCTGTCTCAAAAAGACCAAAAAATAAAGTTAATATAAAGACAATTTTTTTTTTTTTAAGAAATACAAAACTAACCAGGTGTGGTGGCATATGCCTTTAATCCCAGAACTTGGGAGGCAGATGCAAGTGAATCTCTGAGATCCTGGTCTACATGGTAAGCTCGAGGCCAGCGGTAGAACACTTGACTAGCAAGTACAAAATCCTGATGAAACAGGGTGAAATGAGGGCGTCCCCTAGAGGGTTCTTAATCTCATTCATAAAAGAATTTAAGAATGGACCCAATCGGAAGCTTTAGGACAATTTTATTGGAATTTGAAGAAAAATCCTCAAGACAGGCAAGCTGGGGATCTCAGCAGCTTCCTGGAGGAAGAGAATGGAGGGAGAAGAGAAGAAGCCAAAAAGTCATGCATGGAGGTCAGACACATGGTAGACTGGCAGCTACATGACTGGGAGAAGAAGCTTTAGAGAAAAAGTAGAGAAATACAAGACTCTAGGGCAGCCCAAAGCCTTAGAGAAAGCATGTTTAGAAAAGGGATATGAAGAAGAGAAGGAAAGATTACGCTTTTCTGAAGAATTCAAAAAAGCGGGCAGACTTACCGAGAGCTACATGTCTGTGGCCGGGTCCAGAAGAACTGCACTGGGAGGCGGGATTCCAGGCAGGAAATGTTCCTTGCCTCATTAACACATTCTGTATTTCGCACACCTATTAGTATAACTAATAAGTATAGCTTAAGTTGAACCCACCTTCCTAAGGGTGGTCCTGTGATCAGGTGATTGACCAGTGAAACTGGAAATGTGGGTCTTTCAACAGATAAACTAGAGAATTTATAGTCTATCCCAGCTAAAAAGCTATTTGCTCTCTAACACTGAGATCTGTCTTCAGCTCTGGAAAAATAACAAGAGGACAAAACTAGAATAGTTGATATATTTTCTTTTTAACAATGCAAATGCGAATTTCAGTTTACAAAGCACACTTTCATGTATATTAATTTAACTTTAAATAGTTTTAAAAAGTTAGACTTATTTATTTGGTGTGTGAGTGTGCATGTGTGTGCACGCGCACGCACCACAGTGCATATATGGAGGTAAGAGCGAAATCCACGGTTCTTTCCTTCAACCACGTGGGTCCTGGGAACTGAACTCAAGTTGTCAGACTTGGAGGCAAGCGCCTTTACCTGCTGAACCATCTCATTGGCCTAAATTTTATTTTATTTTGAAACAAGGTCATTCTATGTAGCCCAGGTTTGCCTCAACTCCAAATCTACTTACAACACCCTCATTTCTGTAATGGCAGACTTGTGACACTTGCGTTTGCCAGTTAGTTGAGTTTATTTATTTGTATTTGTTTATTTTAGATAGGGTCTCATGTAACTCAGGTTGCCGTTGGTCCTCCTGTGTAGCTCAGGCTGGCCTTGAATTCCTGATTCTCCTGCTTCTACTTCGTAGGTGCTGGGATGTACCTACACACCTAGTTCTAGCACTGCCACTTTTAGGTAAGGACACCCAAAATGTTTCAGTGGTTTCGATGATCACATAGCTAGTGAACAGCACGAACAGGACTTCAACTAAGCTCTCCCATTTCCCATCTGTGCTCCAAATACATCCCACAGATGATGTCAGGGAGGGGTCGGAAAGGGTCACCCACATTGCTGTGAGTCACCAACAGTGTTGAAGGCTTGTAGGATGAAGAGCAGCTGGTCATTAACTGCTCCCATCATTTGGGGCCCTTTATGATCTAAGGGAGGAAGAAAAATAAACAGGCAGTTGAGAACTGTGTGATAGCTGTATCTGCCTGAGTGGGGTTTGAAGAGGCTGAAAGTGTTTGAAAGTGTTTGAGGGGCAGTCAGGCAAACTTTGGGGAGACCTTGTCGTATAAACAGAGAGCGAAAGGAGGAGCAGAAGGTGGCCGGCCAGGTAAGGTTTAAGGGAATACACGGGGCACCAGAAGCCTCAAAACAGCAGTTTCTGGAAACTGAAAGCAGTGTAAGGCTGGGAGTTGACTGGGGAAAGTCAAGTTTACAGCCTAAATGGCTTTGCAATCCAATTAGACCCTTGGACTTCAGCCCGAGGGCAATGCAAGGCCCTCAGGGAAATCACATGATTAGATCTGCTTTGCCAACAATTTCTCTTGCTGCAGTGTGAAGAATGGATTGGTCAGAGCAGGGTCAGAGCAGAGAGACCCTGGAGCAGGCCTTGCCCTCACCCTGGGAAAGGATGTCTTGTAAGGAGCTTGGGCTGTTATGACAGGAGCCATGGACTGGGTATCTCACCAACAATGGAAATTTAGTTCTAGAGGCTGGGAAGTCCAAAATCAAGGAGCATCAGACTGGGGCCTGGTGAAGCTCTCCCAGGCATACCTACATTATAAGACAGCACCTTCGTGCTATATAGTCACAGAAGGCAGGCCATCACTCTTTCTCTTTTTATTTTTTCCAGACAGGGTCTTACTATGTGTCCTGGGCTAGCCTGGTACTTGCTATTGGTTTCAAGGACCCCCCCCCCCCCGCCCCCCCCCCCCCCCCCCCGTCTCAGCCTCCTGAGTGCTGGGATTCCAGGTATGCAGAGGCACCCCAGCTTGCAGTATCTTTCCCAGGAGTATTCATTCTGTTCATAATCGCTCTGCCGAAACCCCTCAGTTGTCTTGCAGAGTCCCTGCCTGTTCCATCACACTTCGGGCTCATTCACCGTGAACTTTAGAGGATACAAATACTTGGTCCATGAGGAAGCATACTGGAGGATCCAGTGAGATGGTTTATGGCGGTTAATAGGGCTGATTGCTCCCATGAGGCAGTGGGAAAGTGGGACCCCAGAGTTCCATTTGTCAGAATGACACAGAGAGGCCCAGGGAGACAAGCTAAGCCAATGCAATGATGCCACATAATGTTTTCAGAGCACTTCCTGTAGGCCATGTGCCATTCATGTGTCGTTTCATTTCCTCCTTGCAATAAGAAGTCACAGTAACAGAACCTTGCACCGTCTGTCAGGCACTGTGCCAGGAACTGCCCAGGAACTGACATGTTCTCCCTGCTCTGTGATGAACTGGGCTCTCTCCTTATCCCCCTTATTATGACTATTTTTCAAATATGTTATTTATTATTTTTATTTTACGTGTATGAGTGTCTGTATGTAAGTGTACCTTTGTCATGCAATGCCTGTGGAGGTCAGAATAGAGCATTGAATCCTCTGGAACTGGAGTTATGGGCAGTGGGTGCTGGGAACTGAACCCAGGTCCTCTGCAAAAGCAGCCAGTGCTCTTAACCGCGGAGCCATCTCTACAGCACTGAGTTTTTATTTTTTTAAATATGTGTGGGTTTCTAACTCGCATGTAAGTGCACCCATAGCATGCAATGCCTGTGAAGGTCAGAGAAGGCTTCGGATCCGCTGGAACTGAAGTTATAGATGGTGGTTAGCTGCCATGTGGGTGCTGAGACCAAACTCGGGTCCTTTGCAAGAACAGCCAGTGCTTTTAACTGCTGAGCCAGCTCTCCAGTCCTCTTGTCCCCTATTTTATAGATGAGGTGACTGAGGCTCATAGAGGTTGTCATTCAGTAATGCCTCACAGTTAGGAAGTGGTACAGTCTGTACTGGAGTCAAACGTTGCCCCCCACCCCCCTTTTGAGACAGGATGTTGCTATGTAGCCCTGGCTAACTTAAAACCGAGTGTTGAAGCCTAGGCTCGCTCTAGATTTCCAGCAATTCTCTTGTCTCTGCTCCCTCAGTGCTGGGAGGCGTGGTTATTTTGGCCTGGCTAGAACCACTGAGAACCAGATACTTTTCATTCTGTTGCCTTAGGGGCTGTGTCTGGAGCCTGTGGGATTTCCAAGGCAGTGTAGATCTACAGGGTTTGTGGGGGTTGTTAAGGCGGAAGCCCAGGAATTATATGTGGGCTAGGAATGTAGGCGGTGATTGCTGAGCTCTGTGCTATTTAAAGCCACCAAGTGAATGAGCTGTGAAGAGGAAGAGAGGGTGCTAGCCCAAGCGCTGAGGAACCCTAACATGCACGGCCAGTGGAGAAGGAGCCTGAGAGACATAGGGGACACTTTTAGGGTGGTGGGTCAGAGTTGCACAGGTCTTAGAGATGAAGGAAGGAGGAGGCTTCAGCACCCCTACGGTGAAGTCGGCAGGAGTCATTTTAGTGGAGTGCTGAGTGGGTTCCAGAAATAGAAGGACGAAGGGATGGGGAGGGCGAATGCAGACCTCCCTGACACTCTTCAAACACTTAAAAAGAATATTTTATTATTTCTGTTTCACGTGTATGTGTGTTGCCTACGTGCATGTAAGTGCTCTTGCGTCATGCAGTGCCCAAGAGGTCAGAAGAACCAGTCGGATTCCCTGGAACTGGAGTTACAGATGGTTGTTAGCCTCCATGTGGGTGCTGGGAATTGAACCCAGGTCTTCTGCAAGAGCAGCCAGTGCTCTTAACCACAGAGCGGTCTCTCCAGTCCCCCACCTGCATTCTGAGTTTGAGGCTGTGTCTCATGGCCCCTCAGATTGTTCCTCCTTCCCTTCCTTTCTTCTTTTGTTTCTTTCATTTTTTTTTTCATGGTGGTGGTATGTGGGGCTGGGGGTGGGGGTCATACGCATGCCATGGCTTACATGTGAGAGTCAGAGGTCAACTTGAAGGAGTTAGTTCTCTCCTTTGGCTGTATGGATTTCAGGGATTTGAGCTCAGATAGTCAGGCCTGGTAGCAAGTGACTTTGCCCACTGTCCTGTCTCCTGGTCTGACCTTGACCCTCTGATCTTCTTGTTTCTCCCTGCCCAGAGCTAGGATCACAGATGTGCATCGCCCTAACAGGTCTATGCAAGACTGGGGATCAAACTCAGGACTTGGTGCATGCTAGGCAAGCACCCTACCAACTGAGTTACACCTCCATCTCTCATTTTCTCTTCTAACATCCATTCTTTGAGTATCTGCTCTGTGGTGGTATCTTGTTATTACTGGTTAATTGCTCAGCTAGTGTAAGAGAAATGCTTTATTTATTTGTTTGTTTAGAGACTGAGTCTCACTGTGTAGCTCTGACTGGCTAGGAACTGGCTATGTAGGCTGGGTTGGCCTTTAACTCATAGAGATCTACCTTCCTCTGCCTCCTGGGTGCTGGGATTAAAGGTGTACACCATCATGCCTGGCTCATGATTTGTTGTACATGTATCATACTCATACACGCTGGAGAACAGAGCTAGACCTGGACACAGGTCCAGGACAAAGGACAAGCAGGTCTGTCTTTGTGTGAGCAAGGTGGGTCTCTCAGAAGTGACAGACCATGATGGAGATTCTTAAAATTAAATTCTTAAAATGGAGATTTCTTAAAAATAAATAATCCATGTAAAAAATAGAACACTTTCATCACTTAGAATGTGCACGAACATTCTTTGATGCCATCTTGGAAGAATGGAACCCAATCCCCCTGTCCTTGAACATAGAAAGAAAAAGTAGAAGGAGCCAGTAGGAAAAGAAAGTGCTGTGGGTTCGGTTTGCTGTCTCTCACAACACTTGCTCTGTGAGAACTTGGGTGCCATGTCATGAAGACTCTGAAGATTCCCCGTGGAGGGCTGAAGAGATGCTCACTGGTGAAGAGTGCTGGCTGTTCTCTCAGCGGACCTCAGCATCAACTTCAGGGGATTCACAATTGCCTGTAACTCCAGGTCCAGGAAGTCCAGCCTGACACCCTTTTCTACCCTCCCTAGGCACCATGTACCTACAGGGACACATAGACACACAGACACAGACACACGTATACACACAGACACGTATATACACATACATACATGTACACAGTCACATCACATAGACATGCAGACACACAGACACATGTATACACACAGACACACATGTACACAGTCACATCACATAGACAGGCAGACACACAGACAGACACACATATACACACAGACACACATGTACACATACACACATATACACAGTCACATCACATAGACAAGCAGACACACAGACAGACACACATACACACAGACATGAACTCAGGTCTCTAGTCACCAGCCGACAGGAACCCGAAAGGGTGTCAGCAAGCCCTTGGGGGAAGCAGCTGTGTCCAGTGGGGTGGATAACCTTATAACCTTCCCAAGAACCACTCAGTTAAGATGTTCCCAGGTTCCTGACTTAAAGAAACTGGGAGTTAATACGTTTTTGTTGTTTTGAGTGGCTAAGGATTGGGAGTAGTTGGTTTTGCTGAAACATATCACTCTGAGAAGAGCTGAGGAATGAGGATGGGGCAGTAGCAGCTCGTCTGAGCTCTAGATTTCAGAGGTTGAACACATGTGGGTTTACACGGCTGGCTGATGAACCAGGATAGGGATACTGGTGCCGAGAATGTTTAGAAACTGAGATGTAGCCAGGTGTGGAGGATCAGGCCTGTAATCCCAGAACGTAGAAGACTGAGGCAGAAGGACAGCTTAAGCATTTGAGACCTGCTTAGTCTATATAGTAAATTGTAGGCCAACTCGGGTGAGGGGCAGGGAGGATTCTTTTAAAATCTTTAGAAGTTGCATTTACTTGGGGGAGGGTCTTCCACATGGCACAGTGCTCTGGAAGTCTTCTATTCTCTCCTTCTATAATATTGGGCCCAGGCATCAAGCTCAGGTCATCAGGCTTGGCAGCAAGTTCTTTTACCCACTAAGTCATCTCACTATCCCAAAGAAAGAAATAAATTGAAGAGAGAGTCAGAGAGTGAAGGAAAAAAAGAAACAGAGCTGTTGGCTGGGTGTGTTAACTTGACACACCTGACAAGAGGGAGGCTTAACTGAGGGATTGTCTTCATCAGATTCCCCATGGGCAAGCCTGTGGGGCACATTCTCTCTTTTTTTTCCCTTGTCTTTTTCACACAGGGTCTCCCTGCAGCCCCAGTTGGTCTGGCACTAGTACTTGCTATGTAGACCAGGCTGGCTTTGATCTCACAGAGATCCACCTACTCTGCCTCCCAAGTGCTGGACTAAAGGTGTGTATATCACTATGTTCGACTGGTACGTTCTTTGTTTTAAAATTATTTTAATTTTTTTTTTTTTTACTTTATGTGTATGAGTGTATTGTGTGCATGTATGCAAGCTCACCCATGTCGTGCAATGCCCACGGAGGTCAGAAGAGGGCATTGGATCCTCTGGAGCTGGAGTTAGGGAAGGTTGCTAGTCACCATGTGGGTGTTGGGTTTCAAACCTACTTAGATTCTTTGCAGAGCAGCCAGTGTTCTTAACCAGTGAGCCACCTCTCCAGTCCTATGTGGGCCATATCCTTGATTGCTAAGTGATACAGGAGGGCCCAGCCCACTGTGGGCGGTGCCATTCCTGGGCAGGTGGGCCTGGGTTGTGTAAGAAAAGTAGCTGAGCAGGCCAGGGGAAGCAAGCCAGTGAGCAGTGCTCCTCCATGGTCTCTGCTTCAGCTCCTGCTTCCAGGTCCCTGCCTCGAGTTCCTGCCTTGGCTTCCACTGACGACAGACTGTAAGCTGTAAGTGAAACAAACCCTTTCTTTCCCAAGTTGCTTTTGGTCATGGTAGTTATTACAACAGAAACCAGGCTAGGACACTGAATTTTCAAAATATTCAGGAAAGTTACCAAAATCAGAGCAGAAAAAATTTCAGCTACAGTGAGGTGTCCACTGAAGAGAAAGAACGCAGCCAGCATGTGCAGGTCCTGTGTGGAGCAGCTACAGATGTCCGCAGCAATCAACGCAGGAAGGAGAGTGAGAAGACTTTAGAGCAACAGTTGCTGCCGAGAGGACCCCATCCCTCTCTGCATCTGAATCAGAGACTCAGAGGACAGTGAGGCTGAGCTTCAAGAGAGGAGCTGGGACTCCACTCAGGCAAGGGTCTAAGGCAGGACAGAAGTATGTTAAATAAGCCAGACCTGGTGGGGCATTCCTGCAATTTCAGTACTTAAAAGGCTGAGGGAGGATGGTTTTGAGTTCAAGGCTAGCCTGGTCTATAAGATCTTGTCTTCTCTACCTCCCCACAAAGACTGCATGAGGAACAGAAAAAATAATATTAACTATGGAGTGGGGTGCTGGAAGAGACAGTCAAAGGCTTGGGCATTGGGGTCATGTTCTCTGGAGGAGTGCTTCCTTAGCACAAAGACGGCCCTAGGTTCCATCTCTTGCACTACCCGCCCCCCCCCCCAAAAAAAAGTTTGGGGAGGAAAGAATGTGAAGGGGAAACTGAAAAATTAAACATGAGGTACTTTGCAGAGAGTCCAGTAGGGTTGACTGACTAGGTGTGAGTTTCCCAGACACTCCCCAGTGCCAACCCAGCTCTAATTCAGTCATCAGCAATTCATACCTGTAACATGCATGTTACTGGAGTTCTGGCAGCACAGAGGCTCTAGGCACAGAAGACAGCATTTGGTCACAGGCATTCAAAGGCTGTTTTCCCAGCTAAGATTTAATTTGAGGTTTATTTAATGTAAGATTAAAACTGAGGTTAATTTGTTGTTTTCTCAAGCAAATTCTATTCTCTCAAAAGAGGGATTTATTCTTTACATTGTTTGAAAGACTATAACTGGAAAACAGAAGTCTGAATGCAATTTCCTACTCTGTACAAAGAAGAAATACTTGTTGGTACATCATATTTTCTGTGAATGTGGAGATGATTTTTTAAAATTTCTCTTTGTTTTAAATTTTTTTAAGTTATTTTTATTTTATGTCTATGAGTGTGTTGCCTGCATGTGTGTACGGGCACCCAGGCCATGGATGCCCTCAGGGGTCAGAAGAGGGCATCAAACCCCCTGGAACTGGAGTTATGGATGGTTGTCAGCTGCCATGTAGGTGTTGAAAATTGAACCCAGGTCCTCTGTAAGAGTAGTCAGTGCTCTTAGCCGCTGAACCATCTCTCCAGCCCCTTGAATTCTCCTTGTAGATACACATGTGCCCATTTTTAAAAAAATTTCTGGAGGGCAGGGGGAAGAATGATAAAGAACTCAGTCCCTACAGTTATTCAGGCTTCATACTCAGGATTGAGTGCAGTTTCTAGATGCTTGCCTGGCACATTTGAACCTGTGGGTTCAATCCTCAGCACTGCATAAACTGAGTGTGGTAGTGTATGGCTATAATCCCAGTACTCAGGAGGTAGAGGCAGGAAGGCCAGAAGATCAAGGTCATCCTCAGCTATGTAGTGAGTTTCAGGCCAGCCTGGAATACATGTCTCAAAAAAAGAAAACAAGATGGTGTGTGTGTATATATATATATATACATATATATATATCACCTTGTCATTAAAAAATTATATTGTATGTATGATATGTATAAGCAAGCACTAGTGTGACAAAAAGTGTCTGTGGAGGTCAGAGGAACTTTCAGGAATTGGTTCTCCCCTTCTACTATAGGTTCCAGGGATGGAGCAGAACTCAGGTGGTCAGGCTTGCAGAGCAAGTGCTTCTTCCTGCTGGGTCTCATCTGGTGCTGTTGACCTCATGGATATGGCTCCTGTGCAGTCACAGGGTTGAACTATTGGAAGTTGGGGACCGCATACATGGTAAGTACTTACATGACAGGGATATTTTTCTGAGTTGAAGTGAAAAGACACTCATTTGAAGTCCTTTAAAGGACGAATACAATAGTTACAGCACACACAACATGTGAAAACATTTTATTTAAAGGATATGAAAAATATACACATAGAAAGTCCCTCGGAGGTGCAGTTAAACGGTTCTGAAAATGACCAGCAGATCTGGGACAGGGAGGAGGCAGTGACTTGTGTTCATTTAACAAGTTGCAGCCAGCAACAACTAAAGGGTCCATTGAGTGTTTTTTGAAACCAGAACAATGTAGCATTTTAGTCTGTATGACATCAGTTTTTAAAAATAGCTGCTTTCAGCAACCGATATGGGTTCATAATGAAAACGTTTTTTCATTTCTTTTGGGAAGAGGGTGGGGAAGATTGGGGGTAGGAATGGCCAGAGTCTAAGTGAGATAAATGTGCTAATTGTACCCAGTCTCCAAGTAAATAGAAGTGTAACTGGCACCAAGCTGCAAGATCACGTGTCCATTCTCTCAAAAAAAAATATTAAGCAATGAGTCTATTCCATTGTTTGGCTCTATGTCTGGTAAATCAGTAACATCATGTATTTTTATGATTAGTGGACGTTAGGAGATTAGGAACAATAGTTGGTTACCATTCAGCATTCTATAGATGCTTCTATGAGAACTTCGATGGGCAGGCTGAAGGTGTGGCCAGAACCAGGGTGGGCTGAACAGATGCTGAAAGCTGGCTCCCACCCAAGGCAGCCTCCTCCACGGCAGGCAGATGGTCCTGTGCTTCAGACCCCCTCTATGCCCCTCAGCTTTCTACCAAGGGGCATGCAAATCTCACTGTTTGCTAGTGACACAGAAACCTTATAGCCCCAGTGGCTGTCAGCAGAGTTTCCTGGTCTCAGGGCTCCCAACGCTGACCATTTCTCAGATTCAAACTCCTGGCTTTGAACATGAAGCTGCAAAGGGTCTAGTGGTGGGCTTGTGGGACTGGATGAGCAGAGGCTAGAGCCAGCCCCTAAGAGTCCCTTCAAGTTCAGCCCCCTGGGAGCACTAGCTCCCAACATCAGGGCTGCTGCTGTTTCAGAAGGCTTGGCTGTCCTTAGAAAAGGCAGGAGAGTGCAGTTCTCCCTCCTGTATCTCTCCCGTTGCTTCCTCTCTCTCTCTCTCTCCTCTCTTTCTCTTTCCCTTTCTTTCTGACCATGCCTTCTCCTCCCAAATATATAAGGATATAAGTAATATCCTCAAATTTACAATCCTCCTGCCTCAGCTTATGGAGTACTGTGAGTGCAGGGGTGTGCCACCAGCTTCTTCCCTCTCTCTTTTAGAACTTAACATTGTGCCAGCCACTGGGTACAGACTGGCTGGAATTATCTCTGATAATGAGCATGGTGGCATAGGTCTTTAATTTCAGTATTCTGGATGCAGAGGCAGGCAGATCTGTGTGAGTTCAAGGCCAGCCTGATCTACATAGCAAGTTTCAGGCTAACTAAAATTACATAGTTACTCTGTCTCAGAGAAAAAAAAAGTTCCTGCATTGATCAGGCACAGGCTTCCCTCTTTCTCTCTCTGTCTTCTCCTTACTTCCCTTCTTCTCCTTTCTGATTGGGTTTCACTATGTAGCCCAGGCTGGCCCTAAACTCAGGATCCTCTTGCCTCTGTATTTCAAGTGCTGGGATTACAAAAGTATGCACCAACACATCTGGCTTGTCATCGTTTCTTACACAGTATGGTATAGCCATTGTTTGGATAACATTTACATTACATTACATATATTATAATCCAGAGATAATTTAAGCACATGGGAAGATATATGCAGATTTTATGCAGATATGATGCCATTTTATAGAGGGTACCAGACATTCCAGGATTTGGGTATCTTCAGGGATCCTGATACCCACTCCTTGATGGTACTGGGGTTGACTGTACCAGACTGATGGCCTTGCCAGGTCTTTCTGAGAGTCCATGTCCATTCTGCTGTAGGGCTGATGATTTAGCCACTTTTCCTCCACCTATTTTCCCTATTTGAACTACTGAGGAACTCTTAGTTGTACCATACCGTGTGGTAGTATGTGAGCCAGAGGACTGGCCCTAGGAGAGATTGTGGCCCTAGAATCAGAACTCTGACTTCTTGAGTTCGCATCTTGGCTACACATTTTACTAGCTCTGTGGTCTTTGGCAAGTTACTTAACCACCCTGCATCTCAATCTACTCATATATACTGAGTTTTTGAGACAGTGTGTCATGTGGCCAGCATGGTCTCAAACTCTGTGTCATGAATTTCTCACGGTGAGGCTTGGCCTTCAGCCCCACCCCACACCCAGGTTTGAACTGACAGGGCAGACAGAGAGCACTCTTTGGAAAAGTGGATTTATTTCAGGGTACTTACAAAGGATCCATCCCCGGACAAGAGGGAGATGGAGGTGTTGTATGGGGGGGCTGCACCCCAGAACACACACGTGAGCATGGCGCCCTCGCTCTGCACCCGCCTCTCTCCTTCCCAGCTTTTCCTGTGTTTCTGCTAAACTTCCCCCCCTCAAGTCATTGGTTAGTTGGATGTCAATCACATTTGGAAGTCCATCTCTTATAGCAGACAGAGAGAAAACTGCTTTTCTATGCAACAAACTCAAACTTGTAGACAAGTATAGCCTTGAACTCATGAACTCTGCTTTCACCTCCCAGATGCTGGATTACAGGTATGAGCCACCACACCCAGTGAATCTCATTTATAATAGAGATAGATAATGCAAGCACTGTTCTCCAGACAGCTGTTGTCAGGACTAGATGACGGCCATGTTTGTACTCTGGATCACTCAGTGATCTGTGAGTCCCAATGCAATGCAAATGCTGGGCTAGCAGTCATCGTACTGTGTTGTTTATGGAATAATGACAAAAGAAAATCTGTACATATTTACTACAGACTGGTTATGTTTCCTAAGCATTTTCAGTCTGTGGATGGTTGAATCCTTGGATGCAGAGGCTGTAGATGTGGAGGGCCCGCTGTTTGGAGGGTACTCAGATGCTCTGTGTGGAGTCTGTCATCCAGCAGACCAGCCTGGCAACAGTTCCCTGCCAGTGAGCACAGCAGCAAATGTGCCGTGAAGAAATTTGCTGTGACCGATTCCAGTGATAATTGGATCAGATTCTTATTAGGTGCAGATTTCAATAAAGCTGCAATGTTAACTTCATGTTCAAGTGAACAAGCCTGTTTTGCAAAGATAAATGACACAGTATTAAATTAGCATTGGATATTGACCCCTGGAAGGATATAGGTTAAACCCAGGGTTAGGCTGTCTTGAACTAGCAAACAGAACCTTGAAATTATGAATGTCACTGTGCATAGCATATTATGTAAACAGAGGCTCTCAGCCTTTTACAGAAGTCAGAACACGTAAATCAGTTTCAATAAAGAGCTGCATCTGAATCTTCAGGGTCTTACTTTTAAATATAATCTGTGTAGTCAGAGACAGTGGTACAGGGCTGTCATCCCAGCTACTCAGGAGGCTGAGGCAGAAGGATCTCAAGTTCAAAGCCTGCCTGGGCAACTTGTGGAGGCTTTGTCTAAAAATAAAAAAATGTTGGGTTGGAGATGTGGCTCAGTGGTTAAGAGCACTGGCTGCTCTTACAGTAAACCCACATTTAGTTCCCAGCACCCTAATGGCAGCTAACAACTATCCAAAACTCCATGTCCAGGAGATCTGATGCCCTCTTCTGGCCTCTGTTTACATTTCATGACACAGGTACACTTTCATACATGCCTACACATAAGATAATAAATTTTAAAAATTAAAAAGTATTACAAGAAGGGGTGTAGCAACTCCTAGTAACACACATACAATCTGAGTTAATTTATTCAAACAGACTAGCATATTAAATTAATGACTGTGCTTGTTACTTTTCTTGTCATCGGACAAAATATCTGTGAAAACAAACTAAGGGAGAAGAGATTTACTTTGGCTCACTGTTTCAGAGGATACAGTTCATCCTGGCTGGGGAGGGCTGGCAAGAATGGCTCTGTCCTTGGTGGTAGAAGTATGCTCTGAGTAGTTCTCTCACTGGAGTGGTCATCCAACCAGCAGAGACTGGAACAGCATAGGGTAGAACCCTGAAAGCCCAACCTTAGTGGCCTACATCCAACAGCTAAGCCAAAGGTTCTACAACCTCCCCACACCATACCACCAGCTGGGGACCAGGCGTCTCAATGCCCAGGCTATAGAGGATGTTTCATATTTAAATTCTGGCAGTAACACAGATTGAAAGATGATGGTTTCACATGGTAGTTTACATTCAAGATGTACATTTTACCATGGTTCTGGAGTTGCATAAAAGGCATAATGAAATTATCTCTTAAGTAAATATTACAAGTTTCGACTTCAATCTTATTGTTCATTTGAAAGTTTTTTGATGGGGATTTTAAAAATTATTTATTCAGTGTGTGTGTGTGTACATGCGTGGACATACATGTGCTATAGTGTTTGTGTTGAGGTCAGAGAATAAGTTATGGGAGTCAGTTCTCTCTTCCACTATGTGGGACTGAGGATCAAACTCAGGTCATCAGCTCTGGCAGCAAGCACCTTCACCCTCTGAGCCATCACAGTCACCTTGGGATTAAACAAATCTTGTGTGTGTGTGTATGTGTGTACATACCTGTTCATGTGTGTGAATGCAGGAATGCGGGTGTACATGCCACAGTGCACAGCGGAGATGAGAGAACAATCTTGGGTTGGGTCCCCACCTTCTACCTTTCTTGACACAAGATCTTTTGTCACTTGCTGCTTCATATGCTGGCTTTCTGGCCCTTGGGCTTCTGGGAATTCTCCTCTCACTGTTTTCATCTCATCCTAGGAACACTGGGATTATAGATGCGCGTTACCACGTCCAGCTACATAAGGGTTCTGAGAATCTGAACTCGGGTTCTGTTACTTACGCGACAAGTATGTTACCCACTGAGCCATATCGTTATTCCCCTTGTTTGGGATTTTTTTTTTTTCCTGAAACAGGGTCTCATGTAGCCCATGCTGGAGATGGTCTTGAAGGTCTTGAACTCCTGATCCTCCTGCCTCTATTTCCCAAGTACCTGGACTTTCAGCTACTGATCCTGAACATTTGAGAGTTGTTGATTTTCAGTTATTCCATTCCTTGAGAACCAAGGTTAGGAAACTTGGCTAAGACTATTTATGGACACCCAGAGCAGTTTTTCTTTGTGGGGGCAGGGTGAGAGTATTGGGAATTGAACCCGGGCCTTAGCACACTAAATCTGTATGGTACAATGGTTCTACCTGCTGCCCCTTCACCTGTCAATCATTTCTTGCCTGTCCTTTTTGAATGGCTCTGTCCCTGGTGCTCACATATTAGCAGCAAACGCTTTCACTTTCATCTTGGGAACATGCAGATAAAGCACTCAAAAGTGCAAGCAAGCTGCAAGTGACAGAGAAGGCAGTATCCAGTCATCTGGAGTGTGGGAAGGTAAGCATTTTTAGAGGATGGCACTCCCATCCTAGAGTCAGGGTGTCACTGGTAAGAAAACAGAGATGGGTGCCTGAGAAGAAAGCAGCAGTCGGTTGAAGTGAATGAATGCAAGAAACACTAAACCATTCTTCTGTTTCTTTATGGTGCTGGAATAGAACCCACAGCCTTGGCCATACTAAGCTATAATATACTGAGCTATGAGCTCTATTAGCCTCTGCCTAATTCTTGAATTTCTCTTTCATTTGTCCTTCCTGTCCTATCTTTTCCTAGAACCCCGACAAACATGCAACATTTGTTTTCCTGGGAGAAAAGGGTCTGGTTTATAGTGCTTGCCAATTTCCATGGTGTAAATAGTCCCGCCCTGGGGGATTCCTAATTCCCTCTTGATGTCACTGAGCAGAGATGAAGAGATGGCCAATAGCCATCACCATGCAGATTTCTACCAGCCAGACACAGCAGGAGTAAAGAGCTATTAAGGGAAAAGGTGGCAGGAGACTGTTTCCAGTCGTGTCAAGGCATCTGCTTTGATCTTTAAAACAACAGATAAAAGACTTAGAGAGGGGTAGATAGGACAGCCAGTGCTGGAGTCAAACAGGCTGCCCTTAAATGAACTTACCCTTGGGAAAGCTACCATTGATTAAGGAGAATCAAGGTACTGTTAAGGTAGGTGCTGGAAAGGCCCCGTCCTCCCCAGGCCTTAGCGATCACTTGATATGGGAAGAGAACATCTCTCCTGCAAGTCTCTGCTGGAGCCGCGCCAATCTGGGTGAATTTGTTCTCATTCCCTGGGTGGGAAGAGAAGCCATCTGTCTCTACAATCTGGATTCTCCTGCTTTGTATCACTGAGGGCCTGGATTTTTTTCCTGATATCTTTTGCTATTATATGAAAAAAGAAGTAAAAATAGACCCATGGGGAGGGAGGAGCGACCAGACTATGGGGAGAAGTCAGGAGGTCTTGGAGGACTGGGGGAGGACGGCAGATACTAGGGGCCTGACAGGTGCCCAGTCCCCCATTTTCATGTCCTCCAGGCATAGGAAGTGTCAGGAAGCACTGTGGAGTGCGAATAACATTAGGTCACCTGGAAGGATGTGGCCCTGTCACATCAACAGAGTCAAGGGACCTTAGAGGACAGGATGCACAGCAGAGTGGCAGCACTGGAAAGGCAGAGAAGAGCTTTTAGCCTTCTGCTTCCTAGCCAAGTTGGGCTTTCACGCACTCCCAGTTAAGAACTTCCGGGACAGTGTAGGCTAACCGTTACATTATGCTTACCTGTAAATTCCCTCACTGGATGTAGATCATTCTAGACAGCATTGTACCTCCTCTTGGCATTCTTTAGTTAGCATAACACCTAGCTCCTCTCTGTTATATGAAGCCCTGCCTTGTGGAGAAAGCCACTGCTTCTGGGAAGGCTGGGAAATGGAGCCTCTGTTGAATAGTAACCTGCATGGCTACACCCTGGGGATTTGAGACAAAGGTGGAAAGGGAGAAGGGGCAGTTAAGGCAGGCAGATCCCACACTCTCACACCCTCCTTTCTAGAGGGAATATATAGCTCCTTCTCCCTTCTGTGTTCCTCCGCTCTACACAGAAGCTGTTGCCAGTGTCTTCACGTCTTAAACGGAGGCAAACAGTGATGACTTGAGTTTCTCATCCCAGAGGAAGAAACAGCATCTTTCTCCGCCTTCTACACTCCTGCTCTTCTTCTCCCATGTTCTAGTCTTCTCACCCTGCCCCCACCCTCCTCACTGGTCACAGGGCTGTTCTCCGAACTGCAGACAAATGGGGATTGTCCTGAAAATGACCACAGAGTCTGTGCATTGCTCCCTCACAGTCCCTGCAGCAAGTCACTTGTTTTTTGTTGTTGTTCAAGGGAAGTGACTGGAAGGAAAGGGGAGCACAAAGGGGAGCACTCCACAGCTTGGGGTCTGCTCCACGGCTATTGAGGTTTTCATTGGGATGTGGAATGTGTTGATTTCACTAAATGTTACAGAGTGCTCTTGTCTCAAGATACCCAGAGTAATCAGAATATGGAGAATTAATGTTACCTTTATACAGAATATAAAACTTCTGACTTTTGAAACAAAAGATGGAAGAGGCAGTAAGCTGTGGGGTGTGGCCAGGTCAAGGTCATAGCTTTTTTTTGCCAAGCTTTCTGTGAGAGAACCGAGGCAGGAATTTCTGCGGGTTGGCATGGCAAGGTTCTGGTCAAACGCTAGTGCTGGGTTAGATTCTGGAGGGAGCCGGCTGTACACTCAGCTTCACTGTGACTTGAGAATGTTTACACACAGCAGCATTTTAGCACAAGATAACCCGTGGGAAACTCCTTTAAACAGGATAGGGCTCACAGCCAGAACTCAGTAATCATTCCTTTTCCTGGGAGGGGGGGAGGGAAGTAAAGAGAAGGGGGAGTAATAGTGGAAGGGATGAGGCAGTTTCAAGTAGGTTCTTACCAACGCAGTAGCTGAATTCCATCACAGCCTTGGCAGAAGGCGAGCTCACCATCCATTCTGCTTGATCACGCTCTGTTCCGAGACCAATTCTATGCAGCAAACGTAGCCCATTTGGAAGATGTTACATAGGCAGGAGTTATTTTTTAAACCATTGAACTCTAAACACTGTTTTTGTGTGGTGGAGATGGGATTCAGAGTTAATAATAAACTTGAAATCATTTTAAGATAATTGAATTTTGATATTATTTCATTCTCTGCAAAGGAAACTGACACGTAAAAAAATTTCAGTGAAAAGGCTGGAGATGTGGCTCAGTGGTAGGCTCGATTGCCTGCCATCTTCAGTACCAGAAAACCAAAACAGGTAAGGGAGCTGGAGGGAGGGCTCAGTGGTTAAGAGCGTGTGCTGCTCTAGCAGAGGACCAGGGTTCGGTTCTCAGAATCCATGTCGGGTGGCTCACAACCATCTAACAACTCCATCTCTAGGGTATCTGACACCCTCTCTGGCCTCTGTGGACACTCATGAGTGCGTACCTTCCCCACCCCACAAACACGTAACACTTGAAAAGAGAATTCAAAAAGGTATGAATTCCAGTGACTGCCTTATGCTGCTGACCACTATTTCCTCAACTCCTCTTAATTCCAATCTCGCCGACCTTCCAAAACAGAGACAAAGCTTTGACAGTGTCATCATGATCTAGTGATGAGCTCTGTGACCATCACTCAATGCTTGTGTCCGCAAGGCTAGGACAACTCAGGGTTCCCTGTCTGCCCAAAGGATCTGCACACAGAAATACCTGTGTCTCTTGCTCCCACAGCCTGGTGCCCTAGACTTCTGCCTCTTGTTACATGTGGATATTCCAGAGCAGTCTTAGCAGGAGGAAGAAGAATTCAGATGACTCAGAGCCTCACTGCTGCTGCGCACACACACTGGAGGCTGGGGAGAACCGGGATTTGATTCTCCTGCACCCTGTTGGGTAGCCTCAGGGAAGAAGGGGGAGTGAAGGTTGTGTGGGTGTTAGATGAGCTTGTGTGGAAAAGTCAGCTGCAAGCTGCATGGTGGCACACATCTGTAGTCCTTACTTCTAGAAGGAGGGAAGGTCACTTGAGCCACGAGTTAAAGGCAGAACTATAGGCCACCCTGGGAAAGATAGTGAGACTCTGTCTCAACATAGCATCGACAATGTGTGCACTTGATCTTGGCTCTCTATTCTCTAGGAATCCCAGAGAACAGCTCTAGAGGGCTTGGCACCTTGGCATTCATTATCATACATTCACCACCACACCAGAACAGAACCCTGGTCCTCTGCCAGAGCAGTATACGCTCTTAACCATTGAGCCCTCTCTCCAGCTCCCTTACCTGCTTTGGGTTTCTGGTACTGAAGATGGTAGGTAATTGAGCCTATCACTGAGCCACCTCCCTGACTCTTTCACTGAAATTTTTACATGTCGGCTTTCTTTGCAGACATGTAAAACAACACCCAGCACTGAGTTCTGGGGACTCTAAATAAGGGTAAAGTGCATATGACCAACCTTTCTGCTTCTGCTTCTCTTCTTCTTTTTTGAGTCAGGGTCTCATATAGCCCAGGCTGGCCTGGAACTCTCTTTGTAGCCAAGGATGACCTTGAACTTTTGATCCTCCTACCTTCACATCCAGAGGGCTGAGATTATAGGTATTCACCACCACACAAGTTTATGCAGTGCTGGACACTGAACCCAGGGCTTTGTGAGGACTAGGTAAACACCTTACCAACTGAACTTAAACCCTCAGCCCTGAACTCAGGACTTTGGGCTTACCTAGTTATATTCTTGTAGGATCCACTGGCCTAGTTTCCTGGACCCTCTCTGCTTGTGAAATCACTGCCTTTCTGGGAAGCCAGGAGCTCATTTCCAGAGTTCCCTCCTGTGGGTATTGATCATTAAATAAACCTGACACCATCTTGTTCCGGTGAGCAAAAATGTTTCCGTTGCGGTGACTCCAAATGCGCTGAGAAGCAGTCAGTCTGGCTCTGAGTCCTGACAGTCTCTCTAGGTAGAACTGTTCCCTTCCATCCCCCATCAACCCAAGGCTTAGAATCCAGGAAGAAGCACAGACATCCTTCAGAGTGCAAGGATTCCATCCATGGCAACGGCAGTATTTTTTAGTACGGCAATATCACCTGAACAAATAGACTCTTAGTTTTTAAAGAGTGGGCCCAAATTTGGTGGTTACTAGTTCCCCTAGCCATCCATTAGAGCTGTCTGTCTCCCAGAACTGTGCGGATAGAACTCTCTTGTCCTCTCAACCTGTGCAGATAAGCTTTCTGTGCCGATGGAACTGGCTCAGAAGTCTGTTTCTTCCACTGCCCCCCATCCGTCCACACCCATAATTTATTCAAAATGGTTTCTCCAGCATCATTGGGGAAGTACAAGTTCAAGTTTGGCTCCACCCTTATCTCAATAAACCATCCAGTTTCTTCATCTGTAGGGTCTCATGCATCCAAGGTCACACGTCCTTCCCAATTTACAGTTTCCAATGAGTGGGTGCAATGCTATGGTGCTTTGTGTTAATTCCCAAGCATACCCACATTCATTCTTTTTTTTTTTGGTGGAGTACCAAACTGAGGCTGCCAAGGAGACACCTGAGTCATCAAATCCAAGAGTGCATGGTTTTTCAGGGGTTAATAAGTCATTAGTTCATTAGTCCAGATTTTGTCCATTAATAAAAGTTATTTGTACAGGTGACCACTGCTGCTCAGGCTATCCCATGCAGCACCAGGACTGGAAATACATCTCCCAGGCTATCCCATGCAGCACCAGGACTGGAAATACATCTCCTAATATCTTTTGTTTCCTTCAAGGTAGGAAGAGAGGGGGTGGTAGGAATCAGTTTGCTGAGTCTGGGCGGACTTGGCGATGTGGAATTATTCTGTGTGTGGATGGAGGCACACAACTTGGCCACTGACTGCAGGATTACCAGTCACCTGTAGAACTAGGGAGAGTGTCAGCCACACAGCCCTTTCTCGGCCTGGCGCGGCAAGGCCACAATGCAAATCACTTCCAGAGCATTGATATGATTCCAGGAGACCTATTATCCAAGTACAGGCTATGTTCTCCGAGCCTCATCTCTTCCGGCAATTGAAGACTTGTTCTAATAGCCGCACCTCACCTTGAGGACCCTTATGACTCAGGCTTGCGGGGCCTGCTGCGAGATATTTCATATCCCAAACTCAACCACAAACTTTGCCTCATCGTGAGGTCAGGTGGGTTGTTTCCTCACGGGGCACCAGATCTGTCCTGAGGAGGATTCTGATTCTGCGGCATTTAATATTTTGGATTTTCAGATCTAAGGCGCTCAGTCTGTACATAGTATTTAAAATTAATAAGGATTTGGCTCACCTGATTGTGGATGAGAAGCATTCTACCAGAGTTCAAACAGGCTTAGCAGTTCCTGAGAGCTAGCTCTTGGTTTGTTTCCTAGGTATCAGTTCTGCCTTGGATTATTAACTTTGCAAGTTTCTCAGAGATTAAGGACAATTTTATATAGGGAACACCTGGTAGAAGGAATCAGAAGCCTTCAGAGCTACTCCTAGCTCATCCTCAGTTGCTTACTGATTCACTAGGGAGACAAGATAGAAATGAACAAGACTGTAAGGACTGAGCATTAACACTGAATGGGAGCGCTGATGTGTATTTTAGAGATGCATTTAGAGGATATCCACATTAAGAAAACCTGACTAATGAATATTCTACAAAGGGAAAAGATTTAGATTAAGCAAGGACATGGCCCATCCTTAGTAACAAAATTCTCTTTATTATTATTTTTATTTTATGTCCAAGTACACTGCCTGATTGCAGGTGGGTGCACCCATGTCATACAGTGCCCATGAGGGTCAGAGGAGAGCAGATGATCCCCTGGAACTGGAGTTACAGACAGTTGTTAGCCACCATGTGGGTGCTGGAAATCAAACCCAGGTCCTTTGCAAGTGCTTCAACACTGAGCCATCTCTCCAGCCCCAAGTAAAAAAATTCTTTGTCCCAAACCCCTCCTTAGTATTAATTGTAGTTTGTGCTATATTCTGTCCTCCTAGGTCCCTAGTGAAATGAATAATATCTTAAGGTAATATGGATGGGTGAGTGGGTTGCTAACTTCCATGACTGGAGAATGGCATCCTAGGGTTTATCAAACAAAATAAGCATGCTATTCAACATGCATACACATCATTACTATGTGTGTGAGACCAGTTCCAAAGAGGTAAGCTTCTGCACATTCACATCGTGGAGTAAGCAGGCTCCCAAGAGCGTATTCTTTGATGATCAAGCAGGAGTGTTGCTTTGAAGCATGAAGTGCCATAGGTCAATGGCAGTCATCATTGTAGGGTGTTATTGGAAAATTGTAATTTCATGTTGCTGGAGTGTGAAATACACCAGCCTTGACCTAATAATGCTCGTTTTAATAACTTGGCTAATCAGACGGGCTATTACTTGTGCTTTTGTCTAAAGAAGTGCCTTTGCTGCCTTACTTTAGAGAAGTAAAACTCCGCAGAGTTTGTGGGCTGGAGCAATTTGGGGGTTCAGAAATGTGAGTCAAGAGGTATGGTTCCAAACTGGGTATGATGGTGCTCACCTGTTACCTCAGAGCTTGGGAGGTAAAGGCAGGAAGATCGGAAGTTCAGGGTCATCCTTGGCTACATAGGCAGTTTGAGACTAGCCTGGGTTACAGGAGATTTTGTGTCAAAAACCAAAACCAACTAACCAACCAGTTAAATAAGCAAGTCTTATTTATGTTTATGAACAGCACCCATCTTTCAGAGAACTCGTTTTATTGTTTTGTGACTGCTTTCATGTATCTGTTTATAAAAGGCGCATCCCAGTGTAATTTCTTGCTTTCTAGGATATTCTAGAGGATGTTTTTGTCTATGAAGTACTTTGAAATATGAATATGTGTCTTTGACTATATTATTTATTTATTGAGTGGTGAGACCATCTTGAAATACATTACTTCAGTTTCTAACTACAAATGAATGGCAAATTAATAATAATGTTAAGCTGGGTGTTGGACTGGCAACATCAACAGGGAGAATCTCCCAGAAATGTCTCCTGTGGTCTATTGTAGAATTACTTAGGGAACATATTTCATTTACAATGTAGAGCTGGTGGGCTGACTTAGCAGGTAAAGATACCTACTGCTAAGCCTGAAGACCTGAGTTTGTTCCCTAGAACCTACATGGTGGAAGAAGATAACTAACCCCTAAAAGTTCTCCTCTGATCTTCACATGTACTCCATTGCAGATGTGTTAGCCCCATATACACATACATACACATATATATGTACATATATATAAAATGCAAACACACACTAAATAAGTAAATAAGCAGCAAAAAAGAAAGTTTAAAAAATATGTCAAGATCCCAAGTCAAGTCTACTGAATCTGTGTGTGTGTGTGTGTGTGTGTGTGTTTGGGGGGATGTGGTGATTAGTAATCTGCTTTGGACAAACTCTGCTGATGAATCTTGCTCATGTTAGTGTTTTAGAGTCTCTGGTCTAGTTCTTGGAAAACCAAATAGCACAGAGCCCAAAGGATCATCCGTGAATTGCATGATAAGAGGTGGCATCAGAGGGCTGTGCTAGCTTAGTACTTAGGCCTGAATGCAGAAAGCTCCTGTGTGAGTTTCTTCTCTGGGGAGGAACATCTGCCTGAAAGTGCTGGACCACAGCCAGGCAGCTCAGGCTGGGTCCCAGCCTAGTGCTCAGTACAGGCTGACAAACTCAGAGGTGGGAAGGATATGCTCTCTCTAACCTCTACTGGCCTCATCAGCCTTCAGAGCTCAGTTGTATTTCCTCTGGGAAGTCTTTTGTTGCCTTTGTTTCTCCTATCTGGGAAGTAATTTTATTTGCTTGCTTGTTTATTTACTTATTTATTGAGACAAGTGTAATACGTAATCGATTGGTAAATTGTCATGTGCTGTGTAAGCTTACTGAGAACTGACTCTGGGAGCAAGCCAGACGCCCCTTGTCTCCTCCAAAGCCTCTTGTTTTGGGTCAGGCTGACTCCCTGGCTCTGTAATGGGGAAAGGGAGAACAGTAACCAGCAAAGGGTCTTAAAAACATTGCTTCCTTGAGAAGAGCTGTGAGTACACAACTTCCTACACAGGCTACTGTTGCTTATCACTTGGTATAAAAATGCCTTCAGTGGGAATGCAAAACCAGAAGCTCATCCACAGAGAGAAAGCTCAACCAAGAACTCCAGCTGACTGCTTCAGTTTCCCGAATTTCTGCTGGAAGTTGTGAGTCCCCGATTCGATGATGTCACTTGTGCTTGCTGCCCAAATCAGGCCACTCTGGGTATCTCTGCTGGATGTTATAAACTGCTGACTTGATGCTTTGGGTCTGGCTGCTGAGTCTCTCTATCATTTGCTATTTGTTTTTTTTATTTGCTATGTACTTAATAAGCTCAGTCGTTCAAAGTCAAAAGTTACGAGATATCATTCTCTAGACCATATAAAGCACAACTGGTGTAGTCAGCAGGACCTATGTGCTGCCACTTCTGGGTCCAAGAGTTAATATTACAAAATTGAAAATGGAATGTAGGGGATGATGATAAGACCTGTAATGAGTGAAGCCAAAAGCCTCACCTGGCCTCTCAGGCCTTAGAAAACTGAGAGTCACTCATTTGAAAATGGAAGTATGCCCGGTGTAGATCATCCTCTGGTCTGGGCAATACAGCGGTGTCTCGTGTATTCTAGGCTGGTCTTGAACTTGCTGTGCAGATAAGAATGATCTTGAACTTTTGATTCTCCTGCCTCTACCTCCTGAGTGATTTTATTTTTGTCACTGAAAAATTATTTTTAGATTTTTTTAAAGCTATGTATGTGTGTGTGTGTCCTCCCTTAAGGGGGACTTGACAAGGGGACCACCCCCAGGGAGGAGAGTTTACCTCGAGATGATATGCCTTTCTTCCCAGAATTCCTGCCCCTTATTGCAGTCCCTGAGAGACACCATGAGGTTCTGCTGGGTCTGCATGCCGTCCCTCAGAAAGCCACATCTATTTCTTCTTCTTTTTTCCTTCTGTTCATTTCTTTTGAATGTTGGCCAGAGTCTAAGCATGCTTTTAAACTCCCTAACTCGTGCTCTTTCTCTAAAGCTCCCTTCCCACTGTGTGACTGCCTGCTCCCATGTGGCTGACCTGCATCCAACCTATCTTCTGCATTTTCCTCTTCCTCCAGGCAGCTGTGAGTTTTATAGTTTGTCTGTCCTGGGGTTTTCCTTTTAAACTATCATAATTTCTCCTAAAGTTTCTGTTTGAGTCAGATCTTTGTCCCTGTTTGTTTTGTGTCTGCTCTTAACTTTTTTTTAATTTTAATTTTTACTTAAATTTTTATTTTATGTATATGAGTGTTATACCTGCATGTATGGAAGTGCATGTTATGCAATGCCTATGGAAGTCAGAAGAGGGAGTCAGATCCCCTGGAATTGGAGTTATGGACAATTGTTAGCTGCCATGTGGGTGCTGGGATGTGAACCTGGGTCTTCTGCAAAAGCAGTGCTCTTAACCACTAAGCCGTCTCTCCAGCCCTTAAATATTTTTTTCAAAGACAGAGTCTCATTTGGTAGCTCTGGCTGGACTGGAGTTCACTATATAGAACAGGCTGGCCTTGAATACACAGAAATCTGCCTGTCTCAGCCTCCTGAGTGTTGGGATTAAAGGAGTGTGCTATCAGGCCCAGCTGCTTAAATTCTTTTATTAATGAGATTAAAAACCTTAAGAAGGAACCCCTGTTTTCCTGGTATCATATGATGGCTCTTCTGGGATTTTCAGCAGAAGGAAACACATCTTCCCTGCCTTTTAATAACAGTCTTTAATCATCAGAGAAAACAAACTCATTCCTGCACCCCTAGAAGGCATCACTCATGCTCACAAGGCAAGTCCTTTATGAACTGAGCCATCTCCCCAGGCCTCATGCTTAATATTTTGAGAAACCACCTATCTTTCTGCTTTCCACAGTGGTGCTCTGCTTCATAATTGTGCACTCATCTGTATGATAATTTGGTTGTCTTCCTACTCTGTACGAGCAGGAATCCTGTTAACTTTTGCTCCCTTAGCTTTTCTATTTCGATGTCTAGAATAACGCTTAGGACAGAGCAGTCACCAAACTATTTATGAATTAATGAATGAGTCAGCCCAACAGGCATACAACATTGTAAAGACAGTCTCAGTACTTAATGAGCACCAATTAGCTGGTGACATACACAAGGCTCTAAGTAAATAAGGGAAGGATATAATTATGTATTATAAACTCTGGTTCTGTTTTTAAGCAGTAAAGGAGAGGGCGAAGGAGAGACTCTCGTGGGCGGGAACAGTCAACGATGGGTAAGCTGGAGTGCAGGGGAGGAAGCCAATTTAGGCAGAGGAAATAGTCTGCTCCCCACCCAGCTTTATTGAGGCATAATTGTCAAATAAAAATTACATACGGTTAAGGTGTACAACCTGAGTCTTGATATGCACATACATTTTGAAATAATCACAATTAGCTGATGAGCACACTGAATACCACACATACTTTACATTTTCTTTTCTTTTGTATATAGCGAGAACACTTAAGAGCTAATCCGTTGGCCAATTCCAACTACATAGGACAGTGTTATTAACTATGGCCACTTGTCATTGGAAATTACTCATCCTCTATTGTCAAAACCTCATCTCATTTGTCCCACTCATCAACCCCTGGAAACTATTCTACTCTGCTTCAGTTGAATTCAATTTTTTAAAAAATTAAAATATTTTTTTTAATTTTAAAAGATTTATTTTTTTTTAATTATGTGTATATATATGTGTGTACCTGTGTGGGAGTATGTGTGCATGTTTGCATACCTGCAAAGGCGGGAGGCAAACTCCCCCGCAGCTGGAGTTACAGGCCTTTGTGAGTTGCCCTATGTGGGTGCTGGGAACCCAACCAAGGTCTTCTGCAATAGCATCAAATGCTCTTAACTGCTGAGCCATATCTCTAGCCCTTGAGTTCAACTCTTTAAAAATACTTCACCTGTGTATGAGAATATGAACTATATGTTTTCCTGTGCCTGGTTTATCTGACATAGCATACTGTCTTCCAAATTCAACCATGTGGGTAAAGAAGGCAAGCTTTCCTCTTATCAAAGCTAACTACTATTCTTTTTTTTTTCTTTCTTTCTTTCTTTTTGAGACAGGGTCTCCCTGTAGCCCCAGTTGCCTGTAACTTACTGTGTAGGTCAGGCTGGCCTTGAACTCACAGAGATCTGCCTGCCTCTGCCTCCTGAGTGCCGGGATTAAAGGTATGTGCCACCACACCAGGCTAATACTGTTCTATTGGATACATAGTTATGACATTTTTCTTTATCACTTCAGCTATGGATGGACACTTAAGTTGTTTCTGTGCCTTGGCTGCTATAAACAGTGTTGCAATGGACATAACAATTTAGATCCTTTCAATTTCATTTATTTATTTATTTATTGTGTGTGCGTGTGTGTGTGTGTGTGAGAGAGAGAGAGAGAGAGAGAGAGAGAGAGAGAGAGAGAGAAAGAGAAATCAGAGGACAATCTGCAAGAACTGACTCTCTTGAGGCTGGAGAGATGACTCAGTGGTTAAGAGTACTAGCTACTCTTGCAGAGGACCTGGGTTTAATTCCCAGCACCCATATGGTAGCTAACAACCATCTGTAGCTTCAGTTCCAGCAGATCCAGCATCCTCTTCTGACCTCTATAAGCACTAGGCACATACACAGTGTACATTCATATATGTAAGCCACCACCCAAACCCAAGGAATGATGGTGCCGCTAGTGACCATCAATTAATGAAATTAGACAGTCTCCCCCAGTCATTCCTAAAGGTCAACCTTCCCTAAACAATCCCTCCTTGAGACCCTTTTCCCAGGTGATTCTAGATTGTATCAAATTGAAATCAAAACGAACCATCACTGCCGTCTTGAAGATTAAGCATTGGGCTGGTAAAGGAGAGTCTATTTTATTCCTTCCAGCCAGCACAGCAGGAGCCCAACCTGGGCAGAGTTACTGACAAAACCTACTGCTAGCATCACTAACTGGCCACAGGATCTTTTGCTGCATTCAAGTGGAAATCATGAATTGCAAAGTGAAGCTGTCTTAGTGTCAGCAAGTCTGTGTTAAGGATCCCAGGTGTAAGTGTCCACAGGCTAGCACCCAGGAGTTAGTGTTTCCACTTTGAACTGGGATGGTGGAAACACTACTGTTAAAACACCTTGTACCCAGAACTGGTAACTCTTGGTGGCTGTGGTCCTTTGAATGAGAAATGTCTCCCAAAGGCCCAAATGTCTGAACACCTTGTCCCCTGTTAGTGGCACTGTTTGGGGAGGTTTGGGAGGTGCAGCCTTGCTGAGAAGCATGTCACTGTGGCGGACTTTCAGTTTCATGCATAGCCTTGCCCCAGTTGTTTTGCTCTCTCTGATGTGTTTGTCACTGGTGATATGAGCTCTCAGTTTCTGGCTCCTGCTGCCATGCCTCCCTGCCATAATGGACTCTTATCCCTCTGGACCGTAAGCCCAAATAAACTCCTCCTGTCAGTTGCCTTGGTCATGGTGCTTTATCACAGTCACAGAAGTAACTGACACAGTGGCTTTCTAGAACTCCAGAGACCAGGCCTCGCTCTCCATCTCTCTGAGCTTCCCAATACCTCTGTGGTTCTTTACAGTCTCGCCTCACCACAATCTCTGCTCCCATTTGCTCTCTGAACCTGTTTAGCTGTCTCCTAGATGCTTCTGCTGGGTGTACCTGGGGCGCTGGGAAGTCACTGCCCTCTGTGTTCCCAGCTCAGTCTACCCTACCCCTGGTGAAGATGACAATTGAGCATTAAAGCAACTCCATCAACCCCTTTTGAAACCTCAGCTCGGGGTATGGGTAGGAGGCTAGGGCAAAGGAGGGAGGTCCTCTTTCTGCTCCTGGGAGAGAGGAGTCTGCTAGTAGAACTAGTTAAGCATACATACTAGCTACATCCTAGTTAGCTTTAACTGTCAACTTGACACAGCCTAGAGTCACCAGGGAGGGGAGTCTCAACTGAAGGATTATACAGATCGTGTCTGTGGCAGATTGCCTTGATTATTAATCAGTGTAATCAATGTAGGCGGCCTAGTCTACCGTGGGCAGCAACATTACATAAGCAGGTAGTCTTGGGCTATATAAGGAAGCCAGCTGAGTATAAGTCATCTGTCAAGCTGCCAAACAGCATCCCCCATGGTTTGGACTGTACTTCCTTGGCTGTGACTGAGTTCCCTGGT
Organism: Eospalax fontanierii; assembly: GCA_035773235.1. Classification (NCBI taxonomy): domain Eukaryota; kingdom Metazoa; phylum Chordata; class Mammalia; order Rodentia; family Spalacidae; genus Eospalax; species Eospalax fontanierii. Next base: position 53,554,016 of record CM069542.1, on the reverse strand, counting down.
TAGAGGTCAGAGTACACTGTGTGCAATAGCAAGCAGGTCTTTCGGCTGTTCCCTCAGTGATGGACTGTGTGACCTGGAGTGAAATTCAAAGAAGTCCTTTCCTCCCTAAGTTGTTTCAGTTAGAGTTGTTGCTGTTTCCTTTTTATTGGCAACGGAAATGAAACTAGTGGGGTGGGCGGGCATACTCGTCTCTGGATCCATTGAAGACTGCTGCAAAGGGTCCAGGGCAGCTATGGGCAGTCTTGTCTGGATGAAGCTGCCATGGATGGCCTCGATGAAGCCTCCCCAGTGCAGAGCTGGGTTTGAGACAGAAGCCATGACAGGCATTGTGGCTCCCCTGACTGGAACAGAGTCTCCTCCAGCCTTTGACAGCTGGTTGGGAATCTCTTCCAGGTCTTAGCAGCTGGATCAGAGCCTCCCCAGGCAGCCATGGGATGTTTAGAGCAGCCTGGCTGCCATGGTGACAGCTCCAGAAATCACTAGAAAAGAAGCTACATGATTGACAGATCCCACCGTATGCTTGGAAATAGTGGGCTGAAGTCACTGTTGTTGTGGCACTGATGGACCTTCAGGACAGATGACAATATTGTTCACAGCCCTGTCAGACTTGGGAACAGGAGTGTCAATGCCACTCTGTCCTCTGTTTCTGCCAGACTTGGGGAAATCACTGAGTTTACTCCTGGACCCTTGTCACTGCCCTGAGTACAGGGTCAACAGCCTCAGTGAAGCACTTGACTATCTTCCTGACATTTTTGACATTTAAAGGAAAAAAAAAAGAGTACCTTGCCATAAAAATTAATATTGTTTTCCTTTTTTTCAAACAAGGTCCCTGTTGAGATGAAGCTGTGCCTCACTCTAAGTACTCCATGGTGTTAAATTATATAAAGTAATGCTTTTCCAGGCTGTGCTTTATCCTAGAAGACTCCACTTTACAAGGAGCTTTTGACTCTATTATGAGAGAAAAAGATGACCTTTGGCCTTGGGTAGACCCATTAACTACAGCACCTGTCAGGCATCACCCATCCAGCACTGACTGATGAATAACTGATAAATGACTTACTCCCGGGCACAGGAAAGGAGCCACCTTACAAATTTATTGTGGAGAATTGAAACCATGGAGGCACACGGGAATATTAAAATCAGATTAGGAAAACCAGGCCCAAGAACTTACCAGACACATCAGACCAAGAAAAGCATGTGACTCCCTCATTCAGACCCAATAAAATAATAGACACTTAACACTGTGATGGCATGGTCACACACCAGCCTGTCGTCTGATATCTGGTGCGTGCACCAAGGACCAAGGCGCAGTAGACTCCCTGCTTATCCCAAAGTTTTGGCTGTGGACATGCTAACTCAGCCGCCTGCCCGTTCACCTGCTTCTTCACCTGGACCTGACCTGCTGTTTCTGTTCCTGACTTGATTACTACTCTGGACCTGATGTGGCTCTTCACCTTATAGCCTAACTCTGCTGATTCAGTCTAAAATCCTATCTCTAGCAGCAGCTTCCTCCAGGCTATGGTCTGGGTTGTTATTATCAGTACAGACTCTCTTTTAGTCCACTTCTATATTCTGCCGCAGCCTCTTTAGCATGTACTCATTCATCTATATATACACATCTAGATATATTCACTGTGTGCTGTGTGACCTGAAGTCACCTTGGCCAGGTCACCACGGTAGGTGGGATTAGATGAGAAACTGCCACCATTGTTATTTAGTAAATTTGACATTGTGGAAAGACATGAATTTGTCAGTGTTCTGACATAAGGCATTCACAACAGTCCCAGTTTGTTCAGGCTGACCTTGGATTCTCTATGTAGTTAGGAATGACCTTGAGCTTCTGATCGTGCTTCTACCTGCCAAGTGTTGGAATTACAGACATGTACCTGCATGCCTGGTTTAGAAAGTGCTGAGTATCAAAACTGGGCCAACCGACCCACACGTTCAGTACAAACAAGCCATATTTGACACTACTTACCCTTCAAACAAGTATCTTCAGGGAGGGTTAGGTCATCCTGTTCTGTGTCAGTAGGGAGTCAGACAGAGGCAGGGGCTGGAAAGTGGGGTCGAGGGGGTAGGGTGTAGACTACACCTTCTGCAGAAGTCAGATATACGATGAAACTCAGCCCCTGAAAGTCTGAACTGGAGCTCATTCCAGACCTATGCAAGAGGAAGAATTCTTTCTGTGAGGGGTCATGGCCATGAAAGTCGAATTTACCGTCTTTTGGCCCAGGAGGATAGGCTTCTCTGGTGGCTTGAGTGAGGATGTCCCCCACAGGCTCCAAGTATTTGGACATTTTGTCCCCATTTGGTGTTGCTGTTCGGGGAGGTCTTGGAAGGTGTGGCCATGTTGGAGGAAGGGCGTCACTGGGGGTGGGCTTAGAGAGCTCTTAAGCCTTGCTGGATCTGTAGTCTCTCGCTACTTCTTGTGTCTGCTTGAAGTTGTGAGTGCTTCGTTTCTGCGCCTGCTCCGGCCACCTCTGCTGCTACGCCTCCCCGCCATGAACTGTAAACTCTAATAAACTCTTCCTTTTATAAGATTCCTTGGTTGGAGAGTTTTATCACAGCAACAGAAAAGTAAGTATGCTTCTCAGCTGAAGAATGGCCAAGTCTACAAGAAGGGAGGGCAGTCAGCCTTGCTCTGGGGACGTGCGGAAGGACACAGGACAGAGGTGCTGGAGGCAGGATCAGTGTCAGGTGGAGAATAAACAAGGTGTGTGGGATCCAGGTGTGAAGAAGGAGCCTGCTGGTGGACAGGCTAAAATTTAGTCTGGAGCCAAGCCTTGGTTGAGATTCTGTGCGGGTAGGAGGTTTGAGAATCAAGCAGAGACACATGTTCTCCTAGATCCCTTCTCAAGTGGGTAAGAAAGAAAAAAAACCATTGCTTTAACATTTCAGCTTAGAATTCCTAAGGAAGAGAATGGTTGATTTAACAAAAACCTTGACGGGCCCACTTCACTTGAATGTGGAAACATAGCACCGCAGGCCTGTGTGGCCAGAGGCCAACTGTGAGTCAGACTTAGCTGGCTCTGCAGGAGAAATAAACAGAAGATTTTGACTTTAAGAGCGCTCTGGAAGGACTTTAGGGAAAGGGATGTCTTGATGTGTTCCGGTTTAACAAAATACATGAACTGAATGGCTTGTAAGCAAGAGAATTGTATCCTGTGTAGCCTTTGAGTCAGGGGAGTCCAGGGTTGGCATCTGGCGAGAGCTGGTTTCCTTGTTAATAGGTGGAACCTTCTTCCCATGCCCTCATGTGGAAGAAGAGACTAGCTAGCTCTCTGGGGTCTCCACAATGCCCTGATCCCAAGTATGGTGTTTCTGTCCTCATGACCTGATCACCCTCTAAAGAATCCACTCCCAATACCACAGTTTTGGCAGTTAGGATTTTAATGTATGACTTTTTGGGAGGGAGACACAGACATTCAGACTACAAGTGGCAGTGCAGAGACATAGCCCAACACAGCCACCAGCACTCGGTGTGTTCTCTTCCCACTGAGGGGCTTCCGCTCAGGTAAAGCAGGATCCTTGACTTCACTGAAGAGCAGAATGAACTACAGTGAAGCAGAGTTAGTAAGTTTATTAAATAGAGAGACATATAGGATAAGAATACTATACCTCCCCATTCCCACCCATCTGACTCTGCAACCCCCTCCCCGCCCCCCCCCCCCTCCGCAAGGCTTGAGACAGGCTTCTCAAGAGAGGATCATGCTTAGATGTCTTTAAAAAATATATATTCTATTTTTATTTTATGTGTGAGTGTATTGTCTGCATGTGTGTAAGTGCACTCATGCTCATGGAGGTCAGAAGAGGTCATTGGATTCCCCTGGAACTAGAGTTACAAATGGTTGTAAGCAGCCATGTGGGTACTGGGAATCGGATCCAGGTTCTCTGCAAGAGCAGCCAGTGCTCTTAACTGCGGAACCATCTCTAGCCCCCTCATGCTTAGATGTCTTTGTAGTGACTAGGTCCATGGTCCTCTGACTTTCTAAGTTATATTTCTCAGAGGATGTAAATTTATAACCAGGTTTACAAATTAAGCAAAGTTTAAAAAGATATGAGCTGGTTTGTGTATTTCTTAAAGAATTTTGGAGGACTGGCAAGAGCTCTTGTAGAGCACCTGGGTTTGATTTCAAGTGCCCACATGTACCATACCATCTGTAACTCCAGTTCCAGGGGATCTGATGCTCTCTTCTGGCCTCCACAGGCATTGCATGCATGTGGTGCATTTACAGACATACATGAAAGCAAAACACTCATAAAATGAAATTAAAAATTGTTTTCTTTTGAAAACAATTGTGGATGAAATTGAAAGGTGAGGTTGAGATCAGGCTGTACCTTGCTCCAAGTTCCTCCATATAGTATAAAACAATGTCATTCAGGCTGGGTCTTTCCCTGAGTGACTCCATTTTATAAGCAGTACTTGGTTCTGTTTTAAGTACAAACAGAGGCGGGATAACTCTGCACCTCACTGTACCTGTGGATACCACTTCCTGTCCAGCACCACTCACAGGCACAGACTAATAAAAACATTCCTAAAAGCAAAAAGTTACCACCTATAAACTTGGCAAAGTAGATTGAGATCAACTAAGCATGTGGTGTATTACATCTATCAGCAAAACCAGGCTTGGGCTGGTCAGCTGACTCAGCCATAAAGGTGCTCGCCACCAAGCTTGACTATCTGAGTTTGATCCCTGGTTCTCCCATGGTAGAAGGATAGACCAGCTCCCACAAGTTTTTCTCTGACATCCCCACTTGCTATATAGCCTGTATACACACACACACACACACACAATTTTAAATATTTTATTTTTATTTTATGTGTATGACTGTATTGCCTACATGTATGTAAGTGTACCAGTGTCATGTGATATCCGTGAAGCCCCTGGAGGTCAGATGAGGGTGTTGGATCTCCTGGAACTGGAGTAACAGACAGTTATTAACTGCCATGTGGGTGCTGGGACTCAAAACCAAGTCCTCTGCAAGAGCAGCCAGTGCTCTTAACTGCTGAGCCATCTCTCCAGTCCCACACAATGTAATTTTAAAAAACAGGCCTGAGAACTTACCAAGAACATCAGAGAGGAAGACTACAACACCTGGACCCCATAAAGAAGAGGAAGCCATGATGGTGATATCCCTCTGTCACCTGTCATCTCACCACTTGGTGTGTGGCTCTAGAGAACCCCTGACCATCTCAGCGTCTTCCGTTCTGCTTGGTTCCCACAGCTGATGCAGCCTCCTGGAACTGCCCTCTCTCTGTCACCATGTGCATTCCTCTGGACTTGGTTCTGCTCCTTGTCTCCGTGGTCTAGTGCTGCTCCTCTCCTCTGCGGCACACTCAACCCAGTGGCCCAGCTCAGCCCTGCAACCCTGCAATGTGGGCCTGGGTGTCTGCAACAGCTCTATGACTGGCTTCATCACTAACGGCCATAGGATTCTGTATCTGGATCAGCCTTCTTCTTCTGCCTCCCGTAAGGCCTCTTCAATCCTCTGTGGCTGTTCTGTAGCTTACACACATACATACACACACACACACACACACACACACACACACACACACAGAGGGAAGAAAGGGAGAGAGTATTACCCTGTGATGTGTAATGTGTGATCTAAGAGCTTATATTAGGAATTAAGAGTGGAAAAAAGAAGTTGTGATGAGGTTGGAGAGATGGCTCAGTGGTTAGGAGCACTGACTGCTCTTGCAGAGGACCCCAGTTCAATTCCCACCACCCACATGGTGGCTAACAACCATCTGTAACTCCAGTTCCAGGGCATCCGACACCCTTTTCTGACCTCTTTGGGCATTGCACAACACGGGTGCACTTACACACATGCAGGAAATATACTCATACACACAAAATAAATAATACGTAAATACTTTGCAAATTGCAGACAAGGAAACTGATGTAGCTTGTGAGTTTATTGTTATTCAGTCGATTCTGACATTGTGGAAATAGACAGATGGTTCCAACCATTTTCTCATGTAGAGCAGTTCATGAAAGGTGGCTTTACAAGGTGCATTGTTTTGAATTCCGGGTAGGAGAGGAGTACTTGTATAATAAAATGCAAGGTAACAAACATCTGGCCTTAAGGAAGCATGGTTCATTTGTTGTTTTTAACATCCTTGTTTGAGATGTCTTTAGGAAAACATGCATTATCTCCGTAGGCAATTTGGCTTTGTCAGTTGTTTCTGTCTGCAGAAAAAACGCACTGGGTCCTGGCGGAGGGCCTTCTTTCTCTTCTCAAGTCTCTTTAATTTTTCCTGTCTTTCTACCCTTCCTCAAGACTGCATAGCAGGGGAAAGGCAGGCCCTACCACTGCAGGAAATGCTCCGGGCCTGTCGGGGGCCTAAATGGCATGCTGAGGTTTTCCTTAGTTGTGCTAGAATGATTGAGGTTCCAGATTGCTCCTCCATCAATCACTGTGTTACTAGAGTTTTAGAACGAGAAGCTGAGGGCTGGAGTGGTTCAGTGGTTAAGAGTGCATACTGTTATTGCAGAGGACCAGAGTTTCATTCCCAGCACCCGTAATGGGTGGCTCACAATTGCCTGAACTCCAGCTCCAGGGGGTCTGACAACCTCTTCTTGCCTCTGGGGGGATCTTGCTCTCATGGGCACATACACAAATACACGTAATTAAAAAATAAAAAACAGCATCTTGAGAGATGGGTCAGTCATTAAAAGTGCCTGTTGTTTTTGCAAACAACTGGAGTTTTGTCACTGACAGCAGGCAGGTCACAATTGCTTATAACTCTAGCTCATGAGTGCATGCACACACACACACACACAATTAAAAATAATAAAAAGTTTAAAAAATAGATAAATAAAATAAAAATAAAAATAAAAAATAAAAGTAGATTGAGAACCAGACCTCTGTGGTTCCAATGGACCAAGTTTACTTAATGATTCCAAAAAGCCAGTGGAAGAGATGAGCAGTGCAAAAGGGAGAAAGGATTTTTATTCAGTGTGGCCTCCCAAGGAAGAGAGCAGAGCAGTCTAGAGACCTACAGTCTGTCTCTGGGAAGCTGATAAGAACTTTGAGGTTTTATAGAAAGGGGAATGGAGACAAGCTTGGGGTTTGTACAGCCCGCCAAGCAGGCATCTTGGTCAGGCTGTGGTCTGGTTGGCCATTATCTGGGAACAGGTCAGGCAGGGCCTTGTCTGTGATAAGGAAACTGCTGTTCCTGGGGCTACTTTTACTTCTTGTCACAAGATGTTTATCTATTAGACCTGTGGTTAGAATGACTCAGGACCTGACTAGTCAGAGTGGCAAGTGGTGTTAGTTCCTCAGACTTATGACAATGTATTTGTCAGGGTTTCTAGAGGAAGAGAGCCAGTAGAAAGGCACAGATTATGAAAAGAGATTTATTAGGTTGGCTAACATGATACAGTCTAGATAGTCTAACAGTGACCATCTTCACATTGTAGAGGTTCAGAGTTCAGTAGCTGCTTAGTTCATGAGGTTGGAGTCCTCAGCAGTCTCAGTCTTACACTGAAGGCCTGGAACATTCCTGGAGGGTAACTGTTCTTTAGTCCATGTTAGAAGGCTGAAGAAGCTGGACTCTGATGCCAGGAAAAGAGGGTACTAGAGAGATGGCTCAACAGTTAAGAGCACTGGCTGCTCTTGCACAGCACCCAGGTTCGGTTCCCAACACCCACATAGCAGCTCACAACCATCTGTAGTTCTAGTTCCAGGGAATCCGATGCCCTCTTTTGACCTTCACAGGCATCCCATGCATGTGCTGCACTTACATACATGCAGGCAATACATAAAATAAAAATAAACTTGGATCTCTCAATATCTGAAAGGCAACACCCCTCTGGGGGACAGTCTTCTCCCCTCAAATAATCTTTCCTGGAAATGCCATAAAAGAGCCCTGCAGAGGCATGACGCTGATTACAGATACAATCAACTTGACAATCAAGATTAAGTACCACAGGTGATGACTGGAGACTTGTGGGTACCACTCTGGTGAGCTAGAGGAGGATGCTGTCAAAGCTGGTGGCTCGATCCCCAGAATCCATAGCAAAAGAGGCAAGACATGGTAGTGAAAACTTGTGATCCCAGTTTTGAGGAGAAGAAGATGGGTGGATCCTTGGTGTTTACCAGTTGGCCTAGCCTATTTGACAAGGTCTATGAGAAATTATGGCTCCTTCCAAACCTCCCGCCAAAGATAGATGCCACCTGACATAGAGCCTGGCCTCTGCTTCCACATGTAAGACAAGTTAGTATTATTAGAGAACTAAGAAGTATCAATTACCGAGCTGGCATTAACATGCTACAAACTCCAGCTGGAGACCAGGATCTTGGTCAGCCAAGTGGACTTCGCACAGAAATGACTCAGAGGCAGGAAATACAGTCCTAGGGTAGAATCTCCCCCCCTCCCCCAGTTTTGTTGAGACTTTACCAGCTCTGTGTCAACTAGAAAGTTTCTTGATAGTGGGTGTGCTCACTCACTGGGTTCCTCCCAGTTCAGGGGTGACACACCCACATCCCAACTAGAGGGCCTTCAACAATTCCCAGGTGCACCCCAAGTTACTTCTACTTTTTGACCCCGAAAACAGGCTCCCCTATGGACAGAGTCTTCCCCACCAAGTGAAGGAGGTCTCTTCCAACTGGGGCTTCATTCTGTCTGCTCTAGATAGTCTAGCCCTGAGCTTTCTCAGGGTATAAGGCCACTTTGAGTCTCTCCAGAGAAGTCTTGGTCTTTAGATATACAGGTACCCTTGCCAGTGACTTAGCCCACAGTCTCATGAATTGGGAAGAAGGCTTGTTATGGGAAATACCGCTTCATTCTACCCTGGGACCATGTCCTGACACAAGCCCAGTCCTCCCTCTGTGGAGGTAAGCTCCTTTTATCTCCGCTCAAGGGATGTGGGGAGAGGCCGTCTCCTTTCCTTTCTATAGGCATCTTAATGTTTTTATTTACTTATTTTATGTGTATATGTGCCTTCATGTATGTAAGGGCACCTCCTGTGTCCTGCAATGCCCCTGGAAGTCAGAAGAGGGGATTGAATCTCTTGGAACTGGAGTTATAGATGACTGTTAGTTGCTGTGTGAGTGCTGGGAGTTGAACTTGGGTGGCCTGCAAGAGCAGCCAGTGATCTTAACCGGTGAGCCACTTCTCCAGCACCTGTATAGGCATCTTAATGCTTGTGTTCAGGAGATGACCCCTGACTTCCAACTCTCTGTTCAGTGTCTCCTGTTGGAAGAGCTCGTAGGCAATGTGGCAGTAAATTATTTAAATAAAGGGCTGGAAATGTGCCTCAGTTGTTCCAGTGCTTGCCTAGCATGCATGAGGACATTGGGACCCTAATAAAGACATTCACCCCAGAGTTCTGAGTGGGAATGTGTCCAGGCTAGCCTCCTTGCAGTGAAAAAAAAATTCTCTTTCATTTTTTTCTTCAGGCTCTGTTTAAATCAAACTTTTCTTTTTTCTTTCTTTTTTTTATATACAAGGGTTTTTGGATTTATTCATTTATTTATCTATGTATGAGTATTTTGCCTGTATGTATATAGGAGTATCATGTGTATGCAATGCCTGTGAAGGCCAGAAGAAAGTGAAGGGTTCCCTTAGAACCGGAGTTACAGATGGCTGCAGGCTGCCATGGAGGTGCTGAGAGCTGAACCTGAGTTTTCTGCAAGAGCAGTCAGTGTTTTTAACGGCTGCACCATCTCTCCAGCCCCTAATCGGACTTTTTCATTGCTGTGTCCAAATTGTCTATGAGAACCACTTCAAGGAGGAAAGATTTATTTAGTTCACAGAGTCCCAGTGCTCAGTCTATAGTGGTGGGGAATTCGTGCAGAGCCGCTTAAAACGTGGTAGGTAGTAGGCAGAGGAAGGACAGGCCATGGCCTGCTTCCTCCAGTTAGGCCCCTCCTCCTGCATTTTCAGAGCCTCGCCAAGCACACTCTCAGTGCGGGACTAGGCACTCAACACCTGACATTTCATACGAAATCATAACAGGCTCCTTCACAGATCATTGTAGTTGTATGTAACAGACACAGAAATGACTGACGTTAAATGACATCCTTGAAAAGCAATCGAGTGTGTGCTGGGAACAGGGTACAAGATGCAGCAAACCCCGTGGAAAGAGTTTCTATTTTTACATGGGCCACAAACAAAGGTCGCCCCAGAGTAAAGTTCAGGGGCCTCAGTGCCATGCACTCCCCTTTCCATCCACAAGTGAGATGCCTCCAGACCCTCTCATGGCCTGGGTTGGATATCTTTTCCCTCTGGTTCCACCTACTCCTTCTTCAAGAGGAGGAGAGTGCCGTGACCCTTTAAATCCATCCTAGATCATACCAGGGAGTTAGCAATTCCAGCTATTCTGGTCCCACTTCACTTTGTCCACATTGTATATCATTTTATCCTATATAATTATTTAATTCTGTGTGTGCATGTGTGTGTGTGTCCAGGAATCTGTTCTTTCCTTTTACTATGTGGGGCCCAGGATTGAGCTCCTCAGGCTTGGTGACAGGTGCCTTTACCCACGATGGGACTTTTTGTTTGCTACTTTTGGTTTTTGTTTGTTTGTTTGAGCCTGGGTCTCAGGTAACCCAGGCTAGTCTCTAACTCAGTATGTAGCCAAGAATGACCTGGAGCTTCAGATCCTCCTGCCTCTTCTGTCCAATTGCTGAGGTTACAGGCGTGTACTACCATGCCTAGTTTGTGTGGTGCTGGAGATTGAACTCAAGGCTTAATGAATGCTAGGCAAGCACCCTACTAACTAAGCAACGCCCCAGCCCTTAATGCCACAATAGCCTATGAGTTCCTTGAGCATAGACTTCTTCATAGCTGTGTTCCCAGCACAGAGCAGACACTCTATTGAGTAACATAGTTGAATGAATGCAGTTCATTCTGAGTGGAAATGTCATTTTGTGCATCAGGTCTAGCATGGGCTTATTTAGGAACCTGCAGGATGGAACAGAAGAGGCATCTTGCATAGGAGAATGGTGGGAGGGACTGGGAGGTGAATTTAATTCCCCTCATCATTTTTCCTTTGACGTGCTCTGCCTGAGGGGGAATGTTATATGGAAACAGTAATCATTGAACGTCCTCCGCTCGTTGACCCTGTGTGGATATTTCTCAGCAAACTCATTCCCACAGGTTTCAAATCTTGACTGAAGTGGTGATCATCCTTTGGACCTCCAGGTTTACCGTGTTATTTGTTCAATTCTAATATAATAATGATACCTCACAATTTTATAGTGTCTTTCATCTTTGAAGCTCAAAGTATCTTCTATGAATAGACCTGCGTGGCCCCCAGGGGTTTGCTGCCAGTGGGTAATCTCTCTGCTGGATAAAGACCTGGGAGAGAGTTCACTTGCTAGTCAAGAAGATAGATTATTATTTAAAAAAATTTCTTTTGTTATGGGGTATTTTTTTAACATATAGAACTAGATCAGACATCACAATGAGCATCAATATACTACCAAACTACCAATTTACAGCCCATCATGCTTTGCCCAGTCCCACCCTCCCATTATTTAGATGAAAATCTTAGTAGCAATCTTTTCTCCTCTGTTCTTTTGTGGTCCTGGGGATTGAACCTAGGGCCTAGTCTCGTGCATGCTAGGCAAGTACTCTTTATCACTGAGCTGCACCCCCAGTCCTGCCATATTCAATATATTTCTTTATGGTTTCATGTGAATGCACGTGGGCATGTTTGTGTCATGGTGAGTATGTGGAAATTAGAAGACATTAGGTGTTGGTCCTCACTGGCCACCATGCTTTGAGACGGTGTCTCTGTGTTGTTTTCTGCCATGTATGGCAGGCTAGCTGGCTCCTAGCTTCTGGGGATCCTCCGGTCCTCACTTCCCATCTTCCTACAGGGTTACTACAGTTACAGATGTTCACACTGGGCATCGAGTTGATCTGTGTGTGTTCTGGGAATCTGAACTCAGATCCTCTATCCAGAACCTTGAACTCGAGAGGATCCTATTGCCTCCTGAGTGTGGGGATTACAAGTGTGAACCACATGAAGGGCTTTCTTGTTTTGTTGTGTGTGTGTGTTTTAGTGGACTCTTTAAAAATAATCATGCACTTGATGCGGTGGCACACCCGTGTAATCCTGGGACTTAAGAGGCATAGACAGAAAGTTCAGGAGTCCAAATCCATCTTCAGTTATATAGCAAATTTAAGGTCAGGGTTACACAAGTTCCTGTATCAAAACAAACAAACAAACAACAAGAACTAAAAGCAGGTGAGCAACACTGTATTAGTTACTTGGGTTTATCTGAGCTAATCCAAAGGGATTAGAGTCTGCCATGGAGGAGAGGCTTGGTGGCAGACAACTGGAGCAGAAAGCTGAGTACTCACATCTTCAAGCAGGCACAGGAAGCAGAGGGGGACTAGAAACCTGACAAGGCTTAAGGACTCTCAAAGCCCACCCGCAGTGATGTGCATCCTTGCTAGCACCTCCTAAAGCCTCCCTAAATGGTGCAACCAACTTGGAACCTGTGGGGGACATTCTCATTCAAATCACCACAAGTGTCATACTAGATAAACAATAAATAATTTCCTTTTAGCAAATATCAAGTCATTACAAATTTTTCCAATATTTTTATTAGCAGCATACATTTAAACATGTTGTTGTCTTTTGTGTGTGTATGGTTTTTTTTTTTTTTTAATTTGAGCAGGATATTCCTGTAAATCCCCAGCTGGCTGGGAACTCACTATGTAGACCAGGCTGGCCTTGATCTCACAAAGATCCACTTCACTTTGCCTCCTGAGTGCTAGGATTAAAGGGATGTGCCACCACACCCAGCCATTTTGTGTTTTTGAATCAAAACCTAACTATGGCTACATGTTATGGGTTATCCAATGTCGTCTTTGTTTTCTGCTGGCAGTTATGTTCTTTGCTCTTAGTCTTCTCCTAACCCTCTCTCTTGCTCTTTGGTGGAGGAGCCAGGTCTTTGTCTCGGAGTGCTCAGGCTGGGCTTCTTGATCACGCCCTGTGTTCTGCCATGTTCCTCTGTATTTCATGGAAAACGATTGTTAGACTCAGGACTAAATCAGAGAGGGTTTGATTTGTTCCTTTAATTTTGACAGGGTAATCGCAAAGGCAGTGATGCTTTCATCCATCAGGAAATGGGTGATGCCTGTTTTTTTTTTTAAATATTAGTTATTATTTTTTAATTTTATGTATGTGAGTGTATGGCCTGCATGTGTGTAAGTGCACCTGTGTTGTGCAATGCCCACGGAGGACTGAAGAGGGCATTAGAATCCCCTGGAGTTATAGATGGTTTTTAGCCACCATGTGGGTACTGGGTATCAAACCCAGGTCCTCTGCAAGAGCAATCAGTGCTTTTAACTGCTGAACTATCTCTCCAGCCCACCTGCTTGCTTTTTAAATTATTGTCATGTTCCTGTTGATGATCTGTGCCTAGAGTCATTAATTTATAATAGGTTAATGGAAATATACACATGTTGATGGGAAAACACACCCAACAATCACGTAGAAACTTTTCTTTACTATTTGGATTTTCTGGAAAAACAGTGTGGATGAGAAAGAAAAATGCTTAATTTTCTCCATGTATATATGTATATATATTTACTAATTTTCAAAATAATGAGCTAATAAACCAGCTGTTAGGAGAGGGGAGGGGAGGCAACAGAGGGCAATGGGAGAGGGGGATCGAGCAAACAATATGCTTGTCTGAAAGTCTCACGGGGAAGCTTGCTATTTTGTATGTTAATTAAAAGTATGTGAGCTGGTGAGGTGAGACAGTGAGTAAAGGTATTTGTTACCAAGTTGGACACCCCAAGTTCAATCCCCAGGACCCACGTGGTGGAAGGAGAGAACTGACTCCCACAGATGGTCCTTTACCTGCACACAGGCTTGCCCCTCTCAATAAATAAATAATGTAATTAAAAGTATATAGTAAAATTATGTTTGTAAACCAACAACCAACCTAAAAGAAGGTTTAAGCTGCTGGGCTCATGCCTCGGGAGGATTATGTGACCCACCTGTCCTCTTTCCTTTCCTGCTCCACATGCACTCCCATTAGTACGCCGCCACAGGACCGCCCCACCACAGGTCTAAGCAATGGGACCAGATGGCCATGGATTGAAATCCCCATAAGATAAACCTTTCTCTTTAGAAATTTTATCTCCAACTCAGTGGTATCTTAGAATGCCCGAGACCCTGGGCTTGACCCACACAGAGAAAAGGTAACCTGTTATCTCAGTTACTTGTTGGAAAGTTGACAAACACAGGAAGAAGGGAAACCGGCGCCTCCTTGGCTTCTTTTCTCTTCCTTCTTTCCTTTCTTTCCTCCCCTCTTCCTTTTTCTTAAAAAAAAAAATTCTAGGGCTGGCAAGATGGCTCAGCTGGTGAAGGTACTTGTTGCCAAATTTGAAGACCTGCGTTTTATCCCTGGATTCATGTGGTGGGGAGAGAGAACTGACTCCTGTAAATTTGTCTTCTGACCTCCCTATGCACATGTGTGCACAAACACGCAGTAATAATAATAATAATAATAATAATAATAATAATGTAAAGACATTTAACAAAATCTCCATGGTTTTCTGAAGTAGTGAAAAAAAATAAAATAAAATTGGGTTGAAAAAAATCAGAGAGGCCATAATATCCTAGGTATGTAGCCGAGTTCTCCAATAGCTTTCCAGCCCAACTCCCTCCAACCAGGTGGTTTAAAGAAACATGCTCACATCTGGTCCTCTGACTGAGTATTGTCCACAAGCATTAGCTTTGTGCCCTGGACAGTTAGGTGCTTGTTCTAGAGTCTGCTGTAAATGTCAGTGTTAGGGGCACAGTTCTTCACATGTCCCCAGAGATCCTAATTCTGTTGTTTCAGAGTTATTTCATTTTAGAAATTAGGTCATTTGTTGCATAGTCTGGTGAAAAGGAGGTGAGCTACTCAACTGGAGGAGCCATTCAAAAGAAAGTCTTGAGTACCTCAAATCAGGTGACCCCAAAGAGATCCTCCAAAGGTATCAAGGGAAGCATCAATAATGATGGAATAAGTATATGTCTGCTTAATAGGGAATCAAAGCTTCAGAACTTGGTTCAAATAACAAATAAGAGTGGTAAATTCAGCCCTTTGAGATGCTCTTTCTTTTCTGGCCAGGGCCTGCTCTGGCACCCAGGTTTCCTATAGCAACTGATAATATTAGGGCACCTCCAGGGTACTTAACCCGCGTTGCTCTGGATGTCATCGATGTGAGGCAAATGGGAAAGGAATATAAGTCAGAGCTCACAGAGCCAAGGGGAACTAGTTTTCAAGTTCATGACTTCTAAACCTGTGGTACAAACCCATGTGCATTTCAACCGATGAGGTTTGTAGCAAAGAATCGCTATCCTTGTACCTGCTCTTTCTTTTAAATAGGAAAGGCACTTTCTAATGAATGTTTTTGCAACTTACTTTATTGCAGGAAGGGACTTGCTCCCACGCATTTTTGGTTCAGTGTCTTCCTACACTATGGTGGGAAAAGGATGTGTAAATAAAGCCTAGGAGAATTCAGGTCTCATTAACCCTGAGCTTGTTAAACCCAGCAAGCATTTATTAGGCACTTTTGCATTGGGGGCAGTGCAGAGAGAGCTGGGCAGGAGAGGACAAGGCAGCCCTGGTGCCCTAGAGTAACCTGTACCTAGGCAACATAATTGCTGAGCGCACACAGCATAATGGGAGAAGAGTTCATATCTTAATTGAGTCAGAGGTTGGAATGTGATGGGCCATCCACACGGAAGAGAAAGAATAGATGAAGTCCTGGAGAACACAGACGACAGAGGCGGAATGCCGGCTCGCCAGTCTCCCTGACTAGCAGTGTGAGTGCGTGCATGTGTGCGTATGTGCATGTGGCCACACGTGCCCATGTGTGTATTGGGGGAAGTAGAGGCATGACCACAGAGAGAGACTATGAAGGAGTGGATACCCCTTGACTTGACAATTTATTTATCTTAATTAAAATTTTTGGCCTTTTTGAGACCAGGTTTCTCTGTCGTCCCAGCTGGCCTGGAACTTGTTATGTAGACGAGGCTGGCCTTGAACTCACAGGGATTTGCCTGTCTTTGCCTCTTGAGTGCTGGGATTAAAGGTATGTGCCACCATGCCCAGTTGTTATTTTTTATTTTATGTGTATGCGTGTTATGCCTGCATGCGTGTAAATTCACTTGTGTGTACAATGCCTGCGGAGGACAAAAGAGGGTGTCGGATTCCCTGGAACTGGAGTTACAGACAGTTTATTAGCTGCCATGTGGATGCTGGGATTCAAGCCCAGGTCCTCTGCAAGAACAGTCAGTGCTCTTAACCACTGGGCCATCTCTCCAACCCTGGCTAGACAATTTCTAAAAGGTTTAATTATTTATCATATATATGTGTGTGTACCAGTGTGAGTTTGACCGTGTGTGTGCAGGTGCCTGAAGAGGCCAGAAGAGAAAATCAAATCTCCTGGGACTGGAGTTATAGGCAGTTGAGAGCCATCTGATATGGTTTCTGGAAACAGAGTCTGAGTCTTCTGCAAGAACAGATTATGCTCTTAACCTCTGAGCCATCTCTTCAGCTTCCTAACTCCAGCTTTTACTAAGTGTGATTTCCTACCGCTTACTGTCCTGCCTAAACTTTTCTCAGGAACTGATTCCGACTAAGATGACCTGATACAGAAGTCTTAACCTCTAAGCCATCATCCCAGTGCTCCCCAAGAGTATTAAAGGAAGAATACAAAAACAGTCTTCAAGCACATGTTTTGAGTTTTAAAGAAAAGCAAGCTTGCAGAAAAGTTGGAAATACTGTACAAATAACTTGTATTTTGGAACCATTTGAATAAATTGCTGACAAAATGCCTCATTGTATTTTTGACATTCATTATGAGCTAAGCTGTAATTCCCAGTGCCACCCTCCAAATTCATATATTGATGTCCTAACCCTCAGTACCTAAAGATGTGACTTTAGTTATAGATTGGGTCTTTAAAGAGGCAATGAGCTGGAATGAGGCCATTGAGGATGGCCCTAACCAACAGGATTGATGTTCTTGTAGGAAGAAGCCATCAGGACATTATCAGTTACTTTGTTCTGTGACAGAGTATCTGACAGAGGCCTTTTAAGGGAGGAAGGATTTATTTTGGCTCCTGGTTTCAGAACTTTCAGCTTCTGACAGTGGGAAAGGCATGGCAGAGTGGCCCAGTTCATGCAGCAAGAATATTTGGCAGAGAAGAGCTCATGTGACAGGGTTCCAGAACCAGACAGGGATGGGTAGGTATAACCTTCAAAGTCTCCCCTTCCCTCCCAGTGACCTTCCACCAGCCAAGCCCCCCTTGCTAAAGGCTCCACAGCCTTCAACCTAGTGCCACAAGCTGAAGGCCAAGCACTCAAAACACAAGCCTGTGTGAAACATCCCAGGTTCAGAGCATACCAAGGTCAGAGACACACACAAGTGGAAGATGATGGGAAGAGGCAGGGCTGGCTGCAAGCCGAGGAGAAAGGCCTCCAAAGACAGCCCTGCTGGCATCTTGACTTTGGACTTGTAGTCTCCAGAAACCTGAACAGATACTTTTAAAACATCTAGTCTCTGATACTTTGTTATAGCAGCCATAGCTAATAGAATACTTACATGAACATTCCCTACAAATAAGGACATTTCTTAGAGAACCATTCAGATGACAAGGCAACCATTACAGCCAGGAAATTAATTCAGACACACTACCACCATCTACTGATTGGGGTCCACTCAGGTTTCACTGGAGTGAGGAGCTTCATCGCACAATCCCACCTTCATGGGGACTCTCCTCCGTGCTGCTGTTCTTCTGTGTCTGATAATAACCTCCTGTAGACTAAAAGGATCTGGGTCTAAAATTGTCTTGTGCTCTAGTCTAGTGTTTCCTCTGTGACTTTCTTACACTAACCTTTGCGGGCTGCAGGTCACTTGTCTCCTGGAACGTCCCTTGTTTCCATGCTGAGATTCAGGTTTTTTTCTTCTTCAGGAAGGTGTTACGTGGCCTTTTGTCTCTTTTTGAGTGATTCCCACTAGAATCTTCTCTTAAGAAGGTATTTGCAAGGCTGGAGAGATGGTTTAGTGGTTAAAAGCACAGGCTGCTTTTGCTGAGGACCTAGGTTCAGTTCCCAGCACTCACATGGTAGCTAGCAACTGTCTGTAATCCCAGTTCCAGGGGATCTGATGCTCTCTTTTGACCTTCTTTTGCATTGCATGCTTTTGGTATATGTATATATTGTGCAGGTAAAACACTTATACACATCAAATTAAAAAAAAATGGTTCTCTCCTTCCCCTGTGGGAATTCCTGGAGATGAACTTAGCTTATCAGGCTTGGTAGTGTGGAGCAGCAGCTGAACCATCTCACCAGCCCCTATGCCGTCATTTTTGAAATTTTCTCTTTATATTTAGATTATCTTGAACTTGGGAGAAAGAGGCAGGTGGATCACTGTGAGACTGAGGCCACCCTGGGATGGTCTACATAGCAAGTTCCAGGCCAGCTGGGGCTACATGGTGAGACCCTGTCTCAAAAAAAAAAAATAACAAAATTAATATATCCAGGTTATCTTGGCTCTGGGTCCTGGTAAATGAGATAGTGATTTTGTTATTTGTTATAAAGCAAAAGTGTTTATTTAAGAATTTAAGCAACTTACAATATTTGGAAATTTTGGAGAAAAATAGACTTGAAACTATGCCCGAGGAATAGAGTACCCAATCACACCCAACATTAACCTGTTAATTAACCTATTGCTCCCCGAATGACAACACCATGTCTAGCCTGGGAAGGACACTAGCTGGTGGTATCTCAGTCATGTTCATGTGTGTGGGTATGTGTGTGTGTGTGTATGTGTGTGTGTGTGTGTGTGTGACACAGCACAGGTTGTGTGGGTCAGAGGACAACTACGTGCAGTTGTTATCATGTAAGTCCTGGCGACTGAACTCAGGATGTCAGGCTTAGTGGCAAGTATTTTACCCACTGAGCCATCTTGCTTGCCCCAAATAAATAGATCTTTAATAACGTGATGGTAAGGTGTGCAGGTCAGACAGGGGATTCCACGTTCTCTGATTAGGTCTCAGGCTCATATTGAGTCCTTGTTGTTAGACTGTGAATTTACCATGTGATTCTGTTTCCACACCCTGTTGTGGTTTGAATGTGAAATGTCCTGCACAGGATCCTGTGTTTGAACACTTGATCTGCAGCTGATGGCGATGCTTTGGGTGGCTGTGGAATCTTTGGACCTTGGGCTCTGGCTGGCAGAGGTGGTTCATTGAGGGTGGGCCTTGCCCTGCAGCTTCTAGTCCTCTTCTCTTCTTCCTGGTTCAGCTTCAGTGTGAGGAGCTCTGTCATACAGTCTCGCTTCCACGAGTGGCTGCTCTGTGTGCGGCTCCTCTGTGCCTTTTGTGTTGCACCCTCTGAAACCGTGAGCACAAAATGGCTAAAGGGGCTAGAGTTAGGGATTTCCTTCCTGATGAGTTGGCTGATTTCTGATTACATCCTAACAGGTTGGTTATGATTAAATAACTTCCTCAAATGGCAGACCATGTTAAAAACAGTGTTCAGGGGCACAGTGGGTCCTCCATATCTGTGGGTTTCACTTCCACAGGTCCAACCATCCTTGATTTGAAAATATTCAATCAAACATTATGCTGCTGGTGTACCAACCTTCTTATCCTCATTCTCTAATAATATGTCAACTATTTAGATAGTATTTACACTGTGTTAGATATTACAAATAATGCAGAGGCTGTCTGAAGTCTGAGGGAGGATTTATATACCATGGCATTTTAGACACAGGGACTAAAGCATCTGACTATTTGGTATTGACTGAGGGTTTTAGAACCAATCTCCCACTAATATCAGGAAGTGTCTGTGTTTTAAAGATTTTATTTTAAATTATGTGTATATGTGCGCATCTGTGTGTGGGTCCAAGCGTATGAGTGAGCATATGAGGAGTCCAGGGGAAGACACTGGACTCCTGGGCTGGAGTCACAGGCAGTTGTGAGCTGCCTGACATGGGTGCTGGGATTTGAACTCTGGTCCTCTGCAATAGCAGGCTGTTCCCAGCTCTCCAGCCTCATGACTGTGCTTTATTTATTTTTATTTGTTAATATTCATTTGTGAGGTGATGAGGGCAGTTGTACGCTTGCCAGTGCGTGCTTGTGGAGGGCAGCGGACAGCTCTGGGATGGGCGCTGTCCTCTGGGGGCTGAGGCAGGGTTTCTGCTTCTGTGACACACACTCCAGTCCATGAGCTTCTGGGAGATTCTCCAGCCTCCACCTCTCATCTCACAGTAGGAGTGTTAGGATGACAGAAGCATCCGGGTTTTTACACGGCTCTGGCGAGGGCAAAGTTACCGGCTCAGCTGACTCCTCAGCTGTGACTGAGTTTTCAAGTGGTTCTTCCCGCTCTCCCTGCTTGAAGAATGAGAGGATCTTTTCTCCTTTCTACATCGGGAAACTGCGGTGCACTGCTCTAAGACTAGCTTCCCCTCGAAGTATCTAACTCTCAGCCTGTTCACGCATCCTCTTTCAAGTCTTCCTGTCCCATCAGTGTGGGATTTCTACCCTGGGACGTCCAGAGTCTCTGTATCTGCAGGTCTGCTTCTCCAAGCACTTTGACCTGTGACTTCAGTTCTTTGATGGATCCAAGAAGCCCTGTTGGCATTCGGCGTCTTAAACTTTTTGCTTGTTAGGTTGCAGTGATGATCTCAAAGCTTTTTACATGCTTTCCTGGAAGCTGGAGTTTCCTCCTAGAGAGTTTAAATATTCTAGAATGTTTTTCTGCCAGATGACAACCAGTAACGCCAGATCAGCCCATTCTACCTGGAGGATCAGTGTCATAGTCACATATACTTTATTAGAGGCCGCTTTGCACACTAGAAACTACATGTTCCGTGGTGCTGGACAGAGTGGGTTTGGAACCTGACTTCACTGATGTCTACCTCTGTGACTTTGGAGGTATTTCTTAATCTCTCTGAGCCCCAGTTTTCTGATATGTAAATGGAAATTGGGTTATTCTCTTTATAGAGTTGCTATAATTGCTGCTGTAATTTTACGCCCAGTGTGGAGAACGGAAGGAGCAAGGCTGGTGAAGTGAGGCGTGTCGTGTCTCCCACTCCACTGCCGTAGGCTCCCTCAGTGTCATACTCTCCAGTTCACTTCCACAATGACTGTCTTTGCTGAACGTCCCCCCTTCATCCCCCACTGAGTCTTCAACATCACACTTCACTGTTTATAAGGTCATCATCTATAGGCCTATGCTGAAAAATCACATTCCTCGACAAAATAGACCTCAAAGCTGAAATTAGTAACTTGGTGACTTCCCTTTACAGCCCATTTCCTGTTCTGAATCATTACTGAATCTTTCACTGATACAACGATGATGTTAAATAACAGCTTGACCTCATCAGCGCTGGGCGTATTATGAAGCTGGAGCGGCTACAAAACTCCAAAGCTTCCTGCTTTCAGGGCTTGAGTGAGGAACCTAGTCTCTGCATGGCTCCTTATTAGGAGCATTCTAGGACACACCCATATGACTACATACCTGCTGTTTCTAGCAACCTTTCCTTGTCAGGTGAATTAGCAGGTCAACTATTTTTTTAAGGCGCAGCAACAGTGCTGTTAACCCTAAACTGAGTCATGAACTTGGAGTGGAACTTTGAAGTCAGAGATGGCTGGTTTTAAGTAAATCAGTTTATTTCTTCTTCTTACTGCTTCCTAATGATTTGAGGAGAAGGCAGGGAGGAGGTGTCAGGGGTGGGGAGGGGAACCGGCAGGATAAGGAGGAAAGAGAGACAAGAGGGAAGTTAGGATTTTTTTTTTTCTGAGTCTGGGTCTCCCTGTAGCCCCAGCTGGCCTGGAACTCACTATGTAGACCAGGCTGTCCTTGAACTCACAGAGATCTGCCTGCCTCTGCCTTTTGAGTGCTGAGATTAAAGACGTGTGCCATCATGTTTTACTGAGCATCAGGAGGAGTCTTAGGCATGCCACATGTTTTCTAATTGACTCCCTAAGCCGCCATGTAAAGTAGTTATCCCTGGATTTATTTTCAGAAGAAAGTAACTATGTATCCAGAAGGCTAAGAAAATTGCCTACAATCATTTAACAGTAAGAATAGGGCTGGGCCTGGAGTCCAGGTTGTTGGAACCCAAGCCTGGAGCTTTCTTTCTTTTATTCTTCTTCAGTTAGCTAAGCTGTGCCGGGCCTGTGTCTGCTCTGTGCTCTGTGCCGTGTGGTGGTGCAGGAGTGAGGACACCATCCTCAGCTCCCCGAGCACAGGCTGCTGGCAGACTGACGCTGAAAGAGTTTCCATGCAGAGCCCCAAGTGTACAGGGGACCATAGAGATTTTCAGGTAGGAGACATCAGTGCCACCTGGGAATAAGGTGACTTTGAGGACGACTGGTTGATGAAGGGACTGGTCCACGCAAACTTCTGAGGGCAGGAGACATCAGTGTGGATGCCATTCTGGTTGGAACAGGAGGAGAGAGGAGTGGCTAGAAGCAGAGTAGGGGCAGGGTCACTGTGGGCTTTGGGTACTAGTAGAGGAGGCTGGACGTTATGACGAGGGCACCAAGGAAAATCCTTCCTAGGGAAATAACCTTATGGAGTCTGCCCTCAAGGCTCCTCAGCAGCTATACAAGGGTGGATGGGAGTCTGAGGGTGAGCCTGTGAGTTAAGGGGAGCTGGGGAGCTGCGGTGAAAGCTTGGGGTTGCTGCAGTGAAAGCTTACAGTCGTCCTACACGGAGGGGACCAGGCCTGTGTAAGCCACTGGGGTTCAAGCACAAGGGAGGAAGAAATTTCAGGGATCGAGGGACTCTACATCACTGTAGTGTCCAGGGGCCTTTTTGTGTGTCCACGAAGTCAGAGAGGACATAGAAGAGGACAGATTCTGGGAAGCAGGAGTCGGGAAGACTGTGGTCGTGGATAGAATATTAGGATTGATGGCTTGACAGGCAGGACTGTTCTTCATGAGGATGGGGGTTGCTACAGCCATGTAAGGACTGCAGAGGGGAGGCCATCGGAGCCAAGTTGACTGGCAGGCAGAATTGTGGGAGGTGCAGTCCATGTGCATATCAAATTGGTTTAGATGATGGGCAACACTAAGTTAGACAGGAAGGCCTGGCTGGGTGTTAAAGACTCAGTGCATGGGGCATGGTACTCATTTGGGTGTGATGTTAGTGAGAAGGGCTGATAGAGAAGAGCAATGATAAGTGGTCTCAACCTCAGGATGAAATAGCAATTTAGTGTGAGAAGCAATGATAATAATAATAATAATTAATAATTAATATTTTTAATAATTATTGTAATAAATCTTTAGCATTGTTAGAGAACTAGGGGAATGCCAACAGCACCACTGGGGTCCATATGAAAGAATGCTGCAAAAATAAGAGTCTAAGGAATGAGTTAGTGTCCTTATAACAGAGAGAGGATTCTAAAAGTCAAGAAAGTAAAGGGGACATTAGTGACCCAGAAGATGATCCTGGGGCCACAGATGGCTCAGTAGGTAGAGGTGCTTGTTGTCAAGCCTGATGACTTGAGTTCAATTCCTGGGTTCCACATGGTAGGAGAGAACTGACACCCACAAATTGTTCTGTGACCTCCACATGTGCACCATGGTGCCTCCCCACCCACCCCCCCCACTAAATAAATAAATAAATGATAATAAATTAATATAGCCAGATGTGGTGGCGAACACCTTTCATCACAGCATTTGGGAGGCCGAGGCAGGCAGATCTCTGTGAGTCTGAGGTCATCCTTGCCTATACAATGAGTTCCAGACCAGTCAGGATTCCCTAGTAAGAGTCTATTTCACAAAAACAAACAAAATGATAATAATAAAAAGATAATCCTGGTGGTTACTTGTTGTATTGGTTACTTTTCTGTTGCTGTGATAAAACACCATGATCAGGGCAACTTAATTATTTTGGCTTACAGTTTGCGAGGGAGAGCCTGTCATGGTGGGGAGACTGAGTTCTAAGAGGCGACTAGCTCAGAGAGCTGAGAGCTCCTGTCTTCAGGAACAAACGGGGCAGAGGAAGCAACTGGAAGTGGGACCAGCCAGCTCTCCAAGCCCCGCCCCCAAGTGACATACTTCCTCCAGCAAGGCCCCACCTCCTAAACCCATACAAACAGTGGTACCATCTGGGGCCCCAGTGTTCAAATGTGTGAGCCCATGGGGGCCATTTCTCATCCAATCCCACTCATGGGGATGGTGTTTTCTGGTTTTCTACTATCAAACCATTAATACACTGTTTAGATTATCACGGCTGTCTAATAAAATTTAATTTCTGTGTTTCAAGATCAATTTTATTATTCTTCCTGCACGTCCCCTTCACTTCTTCACTAATGGAATTATTCTGCTGCAATTCCGATGAGAATTACATACTTTAATTCGGGCATAATTGACACCTTTCCCCTTGGTTGCACGTCAGGTTTCCTGGAGAAGCAGATTCAGATGCAGAAGGAGGTTTTCATAAGCAGGTTTATTAGGGAGAAGCTCTGGGATTACCACCTATGGATGTCAGGGACAGAGACAGAACAGAGGGGACTGTTGAATGCAGTGAAGTTTGCAAAGCGACAGATCCTGCAGCTGGATTCTGCAGCTGGGGCAGAGTTCCACAGAGCCACGCATATTAGTTACATTTCCTTCCAAACACCCCACCGTAGCAATTTAAAGGAAGGTTCATTTTGGCTCAGCAGTTCAGAGTCATAGCAGTGGGAACTTGTAGACTGGTTTGGTTATACATTGGCAGATCAGGAGGCAGCTGACTAAACAGGAACCAGAGCTGGGGTAGAACCCTCAAAGCCCATTCCCAGTGGCCTGTATCTGCCGATGAAGCCTCCTGTTCCAAAGATCCTCCAACCCACCCACACAGGACTACTTACTACCTGTGCTCAAACAAGTACCCAAGCACAGGCCTATGCAGGACATTTCAGATCGAAGCCATAAGAGCAGGTGTTTGTAAAACTTCCCATCATCGAGCAGTCATTAGGTACAAAGTGCTCAGAAGAAGAGTTGTCAAGCTTGGGAGAGGTGGGTTTCTCCTAGGGAGGGGGATTCCCAGAGACGAGATCAGTTACAAGCTCCTGGCAGTTAAAAAGATGATGGGCTCTGTCTCAGAGTGGGGAACTGCTATGGTACATGGTGGACCATCTGCCCTCACTTCTTTCTGTGGACATATATTTAAGATGTTTTATTATTTTTGATTTTATGTGTATGAGCATATTGTCTCCATGTATGTAAGTGAACCTGTGTTGTGCAATGCCCGTGGAGTCAGATCCCCTGGAACTGGAGTTATGGACGGTTGTTAGCCACCATGTGAATGCTGGGAATCCAACTGGGTTCCTCTACAAGAGCAGCGAGTGCTTTTAACCGCTGAGCCATTTCTCTGGTTCCGACATATATTTAAATAATCATTTTTTATGTTCTATTTCTTTGTGTGTGTGTGTGTGCCACACATGAGTCTGAATGTCAGAGGGCAACTGGTGGAAGTCATTTTTCTCCTTCCATTATGTGGGTCTCTGGGATTGAACTTGCGGTCATCAAGCTTGGCAGTAAGCACCTTCACCTGCTGAGCCATCTTGCTGGTCCAATATATTTTGCCCTCCCATTTATTCAAGTCTGTTTTCCCTAAATATTGTTAAAGATTTGAATTGCTACAGAGACATTTTTTTTCATGCAGTGCTTATTCACAATACACACATATAACATGTTAGCTTTATTATAGGTTACATTGTGTTTTGTGTTGGTATGGTTAACAAGACATTTTCCCATTTTGTTTTTAACTGATTATCCAAGTATATAAAAATATATATGTATGTTACCACATTTATTTGCTAGTTGTTTTTGTTATATTCTCTCACCTTTATTGAGGTAGATATAATTGATTTTAAAATGGGCTGCACATATTTAAAATGTATACTTGGTGAGTTTTGACACACACATTTATAAAAATGTCACTGCAATCAAAATGAACGTATTCACCATCTCAAATACTTCCTCACATTCTGTTGACATCCTCTCTTCTAGGAACCAACCCCTGGCTCAAGGTAGCTATTCTTCTGCTTTCTGAATTTCCTAGGATTAAAATTTTTGATTGATTGATTGATTTTTAATTATATATTTCTATTTTATGTGTATGAGTGTTTTGCCTGTGTGTTTGTGGGGGTACCACATGTGTGCAGTGCTCACAGAGGCCCGAAGAGGGTGTTGGATCCCATGGAGCTGGAATTATGGATGGTTGTGAGCTGCCATGTGGGTGCTGGGAATCAAACCCGGATCCTCTGAAGAAGCAGCCAGTGCTCTTAGCTACTGAGCCATCTTTCCACCCCCTGTGAGTGTTAAATTATTAATTGAACCTACAGTGTACAGACTCTTTTGGGTTTGCTTTTTCAGTGTGATTATTTTGAGATTCATTTCTGTTGTTTTTCTCTATGTGTGTATAATGGTGTGTGTGTGTGTGTGTGTGTGTGTGTGTGTGTGTGTGTGTGTTGCTAGAATTTTCTTCCTGGGTAGAGAGTGTAAGGTGTGACTGAAAGGAAACCCCCTAGCAGTTCCAGGGCTCAGGACTGACAGACACCTTGGTGACTCCAGCCAAACTTCCAGAATTCACAAGAATCTGGGAAAAGGGACTGACTTTTGCAGCTTCCTGGCCAGATAAGCTTCCTGATACCAGGTGTTAACCATCTCTGATCCTCTGAACCTCAATCAGTTGTGATGGAGATCCCCTCTCCATAAAAAGGCCTACTGGGCAGCTAGGCTTAACTAGCTTTGTTAAGGGGGGGGGGGGCTAGGCCAGGGCTAGTTTCCTCACTTCTGACTTGGGGAAGCTAAGCCTGGCCAGTTTCCTCATCATCCCATGCCCCAAGCTGAGCTAGCTAATTTCTCTGTCTCCTGAGACTTGGGGCTAGCTTCCTCATTTCCCAACCTGGGAGGCTAGCTTCATTTCCTGACCTGGGGAGTCTAGGCCCAGACCAGTTTCCTCATCTTCTGAAACCTGGGGAGGCTAGCCACGAAGAGGAGCGGGCCAGCTTCCTCACTTGTGACCTGAGGAGCTGGCCCCATGCCTGTAATAATAAATGTCCTGTTAATTCCCGAGCTGGAGTCTCATTTGTTTCTGCTGGGTCTTGGAACCAAACCTTATAGAGAGGACTAGGCAACATGTAGCCCCCACTTCCTTCTTAGGTTCCAGTGACAAACTGTGGTGGTTTGCATGAGAAATGTCCCCCATAGGCACACTTGGACTCCAGTGGCACTGTTCAGGAGGTTGTGGAGCTCTCCTGGAGGAACTTTACCATTGGGGGTGGGCTTCAGGAGCTACAGCCTGCCCTGCCTCTAGTTTGCTGTCTCTGGTTCCGGTGTGTAGAGAGCGGTGATTTCTCCAGCTTTCTGCACTGCTCCCTGCTGTTAGGGAACTATAAGCCAAGATAAAGCCTTCCTTTCACAAGCTGCTTCTGGTTATGGTGTTTTATCACAGAAACAAAAGACCAAAGTTTGAGTCTATCCAAACTGGGAGCCAAGGAGTTTATTAGGCTTACTTACAGAACACAGGAGTATGAGCGACCCTGAAACAGCCACACTGGAGTTCTGCATCCAGCCAGCAAGGGGGACGGCTCCCCATGGCTGTGTACATGGAGACCCCTTCCATTAGCCATCCCCAAATTAGACTCTCTAGCCCCTACCTGAGATTCCAAGGCCACAGGGTTAGGGACAGAATTTAAAAAATGGATGGGAGAAGTGTCTGGATATTCAAGTGAGGGTCCCATGTCCTCCACACCCCTTCTTGAGGAAATGTCAACAGTCTATTAGCCCCACTGTGATGATCATTTTATGTTATTTATTTTATTTTATTTTTTTATTTTGAGACAGGGTCTCCGTAGCCACAGATGGCCTGGAACTCACTATGTAGACCAGGCTGGCCTTGATGGTACAGAGATCTGCCTACTTCTGCCTCCAGATTACTGGGATTAAAGGTCTGCCTGTGATCATCTTTTACAGGCAGCCTAGCTGGTTTTAAGATGCGGCTGTCTGATTGGAAGATGGTACTGTGTAACTGTGCGTGCATGCGTGCACCATAGCTCATGTGAAGAGGTCAGAGGACAACCTCAAGTGTGGTCCTTGTATTCCGCTGCATTGTTATAGGGTCTCTGTTGTTTCTCTGCTGTGGGCAACAGGCTAGTTGGTCCGTGAGCTCCCAGAGGTTGTCCTGCCTCCGCTTAAACCTTTCCACAGAAGCACGGGGACTATAGATGTGTGTTACACAGACTCAGTTCTCACGCTTGTCTGGCAAGCTCTCTTACCCACGGAGCTGTCTCCTCAGCGTCCTGCTCTTCGTATGCTGCTGGCTCACTCCTTTTATTGCTGTGTGGTGTTACAGGGACAGCATATCAAGTCTGTTTACCTGCCATTGGACACTGCTTGTTCTTCCAGTGTCTGACCACTACAGATAAAGCTTCTATGAATGTTCGTGTTCAAATCCTTTCTTGGACATGTGGTTTCTTTTCTCTTGGATAAATATCTACAGATGAAATGTCTGAGTCATAGTGGAGGTCAGTGTTTTAACTTTTTCTGGAAACTGCTCAACTGTCTTCAGACTAATTGTCTATTTTCTTTTCTTGTTTATTTTAAATATTTTATTGACTATTATTTTATATGTAGAAGTGTTTGACCTACATGTATATAAAAGTAACTGTATGTGTACAATGCCTGTGGAGGTCAGAAAAAGGCACTGGATTCTCTGGAACTTGAGTTATAGACAGTGGTTAGTCAACACATGTGTGCTGGGAACTGAGCTATTGTCCTCTGCAAGAGCACCCAGTGCTCTTAACTGCTGTGCTTTCTCCAGCCCCTGACTGTCTAATTTTACATTCCCACCAGTAGTAAATAAGAACCCTAACTCTTCCATAGCCTTTGCCAGAACTTGGTGTGGTTAAATTTGTTTTAGTCATGCTAATGAGTGAACACTTGTTCCATTGCGGATTTTCAACTGTATTTCCTTCGGTGAGCAATGGGATTGAACAGCTTCTCACATGTTAATTGCACTTATTTTAAGTCAGGAACAGTGATGATTAATCTTCATGTCCACTTGGGTGCATTTAGAGTCATCTAGAGCCACACCTCTGGGTGTGCCCATGACAGTGTTGCCAGAGAGGTGTAACTGATGAAAGAGGACCCACCTTGAATGTGCACAGTGTCATTCCAGGGGTGGGGATTACTGAGTAGAAAGGGAAAGAGAGATGAGTGCCCAGATTCCGCTGTTCGTACCTGGACCAGACGCCTCATGCCTGTTGTCGAAGCTAATGTCCCTCTAATGTCAAGCTTCTCCACCATGACAGACTTACCCTCAAGCTGTGAGCCAAAACTGGAGCGTAACCATTTCTTTGGTTATTCTGAAATAGTTTTACCGATCCAACTGAATTTGCTAGGTACACAAATAAATCATGTAGAAGTAGTGTCTGTCCCCCTCTGAGTAAGGAAGGCAGTTTCCTTTTTCTGTCTTCCTCTGACTTTATTAGCGAAAACTTGAAATAACAATGATATGCTTATCTTTTTTAAAAAATATTTTTTAAATCATTTTTACTTTATGTGTATGAATGTTTTGCCTGCATTATGTAAGGGCACCACATGTCTGCCTGGTGTCCACAGAGGCCAGAAGAGGGTGTGAGAGCCCCTGGAACTGGAGTTAAAGAACAATTGTGAATCATCATGTGGGTGCTGGGAATTGAACTCCAGAAGAGCAGCAAGTACTCTTAACTGCTGAGCCATCTCTCCAGCCCCAATGTATGTGTCTTTTTTTCCTGGCTTTAGCATAAACAGTTTTATATTAAAAGAAGATGTTGGCATTAGAATACTTAATCTTTAAATATGCTTGTATGCCATCTTAATTTTCTAAGATTTTTGCTAAGAAGTTTGCCTTTAAAGTAATTACATGCCTTTTTTTTCATAATCATTTAAGGATTTTTTTTCTCACTTGCATGGAAAATGAATTCTGGTTTCTCTTTTTATACATGTGAAAATGGACTCAAGCTCCATATGCTGTCATTTTGTGGACTTAGCCTGCTGTAGTGACCCCTTCCCACACAGTTAATACCGTTCTACATTATTAACAGAGGTCACATCGTACTTATCCAGAGATACCATAATTTAATGAACCGTTTCTCTGTAACAAAACCTTTGGATTATTTATGCTTCCTCTTTTGCTATTATAATTTTGTTGAGATAAACATCTTTATAATTAAATCTTGGTGTGGAATCTTTTCCCCAGCCGTCATTACACTCTAATACAAAATATATTTCCTAATTATACTACAGCTTACCTTTGTGTGTGTGTGTGTGTGTGTGTGTGTGTGTGTGTTATGTGTGTGGTGTATGTGCATGTTGTGGAGATTAGGTTAATATCGAATCTCTTCCCCAATTTCTCTGAATATTATTATTATGATTTTTTTAGAGATGGGGTCTCACTAGGGAGTTCTGGCTAGCTCGGAAACTCTGTGTAGACCAAGCTGGTCTGGAACTCACAGAGATCCGCCTGCTTCTGCCTCTCAAGTGTTGGGATTGAAGGTGTGTGTCACCACCCTTGGGTGCACTTTATTTTTCCAGATGGAGGTTTTTCACTGAACTGGGAGCTCAGTGATTTGGTGAGGCTGGTGGCCAGCAGATCTCCAGGATCCGTCTCCACCTTTTCAGTGCTGGGGTTCTGCTACTGTGCCCAGATTTTATGTGAGTGTTAGGGAGTCCAAGCTCAGGTCCTTGTGCTTATGTGACAAACACTTTACAAAATGAGACCCTACAACTTACTTTTTACATTAGAATACTTGATCTATAATTCTGTTAATTACCAATGACAAGAGCTAAATACTTTCTATTGATCATTCCTAAATAAGACACAAAATTCAGCATCTTTTGCTCCCATTTACTTGACTCTGTTTTGCTGGCATTATCTGGAGCTGCATGCCAGATATGATGAATTGCTTCTTGACATTTCATTCTACCATTCTATCATTTTTTACTTTGAGACAGGTCTTATGTAGTTCAGGCTGGCCTTAAACTTGCTGTGTAGATAAGGCTGGGCTTGAACTTCTGGTCCTCTCGCCTCAGTTGCCCAAGACCCGTGATAACAGGCATATGCCAACAAGCCTGGTTCTGCATTCTAGTCTCTACCCATATCTCCATCAATTCTTTAGATTTCAGTAGCACACTAGCAGATTTTAATGTTCACATCAGGCATGGTGGCACGTCTATAACACCAACACTTGGGAAGCAGAAGCAGGTGGATCTCTGTGAGTTAGAGACCAGCTCAATCTACATAATGAGTTCCAAGCCAATTAGGGCAGGCCTGCATAGTGAGACCCATTTCAAAGATGGGTGAGTGAATGAATAATGGGCTGGAGACATGGCTCAGTGATTGAGAGTACTTGCTGCTCTTGCAGAAGACTAGTTTTGTTCCTAGCACCCACATCAAACAGTGCACAACCGTTTGCAATTCAAGCTCTGAGAAGACCCTGTGCCCTCTTTTTATCTGTTCACGTGGCACCCACACTCACAGACACATTCACATCAAGAAAAATAAACCTTCATAAAACAGATTTTAATGTTCACTATCCATAGTTTTTACAGCACAAACTAGCCTTTGTTAGGTTCTTTATTTGCTCTGTGTTCTGGTTTCCATATAAATCTTTTTGGTATTTGTTTTGGTTTAAATCCTAAATGTTTCCCCAAAGGCCCATATGCTTTTAAAGACTTTGTTGCCTGCTTTGGCACTATTGAGGGGTGGTCAAACCCCTAGAAAGTGGGGCTTAATGGAAGGCAGTTAAGTCATGGGAGGGACATGGCTCTGAATGGGTAGTGGAACTCTGGCTCCTCTCCTTTCTCTCTGCTCCCCAAATTCGTGAGCTCAATAGCTCTACAGATAATCCCACCATGTTATGCTGCCTGGCCTGTGAAACCCTGGAACCCATGAACCAAAGTAAAGCCATCTTCTAAGTTTTTATATCGGGCATTTAGTTGCAGAGGCAGAAGCTGAACTAGCATAGCATTTATCTGAGAAAGAGATAGAAAAGATATGCTTTCTAAGTTCTGAAAGAGCTGAGATTTTCTGTGTTTAAAAACAAAACAAAACGTGTGTTCGTCTGTGAATGAGTGTGGGTCCATGTATGTCACAGTGTGCAAGTGGAGGTCAGAGCACAACTTTCAGGAGTTGTTTCTCTCCTTCCGCCATACGGGCACTAGAGATCAAATTCAAGTCATTGGGCTTGGGTGGCAAGCACTTTTACCTGCTGAACCATCTCACATGCCTGTATATGTGTGCATGAGTGTGTGCATGCATGTGTGTGTTTAATATGGACGAATAGTAAATTAACTGAATGTATCCTATTTTGTTTCTACGAAACGACTAGCTAAGACTTATTTAGCTCTTCGTGCGCTGTTCTGAAGGGAGTTGAACATAGGTGAGCTTTTCTTATGGTTACGTTTTTCCCTCTCTCTCAAATACAGTCATTTTTCTTCAGTCTTGACATTTATAAATCCTACACTAGTATTTACAGCTTGGTTTCTTGCCAGTAATTTTGCCTTGTATTTGGCAAGTGCCTCTAAAATGTTGACACTATTATGAGATGGTGCCCGGTGGTCTAGGTGTTTGACCTTATGACAGCCCTAGGGGTTGATTGGTGTCATCCTTGGTTTACAGATGAGCAGCCCGTAGGAGGTCAATGATAGAGATTTGAACTTGGGTCCATTTTACTCCATAGTCTGAGCTGTGGACGACCATCCCATGCAGAGCCTTCAGAGGGAAAAAGCAGCAAGCCTCATCAGCTGTGTGATGCTTAAAATTTCCTCACTTCTGGATTCAGATCCCTTGGGAGGAGATAACCGAGGGTGAGGTGGCTTTTTCTTGTCTGGTCGCCGTTTTCCTCTTGCCTCTGTTGTGTATTATTGCAGAGATTGGTGAACCTGTTCTTTGTACTTGGTTTATGTTTTCCACAGTTTTGATCTTGTCTTTGTTTAAATGCGAATCTTGAGTTACTCTGATCAGCTTTTTTGTTTTTCTTCCCCTTTATCTCCTACACTACCTTTATTTTTAAAGATTTATTTATATTTGCATTTACATGTATGTGTGTATCTCTTTCTCTGTGGGTGCACATGCATGTGGGTGCCTGTGGAGGCTAGAAGAGGGTGTCAGAGCCGCTGAGGCTAGAGCTACAGGCAGTTTTAAACATCTTGTATGGGTTCTAGAAAGCAAATGCAGATACTTCTGCAAGAGTATCAAATGCTCCTAACCAGTGAGTCACCTCTCCAGAGCATCCTCCCTTTCCTTTAATCTCTGCCTTCTCTCCAGATCCACCAGCATTTCTGTCCCTCATTTTTGTCCAAACCCCCTTGGGCCTTCTCTTCATTGGAGCATTTTATTCTCTCTGTCTGAACACCATGTTCAGCATGGTGCCGTGTTGTGTCTGCACCCTAAATGTACTGCTCTGACTTGTGTGTCCCGGGACTTGATCGGAGGCTTTAGGATGTACCAATTCTTTTCAGCGGCCCTCAGGTCCCCCCACTGTCTTTTGTTTCCCATGAGAAACAGCCGGGAATGCTGTTAGAATGTTCTTCAAATCTTGAGGAGGGATGGCAGCAGAAATTGCGCTCTCACTAAAGCAGTACAGAGGAAAATGAACGGCGGAAGTGGGGACGGGTGCCGGGAGAAGAGGAGAGGGTTAGTTCCTTTTCACGCTGCTTCTTTGGCCGCAGGTGTGTCTGGACCTGCTGGGCTCTTGCAGTTACACTGACTGGGTCCTGGTGCCATGGCTGGCATACCCAGCCCGAGTCCCTCCCATCCTTCTCATGTGCTTTTCCTCTCCACTGTTGCCTGGAGCCTGGGTGTGGGGACTGGCAGGGGCGGGTGATGAGGAGCTCAGCACAGGTTTCTTGTTTGGTCTGGACCCCACCCAAGCTCTGTTCCTAAGGATGAGGAAGATGTCATAGAGTAAAAAACAAAATAAAACAAACTTGCAGAGGCAGTTTCTCTCCCACCTTAGAAGACGTCTTGAGACTCTGGCATGGGGAATGGAAATGACAGCAGAACCATTGCTGGAGGTCTGGTAAGCTGTGGCTCTTCTGGGCTCCTATTTTGCACTGTTGGTTACCCAGAGAATTAGGGTTAACTTCTCACTCAGAGAGTTGGTCCTAAACCTCACAGAATCCCAGTCTTTTCAGTGGTGGCTCTGTCAGCATGGGCCACACAGGTCATGAATAGTTTAATTCATGCTCTGTGGCCACTCCTTTGCCAGCAGGTAATGGGAGGTCATCATGACTTTTAAGGCCCAGAGCTGGCTCAGTAACAGATGGTGTGTAATGTCTTGGTCCCACCCTGGAATATCTCTTCTAGTGTGTCACTCTCCTCTCTTAATGGGATCCACCCCAGCTGGCTATAGCATGCTGTTGAGCCATCAAATGGAGTTCAGTGAGGTTGGGCAAGTTCACTTTCCAGCCTCAAGCTTCTCGCATCTTTCTGGTCCTGGTATTTACTAGACTCGTTGTGGGGGATGGGCAAGAATACAGAGTTCCATCCTGTGGGAATGGAAGAGTGGTTCGAGTACATGGTCAGAGGATCTGTTTTCCTTGTTTCTCCATAGTAGGTTCCTAAAAATTGGCTTCATCCTTCTTCAAAGGCTTCCCTGGCTACCAGGCCCTTTTCCCATAAACCTAGTCTCCCTGGATGCCAGATGTTCCTTTCTTCCCTTTTTCAGGTCTCTGGGGGGTAATGACCCAAAGTACCATACGACCCTTCAGTGGGTTCCTGAAACCCCTCGTCCACCAGTACTCCCTGCATAACAGGTTAGTATAATATCCCTCTTCAGTGGGGATTGCTTTCTTCCTTTTACAACCCTGAAAAATAATACAAAACCCAGTGGCTTTCAGTTGCTGGGGGTTGTCTAATGGGTGCGTTTCCTGGGTCTCTTTATAGCCTTTCTTGGGATTATTTTTCAATGAAATCTTATCTGGAAACTCAACAGACACATCAGCGCATATCTTCAAGCAAGCTTAGGAGCTGAGAGAGACAAACTTGAAATGGGGCAAGGCTAATGAACTCTCAAAGTCCACCCCCAGTGATGTGTGTCCTCTAGCAAGGCCACACCTCCCAAACCTCCCAAAACATCACCACCAACTGGGGACAAAGTGTTCAGACACTTGGAGCCTGTAGGGAGCATCCAATATTCACACCCACATTCATAGCAGTATGTGGGTGCACATGTATGTGTGGGTGCACATGTATGTGCTGTGTGTGTGTAGGCGTTGAAGTCCTTGACCACTCTCTACCTTCTTTATTGAGGCAAGAGTCCTTGACCACTCTCTACCTTCTTTATTGAGGCAAGGTCTCCTGTGAATCCAGAGCTCATGATTTTGGCCAGTCTGGATAGCTCTTTGTTTTAGGAACCCCTGTTTCTAGATCCCCCTCTCTGCTAAGATTACAGACCAGCAGCTCTGCCTGCCTGGCTTTTGCATGGACTCTGGGTATCCAGATGCCTGTCCTCTTGCTTATGCCCACAGTATTTTACCTGCTGAACCATCTCTCCCCTGAAGGTGTTTCTTTAAGATGCCATTAACGGAGGGCAGGTGACCTCTGAATCTGCGGGTTCTACATCTGTGAGTTCAACAAGGGTAGATTGGAAATATTTTTGAATTGTGCCTATATTGAACACATGCAGATTTTTTTCTTGCTATAATTTCCTGAGCCATCCCGTATTACTGCTATTTCTGTAACATTTATATTGTATTAGATATTATTAGGCATCTAGACAATATTAATAAAATATACAGAAGAATGTGTGTAGGTGATATCTAAGACTTGATAAAGACTTGATCATCTAGGGCTGGAGACATGCGCAGCATTTAAAAGCATATGCTGCCCTTGCAGATGATCTGAGTTCAATTCCTAGCAACCATGTCAGGGAGCTCACAACTGCCTGAACTTCAGTTCCAGGGGATCTGATGCCCTCTTCTGGCCTCCGTGGGGACCCACACAGACATGCTATACACTCATACACACATTAGTAAAAATAAGTCTTTAAATAGCATAAGTCTTTTACACAGTGGCAATGTATAGTCTCAGGATTTCAGGAAGGAATGGTGGGTACTTTGCCTTCACTATTGGGTTGCTGTAACAAAACACTTGAGTCTGGGTCATTCATATGCAAGAGAAATGTACTGCTCCCTGCACTAGAGGTTAGGAAGACCAAGGTCAAGATGAATTCAGTGTGTACTGAGGACTTGCTCTTTGCTTCAAGAATAGTGTCTTCTTGGGGTGCACCCTTACATGGAGAAAGGGGCAAACTTAGGTGTATTTTGCAAGGATCCCAGTCCTATCCATTATCGCAGAGCCTCTGTCTCTGAATCTCCTCCTAAAGTCACCACCTGTTCGTATCTTTACCCGGGGGGCTGGTTCCGACAGAGGAATCCCACGAGACACCAACATTCAGACCACTGAAGGGTGTTGGAGACCAAAGAGGACAAGTAACATTCAGATGGTTGCTGTCTTCAAAACCACACAGGACTTGCTGTAACCTGAGAAGAGAAAGTGATCTGATGGTTCCCTGGCCAGTGCTCTGTGGCGAATGCCATCACCCTTGCCCAATGGGCATAATGTTCCCTGGGAGTCATCCACTGAAACTACGCATGCTGTGGGCCCCTGAAGCCTGGGTCACATAGCCCTGCCCAGACACAGTGGGGAAAATGAAGGAAAAAGTGGTCCAGAAGCTGGACACCAGTCATGACTATGACTAATCCTACTGGCTGCTGGGAACTATTTTTCTTTTTCCTTTTCTTTTTAATATGTGCATGTCCATATGGGTGTGTGTGTGAACGTGGGTGCATGTGTTTACCCGTGCATGTAGAGGCCAGAAGATAATCTCAGTTGTCATCCTCAGAAATACCATCTACCTTCTTTGAGACAGGGTCGTCCATTGGCCTGGAGCTCACCAAGTATGCTAGGCTGGCGGGGAAGCCCTAGGAACCCTCCTGTCCTTACCTTCCTGAGCAGTGGGATTATAAGCGTGTGCTACCATGCCTGGATTTTTTACCCGGGTTCTAGGGATGGAATTCAGCTTCTTATGCTTGTGCAGTGTGCCCTTTACTGACTGAGCCATCTCCCCAGCCTTGAGAATTGGCTTTCTTGGAGTCTGCCTGTTTCATTAAGTTTGCCAGTTCACATTAGAGCCATGTGTGTGTACTGGGAGCCTCTGGACTCATGACATGCTTTGGGCTTGCTGCCTGTCCCTGTGTATTGCACCCTGCAGAAGGCAGGGGTTCTGTCCTTCTGTATCGATACATGGCGACTGTAGGGTGCAGTGTAGTCAGGATGGCCGGAACTTCTAGGCAAACCGTCTCAACACCAGGAATTCCTGGAGATTTCCCATGTCTTTGGATTTTGCCTGGCTTTGTCAATTTGTGCCTTTCACCTGCTTCTGTGACCCTCATCCCTTTCATAATTGCTCCCTAGTGCCTAAGGCTACACTGGGGACACAAAGGGCCTGGGCCACCCTTAGCTGCCTCTCCATCTCCTTTCCTGTTCAGGGACCCAGTTGGACTTACAGAGAATATTGCCTCCTGGGTGATATAGAACACAAGCCCTTCTCTGAGTCTTGCTGAAGTCTTGTAAGCCTTCGACTGGTTAGTGAAATTCTTTGGGATTTGTGTAAGAACAAATATCTTACACAACAATTCAATTTAAAAAAAATCACAAAATATTTTATAGTTCACTAAACTAACAAAGGTCATTAAATCATAATTATAATCCCTACTTAAGTACACTGTTTTTCCTCCTAAAATTACATAGTCTAGTCTGATGCACTCTGCCCTATATAGGACTAGGTGCTAATTTCATCCCCAGAATTGTAGCATTTTAAGCAAATATACAATCTCTTTCTTGCAATCTTTCCATGCAAATGTCAAATATCTATAGCTAGAAAAATATTTTTTATAACTCATTTTACCAACAAAATTTGACCTAAAGTGAAGCAGGTATTTACATTTATTTGTGCATTCCATGTTTTGTAGCATATAATGTTTATAAATATATGTTGGAATATTTTTCAGGGGTAAGGCCTCAGGATTAACTTTGATATTGTATTTTATGCAGTGTGTGTGTGTGTGTGTGTGTGTGTGTACCTGTCTGTACATGTGTATTCCTCTTACATCAAAAAATAAAAATGGAAAATATTTGAAAAGAAAAAAAAGAACAAACATCTTACTGTATTTAAAGGAACCGTACTCCTCTCATGTAACATGGCTAGTCAAGAGACCTGACTTGCTCAGAACTCACAGTGAGAGCTGCCGTTCATCTCAGAGGGCAATGCTTTGGGTGGGGACCTGGAGTCAAGTCCTGGTTGGGATGGTTAACACTGAGTGTCTACTTGACAGGATCTAGACTTACTGAAGAAATGGGTTTCTGGGGAGGCCTCGTGGAATTATCTAGGTTAGGTTAAGTGAGGTAAGACAACCCATACTAAATGTGGGCAGTACCATTCCATGGGCTGAGGTCCTGGACTGCACATAGAGAAGAGATGCACACAAGCATGTGGACACAGGTGATCAGCTGCCTCACATTCCTGTCACCGTGCTTTCCCGGCCATGATGACTGTGTCCTCTCAACTATGAGCCCAGATAAACCCTCCTTCCTTAAGTTGCTGTGTCAGGTATTTGGTCACGGGCTTCTGCCACATTCCAGGGTGGTGACTCGGGTCTCCCACTTTTGAAGAATGGGGATAACAAGAGCACTTGCCCAGCCAGGTGTGGCCAAGATCCAATGAGATACTGGGGTACTATGAAAGTGTGTGTGTGTGTGGGGGGGGGGGTACCGCAATTGCCTTTATTAGTGTCAGGCACTTATTATTGCATTACTTATAGCACAGACTGGGCTAAGATTGAAAGCACATGGAAAACCTGACCCCTGTCAGCCAGGGTCTAACACATGGCACCAAGATGACTGGCTGCTTGCCGGGGCTCCAGACAGTAAAGTCCTGGAAGTTCTGGGAAGGCGGAAGTAGCAGAGAAAGGACTGAAAGTATCAGATAGTTCTCTGGGAGGGACTGACATCAAGTGGATTCTACTCACCCCCCTCCCCCGCCTCCCGAATTAGTAGAAGGAATACCAATAGGGACATTCAGTGGTGGTTTTATGCCTGAGACCCCAAGAGACATCAGCACTGAGCTTCAGGAGATAAAGACAGAAGCCAGCTCCAGAAGGGGCCCAGTGCCCGCCGATCGCATTCCTTCTAATGTGCCAGTCTAAGAACTGCAAGCGAGGAGGCTTGGACCTCCGAGCATCCTGTGAGAAGTCGCTGCTTCCCATGTTCTTAAGCCCTTGGGATGGTGGCATCGTGGCACAGGCTAAATGCCCTGGGATCAGTCAGATCCTCGCATCCGGGAAGCGGGGAGGGGGCGCAGCCAGGGCGGGGGTGGACCAGGAAAGGGCGGAGCCGCCGCAGGCCGACTGCTCCGGGGCCTCCTCTGAAGTCCCAGCAGGGAGGGCGGAGGGGCCTGCGGCAGCCCCGCTTGGCGGTCAGCCCGGGACTCTACAGAGCTCCAGGAGATTCGGACTTGTTAGGAACTGTGACAGCACCTTGCCGGATTTCAGTGATTAATGACTGATTTGCAATTGTCTGAACTTTTTTCCCCCCATCTGTAATAGGTCGTTAAAATTAAATGTAAAAAAAAAATAGTAAAGAGCTCGCTAATTATTCAATAAATGTAGCTCTTACTGCCGTGCCTCGGCGCACTGCTGTGTCACGTGTGGAGGGCTGAGTCAGCCCTGCCGCAAACCCGGGACACGGACGAGGCTCTCTAGTGCCACCGTCCGGCAGGGGACGGCAATGAGTTTTGCGGCCCTTACAGTGAGGAGCCAGGGTGTTAGGTACCCAAACTGAAGAGCTCTCCCTGCATCCCTGTCCTCCAGGTCAATCCATCTTCCTGAGATCTGTCTGGGGGCCTCTGCTGATTCCTTTCCCGAGTCCTCTGGTTCCCCTCACCCCCGGGACCGCAGGCACGTCCTTGCCAGATCCCAGGCGCCTCCTGGCTCTCTTCTCTTCCAGCCTCTTGGCTCTCGAGGAGTGTGTGTGTATGTGGTGGTGCTGAACTGTTTTCCTGAAGGCAACCGGAACCTGGCTGGGCATTTGTCTGCTACATTAAAAGGGAGTGTAAGCCGCCTTTACTGGGCCTTGTCCACGATGCTAGACATCTTGCCAAGTGTGGGATGGCCTGGACCACCAAGAATTGTCTCGGGGGCTTTCAGGAGTCCCGCTGGACATACGTGTTGGTGAAAGGCCAGGCATTTTTAATTCTCAGCGCTAGGACCAGCTCCATTTTATGTATAAACACAAAGGGGTTTTTGCAAGCTTGGATCCATCCTCCTTCCCTCCCTCCTTCCTTCCCTCCCTCCCTCCCTCCTTCCTTTCCTTCCTCCCTCCCTCCTTCCCTCCCTCCCTCCTTCCCTTCCTCTCTCTCTTCCTGTTTCTTCTTTCCTTCAACAGGCTCTTGCTGTGGAGCCCACACAGGCCTGGAACTTATGATCCTCCTGCCTCAGTCTCCTCTTAAGTGCTGGAATGGCAGGCATTCACCACCATGGCCAGATATAGTTTTTATTTTGACAAAATGTATACAGTATTTCTTGTACTATTTTAGTCTTTTCTAAGTGAATGGTTTCAGTGGCTTTAATGACATTCAGGATGTTGTGTGGCCACCACTACCTATTTCCAAATCTTTTCCACTGCCCCAAATGGGGACTTGAGTAGTCATTAAGCAGAGCTCTCATTGCTTCCAGAACCTTCCATCTGTTTCCGTCTCCGTGATCTTCTGTGCTCTAAGTATCTCAGGCGAGTGGAAGCAGTGTCTGTCCTTCGCTTTACTGAAAACTCTACAAATGTCCATCAGTGACCTAGTCCCATGAAAGCTGTCTGAATGATCTGCAAAATGCACCGGGAACTGCCTGAAGCAATGCGACTTATTTCACACTTGGTGTGTTTTGTAATATAATTGTGTCCAAATATTGACATATTGAAATTATTTTGAATATTTTGAATTCTTTTTTTATTCTAAAAGTTATATGTAAATAGCATAATTCAGTTGTCAATTTGACTTTAGTAAAGACACACTATAAAATATCTGTTACTAAAAGAGACATTGGGTGTAGTGGGGCTGAGAATCAGCTATTTATCTCCTATAGCACAGATATATATCTGTGCCTATATATATACATATATATATACATATACGTATATATATATGTATATATATATATATATAGTCCTGGGGGATGGGAGAAGTTTTGGAAATGAGGAGCTGTTGACCTTCTGTAAATACTGCCTTGTCTTTACAACCTTACATGGCCAGTCCACCTCTCTCAAGGAGGAAATCCTCAAGCCACTAGCTCTTGGTCACTCTTTACCTATTGCGGTCTGGGCATCACCACCAGGCAAGGGACTCTATAGTTTGTGTCTTTAATGCTGTGTTCTCCTGTTACCGCTATTCCTGGCTTACAGTGGGTACAGACATCATAAAGAATTTTGAGACAGGATCTTTTCTAGGCAATCATGTAAAGCTGAAGTTAGATAGGTGGATAGAGAGATAAATAGATAGATATATGTGTGTACATACTTGCACACACACATATTCATGGATTGAGATACACCTAGGTTTCTGCTGCGTCTCATGCAGAGCATTCTCATCCCCATGAGAATTACAGGCCCTTGTAGTGCTCTGTCCGGATCCAAGGCTTTGTGCATGCATGATGACTGCTCTACCCTGAGTTAGACACCCATCCCTTGGAGATGTATTTTCAACATTAAGTAAAATAATGGTACGAGGCCTGGGCATCTCATAAATGAGAATTTGGGAGTACACTTTCTTGCTCACATTAAGATGTATTTTTGTTGGAAGCACTCAAATATTGATTTTTCTGAATAAAAAGGCAGGAAGTGTTATAGAAATTGTTTCTGAACCAACTGCCTCTTTAATTATTCACACCTCCTTAGATCATCCCCAGAGTCCTTTTTGAGAATGTAATGCCACAAGATTTTAAATGATCTCAAATTTGATTGCTAATACCATTTCTTGGCTTTACAGTGGCATAAAAGCCTTTCCCATGCAACCATTTAGTTTTTCTCTTCCAGTAGAGTATTTTCAGTAAGTTATGTGAGATATCCAACGCTCAATTGTAAAAGAGGATCTGCATTGAATGATTTGGCTCCGCTTTAAGCGAATGTAAATGTTCTGAGAATGGTTAAGGTTAATGGTTAAGGAATATTCCTGGAAGGCTGTGTGCTGAAGCTGTGTGATTCCTGATCTGTGGCATAATTGGTAGGTAGTGAAATCCTTAGTAAGTTGGATGGAGCAGAAGGAAGTTAGGTCATTGGGGACATGCCCTTGAAGAGGATATTGGAATCTGACCTCGTCCCATGTCTCTGTTTCCCAACTGCTTAGAGATGAATGGGCCCCTGATACTATGTGTTCTTACCGTGAAATGCTGTGCTGATCACAGGCCCAAAGAAATAGTACCAAACAGACATAGTTCCAAACCTCTGAGACAATGAGCCAACCCAAACCTTCCTTCCTTTGACTATGTAATTATCTTCCCTTCTTCCCTCTTTTCTGAAGGGTTCTTGCTATGGAGGTATATGGTAAGCTAAGACAAGATGTTTGGAAGGTGTGATGGTTAATCTTGATTGACAATTTGATTTAGTCACCTAGGAGACAAACTTCTGGGCATGCCAATGAGAGAATTTCCTGATGTTTAACTGACGTAAGAAGACCTACCCTGAATGTAAGCTGATGTCCTAGAGTGAAATAAAAAAGAGAAAATGTGCTGAGGACCAGCACGCACCTCTCTGCTTCCCAGTTTCAGATGCAGTGTATCTAGCCGCCTGCCATGATGGACTATATCCTTGATCCTGCACCAAAAGAAACTCTCCTTCCAAGTTACTTTTGTTAGCCAATGAGAAAAGTAATGAATCGAGTAGGTGAGGTGTACTAAATACATTTAAATATAATCCATCTTAAACTGAGAAGCATCAATGTGTGTGTGTATGTGTGTATATGTGTGTGTATATGTATGTGTGCATGTGTGTATATGTGTGTGTATATGTGTGTGTGTATGTATGGTGGAGGATCTTGGTGTTTGATTGTTTGTTGCACTGTCAGAGGGGTGCAATGTTACACTTGGATGGCACACTCTTTATTGTGCCTCTCTATTCCAGCATTCCTGTATGCAAACGTTATTTTCTTTGTGTGCTTTGAACAGATTGCACACGGATGAATAAGACCTTTAAGGGCTTCCAGGAGCTTGAGGCTTCGAATTGGAGGCTAACCAGCAAAAACAGAAGGAGCACTGTGATGAATGGTATGCAGAACTGTGGACCACAGAGAGGCAGGCAGTGATCATAACTCAGAAGAAGAGCAACTTCCCACGTACACACCCCTCTGGTATAATCAAGTTCTGGAACCCCTTAAAATCTCAGTTTCATAAAACACAGAAGAGATGCTTGCAGGCAGAGAAATAGAAAAGGTGAAGGTGAGCAGAGCGAAGTCAGTCGGTTGCCTGCGGTTGCCAGGTCTTTTGACAGACGTGATTGGTCTTGGATGTTACAGGAGAGGAAGGGCTTTGGGTCCTCTTGAAATCTTGCTGCCAAGCTCCGCCCCTACATTGCAATAAGTGTCTTGATAAGGTTTTAACATTCATTTGATTGACATGTTTCGACTGATGTTCTAGAAGGAGAAGACAAAATCTCCTCTGATGGTTTGTCCAAGCCCAGCATGCACTTTGAAGGCATTAGGCTTCTTGGCTGACTAGATTCTTACACATTGACTACATCTGTTATTGATTAATTTTAGCACCATTGTGCCATTTAAAAAATCCTCCAGTGCTGAGTGAACTTAATAACAATGAAATAGTTGAATTACCTGCCTTAGGTGTGTGGGTTTGGGGTTGTAGTGTGTGTTCTTTAACAAACTGTGTAATTTGGGAACTTTCAAAATTAACTCATTTTCCTAGGAAGTGGAGGAAAACCAACTGACAGGTATTTCTCATACTTCTAGGCATACAGGCTGTAAAATAAGTCCAGAAGCTATCAACCACAGACAGCCTAGTGAATATCTTGAATACTATTGGCTTGAGTTACAACGTGTCCACAACAAACCAGCTCTCCCCCACCAACTTGACAGGTTGATATATATATCAACCTATATATAATATTTACATTATTATTTATATAATTATTATACATAATAATTATATATATATATATAAAATCTCGACAGTCTTGCTATGTAGACTTGGGTAACCTGGAACACACTATGTAGAACAGGCTAACCTCAAACTTACAGCTATCCTACTGCTTCTGCCTGCTGAGAACTGGGATTACAGGATCATGCCACCACACCTAGCACTCACATGTATATCAGAATAGTGATGTGCACTGAAAATACTAGTTTTCAAAACTTTTTGTTTAAAAATAATTATTGATTCATAGGCAGTGATAAGGTCATAGAATGAAGTGCCAGGTGTCCTTCACCTCACTTATATATATTTTTAGAATAGATGTCTTTATTTTTCATTGTAGTAACATACACATTATCATCTTACTATTTAAAAAAATTATTTTTTATTTTATGTGTATGAGTATATTGGCTGCATGTAAGTAATGCATATTGTACAATGCCTGTGGAGGTCAGAAATGGGTACGTGGGTGCTGGGAGCAAAACCTGGGTCCTCTGCAAGAGCAACCAGTGCTTCTAACCACCGAGCTCTCTCTATCTCCCCATCTTACTATTTTAAGTATA
The DNA here is from genome assembly GCA_035773235.1 of Eospalax fontanierii. Taxonomy (NCBI): domain Eukaryota; kingdom Metazoa; phylum Chordata; class Mammalia; order Rodentia; family Spalacidae; genus Eospalax; species Eospalax fontanierii. The sequence continues at coordinate 53,509,249 of CM069542.1, read as the reverse complement.
CAGTTCAGTGGTGCTAACCACATTGACATGGTTGGCACTCCATCTCCAGAACTCCGCTTATCTTGTAAATCTAAAACTGCACCTATTAAAGGGCTAGCCCCTGTGTTCCCCAGCCTCTGTCTGTCACCATTCTTTGGTGATTTGACTACTTTAGAACCTCATGTAATTGTAATCACATAGTGCCCATCTTTTTGTGCTTTTAGCGGGTACATCTTGTATGTGTCATATAATATGAAACTTAGGACATCTACACAGCTACCATGTGGGTTTGTACTCCGCACAGTGGGCTGGGCCCTCTTACATCAATGCACAGTCAGGGCAATCCCCTACAGACATGCCCACAGGTCAGTCATCTAGGCAGCCCTTAACTGATACTCTCTTCTAAGGTGACTCTCGGCTGTGTCAAGTTGACAGAGTTGACTAGGACACAGGGCATCTTCTATACTTTAAGAGTCATACTCCCCCACCTTTTCCAACCTTTGGCAGCCAGCAATCTATCTTAAACTCCTGATTCTCCTATGCTACCTCCACATACTGGGAATTACAGGCTTACGTCCCCGTGAGTGGTTTATGTAGTGCTGAGGATCGAATTTAGGGCTTCATGCATGCTAGGCAAGCACTCTCCCAAGGTGTTCCATATTTGTGTGATTTTGTCATTTTAATAATTTTTAAAATATTTTATTATTTTTATGTGTATTGCCTGCACGTGTGTAAGTGCACCTGTGTCATGCAGTGCTCGAGGAGGCCAGAAGAGGGCATCAAATCCCCTGAGTCTGGAGTTACAGACGGTTGTTAGCCACCATGTGGGTGCTGGGAATTGAACCCAGGTCCTCTGCAAGAGCAATCAGTGCTCTTAACTGCTAAGCCATCTCTTTAGCCCCCAATTTTGTCGTTTTAAGAGTGTTAGGCACAAGGAATCATATGATAGGATATGTGCTTTTAATCTAGCACTGTAATTATAAGAATCAAGCCAAGGTTCTTGCCTGGGGAGTCAGTCCGGTTGTTGGCTGCTTATTCAGCAGGAAACATGTCATTGGTGAATCTGGCCTGTGTGTCACTTGTGATGACTGGTTATGCCACTGGCTGTGCCTTGGCCTTTGGATTAAGTTGATGTTATTCTACCCTTCAAATCAACATGCCAGAGGATTTTAAAATGTTTTACATACAGCTCTGGAGAGATGGCTGAGTGGTTAACAGTGCTTGCTGCTCTTGCAGAGGATCAGTGTTTGGTTCCCAACACCTACATTGGGGAAGCTCCCAACCACCTGTAACTCCATTTCCAGGTGATCTGACTCCCTCTTCTGGCCTCCAAGGGCACTGCACACAGTCGTCGCACCTGCAGGCAAGCAGGGATACTCTGATACACAGCCAAGGCTGTGAGCAAGTTCTTAGGGCACGGATAGAGAAGGGAATGAATGAGAAGCCTACTCACCTCTTTCAAGCACCACTTTCTTCAAAAGACATCAGTGAATGCAGCAGAAAGTGTTAGGCAGAGGTCGGTTACTGCTGATGCCATGGGAATGCTGCCAAAACGGTCAGCGTCGGTAGAGCTGCATTTATATTTATTTATTTATTTGCATGTGTATGTGCCTGCTTGTCTGCATTGGGAGAGGAAGATGGGACTAACAGAGGTTTGTGTCCTGACTCCTCCTTCTAGAAAAGGAAGGTGGTAGAAACATCCAGGTGGGTCAGGAGACCCAGAGCAGTAATGTTGCTCCTTGCTTTTCTAGGCACAAAGTGGGGAAATGTCATGTCCCAAGAACTGCTGCAGCCAGCACGGCACTCTGCGGTGGGAGGTGAGAAGGGTTGCGATGGAACGATCTACTCCCCGGGCCCCTCTGGGACATGGAAATGCTCCCCGTGGAGGATGTAGAAAGTAGCTGACCTGGGAGCCAGGACACTTGCTCCAAGGCACACTCCATCCCCAGGCACCTGGGACCCTCTGAGGCAGGTGGACAGCCAAGTCAGCGGTGAAGGACAACACCCACTGCTGTATGCAATGCCTTTTCCTCTATGGCTTCGCTCAGGTAAACTATTTCCTACACTAACTGAAGGACAGGTGAAGGCTGGGATGGGATGGCAGGAGAGGGCAGAAGTCTTTTTGGGGGGGGGCAGGGTCTCCCTGTAGCTCTAGCTGGCCTACAACTTACTATGTAGAACAGATTGATCTCAGACTCAGAGAGCCACCTGTCTCTGCCTCCTGAGTGCTGGTATTAAAGGTAGATGCCACCACCTGACTTGAGAAATCTTGAAAGATGATTTGGCTGGAAACAGACCAGCGTCACCCAGTTAAGGTAGTGCTAAACAAGAAGAGGATGAGATATATTTAGCTGACAGTACTCTCTTCCTCTCTGACCTCTTACCCCCTCCCAGCCACTTGCTTGCTCGCTTTCTTCCTTGGGCCAGGGTCTTCCAGCTAGCCTAGAATTCTCTATGCAGACCAGGCTGGCCTCTATCTCACAGGGATCCGCCTGCTTCTGGCCCTCCCACCATCCCCCCCCACCCCCCACTGGGATTAAAAGTATGCTCCCCGCCCTGCATGGACAAAGCTTTCAAATCACTATATAATGCATATGAGTTCTCTTGATTTTGCTAAAGCTTTGACTCATTTTTCCTATAAGTTTCTGAGCTTCTTTGTAAGTGAGTAAAACCGAGACAGGGCAATTATTCCCTTGATTCTTGCTCTAAGATTTTTCACACTCTGTGGTACTGTGTTTTGTGGCTCATGTACATCTATTAATATGTAGACAACGTTTGCTTTTTGTTGTTACTAGTTTTAATGGACCTCCACTAGAGTCAGCAGACTTTCCCTGGAAAGGATTAGAGAGTAATATTTTAGGTTTTGTGGGACACATGATCTCTGTTGCAAATATTCCAAGTTGACCATGTTGTACAAAAGAAGCCATAGGTGCTATAATAGACATGTACAATGGCTGTGTTCCAAAAAAACTTTACTTATTGACATGGAAATTTGAATTTTATATAATTTGCACATGTCACAAATCTTCTTTCAACCCCCTCCTAGCTGTTTGAAAAAACGGAAAAACCATTTTTAACTTGTAGGCTGTATAGAAACGGTGAGTGGACTGGACTTGGCTCACGAACTATATAGCCTGCCACTCCCTGGGCTAATATTTAATGTGAGGACCTTTTATATATAAGCTAATGCATTCTACCTCCAGTTTTTCAAAAATAAAATAAAAGAAAAGAGGATTTACAAAGAAAAAAATGCATTGCAACCCAATAGGTTGTGAACTCCCGAAATCCCTGTGCTTGGGAGTAAAGGCAAGAGGATCAGGAGTTCAAGATCACTCACCTACATATTGAGTTCAAAGCTAGCCTAGATTTCCTGAGATCCTGTCTCAAAAACAACAAACCACACAACAAGCAAACCCAAATCTATTGCCAGTTTTGGTCTAAACTAGGACATTTCATAGAAATAAGCCAGATGGTGCTTATTTCTGCCAATGGTGATGTTAGAACAGTGTATTTTGATAAGAGCAATGAATTCATTGTGCTTACCATCGACACATGAAGCCCGGGAGACCTGGGAACTGTTACCTGTGGTCAGACCCTGGAGGACGCGCAACACTGGGACGCTGATTTGTTTCTTTAATATTGTTTAGCTCTTTATGTTGCTGTTTGTATTGTGAGAAGACATGTGTGCAGGAGAGACAGAGATAGAGAGAGAGGAGTGGAGAAATCTCTCCCTCACACTCATGAGTCACATCTTCGCTTGTTTTCAGCCCCGCACCCCGTGTATTCTGCGGGTCACGTGCAGCCTGTGGACTCCCCAGCCAGAAGGAAGACAGGCTGCTGACCAGACGGTAGAGATACAAGTGGCCAGTAATTTATCTCCAGAGCCCCAGAGAGCTACAGAGATAAAAGCTGATGACACATCCACCTCTGGAGGCTAGGAAGGAGCAAGGGGAAGGGAGGCTCAGGAAGGGACGGAGGAAAGGAGGCTCAGGAAGGGACGGAGGAAGAGAGGCTCAGGAAGGGACGGAGGGCACGTCTGGCTACAAGGACCCAGACCCAGTTCCCAACTTCTTACTGAAATACAGATGTAGTGAAATCTAATACTTCCCTGCAGTTGTGCTAAATAACAATCATTTTAGGGCACAGGAGATTTATCCTTTTAACGTGTGTGTGTGTTGGTATAAGTCAGAAGACAAATTTCTGGAGATAATTCTTTCCTCCTACCACATGGCTCCTGGGGATTGAACTCAGGCAGTGAGGTGGCAAGTACCTTTACTTGCTAAACCATCTCACTGACTGGCTCAACTTATTCTTTTGTTTGCTTGGTGTTTTGTTTGTTTGTTTGTTTTTTTTTTTTTTTGAGACAAGCTCTTCCTGTAGCACCAGCTGGCCTGGAACTTGTTCTATAGACCAGGCTGGCCTCTATCTCACAGAGATCTGCTTGCCTCTACCTTCTGAGTGCTGGGATTAAAGGCATGTACTACTATTCCTGGCTCAACTTATCCATTTTTTAAAGTAAAAATAATACTTTAATTTTTTATTTTATGTGTATGAGTGTATTGCCTGCATGTATGTAAGTGTATCTGTGTCATGCAATGCCTATGGAGGTCAGGAGAGGGTGTCAGATCCCTTGGAATTGGAGTTATAGATGGTTGTTAGCTGCCATGTGAGTGACAGGATCCAAACTCAGGTTCTCTGCAAGAGCAGTCAGTTCTTTTAACCACTAAGCCATCCTTCCAGCCCCCCCCCAACTTATCCTTTAAGTGGAAAAAAATAGTACTTTCCTAGTTACTCAAAATCTCACCTAAATTATTCCAAAAACCTAAAACACTCTTAAATACCTATGAAAAACCCAGTATGAATTCCTGAATAAAATACAGCCATGTAATGCATCAACCGCATAATGGCTAATGAACTCATTAATGAGTCTCTTGTAGGAAGCAGATAACATTACTGAGCCATATCAGCCACAAATTAGATTTTCTCTTGCCACCGTGCAGTGAACATTCCCAGCAGTGTAAGTCGATAAGGAAATGTTATGTTGAATGCATTTAGATTCCATCTGGTCTGGATCCAGGCTGTTAGTGCTTTGGGTGCTGAGGTATGTCACTCTCCCATAGAAACCCTCCAGGGCCACACCCTTCAACCTGGGCCTGCAGTCGCTTAGTGTGTTCACTGGTTCAGCCAGCTGCCTTCAGGATGGAGAACTGAATGTGGGGGAACGTTTGCTTTTCTGTAAAGCAGCCTATTTTCTAAATATAAGTCCAGATAATGATACCCGCATCGTATAGATGGTAGCACAAGACAAAAAGACACAGCTCGGGCTGGGGAGACGGCTCAGTGACCGAGAGCTCTCGCTGTTCTTTCAGAGGACCCGAGTTTGGTTCCTAGCACCCATATCAAGCAGTTTAAAACTGCCTGCACCTCCAGCCTCAGGGAATCTGATGCCATTTTCTGGCCTCTGTGGGCAACTGAACTCTGAAGGCCAATGCACCCACACACGCCCCCCCCCCCCACATACACACACACACACACACACACACACACACACACACACCTGCATAAAAATTAAAGAATACATCTTTAAAAATATGCACATCTGTTTAAAGCAGTACTGACGATCAACTGAGTGACTGAATTTGGAGTTGCTATTAAGATCAAAAGGCAATCATATGTCATGCGTGGTGGTGGTACACACCTTTGATCCCAGCACTCAGGAGGGTCTCTGTGATATTGAGGCCAGCCTGGCCTACATAGTGAGTTCTGGGCCAGCTGGAGCTACAGGGAGGCCCTGTCTCAAAAACCCAAGACAAACCAACAACAAACAAACAAAGAAACAAACGAAAAAGGCAGTCCCACCTAGCCATGTGGGGCCATGTACTCTGCCGGCTGAGAAAGCCCAGCTCTCCATGTCTTCCTCTGTGCCCTGGCGGGATGGCCTTTCTGCCCCTCTCTGTGTCCTGGCCGCATCCTAAGGTGGTTGTGAAGGCAGCTGGCCCTTAGGCCCTCTGTATGCTGGGGTGTGTGTGGGGACAGATGGGGATCTTTCACGTTCTTCATGTTTGGAATCCCACAATGGTCCCCCTCCTTGCAGGCCTGTGGACTCTCCACTGGACACTTCCAGATCTCTGCCAAAGGGAGAAGAGACAGGCTTTGGGGAGTGGGTCAAGGGGAAACGAGAGAAGAAAATGGTTTTGCTCTGAAACACATTTGTGAACTTGGACAACTGTCCCTTAAGTAATTTTAAAAGGCTTCTTATTAAATTGACACTAATGTAGGATATTTGGAACTCAGTAGAGCTGCCGTTTCTGTCTCAGTTTAGGGACCCTCGTACGCACGTTCATCATTAGACCTCTGCATTATCATTCATCTCTGTCTCAACAGCAGGGTACAAATAGTAGCACTGTATAATCTTTCCTTTTTTGAAACAGGGTCTCATGTAGCTCAGGCTGGACTCAAACTCTCTGTATAGCCAAGGATGACCCTGAACTCCTAGTCCTCTGCCCTCTGCTTCCTGAGTTCTGGGATTACAGTTGTGTACCACCTCACTTAGTATAAGGGTCTCAGTGAAGAGAGATCTCAGATCTTATCTTCAGGAGCTACAGATGGGTGTAAGCATGTTCTGTGTGAGGGACATGCTCTCAAGTCCTGTGCTGTGCAGACACCAAGGCTGACCAAGACGGTGCTCAGAGGCGATAATCCATGTGAGAAGATGCTCGAGCAGGGCAGGGCTCCATCTTAACAACTGTATCCTTGCTGCTGGATTCCAGGAGAGACTCTCTCTGCCTCAGTATACCTCTTAGGCTGCTCACGACATCACTAGGACAAGGGGGTTCCAAGCAAAGGGAACCTGGGGCATGGTTAGGGGAATGATGTATTCAGAGGCCAAGGTACTGGACCAGTGACAAAATCGTGAGCAGAACTTGAGCCCCTAGCTCAAGATCTCCAAGTCAGCACTTGTACTCCAGGGCATTGTTGGATGAAAAGAACGTTCAAAGAAAACAGGAACTAGGAAGAAAGGGCGAGCTGAAGTGTTCACCACTCTGAGTTCATGATAACCCTTGCCACCTGTCTTTACAAGAGAGGACACAGAAAGCCCCTCTGGTTGCTGGCAGAGCGAGCACAATAGCCATTCAAATTCCTGCCCTTATCTCTGAGCACCACACTGCTCCCTGGAAACAGTACCAGCTCCCAGCACAAGGGTCTGGCACATCCTCAGAGCTCTCGTTACAGCATCACAGCACCCACCCTGCCCTCCTGGAGGACCTGTTGCTGGCAGCACTGCTCAGGGGGTGCCCAGCGTGGGGCCCACATCCTGAGGGGTCACGCTGGCCTCCAGCCCTCTTCTGGGAAGGCCACAGTGAGTTAAAGATTCAAATCCAACTGTTGGCTGCTCTGGACAGGAGAAGGGAAAAGAGAGGCATGTAAGGCCCTTGTCTCTGGTCGGTGTCCATCCCTGGAGTTTTTGTGAGGCATCTGTCCCCAGCCGTGGGCAATGTATGTCCACTGGAAGTAGTCACAACTGCGTTCAGTAGGTACCATATTCTGAGCACCAAGCTATGTGTTAGAGACACACAAAAGTCAGCTTCTGCTGTCCATGGGCTGCTGTGCAGTTCCCTGTGACGTGTGTGATCTTGAGTGGTTCCTGATGTCTGTCTCCAGTCCTGACCTCTCCAGTATCAGCTGCTGTCTGTCTGTGTGCGCATGAATTTACATGTGCTTTTGTGTGTGTGCATGCACGCATTTGTGTGAGTAATCATGTGTGTACATGCACTCGTGTGTATGCATGGGTGTGTGCACATGCATTGTGTATTCATGTGTGAATGTGCATATACATTTGTATATTTGTACTTGTGCATGGAATTGTGTGCATTTCTATGTGCATGTATGTATGGACTTGCATGAGTATTTGTGTATGTACATGGATTTAATGTGTATTTGTGTGTGTTTCTGTGTATGTGCACTTGTGTGTTTGTGTTTTATGTGCACGTATGTGCATTCATGTATTAGTCTGTGTATATGAGCATGCGTGCACACCTGTGTGTGCATGTGCACGTGCAGACCACAGTTGATCTCAGGGTTTGTTCCTCCAGAGCCATCCACCTTGCATCTTTTTTGAGACTGAGTCTCTCAATCTCCTGGAGCTTGTCTAGTAGGCTAGGCTGGCTAACCAGAGAGCCCTAGGGATTTACCTGTTTCTACACATCCAGCCCTGAGATTCCAACACAGGCCATCACGCCTGGCTTTTTAAAATGTGGAACCCAGGTCCTCATGCTTTCAAGGCAACTACTTTACCAATAGAGCTATCTCTCCAGTCCCTATGGAATTCTTATTACATACCAGGCATGTGATAACATCTGTTTAATTTTTGTAGGTTCTTTCTTTCTTATTTATTTTTTTAAAGCTGGGACCTTACTATTTAGTACAGGCTGAACTGGAGCTCACTGTATTTCCCAAGTTGGCCTTGAACTCATGAATCTCTTGCCTCAACCTCCCGAGTGCTGGCACTATAGGTGTGTGCCACCATGCTCAGCCCAAGTCTTCAATTCTCACAGAAGTATGAGTCAGATGCTATGAAGACCATCTCCATTTTACACAGAAGGGAACTGGGGCTCAGGGAGGTTGAGAAAGTAATTAAAGGATGCCCAGCAGACCTGGCAGAGCTCTAGCACCCACGGCACTGCTTGGTCCTCCATTTCCCATGTTGCAAGGATGGGAGCTCATAGCAAAACGGGCTCTGGGTTTAGCCAACAGGAGGGACTCAGGCACGTGGTGAGCCATACCTACTGGTGTCTGCTGGGGCAGAACTGAAGGACAGCCTTGATGGTACTAGCAGAAACGAACCCTAAAGCCAGCTTCAGAGTTCAGCACTGTGCAGCAGGCAGCTCTGCTGGGGAATCCGACAAAAGTGAGGCGCAGGGATTGCAACAGGCAGGTCTCGTGACAACAGGAAATATGCATCAAGCCAGCTGGGAGACCAGGTGACCACCAAGAGAGTGGTAGATGCGAGTCAGTTAGTTCTGGAAACCAATCCTGAGCCTGGTAGGACTCACAAGCAGATATATTGCTGTAGGACTCAGGCTTGAGGGACTCGGGATCTCAGTGACTGATGGACTTGACCATCCCTGAGTGGACTTGACCATCCCCTAGCCCACCAAGAATGCTCATGCACAAAGAGGAAAAGCATCTTTGGAAACTGTGCCCATGATAATGGATAATTACCAACATTTAGCTCTTCCCCAAATCAATAAAAACCACTGTTCCCTTTTATCAGTCAAGCAGCCTGGTCAGCTCTGCTCAGTGCCAGCTCCCTTTGGCGTGAGTCAGCCAACTCGTGCTGGCATCTAGTTCGTAATGTCTGGCTCAGTCTCGTTTCTGCTGTTCCTGTGCTTCTAGATCTCGTGCTACTGGCCAGTTATTAAAGGGGAGTTTCCAAAACGGAGCCGGCAGGCTGACTCACTCTGCAGTTTCGCTTGGCCATGCTGATCATGACTCCAAGGTCCATAGATCAGTGTCTGTGGGTAGGCCAGCCCTAAAGAAGCCAATGCTAGGAGTATTCATGACTGCTCTTGTTGCTGTAACAACATACCTGGCAGAAACAATGTATGGGAGGAAGGATTTATTTTGGTTCCCAGTATGATACAGTACAGTCCGTCATGGTAGGGAAAGCATGGCTGAGTTCCCAGCAACAGACAGGATTCCTTATGTTGAGCAGACCAGGAAGCAGAAAGCAGAGAATGAGGGTGATCATGAGGCTTATTCCTTCCCCCTCTTATCCAGTGTAGGGTCCCAGCCCATGGGGAGCATTCTACCTGTTAGGGTGGGGCCTCCTTTGTCAGTTAATCTTCTCTAGAAACACCCTCTTAGATATACCCTGAGGTATGTGTCCTAGGTTAGTCCCATCAAGTTGACAGTTGATACCAACCATCACACCAAGTATGTGAACTATGCCTATTGTTCCTAAATAAATCCCCTCAACCCGAAGAGGTCCCTAGCGGGGCGTCTACACACAAGGCACCCGCAAGAGGATGAAGGATTCCTCGTCTTCCTGCTCCCTAACACGGGCCTCAGGGAACAACACAGAGGAACACAGATGCAAGCGGAAGTCTGTCACAGAAAGGAGGCAGTTCCTTGAGCTGGAACAAAGGTCAAGACATGATGAAAGCATTGCAGGGTGAGTTTCTACACCTTAGGCCAGATACCCCAAACTCAGACTACTGCAGTCATCTACAAACTCCCTCCAATGACCACCTCCCCAAATCAGGCATTATGCCATCTATCTCTGTCCAGCTGTCCCGACCTGTCTGATTTCTGTTTATCTCCATGACTGATACAAAGCTAGTTTCTGTCTCAGGACTCCCACATCAGTCATTTATTCTCTCACATTATGTTCCAGTTCTCAGTATCTGTGGAACAGATGACCCCAGACTTTACTACCAGATTATTTTATCATGACGATTTTGTGGGTCAGGAGTTTGGATCAGGCTCAAGCGAGTCATCCTTCTATCACAGAAGTCACTGAAATCAGCTCATATCTGTATTCAGTTGGCAGCTCATCTGAAGGCTCTGAGATGGGCTCACCTGGAAAATTTCAGAAGGTTCTGGAAGTATGATTTTGCTAAGCTCTTACTGTCTCTGTGTGGTCTTTCCAGTAGGGGGAGGTAGACTTCTCATTTGGAAGCTCAGGGCTCCAAGAGAATGGAAACAGAAATTTACTGGTCTCATTTGGTCCAGAGCTGGCTTAACATCAGGCCGGATGCTCACTAGTCGTGGAGTCTAGTCAAAGTCAAGGCAGGGACACAGATCTGTTTGCAGGAAGAAGATAGGCAAATTACTGCTTTCGTGTGCTCAGTCTGAACTGTTTGTCCAGATGTCCCTGTGCCTAGGGACCCTTCATAGGGTTCAGGTTCCAGCTCAGCGTTCTTCCCTTGGCATTGTGTCTAAGCAGCATCCCACCCTGCCAGCCTAACCCTTCTGTCTTCTCCCGTGTCTGCTGACTGCCGTGTCTTCATTGCACTTGTGACTACTGGAGATGTTTTGGTTATTTGTCTTGTCCCCATGATAGGGGCCTTGTTCCATTCACTGCTTTGTCCAAGGTGTGTGAACAACTTCTGGCCTACAGCGTGTGCTCAACGTAACTGCTGGATGAATGCATGGAAGGGCAGAAAGGAGGGATGGGAACAAAGAGACATATGATCACAACCACTGTTTCTGGAAAGAATCCCAAAGCTCTGGTGTCCAGGCCGGCATTCCTGCACCGCAGTTGTGCCCCAGTGAAGGATGGAGCCTGCAGTTGTCATGGCTACTATCTGATGGGAGCAAGGCTAGGCCTAATGAGATGCAGTGTCTTCCTTGGCAGATGCTAATGTACTGGGCCAAACTGAAACGAAGAGCCCATCCTCCAGGAAAAACATCCACAGTGCTAGCAGTTGCTTCTAATTATTGTCCTGAGACTCTGCTTTAAATTATTTAAAATTTATTTTTGTGTGTATGAGTGTTTTGCCTGCATGTATGTAAGTGTACCCATGTCATGCAATGCCTGTGGAGGTCAGAAGAGGACATCTGATCCCCTGGAACGTAAGTTATGGGCAGTTTTTAGTTCCGTGTGGGTGCTGGAACTGAAGCCAGGTCTTCTGCCAGAACAGCCAGTGCTCTTAACCCCGGAGGCACCTCTCTAGTCCCAAAGGATCTACTCTTCTAATCCTCAGAAATAGCTACTATGTTGGAAGTCATCTAGATGTCTTTGATTATTCTAGAAAAAAGTCACTTATTTTGATGTAACCATCTAAACTAAGATAGTTGAGGGAGGTTAGGGTCAAGCTAGAGAAGAGTGGCGAGACAGCCCACTCTGGGTGAGCTAGTGTGGTGTGTTCCTTGTCCTCAGCAGCAGGTTGAGGAGGGGCCCCGGGCCATCGTAGTGGACTTCCCACCAAGTCCAGGCATATGGCATAAGGCATCACTATGATGCATGGCAAGGTCAGGCTTTGTTCTGCTAAGGATCAAAACCTCACTGTCCAGGGCAGGGCGTGGTGTTTGGAGGCATGGCTGTCCAGGGCAGGGCGTGGTGTTTGGAGGCATGTCTGTCCTCTCCAGGGCATGGTGTATGGAGTCATGTCTGTCCTCTCCAGGGCATGGTGTGTGGAGACACGGGGCCATGCCACAACTGTGGAATACATGTCCATTCATGACATTCCCTTACCAAGACTGGTGAGGCAGGAAGCAGAGAGTGAGCTTGGGTACCCAGGGGGATGAGTGATGGCCAACGACAAAGGCTTTGGGAGCACAGCCAAGCAGGACACAGGTCTGCAGAGCAAACGGGGGAAAAGTCATGGGAAACAGGAATGAAGGTCAAAGCTTAGGCAAACGGGTCAAACAGATATCATGTTCCAGGACCCTGACAGTCCAGAGCATCTACTGCTGTACTTTGCTTGCCTGGAGTTCCTACGCAGGAACCTGGGGGATATACTGTATTCAGTGGACAGGCCTCATGCAAGCAGACTGGGCATATACTTTGTTAAAGGATTGTTTTCCCTCCCTTGACTTCTCCAGCATTTGTGAAGACTGCCTCTGCTCCCTCAAGCTTTCTCTCTTTCTTTGTCAAAACTCAGATGCACATATTTATGGAACCCTGCCTATGGCTTCTTTTTTTTTTATAGTCACTAGATTTTTGTGTTCTTTTACTAATACCATATTATATTAATCACTATGGCTTTATAATGAGTCTTCAAGTTGGGTACTGGCAATTTTCTTTCTTTTTATCCTTCAGTGTTGAGTTGGTTATTCTGGGCCTTTTGGTTCTTAATATAATCAGTAGAATCAGTTTGGTGATATCCACATAATAATTTATTTTGGAATGGGATTGCCTTGAATATACACATTATCTTGGAAAAATCCTATGTCTTGACAATATTGATTTTCCCTTGTCCATATCTTTCCACTTATTCAATTGTTTGATTTCTTTCATCAGAGTTTTATAGTTTATCTCATGCATATTTGGTTTATTTATTTATTTATTTATTTATTTATTTTTGACAGAGTCTCACTTGTTCCAGCCCACGTAGAAGTTACTATGTGAAACAGGCTGACCTTGATCTTGCAGAGATCTGCCTGCCTTTGCTTCCCAAGGGCTGGGATTAAAGGCATGGACCACCACACCCAGTAGTTATACTTATTCTTAAGTATTTCAATTTAGGGGCACTAATTTAGATGGAACAACATATTTAATGTCAGGGTCTTCCTTGTTTCCTGTTGGCCTGTAAGAAAGTGATTAATTTTGTCAGTTTGTATATTTACAGCTTTGCCATCCGCGTTACTAACTAGTTCCAAGAGCTCTTGCTTTTCAATCAGTCTTGTCATCTGAGAATAAAGTCAGTTTTATTTCTTCCCTCCCAGTTTGTTTTCCTTTTACTTACTTTTCTTGTCGTTGCATTGGACACAGCTTCTAGAGAAATGTTAAAAGGCAAAATGGTGAGGGGCAGCTGGGCTCGACTTTAATACAAAAAGCACATAACTGCTCCTCAGTAAATTGTAAGTATTCTAAAGATGGTCTTTTCCGAGTTGAAGAGATTTCCCTTCTTCCTAGTTTGCCTTTCTCTCTCCTCTCCTCCCTCTCTTTCTTCCTCATTTAGCCCTTTTTTTCTTACTTTTCTTTATACTTATTTTATGTGTGAGTGTTTTGCCTGCATTGACTTAAGTACATCATGTGGGTGTTGGGAACTGAACCTGGGTTCTTTGCAACAGTAGCCAATGCTCCTAACTGTTGAGCCATCTCTCCAACACCCCCTTTAGCTCTTTAATCTTCCCAGAGTAGATTTTGGTTTGTAACATGAGAAGTTGAACCTGAGATTTTTCTATTTCGTTAACCAAACATTTCAGTGCCTTCCATTAAATAACTGAAATTCTCAAAAAGGTTTAGAATTTTTTTCAGAGAGCAGACCTTGGGTTTCTGGTTCACAGCTCTTGGAAACTGGTAACCTTAAGTTAAAGAAAAGGTTCGGGGGTTAGCTTTAGTGTCCCAGAAAATCCTACCTATTAGAAAAAGTTAACCCATTATAAAAACTCACATTAGCAACTATTTCTTACTTTTGGTTAGAATTTAATGATTCAGCTACATATAACTGAGTCAACATTTATTAACCGTCTGCTTTGTTCCAAGCTCTGTGCAAAGCTCTGGGCAGCCACAGAGGTAGCAGTAGTGACTCACAGAAAAACAAAGATTCTGTTTCCACATGGTCGTGCACCACCCCTATCTTTCACAGTCTTTCTGCCCCCTCTTTTGCCATGGTCCCTGAACCCTGGGTGGGTGAAGTTTAATATAGGAGTCCTATTGAGTGACATGCACTCTGCAGTCTCTTATTCTTTATACTTTGGCTAATTGTGACCATCTGTGTTCATTGTTCTCTGTTGCATGAGGAAGTTTCGCTGGTGAGAGTCAAGGGATGCATTGGTATTCTCTCTGCCCCTCGTTCTGCTGTGTTCTATGAGCCTTAGGTGTAGATATGTCACTTGGGGTTGGGCCACTCACAGGCACTTATTATCTCTGTGTGTTCAGTTGTGGAATGCTGTACTAGGCTCTTGCAAAAGAAGCTTCTCTGATGAGTGATGTCTGGTGTATTTGTCTGTAAATAGAAGGATCCATATTTAGCAAACAGAAATAAATTACATTTGTCTAAGTTTGTGACAGATGTAGGGTTTTCTCCAGGATCTATGACTTCTTCAGCCACGTGTACTTGGCTATGTTTACAGTACTACACATGAGTTCCCTCCCAGCAAGTGGGGTTGAAGTTCAGTTAGATCACTATTGATTACCCTCAAGATAAAAGTGTCTCTACTGCATGATAGTTTGTTGTGTTGGTCATTGGTGTGTTATTAGGCTTTAAAGCTTGGGTTGGACCATTGATTGACTTTTCTCCCTTAGCACCTTGCATAGTGTTCTCTAAAACTGTGAGAGCTAGTCTTCAGGGAGGAGGCTTCTGGGTCAGTTCCAGCTGCATTTCTCCAAGTCCTGTGTCTGAAGTATGCCCTGTCTTCAGCAATAGGATCTTACCTTCAAGTTCTGGGAGGTAATCAAGGACTGTGGCAATAGCCTGTGTTATTTTTGGAGTTTCCTAGACTACTCCTGACCAAGGAGTTGAAGAGAGGTTTCTCCTGTCTGGCCCTGTGTTTCTTATTCTACAGCCTTCAGCTGTACACATGCACTCATGTACAGCTATTGTGTGTAGTTTTCAGTAGGCCTTTGAACGATGACATTTCCCGCTGGTTCTTCATGCCACCTAAGCATTATTTATCTCTCCTGTCTCTCTCCCTGTCGAGCCCTCTCTGCCCCTCTGGTTTAAGTCCCCCTATTTCCCCTCAATAATGCCTGTGTCCTGTTGCCCCCTCTCTTGAGCCCCTTCTTCCCCCTTACCCCCACGGTTCCTGCATAAACCCCCCCTCCCTTCCCAGTTAAATAGTCTTGTTTTCCCCATTCCCCCTGGTAACCTCTGTTTCCTACCGTCCACTTCCCTCAGACTCTCTTTCCTTCCCTTGGCCTCCAGGGTTCTTTCATTTTCCTGGTTCCTGTGGTTGCACCAGGATACACACTGACATCTAAGGATTCGGTGCTAGGATCCACAAATGAGAGAACATACATCACTTGTCTTTCTGAGTCTGTGTTACTTCATTTGTTATAACAGTTTCTAGTTCCGTCCGCTTGCTGTCCATTTCATGATTTCATCTTTCTTTACCACTGAATACAACTCCATTGTGTAAATGTACCACGTCTTCATTATCCATTCATCAGAGAGGGACATTTAGGTTGTTTCTCTTTCTTACCTACTGTGAAGAGTAGCAGCAAACATGGATGTCTCTGCAGTAGGATGAGCCCTCTGGATGTACGCCGAGGAGTGGTATAACAGGACCATTGGTAGATTAATTTTTAGTTTTTACGGACGTCTCCACGCTGCTTTCCATAGTGGTTGAACGAGTTTGCACTCCCACCAGCAGTGAATGAAGGTTCCCCTTTGTCCACATCCTTTCCAGCATTTGGTATCATTTGTTTTCCTGGCCTTAGCCAGTCTGACTGGGGTAAGATGAAATCTTTAAGTGGTTTTGATTTGCATTTCCGTAATTACTAAGAATGTTGAACACCTTTTCAAGTGTTTTTTTTTTTTTTTTAGCCATTTTTAACTTCTTCTTTTGAGAACTCTCTGTTCAGGCCCTTAGCCCATTTTTTAATTGGGTCATTTATTGTTTTGATGGTTTGCTTTTTGAGTTATTTGCATAGTCTGGATATTAATCCTCAGTCACATGTGTAGCTAGTAAAGATTTTCTCCCACTCTGTGGGTTTCCCCTTCACTTCCTTGCTTGTTTTCTTTAGTTTAATGAGGTCCCACTTGTTGACTGTTGATTTTAGTTTTTGAGCAATCGATGTCCAGTTTACAAAGTCCTTTCCTGAAACGATATCTTAGAGGATACTGCTTCTGTTTTCTTCTAACACTTTCAGAGTTTCAAGTTTTACATTGAGTTCTTTGATCCATTTGGAGTTGATTTTTGTGCAGGATGATAGATATGGGTCTAATCTCATTCTTCGACAGGTGGAGATCCAGTTTTACCAGAACCATTTAATTTTGAGGAGAGAAAAATCCCAATAGTTCACAATATGCACCTGCGCCATCAAAATTAGGAGAAGGAACACCAGACTAGGTCTTTCCTGCCCTAGGCGGCTGTTACGGGTGGACACCTGCCCAGGCCACCTTGTGTTCAAGCTGGGCTGTGCTGCTGGGTGGTGTTGGTGCCGAGATGTGGGGAATGTCCACTAGATGGCGCCCCAATCCAGGCAAAAGGTCTCCTGCGCCAGCGAAGAGCAGGATTCGCTATCAGTGCCAATATCCTGGGGCAAATAAACGCAAGGCCTGTGGATTCCCGTGTATTCTCGGAGCTGCAGAGAGGACCATTTCCATCCAGGCCACCCAGAGCCCGCTCTTCCTCCGTCTCCAAGCAGGCAGCCAAAGACACATAACACATAAAGGCTCCTGTATTTATATAACGTGCACCTGTGTCCCTGAAAGATGTGGGTCGGCTTCCAAGGACATCATGCATGTAGGAAAGTGATTTTGAGTCACTGGCAGCAATGGAGTGGGACAAGTGCTCCCTAGGATGAGAAGAGAACCACCCCGGCTACTGAAGGCTCCAGGCCGCCTTTCTCAGCCCTGGGCTCTAGGACGCGGCTCTCAGGAGTTCGCTTCGTGGCCCAGTCCTGCCCGGCTGATCTTACATCATTCGTAGGATTTAACCATATCTTGCCCACTCTGAGTGCTCCAATTTGTCCTCTGTCCTATTCCTTTTGAGTAAACTTCTTTGGAATAATTTAGAGTTAGAGAAAGCTGTGACTCGGCTCGAGTTCTTGCGTGGACATGCCTGATGCCTCCTGTCTTTATCTGTTCACGCTATCCTGGGACACTTGTCAAAACTAAGAGATGTGGGCCAGCGAGCAGGCTCAGCGGATAGAGAGGCTTTTGTGCAGACCTTCCTGACAGCCCGAGTTCTATCCCTGGTTCCCACTAGGTGGCAGGAGAGAACTGACTCTGGGGATTCGTTCTCCGAACTCCACTGCTCATGGGAGTATTTGAGTGTCTAAACACACACACACACACACACACACACACACACACACACACACACCACACAGAGTTAATTAACAACAGGGCTGGAGAGGTGGTTCACTCAGGGTTTGGTTCCCAGCACCGGTCCTGGGCGGCACACAGCTGTCTGAAACTCCAGCTCAAGGGTGATGTGACACCCTCTTTTGACCTTCAGGAGTACCTTCAGGCATGTGCACATACATACAACAGACACACACACAGACACATAAAATGATAAATCAACAATAATAAATAAATACGAGACCCTGACCCCCAAAGTGTGGGCCGGATGCCAGCACACCAAGTCCCAAGTTCAGACACTGGGTTCAGATTCCCTTCGGGTTTTATAAAGAGTTTCCTGGTTTTTAATATTTTAATGAATGAGTATGCTCAGTTAACATGTTACTGTCCCTTTGGCCTTCCAAGATACAGCCGTGCAGCCATTACCTTCCATCTTCCAGAGGAGGAAGGTTGGAGGCCTTTTATGTCTCACTCTCAGCTCCACAGACTCACTAATTACTTCACTTGCTCTGCCAGATAACAGGTCAAGTCTTATGGGCACTAAAAAGGGCCATAGATTAACAACAGATCCTCCTCCTCCTCCTCCTCCTCCTCCTCCTCCTCCCCTCCTCCTCCTCCTCCTCTCCCTCTTCTTCATCCTCCTCCTCTTCTTCCTCCTCCCCTCCTCCTTCTCCCTCCTCCTCCTCCTCTTCCTCCTTTTCCTCCTCCTCTTCTCTTCAATTTCTTCCTCTTCCTTTCCCATATTCTTGCATTCTTCCTCTTCCTTCTCCTTTTCCTCCTCTTCTTCCTTCTCTCCTCTTCCTCTTCCTGTTCCTTTTCTTCCTCCTTCCCCTTCTCTTCATGTTTCTCCTCTTCCTCCTCCTCCTCCAATCTTCTGATTTTGGAGACAATGTCTTGCTACATGGTCCAGGCTGTCCCTGAACTCCCAATTCTCCTGCCTCAGTCTCCCAACTGCAGCAACCCCTCTGAAAGTCCTCTTTGTTCCCATGACCCCATTGTGTCCTGTGCCTCCTTTACTGCAGGAGCCTTCACAGAAGCGCCTCCTCTGCTCTCCTCCATCCTCCTTCCCAGTGAACACACCCAGTTTCCTCTCACAAGGCAGCGCCTTGTGGGAACCTTTTGCCTGACCTCCCTCCCACGCCCCAGAGCTTGAGGCTACTTCCTTCCAGAAGTGATCTCACTAGTCTGTCTTCCTAAGACTGAGTTTCATCCTGCCACTTGCTTGATCAAGGGCTTTCAGCCCTTTCTAATTTCATGAGGCCCTGGCTGAGACCACTGAGTCATGGGATTTAAGTTGGGTTTTTATCCCATTGAAATTCTGATCTAATTCTAACTCTGGGTGGAGAGAGGGTCAGATCCAAGAATGTGTGAGTTGAACTGGGATTGCTCACCTTTGAGAAGGTGGTTCAAGGATATCTTAGTTTGTTTTCTGTTGCTGTAACAAAACGATTGAGACACTACATCACAAAACCAAGAGGCTCATAAGACTTCTAGCTTGTTCTGGAAGTACAAAGCCTTGGCACCAACATATGCTGGGCTCTGGGCAGAACCTCATAGCAGAAATATCACAGTAACAGGAGTGAGTGCAGAAGAGGTCACAGGACTAGACAAGGGGACAGAAAGGGAGGGGCCAGTCCTGCTCTTGCTGTAACAACTGGCTCTGGGAGAAGAGCATTAATCCCTTCTGAGAGGAGAACCCCAATCACCCAACCACCTCCTACTATGCCCCACCTCTGAGGGGTCCCATCACTACCTTGGGGACCAAGCCTCTGGTACATGAAGGTGTGTGTGTGTGTGTGTGCAGAAACCACACCCAAACCACGGCACAGTGAAGAAAGCTCAAACTAAGGAGTTTGGGAGGGTGACGAGGACAGCGACAAGGCTCATTTGGGAAGCTGGGTTGGAAGGAACAGAGGAAAGTAGAAGTCTGAGAGGACTGGTTGAGAGGATGATTGACTTTATCTGCCTGCTTCATTTAAGCGGCATAAACAGGATGCTGCGTAGACCTGAGAAGGAGGTGGCAACAGAAGAGGAGCTGATGAGGGGTAGGCAAGGAGCTGGCAGTTTAAGGTCACAGGAGGTCAGGAACACTGAGTGGGAGGCTGGACTCTGCAGACAGAGGACGCCACCATCTTGCCAGAGTCTGGAACACTGGAAGAGAAGAGGGGAATCTGAAGAGACCAGAGGGTGGAGGAGAGGAAAGCAGGCTGAGTTATCTCAGCACAATAGGAGATGATGCTGTTCCTAAGCGGCAGAAGCAGGCATCTCCAGAGGGGCAGCCGGGATCTGGGAGAGTTTAATATTTGACAGGAAATGAACTGGGGGACTGCCAAGTAGCACTGTTCCCCCAGCTGGGGAGAGCTGGGCTGGGAATGGACACGGCCGCCAGACACTGTGGCTTTTCTTCAAGAGTGTTCAGCAGCCAGCAACAGGGAAGAAGTAAGCCAGCTTCCTGGCTTGGGAGTCATCAAAGAAGAGACCTGTTGAGAATAGTTAAGATGAGTGGCAGGAATGGAAGCTCCTGGAAGCAAGACAGCACTTCACGGAAGCAAAGGAGCCAGGGAGGGGCGTGTCCACAGTGTGGCCTCTGTGGCGCAGCATGCGGACTTCGAGCAGTAACACCCGGAAGTGTCCCCATGACCCATGTCAGCGTGGCACGGGGACTATCCAAAGGCCTCAGCAGTGGACAGACACCAGCAGTGGACAGACACCAGGACTTTGGTGGAGCTGAGGAAGGTAGAAGATGCCAGGCGTGAGCGAGGAGTACAGTTTGCAAAGTACAGGTGAGCCCCGGTTTGGGGGAACCTCAGAACTATTTTTACTATTTGTGGGGGTTGTCTGAGCTGCTCTGACATGTCCAGTAAGGGTGCAGCCAAAGATCATATTCTTGTTGGGCTGGAGAGATGGCTCAGTGGTTAAGAGCACTGAGTGCTTTTGCAGGGAACCCAGGTTCAAATCCCAGCATCCACATGGCAGCTAACAACTGTCTGTAACTTCAGTCCCAGCGTATCTGGTGCTCTTTTCTGACCTCCATGGGCATTGCAAGACATAGGTGCACTTATGTACGTGTCGGCCACACACTCATACACATAAAAAAATAATAAAATATTTTTTAAAAGAATACATTCTTGTTTTGAGGCAGACTGACCTCAAACTCACAATTCTCTTGCCTCAGTGTCCCTGGTACTGAGACAAGAGCCTTTCTTTCTTGTGGGTATGCAGCATTTGTGTATGCGCATGGCTCGTGCATCGTGTGTGTGTGTGTGTGTGTGTGTGTGTGTGTGTGTGTGTAGGCCAGAGGTCAACACTAGACACATTGGGTGTTTTTCTCAGTTCTCTTACTCTTTGAGATGGGGTCTTTTAGTGAACCTGGAGCTCCCCAGTTTGACTGGACTGGCTGGTCAGAGAGCTCCAGGGATCCCCACCTGTCCCCATCTTTCTGGTACTAGGAGTATGCATGCAGGCCATCGTGCCCAACTTTTTATGTGAGTGCTAGGGGCTCTGAGCTCAGATCCTCACATTTGTAAGACGAACGCTTAATCAACGGAGCCATCGCTCCAGCACCCTCCCTCTCCCTCCTTTTTGAGTCACGGTCTGTAGCCAAGCTGGCCTCCACCTCCCCACAGCCAAGGATGACTTTGAGCCTCTGGTCTTCGCATTCACCTCTGAGTGCTGGCATTGCAGCTGTGCAGCAGCACACCTGGTTTATGCAGTGCTGGAGACTGAACCCGGGCTTCATGCATGCTAGCCAAGTGCTCTACCAACGGAGCTACATCCCTGCCCCCTTATGCGTTTTTTCTTTTTTACATTCTTTTTTTTATTGAACTTCTGTGCCTTTCATATATCTTAATCATGTTTAGACCCCCTCTGCTCTCTGTGCTCCCCCATATCCCCCCTGCCAGATTCCATGCATTCTTTCATATATGTCAAGGCCTACCGAATCAAGCTTGTGTCCCTTGTTTCTTCTCTGGAGGCTGAGGATCCAACCCTGTGACCTGGGTCGTGCTAGACAAGCGCCCTGCCCCTGAGCCGCGCCTAGCCTGGAAGTACAGTCCTTTCGGGTTCCTGGTGCAGCTATCTTACCGCTACACTGGTGTGGTCTCGCGAATCCAAGAAACAATGCTGGATGATGCAAGTGCTGTGGGGGAAACAGAATCTCGCGGGTGAAACGTTCGGAGGAACCCTCACATGGCGGTGCTCAGTAAACAGCGCTCCCTTCGCACCATGTGCGCAGTCAGGCCAGGTCCTGTGCGGGAATGAAAGAGCATCCGGGTGGGCTCCGCTTTCCAGGCTGGGAGAGAAGGCTGCTGAGGGACGATGGCCCAGCCCAGACAGAGGAAGGCGCTGTGCCATATCCAACTCTAGAGCTGCGCACAGCTGCGCCACTGACATTTCAAGTCCGGTAAGAGGAAAACCCAAGAGACAGCAAACATTCCGTCAAGAGAGATTTTCAAGGGCTCGGCAATACCCAAGAGTTTCTAAAGAGATTGGGTTGGGGAACCACCTGAAAGAGGGGCAGAGATGGACAAAGAGGAGACACCAGTCAATGGGTACAAAGCAAAGCTACTGTTAGAAAGGAAGAAGGCCCTTGGGAGGCAGAGGCTGGGGCAGGGGCAGGGGCAGGGAGATCTCTATGAGATCGAGGCCAGCCTGGTCCACATAGTGACTTCCAGGAGGGCTTGGACTAGGGAGGACCTGTCAAAAAGAATGAAAATAATGAAAGAAAAAGTAAAAGAAAGAGGCTAGGAGACGGCATGTAGGTGGTAAAGAGCACTGACTGCTCTTATAGGGGACCAGAGTTCAGCTCCCAGCACCCACATTGGGTGGCTCACAACCACCTGTAACTCCAGCTCCAAGGGATCTGATGCCCTCTTCTGGCTTCTGCAGGCACCTGTATACATGGGGTTCACATTAACTCAAGCAGCACATATATACACATATATACATCAATTTAAAAGAATAAATCTAAAATAATATAGTTCAACTAATAGTCATATCAAAAGTCTCTTTTCTTCTTAAATGACAGCAGCAGCTGACTTTATTTTCAATCCTGTTTTATTGACAGTTGGAGTCCTGGCTGTATGTGAAAAGCTTCTCTGCTGTATGGATTCAGATTCTTGAGTTGCAAGCAACAGAAACTGGCTCTTGCTTGGAGATCTAGCACAATGATAGAGCCCTTGCCTAGCATGCATGAGGCCCTGGGTTCATAGTACCACAAATAACAACAGAAAGAAACAGGAAGGAAAGAAGGAAGGATGGGAAG
The DNA here is from genome assembly GCA_035773235.1 of Eospalax fontanierii. NCBI lineage: Eukaryota > Metazoa > Chordata > Mammalia > Rodentia > Spalacidae > Eospalax > Eospalax fontanierii. The sequence goes on along the minus strand of CM069542.1, from coordinate 53,486,365 downwards.
AACTGGGGGAAGGAGGGAGGGGAGGAAGGAGGGAGAAAGGAAAGAAAGAACTGGTTTTTGCTACTGTGAGCGGGAAAGGAACTTACCAGAAAGTATATCAGAAAACTGATAGTATTCTAAGGAGCACCAGAGGATCACATTCGGCTCAGCAGGGAGCCTCTGTGGTTCCCACTGAGCAGCAGACACTGCTGTATACTCTAGTTCCCCAGCCAAGGTCCCGACACTGCTGCCACCCACAAAGAAGGGAGGACGCCCCCACCTCAGCACACCCACAAAGAAGGGAGAAGAACGCCCCCACCTCAGCACACCCACAAAGAAGGGAGAAGAACGCCCCCACCTCAGCACACCCACAAAGAAGGGAGGACGTCCCCACCTCAGCACACCCACAAAGAAGGGAGGACGCCCCCACCTCAGCACACCCACAAAGAAGGGAGAAGAACGCCCCCACCTCAGCACACCCACAAAGAAGGGAGAAGAATGCCCCCACTTCAGCACACCCACAAAGAAGGGAGAAGAACGCCCCCACCTCAGCACACCCACAAAGAAGGGAGAAGAACGCCCCCACCTCAGCACACCCACAAGAAAGGGAGGATGCCCCCACCTCAGCACACCCACAAAGAAGGGAGAAGAATGCCCCCACCTCAGCACACCCACAAAGAAGGGAGGACGCCCCCACCTCAGCACACCCACAAAGAAGGGAGAAGAATGCCCCCACCTCAGCACACCCACAAAGAAGGGAGGACGCCCCCACCTCAGCACACCCACAAAGAAGGGAGAAGAACGCCCCCACCTCAGCACACCCATAAGAAAGGGAGGATGCCCCCACCTCAGCATCTGCCTCTGGAGCCCCAGATCCTGAATTCAGAGTGGAGTATCTGTTGGTGGCTTCCATGTCCTGAGTCCAGCCCCTGCTGCAAGGAAAGCTGGGAAAGGGAAATGGGACCAGGGGATCACCAAGACTCCCAAGAACAAGTTATGGGCAGAATCGTGTCTCGGTCGCAGTCCCTTGTCTTGTGACTGTATCTGGATGAGAGTCTTTGAAGGGGTGACTGGTCAACATATGGTCTTCAGGGTGGACCCAAATCTGGTGTGACTGGTGTCCTCAGAGGGCCTTGTCCACATGACAGGCACCCAGGATGTGTGTGCACAGAGGGAAGACCATGTGGGGATTCAGCAAGAGGTGCCACCTGTGAGGCACAGAGAGAGGCCGCGGGAGACACCTGCCCTGTGACACGTTGGTCTTGGACTCTCATTTTCCATACGAGAAAGCAAATATCTGTCATCGACTAATGTAGAAGACAAAAGTGGAGGTGGGGTGTTGGAGAGCCCAAAGACAAGAGAGGAGGTGGATGTGCCCACGCTCTCCTGCCCACTGTGACCTGTGTTCCTCCGACATCTTCAGATGGCTCCATGTAGACTGACTGAAAGACAGGGCAGTGAGGGAGAACGGTGTTGAGAGCAGGGGGCTATCAAAGCTCCCTGTGGGTGACTTGCCTGTTCCTTTTGCTCCATATGAAGAAATCCCAGGATCCTTGTTTTTAGAAGCCTGAGAACCTCCAGAACTGGCAAAGTTGAGTTGGATTTGGCAAATGCATCTGCCTTTAGCAGATGAAATTTGTAAGCACACCAAGGGTCTGGGCTCCTTCCCAGGATGCCCCGTCACCAGCAAACACATGCCACAGTGGAGAGCCAGACACAAGCATGTGGCTGAGGGACGATACCTTTTGAGCTGAGGTCTGTGGCCTTTAGTCTTTGTGATTTCTTCACTTAAGTGTCACAGCCTGGCATCCTTTCCTTTTGCCCAGCAGGTGCCAGTCTGTTGGAGAGGTTCAGCCCCCTGCAGAGTTCTGGAATCAGGGAGAGGAATGTGCCACAGGCAGCTGTCTGCAAGGGCTGTAGCATCCTGGCCCAGTGAGAAAAATCAAGACAGAATATAATCCAGATCCTTTGGACTTTGGTTCATGGTGCTAGAGGGTGCGGAGGCCCTGGGAGTTCTTGGAAAGCTACAGCCTAGCTACGTTTGCGGAGCTGGGACGCACTCCACCTCTTAGCAGTTCTGTTAGTCTTTAGCTTTGTACTGAAATAGTGTCTGAAACAGGAGGGAGGCAGGGCTGGTGGTGGGAGGCACTGACACGAAGGATGGGTGGGGGTCACGGCAGCGGAGATTCTGGATTCTGCGCACGTCCATCCCTGGCTTCCAGAAGTCTGAGTTCCAGGACTTGGAGCACCCCTCCCTGGGGCCCTGCTTCACAATCCACCCGTGTCTGTGCCCGGCAGACAGGCTGGGGCTAATTAGCACTTCCCACACATGCTGGGTGACCTGGAGAGTGACGTTTGACCTCTGTGGGGCTGTTTCCCTCTCTGTAAAATGGGGTTAATAGCACTGACCTGTCCTCGAGTTACACAGGAGGGACTGCTAACAAACTCTCAGTGGAAGTCTGCTCTCTGGGGCTCCGTGGTTCAAGCAGCCAGGAGAGCAGAGACTGCCCAGAGAGTGGAGCCTCGCCCTGTGGACAACAGAGCAGACAGCCATATCAGGGCGCCAGATTCCCTGGAGCTGGAGCCACAGGCAGTTGTCAGCTACTTGATGTGGGTGCTGGGATCCAAACTTGGGTCCAGTGCTCTTAACCGCTGAGCCATTTCACTAGCCCCTCAGCCAAACATTTAAAACTTTTAAATTTATTTTAGTTTTATTTTTTATGTGTATGAATGTAATACCTGCATGTGTGTAAGTACCCCATGTTGTACAATGCCCAAGGAGGTCAGAAGAAGGCGTCAGATCCCCTGGAACTGGAGTTATGAACTGTTGTTAGCTGCTGTGTGGGTGCTGGGAATTGAATCTGGGTCCTCTGCTATACCAGTCAGCAGTGCTCTTAATGGCTGAGCCATCTCTCCAGCCCCAGAACCGAACATTTAAAAAATGTTTTATTATTTTTATTTTAGGTATATGAGTGTATTGCCTGCATGTATGTAAGTGCACCTGTGTCATGCAATGCCTGCAGAGGTCAGAAGAGGGCACTGGATCTCCTGGAACTGGAGTTATAGACAGTTGTTATCTGCCATGTGGGTGCTAGAAATTGAACCTGGGTCCTTTGCAAGAGCAGCCAGTGCTCTTAGTCACGGAGCTTTCTCGCTAACCCCCAGACAAACATTTTTAAAGGAGATCACTTCCATTTTTTTTATGTGGACCTTTAGAAAAATTTTGGTATTACAAATATGTTGCAAAATTGTGTCACATATGGGCAGCACTAACTGGACTCAGGGTTATTAATAACAATAATTTTTAAAAAGAGGACAGAGAGTTGGAGGGAGTTCCTGTTGAATGAATATGATCAATACATATTTTGTAAATGTATGAAACTTTCAAATAATAAAACATTGGTTTAAAAATGTGTGCACGTGTGTGTGTGTGTGTGCATATGACCTCCTTTTGGCCTCAGAATGCATCAGGCATTCAAGTGGTTTACACTTACATACATGCAGGCAAAGCACTCATACGCATAAAAATATAAATAAATAAGAATAGGGAACTGTGATTAGCTATTTCAAGCTTAAAACAGCATTGGAAAGGTGTGGCCGAGGGAGCAGCTCAAGTTCTGGTGAGGTGTTTGGAGGTTTTATACAAAATCAGCATTTACTGTCTAACCTATTCCTGTGTCTTTTATTTTTATCTTAATTATAAAATGTAAATTGAGTGTAATGGGTTGTGTCAGCTGGCACACTGCAGGGAGATGTTTACCCCAGCTTGCCCCATGTGCCTTATCTGTGGCATCATTTTCTTTGAACGCCAGAATGTGCAAACTGTTGGGAGGCACCAAGCAACAGATGCAGTGAGTTCCCTCCCACATAGTTCATAATATTAATTATGTTGTGAACGTATTATTGTCATTGTTAATAGATGGATATTTTGGATGAATCTCTGAGATAAGTGTCAGCAGTTGTGAGTTGGAGGCACACCTCTCTCATCAGTTATCTCACACTTCTAAAGGAGTGATTTAATCTTTTTCATGTCTGCTGAAAATGCAGGCTGTCCCCTGCTCATCCTGCCCAAGGTGCGCTGTTATAAGCCTCAAATGAGAAACACTCCATCACTGAGCCTGGAGAATTGAGAGCCATTTTACTGTTTCTGATATTTTTCTTTTTCTGACTCAGGACAGTTCTATTGCATGTGGGTATTTAAACTTAAATTGATTAGGGGCTGGACAGATGGCTCAGCAGTTAAGAGCACTGGCTGTCCTGCAGAGGACCCGGGTTGATTACCAGCACCCACATGGTGGTCTATAACTCCAGTTCTAGGGTATCTGACACCCTGTTGTGGCCTCTGTGGGCATTGCATGACACAGGTGCACTTACACACATGCAGGTAATACACTCATACACATAAAATAAAAATAATAATTAGTATAAATAAATATTAAAATAAAACATAAATTTTAACTGATTACACCAAGATGAGAATTCAGTTTCCTAGCCACGGTAGACATGACAGAGCACTCGAAGCCTCATGTGGGGGGCGACTGCACATCGGATGTTGTAGCTTCAACACCCGTCCCTTCTCAACTAACCCAGTCTACATAATCTCTCACAGACATGCCTAGAGATGTGTATCCATGGTGATTCCCAAGCCCTTCCAGCTGACCGTTAAGATTCATCATCACAAGGTACAAAATATTTTCAACACCCATTATCTGCTTTTTTGGTGGAACAGTCATTGCTAGTTGAATGCGCACTGGGTGGGTTTGCCACAACTTTCCTGCAATCTCTTGCTCAAACCCTTGAACATTTACTTTTACTGGCCATAAGGACTAGAGTGTCGTGAACAATACTGGAGGAAAAGAAAGCTGCTGCGTACCACAGAGATTAAATCCAGAACTGTGACCACGTGTGCGTAGTGTCCTGACTGCCACCCTAATCTTGACGTCATTTCTACATGTAATCACTCAGTTCTTTGGACTTCCATTCTTCTACACTGGTTAATTAAATACTAAGGGATGTCTAAATGGTTTGCATGCATGCCCATTCCCATAGCCACGCCTGGACACCTATTACACAAACAACTGTCAAGAACTGTTTGATGAAGTTTCTGGACTCCATGCGGCTAGCCTGTGAATATTTAGATTTGACAAGAGTCGTTGCTGCAGGATGTTGTGGGGAGAGATACTAATGTGTGTCTTGCTCGGACTTGTGTTTTTGAGCATACTTTAGATATATCTGTGATTCTTCCTTTCCAGAATTGCTCTCCCCAGGACAACCTCTCACAGAATGGTAGACACAGCTTCATAAATTTGCCTGCTTTTATGAATTACTTAGAAAAGTGTAACCTTTCATTTTCTTCTTTCTATCTCTTCTCTAAGCATCCTTTCCCTGACTCCATGGACTCCACTGCTCTCTGAAGCTTCCTTCCCCGTCTGCCATGTGGCTGATCTCCATGCTGGCTTAAGCATAACTATGATGCCTTTTCACTGTCACATCTCTCTCTTCTTCCTCTGGGCAGCTGCCGAGATTTACACCTTGAGCCCTGGGGTTTTTCTTAAGATTGTCTTTGAGCTTAAAAAAAAAAGCTGTCATTTCTCTATTTCATGGCTGACAAAAGATCATTAACAAGAGTTTATTTCATGGATGCCTCATAGAAAAACTTTACTCTGATCAGTATTTATTTTGCCTATGGTCATCATTCAATCATATCAGTTGAGGTTGTGTAAGGAAATCTCAGGTTTCTTCATTATTTTGGGGAAAGCCTTGAAACACATTAGAAGACTGAAAGCTCTGAATGCCTGCCTTTCCTTTCTTATTTACACAGAGCAGTTGCACGGACAGCACCAATGCAGCGTGGTTCACTACAAGTCCTTAAAATCACCATGCGATGGATCAAGGATGCAGCTTAGCTGGTGGAATGCTGGCCTAGCACACACAGCCTTAGGTTTGATCGTCAGCACCATATAAACCAGGTATGAGGGCCAATGCCTGTAATCCTAGCTCTTGGGTGGCTCAGGAAGGAGGATCAGAAGTTCAGGGTCATCCTCAGCTTACAGCATGTTAAAAGCCAACCTAGGTTATTATATGAGAGTCTGTTTTATCAAATCAAATCAAATAAAGCAGGGCTGTGGAGATGGCTCAGTGGGTAGAATACTTGCTGCACAAGTGAGAGAGCCTCAGCAAAAATCCTTAGAACCCATGGAAAGCCAGATCAGGAGCTCGTGTCTGCAGCCCCAGTGTTCTTGTCATGGTGCAGGGTGCAGAGACAGTAGACTGTCTGGAATCTCTTGGGCCAGCCAGGCTGCTGTATAAGGCAGTGAACAACAGAGATCCTGTCTCAAACAAGGTAAAAGGTGAGGATGAACACTCGAGGTTGTCCTCTGACCTCTATACTCACATCCATGGCACACATGCACCCCTGGTCACACGCATGAACCTGCTCATATATATGCACACACAATTAAGATCACCGTGTGAGCAACGTTTGTTAGAGATAAAGGTTGGCACATAGGACTATTAAAAGTTTATTCATGTTTAGACATAAAAAGTGACTATGGCATATCTTTAAAACATCAAATATACCTTTAGTGCATAATAGATTTAGGAAACCAATCACCAACTCTCTCATCTTGTTCTAACTGACAGCTACTAGGTTGATGGAAAGTACAAACATTTTAACAGAAATCTCAAAAGTCATTATTTAATAATACACAATTTCTAACCCATTATTCTCCCCCAAAGTCCAACTTTTAAAGCCTTATTCTGCTTGACCTTGACATACCTGTATGGTGGTTTGCATAAGAAATGTCCCCCATAGGCTCATATGTGAGCAGTTGGTCCCCAACTGATGGCACTGTTTGGGGAGGTTACGGAGTCTTCCGGAAGTGCAGCCTTGGTGGAGGAGTGCTTGGTGGAGGTGTCACTGGGGTAGCTTTGAGAGTTTACAGCCTGACTCCATTTCCTGTTCGTGCTCTGCTTTTTGTGTGTGTGTTGATATGTGGTCAGCCAGCTTCCTGCTCTGGCCACCTGCTGCCATGCCTTCCCACCCACATGGACTCTAGCCCTCTGGAACCCTGTGTCTTCCATCATGGTATTTTATCACAACAAAAAAGTAATGAATATGCCCTTTAATATTTTCAATGACTCAACGTTTCATTAGAGTTGGAGCTGGAGGCACAGCTCAGCAATGAGCTTATAGCATGAGGATGTAGGTTGTAGCCTAAGCACCCGTAAATGAATGAATTGCAAACAGATGAAGGGATAGATGTCTTCTTCCTGTAGCTTACATGGATGCTGAGAGTCACGGGGTTAATAGATGAGAACATGTTCTGGCAACATTAGAACCCACAACCCATGTGTGTTTTTGACACTTGATGCTTTGAAATATCATCTGTTCTTCTTGATTACTTAATAAATAAGAATCTAAGAAGAGGATCTTTCTTTTTTTATTTTTATATCTTATTTTTATTTTTATCTTATATATATAGGGGTTTTGCCTGCATAAATATAAATTCACCATGTGTGTGCAGTACCCAAGGAGGTCAGAAGATGGCATCACATCCCCTAGAACTGGAGTTAGAGACTGTTGTTAGCTGCTATGTGGGTGCTGGGTATTGAAACCAGGTCCTCTGCAAGAGCAGTCAGTGCTCCTAACCACTGAGCCTTCTCTCCAGCGCCAGAAGTGGTTCTTTCTGCTTCTTGAAGATGGCTGTGCATTTTGTCTGGACCAGCTGGGCAGTGGTGAGGTGGTGCAGGGTACCCTCCCATTTCTACACACAAAGGGCTCAGCTTGGATCTCAGCTTCACGGAAAACTATGCCCTCATTCCAATTCAGTGGATTCCTGTGGCCAGAGTAGAGGAACGTGATAGGTGTGCAAACCACACACTTTGGAGCTGTGCAAGAGAACAGCTCCCCTGGTAACCATGTTTCAGCAAGAAGGAAGGGAAGACATGAGTGTAAAGGTCTCTTCCCTCCCTTCCCCTCCTGCTCCGTCAGTTCCCCCAGTCCCTCTTCTTCTCCCTCCCTCCCAGGCCCATTCAAGCTAGACAAGTCACGTTGCTTCCATCTGTTCCCCAGTTTTAATCAGTTACTTACTGGAGGCACCCCAATCTACTAAACTGCTTCCTCTCCCCACTGACTTTGCTGACTTGGGGTTAGCTTGAAGTATGAATTTCCTCTGGCTGCCACAGCAAAGCAGCACAAGCAGGAGCCTCAGCTGTTGAAAATGGTCTTTTCACTTTGGACACTAGAAGTCTGGGCTCAAGGTGCTACAGGACTGGTTCCATTTGGAGTCTGTGTGTCTGTACTGTGCCTCTCCATTGGGTCCTGGAGGCTTTCTTAATGGAATTCAGTCCTTGAGTTGTAGAAGTATTGCTTTTCATCTATACATGTCAGTCTCTGTGTATCCAACCCCCACCTCTCTGTCTCTGTCTTTGTCTCTGTCTCTGTCTCTGTCTTTGTCTCTGTCTCTGTCTCTCTTTCCCTGGGTCTTACCATGTAGCCCAGGCTGGTCTGGAACTCTCAGTCTCTTGTCTTGGCATACTGAGTGCTGGAAAGATGAGTGTGTACCATCATATACAGCTTTTCTTGTTTGTATAACGATATCAGTGATTGCATTAGGGTCAATCCTAGTGGCCTCCTTTTAGCTAATTACATCTGCAAAAACCCTATTTTCAGAAAAGGCAAAGTTCAGAACTATGTGTGGCTGGGTGTTTGACATATGGTGAGATATAATTCAACCCTAACACTTGTCTCCAAGCAAATGACGCTACTGGCAAAGAAGGTATGAAAGGGTTAAAGGGGATAGAATAAAGAATAAAGCCAAGAAGCACAAGGGAGAAGGATATTGTAACCAAAGCAAAACTTGAAGAAAGAGGAACAAAAAGGCCAGCTACTCAAGAGCAGCATCCAGGCATTGGGGTGTGCTAATATGCTCTCCGCAACTGCCAGCAATGCAGGGGACAGAAGCTGCCTTTTCTTTGCAGGAAAACGTGTGACGCAGGCTGTCATGAATCCTGGGGTATACTAACCTTCACACCAGATGTTTGGTCCAGCTGTTCAGAGGACTGACTGTTGAGAACTCACAGCTACATCCCCAGTGAACTATTCTCCCCAAAGGCAGCCTTCATCCTACGACCAACAAGCTACAAAGTTCAGGTACCTCATTTGGATTCTGGACATCTCTGCAGGGTTACCTCGGCTTGTACTCCTGGAAGCAGGTCGGCTTCTCCGATAGCAGCCCAGCTGTTTTTCTCTTGCTCCTTTATGAGTTTGGGTTTTGAGTGCATTTCTCGGTTCACCTCTTACTCAGTAATCTGAGAATCTCAGATCTGGGAACCCAGTGGGTAACAGCTGGCACTGGAGTGCCCTGGCTACTGCTGGAAACAGCTCACTTGCAGGAGATGGAAGAAGAGACAGAAGTGAGGACAGTTTCATAGGTGGCTTGAGGGTAAGCACCTGTCAGACTGCTGTTGTACCATTGTTAAAACTTTTGCTGGTAGTGAAATTTAGAGAAAATATCACTGCAGGGTGACGAAACTCAGGACGTAGAGAAGAACGAATGTCTTAGTTTGCTTGAGGTGCTACAGACAAAACACCAGCACTGGGGGGTTTCAGCTGCAGACATTGATTTTTCCACATTTGGAAACACTGGACCTGTAAGATCAGCGATCTTTGACGTGGGTAGTTTCTGGTGAGGGCTCTTCTCCCGCTTTGTAAATGGCCCCATCTTGCCGAGTTCTCACATGGTGGTGGTCCGTGAGAGCATGCTTTTCAAAAAAGGACTAATCCGAGCTGGGTGTGGTATTGCATACCTTTAATCCCAGCACTGGGGTGACAGAGTTAGGGGATAGACATAGTGAGTTCCAGACTGGTCTACATAATGAGTTCTAAGCCAATTGGGGTTACAGGGAAACACTGTCTCAAAAAGACTGATGATGATGATGATGAACAGAAGACTAATCCCATCAAAGAGGCTTGAGGACCCCATCCTGATAATCTCATCTAAATCTAATTGCCTCTGCTATACCCAAAATGCAACAGAAGTTAGGACTTCAGTGTGTGAATTTGGGGCAGGGACACACATATTCGGTCCATATCAGCCAGAGGCTACAGCCTCTCTGTACCCCCAAGAGTTTTCTTGCCTTCTTGCTAGAAGAATCCTTTTCTATGATGGCTTCCTGTTTCCCAAAGGTCTCATCCAGTGATGGACAAATGGCTGCCCAAATTTATCTCACTGCCTCTTGCAGTCGTCTACAGGTCATAGCTTTCTCCTCACCCTGCCCAGAAATTACTTGCTACCAGCCAGCAAGGGCAGGCTCAATATATAGAATAAGAAGAACCAAAGAAAGATGATGTGTGGCTAGGAGCAGCTGTCTGGGGGAGGACATAGTGGTGCTTGCCTGGAACTCCAGCACTTGGGAGACAGGAGATTGCCGTAAGTTCAAGGCTAGCCTGATCTACCTAGCAAATTCCAGGCCAGTTAAGGTTACTTCATGAAACCCTCTCTCCAAATACAAGCCAGCAAGCAAACAACCCCAGGCATCTGGATCAAAGTCTAGCTGATGGTGCTACTTGGGAAGGTTTGAAGTAGACTCTTAGAGGAAGTGTTACTGAGAAGCAGGTCTTGAGGTCAGAGAGCCCAGCTCCACTTCAGGTTCACTCTCTGCTTCCTGAATGTGGATGCAATATGACCAGTCATCCTCCTGCTCTACCTTCATGCCTTCTCTGCCTACTGTCATGCCTCTCCTGCCATGATGGACTGTATTCCTCTCCCGTAAGTTGCTTTTGCCAGAATATTTTAATCACAGCTACAGGAAAAGACTCTGAGGCGCATGGCATCTTTTGTAGAGCAATTTGGGATCGTCTCAGACATGGTTTGTTGTCATTAACCTGACAGATGCTTTCTCTCCCATTGCCCATTAGAAAGGAGGCTTAGAAACTATATTCATATGACCTAGACAATATGCACTTTAGAGGATGTGATGGCTATCTTGGTTGTCAGCTTGACACGCCAGGGAATAGGGACCCTCAGTTGAGGAATTGTTTCCATCAGATTGGCTTGTGGACATCTCTTATATAGCCTTAGGCAGGTGGGCCTGGGCTAATAAGAAAAGTACCTGAATGTGAGCCTTGGAGCAAGTCAGTAAGCTGCGTGCCACCATGGATTCTGGTTCTTCCAGCTACTGCTTAACTTCCTGCCCTCAGTGATGGATTGTGACCTGGATGTGTAAACCAAGTAAACCCTTTCTTCCCAGTTGCTTTCAGTCATGGTAACATAGGAATATCCCCAAACTCCACTTAATTTCTCACTCTCTGTCATTGTAGAGACTGAAGGGACTGGGACAATCTGGACATCTTTCTAAGCATCACATTGGCCCACTTCAGCAATGATATCATGTGAATTAGACCAGATGAACTAAAGGTCACAAGTAAGTTGAAGGCTTAGTATGACTCATACACTCTTGGGGAGGAGCATGACAGAACATTAATGCTTCTAAGAGCTGAGGGATCTGGACCATATGGGAAATCTAATCCTAAGTCAAGCGTTGCTGTGTCTCTTACCTTCCACCACTAAGAACCACAATGCCTGATGGGCTTTATATTTCACACCTGTCAACTCGGCTCTTCCACTGGCTGCCAACTCGGGCAGTGCCCAGAACATGAAAGGATGTAGTTTCAGTGCAGCAGTTCCAGGCTGAGGGCCGAGCACGGCCGATCCTTGGAGCTCATAGTTCAACAGACTCTATAGCATTAGAGGTATCTATGGGATCAAAAGACACCACATGGAATGTATAGATGCTCCAGTAAAAATATAGACCCTTCAAGTTCTGAAATAAAGCAAAGCCACCTAGCATGTATACATATGTGTGTGTGGGCATATATATATATGTATATGTATATATATATATATATATATATATAAATAATTCCTGACTGGACCTTTAATTCCAGCACTCAGGAGGTAGAAGCAGGTGGATCTCTACAAGATGAAGACCAACCTGGTTTATACTGTAAGTTCTAAGCCAGCTGGGGTTATTGGGAGACCCTATCTCAAAAAACAAAAATTCCAAACCAGAAATAACAACAAAATATTGGTTTCTAGAATGCTTGAGCAACCGATATATCAGGGGATCATAAGCCATCAAGTGACTGCCTGTTATGAGCTAATTTCTGTCTGATCCACCAATTGATGTGGGTCTAGAGGTCCCAGCAGCAACAGAGTGTGAGATGGAAGTGATATATATGAGGCTAGTCCCAAGAAGGTTAGAGGGTCTCAGGAAGTGATGAGAAGCGTTCATGGCTCAAACTTCCAAGTCTCTACTTAGTCCACTTCTGCTCTGTTCCAGTGTCTCCCCATACCCTGAAAACTCACATCCCGGCTGTACATGGTTGGGTGGTTCTTATGGCCAGCTGACAGAGGAAGGAAAAGGCAGGTGCAGTTCACAGATGGGTCAGCATGGTGTGTGGTGATTTCAGAGCTGCTTGGCCCCATTCAAGGGCGGTCTGGAACAACTGTGAACTCTGTTGATGAGAAATCTTTAGGAAATTCAGCAAGGCATCCATTCCGTGTGAAGAAATGAAGTTCTTGAAATAAGATACGTAGCAGACTGCAGCAGCAGGGCTACAGTATGTCTCACTGACCTTGTTTTTAAGCTTTCCTTGGAACTCAGGCCATTGAGAATCCTGGAGATGGGGAAAACTCTGGCTCCACCGGAAGTGATTACTGTCACAAGGGTAACTCTGGTCATGGAGGTGAACAATCCCACTTGTCCTTTAGGACCCAAGCATTCATCCTTCTAGTGGATGGGCATGCTGTCTATTGAAGATCCTTTCCTACAGCCTTTGAGGGAACTGGCCTCCCATCTTTTCATCCTCAGCATACTTCAGTGACTAGTGGATGTCGAACACAAAGACTTCTAGCTTCTAGCTTTGATTTGGGATATGGCTAAGGGGCCACTCCAATTTCCAAGTTCCTGTTGCCCATTGCAGTTAACTTTGCCTTCTGCTTAACCTTACTTTTTAACACCCCCTATTAATTAATTAATTAATTAATTAGAAACTAATTGAAAAAATTTGAGAAATTATTGAGCCCAGGCTGGCATCAAACTCACTATGTAGCTGAAAATGATCTTGAACTTCCTTGATCCTGTCCCCTACCCCTCAAGAGCTGTGACTAGAGGTATGAGTGACCACACCCAGTTAGTTCAGGCAGTCTTGGGGACTGAACCCAGAACTTCAGCCATGCTAGGCAATCACCCTGCCAACTGAGCCACATCCTCATGATCTTGCCCCCTCTTGCTTATTGAGCACCCTCCTCTGAGCGTCCAAGGCCAGTCTCTGGCTCAGAGTCGGTTTCCCAGCAACCCAGGCATAATTTGTTTCTAGTGTTCTTTCACTCTGTGATCTCTCCCTTTCTCCTTTCCCTTATGGGGTGATCTCATACACCCCAGTTTTCTAGGGTCAGCCCTATTTTGCTCCTGTTAATTTGGTGTCCCATCTGGCCAATATTTCCTTTCACTGTCAAAGAGATCCTGATTTAGACTGAAAATTACATGATTGTTTTACTAATTTACCTTTTCTCCATCATAGTCACATTTGTTCCATTTATTGCATTTTTACTAGGTGCCAGGAATACAGAATTGACATGAGATGCCAGTCTTCTGAGCCCATGCTCCAAAGTCTTATTGAAATTGCAAAAGAATATTCTAATAAAATACCCCATTATTCTAATATATATAAAAAAAACCCATTATTGCTGGAAACCAGAGAAAGGCGTCATTCTCACACAATAAACCTCAAGGGATTTCTCTAAGATTTATTTCAGGTGCAATTGGACAGAGGGGAGGGTCTGCCTAGACAGGTGTTTCCTTGGCATTTATTTCTTGCATTTTTCTGCAGAGGAAAGGTTACCCTGGGACCAGTGGAAGTCACCCCTAAGCACAGAGGAACGTAGAGCTGGCAGGGCTGGGTTGATGGGCAGCTCTCAGTTTGCTGATGGGTGTGAATCATGCACTGGGTAGAGGATGCTCCAGGATGGATAACTGTTCCAATACATGGAATAATCATGTTTGGGCATGCCAGTGTGTTACGGGCACTGCAGAGGGGTCTTAATCCGGGTACAGGAACTCTAAATGAAAAGTGGACCTGCCATGTCACATGATTCATCACGAGAGAGAGCCTGACCATCTCCAGCTCATCATGAGAGTAAGCCTGACCATCTCCAGCTCATCACGAGAGTAAGCCTGACCATCTCCAGCTCATCACGAGAGTAAGCCTGACCATCTCCAGCTCATCACGAGAGTAAGCCTGACCATCTCCAGCTCATCACGAGAGTAAGCCTGACCATCTCCAGCTCCTACTGCCTGCTTTGTCTTCACCAACAATGGGAGATGAAATCTAGAAAAGCAAAATATACAATGCTCCTTTATAATAATATAGTACTTTGTTAACTCTTTAAGAATCTCTCATGTACTTTTGATCATATTTACCCTCATTTCTCCCCCAGTCCTCCAGATCTAACCCCTCATCTCCCCAGGCCCTCCCAACTTCATGTCCTTTTTTTTGAATAACCCACTGAGTCTAATTTGTGCTGCCCATGTGGGAGCGGGGCTGTCCACTGGAACATGGTTGACCTGCTTGGGGCCACACCTCAGAGGAAACCGACTCTGTGTCCTGCAGAGCCATCATCTTTCACTGGTCCCTCAGTCTGGGGGGTTCATGAGCTCCTCCCCACTGTATGCTAGAATGTTGATTGTCTTGATCATGGGCAGGTCTCGCACCGGCAACCACAGGGTGCTGTGAGTTCATGAGTGTAGGGGTCCTGTCATGTCCAGACACTGTTTCAGTCCGGTCCTCCCTGTCCTCTGGTTCTCACAATCTTTCCACCCTCTCTTCCAGGATGGTCCCTGAGCTTTGGTGGTTGAGGGGTATGATACAGATGTTCCATTTGTGACCAAGCATTCCACTGACATGTTCTATGAACTTTGACCAGTTGTGAGTTTCTACACTAACCACTATGCACTACACAGAGAAACTTCTCTGATGAGGTCTGAGAGCTGCCCTAATCTATGAGTATAAAGATACAAATTTAAAAGGTAGTTTGACACTATGTCGACTTATCAGAAAAATAGTAGGTTCATCCCTGGAGCCTCTGAGAGTTCGGCTATTTGTTCTTGGCCAAATTTATAGTACGAAGCATGCATTTCTTCCTGTGGAGTGGGCCTTAAATCCAATCAGAAAGCTGTGGGTTGCCACCATAACATTTGTGCCACTATTGTATCCATTAACCTCTCTTCCCACATCAGTCATTGTTGTAGTTCATGGGGTTCACAACTGGATAAGTATGTTGATGACTTACCTGCAGAGCAACTTCTGGTTCTGTGAATGATAAAATGTAATAAAAGTGTGGGAAATTTTGCTGCAGTCTTGAGGCACAGAAAGAGTTAAAACAAGCATTTAAAGTCTAAACATGGATGAAATTGCCTTATACAACACAGGACCAGATTGATAGAGTCATGGACACATTCCAGATTAAGAGACATAAAACAGATAGTGAATGGACACCTAACATGCAAGGCATTCCTGTAAAGTGGGAACTCAACTGTTATTGTAAGAGCAACAGCAATGATCCCCATGGCGGAAAATCCAATGGGAAAATGAAGGATGCCATGACAAAATGGCTGAAATGGATCTGCAAAGATGTTCAGCTAGCAGTCAGAAGATTCCCATTAGAACAGAGAGCCAGGAATGGCAGCACTTGAGACATTGAAGCATAATGAATTCTAGGGTAGCCCTGGCTACAAAGTGAGACCCTGTCTCAAGAAACTAAAACCAAACCAAAGCAAACATTCCCTTAAACCCAGCCCCACCACCCCCAAACAACAAAACAACAAAATTCCCCAAATCAAAAAATTTGAAAAGGGTCTGGATAGCTCAGTGGTTAAGAGCACTTGCTATTCTTCCAGAGAACCCAAGTTCAGTTCCCAGCACCCATGTTGAGCAGCCCACAACCACCTGTAACTCCAGCTTCAGGGATCTAACACTCTCTTCCAGCCTCTGCAGGAATCTGCTCACATGTGGGACACGCAGGCACACTCACACACACATACACACACACACATGCACACACACACACTAAAGTAAATCTTTAAAAAAACACACCTAGCTTTTTGAGGGGGTTCTTTTTGAGACAGGGTCTCCCTGTAGCCACAATTGGCCTGGAACTCTCTATGTAGACTAGACTAGCCTTGAACTCACAGAGATCTGCCTGCCTCTGCCTCCTGAGTGCTAGAATTAAAGGTGTACACCATCACACCTGGCTTAGAAAATTTTAATTTTATACCTGTTATGTTGGTCAAAATTAGAAAGTCATATAAGGGACTGGAGAGATGGTTCAGAGGTTAAGAGCACTGGCTGCTCTTGCAGAGGACCTGGGTTTGGTTCCCAACACCCACATGATGGCTAACAACTATCTATAACTTCATTTCCAAAGGATCCAACACCCTCTTCTGACCTCCATGGTCATTGTATGACATGGGTGCACTTACATGCAGCAATGCATGCATACACATAAAAATAATAAAATATTAAAAAAGAAAGATAAGTTCAAGTTTCTGGTGCAATGTAGGAGGGAGGTGGGCCATACAATCAAGGAACAAGAGCGGACAGAACATAGAATGCAAGGTTCAATAATAGAAATGAAAAAATTGACTATTTTAGATAAGAAAAGCTAAGATTAAAGCAGAAAACCATCGGCAGTGACATGATTATACATTTCAAAGATCTGTAATTGGTGCTGGAGAAATGTCTGGGCTGCTCTTGCAGAGGACCTGGATTTGGTTCCCAGCACCCACATGGTGGCTAACAACTGTCCATAACTCCAGCTCCAGGGCATCTGATGCCATCTTCTGCTCTCTTCAAGGACCACATGCACATGGTGCATGTACATAGATGCAGGTAAAACCCACTCATACACAGAACATAAAAATAATCTTAATAAAAAGATCTGTAATAGATTTTTTTCAGCACAATAAAAAGTTACTTAAACACAGTCAAAATGTAGAGAAACCTGAGGAAATCAGCACCATCTAATAAACTGGACAATTTAGGAAACATTCTATGTCATATATGAGAGCTCTGCTAACTTAAAGAGAATATAGAGCCTGTACTATTTAAAACAAACCTGTACACAATGAGATGGCATTAATAGATTTTATTACATTAACTTATTTCCTTACTTGTGTGTATGTGTGGGTGCACATGTGCCACAGCACACATGTGGAGGTCAGAGGGCAACTAATGGAATGGGAGTTGGTTTTCTCCTCTCACTATGTGGGTCCTAGGAATCGAATTCGTATAGTCAGGCTTGGTGGTGAATGCCTTTACCTGCTGAGCCATCACAGCAGTCCAGAAATTATCTTTTTTTTTTAAACAGAGTTTTCATAACCTTAATTGGGATGTGTTTATGCCAAACCATATAAATTGTTCCAAATATTGTAAACAGAAAGATAAATTTTTATTATTTTTCATAATGTTTTATTACTTTTATTATATGTATATGAATGTATTGCCTGCATGTACCTAAATGTATCTGTGTTATTCAATGCCCATGAAGGTCAGAAGGGGGTGTTAGACCCCCTGGAACTGGAGTTACAGACAGTTATCAGCAGCCATGTGGGTGCTGGGAACCAAACTTGGGTCCTCTGCAAGAACACCTCTCCAGCCCCAAGGAAGATATTTTAAAAGGAAATTTAGAGTTTGCAAAATTGTTGGGGAAGTTGTCAAAGCTGACTCAGAATAGGATGCACAAGAATGACATGGAGAATGCTAAAAAGCAGCCAACTTCATCACAGGAGGACCATAAGGGAATGAATTATGGATGCCAAGAGGTCAGAGGATTAATAAGAGAAAATTATAGATTACTCACCATCTTTCCAATTGGAATATGAACTCCACAAGGGCATGGACTTGGAGTGCTTTCTCATGGCGTACCTAACAAGGTAAGCTGTTGATATTTTTATAAGGAATACCTAAACGATCAAAGGATTGGTCACCTTGGATTTGTTATGAAAATGCAAGGGTAGGTTAACTTTAGTTGATCTATTATTATTACTATTATTTTATACAGAGTCTCTCTGTAGCCCCAGCTGGCCTGGAACTCACTCTGCATCCCAGGCTGGCTTCAGTCTCACAGAGGTCTTCCTGCCTCTGCTTCATGGAATTATAGGCCTGTGCCACTGGCAGTTATATGTTGATATAAACGTGATACTAAAGAAGAGAAAAGTTCTATAATCATCATAATAAGTGCTAAAAACATGTTTGGCACAATTCAACTGATTTGTGATAACATTCTTCACAATGTAAGGGAAATTGTTATTTAATAATTTCTGACACTGATAGTCAACAATAATAGCAGGTTAAAAATATCAATAATGGGGGCTTGAGAGGTGACTCTGGGGTTAAGAATGCTTAGTAATTTTACAGAGGATTTGGGTTCATTTTCCAGCACCAACATAGTGGCTAACAACTGACCATAGCTTCAGTTCCAGAGGATCTAATGTCCTTTTCTGACCTTCACAGGCATTGTACACACGTGGAACACTTACACACATGCAGGCAAAACTCTCATACTCATAAAGTAGAAGTAAATAAAATAAACAAATCTTGAAAGTGTTTGTTTATTTTTGGGACAGGGTCACTCGGTTGCCCTGGCTAGCCTGGAACTTACTATGTAGACCAGGCTGCTGCAATCTCACAGAGCTCTGCCTGCCTCTACCTCTCAAGTGCTGGGATTAAAGGCATATACAACCACCCTCCACTAAAGTAAGTTAATCTTTAAAAAATATGTTATTTATTATTTATTATTTAAATTTTTTATGTGTATGAGCATACTGTCTGCATGTATGTAAGTGCACCTGTGTCATGCATTGCCCATGGAGGTCAGAGGAGGGCATCAGATCTCCTAGAACTGGAGTTACAGACGATTGTTAATCTTTATGTGGGTGCTGAGAACTGAACCCAGGTCTTCTGCAGGAGCAGTCAGTGGTCTTAACCTCTGAGTCATCTCTCCATCCTCAAAATAAGCAAATCTTTAAAAAAATGTTAGTAGTACAACCAACAATTTGATGACAGAACTTGTTTCTTTCTATTCATATTGATAAAAATAAATCCTAGAAGGCATATAATTGATATACAAACATCAAATGAAGTTTGGAAAAAAATGATTAAAGATGTCTATATATCTCTGACTAAAACCCTATTTTAATTAACTTAAAAAGTTGGAACATATTGTTGAGAGTGTAAAAAAAGACCATAAAAATGTATTTATTTGGGGTAAAAATTGTAACATAAAAGAAAAATCATAAAAAAGGTTAATGCTTATTTTTTAAAGAGCTATTTATTTCTCTTTATGTATATATGTGTTTGCCTGCATGAGTTACGTGCAACACATGCATACAGAAGCCAGCTTTGCATTCCCTGGGACTGAAGCTATATTTCTGAAGATGGAGTTATAGGAGCTTGTTAGCTGCCATGTGGGTGCTGGAAACTGAACCAAGGTCCTTTACAAGAGCAGCCAGGGCTCTTAAACCACTGAGTCATCTCTCTAGTCACTCAAAAAGTTAATATTTAATTTATCTCAGGATGGAGAATGACCTGAAGAAACAAAAGAAGGATATTGTTTAGAAGGAATGGATGGAGTAGGGATGGATTTATTTACATACAATGTGTGTATGCATGCATATGTGTGTGTGTGTGTGTGTGTGTGTGTGTGTGTGTACTTGATTGGTTGCCCATACCAACAAGGTCTCACTGTGTGGTCCTGGCCACCTGCAGTGTGGTGGGGAGGGGCAGCTGCAGGGCAATGACCCACCTCTAGATCCTCTGTCACAGAACCCTCACAGATGGGCTTTAAGAATGGTAGTTGTTGCCTAACAATACCTGCATAATGCAGGACCAGATGATATGCCATTGTGTACGGGGGAAATGCCACAGGGTCTCACCTCTAAATAAGGAGCAGCTACAGGTCGTCGACGGATGCTGAGGGAGGGAGAGTTATGGGTTATTAAATCCCAAGTGGTCAATCCTTAACCCATATACACATAAGCACCACTAAATGGACACAATACATTATATATGTGCATATTTATAAATAAATGTGTATATATAACAATAACAATCAAAGAAGAGGACAAGAAATTGAGAGAGAGTAGGGGAGAGGTGGGGGAGGTTGAAGGGGTAGGAGGAGTGGAAGGGATGTAATACACTGCTTACTCATGTATGAAATTCTCAAAAAATTTTATATAAAAAAGAATGGGAGTTGGAGGCTATGCATGAAGGGCAGGGAGGCTCACACCTTAAGCTCAGCACTTGGGAGGCAGAGGCAGATTGGTCTCTGAGTTCAGGAACAGGTTGGTCTACATTGAGAGTTCCAGGTCAACCAGGCCTATACAGTCAGACCTTGTCTCAAAACAAAAAATAACTCCAAACCAGTTGGTATGGGCAACCAATTAAGTACACAACACACACACACACACACACACACACACACACACACACACAAGATCTAAGGGCTCTTTCAGGAGATGCTTTGGCTCAGCTGTGGGAAGGGACAGGAGCCCTGTTTCTTCCTCCTCCTTCTGCCTTGAATGTGTACTGTGGTTGCTGCTGTACCAGGCATCTGGCCACCAAGCTACAAGGAGGGTGAAATTGACACTCGATGTGTAAATCTGGGGCGGGGGCGGCAAAGGAGTCAGGGTTATAGGTGGCTCTAACCTAACCTGGGAGCTCTTGCTATGTAAGATAATATGTCCAAAGGTCCGTACTGCTTAAACAATTGCTAGTCAAGCTTAGTGTGGTGGCATGTGCATGTGCCCTTAATATCAGCACTGGCAAGTTCCAGGCCAGTCTGGTCTAGGTCAGCCAGGACTATATAGTGAGACCTTGTCTCAATAGTAACAACAGCTGCTGCCAATTACAGACTTAAAACATTCTTAATGAAATATATTTTTATATCTTCCACTAAAAATGATCATAAGTGAAATAAAAAGCAAGCAAGGCTTGGGAAGATACTTGAAATGTACAAATAAATTAAAATCAACCTTTATTGAACCAGAACTCACAGTTCCCCAAAGATGTACATTGGCCAAAAAGTGTGTGAAAAATAATTTTATCAGAAATTCATAAAATATAAATACAATATAAATAAAGCCACTGGAAGACCCTTCCATCTGTCCAACTGGACAATTTTTGAAATAAAAAAGATAAAGCGCTGAAGGGGGGAAGGCAGAAGGCAATTGCTGATGGGAGTGTGAATTTACTCTTCCTAGAGGTCAATCTGTATCAATGCTTCTAGGACTTTATCTTTAGGAAAGAATCACAGTTCTGTAGAAAGTCATCCTACAGAGATGGTCCTTGCAGTATTATCATGGAGAACCAGAGACAACCTACATGCTCAGCACCACCCTGGTTAAACAGTGTATGGTATGGCTAATGAGATGGCATAGGAAAGCTAATTGCTACTGCCGAAAAATAATGTGAGAAACTATGCTCTAGTCCCCAAACCCAAAGCTTGCATGGCAGTGAATAACTTATGCTTCTATTTAATATGTATATACAAAACAAAGCAAGAGTCCTAACCCCAGCACTCCGCTCGGGAGGCTGAGGCAAGCGGATCCCTCTGAGACTCAGGCCAGCTGGGGCTGTAGGGAGACTCTGTTTCAAAACAATAAACCAAACAGTACAATTGCAAAGCAATTGAAAAGAAAAGAGTGGGAGAAAACGTGCCCAAATGTTAAGCATAGCTACTGAAATGGATGCGGTTAGAAGTGGTTATCGATTTTTTGGTTACTTTTATCTATTTCTTCGGTGACCACGCATTGCCTTTAATAAAAGGGAGGTTCTTGAAAACTTCAGTCCCTTGGGAAGATAAAAAATGTGGAAACCCTTTCCCTCAACTTCCACTTTCCTTCTTTCTGCTCCCAGGCTCGCTCTGTGTCTGTTCTTAAGCCCTTCAAGTTCTCTCTCTGGCAGCTTCGTTGAACGCGGAGGGTGGGAAGCGCCATTGGGTCCCCGAGCGCATCTCTCCGGAGCCCCAGAGCCTTAACTGCAGAAGAGGCGCGGCCTTTCTTCCTGAGCTCTTTGCAGGGACTACTAAGTGACTGGTGCGTCACAAACTTCGGTAGGTGACCTGGGGACCATGCCAGACCTCGGCTTTCTGCAGTTCCCAGGGGAGGGGCGCGGCGGTCCCTGCTCCAGTTCTGCCTGCAATTTGCTGGATTTTCCCACCGAGCGCAAACAGCTCCGCGCTCTGCTCCAGGGTCCCTTCCTTCGAAGGAGATTTCCCTCCCAGGGAGACACCACCAGGCCCTCTGCCACCTGCGGGCCATGAACAGGTTCCAAAGCACTTTTCCGGATAGAATTCCATGTTTAATGAAAATTACAGAGCGCCCACTGCGCTAACCCAGCCCCAGGACAGGCCAAAGAGCGCACTGACAAGTCAGGGAGGCTCATCCTGAGGGGAAGGGGCTGGGGAACTCACAAGGATCCAGTGTGTATACTGAGCAAATTCTGTTCTTGCGTCTAGTTTACACATGCACATGGGAGCGGGAAAGAAGCATTTGTTGAATACCTACTATGTGAAGGGCGCGCTTACCTAAGCTGTCTTCTGACTTCTAGGGCAAACGAAACTCTGGGACAATCCACCCCCCCCCCCCCCATTTATCACTAGGAAGTTCGGGCTCAGAGGGGTTAGATCAAATGTCACGCCTTAGGGTAAGACCGTGTCTACAAAGCGTTTCTCCACCACGCCGCCGCCCCACTATCTGGGGACAAGTGGTGCAACAGGGCTAGCCCTGGCTCAGACCCGAGCAAATTGAGGGATCTGGGATGGTTTTTCCCAGAGGTTAGTCTAGCGCCCCCTAGACGGCATGGCCGGCATTGCCCTAAACGCAAACAGAAGTGCTTCTAGTCTGGGACTGTCCCAACTCCATGATCCCCCAAACCTGGTGAACCTCCCTTATTGTAATGAGTGTAAATTCACGTGCGTCGCCTCCGCTGAGAGCCGTTCGGAGCTTCCCAGACTAGTGAATGACCTGTTTTCTCAGCTGGTTCTATGGTTGAGGCAGGTGCCATGTCGCGTGCGCCCTGGACCTACCTGCTGTGAAGCGCAGGATGTGCAGGGAACACCCAGTCCACGAAACTTCTGGACCTTGGGCAGAGTCTGAGGAAACCCTAAACGTCCAAACCACGCCGTTAAAGGCAACTCAAAGCCATCCACGCATATTGCTGAAGTGTCTTCTGACTTTGACTCCTGCTGCGGAGGTGTGGTTGAGCAGCGGGGCTGATATGGGTGTTGAAGGAGGACATCAACTAGTTCCAGCTGGAATGAAATTCTAACTGGTGTGATATTTGTAGCTGCTGCCCTTTGCAACACACACACACACACACACACACACACACACACACACACACACACACGCCTGGACGGTGAATTGGGAGGACAAATGCACCAAAGAGAAGAAAGTTGGTTCTATAAGCCAAGGGCATGTTTTTTTTTTTTTTTTTGAGGGGGAGTATGAAGGAAAAGTGGCTTACAGAAGCTTTTCGTTTTCCCAGCGGGTTCAGAGGCAGCCCCCTTCCCGCTCCCCTTGGCCCCTAAGCCTGTGTGCACTCCACTCCGGGTGAGCTCCTGTAGAAGTGTGTACGTGAGTACGTGTGAAAAGTGGCAGAGCTGGCCGCGGCGGAGAGTGCGCTCCGCAAAAATATGAATAATCAACACATCGCTCACACCTCCGTCGGGAGCCAGGGAGGGAACTGGGAGGTCCCGCGGGCTTTCCCTCGCCTGCTGGCGGGGGGCGGGGACCACCGGGAAAGGGGGGCCGTTTCAGACTCGCTCTTTGCTTATCTCATGTAGGCGGAGAAACTGGAAAAAGCGCGCGCGGGGGGGTGTACTGGGGTCACATTTAACTTTCCTTTTATTTGAAGGCCTTCTGCTTGAGGTCCTGTAGTTTGAAAGTGGAGGGCCAGTGAGGGAGTTTGCTTCGTGATTGTCGGCGGGACTGTGGCCTGCCGCCCATCACGCTTATTGTTCATCTGTGAAGGGGGAGCAGATACACTTCTCTGAAAGGGCTGCTGTCAAGTCGAACGGTGGAAAGTGTAGGTAGTGCCCGAGACCTCCCCACCGTCTGGTAGCGTCCTGCCTCTGGGTTTGCCCCTACCTCTCAGTCTTAACTTGCCTGGAGGCCTGCTCCACCTATACAGGCTCACCTACTCCCATCATTGAGCCCTAAGTACAGTTGGGACAGATGCCAACGCCCTCCTGCACAGGTTCTCGAAAGGGCTGCAACCCGGCCAGCTTACTCAAACGTGCCTGCAAAGCAGGGACTAGTGTAGCGCGACACCCACCACCAGAGAAACTGGGTCCCCACGTTAGAGTGGAAGCTGTCCCAGTATTTCTGTCCAGACCACCTGTGTCCTAACCCAGACCTGCCGGGACCATTCCCGGCTGGCAGCGCCGATGACACTCTTGCTCCAAACGCTGCTATGGCGAAGGCTGCGGCTACTGCTGTCTGAATCCGTCCTCTGTGCTTTGAGGCTGCTTTGCTTAGGCTCTGGCCCCGCTGGCTTTTTGCACCCGAAAAGCAGGACTGAGAATGAAATGTATTCCTAAAGTGACTTAGCAAAGAAAAAGGAGCAGGAGAGAGGAAGAAGAGGCTAAGAAGGAAGAGACTTTGGGAGTTTGAGGGGAAAGCTGAGTCTGGCTTCTGCGGTTCATCTTGGGAAAATTCACTGCTTTGACCCAGTTGCCTTGAGCATCACATCTCGTGTTTATAAAACTTTCTGTACCCCTCCCTCAGTATTTCTGTGGGTAGTCCCTCTTGAGCCTCCTTCACTGGGTTAAAAACAAAAGTGAGCTCTAGACAGACCCAACTGTCTTAAATGGGAACTTCTTGGTGTAGACCTGTGACCTAGTCATCTAGCAGTGACTACTACAGTAATGTCCTTCATTTGCCCTCTCTGGAGAATTTGCACTATGGAATACACAAGTGTAGTTTATGGAAGAGAAATGTCCAACCTGCCTTTAGAGTCTGAGTCAATGAAGTTGGATATTTTAAGAAATCATTTCATGAATTGTGGTTTAAATATTCAACAGGAATTGGAGACAGAACAAAGCCAGTTATTGCTAGCTGGGAAAATAAAGATTCCAGTTTAACTAGAACAAAATCCCACAAATAAAAAATTATGCTTGTTCAAACACGGGGTACTGGGATCACCACTTTATAATTACACAACCCACATTAGCTGTCCTGGTCCATCGAATTCCCCAAGAAACAGTTCAGGTGCTTTAGGCTGTATAGACCCAGACATCGATGTGTGTGTGTGTGTGTGTGTGTGTGTGTGTGTGTGTGTATGTGTGTGTAGTATGGGGTGCGTTAAGACCTGTGAGGGGCACACAGCCCAGAGAACATCTTTAAAAGGAAAATTTGCAAACTCCCAACTTGAAGGAGGGACCTGATGCACAGGATGACAGGGCTGGGCAATACTGGGCGCAAACGGAGCCCTAAAAGCAACTCGGAGACTGAACATATTGTCCTGAGATGCAGGTTCAAAACACGAATAAGGGAGCAGACCAACTAACCTAGAGTCCGGTATTTTAGAAGGGTAAACAAAGGCGGGGACAGGGCAAAATGTGGAATTCCGGCACCACCACCTCAGTTTTGTGTAATTAGATGGTCATGATGAACAGTAACTGTACATTTAAGATTTTTCTGGACCGGGCGAAAGGGTAGAACGGAGCTCGCCAGCTCCAGGCAGAGAGGAGCACGCGGGCTCGGCACCCCGCTGTGCCAGGCTTTCCCTCCCCCCCTTCCCCGGCCGCTACTGCGCTTTCGGGGGGAGGGGTGGCTTGAGATTCGGGTGGGTTTCCTGTTGGCAGGTTCCGAGGGTTATTCTCGGTGGAGGAGACAGAGATGGGAGTTACTCTCCAGGCGCAACCACCGCGGCCGGCTCCAGCCACAGGCTCCGCTCGGGTGGCCTTCTCTGCTGCTGCCTCCCCTCCCCAAAATCACTGCAAACCTAATTAAAGCCTGGGCTGTTGGCAGAAAGGCGCCCAGCTCGCCCAAGCGCCGTCCCGCTGGGCCCAAGGCCGCCTCCTCCTCACCAGCAGCCCTAGAACTCTATCTCCGCCAAGAAGGGACTTCTGGATTCTGGGTTAGCCATCCTAAGGACCCGGAGCTGCGTAGTCGCCGGTTGTCTCCAGGGTTCCGAGGGGCCACAGGGGGGGTGCCCTGAGCTTGGCGGGAACAAGAACCTGGCGTCCCACTCGGTTAAAGTTTCGGAACCACTGCACACAGAAATCACCTCCCAGTGGGCAACTCCGGCCCTGAACTTGTCACTGGGGGGAGGGAGATGGGACGCCACTGGCGACAGTCTGATTTGGAGAGAGCAGCGGGGAGCTGGGAGAATGGAACAATTCATTCGCTTCCTGAGGGGCATAATTTGGGTGGCAGCTGTTACTGGTGGAAAAAAAAGCCGGCGTCCGCGACCTTGGCTCTGCCCTTTAACCTCGAGCCTGGGGGCTGACAGTCGGGGCTGGACCTGGGCCCAGTACTGACCCGCAGCATCTCTGGTGCTTTCGGCGTCTTTCGAGAATACTATCCAGGTGTAGCTCATCAAAATATCCTTACAGGGGAAAAAATCAGCAGTTTCAACAGTTCTTGTTGGTCCACACCCTCCAAGGAGGAACCTAAGGCCTTGGCCCAGACGGAGCAGATTCCCCCCCAAGGACGAAAAGGGCCCGGGAATTGTTTGAGTTTCGCAAATTTATAAAAAGATAGGGGCCAGGTCGAAGACTCTGGGTGATTAATTTTTGTAGGGGCCGAAATTATCCATAAAACCGTCGTATAATAGAGATTGCTGAGCTGAACCCGAGTAGCTTTGATCGCTACCAGTTTCTCCCCTGCCCTCCCTCTTTTGTTGGACAACTTCTGATTTGGCTTTTTATACAACCCAGGCCTTCCATTTTCTGATACCCAATCGCACTGCAAGCCTCCACTCACCCCTTCTAAGCCAATTGGTAAGGCCCAAGCCGGACGCCTGGGGTTAGGGCACACCATCAACAAGACCCCAAGCTCCTCTTCCGCAACTACTCCAGTTCCAACACACCCGCCAGTGCAGGAGCCCCTCATTGAACGGTCAGCTTTCAAGCTAGTCTGCACTAGAGAGAAATCAGATCTCGAAGAGCGCGATCCTGCCTGCGCAGTCTCTGGTAGCGGTTTGCCCCTGGGGTGAGTTGACTCGAAGGGTCCCTTTCTTTGGAGAGTAGCTTTCTCTGAAAGCGCAAGCTTCCAGTTCTCCCAGGCTAGTACTCAGCAAGGCGCTGTGTCCTCTAGCGGCAAACTCTCGCAGTTCATCTGTGAGCGCTCACCTACACCTAGGGGATCCGGTCTGGAGTCAACAGACACTCAAACCCGAGTCCTATATGGGGAAGCAAGGCTCTCGAATATAATCCAGGCTTTTCGTAAACGCCCGGTGCGTAATGAGGCCGGGAGGCCCGGGTGCAGTCGCTCGAACTGCGGAACAGCTGATTGTCTCCTCCACGGCAGATGGTCTTTGAGCACAGATTTACATTCATTGTCTTCAAATCTGTTTTCGCACTGGCGTTCTAGATTTCAGCAGCAGATCTACGCGCAGATCAGAATACAAAAGGAGAAGCCAGAAAATAACACCCAGCCAGGAGGATTGTTTTTAATAGGCACCTCGAGATGCCCGGCGTAGTTACAAAGCGGTCTAGGGTTTCAGCTGTTTGGCGGAGCTGCCGCCGCCTCCCAGGGACCAGCCTGCGCGGGACAAAGTTTCCCGGACTCCCTCGAAGCCTCCCTGAGGCTTCTCCGCAGGGTCCCCGGGGGTTCGGGGACTGGGGAGGCGGGGGAAGGAGTGGGGTTTCCGGGACTGCGCCCCGCAGCTCTCGGCCTTCTGCGTGAGGCCAGCAACCTCTCTGATCTACACGAGTGCAGGGCTCCCGCCCGCCCATGGGTGTTTTCCTTGCCTTTCCCATCGTTTCTCCGACAACGTTTTAGTCGGAACCCCGTTTAGGCCTCGCTCGTCTACACCCCACTCCCGCTTTCCTACATTACTCCTCTTGGACCAACTTGCAACCCTCACACAAAATGAGTGTCCCCCTGGAACCCTGGAAAAGCCGTTCGGGACGATGGATGCTCTGGGGGGGGGGTGTTTGCACTGTCCATGAGCGCCTATGGTCACACTTCCTGACTCCTCGCAAACACACATGCAGGTCCAGGCCCGGGGAATGAATCTGCACCCCCATGTCGCCCCCGGCGCGCAGGCTACAAAAACCTGCACCTAGAGGCAAATCCGCCAAGGCTTCCCGCTCCCGCTGGCGCCCAGAGCCCGCGCGTCCCCACCCGCAGTCCTGCTCCCCTGCGCCAGGGCAGGGTTTGGGGGC
Source organism: Eospalax fontanierii (assembly GCA_035773235.1). Classification (NCBI taxonomy): domain Eukaryota; kingdom Metazoa; phylum Chordata; class Mammalia; order Rodentia; family Spalacidae; genus Eospalax; species Eospalax fontanierii. Next base: position 53,457,926 of record CM069542.1, on the reverse strand, counting down.
CCCCTTCCCACGCGTGCCAAGCCCTGGGGGCTCTGGCCCGGACTCTGCGCCTGCAGCCCGCCGTACCCTTTCACCTCCCCGACTCCCGGCAAGGCCGAGCGTGGCGAGCGCGGCGGGAGGACGTCGGCCTGGCTTGCCCGGAGCCGGCCAATCCCGAGCGCCCATGCAAATGAGGCTCCTTATCGTGGCTCGGCTCCGCCTCCCGCGGCCCGGGCGGTGGTAACCATTCATGGGGCCCGCGCGCGGCTGCAGCCGGGTTCCGCAGCGCTCGCAGCCGGCGCCTCCTCGCCTCTCCGGGTCTTCCCCTTCCTCCTACAACTGATCCTGCTGGGGATTTTTTTTTTTCTAAATTGGAACGGTGGGGTGGAGCAGGGAGGGGGGACCTGGAGGAAGGAGAGAGATTAGGCAGCTATCTCCTCCTGTTTCTCCCGAAACAGGTGATGCTTCAAAATTGTGACCACTTTAAGGAGACTGCTCTTCACCTGGAAGGATGCGGGCGACCTAGGGTGGAGGCCCCGAGGCGGCAGGTCTGAAGCCACGGAGGATAAGAACCCAAACTTTGACTACGTCGCGCGTGAAGCGGAGGACTGGCTATTTTCTTTCTAAGAGGGCCCCAAACTTCGGCACTTGCTCCCCTTTCTCGGATTGCTAACCCGGTTTGCTGGCAGCGTTGAAGAGTCAGGACAGTGGTGCTGTAAAGTCACTTTTAAGGCGACGGTAGTGGATCAGACTTTGTAAATGTTTGGGATTCAAGATACGTTAGGAAGAGGACCAACTCTGAAAGAGAAATCGCTGGGCGCCGAGATGGATTCGGTCAGGTCCTGGGTCCGGAATGTCGGCGTGGTGGACGCCAACGTCGCGGCGCAGAGGTAATGAAACTGCTGCGTTTATGCTCTGGAACTCTCTCTCTGTCTGTCTCCCCGTGCTCCCTTCTCCCCCGCTCCCCGTCTCTGTCTCTTTTTTTTCTCTCTGCCCCCATCTGTCGCCCAGGCCGCGCGTACTGGGTCTCTCCCTGGGGCGGGCAGGTCGCAGCGGCCGGAGGAACTCTTAACCCGAAGCCAACACAGCAGTTTCTGCAGTAGGAGGTCCTAAGTGTTTCTCCTTCACCTCAACCCCACAGTTCACTCTTTGGGGGCAAAAAGATAAATAAAAGTAGCACGCCAGCCTCGCATCTCAGCGTTTATTGCTGGACCCTAGCGGCGCGCGTGAGGACCCGAGCCGGCAGCCGGGCGCGAGCCGCAGCAGAGCCGGGTTCCCGGCCACTGCCAGGTTCCCCACGCCGCCTGCGAGCGCCTCTCCTCCCGTATCCTCCGGGATGGTTCCGAGAAACCCGGAGCCCAGCGGCCAGATGGTGGCGGCGGCGAGAGGAGCTGGAGAGGCGGAAGAAGGCTGGCCGGGAAAGGCGAGGCATTGGGAGTTTGGGGAAGGGGGACACACTGGAGGGTCCTGGGTCAGAGAGAGTGGGCGCGAGGAACAGAGGTGGGCGAGAAATTAAAGAGGAAGAACCGCGCAACAGCAGAAGAGGGAAGAGGCGCGGGAGGGATACCCATCCTTGGAGCGGTGGCAATGACCAGCTTCCAGCTTCGCGCGTTCCTAAAGTTGACTTTGTTTCTGAGCCTCTGCGTGTTTGGATGGTAAAGACTTGTCCAGGGTGCCAACCCACGAAGACAATCCAGTACTCCGCCCTCATCCTCGCTTCTGAATTGGGATTCATGGTCTTCGTGTCCCGGTCTACAAGAGGCTTATTCTTCCGGAGCCCGTGAACTCCCTCCAAAACTCGCACTTCTTTCCATCCTCAAGTCTGGACATCAAGCTGAGAAATTACCTCTTTTCTAGACAGGCCACGTCTCCAGGTATCCCGGGTAGAGCGAACTGGCCTCTACCCTTGAAGGAGTGGAAGCAGAAATCGCCTGCCAGGTGGCTGGGGCGGCTGTGGTGCCCGCCTCACAGCCGCTGGAGCCGGGACACTAGGATGTCCCTGAAGCACTTCGCGATGACCTCGGCTTTCCGCTGCAGTTTACAGACTGGCCCCGCTGCAAGCCCGCTCCGTAGCGGTCCTCCCTCATTGATTTCCCTTCTGGAATCAAATATTTTTAAAAGTTGGAACAGACAGAGTTGCGGGAGGGCAGTTTCTAGCCAAAATGTTACAACCTTCAAAAGAGTGAGTAAAAGAGCACAAGACAGAAGTCCGGAAGACCTCATAATCCCCGCCTCCCAGCAGCCCTAGCCTTCTGTCACTTCGCCTGAACCCCAGGTTTCTCAGTTAAAGGCGATCTGGTGGCCAACTTGGTTCTAATGGAAATAGGTAGACAGACAGGGAGGTAGTGTGCACACACTCAAGGCTCTGGAGGGCGCCGGGTCTGGTAGTGTGGATTTTACTGGGTCATTGGCTTGGACTGGGGTTGCCCTGAGAATCAGCTTCTGCGCGTTCGCCAGGGTCTCAGGCCCGGACTCCGTTTGAGTCTTAACATTTTGGCTTCTTCCATGTTTCCACGGCTCTGGGGAGTTGGCAAACGTCCTCAATGCCTTGTCCTCCGCAATAGCTCAGTCGTGGCTGTGAGAACTCTTCAGTGCCTCTGCCCTGGGACACAACTTTGTGAAGCGGAGGGTTAGGCCTGCAGGGCCAAGAATTGGGCTCCAGGCTTCCTGGGCACTGCCTAGCTAGCAGCAGCAAAGGATGGGTAACTCACCAAGAAGTAAAGAAGTCACTTGTTCAGATGCGAAAGTGGTGCTGATCCCTTTAAAGCCCATTGCGGAGCCAAATTCTGTTGATCAAGGGAAGGAGAGGGTAGGCAGGGTGGCACATCTCGGGAACTGCTCTTGACTGGGCTCTGAAGTCCTGGTCCTTCGGTTTCCACTAAAGGCCAGACAGCAAGCCATTTGGTCACGGGACTCCGGGATGCTCAATTACTGAGCGGTGAAAGCAGTAGACGTGGGCCCTGCCTTTCAGCAGGGTGGTTATTGCTACTTCTCTAAGGAGGATCAGCTTCTTACTTGGAACTAATAGGGCCTGAAAGACTCAGGCCTCGACCTGGAATGTGGACCCCTGACCTTCTGCGGTGTTGTTTGGCGCATTAGGAACACTGCCTAACAAGCCTTTCTCTCTTTATCTGTGTCCCCTACTTTCCTTTTTATCTCTTTCCCTCCGCAGCGGAGTCGCCCTGTCCCGCGCCCACTTTGAAAAGCAGCCTCCTTCTAACTTGAGGAAATCCAACTTCTTTCATTTTGTCCTGGCGCTCTACGACAGGCAGGGCCAGCCGGTGGAGATCGAGCGCACCGCCTTCGTGGACTTCGTGGAGAACGACAAAGTAAGCGAACCGCTGACCCTCCCCACCCCAGGCCTAATAACAGGCTCTCCTTGCAAAGTACTAAAGATTCCATCTGTCACCTACGACACTTTCCTGTTCGCATCATCAAGGATGATAAATTGAGGCTTCTCACCCCTGGCCTCTAAATCAGTTGATTCTCTCTCCCCACACCCCGCACCTCCTTCGGTCCCCTCTCCCGCACCAGGCGCTGCGGGAGAACTCCCAAGTATGAGCACTTAGCGTTGGAGTCATTAATAGAGCTGGGCCACCGACTGACCCCCTGAGAAAATGCTCTTTAGATTGTACTACAGTTGAAAAGTATGCCCGGTGTTGCGACTCTGTTGCTGGTTATTTTTTATTATTTTCACCCGGCAGCCAGAGCAGGTTGGTTGTTGAATCAGTACTTAGTGGGAACTCAGCCCATCCTGGGCCTGCCTTCTCCGATTAGACACAGCGCCTTCTTCGAACTCAAACGCTGATTTGGGGCTGGATTTGAACATAATGAAGGTTTACCTAAACCGATTTGTGATCAACAGAAAAACTCTTACCGGGACTGGTTCCAGCCAGTCTCCTTAACTGTACAGAGCACTGATGGCATGGCCAGCTCCCAAGGTCCCTGAGCTCTGGGCCTGGGCACTCGGGTTTTGGGGACAGGGCCGAAAGACAAGGAGGTTTGCCATTTGCGGAGAGAAATCTAGGGGCTTGCTAAGGACAGACGTTGCCAGATGGATGGGGTGGGGCCTATTTAAAGGCAGCATTGGTGCTGGTGTCTGGTCATTATTGCTGGGGGAGGGGGGTGCACCCGGAGGAAGATTTTAAGAGGAAGAGACAAGGGCTGGAGAAGGTCAAGTGACTGCAAGCCTTGGCAAATTTCTCAAGGTAGCCAATGCGGGGCGATGCTCCTTGCCCTTTGACCTGGAGCTAGACAAGGTGTTCAAGGTGACCGCCTGTTTGTCTCATTTTGGAAGCTCCGGAAGGTATGAGAGTAAAGGCTTTCTATTTTCTTTTCAGGAGCAAGGCAACGAGAAAACCAACAACGGCACCCACTACAAGTTACAGCTCCTTTACAGCAATGGTGAGCGGCAGCGTGGCCAGGCAGGCGCACAGCCGGCCAGCGAGGCAGTTGCTGCTCAGGCCACAGTGGTCTCCTGGGTGGGCAGGTGTGAGGGAGGCTTGGTTAGGCTTGGGGATTGGGAGGTGTTAGCCTTCAGGACAGCTCGGTTTATGTATCTGTGGCCCAAAGGGCTGCCTAGGTATGACTCTAGGACAGGGACAGGGATAGGGTTATGGTTGGGAGAGGGTCTCTGCCACTCTAGATTGTTACTTGTCCCCTTCCCCACAGGTGTGCGCACAGAGCAAGATCTCTATGTCAGGCTCATCGACTCGGTCACCAAGCAGGTGAGACCCGGAGGCAGCCGCCTTAAACCCCGACTTCCCAGGTGGTGACTTCCACCGGGTGCCTGATTTGCTGTATCTGACTTTCCCAGTCCCTCCACCGTGTGTCCATCCTGGGATTTTTTTTTTTTCTTCTTCTTCTTCTTCATTTCTAATTGCCCTCTTTCATTTGGTCTGGGGGAACGGTGGGGACGAATAAAGAGGGATGAAGAAGGCAAAGGATTATTGGAGATTTAGTCTCCGAACATTCCTCCTTGCTAAAAAATGAAGGGACAGACATTTCTATCGGTTGGTTCTGTGGTTGGAAAAAAAACAGACAACCGCTCAGGTTCTGTGCTGCGCGGGAACTCCTAAGCAGGTAGTGACAGGGAGCGGATTTTGTGCTTGCTCTAAAGTCCGGTCTTTGCCTCCACTCCCGTCCATGCCTTCCTTCTTGGCAGCCCATAGCTTACGAAGGACAGAATAAGAATCCGGAAATGTGCCGAGTTCTGCTGACGCACGAGGTGATGTGCAGGTAAGAGGCGCCTTTTCCTCGGGCGTGGCTGGAAAAACCCGGCAAGAGGGGCCCGGGCTCGGGATTCTTGGGGCTGATTTGCAGGAGTAAAGGCATTTGGTGGATTTGTTCAGGGGGCCGATCCACTGTAAACTGTAAACGTCCTCCCATTTAGGGCCGGTTTCTTGAGAGCCTAGCCCTTAGACTGGGAAAGGAAATAGAAGATGCAAGGTTCCTCTCCTGACTTCCAGGGAGTTTCTTCTGCAAGGTGGGAAATCTTGGCTGTTGATTCTAAGCCAGCCCGCCCGCTTGGAGTTGAATTTGGAACGCGGACTTGCCTTAAACTTGTTTTAGCAATGGGCCAGAGAAAGCTGTTTTCCTGCCTTACCTCTCAGGGTAGATTTTCAGGAGTGCCACTTGTGGAGTTAGCTACTGAGCCTTAAGCCCCAGGGTCATTCTTAGCCTGAGCAGAGGACTATCAGGGGACCGAGAGGCCCCGTTTCTTGGGCTCGTCCCTGCTCCTAGGCATCTGTCCTTGACAAGAGGCTTAATTTTTTCCTTACCAGGAAAGTAGCTTCCCTTAGACTGGCAGACTTCTTAACAGGACATTTCTTAGCTTAGAAGCAACTACAAGACAGAAAAACCAGTCCAGTCTGGTTCCCAACTAGTGGGCACAGGGTAAGGAGAGGCCCAATTTGGGGAGGTCTGGGGTCCTGGGAAAGATGGATTCCCAGGGTGAGGAAGGTACAGTCTACTGGAGTTTTGCCAGAGATGGATCTATTCTATTCTGAGCTCTGTGCACTGCCCTTCTCCCACTTAAGTAGAAGAAAATTGAAAAAATAGAAGAAAAAGAAAATCACCTTCACTCTTAGTCTACCAACTAATGCTTCTGGAGTGCCCAGTGCGTGCTGTCTGTTGGGCAGGGTGTCAATAAATGGTAAGAGTGCAGGAAGATGCACTTTGGGAAACAATGTGTTTATTTCAGTATAAGAATGTAGAAGTCTGTTTTATACACCCCACTCCCTCCAGTTTTTCCTCTGTTCTCTCTTCATCCTCTGACTACTGTCTCTACTCTAGCCTTGGTCATTTGGAGGTAGAAACTATTCTAGGCCAGCTCCTTCAAGTCCCCTCTTCTTCCTCAACTCAGCCAGGAAGAAATCCTAGCCGTCATATGTGCTTGTTTACTTTCTGGTCAAGCATTAGAAAAGCAAACTTAACAAAGGCAAAGTTGAGCCCTGCCAGTGGCTTCAAGGGAAGGGCACCTAGGATCCACAGCTTGGTGAGGGCTTGGGTGGTGGGCAAATTCTCCATCATTCCAGGGTACCTTGACAGGTTTGCTCAGAAAGAAAATATTATTTCAAGATGTATTTGCCTGTAATATCTAGATTGCATAGTCAAAATGATTTGATTTGGTTGGCTAGTCAAACATAGGTTTCTTATTCCTCTCTATATTTTTAAAGGTCTTTGTTTGGAGAGATAATCTTAAAAAAAGTCCCAAGGTAGCCAGCCCACTGTCTAATGAATCTTCTCTATCACTTTAAATGATACTCCCGCAGCCCATGCAGCTGTAGTTAAGGCTGGCATTTTTATTTTTTAAGCCTAATCAAATCCTCCTCATTTTATGCTGTTTAAGTAGTAGCATCAATTTTTAAAGCCTCTAGTTTAGTCTGCATTAGTAACCCAACATAAAAATTTAATGTACTATAACTCCTCTGCAATGGAGACCTGGGAAGATGTACTTCCAAGTCCCTTCCAAACTAGATTTTCAAACAAATATTAATTGTGGGCAAATAAATGATCATTGAATGAGTTACTGTCTGCAATATGCAGTGTGTGTGTGCGTGTGTGTGTGTGTACACACGTGCACATTGTAGTGTGTGGTTCTGTGTCTTGGGGGATAAATGAGAGATGAGGTGAGTATAGTCAAATATTAGATGCTTCAGAAAGGGAGCGGTGAGAGGACTGATTCTTCTGGAAGGGGAAAACTTTCTTCTCCTCCTTTTGAGTCAGTTATAGCCCGCAGAGATGGAAGTATGAATGAGATACCCCGTTCCTCAACGATTAATGAACATACTCAGTTTCATTTGCAGTCTGTCTGGCATAACTGGTATTTCTGAGGATGGTTTGATATTCTGTAATAATTAGGAAAAGATTCATTAATAGTTTTGAGGGGAGGGAAACGAAACAAATAAGTAAAATCCATCTCCTTAGGAATAACTTTTTCTCCCTTCCCCAGTGGTCTGGGGTCCTCTTCTAACTGCGTTAGTTCATTTTGCGGATTACTAGCAAGGAGATATCTAGGTGTTACATTGCTGCCAGCCACCCCTGTGCCCCCAATGCTCAGAGGGTTAAAAGATATTATAATTTGAACAGAAGTCTTCTCAAGGCCTACAGCTGGCTAATAACAGAGTTGTATTGAGCGAGAGCAAACCCCACAGCTGTGACTTTTCGCCACAAGGCGCAGGCTAGACAGGGCCCTAATCAGATGGGCCAGCCGGGCAGTGGGGCCAGTGTCTTTATCAGCCAGATGGTGTGAATTTAGACACTTTTGTTATGCAACCGCAGGGAGGGGTTGGGGAGAAGAAAACAAAACAAAAGCCGCCATGCTGTGCGCTTATTTGAGTTTGAAATTAGAGACAGATTTTTGAAAGTTGAGGGTTGAATTTTAAAAACCAGTTTGGAGGGGAAAGGGACACATTAGCTTATCTTGAGCTGGAGTTTGGCTGGCTAGACACCCTCAGACCAAGACTGGGGCTTTGATTATTTTTTTCTTCTTGAGTCAATCCTCTCTCTCTCTCTCTCTCTCTCTCTCCTTTCTGAAAATAATGCAGGTAAGATTCAGGACTGTGATAAAAATTTCTCATCTCCAGCATCTTACCCACCACTTGTCTTGCTCTTCCCCTGCCCTTCTCCAAAGATTCTGTGGGGAAACAGTGAGAAGAAGCCTGTTAGCCTCTTGAGAGTGCTTCAAGTAGAAGGTACTCCAGATAAGAGAATAAAATAAGGCAAACCAAGGCAGACAGGGACACAGAGGGATAGCTTTCCCTTTGACTCATTAACATAAAGGATACCCCAGCCCCTCAGGGCAGCTGTAACCTGGTGAAGTTCAGTACCTCTTCTCTCTTCCTTTTCTTTTATTTATTTTTGTTTTCCTCTTTTATTGCCATTGTCAGTTAAACACAAGACAAACTCCAAAACTCTCCTCAGGAACTTCACTTAGAGACTTGCCTGTTGGCAAATAACCCTAAGGGCCTTTGAACTGTAGTAGGTGAGCCTGAAGTTGGTCGTTAGGGCCTTGTTTATAGAGCAAAGGCTGGGAATGTGAACATGTCTTCTGAAGTATTTTGGGGACCTGGTTCTCAGAGTGCTGTCTATCCACAGTGTTGGTGGAGTATGGGTTTATAAGTATCTTGGGCTTGTCGTTCTTGCTCTTGGTGTCAGGAGTGTTAACCTGAGGACTGACTGCTACTTAAGAACCAAATGATTAAACATAGCTACAACATACAAAAAGAAAAGAAAAGAAAAGAAAAAGAGTTTGTGTTGGCTAATTCATAGACCCAGAGAAAATTTAAAGACTTAAATGGAACAATGTAACCAATATTTCTATTTTTATATTTTTATTGTTGCAGTTTGAAACCCAACTTTTCTGTGCTGGATATTAGCATTAGAGGTGATATTTAAATATGTTCCTGTTGGAGATAGAGGCTCAGATCCCACAGTTTCTGTGCTGTACAGGGCTTCTCCCCTGGGTTGTTCTCTCACACTGAGTACCCTGGCATCAGGCATACATGTATGTGTGTGCATATATATATATATATATATATATATATATATGTATGTATAAAATCAGTTTTTTCTTTTCCTTCAAGGGAAATTCCTGTAGAATGCAGCTGAATTCAGCTGAGCAATTTTGCAAACCAATTCGGCTTCCTCAGAATCATTTCTCCCCAAACTAAACAGATTGACACATTCTGACAGTGTGGGCTGTTGTAATTAAATTGTGCCCAGTGCTGTACACATATTTGGGGTAGGTTGACAAGCTGATGATGTCAAAGGACAGTCTAGCTTGGAGGTCTTTACTAAGTAACTAGCATGTGTGGGGCTTTTAACACTGTGTTGCTGGGGAAGATGGTTTTGCCTGAGCAGTTAAGGTTAATGCATTGAAATAAGCAATGCCTCAGAAACAGGCGAGGTGGGAGCCAGGAAGGGTGGAGCAGGGAGCTGCAGAGGACAGATGAGGACTTTGGGAGGCTGGAGTGCAGCTGGGCAGCATTTTGTATTGGTGTTAATCTTGGGATGAATTGAAATTTTCAAAGTTAAGACCCAATATCATTTCAAAGGTCAAACATTATTTCAGACAATCCCAGTGGCAAAGACTGGTATTTAGGGAATGTTGAGACAGTTTTTCTTTTTAATATTCATTAACTTGATAAATTTCTTAAGGCTGCATTGGTGTCCATTTGATGAACAGGTGTGAGTGTTTGTCAAGTGTTTTACAGTCTAAGGATGGAGTTGTTCTCAGACGAATCCACACATTCCTAGTGAAGAGAGATGATGCTTTTTAGAAGTTTTAAGATCATGTTCGTTCGGTGGTTTATGTTCAGTTCCATAGGGATGCATGGAGTCCTGTCACCTCGGCTTAAGCCTAGAAGCCACTCTGGAAATAATCCAGGCCGACACTTTCATTTTTTTTTTTTTTGGAGAAGAGAAGCAAAGTTGGGAGGGGCTAAAGAAAATGGACTGAACTCATGTGGTCTGCTAGTGATGAATTAGATGGTCAGACCTCTGATTCCTGGTCCAGCTGTTTCTCAGTGGTACTGTACCAGGTCTGAGCTGTGGAGGAGATCTCCCATGGCAGCATGCTCATGCAGATGGTTATTACAAACACGTATTGGAAATCTCCAACTGGTAGAAATGGTCATGATTTTCTTATGAACTATGTCAAGGCTGCAAACAGAGTCAACTATTTTTAGTCAGCAACACACTTGAGCATCACAAGTCTATGGCCCGGACAGTAGCTGGGAACTTACGTAAGGTGTTTGTTTTGAGGGTGTGGTCCCTTAGCTTCTTCTCCCCTTCTCACTGTGTCTGTTTAGTCTGAGCAGCACCTTTGGACGATAGTGCTTACTCTCTAAGATCGTCCCGGGTCCTTCGTTGTTGTTATAATTACTGTGGGGGCTTCTCTTATCTCATCTTCTTTAGTCCTTTCAGCATTTCTCCTATGTCTATCAGGTAGCCTGCACTTTGCAAAGGGGACACTGTAGGAAGCAGAACTGTCAGACTGGGCACTTGTGTGTGTTCAAGTCCTATTTCTGTCCTGATGAAAATGATTAGGGATCTCATTCTCCCTGCCTCATAGCCTTCTGATTTTAAAATGTACACCATGGTTCTTATTTTTTTCCTTTGTCTCTGGAAAATGATGAACATGAGTGAAGGGTAAGTACTTAGAAAGGACCCTCAGTTTTTCATAGAAAGCTGGCAGATTAAGTCAACGACATCTATACCAATCCAGAGAGCTACTTTGATCTATTTTATAGTTTCTTTCTCCCCTTCTTCTTTCTTCAAATATTTACTGGGATACAAAGACATAAACTATGCTTTCATAAAATCACTGAGCACCTGCCCAGAAGTGACCTTGTAGATCTTAACATTCAGCCATCTGTGGTTCAGTTACAGAAGTGGCTCTTGGGAAAGTTGAGATTTACAGAGAATGAACCAGCTTCTATGTCATGGAGAATTTGAAGGAGGTTTTGGGCTTCAGATTCAGAGTTTTAAAGAATCAAATAGAGAAAACATTGTGACACATTTTGCTCTCATACAACTTATAGTCGGGAAGCTGTCCTGGGTGTTTGTAAATCTTTTAATGTTGTGTGCTCATGAAAGGTTTTTCAGTTTGATACAGTTTTTTCATCATTTTGATTCCTCCCCCCTCTCTACAGTCGATGCTGCGAGAAGAAGAGCTGTGGGAACAGGAATGAGACGCCTTCAGACCCTGTCATCATCGACAGGTAGGGGTAATAGGATTTTTAATCCGCCTCGGTTTCTTTCCTTCCTAAATCTCAGTTCTGAGGACCGATCCCAGGGGACTTGGCTGAAAGTCCATCTCTGTGTTTTCTACAAGGCACGAAGCCCCATTCAGTCAGGATTTCCTTAAGCTGGTGGTGTCTCTGGAGAGAAATCAGGACTTTCCTCCTATTTTTCTTTATTCACGTATTTATTTTCTCTTTGGTGCTTTGAGACAAGGTTTTGCTTTGTGGCTCAGGTTGGGTTTGAACTTGTTATCCTCCCGCCTCACCTTCTCAAGTGCTGGGGATACAGACTTGTGCCCAGGACCTTCCTTTGAAGAGGCGTATTGAGAAATATAGGGCAGATTCATTTGCAGGAGAATTAGCTTCATCCTCATGAAGTGTGTGAATGACAAAGGGCAGTGCCCCTCTCTGGCCCAATCAGTTTCCTGGAGAAAGCTGTCCATCCCAAGTTCAGTGGCAATTTTTCCTTAACCATGCTTTCTGGCTGCTGCTGGGCTTGTAGCCTGTCATCTCAGTAACCATGCAGGGGCCCCTGGCAAGCTCCCTCTTGCACACCATTCCTGCCACCCAGGACAATATCTACCACATTCTACACTGTGTTCAGAGTGAGAAAGATTCTCTGGGACAAGATGCTAATTCACCGAAATGCGATGTAGGTCTCCTCAGCTGTCTGTTTTTGTGACTGGAAACAGAACTTACAAACCAATGAAGAAATACCAAATTACCTTCCAGCAATGATGTAATTTTTTAAAGAAACCCCATATTCCCACCCCTAATTTTTTCTCTTTCGTTAAAAAACGGAATAATTCCCCATCGCTTCTTTCTTTGGGTTTTCATGTTTCTAACCAGGTCCTGAAATGGATTGGAGAGACCACAGTCTCCAAACTGGTTATTCCAATATTCCAGTGAATTCTCAGTTGGGAGAATGGAACCTTTGGCATTCTTCCCAGAGAAGTCAGCGTGCTTTCTCTATGGAAAATATAGCATAGCCATAGAACTGAAGAGGCTGGAGTTGCTATCCTGTCCTAGCTCCTGACCTTGGACAAAGCACTCAGCATCACTGTATGTCCACAGAAAAGCGATGGCATTGTTGCAGGCTGCAGGAGGCTGCAGAGCTGCCTAGAAGAGGGTGTTCAGCAAGTGGAGAGTATCTGTTGGATCTGTGCGATACCTTTGTCATTTTAGGGGGTTGTTTGGAGCTTCTCCTCCGAAAGTGCAAACTTAAATATACATTGTTGAGAGGGCTCCCTGGGGTTGTTCATCTTCCTCTTTATAGAGATGAGACAACTGAGCCTTGGAGTGGTGATGTGACCTGTACAGTTGGTATGGCAGAACTGGCACAGAGACACAGTTAACCTGATTTCTAGATTGTGGTCTTCCAAAGGCTGCAATTGCATTCTCCCAGCATGCTCTCTGTTTTAACCAATGGATAAGAGTCATTTTCTTCCTTCCCATGATGCCCTTGGGATCCCCTGGGAACTGGAAGCAGATGAGAGCAGCCTGGCTGCAGTTCAAGTCCTTTTGAGCATGTTGACTGAGCTTACTGATCTTCACCTAGAGAATGTGTGTGTGTGTGTGTGTGTGTGTGTGTGTGTTCATGGGTATGAGTGTGGGTTCACATGTGCCATGGTTCTTATGTGGAGGTCAGAGGACAACCTTGGGTGTTGGCTCTAGATTTCCACCTTGATCCAAGATAGGATCTCTTGTTCACTTCTGTATATACCAGGCTAGCCAGTGCACTGGCTTCCAGGGGTTCTGTTAGCCTCCTGTCTCCTGGTACAAGGTGCTGGTATTACAGACACTTGTGCTACTGAGTCTCTCTTTTATGTGGGTTCTGGGGATTTGAACTCAGGTCATCAGACTTGTGCAGCAAACACTTTACCTGCTGAGCTATCTCTCTAGACTTCATCTAGTCTTTCCAACTAACTTTAGCTCCTCTTTCAAGAAAATTCCCTAACTTCATGACTGTTACATATCTTCTTGGGATAAATGCCAGCTTTAGAGATGCTTACAAACCTGTAAGTGCTGACTGGACCTTGCATCTTACAAGCACACATCCTGATGGCTCTGCTTTGCAGTAGATCTAACTGTAAAGAGCTTTGTCCATTGATAAAGCTGAAGAAGCTCTTAGCAATACATTTACCAAAGAAAGCAGTCTTGTTTCAATTAAAAACAGTTAAATTATGTATATGTGTGTGGGCTTGTGACTGTGTGGGTGCAGTGCCCACAGAGGCCAGAAGAGGGCGTAGCAGCCCTTGGATCTGGAGTTACAGGTAGCTGTGAACTGAGTGCTTTGTCCAGGTCAGGAGCTAGGACTGGATTGCAACTCCAGACTCTTCAATTCCTGTGGCTCACATACTGCCTGTGAATGTTGGGAACCAAACTCTGCACCTATGCAAGAGCAGTACATGCTCTTAACCACTGAGAGATCTTTCCAGCCCTAGAAAGCAATCTTTGCATCTATAGAGAAAAGATTTTTCATGTTAGGTGTCTTCATGGGCTATTCTAGAATGCCTTCTGTTCTTCTAAGAAAGTGGAAACTGTGTAACAGTGTCTTGGCTATATATATATATATATATATATATATATATATATATATATATATATATATTGTGGAGTTTTATGTGACAGTGGCATTTATTTTTACCACCTCATACATGGTAAAACAGCTGCTGATGTCTCTGTATCACCTGAAATATGTGTTATTTCCGAAACGCTGCTGCCTATCTACACGAGGAAACATACACAGAATGGGGTTGCAAGTTGGTCAATGTCAGGCTTTAAGAGAACTGATTTTATTATAAACACATGTGTTTGCCGTCTTTCTCATCGGAGGCTTTTGTTTCAAGATATTCCCTCACCAGAGCTTTGTCTCACTGCTCTCCAGTGTCTGCTGAGTACTGCTCTGCCTTCTTACAGAGTGTGGCAGTCAGGCTTCCATTTGTTGGGTGTGGGCTGTGGATCATCCAGAGATTTGGGTGACCTGTGTGTCTGGTCCTTGGGTTCAATGTCTGCCTGCTTGAAGGTGTCATGTTCCCTTACAGAGCACCAAATGGGTACAAAGGAGTCTATTTCAGATTCCTCTGAGTAAATGTAGAGCCCTTTTTTCACCCTTGTTCCTATAAAGTCAGTTAATTATCTCCTCCCCCTTCTCACCCTGTCTTACCAGATGCAGTTAATTTACACTATCTTCTCACAGTGTGGATACACCCCACTCTGGCTCAAGGGAAAACTACTTATTCCCTTGAGTTTTTGAATGTTTGTGGAGTGGGAGACTCAAGGGTACTTTTGTAACTTTTCAAAGAATCTCTTTCAGTTTTGTTAATGGACTCAGAGCTGGGATTCAAAAGGCCGGAGGCAGATGTGATTTCGTCTTTATGACTCTAGTACAGATAATGGAACAGGAAGGGGAAAATTTCACCTTAGCTGTGTCTTTGAGGTCACCAATGGTTAGTCAGAGGTTTTGGTTAGGGTAATGTTAACAATCTTGCTGCACTATAGGAGGGACCTTTGCTTGCTACAAGACAACTTGATGTCCCAAGGAGCCCATGTGATCACATTTCAATAGCTGCTTAGTTTCCAACAACGTGCTTAAGACAGGGAAAATAGCTTTTGTCACCAGTGGCTCCTTCACTGAAAATATTCAGCTTTTACGAGAGAGGATTCCCCCAGCCCCCACCCCTGCATCGGGGAGCAGCTTTCCAGATCCCAAGACTTAGCCCCAAACTTGAAATGGTTTCCTATTGAATGAGGTGTAGGTTTCTCTAGAAACATATGTCTCCTTTTAAACCTCAGTCATGCCCTCCACATGCTTTTCTGAATTTTGGGGTAATCATGCCCTTCTCCCAAAAGCCAGGTCAATACCTGGGCCTGCAGGACTTGCAAGCCTCTGCCAGAACAAAAATGTGCATGGGGAGGGAGGAGGGTGCCTGAGATTTTAGTAGAAAAATTCGGTCTTTACATGGAAAAACACAAAAGAAAAATAATAGAACTCTATTGTTCATTTTACATTGTAACCATATATATACCTGACAGAACAGCTTACAGGTGGAAGGTTCTACTTCGACTTGGGCTTTCAGAGGGTTCCGTCAGTATGGCACTGGGTAGTACCGTGGCCCAGGAGTGAGTGGCAGTTGCTTTTTAAGGGGCACGGACTGGGATGCAGAGAGACTTCAACCAGAAGTGGGTGGAGCTCTAACCCTTACGCCCTGTCCCTGGGGCCCTATGTCAGCCTGCTTGGCCTGTCATCCCAAAGATTCCAAAGTCTCTCAAAATAGTGTCATCAGCTGACCCAATGTTTAAACACGCGAACCTATGGAGGAATTTCACAATCAACCCATAACAAATAACAAAACAAAAAACAGAGACATATAATCTTTACTATGGTCTTCAGCCTAGCTTTGGGTTATGAGGACCTGTGTGGAAAATAGAAATAATTTGCATTGGTTGTTGAGGGTGAAGCTCTAACTGAGCCCTGACGCCACAGGTGGGGTGCTCTTCAAACTCTATCTTCTGTCTGGAAATTTCTTTCGATTGTCCATTGACAATCGTCCACAGATGGGAATTTTAGGATAGTTTTCCCATTGGCGTGGGAGCATTAGATTGGTGTGTTCCACCTTTTGCATTGTGACAGCGTGGTGTCATCCACAAAGCTCACAGTCACAAACTGCACAACTGAGTTACAAAAATTTCTTGTAATGTTTACCATTATGTGTTGGACTGCATTCAGAGCCATCCTGGGGCACACCTGACCTATTGACTTCAGGCTAGACAACACTGTGACTCTTCCTTTCAAAAGCCCCATGAAAGGTAGATGGAGGCAAAGGGCAGTTTCCTTTTGAATCTTAATTTGTTTTATAAATTGCACTTCCCTTTATCGTGTGTGTGCACGTGCATGTGTGTGCCTCTGTGTGCATGCATGTGTGTGTGTATGTTTGTGTATATGTATTTGCTCTCATGCATGTACGGCCAGCATAGGACAACTTAAGGTAGTTATCTCCCTTTATCATGTAGGTCCTGGGGATCAAACTCAGGCTGTCAGGCTTGGTGGCAAGTGCCACCTTCCGAGTCACCTTGGCAACTCTACCTTTTGAATCATTGTGAGAGAAACTTACTCATGTGTGGCCATGTAGGGTACTTCTTGTGAAAAGAGCAGGTCCAGCCCAAGTCTCACATGCTAAACATCCTAGATTTTTGCCGGAGGATATTGTTCTCAGATCTTTGTGAGCTCTTTTCCCCAGAGAATCATTTTAAGTGTGGATGTGTTTTTTTGTGTATTTTCTTTTTCAAGAAGGCAGACAAACAACAGAATGACTGTGATCCAAACATTTTCTAAAAAATAGTCAGAGTTTAATTGCCCACAAGGATTTTTTTGTGTGATTTTTTTTCCCTTTATCACATATTTCCTCAAATTGTAATAAAAGATATATAACATGAAAGTTACCACCATTCCCACTATTCAACTTGCAGTTTAGCAGTGTTAAATATAGTCAGGCCATTTTTACATCTACCCATAGAACATTGTCTAGTCTTTCAAAACCAGAACTCTGTGTCCATTAGACAGCTCCCCATGCTTGCCTACCCCAGCCCCTGGCAGCCTCCTGTGTCCTTCCTCAACTACACGTATATAATCCTGCACTCTTTGCTCTTCTGGGACAGACTTATTTCACTATGTGGTCTCTTTAAGGAGTCTACATCTTGCATCATGTACAAGAATTCCCTTTTCCAAGATGAATAATATTTCACTGTGTGTATAAACCACATTTTGTTTATTTTCTGAGCAATTTTGATCTCTTGGCTATTAGATGTAATGCTGCCTTGAATGCTGGGGCACAGATATCTCTTGGAATTCCTGCTTTTATTTCTTTGGGGATTCTACTCCAAAGTGGAATTACTGGATCACACAGTAATTCTATTTTCAGTGTTTTTGAGGAACCAACATACTGTTTTCTACAGTGGCTGTTTTCTGGAATCCTATCAAGAGCATACAGAGCAGACTTCCAGTTCTGCTACATCTTTGCCAATACTTGTTATGCGTTCAGTTTTTGATGATCAGCATCATCATGGGTGTGTTTATTTATTTACTCTGTGTGTGTGTGTGTGGTGTGTGTGCATGTTCATGTGGGGGCCAGATGTTGACATTGTCATAGTCACCCACACTCCGCCTTATTCTGTGCTCCGGAATCACTGATTCAGCCGGACTGGCTGGCCAGCAAGCCGTAGGGACCCTCCTGTCTCCACTGGCCCAGTGTTGGATTACAGGCACACACTACTGCTGTGCTTGGATGCTGGGAATCCAAAATGAGTTCTCATGCGTGCACAGCAACCACTTCATCCGTGGTGCCATCCCGGCTCTTATGCACGTTTGAATGAAGTTTTCTCCTTCTGCGGGTTGGTAGGCATCCTCACAAGCTGCGGTCAGCCCAGCTTCATGTTGCCCCTTGGTCTACTTCCTGGAACAAACACTTCCTGTCTCTGACTGCTTTGTAGACTGCTTTCTTCCTCTGAAGCCTAGGTTAGACCAACTTTCCTCCTGCCATTCTTGCTATTCTCTCCCTCTTGAGTGTCACTTACTCTCAGCCCGTGCCAGAACTGGAATGGACACTTTCAGAGAGTCGCTGTGGGAGTGACACCCTTGCTACCCCATTTCCTGTGCCATTCCATCCATCTTGGGTGCAGGGAGTTCTTTTTTCTTAATTTGTCCAATGAACCTATTTAATCCTGTTAATCTATATCTGATTCATGGAGTAGATTCTGCTGCTGTCCCACTGTCCCTTTCATCATGGAGTTAGCATTTGGGTCATCCTTGGGCTTGAGCACTAGATGAGATGTGTGTCTGTAAGTTCAGCAGATTCCTGCACTCCTAAGCCCCTGAGGCCAGGGTTCAGTCTGTGACCCCTCCCTCCCTTCCCCCCCAGATTGATTAGCAAGCTTCTGCTCCAGGAGCAAACATTTATCTAAAATTTAATTGGCACTCATTGTGTGCTGGGCATTATGCTAAGCAATCTGTGGCAATTAAATAACCCTCATTCATCTTTAGTGGTTGATAAAAAAAAATCTCAATAGTGTACTAGGGTAAAAATGAGTCCTGAGGAGTTGGAGAGTTGGATCAAGGCTGCGTAGTCAGTTTCAGTGGTAAAATCAGAACTTACTCAGCCAGTGGAAGTTACGGAGAGAAAATATTTTGATACAGTAGAAGGAAAACCATCCCAGAATTCAGAGGGAAGGAAGGAAGGAAGGAAGGAAGGAAGGAAGGAAGGAAGGAAGGAAGGAAGGAAGGAAGGAAGGAAGGGCACGATTCACAAGGACCCTGATGGAGGCAGTGGAGTAGGAAGCAGGATGGGAGGGACCTCAGTGCTGTGTTACCTGTGTGATAGGCCTGGTGTGACCTCAGTCCTTAGTGTGGCCACAGGGCCCTGGGTTCTGATTAGGAACGGGTCTAATCATCTACTAACCATTCATCTAAAGTTAATGAGGCCATGAGCCACCTCTTTGAGCCTCAGTTTCCCAATCTGTAAAATGAAGTGCATTGGATTCATAGGTGATCTTTACATTACTTTCCAAGTCTAATTTCTCTGTTCTAGTTGTGAGCCCACATGTGCGTTTCAGGAATGTTTATTCTTCATACTTGGTCATTAGAAATATTTAGGAGCTATTGATTTCTAAGCTTTTCTGTGCACATGTTGCATCTTCAAAGTTGGGGAACATTGTGCTGTGAAGAGGTCAAAAGGCCTAGTCTTGGGTCACTGTTTCAGTGTACATGTATGAAAATTCTACCCCTCTGGGAGAGGTTAGACTTCAGATTTCCTTAATAGCAAGATCAACTATCCATCCAATGTGAACACTTCATTTCTTTTTGCTTTTGTTTTGTTTCCCAGGAAACCTTTGTTACTTTGTTTTTTTTTTAAATATATTTTTAATGTTTATTTTATGTGTATGTGTGTTTTACCTGCATGTACATAGGTGCATGCCTGTTGTGCAATGCCCACAGAGGTCAGAAGAGGGTGTTGGATCCCCAGGAACAATTGTTAGCTACACGTGGGTGCTGGTAATTGAACCCTGGTCCTTTGCAAGAGCAGTAAGTGTTCTTAACTGTGGAACTATCTTCCCAGCCCCTTCTATTAGGTTCTAATCTTTTGGAGAGCTACAGATAGGAAACAGGACTCTGTTCATCTAATGTAAAAGAATGTCCTGTGGGTTGATGAGCTTCATTTGACAGTTTTAGCCAAGGAAGAGGAAAAACAAAACAAAACAACCCCCAAACCCCCAATTTGTTTTCAGGAAATGGCTCTTGGGGCCAGAGATGTAGCTTAATTGGTAGAATATTTGTCTTGAATGAAGCCCTGGATTCTAGTCTTCAACACTGCACTTCAAATTGAGTGCACTTGGCACAGGTCCACTGTGTTTGGGAGGTGGAAGCTGGAGAATCAGAAATTTAAGGTCATCTCTAGCTACATAATAAGTTCGAGGCTAGCCTGGCCTACATGAGGTTCTGCCTAAAAAAAATAATGGCCTTCTTTTCATTATGAACTGGGTGGTGTCACAAAGTTAGGTTTTTCATGTCTGTAGCTGGGGTAGTTTTGCTTTTCTTAGTGTGTACTGGGGAGGGAACCCTAACCTCCCACACACTCTATCCTGAATTGTATTCACAATGCTGTAATATTTTCTTTTCTTTTTTTGTATGTATGAGTGTTTTGCCTGCATGTGTGTAAGTGCACGTGCATGCAGTGCCCTCAGAAGCCAGAAGATGGAGTTAGATCTCTTGGAACTGCAATTTTAGACCATTGTTAAGCACCATATGGGTGCTGAGACCTTCACCTGAGTGAGTCTTCTGCAAGAGCAGCCAGTGCTGTTAAACGTGGGGTCATCTCTCCAGCTGCCTTGTGATGGTTTTTAAGAGCCAGGCAGATGCCACTTGGCCATCAGCCTCCCTAGTCTTGCAGGTCTTTAGTGTTTGATCCACACAAGCTTAGTCATCATAAGTAGGTTCATCCCACCACTCATTACTCAGTCATTCCTGGGTTCAGATATTAAACTAATATTTGTGAATTCCTGGCAATGAGAGATCAGCGGGAACCCAATAGGCAGGTTTGTACTGTCACGTAGGGCACAGCTTCCATAATCACACAGATAAATATACACTTACCAATTGAAAAGTGCTGTGGGGCAAGTGCTTGGTAGATCAATTCTAACTTTTTACGTTTTCCGTCTCTTGCTCTATGATCCCCTGATCTATTCTACCACTCTTGAGAATTTCTTCTTTAAATATTTTCATTTATTATTTGTATTTTTTGTGTATGAGCGTATTGCCTGCGTGTATGTAAGTATACTCATGTTGTGCAGAGCCCTTGGGGGTCAGAAGAGGATGTTTGGTTCCCCTGGAGCTAGAGTTAAAGATGGTTGTTAGCTGCCATGTGGGTGCTGGGAATGGAATCCAGGTCCTCTGCAAAAGCAGCCAGTTCTCTTAACTGCTGAACCAGTTACTCCAGCCTGAGTATTTCTTCTTTTATCGTTCAATACATCATTTTTCTCCTGTAATATCCACTTCAAGTTCATGGTCAGTGCCTAGTTCAGATTCTATCTTTCAAGACCTAGTTCAGATTCTTTCTCCTTGGAGATATTAGTCCTTGTAACCAATGTCTTTTCTTTTGATATTTGTCACACATGATCCTTCTTGATGGGATGTATGGATATCACTTATTATCTTTAACTAAGCTGCATTTGCTGTATGTTCTCAGCTACACTCTAAGTCTTGGATATCAGATACCTTATGCTATTTAAGACTCAATTCCAGTATTGACAAACTATACGGTGGTGTGAATAATACCTCTTCCCCCTTTGAGTTATTGTGTTAAATACATTAAGGTACTCACATAGTACATGGTACAATAAGTGTGTGTGTGTGTGTGTGTGTGTGTGTGTGTGTGGCATTGGAGATTGATCCAAGGGCCTCACACATGCTAGAAACATGCTTTGCCACTGAGCTACACCCTTAGCTTTAAATGACTTAAAAAATTGCATTTATTTTTTTAGAGTATATGTGTACACATGCCATCCTGTGGAAGTCAAAGGAGAGCTTGTGGGAATTGGCTATTTCCTTCTACTAGGTGGTTCCTGGGGATTAAACTCAGGTTGTCAGGCTTGGAAGCAAGTACCTTTACCCACTGAGGCATCTCGCTGGGCCTCTTAAATGTTTTTTTTTTACAGTCTAGCAATTTTCATTCTGTCTCCCAATACGTCTAGGCAGTAGTGTAGATATTGTAGACATTCAGTTATTATTTGTTGACAGATTGATTTCTGGTTGTCAATCCTCGAAGAGTTTGGGTGACCGAATTTTTTGCCAGTTAATTTAGGGGCTTTCTTATAACTGCCAACATTTGACAACTACCAAGTATCTTATACCTAGTAGCATATAACTAAGAAAAAGTTTCAAGAAAATATATCTAAGGTTAGAAAGCAGAGTGAATCCTTATTTGTTTAGAAAATATTTAGGAAGGACTTCTTTTTTTTTCATTTTTATTTCTATTTCTTATGTGTGTGAGTATATTGCCTGTATGTGTGTAAGCGCACCCATGTTGTGCAGTGCTCATGGAGGTCACAGGAGGATGCCAGATCTCCTGGACCTGGCGTTACAGATGGTTGGTAGCTGCTATGTGGTGCTGGCTGGGAATCAAACCCTGGTCCTCTGCAAGAGCAGTCAGTGCTGTTAACTGCTGAGCCATCTCTCCATGCCAGGAAGGACTTCTTATATCATGAATTTTGCTTGTTGCCCTTAGGAATAATAAAATTGACCAGTAACGAAGCTCTTCCTTCAAGAGTTTATTGCCTAGACACAAAGAGAAAGGACTTTTAGACAAGCTGTGATACAAAAAATGCCACAGGAGAGATGGGGATGGCAATCTCCAGCTCTGGAGAGGGGAGGTGATGTCCACCCCAGCAGAGGTAGGCGTGGCGAAGGTTGTAACTTGGACATGCAGAAATGGGTCTGGAGGTCATCTGGGAGGACAGTGACAAGGAAAGGGATTACGGAAAGGGACGTATTCCCTGACTCTGCGCACTGCTCACAGCCGTAGAGGTATCTGGGTACATGTGAGAGGGGGAGAAGCTGGGAGGATTACTCAGAGTTAGATTTTGGGGGGTGTTATGTGTTCATGTGGAAGCATTAGGGAGCCTCACATTCTTGACCTGGAGGGCATAAGAAACACTAAGTGGTGCTGTTCCAAGTTCAAGTTAGCATTTCAGAGCAGGGACTTGGGAGGGGATTGGAAAACAGGTACGGGAGTACAGGGAGCTGGTTATTGGAAAGTTAGCCTTTCCCTGTCAGATACTCCAGTGTCAGTCACTGGACATGAAAGTGGGTTTGCCTGCCTCTCCACTTCCCGCTTCCCTCCCCCAACACACCCACCTCTCCTAAGCTTTCGCTGATATTGCCACTTGTCCCCATGAGCACACGTCCCCTTTGTTCACCCGGAAGCTCCCGTCCCTTGCAAAGAGCTGCTGTTATACCATCTGGCAATCTGTGAATTTTTTAGTAGCCCGGATGTCTGTGAGAAAGCAGAGACTCTGAGCCTGGCATCTAAGCCATTTGTAAGTAATTCTTTAGAAAAGAGGAGAAAAAAACAAACCTGGTTGGTTCTCTGTTGCTAGCCTTCTTTCTTTCCAAGGACTTTCCTAATTCCCTGATCCATTTCCAGTGAAAATCAAAGGGCCTACTGCATGCCTGGAGTCACTCAGAACAGACAGTATTTTGTTCTATCTTTACATGTCTATGTGTGTGTGTGTGTGTGTGTGTGTATAATTATATAATTATAATATATATGTATATATATATAATTTTGTGATTTGATCAAATAGCAGATTTGACAAATCAAGATGAGAAAGAGAACAAAGCTCTGAAATTGTGTTGTGTGGCCAAAAAGAAATAAGTATTTGTTTCTAGAAAATGTGTCTCTTCCCAAAGTCATCTACCTGGCTTTAGAGCAATCTGGGCCTGGGGTAGGAGCACTGGAGAGATGGCTCAGTGGTTAAGAGCACTGGCTGCTCTTGTAGAGGACCTGAGTTTGGTTCCCAGCACCTACATGTCAGCTCAAAACAGTCCATAACTCCAGTTCCAGGGATCTGATGCCCTATTCTGACCTCTGTGGACATTGTATGACATAGGTACACTTACATATATACAGGCAATACACTCATATACACAAAAAATTAATAAAAAAATAAATAAAATATTAAAAAATAAAAATAAAGACAACTTTTTAAAAGTTGTGGATCTGGCAAAGATTGTGATAAAGAGGACTGAGAATATAGCCCAATGGTAGAGTGCTGGCTTGGCATGCATGAAGCCTTAGGTTCAATCCCTAGGAACACACACACATACATATCAAGTTATAATAAGAGCACATACTTCGCCACAGAGAGCCTTTTAGAATGTCTTCTTTCTTTCCTTCCTTCCTTCCTTCCTTCCTTCCTTCCTTCCTTCCTTCCTTCCTTCCTTCCTTCCTTCCTTCTCTTCCCTTCTTTTCTACAGTTTTCACTTGTATGCATATGTGTGTGTCCATGTGAGTGCATGTGATGTATGTGCAGGTGCACATGGAGGTCAGAAGAGGGCAGTAAATACCCCGGAGTTGGAGTTACAGGAAGTTGTGATCTGCCCAACATGGGAATTGAGCTCCCATCCTCTGGAGGGGCAGCAAGTGCTCTTAGCCGCTGTGCCGTCTCTTTGGTCTCTTTAATTTTATATTTGGGTAAATGGGGCTCGGTAGGTTCTTTTGAGTCTGTTTTTAACTCAGCTGAGAGACTAACAGACCAAATGGTTAGGAGTTGAGACATGCCAGGAAGATGATAAAAAACATTGTCTACACAACTTGCAGACCTAGGGGTCAACTAACCCACTAGGACTTGAAAGATTCTATGTTTGTTGGTTAAAATCTTATAAAAATTATTCTTTGGGGTTTTGCTTTCACATTGATCTCGGGCTGCAATTTCTAGGGTTCATTGTTTAGAAAGGAAATTGGTTAAGGAGTGAGAGCTTGATGCCTGTCGATCAGCCTAGATGCAAGTCTACCCAGTGTCACATTTCATCCATTGAATGACTGTCCTCCAGGAAGGTTTTGTTTTAAACTTGAAACTTCCATTATGGGCAGGCACACTTTTCTCCTCCTCCTCAAGGCTTTCAGGAAGACAGAACTGGTGAGAAAACACTGCAGCTGCTCCCTTTGACAAGAGTTTGTGAGAAGGAAATAAGGAATTCCTCATCCCATGGTTGTCACGGCAGGAATGGAGGAATTTGTAGGCAGGGGACTGTTGAGTGCAGGCCATACTTTGGGGATGATATCTGTATTTTATAAGGCCCATACGATGCCAGGGCTTCTCAAAGGAGAACTCACAAGACTGTGGTGAGAGGACGCTGGGGTCACTGGAACTCCAGATGCTGCAGGTCCCTCCAGAAAAGCCTCTGAGGTCCAGCTCTATGGAGACAGAGGAGCTTCGTCTGCAGGAGACAGTGTGGCATTTCCCCAGTCCACTCGAAAGCGTGCACATGACTGATTTAACACTGGCGCTGATACTTCTCATGTCGGGGATAAAACCCTTCCGAAGGCAAACTATTCCATAAGCTGGGTGGGACAGAAAATGACGTGGTCTTGGAGACGGACGGGAGAAGCAGTGTCAGTATGCTATTTCTGAATTACGAAGCTTTCAAGTGGACTGAAGGGCTGGGGCTGCTCATCTTCTAAGCATGTGCTGTGAGTGTAGTCACACACTAAATCATGTTCTGGGAGTCCAGGTGTAGGATGATTCAGGCCAGGTCAGGCAGGCTCCCCAGCCTGCTGGTCTAAGCAGGCTAGAACTGATTTTGAGCATGTGTGCGCAGTGAACACTTCCTGGGACCAAACCTGGGGCAGTTCTCAGGCTAGCAGCCATCCAGGACCAATGGGAGTTATGAACTTCAGATTGTCAGGTGTTCAGGACCTACCAGAATGAAGCATGTCAGATGACTAGATAAAGACCTAAGCCTGGCAAAAATATAAATCCTGTTCCCTTCAAAAATTAAATGAGATTGTGGTTCCACTTTCTCCCTGGGTTTGTGTCATTGACTCCAGGCCTCCTCGCCCCCTCCCCCTAGGGACTGGCCAATGCCAACCAACACCTGGGCCAGGTTCTTCTAGGCTTAAGAATGTCTTATTCTAAGCAAGAAGGATTCTCTTTAAAACAAGTATTCATATGACACAGATTTAGAGCATGTTGGCTGGGGACTTAAAGTGACCATTATTCTTTCAGTGTGCTAATGACTAGGGTAAAATCTGGTACCAGAATCGATTTGATTCATCCATCCATCTATCCATCTGTCCATTTATTTTCTCTTTCTCATGGTATCTAGACTTGCAATTAAAACTATAGGATACTTAGGAAATTTAAATATAAGATAAACAGGATTTTTAAAAAAGTATAAGTATATCCCAGTTGAATTTAAATTCCAGATAAACAATGAATCTTTTTCTCAGGGTGAGTCTTCCCATGCAACATTTAGGATAGACTTATACTGTGTATTCATTACTTTTTCTGTTGCTCTGATAAAACACCATGACCAGGGCAACTTTAAAAAAAAAAGGGTTTATATGGACTTATGGTTCCAGAAGAGTCCATCATGGTGGGGAGGTGTGACCGGAGTAGAAAGCTGAGCACGCACATCTTCAAGCAGACACAGGAAGCAGAGAGCCAGACTATAAGTGGGCAAGCCACGCACTGTCAGAGCCCGCCCCCAGTGATGTACTACCTCTATCATGGCCGCACCTCCTAAAGGTTCCATGACCCTCTGCAAACACCACCATGAACTTGAGACCAAGTGTTCAAATACTTAAATCCCATGGGGGACATCTCATTTCAAACCACTGCACACTGAAAAAATGACTTGTTGCTTATTTGCAATGAAAATTAACCAGGCATCGTGTATATTATCAAACAACCCTTACCTACTCTTTTTTTAAATCTGAAGAATAGGGAACTCTGGTCCCAAGGTCTGCAGGGGAGGCAGCATGACAGACACCTGACCCTGATTGACCCCAGAGCCATTCAGCACATCCAAGGTCCCTTTAATTTTTATGCCCTTGCTGCGTGGCTCACCATCTTTGCCTTGTGGTCTGTGTAGAAGCTGATTCACCCTGAGGAGAATCATTTAAAAGGCAGAGAGAGGAGAGGAAGCAAGCTTGGCACCACCAGCTTTAATCCCTTTTCTCCTCAGTTTCTTGTTCTAGACGCTCCTTCCTTCCCTGCCCCCACATACATCATTTCTCTACTTTTCTTGTTACCTCTTGGTGCCTTGGTCTCATGCTGTCTAGACCCTGCTTTATGGACTTGTCACCTCCCCTGGATTGCTCTTGCTTAGTCCCCTGTCCCTGGCATTCTGACTTCTCTAAAAGCCTTTGTTCTGCTCTCCCTCTGTCTCCCTTTCAGTCCTTTCCACATGTGGGATTGTTTAGGCTCTGGTGATAAATTGCATGGAGTAAAAGGTAAAGAAGCTCCACTCTCACTGCTTGGTCCTGGCTGACGTTTGAACAAGAGCCAGACTTGACTGCGATTTAATGCACGGGTCCACTTGATGCTGGCCTAAGTCAGTGCAGAGCGCAGAACACATTTTGTCAGCCAGATGGTGACTTACAGGAGGAACAACAACCCGTTAGACCTATAGCCACCTAAGTTAGTGAACTTGGAAAGTCTGGCTGAAGGTTTGATGCCATGTAGGTTCAACCCATGCAGAAGAAGGTGGACACGGCAGATTGAAATATCCCCTTCTGCTTTGTTCCCCTTCCTCCTACTTCTTGCCTCAGTTTGGGGGGTACCCTTGCTATTTCCTGAGTGATGGTGCATGTCTGGTGGCATATCTCACCTTAATTTCTCCTTAGGCAGTCAGAAACATTTCTGTTAATGGTGGGCATCTCACTCAGTTGGTGGGATGCTTGTCTAGCATGCACAAAGGCCTGAGCCTGATCAGTCCCAGCACTGGGGAGGTGGAGAGATCGGGAGTTCACGGTCATTCTCAGTGACATAGTGACTTGGAGGCAAGTCTGAGCTACATGAGACAGGGTCTCAAAATTAAATAGGCGGTCTCGGCATGGAGCTCAGTTAATAGCGTGACTGTGGAGAAGCATTTCCGTGAGCTACCTGTACACCGATGCCTTTCTCCTATGTTGTCCCTCCCTCCCTCCCTCCCTCCCTCCCTCCCTCCCTCCCTCCCTCCCTCCCTTCCTTCCTTCCTTTCCCTGGTGAGATGTGAGAGGCTGGCTTAGCTGAAGTGTTCTGATTATAACTCCAGGTTGCTGGTTTTCCCTTCTAGTGGCGTCCATTGGGCTTGTAAATCATATTGGATCAGTAAGCCCATAATGAGACCCCTAAACCCAAACAGTGGAGGTCTGTGGGGACTTTATTGTTCATAAAGCTTCTTCCCTGGGGAGGGATAGAGTCATTAGGTGTGCACTGTGTCTAATATTTGGTCATGACAGGAAGCAATCATTTTCTATTTTTATGGTGGCCTTAGAATTTTTTTTAAAGCAATTGTCTAATTCCCATCACGGAGGCTGGAAGTAAATAAACTAGACAATGAAAAAGTCTCTGTAGGATTTCGATTGGGGTAAAGCTTCCTTCGTGTCTTTTGCCAACCCTGGGCCTCACCCACACTCTCCCTGAGGGCCAGCACCTGCTTCCATATGGGATCTCCAACTTTTTCAAATTGGTACCACTGCCTCCCCATTTCTTGATTCCCTCAGCAAAGAAGGCACTTTGGATTGCAACTTCCATTCTAAAGAGTTCCAACTTAATCCAGCATAAAACGGAAGCCCCAAGGTGAGGTAGAAGGCTTCCCCACCTTATGGAGATGGAGTTAGCTCAGGCCTAGGAGTTTCTGAACTGCAGTTGGGGTGGCATAGGAAGCCCAAGTATTTGAAGAACACGGGAAAAAGGGCTGAGCAGCAGTTTGTACCGAGCTGTCTGTCAGCGGAGCTAGGCAGATCTGTGATGTCTGGGAGCTCGGGCAAGAGTTTCCAGAAGTAGGCTTTCTTGTTTCCCCCACTGCATCTGTATGGCTGGAATCAGCAGGTTACCCTAGAGGTCCCAGGCTAATGGGTCACTGAGTTTAAGACGCTGGCCTACCCTAGCAACAGAATTTATGTATTCATGACACTGAGAGCCTCTGATGATGTTCAGCATAGCAGGAGCAGTCATTTTGACTGAGACCCCTCTTGTCCCTGGATCATCTTAGTCGCTACTGAATTCTTTTTCTCTCATAGGAAGCTAAAAGTGGGGCTTCAGAGACACACATCCCTGGAAAGTCACCACTTACATTTTTGTTTCAGTTTTGCCATTTGACAAAATGATCGTACTGGCTTTGACCCAGTGTGCTGTGGTGCTGACTCTCAGCTGTGAACCAAATGTGATGACCTTGGGAAATATTTCCTGAAAGTGTCTGGATATCTGATGCCTAAGCATGTTGCGTGTTAGAGTTCCAGGCAAAGTTAAGAAATCTTGGCCTATGCAGAAGTCCCAGTACAGAAAATACATCAAGGATCTCTCCTGAAAGACAGGCATGCCTCTTGTCGACAGCTTTCTATGCTTCACTGTTTTCTTGACACAGACCCATTGATGCACACTGTGGTGACTCACATACATTAATTTTTATTTACTTATTTTTATTGTATGTGTGTGAGTGCTTGTTTACATACATGTATGTGCTCCACCTGCATGCTGTGCTGGTGGGGCCAGAAGAGGGCGTCAGAGTCCCAGGTCCTGGAGTTACAGATGATTGTGAGATGCCATGTGTGTGCTGGCAACTGAACCTGGGTCCTCTGCTAGCAGCCAGTGCTCTCAGCTCCTGAGCCATCTCTCCAGTTCCTTGTGCACGTTTAGAATGGAAGATGTTTCATTTTGGTTAGGACTCAGTGGAAGTAACATGAACTTACCCATCTAAGTTCATGGGCCCCTTCGATCTCCAAACGCACAGGAAGTGCGTAGGGCGGGCTTCCTGCCCTTTCTCCTGCCTCCTCCCGGCCCTCTTTGTTACTGATGTGTCTCTCCCTGCTCTTTGGCTTACCTCTTTTCTCTTTTTCTTTCCCACTGGCTGCCTATGGGTTTTTCTGTCCCCTTTGTTATCTTCCCCTCTTCCCCTCGTGAAGTCAGGGAAGACGTCTCTGGGAGCGGCCACTGTGTTGGTCTGTAACTTTGCGTTCGTTGCTCTGTTCCTCTCAATGGTCCATGTGTTTGCTCTTGTGAAAGAATAAAGGGAAAAAAAAAAACAAAACAACTTTTCCAACCCACGAGTTCCGTTGTCTCCCTCGGGAATCCTTGTTTGAATCTTTGTTGTAAGATTTTTTTTTTCCCCTTCTCTATGAAGTACCAAAGAAATAATTGCCTTATCGTTAACAAACAGAACCTGGCTCTTATCACCCAGCACCCCAGAGCCTTGGTGCGAAAGTTGGGCTGTGCCAAGTGCATGCATTAACCTGATACGCAAAACCCCCTTTCAAAGCTGGTCCTTGGAGGATGCCCATTGAGGGCGTTTTTTGTCGAGAGGTGGCATAGGAAAACCACTTCTTACAGCTCTGGGTGCCAAAAGAGATTGGCTGGCGTTTACACACCTCTTACAACAAAAAAGAATGCATTTCTTTTTAAGGAACATTCTCAGAGTGTTCTAATTGTCACTGGCAGTGAGCAGCCCTTGGAACTTAAGTCTTGTGGTTTCATTGGAGGTTTAAAGCTTCCTTTGGCATGGGGGGGGTGGTTTGGTTCTGTGGGTGAGTGGCGGCCTGTAAAAGCAACTGATCATAAAAAGGATGGGGTCTGACTGCCCACTTGGCCCTGTGAAAGGAGGTGACATGACCTGGAACCTGGGCCAGGCAGTTAGTGTGGACTCTGGGTTTGTTTTTGGAGCCACAGTGGCCTCCCCTGAGGGCTCATTTGCATCTGGTAATAGCCCCTTGGCTCTGACCTGTTTGTGTGGTGCTTTATAGACTCACCATCCTCTTTTAGAGCCTGAATGGGCTGAGGGTGTCTTCTCCCTTAAATCTAAGGTGTCATTTGCAAGAAAACCCAAAGTAGAGGCTGCTTTCTTTCTGTCCTGATCACTTTGGGACCAGTACGACCCCTGGTGCTTTGCAGATCTTTAAAGAAGGCAAGATGCAGGGACCTGGGGGAGATGTGTGCTTCGAGGTTAGTTCGGATCACTATGCTTTTAAAACAGTTTTCCCCATTGTGTCTTCTTTGTTAATATAAAATAAATAAATAAAAAAAACCCACAGCAAAATACAAAAAAAGATATATGATGTTACATCCGCATCAGATACTGACAGAGTCTCCAAAGATCCTTGGGGAAGCTTTTGTTTGCGGTGGGAGAGCTCTCTCTCTCTCCAGCATTTCCCAGCATTCCTTCCAGACATCTGGTTCTCTCATTTTCTCCCTGACTTCTGTGCCTTAAAAAAATAACTTCACTACTGTCATGATTTTTTTTATTATTATTTTTAACCATTTAACTATATGTGCTGAAGGGTGATCTCACAGGACATCTTGTCTAAGACTCATTTGACCTTCAGAATTGATGACCTTAACCAATTTTTACTGGCAAGTGTCTTGACTTTATTACTCAAGAGACAGTTTATTTTTGTTCCAGGGAGGGAGGGAGAGAGAGAGAGAGAGAGAGAGAGGAGAGAGAGAGAGATTTTCTTGAGATCAAAGAAAAGAGCAAAGAACTGCTCACATCCATGTCAGTGCTGGACCAAAAGATTTCTCCTCACTACCTTGTTCTGTCCTATTCCCAGCTCCTTACAAAAGCATAAACAAACAAGGGAAATCCCTCCAAAAGTATCAGGGTACTTTTTTATTTTCTGTTTGAGCCTGGCCTAATGGAATTGTATTATTTTCTTTTGCTTAGTGTAAACAGAGGTGAAACTGGTTGAACGTGGAGATAGGGATGGCGGTTTGCGTAGGAAAGAGCAATCTAATGTGTTTGGTTCTGGGCTATATAGCTTCTATGGGCTCAGGACTAGTTAGTGGGATGAACTTGGCTGCTATTTGTCTTTCAAGCTTCCCTCCTGCCCCAACCTCTACCCTTTAGTCTGTATCACTAAAATAAATAAGTAGACTGAGCAGTGTGTAGCTGGGAGACCCTGGCTAAACAGGCTCCCAGGTAGAAAAAGCAGCATGCCTGAATCCCTGCTCTGAGCTGGGGTGGAGAAAGAGTAATCATAGGATAGAGCCAGGCTGGGCTGCCTCCCTCTCCCTGTGCTAAGAGATGGTTCAAGTTTTCAGGACTCATAAGTCTCAAAGACCTGCAAATCACCAGGAGAAAAGCAAGACCCTTAAGGTGTAGCCTTCTACCAGGAAATAAAACAATCCTCTGAGTATGTTGGGAGGACATTGGGGCTATAGTATAGAGCAATTGTTCTGGTGTTGGGGTCTAATGAGGCTGAAGAACAAAGCTTCTTTTGGTGGCAGAGATCTGAAAGGTACTGCAGTATGGACAGAGGGCCATTTCAAGCCATCTAGAAGCTGCCATCAATGCTACATCCACCTGCAGTCACAGCCCAAAGGGTCTTCTCAAGAGATCATAGGCCCCAGGGGTAGAGGCGTTGCCATGCACATGTACGGCGCTATGATGACAATGACCAGGAGCTTGACCAAACCACTGGAACTTGGGAAGCAGCTTTCTCCCTGGTGTGTCAGACCAGGAGGAAATCTCCTTTCTATTTGTAGTTCAAGGTTTGGATCACGAAAGTATCACCAGATAATTTTGCAATAAGAATGACTGCTTTTTTTTTTTAATCAATGAAAGGCTCAGACTTACCTTTCACATCACACCCGATGTTTTGTTGTCATAGGACCATAAGTTATTGAAGGTAAATGATGCTATTGACCTAGTTGTTTAATAGCTACTTCATCAACTTAAAGTGTGCGGTGATGCTCAGTACTGTGGTGGTTCTGTGGGGCAAGGGGATAGGAGAAACTTTGCCTAAAGGTGGGAGAGTAAGGCTCTGAGGTGTCAGAGACAACTAGTTATGTGTTCTAGATTTGTGTGTGTGTGTGTGTGTGTGTGTGTGTGTGTGTGTAGGTCAGAGGTCAACCTTGATATCATTCTTCAGAGGGACAGGGTCTCTTGCTAGGATCTGGGGCTTGCAGAATAGGCCACAGTGAGATCCAAGGAGTCATCTGTCTCTACCTGCTATGTGATGGGACTACAAGTGTATACCACTATGCTTGGGTGTTTTCATGGGTGCTGGGAATTAGACCCAGGTCCCATGCTTTACATGCCAATCATTTTGCTAACTGAGCTGTCTCCTCAGTCCCATGTGCTGCTCTGGATTCTATCCAGAATTAGCTGGATTTTTAAAAACTTTTAAGACACCTCACACATCCCCGAAGCTCAAACTTAGCCATGTCTTAGAAGTGCTGCTGATATTGTCACTTGATTATTTTTCTTCTGTGGTCAGCATTATTTTCTTGGCCCACCCATCACAAAACAGAGGTCACAGCACCATGACCTTTTCCTGGTGGAATGGGCTACTGAAGGAGTCACATGGCCAAGTTTGTATCGGGGGTCCACATTTGTTTCCTCCACTCTTTTAATCAGAATGCTCATTTAATTCCATTCCAGCACCTGTTCAGCAATTAACACCCCACGATTTGCATCTTACCCTGACATTTGCTATCTTTCCAATTAGTTTTTATATCAGTATAATTAGGTAGGGTTATTACAGTGCATCAAGCAGGGTCATGGTTATTCCCAAGCCTTTAAGCGCTTTCCCAGATTTGTTTAGGGAAGCCGCTGAGGGCAAATGGTGATTAGGGTTACTGTTTTTCTTCATTCAGATCAGGAGAAAACTGTTTCCCCATGTGGCTCATGAAAGATCAGGGAAATATGTCAACCTATAAGAATTAGTATTATGTAGTTCATGACTTTTGGGCAAATTTACAGAGAATTATAAACAAGATATGTAAAGGGGATGTGCTGCAGGTGTTTCCTAGTTGGGGCCAAGGCAAAGTCCTCCCCTCACCTGCCTTAGGCACCAGGGGCACGGACAAAGGGAAAATGTCAAGGGAAATTGGGACCTTTGAAGTCAACTTTTCAGTGTGTGTTGTGTGGAGGAGGGTAGACGTTTTCTCCCTAATTGTGCAAGGGGATTAAGAAAGGCAATTTCAAAACTCAGCCAGAATCTCTATTTTAGCTTCATCTCGATTTTATAATTTCTAATCCACATTGAGGCTGTGGCACAGAACCAACTGCTAAATCTCTATAAGGAGAAAGTCAAGTCAGAGGGCAGAGGTTTTGATGGACCCATGGGTCCACCTATTGATCAGCTCCTGGACACTGATCAATTCTTGGTTTTGTCTGTAGGTAACCCAGCACATGGGTTAGTGGAAACTGGTGTGTCCTTAAGCAGAAAGTACAAATGGAACCAGATCTTAGACTAAGTTCAGATTTAAGTTATATTCCATCTACTAACATATTACCCTATGATATGTCACAATGGGTATATTGTGTTTCTAGATATATGCCTATAGAAAATTCCTAGAGTATTCTCATAAGTATAGGTGGTATCTAAGTGTGAAGGTCCAACTCCACTCCACACACTATTAAGGTTTTGTTTGCTTGTTTCTTTTGTTTCTTGGGACAGGGTCTCAATTTTAAAGCTCTAGAATTTTGAGAGTAGATGATGAAGACTTTGCTCTCTTTTGGATGAATTTCAGTTTGGGGGACCTGTCTACTACTTCCTGGGTTAAAGGCAGGAGATTGCTGAATCGGATTGCAGTATATGATACTGATACTGTGTGGGATACAGTTGTTGGAAAAACAATGCCGTGATTGATGGGGGATGTAATAATGCCACGTTCCTCAGGGAGAGAATCTTACACTGTCTGATTTCATATTGACAGGGTTTGCTTTTACCTGGGATACAAGATTGCACAGAGTCATCCTGTTGTGACCTGCCTTGGTTTTCTCTAATAGTGAGTGGAAATGTGATTTTAGGTAGAGCAGATCAGAGAAACCAGTGACTCATGATCATCCTTAGAGGAGCACATCTGTTTATTATTTGTACGTGTGTGGGTGTCGGAAATGAGGAATCCAAGTTCTAACCGGAGTTGCTCTGAAGGTTTCTGCAGCGAGAATACTGGAGGGCAAGTAGCTGACTGGGGGCAAAGTCAGACTTTTAGAAAGCCATGCCACCCTGATGTGGCTTTGTTTTCCCACTAACTTCGTGTTTCTTCCTTGACGTGTTTCACATTGTGTAGACGCTGCAGAGAGTACCTGCAGTCCTGTCAGAAGCCACAGGTATCGACAGCAAGGCCTCATGGGTGTGAAATGAGAGACAGAAGAAACAGAAAAGGGTGTGGCAAGGTGGGGGTCTGCTTTCCAAGAAAAATGTGGAGAAATACAGCTATCTTATCATCTCCTGTGACTGGAGTGGTAAAAACCACCAGGAAGTGACCTTACCAGTTAATTCATGTGCGCTGTTTAACTGGGACTATGATTTTTGTTTTTTTGTGTGGCTTTTTAATCAAAGGTCCTTTGGGTGTTTGTCTCAATGCTACCACAGTGATAAAACCTCTTCAATCCAGCACTTCCCTCTCTGCTGCGTGGCTTCATTTCCTAACACTTTTTAAAAAGAACAACCAACATGCTGTACGCTTATTTATTTGTTGCCTGTATTCCACTCCCTGACTCTTACTGCTAAGCTCTGTGAGGACAGAGACCATTGCCTTTCTGTTCATTGACTCGTCTTCAGCATCTAGAATGGTGTCTAACACATGGTACAGGTATCAATGGATGCATGTACAGTGAGCGAGTAACAGCCTACCTGCACCATGGAAAACTGTCTGGTTCTTCTCTGCAAAGGCTGGGGGCGCTGGATACTCTGGTGCATGTTTAGCTTGCTGTAGCAAGGAGATGGGGACAACAGCTCCTGCCTTCTGTTTGCTACATCAGGAATACTGGTGTGGAATTTGGAAAATACAGATGTTGGCCCAGAACAGAGAGGGTGGCTGTGCCCATTGTTGGAAATGTCACCATCTTGTCGTCTTGTTTTAGACCACACTCCCCCTTCATCTTAATAGAATTTATCTGGGAATGAAAATTCAGTAGGTGCCAAAGGGCTTGTTTCCCAAACGAGATGCCCAGGGCTGTGTGGGAAGGTGGGAAAGAGAAGAGAGAAGGACACAGAACAGGTAGAGTAGGTGCCATTATTTAGTATTATTATTTTGTTGTTATTTTGTCTTTTTGAGGTAGGGTCTCCCTGTAGTCCCAGTAGGTCTAGGACTTGCTATGTAGACCAGGCTGGCCTCCATCCCACAGACATCTGCCTCTGCCTCCCAAGTGCTGGGATCAAAAGGCATAGGTCACGACACTCAGCTATTATTTTTTTTGAGACAGAGTCTCACTGTGCATCCCTGGCTGGCTGTATCTCATTCTGTAGAGCAGGTTATCCTTGAACTCAACATGATCTGCCTGCCTCTGCCTTCTGAGTCCTGGGGTTAGAGGCATGTACCACCATGCCCAGCCTTTGGTTGTTGTTTTTGAGACAGGGTCTCATGTAACCCAGATTGGCCTGAAATTCACTAGGTAGCCAGGGATGACCTTGAAGTTCTGATCCTCCTGCTTCCACCTGCAGAGTGCTGGGATTACAGCATGCACCACCATACCTGGTTCATGCAGTGCTAGGAATGAACTGTATCCAGAGCTTCATGCATGCTAGACAAGTACTCTAGCAATGGAGCTACGCCTCCGTTCCCCAGACTTTCAATTTAAGATTGAAGAAAGTTCTCTAGCTATTTCAAGTTAGTTATCCTTGGTCACATCTTTCTGTGAATTCCTTCAAATCTCTAATTTCATATACATTAAGATACTATTATCCTAATGTTCCTAGTAGGCTTGGTGTCAACTTTAGCATACATATTTTTGTCTACCAAAGAATGCAATCTCCGGAAGAAAAACCCGTCAGGGAGAGTTTGCCTATGGCTTTCCTTCTGTCCTTGCTAACCCCTGTCCACCTTTAACTTCAAGTGCAAAATTAAAATCTCATTCCTTTAGCCGGAATCAGTGACCCAGGACCTCTAGGAAAATGATACACTTGCAGAAATGTGGGAGAAGTGGAAAAATAAACGTGCCGAGTGGCCCCCTCGGTCTTG
The DNA here is from genome assembly GCA_035773235.1 of Eospalax fontanierii. Classification (NCBI taxonomy): domain Eukaryota; kingdom Metazoa; phylum Chordata; class Mammalia; order Rodentia; family Spalacidae; genus Eospalax; species Eospalax fontanierii. The sequence continues at coordinate 53,421,540 of CM069542.1, read as the reverse complement.
GATTTGCTTGTAGAGGTGATGAAGTTGCTTCATTTTCTGATGCTACAGTTCCCTGGGGCTCCCTTTGTGATGTTCCCACAGTGAGGTGGGATAGAGTAACCCCTGGAGAAGGGGGCTCTGAGAGGGACCCCGTCTAGGTCCCTGCTTATTGTTGATGTGCAAAGCTCCAGGTCACACACATGTCCCAGAAATAGGGTAGCATGATGTTCTGGACAAAATGAAAAAAGCCAAACAAATATTATTCTCTCTTAAAGACTGCTGTTGTCCTTGGAGAATCCCTTCACCCCCTTCCTCAGGGAGTGCTCCCCAGCATGGCAACAACAAATAGGAACTTGGTTCTGGCTGGGGTTCTTTGAGTGGATGGCACTGTCCCATGTCTACGTACATCTCCATTTATTAACAACTCTCTGGGAGGCTGAGCGTTGTGTCAGTGGAATTGTGTGTCTTTAGCATTGCTGCATATGGGGCCTTACAGAAGAGATAGATAGCCAATGAGTAATACTTATTAAATACTTTAATACTTATTAAAGCCAATCTTTAATAATGAGGGTGATGAGAAGTGATCTGAAGAGGGGCATTTAAAGGAACACTGATGAGGATAGAGCTTAGAGCCTGCCTTCCTTTCTTCCTCCCTTCCTTCCTTCCTTCCTTCCCTCCCCTCCCTTCCCTTCTTTTCCAAATAATGACTGCCATGTAGCCCAAGCTGGCCTTAGACGCCTGGTCCTCCTGCCTCTGCCTCCTGAGCACTGGGATGACAGGCATGTACCCTCACACCAGCTTTTAAGTCAGACCTTTGAAACAAGGGATTGAAGGAAAACTTGTCACCTACACAGAAAATCTGACAGGAAATCAGTTCTCCTTGTCTTCCTCCTCCTCCTTTTCCTTTTACTAGAACAAGTTGGTTGTTTCATACAAGCAACATAAACGTGAGAAGCCATAGCTTGTGGATGAGCAGCCAGATCATAAGGATGATATTACTACCTGTGTGCAATTTCCTTGGTAACAGCCTTAAGTTCTTGAGCTGCCATTTCAATCTCTCTAATAAAAAGTAGTTTCTATAAGAAGCTCAGCTGATCGACTGTTAGGGCTTTCCTAGGGTCCAGAGCCGTGGAGGGAATTAACTTTTTCTGTAAAGAACTTTTGGTACTTCAGAGACATGTATGTACATGTGTGTACATATGCAACATACACAGAAAACAAAGCTGACATGCTCATTTTGTGCATGGACCTATAGGTGTGTGGACTTTCTGGAACGGTCAGATAAAGAGCTGCCCACCGGTAGGGGCCTGGGTCCACTCGGCGCTGAAAACAGGGCCACACTGTGTTTGTGATATCTCCGCAGGCATCGGCGAGAATTCTCCGCAGTGCCTGCCCTCAGATTCAACGAGGGCATTCCAAGATGTCATAAATAAATAAATAACATTTGCCGTTGTTTATAAATCAATTAATTTGTAAGTTGAAAGGTCGTGCAAAATATTTAGAGCTTTCCGAGGCAGCTCTCAAGCGGCAACACGGGGGCCCTGGCGGCAGCTGTCAGAATCCTGCTCTCTCTCCTGCACTCAGCTGCACTTTTCTGCTGGGAACGGGTGACCGCTTGATTAGCCGCTACTGGGTTTTGTTCCAGGGAGAGCTCTGCATGGTTGCATTTTAACACCTTCTCCACTAAGCAGGAGGCCAGCCCAGGGTGCTAAATTCCTGTCTGTGGCTGTCTGTGAAATACATCTCAGTGTTGTGCCGTTCCAAGCTGTCAGCAATGGTTCGCCCTGATGGGCCCCTGAAGGAAGTTTCCTTTTGGTCTGTGGAGCAGTGAGCGGCCACTAGGGAGCTGTCTTTAGCTCAGATTTCAGAGTTAGTTCATCAGACCTACAACAGCAGGCACTCTCTTAAACATAGTCACAAAGTTATATTAAGAGAAGAGGAAAAGATTGCCTCTGCCATATAATGCCAAGGGTGGGTTTCCTGGTCCCTTCTTGTACAGCCTCCATTGGCGATGGGAGGGCTCTGTGACCTCAGGCTCCCTTTCTTTTCCTGTCTCCCACTTTTCTTTCTGATGTGTGGCCTATCTCCGAGACAAGTTTATTTGTGAAAGCGAAGTTTCTTCGTCCTGGCTACACAGTATCTCTGATCCGTTTGCTCCATTCCTCCTTAATGAGAGTCTCAGTCATCAGTATCTGCAGCCGAGGGTGTCTCCTGAGATGATTATTCCATGTTCTGCCTTCTGTCCTTGCTTTTTAAAAGCATGTTTTTCTTCTTGGCTTAGGATGTCAGCAATCTCCTTAGATATTTATGCGAGATTCATGAAATGAAGCCAGGAACTGAATTTCTGAGAAGGGTGTTTCTCTGCAAAACAGTTTTGTCCTCTACCTCATAGTTAACTTGTTCAGCTCTCCACTTGAAAGCAGTCTTGAATTTCTGTACCTCTCTGCTCCAGCTGTTATTGGCACCATCACTAGTCTCTATAAGATATCACATGAGTACGGTTTGCGAAGAATCTCGGAAACTTTTAATTTGGGGGCCAGTAGTTCTCAGAGTTGTTACTGAAAGAGGGCAATATCTACTCACTAGCCAAGAAGTCAGTGTTTAATAGCATTTGTTTCTCACTCAGAAATGCCAACCTTTGACACAGTTATTTCTATGTTAAATGCTTCAAAATAAAATTAAAAACCTATTCTTTTTTTTTTTTTTTGGCTGATGGAAACCAAGTACGTGCTTGCCTTATGCTGCTATTTGTCATTATGATGTGTGATCTGATTTGTGTCTGGTAATGCTAGTTTTACGGTTATGAATAGATCTGCCTGAAGAATTCCCTGGTGCTCGTTTGTAACACACACACACCAAATACGTTCATATTTGGCTTCAGCACAAAGGTGATTCTCTTCTTTGTAGGGAAAAAAAAGTCTTCAGCAAAATATGTTGAGCCATTGTGAAATAGCTTAAGGAAAGGAGAAGGAGAGAGCGAAGCAACTTTTCCCCTTCTTTTGTGACAAATTCAAACCCCCACTCCGTGTCCCCTCCCCTTTCTCTTCCACTCATGGATAACTTAAAAATGGCTCCACTTGAAATTTTCCATGTGTCCAGGGAAAGCTCCTGGGACTCTTGACATGTAGGCAGGATGCACTTCAGAATATATAAGCAATCTAAAATTCCTTTTCAGTTTTTAAGCATGCTGCATACACGATCACTAACTTTCTTGCTTAATTACTTTGGACTTACAACTTTGTGAACCACAGTGTGTGCTGTTATTGCTTTTAATTTTTTGTTACTTTTGATTTCTTTTGAGAGGTTGGGAAATCAGACCAAGAGAGGCTTGACTATTCCACAGATTGCCAACAAACCATGCATTTCCATACAGAATAACTCCCCTCCCCTTTTTCTACTGAGTTTCTAAGAAAGCAAATGCCTCAGGATATATAAATAACGCAGCTGATAAAATGTTGCTGATTTAATGTTGGTGTTAAAATCTTATCCGAGGGAGAAAAAATGATGCCTCAGTTCATATCCTAATTATACTTATGCAATTTTCAAACAGGATTTTTCTCTGTGAATTCATTTGTCTCAATGAGTATTTTGCTGGCTAACCAAATAGGCTGATGGACTGGATGCCCAGTGCGGTCCCTCAGTCGCCCCTGGTCTTCTCCTAGTGGTCCCGGAAGACTGGCTTCTTGCTCCTGAACAGTAGCTGAAACATTAGTGTAATGGACATGGAACATGACCTTTCCAGATCCTTCTCAGCTGACGTTTTCACAGTGATAAAGGCAGAGTGTGCTTTTCGATATATTGCTCAAATTCAGAAAGCAGTCTCGAAGGGGAACGTGACAGGAGAAAACACGTGCACAGGGGCATTATGGACCTCGTGATTTTCCATAGAGTTCTTGAACACTGGCTTTGAGCTGGTAATGGATGGGAGGGGAGTATGCTGTAAATACTACTTGGTGAAAATAGCCCTACACTCGTGTTTCACGTCAACCTATCTTGTATGTTATTGGTGAATGCTAATATTGACCTCGAAGATCTCCCAGGCCCTGCTGGTCATAATGATTGCATTGGAATTGGGGACAGAGTGTCCCAAGTGCATTCAAATATTAGCCTCTGCGAATAGCCCAAATGTAGGACATTTAAAACTATTTCACTCGGAAACTATGCAGCGATGTCTTCCTTTGCCGGGAAAAAACTGCCGATATATCTGTTTAGATTATATTTTTTTAGGGAGACCTATGGTGCTGTATTTTCCAAATTATATGAGGATGGGCTTGGGTGTGTAATTGGGAGCAGCTTTCTCCATGGTGTGTGTGTGTGTATGTGTGCCTGTGTGTGTGCCTGTGTGTGTGTGCACACATGCGTGTGTGTGCATGAAGATGTTGCAAACATAGGGAAAAGTGACTTTTTTTAGGGGTCAAGGTCTGAGTGGGATCCAGGACGCCAGGATGCAATGTAATCCCAGCATGCAGCTCCTACCTCGTGGCTCCACAGCCCACTGTGTTGCTGTCACCATCTCTTAGGCTTTTCTGGGGACCCATGTTGACCTTTTCAGTGTTCTGGTTTCCTCACATTCCAGTTCCCATTAATTTCTTCACATACCTGAATTTAGGATTTAAAAAAAATTTTTATAGCTATGCTGTGGATCTGATAATTTTCCACATACAACTCAAAGGAAGCAGAAAAGAAATAGGGTGTGATGGTGTAGGAACACCAGGTGAAAGCAGTTACATCTCTGCTTTCCCAGAGAGAACCTGTACTGCAGGAGGTCACCTTTTGTGAATGGAGTTTGTAAGAGGCCACACACTTGGGCCTCACATAGGATGAGTCAGCAGAGAAGGCAGGACACAGAGCCTGGTTCTCTCCTCCTATCAGAGGCCCGTTCTCTCTATTGGCTCCAACAGACATTGGGGTTGAGGGTCCAGGGATGTAGCTTAATTGAGAGGATACTTACCTAGCACTCACAAAGCCGTGGGTTCCATTCCCAGCACCAAATAGAATGGATTGTGGTAATCTCAGTATTCAAGAAGTGGAGACAGGAGAATCGGTAGTTCAAGGTCATCTTTAACTACATAGCAAGTCTCAGGCTAGCCTGGGCTACACAAGACCCTGTCTCAAAGATAAAATGAAATGCTAAGACATCAGGTGTAAGAAGTGATCAGACCACAGGAGAAGCCTTCACTGAGGAAGCCGCGCTCCTGGGAACCAAGAAGGGCCATAGCTGTCCCTCTGTGATGTTTCATGCTCCATGGAGACGGCTTCTTACGGGAACTGGTGTCTTTGTGCTGTGGCTGCCTAGAAAAACCTGCTTTTTTTCAGGAGAAAAGAACAACATATTTATCCCTTCTGATGAAGAAGCACCCCACATACTCTTCTCAAGTGCAGTGAAGCCATAATGACCAGTCACGTGCTTTCTGATGGCAACAACATCAGATTGAGGATAGAAAAGTACGCTTTGAGAGGATCCTGGTATGTTCCCTCTACAGAGTTCCATGACCTCCAAAGGGGAAAGACATGACTGGCTCTGAGGATAGGAGGTATAGAAGTTGGAATCTACTTCCCATCTCTTAGAACTGGGGTAATGGGGACTTAGCTGCATGCCCTGTTCCACAAATGCCGGCATCAGCCTTGCTAGTGGGCCTCTAGCTTTATGTTGATAAAATTGCTACTGGGCACTGGCCAGGAGGCAGAATCACAGAAACATGATGGACTAACTGTGCAGTGTAGTGTTGCCACCAGAAAGTCTATGGGAGGTTGTCTAGCTCAGCACAGACTCAGAGGATTAACAAAGCAGCAAAGGAAGTTTGCATTCATGGAGGTGTTCGTGCTGTTCTTTATCATGTAGAATAGCAAAGACCCTGGCAACCTAACGGTCGCATGAGGGCAGAACGAGAAAGCCAGTGCTGGCGGGACAAATGGGCTCTTATTCAGACTCCCAGAAGAATGATGGAAAGCAGGCATGGCAGCACATGTGTATAATCCCAGCACTCACGAGGCTGAGGAAGGAGGGTCACAAGTTTGTGGCCAGTCTAGGCTGCCTAGTTAGATTCTGTCTCAACCAAGTTAAACCAAACCAAACTAAATGATATGAAACCAAACCAAACCAAAACAGAACCATAGAGCCCATCTCTCCTCATGGGAAAATACTGGGATACACAATGTTGATGACCAAAGGTTGGGGATATTTTATCTAAACTACTTGGGTTCAAAAGTGTTTCAGATTTCAGAGACTTTTGGATCTTGGAATATTTGTTTAGACTTTACTTAACTGAATATTCTTAATTCAGAAACCCAAATTCTGAAATGCTGTAGAACCCCCAAACCTCTTGAGTAGTGTCATGTCAGTGCTCAGAAAGTTTTGGATTTTGGAGCATTATGGATTTCAGATTTGCAGATTAGGGATGCTCAATATGTACTGTGTGACTATAGACATGCATGTAGGAAGCAAAGCAAATATAACAGCCTGTGGTTTGGTCGCTGGGACTGTGGCTCTGAATCTGTTTTTTCTTTTCTATGTTATTGGTTATTTCCCACAACTAATGTACCTACAACTAAGGTTTCAAAGAATCAGTTGACCTGCTCTTGATGAGTCCCTTTAGCATGTTTTAACTTGATAAACTTCTCTGTCTGTCTGTCTTTCTGTGTGAGTGTGTGTGTGTGTGTGTGTGTGTGTGTGTATACGGAGGTTCATATGTATTAGGGTGCATTTGCAAAGGTCAGAGGACACCTTAATTGTCAGTCTTCACCTTCCAACTTGTTTGGGGGGTCTTAAGAGGTTCCAGGGACTCTCCTGCCAGCTCCTTGTAGGAGGACTGGGGTTACGGACATGCGCACGATGGTTCTGCCTTTATATGAGTTCTGGGTGCTCAAACTCAGGTTCTCACACTTGCACAGCAATCACGTCACCTGCTGAACCATCTCCCAGCCCCACATGTTTTAACTTCTCATTCCCATTCTAGACTCATCTAGGACCAATGATACTTAATTCTTTTCGAAAGCAAGTCTTTTTTCTGAAAGGAAATTTTCATTGTGTTGAGGGGGTTAATCAAAATGTCAGTGGCAACATACCTCTTGGAGGTTCTGATCATTTAACAATTATAAATTAAACTGTGACTACTTTGGGAAAGAATTATACTGTGAAGTAATGACTTCAAAGCATGAGACCTCCCTGATATCACTTGCCACAGAAAAAGCACACATTAAGAAAACACAACACGCTCACTTGTAATAGAGTTGTTGCTGTGGATGTCAGTATAGAAAACACTGCTTATAAAACCGGCCCAGCTGTTCACTGACGTCCACAGAGCTATGCCGCAGTTCATGCAGGCCTTCCTGGACTTGAGAAAAGAAAAGAGAGCTTGCACTTTCATTTGATTTCTGCCACTGAACTTGTGTTTCTGGGCAGGTGGTTCTTCACTGTACCTCAGTTCTCATCTACATGTCCCCTGTCTACCTCAAAGGAGCAGCATTATCAGCCTCATGGGACTACTACACAGTAGCAGATCCCATTAGTCTAGATAAACAAAGAGCTTGACCATAATTCTGTTTATTTTTTATGATGTCTCTGTTTTGGGGTGTGGCAATTCTCATTTGAACTGTGATATCCATTGGATAGCTTCAGTTTTGAAGTTAGCATTTGGAATGTCTGATAGCGTAGGAGAGTGTTGTTAAAAAAAAGTTTTACTGACTCTATAGGTCTTTAGACCTATATGTATATATGTCTGTAGATATATACATATACATTACAGTACAGAAATTTGGCATTAGTAAGGGAGGTGCAGATACGGGAGCGGGTCTAAATGTGATCAAAACATATTATATGAAATTCGCAAGGGTTCAATGAAAAGGATTTAGAAATACATTTCATGAAATGCTCAAAGAATTAATAAAAATATTTAGAAGAGAGAGAGAGAGAGAGAGAGAGATTTTAAAATGAGTAGTTTTTATAGACAGGGTTCTGTAGGAAGCCACTTTGATTTCAGCCCTGTTTCATTAGTTCACGTGAAAATTCTCTCTGAGTACAATTTAGAAGTTGGGCATCAACAGAAATCATGGTAACATTTTTCTACTGTCTTAATTTTTTTTGCAATAATTTTAATGAAGGTAGCTATTTAGGTACCAGTTATTACAGAAAGGCCAGTATGTAAAGTATTTATTTTTTTAGCTAGAATGGGCTTGAATTTGCTCTGCAGTCCAAGGCTATCCTTGAATTTACCATCATCCCGCCTCTGCCTCCTAAATTGAGATTATAGGCATGGGTCAACATGTCTGGCTGGAATTATGATCATATCAATCTACCTGTGGCTTATTTGAAGTATTTTTAATCTATTTAAAACATGCTGGTGTGTCCTAGCAACTTTGGACATGAGGTTTCTCAGCTACTAATTGATGCCTAACAGTGAAAGTGCTTTGCTCAGTGGGAGGAAAACACCTTTCCTAACGATTTGGAAAACGCAGATGAGGGTGTTCCAGAGACAAAGAGCTTTGGTACATGCAGCCCATCCCTGGAGAGCACAGGCTCTTGTTGGCAAAAGCAAGCACTTGGGTTAATCCATAATTGTTCTCTTGGTGCATTGCCAAAGGGATGATTTTTCAGGCAAAGATGTTGTGGTTCAGATTAGAGGATTCAAGATCTAGCAATGGGGAAGGTCCAAAGCTTTTTCCCTGCCTGGATCGGGCTGGTTCAAAACTTGGTGCTTGCTCACCGGCAACTACAGGCCTGCTTGGCATGAACTTTACAGCTTCTTCAGCCAGACTCTCTCAAACACAGGGAGGATGCTTCTAGGAGTGTTCCAGGCATTACTCTGAGCTTACCTGGACCAAGAAGAGAGCCTCCCTCCTTTGTGACTCCTCATAGAAATTACAGAAGGCTCTATCTTCCTGATATGGGGTCTCCTTCCAGAAGTTATAGAGTATATTGAATTATTATTGCTTGAACTACATAGAAATGACTGTAAACAACCTTGTCTTTAGGGAAGAGGGTTGTGAGAAATAAGGAAAGGTAGAGTCACAGGAGAAATTCAGAAAATTCCTGCTCTGGAAAATAACTTAGCAACATTGATGCCACATTGGGTTCCTTTCCCAAAGGGCCTACAAGTCTCTGGCTACTTTTCAGTAGATTTATCCACAGTCCCACATTATCCCAAGGATAAATGACACCACTTAGGTATCCATGACAGCTGTCACTCATATGCTCCCAGCTCCAGTTTTGCCCAGAGTTTCAAGAGACTCCCAAGGCAGGAGAATGGAAGCCACTCAGAATAGCCTCTTGGCATGCAAGTCTGGAGCATGCTCTTTTCCCTCAGAACCAGTCAGGAAATTATTTGATTTTTGGGACTCCTTGTTTGCCAGATCAGGCAGGGCTGAGGTCCTCGAGATGAGTGCAGTCTGGAACGGTCGGGAGCCACCTGCTCGCTTGCCTGTTTGAGACTATCTATGTTGTGGGTTCCAGGATTTGAGTTAGTAACCCCGTGATGCCGCACTGACTGCAGAGGATGCTCTGCACCCAAGGGGGGAGACGCAGCCGGGAAGAATGGAGCCCATTATTACCTTCATTATTTATTTCTCACCCAGCACTGCAGAGCCAGTGAGGAAAAGGAATCTAATTCCCTCCGCATTTCAATCCTGCAATATTTACTCCAAGCCAGAGCCTCTGACTGTTAATGCTGTCTCTGAGGAGCAGCACTGGCTTTGAGGCTTGGGCCGTGGGGACACAACACAAAGGGGATAGGCGATAGAGAAGTGCTCAGACTGAGCCTTCTCTGAGAACCGGGAAGATAATTTACACACCTCTCCTAACGTGCACACATGTGCACTACAAAAGGAGCTAGCCCAGTGCTGTCTGCCTCGCAGTGGGCCTGCTGGGTGTGTGTCAGAGATACTGTTAATGATGACAAAGTAGGTGTTCATTAATAACTTTTCCCCTCACACCCTGATCTAAGAATAGAGATTCTAAATCAAGTGTAACTCCCCATACAGGCTGCACTTCTGCACAGGTCTGCCCAGCCCTGGCCAACTCCTTCCCAGGGCCTTAGACCAGGACCAAGAACCAGCCCAACATTGAGATCCTCGCTCAGGTCGGGCTTTCCATTCAGCCTCCAGAGGGTCCAGGATCCCTCTGTTTATATCTCTGCTTATCCCTGGTGACACCATGGTCTTTTTCTGACTATGATGTCCCTGAATATACCTAAAAACTATCCTCATAATATGCTCTTAATTTCTATCTGACCAGATGTGCACTCTTTGTTTGTTATTTCTATGAGTGTATGAGTGTATTGTCTGCATGTGTGTAAGTGCACCCAGGTCATGCAAAGCCCATGTAGGTTCAAAGAGGGTGTTGGGTCCCCAGGAAATGGAGTTATAAACAGTTTTTAGCTACCATGAGGGTGTTGGAAATTGAACCCAGGTCCTTTGCAAGAGCAGCCATTGCTCTTAACTGCTGAGCCATCTCTCCAGTCCCATTTAAATTTTTTTCTTATTTTGAGACAGGGTCTTAAGTATCACAGGCTGGCCTTGAACTCACTGCACAACCTTGAATGTTCTAAAATTTCTAATTCTTCTTCCTCTACCTCCCAAGTGCTGGGAATACAGGTGTGCACCCCCACGTCTCTTTTAGGCAGTGCTATGGATTAGAACCCAGGCCTTCATATAAGCATTCTATCAACATGTAAGCACTGATAAGTTCCTGTAAAACATTTTTCATTACCTTTAGTTATTTACTGGGGGACACACATGTTACATACTAAATGTAGAAGTCAGAAGACAACTTGAAGGAGTCAATTCTTGCCTTCCACTAGGTGCATTGAACTCAGGTTGTCAGGCTTGGCAGCAAGCACCTAGTCGTCTCACCAGCCCATAGTCAGTTCTTTTTCTTTCCTTTAAAAAAGTATAATTAAACTGGGGCTGGAGAGATGACTCAGTGGTTAAGAGAGCGATTCCTCCCTTTCCCTTCCCTTTAAGGTCTGGTGGAACTAGAACCTTGGGAGGCCCCGCTTACCTCTGCTAAGCTAGGTGTCCAGTGGTGTATACATACTCTTCAAGGCATAGTTTAATGTGATTTTCAGTTCCACAGGAGCCAGATGGTTGCCTTATAGAAACCATATTTAAAGGCAGCATTCTCTCTGAAGTGTATGTTGGTCATTGGTGGTTAGGGCTGAGATGGATCTGAATGTCCCTCCAGCCTTCCTTTCTTATTTGAATTTGTCCCTCATTTTCCACATCATGACCAATGGTGGCCTTACCATACTACAGTCATTTTTCTTTATTTACTGGGCCAGCCCCTTGGCTGGCATTTTTACAGTTTCATCTTGCCTGTTGATTATTTTTGGCTAAAGAACAAACGCCTGGCTAATGTCCATGGGGAAGAGTAATTTGCAAATTTATTTTATCCTTTTGTTGGTACTCAGTTCCAAAGGCTCAAGGTTAGTTTGCTTAACTAACGCTTTATCCCTCAATCCCAGGTGCTTGTCACAGTGTCATCTGGGCCTGACTCCCTGGTGTGACATTCAAGATTGCTAGACTGTACACACCCCCTTATGAAGTACTAGCAGCCCCATCTATTAGGGGTTACAGAACCAAAGTACAGTCAGTTGATTAAAGCAGCAAATGAATAGTATGTCTATGTATGTGTCAACAGAGGCTACTTACTGAATTTGCCTTATTTTTCTCATGCCATATGGGTCTCAACTTGGGTACGTGCTGCTGCTTTAAGACTGCAAATGCAGCGTAAGAAGGACCACATCTCTCCATCCCAGTTTCTATCTGTCCCCTTGAGGACATATAGCCAGCCCCGTCTCAGAGCCCCAAGGGCAGTATGATTTTGGAGAAAGGTCTCAAAATCCCAAATTCTCATTTGGCTGTAATTTAGGAGGTGCCAGGACCCTGAAAATATCCTGGGGCAGTGGTCCTGTGATCTTTGTAGTATTTATGGCCTGCATTGGAGAGTTCACCACCACGGTGGGTGGACATACTGGTTTCAAGATGCTGATGTGGCACTGGATACTTCTGAGGTGGTGACCGGGGAATACTTCAGGCCAGAGATTTGGTTTGGATGTCTGTATCCCTACGGAGAGGGTCTGAAACCACAGGGATGGGGCTGGAGGGGTTTAGCAGGAGGTAGGCAGGAAAGGAAAAGAAGTTAAAGAATTGGTAAAAACATGGGATGGCCGAAAACTAGAGAAGAACTTGGTGAGGAGACAAGGACTAGAATACCAGGAAGAGGAAAGGAGCAAAGAAGAGGAACTCTCCTGCCAAAGAAGTGTGGGGACACAGGAGGCAAAGAAAGAGGAAGGAAATTGAGATTCAAAGTGAAAGTGTGACAGAGAGTGGATTTGTGGGGCAATTTTTCTAAAACTGTAAAAATCTAGATGTAAAGCAGCATCGGGAATAAATAGGTGCATTGAGCTTGGAAGGGGCGATAAACAGGCTCTTAGATGAAGACTTCACGAGACATTCGGTATTTATTATCCAACTGCAGACACTGGGGGCTGAAGCAATTCAAATATGTTTTTGTCTGATGAATTAGAAAAAAAAAATACTTATTTTAGTTGGCACCTAAATCCATGAACTTCAGATCAAAACATGGCGGAAAGGTGCTTTGAGATGAAAATTTAAATGGACTGAAAAAAAAAAAAAAAGACTTCTGTGATAGATTATTTTCCATTGTCTACTTCAGAGACAATTTAGTGACAGTTTGGTTTCGATGCCCCTGCTTATCTCCCTCTTCTGGAGGGTCTGTGGGGTGCAGGTCTGCTTGCCCGTCGATTAGCATAGTTTGTTTACAACCGAACAGGAACCTGACCGTTAACGCAGGCCTGAGCCCCCTCTTTGTTCTTTGGCTTCTCTATAAGAGATGGGCTCTGTGTCAACTGTCCCTCTTATTCTGGCCCCTGCAAGCTACCCAGTGGCTCTGTTAAGTGGGGCTTCCTATTTGTTTATGCAGGAGGACATGGTGGTGACGAGTGTGTTTCCTATATTGTGAAATCTGAACTCATCTGCTCTCTTGTAACGAGATATCAATCTTTTGTGTAATGCCAGGTACTGTGCTTAATTGCCCTCTTGTAATGTGTTATCCCTGAGATGATAATTTGAGTTATTTCTTTGTTAACCTTTACACAGCCAATAACAAATTAAACATCATTATCTGAGTTTAAAATAGGCTGTAAATCTCTAAGCCCTGGTAATACTCAGACACTTACAACCAGGGAGTCATAAAATGACATTAAATGACACTCCAAAACACAACCCAGAAGTACTACAAATAAATGGGAGAGAAGCAGAGCATCTTTGGCAGGAACTCCAGTGGAGTACTCTGGCTGAACCACGATGCAGATGTTATTCAATGAAATCACCTAAAATTCCTTTCTGAATCCCTTTCTGCCGGTGTATCTTTCTTGGATGGACTTCCTGTGTTTGTGTGTGTGCGTGCATGCGTGAGCGTGAGTGTGAGTGTGTGAGTGCATGAGTGTGAGTGTGTGTGTGCATGCGTGAGTGTGTGCGTGCACGCGTTGAGTGTGTGCATGCGTGAGTGTGAGTGTGTGTGTGCGTGCATGCGTGAGTGTGTGCGTGCATGCGTGAGTGTGTGCATGCGTGAGTGTGTGTGTGTGTGTTTGGAAATAACACTAGAAACCTCAACATTTACTTCTGCTTGCCTATTTTCTTCCTCAAACACTGCCTGAACCACCCATTTGACCACTGATTTCTCTTCCGCTGCCTGGCTTTACTGATGCATCACCCTGCAGGTACAGTGGAACCCTTGCAAGTTGATTTGCGTCTCACCATTATCACAGATGGCATTCCACTGTACAGTGACCGTGGCGAGGAAGGCTGAGTCAGAATTCATAGATATCTATGCCGTTACTTTTGTGGTGCTGTGATCTGAATACCCAAAAGAACAATGTAAGGGCAGAGGCATGTGGGCTGTACCCCACAGTATCCAGACCCAGTGAAGGAGAGATTTATTTCAGTTCCTGGTTTTAGAGATGTCAGCCTATCATGGTGTAGAGAGCAAGGAGACAGAGTAGCTTACATCATGGCAGGCAGAAACAGACAAAAGGGATGCAGGAAGGAGCCAAGACAAGATACAGTCCCAAGGACATGTCCCCAGGGGCCTGCTTCCTCCAGGTAGGCTCTAGCCTCTTACCACCTCTAAATAAGGTCATCCTATGATGAACCCATCAAGGGATTAATCCCTTCATTAGCTCGTGATCTAATCGCCTCTGGTGTACTACTTAGTTTTATTGTCAACTTGATGCCACCGAGAATCAAAACCTCAATTAAGTGTCTAGATCAGACTAGCCTGTGGCCATGTCTATGAGAGATCGTCTTGACTGATGGTTGACGTGGTGAGGTCCAGCCTCCTCAGAGTAGAACCATCCCTAGGCAGGTGATCCTGAGTTGCTTAAGAGAGTTAGCTGAGCATGAGTCGGAGAGCGAGCCAGCAAGCACTTTCTCTATGGCTCCTGCCCTCAGGTTCCTGCACCGACTTTCCTCAGCGATGGACTGTGGCCGGTAATTGTGAGCTGAAATAAGCCCTTTCCTCCCAAAGTTGCTTTGGGTCGTGATGCTTGTATCCGCAACAGAAAGCAAACTAGAACCCTTGGAAATGCATCACAGACACACCCAGAGGTGTGTGTCACTAATCTCCTGTGTAATCCTCATGTCAAGTTGATACTTAATATTGTCACAGCAGAGGACATTTTTGGTACCAACGTCACTGTTCATGTTTTAAGTTTATTTGAAGACGAGCTCTGTGGAATCACATTTGACCTGAGGGCCAGAGAAAGAAACTGTCTTCTCCAAGGATGTTTGAAAACCATAGTGACAAAGCAAGACTCCTATTTGAAAACCATTGTGACAGAGCAAGACTCCTATTTGAACGTTCTATTACTCCCTATGTCAGATGGAGATGGTAGAATTGGTCTGTTTAATTTGTGTATGTGTGTGTGTGTGTGTGAGAGAGAGAGACAGAGACAGAGACAGAGTCTCACCATGTACCTTTAACTGGCCTGGAACTCACAGAGATCCACTTGCTTCTGCCTCCCAAGTGCTGGGGTTAAAGGCATGTGTCACCATGCTCAGCTGATTAGATTTGTTTTTAAGATTATGTAAACAGTGGTGATAATGGAGGGGAGGAAGACCATCTGGACCTGCCCACCCCCTTCAGTGCAGCACATCCAGTGAACCAGTGTGTTTTTAGTGGAGCATGGGCAGAGGGCCATAGGTTGCAACCTCCAACCTCCAAGTTCCTCTCCACCTGTTGGATTTTCAGTATTTTGTGGTAACCCATCCTCACCCAGTGTTTCCTCTGAGTTGCCCACTGCCCACAGTCTTTGCTCACATGCCAAATAAGACATTGTCAGCTTGATAATGGCTAAGATCTGTTACCATTTCCATGTCTTGAAGTCTTAGTCTACAGTATAGTATTTTCATGAAAATGGTGAACTGAACCAACATGTTCACACTGGTTAACACAAAGTTGTGTTCGCCATTCTCCCACAATTTAAAAAAATCCACATTTAGCTGTGGTTAAAGTCCTGGTAGTCCTTGTTCCCAATAAATTTGCTCTCTTCTCTCCTCTCTTGTCCTCCTTTCCCATGGCCTTAATGGGAGAGATACTAGTTTATATTTAAATTGTCTATTTAGATCCTTTGTCAGTTTTACTTAATTACGGTTTATTGTTTGGCTTTTATGTTGTTAACTCTGCCTGTCTGCTTTCTGTTAGTTTGTTTTACTGCCCAGTTTCCTGTACTAAATTCTTAGTTTATTTATTAAAAGTATGTTGGTTCATTTGTTTTTATATGTACTAGTGTTTTGGCTGCATGTATGTAAGCATACTACATGTGTGTAATACACACAGAGGCCAGAAGAGTGCGTCAGATTCCCTGGAACTGGGGTTAATTGTGGGTTAATACTCTTACTATTGAGCCATCCATCCAGTCTCCTTAGTTTATTTTTTTACTATTAGTTTTTTAATCAAAGAAATCATTGGGGCTATACATTTTCCTCTCTGTGCAGTTTTGGCCTTAGGTGTTCATGAGTTTTAATTCTGTTACCTGTTTATAAATACTTCAATTGCAGTTTTGATTTCTCATTGATTTGTTGATTCAGTTTATTAAAAATTAAAAGGACTAACTTAAATGATCACATTCTGGTGAAAATAGATGGTTTGAATAATTTGTTTCTTTGGGACTTGAAAAAAAAGTATGTCAAAATTGAAAAATGATGATTTATTTTTAGCCAGTTCTGTGCTTTTTGACTCTAATATTGCTCTGTCTATTATAAATTCTGTGATCTCTATTTTTGCTCACATTTATCTCCATATTCCTTTGTATTTCTTATCTTTATTTTTGTATTTCTAATGTTTGATTTGATTTTTCATTTAAAAATAGTTTTGTGCACATATAGCTTACATACTATAAAATCAATCCATTTTCAGGGTATGGTACAATGATTTTTAATCAGTTCATAGGATTATGGATCATCTGAGTGTTCTTATAAATAGCACCTAGCTGAGGCTGGAGATCGAGTGTAGTAGGTAGAGTACCCTGCATCCAATCTCCAGCACTGCATAAACTGGCTGTGATGGAGCAAGCCTGCAATTCCAGCACTTAAATGGTTAAGGGAGGAGAATCTGAAGTTCAGAGTCACCCTTGGCTACATAGTGAAGTCAGAACCAGCCTGTGTTACATGAGACTGTGTCTCAAAGAAACAAAGAAATAAACAGCATATAGTCTTATATGGTTTTGATCCAATGTGAATATTCATTTCCGTTGAATAGGAAAGTTTAAATTATTTATGTTTATTGTTATAGTTAATACTTTTTGTCCCTCATCTCTGTGTCCCCTTTTAAAAATCATTTTTGTTGTTTTCAAATCTTCATGCCATTTTCTTTTTCCTGTCTTGGTATACAGGCCTTGTTATTATTTTCTTAGAATTTCAAATATTTTAGAATGTGTATATCTTCTTTTAAACTATCAGGATTTAAAAAATATCTTTTTTAGCCTACATTTCCAGTCATGAATGAAACAACATGTTTCTGTTTATCTGACACGAGTTTGTCTTCATATTATCCTTTTTTTATAAAAAATATTTTATTTGTTATTTTTATTTTGTGAATGAGTATATTGCCTATGTGTAAGTGCACCCATGTCTTGCAGTGCCTGCAGAGGTCAGAGGACAGCATCTGATCCCTTGGAACTGGAGTTATGAATGATTGTTAGCCACCATGTGGGTACTGGGAATCAAACCCAGATCCTCTGCAAGACCAGTCAGTTGTCTTAATCACTGGGCCATCTCTCCAATCCCCATGTCATCCCTTTTCTATCCTCTAATATCACTTCAAAGATCTTTCTCAAAAATATTTGTTTATTTTTTGAATGTATTTATTAATATTTTTAATTTGTGTAGGAGTGATTTGCCTGTGTGCATAAAAGTGCACCATGTGTGTGCAGTGCCCATGGATATCTGAAGAGGGTGTTGGATCCCCTGGAACCAGAGCTACATATGGTTGTTAGCTGCCATGTGGGTGCTGGGAGCTGAACTCAGGTCTTCTGCAAGAGCAGTAAGTGCTCTTAATCGCTGGACCATCTCCAGCCTCCAAAGATTTTTTAAAGTAACATATTTGCTGTCTATATCCAGATTAATGAGTTGATATCAATTTCCATCACACAGCTTGCCTTTAATAATGAAGTTTAATATTTATGTAAGTCTGGTAGCCACATTCACAGGGTCTCCCCACTTCCTCGACTCTGCTTCTGTTTTAATTGATTTCATACTTTCACTAGTTCCTTCAGAGGACAATATCTGTACCTTTGAGGTTTTCATTCTCTTTCATTTTTCCAGAGTTAGATTCCATCTTAGATAATCACGCACAAAAGGGTCTATAGGTGATATCTTTTCTGAAACTTCGAACAGCTAAGAGTCTTGTCTGAGATCTCCACTTACCAAATACTGGCCATAAAACTCTTGGGTCATACCCTTTTCTACTTACAACTACCTAGAGATAGTGTATTTTAGTATTTAATGTGAAGTAGAACACTCTATTAGAACTTGGCTTTTATTTCATTGATTATTCCTGGAATACCATGGACATTCAGCATCAGCATCAACTTAGCTCACTCAGCATCAACTCAACAGCAAGTACCCCAGGGCATTTCTTCTACTGCTTCTCTCTGTCCATGTTTCAGAGAACAGTTCAAGCTCAGCTTGGAGGTTACAGTTTTCTCTCTGGTTGTTGAGCAGAAAATGTAGTGGGCGGTAGCTCAGGACAGTGTCATGGAAATGTAACAGAGAGAAAAGGTAAAGTGGTTTGTATGGCCATGTGTTAATTAGCATAGCTGCTAAGAAATCGGTAGCAGAGAAGCAAGTGGTTGAATCTGAGATACATTTTAGAAGTAATCTTTTTGGTTGTACTGAGCTTACTTTTTGGAACTTACTGGGTCTTATAAGAAGGTGGAAGGGAGTTGTTAGCTTGAGGTTGTTTTGAAGCAGACATCTGCTAACAGGTATGGCAGATTTATAGGAAGAGGAGTGTTAATGTGCGTTCATCAGTGTAACAAAACAAACTTAAAAGAGGAAAGACATTAGGCTCTCAGTTCTGAGGGCTCAGTTCATGGCTGCCTGGTCTGCTGCTTTAGGCTCTGGTGACGTAGAATATCATGGTGAGGAACATGTGAGGGAATAAAGATACTCACCTGACAGAAGTTAGAAAGCAGGAAGAACCAGAGAGGAGGGGGTCGGGACAAGATCCGCTCTTCAAGGACACCCTATAGTTACTTCCTCCAGCCAGATCCTCTTCCTAGTTTCCTCCTGATAAAGTTATCAGTCCATCAGTGCATTAGGTCAGACCTGTCCTAATCCAGTCACTTCCTTAAAACACCACCTCTGAGCATGGGATTAAAAACATAAACCTTTGGAGACCATTTCACAGTCAGATCACAATGGTTGGGCTTCTACAAAGTACTTCAAAGTGTATATAGGCAGTACAGAGAGTTAAGGCAGGAAAAAACTGGATGCTTCCATGACTTGCTCCAAGTCCAGAGTCTGTTAGTGCCAGAGTCAGGATGACATCTGTTTTTCGTGTAGAGAACTTCGTGTAGTAAATTCATAGCCTTGGGTGTCTGTAGAGACCCTTGGTTGTCAGGATGAGGTGGGACCAGGTCAACTCAGCAGCTAGCTCTCAGCTTCCTGTTCTCTGTGCTCTCTACACTAACCAGCCCAGGTCCTCTTTACCTAAAACGTTTGTATAATTTACAACTATGAGATTTTTATTTATATGATCAAGCAAGAAAAGTTGACAACCATCTCGGGCCACTGCGATGCCTCTAGCTTTGGGCTGGATGCGTCACTGGCTTTCTTACGAAAGGCACTGGTTTCCTCTTCCTCTGCTTTCCTGATCTGGATTCTGCCCAAGTGCACCGTCAAGGGGAGGTGGAGCGACAGCTGGGAGACAAGCTGTACAATTCGTAGTTCAGCTTCACTGAGCTGGGGCTTCGGAAGAGAGGCCGTTCGCGGGCTGGACCAGCACCAGCTCCCACCTTCCTGGCTCCTCCGCTCCTCCCGCGCTCGCTCTCCTCAGCTGCCCCTACTTTGCCCTTTTCCGCTCCACGTAAAGCTCCTGCTGCTTCTTTCTTTTCCTTACATCGTCCTCGCGTGACTGCTGTTCATATTTTCCAAGGTCTGATTTGAATTCCTTTCCATGTCCTTTCCTAGACTCTTGTTCATGCACTTCCTTTCTGTCTTGTTTCATTTCCCTCCGAGTTCAGTCCCCGCCCCCCAAGGCTTCATTCTTCTGTTAGTTTCTGGCTCTTGCATTGGTGCCTGTGCTTACCCACACTCCGTTTTGAACATTGACCGGAACTCTTGTGGTGAATTACCTACTTCTCTACCCTCCTATCAGACTTTTAAGTATGTTTTTCTTTAATGAATGTTTTTGGGGGTGTATATGATGTGGGGGTGTGTGCATGTGTGCCATGAGCACACATGGAGGTCAGAGGACAACTTTGGGTCTTGTTCCTCACCTTCCACCTTGTTTAAGGCATGGCCTCTGCTGTGTAGTTGCTGCGCTCTGTGTCAGGCTAGGTGGCCTGCAAGCTTCTGGGAACTGTCCTGTCTCCGCCTTCCGTTTCTCCATAGGAGCACTGAATTCATACCCAGCCTTTATGTGGTTTCTTGGGATTTAAATTCAGATCCTTACACCTTTCCCACTGAGCCTTTCCCCAGCTCCCCAAAGTTTGTTTAGAGTTTGTTCATCAATACAGTCCCCTGACCACTTCATGCATATCATTAACTCAAACTCTTGTTCTCTGTTATACTCTATTTTTATGAAAATATTTTATTTTCACTTTATGTGAACGAGTGTATCGCCTGCATGTATGTAGACACACCCATGTCATGCAGTGCCTGAGGAGATTAGTAGAAGGTGCCAGATTCTCCTGGAACTGGAGGTATGGATAATTGCCAGCCACCATGTGGGTGCTGGGAATTGAACCTGGGTCCTCTGCAAGCACAGCCAGTGCTCTTAATCCCTGAGTCATTTCTCCAGCCCCCTTGTTTTTCTCTTAAGGTAAAATGTAATAGAATGAGGTCATGAGTGTTAGGGTGTGATGAAGATGGTTTTTCACAAATTAATACCTTGGATAATCCAAACTCATTTCTAGAAGGCTTCTTTCATTCAGCAAAATGTTGTCAAGATTCATCAAAATTATAAGTAAAAAAGGCAGGTGGTGGGGGGACGGCTGCTGGAGAGATGACTCAGCAGCACTGAGTGCTCTTGCAGAGGACCCAGGTTCAGTTGCCAACACCAACAACTAGCTCCAGTTCCAGGGGATCTGATGCCCTCTTCTGGCCGCTGTGAGCATTACACTCACAGGGTCACTCCACACACATGCAGACAAAGCTTCTACATACATAAAATAAATCAAAAGATTCATCAAAATTGATGCTTGGATCAGTAGCTTTTCCTTTGACTTTGCCAAATAGCATTCTATGGGAGATCACCCCAGGTGTATGTTTCCAGTTGGTGGCTCTTTTCTGCACACATTTCTGCCTCTTTCCCCTTTTGATTCTAGACCACACTCAGGTTGCATGATTGTACATGGAGAGGGTCCCAGGCTCCTGCTGGGACGAAAGTGAGGTGCCATTTAACAGGCGTTCAGTTCAGCCTCTGGCACTTACTAAGTGACAGTACTATTCACACAAAGCCTTGTATTTGTAGGTTTTTTTCCCCTGATCAAATTTAGGCAGTATTTTCTAGTTCTGTGTCTTTTGCCAAGTCATGTCACACCTATGTGCCCTCATTTATTCCCCTCAAATGTCTCCCATTCCTCACGAGTTACACAGGGATAAGCATACAACCCTCCCTTGCGTTACTGGGAAAGAATGATAAAGAGATATGACAGCAAGTTTGCAAAAGAAATAGCATATACTTTCTTTTTTTCACACAACTTGAATTTTGTAAGAAATTGCTTCGAGATCCTTGGATGAGAAACCATACTCCAAAGCCAAGAGCTACAGAGAGAGAGCTATCCGGTTCCCAGACCCATTAGCTGCCATTCAGCCAGGACTTAACAGTTTCCACTGGAGCAGAAAGAAGTTTATTTTACCATTTTAATTTGGTGCTGTTTTATTTACCCTGTTTGTGCTAACCCAAATTTGGCACCCACTCTTTACTCCAAGTGCTAATTTAAGTGACATATTTCCGTTCTGCCTGGGAAGAATACACAGAAGAGCTGAAAGACGTGTGTTTATAATTATAAGGTACCGAGTTGGCTCTGGCGACATCTCATAGCATATGGGAACTATGTGGGCTAGTTAGCAAAAGTTTATGCTGAAGTCTGATGCTGTTTGGCTGAGTTTTGTAAACTCAGAGTTGTTAAGCTGTGTCTAATAAAACATGGGTTGAGTCAATTTAATATTTCCAGGCCAGTTTGTTGTAGTAGTGAGGATGAGCCAGGTTCCTTTTCTTGGAATGAAAATGCAGAGGCTTTTGTATTGGAGATAGATTTTTGTCAGGAGGAGTGAGGCAGGCTATTTTTCCTATAATAGTATAGTTTTTGAGAATCTAACATGAGGCTGGGCCTCAAACCCATGGCTCAGTCTGACTTTTTGTTTTTCATTTCAGATTGACATAGAAGAATGTTCTGGGTTTATATTCAACATTGTGCATTTTAAGCTTTCTGTTTGTATTTTATTTTTTGAGATGGGTTTGTATTCCAGGCTAGCCATGAACTCAAGACGTGACAAGGGATGATCTTGAACTTTTGATTTTTCCAAGTGCTGGGATTACAGGCATGCACCAGCATGCCTAGTTTATGTGATTCTGGTGATGGAAGCCAGGGCTTCAGGCATTCTACCAACTGAACCACATTCCCAGCTCCAAGTTTTCTGTTTGCAAAGAATATTGTATCTGATATCTTATATAAGTTCTGTGAATTACTCCTTATAGACTTTTTCTATAATTATTCAATATGATGATCATACATAAGCCTGGTACATTAGTTTTTTCTATACTGGGAATAGAAACTAGAATCTCATACATGCTAGGTATGTGCTCTACCTCTGAGCTACATCCATAAACCCCTTGAAAATTTTTTCTTTAAAATTTTGAGACAAGGGCTGGAGAGATGGTTCAGCAGTTAACAGCACTGGCTGCTCTTGCAGAAGACCTGAGTTCAAATCCCAGAACCCACATAGTAGTTACAAACCTTTCATAACTCCAGTTCCACAGGGTCTCACATGCTCTTCTGGTCTCCATGGGCACTGCACAACATGGTACACTTACATACATGTAGGCATAACACTCATGCATATAAAAGTAAATAAACACAAAAAATTTAAAAAAAGGTTTTGAGACAGGATCTCACTAAGTTGCCTAGCCTGGCATTGAACTCGCTTTGTAGCCCAGGCAGGCATTGAACTCTGATCCTCCTGCTTCAGTGTCCCAAGTAATTTAGCTGGGATAACAGGCCTACAACCACCTAGCCTGGCTGTAGGAAGGTTATCTTAAGCTCAGAGAAAAAGGATGTACTGTTGCAGAAACAGATCTATTAACTGTGTGTATGAGCAGGTGTGTCCTGTGTCATACGCATGCCTATGGGTTAGGACACTTACCATACAGTCTGATCATGAAGAACTGTGAGATGTTTCTGCTCACCTACTATATGTAGGTAGCATAGCTCTTGCTTTCTGATCTGGGCTTCCTTCTCTACCTGCTACTTTTGGCAACAAGAAGAAGCAGTGACAGATTATGGTCTTCAGGCTCTGAATTCCCACACTAACACCCACATAACTCTCAGCTGTCTGTTGGGCCAAACCAGCTGGCAGGGAGGAATGCCACAAACCCTCTGAGGAAGGCTTCCTGGGCAGTCTGCCTGGTGGCTCAGGACACATATGTGCTGGTGGTGGTCATAGGAAAAGCCACCTGCTGGCCCTTTACCCAGAAAACTAAGCCAAAGTGGCTTGTGGCTGGTAACCTCTCACAGAATATGCACTGTCTCTACTGGAGGCCTGTGAGACAGAGGTGGGTCATTTAAACTACTGGTAAACAAGGGCAAAGTAAGTAAGTCCTTTATGAGGCCACGTGTCTAAACCAATTTGATTTCCAAGTACTGCAGGTGTACAAAGTCTGGATGTCTTTAATCCATGAAACTCTCTATCTTAGGTGTCTATTTGTTGACAGGATTTGGTGTGTCAAATAATGCACATTGTAAATCATGTCCTGTTCAGTTTCAGAGCAGTGAGCTTCTTGCTCTTTTACAGGTTTTCTATGACATGGGTTTCCATGACCCACAGCTGTGGCATTGGCCTGCAGTGACTTTTACCTACGTACACCCAGGAGAAGCCCTTTCTCCACCCTCGTTCAGTCCTTCCTCCTGAGTCACACTTGATTCTCCCTCTCCTGACTACAAATCGTCTTCCTGCTGATCGTGAACCTTATGCCTTTTACCAACCTGTGGCAGGGGCTGCTATTATTTCTAATTTACAGGAAACCAAGGCTTTAAGTGGCAAGGGCATTTACGTGAAATCCTGCATTTCACCTGTGAGCGACAGAGCCCAGTTGTCATGCTCTAAACCTGGAGCACATTCTCTTCATTGCATGCAGCTAGCCCTCAGTTAATTTATGATCAAATGACCTGGCACCATCAGTTTAGTCCCAACATTATTCTTGTTCTGTAGAAACAAAGTCAGCTCTCAGAAAGGGCTGTGGGTTGAAGGTTGAAGACTAAGAAGGCATAGGCCTTCTTAGTCTTCCACTGTTTAGATATATGATGTTGGGCCAAGCGATTTTGAACCTGTTTCTTCATCTGCAGAATGAAGAAGCAGTAGGTAGATATAATAGTTGAGTAGGGTGTTTGGAGACAGCAGTTTAGAAGACAGAAACTAGCTGTAATCCCAGCACTTGGAAGGCGTAGGCAGAAGAATCAGGAGTTCAAGGAATTTTTTGGCTACATAGTGAGGTTGAGGCCAGCCTAGGCTACATGAGATCTTGTCTCAGAAAACTAAAAACAAAACAATGATAAAACCCCAACAAATCAGAAAATATCACGGTTACTATTAGAGTTCTCTGTCCACACTGGTTGTACAGTCCTTGGGGACAATACCTACTTTACATTTGTTTCTATAACTTAGTATAATCTCAGTGTTTTGAAGTCACTCAGAATAGGAGTTGGTTGTCTGTGGAGTTCTTGAAAGCTGAGATGTGGTCACCAGTTTCCTTGTTTTTATCCCTCCAGTGCACAAAATGTCCATGTATGTGATAGCACCCCGGAAACAAGCTTCAATAAATTGAACAATGTTCCTACTTGCATCTTACATTCATCTGTGTACACATGGATTTGTACATATATGCTAACACATCTGAGCTTTTCTCTAAATAGCAAGCAAATGAAGAAATGATGGGCTATTTGGACGTGTAGAATGAACTTAAATGGAATTTTTTGTGTTGATTTTGTAGAGTCACAGTTCTACCAACGTATCCTTCAGCCGTCCCTGCGTAAGGAAATAATTCAGTAAATTCAGTAAATTGCAGGTGTCTCCATGACACTGTTATTATTTGTATATTACTGAGATGCACCTGGGGGTGGTTCTGAGTTTGTAGATACACAGCTATGACCTGGACCTCCACTCAATGCTTGTAGACCCTGTGAAGGACCTCTAGGGAAGACAGTTGAAGCTTCCAGCAATGCTGGCATGAGAGTGGGGTCCTTAGGAACTTTGCTTTGTGGATGTAAGATCACTGGACTTTGAGTCAGGAATGTTGGTTTGAGGCAACAATCTTCATACAACAGTGAAAAGCTTAGATGTGTTAGCATACCTCAAAGTTCTTAAACATCTCTAAGTGGCAAACAAATGAAGAAATGACAGACTGTTTTGGATGTTTTTGCTATGGCTGGGGATTAAACCAAGGGCCTCTCACATGCTAAGCACACACTATACATCTGGGCTATGTCTCCAGGCCTTGTGTTTTGAAGCTTTGAAGATCCAGCTATCAGAGAGAGTCTTAGAAGACTCTTAATACCAGAACCAACTTATAGCTCCGCTTGCCAGTTGTGTGATGTTGGATGAGCTGCTGAATCTCTCTGTGCCTCCCTGCCTCATCTACAAGTGAAGGGTGTAAATCTACCACATACAGCCCTCATCTACAAATGAAGGGTGTACGTCTACCACATATACTTAAGCACGATTAAGGTCTAGATGCAGGTTTGGATTTGCTTTGTTATAAAACATTAGTATCTACATGATGTTCACATCTATATCATGTCCCATGATGCTCAGTGAGCATGAGCCTTCAGCAAAGCAGATTCCTACATCATTGCAGGCTGTCCCTGCCTCAGTCCTACTTATTTAGTTTTGGCCCATCCTTTGCTTCTGGGAAACAGATAGAATGATCATGGGTGTCTTCTTGAATTCCAGGTAGATCTAGAATAGTGGTCTTTGGGCTGTGCTTAGCAAGCCCTCCTGGGTATCAGAGGAAGACCACGGAGTTGATGAGGGTTGAAGACCTGGGTCCCCAACTTCAGCTAGCCAGAGCCTTCATCCGCTTTGGGCTTCTTTGTCTGATTTTATTTGATGGAAGATTTCAGTTGCATCGAAGAGTCTCAACCCTTTGGCTTAGAGATGGCAGATTATACTCCAGTCTTTGGAATCTCCTCTGCCATATCTATTTCAGTTTATAGAGGGATAAGCTGAATCACAGACCTACTTGCCAAACACAAAGTTACTTTTAGAGATGTCTGTTTTTGTTGATGTACCGCATAAAGAAAGCCAGTAAGTACAATGGGACAGTTTAGAAACAGGACTTAAAAATGAGCTCTCAGAGAACACTAATGCACCTCTCAGCTCTCATCAGCAATGCTCCCTCATGCAACTGAGGGCCATGAACACAAAAGGCCTCAAAGGCCAAAGTCCAGAGACTAAGTCTACACAGAGTGTGGGTCTTTGGACAGGACTCCTATAGTAAACTTTATTCACCCAGATCTCCAGAACCATTTCGGAAGAGGGAGCAGAAAGACTGTGAGAGCTAGGGGAGGAGGTGCATGACCATATGGAAATGAAGTCTTACAATCTCCTGAAACCCTCCTTATATGAAACTACAGCAATGACATCAGTCTGCACAAGACCCATGCAAATTCAAGCAGTCAAAAACCCAGCATAGGACTTGGGAAATGGGCAGCAGGTCCCAATTTTAGCCAAAAAACTATTGGCAGCTGATTACTGCTGAATGAGGGAGAGCTGATCTTCTTTAAGGGAGTGACTCTAGACAGGCTGACTAGCCCCTACTGGATGAACTTGCACTGAGGGATGTCTGGGTACACTAACTTGACTTGATGGGCCTTAACATAAATGACAGAATGCATGAAACCCAGTGTGTGTGTGGGGGGGATGGGAAGACGCAGGGGAGGCGGTATAAAGATGATTAAGATGTTTTGTATGAAATACACAAAGATTCAATAGAAACATTAAAGCATCAGATGACCAGAGGGCTGGCTGTCAGTTCACTGCGTGTAACTGAAATCTTCATTCAGCTAAACTTCGGACTAGGAGCACAGAGGAGAACTGCATAAGCCTTGTAAGCCTGGTGGCATAGTGGACGACAGGAACGGGGGTGGAGTCCCAGGGTCCCTGTCTTTGGAGAGTGCAGTCTAATTAGAATGACACTTCTAGGGGCTGTTGATTCAGAAGTAATGGGGTTTTCTATCAACTTTGGAAAGCCACTGACCAGAGGAGAGATAGCTAGAGCAGGCTGCTCTAGGAAGCTCTGACAGGGAATGCAAGCATGGGACAGCCAGCCCAGCCTGGGGCCACAGACCTGTCATCCCAGCTCCCTGGGAGCCTAAGACAGGATTGCCTGGGAAAGTCCTGCCTGTGCTACAGAGTGAGTTCAAGTTCAGCCTGGGCAACTTAGTGACATCCTTTCTCAAAATAAAAAAATGAACACAGGACTGTGGATGTATGTGATGGTCTATGCCTAGCATGCACATGACTTGGTTCAATACCCAGGATAGAAATAAAGCGAACAAATGAGCAAATACAGAATTTAAATGGGTGGAGATCTTCTAAGTGGTGTCTATAGCACAGGAGGCAGATCCAGGTTGACACGTATAATTATCTAAGAAGATACTTGATAGATTCAAAGACAATTGTCATGTGGAACTGTAAGCTTTATGAGGGTAAGAACCACAGTGTGCACCAGCACATAATAGTCTTCAACAGATAAATATGGCAGACATGAGTATGTGCCTTAAGACTTCGTCACAAGTAATCACAAAGCTCAAAGAACCTTCCCAACACCTCACCTCCCTCCCTCCCTCCCCCCCCCCCTCCCCCCCCCCCCCCCTCCCCTCCCTCCCTCTTTCCTTCCTTCCTTCTTTCCTCCCTCCTTTCTCTTCCTCCTCTTCCTCCTCCTCCTCCTCTGAAAGATTCTCATTGGTTCCTATCCTCAGTGGACTAAGAGCTTTTAAGGGTGTGTCAGTGAGTGCTGTGAGTACTCTTACCGCGCTTGTGGGCCCCCCTCTTTTTCACAGGGGAGAAACTGAAACCCAGAGGAATCAAGGGTCTTATCCAGCATCACTCAGTTCAGTGGCTTATCCAGGGTCTCTTTTCTCAGTGGTTTATTTGGGATCATTGGCTCACTGGCAGCAGCTCTGTCGCCATTCCTTCCTTTCAGGTGGTTGGTTGACTTTTTGGGTGTGTGCCTGACTTTCTCACTGGGGCCAAGGTGACTCTGGAGGCCCATTTTTCTCTGAGGTTATCCCAGCTGGAATTACTGATGAAGTATGCTGAAATTTCATGTGTGTGCCAGGTGTGATGAAATGGGCTGTGGCATCATGTATTTTATTGTGGTTTTACCTGTTTGTTTACTTTTATTGATTTCTTTCTTTTACATTAATTATTGTGTTTGAATTTGTGTGCACATGTCATGGCCATCATATGGAGATCAAGAGGACAACTTGTGGAGTCAGTTCTCTCTTTCCACCATGTGGGTCTGAGGGATAGAACTTGGTTTGTCAGGTTGGCAGCAAGCCCCCGTACTTCTCTCATCCTCTTGCTGGCCCCTTGCCCCATTTATTTCATGTACAGCCATTGGGTACTGTAGAGAAGGGACCAGCAGATTCCAAAGGCACTTCGTACCCATTGTGGGCATAGGAAGGTTTTGCCACCTAATCCTGGCAGGCTTCCAGAGCTCTCTGGAGCCTTGAGGCGGACCAGGGAGCTCTCAACATGGCAGCGTAGCTCCCAGTGGCAGTACGGGCTTGGTTTCTTTCTGTTTTATTACTTCAAAGATAAATAATTTCCCTGGCTTTAAGAGTTATTATCCCCAAGAGCTTCTGGAGGCAAAAGAAAGGTTCCCTAGATTTTGCCTATTGTAGAGTCATGATTATTCTTCTTCTAGAATATTCTTTTTGTTTTGGGCAGAGCCGAGGTTTTAGAGAAGTCTCTCAGCTTTGGGAAGTGGGTGGATAGGAATCTTTCCTGAGAACACCCAGGAAGCTCAGCCACAGATCTGAGGTCAATCTGTAAACTTCATTTTGCAAAACTCTTACTAATGGCTCTGTGGGAAGAGAGAACCCGAGCAGGCACCAAATGCAGACAACAGGCAGACAGGATCTACTTAAGAGTCCCGTCAGTTTTGCCCAGGTGCTGTGCCTTGCTTACCTGTGAATGTCAGCCTGCTTGGATTTTAGGGGTCTAGTTACATACACGTTCAGTCACACACTGAATGCCACTGTGTCTGAAATCAGCACTCACACGTGAATGGGCCCGTTCTCTCCACTAGCTTTGCGCTATGCAGGGCTCAGCTTCTTCAGATCTTCACCAATCTAGGAGACCGAGCTCCTGCTTTTACATTCCAGAAATGACTTATTTGGATTCTAGTCTAGACCCACATACCTGCTTCACATCCTCCTCGACTCTGGCACCCACTGCCATGCGGGGTTGGAGGGGAGGAGGACCCTTACAGCCAACAAGGAGAAAGTGGCAGCCATGTATCTCCCATGAAGAAATGTTGATTTCGTTTTTCTAAAGCAATCATTGAAATATTACCTTAGGGTATTTTTTTTGTCTACCTGCTCCCCTCACCCCAGACAATGTCTTGTGTAGTCTAGGCTGGCCTCAAATTTACTATGTAGTTGAGGATGACCTTAAGCTTCCTGATTCTCCTGCCTCTACTTCCTGAGTGCTGACCTTACAGGCATTTGCCTCTACATCTGACTTT
Source organism: Eospalax fontanierii (assembly GCA_035773235.1). Taxonomy (NCBI): domain Eukaryota; kingdom Metazoa; phylum Chordata; class Mammalia; order Rodentia; family Spalacidae; genus Eospalax; species Eospalax fontanierii. Next base: position 53,391,851 of record CM069542.1, on the reverse strand, counting down.
ATTTGGTGGTGGGGACTGAATGCAAGGCTTTATTTCACTCTAAGCAAACCCTCTACCAACTGAGCTCCAGCCCCAGTCCTGTTTTGGGGGGTATCTTTTAAATGGCCCCAACAACAGAGAATAGGTTCATAGAGCAAGGTTTGGAGTTTATAGATCGATGTTGCTACCAAAGGAGAAGCCCTTTGTTATGGCTCTGGCTCTGTGGTGTCAGCTGATCTGCAGGTACCAGGGGGCACATCCTGAGAGTGTGAATAATTCATAAGCCTGGAGGTCCTGTGAGTCAGGACTGCCCATAGTCCAAGCCAAGGACTGAGCCTGGGAATCCAGGGCTGGCAGGGGTGAACAAAGGAGGCGAGGGCTGGGGACTCCTGGCTTGTCCTCATAGTCTAGCTTCCTGGGGTATGTTGAGTCCCAGAGGAAGACAGGAAGGGGAACTGCTCATGAGTCAGGGGATATGCATTCAAAGTTTTCCTTTTAATCATAGCATGAAATCACCAAACAAAAGTCTGGAAAAGAGAAGGAAAAAGCAAATCAGTGTAACATTCAGCACTTCGTTGTCTTTTTCATCTCAGCGCCTCCCTCTCTAGATTTTTTTTTGTAGTAGGAGTATTATACATGTGTTTAGAGCACATGTGACTCTGTATTCTGTTATTTTAACTTACACATTGAACTGTGCGTGCTTTCCAGATTTTTAAAGTTCTTCACCCTTTTTAGAACGGGTGAACATTCTTCCACCCAGTGAGTGAGTGAGCTACACACTACTGAAGCATTTCAGCAGGGCTTCCGGAATAGAAGAGAATCTCAGTGTATATTTTTTCCTTTTTAAGAAAGGATCACACTCATACATATGGGACAGATGGAAGTGAGCCTTGATTCAGGAACCGATTAGCAGAATCATACACAGTGACTTGTCGAAAGCCATTTTTCTTTCTTCACTATAGAATCAGGATCATTATACTTATTTTATCTACAAACATAAGCCTTATAACAATGAGACAAAGATAGCATATTATGTTGATGTAATTATATGTTTATATATAATATATAATATTTTAATGTGTCTGTATATAGTATACCATTTGTATTAAACATACACACATAAAATATTTTGGGTGCATGTGCTCTGACCATTCTCAGAGGCTATGGAAGGGCCTTTCTCAGCTTGGTGGGTGGTGGAAACACAGGTCTGTGAAATGGGGCACACGATTCCCGACCTTCTTTTAGACAGTAGCTTCAGTGCCCCCCCAGGGGGCCTGGTGTTCAGACCCCTCCCCTGAGGATGATGAGAGCCTTTTCCACTTCCCAGGACAGCTTTTTGGTGGAGGGTCAGCCTCGTGGAAGAAGAGCACTGGAGAGAGGGAGAGATAGGGCCACTGCTAACTGGACCAGAGCCCGCCTGGGGGATGCGCTGACTGCAGGCCGGGGGTGGCCCCACCCAGCTGGGACTCCGGGAACCAGGGAAGGAAGAGCTCTGTGTGGGTGTTCTAGGCGGATCGCTCACCATTGCCATTTAGCACATGTCTGAAGGACTAGCTCACAGAATTGGCAGTAGAGTTCAGAAAACTCAGTGATGGGAAAGCAGGATGCTTCAGCCGTGTTAAAAGCACAAACGGGAACGTGAGCCCAGGTGCGTGAGAGCGGGGAGCTAAAATCGCCTGTACACCCAACTCTAATTGGGTCAACTTTATATATAAGATGAGGGGCTGGGACTGTGAGGCCTGCCCTCTGGGAGACAGGCAGCCAAGAGCTTTTATAAAAGCTTAGTCCACGACTGGAGGAGACTCTCCCTAAAGTGTCTGGTTCAGAGGAAAAACTCACTCTATTTCATTAACTGTGAACCTCTTAATTTGCCTTTATCAGTGAGAGTATTTTGAAGATTTAAATGCACATTCTTCTGTTTAAGAGGTGGGAGAATGGGTTCCTATGCATATCATGTTTGCTGAGTTAATAACCAGACACGTTTTTTTCAATGGGGGAAATGCAAGTGTTGCTGAAAGATTACATGTAGGACATTCAGCTTTCATTGCCTAGTGCATTTCCTCTTGGAACCCATGCCTTCACCTGCTTTGCAGAAATCAACATGAATCACAGAGCTTTTACCCAGTACCCTCCATCCAGTCCTGGGAGACGAGACAGCAAGGAAATGGAGCCCCTCAAGGCCACCCATGCTGCTTGCTTATAAGCAAGAAGTAGTGGGGCTGGGGATGTAGCTCAGTGGTGAATGCCTACCTAGCCACTGCCAGGCTGTGGGTTTGCTCCTCAGCATGACATACACATATATAAAAAATTAGAAGAAGAAAGACAAGTAGTGCTCACTTCAAGGGAGGGCTGGGATAGCTGAGCATGGAGGCCACATTGTGAGGCTGAGCAGGAGGTGGTGGCAGCCAGAAGTGAAGGCTGAGGAAGAGGCTCTGAGGGCATGGCAGGAACAGGACAGGCTGGATATGGGCAAGGCTTAGAGGCAGAAAGAAAGAAATGTTCAGAGCCTGGGTGGGACAGAAGTCCAGTCATTTCAAGAGCTGGGAACCAAAATACATGGTGACTGAAGTTGTCTGCTCATCACTTGTGATCTAGTTGAATCTTCCTAGGAGCCAGTGCAGGGATGGGGTGAGGAAGGTCACCTCCAGCATGCAGCTGCTGCAGCCGTGCTCCTGTGGCCCCAGCCCCCTCCCCCACCTCTTCCCTCCCAGGCATGTGGCTCCCTTTCTTCTGGTGGCCTCCCAGTATCATTAAACCAAGTCAAAGGTCTTCAGTCTAGAAATTGACACACTTGACCCATTTCTTTTCTGTGTTGGACCTGGAGTCTGGAGCCAGACCCCCCTGGGGACCACGTGGAGGCCTCAAAGCCCAAGGTTCACTGCTCTCTTCCCATGAGGTATAGAATTTGATATTTATTGCCTCTCTCCCCAACAAGGTCTATGGTGCCACTGGGATCCATTCAGTAAAGAATGCTGATCCCCTTTATGAATTTTTGATGGTGGAGGAGGAGCCACTGAGCCCACCAGGGACCTTGTGAAATGGAAATGTTTTTCTTTTTTGATCTTTTTTCCTTCTTTCTTTCTTTCTTTCTTTCTTTCTTTCTTTCTTTCTTCCTTTCTTTTCGTTTTTGATCTTCCTTCCTTCCTTCCTTCCTTCCTTCCTTCCTTCCTTCCTTCCTTCCTTCCTTCCTTCCTCCTTTCTCTCCTCCCTCCCTTCTTCCTTCCTTCCTTCCTGAATGCAAGTGTTTATTAACATTGCAAGAAACCACAATCAAAGCTCTTTGGAGCAGCAACACCCCCTTAAGTGTCTAACTGGGTTCATCACAACACTGGGAACTTAATTCAGGAAAAGAGATGTTCAGGACAGAAAACAAAAATTCAAATCAAAACAAAGCAACAAACAAGATTCACTGTGGACAAGGAGAGGCTAAGTCGGACCGCCACCCTGCCCCCACCGTTCCCTTTTTGGTGGTCTGAGGGGCAGGACTCCAGGGACCCAGACAGTCAGGATCTGTATTTCATTGTTGAGTATTTGACAGCTACAGTACAAAGCAATACAGTCCTGCTTTTTATTAGCCTGTGTGAGTTCAGCGTAGAAAGAAGTTTTTTTTTTTTTTTTTTTTTAATCTTTTCATTTTTCAGAGGTAGAAGATTTTGCCAAACATGAGATGATTTAACTACAATTTTCTTCCTGATTTTTTTTTTCCGGCGGGGGGAGGGGGGGCGCAGGGAGGTGAGGGTTGGGTGGGTGTTATTGTTTAATAAGATTTAAACAGGGTCTCTATTTTGTGGCTAGAACAGCTTTCCATGCCCTTTATCTGTACTGGGATTTCAGCTGGGTTTTTATTTTAGTGACATATGGCCCATCGTATAATAAAAAGAGACGAACCATTCAGATTTAATTTGAGTGGCTAAGGACGTCAGAAGGGCTGTGAGGGGGAGGCTGTACCTGAGCTTTCATTTGTTTAAAAAAAATGTGGAGAGAAGTTGAGAAGGTGACTTTTGGAATTAGTTTGGTTTGGAGGCATTAAGTCCCAGATCAAGAGAGAAGGTCAGTTCCAAAGTTTGGGATCTATGCCAGCTTCGCTCTCTCTCTCTTTTATTGGAGCGTTGCCTGTGGGGCCTTTCAGAGGATCTGCTCTTCAGGGTGCTGCTTTCCACCTGCTACCCCCTTGGACAGGGGAATGGGCGTTTAAAAATATGACACAGCATGCCCCAGCCGGCTCCCCATCCAAATGCCTCGTGGCATGTCACAATGTGACTGGAGGGCAGGGGGCAGGCCAGGGGCCTGCAGCTGGCACACGGAGCCTGTCCAGTGTGGAGATTGCCTCTTGGCTTCAGCACAGGCTGCCCTCCGAGGACTCGGCCCACCTGGCCTTCACAGCCCCCTGGCAGTGTTCCCAAATCATTTACTCTCATTTCATCCGCAAACACCACCCTGGAAGGAAGACTTTCTGCATCCAGCAACTTGCTGGGACAGTACTGGCTTTGTGGGACCTGCGTTTTACAGTGACAAAGAGAGCAGAGAAATGTGTGTAACCCCACGGGATTCTCACCAGTGATTTCTATGCAGACCCTTCTGTGGGTGTGTGTTCCTGCACACGAGAGTAGTATTGGTATTTGGAGAGTCAGCTATGTAACCCAAGATGCTCAATGGTGCTGTAGAGTTTGAGCAGCGTATTTTTCAGACCGAAGCCATTGCAAGTTGCAAAGTGGAATATTCCTAGTGTCAGACCTGTCTGCCCACAGTATCTCACACGCATCCTTGCTGTCATCTTTTACAAGCTTTCATTACTACATGAATTGTGTCCACTGTGCACTGAATCACCCCTTTGTGTTACTTCTAATTAACTTTAATGACAGCCTTTGATACCATCGATTATTGGAGGAAGGTGACTTGGTTAGGTTTCTAGGGGCCAGGAGTGTGCTATGGGGGTTCACCGCATCGTCTAGTGTGCCAGAAGACACTGCTATCTTTCCTCATTCACCCGTATTGGTCACCACTCTGACTTCTTCAGCAAGATATAGCTTGGTGTAGACTGTTGCCACAATGCCCTCACTGCCAACTGCCACCGGGGGATGACCAGGATGACAGTTCAGGCATCTCTCTGAGACAGCTGCCAATACCATCCTTGAGTTACTTGCAGAGACTTAGAGAGCCACTGCTAACAGCCATCTTGATAGGAAACAGAACTGTAATTGCTTGGGGAGAAAGACAGGCATTTAGCAGTCGTAAAAGAAAATCTGCCCACCACCAAGCCAAATGCTGCTGTTCTCTTTTCCAGGCTGTCTGTCTGTCCCCCACTCCATCCCTACCCCTCCCCGCTAAGGTGTGCGTGATTCTTTCCTGTTCCTCTTGGGGGAGTGAGTGGGAAGGGGCCTATAGTATTCAGTGCATGTTTTCTGGGGCTTCCAGTCTGATGATCTTGGTGACAGGAGTTGCTGACGGGCTCTGGGGCTGCCCAGCAGCCTGTGACCACGGCCGATCAGCTGGGGGTTCACAGTGCTAGCCACCTTTTCAAAGTAACAGTGGGGAGAGAAAAGGAGTCACAGCAAGTCACCCAAAAGCCTGGCTAGAGGGGGGTAAAGAAACCAATAAGGATCCTCACTTTGTCCCCTCCCTCGGGCATTGTGAGGGTGGCATCCCACCCTGTGTGCTTTGCTATCGTTAGTCTTGGGTTCACAGTCTCCAACCCGCTTCACAGTCCTGTAGCTAGGAAAATGGGTCTTGGACTGCTATCAAAGAAGAACTTTTCAGTCAATAGCACTACAGGTAAGGAAGTCAAGTCTCACTGGGAACCAGTCCTGCCCGTGCCAGTGATGGGGAAGGACAAGGGAGCAAATGCTCAGGTGGCTTGGTTCCTTCCCATGCCCCGCCCCCCTTCTGGCTCTTTCTTTCCTTCCCTTTGCTCTTTCACTTGCTGTGTCTGTCTACCAGACATAGCTCAGGGTAGGAGAGGGAATGTAAGGGCTTGACTAAGCAATCATCACTCTTGCATTTAGCAAACACCCCTCTGCACCCCTCTGCATGTGGAGTACCGTGTATCTGAAGCATGGAAATCACACTTCCTACTTGCTTGTGTTTGGTTAAAGAATTTGGTTCAAGAAGGCTGCAATATCTGGAGCTCTGTCCAGGACTGAATGTGATGTAATATGTGAAAGTACTTGGTATGGTCCCTACCTTCCGAACGACATGTGATGTGCGTTAAAATGATAGCTCGGGAGTGTCTGCCCTATGCTCAGCCTGCACCTCCTGGAGCTCTGGGCCAGGGAAGGAGGGCAGGCTCTGGGTTTGGAAATGCCTCTTTGCTGTATTCCCTAATCAGATCTCAGTCAGATAACAGCTCAGACCTGGGAACATGAGATTTTAATGTGAAATGAATAAGTACCCTGAGACTGGAGCTTGTCACTGCCGAGCATCTGGAATCACTTACAGCTGGGTAAATTCTCTGGGAGTGCAACGCCAGTGAGCAGGGCTTTAAAGGAGGCGCACTGCGCGTTCCTTTTAATGTCTAAACAATCTGATGTTGACAAGCCTTTCACATTAACCCCAAAGTGGCAAAGTTTAAACCCTTTATTATTCAATTCGCTTTGGCAAATCATTTAGAAGCTTAAGAGTTCATATTTACAGGGAAAGGGCTAATCTCTCCCTCTCCTCTCTCTCTCTCTCTCTCTCTCTCTCTCTCTCTTCCCTATGTGTCACTAATGTATGCACATTTATGTTTACTTAGAAGGTTTAAAAGACCTTGAACACCAAGTGAGACTCAGTCTAGTCTAGAGAAAGTAAGTTGATTTTCCCCCTCTCAGGAAGCCTCTAATCTCTTTACAGTACACAGTACATGAACCTTCCAAACCCTGGAAACGCTATCAGATTAACAAATAAGTAAAGAAAAGAAATACAGGAAATGGTTTCCAAATATTATTAGTCTTCATTTGAAATATATTGTCTCTTGGCAGCAAACCCCAACTCTGTGTCATTTTCCTAAGGTTTTGCCCAGAACGTTATGAGGGATTCTGAAGATGGAGAAAGGTTATTTGGGTTTTATAGGGAATTAGAAAATATTGCGGAAGTTAGAAATCTTAACAGTTGAGCCATGCTTAATGACCATCTCTTCAATCTGATGTCAAATAGGCAAAAAAAAAAATAATTAAAGATCTACCTAAAATTTTTATTTATGTGTCTGTATCTGTGTGAGTGTATGTGACTTGTGTGTTGGTGCCTTTAGAGGCTGGAAGAGGCCATCAGATTCCCCTGGAGCTAGAGTTACAGGTGGTTGTGAGCTACCCGATATGGGTGCTGGGAACCAAACACAGATCCTCTGGAAGAGCAGTACACGTTTTTAACTGCTGAGCCATCTCTCCAGCTCCAAATGGGCAAAATCTTCAACATCTCCATTACAGCATGTGCAAAAACATGGAAAAAAGTTGCAAGTGGTTTTTGAGACCTAGAGTCGAGTAATTTAATAATTTTAACCACATCCTTTAAAAGCAACGAAAGCATTTTAATTCTTCTCTATAAAACATTCATGATGCAGGAGCTGAATTTTAGATTTTCATCAGAGGAGAGTTTTAATGTCATTGGATTTGTTCATATTTATGTCAAAGGAGACCTCCGAACTTAGAACACGATCACTTTGACTCGCTCTAGAGCACGAATCACTTTGGAAGTGTTGGTTTGGATCCTCTTGGAAACTCTTATAGAGATGAACACAGCAGTGTAATTTTAACCACAGCTGTTCATCCTTTATATATAATTTTTAACTTTCCCCTGGCAGCTGCGTAGTTGGAGCTTAAACCACAAGTCTCCAGCTTTGCTTAAACAGAATTTCAGATTCTGTCCTCATTTTCTGCTTGTTAATTCTCCTCAGTAATTATGTACATCATGCCAGTTTTCAAAACTCAGGATCCTATCTAGTTACTGTAGAAATGAAAACTTTTTTTGTTTGTTTGTTTGTTTGTTTTGAATGTTGCTTGGGAAACTAAAAAGTCATTTACCCCAATCTTGTAGTTTGGGGTTCGGCAGGAAAAGGGTTAGAGGCGTCTAGAATCTCACATACATAGAAATACTCCCAGGGCTGGGGAGATGGCTCAGTGATGAAGAGCAAACACTACTTGCAGAGGACTTGGATTCAGATCCAGCACCCACGTCGAGTGGCTCACAACCGCTTATGATTCTAGCTCCGGGGAGATCTGATATCTATGGCCTCTGTACCTGTACACAGACATACACACATACACATAATTAAAACCTAAAAGAAAACTTCCTATAGCATTAATTTTAAGGCTGGAAATAAACCAAAGACTGTATACATTGAAATATTTCATTTGATAAAGTCAGTGTATAGACTGGCATATTAATGTCCTGTGTAGCATATGACTCAACTTATAAGTGTGGGGGTGTCTATTTAACCCTGTCATGTTATTTAATCAGGGGACATTTGCATCTGAATTGCAGCAGAAAGAAGTGTTGAGAAAGGGATCACATACTGCTTCCAACGCTTCCCTGCATGACATATGCCTGCGGCGTATTTTCCTAAGACCGCAGATTCCCTACCATCTAAACTTCATGGAGAAGGAAGCCTCTGAGGCCTTTTCACTTTAGCATGATGCAAATTGCTGTAAAATTTGAAACATGTATCGTTTCTTTCATTTTCCTCTGTAGTCCCGGCTCACAGTCTTGAGCAGAGGATATAATTTCCAGTGCGGTAGTTCCTGTGTTAACAGAAGCTTGTAGGGGTTGGATGCGAAGTTTCATTTTCCTTTCATTTCTCTAACTGGGGTGTAGGGTGTTGAAGGAGAAGGATTTGGAGTGGAACCTGACTTTGTGGGCTCCCAGATTTGTGTTTCTGTTTTCGCTTTGAGGTTGTTCTGGAGAATAACAACACCAAAGGTGACGCTGATTGGAGAAATTGATGTCAGCTTAGTAACAAGAGGGGCGGAGCTGCCAGTATCGCGATTGTTCTGGATGAACTATCTGGGATCTGCTGGGAATACTGGGGCCTTGACCCCCTGGTCCTCAAAGTGCTGAGTGTGAAGAAAAAGAAATCTCTCTGGACCTGGGAAGGCACAAATGTCACAGAAATGCAGTGGAAATTTGTATTTTTTTCAGTTAGACTGGCGTTTTGTGTGTGTGTGTGTGTGTGTGTGTGTGTGTGTGTGTGTGTGTGTGTATGTAGAGAGGTGAGGGCTTGGCCGTAAGGAGAATAGAGGCCTGTGCTATTTTGCAGTCCTAGTTTCTGTATTGCTAATATATTTGTATATTGTTAGAGTTTGGAAAAAAAAGGAGAGATTAAATTGTGCATGTTAAGTAACTTAGTTGAATAACTAAATTCTAATTTCTGGTTGGATGTTTGATCTACACTCCAGTAAAACTTCAAACCAAGATTTTTGTTTTACTTACTTTTGGATTTTAGCCACCATCTAATATCCAAATAGGATTTTCCTGAGCAGATATGTGGGCTGTGGAGGTTTTTCCTTTGAAAGCTAGGATACTTCTCCAGCAACAGTCTCAGCACGTCGCAAGTGGCGGGGGGGCGTACCCTAGACTACTTCCATGACTTTTGTTTCTAGGGAAAATCAAGTCTGTAGAGGGAGGTATCTGAGTGCTCAGATCATCAGAGAGGTGACGGGAAGTTGGGGGGTGCCGGCTAGAGCACTGGAGTTGGAGTTCAGGGACCTGGGTTCTCCCCACTTTTTTTTTGGTCTTTGAGAGAGGTCTCCCTCTAACCCTAGCTGGCCTGGGACTGTCTATGTGGACCAGGCTGGCCTTTATCTTGCAGAGATCTGCCCTCCCATGGGCTGGGACATGGCCAGGAGGGATTCTGAAATTCTCATCCCCAAATAAGAACTGTGAAATAGAAGGAAGCAAGTGGGACCCTGTGGCAGCTTTCACAGAGGAGGTGACTGAAGTGGCTGCCTGAGGTCTTAATGGTGGAATCAAGGGATCAGGGACATCAAGGCCGGGTGGTGTGGTGACGCTCCTTTAATCCCAGCACTGGGAGGCAGCACTTATTTGGGGGTGCAAATTTCAGAATCCCTCCTGGGCATGTCCCAGCCCATGGGAGGCTGAGGCAGGCAGATCTCTGCAAAATCAAGGCCAGCCTGGTCCACAGAGTGACTTCCAGGAGGGCTGGGACTAGGGAGACCCTTTATTTTTTTTAAAAGAATTTTCAAGTCTTGTGAGCAGTTTCTACTTGGAGCTGTTGTCATTGGAGATGTGTTGTGCAGACCTTACCTTCTTTGGAAATGAGCAAAGAGCATCCCAAAGGTTTCCCAACACCAAAACCTACTTCGTGGTACCTGCCTGACATTCTAGCACTGGAGAGGTGGAAGCCAGAGAACTCAGGAGTTCAAGGTCACCCTAGACTACAAAGGCACCTAACTACCTTAGACCCTGTCTCAAAAACAGAACAAAAAGGACAAACAAAAATTTTACACTAGCGTTAAGTGGGTAAACGACTCTTACTGAGCAGACAGATTTCCGGTTGGGAGAAGATGTGAGTTGTTTGTTTTTTGCTGTTTTTAAATGGTATCACTTTTCATTAAGATGTGGCTCATAGTTTTAAAAAGCTAAATTAGTTTCGCTTATGATTTCACAAACCTTTGGAAACACCATTGATTCCTAAGTCAGTTTGGAAAGTGTACTCGTACCAAGCCAGTTTGGTAGAAGAGTTCCTTTAAAATACGGCCATAGCAACCAGGCCTCAAAGGGGCAGAAGAGGTGGGAACAGAGCTGAGTGTGGGGGATGGCAGCCGGACAGGGCCAAGAAAGGTGCTTAGCTAAGCGAATAGACCCTCAGTGTTAAAATCCCCCAATACGTATCTTACTGTTTACTTTTTATTTATTCTTTTAAAAGTCTGTGAACGTTCCTATTTACCTGGGAGACCAATTGGCATGGAAAGCAGGCCTGGCTCTCCCGTGTAAATAACAAACGCTCTGCAGATGCCTAAGTGTGCCAGGCCTGGAAATTGCTGCCTCCTGGGTAGAAGACTTTGTGGAGAAGGAATGTGAAACACGTGGTATTGGCGAAGGCAGACCTCCCACCCTTGGAGTGGATGGTGCGTGGGTGGGGCCCAAGGACTGAGGGCCATGTTTGGAAATGCAAGCCCACTTCAACATAATTTAGGAAGAAGGTGCTTTAAAAATGAATGCTCATAATGCTAGAGAGATGGCTCCATCGTTAAGAGCATTCATTGACTGCTTTTGCAGAGGACCTGGGTTCAATTCCGAGCACTTACATGGTGTCTGACAGCTGTCCTTAACTCCAGTTCCAGGGGGATCTGACGACTTCTTCTGACCTCCGTGGGCATTGCATGACATGGGTACATTTACACATATGCAGGCAATATACTGATACTCATAAAATAAAAATAATAAATTAAAAAAAATCAGTGCTCACACTGCCTTCAGTGTACCTGGGACCTGCTTGTTTTTGTGTCAACTGCTACCCTCCCTAACTGTTGTTCAGAACCCAGGCTGGGCTGCCCATGACCTTGCACTTCCCGGGGCGCTTGGTCCTGCTTCCTGCCCAGTGCTTTCTTTCATGCCGACAGGCCCAGTGCACACCACCGTAACACCTGGTCTGGGAGTCACCTAGGAGAGTGGAAGGTATCATTTCACCCTCCAGAGTCCCCCTCCATTCCCAAAATGCCACCAAATCTTCACCTACCTGGATCCACCCCAGACTTATTGTTGGTTACCCCCAATGCCCTCACCTTCTCCACACAGGTGGCTTTTCCCATCAGAGACCCATGGAGAGGGACTGGGTCTCTTGCAGTCCCTGCCCCTCGTGCACCGGAGAGGATGGTGTCCTGCTGTCAGTCTGGGAGAGAGCCTGTAGGATGCAAGGCCCTGAAGCCTGTCTCTGGGTCTCCCCGTGCATTCCCGGGAGCCACTGCTACTGAGCCTGTCCCTGGCGGCCTGGGCTCCTGGGCCCTTGTCAGCTGGAGCTGCCCGCCACCCCCTTGCAGAGTCCTAACCTTTTGATTTAACTTTATTTGCCACAGCAGGACTATCACCAGAAAGGGAACAATACGCCCTCGCCATCTGGCCCCAGCAGCCCGAGGCGCCGGCCGCGCACAGCCGAGGGTCCTCCGAGGGGGCCGCTGTGAGCCAGGAGAGCAGAATCCCACCAGCATACTAGACGGGTGCCCTGTTTTTGTTTTTTTGCAAATCAACCTTTTAAAATCCAGATGCAGGCTGCAGCCGGTGACTCAGAAAACCATAAATAATGCAGCAGGCTTTGCTTGAGGAAAAATAGAAAACACAAAAAGGTATATCTATCATTATGTTTCGCTGGTACAAGCCAGAGATAAAGTCCTGCCTCCCACTGTTCCCCATGATCCTTAAGTAAGTGTGACAGGCATTAACCTATCAATATTAGTGAGTGATTTAATATACTAACCAACATTTGCCTGCAATAATTTCTGTTGTAAACGACTCCTTTTGGGCCCTCCTACCAATAATTCAGGGCTCATAAGTCAGGACCCTGAGGGTGTTGCTTCTCTCTTGCCCTGGGCATCCTTGAGGTCTTTTTTTTTTTTTTTTTGAGGAGAGAGGTCTGGAATGTGTACACACTCTTCCCTTCCTTTGTGCCCCCATCCCACCTCCCTCTGCCCTGATGCCTCTCTGAGAGGCTTTACTCTGGTGACAGGGGACACTGGCTCCAATTTTATCACTTTTTCTGGACACATCGGCCAAAAGTAAAGCTGGGTTTGGGTGGAGAGAATTCTGCATGGATGCTAAGGGCTTGTCAGCTAGATCTGTTGTGAGGTCCCCTCCAAGGGATTTCCTCTGAATGAGACTGAGGAGAGGTAGTGGTTATAAATCCAAGGTGAGCTGTTGGGAGCAAGGGTGGAGTTGGGTCTTGGGAAGCAACGAGCCATTGAAAGTTCCAGAAGAGGAAGAGTGTAAGTTCCGACCCAGGCCAGAGCTAACGGGCCTGTTTTCTGCATCTTACATCCGGTATACTGCCTGTCAGAGGCAGGGTGGGTTCACTTATGCCATCAAATAATGTACCCACTTCAAGAAAGGTGATTGCTTTAGAGTTAAAGGATTTATTAGGAGAGTCTAAAGGGTGGGGAGGGGTTGTCTGGGAGAGACTGAGACCCATCTGGTTTGTTGTGGGTCTTTTTTTATTAGAAGAGAAAAAAAATCTCTCTGTGGGTTCATATGTCTAAGGAGAGCTCAATTAAAGTTATTTGCTGGAGCTTAAAATATGCCCACACCTGCTTCCGCACGAGGCTCGGAGACCGACAGGCACTCCCAGAAGGCGGAGCAGATGACACCTCCTGTCGTGGCACATGGAGGAACAGGGGACAGACATGTCTTCTTGGGTACCACTCCAGGACAGGAGACTTGGAGGTCAATCTGGATTAGCCAATTCCAGGTTTACCTGGAAACTGGAGCCTGCAGACAGCTCTGCTCGGTTAACTATGCTGGCTACACCTGCCTCTGGGGGGGTCACAAGGATTCTTCTTTTCCTGAGTAGGTCAGGAAGAAGGTGGGAGCCAGAAGAAACAACGACAGAGAGGGGCTGGGTCATCTTAACCACCTCTCTGTGTGGCCACTTCCTTGTTGATAATAGGACTCATAAAATCTGTTCCAAAGGCCTGTTGTGAGAATAATAAATAATAACGGCCAACATTTGTTGTGTATTAGACCCTGAACTAAGCCTGCTTAACACATCATCCTGTGGACGCTTACTATAACCCCAAGAAATAGGTAATGTTGTCATTTGCAGTTTATAGATGAGGACATTGGTGCCAGAGAGATGGAATTCCCTGTTGTGGTTGCTCAGCTCCATCTGGCCCCCAAAACTGTGCTTTCAGCTACCCCACCTCAGAGGGGCAAGAGAGCTTCGATAGTGTGAACTTGCTGTACTCTGGGAAGTGCTCTGGCTGAGCAAACACGAGACTGCTCTCAGCAGGGCACTTCCCCCCAGAGTCTGGGATATAGCGCAGTCACTAGAGTACCTGCCTAGCACGGGTAAGGCTCTGAGTTCAATTCCTAGAACCTCACGAACCAGGCATGGCGGCAAACACTTGTAATCCTAGCACTTGGGGGTAGAAGGAGGATCAGGAGTTCAAGGTCAACAACAAAAGCCAAAACAACAACAACAACAAAATCTTTAAAATAACAAATAAAGACCATCCTTTGAGGACCAGTGCTTGAGCATGTTGGCACCCAAGTTTCCTGCAGATTCTGAGGCCCAGCTTGGAGCTCACAGGGACCACTGCCCCATTCCCTGTTCTCAGAAGCGCAAGGAAGTCAGCAGAGACGGTGTGTTCAGAACAGGTGACAGGTTTCGGGGTTTCCGTTCTTCCTCATGGAGCCTGCTGAACTCTATCCCAGGCTGTGCTCTAGAACTGGAGCCCGTTCCAGACACTGGGGAGCAATCCACGCAGACGGGAATTCGCCAGCTTTCAGTAATGAGTGTTCTTAACCAGATCCGAGCCTCCATCTTTTCAGAGATTCTTTGTTCTCTGAGGGTTGACTTAAAAGTGTCTTAAGAGAAGAAATTTCTGATATGGAGGAATTCTGAGACCAGCAGAGGCTAAATCTCCACTTCAAATGTATGTTTTTTGAGCAATTCTCTGAGATTCTTTTTCTTTTCTTGCCATGAAGTTTAAAGGTTTTTTTTGTTTTGTTTTTTTTAATGTGCTGAAATACATATACAATGAAATTTGCATCCTGGCCATCCATCAGCACAGTGTGTTAAGTGCATTCACAAGGTCAGTTAACCAACACTGCAGCCCACTTTAGGACTTCTCCATTCCATGACACTAGAATATCACCATAATCCCTTTCCCCATTTCTTTCTTACCATTTGTGACCAATTTCCTGTCTCTGTGAATCTGACTTCTCCGGATGCCCCACATAGCTGGAGTTATGCAATGATTTCAAGGGTGGCTCATTCCACTCAGCCATCTTAGAGCATGTAAAAAAAGTCTTCCTTTTTAAAGGCTAAATAATATTCCACTGTATGGTTATCACCCTTTATTCTTCCATCTGTGAGTTGACACTTTCATCTCTTAGGTGCTGTGAACATTGCTTCTGTGAACATGGATGTATAAACTTAATTTCTTTGAGGGAGAGCCTTAGATGCAGAATGATTAAATCATGAACCACTGAGATTCTCGTGTAGCCATCAAATGTTCTGGCCTTCATTCAATAGTCCATCATTTTCATTTTATAGAAAAAGTACTCATTGTAATCTCTATTTTGGTACTTTTTTTTTTGTCCCGATTCATCTCGTTAAGCTGTATACATTAAGTAAATACTGAACGTGTACACAGAGAACACATGTGTACATGGGGTATATACTAGGTGCTGTTAGGTGTTTTATTGAGCTGTGGGATGCTTCGCTTTTTCTGTTGTTTTGCAGTGCTGGGAACAGACCCCAGGACCTCATCTGCTAAACAAGCACTCAACCACTAAGCTACATTCCCAGGCCTTACTTAGTCTTTACAGTGGATCTGCTGTGAGTCAGGTTCTATGATATCTTATTTTACATTTGCATGTACTGAAGCTGACAGAAGTTAAGAAAGTTGTCCCCATTAATAAGTGCAAGGACATGAACTTGAGCCAGGTGTTCTGTCTCCCAGAGCTGTGGTCTAAACAGTTGCTCTTCACATTTCACAGAAACTATCTAAAGAGCTTAGTCGCTACCCCCCCCCGCCCCCAACACTCCACAACTCTGGACTCAAGAAAAATCAAGCTTTGTTTTCTTGTGACTTTTTACTTTTAAAGCAGAACTGCAGTCTTCAAAGCTCTCTGTCTTCAGCAATGATGCAATAAACATAAGCTATTGTTTCCTCTTCAGGCTCCACCCAGTGTCAGCTTGCCCTTAGCAGCATGCTGCCTGAACCATTAATTGAAGATTTGACTTCCCCAGTACAGAACCATCTATATCTTTTTCTTTATCACAGAAGATGAGTTTATTCATTAGCCTTTTCTTCCTTGTCTACTTCAGGTGTATGTACTACAGTTTACCTGACTGCTTTTCCTAACATCCACTGTCATTCTGGGTGCTAGGAGTTCCATACATTCAGGGATGGTGTCTGGGTAGGCCATCTAGTGACAGTCCATAGGAAAAGTTCTCTGGAAAATATATCAGGGAGGTCTCAGGGCTTGCTGCAGTGCAGGTCCACTGGCTTTGTCTGAGGGAATTTTCCTGGTCTTGTCCAGCCCAGCATGTTGGCAGTCTGGATTTGAGGACAAAGGGTTGGGATCGCTCACCTGACTTGCTTTAGTGACATGCTTCTCAGTCACATGGAAAGGGGTGAACAGTGACAATGCTGGGCAGAGCAGAATTAATCTTTTTCCAGAAACCCAAGTCAGCTTCTCATTGGAATTTTGGGAAAGAATTCTGCCTTGCAGACAGTGAGAGCCCCATGGTTCCTAATCAGTGGAGTGGACTAGGGCTCTCTTGGAGTCAGCATGGCCCACTCACTTCTCTTCTGGAAACTCTGTGTGAATGTGTTGCTGCTCTGGTTTGCAAGGGTGCAGATCAGAGTGGTATCTTGGTACAAGTAATTCCTTTACATCCCACGGCGTCCCCGGAGCAGGCTCTCAGGTGCTGTGGGGACAGTCTAAAGGAAGGCAGCCTAAACCATATGGCCACACCTTTCCCTTCCTCTCCCTTTCTTCATCTCCTTGGGGTCAGGAGCAGCTGTGAGGGATTCCATAGCATGCATGTGTTCTTAGAACCCTCACAGCTCCCTCCCTGGCTTGGAAAAGCATTGCTGTCCCAGAGGCCCAGACCTTGGGCTGGAGCCATCTTTCCCTACAAGAGTCAGCCAGCCCCACCTGGGATGGGCTGGAATATGTGCCTAAGATAGGGATTGCTGGAAATCCTCTCTCTTCAGCTCTTTCACATAGCTCTCTTGCAAATGGTCTCTATTGATCAGTCAGGGAGGGGACCCTCGTCCACATCTAGCTGTCCCTGAGCAAGGTGAGCCATATCCACAGAGCACACGAGCCACAGTAGTCTGTATCTGAGAGCAGAAACACTTTGCTCATGCCCAGTTAGATGCGACCATGCTGCCTGAGGTCAGGAGCACACCACTGTTCACAAGCCTTCTTGGTTCTCCACTGTGGGGGACAGGCATGGCCTGCAAAAGACTGTGGACTTGAGGGTCCCACAATGAGTTTGTAGGTGGGGAAGTCTCCTCCAGCAGAAACTCTAGTATCCACTGGCGGCTTTCACAGCAAGTATCACTTCTTCTCTTCAGTTGGACTATTAGGGTTCAGTCAAGGTTGGTTCCATCTCTGGTGTCTGCTGTCTCCTGCTGAAAGTTGACGCTCGATTTTCTTGTACTCACTTTCCGTTTCTTATATTATTTCTGGAAACTGAAAAAGTAAAAGCACGCTCTGCTTCCAAACTTGTTAGCATTTCTCTGCATGGTGGAACTGGACTCTGTGTTGCTCTTGTTAGTGGGCTAGATGGGATCAAAAGCACAGAGTCTGCACAGAAGCAAAGCAGAATACAGCCAGATCTGTCAGTGAGTGCTTTTAATGTTGCTTAACAAAATATGTTACACTAAATCTTTATAGACTGAGTAAGTACTCAGAGTTCCAACAAAGTCAACCAGGTAAACATCACTCTTATGGGAAAGAAGATTCCATGTGGTTGGGGCAGGGTTGTAATGAAAAGACCATGGAAATATAGAAGGTTATTGACCCTGAGAAATGATTTGTATCTGCTATATATCTGCATATATGTAAATGTATATGCATATCATCTAATGGCAAATGTTTGGTGGTGGAAGAGAGACTGGTATTTCTCATCTTTAATTATAAATTAATGTGCTGATACTTCAGGTATACAGTTCCATCAATTATTGATGCCGGCCTGGCTATAGGAACCAGTAAAGAAAACAGGGATAAAAGTTAGTATTGTAGAGAGGAGGCATGAATTTCTACATCCCCTGAGTGTGTGTGTGTGTGTGTGTGTGTGTGTGTGTGTGATATGTAAGCGCACACACACACGTTCGTGTAGAAAACCCAATTTACCTTTACAGCCATTATCTACCAGTCTGGAGATTTTTTCGTGACGCCCTTGGACAGCAGCTTTGTCCAGAGTGCATACCTTCATAATGTGCATGTTAACGTTAAATGGTTTTTAATATTCTACATATGGTTTCATAGTTTTAAGTCTCCTCTCTGGGAATGAACAGGGCTGTGGTATTGTGATGAATAGTGGACTGTGTCCAGGACACCCACTTACTTCCCTACATATCAAACATGTGGTGCTCCCATTAGATGGGGGCTGCACTCTAGAGATTACAGTTGTCCTATCTAATCCAGCCCTGTTTGGGTCCCTTGGCCCTGGATTGAGAGAGAGACATTGTTCTCAGACATTCTTCTTTTAATTAAATGCAGTAGATATGTCACGTCCATGAAATAGTCCAGGTCTGTTTGCACATCTGTGGCCACGTTCTCCTCCTCCTCCTCGACTTCCATTTGGTGTCTTGGAAAGAAAATCAAGCTTAAATGTATTCTTGGATTAATTGATTGGTTGTGTGCAATTGGCCCGGACAGCTTAGATATCATCTTAATATTTTCATTTCTATTTGTGGCAGAATGTTTCCTCCCATTGCTCTTTGCAGACGCTCACAGAGGCTCTCACAGTCCTTTTCCAATGACTGGTTTGAATACAGTGTCTCATTCAGGGTGGTTCAACCAACTTTACACACACATTCCCATTTGTGCGAGGGTTGAGGGGGGCGTTGGAGAACTTTCAGGTGCGGGGACATGGCCGTGTGTGCTTTAAGCTTTAATTTGCTGGGCTAATTTGCTAATTAATCCTATGGCTACAAAGGACTCTGAAGAACCGTCTATGCTAGGCAGCCCTGCCTCGGTTAGAAAGGCAACCTGATATCTGGTAAATTTCTCCATTCAATTATAATTTTAAAATACTGGAGTAAACTCTCAGCAATTCACAGGAGGCTAAGCTAGGGCCCCATTAGAAGGGTACTACAAGTAAACATTATTAATTATAAAAAATTGCCTAAATTAGATTTTTTTCACACCTGCTTCTTGCTTAATTAGCTAGCAATCCACATATTCCATTCAGTTGAACTCTTACTATTTATTCAAGCGTACTTGACATTAACATACTGTTTGATGTTTGATATCCTCAGTTTTAATTTAACCACATGACAACAAATGGTGTTTATGAAATACCAGTGAGCTGGAAAAATATCATGTGTTAGGGCTGCACATGGGAGGGAATAGAGAGTTTTTCTTTAGAAAGAGCTTGAAGGCAGTAAGAGACGGAGACCTTTATTTTCTTTTCATTTCTCCGTGCTTTCCTCTCTGCTCTCTATCACACCTTGTCAGAGGGCTGAAGATCCTGCACCGACAGCACTGAGCCACTGTACAGAATACCCTGCTGACATTCCTGATGGACTAAGTGCTGTCCCGTGTTGGCAGTGGGGAAGGGTGTCATAGAATTAATTATGCACATCTTAGAGACACCATAAGTTTTCTTTGTGTGTGCATGTATGAATGCACGTGTGTGCACATGCATGTGGAGGCCAGAGGTTGACCTAGAATGTCTTCCTCTACTGTTCTCCACCTTATATTTTGAGATGGGGTTTCTCACTGAACCCGGAGCCTGCCAATTTGGCTAGACCGACTTGTCCAGTGAGCCCCAAGAACCCTTCTGTCTTTGCTTGGCTCTGGGATTAGAGGTGCGTGCTTCCATGTTCAGTCTTTATGTGGGTTCTGGGGACTGAAGTCAGGTCCTTATGCTTGTGTGGCAAGCGTTTTACTAACAGCTATCCCTGCCCTCCCCCCACCGTTGTTTGGAGACTCGTGAGGAAAGCAGGTAATGAGGATCTTACAGGTGCACGCAGCCATCTGGTGTCAGAGGGGAGCAAAATGCTATGTAGAGACCAATGGCTGTGTCTTGATCTTCATCACAGAGTCACTTCCCAGGGTTTGCCCGAGCCATGGTGATCAGATGACCCCAGGATTAGACCTGCCCCGAGCACATGTGTGTTGTCACTTCACCACCTACAGGTCCCATGTCATGCGTATAAAAGAGGTTTAACAAGCAGGAACAGGCTACCCACATTAAAAATAAACCTGCCAACAAGGTCCTGGACCTGTTTTCCTGAGACCCCATGTGTAATCGCCTTTATTCCTTATTTTCCCCGACCCTTCCGAGAGAGCCACTTGAGGGAGACATGGATGTGATTCCTTTGGCCACTTTATAATTTGAGTACCTGGTGATGAAACTCAGCGCAGAAAATTCCCGGGCTGAGAGACAAAGGAGAAAATTGTCTCCATAATGTATTGATTCTGACTAATGACAAACTTGTTGTAGAGGATTCGGATTGATAGCTGCTGGCTTGTCTCCAGGAAGACACCATGTTCCATCTGACTCTGATCAAACTCTCTGTAAATCATTTTGAACTTGGGTCCTGCAGATTTTGTGTTCGCACCGCAGAGCTGTGGCTTGGATTTGACATCATTATTCTTCATTGGGCTCTTTGTTTAAGAGCCACTTAAAATTTTTTTGGCTGCCAGTGAATAGGGAAGCTTGTTAGCTGAGGAAAACATGTTGATGTCACACACTTGCAGGATTTGGGTTTTCTTTTTTTCAGTTTTGGTCAGACTTTGTGGATTCAAGAAAGTGTGTGGTGGTCTACATAATGAATGGTGTTTTAGGTTCAGAGGCTAGATCTGGATAATAGTGGAACATTGACCCCAGGCGTCTGACATCTCTAGGGACTCAGAATATTTATACTGAGGCAAATAGTCTTTGCTTCTGGAGAGCTTTTTTATCCTGGGACTGTTATCTGAGATAGCCCTTTGACAACTGGGCCCACAGAAAATCAGGTGCTCCAAAGAGCTGCCCGCACCAACACCCTGTGCTCATGTGCTTCCAGTCTTCAATGAAATGGGTCTTAGATAGAATTCTGAAGCAAGATTCGGGTCCCCCTCTTGTCTCATTGTTTAACCCTTCATGTACTGGCATATATTTGAGTGGAGAGGTCAACAAGTGTGATTTGTGTTTGGTGTTCAGAGTGCATTTCCCCTGCGGTTAACACTAAGTGGCTACTGCAGTGACCTGGTAATCATTATGCCCAGATCCA
Organism: Eospalax fontanierii; assembly: GCA_035773235.1. Lineage (NCBI taxonomy): Eukaryota > Metazoa > Chordata > Mammalia > Rodentia > Spalacidae > Eospalax > Eospalax fontanierii. The sequence continues at coordinate 53,370,765 of CM069542.1, read as the reverse complement.
CTGGGTGAGGGGAATTCCAGAATTAGAGTAAACATGATTTAACTTACATGTTTTTCGAGATAGTTTGAAAAGGCTGTAATCTTTAGAAAGAGATTTTTTAAAGAAGATTAATTTTATTTTCATTTATATGCATGAATGTGCGCCCATGTGTGAGTATGTACACATGTGAGAAGCTGCCTATAGAGGCCAGAAGGGGGCATCAGATCCTTTGGAGCTGGAGTTACGGGAAGTTGTGAGCTGCCTGATGTGGGTACTGGGAACCAGACTTGGTCCTCTGCAACAGCACCACAGGCTGAGCCACTTCGCCAATCCCGAGAAAGATGTTTTTTAAAAGATGAGCTTTTAACTTAATACAAATAATAACAACAGTATCTTTGACCTGGAGAGGGCACAGAGCACCACTCAGTTCCTCCCCCACCCATTTTCATCTGTTTGCTGTGCATCGGCCCTTTCCAACAAGACTCATAATTTTCTATTCAAAAACACTTTTTTGGATCAGTGTAGCAGTCAGCACAATGGAGTGGCATTTCTGTGTTGTCGATTATTTGAAATGTCCCACATAGAGCAAATCATAAGATTCATCTTAATTATGCCAGGGCAATTAAATTCCTGTCTTTCAAGTTTCAGATTTTCTATTATGGAAAAGATTCAAACACATAGAAAAATCAGGCAAACATAATAGATTCATGAACCAGATCATTCAAACTTGCCACATATATTACAGCTTTCTTTTTGAATTTTTAATTGTAATCTGCTATGTTCTATTTTGTATGATTCAGTGTAACATAGAGTGCATGTAAAGCCACATGTCACTTAACAAGAGGGAAAGACTCTGAGAAGCTTGGCGGTTTCATCATTGTAGAAATACTGCAGAGTGTACTGATGCAACTCAGTTACAATGTCACTAGGTGATATAATGTAGGGGCACTATCATTCAGGGGTCTCTCATAGACCAAAGCATCCTTATGTGGTGGGTGGCTGTGTACATACATACATATGTCTCTTCCCCACCACATGTCGTATATGAAACGAACTCTGAGTTTGGGGAGGGGTGTTTTTTTATTAATTCATATATTATAAGTACACATGTACTCTTTTTGCATACATGTAAATATTTATAGATTTATGAATATGTACGTATAACAGCATTATCTTCATCCATGGTGTCTAAATCAGGGGAGTTGGAAGAAATGAGAAAGATATCTTTAAGCAGATGAATTAATTTCATATTATAGTCTGGCTTTCTGGAGAATCTACCAGTGATTCTTCTAGGAAGAATTCTCACCACTCCAACAACTCCATCTTCCAGGAGAACTTGCAATGATATTCTAGGGAAGAGAAAATGTCAGTGAGTAAAGATACACAAAGGGTTTCAATGGACTGTTTCTTCTTTCATTAATTCACTTAGTGTGAGAAATAGCTATGGGTATTCCTGAACAAAGCAGAAAATGGACAGCAAACCAAATCTTTCCGGTGGGGATGCGACAAATGACACCCCACAATTTTAAGCCCTCATTTGTTTATTATCCTGGAGAGCTTTGGTAAATATTTATTCTGGCCATCTACTTGTGCATTTGCATGTGAAGTTTATTTTCAAAGGCTGTGGTTTTGCTTTGCCTTCTGTCCTTGGAACAATGGGTGGCCAGTACTGGCTGCTTTATAATCCTGCTGTGGGGGCTTTCTGCCTTGACAGTGTGTGTGTGTGTGAGAGAGAGAGAGAGAGAGAGAGAGAGAGAGAGAGAGAGAGAAGCACTGCGGGTTCTGTAGGAAGAATGGATTCTTACATGTGGAATTCTGCTTCTTTAAAATAGCCTGCCTGGTGACGCTAGACACACAGGAGCTCAGGCCAGATGGAGTGCTTTGGCATCTGTGAGCCAGGGCTGCGGCTCTCTGCCATGCCTGCAGACCCCAGGGCTGCAGAGAAGGTGGAGGCAGATTCTGCTCAGGGTCTACGGGAGGCCAATGAAATTTTTCCTGCTCCTGGCCTTCATAGACACTTGAAGATCTTTGTTTTAGGGAATAGAGAGGCTTTCCTGACCACAAGAGGCAACTGTACCTGGATCTGAATGATTTGGTGGTGTTCTCTCTCAAGCTTGCCTGTGGGCATGTCCTTGACCTGCTGGTTTCTCATGTGTAGAATGGGGCCTTGCTACCTAACTTACCCTCATTGCTGTTCTTGAGTTGAACCTTCCAGATGCTCACATGCAAACACACACAGAGATTAAAGGATCCGACTTGGAGAAATGTGCTCAGGTCCTTCAACCACACAAATGTGAGTTACTCTGTCACAGAGACGGTTGGCCTGCTTCGGGTCAAGAAGATGCAAGTAGGGGCTAGAGAGATGACTCTATGGTTAAGAACACCAATTTGTCTTACAGAAGACCTGGTTTTGGTTCTCAGCATCCACACGGTGGCCGACATCTCTTCGTAGCTCTGCTTCCAGGGAATCCAAGGCCCTCTTCTGGCCTCCAAAAAAAGCACATGAGTGCGCTTTCATACAGGCAGTTGAAACATTCATACACATAAAATACAAAGATATGAAGACGGGAGAGATGGCTCAGTGGTTAAGAGCACTAGCTGCTCTTGCAGAGGACTGGGGTTTGATTCCCAGCACCCACATGGTGGCTCACAACCGTCTTTAACTTCAGTTCAAGGGATTCGACACCCTCTTCTGACTTCTGTGGGCACTGCATGAAACCAGTGCAGCTACCTAGTGCAGTCAATACATTCGAACGTAGTAGAATTAAAAAAAAGTACAAGCCATCTCTGTTCTATTGGAAGAATGAGTTTGATCTTAAAATCTGAATAACATGAATAGATGAAAACTCATGTTTTTGAGGTTCATTGTGCATCTGGGCCCTGAAATCATGTAAGAAGACTTCTCTTTGCCTGTCTGTGGTGTCATGTGTTGCTACTGTGCAAGCTGGGAAAGGAGAATGTGTCACTCTTTGTAGGGTGTAAGTTTGCTGCTCCAAAGAAGGAACACAGCCTGGGAGAATCCAGGGCCAGGAGCCAAGGGTCTGAGGGTTATAAATCAACCCCAAAGAGGTGTGATTCCAGAGGGTCAGCCCTACAGATAGTGCAGGGTCTGCTGCAGAGACGAGTCAGAGGAGGGATGTGCAGAGATTGCCACTGCCCCTTCAGCTTTAGTGACAGATGGCGATTTTCTTTTCTTGCATTTTTGAAATTTTACTTAGGAAGTATCTGTATTCTGGACTCTCTGCCTGTCCATTTTGGATGCTGTTTTGGAGACAGGGTGGGAAGAGACCAACTTAGGTTATGAACTTGAAAGGGAAAGGCTTGGAGACAGCACTGGGGATCAGACGTGTCGGGATCTGAGACACAAGGATTTGCACTGACTATGGAATTGGCTGTGGTGTAGAGGCCAGGGCTGGCAGTTGAGTGATGGACTTACGAAAAACAAAACAAAACCTGCGATTTCCCCAGACAACAGGCTCGAACCAATCCCACCACTAGAAGGAAGATGGCGGCCACCTTTCACACTACTGTTCATTTGCTTACAGAAGGTTATGTCACTGCTGAGAAGGCCCCCCTGGCAGTCAGAAAAATACTCCAAATTGTTCCTGGCTAAGCAGAGCCACCCAATGCAAGGGAGAGTTTTCTATGCCTAAGAAATACCAAGGAGCTGCGCTCCCTTCCCCCATCAAGTCTATGTTCAGCTCAACCGTCTTCTTTTTTAAAGAAATTATTTTATTATTTTTTTGTGTGTGAGGGTAATGCATGTAGGTAGGTATACCCATGTAGTGCAGTGCCCGAGGAGGTCAGAAGTGGGTATTGGATCCCCTGGGACTGGAGTTACAGATGGTTGTCAGCTACCATGTGGGTGCCGGGAATTGAACCCAGGTCCTCTGCAAGAGCAGCCACTGCTCTTAACCACTGAGCCATCTCTCCAGCCCCATAACTCAACCTTCTTACTTGACCTTTCACTGAGCATCAGGTGATGAAATTCACAAAGACCTGGTCCTGGTAGGCATTTATCACAGACTCAGGTGGGCCATGTCATCAAGAGCAGGGTAGAGAAAGCTTTCTGATTCTGTTTTATTATTCCTCCTGAAACCAAACTGGAAAGAGGCAACTTCAGTTCGACTGGAGCAATAACAAAGCCAGACCTGCTGGGTCACCATATGTGAGGTAAAGTTCTCTTGGGCCTTAGTATACACACCAAGGGAGTGACACACAAAAAAGGAAAGAACAGGCCTACTGGCAACCGTCCTTAGGTAGTATAAACAACGGCTAGTCACTGGCATGGAGCGGAGGCTCAGATTCCAATACACTCAATGGGGAGCCTTCCTTAAAAAATTACAAGAAGCTGGGTTGGAGTTGGTCCATGCTGGGAAAGGGAGAAGAAGCAAAAACAAGAGTAAATGGATGGAAATTAAGCAGCAGGAAATAGGGATTTGGCACAAAGTTGGAATTTGAAACTGCAGAGAGGTGTCAGTGATAAGGTTGTATAGAGTTTCTGGCCAAAAACAGAGGGAAGGAATGCAGATGTGTTCCTTGAAAAAAGTGCAGATGGCCGAAGGAGCAGGAAGAAAGGATACCGGGAAGTTGTAGTGAGTGGAGGTGCATTTATGTTCAAGCAAGGCTTTCAGAATTATTCTCCCTGCATGTCTGGATGAAATGCCAGGTTGGTTCACATTGTTCCGATGTACGGAGATGAAGAAGGCAGGCTTTATTTACCTTTACCTTTTCTTGCTCTGGGCAGTCTGGGTTGTTTCGTATGGGAGGTTTCAGAACAGCACCGAGCAGCTGGGACCAGGTGTGTGTTTTGGGCTAGAGTCTGCCCAGTTCTTCGGTTAGAAATATCTGGGATATCTCTGAAGAGCCTATTATTGTGTGGGTTCATTTACTGAGAGGGGAGTTCAGGAGAAGACCTGCAGCACAGGGCTCTGACAAGCCCACCTTCTCCACTGACTGCGAAGAAGCCTGGCCTTTTGGGTCCTGCCCATGTCCCTGTTCCCATGTTAGTGTTAGCTTGGATTGCTCCTGGGCACAACTTTAAACTGACCTGATAACCAGGAGTTCAAATACTGTGGAAATGGGCTTGTGTCACAGAAGGTTGAGCTTCGTCTCTGCAGCTGTGGAGGCTCCTGAAGTTCATTTTCCTTGATGTAGCCAACAAGGGTTCCACAGGCAGTGAGTATGAAAGGCAGGTGGGGTGGCAGTGAGGGTGTGGTGGGTCTTGTGTTCTGAGTCAGGAGGTGGGACTCCCAATATAGTCACTCAGGTGTCCCTCCTTCCGTCTCAGTTTCTTAAGCTACCAATGGAACTGATGGTGAACACACCGTGTGTTTTAGAATCATTGTTTGGAGGGGCAGAGTGTATGAAAGTGCTTTGTTTATCTCCTGCAAAGTGCCATCCTGGTCCTCATCTATGTTGCAGAAAGAGGTGCTCTTGAAGAGGAAGTAACAGTTTCAGCAAAGAAGCAAGATATTATGAGCTGGACATAAAATATTCCTGCTATAATTTTTCTTGAAAAGTGTAAAAGGGAGTGCTTGTTACCCTCCATCCTGTGTTTCAAAATTCTTGGAAAGCGCAGCATTAAGTGGGACTCTTACTAAGTATTTCCAATGGATCGATTACAGATACCAACAAGCACATGGAGCAAACCAGATTCGTCAATCTGGTTTCTGCCACTTGATGAGCAGCGTTTCCTTGGGGGATAAGCACAAATGTCATGTTTTCTATATCAACGTTGTTGACATAATAGTCTGGATTACATTCAAGTCTGATTGTGTGTCGCCTTGGGAGAGTACTGTTTAAATGTTAGCACTGAAGAATGAAAATTAAGTGAGGCTTGGAGGGTGAGTGACCATTAAAATATCCCTGTCACAGCATGACACCTGCCCTGTGCAGTTCTGGCCCTTCCTTATTCTCCTTTTTCTGATGGTTCTGGGTCAGAAATACTGGCCTCCTCCTCCTCCCCCAGTAAGGCCCCGATCTATGCATTGTAAACATTTCAAATCATGCTTATGGGGAGAGGGGTACACTAACAACTCAATTCTTTTTTGTGTATGATTTATTTTTAGTGTTAATTGTGTGTGTGTGTGTGTGTGTGTGTGTGTGTGTGTGTGCATGTGTGGGCTTCTGCACATGAGTGCAGTACCCATGGAGGTCAGAAGAGGGCATTAGATCTCTTGGAGCTAGAGTTAAAGGATCTGATCCTGGTTACTGGGAACTGGATTTGGGTCCATTACAAGAGCAGCACGTGCTTGAATCTGCTGAACCCTCTCTCCAGTCCCTAGTACCTCAAGACTTTACATACCTCACCAAACAAAAGTACCCTTAAGCATACCTAAAAGGGAAGGGCTTCTTCCCTACTACACTATAGGGTACCGTGTAGCCCAGGCTGACCTAGAAGTTACTAGAATGGCCTCCTGCATCCACCTCCAAAATGCTAAGCTTATTAGATGTGTACCACCATGGCTATTTTATGTGATGCTGGGAATCAAACCCAGGACTTTAATGCATGCCAAGCTAACACTTTAACCTTTATCCCCAGGGTCAGGAGAGCTTCTAAAGGACTTTGGCTTGCTATACACACATAGGAACACCTTGTACCAAGCCTGTGGCTTATGCTATTAGGAGTCTAAGCATTTGACTCTTCTAAGGTCTTTTTATTCTTTTCTTCTGTTTATTATATTTACATTTTTTTGATTTATTTGTTTTTATTTTATGAATGTGTATTTTGTCTGTATGTGAATGTACCCAGGAATGCAATATCTTCAGAGGCCAGAAGAGGGCATCAGATCCCCTGGAACTGGAGTTACAGATAGTTATTAGCTGCCGTATGGGTGCTGGGAACCAAGCCAGAGTCCTCTGCCAGAGTAGCCAGTGCTTTTAACTTCTGAGCCGGCTCTGCAGTGGTCGCTTCTTATCTTTTAATTCTTCTTGTACTGTATAAAAGTGTAGAAAAATGTTAGGTTAATATTTGAAACTATTTTCATGAAAATCTGCTTTCATGATTATACAAGTGCATGTATTAGTAAGCATGTTAGTCAAGGTTTACTAAATCTCTGTTAGGTCCTTCATTTTTAAGTCCTCAAAATACTTAGTGTCTTACAAAATGTATAGTGGCACCCTCAGAATGTGCCCAGACTATCTCCCTCTGCCCCAGGTCACCCTACTATTGATGGCTTTCTTCTCTCACCTCCACCACCGAAAAGGGCCCCAGCTGTCATCCTGCCCCAGGTCCTTCCGAGTCCCCAGAACTCACTTTCTAGACAACACATTTGGCTTCTCCCTGAAGCTCTGGCAACAGCTTTGCACCCAGCACTGGCAGGACCCTTGTCCTTGTCATCTAAGCTAAGGTTCTGTCACCTGGGTCACTGCCCAGTGACCTACCCTGACTTGCTGGCATTCTCTACAGCTGGCTACCAACACAGTGCCCTCTTCTGTGAGCCTTCTCTGATCTTTCCAGCACCCTGTGGCTCAAGGGTGTCTTATTTGTATTTCCTCGTGAGCTGGCACGTGTGTTTGTCCTCACAGCAGAGGCCTTGGGTCCCCAGACCACCACAGTCACAAAGAGGCACCAGTCTGCCTTCGCAGAGGCAGTGAGTCATTTGGGAAGACAGCCATGTTGTAATTAAAGATGCAATGAGCCCTTGAGTCCTCCAGAACTCTGGGGTGCTATGGCTGCAATAGCCAGGGGTCCCCACTGGTATGGAGAGAGGGTGTGAACTGGAGGCCTTCAGGCTCCAAGGGCTGGGGCTGCTCTGGAGGTGGAAGAGGACTGGGAAGAAAGCCTTGAACTGTAGGGCAGTTTTAACAACGATGGGGAAATGTCACGGGGTGCGGTGGGAAGAGTTGTGTGTGTCTGACAATGACTCTTTCTTCCCTGTTGATCCTTCACTTAAGGCCATAAAGGGATACATAGAGATAAATATGTTCTTCAATGTCTCAGAGCACTTGTGAGAATCAAGACTCACTGCCCTGCCTGTGAGGATCTTTCTGCATGTCTATATACCTGGGCAAGCAGGAACACTTTGACTGGCTGATAGCAGACACTGTCAGCAGCAGGCTGGTTAGGGGCTCTCTGTGCCCAAGGAGGTCATATACCACAGGAGTAAAACCCCAGTGGTCCCACTCTGGGATGCAGGGATCCTGTGCCCCCCAGAACCCAGGGTCCACAGAGCCTGGTTTGGGTCCCCACATGTCCCATTGTCACCCTTCCTCCGCCAGAACTATTTTGAGTCTCTTCTGTCATCCTCTCCCACACAACCCCCTAATATGACTAGAAGATAGCTACTTGGCTCTAACATATGTTCTTATAATTATGTTGCTAGCATGATAGATTATTTGTTCAACTCCTTTTTTTTTGAGTCCCAGCTCCATGTAGCAAGACTAAGGAGCTTGTTTAAATGAAGAGATACTAACACACCCTGACAGCATCTTGTTGAAAAAAAAAGAAAGAAAACAGAAAGGCCTCAGCCTTTAAGGGGTTTCAAATCTGCATCCCATCTGTTTGATATGTACCTTAATGTGCTTCTTCAGGGAGGTTGACTCTCCAAGCAGCTGAAGGGGCATTCCAGACTCTGTCTACTGTCTGTCTTTGACCAGAGAGCAGGGGCCTGACGGTCCAGCCCTATGCCATGTCCTTCTGCTCAGGAATTATTGTCACTTTTGGGTGGTGCTCGGTGAGCAGGTCTAGGGCAGGACAGTACTTCATCTGCTGTGGTCTCCAAGTCCTGGGGCCACCTTCTCTGATCGGGGATGGGGAGTCTGGAGCTCTGAGTACAGTGTCTTGCTAAGACTGAACTAGAGTTAGGGAAGATCAAGACCCCAGGTCACTGGCCTGGCTTTGAGCTCGGTGTCTTTCCCCCTCTACAGAATGAGTCATGGTGGAAGGCTGATGGAAATGGTTCCCCCAGCCAGTCCAGGAGGCAGGTAGAGGTCTGCAGCTAGTCTAGGGAGGGGTGAACGCCCTGTCTCTGTCCTGACTAAATTTAGGAAATTAGTTAAATCCAATAAGTGATCTATCATTATTTTAAGAAAAAAGTCTTTTCATTAATTCCTTCAGTTATCCACTCAGCCAACATTTACTGTGTCTAGATGATATGTCAGCAATTGAGATCCTATGATCAACCCAACTGAATTGTCATCCTCTGGGGCTTTCCCATGGAGGGGACTGGACTCCTCAGTCAGAAAGCCTTTGTGACCCAGTCACTATAGTAAGAAGCACCATGTACATTGCAATGAGAAGTAGACAGCTTCATGGGGGCACAGCCTTACCCCAGGCCTCGTAGGGCTGTGGAGCAGAGGAATGCCTCTTTCCTTTCACAGAGCACTTTCTTGCTCTGTAACTGGGGTGGGTGGTTCCTAAGAAGTTTGTTTTCCTTTATTCACATCCTAAGAAAAGGAAATGCAAGAGTTGAAAGCCTAATTGGGAAAACCGCCTACCGACAGAGCGGGCGGGAAGAATTCCAAAACACTCATAGACCAGAGCTGTGCTGTGCGACCCAGGCTGGGACAATGAAGGGCGTTCAGAAGGGAAGAGTGGCAGGAGATGGGATGGATGGACAGAAAGGACTGAGCGGGAGAGGCAGGCGTTGGTTTGGGTTTTGAATACAGCATAGCGTCTGCAACAATGAACAGCACTCTGGGTCGCCAGGAACTAGCAAAACCTGCCCTACGGAGTGAGTGTGGCAGACCCTGCTCAAGTCAGGAGGCTAACAGAATCCAGAATAGTCCTTAACCTAAAGACTGCCCAGGCATTTACTGCATCCCCAGGGTGGGCAGTAGTGCTAGACTGCCTTGTTCATCCTGATTTATAATCCTACAGTCCTGGTGTGCCAAGAGTCATCTTGAAATGCTTTCCCAAGTGTTTATATTAGACAGGATTTAAAAAAGGAATTATTCCCAGTGATCCCTTGATGTTAGTCTTGGCCTTGACTTTTTTTCACTTTAGGGTATGTACTCAAAGCCATTGCTTAACTTTTCTGTGCCTTTGTTTGCCCATCTATAAAATGGGCATATCCTCCTGGCTTGTATGGAGCTCTTCCTTTCTTTGGTAGTACATAACAGTACTCTCTGCAGAGAGTAAAAACTCATCTTCTCTCCGGCTTAATGTGTCCATCCTTTCTGCTCCCCAAAGGATATCCAGGTTTCCCAGGAATCTAGCTGACTAAAACAGAGAATACAGTTGGATGACTTAGAAAACATTTAGGCATTCTTTGGACAGAGGCGTCATAGAAATACCAGGTGGCCACTGGGAAATGAGAGGGTGGATTCTATCCAGTGGTGTGCCATTTATCCTGTCCTCCTGGGTGGGCCAGCAGGGGCTCTGCAGCAGAGAATAAAGAGCTGTGTGTGGGACTTGCCTGTTCTCTTGCAGCTGGACAGACCTGGGCTCCACCTCACATGATCAATTCTTGGGCTTCCTCCCAGCCAGCAGGGGAAGATTCTCGTCTCTGACACTGTCCACCCAGCACCATTTTATGAGCACTAAATTTGTAAAAATTAAAAATGAAAATGAGGTTGTATGTTATTTCAGCCTGTGTTCTATATAATGAAATAAGATAGTGATATCAAATTACTGGCTAATTTAATTGCCTGGAAAAATTAATTTCTAAAAATGCCAAATCATCTCCAAATCAGGAGTCAGGAAGCGACTTCTATTTTTGATTTTCATTTGGGATGAAAGCTATACAGAGATTTTATTTTATTCTTTCTTTAAAAACCCACGAACAGTTGCTCTGTCTTGGGCTAGAACATCAACTCCGGAAACAATAAAGAAGAAAATAACCCTTTTATCCCCATTTTATGTTGGACTGTGCACTGTCTATCTCTGTTGTTGCTTCCATCAGTATCTGTTGAAATTGTGGAAGTTTCACCTCATTTGTTAGCAGTTTTACCAGCCTGTGAACTGTGTATTTCTGGTACTGTTTGGAACGCTAAAGCATTAACGCTGTCCAGAGGTTGCCCAAACCCTAAGACTGGAGGTCTGTGCCTGGGGCAGATAATGAACAATTATGGTGACATCTTTGACCCTGGGTCGATGGTTTAACAGATTTTAACCCTTTCTTTCCTGATGGCATCCAACCTTCTGGCTTTTCATGTGGTTGCAGTAAATCTTTCTCCCATGTCCCAGTCACTGCCTCAGATGCAGCTATGGACAGATGAAATGCTCAGGGTAGTGACCAGCTGTGGCCTGTTAGCTGTCATAGTAGCAAGGAACTTTCTAGATAGAGCATGGAAACATTTAGAATATGAAGCTCTGTGCTCTGGACATACATCTTATTTATTTATTTTCTTTTAGGCAGGGTCTTGTATAGTCCAGGCTAACCTCAAACTCCAGATAAGGTCAATGATGACCTTAAACTTCTTATCCTCTTGCCTATACCTCTTGAATGTGGGCATTGCAAGCGTGTTCCATCATGCCTGGGTTATGGGGTGCTGGGGATCAAATCCAGGACTTTATGCATTCTGGGCAAGCACTCTACCAACTAATCCACATTCCAATCAGTGTTCTGGCCTTTTGTTGCACATTTCTATCATGCTGATTGATATACATGTGCAGTTATGATCTGGAGTGGGCCATGTCAATGGCAGCCATCTTGCTATAACAGAGTACGGGGTTTGAAAGGTCACCGAAGGGGTTTACAGAAGGAGAATTTTTGCCCAAGTCAGGGAACTGGTAAGATTCTGAAAAAAGGAGAAAACAGTTAGCCCAGTGGGGCACCTCACACAGCTGCTCCAGTCGAGAGACTACCCTTTATCAATACTGTCCTTTAGTTGACACTCATTAACGTGTTTCTAGACTGACAAGCTATGCAGAGTCGTCTTCTTTAAGTAAAAACCCAGATCTATTTCGCCTGTATTTATTGTACTGTACAATTTCAAAAGATAACAAAGTTAATATTTCTGGAAAATAATGATTTAGCCCTTAACTGATTTAAGCCATTTCACCAAAAATGTCATCCTCTGTGTTACTGATGAATGCCTCCAGGCCAGCTGTAGGCAAAACTGCAAAGTAGGCCAAGTGCTTCCACTTCCCTGGCTGTTTCCCACAGTGGTCCCTCTCATGGTCCCCTTCTTCCCTTTACTCCCATGACCTCCTTGATCGTCAGGAATACCCTTCTGATGCCCTTATGCCTTTCCCTAACAAAGAAAGAAAGAATGAATGTTCTGGAACCCTCACTGTCCCGGGTACTTCTTAGATTGCTCTTTTTAGGGGTATTTGCATTTTAAAAGGAACTCATGAAGGGGGCTTCCTGGGCACCCAGAAAGGATGCTTTATCAGGGTGTTTCTTCTGCACACTTCTTAGTTAGCACAATTAGTGGTTAATCTTTGGCATTTGATTTAACTCCGAATCAAAAGAGGATCCCTGTTAAATTATATATAAATATATATGTATATGTGTTTGTGTATATGTATGTGTATTTATGTACTTAAGAGTAGAGAAGAAAGCATAACATCGTAGTTAGAAGCATGCAGGAGCCCCTGGTTACAACTGCAGCTCCACTTCTTTGGGGCAAGACACTTGACCTTCTGAATCCAAGTCTTCTCATTTATAAAATAGGAATGGTGATGGTCACACACTTTACTGGGTAGGGGCCAGGGGTGAGAACCGAGGAAGTTGAGGCATAGATGGCATTTGTATGGCATGAAGCAAACCCTCAGTAAATGATGTCAATGACAGCACCCGTGATATGGGGTTGATGATGACACCATTTGAGAAGTATTAGGGCAATTGAGCAAGACTTATTATTTTTCCAGCTCAAGTGTTGGGTTTATACTATGTTCTCGGGGTGACTTCCAGGAGCCCCCATCCCCTGGAGGTCTGCAGCCATAGCTGCAGACGAAGTGTTTTCTGGCCTCATTTTGCAGACAGGGGAAGGCTGAGCAGTCAGCGCCACACGAGGTGCTCCCAGGGTTCCAAAACCCGAGGGTTCCTAGAGATGTATTCATCTTTCAGTTAAGGCTCCATTTATTTCCCTTGTGTTTAGGGGCTCAAGGAGGGAACCACTATTTCCTTTACTTTATGAATCATGGCTCTGTTCTGTCATTTTGGGAAGGGCCTCGGGCCCCTCAACAGTGCTATCCCTGTTCAATTATCTTGAGTGAGGCACACAGCAAAGAGCATTTCCTTTCTAATGTAGTTATAAATGTCGCGTCAGTGAGAGATTTAGGAATGCGATCAGGAATTCCATTTCTTAGTCAAACAGGGTGTAATTACAGTGGGACTCTGGGCCCATCCCTCACAAGGCATGGTGACTGGGGAAGGCAAAGGAAGGCATACCTTTGGATCAGAGGGTATCTGGGAAAGGACAGTCATCTTCGAAGCTCTCCACAGCTTTGCTTGTGCAGCCTAGAACTAGTTTGCATCCCAGGGGTGATAGCACCTGCTCTCTAAAGATCAATGAAAGCAACCATTGTACTGGGGGGGCCAGTGTCAGGAGGGAAGCCCCCAGTTGTCACCTTTCACTTTGTCAAGTCAAGCCAATGGGGAAACTAAGTCATGTAGGAAACTTATTTCCAGAGTTTTTAACCTCTGATGAGAGAGAGACCCACATCCAGTGTAGAGAAGGCTTATAGAATGGTTCTATGAAAGAAGAGTGCTCAGCTGACTAGGCCCTGTGGAAGAACGTTCTGGCTTCTTCTGTATCTGTTTCCTGTGCATCTTCTGTGTAATAAACTCTGCTCTGGAGAGAGTTGTGTTGCTCTCTCCTGTCCCCACACTGGGGAAGAAGATGAAGAAATGATAAAATGGAGGCGCACCTGACTCTGCTGAGTCCATAGGACTTCAGCTGTGCCAGGGAAGAAAGCAGAACGTTTGTTATTTCCCCAGACTGAGGGATGCCCAGAGTGGTCAAAGAGCGAAGACGAGCTACCCGGAGGGGAGGAAGGTGGAAGCCGCATCCACAAGGGGATGGAGGTGTGCCATACTGCAAAATTTCCACAGGGCTGACACAGGCACCGGGTGTGGGGAGTGACACTGAGGCCAGAAAAGGAGGAGGGGCGGTATTATCAAAGGACTCATGGACTGAGCAGAGGGATAAGGTCTCAGGTCTGAGGGCAATGGGGTTGGGTGTGGAACTGCAAGCTTTTCAGTAGGGTTGGGACCTGTAGAATTTTCCCTTGACTAGGGCTGGAATTTGGAGATTTGGTCAGGTATGGAGGAGAACCTGGAGGCAGGGCAAGCCACTGGGGGATCATTAGATCTGACCCACAGGGGAGCAGAACAAGACAGGCGCTATGGCCAGATGATAGAGGATAAGCTGGAAGGATGCTTCTCGATAGAGCCACCAGAGTTTGATTGGATGCCAAAAGTGAGGCAGAGAAGGAATTGTGAGCTATAGGATCAGGACTAGGGTTTGGTGAATACAGAGGGTTGTGTTAACCCATATTTTATTACTATAACAAAACACTAGCGGCTAGGCAACTTTATAAGGAAAGAAGACTTATTTTGGCTCATGATTCTGGTTTGTTTGAGGACTGTACCTGATGAGGACCATTTTGCTGGTAGGTTGTAAGAATTTGTAGGGCATCCTAAGGTGAGACTCTTTTTCTCTCCTTATACAGGCATTAGTATTCGGAGAGGGTCTTATCTAACCCTAAACATCTCCCCAAGGTCCATTTCTAACACTCCAGTTAAGTTTCTACCTTCTGAGAACCTCACAGTAATGATTCCATCTGAACACATGAGCCCTTCTGTGTCACATTCAAGCTGTATCCAACCTACAGTAGGTGATGTCACACAATGGGGTTGTTGAAGGTCAGTTTGGTAGTGGAGATGGCATGGTTGGGGATACAGGAGTGTGGGAGCAATGCCCTTTCTGTAGGTAAAGATCAGGAGATGAAACATTTTTTCATAGTAGCATTTTTCCTCACCCATCATCCCATATGACTGCTGGGAACCCTGGGAAGCTTTGGTACCTTTCTCCTTTTTGTCCAATAGCTTCTCTTTCAGTAAGTATATGTGGATACATTGCGATAGACCATGCCAAGCCCAGGTCTGCCTCCAGGTGTTTACATGTATGGCTCCTGAGCCTGCCCCAATGTGTGGTCATATCCTGTGCCTCAGTTATTATATCTTCCCAGATGCAGTGATGACTACCAAAACCTAGGAGTTTTGGGTTATTCTGAGCAGGCGCATTTTGCCTTTTTCTTTTGTTGTTGTTGTTTTTGAGACAGGGTCTCACTATTTAGCCCAGCCTGGCCTTAAACTAATGAGCCTCCTGCTTCAGCTTCTGAAATGCTGGGATTATCGGTGCTCATGTATTTCAACAGGTGATCCTGGATGCTAAACACTCTTGATATGCATGTGTGCATGTGTATACAGGTGCACATGAGCGCACTGCAGGTAGAGGTCAGAGAACAAGCTCATCTGTTGTTTCTCAGGCACCACGCACCTTTATTTTTTTCTTTTGAGACAAGGTCTTGTCAAGCACACCGGCTCTGGAGATCTGCCCATCTCTGTCTCCCTAGGACTGGGAATTCAAATATGTGCCACCACACCTGGCTTTTGTTTTAGGTGGGTTCTGGGAATCAAACTCCGGTCCTTGTGCAAATACCTCACCAATCAAGCCATCTTCCCAATCCCTGGAGAACACTTTCATCAGAAATACTGAACTGTGATTGTGGGACTTCTCCATGATGGCAGACCACACGAGAGATGGTTGGGCTCCCGAGGACGTGCTGAGCACAGATCACCACAGCGGCAGCAGCTCTGCACCCTGAGCCCTTCCAGTTGCAACCCTTGAAGATTTTGATATTAAATATCAGCCGAATTTATTAATAGAAAAGGCTCTCCAACCTTTTAGTGAAAGAAATACACTTTAGTAGGTTTGGGAGTACTGAATACTTACTTACATAGCATCAGGAATATGAATTCCTTCCCCCGATCAGTTTAGATACCCTCTAGCTACATAAAACATTCAGCAGAGCTGGAATCAGAGCCACCTTCTTTTCACTCTACACACTTCATTTGTTTTCATAACTCCAGTTACAGACCCATCGTTAGGGGCCCTCAGTGGACTACACTATCAGAAGGCAGCCTCGTGAGGCTCTCCCTGCACCCCTGAACACAAACATAGTGCCAGCTGAAAGAGCCAGAGAAAAGGGGGAAAGACACTTGAATCTGTATGAAGGACTCTGCTCCCATGCAGTATTTGAGCCACAAGACCCTCAGTGCGGTTGAACGTGGGTAGACTCCCTGCTTTTCCAGGCCTGTGGTGAAGATCCTGAGAAGAAAACACTGGAAAAATACAGAAGAGGGTGTTCCTATTACTGGGTTTCAGTAGCCCAGCTGTTCCTGAACTTAGGGCGACCTACAGAGTTGCAGCGGGAAAAACAATGTTAGAAACTCCAAGAGCTGATCTTCCCCATAAATATGAGATGGGGAGTAATCACCTAATAGGAGCTCATGTGAAACTGGATGTAGGTATGGAGACACAGCAAAGGAATATCAGCAAAGTAGGCCTACAGCAAAGGAAAGCTGCTGGAGTCATGCAGCCCCTTAAACCAGATGAAGGTCTAGACCAAAAGGCCCGGTGAGGGGACAGCGTAGCAGCTTTGACTTATCACACTGAGTTAAGAAAGAATAGGATCATTGACCTTAAAATCTAACTCATGGTTTTCTTTTTGAGACCCCTGAAGTCAGAAGGGGTCAGTTGCTTCTCCAAGAGCAGGCCTGAGAACCTCCATCCTTTCCTGCCGTGCCAGAAAAGGTGACTGCAGTGGGACAGACTACTGCCCTGCACAACTGAATGGCTACGTTTGTAGAAAGCTGACCATGTACAGAATCCTATGCTAGATTAAAGGGGGATTCAAATTGTGCACTTTGACCTCTGCTCGTAAACACTTGCAGTCTAGTTGGGGAAGGAAGGCTGAGGCACCCGGACAGTAAGGCACTTACAGGACACTGGAGGCCTAAAGAGGCCCAGAATTGTGGGCAGCCGATGCTCTTGAGTCTGGAGCGGGGAAGATCACTCGCTCTGTACTAACTTTATGCTTTGGGTTTATTTCTAGCGCTTGGCCATCTTGCTCTTGTCTTGACCTTACCTCACTTCCATCAGGAGCTAGGACTCTGCTTTCTGCCCTTTGGACCTCTTCAGAGTCACCAGTATGAGCCATGGTAGCAAGTGCTTATTAGCACTTGGGATAGTATAAAATGATGAACTTTTTAAATGGAAATCTCCTTTTCAGAGCTCATCTGTTTAGACAGTCTTTTCCCAAAGAGCAAGAAACCATTTCAGTCTGATCTGTTTAATTCCAGCAAAGAACAGGGAAAAGGAGACCATTCTGGATCAACACAAGGCCCTCTCCTTGAGTTTTGCTGTTTTAGTTGGGGATTATACCAGGAAGGGCTGTAGTGTTGTGGGGCTGCCCAGAGGCCCAGCAAAGTCTCACAGCTTCTGTGTGAAAGGATGGGATCTGTCACTTAACCTCTTGGAGGGACTCTGCAATTAACAAAGTCACCATGTATGTTTTGTAGATGCTTTTGTGCTCCAAGTGTGGGACACAGAGAAAAAGACACATAGCTGAGGGTCAGGAAACCTCTGTTTTAAATGAGATGGTTCAACTTCTGGCCTCTGGGGTCTAGTTAGATAATTTTGTCCTATTGAGGCTCAAACGTTTGTCTTTCTGTTTCATTTGGACTGCATAGTGTTGCGTCAGGTGCTCAGGCGTGGAGAGCAAAGAGTCCTGTGCAGTTTGTTATGAAGGTGATGTTTAGTTGTCCCATGGGTTTCTGGAAAAAGTGCTCATGGTCAAGGAAGACACTGCTTCATGCAGAAAGCTCCTCAAAACACACAGGTCCCTACCAAGGAAATGGCCTCTAACTGGATCATGCTACAGTCAGCGAGGAGACCTGTGGACAACAGAGAAGTACGGAAAGAAGCGACGCTGCGCAATGCCGCCATGGAAGCAGGCCTGGGTGAGAGGTGATGAATGGACAGAGCAAGGGGTGTCCATCTTCCACAGCTGCTTTGTGCCCAGGCCGCCCCGAACTGCTCACTGATTCACCAGGGTAGGAGAAATGTGCTGAATCTCCAATTTAGGCTTTGGGGAGGCACAAAAGCCTTCCTCTTTCCATCTAAGAGCTACTTTGCCATATATGTAGCTCTGAGACAGCCTGAGGAGGGGGCTGGGTGGGGACTCTGCCCCGGGTGAACTTAGGCAGCAGTTAATCCCCGTGGAGCCTCTCTAAAAGGGGGATAGGTCCCAGGGGAATCTTGTGTCCATTTGCTAATGACTGTAAAAGGCTGTGCAAACCCCTGAGCACTGGAGGAATGCTCTCACAGCAGAGGGAAGTGGGAAGAAACTGCTTGCTTTCAGGACATGCGACCTCAAGGCTTTGGAGGGGCCAATTTCAGTTTCTCTCCCTCCTGAACCAAGCATAGTGGGGCTGGGATTTGAGCCATTTAAGGGCCTAGGGACTTCTGGGTAACAGAACTCAGCCCTGAACGAGGAAGGAGACTTTTGGATAGGGGTGTGGAGCATTTGAGAATACAAGAAAGAAGGCAAAGGAGACAGTGTAAAAGTTCTCCTGCTGACGCTGGAGAGATGGCTCAGTGGGTAAGAGCACTGGTTCTTAGAGGACCTGGGTTTCATTCCCAGCACATACATGACAGCTCACAACCGTCTGTAACTCTAATTCCAGGGGATTCAATGCCTTCTTGTGACTTCTGTGGGCATCACACACACAGGTGCACTTACATACACACAGGCAAAACTCTCATATACATAAAATATAAATAAATAAATATAAAAATAAATAAGATCTCTTGTGTTGAAGCCAATGACAAATTCCACTGGGGAATGAGCTGCCACAATTCATTAGCATTGCGGTGAATTTATTAACTTAATGAGCATTAATGCAGTCGAAAATATAGTCTGTGTATCCTATGTTATATAGTCCATGTGACGTACACTTTATGAATACATTGTATATCAGACACTAGGAGAGTAAATGTCTAGAAGAATCTTTTACTATTGCCCAGGACTGAAGAATGTGATCACGAACAACTAAAGACAGGCTCTTTGCAGCACCTCATTCTCTCAAGTCTGTGAACCCTGCTGAGTGCCCAGAGTGATGCTGAGGGGTGAAGCAGCTAGGCTGTTCCCAGACCCGTGGCCACCCTGGGCCATGCACAATGCATCTTAGCAATCGGCGTTCTAAACGGGAAAAGCTTTTAGTTACCAGTTTTCAAAATGCCAAACGGTAACTACATCCAAAAGTCAGTTATAAATATATAATTAAATATCTTTTAAAATCATATAGGGGGCTGGAGAGCTGGCTCAGTGGTTAAGAGCACTGGCTGCTCTTGCGGAGGACCCGGGTTTGATTCCCAGCACCCGCATGGTGGCAACAATCACCCATAACTCCATATCCAGGGAAGTTCCACGGCCTCTTCTGACTCTGCTGGCATTTCATGACACGGGTGCACTCACATGCAGGCAATGCACTCATACACATAAAATAACAAGAATAAATAAAATATTTTTAAAAATTTTATGGAGACTGGGGAGTTAGCTCAGTGGCAAAGTGTTTGCTGTGCCACGTGAGGACCTGAGTTCAAGCGCCAGAACCTGTGTAAAAAGTCAGGCGTGGCGTGGTGGTGCATACCTGTAACCCCAGACTTGGGGAGGCAGAGAGGCAGATCCTTGGGGTTTACTGGCCAACCAGCCTAGCCTCCTTGGTGAGTTCCAGGCCTGTGAGAGACCCTGCCTCATAAAACGAAGAGGGCAGCTCCTGAGGAAGGACAGCTGAGACTGACCTCTGGTCTCTGCAGCACACACATGCACACACAGAATGTCACGCAAACCAGTGTTTGATAACACATGGAGCTTCTGTGCAGTTCTTTAGAGCTTTTCTGGAAACACTTCCCTTCCAGGCTTCATTTACCCTGCAGATGGAGTGCTGACAGTAGGCCAAACATTGTACGAAGGCAATTACACTGAGTGTTCAGAAAGAAAGGGGCCTGACTTAGTTCACTGCCAAATCAGTCTCCTTCCTTCAAGAAGCACACCAAATCCAACCAGAAAGAGGCCTCATTAGAATGCAGGTTACCGGAGGGACTTGTAAATGCTGTTTTCAAAGTAGAAGTCACGCTCTGAGACCCCTCGTGTGACTCCACGTGGGATTTGTTGTTCCTCATACGTGTTTTCTGCATGCCGTAGGCTTGCCTCTGGGTTCTCAAAACATCATCTTATGCTCTTTCCAATGTTCCTGTGTTCCACTGTCCTGTGAGTCCCTTGAGGGTGGCAGTGTGCCTCTCTCTCTCTCCATCTTCCAGCTCAGCGGTAATAGGTACCCCACGAAATGTGTGTTGAATAAATGAGGGATCCGTAATACAGCCTTGGTGTGTGTGTGTGTTGAAGCGAACCCTGGGCCATCTTTGGAATGGAGCAGGATCACTTTAGACACCCACACTGCATTGCAACATGTTTCAGGTGTTAGCAACAATGGTTTGGCGAGAATAAGGCTCTTGTGGAGCTGGAAGGAGACTTAGCCAGCATGTGGTGGATGTGGATGGTACACCTGAGATGTCTGTGGCCAGGAAAGCTGCTGGATGTTTCCTGTCAGCCTGGGCATCTTCAATGTTTCTCCAGGCATTTAGAGTCCAGACTAGGGGCCCCAACGATGGAGGACGCCTGGTCCCACTGCTGCTTCCTTTCCCAGGAGAGTCCTCCTTTGCTCTTTGGTGCTATAACCCCGACCCCCAAAACCTATCAGATGAGAAAAGAGCCCAAAGGAGGGGATTATCCATGTTTTGGGGAATACCAGGTTATCCAGCTCAGTAGCAGTGGCCTTGTCGGGGGTGAAGGAGCTCCTGGTATTACAGAGGGGTGACCTCCTCTCCCAACATTTTCTACTCTGCCCTCTTGACACCCATGAGGTTTG
Organism: Eospalax fontanierii; assembly: GCA_035773235.1. NCBI lineage: Eukaryota > Metazoa > Chordata > Mammalia > Rodentia > Spalacidae > Eospalax > Eospalax fontanierii. The sequence goes on along the minus strand of CM069542.1, from coordinate 53,349,895 downwards.
ATATCACACACATCAACCTATTCATGAAACAATGTGTGAAACAAATATTCTAGCCATAGAATGCTATGTGTATCAATATAAAGTATCCTTATAATTGTTATTAAATCGTGCCAGAGTAAAATATTTCCTTTAGGATGAAGTTGTTTGGCACATGGGGAAAATAATCCATGCTGTCAGTCCTGCAAATAGCTATCAAACATTTACGGGTCCATGGTGGGTGGGGAATGGCTGAGGCACTGTTGGCTGGGGGTCTCACTTGTTATACACATATTCCACATGCCTTTTCTCACAAGGCACATGGAAAATGTAATGAATGCAATCATTCTTGCACTCACCTGGTTTGAATCATTACTTGCCCAGTGGACTAGGGAGGCCTGCCTAATTTAAGGTCTTTGAGGATTCAGGCAGAAAACCAGCTTTTCATTTGAGATGGTCCACTCAGAGTACCCTCTCAGCCTTGGTTTCCTTTTCCATAAAATGGAAGATGGAAGGAAATGACGGCGGAGGTCCCTCTGCACCTCTGGTCTTGAGTGAGTCTCAGAACTAGCAATGTGGAAAGTAGCGAGCTAACTGGGGAGTACGCAGAGACCTTTGGAAGAACAGTGCCTAAGGAACAGGGGCACGCTGGCGCAGAGCGTCCACGAAGGCCCAGCCCTGGCTTGTCTGCCCTGGGTTTCTGTGTCAGGAAAATGTGCAGTTAGCAGTTTAATGTGAGTCTCACAAAAGGGATATGAAAAAGAGGTTTGTAAAATACTCTTCAGATGTAAGGCCCTACTGATCCTGGGTCTGCTGTCAGCTGCAGGGGAGGCTCAGAGCCTCTAGATATTCTTCCCCTTGAGATTTCTTCCAGTGTAATATTTTTTATGAAACATTTTAATTTATTGCTGGACATGGTGGCACATGCTTTTAATCTCAGTACTTGGGCAGCAGAGGCAGGCAGATCTCTGGGAGATTAAGGTCAGCCTGGTCTACCTAGCAACTTTCAGACCAGCTGGGGCTGTAGGGAAACTTGTCTCAAAAAAATGAAGCAATGAAATAAAATTTATTAGTATTATTAGTATTGTGTGTGTGTGTGTGTGTGTGTGTGTGTGTATGCCACAGCATGCATGTAGAGATCAGAGGACAACTTTTAGAAGTCAGTTCTCTCCTTTCATCACGTGTTCTGAGGACTGAACTCAGGTCCTTAGGCTTGCACAGCCAGTGTTTCCCCCTGCTGAGCCATCTTGCTGGCCCTGCTTTCTTTCTGAGACTAGGTCTCATGTAGCTCAAGCTAGCCTCCAACTTGCTATGTAGCTGAGGCTGGCTTTGAATTTCTGATCCTCTTGCCTCTGCCTCCTGAGTACTAGCATTATGAAAATGCCTTTCCAGGCCTGGCTTTAGCATTTTCTTCTTTCCTGGTGATATGTTCTGAGTACTTTTGTAAAATGCCCTATTGGCAAGCTATGGATCTTCTAATTATCATTTCCATCATATGCATACATCAATATCAATAAGCATATACATAGATATATATACTTATGTATATATACATATAAATATGTAATTATATACATATTCATATAAAACCTCTTTTAATGTTTTTAATCACATTCAATATATTTGTCATGTATATTTATCATATATGATGAGGTATTTTACAAGTAGCTAATTAATAGTCTCAAAATCATCCAGTCCTGCTCAGCCCCATAGAAGTTCTTTCTGGTAGCCTTGAAGATGGCCCACTACTCTGATGAATGTCATGCCCACCAAGGCAAGGACTCTGATTTTGGTGGAGTGTTGTGACACATCTCCTCTGTCTCAAGCTTTTCACTCTTCTTGCTTAACAGTCTTCTCCCTGCCCCACAGATAAGGACAAAGAACAAAAGTCAAGTATGGTCCCTGAATCCACTGCTAGTGGGACATGTCACAGCATGAGGAGACCGTCCCATCCCAGGGGTTTCCAAGATGCTGTAGAACCTTCCTGGGTTGTCTGCTTAAGGCGGAAGGCCTCCTTTTGTTTTACCAACAAACACTACCTATTGCTTTGCTTTAAAGACCTTTGTTTTGTTTAATGTTTTCATTACATGAATTGTAAAAAGGTTTTCTAGATGACCAGATCAGCTCCTTTAACACATGAGTGTGTATATGTATACACACTCATGCCACAATTCACATACCAGCACCCAATATGTAAGCAAAGTGACACGTCAGGAAACTTGGGAAAACTGTTATATGTGAGTTACATTAAACTTGATATTAATGTCAAGAAAAAGTAGTAACACAGACACAGAGAAATATCTCTGAATTTTCCTATAATGCTCCCAACTTGAATGAAGCCTAATGATGTCAAAGAAAGTTACCAAGAAAACAAATCAGAGAACAGAAAAGGTGGAAGAATGTGAGCTTTGTTGATTAGGATCTGAAACATCATCCTTGTCAGTGATTAAAAATTTTACTTTGCATTTTTGTCTTAGCAGTGGGAACACCCCTATTAGAAAATGCACAGTGGTATGTTTGTGTGGAGGGGCAAGTAAAAAACAAGACTGAAAGGTGGGGTGCCATCTCTCTTCCTCGGAGTCCATAGAGGGGTGGCCAAGTCTCCGAGAGATTGACAGAGAGGGGCTGCAGAAACCAGTCCCCACAGAAGTTTCAATAGCGTGATAGAGGGAGCTGTGGGGATCTTTTCAGGACCCACTGGCTTCCTCCCAACACTAACCATAGCTAATAAATCATCAAGGTTAAGAAATCTGTAGTGCTCTGTGTGCATCCACAAGGCAGAGCTAAGACCAGAACTCTGGTCTTTGTGTTCAAGCCCAATAACCATCTTCACGGATCACCAGAATAAAGTAGGTAACTTCACCTTAGTGTTAGGAAGATAGTAACCTAAAGACCATGGTCCCTCCCATCCTTCTGCAAGCACGGCATTATGCCTTTCATTCAGCCGCAAAGCGAATCTTCTTATTGCTCTTTCAGTGACCCACCTCAGCTCCAAGTCACAATGGTACCCTGTGTATTTTCTCATACTTAAATTTAGTATTTATGAGGTTGGATATTTATCATCTGTATTTGTTGTAAATGAAAGGTGAATTTTAACAACTGAATAAGTAGAGCAAAAGAAAAAACAAAATAAGGAAGGAAAGAAGGAAGAAAAAGAAGAAGGAAAAAGAACACTAGGCTTTTATTTTTTCAAAATAAAGGAGAAAACTGACAGGAACACAAAGGAACACTAGTGCTAGGAGGAGGAGGAGCCAGGCGTGGGGAAAATAATACCTCAAGATGCACTGAAACATTTTAGGGAATTAGGGAATTCTGATCTCTTGAAAAAAAAAAGGGAAAATTAATATTAAAGACAAGCTGTGAGTTTCCATCTGGCCTTGCCGCTTTCGACTAACGCTTCCATGACGGAATTCATCTGTCCATCAACTGTCAAAAATTCTCCTGTCAGTAAATCCCACGATACCCCAGCAAGCCCACCCCGCTCAAAATATTCCTTACCACAAACTATTCCGAATTCTGAATTCTTTTTCTCAGATCTCTACGCTGTAAGACATGAAAGTTGTGGCTCTTCCCTCCTCCTCCTCTTCTCTTCCTCTCCTTCTCTCTCGTCCCCACTGTCTAGTGTAGGGGTGGAAGGGAAGTTTGGTGGGAAATTCGGGGCTCTCTCAGTCATTTGGTGATTTCCTTCCCACCAAGATCCTTCTAAGCTTTTGCACTGGCGTCTGACAACAGACAGCCCACATCTGTTTTAAAACACTGAGTGCTTATGAAGTGTGAACCCCCTACTGTTTAATGTAACTACATGACTATTTAATGTACACAGTGGTAGAGTCACTCAGAATGCCAAACTGTTGTGACATGCCTGAAGGACACATATAAACACAATCTACTGCGGTTTACTGTGACAAAGAACATCCAGGCCACCGATAAGAAGGTCTGATTGCTCAGCACTGGCAGCAAATGACGCACTTCCTTGTCCACCCGTCACTCACGTCCACAGTGAAACTGGTACGGGATAGATGAGTCTACGTTTTCAGAATGGGCATTTTTAATGTGCCCCATTTTAATCACTTAAATTCCAGAATTCTGCAAGGAGTTATTCTTCAAATTAATCTAAATATATATTGTAGAGGGTGGAGGGGGAGGCAGAATTGAACGAAAGCTCCTGAAGTCTTGGCATCTTGTAGGGACTCGATTTACTTTTGAGTATATGATGGAGATTTTCAGATGGTAGAACCTTACATAACAATTTTGGCACCATTTTTTGACTGATTTGGGGCTTTAATTTTCTAGACATTATTATCAACAGAAAAATATCTATACCTCTTGCCTGTATGAATACCTAAGTAAAAGAGAAAACCATAGCTTTGCAAAAACAATTTCATTTTTCAATACATTTCTCCCATAGGTAAATTCTGATACTTTCTGACATCTCATTAATCAATTGACCAGAATCTGTTCTTTTACATCTCATTGCTACAATTCTAATTAACCTTTGCTAGTTAAATACTTACTCGAAAAATCAGCTCCAATTGTACCCTTTCCTCGAATGCAAGAATTTCAATAAAAGCCTTTTCTTTTTATCAGTCCTGTAATTAGGCATTAAGTGGGAAAGCCCAGTGCTATGTGGCATCTACTACTCTTTAAGGGCTTTGGAAACCCTAGAATAAAATTTTAGGCACAAAACACATAGGAAATGTATTCTCTTTGCAAGCCTCCTGAGCATACAGCAGACTGTTCTTATAGATACTTTCAGCATTTTATTTTTAATTCTAAGTGGCCATTCTCAGAAAATAACTATTTCTATGGTAAACAGAATGAAGCATCTTTCCCCCAAACAACAACCAAACTGTTGTCATCAGTGGCGGCTAAGGAAAGGAACTGTTTTAAAAATAAACCTTAAACTACAATTGTTGTTGATATTTGGTGGAGATGAAAATGAAGCTTCATTCATTTTTTCTAGGCTGGAAAACAAACAAACAAACAAAAACAACACCCCCCTCCCCAAACTAAAAAACAATAAAACCCAACAGTGGGAAGGCCCAGTCCTTAGGAAAACTTGTTCCTGGTCTGACTATGCAATTTGGAAATTCTTTTGATTTGTATGGTTACTGTGTTCTGTGGCTTGAAGAATTTTTTCTAATAACTTAGCAGTGACTAGGGCAGTGACTCTGAGCAGGCCTTAAGAAAAAAAGTGGCAAATGCTCTTTTTTTTGCCATAGAAGTACAGCCCTTGTCCTATCCAAGATTTTTCTTATACCACTTATTTTAAAACAACACTTTGAATCAGGGTTCAGAGTCAAAAACAAAACAAAACAAAAAATCCCCAACCAAACCAAAACAAACAAAACCAAAACCCTCAGTCACACAACCCTGAGAGGGGAACCACTTTTGCAGATTTTGGGGGAAATGGAGAGTTTGGGTCTAAGGTCTTTCTTGTAGGAACCCGGACTGCCACTTTAAAAATACCATGGATTAACTGGTGTGGCTTGCCCTTCAGTTCTCCCTTAGCAGTCCCATTACCCAGTAACACCTCACACTGGCTCCTAAGGCACAGAAGTTTCTGGTTACACAGCTGCAGTCGCTCTCTAACATTACCACCCTCTGCAGCTGCCCGAGTGGACCTGAACAGGCTTTTATTTTAATTTGTTTTCTCCTGCTGGTTGCAAGTTTGTAAGGGAACACCAAGGTTCGGCGCACAAACAGGGTTAGTGCCTCTTTAAGGAATATTTAAATTTCATTTCCTACTGTCAGTTAAGTCTCATCAATCATGTTTTTAATTAAAAAGAAGGACATCTACATCCCACTTTCCACTCAAAGTGCATAATGAAATTGTAGATTGGGGCTGGGCTGGAGAATCTCAGCTCTGCTCTGCGCTGAGACACAGGGAGGTCAGAAACACTGGCGCATATGCAAGCCACAAACAAGTAACACTCCTGATAGGGCCGGGTGACATGTGTCAACCCTTGTCATGGAGAAACAAGAAAGGCAATGTGCCCAGACAAAGGGTAGGGTGGAATCTCTACACACTGGCAGAACCTGACCCACGCGCGAGGGCTTTGTGTAGCAGACGCGGTTTCCCATTGTTCTGTGCCTGCCTCCTCAGTACCCCTGACAACAGCCACCGCCGCTGGCATTCCACCCTGACATCTGTTCAGCTTTATTGATGCGGCCCTGGAGGAATTCCCAGTGTAAACAGGGAATTCTCTAAGGGAACCCCGTGTTGTAAAAGGATGAGCTACATCACGCAGAGATTTAACCACTATTTAAAGGTGTGACACTTGATTGAAAGTGACTTGATTTCTTCCCCTCTTTCCCACCTCCCTCTCCACCCTTAACGGTATTTGGCGCAAACTGGCCGCAGCACACCCCACCTCCCCTCCTCCCTGCTTTGTTTCCCGGATATATAGCTGTTAGGAAGCTTGAAGGACTAGGGAGGGGTGCTAGATTCCAGCATCCAAAAAAGCTGCTTTAAAAAAATCCTGGGTTACAGTCAATTGCATCTAGTTGTCGATCTGGGACCCTGCCTGCTGCCCACCCGCGCTCCTGGCAAGAAACAGCTGGGAAGTGGCTTGATCCCGTGGCTGAGGCTAGTGGGGTGGGCTTTGTCCTCCTCCTGAGCTGCAGTTTACAGCCCCTCGGTGAAGCCTGGCCGGACAAGCTCTGGCCCTACTAGGGCTTCGGGGACTTCACTTTGGAATTTTATGTTTTTGGCAATGGCGCCATAGGATATTAATAAGATTTTTTTATATGTAAAAAAAGCAGACCTGATGGGACACGCAAGGCATCCGTCATTGCTCCAGCAAACGCACATGCACTCCGAAGCCAGCTCTGAAATCGTGCAGTTTCACTCAACCTCTTGGCACATATTCAAGTACAGAGGTGTGTCGTGCAAGCTTCTGCCGCTAGCATTCTGTTGCTTTGGTTAAATGTGCATGCACAGCTCTGTGCAGCATGACCACAGAGCAAGGAGTGAAGTGAACTTGCTGGAATATGTGGATGGAATCTCTTTTGTGAGGCTGTGGGCTGTGGTTCCAGACCCGGTGGATGGACAACAGGATTTCAAAGCTATATTGACTTCCTCTTACACTGATTCAGAATAAATGAGGTTCTGTGTTATCATGATCAGGGCAGAAGGAAATGAACTTATTGGAGTATGGCCACAAAAAGAAAGTCTCTCTAGGGACTTGGAGTGTTCCTGACTTACATTTTTAGAGAGCAGATTTCTAGAAGAATGATGGTGTGTGTGTGTGTGTGTGTGTGTGTGTATGTGTGTGTGTGTGTCTGTCTGTCTGTCTCTCTGTATGTGTGTAAATTAAGCTTATTCTGCATGCTGGTTTGCACCTAGAGTTTTAATATTTGCCTTGAGCTAGCTACTCAGTCATGCCCATTGCCACAGATTGACTTTTTTACTTTAAACAACAGAAACTCTGTATATGTTTCATTTATAAAAAATAATTAATACATACTTTTCTGTTGGAAACAATGCACACTCATGTAGGACAATTTAAAAAATGTGAACAAACAAAATAAAATGAAAAGAAAATGACCCATTAGCTCACTGCTCAGAAATAATGTAAGTCCCTTTATTGCCTTCCTCCTGTCTCATCTCTCTCTCTGTGTTAAAAAAAAAAAAGAGTAGTCAGTCTATGCTTATGATTTTGTAACCTGTTTTTGTTCTTAGCCTATTCTTCCATTTCATTCGATGTTATTTTACAGCATCACTTACATGGTTTCGTGGTGTTCCTTTGCAGCTCTGTAATTATCTACTTTTGGACAAATACAGTTTCTACTATTTTGATCATCATAAGTAATGCTGCACACAACAGCCTTTTCTTTGCAGGAAAGCTCTGGGCACATGCGTGCCTCTTTTATGACAAATCCTTGAAGCAGATGTCCTGGGCCAATGGCTGAGTGGGCTCTTGAGATTTTTGATCCATATTACCATATAGCTAGAAAGATTGTCCCAACTAACACTCCTGCAGTAGATCAGAGGGCCCGGAGATGGAAATCAACTAGGCATATTCAGGTACACCCACGTAATGTGGCAGGCTGTGTGGGGAAGCCAGAGTCCATTCTCCATAGACACACAGCACACTTCTAATTAATATGTCCTCTCCTGGTCCCTTCCCATCTGTATTTCCTTGCCTCTGCGAAAGGAAGCAGTAACTCTGAACTGTTCCACACTGATAAAAGACATAGGTTCTGACAACATTCTACGTTCCTCCCTGTCAATTTAAAATGAAAAATAAGTTAACACTGACATTTTCACCAGGCAGAACTTTAGCCCAAACCAAAAATAGAATCCAGATCTATTTCTAAAAGGGATTCAGAAGCCTCCCAGCAGCAGGCCAGGACCTGTTAGGATGTGGAATGGAGAAAACAGTTGCCAGTTTTTAAAGTGGGGACCCCTCCATCCTAGTCTGACTATTGATGACTGCCCCTTTAAGCACAGTTTGCCTTCCCTGAGTCAGAATCTACCTTTTGGGATTCAAAATAATTTTGCAACAGTGGATACAAACCTTCTTTATGTGTTATTGGTCTGGGAACAGCAACAGATTAAAAAAATATTACCAGGTCAAATAACAGCTGTTATTATTAAGTTCAGCTTTTATTATCAATTTGCCAGTGGATTCCGGCAGTAAAAAAAAAAAAAAAGTCCGCATCTGAGCTTTCACTAATCAGTACTCTCATTTTGCTAATATTCCAGCGACTGTCAATTTACTTCAGTGCTGCCATTTGCAGAATTTTCCAATTAGCAGCAAACCTGTTCCACCTTCTCCTGTAATTACGGGGGGACTCAGTTCAGATCAGCCGCGGCCAGACAGCACATGATGTCGTTGCCAAAATCAGTGCAATGTTGTTTTTAACCTTTGCATGTGCTGGCACGATTTTAACATCTCTGTTTATAGGCAGGAGTCTCCCGCAGTAGTGGCATGTGTCAAAATATCAAAATTATTTTTAATAAACACACAACGAGAATGAAAACACAAATATGGGCATATTTGGGTTTTGGATCCTTTGAGCGTCTGTTCTGTTCCAGATAGATTCTGTAGTGTTCCCCAGCTCCACTCCCTCCCCTCGTTAAAAAAAAAAAAAAATCAAGTCTTGAAAAGGGACAACAAGAGAGTTGCTGAATTGCATTCAATTCTACCTATTCCTTTTTCTAGTGAAGCGTCAGTTATCACAGAATCTTAAAATTTTAGATGGAAGGGTCCTTGGTGATCATGTAGGATAGTCCTTTTAAAAATATATAAATGATGTGACTAAGTCGTAGAATGGAGAAGGAACTTACCTAAAGACCCACAGCCAACTTTGGGCAGAGCTGGGACTAGAACCTAAATTTCAACCTCAAATCTGGCCCAGGTTCCTCTCCAGAATGTTACCTCGGCAGCTTCTAAATATGGCAGAACCCGGTACCATACCGTGCACCCCTCCTTTCATGGAGAGCCTGGCTAGCAAGATCAAAGCCAATCATACTCTCTGGAAGCCGTCTAAACAGCTGACATCGCAGTAATAACAATAGCACGGCAATCACTATTATTTGCTACATGAAAAAAATATATTTAATAATAAGCTCATTGATTTTTAACAGCATCTCTGTGTTGCCTAATTGATGGGAAGTTGTATGTTTGTGTAGCCGATGGGGGTTATGAATTAAATATGGCCGCCTTTCCTTGAGGGATACACGTCACTGCAAGGAAGACAGGAGATCTACATTTCCCCCAAGCAAAATAGTCCCCTTGTAACAGAAGCACAGAAGACTGAAATGCGAGCAAAAATAAAAACCATCCATCACTGTTTATTAAGTGCTGCTACTTGAAGGTAAAAGGGATATTGAACTGTTTTTAAATTGGAAAGATGTAGCCAGACAAAATATTGATGGTCATATTACCTGGGTGACAAATTTTATTCTTTTGTACACATTCATCAAAGCAGCATTTGGCGTGAATTATTCTCTGTATGCTCGTAAACCAATTTTTCTTCTTTTTTTTATTTTTTAAGTATACATGTTTATTAAGGAACAGGGGGCAGAGGGGATGGTACTTTCTGGTTCAAGTTGTCCAAACCTTCCTGTATGAGTCGAAGATTCCACATTCCCCCTCCACCAGGGTATGCGTCCATTTCCAAGGTGATTATGTGAAATTTACTATGGGCTTAAAAATCGAGGCTGACTGAGTCCGTTCCCACAATTTAAGCGAAAAGAGGTGGGCCAGATTTGATTTCATTTTTAGCTGTGGTTTTCAAGTGGAAGTTCTGAAGCATTTATTTATTTTTCCAAATTTATAGTATGCCCCTCCACTCTGCTGGCTGCCACTCAATGAAAACATCCAAGTTTCTATGGCAAAATGGGCCAAGGCAGAGAAACGAAAATTGAAAATGTCGGCTCACAATGGGGAGAATTTTAATAAAAATTTAGTTTGAAGTTTCATTCACTTTCAACTCTATTCAATTTCAAGTCCTTTTTGTTTTTATGAGGCCATGTAAGCTCCAACATGCTTCCTTGAAACCTTAATGGGCATTTCAGTGGAATCTTCCTCCCCTCCCCTCCCCTTCCCTCCCCTCCCCTCCCCTCCCTCCTCTCCATTCTTCTCTTCCCTTTCAGTTGACAAAGTCTTATACAATCCATGCTGGCTTCAAACTCAGACTTTTCTGTGCACCAATATACCTGGTTTATTAACTTAGGGTCAAACGTAGGGCTTCATGCATGCTAGGCGAGCACTCTAATAAACTACACATTCTCTCTCTCTCTCTCTCTCTCTCTCTCTCTCTCTCTCTCTCTCTCTCATCTCTATCTCTATCTCTATCCCTTGCTATCTCACTCCATTTTCCTCTTGGTTTTCTGAGACAGAGTCTTATATAGCCCAAGCTACTACTTCAATTAGTTCTTCAGTTGAGGCTGGCCTTGAGCTGGTTCTCTTGTCTCTGGGATTACAGTATGTAGTATCATGCCAGGCAGTCCAGTCTACTCAGCAGAGGAGTGAGACTGGCAGGTGCCAGGCTCAGTCCAGTCCCTGTGTTGCTTGAAATGCTCGATCATGTGTCCAGGTCTGGTCCCATGGTGGGGAAGTTGCCACCCCTCACTTCTTCATTTGGATTTTTGGAACTCAGAGTCTTCCATCCTCAGATGTGCAGTTAAACAGAACGTTACTCTCAATTCTTTGTACGAATCTCATTATCCAACCAAAGTCGAGTTCACTGAGTAGCAGAATGAAGTTTGCTTGGATGGGGAACACAGCTCAGGTGTGGAGGGCTTACCTGGCAGGTGTGAGCTCTGGGTGTTTCCCTGAGCAGCACCAAAACAAAACACCAACGAAAAGAGGCCTTCTTGCAAGTGTATTCTAATCTTAGAGATCCCTTACACAAAGCTGCGGTAAAACCGAGTGAGCCTTCCTGGCGGCCTCTTGTCTCTCAGAGGTATCCATTCCTCAACTAGATGAGTGAACTCTTCAGGAAGCTGAGCAGAGCTAATAATCAAAAGGGTTTAATGAGGCCTTACAAGACACTTCGAGCTGGTAACATGTACACATTTCCCGGTATACTTTCCTATATATTGACAACTTGTATGTTTCTCAAAGACAGATGTTTTTAGGGAGACTCAGAGGTTTCAGTGACCTTCCTAAAACCACATAGCATGAAGTATTGAACTCAGTTCAGGTCTTCCAGAACCATTTATTGAATACTTCTTGAGGCAAAGTAAGTCACTTTCAGAATAAATTCCAAACAGGTGGTCTTACCCCATGACCCCGGATAAGGCTAGGAGACATAACCCAAATAATGCCAAAGTCCATGTGTCTACACTTCAGTGGACAAAGGTCATTCAAAGTAATTCCAGTTTTTCTGTGCATCTTTCAGAGAGCATTAGCATAATTTACTCTGTAAGATTTGACTTTCCTGTTTTGCTGCCTGTCTCTCCCATCTCAGCTGCCGTGAGGTTCTGATTTAGCACCCTTTTCTTTTCTGTTGCTATAACAAAATATCCACAGCTGAGTACCTTATTTAAAGAAGAGGCTTATTTAGTCTGTATCTGGGGCATTTAAGCCCCTGATGCTGACATCTGCTGGGCTCTGGTGAGGGCCCCCTTTGGCTGTGTCACAGTGCAGCAGATGGTGCACAGCGAAAGAACATTCGACAGACAAAGATAACACGTTGCAAGACAGGAAGCCAGAGAGCGACTGGGCAGGAGCAAGGTCCTCTCTTTTATCATACACTTCTCTTGACAGAAGTAACTGCAATTTCAATCTTGCCCAGGGCAAGGCCCTAGGGACACAAGGCCCTACCTCCTTAAGTCTCACTAACAATGCTACAGGCCTCAAGCAAATCACCGAGAGACACCAGAAGGTCCTTTCTCAACCATGGTGCCCAGATTTTCATCCCCAGTTCTCCTCCCTCACTTTTCCCCCTTCTTTTCTCACAAGCTGTTTCTTCCAAGAGTCTCCCACATTCTCTCTGGTTATGCAGATCTGAAGGTGGAGGCAGGATGGAAGTTCAGGGAGGAGAAGCTGGATCCTCCTCATGAAGTGCAGATATCCCAGGGAGGGAGTCACCGGGGATCAAAGAATGAAGATGTGTAAAACAGGAAGCATTTGTGTGTGCTCTGACAGACAGATAGAACTTACAAGATTTCAGAAGTAGCATTCAGGGGCTGGAGAGATGGCTCAGCAGTTAAGAGCACCTGCTGCTCTTGCAGAGGACCCAAGTTTGACTCCTAGCACTGTGTTAGGCAGTTCACAAACCACCTGTAACTCCAGTTCCATGGGATTTGAAGCCCTCGTCTAGTTTCTAGGCATGCACACACACATACACATAAATAAAAAATAAATAAATGTAAAGATAAACAGTACCCAGTGGAAAGGGACAAAGGGCCAAAATGAATAAATATTAAAACAGAGATGCTCCTTGCCTTGAAAACACAGTAAGTTCTTAATAAAAAGTATCACTGAGTACTTGCTCTCAATAAGCCTTGTGTTTGGTGCTCAGAGCCACCGTAGACCCTGAAAAAATGCTTCAAGAATAAAAAAAAAAATTAAACTGACTTCTTTCCTTTCTAATATACGTTGGTTGAACAGGCAAATTGGAGCAGAAATGTCTGGGTGCAGCCCAGCTCCACCTTCCAATAGTGTGTGAACTTGTGCAGGTTCTCACCTCCTTTCCTCGTATTCACAAAATAGAACTGTCAGAGCCACGTGGCATTCAAATGAATGAACACAAGCAGATCACCAATCAATACCCAGAAGGCATTAGCTGTATGATTTTCCATCAACCTCCCTCAACACAAGTCATTTTGAACCAATTATAATAATATAGCACCAATAGCTACCATTTATTGAGTGTATTTTGAGCTTTAATGCGCATGCATAACGAATGTGTGCTCATCTGTGAAGATGGGCGCAACAGTGCTATAGCATGTGCATGGAGGTCAGAGGATAACCTTAAGTGTTGGTCCTCACGTTGTTCCACCTTGTCTGAGACAGAGTCTCCTATGCACTGCTGTGCACACCAGGCTTTCTGGCCTGTGAACTCCTGGAGTCTCCTCTCTCTCTGCCTCCCATCTCACCTTAGGAGTACTTGGATTATAGGCTTGTACTTACCCTGTCTGGTTTAACAAGTTTCTGGGGGTCAGAACTCAGATCTCCACACTTTGTGGCAAGTGCTTTACCCACAGAACCATCTTCCTAGCCCCATTTATTGAATCTGATGTAGAGGTGGGTGCTTCACTAAGTGGACACTTAATACAGAGCTTTAATTTAAGCCTCACACATGTTCTGTACAATAAAGGCCACTCAAGTACAGGTGCTTCCTGGACAGTAGAGGACACCTCCTGGTACTTTTGTAGTCTGGCCATGCCTTACTGTAGAAAAGGATGTCCTCTGATTTCTCTCCACCTTCTGTTTCTCTGTGTGACTTGTCAGATGGGAGCCAGTGAGAGTTCATTGGGTGGTCCTGCCTCCTTTCACAGCTGATCCAGGTATGGCTTTAGTTATGAAGACCAGGCTTCTAAGAGTATCTCCTTGTTCTGCAGCTATGCAAATCCACTGTGAACATCTTGGAGATCCCAGTAGTCAAAGAAAGCACAGGGAATGTTCCAAAAGTCTGTTTTAGCTATGCTTCACCTCAAAGACAATCATTTAGTCCTATCAGAGTCTAACCAATTTCTTCCCTACTAATTAGGGAAAATCTGTTTCTGCTGTTTTCTTGAAGTCTAGCTGGGAATGCGTGGACAAGAGGAGAGGCAGCTATGCTCTTTAGTGATGGGCACAGTCCCTCATGTGTCATTTCATCCAATGTGGAATCACCTTCTTGGCTTTTCTCACATTAGTGAAGGTCAGGCTTCATTCTGGATAAGGCTTGTATGTAGAGCATGTAGAAAAGCAGAGGAGGGGCTAGAGAGATAGATCAGCAGTTAAGAGCACTTGCTGTTCTTACGGAGGACCCAGGGTTCGTTCCCAGCACTGACATGGTAGCCAATAATCTTTTAACTTCAGTTCTGAGGGATCTGATGCCCTTTTCTGGCCTCTGTGGGCATTGCATGAACATTGTGCACTTACATACACGCAGGCAAGACTCTCATACACATAAAATTAAAATAAAAATATTTTAAAAGAAAATTATAGAATTTCCCAGAGAAGGAAAAACAACCTCATGTTAATAACTGTGCTAGCTGGACTGAAATAGCCATATCTTACAAACTCACTCGGTTTGGGACTTGGGATATAACCAGCTAAGAGTTAAGTGTCATAAAGTCACAGTGTCATGAATCACAGAGATACCTCCCTGCCCCTTCCTTGACCCCTTCTGCTAGTTGGAAGGCCCAGGAAGTTTGACAGGACCAGCAGCAGCCCATGCAGTTGTCTACAAGGCAGAAAAGTGAACACTGTACTGTCATTTGTTTTGGTTTGTCTTTGTGTTTCCGGGGTGATCTGTGTTGTCTCTATAGCAGAGACCTCCAGGTAGTCCTTGAAGTTCACCTGGACTTCAGGTACAGTTGTGGGTCTTTAGAGAAACAGAGCCGATGGGAAATTCCATATATTTATGTGATAGTCAGTTGATTTGTTGAGGCGTAGGCAGGTGTAACACCTGGGAACTGGGCCAGCAGACTAGGAGCTTAGGCAGGAGTTGATGCTACAATCTTGAAGCAGACCTTCTTCAGGTGACCTAGTTTTTGCTTTTATATCCTTCAACTATTGGCTTTATTATTTTAGTAATGATGATTTCTGATTGTCAAGTCAGTTGATTGTTGATGTTAACCACACCTACAAAAACCTTTCAGAGTGACACCTGCCTCAGTGTTGACTTAGGTAGGTATCATGACATGACCAAGTTGATCCAGCAGATTGACCCACCACCTGAAATTTCATCCTGTTTCTGGATCCCAGAACATCTACATTCTTTTTCTGGCTCTCAAAGCACATGTGGACATCCTTATTTATCTCAGGAGCTGATCTGACCTGTTGGAGATTTGTACTCAGATCTTTAGGGTGGTCTGATAACTTTGGATTGCCTCAAAGGTGATAGACAGCTGTAGGATCTTGGATATGTGTGTCCCTTCTCAACCAAAGTGCCATGTCCATGACTTCTCATATTGAGTGGGAGCCAAATTTCCATGCAACTTGATCACTGAGGAGTGTGGAGAATCTCGTCCTTGTGGCCTGGATGTCAGTTTTTAGGGGTAAACTGAGAAAGTGAAACATGTTCAGGAAAGAGTGAGAGAGAGCCTTGGAGATGGGACAGATGCAGACTTCATGACCAATGGAAACCCTCAACCAAGCAAGCTTCCAGCCAGAGAGGGGTTTATTCTCTTAGATTTATGTATTTATGTGTGTGTGTTAGCATACACATGTGTGTGCAGGTATGCATGCCTGTGTGTATACATGTAGGCCAGAGGAGGGCATTGCATGCCTCCTATCATTCTTTACCTATCCTTTTGAGTCAGAGTCTCTCCCCGAGCCTGGGGTTCCTGTTTTTTTACCTAGGCTGGAAGCCAGCAAGCCCCAACAATCCTCCAGCTTGCGCCTCTCCCAGGACTGGGGTTACAGGCATGAACGAAATATTCGACTTGTCCCATTGGTGCTAGGATCTGAATTCTGGTCCTCATAATGATACAGCAAACACTCTTCATTGCTGAGTTGTTTCTCCAGCTCCTAGAGAAGGTTGTATATAGAAGAAAAGGTATGTCCAGTTTGTCTCCATTGAGGTAGAAAGACTGATATGCAGCTCAGAGACATGAGTCCCTTCCCCCGCTTCAAGACTGCTTCCTAAGTTATCTGGTCTCCACTTTATTCAAGCAGCAGGTAAGTGTCCTTCAGCAGACCTGGAAAGTACATAGAACAAAGTGACAGTGGAGGAGATGGCATGTTTCCTGTATACCCGCCCTTTGCAACAGCATCTACTGTGGGTTCATCATTCCGCTTCTGATTCAGGCCCAGAGATCACACAGGAACCTGCCTTGTTCAGCCTGGTCCCCTTGTAGAGAGGGTTAGGAAGCTGGTTTCACACCTGGCCTTGTCCACCTGAGCTAAAACGTCTGTGTTGGGGGAATGGAAGATAGTTTTCAATTATATAAATCAGGGAAGTAGGAGAGACAATAAGAGAGAGAGAGAAAGAGAGAGAGAGAGAGAGAGAGAGAGAGAATGAGTGAATAAATAGAGCCTACAAAGAAACCAACGCAGGGAAATTTTCAAGGAATTGGCTGATACTTGCTCTACCAGTCGTACTTCAAACAGAGCCCGAGTTTCCAAACTCAAGTACAGGACTACTCGCACTTGACCTTTAAAATACACGAGCTGTGCAGTTTTTGAAAAAAACAAAAACAAAAACTCCTTCCTTTCCCATCATGGAAACAAAATCGGCTATGAAGGAACTTGGGGCTCCTCAGCCCACTGTGACCTGGAAGCCGCAGCCTGACCTCCAGAGGTCACCAGATGGAGCGTGGCTGTCTGCTGAAGGCACCCTGAAGAGCTGCTCTGGGTTTTGGGCAAGTAACACACTTGCACACTCAGTTGTGAACACTCACTCATGCACACTGACTCGTGCATGCCCCCTATGCACACTCATGTACACACCTCAAAAGGCAGCTGAAGAAGTGTGGTCGCAGAGCTGACATAATGCTGGGGTGGGGGTGAGGGCAAGGACCAGGGAAAGAGAACAAAAGGCACTCGCTCCCTGGGCCTCCTGCAAGTTTCTGAACAATTTGCCCGTCCTTGCTGCATGTCCTCCTGGTATGCCCAGGACGCAGACAATTCCCTGTCCCACCCTCACAGCTCAGTCTGATGCCTTTCCTTAGTTCATCTTATACACCCCTGGCTTTCATGGAAAAAATTACTTCTTAGTTATGGAAGCCTGGCAGAAATTCTGAAATTCACAGGGTTGTTTATGTATAAAATGTGTCGTAAGTGTAACTTTTCAAAATGGTGAGAGTTAAGAGACGGGAGAGATGTCAGGATTTCCTAGACAAGGAACTATTCTCAGGGGGTGTGGTAGAAACACTACTGATGCTTCAAGATATAGGGCCCCATCCGGTCCTGTAATCAGAACACAAGGAAAGTGACCCTGGTTATAGGGCTGGGGCAGAGCTGGGATAGCAGACCAGGTCTGAAGCCACTGTTGAGATTGTCCCCCCAAGGCCAAAACAGGTGTTTCCAAAACATTCAAACAGGGGTCTGGGAAATTTCTGAGCCTAATCTTGCAGAACAAGTCCCTTATTTTCTGTGTGTCTGGTGTTCGGGGGTCCCAGAGGGCACAGCTGTAGTCAGTACTGGTGATTTAAGTGTCACCTTGTGGCTCTGATACAGAGTCTAAGGTTAAAGGCACAGAATAGCTGGATTTCTAATGTCCTGTGCCAAATCGTATATTGCAGGAGTCAAAATTCAGACTCAGATGTCTGATTATGGAACCACAGTACTTGGGGATTAGTCATGCTCATGAAAGCTGTTTGGCCCTGTTTTCTTTGCGAACAAAGCTATCTGCATTGCTTCATTTAATCTAGCATATATTTGGCAATTATTGACATTAAATTGATTTAGTGTTTTGAGTGATGTTTCAGGACTCCAAACACGGAACCCCTCGTTTATTTTACAGCTGAATACGAACACGGATTCCTTCCCAATGTAATCAGCTTTGTGTTTAACCCCTAAACTGTAAGCATTGATCTCTCCTTAACTTGCAGCTTAATTACTCTCCGCTGTGCTCTCCTCCTGCGTAATTTATTCCCTGGAAATAAACAGAGCCCTTTAGGTGGACTGGAGGGTCACCTGCCTCAAGCTCAGGAGAGAGGGTCGCTTTGACTGAATAGAAAGACAATTCTCGAACTGTGTCATGGTTATTTACCACGAGGTTGAATCCATACTAGGAACATTAACGGCATCTGCTATTTCACCAGAAAGTTCTAAAAGGTGTTTTAAGTCTTTCCAAAAGCTCCTAAGTAATTCTCCCAGCAACTCTCAGAGGTATTTCCCAATTTTACAGGAAAGACATGTGAGGGACACATGCATGGGGGTGAGAGTGGACTGTGAGAAACAGGAGGAGAACATTGCGGGGATAGAGGTAGCGATGGAAGCCTAGCTCCTTTTCCTTAAGTTTTACCTCGGGTCTCACTGCATCCTACACTGCATTATCTCTATAAGCACAGCATGGGGGATGAAGTCTATAGATCATGTAGGTGACCAGAGGAAGCCAGAGGAGGAGGATGGGTCTCTTCCTCCACCACACTCTGCCTTATTCCCCTGAGACAGGGTCTCTCCTCAACCAGAAGCTTATTAGTTTTGGTTAGGTTGGCTGGCCAAGCTCCCAGGATTCACCTGTCCCCACCCCCCAAGTACCGGAGTTACAGGTACATGTACCCGTGCTCTGTTTTGTAATGAGTGCTGGGAGTTTGAACTCAAGGTCCCCCTGGCTGCACTGCAAGCACTCTTACTGAACTACTCCACAACTCCTAGTGTGGCTTTCTTGTGATCGCTTCAGTATGGCAAGGGCTGATTAAAAAAGGAGAAGAAGGAGAGGAGACAGAGGAGGAGGAGGGGGAAGAGGAGAAGGGTGAGTTTTCAGTTCTGTCAGATTTCAAGGCAGGATTCTACTACAAAGAATGATGGGGTTAGCTCCCATTCGGGTTGACTGAGCAGCCAATAAATTCTGACTCACATAGGGAACAAGAGGACTTCCTTGTCATGGTGTTGGGCTGGAGCCATTTCTGGGAGTGGCAGTCTTGCTGATGGGCTTGTAAGGAGAGCCTGATGTCAGGTCCCTGGTGTCCCAAGTCAGCAGAGGACACTGGCTTAGAGTGGCTTCCCTCCCAGCATGGCCAGGCTGGAGCTCGTGTATCTTCCCGAGGGAGTGGTGGCTTCTTTTTCCCATGCTTCCAGGCTGGACTCACTGCTCCCTGAGAAAGCAGAGCCAGTTCCATGGCTTCTGAGTGAAGGGCTGGGATGTTTTACTTCCAGGTCAGCTGCTGGCTCCCTGAGGAAAAGAAATTTTCTTTTAAAATTTACTGCATAGGAAGAAAGCACGAAACTCACTCCCGAGCCCAAGAAGGCCAACTCTCTGCTTCTGCAGGCTGTTGACTATGGGCCAAGTTGATTACCCAGCCCTTGTCCCCCAGTATTTTATGTGTGCTTGGAGTTTGAATTGGAAGTCTCATACATGCTTGGCAAGTGCTCTACCAGTCAGCTACATTTCATCCCACCTCCTAGATTAATTAGAACTTTAGTCATTCATTTAATTCTCTGATTTACTCCAGAAACTATGAGATGATTCCTTTTGTCTATGGGAACTTCTTTATTTTAGGTTTACTTTTCTTTCTTTCTTTCTTTCTTTCTTTCTTTCTTTCTTTCTCTCTCTCTCTCTCTCTCTCTCTCTCTCTCTCTCTCTCTGTACATGTGCATGTCAGTGAGGTGACTATGGTGGCCAGAAGAGGGCGTTGGATCCCCTAGACCTGGAATCACAGGTGGTTGTGACTGACATAGGTTCTGGGAACCCACCCCGGGCCCTCAACAAGAGCACAAGTGCTCTCAACCACTGGCCATCTCTCCAGTCCTAAGCAGTTCTTCAAAGGTAGTCAGGAGGCTGAGGAAAATGAGTGGCACTGAGAATCTCAACTGAGTTTTGGGAAATAGATGCAACTTTATACATTTGCATGTGTTAACCTTCCTCGTTGTGTGTGTGCATACAGTGGCTCAATAGCAATGTCTGTTTTGACAAAGGACATGGGTACCTGAGCTATTTTAGAGTTTAGAGGCGGTGTATATAGCTAATTCTCCATGTTCTTTTTTTCTCCACAGAGGATTCTCATTCATTTGTGTCATGTTCAAATGCACATGATATGCAGACATATTCTACTGTGCCAGGGTCTAGGAGTAGACAGGACTGAGTATATAAAAGGAACTCTAATCATTATTAGAAGTAGTCTGGATTTACAAAACATAAAACCAGGTTCAAAAGGACAAAACCAAACCAAACCAACCAACCAGCTAGAGAAAACCTTATCAGTTTGGAAGATATTTAGAAAGCTAGACTGTGGGTTGAGCTCAGAAGGACTTTCCGAACATTAACATGCAGTGCCTGCATGTGTATAAGTGCACCATGTCATGCAATGCCCGTGGAGGCCAGAAGAGGCACCGGATTCCCTGGAACTGGAGTTACACACAGTTGTTAGCCATCACATGGGTGCTGGGAACCGAACCCTGGTCCTCTGCAAGGGCAGACAGTGCTCTTAATTGCTGAGCCATCTCCCCAGCCCAAGATGAGAGTTTTTACACCTGGTCTCCAATTTTAAAATAGGATGGCTCAGTTTCCACTTTGCTCTAGTAACATGGTACGTTTCTGAGCAAAGATATGATACAGTAGAGCAAGAAACAGTAGAAATCCAGGGTGGCCTGGAAGAAGTACTCAGAGAGAGCCTCGGAGCACTTGAGTGCTCTGCTTCATGGTGGCTTTGATGTCCTTAGGGGACTCTGTCGGAGCTTCTGTATTTAGAAAATGAAAGGAGTAACTCTGGATCTAAACTTCTACAAGAGATGAAAACTGAGTCACTGGTGGTTTCTGCAAGATGACTTGCATCAGCACCATGTGCGATGGCATTACAAATCACAGACATGCAAAATACATAGATGTATAATGAGAAACACATACAGATACATATATGGCTGGGGATGAACCTTAGTTGGTAGAGTGGTTGCCTAGCATGAATGAAGCTCTGGGTGTGGTGGTACATGCCTCAGTCTCAGCACTTGGAAGGTGGAGGCAGGAGGTCAGAGGTTCAAGTTCTTCTTCATTCTTGGCCACGCAGTGAGTTCAAGACCAGCCTGGGCTACAAGAGGTCCTGTCTTAAAAGATTACATGTATAATATACGAGACTTAAGGCAGAGGCAGGATGTTTGTGGGGTGGGGGATGAAAGGGAGGAGGCAGACAGGGAAGGACAGTGGGAGGGGCAAAGAAGACCAAGTGTGATCTTATATATGCATGAAAATGAAAATGCCACAATGAAACACAGTGCTTTGTGTGCTCCCTGAAAACAACGAACAGGGGGTAGACTAGGAAAAGCTCTCACATGGCATGTCAAAGAAATTCCTGTTTTTGATACCAAGGTTTGGAAACTTCTCCAAAGCTGGTGATTCCTGTAGAGTTACTTGAGGTTTTAAAATATTTTATTTATTGTTTATTTTGTGTGTGTGTGTATGAGTGAGTGTATTGCCTGCATGTAAGTGCACCTGTGTTGTGCAATGCCCTAAGAGGTCAGAAGAGGACATTGGATACCCTGGAACTGGAGTTATGGATGGTTGTTAGTCACTATATGAGTGCTGGGAATTGAACATGGGTCCCTGCAAGAGCAGTCAGTGCTCTTAACCACTGAGCCACCTCTCCAGCCCCTTGTAGAGTTACTAAAGATTTTTAGAACCAACAAAGTTTGAACCAAAAAAAAAAAGGAAAATAAATGCATGATTCCTCTAATCTCGTGCAGGTTTCAGGGTTGAAGTCAGATTGGACTTAATGTGATCTCCGAATGCTGAACTCACAGCACCCTAGAATATTATTAGCCTTATCTGAATGCTTTCTGTATCAAATTCTTGACCTGATTTTTGTCCTAGTTTATCTTTCATATCCTCTAGGTTAGTTCTTCTTTAAGAAAAACTTTAAACTATCTTTAATATAAGCTAGCTAACTCTAAGTAATAGAAACTCTGTTTTGCTAAGTGAGCGACAGAATAATAAAATGCCTGGTTTTGCAATTTTATGTGAGTTTGGCAAATGCAGCCTGAAGGTGGCTGATGGGATCCCTAACCTGGTGTTAATAGCCAATGATAATTCCGTATGTACCACCTGCTGCCTGTCAGGGCACACATTCTTTCTTTTCCTTTTCTGGCATGAAGGTTGCCCTGACTGTGGCGGACTGAAGTGGAGGCATACTGTTAGATTTGTTGGGTGAATTCACATGGGCTGTTGTCACCAGCCCACCTTCTCTTCCGTTCCCTCTTCATCCCATTTCACCACCTCCCATTAACTTTGGCAGTACGTGAAAAACCCACTATATCATCCTGAGGTTGGGAACTGGGGAAAGAGAGAAGGATGGGAGAGAAGGAAAGAGAGAGAGAGAATTTCAGGAATAAAGGAGAAGCAGTACTCAGAGAAAGAAATCTTCGTAACAAAAAATAAAATTAGAGAAATTTCCCAGAAATGTATTAGGGGAAACATATTAGCCAAAATAATGCCTTTAATTAAGCATTTTTACACCAATAAGTCCTCAGGCATGGCTGACGAGTCAGCTCCACACGGTCAGGAGAGCCTCCTTTCAACTCTCTCTTACCAGTAGATAATTTAGAATTACTAGGCAGAGATGAAGAAAACAAAAGCAGAAAACCCTAAGCAAGACCACTGGACCATCGTAGGTGGGACTTTAACTCCTAGGGCCCTTCAACTCCTAACTCAGCTCCAGCAATTTCAGGGTGGCCTTGGCACTTTTAGGCATCTCCCTGCTTCCAAAAACCAGAGCTACTCATGGTCTAAACTGCAGAGAAACTCGATTTCCCATTTCTCAGATGGGCTATGAGATCCATGACAGAAAGTACCACATATTCAAATGGGTTTTCATGAAAGAGGAAGAGCCATCAGGGTTACCCACAGGCATGGCTATCTGGTTTTTTTTTAAGGAATAACTCTTTATCTCCTCCCAGCATTGTTAGTACAGTGTTCTTTCTAGAGAACTACTACAAGCCTATCCCCTCCTCTCCCACATCAGTTTTTTAGGTTTAAAAAACATCTTTCTTAACATCATCACTTTAACTCTTCAGATGAGAACTAACAGTAAGTGCTTAAGGCCTGGCTTAGCAGAACTCTCTCAGCTATCACGTGTTTCCCAATTATGCAAGCAATAACGCTGCTTAGTTCACAAAAATTGTTACAGCCTTTCCCAAGTTCTTCTAAAAAAAGATTTTTTCTTTTAATTCACTTGAGTTCATTGTTGCAAGAGCCCTCAGGAGGTGGCTGCTGGAATTCCCCTTGCAGACGGAGAGAAGGCCTCTGGAGTCAATGTTTCTTAGGAAGATGGAGCTGACTGCTTAGAACAGGCCTGGTTCCGTGCAAGCTGGGGGTGGCTAGTTTTTTTTTTTTTTTTTTTTTTTCCTTATTTTTGTTCTCAGCTCACAAGCTAGTTCATTTCCTACTTGTTTCCAAAAAGAGAAAAATATTGTTGGATGCCTGGTAGTAGAAAGTTGTATTTTGGTATGGTAATGAATTGGGAAGATGGCTGACTTCTTCCGAAGAAATCTCCATTGAAGCTTCACTCTAAAACATTTAAAAATTTTAAATTTAGTGTACCAGTGTATTGTCTCCATGAATATAAGCGCACCCATGTCATGCAGTGCCCTTGGAGATTAGAAGAGAGTGTCGGATTCCCCTGGAACTGGAGTTACAGGTGGTTGTTAACCTCCATGTGGGTGCTGGGAGTCAAACCCAGTTCCTCTGCAAGCATAGCCAGTGCTCTTAACCACTGAGCCATCTCTCCAGCCCCCACTATAAAAATTTAAATCACAAGGATACAAAGCAAGGTACGTTCCAGGCTGGACATGTATTTCAACTGGTATGGTGCTCACCTAGCTTGAAGACCTAGCATGCATCAATCAGACGTGTGGTGCCAGCCTCTAATCTTAATGCACGGATGGTGGAGCCAGGAAGGTCAGACCTTCGGCTGGCTCTGTCCTTGGGGCTGAACCATCCTCTGATTATTGGCATTATTGAGTCCACTGAGTAGACAGGCTGAAGAGTGCTGCAATTTTTCTACAGTTATTTCTCTTCGGGTCTCTGAACCTCGCATTGCCCGCCTCATCTCTACAATCTTTTCAAGTTTCCCGATGGCTGGTCAAACCTGCCTGGCACCTCCTTGCTCCTGCCTTACATCCAGTTTTCTAACAAGTCATCTACCTAGAGTTCAAGCTTTCCTGAGCTTTGCTTATTTGGGGAGTAGAGATCATGATTAAGTTTCATGTTTGGTTATAAAACTCCACAGTTTTGAATGCTCAAGCGCAGAGATGCGTCTTTTTGGTTTTTCTTTTTGAGACTATACTCTCCAGCTTTAAAGAAGGACCCTTCATTGTAATCATCACCGAATGGATACAGTACTAATAGAACTTAATTGTTTCCACTAGACAGATCTCGGGTGTTTTTGGCAGCCAAAATGAAAATGATTCCAAATACCATCAAAGAGGCTTATAAGCCCCCAGCATGCACAGAGTGTTTTGATATACAGTAGAGTGTTAATATCATTATCTCCCCTAATACAACATACGGTTACTTTAATCCTTTCCCGCCTCTGTGATCTTGGAAGATCCGACGGATAGACAGCAAAGAATAAAATACTATATACAAGGAGACAAAGGGAGACTTAGTCCTCATCCTTCGGGTGTGATATTTGTTTGATTGTTTGAGCTGGCTTCAAATATGTACCTTTATCAGTACTGACTTCTGTATCTTCCATGCGAGTTTGAGTTTGTATGTGACATCAAACATACCTTTTCACACATGTTCTTTCCAGATTTTTTTTTAACACTTACTTAGCAGTTTATAGAAGGAAGTGAATGATCTCCTCAAGCTGCTTACAAATTAAAAAAAAATCTGTGCTTATTAATTATGCAGGATTAGTCTAATTATAATTCAGCAAATTAATTAGCGACAGAAGGTGTTCTGAAACATTGGAGTACATTTGCATGTTAAATGGAGAGGCTAGTCTGTAATATATGTAAATTTATGCATGGCTTCATAGTTTAATTTAAAAATTTGCAGCTGCATATGGTATGGGAGCAGGTGAAAAGTCAGTTTTAGTTTAATGATGCTAACAAACATTGGATGGTGTCCTGTCTTAGCAAGAGAATGCACTCGTACCTACAAATCTGTCATAAGAGTCTAGTGTTACGTAGATGCCCGAGCTCAAGGTCATTAGTGAGTGAACTTGTAGGTGTAATAGGTATAATCTAAAGACTGTAGAGAGGGTGTGACGTGAGAGGTGTGCACCAACTCTGAGCACCACTCCACTTTCTTCTGTCGCCTGTTCAACTCGTCTGTCTTTGGTTCCGAGAAGTTGCATTCTAGCCTGAGGAAATCAGGTTCTCTTTTTGTCCCACTGGTCTCGAATCTGGCAGGTGTAAAATAGTTGTCCAACCTTGATTCCCTTTCCAAATATTCACATTTGCACTTCATTTCAATTTCCTGGAGTCGTGGGAAAGTTATTACTGAGTTATGAATTAATGGAAGGGTAGAGAGTTTTATACATTGGCCTCAGCCATCTGGCAAAACAGTAAAACCAGCGGACCAGGCAGCAGCAAAGGGCTCTTGGTGTAATTGGTGTTCACTGCTCAGCCTAGCATAGATGAGCTTTGCTGGGAGGGTAGGAAACAGGAGGGAGGGGGAGGGGAGACCAGGGATTGACAGGGACTGGGGCTGAGGACCCATTAAGCTGCAGGCTGGCTAATAACTTCATTTCTCTCCTTCACCCAAGGAGTCATTGTACTAGAAAGAGAAAATAGATTTGTATTCTCATTCTGAAGTCTCAGCGAAAAGATTTGTGTATGTGTGAAGGAAGTCAGTAGGTGATTCTATTTTGTTGGCTACTTTTTCCTTTGTGGGAGAGGGGGGGAATTAGGGATGGGGCAAAGAAAGCAGACCTGTTTGAAAGATAAGGAAGCTGGGGCGTGGCACAGTGGTAGAATGCTTGCCAGGGTAGCACAAGGTCCTGGGTTCAATTCTTAGCACTGAAAAAGAAAAAAAGTAGATAAAGGAGAAGATGGAGCTGAGTGTTTTGCCAAGAGTCCTCTGAAGACATCTTAGTAGACAACTAAAATGATGAGCATGCTCGTGGTGTGGGCTATGCTTCCAATTCAAGCCCCAAAGAGTTCTGTGATTGTTTTCATTAATGGTGTCAGATTTTTATCTAAGTGCAAAAACAAGGGCTTTCCCCTATGAGCCTCATGGTGCAGAATAATGGAATTCATGGAACTGAAGTCTGTCTAAATATGGAAGGAAAAGCAAATCCCCGTGTAGAAGCCTGGGGTAGCGAACAACTGAAGAGTGTTACGAGTCAGAAGTAAGAGAAGAATGGATGAAAGCCGTGCCCTCGTGCCGACAGCTCAGTGGCTATTTGAGTCAGTTGCTCACCACTGGAGCTGTGGGAGATATTCCCTTCAGAAGTGATCAGGAAATGGCTTGGAAATGAAGTCTATCGATATCCAGTCAGATTTACACAGTGGGGGAAGTCGCTCCCTCTGGTGCCTAAATGAATATCGTGAATCCTAGCTGGGAGTCAGCACATTGAGGAGCAGTGATCTATTGCCAAACTGAAATGCCACTTGCAGGAGCCCTTCACTGCAATGAACAAGGAATAGGAAATGATTCTGTGGGCCTGTTGCCAGTTAGGAGCCAGCATATTGTGTACGTGGCTCTGAAATCTTTTACTGACCTGTTTAAGGCTGTGGTGAGAGCTTTGAGCAGCCATCTTGCCTCTGCGATCTGTTGGAATGGATTAATTAGCTTTTGTTTTTGCTTTGAATACAGCTCCCTAATAATTAAGGGGAGTTCTTCAAGTAGAGGACATATTAATGTTGGAGAGATAACCTGTCCTGAGAGAATCACATCTGAGTCTGTAGTTACTATCTGTGGAATAATTTTGTATACAAAATGGGCTATTTTAAATTATAGTGGGAGAGGGCTGGGGAGATAGCTCGGTTGGTAAAGTGCTTGGTTGCAAGCACAAGGACCTGAATTTGATCCCTAGAATCCACATAAAGAAGCAAAGCATGGTGCCTAGGAACCCCAGAGGTGGGGGAGGGGAAGACAGGAGTGTCCTCAGAGCTTGCTGGCCAGCCTAACCTCATCAGAGAATACCAGCCAACCAGAGGCCCTGTCTCAAAAGACAAGATGGAGCGTGATCAAAGAAGACATCCGACATCAACTTTTGCGCCCCTGCACACACACACATGCACACTCACTCACACACACACAAATGTGTTGTGGGAGAGAGAAAGGTGCACTGTAGATAAGGAGATACAAATATGTCCAGCGAAAGACGGACACCTTAACTGACTACAGGCCAAGCACTTACTCATTCATTTTGCCTGGATAAATAATACTGGCCTCGAGAGGTCTCTAATTTTTATGATGACTATTAAGCACCAGTAACCACCATGATATTTACAGTAGCTTTGCATCTGTATGGAAATGGCTTGTAGGTGGTTCCCATTAGTGGCCACATATAGCACTGGTTATCAGCTGGCAAAGAAATTAATTTTTGTTCTTTTTAAAAATCTCTACCATTGGAGATTCTCCTTTCAACTAACACCATCAAAGTTTAGCTTGGGTAACTTGATTTTTAAAAAGTTTTTTCTAAGGTTTCTTTCAGTTCTCCTCCATGTCTGATTTCTGCCTCCTTCTTCCTGATAGTTCTGTGAATAAATGGCTCGAATCTTCCTCACACACTTGAGGGGTCGTTGTGATTTTCTTTAGAGCTGCAGGTCTTAGTGCTCTGCCTTCTTATAACCATTTGGATTCTTGAGAAATCTTGCCTTTTCAATGCCTGATAGAGTTTCTGTTCTCCCGCATACTCTAGTGTGGCCCCTGGGTCTCTAGAGCTCCCAGTCACTGACAGAAAGGGTAGGCATTTTTGCTTGGGTGCTTGCTTGGTTTTGTAAGGTGAAGACTGACTCCTTACTCGTTTCTAGAGGAAGGGGATAGAAGTCACAGGATGATCTTCATGGAGATCAGTGGGGTATGTGTCTCAGAAGCAAAGAACTGCTTTGCAGTGTGGTCTACATTTTCCTTCAAGAGAAGCTTGGTCAAGGGGCTGGAAAGATGGCTCATCAGTTAAGAGTGCTGACTGCTCTAGCAGAGGATCTGGGGTTGGTTCCCAGCACCCACATGATGGCTAACAACCATTGGTAACTCCAGTTCCAGGGGATATGATGCCCTCTTCTGGTCTCCACAGGTTTACATGCATGTGACATACTTATAGACATGTACTTACAAATACTCATATACAAAAAATAAAAATAAATAAATAATAAAAAAAATCAGAAGGTTGCCCAAGCTGCCTGTAGAATGACAGTTTGCAAAGAGTTGGACAAATCTGAGCTCAGCTCCTTGGTCTCCCGTGACTAATTTTTTCACCTTTGGTAAATAATCATAATAACTTTGGACACTTTTAAGTGCCACTGTAAAGTGGGGGGACATTAATGTGCCTATTCCAGGTTGGGAGGATTAAATAAAACCGTGTATGCCACACGATATAACATGAGCCAAAGAACATAGATTGTTGTTGTTGTTGTCATAGACTTCCAACCAAGGGGAGTTATTGAAGAGTGTAGTTGGAAACAATAAAATTTGTTGCTTAAAACATTTCCCTAGGCTAGATACACTGGAGCATGACTTCAATCCTAGCATTTATAAGGCAGAAGCAGGTGGAGCCCCATGAGTTTGAAGCCAGTCTCATCTCATGGTGAGTTCCAGGCCAGCCAGGGCTACATATTGAGTCTTTGTTTCAAGAAATTTTTTTCTATAAACTTAACATTTTCAAATCTCAATAAAGTGCCATTGAAACAATCCAAGTGAATGAATAATGGTATGTTCCTTCCCTAAGAATGTCTGGGGATATAGATGAGGTCTCTGTTCTTACGGTTATATTTACAGTTTCAGGTTCATTTTCTTAAAATGTGTTTTGGTGTATTTAATTTTACTCATATGAGTGTTTTGCCTGCACATATGTAAGTGCACCACATGTGTGTAATGCTCGTGGAGGCCAGAAGAGGGTGTTAGATCCCCTGGAACTGGAATTTGGGATGGTTGTCAGCCACCAGGTGGGTGCTGGAAACCAAAGCCAGGTCCTCTGCAAGAGCAGACAGTACTCTTAACTGCGAGCCGTCTCTCTAGCCCCAGATGTTTTGTTTGTAATAAATGGAATGGATGGAGCATCACCTTGCCAAAATGAGTACAGTCGTCCCTCAGCATCCTCAGGGGATCTATTCCTGAACAATCCACCCCTACCCAATTGTAAGATGGTCACTCAAGCCAGTCAGTCAAAACCTTTAAATCATCTACCCTATTCATGGATCTTCTCGGGCGTTTGTGCTGGCTGCTACCATCTTGTTAAGAAGATCTCAAATACTAACCTCTCAGATGCCCCATTACCAAGTTGCTTTTGGAGGTTATAAGAGCCCTTTGGGAGTTGGGTCTCCCTGAGTTTCTTCTGATTCTCATCAGAGTTATCACCAGGTCCGCAAAGTTTCAGGGCTTTTTCTGCTCTGGGCTGGTATCTTAGTATCATCAGACCTCTGAAAGTTGATTCATCTGGGACTCCAGCTGTTTGGGGTTGGAGTCTTCTGGAGGCATTTGAAGGAAGAAAGTGTGTTCTTTCTCAGAAAGCACACTAAAGATCCAGGTTAAGGATAGAGCATTCTGGTGTTTATCACTGGTCACTAGAGGAAGATAATTCCTTGAGGCAGGGTCAGCTGTTTTGAGGGACAGTCTCAGACAGAGTTATTGGATCTGTGGGTGTACCCATTCCATCACAGCTTCTCACCCTAAGCCAGAGCTTAGATTGTCAGATTTCTCAAAGAATGAGAATGTATTGAGAGATCATGCGGAGAGGGGCATGAACCCATTCCTTTCTGATGGTACTCCATGATGCACTGTCGATATCGTTACATATGGCAGCTGAAATGGTTTGAGAGTGCTTTAAGGTAAAAGGCTACTTTCTTTTTAGAATCACATATGAACAGTGAAAGCCAATTTTATTTTAATTTATTGGACTCTAAAAAACAGCCAACAAAAGGCTCCTTAACAGCTAATCCAGATAAAAGGTATGTTCCTCAAAAATCAATGGACACAGACCTTTAAGTACCTACATGATTTGTGAGGCTATAGAAACTGTATGTTTGGCTCAGCCTTTAGAGATCCTGCATGCCTATGTGACCATCATGGCAAACAGCACCTTCACTCTTGGCTCTTGGAGAGTGTGTGGTGTTCTCTTGTCTGTGGAATATAAGACATGGTCATGTCATGACAGAAGTTGTTTCTAGACACAAGACATTAGGTTTTCTTGTTAGAAGGGAATAAAAGGAACCGAGCTTCTAAGAGAGAGGCAGCTTGGTCATTATTTTACATGGAATAGGAAACCTCTGTAATGGTAGCTGCTCTAGTACAGGTTCCTCAGTGGGCATCTTCTCTATCTGTTCTTTTTCTGGAACCTTCTATAGTGGTGGCCTTAAGCACCTTTTGCATTCAATTTTTAAAGAAAGGATTATATCTTAGATTTAAGGTTGGAGATAAAACAAATGGTATCTTTCATAAATCTTGAGAAGTATGTTGATGGGCACCCTGATCATAAGGTCACTGGTCATAAGTCTAGAGTCTGGCAAGGATGTTCAGTAGCTGTCTGTCCTTCCTGTGATTTGGGGACCCTTATGACCTACCACTAGACAGTAACTTTGTACCCTAATTATATATCTAGTTCAAAGTTCAGTTTCTATTTAAAGTGAGTCAGGACATACTTAAGTCATCTGAGAGTATCATTATGGTTTTAAACATGCTGTGCAGAATAATCCAGTGTTCCAGAGCTTAGAAGAGGAAGTACAGATTTCTCGGATGCCACGTAACATGCTCTGATCTTATTCAGACCCATGGAGTTTCTAGAGTAATTTCAGACTCTGGACAAGCACATCCTGAGTCAAGATCTTTACCACTGCTACTGAGCTTTTGTGGCATCTAGAACACACTCAATACACAGTGATCAAATGAGTCAAGAAATGGAGGCAGCAGCCATTTCCAGTGTCAAGTGGCTCTTCAAGAATCCAGGTCCACTTCCATTTTCTAATCCTTATTTGGTTTTTGCCTTTTTAGACCATAGTGGCTTTATCGATATTTAATTTACATACCATGAAGTTGACCCTTCAAAGCGTGCACTTCAGTTCTTTTACGTGTACTCGGTGTATAGCCATCACCACAGTACATGAAACAGAGAGCACCAGGTGGCACTGGGTTGCTGGAAAGATCCAGATTCCAATCCTACGTCTGCTCTGTGATCCCTGACAAATTTCTCAGATTCATTTTTCCCACCAGAGGATGATAATTCTTCACCTGGAGGGTTGCTATGAGAATGAAATGAGACCTTGTGTACCAAGTGCAGAGCACAGCACTTCTCTCCCCACAGCCTCACTTGCCCGGGTTTCAGTTATTTGCAGAACCACTCTAGTCAAAAATTAGGAAACGGAGGATTCCAGTTGTGAAGAACTTATAAATTTTTACCTTCCTTATGGTACATTGTTAGAGCTGAATCTTATTAATAGATATTGCAAATCTTTTACTGTGCCTAATTTATAAATTAAACTATATAAAGGATGTGTGTAGAGGAAGACATAATATGCACAGGGTTTTAGGCATCCCCTGAGAGTAATGGAATGTGTTCTGTAGGGTAAGAGGGACTAGCCTGTATACACATCAAGTTATCTCCTCTGTCTTGGTGTAGCCCAGTCCTTCATCTGCTTACCACACAGAACGGGAGCAGGGATAGAGATGTCTCTGAGTCTCATTCTCAAATACCATCCTAGAAAGGATTTGTACGGAGGGGTAAGAGGTGCACCTTGTCACACCTTCTCACTTGGACTTCAATGAGTCTCTCTTACTTCTACCCGTGTTTTCAATCGTAGACTACTAATGTTGGAACTCCAGAATAATCTAGTTAAACATTTCTTTGAACAGTTGAAGAAACTGAGGTCCAGAGAAGGGAAATAGCTTGGTTCCATGGTCAAGCCTAACACACGCTCGGAGCACATTTGTAGAGTCAAACAATGCCTTCTAGGACATGAGACTGCCTCAGTGACCTAGGGACCTGCCAGGGTTCGAGCTCAAATGTTCACCCCACATCTCCCTACCTCTTTACCAGAAACGAGGCTAACCCTCCTGTTGTTAAGGTTCACTCTTCAGGAATGCAGTTAGAAGGCTGGCAAACTGCAGCATGCTAAGTGGTTATAATATTTACATTGTCACTGTTGTTTGGAGAAAGTGGAAATCACTCCCATTCAGAGGAGAATCTGCACATTTGGTCTGAATCTTGGAATTCTTTTGGGTTTTCCGTTTCTGAGTAGAGAAAGCTGACATTTTCCAGGCAGTTCTGGCTTTGGAGGAATGGAGACCCAGGGGATTCTGAGAGAATTTGTTCTAATAGATGGTGTGGACAGTAAAGGGTTTTGTACCAAGCAGTTAGGGAAGGTTGGGAGGTGGGAAGCAGAAGACATCAGTGAAAGACTGAGAGAAGTAAGCCCTCGAATTCTGTTAATTAATGTTTGAATTCATGTGTAAACATATCCAGCCCATAGTTTCTAGTCCCACTTAGAAGTAGCAGTCACGCACCGTCATAAAACAGT
Organism: Eospalax fontanierii; assembly: GCA_035773235.1. NCBI lineage: Eukaryota > Metazoa > Chordata > Mammalia > Rodentia > Spalacidae > Eospalax > Eospalax fontanierii. Next base: position 53,317,031 of record CM069542.1, on the reverse strand, counting down.
GTGACACCCCTCCATCTTCCCCATCTCCCCACTCCTCTCCATGGCTTCTTTTCCCCTTTGTGACTAAATGCTAAATCCTTGCTATGCAGAGGTCTGCTGTGTAGGTTACAAACTCAGTCCCAAGACAAGCAAGAGAATCACAATTGGGTGTTTTCCATCCAAAGAACTGTTATGGGTCCTAATTTAAAATGAATAAAGCCTTTCACCAGGCTCTGTGTTCTCCTAAATCAATTTGATTTTATGTAAACATTTATCTCTTTTTCACTTTTCTACCTACCACACCATTCATGTAATAATGGCTCCGTGAACATTAATGTTTTCACCAGATCCTTTAGGAGCAGGGTGCGGGAAGAAAGGGGAACTGTATGTAGTGTGCACAGAATGCATTAAAGGAGTCCAGCCGATGAAAAGCAAAACTTTCCAAAAATCAAGGAACAAATCAGAAGACGCACTCAGCATGGCTTTGGTATGGGGACAGATGTAAATTATTGCTGGGGGGGTGTTAGGGGGTCAAATATGGGGGTGGGGCTCTTCTTTGGAAGGAGGCTTTGGTGAGCAAAGACAAGTCTTCAGTAGATCCTTAAAGCAGCTCCGAGGGTCTGAAAGCAGCCATTGCCGATGAGTGAACAGACAGAGACTTGCTTCCCCGTCCGGAAGGAAATGCTTGATTCTGCCGTCTTGCCTTAAATAGAACCGGTTCTCCCCTCTACACTGGAGCTGCTGCAGGCAGGCACTCCACTTCTGAGGACAGTGGCAGCTTCTGAGTGCTGGATACTGTGTGAAGGGCTCGTCTGTGCCTTCTGGAGTTTCTGATGAAGACCTCCACACCTCTATGGCACAGGAAGCCACCCCTGACCTCCGGCACACCCCATAAAAGGTGGTGAGAGAGAAGCCCAAAGCAGATGTTAAATAATGGAAAAATCTTTAGCTATCACTACCAAATTTGCACTCAACCTTATTTGTAGATGGGGTCAGGAGCATGTTGCCAAATATTTTTAACAAAGGGTAAGTCTCAGATATAAAGCAGACCACGGGAGTCATTTCTCCGCCCCCGTCCTTTATTGTTTATCTTCTTGTCAGTTTTATTTTTTAGTGATACATGCAGTTAATTAGAGTGATTTCAAATTCTTTTGTGTGATTGTTTAGAAAATAAGTGAAAATTAGCACAAGGTCACTTACTGCAAGCGCATCTCACCAACCCACGCTTTTAAAATAAGATTTTCCGAAGCATCGATGATTTCTACTTATTTTTGTTGGTAAATCCTAGGGAAAATGTATATCTTTTCCTTTAAAGTTCTAATTCAAGGCATGGATGTGAGAGTTCTGAAGGGACTTGGGGACTGCGGTAAAATTTCGTTGTCATAGTAACAGAAAGGGAAATAGGCTTAGCTCACCTGGGACTTTAACACTGCAAAAGCTGGATTTTTTTTTTTTTTTTTTAAGAAAAAGGACTCTGCAAGTGAAATAAATGAAAAACTTATTGTATTTTGAAACAAAATTTAAAATAAGAACCAGGTGAATTGCCATAAAGGCTACACTTGCTAGTTTTCTTGGCTGATGCAACCGTCTGATTCGAGATGCCCAATTTTAAAATGACATAGATCATTTAAGGGGATACAGGCTTCAAAAATTATGTCTTACAAACAAAACCCACAGATGATTTGTGTTTTTCTGGATAATCTCTACTGGGGCTGTAGGGTCGCTGCTATTTGCTATTAATCATAAATACCTGGTGTATACTTGCCCAGTGGACTTAGTCTTTGGATGGTTATGTACTATTTTCTGATTTCTGTATATATAGTGTGAAACTCTGAGACCGCATTCAGATGTGAGGATGGAGGTATTTATGCGTCAGGTGGAACTCCTAGATCTCAGGAGTCAAGGACTGAGGGCTGCGTCCCCGCCATTTTTAAGCCCAGAGCAATACTTTCTGTACAGCAGGGGTCACTGCAGTGTTCGAAGCCGTCTTTTGCAGACAGAAGGCTGAACAACTCCAGGCTGGGGTGTGCAGACCAGAGCCCAGCTTGTGAACCGTTTAACAGTCCCCCACCGTGATGGAGAAAGGGGGCTCTGAGCTTGCTATTGAAAACATCCAAATTTGCAAATTGCAGAGGGTCAGCGTGCTCCCTTTCCCAGGCAGGCCAGCTTGAAATTCCCCAGACCTGAAACACAATCACTTTTTTCCCCCCCAAATCAAATCTAATAGAATGCAGATAGTCTCCCGTTAAAAAATGTTTGCTGGGTAAAAAAAAAAAAAAAAAAAGTAACACGTTGCTTTTTCTTCACAGATTCTTTTTAAAATTTTTCCTGAAGTGCAATCAGAATTGTTTGAAAACGGCAGGAAACCCACGGGACATGAGACGGTTCCAGGTAAGGGCCTGCAGATCACGCCTGCTAAATAAGTTATCCTGTTTGCGCTCCCTCGCTGTCTTTCCTTTTTCCCCATAAAACAATCACTGGCCGGTGGTGCTAACCACACAAAGATGACTGTCGGTAACCCTCCACCAGGATGGAGGCCTCTTTGTTTTGTCCTGTTCAGGTTCTCTGCCTCCACCCGCAGAGCCTCGTGGGACAGGCACCAGCCTGGGCTGGAGATTTGATTTTCAGCCCTCGGGCTGCCCTTGCACACACAGCTGCCCACAGCAGGGGCCGTGTTCAGGAGACTCAGCCACCTTGGGATTTTTCAAAGACTGCTTCTCTGTGTGTTTTTCACAAGCAACAGCCTGGTCTTCCTTTCCGCCGGTTAACTATTCCGTGGTCTCTCCTGGCCTTTTGGAGGGCGGCGGTCCACACAGTCGTGGTCACTTTAAGACCGCAGCATGACAGCCAGACCCAGGGGACAGTGACCCAGCTGCCTGGCAGTGAAGTCTGCCACTGGTTTCATCACCCCTGCTACCGAGGAGATGCTAATAAACAAAGCCCGGCAAAGTGTGCCGGGTTGGAGCTAGGCCCCTTCCTGATGCTCCGAGGACCTGCATTTAACTCAGCCGATGACTCTCCTGCCGTTGGCGCGCGGGAGTAAGCAGCCCCTGCCCCATACAGAACGAACACTGTACCGAACAATGCCGCCCAAGCTCAAGACTTAGAGAATTCATCTCAGCGAAGTGAAAGATGGGACCGGCTAGCCTTACGCTGCAGGCGAGGAAAGTGAGAGTCTAGAAGATGAGGCAACAGCCTCCTCCGAACGAAGAGGCACAGCTCAAAGAATGGGTCCTCGGACCTCAGCAGTTCCAAATCCGCGATCAGGTTGTCAGTGAGGAGTGATGATACGTGCGCACTTCGGATCCCGCAAGTTATGTGTCTGGTCCTGCCTGTCCTTAGAGAGCTTCTGTGGCCTGGCCAAAGGTGCTTGAGGACAGAGTCACTGAAGATGTATCCGGGCCTGGACTGTAGCTCAGTGGTAGATCACTTGCTTGGCATGGGGAGCTCAGGATTCAGTCCTCAATAATGAAAATGAGGAAGAAAGGAGAGTAGGAGGAAGGGAGGAAGGGAGGGAGGAAGAGAGGGAGGAAGGGAAGGATAGAGAGAAAGGAAAAGAAAACAAAAAGAATTAATAGGAATGACAAGCACATATGAAACCAATGTCAGACTCACTTTGCATTTAATCTTTTGAAAATCATATCCTGGTAATCCAATGACTTTGCTATGACCGGGACAGGTTTTGGTTGTGGTTATTATATTTAATTCTGTTATCAGACTCCCTTTAAAATGCCAAAGCTTTCTACTTTATCACGTAGCTCCTCTACCTACTTTTGATACACAGACAAACAGAAGTGCTATCAGCCTTCTGGGCCTCCAGAGGAAGGACCCACCGGGTGGGAACTTGGTTTACCCAGTACAATGTTACTACGAAGTTAAACAATTTTAGCCCAAAGAAGAATGAAATTTAACAGAATCCCAAAGCTCCAAGAGCCAAGTGGAATTAGAGAGATGGCTCAGTGGTTAAGAGCACTGGCTGCTCTTGCAGAGGACCTGGGTTTGATTCCCAGCACCCACATGGTGGCTAACAAGCATTTGTAACTACAGTTTCAGGGGAATCCAACGCCCTCTTCTGACTTCTGTGGGTACTGCATGATGTGAGTGCATGTACATGCATGCAGGCAATACATTCAATACACAGAAAAAAAAGAACAAAGGAAAAGAACCAAGATGAGCCTCGTTTCTGGAAGAAGCACAGACTTGGGCAGAGAAGCAGGCAGTGTGGACCCTGATCTCTACCATGACTTTCCACGTGTTCAGTCTGAAGCGTGCCTATGAAATGTGAAGAGCACATGCTAGAATGCCTTGACTCTTTACTTCCTCCCAGTTTCAAACACAGGCCAGCATCATTTCAGTTTCTTTGGGTCTTTGCTAAGTGATGTTTTCTTCAGACTCCTCTGATGAAGAAGTCTCATTCTATGTAGACATAGTTGGCCGCTTCACAAACTATACAAAAAATTTGTAAATTCTAGGACTGTGTTCTTTCAAAGGCCAACTTTGTATCATTTGGTTTTTGTTTTTTGTTGTTGTTGCTTTTTTATTTGGCTTTTCTAAACTGAAGTCGAGGTGAGATTCACATAGCACACAATTCTCCACTGCGACCACTTTAATGTGTGCAGTCCAATGGCTTCAATGCATAGACAGTGTTTGGGTGACCATTACCACTATCTGATTCTAGAACATTGTTATCATTTCCCAAATGTCCCTGTGCTTCCTAATACCTGTTTCTTCCCAATTACCGGCAGTCACTAATCTGCTTTCTGCCTCTACCAGTTTGTCTATTTGGGAAATTTCATGCCCATCAGGTCTTTCAATAGGTGGCCTTTGTGCCAGATTTCTTTCACTTAACATAATATTTTCAAGGTTCATCCCTGTTGTTGCATATATCAATGCCTTGTTCCTTTTTATAGCTGAATAATATTCCATTGTATGGGTAGATTGCATTTTGTTTACTCTCTGACTAGTTAACTGATGTTTCTCTCATTCTGCCTTTTGGCAATTATAAATAACACTTCTGTGATATTTGTGAACAAGTTGTTTTTGGAACATATGTTTTTCATTCTCTTGGGGACAGAACTAGGTATAGAATTTCTGCATCATAGGGTAACTCTATCTTTAACTTTTTTGAGGAACTGCCAACCCATTTTTTCACCAGACTGTACCTGTTTGATTCCTACTAGCCATGTGTGAAGACACCAGTCTTCTAATCCTTCTAATCTTTCTTATTTTTGATTTATGAATACTGTTTTTTTAGATTTATTTAAGTTTTAATTCTGTGTGTACATGTGTGTCTCTGTGTTGGAAGATTCCATGCATGTGAGTGCAGTTTCCACAGGGGCTAGAAGAGGGACTCGAATCTCCTGGAGCTGGAGCTGTAGGTGGTTGTAAGCCACCCGACATGGGTGCTGGGACCTAACTTGAGTCCCCCACAAGAGCAGTGTGTGTTCTCTGCTGCAGGGGCATCTCTTCAGCCCCGGCTTTGCTTGTTAAACAAGCCATCCTGTGGTGAAAGGCAGCCTCTCGTTGCTGCTTTGGCCTCTCAGCCCCTCCAGGCAACGACAGTGATGCCAAACCCCCTTTGGTGTGCTTGCTGCTCATTGGTTTCTCTTCTTTAGAAAAAGCCCACTCCGCTTCTTTGCTCATTCTGAAATTGGTTTGTTATTTTTTTTATTATTGTTGAGCTGTAAGAAATCATTATGTACTTGGGATATTGGGACCTCATCAGATGTATGATTTGGCCATTTTTAGACTGAACTCAGATTCTATTAAGAATGCAACCTTCAACAAAAGGTCTTTCATGTGGTTTTCTTTAGAAGAAAACCTTGCCTGTGTGCTAGAGTGCGCAACTCAGAAACTTGGATCAAATTTCAAATGTGACATAAAACCAGAGGCGACAGGCAACCATGGTGCTGGGAGAGCACTCAGAAGAGAACTTTTAGGAGATCCTGGAGTAAGGGCCATTCGGATTGACAAAGGCGGCCATTTTTTGCCTCATGGTTGTTCCCACTGACTGCTTTTGTTACGTGGGCGCTTCAGCAAGCGTTTCTAGCAGAATCATGAACCACACTGATGGCACCTGGAATCTTCCCATGCCCCAAACTATTGAATAAGATCTAAGTCATTATGTAAAGCTTATTTCTGAGCCTGAACCATTTCCTCTTTACTTTCAAATTCTAAGTATGATAGGCGATGAAAACTATTTGTGGAAACATAGAGGTCTTAACCCTTTCTTGACCCAAATCTCTGAGCATCTGGTAAAGGCCATAGATTCTGTCTCAATAGGAAACTATGTTTATGTAAAGTTTTGTTACATTTGAGAGGTCCCCCAGAACACTTAGAACATACCTTGATGTTCCAGCAGCCTTGCTATAAAGAAATGAAGTTCACGACACAGGCATCCCCAGTGTAAATGACCTCCTGATGATGGCACTCTGTTCACACAGGATTTGCCCAATCTCATAACCACTCTCTTGGCTTTAAAATCCACCTGTTCCCAAGTGGCTTCTGGTCCTGTACCATCAGTTTTCACCTCCTTTGGAGCTGGAAACATACAGTTCTGCATCTTCCCTTTGATGGCCAATGAGTGCATGTTCCAACCGAGTTCAGCATGCGCTCCTGAATTCATATCCTCCCCATTCATTACTGAAATATCAGTTCCTTCTCCTGTGTCTGCTAAATCCATCTTCTCACTCCAGTGATGGGTCTCTCTCTCCTCTTTCCTAGTCTAACCTCTTCTTAACTCTGATAACAAATGGTCTTTAAAACATGTCGTGGTATCTACTGGCTGTCACACAAAGCTCAGATTTTAAAGGTATGCATGGCTCATAAGACCCTTCTCACTATCTTCATTGCAGACCAGTCTTCTACTCCACCCACACAGGAAGTCCCTGTAAGTCTCCTTTTCACATGCACACGTCACTGCTTTCCGTCTCACTCTGGGGTCTTCCCCTGTGCTCACCTGCCTGTCTGAGAACACATCACTGCTTTCTGACTTTGGACTTACTCTCGTCCTTCCACTTCAGAAGTATATGTCACCTCCCCAGTGGGGCATTTTCTGATTCCGCAGGACCATCAGTTCCTTAGCCGACCTCTGCCTATTGCCACATTTTCTGGCAACTAATATTTGTCTCTCTGGTCAATGGTGTGCTGCTTGAGTTAGTATGTTTTATTTATTTTTGTATTATCACCAGTACCTTGCATGATCCAGGCACTCTGTAGCTCTGTAGGGCTCAATACATTGCTATTCACTGAATTTTAAAAAACATTTTATTTATTACTTTTATTTTTGTGTGTATGAGTGTATTGTCTGCATGTATGTAAGTGTACCTGTGCCATGCAATGCCCACGGAGGTCAGAAGAGGGTGTTGGGTTCCCCTGGAACTGGAGTTATGGATAGTTGTTAGCCATTATGTGGATGCTGAGAATGAAACCCAGGTCCTCTGCAACAGCAGCCAGTGCTCTAACTGCTGAGCCTCCTATTCACTAAATTTTTAAGGTAGAAAAGGTAGGAAGAAAAAAGTTAAGATTCCCAGGGCCTAGAAAAGGCCCTAAATTCATCATGTTTGTGAAAAAGCCATTCCTGCCTTCCTTGAAACAGAACAATGAAGGTAACTGCTTGAATCAATAGCTCAATGGAAGAAAGGATAGAGAAGAGGTAGTTACAAAACCCAGAGAAAAATCAAGCCAAGAAAAGGAGGTTAGGCACACTGCCCCGCCCCACATTCAAATTCTGATACATAGAATCTGACAAGTTTGGGACTCATTGTTGCTAGCGTATCATCACCGGTCAATGGGTCTGTTCCAGGCCATATGGAATACCTACATGTGCTCATTCAATTAATCATTTGCCCACCGATATTACAGAGAACATTGTAGATCCTCCTCACTTGCCGTTGGTCAGGCACTGGAGACCTAGCAGAGCAACCCTGGTCCAAACGCTCTCCGCCCTCAGCAGCTCTTCTGCCCTAGAGTGGAGATCCAGGATGCAGACTGCACGATCGATTTCCAGAGCTGAGGTCTGCATCTCTGCTTCTCTGTGCATGGCATGGTTGTTGTGGGCCTGTTGGAACTGAGCAGGCTGTTCAGTGTGTGTGTGATGTGGAGTTTAGGACTCCCCTCCATTAGAACGCTGTCAAGCATGGGTCCTTGTCCCAGCAGCTTGCAGAACTCCTTTCGCATCACCTACCCTGCCAACAGACCTGTCATTCACAACCAGGTGCCTCCTACCTCAAAAGCCTGAAAAAGACGAGATTCTACGGAAGGCTGCAGTGTTTTCCATCCTAGGGGTAACACAAGCTTCTACATTAGACCATTCTGGTATTGGTCCCTTTAATATATGTCCAAATCATTTTTGATGAAACCCTTCCAACATAGAGCAGGCTTGTAATTAGGATAAAGACAGAGACTTTGGAGTGTTTCAGAATCATCCCGTAACTCACTCCCTTTTTTATTAAGTTCACCAAATGATGATTTATCTCTCTCTTTCTCTCTCTCTGTGTGTGTATGTATATATGTGTGTTCCAGTGGGTTTTTATTGAGATAATTTAATAACAATCAAGATTTTACAACCATATTTTCTGAACTTTATAAACTCGATATCTATGTACAATTATTTGTAAAGTTGAACTAGGCAGATGAACATGCATAAGTCATACCCTCGACGTTAAGAGATAAGATGTTATTAGCTAAAGAAGGATGCCTTAGCTCCCAGTATATGGAAAGTCATTTCCAGGCTGGGTGGGGTAAAGGTGTGGAAGCTGAGTTGGTTCTGCAGTTGCACACATGCACACAGGATGGGGTGGAGATGGTTCATCTTGAGGGGTTTCACTGAAACCCCAGGGCTGGGTTGGTGTTTGTAGAGGGCATGCTTGGCAGTCTCAGTAGACCTCTGAGGAAGAGAGAAGTGTGTAGTGCTGGAGAGAAAGGAACCAAGGACATACAGATCTGCCATGGTAAGGACTGACTGACAGCCGTGGAGTAGCTGAGTAATGTAGTAGGCCTCGTTACTCTACAACATGCTAGATGCCTCAACCACACAAGAACGATGGGGAAATTAGTGTCTGACAAAGACACCTCGTCCACACAGCTGGGCATTCGCCATTAGTCTATTTGACTGAACGAAGCAAGAGCAAAGGCCACAGCTACTCATGTCTTGGAGTGGAGCCAAGATCCATCCAACAACCCCTTATGATTTTTTTTTAAACCCCCAGCTCTTATATAAAACTTTTTAATGGCACTACCATCTATTTTCCTTAAATAAAAAATGTTGAATGTTTCTCTCACACTCATTGAAGAGGGAAACGAGAGTTTAAATTAACTCCAAATGGTAAGAATTTAATACATTCCCAGCTGCCTGTAGGTTTCTTTAGTTTAGACCTCTCAGTTTGAGAGCTGCCCCAGCTGCTCTGTGATCTCACAGCCCATCCCATGTGAAAGTTGCTGTGCTACCGCGCCACAGTTCTAAACACATAATGAAAATCACTTGACTTGAGGCCCTTCTGATCAACAGGTGAAGCCATGATCTGGTGTAAAGCAAACCAGGTAGTCCCAGGAACAGCAATGGCCTCTCTGGAGTCAGGGAAAACCTCTGAGGGGATGAGAGGCTTTGCCTCTAAGGTTTCAGCTTGTCAGCTCCCCCAACCTGTTCTCTGTGGGGCTAGTCCTTCCTCCTTCCCAGCTCTGACATTTGGTGTCTCAAATGAGGACAAGAAACAGGGTGATACCAATTTTAACTAGCTCACATTTTGTGCATTTGGGGTCCTTTGTGGGAGGGAGAGATTTCCAAATAGGTAGTTATTGAAATAGCTTTTAGAAAAGGATATGATGGACTTCAGACAAGTGAAAATGAATTCCAAATGCTCAAACGTCCATAGGGGACTCAAATATGGACACCAAACCCTATGATTGTACACATTCCAGTGCCACCAGATATAGAACTTTCTAGAACACAGATCTTTCTCAGTTCTGCATTAGGCATGCATGGATTCCTTACCTGTGGGTGAGGGGACTATGCTCTTCTGATTTTTGATGGACTACAGGTGATTCATGAAGTCTTGGGGGAGAGTGTGGTGGGAGTGAGCAATGGATTCAAACCAAGAACTGCATCAAATGTATTATGTGGCTCCGCTGGGACTCCCAAACTTTTTCTGGTAAAATCCTGCCCTCGACTATTACATCCCTCTTGGCATTCTGTTTAGATGGGAAAAGCAATAAGTCTGATGGAAGAGGGAAGGAATGGTAAGTGTCGATGGCCTTTGTGAAGGAGAAGGCTGAGTGTTGTAAAGCCGATGAATGAACTTCAGAGTCTCCAGAGACATCCTCAAAGGCTACTTAACCAAAAACCTTTGCCACTTTATTTTTCTACATATTCAACTGAATTTAAAAAAGCAAGCAGGGCCTAGGAGGTTTCTTCGAACTGAAAAAAGAAGTAAAGTAATCAATGTAAAAATAAATAAAGTTCTAAAGACATGTTTACCGAAACATGTCAGTGGAAAGCTCTAGTGCACGAGACTTCAAGACTTTGCTTAGGCTGACTGGAGTTTCTTCTTTTTAAACAGTCAGAATAGGGCGAGGGAGATAGCTCGGTCATGCAAAGTGAGACCCAAGTTCAATTCCCAGAACCCATGTGAAAAGCTAGAGACACTGGAGTAATGTCTGAATGGATAGTGGAGATAGGCAGATCCCTGAAGGCTCACTGGCTAGCTAGCCTAGCCTACTTGGTGAGGTTCCAGCCCAATGAGAGACCTCGTTGCAAATGAATGGTAGAAGAAGCCTGAGGAATGACCCCAAGGTTGTCTTCTGACCACCACATGTACACACACATGCGTGCATCCCTCTTCCACACAAACATGCACTCATATACATACACAAGTCAGAATAATCATCTCAGGCACCTTAATTAACATAACTCAAGTCTGAGAATTATTCCTGAGACTTTCTAGCATGACTTTGAATTTGTTTTGGTTCTTTTCACCGTTGAGAGTGCTGAATGGTCACACAGTTTAGTCTTCAGTGGTCTTCTGCTGCACAGTAAGATTTGGGGGTGGCCTTCTGTTCCCCTCACCCTTAACTGTAGGCTCTTTAAAACATTTGGTACCTACAAGGCTCAATAAAACCTCAGTGGCTAAGGAAATACAGCATTGTTTGGTCAGTTAGGAAGCATCTTTCAGGAGCTGTCATTAATGCTGCATCTCTTGATATGAACAATCCCAGAATCCCCGTCTATCTTTATGGCAACCAATTCTGTGTTCTACAGTTTGATACTTCACTGAATAGAAATGTCAACTATACAGGACGTGAAGTGATATCTCTTCATAAATTCTGGGAAATCGTTTTATTAATTTTTTTTAATGACAAAAACTCATGCTTGTGGGGTGTTTAAAGGTGATGCTGAAGACCCAATTGGGAGTCCAGTTAACAAAGAATAATCTGACCTTTAAATCCAGTTTGAAAATGCAACCTGTATTAAGAATAAAGAGGTAGGAAGAAGCAAATCGCAGTAGCCAGTTGTTAGTTCTGAGCCTGGGCTGCATTAATGAGGACTTAGGAAAAATTGTTTCATTAGATTTTCCTTGTCAGTTATAGGAATTAGTCAGCACATTAAAAAAAAAAAAACCCACGAGTGCATATTCTTTGCAATGTGGACACCCAGCTAAAGCCAGAAGTCTGTCCTGATTCTCTCTCACTTTAATAGTCTCAGTGTCTCTTTCCTCCTTCCACAGGTGGAAAATAAAATCCCCACGTATAGTTGTGCTTTGGGAAAGCTGAAATAGCATATAGAGCAACTGAACAGTTATAAAGGAAAAGCATATCATGAACCTAATTCCATTTCCAGATGTAAAATGTCATAAAGAATTTTTTTCCATACTTGGCAAAATAACAGGAATTTTCGAGACCATTTTATTTAGCTGCATGTATGCATGTTCCTAAGTGTGGGTATCAGAGAGGCCTCAGCATTCAGTGAGCTATAGATGCTTCATGTTATGGCTTTACTGAGGCCCCACATTGAGTTGGGAGGTGTATGACCCTCATGGAAATGGCAGGAACCTGGATTTTACTAATGGTAGAATCTGGTGTGATTTCAGAGCAGGCACTCTGAGCCATGGAGGGAGGTTTCCAAGCAGCACAATCACTCTTTCCTATGAACAATGGATTTGTCGTCTGTGTCAAAGAGCAGACCACTTAGCCGTTCTATCCATTTTTCATTCTGAGTTCTCTTTGTCCTTTACTTTCCTGCGTGAGACCTAGCACCTCTGGAGAAACATCAGGCTATGAGCTGAGAAAGGAAGATGCGGTAGAAGGTCCAAGCTGGCCACTTCTCTGACATGCCATGCAATGAAATAGTGTAGTTAGAACTTTCAAAAAAGGCACAGGAAACTCGGTACAACAGTACAGTGTTCCAAAAAGTCATGGCCATCTCCGAGTGAGGCATTCAAAGAACTCATGGGCAGGGATAAGTCAGTGTGGAAGTCTGGCTGCCATGTGCTATCATTTTGATACCAAAGAAACTACTCCTCTATTGGAAAGTTAACTATGCAGGCCTACCTGAAGGTGACTCCCATAGTGGCTTTTTATGAGCAGGAAAGAGCTCTTTACAACTCAGTTCCTGCTTTTGTATAAATTATCGGGGTGAGAGACATGGGATGCTTTCCAGATTACAAAAAGAAAAATAGAATTTGAAAAAGCCAGTTTTTCATGAGCTTTTAGTAAACTGCTAACAAACTCTATTCTATTCTTCAACCTTTCCTTGGTCTTTTTAAGTATTTTATTTGTGCGTCTCTTCCTGCTAGCACGGCCTTATGTTTAAGTGATACACAATGCAGTCTACCTCCGCCACTCTCTGTTGAGTCTGTGTTTACTGAGCAGGCCTTGCCAAAAATCAGCACAATCAAAGTAAAATCAGCAACAGCAAAAAGCAAAGATGGCTTTCACTTAAAAAGACTGAGTGATTTCCAGGACTCCCAACTTTTCTTTCTTAGAGCCTTGGCCTGAGGGCGCCTCCTGATGATCAAATTGCTTCTTGTTTGTGCGTTGACTGTTAGGGGCCAAGGAGCACTATCACCTCCTACAAGGACTTGTTATTTAGATCCCAGGGCTTTGCTCTCAGAACTTTGTGCTGAAATACAGACACATCAACAGTAAGAAATAAATGGAAGTTGTCATTAGTGTGAGCAGTGAACACCAGGGTCCATCCCTCACAAATTATGGACATCTGTATTCCTAATTGGCATTCTTTTGGTCTGGGCCAGCAGAATAACCATGTCAGGAGGAAGAGAGAGCTTCAGAAAAGATGAAGTATCACTTTTAGGTGTCAGAAGACATTGACGTGGCGTTGAAGTTCTTCTGTATGAAATCTTGTCCATATGGTTATTATAAGACTGGAAATTTTTAGTTTCAGGTGCCTCCAAATGGCACGTTTTATCCAAACTAAAAGTGCTACTTTTAGTACAGATCAGTTTATGATTTTAGGAGAACAAGTGGTTTTGAGGGTTACATGACCAGAACAGCATTGGTAAAGATGTATAGAAATAGTTAACAAGGTAATGGTAAGAAATGTTGACCTTGATTTGTTTAGCTAAGATGTAAAGATTTTTGAAGGTCAAAGGTGCCCTCGTGTAGTGTTTTGGAGTCTAACTGTGCCTGACCCTCTAACATTAAGCTGCTGTGGCCTGCAGTCTTGAAGAGTGAGGCAAACCAGGGGGAAAGCGAAGAGGGGGAGAGAACAGGAAATGGAGTGAGGTGTTTCAGGAAGTTGTCAGGGGTTGACTGATTGATTCCAGATGGAAAGGGTCAGCCTTTGTGACCCAGGAAATACTCACTAGGGGAAAGAAGTTGGCTTGTGGAAGGGGAAGGCCTGGGAGTGAGATGATGTTGGAATGTGCGTTCTACTTCCTTTAGTCCCAAAACATTCAGAAATCTGTACTTTTCTGAATAGAATAATATCAGCGTTGTCATCATCCATCAGAAAACAGAGAAGGAAGTTAAATCTGAAGCTTTGACTGAACCAAATGGATCTTCAAGCCCACGATACGACTCATTCTTATAGAATGGGGAAGAATGTGTGTAAAAGGCAGTGTTTAAACATGTTTCCACAGATAGCAAGAGCGCCCCATGTCTGATTTCACGTGGTGGAATTTGTGAATCAAATCCATTACATTTCGCCAAGGCAGCTTCATTGGCAAGCTCTTCCAGGTACCTCAGAGCCTATGATATTTGGAATATGAAAAACTGAAACTTGCCTCATATCTATCTCTTTATATATGCACACACACTTGCACACACATACATTTGGACATAATTTAAACTCTTGTAATAAATTTTGCAGACACTGAAATAATTCAGGTTAATTCCCTTGCTGTCATGAGAGGCCAGTGCTAGCCAGCAAAAGATTAAAATTTATTTCCATTGTTAATAGAAAATAATGAACTGTATCGGAACCACCAGAGTATGTCATTCGGGAAATGTTCACTTTGGAACCGAGTCTCCCTCCACCCTAACGGACGATGATGAAATCTGTTGGCTCAAGAAAGCTCCGAATTTTATGGAAGGGATTCATGAGACACATTAACGGAGAGTGTGACAGAAACTTGTGGAATAAATTAAATCGGTTCCTTACAGCAGGGGCATCCTTGGGCAAGATGGGCTTTCCCTCAGTGTGCCTGGGACAACTCCTTAAGGGTTAAAGCCTGAAGAGTTCTCTCATTCTTCCTGTTTGGGGTTTTTGTTTTGTTTTTTAGAGACAAGAGCCATGTCTTTGAAGATCTGTTTTGCACACATGGTTGTAAGAGTGGCCCAATTCCTCCTTCTTCCGTCCCATCTGTCCTATTATTCCATAGGTGGCATATGTGTACATGTGACATTTTTTAACTAACCCTGTGTCTGTGAGGTGCAGTGTCTCCCTTGATCTAGTACTTACCGAAGTTACTCTGATAAGAACGTGTGCCTGGTGCACTTGCCAAGAGCAATAGCTGTCTGTGTTTTATGGTTGCCACCACATGATAGGAACTATCTAGAAAGACTTTGCTCAGACATTCACTTGTTAACACAGACACAATTGAAAACAGACCCAAGTCTAGACAGGTCGCATCCTTGAATTGTGAGCAATTATATAGGTGATAATTTTCTGAATGACAACCGAGCTTCCTTTAAGTTTGTTCTTTGAGTCCCCAGGGTCTGTCCTGTTACCTGACATGTAGTCAGAGCTCAGTGAATATCTTGAGTTAAGTGATTGAGACCCATGTACATCCATGTAAAATTTCACATATGCTACACCACACCAAGGGAGTGAGGCTGTATGAAGTGATTTGCAGACTCAAGGGTCTCAGGCAGTCTCTCAAACCGATTACAGCACAAATGTCAAGCCATACCATCAGAATGGAGAGGTGGCTGTCCATAAAACGCTTGCTGTGCTAACATGAGGATTGACTTCAGATCCCCATTTACAAAGCTAATCTCAGTGGCATATGCTTATAATTCCAGTGCTGGGGAGACAGACAAATCATGCCACTGGAGGGCCAGCCTAGCCTGACTGGCAAGCTCTAAGCCTGTGAGAGACCCAGAAAAAACAAGGTAGACATCACTTGAAGAATGATACCCAAGGTTGATCTCTGGCTTCCGTATGCACAGACATGCACACACATACACACACACACACACACACACACACACATGACAATGTCTAAAACTCTCTCTTTGGGGCAAAAGAAAACAAAGAAAGGGAAGAGTATTTATTGCTTGGGGGTTATGACTGACCAGGAAAGGTTATACAAAATAATTTCCTGGAGGGATGAAGTATTCCATCTCACAGGAGGGGCACAGATTATGCAGTGAAGTTTTCTCCATTTCATGACAAATTTACCTCAACACCCCCAAAGCTGTGGTTACCATGTCTTCATGGTAGGAGGTGGAGGGAGGACAGTGGTGCGGATGGAATGAGAACAGCGGCATTCAGAACAATTCTGAAGTTAGATGATGGAGACTCAACCCTAGTTATGCTATTCCGTCATTTTATTGCTTGACGTGATTCATAACCAGACATCTAAGTAACATCGAATCTTTTCAGATTAAGATATAGTAAGATCTGGTCCCTCCTCCCTTCTCCTTTGCCTGCTAAGTTAGGAAGGAGTGGCAGAGCAATTACAGGTAGGATACCAAGAAATTGCATTTGGGGCGTAGGCAGGAAAAGTCAGCTCATTATGTGCCTATTAATGCCCTTCCACAAAAGGTCTATACATATTCATGAGCATGTGTATAATAAGTTCCTTTCTAAAAGAAATGCTGTGCATAACTGCATAGCTGAGAAGTAGTGTTCTGGCTGGGACGCTCTTCTTCCTAGGTCAAGTGAGCAGAGAGTAGGTATGACCAGTCAGCCTCTTCTTCTTCACTCGGTTCAGTTCTGCCTTTGAACTCCTCCCATTCCCTGACCTGCAGCACACATAGTAGAACTTAATTTCTTGCCGTAACTTCTGTTCAGAGACCCGGTTGTAAGACCAGGAAGCAGTGGTCTGGCCATGCCTTTTAGCTGCTGTTAACCAGTGCCAATGTCTTCCTTTCTAGAACTTTCTCCAGAGTTGAGAGGATGGGAGAATCTTGCTGGATAACATCATCTGACTTATTGACTAGTCAAAGGAGGCAAATAGGACATGAATCAACATAATTTGGCCCGTGCTGAGCATTGTGCTGAATATTTACATGCGTCATCTCATTTTATCTCAGTTGGGCTTGCAAGACAGGCAGTTATTTATGTGTCATAGATAAGAAAAACTGAGATTTTTAAACTCTTCACTAAGTTGTCCTCAGTCTCACATTAGGAAGTAGCAGTTGGGATTTGGATCTAGCTCTGACTCTGAAGCTCGCTCCTCACCAGTCCACACTGCCCAATCCTTTCCTCCGGTTAGACAGTGACTGTCCTAAGGCTCCCACACTGAGTTCTGGGAATCTTATCTTTCAACACTGTTGTCATCATTTCTTAGTGTGCTGGGATATAAGAGATAACTGGCCAACCAGTGTCCCAATGTTCTACATGATGTCAGACCTCCTTTGAGGTATAGGGTCTCTGTCCCCAAGTTTGGAGACATGAACTTCCAGCTGCCCCCACATCACACTGTCAGCCCCTTGTAACTGGAGGTCAGTCCTACTGGTGACGATGGTCTAGGTCTTTGCTAGAGAACGAGATTTCTCGAACCCGCAGGTAGGACAGAGTCTGAACCCAAATCAATGGGCCATGAGCTACCTCCTTTGTTTCACTCTGGAATTCTGTCCCGGCTCCCACTTGCCATACCAGAGTTTTCCACAGGGTAATTCTGGCACAGTTACTGTTTAATCTAAAACTAATCTAGTGCTTCCTCCTCCTTTTGTTTTACATGCAGGTTGTATTATCAACAACAGTAAATGTGGATGGGCACGTGCTGGCTGTTTCTGACAACATGTTTGTTCATAACAACTCCAAGCACGGACGCAGAGCAAGAAGGCTTGACCCATCAGAAGGTAGGGCTGGGAGCCAAGCAGAGGCAGTACAGGAACACTGGGCTGGTTTGTTTTCTTTCTTTCTTTCTTTCTTTCTTTCTTTCTTTCTTTCTTTCTTTCTTTCTTTCTTTCTTCTTTCTCTTTCTCTCTCTCTTTCTCTCTTTCTCTCTCTCCCTCCCTCCCTCCCTTCCTTCCTTCCTTCCTTTATTCCTTTATTCCTTCCTTCATTTGTAGAAAGATTCTCCAGCCCAAGCTGGCCTTAAACTTGCTCTGTAGCCAAGGCTGGTCTTGAATTTTGGTTCTTCTGCCTCTACCTCCCAAGAACCACGATTACAGGTGCACACTACCACACTCAGTTTATGCAGTGCTGGGAATCAAACTCAGGGCCTTGTGCATGTGAGGCCAGCAGGCTACCAGAAGACCCTCATCCCAGACCCCTGTGGGTTTCTAAGTGCTGCTGTAAATGCTGACTGTAGTCTGACCCGTCAACTCCACTCAGTTCCCAGCCAGTGCTCGGGTGCCTGTGCCTTCCACTCTTCCATTTAGATCTGTGTTTTTCTTTTAGCTAAACTGGCCTTTCAAGCAAGTACAGGCCTATGACATCTTAGTTAAACAGGAACGGTACAGTGCCAGACATGTATGAATAAGTGTCAGATGTACCCTTAAACAGATCGTGAGCAAAACAAAACAATGTGCAGAGTGAAACTGACGCTAATTGATTTTTGTTTGCTTGGACAAGAAGAAATCATGAACTGCTCTGGGTAGCTTACCAAGTGCATTAAAGTAATTAGAAATACTGGTTGCTGTTAAACTTCAGCTTGTTCAAAAAAGTCAAAGTATATTGACGCAGCAAACTGACAAACCTGAGTGAATTCCACCTCGTGTGCTCCCCTCACCCCTCAACATGCCGTTGTAGGAAGACCTTAAAGTACAGAGCTAATGGTCAGAGGCCGCTACTATTTTAATGTGATGTATTCTATATATTACCCACCAGCCCTTTTCCCAACTCAGCCCTTAAAATGTATCTTATATCATTTTAAATAGGAATTAATGAACTGAAAGAAAATGATTGAATCAGTAAAGAATTTGGAGTGGTGTTAATTCTCCCACAGTGGGCATTGAAAGGGAAGAAGAAAATCCCAGCGTTCAGAGCTCGGAGCCCCTCGAGTTTCTTTTGACTGATTGAATGTGATTGACTGGCTGTTCAAAGGGGGCTCATGTTTTTGGAGTCCTGCCAAAGTTCTCCTCCACCTTTGACCCTGTCAACTTTGGAAATGGAGTGATGGATTGACTTTAGTTATGGCCTGAGCACAATATTGGGTTCCTGTTGGGATGCAAAGTCCAGAGACCTCGAACATATGGGAGAAAGGAGGAAACCCTTTCCACAAAGTTAGGGGAGTGACTGGAGATTGTCTCTTGATGGAGCTGAGCAAACCCTTCAACTACGATGGGTCCTGTTTCCCCTTTTTCTCCCCAGCACATTAACAAACCTTGTAAATCTTAACATCATGGGGCAGAGGAGGTGGGAGAGAAAAGGGATTTACGCTTTTCTAGTGTGATCCACTTATAAAAATATGGGCAAAAACAACAGAGTTTTAAAAACACCCTTTGCACAATTAGCTAAGTGTTTCACTTTTTCATACATAATGGCCAACTCATTAGGCTTTAATGACCTGGTAAAAATCAACAACCAATTAGGGAAGGGTGGTAAGTCAACAGAGCTGAACTTGGACTTCTTGGAATGACCAGCAGCTTTCTAGGATAGCACATTTCCCAAACTCCAGATGTCACCACTGAAGGACACAGAGCTGACTTACTCTTTTTTTGCCTTCTTAGCTACCCCCTGCATCAAAGCCATTAGCCCAAGTGAAGGCTGGACCACGGGAGGAGCCATGGTCATCATCATTGGTGACAACTTTTTTGATGGTCTTCAAGTGGTGTTTGGTACCATGCTTGTGTGGAGTGAGGTAGGCCAAAACTATTTGCTTTCTTGATCTCCTTTGGCTCCTTTGATTTTTTGGCCTGGGGAAACTAGTAATTCCTGGATACTAGCAACATGAACACAAAGTCCTATGTACCTACTCTGAGCAAGGCACACAAAATATCAAGACATGGATGTCACAACATTTCAGAGACCGATTCCTTAAGGCAACAAGTATTCATTACAATTGTAAAATTGTGAAAAATTAGAGTCTAAATATTGGATTATAGAAGAATGATGGAAAAAAAGATAGAATATCGTTTCTGCATTGAAAATTATGTTTTGGAAAAATTCTAATGATACCAGAGAAGAATATGCTTACACTGTGATGCTGAGTAGAGCGAGAACTCAGAGTAACAGCGGATGTGCATAATCTAATTCTGTGACACACAGCCATCACAATGTCCGGGAAACACACCAAATCTTAATACTGATTGTCTCTGGGTTATGCAGTACTGTATTTCTTCACATATTTTTGTGATTTCCCAATTTTTCTAAATTCAATATGTTCAACTTATGATTTGTAACCATAAATAACAACCAAACACATTACCAAAAGATAAAGAAGGGCGCCGATTGGGCTTGGAACTTGCCAAACTAATCTATGAGGCCATAGTCAGTGACCTCTGCGGTGGCTCGTCTAGTGACTATCTCTTCTTTTCACTCCTCAGCTAATAACCCCTCATGCTATCAGAGTACAGACCCCTCCCCGGCACATTCCTGGAGTCGTGGAAGTGACATTATCTTATAAATCCAAACAGTTTTGCAAAGGAGCTCCCGGCAGGTTCATCTACACAGGTAAGCAAGGAGTTGATGTTCAAAGCAGCCGGTTTCTAGCTCACCTTTGCTCCAGTTATCAGTGTCTCTACCTAATTGCTCTAGGTCTTTTTGGTAGTGTGGAGAAAAGAATGGGCAGAGAGACAGACATAGAGTGAAGAAGCATAGACTCAGTTCTAAATTGGCACTGTACTTGAGAAATGTGTGCACAGTCTGAATGATGGCCATGGCAGTTCATTTGAACATTGTATTCTTATAAATTAATCTCTACCTGAACCATGCTAGGGCAGGCTTTTATATGAGCAATCAGATAAACATAATCAATGTTGCTGGCTATGAGTTTTCTTGACAACAGTTCAAGTATGTTGCCCCTCTGTGTTGCAGAGTGATGCGAAGTATTTTCAAACTCGATGAAAGTAAAGTTCAATCGATCAGCCACCAGTCACCAAGAATCTTTGTTGCATTGTCTAGCCCCTTTGAAGTGGCTGAATGCCTACTTTCCTGGGTGGAAGGCACACATGCTGCATTGACATGGTCCCTTCCCTGTGTTTTGGAAGAGATGGCATCCTACTATACAACACAGCTGGAGACCTTCTAAATTCAAAATACAAGGCATGTTGGGTGGAAGGACAGTAAGTTTCAGGAAGAGAGTGGACTAGTCATAGGGTGCAGAACTTCCACCGGAACTTAGCATGGCAGGAAAGGAAGGAAGCCACAGACCTGCTTCAGAGCCCTGCATTGTACCCAGGGAAGTCTGATCCATAGAGACAGAAAGTTGACTTGTAGTTGCTGGGACTGGGGGAGAGGAGAATGGGTAGCTAGTGTTTCATAGAGAGAGAGTTTGAAATTTTAGAGATTGGCCACAGGGCAGTTTAAGCATGGATTTAGCACTACTGTACACATAAAAATGGTTAACTCGGGAAACTTTATTTTATGTGTATTTCATTCTAATTTTGTTTAATAAAACAAAAAGATGCCTTGTAAGGGTGTTTCGGTTACTTTAGCAAGATGTGGGAAGACACCACAGCATGTGTCCCTTTGTAGGAGACGTTGGTTGGAAGGTGTGTGACAGGAAAAGCAAGTGACTGGGCCAGGGAGGCAAGAGAAGGTAAGAGAAGATCAGGATGTTACACTTAGAAAAAAAGGGGCTCAGAGAAAGAAGTGGGCATACAAGAAGTAGATTAAGCATGTTACCAATGCTAGCAAATGTTGCTCTGTACATAACAAATTCTTTCATTTGGGTCTAAGAAGTTCTCTTGTTAAAGAGTGCACAGCAGGGCTGGAGAGATGGCTCAGTGGTTAAGAGCGCTGGCTGCTCTTGCAGAGGACCTGGGTTCAGTTCCCAGAGCCCACATGGTAGCTAACGACTGTCTAAAACTCTAGTTCCTGGGGACCCAACACCCTCTTTGGACCTACATGGACTTTGCGTGACCTGGGTGCACTTATATACATGCAGACAATACACTCATACACGTAAAATAAAAATAACAAATAAAGAGTGCATGTCTGGTCAGGTAGAAATTAAGACCATATTATGGGATAGTTTTTAGGTATATTCATTAAAAATTTTATCTTTGCATTTTGGCTCCGGAAGTTAGAGCAACCTAAATGTTATTTTGTTTTTAGTTATTTCTGTCTTGGTCTTGCTGTATAGCCCAGGCTGAACTTGAGCACATGATCCTCCTAGCTCAGTCTCCTGAGTGCTGGAATAATAGAGTGCAGGGGTTACAAGTATGTTCCACCACACCTGGATGCTAGGTTGGTTTGGGTTTGTTTGTTTGAGACAGGCTCTCCCAGTAGCCCCAGCTCACTTGGAAACTCGCTATATAGACAGGCTGGGCTCCACCTCACAGAGATCCTCCTGCCTCTGCCTCCTGTGTGCTGGGATTAAAGTCACATGCCTGGATGCTAAGCTTTTCATTTTTAAGGAATGGCAGATCCTATTATCATCACAACAAAAGTTGCTGCTGTAGCTGCCAGTGGGGCACGGCTCGTCCACTCACCCACGCCTGCTGTGCAGTGGCACAATTCCAATTTATGGGATGGTGAAGTGAGAGAAGTTAAGTACCCTTAGTGAAGAGAATGCTCTAGAGGGCAAGACAGATGGCAGAGACAGGAAACAGCGTAATTCCAGCTAGCAGTAAGGAGAAGGAAGGAGGCCTCTGGCTGGGCAGCAGGAGGTCACTTTGAGGAAGGACACTGAGGTCAGAGGGCATCACAGGAAGGGGCAGGTCGTAGAGCACCCCGCCCTCCTGTCTCTCCAGCCTTGCTTTTGTCCTGCTGTGCAGTCTCTTCATCCTGCCTCTCTATTGCTCCATAGCCCTCAGAGCTAGCGGCCCATCAGTGCTTCCTGGACCTGTACCCTGGCAGCCCATGACTTCGCATGACAGGGTGTGCCTGGCAGAGAACAGCAAGGTGACAGACCATAAGTGGGAAGGAGCCCAGCGTCACTGGGCAAGAGCAAGATTGCCAGAGTAGAAGTGAGGTCCCTGGAGTGTGAGCGGAGATGAGGACAGCAGGCAGGGTGGGGGTGTGGACGACGTTGAGTGGGGAGCAGTGATGCGGGGTTCCGGGCTGCAGGGCCAGGTGTTGCCGCGGATGAGAGGGTGACTCCGAGCTGGAAGGACACCAGAGACGGCCCTTTGGGAATTCCAATGCGGAGGACTGAGAAGAATGAAGGAGGCTGCGGAGGGGCTGCGGTAGGAGAAGCCTAGGAGCGTGGGAGGTCAGGTGGAGGAGAGGGTTCTCACCTCTAACACTTGCCATATGTGCAGCATCTCCAGTGTTTCATCAAAGTTTCCCCTGGACATAGACGATGGGTTTAGTCTTGGAAGACAGAGTATTATAACAGAAATATTTGAGGCCGCTCTCAGTTACTCAAGTTAGGAATGATCTCAGTTCTCAGTGTAGACACTTAGGGCCAGGTATGGTGTGTGTGTGTGTGTGTGTGTGTGTGTGTGTGTGTATGTGTTTCCTCTGAAAGCTAGGTTTCCCACTCTTGATTGTGTATTTAATCACCAACACCTACCTTGGCTTCCAGACCAATTCCATCAAATCTCTTAGTCTCTGACTCTCTCTATTTATTGAATGAATCTATATTCAAAATTATCTTCAAGGAACAAAACCACTCCTATCAGATACCTCAACATCCTCCTGTTCTAGAAGACAGCTACTTCTTGATCACAATAATTAGGTTAAGTAGTATAAGAGTTGTAAAACAAAAAGGGTTGTTGGAATACCTATCAAGGAGAATCTAACTTGGGGGAATCCCGAAGTTTCCGAGAGGAGGTAACAATACACGGACATTTGAAGGTAAAGTAGGAACCTTCCAGCTGAAGATCCACAGTTCTTGGGAACATAGTACCTAGACAAAGAGGTCATAAAGCCAGAGTTGCTGTTCTTTGAGCCAGTGTGCCAGTATCAGAAAAGATCACGCCTCCCAACATGCTGAGATGTACTGTGCCATGCACTGAGTGACTACTGGTGTGTTGACACATTATTGATGTTTCCACGATGCATGCATACTTTGAGCATACACAGGATGCTTAGCAATTGTGCTGTATGCCATAGATGCTAGGGACACACTAGGCTCCTATCTTCTCAAATGCTAAGGTCTAGAGGTAAACTGGACACACTGCGGACTCAGCATGCCTGGCCTCACAGCGTGGCTTGCCTGTGAGAATTCTTTTTTTCTATCTGATAAATAGGGTACTCACTTCACAGAGCTGAAGAACGGACATAGTAACAGTGCCCAAAGACAGGGGTGGGCTGGTAAAGACTGAACAACCAGCTCCACAGGTGATTCGAAACAAGAGTGGGCTTGCAGTAGTTCCTGATTTTCATGGTGTAGACAGGCTTTCCGTGGTGATTTCAAGCTGCTGTGTGACACTGACCTGCTCACCGGAAATAAAACCCCTGTACTCCAGAGCCGGGAAGCGCTCCAGGTCATGTGGGTAGAGCATGAGCACCGCCTTCCTCCCAGAACACATTGTGGATATTACTTTTATTCCTGTTATCACTGACATCGTGGCCTTTGACTTAAACAAGGAATGGCGAATGTGATAAAACACGAAACCCTTGTGTGGGATGCTGCGTGTACATGTGAGGGAAATCAAATGTTTAGATTTTTTTTTTGGGGGGGTGTTATTTTTGAAACAAGATCTGCCTATTTTAGACCAAAGTGGCCCTGAACTTGAGGTCTTCCGGCTCTAGTCTCTCAAAGCCTGGGATGAATCGGATCTTCTCAAACTTAGGTGTTGGGAAGAAGTTAGAATAATTCAAACAGAGCAAGTAGTACATACAAAGGTCTAAAGAACAAGTTTTCTATTCAACCACCATTATGCAAAGGACAGAAGGTATGAGGTTAAGATGGCTGGATAGAAGGGTAGAGGCCAAGCTCCAGCCATGACCGTTTTCTCAGCTCATGTTCAAGCGCTACAGAGAGTATCACCTTGATCACATTTGCCGTTCAGAAGTAATTCTGGGA
Source organism: Eospalax fontanierii (assembly GCA_035773235.1). NCBI lineage: Eukaryota > Metazoa > Chordata > Mammalia > Rodentia > Spalacidae > Eospalax > Eospalax fontanierii. The sequence continues at coordinate 53,292,345 of CM069542.1, read as the reverse complement.
CTGGGGAAATGGCTCAGTAATGTCTTGCTGCAGAAGCATGAAGACCTGAGTGTGAGGTGAAGCCCAGAATTCATGTAAAACATCCAGGGCTGGGAGTATGGGGACGTGAAGAGAAGAGGATCCCGGGGCTCACTGACCAACCAGTCTAGACTAAGTTGGTGGGCCCCAGGTTCAGTGAGAGGCACTGTTGAACAAAACAATGTAGAGGGAGAAAGTGAAGAAGACGTCCAGTGTTGGTCTGATCTTCATGTGAATACTTGTGCAGGGTCTTTCTGACCATGGTGCAGCAGCAAAATGAATCTCGTAGAGGGGTCAGGTAGAGGCCAGTGTGGTGGCCCAGGCCAGCAATGACAGCAGCTTGGCCTAGAGTGCTGGTGGTGGGGACAGGCAGAAGTGGATGAAATTTAGGAGGTAGCATTGACGGGGCTTGATGATTGATTGGATGGGGTGACGGTTGGAGAGGGGAGGGATGAGGACGATGCTCAGGTTTCAGGGTTGAAAAATTGGGTGGGTTAGGGTTAGAAAGTGATTTTTTTTAAGGTATAAAGTGCTAGGGGAGTTCAGAGGGAGGACAAAATACTTCCAGCTGGCGGAGAGGTGGGAAGATTTAATATTGTAAAGATGTCGATTAGTGAATAAATTTAACACAATGCCAATCAAAATACCAACAAAATGTTTGGGGGACACATCACAAAGTTCACCTGGAAAGTGCTAAAATTGCGCCTCTGGTTTGAAAACTGAGAGGGCCTTACTCTTTTAGACATTAAAACCTATTTTAAGTTTCAGTAATGAAAAGAATATGAGGTTTTGCAGAAGCACATACACATGTCCAGCAGCAGAGGAGAAAAATCGAAAAATAAACAGTTTCTGCACACATCGAGTGCAGAACTGAAATACCAGCACATCGAGGCGCTTTCTCAGGTCCGTGAGGAAAAGACAGATGTATACTGGGCCAACTGGTTAAAAAGTAGTGAGAAGCCAGGCATGGTGGCACACACCTTTAATTCCAGCACTCCGGAGGCAGAGGCAGGCAGATCTCTGTGAATTCAAGGGCAGCCTGGTCTACGTAGTGAGTTCTAGGCCAGTTGGGACTACAGGGAGAACCACCCCCCCAAAAAAAAATAATGAGAAGAAAAGGTCAGATTTCTAGTTTCACATCAACTGAAATATATTCAAATTAGCAATTGTTTAAGAAATGTAGACATTTCCAGGTTTGATTCCCAGCACCCACAATGGTCTGTAACTCCAGTTCTAGGGGAATCAGACACCCTCATCTGACCTCTATGGGCATTGCATAATATGGGTGCACTTACACACATGCAGGCAATACACTCATACACGTAAAATAAAAACAAATAAAATAAAGTAAATGAATAGTTGTACCAAAATACAAGTCAGCAATTGCAGGTTTTGCAGGTTAATATATGAATGTGTGGCTCTTTTTGGATGATGAGCTAGACAGAGGCCTTTTGGATTTCCAGCTGGTTTGGCCTCCTGTGGCTGGAGTGGGAACTGAACTATAAGATGTCTTCTCTGAACTCCCCCCACTTCTCCTTCCACATGTGGGAGTGGGGATGGTGTTCATGGCTGTTGGAGGTCTAGACCATACAATACGTTACCCATAGATGTTTCTCTGTTTTGTCTGATCATAAGAACTACGTGTTGTTCCAGATACATCAGACCAGGAGAACTTGAGCATCTGTTTTTTTAACAAAGACCTGAGTTCTGCACAGGGGGCCATGACAGAGACTTTGTGACTTAGAAAGTTGGGAAGGTTCTTAGGAAACTGAAGGCATTTGACCATGGACATGATCATAGTATTTAGTCTTAGGAGGAACTTTCTAGAAAGTGACTCAAAAAGGAGGCAGGAAGGAAGGTTTCAGTAAATGTCTCCTTTGTTGTGCCCCCCCACCACATCTGGGTCCACACTTTAGCTGTTGATGGTTCAAGGGTGCTTCATCATGGTGGGGATGAACGTACCTGCCATCATTAGCTGGAAGGCTGCAGCCTGCAGCCCCAGCTGGCCTGGAACTCACTATGTAGACCAGACTGGCCCAGACTGGCCTTGAACTTACAGAGATTCCCCCTGCCTCTGCCTCCCAAGTGCTGGGATTAAAGGTGTGTACCACCACGCCCAGCCCCCAACTTATTTTCTTGAGACAGGATCTCCCACTGAATCTGGAGCTACTGATTTGACTAGACAAGTCTCTAGATCCATCTATTTCTATACCCTCCTCCAGTGCTAGGATTTTAAGTATGGGCCACCATGTTTGGCTTTTTATGTGGTTTTTGGGATTCAAACTCAAGTCCTTGTGCTGACACAGCAAACTCTTTACACATTGAGCCGTTTCTCCAGCCCCAGCCTATGCATTTGATTGCAAGTTAAGTCTCCAATAAATTCCGTCCTAAGACAAACTAGTAAGAAAAAAAAGCAGTGTTAGTAATTTAGTAATCACATCTGCCCTGTCATCTGTTGAGCTCACAGGATGAGACTCTTTGAGCTCTAATAATCACCACCTTTCCCCTGATGACAGTCCTATTAGTACCTCAGCTTCAGAGGTGAGAATCCTGTGGCACAGACAAATTTAGTCACCTGCCTCTGATCACCAAGTAGGCTCCCTTTTGTTGGGGGTCCCTGTGCTTGGGGTCAACCCAAGGGGACAAAGGGTCTCCACCGTCGGGGGGTGTTGAGTAGGCTCAGAATCAAAACACACAGATTCTGGTAGCTGAGTGAGAAGCAGGTGGTGGTAAGCTGCTGCAAGCTCGTTTATTCAAGGAACTGCAAGGGTTCTTATAGGTCTGGTTAGACAATTGCCTTATGGAGTGGGGTCTAGACTGCAGCTGCTCATGCTCCATCTCTTAGGTCATCCAAGTGTGGGGCGGAGGCGGGTGTCACGCCTAGCCACGCCCACAGGAATCATTCCTCTATTCCTCATAGCAGGTGACCTGGCTAAGGCCTATCCTGCGTTGTGCCCTACACCCTCTGAGCTGTCTAACTTCAAAGCTCAGCCCTGAACCGTTAACCTGTTCTATTTCTCAGCACTGTACAATCTGAATCTGGGATAGAAGGCAGCCTGGAGGATTGCTGCTGGTTAGCAGTCACAGTGACGGAGTCAAGAGGCAGAGACATTCACCCGAACTTTAAAAATCATCATCATTGTTGTTATTATTATTTGTATGTGTGAGTGCAGGTATTTGTGTGCCACGGTGTGCATGTATGGTCATAGGACAACTTTGTGGGACAATGTTCTCCTTTCACTTTTACATGGGTTTCAGGGATCAAACTCAGGTTGCCAGGCTTGTGTGACATGTGCCTTCACCTTCTGAACCGTCCTACTGGCCCTCATCCCAACTTTTCGGAAAGTCCTGTAGCCAGTCTCTGCATCATATTTCTCTGACCTAAAGAGAAATGAGGGTCTGGGAGCTGTTTCTGTCAGCCAAGTGCTTGCTGGGAGGACCTAAGGTTAGAGCTCCTGCACATAAAAAGCTAGCTGTGGCAGTGTGTATCTGTAGTCCTGCGCCGAGGAGATGGAGACAGAAGGCTGTCCCTGGAACCGGCTCACCAGGCAGCTCCGTGTTTAGTGAGAGACTCTATCTCAAAACACAAGGTGGGGAGCAACTGAGAAAGATGCTGATATTTACCTCTGGACGTCACATGCACACACACATGCACATGGTCTGCACACAGGCGCATTTACCCACAGACAAGCAAGATATTTCTACTTAGAGGGAAGATGAGGTCATATACACACAGAAAGGTAATTACGTGTGTGGATATGAAACACGGGTGGATTTACGGTGGTGAGCATCTGGCAGGAGGGTGCCTCGTCGCTGTGATGGGTCTGGATGACTTACTCCCTCATTGTTCTTGGACCAGTGGTGGCTTTCTTGAGACTCTTTTGTGTAAAATGTGGGTTCTAGATGAAAGATCTGACATGTCATTGCTTTATTCTCTGTCCAGATTAGAAACTGAGGTTATTCAGGAGACAGGGAAGTTAGGGCAGTTCTGAGAGCATGGCTTTGGCAGGTGGGTTAACTGGACGCAGGTGTGGAGGTCATAGGTAAGCAGAAGGAGCAGAAGAGACCAACCAATGGTCCCAGCTGGCCCTGGGTGTGCACAGATGTTCAGCCAGGTGTGTGGTAGAATTCAGAAGTGACAGTGACAGCCAATGCAGACAGACTGCAAGGCAAAGAATTCCAGTACGCTCACCTCCTCCGCCCACTTCTTATCCTTTTGTTTTTAGCAAAGACCCAAAGTGTTGATTGAATCGCACTGTTCATTGTTTGTGAGAGAGTGTGTATCAACAGGAAGAGGCAGCAGTTGGGGAGAAATCGGTAGGCCTATATAACCCTACTCTTCCATCACAGCCAAGACAGCCTGCTTCCCAAAGCTCTGCAGGATGTGTGGGGTCCTCCCTCCATAAAGAGGCACAGAACAGATGTGCAAACTGGATTTCAAATGTTAATAGCTCATCCATTTTATACTTCTGTTTTTTCCACGGGTGCCATTATCATGGGGTCAAAAATTCCATTGAAGGAATGAATCTGATTCTTAGTTAAAAATATCTAGTTCAGACATCAAAAACTGGCCTGAGTACAATGGATTTCTGTTCAAACTGGAAACGGGTCAGACCAACAGCCCTCCTGGTAGCTTGTACTTTTACAAGGTTGCCTGTATCCCCAACTCTTGTGAAAGACAAATATGTCTTTAGCTGAGTCTGAAGAGTAATGTCCCCCCAGTCAGCCCCAGAGTAGGGAATAGCACTTCACTAGAGGCCTCCCAGCTTCTTAATGGACTGGCAGTCCCGGCTATAATATTCCAAGTACACACTGCCGAGCAGGCGTGTATTCATAACTGCTGCGTGGTGGCATTTAGGTTTACCCTTGAAATTTATCTTTAATTTTTACAGTTGTCTCTTTAACCGTGTATATTACTCCCTTCTTCAAACAATCTGTCTTGTGACTGCAGTTTCTCTTGAAACCAAAGCATAATTAAATATTAAATTAATATTTCATTTGAAATTAAATATCAAAGACTTCAGTCTAATCTTTCGCTTGTGCAGCTCTGGTTTCTCTCGTGTTCGTTCTCTTATGTCCACAAAGGCAGGAGCCACCTCTGAATACAGCGTTCCTGTACTGTCTTTATTCTTTTTGGTTTTTTAATTGGTCTTGCTACACATTGGCTACATAGAAACAAATGGACGTGAAGAGAGATTTCAGTGAGTCCCCAAGGTTAAGAGCTGCATAATTCAATAGCTCATGACTTCAGCCTCATCCATCCCCACTTTTCAAAGAATGCCACTGCTCCCAATGAATGAGAGTCTTCAAATCTTAAGAATCAAGGGCTTGCAAGGGCTCTGAGAGAAAAGTTAGTCCATCCACACATCTGCAGAGATACCTACGAGAGCCCCTACTGGCCAAATGACAGGGTGAAGGTATCATCGTCACTGCTGAAATCTCAGGCGGTCCATGATAGGGCCAGCTGAGCCTCCACTGTGCTGTCAGATGCTACAAAAAGCCTTACCTCAGGAGCATTAGTGTGCCAACTTGATACAGCTTGAGTATTCCTAGTCCAAAATCTGAAATTGGAAGTGCTCCAAAACTTTTTCAGGATGAACGCATTATAAGTGGAAATTTCTATAACCAACATCTCAGTACAGGTCCTGGGCAAAATGCAGATGCCCTAAAAATACAATGTAAAAGCACCTTTGGGGTACATGTATAAGATATACAATGAAACATAGAGAAATTCATGTTCATACGTGGGTCACATCTTCAAGATATCTCATTACAATTTTGCTAATATTTCAAAATCACCCTCAAATCCAAAATCTGAACTACTTCAGGTTCCAAGCATTTCAGATAGGGATACTCTATGTAACCTTTGATTGTTTGGTCTTAGTAGGAGGACAGAAGGTAAACAGTGGCGAAGAGATCGGGAACAAAGGGAAGCGGGAGAGGGGAGCACCCAAACGATACGTGGAAACTGACAGCCACGACGTGGCACCGTAAAGGAGGCGGAAAGGGAAAGTGCAGTTTGGTAGGAGGACGGGAGCTTGTCCGGGGCCTCCGAAGTCCTCCCAAAGCCAGGCTGTTCTCCCCTCTTCCTGCCTGGGACGGAGACCACAGCCAGAGATGCAGAGAGGTGTTCTCTCTTCCATGTGTGGAAGCCCATTCCCTGATACTAGCTTTCTTTAGGTTTTTTTTTTTTTTTTTTTAGAACAAAGAACAAAAGTCCTTTCAACTGTGTTTTTTTTTTTAAATTCTTGAAGGAAGTTGAGGTTTGGAACTGGGACTGTGGGGTCTTCTGCTGTCCTTTGTGGACTCTGTGCCCTGTGAACATCTGATCCTAGGGAAGGCCATTCTCTACAGATGTTTACATGAACACACAGCTGAATGCAGAATTGGTGCTTCTGTCTGGTGGTCTCTGGATAGAAACCCATAGGCTCCCCTTAATCCTAGGATCTAAGTGAGGGCTCACTGCTGAGTGAATCCCAGGCCAGTGCTGTGATTTGCCAACTACCCAGAATGGCAGACCAACGGACCACTCAGATCCACCCCTCATCCAGCACTATTTTTCTTCTTTCAAATTTCTCCAACAACAACAACACATCACAGAAAATTCCCATCATGCATTTTTGTGATTTCCACTCCTAGAGGTCAGGGCATAAAGGACCTCTTTTTAAAAGAGATTTATTTTTATTTATGTGTAGGTATGTATGCCTCTATCAGTATGTGCCACACATGTGCAGGTGCCTGCAGAAGCCAGAGCAGCCATCAGAATCTCTGGAACTGGAGTTACAGGCAATTGTGAGCTGCCTGAGGTGGGTGCCAGGAACTGAACTCAGGTCTTCTCCAGGAGCAGGAAGGATCCACTGAGCCACCTGTCCAGCTTCACCAGTGACTTGCATCGTTAATCTTCCATTGATGAGGTCTGGCCAGAGCATTAACAAACTGCTCTTTTCCCATGTTAGCCAGCGCAGTTGTATTTTAGGGAAACAGAAGTAGAAAATCTGAAACAAGTCTTATCTAGTCCCCGTGCCTTCTCTGAAGGCCAGAAAATAATAATAATAAAATAAAAACATACAGAATTTGTGCATCTCGTCAATCCTTAGGGAAAATTAGTATTGAGCACCAGCCAGCTTTCTATATGTTAAATGAGTGGTTCCCAAGTAGATATTTTTAGTTAAATACTATTTACTTAAAAGAGAAACCCTTTCACACATTTCTTAGAGTTTATATCTCTTTGTGGGACCCAAGACATGTAAGGAACCTCATATATTATACTCACAATCAAAATGAGAAATGACACTTAAGATCTGGGCTCTCAGGAGAAATATTATGAAATCTCAAGGTATTGATGAAAGTTTTTCAAGGTTGATCCAAATAGGATTTAGATTCTGTGGCAGTTGAAATGTGTATTATTAAACTCCTTAAGCAAACCCGAATGACTCCCAGTGGAGGATTAAGATGGTCTATGTATAGCAAAGATGGAATTCTCACGTCGGAGTCTCCTCTATTGAATTCTCCCTTGATTAGCTTCTGTAATATTTAACTTCATGCCATGCCATAATTATTTAATAAAAGGTAAATATAAATTATATTTCAGTGGGGATATGACCTTTTACCTTAATGTTATATTACTAAAGGAAGACACAGATAAATAGAACCTATAGATTGAAGCGTAGTTTTCATTCACTCTATTTTTGTCTTGCCTGCGGTTCTCTGTCCCTGTCAGCCAGAGGGCTGGCAGAATTTCACAGCATCCCGCCCTCCATGTGGTAGGGGAGGTTGTAAATTTACAGGGATGATGGCGGTTAATGACCTGCTTGGTCCTGTGAGAGAGTCTTGGTGCTGGTCTTGGGCACCTCATTAGCTAATTGAGGTTTGCTTGGCTCACCTCAGGCTCCCCAAGCCAGAGAACACCCAAGAAGGTGGAGAGAGGGAGTGCGACGGGGGTTGGGGAGAGATGGGATTCAAGACGGAGCTGATTCTAGAGCATGCAGACCTAGAATCAGGCTGGTTGGAAAGTCAGTTTGGAACCAAAGTAGAAAGTCATCAGACTGAGCCTTGATTCAGGGAAGGGGTGAAGTGGGGTTACTAAACGGAGCCTGAGTGGACTTTACTCTGTGATTTCCACCTCAAGTGTGCACCTGATTAAATGAGTCAAATGAGACTCTGTGTATGTGAGAGAGAGAAGACCGAGACAGAAACACAGAGAGGCTTTCCTGTCTACACAGATGACGGTAGTATGGGTCCCTCCACTTTGCCTCAGCATGCAACATGTTCCACCTCACAGTGCATGCCAGTGACGCCCAGCAGGGACCCACCAGACACACTGGGCATGGAAAATAGACAATCGTATCTTGCTGGGTTTAAAACATGACTGTCTTACTCAGCATGGGCAAGACACCGTTCTTTTAAGTTGGGGACTGCTGGGGCTGTGGAGGGAGGAGAGCATGGAGGAGGCTCCCGAAGGGACTCTCGAATATGGTGCTTTTGAGTCTGCTTGGGGGTAAACAGTGGGAACAAATACAGATAGAGTCTATGAAAGAGAAACTGTCATGTGTGCTGATCCCAGAGCACAGCTTCCTCACATTCCTCTGTGAGCAGCAGCAGGACTGAGAGAGAAGAGTTAGTGCTGGGGGTGCTCGTGGAATGCCACATGCTGGGGGCCGTAGTGGAATGCCACAGTGCTTTCGGGAGAGACATTGCGCACTTGTGGCTGGGAGTGAATATTCTGTTTTCCTTTCCATCAGGAAAGGAAGGGTGGACAGGAGCGGTCATCTTATGTCGGGTACCTGTGAGTGTACCTGTGTCTATAATTTTCAGTTTTCTTCACGTAAGAAAATCTGCACGTGGGATAACAGACAGGGCCTGGCTCACAGAAGACTGAGAAGGTAGCTACACACTCCAGGTCTGCAGCTGGGGAGGAAGCACGGAGGACAGTGGGAGGGATGCCTGTCCGCCCAGCTCAGAAAAGGTTAAGGGCTCAGGTTTTGCGGTTAGAGAAGCCAGGTTTAGATCCCATCTTGCCAGCTGAAACTGCATTCGGCATGGGGACAAAGCCCATGCCCCAAGGTAGCAATGAGGGTTAAAGAGCTAATGTGTGAATGCCCACGTTCTTATGGTGGTAATAGCAATTGTCAGAGTTGTATTTCCAGCCACTGAAGTCTATGAGCAAGACTTCTGATATTATAAGGTTGAGTAGAAAAAGAGTTTATAGAATGATTCCAGTTATGTATATAGTTGTCTTACATGTGTTCTGAGTAACAGAGTGATCTGAGTGAAGTGTTTCACCTACTTCCCACCAAAAAATATGGTGGGGAATATTGCCAGGAAGCCTAAAAATAAGGAAATGCGGTGTATTACTTACTTTTCTCATCATGGTAACAAAATATTGGACAAAGGCAACTTAGGAAAGAAAGGGTTTGTTTAGGCTCCTGCTTTGAGGGTGCAGTCCACCACGATGGGGAAGGCATTGTGGCAGAGCGTGGCAGCCGGTCATATTGCATCCGCAATCAGGAAGCAGAGAAAGATGGATGCGGTTGCTCAGTACATGTTCCTTTTTATTCAGTTTGGGATGGTGCTGCCCACATCAGGGTGCAGCTCTCTCTTCAGTTAGACCTTTCTGGAAACACCTTCATAGATACACCCAGAGGTGTAGCTCCTAGGTGATTCAAGTTGACAATCAAGATTAACTATCACATGTGCTATACAGGATTCTTCTGGAGGTAATGTGGAAATTAGACTTGAGACTCTTCTCCTGGGAAAGAATAGAGTTAAGAAGTATAAGAAGACTACGGAAAGTCTAATTTATACTTGCAAACATGGGTAACATAGTTAAATATTGTGATTAAAAACATATCAGTCTGTGGACATAGATCCCTGGTAGAGTGCTTGCCTACCATGCTTGGGGCCTGGGTTCCATTCCCAGTACCACACATACACACACGCATGCATACACAAGATTATTAAGTAAGACATCGAAGCATTCACCATGGAACACAGATAAGATGAATATGTATTAATTAACATAAAACTCAAATACCAACCAACCACAATCTCAAGAACCACTTAACTAGAGGACTTGGTTAAGAACCACTTAATCTCAAGGACACTTAACTAGAATAAAGTAGCAACAATTTAGTGCTCTACTACCTAGAAATGTGAAGATATTCTTCATGGAACACAATGAAGTAAAAAATTAGAAAAATGACTACATAGAAAATTATAACAAAAAAGAAGAGGAGACAGCTGATCACACTCTGAGACCAGGCAGGAAGCAGAGACCAGGGTGGAGGGCTAGGTTAGAAGCTTTAAACAAATTATCAAATCTGTGAGAAAATGTTTAAGCCCTTGAGAAAATGGATCTCATTTTTCTAGAAAAAAAGACACAATATTGTAAAGAGTTTATCCTGGTTTTATGTAAATGTTATGGTAACCTCAACAAGAGCAATTTTAATAGTGTTGCTTAGAATTTTTAATCAGGAGACACTATCTGGGCTGGGGAGATAGCACAGTCGGCCAAGTGCTTGTGGTACTAGTGTGAGGACTTGAGTTCAGAGGCCCAGCACCCGTGTAAAAAGCTGGGCATCCTGGTGCCTTCCTGCAATCCTCGTGTTGGGGAGGTGATGGGAGTCTCCCTGGGGTTTGCTGGCCAGCAAGTTTTGTCAATCAGTGAGCTTCAGGTTTAGTGAGAGACCCGGTTTCCAAAATTGACGTGACTGTGATAAAGGAAGAAGACATCCAACACTGACTCTGTCCACATGCATACATATGTGCACGTACCTCTACACACATATGCACATACATACACATACACACAATAAGAAAAAATCCTAATATATAGCTATACTGATTACTTTGCCACTTTGGCAAAATCTATGGCAGAAGCGACTTGAAGTTCTGAGAAAGGATTTGTTGTCTCAGTTTCAGGGGTAGGGTGTCCGCCGTGGTGCGGGAAGCACGGCAGCTCCGAGTCCGTGGGAGCCAGATGATCACACTGAGACCAGGCAGGAAGCAGAGACAAGGGCTGAAACCAGACATGCACGTCACCCCTAAGTCCTCCAGTGACCCACATCTGCTAGACCCCACGTCCCAAAGGTTCTACCATCTCCCAAAAGAGTACCACCACCTGGGGACCAAGCAGGTGAATCTGTGGGCACATTTCACATTCAAAGCATCGCAAAGTAGTCTTACAAGTTAAAAAATATTAGTATCTATGGGAAAAGAAAATGGAGAATGTCAAGCACTTCACCAAAAAATAAGACGTTAACATGATGGTGCCCACAAGCAAAGAGCTTCAACCTCCACTGACGGAGGAAGAATTTTAACTTGAAATAACTATATGCATTGCTGGAGGGACTGTAAATCCACAGATTGTTCTGAGGAGTGATTTGACAGTGTGTGTGAAAAGCCTTAAATACAAATCATAATTTGGGGTTCAGTAATTCTAATTCTTGCCATTTTCTGATTGAAATAATTAAAGTTATGCACAAATGATAATTATTGCTTTGATCTTTATAATAGTGAGAAAGAAATTAGAATCACATTAAATGCCTAAATTGGGAAGCCATTTAAATAAATTAAATGTCTGGGAAAAATATGCAGGAATTTAAAATAATGTTATAAAAGAAAATTTGATAACCTGAGGGAAAGTTTATAAAATATAGTATTGTTAAGTAGATAAAAAGTAGACTGTGTAACAGTATAAACAGAGTGTCTCAGAATAGTATTAAGAATGTGTGTGTGTAAATCTGGACGTGTATAAACAAAGATGTTAGGCCTTCTCATCTCCCCCCATGGGAATATTTTCATCATTTTCTTTATAATAATAGTAGCCCAATTTTATTGTACAAATATTCGGTTGAAGAAAAAAAGCAGAAAGTGAAACTACACCCTGTTCTCTCAGTGTAACCCAAAAATATATTTTTATTAGTTCTTTGAGAATATCTTGTGATGTATTTTGATTATATTCATTGCACATTCTTCCCCTAACTCCACCAAGATCCACCTTTCCCTCCTTCCCCTTCCAACTTTGCAGTCTTCCTTTTTTTTTTTTACAGTAACCCACCTGGTCCAGTTTGCATTGCCCAAACACTCCTGGGTGTGGGCCATCCACGGGAGCCTGGCCAACCTACCAGGACTCATACCCCTAAAAATAACTAGTTTGCCCTCTCTCAAAAGCCACCACCTGTCCATAGCTCTTTAGTTTGAGGTGGGGGCTCATGAAATCCTCCTCATTCCATGCCAGAATGATGACTGGCTTGATCTTGTGCAGGTATCAGCAGCTGCTGTGAGTTTTTGACTGCAGCTGTCCTACCATGACCAGACGATACCGTTTCAATATGGTCCTCCCAGACCTCTGGCTCTCACAGTCATTCCGCTTCCTCTTCCACATGGTTCTGAGCTGGCATGATATAGATGTCCCATTTATGCCTGAACACCCCACGGATGCTTATTTACTGGGATTTGATCCATTGTGAGTTTCTGTGATGAGCACAAAGAAACTTCTCTGATGAGTTCTGAAAGCTGCACTAATCTCTGAGTAGAGAAATCTGAATGTAAATGGCAGTATGACATGTCCATTTAGCAGAACAATAATAGAAGTTTCAGTCCTGGGGCCGATGAGCCAGGCCTGTGTTTCCTCTTATGGAGAGGGCCTTAAATCCGACCAAAAAGTGGACATTCCCACCTGCCACCACTGCAGCCATGGGCGTTACAGTTCACATGGCTCACAGCTGGCTCACAGCTGGGTACGACTGCTGATGACTTTCCCCCAGTAACCTATGGAGCACCTTCTGGCACTGTGAAAGCTGGCCAACAGGGAGGGAATTTACTGGTTAGTCTTAATTTGGTTTCTCTTTTTACCCAAGTCTGTGGCATCTTCAACAACAGGATCTTACCTTCAAGTTCTGGTGGTAATCAGGAACAATGGCAATAGCCTGTATTTTGGGGGGATCTAACTCTAGTCATCTTTTAAGTGGGGGGTTTATGAGTGATTTTATTCTTTTCTGCATACTTGAAATTGTTTATAATTTATGAAGAAAATGTGTCATTTTGGCAGCATAATGATGATAGATGTTTATATAATTTGTGTGGAGAGAGGAAGACAACAAATGCATTTCCTGTAGATATTATTGCTTAACAAGAGTACAGACTGTGGTTATTTTATATTTTTATATCTTTTTTTTTAACTTTAAAACCATAAAGTTTAAGCCATAAACTTTCAAAATAAAGAAAAGGAGAAAGGAAGAAAAAAGAAGAATCTCTGCAAAACTCTAAAATAGTAGAAATGGGCTGGAGAGATGCTCAGCAGTTAAGAGCACTGGCTGCTCTTGCAGGGGACCCTCGTTTGGCTCCTAGCACCCACATGGTGGCTGACAACCATCTCTAACTTCAGTTCCAGGGAATCTGATGCCTGGTTCTGAACTCTGCTGGCATTGTACACTATAAGTGCACTTACACACATTCAGGCAATGCACTCACACCCATAAAATAAAAATAATAAAATATTTTTAGATCGTAAAAATACTAAAGTATGTCGTTTGTTCGCTCACTAACTTGTTTGAAAATCACAGACAGTAAGTGCCTACTAAGCGCCAGGCTCCATCATCTACCATGAGAACACAGTGGTGAGATAAAATGAACATGGCTCCCAGGGCCTCTTAGTCTTGCAGGGAAAGGCTGACATTCTAGGAAAGCATAGGAGGTCAAGTAGAACTTCAAAGCAGGAATATATAGTTTGCATTAGAACAGAGCTCGTGAGAACAAGATTGTGCCTGAATGTAAATATTTAGGAGAATAATTATGAACAAAGGATATTTAGAATAATAAATAGAAAAACAAATAGACTGGGACAAAAGAAAGGATAAGAATTATTATCTTAATTCATAAGAAATTGGAATATGGTTGGGGTAGGGATGTGGCTAAATGGTGGAGTGCTTGTCTGGCATTTACATGGCCCTCTGTCCAATCCTCAGCACCTTGAAAAAAGGAGGGAGGGAGAGAGGGAGGGAGAGAGGAATAAAGAAAAAGAGAGAAAAAGAAAGGAAGGGATGAGGGAAGGGAAAGGAAGAAGGAAAGGAATAAAGAAGGAAATAGAGAGGAGAGGAAGGAAAGAAACAAAAGAGACAGGAAGGAAAATATTGGGATATGCTTATGTAATATTTTGATATCTCCAGAATAAGCAGGGGGTTGCAAGGATTCGCACTTAAGACAGAAATGATATAAATGCAATATTTCTGAGACTTTGAATAGTTATTTTAATGGGAAAACATGGTAACTACAAATTCCAAATTTATGTGTGAATTAACCAAGGTCAACAGAAAAGCCCCTAACTGACTCTGTGATAATGTATGGAATCTTAGAAAATATCAGAATGTTTCCAATACTTTGAAAGACTTCATAGAATTGCTTTATGGCCCAGATGTATGCTCAAAGAAAAGATTTCTGTCTTTCAGCCTTAAATGAGCCCACCATTGACTATGGTTTCCAGAGACTGCAGAAAGTCATCCCAAGGCACCCGGGAGACCCCGAGAGATTAGCGAAGGTAAAACGAGCTAGAAATTGGCATATGCATACCTTTTTTGTAGAAACTCAGCAAATTTAGACAAATCCAGCCATTTGAGTCCCATTAAAATTAATTAAGCCTTTAAATTGGCTATGCTTTAGATACAAAATGCACATAAAATTTCCACTAACTATGAAATGTATTATGTTTAATTTCTGAGGAAATATGAAATCTGAAAGTTTGGTCCTGTAAAACATATACACTACAAGAATAGTCACTTACTGAACATTGCCAACTTTATGAAAATAAATATTTGTGTAATTACTTAAAAGTCTAAGTTATTTACCGGTAACTGCTGAGGCTCATCAGTCTATAGCCAAGCATTCATGGAGGGCCCACTGCATACACAATAATTTAATGATGATGAAATGTCTCCATACAAAACTTTTACAAATTGCGTCACTTGTGAATGAACTTGCTTCTGAAAATTTCACCTTAAACTGGGCCCAGGATGCTAGGTTTCTTTCTATAAAAACAGGTCAACTTATTGGTTGCCATCAGATCAAAAAGAAACTATTATATCTTTTGCCTTTATATTTGCCTTTCAAACATGCAAGTTATAAAGTGACATGTTCTTTATTCTGTACTGTGAATCAGGTTCAAGCACCAGTTGCTCCAGCAACACACCTTTATTTTCCTCCTGGAAAATCCCCAGCCCCACCATTAAATTAGATGATATCTAGAAAGTAGGTTAATAACAATTTAAAAGGCTGTAAAAAACAGGAGGTGGAGAAGACTGAATGAGAGGACAGGGATTCGCGATTGCTAATTCTTTCTAGTTAAAGTGAACAAGGGGAAAGATTATTGAAAGAATTCATCTTTATTAGAATAGAATTGTGCAGAAAACATCACCAAGATAATTTCCGTTTTCTGGACAACACCTTGGCAGGCAGCTAAACTCAGGCCCATCAATCACTATAAGAATATTTGATTTATTGAGAGTACCAGGATTTTTGGCCTGGTGAGATGGCTCAATGGTTAAGAACCCTGGCAGCTCTTACAGAGGACCCAAGTTTTATTCCCAGGACCCACATGGTATCTAACAGCCATTGGTAACTCCAGTTCCAGGGGATGTGACGCCCTCTTCTGACCTCCGAGGGCATTGTATGATACAGGTGTGCTTACATACATACATAAACATAAAATAAAAGGCATGCCAGGATTTTTAAATACAGTGGTCTTAAAGTAGTTTTCAATGGACTATCTATAACATTATCAATCTTAAGCAACCTCCCCCTCAATTTGGTGGTTTTTTTTGGTTTTTTTTTGGAGTAGCATAAAGCTTTATAGAGCTGTTATATAGTGGTAAATTTCTACAGCTATATGTTTGTAGGATTTTCATATTCAATTATATTCTATTTGTCGAACCTAATGTCAGATGTCCTGGCTTATTACTTATATTTGGGTGTGATGTATGGATGTCTCATTTTCATCTCTAATTTTCTTAAGTTTGCCATTTGGGGTTTGGTCTTTGTACCTCGTCCTATTCTTTCTTTTCCAGGAAATGCTGTTGAAAAGAGCTGCGGACCTAGTGGAAGCCCTCTATGGCACACCCCACAATAACCAGGTTAGAGACACACGACATACACTCTACTGAGCCTGACTCTTGATTCTGGAAACAGTGATCACTCTAACGTGCTCTTCCATAGGACATAATTTTGAAGCGTGCTGCAGATATTGCTGAAGCCCTGTACAGTGTCCCCAGGAACCCCAGCCAGATTCCAGCTCTCTCCAGCTCCCCAGCTCACAGTGGCATGATGGGTATCAACTCTTATGGCAGCCAACTTGGGGTCAGCATCTCAGAGTCCACACAAGGAAATAACCAAGGTACTGACCCATCTGAGAGTCAGAATTCAAATAGTGCTCCTCTCCATTCAAAAAGCCTCCTGTATTGGAGGAGTTAGAGGGCATGTCATAAACCATCCAACAGAGCATGTCCCCAGATAAGCCCCACCGTCATAGATGGGTCATTTTAACATTACAAGTGGTATATGGCTAGATTCTGAGCTTTCTGAGTACAAGGAAGAATTTCTTTGGCTAGAAATATTAAAGTACCTCAATAACCTTTATGATAGGTTGACTACCATCAATTCCAAAGGGTTTGGGCATATGGAAATGAGGTACATCTACTAAATGAAGAAATTTTCTACTGCTGCTCTGATGGCCACCAACGTCGTCTGTTCCATACAATCTTTTCTCTTGGTAACCAAGAGTAATGCTTGGCTTTTCTGGTTAACTTCTATTGTGTATTAGCTCATATACAAATATATGGCAATCTTTTAGTTTAGTTAACTGTATGTATGGTATACTACATAAGGGTTTTTTCCACCAAGGTTGGTTTTATTATAAAAAGAATTATCTAAGTCTATTAAAAATAAATTATTTTTGAAAAGAGTAAATTTTCCAAGTAATGAATGTTCCTAACCTCATGGTACTTTTATTTCTAATTTATACATCCATTGAAACAGAATTCCTCATTATTTTGCTTAGAGTGAGGTCTTCTTACAAAAGAGTAGATAAAGCATATTACTTATTTATTTATTTTTAAACTTGAATTTATTTTTATTTTGTGTATTAGTGTTTTGCCTGCATGTATGTAAGTGCACCTGTGTCATGTAGGGCCCTCAGAAGTCGGAAAAGGACATCAGATCCCCTGGAACCGGAGTTACAGATGGTTGTCAGCTGCCATGAATGCTCTGGGATTTGAACCCAGGTCCGCTGTAAGAGCTGCCAGTCCTCTTGCCGCGGAGCCATCTCTCCAGCCCCATATATTAATTTTTTTTCAAAAAAGACATGGAACCCATAGATAGAGCATTAACTTTGTCTGTCATTTGATGATATCATTTAGACTACTTTCTAATTTGTTTTATATTTGTTTATTGGTTTGTGTGGTTGGTTGGTTATATGAGTCAGAGACAAGGTAATAGCCCATGCTGATCTCAAACTTATTACACAGCTTAGGCAAATAAATTTGTATCAGTCCTCCTGCCTTAGCTTCTCATATACTGGGGCTGTAGACATGAACCACCATGCTCATAAATTTTATATATATATATATATATATATATATATATATATATATATCCATGAGATTTTATATACATATATCAGAGCTGGATCTTGAACTCAGGGCCTTGTCATGCCAAACAAGTTCTCTACCACTGAACTATATCATACCCAGCTATAGTTAGTTAGTTTTAGAGACAGGCAGAACCCCCACCCCCAGGTTTATTTCAGGACGGATATAGTGATGCTGACTTTGTGACTGGCTTTCAGAAACATGAGAAGACTCTTCACCACCCCCCACTTATGGCCTGGATGTCATCCTAGTTTGATGTGCTCTTCAATAATTCTTTCTGATGGAAAATGGTCTCCAGCCCCAAGTGGAAGATGATGACAACTTTGCAGTGACATTTCCAAAACTCTTCAGTAGAATGCAAATGTCCCCCAGAATGTTGCTAGGATGCCTATCTCCACCCCTAGAAAAGATCCAATGGTGTGTTAAGTCTGTGAAATATTATATTGGTAGGCTTAGATCAGGATATGTATTCCTCGAGTCCATCATTTGCAAGTCTTTGAGGAATGGCTATGCTATGTAGCATCTACCCAGTTTTGCCTGGCCACTGAAGGCTTTTCTCAGGCAGCAATTACTGTCTTATAGAACTCAGATGTCTTATGAAGTGTAGCTTGGGAGATGCTCTCATACAGCTTAATGCAGTGAGTGAGCTAGAGAGGCGGAAACCTGGGCAGGGTGGTACACAATCCCAGCACTCAAGAGGTGGAGGCAGGAGGATTGTGACTTCCATGGTTACTTAGTTAGTAAGTTCTAAACTAGCCTCAGAAACATTGTGAGACCCTGTCTCAAAATAAAATGATAAACTAAAGTAAAATAAAACAATTTTAAATTAACTAAAAAGAAGAGGGAGGGGTATCAGGGTGTGGCCTGTGTCACAAAGCGCAGAGCAAAGGAGGCAGAGGACACTCAGGGCTTGATTATGAGGCACCAAAATCCAGTTAGATAAGAGGATTAGGCTCTGGGCTGGAGAGATGGCTCAGTGGTTAAGAGTACTGACTGCTCTCGCAGAAGACCAGGGTTCAATTCCCAGCATCCACATGATGGCTAACAACTATATGTAATTCCAGTTCCAAGAAATCCAACACCCTCTTCTGACCTCCGTGGGCATTGCATGACACAGCTGCACTTACTTACATGCAGGCAATATATTCGTATGTGTAATAAAATAAAAATATTAAATACAATTTTTTTAAGAAAAAGAATTAAGATTAAGTTCTTGCATTCTAGAGCGTGATCAGGGAATAGTGCTTAAATATAGCTTATCGTGTGTTTCTAAATAGGTACAGCAAAAGGTTTTGAATATACCAGGAAATGATAAATGTTGAGGGAATAGATATACATGTATCAAAAATATCACACTGTGCTATGGAAATGAACAATTATTACATGTCAGTTGAAAATTAAAAACTGCAAATAAGCTATCACTTCCCACTATTGCTTCCTGGTGGTGACATCATGGCCAGGGACTACTAGCTGATGAGTACTAGCCGCATTTGGCCCAGCTGTGGGTACTGCTTTATTTACCTGGCCTGTTTCTTCGTTGTCAAGGATACATCCGCAACACAAGCAGCATCTCCCCGAGGGGGTATTCCTCCAGCTCCACACCACAGCAGTCTAATTACAGCACCTCCAGTAACAGCATGAACGGCTACAGCAACGTCCCCATGGCCAACCTGGGCGTGCCCGGATCGCCGGGATTTCTGAACGGCTCACCCACAGGCTCCCCGTATGGAAGTAAGTGACCTCTGCCATCCCTTGGCACTTGGGGGCCCATTGCGAGGTTTCACTGTTCCGCCTTTTAGGGGACGGCGGCATTCCTAAATGTCATGGGCACGTGGGGGGCAGCCCCATTTCCTGATGGATCTTCCTGCCTTTTGTTCTCTTCTCTTAGCTGGACTTGGACTCCCTGGTTCACTCAAGTCCCAGTGGGGAAAGAAAGGGAACGGAACCTTGCATAGTGTGTGGCTTGTGTCCATGGAGGCGAGGAACCGAGATTCCAGTTTAGCTGACTCTGTTGCCGTCTCCGGCCTTTTCTGATACAGCATTAGTTACTTTTCTGTCGCTGTGATAAAACACCATGCCAAGGAAACTTACAGAAGGAAGAGTTTATTTGGGCTGACAGTTCAGAGGGGCAGAGTCCATAATGGGAGGGAGGCACGGTGGCAGACATGGCCAGAGCAGAAAGCCAAGCAATTACATCTTCCAGCCCGCCCAGAAAGCAGAGAGCGACTAGAAATCAGACAAAGCTAAAGAGCTCTCAGAGCCCGCCCCCCAGTGACGAGCTTCCTCCAGCATGACCACACCTAAAGGTTCCGTGACTCTCCCCAAACAGTGCCACAAACTGGAACCAAGCGTCCAAATACTTGGAGCCTGTGTGGGACATTCTCAGTCAAACCACCACACAGTGCTTCATTTTTTTTCTGCCTGAGATCCTTCTGAAGCAAATGTTATGTGCAAAGAAGTTCAGGTGTTGCAGTTACTCAACTCATCTACTATCACACAGGTAGAATCCCGCAGGTGGTAACAAGGACAGAACTGATGGTTTCTAGTTCTTTTGTTTCCTTATGCATTACAGTTTCTTACATACAATGCACTTTGATCAACCCTCTTATCCCCTTTCCTCTCCCACCAGACCCCCTCCTCAACAAGACCCTCCAACGTCATGGTTTTTGCTTATTTGTGGGTATGGGGTTGTTTACTTGGGCAAGAGCATCTTACCAGTGGCTATTCCTCTAAAGAAAGTGACTCTCCCTCCCAGCAACCATTAATAGCCTAGATCTCCTCAAGGAGGGATAGGTCGGTCGCTAAACAGGACACCTATCTCAGATTTCCTTTGACTTTGTACATTGCTGTGTCTTCCACTAAGCACCCCCAGAGAGGAAGTTGAATGCCTATAGCAGCATGCTGTATTGAGACAGAGCCTCTTGGTTTAAATCTATGGCCCGGCAGCAAGGTCAATGCACTGAGTGGTTGTGAAAACCCATCTGCGTTGCTTTGGGAGCTAAACTGGGAACTTACACAATGGTCCCAGGAGTCTGAGAGAGTAAGTGTTTATCACATCTACTCAGGGAATCCTTGAGGCCGGGGGCCATGCAGCCATGGAGAGCCAAGTAACAGAGTAGAGTGTTCTTGAAATGCTGGCTGTTGTCACAAGGCCCACAGATTGCCCTCTGTTCACCCAGAGCAGCTCCCTTGTGCCAGAAACAAGGACACGTCAAGGACAGCACACAGCCCTGTCAGCCACAGCTCAAGAGCCCACAGGCCTCTCCCTGTCTTCAGGCCTTTGCTTCCCAGGAGACACACCCTCCTGAGTTATTTCTGGGTTCTGTGTTTCAGTCACATAGTCAACAGTATATGGTGGGATGGGGTACTGCTACTAAGTAGCACAGATTGTTTCTTTTAGCACAACCAACATTTTATGACTACAAGGACACATGCCCTGTGTGTGTCTTGTCACATGGCCAGAGTCATTGGAGCAGAATCTATGTAAATAAGTTATTGTTGACAGATTAGTTTTTAGTCTACTTGCTTTAAACCTTATCTTGTTCTAAAAATGTTCGGAGGAATGACAATCACCAGATAGGTAGTATAAATGTATAAGATGGAAACCAATGGGTAACTGAAGTCAGAGGAAGGAAGTGTGTTCAAAAAGCGGGATCAGTCTGAGGACAAGCATTGACCATTCTATGCAGGCAGCCGCTAAATTGTTTCCAAGTTTACAAAATACTGAAGCAAAGAGAGACTGATTGATTGATTCTATGAAGCTACCTTTGCATACTACCTTGTTAAGGAGCTCAGAAGAAATGGACAGGTCAGCTGCTGACCACGAGGAGGCTTGTCCTACACTTCATGATGAATGAGGTGCCGGTGTGACATCAAGGCTACCCTTTTCACAGTCCCCAGATCATGCTGGCATGAGAGAGCTGTCATACGAATGATATTACATAATGATGACAACAATTAGAGTAATTCACAGCAATTCCCATAACCCTCTGTGTAGATTACAGACATGTCCCAGTCCAGAGCTCAGACAGATCCTCTCAACTACTTTGAGTCACAAATATAATAATAATGATTATTACTGTTTTCTCTTGTAAGCTGTTAAATGCCATGCTCAAAGAGCCTCAGACTGTAAATGGCCAAATGGGACTAGAACATCTATCATCAGATTCAGAATTCTGGCTTTTAAAATTGTTCAATAGTATATCAAGCTTATTTACAATGCATTATTAGACTGAAGCATATGAAATTGCCTCCATCTGACCATTTCTATAAAATTTTCATTGCATTTATTTTATTTGTGTGTGTATGTGTACATGCCTCTCTACCATGACACACATATGGAGGTCAGAGGACAGCTTGTGAGAGTCGACTCTCTCCTACCACCACATGGGTCTCAAGAATCAAAATCAGGTTGTCAGATTTGGTGGCAAGTGCTTTTATGCCCTGAGCCATCTTGCTGGCCCCCTCTGACCATTTCTTATCTATAGAAATGCCAGTTTCATGAGGTTATATCTTCATGCTCTTGTATATAACATGTTGAACATACAAAATAGCTATTTTTGCTTAATGTTTCTTAGGAGATGATTCTTCCAGGAAAGGGGAATTCTGCCTACCCCAACAAGCGACCTGCTAAAGTAGGAGAGTTGGTATACACAGAAGAGGGAAAGTGAAAGGGGCCCAGCAGGGAGCAGGAAGACCTTAGAGCACCCAACTCCTTGTCCCTGCTGTTCTAGAAGTGACCTTTGTTTTTGGAGGGAGAGTCTGAGGGAGTTGTAGATCGAGACTGAGATTCCAAGTAGTGCATTCATTACAGTCAAATTCTCCTGCTGCAACCTCCCCCCAATACCCAGTGGAGTTCATTACAATAGCACCTGACCTGTATTTCTTACCAAAGAGGTCTTCACTTCTCTGGGAAATATTTTTCAAAAGCCCAGGGGAAAGCATTTCTTCAGTTCAGTTGCTTGTGTCTGAAAACACAATCCTATGATTTTTTTTCACATTATTATTATTTTTTAAATGAACCTGATGTGGCTGGTCCATGCCCATGTGGCAGTGGCTGGCCAGAGACATTAAGAAAGTAACAGAGCCAAAGCTCACTCTCAGTCAGGTTTGCCTCACGTAACAGCCAACAGAGAATCAAAAGCCCCGCGTCTTCCCTGTGTTCGCTCTCACATGCCTTCAAAAATGGCCAAACAGATGTTTTTCCAATTTCACATACAAACCTCACTTCCTGGCGGTAGCTGTGTGTGCCAAGTTCCAGCTCAGAGCAAGTTTTTATGGCTGGATTCTAAGCCCCTGACAATAGGGGGTTCTAATGAGATGCTGACAGATCCCTGAGCGCCAGCAATTGCAGTGGCTGGATACAGATGCGAAGGAGGGTCTGTGCCCATGAGTTCCAGCTGGGGCTGAGCTGGCCAATCTATCCTTGTAAGAAAAGTGGTTTTTCTTTAACTCCCCACGTTCACATAGATTTCTGGGCCAGACGTGCTTACCTTTACTTTGGCCTCTGTCCACAAATGGATAGATGTCCAGAGACACTCTCAGTTGGAAGTCCGTGTGACCAGCATTCTTAAAATGGTGCACTCAGCTGTCCCCAGACATGGTCTACTGAACAAGCCTGCAACACCCAGGGGGACCATGGTTTCCAAACAGAATAGCCATCAAGCCAACTCAAAGTTTAGGACAGAATCCATACAGGCAGAATTCCAATTTACTTCACTTACAGAGTCATAGACCGTGCCCTGGGCTTCAGTATTTTTATATTTTCAGAAATAAATATTAAGACATTTTTTCTATTGTAAAACATTAAATGATTATTATAAAAATTGCCAAACATATGGAAATAGTATTTAAAAGAACTCACTACCTCCCTGAGAAAAATAAACTCAACATTATTTTAAACTTATATTTTATGTATGTGAGTATTTTGTCTGCATGTATATAGGGCACCCTATGTGTGCAGTGCCAGTGGAGCCCAGAAAAGGGTGTTGGATCCCCAGGAACTAGAGTTATGGATGGTTCTTAGGCACAATGTGTATGTTGAGAACCAAACCCAGATCTTCTTCAAGAGTAGCCAGTGCTCTTAATCGCTGAGCTGTCTCTCCAGTCCCAAGCCCAACATTTTGAAAAGCATGTACAGGCAAAAAAGGAGAAAAATGACAGCCTCCATCCATGCAGAGAGAGACACCATTAGCTTTTCTGTCAGCAATGGGAGTTAGACCCAGGGCCTTGTGCATGCAGAACAAGTGCTCTATCACTGAATCACATCCTCAGCCCAACAACTATTAACTTTGACAATGCAGCTTTCCAATTGTGATCAATACATATTGAAAATTACAACTGAAATTGTGTAGGAAGAGCAATGAATGGAGGTAGAGGGAAGGTAGAAAAATTATCAAAGTCAGAGATGTGATACCAAGCTCCAGGAAACCCTTCACTGATGTGAACCTGGGTCCTGAGAGTGAGGAAGAGGAATCCGGGGCAACGTTTGCTCTAAAAGCACTCAGCAGGTAAGAACACGTGCTGTGCAGGCATGGAGACCTGAATTCAGATTCCCAGAACCTATGTAAACAGTCAGCTGTGGTCCTGTGCCTAGAACCCCAGCACAGTGGGGTGTCAGATAGAGACAGAAAGATTGCTGGGGCTTCAGTGGGAGACCCTGTCTTGAGGGAATCAGGAGAGAATGATAGAGTAGGACATCCAGTGTTCTCCTCTGGCCTCTGTGTGTGCACAGGCATGCACACCTGCACACACACTTCTACATATACCACACGTACATCCTCTCTCACATATATACACTATCACCATATACTCTGTATACAAAGTCAACTATCACCGTCCTTCTTTGCTAGGATTTTGAGAATGTATTAGTCTCTGGTGCTCTTTTATCAGAGGAATTAATAAACAACTTTATGCACAGGCTGTAAAGAGGAAAGTTGACACTCAGGAAAGTTATTAGGCCTTTGGTACTGATTCTGTTATTTCTTAGCAAGGAAGTAGAGATTTTTTCCATTTAAAAATTTTAGCAGATTTCATTACTTTATTCTATATCCCAAGTAATATCTGTCCATTGGAGAAAATTTTGAAAATATGAATAGATAAAAGGAATACATTAAAAAACATTTACAATCTTGTCAGCCAGAAATGCCATTAAATGAAGGTCCATCATGTTATCTACTATTTTTCTTTTTTTCTTTAAATAGAAGTGGAGTTCACACACACAGACACACACATACACACACACATACACACACATACACACACACACACACACAATCTGCTTTTTTCATTCCAGGAGGGCAATATTTCTTTGTTAAATGTTCTTCTCAAACACGCACTTAAATATTTGCCAAGCACCCTATTGTATGTCCTTGATACATTTTACTGTGGATCATATATTTCTTAATTTCTCATTGTTATAAAAAGCCCTTGAATCTATTTTTTTGGCACATTTGTGATTATCCCCATAGGATTAATTTTGGAGATTAAATCATTGGGTCAAAAGATATCCACATTTGAACATACTTTGCTATGTATTGCGAAAGTCCCTCTGGAGGGATTGACTCTCTCCTCAGAAAAGAGAAAGTGGGTGCTTCTGTGCCTTATTAATATTTTCTTAATTTTTATCCATTCACTAAATGCTGTGTGCATCACCGTTTTGGGACTCTTCGGTCTGGACACGCCTGCTCCCGCCTCTCGGTCCCTTTGGTTTCTCCTTCCACGACTTTCCCTTTCCTATTCTCACTTGTTTTTCCTTTAGAGTGTTTTTTTCTTTTCCTAATGAACTTACAAAAGTGTGTAATCTACCAAAGGCATGAACATGTCCAAATAAGCATTGTGAATATTTTCCTCAATTTCTCCTTCGCCTCTTGTTCATGTGGGTGTTACAGAAGTTGTTTCCTGGTGTGTCCACTCTTGTGAGCTTCTGTTATGGTTTGGGGCTGAAGGCCTTGTGTAAAATCTATGACCTTTCGAACGGGCCTGCCGCCACCTTCGTAACTTTAGATCACGTAACTCGGTAATGTAGCTGGATTTATTTGGGTGTTGAACATGGGAAGCATTCTGCGTGTCATCTCCCACTGGTTAGAGTTTCGTTCCCCGCATTCTCATACATGTCCAGGTCAGTTTCTGGCCCGATTTTCCTCCAACCATCCTTTTATTTATTTGTTAGTATAGTACTGGTTTAAATCTCTTGCAATCTTTTGTGTCTAAGTTTAGTGTTCTTCCCATAGGTTAAAAACATTCAACAAAACTTTCCATGGCAACATCCGTTATTCAACCATAAAGTTAGGCATTGTGCTTGTGAAGTACACAAAGTTCCTTTTAAGGTTTTTGTTTGGGATGTATTAAATTTTAAATTAGGCTGAGTGTCATTTGGCATTTTCACAGAATTTGTGAAGCGTGTTCACAGTGGTTTGTACTCAACTCTGCAGCAGTTTTTAATGTCACTCGGTTTAGTCTCTATTGAAGCAGTTGTATTTGCGCCACACCCTAGGCTGGAATCAGTTATTAGGAAAGAAGTATTTGTTAAAGAAAGATACATGCTGGGCATAAATGGGATGGCATATGTGTATGCATGAATATGTGTGCGTGCATATGTGTATGTGTTTGTGTGAACCCAGTACACACTGTAAGAACCTTCTCTATGACTTTGTGTGAGCGAGACTTCTGCTAGGACAGACACAGAAACTAAGGTGCCATTTTGGTGCCTGCATTGAACGTACAGTGTAGCAGAGGTTAGACCTTTGTCAGAAGAAAAGCTTCCGGAATCTCAGCTTTCCTTTGACTTCTAAATATGGTCTTAAAAGAAGGGAAGAATGCTTTTATATTGTTGTTTTCTTATTTTATGGAGACTAAAACCAAAGTTAGAAGATGATATTCGGCTTGGAACTATGAACAAGACCCATTCCCAGTGCTCAATCCCATGTCTTGTGTATTCCAGTAAACTGACCCAATTTCTTATACATTTCTCTTAATCAAGCACAACATGAGATTCTGTTCTCCTTTCCAATTTGTTTTCTTTTCATCTCTATTTGAGAAAGGACAGAGTGGTACTCAAGTGATTCTTTCTTCATGGCTCTTCAAATGAGGACTACCTAAGGATAAGTATTTTTCAGAGAAAGTGATGTTTCTGTCTTTGGTTTCTAATTCTTCTGTAGAACACATCTTCATGCTGGAGGTTCCTTCTGTAGTTGCTCTATATGTGCACTTGAGTGATATAATTTTAGGGAGAGATACAGGGAAAGAGAAGCTAGTATTTACTGGAGATACCAAAACATTTGACCTTCAGTTCACCTTCTGCTTAGCTCTGTTTTCTTTCCCCTTGTGAAGTCTCATTTGTTCCTTTTTTGAGCAAGCTTAGCAGCAAATAAAAAGACCTTGTCTGCTGGAACTTGGAGTGTGGGACATGAGAGGCAGGGCTCTTCACTGTGTAAATTGCCTTTATTTTTCTTGGAAATTACCACACTTAGCTTTTGGCTTCCCTTAAGTCATTTTTTAATGTTAATATTGTTAATATCGGTGGTTCTCTCTGAACATTATGTCAGGGGAGGCTGAATTTCAGCTTTATTTCCCAGGAGCACCAAAAGTCCAGAGAGGGAGGTGATCTTCTAAATGTTAATAAACTCCTATATTTAATGAGGACTTAGCCCATGGAGATGGCACTCACAGAGACATTAATCCTGGATGCCAAACCTCTGGGGTCTGGGAGTTGCCAGGAGGCTCACAGCTCCAGATAGGACTCCTTTTGAGGGGGATGAAAAGAGGTTTCCCTTGCTGGGTGGATGGGTTTTTTTCCCAGGCACATTGGTGTTAGCCTATCATGACTGAGGACCTGTCACGCCCTGCCTCTTTGGATCCCCGTCTTTCTGGCCCTCTAGGCAGAAGGGCATTTCTGCCTCTGCACAATCCCTTTCCTCCTTTAACAGGACCATGGTCACCATGGTTATCTGGATCGATTCCTCCCAGGCAGAGGAAAAATATTATCACATTCAGCTCTTTCTGATCTCTCTTTTGTTTTACTCATGTATCTTTAGTGTGCACAGTATTGGGTTTCATACAGACAAGTTCTGTAAAGTATATCACAGATTTAAGCATGTCTACCTCCCTTCTGCTTTTATTTCATGTATATGCATATATATAAATACATATATATGGTTTTTAAATATTTATGTTTAATTTTATGTGTATGAGTATTTTGCCTGCACGTACGTACGTATACATGTGCGTGCAGTGCCCTCAGAGACCAGAGAAGGCATTAGATTCCCTGGAACTGGAGTTACAGAAGATTGTGAGCTGCCATATGGGTGCTGGGAATCGAACCTGGGTTCTCCACAAGAGCAACAAGTGTTCTTTACCACTGAGCCACCTCTCCAGCTCCATATATATGTTTTTAGACATCTACAAAAAAATGTAGATCTCACAACTGGGAAAACATAGAGTTTTGTCTTTTTGTGTCTGAATATTTTGTATAATATGATTATCTCCAGATGATCCAGTCAATAAACGAAGAGTTTTTGAAAGATGAAATGCAAATAAGCAGTAACCTGAGAACAATGTCCAACATCCTCAATAATCAGCAAAATGCAGGCTAAGGAGCACTGTCATTCTCTTACCCCAGTCGGAATGGCTACCATTAGGAGAGCAGTAACAGCAGATACCGATGAGGATGTGGGCGGAAGGAGCCCTGGTGCACGGCTGCTGGGAATGTAAATTGGTCCAGCTACTATGGAAATCAGTTTGGAGGTTCCTTAAGTTTCTCAATCCAAGTGTGAGAATAGAATGTGTACATTAGGAAAAGTCGTTTCCTGGTGAGCCTACTTCCTAAAGAGGCCTGTGTGTTTTGCCTTCCAGTCATGTCGTCCAGCCCCACCGTGGGATCTTCCAGCACGTCCTCCATTCTCCCATTTTCCTCTTCAGTTTTTCCTGCCGTCAAACAGAAGAGTGCCTTTGCCCCTGTCATCAGGCCTCAAGGCTCCCCTTCGCCCGCCTGCTCCAGTGGCAACGGAAACGGATTCAGAGGTGAGTAAACAGAATGCGTTGGGGGGCCGTATGGGACACAGACGCCATGCGGCCTGCAAAGTAAAAGAAACAACCCGGCTTCACTGTAATGCTGACCACTTACCTACAGAGGATCATTCTAGAACTTTCATCATGGGTAGCGAATGACAAGTGCAGCTGGTCCAGTGCTGTGCCTAGAAGTGAGGGGGTTAGGGAGGACAAGCAAAGAAGCTACGGGACTTGGAATTAACTGTGCTAGAGCCAGATGTGCACTCCAAGAACATCTGGACAGCCCAGCAGCGAGCTGGGTCATTCGCTGTTCCCGGAAGGTGACAGGTCACCCCTTCTAATGCTTCCTGGTGGTTATTTCTTATCAAACTCGTGTCATCTGCACTGCAGGTTCATTCCCATGGCACACATGGAAGGCTCCACCAGAAGCCAGAATTCTGGTTACATGCTAGCCAAATTGATAGCAGGTGTCTGATCAAGGGGGTGAGGTAGGAGAAAGAGGAAAAAGACCGACTGTTTCTAAGAACAAAAAATTAATATCATCCGTCAAACCCACTTTGGAGCAACGTCCTAAAATGTAATGTGACATGACGTAACATGTGATGAGTGCATGAGAATCTAATCATCCCACCGAGAACAGGAGCCAGCTGATGGCAAGACAGCAAATTGGAAACTGCTGAGCGCCATGGCTCACTGGTGACCCACATTATTTTTGGCTGTTTCTCACTTCTTGTCATGAAAACATTCACAACAGGCAGTGTTAGGTAAAGTCAAAGGAGCAAAGTTCTGTCAAGCCCGGTGAAGCCAGCAGAGAGTTTCATGGAGATCTGGGGTAGACTGTGCTGTCCTGGGGACTCCGGCCCTTTCTTGGCACCGCGCTATCATGTGGGTTCTGAATCCCTTTGGGACACCTGTGAAGGTGGTGGGGACACCTTGAGAGGTGCATTTCACCCCTGCGCACTGTGACATGTTGACAGAGAGGACAGAGAAACTGTCAAAAGCATTCCCGGAGGCACTCAGAGTACTCACTGAGAATTCCTCTTAGTAGGCAAGGCAGCTGTGACTTAATGCCACTCAACACGTGGGTAGTTGGAAATATCTGTATGTTGGATGGAACTTTCAGGGGGTGTTTTATCCAGATGTCTGAGCCACAGAGAAGTAGCACAGCCTGTAACTGTCTCCACCTGCCTCTTCTCTCATTAAACACCCATGGGTTCCGGCCTGCTACCTGGAGATGTGCTAGAACTTGTTCCCCGCCAGTCAGATTTACATCCGGGGAAACAAACGCCAGAGTGAAAGGTCTGTTGTATCTCCCTTTCCCCGTACCTGCTTCAAAGACGCCGTGTCTGCTCTCTAAGTTCTCTGCCTCCGTTCTTGGACTAAGTCAGTGGGGAAATACAGAGTAAGGGGCACAGAGGAAGAGAACAGGGCCTTTCTTCCACACTGGCACAGACAACAGGATGTGTTTTACCGTTCCTGGTGACTCAGCAAATATGTCCAGCCCACCTTGAAGGAAAAGCAGTAGTGTTTGGCTTCTTCCTTCCAGCACTCCCTCTTTTGCAGGTGCCCTGAAATTGGGGGTGCAGAGTTAATGCATGACTCTTCTGCAGTTAGCCTCTTCTGCCCAGGGAGATGCACTGTGGGCCTACCTGGCT
Source organism: Eospalax fontanierii (assembly GCA_035773235.1). Taxonomy (NCBI): domain Eukaryota; kingdom Metazoa; phylum Chordata; class Mammalia; order Rodentia; family Spalacidae; genus Eospalax; species Eospalax fontanierii. The sequence continues at coordinate 53,262,029 of CM069542.1, read as the reverse complement.
CTGGGGCAACCGGGAGGCCAGAACAGAGCTTTCACAATCCCCACTTCTTGCCATAAATCCAGACTCCCTGCAGTGTTACAAAGCCAGGTTAGAGTTGATCCAAAGGGAGTGAAGCATTGTCCTAGTGAGGTTCCTTTGGGGCACAGGTAGACCCTTGCCAGGGTCCTCAGCCTTGCTTACTTCCTGTCATTGCCTGCGAGCATGCTTAGTTAAGAGAGCTGGCAGGAGTTGAACCTGAAAAAGAAAAAGGAAGAGGAGAAAGAGACAGACCTGTCTCTTGATCTAGAGTTGTAGCTTAAAAGGATTGCAAAGAATGATGAAAAGATGAAGTGATGTGTATAAATAGCAAGGTGAATTCTGAGGGGACCCTTAAATGTGTTCACAACAGGGAAAGCACTGGACTCAACTTCACATGTATGCTGGAGTCCAAGTTCAGCTCTTCCCAGGCTTCATGAATCTGTAAGTCATCTCTATTACAGAAACTCAGTTTCCTAGTCTGTCCACATGGGAAAATCAATAGCTGTCTTTAAAAATTATCGTGAGTTGATCTGGGTGAATACAGAAGAGTAAATGGTTGTTCATATAATCCTGTCAGGGAGGCCAGACCTGCCTCCTGCTTGATGCCTTCTGTTACCAAGTGAACAGAAGCTCCCTATCCTGCTCAGGGGCCAGTAGATGCAGAGGGACAGAAGCAAGCTGCCAGTTCATGCTTTAGTCCTGGCACTGAATAAAAACCCCCTGGAACTGCAGTGAGACAGGAGCTCTATCTTTTCAGAGACAGAAAGAGGGTAGAGGGAATAGGGGTCAGCTGGCCTGGGTGACCCACAGCAGATGGGGAGCTGTTCTGTGGACTACTGTGAGATCTGGGGTCTTCATGTCCACAGTGTAGACAATACTCCCTCCCTCAAACTTGTCCTGCATACATGGTACCGGCCTGAGCACCCAACATACTCTGCCTCCATCAGTCATGCCCCCAGACCATATCTAGATGAGTAGTTCACCTAAGGCCACACAGCAAGGAGCTGAACCAAGATGTTTGGACTTCAGAGACTGTGCTCTGCTCGGATATCACTCTACCCTGGAGGGACAGTGATAATGAACTTCCTCCCTTTGCCCTTTATCCTTCACTCATTTCTTCTTTGAAACCTGGACACAGAGAGGTGATTGCTTTCTGGCAAAATGCCCAAGGTGTAAAAGAATTGGACAGTCACTTAACCACAAAAATGCTTCTAGTGAAAGTCACCACTGACTCTAATTTCTCTCTTACTCTCTGTTGACTCTGATTTCTACAAGTACAAAATCAAGGTCATCATCTAGCAGAGATCCAGCCCATCTAGCATTAGGTGTGGGACCAAAAGAGAAGGTCACAGGTGAAGTCTGTGGTTCTGACGTGAATGGGACTTAGCCTCTGAGCAGCTCCAGACTTCCATAGGCTCGTTTGGTAAAACTCTGACACTCAGAAAGAGGAAGTTGAGGAGTGTTGGATATAATAGTCAAGGCAAAGACAGGGACATGAGTCAGGGTTCTGCCAACTAGGAGCAATAGCGAAAGCATTTCTGTCCCACCCTCTGCCTCATTTATCAGGCATTTACAGTTGATGAGTATAGATTGCCAAGATAATATTATATACTCTGCGTCTGATTCATTTTCCAGCTCCCTCCAGGAAAACACACACACACACACACACACACACACACACACACACCTCCTGCACTCTGGGATAATTACTAGAGTTGCTATATCTCCAAATCATCTGGGAGTGTCCAGAATTGAACTGCCTTTATTGAAAAGTTACATCGATTCAATATATAGTAATACAGGCAAAAATAATTAAGGCTTTGCTAGCTGTGTAAGACCTTAATCCAGATCTCACAAACATTCAATAAAGGCTGTACGGGCAGGGAAACAGACGGCTGACAATTTTGCCCGAGAGGACTAGCTGGGGTAGAGAAAGGAGCCGGGAGGAGGGGTGGGGAGCGAGAAAGATAGAGATAGAGAGAGACAGATAGAGAGAGACAGACAGAAGGGATGGGTGGAGAGGAATGGTCAGAATTTTGGCCATTTTCTTGGAAGTTTTGCAAGCAACCCTCAGCCTAACGTTTGCTATTTATCACTCTCCTCAAAACAATATAGACAAGAGGAATCAAAGACTCACATGTCAGAGATAGTTGGAAGTTTGGATGCAAGAAAACTATTTTGTCATTTTCTAAGAATGTAGAAATTCCCTAGGCTCATTACAACACAGCTAAGGACAAAGGAATGCATGTTGCTGTGTGATTTTTTTTTTTCTACCCTTTGTTCATGACCCACATCAAGGGAAAACCTTGGACTTGACTTTACCCAGACAAGTGTTGTCCACATCCTCTTGACTGGATGGAGGAGGCACTGGATGCTGCGTTTGGATTAGGGCATGAGGAGTTGGGGCTGGGTAACTTCCAATTAGGAACTAAATGAAGTCTTTCCCAGTAGATCAGTGTTTCTAAGTGCTCTAGCAATGAGCACTAAAGGAAGATCCACTACTTCACAGAAGCACTAATCCAGGTTACAGCGGAACATTCATAAAGATACTTAGGATGGAGAGAAATGCCTGGCTTGTTATGACCGATGCTGAGGAAGTAAGAGGCTCAGCATCTGGAGTCTCCCTTCTTGTTCTACTGAAGTGATTTGGGCAGTGTCATCTAGACAGGATTTTAATCTAATGATGAAAAACAATTTTGTTTATGTGTTTACATGTTATCTGGAGATGACCCATTAATATAAAGCAAAGCAGGGGACTGAGGTGATGGAGTTCTCTGTTGATAAAGTGCTTGCTGAGCCAGCAGGAGGGCCTGAGTTCGGTTCCCAGCACCCATGCAAAAGTCTGAGCATGACTATACAAGCTTGTAAATCTCCAAATGGATAAGGTGGAGACAGGAGGCTCCCTGGGGCTCTCTGGCCAGTCAGCCTAGCCTAACCAGTGAGCTCCAAGTTCAGAGAGACACAGTCTCAAAAATCAGCGGACAGCTCCTGAAGAATGACACCCGGGTTTGACCCCTGGCCTTCACATGTGCGCACACATACACAGACACACACACAGACGCACACGCACAAAAAGCATAACTCCTGGCCTCCAAGAAGAACTACAGTGAGCCTTGCTCTTCCGGGATTCCCTAATGCTTCTGTGGCTTCTGTTAGCCCCAGCCTAGAGAAAGCCAGCTCACATTTGAGCCAGGGTCCCTACCCCCCTGGCTGTGTCCCCTGTCGTTCCCACCCCTTCTTTCCTCCCTGTGGGATGAGCTTTACCACAGGAAGTCTTGATGTTTCATTCTTGGGTCTCTCTTTTCCTGTAGCCATGACGGGACTCGTCGTACCCCCGATGTAAAATGGAGGAAGAACTGCTTTCTCATAGCACAAAACTACTTAGTCCGATGGACCAATTATGAAGAAAGCACTCTGAGCTCCTTTAGAAGAATTGCGCCCCCAAGTGGACAGGTTGGACAGAATTGGGAAGGCAGAGAGCTGCCATCTTGTTCTTGTGTTTCTCCTGAAGCTCTGACGGGAACCACACAAACTGACCCTCGGAGACACGAACAAAAACATGTCATTAATGTGGTCAGTGCTAAGAACAGAAGTGCAACTCTTTGTTATGAACATTACAGAAACCACCTTCCTATGTTTGTAAAATATTTAAGAAAAAAAATTGGCAAACAATTCAAGCTTAATATTTTGGATACTATTTGTTTTTCTTTGTAGGAAAAAAAAAAGTTGAAAGTTTCTATTTTCTATGAAGCCTTTCAGATACCAATTTAGTTTATGCAGAAAAAATTTGAACAAAACAGGGTACCAGCATGGAAGACTTTCTTAAAACGAAACATGAATTGAATGAAGAAATGTTGCGTGTGTGTTTGCTTATAGTTTAAGCTCTTTAAAAAACAAACAAAAAAGCTAAAAAATTTTAAAATGTTTTACAATTATTTAAATAAATAAACGTGTAACTTATTGTAAGTAGAAGTAGAAGTTAAGACCTTTTTAAAGAAGAGAGGAATTTCTCTTCCTGATGTAAAATGAAATCGATGCAAACATGTAGTAACAAGTTTTAAAGGTGTGTGATTATTACGGTTACTTATTAGACTCTTATCCCCCATCCCACATCCCCCTTTTTCCATTGTTTTATTGACCCCATGTGCAAGAACATGTAACTTGTGTAGATTCCTACATAGCAATCCCACTGCAAAAAAACAGACTCGGTTAAATGCCTGCACACAAATACTCCAACTTATCCCTCCATTGCCAGCTCTGTCTGCTTTCTAGAGAGTTCGCAAATCACTTGTGGCATCCACTCTCAGTGAAACACCTGTCAGTTTGCAGCGTTCTTCCCTGAGAGATTCAGGGAATCGCCATGCTCATGTCTCAAGCCTTCAATATCCCTAGGCAAGAAATATCTCACTTGTGAGAAGAGCCAAATCCATGTGGCTATAATGACCAAAGGCTCTTTGGAACCCTTCCTTTCCAGAGCCACACACTCCCTCTTCACTGGGTGCCTGGTTCAAGCACAGAGGCACAGAGGTCGGCCCCACAGAACTTTAGAAACAGAGTTTGGGTAAGATGGCTCTGTTTCTTAGATCCTTAAGACTCAGTCTTCAATTGCCCAAGTCTCTTCCTCTCTGCAGATTTTTCCTCGTATGTTATTAAACTCTCTTGGAAAAATATGTGTCTTACCTGACACTGTTTCTGGGAAAGGGGATGGGTGGGATGGAGAAGAATGAAGTCTAAATCCCTAAGTCCCTCTCCTTCTGTTCAAAGACATGGAAATCAGGATCTTTAGGAGATTCAGAAATTAGAGCAGCTGTGTTCTAAGCAGGGCAGTTGTCCAGCTTGCTTTGGGCTCCCTGCAGTACCTAGTTCTTAGGAGAAGAGCTGACAATAGCAGCTAATAGTGGTTGACTCTTGAAGGCCTATGTGATGCTGGAGACTCATCCGGACTTACCTGGGTTGCCACTGGTATGTCGTGTTTTCCTGGGTCAAGGGTCTTCTCTTGTTGACGCCGCAGACTTAGCTTGGGGTTCTTGGTTAGGCTTCTAACAGTAGAAATTGATGAAGCTCTCATGGAAAAAGTCTTTAGTACTTCTGAGTCAATTTTAGACGACTCTCTCATCGCCCACTGGTACATGCCCCCACTTACCCCTCCACTCATCTCATTTGCCTTTGGTTCACTCCGGAATTACCCTCTATGACATTGTTTTCTATGCACAGAAGAATTCACAATCTTGGAAGGCTGGCATGCTTATTATTACCGCTGACAGTCCTTCATAGGGCTCATAGCACCAGAATACATGGAAACACATGAGAAAAAATTCCCCAGTAGGAGGGGGAGAATGGGTGGAATATGATGAGCCTTACCATCAAAAAAATGGACGCAGAACAAAATTAAGCATGTTTAGGCCTGGATTTGAGCCAATCCAACATAAGGATTTTTTTTTTAAGTAGCATTGCTTTTAGAACCTGTGAATCTCGCTCTTGCATGAAGATGAGTATAGTACTGTCTTCAAAATGATTGTAGAATCTGCCGGTAGCTTTATACCGAAAACTGTGTGTAACTAAACACCAGACATCTTTGAACATTCAGCTAGAACCTCGGCAGCAACAGATCTATTTAATTGTACAAATGTGTGTAAGGATTATTTTTAGTGTACTAATAAATTAAAAACAAAGCTACTCAGTCCTCTTTAGTCATTGCTAATTAAATCATTTTGGTCCCAGGTTATTTTTGTGTCACTTGGAATACAAGTATCTCTATAGGTAATGACAAAATTTCTGTCCCATCTTTGTAAGAGGAGCTATGTAAGATTTTTCATTTAAAGGGACAATTTACTGCATTATTGATCTCATATTTTTTGTTATAGCATCAAAATTCTTCCCAGTTTTCCTTTGCACATTTCCATATGCATGGTTTAGAAACCATATATTCTCTACCTTTTGTACAGTAAGGTCTCATTTCCAATCTGTATAGTTTCATTTTATTGTTTTTTGCTTTGTCAGTTATATACAGTATAAAGTTGCTATGCACAGAGCTTTTTGTAAAGACAGCTTTTTTTGTTTACTGTTTTTAATGGTCTTACTTATGAAAGAATATCTTGTTTGTAAAATGAATATGTCTACTTCAGTTTTAAACTTTAAATTATCCTAACAAAAAAATAAAATTTTTGTACTGTAAAAATGACCTTTGTATTTTTTTTAAGTGGAAGAAATTAAGTTTGGGGTTTGTTCTTGAATTTTAGGGTTTCCTCATGTCTGCTAATCTCTCAGCTTTTCCTCTGTCAAGGAAAATGCGCCACAACTTTTGCCTACATGGAAGTCTATGAAACTAGAGAAGAGGTATGATGCTGTCAGGCCAATTTTCTGCATGTGTTTGTGGTATATCCAGATGATCAAATCCTTTCCTAACCCTCCCAAACTCCGGGATGCACAGAACTCATGAGATAGTCTAATAGTCTGTTATGGTTTGAAATCACTTATTGAACAAATGTAAGCTGATCCATTAGACACTGGGTGAAGAATTGGAGGCATAGAAACTTGATGCCTATCCTGAAATCCTGGGAAAGGAGCAAGACACATGTCTCTGAAAGGAAATAGTTAGAGGATAGCCCGTATGGAAGGCAGAGGGTTAGGAGTCCTTGCAGAGGCTCTGAAAACTCAGCAACAAGAACTTTCACATGCACTTTGGAGTTCCCCAGGCTCGTGTGAATCCTAGCTTTCCCACTTGTCCCCGTTAGGAGGCAAAGGGACCCAGCACTCTCTGGTTCAGCATCTTGAAGGAAGCAGGATTTCAGGTGAGACTGCTCGCTGATTAAGAACACACACTGCTATCATGGAGATCCCAAGTTTGGTTTCCAGAACTCTCATGATGTCTCACAATCACCTGTAACTCCAGCTTCCGGTGATACGATGCCCTCTTCTGGCCAATGTAGGCACCACACACAGGTACATGTATATGCACATACATACACATAATTGAAAATAAAATAAAAAAAATTTAAAGCAGAATTTTGGTGTTTGGGTTAGGGTTAGGTCAGTTAATAGTTTCCTCTCAAAGGCCACAGCTGGAGTCACCAGGTACTGAAAAAGAGAAGTTAGGATGCAGAGTTTATTCCAACAGGTATGTGGATAAAAGTATGTATAGCAACCGGATTGTTGTTTGGCCTTAGATACCCTTTGATCCAGTGAAAATTAGGGGAAAAAAATAGGTGCCAAGCTTGGGAGACAATTCCCTGTCGTTCAGTGAGCATGGTGGGAAGTCCTGGGGAGCCATAGTCCCGGTTCTTAGAAACTGAGTCCTAAGACCAGCCTGTGTTTTCTTGCATTCAAAGTTAAAAGGAATTTATTCTTTTGTCATAGGCTGGAGCATCTGGTGTGTCATGGATATGACTTTTGAGAACAAAGCTGACATTGTTTTCAATTCCAGATTCTTGCAAGTCCAAGAGTTTGAGCCCATGAAAAATTGTTGTAAGACAGCCATAAGGCCAAAATTATTTCCACTGTCAAAGCCAGCGATTTACCAATTCTGTACCGAGTAAGAGCATAATAGTTGTGTAGACCTGCAAGTGCTGCCTGCCAGGGTTGAGGAGACCATGTGAGTTTGAAATGTTATGACTATTAAATATGAACAGCACCTGTGTCCAGCCAGGAAGACAGTAACTAGGCTGGTGGGACTGTGCTCTGTGAAGTAGCATTGTGGGCACTGGAGGCAGCAGCCCTGAGTTCGAATCCCACCTCCACACACCACTGTAACTGATTAGCCAAAATTTCTACGTATGAACTGTAAGGTCCCCATCTGTAAAAATGGAGATACAAAAAAGACCTTGAAGCCAAGATCCTGTCCCCACCAGGGTGGGTGAGGTTTGAATGGCATGACCCATGTCAAAGTGGCAGCAGACACAGCCAGGGTTTAGCTCGACTGCTTTTTCTTTCTTTCCCCTTAGCTTGTGCTAAAAACATGTATTCATCTGAAAAGTCTCCCATCGCTCTTTCCTTACAAACTCATCCTTGGCTGCACCGAAAAGAGGATTATTAATTAGTCAGTGCTTGTGAAATATTCAGAAGATAAAAGCACTGAGTGGAAGAACGACACCATTTACATCACAATTCACAAGCTGGCAGCTCCTTCAACTGGATCCACTGACGATAAGGCTCCTAATAGATGTGTTCCCGTCTCCTGACAGTCATTGTGAGGGTCTTGACATGGCCTGTGCGGCATGCCATAGCCATGTTTTTACAGAGAACACAGTGTAGATAAAACTAGCAACAGTGCCAAGTTTATCTACCTGAAATCTATAACTAACTCTAAATTTCAGATTCACAGTGTAACTTTTGTGGTTTGAAGTAAAATGCACTCCCCCCCCCCGCCCCACTGCAGGTTCTTTGTCTCTAACTGGTTGTACTGTTTGGGATGGGGTTGTGTGACTATTAGGAGGTGGAGCCTCACTGGAGCAAGTAGGTCACTTAGGTTTTGTTGCCCAGCCGTACTTCCTGCTCTCTCATTGGTGGGTACAATGTGCCCGGCTGCCTCCTGTTCTCCTTCCCCAATGGACTACATCCTAGAACTCTAGACCACAACAAACATTTCCTACTGAAGTTGCTTCTTGTCAGATATTTCCTACAGCAATGAGAATAATAACTTTTGGGGTTTCAGAAAGGCGAGGAAATCCTCTTTGCAGAGATAGATGGAGCATCCCTTAAGCTAGAGGATGTGCATGGAGCCTGGCACACCCTGAGGAGGAGTTGGGAGTTGGGCATCTCCAGCACTGAACTCCAACACTTGAGTCTCCTCTTCTGGGCTACTTCTCTAGTTTAACAAAACAACATCTATTGCTATGAATTGACGTTAATATTGACTACCGATTTTGTGGTTACTCTGTGAGTTCCTTTAATTAAAACAAACACCTATAAAAGCAAGAGAATTTAATTTAAAATTTTAACTTTGTGCAAATTCAATACCATTATAATTTAAGGAATGCCCCAATAGTCTTTTAAGGATTTCTGTCCTCCCCCCTGTTTTTATGAATATAAAATTCATAATTTCCAAATCTATTTCTCAGACTTAAGAAACACTGGACTACAGGAATGGGAATGTGAGGAAAAGCTTGGTAATCTACAAATTGGGTCATCATTCCTTGAGTAATCAGGACTTGGCTGAACGTTAATTCCTGTGTTCTGTAGCTCTGCTTCAAGAAAAGAACCCTCCATGTCTTATTCCAAATATTTCATTTTTGCCTCTGAATTATGTTCATATCCACAAATCCCAGCCAAGGGCCTATTGAATAATTGTCCCCACATGTAACATTTTCCTGGTGATGTTTTCCTTTCTTTGGTCCTGTGAAATATAGAAATGTGTTTCTAATTATTAGCAGAACCACCTGGTAACTGCACTGTATCATCCCAGTCATATGACTCACTGAGCGTACTGCTTGGTAGAAAGCAGTCGTGTTTGACACCGTCCAAGAAATATTACTTCTATAGTGACCTCACAGTGCATGGGCTCACCTGTAACCAAGGTGATCAGATTTTGTCAGCCAACAAGCAGAACCTGGGACTTGCCAAATATAAACATGTCTGAGGCTGGACAATATGGATTTCCATGTCACAAGCCCCAACCGTCATGAGTTTGTAATACTCTGGTGATTTTGCTCTTTTTGATTTTACTCTTTTGCTTCTGAGAACATAAAGCAACTGCTTTCTGTCTGAACTGTCTTTGTGTCTGTGCATGTGGATGGGTGCCCAAGAATCTGCTGCCTCCCTGACTCCACTGAACAGATAGGAGATGGGCATAGACATTAACCAGATCTTCTGGGAAACTTACCCCTGGTTTTTCAGGAAAACCAAAATGACCTGTCTTTTTGTAAGCTTCTTACAAAACTGGCCCTCTCTTCGGGCGACTGAGTTGGCATTCTCAGATGGTAGTGCCCAAGGGGACACTCATAAAACAGGCTAAATTCTTCTTCTGTGTTGATTCATATTGTTTTGGCCCCAAGTTCACAAGTCTGCGCTCATTTGCATGGATGGCCCCCAGATTCGTTACCCCTCCTGTTTGTTCTTGTTTGACTGTTTCTGCTTCTTTTAACGTTGACAAATAGGAATGTAGAAGAAGTGATAAAACAAAGCAGGAACGGGATATATATTTATCTTCAGACAAAGCAGAGAATTTCCTAGTCAGGCCTTCCAAACTAGATTGGAGCTTGGAGCTTGGTACTGCGCTGAAGAAAAGTTCAGCTAAGTAAATCATCAGAAGACTTAGGCACAGGAAGGAGAAGTTAAAGAGAAATGGGGAGCAGAGTCAAGGTTCTATCCTGTAGGACATGTTTTGATGTGGGGAACGCGGAGGGAGCCATTCCTTGGTGAGAACACAGGAAATATGATTGATGGCAGGGACACGGGGCAAGTGACGGCAAACCGTGGAGCCTCACCTTGACATCCATCAGAATGGCAGAGAAGAAGGAGCCCGTGGCAGAGGCAACAGCTGGAGGAGGCAGGGAGGGACAAAGGACACTGAGAGCCTCAGGCAAATGCTTCAGGTCTCTCACAGAAGCACTGGGCTGCTTCCTGCCTATTGGAAGACTGTGTTGGCAAGATGAATGCTGGCGGGAAGGAGTCTGTGAAGGATGCTTTCCCAATACGTTCTAACCCCGCTTTCTAAAACTCTAGGACTCCAGCAGCGTCAATAATGCGACAACAGTGTAAACCTTAGTGCTTCTCTGTGGTGGACTCTCTCAAGTATGAGTGTAAAGACCAGGGGATCCCATGTGGGATCCTCACATCCTAGCCAAGCTCCCCGCAGTCAGGATCTTCACCTTGGCAAGCTTTTATCATGTGCATAGAATGCTTCATCAGGCCCTTGAAAGCATATTAGATAGGTGATGCCTAAAGCAGGTGGCTGGACTGCAACAGAGGGACTTATATTCATGAGTTAATCCATTTTCTGATGCTATTACAAAATATCTGTGGCTGGGTACTTTATAGAGAAAAGGAGTTTTACTTAGCTTACAGGTTTGGGGACTGAAAGTCTGAGACTGGGCATTCCCATCTGTCTAGTCTTCATAGTAGATGTGATATATCGCAGTGGCAAAACGTTGAAGAGAGTATGTTGAGACAGGAAGTCAGAGAGAATCAGGTGCCAGGCTTTACTTTTCAAAACAACTAAGTCTTATGGAAAGTAATGAGTCTTGTGAGAACTACATTTATCTCTCTGAGAGGGCAGCTGCCCAGCAACCTAAGTACCTCATATTAGACTCCACCATTTAGAGATTCCATCACTGGCTCACTGAGGGCAGTCTCCAGCACTGTTGGGGACCTTACTCAAACCACATCCACACTGTGCCAAGTCAGGGTGACTCAAATCTCTTGTCACTCATCGACTGACTGTGTTAGGTCTTAGCCTCTCTGAGAATATTCATGGTAAGAATGAAAGATCATGATCCCTAGATCTGAGAGCAGGACTCCAGATCCAAAGTCCAATGTTCTTGAATGTGACTCGAGGAATCATACCTTGTTAGACAACGATTGTTTTCAGTTCTAACATATCGATAAGTAACAGGTAATCAATAGGCAATTATGGAAAAGCCTTGCTAAAATGTGTTATGTTTAAAAAGTCAAAGAATTAGACTAAAGGCATTTATTTTTCCCTCTGATGATGATCATGGTAAGAAACAGATTTAGCTAAGTAAGCACAAGGGACATTGTATTTACAGCCTTGAAATAACGAAATTCCCCCAAACTATATTACATGACAGTGGCACAGCTCTAGTAAACAGACTAAACCTACTGTGTGACACATTGGTGGCTAGTCTTGGGTATCAACCTAGCCATGGTGTTCAAATGCTCACCCTAATGTTGGCCTGTGTGTTTCCCTGGATGTATTTGTAACAATTACAATCAGCTGACTCTCCATGAAGAGCCTTTCCCTAATGATGTGTATAGCGGGGGTGTCCTCTCAGTCAGCTGAGAAGCCTTAAGAATCAAAAGTTTCCAGGAAAAGAAAGAATTCTTCCTCAAGACTCTGTCCTCAGCTCCTACCACCATCTCCACCCTCCTGCTCTGCTTGCAAATTTCAAACTTGTCAGCCCTACAACGGTGGGAGTCAGCTCCTTAAAAAGGCCAATCTCTCCACATCTCGCTGTCTCTGAGTCTCTCTCTACACACACATGCAAACATATACTCTATTGGTTGTCTTTCTTTGGAGGACCCTGACAAATACATATACTTAAAACAAGTAGCTCTGTGTGTGTGTGTGTGTGTGTGTGTGCGCGCGCACGCACGTGCTTAGATGGATGGGTGTGAGCTCACGTGTGGGAGTCTGAGAGGAGGCCAGAGGACATCCTCAAGAGTCATTCTTCAAGTTCTGCCCCCCACTTTGAGATATAGTCTCTCATTGGGTTGGAATGCACTGATTAGGCTAACTAGTCAACAAGCCCCAAGAATCCTGTCTGTGCCTCCCCAGTGCTGGGATTACAAAAGCACACCTGGCTTTATTTATTATTATTTTTAACATGGGGTCTGGGATCAAAGTGCTTATAAAACAAACACTTTACTGACTGAGCTATTTCTCTAGTCCCCAGTAAGTAGATTTTACTGTATGTGAATTGCATCTGAATGAGCTCTTTTTAAAAATGAAACTCCAAGTTGTATAATTCCATTTGTATAAAATTCAAGAAACCAAACTAATCTGTGGCGACAGAAAGCAGATCAGCGGTTGCCAGGATGGTGGGCAAGGTGACAGGGACTTGTGGGGAATGCTCTGGGGCGATGGATATGCTTGCTCCTCTGTGGGGGCCTGGTTTCATGGGCATTTACATATGTCAAAACGTATTCAAGTGCATACTTTGAATATGTGCAGTTGATTGTATGTTGATTATACTCTAATAAACTGGGTTTTTTTATTAAAAAGAGGAAAAATATACACAAAAAGGTAAGTACAAGTAGAAAAATCTCTAAAGCTCAGAGCAGAAGGGCTCTGAGTGGGCCAGTTGTTCTCTCTCTGTTCGGCCCTATGCTGCCGAGGCCTTACAGAGAGCAGGTGAAATGCAAGGCACATCCTTAGAAAGGCCCAGGCCCACCTTGGTCACCCACTCCACTTCCAAGAAGGTGGCAGCAAGGCTCTGCTGCTGGACACACAGAAAGCCAAGACTTTACCGGACAAGGCAGCAGTGAGGGTCCAACCTGCTGTCATCACAGAGCAGGCTACTGTGTGTAGCACCAAGTCAGTTTTCATCTTGAGACCAATATTTTGTCCTAATGGAGCACAGAGTGTCTGTCCTCTTGCTACAGTGCAAGTGCAGTTGGTCAGAGAGCACGATGCTTCCAGAGTCCTTCAGGTGTAAAGTGAGAGCCCCAGGGATGTCTCGGCGCTTTAGAGTGCTTGCTGCTCTTGCAGCAGACCTGGAAACTCACATTTGTCTGTGACTCCAGCTCCACGAGCTCTGATGCCCTCTTTGGGCCTCTTGGAGCACCTGAGCGTGCCACACACACACACACACACACACACACACACACACACACACACTGGAAAGATCAAGGGAACAGAGAGTGATTTCCCTCTTGTGAGGGTGAGAAGCAAGGGACATTTTGCAGCTTCTGTTCAGATGGAACCAGAACAGAAAATAGTAGCAATGAGTTGGAAGAAGCGCCGAGGTGTATCCCAGATGGACAGGATTTGGAGAACCCAGATGCATGGGAAGAGAAGAGCAGAGCCCAGGAGCCTGGGAAGAATAACGACAGAGAAGCACAGGAAAAGGAAGCCTTCCACCCACTTTCTGAGAGCTGTGGGACTCGAGCCACCAGCAGGTACAGACTGCCACAGCAGAGGCCCCCCCCCCCATGTGTGTGACTTCTGGCTTTATGCATGATGTCTGGGTGTTAGAACCTCCCCAGGTATCTTTGTAGACACCACAGAACTATTTCAGGTAAGATCCTGGTGTTGGAAGCAAGCCAACAAAGGGAGACTGAGTAAGATCCTAGGGACAACCTAGTACCCCCTTGAGGGTTGTGGCCATACACAGTCATTCAGCATAGAGAGACTGCAGTTTAAGCAGAGTTCTGGGCCCTCACAAGCCAGGGTTATTGAACTGTCCAATCTACCTGGGAGATTTTCTATCATATCTATCTATCATCTATCTGTCTGTCATCTTTGGAGAGAGACAGAGAGTCTGAACGTTTAAGATCAAGGTGTTGGCCAGGTGGGTTTTCTCCAAGGCATCTCTCCTTGGCTTACAGATGGCCACCCGCTTGCTCTGTGAGGCACATTGCCTTCCTTCTGTTCTTGTGTGCTCTTGGCTCACCTGGGGATAACTGAAGTTCTGGGTTACAGAGGTAAGGATGGAATTTGTGCTTGTAGAAGGGGCAGCTCCAGAAGCAGGAAGCAGAGAGCCCTGGGGCACAAGACTGAGGGCCAGCAAAAACATGAAAGTCACCTTCCACGCTCTGAGACTCGGGGCATCCTGGCACACGCCTGCAGCCCCAGCATGCAGGTGCCTGAGGCAGGAGGACAGGGAACTTAAGACCAGGCTGGGACACACAGTGAGGCCCTTTCTCAAAGAAATAAGAAATGTAGATTAATGCTCAAGGGAGTTTTCTTGTAGAGATTTTGACTATAGGAATATTGCCTGGTTTTTCTAAGCATGTACTCTGGACCATAAAATAGGTGTGGATGACCAGCCCAGGGATGATGGTGGGGCTGAAAGGACAGGGTATGAGAATACTCTAAGTGTGCTTCGAAGCTGAGAGACCATGCCGTGTGACTGACACTTGTGTGTCAGTGTGGGGACACCTGACATTGCAAAGCAGGTTCTCCTAAGTGGCAGCTTTTCAAATATCCAACATGAGATGGCCCATTGGATGGAAAGGCAAGAAGCTCAGGACTGTGGGAGCTAGGAAGACACTACCTGTCTAGAAAAGATGCCACAGACACGGTAGGGTAGTTGCTGCTGCTGTTTTTGAAAGCTACAATCTTTCTCTAAGAAAAAGACAATAGAATTGGAATGGTATTCACATTTGTATTTAAAGATGTAAGGGGCTGAGGAGACAGTTTAGTGGGTGAAATGTTTCCCATACAAGCACAAAGACCTGAATCAGGATGCCCAGTCCCAACATAAAAAGCTCAGTGCAGTGTTGTGCATTTCTAACCCCAGTACTGGGGGAAGGGGGTTAGGGCACAGACAGGCAGATCCCCGGAGACTGCTGGCCCTGGCTAGCCCAGCCAATTGGTGGGCCAATTCGGTGAGGACACTCCCTCAAAAAGTAAAGTGGAGAGAGATTGAGGGAGACACTCCAAAGGGATCTCTGGCATTCACAAATCTGCACACATACATATAGATACACACATGTCTGCACATATATATATATATATATATATATATATATATATATATGTGTGTGTGTGTGTGTGTGAGTTTATTTTTTAATGTGTGTATGACATGCTATGTAGGTATGCACATGTCTCCGTCCATATGTAGAGGTCAGAGGATAACTTTATGGATTCAATTCTTTCTTTCCATTTTTACATGGATCTTGAAGACCATACTCAGGTCTTCAAGAGCCCTTACCAGCTGAGCCATCTCGCCACCCAAGGAGTTTTCTGTATTCACTCTGTAATACTCAGACCAAGTCCATGAACAACTGTCGCTCTCCACGTTTTACAAGGAGACTTAACTGAGGCTGAGGCAGGTTGGCGACATCACCAAAGTCAAGAGCCAGGTGGCGGCAGAGCCAGAACGTAACCCTCCCTGCAATTCCCCTGATTTCCCACTTGTATTTTAAAATAATATAAGCAAGATGTTATATGTTTTTGAATTCTAAAAATCTTTTAAAATAAGATTATTGTTTTTCTAGATTTAAGTTGGGCTTTGGAAGTGGGAAAAGAATTGGGCAAACTTGGAAAGGCTGGAGAAGGACACAGCCAAAATGAGCAAAAGCTTGGGAAAGCAAAAAGAAAGCTTTCCCTGACCAGGGGGAAGAAAGGAAGAAATGCGTTCACTGCATGATACGCCCCACAGAGGGCCAGAAGGTGATAATATCTTATAGCTTCTCTCTGTGGCTTCTCTCTCTCCCAACTTCCCAGCTCTAATGGTGCATTTGGGGTAGCTGTCAATCATGCAATGCAAGAGGTCACCAGAACAAGAAGGAAAGTTCTAGAATGCGTTGGGAAAATAACTTACTGCCTTTGTCTTTGTGTTTTGTTTTTTGTTTGTTTGGTTGGTTGGTTGGGTTTTTTGGTCTGAAGTGGGAATGAGACACTTGAATATACCACTAGGAGTGCCATGCCTTGCTTTGGGGGGCTCAGAAAGAGTTCACCGACGCCAAGGCACAAAATCCTTAGCTCACCCACCGTGGTGTTGAGGGAGACCTCTCCGTGTAACTGTAAATCTGAAAGGCCTCCAACTCCCAAGCCTTTGCTGATATCAAAAGGCTCATTTCAACATATCTCCGCAGGCTAAAATGACTTCTCCACCCTTGGCAAGTCTTACCTGCACCCAGAGGACTCCGGGCAACGTGGCTAAGCCACGGGCAAGATCAGGAAGAGCTTTTTCATATCATCCAAAGCTTTGTGGGCCAGCGAGCGCACAGCCGTAATAGATGCTTTGTGATCCTTCTCACACAGCACCCGGCTCTCCTAAGTATTGGTCCTATTACGTTTTTAAAAATAGCTCTGAAGTAATTTGTGTGCTGAACTGGCTACAGGATTTAAAAAAAAAAAAAATTCACCTGAATACATTCTCTGTGTTCCAATCAGCCAGAGACCAGGATCAGCAGAGGCAGTTTCCTCTGAGCTAATTTTCAGCATTAGGGTTTATCAGAAAGCTAAATTCCACCCTAATAAACGGCGTAACGGCAGCCACTCTTTCAGCCACTTATTCAGGCAACCAGGGAATTGGCAGACGAGTTAAAATTTTCCATTGGTGACAACACACAGCTGTTGAGGTGCAAAGATCCAAGACTCTAATCAGACCAGGTTATTTAAGTATCACTGAATCATTATCTCTGCTTGGGGAAGAAGGTTCATCCCACAGCTGCGGCTGCGTAGGACCCTGACACGGTAGCTAACGGGGCGCCGACACACAAAGACACCAACCTAGAAGTGTGTTGCCCTTGCTCCCTTCCAACCTTGCCCACAACTCTTTTCTTTACGACAACATAAATAGCAAACAGTACTATTTTCCTGCATTTATTAAAAAGTGGTCTTGGTGGGCTGGTGAGGTGGCCCAGTGGGAAAGGAACTTGCTACCAAGACTGATGGCCTGAGTTTGATCCCCAGAACCTACATGGTAGAAGGGAGGGAACAGACTTCCAAAGCTGTCCTCTGACCTCCACACATGCATTGTAGCACACATGTTCACATGCTCATACACAGTAAATAAAAATGTGATTGAAACAGAGCTAGATTGTAACACTAGCTCTGGGGCTTCCCTTCGGCTTTCCCTGTAGTGTGTCCTGTGGACTTTGGGTTCCTTTCAGTGTTCTAAGGACAGCTGTAACGTCTGTAAAGGAAGGGATGTCGAGTGAAATGTGATCTTGAGCAGCCAACATGGAAGTCAGTAGAGGGTCGCAATCCTGGTCCACGGAGGTGAGACACACTTAAACCTTGACATGTAGAGACATGTAGAGCTGGCAACGGTCAGCTTAGAATGCACAAAGGTAGCATTGCTAAATGGCCAAATTACATACGATTAGCAATTCCCAGAGTATTTCCCTGTCTGCTACCTACATACCCTTTAAATACAGTGTTATATGAAGGAGGACCTATTTACCATTTAACCTTTAAAGGTGAGGTTTATTGGGGGACTGAGGGGATAGCTCAGTCAATAAAAAGCTTGTCATGAAGGCATGAAGATCTGTGTTCCAATCCCAGAACCCACTTTTTACAAAGAGCATGGTGGCCCGTGCTTGTAACCCCAGCACAGGGGAGGCAGAGATCCCTAGAGCTCCTTGGCTAACCAGCCTAGCCTACTTGGTAAGCTCCAGGCCAGTGAGAGACCCTGTTTCAAAAGACAAGGTGGAAAGAGGCTGAGGAATGCCACCTCTGGCACACACACACACACACACACACACACACACACACACACGATTAAGTGAAGTTTATCGGTGGCTGTATAAATAGAAAATATTCCTGCTTTTCCCAAAGTTCAAAATCTATCAAAGCACAGAGCAGGAACCCGTTCACTGAAGTGACCCATGTCAGCTTTACCATTGGTCAAAGTTCTTGTTTAGTGTGGCTCAAGTGACCAATGAGCCTGGTGACAACCCTTGTCCCAGACGCCTCTCTACAGACACATATAAGATACAGTCTATCCACGTGCAGCTGTTACCAAGATTTCTGGCCCAGAGAGAAGAGTCCCAGCCCTTTGGTGGACAAGTTCCACCCAGCTGAGCGGCACAGACCCCGGGCTGTGTGACGTGACGCTGCGCCTGATGGGAGAGCCGGCGTTACTCATGGAAAAGCGGCAGGAGGAGGCACTTTCCTCCACAATCTCAGCCCTCGGTTCTCAGCAACTGATTTGGACCATCCAGCCAGTGGTCGCCCAAGACTGGGTCTGTTTTCTCCATGGGAACCTTTTTAACAGTACATCCCACTTTTGTGAGCCATTCCTTTCTTCAGTCATTCTCTGCCTCCAAGAAGGGCAGCTTCAAATTTTTACCTTCAGAAGATTCCGATTGGGCCCCAAGAGTAGCTTAATTCAACAAACTGATGTACAAATTCCCTCCCTAGGCTGCTTCTCTTCCCCATCCCCAAATGTCCAGCCATATTGTCTGCCATAATGCTCTTCAGAGGTTCTACAATGTGGTCAAATAACAATATAAAGACGTTCAGTAACATCATCCCAGCAGCATAGACAAAATCTGAATGCAAACTCACTCCCAGTTAGAAATTCCAAGTGAGACTGGAGATCCAAAAATTAAATTCTCTTCTAAGAAAAGTCCCAAAAAAGTTGAAGTCCAAAGAATTACGATCCAAAGTTAAATCTCCTTAACATGCAGAAGTAAAAGTCCAAAGAAATTAAAGTTCAATTCAAGTTTTTATTTTTCCTGTGATTTGATATACAAAGAAATGGATGTCCAAAATTTCATTCCCCAATTTCCAGTTCTGCTTAGCCTCAGTCCGAGAACTTTGGTCTAACGCCTTGAGCAGCTGCAGCCTGGGCTGCCTTCCATGGGAATGGGCGTGGTCTCCTCCATGGCCTCTCATGAGCCCCATTTTAAAAAAGAGTTCAAAGAGTTAATAGAACACATAAGATTATTATAGTATCAGTCTCATATTCCACAAAATTTAGAACCACAAGAAGTCCCCAGCTGCCAGAGAGTTAGCCAAGCAAAATTGCTTTTTCAGAGTCCCAGACTTGGTGTTGCCAGAGGTCCAGCAATATTTGGAGGGAGGAGGGAAGAAAAATCTGTGGATTAAATCACAACTTGGGTCCCGAAATTTCAAATCTTACCCAGGGATTATGTATTTAACAAATTTAGAGCCAGACTGGAGTGAACTCTTAAATGTGAAAAAGTCATATGAATCCAACCAATGTTTAATCCTCCATGATCCCTTTCCCTCAGCCCCAGACTAGCTAGGCCATGACTCTAGGAATCACCTCTAGGACAGCTGGTCCACCCTGCTGACGTGTGCCTGGCATACAGACACCTTTGCGTTCTGTAGACCCTGTGTTGACTTTGCTGCCCAAGTCTGCAAGGTGAAGCTTCAAGCACAAGTCTGCCCACCCATGCCTACGGAATGGCCAGGTAGATTCAGGGGACAACTACAGCACCAATGGTGAAAGTGGGCTTGCCTCATTCCCCAGCAGCCCCCTCACTCAAGTCTAGCAGACAGAGCAGCTGATGTCCACATTTTCAAACCACTGCAGGCAAATTGTCATCATCTCACGCAGAGAGTATCTGTGACTGGAAAGACTGCATCCATTGAGTGTTTAAGCTGGAGTACATCTGTGAGTGAAAAGGAGAAAGACAGTTACTTACTATGGACAAAAGGCATCAAGTGCCCTGCTAAAGTGTAGTACATGCCTGAGCCCTCGGCAGCGCTGTGATACAAAGCAAGAGCTCTGTTTTCCCCAGGGAAGCTCTTCCAGGTAGGAATGTGGGAATTTCACCAAGTAGACTGAGGCTCAGAGTAAATTGGTCCAGAGTAAACTGAGAAGGGGCGCCATCGGACACAGAATCAGTCTCCCAGCTGCGGAGCTCAGGCTCAGGTACTCTGTCCCCACCACGCATTTCCTTTGGATTCTGTTCCCTAACTCCTCACCAGTTTGCACTAGTTTTTTTTTTTTTTTTCCTTTGCAGTACTGGGGGATGAACCCAGGGCCCTGAACTCTGCCAACAAGCTACATCCCGGGCTTTCAGGTTTTTGAGAGAGTCTCACTTTAGTAGGTAACCCTGACTGGCCCGGAACTCTCAATCCTCCTGTCTAGTGCTGGGATTATAGGTGTGTTCCCACCAGCTCTGCTACAAATGTGAACATCTTTCCATCCCTTTCTTGTCTTTGTTTTTTTGAGAAGGTAACATTTATTTTATACTACCCAAGTAATAAATGCTCACTATGCAAAATGTAGAAATCAGAGAAATGCATATAGAATTGACTGGGCTGTGACCTACGGCAGTAACCAAAAAACTCAGGAGACTGAGGCAGGAGAACCTGAGCTAAAGGTTAGCCAAGGCTATACAGTAAGACCCTAACTAAATGAATAAATTAAATAAATAAGATCAATTGTGGGGGCTGGAGAGATGGCTCAGTGGTTAAGATCAGGACTGCTCTTGCAGAGGACCTGGGTTCAATTCCCAGCATCCACATAACAGCTAAGAACCATCCATAACTTCAGTTCCAGGGGATCTGATGCCCTCTTCTGACCTCCATGAGCATTGCATGACACAGGTACACTTGCACACGTGCAGGCAATACACTCATACACATAAAATGAAAATAATAATAGATAAAATGGTTTTTTAAATGAGATGAATTGTAATTTTTCAATTAAGCAAACCTTGTTAGTGTTTTAATATATACTCTCCAGATTTGCTTTCTGAATATGTGCCTGTATATGTGTATCAGATACATATAATATTTTTGAGCTGTTCCCATTTTTCTTTCCTTGCTTGCTAATATATCTTCTTTCTCCTCTCTCTTTCCTTCAAGAAGCTATGAGGAAATGTGCTCATCACCTCAGGGAGCATGAGACTGAGCAGAAGGCAGAAAATAAGGAGGTTTTGTTTTCTGAAACCCAAGCCCGTCAGGGATATTATCCTTGTCTCCTTAGAGGCGAACAATATTCCTCCGCTTTCCAACATTTTCACTTCATATTTCTTTTTCTTGATGCATTTCTGACTAAGAGTGCCAAGAAAATATTAAAAAGCTGTGATGATGGCACAAGCTCATGGCAAGGCCTGACTGCAATATCTAGGTCCTCATTAAAAGTGAGGACAGCCAATTTCACATATTCTTCATCCGGTTCAGGAAATCTTCCTCATTGCTAAGGAGTTTCTGTTTACAATTTTTATTCAAAACTGGGAACGATATTGACAATTCTCACATTTTTTTAATCTATTTTAATTTTACGTGTTTGAGTATTTTGCCTGCAGGTAAGTGCACCTGTGTCGTGAAATGCCTACAGAGGCCAGAAAAAAAAGGCATTGGATCCCCTGGAAATGGAGTTACAGCTGGTTTTAGTCACCATGTGGGTTCTGGGAATAGAACCTGGATCCTCTGCAAAAGCAACCAGTGCTCTTAACCATTGAGCCATCTCTCCAACTCCTGTTTTAGCATCTTATATGATAACCGATTTGCTTTATGTGGATGACGAATTATACCAACAGATTCTCTATCATCAAACCGATTTTTTTTCATTCCTGATTACTCTGTTGCTCTTTCTTTAAATAATCTGCGAGATTTCATTGGTTAGTGGAGCCAAAAATCAGACCAGCTTTTATATATTTAGCACTGATTGCTAAGCTTGTTTTCTTGAGAAGCATGAAGCACTGTAAGATAAATTGGAATAATTTTATTATTTTTTAACTCACATAACAGGAAAATATTGTTTTCCTTGAAGAAATTTAAAACTTGTCATAGAATCTTCTAGGCTTGGCACCTTTTAGGGGATAATTTGCTTGCAGCTTTTTCTGCTTTACTGATTGTTACTGGTGATGGATTTTTATTTCATCTTGAGTCAATTTTGTTACTTCAAACTTGTCTCCATAAACACCCGTTGCGTTGAGAATTTCAGATTAACACAGACCTATGCACAGTTCTTGCCTTTTCTTTATAAACTAATTAAGTATACTTTTGTTAGCCTTTTAGTAATTTGATATTTTTCCCCTGAAGAACCAATTCTTGGGTTTATAATGAATTCTCCATTAATATGTCAGAGTTTGCTTTTATCGCCCCACCTCCCAACTCTCTTTTAAGGGATGGTACAGTAAAGGTTTCCTTTTTTTAACTGAAGTGGGATTTATTTATATTTCCCATAATTAGAAATGCAATGATCCAACAGTAGTTAACATCTCTTTGATGGCAGATTTTTACCCCAACTTACTGATTTTTGACGGTGATTTTCTCATCTACAGAACTGAATAATTACTGCTGCTTGCTGACTCAGCTGCGAGTCAGTTTCACAACCCACCTGAGTGGAGCAGCATGAGCTCCACAGGTAATATCCTAAACCAGCTTGGCCTGCTCCTCCTGCGATGCCTGCTCTTCTTCTGGCTCTCTGTACATCGTATTTCCATTCCATTGAGGTACTCTGGGTTTATGCTTTAACATGGAACAGATAAAATAGTCTTAATTTTACTTTTGCATTTTTGACCCAAATGTTATTTGGGTGCTTTCTAATTTCTAAACCAATGAAGTTTTTTGTTTTTTTGTTTTTTTTTTTTTACTTTTTAATCATGTCATTAATTTCTCTTTTTCTTGAATCATTTTAGATGAGTATATAATTTCTGATTTGGGGCATGTCTGAATCTATTCATGCTACTATATGTAAAAATATATCAAAGCCTGGGAAGCCTATAAATGACAGAAATTTATTTTGCACAGCCATGGAAGCCAGAAAGGTCAAAAGCAAGGTGCTGGCCGATTCTGTCTGGGGAGAACCACTTCCTCGCTCACCGATGGTGTTTCTCTCTGTGTCTTCACATGGTGGAAGTAGCAAGAGACTTCTTTTGGCCTCTTTTACAAGGACACCAGTCCCACTCACTTGGGCTCCACCCTCGTGGAGCCAAGGCTCCACCTCCTAATACCATCACCCTGTTGTAAAAGACCAGCACGTGAGCTCAGTTCAGTGCACTGGAAAAGCAGGTGATGTCTCCTTCAGAGGGTCATCTAGTAGCTCAATACTACTCCGTCACTGAGACTCTCTAGGCTCATCTATACTCTAGTAACCAACGCTATCGGGGACTGAGCAGGCTGTGCTCCCGTTCTATGCAGCTGCTTTGTTGTTTTAGTAACACAGGCCTGCCCTCTTGTCAGGGTTGTCTTTGGACCGGATTTTCTTGGCTAGTTCTACATTTCCTGGGACAACTGCTCCTGAATATCACTGAAAAACAGTGTCGAGAAAGACTTGAAGGGGAGCTAATCCACCTGCCCTGCCAGTACCCTTCCTCCTGTCACAGCCCTTAAAAATTGTGTGTCATTCGGGGGCTCTGCCTCCAATCACTTTGAAAGCTTCTTTCAAATTTACTTTTACGTATATGAGTGTATTGCCTGCATTTACATAAGTGCACCCATGTCAGGCAGTGCCCGTGAAGGAGTTAAGGACGGTTGTTAGCTACCATGTAGGCACTGGGATTCGAACCCAGGTCGTCTACAAGGGGAGCCAATGCTCTTAACCGCTGAGCCATCTCTCCACCCCAGAAAAGCTTCTTATACAGTGAATTGCCGGTATATGCTAGAGCGATCTGTCTCTCTTGGGCCATTCTGTAGGTGTCCTGCGCAAATTCTTCAAAACTCCAGCAGTTTGCGTGGTTTCCTCTCTTAATAGTTAGCTTTTAGCCTGTTTCCTTCTGTTTTCCTCTGATCTGTATTCATTTGGCCATATCAGTTAGAATTATTAAAGATTTCAGTTAAATTATTATTATTTCAGGAGGGCATTTTATCTCTTCTAAGGAAAATTAAACCACTCCTGTCTAATGTTGTGAACAACATACTCGGTCTCATGTCAGACGTGCTATTTGGGGCCTTGCTGTTTTCTTCTCAACAGTGTGCACTCTCGTTTCTTTCTCTCCCAAGTTGAGAGGTTACTCATAGGCTGTTGTTAAATCTATGACGTGTAGCTCTTCCCATCTGTCTGTCATCTACCTACATATTTTCCTTCTGTTTTAAACAGCTGCCTCGCTTCCATTTGCTCTCTTTTCAGGGTGGAGTTGCTGCAGTCTTCTGTCCTTCCTCTCTGTCAATCTCCCTCTTTCTGCCTGTCCTCCCTTGTGTTTACACTTGGTTTCGAGAACACCCCCGGCTCGTTCTCCCGTTTACTGACTATATTTTGCACACCCTCTGTGCTCTTTGCCTTTTTTACTTATAAAATGGTTATGTTTAGTTACGACATACAATATCCAGTTGAACATACAGTTTGATAAGTTTTACTGAATCTTTATCATTTGATCAAGATAGGTAGAATGTTTCTCTTATCCCCAAACACATCTCCATGTTAATTTCTCCACCTCTAAGTGAAAGCAATTACAAATCTGTTTTCTGTCTCTGTAATTAACTTGCCTTTCTCAATGTCATATAAATGGAATTATATAAGTACTTACTTGTGTCTATCTTTTTTTCACTAAGCATAATGATTTTTAGAGTCAGTCACATTATTCCATCAGTAATTCCTTCCTTTTCACTGAAGAGTAGTATTCCATTGTATGAATGTTCAGTTATCTACATGGACATTTGTACTTTTTAAATTCTATTATAAGTAAAATGCTATGAATAGTTATGCAGATTTTTGTGAGTTTATATTTTTCATTTCCCTTGAGTAAAAAAAATGTAAGAATGGGATTGCTGGGTCACATGAGAAATGCATGTTTAAGTTTCATAGAATGACGATCAGATTGTTTTCCAAAGTTCCATCATCTTCAACCATGCCAACAATCTGTGAGGCTTTTAGTTCCTCCACCGCTCACCAATACTTTGTATTATCTAAATCTCTTATTCAGTGCCACTAGAATGGATATATAGTCTATCATATTGTGGTTTTAATTTATGCTTTCACAATGATTAAAAAAATACTGTTTTTCCCCCAAAGACCCCATTGTTCACTTGTTTACCTTTTGCAAACTGTCTGTTGGACTCAGTTTCTCACTCTGTTACTGAGTGCTTTGTCTCCTCATTACTAAGTTCTGAAAGTTTTAATCCATTCCAGACACAATGCTAATTATCAGATACATCATTAAGAAGGCTTTCTTTTAGACCTGGTCCTGCCTTTTCATCTTCTTGATGAACTGTCTTCTCCTTTAAACTTTTGTTTAGACATAATTACATAATGCAGTTGGGGGAGAGCCTGTGCACCCTTTACTCAGGTTCCTCCAAGCCAATACCTTGAAAAATGTCAGGAGACTGTGACAGCCAGGGAATCGCCATCTCATTCATACTCCCCAGCCTGCAAATCTCCTTTGCATGCGTGTATGTATGTCTAGCTCTATTAAATCTTATTACAGGTGGAGGTTTGGATACCCACCACCCCAGGGAAGTTGCAGACACTAGGATGTGTGCCTCTTAGAACCTCACCTGCCCAGCATCCTCCCTCCTCCCACACCTGACCCCACACCTTGGAAGCCATTAATGTAGTGTTCATTCCTCTAAGTTTGTCATGCAAGGTTATATAAATGGATCCCACTATGTAATCTGTGGGGATCTTTTCCTACCAAGCATAATTCCTCTGAGATTCATTTAAGTGGTTGCATACATCAATAATTTGTTAATTTTTAATGCAGAGTAGTATTCTATATCAGTTTGTTTAATAGTCACTCACTAAAAGGTATGTAGTTTGTTTCTAGTTTGTGTTATTATGAATAACACTACTATGAAAATTCATGTACAGGTTAAAAATATATGCTTTCATTTTTCTGGAATAAATGCCCAGGAATGCAACTGTCCAGTTATATAGTACTCATATATCTAATATTATAAGAAGCTGCCAGGCTGTTTTCCAAAGCGACTGTACCATTTTATACTCTCACTAGCAATAGATGAGAGAATTAGTTTCTTGACAGCTTTGCCAACATCTGTCACTGGTTTTACTTTTAACCATTACAATTGTTGTTTTACTGTAGTTCTAATTTCCAATGAGTTTCAATATTCTTCATGTCTTGTTCATCATCTAACTACTATCTTCAGTAGAATACTTCTTTACAATTTTTACTCATTTCCTAGTTAAATTTATTTTTCACTTTTGAGTTCTAAGAATTCTTTATGTCGCCTAACTAGTAGTCCTCTGCTGTGAGTAAGGTTTGCAAATATTTTCTGTTTGCGTTTGTTTTTCCACCTTTTCTTTTCAGAATCTTTATGGAATTGAAGTTTTAATTCTAGTGGAGTCCAACATTCCCATTTTTCTTTAAGTATTATATTCGTACTGTCAAATTTAAGAATGCTTTAACAAACTATCAGTATTAATTTTTCTCCTAATTTTTCTCCTAAAATGTTTATAGCTTGCTATTTTGCTTTTAAGTTTACAACCCATTTTGAGCTCATATTTATAAAAAGTATGAAGTTTTGGTCTGGGATCCTTTTCTGGCCGATGAATATCCAATGGAAATGTCTTCTGAGGAGGCAGTGCTTTTCATTTTGAATAAGTCTAATTAATCAATCTATTTCAATTTTATGGACAGTACTTTCTGTATCCTGACAAACCATTGTCTACTTCACTGTGGCTAAGGTTTTCTTCTTTTGTTTAGTTTGCTTATAGAACTCTTACAATTTTAGATTTAAGTTTGTCACAATCTGTTTGAGTCCAGGCTTGAAATAAAGATAGTGGCTCACTTTTTTCTTTTCTTACATGAATATCCATCATTCCAGTAGCAAAGATTATTATTTTCTTCTCTGTTGAGTTACTTTGACACAGTTGCCAAAATCAATTAAGCATGAATCTACTTTAAAATTTTGCTTCACTGAAAACGTGTGCAGCCTTGTGTCAGTGCCACGTTTTAAATCCCTAAGCATCAGGGCAAACCTTGGCGCGACCTTTCCAGCACTGTTCTTTTTCAGACACTTGGCTATTTTAGAATTTTGTTTCCTTATATAAATTTCAGAACAGATATGTCAGTTTCTACCCAAAGGCTTTCTGAAATTTTCATTGTGTTGAATCTGCTAATTTGGGAAGCAGGAATGTTTTTACCATATTGAGTTTTCTGAGGGACATGATATAGTCCTTCAGTGTACTTAGCTATCTTCAGAACTTTCCAGAAGTATTTTACAGTTTCAGACTCTCCAGATACGTGCTCACTTGACATCTCAGTAACATTTCACTCTGTTCCTTTTTAAGCTTCTTCTTCTTTATGCTCTAGTTTTAATACTTTGTGTTTCTGCACCCTTATTTACTGACAGTCTTTTGCACTGTGCATATAATATGCTCCTGAGCACATTTGTTTTTAATTTTAGAGAAAGCATTTTCAAGTTCTAAAAATCCTAACTGGTCCTTTCCTATGCTCCCCTTTCACTCTCCATTTGAGTGATATTTTTCTCTAAATATGCAAGTCTTTAATAGCTAATTTACATTCTTTCCAATCTCCACATTCTCTAACCTTTTTCCATAAACTGATTTTTTCCCTGATTATGGATCATAGATTCCTGCTTCTGTATATGCCTCCTAAGTGATTTATTAGATCTTGGATATTATGAATATAACATCGTTAAGTGTCTGGATTTTGTTATCTTCCTTTAAAGAATGTTGGTTTTTTGTTTTGAAAGACATTAAATTACTTGCTAATCCATTTGCTCCTTTGTGATTTGTTTGAACCTTGAAAGGGAAAACCTAGAACAGCTTTTACTCTAAGGCTAATTGAGTCCTGTCTCTAAGATATGATCTCTATGAGGGGTTTCTCCTGAATGTCATTGTGTTCAGCAATGTTTGTCTGCTTTGACTGGGGAGAAGTGGTCGGCTCTCGTTTGGAGAGCTCTTTGTGAGCTCTTTCAGTCGTTTAGCTTCTTGCTGTTCAGTAGCAGATTGTACAGCCTCAAAATGAACCATATAACTCTTTGAAGTGAGATTAAGATTTCAGATTTTGTTGATTTTCTTTTCTAACCTATTCTTCCCTCTCTTTCAGCAGTACTTACCACATAGCTCAGGTGACCTCAACAATCTTCCTGACTCAGCTTCCCAAGTGCTGGGATTGCAGGCACGCATCATGCCTAATCAAAACAACACCTTCTGAATGTGGTGTGATGATGTATTGGGAGGAGTGTGTGGCTTGGAGCCTTCACCCCCAGGCAGATCTCTTTGAATGAGGGAGAAGTGTCTTGGTCAAAGGGATTGTGTTCTGTCCATCTTCCCCTACTTCCACTGAAATCCAGCTGAATTCCCATGGCCGGCCGCAGGATGTCCTCTGACCCCTCTGGCTTTGCTCACTTATACAAAGGGGGGAATTGCTCTTCCGCCTCCCACTCCTCTGTTCTCACAGATATTACACCTAAAGAAAGAGTATGCTTGTGTTCGGAGTCCTTCCCCTCCTCTCTGGATGAAAGTAAACATGGATCCATAGACCTCTCCAAAGATTAAAACACATCAGACAAAAGCTTTCTTCTGGTACAGGAATTCACCATTTGTCTCCCTGCGTGTGTGAGTGCATATGTGGCTGTGCATATGGGGTAGAGGCTACAGTCAACCTTGGGTGTCTTTCCTCAGGTACCATCCACTTAGTTCCTGAGACAGCAACTCTTCATTAGCCTGCAGTTTGCTGATTTGACTAGGCTGACTGGCCATTGAGCCCTAGGGACTGTTTGTTTCTGCCTTCCTAGGGCTGGGATTACAAGTATATGCTACCAAGACCAGATTTTTTAAGTCATTGGTTCTGGGGAAATCAAACTCAAGCATTCATGCTTGTATAGCAAGTCCTTTACTGACTGAGCCATCTCCCCACTCCAGGAATTTTATTGATTCACTTATTTGCTTATTTATTTTATTTCTTTGACTGAGACAAGGTTCTTAATCTACAACCCAGGCTGACCTCAAACTCAAGACGATCTTCTGCCTCAGCCTCTTGAGTGCTACGATTACAAGTACGAACTACCACATTCAGTCAATCCTTTTTTTTTTTCTTGTGGTTCTGGGGATGGAACCCAAGGCCTTGCATATATTAGGCAAGCACTCTACCACTGAGCTACATTCCCAGCACATAAATTTATCTTTGAGAAAATGTTTGCATAAGCTTAATAATTAAATTTCACTTAGTTAAGAATGCGACAAATCACCTTTGTTGTGAAGCTCCAAATTACATCACATCCATGACCTCTTGGAAGATGCAGGCGTGGTCACGGAAGGTACAGGGAACAGGCCTCAAAAGAGAGCAGTCCGTACACTTGCTAGTTTGCTACCTAGTTTTAATCAAATCTGTGGTAAATGTTAAAGAGGAAAGTCTTCCTCGTGTCTGTAACAGCAGCAGGAAGCAATGCACTGGGTAGCCCTCTGAGCATTTCGAAGAGCTTTTGCATAAATTATCTCATTTGATCCAACCCATATGTGTAACAACAGTCACACATACCAAGGCAGAAATGTCAGGTCTGATCAAGTTCAAATTCTCTCAAATGCTGCTCCCTGGCCCAGCCAGACCAGGGTCTGCTCATATATGTGCTCCCAGCACACAGAGGAAGATGACCCAAGGCTGTGGGAGGGGAGAGGTCAGCAGGACCTCTCACACCTCTAGAGAGAGTCTCCAGTTTCAGGTCAGCGGGCTAGATGCCCAGGGACAGCATCTGCTGCTCTCAGTGCTGGTTTACTCACTCCCTCCGCTCTGGAGAGCTGTGGTTAGGTCAATGACCAGGGCTCTGTGAAGACACGTAGGGGGCTCGTGCTCTTAATGGAAAGCTGAAATGAAAAGAAGGAGCTTTGACACAGGCTGGCTCAGAACTCACCTGCAGCCAAGGCCTTCCTAGGAAGAACCATCAGTAAGGATGGGAGTCTGGGACTGCCTCAGGGGTGCACAGCCAACTTCGGCTGGGGTTGGGAGGCAAGGGTTACTTCTTACAGAAAACAAGACAAAGGACTATTAGGTACAGAAAATATCTGAGATCCAGGGTTTGGCCAAGCTCAAGAAGTTGTAGGAGCAGTTCTAATCCCACTTGGGTCGGCAAGGCAGTACTAGTCGATGTGGTTTTTGACACACAGCTTGTGGGACACAATGTGGTCCAGGCCTATGGGTGTGGATTAGATGGAGGAGCCCTACTGTCTCTTCACCGGGCTAATCTTAAGATGTAAGGGTTATCAGAACATCAGATGTGCACTAGGCCCACATGGCGTGCACTTACATCCCTGCACAAGACTTTTATTTTGAATGCCAAATTGTACAGTCTTCTCACCTTATCTGAGACATTTCTTTCTACGTTTTCAGTGATCTGTCATCGGTAAGAAGGGTGGACACAGCACAAAGACAGATAAAGATGACAGAGACAGAGACATAGACCTAGAACTCACATGTCACATAGCTTTTATCATAGTATTTTATAATTACTCTATTTTTACATTTTACTTTTATTTATTTGCTTTTATTTTATGTGTATGAGTGTTTTGTCTGAATGCATGTAAGTGCACCACATGTGTGCAAGCCCATGGAGACCAGAAGATGGTGTCAGGTCCCTAGAACTATAGTTGTGAATGGTTCTTGACCACCAGGTGGATACTGGAATTGAACCCGGGTCATCTGCAAGACCAGCCAGTGTCCTTAAGCACTGAGCCATCTCTCCAGGCTTAATGGTTCTATTTTTTTAAGATTTGTTTACTTTTATTTTATGTACATGGAGTATTTTGTTTGCGTGTATGAATGTGCACTGTGTGCACGCAGTACTGGTAGAGGAGGCCAGAGAGGGCATTGGATCCTCTGGAACTGGAGTTACAGGGGGCTGTGAGAACCCAGTGAGAACCAAACCCAGTTTCTCTGCAAGACCAGACAGCGCTCTTAACTGTTAAACCATTTCTCCAGTCCATATAACTGTTCTGCTTTATTAACTATTTTTGTTAATCTTACTGGGCCTAATTTTTAAATTAAACCTTATGAAAGTGTGTGTTAAAGGAAAAAAGAAAGTTACCTTTAGGGGTTGTCACTGTCTATGGCTTCAGGCTGTCACTTGAGACTTAAAACATATCCCCTGTGGACATTTGACATCACTGCCTAAGGGTTTCAAGGAGATTTTAAGTTTCATAGGAATGTGGTGTGTGTGTGTGTGTGTGTGTGTGTGTGTGTATGTGTGATGAATGCATGCAAGTGTGTCCCTGTGCACTCACACAGGCAGACATGTGCGTAAGCCAGAGATTAACATTGGGATATCATCTCCAGTGGCTTTTCCACTAGTTTTGGAGACAGGGTCTCTTGGTGAATCTGGGGTTTGACTAGGCTGGCTGGCCAGTGAGCCTCCAAGACACATCTATCTTCCCCTTCCCTCCAACACTGAGATTACAGGTACCGCCATTCCCGGCTTTTACCTCCGTGCTTGGGACCCAAACTCAGCCCTGGTGTCGGCACAGCAGCACTGGCCCCTGAGCTGTTTCTCTCACACTGCCCCTTCCTCTAAGGATTCTTAATTCTGATCCCTTCACTTGTTCCTCTTGTAATTATTTTTATTGCATCAAACACAATTTCTAGATATTGAAAGTCATTCTTAAAGCCTCCACTTCCTCGACTCCAGAGAACAGCTCATCATCAAAGTGTGTCAATTTAATCCTGCTCCAAATCTGGAGTCTTTTTTCATTTTCTCAGCAAGTCCATCAGACATACCTTGGTCTCTAGCTCATCCATTCTAAATAGTTTTGAAGGTCTCTTCCAGTTTCTACTCTCCATTTCCTGTGTATCCCCCACAAACTGAGTAGCTTTGTAAAACTGTAGACTGGATGTCTTCTTTCCTCCCCAAACCGGTACCTTCCCACTGCATTTAGGATAAAATTCACAATTCTTACCATTGCCTGTCAAGTGCTGGAAACTGCTTACTCTCCAAGTTGCCACCCGACCTCATCTGCCACCTCCTCCTTCACCCCAACAACTGTCTCTAGACTGTCCATGTCTTTATGAGTCTCAAATGTTATAAATTTTTCCCACCTCAGGGCCTTTGAACATGTGGCTTTTTTGACCTTAAACATAATTCCTTCTACTCTTTGGTTCACTTGAACTTATGATTCCTTTGTCAGCAATGATGGTACTTCCTCAAAGAAGCCTTCCCTGTTCTCATAATCTAAATCACAACCCAATATCACTCACTTACTTTGGTTATAAACACAGGAATGAGCTGGTTGACCAAATGAGAAGATAATTGGTTGGAGGTCATGCAAATGTTATGAGGTCATGCAAAAATTCCAAGGATGATGGAGAAATAGGCTTAGGAAGGTCAAGGACTGGGTTGCCATGACAGCTGATGGTGTGCTTCTGTCCTGTGGAAACAGAAATGTAGTTGAAATGTGGATTTATAGACTTAAATAGATGATAGGATGACAGGTAGGTAGATAGATGATAGATAGATAGATAGATAGATAGATAGATAGATGACAGCTGGATGGAGAGGTAGATGACAACTGAATGGTAGATAGACAGATGTATAGATAATGAATGGATGGATGGAGAGACAGAAAACAGGATGGATAGATGAATCAATCTTTTGTTTTATTTTTGTTTCATTCCAAGGTTACTGTTCAGAAAGAAAGTTTGATTGGTGCAGTTCAGACCATGTTATAGGAGAGGAATGAGGTTGTAGGGAGCCTTGGAGAGTCATACAGTGAAGGGGAGTTTTTCCTCAATGCAGTGGGCACTCTGGCAGAAGAAGGGGAAAAGAGAGCTTGATGTAGAATTAGTGACTACTGCCACTGCAAGCTGGTGGTGTGCCACCTTGTAACACTGGTCACTGGTTGTAATTAAGTGGTGTGGCACACACTGGCCAAGCTGGTGGTGTGCCACCTTGTAACGCTGGCCACTGGCTGTAATTAAGTGGTGTAATACACACTGGCCACATGCTCATTTCCTCTTTTTCCTTTATATTTTCCATTGAGAAAAGAGTCTTGTGATCCATTTTATTTGAATGTCAGGAAATGCAGATGTTCCTTCCACTCTTGGTCAGTAACATCTCCCACAGGGTCCTTGCCTGGATCTTCTGGCCACATAGGTGAGGACTAAGGAGTCTGTAACAATGGGAGAACCTAGAAGCTTGACTCAGTATTAGGAATATTATTGAAACATAGTAGATGGATGGATACGACAATGTAGATAAGAGATAATAGATATGATAAATAGACAAGATAGATAGATAATACATAGATACACAGACAGAAGATAGATAATAGGTTGGATGTGTAGATGATAGATAGATAATAGACAGATAGATAATAGATAGAAGATAGACAAATAAACAGATGATAGGTTAGATGTATAGATGACTAATAGATAGTACATAGACAAATAGAAGATAGGTAGATGGATGATAGGATAGATGTATAGATTGTAAATAGATAATAGCTAGAAGATGATAGATAGATGGATAGATAGATAGATAGATATGGGTGATAGGCTAGATGTATAGATGATAGATAGATAATAGATAGACAGAAGATAGATATCTATATATAGAGAGAGACAGATGGATGGATGGTAGGCTAGATGTATAGATGATAAATAGATAATAGAAGATAGATAGAAATAGGTAGACAGATAGATGATAGACTAGATGTATAGATAAATAAAAATTGGCAACTGTCTGAATATGAGTGAGAAATCCATTTTAAGTCTTGGAGACTTACAGGGTTGTACATCACAACAGCTAACAGGCACTGCCCTGACTGTTACGAACATTTATTTGACTCACTATTACTTAACTTGTGTTTTCTCCAAAAGATTATAAACTTCATGACCTCCAGGGTGAGATGTGAGATAGTGGTGATCGATAAATGGTCTTTGAATAGATTAATTTCTCTCTATCAGAAAGAAAACTTGGAGGGTAAAGAGACTCTGCCCACCGTCACATTTCCCTTCATGAGAGGCTTGGCGCTGGGGTCACGGGCAAGAAGTCCTAGGCCATTTCTTCAATTCAGGGTCACAAGAGCCACCCGGACTTGTTTAGCGCTTCATGGAAGCATTAAGAGTTGATTGAAACCTAACAGCAGGTTACCTGCGATACTGCAATTGCTTCAGTCATTTCTTTGTCTTTAAAATGCCATATAATTGCTAATGTAATTAGTAATGTATACAGAGGGGGCTTGTGCAATTACTGAGTTCTAAGATCAAGTAATTAATGTTCTGTCAACAAAACAGCAACTGTTTCATTAACAACTGCTTGGATCTGGAAACAAGCATAATCAGATGCAGGCAGACCAAACCAAACACTATCTCAACCCAGTTGATTTTCTTAGTCACTGAAATGTCAGCCTCACAAAAGTCAACATAACAGGGCTTTCGTAACAGTTTTTTTTTTTACAACCGCAACAAATGTAGTTGAATGGATAGACAGATAAATAGGATAAAATAGATCATAGGTAGGTGACAAATAGATGATAGCTAGAGATGATAGATAGATGATATATGCATATAGATAAACAATAGATATAGATTGATGATAGATTTATACATGCATAAATACATAGAAACAGAATAGATGTATAGACACATGGAAAATAAGCAGGTGACAGGTAGAGAATAGATAGACAAAACCAAATTGCCTTGGTTTGTTTTTAACCTCAAAAGCAATAAGAGACTCACAGTTATGTATGACAGGAAACTGAATTCTGAAACTCACGGAGAATAGACAGATTTTAACTTAGACTGTGTATGTGTTTTCCCAAGGTGATTTTATATAATCATTTAATCTGATGGAGACACAATTTTCCAACGTGATAAATAGATTGGCAGTCTGAACTTGTGAAAAGGAAGGTCAAGATATGACTGGGTAAGGAGAGGTGGCTTGAACACATTCACCTTTGTTTCATTCATCCTGTAGAATCAACAACTCCCCAAGTCTTGTGGTATCCACAGCAAGCCTGCATCCCTGCCCTTGGGTCTGGGCAGCTTGGCTCCAGACTGGGCTCCAGCTGTACTGTGTCTATTGTAGGACCCAGAATAGAGTAGTGGTGGGAAGCTGGAGCATGCTCTTGTATGCAGGGAAGAAACACAAGAAGCCATCCCAACACACACACACACACACACACACACACACACACACACACACACACCGGCTCGGGGTGCTGCTTTCCCATCTGCTCATCTGCTCACATTTCATTGGTGACAGGGTCACATGACTCGGCCCACTAGAGTGGACTCAACACTCCCCAGTTCTGAGAGGAGAGAATAGTGAATATTTGTCAACCACGATGTCCCAATGAGGCATGGCTTTCAACTTTTCCCTTTGTATCACACATCATGAGCTCCCTGTTTGTGGGGAAAAATGACCAAATGGGCCAAAATATTATTGTTCTTCTTATTATTATTTTTATTAATCACTCCATGGTGGTTGTCTGGAAAAGATGATACAAAATCTAAAAGGATGAGAAAAGCACAAACTGGTTATTGGGAGACCTTTGTCATTTCGTTTTAGTTATTGATCCTAAGGACATTGTACTGCCATCCCTGGCCTCAGCTTCTTTACTATTAGAGTAAGACAGTTTGACCAAGTGATAGCCATAGTGATTTCTACTCCTATCATGGAAATGTGATCCATTTTCTTTTACAGTTGTGAGTGTGTGTGCACACACATGTGGGGGATTATACTCATGTGTGCCTTCTGTGTGGAGATCAGAAGACACTCTCTAGCATCAGTCATCAGGCTCTTTCCATCTTCTATTTGGTGCAGAACTTTACCAAGTAGACCAGGCTAGCTGGCCTTGAACTCCCAGGGATCTGCCTGCTCCGCCTTTCGACTTTCCATAACTGGGATCGCAGGCATGCACTGCTGTGCCTGGCTTTTCTCATGTGTTCTAGGATCCAAGCTCAGGAACTCGTGCTGGCAAGTCCTATACTGACTGAGCCATCTCTCCAGGCCTCGTGATGGGCGATAGTTAATAATACTGGGGTATGGAGTGCTTGCCAACAAATGCTTGTTTGTCAGAGAACAGCTCAATACAACAGCAGCAGACAAGGAAGGAATTCTGATTAGCTGGAGAAACATTCCATAACGTTTACATAATGTATATTTAAAATCAGATTGTCTTGTGTGTGGTCTATCCCGAATAATACCTTATAAGACCTAATGCTATATGAATGTTGCGTGAGTAGTTGCTATACTACATTGTCTAGGGAAGGAAGTCTACACGTACTTAGCATAGATGCAAGGATTCTTTTAATATTTCCATTTTGTGGTTGGCTGAATCCATGGACATGCTGATGTAGAAGACCCACTGTGCTTCCAGAGGGGCTCTCTTTAATACGAGGACTATGGGCTGTCAGTGTCTCTCGATGGAAAACATCCAACTGTTAGCTGAAGGACAAATCATTCTTACAAATTTACTAATAAAATGACCTGCCTATTCTCTCCTTAGACACGGAGAAGGGCATTATGGTCCAGACTTGATGTCTGCAACACTTGGAAGTCCTGAGCAGCTTGTTTAGATGGCTGCAACTCCATTCTAGCAGATGGTGAACCTTTGAGAACCATGAATCCCTGTGTTTCAAAGGTTTCCTTCAAAGAACTCTGATAGCCCTGGGATGGTAGGGGGTGGGAGTGGGCCTGACAGCCTGCCGTAATTAATACTTTCTTTGCAGATTTCAGTTACTGAAATATTTAAGTGAAATTTGCATCCATCCTGTCTTTCTAAAAAAACCTCTCCCTTACAAAATGACTAAGTAAAATCAAGGCAAATCAATGTCCCACTTATCAAGTGCTCCTTCCATGTCCTAATTGCACACATGATTTGGAACCTCGGCCTTTATGACCTGTGATTAGACAAGTCAGATTGAACATGTCAGAACCGGCTTTGGGATCTTCATACTGAGGATCAGTCCTTATCTATGAAAGGGTTCGGGGGTTACACAATGAGATTATCAATAGAAACTATCAGCAAATGACTGGGATCATAGAGAGTCTGCCTTACGTGCCCAACCCATAGCTGTCAGTCCTGTGAGTGTGTTGGTTTTTAGAGCTGTGGTACAGTGGCTGAAGTGTGGCTAACCCTGAGTCTTCCCAGGAAGCTCTGAGTCTGGTCAGAGCAAAGTAGAGACTCCTGAGTGGCATCTACTCCATGAACCAACTGTTGGGCCATGCCTCTACCATGCCTTTTACTCTCAGAAATACCCAGCAGCCCACAAAGTAATTCCCTATTGGGGGAATATGGCCTCTTCCTAGAGGGAGGGACGGCTTACCTCCCGAAGCAAACAGCAGAGACTTCTTTATGATGATTCTCTGCTTCAGGAAAACGGGACAGAAAGTAGCTTGTTCTGATGTCTTTGCAACATCAGTGCTTAAGGTTCAAGAGCAAGGAGAAGGATACAGCTCTGTGGGTAGCACACACAAAGGTCTGTGTTCAGTTCCCAGCATCAGATAAACCAGGCACAAATCAGGTAGGGTGGCACATGCCTGAGATTCCAACACTCAAGGTGGAGGAAGGAGGGTCAGAAGTTCAAGGTCACCCTCAGTTAGATAATGAGTTAGAGGTCACTATATGAAACAAACAGAGGACAAGCAGGAATAACATTAGCCCCAGATATCTCCAGAACAATTATACCTGGATTAAAGCTTATTTATTTAGCATACTCGACTTGGTGCTTCTATTGTATTGAAATTAAGCATTTGCAAGAACTCATTTTGTGCTGGCCATGTGCTAAGAAGATGGGTAAGACAGAGTCTGCTTCCAGAGAGCTCCCAGCTTAGTGCAGAGACAGTCAAGGAAACTTACCCTAACAAGAGAGAAAGAGAAAGAAGGCCCTCTAGTGTGACTTAGGGAGGCACAGGAGACAGAAGGGAGCTCACAGTTAATATTTTGTGTATGTGTGTGCATGTGTGTGTGCACATGAGTGTGTATGTGTGTGTTATGCTCTACACTGAGACTCAGAAAAGGCAAAGATAAGTTCAAGGTCACATGGCTGTTTCTACTGTATCACAGCAAACTTGGCTTCAATGCAAAATCTACCCTGCTCGCATCATTACAAGTGCAGTGTGGGCTATGGAGACGGCTTAGTTGGAACTGAGTTTGAATGCCCAGCACCTATTTAAAAAGCCAAGCATGGTAGTATATACCCATTATCCCAGTTCTGGTAGACTGAGACAGGAGGATCCCTGGAGCTTCCCAGCCAGCCAGTTGATCTGAATCAGTGACCTCCTAGTTCAGTAAGGGACACTGTCTCAAAAATACAAAAAATAAGGCAAAGAGCAATTAAGGAAGACACCTGACACTCTAGCCTATAATGTGCACTCGCACATACAGAGAGAGAGAGAGAGAGAGAGAGAGAGAGAGAGAAACGAGCTGTCTCTTCATCCTCATCCCCCATCACACTTCACACTTTGACTTGGCAGGAGACAGTGCATCAAGGTCTGTCAGTTTGGGTGATAGGGTCGCTGTTACTTGGTCATGTCCAATTTTCCATTGCCAAGGAGACTGCATATTACTGATGCTCTTTAACATTTCCTTGAAATCCTCTTGTTTCTTTTCCTTATCAAAGACTTAGGATTAAAAACCTTATAATGTTAGTGCAGGATTCATGCCTAGTGCTTTCTCCGAGGCTCCACATGGGTGATTTTGTTCGGCTCAAAATGAAAAGATCCCTGTTATTCATCTAATACCCAACAACCAGGAATCTCTGAAATCCCAGGCTCCATCCACACCAACCAGTGGAAGGTGGTTTAGCAAGGACTCAGATGATGTCTGTTTTGACACCATCCTCATCGCTGGCTGTCCATCTCCATCCCTGGCACACTATACAAGTGGAAAAATTTGTTAAGCAGGTAAATGATGCTACCAGTGAGGAAACAGAGGAAGAGGAAGGAATGTGAGCTAGCTTGGGAAATCTGACCCCAGGTCTCAAAGCCCCGAATTCGGTACATATCACAAGATCACTGGGCAAAACTGCGGTCAGATTTTCCAGGAATCTCAGCCTTCCTGCTTTGCAAGCAGGCTGGATAAACTTATAACAACATCCATCCTGGTCCTGGACATGGCTGACTGTATAATTAGCTTATTTCCTACCCATATGGAGCAACTCAGCTCCTGCGCCTCAGTGGGGAATTCCTCGTATGTTGCTAGGGTCGCCTTCTGGGATTACATCTTCAGAGGTGTGCGGGAGGAGGAGCCACGGTGCTGATAAATGAATCAGAGAGACAGGAGGGAAGCTGGCAGGGTCCCTGCAGGCTATGGATGGAGGCTAGACCATGCTCTCAGCCTCTTTTCTCCCTCTGACCTGTGGGGACAGAGCCTGGTCTCTGGGATGGGACATATTGCTTAGTGATAAATCTCCATTTTCAGGCTGTATTGGGGGTTGGAGGCAGAAAGAAGGAACAGGAGGGATGTGGGAGGAGGAAGAAAAGGAGACAAAGATATCTGTGAAGAGTTGAAGGGCCAGCAAAGCCTCTTTAACTCAGGTTTCATAAGTCGAGAAATATTTTATCACCCTTGCAAGCAAAACCTGAAAATCAATAGGGCTTGAGAGTTGCCTATATTGATCTGAGGGCCCTGGATGTATTGAAATATTCATGGCTGGATGTATGTGTTCAGAGGAGATGCTGGGGGTGGGGCTTGGTACTGAGAGAGGAAACCGGGTAGGTAGATTTCTAAGTAAAAGCTGTTCGCATTTTCATTAAAAATACATTAATTCTATTAGTTGGACTAAAACCTCACACTTAAAAGGAAATGAGCTTGTTTGTCAGGGAAATAAGCCACTGGCAGACCCAGAAGGAGGAAAAAACCACATTTATTTATTGCTATTTAATAGCAAAAGAGCCAGGGAGAGTTGATAAAATTAGCACGGTATCCCCAGGGGGGGAAGCAGGGGCCTGCTTTGTTTGCAAAGCCAATTTGGACAGCGCGGCTTTGATCTTCACTTTGAGCATTTGAACAAGCGTGTTAGTATCACTCATTTCACTGGAGAATTGGGATTCAAGTTTCCCCAACAATCTAAAAAGCAGTACATTAGAAGGGGATTGTCTGCCTGTAGTCTCCAAGTCTGAATACCCTTGATACTAATTTGAGATGATGCTTTCCACCAGATGTGTCTACCTGAACGATAGCTGATGCCCAGGAGATTATGGTCTTGCTTGAGAGTATTAGACTTAGATTCCCCCCACCCACCGTTCAAAACTGATTGGATGAAGGCATCCATAATTTAAAATCTGCATATAGATATGACATATGTTGCAAATATTTGAGAAAATTCATGCAAGGAATTGAACAACAACAACATATGGGAAATCGGTTCCAAATAACAAGGCAGAATTAGAAATAATCTGTTACCTGTAACTACTTTATGCTCCAGGGCAACTACAGAGATGGTGACAAACCTGCTCCCTTGAAAAAAATCCCAAGCCCAACAAGGCATCTCTCTGAGGAGCAAGCACTGAGGGTCCAAAGGGAACAGGGGATTGGCTTGCATTCCAAAGGGGTTTATCAGTTCTTTGTGATCCAGATATAAGGTTGATCCCAAAGCAAAAGCAGCAGGCTTGGAACTGAATGGGAAGGTCCATCCCTTCTCTAGAGGGACCTTCAGCCATTCTGAGGAGTCTGTGCCCACCTATGAGATGACAGCAGGTGCCATGGGCTGTTTGGGCTTCAATAAGAGTCATTTAGGCTTTGTGGATAGCTCAGTGGTAGACTATTTACCTACCCAATGCAAGGCACTGGATTCTATCTCCAGAACTCTAACAATAAATAAATAAAACAAAATATATTTTTCAAATCCACAGGGCTAGGGAGATAGCTCAGTTGGCAAAGCACTTAGCACTGCAAGCACAAGGACCTGAGTTCAAGCCCCATGTAAACCAAAAGCTACATGTGGTGTTATGCACCTGAATTCCAGTACTGGAAAGGGGGAGGGAGGTGGATTCCTGGGGCTTGCTAGCCAGTTAGACTAGCTTATTTGGTGGGTTCTAAGCCAATGGGAGATCCTGTCTCAAAAAACAGGGTTGGGTTGGAGAGATGGCTCAGTGATTAAGAGCACTGACTGCTCTTTCAGAGGACTTGGGTTCAGTTCTCAGTACCTACATGGTAGCTAACAAACCGTTCATAACTCCAGTTCCAGGAACACCCATTTCTGACCTCTGCAGTCACTGCATTCACATGGTGCATTTATATACTTACAGGTAAAACACTCATAAACATAAAATAGAACAAATAAAACTTTAAAATATTTTACATATTTTTTTATTTTATGTGTATGGGTATATTTCCTAAATGTATGTAAGTACACCCATGTCATATGTGTAGTGTACCCATGTCATGCAGTGATACCTGTGGAAATCGGAAGAGGATGTTGGATCCCCTGGACCTGGAGTTATGAACAGTTGTTAGCTGCCCTGTGGGCACTGGGAACTGAACCCAGTGCTCTTAACCACTGAGCCATCTCTCCAGCTCAGTATTTTATTTTTAAAATATTTATTTTATGAATATGAGTGTTTTGTCCACATGTATGTAAGTACACCCGTTCATGTAATGCCCACAGAGTCCAGAAGAGGGCATCAGATTCCCTGAAACTGGAGTTACAGACAGCCACTATGTGGGTGCTGGGAACTGAACCTGGGTATTCCACTAGAGCAACCAGTGCTCTTAATCACTGAGTCATTTTTTCAGAGCCTCCAAAAATAAATTTTAAAAAATAATTAAAAAAAAAAACTGGTGGTATCCTGAGGAACAACAGCCATGCTTGCAAGCTTGTCATTTGATCTCACGTGCACACACATGCATGCATAAGTATGCACATACACACACACACACACATGGACACGCACAATAGCTAGCTCTGGCTTCTGCAGGCAGCTATCTCTGAGTGGCAGTA
Organism: Eospalax fontanierii; assembly: GCA_035773235.1. Classification (NCBI taxonomy): domain Eukaryota; kingdom Metazoa; phylum Chordata; class Mammalia; order Rodentia; family Spalacidae; genus Eospalax; species Eospalax fontanierii. The sequence continues at coordinate 53,219,939 of CM069542.1, read as the reverse complement.
AGTCTGACAGCCCTCTCATCTCCTCTACTGTCTCTCTGATTTTCTCAGGGTCTGTTTCCTAGCATCCTGATGGGATGCAGAGCTCCTTTGCTGCTTCTGGGAGGGCTTCTTCTGAGGGGAGAAAGCAAAAGTACACCCGGGAAACCAAGGATGGATGTAATTCTGCTGTTTCTTCCTGTGAATGCAGCTATCCATCATGGCTGTACCTCCTTTGTGCCGTATTTACAAAGTGCTCTATAATCCCTGCTCGGCTCTCCTGCCACAGCAGGTTAGTGTTTTGACTGTTACTCCCATGTAAGAGCTCAAGGAAGAACAGCACAGAGGCCTTTCCCAGGGTCTCACAGGAAGAGCCAGGAGTATGCTCAGATCCCTGAATCTCTGTCCCATTGCTAAACAAACATACTTCCCTCTCCTGTTCCTACTTCCTTCCCAAATGCAGAAGATCCAAGAGGAGCCATCGCCCCAGGGCTTCCTCCTCCATGTGAGATTCAACAGGACACTGAGAACAAGTTCTCAGAGATGGATTTCTGCATTGCAAATATGTGTAGCCTGTGCCCTAGACTGGTGACCCCACCTGTAGCTCAACCTTCCCCTCTAATAGTCCCAAGGCCTCCCCTCACAGCTGGGTTTAAGGCCATGAGTGTCTTTCTCAGAAGAGGTTCCGAACCCAACAAGGCATGTTTTTGTTGGTTGGTTTGGATTTGTGTTTTGACACAGAATTTTAAAATGGAGCCCAAGCTAACCTTAAACTCCATTTCCTTTCTTAGCCTCCCAAGTGGCCTGAGCCACCATGTCTACCTAATAAGTAGGTCTTATAGCTTGCCCATCACTTAACAAGTAGTGGAGATGGAGTTTGGGGTGGGGGACCCATTGTTTGTTGCAAGGAGCTCCTGACTGTGTCTCTCCTCCGTGCTTTCAGGCTTCTTCCAATCATCTCCCTGGATGCCACTTCAGAGATTACATGTATGATTTGATGGCTACAGATTTGCTCAATTTAACTTCCTCCATTCTCTTCCTGCTGAGTGGAACATATGGAGTAGGTGTCAGAGAGCCTAATCCCCTCCTCAATGATAAGTGTAAAATGCTGCATGCATGTATGTCCATGGACATTTTTTTTCTCTACATACCAGAAAAGGTGAAGTCTTGGTCATGCATAGCAAGAGGGCTCAAGCACCTCATTGTGACATCTGTGGTCCTCTCTGAGTTGGCCTTGTTTCCTGCCTCATCCATGCGCTTCTAAGCTTCCTGTCCAGAGTAAACCCTGAGTCTCCAAGCCAGGACACAAGTAGTTTTTCTTTTCATTTCATCTATCTATCTATCATCTATCTATCTATCTATCTATCATCTATCTACCTATCTATCTATCTATCTATCTATCTATCATCTATTTACCTATCTATTGATTCAGGGTCTCATGTACCCCAGGCTGGTCTTGAACTTGCTATAATATATCTGAGGATGACCTTAAACTTTCGATCCTCCTGCCTCCACCTCCTGAGTGCAGGAATTACCTGTTGTGTGCTCTCACACTCACCCTATGTTGTCCTTGCCTCCCACCACTGAAGTTTTTGTCATATCATGCTGTGATTGGTGGCTTGCTTCATGGCTCATCACAGAACCAAACAGTCCTAGAATGTAAAGACTCTAAATGTGTTTGTTTCAGATTCCCGGCATTTGGCACATGTCTCCAAATAGAAGATGTTTGCTCTCTGTTGTTATGATTGACACCATGATAAAAACCAACTTGATTTTTGAAAGAGTTTATTTCCTCTCACACTTGGTAGTCCATCATCGAAGAGAGCCAAGGAAGGAACTGGAGGCAGCAGCCTGGGGGCAGGAGCTGGCGGGAAGCCATGCTGCTGTGATGTTGGATTGCTCCTTGGGCTCCCTCAGCTACCTTTCTTATACAGTCCAGGCCCACCTGCCTACAGTGGGACTGCCTGGGGTGGGATTATCCCGCTACATCAGTCAGCAATCGAGAAAATGTCACACAGACATACTCACAGGCCAGTCTAATGGGGGAAATTCCTCAATGAGTTTCCAGCTTCCCAAATGTGTCAGTATAACAGTAGACATTAGCATATCTGACAATACCCACAGTATCATGGTAACAGATGCCTAAGCAAGCCAGCCTATGACATGCAGCCTTTCATCAGTCCAAGACCAATGACATGACAGGTGGGTGGAGTCTACACACTTGGCCTGGAGGATTCCTGGGGTCTCCCTAGGTGACCCAAATCCTCCAAGTCCAGGATATGGTTTGGGAGTATTTAAGATCTGGTTTGCTCTGGCTTCCACACTGAATGAATGATTCTTAGTCTGCAGACCCTGCGGTTTCCAAGGCAGTGAAAATGATTCCAAGCCTCTTCCATCTCTTTCATTGGCCAGTAAGGATGCTGCATTCTGAGAATTCACACTCCACCCTAAAATGGGCTCTCTTACTATTTCTAGAGCTGCCCACCCTTGTCCTATCTATACCTTCTTCCAAGAATGTAAGAACATTGGTTCCCATTTAAAATGGACTGGACAAAGGATGTTAGCAAACCAGTGTTGTTATAGACAACGCATGCCATGGAAGTGTCTTACTATGTTTGTAGAAAACAGAGAGAAAGTGAGTGAGATAGCTCAGGGGGTAAATGTGCTTGCTATGCAAGCCTGACAATCTAGATTAGATCTGAGACCTCACAATGGAAGGAAAGAACAGACTCCACACAGGTTATGGCACGTGGCGCGCGCACGCGCACACACACACACACACACACTACATTAAAATTAAAAAGGAAGTATAAAGAATCTGTGGGTGCAATGTAACACTAAGTGTCATTTTCTTCCTTTGCCTAGGTTGTACATTCCTTTGGGGAGAGCGTCTAATGGCAGGGGAGCAGATTCCTGAGTCCCTACTCCTCAGCAACCTCACCTCCTCCTCTGGGATATCATTGGGTTTTCAACCCAGTGTGACACACACTTGGGTGACACTGGGCCAGAACCCAGACTCCCATCTTATGCATTATACCCATTGTAATGTCCTAAAGGAAGAATGATGGAGGCGTGAGGACATTAGCCAAGGACCCTCATTTACATCTGCTCATGAAATCCATGTAAAAATCCCATGTGTTAACTGTTATTTATTACCACATTTTGTAGATGATAAAACAGAGGCTCAGCAACTTCAACTAACATATCCCATGTCAAGGGCCAACAGGCAAGGATTACATGCAGATTGTTCTGCTTGCACAACTCACTCTCTATCATGGAGGGATGGAATGTGTGTGCGTGTGTGCATGTGCGTGTGTGTGTACGTGTGTGTGTACGTGTGTGTGCGTGCGTGTGTACGTGTGTCTTACTGTACACAGTACAGTACATGTGTGAAGGTCAGAAAACAGCTTGCTGGAGTCAGTTTTCTCCTTCCACTGTGGGTTCCAGGGTTCAAACTCAGGTCTTTGGGCTTGCCAGCAAATGCTTTTATCTGCTGAACCACCTTATTGGTCCCCACCTTGATTTTTGAGACAGAGCCTCTCATTGACCTGGAACTTACCAATTAGGCTACGTTGGTTTGTCAGCAAACCCTGGAAGTCTTCTGTCCCAGCATCCCCAGCACTGGGATCACAGGCATGTGCCACCATGCCCAGCTTTTTATGTCAGTTTTGGGCATTGAACTCAGGACCTCATGCTTGTACAGTATACACTCTATTGTCTCCCCAGTTCAAAGGAATTATAGTCTAAGGGTGGACAGCCAGAGCTCTAGAGTTAGGCTGTATGAGGTTAGATAGATCCTCCAAAACCCACCAACTTATGTGGCACTACACATCTTTATTAAGTTCCTTGTGATTGCTTTTTCTGAGTTGGAGGAGAAGATATTAGTGTCTCCTTCAAAGCATTCTAGGAAGGTTACATGGGCCACTAGACGTGAAGTGCACAGAACATCCTCTCAGAACTTTCTCAGGAGGAACCACAGTGGTTATCACAAGCACTTGCTCATCATATGCTCCAAATTAAAGTTGACATAACTAAAAGTCAATTTAGATGTTGAGCTGAGTGACAGCCCAGAATATTCAGGGTTCCAGAAAGGGGCATCCGAACCGTTAGTTTAGAGGCCTTTGATTGACAGACTCCTTCCACTGTGACACATTCCATAGACTCACTTCTGAAGCTACGGAGAACATTAGGATAATAACTCGAAGAATTTTTTTCCCCTGCAAAACCCTCTAAATCCCTTTTCTCATCAGTATGCTGGTAGGCACAGCTATTTAATATGGATTCTTTCTCGTTTTTTCTCCCGGTGCCTCTCCCCCATGCTCAGACGGATTCTTCTGTGTTTTCATTAAGAACGCTTTTCCATTCGCCAATCCAAAAACCCAACTTCTCCATACGATGCCACCATTTCCTGCAGAGAGGACTCTCTGTTCATGACCAATCACAGGGCCAGGTTCAAACAAGAATTTGCTTTGACCTTTTTCCCTCAAATGGAAAGGTCAGGAACTGACCCCGGAGACAGCTTCCTGCCTGTTTCTGAATGTAAATTCTGGAGATCTTTAGAGGGTCTTGTGACAGTTTTTTTCTTCTGTTTCTCTTTTATTCTGCTCATGCTCTAATTTGGTTAAAAAAATTCTAGACACTTAATAGATGTCTCTTGGATATCTTGCAAAGATAACATTAGAAGCTGTGTCTGAGAAAGTATGATCAGATGACTGGTTTTATTAGGATGCGTTACTTTAGTGTGGAAAGATCTAACTTATTTAACAAACTTTTATTAAGTTTGTGGACTAGAACCAAGGGTAAACAAAGTTAGCTCCACGCCTTGGAGAAGCTCAAATTGGCACATTAGGGGAGTAAGCCAATATATTCATTATCAGGTGGAGAATGCTATGGGAACCACACAAACTGCAAGGGACAGGAGAGGAAGAAGGGAGCAATTTCCTACATTAAAGAAGGAAGGGGGGAGCTAGGGTGGTACTTCTTTCAGTAAAGCGTTCCTTGTGCAGACATGAAGGTTTCAGTTTGATTCCCAGCACTTACTGGGGTCATAAGGCCAGTATGGTGCATGTGCTTATAATCCCACTTCTGGGGAGGCAGAGACAGGCAGATCCCTGGGGCATACCAGTCAGCCAGACTAGCCTGAACAGTGGGTTCCAGGTCAGCGAGAGACCCTATCTCACAAGACAAGAGGGACAGCTCCTAAGTAATAATGCCTAACGATGATCCCTGGCCTTGCATGCACCTGCATACTGGTGCACCCAGGTGAAGATGCATACTCATGTATACCTACACAGATATAGTCACACCAAAACAAAGTGGGGGTGGAAGGAAGGAAGGAAGGAAGGAAGGAAGGAAGGAAGGAAGGAAGGAAGGAAGGAAGGAAACTGGGCATGGTATTCCCCACCTGTTATCCAGCATTTGAGAGGCTGACGCAAAAGGATCATGAGTGGGTGGCCATTCTAGGAGACACAGCAAGATGTGATCCGTGAACAAGGAGTCTTTTAAAAAATATTTTATTTGTTATTTTTATTTTATGTTTATGAGTGTATTACCTGCATGTATGTAAGTGCATCTGTGTCATGCAATGCCCACAGATGTCAGAAGAGGGCATCAGATCTCTTGGAACTGGAGTTATGGATGGTTGTTAGCCACCATGTGGCTGCTGGAATCAAACCTGGTCCTCTGCAAAGGCAGCCAGAGCTCTTAACCACTGAGCCATCTCTCCAGCCCTGACAAGGAGCCTTTTATTTATGGTAACAAGGAATACTGAGGGAAGGAGACAGACAGGAGCAATTGCAGCAGCAGAGAAAGTGTCATCACATCAAAGAAAAGAGAGAAAGATCTATCTTTAAGTGGATACAATGTCTCAGTTTTCTTTGGACAGACTGTGGAGGTCCTGACACTAAGACATAGCCATAAAACACCAGAGAATCATTTCCTTAAATGACAGAAGTAGACTACATCAGTGTTGCTCAAGGGTAAGTTATGGACAGACTTCTTTTAATGGGAAAAATATCTTGGCAGACCCATGGTGTTGACTTAACACATTTTTATTATGTTTTGTACAAACATAAAACTGGGTAGAACATCTTGTAAGTACCAAGCTTCTATAAAGTCATATTCACTTAAGTGGATAGAAACAAGATTCCAAAGGCAATAAAATCCATCAATTTAAAATAACCAACAATGTTGTTTGGCAGAAACTGAATTGCTAGTCCCAACATGAGCAGGGTGCTGAGGGCTACCACCCAGTTGCTTTGGAGTTTGGTGTGTCTACACTTCTGTGTGTGATGTGATGACTAAATTTTTCTACCGCTTTTCTTTCTTAAAATTACTGGAAACTTAAATTCAGACAGCATGCCTGACAGTATTTAATGTCAACTTTATGAAATGCATAATTTATCTATTAAACCCGACTCTGTTCTTTTAGCCATCTGTTAGGGTACGTCATTTTCATGACGTGAAATCAAAGTCTTCATTTATTTAAAAAAAATTAAGAAATAAACACTATAGCCTATGACAGTGTCTTTCAGTTGTAAATTATCATTGGAAAATTCTATCATTGTGTTTTTGAATGCCATGGGGTTTAATTTGAATACAAAGATGATTGAGGTCATGGCTTTATTATAACGTACAGTCAGAGGAAACCGAGTAAAAGTTCCTTGAGGTGTCTGCATCCACTAACACAAATACAGTCCATGACTCTATGAGCTCATTTTGATGCCCTGAATATTCTGATAATTTAGTCAAAACAGCATCAAAATGAAAATGCAAAATATAAGATCTCATAAAGAACTTGTTGACATCTAAGATGGTGTTTGGGGGTCCCAGGAGCTGGTTGAATATACTTTCCAGAAAGCTGGACCACATCATGATGACAAGACTCATTATCTCTGAAGCCTTCCTAGTATTCAAGTCAGTAACGGAGTGAGAAGATAAGTCAGTATAATGTTTGCCACATAAATGTGAGAACCTGGGTTTGATCGATCCCCAGAATCCACAAAAAAAGCCAGGTGTGGTGGCACAGGCTTGTAGTCCCAGCTATGCTGAGATGGGTGACAGGGACAGGCACATCCCTGGAAGCTTGCTGGTCAACCAGCCTACCATATATTGGCTCCAGGCCAAAGACAAACCCTGTCTCAAACAAAAAGTGGAAGGTGCCTGAGGAATAACATCTGAAGTTGTCCTCTGACCTTAATGTTCACACGTGCACACCTGTATACACACATCGCACACACACACACACCCAAACACACACACATCGATAGTGATAAAAATCGAGATTGAAAGAGATAATGCACATTTGTATTCTGTGCACCCTTTCTGTCCCTCAATCCTGTGTCTTCCTCATTCCCCGGAAGCCTAACGTTGTCTTCACAAAATCTCTGCTTGGAAAGACCAAGGCCTTGGCCCTCCAAGTCTGAGTGTGGATTTAATCAACACATTTCTTTGTGGGGGTGATGTGCAGGGCAACCAGGTCTCATGTTTTTAAGTGCTTCCTTTGCATTCCTTTTATTTTCGATCCCACACACAGGTATTCCAGATATTAATAAATAAGTCCAGGGGAAAATGTTTTGTGAGGGGTACGGGTCGGGGGAGAGGCTCAGGGGCACACCAGGGAGGTGGTGAGCCCGAGGGACATTTCAACCCTGAACATCTGGAGCCTGAATCACAAGTGATGACAGCAAGCGTCGCACAATTATAAACTGCGCAGAGTTGAAAATTGATCCTGAATCAAACAACCGCTAATTTTCCTGGTCCCCTCTGGCAATCATCCTTTCAAACTATTCAGGGCTTTAAAATATGAAGGCAATGAACCTCTGGCAACCCATCTCTTCCCTTCACTCTTCTCCTTCCACCAGCCCCCCCTCCCCACAAACCCCTTCTGGTTGGCTATCTATATTCAAATTACATTCTTCAAGCTGCTCCCTCAAGAAGTTCGAGAAGAGTTGGTTTCCCCCACAATTGCTGCTAAACTCTAATTGCCTGCTGTATCTTTTGCCCCTTTTGGAATAAGTGTTGTTAGATTTGCCGCTTGGGCTAAGCCTCAGGAATCTGACCTGTCATTATACAAACTTCTAAAAATATCAGCTTGCACTTCACAGTTTCCACTTCAGTTTCACGTAATTCCTCTTCGAGGTGTTTTATTTGAACCTGCTAACCTGCTCTGAAGAAAAATAAAATTGCTAGCTGGCATTACCTGTCACTTGCTGTGTTTGTTACTTCCTCCTACAAAGGCCTCCTATGAGAACACAGGTCTCTGGGTGGTTGAATGAAAATGAAAAGGATGAAATGATGAGAAGCCTTATCGACACACACACCTCCCTTTGCTCCACCACAGCAGAGCATTTCTTGGTCCTTTTTCCAACTAGGGTGCTCTGGAAAGGCCAAAGTGATTGAAAATAAAAACAATCCAGCATGCAACACTGTTTTGGACTGCTTCGTGTTGCTATAACAGAACACTCAAGGTTAGATGATTCTGTCTCTCAGTTCTGGACAATGGGAAATCCAGTGCCAAGGGGTACGCATACAGCAGGGTCTTTCTTGCTGCGTCCTCACATGGTGTAAATCAAAAGGGCAAGAAAGATAGGTGGGGGAAGGCTGAAAAAAGGGAGAGGGAGAGAAGGGGCGTGTCCATCCTCACCCTCTAGCAGTAACCCACAGCCAGCATAAATACACTGCTCCCTTAATACAACATTAAACCATCTTAGATGACCTAATCACCTCTTAAAGATTCCACCTTTAGATATGCTTGCATTAAACTTCCAACACATGGGCTGTGGTGAGTGCATTCAAGCCATTGCAAGCACCTAGCTATCAAACACCTGCATTGTCTGGTTAATGTCAGTGGTTAAGAGAGCCTCTAGTAGGATATTCTACCATGCCTCCTTGACCCACATCAGGCTGAAGATTCAACCATATGTCACAGGTGTTACCACCTAGTGTCCAGGTCCTACTTTGGGGCCCTGTCCTGGTGATTTAGGTCTTAACCTAAGGCTTGTTACTGCTCCTCCCATCGAGGTCCATCCCTGCTCGGGAACCTGCTATGACATGTTGCTCACAGGGCAGAACAGGGTGCAGTGCTTTTCTCTTTTATGTCCAACTCAATAAATATGTTCTGAGTATCTCAACATAAGTCTGGGTAGACTGGATAATGAGACACGGGTTATGAATGAAGTTACTTACATCTGAAGTTCTTAGTTTGGAAGATGAAAAGAATTCAGGAGACAGAAGGTGTAAGATCACTGGCAGAAAAACAGTGATGGATTTCCTTAGCACACTAAATGGTGCACTCAAAAATGGTTACAATGGCAAATTTTATGTTGTATGCATTTTAACATAATTTTTAAAAATTTAAGCACCCACAATATGGTAGATGTAGGAAACTTGCAGTAGAGGACGGAGATGAATGAGCAGGTAACTCCAATATTGTGTATTAACAGCTTATAAAGGAGACTTTCCTAAAGCCCTGTGATTGAGGACTCAGCCCCCACAATCAAACATCACAGGTAGGACTCACGGTCTTTGAAGAGTCCCTAAAGGAGATGATGTCAGCAGGTGACATCAGACACCAGTTCATAGGCGACACTTACTAAGAGATGTCGAAAGGGTTCATCTGTGAGGAAGAGAGAAGGCACACTGTCAGTTCTGTGGCATGTAGACAGATTTGTGCGGAGAAGCTCATCTTCCTATGGGCAGGCAGGGTGTCCTTGTCCTCCACGCTATCAAGGAATCTTAAAAAGCACCAGGTGTTAATGAATTGGGAGAGCTGGCAAGCTGGAGAGACCGAGCTCCGACATCCTAGCTGGGAGCTTGCTGCACCAAGGGACCCACAGGCTCTTTTGGATGCTATCTGGTGAACAAACCACAGAGGGAGTGAACACAAGAGAGCTACGTCTAGGACTCTAAAACTCGGGGCACATAGCAATCCACAGTGCTCCTTGCTTGTTGTCTAGAGAGTTTGCATGCCGCTCTAGCCATCCAAACCATCTGAACTTGAAGGCAATGTACTCTAGTCTCAGGAAGAACATGGAACAAATTCTTCTTTTTCCAGTTCTCAGAGGGCCAGGAAGAGAGAAGAGAGCAGGGTCCTGCGACTCCAGGTGAAGAGACGCAGTGCTACGTCCAGCCCGGATGACTGACCACGCGGAGTCCCACTGGAAGACTTTTCATGACCCCACCCGGCACAGAACTTTCCTACCGTGCCCTACTCAGAGACATCAGGCTCCCCCCTACCACATTGCTTAAGGCTTCTTAGGCTTAGCCATTCCTCTGGGCGCAGTTTCTAACCTCTCTCTGTTCTTTGCCATGGCTCCCACCCTGGGTCATAGAGGTGCTTTTCAGCATGTTTTTCAGAGCACTTAGCCCCCCACCAGAGATGCCCTATGCAAATGACTGCTGAGTCCTTCCTCATGCCTCTCATGTATCCCCTCTTCTGGTCTAATGGTGACTATTTTTTTAACCTCTTTTTACCAATGGGGAAATTTAGAGTCAGAGTGACTGAAAACCTTGCTGATTTATCCAGATAAACTAAATGACTCTCTTTCAGCAAAAAGTGTTAGCAAAATGTGATGGTTAATCTCCATTTTCAGCCTCACTATATTTGGAAATCACTCAGGACACAGCTGGGATTATGCCTTTGAGGGCATTTCCACAGAGTTTGTGCTGAGCAGTTAAACTCTGACTGCAGGCTCCTGACTCCATGAACTCAGCCTTGCCTCCACTATGCCCGACTGTACCTTCTCAGACTGTGAGCCAAAATAAACCATCTTCCCATGTTTCTCTTGTCGAGTATTTGGTAACACCAATTAATGACTAATACACATAGCATATGCGGTACTTGGGACTGAAAACAGAAAGTGATTTAAGGGCAAATGTTTACATAATACCATGTAGGGGCTGGAGAGATGGCTCATCGGTTAGAGTATCAACTGCTCTTGAAGAGGACCTAGGTCCAATTCCCAGCAACTACATGGTGACTAACAACTGTCCATCTATAACTCTAGTTCCAGGGGGATCCAACACCCTCTTCTGACCTCCGTGGGTCATTGCACAGTGTGAGTGAACTTACATACATGCAGGCAATACACTCGTCCACATAAAATAAAAATAAAAATAATAAATAAAATATTAAAAAATACTATATCATCCTACCATCGAAATACAAAATTAACAGCATTAATTTGAGGAAGGTGTTTTTACTTATCTGCCCAAGCTAAATTCTGACATTTTCTAAAAGATTCTCTGGGAAAGGAATTTACTGCTTCATCTCAGAATTTGCATACTTTGGAACACATGTGTAGCATTGGGCCTCCTTCAGGATGGCCAAAAGTTCAGAACACATGTGTAATATGAACCTGCACAACTCCTAAGATAACTTTTAAATACTGATAGTGCAACATGTGGTGGTACATGCCTGCACTCTCAGCTACTTAGGAATGTGAGGCAGGAGGATCATAAGTTAAAGGCCACCTGGAGTAACTTACCCAGATCCCATATCAAAATATAAGTCAAAAGGGGCTGGAGAGGTAGCTCGGCAGTAATGCATTTGCCCAACATGCATGAGACTTGGTTTTACACACTCAGTACTGGAAAAAAGTAATGACAGGTATTAGCAATCTTTTTTATTGCTTTTGAAAATTTCTTACAATATATTTTTATGATATTGAGAGCCCCTCCCCTACCTACATCCACCTTACAGGCCCCCTTTACCAGATTTTATGTTCTCTGTCATATATATCACGTTCCATTGAGTCAAACTTGTATCCCCAAGTGTCCTTCAATGTGGGTCCATCCACCGGACACTATTTAGTGTCACACCCTTAAAGAAAACCAAATCTTCCTCTCCCAGCAGTCATCAGTTACCAATAGTTCCTCAGCTAAGGTTGGGGCTTCTTATCCACTTCTGTGCTGGGATTTTGTCTGACTTGAGCCTGCATGGGTCTTGTGCATGCTGTGAGTTCCTATGAGTAGCTTCCCATATGTCTGGAAAACTCTGTTTCCTGTGGTCATCCCCGACCTCTGGCTCTTACAAGTTTTTCCACCCTCCCTTCCATAATGGTCCCTGAACACTGGGTGACAGAGGTTTGATATAGATGTCCTACTCAAGGACAAGGACTCTGCAGTCCCCTCCTCTGCACTTTGGCAAGTTGTGGCTCTCTGGTTAATCACCATCTGTTGCATGAGGAAGCTTCACTGGTGGGAGTTGAGAGATGCATCGATATTCTTTCTGCCCCCTCATCTGCTGTGTTCTCTGAGCCTTAGATGTGGAGATTGCACTGTAGATGTGTCACTTAGGAACGGGCACCTCACAGACACTTACTTTCTGTGTTTAACCAGTTGTGGAACTCTGTGATAATCTCCATCTGCTGCAAAAAGATGCTTCTTTTATGAGTGGTGAGAGGTTCTTGTCTGAGTAGGTGGGAGCTCTCTAGCAGTGTGAACCAGCCTAGTCCTAGAGCAGAAGGATGACACCTGGTTGGGTGGGTTCTGGCTAGCTAAGCAGGGTTGGTATTAACAGTTTTTTTTTTTTTCCTTGATGTTGTCTGATTAGGACAAAAAGACATAACAAAAGGATTTGCAATTTTCAATTTAATCTTGGTGTCCTAAAATGGAGCCTATGTTCACTAACTGGTGAGAGAGATACTGATATAATCTAGATGTGTACAGGAAGTCCTAGAAAGTTTTAAATACTGACACTTAGGGCATTTTCATAGCTGATAAAATGTGGTTATTACAATAATCAATAACAGTGAGATACAGAATATCTGACCTGCTTGTTTTAGACAAGAAATATAGAGAAATAACAAGACTAATAATGGTACAATCATTGAGTGCTTTTGATGTTAATGTACATGTATTATGCATATACATATTTACGTATTAAATTTATTAGGACCTCAACATTCCCCCCAAGAAATAGAATTATTACTCTCATTTCACAAATAAGATAACTGAGAATGATAGCTTTCTAGTACTGTAACAAAGACTTGGAGTGAAGCCCACATAAAGGAAGAAACGTTTACTTGGTTCAACGTTTCCGTTCACAGTTCCTGGCCTTTTGCCTTAGGATTGGTGGCTAGGTAGCACATCATGGGAAGTGTAGGGTGGATGAGACACTCACCTCATGGCTGCTAAGTGGCAGGATGAAAGGAAGGAAGGGAGCCGGGCTCCCTCTACTCCCTTGAGGAAATCCCACAAGACCCTAACTTGCTTTCATGAAGACCACATGATAAGCGCTCCACAGCCTCCTAATAGGATCATGGGTATTGCGGGGAGGGGGGTATTTAAGATCCAAATTATAGCACTGAGGTAGTGAGAGCTTACCTAACCTGAGCTAATCAACAAGGAGACAAGACTTGAATCCAAGTCCTGGTTAGCTCCTAAGCCCTGATTCTTAACAACTTCAACATATAGCAAAATTGTGTGTGTGTATGTGTAACAAAATTTTCACATAAGATATGAAGAAAATACCTCAACTGTTAGTTTAATGCCACCCCTTTTTTTTAAAAAAAGAAACTATACCTGAAGGAGTTAAAAAAATCTCTGTGATTAAATACTGCCTCATTGAAACTTGGTAACCACAAAATACAGGTGCCAAAGGCTCTCTGAAAAGTTTAAAGCATTGCACAAATGTTAGTACTACTAATTTTATTGGCTTGAAATACCATTCTTTTTAAACAGTCCCTGAATAGATGACATTGATACTCCAAATTCAGAACTGAGTTTAGCTTGTCCAAATAACATTCAACATGAAGTACTCTTGGAATGCCTTACGTGATTTCTCCTAACCCTTCCCAGACTAAAACCCTTATTTTATGATGTCAGTCAGAAAGATGATACTGGAGGGGAAAATGGTTTCCAATTATTTTTACTAAAAACAATAACTCTATCAAATCACCTACCATTTGAGATTGAAGTCATTATAAAGCCTGGCTCTTTTCTCAAATCAAATATACCTTCCAAGAATGAAGTCTTGGCATTAGTGATATGCCAAGGAATATACCAAGTCCCCGAAGAGGATCTCTAAGACAGAGTTCCACCAGAGCATTCCATTCAAGATTCAAGATGGCACCGGATGCAGTGTGCCTTCTGTGAACTACCATACTCATCCAAAGGTATTCTTTTCCAGTAGGTTTTCTTCCTAAAAACCCTATAGTGCGTAATATACTTATTTTAGACATTTCCCACAAGTGGTCCCAGTGTTAAAACTCCAGAGCTGTGCCACTGTTCTACATAGAAGAAGGTCTTAGCAAACAATTGGCAGTGTGCTGTGCTCAGAGTCAGAACTGTAAGCTGACCTGGTGAACCCTCACCCCACCCCCACACTCCAACATTTAATATCCTGAGCTACAGGACAGCTAATGATGCTTGTGTTAGAAACAGCCAGGACAAAGGTCAGCTAGTGAGGAATGTCCCTAGGACCCTGCTCGGCCAGCTCAGTGGGGCTGATGCTGAAGGGCGTGATGAGAACCAAAACTGAAAGCCGCAAGTGTTGGAGCCCTGTTATCTGAGCCAATGTAAACACCGAACCACAAATACTTCCCCTTCCTCCTCCAGGATCCAAATGTCAATTGCTTCCAGCTTCAAAGTTCGGAATCTCTACCACACCTCCCTTTGATTCCAGCCTGCTTGGAAAGAGAACAACAGGCTTGACTCCATCTGTGTGGTAAAACAGACTCTCTCTAGCCTAGTAAATAGAAGATGCTAGGCGTGCCCCGAACCTGGATTGCTAATTCACCCTAGAGAAAATTCTGGCCATCTACCAAGCGACCACACAAAACAACAGGTCAACCTCTCAAAAGGCCACCCTCTAGGTGGGTGGGACCCAGAACAAGCTTGACTGGGATGGCTGAAGGAGTACAAAGTGTGTCACAGTGCTGAGCTGAGACGCCATTGGTGTACTGGCTCCACCTGGGAACTTGAGGGGCAAAGCAGTTTCCAGTTTTCCTTGCTCTTCTGCCCAACTGACACATTCTTTTGGCCGACACCCCTGGACCATATTTTACCATCCCTTTTTATTAGCAAACTTATCCCAGCCCTTCAGCATAAAAGTCGCTGACCTAATGATCCACTGTGATCAGTCTGCCAAATGTTCAGCCCGCTCTAAGTACTTTCTGGCATTGGTATTAGTGTGCTGAACAAATATTTTTGGTCATCTATATTAGTTTATGTGCCGTGCCTCTTCCTGGGGAGATGTAAAGAAACATTTACTCACGCCAGACAGGGCAGCAACAGACCAAAGAAAGAATCCCAGCCAAGTTCAGCTTGGAGGACCAACTAGTTTATTGGGATTACTTATAGGAACATGGGTGAATCTTGAGCAGCTGCATTACCAAAAAGTCCTGCTCCTGGTATAGATGACTCAGAAGCAGCTACACCACTGAGCAGTCCCAGCCACCCCCACCAGTCAACTTCTACCTCCTGTATACTCATTACACACATACCGCAAGACCACAGGGATCTGGAGCAGAAGAGCAGAAGGGATGGGTAACTGGAACCTCAGGTGAGGGCCTGATGACCCTCCTTTCCCACCTTCCATGAGGGAATGCTAGCATCCTCAGTATGGCCACCATAGACCTAGCTATCACTGCAATGTGCTGCTTACTTCAACGCCAGGAATGCACCATCGCCATTGTTCTTCATGACTGCATTGCTCATTTTGTTGCACCCAGAGGAAAGAGCTCCAGGGGTCTGTTTCCTGTTGCTATAACAAAACACTGGAAGCAGGGCAGTTTGCAAAAAAGAGTAGTTTAGCTTGCAGTTTTGGCTCCCTGGTTGGGTCATGTCATGGTGAATGTCATGAGGGGAGTGCATGAGAGAGGGAAAGGTCACATGATGAGACAGGAAGCCAGAAAGGGTCAGAGTTCAGACTTACTCTTTTAGAACAACCTTCTCATGAGAAATAACCAGGGTCCCATGAGAACGGCTTCAAGTTCTCCTGAACACAGTGCTTCCCCACCCCCATGACCTAACCAACTCCAACTAGGCCCCGCCTATTAAAGGTTCTCAACACCATGAGGACAAGGCATCCAACACATGACCCCGAGAAGGACACATTCAAACCATGTCCCAACCTTCCACAACACCATCTTCTTGCATTTTAAGCACTATGATGCAGTCCGGGATTTGCATCTGCCTGTTATCTAAGGGTATCCCATTTCCAAACCTAACCCAGCAAACGTGACTCTGAGGCCGCAGATGGACAGCCACACTCCTTTTTCAGGCGTGCTCCAGGTTTGGACAGCTCTTTGGCCGCTCCCCCATAGTGGGGTGATGGTGGAGGAGGAGGGCGTGGGAGGTAGAGATAGGAGCAGAACCCTTTAAAATAAAGAGCTGGCCAACCCTAGCCTTTCTGGGTTGTAAGCTCACCTTGCCCCTCCGCTCGCCCTCAGTCCAGCGGGTCTCCGACGCTGCCTTCCCTCCACTGCTCTGATTCCTATATCATTTCCATAACAAGCTTTTTTTCCCCCCAGCTCCCAGGCCATATTTTCATGATCCATAATTTCCCTCGGGTTCATAGGTTGGAATTTGACCTCTGATTTCACAGGGCTCTGGTTCCTGGCAAGGAAGAGAATGCTTCTTGTGAGAGCAGCTTAGAGCTAATGGCTGCGGCGCTGACCCTTCCCGGCACCCGTGCCTATCCGCACGTTAGCGCCCCACAGTTTTGTGCATTTTCGGAAGTGAGAAACTGTTTGGTCAAGGCCTCCTTCTGTAGGACTCACAGGCAAATGAACAGTGGTAGGAGAGGAGAGAGTGCGGCCTTCAGGGTCTGATGGGCTTGGATTCCAATTCCATTTTAATCTCAGTTTGGCTGTGTGTCAAGGGAAAGACCGGCTGGTCAGGCCTCAGCTTCTTCTGTGAAACCGGTGGATAACCCCCCACCCACCTCAGGAGCGTTTGTAAAGAAAAGAAGGATAACTGGTCTATAGCACGAGGCAGGTTTACTTTTTTTCTTGTCTCGCAGTACTTTTCTGCTTCTGGGTCCTCCCGCTATGCCTCTGCCTAGTCCCGTCCTACGTGACTCAGAGTCATGTGTTTGCTGATCCTTACCAGTCAGGCTTTACACATCCCCCATATCAGTTACATAGCCTCCTAGAATCCCACCCTCCGCCATGCTGTCAAACATCCCTTTCTGTGTTTCTAGAGTGTTCTAGGTATTTCCAAATTCTATTCAGATTTCTTTGCTCTTTACCTACTCTCCATCCCTTTTCTGTCCTGGAGGCAGGAATGCCCTTGACTAGAGCAGCTATTCAAGAACCACAGAAAGGGAAGACGGGAGGAAATGAGCTGATGGTGAACTTGAAGAGGGAGTAGAGATGACTCATAGATCGCTCACCTGGACCACAATTTCCGTGATGGTATAGACGATTTAGACTTTGGTTTTTGCTGTAACTCTGGGGTATGTAAATGCTTGATGTATAAACATTTCCACATCCCCACAAGTGTTTCCAGTGGGGAACTTATAACCAAAGCCTAAACTAGAAGTTGCACTGAAACAGAGAAACCATTGGAAAAGCCTGTAAAGATTGCTGGTTTGGGTTATGTCGCTTTTTTGTTTATTAACTTATGCATGCTTTTATTTTTACAGTTGTCCTTTGGGTCAAAGAAAACTATCAGTCCCCCAAAGCACTGTCATTTTCTTTTTGAACCCCAGAGCTCTATTGGTAGAAGTCTAAAAATCATGGTTGTTACCACTGTATTGCACTGAAATATTTCCAATGTAAGAGGTAAGTTAGTTCTTTAAAAAATAAATTTAGAATAATAGTCATTTATAACCATCAATCATATTAGCCAAGAAGTAAAGAGAAGGGGAAATGTATATGCTAAATTCCTCATCTAAAGTGGGAGGGGGAAGGAGGTAAAGTTTCACCAAAAACATCAGCACCAGGAAGCTGTAGAATAAAATGTACTTTGGGCTTAACTTCCAGGCCTCCCAAAAGTTGTTTCCAAGTGTTTGCTGGGCTAATAAAGGCAAAAGAAGCAGACAAAGCCTTAAGACCAGGAAAAGAACAATCACTAGGCAGCCTAGTAGCCGAGGCTGTGACATGCCCGATTTCACTGCAAAGCCTGAGGCCTGGTCTATCACTATGAGGCATAGTTCTGGGGAGTCCTTGGGACAGTCATTTCAAAACCATGCCAAGAAGAGAGTAACAGAGAAAAATGTCCACCCGCTCAAAATGTGTCAAAAACATAAAGTCCCAACAAAAGATAGAATAGGAGAAAGACAACAATCTAAATATCAACCAACTGCAGATAGAAATAAAATAACAGAAAATTCTGAAACAGCATTTAGAGCAAATATAGTAAGGATCTCCAAAGAGCTGAGTGAAGAAATGGGGTCTACAAGGATCTGGAGAGATGCTCGGCAGCTGAGAGCGCTGGCTGCTCTTCTATAGCACCTGAGTTTTGTTCCCAGCACCCACATCCAGTGGCTCACAAATGCCTGAAGCTCCAGCTCCTCAAGATCCAGTATCTTCTTCTGATCTCTGTGGACACCCGCATGTATATGCACACACACACACACACACACACAAACACACACAGACAGACACACACACATAAACAAAAAAGCTTTAAAAGAAATAATATCCACAATAACACAATTAAGAAATAAAACAGAAAAATTTAAAGTATAAGTGGACTTTTTAATTGAAATCTGAAAGTTGAAAATTATAGTAATCGATCTGATAAACTCAGTAACAGGGGAATCTCTCGACTGGACATGAAGTGAGAATTTGTGGATTGGACCGAACTAGAAAACGTGTTTCTCCTCAGTGCACATAGAGGCCCAGGGTTAAGAACTGCAGGAAAGAAGGTCAATATATTGAGGATTTCTCACACCCACCAAGCAGGAGTTCCAGGGAGAGAAGCTGGGAGAAAGATGGAGAGAGAACCCTCAAGGTGCGGTAGCTGAGACTGTTCCAGCATTGAAGAAAGTCACGAATCCGTGGGTTATGACTGTGCACCCAAATCGAGAAAGATAAAGAAAAGGAAACCAGTGATGCTAGAAGGTACAGGATGTAAAAGCATTTTAGGAACACAAATATTCACAGCTGACCTTCAAGAGCTTCAGAGCAAAGCGGGCTGACTGTCCTTCTGGCCCTATGGTAGGGAAGGTTTTCCTAAACCACACACTAAGACAGT
The DNA here is from genome assembly GCA_035773235.1 of Eospalax fontanierii. Taxonomy (NCBI): domain Eukaryota; kingdom Metazoa; phylum Chordata; class Mammalia; order Rodentia; family Spalacidae; genus Eospalax; species Eospalax fontanierii. The sequence continues at coordinate 53,200,817 of CM069542.1, read as the reverse complement.
GAAGACTGACTGGTAAGTACACTAGGAATCTTTAAAGGCGGTTCATGGTGGTTTATGCTTCAAGTCTAAGCCCTAAGGAAGCATGGGCAGGAGGATTGTTGTGAGTTTGAGGCCAGCTAGACTACATAGTAAGTTCTAGCCCAGCCTGAGCTACAGTGTGAGGTCCTGTCTCAAAACAAAAATCCACAAAAACTATTTTAATTGAGAATGTTTATAAATGTCTGTACATTAATGAGAAAAAAATGATCCAGTTATTAAAAATGGAAGATGTTCTGAATTCCATAGGAAAGAAAAATTTATGTTTCATAAACAATGAACAAAGAGATCCAGCCACACTAGTAACTAAAGAAATTCAAATTAAAACAAAAAGGTGCCACTTTTTATTGATTTGATTTGTAAAAACCAAGCACATCTGATTAGATTGAATTTAGATAAAACATGTCAAGAGAATCCTATGTATAAATTGATAGTCGTTTCATAAAACAAGTTGCATTATAATATAAAATCTTATACCCCACAAGAATGTAATTTCACTTTTAAATACAGAGTGAAGAAAAGCTTTAGTATCTATGTCTCAAAGGATATGATCAATAATCTTATAAAGGCACAATTCATACCATAAAAATTCCTGAAAATAGCCTAAATGTCCACTGGCAGGGAAAAGTCGAATTGTTATATTCAGAAAATGGAATGTTTAATTGCAGAGAAAAATGAAACAACTAATCACATACAACACCCAGGGTGAATCTCCAATTGTGGTGAGAAAAAGAAAATCCCCAGGCTGGGTGTGGTGATGCAGTCCTACTAGAAAGGCTGAGACAGGAGGATCACAAATTCAAGAGCCTAGGTAATTTAGACATTGCGTCAAAATAAAAAAGGTTAAAAGATGGTTGAACATATAACTCATTGTTTGCCTGGTGTGTAGGCAAGACCCTGAGTTCGAGTCTCAATATAAAAAATGTCCCCAAAATGTCACATGTCGGGTATGAAAAATAAAGTGGAAGGAATTTGGTTAATAACCTGAACAGAAACTTGCAATTATTTCTTAAAGGACCCCACTAGAGAACTCTCCAAGAAGACATAAAAAATATCAATAAAACTAAAAATTTTATGTTTAGAGATGCCAGAAAACAAAACAAAACAAAAAACCCCAAAGCATGTTTTGGAGGAAATGGATAACTCAGTATTCCAGAGTTCAAAACTTTCAAATTAAGGAGGAAATAACATTGACCTCCCTCCACCACTGAACACTACAGAGCATCACAGCCAAAGTGATATTTGCAAAATCTTCCAGGAAAAAGAAACCAGTGGCTGTGTGGCTGTCGAGATGGTAGCTGAGCAGGTAAAGACCGTTGCTGGCAAGCCTCATGACCTGAGTTAGATCCCCAGGACTCACATGATGGAAGGATAGAACCAACTCCCAAAAGTTGTCCTCTGACCTCCGCCTGGGCTCAGTGGCACACTCACATCCCCTCCCCCAAATCAACATAATAATTTTGTTTAAAGAAGCTGGATCATTGATGAAGAACTGAGAGCTCATTTGACACCAGACGTTTAAACTGCAGCACCAAGGCAGATGGCAGTGAAGAAATATTTTCAAAACGTTGAGAGAAATTATCTTAAAGCCTAGAATTCTCTATCAACAGAAGCATCCTTTTAGATATAAGCATGCAATGAGGCCAGTTTATGCGTGAACAGCCTTGCTGCAAATATCGCATTGGAAATAGTCCTGAGAACACATTCCAGCTAGATAAGTGATCAATTCCACAGCATAGTGTAAGAAAATGAAGGATCACAGATTATCCAATACCCACTGCAGCCTGGAATTAAAATTCCAGATAATATCAGCAAAATAAGGAAGGGATGGGGCAAGGAAGGAGAGCGAAGAATGATAAATAATCTCACATATGCATTGACATGCACAAATTCTAAGGAAAAAATTAGCTAATTAGACTCCATGTGTACATCCTGATCGATAGGGCTTATCTGAAGTAAGGTGAAATAACATCAGAAAAATCTGTTAATTCGCCTCATTAAAGATAGATGTGGAGATGAACTGCTGCATGTGAATGAAAATATTTAGTTCATATTTAAACACTTTTATTATTCCATTTATTTAGTGTGTGTATGTGTGCTCATGTGTTTGTCACTGTACATGTGTGGAGGTCAAAGGACAACTTACAGGACCTGGTTCTCTCTACCATGTGGGTCCCAGGGATCAAGCCCAGCTCTTCAGGTTGGAGGCAGCCACCTCTACGTTTGAAGCCAGCTCTCTGGTCCCTTAGCGTGTTTTTACATTTCTTATGTATATGTGTCAGTCTCTGCATGTATGTATGTGTACGATATGCATGCCTGGTGCCCTGCCTGGAACTGGAGTTACTGGCAGTTGTGAGCTGCCTGATGTAGGTACTGGGGACCAAACTTGGGTCCTATGGAAAAGCAGTGAACACTCTTAGCCACTGGGCCATCTCTCCAGCCACTTAGCTATAGCTATGATTTTTAAAGCCTCTTGAAGAATTAGACATAAAGGGAGCATCTGTGTCTTTATCAAACCTCAAAGCAAACTTCCCATGCAATGAAGGCTCTTAGAAACACATCCTTTTAAGACAGGGACTGAAACAAGCACTTTCTCCACTGTGGCCTCTTCAAACAGCATTGAGAGTGAAAGGTTGAAGATTAGGAAAGGAAGAGTCAAAATCCTCACTACGTGTTGATCATCCATGTGGAAGAACTAACAGGAGCTGTTAGAACGGACAGGAGACTCCAACTATACTCCTGCTGTGCTCTTCTGGGTCAGCAACATCAACTGAAAGTAAGCTAGAGAGGCCAGAGAGATGGCTCAGTGGTTAAGAGCACTGGCTGCTCTTGTAGAAGTCTTGAGTTCAAGTCTCAGCACCCACATGGTAGCTAACAACTGTATGTAGCTCCAGTTCCAGGGGATCCAATGTCCTCTTCTGTCCTCGAGGGCATTGCACAACACTGGTTCACTTACATACATTCAGGCAATACACTCATACACATAAAAATAAAAACAAATAAATAAGTAAATTAGAAAGCTAAGAATCATTCATAACAGATTTTGTAAAATATCTGGAATTCATATAACATGTAGACACAATTTTACAGGAAATAATGGGGAATTTGAATGAAATTAAGCGGTTTACCATACTCCTGGATGGCATTCCAGTAATTACACATTCTGCAAGCCATACTGTGTTAGAGAATAAAGTAAGTAAAGAGTCCCTCCATGGCAATAACAACAGGACAAGATCCCCAGACATAAATGTCATTCTAAAAATTGCTGGATGCCATATAGAGACAACTTAGACTAGAACCTTATCTCTGGATAGATAGAAGAGATCTTGTAAGTTGTCAGTCACTGTTTAATGTATGAATCTTAATGAGATTCCAATAAGTCCTGGAAGAACTGTTTTTGGAACTTGAGTAAACTATTTTAGAAGTTTTCTCTAGAAGGACAAGGAGTGGTAGTAGATCATCTAAGAAGAAGAGTAAAAAGGCAGACTGATGCAAGTGAATGTTTGTAGATACTACAATTCCACTTTAATAAAAACATCCCCTCAGACAGTGGTATGTGTAAGGATTTAATGTATGATAAAAAGTGATGCTTTAAATTGCTTCGAAAAAGAAATTATGAATTAGGCAATAACAGCAAAACAAGAAGATTCCCTATTTGAGAAAAATAGAGTCTTGACTCCCGTCTCATAACATCGTCAGTATAAACTACAGGTTGAGTGAAAGACCAAAACATTTTAAATGAGGGTTTTAAAGGAATGGCAGCTCCGTGAAGGGAAAGAATGGTGTTTCTGAGAATGTGGAAGTCTCCTGTACACACACTAAGTGCAGACGAAGCACAGGGTGTGTGAAGACAGGGGAAATATAGGTGAAATTATGGTAAAAGACTCATCCCGAATCTGTTAATAGCTCTTCATACATGTTGGAGAAAAAAACCACCCCTTTAGTAAATGGTGCTGGAAAAACTGGATATCCAAACGCAGATGACTGAAACCAGGTCCCTGTCTTTCATTCTGAACACAAATCAACTGAAAATGGATCAGACCTTTTAATGTAAGACCACATGCTTTGAAAGTACCTGACACAGGGCAAGTGCTTCTAATTATTGGCCTAGGCAAAGATTTCCCAGATAGGACTCCATGAGCTCAGGGAATAAAAGCAAGAATTGATCAGGGGACTGCATCAAATTAAACAACTTCTGCACAACATACGCAGCAAACAACAGGGTAAAATGTCAACCTGCACAAAGGAGGAAAATCCTTGAAGATATTCATATGAGAGGGGATAATCTAGAATATATAAAGCACTCAAAAGTTAACAGCAAAAGAATACAGAACCAGTCAAGAACTAGAATAAACAGCATGGTTGCAAATATCTGCAAACCCAACAGTGGGAAGGTTGAGGCAACAGGACCCTGCGTTCAAGGTTAGCCTGGACTGCATTGCAAGCTTAAGGCCAGCCTGGGCTACATCACAAGACCCTGTCACAACCAAATAAATGTTTAAAAACTTGAACATTTTTCAAAAGAAATATAAACGGCCAATAGATTCTAAAATGCTCAGCTTCACTTGGGATTGTTTCTAGTTCCAGGAGTCACAGCAGAAGAGGAAGAAGAAAGATTATAGAGCTAGCAGAGGTAGATGACACAGAAAACTGTTTTCCAGACAGTTTGTCAGTCACTCCTATGAACTCACAGAGATGGTGACAGCATGCACAAGGCCCACGTAAGCTCAAGCCAAACAAAACCCCAGAATAGATGTGGGAAAGTGGATTGAAGCTTCAACCCTACCTGAGGAAGTATTGGCAAAAGATGGCTGTTGGGAGAAGGAGAGTCAGTCTCCTTTAAGGGTGACACAACTCTTGGTAGTTGACCAAACTCCAGTGCATAAATCCATACCAAAAGGCATTTGAGAACACAAATTTGACACCATAGGCCTGTGTGTGTGTGTGTGTGTGTGTGTGTGTATGTGTGTGTGTTTTAGAACACATGAAATTAGAGGGGGATATGAGGTACAGATAACAGAGGAAATCTAAAAGAATCTAAATATGATTAAAATACATTATATGAAATTCACAAAAATTCAGTTAAAAAGCTATTACAAATACTCAACTTCTTTAGTCATCATGAAAATGCAAATCAAATATACACAGAGATTCTGTCACATCCCAGTCAAAACAGTTATTATCACAAAAAAAACAAAGAGCTGAGACAGATGTGGGGAAACAGGAACCCTTATATATGGCAGATAAGAATGTAAATTAGACCAGCCACTATGGAACTCAGTATGAAAGGGCCTAAAAAATTGAAAGTAGACCTACCATATAATCCAGCTAGACCCTCCTGAGTGTATATATCCTAAGGAAGTGAAGTTCTCGTACAGTTGAGACCCCTGTATACACATCTGTATTGTGTGCTACTCAAAATAGCCAGATACTGAAGCGGCTTAGGTTCCCATTAACAGAGGAGTAGATAAAGAAAACATGGGACAGAAAACAGAGTATTATTTGGCCATAAGAAGAATAGACTCATATCATTTGCAGCACACTGGATGCCACTGGAAGTCTTCGTGTTAAATGAACCAAGCTAGCCACATGTTTTCTTTCAAATGTGGAAACTTAAAATGATGACCAAAATGTGGAAGAGAAACAAACAGAGAAGGGTTAGGGAGCAAGGATGGGGACAGGAAGAGGGGCTTTGAACAATATACGATATATACATCTGTGAAAATGTCACAGAGAAACGCATTCATCTGTATAGTAAACATGAGTTAATAATCTATTAAAATGAGTTAAATAGCTGTCAATACTAAAAGAGAAAATAACATAATCTGCCAAGTATCAAGAGAAGAAATAGAAATGACTCAGAAGACAGGAGGACACTTAGCAAACAGGTACTCAGGAAAATCTAAATTAAGCAGCCACTAGGTGTAACATGAAGAGAATATGGGAAGGCCAAGCCCAGCCCTGTAATCGCAGCACTCAGAAGGCTGAAGGAGGACTGGCATGAGTGCAAGGCCAACCTGGGCTACATAAGACTTCTAGCACATCCTGGGGTTACATCACAAAATCCTGTCTCAATAACAGAAAAAGGAAATGGAGAAATCAAATATTTAACGTGAGGATGATGGAACTATGAATTGTTTAAAAACTAAGCAGTGCCCAAGCAAGATCAAAAGTCCTCTGTGAAACTGTGGAAATGTTTAGAGGAAACTAATGAGCCCATGGCATTCTTTGACCCAGCGATTCCATGACGAGAATTCACTACAACAGCATGAGACAGGAACTAAAGCTCTGGGCACACACATGTTGGTCACAGAGTTCCATATAATTATGAGTGTTCCAAATGAGTCAGTGGCCACCTACCCCAGACTGGCTGCATGTTGTGTGATATGCTGATGTGTACACCAGCCATTTCTCCCTCATTGCCGTGACAGAGTCCCTGGCAAGTAGAGCTCCAGGAGGAAGGCCTTATCTGGGCTAGAGTCGAGGTTCCGATCCATCATGGCAGGGAAGTCATGGTGGCAGGACTGTGAGGCAAGTGGCCACATTGCATCCACAGTCAGGAAGTGGAGAGAGATGAATCATGAGGTGGTGCTGAGGATTCTTTCTCCTTTTCTATTCAGTCTGGGACCCCACTCTACAGGGTGGCACTGGTCACATTCAGGATGTGTCTTCTGTCCTCAGTTAAATTTCTCCAGAGACCCTTTCATACACACACCCAGAGATGTGCCTCCTACATGATCCCAAATTCATCAAGTGGATAATCAAGGTTAACCATCACATCAGTGAAAGTTACATTCTGTTAAAAATGTTTGAAACACATAAAAATATCCTGAAGCTATTAAGAGAAGGAAAACAAATTAGAAGATACTATTATCCCACACTGGGAAAAGCAGTCTAAAAGAATGCGTGCCAGAACATTAAAAGATTCCTATTACAGAAAGGGCCTTAATCTTAAATTCAACTTCATAGTTCCCAGCACTTTGAAAACTTTCTACCATGAACATAAATTTGTTTTATGACAAAAAATATGTAATGAGGGTTAGTTTTATAAATTATATTGGAAAGTGGAAATATAAATTTGTTGTCTCTTTCCACCAATGTATTCATATTGAAACATATTCAAGCAAACCATAGCTTGGGGAAGCAGTAATAGTCTATATACAGCGAGCCTGGTGGAGTACAAGCCTGTCGCTTGCTTGGCATCTATTTTTATTCTGTCTATTTCAGTAATTGGCACAGGTGTTCAGGGGGGACCAATAGTCATAAACTCCAGCAATGGATCCAGTAGCCCAAACTGCTAATTGTTCAAATAAGCTGAATCTTTCATAACTGTAGTTATGCTGATGGAAATGGTGTTAGAGAAACTGAATGCCCACATATAGGGACATGAACACATACATAATTCAGTGTGGCGTGTTCAGTGTAGTTATTAAGAAGTTACTGAAGAGTGAAGATAGAAAAACGACCAGAGGATGCTTCTTCATAGATTGTTCATCCACTCATTCCTTCATCACTAGTCTGTTTACTAAGGATTTGTAAGATGTCACATGGAAGCAAGTTATCTGAAGGGATTGAAGATAGAAAAAAAAAAAAAAAACAAGCTGGGCATGGTGGCCCATTTAGTTCCAGCACTTAGGAGACAAAGGCAGGAAAATCTCTGTGAGTTCAAGGTCAGCCTGGTCTACATTAGTAAGTTCCAGGCCAGCCAGTGCTGTATAGTGAAACCCTGTCTCATAAAAAAGAGAAGAGAAGAAAAAAGAAAGCCACAATCTTAGCCTCTGGAAGCTTTTGGTTTTGATATGTGATAAAATATATACAATCAGTCCTCCTTATCCAAGGGTTTTCTAACAGCAGATTCAACCAGTGAGGATAGAAGACATTGAAAATTAAAGATAATTTAAAACAGAGAGTCTGGCACGTAGCTCAGTTGTTAAGATGCTTGCCGAACATGAGCAAAGCCCCCAGCGCTGTGAAAACTGGGCATGGTGTAGGCAACTATTTACATAGTATTACACATTATAAGTAACCTAAAAGTGATATGGAGTCTGTAGGAATATACAGCCAGGTTGTATGCAAATACTGCGGTGACATTTTGTGCAAGAGACTGAGTGCTAGAAGGTTTTGGTGTCTGTAGGAGGAGACTTGGAACCAATCCCCTGAGGACACCTGGCAATAGCCATAAGCGGCTAGTTGCACATGGGGAGAAGAAACATATGCCACCCATGAATACGGACACGGCTCTTACATCTTTGGAGGCAGGAACGCCTTTGCGGGATCACTGGGAGAAACTCCTGTACATTTCAGACTCTTTCTTTCTCCATTCCAGGATTTCATTTCCAGTTGGATCTCCCCGCCCCCATTTCTGAATTTCTCCATCACTGCTTCCCATCTATTTATCTGTTTAATCCATCTTATTTCTGTGAATTGTTTCACATATGTCTCTAATATGAAGGGAAATTTTCCTTTTATAATCCTTTAAAACACAATTTACTACTTATAGGAGAAAATCATCGACTGTATATTATGGGGTTTATAAAGTCTAAAGGAGAAAAAGATATTATGAAATATCAAAAAAGAGTATTGGATATTTAACACATTTAACGATGGCTATTTTGAGGATCTGGGGGAATTCTAACATCTGGATTGCTGGACTTGTTACTGTTGACTTATTTACTGTCTCTCAAGGTCACATGCCCACCTTGTTGCCTGACTCATAATTTTTTGCTGTATTTTGAGCATTGGATCTAACAGAAATGTAGAGAAGAAAGAACAAGAGAGAATAAGTTGGGGCGAGAAAAAAACTCAGCTAAGTGTGCTCTAGGAAGGAACTTAAACACGTAACTCAACTGTGCTATTCTGCCTGATGTTTTACGTATTCCACAAACTTTGGCTCAGTGCAGCGTTTCCAACTGTGAATGAATTTCCCTGGAAAACCCTGGAATTTGGATGTGGAGGATCCATGGAGAATGGACTCTGTTTTCAGCCTAGCTTCCCGCTTGTATATGGTACCGTCCCTGAATTCATTGAACAAATCAGAAATCAGGACAAAGGGGCATTTGGGTGGAGCTGTGGTTCTTCTAGACTTCCCTCTGCCTTCAAAGGCTTGCCCAGGTCTTTTTCTTTAGGAATATCTACAGCCAAACGCTGGAAGACTGCTAGACCTCAAGACTAAAAGATTTTGATACCACTAATTTCAATGATCTCAATTTGGCAAGAACTCCTAACACCCTGAGCCTGTAAAATCAGTTTCAGGACCACTAGATTTCAAAACTGGTAGGCTGCTATGTATTTAAGTTTTATCTTCATTTCTATTTATGTGTATGTGTATGTCTGTGTGTACAGTGCCCATGGAGGACAGAAGAGGGTATCAGATCCGCTGGAGCTGGAGTTACAGGAGGTTGTGAGTCATGATGTGGGTGCTGGGAATTGAACTCAGGTCATCAGAAAGAGCAGCAAGCTCTCTCTCCAGCCCACAGTGCAAGGATTTGAGAGCTCTTTCTGAAGGTCACCTCCCTTCTCCTCCAGCCTCTGCTTATCCAGCAAAATCAGTGAATTACTTTGAAGAGGGGATTAGCTCCATGTTGAAGGATCCTGTAGAACCAAACCTCACAATGCTGGGATACTTCGTGTCTGCTAAAAGTCTCACTTGTTCCTCTTTGGCCAAACACTGCCCTAAGGTAGCCTCTCACCTCGGTTTCCCTATCCTGAGTCCAGGTGGGGGCTATCCACTGACACCTGTTACCTTGCCAGATTCATCTCTCTAGATTTTAATTCCTTTAGATTTCATTGTGTGCATGCTATTCAATAACATTAAAAGTGCGATTTCCCCTTCCAGTGACGGGGACGCGGTGCAGTGTGAAGGCTTTCACGTACTGCTGTATGCTGACAGGAGTCAGAGCCCTGCATGTCTTTTCAAACTGTTCTTCTCACAGTGCCTTTGTAGATGAATTTTTTTTTTCACTTGGAAAAGCTGCATTGAGCCAAAGTTTGTGGAATACATAAACCATCGGGCAGAATAGTATCACATGTTACATGTGTTCAAGTTCTTTCCTAGAGCACTCTTAGCTGAGTTTGTTTTGCTTCTCTTAAAGAATTTCAGTGGCTTAGAAATGACAAAAACTAGCTTTTGAGGCAACTCCAAAAGGGAGTCATCCCTAAAATGTACTGAAAAAAGTGCCTAGTCTCTCAAGGAAAGTTCACCAAAGACCACAGCCATATTCAACATTTGCTTTGAAGAAGGCATTTGGGCTGATTACAATTTGAATGTAAAATGTCCCTCACAGGCTTGTGTGCTTGGACAGTTGGGCTCTGGCTGGTGGCACTGGTTTGGGAAGATGCGGAAGCTTTGGGGCATGAGGCTTAGCTGGCAGATGTAGGCCTGTATGGGATATATAGGCTAGCCCTGGCTATAGCCTGAGGCCTCTGATTCCCAGTCCTAGTCTCCTACACATACTTCAGCCCTCATGAACTCCATCATGCCTTCTCTACAACAATGAACTGTGCCCTCTGAAACCATGAGCCAGAATAAATCCTTTCTTAAGTTGCAAGAATTTGTCATAGTGATCCCGGGGCTTTATAGAAGCTCCGTGTAAGGCTGCAGTCACACGTTAAAGAAAGAAAACAGCTGTTGGGGGTGAGGAGTGTTTGGGTCTGGGGAGATGATTCAGCTGCTGAAGTGCTTGCCATGTAAGCATGAGACTTCAGTGTGGATCCTCCGCACACACATGAAAGCCAGGATGACAGCACACATGAGGAATGTCAGCATTAGGGGAAGGGGAGAGAGCAAGCAGATCCTTGAAGCTCATTGGTCAGCCAGTCTGGCCAAAAAGATGAGCTCCAAGTTCGGTCAAAGACATCCTCTCAACAATTAAGGTGAGAAGAGACTGAGGAAGACACTCAAACCTCTGGCCTCTACAAATGCACACACACTTGTACACATATGTGCACATATCTACGTAAACAATTACATACAAAACACACACACACAAGAACTGATGGGCATGAGATGACCCTGGAAGTAATGAATTGAGAGGTGTTACAATTTGCACATGCAATGTTCCCCACATGTTCATGTTCAGAAAACTTGGTCCCCAGACAATGATGCTCTTTTGATAGGGGCTGGAAATGGAGGAAGGGACTAGTTGGAGGAAGTCAGTCTCTGGGAGCACATCCTTTGAGCTAGCTCTTTCGCTAACTGCTTCCTGACTCTGTTTCCTGACTGCCATGAGATGAACAGCCACCTTCCCACAGCCTTACTCAGGCCCACAGTAACGGAACCAGCCTACTGTGAATGATTAATCAGCATGAGATATTAGAATCTTCCAGTGAGATGTTCTCACTAGAACCTTCAGAAGAGCCCAATTCTAACAGCTGAACAGCTAGGAATAAAACAAACAAAACTTAAATGCTCAAGCTTTTCTTTCTTTTCCACTGAGTCTATGGCTGGAACATTGAGGACCCAACATCTCACTCTGTGAACTAATTGTGACGACTGATTTATCCTTGCTTTTGATGTATAGTGTAGAGAGCTGAAGCTGGGGTAGGCAGTCAGAAAGGAACAACAGTATTGATTGGGCAACAGTCAAACACATTACACACTGAAAGTACAACACACATTTGAAAATTACCACCAAGAATTATTGACTCTATTTGTTCTTTGTATGCCTACCAGAAAGAAAGCAATGCAGGTGCATTATTAATATTGAAATCAAACACAAGCAGTTGGGATGGGGTAGGGTAGAAAAGGGTTTTCTAGGACATTGGTAATTTATAGATTTTGAAATCTAAAATGCAAGTTTTTCTCATATTCAACAGTCAATCCATCAGGAGCCCAAATACTTCGAGCTTCCAAATTCCTGCCCAGGATCCTTCCCAAAGCCCTGGGTGGGCATTCTTAGTGCGTAGAGCTTTCTCCCCATTCACTTATTGCTTGTCTTGTGGAATTTGAAGCCGTAACATAAAACCCAGGGAAGGAGGCCGGGTTTTAATATCTAAACCACCAAGTCTAAAACTGGGTTTGTGAGCCTCCGAGGCTTCATAAATATGGAGGATGATATCAGCTAAGTTCCCACCTCAAACCACGAGACATTTGAATTCTGATTTATGATCTAGGTTGGACCAGCATAAGCTATCAAGGAGTCTCATGTTCCATCACTTTTTAAAAACATAAAATAATAGTGAAGGGACCAAGCTTTACTCAGTTCCTTCTTATTTTGCTGATGGAATTGCCCATGGAGTCAGGGAGAGGCAGGAAGGGAGTCAGAAGTCAAAGGAATAGTCCAGAACAAACTGTTTTCTTCTCAGACTGGTCCCTGAATGACTGAGTGATCACAGCCAAACTCCTTCAACTTTCTGAGAGTCTCGGAAATCTGCTATGGGGTCTGTATTTAGAAATCCCATTTAAACCTCCTCTATGTGTGTGGGGGGATGGGGGATAGGGGTTCTTAGGGCAAGGAGGCGTGCCTGCCTTCTTACAAGCGGGGACCAGGGGACAACAGAAAGCAGGCATGCACTGCAAGCTCAGCGGAGATGACTACTCCTATCAACTGTGGGCAAGCACAAGTAATAAAAGCTACATTCATTTTTTAAAGGCTGGGTTTTAAAAGTTCTTTGTTGGAGAAAAACTAATGAGGGGTTGGCTTTTCTAGATAAGAGTCAACATGTGGTATAAAGAATATTTCCACATACACAATCTAACTAAATTCTGACAGGCTTTCTGCGGGGAAGGCTGTTATTAGCTTTGTTTTAGAGGAGCACACCACGTTTAGGGAAAAGAAGGCTGCAGCCAAGTGCTGTCTTGAGTTCACAGCTCCTGAATCAGAGCCCTTTCTTTGTGCCCTGACCTTGAATTCAGCTCCCCCAGTCTAAGAATGCTGTGTAAATCCAAGGCTGCCCTTCTAAGATATTAGGGTTAGCCAAGATAGGAAGGAAAATACATCTACACCTTTTCATTGCACCATGGAGGACTCAAGAGCAATTTTACAGGACTAGGGATCAGTGCTGTGCAAGTGTGAGGACCGGAGTTCAGTTCCCAGTTTCTGCAGAAAAAGTCAGAGGTAGTATGTGCTTGTAATCCCAGCATTGCAGACATGGGGACAGGTAAATCCCTGGGGCTGGATGGCCTCCCAGATACCCTAATAGTCAAACCCAGGTCCTAGTGAGACACTCTGTCAAAAACCAAGGCTGGGCGCTGGAGATTGCTCAGCAGTTAGGACTCTCCACTGCTTTTACAGAAGACCCAGGTTCAGTTCCTAGCACCCACCTCAGCAGCTTACAGCCACCTATAACTCCAGCCCCAGGGGATGTGACACCATGGCTTCCACAGGCACCTGCACTCAGCTGTGCATACATATTCAAAATTAAAAATAATAAAAATAAATTTTTTAAAACCTTAATTATTTTTATTTTATGTGTATGAGTGTTTGGCCAGCGTGCCTGTAAGTGCCTCTGTGTGTACACTGCCCACAGAGGCCAGAAGAGGGCACTGAGTTTCCTGGCACTGGAGTTAAGAATGATTGTTAGCCCTGTGTGGGTGCTGGGAACCAAACCTGGGTCCTCTGCAAGAGCAGCCCATGCACTTAACCACTGAGCCATATCTCCAGCCCCTCCCCACAAAAAACCCAAGTTGAGGACTGGAGAGATGACTCACGGGTTAAGAGCACTTGCTGCACAGCCATGAGGACTGGAGCCGCCATCCTCGAGCCCATGTAACAAGTCAGGTAATCCTACAAACGTGTGGAGCTCCAGCTATGAGGCATTCAACACTCTCATGCTGTCTTCCTGCACACAGGTGTGCACACTGGCACACACTCGTGTGCATGCACTTACAAACACATGCATTAAGAAATAAGTCTTTTAAAAAGACGAGGTGGACAGCTCCTAAAGAATAACACATAGGATTGAAATTTGGCACACATACACACTCACACACACACTACAAATATGTACGCTCGTTTTCTATACAGACACAAAATACTTTGCAGACACTAAGAGATTATGTAGCACACAAGAGAAAAGTTGCATCTGTGGGAGGATGCTTGTTTATATTTCCTTGAGTTGCTTAAGTCTTGAATTCTGGGTGCCATTCTGACATCACAGATGATGAACTGAGTTCCATGGAGACAATGTACCTAGCCTGGATATCATTTTGTTTGTTTGTTTGTTTTAAATGTTTTTATTGATCTTTTGTACATTTCATACAACAGTTCCTAATCAAATTTAGACCCCCTCCCTGAGTCAGTTTTACTTTTGAGTAATCTGTTAAAGTGAACTCCCCAGGGGCTACGTGATATCAGAGAATGAAAGAAGGTGACTTGTCCTGCTTAGGCCTCATCCCTTAGGCAGCTCTTTGCCCTTCCTCCTCCTCCCCCTCCTCTTCCTCATCTTCCTCCTTCCTCCTCCTCCTGCATTGTTCTTTTTTATACAAGGTCTCACTCTGTAGCTCTAGCTAGCCTGGAATTCACTATGTAGACCAACTCAGGCTGCCCTTGATCTCACAGTGATCTGCCCGCTTCTCCTTCCTGAGTGCAGGGATTAAAGGCATGCATCACCACACCCAGCTCTCTGACCTTCTTGAGGACAGATTCCATGGATCCTCCCATGGTATTCAGTCCCATTCCGTTTCCAGAATGAGCACTTACAGTAAAAGGAAGTCCATACCATCTTTTTGATAGTTTCATTATCAAGTTGGCCTCCCAGCCAGTGGACCCTGAAGCCTTTTAAATGCTGTTGCCCCACAGCCTCTCCTGTCAGAAACGATCTTGTGAACAGTCCAGCCAAACCCCCATCTGGGGGAAGAGCAGAGGAAAGTTTATTTTGCTGGAAGTGCATAGGACTTTTCAAACAAATAGGCTTCTTTCTCAGGCCAATTAAACCTGTGTTCAATAAAATCACACCAGAGATGAGAGGGCCAGGAACGCTGTTATTGATTGCATTTTGGTGACACCTGGGGAGAGGTGCTGCTTGTTGAACTTGATTAAAAATAATTTCCAAATCTGGATTTGCACAGTGCCCATCATCTTCCATCGTTCCCAGCTGATCTCTTTCCTCCCTGTCCCCGACCCCTGGATCCTGCTGAAGATGCTCCTGTGTGTGCTTCTCAAGTGGCAGAGTTGTTTAATTGAAAGGCAGCCTGCCCCTGGCATGGGCCAGGGCACCACTGGAGCAAGTGATAAATGTCTTCCTTGTCAAGCAAGGAAAAAAACCAGGACAAAGAATGGCAGCACTTGATTTTACCATCAGAGTGGAGGAGTAAACTCTTCAGTGCAAGCCTGCTTTTCCAGCACTCCAAACATAGTTGTGTTTTTTACCTTATATAAGTTGCTTAACCTCTGAGAGTCTCCATTTCTCAGCTATAAAAGGGAGATAATGGCGTTTGTCTCACCAAGTGTTGTATTAAATGAAGGGATGTTCCTTACCCGCTCCTCTCTCTCTCTCTCTCTCTCTGTCTCCCTCCCTCCCTCCCTCCCTCCCTCCCTCCTCCTTTCACACTGCAGGTGCACTTTGGATATTATCTCACTATCCCCCTGAAAATGTCAAAACTCCAAAAGAAAAGAAGTATATTTCCCACTGCCTGGTCTATCAGTGAATATGATGCCTTTATACCACAGCGGGGGGCTAGCTTCGTTGTAAGACAGCATTCTCACAGGTCAACACACCAGTCAGTGGGATCAGCTTCATATAACACAATTACTAGACAAACATGAATGAACAATACTCGCAGATTATTCACACGTCCAGAAAATATATCAAAATAAGAATTTCAAAAAAGAAATGTAGATTCAGTTGTCTTGTAAGAAAACTAACATGCACGTCTGTGGCAGTGGTCTATCTCTGTCACTTTGATGGCCCAAGATCTCAAACTCAAAGTGAATGTGGTGATGCATGCCCATCATCCTAGAACTTGCGAGGCTGAGCCAGGAGGATGGTGAATTTCAGGCTGGTCTGTACTGCACAGTGAGACACTGTCTAAAAGTAACAAAACAAAAATCTCACCAAATCCCAAAGCAAGCAATATACCAAAAGGGAGGCACTGTGTTCAATCCCAACTCCTGCTCGTTATTTGTGTGGCCCTGAGAAAGTGTCCCCTCAAGTGTGTGCCTCAGTTTCCTCTTCTGGAAGATGTAGATGCTGTCTTTCTTAAAGGGAAAATCCTGATGTCAACCTAGTCAACAAATGGCCGCAGTTATTTTGATAGATAATTGTCATCACACAGGAGGGAGCTCATTTTGTGCATCAAAATTACAGGGTTGTTCCGGGCGCTGAAACAATACAGGCGTTTCTGTTCCTCTCAAAAGCAGATGCCTCTTCAAATTGATTTATACTAGTGAAAATGAGATTAATTCCATGGATACATTCCTCCAACAAGTCCCATTATTTACATATATTGATCATCTGTGATGTCAAGTTCCTACTATGGGACAGTCCTATAGGAAAAAGAAAAGCAGTGTGTCTTTTAGCTCTTCCACACAAGGCATTATGATAATTGCTTTAGAATGCATTAACTGTGTCCTTCGCTCCCCCTAAAAACCCTACGAGGGAGAGAAGAACTAGACTGCCATTTTAGCACCTGAAGAAACTGAGGCACGTAGACGTTAACTGCAGGCTTGACAGTAAATGGCTGGGTTTGGATTCAGGTCAGAGCATGCTGGCCTTCAAAGCTCAGGCTCTTGCTCATCTGGTGTGGAGGCTTCCTACAGAATTACAGAATATGGTAGAAGCCAACCTAGATTTTAAGGGCATTTTTTCTTTAGGGTTCTATGAGAAACAGAGACGTGAAAGTTCTAGTAAGAATGCTCTGTTCCCTAACTGACTAGTTCTCTTTGATTTAGCATTTTCCAAGTCCTTGAAGGAAGGAATGAGGATCATAATGTCTCTAGCTGACGGTGAAGATGAGCTCATCAAAAGACGCAGATATCCTTGGTTGCAATGGGATGTCCTATAAACTTCTTTTTGAACATGCTACCTAGAAAATGTCACCTTCAAGGGTTTCTCTCCCTCCCTCCCTGCCTTCCTTCCTCCCTCCCTCCCTCCGTTCCTTCTTCCCTCCCTTCCTCCCTCCCTCCCTCCGTTCCTTCGTTCCTTCTTCCCTCCCTTCCTCACTCCCTCCCTCCCTTCCTCCCTCCCTCCCTCCAGCCTTCCTTCCTTTCCCATGTCCTCCTCCCTCTTTTCTTTTCTTCTTTCCCTCTTTCCTAATTTACTTCCTAACTTCTTTCCTCCCTCCATTTCTTCCTTCCTTTTTCCCTCCCTCCTCCCTCCCTCTCCCTCATCTATTCTCCTTCCTTTCCTATGTAAATGGCACCCTAGAGCTAAGTGATGTGCATGCCCTATATAAAGAGGAAATCAGAAAAACATCGTGATGAAAACATACTCCCGTTGACCAAAAGGAGGAGATAGAAACTGCTCTCCCAAAGTATCAAAACAGGTTCTCTACTGAGAAAAGCTAAAGCTGTCAACCTAGGTGACTCCAAGCTTCAGATAAAGCTATCAGATAAAGCTCAGACATGTCCGGTAGGATATTATTTTTGTTCAGAGAGTATAAGAAAAAGCGCATTTGTGATGAACGTATGTAACTATCTCATTTAAATGCTTAAGCTTTTGTAGGAAATGTAGGAGATAGGGACTTTTGTTTCCATTCTATTCAAGTCAAGATTCTGCTCAAAACCAAATAAATTTCCTTAAAAAGTAGTCTCAATAGGTAAACAAACTGTCTTGAATCTTGTCCTTGACTGATTCAAAATAAAAGTTAATTTTCACTTGTAAGACACTTTCACACCAGCTACTTTCTTGTTACTGTGGCATTCCTGGCAGAAGCAGGTTAAGGGAGGAAATATCTACTTGGGGCTCACAGTCTCAGAGGGCTCAGTATGCTATGGCAGAAAAGGCAACGTGAAGAGCCTAGTCCATGGCAGTGGGAGGGGGAGGCAGCTACTGCTCATTCAGCATGGACCAGGAGGCAGAGAGCACAGGCAGAATCAGAGACTCACCAGTTCCTCCTAAGGGTTCGACAACCTCCACAACATCCTCACCAGCTGAGGACCACATGTCCAAACACATGGCCTGTGGGGACATCTCACATTCAAACCATAATAGCTATCACATGCCTGCCATTGACACCCGGCCTCTGCTTTCACAATCATATAACAAGGCAGTGTTATTCTCTCCATCCTTAACCCTCGGGAGACTAGGTTGAGGCAAGCCACATGACATTTTTAAAGCTACATAGTCAGTAAGAAATGGAACCATAGTTTTAATCTTGGCCTATAGGACTCCGAAGCCATGACTTTCAAGCTTCCATGCAGTCTCCTGACAGAAAACGTGATCACCCTGGGCTTAATGCAAAGGGACTGGCAGTGGAAAACTGCAAGGCTCAACTGTCTTCTTGGAATGGTGCGGCAAGTGTGGGCCACGCAATTTGAAAAAAAGTAAGCTTTTAAAAATAGAGGGAAAAGAGAGAAGTGTCAACTAATGGCCAAAGAAAGAGAACCAGACATTTTCAAAGTGAAGTTTTGATGCTACGGCTACAGCCCAGTCGGACAGACATCGACATAAATCTGTAACCCAGGAAACTCTCTGCTAGTGAAATAAGAAGAAAATAAAAGACATACGGAAGACCTGGGATCAGCTTTGACTGAGACATTAAAGTGCTCAATGACAGAAAGGTGTTTCTAGAGGCAACTCTGGGGGAATATTCCTAAACCAAATGAAGAAATGAATTAAAAACAATTAATTACAGCACAACAGTTTCAGTAGGCAATTGCTGCTGCATGCTGTCATTCTCAAAAGAAGGCTTCTGGGTGTTAGTACTGATTTGAAGGAGAGGTCCCTGCAAGCCACCGCCACATGGCACTTCAGGAGAGTAAGTAGAATCCCCCAAACTGATGACCACCTCCAAGTGCTGGGCTGAGCTAAAATACTTTGTGAGAAGACACAAATCAAAGGGGTGTGGGAACAAGGGGCAGGTGGTAAAAACATGCAGGAATGATGGGAAAAGAGAGGGAAAGTGTAAACTGCATCTGTATGTACATATGGCCGAAACTGGAGTTGGATTGGAAATTACTCAGAAGCTAATTAGTGCTCCAGGAGAATCCCTTTGTCACAGGCTGGATCTAAGCACTTTATCTCCCGTGAACAAAGGGGGCCGGGCTGTGCTGCCTTAGGCTAGTGAGTAATGGCCTGAGCCATCTGGGGCTGTTCTTCAGCACCTGAACCCAGGGGGAGCCTTTCTGCATGGGACCAGCCCCCCCACGGATACTCCATTGCTGCCCCAGGAACTCTGACACAGGCAGGAGCCTTGATCTTAGGGAACTCATGTCCCTGCAAATGACCTTAGATTATCTCCTCTTTATTCTTCTTTTTCTTCCTTCCTTCCTTCCTTCCTTCCTTCCTTCCTTCCTTCCTTCCTTCCTTCCTTCCTATTTTATTTTTCTAATGATTCATTTATTTGTATCTATTTTTGTGTGTGTGAGTGTTATGCCTGCATGGATGAAAGTGTGCCCATGTCATTCAGTGCACAGGAAGTCAGAAATGGGCATGGGATCCCTTAGAACTAGAGTTAGGGATGGTTGCTAGCCAATATGTGGGTGCCAGGATTGGAACACAGTCCTCTGCAAGAGCAGCCAGTGCTCTTGACCACTGAGTCATCTCTCTAGCCCCCTTTCCTTTATTTTTAAAACTGTGAAACTACTGGCTTTGAAGAAAGAAAAGAAGAAAGAATTTCAGAGTGGAACTGCTATGATATAGGTTAAAAATAAAAAAGACCAGGTGAGAAATTTGGAGGACCAGAAAGATCAGGGGGAGCATGGGTTTATTTTGGCTCACAGTATTGGAGGTTTTGGTCCATGGTGGGTTGGCCCCACTGTTTAGGGACCAGTGGTGAGGCAGAACATCAAGTCTAACACATATAGCAGAGGAAACCACTTACCTCATGACAGTCAGGAAGCAAAGAGAAAAGCAGGGACACCACCCACAATCCCTTTCCAGGGTACCTTCCCAATGACTTGACTTCCACTACACCCTACCTCCTAATAGCTCAACTCCCTCCCCTTCACCAGTAGCACGAAGAAAAATGACTAATGATGACTCCTGCACATGGACCTTTAGAGGACACACATCCAAACCATAGCAAATAGTGGCTATCTTCCTTGTGAACTATGTGTTTTACATGTGTTAACTTTATCTCTGAACAGTGCTGTGAGGTAGGAGCTGACCTTGGAAGGTCAGTCATATGACATTACCAACTACAGCCATATAGCCTCTATGAGTGAGGTTGAAGTCACATCAAGAATTCTGGGGATCAGTGCCAGGTATGGGATACCTCTTCTCAGGTTGTTGGTCAGAGGTATCCTAGAGGCCTCCCAAAACAGTTCAAGTTATTGCCATTGATCTTGGCCGTCCATCAGAACTGGAGGGTAAAATTCTATTGCTAAAGATTCCAAACATTTGGGTTACAAATATGGAGAAATCAAACTGGCACAGACCAGGATGCTTCCTCCCTGCTGATTAGATTTCACAGTACCAGAAGGTGCTTTGTAAGCTTCTTGGGGAGAAAAGTCATCAACAATTTTGCCCAGTAATTAATATAATAAAAATCAGCCTGGCAAGATACACCCATGAGTGCAACAGTGACATAGAGTTAACTATCCACTTTCTGATTGGATTTAAGACAGACTTCACAAGAGGAAACACATGTCTGGTATTGTAAATCTCACCAAGACCCCACAGTTGGGGAGCTCTTGAGTCTCAGGGGTGAACCTACTACTATTATTTTGCTAAATGGACATGTTATCAAACTACCCTCTAAACAACATATTTTTGTATATTTTTATTGAATTCTTGTGTATTTCACCACAACATCTTAATCATCTTTATACCTCCTTCGCATCGGCACACTACTGTACCCCCCCACTGGATTTCAGGCATTCTGTCATTTATGTTAAGGTCTATAATGTCAAGTTAGTGTCCCCAGATGTCCCTCAGTGCAAGTTCATCCACTGGGGTCTAGTTCAGGCTATCTAGAGTCCCTCCCTTAAAGATCACTTCTTCCTCGCCCAGCAGTGATCAGCTGCCCAATAATTCATTGGCTAAGATTGGAACCTGATGCCCATTTCCCTAGTTCTGCACTGGGTTTTTATCTGTTTGAGTCTGCATGGGTCTTGTACATGCAGTTACCATTGCTATAAGTGCATATGAGCAAGATCCCAGGAGCCTGCAAAACTCTATTTCCATATGGTCATGCACCTCCTCCTTGGCTCTTACAATCCTTCCACCCCTTCTTCCGCAGTGGTCCCTGATTCCTGGGTGGGTGAAGTTTAATATAGGAGTTCTGTCCTGGGACCCACACTCTACAGACTCTTATTCTCTGTGTTTTGGCCATTTATGGCCCTTTGTGTTCACTGCCTTCTGTTGCATGAGGAGCTTTTGTGATGAGAGTTGACAGATGCATAGTTTTCTCTCTACTCCTTGTTCGTCTACATGAGTCTTAGGTGTAGAGGTTCCATTGTAGATGTGTCACTTAGGGTTGGCCATTTCACAGACACTTAATCTTTATGTGTGACCAGTTATGGCACTCTGTCATAGACTCTGTCTGTTGCAAAAGAAGCTTCTTTGATGAGTGGTGTCTGGGATACTTGTCTATAAATATAAAGATCTATACTACATACTAAGAAATTACATTTGTCTAAGAATGCAATATCCTTGGGATTTTCTCTAATATATATGATCTCTCTAGCCGTAAGCACATATATCTATATCTATACCCGTAGACTTGCAGCTCTCAGACCTCATCAAAGAAACTTCTTTTCACACTGAATGGTGACTAATGCAGAAACTTGCAACTGGTCAAAGTGCAGAGAATAAGTGCCAGGGGAACACTCAGCCACAAATGGGACATCTATGCCACAGAGATGTACACACATCCCAAGGCTCAAGGACCATTGTGGAACAGGGGGCGGAAAGATTGTAAGAGTCAAAAGTTGAGGACATCAGACTGAAACAGTGTCTTCTGGACATGCCAGAGCTGCTCACTCATGAAGTTACAGCAACTGTGTCTGCACAAGATCAAGCCAGTCAACATTTCAGCGTGAAGGGGGCACTCACGAGTTCTCATCCCTGAGAGGCTCCTGTGGGATGGAGAGATCATTTTCTTTACGGGTGTGGCTCCTGCTATGTTGACCACAGTGCAGTAGATGGCTCCATACCCATGTGGTGGTTTGAATGAGAATGTCCCCTCTAAGCTCTAAGTATTAGGGCATTTTGTCCCTAGTGGGTGGCACTGGTTTGGGAGGTTTTAGCAGGTGTGACCATGCTACAGGAAGCATGTCCCTGGGGGCAGGCTTAGAGAGTTCTTAAGCCTTGCCAGATCTCCAGTGGCTCTCTGTTTTCTCTACCTGCTTGAAGATGTGAGCACTGAGCTCCGGCTTCTACTCTAGCACCATGCTGCCCTCCCTTTGGAACCATAAGCTAAATAAATTCTTCCTTTTATAGGTTCCCTTGGACAGCGTTTCTATCAAGGCAATGGAAAACAAAGTAAAACACCATGAATATAAGCAGCGCAGATTGGACTCTGCTGGTCATTTTAAAATAAAGGGTCAATAGTTGATATGACCCAGGACAATGATTATTCTTGGGCATATGTAACTTTGTAGAGCAATTTGGAAATCTGTACAACAATGACAATTTAGCAGGATAATCTGTTAAACTTTAAGTGTTTAAATATACACAATAACAAACATATCAATTTCTAGGAATTTTGTAAGGATATTATGTATGCACAAAGACTTATTATAAAAATGCTGGAAATCTTTTTTGTAATAGTAAATATGAACAATTATAAGGTGATAAACAGTCTTTCTCCTTTCCTTCTTTCTTCCTTTCTTTTATTCTTTCTTCCTTTATTTTTGGAGGTGCTGGTGATGAAATTCAGGCCTTGAACATACTGGACAGGCATCTCTCACACTAAGCTACATCCCCAGCCTGCTTTAAGAACAGTATTGTAATGGAATACCTTTCTGCCAAAGAAAAATATGTTTTGCAAGTAAAACTATGAAACCAATAGAATTTTTTTTTCTAGAACGAATAAAACTTCTCTGGGGGGATTATAAGTGTGCACCCATGTGCACAGGGAGGGGAATGTGCTAGTGATTCTTCTTGTCACTGTGACAAAACACCTGATGGAAGCCATTTAAGGAGGAAAGAGTCATTTTGGATCAAGTTGTAGAAGCTACCAGCCCATTGTGGTGCAGCTAGCAGAATGGGTGGAGGCTGAAGGCTCGTCACACCTTGAAAGGTCAGGAAACAGTGCTGAGACTGGGTGTGGCTGGGCCATCACCCCAGAAGGCCCAGTCCTGGCAGCCTACACCCACCAGCTAAGCCTCATGTCCCAAAGATTCCACAGTCTCCCCAAATGTACTGTCAGATGGAGACCAAGTATTCAAACACATGAGCCCATGGAGGACATTTCATATTCCAGCCATAATAGCAATGATTTGGAAAGAAACTCATGGAATTCCACAGGATTAGCTCTCAGTGTTGAAATTGGGGGGGGGGGGGCAGTTATCTTTCTTTTATTTATCATCACTTTTGGATTTTTGTTAACAAATGCATATTTCTTTCGTAATCAGCAGAAAAACAAAAGGTTTTTATTAAAAAATGTATCTGACTTAAAATAGTACAGCAAAGTACTTAGGAATAATCTTAAGACAAAGTATAATGAGCACATATGACAAAGAAGGGGGAAACTCAGAAAAAATGACCTTCAGGTCTGGGTTCCACGGAAACATACGTGACTCCATGGAAAGTTGCCTTTTTAAAAAATAATCACTGAAGCACATTCTTTTGACTATACACACTGAAATAGCTTTCATTTCTTACTTTTCAGTGATGTCCCTGCGATTATTGAGATATGGAATTTACAAACGTGTAGTGAAAATGTGTGTTTATGCTGTCTTTTTAGATGACAGCTTCATTAAAAGCCCCCAACCAAGCATGGAGGCACTTGTTCATGCTCTTAGTGAGGCTCAGAGAGGACGACTGGGAGTTCAAAGTCATCTCAGCTACATAGTGAATTCCAGGCCAGAGGTGTGTGTGTGTGTGTGTGTGTGTGTGTGTGTGTGTGTGTGTGTGTGTTACACATGCCCCAGTGCATGTATGGAGGTCAGAGGACACCATGCAGGAGTCAATTCTCTCCTTCCGGAAGTGGCTCCACCCCATTGTCCCGGTTGGTCACAATGCCTTTACTCACTGAGCCACTGAATCTCACTCCTCCTCCATTGAAGATCAAGGAAACAGAAACCAAGCAAGGCATTTTAAGAGACATAACTTATTTTACAGAATCAGGTACATAGATATAACAGGAATGTGAAAGGGAAAGGGAGCACTGGGACTAACATGACCTCAGTCTTTCCCTGTCAGGCTTCAGACATCCTTTAATAACGGAAGAAAGCAGCCAGCAGGCCCGGAGCAAGAGGAACAGTGGGTGTTAGCAGAGTGATGGGTGATGGGTAGAATATTACCAGCCATTTATCACTCAGTCCTGAACTCACTTCAGGACAAATATCCTTGTCATAAAGGACAACCAGCAAACCTTAAAACTTTGGGACTCAAACTGGCTTCATCTACAGTTCGTGAACACATAGGAAGGGGAAGATTCTGGGGACTCGCAGACTCCCCAGAGTCGCTCCCTGCTGTTGCCTCTCTGTTTGTCAGTTCCGAGCATTAATGATTTTACTAATAAACTCCTTACCCCCAAGTCATCTGTCTCAGTACCCCCTTGAGCAGCCCCCCAACCACCTCCCCTCCACACACACACACACACACAACAGCATAAGAAACCTCTCAAGAAGTAAGTTAACTGATTTACTTCTGGGAATCTCATACTGAAATTTCACAAAATCTGAAAATTTAATTGGTCTTCTCCATTTTTTAGATGAAAAGTGACATCTACGGCTTCAGATGAAGCCGCTGATTAAGTGTCAGCCCTAGGATTCACCTGGACTTGATGTGATTCAGAACCTATGCTTGTTCTCCTTCCAAATGATACAGGTTATAAATTTAAACCTATGACTGTGCACTAACAAGGGAGATAATGCTTCATAGAAGAAGCAAAATTTGACCTGAGGCTTGAAAGGGATGAGATATGATTAGACCACAATGCACAAGGAAGTCTTTCAAAGTCAGGAGAACTTTACAGCTTTCAGTGACTTCATTGGGTAGAAAGAAAACTTCAGTTAACGTCCATCTTCAGAAGTTATTCCAGCAAACAAGGAATAAGTAAATTAAGAGCAGAAATTAATAGAAGCATCGATCTCCCTCAAAAGCAAATAATCAATTAGATAAATGACAAAGCCAAAAGTTTATCCCTTGAAACTAAAAATGATTTTTAAAAATTCAAGAAAAAAGAAGGGCGAGAATAATATTACTAATTGCAAAAGATTACCACAGGTACAGTAAGAATGCTACTAACAACCGTGTACTAATGTTTTTAACATTTATAAAGAAATGGACAAATTCACAGATGAGTCTAGAATTGACTTAAGAAGAAAGTTTTTAAACGTCTGGAAACTCTCCACTTACTGAAGAAGGCATTTAGACAATGATAAAAGAGAGTTACCCACAATGAAAGTACCAGGCGGGGGTAACTGTAGGGATGACGCTGTCAGGGACCAGATGTACACAGACCCATTCTAACAGTAAGAGGAAAATAAAGATGGACATCTCTCGTTTTTATTCTATGAGAACAGCATGATTCTCAGTTCACACTAGGTTTAATACATTTGGAGAAAGAACTGCTACACCTGTGAGTAAAAATGCACAACTTATTAATAGTACATTTTTAAAAAATCAACAATACATATAGAAAATTACAGTAGAACCAACTGAAGTTTAATGCACCAAGCAAATGGTTTTAATAATTTACAAAACTGGGGCCAACTCCTTGATCTTCAATGGAGGAGGAGTGAGATTCAGTGGTTCAGTGAGTAAATTAACCAACTGGGATGGCTCAGTGGGTTAAGGCACCTCTGCCAAGCCTGACCACCTGAGTTCAATTTCTAGGTCTCCCACAAGGTGAAAGGAGAGAACTGACTCTTACAGTTGTTCTCTGCCTCCACATACGTAGATGTGCATGCCTGCGTGTGTACACACACAGAAAAAGAGAGAGAGAGTAAAAATGAACCCTTTTAATATAATTCATAAGGTTAAAATTCATATCATAGATACTAAAAATTATCAGTGAAATACGGTATCAATATATAGCAAAGACTCCAAGTAAATTAAAATATAATTTCTTTTAAGCATGTGAGTGTTATTTTTAAAGTCCCAAGGCAAGTATCACCCTAAATTAGAAAACACCAGGATTATTTTCTTTAAAATGAAGAATATCAGGGCTGGAGAGATGACTCAGTGGTTAAGAGCACTGGCTGCCTTTGCAGAGGACCTGGGTTCGATTCTTAGCACCCGCATGGTGGCTAACAATCTATTTTAACTCCAGTTCTAGGGGATTCAATGCCCTCTCTGGGCTCTGTAAGTATTGCACATATGGGTGCACTTAAATGCACGCAGGCAAAACTCTCATGCACATAAAATAAAAACAAATGAATCAAAAAAATTTAGTGAGTAATGCCAATCAGCTAGCTTAGCCAGTGTGCTGAGGAATGACTTCAGCACAATAAGGACGAAAGAGAACAAAAACTTACCATTATTTAAAGATTAGGTGACAACTGATGAAGAAAAGCTGAAATAACTTTAGCATTTTAAGCAATCACAGAAATGCTTAAATTAGCTAGTAAATAGATACGTGTATGCAGTTTTTGTTTCATTTATTCATCTTATTCAGAGGCTCGGGAGAGGAACAGCAAAGTTACAGCATAATCAAAGAGTGTAGCTTTTATAATAGTGTCAGAGAAGATAATCAAGAACTAATGCTAACTAAGTAGATCTAAAAGAAGAGCTATTATAGAAGTCAGAAAATGAAGACACAAAGTATGTTCTTAGACCGAGAGATTTACCACAGAAATTATTGCTCCCAAACTGAACTGTCGATTCAAAGCAATCCCAATTCAAATGACAAAACTGGGTTGCAGAGTGTGTGTAGCATGTATTAAGATTATGAAATATATATATTAAAAAGTAGATGGTTGGACTGGAGAGATGGCTTAGAGGTTAACAGCACTAGCTGCTCTTGCAGAAGTTCTGGGTTCAAATCTCAGTACCTACATGATAACTAACAACCATCCATAACTCCAGTTCCAGGGGATCCAACGCCTTCTTCTGACCTCCAAGGGCATTGTACAGCATGGATTCACTTACATACATGCAAGGGAATAGGCTCATCCACATAAAATAGACAAAACAAATAAAATATTTTTTAAAGTAGATGGAGACAAAGACTTGCACAGTTTTGAGTAAATTCCAAGGATCGGGTGCAATCTTTGTTTAGACATCAGGACTTATTACTATGCCATGATCATTATCACAGTGTGAAATTAGACCAGGAATGGACAAGTTGATAAATGGATTAGACTAGAGAATGTAGAAATCGGTCTGTGAATATATAGAACTTTGGATTAGGAAAAATGTAAAATGTTTGATCAGTGAAGAAAACTAAGGCTTTTTTCATCAATGGAGCTAAGGAGAAGACAGGGTTTTCTAAGTGGATACTGATACAAATGGAATTCAATTTCACTTTATAAATAGATATAAACTCCAGAGGAATCAAGACTAATGCAAAAAAACAGAATTTCAGAGATCCTAACCAAAAATAAACAAATAAACTTTTTAAGCCTTGAGGTCAAAAAGAAATTAGGGAAGACGTCATAAAAAGGATAACTATCAAGAAGAGTCACAAATTTGCTACATTAAAATTAGCAATTCTTACTCATAAAAATTTTTGAAAGTTAAAAACTAGGAGAAGACATCTGCATTGCATACAACTGGCAAAAGAATAATACTGAAGTCATATAAATTCACACAGCACCATGTGATATAAAAATGGGTAAAAGCTATGAACAGAGTTTCAGAATTGGAAACCTCTAAAGGTATGTTCGACACTACTAGCAATCTAGGGACTACATATCAAGGCCCCTTACTCTCTAACATTGGCAAAGCCAGCCCTGGGACGGACGTGACATCTTACTGTCTTCTTTACATTGCTGAGGCAGTAAACCGACAAATCCACTGTGGGAAATAGTTGGTCACTATCTAAAGTAAACATTCATACATCTCGTGACCCATAACTCTACTCTTCAGCATAGCCTGAGAGACTTTTACAAACCCACAACAGGAATATATACACTGTTCACAGCACCAAAACATGAAGTAATCAAAAACCCCATCAACAGGAGGGTAGGTGATGAACTGTGGATGTCTCATAATAAATACCATAATTACATACCTAGAAACATAAATTGCTATAAGCAATATTATAATAAGTTCTAAAAATCTTCCCAAACTGCCTTTAGTATGACACTATTTTTATAAAGCCCAAACCAACAAAACCTTTGAATAGATATACATTGTGCATGGATTATTATGAAGATTCATGGACAGAAAAGCCAGGGTAGGAATCAACGTAGGATCCATGATGTCGAGACAATAGAATGGGATGTGGAGGGGGACATATGACTACTGGTAGGTCGTTTTTAACATCCTGACTTTAATTCTGACCTGTGGTTTCATGGATGGTTATTACAGGTTGGAAACTAATGAATAAATACACATTGGGCTGTTCGGGAATTAATGACAAGACTGTGTCATGAACTAAAGATGACTATTTGTTCATTTAATCATAGTCAGGAATTAATGAGGAGCACTTTATAAGTCTCCAGAGCAGCTGTAGCCACAGAGCTCTGAGAGGATGGGATTGTTCTATTTCTAAACAACTAGCCACTGGCTCATATTCAACCTTCACAATGTGACTACTGTGTCAGAGAAAGTAAATTTTCAACTGTCTTTAAAGTGAATTCATTAGCATGAAAGTTTAAATAGATGCCTGGTATGAAAGATATGCAGTAATGGAAAAACATAAGTAACAGGATCAGTGAGTAAGGTGGCCTGACTTAAGTAATGAGATATCTCCGAAACTAAGGTTGATCAAAGACATAAGGGCCTAATTTTGTGGGAAATCCAGTTTACCATTCCAAAGGGTATAGTATGCCTTTTTCTTTCCTCTTCCTGTCACTCTACTTAGTATGAGAAGGTTTTCATTCCCCATCTGCCTGATTGCAGTTGTCATCTGTTAGCCAGCCAGCCATTCATCCATCCACTCTGTCCATCTATCCATCCTTTCATTCATCCATCCACTGTCCATTCAACCATTCATTGATCCATCCATCCATTCATTGGTCCAACCATCCATCCTTTCATTCATCCATCTACTATCCATCCAGCCATCCATCCATCCATCCTTTCATTCATCCATCCACTATCCATCCATTCATTCACTGAGCTATCCAGCCTTCCTTTCATTCGTCCATCCATTATCCATCAATCCATTCACTCATCCATCCAGATTCATCGACCCATCCATTCACTCACTCATTGATCCACCCATCCATTCATCCATCCATCCATCATTTCTTTTTATCTCTTGTTTTAGTAAACAAGGAAGAGTCCTGACAACCTAGCCAGTTTTTTTTATTATTTGCACAGCATCTGCGGCTGCACGTTTCAGTGTATTTACCTCCTCTTGTTAATGGCATCATTCAATCACAGTTTAGTAGCTTCCAAGTGAGAAGATTAGAAGTGCCAAGGGAATTGCTCACTCAAACCAGGAAATGTGGGGGTTTTAGTTCAAACAGGATTTGAGGGAAGCTGGTAAGCAACAGCTGAGAAAATGAAAGATCCGATCAACGCCTCCCTTTGAAGTAAAGACTCCTCAGACTGTAGGTATAACAATGTTCATTACTGCCAGAACTCCAAGTGGCTGCTCCTGCCACAATCTTTAGAATGTATCATAAAATCCATACAAATATCAACAAGATGCTTTCAAGTGACACAAAACAGCTAGAGTGCCCTATTTGCAGGGACACTGCTGTTTAAAGGCAATCTGCTGGATCGTTTTCCGTCTGGGACCGAGACAAGTGCCTTCCAGTCTCTTTCTCTCTTTCCTTCCCTTCCTTGCTTGCTCCCACCTGCCCAGCCCAAGTAGAAACTAAGATTTTTACTGTTTCATTTCTACTTCCTTTGAGGGCCAGGAAGAGAAAATGAAGCTTTTCTTGGCTTGCTTCTCAATTCTCCTCAGAGATTCAGAGACAAAAAGATTGCTTTGGGAAAATAATAATGCCAAATGAGCATTAAAATAATAAATGGGTTTTCTGGAAATTAGGTTCTCAGAGGTCATGCAATTAAAAGTTAGGAGGAAAACACACCTCAGGCTTGATTGGAGGAGACAACGGAAAGCCAGGGCAAATACTTCTACCACACTTAAAGTTCCATTCAAGGTTTTAAGCGTGGGAGCAAGTTGATTAATCTATTTGCATACTTCCAGGATTTGATAACAAGCCAGAGTGCGGCATAATTTCATAGGCTCTGATTATTAATAATAATGCGGAGTGTGATTAGAGCCGTGAGTATCTGGGGGTCACATTGAGGCACCATACAAACATGAGTCAGCAACACACGATTTGAAAAATAACAAAGGCTCAATGACCTGACGAGACGTGTAGACGTGCTTCATTCCCCTGACTGTGGAGTTCTCAGACTTTGTCACTGCAGTTAAAATAAGGAACTTACTTCCTGTCAACTGCCTTCATAGGGGCTGTGGAAAGTTAGGACCCCTGGCAAGGGGCTGAACTCTCTTCAGGGCTGATCTAGTCTTGGCTCCCTGTGAGATTCTTCACTGCAGTGATTATAACTCTTTTCTCATTGTCACAATCAAAGAGCTGACAAAAGCATGTAAGAAGAGTCTGTCTGACTCACAGTTTGAGGGTAGAGTCCATTGTGGCAGTGAAGGCATAGCAGCTGGTCACACTGTATGCCAAGTCAGGAAGCAGAGAGAGATGGGTCTCCCCACCTTGATAAACCCAAAGAAACTCTCAAAGACAAGCCCAGAGATTTCCCTGCATAGGGCATGGCACTGCCCACCATGGGCCGGGTCATCCACCATTAATTAGCAATCAAGACACTCCCCAACAGATTACCCAAAGGCCTCCCTGATCTAGAGAATTCCTTGTTAAGACTCTCTTCCTGGGTAATTTTAGGTTGTATCAAGTTGGCAATTAAAGCTGACCAGCACAGATGCCTCTCAGAGTCTAAAGGACTTTGAGTTCTGTCTGTCCCTTAAAAGCACTTCACCTCTCCCATGCCACTGTGTCCCCTGGAACGGCTCGTCTCACATTGCATGTGGGTTATTGCCATTTTCCTAGAAGGAATCATCCACATTGCCTCTTCCCCTCCAGTTGAACATTTCTTTACAAATACAAGATGAGCCCCTCATTACAATCTATTTCCTTTCAAAATCAGATGTTGAAATCTCATCCCTTAAGGACATGGTGTTAGGAAGATTAGGAACCTTTTAGGGGTGACTGAGTCATGAGGGTGAAGTCTACATGATGAGATAAGATTAGTGCCCTTGTAAGATGGGCCCAAGAGAGATCCCTCACTCCTGTCACAGGAAGACAGTGGAAGATGTTATCTACAAGACAGGAAATGGGCACTCATAAGACACGGAATCTGTTTATCCCTTGGCCCTAGACTTTCCAGATCTAGAATTCCGAGGAATAAATTTCTGTTTAGGAGCTGCTAAACAGCTAAACAATCCAGTTTACGTTAAGATATAGCACCAACAAGGATTGCGTTGGCTAAAACATGGCTGATATCAGATATTGGGAGAGCTATGAGTCAGCACAAAATGGCTGACATTGGATGTCCAGGGAACACCAAAGTAAAAGCGATGCAATCTCTTATGTAACCATTTCTGGCAGAATGCCACTTTTGTGTCGTTCTGTATAACTATGGCTTTGAGGTCAGAGGCGTGAGCCTTGTCCTTTACCTTTCCCAGCCTATCTGTATCTACCAATGGGCCGGTGTTTACCTCCACGTGGCCTGTGTACTATTCTATGTGGCATGTGTGCAGCCTGTATGTGCCAGCAGGTGCCTGGGTGCCTGCGTACTTATGAATAAATTATATCTTATCCTCCTATCCTCTTCTTAGCTCTCTTTCATCCTGGCTTTGGAACTTGGACCGCATAACCACCTCCTAAGGACCTAGCTTGTGGTATTTTGTTACAGCAGACCTCATAAACTAAGATCTTACAAATACATTAAATTTTTCTCATTACTATCTTCTCAAAATCTGTCGGTGGTCCATAATAGCATAATGTCTAGATGATTAATTTTGCTAGGCATTTGGGATGTTTTCAACTATGAGTAGTAAAAAATTCAACTTGTCCTAGTTTAAAACAAGGAAATTTGGAGTTCACATAAAAGGAAACCAAAGACAAGGGTGGGGTGGCCCAGAGAATGAGAGATTTAATCTTTTCCATCTCTCCAGCTCTGGCTACAGCTGGTCTCTCTTGTGATTCAGGTTGCCTAACAGTGGCTACTATGTGCCCCCTCAGTAACTCCCAGCCGGATGTGTATTATATCTGAGTGTGTAGATTCAAAGATAAAGGAAACGTCCCTAAAGCACATGGCAAACTTTTCATTTCACTTCTTTCCCTGGCTATGTATGAGTCCAGGGACAAAAGGAACATTTCGTATCTAGGACATTTCCAGAACCATACCTGGGTTTTCTTTCACTGACCAAGTGAGTCACCTGGACAAACCTGACATCAATAGAGAAAGCACTGAGTACTAGGATGTCCGTGCAGTTTCTCCAGACTACATTGGGTCACATACCTATTTCTGAACTCATTATCAACAGTGGTTGCATACTACCCTTACGCAAATCAGGCATTCTCTTTAATCTATGGTCTGGTCCTTTGTGGAATGGGGAGAGGCTAAAGTCTGAAGCACAATATCCAGTATACTTAACATTCAAGATCTTTCATGTTCCATCCCCAGACTCAAATTCCAGTCCTACCCTTTCTGCTCTCACACTCCCCAGTGAATGCCTTTATCTGGAGACAGACATCCCTGACATATGTGGACGGTGGTCCTCCAAGCCAGTCAGACCTCCTGGCCCCCTGTCCTGGCCACAGCCTGTCTCTTTGGAAACCTCTTCTCGGTCACTGTCCTCCTCCAACATTACCGTTCCTCTAACCTCACGTACACTTACTCAATAGATGCATCAAATTCAAGATATGCAAGAATCTTAAAAAGAAGTTAGTCACTTTCGGAAGTGACTAACTGTCTCTCTGGATACTTTGTGCACCCTGAAAGAAAGTGTTAGAAGAAATACAAACTGTTTGTTATACAATCTTTCCTGGTTATTAATAATGTTTATTAGGAGACTGAAATTTCTGAGAGGTTTTTAAGAACTTCTGGTTAAAATATTAATCACTATCATAATAAATGTATAAATTATAATATAAATGTGTGAAATAAATCAATACATAAGTAATAAAATTGTAAGTAAGAAAGAAATTAATAATTTACTGATAATTAAGAAATTATTACTAAAATCTGAGTTTCCCAAGCGTGGTTATCTCTGGTTAATGTTCAGCACAATTACTACCCTCTGTAATCTCTCTTTAGGAAATGCTGATACAAGCTAACACCTTTATTTTGAAAATCATATGACTGAGACCCGGTGGTTTGTCTAAGGTCACATGGCCACAGTAGAAAGAGACCTCAAATTCAGTTTGAGAACTGTTTCTGTCGTGTAATAACGTACTGAGTGTAGATAACCAAAAAGCACTGGGCACACCCGTGTTCCTGGGTGTTAAGTGAGGGCTGTGCTGCCTCCTTCTGAATACTGTTATGAGGATTGAGGTTGTATGTAAAAGCAATTTAATTGATCTATAATTGGATATGAATGTGCAGTTATTGCACTTGAGGAATTAGGGCTTCAAATGTCTTCTCTGGACTATAAATCTAGTGATCAGTGTCTTACATGATCTTGGCTCACAAATTCAAGCTTGCTTTGGTCACTTCAGTCTTGTTCTACCTTATTATGTATGGGCCATGTTTGTATGGCTGTGTAGTTATCAAGACAGAAAGTTCATTCAAGACAGGCAATGTACCACTATTTTCCTCAGAGCTCAAAGCACATGAGACCTATGTAAGAAGTACTTAGAAAACACCAAATTGAATTTCTCTCTAAAGCCATTTAGAAAATTGTATTCAGTGTACCGAAAGCAAAAATTTTAGCAAGGCACTAATGTCTTAGAAAGAACTGGAGACAATCCAGTGTCCTGAAACAAATATATTCAATGCAAAGGGAGTTTCAAAGAAAATGAGGTCATTTAAAAGTTTGACCCATGGAAGGAAGGCTTAGGAATTAAGGGATTTTTTTTTTGCTCTCATTATGAAAATTCCTAATTGTATTTCATGACGAGGCTTTGCAGTGCTCAGCCCCTTTCTCTCTCTCTCTCTCTCTCTCTCTCTCTCTCTCTCTCTCTCTCTCTCTCTCTTCCTCCCTCTCTCTCTCTCTCTCCATATATATATGTATATATGTAGAATATATAATTAAAATACTTTAAATAATAAATATACACCAATACATGTTTGGCCTATAAAAGACAAAAGTTGACAGTTTAAATTCCAGGAAGATTGGTAAAAATTGAGCTTTATCATTTCCTTGGGAAGACATAAGCAAATGCCTATTTTCCTAAGATAAGACACTGACAGTGGACAAAGAAATTATTCCAACCACCGGGGCTGGAACACAACTCAGCAGTTAAGAACAATGGTTGCTCCTGCAGAGGACCCAGGTTCAGATCCCAGCACCAACATGGTAGTTAGCCACCATCCATCCTCTTCTGATCTCCATAGCATTGCACTATGTGGGTACACTTACATACATACAGGCAATACACACATACACATGAAATAAACATAATAGTAAGAAAAAGAAATTATTCCGCCCAAGACTAACTTAGTGATTGGTGAGTTTACTGAGATTATTCACAAGAGTGTGGATGAGGGGTTCCTTACAAGAACATGTGTGACTCAAAGGTATCTACGTCATCAAAATGCCCACCCAGCACGGGTAACATTTCATCGAGGCTGAATACCGAGAGCTCTCTGCATAAATTGCATCCACTTAACTTCTTGGAAAGCAGCCTCTCCACAGCAACTGTTCCTGTTTATATAACCTCAAGGAAAGGCCTGGAAACCTTGCAAACTTGGGAGCTTTCCGGGATGTATGGGTTTTGCTTGCTTCCTGGACCTTCTAAGTTTTCTTCTGGTTCAAAAGGAAGAGCTGCACAAAGACAAAGGACCAAGGGAATAAACTGACTTGGACAGGATTGGAAATCATTGCTTAGGGCCTGGGGCGGCAGAGGGAGTAAGAGCACTTGCTAGTATGTGCAAGGCCCTGGGTTTAAAAAATAGGAAGTTAGTCTGAATGTTACCTTTATACATGTGTAAGTCTTATTGTGATTGGGAGCAGTTTGATCAGGACCCAGGTTCTGAATACCTAAAGCTCATCTTGTCCCTCTCAGCACTTTGAAATGATCCAAAGACATTTGAATCAAGAATGCAGCTGACCAATGAGGAGGCTTGGCTTCAAATCACACACCAAGGCCCAAGGAAGTAGAGTGGGGCCATGTTCTGCCTTTTGACACCCAGAGAGAATACTCAACCTCATTTTCTTATAGAACAATGGGTAACTCTGTAGCCCACATGTCTCAGTGGAAGCTAAAGTTTCCTAAGACGGTAACATTTCTACGATCCACACTGTGCTGATTCTATTATAGAAAGAAAGTTAGTTCCAAGACAGAGAAAGAGGTGGGAGTGGGCAAGAGTGTACATTGCTCAGTAGTCCTCCGACAAACCAATGCCTTACCCAACACTCCCACTGCGGTAATGCAACCCTACTTCACTGCAGCACTCCGTGCTGATAGAGATGGAGATGCCCCTTCGGTTCACTTCCAGATGTGTGTGGTTCAGTTCACTCAGTCCCCAAGACCTCCAGCATCCCAGCATTCCCAATAGCGGATGGAACTCGAATCGGGCAGTAAGCCTATTCTAGGACAGTGCAAAGATCTTGTAAGATCATGCTTCAAGCCAACCAGCCAACCTGCCTAAGTGGCTGCAGTGGGACTAACCCAAAGCCTCTGGCAGCAAATCCTGTTAGTTCTAGAAGAGTCTGAAATACCCTATTCTCTCCCTCAGAAGGTGAAGTGAGACCAGCCAGCACCAGAATTCTACTGCCATTCAGACACTGGCACTTGAGAGCCCGGGATTTCCTTAGAATCTATTCCTCCACCAAAAGATGTGTCAAGTTAAGGCAGCATTCATGACACACAAAGAGTCAAATCAGTTTGAGGTTAATCTGCTAAGTTCAGTGACAATACATCTGAGAAGAAATTGTCAGCATGAGATGGGTTTCTATTAGAGCGAGGGGGAGAACTGTACATGAGAAGACACTGAGGCTTATATACTGCAGTGTGGGGATTGATGAAGTCCACCTTGGCCCAGGCATCCTGCCCCCCAGGAGTAATGGGTAAGGTTAGTGAAAACAAAAGTAAGCTCTCCTGTCGGATCTGGGGATGCTCGTGTTTCTTGGCTTCTGAGCTATCTCAGTCTATGAGGCTCATCTCTCAGCCTCCAAACATGGGACATGAAAATGATTTGTTCAAGTGGTAACCCACAGATTCCAAGTCTTAGCACCTTTTTAAATGAGCAAGTGACACGATGCCAGGCAAGATGCAACCTCCACAAATGAATTAATTAGACTTTCAAAAAGAGCAAGCAGGCAAGCAGTGGCGTTTGATTGCACAGTTTTCTAAGTGGTAATTGAAAAAGAATCACTTGATTTTTAAATTCTCTCCCTGAGGTGTTAATTGTGGTAGGGAGGGACTAAGGAGACAAAGACCCCCATGCAAAATGAATTGTTACCCTTGCTCAAAGACTCATGGATTCAGAGTCCCTCAAATTTGCTTTAGGAAGTTGAAATGGGGGGCGGGCAGTTAGTTTGAGAGGTCCAGCCATTCTGTAATTGAGAAATCTAAAATACTCTCTGAAGATGATGTACTTCCAAACTACTACGGATAAAGAGGTTAATTTGAATCACGTTTAGGCACTGAACTTATCTCAGCACTTATCTTCTGGGAAGCCTGCCGCCTTGATTCTTATCCCTTCTCTCCCATAAGGAAAGCTTAGTCTTTGAGCTACTGTTCAGCTCAATGTCACTGAATTTCCCTAAGATCTGTTGAGAGGTTACAACATGAGTGGATTACCCCTTATCTGAAATTCTCAAGGTCAGACGCATCACAAATCTCAGATGTTTCAAAAATTTTTTGAATATTTACATTTATTTTACATAAAGAGGTCACTTGGAAAGTGTGGTGGTTACTCTTCACTGTAAACTTGGTTGGATCAAGAGCCACTTAGACTTGTGAAGGACACTTCTGGGTGTGTCTGGAAGGGCATCTCCAGAGATGAATGGTACATGGGACAGCATCTGAGGAAGCACCCTGAATGCAGGCACCAATATCCAATAGGTTGGGGGAACAGATGGACCAGAAGTGAAAGCAGAGGGAAGACTGGCTAAGGTTTGCCCTCTGCTTCTCTCTGCCTTCTGGCTGCCATGGGGTAAGCAGTTTGCTTACCACACATCACTCTGCCTATGACATTCTACCTCACCCCAACTCAGAAACAGTGGGGCGGGCCAAACAATCATAGACTGATACCTCTAAAACCATGAGGAAATCTTCCTTTTATTTCCTTGGATATTTTATCACAGCAACCAAAAACTAACAAAACAGGACCCAAACCTAAGCATAAAATTCATGTCTGTTTCATATATACCTCATAACTATAGCCTGAAGGTAATTTCATGCAGTATTTTTAGCACAGTGAGACCTGACCTATGAGGTCACATATGGACCTCAGCCCTTGTGGCACCATATTGGCTCTGAAAAAGCTGCAGGCTTTGGAATATTTCAGGTGTCAGATTTTCAAATTAAGAATACTCAGCCGTAATTGTACCAGGCATGAGAGATCTACAAACATGAATAAGGTAGTCTGTCCTCAGATGAAATCAGAGGATGACAGACGTGTATCATGATAGTGAGGAAATCAGAAAGCCCAGGGGCTTAGGAAATGCGGAGGGTGGTATCAGTACTGAGACACAGTTGCTGGAGGACACTCCTGTGCTATTAGCCCACAAGGTGCCCGGAGATAAGAGTCAGAGAACACCGAGAAATCACCTCCTCCATCCTTCAGTCCGTGCGGTAACAGCCCCGACACCTGGCGTTTCAAATGTAAGCTCAGTTACAATGCAGGTTCAAGACCAGAGTCACAGTTCAAGTTTTGACTTAATCATCTGACCTTAAGCAAGATTTCACCCTCTCTTTGCCTCTCTGTCCTCATCTATAAAATGTGATGATACTAGACACCACACCTCTTAGATTTCTTACAAGGATTAAATAAGTCTAGACATGGAGAGCACTCATAACGGAGCTAGCATGAGAGCCAGCATATCCCCACCTACAATG
Source organism: Eospalax fontanierii (assembly GCA_035773235.1). Classification (NCBI taxonomy): domain Eukaryota; kingdom Metazoa; phylum Chordata; class Mammalia; order Rodentia; family Spalacidae; genus Eospalax; species Eospalax fontanierii. The sequence goes on along the minus strand of CM069542.1, from coordinate 53,162,241 downwards.
AGGCCTCATTGCCAGTAAGAAATGCCATAACTTGAAAAGGCATGATACACCTAGTCTACAGGATGGCATAGCTCACTCCAGTGCACTCTCAAGTACTCTCACACATGCATGGCTGACTGGGGCCTAGCATCACCAGAAAGTGTCACCTACCAACAGCTCAGGAAAAGACCAAAATTCAAAGTTCAGTTTCTACTGAATGCAACCACTCCTGCACCATGTTAAAGGCACTAAGGCAGCCATTATTAACCAGGTGCTGTCTGCATTTGTTTTGGACTGGTTGGACAACTTGTAAAGTCTGATATGAAAGGATGATAGAAAGACACCTTTGGAGACTCTAGAGGGTGGGAGGACTTCAAGGGCACTGTGTGGGACCGAGTCATGAAGGCGCACGGCATGTACATGCATACGCACACACTCGCAGGCACATGCACACATGTACAGCACAGACAATAAGCCCCCTTATCATCCAACCTCATTTTTTGTACAAGGAAGGAGGGATGTTGATCTTGAATCGATCGAGTACACCAGAGACCCTGAAAAAGAAATCTGGATGTGATTGCATTTATCTGTAAGTAATTAGCTAAATTTTTACTGTGGACACAAGAGAGAGATTAAGAGTTAAATCCAGCTCAATTGCAGAGAAAAAAAAATGGTTCTGTTTCTCACAACTGAGTTTGTGACTGAAAATTTCATATTCCTGAGTAGAATCAAGGAGACCATCCTCGCAGCTTGCTCACTTTCTTTCAAGTCCTGAGGCTGTCTCCTCTGATGACTGACTTTACACTCTCAATGTACCCCCTGCTGATGCCCTAAAACCCTCATTGTGAATCATAATATGGACCCAAGACCCCCTGCTCCCCCAGCCTGGTCAGCAATGTCCCTACATAGCATGCAGGAAGAATGATCTTAATGACTTAAGTCATTGCTAAGTCTTGTGAGTAAAGTCAGCATGATACAACCACACTTCATGAAAACTGAAGACTGAAATAGGCTGGCCTTTCCTAGGGATTAGAGCATCATCTGCCTTGTAGAGTTTGTGATGTATAAATGAAGCACTATGTGTAAAGTGTATGTATGTGTGTGTGTGTATGTACATATATGCATTGGTGCATGTATGTGAGCAAGTCAGAGGCTGATGTCACAAATCTTTCTTGATCACCCTTCTGCCTTATTCTTTGAGGCAGGGTCTCTCAATCAAACTCAGAGCTCACAGATACTGCTAGTCTGACTAGTCACCTTGCTTGGTTTCGTCCCAGAATACCCTGGCTCTACCTCTAATGGCTAGAATTTTAGGCTGGCTGCCACACCAACCTAGCATTTATGTGGGTTCTAGGGCTACAAACCCCAGTAGTCTTTCTTGTGCGACAAACGCTTTAGCCCCTGAGCCATCTCCCCTATTTCATTTATACTACATTTATTTGTTTTTCAAGAAAGGTTGTGACTCTTTTTTAAAAAAATGATTAAATAATAAAATAAGAAGTTGGCATGGTGGTACATGCCTGGAATCCCAGCCCTCAGGATGCTAAGACAGGAAGATCCAAGTTCAAGGCCAGTCTGAGCTACATAGTGAGACCTTTTCTCAAAATAATGATAAAAAATAAATAAGTGATAAATAGGTGCTCAGGAAAACATCAGTAGTCTGTAATAGTCACTTTAGTCCTTTGATTCTAAAAGGTTTTTCCCTAGTAAAACTGAAAAGCTATGAAAGAACCTTCTGGAAAGTTTCCAGAAATCCTATTGTCTGAGGCAATACACAATTACCTTGGAATTTCTGGAGATTGTTCCCAAATATCAACACTTTTTAAGGACTTCAAGTAGTTCCAGTGTTTTGGCAGAGTTGGGACCCTGAACTGTTGAGCCCCTTGGGTCTAAAGCATGGTCTTAGACATGCAACACCAATATCTGGGTGGTGTCTGCCAGAAGTACAGAATCTCTGACCTGGCCTGCATCTGCTAAATCCAAACTTGCAGTGGAACACAGTTTCTACCTCTTAGGATTTTATTATGAGGATTAATGTGGCCCACATACATCAAGGCATGTTGTAGACGTGTCCTGGCAGGGACTCAGGAACTCCCCTGCAAAACCTTTGGCAATCCCTAGAACTCAGTTTCCCCTCTGGCAAAACAGGTTGTTGGGCTAGACAGTCTCAGCACTGGATCATTCTGAGGAGACACATGTGGCCTTCGTCCAACACAGCTTCTTATGAGCTGTGGTCCCTCCCCCTGCCCCCAGCTGGGATCCCCAGGGTGTCCTGCTGAGGAGTCCAACCCAGGAGCGACTGAATCTGGCAAGAGCTAAAAATTAATTCCCTTCAAATCAATAATTTGCAATTAAGCACAGAAGACACTAAAGCCAAGGGGGGCAGGCTTCTGGAAAGAGGACAGCTGAGCACTCCAAGCCTTAGCAATGGGGGGGGAGGCCCAGTTTCAAGCAAACAAATGAACATTCTGCTCCATTGTTTGTGAGAAAGCAAGCCCAGGGAGTAAGTGGTACTTGAGGAGAGAGGGAAAGAAAAAGATCAAGAGCTTATATGAGCAGGAGTCAATGCCAGGAGCTAATTTAGTTTCCACAGGGCTCTTAGCTTACGCATTCCCAGTGGCTCGGGGTCCCACTCTGCCACTCCAGGGTGCTCTGAAGCCTCTAGATCAGGCCTTCACAGTGTGCTGGCTGCAGACAGCACCCAGCTCATGAAAGACTTGGAAGCCTGCCTGGGTCCCCTCCCCATCCTCAACAGTAAGTGTCAGGCCAACTTGGGTGAGCGCCAGGCGGGCAGTGCCAATGGGGAGCACAGACATAGTAGAAGCAGACAGCCCCACGGAACCAGGATTGGATGATGGCTGATGTTACATAGTGATAGCTTCGATCTGGGGCTCAGAGCCACCCCCTGGTCTCCAGAGATGTGCAGAGAAATGCTGAAATTCTTGAAACAAAATTGAAGTGTGCTTGATTTTAGAAGTAAATGTGTGCCGTGCAGTGCAGGGGGTAAGGTGAGAGGGCAAAAACAAAAAGAGACAGGAAGTCAATGCATATAGATGGTGAAATAAAACACAGGTCATTTGCATTTTCCCCAAACCATGGTTAAAGGAAGAAGGGAATGCTGGTTTTTTTCTCCCCTGAGAGTTAACAAATGTTTGTGCGTTGCTACAACTCGAAGTGAGGGTCAGGACAAGACAGACAGGAGAAAGGGGTGGCGTCTATTAAGACCTATTGTGTGGGCCAGGGAGATGACTCTGTTGGTAAAGTGCTTGAATTTGAGCCCCAGAATCCCTGTAATAAACCAGGCTTCATGGCACAACCTCGTAGTCCCAGCACTGGGGAAGTCTAAATGGGCGGTTTCCGTGAGGCTTGCCAACCAGCTCCAGGCCAATGAGAGACCCTGTCTCAAAAGAACAGAGACGACCATGCCTAGGGAAGAGCACCTAAGGTTGACCTCTGGCCTCCACACAGGCACACATGCACCTGTACTCATACATGCACACAAACACAACACATACACACACACACACACACACACACACACACACGCACACTACTATGTACCAAGGGCTGTTGTTTACAGGAGCATTTCCTTTGGTCCTTACAGTGCTTGAAGACAAATTTGAGTATTACCATTCCCGAGGACAGACGATGTCTCAGGATTGATTGCTCAATTCCAAAATCTCAAGCCTCACTCATTGTAAAGCACTCAATGTAACCATCAAGATTGAAAGAACTATAAGACGGAATCAGTTAGGAAAGCAAAATCTACCACGTGAAACAAACAAGAAAGTACTTACTGTGGCAAGTGTTAAACACCAAATGGGCAGAACAGAAAGGGAGAACTATATGAACAGGAACAGAGAGAGATGGGAAGGTGCTGACAAGCAGATGGTGACTGCTGCCATGAGTGTTGAAAGGAGCCCTGAAAGAAAGAGTGGTTTGAAACGGAAAGAGCAGGAAGGACATCCCAACTGAGAAGGTGCAGAAAGGAAAGCAGGAGTGGATCTGCTGACTGTATAAAGACCATTATTTTTCTTTGAGAGCTTTTTTTACTTTATTTTTATTTTAGGTATATGCATGTATTGCATGCATGTATGCAAGTGCACCTGTGTCCTGCAATGCTGCAGGGACAGAATAGGGCATCAGATCCCCTGGAACTGGAGTTATGAATGGTTGTTAGACACTATGTGGGTGCTGGGAATCAAACCCAGGTCTTCTGCAAGAACAGCCCGTGTTCTTAACTGCTGAGCCATCTATCCAGCCCCTTCCTTGAGGACATTATAATAATCCTAAATGAAACTTAGTTAGCACTATAGATTTCTGATTCAAAGCTTTTGAATGATGAAAGAATTTCTAATCCTAGAGTATAAAAAGAAAATAAAAGTATCCAGTCATTCAACAACTATTTACTTATTTGCTTCCCACGGTACCTACCAAAGCTTTGTGCATTGCTAAGAGTCTGCCTTCTCCAAAAGAGGGGGTACCAGGTTCCTGTGTCTTACTGGGTAATATGGAGCCCTAGGCTCAGTCTTTCACCAACCATGTTCTAGATCAAGGGTATGTGCTCTACGGTTCCCCTAAGTGTGGAACAAAGGCTGTGAGAAAGCTTCTAGATACTTTCTTTTAATTAACTGGGGTTATTTCTCTTATTACCAGTGGAACCCAGAGGTACCATGACTAACCTTCACATACTGGCCAAATTTAAAGTCAATGTCAGAATTGGGAAGAAAGAGAAACTAGGCAGGAAGCCCAACCAGTCAGTGGTAGGGGTTCTGAGTCTCCTTCCTAAGTTGGGTAGAGAAGTAGTTAAGACCTCTCTCTCTTCTCCCTTCTCTTCTGGCTCTTCTTTCCAGGGAAGAGGAGACAGTCCATCTTCAAGAGGTAAATCTTGGTCAAAATTGCTTACATTCCAGAACATTCCATTGGGCTACTGTTCTAGATAGAGCACCGAATGGAGCAAAAGGTCACAGCATACATTAATGCCGTGTCTGAGTGTCCAGTCAGCCATGTGATGAGTTCTCCAGGCTCAAGGTCATTCATCTTTCTCTCTTTCTCACTTGACTCCTCTGGGCAGCCCTTGTTTTCTTCTTCTTCCTTTCCTCACTTCTCTCTCTCTCTCTCTCTCTCTCTTTCTCTCTCTCTCTCTCTCTCTCTCTCTCTTCCAAGACAGGGCAACACTGGCCTGTACCTCTCTCACCTCTGGAGTGCTTTATTCTCTCTGGTTCATTTTGCCTGAGTCCTATTGTTCCAGTGCACTCATGAAACCCACGACTCATATTTGGATGTTGAAAGGAAAACAGGAGCCCACGAAACGGATTTATTCTTGAGGCTACGTGGCCCTGGGAAGGAGACTCACGCAGCCACTGGCATTTTATATCAGGGATTGGGGGTCAACATGAGCAGAAATGTTCCACCCCCTTGCCTCACTTTCCCCTCTGTGTCCTTCCCTCCTGTGAGAACTGTCTAGTGTAGATCAAGGCAGAATTCCGGCATTTCTGAGTACCCCAAACATGGTGGTGACTGCTTCCTAACACAGCCTCTTAATGAGACTCGGTTTCCAGGATGCCCAACACTCATCTGAAATAATCAACTCCCAGAGCTCCAAGGGAAATGAGGGTTCTATGCAAATTCTCTCTTCCCACTTTTCTGTGGTCCTCTTCTGTGACTGAAAACACAGAAACACAGACATGTACACACACACACACACACACACACACACACACACACACAAAACCCAGCTCCACACAAATTAGATTGAGACGTTTCTGGAAAAACAATCCCTGGTTCTGTTTCCATGGAAGCAATCTCATGTCCCCAGTGGCAGCAAATGGCGGGCAGCCGGCGGTAAGGGAGCTCCTGGGGCCGCTCTGGGCCTTCTTCCCTCGCCAAGCAAGCAGAATGCACTGTAGGAGAGTGGGAGGCAGGGCTGAGCCTCACCAGAAAACCCAAACCTCTAGAGAGTCAGTGAACCCCAGCTGTGCTCCTCTTTTGGGGCAAATGTACATCTGGGCATTCTGGGCACAGCTCCAGCCAATCAGCCAAGCTGATCCCCCTACAGCTTTTCACAAAAGGCTGCTCACTCAGAGCAGATGGCTGTGCTGAGCCTGAGTCTAAACCAAGATGGAGGCCACCCATGGGGCTGGAGCTGGGGGAACGCTGGCTGCTCGGAGCAAATGCCCCCTGGCTTGGAGGATGCCTCTGGCTTCCCTCAGCTTCCGGAGTCGCCCACACGTGGTCCATGTACTCACAAGATGAGCTGAAGTAGCTCATAAGGAACATTCTTTAGAGGTTTAGGATACAACGTGATTATACCATGTGTTAGAAAAATCATAAACTAAGACTTCATGGGTATTTATGGCTTAGACTAAAACTAAAGGAGGTATTAATGAAATCTGTCCATTTTAAGGAATACTAAGTACATAACATGGTGGACAATTATAAATACAACCAAGACAGGGAAACATGACAGTTGTGCACAAACAGGGCCAACGAGAAGGCTCAGTGGGTAAAGGAGCTTGCCACCAACCCTGGCCAACCTGAGTTCAATTCCCGGCCCCCACATGATGAGGGAGACAACTGATTTCTGATCCCTCCCACCATGTATGCTGTAGAATGTGTGCACCAACATGCACACACACAACACACACAATCACACAAATAATAACAGTAATAATAAGAAGAAACAATAATTATAATAGGGGCTGGAGAGATGGCTCAGTGGTTAAGAATACTGTCTGCTCTTCTAGAGGACCTGCATTTGATTCCCAGTACCCAGATGGTAGCTAACATCCCTCCGTAACTCCAGTTCCAGAGGATCTGACACCCTCTTCTGGCCTCTGTGGGCTTTGTACAACATGGGAACACTTACATACATGCAGGCAAAAACATTCATATACCTAAAATAAAAATAATTATAAAAATAAATGTAACAAAAAGTAAATATTTTCAAAAGGAAATAAAACCATACAGAGGTAAAATTTGGGAAATCTGTCAAATATTCCAATCTCATCTTTTAGAATGGGACAATTATCCAAGCAAGAGGGAAAATTCTTGAAGTGACAGAGTTGGATCCCCATCAAACAAATTCATCCTCAGGGACAGTCAACATGATAGATCCCCTTTGCCTCTTGGATGGCTCCCAGTATTGATGTCCAGCACCTTGAAGAGGCTCTCAACATCTATGCCTGTTTGGATGCACACTCTATTGACTTCCAGTTCTAACCTGGGTCCTCACCTAAGTCAGTGGTCCTGGCAAGCCACGCTGCACAAAGCCGAAGGCCTCAGGGTCCCGATGGGCCCTCCACCAGAGCCAGCTCTAAGCACTCAGCAGTCAACATCCCTCACCTCAGCAGTTCTCAAGTTTTAAGTCTCAAACGTGACCTCCAGAAAGAAGTTATCTCCTGACCCTCACTGCTCTTCCTATGGTCTCAACATCCATAAACACTGAGTAATCAAAGAAGAAAGGCATAGAAGCTCCACCCCGTGTCATATGGCAGTTCAGGCTACTGTAACAGAGTACCTCCCACTGGCAAGGACTTAATCACAGAAATGTGTTTTCTCTCTTAGCTGAATTTTCAGGGTGACAGCATGCCTAGGTTTTGTGTAATCTGTCAATGGCTCTCTGTACCCTGACCCAGCATAAGTCAGCAAGCTCTCTGGCGCCTCTTACAAGGACACAGAAGCCCTTGTGAGGCTCACCTCATAGTCTCAGTGAAACCTAACCATCTCCCAAAACTCCATCTCAGAACACCATCACAGTGGTGGGTTGTGTCTCGTGCTTCAGCGTATGTATTTTTGGAGAATGTACAACTCAGTTCACAGCATCTGCCTTCTCTGAACCTATAAAGCTGTGGGAGAAAAAGCAAAGAACTGGATGACCAAGGCCCCATCGTAGATCTTAGCAATGAAAACTAAAGCGCTGCTAATCATTGTGACTGACTGGCACTATGTAAATTTACAACAAATCTACCAAACAAGAATTACTACTCCCACTGCACAGAGCACCAGTCTGAAGCCCAGAGGTTAAATGACTAGACACATAAGTATCAGGACCAGCCCTCAAACCCAAGTATCTGAGACTCCAAATCTCCCATTACGTCACCGGCACTGCACCTTCCCATGGCCTCCATCAAGCCCCATTGTGTCCTCTGCTTTCTGTTCAGACCCCTCCTTACTTCCTCTGTGCCTGCATTCAGAGGGATCTCCAGAGACTCCATCAACCTGAACCCCTGTAAAAGGCCACTTCCTCCTAACACACCCTGACCATCTGTGAAAACAATTTCTTCTCAAGCCTACAAATGAACTTCATAATACTCACCATCCAATATAGCCTTAAAAAATGTCCTGATGTCATTTTAACTACTAGAGGGACTTGGTGATGTTTCTTTCCTAATTATTCTGGGAAGATGTCTGCCTCTATTGGATAGGGCTGTTAATGAGACTCGGGTTTTATTTTTCCAGATAGGAAGATTTCTTTTGGTCTTCAGCTATATAGACTAGATTATACTGCTGTGACAGTCTTGTAAATATCAGGCACTTAAGTTTATTTCTCACTCATGAACAATCTAGTCCAGGTTTAGGGGATTTTCCAGGCAGCTAGCCTTACAGTGTTGATGAAACATTCCAGCAGTTTCTATCTGATGGCTTCTAAGATTGCCCAGGTCATGGAGCAGACAATGGAGAATCATAACCCAGCTCACACCACACTGTCCAAAGCAAGTCATAGGTCCTCCATGTTCCGAGGACAAGAGAACTGGACACATAGGAGAAGCACTGATTTCTAGACAGACCCTCTAGTTTCCGCCACATGCATTAAAGCAGGAGGATGGTGCATTGCCATCAAGGAAAACTTAGAGAAGGAGCATTAGGCCAGGAGGTGGGAAGCAAGAGCCTGAGGCTCTGAGACATTATGGAAGTCATTCCACTTACCTGAGTGACAGGGTAAGAACACCACTTATCCCAACCTCACAAGGCTTCTGTGGAGGATAATTTAAATTAGGCAATGAATGTGCTTCTCCATTAAAAGACAAAGCTTTCCTTTCAAATCTTGTCCCTCGTGTGTAAGGCCAAGAATAAAATAGAAACAGAACCTAAAACATAGCCTGTTTAGGTCCTGAGTTTGTACTCTAGTTCTCCCATCTTTCATAAGATGATGGTACATCTGAGCCCCAATTGAAACATCTTCTTTTTAAATTTTTATATTATGTTATGAGTGTTTTATATTATGAGTGTTTTACCTGCATGTATGTTAAGTACATCCATGTATGTAGTGCCCATGGAAGCCAGAAGAGGGCATCAGGGCCCCTGGAAAAGGAATTCTGAATGATTGTCAGCCACAGCATGGGTCCTGGGAACCAGTTCCCGGGTCCTCTGCGAGAACAGTCAGTGCTCTTAAACACTGAGCCAACTCTCCAGCCCCCAGGTGAGTCATCTTAAAGATAGTGATATTGTTTGATCAACCCCCAGGTGAGGTTTTGGACACAAGAGCACTGTTAATTGTAATTTTTCTAAACACATGGAAGGGATTCTGTGTTTGGTGGGGATGTGTTTCCTTTGACTTTGCCTTTGGACGTAGGGTCCTGAGATGCAGCCCAGGCTGACCTCCAGTCTACGATGCTTCTCCTCGGGCTGCCTCGCTTCCCCGGTGCAGGGACCGCAGGTGTGGCCACTGTGCCTGGCTGGAAGGGATTCTTGGTCTTTTCTTTTTGTACCCGGGGTCTCTCCTCCTATCCCTCCTGTTCTCACTCTCCATTCTTTCAGATTCTCAGCACACTCCTCAAGTCTCCTAGTCTCCAAAGGATCTTTCTTCAACTTTAAGGTGTCTCATCCCCTACCCCACCACACACACACACACACACACACACGTTCCACACAAACTTTGTTCACCATCAAACTTCCTGAAAACAAGGCCACCTGATGCCCACTCCCCAATCTTTTCTTCCCCTCCCTATGCATGACTCTTTAATTTACCTTCTGCTCCTACTGTTATTGGAAGGTCACATGACATGCACAGCGGTGTTTACTAGTCTCGCTTTTCTGTGTTTATTGAGACACTGGGGAGCATCGCCCTGCCTATCTGAACTCACTGCTTGCCCAGCGTTTCACTCAAGTCCCCAGTGCTGTGCACCACACCTCCACCCTACTGGCTCTTGGGCTCTGTCACTGAGATCTTCTCCACGCCCATCTCTCACTCTCACCTTCTCCTCTTGCATGTCCTATTGATCCCATCTCTTACTGACTCTAGTCTCAAACCACATCCATCTCTCTCATCTCTTCTCCATTCTCTGTGTCTGCTCTGGCCCAAGGCCCCAATTCTCTCTAGTGTGTATCATTCCCTTGGCAACGTGACAGATCTTTCTTCATTCAGCTATAAAATGGGAATATAATATCTATCTCTAGGGCTTGTAAGAAAATTAATTTATCAATTTAAAGAAAGTAGTGCTGTTAGGCACCTGGTTATATATTAAATATGGTTCCTTTGTCCTCATGCACTTAATATACTCACTGATTTTCTTCCCTTGGATTTGATTGGCTATCATTGCCTCTAAAAGCCCTTCAGAGATTCCCCATGACTTCAAAGTCTGGACAAAATACCCCTGTCCAGCCTCATGCTCACAGACTCGCAGGCTGCTTCCTCATCCTGTTTGCAGTGGATGATTTGATGTTTCCCCAAACCACCCACCCATATTCAGACGCATTATCTCCTCTGCCAGGAATTTGTTTCTTCTCTTCATTGCCTGGAAAACCAACCCACAAACAAGTGGTCTTTCTTTCTCCTTCACATAGCAAGAAAGTACTAAATCCTTTGCAAAGGATTCCCCGACCCAACACTCTTACCCCAGATTCTCCAATCCAACTCTCTCACCCAGAAATAACCACTACCGGTTAACTCTGTTTTCCTGTACTGGATCCAACTGTCCCTTCTTGTCAGTCAGTGGTGGGTTTAGATAGTGTGAGAAGAGCAGTCAGATCACCATTAGAGAGACTAACCACTAGAAAGCATGTCTCAGGACTCATAAGGGGCTCCTTCCAGAAGGTGAACACCCTGGAACAGGAAGAGTGAGATTAGAGTGCAGAATGAAGGCCATTTTGCAGAAGAGGAGAGAGGGAGGGCCTGTGGGTCTGGAATTAAATAATATTATTTCTTCAGGAACTCTGGGGCAGGGATAGAATGTAAAGTGGAGATGGATTAGCAAGTAAGGGGATCTGCCAGAGGCCCACTGGATAACGGTGTTTTACCATAATGCTTAATGTGCCGATTAAACATACAATTTTTGCTCTTAATTAAGGTTCTTCTTGTAACTATAGCCCATGCACGGAGAGGATTTGAACCATCCACTGTCGCACTGACCATGCTAGCTACTGTACTATTGCTAAGTAAAACAAGATGCCCCCAACTGAGGATCTTGGGAGAGAGAAGGTACATGAACTAGGCTTTTGCCTGTGATCTCCATAAATATAATGAACAGTGGCTCTGGTGGTAAGGAGTTTATTTATCTTACAAAACAGCCTATTGGTATGTGTTATCCAGGTTCGGTGTAGGCCCCTGAAGAGCTGGGTTCCCTCTCCCTCTCTGCCAGCTTTCAAGATGGCTGCATGGCTTGACCTGAAGATGATGCCAAGATCCTCTTGCTTCATAGGTTTCATTGGTACAGCCAGAGCCTGAGCAGTCGCTTCTGCTGCTAGGAAGGTTCATCTGCAGCTTTCCAGACTCTGTCTCGGAAAAGACAACTGAAAAGTGCATGGGAAGGGAGTGCCCATCTGGCATCCGCCACTGCCCAATGGAAGCAAATTACAGAGGAGTCTGTGTCTTCCCTCTGTGCGCTCAGTTCCCTGAATGCAGGGGTCGCTGGTTAGTAATCTCGACGCTAACAGAAAAACAAGCAATGCCAGAGACTTGACATATGCTAATATCCAGCAAATATTAGTTGAATTAATGTCTTGTGAAAAAGGAATTCTTAGGAATAGGGTCCCAAAAGAGAAAGCTTTAGGGCCAGGATGAGCCACGTCAAGTAGAATATTCCTTCAAGCCACTGGGCAAGGCTCTGCCGGGATAGCTCTTTAAATGGGGATCTGTACTCCTAAAAACACTGAGGTCATACTGCATGATCAAAACCATCCAAAATAAAGTGATTTGGGAAAGAAAAAAACCAGCAACAACAAGAAGGTAGGTCAGAACAGGTCAGAAGTTCAATCACACTGCTAGCTGGTGCAGAAACACTGACTATGAGCCCTGCCAAGTGCAAGGTCAGATGTCCAAAAGTGCTAGGCATAGCTGTAGTTTCTGGACATAAAACGGATGGGATGATGAAAGAAGACGAAGAAAATGCCAAACACATACAGAGAAGGTGTGGGACGGGGCCTGATGCATGTGTCCTTCGTGGGCTGTGGTTCACCCGATGCAGGACTGCTGGGAATGCCTCCTCCTGAAGGCTCTCCTGGACCACAGGAAGCCTGGCTCTCTCCACCCGCTGCACCCTCTGCGGGTATTTAACAAAGGTTAAGCTACAGGTGCCAGGCTTGGGGAGAAGCACTTCCACACACCTCATTTCATCTGATTCCTGGGCAGGAGATGAGTTGGTAAAAGAAATTTTAGTTCTAATGAAGGCTTGCCTAAATATTGCGCTAGGAATTGATGTGGAGTAAGAATGCATGAGCAGCCGCCTTGAGTGTGTGCAGCCACATAAGACATGCTCCCACTTTGTCTTGCATGTGACGCACCCAAAATAACGTGGGCGTTGAGCAGCTTTCTGGGGACTGCTCCCAAAAGAGAGAAACCAGTTCCTTTCTACTACCAGACTTGCAGAGATGTAAACAGTTCTCCCTGGTGTCATCAAGGGGTGACTTTGGAGCAAATGGAAGCATCTGAGCTGCAGACAGAGGATCAGAGAGAAATGAGAAGTCAGGTAGCTAGTGTGGCGCGGAAATCATAGTTGTATAATTAGGTCAACGAGCATCCTATGTCATTTTAGGAAACATTTTTTTATAATCTGGATATCTCTGTTCCTTGCAACCAAAGGATTCCTGTTGACACCAGCTCTATGGACAAACAATCCACATCTCCACTCTGGTCCTTACTACAGCAACATACCCCTTCCATTATGGAAGCATCACTGTTGAGTTCCCTCCTTCAGGGTCCAGAGAGACAAGTTAACTGCTAGCTAATCTGATAAGCTAAAGGACACCAGTCCACGACTGCAAGTCTAACCACTCTCTCTTGATAATATGCACATAATTAATGACAAGAAAAATACAGAATATCTTTTCTAAACGTGTACAAGTGTGTATATGTATATGCGTATATCTATTCATGTAGATTATGAAACTAGAAGGGAGCTCAGGAGAGGAGAGGAAGAGATGTTAAGGGAAGGATAGATAAAGTAGCCGATACATGTGATAAGAAAGCAGAAGACAGGGACTACAGAGAGAAAAGAAGAGAGCAGCCAGAGGGGTCAGAGGGCAGGGGGAAGCGTAGATGAGGGGGCGATGGAGAACAAAGCATGATGAAACAAACGCATGCCAATGCCACCATGAAATCCATCACTTCGTATGCTAACCTAAAAATTAATTTTTAAAAGATATTAGTTAAGAAAATAGAGTTATGTGCTGATGAACTTTATCCAGATCTAATGACCATTATCCGTTTGAAAGTATTCACCTCCAGGCTCTATTTTGTAGACATTTACATATACTTTTCAACAAAAATAGGGCCACGTAAACTTTGCCATGCAGATTTCACACGTATGTTAGTAATGCGCTCCTACTTGCAAGTGGTAGAAAGCAGCTTTGAAATAGGTAATGCAGAAAGGGAGAATGAAACACGCTGTGGAATTCTCGAACAAAGTTAACAGGGACCTGGCTTCTTCCTCCCTCCCACTCCCTTCTTTCCTCTCCTTAGTGTCCCCACACACACATATCTTACGTCTCTCTGACCATCCTTCATCACTCTTGGCTCATACCTAATGTTATTGCTTTTTGGTTTTCTGTTTGTTTTGTTGTTTGTTTCTTTGTTTGTTTGTTTTGACACAGGGTCTCCCTGTAGCCCCAGCTGGACTGGAACTCCCTGTGGAGTCTAGGCTGGCCTCAGTCTCACAGAGATCCACCTGCCTCTGCTTTATGAGTACTTGACTGTTAACCATTTCCTTAATTCAGTTTTTCCGAGGCATTGTATTCTCCCCCTTTCAAAGGAGCATCATTTGGATAACTTTTTTCTCTGAATTTTTTATTGAATTTTTTCGAATTTTATAGAATACATCTTGATCAGATTTGGACTCCCCTCCCTTGTCCACAATACCCTCAATAGCTCCCCCATCGGATTTCATGCATTGTTATATGTGTTATGGTTATCAAGTCATGTTTGTGCCCCCAAATGTCACTTAGCAGGAGTCAATCTGCTGGAGCCTAGCCAATGTATTTATAGTCACTCACTTAAAGAAAACCAACTCTCCTTCTCCTACCAGTGGTTATCAGTCGCCAATAATTTTAAATCACCTCCACTCTTTTTCTGGTTTAGAGGTCATTAACTTACTTTCCTTCTAGTTTTTCTGGGGAAATGAGGCTCATTTTGTTTTTCTCTTCACTTTGCTGTAATTTGTCTTTCTTTTAGAAAATGACAAAAGACATCCATGTTTTCATGAAGCAACCTCTCTATGAGACACTCACTGGGAGAAGAACCCTGACATGGGGTGGAGAGATGTGTCTGATGTGAAAGGCTGTCTTGACCGAATCCCCCAGTTCTGGGCTGTAAATCCCTCTCACTGGCTGACATATCTGAAGCAGCCTTCTCCCAAATATGAGCCCAGAGCCCCGAAGATTCTGCCCACTCTGTTCAGTGCAGAAAGTTCGGAATCTGAGCAGAGAAATGATTGCTGGGCCCCTGTTTATCTAACTTTGTATTAGTCAGGCTAATTCATCTCCAGAAGGCTGCACATTGTCTCCATTTTACCAATAAAATGACACCTGGCTAGAAAGTTGAAGTGGGGTGTGATGGAGCTGAACACTAGACCTGTCTTCAACTCCAATGCCATGGCCTTGCTCTCCCACTTCTGTTTTCTGAATAATTCTGGAAAAGAACCAATAAAAGCACAGAAGAGAAACCTCCTTACAGCAGCACTGTGTGAAATCAACAAAACTTTTTCGGATATTTCTGTTTTAAAAATCCCTGCATTCATAAAAGTGAGAACTTTATGTTTACACGTATAAATGGAGAGGTTGTATCTATATCTATAATATCTGTGTCCAGTAACCACGTGGTTTTCCATCACTGACTCTCTGTGGATGCATTTTTTTCTTGATGTTCTGGAGAGATGAGCTATGAGGATGCAGTCGAAGCAGCTGTTTGGGAAATATTGCCTCCTCTTTGTTCTGAATGCTATTTAAACATTGGCAGGGGGCCTCATTAAAGATGAATCGTTGAATTAGCAAGTAGTGTTGTAGCTGGAGGAGACAGCATGTGCTCCTGTGGCGAAAACAGATTTGCACAAAGGAGGGAAGGTTTAGGGGATATGAGTGCAGGAGGTGGACGGGGGATGAAAAGACCCAGAGACAGAGCAATGTCAAACGCTTTGTAATGTTCTCTAGCTTGCCCACTTCAGTGGAGAAGCACAAGACCACAGAACAGGGCCTGCAGAGCTCCTCTGTCTGGACTGTGAATGAGAAGGGGTCACCTTCATACTAGGGCATCCCAGGTTATTAATAACCTTTGCTTCCTCCAGTTTGTGGTGAATGAGTATCCTGCAGCCTTCAATGATCAAAGCCTTGGGTACCAACACCCCTTGGGTTCTGAAACACCATTAGCATTATTTAGTAACAACAAATAAGAAAGATTCTTGGGACTCAGTAGTTAAGAACACTAGCTGTTCTTGAAGAGAACCTGGGTTCGATTCCCAACACCCACATGGCAGCTAAAAACTGTCTGCAACTCCAGTTCCAGGGGATCCAATGCCTTCTTCTGATCTCCATCGGGCATTGTATGACATGAATGTACTTACATACATGCAAGAAATACACTCATGCAAGATAAATAAATAACTTTTAAGATTAGAGAAAGGTACGGTTCTAACACTGAATTCTAAAACACGCTGCTCCTACTCCTGGCCTTCTATCTAAGAAGGGGCAAAAAGGTATGCGCAGTTTTACTGCTTTCAATGTATTCCGTGATTCCTGCAGCCTTCCTCACAATCACGAAGGTTTCGCTCTGACTTTGGGCTTAGAAATAAAGCAGGCACCCCACTGCAGACTCCTGTGGGGTTGCGTGGTTCCATTCGTGAGGTGGACATCGCCTTACATGCCTCCTGAGTTGAGCCTTGTCCCTCAAGTGAGATGTATTATGGGTGTGTGGTTGTGTGGGACCTGATTCTTCCCTGGAATTCTGATGCACTGGAATTAGGGAGTGGGTGGCTAGGAAAGAGAGAAAAGAGATGGACGAGTCCCTATACCTTGTCAGTCACTGTACCGGGCCCAATAACCAAACCACGCCAAGAAGCAACCCCAAAGGAGCTTTATTCCCACCTTGCATAACAAGGAAACTGAGTCTCAGATAACGCACCCCCAGCTGCACTGCTGATCTGATCAAGTCACATCGATCTGACCGCAAACCTGTGTCTTGGCTCTGCTAATATTCATACATATTTACAAATGGTAGAAAAAGATTTGTGTGTATGAGTCAACAGTCTAAACTGGGACCCTAAAAGACTTTGCCTCCAATTAACTCTCCCCCAGGGATCTGAAGAAATTCCTGGCATGAGTCCCCAACAGGAATTCATCTTGTTTCTTCCCTTTAATTCTAACTAACTCCTAATGTCACTGCCTATTTGGGCAAAAAAGGATGGAAGAGACAACATCCTAACAACCAGGGTCTCAGAGCCACTGCCCCAAAGCTGTTCTGATGGGGAGGGACACACCTCCTGCTCACTGCATTTCTGGCCTGGAACCTCTAGCCCATGGCAGGCCTGTATGGTCTCCCTCTCTTCCCAAGCAGGCTTCTCTGTTCTGTCTTCCCTCCAGAAACCTGTGCACTTGGTGTACATCCAACAACTGATTTACAAACAGCCCAGTGGGTAACTGACACCAACCACTGGTGTTGAGAGAATGGGGGACAACAGTCTCCAGTCCCCAGACACCAATCACACTATCACACCCCTTCTCTCTGCATGGGTTTGGGAACAGACATCTTGGGTACATCAAGACTGTCATTATGCCAATAAAAACCCAGCTATGAGATGACTCACACTACTGGTTCTCATCCAGGCATTCCAGTTACCAGAATGGAGCTGGGGTGCTGTCCTGTCAGATAGTAGAGGTATGTAGACCAAAAGACAGATTCAGATTTACTCACAAGCACATGCAGGATTAATTCTGATTATGCACATACATTTGCATATGTGTGTGTGTGTATATGTATGCATGCATAATAGTATGCATGTGAAGGCAAGAAGTCAACATTAGGTGTCTTCCTCAGTCTCTCTACTTTATTTTCTCAAGACAGGGACTCTCACTGAACCTAGAGCTCACTGATTTGGCTAGCCTGGCTGGCCAACAAGTTTCAGGGATACTTCATGATGTCTCCACCTCCCCAGTGTTGGGATTACAGGCATATACCACCAGCAAGCATGGCTTATATGTGTTAGGGTTAGAATTTGGGTCTTCATGCTTGTGCAGCAAGCACCTGACCGACTAAGGCAGTTCCCCAGCCTTGACTGTTTTCTCTAGGAGTCATGCACAAGCCATGTCCAGCCACACTGCCCCAGAGTAACAGCAGGATCAATGTCCACAGCCAGGTGATGGGAAGTACAGATCAAATGCCTGTGACTGTGGCTGGTAAGCAGTTCATTCATCTGCTCTTCCTTTTCCCTGAGTCTGTTAATACGGCTCTCCGGAACTTTGTAGCCCCAGCACACCCAGGCTGTACTAACTAAGCATAGCTGAAATGTTTGGAGGATCCCTACATGTCTCCATACTTTCTTTTGGTGCTGCCTCTCCCAGAATCTGTTTCCCTATGGAGGAACCAAAGCCTCCTCTGGACACTGTGTTTCTTATCAGCTGTGATTGCTTCACCAAAAGGCACTTCATAAAGGGATCTCCAAGGGCCTCCTTCCCCGAGTAGCAGACCCCTTCCCACCCTCCCTACCTCGTTATCTGAGTTATATAATGAAACAATGCACTCTTTGACCAGAGTTGGCAGGTCTGTGAGCTGTGTGACCTTGGCCAACTTCTCTTACTTCAGCTTTATTTTTGATATCTTCACAATGAGAGTGGTGATGGTTAATTTCATCCACTTGATTGAATCAAGAAACAGCTAGGGCGTTAGCAAGGCACAGCTTTGTGTGTTTCTGGGAAGTTGTTTCCAGAGAAACATTCAGCTAAGGGGGGCACTCACCCTGAGTGCAGGTGGGGGCACTATCCCATTGGTCGAGGTCTGGAGTGAGTTACACAGGAGAGAGAAGAAGGCGTCCCCCCTTCTCTGTTTCCTGATCTGCCAGGTTGTGAGTGAGCAGTCTCCGGCTTCCACACCTTCCCTGCCAGGATGTAGAACCTGTGTGCAAATAAATCTCTCCTCCCTTCAGCTGCCCCACACCAGGCACTGGATCACAGCAACAAGAAAAGTAACGGACACAGCAGGGCAGGCTGTCACACAGATCAAGAGCATGCGTCTGAAACGCCTAATGTGCAAAACTGCGTCTGTATTTGTGACTTTTCCCATCACTGTGATAAAGCACCTGGCAGGAGCGACTTAAGGGAGGGAGGGTTGACTTTGGCTCACAGTTTGAGAGGACACAGTGGGGAGAAGGGCATGGGAGCCTCATGGCTCCGGGTGGTGGAAGTGTGTAACAGCGGCTGGTTACATGGAGCCAATCACAGAGCAGGGAACTTGGGCTATAGTGACCCCCCAAAGTGACCCACTTTTTCCAGCTATGTCCGCCTCCCTAAGGTTCCACATCGTCACAGAACAACACAACCTGTTGGGGCCCAAGTGTTCAACACATGAGCCTACGGGGGATGTATTCAGACCACCACAGCACATATCTGTTCCAACAGGCACTCAGTAAACAGTCAATTGAAGTATTCTTCTCCTAACCTAAGGCAAAAAGGGAGCTCAGTTAGAATGTCTAACTGAACAATAGAATGATGGACTTGAAAAAGTTTATCAGTTCAACTGAGATCATGTACATTGGCAAGTCAGAATGCCAATATGACCTGCAACCAACCAAGAAGAAGTGTGTGTGTGTGTGTGTGTGTGTGTGTGTGTGTACAAGCACATACGCACACATGTTCCTGTACATTCAGGTACATGTGGGGGGCTGCACAAGCATGTGTGAGCCTATGGAGGCCAGAGGACAATCCCAGAACTGGAGTTACTGTCAGTTGTGAACCACCCAAGACAGGTGCTGGAAAGCAGACGGGACCCTGGAAGAACGTGCTCTTACCATACAGCTGTCTCTCAACACACACCTCCTTCTCCCAGAAGCATGTTTAAAAGTAAAATATGCACTTAGAAATTTGACTGCGGTAATCAAGTAGCAACAGGTGACCAGTGCCATGGCTACTGTGGTCAGAAGACTGCAGGAACCAAATGGTCTTCTGGCAAGAGCTAGTGGAGTGTGAGGATTGTCCTTCAGTTTCTCTACCTGAGAACTTTTCATCTCATTGTGCCCCATCCACTGACTGGTGGTTTGAATTTACTCTGCTTCAACTCGTGCTTAGTCTTTACTTAATTGTTGTCAAATATAAAGCGTTTGTGGCTTTATTTTATTTGTTTTGGGTTTGGGTTTTGGGTTTTGTGTATGTGTGTGTGTGTGTGTGTGTCTGTCTGTCTGTTGAATGAAAGAAGACAAAAGTATCCCATCGCCTAGAAAGAAGAAGCACCCATATATTTATCTTTTCTCACTCAGGACTTAATGTTGCTTAACTTTATAGCCAAATGAGTGGGGCCGCTGCTCTAATCAGAGGGTGTGGAGAGAAGGACCAGCGCAAAGATGCACCTGCATTCTGGGCCAGAACTCATGGAGGATGTCTCTCATAAACGGACATTGCGTGACATGTCTAACCAGACAGGCCTTCCGTGAAGGAGGTTTTGTTTCCCACCGTACCATACCCTTGCCATTCCTGTACTTTCTCAGGTTGGGTCATAAAAAAAAATTGTACCAAAAAAAAAATGTACTAGAAACTATTGATTTCTGTTGTGCTAAAGCCCCTGACATCGCAGCGCAATGAAGATATTGCTGTGGACCCTGTGAGCCTCTTTCATACTCTTCTTCTGCTTATGAGGGTCTCTGCGGATGGCATTAAAGATATTGTAGTTCCCACTTTCTGACTGTGGGATATCAGCAGGGTCTCTCCTGTGTAAAGAATAATTATCAGCACTGCTGTTACCTCTAGTAAGTGTGTAATTACATGCTCGGTTTTGTGGGCTCTAGGCTGTGCAATTTTAAATTATACAATAATGTCAAATTCTCTCCTGCTCTCTCACGCTTTCTGCTCTCTCTCTCTCTCTCTCTCCCTTCTTTTTTGTCTTTCTTTTTTTCATTTGAGAGGGGAGGTGGGTAGTGTTTTTTTAATGTAGAAGGAAGGGACAGTGTGAGAGCCTTGCCAGTTACCCCAGCAGATTTGACAGTGTGGTGACCGGGAAAGGTCACACTGTCTTTTCATGCCATGATTTCAACTTAGAGACTCTAAAACCAGAGCACAGTTGGTAGATAAGAAATAGGGGGAAACTAAGGCAGGGGTGACGACAAAAAAGTACAGGTGGAAGCATCTGGGAGTAAGGAAGGAAGAAGGTGAGAGCTGGGATGGGCAGAGGAGAGGTGGGGCGATGGAATGTTCAGTAAGGACTAGTCCAGTAGAATATTGGGGGTGGGGTCATTGTCTAATGGCTCATTCCTAGCCAGAAGTCAAGAAGCTGGAGCCTGCCTCAGTGTGAGATATGGGAGCCAATCCATAACAGATCTCGGTGAAGGAATTAGCCTGAGTGTAGTGAACAACTGGAATGAAAAGAGTATGCCACGACTATGCAGCTGGGGAGGAGCCAGCTGCACCTGCCAGCTCAGCCGGCCAATGAGAAGTATTGTGGTACCCCTTGTAGGGGCAGGCATGACCCCTTGCATAACCTAGTGTCTCCTTCCCCCTGTTGGTGGAGAGGGGTTCCTGGGGCTAAGGATCCTCCTCAAGCCCTAGAACCATCCAAGAATTCTCTTGTCCCAGTCCCGGCTTCACAGGTGTCTATTTCACAATCTACACAGTCCTCCAGACACTGATTCTTCAGTGACCCTGCATCCTCCATTTCAGCCACATCCTGTATTCTGGAGGAGGGTGCCCACAGCTCCAAGTCCTGCCCCACAGCCCGCACTACCCCATTAATCTGCCCATCTTCCCACCAACTTCCAACCCCATATGGGCACTGTATGACCTCAGTCCTGACCCTCCCAGCATTTGGTAAATAACAACTGGTGCCGAGTTCTTGCTATACTTGTGTCATAGGCCAGGGAAAGAAGGTCCAGAAAGTGAAGTGAGTCACCCAAGTCACAAAGATGTTCAGTGGTGTGTCCACCAGAACCCAAGATGCCCTGTCTGCAGAATAGCAGGCTCTTTGGAGACCACTGGGATTGGAAAATCAGTGGTTTGAAGCAACTAAGAGGCTGACCAGATATAGAAGTATCACACTCATAGGAATCATAGCTCCTAAGGTTTTCTGAATACCATCTGTGGGTCATTTGAACCTCACAGTAGCCATTGGAGGCAGGGACTTGAAATTCCCTTATAGGGAACAGAGGCACAGAGAAACAAAGTAACTATCTCCCATTCCTCAACAGAGGCAAAATTCGAACTCTGATCAACCTGTTTACAAAGCTTCTGTGCTTCTCATTCCTTTGCTCAGGGTTTCCCGTAAGATACATCAATAAACAGGTTACTGATGCTTTAGAATGGGTTCATGGCCTTCAGTGAACATTTGTCTCCTCATCTTCCGTGTCCTCTTTCATCCCACAGAACATAGTTGACCATTCCTCTTCTGCATAGTCTCAAACTGACTTTGGTTAGGGTCTGTTTGAGCAAGTTTAAGCTAAATTCTCTCAAAAATGACAAGGACCCATTCAGCAGTGTAGTCAGGGTGAGGCACAGCCTGCCGCCAACCTCACAGACTTCCTCCTCGTGGCCCCTCTATAAGCCTTCCTCCATCTGAGAGGAGACAACTGCCTCAAGACCACCAACCAAACAGCTCCGTTATAGACTGGGTTTCTGAATTCAGTCAGTACATCTTGTGGTTCTTTGGGTACCCACAGTTTTTATGGAATGTGCTGGAGTTGTACAACTAGAACAAAGCAAATATCTGTTTGAGGCTGTAAATAACCACCTTCTGCATCTAAGCAGAGGCTTTTGTTTCATGGTGTTTTCATATGTTCTAGCCCAGCCTAGGCTCCTCCCACCCTGAGGAGAGAAGCCTGCTGTTTTTAACCATCTCTATACTCCTGCCCCACTATCATATTTTGCAGAGAGATGAGAAACCAAACTATTTAGTGAGTTGGTCCAAATCCAAAATGGAATGGAAGTCCAGGTCTCAGAACCCTGACAAGTGTAGAATACTATCAAACTTTTGAAAAAATGATCACCATGGGCCTGTGAGAAGAGTTTGGTAGCTTCTTAGGTCCTGCCACATCTATTGAGCACATTAGAGGAAAATGACTGACGTGTGGGAAGGCTGAGTGCATGCCCCCATGAGATGCATATGGTGTAGAGTCTGCCTGAAAGACCAAGCCTTTCCCACTGTGTCCCTCTCCCCAGCACAGCTTCTAGTCTGGTCCCTGCCTGGAGGGCTTTCTGTCATTTTCAGTCAAGGTGAACTTGGCTCCTCTTTCTTTCTCCTACTACATCCCTTATTCTGACCCATGGTGAAATCTTGTCTCCTACTCAGGAAGTTCAGAAACAAGTCCCCTTCATGATCATATAGCCTATATTCACTTGATGATCAAAACACATCTCTGAAAACTACAATGCTGAACCAATCGAAGTTTATTCAGAACTATGCTGCTGGAGATGTCAAAGTCACAACAGAAAGATGGGACTGTTCTGCCCTCAAGGAGGTAAGAGACCAGCTTCAGAGAAGACATTACCAGGCGAGTTAGGATTAACACTGACAGTCAACAGGGTAAAGAGGTCTCAGTAAGACCTTGGGGAACTTAGCAGTGAGTAGAACACAGGCCCTTCACAAGGAAGGGTCAGGAACCAGATTTACATAAATACATGATTACCACCTAAGTGGGCTGGAAGCAAAGCACAGGAGAGACATAACTGCAGTAACAGGTTCTGATCTCTCAGGGGGCAGGGAGGGCTTTCTGGAGGAATGGTCTTTTAGTTGAGTTCTGAAGATTAAGAATTAATTGGCCCTGTGCAGAGGAAGTTAGGTGGGATACCATCACAGGGTTGGGCAGACCATGCATTCTTGTGGTTCTAGAGTCTGAAGAGATGGGATGCAAGGCAGATCTGGGACAGAAGGTTGCTGTGGGGAGGGTTGTCAGCAGCAGTGGGCAAGGCGGAGACACATCATTCTGTTCAGGTTCACAGCAACCTGAGGGATTCTCTTTAGAGAACTTCCATTCAGGTAAAGCTGGATCCTTGACGTGGCTGCAGAAAAGATGTTTAGGGTGGGCCAGTATGAAGCAGAGTTAGAGTTTATGAAAAGGAATTTTTAACACTAACTGTGGGGCTAATAGACAGGTACTCAGGGAAAGAATAAGACACATCCAAGAGCACTGGTATGGGCCTCTCAAAGAAGAGTCATGATTCATGGTCTTTTATAGATATATATAATTTGGTAAATTCTGAAGTTATTATCTTCAGGAGGTTGCTAAGAAATTTAAATGATATTACAAGGTTCCTGAGGTGCACCAGACAATATTACAATTGATAACTCTTCCTCATAGGTATATAAGAAGTTATATTATATTCACTGTAAACTAAAGTTAATAGTCTTGTTTGTGAGATTCCCAGAAAATATCCAGGTGAGGAGTAAGGCCCTGCCTGAGGTCAGCACAGGTGGGCTATTTCCATTTTAATATTCTTATTTGAAAATGTTTCTATATAAAAGAAATGCTGTCTCTCTATGTCTGCAACCTTCCAGAAAATGTTCATTGTGCTTGAGTGCTGATTGTTAGCTGGAAAAAGGTTTCAACTAGATTCTGCAATGAGAGGCTCCTTTTTCTTCCCATGTCCCTGTAACTTTACCTTTTTGTTCTGCCTTGGGGAGATGGGGTGTGGTAAGTTTTTCTGGTGGTGACCCCAGAGACAGAAAAGCCAAGTTCTTTAAAGCTGGCAAAGGCTTGACGACTGGTAGTTATCCTGTGAGAAATGAACAAGGCCTAGTTCCTGAAAGAGTGAGACAAAGGCTTCCTTTTGACCCCCACACCATCCGTCCTGTCTGACTTACACATGCCATGCAGAGCAGGCATAAAGTTTGTCAGGATGATGGCTCAAACTTAGTAACTCATAAAAGCAAGCTAGAGAGAAAGGGAAACTTGGATGGAGACCCAGGAGCTTCGACGAAAGGAAATGTAACCAAAGAAGCAGGTACTCTGTGACCAAGAGGCTCTCACCAGAAAAGAACATGCCTGGCCTCAGAAGAATCTCAGCTTCAGCTGTGCTCTGCAGACAGGTAGTAGAGACTCCTTGTGCAGGCCTCGGACTCTGGGCAGGAGTTCAGGTACCAGGAAAAGAACCAGAGCCAATAAACAGGCCAGAGCAGGCCTAGAAGCAGCAACCCTCCCTCAGGGATATGTATATTCATAATGACCCGTCATGGGTGCTGGTGGTAGATGTGCATGTCTGGACCCCACACAAGTCCTCTCAAAGAGTATCTTGGCATTTAAAAGGCCGTTGGAGAATGCTGGATGTTCCTCTTATTTTTTTCAAATGAAGAAGTAGAAGTCCAGAGATGTTCAGTCACTTGCCAAGGTCACACCGCTAATTAGCCGCAGAAAGCTGGCGTGAGAACCAAGTCTCTTGACTCCTAATCCACTTCTCTTCCCACAATATACCGCCAACTTTTCTTTTGAGTTAGGTTTAGATTAGAAAAGAAGTGAAGTGATCTACAACCAATCCCGTGATGACTAGTGGGTTCTTTTCTTCATCACTGTCATGAATTTCTATTCTGAGACTAATTCACTCTTTAGCTATGAGCCTTCTGTGTCATTCTATAAAGCTGCAGAGAGAATTGTGCCAGTTATTAATAGCATTGCTTTTCAGTACCATTACAAGCTGTTTCTATATGCATGCCATTGATTAAAGTTTTCATCTTTCCATAACTTTGGGAAGATGTAACGGAGACACCTGTCTGGGCATCCACATTTATCCTGCACATATTGTGGCTATTGGGTCCCTTTTCCTGGGAAAGACATAAACAAATATCTATTCACTCCAGATAGGGCACTGAAGGTAGACCAAAGAAACAATACCACCCAACTCTATCTTAGTAAACCACTGAGTTTACTAGAGTTACATATAGGAGCATGGGTGAGCCAAAGATGGCTGCATTGCCAAAAAGCCCACCCAGCATGGGTGACAACTCATAAAAGCTGTGTCCCTGGAACTTCAGGCTCAGCTTGTAGGCAGTTCAGCTGGCCAGAGAACAGTCTCCTTTCTCTAGCAATTGTTACTGCTTATACAACCATGGGGAAGAACACTATGAATCTTGTAAGTTTCAGGAACTTCCTGAGACTTGTGAGTTTTGTGTACTTTTTGAGTCCTTTCAACTCTGAGTAAACATCTTCAGAACAGTAGTGTGCTGGAGGGCTCAACTGATCCCTAGCCACAGGATCCATCCTCAAATCTGACTTTGCCACCTGACCAGTAGAGTGAACTTGAGTAGCTCACTTACCCCCTTAGAGGCTCGCTTTCGCTTACCACTGAATGTGACCTGTGTCCTTCACCTGCCTAGCTCATGTTTGCAGGCTTGAAGATCATTTTGGCAGAAATAAATACTTGACCACAGCATTCATTTGCATTGGAGCCTCTCGTAATCTCACTCTCTGTAGACCAGCTCAGAGAAACTGCAGTGGTAGCTCCTGTAAACCAACAGAGGATCATCGGTCCCCAAAACACATGGTGACTTTCAGAGCTGGGTGTCAGTCTTAGCTCTACTCCTGTCCTGACAGTTTCAGGATGGTAGACCACAGTTGATATGAAGAAAAAGAGGGAATAATGGGGGGGGGGTTAAGTAGGGGAGAGGGATGGGGGGAGAAGGGCGGGATAGACAACTAACACTAAGGATGTTTGAAAAAGCCAACCATAAACCTACTTTATTAGTTTCCTAAATATGTTTTTTCCACATAAAAGAGAGTAATTGGAGTTACTCTACATAGAAGATAATGCTCCTCCCAGAAGCCATAGATTGTCAAGCAAAAAGTCCAGTTCCAGGGATGGGAAACCTCTGCTTGAAGTGTTGGTCAGGATCATGCAGGAGATCACCAAACCAATACAGGCTAACACCATTGTTCTCAGTTGCCCACCTGAACTTGATGGTAAGATGCTACTGCAGAAGACATCACAAACTTAAGTCACAGGACATGGAGAAATCAAGTTGGTGCTGACCAGGATGGCTAGGTACTTCTTCCCTGATGGCTAGCTTTCACAGTACTGGAAGGGGCTATGCAGTCTCTTTGGGGATGAGGTGGAAGTCATCAATATTCTTATCTTGCTCTCAACTCTATGGGCTACAATAACGGTAGGGATGGCAAACCCATGGGGTGCAGCAGTGGTTCGACTGTTATTGGGTCACCAACCATGTTCTGTTGGATTTAAGGCCTATTCTGCAGGAAGGAGCACACATCTAGTACTGTAAATCTGGAGATGAACCCACGGTTAGAGAGCTCATTTGCCCAGGAGTGAACCTACTCTTATTATTTTGCTAAATGAACATATCATCAAATTGCCCTCTGAATTTGTATCTCTGCCAGTAAATCAGTGCAACCCTCAGACCTCACCAGAGAAGTTATTTTGTGCAGTGGATGGTGATTAACACAAAAATTCCCAACCAGTCAAAGTGCAAAGCATGTCTCTGTGGAGTGCTCTGCCATGAACTGAACATCTGTATCACCTCCTCTCCCTAAGGCTCGGGAACCATCCCAGGGAATGGAAAGCCTATAAGAACCACTGACTGGGGAGGACTGGGCTGAAGCAGTGTCCTTTGGACATGACAGGACTGAGGTACTCATGAGCTCACAGCAGCCGTGGTTTCCTGCACCAGATCAAGCCAGTCATCATCCCAGCACCATGCAGGAAGGGGCGTTCAAGCCTCCACACCTAGTTGAGGAGCTATTGATAGTAGATGGCTTCTGAAAGAGTCAGTTTTCTGTACTGTGACCCCTGGTAGGTCAACCAACCAGTGGATGGCCCCATATTATGAGTATAGGGCAGCAGAAATTGGAATCCATGGGCTCTAGAAAAAGAGAGAGACCATGACATTGGGAGGGCTTGAAGGGGGCAGTGGATATACTTAAAATACATTGTATGCTTATATGAAGTGCTCGAAGTTTAATTATAATATTATACTAAAATAAGAAAAGACTGCATAGGCATGAACTTCAGCAGAAACATACTTGTAAGCTGAAAGTGTTGATTTCTGTCAGGATGTCTTACGCAATCTTACCAAAACACACCAGAAATGGAGCAGCACACTAAAAGGCAGTCTGGGTTCTTTTAAAATATTTTATTTATTATTTTTTATTTTATGTGTATGAGTACCTGCATGTATGTGAGTGTACCCATGTCATGCAAGACCTGAGGAATTCAGAAGAGTGTGTCAGATCCCCTAGAACTGGAGTTATAGACAGTTGTTAGCTGCCATGTAGGTGCTGGCAATAGAACTCCAGTCTTCTGCAATAGCAGCCAGTACTCTTAACTGCTGAGCCATCTCTCTAGCCCCTTGGGTTCTATTTTTTTAACTGATGTGATCTTTTTATTTTTTTAAATATATTTTATTGAATTTTTATGTCTTTCATACACAACATCTTAATGCTCTTTATACTGCCATCCCCACCAGGACTCTCCCTTAGCCCCCCACACCTTGGATTTCATGCATTATGTCATTTATGTTCAGGCCTATTGAATCAAGTTAGTGTCCCCTGATGTCCCTCAGTACAAGTTCATCCACAGGGGTCTGTCTAGAGCCATTCCCATGAAGAAGATCAGCTCTTCCTCACCCAGTAGTAATCAGCTGCCTAAGAGCTTTTTTGACTAAGGTTGGGGCCTGCTGCCCATTTCCACAGTTCTACGCTAGGTTTTATCTGCTTGGGTTTGCATGCATAGCTTCTATTTTTTAAAAAAGATTTTTCTTATTTTAAATTATGTATCTGGCGGGGGGGTGAATATGTACATAAGTGTAGATACCACAGAGTCCCAAAGAGAAATTGGATTCCCTAGAGCTAGAATTATGGACAATTATGAGCCACTCCATGCAGGTGCTGGAAACTAAACTCGGGTCCTCTGGAAGAGCAACAGGTGCTCTTAACCACTGAGCTACCTCTCCAGCCCCGATTCAGATTCTTGGTCATACGCTCCACTGGAGCGGTGTTCCCCATTTTCCAATTGATGTCCACTGTGGGAGCTGCCTGCACTGGGAACATATGAGATTTACAGCCACTAATACCGAGGGGCTTATCCCCGTAGTCCTCAAATCTTGAGACAGTGTTTTGGATTAAATTTGAGCTTAAAGGCTCTTGAAATTTGATTAGAGTCAGACTTTAAGGATCTATTCCATGTCCTGATTCCATCAGGCCAGCTCTTAATACTAGAACATGTTCTGTGGAAAAGAACACAGCTCTGTGGAACTTTACTGGAAAAATGCTTTGTGGTTTAAACTGACTTTTTTCATGTACCTTTTCACTTATTCAATAAATATTGATTAATCTACTACTATGTGCCAGGGCCTATTCTAAGTACTCTTCCAGAGAGACTGGTACAAAGACTCTGCCGTCACGGAGCTCATATGATGAGCAAGACTTTAGTGAAAATCTGAGAAATCCAAACAAGTATGCCTATCATGGGGTATGCTTTGTTTTTGTTTTTGTTGTTTCTAGTTAGCAGTCTCAGGACACCAATGGAGGGAGGCTAACCTAGACACTATTTTTGTAACCAGTTAGCTTTTCGAGGATAATTGCATTTTGCCAGAAGTGTCTTCAGAACTTTCTGCATGGGAAAAGAGAAAAGCCACAGAGACACAGGAAGAAAATCTCAGAGGAAGAGAAGCATCCTGATCAACCCTCTGTCTACTGCAACATGGGCCAGCCAGCGTTGCAGTGAACCCCGCAGGGATTTAAATGTGAGCTGCCTGGCGTACATCCGTGCGTTTTGGACAGTCCGTCCCCAGCTGGCTGTGTGTAGTGTAGTTAGGCAATACAAACTTCAGGAGGTGGGACCTCACTAGAGGAAGTAGACCTGGGTCACTTGGGGTGGACTTTGAGGCTTTAGAGCCAGACCCCACTTCCTGTTCACTCTAGCTCTCCTGAGTGTGGATGTGGTAGGATTAGCCAGCTTCCTGACTCTGCCAGGATGCCTTCTCTGCCTGCTGCCGTGTCTGATCCATGGTGATCTGGACCCCTCTGGAAACATTAGCCAAACTCTTAAGTCACTTTTGTCAAGGTATTTTGCGGAAGAGGGGGAGAGGATTTGTTTATATTTTATGTGTATGAGTGTTTTGCCTACGTGTATGTAAATGCTCCGTGTGCATACAGTGCACGCAGAGGCCAGACGAGAATATCAGCTCCCCTGGAACTGGAGTTACGGATGGCTGTTAGCCACCAGGTAGGTGCTAGGAACCAAACCCAGGTCCTCTGCAAGCAGCATGTGAACTTAACTACTGAGCCATCACTCCAGCCCCCATCAAGGTATTTTTTCACAGCAACAAGAAAGTAACTAAGACAGACCTTCCCTTCTCATGGTCTAGGGGCATTAATTCCTGTCCCCTGCATCACTTACCACTCGTGATGCTCTGGCCTTTGCCTCAGGCCTCTGCCTTTTTTTTTTGACCTTTGCCTGGCCGTCACAGCTGGCTCTCAGCATCCTCCCTGGGACTTGATGTTTTAGGTCTTTCTAGGGCTCCTTAACCATGACAGGCTCTTGTACTAAACATGGTGGGCACCATCACTCAGAATGGCCCTGAGACCCCAGTGCTGCGGAGAGAAAGCCCAGCATGACCCTAGCCTACGAGGGTACTCTATGGCATAGACGCACACCTATCCTTGACCAGCTGCCACGTAGCTACTCATCTGCCTTCTGAGGAAAGGTCTCAAACATGGGTCCAAGCTATTTCTGCTTACCTCCCTGCACTCTGCAGTCAGTACGACAGTGGGTGATAGATCTCCATCCTTTGTCCACAGTTCTTTCTTTGGAGCTAAAGATACTTTGTCTTGGGCAATACGACCACCACCAAGTGACTGTCCTCCAAACCCAGGGCCCGACACTTCCCGGCTCAGCAGCCCCAGGAGCTGCTCCTTCACCACATGTCCTCCCATCCTCTCAGAGAAGCACTTCCATCCTTAACTTTATGAAACCTAAGTGGCTCCTCTCCATAGTTAGTGGAAGTGAGCAAACACACCCCTTTTCCGATGTCCCTCAGCACAGCCAGGCTGCTACTGCCTGGATGTGTTCTTCACTTCTGATGAAACATCTGTGGAGTTCGGGTGGGAGTGTTCCTTCTTAACTGCAGCTTTGCTTTCTGATCTTTAATGACCACAGTCAACTGTAGTATGCAAATGTGAATGGAAACTTCCAAAGCTGTTCAATTCCTAAGTTATAAATTGCATGCCTTTCTAAGTACAGAAACTCACAGTGTCCCTTACCATCTTCCTTGAGATAAGAACCATCCCTTTTGTTCAGTGTGTCCACACTGTATATACCACACACCTGTTAGTCACCTAATAGGTAGCTCTGTTATCATATCAGCTGCCGTAGTATCACACACAGTGGTTATGCGCAAGTATTGTTCATCTGACTTAATAATGTCCCCAAGCACACTCCAATTGATACTGGCAATCAGTATATGCAAAATATATGCCAACAAGATATGCAGAGTATTGGTAAGTACTTCCTAAGTAAAAAGATGAAAAATTTTAATTTCATAGTGAAAGAAAAAAAATACCATTTGCTAAGCTTGCTAAGATCTACAGTATAAAAAACATATTTTGACAGTTGACTGTAATTCCAGAAATTAGGAAGCTGGGGCAGGAGGATCGAGAATTCAGAGTTATTCCCTCCTAAATAGAGAGTTCAGAGCCAAGTGGGCCACTTAAGACCTTGTCTGAAGAAACAACAAAAGAAGCAGGATGGGCCAGGGGAGAAAATCACATTCCTGCTTATTACAGTATGTTTTTAGAATTACTAATAGTTGCTAACTGTGCTTAATTTATAAGTTAATCTGTGTGTGTGTGTGTGTGTGTGATGTGTGAGTGTGTGTTTGTGTGTGCATATGCAGTGTACATGGTGTGTAGAGGCCAGAGGTCTATGTCAGGTGTGTTTCTCAATCACTTTCACCTGATTTTTTGAGATGGGTTCTCTTACCACTAAGTCTAGAACTCAACAACTGGTTGGACTGGTAGAAGCTCCAGGGATCGCCTGTCTCTATCTCTCCAGCACTAAAGTTAGACATGTACCACTATGCCTGGCTTTTACATGAGTACTTGGGATCCAAACTCGCTTCTCATGCTTGCATGGAAGGCATTTTCCTGACTGAGCCATCTCCCCAGCCACATAAATTAAACTTTACCAGAAGCATTTATGTATACACAAAAGCATGTTAGTGGTTTGGACAGTCACTGGGGATCTCAAAGCATATACCAAGCTGACTGTTGGTAATCTCACTGTGTATGTAAGGAACCTGAACACAGAAGCATTCAGATACACACAAGCGGTTAGGGGAAGAGTTACCCTCTAGCCCAAATGCCAGCTTTGAATGCCACCGCCAACTCATGACACTGCACTACGGGCAACAAGTCACCTGCTTGGGATGACACTTTGCTGCAAGGTTCCAAAATGCAGAACCCTTTGGGGACACAGACACCATCCCCACGCTCCCTATTTCTAAGCTAATTCTCAACAGAGTGAGCCACTGTCTGCTGCTCATGAGAGACTTTCAAGCTGGCACAATGACTTCCCAAGAGAAATCCAGGGAAGTCCCACTGACTTGTGCACTGAAAGTGGGGTGCAAGAATGCTTCCAGAAACATTCCAAGGGAACAAATCTGCAATTGGGAAAGAAAGAAACAACCAAAATGCTCTTTCTAAACTCACATGTCTGTCATTAAATATCTCCTGGGGGACAAGGGCAGAGAAACCAGGGCAGATCTGGGGAAAGGTTGGTCTAATTCTTTTTATTTCCTCATTATACAAGTTGGCTCGTTCTAAGTCAGTGGAGAGATACCATTGTTAATTGCCAATACAGGAACTTGTTCATCACAGAGTTGCCCCTTCCACATGTCAATTTCCAGGAGCTAATTCAAGGTGAAGATGGCTGTGCACCCGAGAAGGGAAAGTTTCCCCAGCCAGGATCATGCTCTTAGGACTCTGGTCCACTGTGGTCCCCTGCAGGGCAATGAAATAGTAATTGGATAATATGCATTAAGACTTTCATGTCATTGTTCCTATAAATTAGAGGGATTATGTTTTCAAAAATAGAACAAACAGGAAGTGAAAGTCATTGATGAGGTGGAAAACCACAGCTTTGCCCAGGCCATGTTTTGGGAATGTGAATGTACCAGTTCTGTCCAGAGGGGAAACATTTGAGGGCTCTATCATCTTAAAACTATTTCTTGGGGCTGGAGAAGTG
The DNA here is from genome assembly GCA_035773235.1 of Eospalax fontanierii. NCBI lineage: Eukaryota > Metazoa > Chordata > Mammalia > Rodentia > Spalacidae > Eospalax > Eospalax fontanierii. The sequence goes on along the minus strand of CM069542.1, from coordinate 53,129,460 downwards.
GCTCAGTAGATAAAGCACTTACTGCGCAAGCATGAAGACCTGAGTTTGAGTCCCAGAATCACATAGAAAGAATGAGCATGGCAGCACATTCATATAATTCCCCTGTGGGGGAGTTGGAGACAGGGGGGTCCCTGGGGCTCACTGGGAAGCCAGTCTAGCCAAATGGGTGAGCCCCACGTTCCAGGGAGAGATCTCATTTCAAAAACTAAGATGGGCAGTTCCTGAAGAATAACATCCAAGGTTGACACCTGGCCTCCACATGCACACAAGTGCACATGCACTCACATACTTACTTAAGCATGCACACAAACTTATACACACACGCCCCACTTAGCCATGCAGGATGTCTCACATGGCTGGAATTTCTCTCTGTATTTTGCTATTGGCTCATTCAGCGGCAAGGCCCACCCTCCAACCAGTAGGGGCTGGAGGAGGCGGGCAAGGAGGGAAAAAAGTGGGATGTGCTAGTAAAAGGTGCGGTGAGCTGCGGGAGGAAAAAGGGGTCCCAGGGGAAAAAGGGGTCCCACGAGAACAGGCAAGAAAGTTCAGTAACAAGACCCATCCTGGAAAAGCCACACGGGAGCCCTGGAGAACGAAAGTGCCATGGCCACTTGCGCTCGGAGAGGCAGCCTTCCAGGCTCCAATGAGTGTCGGAATTTGGGAAAGGAACTTGGTGTGGCCTTGGAGGCCAGCCCCGGCTTGCAAGGGGGTGCAGAACTGAGAGCGGCACCTGCTTCTTCTCAGAATGCTGGGGCATCTTCCCCGCCTCTCCATGCAATTAGGCCTTTTGTAAGTAAACCCCAAATAAACTCTAAATCTTCTAATTAGATGGCATTTTCTTAGTTCTGTTCAGTTTCTGGGACCACAGAAAAGACCAAACCCCGCCCACCTAGGCGTGGAAAGTTTGCACAAGAGCCATGCATGGTGTCTTACCTCTGTCATCTCCACTCAGGAGGTGGAGGGAGGGTGTTACATGTCCAAAGCTAGCCTCGGCTATATTGGGAGACTGTCTCAAATTCTCTCCTTAAAAAAAAAAAAAAAAAATTCCCACTTCTTTCCTTTCTACCAATAGCAGCTTTCTTGAAGTTCTCAAGCTCAGAAAGAGCTTTTATTTTTGTTATTAATGTCTTAAATTCTTAATCAAGAGTAGGAGTTTCCATCAGTGGAAAAAATACAAAGACATATAAGCAATATAGTTCAAGCCCATTCCCTTCTGGATTCATTGGGTCACAGGATTCATTCATTGGTCATTCATATGGCCAAGTTTGGCCATAGATTTTTCCACATAAAAGATGTGAGCCATTGATTGACTTGCCCTTTGTTGTGAGAGGATTGTTTTGCTGTTCATCTGAAAATAGCAACAACTGGTGTTAGACACCTATTATTAGCTGAATGCAAAGCATTCACACAAAAGGGATTATTATTAGATGGGATTGTCATCTCACTTTACAAAGAGAAACTGAGGCTTCAAAAGTGGTTTTGGCAGGCATGTGGAGCTGTAATAAAATTCAAAACATTTTAAAAATTATCATCATCATTATTAGCATGTTCAATTATAGACTAGCCTAACAAATAAGAATTAAATGTTGAATGAAACAGTTTTAAAACATAAATTAGATGGTGGAATTAGTAGGACACACCTCTCTGAAGAAATGTCTGCAGGGAAGAGGACGGTGTCCCCCATTCCTCCTGTCATTTGTGGCACTGTCTCGAAGGTTAGGTTCATGAACAGAGTCCCCAAACTCTCCATTCCTATGGACTTCACAGTGAATAAGTACGTAAGTTACAAGACAAAAATAGAGGATGTCACATAGTGCCAAGAGTTGAGAAGAACAACAAACGAGAAAGGAGCAAGTTGATAGGTGGTCAGGGAAGGTTTCAGGGAGAGGCTGTCCCTTGAGCAAAGATCTAAAGGGAAAGAGGGTTGACACTGGGGGGTGAACCTCCAGAGAATTCAGCATGCCAGAGGATGTGCTGCCACCTATCCCAGCTCACTCCAAAACACCCAAATCACCCCAACTCACCAAACCCATGCCAAATATTAAACCCATTCCAACTCAACCCACCTCATCCCACTTCACCCCAACTCACGAAACTCTAGCCAACTCTTCTCAGTTCATCCCAGCTCCGATCAAGTCATCCCAACTCACCCTAATTCATCCCAATTCACCCTAGCTCGGCTCAGGTCAGCTCAACTTTCTTGTTCCTGTGGATATTCCCAATGGTGAGACCACAGCAAAAGTGTTCTAAGGATCCAGAGATTAAGTATAGGAGGAAAATCTATGTCTGTCACACCCCTAGACAAATGTAATTTCTTACTGTATGCTAAATATGTATCCTCATATTTACAGACAATAATACCTCTCACCACTCACCAAAAAGCTTTTTTTTTGCAACAGATGGAAACTATTACAGAGCTCCCCAATTGATCAAACGCAGAGACTAAGTGTCTATGAGATGCCCTGCCCTAAGTGACACATCTACAATGCACCCTTTACACTTAAGGCTCAGGGAACAATGCACAGCACGGGGCAGAGAGACTATCAATGCATCTTCCACCAGATAAGGTACCTCATGCAACAGATGGGGATTAACACAGAAATCTCACAACTGGCCAAAATGTAGAGAATAAGAGACTTTAGAGTGCGTGACCCTGGATAGGACTCCTATACTAAACTTCAGCCACCCAGGGCCCAGGAACCATTGTGGAAGAAGAGGACTGAGAGATGGTAAGAGCCAGGACTGGTGGACCACCACAGGAAAACAGAGTTTTCCAGGCGATCGAGAACTTGCTCATACAGACATACAATATGCAAAAGACTCATGAAACTCAAACCGGACAAAAACCCATCATAGAACTGGGGAAATGGGCAAGAAGCCCCAACTGTAGCTGAGGAACTATTGGCAGCTGATCGCTGACAGGTGAAGGGAGAGTTGGTCTTCTTCAAGAGAGTGACACTAGATAAACTGACCAGGCTCCAGGGGATGAATGCATACCTAGGGACATCTGGGGACACAAACTTGAAACAATAAACCTTAACATATATGACAAATGCATTAAAACTGTCTGGGGGGGTGTAAATAGTGGGGGTATCTAAATATGATTAAAATGTATTGTATTAAATGCACAAAAATTCAATCAAAAAATAGGAAGAAGAAGATAGGCGGAAATATGCTTTATCCACTAATAGCCTGGACCATTTCTGGAAAGTCTAGCTCTGACTCTTGTCCTGGGACTTTTTTCCCTCTTCTTCCTCCCCTTCCTCCTTTGCTGCCTCCTCCCTTTTACTACCGCATACCTGTTTAAGATGATGGCTTTCATTATGACATTTTCATTCATGTACATAAGGTAATTTGCTATGCTGAGGTATTTTTAATATGATATCAACCCACCAGTGGTACACAGTGATGCTAAGAGTCTATGGCTAAGTAGGGCCAGGCTTCTCAGAGGCTTACAGTGGAATCCCACTTGAGAGGTCCATGCAAGAACTAAGCTTGCTTCAATACATGAGGACTACTAAGCTTTCCCTCAGCCCTCTGACAGTATCCAAGACCAATGTAGACTGTACCCTTGGGACTTACAAAGTGACCCCTTTGAGCTTCTGTGGCTACATAGGACAACCTGTTCAAACCCAAAGCATATTATTCTTCAAAGGAAAGCCCAACTGTAGGGTTGCTCAGCCTGTCCATAGCTCGAGTCTCCCATTGGTCTCAAAGCCACTGTCCTGGGCTGCCTTCCTTCAAGCTCCGTTGCTCCACTCTCCTGCCCCCACTCCCCACTCCGTTGTTAGGTATGCATTTCAGATTTTGAGTGGATCTCCTTGTCTGGCGTTAATTGACAGTGAAAACTGGGTTTTCAAAGCCAAGGTCCAAGCACTGAAGGTAAGTGATCAGAGGACTGCCCCCGTAATAAATCACCACAGCGCAGGTCACCGTTTGGAGTGTGAATGCAGTGTTCAATAAAGAAACACACTCCACCTTTCAGCTTCTAGCCGACCCCAGCTAATTGACCCCATTGTCGTCCCTCCATTAATCATTCTGGCACATGGGGCAAGAGGCGGTTTCACTGCTTAGGCTTGCAGGGAGGAGGGGGACCTGGTCCACGTGGGGGTGGGGAAGGGCAGAGGGGGCAGTTATAATGGAAAAGGAAATCAGAGACAATTCTGCCTTAATTAACTCATTGGATTTCCAGGTTGGCCAGCTACACTTTCCTCAGCTAAAGGAATGTGAGGACTAACGTAGGAGCCCTCATTAACTTCACACCAGGATGCAGGAGTTTGGGTCTCGAACAAAAGCAGATGTGAGCATCTGTACCCCATCCAGAGAGCAGCTCTGCCAGAGGACCAGGGGGCTAGCCTAATGCTACATCATCATTCAGTGTCATTGATCTCCCCAGACCCTGATTAATAAATTGCAGCAGAAGTCTTTTACAGCAGTGACTACAATTTTATTTTGCCTATTAGAGGCACGTCACAAAGTACACCAGCCATGATGTGGGACTGGCTCACCTTCCCCTTCAGCTCGCCTTCCTACCCCTCCAGCCCTCCTCCCTACCCTCCAGCCTGCCCGTGGCTCTGCCCTTACTTTGCTGGCAGCTCCTCCATGAGTGTCAGGATTGAGAGACGTGAGGTACTTTTGTCAGAGCGCTCCATTCTGCTAAGCTCACCCTCAACTGACTGTAGAGGATCAGTAAGGGAGCTTTGATGGAGGTCAGTTCCAATGGCAGCTCGGGGTTTGTTTCTTTAATGCAATCCAACAAATATAATTTGGACAACTGTGATGTGTCAAACATTGTATTGCACTAGAAACACACACACACACACACACCAACACACACACACACACCAACACACAGTATCATTTGCTCCTGCTCCTCAGGGAAGCTAAAGTCTGCATTGATCCATTTATATTTTCAGAATACAAGGTCTGCCTTTTTAGACCAAGCTGCTTTAAATTAGTCCTTTATAAAAGGTCTGTTTTTCCTAGCGATTAGTCGCTATTATTCAGGAACGCAGTGGTTTCATGGTTCACAGGGGTAAACAAAGCCCATAGGGTCAGCAACTTTCATTTGGAGAGAGAGAGAGAGAGAGAGAGAGAGAGAGAGAGAGAGAAAGAGAGAGAGAGAGGAACTATTGCTCATTTTACACTTGTGCTTTTTCCTGCTGCTTGTCTTCCCCGTGTTTCATTACTGTTAATGAACTTAATTGTTTGGTTTTAGAATGCCAGCCGGAAGGCATGCCTCTCCATCCCCCTCAGTGCTGAGACTCCGGTCTTGCTGCTCTCCAAATTAACTTGTAAGCAAATATTTCAAGTGAGTGCCCTTCTCTGACAAGCACCTGGAGGGGGAAATTCGGGCCAAGGATGCAGGACACATTCAGATGGAGTGCTGAGACAGAGTGAAATGCCTTCGGAGCCCCACTCGAGGCTGGGTGTAATTCAACCCTACTTAACTGCTATTTATGGCGTGCCTAGTCCACGGCTATCACCGCAAGGGTCGCTGGGTTTAGAAAGTTGATAAAACACAGCCACTGACCTCAAGCTCCCGGTTTCTGACCAGCACATGAAATATATCAAATTTCCTTGTTTCTACTATTCCCATACCCACAAGACTGAGGCTAAGAAATCCCAGTTCAGAGGGAAAATCTGTCTTCCATGTGTGATTACAGTGTGTATGTGTGATATGTTGGGGGGAGGCGTTTGTGGTATATGTACTTGTTAGAGAGAGAGAAAGAGCCAGGTCCATACTGGGTGTCATCCTCCTCATTCTCTGTCTTACTGTTTGAGACAGTGTCTCTCCCTGAACCTGGATCTCACAGATGCAGCTAGATTAGCTGGTTAATGGATCTTGGAGACCTGCCTGTCCATCCTCCTCCTCCTCCCAATACCACACAGCCACATCTGACTTTTTATGTGGATGCTGGGGATTCAAATTCAGGTCTTCATCCTTCTACAGCAAGCACTTTACCAACTGAACCACCTCCCTAGCCCCTCCTGTAAAAGAATGTGAAGAGATTACAGCAGAGCCTATGCAGGGAGTTCACCAAACCAAAATGTTTGATGAAATTATGTCCTCCGCCTCACTTCTTCTAGATAAACAATCAATTTCTGTCAGCCTTAACCCTGAAGCAAAAACAGCACCCCCTGGCACCCAACATCCCTCTGGAAATAGCCCTGTCATCTCCATCCAAATCTGGCCTGGCCCACCTGTCAGATGGCACATATGAGCATCAGACCAGACTCCGACTGCACTCAGTATCATCTAAAGCTAAGATGTCATGTAGAAGACAAGAGTCAGAGGTTTTTCTCCACCTCCTCACATTAGGTATATCAAGGTTTCCATTGAAATAGGAACAACAGGAAACATAGATGTCCCTCAACTTGCCATAAGGTTGTTTCCCACTAAACTCACTGAAAATTCTGTAAGACAAAGGTGAATCGGGTAGCCCTAATCTATGGAACAATGCACCTGAGTGACAAGACATGTGGAATGAGTCAGTTGCTTACCTTAAGGATGTGTTGCAGACAGAAATGCTTTTGCCCAGCATTGCAAGAATATGGCAGAGCCTATCAGAGCCCAGGAGAAGCTCTAAATTCAAACCCGAAGTACAGTTTCTACTGGATGTGTAAAGCAGAATCATAAAGCCATAAGTCAAACCAAGGGTAAGTAGGGGGCCATGTATACACAGACATGGAAGATGGGATTTCTAGTGGGAATTGGTTCGTGTCATCTTGGATGCTAAATCCTACCATATGCCATCTGCAAGGAGAAGAACAAGGAATATTAGTGGCGGAATCTGGGGCTTGAAAACCAGAGGAGCTAATGGTTTAACTTTCAGTTTAAAGCCAAAGGCCCAAGAACCAGGAGCCACGCTGTCTGCGACTAGAGAGGATGGTGACAAGCTGACTGAGTTCAAGAAGAGAGAACAAACTTATTTTGTTCCTGACTTCTGTTGTGTCTGGACCCTCATGAGATTGGATGATGTCTACTGACCTTGGAAAAGGCAGATCTCTACATAGTTACTGACTTAAATACTGATCTCTTCTCAAACACCCTCATAGATACTCTCAAAATAATAACTTACCAGCTATCTAGGCATTTTTAGCTCAGTCAAGTTGACAAAGAAAAGGAACCATCACAAGTAAACCAAGACTTCAAGACGTTAAAAGAGTTGCTCCAGTTTGCACAGCTGGTTAGGATTAGTTAGCACTAAGGTTAAGGCTCAGATCTCCTGATACTGAGTCTCTCTACTCCGCAGGTTGGTTATATCCGATTACACTCAGCTTAGTACCTTATGCTATGCAGCCTTAAAGTGTCCTCCAATAGTTTAATGTGTTATCCTAGCTTTCTTACTAAGCTCCAGGCTTCCTCTCTAATCTCCCTTTAATCCAAGTCTGCACGTCACCCTCTTGGTTAAAATGCACAAAGAGGGTGAAACGACGTTAGACTCTGGTTCAATGTGGTATCTGAATGCTCAACCCCAATGCAGTCTGTTCCAACATTTCACTGAAGTGTCTGTACAGACACCAAATGAGAAAAATGAAAATTTACACCCAAATGAAAAGAAAATACACCAAACAGAACTATGTCAACCTAGGACGAACCCTAGACTCCGCAGACATGTGGCATTTTTTTAAATTACTCCATTACTGCCTCATGATTTTGGACGTGGCTTAATAAAGGTTATTTTTGCCAGACATCGTGGAACAGGCCTGTAATCCCAGGTTTTGAAGAGGCTGAGGCAGAATCACAAGTTCAAGCCTACTTGGGCTACAAAGTGAATTCAAGGCCATGTCAGCAACTTAGCGAGAACCTGTCCCCCTGACACACACACACACAGACACACACACACACACACACACACACACACACACACAATGTTTTTTAAAGGGCTAGGGAATGTAGCTCAGTGGTAGAATACTTGCTTAGCATGTATCAGCCTCTGGGTTTAATCCCCAGTTCTACAAAAAGACATTTTTTATAAAGATAAGACAAAAAGAGGGAAGGGTTCCTGGTAACTAGGGAGAGAGAAAGGCAGAGAAACAGAGGAGGAGGGAGAGAGAGATTTCCTAAGTTCCGTTTTCCCATGTCACATGTTCACCTTATAGCCATATAGACAGAGCAATTCCCAGAACATGTCTAGAAAGAAAATATGGAGAAAAGTATTAACAGTGTAAACCAGGTCAAGCCTTGGCCAAATAACTCTCCATGTGGAGCAGAGGAGAAGTAAAGTGACTGTCTTTTAGGGTCAGGGCAGCTGACCACAAGTTCAGAGTCACAGGTCCCAGTTTAAGGGGTGCACACAGACACAGCTTTTATGAAGTAGTCCTGCCCATGGTTTCAGACCCAGCAAAGACAATGATATATCTCAAAGTATTAACTGGGTAAGGAAGATAAACTATTTGATAAATATCACTAAGAAGAAAGGAAGCAAAAGTCAGCATGCATTGATAATTCAACATATATTTTGACCAAATTTATGGTAAAAAAAAATATTATTAAATACATCTCAAATGTGAGTTCTTTTTGAAACACCATCTGTTCTTCCTTTGGGAAAAAATATTTATCAAAACTCCCAGATAACAAACAGAGATAGTATATAAATTCTTCAAGGTATCCCTACTTTTAAGTCTTATTTAAGAAATGCACATTAGCAAACAAAAGAAAACCTTTCTTGATATTGTGCTTAATCACATAAAGAAAGTGATGCATTCTTTTAAGATCGGGAACAGCTGGGCATGGTGGCCCACCCCTTTAAAGTCAGCACTTAGGAGGCAGACACAAGCAGATCAAGGCCAACCTGGTCTACATAGAAAGTTCCAGGCCAGCTGGGGCTACAGGGAAATACTGTCTCAAAAAGATCAAAAAAATATATATATATATCAGGACTAGATAGTGCCCCTTTCTGCTTTAAGGAGTCTTTGGAGAAGAGATAGGAAGGAAAAGAGGAGATGTGAGATGTAGCAGAGAAGTAAGGACAAAACATCGTGATAAACAGTTATGAAATGTCACGATGAGCCCCCGTTTCTTGTATGCTAAACAAAATATAATAAAAGTAAAATCAATCAATCTCTGCCCTGTCCAAAAAATTAATTAACTAAAATCAGAAACAGAGCAAACATATATGTAGGAAATTTTGATCGATTCAGTGAGTGAAAAACACATTAAGGACCACACCCATGTGCATATGGTTAACACTAATTGGACTCAGGGGGTTATGAATTGGGGTTGGGACATCTCAGGGGAGAGTTGGAGGGAAGTAGTGGAGGTGGATGTGATCAAAATACATTGTACACGTGTATGAAATTTCAAAGAATACATTAAAAAATTTTAATTACATTAAAGAGAAGTACAAACATAAAACAGGGGTAGCAAACTACCATTGTTTGCAGAAGCTATTGCCGTCCAAAGCACCTTTGTGAACTGCCAAAACAGCGACTGAATCTGGAAGATTCATTAGTTTAGACCAGTCTTCATATTTTTGCTTCATTTGAGGATAACCTGGGAAACTTTTTAGAACTACCAATATCTTGTGCTCACCCAAGAAAGTCTGAATAATTGCTGTTGAATGAGGCCTGGCCCTGAGTGTGCTGTAAAAGCTCCCAGATGCCACTAATACGGGCCAGATCCTGGAAACTGCTGGGGGGAAGAAAGAGATAAAATCCAATAGACTGTCTTTTATGCTGTCAAGACCCAGCTACAAAATAGGATGCAGAGCAGACCTGACTAATAGCTACAGTCTAAACAATAAAATCATCATGTGCAATTCCACTTCTAGATGCATTTCCAAAAGAAGCTAAAACAGGTTCTGAAGGCAGTCTCTGCACACCCAGTATCATAGGAGCATTAGTCACAAAACCAAGTAGTAGAAGCAACCCATGTCTGTGCATGAGTAAGTGGACAGATAAAGGTGGTCCACACACAGTGGAATAGCATTCCACCTCCAGAAGGAAGACAATTCTGATAGATACTACAACGTGCCTGTACCCTGAGCATTTATGCTACATGGAACGACTCAATCATCCAGAGACAAATTCTTCAGGGTTCCACTCACATAAAGTGCTCAGAGACATCAAATTCCTAGAAACAGAGTAGAAGGGTGGCTGTCAGATGCCAGGTGGTGACAAGGAGTCATTCACCAGTGAGGAGTTGCATTTACAAAAGTAAAAGAACTCTGGAGGTTGACTGTCCAGCAATGTGAACATGCTTAGCACTGTTACTCTGCACACTTAAAATGGTTAGGATAATTTCATTTTAAGTTGAGGATGGAGAAATGGCATAGCAGTCAAGGGATTGGTACTCTTGTAGAGGACCCAGGTTCAGTTCCCAGCACCCACATTCAGCACAATTCTCACAAGCAGCTGCAACTCCAGTTCCAGGGAATTTGACACCCTCTTCTGGCTTCTACAGTCATATACAATCTCTTTTATTTTAAAAGCAAGTAAAAGAAAGGTATAATAAATTTTATAATAAGTGATATATGTAAAAGAATTGAAATCTTTATTAAATTACCTAAGATAAAAAATTATTAAACAGAAAAACAAACTTCTTAAGGTGGCTCATTTTCCTAAAGATATGCTACCTTTAAATTAATTTGTTAATGTAGTTCGTTCCAATCAAATCTCAAGCATACTTTTGTGACTAAATAAAATAATCCTCCAGTTCATTGAAAAGAATAAAAAATCAGCCAAGAATCTTTTTTTAATACACACAAGGATGGAGGGGTGGCTCAGCAGTTAAGAGCACATGCTGCTCTGCAGAGGAAGGAACTGAGTTTAGATCTCGGCACCCATATCAGGTGGCTTACACTGCCTGCTTCTTCTGCTCAATGGGCACCAGTACACACACAGACACACACACACACACACAAATGAAGAAAATGAAATGCAAATCTACCCTCCTGAGTCTCCAGCTCTTTGGCATAAACTACTTCTAAAATGAAGTAATACAAAAATCAAAAAGAATAAAGATGAATTATCTAAGGGCTTTGGAGCAAGACAGATGACGAGGGGGAAGGACAGCTGACCCCAAGAGAAGGGACAGTGCAGCACTGGTGGCGGGGGCTGAAGGACACACACCTGAGAAGTGCCACAGGGGCTCCCACGAAGGACACACACCTGAGAAGTGCCACAGGGGTTCCCACGAAGGACACACACCTGAGAAGTGCCACAGGGGCTCCCACGAAGGACACACACCTGAGAAGTGCCACAGGGGCTCCCACGAAGGACACGCACCTGAGAAGTGCCACAGGGGCTCCCACGAAGGACACGCACCTGAGAAGTGCCACAGGGGCTCCCACGAAGGACACGCACCTGAGAAGTGCCACAGGGGCTCCCACGAAGGACACGTACCTGAGAAGTGCCACAGGGGCTCCCACGAAGGACACGCACCTGAGAAGTGCCACAGGGGCTCCCACGAAGGACACGCACCTGAGAAGTGCCACAGGGGCTCCCACGAAGGACACGCACCTGAGAAGTGCCACAGGGGCTCCCACGAAGGACACACACCTGAGAAGTGCCACAGGGGCTCCCACGAAGGACACAGATCTGAGAAGTGCCACAGGGGCTCCCACGAAGGACACAGATCTGAGAGCTGAGACTGGGTTCTGGACACCCTTCACATCCAGGTGACTCTGGGGTGCAGCCATGCCCAGTTAAGAGGGGACTCAGAATGCCGCCATTCTACAGTCTTGGAGGATAGCCATCTGTGTCACTCACTGGGAACAGCACAGAACAAGACTTCTTGAAAGGCAGTGGAAGCACACCCATAGTCACATTAGAGAATGGATGACATATTAGCCTTCTCCTCTTGCTTTAAAAAAGTCATGGGCTGAAGAGAGGACTCAGCAATCTAGAGTACTTACGGCTCATCTAGAGGGCCTGATTTCAGTTCCCAGCACCCACATGGTGGCTAACAACTGTCCTTAACTCCAGTTCTAGGGAATCCAACACCCTCTTCTGGCCCCCAAAGCACCACATGCATGGGTGCACCTACATACACGCATGCAAAACACTCGTACACATAAAATTAAAAATAAATTTTAAAAAGTTTTGTCATAAGCTTAATTTTTTAAAAGAACAAAATCAGCTCTCACAACATGAACACATGCTCACTGGAGATAAGCTTCCAAAATTATTACACATCACAAGAAAGAGAAAATGATCTTTGATGAGCAAAAATCATAACTTAAGAAATATTTACCATTTCTCCAAAATCAGAAAAAGTTCTTTCAACTGAAGAAAAAAACTAAGTATATTTTAAATTGTCAAAATGATTAAAGATAACATAAAAACTATATCAAAGAAAAGGATATTGTGAAAATGGACAGATTTAAACAAAGAATGAAACAGAATTTGAAAAATATTTAAAATATATCATTGGACTGAAACTTTAAAGAATAAATTAAGTAGCAGATAAGTCTATGAGAAAGACTATTAAAAGGTTGGAAGAGAGCTTGGAGATAATTACTCAAATTGGCATATGCAGAATTAAAGAAATAGGAAATATTTTTTAATATTTGATTTATTATTTTTATTATATGTGTATAAGTGTATTGCCTGCTTGTAGGTAGGTACACCAATGTCATACAGTGCTTGTGGAGGTTAGAAGAGGGTGTCAAATCCCTTGGAACTGGAGTTACAGACAGTTGTTAGCCTCCATGTGGGGCCTGGGAATCGAGACCAGGTCTTCTACAAGAGCAGTTAGTGCTCCTAATGGCTGAGTCATCTCTCTAGTCCCCAGAAATAGAAAATATTTTTAAAATCATGAAAGTGGGTAAGAGACATAGAAGATATAATGTAAAGTCCAGAAAACATCTGATAGGCGTTTCATGAAGATCCAGGGAGCATCTGGAGGCAAGAGGTAAAGAATCTCCTGATGCACAGTAATTCATAATCCATACTGTTGTGTACTCCTAAAACTTTACCACTTATTTCTGCACCATTTTAGGGTCTGGGGAGAAAGTAACAAATGGAAGAGATAAAAAAAATCTTTACTTTTGTGGTATATGCTCTGGAAGAAGGTTTACTTTTTAATTTTTTTATTTTATGTCTGAGTGTCTGCTTGCATCTGTGTCTGAGCACTTATGTTGTGCAATGCATGAGGAGGCCAGGAGAGGAAGTCAGATCCCCTGGAACTGAAGTTAAAGTTGTTAGTCATCATATGAGTGCTAGGAACCAAAGCTGGATCCTCTGCGAGAGCAGCCAGTGCTCTTAATTGTTGAGCCCTCCAGACGCAGAAAAAAGTTTTGAAGGGCAATATGTGTAATTCTACATCTTCACTGTGAAGCAGTCCCCAGAACACGATGGATCACAACCTCTACTTGCTTTTCATGTCATATGAGAGCAGTGGGCTCCTTGAAGTCCTGCTCCAGGCTGTGGGTTAACTGCATGTGTGGCCTGTGTGTTCCGGGGACAGACTAAAGAAGGCACCCTCATCCTGGGCACTCTCTTGCAAAATGCAAGACCCAGTGATCAGGTTGTAGCACTGGAGCTTCTACTTAGAAAAGCTCGCATTCCATTGGTAGAAACAGACCAAATGCCCCCCACCAACAATGAGACGTGCTAGCCACAGCATAGCCACGTTCCGCAGGCACAGTCCTCTTAAAGGGACAGAGTGCAACCTCTACACCCAAAGTTCACAGAACACAGAACAAGGGGTAAAGAGAACACTAATGCATCTCTCAGTTCTCATCAATGAAGCGCCTTCATATAACCAAGGGCCAAGAACTCAAAAGATCACAAATGGCCAAAGCATAGCGAGTGAGAGTCTGCAGAGTGTGGGTCCTTGGACATGACTTCTATATTAAACTTCACCCATTCAGGGCTCAGGGACCATTGTGAAAGAAGAGGTGAAAGGATTATGAGAGCCAAGGAGTTGGTGCATGACCATATGGAAATTGAGTCTTACGGGCCCCTGGGGTCCTGCTCATATGCACTTACAGCAATGGTAACTGCATGCACAAGACCCATGCAGACTCAAGAGACAAAAACCCAGTGCAGAACTGGGGAAATGAACAACAGGCCCCAATTTTAGTTGAAGAATTATAGGCAGCTGATAACTGCTGGCTGAGGAAGAACTGATCTTAACGGGAGGGACTCTAGATAAGCTGACTAGACCTCAGTGGATGAACTTGCACTGAGGGATGTCTGGGGACACTAACTTGACATAATAGACCTTAACACAAATGACAGAATGTATGAATTCCAGAGTGGGGGGTTGGCAGGCTATGGGAAGGTGACAGTAAGAAAGGGGGTATAAAGCTGATTAAGACTGATTAATATGTTCTGTATGAAATATACAAAAATTCAATTAAAAATTTACAAAAAAAAGGAATAGAATAATGTTAAGGGGTGGGGGGGACCAGTATTCACCAAATTGTGTTCATGTTCAACGGCAGTCAGTGCTATAGGGCAAACTAAAAGATGGAAAGAGAATAGGAATTACTAGGGAGGTTGGACTCCTAAGTAGACAGGTTATGGAGAGCACACACACACACGCACACACACACACACACACACACAAACATACTATGTAACTATAAAGCATACCACTGCCAGGGAAAGAGTGACCTGTGCAGAGACCTTTGGAGAATTAGCCCACCATGCATTTCGGATTATATAAAATGCACATCCATCTTGGAAGTTTCATAGTTCCCCTGAAAGCTCATCATTGGCTTACCACATCACCAAGCAATTTCATATCTCTGTATCTATTCAAAGGACTTGGAAACATGTGTTGTCATTAAATCTTGTACATGAAATTTTTTTTGCATCATTATTTATAATGTCAAAAACTGGAAACAGAAGCTGGCTGTGGAGAGCATGTTCACAGTGCCAGCACTGGGGAGGCAGAGACAGGAGGATCCTTGGGGTTTGTGGGCCAGCCTAGCTGAGTAAGCAAGTTCTAGGCCAGTGAAAGACCCTGCCTCAAAAAACAAGGTGGACAGTCCCAGATAAATGGCACTCAAGACTGTCTTCTGTCCTACACATGCACACACACACACACACACACACACACACGTATAAACATATGCAGCATTTACACATGTACACACACCAATAAACAAAAACAAAACTGGAAACAACCCAAATGTTTATCAGTTAATGATCAGATAAATAAATACGGCCTGCTCATGTAAAGAATTACTATTCAGCTATAAAAAAGGAACAGTCACATTGTAGAATGATGAATCTTGAAAACATTAGATTAAGTGAAAAAAGCTGGTCATTAAAGAATGCTTATGGCATGATGCCATTTATATGAAATGTCCAAAGCAGAGAAGTCCACAGAGACAGAAAACAGATTAGTGGTTTCCAAGGGCAAAGAACAGAGAGGAATTGATAATAGCCATGTAGTTTTCTGGGTGATTTAAAGGCAAAAAAATAAAAAACTTATCCAAGTATGGTGGCACATGTCTTTAATCCCAGCACTCGGGAAGCACGCAGATCTCTGCGGGTTCAAGGCCAGCCTGGTCTACATAATGAGTTCCAGGCCAGCTGGGGCTACAGGGAAAAAAAAAAAAAAAGAACTGTTGCAAACATGGATGGCAGTGACAGCTACACTAAGAACCCTTAAACAGTGTCAGCTAAATGGATAAATTGCATAGCAAGGGAATTACAGTTCAATAAAGCCATTAAAACATTCTAAGGGCTACCCCTGAAAGAGAAGAAATGGATTATCTAAGAACTTCTAAAGCAGCCAAGGTTAAACGGCTGTAACGAACTGCTCTTCAAAGGATGGTAAGAAAAGAATAGAGACAGTCAAGAAAAAGCAAAGAAAACATGAAATAAGGTACGAATAAATGTTTTCTGAAAATTAACAATAACTCTGTTAGGTAGGATGCCATCACTCTGTGTAATTTTCCAAACGTCTCCATCTATTGACAGAGATTTATTTCCGGGAGGTGAAAGTCTGGAAGAGTCCATTGTTCTGAGGAGGAGAGGTAGGTACAATGGAACACTGGGTTGTGAGCGTCTTTCTGTCCAACACACAGATAACTTTATTTCTTCATTAAGAGATCAGAAACCAGCTGGCACAGTGGCACATGCTTGTAGTCCCAACCCTCAGAAGCTGAGGCAGGAGGATCAGGAATTTGGGGCCAGCGTGAGCTACCCGTCAGAAAAAAGTGAAAAGAAAAGAATCTGAAATAGCATGGCAATTGTTATTATCTATTAAATGCAGGTAAGTTCCTAGGCATCTACTCTTTTCTGTCCCGATTTGTATTTGAAATATCTCTTGATCAACAAGTCAATAAGAACAGCATCAGTAAGTTTGGAGAAATGGCCCTCTCCTCTGCAGATAAACCTATACACCTCTGGAGAAGGGATTCTAACACCATGTGCACCAACACCCGGGAAGAGAAGAGAACAGAACAGAGGTTCCAACTTCCTCTAGGACTCAGCCTAGACTGAGCCAAATCCACAGTAACTTAGACAGGCAAATTAGCAACCGCTTGTTCCCATTCTGGAGGACAAGCCTTCCAGTCTTTTCTAAACTTATTTCCCTTCTTCTCCCTTCCTGTTATTCCCTATTTTCATCAAGCAGAAGCCCTTGAATGCTTTTCCCCGCCAGCTATTCAAGAGGCCATTCCCCCTGGAGCTGGCGACACGCAACCTATTAATAAGCAAACAGAATGAACTGGCTCTCTCTCCTCATAGTTAAATTCCTCTGCCACTGGTTTCTCAAATACTTCCCTTTAGGGTTTTCCTGTGGAGTCCCATTCATTTAGAGAAAATGTGGGAAATTGTTTAATGCTTCTTGTTGTAAGCAAATGGTGGTAAATGCGGATTCCATGTGGAGAATCAAATGCCTCCCTTCTCCGTGGCTTCCAAGCCCATCTGGTGGCCCTGGCAAGGCGGAAGCTCCGCTCCACACACATGTGGGTTTCATCATCTTCACATGGCAAGATGACAAGGCTGTAGCATGAAAATCTCTAATTTTGTTAGCACACCTCACATTTGCTGCTAAGCCATGTTTCCGTGCTTTGCCTCAGTTTCCCCAACTGTGGAATGATGACAAGGAGCTCAGTTTTTTACATCTTTGTATCACCACATTCAGTCAGATACAGTGACTCCTATGTACCTGCTCTGGCTGCAAGACACAGTTAAAACGACAGAGTAAACTCAGAAAACTTCCTGCCATGGTAGATTCCAAAGAAAGCCTGGGAGAGTGTGTCAACAGAAAGCTTTGTGTAGCCATGGCATAGCTATCACAGAGATAGCCAACGGCTCACTCCACAGGAGGAATTCATACAGGGTGCCATAAACTTTGTCAAAAGCCTATGGCTCAGTAGCCATAGGTCCTGTGAGGGAACTTACAACAGTTGCTTTGCTAAACATTGTGTCGAACTGCTTTCTAAATATTCTGTGCCTTCAGGGTAGTGCTGCTCAGAACCTTGGTCAGAGAAGCTTAAGCTTGCAGTGGGCAGTGGTTAATGCAGAAACTCATATCTGGTCACAATGCTGAGAATTAGTGACTGTGGAGTGCTCAGTCCTAAATGAGACATCTGTATGACTCCCTCTGAGGCTCAGAGAACATTGTGGAACAGGGGCAGACAGAGTAGGAAGGCAGAGAACACGGTCGAGTGCTGGGAATCTTTGTCCTCCAGACATGATAACATGGCTGGTACACCGATGAGCTCGTAGCAGCAGCAGCCACATGTACAGCTTTAGATATGCAGAGCCACACAGGTTGTTCATCCAGTGCTGGGGACTGAATTCATGGCTAGCTTTCCACCAACTAGAAACATTCCCAGGCCTCCATCCTCTTTTTAAATCTATCGGCAGTTTGGATCTTCGGTCTGCTCCCTCTCCTGCTGATTCAGTTTGCCTCAAATATTGAAGATATCTAATGTTTGTATGTAGGTATTTGTAAATATATATTCTTGATGAACTGACCCTTTCTTTGCCTGGTATGACATTTTTACTGAACATCTACTAATCATCCTCCCTGCTATCTTTTGGTTTTCATTTGCATCTGTGATGGCCGATATGGTGGTCTGAATGAGAATGCCCCCTGTAGGCTCCAAATATCTGGATATTTTGTCCCCACCTGGTGGTGCTGTTTGGGAGGTTTTAGGAGGTGTGGCCTTCCTAGAGGAAGCTCATCACCAGGGCAGGCTTAGAACATACTTAAGCCTTGTCAGATTTCTAGTTTCTCTCTGCTTCCTGTGCCTGCTTGAAGATGTGATTGTTTACCTTTCTGCTCCAGCCACCTCTGCAGCCATGCCTCCCCGCCATAATGGACTCTAATCCCTCTGGAATGGTAAGTCCAATAAACTCTTCTATGTGTTACCTTGGTCATGGTGTTTTATCATAGCAAGTACCTAATACAGTCGATCTTGACTTGTCAACTTAGACTGAAAGATTTCCAGGAGATTAATAAAGCACACGTGTGGCTATGAGGGTACTTCTAGAGAGAACTAGATCATGAAGACTCTAATTACTGATTTAATCCCCTGATTGATGTGTAGACCGATGGGAAGTGGTAGAACAGTGAGCCAGATGGAGGAAGAAAGGCAGTATGGGTGTGGCTTTGCAGAGCGTATGTCCCTGGCCCACTCTTGATTCACCCTCTGCTCCCCGGCCACCATGGAGGGAGAGGCCTCTGCTATGCACTCCTGCAACCACGATATTCTGCCATGTCTCAGGTCCAGTGTAATGGAGCTGGAAGACCATGGACTGGAGTCCCTGAAACTGTGAGCCCAACTAAACAGTCCCTCCTTTCAAATCATTTTTCTCTGGCTTTTGTCATAGCATTAAGAAGCTAGCACACCATCTTTTCACTCTGAGCCTGTGTCTAAAGTGAATTTCTTATAAAAGTATACAGTTGGATCCTGAGTGGTTTTGACTTGGGCAGGGGGCGTCACTTTGTTTTGCTTAATTTATCCAGATGATCTTTAAGTGGGGCGTTTATTCCATTTAATAATAATTACTGCTATGAAAAGATTTACTATTGCCATTTTGTTGTTTTCTCTATGTCTTAAAGCTTTGTGTCCTCCTCTGCACTCTCCCTGCTCTCCTTCGTGTTGGTCAGAAGCTTTGATTTCACTCTCAATTTCCTCTTATGTATAGGCATACCTCAGAGATATTGATGGTTCTGTTCCAGACCACTGCAATAAAATGAATGTTGCAATAAAGCAAGTCACATGGATTTTTTATTTCCTGATGCAAATAAAAGTTATGTTTATATTACACTTGTAGTTTATTAAGTGTAAAACAGAATTGTGTCTTTAAAAGCCATACATGTGGCTTAATTAAAACACTTCATTCCTAAAAATGCCAGTGATCATCTAAGCTTTTAGCAACTCATACTCTCTGATGTGGGAGAATCTTGCCTCACTATTGATGGCTGTACAGGGTGGTGGTGGTGGCTGAAGGTTGGAGTAGCTGTGGCAATTCCTTAAAATAAGACAGCACACATCACACACTCTGGTTTCAGGACACAGAAACATCAATCTTCAACTGATAAAAGGCATCAAGGGTCTTACCCAGATCTGGACCCTGCGTGCTACAATACTGACCTGCTAGGAAATATGTACCCATTGGTGCAATAGTGACAAGATTGTTTATGGGGATAACCAACTGATCCCTTGATCAGATGTGAGGCCTGCCCCACAGGAAGGAATTCATGCCCAATACTGTAAACATGGTCAAAACAAATGGCTAGAGAAGTCAGAGGCCCTGGGGAAAAACTAAGTGGTGACACTGCCAAACTGCCTTCTAAAGACTTCTGTTTATACCCACAGATTTGTGCTGCTCCCAGCCTTGGTCAGTGAATCATCTTACTGCAGTGTACAGTGATTAATAGGGAGACACATTATTGTTCAAAGTGCTAAGAATAAGTCACTGTGGCTCAGCCACAGATGCACCCTCAATATCAACACCTACTCTCCCCGACCCCAAGGCTCAGGGAATATTGCGGAAGGAGAGTTAGAAAGAATGTAAGAGCCAGAGGATGGGGAGAAATGCTGTCATAACATGGCTGTTGCATACATGAATTGTGGTTATCCACACAAGACCTGCCCAAGATCAAGCCAGCTAAAAAGTTCTAGCATAGAGACGGGAGGGGCTCCCGAGGCTCCACCCCTAGCTGAGGAGCAATTGGAAGCTGATGACTACTGGGAGAGGGAGAGTCATTTTTCTTTAGGAGTGTGGTCACGGGTAGGTTCCACCTGTTCCAGTAGATGATTCCATGCCTACATGGGTGACACTAACTGGACTCAGAGGCGGACATGAAGTTGGGAGGGAGAGGTGATGAGGAGATGCAGTGGAGGGTGAGGGAAGGATGTGACCCATTGTATACATGCCATGAAACATTTGAAAAATACATTCTTTTTTGGTCTTTTTGAGGCAGGGTCTCCCTGTAGCCCCAGCTGGTCTGAAACTTGCTATGTGGACCAGGCTGGCCTTTAACTCACAGAGATCTGCCTGCCTCTGCCTCCCAAGTGCTGCGATTAAAGGTGTGCACCTGTATACCCGTCTGAAGAATAATTTTTTTTAAATAAGAGAACAATGATGCTTGCCACCCCGATGGATTCTTCCCAATGTGAAATATTTCTCCACGGTGTGCCAAGTTATTTGACAGCATTTCACTCACAGAACCTCTTTCAGAATTCTCTCAAACCTTGTCTCTGCCTTATCATCTAAGGCTATTTAATCCTCTAACTTTCTGTTTTCCTTTCAACAATGTTCGTAGGATCTTCACTAGGAACAGCTGTCTTCTCTGCCTGACCATAAGAAGCACTCCTCAGCCACTGAAGTGCTATGTTGAGACTGCAGTGTAACATCTCCAGGGTTTATTTTTAATTCCAATTATCTTGCTGCTTCTACAATATCTTTTCCACTGAAGCCTTGAACTCCTTGAAGACATCCATGAGAATTAGAATCAACTTCTACAAACTCCTGCTGATGCTGACGAGTTGAAGTTTCCCCATGCAAATAGATATAGGTTTAAAAAATAATAAAGTAATACTTGTGAGTGAAATAAAGAGGCAAGACTGTGTGATGGTGTCTTAAGAATTTTTCTCACAATGGGGCTTGTGTTCTGGTCCTGCCCCTCTAGGTCTGGGTGACCGAGCAAGCAAACAGAAGTATGCCCTCTTTAGAAAATCAGAGTTTATTCACGGTACTTACAAAGGATTTTTCCACTGGGAGAAGAGGGGAGAAGGTGCGACATCTCATATTCAGGTCTACATTTTGTCAGAACCCTGGTAGACTCTGGCACACTCTGCAGAGACCGTGGCTAGCGTGCCTCCTACCCAGCATTCATTGCTTTTCTCCTAGGCCCTCCCCCTCAAGTCACTGGTTGGTTGGAAAGTGGCTGACTCTATTGGCTCCATTTCCATCAGTCAAATTCTTAGAGGCATGTCTTGCCACTTACAGCTGCATTTGGATCCAGTGCATGCCTCCATGGGCGTGTCCATGGGCATGTCCACAGGCATGTCCATCCAGCCAGAGGGAAATTCCATGTAAATTTACTTTACACCTGGAAAGCTTTCATTGTCAACTAGTATCACCTGGGAAGAGAATCCCACTGAGGCATTGTCTATACTGGGTTGGCCTGTGGCCCTGTCTGTGGGGAATTGTGTTAATTATGTCCATTGATGTGGGAAGACCCCATTCAATGTGAGTGGCATCACTTTCTGGGGAGGGGGTCCGGCTCTGTGCAGAAATTGTGCACAAGCAAATAAACACATGCATATGTTTCTCTCCACTCTTGGATGTGATGTGACTAGCTACCTTGAGTCCCTGCCTCAACTCCCCCAAAATAATAAGACTATAACCTGGAATTGTAAGTCAAATAAATCCCTTCTCCCCTAGGATACTTTTGTCAGATTGTTTTAGCGCAGCAACAGAAATGAAAGTTGAACAGCCTGCATGGTCTGTACATAATTCTTTATGGTTACTGCTGCAATTCATAGCACATGTTAAAGTTAGAACATTCTGTCTTAAACTGATCATTTCATTTTAATCACATGCAGAAATTCTATTCCTATATTCTCTGCCTCCTGCTTTACCTTATCAGTGTTGTAAATTACATCTCTATATATTGCATACTCACTAACACAGACTTGTAATTTCTGTTTTGTCCTTTACATTCTACACAAGAATTAAAAGCGAATATACACAAAAAAATTACAATGATACTGTACAAAAATATTATATTTGTACATAGATTCACCTTTCCTAGAGGACTTTTTTAGTGGATTAATGGTACTGTCTATCATCCTTTCCCTTGCTGTGAAGGACATCTGTTAACGTCAGTTCCTGAGGTCTATCAACAATGAACTAACTCCCTCAAGTTTTGCTTGCTTGAAAAAGCTTTAAGTCCCTTGTGTCTAAAGGACACCTTGGCTTGGTTTCCAACACTTGAGCGTAACATCCCACTCTCTCTAGTCTTCAAGATTTCAGCTGAGAAATCTGTTAATACTTGATCAAGACTCCCCTGTATGCAGTAAGTTGTCGCTTTTTCTGGATGCTTTAAAAAAATTCTGCCTTTTTCTTTGAATGCTGACAATTTGATTGTAATCTGTCCAGGTATGAGTCTCTTAAATTATTTTTCGTAAAGTCTTTGAGCCTCTTGAATTTGCATGTCAATTTTTTTTCCTTTCAAGTTGAGGAATCTGTAGTCATTATTTCATCATGTAAGTTCTGTCTGTGAGCCTTTCTTTTTCATTCTTTCTGATCTTTCACAATGAGTTTATTGAACTTAGTAGAATCCTACAAGCTTCTTATATCTGTTCATTTTTACATCTACATTCCTTTTTTTTTGCTCCTCAGACGCAGCGATTCCAATTTGCCTCTGTTCAAGGTTTCCGATTCTTCCTCCTGACTGAGTCATTTACAGACAACCTTTCCAGTAACATTTTCAGCTTGGTTATTGTATCTCTTAATTACAAAATGTGTTTGATTCTTCTAAAATATAGTGTCTATTCTTTTGTTTGTCTTTTCATTTTACCCAGGTATTGGGTACCCGCTTAAACTGACTTGTCTGTGTTCTTTTAATTCACTAAACATCTTTGTTAACATTCATTTAAAATATTTCCCAGGTAATTCAGACATCTGCATCTCTTCAGAGTCAGGTTCTAAGGTTTTGGTTTTTGTCTTTTGATTATACCATGGTTCCCCATTTCTTTGTATGTCTGATAATGTTATTGATGATGATGAGTGCGATATGGACATTTAAAAAAAATAGTCATGTCTCTTGGACTTTATCAACTGGGTTCATGCAGAGGAAAGGAAATTCACTGATCAATCAGCCAAGACATTCATTTTAGTGCCTTCAGACCCTTTCTGATGGAGCATTTCCTCTGGGTGTGGCCTGTGCTTTTTGTCTGTTTCCTCTCAAACTCCCCTGGTGAGCCTCTTCTCCGAAGCCACCCTCTTCTCTTGCTGCTCTGGCATCTGCCTGTGGGATGCAACTCAAATGTGCCCCTGTGATGCTGCTGTTCCAGTGACTTCCATCCTAGGCTCTCAGTCCTGTCAGCTTCTGAGTCAGGTAAAGCAGTTACCAGATTCCCCAGGCAGTCCCCAGAGGAGATGGAAGATTGAACACATGGTTCGTTTTTTTGTTTCTGCCCAAAGGGAGGATCCCCAGTACCAGAGGCTTCCTCTCTGCTGCATGGTTGGATGTGGAGGGGGCAAGGGACACAGAAGAGTATACAAAGGCTGCCACCTCTCCTGTACCGGAAGCTGGAATCCCTTCCTGTGTTTTTCTGACACAGTGCTGTGATTTCAAATAGGTTCCAGAGTCCTCAAGAGTGCATTGTGGTTAAGTTGGCATCTCTATGGAAGAAGAAAGACATAAAGCCCTACTCTGTATTCTAGTCTGCTTGCAATAGCTATGACAAAACACTGTGATCAATGCCAACTTAGGGAGGAAAGGATTTATTTACCTGGCATCTCCCAGGTCACAATTCATCACTGAGGGAGCTCAAGGAAGGGACTTGGGGCAGGAACCTGGAGACAGGAGCTGAAGCACAGGCCATGGAGGAATACTGCTTACTGGCTTGCTTTCCTGGCCTGAGCTCAACCTACTTTGTTAAACAACCCAAGACCACCTGTCCACAGAGGGCTGGGCCCTCCCACATCACTCAACAATCAAGAAAATGCCCTACAGACATGGCCACAGGGCAGTCCAATGGAGGCAATTCCCCAACTGAGGCTCCTTCAATCCAGGTGTGTCAGGTTGACAACTAAAGCTATCCAGCACACTCTAAATGCATATTTTTATAGTGAGAATAAAACAGTACATTTTTATGAAAAAGTGTTTCTCCATTTCATGGGTAGCTCTCCCCTTTTTCACTGCAAAGTACTGGGCTTTGATCTCTCTCACACTGAACACATTCCATCCTTATAGTTCTTTCTGATGTAGTACATCTTTCTTCTAGACCCTCTGAGGGAGAGAAAGAAAGAGAGAGACAGAGACAGAGAGCTAGAGTTGTGGGACAGTATGTTTGAACTGAAAAAAATAAATTAATAAATAAAAAAAGCAGAAGACAAGGAAGGTGATGGTTGGAGAAAAATAGGTGTCATAGGGACACAGAGGACAAACAAGAGAACGAAAGAGCCAGGAGTCAAGAACAGGTACTTCAGGGAGCTAAGGAAACGTGACAGAAGACCCAAGAAACCTGTCAGGGACAAGGGAGCAGAGGAAAGGCCATTCCATCTGCAGCTGACAAGGCCTGTGAGTGTTCAAATCCTCATAAACATTCTCTACACATTTGTATTTTAATTGACATGGAAATACGAGCACTGGAGCTCCAGAGTGCGTTAAAACCCAAATCTATAGCATCAAGTCGTTTACTGCAGGATTACTCACCTGGGAAATGCTAAGACATATTGACATAACAAAATAAACTTAGCCAACTTTCTCTGATTTACATGAACAGTTGCCTGCTGACCACCCGTCCACTGAGCTGGAGTCCTGTTTTATTTCCCATTTGCTGGTGTTGAGTACTAAAACTCATTTAAAAAAAAAATAACGCAAGTGGAAATGGAAAGGAAGGAGAAATTAAGAGTGCCCTCTACTTAGTTGTCTGGCCCCAGTAAAAGAACTATGTCCTACGGTTCAGGGTCATCAAAAGAACGTGGAAGATATGTGATCAGTGGATTCAGATAAGCACAGAACTACCCTTGTTCTGTTTACCCAATAGGGAAAAAGAAACAATAGACTAAACATCACTGCTGGCTCTCCAAGAAGTAAACACAGTACATAAGCCAGCATGGACACCTCCGATTTGTAACAACCTAAGTCCTCATTAATTCACAATGAGCAGGGTTACCCAATGCTTTGAATATTTGTCATAGCTACCTCGGCTGGCAGATTTCCTAACAGACAGAAAGGAGTCAATTGGAGGTTCGGAGGGGATGGCAACTTGGTTTAACAGTGGCATATTTTGACCTCAGTGGCCATCTCTATCCAAAAGGAAATGGATTATGGCACTGTTCTCAAAAAGATCTGAGTTATTAGATTAATGCATGGAGAAAGGTGATGTACTAGACACAAAGAGCAAATGCAATCACATGAAGGCTGGCAAATACCAGAAGACAAAGGAACAGAGCTGTAAATAGCTACCTTAAGGCTTAATAACTAATAACACCTCTAAGTGTCTTTATTGCTGTTATTGTTTTAAAGCTGGCTAACATTTGGCCTCCCTTATTATAACTGAAATGTAATCTCCAGTTGCTATCCCCTTCTGTCTTTCAAAATGTTTTTAAAGCAAGATATGAATACATTAGAGACTCCTCCATATCTTGCAGAGGGAAAGTTCAAATGCAAGAGGCTCTATAATAAAACCTACCCAGATATAATAAATGGGGCTGTCAGATTGATTCTCACTTGAGACACCAACTGTAGCTAATATTACTGGATATGCAGATGTTTTCTGTCGTTTTCTCTCAGAACCCCCCCCCAAAAAAAGAGCATTTAGGTGGAATAATGATAAATTGGTATTAATATGAAAAGGCTCTGCGGCAGTGTGACAAAGAGCTCAACAGGTCAAGGTTGGAAGCACACGTGAGCTCGGAGCCCTCACCTCTGTGCAGGCGTGTCTTGGGAATTTATGAGCTGAACTATTCACTCTGTCTGAAGACCACACAACATTCTTTTTTTAAGAGAAAAGAAAACCCTGAAGTGTACTAAAACTTCTATGGGGAGAGACAAGATCCCCTGCAGTGCCTGAAACACACTCCACTGTGTTGCACACAGATAGAAATGAAAAGGCTTTGTAAAGAATAAAAGTACTCACAGGATTCTGTCAAGAGGTAAAAAATAGGAAAGCAAATATTGGCCATTCTTTATCTTAATGCCAGGATTGATGCTCCCTCACCACAGGCTCCCCTGTCCCGGACGCACCTCCGGTCTCCCTTCTGGAATTTCATTGCACGGCATCGACAGTCACCTCCACATTTGTTTCCACTTAAGCTTTTCCAGCCTCTCGCCTTCTTGCCCACTTGTGTGCAGGTACTCAGCCTGTGAAGAATGTCAAAGAAAGGAAAAAGTTCACTTTGCTTCTTTCCCAAAAGGAAGGAAAATAAACGAAAGACCAGGGATAGGCACTAAGGGCAAAGCCTCTGATGAGGCGTCTCCCTAAGTGATGAGGCATTTCTTCCCAGAGAACATTCAGGAAACCCTTACTTGGTGTCTCTTGGAGGTAATCAAATGCTCCCTGAAGTCCTTAGGACCTGGAGTCTGTAAACCTAGAGACAGCCTTTTATTATGCTTCTGAGAGTCTCCTTTGCACAAATTTTTCTCTATGGAGAGATAGAAATTAAATTCACCTGAAAATGCGAGCTACCACACCCAATCTGCAAATGAATGCACTGAGCTCAGGCTAAGCATCCTTGACTCCCATTATCTCCCTCCACCCCCACCCCCCCAAAAATGCAAGTCAGAACTGCAGACAGTCATAGAAAGCAAGTCAGAACATTCATCTCTCGGGACTTGGAACAGTTCACACAGGAGGTGAGAACCTTCTGTGGAAATCGTCCTGGTGGTTCACTGCATCAGCCAGTCTTCTGTGGAAATCGTCCTGGTGGTTCACTGCATCAGCCAGTCTGTAGATTACACTAATGGTGTTACAGAACTCACCAAGAAACAACCTCTCCTTTTCTTTCTCCAAGTTGATTTTCCTTCATTCAATTCAGCTATGCTAATAGCAAAGCTTACCAAATCTCAGCCACAGCCAGCAGAATTTCTCGTGCCTTGGAAGTTGCTAGGGAGGAGTCATCGGATGGGGAGCTCTAACTCCACAGATTTGAGGGTTCCAAAGGCTTTAAAGAAGTGAGAAAAGCGAAGGAACTTGGAGCCGGTCATCTGGGCTTTCTCCCTCTGGGAACCTCCACTCTTCACTAGCCTATCTCTTGTAGACTCAGGAACATTCACTCAGATGTCCTTATAGATGCCAATATTCCAGAATCAAGTTTATTGCTAACAGTTGTCCGCTGAGGTCTCTCCTTTTCCTCGGGTTCGAGGCTCCCACTCTGGGCACATCCTTACTGATGCACAGCCCTGGGAAGTCTTATTTCATCCTCATGACTTGTAGTTAAGATGCCCCAGGTGCAAATGCAGACCTCGTGTTCTGCCCCCTCTCTCTCCTTTCAGGACTTTCCCTTCTCTCTTTCTCTCCCAGTGAACCTTGAATTGATTTCCTTTACATAAAACAAATGGCTCGTGTCATCCTGTGCAACAGGCTGGTGGGAAGCTGGAGCTCCTTTGAGTTTCTTAAAGTCTGGACTTCACTAGGCGCTTCCTGACAAGCCCCAGGCATGCTGGGTCCTTCTACTGAAAGTGAGAGGTGGTGATACTACCTCCCCTCAGCTGTCACTGACTGCAGCACTGGAGCCAACTTCCGGCTGCGACATTTAATAACTATAACCTTGGGTGTGTTCCTCAGACTTCACAGCCTTGACTTTCTCCTGTAAGGCAGGTGATGCTCCTACCTACCTCACTGAGTTACTGTGAGGATTAAATTACGTGAATCAAGCAAAGCTCCAAGAATGCAGCTTGTTACCTAGTGAGTGCTGACCAAGGGTTGGTAACTCTTATGTTTCCTTGAGCTTCGATAGAAGACTAAGAAGATAACTTGTGAATTTGCTTCATGAGCTCTTGTGCAAGAGGGTTCATGGGTTCTTGGCAGTGCAGGAAGACTCTTTGCCACTAACACACCTGTGAGTTCTTTCTCAAGAATGGTTCCCAAAGCACTTTTGAAAAGAGGAATTCCCAGGACCCAAGAACAGAAAATACACGTCTGATCAAAAGTGCCATGGCCCCCACCTTTGTGAACGCTTACCTGAACAAGTGTCATTCCTGCGCTCGCCGGGATAAGAGTTAAGATATCACGAGTATAGGTCTAAGACAGCCTAGCGTTGAGTAGAATCATGACCCCAGACAAGCCTGTCTTAATCACTTCCTTGCCAGTTTACTCTGGGCACTAAAAATATTTTCCATGTTCCTGTCCCCTTTCAGACCACAGTATAACTCACTGGCTAGATACTAACAGATAAAAAAAAAATTAGATTTCACATAAAAAGTGGGTGACTAATGGCCTTGCCTTCTTCACAAAGCATCTACACCCTAATTGAGCAAGGACTTGATTTTGTTTGTGACTCTTATCTCCAAATGCAGGCTTCTAACAGCAGTCTACTCAATTATTTACACGGTTCGGTAATAGCCATGTATGGAGTCCCTCAGTATCTATGCCTAGAAAAACAACGAGGGCAAAGTGTTCGCAGATGGCTGTTTGGGTGATGAGGCTTGTATAAATGTAGTCTTCTCTCTGTTCTTTCCATTTTTCTATAATGTGCATGATAGTGTCTATTGAAAAATGAATGAATAGTTACAGAACGGGCAGAATCCATGTTGACATTTGGGGGGGGGGGTGCTGGGTGTCCAGACAGCAGCAGGCAAGGAACGTTGCTTAGACTCTCACATGTCCCTTCACAGGCTCCTTACATCATGCCACCCAGGCATTGACTGGGACAATGACCCAGAGAAAAGAAAACTGCATCCTAGAAAACAGAAACAAAACTAAACAAGCCCCAAAACCTGCCACTTCACAGTGACGCCGGGATGGATCTCATTTACATCCAAACTTGCACGGAGCAACACATGGCCACACCGGGGAGAGCAAAAGCTACAGACTGAGGTATTCTTCACGGAAGGTCAACAGTCCTGCAACTCATTTGTCAAAAGACACATGGCAACTGACTTCAGGAAACACAGGACCTGAGTTAAAAAAGAAAAGACTATTCATTTCCAGCTCTCGCTAGGAAAGGTCACTTTAAAACCCACGAGCCAGAAGGAAAAGGCATGTGTAAACAAGAGCCCGAACTGTCTTCCTCCTCCATTTCTTTCTGCTGTTTATCCTACCAGTAACCCTGGCTTCCACAGGGCTCTCAATATTTATTTCTGAATATCCCAGGGAGTGAAATGAACTAATATTCTCTTTCTTAATTGCCAGATTAAGAAATCGAAGACTGGGGCTGGAGAGATGGCTCAGTGATTACAAAAGCATTTACTGCTCTTTCAGAGGATCCTGGCTCACGATTCCAGCTCCCCAGGATCCAATTCTGATGTGCTCTTCTGGCCTCTGTGGGCATCTGCACACATGTGGTACACACACACACACACACACACACACACACACACACACACAAATAAATAAAAATAAAATTTTTTAATTGGAGATTTCAAAGCTGGAGAGATGGCTCCGTGGTTAAGAGCACTGGCTGCTCTTGCAGAGGACCCAGGTTTAATTCCCAGCACCCACACGGTGGCTAGCAACCATCTGTAACTCCAGTTCCAGGGCATCCAACGCCCTCTTCTGACCTCCCCGAGTCTTGCATGACATGGGTGCACTTATATATATGCAGGCAGTACACTTACACACATAAAATAAAATAAATACATAAAAATTGAAGATTTCTTTCCTTTTTTCTTTTTTTATATAATGAAATTATAAGGCTCCAAAAAAGCTTTAAAAAACCAATTTAGAGGACATTTAGACTTTAGGATTTAGAGCATTTGTTTAATTAGCATTTAGTGAATGCCTATGATATGAAGAATGCCTGTTATACCACAGAAGCATAAAAATACGGTTAATGCACCATCCCCACCCTCGAGAAATGCTTCCTTCCAGCAGGGTGGCAGTATGGTAGGACAGCTGGGAAGCAGCAGGAAGAATGTGCCCAGGTGAGCTTGGGGAGATGGGCTCCAAGCCGTTCCTGGCTCTGCCTTCTACTTCTAGAGAAACATGGGGCCAAGTTCCTGCCCGGCATTAGGTTTTGTCAGCTGTAGGCAGAATGAAGACACTGCTCTGGCCCCTTCCTGGGACTACCACACAGAGTAAATGGGATGCTGGCTGAGAAAGAACTCTGAAAACACTTTACCAGAGAACTGGGAAAGGACTTAGTTGGCAGAGTGTTTGTCTTGCAAATATAAAGATCCAAGTTTGATCCCTACCATGTAAAAAGACTGGGTGTCACCAGGCAGGTGTGGTGGCACACACCTCTAATCCCAGCACACAGAAAGCAGAAGTAAGCAGGTCTCTGTGAATCTGAGGCCAGTCTTGTCTACAGAGCAAGTCATTTCGACTCTCCCTCCCACCCATACCCTCGGCAGCCAGGTCTACATAGTGAGATTCAGTCTCAAAAAAACAAAACAAAAAGGGCTGGGTGTGATAGTGCATGAGGAGACAGAGTCAGTAGATTGCTGGGGCTTATGAACATCAAGTTTATGCAAATCAGTGAGTTCTGGGCCAGGGGGAGACCCTGTCTCAAAAAACAAAGTGGACAGTGCCCCAGGAACAACACTTGAAGTTGACCTCTGGCCTCCACATGCACAGACCTGCATGAACACCCATACAAACATATACAGACACCACCCCCCAGAGATAAAGATAGAGATGAGAGAGAGAGAGAGAGAGAGAGAGAGAGAGAGAGAGAGAGAGACACCAAGCTATACTATACAAAGAAAAGATGGTGTCATCATCACCACTGAAATCTTCATTTCTAAGACTCTTTAAAAATGCTGCCAAAGGGCTTTTACTTCTCTTGTGACTGTGTCTTCAGCTCTAGATGCATTTGAATGTAAGACCATTGAGCCTCATGAAGAAGGGAATAAATGACATCTTACCTGAGACTGTTTTCCCTCCTGGGTAGGTGTCGGTGTGTGGAACAGTCTCTGTCTTTGGCCCTCACCTTTCTTTTATGAAAATGCCTTTCATTTTAGGAGGAAAGGAATTTACAAATCATCTGCTTTGGTCCCTGGAGAAACTTCAACAAGGTGGTTTGAGGAAGAAATTTTTGTGTCATTTTCTTCTAGATGTCAAAACTAAAAGGATGCAGTTCAAGGACACGGCACGAAAGTATTGACTGTTTACACAAACTCAAAATGGTTTGAAAAGGGGAAAAGCAGACTTATTAATTCAGTGGTTTATTGAAATTCTCCAAACATTCTGCTTTACTGTACTTAAGTTCACAAGTTGGACTGTTTTCTCTGGACAATTTTTTTTCTTCTTAAATAAAAATGTAGGCTCTGACTACACTGAGGTCATTTCAACTTTTGTTTCATTTTCAACTATTCTAATGTCTTTGTTCCTTAAATGATTCATTCTTGATTAGAGCTGATCAAGAGATATGATAACCTGAAAGGAACAGGCAGATGTTCACATTTTCCATCTGTACAGCTACCACGGTAAATCACAGTCTGAAAATAGGAAGTGGGAAATTAAAAATCAGCAATAAATAAGTTTAAATTGTGAGTGTTTTGAGTAAGGTGATGAGATCTCATACCTTCCTGCCAAAGATGTGAGTGATCCTTTTGTTCAGCGTATCCAAGCTCTGTGTACTACCTGCCTGTTAATCATCTATCAGTTGTCTGGGTTAGCAGATTGACTATTACGATATAAGTGCTTATATTTTGCTTTATTTACTAATGGGCCCCCAAACACAAAAGTATTAAAGCAAAGTAGGCACCAGAACATAAAGCTTAGGAATGAAAGATAAACCAACGTGGGACGGTGCTGAAAGGAATGCAGGAAAAACCATGGCATGTATAGAGCTCAACGCTATGCATGTTCAGACATTCGTGGATGGCCTTGGAACACATTCCTCAAGTACGGAAGACGACCTCGTGCTTTCGTAGGGCATTCCGAGCCTCCGCCTTTGACTCTTATCGCTCCTCTTCAAGGCCCTCATACAGAAGGTAGTTCATAAACTTCCCCTCACAGCTACCACTACCTGGCCACTGGTCCCCAGCTATGACACATGCTCACCACCGCCTGGCCACTGGTCCCCAGCTATGACACATGCTCACCACCGCCTGGCCACTGGTCCCCAGCTATGACACATGCTCACCACCGCCTGGCCACTGGTCCCCAGCTATGACACATGCTCACCACCGCCTGGCCACTGGTCCCCAGCTATGACACATGCTCACCACCGCCTGGCCACTGGTCCCCAGCTATGACACATGCTCACCACCGCCTGGCCACTGGTCCCCAGCTATGACACATGCTCACCACCGCCTGGCCACTGGTCACTAACTATGACACGCTTACCACCTCTGTGCAGTGGCTTTAATTTCTCTGCTTGTGGTCTCTGTCCCCGCCATGCTCAACTGTCAGAATCCTTCAGCGTGTCAAGGGTCAGCACAAACGGCTCCCACTCTGCCCATGTCCCTGGTCTGTGTCCTCCATTTTTCCTTTATAATCTATCAATTTGGGCATCCTGCCTAACTTCATTTGTTTCTTTGTGTGCATGACAGAGTGACCTCCTAAAGATGTCTTCACTGTGCCACGCAGGCAGGGTCCTGGAGAAGTCATGCCTAGCCATTCTTTGGAGGGTGACTCAAATGTAGAGGTGTTTCCTGTCAAAAGTGAAAGAAAGCCATTACTTTTGAGTGTCTGTGATCTGGGGACATCTTAGATTCAAGGACCATGTTGAAGGGAGGCAAGGAGAGACTAGTAAGAAGCCCTGCTGTTTCTGGGGCTCAAAAGAAGCCTCTGTGAGCCCAGAAGGCACTGATCCTGAACCTTCCTGGGGCAGGCAGGATGGGGAAGAGGACTCACAGGTAGACAATCTAACAGGCAGGATCCTGGAGGCTGCTAGATGAAACCAATAAGACTAAGTCAGAGGGCTAACCCTGGGAAAGTGGGTAAGCTGCGGTTTACCTTCCCCAAAGGGGCCTCTCCGGCCTACGCCAGTATTCAACAGTGCCACCGTGTGGCAGCGAAGAGCAATGGCAGGGCAAGGGCAGCGTCTGACAGAGGACACCCCTGGGCCCTACTATAGGCAGTAGGCCGCAGAAGAGTGGTTACTGGCTGGAAGAGCTCAGGATGGATCTGGAGAGGGATGAAAAGATTCTTCAGAGGATGATACTGGTCTTCCGATGAAGTCAGCAGGAGACGGAGAGAAAAGGCAAGGCACTATTTTGATTTAATCAAAGAAATGAACAAGGGTTATAGAAGAATCTAAATCCTCTATGAGGCTGGCAGCTCCTGGAGGACACAGAGCATTTATATCTCAGAGCCTTGGGTACAAGACACCGAGTCAAATATATTAAATATAAATATTTTCACTTTGCATGTATTTGAAGACCATGGACCCTAGAGGGAAAAGTGACTGATTCAACCACTTTCAGAAAGGGTTATCCCCAAATGTCTTTCAATGTCTTTGACTATGAAAGCGATTGTTCTGCTTCTTGATTTCACTTGCACACACATACACGTGTTAAATCAAAAAGTTAGCTAGTTGGCTCCAGTGACCATTTTCCACAAAGGTCTGAAAATTAACCTTGTTGCCTTCTCTGGTGTTTACTTGGGGCACAATTGCAATGTGACCCCTGGCCTGCCAAGAGTTCCAAAACACTTATCCAGTCAGAGCACCTCGAGTCACTGGTCTTTAGTGCATGCATCCGGCTTGGCAGAGTGCTAGCCCTGCAAACGTTCAGCGTACAAGTCCACAAACCACACATCGTTTCTGCGAGTTCATTTTCTATCCACATGGCGTAGTTTTAGATTGTAATCCCCTCCTTTCCCCTGCATTTTGCACACTTAGACTTCAACCGATGGCCTCGATACCAGGCTAAATCATTTTCAAGAAGATGAGGGAAGTGGAACTTGAAATATAGAATGTATCGTCATCTCCTCCTGCATGATAAATAGCTGCTATGGTCATTTATTGTTCCCACGTTCCAAAGTCTAAAACTGCTTTACAGATGATCCGTAGCCTGGCTTCCTAACATCTGTGCAAAGAAGGCAAGGTGCATAGTTACCAGCTCCATTTTGCAGATGAGAATAGTTAGGGGAGGCCCAGTGGGACATCGACTTGACATTTTTAAGACGTTGTGATTATATTTTATTAGCCTTTACTCATAACATGCTGAAGCAGCATGTGTCAATATCCAGCACAAGGTCATCCTATAAAGCCAAAAAGTGCCAAGAGTCGGGGACTCTGTAGCTCAGATTGCGTTCATTCTTCTCCCAAGTTGAAGGCTATGTACAAAATCACAGATCTACATAGATACACCCAGAAACAAGAACACATAAGCAACCCACAGATGTACAGATTTATACAACACAACCAAGTGTATTATCTTTCTTTTTTTCTTCCTTGTATAGAAATGCCATTCTGCCTCTCTGGTTTTTGGGGACAGCTGCCCCCAGTCCAGTGGGCTTCCCAAAAGATATGGTCCCTTTGAAAGGCCCGTGCTTGTCTTCTGGGCCTCTGAAGTCTCTAAGGAACAGAAAGTAGGACTGCAGTCTTGCCACATATCATTGAAGTCTATCCAATTAGGAATGCG
The DNA here is from genome assembly GCA_035773235.1 of Eospalax fontanierii. NCBI lineage: Eukaryota > Metazoa > Chordata > Mammalia > Rodentia > Spalacidae > Eospalax > Eospalax fontanierii. The sequence goes on along the minus strand of CM069542.1, from coordinate 53,094,656 downwards.
GTGGGGGAGGGTACTCTAACATTATGCTGGGATTCCATATCAGCACCAGAGATAGTTAGATACCATTTCTCTCCTTCTCTCCCCTTTTCCTAAATGAGGTCTATTACCTAGAGGTATCTCCCGAGATACGGTTATCCGCCGTCTGTATGAGCACTGAGCATTTAAAAGGCCGGGCTTCGGTTGCACTGTGTGGCTGGTTGGAAAACCGTATTAACCTATGTCCCAAGGTGAAATGGCAACGCGCCCGGGAAGCATTGGGAAAACGCCCTGTTTCTAATTATTTCCCTCTGCCTTCCTTGGTGGAGTGCGGAGTGCACATACTGCATACCAACTGCAGAAGCATTTTCAAGGAGCCTGGCTGCCTCTGCTGCCCCAACACCAAACCAGACCAGACGGGTGCTGCAGGGCAAACGCTCTCTGCACAGGGCAAGCAGAGCTGAAGTGCCCAGTGCTCCATCAGTCTCTGTTACTCTCATTCTAAATGTCACATCAGACTTCCTCAGGGCAACGCGCTTGCGCTCTGGGTCTGTGCCACTGCCTTCTAAGTACGAGTGCAGATTTGGAATGAAGAAGTCACTTGCTTCCTCCCAGATCTGCTGTTAGAGTTTACATGATGAATGTTCCCCAAAGGCCCATGGGTCAAAAGCTTGGTTGCCATACTGGTGTAATAGGGAGGTGGTAGAACCTCAGGAAAAGGAGCCTGTGGGGTGGTCTTTGCTCACTGAGAGCATACCCTTGAAGGAGACTGTGAGGCCACAGCCCCTTCCTCTTCTTTTGTTTCCTAGCTATAAGGTAAGTGGCTTCAGCCACCACAGAGTCAATGCCCTTGCCATCTAGCATCCCCATGAAAGATCTAAAGCAAGGAGCCCACCCAACCATGGTCTAGAAGCTCTAAAACCACAAGCCCAAATCAACCTTTTCTGTGTAAGTTCAGTATCTCTGGCATTTTGTCACAGTGACAGAGAGCTGACTACAGTGCCTGCCCTCAGGAATGGGAGTTCTTATTGTCCCACAATCTGAACAACAATCTTACTCTAAGCAAGTTTCACAGGACTTGAAAATATAACATTCCCACACTCAGGAATTCAGCTTTGCATCCATCCCAGGGCTGCTCCTTGAAGCCAGACTCAACAACACAATGCTTCAAAAGGAGTCATAAATGCAAATTTATAAAGTATGAATACTGGGGCTGGAGAGATGGCTCGGTGGTTAAGAGTCCTTGCTGCTCTTGAACAGGACCTGGGTTCAGTTCCCAGCACCCACGTGGCCTCTAACAACCATCCGTAACTCCAGTTCCAGGGGAATCAGATGCCCTCTTCTGACTCCCACAGCCATTGCAAACACCAGTGCACTTATACACATGTAGGCAATACACTCATACACAAAAAATAAAGACAATGAATAAAATTAAAATTTAAAAATATGAATACTTAGAATAGTCTACTTTCTTACTAGCTTTTTCAAATCCATCTCTAATTTAATCTACTTTAGTTTCCATTAAAATTTTTCTTCCTAGCTCATGTTAAAGTTTTCTCTTCTAGGGCTAAAGAAATAGTTGGATGTGGATAAAGTGAACCTGGCGTGGTGGTGCATGCCTTTAATCTCAGTGCTTGGGAGGCAGAGAGACATGGATCTCTGTGAGATTGAGGTAAGGCTAGTCTACACAGCAGGCCCCAGGCCAGCTGGAGCTAAACAGTAACAGTGACATCTTATTTGAGATCAGATAGATAGATAGATAGATAGATAGATAGATAGATGGTAGATAGATGATAGATAGATAGATAGATGGTAGATAGATGATAGATAGATAGATGATAGATAGATAGATAGATAGATAGATAGATAGATAGATAGATAGATAGGATATGTAAACAAGAGGTTAGGAGCACTTGCTGCTCTTCCAGAAAACCGAGTTTCCATTTCAGCGCCTGCATGGCAGCTCACGACCACCTGTAACTCCAGTTCTAAGGAATCTGATGCCCTCCTTTGGCCTTTATGGGCATTGTGCATGCATGGTGCACTTACATACAGGCAGGCAAACGTTCATGCACATAAAGTTTCAAAAACTTCCAGCCCAGTCTTTTCTGGGAGGGAAAGGAATCAGGCCTAGTTGAAATGACAGTCAGGTGTCAGCTCTCTTCAGCTTTAGCCCCTGCCTCCCCCTCCACCTTCCAGATGCTTGGTCTACACCCTGCTCTGCCACTGGGGCGGCTCTGACTTAGCCCATCGTACAAGCTGAATGTTCCTCCAGGGGAGTGGCTGGCTCCTGAGAGTGAGACATTACCTGGCCTGCATCTGACATTAGACATTAGAAAAGTCTCCCTTCAGTTTTTGTCATCAAAAGGAAACACTTCCCTGCTCTCAAAAGAACAGGTTTTCTAAGGTTTCATCAGCACACCCTCAAGCACACATTTCAGAAAAATTCACTCTTGTTCTTTGTGAGTTGCAAAACGAACACCAGAGGTCAAGTGTTTCTTTTTCTCGAAATCTTAGCACCCAGATACTGTTGGCCAGTGCTTATCCACAAGGCTTTGGGTAAGGGGGAGACCTTCTCACTCGAATCCTATGAGTATCCAACTTTGAGTTCATACAACAGGCTGTTAAGAGAGTTTCCGGATTGCTTTAAAAAATAAAAATAGAAAGCTATTCAATGAACATACCCTTTCACTGGGGAGAAAGCCTTCTACTCCATAGCTCTCAGAAAGAAAGCCTATGCCAAGTTCACAATGAGAAGTTAAGATGCTACGCTGGGTTCCTGATGGATCCTCCCATCCTGCCAGCCCAACTTGTCACCACTGTCCCTGTAGTCACATGAAAACTCAGATTTTCACAAGATGTAGATAATAGGGACACAGAATTGGTGTGCTCAAACTCCTTGACAATACTTGGCACTTTGGTAACATCAAAACAAGCAAAGGTCTCCATGTGGTCTTGCTGTATTGTCTGGTATTCTACCATAAAGAAGAGGTGTCCAGAATCCCCTGTGTGTGAGAGATGGAGCTAGGAAAGCATATGCCTCCTGGGGTGCTGTAATAGAGATGTGGATGATTCTGTCTATAAAACTGGTAAACTAAGAGTGGAAGGGCTCTGCCTCAGCTGGCTTTTCGGTCTCCACATACATTAGTAAGGCTGGGTCGGGAGCCGGAGACAAACTCTGTAGGCCATGGAGAGCTGAGCCTGGGCCTCAGGAGTCCCTGGGAAATGAAACTTTATCACAGAGGGAAAAGCTCTCCCGCAGGACAAGTTCAAGTTCTCCCTGAAGGCATTTTCCCAGGGCGCCCAAAATGCCCCGCTCCACCGCAGTTCAAGAGTGCCCTCCTGGATGTGGGCAGACATGACACGAGCCGTGAGGAAAAAGACAGTAAGAAGGGGAGAGAAGGAAGCACAGAGTGCTCCTGCCATGCTCGGTGGCACAGGCCTTCAATCCAGCGCCCGGAAGGCAGAGGCAGATGGATCTCTGTGAGTTCGAGGCCAGCCTGGTCTACATAGTGAGTTCCAGGGCTACATAGTGAGACCATGTCCTAAAAACCAAAAAACAGGGCTGGAGAGATGACAGCTCATCAGTTAAAAGCACTGGCTGCTCTTGTAGAGGACCTGGGTTCAATTCCCAGCATCCACACGGCAGCTAACAACTGTCCAGAATTCCAGTTCCTGGGGAATCCAATTCCCTCTTCTGACCTCCTTGGGCATTATACAACACAGGCTCATGTGTATATAATACACACATACACATAAAAAATAGTAATAAATAAAATATTTTTAAACAAAAAATAAACAAGCAAATGAAAGAATGCACCTGACAGGACCCCACAACTCACAGCTCCACAGAAGTCAGTGCACTGTCTACTCATTACACCCCATGGACCCTCACAATGCAGACCCAAGAGCAGAAGTCAAAGCAAGATTGGTTTGAATACTTCTTTAGTCTGCCAGGCTGCAAACTGCTTCTGAAGCAGCCCCCTCTACCTTCCCTCTATTCAGTCCTTTTTTACCTTCTTCTTCACTTCTTCTGTTTCCTGACCCCACCTACTCTAATATTTTAGCTTCAGGCAGCAAGAGAGAACTCTGTGCACCAAAGAGGAAAACCCTCCCAAATTCCCACCCAGACCACAGAGTCTGACGAATTTTTGAGGCATTAAGTAATTAACCTCTCACCACCTCTGAGTGTTAAGAGACATGTGCTACTGGTGTCTCCCATTTTATAGTCAGCATGACAGAGGCAACCCCAAGTTTAGAGACTGTTCTACAGCCCAAGAGTCAATAAACAAGCAAGAAACGCACACTCTCTGCCTCCCTCATTCACGTCCAATAGACTCATTTACTGTCAAATGCTTGCGTGTTTTGTTTCATTTTAATCCCCTCCCCATTAACATGGGAGCCTGGAATATGTTGGCTTCTAACAGCTCACAGGACCCACAGGACCACAGCCATTTAGGAAGGAGACAGAGTAGTATGCTGTCCTTCTAAGGGAAAACAGAAGGTCACAGAGGGAAAGTCCAAGGACAACAGCCTCCTGGCTGAATACACCAGCACTCCTTGCTCACAGGGCCCAGTTCCCTCAGATCTCTGGCCTCAGGTGATCTGACAGATCTTTACAGGGCCCATTGTTTGGATCAGCTCCTGGTCCAAGTAAGAAGGAATTAGCCTCCAAGGTTGCAAGCATCTCATTTTTGCATTGGGCATGCTCAGCTACCTCTTTGCTTACTCCTGTCTCCCATAATCCTAGTTCTCTTTAGGCAAAGCTGAAGTCTAATTCAGAACAAAAATAATGCTGCCGAAAGAAGATCGGATTTGGCATAGACCAACCTGTCTTCAAAGTCCGAGGCCATCATTTCCCACCACTATACAAATAGAAGATGTATCATGGCTCCTCTAAGATCCATTTTCCTATCTGATAATGCCTAGTATAAAAGATCGCTCTGTGGAAGTGGTCTGGAATAGTTCTGAATAGCACCTGTCACATCCTGACGCAGTACAGGGATGTATAGCTCCTTTCTGTTTTAGTTCAGTTATCAAGATTACAAACGTGATTAACTTAACCCAAAATCAAAATTCCTTTTACTTTACTCATAGCAGTTACCAACAGAAGTCTATAAAAATAATAAAATTACAAAAAAAGAAAGGAAAAAAGGACGGAAGGAAAGAAAGTGGGGAGAGGGGAGAGAGAGAGGGAGTCAGGAGGGAGGAAATATGGACAGATTAGAGGAAGGAAGGAGCTCACAACAGCCAAGTTATAGAGTCAGCCTAAGTGCCCATCAACAAAGGAAACAACAAAGAAAATGTCTGTAACAGAATGGAGTTTCATTCAGCCACAAAGAAGAAGGAAATTGTCGCTTGCAGGAAAATGGCTGGAACTAGAGATCATCATGTTAAACAAAACAAGCCAGGAAACTATCAGACGTTTCTCTAACATGCAGAATCAGTATTTACACAACAAAATGACATGAAGGCAGGACTGCTCAGGCAGAGGGACCAGCAGGAACGGGGAGGTGCAACAAGACCACAGTGGAGGGGTGAATATGATCAAAGTGCCAGAGATGCATGTAAAACATGTAATAATGAAACCCAGTATTTTTTAATATCTTCTTTATTATTTTTAATTTTAGGCGTACGAGTGTATTGCCTGCATGTGTGTAAGTGCACCCACGTTGTACAAGGTCCACGGAGGTCAGAAGAGAGCGTGAAATCCCCTGGAACTTGAGTTAGGCACCACGTGGGTACTGGGATTCCAACCCGGGTCTACTGCAAGAACAACCAGTGCTCTTAACCACTGAGCCATCTCTCCAGCCCGAAATCCACTATTTCATACTGGTGTTATAAGTCAGTAAAATGAACAGAAAGGAAGAAGCAATGGTGGGAAGGAAGGGTGGAGGGAAGGAGGCTGCCGGCTCTCACAGCTACCTGCAGCAAGGCATGCTAGGAATGAATATGGAATTAAAACCAAATCTAAGTTGAAATCTTATTTCCTAATAGATGCTATCTTGGTGACCTTGGGCAAGTTGCCTAACCTCTCTTCAGCTCGCTTATCTTTTAAATAAGTTTATAATAAGAGCACCTGCCTCATGGGATTATTTTGAGGATTCAATATAATAATGGTCTGAAGGTATCTAACATAGGGTCTGGCATTTGACAAATGCAAAAATAAAAAATTACAATAAAATCAGAAAAGGATGATTAAATTTAAATGTCAATTCTAAGATTATCCACAGAGGCCCTCCAAGGGAGACTAACTCAGTTTGTTCTTTTGAAGTGATCAGGAGAGCCACACAAGCCCAAGGTGCAGAGTGTGGAATGTCCTAGAGGGATGAGAGAGCTCCACTCTGCAGTTACAATATTAAGTTGTTCTTATTAAAATAAGCTCCCCAGACTGCATGGGGACAGAATCAAATCCAATCCATCTTCAGCAAGCAATCTGGCCGTTCCCCAGCAAAAGAGATACATAATTCAGCAACGTGGAAATGACAGCATCCTTGTGATCTTTCTTCTTCCAGTAATGAGTCCTGCTCAGATTTTCCGAAACTATAAATGGAATGTAATCTTGGAAACTGAGGTACGAAGAAACCATGCCCAAGAGGCTGGGGTGTTTTTCTCAGCATACACCCTAATCCTTGACCCTTTAGTGCTGGGTTTGTAGTCTGAGCACACTGACACTGGTGGATTACCAATCCCTGTAGAGTGAACCTTTTCATTTTGAAATTGTTCTCTTGGCAACAGGAAGGGCTATCATTACAGAGCCCTCAATGCCTGTGTCAGGCATTATCTTTCATCAAATTGCCACAATCTTCTGAGTTGGTGCTGTTCTCCCCATTTCACAGATAAGGTGGTTGGTTATGTTGTTTGTCCCACATCACATGGTTAGTAGGTAACACACTTAAAATTGAACCCAGATAGGCTCTTCCTCTGTCCACGGTGCACGTTGCTAGAATACAAACCTCTCATCAGCCCATTTTACTAATTTGCATCCCCATGCTCCCTAAACAATAGCACTAAGAATTGTATGTGTAGAGTACTTCAGGGAAAACCCAATTTAGATTCAAAGGTGGATATACGGTCTCTGTTATTTATTAAAAGCCTTTTGCAGTGTTTATGTGGCAATACTGTAAACTTTCTGTTGAATCCTCCATCAGCTTAAAATGATACAGGAAAATGAAGACAGAACTGGAGAGATGGCTTTGGATAAAATGCTTGCTGCTCAAGCATGAGGACGAGCTTGAATCCTTAAGCACATAAAACTTGAGTGCGACCGCCCGAGGAGCAGAAGTTCAAGGTCACACTGGCAAGTTTGAGGCCAGCCTGACACATGATTGGTAAATTAAATTGTGTATGTGCATATAGGTGTACATATGTGTGCACATATGTGGAGGCCAGAGGTCAACCTCAGGGTCATTCCTTAAAATACTGTCCACCTTGTTTTCTGAAATATGGTCTCTAACTAACCGAGAGTTCACTAGGGTGACAGGCTGACTGCCTGCAAGGCGGGGATCTTCTCGTCTCTGCCTCCTGTCTCTCTTCCTCCTCAGTGCTGAAATTACAGGCTCACTCTGTCACAATTCGGCTACTTACATGAGTCCTGGGGATCAAACTCAGAACTATGAAAAAGGAAGTGGGAAGTGCTATCTGCTTCTCTCTTTTATATCAAAGGATGAGTTTGGGGGCCAGCAAGTTGGCTCGGTGGGTAAAGGCACTTGCTGCCAAGCTGGGTGGCATGAATTCAATCCCCAAGACCCACATGATGGTAGGACAGAATCAACACAAGGTGTTCTCCAACCTCCACACATGCACACCTACATACATACATACACATACATGCACTTGATAAATAACTGTAAAAAAAATTTAAGGTGTGTTTGGTGTGTGATGGGGGTGTGTACAGTCTTGAAACTTTCTCTTGCCATCCAACATACACCCTGTGTTGATCAGGAATACTTGATCACCTATAGTGATTCATGTTAAGCTTCTCTAACTAGGGTATCATACTTGGCACAAGAACAAGAGCTCTAAATCAATGCAGTAGCAGGGGTTCGCAGGGGTCCGAGGCAGGAGCAGAGCAGGAGAGAGGAAGGCAAAGGCAGCTGAAGATCATGCACGCTGTCCAAAGTCTCCCTGAAACTCCGTCACTCATGACTCCTCTAATACCAGTGATCCTGTGGCTCAGGATGAGCTCAGAAGGCAGATTCACACGACAGAAAAGTTACTGTCTGTTACCTTTTAATACCTCTGATTGGGTCAAAAGGAGAGACAATTGCTGCAACCTCGAAACCATTTACTAATCCCCATGTATGTGTGTGTGAGCGCGTGTGCACATGCATGCATGTAGAGGTCAGAGGTCAACATCTGGCACCTTCCCCCATCTCTCTTCACATTGTTTTGAGGGACGGGCTCTCTCACTAAACCTGGAGCTCTCACCTATTCAACTGAACTGGCTGCTAGCAAGCCCCAGGAAGCCTCCTGCCTTTGTCCGCACAGTGCTGGCGTTATATGTTCGTGCCGTCATACCTGGCTTTTTATGTGGGTGCTGGGAACGCAAACTCAAGTTCTCAAGCTTTCTCAGCATTTTCCCACTGAGTCATCTCCCTATCCTCCACACCCTTTGTTAACAAAAAGAGATGTTCAGCCTTAGAGAGCCTAATATGGCAGGGAATCTAGTCTGAATTTCATAACATTCTATATGTTCATTATTTTAACATTTTATTTATTTATTTATTTATCTAATTATTACATGTATGACTGATTTGCCTACATGCATGTAAGTACATTTGTGTGGTACAATGACTGCAGCAGCCAGAAGAGGGTGTCAGATCCCCGGGAACTAGAGTTGCTGATGGTTGTTAGCCACCATGTGGGTGCTCGGAACCAAACCCAGTTCCTCTGCAAGAGCAGCCAGTGCTCTTAACCACTGAGCCATCTCTCCAGTTTTCATTATTTTAATAATTATCTTCTCTGTAGGTCAACAATACAAGTGTCCAGTTATGGTAATGCTGTGAAGTTTATACGTGTGTGTGTGTGTGTGTTTAAAAAAGCAATTGGTTTCTCTAAAGAAATATGTTAAGTATAATCTGGTTTGGGCTGTAACAAAATTTGTAAAAGTTGGGCCAGCAAGATGGTTCAGTAGGTAAAAGCTTTTGCCACTCAAGCCTGAAGACCCAAGTGTGATCTCTGGATCCTACAGTGGGAGAAGCACACCTTTTCCCACAAACTGTACCTGCCCTCCACACACACAATAATAATAAATGAAAATTTAAAATTGTGTAAAAGAAAGCATCATCTGAATAAAGAAGGCATAGAACACTGCGGCCTGTTTCTCAAGGATGATCGAAATAAAGTTCTCTTTTAAAAAAGAAATTGAAAAAGCTGTAAGTTAATGAATGAGGGCTGAGAATCACAGCTAACAGTCTGTGAAGACAGACAGAAGTTTCACAGAAGTGACTCCAAGAACTAGAGAGAGAGGGAAAACAGCAAGAGAAGTCCCAGAGGAAGCTACGAGGATTAAGCCACTGCAAGCCTGGCTCCCAAGCGCTGAGCTCCTGGTCACATGACTGCAGGAGGGAAAAACCAAAGACAGCTTCCGTTACCTGCAGGCCTCTGGGGACAGGGCAGCTTCAGGTGTCTGCGGAGAACAGGAAGGTGTGGGGAAGATGAAAGGCTGGATAAATATAAAAAACCAGAGGCTTGGTTTCAGACCAGCCCTATGTGAAGGCAATAAACATACAGAGAGAAAACCCAGGGTACGGTGAGGAGAGCACTGAATCAAGAGTCCAGAGACTTGAGCTTTGGTTCCAACTCTGTGTGACCCAGGACAAACACTGTTTCTGAGCTCCATCTTTTCATCTGTAAAATGGCCTTTCCAGTTACCATGCATACATTAACCAAATTTCCCAATTAGTATAATAAGAAATACAATTTCAAAATGACAGTATGTTTGCTTCCAAAATACCCTCTTCTGTCACCAAACCTCCCCCTGACCAGGACACACACACAACTGCATTTAGAATTATAATCATTTGACTATTAATGTAATCTCTGGCAAATGTTGGCCATAAATATCAAGTGTTAATGGGGTCACAGTTCCTAGTGGACACTGAGGAATGTGCCTAGTGGGGGGCAGGAGGAGGCATGAGGGAAGCTCGGGGAGTTAGCCACCAGTCTGCGTCCCCATGGCCTCGCAAACACCACGCAGGTCTTCCCACTCAGATCTACAAGTCCCACTTTCCTTCAGTGGAATTCACCCAGGCTCTTGGCAATGTTGTTTGACTTTCAGTGTTGGGAACTGCATATGGCACATAAAACTGCTCTGCTTCTCTCTGCAGACGTGCAAAGGCTAAAAGGACAAGCGTGGACTTCTGTACTGGTAATGTGAGGTGTGGGTGGCTTTTATGAGACACTCGCAGAAAAGTCTGGTTCGGTGTGTGGGCCACTGCAGGGTGATGGTGGGTGTTGAAATGACTCACTGGAAGGAAAGGCATAAGAAATTTACTGAACATCTACTATTATCCATATATGGAAGAATAAAAAGGTGTCAAGATGTAGTCCAGCTAAGGAGGAAAGGCTGATGCCTGTGGAACAAGGAAACACTGAAAACTAGAGACAGGCAAGCTCTGTATGCAGATCCCACTGTGAACTGGAGGCACACAAATTCCTTTCTTGCCCTTATTTCCTAAACAATTTAGGTAGTTATTTATTTACTTTACATTGTACTAGAAGCCATCTAGAGACGGTTCTTAGTACACTTGGAGGGGCTGGGGGATTGTTCAGTGGAGAAGAGCACTTTCTCTACTGAAAGCATAAGGACCTAAGTTTGAATCCCCTAGCACATACATAAGAGGCTGGGTGTGGCTGTATGTGCCTGGAACCCCAGCATTGCTGGCAGAGATGGGTGGATTCCAAGAGCTTGCTGGACAGCCAGGGTAGCCTAACTGGGGAGCTTCCTGTTCAGGAAGAGAAGAGACCTGTCTCAAGGCAATAAGGCAGAAAATGATAGAGGAAGATACCAATGTCTACTCCAGCCTCCACAAATAGGCAGATGGACAGGTGTGGGCACCCATACACTTTCATGTATATAGCACACACACACACACACACACACACACACACACAACAAAGTGTACTAAAGGGGGTATGTGCAGTTTACATGTGAACACTATGGCATTTTATAGAAGGGACTTGAGAATCCTCAGATTTCAGTACAGGGTGTGTCCTGGAACCAATCTCCCTTGAATACTGATGGACAGCTGTATAAGAGGACACAAAAATATACGATGGCCACCAAGTCAGTGTGTACGTGTACTGTCCTGACCCCATTCATTCTCCAGGCCTCCAGCAAAGTTTTCTTTCCAGAACACAAATCTCACCAAGCCATGTCCGTAAGGTCAGATGTCCTTGCTAGAAATGTCACACCAGCTCCAGCCACCAATAGGGTCCACATCCCTCACTGATGTTGGAGACTGATCTGGCCTCTGCATTTCTCTGGGACAGAAGTTTCTTGCCATTCTCCTTCCTCTCTGGTCCTCTGTGTGTGCCCTAAAGTGTGCACTGTCATCAAAGCATCTAGGGGACACAAGAGCATTCCTTCCCAGCATGCCTCTCTCTTGGGCCTCTGTGTCTGTGATTTTCCCAGCCTGGCCCATTTGAACACAGCCCAGCAACTGATTACTGTTCCTCCTTCCGGTCTTAGCTTAAGCCTCACTGCTGGGGCCTCTCTGCCTGTCTCCACAGCTTCCTGTCCTCTCACAACGTAGCATTTGGTATTTACACAAGGTCTGTTCAACTGGCTGCTGCCAGCATTGTCCTTCAGGACCCAGGAGGTCAGGAGCCACAGTTGTCTTAATTAACACACCGGTCCTTCTTTCCACACAATGCATATTGTAAGTGCCTCTTTAGTCTAGCTGAATGAATGAACCTGAGCTGTGGATAGTTGTAGAAAATGAAAATTAATAAGAACTACAATGCAAAAAAAGGGAAGATTGTGAGGAGGAGGTACTACTTGATTTTGGGTAAGTAGGACTTTGAAAAGGGACACAGCAGATTACATTATGGTCAAAAGTTAAGATAAAAAAAGAAGAAAAAGCTCTATTCAATCCATGATAATGTCTAACAAATGTTAAGTTACTAATGAATAAATTAACTGATAAGCTAGAAATGAATTTCTTTATGAGATGCATAACAAATGATGAGCACTAAAGGCATTTTTCTCAAACTGTGAGGAGTTTATCAACACCCCCACGCAGATGGTGAGGGAGTATGTGTGCGATTGTGGGGGGCTGATGGGCAAGTCACAGACAGCCCTTGTGTTTCCACGTCATCTTGAATTTCCACTTAAATGTTTTGTTATTATCTTTAAGGAGTCCGGGGAGGGCTGGAGGATGGCTCCATAGATGAGGTACTTGCTCTACAATCATGAGCACCAGAGTTCAGAACCCACAGCAGGCAAGGCAGCTGTCTGCGATCCCAGAACTCAGGAGCCAGAGACAGCAGATCCCCGAGGCAAGCTGGTTAGACAGACTGCTGATCAGTGAGCTCTGGGTTCAACTGAGAGACTCTACCTCAATAAATAAAATGGAGAGTGATCAAGGAAGGCGCGCACGGCAACTTTGGCCCTACATACACACCCATACATATGCACATATAGGAACCCATACACATACACACATGCAAACACACATGCTGTCACACCACACACACATATACACATGCCAGTTTAAAGAAGAAAAAAAAGTCTAGGAATCCTAATTGGGCATGGTGGCACATGACTATCATCTCCAGACCTGAGAGGTAAAGGCCAGCCTGGGCTACGTGAGATTTTTTTTAAAGTAAGGACTGGAGAGATGGCTCAGCAGTTAAGAGCACTGGCTGCTCTTGCAGAAGACCCAGATTTGAATCCCACCTCCCACATGGCATCTGTAACCCCAATTCCAGGGGAACCCAGTGCTGTCTTAGGACCTCCACTGGTACTGCACAACGCAGGTGCGCTTACATACATGCAGGCAATATCTTCATACATACAAAATAAAAATAATAGTTTTTTTAAAGCACAAAATAGTTGTGTTGGAGAGATGGCTCAGCAGTTAAAAGCATTGACTGCTCTTGCAGAAGACTGGATTTTAGTTTCCAACTTCCACAAGGTGGGTTACAACCATGTATAAGTCCAGTTCTAGGCAACCTGATGCCCTCTTCTGGCCTTTTCAGGCATTGCATGTATGTGGTACACTTACATTGCAGGCCACTCATACTCATAAAATAAAAATAAATTAATTTTTAAAAGCTTTAAAGCCCAGGAATCTGGAAATACATTTCCCAGTTGCTTTCTGCCTTTGTATATCTGACAAGGCTGTTCCCCCGCACTTCCTGCCTGAACACGAAAAGAAGTTGTCTTTTTTTAACCAGAAGTGTGTATCCAAGCCCAAGTACACTGACAGTTTTTCAAAGCCAAACTTACTCAGATGGGATACGTTTCTGAGAACTGCCTTCTTCTCAAATGTTGTGGATTATCCTGGAATTTTTTTTAATTCATTTGTAATTCTCCTGACTTGCAGTCTTGATTAATAGGGGCCACAGAACCCTGTTAAGAAAAATTCAATACATTATGCTCCAATCTAATCTACCCTAAGCAACTCTGTTGCAAACCCACATTGCAGCATCCACATAGCCACATGGCTTCTCTCCTCTGGGGGTTGAGGGGCCAGAGAAGGGAAAAGCAGAGGGAAAGAAACTCCTCAAGAGTAACTCCAGCCCCCTCCCCCTACAGGCACGAACACACACACACACACACACACACACACACACACACACACATACACACACACGCAATCTTTCACAGAGCTGGTCTAACCAAGAAAGTGCACACAGCTTCCTGAAAGATTACATAATACCGAGATTTGAGAAAATTGTACGTTGCCTCATTTTCATTTCACCTCCAAGAACAACTTCCTTCTTCCTTCCTTCCTTCCTTCCTTCCTTCCTTCCTTCCTTCCTTCCTTCCTTCCTTCCTCCCTCCCTCCCTCCCTCCCTCTCTCCCTCTCTTCCTTCATTGAGACATTTAATTTCATTGTTTTTTAAATACTTCATTTATTATTTTTATTTTTACTATGTGTAGTCATGTATTACCTGCATGTCCATAAGTGTGCCCGTGTCATACAGCCCTGAAGGAGGACAGATGAGGGCATCAGATCCTCTGGAACTAGCATTAAGGACAGTTGTTAGCCACCATGTGGGTGCTGGGATTCAAACCCGGGTCTTCTGCCACCACAGCCAGTGACATCTCTCCAGCCCCTTAATTTCATTTTGTTCCTGCGAGGTCTCAATAGGTAGCTGTGGCTGACCTGGAATTCACCACAGAGACCAGGCAGACCTTGAACTCACAGCACTCCTCCTGCCTTTGAGTCCCAAATGCTCACATTAGTTTCATTTTCTCAAACTGGAGAATACAAAAGGAGAAGTGTTTTTTTTTTAAGCAAAAGCAATTTGCTTAAAAGGCAAGGGACAACTTCAAGATGATGCCCAACCTCGGTTGGAGCTGACCATCTGACCAGCAGTGGATTCGGGTCCCACCGTGGTCAGACACAGCACCAGCTATTTCCTTGAGATCAGATATTAATGGGCAGTTCCAGAAACCTTCCAACGTGAGCATTGGAAAATCAGAAGGAATCTGAATCCGAGCTCAGAGTTGCCAAGAAACTCTATATGATGCAGGTGCAAGGCATTTTTTTCTTACTCTTTTAAATTCAGACTCATTAAAATATGTATTTTGCAAGGGGATTAAATTCAAACATCTGGGAAAGGGGAGAAAAAGTCCACCACTCTGAAACATTTCTTAACTCAGTTTGGGATTTTGATTGTTTCATTTCTTTTAACTTGGGGGATGAGAGGCTGCTTGTGGGTAAGATGACAGAGGGGGCAAAGAGAGAGCTAGAAGAGGACTTGGAAGGGCCCCTGACTTCGTCAGCAGCCATAATTGTGGGAAAAGAACCTGAAGATGCCAAACACCAGGAAATTACTAGAAGAATCTGTCAGCACAATCAGCTGCTATTTTCATTGTTCTTTGGCAAATTTATACGCAGTTGGGAGCACCTGGGCTGGCCTGGAGCCCAGGTTTGACTAATTGCCAGGGGAGAGGCGTCGCCATTTGTCTTCAGAGGGGTTTCCTCCATTCGCTCCTCAAAACATGTGGTTTCGCTTTTCCCCTCTCTCCGCAGGAAATGGCAGGACAGTGAGACGCAAAATAAATGAGTTCACTTCCAAGAGGTTGCCTCCTAAGAGGCCACTCCAAAAATAACTGTCTTGTGAGAGGTTGTTAATAACCAAGATTCTATATGCTGTCCTCAGAAAACAGCATTTCAAAGGCACGGTGATTTCCCCCCCCCCCCCCGCCTTGCCCACCCCTTACCTGGTAAAACACAGTGTACATTAAAAAGAAACGCACGAGAGACAGCGAAGTAATTAAGCTCTGGGTCTTCGGAGGGGGAATGTCACCCCTCTCACAGGTTTGCAAAGCCCCTGTCTGTAGAGCAGAATCATACCTGAACCCCATTCTCCAACAAGAGAGAGGTGCCACTAGAACAGGAAGTCTGAGCCTGGTCCCAGCCCTTCCTCAGTGCCCACCGCAGAGCTTGTGAACTGAGCTTGTGAACTGAGCTTGTGAACTTCCCAGTGGGAATGCGGGCGTTTCCTTAGAGGCATGGATGGGACCCATTTCCGCCTGTGGTTCATGCCTGTCCTGTGGCATAGAGTGGGCACCAGGTCAGAAAGGGTTAGATGAAGGACACTGAGGTGCTGGCACAGATCACTTGTGAGTGGCTTGCTGGGTGTAGATAATTTGAAATTTCTTGAATTTCAAGAGATCACCTTTTTACAAGAACCACCTGCCAGAATGACAGCCTCCTCCCATAACCTTGCTCCATATTTTTATAGGTTAACATACCAACCAACGCATGTGTATGCACGTACATGGGCGCGCACGCGCGCGCACACACACACACACACACACACACACACACACAACTTCCACCTCATACCCCACCACCACCATTTAAGCAATAGCTCTGGCCATGATAGTCTATTTGAGTAGCAAAGTCGTGCTTTATATTCCTTTTCAAAGCCAATACAGCTTTCTAACCTAATTGCCTAGCATTTGCAATGTGCTGATTGGGAAATGTCACGCTGACAGTATGTTTCATCTTGAAATGTACATCCGCCTTTGGTATATTTTCACCTGTGCTGTGCTCCACCTCCCTAGTGATTTAGGGGTTCTGGCAACACGTCAGCAAAGTATTGACTGCTTTTCCTTTCTTGAGAGCAGCCGGCACATAACTACCCTCGGCAGAGCCGGCAACATTTGGGTTTGATTTGGTTTGTGTCGCAGACCCCTTTCTTAAAGTTGAGCTGAGCTGTAATTCTAAACTGACCCACCTTCCCCCTCACAAAGGTGAAAAAATGTTATGGAGCATTTTATAACCCACAGCCCATCATTTATGCCGAAACTCTGAGAGACTTCAGACTTGGCTTATTTTCCCTAAATCAGAGATGTTTTGACATGTTTATTTGTTTAATTTGTTTATTTTGACTAGCTCTGATTATAATTGGCAGCAGCGGGTAGAATTAACATTAGACAGTGTCTGAGACTTGTCTGTTACAATAATGCAGAAAGAATGTGAAGAGAAATCTACCCAGTCCCTAACAATAGCAAGCAGGCAGGGAAGTGGGAGAGGTTTCTTTCACGGAAAGAAATGCAAGCCCAGCGTCCAACTTTACTCTAAAAATGTATACTAAGGATTGCACAAATTATCCTCCAACACTTCTTTTATTCAATAAATATGCTCCTCCCGTAATATACTTGGGCAACAGTTACTAAAAGTGGAATTTTACAAATCTACTTAACCTGTGGGTTTTGTTTTCTGAGATTTTTTGTTGTTGTTTTATGGGCTTTTTAGAAATAAAAGTGCAATAACTATTCAATAACATTGCGGTAGTGTTGGAATGATTGTACTGTACCTAATGCTATTATGTGGTTGAAAATGCACTTTCTGAATTATTTGTCTAAAAAATCCCTCAAATGATAGATTTACATCCCAAACAGAGGATCATCTTTTACTCTGGCAATTTCTCCTGCCCATTTGCTGTAACAATGGTCATATCCTGTTAACTTTCTTCCTTGTGCTTGCAAAGGTCCGTGTAAAGCTTGCTTCACAAAAATGATCTATATTACAAATATAAAAGACACATAATCCACTTCGCAGAACAGGCGAGCTATATGCATCGCTCAGTCAGACCACACATGGTAGTAGGTGACTATGTGCCTCCCAGATTGTCATTTCAAATCAGTTGGGAGTGTCCCTCCACCCCCTACCCCTAACCCTCAGGTTGAAGATTACTTCTGCTGTGTGGTATGCCTGAGTGGGCATCTGACCATAGCTCTTTAAAGGGGACTATAAGGAATCCCTTCATCTACATATTCTAGTGCCAATTATGCGCAGAGCACAAATGCTTTGCTCACATTTATTATCCCATAAATATTTTCCCCATGCGCAGTATGGTTGATTGCTATGTGCAATACTGACTTGGAACACCATATGCACTCTGATGAGGGCCAAGTTCAAGTTGCCATATCTATGCCAAGCAGCCCAGAGGTCCCCTGCTATGGAATATTTGCTCGGAGAAGCCTGGAGTCTCTAGGCAACTTATCCTTCAACTTCTATGTCCTTTTGGCTGAAGTGAGATTTCCGTGGGGCAAGAAAAATGCCTGCAAGACCAGAAGCAGGTGATGGCCATCTCTCTGTCCCTGGTCAGTTCCGGCTGGTGGTATTAAGAGTGTTCTTAATAGATTTGGGATTTTCTTTAAAGGACACTGAAAGTTTATTCTTTTCCCCACGACCATAGTAAGCATAAAAATCGCTGAACCATAAGGCATAGGACACAAAATCAGGCATCAGTGGCAGTTAAAAAGATATATATGATATAGGGGCTGGAGAGGTGGCTCAGTGGTTAAGAGCACTGGTTGCTCTTGCAAAGGACCCGGTTTCAATTCCTAGAACCCACATGGTGGCTAACAACTGTCCATAACTCGGATTCCAGGGGACTCTGACGCCCTCTTCTGACCTCCATCAGCATTGTGCCACACGGGTGTACTTACACATATGCAGGCAATGCACCCATACAAACAAAAAGTAAATAAACAAAAATTATACGTGTATAATATGGAAAAAAAACCAGGCAACCCAAAATTCTGCCTTTCCCAAACTGCACCCTGAGCTTCCCAGGAGGCATAGGAAGGAGAGATACTCAAAAGATGGAAAGCTCAGACTGGTAGCATGGGATGACTGTCGCACTCCCAGAACTAGTCCCCATCCTGTGTTCTCTCTGTATGGTAGAGTTCGTCTGACTGAGAAGCTGAAGGCCAAGACTCAGTGAGGTGAGAGCGAAGTGGAGGGACAGGGAAGAGTCACATGGCAGGGGACCTCCAGAACTTGGTAGGTATACAATCCAGGGTGAGACCCAGGGAGGGAACACAGGCCACAGACACTCTGCTCTCTCTTGTAGTTAGCATCTAGGAATAAAAAGCCAGTGTGGACAGAGCCAGGACCATCAAGGACAGTCATCGGAGTCTCCAGACGTATAATAGGCAACGAGACAGGAAGGTTTACTGCTCTGCACTCGTTTACTACTTAATTCAAAGCATGGCTATGTCTGTCCCCCGAGCACTGGGCTAATTGGGACTTTACCATAGACAAGGCTCTGCGTTGTTTCTGTCAACATCTTGGGAGAACTAGCAGAACATAAAGATAAAGAATAAAACCTTCCATCCGGAGTCAGGGGCAGGGGTGGGAGACTCTTCCTTTTAGAGAAAGGGGAGAGGAAGAGAGAGATCTGTGATGAGAATAAAGAAAGGAAATCACTTTCTCCTTTCTTCCTTTAATTCACAGCTATCAGACTCATAGCCAGCATGCACAGAAGGCTATAGGTCTGTCTCTGATTCCCATTCTACCCTTGTTTTGCTATGTTACTTTAGACTAAGCGCTTGCTTGAGCTGTTCCTCGTATTCTCTAGTATTTTCACTGCCCAACTGACTTTGAGCTCCTCAAAAGATAAATATGCCCTGTTGTCAACAGGCTTTTATTATTATACCTTATTTCCAAAGGGAGAGTTTAAATTTGTTCATATGAAATGGGCTGGCTGTCTCTTTCTTTTGGTTAAACTCAGTAATGAAGCATGGGTCATAAATGTTTTTAAGCTCCTCGAATATAGGGGTTATATAAATACAAAGCAATATTATTGAAATGAAACTTCTTTAGGGCGTTTGCCAAGGGACCCGGTGTTAGAAATATTTTACATGAGAAGATTAAATGAGGAGGCGTCTAATGAAGTCTTGCTGCTGGCAGCTCCGTAAGGACCAGTTCTCAGTCCCGCTGGAGAGCAGGTGATTTGAAAGAACAACCACAAAGTGTCTAACTTGAACAAGAGTCTAAGAACCATTTTACTGCCTGCCAACACAGTTCTGTGGCTCCAAAGCTTTCCCAAACCCCTTGCCCTAGATGATCAAAAAGGAGTCTAAAAATCCTTCAGGATAACAATAACTTAAATGTGTTCAGCGTAAACAAACTTCTTCGGATTGCCAGGTAAAACCCTCTGACTTTGAGAAATCAGATTCCATCATTTTAGAAGAAATCTTAAGCTGGGCTGGGGTTGGGGCTGTAGTTTAGTTGACAGAGTGCTTGCTTAGTGTGCCTGATGGGTTTAACCTCCCGAAGCATTACATTATAAACCAGGCATAGTTGTGCATGCCTGTAATCCCAGCCCTCTGGAGGTGGAGGCAGTAGAATCAGAAGTTCAAGGCCATCCTCAGCTGCATGGTGAGTTGGAGGCAAGCCTGGATATGAGAGACCCTGTCTTAAAGAAGAAAAAGAAGGACAAGGAGAAATGCAGTGTATTGCCTACTCAACTGAAAACATATAAAAGGTCTGTACATACCTGAAACAATTATTGGATAAGAAACAAAGTAGTGACCAGGACCCAAAATAAAAGGCTTGCTGCAGGACTAGGAAGATAGAATTGGGCTGATGTTCTCCCACTGCCATCCTGGCACCCTGAAATCTCCCCATTCCCTGACTGTAGCCCCAACACTCAGACCAGGAACACCATGATGTGATTCTGATTTCACATTTGTGATGTTGCTTTACAAAGAGAGGTCAAGAATATCTAAAATGAAACTAACAAGTAAAAATATTTAATAAAGCAGCTTATAAACATGATATTCTTTAAACTACATAAAAATAAAGTAATAGTTAAGAATCTAAAATAATAGATTCAGATACAGAAGAGCTTTCTTTCAACACTTTACAGGTGACTATGGTTAAATCACTCAATACTTTCTGGCTGGAATATCTGCATTAGTGATGAGGAATCTAAGGAGAGACCTACCCACATCATGAAAACGTCATGAATCAAACAGGTGTGTCACTGTACGTGGGCATGTGCTAAGTCCTATACAAACATACAGTATTATTTTTGTGAGGTACTGAAGCAAAACCCCAGATCACTCACTGGACAAATACAAAGCTGCAAATGGGCTCAGAAGCAGTTACCATGCCTAATGCTGCCAGCCATCATCCATTTCCAGAAATCTAGACTGCTTCAGTCACAGTGAGTGCAGACTCCCTTTAACTGAACAGCTTCTTAGTTAATACAAAGGTAGAGCTGATTCTGTCGTATCTTCTGAGAAGCTTCCTCTCTTGTCTTTTCAATATGCTTTCAGGCCAGAAGTTTCCTCTTGTTTTGCTTGTTACATAAGGTTATATAAATATGCACTGATGGTATTTTGTTCTGTAGGAACTTATAACCAGTTGAATTCAAAAGTCATTCCCAGAGAAGTCCCTTTCTCAGTTCTGACTACTTTGGACCTCCCCAGCTACATCTCCTGAGGGTCCCCGCTGCAGCATTCAGGGCCCATCCTCTGTCTGTCTTCCTTCAGGTTCTGCACACCCCTCTAAGGGCCAAGCGTCCTGTGTACTAGCCAGACCTCTCCGTGGAGCTTCAGCTGCTACTGGGTGAGGTGGTTTCAGGATCCAAGGGGAGCTTGCCCAATCCTGCTCCAGTTCTCAGTTATGTGGAGACATTAGGAGTATTTTTCTGGACTCTCACTCTAAGCCCGATTCTCAGGACACATATCCACCTTCCATTTGGATACCCCTCTCTCCCCAGCCAACCCACAGTCCTGCAAACTTTCCAGTGATCAGAGTCTGGCTCTGCCTGTGTCCTGCACGTAACCTAGGCAGACAGCCAGCCAGATGGCCATGGACCTGAGGTAGATGACTCTGGAGTTCCAACCAGGGTGGGCACCCTCATCAAGACTTCTGCCATTCTCTACTCATTCTCTCTCCTCCTTGCTGGTTCTCTCATTCCTCCTTAATTCTCTTTCCCTTTCTCTCCAATGTAGTGGGAAGGGTTGCAACAGCTGCTCTTTATAGAGCGAGCACAAAGCCAAAGGAAACCCGGCTTTTTCAGATTTGCAATATGGCGACGGCAGAAGTCTCTGGTTTTGTTTTGTTTTTCTTTCTGTTTTTCTGCTTTGCTCCAACTCTTCCTCAGCAATTTTATTTTAGAACAAAGTCATCTGCTGAGCCCAGCACAACATCCACAGGCTGTGGTGGTCACCGGGTATGTGCAGAAAGCTGCTGTGTAGCCTTGGTCCTTCCCCTCATCTCCCCCCACCTCCTGTTGCCCTCTTGGTGGTTAGACTGGTCAGGGCAGTCGGGAAGGGGCCAAGTCTTACTGTTGACCTCGGATAATTTCATACCTAGCTAGGGTGGCGACCTAGTTCTCAAGTTTTAAAAAAAATTCTTGGTGTTTTTTTCAAAGAGAAACTCATATTCTCATCTAAAAGGTGGGGGGGGGGGGGTGCAGCACTTTCCTTAGGAGACTAATACAAGACAGTGTAATCATTCTTTAGTATCCACTGGACTGGATCCAGGAACCCCAGGACACCCAAATCTACAGATACTCAAATCCTTTCTATAAAACAGCACAGTAACTGCATAAAATCTGTGCACATCTTCCACACACCTTAAATCATCTGTAAACTACTCCTGATACCTAACACAATGTAAATGGAGTGGTACCATGTTCTTTAGGCAAAGATGACTAGGAAAATATTTAAATGTGTTCAGTATGCATACAGGTTACTTTTTAGTATTTTCCATCTTCCACTGATTGGGTAGAAGGATGTAGAAACCATAGCACAGAGCTCCAGTGATGCATATCCAAACTCATCCTCCTGATAAATGAAAAATACAAAAGTTGCCCCAGTTGGAAGGAGAAACAGGAAAAGAGAAAAGGGTGGAAAGATCGAATTTAAGCAACCCAAAATTAGATACATCTTGGGTAAAATTCTTGGTGTTGTTGCACTCAGTAGAGAAAAGGGATATTCCACTTCAGTAACAGAGCTAAAGAGTCCAGATACAGAGATCAATGCATCGATGGTTCTCTGTCGCCACCCAGTGGGCCAATACTGTATGATGGCAAGATGCTTGACTGAGATGATCTGGTGCATAGAATCCAGTCTGCATAAAATCAGAAAAGTGGCTAAAGTTTTCAGAATGTACAAAACTCCTCCACAATCCTCCCACCCTTCTCATCAGCTGCCTTTGTTTGTCTTTGAGATAAAGGGATCTTGGCTGGCCTCTCTTTGATGACTGAAAAATTCGTTGCTCAAAAAGAACAGCTTTTGTGGTACTTGGGCCAAACCTACAGTTCCCAAATTGGTTTAAAAGAGGGGAATCAGGGAAAGCAGGATGTAGGGGGAGAATAAATGTGAACCAGAGAGAGAACATGAGCACGTGCAGAGCTGGCAAGGGGCAAGTGCCAAATGGTAAATAAGTCCTTTTTATGGACTCATTTGGCCTCTGAGCTACAAAGATGCCTCTAATTGAGGGAGGAAGCAGAATAAAGGGCAGTTTTAAGACACTCGATTCTTCCTGAGGAATGCTAAGGTTTGTGGCTGGTGTGCAGAACAGATAATAGGGATTCTCCCGTGTCCTTGAAGTCTGTGGGTTAGTTAACCAGGAAGCATTTTGATCTAATTATCCTGGGTTTTCCTTCAATGTGCCTGTGTCTGGGGTTCCTGCTCCAATCAGCTGAAACAAGGCCAGGAGTCAGGCTACTGGGTGAACCAGTCAGTCCCCAGTACTCAGAGTCAAGGGCACAGGAGCCGTGAAGAGTCAACGACAGATTGCAAATAATTTCAGACTGTGGACCTCTGGACCCCAGAGTGCATGGGAGTCCACGGGTGTCTCGTTCAAGCATCTTTCAAAATTGTTTTTGCCTCCAAGGAAGAGGTAAATAGGTTATTAAATGTTTTCAGAATTTAAAACTGGACATATCAGAACACCATTAAGTCAACCCGTGTGTCTGGACTTCTTACAAACTCTGGTTTGTGCATGGCTCCTCATGAACATGTGTGCTGAAGACCACATGAAAACCAGGAAGAGAAGCCACTATGCACAAGCAAGGGGATACTGTCTCCCAAATGAGCCCAAGTTCATTTACAGCAGTCAGGAAAGATGGCAAGAACATTACATTCCCAATGGCATTCACATATATTACACGTTTGGGATGCTTTGGGGTCTACTTATCTCTTAGTGATAAAGAATGTTAGCAGATATTAAATATTGGTAGTCATTCATCTTCTTTTAAACTCAATTGTTCTTTTGGGCTCTGAATCAATGTATCTGAAGGGTATCCAGAGATTGCAATATGAGTTATTTATCTTTAAACTGTTAACCATTTGCAAACACTTATCTGTAAGAATGAGAATGTTCTTAAGTCTGTTCTGTTAGAACAAAAAATAAAACTGGGTGAAGAAATCCCAGCACTAAGGAGTCCAAAGTCACCCTTAGCTACAAAGCAAGTTCAAAGTCAGCCTAGGTCACCTGAGTCCCTGTCTCAAAAACAAAATGAGAGAATAGCCTTTACCAACAAAACCAGAACAAGTATTATATACATATGTATATAATGATAACATCACATGTATACATATGATACATATGTATATAATGATATGTATATGATATATGTATGATAACACATATATTTTTGACATTTTATGTATTGTTTTTATTTTATGTGTACGAGCTTTTGCTTTCATATATCTAAGTACACCTGTGTCATGAAATGCCCTCAAAGGTCAGAAGAGGGTGTTGGATCTCCTGGAACTGGAGTTACAGACTATTGTTACTGGCCATGTGGGTACTGGGAATCAAACCTGGGTCCTCTGCAAGAGCAGCCAATGCTCTTAACCACTGAGGCATCTCTCTAGCCTCCCCATATATATTTTTATCAACAGATTTCATTTAACACACAATCGTGGTCTTCTATTGGCTAAAAACACATACAAAAGAGCATAACTTTTGGAGTCTATCATGGCTGAATTGTGGTCTCTCCAAAGTTCTAGCCCTTAGTACCTCAGAATGTAACTACATTGAGAGATAAGGTCTTTAAAATGGGCTAAAGTGAAAATGAGGCCAGTAGGGCACGTGACCACTGTCGCCATCTTCCTTCCTTCTCTCCCAAGCATCCCTGCGCATCCCTAAGCGATAGCCACATAGAGGGATGACCCTGTGAAGACCACACACCAGCCCTCCAGAGAAACCAGCCTTGCCAGCAGCTCAGTGTCGGACTCCAGCCTCCAGAAAACAGGAGCATGGATGCCAGCACCGAAGGCTGCCCAGAGTGTGGTGTTTAGTTATTGCTTCTTGAGTGACTAATACACAGTCAGGAATGGTTAGGTCTGAAATCTCCACTTTACCACATCCTGTCTTCGTAGTCTCAGTTTGTTTGTTTTTTTTAAGTTCATTGAGATATCATTCTCACAGCACAGAATTTGCCTCTTGTGGGTATATAACTTAATGATTTCAGTAAATTTATGAGCTGAACAATCACCACAATACTGCATTATCTTGAAAAAGGCACTTAACCTCTCCAGGTCTCGGTTTATCGGTAAGCTGAAGCTAACACCTTTCACATGGGTTTGTGCAGATAATTTAAGGGTGTAGCATAAGGCATGGGCTGTGTGTTTGTGATTTATCATTTTAGGACTCCGGGTTCTTCACCAGTTCTAAACCTGAAGTCCTTACACCACCCTGACCTTCCTGTCACATCCCCATCTGAGCTTGGCTAGAGATCTCTCCCCAGTTGACACATACACCTTGATTACAGCCAGAGATGCCACATAAGCTGTCTGTTTCCCAGAATGGAGTCACAGGCTGCTGTTTGGAGTGATTTGCTATGCAGCAATGTATAACCAATACAGTGCACCAACCTCATACTCTAGAACAAAAAAGAGTTGCCACCAGGCTGACCATTCCTTGCTCAGCTCAGGACGCAGTGCTCATCAATGACCAAGAAACCAATCAAGAACTTTAGCCCAAACTTGACCCGTGAAAATTTCTTAACACTTTGGTCACTATGGTCTCCACCTCTTCTTCCTACAGTCTGCAAAAAGCACGAGAGTCACGTGCACGTGTCACTTTGGAAGAGCTTACTGCCTGTATGCTGCAATTAGTTCAGGCTGTCTCATGACCTCAGTTCTCCGATGGGCTAAAGCAAATGATATTTCTGTGGGTTACCCCACTTTAATACACCGTTACGATGGACTTGGTGTTCTCTTGTGGCTCTCTGCATCTTAAATGAAAACAGAAGGCAAGACTGGGTTTGTATTGTGTGGAGACCAGTTTGTCTAGACCCGCTGGCCAGCGAGCCCCAGGGTTCCTCTTGCCTCCATCTCCTCAGGGCTGGGATCATAGGCCCAAGCAGCTGCACACAGGCTGTCTGTTGTATTTTGTTGTTGTTGTTGATGTTTTAGCATGGATGCTGGGAATTGAACTCAGGTCCTTGTACTTCCCAAGCAGGCACTTTACCCACCAAGCCATCCCCGGACTCTGAATTTGCCTCTTGATCATTTTAATTCACCTCACTCATCTCAACATTGGTTTTTCTCACCTATTAAAGAAGCTTCTAGATAATGCTTCTTATGACAATAAATTAAATTACAACCTGAACTTGTCAGGAAACTGATTTGCATGACTGTTATTCTTGGTTCCTTCGGAAGATTCCATGGTCATGCTGGGCTCTGAGCTGATGAAGAACTGGCCTGTTAAGTTTTAGGGAGAACTAAAGAGAATTGTAGTGATGTTATGGTTTGTCTGAAGCTTCGCATCTTTTTATGTGGTTGCCATGACTCATCTAGCCCTGCCTACCACCTACAAAGAAACTACAGGCATAGACCCATCTTAACTTTCACTCCCTTGCTTGACCAGTGGTATGTGTTCTAAAAAGTGGACCTGCTACAGCGCTCCTCTCAATCACGGTGAGGTTTCTGAAGAAGGCGGCATTCGCACTGAGCCTGCCAAGAATATTATGTGCACTTGAGGATGCTGCAAGCTCCTGGAGAAGGCTCTGTGGAGAACAAAATCAAGACAAGGGCAGGGGAGGCGAGGAGGACATCTTTGATGATGTTGCCCCCAGTTCAGATTTCTAAGACTTTGGTCCCTGCAATTCTCTGTTAGATTCAGTTGGTCTCCGTCTCACAAACTTGAGTCTATAGGCCCGGCTGGTCTGAGGTGTGGTTCCAGGCTTCACAGCTTAAACAGTCCTGATAAATTCAGAGGTTGGAATGATGTGACTGTGGTGGTTTGGAGGTGAAGTGGCCCCATAGGCTCAAGTATCTGAACACTTGGTCAGTTGGTGGCGCTGTTTGGAGAGGTCACGGAACCTTTAGGAGGTGTGGCCTCACTGGAGGAAGCACGTCACTGAGGGTGGGCTCTGAGAGTTCATCCCTTTGCCCACTTCCAGTTTGCTGGACTCTGCTTCCTGCACATGTCAGAAGCAAATTCTCAGCTTTCTGTTCTGCCATGCTTCCCCACCAGAACAGACTCTCATCCCTCTGGAACCATGAGTCCAATTAACTCTTCCTTCTATAAATTGCTTTATCACAGGCACAGAAAAGTAACTGATACAGAAGGGGCAGTTCAAATAAGTTCTATAGGATGGAGTCAAGTGAGATGCTTCTGGGTGTGGAGCTCAGAGGATCCAGAAAAAGCAACTTCACTTGATTCCTTTCACAAGGCTGTAGATTACCAACTACTTTTTAGGAGCTAGCGAGACCTGGGCTTGTTCATTGGAAGACCCTAGTCAAATGTTCAGGCAAAAGGGTAAGGTGGGCCTGGCTCTTCTCAAGTCATTGAAAACCTATTGGTAGAATATCTTGTATCCACCTAAGCTACTAAGAACCTGCGCCAGTGGCCTCTGTGTCTGAAGGACAACATAGCTCCCAAGGCAATGTCATTGATTGGACAGTCACATTACAAAAGTTGGCTACGACTATCCTGTGTACTCAGGGCAATGGCATTGCACTAGACGGGAAAACACAGTGTTGGAAAGAAGCGTTAAAACTGGAGTGCGACCCCGTACACTCTCACCCAGTCTCCATGAGGTGCAAGGGTAAAGGGTCACCTCACATTTGGAACCCAGAGACACTAACAGCTCCCATGGGGTAGAGGCAATCCCCTTGGCCCCAGACTCATTAGTACCAAGTTGTAGCCAGCTGAATCAATCATGGAAAGTAACACTTGCCTGTGACACACACGTTTTCCCAGGACACTTAACCCCAGTTTGAAAAGGAAGTTACATGAACAGCAATCATCCAGATTGCCGAACTGCCTATCCTCCTTGCTACATTCAAGTGCTCAACCCCAATCAAGTTCCCTGGAATTGTACTAGAGAGGATTTTGTGATGTACAGATGGCAGCCTGATGTCTGCCCTGTGGACCCACTGATGGCTGCCCTGTGGACCCACTGATGGCTGCCCTGTGGACCCACTCCTGCACTTTCCTCCTCCTCTCTTTTGTTGCCCCTTTAGTTCCATGAAAGGGGGCTGTCATGCCCCCTTCAGCTACCAACAATGCACAAGGGTGAGGAAAAGTCTTCCTAACCCTAAACACACCTGTACAAACATGTACTCATTCGTGTACACATGTACACACATGCGCTAGTGACAAGGTCTGCCAAAGACATATTGTGTTGGGCCAGTGAGATGGCTCAAAGAGTAAAGGAGCTTGCCGTGGGAGCCTGATGGCCTGAGTTCAATTCCCAGAATACATGGAAAGGTGGAAAAGGAGAACCAGCTCCACAGTGTCATCTCCTGACCTCTGTATAGGGCTGTGACATATGTGTACCCCACACACATCAAGTACTCAATAGAAATAATAAATAGAATAATGTGGGGAGAAATTGAGGAAGACATCCAGCATCAGCCTATGACACCCACATGTACACATACACAGGCACACACAAAGGAATTATCTTAGAATAAAAACCTGCAGTTTTCTCTGTTTTATTAATGGTGATCTGCACACACCATTAAAACGAATAGGAAGTAATTGACAACAAATGAGATAGTGAGTTGGGGTTCATACAATCCACTGATTAAGGAAATCCATCTTTACTAGTGAGTTCAGAAAGATCCTTGGACCACTTGTTAACTTTTTAGATTCAAGTTCAAATTTTAGGTCCCGAGGTCCCCTTGTCTTCTAATTTGGTGATTAGTGATTTTCTTATATATTATTCCATTTAATTTCCACAATTAAACGGTGACCACTGTGATACAGGAGGCTAACTATATTGATTTCCTTTTTTATTCTTTCAGTATTATATGTTCAATGTAGAAATAAGTTAGAGATTTTTAAAATATAATTACTACACTTAAAGAAAACCATTTCAATATCTTTATATATCGATATATTTTTCTACCATCTTTTTCTATACACATATCATTTATAACAACATTAAATTTTTAAGTTTCTTAGCAAGACAATAGTGAATAGTTTTCCATAATATAAAATATAGCCCTTTTCTGTAATATACTATGACTGTATTGAATTTATCTCACACCAGGTGCCATGATGTGTTTAATCAATTCTCTATTGTAAGAGACAGAAAATGTTTCCAACTTTCAGTTATTATAAAGATACTTTGATCACTACTCTAAGAGCAAAATCTTTGCATATATTCACGATTACCTCTCTTGGATTGATGACTGTAAGTTGAATTTCTGGGTCATAGCACACGTAAAATTTTAATGTTTTTCTTCTACATTGCCAAATAATGTTCTAGAAAAGTTATAGCTACTTACACAACCACAAGTGATATTAAAAAACATACTCGTGTCCCTGCAACACTGCCAGCATTTTAATTTTTATCTTTGACAATTTTTCAAAAGAAATATTAGTTTTCATTGTTTAAAATGTGCAATTTTTGACATTTATTAAGGAAGTTAAATACAGTTTTATGGAATTACTGGCTATTTACGGCTTTTCTTATGTAAAACCATGTTAATTTCTTTCGTTTCTTTCTATCGAGTTTATATTTTTCTTGATTTTGTGTGTGCACTGGTGTGTACCTGTTGACATGCACATGTGTCTGTGCATGTGCATGCACGTGTAAACCATAGGTTAATGTCGGGTGTTTTTCTCAATCACTCTCCACCTTATTTTTATAACATTTTATTTATTATTTTTATTTTATGTGTGAGTGTATTGCCTACATGTATGTGCACCCATGTCATACAATGCCCTTTGAGGACACAGAGTGCATTGAATGCCCTGGAACTGACGTTACTGATGGTTGCTAGCTGCCGTGGGTGCCAGGTCCTCTGCAAGACTTGTAAGTGGCCTTAACTGCTGAATATCTCTCCAGTCCCATCCACATATATTTTGAGAAAAGATCTCTCGCTGAACCTGGAACTCACTAGTTTGTTTAGACTGGCTAGTTAGCAAACCCCAGGGATCCTCTTGTCTCTGGCTCCCCAACATTGGGATAACAGGTATACACCACAGCACCTGGCATTTTCATGATGCTGGGGATTCAAACTCAGGTCCTTATACTTGCAAGGCGGCATTTTACCCTCTGAACGTCTCCCCAGCCTCCTTCTTCATTTCTAAATGTTTTATTATTAACAGTTTTAGATGCACTGAAAATGGCTTCAGGTTAGCTTTCATAAACACCAAAAATATTGCTTCCCTGTTTACTTTTTAATATTATTTAATTATTTAATATAGACATAAATTTTCCTGATCATTTTTATGGATCGAATTCTTACACTTTTTATGATTTCTGTTCATTTTTATATACCTAGAAAGGTCTTCCAAGGTCACTTTAAAACTACTTAATTATCCTCTAGAGTTGTAGTAAGTTTCTCTTCACATTTAAATCTTTTCTTTGGCTATGGTATGAAATAGGAATCTACCTTTATTAAATGGCTGGTGACTCTTTGGTAATCTGTTCTTTTTCCACTGATTTGAAATGTTATTTTCCTCACACCGGAAACATCCATGTTTTGCGTCTACCTCTATTCGAGTTCCTAGACAGAACACTCAGGGCCTCTCACCGTCTGGGGTCCTTTCTGCAGCCGGGGAACCCATTCTTTTCCTATACAAAATGAGAAGTCATCACCTATGTATAGATTTCCTTGGAAGAAAATAGGTCAAAATGATAATTAGCATGGACATCGTTATAAACTTGAATCTTTTTTTAAATCAAAGATTGCCATTCCACAGGAATCTCTTCTAAAATAATAGACTTTAACCCAATGTTTTTGTTACTGTATGCCATTAGCAACTAGGTGGGAGAGGGTTCCTGTTAAACTACTTCCTTTTGCCTTTGTTGACCCTGTACTACAGAGAAAACCAGGCAAGCATGGCAGTTTCATGGAACAGCAGTGCTGAACCGACCGTGTGCAGAAATGGAGGGTAGGACACTGTCCATTGGGACATTCCATCTGCTGCTACCCCTTTAACATGGGAGAGTAAGAATCCACTTACACTAGCGGGTAGTGTAAATAGGCCTTTGACCCCACACCAAAGGCCTCTCTATCACTCACTGCTCTGAATCTGTTTTCGGTCAGCTCCATTGGCCCAAATGTAGCTCTAATGAGGTTGAGGTCACAGGTTCAATACCAGTGTGGTCTAATTACCAATAAGTCAACTGTTTCAGGGCCTCAGCTTGTACTTCCAAACCAAGCCAGCCATTCTGCATATGTTCAGCTTTGGTCACACAGGGGACAAGTGGAGAGCCCAGAGATAAATCAGAACAAATCTCCCACCATACTGGGATGAGCACTCAAGTCCAGATGTTGACAGGTCAGTGGCGGAGTGTAGACCTGAGCAACAAGAGCCCATTCTTACAGTGGCACAAGGGCCATCAGTAATTGGCACATGCTCCCCCATCCTGTGGTGAGGCTGCCAAATCCCCTCTCAAAGGGCTTATTATTCTAATTTAGAGGGTAGATGGGGAGGAGAGAGCTTTAACAGGAATGTTTTCATTTACCAATGATCTTTAGTGGAGCTTGATCAAAAAAGTTGAAAGGATAGTAAAACACTTCTTTTTAATTTCACTATGAAGTAAATAAAAACGTGTTAAATGTGATTCAGAGAATAAGCCCTATGAGAAAATAGTCAGTGTCAACACCATTTGGGGTCCTGTTTTTAGACTAAAGACATTCTTGAGGCCATTTTAATTCATGGTGCAAATAATGTTTTATATACATTTTTTATAAAATAAAAAATATCCAGCATCTCTCAAAGAATGACTTTTCATTTTCTTCCAGAAATTTCCAGTCCCAGAAGCATAGCACTTTGAGTGACTCCTCCTAAGAAGAGAGGTCCCCAGTCTGAGAGGAGGCTCATTGACTAAACTCCCCCAGGAAGTAGGAGAGTCTTCTGTACTCTCAAAACCACTTCCTACACCCAAGAATTTTCTGATAACAAACGTTCAGCACACTATCATTTGGGAACTGTCTAGAGGGGGAACATTTCTGCCTGCCTCACAAAAATGGGTGCTTCCTCAGGAACGCACTATAATTTCTCATGGAAACACTTTGTGAAAAGCCAGTCATATATCGTAGCCCCTAAGTATGAAACCACGGGTCCCCCAGCCACACAAAACAGCTGTGCCCTTTGAGAGAGGTCATCTGCCGCAGTCGTGTTTCTCTTTATTTTTAAAGAAATGTCAGACTGTGTTTTATGCGCTCTTTATGACAGGGTGCTGTTTATTGTATAACCAACCTGCCATAACTTCAGGACGAGGAAACTGCCATTACTTGGAAAGTATATATCTTTCTGACTTGCAGGAAAGATGAAAATTAAGAACGGCCCCTTTTCAGAGTGGCCTAAGTATTCTTTGACAGTCTTCTACGATATTTCAAACATCTCCGTCAGACCCATAAAACCTGATGCTTGGCTCTCTGAGCCCAGCTGAGTCCAGGCTAGAGTGGGGACATGGAGGGAAAGGGTAGTGTCAGTGCTGCCCTTGGCAGATAACTAGATCAAGGACTTTAAACCAGCTTGTTTGGTGCCCCCAAGGACATCAAAGGACATGTAAAGGAATCACAGGACATTAGGAAATAATGATGTTCAGCAGGTGCCCAGTCTGGTGCTAGCCATGGTACATGCATTATCTCAACTTGTCTTCATATTTATGGGAAAGTCCCTTAACATCCCCATGGTACAGATAAGGGAACTAAGATAATAAAGGAATTTGCCCGAGTCCACACTGCTGAAAACTGAAGGGATTAAGACTCAAAGCTAGGACTGTGGAGATAGCTCAGATTGCTTGCAAGCACAGGGAGCTGAATTCCATCCCCAGAAACTGTGCAAAAGCAAAACAAAAGTACTGGGTGTGGTGCTGTAGTGGTGAGCTCTAATCCCAGCACTATAGAGACAGAAGGCTAGGTGCCTGAGGCTCGCTCGTAGCCAAGTTCACTAAGCCAGGGAGAAACTTTGTTTTAAAAAAAAACAAAAAAAACTGGATGGTATCCGAGGTTGTCCTCTGGTCTCACATACATGGGCACACATGTACCTGAATGCACAAATACACCTGCACAATCATACACATCTATGTACATACACACACACACACACACACACAATAAAATCCAGAGGCATTACTCAAAGCCACACACATAGTCAGCACTCGTGGATCATATGACTCCCCCAAGCACTGTGGATCCATGTAATAGCAACTATCCTTACGGTATTTACATGCTGCCAGTACTAGCTAACCTGTATGGAAAAGGGCAAATATCCTTCTCCCAGGAGCACAACCATGTGATGGCCTATTTGACATCAGATCTGTGTGACCTCAAACTCCACACTCCCATGCCAAAGTTCTTGACCTGGAGAGTTTTCTAGAAGTCAGTCAGGGGACTATGAACTATTTTCAAAACCCTTCTTCGGTTCTTGATTGTCTGGGATGAAGATGGGGTGGTTGCGGGGGGGGGGAATGAAATCACTCGAGAGTGCTGTTTAAAATCCCTGTCAAAGTCTGTTTCAATGTGTTTTTACACACTGGGCTAGGTGAAATTTTAGGAATGTCAAGATGTTTCATCGAACTGTTTGGATCTGGACCAGGCTGACGAGGAACACGTGGCTTCTAAGGAACAAGCAACCTATTTGTGTGAGTTAAAGCAGAGGTTCCTGGCTGGGCATGCAGCAAGCTAAGACATAGGCAGTCTGGCTGGGGTCTCCTGCCAATTCCAATCTGATATTCAAGAGGAAGGGGAGATACTGGGGGTGGGAGGGTACAAGAGGTTGGGAAAACGGGGGCAAGGAGCAGGGTTGGGGGAATCAACCAAACCAAGTATGTGTGGAAATGCCATAAGGAAACCTGTTACTTCATAAACTTTGAATGCTAATTGAAAATAGATAAATGTGCATTCAGAAAAGAAAAACAAATAGAAGTTGGTGACATCAAGAGGGGGACATGGGGCAGTTCTGAGTAGGTGAAGTAACTGTCAGCTTTCTTAGAGAAGAGAAAGTCATGCAGGCTGACAGCCAAATGCAAACGGACCTTTTCTCCTCTTGTCCACCTTCCCCTTCCTGCCTTCTCTCTGCTCTTCTCCCTCCTCCTCACCACCCTCAGGGGTTCGGTATTGGGGGTTCAGCCTGCCTGGAGCAGCGGGATAGTGGGCTGGATTCTTCCCTCTGCCGTTCCTGAGCTCGCTTAATACGGGCCTTTCCACTTCAGTTTCTTCATTTTCCCCCAGTAGATTTGCAGTGAATGCCAAATGAAATGGTTATATTGCATCAGTGACAGGAAGGAATTAGGCCAATTGCATGCTACAGTTCTTTCTGGGTTTGAAATGCCATGGCTCTCCGTCTGGCACAATGCTTTGCCTTTTCCTCTTCTTCCTTCTTTCTCTACTATAAGTCTCTCTCTTTCTCCCTCTCTCTCTCTATTTTATTTGTATAAATGTTTTGCCTGTGTGTATGCAAGTGTACCACATGTATACAATGCCCATGGAGATCAGAAGAGGGCGTCAGATCCTTGGGAACTGGAGTTGCAGACTGTTGCTCGCCGTCATATGGGTGCTGGGCACCTAATCTGGGTCCTCTGCTAGAGCAGTGAGTGCTGTCACCTGCTGAGCCATCTCTTTAGCCCTTACTCTAAGTCTCTCTGATGCAGAAGCTGGGAGATGAGGGTAGGGAGGCATTCGCAGGTGGTGGAATCTTTCTTCTCCCTTTCCTTCTCTCTCTACATCCTTTTTCTCTCTTCTTTTTCTCTCTTGTTTTCAGGCACGGTCTCCCTGTAGCCCCAGCTGGCCTGGATCTGTTTATAGAGACCAAGGTAGCCTCAGTCTCACAGAGAGGCGCCTGCCTCTGTCCCCTGAGTGCTGGGAGTTAAAGGTGTATACCACCGCACCTGTTTTCCTTCTCTTTTTACAAGATCTCTCAGTGTCAACAGGCTGACCTTGAACACCTATGCACCACCTCACGCAGCTTCTCCTTTTTCCACCTGACCCTGTGGTGCTGTTTTGCTCGGACTTGCTGAGGAAGCTGTTTCAGACTGTGCACACCTCTCTCGTGCACTCACTTTTTCACTCGAGCAAATGTTCTGAGTATCTGTAAAGCACCAGCATTTGCCAGGCATGGTGATTACAAGGCCACCAGAGAGATCTGAGAAGAACGGTTCACGCTAGCTTGCAAACTGTGATTCCTAAAGGAACAAAGGAACCTTTCCAAGGAGTGCCTAAACCAAGCACTTGGGCATTAAAAGCAACAGTCTCCAGAGCCACAGCAATGAACCAAAGGGGCAGTTGTCAGAGGCACAGAAGCTAGGAGGGAGTGATTCCAGTGCCCTATAAGGGCTGTGGCATATGCCCGCTCTACATGTGAAGAGGCTGGCTCCTTCCTCCTGGGGAAGAGCTTTCAAGGTGGGAGGACTGCCTAGGCCAGCAGTGCCCGGTAGAATAGCTGTGCTCATGTAAATGTTCCACATCTGCGACACCCAGGATAAGTCCGCAGTCATGAGTGGGCAACTTTGACACACATTGTGCCTGAGACACCAACTTTCATAATTCTCTATTTTAGTCATTTAAGTGTAAATAACCACGTATGACTGCTAAACTTTCCACAGGGCAATGCAGACAGAAAACATTAAAAGTTCATGTGAAGAACATAGATTCCTAGACAGGACAGAGTATGTTACATAGAAGTCAGGTAGTATTCTGTACGGTATTGAGGAGGCTTAAGGCAATCAAATTCAGAATCATGGAATTCTTTTTTTAATCTGTGTGTGTGTGTGTGTGTGTGTGTGTGTGTGTGTGTGTGTGTAAAAGAGAGAAGGGGGGGAGAGAGACAAAGAGATTTGTGTGTATGTGTTAGGGGCAAGTTCAAGTGTGTGAATATCAGATGACAAGTTCACCTTCTGCCATGATTGAGGCAGGATCTTTTTCATGTGCCAGGCTAGCTGGCCACAAACTTAGAGGGATTCTCCTGTCCCCACCCCTATCTCTCCACAGGAGTGCTAGCTTTACAGGCCTGTGATAGCACAGCCAGTTTCTGTTTTACATGGAAGTTATCAGAAGATTATTCTACACAATAGCTACAATATTGTGGTTCCCCAGAATCAAGAACTGAACCCTGGGGAGTGGGGAGGAGGGACTGGAGAGTGATTCATCAGTTAGGAGCACTGGCTCTTAAGTGTTCCATGTGTGTTCAGTTTCCAGCACCCACATGGTGGCTAATAATGAACTGTAACTCCAGTCCCGGGGATATCTGATACCCTCTCCTGGCTCCCATGAGTACCAGGTACACATCTGGTGGGCATCTATACATTCAGGCAAAACACTCATATACATAAAATAGAAATAAAGTCTTTTTTAAAAAGAAATGTGTGTCACAGTGATTGGATGGTTCTGGAACAAACATTAAGAACCATAGGAATTTCTTTTTAGACAGGGTCTCTCTGTAGCCCCAGATGGCCTGGAACTCACTATGTAGACAAGGATGGCCTTGAACTCACAGAGATGCACCTGCCTCTGCCTCCTGAGTGCTGAGATTAAAGTTGTGTGCCACCATACCCAGCCGTTGAACACTTTCTAAGAGGGTTCTTGAAAAGGGAGCTGGGGAGATAGATAAGTCCATAAAGGTTTGATGCTCAAGCAAGAGGACCTGAATTCCATCCCCAGAACCCTAGCAAACAATTGGGAGTCATAGTACACACTTGAATCCCAGCATTGGGGAGGTAGAAACAGAACAATCCTTGGGGCTCCCTTACCGGCCAGCCTAGCCTAATCAGATGACTTGAGGCCAGTGAGAGACTCTGTCTCAATATTAAACAAGGGGGAATGGCTCTTGAGGAGCAATACCCTAGGCTAACTGGCCTTCACACTCATGTGCACACAAGTGTATGTGCATCCACATACCCACACAAAAGAGTGTTTCTAAGGGAATGGTTGGTGGACATGTTGAGAAAGGAAAGCTGTGATTATCAACAACCAGAATGGGTTTACTAAGAGTAAATCATACCAGACTAACCTCTGCTCTGACCTATAAACTACAGTTAAGCAAGGCATTTGACAGGGCCTCCCACTGCAGCCCTCTGGTCAAGATCTAGAAATCTGAGCTTGATGCTGTTATTGCTAGATGGATTAGTAAGCACTTGGATGGCTGTCCTCAGAGTGGTAATTAATAGAAGACTGTCAACCTGAGGGGAGGTTTTCATTCTGTGCTGTAGAACTGTCTGTCCTTGGCTGTCTCTGCTACACATTTGCCTGACTTAGCTGGGGACAGTGACGGCATCTTCATTAAATCAGCACATGACAGGCAACTAGGAGGGACAGATAACAGATTTTAGGTCCCAAATCTACTCATCTGGTCTAAAACAATGGGCCAACTTTCATAAATTTGCAAAGTGAAGACTTTCCATAATCCACATGGAGAAACGCCCTTTGACTCCTTAAATGATCAGATGCAGAGACGCCCTGAAAGCTGCTGAAGAACGCTGACCTCCGGGCGTAGTATGGCATTACCATCTTAATCAGAGCAGCTGTGATTACCCATAGGAAACCCTCACAAGAACAGGCCTGTTGATGTTCCTTTATGTAAGCAAAGGGTAGGGAGAGTCACTAGACCCTCATCTGCAGGTCTAGCCACTCAGTCCACTCCATGCTCCCTGGCTGTATAGAATTCTGCCCCCCTTGCAGTCTTGGGAGGTGTTAAGAGTACAGAGGAAGTAGAGAGTTAACTAAAGGGGGAACCGGATCTATACAGCTTCCAGGAGGCCGTAACCGGGGTGGCTTGAGCCCTTTCAGCCATGCACTGTTTAGGGTCACCAGTGCTTCTTAAGAAAGCTCTGTAAACTCATTGCTTCACTACACCAAAATGGAATTGGTCCTTTGATCTATCATTGGTGTCCTGCCTCGGGTAAGTACATGTTTGTTCCTATTTCTACAGGAAAAGTTAACACAAGAGCCTTGTCCCAGTGATTAAAATCCAAAGCCAGGCATGGTCACATAAGCCAGTGACCTCAACACTCTGGAAGCAGAGGCAGTAGGATCTCTGAAAGTTCAAGATCAATCAGGCCTACATAGAGAGTTCCAGGCCAGTTAGGACTACATAGGCAGAGCCACCACCCAACCACCACCAGCAAAAATCAGCTACAACTGTTTTCTAAGATCCATCCAACAGAAGCAGTGTCTTCTGGACAACACGCTGTATCTTGCTGTGCAGTCATCTTGCCTCATGCCTTGTCTCTTACAGACTGACTGACCAGGATGACTCCCTAGACCCTCCCCTTGATTCTCCACTCCCCAGGAAGACATCTCTAAGTGTTAGCCAGTAAACCTCCCCCCACCCCCATATCACTCCCTCCTTTCTGGTAAAGGCTATTCTTTCAGTTTGCCTTAGAGGAGCCTGGAGAGTCTCCTGTCCCTGCTGCCACCTTGGATTTGGTGTGGAAAGACACTCTAAGAAGTCTCCATAAACAGGCTCTGCATGATCTCCGATGTCATCTCTAGGTCTCAGACCCTCACAGGGCACAACACAAAGCTTTGTGTTTTCAAAAACCAGTAATACAGACACTCAAAGATCAATCACCAATGCTCAGCTTATTAGGGATAGGAAATCCAATGAACACTTTGGCTCTGCTAAGAGGCAAGGAGTGAATCTTTGATCACTGAGGAAGTGATTATCTTGTTTCCTCTGTGCTTATCAGTCTATGCTAGGAACCAGTGGAGAAACAGTCACAAAACTAAACTTCCTATAGAAGGGCTTGCGGAATTAAGGGGTTGAAAACCAGCTAATAGGGCTGGGGATGTAGCTCAGTTGATAGAATGCTTGCCTAACTTTCACAATGACTTAGGTTCCATCCCCAGGACCACAAATAAACTGGGTGTGGTTGTCCATTCCTGTAATCCCAACACTTGGGAGGCACTGAAATTCGAGTGACTTCTTAGCTATATAACAAGTCTGAGCCCATCCTAAGCTACAGGAGAGCCTGTCTTCAAAACAAAAATAAAATAAAAAATAACGAAGTAAAGCAAAATCTGACAAATTTGAATTTTTAGCTTTGAAATGTCATAATAGTAATCTACCAGTTCCCAGTCTGGGATGTGAAGACTGGAGTTTATAAGACTAAGCAAGCATCAATGGGCGGAAACTACAGATATCATATTTCTTACAAATGCTAACAATCACAACTGTCCAAGACTGGCTAGAACCACCTTAGGACATTCTGAAGTCACTGTTTATCGGAAGTATTCAAAAAGAAACTTCTAGGGGTAAAGTTACATAAGAATGTGTGCACCAACATATAGCTAACTAGAAAATCTTTAAGACCCTTAAACCCTAATTATCATACTACAGCCATACATCTGATTTAACTAGATCTATTTTCCCCTTCTCCTCATCTACAATTCCAAAAATATATTATGGAGAAGAGATAAAGCTTCCCTTTTAAATTTGCAAGGCCAGATAGAGGAAATTTGAGAAAGACCAAGATTAATTTTTCTTTGAAGATCCAGCTGGTAAGTATCTTCTGGGGTGTCCAAAATGCTCCTCTTTATTTGTAACAATCCTAGTCCCCACCCTGGTTCCCTTGGGTCCTGTGAAGTATGACTTCAACCCTATCCTGTTATAGGACTCAGGATGACAGATCCTTTTCTCTCCAGAGCCTTCCGCATTACAGATGGGAATCAGTCGAGGACACTGTGGCCAACCTTGGTGGAGGGGGCCTCACTTACTCAAGTCACTGAAACCCATACAATGACCAGATGGCCTCAAATAGGTACCAGGATGAGAAGAGGAACCAAGAAAAAGAGTGATGGTGAGAAGGTTATGAGTTGGGCGTGTCCCCCTGTCGCTGGGTTTGGATCTTTGATCCAGCAGCTCCAAGGTGGCATCCTGTCTCTCTCATTCACATCTGGTCATCTTTCCTAGATGAGCCTAGCCCAACAGCACTGTCCAGAGTTCAGCCAGGGTGGGGGTTTATGGACTCTTTCCTCCTCCCATGCTGGAATGCTGACTTGCTTGATCTTGTGCAAATCTTGTACAAGCAACCACAGCTGCCATGAGTTCATGAGTACAGTGGTTCCATCATGTCTAGAAGAGATTTTTCTAATTGCCATCATTATCACCACTGTTTCCTAAAAACTTGCAATGTCAGCAGATAAGGAAAGAGGGCAGGATAAAGAATATGGCATACTGAGCTAGTCTAGCGTGTATTCTAGAAAGAACATGTTGCGGTCCTTGGTGAAGCCAGGTGACAAGGGAGAGCCTGTCATATATAGATATTCACTATGATTTTCAACTTTTCCAAATTCAACACATAAGTAACATAACTATTCACAGTTCGGGCCACAGGATCTGACACATAAATGAAAGTCTGTGACGAAGTACCAAGGAGATCCCCTGGAGCTGGAAAGTCATAATTCTCATGGACAAAAGAATTTCCTCACTCAGAAATTACCGGCATTCAACAGCTACCTCTCCCAGCCATGGCTTTCTGGATTCTCAGCCAACTACAGAATCAGGCAGTATATCTGAAGAGGAAGAAGAAATGTTAGGGCAGACCAAAGTCAACAAAGATAGTGAATAATAATTAAGAGCACTAAAGAAATAACAGTCAATGGGCTGAGGCCATTTCATACTGGAGCAACCAACTGTTCACAACCCGGTGAACTCTGAGGACCCAAAGTGATAACTAAGCACATAATAAAGACATCAAGGTATCCTTTGAAAAGCTAGATAGCCTTTCATATTCTTAGTTATTGAAAGCAGAAAACATCAAATGCTTTTTTAGAAATATGCTCAGAAGATGTTTCAAATGTTTTCTTGTTTTTTGATTTTACTGTTTAAAAACGAAAAGTATTAGAGTTACAGAGGTGTCACTCAGTTGATAGAGTGCTTGCCTAGCACGCACCAAGCCCTGGACTCATGGAAGTTGTCTTATGAATTCGCCTCTTGCAGAGAGGTCAAGCATTCAGCCCCACCCCACCCCCAGGTTTGAACTGATTGAGTAAACAGAGAATGCTCTCCAATTGGAGAAACCAGTTTATTCTGGGTTACTTACAAAGGATTCAGCCCTGTGGAGAGAGACAGGAATTTCATATGGGGGAGCCAGCATTCTGATCAGAAGTCTAGCGGACGTCTGGCACACACACAAGCTGGAGACCCACTCACGTCTCCTACCCAGCTTTTTCTACTTTCCTGCTGGACCCTCCCCGCTAAGTCACTGGTTGGTTGGAAAGTAGTTGACTCTGTTGGCTTCATCTGTGTCAATCATATTCTTGGAGGCATGTTCCTCGAGGCAGAAAGAAATTCTGTAAATTTACCCCAACAGAAGTCCACACCTGTAATCCCAGCACTAGTGAAGCAGAGACAGAAAGTCAGGAGTTCAGGGTCATCCTTAGCCATATGGAAAGTTTGAGGCCAGCCCCAATTAACTAACTGAAGTCAACTATGAAAATTAACTTCAGTTGTCAACTTGACACATCTGGAAGAGGGAGCCTCAATTGAGGAACTTCCTCAGTTTTATTGGCCTATAGCCACATCTGTGAGACATTTTCCTAATTGATAATTGAGGTAGGACCCAACCCAGCACTTGAGAGGCAGAGACAAGCAGATCTCTGTGCAATCAAATCCAGCCTGGCCTAAATAGTGAGTTCCAGGCCAACTGGGGCTACAGGGAGATCCTGTCTCAAAAAAAAAAAAAAAAAAAAATTAGCGAAGGAGATAAATTATAAAGAAATTATTGATGCATTCGCTTCTATTGAGTCCTGGAAAGCAAAATGATAATGAATTCTGATCAGGCAGATCTCTGTGAGAGCAAAGCCACTCTGGTCCACATCCTGACTTCAGGCTAGGGAGTGACTAGAGAGACCCTGTCAAAAAAAAAAAAAAAAAAAAAAAATGGGTATCATTTGTATTTGGATTTTCTGAACAGGAGGGTGTGGTAGAAACCAAAGCTGGTGGAAGGATTTGCTTTGAACAGGGAATGTTTTATTGTTTGGTAAAAGATAGCAAAACAAAAAGACCATGACTGGAAGTGATAACAGAAAGTAATGGTACCCTTCCCAGTGACTTCATTTTTTTCTGTGAAATTGGACATGAGATCATCTGCTAAGGAGGAAAGAAGTGAGCTGATTGGGTGAGAGTTTTGTCAAAGCAAAAAAACCAAAACAGTTAGCAGTATGTGCCAACGAGTGTTTAATTACTAGGAATACATTAATGACCAAAGCACACAAAGACCCCTGTCAGTGTGAAACTTCCATGTAGTCTGGTGTGGGCAGGCAGATGATATACAATGAATATAACAACTAGTTATAGTATAGGGTGCCAAATTACACAGCATAGCAAAGAGATCATCGCCAAGAAGATGAAGAATGCTGGGTAGGGGAAAGTAGAGAGCAGACTACACTTTAGATAGAGAGGTGGAGCTAGGCTGTGTGTACGAAGTCTGAACATTGTGAGGAAGATAGCCAGAAAGAGAATTTAAAGGGGAAGGGGTGAGATGGATGAGATGGCTCAGTAGGTGATGGCACTTGCTGTCAAATCTGAATTCCATCCTTCATTCCTGACGGTGGATTTCTTAAGCTTAGCATCGTTTGATTTCTGGTGAGGCTGATTAAAAATCAAGACTATGCGTTCAGTGCACGGCTTGGAAATCTCCTAATTTAAATATCCAAGTAACTTTGTTTACATTTTCTGCTTTTTAAAATGTGTATTCATGTTCCTGTGTGAGGGTGCATTTGCAGGCATGTGCATGTACATGTGGAGGCCAATCTTGGTCATCCTCAGGAACCATTCACCTTCTTTGAGACAGGGTCTCTCACTGGCTCACCAAGTAAACTAGATTAGGCCAGCAAGTTCCAGGGATCCTTGTCTCCACCCGCACTCGTGGGATTAGAAGTATGCACCACAATGCCCAGCTTTTTATGTGGGTTCTA
Organism: Eospalax fontanierii; assembly: GCA_035773235.1. Lineage (NCBI taxonomy): Eukaryota > Metazoa > Chordata > Mammalia > Rodentia > Spalacidae > Eospalax > Eospalax fontanierii. The sequence goes on along the minus strand of CM069542.1, from coordinate 53,051,896 downwards.
CAGGATCCAACTCAGTTCCCCATACTTGCAGAGCAAGTGCTTTGACAACTGAGCTACCTCCCTGTAGAGTAAATTCAGTTGGGGTTTCACTCTGGCTAGACAGACACGCCCATTGATGGACACATCCATCAGTGGACACGCTCATGGAGGTGCAAGGTGGATACAAACAGCAACAATACACGCCTCTAAGGATTTGTTTGATGAAAACGGAGCCAATAGACTCAATCACTTTCCAAACAACCAGTGACTTGAGGGGGGCGCCTAGAGGAAAAAGCAGTGGATGCTGGGAGGAGAGGCGTACTTGGTGCGGCATCTGGGCAAGGTACACGGCACTTCTGAACAAAATGCTGCCCCTCCCCCATATGAAATTGCTGCTCCTCTCCCCGTGATGAATCCCTTGTAAGTAACCCCTATAAACTCTAATTTTTCAAATTGGAGAGCAAACTTCCCTTAGCGTGCTCAACGGATTCGGAGCCAGAGGAGCAGGTGCCAAACCCCACGGCCTCGCGGGGAGAAAATTCTTAAGATACTCCCAGCTCAAATCTTCTGCGTTTCATGCAGCCTCTTACACAATTCAACCAAGGTTGCTGCCACTATGTAAGAAGACTTTGACTTCCAGATTTCAGAAAGATGTTCCTCCTTGTTTTATGCCCCCCCCCTTAGCACTTTCAATGTCTACCTGTTTTTTTCTGACAATTTGTGAATTGTTGCACACAGTTCTGGCCTCCTCTACTGTAAATTTCGTTTCTTTTGAACGCTCACAGGGTCATTCACATCCATATTTCTAACAACCTGCTGAAAACAATCTAGGCTTTTCTCAACACATTGTTTAAACTCTCTGAACAGTGCCTGATTCTAAAAGTCACTTTTACATCATTATTTGTTGCAGTGCCTGCTACTGTGGCTGCAAGCATCCACATCAGGATGAATATAGTCTGCCAGTATGTATAGCAAAGCTGTTTTCTTTAATAACCCAGTGGTCCAGATTTAGGGAAGAGAAGAAAGATTCTTGAACAGATGGACCCAGGGTTTCCAGAGTAGACCTAACAAAAGAAGGTAATAGAAACAAGGAAGTGCACTGACAACAGTGAACTTCACGAACGCAAATCTTTAAGCTGGGTAGGAGAGAAGGTGACAATCACAAGGGAGAAGAGCTAAGCTCCAGGGGTTGAGGGACAGCAGCAACTGAGACCATAGGCCCCATGCAGGATAAGAGCGACTAGATGAGGGGCTGGAGAGATGGCTCAGTGGTTAAGAGCACTGGCTGTTCTTGCAGAGGACCCAAGTTTGAATCCCAGCATCGACATAGTGGCCAACAACCATCTGTAACTCCAGTTCCAGGGGATCCAATGCCTTTCCTAACCTCCTTGGGCCTTGCCTGACACAGGTGTACTTATACACTGGCAGGCAGTACACTCGTCCACATCAAATGAGACCTGAAAAGCTAAGAATGCTTAGTCAATGATGGGATTGTCTCCACCTATTCTGCCAGAGTTAGAACACATAGATCATGATGAGACCATGATCAATGTGGACAGGGGTCTAAGGAGGAGCAGAAAAATGTCACAGTGATGAGCGAACCTTATGAAAAGTAGAGATAGATGCTAGTGAATGAAGGATAGTGACGTCACTGAATGAAGGACATTTGTCAGGAGGACCGAGAGTGAGTGTAACAGGCAGAGAGCCGTGGGTCAAAAACTAGAAGAAACACAGGCACTGTGCCACACATGTGCAACTCCTGTATTCCTGAAGGCTGGAGCACAAGGACTTTTGAGTATAAGACCACCCCTTAAACAGGGAGAGACCCTGCCTCAAAAAACAACCAAAGGCAAACCAAAGAGCACCCTAGAAGAAAGCAGAGACTCTCCCCCCAACCCCCCACCTTTAAGCATGTGTGAGGTCAGAAAATGAGAATTAGTCTTTTGAGAGAGCTGCCTGGGGAAGCAGCATCCTTGGCAGACAGCCTCATTTAGAAGAGGCATGGAAACTTTAGAGCAAAGGCTGATGACTTGACAGAGAGTTTGCTTACTGTGGGACAAAAGAAGATTTGTAAAGAGAGCCTTGAGAAGGTGATGGGGGCGGGGGCAGGGCAAGCAGAGAGCTGTAAAATGAGAAAAAATTGGAGGATTTTGGATGTTGACCAAGAATAACAGGGCAGGGGGCACAATGGATTTACTGGTGTCAGGTTTTCTTAAAGAGTAAATCACAGCAGTCTCCTGTTGAGTGAGGAGAGTCGATGCTGACCTCACTAGAACAAGAGCCACAGCTGAAGACATGGATCTGTGGGTAGCATTATGCTGTCTTGTGGAGCTGGACGTTAAGGTGTGGCACTCTGTATGTATGGCTGACTACTTAAAAGTGATATTGTGAGATCATCAGGAATGAAGATTAATAGGAAGAGAGGTCTAGCAGACAGTTAATTCTGGATGCAAAGAGCATAATTATAAACACAGAGGCATAATTTTACAACTTTCATTGGAAGCTATTGATATTAGCACAAAATTAAAGTTGAAGCAATGGCTATAGAAAGATGGACATCAAGCAGAATAGTCATAATTACAAGCAGGTATTAAGTAGTGAGCCTTTCCACCAGGCAACCACCAATCTAGTACTCCGTATGTACTAACTCGGCTCCCAGAGTTGAGCCTGCAACCTACCTACATCAAGGATAGCTATCAATGCCGTCTATGACTTACTTATTTTGTTGCTATGACAAAACATCTAGTAAAAGTCACTTGTGGAAGGAAAGGTTTCTTTTGTCTCACAGTTCCAGGGTTCAGTCCTTCATGGTGGGAGCACGAAGCAGCTGGTTACAATGCATCCACAGTCAGGAAGGAGAGATTGATGAACACTGGTGCTCGACTAACTTTCTCCTTTTCATTCAGTCTGAGACTCCCCACCCTCCAGTCCATAGGATGGTGCCACTCACATCTAAGATGGACCTTTTTACTTCAATTAACCTAATCTAGAAACTTCCTCATAGACGTGCCCAGAGATTTGTCCCATGGGATTCTAGGTCCCACCAAATTGACAAAAGTAACCAACAGACAGCCTGACATAAAATCCTAAACTTACTTAAAACATTAAGAGGTATTTTTGCAGAAGCTTTGTAGACGACAATGTCAAATTAAAACGTCAAAAGGCTGACGCCTCTGGCATGATCTTATGAGCAGATATTTAGGTTTTTCCCATCCTGTAGACAATAGGACTAAACTGATTAATGATGGTGCTAAGGTTCAAACCCAGAACCCATACTCTTGTCTCAGTCTTATACTATCAGAAAAAAATAGCTGAAGATACAGCATTATTGACCATCACCAGCCGAGAACCAGTTGTGGATGGAGAGCTGCCAGTAAGCATGGATGGGATATGTCAGTGATGAACCCTAAATAATCTCACCGTAATTTGTCACAGGGCAATTCCTGACAGCATCTTGTGTTCTTGATTTTTTTTCCTTCAAGGTAGAATGTAGAAAAAAATGAACTCAAATTTATTTGGGTTTCAATTAATGGAAGTTTTGTGGTATCTGCTTAGTGGGTTAATAAAAGCAACTTTAGCACTGGGAAATTTTCCTCTGGTCTTTCTGCATTCCCCCAAGAAATTTTTATTTAAAAAATAATAATCACCATAATAGTAATAATTCTTCTTCTTCTTCTTCTAAAGTAGACTCCTTGGACCCCACTGACTAGCACAGTTGCAGAGAGAAAGATCAGGGGTTAACTTCGGTTCTCCTGGGTTATAAATGCTGACATGGGACTTTAGAGAAACCTTCATCCAATTTTTTCCCCAAATTAAATCAAGAGCATTGATAATTAGTTTCTATCAAAGTCATCTAGAGGGAAATGAAAGAAACTGAAAAAGCCATAAGCTGTCTTTACTTCTTCATTAATATTTGCTCCCAGATGCAGGTCAAATAAACCACACTCAAGCTTTTAAATGAGTTGCTTTAAAGTTGATGAATTGTTTTTCTCTTTGGATTTATACCACCCGTTGTGGCTAATTATTCCCACTTCATTTCTCTCTTTTACTTGAGGTTTTAGTCAAACAAAGAAAGCTTGGCTCTGCTCCCTGGAAGGTGAACCCCGTTTTGCCTTCAAAGTTGCCCCCGCCATGTATTGAGTCCCACATGGAATTTTCAGAGAAGTCTTTCCACAGTGAAAACTCCTCCCAGCTCTGATAGATACTGTGTGAGGTCGATGGAAATGGCGGCTTTCAGAACCCCTGACCAGAAGCAGGAGGAGGTCACAGGCGGCAGCCAGAAGGAGCAGCAAGGGCAGGTCCAGCCGGGAGCAGTACCATTCTAATTTCCCTCGGCTGAGGCTTCCTTTCAGTTCCCTGCACCTCACCCTGCACATCAGTAAGACAAGCACCCCATGGTAGAGCCAGGCAGCTGCCCTTCTCGTGGTTCGGGGCTGGAGCTGGGAGAGAGCCAGCCCAGAACCCAGAGCTGGGTTTTCCTCACCCACATTGTGGTCAAGAGGAGTCTTGGGACTAGCTCTCACCAGGCAAGGGGGAGGGAGACGAGTGAATGGAGCTGAGAGGCTGCAGCCCCACTTGTGGCCAAGCTGGAGTAACAGGATGAGGACATGAGTGACACCACGTGATGCACAAGACAGAATGCAGAAAGCGAAGGATGGTGGTCTGTGAGGAACAGTGACGTGTTCCTTATTTGGGCCCAAACATAAGGCTTGGAAGAAGTTTCTGAACTATAGCACAAATGAAAAAACGGGGATCTGGTCAGAGCTCTGACATCCCTTCTTATTAAAGAAATAGAGCTGGGAGTCTGGGAGAGTTAGTAATGGAGAGAGCTAGAGAGGGACGGGGCTGTGTACGGGAAATCTGGATGCTCTCAAGCTGGAAGCCTGCAGAGAGTTTCCATTGCTTGTTCGATTGAAATGTTATGTGAGTAAACAAACTGCCGGAGACCAGGAAGCGAACCACTCAAAAACGTTAGGGGACAATGATCAGAACACACACAGGACTGGTCCAGGGTTAGAACAGGAAGTTTCACAGTATGTGAGGCAGTGGAGTGCCAAACGGGGTCTTGTCTCTGTTCTGGAGAGAGATTCCTCTAGAAGACACTGCTCTGGTCTCATTGAATAGAATTAAATGCAGGAGCCTAAGGATCAAATTGCCATTAAGTAGTGTTTCCAAGAGTAAAGCTCAAGGCTATCTGTTGGAATACATATCCACACTGCACCAATGTAAATCATATAGTGCCTTGCCTGCAATTGAAAATTACCAGACATGCACAGAAGAAATATGGGACTGGAGAGATGTTCAGAGGTTAAGGGCACAGGCTGCTCTTGCAGAGGATCTGGGTTCAGTTCCCAGCACACATATGATGGCTCACAACCACCTGTAACTCCAGTTCCAGGGGATCTAATGCCCTCTACTGACTTGGTGAACACCAGGCACACACGTGGTACACATCCATACATGCAGGTAAAACATGCATACGCATAGACTAAAAATAAATAAAATCTTTAAATTAAAAAAAGAAACTTACAGGGTTGGAGAGATGGCTCAGCAGTTAAGAGTGCTGGCTGCTCTTGCAGAAGACCCGGGTTTGGTTCCCAGCACTGACCTGGCAGCTAACAACCATCTGTAACTCCAGTTCCAGGGAATCTGACTCACTCTTCTGGCTTTGAGGGCATTGCATGGTACAGATGCATCTACCTATATGCAGCAACACAAACTCATACACATTAAATAAAATATTTTTAAAGGAAACAAAAAAATTAAAATTAAAAAAAAGAATGGAAACTGACTCACAAGCAATGAAGATGATCACATCAGTAGAGAAGAAAATGAAAGGTATAAAAATATACGATCTGACCTCAACATGGCAGCATGCACTTTTAGTCCAAGAACTCAGGAGGCAGAGGCCGGTGGATGTCTGTGAGACTGAGGGAATTCCAGGCTAACCAGGGCTACACAGTAAGATCCTGACTCAAAAAGAAAAAACAAAAAGCACCCCCACTGTATATGTATATATATATATATATTTTTTTTTTTTTCAAGATGTTAGAGAGAAACCAGAATAAACCAAATAGAGATGGGGACATTTTTTAATTATTTTATTTTATTTTTTGTATATGAGTTCTTTATCTACATGTAAGTGCACCTTTGTGTGAAACACTTGTGGAGGACAGAGAGGGTGTCAATCTCCTGGAACTGGAGTTACAGATGGTTGTTAGCTGCCATGTTAGCTGCTCCTGGGTCCTTTCCAAGAGCAGCCAGTGCTCTTAAATGCTGAGCCATCTCTCCAGCCCAGGGAAGATATTTTTTTTCTTCTTTTAAAAAGATTTTTTTTATGTATTTTTAATTTTTTTTATATGCATGAGTGTTTTACTTGAATGTATATTGAGAGCACCAGGTATGTGCAACACCCACAAAGGCCAGAAGAAGGCGTCAGAGCCCCTGGAGCTGGAACTGCAGATGGTAGTTAGCTGCCATGTGGGTGCTGTAAACTGAACCTGGGTCCTTTGAAAGAGCAGCCAGTGCTCTTAACCGCTGAGCCATCTCTCCAGCTCAGGGAAGATATTTTTTGAAGAAGCAATGTGAAGTGCCTTGAGGATGACTATAACAGAGCTCATAGGAGATTTTGTCTGGGTTTCAGAATGAGATCCTACTAACAAAAATCAACACAGCAGCAACGAACAGTCAGAGATGACATTTTTACTAAAGATAATTTTTACATGTGTTTATTCTGCATATGAAGGGGCAAGTGGGTGAACATGCCTAAAACACATGTGGAGAGATCAGAGGAGGATTCTCTCCTTCTACCTTTTGATTCCCAGGAATTAAATTTAGATTGTCGGGCTTGGTGGTGAGGAAACTTTTACCCTCTGAGCCATCTTGCCAGTCCAGAAGATGAACTTTTTAAAATACCTTTTATAATGTTATAAGCTATAAAATATCTGAACTACTTAGGAATAAAATTGACACATGTGCAAGACTGGTAAACTGGAACAATTTTCAGAACATACTCTACAGCCAATGCAGCAACTCTGCTAGACAAACTCTCTCCTCTCTCTCTCTCTCTCTCTCTCTCTCTCTCTCTCCTCTCTCTCTCTCTTCCCCCTCCCCACCCGTGCTTGTCTTCTTCCTCACCCATAAGTCCAAACACCATGTTATGGTGCATTCAAAAGACACTCGCTGCTAGCTATGGGTGCCCAATCTCATGCTTTTCTCCTTTAAAACTGTGAGCCAAAATAAAATTTTTTTAAAACTAAAGAGCCCAGCCTTAGATGTTCTGTTATAGCACCAGAAAGTTGATTAAAATCCAGGCTGGATCCCAACTATCAAGGTTTTGCTTAAATCTCAAATTTTCATTCTCCCTTAGCTCAGTTCTCTGGAATTTTTTTTTTTTAGACTGTATCCCCAGCTTGACTGGAACCTACTAGGAAGACCAGTTGGGTCTGGATCTCAGAAATCCACCTCCCTCTACCTCATGAGTGCTCGGATTCAAGCTGTGTGCCATCATACCCAGCTACAGTTCTCTAGATTCTTTTATTTAATGTATATTTTCTGAATTTTAGTGCATTTCATACAAAACATCTTAATCATCTTTATACCCTCCTCCCCCATCCACAGTCCCACATAGCCCCCCACTGGATCCCAAGCACTCCATCATATGTGGTATCAGTCAAGTTAGTGCACCCAGATGTCCCTCAGTCCAGGTTCATCCACTGGGGTCAAGTCAGATTCTTAAAAGTTCCCTTTCTTTGTTCAGTTCCTTCCTCCAGGTCACTCCAACATTAACTGTTGGAACCACAAATTTAGATTATTCATTAGATCATCACCTTGTAAAGAAAGTGAACCAGGACTGGCTTTTACATCCCCAGTGCTCATCATGCCTGGTAGATAGTTTCTAAAAGATGCCAAATGAATGATTACCTACCTTTAAATGCAAATTGTCTGATGGGAAACAGTACAGTAGAAAAAACTTGGGTTTTGAATGGTTTTGCCATGGCCCGGTGGGGAGGCCGCTGTGGAGCCAGGGGGAGGCTGTGGAAAGGAAGCCACCTCTGGGGGCGCACTGGGTGCTCTGAAAGGAAGCCAGGCAACGCTAGTCAGGTTGATGCTGCCTTCCTATAGTCCGGGAAGTAGATACCAAAATGGAATCCAAAGGACCAAAGAGGTGTTCTGGCATCACTCCTTCCCAGGGAATGCACGGCCTCGGTGCCCTGTGTCCCTAACACTTCGATATTGCCCAGACCTTCCTTTACACCCTCAGATCTGACTCGTTGCTAGATGTCGAACATTCTCAGAACTGGCCATGAGGGTTAGAGTTTGTCAGAGCCAGTAACCCACCCCCTTTGTGACATTGACGGGCTGTGTTCCTCAGTGTGGAATAAAATCATGGGGAGCTTCAGAGGTTGTTTGGAGAGTCCAGAAGGAAGTGATCCAAGGTCCCAACCATCAGCATCAGCATAAGATGATGCCTCCTCACAACTTGAGGAATGGCTTTAACAAGAACCCTCTATTTTGGTGAAACAACCATCTAATTTGTGTTTAAGAAGAGAGATGTCTTAAAAAGAAAATCGTCTGTCTTGATAAACTTTGCCTACAAAGAAAATAACATTGTATATCTCTGCAGAACAGTTTCTCTTCTGAGACTGCAGTTCATTGAAATCTTTCCTTTTTAAGAAGAAAAGGGTTTTTACATTTCCAAAACTGAGAGTCCAAGGAGCCAGTCTTCTCACAATGGAAGGCTATTTGTCCTAAAAGTCCTTCAAATTCCATCTTTTAAATAAAACTTTCCCCAAAGTTTTAGTATCTCAAGATTAATTCTTTGGCAGGGTTCAAGTTCACAGTGTCCATATCTGTCCTTTCCCAACCAATACGGAAGCAGTTCATGCAAGAAAGAACTATTTCTGACCAGTAGCCTCAAAAGGGAAGCTGCCCACCCACAGCAAGTCCCAGGAACCACAGCCTGCATTCTACTATATACATGATACATTTAATGTGATCTGGTGTACATATATTACAGATAATATACATTACAGCATGCTATGTATTATATTCCCAGACTTACCAGCACCCTCAGAAGGGATTAATTCAGCTATCAGGGAGTAGATTAGCTCTCAGAAGAGCAGGCTGTGGTAAAGGAATGTGTTTGGCCTCTCTCTTTCTCCTGCTTCTTCTGAACCACAGCTCACATCCATGAATAGTTTCCTTGTGTGTCTCCCCCTTTCCTTAAAAAAGTCCCCCAGTGTCCTAACAGTGAGGAAAGTGTGTAATACAGTAAAATATAACAACATTTATTATAGCAGATAAAACAAGGCTTTGGCAGATATCAAAACAAATGACTCTAAACCTGAATAAACACATTAGTTAGCATATTAATTAGTATTAATACCGCTAGTGAGGTATGTAATTATGCATACCCTACACTGTAGTACTGTAGTAGTTACCAGAGGAAATTCAGTTTGTGTTCTGAGTAAGTCACTTGAGCATGACCCTGTTTCCTTTGTATAGCCTACAAGATACATTCCAAAGAATATTTTCTCTTTTTATTTTCCCAAGACATAAATAGGAGGTGACGTGCTATCTCCATTTTACAGATGAAAAATGTTGGGAGAGAAAGCAAATAAAAGAACCCAAACTGTCTTGAGACTCAGCAGATTTTCCTTCTACTAAGCAATACTGCCTTGCCCGTACAAACTCGTCTTCCATATAAAAAAGAGAAAAACCTGGGAAGAGAGAGAAGGATGGAGGCATATAAAAAAGAGAAAAACCTGGAAAGAGAGAGAAGGATGGAGGGAGCAAAAAATAAAGAAAAAGGAGGAAGAGAAGAGGGAGGAGAAAAGGAGAGGAGGACAGAGAGGGAGGGGAGGAGGAAGGGGAGGAGGAGGAGGGGAAAAGGAAGAGGAGGAGGAAGAGGGGGAGGGGGAGGAGTAGGAGGGGGAGGAGGAGGGGGAGGAGGAAGAAGAGGAGGAGGGGGAGGAGGAGGGGGAGGAGGAGGAAGAGGAGGAAGAGGAGGAGGGGGAGGAGGAGGAGGAAGAGGAAGAGGGGGAGGAGGAGGGGTAGGAGGAGGGGGAGGAGGGGAAAAGGAAGGGAGGGAGCGAAAGGGAAGTGGTGGAGGAGGAGGAGGAGGGAAAGGAAGAGGAGGGGAAGGAAGGAAGAGGAGAAAGATGAAGAGGAGGAGGAAGAGAAGGGGGAAGGGGGGAGCAGGGGGAGGAGGAGAAACTTGTTTGAGAGACAACGTTCTATCTTACCATAAGGCCTTGGGTAGGAACTTTTCAGAACGTCTCTACTCTGGCCAGTTGGTAACATTCAGCCACTGTGCCACAACAGACTAAAAGAAACCCAAACCGAAGGGCTGTTCTGGACTGTGGTATGTGTCTCTCCGCCAATCAGCAACCTATTTGCTTGGAAATGAAGTATCACAAACCCTGATTCTCCCTCCTGGCTCCCTAATCCTGCCAACACTGGAGAGAGACCACCGTGTTTTCAGATGCAAGTCTCTGGGTAGGGAGAACTCCAAAAGGAAACATTCCTCTGGCCCTGTTCCATTCCATTCTTGCTTAATAACGCCTTCCAGGCGTCACATTTCAGGCTTTATTTACATGGCTATGCTGGTTATTTCCATGCCCAGCTATTACTAGTGAATTTCGTGACATTAATATGAGTAAATGCAGGAAGAGGGATGAAATAAAACATATCCTATTGAAGGAAATGAGAGCTCCTTAAGAAAGGAAAACACGCATAGGAAGGACGCGGGCATATCAGGATACAAATAGGCCCCGGGGGAGCCGTGGATTCCACAGGCATGATGTTATTGAAGTACTTGATACTGGAGTAAGCACCTGCAGAGATGAATTACATCCTTGTTCAGACCACTAACATTGGGTACTGACATGCAGGAAGCGCTTATGGTATATTTCAAGTCCCCTGCCCACTGCATAAATATCCAATAAATCAATCACTGATAAAGGACACCAGCTAAAAGGCTTAAAATACTGAACAAGTCACCTCTCCCTCCTCAGACAGGCTGCCACCCTCAATTTATGAGGGGCTTCCCTAGTCACACCTCCTGCCCAAGACACTGGAAAGCAAGATGGGCGATTAACACCTTCAGTGCTGGGTTGGAAGAGGGAAGAGGGTGGACACTGGGGATGATTTTGTCAACAGCTGTTCTTTTGGGAGGCACATTTGCATATCTTTGCAGGGAACACTGTGATAGTTCAATCCTGTACATGAAGCATAATATCAAATCAGAGTACTCACTTTTATTTCTTGGAATTTTCTGTGTTTCCTGCAAATTGCTAATATCCATCTGTTAGTTGTCAGCTACAAAATGAGAGGAAATGGCTTCTTTCCCTCTTTGGGGAGATGCAGAGTTGGGGGCCTTGTTCCTTTTATTCGGTTATAGCAGCACTGTCTCATATACTCAAGGCAAGCTTTCTGATAACTATTCTGTACATGGAAAATAAAAGGCATGCAAATTCATGACTCTGCTAGTAAGAAAAGGGAACAGGAACTCTGCAGTCAAACAGGATAAGTGATTGAAACATTTATCTGTGATACATTTAAAAGGAAAATGACTGGAAAGAAATCAGCCCAAACTGGCCATAGGTGGTGGGTGCACACCTTTAATCCCAGCACTCAGGGGCAGAAACAGGCGGATCTCTGGGAGTCCAGCCTGGTCTACACAGGAAATTCCAGGCCAGCCAGGGCTATATGGTGAGACTGTTTTTTTTTTTTTTTTAAAGTGCCCCAAATGTAATAATGTTTGTCTTTGGGTGGCAAGTCTTGAGTTGTATCTACTTTCTTGCATTTCCCAAATACTTTGTATAAGTACATTGCACTGACCAATTGCACCACTGGAGTTTCAAATCTCCCAAATCTCCTTATAACCTTAGTGGTTTTATATATATATATATATATATATATATATATATATATATATATATATATATATATATATATAAGAGAAACGTATTGTGCTGACTTGACCAGGTCCTAGGTTGCCCAGACAATTCATTAAGCATTTCTGAGGGTGTTGGGGCAAGATTAACATTTGAACAAGTAGATGGGTAAAGCATTCAGCCCTTTCTACTGTGGATGGGCTTCAGCAAAACAAGGCCTGGGTAAGAGGGGTCTCTGTTCGTGACCATCTTCCTCTGGGGACACTGGTCTTCTCCTGATTCCTGGGCTACCTACCACCGTTCCAACTACAGAGGTGGTGACTTCCAAGCCTCCGCAGATCCATTCCTTGTGAGAAATCTCTCTGCACACTCTGCTTCCTAGTAGTAGTGTTTCTCTCGGAGTCCCGACTAACGCAAACAGTTGTGCGTTTACACGTTTACTCTCTTCTCTGCCATTGTTTCTGTAACTAGAAAGCAATTTCTTAAATTATGCAAATTTAAAAACCCTAGAAAGAAAACCTAACAGAATTAATCCCACTGAGAGTATGAATATTTCATTTCCAGTTTAATTTTGATATTTAGACTTACCACATAATTCTCAGGATACCCAGAGAGTATAGACATCAAGATGATTTATATAAAGTCACACAAAGCCTTTACTAGTTCTAAAAGCACATTTTTCATGTGTTTAACATTGTTGTATTGAAAAATGGAATCAGTTCTAGTTGTATAGACACTCTGCTCTTTACTAATTTAAATCGAGAAAAGCAAAAGTCTTTGACTTAAATTTAAGAAAACAATATGTCTCAACAAAAACTCATTAAACACTACACAGGGAGGTTCTGTGCCAGGGACAGCGGTCATCTGCCAAGAACTGGATCAGTCACTCTTAGATAGTCCTTATCTCTAGCCTGAGCTGGGCTCACTTCGTTCAACTGATCCTTGATCAAATCAAGGGTGGCTGACTTGCCACGGAGGTTTGCTGCAGACAAGCCGGGGCCCTGACTGTGCCTCAAGCTCTTCCCTGAGAAATGGGACACCATCTTCATGCTTGAAGAGTCTCTGTCAAGCCAAGATGGATACCCAGGAAACCAAAATAAGAGTATTATGATTAAGCATTAAATCTGAGTGGTATTTTCATCGACTTTCATCAATTACAGCAAGTCTCGTCTGACTTGTTCCATTTTCAGAGCTGAAGTTCAAAGTTGGGAAATAATTCACCCACACAGTTAGTGGCAGCTCCAGAAAGAAAATCCTGGAATGATGGCTTGAGTTCCTAATGAGGCATAAACACAGACATTGCTCCAGCCCAAGAAACTGTTTTAAGGAGGCCCGAGTGAAGGCTGCCCCAACTCCCTGCCCAGATGTTCGGGAACAACAGAATATAATGAATCTGGGGGGAAAAACTTTGTTTGACTCTTGACTTTTACGAAGCCTTTATGAAATCAGAGATTCTCTGCAGGGTCCTCAGCATTGTGTATGTCTTCTCCATAGAACACCAGGGACCAAATGTTCTTTAATAGTTATCCGCCAGTATAGAACTGAGACAGGGTTGGGGTTGGGGGTTGGAGCTAAGGAAGGTGTGGGGTGGAAAGAACAGAGAGGCAGAAAAAAAGGAGCAAAGAAAGGAAAAGAACAGAGGGAGAGGAGATCAGCTTTGTCCCATTCCGCTTTTTAATTTTAATTACTTGCCACAGTATGAGAACGTTTTAGAGATTTATTGCTATTTTTTAAATATTTTATTATTTTTATTTTATGCCTGTGAGTGTATTGCTTACATGTGGGTAGTTGCACCCATGTTGTGCAATGCGGGCAGAGGTCAGAAGAGGGAGTTGGATCCCCTGGAACTGGAGTAATGAACGGTTGTTAGTCGCCATGTGGGTGTTGGGAATCCAACCCAGGTCCTCTGCAAGAGCAGTCAGTGCTCTTAACTGCTGAGACATCTCTCTGGCCCCAGATTTTTATCATTTTTAATTATGTGTATGTATACGTGAGTACCATGTATGGGAGTGCAGAAGCCAGAGGTGATGGAACCCCTAGAATTACAGGTGGTTGTGATCCACCCAATGTAGATGCTAGGGACAGAACTTGTGTCCTCTGCAAAAGTAGTATGTGCTCTTAGCTCTAAGCCATCTTGCCAGTACCAAAGAATGATGATTTTATGAGGACTGGGACTTATCCTAGGTTCATTACTTACATCATTTAAGAAAAACAAATTTTGCTATCATTTCAAATTTTGAAATTGAGATTAACTTGCTTACAACTAAGTGTTGAGTTGGGATCTGAATCTAGTTCAATTTGGTTCTGGGGCTGAGGATGTACTTGTTAGTAGAGTGCCTTCCTTAGCATGCACAAAGCCCTAGAGTCAATCTCCGGCAATGGATAACCAGGCATAATGGTATATGTCTATAATCCCAGCACTTGGGAAGTGGAGGCAGAAGGGTCAGGAATTCAAGGTCCTCGGCAGCCACAGAGAAGTCTGAGGCCAGACTCAGCTACATGAGACCCTGTCTCAAAGTAAAGAAATACACAAAAGATGAAAACACAAATCTGGTTCAGCCTGACCTCACACCCTGAGGTCTAGATCTCCACAGAGAAGTGTCCCATATCCCAGCTCAATAGACACAGACCCCAAATATTTCCAGGTGCGTTTTCTCAGCTTGGCCAATCAATGGCTAACTGGAGGCTCTCAGGCCATTTGGATCCTTTCTTCAAGTTCATGGACTGAGTTAAGTGTCTTTTCCCAATGAATTTTCATGTGACTCATAGCCAAGACTGCTGATCTAAGCACGGGATTTTATTGAAGTAGACTGAATGTTGGTTCCAGATGGGTCCTGCAGGAATTTTGCAGTACTGGAACTCCCCCAAGGATACATCACCCTAATAAATTGTGTTCCTTTTGCTTTTTGCTGGGCTTAGGCATAAGAGGATTGGGCCAGACCAATCATCCTGGTTTAGATGAGGAAGGAGAGAACAAGTTGGGGTCTCTCACTGTTCCCCTCCCCTCTCTGAGCAGAGCACAAGGCTGGCCAGCATCTCTTGGTCCTAAAGCGAAGTCTGAGCATCCCGGTGTTAACAAAATTCTCAGCACTCCCTGGGAAAATAAACCTTTATTTCAAAAATAAACTTGACTTGAGGTATCAGAAGATAAAAAGAGTTGGTCTGCAGCCAGCAACAAAACTCTGCAAAAAGATTGCAGTGAGCTTGAAATAGAGTTCTGGAGATCTCTTCAGAATTAGAACTGGGAAAGCAAAACTGCTCAGGCCACAGAAGGGCATGGTAGCCTGGCAGGGGTCCTTTGGGTTTTCTCTAAATAGTCTCTCATTTTTAAATATTTTTATTTATTTACTTTGCAGTATGGAGGATTTGAACCCAGGGCTTTACTCACACAAGCACTCTACCACTGAGCTATATCCCCAGATCATTTTTCATAGTAGTGTGACAGTCCGATAACTAGGCAGCAAAGAGCATTTGTACCAGTGTTGCTCTGGAAAAAATACAAGGACTAGAGTCCAAAGCACTGGATTCAAATTCCATTTCTACCACTTCACTGAGGTTCTTTGGACAGTTTACAAACTTCTTTTGAGTCTTAATTGATCTGCAAAATGGAGCAAACAGTAAATCTACCTAGGATGCTATGGGGAGAAATCAATGGGGTTTTTGTTTCCCCAAAGGGTCTAGCACTGTGTCTGGCACATAGTACATGCTCAGTTAAAGCTGGATTGTGGGTGGAGTCTGAGTTAGAGGAATACTATGAAAATGCTTCAAGTATCTCACTGCTCTATCACATAAGTAGTCAACTTAATAAGTCAGCTTATATTTTTAGGAGACATATATCAAAATATTTTATGGGTAAAGATGCATCATGCCTGCAACTTTACTCAAGTGGTTCAGATACAACATACACATCTATAGAGAAGGCTAGAAATGTATCTGTTCTCTATCATCAAAAGAGAACTCTATTATCTAACTAGTTTTCTGTATCTATACCCATCATACACAGCCACCTGTTCATCTACCATCATTTTTCTATATCAGTCATCTATCTATCTATCTATCTATCTATCTATCTATCTAAGTATCTTTCTATCTTATCTATCATCATCTGTCTATCTATCCATCCATCCTCTATATAACCTCGGTCTGTCTATTTTATCTACTCTCTATCTATCTATCATCTATCCATCGATCATCAGTCTATCATCTATCTTTCATCTATGTATCCTCTATCTATCTATCTATCTATCTATCTATCTATCTATCTATCTATATCTATCCTCTATATATCCTTGGTTTATCTATCATCTCTATGTGTCTATCTATCATCTATCAGCAACCTCACTATCTATCACTCATCTTTCTATAAGGCAAATATACTAAAATGCCAATGTTTGGGGGAATCTTAGTGAACATTATTTTTACTATTCCTATAACTTTTCTTCCACTATGAAATATGTCAAAATAAAAAGTAATTCCTGCTACATGACAAGGAGTGAAAAAGGAACTTCACAATATACTATCACCACATAATTCAGCCTCACACTAATGACCAGAGAAGAATCCTATGCGTATGCAAAGGGGAAGTCTGTAGAAATACTGAAACACTGAGTCTTGCTATGCAGTTCTGCCCACCCCAGTACTATCCCAAGGGTGCTGAACGCCTGTGGATTCCATACTGTGGGCATAGGCATAGTCGCCACAATCCCCAGCACACACACATCACCTTCCCTCCCTCTGTGCCCAGCAGTAAGCTGGTTGCTGGGCAGACTTTCTTTTCCAGACAATGAAACGCTGATCAGAGATAAAGTTTCAGAGATCACACACATGCAGCATGGAGAGAGAAAGCCAGTGCTCTCTGACCAGGAGGCCTGTTTCCAGTCAGGCCCTTAGAAGCCATGCAACCTAGGGCAAATGACCTCAGCTCACCTGCTATTGGTTTGCAAATTCTTTTTGTTTGTTTGTTTTGAGACAGGGTCTTCAGGTAGCCCAGGCTGGCCTTGAACTCACAGAGATCACAGCCTCTGCCTCCTGAGTGCAGGGGTTAAAGGCATGTGCCACCACACCCAGCCCATTTGCAAATTCTTAAGTGCTACATCTTTGGTTCTCATTCCAGCCATTCCAAAGATATACAATTGTCAGGTATGTTCGAGTCTTCCAAATTACAAGAATAAATAATATAATCTAAAACTTTATAACTGACATTTTTCCATGGTGTATAGGATAACATCGCAGGAGGAATGGAGCAGCATACTGAGTTTTTAATACTGAAGCATTAAATGCTTTTGTGTAGGGGTGTGTCTTTATGGAGGGGTATGGCACATTTTGTGTTTATGTAGAGGTCAGAAGTCAAGATGAGGTATCTCTATTGCTACCTTACTTTTATTTATTTATTGACTTTATTTAATGTGTCTGAGTGTTTCTCTCTGTATAAGTGTACCTGTGTGTGTGTGTGATGCTCACAGAGGCCAGAAGAGGGCATCAAATCCTCTGGAACTGGAGTTACTGATGGTTGTTATCTGCCATGTGGGTGCTGAGAACTAAACCTGGGTCCTCTGCAAGAGCAGTCAGTACTTTTAACCACTAAGCCATCTCTCCATCCCAACTCTTATTTTTTTGAGACAGGGATCTTCTCTTCGCTGCACCTGGAGTTCTCTTATTTGGATAAATTGGGTGGCCAGTGGGTATCGGAAATCCTCCCATCTCTGTCCCTCTGGCCCTCAAAGCTGGAAGTATGGACATATGCCACGGGCCACAGGTTTTATGTGGGTGGTTGGGATTCTAACTCAGGTCCTCATGGTTCTGTGGCAGGCTCTTTACCAATGGAACCATCTCCTCAGCCAGCCTAAAGTAAATTTTTAAAAAGATGTATTCCTAAGTACTCTTTGGAGAAGCTGTTGGAGAAAGAGAAGCTTTTCCAAAATTTGGAGTCTAATTCCTTCAGGAGAGAAGTCCATTTTCTCCTCTAAAACTTTCTGGTACCACTATAGGACTAGAGCAAGGAACTGAGAGGCCCCTCGCTGTGATATGCTCTCAACTTAAGGCAGGCTTGCCAATTCAAGTTTTGTTTCACTCACTGCCTGGTAATTAATTATCACTTAATAAACATTTCTTTTGGCAGTTGCTGTCCTAAGACATCAGGACAGGACCTGTGCCAGCTGCACCCCCCAAACCTCCCAACAGAAATGGCAAGAGCCGGCCATAGCTCACAGATCTCTTCCTGGACTTGGGGATCCTACCCAGCAGGACACAGGGGTGACTGCTCAGACTTCACCCAGCACTGCTCTGAGGACAGGCAGGATTCTTGGTGGCAACTCTGATCTTCTGCCAGTCCCTGCTAAGCATCTCCTGGCCGTCTTCCTCCATCCTTGGCTACCACACACCGACCACTCCTGCTAAACCGCAGGTGGACACACTTTGGGCTGTGAAAAGATTCATGTACTATGATGTCCGTGGCTGGAGGTTAAACATGGATGCTCTGAAAGGAGCTGGACCCAGTGGCGTAGTCCTGGACTCCCAGCACTCTGGAGACTACGGAAGGTGGATTGTGATTTCAAGGCCAGAGTATGCTACATAGCAAGACCCTTTTCAAAGGAAGGAAGAAAATGGCATTAAAGTTTAGCCAAAGCTGTTGTACTTAATACCAGACCACACATATAACCTCCTTACAATTTGATAATGAGACCCTTAAGCTAGGAACAGAGTTTACCTGTGTGGTGCTTGGCAGCCCATGCTAAAGGACTAGTCAAGTGCCTTGGAAGACAGCAGGATGGGGCCCAAGATATAGATAGGACAAGTTTGGCAGTAGAAGAGGCTCCCCAAACGAAGCAGAAGCCAACCAGGCCTCAGGCTGTGTGGGAGACTGAAGCTCTCTGCCAAGGACATTTCTGCTGATATCAGCAAGTCTGGCATGGAGAAAACCCCCACCTTCCTGCATAGCTTGTCTCCAGCCACCTGCACACCTGCACACCTTGGTGTCTCCCATGACAGCATTTGCATCAGAGCAAAATGGGCTGGAGTGGCAGGCGGATTCCTAATTCTAGCCATGCAAGAGATGAGCTCTGTGATCTTGGACAAGTCCCATTGACTCTCAGAGTCTCAGCTGCCTGACCTGTACCATGGGCATAATGGTACAATCTCACCCAATGATGGCACAAAGGGAAACACCTGCATAGTGACAGCATTGCAGAATACTTTTTAGCGACCCTGTCCAAAGGAGCGGGCTGTCTACAGGAAGATGTTGGCTGATCAAAACAAGATGTACATCTGCCTTGTTTGTATTCATATGCTTGTTTATTTGTTATTATTTGTTTTGCATTGCTGGGGCTCAAAACCAGACCTTGTGCGTGTTAGGCAAGCACTTGGAGGTACATCCCCAGCACAGTAGCAATGTAGTTAGTATTGCTAACATTCCCATTATGGATGTGGTAACTGAAACTAACAGATTTTTGTGATAGCTGTTTTGAGCACTTCACATTTGTGAAAACCTCCTTATTTTGAAATTAAACATTCACAGGATGTTGCAAAGATAGCAGAGGCCCCTGTGGGCCCTTTAGTTCCCTCCATGGTTCTCTCTTCTTATAGCCCAAGTGCATTAAAGTGCTGCTGAGGTTCCAGGCTTCACACACACACACACGCACACACACACGCACACACACACACACACACACACCTACCCTCAGGTGCACAGCTCAAAACTGGAGCTGGACCCTCTAGGCTGAGTCACGGCCTGGTTGGAGCCATGAAAGGGTTGTACTGGGATAAAGGAATATAGAGCAGTACCCTGGAGAGGCTGTTCTAATCTTCCGACTGAGATTTATGAGACAAGACAATTCAGATTCACTGACACGCTCAGGAAAGCAAAACCCTACCCGGTTTTCACAGACCCTGCCAGTGAAGCTTGGCCAAGTCACTTCATGGCCCTACAAACTGTTAACTGGGCTCTGGACGCTGCTGGGCTTCCAGTTACCAGCTGGGCACTTGGTGATGAAAGGTTCTCTGGTATTACAGTCCCTCAGGTTCCTCAGCCCTTCCTCGCACTCTCCATTCCAAGCCACCATCTCTAGGGCCAGCAGAGCCGTGTGGCCAAGTCTTCCTGCCCCTTCTCCACTCCAGCTTGTGAAATCGGAAAGGAAAAAAGCTCCCACATTTCTGACTGCACTATGTATTGGATGGGAGTTATTTCATCAATCATTAACATCCTTCTATGAGAACCAGTTCCCAAGAACAAGGAAACTCGATCCTCTTCTCCAGCTAGGAGACCGCTTACAAACCACACTAGCCACACAAAGTCACTGGATACAACATCTTCTGAAGGCCTGACAGAGTTGCTTTCTTTTCTCTTGGGCATGATGCCCCAGCTCCCAGCTCCTTGAAGACAAGTCAGCATGTCAAGTATCCATTTCTGCCGTCTCCCTGCTCCTTCTTCAGTGCTCACTGGAAGACCAAGGATCTATATAGCAAGGATGCCTGTGGGTGGTACAGCAGGCTAGCCTGTTCCAGGGTCTGGTGACACGCTCTGGTGTCTAAGCAAGATTAACAGCAAACACACAGAATTGTATTCTTTAGAAAAAAATAAATGTTCTCTCTGACCCTCAAACAAAGATCTTTACAGAAAAGAGCTCCCTGCTCAGTTGCGTGAAGGGGAAAGGTTAAATGTGGACAGAACACTAATGTATAAGCAGTTTCTTCGTTTTCTCATGGGGATACTTAAGCACCTCAGTATGTTTCCCCAAGAGGTAATCTATTATATTTTGTCCAATTTCTTCCTCCAAGAACTGAATCAATTCGTGATGTAATGCCCAGGGGAGAACAATCTTTTGGAAACAGTATCTTTCTGGGGACAAGGTTGAGGAAAACATCTTAATATTGTTACAGCTTTTGGCCCTGTGGTTCCAGCTCTTTGCTGCTGGATGGCAGGGCAGGAAAGGGGAAGGCAGAGAAATGTCACAAGGACTTCCTTGGAGAAATGTCGACTAGGATGTTTACAGGACAGCTACGGCACTGGGCACACATTGTGGGACAAGCTGAGAACACTGCGTATTCATGTCAGCTTCTAATGTAAACAGAGCTTCTTCTGGATCCTTCTCCACTCTTCACCCTCCAAATGCATTCTATTAGAGTGATAAATCACCCATCATTTGAAGACAAGTGGTGTAATTTTTGAGCTACGGACTCAATGGCTTCCCTAGCTAAACTTCTATATGAACAGCCTGTAAATGTATCGATGTCCTGACTTTCTAAAGCACCACAGGGCTAGGTGGAGGCAGTAGTTGAAGAGAACCGTGTATGTGTAGCACATACACACATACACACACACCCCACCCTCAGGTGGTTCAGGCTTTCCCCTCGCTTACTACCTCAGTGGCTTCTGTCTGGTTCTTAATCTAAGAAAGAGCATACCATTCATTCTGAACCTCCAGCCAGGACACAGGACAGTGTCTCAGGTGCCTGTGTGTTTTACTACAGTGCAGGATGCAAAACACGGAGCAAACAGAGAAAAATCTAAAGGGAAGGACAAAGCCTCAATTAAGGTGATGAGTTTTATTTATTTAAAGGAAAAATAGGTTATTTTTGAGGGGAAAGAAGCAACAGAGGGATTTGCATAAATGGCTCTAATTTGGAGGTCAATTATTTTTAAATCCCCAAATAAAGTTTACTTGATTAAAAAGGAATCCTGCAGCTCTCAGAGGGTTAAAAAAAAAAGGTATAATTTGGATGATCAAACCACAATTCCAATTAGCCCCATGTTACTAAAAAATTCGATGCATGCAATACATTTAAGTTTGAGTGCTAAGAACTTAAAGGGACATTTTGAAGTTGAAAGTGTTTTATTCCAAGAACTCTTTGGTATCCCTTACTCTCCTTTTGAATCTCACAATCATGTCTGTTTAGACAGCTAAGCACTAAAGGCCTCAGCAAACCCATGCATGACAAACCACAAAAAACCAAACCCCACTCATTAAAAACGATTTGTAAGTCTGGAAGACCTCAGTTGGGCTAGTGTTAGAATGTAACTGGACTTTGCAGTTTTGAAAGTAGGAGTCCTTGCATGAATATGCATTGATTTTATGATGCAAAATGCAGTTTCATCTGTAGTCTATTACACGGAGAGTTAACAGCCAATGGAATGATTCGATACTTCTCCATTCACACAAATGTTTGATACTATTCTGCAAAATACCCAGTGAAAAGTTAAGGGAACATCGGCTGGGTAAGTTGAAGACTTTCTTGCCACTATGAGAGACAGACCAGGCTTCCAAATTTGTTTCAATATATCTTGGTTAAGACACAAACCGAGAGCCCATGGACCCTAAGAAACCATAAATCCAAAGTTATTATTGTGATTAATAATAAACATATTTTGTCAGGGTCATGAAGCACGATGGCACATTATAAAATGAATTATCTTTATTCTGTACAATACTTTCTCCCTGTGGAGGCAAAGGGATACTTAAGGCAAGTAGGGGTGGCTGGAGTCAGTGTACAATGTTGGGGTTGCATCATAAAAGAACCATTGATGCTTCTTAGAGGGGATTCTTTGGGGGGCACAGAAGGCTACTATCAAGGGGCCTTTAGTGCATATTTGCTGAGTCTGATGGCCTTCGAATTCTCAGATTCTTAGTGGTTTCTAGATGTTTAAATACTTAAATGCAAGCATTTATCACCCTTTGGGGACCTCTGCAGAATTATTTACATTAGGAGTTAGTATTATCAGAGAGTTCATTTTTAAAATATTAGCAAAAGTAGTCTAGTTAAAAGTTTTACCACAAATGCAATTCCTTAAGACAAATCTCTAACTTTTAAGAAAAAACGTCACCTGCAAGCTGTAAACATGTGCATTAATTTTCCCCATGGTGTTTGCTTTGGCTATGACCTCCTCAAATATTCACTTGAACAAGGGCTAAAAATTGTCAGACCAAATTCTTGTTCAGAGAGCTGAACTCTGCTGCCAGTTTGAGAGAAACACACGTCCAGGTTTAGGGAATCTGTTGTGTTTGTTTTGGCTATGACATAGGGCAGAACGGTTTCCATCCCATTCGAATGCATTCAAGAGTTTGAAATATTGCACAATAAAAGCCATTCATTATATCTGTCTCCATTCCCTTCCAAAAACAAAAATGGCTGCCCAGTTCCAAATCTACACAGGGGGCAGGAAGAAGGAGGCAGAGGGTCACTGGAAACCACCCAAGACTAACACCAGGTTTTTCAGGTTTGAGTTAGGGAATATTTCTGAAATCTTCATTCTCAATTTATACTTTCAAACAAGAAAAAACACTATCAGTCTCCCTGGGTTATTTGCACTGTTGTGAACAACCAGAAAATGGAAATAGGTACACTATATCTGTTCAAATATTAGGCAGAAGACCATATGAATTATCTTCTGAAAAACCTTCTTAATTTTATGCAGAACATGATCCCTCTATTTGAAGCAGACGCCTGGAAGGGTCTCAAGAACACCCAGTGCTGTTTCACAGGCACCTCATGGACCTTCGGAGTTGACGCTTACTTTTATCTGCGAATAGCACCCAGAACAATATCAGAACACTGGAAACATAGTTTGGTTCTAAGAAGGAACACCTGTAACTAATCAATGCTCAAGATAATGGAATATCTCAAAGTGGCAGAGCTTATTATGTGGGCTGAACAAGGCCATAAAAGTCGATTACTGGATGTAATAGCTATCTTTAATTTCAGGGTTCACAAACTTCGATTTACATGTAAGGATTAAGAAATCCGAATTTCCTCCCATCTAACCCTAAAATGCTAGCTGCTTGCATCCCTGTAGACCATTTTTATCACACAATGTAAACTATTTAGTCTTTTAAACAATTTGGAAAAATGAGGAATAAAAAACTTACACAGCACTGCAACTGGTCACTGGAAATTGTTATGATGAAACCCCAACCAGCCTTTACAAAACACGAACTTCTGTTTAATACTCATGTTCATTTATTTTTCCTTTGCATGTATGACATAATGTTTCAAGTATCAAAAAATACAAACAGTTCCAGAAAACACTTGAATCTCAATTTCTCTAATATTTCCAAAACCATTCCCATTCACTCATTAGGATTATAACCAGACTAAAAATATCTCATCTTGGTTGAAGACGTGGTAGAAAAAAAATCCATGTCCACTGAATGGCAGTGATTATTCATCTTCTCACTTAAGCAATGTTTCTGCTATATCAGTTTCATTTCTTAAAAAAGCATCAAGTTGTTAGTCCACAGCAAGCTAACATCAGTCCATTCTGAGCCTGGACTGAATGTGTAGGCTCCCAGGGAAGCTGGCTTCCTGGTCTCTAAAAGGGAGTACAGGTTTGGGTACAGTGGAAGGCCTCAGATAGATTTAATTAACCTTTTGCTTCTATTGGCCTCCATTCCATCTCCCCTCACCAACAGAAATGGTGATACAAATTCACAGCAAATGGGGGGTAGGGAAACTTTCAGGATGCTGTGATATTGATAAGTCCAAACAAAAACCTGCCCATATGATTTTAAAACAGGTGTCAATGTAGCTCTGCTTTTCAATAAAGGAAGTGGGGTGATTTCCATTCAAACAAACACAACACCTTCACCTCTTGGAACACACAGAAATTAACTCAAAGTACACAGAAGACTCAAGTGAGAAATATAACCATAAAACTTCTAGAAAATCTTTGTGCCCTTGAACTTATGGAAGAATCTTTTTCCTTTACCTTTTTGAGATAGCTCAGACTAGCCTGGAACTCACTAAGTATCCTAGGTTGGCTTTGAATTCTCAGTCATTCTCCTGACTCAGCCTCTCCAGTGCTTGGATTATACACATGAACCACATACCCAACTATTCTTATGATACAAAAGGCAGGGACCATTAAAGGAAAACAAACAAAAAAAGATAAATTCAACTTTAGCAAAATGAAAATCTTCTTTAAAGGATAATACTAAGGAAATGAAGTAGTCATGGATTGGGGAAAAGTATTTATAAGAAAAATACCAGTAAAGGATTTATATAAAACATACAACATGGTCTGACGATGATAACAACAAAAATCTTGGGTAAGACATTTGAATAAAACAGACCTATGAGTGGCAAGTAAGTCTTAAAAAATGCTCAACACTACCAGTCACCAGGAAATACAAATCGAGATCCTATTTCTTAAGTATTTATCCAAGATGAATGAAACCTCTTATCTGTAAAAAGAACTACACATGAACACAATAAAACATTATTCATAACAAAAAAAACCTTCAATAATCCAAAAATCCAGAATGGAATGCTCAGCAGTAAACGGGTACCAACCACTTACAAAATGCAACAGGGATGAACCTCAAAAGCACTGTTAAAAAAAGGCACTGATTATATACGACTTGAACCCATCTCTATAACATCCTAGAAAAGGCAGAAAATACAAGAGAAATTGGACCATAAGTTGTGAAGGACTGGGCCGGGGGAGTGGAAATGCTCCCTTACTTGGCTGTCAGAGGGGTACATGATGATCCACATTTCCTCAAATTCAAAGAGTATGCTCAAACTGAGCTTTCAGTTTAAAGCATGAGTGAGGCACTATCCATCATCTTCCCTTTGTGCCGGCCCCAGGCCGCACCCGTATTCTGAAACTACAGTCACGGAGGTGAGGAAGAAAAATATGCACAGAACAGTCTGATGTGACAGGAGACAGTGGAAGATGCAGGTATGTGGCAGTGGGAGCTCTTGGTTAACATCTGCAGGTGAGAGAGCTCGGCAGCGATCTGAACTCTGTTCCTGTCCTTTCCACAGAAGCCTGGACTTCATTTTCAGCAGCAAAAGGAGACAACTCACACTTATGACTACCTACATTACAGATGCCCGAAATATGCCATTCTAATGCAGGGCTGAGAGACTCACAGGGTACCAGGCTGATCACAGTAAGACTGAAGTCAGTCACGGTATTCTGTGGAATATACAAGTTGCGGACTGGCACATAAACCAATCATATGAGGCACACTTGATGTGCATCAGAAGTCTGGACAGCGCATGCCAGTTAAGATTTTGTATGGAAGGCTGTAGGGAAGGTGAGCTATATGTTTGCGTGGGGAGGTAGAGGAAGAAAGCTGTTGATATTTCTTTTAAATTATGTACTATTCTCTGCCTTCTTCATAGACCCTGATCATTCTGTGATAAAAACAAGTTAAAAAAAAAATAGGGGAGAGGTAAGAATGGCCCTGGCCTTTAGATTCTGCCCGGGGAAGGGAAACGCCAGGTGCCACACTGCCATCTTCTGGAAGAAATGAGACTGCAGGGACAAGGACAGCATGGGAGGGAAGCGTTCGAAGGGAAAGCATCTGGTTTACTTCTGAAAACATAAGGTAAGGCAAGGCAAAAGTTTTTTCAACTCATGTTTTCAAGCTAACCATTCATAAAAAGTAACATATTAGTAAAAACTGACACCAAAAAAAGAAGGCACGATCAAATACAGAAACGAACTTTTCACAAATACAAGGAAGACCTGGCAGACAGAATACAACTGGAAAAGTGGTTGTATTTTTAACTGTAGGTGCTTGAAAATGAGAACAAGTTTACATCTAAAAAACCAAGTTAAAAACTCACAGATCAAGTCTTCCCTCTGCATCAGCACTTCCGAGAAGGACTGCTGACAGCCAAGTACAGCTGAGTCACACTTTTCCATGACATTGAAAGACAAATATTCAACAATTTTAAACCTTCATCCCGAATAAGAGAACTACTAAAACTGTTTTTAAAACATGCTTCTAAGCATTTTTTCCCCCTTTTAAATTACCCAAACCAAAAAGTCAAAATAAGTTAACTCTGTTTTCTTTGGGGGAGGGGAGTTTTTAGTGGTACTGATTTGGTGACCACAAATACAGAGCAGAAAAGTCCATAAATAATTTACATGTAAAGATAAAAGAAATTTTTAGACAATCCACCCTTCAGCAGAAGGAATTGGGGATCACTTTGCGTGTTAATGTAAAATACATTAGCCTTTCCCAGCAGGAGCTCCAGACCCGGTGGTGCCAAGGCAGTAACAAATAGTCTCCACCTCGGAGGGGGAAATGGGCCGCTCAGCGGGAGCTTTCTTCCCTGTTGTGTTATTTATAGGGAGCTCTATTTGTTAACATGTTTCTGCTATCAGGGGGAGGAGAGCCTAGTGATTTAAAGGGTTTCTGGGACCATTGTTTAATGATAAGATGATTTATATACATTCACACATTCCAGATATACAGCAATCACCAAAAAACTAGAGAACGCTACAAAAGCTTAACTAAGAGGGACCATGGCAAGCAACAGCACTGGGTATTAGGAAACAGAAAGTTTCAACTGCTGGAAAATGCTGTTAGAAGAAATCAGTCGGTGTCCTACCAGCATGCCTCATGTAGATAAACAAATTTTCTAGAATACCTTTCAGTTTCTACTTAAAAAAAAAAACTAAAACTTTAATGAGTGACAGCAAATTAAATCCCAAGTTGCCTGTGATTAAACTGAGAATCTTTTTAAAAATCAAAGACCAATCTCTACCTCCTACCCAACACAGAACAGTTTTGAATAATTTCAGTTATTTCTAAAAATCACATAATTTTATAACAGTAGATCAATAGAATTCTGGTCAATGAAGGAATTTTTCTGCGATTTTACATAGGAATTCATTTAACTACCAGAGTAAAACTGATTTGAGATACACACGGCAAATCATCAAAGCTTGTCTTCAATTTATCTAGAGGCTGTTTACCTAGAGGGTGTTTCTAACAATGAAACCTATCCTTTCAGTGGTAAATATGTACTTATGTGAAATAAAAATTCAGACCTACGTTGTTGGGTCTAAAAAGAATCCTTTTAGCAAAAGACTAACAAAAGCATTTAGCATTTGGGGGAGAACATTATGTAATAGAATGTTTTCCTTTTGAATGGCAAAGAAATTAACTTCTATTTAAAAGTCATTTCAACTCAAATGATTTTATTAGAAATGTGTAAGGCACTGAAGTTACACAGGGATGGGACCCAGACGGGAAGAAGCTGGATATCTTCCTGTCAAGAGCCAAGCCCAGTGGGGCGTGTTAGCTACGGCTTCAGTTCTCCTCCTCCAGCCCTCTGAGGGCAGCTGAGAGTTTGCTGCCTTCTTGAGAGGCTGTTTTCCTGAAGCCTGGGGGCTTCATGGTACTCTGAGTATTGTTGAGTGTAGACCCACAGAAGCTCTTCCTCCTCTTCCCAGGTAGCCTGGAAGCATCTGCCTCTCTGCCTGAGAGGCAGGGAAAGGTACCCAAATTCTGTCCAGAGGAAACAGTTTCTTTTTCGGAGGACACACTCTGATATTCTCTACTATCTAATGTGCATATGGTTCTCCTTTTGGTTTTCTGAGAAGTGGAAGAACATGGAAGCGTCATCCACACAAGCCCTGTGTTCCCCAAGTCTCCATGGAGCCTTGTGCTGCGTCGCACTTTGGTTTCACTGTTTGCTCTCTGAAAGCCTTGCTCTATGGTGTCAGATAAATCTTTATACAGCTGAGAGTTTTCCGAGTTGCTTTTGACAGGGCTTCCCACCCTGCAGGAAGACGCGTGACTCCCATTTTGTTCCCAGTGTGAACACTGACCATCACAACAATGCACGGCCCCTCTTCCGAGCTTCCTTTCTCCACCACTCACAGCACTGCCGTTTTCTGCAAACTTCCCTCCTGAACTCTTGACAGGGCTTGTGGGTTCTTTTCTGTTTCCAGCTAGGACATCTGAACAATCCAGCTCCTCAGAGTCAGACACACAAGGGCCACACTGCAGTGTCCCCTTTGCAGCTGAGTGCTCGTTCTTCTCACACTTCACATTCACACTTTCTGAAATTTTAAGGATCTCACAAAGATTTTCTGTATTTTGACCAGCACAGGAAAATTCCTCTGGGACACACACAGACTTTGGACTATCTGACACAATGTGTCCTCTGGTCAGAGAAGCACAAGGCATGTGACTGTTTTCACTCCTCCTCTTGGTGTTGGGCTCTTTTGCATTTTCCAGCTTCCTGTCTGCCCTGGGGTCACTGCTGGTGTCCTCAGTGTCCCTGCTACTTGTACTTG
Organism: Eospalax fontanierii; assembly: GCA_035773235.1. Classification (NCBI taxonomy): domain Eukaryota; kingdom Metazoa; phylum Chordata; class Mammalia; order Rodentia; family Spalacidae; genus Eospalax; species Eospalax fontanierii. Next base: position 53,022,982 of record CM069542.1, on the reverse strand, counting down.
GCCCTCCCTCGGAAGAAGCTGTGACAGGGATGCAAGAGCAGCACAACGGAGATGCATCAGACTCATCAGACCCTGCATGGTCAGGCAGATCTACATTCGGAGGCAAGAGTCTCTTCCTTTTCATTGGAGTCTCCAGAGGAAGCATGTCTTCCAGTTTCCCAGTTAAGCTGAAATCACCTGTGGGTGCATAAACAAGTTTAAACTGAATCACAATACAAAGGGATAATGCAAAGGCTAATAAATAAGCAGGCTCTGGATTATAAACTGCGCCTATCACAGTGTTTTGGGCTTCCAGAAATTACAAATGCTACACACTTCCTGTCCTCAGCTCTTCGATCTTCTCCAGTCCACAGATGAAAACGGGTGCAACGCATGAATTCATAAAGTACACAACCTCAGACCATGAAAACAAGCGCCCAGTATCTTAAACTGCTTCTTTTTCTCTAAGCACTCCCCATACTACAAAGTCCGCCAGCAAGAGACAGCCACAGTTCCCATTCCCTGAGTAACAGGCAACATCACGCTTCTCAAACTTTTCTACCAATGTCTTTCTAAAGCAAGATGGTGGAAATCGGAATTCTGGGGTGTACAAGGACATAGCAGCTAAAAAGCACACAGCTGTCTTTTCCTGTGTTTAAGAATTCCCATAAAGTACACTGTAGATAGTCATGTGTCGTGATCCTAATGCCCAGCCCTTCCTCCTCAGTCTCTGACTAAGGTTTGTCCTCCAGGCAACAACGCCACATGTAAATTTTCATGTGTTTGTAGTACTTCACAGATGAAAAAAAAAAAAAATCACCAGTAAGGTTTAGGACTGGTAGCTAACATGTACTACAGGAATTCAATGAGGATGATTGGAAATCTCAATGCTTATAGATACTATTACCTAAGATAATGTTTTCAGTTGGCCATTCAAATGGCTATAAGAGATATTTAAATTAAATCAAAATTGGAAGGTATACAAAATATAAGCTGAACCTAAAGTTAAGGTCAAGGTCTACAAACAAACATTATCAGCTGGGCTGATATATAAAGTTATAACTTTATAACTTTAAAACTGGTATTGATAGATTTTTTTCATCTTTCAACACTAGAGAAAAAGGTGGTGGTGAGGAAGTGGCACAGACAGACAGATGGAAAGGGGCTGAGCTGCCTTAAACCCTCTTAGCACTGACAAGAATGACTATAGGGAAAAACCCCCCAAACCTACTTAGGTAGTCAAAGTGTTTTCCTGCATGAAAGCAGTAACACAGTAACATCTTAATAGATAAAAGAGAATTAAGGCCAGATTAAAAAGCTGTAGAGGTAGCAGGCCTCCTGTCCCAAAGTATGCCACAAGAGCCAGCAGGAGCAAAAGAGTATGAGCCAGGTACGTGGAACTCTGGGTGTTGTTCATTTAAACTCTTGCTCTATCTCAAGGTGAGAAGTCTGCAGAAGCCAAGAACCTACAGTGGCACGTATTTCATTTATCTTGATTCATCTGTTATGAACCTTGTAGAGCACACCACATCAGGCTAAGGCCACATGATACTTGACAAAGATAGTGACCTTAAAATGATTGTATACAAAAATCAACATGCCAAATGGAGCCCATCTTTATAATATTATCAGTATGAAAACTCAGTTTAAACTTGTACATTACACAGGGTTGGCTGTGGTGGCACAAGCCTTTAATCCCATTGCCGGAGAGGCAAAGGCAGGCAGATTGCTAAGAGATGGAGGCCAATCTGGGATGGTCTACATAGCGAGTTCCAGGCCAGCTGGGGCTACTTAGTGAGACAGTTGCCTAAAATAAACAAATACAAAAACCAAAACAACCAACCAACTTGGATCAGAAGCAACTGGAACTTAAGTTTTACTAGCATAGATATAAACAAACTTGGTCTCTGTTTGTAAACATAACTTTCAAGGCAATCAAGATCAGTTTATAAATATTTCTAGAATATTATAAGTGCAAGAAAATGTTACAGGGCAGGATTTTCTATTTGCTTATTTTAGTTTAAAAATATTTTTTTTGGTTACCAACTCTTAAGGTATGTCTATTACTAAGCTATCACCTTGTTCACTTTAGTGTTTTTTTACTTATTTTATGTGTATGAGTGTTTTCCCTGCATGAATGATGTTAAATGTACCATGGGTACAATGCCTGTAGAGGCCACAAAAGGGCATCAGATTCCCCCAGGACTGGAGTTATGCACAGCTGTTAGCTGCCATGTGGGTGCTGTGAACTGAACCCAGGTCCTCTGCATGAGCAGCCAGTCCTTTGCCTGTTGTCCCCCTAGCTCCCATTTTGTTCACTTTAACGATGAACCCCTCAACCTAATATTCACCTTAACAAAAAGCAGATGAATAAGTTATTCCTCATGAAATTAGATGTAAAATCTTGTCTTTTAGGTTTTCTGACAAAAGGATCCAGAATTTCATAAGATTCTGAAAAAGCCAAGCCTCCCACCAGTTACAAACTATCACTTCCTTTACCCCCCAAATTCTCACTGTAACAAAGAATTGAGTATCCCGCCCTCCAGCTTTAAATTCAGTTTTTTCACAGTGAATGGGAAAGGGAAGGAGAGCGAGTGGAACAAGTGGAGGGACCAGGGCAAAGCACCTGGGTACATCCTTCGAAGGCCAGCAACAGAAGGGGTCGTCTCAGAAACTTCAGGCAGCTCAGGAATAGGACTCAGGAGGGGCTTCTTGGATGCAATATCTCGTTCCCCATATAAGGATTTCTGAACGCCTTTCTTTCCCTTTCTTTTTGTCTTTCTGCAACCTTTATAAACCTAGAAAGATATATATTAAGGCATTGTAATTAAGAATGAGGTAGCATCGTGTTCAATTCTGACCCTTTGTTAATTTTTAAAAGACAACTTTTACAGGAAAAACAAGATCAATTACTCCATCCAGAAAATTGGGCTCAAATGCCACAGATAAGAGTAAGATGATTAATGTAAAGTCAGACAGAATATGAAGTCAAACTCAGCTCACAAATTACACACAGCTCTCTCTATTTCCACGAAGCCTTTGCCAAAGTGAGAGACAGGTAGGTAAATAAAGATAAGATGCTGTAGAGTTGGACAGAACTAATTCAGGAGAAACTGGTGACTAGGTATGATAACTCAAGATTAATCTAGATGAATTTTCCACTGATGTGCCATGGAAGGCTGTTTTCTGTTCCCTGGCTTGCATAGAAGCACTAAGATAATATTGGAAGGTAACACAAATCTGGCTGAACTTATGCAAACAATAAATGACTTAATCTTGGTTAAAATAAAAGAGGTCACATGGACTTGGGGTATAGCTCAGTGGAAGAACAAAGAAGGCCGTGGGTTTGATCTTTAGCACTGTGAAAGAAAAACATAAGAGGCTACAATAAGGAAAATGACTTTTAAAAAAATGAATTCCCATAAAAACTTTAAAAATGCTCAAATAATGTCTGGACTGCAGGATTTAATTCTGGATGTCCTATCAGCTGAGATAAAACTGAGAAAGTTTTATTTAAAAAGTTTCACATAGAAAAGACTTTAGGAACATTCAAACATACAGTGAAATACAAGAAAGATTGTTTAGAACAAAGAAATGAAAAATACACACAAATTTCCAACATAAGACACATGTTGACAGTTACTGCGTTTAGAAAGTGGACTGCGTGTGAATATTTATGCTACTTAATGCCAGGTAACAATACACATGGGCATATGTGTGAGAATAAAAGTAAATGGGATGTGGTCTTTAAGAAGCTCCTGGGCTATAAGCACATGGCTACTATACTTAAGACACCATGCCAGACTGCAGGCAGGCAGAGAAGACAGTGCCTAGCTGGCAAAGTGTTCAAGACAAGAAGTACAGAAAGCATGTCCCACACACTCCAATCTTGGGACAACTGTCTTGGCCAGCTGTGGAGGTAGAGCAGAGAAGGGCTTTAGGAAGAGAAGGAAACAGTGTTTGCAGGTACTCCAACACAGGCCACACATGGCTGCTGGAATATATGGCCCTGGCCTGCAGGCAGGAGCAGCAGCCAACACAGCACAGGGCCCTAGAATACAGTGAGTCCAGTGAAAGTAGTGTTACCTACATGCTAAGGTGGAATAAACAACTGTGAGTTTCTACTGGATAGCTTACAAGACTTAGATAAAACTAACAGTGTGAAGGAATGGGTGAAATTCAGATACACAGAACTGTCTGTTCCTTGAGGTATCTATAGATAACTTATAAAAACAAAGCCAAACACCACATTCCATGCAGAAATAATTTTAGAACTCTACAAGATGAATGTTCCCCTTGGTGATATGCAATATACATTTAACATAAAATTCTGTGAGAAATTCTCAGGATAATCTCTATACATATAAGGAAAATGCTGGGTTAAATATTTTTCCATTAAAACGTCTTTTCATGGAACATCTGTTGATACTCGATGGAACTGAGGAGGAAATGCTGGCTTGGTGGAGGCCAAAAGAAAAGAAATATTTTAAGGTACGGTTCATAGATGAGTTGTGAAAGAGAAACATTTGGTCTCCAGGTTCAAACCTTATGTTTCACTTAACTGCCAAGAGATACCAACTGAATACCTCATTCACCTCTGCAGAATGGGGGCCACAGCAGCTCACTCTCAGTAGGCTATGATTAAGTATAGAGTTTGAATACGAAACAATTAACATGAGGCTTTACCCATACTAAGAACTAGGTGCTTGCGATTCTTACTTTTCTAAATTCTTTTGTTACTTTGAGAACAGAGAAAAATACCTTAAGAAAATCCTGAATTGTTAAATAAAAAGGTGTGGTACAGTGTGTTGGTATGTATGTTCACTGTGAAATGGCTCCATCAAGCTAGAACATACCTGTGAGCTCACAATATGAATGACGGACTGAGTGCATGAATGAATGGCAAAGGAAATGAAGTTCTGCCAAGCTTATCTGAAGTCCGCTACAAGTGACTGAAGAACAAAAATTCTGTTTTAAGGTCATGAGCCAATATACCAGCAAAACCACAACAGGTCTATTTGTTCTAAAAATATATCTAGCAGTGCTGATCTTGCTCAAGGATCAGCAAAGACTTAAAAGCTGGTCAAAATTTGGATTTACCTTGGTACAAAAGCCTTCTTTATTATGTAGTAGCAAGAGACACACATAAATGATTAGAACCCTGGGGGAAGCAGGGATCTGGAAACAGGAGAGGCTGGCTTAGCACCTGGAGTGGAGAAAGGACAGCTGAAGGGACTGGTCCTCCAGAAATGCATTCATTTGCCTTCCAAATCAGGCAAATCAGGGAAGGAGGAAGAAGGCAGAAATAAGTTTATCATTTGCCTTATTTGCATAATTATGACTTAAAATGTTTAAAATAAAATAGGCTTAAAATAATCACCTAATAAAATGGCCAGGTGTGTTGTCATGTTCATGTAATGAGGGGGAGGGGAGGGAGAGAAGGGTCTCTGGAGCCCAGGAGTTTAATGTGGGCTTGGGTCAGCCATACGAACTGTAAAGGAGAGTTGACAATGATAGAGCATGTACCTCTAACTCGAGGCTGGTCTTCTGGACGCTTCTATCTTTAGTTTGTGTAGTCTCCCTTCTCTTAATGCTATACTTCTAACTTTTTAAAATGTAAAATATCAAATACTCCAAAACAGTGAGTAGACTGAATCCCATACACCCAGTAAGTAATGAATGCATAGAAAGTATGCTTCTTTTTCCCTCCCCTGCAGTTTGAAGCACATCTCAGATATTGTATCATTTCACCTGAAATCCTGTGTCTAGACTATGGATGTTTTTCTTTCTAAAACAAAAATACAGGGCAACAATAAAAAGGCATTGCTAGCTATAACCTGGACAAACATTGAGAGAACGTCAGAGTAGCAAACAGCTCCAGAAGATTAAATGGTCAAGACTATAAAATTTCGAGACTATCTGTTGGCAGACCAACCTTTCCAATTTCACAGGTCAATCACCTGGTCATAGGATCACCCCTAGAAAGGTGGGCTCACTTTAAGTCATGCTAAATAGATGAGCAGAATACTTAGTGTGTTGAGACAGGGAACTTTTCCCGCCCAGAACCCCACCTCTCGGCACTGTGCTCTCTAGATCCCAGTCCAGAGCACTCACTGGCCAGCTAATACATTCAGCTGATTTGGAACTTCTGGAGTCTGATGGTCTTGGTGGTGCGGTAACAAGAATTGTGCTGAGTTTAGAAAGCTAGTCTCCAAAATAAAATTTATGTGTCTTACTTATACATTCTCATAATGACACAATTAAGAAATGCAGATTGGTGGTTGTCAGGGGCTAAGGTACAGTTGTGGGGGAAGTGGACACCACTACAAAAAGGCAGCAGTACAGACTTTTGTGTCAAAATGGCCAATATTCTAACAACATTAATGTGCTGGTTGTGTGCTTTTATTACTGTTTTGCAAAATGTCCTCATTGGGGGGAAATGGCCAGAGGGTCCTTGGGATCTTTATTTCTTATGACAGCACATTTCTAAAACTGATTTCAAAATTACACACACACACACACACACCAGCAGTTTTCTCTATCATCTCCTCAGTTTAAATTTTTCCAACTGGTCCATAAATGCCTTTAGAGTTGTTCAATTTAAAATAAATTCTTTAAAATATGTTCCACTTGCTTCATATATCTCTTAATTTTCTTTCTCTGTGTCTTTTTTTTTTGGGTGGGGGGAGGGAAGCTTAAAAAGCACTTATTTGTTAACTATTGCCTGTGGAATTAACTAAACTCTAGGTTTGGCTGACTGCAATCATGGTCTATCTTTATGTTTCTCTATATCCTGTATATCCTATCAAACAGATCTGACGGCTTGATAAAATTCAGTTTTGACAAATCAAATGCTAACAGATACAACCTGTGTAGAACCGGCAAATTAAAACTGCACTTATTTGGGTTGAAGAGGTGGCTGGGGATTAAGAGCACTTGCTGTTCTTTAGGAAAACCCAGGGTTGATTCCCAGTACCCTCCTGGCAGATCTGTCACTCTCTTCTGTCCTTCAAGGGCACTACACACATACAAGTAAATATACCAGCAATCAAAACACTTGTACAAATAAAAATAAATTATTTAAAAAATAAAATAATTTAAAACCTGCACAAATTATGGTTTTCAATGTAATATTTTAATATATACATACATTTTAGTATTAAACATAATTAACACTTCTATTAAAAAACATTAGTTGTAATCAAGTACATAATTTGCTATAGTAATCATACTATACAATATATTCCAGAAGTTATTCATTCTAATTGAAATACTGCATCCCTTATGGTTGAGACAGGATTTCAACATGTAACCCAGGTTGGCCTGGAACTCATAACAATCTTCCTGCCTCAGTTTCTTGAGTGCTAGGATTATAAGTGTGTGCCATCATACCTAGCAAACTTTGTACCTTTTAACTACAACTCCCCAATCAGCCCTGACCCATAGCCCTCACTATCACTTGGCTCACTGCTTCTGAGTTTGAACTTTTTAAATCCCACGTTTCAAATAATGCAGGTGTTTCTGTACCTGGCTTATTTCACTGGGCATAACATCCTATAGGTTCAAACATGTTGCTGCAAATGATAAGATTTTACTTTAATGAGCAAGTAGCATATGGTGCCTCTATATTTTCTTTTCTCTTTACCATTCAATGTGCACTTAGGTTGCCTACGTATGCTGTCATTATGCAACAAATATGCTGACTTCATTTCTCTTCAAAACCCAGAAGTGAGACTGCTGAATCATACAATAGTTTTCATTGGACAGATCTCCATACTATTTCCACAATGGGTACATGAATTTAGATTTTTTTACAAACCTATCCCAATAGGTGTAAAGTGGCATTTCACTGTGGTTTTATTAAGTTCCTTCTCCTGACAGCGTTGTTTGGCACTACGTCTGTTGGTTATTTGTATGTATTCTTGAGAAGTGTTATTCAGGTTCTTTGCCCATTCTTAAAGTTGGGCTAATGTCCTACTCTTGAGTTTCTTAAGTATTTTGATATCCTTTGCCATATATAGTATGCAAATAGTACCACAAAGCCTGGTACTCTGGTTACCTCTTCTTACTCTATCCTCATGTGGCCTTTCCTTTGTGGACATGCATACCTGGTGTTATGTCCAAGTTTCCATTTCTCATAAGTTCAACAGGTAGACTGGACTAGGGCCCACTACCAATCACTTCATTTTAACTCTTTAAAGACCATTCCAAATACTGTCATGTTTTCAAGTAGGCAGACTGGTGGGAAAGAAGCAATCAGTCAGTGTTAGCTTCTTATACACACTGCTTTATTTTAATTTTTTTGATAAGTATAAAAATATATCTTGGCATCACTCCACAGCAGCATACAGAAGTCTTCATTATTTTCTAGAGCTTCATAATACTCACTTTGTGAACAGTCTAATTTATTAATCAAATCTCGTATCTGATGACAACTGGTTTTTAATCTTGTGTTTACTATGCACTAACTTTGGACACACCTTTTTATATTTTTTTTGTCAGTAGATCTTTGAGACATTTCTAGAACCAAGAATGCTAAGTCAAAGGGTAACAAATATTTAAATTCGACGGGACCTGACAAATTCTTTTCTGTAGAGGTCTGCAATATCAGAAGAAATCTGAATGTGTCCTTTTGTCACACTAGCAACATATGCAATCAACTTTTAATTTTTTGGCTATTTTACAAAGGGTCTCCCTGTAGCCCTTGCTGGCCTGGAACTTGCTATATAGACCAGGCTGGGCTTGATTTCACAGAGATCAGTTTTTCTCTGCCTCCCAAGTGCTGGGATTAAAGGTGTGTGCCACCACACTGGTTCCTCAACTTCTAAATTTTGGCTAACTCTTGCATGGGTGCCAATTTTCCTTTCTTTTTCTAATTTTTAAAAATTTATTAATTTTTTATGTGTATAAGTGTATTAAGATGCGAGCTTTTGGTCATGTTGATGAGAGCTAGCACCATGAACACTGGTGTCAGAAGATGCCACACAATGCTGGTCTCAGGATCACAAAGGCAGAGCTGATGAATCCTCTCCTATTCTAATCTCTCTCTTAATGATTCTCTGGGACTTGGCTGCTTTCCTTTAGATCTGGTCTTATACTTAAGGACTTTTTCTTGTTATTTTCATATTAACTATCAAATGTCACTACCACTGTATCAAAATGGTCCCCAAAGAGGCTCAAACCTACTCAAAACAAAAACAGGAATACATGACTAAACAATAAAGGCAGGCCCTAGGAAGAATCACCCTAAACCACCTGTGCAAATGTAGCAGGAGGGAAAGCCATCTGAAACACTGACTGAGAACACTAGTCAAAGCTGTGAGACAAGGACCGCTTATTACCTCTCAGTTTGGGCACATTTCAATCCCACGCAACCTGGTAACACATGCCAACTCCTGGGAAACGAGAGTAGGACTTTGTGGAAGGCTGCCACTCTGAATTTGTCACAGTGGTCTCCAGGTAAACTGTAAGGAATGGGTTTCTCCTGCTTCAGTGGCCTATCCTCAGGAGTCAGTCACAGTGACACAGAACCAAGCCCTTAGAGGCTTACTGCCCACAGAATCAGAAACTGTCTTTAGTGATATCACTGCCCTTCCTCTTGACCAAAAGGAAATGGGGCCAATGGACTTGGGAGCGTGCCTGCTAGGTGCATCCAGGTGCCAGGACCAAGATGTAGAGCTTCCCTGAGCAAAAAGCATCCCATGCAACAGTGAGGGGCTGTTCTAATCTAGGGGAATGCCAGCAGTTTGCAGCTGATCTATCTCGGTCTTGGTGTAGGTGACATACAAGAGGTGCTGTGGCTACTTGTCTCCTTCTTGGTTCCAGTGGTTTAGAAGGGCAAGTTCCAAGCTGGCAGAGCCATAAATCAGATGCAGACTCAGAGCCTCTATAACCTCCTCAATTCCCAGTTTTATAGTTATTCAATCATTCCCCTCTTCTTCATCTTTTTTTAAATAGCCTTTTAAAGAATTTTATGAAGGCATTAAAAAAATCTAAGACTATGTATGTGTATTTCTTCTAGTCCCTAAATTATCTATTTCTCTATAGTCCGCTCTTTTTAAAAACTATTAGTTTTAAAAACTAGTACTTTTGGTTCCACTTGATGATATGATTCGCTTTAAAGAACAGACTAGATAAAATGGTAAGTTTCCTGCGTTCCAGCTCAGTCTTTTCACTGCATGGAAATTTTCCTTGGTAACTCCATGTGGGGTAGGGCAGGACAAGGCAGGCAGAATGGAAGTATCTCAACTGTCAGGCTTTGCTTTAGGGCAAGAGCTGGTTACCAAGACTATGGGAGTTTGCAAATAACAAAATGGGGTTTAAACCCAGATGATAACATCTGTTCTGAACATCCGGGTGGGAAGGGGGGATGGCATGCCAACTGGTACAGACTGATCCATGTATGAGACTTCAATTCATCTGCTTTTTTTTTTTCAGTTCTACTCCTCACACTTCCCATCCATTGTACCTGCCAATTCTGGGCCCCACGTCTCTTGGGATCCCCACAGGCAGGCTGGTTCCCAGATCTCTCATTCCCTTCCTAGCACATTCTGAGCTGTAAATCTTTCCACCTCTTCTATCCGTCAACATGTTCCCATCTGCCTTGTCTTCTAGAAATTCACTGAAGGCTGTCGTCATCTGTGGCTTAACATGCCTCCCTCTGTCGCCTTCTTCTATGGCTATCTACTGATCTTACTATTTAAATTGCATTAATTCAGTATGGTCCTGGAAGAGATTAGAATAATCTAAGGCTTAGTCCTTCCTGAGCTTTCTGGCCACTGATTTGATAGGAAAAAACATATGTACATTACCTGTAACTATTTCTTAACTCTAGATACATATAATCATTTTCTAATGCAACAAGTGTAATACACACATATATTTTTAAAGAAGGAGAATCACATTTCACCAAATGTGTGAACTAAAAAAGAAAACAGAGCAGGAATCCTCACAGTTCTCTGGAGTGATGACTCAAAGGTATTTGTACTAATCAACTAAGAAAACTAGTCTTTTCTGTTTCAAGAGAAGATCATGGAATGTTCTGTGTAGGTGTCCATGAGGAGTGAAACTGATGAATTTTGGAAATGTTAACTTTAAAGAGCTTATAAAGGGTAGCTTGAGATGTCCAATAGGCAACTAGATGATTTGGTTTTCAAGTTTGATCATTAATAATTATGCTGTATATTTAACTACCCAGGAAAAATAATTTACAAAGGCAAAGGATTGTAAGGGATATATACGTTAAGAATGGGTGGAAGAAAAATGGTCCTTTAAAAGATATTGCAAGTTTTCTATTACATTAAGTGCTGCTGAGATGTCTACTGAGAACGGGACTTAAAAGTATGCATGGATCTTAGCAACTAAATGACTACATGCATAGGAAAGATAATCCAGGGGACGTGGAAATGTGATGTAAAATGTGGCCAAACTTCAAGTAGTATCAGAAACTATTTTAGAGTGGCACCATCCTACACCTGTGTCTCTGCAGCAACAGAAGGAATACCTAACCCAGACCGAAAAGGCTAAGGACAGAGAATTGAGATCACTGATGAGAGCTGCTAAACAGCCCAAAAGGATAAAGTTCAAAGCATGAGAGAAAAGGTATCTGAAAGCTTAGAGCAGAGGGCCAAACATTCCCTGTAGAAGAGATTCATGGGTGATGGTGAAGAAAGCAGATGGAGAGGGTGCCATACATAGTCAGAGAAGCAGCTAAGCAAACGTGCATTCCTAGTGGGACGGTGTGAGGTAGCAGAAAGCAGCAGGCATCGCAGAGGGAACGAGTGCTGCTAGGTGGCTTCAGGGAAGCGAGTCAGGTCACAGAACACAGAGGTAAAGGAAAGCAGTGTAGATGTCCCATCAGCTACGCTGACAAGTGCCAGCTTCTGGGAAGGTGGATTCTAACCTTCTCCCAGAGAAGTAACTGTGACTACAAGAACAAGCAGCATGTGGTACACCCATCCCTCTATGAGACAACCGGGCACGGGGAGGTGCGGTGCAGTGCTCATGGCCAGGTACAAGGGGCATTCACAGATGCAGGGGTGAGGAGGGCTCACTTCTCAGTGTTTGTGCTACTATCATCAGGCTGGGCACAGTGCAGCAGCACACACACTCTGCAGGAACTTGAAGTGTAGGAGGGATATAGACTTTGTTGAGAGTGAAAACAAGTGAACTATTAGTGGTCAATCTTTGAGTGAAAACAAGTGAACCATTACTGGTAAATCTTCATCAGTTGAGACTAAGACCACATCTAAGGTTAAGACTAAGCCTGAGAGGAGGTCTGAAACCTGTTCAATATGGAAGACTCCCTGTTATTTAGACTGTGGAAGACGGGTCCCTAGCTCATACCCAGTGACGAAACAAGAGATAACTGGTGAAGACACCCATGTAACTTGTGGTATGTGATGGTGCTCTTTCAAGGACCATTAAGCATTAGAAAGATAGTTTTCGTGAAGATTTTCAAGGGAGCTGGGCATGAGAATTTACACCTGTAATTTGGCACTGGAGAGGTTAAGGCAGGAAGATAATGAGTTCAAGGACAACATAGGCTACATGAAGAAATATTGTCTCAGAAAAAAAAGTAGGATTTCCAGTGGAGTGAGAATTAGGATGAGAACCAATGTTTAGTTTCCTGTGCTGGATGCACATAACAAAGAAGCAAATGCGGAATTGGCCCTCAGGTAATTAGCAGTGAGGAAAGAACTTCTTTTGGCCTGTTCAATTTCTTAATAACCTTGGATCCAGTATTAACTAAAAGAAAAAAAAAAAAAAAAAGGGACTGTTTCCACATATTCCTTATCATACAATGAAGAAATGTGCTGTATGATATAGACTGAATTTTAAATAACACTCTTACCGGCTTCTTTTTAGGAAATGCTCTGTTGGTAGATTTACTGTCTTGGGACTTCCTCCTATTAATTTTCTTCTCTTTACAAGGCTCAGCTTCTGCATTATGGGAGTTGTAAACATTCTCTTCTGCAAAACTCACCAACTGCTAGAAGAGAAAAATTTAAGGGCATGGCTCAGCTCACACTTGCTTTACTTCCTTTGATACGTCTAGCTCCCTCTCCCACCCTTTGCTGCTAGGCGTTAAAATCAGACTATGTGCATGTTCCAGCACTAAGCCACATCTCCAGCCTACTTCTACCATATTATATCCCACTGCTTCTTTAAAAATGTTTACTTTTAATTATGTGTGTGGGTTTGTAGACATTAACTGCAGCACCCACAGAAGACAGTATTAGAAGACCCTGGAGCTAGAGTTCCAGGCAGCTGCATCAGGGACTAGGGATCAAACCTGGGTCACATGCAAGAGCAGTAAGAGCTTGTCACTGCTGAGTCGTCTTTCTGGACCTCAGTGTGTCTTAACTCACAAGTTACACTGGACTCCAACTGACCCCAAATTTAGAGTAGAAGGCTATAAACTGCTAAATTATCTAGGTGGGAATTCTGAGTTTACCATCCAGCTACAGCAGCTGAGAGCCCAATGACAGTACAGTAATACTTATATAACACAATGCTATCTGCAAAAATTCAATTACATGTCATTGTATAACCAGCAAAGGACAAGCAACCAATGGGAACTGCTTATCACTTGAAACCAAGTATAAAAACAAATTGAGGCTCAGTTTAATAAAGCATGCCATTTATGTCATTTTCTCGATTATATGCGGATCATCTCCACATTCATCTCAATAAAATTCATAAAATTACACAGATGTAAAACTAAGTTAACAAAGAGATTACCTTTCACAGTAACACAACTCTGAAAGAAACCTTGTTCTAGTGGCTTTTTCTTCTAGCAGAATTAAAGTCAAATCAGTAAAACATTAATCTAGATTACACTGAGGATAAACTATTAATACATATTGGTACCGACCAAATCAGGATTTTGTCCATTATCATGATCATGAAAACAAAACAAACAAAAAAACCCATTATCATAAAGATTTCATAAAAATACTTACCTTTCTTCTGTTAGACATCCGTGTCGGTCTACCACGTTTACAGGTTATTTTCTCATGGTTATTTGAAGAACTAAAGGTATCAGCGCCTGATAAGAAACCAGAAAAACTAGGCTGCTGATTCAAAAGTATAACATACATCCTATTTTAAAAGCACTGGATAGTTTTTTGAGAGTCAGTATTGTTTATATCATATTTAAACACAAATAATTGTCACAAATTTTGAGATACAAAACAGTTTTCTAAGAAAAATTTGAAGTTTACTGAATATCCAGAAACTTTCACCACTTTGCAGTGATGACACATTACCACACCAAGGTAACAAAGTAAATGAAACCACAATGAATACATGAATACAATAAATGCAAGTACTTTCAGAAATGTTCATTTTTTCCAAATTACATTTTGCATAATAAAATAACAATAAAGACATTAGCATTCAGTATATAATTTTATAAAGTTTAGAAATTTTTGACATAATGGCTTTTAATGCCAGACATGAATAAAGGTAGTATAATGTGTTCAGAACTTAACAATGCACAGCTTGGGGTTCTATGCTCATAAAGCCAGGCTGCATCAAGAGGAAGGCATCAAAGAATCCCAGTAGGGAAGACAGAGGAGTAAAGGTTCAGAACGCAAGTGCTCCCCTCTGGCATGAGTCAGTCAAGTCTGATGTTAAGAAAATTCAGAAATCTTTGTCTCATCAGAATCATAAAAGACAGAATAATTGGAGAGTATGTGCACCAAAAATGTCATCTTACTATTGATTAAACATCTGGCCATTTAAAAATGTCCTTATGGGGCTGGAGAGATAGCTCAGTGGTTAAGAACAATGACAGCTCAATTCCTAGCACCCACATGGTAGCCAACAACTGCCCATAACTCCAATTCCAGGGAATCCGACACCTTCTTCTGACCTACGCAAGCACTGCATGACACGGGTGCACTTATATACATGTAGACAATACACTTATATGCATGAGATAAACATTTTTTAAAAGACTGCCCCTTACAATCCAAATTATGTCAGATGTACAAATGTGGACGGGCATTTAATACTAACACTTAATGACTCAGAGATCCACAGGACTGTTCAGCTTGTAACAGGGAAAACCCATTTAAGTTAAATGTGAGTGATTATGAAACTTGAATGGACAAGTAATTTCTCACAAGCTTTTCTAAATTGTACTGCTAGAGTTTTGTTTTTTTTTTTGAAACCAAGAATATATTATACCACATATAAAAATGTAGAATAAAGAAAATTTTACATATTAAAAGCAATAATTATAGGGCTGGGGAGGTAGCTAAGTTGGTAAAGTGCTTGCTGCACATGAAGACTTCAGCTAGAATCCCAGAATCCATGTAAAAAAGTCAGGTGTGGTAGAATGAGATATAAATAATCCCAGAGCCAAGGAACTGGAGATAAGCAGATCCCAGGGGTTCAGTGGACAGCCAGCCTATGCTAATGGGCAAACTCCAAGCTAACAAGAGATGCTGTCTTAAAAAGCAAGGTGAATGGTTCCTGAAGACACCATAGACTGATCCCTGCCCTTCACATAAGCATGCACACAAGGGCATGCTTATCTATCCCACACATGCTCACCACATATGCACATGCTTACAAATATATACATAAAAAATAAAGTGGCATTCATGACTATGAGACAAACAAAAATTGGACCACAGAGATGGCTCAGAGGTAAGAGCACTTGCTATGCAAGTATGAGGACCTAAGTTCAAATTCCCAGAACCCATAGAAAATACCAGAAAGGCTGTATGCATATCTGTCCCTTAATGCTATGGGAGGCAGAGACAGGGGGATCACAGGGCCTGCTGACTGCCAACCTAGCTTCAGATTCAGTGAGATATCCTGTCTCAGAGGAATATGGCAAAGAGTAACACAGTAGGCATCCACTGTACAAGCAACTACACACGTGTACATACTACACACACACACACCAACAAAACATAAACAAATGCTATACCTGAAAGAGTCTCAGATATTGAAGATTTATTAGGACTCAGAACTGCGAATGATACTTCAAGTGGTTCTATGTTTTCCTAAAGAGGAAGAAAGCAGCACACATTAGGTACCCTTATATCCACAGAATATGTAAATGCTGTGCCTCAAAGAAAAATGCGATTAATAGAAATGAAGAAGTCCAAAGAAAACGAAGATAATTTGTACCACTGCCCAGTCATCTTCATAAGACACCATGTCTACCCACTGCAAGAACCCAAGATAAAAATGACCTTTTCATTAAGTCACTGAAGTAGTCATATCAGTTCACTGAAAGCTACTTTTTCCTTTACTTAAAATCCCATGGTCTAATTTCTATGATGCAAATTTAAGAAAATCATTGAGAACACAATCTAATAACATTACATCATTCAAGAAATTTCATAGTAAAATGTTAATGTAAACACAGATAGTAAACCTTTGCCACATAACTGCCAGCAGATAGCAGCTACTGGCTACCTGAATGTCAGTCTGAAGAAACTTCCTTTTCTTACCAGTTTGCCCATACTTTAAAAAAAGTTTTTCAATTTATTATTTTTCTTTTATGTGTATGAATGTGTGTAAGTGCACGAGCACTGTGCGATGCCCTGGGAAGTGAGAACAGGGCACTGGATCCCTGAAACTGGAGCTACAGGTGGTGCCCATCCTCAGTGTTTAAACTTTTAGTGCCTTGTCGGAGATGATCACAGTTTTTGTCTTAGTCTGTAACCATGGTAAATTATAGTCTCTGTCAAACAGTAATCAAAGTTTTCAATCCTTGTTAAATCTCCTTTGGTTATGATGAACTAACAATTTTGGTGAGTGTGCAAACAAGTAGTACTGTAGCTGGTTCAATCCTGGCTAAATCTCACCTGGCTATCATGAATTATCAGTTTTTGTGAGTGTGTTCACAAGCAGCATTGTAACTGCTCAGATGTTTAGTAGAGTTCACCAGTAAAATTATCTGGGAATTATTTTGTGGGAAGGTTTTAGTAACAATTTATAAATTTCTTTAATATAGGTCTACTGAAAGAACTGATTTCTTCTTGAGTGAAGTTTGACGTTTTATCTGTCAAGGACTGTAACTGGTTTACCAAAGTTGCTAAATTTACTAGCACAGAGTTG
The DNA here is from genome assembly GCA_035773235.1 of Eospalax fontanierii. Classification (NCBI taxonomy): domain Eukaryota; kingdom Metazoa; phylum Chordata; class Mammalia; order Rodentia; family Spalacidae; genus Eospalax; species Eospalax fontanierii. The sequence continues at coordinate 53,005,918 of CM069542.1, read as the reverse complement.
CTGATATAGTCCCTACTGTCTCTTACTTCTTGCTAGTATACATAACTCTGTCCCCTCGCTCCTTCCTGATACTGGTCACTGGTCCTCCTGCTTCTTAATCTGACTGAAGGTCTACTACATTTTTCTTGCCAGCACATTTCTGTCCATCTTACAAAATACAGCACGCCAATTCTAAGACAGCTGCTGTTTCCCCCAAAGTTTAATGCCTCAGGCATTTTAATACAACATCCAATTTATACTGTATTTTATTTTCAACCCTTAAAACACTTTTAAATTTTATTTTATATGTATGAGTGTTTTGTCTGAATGTATGTTAGGTACCCATGCATGTAATGCCTGTGAAGGACAGAAGAGGGTATCGGATCTCCTGAACTGGAGTTACGGACAGTTGTTAGACGCTATGTGGGTGCTGGGAACCAAACCTAGGTTCTCAGCAAGGATGGCCAGTGCTCTTAACCACTATGCCATCTCTCCAGCCCCTTTAGTATGTTTTTTTAATGATACATAAAAAAGGGCATATCTTACAACCAATAGTAGTATTTGTGAAGGGTGGAAAAAAAAAAATATATATATATAGAGAGAGAGACAGAGATAGATAGATACAAAAATTTTACCCGGCATGGCATTTGTTCTATCTGTAATTTGGAAGTATAGCTAGTGCACATGCCAAAACACAGGCGAGGCCTGATAGGAGAAGAAACAACTGTGTTCTTTGCTTTTTAAGCTTACAAGGTTCTCCCCGTTGTCATTGAAATTTGGCTGAAGTAACTGCTCAGGAACCAGTGATTGCTCAAGTAGCAGGGGACTAGTATCACTTAGATCCTTCTGACGCACAGGTGTTCCTCCTTTACGTAATGGAGTATTGGCTGGTAAGGACTGATCAAACACTTCAGGGCTTAAGTCTTCTCCAAAAGTAACTCTCTTCCTCTTCCTCACATTTAGGGAAACTGGTGTTTTATTGTCTTCTTGACCTATAAACAATAAATGAGAAAATGTTAAAAAAAAAAAATTAAGCTATACTTATCTAAAAGGCGTATCCTAAAATTTCTGAACAGAGTATATTCAGTTATTACTTTTAAGTAAAAGCATTGATTTAAAAATAAATTATACACAACTAAAGTGTTAATAAAGTTAGAATATAAAGTTCTTTACAAGTTCTACCATTAAGTAAAAATAGATAGGTGAATGTACATATGTATGTATGGTACTGGGGATGGAACCCAGTATTTATGGATGTCAGGAAGGTGCTCTAGACTCAGCCACCCTTCAGTCCAGGACCAATAATGAGAATCTCTTCCTCCCTCCACTGCTCTCCATTCCCATGTAATTCCAGAAGCAGCAACGAATGAGCAGATGTCAAAAATGTTATAATGTATCAAGTTTTAGTAAGAAAATAATGCCCTTAGGATTAAGAATAAATATGAATAATTTACCTGCTTTTTGTTCTCTGCAACAAAATGAAGGATCTGGAACTGTGCTTGGATGAGTCGCTCCATCACAGAGGTTGCTGTGGCGTTCCTAGTCAAGATGAGCACCAATGAAAACTTCCCTCCTTATGTAAATATAGTCAGCACCAAGAATGGGATTGCTGCCATTTTTTTCTTGTAGTATTTTTACTTTCCTTAAAGAACCAAGCTTTCAAGCATAAGGAAAAACCAAATTCCCTACTTAAGTAAATAGTATTGTAGGTCAAAATGAACAGAAATTCATAAATATAGGTTAAAATTATCCCATTTCTTTTTTTTTAATCTAGAAACCAAATTAAGGGAGATGTGAGTATTGACAGTCCTAGTTCTGAGTGTCAGGTGTCACATCAGACAGCACCTTCCTAAGTAGTAAGATGTTATGCGCCTTACGCATGTAGTAAAGACTACAGGCAGACATGGTACAAAGACGACTATAAACTGTAGCGGCAAAGACAGAACAAGCCTAGCAGAAGAGCCAAGCCCACCAGCTGGGTCAAAGTCCTCTCTTACTCACCACCTCCTTATCCGGCCTTGGTCAGAAGCCCTGCACAGCTCATGTTTTGAGAGCTGTTCTGATTCCACACTAGAACCACCCTAAGAACAACACATGTTCTAAGAACAGCTCTGCTCCAAACAAACCTCCTAATCAGCTACCTCCTAAGTCAATTCTTTCTCCAGACCAGGAAAATCCACATTCCATTACTCTGAAATGAGTTAATATATACGATAATTTTCAAAGTTTAATTGTATGGTTGCTGTGTACATGGCTAAAATCTTGACAGAAATGCTCAAAAAAAAAAAAAAAAAAAAAAGCTACCTAGCTCCCAGAGGCTTCTCAGATCAACTGGCCTTACAGAAACATACTTGGCTTAATTTAAGAGACTTTTAAAACCAAGTAAGGATACTTCATAAACTGCACATTCATCATGGTTAATTAATAAATGACAATACAATTAATTAGAATTGACATTGTGAATTATACACTTGTAGTCTACTTACATTAAATCTGAATACTATCCACTCTTAATTTAAAACAAAAACAATCTCAATCTCAACATAGTGCTGTGAGAAAAAGTGAGGAAAAAATAAGGGAGAGCAAGGCATTTCCTCACACCAGTGAGACAAGCAACATTCGCTACTGCTTTGAAGCAAAGTGATTCTTTTTACCTCTTTGCTTTAGGAAACCTCTCTCTTACCTGTAAGCTCTCTGCAAATGGTTTGCCAGGTTTCTTCAACACAGAACGAAGAACAAAGGTCTCAGAGGGTGGATTGTTGCTCTTGCACAGAGGGGTAGCTGGTAGCCTGATGTCAGGGGCTGGGTCTGAGCTCACTTGTGCTGTATGTTAAGTGAAACAGCATCAATTGATCTTGTGTCATCTACACAGCCAGCAACCCCAAGCCCTTCGAGGTGGAAAATATCCACATCTGCTTTTTGTGGCCCTCTGTTATATTTGCAAATATTTTAACACAGTTAAATTCAGCAGGGGATGGGACTGCATGCCTGTAACTCCAGGACTCAGGAGGTGGAGGAGAGCAGATAGTTTAAGGCAGAGTGCTTGCGGGCCATGTGCACGGTGTTAGGTTCAATTCCTAGCAACATTTAAAAAAAAAAAAGAAATCCAACTCTAATACACCCTGTTCAGGGAGCAATACCTGAGAGTCATGTGGAGTAGAGATGGAAATAGCCCTGGTCACGTAAGTTAGTTTCAAACTGTTCTGAATAAAGATAGATAGTTTGGGTTCCATAGCTATCTGGGTCAGAGGATAGACACAAGGTTAGGGACGAGCCACGCACTGGTAATGCACCCATTTGTACAATAGCCACTACTTGCACCATACACTAACCTGACCCACACACTGAAAAATGGGCACTTTACCACTCTAACCGAGACATTTCCATATGAAGGGCAGTGGGAATGAGAGAAGGGATGATGAAGAGAGATTATCAACCTGCCACAAATGCAGCCCATGCAGGCAGATGCAGGGGGTCCAGTTAAATCTGAACTCTACTAATGAATGACGCACACGAACTTTGACACCAGAGAAAAAGACCACGACATACACACTAATGCATCACATCTGTTTATAAGAAACAAGCTATAACTGTCTAAATTAAGAAAAGAGGAAGGGAAGAAGTACTGAAGCATGATGGGAAGCAAGGTGTGAGAGTGAAGTGAGTGAGCAGGAGGGCCAGCCCAGCAGTGCTGAGAGCCACTGAGGCATGGAAGAACAGAGGCAACTGGAATGCCCGGCAGACTCTCCGCAGCTCCACAGCAGAGGCAGAGACCTAGCGGACTAGATTTCCAGCTGGATGGGGAGATCCAGGAGGTGGGAAGACAAGGGACAGAGCAGGTCTACCACCGAGGCTTTGTTCCCAAGTTCCCTAACAAAGGACTTTAAAAACCTTTTCGTGCGTGTGTGTGTGTGTGTGTGTGCATGTGCACACTTGCCTGCAGAGGCCAGAAGTATCAGATACTGTGGAGATGGAGTCACAGGCTGTTTCAAGTCACCTGACAAGGATGCTAGAAACTAAACTCAGGTCCTCTGAAAGAGAAACAAGTACTCTGCTCTTAAGCACTGAACCATCTTTCCAGCCCCAACAAAGGACTTTCTATCTGGTTTGACTCTTCCTAAAGACAAAGGATCTCAGATATAACAAGCTTTGGGCAGGCGCACCAGATAAACAGGCAGCCTGAAATACTAGATTCCATTTACAAAGGCCCCATGGTTCACAGCAACTTTTCTTCCCTGTGAATGAATCATACCACTTCTGGATAGTACAGAGAAGGGCTATCTGTCCTTGTCATGATGTAGACACTTCAGATGGCCTGTTGGGTGAGGGTTTGAGTAAAGAGACAATGCTTCATATGATCTACAATTATTGCCACCCATTCCTAATCAAAGTCTCATGAGAACAAAGCAGAGAACTCGCAAGAAATAAGGTGAGAGCACCTTATTTCATCTCAGTAACAAGCATATCCTGGCCCATGCCTTCTCCACAGAGGCAAGCAGGCATTCACCCATCTACCTCAGGATCAAAATCAAAGTCAGCAGAAATGCCAGAAGAAATGCAAAAAACAGATAATTCTGAAGCTGAAGGACTACTCCACCTAGAGGGACACGTAGGTCATGAAGACATGATGCAGTCTCTAAATAAACAACAAAACCAGAAGAAACCAACTAGAAACAAAATGAGTATGCTCAGGAAATATAAAGGCAAATGAAACGTTATTTGATGATCTAAAGCAAAATGGTGACACCCAAGGAGCTCTAACTAAACAGACGTCTACATCTTTGAATGTCCACATGACTATAAAAGCCGTTAAAGAAAGGGAGGCGACTGATGCACAGTTCGTTCATTTCCATGTTTCAGGAGAAGCTAGACACACACCTGCTCAGAAGACTGTGAAAAGTGTGCTGGAATCCTAGAACAGTGACACAGGAAAGGAGGGAGTGTAGCTTAATTGATAATATTCATAAACTAAGACTGCCCCCCAAATCTGATTGTGTACAGTCTATTTCTAACAAAGCATACTAGCTAATTAACATATTCATAGGCTCTACTGTTAAAATTGTTTCCTCTCGGAAACAGATCTGTTTCCCAGGCTATGTGTAACTCCTAACTTTCCTGTCCTAGCCTGCTGAGTGCAGGGTTACAGGAGCGCACCACTATACCTGGCTGGCCCTACATTTTAAAATCATTATCCATCAGTCTGGAAGTACTTCATTAACTCTTTTTTTCTTTAACGAAAAAAATATTATTGTAGAGTGTGCGTGTGTGGGCATGCCACACAGAGCACATGTGGAAATCAAAGGAAAACATGTAGGAATTGGTTCTCTCCCTCCACTCTGTGGTCAAGGGAAATTATCATAGATTATCAGGCTCGGCAGCAGGTGCCTTTACCTCTGAGTCATCTTACCTGCCCTAATTTTTTTCATAATGGAAAAAAAAAAAAATCACAAAATAGTAATTCTAAAACATTTCTACTAATTCAAAACACAGGGAAATGCTTTCACTGATTTGAGTTCAATGATCCACTAATCATAAATGTCTATGAACAGGGCAACCTATACTTGCATGAAGGAAAACATATACTTACCATGTGACGCCTTCAAGAGCTCTGGAAGGAGAGCAGACTCTACAACCACACATCCAGACTGGGCTGAGTCAAGCTTTGATGACTTCTGGGAGAAAAGATGACAGAGAGTAAAAACGGGGCTGGGGAGATGGTTCGGCAGTTAAGAGCACAGGCTGATCTTACAGAGGACCCAGCACCTACATGGTAGCTAACAACCATCTGTAACTCTAGTTCCAGGGAATCTGGACATGATATCCACGAACATTTTATGACATGGGTACACTTACATACATGTATGAAAAATATTCATATTCAATAAATTTTAAAATAGTAAAAATGTTTTATTAACAATAGTATTACCGATATGAAGCACTATGATTACCTAGAAATCTGTTGTTGATCAGTCCCCTTATTAGCCAGCAAGTGCAAAGTACATAGCAAACCAACAACAGTGTACTCATCCTGACTGTAAGTATCCCACAACATAATTTTCAGTAACAAAAAGAGCTCAAAGAATGCATTTTTGTTGCTTTTTAAGTCTAGAAAACTGTTATTTGCTATCCTTTAAAAAAGAAATCTAAAAGCACATCCATATTAATTCAGAAATCATCTCTACTTTGAAATTTATGTCCAATGAATCAAAGTTTTGGAAAGAAACAATTACTGGTGCTTCTGCTAAATGATTATTTTATATTAACTTCAATAAAGCATACGGAACAGATTACAAGCCAGTCAGGGATACAAATGTAACCCACTGGAACTGAGAACTCTCTAATAACTACTAAACACGTACTAGATCAAGGCAAGAGAAATAGCACAGAAAAACGTTCTAGCTGTTGGTCTGGCAAAGTGGCTTACCAGGCAAAAGCATTTGCCTCCAAAGCCTGATGGCCTGAGTTCAATCCCTAAATCCCAGAGTGGAAGGAGAACAGACTCCTGCAGGTGTCCTGTCACCTGCAGGTGCACCTGCACCCTCATTCCCTTTGTAATATAAATACAAATGATAAATTTACAATCATAGAAACAGTTCTAGCTGTACTAGTGTCAGGAGCCCCCTCTCACGAAGGAATGAGAACCTTCTGATCACTTCAGAATGGAGAACATGAAGCCAGGAACATCTGTCACGAGACTGGCTTCTCATTCACAGCCGCACAAAGGTCACCAGACCCCTAACTTTACTACGTTATCACCTTTGAGAATCTTGACAGGCTTTAAAAAATCCTTCATGCTACCTGGAACAGGTGAGCAGAGCAAAGGGAATTAACAGTACCTGCTTCCCAGCCAATCCTAAGAGACTAGGGTAAGCAAGTGGAAATACAAGGACCAGACCTAGGCAAGCACCTCCCGCATTCAACTGTTAATTCCATCATGCTTAAATGGCTGTCCAGGACCAGTGTTCCCTAACAGACAAGATGCTGTACCAGGGCACATCTGAACTTACACACAGTTGAATCATCAGCACGGAGAACACAACCTCATTCATGCAAAAGACCCTAGGGCTTCATCTTCTCATAAAAGTAGTCAAAAGCAACCAACCTACGCAAACAGTTTCCAATAAACACTAAACCCATGGACACAATGACATACAGTGCACATGCAATCCAGAAGACCCCTTTAAAACCACAGGAACAATAACACATAGGACATGTGCCACACACACACAGACACCTTTAAAACTACAGCAATAATATGGCAGAATGAGGAATTAGCTGGCATTGAAGGCCTGAGTCTTAAAACTGCCCATGCAGAAAACTCCAGCTCCGTTTTTGTGTGGAAAGCAAAGAACCACCTGAGCAAGATCGTCAGAAGCGTCTGCAGCAAAAGGTCCGTCAGCATCTGTCCTGAATATCTGCACACCCATTATGTTTCCTTCCACACTTCTGAGTTGGTCATCAGGGCTACTCTGTGATGATATTCTCCGACGTTTGGAAGATAAATTTTCAGGGAACCCAGACTGCTGGTATTTAGTAAGATCTTCTTTTTTGGCTATATGCACAAAACAAAAACAAAAGGACACAGAAATACTTTTCTTTTATATTATCAACTAAAATATATTGTTCATTAGAATAACTTTAAGGCGATTCAGTATTTATATGCACATTTTAGCAGTGAAAGAAAGATTTGCTACCCTTTCTCATTGAAAAGGAGAAATATAAAGGCAGATGTGGTAGTCCATGGCTGTCATCTGGCACTTGAGAGGCTAAGACAAGAAGCTAGGCAAGTTTGAAGTCACCATGCTCTACAAAGCCAGGGCTACAGAGTGAGTCCTTGTGTTTAAAAAAATAATAAACAAAACCCCCTCCAAAACCCAATAAAATACCCTGCCAAATAAAACATAAAAAAGAAAATCTAACTGAATGGCAAGAGGACATGATTACTACAAATTATCAGAATTGAGGTTTTTAAGCCTTAAAATGTATAAAGATGTACTAAAATACACCTGTATTTTCTGATACAGCCTCTTCCTAAACTTACCATGAAGTCTTTTCTATGGCTTGTACAAGACTAACATTGACACAAGACATCATCATCTACAAAGTTCATGCTCAAGTACCTCGTCATTGAGTCTTCTCATGACCCCCACCATACACACACACGCACACACACATACACACTACCCCACCACACACACATGCACACATGAAACCCTAAGTTTCAAGTATCTATGATTTTTCTGTTTGGCCAAATTCATAGCTATCTGTGATGGCTAATCTTGTCAATCTGATTGGATCTAGACTCCACTAACAGATGGCCCTCTGGAAGGAACTGTAATTTTCTAGAAGGATTAACTGAGTGGCAGTAACCCTATCCGCCCCCGACAGTGGACTGCCCCTTCCCCGGGAGGCCAGATATAAAGGGGTCTGAGACAAAGGCAGTGCTGCTCTTGCCCGCCCTCCTTCAGTCCTTCCTGGCGAATGCATCCTTTAGTGACATCACAATCCAGCTTCTTCTGTCCTCCAACTTGGAACAAAGACCAAGGACTTTCTAGGCCAACAGCACCAGATAGGTCTGTGGAGGCATCTGGCCCCGTGGACTGAGCAGCTGCTGGTGCCCACCCTCTCTAGTGTGCAGGCAATCTAACACATCCCCTTTGTGATACATATGCATTCTATTGGTTCTACTCCTCTAGAGTTCTGTGCTATCCCTGATGCCACAGACCACATGCTGGAAACGCGGAATGACATGGCTATGTTCTAATAGTGTTCTACTTTGACTGTACACAACTTCTGTGAAAAACACAACTGTATTGTGTTTTGGTTATTTCTACCTACAAAAAAGAATTTTACTGACTTAACAGTTACAATATAATGAAACAATTTTTTTTAAAAATTAGAACATAGGTCACAATTCAAAAATTAGGTAACTAAAAATTAAGATAGATATCTGAATGGGTCATGTACCATGGAAGTAGATGGACTGAACTTCTGTTAACAGTACATCACATAGAGAAGTGCTACCATGCATGGGAAGATTCAGAAGTCAAAAGACAATTAAACAGAGTGTAAAGCACCAGAAAAAGTTATGACTGCAGGAGGGCTGAGGCTCTGTCAAGTACTGGTGCTTTAATCCAGAAACGACTCTAAAAACAAAAAAATGAATTAAGATCTCTGAGACACTGTGAAAGATATAGCAGACTGTTAAATTCTTCAGACTAGATCTACTTGTGGTTTATGGGCTAGATATACGGGTTGGACATTTGCTATTCACCTGAGTTTTTGCCAAGTTTAACAATGACTTTGTAAAAATCAACACTTATAAACCTAAACTTGTCACATACCCCACTCTAAGCTGAAATGGCTATTTTAGAATTCAAAACAATCGTAGCTGTGGAAATAAGGACACAGGTTTTTCAGGAGAAATTGCATGATTTAGGGGTATGGCTCAGCTGAAGATCACTTGCTAGCATGTATGAGGCCCTGGGTTTGGTCCTCAGTACCACTCAAACAAAACCAAAAAACCTAAAACTAGAAATTCAAATGTTTGTGTGAAATACTCCAAATTTTACATTAGCCTCTATGTATAGCCACAACTGCATTTTGAAAAACTGCTTTCACACCATGCAAATGAATCATGCCCTTATACAAACACAAATTCAAACTGGTGAGCCTTTCCCACTCACCCAGGCCTGAGGTCTCCACTGCTGGGCTGCCATTCATCTCAGTTTCCTGGATGGAGTGAAAAGCTGACTGGAAAGCAGATATTTGCTCTCTTAATGAATTAGCACTGCGATACGGTCCTGGGCTACCCTGTTAAAAGTACAGAATACAGAATTATTCTAAATCAAACAGTTTCTACAATCTAGGCTGCTAGTGAATCCTACACAAAGTCTGCACTGGCTTACCGGAGATGAGTTAGTGCATAGCCTCTTTCCCTTGGAATTATGTATTTTCTCTGAACGTTTGGGATCCTAGGATCATCTTGGTTTGTCCCCTAGCCCCCCCACACCCAGTTCTTCAAGACTCGAGCACACAGGAATAGCTGCTGTACTGCAGATGCAAACCCATACGCTGGCTGGAATGGAGACTAACAGAGCGCCCGAGCCATGTTAACAGCAGCCTAAAATGGGCACAAAGTGTTTTTACACCGGTCCCAGACCAAATGCATTCCCAGTGATTGGGGGAATAAATACTTAAAAGGATTCTAAGGGGTTTGACCTCAGCATCCAGCAACTGAGACGGCATCAGCAAATAGGGCATACAAAGGAAAAAGAAGTTCAACATAAAAATGTTTGTGAGAAACCAGCCTGAGAGATTTTAAGGAGAGCACACACAAACTGAATCCCAGAGCATGAAGGCAAGAAGAAAGAGCAGAAGGAACCTTCTGATCTGAGACTCGGGCAAAGGCTGTGCTCAAAGTATTGCCTGGCAGTTATCTTCACCCAGGACCTTTAACCTAAGTGTAGTACACTGCCCACAACCCAAGCAGCTCCTGTTACTCACCCTCCTGCACAGATGCCCTCCACCGGGGAGGCCAGAACAAGACATTACCTCTGCCTCTTCCTGGCTACCTTTACCCTATTTTATAAGGGGGGGGGGGCGACACGGACACCACACGGACACGACACTCGACATTTGTTTCCTCAGAAAGCCAGCCACACCTTGAAGAGACACAAGCCCAGGAACTCTGTGGGAGCCCTGTTCATGATGCTCCAGGCAAAGAAAAACAAAATGAAATTACCTTACTTCGGAAGTACAGATAAAGACAAATGATATAGAACTGAAGAGTTCTGATCCTGGGGGTGGGGAGTGGGGGGATGGGAGAGGCGGGGACAGGATGGGACACTGATTAAGGTCTTTTATTAGTTGGACTACTAACATTTCCTGATACAGAGCTTGTGGCAATTTTAACATCCTCACCAATAGTTAAAGTAAAAGACTACCTTCCCTTAAGATATCATATGAAGAAACTGCTGTTAATTCCCAGTGCCATGTTTGATGATCTGCTCTTATATTTGAATTTGTTCCCAGTTAAATACATTCAGAAAACAACCTGTCTACTATATAATAACACTTTAGATAGCCCCAATATAAACTTTTATGACATAAACTGCACATAATATTCCCAACAGGCTTATGGGCAACCTTTCTCCATGATTAAGGCGACCTTATGGGCGCACACATTATCTTGAATGTGCTTTTTTTGTGTATTCATATTTTTAAAAAAATATTTATTTTATTTGTATGAGCATTTTGCCTGTATGCATGTAAATGCACCATCTCTGTGTGATGCCCACAGAGACCAGTAGAGAGTGTTGGATCCCCTGGAAATGGAGTTACCAAAGTCTGTCAGCAAGTGCTGAGAATTGAACCCAAGTCCTCTGGAAGAGCAGGCAGTGTTCTTAACAGCTGAGTCATCTCTCCAGCCCCTGGGTACTCATATCTGAATACTCTATTGCTCGAACTATCTAGGAACTGTCTCAGAAACTCAGAATATTTTGAACTAAATGCTACTCAACCTAAATGTAAGTTTCCCTAGTAAAATGTTTTTTTTTTTTTTCTCTACTTCCTGCTGGAAGAATAGAACCATGCTCATGAACAAAGTAAATGGGTAACTGTGTTGCATTTGTCTCACAAATTCTGTTGGTGTATCAACATTCTTGTATACAGAAATGGTTCCAGGAACAAAAGACTTCAAGATAGGGTGTGAGAGGGGTCCCACTCCAGGGCGAGACTCTGAGAACATACTGAGAGATTCTGGAGAAGCTGCTAAGAGACACTGATGTGGCCAGTGAAGAATGACTTCTGAGGTGGCATGTGAACTGAAACCACAGTGAGACAGCTGGCACAGGAGGAAGACAGTAGGAGCAGAGGTCGCTGGGGACACAGATCAGGAGGAAGGTCTGTGTGTCCACTCAGTGGAGGGAGGTTGGGAACAGGGCCAGAGGTAGACTGGGCTCAGACCAGGGAAACAGATGTTGGCTTCACAGGGAATCTAGATTTCAACAGGAAACCATGGGCAGGTTTAAGAAGCAGAGGCTGATTTCTTCTTAAACACTTCTCCTGTTTGATCTGTGTAATGGTCATAGGTGGTGGAAAAAGGAGACTAGTTAGGAGGAAACAGCGGGAGACCCTGGCAAGAAGCTCCAGGATATGAGGAATTTCATACAAGCTTTTGGAATATAGTTAAAAGGAGTTGATGTGGGCTCTGGAGAGGGGAGAAATCAAGACAGAATATCAAGACAGGATTCGGGTCACAAATCTACAGTTCAGTCTTGAGACAGTGTGATGGCTAACCCTGACTGTCAACTCAGACTAGAGTCCTCTAGGAGACAAGGATCTGAGTGTGCCTTTCGAGATCTTTCCAAGCAGGTGTAACTGAGGAGGGAAGACCCACTGCGAGTACAGGAGGCACCAATCTGTGCGCTGGGGTCCCGGGCCGAAGAAAGACAAAGTAGCGTGGCAAAGGCCCTCATCTCTCTGCTCCCTGGCTGTGGACACGTGACCTCACACTACTGTCACCAGGCCCTCACCATGCTGGCCTGCACCAGGCCCTGTGAGGCTTCTCTTCTCTGGATCTTCCCGCAATGCGAGAAGTAACTAACACAGCAGGTTGTGCTCAAAATTCCTATCTAGCTCTCAACTCACACCACAGACAGCTGTTACCTAGACCTGGTCCTTTAAGGCTCTCTGAACTGGAGACATTTCAGAGCCATCAGTCAACAGAGGATGCTCAAAGCAGGGAGAAGGGGCAGAGAGCTCTAGGCATACTGGGCATTTTTGAAGAAAAAACTGTTAGGAGAGGAATCAGTAAATGAAACAGAAGAAATGACCAGTGACACAGCAAGCAACCAGGCTAACATGCAGTCCCACGAAACAAACGAGGTGTCTCAAGGACATCAAACCTAGTCAAGGCTACTGAAAGGTGAGCAGGATAAGTGGTTAGCAACAGGAGAGAGGATGGCAGAGCAGGGCATGGTGGAACATGCCTCTAATCCTGGGAGGTGGACGCAAAAGGATTGAGAGTTCCAGACTAGACCAGCCTGGACTGCACTGAGGCCCTGTGTCAGTGCCCCTGAATAAAGGATGGCAAGGAGAGAAACAAACCAGAGCAGACAGGGAGAAGAAGCAGTTTGGCAGAGATGAGGAACTAAAAGGCAATGAGAACAGTGCTCTGGGAAGTGACCCAAAGGAAAGAGAAAGGTAAGTGTAAATGAAAGCCCAGCTCAGAGGAGCACACAGGATCCTAACACAATCACCTGAACTCTGCATAAGCAATCTCCTGGAAAACGGAACCTAGGCGGCACGTGAAGAGACGGCTCACTCTATACTGTGCACTGTGGGGAGGGAATGCCTCTGAGAGAATACGCAGCAATGGAGCATTTATCACGCAAGAGATTCTGGGACTGAGGAGATAGCTCAGGGATTAAGAGCTTGCCACAGAAGCTTGAGGTCCTGAGTTCGGATCCCCACTACCCATGTAAAAACCGGGCATGGTGATGCATGCTTGTAACTGGGATTGATGGCGGGTGGACAGAGACAGGTAGATCCCAGGGACTTACTGGCCAGCTAGTCTAGTGGAAATGGCAATAAGCTTAGTGTTCTGTGAAGACACTGTCTCAAAAAATAAGGTCAAGAGCTACAGAAGACTTGTGTCAACCTCTGGACACAAATTTATCAGTCTATTTTGCAAATAAGACATACTTTCCCCAGGAAAGGTTTTAGGGAAGCCTGCACTGGTTACTTGGAATGACTGGTTTACTGTGTTAAATGGTGGCTCATTTTATAAGATAATATCCAAATATTTCATTTGTTATTATCCCCACTCATCAGAAAGTTAAGTACACAGTCATGGGTATGTGTTTTCTAAAAGTAATTTTCCACTTGAAAATGTCAGTCACCTTTCCAAGCCTGAAATTTTTCTACTAGTTGCATGACCTAGCAAAAATATTGCATGAAAAAAAGGAACCGGTTCAGCCCACAGCTCAATCACACACAGTTCTACAACTATCTAGCATACTTCCCAACTGCTCAGTACAGACTTCCTATTTCATTACCTATCTGAGGGTTAGAATGTAGCAAAATTTATCAATCTGAGTGCTTCAACAGTAAAGCAAAACTAACATGATTTCCTGTGGATGCCTAGCAAGGACCAACAAAATGACAACGCAGCGCGGCTGTCGTGGCTCAGGCCGACAGGTCAGTGCTCTCACTTGGTTATGCTTCCTGAACACAAATGTCAGCACGGTGGAAAACAAAATGAGCAATGCAAAAATAAGTTTACGAAATACAACAGAAAGCTCCTCCAGAAAATTATTTCTGTCCAAGATCTCTTAAGCCTCACCATATTGATGCTGCATATCATTGCTTAGCCTAACTGCACATTACCTACAAGACAGAAAACCTCTCTCCAGATCCAAACCAGGTGACCAGGAAGCAGGAGACCTGCATTAACAGCCTCATAGAAGCACAACCATTTCCCTGGGGGTCAAGAGAAGGCAGGAGGAAACGTACCTGGAGGTGGGAATCCCGGGCCAGCGGAGACTGCTCATTCTTCCACCTTCTCTGCTGAGCAATGAAACGGATCAGGTGGTTTGTCTCTGGAGAGCCTCGGGCACCAACTGTAGATCGCCTCCTGGACTTCTTAAGGTAAGACGGCGACTTTCCTGTAACAAAACCCTCTTATGAATCAGAGTGATGAGCGATGGTCAGTAATCATGCCCTCTGTTGGTACCGGAAGAGAAAACATAATAAACACATGCTACAGAAAACTAAGCAGAGAATCACCAGGACAGTGCTGACACATGTTCTAGAACAATACCTGGCACACAGAAGGCAGTTAAAGTTAGTGACTGACTACACTAATACACTTTAGTTTTCATTGGTATTTCACTGTTTCTGTACATGGAGAAAGTGAGTGTGGGGAAACAACGTGATGTTGACTAAGAATCTCCCCATGATCATGAAAGAAAGGACCTTCACCCGTGCGCCTTTACCATCGTGTCTCAGCCATAGTTTCAGTTCTTGCGGTCACCCAGTTTGGAAGAGTACCTGGGAAAATCCTAAAGCAATTCACAAAGTATAAACTACACAGCATTCCAAAGAGCATAAAATCTTTGTGGTACAACAAACACCCAACCCAGGACAGGAATCATCCTTCTTTGTAGAACACCTACAGTGTATAGTTTTCCTACCTATTAAGAGTTGTGGTTTGATAGTATTTATGTTCAAGTAAACTTTATTTTACTAAATAGTGGATAACTGCAGACCCAAGAGCAGCAATGCCACAAAGAAGTTATTCCTGTGAGTGGTCAGGGGAAGCCAATAGAGTTATTTAGGCAGAAAGACAGAGATCAAGCATATTTTATGGTTAATCTTGACTCTGAACTTGACTAGGTTGAGAGTGACCCACCTGGATTAGTAAAACATACCACTGGGCATGTCAAGACGATTAGACCACATCTCTTATTGTGCCTAATTTATAAACTAAGTACAACCATTGGTATATATCCACAGGAACAATCAGTACATACAGGTTTTATTCAAATCCCCAGCTCTGAAAATCCACCATGGTTTTAGATGTCTCCAAGTTGGGGAAAAGGGAGGGATGTACTCTTGTATCCTCCAAGACAGTTCTTTCTCTGAGATGGCTTACTTACCTTCAGCATACTATTCTGAATTGTGCCCCTATGCCTAAGCACACAACATCAATCTAGGCTTTTCTAGGTCTCAGAAGTGATGCTTCCGGGCAGCACAGAATGACAGCCACATTGGCACAGCACAATTGACTCCTCTGGTGCTCGGATCACCCTCCTTCGCGATGACTGTTCTTTAGCTCAATGAACTCCATTCCCATGTCTCCTTTCTCTACCTAGGTCAGAGCTCATAGGTGAATTTCATTCTGGAGGCTTGAAGGAAGTTAAGCCTCTGAGTCAGTCTTCTGTGTGTGACTTTGCCATGAGGCACCCCACAACCTGTCAATGTTATCTTATTTGCTCCCCAACTTCCTTTATTTTTGACATGCAGACTTAGAATGTAGGGCGATTCAACTTACACACGCTTTTGGGTTTCACGTGTCAGATAATTCACATTATTTTCCAGGGCAAGCACAAAACAAAACACAACTAATTTAGGAACACTATGATGCCAGGTGCCCTAGGACCTTGTGCATCAGTGCTAGCTAGAACTTCCACAAGCAGCTCTGCACTCCTACAGATAACTACAGTGACAAGTCAGTAGGGACATGTAAAATGGAGTACTAGTTCATTATAACTTGAAAAACCATGCAATGGGGATGGAGAGATGGCTCAGCACTTAAAACCACTGGCTGCTCTTGCAGAAGACTCAGATTCAGTACTCAGCACCCACATGGTGGCTAACAACCATCTATAACTCCAGTTCCAGTGTATCCAATGCCCTCTTCTGACCTCCCAGGAGCACTTAAAAACATGCAGGCAATACACTCATGCACATAAAATAAAAATAATCAAGCATTTAAAAAAATGCAACATAGGGAGGACTCTTACCTGAGGGGATCTTAACAAAGCTTTCTGGTGTAATTCCCAATTGCTCTACCGTTACTGTAGAAAAGTCGAAAGGGGACTTAAAGGTATCTGGGGTGCAATCACGAGGCGTCACTTCGGCTACATGCTTCTGAGGGGTCACAAGCTTCCCAGTTCCCAAGATGAAAGAGGCATTTTCTGAAAAAGGGCCAATGTGTCATGGGCACAGTCAGGACCAAGACTTAAAGCTTCAGTTACACAAAAGGCGTGAAGAGGTCGGCACATACCGGAATTATGAACCGCACATTCCTTGGATTCGGGGAACTTCTTGTCATGTAAACTCGTATCCATCTGCAAAATGAGGGGTTCCGAAATAACAAAGAAGAAATAAAAAAGAACCCCGTCCCACGTCCAAATCAAAGCGACTGGACAACTTCTAGTCTGAATTCGACTGAAACTTGCAATATGGAATCAGAGATAATTTTTTGAGTTCGGATTATCCAGATGCAGGAAGTTGCTCGGGACGAAACAAGAACTTGAACCCACTAACACGCGTGGGCTTTTCAGCCAGGACATCCGGACCTTCCCGGCAGCAGGAGGCAGGTGGGGAGGTGCTCAGCCCTCCTGAGGTGGGGTCGGCCCAGGCGGCTGGCTTACCTTTCCCGGGAGCCTGCAGCCCGCACGTCTCCCCGTCGATGACCGGCGTCACGCTGGCCGACCTGTCCACCGGCTGGCGATCCGCTGGGCCCGCAGCAGAAAGCACCCGCCACTCGATTCAAACTGTGGCCCCGCCCCTCACGCGGCCCCACAGCGGGATCTCTCCGCGCCGCCCCAGCCAGTGCCAGCGCGTGCACCTCCCCCTGCGGGCCGCCCCCGGCTCCTGGGCTCGGCGGGAGGACCTCAGAGGCTCCGACAGGATCAGCCGCTCACTCCGAGTCCCTGACGAGAGGCCGCCGCGGCTAGTCGGAGTCCCGGGACTAGTTTCTGTGAGACTCGCGGAACAACACGTCGGTTAGCAACAAAGACCCGCCTGATGCCTTTGGATTGGCTGCTGCAAACTTCGAAAACGAATTTCTCGACCAATCCTGACAGAACCACGGCTGGTTTACCCAATCTGCCAATCCTGACAGCAGCCTTTTCCTGGTGGGAGGGGCTACAACAGAGAGAGGTGCTGATTGGCCTGTAAGCCTTAAGAGCACCGCCTTCATGAGTAGGCCCCGCCTCTTCATGTAAATCAGAGCTCGCTAGACTCCAGCGTGCGCCTGCGCAGTAACTCTTAGTGGCTCCGTTTGCCTACCGGTTCTGCTCTGATTGGCTGATAACCCTTTCCGTCTGTCAGCCTTTGGCCTGTCTTCCCGCCCTCCATCCCGTCTGGGGCTCGTTTGCGACTACCCCATGCCCAGCTCTGATTGGATGGACGCGGGCAGGCCCCGCGAGGCGATTGGCGAAGCTCGGTGTCGCTCGGGGCGCGACTGGGGGAAGGGCCGCGGGCAGGCTGAGGCGCCTAGGGGCGGGGTGGGAAGGCAGACCCGGCCAACCCCGGGGTGTGCGAGGGAGAGTGTGCGTGTGTAGAGTGGGCCGGAGGGGGAAGGTGGCTAAGGGAGGAGAGTTGGGGTGGGAGGCGGGAGGGGCCGGGCGGGAGGAGGGGCCGGCGGGCGGCGGGCCGGGCGCGAGGGTGGCGGCTCCATCGGGACCGGGCGCGAGCGGCGCGATGCGGCGGGTCACCCTGTTCCTGAACGGCAGCCCGCGGAACGGCAAGGTAAGCGGCGGGCGCACGGCCGTGGGGCTCCTCCGCAGTGGGCGGCCGGCCGGCCGGGGTCCCCCGCCCCCACCTTCCCGCTGCGCTCCGTCTGTCCCTGCGGGAGCCGGGTCCAGGCCGGCCGGCCCGGAGAGCCCGGGGCTTGCTTAGCGCGGGGCGGGGGAGGGGGGCCCCGGCCAGGTGAGGCTGGATGATTGACAGCTCCGCAGAGGGGCGGCCGGGGAGCGCGCGCCGCTGGCGGTGCCCGGCTCTGGGGTGCCCCGGTCCCGGTGGCCCGCAGCGGTGCAAACTTCTGCGGACGTTTTATGCCATCGCCTAATTTTGATTCCTTGAGGACGGTGACAGCAGACCGGAATGACTTTGACCTGAGCTGCTTTTAGGCCTGGGCTGGGAGGGCGTGGCGCGAGTCCCGGGACTGCTGTCGCCCCACCCTGGAAAGTTCTTCGGGAAATGTGGACCGACTGAGGCTGCCTTGGAACCCGTTGGGTAAAGGAATGCACAAGTCTCAGGTCAAGGTAGACTGGCTGGCACACTCTGATGCCTGCACAGGTCTCGGAAGGTAAACTTAAATAGTCAAACTGTCCAGGGGCATGTAAAATGGCTTTTCAGGGACTTTTCAGTTTGGAGTAAACACACTCTGGAAATGGGAGCCACCGTGAGGGTTTCTGCGCTGCTTAAAGATTTGATAGTCATACCAAAATAGAATTGGCCTAAATTCTACCAGGGCTTTAGAAGAGGGCTGCACAAAGGTTCTAGGTGTTTCTGGTCATTACCTTTTTCTTAGCCAACGTTGTAGTCACCTCGTACTCAAATGTGTGTCGTTATTGAACTTGTGTCACACCCAGTGTTGCAGTTGTACTGACAGTGTGCTGTTTCTCTACGAAGTCAAAAAGTGGAGACGCAGTCAGAAATTCTCAACTGTGCTCTAAATCTTCTGAATCCCCTAAATTTTGTTGTAAAAACTGATTGAGTTACTCCTTGCATATTATTTTAAAAGTTTTTTAACTTATCTTTTTAACCTTAGTTTTGATTGAGATACTGGGTTTAGATTTTGTTTAAAATCTTTTCAGTCTCAAAAGATTGGGGAAAGTGCATTTCAAATAATTTTAAGTACATAGTTTTCATGTACAAAGATCATAAAAGTCTGAACTTGAGATACTAGTCTGATTTAATATTGAAAAGAAAGTATACCCTAGTGTTTTCTGCTAAGCTCCAGAACTTGTGTTCTGAGCTTGATTTCTCTCCCTTTGGCTGATGAATAAATGCTAAAATGACCCGTACTTGACAGGTGCTTAATAACGCATAACAACGTGCATTTGTGTATATTATGTGCTACATATGCATACATATATATGTATATATATATATCAAATATATTTAATCAGGTTTGCCATGATCATGACAAGGATAGTCATTACAGTATGCTCCAAGCAAGTGCTACTCTGAAACAGCTTGGTTTCCTGACTGTAGGTTAGAATGTCATTTATCATGTTTCCTTGTTTAGTTAGATTCTACTTTATTTTCCTGGTCAGGAGACTAATCTCTGTTTTTCTGAGTGGGCTCCCCTCCTGAAGCATACTTGGGAGGCTGTCAGACTGGGCCCTGAGGCAGGGAAGACAGAGTTCTTCACAGGGCCTACATCATTTCTCACCATGCATTTTTTGTGGAACAATAAACCTAAGTTAACTGAAGAGTGCTTTTGATGTTCTGCAGGGCTCAGTCCTGAGTAATATGAAGGTACCACAGAGGGTAGAAGATGATCCTTTGGCCTTTAGAAGGAATATATGTTATTTATATTTTTTGCTTAAAAGCATAAAATAATGCCAAAACTTGGTCTTAACGATCTGGAAAAGCATAGGAGTCTCTCCAGTCACCGAACATGTCGAGCTGGTCTGGTTGTCCAGAGGGAGACTTCCCCTGGTACGAAAAGGTTGATACCAGCAGCTTCTTCACAGACTGGCTTGAGATATTGTGATATGTAGACGCTTGCAAGCACCACTGCTGAGGTTTACATAATTCAGTCCTAATTGAATTAACCCTCACCGAATGCCCAAGTGACTTTAAAAGATTACCTCCAAGATATTGCAGGTTGAAGCCAGCATTAATCATGCAAGTGTAGTAAACACCACGAAAGCAGCAGCACACTGCTATGTTCCCTCACATCTATTATAAGATTAAAAGTAAAAAAAAAAGATCTCAGAAGCCAAAGAGTGCCACATTTTAAAATGACTATTTGAAGTTTGACTGAATAACTGCGATTAACAGTCAACCTGGCCCTCAGTGTCTTTTGTTTTTTGAACTACTAGCTTGTGATGCATTGAAGTCACCCTAATTATGAAGACCTGTAGAAATACTTTCTTGCACATATGGGCAAATGGCCTTGGGGTATTTTTTCTTCATCTTATAAAAACTCTTTGGGCAGCTGGGCATGGTGGCACATACCTTTAACCTCAGCACTCAGAAGGCAAAAGCAGGTCTCTGTGAGATTGAGGCCAGACTGGTCTGCATAGCAAGTTCCAGACCAGCTGGGGCTACAGGAAGAACCTGTCTCAAGAATAGATAGATAGATAGCTAGATAGATTGATTGATAAAAACCAGAGTCTGAAGAGATGGCTCAGTGGTTAAGAGTACTGGCTGCTCTTGCAGAGAACCCAGGTTCAGTTCCCAGCACCTATATAGCAGCTAACAACAGTCTATAATTCCAGTTCCAGGGGATCAGAAGTCTTCTTGTGACCTCTGAGCTTTGTACAACGTGAGTGCACTTACATCCATGCAGGAAAATACACATAAAATAAAAATCATACTATTTAAAAAACAAAACAGAACAAAAATTGGAGGGGCTAAAGAGATGACTCAGTAGTTTAAAACACTATATAAACAGCATGGCTGAGAACCATAGTTAGGATTCCCCAGATCCCTCATAAATGCTGAGTGGGTATGGCAGCCTACCCATAATTTCAGTGCTAGAAGACAAAAATGAAGGGGGATCCCAGGGGCAAGCTGGCCACCTAGGCTAGTATATGATTCAATTGAGGACTCCCCACCCCCCAATGAATAAGGTGAAGAGCAGCTGAGGAATACTCCTGACGTCAGCCTTGGGCCTCCATATGCACACAGGTTGTAGACACATATGTCCCCACACGTGCATCCCCCCACTACACACATGAAAAAAAAATACCTTATTGTTAGTAACCATGATCTTCTATTTAGCAGAATCTCACCAAATTTAATGATGTGTTTAAAAGAAATCTTACTGGCCAATTCGTAGTGTGGGTGAATAAAAGTGTCATTAGGAAAAATCTTTTCCCTTTAGACAGTACTACACAGTTTACAATTAAATAAATGTATAACCATTTGAGCACATGCCTCGGGCTGTTATACCAGTGGGGTGCATAGTGAGAAGTATTTAAAGACCAGAGTACCAAAACATTGGCCTGTTTAATACTGGGAGAGGATGTTATTTGAAGTTGCTCCCAAAAGGTCAGTTGTGCCTGAACCTTTCATGCTTTCTCCATGTGCCTCACAATTGCTGTTGTTCCTTTTGATTCTCTCATGTGAGGGTTGGCATTCAGGAAATGAAATGAAGATTTAGACATTTGAATGTGTTGTGTGGCTCTGAGCAACCCAGTAATAATGCCATCAGTGACAGGTTGGCAGATCATGGGCCTTTGTATATAGTATTTATTCATTTGACTAGCACTTACCAAGTACTTTCTGAGTGTGAGCCTCCAGTTGCTGCAAACCTAGACCTAACATTCTTGGTCCTGGAAATGACTTTGATATTAGGTCAGAAATACGTTGTTGGTCTTAAGTATTTAGATTTGAATCTAGTCCTTAATTGGAGGTGAAGAAAAGGAAAAATCTGCTTCTTGAAACCTAAGTATCAGTAAGAACTTTGAGTTCTTTCAGCTTGTTTCCTAATATAGTGGATGTATAAAAAGAAAGAAACATAAAATATTGATGTACATCAAAGTAAAAGAAAATGGAAAAAGCCATGTTCATGAGGCTATTATTCATTCAGTATATTATTACGTTATTATTATTCATTAGGTGTATATTATCACTTAGTGATAATGAATGCATTTCCATTGCTTTACGGAAGCCCATTATACCAAAACACAATCACTATTTATTCTTCTGCCAGCAAATCTGTGGTTGTCTTCTTTATGTTAACACGGCTGTCATGTGCGTTCCTCTGTATACACTCTGGTGCAGATGGTAGGCATTTCCTGGGGCAGAATTTTATGCACAGTTCCATAAAGGCCTTGAGAGTACTTGGAAGTGATGTTGTGCTCCATCCACAGTGGTCTGAGTGAGCTGGGGTATGTATTTCTATCAGATTTATAGGTGAGTCTAATGTAGATTCTGGGTCACACCATTGAGAACCACTACTGTAAGGAAAATATGGAATATGTAACTGTTGTGATTGTGGAATATTAGGGAGTATAAGTGTTTTAAAATATTTATTCTTTGAAAAATGTGTACTTTATATATTTTAATTGTATCTACCCACTGTTACCTTCTGCCAGCTCCTCCTGTGGCCTCAGCCATCTTCTTCCCAAGTTCATGTCCTCATTTTATTTTTTTTCAATTAATAACCCCCCTGAGTCCAATTCGTGCTGGCTGTATGCACATGGGTTAGGGCCTTCCATTGGCATCTGGGCAGCCTACCAGCAACCATGTCCCCAAAGGAGAGTGACCCTCCCTTAACAACTGTCAGTTGCCAGTAACTCTTCTGCAGGGTACTTGTGTTCAAACTCCTTTCTTTAATATAGTTTTTAATTAGCTTTCAAATTAGTGGATTTCCATAAAGCGTCTTCGTACATCCTTAGTTGTGGTCAATCTCTCCCCTTTCATCTGCTCACCTGTATCTCTTTATCTCTGCCCTCCACTTAAACCTTTAACCTGGACGACCCTTCTCTCTCCCATTCTTTCTTGTCACCTGTGTTCTGTCCCCCAGAGTATAATCTTTAGTTAGGTTGCAAGATCATAGGTTTCTATGTAGCTTTTTACACTCTCGTGTCCTTACGCCTACCAAGTGTTCAGTTTTATAAGATAATTACAAATTGTTTTTTTAAGTCATTGTGAGCATTTATATTCCCTACAGTAATGCATAAATTTTCCCACTGATTATCTTCTTCCCAGAAGTTTCAGTTTTTAATATTGTCCTTCTTGATCATAGAAGTAGTTAGGTCATGTTTTCTAGGAATGAAATTAACTTTTTAACTCTATTAAAAGTAAAATGAATTGTATTGGTGCTTTAGTTTCATAAATCTGCATGCATAAATTCAACAAACATTTACTGATAGTGCATTACATAAAAGCATGTGGATGCTAGACAGTTTTTAAAAGACATTTGCAGGCTCCATTTCTAAATTTAAATAGAAGGTTACAATTTAAAATTGGTGTTTAAAGACAAAGTGAGATAGTCATGCTGCTCCTGATATACCAGGCGCTTTCTCAGCTAGTTGGTAGCTTTTACTTGTCTTGAACTCTGAAACTACGAAAATACTGAGTCTGAATAGTAGTGTGGTGTGGTCCTCATGAACATTTGTAGACACGTGTCTCTGTTCATTGAATGTTTTCATTATGCTGCTTCACTTATTAAAGCCACACGGGCGACCCCGGATCTACCTTCTACTCTTCTAGGCATGATCATTTGATAAATGCTTGGCCTCTTTTTGGCACAGTGTCAATACTAAAAGAAGCTTCACATAAATTAAGAATTTCTAATCTTAAAATCTAGAATCCTGATTTGGGGGGCTGGAGAGATGACTCAGAGGTTAAGAGCACTTGCTGCTCTTACCAAAGACCCACATGACAACCCACAGCCATTAATAACCCCAGTTCCAGGGGATCCAGCTCCCTCTCCTGGCTTCTGAGGGCACAAGACACACATGTGGCATACATACCTACATATAAACAAGTGCTCATATAAGCTTTTTTTGAGTCAGGATCTCCCAGTAGTCCCAGGTGCCCTGGAATTTGCTGTGTAGACCAGACTGGCCTTGAACTCACAGAGATCCACCTGCCTCTGCTCTCCCAAGTACTGGGACTAAAGGCATGTGCCACCATACCCAGTGGGTCAATACACAGTTTTTAAAAATCTAAAAAACATCCCAATCTGGGAACATTCCAGATTAGGAATGCTAACCTAGTAAATGTTTAATATAAATGTTAAAAAAAAAGTCTGGGACAGTTTTGGTGCCAAGCATTTTGGATAGAAGAGTTCCATTGCTGCCTTTCCCACCAGAGTTGTCATGAATTAAAGTGCGTACATTGGTGTTTAAAATGCCTCAGCAGCTGTAGAATCTTGCCCTGTGTGTGACATTATGCACTGATACATTTAAAAAATTGCTTTCCAGTTTACCTAATATGTAGAGCTTTTAAAAGTTAATACTACAATGCAGTTCTTCACTTGGTGGTGCTAGTTTGCACACATGGTTCTAAGTTGATAAATGCCAAGAGTGACGTCAAGTGAGCAGATGTATCAGCCCAACTTGAGGGAGACTTTCAAATTAATAGCACTCCGTGGTTGTTCAGATTAGTTCTGTTTCCTGCATTCGACACTCCTGTGGTCATTTCACTTAAAGGAAATTGTTGATCACTACATCGTCAGCTACTGAATTTAATTTCCAAAAGAAGTATCTAGTGCCTGAAGACTTTTCAATTGATTAAAGCTTTTCCCTGTCTCTGTTCTAAGTAATACAGAGTCTTTGGAAAAGAAAGTTTAAAAAATCACAGTAAAGCAGGCTTTATTCTGTCATGCAAAGGTAGTCACTTCCAGTCATTTTATGAATAGTACCTTCAAGTTGATATTATACCGTGTACTTTATTTTCCAACTTGAACATCAGTGAAAAGACCGCTGTCATCGATGTACACAGAAAAGGTGTGACCTGGTTCAGCACTCTGAAAGTACTGGGCTTTCTTTCAACATTCAAGAAATAGTTGCGTTTATCGTGAATTGAGTAATAAAATATTTAGTAGAGCCTTCCATTGAAATGCAGCTCTCATTTTCTTCAGATCAAAGACTAAGGTGGCACTTTTTATTTAGTTTTCAGTCTGGAGTTTCCCTGTGTAGTCCAGCCTTCCCGCCCTCTGTCCTGCAGCCCATGCCATCTGATAGCTGGGCTCACTACCTGCTGTTTGAGCCTTACTGACAGCACGCGGTTGGCTGTATTCACAGAATTAATAGCAACTTTTGACAAGTTAACTTTTCCATTGAAATGCTAGACTTTAGGTGGAAAGGCAGATTAGAAAATAATTGGTGAGGCACCTGGGAGGATTGATGTGAGTTTAGTGCCAGCTTGGGCTAATTAGTGAATTCCAGGCCACCGTGGATTGCAAATGCAAATGCACAGACAAGGAAAAAGAAAGAGGAAAGAAAGAAGGAAAACGATTGGTGAAATAATAAATTGTATTGCTGCAGCGTTAGAACTGAGTTATGTCCTAACACAATAACATTGGAATCAGTGTTTTTTGTGTCACCTAACATGTAGCTAAGCACACAGGAGTTTTGTACAAATAGAGCTTTATACAAGATGTATTAATGCTGTGTCCTTTTCATGGTACAGCCATCACTGAAAGAGATGATGAGGAAGAAAGGACATCAGACCACAGAAAGCTGTGTGGAAATGTGCAAGGGGGCAGAGATAGGCAAGAGGGGAAAGGAAGATTTAGTAAAGACTTGGTGTGATAGCAGCTGTGACGTGGGTGACCCTTATGTTTCCTCACAGCACCTCCGGTCAGTCATTCTGCATGGCCTTGGCCCTTTGATTGCATTTCCCTCTTTCTGTTCCTAGCTTTCTGAGATCTTGGCTGACAGTGCTGCTGCCACGTAACCCGGCTACTGGGTGCCCAGTCAGAGCTCTGACCAGGGACAAGCTCCACTTACAGACACTAGTCCACTTGCTTATGCAGTTTCATACATGTTTACATAGCAGACTCTGCCTGATTCATTGCAGGACAGGCTAGTTTATTGTCACCTGATTGTGTTGTGTTCAGAGTGCTAGATGCTAAACTCTGCCTTATATAAAATAGTAAAGTTACTGAAAAATGAATGAAGTGGGAGGTTAACTTTTCTATGATAGTTGATGTAGTTCATGGTATAATAAACAGTACTAAACCCTTCCTATTCTAAAAATGAGTCATTCCTATAACAAAGCATCGATATAAAAAACATAATAAGGACTTTAGGCACAGAGGTCCCGGGCACTTTGCTAAGCTAGTTCAGTTTTAACACATTTCCTCATAATAACTTCTGAGGTAGAAGCTACTATTTTCTTCATTACTAACTAGTTAAAGCATAACAAAGTATAAAGAGCTTCTCACAAGCCAACAGCTGGAAAATGTCACAATATGATTTAAGTACAGGTCTACAGAATTAGATGAGTGTTGAACGTTGAAATTCTAGATTGGTTTTGGTTGGCTGTAATTTCTTATTCTCTGGTTTTGAGTTTTCACAGTATGAGGCACACACACAGTAAGTATGTGCAGGGTTTTGTTAAGAATCTCCTATGATACTTTGATCTTCCTAGTCCTGTTTGTAGTGTGCTGGTTTGTAATTTTGTCAGTGATAAAATTCATTGTATAAGCTGTTCAAATTAATCTGGTGTGTTTGCAGGTGGTTGCTGTATATGGAACTTTGTCTGATTTACTTTCTGTGGCCAGCAGTAAACTCGGCATAAAAGCCACCAGTGTGTATAATGGGAAAGGTGGACTGATTGATGATATTGCTTTAATCAGGTAACCTTCACCTTTTTATAAGCTGTCAACAGTGTGCCCCCCAGCTTCTTGGTGTTATGCTGTTTCTCTTACACAGGAGTTTCATCACTTTTGTGAAGGCAGGATTTTGAAGTGATGGTCTAGAATCAGCTGTTTGGAGTTTAAATCTCCTGAACTTAAAGTATGTTGATTAGATAGAAACCCTTAACATGTTTCATTATAGTAATAGGTCATATATAGAAACGAGAATTTCTTCCTCATGGTAATTTTTTATTTTAAAAATCTCTCATAGGCAACTGATTACTGTTCAATTCATTTCCTAAGAATACTTTGCATTTTATAAACATCAGAAAATAACTAATTTTGTGAGTATATGCTAAAGAAAATTCTAAGTAGTGAAAACACCAGAGGTTCTCCACAATAATGCTTTTTGAAGTGGCTTTTTGCTTTTTAAATACCCCGGGCAGATTATTGCTTTAGACAGGTATCAAGTTGACTTCACTCCAACTTTGGAGCAGGGAGGAAGTTTTAGCAAGATGGTAAACACAAAAGTAGAGTGTACTGGCGATATAATTGCTTTGCTTGAGTTATCTATCTCATTTAATTGACAAAGCATGAGTTTTAAAAATTGAAGGTGTGAATATAGCCCTGCTTTACTTATATTGTGTATAAAGATTAGTCTCCTTTCAGATCCAGGCCAGAATGACCCTACAGTATAATATGTTGCCCTTGAAGGCAATTGGTTCTAGTCCCTTCATTTTACAAACAAGGAAACCAAGCATCTGAGAAGGGAGGGATCTTAGCCAGATCAGAGTTTTAGCAGTTGGTTTTTGTTCTTGAAGACAAAGTTTCATACTGATCTAAAAAGATTAACTGGCATGGTGAGTAGGCTAAAAATTTAAGTTGCATTGCAAAGCTAATGTAGAATTTCTTAGTTTTTTCTATATCTGTCTCCCAGCCTCCTTTTCAGTTTCTGTGGATACTTGACTAACATCATTGAGTGATGTCTGTCAACCTAGTTTTCAATCACAAACTCTTTCTCCAAGAAAAACTCTTATGTATTCCTGTGATGACCCATGAAATAGCCTCTACCAGATAGATAGATATGACTGACCAAACCCTCTAAGACTCATCCGAGTGTCTGGTCATTGAGTTACACTCATGGTTTAAAGGTTGGGCAGGGGAGGGGGATTATACTGATAATCCAGAAGGGTAGGTGATCTGAGATACTTAAATTTAGGGGTGTGGTGGATGTGTACTCATGGGCATTTACAACAGAGATGCTTCATAGTTTTATTTTTTCTTGGATGTAGTATGAAATTTTATCTTAATATCCAAAGCTCACAGCAGCTAATGACTTGAGAAAGCATTACAGTAATTGATTTAGGAGTAAAGAAAGAAAACAAAAGTGGAGGCTGACTGTGGCTTCAGTCATGTCTTCTGAACATAAAATAGTACATCCTTTGATGCAAGAAGGACAGATTCACATAATTCTATAGTGGGTTTTGTTTTTCCATTTCAAAAAATACTTTGATGTACAGGATCTTATTTGAATTTAGATCCAGTTGGGGTTAAACAAAGCACTGAAGACAGCTTCTTTGCAACGGGATTGGTGACAAAGGCTGTCATCTGCATAATTCTAAGGAATAGTTCAGATAGTCAACAGCTAATCACTGTGGTTTCTAGATTTTGATGGTGGCTTTTTAAATTTTGGTTTTCCTAGGGATGATGATGTTTTGTTTGTGTGTGAAGGAGAGCCATTTATTGGTAAGTGACTTTCTTAAAAGCCAATTTTGTTTGCCACAATAAAAAAAAACATGGAATGGTAAATACATTTCAAGGGGCTATAGCTCCACTTGACAAAATGACTAATTGCACCCCAAGCTTCACATTCTTCTTGATAGTGCATTTATGTGAAATTGTGCTTTTAATTTGAATTATATAATCATATTCTAGTCTAGGAATTTCTGTTAAATGCCTTTTAAGATGCTCTTTGTACCTATTTGTTAACTATGACATGAGTAGGTAATTTTGATTTTAGAAACTATAACTGTTTCATTTTAAAATTTCATTTTGGTAATGATTGTTAAAATTTCTCCTGGTATATCACTTACTTGTAACCATGTATTCCCTGCATAGTGTTTACAGCCCTTTACTGCTGATTAAATTTTTTCAGTTAAAGCATGACTTGATTTCAGTCTCTGTCCTTTCATTTGGAAGAAAGGGTACATAGTCAAATATCAGATGAAAATCCTACTTCATAAGTCAGCAGTTATTCCTTAACAAGTTCTTTGTATTAGTTTCATACAGTTACCTTTAAGTGTGTACTTAAGTATTTTTAAAGCATCAGTTTCTGTGTTTGGTAAGTAGAGGTCATTTTCAGGATCTTTGCTTCAGGCCATTTACCAAATAAAACATAAGTACATTATCTTCTCTGTTTCCTTAAAACTGTGAACAAACCTTTGCTTCATCTTCTTGTAGCCATTGGCCTAACTGTGGTTGACAGACAGTGGTTAGTTAGTTGACTTACTATAGCATACTAGCAAACAAAAAGTCATTCATTAAATTAAAAAAGTCAAACTGGGTTATTGCTCAGTGATAGAACCAGTGCCTACTTTATTTATATAAGGCCCTGAGTTCACTCCCCCAGTGCCACAAATAAAATAATAAAGTCTGTTAGAGTTTGTTTTTCTGTGTATTCCTGTGAATTCTTAGATTTAAAAATATTTGCTGTGTTTTCATACTCTACTTTATTGATGGCCAAATTGTCTTATCTTAGCCAGTGGAAACCTCTTTGTCTTTTGAACACAGCCTCATTAGTCTTCTATTGTTTCTTTGCCATCTCATATAATAAGGTCTTTATCTTACTATTTTCCTATCACAGACGGGAATCAACATTTGTTGTTATGACTCAGTATCAAAGGATTCTGAGATGCAGTCTGGGTGCTGGTGAGACTCTGGCATGGGTACTATATTAGTAAGGGCCGTTTTTGATGACTGTAGTTGGAAGTACATAAAGAGCTAGAAATAAACTTTGCATACAATACATAATGTATTATATAGTGAGAATTTATGTTGTAATATAATAGAAAATATCTCATTAGTTCATATTAATACGTCCAGTTTATATTCAGGATTGTAAAGTTTTTACTTATCTGCTGCTTTACCTTTGTGTCCTTTCTTCCCTATCAGTAACCTTGATTTCAAGAATACAGGGAATAGAATTATATTATTGTTAATTTACTCCATCACACTCAAAAACGACATAAAATTTTCAGAGGAATAATCAATATTTTAATGCCAATAGGGTCTATAAGCAGCCAAATATTTTTTTGTATAGGTTTGTGCCTTTCCCCTTTTATTAAAAATTTCCCTGCCCGCATTGTCAGAATATTTAGCCATTATAGACTGTGTTCTCTTCCTTACTGGCGTCGTTGAATTTCCCTTCTGGTAATATTTAGTACTTATCTTCAGTGCATATGTTAGTGTCTCCAGTGGTCTGAAACTTGTTCCCTAAGAGATTCTTCTCAGAGTCTTTGAGGCCAGTGTTCTCGGGCATCTCAAAAGTTACAACAGTTTATGACTCTGTACGTGAAAGTCATATGTAAATCATGTCATGAATATGTATAGTTTATGTCAGGTTATACAGTAAAGCTTTGAAAAGACCCTTAGTTCATACTTTCCTTAATATATCTTAAATAAGTTTTTCCATTTCATTCTGACATAAATTGTTAACATAGAAAAAGTTATAAGTGACTATTTTTCCTAGATCTCCCAAAGGATTTTTCAGGTTTTGAAAATGATTCCAATGTTTTCCCAGAGTCTTCAGTCTTAATATTTTTATTATTTTTTTACATGTCCTCTCTAGATCCTCAAACAGATTCTAAAGCACCTGGAGGATTGCTAGGATCCCACACAGACTGGCTAACATTAAATGTGGGAGGGCGGTACTTTACCACAACAAGGTAGGTGTGTGTGTGTTTGTGTCACAAGATCACAGGACAGGGTGAAGGCAACTGTGTCTTATCCTTTGTTTCCTTCAGTCTTGATTTCCTTAAGAGATAGTCAAATGCTCCTTCATATGGGATGTGATACAAAACCATTTTTAGAAAGGTTTTTGAAGAAAAAAGTAAAATGAAGTTCACTTTCCATTATAGAGAGAACATTCAAAAGCACAAATTCAGGTTTGAAAGATGCTCTTTAGATACAGTAGTAAACCAGGAATGCAAGTGAAAATGAAGTGTTGCGTTTCTAGAGGCTACAGCAGCGTGAGTGAACATATACTGCAAGGGTCAGACTATTGGAGCACTGTGTCTTGCTGGAAGGCTCTGCTGCTGTTTAAAGTAAAAAAATAAAGCGATATTTAACTCAAAGGGAGTAGAGATTAGAACTCTTGGCCACTTACTGTGCATTTCTGTCTCCCAGCTTTGCCCCGCCAGCTTGTAGCATGTGTCTTTGTGAGAGAACAACTGAAATCATGTATACTATTGACTTAAAAGTGTTTGTTTGTAAAGACACATGGAGAAATCCATTTTTTCCCCTTAATTCTTAGGAGCACTTTAGTGAATAAGGAGCCTGACAGCATGCTGGCCCACATGTTCAAGGACAGAGGTGAGTATGTAATACATCATTTTCTCTTTTGGTGATCTGAGTTGACTTCATAACCTGACCTTCTGGATTTTCAGAGGAGTAAAATAATTTTTTCATTAGTAAAGACTTGTTGGTATATTATGCAATTTTCCACAAATTCTAACCTTGTTTTTGTTTATTGGGGGGTTTGAAATGGTATCACAGGGGTCTGGGGAAATAAACAAGATCATAGAGGAGCATTCTTGATTGACCGAAGTCCTGAGTACTTTGAACCCATTTTGAATTACTTGCGCCATGGACAGCTCATTGTAAATGATGGCATTAATTTATTGGGTAAGTTTATGTATCTGAGTGCTGTAGAGTAGATATCAGCGCAGATAGATAGTCCTGCAGGACTATATATACATTATATATATATATAGCCATATATATCCAGCCTATAAATTGCTAATTTATATTCTAAGTAGATTTAAATTCTCTCACAAGGTACTTTAATAGGTTCATATTATTTTTGTGACTTAAAACATGGCTGTGACCTGGCTTTAAGTTATAGTTATTATTTTCTTTAAAGAATTTTATTTATTGTTATTTTATGTGTATGAGTATTTTTTTGCTTGCGTGCATGTAATTGCAGTACTTGTGTCAGTGTCAGTGTAGGTCAGAAGAGGGCATTGGAGTCCCTGAAACTGGACTTATAGATGTTTTACAGCTGCTGTTGGGTGCTAGGAACTGAACCTGGGTCCTCTGCAAGAGAAGCCAGGACTCTTAAACCACTGAGCTGTCTCTCCAGCCCATGGTTATTAATATTGAGAAATAGAGTGATGAAAAGGGAAGATCAGCTTATGAATCATTAAGACTGTAGTAATGAGCTGGGCGTGTTGGTGTCCATCTTTAACCCCAGCATTCGGGAGGCAAAGGCAAGTAGATCTCTGTGGTCTACATAGTAGAGTACTAATGTGAACTTGAACTATGCAAAGCATTTTGTTCTAATTTATTAGTTTTCTTCTTTTTTTAAAACAACAGCAACAAAAAATCCCATAGTCTCCATGTGTAATCCAGGTTGACTAGAATACTCTTTGTGGCCCACACTGGCCTCCAACCTGGCATGCTCCTGCCTCATCTTCCTGAGTGATAGGTGTAGACCTTGCTCAATAAAACCTGCTCTCCTATATTTTTCATTGTTCTCTATAAGCATTCTGAATAATAGCTACTTGTTGCTATTGAAGGAAAGTCCGCTCTTTGGGCTGGGGAGATGACTCGCTTGGTAAGGTGCTTGCCTTGTAATTGTTAGGACCTGAGTTTGATCTTCCAGAACCCATGTAAGAAGCTGGACATGGTATCATGAACTTGTAATCCTAGCAGTTTGATGTGGGCAGGGGAGACAGAGAAGTGTTGGAGCGCACCGGCCAGCTGGCCTAACTGCTTGGTGAAGTTCCAGGACGGTGAGAGACTCCCAAACAAAAGCTGGAAGGTGACTGAAGAACAACACTTGATATTGTCCTTGGACTTTAATCCACATGCTCTCTCATGTACATACACATACATATACATACACAAAGAAGTAAAAAAGCCTATTTGTTGCATCTCAGTGTTATTGTGAGAATTTGAGATAAGGAATTCTGTGAATACCAGATTGTTCAGTGTGAATGCCTCTTGCTTTTTATTCTACCAGGGGTATTGGAAGAAGCCAGGTTTTTTGGTATTGACTCACTGATCGAACACCTAGAAGTGGCCATAAAAGTAAGACTTTCTTAAAAACCTTAATCAACACGATATTTATCATAAATTATCACTGAAAAGGCCCCATTAATTTTCCAATATCTTTTTCAAGAATTCCCAACCACCAGAGGACCATTCACCAATATCTCGGAAAGAATTTGTTCGATTTCTGCTAGCAACTCCAACCAAGTCAGAATTGCGTTGCCAGGTGACTGAAGCAGAATGTCATATGACTTGTCTGTGTCAGCAAACCTCTGAGTAGTTGAAGATCCTCCTAGGGTGTTTTATTTTTTCTTTTTCATGCAAGATACAATTTAATTATGAGACATGGCATTGATTTAATTGAAAGTGGCTAACCAGAAAAATGTAGACTAGCTTTTTTCATTGTCTGCTTAGCTTCATGTAGCAGGTTTTTAGTGTTG
The DNA here is from genome assembly GCA_035773235.1 of Eospalax fontanierii. NCBI lineage: Eukaryota > Metazoa > Chordata > Mammalia > Rodentia > Spalacidae > Eospalax > Eospalax fontanierii. The sequence goes on along the minus strand of CM069542.1, from coordinate 52,972,219 downwards.
TGGAAGTTGCAGCATTTTTAAAGCTCTGCGTGCAGTCACTGTGTGGCTGGCCAGTGGCAGAGCATTTTGTATGATACAGCAGTGCAGATTTCGGAAACCACAATACCCACTTTTTCTTAAATAAGATTGAATTCTGGAATTAAAGATTATAATATATAAAGTTCAACGGACTTATCTAACTGGTATGTAGCTAACTGGGGCCGTGCTCTAAAAACTCCACTTATAAATGTGCTGTGGCCTGCTGTATCCTAACATATGTGGAGATAAAGTTTATTTTATGAGAACCCATGGAAGACACGAGTGTAGTATATCAAAGTTACATTTGCTTATGTTCGGCCATAAACTCCAAGTGACTGAACTGCCAATTGCTTCTAAAAACCTTGGTGCTTAGTTATAGTAATTAAGTTCAATTCAAACAGATGGTTTAAACATTATGACAGTCTGTGCTTTTTAATTCCAGGGTTTAAACTTCAGCGGTGCTGATCTTTCACGTTTGGACCTTCGATACATTAACTTCAAAATGGCCAATTTAAGCCGCTGCAACCTTGCACATGCAAATCTCTGCTGTGCCAATCTTGAACGAGCTGATCTTTCTGGATCAGTGCTTGACGTAAGAATCATTTTTCAGTTATAGGGAAAATTCAAATTTTAGGCTATTGAGCATTCTCGAAGAGTAGGAATTATGTTTCTTATGGAGCTTTTGCAAAACAGATCATTGACCATGTGGTTGAAACTCGGTGGTCTAAAAGTGGACTGGTTTTATAACTTTGATATCCTTTATGAAACATAAACCTAAAAGGATTAGAATAATAAGAAATTAAATCTCAGTATTGGCAACCTGCTGCATGCACCATTTGATGAGTAAAAGCTTGAATGCTTTAACATAAAGATAGGAATTCCACTGCAGATTTTTCTGTATCTCCTTCCTGAAGAAATTCCACAGTACAGCCCTGGGCATACACAGGTACTTGATAACTTTTATTAATTTACAGCATGTTTTATTTAGGAGTATTAAACAGAAAGCCATGGACATACATTCAAATTGGTCAATTTCCTGATGTGTTAGATTTTTCAGGTGTGTAAAATCCAGTCATCTTTTATTTTGGCCTTTTAATGTCCTCATTATATCGTAGCTTGACAGACCTTCTGTACTCAAAACACCTTGTTAAGTCCCAGGCCTATTAGATGGGAATGAGTAGGTGTCTGTCTATTGGCTGTCACTAGCCTGGTCTCCTTTTTTCCGGAAGTGACTATACACTAAGTAAAACTGCACTATAAAACAAAATTTTCTTGAATAGTATGGCTATAACATGATCAGTCTTAGGGTTTTAGACAAATAAAAATATTATTCATGTTATGCCCTATGCATTAAAAAACCCATTCATCTTCTGTTTTGACCACCATTGTTATAAAGAATGTATAATGTTAATGTCTATTTTACAGTGCTGTCCATCTTAACAGTATGTGGTAGAGTTCAGGCCTGATGACATCGAATCATCTGAGATGACTCAACATAGAAAAACTCACTCATGTATTTTCTACGTTTCTACTCTCTTCATGCATTGTGCTCAGGGTTGGCAATGCCATGTAGCAGGGGCTGATACAGAGGGACCAAAGAAGCAGCTAGGTAGTGTTTGCAGCTAATGAGGAGGTTCAGGTGGCATAAGCACTCTTGCCTTTGACGTGAACATGGAACGTCAGGAATTTCATGTCTTGATTCTGTTAGTCATAAGGAAAGGGAGTCCACACCCCTAACTCCATGTCCTCCTTCCGTACTCTTACGTTCTGTGATACACAAGGCAATTTATAAAAATAGAATTGAACAATGCCGTGGTATAAACTCATGTTTCATGTAAAGTGAATGGGCTGTTGTTAATCTGATAATTTCTTTGAAAGCAGCCCTTATAAAAAGTACTTTTTAAAAAAGTTCTCGGTTCTTACTGGGTTCCATTAAAAGATGTTAATATAAACAGAAGGTAACTAATTACAGATGTGTTGAATTGGGCATTTTCTGTTACTTTATTATTTACACAACATGGGATAAAATTTTAAATCTTAAAGTTGGGACTTTTTTCTTTGCAGTGTGCAAATCTCCAGGGAGTCAAGATGCTCTGTTCTAACGCAGAAGGTGCATCCCTCAAGCTGTGTAATTTTGAGGATCCTTCTGGTCTTAAGGCCAATTTAGAGGGTGAGCCTGTCCATAAATACTTGTTCTCACTTGGAAGCAGACCGTTAAGTCAAAAGCTCAGCAAAGCGATGGTTAGGGGTGCGGTAAGATGGCTGTGGGGCCAAGCTTCCTGTGAAATTGCAACTGGAGAGTTTGCATAAGTGAGATGCTGCCTGGGCTTCAGCTGTATGCTGTACACTGATGGAAAATGACGGTTCTGGGGAATGATGCCTCGGGTATTCACTGAGGCTTTAGTTGAAGAGTTGAACATCAACATCCTAACTTTCAAATAGAGTAAAATATTACTGTGTTGACTGTTTACAGTTTTGCTGTCTGTGAGCTGGGCATCTGGTTTACTTGGATATTTAAGAGACATGGTGCTTATGAATCTCCCTGATCTTAAATTTATGGAGGCATACTACTGAAGTGCTGAGTATTGATTTCTGTCCTCTCAAGTACTGTTGAAACATTTTCAATTTATACAGTAGGAAAATAAATTGTCACCATTGAAATCTATGTATACAGGTTGGTTGAAAGACCGATTTTCAGTTCATTTCCAAAAGTTAGAGGGATTTATCTTCATTCTTCTCCATTGTTGCAAGCAGTTAGCTATAAATATATTTAGGTTAAACTAGTATAAGAACTTGCTTCCTGTAGGTGCTAACCTGAAAGGTGTGGATATGGAAGGAAGTCAGATGACAGGAATTAACCTGAGAGTTGCCACCTTAAAAAACGCAAAATTGAAGAACTGTAATCTCAGAGGAGCAACGCTAGCAGGAACTGATTTAGAGGTGAGTTCCCCGACATCTAAAGAGTCTCAGTAATCCAGAACTACTAAAGACACTATGCAAAATTTCTTGAAATTGTGAGCAAAGTAGCCAGTTTACAAAGTTCCCATTAGCATGCCAGTGTTTCCCTTTCAGTTGCTTCTTCCTTGGCAAGGCATGGGTGTACATGTCTGTAATCCCAGCTGAGCTGGGAAGATTGGCGTTTCCAGCCCAGACTGGACTAAACAGTGAGACCCTGGCCCCATCCACTCCCATCCTCTAAAAGTAGGAAAAGGAAGAAGTTATTGCTTGTGCAAACTAATTTCAGTTCCAGAGTAAAATCTGATCATCACCAAGTCATAAGTACAGTTCCAAATATGAAGATTTAAGAGACTTAGCAGTTAGCCTTGATTTCATTTTTCTTCTTTTTCCTGGGTCTTCCTGACGTATATAAGTTTGATAAAGGCCTTATTAACCCATTTTACTGGATTTTTTCATAAGTTTTAATTTTAAACAGAATTTGATGGGCCAGATTATTTCTTGAACTACTCGAGAAATTTAAATGATATCCAGGTTTGAAATCAGGTTCAGGAAAAGCCCTATTTTAACTTGATGTCATGCTGTTTGATGTTTCTAACTTTGTCTAATCTTTTTTCATAAAAACTGTGTTCTCTATGTCTTCCTTTTCTGTAGATCTTGGTAGCTGGTGTGTTTGTTTTGAGGTAAGGTCTCTTCATATAGTCCAGACAGTGTCAAACATTATATAGCTCAGGCTGGCCTCCAAGTTGTGATTTTTTTTTTCTTTCTTAGTCCCTACAAGTACTGGAAGTGTAGGTGTACCTTGCTCAAAGACTGTTGTCTGTATTGTGCTGTCTGTACTGAGGGATCTGTGCTGTTCAGTACAGCAGCCATCTAACCACGTTGTTGTTTGGTATTTGAGCGTAGATAAACTGAGACACTATTTTTTTTTTAACTCATTTAAACTTAAATGTGTCTGGTGGCTGTCATGTTGAACAGTACAGCTTTATGTAAGGACCTACAGAAAGAACTGTCTATGAAAATTTAGCTCACTGTGGACTTTTAAAAAAGTGTTTAATCTGTTTAAAAAGCAGATTCTTTTAAAGGCAAAAGGAATTTGACTCATACCACAAGTGTAGTCCTTTTAATTGTTACTGTCACCTGAGATCATAGATTTTTTTCCCCTTTGTTTCTTTTTTATTCTGACTGTATATGATGTGTGGATGTGCATGCCACAGTGCTGCCTGGAGGTCAGCTGACAGCTTCTCAGAATTGGTTTTCTTCCGCTTTAGGATTGTGGTAAATTGGTTTAGATAGTAGTTACTGAATTAGAATCCATTCTGGATTTTAAATAACTACTTACAAAATATATATAAATAGCCAAGTGTTGGGGTATGGAAATAAGAGTAAGGAAGACTCGCTCCATAGCAAATTCAAGACTAGCTTGGGCTGTATGAGACCCTGTCTCCAAACAACAACAAAAGCAATTCTGTGTGTGTGTATGTGTGTAATATGTGAACAGAACGGATTTGTTTCCTCCTTAGCCTTTATACATGTTTGTGGACCACCGAAGCATTTGCCACAGACAGCAACACACAGAGGAGAGCGGCAGTGCTCCCAGAACGGGCTTCTGCTGTAGAGCAGTGCTGCCCAGTTGCCCAGAGACCACTCTAGGAGGAACCAAGTAAACCGCTTGAGCCGTCTTGTTTCTCTTACAGAACTGTGATCTGTCGGGGTGTGACCTCCAGGAAGCCAACCTGAGAGGCTCCAATGTGAAGGGCGCCATATTTGAAGAGATGCTGACACCGCTGCACATGTCGCAGAGTGTCCGGTGAGAGGGCCAAGGGCTGGAGGAAGACGCGGCCGAAACACGCCCCTCACCGCTTTCTCTCTCCTCTGTTCGGTTGTTTTGAAGAAAGAGCACTGTTGAGGGGATCGATTCGGGCAGAGTGGTTAAGGGCGTGCTTGTTCTCAGTGAGTAAGGGGAAGTTTGATGTTTCCCTCACATTCTGATTGTAACCGAAAAGCACTGTTAGTAGATGGAGGGAAGCTAACCCATACTGCTGCCTTTGAATGGGGTGGGCCCTTGTCTGGTTTCCCGACCAGGAATAGTATCTGTTATATTTGCTTTTATACAGGCATTATGTGGAAGTATCATCTTGGTTCAAGATGCATTTGAGAATTTTAATTTATGAAAAGCACAACATATGCAATTATATTTATTGAATACCTAGATGCAGTAAGGATATTTAAATTGTTAAATTTTATGGAAACTTGGAAAAGTTGTTCAGGTTCATTAATAGCTTTAGTAATGCCTTCCTTTAAATACCTATGGCATCACATGAGTATGGCGAGCTCAGGCCCCCTGAGGCTCTCTTTTCAGGTTCATTTCTATACTGTTTACTTTTGACGAACAAAACAGTAGCTAAGTTCAAGAAAACTCTTATTTTTGAGACCGAGTGGAACAAAAGACATCATTGTGCGTCACTCAGCAGCTGCACTGGAATGTCCAGGTGCAGGAGGAATTTGCTGAGAACTGTACTGTTCAGTGAGCATTCCTGTTTCCTTCTCAGCAGTTCTGTCTCTTCACCTAGTCCAGTACTCGATCACTCTTGTGTAGTCATCACAAGCATAGGAAGATAATTCAGAACCAAAAAACCAAGGTGCAACCTCATCACTCAGTTCGTGCAAATGCCGAGTAGTATCAACAGGACCAGTATAGAAATAGGTATTAAACCTAAACCCACCGCAGTAAGAGCTGCAACTTATGAAGACTGTGGCAGTCACCCTTAGAAGGTATCGTAAGATAGTTACAGCCTAAGCCTGCAGTGGCCTATAAGGAACTTTAAACTGACAGATAGATAAAGCGTTTGACTAGTCTAAGCTGCAATACCAATCAGTCAGCACCTGGTTCTTTTTTTAAAAAAAATTTTTTTCTGTTGTTTGCCTTGTTTTGTTTTTAAATCAAATTTTAGCTCAGTTTTCTGGAGTCGTCGTCTGTGCAGCAGCAGAGGTAGGGCCTTTACCCCCTACCGATGGTCCCAGTGTCCTTACATGTTTCCCAAAAGCAGGGATATAAGCTGTGTCCAAATGAGTTCTGAATCCTCCAGACTGGTAGCCCAAGACAGTGAATCATCAGACCACCTGTCTCCCTTGGGAGAGTGGCATATCTTCATTATTCTGTAGCTTATTCTTATACCTACATATGCAAAACTTTCCTCAACAGTAAAGGGCTCATGCACAGTGGGAGGACAGTGCTCCTTTACAGGGGAAGGAAAGCAACTTTAAAAATGAATTATTTTCTTTGAGTTATTATTTTTACCAAGACAGAAAAGTATTATATTGAGAGATACCTATTTTCATAATCAAATGTGCCTAAATTATATTTAACTCATTTCACTCTGTACTGTATTTTCAGTAATTACTGACTGCTTTCACTCACTGAAGGCACTCTGCAGACAAAACTAGAAGTGCAAGATCTGGAACATGTAAACGTGGTGTGCTTGGGAACTGCAGGGTTTGGGTCTGACGTGTACTGCATTAATAAACGGTGTGAACCGTTGAAGGCGTTTCTGTGAGTGCTTTTGCAAGTCAGCACTTTCTCCATTTCCCCTCCTGTTCTTCAGGGTGGGTAGACAGCCAACCCTGAGTTCCAGGGTGTGGGCGGGACACAGGGCTTTACCAGGAATTTACCTGAGTGTGATTCTGTGACCCTCTTTTCAAAGTCTGCCGCACTTAAACACTTGTTGCTAAAGCTTTTCAGTGATTTAATTTGCATTGCTCTTTGGCTGATGACCATGACCAGATTGCTGTACTGAATAAATAATGTGTCCTGATATGTTTTTTTCTTTTACCTGACATCTAGGAAAGAGAATTCTAAGAAAGAAGCAAGTTTCCAGTTAGTAAAACTCCCTTTATCTCCAGTAATGAAACATACCGGTACACATAAGTTAAAATAGGGATTTGCTGTGGGAGGGTTAGGGAAAGGTTCTCAACCTAAATTGGTTAGATGATTTCCACTGATACAATTCCGTTCTCTACTTGAGTTCAAAGGGTTAAAAATAGGAAATGTTGTAAAGTCATTATTTTTAGGGTAGTTTTCATTATAAATCAAGACATATTTACTCTAGTTCACTTTATGAATCTGTTATTTATGCCATAAATCTGCTCCCAAATTAACTATAAATCATCTTCAGTATATGAAAGACTATAGAATTTTATTAAATCCCCCAAGAGTGTAGTGCAGCATATTTAAAATGAAAGACATCACACTACACAGAAAAGTGGTTGCAGTATTCAGGATGAAAACACCTAACCCCAGACTTCATGCTCAGACCTCCCACAGCCTGACCAGCTGTGTCAGCTTAGCCTTGAGCCTCCTGCTGAGATTTTACATTAGGGCTGGAAGGAAGTTTCTCACCTGTCATCCACTGAAATTATAAAATCATCATTGTAATAATTATGAGGTTTTCTAATGTTCAATAGGAGCCATTTTCCCCATAAAGCTGTGCTTTCAAATTTAGAAAATAAAAATATAGCAGTTATAAAATCTACTTATTTAAGCCCAAATTCAACTCTTTGTTAAATTGGCCTAAGCATGGAACCATGAAAGATCTCAGTCTGTCACTAAACATTAAAACCTCAATGGTTACATAATGAATCAATAGCATATTTGATGCCGTAGAAAGTAAGCAAATTTGATTTTTGCCCTTAAGATTTATGTGACCTACGCGAGGATTAAGTAGATTTAGGAGACATAAAGCATATTGAATAATTTCACAGGCCATGTTGACTTCCATGGATTATAGATGGTTCGGTTAAGTGAGGGGAAGCCAGTTGTGTTCAGATGAGGGCAATAGACAGCAACATTTCTCTCTTTTTTACCCCAGGATCCTGCCACTGGGGTAAAACATCTATTAAATTGGGTGCTGTGGCAGGCACCTGTAGTCCCAGTGTTCAGAAGGCTAAGGTGGAAGGACCGTTTGAATTCAAAAGTTTAAAACCAGCCTGGGCAATAGAGCGAGACTCCAAAGGAAAAACAAAATTGCATGGTGGTGTGCACGTTGTGAGGGGTGAGGCAATAAGCAACGTTTTCTTTTTCACTGTGGTCGTTGCTGTTAGCACATGATGTATGTGGTTTTGTTGGTGGTGTTTTAAATTCAGTGTCTGCCAGAGAAGTTACTACATTGTCTGCTCAGTATGGTCTTAGTGTATTATAACTGCTATTATTTTTTCTTTTTTGATACCATAGAACACTTTCAAGATAAGGAGTGAATGAGATAGGCAGGAGACTTGGGGATTTTCACATTTACACTCCTATGTTACGGTCATGGTATAGTGCCAATGATCATACATTACTAAATCAGATTGTGTGTGTGTGTGTGTGCACGAGCGCGTACAAGTATGGAGGTCATAGGATAACTTACAAGAGTCAGTTCTCTCCTTCCACCATGGAGCATGTGGGGAATGAACGTAGGTCATTAGGGTGGCGGCAAGTACCTTTACCCACCGAGTCATCTCACCTGCCCTAAATCAGATTTTAAAAATTAGAAACACCTCTATGAGTATCTGATTTAAATCTTCCCTCTTAGGAGTTGGGTATCTAAAATCAGCGACTGGTTCCCAGGCATCCTCACCCAACTTTCAGTATTTCTTGCCTAACCTCACCCATGGAAAGTTGGTGTGTGTATTTAACTTCACCTAATCTAAAACCTCTATTTTCCTTGAACTCTTGATGGGGCTGCCAGTTTCCTCAAGGGAATCCAGCCTAGCTGGATTTTAATCTCTTTGAATAGTGGCCTCAGCTGTAAAAAGTTTCATCTAAGATTTTAATGGCCAGATTTAAGTGTGCTCCAATTACATACACCATTAAAAGGCTTTTTAAAATTACTATTAAAACTGTTGCCCGTGTGCTGCATCATTCTCCAGCGGAGAGGATTTCAATGTACTGGAGAAATATCATATAAAAGGGAAGCTAGAAGAAAATCAAGGTCGAGATACTCAGCACACCAAAGGAAGCTTGGGATCTCTTTGGCTTTTGCCTCCATACAGGTAAAATACTTTGCATTTCTAACACTATTTTTAATATTGCTTCTTACTGCTTGTCTAAAGGGTATTTTATAACCAAGGGTCAAGTCTAGATGTGATGGTGTATATAGAAGCCTTGACTGTCTCTGACCTTATCCCTCATAAGGTGGGATCCAACCTTTGGGGAACCCAGAAGCTCACGGCCCAGTGTTGGACTTTGACTTTAGCCTTGTCCCCATCAGATGAAAAGAAGTGGAGTCACATTTCATCAAATAACTAGAGGCTCCATTGGCTGGGAGGCATCAGCTCTAGGCTCAACACTTAGAGGAGTGTTGATTCCCCCAGCAAGCTTTAATAGTGGCCCAACTTAGTGCCACAGTGTATCCATTTAAAGTCAAGCAACTTTATAATAACCAGAGATAACCTGATGGAGGCTTATTTTCATGGTGGATAATTAAATTTCCTGAATCTTAGAAATGGCAGAGCTGAGAACCAATCTGCAGTGGGGGAATCCGCAGGCAGAATGTGAAATTAAGGGGTGAATTTATAGTTTCACATAACCAAACAGGAAAAATAGACTACTTTAGCACAACGAAAGTACAGAATATGCCAGTTTAAAGTACAGGTGTTTGTTTGAAATGGCTAGAAAACTCAAGCAAGCAGATTCCTGTGTCTGCATGTTAAAGTTGTAAGATTCCCACTTCTAGCTTTCTAAAGGGTTAATGGTGCATATTTTAGACTCTGCATTAAGAGTTGTTGATTTTCACTCCCCCTGTCCACATCTGTAGTGGCTGTGTCTTGATATTCCTTAGAATGGAGCTGACCCCTAAACTTGTGGCCATTCTTCTGCTGCTAACTGTGTGTGTGGAAGGCTGCTCCAGCCAGCACTGGTCCTATGGATTGCGCCCAGGAGGCAAGAGAAATCCTGAGCACTTGGTCGATGCTTTCCAAGAGGCAAGTGTCCCTCCTTGCTTACCTTCTTCGGTTTGACTGCATGAGCCCCAGCGGCGCTAGGGAGATGAGACTTCCATTGCCATTTTGACAGAAACCAAAGGCAGGGCAGACATCAGGAGGGTGGAGCAGCAAGTGGAAGACTGCACCATGCTTTCAATATCTGACACTGAATCAGTTCACAAGGAGGTATCTGCTGTGAAGGATGGACACACTGTCTCTTCTCGTGATACTGATAGTGACATTTAAGCCACGAATTTGGAGACAGCTGGACCCTAGGAGTTGCCAGTTTAAGAACACTGAGATTTAATTTCATATAGATTAGATAACAGTAATAGCCCCAGCATTAACATGGGCCACTTGTTTCATTTGTAAAATGTGGCTTCTTGGGGATGGGGAGGACTGCATGGAGGAAGCCATTTATGTTAGCCAATTAATCCAAAAAGCAACTTAGGGCTGAGAACGGGAACTATAACTGGAGAAATTTAAAACCAGAAGAGTATCTTTCTGAAAATGTCACAGAGAAGCCCCAGAATTTGCAGCCTCTGCTTCTTAGATTTGTGAAGCAAATCTCACTGAACAATGTCCAGTAAAAACTAGAAAATAAAATCCTACCTAGCTGGCAATGGTGATTGACACCTATAATTCCGCCCTTGGCTGGCTGAGGCAGGAAGATTTTGATTCTAGTTTCATTTCTGTTGTTGTGATTAAGGACACCCTGACAAAAAGCAGTTTAGGGGAGAAAAGGTTTATACGGCTTACAATTGTAGATTATAGTCCATCACTGTGGGGAAGTCAGGACAGGAACTGGAAGCAGCAAGTTAAATCCAGGAAGAAGAGACACACACATGGTCAGGACTCAGCCTGCTTTCCAGCACCAAACCTGGGGGATGGTGTTGCCCACAGTGAACTAGCTTCCATCAGGTAAGAATCAAGACAGCGTCTCACAGGTACGCCTGCAGGACAGCCGTATCTGGACAGTCTTTCCCTGAGAATATTTCTTGGTGATCTACATTGTATGGGGTTGACAATCAAAAGCAGCCATCATATCTCCACCCCTTCTCAGTTTGCTTTATAAACTCATCACTTGCAGCTAGTTCAAGGACAGACTGGGATACAGAGTGATTCTCAGGGTGGTCTGGGATACACAGTGAGACTGGTTTAAAAGAGAAACAAAGCAATCAACCGAACACACACTCAACCTTACTCAAGACTGTCAACCCTCAGACTTGTCTCCATGCATCTTTGTTCATGAGGCTCAGCGTACTTTACTCTTTGTCTCTGAGAGAACATGATCTCCCTACTGTCCCCATTACCTCCTGAGCTCCAGCCCATTCTGTAAAATCCCTAGTCCTGACCCTACAACTTTGCCAGCCTCCCATTCGGCTCCACAACCCCTAGACCTCACTCTCCACTGACGAGTTTTGATGGAAAGAAAACATTTGGTTTCTTTTCTCTGTCTCTGAGTCATATTCCTTTTCTCCAGACTGCTAAAGAGGCGGGTCAACTGGCAGAACCCCAGAACTTTGAATGTACTGTCCACTGGCCTCGTTCACCCCTCGGGGACCTGAAAGGAGCTCTGGTGAGTTACAGTGGTCACCACACAGCTAGAGAAGAAAGGTCTTTGGATACGACATCAGACCAGCAGCACAGGCTCGCTCCTGTGGCAGGGCCCTCACTGTCTCACAGCCTGCCCACTCTGCTTAGTGAGCACGCATGTCTGGAAATGTTTTGAAATAAAATCTCTGTATAACCTACCTTTACGTGCTAAACCCAACTTCAGCCTTTGGGATGGCCAGCAAATTGCTTCCCACTTTGATCCTCCAGTTCTTAAGGAATAAGAAACCCTTCAGTCTCTTTTCTCCAAGACTCACATCATCCACTTGATTCAGCAGTTATTCCACGACATGGTTTCCTAGGACTCTGGGAACCATAGAAACTAGAAATGGGCTCGAGATCACTCCCCCACTGTAGATTACAGAATTTCAAACTTGCGAAGTTTATAATTCAGGACCACAGATTTGATTTCCAGTTTTCTGTTTGCTCTAAATTCCTTCCATAAAAAGAAGTCTGCTAATCTAATATAGGGTTCTCTCCCTCCCTCCCTCCGTCTGTTTCTCTCTCTCCTTCTCTGTTAGTACTGGGTGGGGGTATTTAACCTAGTAAGGCAGGACCTTGCATACGTTGAAAACACTACCACTGGGCTACATTTGTAGCCCTCCCCCATTTAAAAAAATTGGGAGGGGGGCACTTAGTGGCATACACCTGTAATCCAGCCCTCAGGAGGCAGAGGGCAGACCTGAGCTGCACACTCAGGATCTACATAGCTAGTTCCTGACCAGCCAGGAGTATGGAATGAGGCTGTGTCTCAGAACATTATTTAAATTTTTTTATTTTTATTTTGAGACAGGATCTGTTTCCCAGGTTGACTTCAGACTTGTGGAGCCCAGGTTGGACTTGAATTGGGGAATTCTTCCCTCAGCTCTTAGAAGCTATGATTACAGGGTGTGCAACCACACCCAGCTCTAATATAGGTTTTTAATGAAAACAAAAGTATAAAACTGAATGGGAAAACTGAACCTTGAATTTAGTGTCATTGTTCCCTAAGTTCCCAGGAGTCAGAAACATACAACTAATACCACCAGTCATATCCGGGAGCAGGGAGCACCCCAATAAATCATACATACATGGATAGCTTTTTTGAGGCTCTCCCTGGAACTCACTATGTAGACTAGGCTTGGATCTCACAGAGATCCACTTTCCTCTCTTCAGTGCTGGGATAATTTTTATTTCCTTTCTTGTTCTAACCTTGCTTACAATAAAAATAACAGGCACTGATATTCCCCAGACATGATGTGATGGAGCAGGAAAGGTGGATTTGATTCCGATGGCTGATTAGCCTGTCAGCTCTTTGCTTACAATGCCAGTCTGTAAACTACTGTTCCTGCAGATTTTGTGATTATTAACAGCTCAACAAGATACGCTTGGCCATATTTCTAGTACTTGCATGTGCTCAGTAATAAATTATTTGCTCCTCCTAGGTCTGTGTTTTAGAAAATAAATGTCAGAAATATGATGAGAGTCAGTCAAGTCACCCTTGATACACGTTAATGTATGTTACAGGAAAGTCTGATTGAAGAAGAAACTGGACAGAAGATGTAGATGCCCTGATCCAGAAAGGACCCCAGCACCTAAGTCTAACGTGTACACTGAAATTTGTGACCCATCATAGATCTGTAAATTGTGTGCATTTTAGGAATTCTTACATCAAGCAGCACGTATTTCATAATAAAGTGATGTGGATAAAGTTGTGTGAATGTGACATTTCTCTGACTAAGCTCTGAACACAGGTGAGTAATGGGAAAGCAAACAAAGAACCTGTAAGTGTCTACTGTTGACTAAGGGTCCACACTCCACACTCCCTCACAGCCACTGTGCCCAGCATGCACAGGGAGATCACTCACTCACTGGCTGAGGCCAGGTAGAGCCGGTTCACCTGATTTCCACAGGCTTGTAACTGCATCTTTTGACTCTTCTCTAGAAGTCAAGGTAGAGAGAGGCAAGATCCAGGCTTCCTGCTACCTGGGGAAAAAGCCCCTCCCTAGATTGTCCTTACTTGCCTCCCCCTAAAGTCAGCTAGAATCCTGTTGAAGCAGAGGGGAAGGGCTCCATGTCATCTGGCAAGGTGGTATACATTGAGGTTTGGAACTGTCTTAGTTTTCTATTGTAGCAAAATACTTGAGGCTAGGTGCTTCATAAAGAAACATTTGTTTTGGCTTTTAGAGGCTAAATGGTCCAAGCTTGGGAGGCCACAACTGACAGGGGCTCATGCTGTATCATAATCTGCCAGATGGTATCATGTTGTGAGAGCATGTCAGAGTGGTGTAGGGCAATCATGGAAGAGGCCAAACATGGGGTGGTCTGACTTCATAACCTTATGTTCTCATGATAATTGGTTCAGTCTCATAGGACCTCACCGACTTCGATGAGACAGGCATGAGTCCCTTCTGAGAGAGCTGTTGCTCCCAGTAACTCACTTCTTTCCAGAGGTTTGACCTCAACATCCTTATCTCGGGGACAGACTTATAGCATATGAACCTCTAGGGCACACACTGCATTCAAACCATAGCAGAGAGAGACCAAGGCCAACAACCACCCACGTACCTGATATTTTGATATTTCATTTGAGAAAACATGAAAGCACAGACAGTCCACGGGAGAAAGATTCCTGGTGTTCTTGTGCCTCCGGGGCCAGATCATCTTGTCACCTTTTACTCTCCATAAAGATCAGTCAGTCTTCATGCTAGATACAAGCACAGATCCTCTCACCGGGCAAGATGGAAAATAGCTATTCCTGTTTCACTTTGAAATGAGCCAAGAGAGACAGGCAGTTTAGGAGACCCACTGAGCTCTGTTCTGTCCCACGTTCACCCTGCACTGAACAGTAGAGTGGCCAATGGAACCTTGGGAGCCGGGAGCTGAAACAGGATATGGGTTGACTTGGTTCTGTTGATGACTTCTCCATGAAGCCCCAGACACTATGATTCTCGCTTGTCCTCATGACTCAGTGGCTATGGAACTATTTGGAAAACTCAAATTTCAGCAAATACCTATTTGACAAATTGACATGGGAAAGTCCTATACTCTTTTTCCCTCTTCCCTTTGGATAAATTAAGCCTCTCAGCGCCCCGGCTCATCTGCTGCCCTTCCCCACAAAAGAGGGTTGGAGGTCCATGCCAAGAAATTGCAACAGGGACCAGAAACATCCCCATTAGGACTGAGGGAGAGAAATTCCTCTGAATATGAACATTTGAGACTGCACAATGCTAAATTTCCCAAGGGTCTCCACTGGAAGAAGCTGTTAAGACTGAATCAAAAGTTCTTGACTCTAATAAAATTAGGCAGTGATATCATTAATGGACACCAATCAGTCAAATGACGGGCTCCTACTTGCCAATGACTTTTTATAAACAGTATATTTAACAATCTAATACATTTTTCTGAGACAGTCTTATGTGGCTGAGGCTGGCCTTGAACATACTTTTTAATAGCAATATATCCACTTTATATATCGTACTTGGAGCATCAGGCGTCTGCTGTCAAACATTGTCTTGGGCAATTTCTCTGAAGCCAGCCATGGGGTTCTCTAAATAGGATAAAAAGGTTCTTCCAGCTGCCCAATGCTGGTGTTACAGACTTCAGTAATCCTTAGAACAGTGCATTAAAAAGTAATGGCTTAAATGGGCCCAGCCCAGATACTTTCTAAAACTTTATTTCTACTTACCTGTGCAAATAGCGTTTCCAACTAACAGGAGCCATAACAAAATGAACCAGAGGAGCCCTGGAGTCGATGGGTCTTGAAGGTGTCAATAGGGAAAAATTACAAGGTGCATGATCTCATTTATTAATCTAAAAGCAATAATAAGCTAAACACATAAATTTTAAAATACATTTCCATTTTTAATTTACAAAATAAATAACAGCAAATCTGAACAAAAATCTTCAACACGCATCTTCCTAACCGTCCATGTATGAAACCCAACTAGATATAAAATCACGGCAAAGGAATTTCGACAAGAGTCTGGAGAACGACTCACAGAGATGACTCAGAGATGAGTCTGAGTGTACAGCGAAGACTGGTTCGGGATGGCTCGGAGTCAGATAGGAGCTCCTTATCTGAAAGGAAAACTTGCAGATCACAACTGATGGCACAACTTTGAATCCACCAGAGGAGCTTAACTTTTTCCAATTTATTTTTTTCTCTCCTGCTGTACTGAGAATCTGACCCCTGGCCTCATACATGCTATGCCAGTGATCGACCTCCAGGCCACATCCCTGACCATTCCTGTTTAATTCCAAATGATGACTTGTAGTGGAACAAAATGTCCAAGGAAGTAGTATTTATCAGCTTCCCAAGTACATGGGGAGGGAAAATGATTCTAACGATGCCCTGGAGGTGTAGACATGGTGGGCCAAGTTGGAGTCTTCAGACTGTTATGGACAGACTATCCACAGGCTGTTGCAGAGAATTACAGTTTGTATCTGTATCCCAAAACTAGACACCAGATTCATTAATATTGACAAACCTTTGTTCTTAATAGCCAAGACACGGGAGATCAAAGCACCAGTGTGTGGTGGGAAGTGTGGCTTCCAGTTCATGGTGCAGAACACCTTTGGACAGAAGTTTCCTCTTTTTGTTTACGGAGAGGAAGCAATTGCTGCAGCCTTAAATGTATCTGGGGGTTTGTTTTGTTTTGTTTTGTTTTGTTTACAGGGGAGGAAGTAGACTTGTGATCCTGCTTTGTGTCGATGGTGGGGTCTTTATCCCCTTTTCATTAGACCTGAGAGATGAAAGGAATGAAAGGCACAAATCTGAAGGACTTAAGTACTCTTCAAAGACACACTAGACACTTTCTAGGATGTGGGAGTCATGTCTGTGTCTGATAAGAGGTCACATGGATGTTCAGCTATTTGGAAACACTGGTATCTGCACCTGTTTGATTTGTGCACTGAACTGTATATGAGTTAAATCTCAATGGCAAAATGAGAAATTGCCCCTCAATCTGGAGGCAATTGGAAGGAAAAGACTCTTCCAGCTTGGAAAGTGGTAACCAAAGTGGTTGTCTCAGCTCCTGTGTGACAACGTGTTTTATTCTAGGGACCTACAGTGTGGCTATGTTTTTGATGGATATCCCTAGCTGGAGTGGAGGGGAGAGGGAGAGGCAGGAGGGCATTTCACTGTCCAGCAGCCTTTTCAAGGGTTTCATTCTCATGCAGTACTCTGACCTTCCAATCCTACAACTCACTAGTGAACTAGCCTTTCCAGACTGGGCTGTTTCCCCCAGACACACGAAATTACACTGAACCATCCTGAGAGGCTAGTACCATGTCTGGTCTTCACAAGTAACTCAGTGTATGCTACTTGAAACCAATCTTTAAGAAAATAATCTCAAAGCAAGACGAGTAACGAGGGCAGAGACGGAGAGAGATGTGATTCCATAATAAAGCACAGTCTGTAAACGAATGTTCACTCATAAAAGCTGTGCATTTGGGGCTAATTTCAGTGTCCTTCAATACCCTAGAAATCTTAGCATGGAAAATAAAAACTGGTTCTCCCTGTCTTTCCCTGCTCTTTGTCTCTTCTGTATTTAGCATGACCACAAAGCATTTCTTTACAGTCTTCAACTTTGGGACAGACATTATTGATGACTTTTGATCAGACATGACTTCTTAATTCACAGCTTCCCAAGGAAGTAAACCTCTCAACATCCTCTGTAACCTATGACACTACCCAGAGTCCTTTGGGTCCAGGGAATTGGGAGCTATGATTTTCATTAATGTGGAAAAGGAATCATACAGAAATTGTCCCATTAAAAAAATGGAACGTGTCTGGGCACTGATGTCGGTGCCCAGCTCTGCTCAGAGACCAGGCTGGAGACTCACTTCTCTTGCTCTTCAGAGAGAAGCTGGAGTTTTGCTTTTCTGATCTGGTTTCCATCTATATATTTCAATGGCAGCTGATACAGTACAGTGAAGTGTACAAATCCTTTCTAGGCACTGTGCTAAGTCCCCTTTCAGAAGTGGGACTCTGTGGAAGTCCTCTCTAGCTCTTCTGCTACCTCTCCTCTCTCCGTACGCCTTGGTTCTTTCCACTTAAAAAATCCTCTTCAACTCCTTTTTTTTGTTTGGGCTTTTTGAGACAGGGTCTTCCTGTAGCCCCCAATTGGCCTGGCCCTCGCTACTGTAGGCCAGACTGGCCTTGATCTCAAGGGGGTCAGCCTGTCTGTCTCTGGAGTGCTGAGACTAAAGGTGTGGGTTACTATACCTGGCTTCTCTTCAGTTCTTCCTGACAGTACTTCCTTGGAAAAGGCTCCAAATGTTGCCATGGTTTGGAGAAGAGCTGTATGACCAAGTGCTAACCTGTACTCACCCTTAAATACCTTGGGGAAGAATAAATAACATCAGAGATGCACATACAGAGTTCCAGATCCTTCTCAGGCCTAGCAGGGAAAGGAAGTCACCCGCTGCATGGCTGAGGCAAACATGGCATTTCAGATGCTTTCGGGAGTTTGCAAGTTAATGGCGACAACTGAGATCTGAGAACAAAGGAGTTTAGAATTTCAGAGTCTCTGATCATACTTCAGGTTCTCCTGGTTGGGGAAAAAGAGAGTTCCATACCATTTCTAGAGTATGCATACTAAGTTCTCAAGTGAAATGCCGGGTATGTCTCAGAAGCTTCCACTTCCTTGATTTTTCTGTTGAACCAATCAGGCATGCTTCTCCCAAAAAGGCAGGCAGGCAGACAAAGGCAGATTCTCACAACTGAAATCTCTCTGCAGCCTTGAACTTGGAGGGAAGGATTCTGGGCAAGGTCGTTGAGAAACCCTAGACCTGAGTCATGACCAGAAATCTTTCTGGTTTGGTGTCAATACCCAAGTACGACACAACTATCGGGGGCTTTTCAAATACTATTCCATCTAAGGCAAGGCATTAAAGACCTTGTCAGAGATGTCTTCCAGATCTGTGGTTATCTTGGGCATAGCCAAAATGAACAAGCAGTCTATTAATAAGAACCAGGAGCCTCAATTTCCTCATTTCAAAATGAGGTGTAAAACGTGTTGTGCATGAATTTTAAAATTCATATAACTCAGACTATTTGTACTTATGGTTCTTTATGTGTATGCAATATTTGGTTATCCAAACCAACCCATTTCTTTCTTCTGAAAGGAGTCTGGACATTAGTACCATTAGCAAACAATCAATTCTATGATCAAGAGGAATAAATAAAGGGAAATATTGCACTGTATTCTCCAGGGTAAAATCAGGTAGCAGACAGGGGCCATACAGTCATCCAGACGGGGGCTGGAAATGAAGCTGGTAGAACCAGAGCTCCGAGATCCCATATAGCCCAGGATTTGAACCCAGAGGCAGGAAGGCTGAGAAACTGTGCAAAAAAAGCTTCAAAGGAATCCAAGGTCAGCAAGTGACCGCTGCATAGAGAGGGCCATTCATAGAGTGTGACAGAATGAGTCCAAGGTGTCTCAGAGATGACAGCCAGCCACCCCCAAGAGCAGCCTGGCCCCACAACAAACCTGTGCTCTTTCAGAGGAGGCAGACATCAGAGAAGGAGAGCCGGGCCAGCTGCTGGAGTGTACTTGATACTCAGCTCTTCCAAGAGGCCAGGCAGATTAGGGATGCACACAGAAGGAAGTCTCAAGCACGGCTTTTCAGAAGCAAAGCAAGAAATCTGCCCAGGAGTCAATTGCTGGGGCTGCTCCTCACTCCACCATCACTGTGGGAGGACTGGTAGACCCCAAATATGCCTGGTTAAGGCCAAACTGTCACCATGGTTTGGAAAGGGAAGCGCTCGAACACAAAGAGAGATGGGCAGATCCAGAAGTTACATGGGCTGGAAGGGATGTGTCTCACAGACATCCAGAGAGAAGCCTTTGGAAGGCCAGAGTCCATTGCTTTGGTGATCATCATGTTAGCCTGGAAAGTACTGCTGTGAGGGGCCCCACACAATGAGGCTACCCGCTCTGGCCATTCGCAGGCAGCAGTGGTCCAAGGCATTCAGAGGTGCAGAGCCAGGGTGAAATCCTCACTGGGCGCCTGGCTCAGAAGAGAGGATGCCAGATTTGCGAGCCTTTGGAGGGGGCGGAGGTGGGGCTTTGGCTTCTCTTCGGACAGGCAGCGGTGGTACAATCTGGGGAGCAGACACAGGGAATTAGAAACCACCTTCCTTTCCTCCAAGGCCAGCCTTCTCCCCACTCCACACGTTTGACTTTAGGGTCAAACTGATCTCCATTTATCCACATGGTCTGTGTAAGACAAAAGGGGAATGAGACTCATCTGTCTTCTGATCCCTTGAGCTGGTCACACACACACACACACACACACACAGCATCATGGTTACATGCCCAACACTTGGTTACCTACATTTAAGACACACTCTAAAAATATTTGCCGAATGAATGAAAGAAACCCATCTGTGTCTACCCCAGAGCATCCACCTGTCGCTCAGATGAGACTCTGGTATGAACTTGCACTTGCTTGCTCGTCTCACCACCAGCGTGGGAGGGAGCAAGCGCTCTTCCATCAGTTGTATGACTACATGAAGCAGCCTGCTGCCTATTTTCCTTCCCAGATTGTGGGTATTCAGGAGTGAACCCAGCACTGGTTAGTGTATGGGAAAGCTACTCCTCTGAACGGCCTGGATAATCCAGCGCTGCCTTCCTAGGGATGGTGCTTGGTGGCCACACTGCCGGCCAGCTGTGGAGTCCCTACCTCAGCTGAGTTCCTCTGGCTGCTGTCATAGGGCTTGCTTTTCGGGGGAGGTGGAGGAGGGATAGAAGTCGTCAGCCCATCTGTCTGCAAAGATGGGGAACCTGGAAACGAAACAAAGGAAAAGTGAAAGATTTACCTAGAGATCTCATAAAAAAGAATGCTTGCCACCAGGCACCTAAACCAGCTTCACGCGCCACAATGCCAGAGCCGGTCCCTGCCAGAGCCGGTTCCTGCCAGAGCCGGTTCCTGCGGTTTCCATGGAGGCACTAGAGAAGCCTTTTACTCCTCCCAACACTTATCAAAAGCCTTCACAGAAAATTCTGATGTATAAATTCCAATTTTTACTCTTAAGCTGAAGAGGAGAACATTTTCTGAAGTTCAGGAGCTGCTCTCTGATATAACCTGAGACCTTAGGGACATGGGCAGGTCCTGCAGGAAGCCTCCTCTCCCCCACTATGACCAGCTCTTACTGAATGCTGTTCCTACTGGGCACTGCTAGATCTGACCCTCTCCTGTGGCTCTGCATTATGGGAACCTTCTAACTGGTAGCAAGCGATGCATACTGATTGCTGGTTCCAGACCATGGGATGGATCAATTTGTTGTCCCTAAACTGGTCTAGCTTACACAGTGGTAACTTCATAAACGATTTTCAATGTGGATTGCTACCTTTTAAGAAAAGTGCAGCCCAAACTAACTTCAGTCCATTGTATGAGTCCCACAACCGCTGAACAGAATCAAGTCTGTAACAGCCTCGTACAATTTGTGGCTGGTTTAAGAATTGTCCTGATTCGTAGCCACACTCTATTTCCTAGCAGAATGAACACAGGAGACACTGGAAGCCTTACTTAGGGTCCTGGTAGCTTTGGGAGTGAGTGGAGGTGGACTCAGGGCTGTAGACTGAGGAGGTGAAGAACTATGGAACGGCGTTAGCCGGCTATCCACCAGCTGGAGACTCTTTGGCCTTTGTGTTTTCCTGCACGGGCTCTGGAAACAAAGAGGAAAACAGAAAACAGTAAAATATTCTCATGGTGAACTTGGCTGACCTCAACACTGCCCCCAACAGCCTTGAGTAGTCAGAAGTCAGCACAAGGCCTAACTCCAAGAACCACCTTGCTTTCTTATTTTAACATGTGGGTGCATGTGCATGTGTTTGTGTATGCATAGAGAGGGCCAAGGATGACATGCATCATCTTCCCCTGTTGCTCTTTAATGTACTGGGGGTTTCTTGCTGAACCCAGAGTGTACTGTTTCAACATGTCTGGCTAGCTCGATGCCTCAGTTTCCTGTGTGTTGACATTACATGTGATCTGTCACACCCACCCACCTTTTATATGGGTTCTGGGGATCTGAACTCTGATCCTCACACTGGGCCACCCCACCCCCACCTCTCTCCAGAGCCACTTCTAAGGTTATTACATTGTCAAGTGGTGGGCACTGTTGGAGATACTCACTGGAAATCACACTGAACCACAGATCATTTTTTGGTGTGGCTACTGGCTTGAGTCTCACCACACTGTCATTGAGATTGGAAATAAGCCACTTTGACTGTCAGTGAAAGCTGGTCTTGCCACACTTAACAATTTGAGGTGGCTTATGGAAGGGAAAACTTGAAGGGAAACGATAATGTTTGTACTGACTCATGAAACGTGGTGGTGAGAACTACAACTCCAGGCAGCACCCATGTGTTTACTCTGTGAGTATGAGATCTTGTGCCAATATCACTTTGGAGGCTTAAAACTCGCCGTGCCTACTTTTCTCCCTGCCATCTGTGATTCGGCTCTATCACAGGATACTGTGTCGTGAGACCAACTGCAGCGGGGTTTCTGTCTGTGACTCACTGCTCTGCAGCCAGTGAAGGGTGCCTATGGAAAAGGGTGGTGGTACCCAGCCAGTGCTTGCTGCTCTCCCCTCCCCTCTCTCTTTCTTTACCATCGTATCAGGCTCCGGAGCTTTCTCTGCAATGACCTGGGACTTGCTCAGATTCCAGTCTTTCCTCTTAAACTTGCTCATCCGGCTCTCACTGTCTTCTTTGGGTGCCACATCTTCAACTCTGGCACCTGACGAAGCTCTTCGCTCAAAGAGTGGCTCCAGGATGGACCTGCCAGCCATCAAGGACAGGGATCACAAAACGTTGATCCCAGACTGGCAGACTTCACCCCCAAAGCCCAGTGTTCAACCCCATTTTCACCCATAACTTTACTCCCAAGTTGTCACTGAGTTTTCATTCACTGACCGAAGGGACAGCTCAGGGTGAAATGCACAGAAGTGAGAGCATCAGATGCTGGGAGAGAGTACGAGTGTGTATTCATCTCTTTTCTCTCTGTGTGGTGATACATGTGTGTGTGCATGTGGATATGAACATGTGTGAAGGCCAGGGGTCAATGTCTGGAGTCTTTGTCTATGAGTTGCCACCTTATATTTCGAGACAGAGCTCCCAATGAACCAGGGGCTCATTGATTGGCTGGCCAAGGAGCTCTGGCAATCTACCCATCTCCACCCAACCTCAGCGCTGGGGTTACAGATGTGTGTAGTCACATCAGGTTTTGACATGGGTGCTATGTATTCAAACCCAGCATCAGGTGCTTTACCAACTGAGCCATCTCTCCAGTCCCTGCGACTGTTTCCTAATCCTGGGAAGAGCTAAAGACAGGAGTGATAAAGTGAAAGATCAGAATGCAGGTCTGTAATTCCATAAAGTAGGTAATAGCAGATGCCCTGAAGCCAGAGGGCCTAAATTCAAATCCTACCCAAACCTTGCTCAGTGACCTTGCACACACTGTCTTCGATCCCTCATCTGTAAGACAGGATGATGATAACACCTACAGCACTGCTTGTGAAGCGTCTGCTAAGTACAGCAACAGATTTCCAAGTACTGCGACTAAAACGAACCCATTCATGAGTCACGATCAGACCTTACATATAGAGGGGAGTTTGATGAGTAATATTTGTACTTGACACGGAGCACAGATACCTTTAATTTGCTGTCTGACAAATTTTAAGAATGCCTAGAGAGAAAAGGTAGCTTAACTTAAAAACAAATTTACAAATAAGTATCTTATTTTTTAAGAAAGAAGTCTAAATATGTATTTGTGGGGAGGGGCTTCTTTTCAGACATAGTCTCCCTGTAGTCCCAAGTGGCCTGGAACTCACTATATAGACTAGGCTGGCTTTGAACTCGCAGAGATCTATCAGCCTCTGCCTCCTGAGTGCTGGTATAAAGCAGATGTCTAGTCACATGGCAGGCTCCAGATTCAGTGAGAGACACTGTCTCAAAAAAGTGAGATGAAGAGTGACTGAGGAAGACACCTTGGTATCAACCTCTGGCCTCTACACACGCCTGCACAGGCAAAGAGGCAAGGGCAGCCACATATGTGTACACACTCACAACTGTCTACTGATTTCTAATAAACTGAACTTTAAAAAAAAGGATATTTTCTAATTTTATATCATTTTCTACCTTTGGAACTTCAAACCATATGAAAATATGACCAATTGATAGAGCAAATGTAGATTTAAAATGATTTTAAAACAATTCAAATGATGATAAGGTACGCAGTGCCTACAGAGTAAGTGTAGTAGGGGGTAGGATTATGAATTTGTTTTCATTTTTTATTTTCAGTTAATATTATTATTTGCAGTGATATTCCCCACAAAGCACAGAAGGACCCAAGGCTAATAATTACTTCCTCCAAGGAGTGTTGTGCCAACACACACCAAGTCTCTCCTTCGTCACCAATGGCTAACGCCACGAGGCACTGCCCCCCAAAAAGGATCAGCCTTACCCATCAGATCCTGGCCTGGATGGGGCGTTGTCAGAAGAGTTGGAGGAGGTAGAGACCACTGAGGATGCCACTGAGGTAATGGACAACCGGCGCAGTGTGGAAGACATGATGTAGGGCAGCACCATGGAGCCCGTGCGGCTTTGCTTCCGCTCGGTCAAGCTGGGTGGCTGAAACACAAACAGCCCGCCGGGTGAGCAGTCCTCAACGCAGCCCCTGGGAGGCGGGCCAGCCACCCTGGCTGTTTCGGGAAAATGGGCTACACTGACCTTAGAGAAGAATGTAAGATCACAGACCTGAAACTTAGCCTGGTCAGTCTCAGAGGATCAAGGAATGTTGTACTTTCATGGCAAATGTCACCAGGGACTCACATATGACATCATATGACATTTGCTAGGTTCTAATGAAGTTCAGTAGGTTGAAGGCTCAGTTCTAGGAACTTGGGTACAAAAGACCGCAGCCAGCAAGGAAGGAGGTAGGGGCTCAGGAAGAAGACAGGACTGGGCACTGTTTGCTTCTTTTTTTTCTTTGAGACAGAAGCTAACTATATAACCCAGGCTAACCTCAAATTCACAGTAATCCTCCTGCCTCAGCCTTGAGTTCTGACATTACAGGTGGGTATCACCATACCTGGCAAGACTGGGTACTTTGATGACTGAAGGAGATGGTTAGAAAGGTCCTCTCAGAGGAAACTGTGGTGGGGACCTGTGCAGGTCTCTGAACTGAGGGAAGAATCTGAAGGTCAAGGGTTCCAGAACCAAACAGAGAGGGCAAAGTGGACTCAAGGACAAAAGAGAACAGAAAGGAGCCAGAACCTATCACGCCGTCAGCTGTGGGTGAAAACAGGTCAGCAACAACCCCCGCCCAGCTCCTCATGGGAAACGACAGCTGTAACTACACAGCTGCAAGGAAGGTCTTAAAACTGGAGAAGACATCAGAGTCTGGTACACGCACTGGAAAATGGCTCGCAATTCCTCTTCCCTTTGGAGGCATTTATCAAAATAGGGAAGATTTGGAAAAGTTCTAAAAGCATTATTGGGTGAGACAGGAAGGAACAACCAGTGCATAGGACCAGGAAACTCTCAAGTGCACTGAAGTGTTTTCAAGGGGCTCCACCTAGTCCAGTCACCTTGGCAAATACCATCATCTGAGAACTTGTGAGGGCTGTACATGCTCAAGCTCTGTCCAGATCCATGGGACTGGAAGCTCGGAGTAAGGCTCAGTTATCTGTTTCACAAGCTCCCCGGTGCTACTGATGGTCAGTCAAGACTGAGAATCTCTATCTATCCCAGGGATGGTTGGTACAAGGTGGTCAAAAGAGGAATATGTTGTCTCTCGCCTGCCCACATGCTGGTATGAGTCAATGGCATCTGGAACCCCAATCAAAGTCATAAAAGGTAAAAGGAAAAGCTTGAGGGCCACACAGACAAAGCCTACCAGTGTTATAACTCCATAGAGCTTCTCGACTTTTTCCTTGAGTTCCCGGAAGCATGAAGACAGCCGGTCGTGCAGTGGCTTGAGCTGCTCCGTCAGCTTCTCCCCATGGATGCGGATCCCTTCTGTGAGGAGAGGCATCTAGAGGGAAGAGATATGGTTTGAGAAGAAGGGCAATGTAGATTTGAAGGCCGTGGTAAGGTGGGATGGGGTCGGACCTGCTAACTGATAGACACAGAACCATCTCATGAGAACAACTCTTCACAGTTGAGGGCTTGGGAACTCAGTCAAAGATGCACAGAACTGCACACCAAGGACACAGAGACTCCAGAAGGGCTGATGGGCAAAGCCAATCCAACTGAGTGCCAGGGCATTTCCAAGGATGGGCAGTGGATAGGTATTAGCCTTAGACTGAATTTGATGGCTTCATTTCCTACCAGTGTCTACTGAAATGACAAGGAAAAAAATGAGGCCATTTGTCAGCAAAAAAACATGGAGTAGGAAACCAGTTTGTGGACTTTGTGTGCGTGTGTGTGTGTGTGTGTGTGCCCAGAGGTGCATGTGTACTTGTGTACTGGAGGCCAGAGGACAACCTCTGCCATCATTCTCAGATGCCATCTGCCTTGCTTTATTGAGAAAAGGTCTCTTGCTATTCTGGAATTCATCAGTTTAGGTCGACTGGCCAGTAAGTTCAGGAGATCTGCCTGTCTTCATCTCCTCACTATGGAGATAATAAGAGTGTATTACCAGCTCTTTTACATGGGTTCATGGGATCAGACTCAGCTTCTCATGCTTCTAAGGCAAGAACTTTATAAACTAAGCCATCTCCCACCCTACCCCAGTTTATGGACTTTCATCACAGCTCTAAGGAAGCCTCTGTCAACATAGTGAAGTTGAACTGAGTGCCATTCCTATGTCACTTTCAAACAGAGAGAGAGAGAGAGAGAGAGAGAGAGAGAGACCGAATGACTCTCCAAGGCAGGGAGGATTAGGGCATGGTTCCATAGGCTTAAAGAAAAGAAGGAAACCCAGAAAGTGGCCTGCAGACTCAAGGTCTGGAGACTTAGAGTGAGGTGCAGTGGCCATTCATGGAGTGCTGTGCACAGCTGGCCAGCTGCATGCTTCCCTGGCTACATACCTGTAAGGCAATCAGACGCTTGAGCAGCTCCACTTTCTCCTGGTCCTCAGGATGTTCTTGCAAGTACTTTTCTGTAAAAAAAGCCTAAAGGCAGAGCGCATATAAGCATTACTTATGGCATATACCTATAGATGCACCCAAGCCTGAGAGAGGTAGACAGCTTGAAAGTAGAAAACCTCTTATGTAATGAGAAATCAGGAAGATCTAGCTGAAAATTCACCCGTCTTAGGACAGCCTTCATCCCTCGGCGACTAATTCAGGAAAGCATGTTAAATGATGTCAGTCTATATACAAGATGGCTCCCTGAATTCGCAAACCCACCCTGAAAACTGGGAAGTTTCCTCATTTTGTGAGGTATGTGCAAGCTCAGAGAGGTGACATATGCTGTTCAAGAGCACACAGCGACTGGGAGGAAGCTGGAAGAAGCCGCGTGTCACCCTTCTACTCTTCTCTTCCTATGTTCTCTCCTGCCTCTTCCAAATGATTTTCTCACCAAATATTTATTTATTCAAGAAGAGGACACCCAAATACTTGACTACTGAACACATGTGCCATAACAGCTATGATTCCTGACTCTAGTAATTGTGCTTCACCTCGACTGGATTCATGACCTCTAAACGGTGCTCTAACCAAACCTTATGTGGTGGATTTTATGTGAGTCTGTAAGCCTCTCATGCTTTTCTAGAGTAACAGATATAACACTCAGTTGGACAAAAATAATAGTAAATCTGTATGGAAGTTTGAATGAGAAATGTCCCCCATAGGCTCATGTATTTGAACACTTGGACCCCAGTTGGTGTCGCTGCTTGGGGAGGTTACGGAACTTTAGAGGTACGGTCTTACTGCAGGAAATAGATCACTTGGGGCGCAGCTTTTGAGGGTTTCTAGCCTTGTCTCACTTCCTGTCTCTTATTCCTGTGTGTGGATGAAAACATGATCAGTCAGCTTCCTGATCATCACTTCCCCACCATGAGGAACTCCATCCCTCTGGAACTGTTAAGCCAAAATAAACTCTTCCTAAGTTGCTTTAGGACATGGTAATTTATCACAGGAACAGAAAAGTAACTAATACAAGCCATAACCACCTTAAGTCTACACAACTTGTCCCAGGTCAGGCTGGACAATCCTGGAAACTCTATAAATAAAACATCTTGGCTCTCCTTAGAAGTGACATCATTTGAAGAGCATCCTGGGCTCTGGGTCCACCGGAGAATTGTGTTCCTCCCAGAAGACTAAACAGCAGGTGCACTGTGCAGAGGCACCTGGAGCTGGTGCTTTCAGTAATGTTTCGGTGACCGTGGGGCCCAGGACAATTGCAGGAAACCAGTCCACCAGCAGCACTGTGGCACAGAGAGAGGCCCCCAAGTCCTGTGAGATGTGGGGGGCTGGACTCACCTTTTCATAGTTAGAGAATCCCCCCATAACAGCCGGGTCCACAATGCCATTGAGCAGCATGGAGAGCGGGTGCACAGAGAGGGACCGGTCCCAGGCATGCTGCTGTACACAGTTGCTGATCTTCTCATTGGTCAGTTCCATGGTTTCTATGGCATTCTCCAAAGGGCTGATTTCCTCCTGAGGGACAGAGTACATTAGGAGGAGGGCCGTCTGTGAGCCTCACTGCAAAGGCTACAACCAATTTAATCATTCCTCTGAAGAGGAAGGAAATACCTACAATCAACAGGCTTGTTAAGAGTCTGCTAATAGGATCCCAATCTTTTTTCCTGATGTTGGTCAAATGCAAAGTGGGCTACTGAAAATCTTAGGAAGCAGACTACTGACCAAAAACCATGTCTGCGAGAATGACGATTTCTTGGAGTGAAGTGTCACACAAAATATGAGAAGAAAAATGTCTGGAGCTGTTACCAGGAATATTCCTCAGGCAAAGCTGCCTTGGGAATTGAGATAGTCAGTGATGGCAGTCTAGCAGATCTGAGGCACTTCTGTGCCACTGAAAGTGGAAGTGGTCCCCTAGAAAATTCACATGCCTCCGTTGTGAGAAAAAGTGATCTTCCAAGTGACCTTGGAAGTTCTACATTCAGACCCCATGCCAAGTCACCTTAGGACAGAGTCTATGACTAACGGATGAGAGGGAATTCAGCTGGGTTTGGGATGAAAATGCAATCTGAATTTGAATATGAATAGATTCCTCTACTGGAAATTTCCGCAGAACCAGGTTTCCAGAAAAGTCAGCTCCTTTGTTTTGCCGTTCATTGTTCATATGATGTCCTAACCCAGACTTCATTCCTACAGACTCTATCTGAAAATCTTAACACACTATTAGAATAATGATTTCTGCTTTGTGTTTTGAGTCAGAGACCTCATTACGTAGACCACGCTAGCCTCCTATTTGCAGTGATCCTCTTGCCTCAACCTCCTGAGTACTGGGATCACTCACCCACCACGCCCAACTCCAAGAAATGCCTGGATCCTTGAAATACTTCTTTCTCCCTGGCTGGGATGGAAAGCAAAGCTTGTGTGTGCTAAATGAGTACGTGACGTGTCAGTACACACGCTCTGCCTGAGAAATATTTCTCAAACATCTACTGTGTGCTAAGTTCAATGATGCACAACAGTTACAAAAGTGATGAAGACGATATATAACCATCCTTAGTACGTGGTGGGGATCAATTCAAGGAGATAGTGTTACTGGTGACTTAATGAGCTGAGAATGAAGCAGACTTTGGAAGGGAAGAGCATCTATGGGTGCTCAAAGCTTGCTCTGAAAATGTGTACAATTCCTTCCATATTTCTGTCCTCCTAGCCTCCCTTTCTCTCTCTCTCTCTTTCTCTCTGCCTCTCTCTGTCTCTGTCTTTCTCTCATCATGTAGTCCCTGACTTGCCTCTGCTTCGTGAACGCTGAGATTAAAGGCCTGTGCCACCATGCCCACCTTCCCTTATACTTTAAATCAACTCTGCATTACTGCACGGAGTCAAGGCAGTGTGAGAACTATGTAAGTGGTGGATATTTTATTACACTGTCTTGGAAAGGAAAAAGTCTGTACATGTTCAGTACAGAGGCAACCAGGTTAGACCTAAATACATGGCACACAATCCACAGCTGGTTAAATCTACGGCTGGTTGAATCAGTGTCTGGAACTGCACATTTAGAAGGTCCACTGTCATTCAAAGCTGGTAAGAGCCTATAGTTCTGTGGAAACTCAAAACTTACAAACTGGGTGGGTTAGAAATACGTCCAGAATACCATACAGCCAGACACTACGTAGGATATATAAGTATGATGCGAACTTTCGGAGGTGGCTTCATGGAGAAGGTGGTCCCACCCTGAACTTGACGGGAGTTACATTCAGAAGTATTAAGAGGACATTAAGGCAATAAATAAAAATTAAATTAAAAAGGACTCAATGTCATCGAGAACTTAAATAACACTGAAGTCTTATTTCCAAGAGATTCACAAAGAGATGGAAAGAGTCGAACAGAGGTGGAAGGAAGTGGAGAGCAGTGGATGGAAGTGACTCAAGGTGAATGGAAGTGGATGGATGTGGATGGAGTTTGGGGTAGATGGAGATGGATGGAGATGGATGGAGATGAGCAGAGGTACAAGAAGGTAGGTGGAGGTGGATGGAGATGGATGGAGGTGGATGGAGATGGATGGAAGTGGATGGAGATGGATGGAGATGGATGGAAATGAGAAGTACAAGGAGGTGGATGGAGGTGGATGGTGATAGATGGAGGTGGATGGAGATGGATGGAGATGAGCAGAGGTAGAAGGAGGTGGGTGGAGGTGGATGGAGATGGATGGAGGTGGATGGAGGTGGATGGAGATGGATGGAGGTGGATGGAGATGGACGGAAATGAGAAGTACAAGGAGGTGGATGGAGGTGGATGGTGATAGATGGAGGTGGATGGAGGTGGATGGAAGTGGATGGAGATGGATGGAGGTGGATTGAGATAGATAGAGGTAGATGGAGGTGGATGGAGGTGGATGGAAGTGGATGGAGATGGATGGAGGTGGATGGAGATAGATAAGAGGTGGATGGAGATGGATGGAGGTGGATGGAGATGAATGGAGGTGGATGGAGATGGATGGAAATGAGAAGTACAAGGAGGTGGATGGTGATAGATGGAGGTGGATGGAGGTGGATGGAGATGAGCAGAGGTACAAGGAGGTGGGTGGAGGTGGATGGAAGTGGATGGAGATGGATGGAGGTGGATGGAGGTGGATGGAGGTGGATGGAGGTGGATGGAGATGGATGGAAATGAGAAGAAGTACAAGGAGGTGGATGGAAGTGGATGGTGATAGATGGAGGTGGATGGAGATGGATGGAGATGAGCAGAGGTACAAGGAGGTGGGTGGAGGTGGATGGAAATGAGAAGTACAAGGAGGTGGATGGTGATAGATGGAGGTGGATGGAGATGGATGGAGATGAGCAGAGGTACAAGGAGGTGGGTGGAGTTGGATGGAAGTGGATGGAGATGGATGGAGGTGGATGGAGGTGGATGGAGGTGGATGGAGATGGATGGAGGTGGATGGAGATGGATGGAAATGAGAAGAAGTACAAGGAGGGGGATGGAGGTGGATGGAGATGGATGGAGATGAGCAGAGGTACAAGGGGGTGGGTGGAGGTGGATGGAAGTGGATGGAGATGGATGGAGGTGGATGGAGATGGATGGAGGTGGATGGAGGTGGATGGAGGTGGATGGAGTTTGGGGTGGATGGAGGTGGATGGAGGTGGATGGTGATAGATGGAGGTAGTGAAGATAGAGAGGGATAGAGGTGCATGGTGATAGATGGAAATGGATGGACATGGAGAGAAAGGAGATGAATGGATACAATGGTTGGCTCGGTACCACAGGCACCAGGTTGCTTGAACACAAGAATGCATGCTACAGTCAGGTGTTCCCAATGAGATTCACATTCTGAGGTAGTGAAGAACACAGGCTGGGAAGACTGGGGCAGGGAGGCAAGTGGAGATCTCTTTAGCAACACCAAGCAGAGAGGAACAGGGGTTGAGAAACAAGGAAGTAAAACAGGAGAGCTGGAGGGAAAACAGATACATAAATATTATAAAGGTAAAAACAGCACTTTGGGGAGTCAGGATGGGGCAGGAGATAGTGTTACTGGTGACTTAATGAACTGAGAATGAAGCAGACTTTGGAAGGGAAGACGAGGCAGACAGACAACTCCCTAGAGGCATTCCAGCCATGTTTCTGGGCACTGGCAGGACTGTGGGGGAGATAATGCTTCTCAGGCCATGAAAGCATTATTTGTGAGAGTGACCTTTAGGGTTGGTGTTATAACATCAGTTTAACAAAGTGGGCCTATCATACAGATTTCTCTTTTGAAAAACAAAGTTGGCCAGAAGAGGCCAGCCAAGCTGTTGCAGACCGCTATGGAATTTAACAAAGGCTGTTATTATATTTGCAGACAGAAAGGGTTTTTCTCCCCCATTCTGAGTTACAACTTCAAATGACTCACTGTTGAAATCTGTTTGACTTCAAACCACTTGAGGATCCCTGGGAAGGTATAGGCGGTTGTGTATGTGGTCCGTTCAATCCACATGGTCTGGTACAGGGAAGAAAACATGCAACAGTGGTCAGATTCCAGGTCACACAGCAAAACCCCTGGGTGAGTCAGGTGAGACGCCATTCCTGTATGTCCTCAAGGGAGCAGAACACAATTTCTCATAAAACTGAAAGATTCTGGCTTTTCAGGCTGCCAAGGATGGTCTGTTTGGACTCTCCTTTTATGATTGAAAGTTGAGGTCATGGGGGTCAGTGCAGGTGGGACACACCCAGTGTCATGTCAGAAGCAGAGACCAGCAACATGACCTTCAGTCTAGAGGTTTCTAGATGACAGCCTGTCATATCAGTGATAAGCAGATGAGGCTTCTACTGGGGAGTGTGTGCTGGTGGCAGGAAGGTATTTTTTCTTTCTTTTAGAAGGCAAACGGGCTGGAGAGATAGCTCAGTTGGTTAAGTGCTTGCTGTGTAAGCATGAAGACCTGAGATTGATCCCCAGTCCCCATGTAAAAAGCTAGGGGCACACACTTTGGGGCTGAGTAGCCAGGCAGCTTAGCCTACTTGGTCAGCTGCAAGTCCCAGTGAGAGATGTTCTGTCAAAAACACAAGGTGGACAGTTCCTAAGGAATGACATCTGAGTTTGACCTCTGGTGTCCACATTCTGCATGCACACACACATATCCTGTACCCCCTCTCAAATACAACCACATTTGTGTGTCCACCCCCGTCCCCATTTCTGCACACCCCCTGTCCCCCCAGAAGGCAAATGGGGTAGACTCACAGCAAACTCATTGTCTGGGTCTTTTTCTCCTTTCCGGAACGGCCGGGAATATCGGAACTGTTGCACTTCATTGGCCCGATAGTAGCTGGGGAAGGACAGAGAAACTGCACTAGACCTCTCAGAAGCATCAGCCTCAGCTCTGACCTTGCCACACCGCACACAGGGCACACCTGACACCGGCTTGCCCACTCCACTGTCTCTAGGCCAACAGGGCCACACTGAGCTCCTGGGGCAGTGCATAGCTAAGTTTTATTCCACATCTGATTCCTAGTATTTATAAGTCTATTTTACAGCTCACACTTTTAAAGGGTAAGGTACTTATATCCATTTGTGATCTCATTTGCAACTGTGCTGTCAATCAATGTCACTGACACGCTAGCATCTCACAAGACAGGAAGCAGCTTCAATCATGAGGACCAGCTGGTCCTCAGGGATCACATACCTGAGTGCAGTTCAGATTTCCTTCTGTCTCAAAAATAAAACCCACGTTGCTTTAACTTGCTAAATTATCCCCTTATACTAAAAACTGATTAAGTAGCAGGTCTTCCTAACTATAATATATTTAATATATTCCAAATAAGGTCTTGCTATGTAGCCCAGACCAATCTTGAACTTGCTTCCCCTCCTTCCCTCGAGCAGGATGGCAGGCATGTGTTATGCCTAACCCAATCACTTTTTTTTAAAAAAAGAACCACGTACTTCAAGATCTGCTCTGGAACTGGTTTGTCCTTGTAACTGGGAGGCAGGCTCATCACGGGCTTCACGGTGAAGCACTGCAGGTCTGAGGGCTTGTTAAGGAAAGAAAGACGCTGGCCAGGCTGCAGGGGCCATAGGTGATGAGGGCAAGTTTCCTACCTCACATCCCCTTTCACCCCGGCCAGCTCCTCACTGAAAATGGGGCTCCCATGTACACAGCCACTGTGCAGGTTAAACGGTGACACTGGGGTCAGACACCCGGTAAACATCCTTGCCACGGGAAAGCAGGGGTCTGTGAACCATCAGGAAATAGATGGGTAGAAATAGTTTTGGATGATTCCTTTCGGACAAGTATCCCCCTGAAACAGCCAGAGTCCAGGCAACAGGAATTGCTATTCTTGGATGCTATTTTTCAGGAAGCACCTTCCTGGTGATGGTACTAAGTGTTCTGAATTGATGTCTAATGTACTCCACAGCCCTACAAAATGGATAACACTATTCTTTTTCAGCAAAGGAAGTCTTTTGAGGCTGCGAGAAGTCAAAACCAGAGATGCCATAACTGAAACCAGCTTGGGATAAGGGTCCTGCTTAGGTTGGATGAGTAATCTTAGAAATGGCTTCTCCTGGCACCCTCCACCAATGCAGCCTGCCCTTGGTACTAATAGGCTCCTTCACCCAGAAAACCAACTGAGGAATTCCTTCTGTATTGAACACATGCAGATTTCTTTTTCTTGTCATTGTCCCTTAAACAATACAGTGTGACAATACTCACACAACATTTACACCGTATAAGGGATTCTAAGCCACCTAGGAGGGGCCAGGGAGATGGCTCTGTGCGTAAAGTGATTGCGGTGTAAGTTCTACCCCTAGCACCTATGCAAAAAGCCAGCACCATGGCCTGCATCTGAACCCCAGGGCTAGGGACATAGAGACGGCAGATCCCTGGAGCTCACTGGCCGGCCAGCCTAGATCAATCAGCGAGTTCTAGGTTCAGTGGTAGACTTTGCCTCAAAACAAAACAAACAAAAAGCCAATGGAGAGCAATAGAGGAAGACATTTGATGTTGACCTCTGGCTTCCACCTGTATGTATACACACATACAAAGCTACAGGAACGTGTACATATACACCAAACACACACACATGCACGCACAATAGTATTCAGGAGGATGTACACTGCCTGTATACAAATCCTATGTTAAATACAGGACGTGAGGACCTACAGGTTGTGGTATCCATGCGGTACACAGGAAGCAGGGACTGAGGCGGTGTTGGAATCAATCACTGGGAGGACATCAAAGGGACTGCTGAACAAACGTGCCTTCTTTCAATGTCTGCAACATAACCCTGAACTCAGGTCAGGAAAGCTCTGCCCTGCCCAACCTCCCGTCTGGCTATAAAATATATCTCTTCATCTCCCAGATTTACCGATCATCTTTTCCCTAAGGATCTAAAAGACTTTTAAACGGAATAATTGAAGGCATTCGAGAACTGAGGACACATCTGCCTACAGAGAGGGAGCTGCAACCCTTAGTTCATCTGCCTTGGCTTGGACTATCCCAGGCTAAGAGCCTGGGGCCACTTTCCCCACAGCAAGGATGCACTGCTTCGGGGACGACTTGATGTCTTCTCCTGGGGGCGTGGTACTGGTCATCTTCTCAGCATTGGGGAACTGGGTCAGCAACCTCAGGCTGAAGTCCTCTCGCCTCTCGTACTCCTTCCCCCGGTAGATGAAGACTTTATTCTGCAGATCAGGGATGCCAAAGGAAGTCATTAGATATGGAGCGAGAAGGGAACCCAGAGATGTAAACAGAAGAGGCCCCTGTACCTCCCAGCCAAAGTCCTCTGCCAGGAACTAAGCAGCACCATTCATTGGGTGGGTGTCCTAGTTCATCCCTTCTTTCCTTCCCCCCATTTGAGCTGCATCTAGACTTGGGTGGTTGATTAAGGCTGCCATAAACATCTCTACAATATTTGGGAAGGAATAGATTTCTATTTCCACATCCTGATTACAAGCTTTTACAGTACAGGCCACTTTTCTTGGTTACATTTAAAATTTTACATTCACATGTTAACATTTAACTCAGTCACCAGCCCCCATTAGCGTGTAGACTCCCTGAGGACAGGAAGATGTCTGACCATAACTGGAGAGCATGCCTGCTGCCTCCCTAGTGCCTGACACAGAGAGACAATCAGTGGTTATATTCTGAATATATAATGCTTTCTCTTTAAGTCCTGTTAGGAATGTAAATGGCTTTCTTTTATCACTGTTGTTATGGTTTCATTGTTTTTTAAGGCAGGGTCTCTTTGTGGAGCCCAGGATATCCAACAATTCACTCTTACTATGTAGCTGAGGATGGCCCAGTTTAGGTGGTATAGGAGATCAAATCCAGCTCTTCATGAATATTAGGCAAGCACTCCAACTGCACTACATTCCCAGATCACTCTATTTTCTTTTTAACTAGAGAAAAGATGCTAGATAAATATCTGTATAAACAAAGTTCAGGTCTTTTTGAAAAGTTTTTGTTTGTTAAACGATAAAGTCAGTGCCACATTATGAACATCATCCTGAGACAGAAGAAGAAGTTCACCCTTGTCATTACTATGGCACAACTGTTTTGACTTTGCAGAAGAGTGTTGTCTTATGCTTAGGATACTGGATTTCAAAGCATCCCTGGTTAGAAATAAAATAAGCAACTAAACACATCCATCCACATTTTTTCCAGCTTGGCCCGTGAAGGGATTGATTCTGTTTTTCCTTTTCTGGTTGCACCTGGGGAAAGACACTGCACAGAGGATCTGCCAGAATGCCAGGAGTGTCAGAGGCCAGCAGTCAGGAAGAGGTCTCTCCACAACCCGACCGCCCACAGTGAGGAACGGGGCCAGCAGCTGCTGACCTACTGCCACCCATCTGGAGGAGACAGGAGTCTCTTCTCTGCTTAGAACTCTACCTCTAAGGGCTCTGGAGACCACCCCAGGCTCCTCACCCGCAGGAAAGAAGGAAAGCCCTGCCCGTAGTATCCCACAGCAAAGTATTCAGGCTGAGGCCTCATGGCCTTAATGATGTTCTCGTAAAAGGAGGCTCTTTTTTTCTGAAAAACAAAACAACACATTCCACCAGGAGGTTATAAGGACACTGTTGGGAGAAGAAATTAAAAAAAAAGGAAAAGAGATCAGCTTATTTGCTTTGTATCCTCACGTAATACAGAGAAATGAAAGGTCTTTGGAAACCACCTTGTGGACTGCAGGATGACTGTTCTGGGATCCAACATTTGGCACTTGTGATTTAGAATGGGTCTTCGAGCCCTACAAGCACTTTCTGAGATGTATAGGAAGCATCTGAACTTAACTAGGCCTGTGAGAGCAGAAGGTAAGGAACTTTCCACTTTAAGCAGGTGATGTGGATGGACGTGTTGGGCTTACCTGATGTCTAGAAGGTCATGTTGACCTGCTTTTCAATCTCTGGTTCGGTCTCTATGCTTCTATGAGTTCTTTTTTAGACAGGGCCTCTTATAGCTGAGACTGGCCTCAAACTCTCTATGTGGCTGCGGGTGACCTTGAACTTCTGATCCCCCTGCCTCTGTCTCCCAAGTACTAGGATTATAGGCATGCACCACCATTCTTGACCTTATATGGTGCTAGGGATGAAGCCCAAGGCTTCATGCATGCTAGGTACGCATGGCCACAATCAAACTCCATCCCCAGCCCATAATTTTCTTTTTCTTTTCCTTATTTTACTGCGGTAGTGGGGATTAAACCCAGGGACTTGTGCATACTAGGCAAGAGCTCTGCCATTGACCTCTAGCTTCTTCTCTTTTCACTTTATTTTTTGAGAAACGATCTCATTAAGCTACCCGGGCTGATTTAAGTTTCTCTGTAGGCCAGGTAGACCTTGAACTTACTATCCTTCTATGTCACCATCCCAAGAAGCTGGGATTATAGGTCTGAGCTACTGAGCCACAGTTCAGACTTGGGGGGCTTTGAGGGATGAACCCAACTCCAGTCTCATGGTTGACTTGCCTCTACATGGAAGGCTGTCATAAGAAAGTTTTCTAGATGGGTGACGGTCACCAGCATCTCAGATCAAACCAGTTTATGAAATTCTTTGAGTAAATTTCTAGCATCCTGATGGCAGGAACTAATACAGTATATAGGTTAATTATTCATCAAATGCTTTTGACAAACAGCTCTTTAAGTGAAAGCTCATTCTATGACAATAGTAGGCTGATCTTTCCTGGCTCCTCCCCAAACAGCTATCCACTGTAGCTCTGTGTTGGCCTAGCACTGGGCATCCAGATGGCTGTGTGTGCCTACAGCTAGGCAAACACACAGGCTCAGAGAACTGTCAAGGCTGGGCACTTCAGAGACATGAGGAAGAAGGAAAAAGGCAAAAACCATTTAGATCTTGTCAAATGTACACACGGCCTGTCATGGGCTGCACAGTGCCATTCCTGTAGAAGTAAAGCCAGCCTCAAGGACAGGCTGTCCCCTGCTTCAGCAGGGTCTCATACGAGGGAATTAAAGGACAAGCAATTTTAAAATTACATTTTATTTATTGTGTGTGTACACTTGCACACTCACGTCTGCACGTGTCATGGCGCATGGGTGAGAGGACAACATGTGGGAATCTGCTTTCTCCTTCTACCATGTCGGACCCAGGGACTGAACTCAGGTTGTCAGGCTTGGCAACAACTGCGTTACTCACTTAGCCACCTGACTGGCCCAGAACAAGTACTTTTTGATGAACAGATGTTATCTCAAAGCACCTGAAGTCAGAACTGTGTTTCTAGAAGGGACAGTGAGTGAATAAAAGAACAGTGAGCCAGGAACAAAGAGGAATGGACATCAGGACAAGGACCCCCAAAGAACTGCACCAGGATGCCATCTCTCTGGCTGTGTCCACCTCCCCTCCAGGGCAGTTCTCTGTCCCCATGCCAGTCTTCGGGGAAAGACAACCTATAGAACAACGGTCACAGCTTTGGGGTCACATCTCCTTTCATTTTTAAGTCAAGCAAGGTTAACTTTTCCATTAGAAAGCGTACTCTTGATCCTGTTTTCAACCCACGCACCAAACCATTTTCAGGAGCATCCGTGCAAGGAGCCCTGCTGGCTCAGACTCACCAGGAGACTGCCCAGGCCCTCGTAGTCAAACACTTTGCTCTCGTAGGTCTCGGCCAGTTCTTTGCTCAGTTTAATGGCCTTTTCCCACATCTTTAGAAGGAAGAAAGCAAGGTGAGATGTGGAGGATCAGTAGTCGCTGTCCTGACTCAGTGGCTGTTGGGTTCCTCAAGTGTCACTGGAACTAAGCAGTCAGACAGCTTGAATATCTACAGCTTGAATGTCCCCTTCGATGGGCTAACCCTTTCTTTCTTGACATCATATAGATTTGCAGGCTGAGTACTCTTCATTTGAAATGCTTGAGGCTACAAGTGTTTCAGATTTGGGATTTTTCTTTTCTGATTTGAGAGTATTTTCATAGACTTTACTGCTGAGGCATTTTTTTTTATCCAAAATGTTCCAAAGTCTGAAGATTTCTCCAGGTCTTGTCAGTGTTCAACAGTTTCAGATTCCAGAACATTTCACATTTTTGGATTAGGGGTACACAACCTGTGTGTCTTGTATACTTTTCTAAGAGATGTCCCCTCCAGTTCTGTCTACAAGAACATGAAGAACACATGTCTCCACAGTAGCAATATAATGTTTAAGGAGCAAAAAATGGGCTGGAGAGATGGCTCAGAGGTTAAGAGCACTGATTGTTTTTACGGAAGACCACGGTTTTAATCCCAACACCCACATGGCAACTAACAGCCATCCATAACTCCAGTTCTACGAGATCCAACATCCTCTTCTATCTTCTACAGGTACTGCACGACACAGGCATACTTATATACATGTAGGCAATATGCATATACATGACAATGGCAAGTGCAGTCATTTAAGGATCTGAGAGTGTTGGGGTGTTGCTGGAGGGAAAGGAAGCTGGAGCGTATGTGGGGGCGTAGTGCACAGGATGCATATGTGTGTTTTTATGTCTGTGTGTGTATGCGTGTATATGCATAGGAGTGTGTGTATGTGCACTGTGTATATGTATGAATGTATATGTGTGTGTGAACGTGGGGGGAGTGTGTATGAGTATGTGTGCATGTGTGAAAATGTGTCTCTAGGCCTGTGTATATGTATGCAAATGTGTGCAAATGTGTGGGATTGTATATGTTTGTGTGTATGTATGTGTGGAAATGTGTGTATGCATGTGTGAGTGTATGTGTAGGCTGTGTGTCTGTGTGTAGGGGGAGTGTGTGTGTGTGTGTGTATGTGTGCATGCCATGCATCACTGGAGGTGAGTCGTTTGCAGGGATGGATGAGGGCTTAAGGCACTGCAGTGCAGGGCAAACTTTTTCCATGGAGGCCATTGACTTTTCTATTTCTACTCAAACCAGCTACTTGTGAATCTAGGAAAGACATTAATCTCTAACAAGGTGTCAGGGTCCCTTGCTGCCTCCTGTATGTATTCGCTGTCTGAGGCTGGCAGTCCAAATGCAGCCTCCTCACTAGCTTGTGGACTGTCTCAGATGAACACCGTATAAGACACCCCAGCGCATTTCCTCTACTCATTCTCTCTCCAGTAAGAGTGGGTGAGAAGCCAATACTCTGTCATAAAGAACTGGTCTGCTCTTTGTCCGAACTCCATCTCCAATCCAAAGAAGTGAAAGGTTTTCTTCTATTCCTGGCCTGCCCCACCCCCCCTTAGAGCACTCCAGAATCAATGCTAAAGAGGTGACCGGAAGGGCTCCTGGGTTTGCTAATGAGGTGACTCATGGGAGTGAGGATAGAGGCTAGTCACATGATTAAAGAGTTGTAGCTACAAGCTGGGCATGGTGGCTCCCCCTGAAATCCCAGCACTCTGGAGGCTGAGGCAGGAGGATTACAAAT
The DNA here is from genome assembly GCA_035773235.1 of Eospalax fontanierii. Classification (NCBI taxonomy): domain Eukaryota; kingdom Metazoa; phylum Chordata; class Mammalia; order Rodentia; family Spalacidae; genus Eospalax; species Eospalax fontanierii. Next base: position 52,931,763 of record CM069542.1, on the reverse strand, counting down.
TCAAGGTCAGTCTGGGCAATGTAATAAGTTTCTGTTAAAAAACAAAACAAAACAAAGAGCTTGGTGGAGCATGCCCTTAATCCCAGCGCTGGGAGGCCGAGGAAGGTAAGGGGATGAATCTCTGGGAATCCCAAATTAGCCTGGTCTATACAGTGAGTTTAGGCCAGGCAAGACTACATAGTGAGACCTTGTCTCAGAAAGAAAAAAAACAGAGCTGAGTTCCAGGTGAGCAGCCTGGCCTCCAGGAAGGTAGGAGGGCCTGGAGATCCAGTTCAGTCGTGTAGCTAATAATTCAATCAGTCCTATGTTATGACAAATTATGTACAATCCAAGTTCAGGTGAGCTTTCTGACTGGCAAATGTACTGGCTTTTAAAATTCTTATTTATTTATTTACAGATCGATTTGCTATGCTGTTCCAGGTTGCTCTGAAAAGATCCTCTTTCCTCAGCCTCCTGAGTTGCTCGGATCATAGGTGCACAGTACTGCATCTGGTGGAGTCAATTTTCTGGAGAGGGAGGGGACACCAGAGTTCTGAGACACCTCCAAATCTAATCACTGGACTGGTCCTGATTTGGTGTAATAATTAAACGTAGTAATCCCCCTAATTCTAGCAAATTTTCAACCCCCAAGGGGTCATCCTTGGCCCTAAATTTTTAGCCAGTTGAACAGAGGAGTGTAAATGGTTTGGAAACCTTCACACAGCTGCTCCCAGAAGGAAGGGCAGTATAGAAAATAGATTATTTTTAATTTGGACATATAAAAAATTAATATGCACTTGACTAGTGACACTGTATTAAACTCTGTTGCAAAAAGAAGCTTCTTTGAAGAGTAGTGGAAGGTACACTGCCCAACGTAAGGAACTCTGAGCAACTGATGGCTTCTGGGAAGAGGAGAGACAGTCTCGAACTCTTGGAAGGTTCCAGTGAATGGATCCATGCTGACAGATATGAGGGGACACAAATCAGATTCTATTGTACAGAGTGGTGTACACTGAATTGGGTTGGGGGCAGAAGAGGAGGGGTGGATGGGGAAGGAGATCTAAATACCATCAAATTATATGTATGAACATCACAGAAATTCAATAAAAAATTAAAAATAAAAATTATTTATTTGTGCATGCATGCACCTGCACTATGTATGTATGATGTATGTGTGTATGTGCACATGTGTGTATAGGGAGGTGGGGGTGTGCTTGCCAGAGGTTGATGTCAGGTATTTTTCCTCAATTGGTTCTGCACCTTATTTGTTTTTGAGACAGCTTTTCTCACTGAAGCTGAGACTCATCACTTTGGCTAGCCTGGAGGCCCAGCAAGCCCCCAGAATCCTTCTGTCTCCTGCTCCCAACACTGGGGTTACAGGCGTGCATCCCTATGTCCAGCTTTTACACAGATGCTGAGGATCCAAACTCAGGTCCTATGTTTGCACAGCAAGCTCTCTGCCCATGGAGCCATCTCCTATCCTGTGAGTGCAGCCGCTGTCATCCTGTGTGCTCTGTGCTGACTCAGAGCTGCACAGTAGAAATGTACTGATTGAAACATTGGAAATGTATCTATTGTAGCACTGGAAATATATCGATTATAACATTGAAAATGTACTGATTATTGATTATAGCACTGAAAATGTACTGATTATAGCACTGGAACTGTATTGATTATAGTTCTTTTTCTCTTTCCTGAAAATGTACTGATTATAGCACTGGAACTGTATTGATTATAGTTCTTTTTCTCTTTCCTCTGGTATGAAAAGAGAGAACCCAGAACTCACTTTGCCTTTGTCAAAGTAGGATATGATTTCTTGGTACAGTTTCTCCTTAAGTTCTTGCTGGGTGTACACATAATAGCTGTCTCTCTGAAGGAGATGCGGCACACAGGGCTTGTCAGACCACTGAAAAGAAAAGAGCAACAGCAGGGATTAATGTCGCGCGTCCCTTCATTATGAGAGATGATGCAGCCAATATTCAGGCAGAGAAAGTCAGGAATATCCTTCTTTGCATATATTTGAGTCACCCATATTGTGTTTTAAGTTATTTACTAAACACAAAAATTACATACACACTGTACCCATATGCCATCTCCGAAACAAGTGTCACACCAAATGGACGAACACGTGCAGCATTCCTGGGAAAAGCAAGGCATCGAGTGGGGCTGCTAACGAACGCGATGACAGTATCGAAGGCATCGAGAGCAAAATCACAAAACCAGCACTGCCTGTGAACAGCACATCTTCATGATTCAAGGCAGCTACTGAAAAACTAGATGCTATTCAGTGCTAAATAGCAAAGAATAAAAAACTTAAAATATCTGAAAAGCGTCCTCAGCTACAAAGATAACTAGTCACGCAGAAGGTAACACAGAAGGAAATACCCCAGCAACATGAAGCCCAACAGATGATAACTTAGACATCACCCGGCTCAGTCAAGACATATGTGGAGTACGTGCAGGTGCCATTCAAGGGCAGAGCAGAAGAAAGGGAAACACACTAGGCTTGGGGATGAGAAGACATCTCATAAACATGTACATTCTCCCCCTTACCCCTTGGTAGTGTGAATTGAATCCAGGGGTTTATGCATGCAGGACATGAGCTCTACAGCTGCACTAAATCCCCAGCCTTGTCACACAGGGCTCACTCAGTTGCACAGGCTAGCCGCCAGCTCATGACCCTCTTCTCTGCCTCGGTCACCCCATCTACCGGGATTACAGGTACACACCACCAGTCTGTGCAACGTTAGCTTTTTCTTTTCTTCTTTTCTCTCTTCTCTTCCCTCCTTCTCTGCCTACGCCCCTCCCCTGTTCTTCTCCCCCTCCACTCCTCTTTGCTTTATATCCCCTCTCTCTTCCCTCCTCTGTCTCCCCTCCTCTTCTGTTCCCCCCCCACTTCCTGCCCCTTCTCTCATCGGAGATTGAACCTAGGTACAAGAGCAACCCAGGCAAGCACTTTGTCACTGAGCTACTTCCTGATCATTGGTCAATTCCATGATGCTAAGGCCAAACGGAAAAATACAAAAGAACAGAAAGAAACACTAGAAAACAAAGGAGCAACGGAAAGTAGAAACCAGACGATAAGACATCGTTAGGAATCGATCACAAACATAGTTCAGCACTAGTACATGAAGAGAGGTCCATGGGAAAGCAATACTAGGACGATACTTCCCCAACACAGAATTCAGCACGTGATAAAGCTGGGGTCTTATGCTAGTGGGGGAGATGTGGATGATATTTAACGAATACCATCTTTATGGAGTAGCTGTTTGGGAAGAAAAACTGGATCCACACCTCATACCTGACACCAGGAAAGAGCAGTTGAATTTTGTTTTCAAAAATTTTTGATACAAGCTCTCCTTGTGTAGCCTAGGCTGGCCCTGAACTTGCTATCCTCTGGCCTCAGCTTCCTAACTGCTAGGATTCTAAGCAAGCACCACCCATTCCCAGCTGGAGGGCTTAATTGTCTGGGCCACACAAATGAAAACACCTATAGAGCCTACTGCTGGAGTTTCTCTAGGATCATCCCATGGTGATGATCATTCAACAAACCTCACGCCTGAGCCTACATGCAGAAACTCTTGCATCTTGACCTGGACTAGGAACTGTGAATTTCCGTTGGGAATGGTGAGGCAGGGACTGTTTGTGGTTCTTCCACAGGAACTGAGAACAATGTCAGACCATAACTTTAGAAAGAATGAAATTAAGTTATAGAAGAAAATTAACTACTGGGATAAAATTAACTACTGGGAGTTCTAGTGAGAGGCTACTGTGTGCTTCAGGTGGGAGATGCTAGAGGCCTAGACCAGGACAGCAGAAAGGGGCTCCAAGCATATATAGATTAAGCACATATTCTGGAGAGGTTACACATTTTATTCATGGAGAATGTGAAAGGCAGTGCACAAAAGAGAGAAATGGGAGATGCTTACGAGATCCTTAGACGTGGGTGCTCTGATATGGAAGGAAGGAATGGGTTGGAAAGGGACAAAGAGAAACAATGGTTTGTGATTCTGGCATACTGGGTTTGAGTTATCAGGCATCCAAAGAATGATGTCTGTATATGAACCAATGTGACAGAAAGTGGTAAAGATTTGAAATAATTATTTGAGATTTGTAACAAATAGATGTATTTATACATAGTATAAATAGAAAAGTCATTCTGCTAAGTAATTTATGATCCATGTCTCTACCATTTTACTAATCTCTATACATTAATCAATGTGCATTTATTTAATTAGAATGTTGGAGATTGACAGATGGCTCAGCAGTTGAGCGCACTGGCTACTCTTGCAGAGGACCGGGGGATTGGTTCCCAGCACCCACATGATGGTTAGCAACTCTTCATAACTCCAGTTTCAGGGTTTCCAATGCCCCTCTTCTGACTTCTACAGGCATTGCACAACACAAGTGTACTTACACGCATGCAGTCAATACACTTATACATGAAAAAAAGTAGTAATTTAATTAGAATGTCAACTACCAGAGGCCTCTAGGTTGCATGTACTCTGCTTCCTAGGGAGCTGTAAACGGCAACTGAAATTCTCCCACTCTTGATCTGAAAAGTGACCCCTGTTTAATCAGAAGGTATGAAAACATCCTCAGAGACAGGAGACCCTTTGAATAAGATCGTTTCCTACCCAAATCATGAAGTGTGGAGAATTTAGTCTCAGAACAGAACGCGTGAGCTCCAGCATTTGTTCTCCACACAGGAAGGCAAGCCATGCCGACCATTTACCTGCAGAAGCTCAGCATGCAGGAGAAGCGTGTAGGCAGCTTCTGTGTAGTTCTCACAGTCCCGGTGCAGATCCCGAAGCTTGTACAGGTACCTGGGAGGGAGTGGAGAGAGAAGGCCTCTTGCTAGTGGTTCGCTAGCACCTAGCGCACTGCACAGTCAGTCCCAGCCTGCTGCAAGGTCTTCCTCTGGTCCTGTACAGAACACCTCCCTTCTTTAGTCACTATACAACTTCTTGCTCTGTGGCTTTCCTTCACCATGTTGCCTCTATTCTTCCTTTAAGGCACTGTGCTCAGCATAATTTAGATGCTGGCCATCTTTGGGAGGTGAGGGAAAGCTTTGGAATCTCTGCCTGAGGCCATGTGTACAGACAGCTGATGCCCACGTTTATTTCCTGGTCAGGGATTCATGGCCTCCCAAACTAAGGCTCCAAGGTGGGTTATTTCTCCCTTCTGGCCCTTTGGGTCTCTCCTGATTACCTCGGCTGGAAGTTTCCTATCCCTCCTGGAACCCTGACATGACTCTGTTATAGACTCCCTCAAATGGTTCTGTTTGGGCATCTGTCTAGAGAGTACATCTTCTGGAAGATGGAGCACATCTGTATTTTCAGGACTCTGTCGTGGGGGTGGAGCCAAATACTTTCTGGTTGAAAAAATGTATCAAAAATCCGTGATACAAAACAGTGAATGCAAGGTATTTCCTTTACTTACCTGATGTATATATCCTCTCGCTTCTTTTCTTTATAGAAGTTCTGCCAAAAAGGTCACAAAACACCAACATAAATTAAAAGCAGTTGATGAGCTTGCCACAAAAATAGACAAAGCATAATGCTGCTTTTATTTCATTATCTTTATTTTTAATTTTTATTTATGAATCTGTGTGTATGTGTGTGTGTGCGTGTGTGAGTGTGTGTGTGTGTGTGTGTGTGTGTGTGTGTGTACACGAGTGCAATTTCCCATGGAAGCCAGGAGACGGCATTGGATTCCCTGGAGCAGGAGTTACAGGTGCTTGCGGTCTGACTGACTTGGGTGCTGGGAGCAGCATACACTCTAAACACTGAGCCATCTCCCCAGGCTCTGACTGCTGCTTTTCACAAGTCTTTCTAAAGAGCTTCTTTAAGAACCCTCCCCCACCCAAGCAGGACAAGAAGTGATGAGTTATAAAGAAGCAGGAGAACTTCGTTTAGAACATGCTTCTAAGACACAGGAGAAGTTTCTGTGGGACCAGCACATGCCCAGCTCACCCAGAAGTCACCTGGTATGGACAGTCAGGGAAGTGGGAGGTTCTGGGTGTAAGTTAGGTAGAGGAATGTACAGCAACTTAAACCTTGGAGGTCTGGGGTCCCAGGGAAAGGGGAAGCCGGAGTCCTACCACGAGGGGGCTGCACAGACTGACTTTATTTTATGGCATAGGTTTCTATGTGTTACAATCACAACAGCACAACAGTCACATCTAAGCAATACTGAGACCCAAGCTTAGGTGATCTTTAGGAAGAGCTGAATGGAGCTGTATTTTCCAGGCCCATTTCTAAATTTACCCTAGCAGTCTGGGCCTGCTATCTGCAAGTCCACAACTGAGTCTGACCCAGTAGGGCACAGACTCCATAAAGGTGACCCAGGGCGCCTGGGCATCTGTGCTGTCAACCTAGAGCCAAGCCACAGGGAGCAAGGTGTCTTGGCAGTGCCCAATCGCCATCCCAGGGACCAGACTCTTACCAAAACGTTCACGGTACAGCTCATGCGGTTTTCCTTGCTCTCGTCATGCATGATGATAGTTCTGTAGTCCAGCAGGTTCTCTAAGAGGCTGCTGACCAGGAGGGCGAAGACTTCCCCAGAGCTTGAGAGGTATTTATGTTTCCGGCAATGTTCTAGGAGTCTGGAGAGGGAGGGAGAGAAAATTTCCATGTTTTACCCAGTTACTCTGTCAACATCAGTGAGGGTCAACCAAAGTCCCGCACCAGGGGGCACTAGACAGGATAAATACCCTCTTGATCCTGGGACTTTCAGTTGGGCCTGACCTGTTTTCTCAAGTTGTCTTCTTTGGGACCCAGTTACCTCCCACCATCACTTGAAACTCTAGCCCACAGCATCCTCTGAGCATCAGTAGGTCTGTGGTCTCTCTGGCAGATGTTATAGAAATGAGAACATTTGCCCATAAGGTTCATGCATCGTCACAGTTCTAACCCAGCTGGAAAGTCTTGAGTTGATGCCCAGCCCAGAGGAACCTGGAAGACATCTATCTCGGCTGGGCATCTTCCAATCAAACCCAGAGCTCACCGATGTGGCTGGTCCTGCAAGTCAGCTTGTTCCTGGGATCCCCTGACTCTACCTTCCCAGGGCTGGAATTACAGGTGGGATGCTACCAGCATTCATGTGGGTTCTGGGGATCCAAACTCTAGTCCTTACCAAGGAGGCATCTCCTGAGCCCTGCAGCTAGCCTTTGTAAAGTGTGAATACTGTGAACACCATGTTGACGCACTATCTCATTTAATCTAACAACAATACCAAAAAGAAGATGCTATTCTCATAGATGGGAAACAAAAGGCAATGTCTGGCAGGATGGCTGGCTGGATCACGAAGTCAAACTAGCAGCATGTGCTGAAAGCAGACTCTGGAACTCATTCTTGCCAGTGCCAACTTCCAAGGGTTTTAAAAAGCCACACCTCCATCTCGTGTGCACACAAGAATAAAGAGGAAAGATGGCCCCACTGAACGGGTGGAGGCCAGGTGGGGACACTGGAATAGTGTGAGCTCAGACGAGGGAATGAGTATCTTCATGTTGTGGAAAGACCAAGCTGGCAGGAAAGAGAACTTTTTGTTCCTGGAGCTCTTTTATGGAGTGTGAGGTATTTTTAAATATGTTTTTCCATTAAATGGCTGCTTTGAAGCTGTAATTAGAGGTGCTAGCTCTTTTGCTCAAGTTTAGAATTCAGACAGTGGGAAGGATGCCACCACGTGGTATGTCCTGTCCTCCTGTCCATCTGCTCTGTTCCCCAGGGCCAGGCTGGCCAGAAACACACAGGCATTGGCTCACATCGGAGAAACACTACTATCAGCCGTGTAAATCCCATCCACACCACTGCAGGGTGGTGTGACGATTCCGAGGCTGCTGACTGCTGGGCAGGCGGTGGAAGAAGAGCTGTTCTCCACTGCCAAATGACACCACCGACTTCAGGTGTTCCTGAGATACTCACAGCTTTTCCAGAAGAATTTTGTATTGCTCATCTCCTCGGCCCCCTTCCACCTCTTGATCCAGCTTAGTGATCAACTCATTCTCAAACTGAAAGAGAGAATTTCACAGGAGAATGCTGAAACCTTAGAAACATGTGTAGTAGATGCTGGACATTCTGTCTAGATCTGGCTCAATCCCTTTGGCAAACTGCAAATTGTTTCCAGCGTAGACGGGGAACTGTACTACATCTCACCACCATGGCTCGCGCACCATGGCTCTGTCAAAACATTCTGAAGCAGTATAGTATATTTGTCTTTGACTTTACATTAGCAAAACAACTGAAATGTTACTTTATGTTACAATTATGCATATAAAATTCTTCTTATCTTCTCCCTTTGTCTCTATATATTTGACATAGGGTATTGCTATGTAGTACTAGTTGGTCTGGAAGCCATAGCAATCCTCCTGCCTCAGCATCCTAAGTGCTGGGATCACAGGTATGTACTACTGCAAGGACCTTGATGCTATTTTTTGGGTTTTGTCTAAGTTTTGGTGATGAGATTACATTTGCTGAGTATCACAGCTGCAAAATCCTCCTTTCAACGTTATCAGGCTTATAGGTGTAATGGTTGTACTTAATTGTTAACTTAGCTCTATCTGGGATACACAGACAGGCCTCTCGGCAGGTCTATGAAGCTATTTCCTAGAAGGAGTAACCAAGGCAGGAAGACTCTCCCAGGAGTGGGCAGCACCTTCCAGCAGTAATCAGATGTAAACTGTCAGAGGGAAGAACAGCACTTTTTGCCTGCCTAACTTTGCTCCTGCTGGCGAGGGCCCCTCCACCATTGCTACTAGTGTCACTAGTGACACTGTGGACCTATTTGCTATATTCAGGTCCCAGCTTCTTCATCCTTCCAACTTGGACCGAAGACCAGTAGCTCTCCCTGACTCCTCCAGGCCATCAGTGCCACACTGGGAGTGCTTAGGCATCCGGCCTTATGGAGCAAGTAGCTACCAGGTTCTCAGGCTCTCCAGCATGCAGACAGCCACTGTACTACCCAGCCTGCACTGTGTAAGCCAATCCAATGAATCTCCTTTATAATATATAATATTCATGTTATCTATTCTGTTCCTCTTAACCCTAAGGCAATCGATAAGTAAAAGGGAGACCTAGAAGACACAGGCAAACTAAACCGTAATGGATTGGAGCTGGATCCACTGTGCCCCTCCCTCAGCTGGCTTACAGCAAGACAGGTTACACCCTTCAATTCCCTTCGGCAAGACAAAGAGGAACCCGGTTAGTTTTTCATCCTTCTGAGTCAGTGCTGCCTCAGGAAAGACAGAGTGTAGAGATTCCTCCCAGGCTCAGGACAGACGGCCTGATGATGTGTCCAATCCTTATACACAATGAAATGTAAAGAGAAATTTTTAGAGGGGCTTTGCTTTTCCATTCAGGGTACTGCTTTTCCACACAGAGAGAAGAGAAGCAAGAACTACAGAGAGGTCACAGGATCTGCCACTTCTTACCATATGGAAATTGCCATTGCCGCTGAAATTGAACTCACACTGCATCATGTCAAAGAAAATGGGGATTGTGGCTTTCCGGAGCTCTACCTCAGGGGTCAGAGTGACCTCCAGAATGGGACCCACCATGGATGGGATGAATTTGATTTTGTGAGGACCTGAAACGAAAGTGAATGAAGATTAGAAAATTCATGTCACTATAAATCAATGCTGTTTCTCCACAGGGCCCAAAAGTTTATATGGATAAACCCATCTCAATTCAGAAGTGACAGGTGCTACATTCTGACAACATGTGGATGACATGATTGTCCTAGGAGAGAGGGTGTGGAGCCCACAAATATACTCTATTTCTGGACTACATACTGACAAACCATGGGGTTATTTCAATTCAATGAAGGAGTCATGGGTATGTGTTTTCGTGTAACTTGTGCTAATAAACTGTACTTTAGAACAAAAAATAGAGAATTCACTGAGGGATGCTTATCTCAAAGGAGTTGGGCTGGGGCCTAGTCAAGGGCAGACACTCACCCAGGTTATACCACATGTCCCGGATCCTAAAGCCAATTTCCTTCCTCATGTCCCCATATCTAGGAGGAAGAGCATAAGCTGAGAAAAGGATTCGCAACAGGAATGAGTCACATGCAACACAGTGGCCTCTCGTTATCTGCAGGGACTGACTCCAGGATCCCGCTCAGACACCTGAATCAGAGACGTACGTGCCCTTACATACAACGGTCTAGGATTCGCACATAAGCTATGTGCAGCTTTCCCTGCACATCCAATCTTCCCTTAGATGACTCACTACCGAATAAAAGGGCTGGGGACACTGCTTAATGGCAGAACATGTGCCTTCCATTTGCAAGGCCCTGAGTTTGAGTTCTAGCACCAAAAAAGAACCAGAGGACTGCTGCAGAACAGTGTTTCCCAGACATGACAAGACCAGTGCACACATGAACACATAGCTGTTCTGACTAGATGCAGAAGATCTGCAGAAGACCAAGAACGGTAGATGGGCTCACCAAGTTCCACCCCAAGCTGAAGAGCAGGTGATGGCTGCTGGGGGCCGGGGGGAGGGAGTGTCAATTTTCTGAAAGCTACTTCCACTGGATGGCCCTACATCCACGTACATACTGGCAGCGCTAAGTGGAGTCAATGGGTTAGAAAAGAGTACATGATGGGGCTGGAGAGATGGCTCAGCAGTTAAGAGCACTGGCTACTCTTGCAGAGGACCTGGGTTCAAATCCCAACCCACATGGCAGCTAACAACTGTCCATAACTCCAGTTCCAGGGGATCCAAAGCCCTCTTCTGACCTTTGCAGGCACTGTATGATACTGGTGCATTTACATACATGCAGGCAATACATTCATACACAGAAAGTAAAAATAATAAATAAATAAAAGAAAGAGAACACATGAAGTTAGGAGGAAAAAGTGGTGGGAAGGACAGGGGGCTGAGGAGGGGGAGGGGCTTGATTTGATCAAAACACATATTCATATGTGAAATTCTCACACAGCTTTTTAAAAAGAAAGAAAAGATCCAACATAATGCAAACGCCATGTAAATACTTGTTATACCAGGTTTATTGAAAATAATGACAAGAAAGAAGGGAACATCCTACATAAGATGTTGTTTCCCCCCAGATACTCTGGTCTGTTTGTTGGTGGAAGATGCAGGACTTGCAGGTATGGAAGGGCAAGAATACAATGAAGGAATAAAAATAGTTCAAGTCCCTGGGGGTCACATGTCAGACTGGGACACTGCGAGAGATAAGGTCAGGTTCCAAATAAGCTTTGAAAGAGAGAACTGAGCCACAGGGAGGACAGAGGGCTTTCAGAGCAGAATTGACCGAATAAACTGAAATGCTAAGAAACAATGACGATTCTGTCACTGACCGCCCTGTGGAGAAGAGTGAGAAACACTCTGGTTTTATGGGAGGTAAAAAGAGACCTAAGCGAAGCAAACCGAGCGAAGGAGAGAAAAGAAGTCTGACACTGTGCAAGGCCTGTCAGTTATCGGAGTTGGTGATGATAAAAAGGTCAGGGATTCTTGGGTAGAAGTGGAGCAGACCTGACCTGAAATCTCTTAAAGAATGCTCATGCAAGAGGGTACCTGGTGACACCCACCAGAGGCTGGAGACTGTGAGCGTGCAAATGGGGTGGAGCCAAAAGGGGGTGTTGCAAGCTGGCTGTGGTGGTGAATGCCAGTACTGGAGAGACTGAGGCAGGAGGGTGGCCAGCTTGGGCTATACAGCAAGCAAGACAGTGTAGAAGGAAAAGTTCTTCAAAAGTAGATGCTGTGAGGAGATATAAATAAAGCTTATGCAGCAAAAAAAACCAAAAAACAAAAAAAAAACAACAACAACAACCCAGAGGGAAATGAATTTTTTTGGTCTTTTGAGATAGGGTCTCCCTGTGGCCCCAGTGGGCCTGGAACTCATTATGTAGACCAGGCTGGCCTTGAAATCTGCCTGCCTCTGCCTCTTGAGTGCTGGGACAAAAGGCATGCACTACCACGCCCATCTCATAATCTGTGTTTTCTAAATGCTCTTGGGTCTGGGTCTATTCCTTGAAGTCTGGTCAGCCTATAGGGCAATAACAAGCATTTCGTTTTTTAAGATGGAGTCTCACATAGCTCAGGCTGGTATGCAATTTGCTATGTCACCAAGGCTACCCTTGAATTCCTGATCCTCTTGTCTCCTCTTCTGGAGTGTTGGGATTATAAACTTGCATCACCACACCCAGCTTCATGTGTCTTTTCTGAAAATTTGTAGTCAACTAACTTCAGTTATGTATATGTAGACAAACTCCTCTAAAGAAGTTCTATAGCTATTTACGGTGGTATAAAGCATGACATCAAGGGAATCTTCGTAAAAATCAGTATCTCTCTGTGCTCACTCCTTAGGGAAATCCATAAAATAGGCTAGACTTTTTATCTTTTAAAGCAGTCACTAAATCTTACTAAACTCACCTGTGGGGAAGGCGCTCTCTGGTGTCTGTGTGTAACCATGGATGCATGGTCATCAGTCTTACTTGTTTAGCGCGGAGCCACAGGCAGAGGATCATTACATAATTTGCCTAGCATCTCACATTCCACAGCATGGGGACACAGAACTAAAATGTCAGTCTTAAGTGATAAATATAGTTATTTTTCACTTTCTCTGAGCTTCCAGGCTCTGGCTGAAATCTGAAACAGGCCTAAGATGAATGTAGTAAAACGTGCCCCAAAGCTCGCATCTCTCCTGAGCATAATTCCATTTTGAATTCCAAGTCAGGAATCTGCACGTCATTTTTAGGTTATGTTGGAGACTAGGTATTTGTGCTACAGTGACAGAAAGGTGGGTGACTAGGCTCAAGGAGTAGGTCTGAAAAACTTAGGAACACACTATGCCTGTAATTTTGAGAGCTGCCAGCAGGTGGCAGGGGAGGCTGGGCATGGGCATAGGGGCCAGCATCTCACTGGGTACAGACTCCATGAACAACATGAGTGAGGGCCACAGAGATAGTTCACCGGTTAAGAGCACTGGCTGCTCTTGCAGAAGACCCAGATTTGGTTCCCAGCGCCCACATGGTGGCTAACAACCATGCCTAACTCCAGATCTAGGGGATCCAACTCTTCTGGCCTCCGTGAGCTCTGCGTGCACGCAGTATACTTGCAGACAAAATACTCAAACACATATAATAAAAACAAATACTTTTTAAAAACATGAGTGACTGACAAGGCGGTATGGAAGGAACAGTCAACAACCATGTGAATCTGGGAGATTTGAGCATGATGAAGTATAAACACCAACAACAGGAACAAGTCCCTGAAATTTCTGTGATACTCCGGATCACCAAATCTTTAAGGGTCACTTACTTTTTCAAAATTTTGTTGCGCTTGGCTTGTGAGAAGGTTTCAAGTTGAAGGGACTCGTGGGTGAGAAATGCCACCGCCAAATGGAAGTAATTATTCCAGAGCTGTTTGGGAGTCATTGTGTGGGCAGAAAGAAATGGAAAATAACATCAGTGAGGGGCAAAATAAAACAGACCCACATGCGCGAGAGGCACTGGCTGGGGGTCCACGAAAACCCAAATAAAAGCCACAGGACTTCTTGCTCTTTCTGGGGCTTCAATTATTCACTTTTGAATGTTTTGAAGCTAATATTAAGCTATAAAAAAAAATCCAAATTTTACATTTTTCTTTACTCTGGGGATTAAAGAGAAGTGCGGCCAAGAATTATACCTATTTATAGCAGGTGGCTTGGCAATGTGTATCAAAAGGCCTAGGTTCTGCCAAACTTTAGAACAAGTAAATACTTTGAGGATTTTTTTTTTCTTGCCAAAATAACTGTGGTTAGTTAAGACACATTTAGACCATGGAAGGCCCTTTCAGAGCTATTTAATGTAACAGAAAATAGAAACAGCCTAAATCTTCTTAAGAAGAATTTAGTTAAATCAACCATGGGCCACTCGTGTAAAGAGACTATTCAGCTATTTTATATATTATGAAAATACTTAACATCATTGGGAAAAAAAAAATCACAGATTGTGGGAAAAGCAAGGAAAGTAGCCTAATGGTTTATTGAAAAGTGACACGATTCATTTCTACTTTGGCATATATTTATATACATATAAATACATACACATATGTATATATCTATTCATACAGATGTACATGCATATTTATAACCTTCTCTACTCAGAACTCTCCATCTTAACAGTTCTACAGACACAAACAAAAGCACCCAACAGGAAAAGCACATCACCAATTAAACACTGTGTGCAATGTAAACTCAGAGAGCTGGGACCTGGTACACCTTCACTAGGGCCTAGAATAGTGCTGTGTGCATGCGAACACGCTCCTATTGGTTGCATGGAGGAATAAATGGAGATGAGGTTACCGATTACTCATTTTCTAGGTACTCGGTGGAATAATAAGAACAATATGCTTTTGAACTGCTTTGAGAACTGAACCCATCTGTTGTAGCAGAGCTACCTGGTGTCTGTTTGTAACCATGTATGCATATGTATGTTCACCTGTATGTACACAGGCTCGACAGGAAGGTGTTAGCAATCAAGAGAAGACTAGAGCTGTCCCCATTATCTGTGGCTTTGCTTTCTGAAGTATTAGTGATCTGCAGTCCACTGTGGTCTGAAAATACTAGCCTTTATTTCACTTGACATCACATTCACGTCAACTTTATTATACTGCTGTAATTGGCCTGTTTTGATAGTTATTGCTGCTATTTATCTCATACATGCCAAATGTATAAAGCAAACGTCATCATAGGTCTCTACATAAAGGAGCACAGTATCCATAGATTTAAAACTGCCTGAGGTGGCAGGTGTCCTCTGTTGGTCCTGGACTGAGTCTCAAAGGGTAAAGGAGACTACTGTATTTGAATTTTCATTTTTTAAAATTAGCTATATTTTCCATTATTCGCTGGGTCTTTCTATTATAGGTGTGTTACTTTTTAATTTATTTACATTTTATGTGTATGAGTGTTTTGACTGCATGTATGTAAGCATACCTGTGCCATGCAGTGCCCATGTTGGTCAGAAGAGGGCATCAAATCCCCTGAAACTGGAGCTACAGGTGGTTGTTAACTGCCACGAGGGAACCAAATCCAGACCCTCTGGAAGAGCAGTCATTGCTCTTAACCACTGAGCCATCTCTCCAACCCCTACTTTTTACTTTTATAGGATTTAAAAAAAAAAAACCAACATTTTATTGTGTTTGGAGACCTTTGTTTCAACAACGTGTGCTTTGGGAACTTTGAAAACCCTTATTTGGCAGTGATAAAACCTGAGTTATCACTTTCCTAAGTGAAATATTCTCTTCCTGTGGCTAAGAATTCCAATGGATTCCAGGTGGATAGAACTTACCTGAAGTTCAAAGCTTGCCTGGTCCATGAAGTTTCTCGTGAGAACTTCAGCAAACTGATTAATGGCGCGGAGGAAAACCCTAGGGAGGAAGACACAGATGAAGAAGGCAGTTCTGGGCCTGGAGACACTGCCCCAGTTACTTCAGATCTGAAACCAAGGAATCCTGGGCTTGGCCAGGAAATGCCCCTTTCAGTGTCATCCACAGCCTCAGAAGTTCAGCTTCCCTGGCTGCCTATCAAAGCCTTGGGGCTATAGCACAAGTTAGCTGAGGCTGAAACAGAGGCTACAAGCCCAGGCTAGTCGAGCCCCAAGGCAGCCATGCACTACAGAGCCATTCAGTTAAAATATTTCTCTTTTACAGGTCAGGTTTTCTGGTACAAGTTCTCTCTACTTTGTACCTAGTTGGGAAGCCTTTTTCTGATTGGGTATCAGGACCATGGAGAGTTGATCATGCTCATTGTAATGATTTGGCTCATTAAGAAAATCTGAAAGCTATTATTATAGTACAATATAAGGCAACATCATATATATTTAGTTCATTCCATGTCTATTCAACAAGTAGTTGTCACTGGGCAACAATGCTAACACACTAATGTTGGTGATAAGCTCAAAAATACAATTCCTGGTCTTCAGAAGATTATAACATGGTGATGGATTATTGTCAGTTATGAATCTAGTCATGTTCCAACAGAGAATATGAAAGAAAATTACAGAATATGAGAGAATACGATAGAATTTCAAACAGGTGTGAGAAATCAAAAGGAGGAAAAATTAATGTTCGTGTCAGGTTGGGACGGAAGGTTCCATTGGAGGGGATGTCTGGGAAGGACCATGTGCAATGGAAAGAGGGTTGAGCAGCAGAGATGACAAAAATGGAGAAGGCAGAGCAGGCCAAGGCAGCGAGTGAGGCAGAGAACATGCTGGGAACCAGGAGCACATCCGGTTGGTGCATAGGTTACATGTATGTGGAAGATGCGGTTGGAAAGACAGGTGGGACCTTGAACGGCAGGATGAGGAGGCTGTGAAGGCACCAAGGAAGGGTGGGGGAGCTGAGCCGAGTGGGATTACCAAAAGGAAGATGAAGACCGCAGCCCAGACGATCAGTGATGGCAAGGGGTAACAAGTAAGGATCTCAGTGAAATGGAGCCCTCAAGCATGCACATGAGGGAGGACCCTCACTTTACAGAAGACTGGGTTCAAAACAGGGAGATTTAACAGCACTTCAAGTCTGCGCAGATGACCAGGGCGCTAAAGATCAAAGCCTCCATGCAAGTTCTCGCACTGAGGTCAGTCAGTGTGTCTAGAGTCCCTCGTTTTAGGAAGATCAGCTCTACCTCACCAAGCAGTAATCAGCTACCAATGTTTCTCCATCTAAGACTGGTCTAGATTGGTCTGCTGTCCTTTTCCCCATTTCTATGCCATGGATGCACTGAGGAATGTGTGGAGGCACATGTGTGGGGGCGCTGGTCGGGAAGGGGGTATAAAGATGTTCTTCATGAGATACACAAAGATTAATTTAAAAAAATTAAAGCCTTGGGATTGGCCATGGCTGATCTCACCTGCTCTGGGTCATATTCATGACCATCCAGTCTTTGGCATACACATTCTTCCCAATCAGATCCTTAAACATGATAAAGGTTTCCATGAGGAAGTCCTGTGGAGAACAAAGGAGGAATGGTTGGGGAAACAGGCTCAGTGACAGCCTTTCTTTCACAGGTGAACAGGCGGCTCCCTACATGAGGATAACGGTGTTAGTCTACAGTACAGACCTTTCCAATGAGGTTTGAGGGATCATGCAGTCTTTTTATTGTTTTGCTTGTTTTGAGGCAGGGTCTCCCTGTAGCCCCAGCTGGCCTGGAGATAATGCATTTGTATAAATAATTATTATGTGATTTGATTTATTTTTTGTTTTGGTATCATGAGAAAAGATCTTGCTATGTAACCCAAGTTGACCTTCTGCCTCGGCCTCCCAAGTGTTGAGAATATAGGTGTTCAATACCACCCTTGGATTCTGATTTGATTTTTTGCATTGCATGGTTCTATAAGGTAAATGGGGACACAAAATTATCCACACTTTACCAAAGTCTGAGAAAAGCTAAAAGAACATAGAAATTAGGAAGCAGGAGAGGCTGGATGGAGACCAGAGAACCTGGACCCCACATTTACAGCCCTTATCTCTGCTGATGCTGATTGAATACATCCCTTAAAAATAAGTCACCAACTTTTACAGAGTTCAATTCCTCTTGACTATAGTTAGAAAGAAAATTGTTAAACAGGCAGAAATGATTGTTCTCTTGCAGAAATGTTATTATGTGTAGCCTGGAAAAGTCTTAAATGGTCCTGAAAGGAGATGGTCACAGTGGCTTTTGAAGACCATAAAAACTCCTAACACGGGCACATGGAGTGCAAGATAATAAAAATGGCTAGTCTGCCTAATCGGGGCTGTGAACAAAAAGTGACTCAGAAATAGACTAGTCAGACTGAAAAATAAAACAAAAAAACCCTACATGTCTTGAAATCATTTTTACTACTTAACTAAATTTAGACTTTTTCCACTGTGATCATTGCAAACAAAATCTAGTTTGCTTTCTCCAACACTATCACACATAGTCTCACATTTGGAAGCATATCATGTTGTGTTAAGAACACTATGCTGGAGAGACAGGATGCCTACCACCTATCTGTCTTTCTATCTGTGCACCCATGCATTCATCATCTGTCTTTCTGTCTGTCAATCATCCATTTTGAGACAGAGTCTTATGTGGCCCAGGCTGATGTTGAACTTGCCACATAGCTGAGGCTGTCCTCCCCATCTACACTTCACCAGTTCTGGAATTACAGGTGGACTGCCATGCCTGGCAGGACGCCTATTTCTCACATTTTCTGAGCTATTGGTTAGTCTATAAACAGATTCACTTTGGATGACCATGGCACAGGAATGGGACAGGTTCTGACTTGGGAGCCTTTCTGGATTAGTTCTTTAGCTCAATGGCACGTCAGATTTGGCAAGTCAGATTCATTCATGTTTGGAATACAGACATTTTCCATGAACTTAAGATATTTTCACTATATATTTTAAGTGCTTATTAATTCCTCTGTTTACTTTTTTCTTCAAATTGACAAAATATTATGGGTTGTGAGACAAGGAATAAATAGAGATGCCAGCTATCTGCATCTGATAATCACTTGACATTCAACTCTTAGTAATTTGAGTTAACATGTGTCGTCATCAAACAGTGAATCCCAAGACCTCCATTGTCCACTACAGCCAATGTCCCCTCATGGGATTTAGGCAGTAAGGCAGCACAACTGGGGACAAGACAGTCCTTGGGGAGGACGAGGCCTCACTACACACAATAGCTTTGGTCCTGAAGATTAGTGTCTCACACACCTCACTTTCCCAAGCCTTAGCTCCTGCTTGCAGACAATGACTTGGGAGGGAAAGTTCACCATGTTCTGCCACACAGGGGGAAAGTTTATTCACTTCCTACTTAACTCTAGATCCCAACTGTTTGCCTTGAATTCAGAATGTCCTACTTTACCTGCTTTCTGAAGGCAATTTGAAAAATAAATCACTAGGATATTTTAATGTTTGCTTTCTATTCAATAATAGTAAAAAGTATTATTATACAAAACTAGTCTTCACAGCTTTGACTGCATGCCTAGCACATGCCAGCACAAAGTTAGGACTCTCCATGCACAGATTTAATTGCCACTCAACATTAATCCTCAAGGTAGAAGGAAATTTACAGGTGAGGGAATTGGTTTAGTGAGAGCCAGAAGCTTCCCCTTTCATACAAGAAAATGGAACAGTCACAATTCAAAACCTGTATTATCTCTTACATCATCTACCCCCAGAGGAGAACACTCAGCTACCTCAGTTTCCCTTTCTCCGTCCCTCAGTCTGAACTCTCTTGCACAGTCACTACTGACACAACCGGCATGGCTGTGCAAGCACAGCTGATTCCTGTACCATCCTGCCTCCCCTTAGGCTCACAGCTTAAGCCATGTGGACTAACACTGTGAGGGCCCATCACTGGACTAACAATAACACATTCTCTCCAGTCTCCTGTATGTTTGTCTATCACCTGGGCATCGTAGGAAGGAAGATGGTGAGTGAATCTCCTTTGGTACACTGGCCACATGTGCTGGGATAATATCGGTAACAGGAGAGAATCTAGAGCATAGAGAAGACTCAGCTGCATAGGAATGGCGGGAGCCACTTGAGATCAGTCTGTTCATTCAGCCCAAGCCCAGTCCACTGCTCAGAAGGTCAGAGAGCATTTTGACAGACAGCTTACTTCTACTAAGAGTTCCCTGAAGGCCTTAGATGATGCATGCTTAGGATAACAATGAGAATACTTTTCTGTTTAAAAGCAATGGGAACCACCTTCTAAACACTGTAAGAGGCTGGTGTTTATGTGTATCTCTTCTAAAAGAGGCTGCTCTCGACCACATTCTGAACTGGCATATGTGGCCATGGAGAATCCATGCCATAGAACAAGAAATGAGCATTTTGGTACAAGAGACACTATCCTATTGACAGAGCAAAAAGATATTCCAAACGTTTCTAAATGAAGACCATCACTGAGTCCAAGTGTGATGACCTTTTGGAGAATGCACTGTCTTCTTTCAGTTCTATCAAGGGCAAAGTGAGAACCAACTATTCTTCTTGTAGCCTCTTTGGACAGTCATGTCACGCCACAGATGTTTGGGGAAGGAAACCGTAGACTCACGATGCTCGGTTCCAGTCATTGTTCACTAAATACGAGAGGTCTTCAGAGGGGCCTGGTGGTACTCAGCAGATGAGGATGGAGGATTACGAGAACTTGAGGTCAGACTGGGCTACGAGGCAAGACATGTCTCAGAAACGACAACAAGCTTTTGTGTTGCCAGGACCGAGAGCAGACAACTTACAATGACGTCCTGCTTGGTTTTGAAGGTGTTAATGTAGTGGCCGTAGTGACTGTCCTCCATTTGGCGTAAGATGGCGATCATACAAGCCACAAAGCTGCCCTGGAAGAAAACGCAGCCCAGATTCAACATTCTGTTCACCAGAAAAACTGATGAACAAACCTACAGGACATGCATTTGGGACTTTCCACCCAGGAAGCTCTGCGGGACCTTCAGAAGTGGAGACAGGACCTTCCAATGGCCTACATTTAGGCTTAGTGTGAGTTAGGAAGCCCGGAGCCTGAAGCACCCCATCAACAGATGTGACTTTGGAATTCTCTAGGTCTAGGGACAGTAAAAGTACCAGATAAGATAAACTAACTTGTGGGTTTGTTCATGGAGCATGGTCTGACATACTTAGATGAGCCAAATCTGAATGCAGAGGAAAACCAGTAAGAAAAGAAAGTACTGGTCGAGCATCCTTAATAGAAAATTTAAAATGCTCTGAGGAGTTTTAGGTATCTGAAGCATTTTGGATTTTTTGGATTGGGGACAACCAACCAGTAAGGGTTATGCAAACAGCCCAAGACAAAAATCTCCCAAATCTACAGCACTTTGCTCTCAAGTATTATCACAGCAGTGTTGAGATGACAAAGTGTAGGGAGGACAGGAAAGCTTAATTCCCTGCTAGAACCCCTGCGTGCCATTTCTTTGACTCTATAACCCGTCAGCCAGTGATCCTTAGTCTGTGAATCATGTGCAACTCTGCACCTGTCTCGAAGGAAGAAGACGGGAAACTACATGATGACCGTGACTTCTACTTGTGAAGGTAAGTGCTTACACTCCGAGTCATAGGGTTCATTTCTAGCAAGAGGACAAGCAACTAGAGGCCCGTTTGTACTCTTGTAGATACGAAAGCCACATGAATTTCAATGAACTAGGCACAGAGGAGCTAAAGATACGACTTCTCTCAGGAGGGAGTACTTCCAAGCACACCAGCGAGGAAAGACCACCTTGTCTCTGAACAAATAAATGCCTGCCTTATATGCTTTCTTTAAAATGGTTATTTTTTTCTAACCATAAATTGATAATACTAAGGCTTTTGGCATATTTTACACATATCATATGCTCGGCATTTACAGTACAGTCAAAACTATTTGTTTCTCTGGGCTCTTGCCTACTCTGGATTATGAATTTAATTTCACCTTTTAAAATTTACATTTCTTTTGTTTTGAATTAAATATTCTATCTATATAGTTTGGTACCAATTTTTTTTCATTTTGCTTTTAAAAAAAGATTTTATTTATATTTTTTATTATTTTTATGTGTATGAGTGTATTGCCTGCATGTATGTAAAGTGCACCCATGTTGTATAATCCTTGTGGAGGTCTGAAGAGGGCATCAGAGTCTCTGAAACTGGGATTAAGGACAGTTGTTAGCAATCATGTGGGTGCTGGGAATTGAACGAAGGTCTTTTGCAAGAGCAGTGAATGCTCTTAACCGCAGAGCGATCTCTCCAGACACTCATTTTGCTTTTTATTCATACTGTTTTAAATTTTTTTGAGACATGGTCTCATGTAGCCCAGGCTAACCTCTGATTCTGTATATAACAGAGGATGACCTTGACCATTAGATCCTCCTACCCCCAACTCCTGAGTGCTGGGATTGCAGGTGTGCATACCCATGCTTGGTCCATGTGGTGCTGGGGCTCATACCCAGGGCCTTGTGCATACTGGACAAGCAGTCTACCACTAAAGCTACATCCCAGCCCCTTTGTCCACACGCTTTACTTATTTTCTACTAAAACACTGTCTTCTTATCAGAGGCTATAGCAGTCTTTGCATATTAAGACTATTAGCTACTTGCTTTAGTGGTAACTAATTTTACAGTTTGGTGTATGACCTTGATTTCACAGGTCTATTTTCAAATATAGGGATTTAAATTTTCATCAGACAAAATCTGACTTTTCTTCTGTTTAATATTTTGAAATTCAAGGATCCCTTTTCTTGTAAGATCAGTCGCAATCCTTTTACACGTCCTCCAAGCTGCTCTGTGATTTTTTTTTTTCTTTTTAACACAGAAGCTTTCATTTCATTTGACATTTATCTGGAAGGTATAGCACAAAATGAAAGTCAAATATTTTTTTCCAAATTGTTAATTCCTTTTTCAAAATATATTAATTCAAATATCTTGTTTCTTTTTCTACTGAAAAGTAATGGAATTTTCATATAATTGTTCTGCCTTTAAATTCCTTCAGTTCTGTTTTATTGATGTACGTATGTGTGTATATATGCACACACATTCATATATATATTCCATTTCATGAGTCTAATATGATTTTAGATATTATTCTCCAATGTGACAAGTGAGCTTTTCATTATTACATGTCATTACTACATGTCATTACCACATTTCATTATTACTTGTTATTATTACGAGTACTTCGCTGTTCATTTATCTGTATTTCATCTATTGTCAGTTTATCAGAATTCTCTTTTAACTCTTTAAATAGCTGCGTCTGTTTTATAGAAAGACCATTAAACATATTTATTCTTTTTATTGACTTTCATTTTTTATTTTATGTGTATGAATGCATTGCCTACATGTGTCTAAGAGCATCCGTGTCATGCAATGCCCATGGAAGTCAGAAGAGGAGTTACAGACAGTTGTTACCTGCCATGTGGATGCTGGGAATTGAACCTGGGTCCTCTGCAAGAGCAGCCAGTGCTCTTAACCACTGAGCCATCTCCCTAGACCCTGAAAATGTTAATTCCTTAACCCACTGCTTAGTAAAGTATTCATTAGTTCTAGTAACTTTTCTAACAGCCTTCCTGTTTCAAAGAAATGCTGGTCATTTCAGTTGAGAGAGTGACAGTTACTATCAGGTTTATTTTATTTTTCAGTACCTTCAGATGCACCTTACTGCATAAGCAAATAGCAGTGTGGGACTGAGCATCCTGACTCTCTGTTTTATGGCTGAGTATTCTAACACCTTGTGATTTCACTTTAGAAATATTGCTTTGGAGGGGCTGGGTTTTGAGACATGTCTCCCTGTATCCCCAGCTGGCTTGGAACTCACTATGTAGCCTAGGCTGGCCTCGATCTCACAGAGATTCACCTGCCTCTGACTGCTGGGTACTAAGATTAAAGGCATATGCCACCTCATCTAGCTTCCACTTCAGAAATCTTTTTGCCTCTTCTTTCTAATGTTTCCTTAAATTTTTTTATTTATTGTTATTATGTGTCCACATGTATGTACCATGGCACATATGTAGAGGTCAGAGGACAACTCATGGGGTCAGTCCTCTCCATCCACCATGTGGCTCATAGAGATCAAACTCATCTGCTGCTATCAAGCTTGGCAACAAAGCACTTTTACCTGCTGAGTCATCTCGCTAGTCCATAAGCTAGCATCTCTTGGCCAACAATTCTACTGCTCTGATGGTAAGAGCCTTGACTTCCTGTATGAACACTTACTCTTTCAGATTTGAGGTCAAGCAATGTCCTAGCTTCTCTCAGATTTGAGGTCAAGCAATGTCCTAGCTAATTCTTCTATGTAAGATCTGAAGCCTTTCACACTACCTTTTGGAATAGCTTGGGCTTTGTATTCTCACGGGGCTCAGCCTGCGACACCCCCCCCCCCCCAATTCTTCAAGGCAATCTGTAGTGTTCCCTGCCTGGGCGGGGCTCTCAGCTGCTGTGTAAGCTTGTTGAAAGCAGACTCTGGGATAGAGGAGGTCCAGTGTGTTTATTTCAAGTGTTCTCTAAAACATCTCTTCCTGGGGCAGGCTTTCCCTAACTTAGAGAAAAGGAAAACAGCAAGCAGCTCAGGGTATTGAAAACACTGTGCCCTTGGGCTGGTGAAATGACTCCGCAGGCAAAAGGGTCTCTGCCAAGCTTGATGACTTCAGTTCAGTCCTTAGGCCCCACATGTGGAAAGAGAGAACTGACTCCCATGGGCTGTCCTCTGACTTCACAAATGTGCAGTGGTATATGTGTGCCTCCGCCCCTTACACACACACACACACACACACACACACACACACAATAAATAAATGTAATGTAAAAAGGAAAGATATGCCCTTAAGAACAAGTAGGAAACAAACTATTTCCAAGAGAGATTAATACTGTTTATCCAATGATACAGAAATACAGTAGGAACAGGAAACAAAAAGTTGCCATGGGAAGCTACCCATGGAAAGACAGCTCAGTCAAACACTCCAGCGCCTGCTTAAACTTCCTCAGTCGATTTCTGCTGGATGTTCTAAGTCCCCGATTTCATGATGTCACCTTCCTCTCTAAACCAGGCTACCCGAGTCATCCCTGCCCAGGATTATAAACTGATGTAATGGGGTCTCATTATCTGTCTGCTGCTTTTATCTGCCTCTTGCTATTTATTCTTTTATTTTGATTGCTATACACTTAACAGACCCATTTAAAATGGAAAATAGGACTACTGTGGATCATTTTTGGACTGTACAGAAAGGTCTTCTAATTAAAATCTAACCTTAACTTTTGGTACACTCAATAGATCACACATTTTACTGATGAACACCTCGGCTTTTGTTGTTACCTCTGCTGTCAGTTATGCTCTTTATGGACAACTATTTGACACAGTGGACAGACCAGGAGGCCAGAACAACACTAGGCTTTCTGAAAGCACACTAATCATAAATTTTTTAAGATATTCATTTTTTTCCCCTTGAACTAAAATGACACTCCAACCTGGGGCAAGAAGCCCCTGAGGGAGCTGACACCTGCTTGGGGTTATAACTGAAGACTATAACTGTGGTGTGATGGGAACACTTGGGCTCAGAGTTCAGTCACTAGTACCCTCAGATGGGAAACAGGGAGACTGAGTGATACAGTGTGGGCCACGGAGAGACACTCACTATGTGAGGAGACTGCCGGCTCATCCCAATCACCGTCCGGTTGATCCTCCTCAGCAGTCGCTCCATGATCCGCAACACATGTGTTGAAGTGGGGCCCTGCAGTGAAACAGAAATGTGACATGTTGCTTCGGACACAGCTCCTTTCTGCTCAAGGGAGACCCACACAGAGAGGCCTCTCTTCAGACCTCATGAGGAGAGTCTCTCTTTAGATCTTATCCTGGCTTTTCCCTTCAAAGAAATCTCTTCCAAAGGGGAAGATGGGGACATGCAGGGACATATAACTTCACAAAAGAAAGCAGTTGACAGATATAATGCTATTTAAAATATGATAGGCTGGAGATATAGCTCAGCTGGCTGAGTGCTTGCCTCGCATTCAAAAGACGAATGTGTCAGGGTATGGTGGCATGTATGCCTTTAATCCCAGCACGCAGGAAGCAAAAGCATGTGATTTTCGTGAGTCTGAGAAGCCAGCCTGGTCTACATAGTCAGTTGTATACACATAAAAAGATGAATAAATCTTTAACTGAAAAAGATGACATATAATCGATATATGATGATCTTCATATATGTATACACAGAATGAAGATCCCTATAATCAAACTGATTAACACATCCAATCCACTATGCTGTACATTTCCAAAACTAGTTTGTATGAAAGTCTGTACTCTTTGATTTTTCTTCCCAACCACGAGTGTAGTCTCTGCTTATGTTTCAACTTTTTTAGCTTTCATTTATGTGATACTGGGCATTATTTGTCCACTACTATATGTATTATTTCTCTTTTTAAAGTTTTTTAATATATATTTTATTTTACATGGATGAGTGTATTGCCTGCATGTATGTAAGTACACCTGTGTAATGCAATACCTATGGAGGTCAGAAGAGGGCATTGGATCCCCTGGAACTGGAGTTAGGGAAAGTTGTAAGCCACCATTTGGATGCTGGGAACTGAACCTTGGTCCTCAGCAACAGTAGCCAGTACTTTTAACCACTGAGCTATCTCTCCAGTCCCTTTCAAAAGTTTTTGTTGTTGTTGTTGGGTTGTTTTTTTTTTTTTGATTTTTGAGTCAGGTTCTCACTATGTGAGTCTAGGCTGCCCTTGAACTCCCAGAGATCCACCTGCCTCTGATTCCGGAGTGCTAGGATTAAAGGCGTGCTACAATGCCCAGTCTTTTTGGTTGTTTTTGAAGTTATTTATTTTTAACTATATTTAAATGTATAATATATGTTATATATTTATATAACATGGTATAATTAATTATAATGACATATTTATAATTAATTATATTTATTTACATCCGTCTGAGTGTCTGTCACATGTGTATGGGTGCATGTGGGGGCCAGAAGATGGTATCAGATCCCCTGGAGCTGTAGTTATAGACGGTTGTGAACTGCATGATGTAGGTGCTTGGAAGTGAACTCTGGCCTTTCACAAGAACAGCAAGTACTCTTAACTGCTGAGCCACCTCTCCAGGCTCTAGTTCTCATTTTTAAAGATAGGGTCTCCATGTAGTTCAGGCTGGCCTTAAACTCATCACATAGCTGAGGATGGCCCTGACCTTCTGATCCTCCTGTTTCCCTCTCTCAGGTGCTGGGGTTTTAGGTGTGCCCCCCGATGCCTGATACTATGTGTACTTGTATATTAAGTAAACGACTTCAGCTTGTCCATCTTCCTTCCCCAGCTCCCTTGTCCTCCTTTCATTTTCCATCTCCCTGCTTTCCCTTTCTCAGAATGAAAGAGAGGAACAAAACCTGCCTCCCTGGGAGACACTGGCTCCACTGCCTTTGAGGATGCATCCTGTAAAATAGACACATGTAGGTAGCAAGTCAGAAAACACACGCTGGGCTCCAGGGGCATTGTGAGCATGAGAAACGCTCCCCAGAGTTGCAGATTTACAGTCAGAGGGGACATGTATATGAACTTCAACAAGCACTGCACAGAGGTCCAGCACCAGGTCGGCTCGAGGCAGTATGTCAACATGGGTCTCTCACTCCTGGCTATCACCCTTGCTCATTCCAGGGCTGGGGCATGGGAACAGTTTGGTAAGGGTATATAAACTGAATTCTTAACTACAGCAGCGTTAAGAGACTCAGAGAGATACGAGGGGACTTTGAAGGGCATGGGCAGGGTGTGGGATGTGGACACCAGTCTAGTTTCCTGAAGGATGAATAAGAATCTAACGGAGTTATACCGAGCAGTGGATCCTGAACCATACAGAGGGAACAGGACTGGTGACGACAGTCTTGTATTAGCCGAGAGGAGAGGATAAAGGAAGAGATATTGAGTTAGCTCATACAAATGCAACAGCTTACAGTGGGAAAGCTTGGTAGTGCATTCCAGCACTCAGGAGGCTAAGGCAGGGGCGCAGGGAGTTTGAGACCAGCTTGGATTATATCATGAGACTTTGTCACAAAAACAAACCCAAACCATACCAAACAAGACCCAATAATAAAATAAACTTACAGCCTCTGCTCATCACAGCGAATGTTATTCAAAAGATAAAACAATTAACCTAGCACAATTAAGTCTCCTTGCATAGGATTTGGACACAAGTCATTACTTCAGGGTTCTTCTGGGTGGCAAGAAGGCAGACAGAAAATATTGTATAAATATATATAAAAAAGTTTCAGAAGTGGCAGAGACTGAAATGTCTTTCCATTCTGTTCTAGTTCTATTACTGAATAGGAAACCGAGGCACAGGTTTAGCTAAGGACAAATTGCTGTTTGCCAGGTCCTAAGAGGTACTTTTTAAAAAATATTATATAATGAGATGATGACTGGTCACATTTGTTTATGTGCTGTCAGTTCTTGGTTAGAAACCAAATCCCAGTTAGAACACTCCTTTGGGAAATGTTTTCTACCTTATAATGTAGTTTCTATAGTTGCCAGGAAGGCTAAAAGTAGGAGGGATAATTTACTACGAATAAACATCAGTGAACAGAACAAATAGTCAGTGGGCTGCTAGGGCTCCAGGATGCAGAAGGACAAGTTCAAGGCTTAACTGGAGAAAGCAATGGTCCTCTCACATGCTTCTGAGGCCAAGGCTGGAACAGCAGAAATAGAGAAGTGTTTGTGGGAATGATGGGTCAGGAGAAGGCGGGCCATACCTGAGTTATGGCCGACACGGACAAGTAGACAAAGAGGGGACTCAAAAGACACTGCTGAGAAGCAAGGCTCAGACCATGAGAAAGAGGGGTTCCTGCCCTGTGGGAACCTGCGTAGCTGGCAGCCATCTTGGAGACGCAGACTGCCGTGTGGGGGGAGGTGCTTTTTCTCTTGTGCCATCAATATTCCAAAGAATACAGTTGGTGACATTTTCTAGCTCCCCCAGTGGGCCTGGACAGACCTGGGGACGGTTATCCCCAGGACACAGGAAATCCAGACAGGTTCAGAGTTCTATTTACACAAGGTTGGGCAAGGGGCTAGATCACCGAGAAGACCAAAGATAAGAAAAGATAATTTCTTCTAGGCTCTAGAGCAAGTGACACTGTCAGAGAGACAAGAAAGCCAGACCCTCCTGTATTTCAGGAGCCCGAGAAGCTTCTGGAGGAAGAAAATCAAGTTAGGCTAGCAGAACCTAGAAAGTTATTTTATCTTTCTTTTCTCTTTTTTGTAGTGTGTGTTGGGGGGGTTCGCTTGCCTACATGTGTGGGAGTGGAGGTCAGATGGACCTCAGGTATCTTCCTCTATCCCTTTCCCTGTCATTTGCGGAGATAGTGTGTTTCATTAAACCTACAACTCACAGTTTGGGCTAGACTGCCTGGCTTACTAGCCCCGCCCCCTCCACCCCACCCAGTGCTGGGGTTCCGGGTGTATGCAGCCATGCCTAGCATTTACATGGGTGCTGGGGATCCAAACTCAGGTCCTCATGCTTGCATAGCAAGCGCTTTACCTACTGAGCCATCTCTCCAGCCTATGAATTTATAAAGTTCTTAAGAGCACTGCCAGAGACCCCAATGGCCGGTCAACTGAGAAAATCAGCCCATGCAGGCCTCATGCTAAGCGGCTTCTCTGATATCTCAACTTGCATAGCAGCTATGGTATGTCTAGCCACCCCTAGAAGGGGAACAGCTTACTCCATTACCTAGACCAGGAAGGCCACAGAGTCCTTCCTGCTTGGTGCAGTGGGACCAACAGAGGCTCAGGCTACATGACTGGACTCACCACATCCTTCCTGTCCAGCACCTCCAGGATGTTGCTTAGAAGTTGCGAGCTGGCCTCGTGGTCAGGTTTGCTTGAGTGATCATCCAGCTGGCCGCTGAGCTGGTCTGTCAGCAGTGGCAGCAGCACCTCCCTGCACTCTGAGGAAGAACAGGCAATGGCTCACTCAGGGACTCACACGTGCAGACCACTCCAGACCTGCTAGCTCGCCTGCCATTCGGCCTGTTCTTGAACACTCTGGAGCCAGCCCCGCCACTCGGTCAATTTCAGACATGTCCTTGGACTTCCTATGCCAAGAACCACCCACCACAGGCAGATGTATTTACAGCACTGGCCTTTCTCCACCTCATCCCCCTTGTTGGGAGGTGGGAGAGTTTCTTTTTCTTTTCTTCTTTCTTCATTTTTTTTTCTTCAGTGCTAGGGCCTCTGTCTCTACTCCTAAATCACACACCTAACACTGTGTAAATTATACAACAATTGCTCCAGTTTTCAAATTTTTATATTTTTTGGTGCCTTGGATTGAGACACGCACTTTACTACTGGGTTACACCTGTAATGCTGCTGTAGCTTCTTAAAATGCCAACATAGCACACCAGCATTAAGTGACAGGAAACAGACAAAAACAAAGCAGGCCATGCATATTTTCATAAAGGTTTTCACCTTATAGGGAGAATTTATTATAATTATACAATTCTTTTTTTAACACTGAACTTCCTTATATTTCTATATATATTTCTAGTATATTCTGCTCATGTCTTGTTGACATGTGGTTATTGGAGAATGGAACTTATGTCCTTCTCCTGGGCTCTTCATTACGATGGTTCATTATTATGATGACTCCAGGTTCTCCGAGCACCTCACAAGTGAGTGTTAAAGGGATCACACTTCCTCCTTCCTTCAGTCACAACTATGTATGAAGACTGGCAAGATGGCTCAGCAGGTAAAGGCACTTGCCACTTGACCACTTGACCACTTGAGTGTGATACTTGGAGCACACATGGTAGAAGGAGAGCACTCACTCCAACAGTTGTCCTCTGACCTCCAGGCATGTGTGGACACATGTGCGTAGACATACACTCACAAACCACCCCCAACCCACACACTAAATAAGTTAATTAATTAAATAAAAAGGAAAGAGCTAGCTGTGTGTGGTGGTACAAATCACCAATATTAGCACTCTAGAGGCTGAGACAGGAAGAGTTAGAGTTCTAGGTGTGTCTTCTACAGAGGAAACTCTGTTTTAATACAAAGAGAGAGAGAGAGAGAGAGAGAGAGAGAGAGAGAGAGAGAGAGAGAGAGAGACAGGAGGGGAGAGGGGAAGGGAGGAGAGAGGAAGAAACAACACTAACTACTAGAAATACTAAACTGACTTCAACTTCTTAAAACTCTTTCCCCAGAAGTATCAACTAACTGCCAAGAGCATTCCTGGTACACAAACAAAACCAAACAAAGAGCTGGAGAGATGACTCATGACTCAGCAGTAAGAGCCTGGACTGCTCTTGCAGAAGACTGGGATTCAGGGTTTGGTTCCTAGGACCCACATGGTTGCTAACAACTGCCTGTGACTGCAGTTCCAGACCCACCCTCTTCTGACCTCTGCAGGCATTGCATGCACGTGGTGCATTGACAAACATGCAGGCCAAGCACTCATACCAGTAAAATAAAAATAAATAATAGATAAATAATTTTAAAACTACAAAAAACCCCTAACTAAACAAAACACAGGCAGGTTAAGAGCTGACTTGTACAGAGATCAGCCAGGCATGGAGGAAGACATGGAATTTGTCTTCATTTCAGAAGTTCATTTGTAAAATTTTTTCGATAAACTTGTAAAGGTTTTTTTTTTTTTTTTTTGCATTTCTGTCTTCTGTTTATCCAATAAATATCAAACAGACACAGTGCAGGCACACTGTCAACATTCAATCTAAAGCGAGGCTTCACTTGCTAAAATAACCTAAGGCAAACCTAATCTAAGTCAGCTGCACCAGAGGCCAGGAAGTACCCAGACAGAGAAAAGCTTGACGTGACACCTCCGTAAACCACACTAGCATGCTTCTGGCCAGACAGCAGCATCTGCGTCCTGAAATGAGGCCGGCTCTGAGAGAGACTCACCCGACTGCTGGAAAAGGCTGCTCTCTACTATCTTGGTCATGCAGTTAAGTTTCTGGCGGACTAGCTGGTTGTCAGGAATGCTTTGAATGAACTTGCAGAAGAGCACACTGGAAGAGAAGCCTGGGGTCAAAGCCCGGGGTTGGGGTGCTCACCTGGCCCAGCCCAAGGCATCTTTACATGCTTCTTCACTCTGTGCATGACAAAGTGTGCTTGGAACTCTCACAAGCGACAGGGTCTCTAGGGTCTGTGTTCCTGTTCTCCGGCGGGCTCTGTCTTAGAACCCACGCTGCCCCCCACAGACCTGCCTCAACACCTTCCAGGCCATCCAGCACCTTCCAGGCCTGCCTCAATACTCTGCCTCAGCAAAGTGCCTTTTTTAGCAGTTTCCACTAAGATCCACTGCACTCCTGACTGCATTCCTGGGCTACGTGGACACAGGGCTGGAAGTGTGTTTTTATGCATGTTCTTTTGTAGTTAATTTTATGTCTTCATGTCTTATTTTCCCATAGAGAGTGCAAGCCTCTCTCAGGGGCAGGCTTTGTGTTCTGTTATATTTTCCACAAAAAAGGGATTTCCTTAATAGTTACTAGAACTAAAGCATGCGTGGTAGCCAGGTTTCAGCCCAGCATCCAGCTGCTCACATTGGTATCAAGAAGTGTTCTGTTACTCACCTGAGCTCCACAGGATCGAATACCAGTTTGACGTCATTAATTATGCTAGGAAGGTACTTCAAAGCTGCCCCCTGTAAGACGCCCAGCAAAGGCAGAGTCAGTGCCAAGGGAGGTAAATGCAAGTGATGGCTTGCTCTTAAGAGGAAAGGGTAGGGCTGGGAACGGAAGGGACTTGGGACTCGGACAGAGAGCTGGACACAGATGCCCTTGCTGTGAGAAACGATGCTGTTGATCATGATCTTATCTACCTCTCTTCCCAGAACGCAGGAGGCCCAGACACTGGTCTTCCCTACCTGGAGGCTCTGTGCACTTGCACTGTATTTTCTATAGGAGGAGGTAATTAGATTCAAATTTCCTTCACTTGGTGAGGGAAGGAACAAGGAAGAAATAGTAAAATCCAAACTGGAGCCTTCAACCTCTAGGAAGGAAGGGGAAAGGGGAGGGACCTGCCACCTGTCAGCACATGTGGATGGCTTTGCTAAAATCAAGGGTCCAGCAGAATTAAGAGCAACTATTCGAAAGACACCTAAAAGACATAACTTGTCTTTGGAGTGTTGATATTTAAAAATACAAATGCACGTAAAAAGTTAAAATGTGAACATCGTCCTTCTATTGTCTGTTTTTGCACTGCTGTGTCTGGAACTCATGGGCTCAAGCCTGCTAGGCAAGCGCTCTACCGCATGGCCACGTGCTCAGCACCCCCTCTCCTGCCACTTTCCCTTTACTCCGGGAAGTCCTACTAAATTTCTCCAGCTCAACAATCGAGGACACCAGGCTGACCTTGATCTTGACAGCTTCCTCCAGAGGCCTGTCCATTAGTGCATTGAAAGCAAGAAACAACTGGCGGATTGAGTTATTAAATTCATCTCCATCTTCACTCTGACCATAAAATCTTAACAAGAAAAAGAAAAACAGATTTTCTTTTGTTAAAAGAAATTTTAGAGTCAATTTGTGGTCTCAAAGAACAACACTAGAGGTCAGTGCCTTGCTGGTCACCACTTCCAATTATGCAAAGACATCTCATGGGGGCACCCTAGGACTGTTTGTAAGGGACTAAGTCAGCCCAGTAGACCAAAAGGACAACAGGATTTGGGGTAAGAGAGAGGTGGTCATTTGTAGGTAAAGTCCTAACTCAGGCTCTCCAGTTGACCAAGAGGACTGTCAGCTGATGAGGATTCCTCGGGAGCTGTCTGGAAGGACCAAGCCCGGAGATGCATTTGTCTCTGGTGGTTAGTGGGCATTGCTAACAGGCAGAGAAATAACAGCAAGTCACTGTGCTGGAGAGCAGGGGAGCCTCACAGGCCAGCCCTCCTCAGCTCATGAGCAGGAAGACCAGAAAACTAGAGCAAAGTTCCTGACAACCAGCCTTGCACGTTCTCCCCTAGAATCGTCCCTTCGCTCCGCTCCTTCCTCGCCACTGTCTTTGTGCCATCAAGTCTTGGTCTTCTGAGGTGAAGTTTCAATCAAGAAATGTGTGGAATTACTCAAGTAGAAAGCTCTGAACCCAGCCTGGCCTAAAGTCAGCCAGCATCCACTTTTCCACCACACTGGCCGGGCAGCTGTTCTACCACAGGGGCCTTGGATGTCACTGACAAGTACCTGCTTTGATTAAGGCCCCTGCTTGTCTTGTAAGATAGGCCATTGACCCAGAACTTGCTTGTTTCACCTAAGAACATACTTGAAGTCTTTGGCTAGTCTCCCCAAAACAAATCTCAAGTAGCAATACACATGGTTGGTCAGTTAAAGGGATCTTTACCATGTCTCCAGGGGTTGGTACAATGAATTCAGAAGATTATGAACACATTCAAACACATAATACATGCAGTATACCTTTAAATCCGTCTCCTCCATTCACCTTACTCACGGAATAATCCCCATTATTTGGATTCTCCCCAAATCCAAAACGTTATGGGTGCAGACATGTGACCACAAGTGGAAAGTTCCATACCTGACATCACATGAGGGTATGCACAGTCAAAATAGTGGTGCACTAAGAAACTGTGTGAGGTGACCTACCTTCAGGTACATGAGGCATATACAAAATATAAAAGAGCTTTGGGTTTAGACTCGGGTCCCACCCCTCAGATGGCTTATGTGATGAAAACATTCCAACCCTCCCCGATATCTGAAATTGGAAATCACTTCTGATCCCCAGCATTTGGTTAAAGGGATCTGGTAACTAAGGAGCATGTACTCCACTGAGACCATTATTCAATCAGAGGAGACACTGGTACATCTCAGCTGACACATTTGGCAAAATGAGAAAAGAGAACTTGGGGTGTGGAGCTGACTGGTTGTTGCAGAAGCATGAGGCCTTGAGTTCAGAGCTCTGCCACTCCTGTAAAGAGCTGTGCATGCACACAGGAGCATGTAACCCCACTGCTGGGGTTGAGAAATAGGGCAGAGACGGGAGAATCCCCAGGGCTTGCTAAAAAATGGTGCGCATTCCTGGTTCAATGACAGACCCTGTCTCAAGGGAATAAGGAAGAAAGTGATGGGGAAGTACGCCCGATGTCAGTCTCTGGCCTCCACACGCATGCATGGGTGCATCTGCATGTACACGTACGCAAAGGCATACACCATGCACACATACACACAACACAAAAAGAACTTTGTGAGTTAGTCTCCAAAGTGTCTCAAAATCAATATACCTCAAACAAAGCCCACCTACTTTTTCTGCTCAGTTCTCAGCAGTTCAAGTTTCAGCAAACACTACCACTGCTCACCCCAAGGTCATCTAGGATCCTTCCTCCTGAATCAGCCCATCTCTTCATTTGCTTTAAGACAGAAGCCCCATGTCTCACCCTTGAACAGCCTATCAGGTGGTCACTAGCTTTCACTCTTAATCTTACATAAGCCATTTTTCCATACAGAAGAGGAAATGGTCATTTGGAAGTCAGACTTTGTTTTGTTTTGTCTTTGTCTTTCTGAGACAGAGTCTTGCTGTAGTTCCAACTGGCTTAGAACTGCTATGTAGACCAGGTTGACTTTGAACTCACAAAGATAGGTCCGCCTGCCTCTGCCTTCCAGTGCTGGGATTAAAAGCATGCACCACCATGCCCAGCTGGAAGCCAGATTTTATTTCATCCTAAGTGAAGTCTCCCAGAGCCTCCCACCATACTTGGCGTTAAACCCAAACTCTTGACTTCCACAGGACCTGTCTCCCCAACGGCAATCATCACCAGTGAAGGCTTCCAAAAGTGACATACTGAGTCACCTGCACCCATGAGTCCTGGTGTCATTACTGCCTTAGAATTCTCTGGATACAAAAGACCTGATGTGGGCCTTCCCTAGTGGTCAGTCTTAAAGCCCAGCTCCATCTTTAGCCTCAAAGTCCTGAAGTCTGGTCATTCCAAACTGGCAGAGCGCGAGCATGAGGAGCAAGGGGGTCTGGATGAGCAGGACCAACATGCTGCCACGGTGACCATTACCTCAGGTAGAGCACGCGAGACTGGATGATGAATCGGAACAAGTACTTCAAGGCTTTCAAAGCAGCAAAGAGCAATTCTGTCTTGCTAGAGTCATCAGCATTAGCCACGTAAAAGTTCAGTACCTTGGAGAGTTTCCTGGAAAAGGTAAGAGAAAGTTCTGTCATGGGCAACACAGTAGCTAAGGCTTGACGTTTGGGGTATGACACAAAGGAAGGAAAGGTGGCATCCTGGGAAGCAGAGCTTCCAGCTCTCAGTCACGCATTCCTGAATATACTCTCAACAGGCAAACTGACTCTTGTGCAATTTCATTTCCCCATTTGTGTAGGTTTGGAACTTCCTTTCTGCTTGGAAACACTGGACTAGTAGACTAGCCCAGCTTACTTCAGAGGCAGGTGAGGAAGGGCACACTTGTAACCCCAGCTCTTGAGATGCAAGAGAATCACAAATTCAAGTTTGCCTGGAGGGTCTCATTTGGCCCAGGGTAACTGGCAGATTTCCTCAGCTGTAGTTGCAGACCACTTGGAATGCGGGGGTGCTGGGAAGATTGAGGCTAATGTTGGTGTGCCTGACACCTCCCCAACCCATGAGGCATTGGAACCACAAGGACAGGTGGTGACTGTGCTACATGCCATTGCCTCTGCATAACCTGTGCTTCTGTATAGTCGTGAATAGTAAGTTTAGAAGAGAACACAGAGGCTCAGTGGTACAACCTGATCTATCAGACAGCAGCAGTCAATATGAGCTGGCATGGGCCACTGTCAAAAGGACTGCTAATCAATCCCAGCTACAGTCCTGACACGATCTATCCCATTGCTCTACACAGTAACTGGAAGGCAAGGAGTGGGGGTGGGCAGGCCACAAGCAATGCCATAGATAGCTGAGAAGCCCAGGGAGAAGCAGAGAGGAAGCATAGGTTAGTTCTTTTAATCACAAACCACATATAGGAAGGTGACTCCATGGGAAAGGGTGAAACAACACTTTCTTAAGCAAAGGAAAGAAAACTCAAATCCAACATCTTACAGGCAGTTACTCAAAGCACTGTGGTACAGGGCTGGGGCACAGCCTGCCTTTCTGCTGACTTGGTTTTGCTTGGTTTATCTGATCCCTTGGCATCTCACACCCATCTCAGACATCCTGTTCCAAGGATCCTGAGTTTGGTCATGTGTTTAGAGATTCTGTGCCTGTCTTCAATTTGCCACGGTGTGTTCTTTGGTTTATCTTTTAGTGTGCTTATGTGTATACACATCCATCTATGTGTGCACATGTACATGTGTGAATACACATATTCAGGTCAGAGGTCTACATCAAGTGTCTTCTCCTTGATCATTATGCACTCTAATTTTTGAGACACACCTTCTCACTGGAATGCACTGATTCAGCTAGACTTAGTCAGTGGGCCTCAAGGATCTATCTGTCTCCACTTCTCTAGTGCTGGGATCACAGGTACAGATCACCATGCTCAGCTTCTTATGTGGGCACTAGAGATCAAACTCAAGCCCTCAAGTTTCCACAGCAAGCACTTTACCAAATGAACCACCTCTCCAGCCCCAGCTCTTGGGTTTTAAAGAAACATAGCCTTGGGGTTAGAGATGTGGTTCATCAGTTAAGAGCACTGGCTGTTCTTGCAGACGACCTGGGTTCAAATCCCAGCACCCACATGGTGGCTAAGAACCATCTGTAACTCCAATTCCAGGGAATCTGATGCCCTCTTCTGACCTTGGAAGGCACCGCACAATATGGGTGCACTTAGACACATACAGCAATGCACTCATACACATAAAAGAAAATGAATAATAAATACATGTTTCTTAAAAAAGAAACATAGCCTTATCCAAAAGAACTGGAAAAGGTGGCAGGCTCAGTCCATTCTTCACATTCTTCACAGTTCTTCTTCCACAAAGATGCTTAGAAAGAAGTTCTGCCCTCACAGCCATGCTGACAGCATGAAGGGTCCCCTTGTTTCTCAAGTGTCTAGCCCCAGCAATGCACCTAACAATACACAGTTCCCCTGAGTCATACTTACTCATATGCCAAAGTGGCACTGAAGTGCTTGTAGATGTAGGTCTCAAGGACGGGATTAAAATGCTGGAACTTGATGTCTCCTATTAGCGAAATGATGAAGACCTGCAAAGGTGAAAGACATCAACCGTGCGAGTGTTCCGCAGCAAGCTGGATTTGAACCCATGGGCTGCCTTTTCTTTCTGGATCATTTTCTATTCTACTACTCAAGCTGAAGTTGTGTTAAGGTTTATGTTTAACATAACCTTAAAGAGAGACTATTATGGGTACAGCATGTTGCTGTGAATAAACCAGCACAAGCCAGCATCTCTGGCCTCGGGAACTCATTGACCCCAAGGAGTGTAGTCAGCACACTGATTTAACCCAATGATTTGAGTCAGAGAAGAAACCAGGACAGGGCGAAGGAAGACACAGGAAACGGACTCCGCGGCAATTATAAACTCTAATTCTGGGTGTAGCTAATGCAACTTCCCATGATATTTCCCATGAATACCCTAATAATGTGAATTTCACTAGAGTTTGGTCTCGACATTTTCTCCTTACGTGTCATCTCCACAGCTACGGCCTACAAAATCTAGAAATAACCACAGCATGCCGACTGAGGATTGAAATGTACAAAGGACGGCACTTGGAACTGCTCTCCAAGCCCAAGGCTAGCTGCATGTCCCACTGGGATTTGCCTCATGTCTCTAAGCAGTCCTTTTCCCATAAGTCCTACCATGACCAACCAGGCTCATCTCAGTGTAACAGCAATGTCTGTCTTTATCTCACATCGTTAGCTTTGACGTCCTGATCATCCCTAGCTGACCTTGCCAGATTCCCCAAGCTGGCACACACTGCACAGCTGTAATCTGCCTCAATCTGCAGCCCCAACCTTCAGGGAGAATCTTGTCCTCAACATTGTCCCTCAACAATGTCTAGATGTGTCTATAGAATACTCCTGCATTTCCTGGTTCTCATAACCACATAGCTTATTCTGATTCCAGTTGTTGGAATATTTAAGCACTGTGTGATAAACCTGAATGTCTGCTAGCTTGCCTACTGTACCCAGTGATACTGAGGTTCATCTCTGACTGGTGTGTTCAGCTTCCCTTGCATGACTATACAAGGACACACACACCCATAAGCAACTACTTTCTTTAAGGGCATCTCCTGGGTTTTGGCTAGACAATGGTAGAGGAACTTAAAATGTCTGCTGATCACTAATGTAATTAAATCCATTGTTCTCCCTAATGAGAAAGTGAAAGTATGCTAAAAGGTGAGATCTAATAGAAAATAAAAGCTTGAAATAGTCTAAACTTCTGAGAGTTTAGACTAGAGAACACTTAGATGTATATAAATAATTACATAGGATGAAATTCATGGTACTTTAATAATACTATCAAAGAACAAACACTCGTTAATACACTGAACAGCTTACCAGTGCATCAAACACAAGGAAGTCGTATGTCTCACTGTCCGACATTTCCATCATTATGTTAAAAAGTGCGTCTAATGTATCTTGCAAGAACTGAAGAAAAACAGAGAAGTTATGTGGGATTTATTCAATGCCACACTACAGAAATTTGACAATCATTAGGTTCTAATAGAAAAGATGTAAACAGGAGATTTTTGTAAGAATTGGCTCACTGGCGTAGCCATGGAGATATGGCCATGTATGTTTACAACTGGTTTAACTGGAGTGGTAAACCAATGGCACAGTGAGCATGCCACAGGAGGCACAGCTGAAGCTATGAAGACAGACATACCTTTACTATCTCTCCTCCATCCACCTCCATTAGCTTCTTCAGGTTGTGCTTAATGTTCTGGGAGTTGGAGCGCCAATTTAATAAGCCTAGCAAGTCCACTGGGAAGAACAACCACAAACCACAGACATTTAGAAGGCACAATCCAGACCAGCATAGGGCACAGCTGCAGAATTCTCTAGGAAGGATAACTGCTCCTGGACTGAGAAAATGGCTCCGTGGGTATAAGTGCTTGCCAAGCAGGCATAAAGGACCTGAGTTCAGATCTCCAGAACCCACATAAAGCTGGCCACAGTAGGGTACTTCATAGTCCTCAGGCTCCTATAGTGAGGTAGCCTGGTACGCAGAGCAGCACTCAAGAGACCCTGTATCAAGCAAGGCGGAAGGCTAGGACCGACACCTGAGGTTGTCCTCTGCCCCACACATGCAGAACATGGCACACAGGAAAACAGACACCATATACATGGTTTGTTAAAGTAATTGTTCTTAAGGGTAACTAACTTAAGAAATCCCTCAAGTCTAAGTTCAATTTGCCACTTACTATCTAAGTCAGAGAACACTCTGTGATCCCCTTTAATCCTTCAAAGAAAAAAATTAGACACTGATGTACAAGAACATAAAACAATGTCTGACTGGAACTCACATTTCTCAAATAATGATGTCATAGTCATAAAAGCAAACCTATAAAACATTTGTATGTTTATGTCTCCAATTTCCTCTCTGAGGAATACTTATGTCTGAGTGATTCAGAGGAAAGAGAAGAGAAGAGAAGAGAAGAGAAGAGAAGAGAAGAGAAGAGAAGAGAAGAGAAGAGAAGAGAAGAGAAGAGAAGAGAAGAGAAGAGAAGGTCAATTCCCTCCAATGTCAGTACTACACTCTAGAGGTTTTGTTTTTTAGATGAGAAACAGACGTTATGACATGAAATTGGTTGTTTTAGGGCACATGACTACTGGGCGGGGGGAGTGGGATTTAATTAGCTTTATTTGATTCTAAATATACGATAAATAACAAATAAAGAAATAATGAATTTCACTAGACTAGTTTCTCTTCCTACATGTGTGCAAATATTCTAAAAAAAAAAAAATCTGATCCAAAATACATCTAGTCCCAAGTGTTTCAGATAAGGGCTATTCACCCAGCACTATTACCATTCTTGTTTAAAAGATGAGGAAACCGATTCATAGTGGGGTCACAGAAGAGCTGGGACTTGACAGAGGCAATCTCACTCCAACTCACTTACATATACTGAAACAAAATTAGGATTATAGCATAGAGTTAAAGTTCGCTGAGACCTTAACCACTATGTTGTAAAATTCAATATTTAGTGGTTTTGTCATTTAATTATACTCTAAAATTTAAACAGATTTCAATTACTGGCCATTTGGGCTCTTCCTGTGTGTTGTCTACATTATAAACGTTGCGGAACAACCTCTCAGTGCAGTTTGTCAGAACCAAGCTCATTCCCAACCTCTATAAATGCTGTACCCTTGAGCCCCTGTCAGCAGTTTATTATGTTGACTTTTTCCATAACTGGGGTTATGAAACTGGCACCAGTTTGTCATGTCTTCTGTGACATTCAGAATGTTGTCTGGTTTATTTTTTAATTACATATATATTTATATTTACTTATATTTTTATTTTATGTGTATAATGTTTTGCCTGCATGATGGAAGTGCGGTGCCTACGGGGAGCAGACGTGGCATCTGATCCCCTGGAACTGGATTTATGAAAGGTTGTTAGCTGCCATGTGAACCTAGGTTGTCAGCCAGTGGTCTTAACCATCTCTACAGCACTGGCTTAATTTTTGATGAGTGGCTCAGTCATGAGTTGAGCCATGTGTCCAGGTTGAAACACTATTCTTCATCTCTAGCCAGCCATGATTTGTCCAAACAAACCCAATACTGACCCCATCTGAAGATCAACGGAGATCTGAATCTCAAGTACTCCTTCTGTCTACACATCCTGGTCTCACCTCTGGCACTCTCCCTAAGACAGAGCTCCTGGTCTTCTGCTTCAACCCAAATCATCCTCAGAGCTATCGGTCTGCTCCTGTACATGCCATGGGGTGTGCAGAAAGGGCAGACCTCTGGGCAGTGATGTCTTGGCTTGCTCTTCAGTAGAGCTCCTTCCACGTGACAGAAGTTAAATGACTAACTGATTGGTATCAAATGCCACGCTATACACCAGTGGTTAAAACCAACAGCAAAGGTTTGAAGAGAAATAAAACTGAGCCTCATTTGAACTGCACAGCTGATTTCATGGAAAACTCCTGGCTTCTTGGAAAAAAAAAAAATCAGAAAGGGGGAAACTATCTAGGGAACTCTGCTAGGCATAGTGGCTCATACCTATAATAGCT
Source organism: Eospalax fontanierii (assembly GCA_035773235.1). Lineage (NCBI taxonomy): Eukaryota > Metazoa > Chordata > Mammalia > Rodentia > Spalacidae > Eospalax > Eospalax fontanierii. The sequence continues at coordinate 52,890,211 of CM069542.1, read as the reverse complement.
AAGCATCTGGGAGGCTGAGGCAGGAGGATCATTACTAGTGCAAGGCTAATCTGGGCTACATAATAAGACTTTGTTTAAAAAACTAGCAAAAGAAGAACTCTGACAACAACCTTGATCTCTACCATACCTTTCTAGACAAGAGACTGACTGGTCACTGCCAGCATCCATCCTTATGACCAGCTTCTCTTGTTCCATCTGCTACAAGAAACTATATTAGTCAAGTCCTTTACTGCCTTGAAGGAAGGTGACATTAGACTTTTGAACTTTACCTGTTAGTAATATATTGTGGTTTTACAATATTAAAAAGCATGTGTGAGGACTAGAGAGATGATTCAGTGGTTACAAGCTCTGGCTATTCTTCCAAAGGACTCAGGTTTGGATCCCAACACCCACATGGCAGCTAACATCTGTCTGAAACTCTAGTTCCAGGGGATTTGATGCCCTCTTCTGGGCACTGTGGCATTGCATGCCCAGGTGCACTTACATGCACAACGGCAAAACACTCATACATATAAAATAAATATTTTTTTAAAAAGAATTTGTGACCATTATTTTAATTGTCAATTTGACAAGTTCTAGGATCACCTAAAAGAAGCAGTGGAACTGTCTATGAGGGAGTTTCTAGACTGTGTTAACTAAAGTGGAAGACCTCAAAATGTGTGCCCATTCGAAACGTGGGCTGGAGTCCTCAATTGAATAAAATGTAGTGGAAAGCTGGGCACAGACATTCAGTACTTTCTGCTTCCTGACTGTGGGACCAATGCCTCTGGGCTCTGCCACCAGGCCTTTCCCAGTGTGATGTCATACCCTCAGACTCTGAACAAAAATCGACGTTTCCTTTCTTCAGTTGCTTTGGTCAGACATGTCACCACACGGGGAAAGCATCTAACAGCGCTGAAGTGCACTGAGCTCTGCAGATCGCTGAAGGAGCAGACAGCAGCATCCAACTGTCCAGCGTCCTCAGAAGCCCCGGCTCCATGTGGCTGAGCCCCGTGAGTCTAATCAAGGAGCCTAGGAGGACCAGACAGAAGCTCCTCTGTGGCCCTGGGGTCCCCACACCTACCGTTCTGGGTGAGCTTTGTAGAGCAAATGAGGGTAGCGATCTGAAAACTGTCTTTTGTGCTTTCTTTGCTGGCTGTGAAGGCGGCCATGTTTTTGGATGCTAGAAGCTCTTTTTCTTCCATCTCTACTTTGGTCCCAGGCAGGGTCAGGTAGAATTTAGCATCTTCCATTTTCTTATTATCACCCTGAAAAGGAATGGTGTGGTGAAACTAGGCAACATCTTTTACATGCTACTAACAAATGTCCTCTTCCAGGAGATCACGAGCATGGTCACCAGGAGAAAGAAGGCTTATCAAGTTATATGCATAATCCCTTCTAACCCAGATACTGACAACCTTCCTGCAGAGTTTGCAGCAGAAATAAATTCATCAAAGGAGTAAGTTGTAAAAAGAGAGAAAACGTATCCTCTGCCAGAAGCAAATTAAATGTATGACAAAATGAGGTGGCATTTCATTTTTCTGAGCTTATAAATGGTCACGTTGAGACTTCACTGGGAAGCTGGAGGAGGAAATAGTTTGCTATGCCTTCCAAAATTATTTGCACAGACTAAAGAGATGCTAAGGAAAATATTCATCAGTGAGATGCAACTCAGAAGAGCAGCCAACTACTCAGCAGTTGCCTTCCCCCAGATATCGTCGGGTAAACGGAATCTCCCAGCGCCGACTTTAAACTCCCAAATCTCAGTCGATGCAGGCCTCAGCGATAGTGAGGAGAAAAAAGTGGGGACAATACAGCCAGGAAAAGTGACAGGGTCCCAAGAGCAAAGAGATGGTGCCACATTCTACCACTGACCCACCCCTAAGATTGAGCCAGGCACAGCCAGCCTACTGGCTACTCAGATGATGGACGGCAGAGTCATAGCCCCATGGCTTTGATGATCAGGACGATGGAACACCCTCTGCCCAGGGTGAGATACTCCTTGAACACTCAACAGTCAAGCAGCTGGCTCTCCTTTGAGAAAGATGGGAAGCATACAAGGTTTCTAGACTTTAGGGGGCAAACACATACAGCTTTCAATAGGTTTCTGAAGTTTTCAGGTGTAAATCTGAAAGGAGTCTTAAAAGTCACGATCAAAGGGAGAAGGTATGTACTGAGCCACTTTGGAGCCTGTTTCTGCGAGTGTCACCTTATACACCACCAGGTCGTGTCTCCCATCCTGCAGGGTGGTGCCATCTGGGTTCATCAGTTTTACGAAGGCCACACCAAATGCTCGCTCTGATTTATCTCTGGCTGAAAAGACAGAAATATGTGTCTGAGCTGTTTGGATGGACACCAGGAGGTGACAGCTGTGATGGTTTATTCCGCATTTGCTCTGAGGTGTGATATCCAATCACAGGATGATAAACACAGGTCAACAAGGTGTGTCACAGGCACCACCAAACTGAGACTGCTTGATCCTTCAGGATCAGCATCCACTGAATCATCCAAATCAAAAATGTGGTGTTGACCCATCTCACTGCTTGTCAATGCCACGCCCAGCATATCTCTGCAGCCTGGTCCCTTTCTCTTTCCATCCCTTGCTCCTACCAGAGGCTAGGACATACCCAACCCTTCTGTCTACTTCTATAGGCTCTCTCTTCAATCTCCAGGTCTTTTCCACCCAACACTCTCTCCACATTGTAAAATCAAATCCATTCATGGTACCCTCCCTGCCTCAAGCCCTTTGGTGAAGTGGGGTGTGGTGTCTCATGCTCCTAACCCCAGCTTCCTGGGAGACTGAGGCAGGAGGAAAGCAAGCTTGAGGCCACCTGGGCTGTATCCTGAGACCCTATCTCAAAAATAAACAGTAACAGGAACAAACGTATGGGGCTGGGGATGGAGCTCAGTGGCTGAGTACTTGCCTAACTTGTTCTATTTTCCAGACACCTATGAATTCTGAACTAAATATCTGTTTCCAAAGTGTTCATATTCACAAAAGCACATCAAGCAATGTACATTTTTAATGGAAGTACATCACAGCCCTCCTAATACTTACATTCCTGGGATGACCTGTGTCGGAAGGTGAATCTGATGTGGCAGCGGGTGACGTCCTCAATAGCGATGAAGACCTGCAGGAAGTGAGGTGTTCAGTGTACAGCACTCAGTACTTGGCAGTCCCCGCTTGTTTATAATAAATTACTCTCAACATCAAAGCATTTATTTATTTGATATATGATTATATACATTTACATCATGATGTTTTGTGTATATTTATAATGATCAAATAAGGGTAAATAGCATATCTACCAACTTAAACTTTTAACTTTTGTGGAGTGAGTACATTCAGATGACTATGAGATGAGACTCAGATTAAAGTTTAGTACCTTCGTGAGTTTCCTCAGAGTGAGGCTTGCTATGATCTTCATACACACACAGTGCTATTCTCAAGCTAGGAGAATTCAGATGATAGGCTGCAGAGACGGCTCAGTGATTAAGAGCACTGACTGCTCTTGCAGAGGATCCAGATTTGATTCCCAGCACCCACATGGCAGCCAAGAACCATCCATAACTCCACTTTCATGGACTCTGATGCCCTCTTCTGACTTCCACAGGCACAGCACGACATGGGTGCACTTACATACATGCAAGCAATACACTCACACATGTAAAATATAAATAATAAATAAAATATTAAGACAATAATCTCCGAGGAAGATTATCCTGCTGTTTCTCACAGGCTCAGAGTTTAAACACAGAATGAATTTCTAGCATTCAGTGGGATAAGACCAGGACCAGATCTATACAGGACTTCTCCAACTGCAAAGTGTGGACAAATATGGTGATAACTACGGTCTATAATACCACAAAGAGAGAAAATATGGGGGCCAGGAAGCTTTCAGTTGGTGCATACAAAGAGCAGCTGGGGAAGCAGAGCCACAGGACAATGGGAAAAGCAGAGAATGGGCAGTGGAAGGTACAGTGCAGGAAGTGACAGAAGACTACACAACAGAGCATTAAGTTTCTAAAACACATTTCTGAAGAACTTAGATAAGTACAATATAGCTGGATGTAGTGGTACACAGCTTTAATCCCAACAGAGGCAGTGTATCTCTGTGAGTTAGAAGCCAGCCAGAACTACAGATTAAAAAAAAAAAAAAAAAAGCACAGTACAAATTTATATTAGCAGCACCATATGAAACACATGGACCACAGAAGATTGTTTCAAACAGCTGTTTCCCAGTTAACATTCTGGTTTTGAACTTTCTATGAGGAGTTCACAGGACCCTGACAATGGTTGCTATGGCAGGTAGTTTAGAAGTGACCTGCTTTACATGGACCCTAAAATGCTCTAGGACCGCTTGTCTGTCTTTAGAGTCACTTGTGGACCCACAGACGCCAGATCTGAAAGCACTTTGGAATTCATAAAATCCTTCTGAAAGCCGAAAAGAGGCCCAGAAAAGTTGGGTAAAGATCAACAAGAAAAACATGTCAGGAAACTGATGGCAGAGTGTGAAAGTCTCGGCTAGTCTGCAGCATCTTGGCAGCCCTCTGCATCATTACAGCCATAGGTTTCTCTTCAATACATTTGCAATGAGAACAATATTTGAATCTGCTGAGTCCCTTCATATGGACGCCCCGATACAGAACTGCAGTTATCAATTCTCCTCTTCCCACACAGGAGCGGAAACTCACCAAAGGTTCCAGAATATGGTAAAATGATCTGGGCTGAAAAAGAAGACAGGACTCCAAGAGGTTCTACAGTTGAAAGGGGCCGTAACGGCTGACTCTCACCTTAACAGTCTCATACCAGCATGGCTGCTTGACTTGGTAGTAAACGACTGATTTATACTCAGAGATGCCTTCATATCCTGCACCAGGATGAATCGCTTTCTTAGAAAGGAAAGAGATCATTAGGAGACGATAGTCGTTGTGAAAACACAGTTAAAGGTTTCTGAATGAACAACAACCAAAAATTAATTCAAAATCAAACTCACAATGAAGCTGGGCTTCTGGCAGGGCTCACCCATGTTGCATGGGGGGGACTCCACTGTAGCCTCGGCACTGAACCCAGCTTTTGCGCTTTCCACTACGCAGGCATCTCACACACAAAGCCAGCAAACACTACCTCAAACACGGCAGGTTCAAGACTATTGCATGCTAGGAATTTCAGTGTTTCTACTGCACATGCGAAGTTTTCTGCTCTTACACATGATGGTTTAATTATAAAAACGAAGCCTTTTAATATCTGTGTGCGTTCATTTCTCAGCAAGTAAATATCAGATCAGTGTGTCTTTGGTTTGTGTGGTGTTGGAATGTGTGATTTTAGGAATTGATTACTTGAGTTCCTGGCTTGAGTTTCATAAAAAGACAAGTGAGTTTTGACTTGGGATTAAGAAAGAATTTCTGAAATGACCTGGAATATACTTAGGCCACTCTATATGAGAATAAAAATGTATGGTCATCAGCATTCACTCATAAAATCAAAATACTGGGGCTGGAGAGATGGCTCAGTGGCCACGTGCACTTCCTGCTCTTCTGGAGGATGGGGGTTTGGTTTCCAGCCCCCGTGTCACATGGCTCACAAATGGCTGTAGCTCAAGCTCTAGCGGATTCAACACCCTCTACTGGGCTCTGCAGGCATTGCACTCACATGCACATACTCACACACAGGCACACATATGCACACAATTAAAATCCTTATCTGAGGAACTACTGGTGACCTATGGTTGCTGGGAAGGGGACATTCATTCTGGTTTAAGGGTGAGACTCTTGGTAGGTTAGCAATGTTTTAATGGATGAACCCACACCAAAGGGGACACAAACCTGACTCTACAGACCTTAACATACACACACACACACACACACACACACACACACACACACACACACCCTCTACAGGAAATTTAGTGGAGTGGTAGTAAGGAGGAGTGCAGATTGGGGAGGGGATCTAAATATGATCAAAATACATTGTAATACTGTATGAAAGTCATAAAAGTTCAAGGAAAACTACTGACCAACAATGAAAAGAGTTGAAGATTCTTTATGTCCTGAGGTATCAAATATTCAGCCAAGACTTAATGCTTTGTGTAAAAATAAACAGGCACACCCATGCCATTAGCAGGCAAACTTGCTTTTTCTTTTCAAGCAATGGTTAAATTATATGAATGTCAAAGAATTGTTTTAAAATGAATTTCTTTATTACTCATTACCAGTCAACATTTATGTTTTATACTTATTTTATATATCTATGTATCCAGAAAAGAGGGTTACATGCGCTCAGTGAATGGAGTGCTTGCCTAGCAACCACCAGGCCCTGGCTTTGATCCCCAGGACCTCATCAACCAAGTATGGTACCAGATGCTTGTATCCTGAGTGCTCAGAGGGGAGGCAGGAAGATCAGAAGTTCATGGACATCCTTGATCACATGGTGAATCTGAGGCCAGCATGGATGACATGAACTTTGCCTCAGAACAAAAAACCGAAGGAGTGGGTAGTCAGGAGGCTGTGAGTAGAAACTTTAAGAAGCCCTGCTCTAGAAAAGTAAGAATGTTCCACAAAGCCTGCATGCACCCCACTTCCAACACGCCTGGTGCATGCCTAACCCTGGCGTTCTGTATGATGACAGATTTAGGGGCTGAAGAGAAAGCAAGATGAACTTTCTATCCTTTTAAAGGCCTAAGTGTGTGAATGTGGCGACAGCAGAAGGACCCAGCACCCTTTGAATGCTGACCTGGCAACAGATACTCTGTCCTCCACCCTTCTCACGTTCGCTTCCTCTCCTCCTCCCTCAGGGAACAGAGCCCTGGTGATCACGACTGGGCCTCATAGGTAGGAGTACTGCTCTCTGGGGAAAAGAAATTCTCTCTCTGGTCTACATTCTGAGGGAGGAACTCAGTACAGCATGCTCACTCCAAGTCAGGGCTGTGTCTTTTTTACACAGTTTGACAGAGGTACACCTTCCAAATAGGTTAGCGAAGCTCTGCGTGTTTGAATCCATGGGGCGTGCAGAATGAAGAACACTCCCTTCCCGTAACCCCAGCACACCTTGTATGCCTCCGACACAAAGTTCGACTAGAGTTAGTGGATTTCTGGATGAGTGTCCTTCAGAGATGGTCATGGTGACAGAGAAGTGGCACCCAAAGACACATACATACCAGGACAACCAATGAGCTCTGTGAGGCACAAGTTGTAGCTGTGGGTTCTAACATAACTAGGCAGAGGTGATGGAGGCCTCCAGGGCCACATCTGGCCTCTCCTCTTTGAAGTCAAAAATCAAGATTTCCTTGTCTATATGAACAGAGAGTTGCCAGAGTCAGAGGAACTCTGGAATGGAAGTCAGGGCAACTGCCTTCAAGTTCTGTGTTTCCAGACAAATGAACTCCACTCTGGGTGCACATTCCCAATGACTAAAACTAGACAGCAGCACCGGCTAAGCTGCACCCAAGGCCCTTCCAGCTTCACAGGGCTCCCTCAGGCAGGCCTCCCTCAGCTCCCCTTGCCTAAGCCAGGGTAGAGGGCCTTTCAAGGCCTTTGGAATATTCCTGCCATCTTGCCCAGGCATTAAAGATGCCAGGTGACTTGAAAAGGACAAAAAGCTTAAGAATCTGAGCTTCACACTTGAAATCTTCAATGGTCAGAACTATTTCTCAATCTGGAAGAAATAATGAAATGAGTCTAAAGGGCATCAGTAGTAAATGTAGTTGCTGCTCATCACGGGTCCATCAGGCTTTATTGCTTTTTTTCCTTCTGAGAAAGCACTGGAACATGCCTATACTCTGGCACTCTGGAGACAGACGCAGTCTAGGCTACCATGGAATTTTCTCAAAAACCAAGAACAAAATAACAACAAAAACCCAGAGAAGGAAATCCCAGCTGTTGGGAACACTGGCAGGAAAGTTAGCAGTCCATTGCTGCTAGGTAATAAAAGGTGCCGTGTGTGTACCTCTAAAAGGTTGCCCTCCTCATCGAACACGGACATGGTCACTTCCACATTCTTTGGCGTCTTCTTCTTCCCTTTGTCAAACTCCCCGTGGATCAGGGTGACATAAATATCATTTCGAACATCTCCTGCAATATGACAAGCCTCCTGTCAGTGTTGCCGAGAAGCCATCTCAAAGTTTCAAGATAAAATAAGGACAAGAAGAAAGTCCATATGAAATGGTCTGATGATCAAGGCCCAGTTATTCTACAAAAGTCTCTTGAGTAGTTCTCTCAGTCCACCTTTGAAGTACAGGTTTTTAAAAAATTAACTTTCTAAGGGTTTGTTATTCTTATTGTATGGGGGGGCACAGCATGCTGAAGCCACAGCACGCATCTCTTAGGAGTCTCTTCTTGACTTTTGCCTTGTGTTTGAGGCAGGCTCTCTCTTGTTACTTCTATTACTGCATCAAACTCGCAAGCTTCTAGGTGATTATCTTCTCTTTGCCTTCACTTCCAACCTATATGGTATCTGACATTTTACTTGGGTTCTGGAGATCAAATTCAGGTCATTAGGTTAGGCAGCAAGTGCTTTTACCCCCAGAACTATCTCACTGGCCCAGCTTTTCTTTTATGTTATATTTTGTTGATTTTTATTTTTTACGTGTATGTGTGTATTGCCTGCATATGTGTAGGTACACCTGTGTCATGCAGTGCCTACAGAGGTCAGAAGAAGGTGTCAGATCCCCTGGAACTGGAGTTATGGGTAGCAGTTAGATACCACATGGGTGCTGATAATCAAATCCAGGCCCTCTATGAGAGCAGACAGTGCTCTTAACCGCTGAGCCATCTCTCCAGCACCCCTGTCCCACACCCAACTCTTTTCAATAGTAACTCTCTGCTCTATTTAGTAATGCTCGTCTAAAATAAAGACATCTACTTTGCCAGGTTATGTAGCAGAGCTTCTTTCACTAGTACCTTGGGGAATGTGAGGTTTTTTGTTTTGTTTTAACATGTAATAAGTGCAGAGACCATTTACTGGATGCTCACCATGTGCCGGGTATTGGTTCATAAACTGAGTTAATGTATGAAACTACAGAATAATCTAACGACACAGGTGCTATTTCTGAAAGTTTACAGAGTACCTTATATTTACTTAAATCAACTTAATTCTTTTCATGGATGCTAGAATAAATTCTGCTTTTTGGTTAGCTAGCAAACATATCAAAAAATTATTTGATAAAAATGTAGTTCTTAATGTGAAAAAAAATGTCTAAATGTGATTAAAGCACAGAAAAAAAACTCCTCAAGTGGATGAACACTTTATTTAATAACTCCAAGCTGGGTGTGATGGCTCATACCTATATCCTAACACTCGGGAGGCTGAGGGAGGAGGACTGTGAGTTAGAGACTAGCCTGGCCTACATACTGTGTTGTGTTCCACCAGCCTGGGCACAAAATGAGACCTGTCTCCAAAATCCAATAAAAAGGGAAGAAGACAGCAGACAACAGTCCTTCACAGATTGCTAGGAACTCTATGGAATAAAACAGAAATAATGGTAGAACACCCATCCTATGAGGTGAGTGATGACAGGGAAAACGTTTGATTCATAACAAAGATGGATACCAGAAAACAGAACAGAAAGGGAGACTCAGCTGGGACTGGAAAATGCACACCACCCCGTGTGAGGGCCTCTGCAGAGTCACAATCACGGCTGAAGACAGACAGCCTCAGAATGTTCACACTATCATTTCAGTAACAGATAATTTAAGGAGAGAAAAGAGAAGGTGGGGAGAGAGAGAGAGAGAGAGAGAGAGAGAGAGAGAGAGAGAGAGAGAGAGAGCGCAAAGCTGCAAAGCCACGAGCACTGGTGTAGGGTCATGAGGAGTTCAAAGGAAAACAAAAAGCAAATCAGGGACTGAAAAACTAAAACCAATACTTCAGTTATCACTGAAGTGCAGACACCTGACAAACGTCAGGAAAATCCTCCTCTAGGTGCGGGATCAGAGCAGCACGAGAAGCCAGATGACGCTACCTGGTGAGACGGCCTCTTGGTTTATATGAGGGCGCTCTCTGATGGTCCCACAGCACGAACTTGCCCGATGCATTGCTCAGAAGGTATCCCATTGATGGACATATGGGTGCATTCAAAGTATGAGCAATGCGTTGGCCAAACAAATTCTGGTCTGATCAGATGACGCAATAACGGTCATTTAAAAAGCTAATGAAGGGGGTATGAGAGATGGCTCAGTAGGCAAGAATGATTGCTGTACAGGCATGAGGGCCTGAGTTCGGATCCCAGAACCCATGTAAAAAGCTAGGCATAGCCATGAACATGTTTGTAACCCTGGTACTAGGAAGGGTGAAACAGGAGGATGGCTAGGGCTGGCTGGCTGTCTAGCTCTAGGTTCAGTGAGACACCCTGCCTCAAAGCAATAAGGTAAAGTAATCAAGTAGGTCACCTGGCACCCTTCTCTGGCCTTCATGCAAGCACAAAGGCACATCTACTTGCACACCCGTGTGTGTATACACCACACACACACACACACACACACACACACACACACACACCCATGCAGACTGAACATCAGCTCTACACTGAGCACTGTTTCTGCATTTGGGAGATGACAGTAAGCTACAGCCCACCCTTCCCTTGATACAGTGTGGAGAAGAACTTCAGTGAACTAGTCACATAATCACATGCAGGAATCACCACACATGCAGGAATAGCCAGGCTTAATGACTGCATTATACAAGGCCCTGACCTGGTCTGAACACTGTGGGAACCTTTCCCTTGAGTTGGTAACATGGGCAGGGAGAGTAGGAAACATAAGATTAATGTCTTCATGGTGAAGGTGTCTAGTATGAGATGTGGCTTCAAAGGCAGACAAGACCAATCCTGAGACAGCACATCAAGTCCAGGATTTGTGCTAGATGTAGTAGTGTGTACCTCTAATTCTAGAATTTGGGAAGCTCAGGCAGGAGGATTTCTGTGAGTTTGAGGCCAGCATGGGGTACAGAAGAAGACTCTGCCTCAACCCCTTCCCCTATTTGTGGTTTATCCTAGATATAAATAGAAGTCAAATGCTTTCACAAGGGAGCTGCCAGATGCAATCGGATACACATGGGTAAAAGATCACTCACACTCAAGGATGGAGAGGAGGCTGTGAAAGAAGAAAGGGTCGATATGGGGAAGCCAGTGAGGACGCTATGGTGGCTGTCCACGAAGAAGCCACTAGCACCAACTCAAGTAGGAGACATGCACATAGAAACAAAGATGGATCTGACACACCCTCAAAGGTAAAACGGCAGGTCTAGTCACTGAGGAGTGAAAAGGAAAGGGAGATGTCAAATGTGACTGCCAGCTTCTTGTTCCGGATGTGTCATCATTCCCTGAGGAAATACAACCCAGTATTACACTCACAGAGGGAGGAGGTCCTACCGGGAGCGCTGAGAAAGAATTGGCAGTTACTGAAAGAACAGGGTGATCTAGTGGGTGGTGGTCACAGGAGGGACTAGTATCCTGATGCGGGACGAAGCCTGCTAGACGGCCATGCAGTTCAAAGGAGTCTTGGCACTAAGATGGCATCTGAAGGCAACTGACACACGTCTAATGAGTGGGGGCTGTCCCCCAGGGAGAGTATATAGGTGACACAGAAAGGGGATCTACCATGAGCGGAACTATGCCTCCCTCTACTCGTATGTTGAAGCCCCAGGACCTCAGAATGGGACTTTATTTGGAGACAGGGCATTCATGGTAATTAAGATAAAACTGAGTCATTTTCTACAATGACTGGTGTCCTTCTAAAAGGAGATGGGAACAGAGACACCAGCAGAGGGAAGACCATAGAAAGATAGCAAGGAGACAGGGGCCTGCAAGCCAGGAGAAGCGTCTCAGGAGAAATCAACCAGCAGACAGTTTGGTCTTGGACTTGTAGCCTCCAGAACCGTGAGAGAATCAATGTCTACCACCCATTCTGCAGGAATGTTTATCAAGCTCCTCACGGGAATGATTGACCTTGGCAATCATTAGATTAGAGGATGAATTGGGTGAAGCCAATGAACTCAGGAGAATGCATTTGCACATCACCAGCATGTGGCAAAAAAGGCAAGGCCAGAGCAAAAGTAGATAAACTCCAGAAGGGGGTGAGCAGAGCACAGCTGGGGTGCAAGGGAATACAGCAGAGGATCCCACAGAGACAGGGCTGGGATGGAGCATGCAGCGCTCTGATGCAACCTGCTGACGAGGCGACTTAGTCTCCTGGACCCAGGACGCTGAGCTACAACGTGGTCCCTACACAGGAAGTCAAGGGAAGGATGGGAGGGAGCTGGGCAGAACAGGATGGGAAAGACCAAGTGTGGAATTCCGAGTTATGTTTAAAGGCATTTTCTTGCTCCTGCCCATTTGGGAGTCTTTTAGGATGCTGGAACTCTCTGTCATCAATATCTGGGTGCCATGAACTCTAATGACTAGGTCTTAGGGGCCCAGGTTGTCTCAATTAGTAAGGGGAAGTCTTCTGGCATGGAAAAGGAAGACAAAATAATAGTCAAGAAAAATACAGACCTGGCAAGATTATTTCTGGAAAGCCCATTTTCCGGGCTATTGCCGTTGATCTATCCACTAGGTGTGAAAAATTCTTCTGAACCTGTGTGAGGTCACCTGGCAGCAGCTTTAAGGACACCCAAAGACCTGTAAGGAAGAAGATGGCACATTCTTGGTTCTCTTTGTAACACACACAGAAAGTTGTTTTAACTAACCAGATATTTTATTATAAACAGGGAATCCTTCCCAGGGTAACATAATTGCAATGACATTTCCTTCAAAATCACAAGAGGGTTTACATGAGAAGGGGACAGACACTAGTAGATCTTTAGAAGAGAACAAAAAACATAAAGATAGGCCTAGCTCATTGCAAAGTATGTTACAAAACTAATATCATGTGTCAGTAGTAGTAGTAAAAAACAAACACATCAACGGAAGCCACGGGATTAAATAGAGTAACGTGACAATTTTATAAGTGATGGAAAAGGCAGGACACATGATGGATAAGAAAACTCATTTCAGGGGCTAGAGACATGGCTGAGTGGCTAAGAGCATTTGCTGCTCTTCCAGAGGACCCAAGTTTGGATCCCAGCACCCAACACCAGGCAGCTTACAACTGCCTATAACTCCAGATTGAGAGGATCTGACACCCTCTTCTGGACTCTATGGGCCTCTGCATACATGTGGCATATACTCAGACACACACATGTACACATAAATAAAAATTAAAATAAACTTTAAAAAATAATATTTTCTTGGAATCAATTTAATTTCTCTCCTTACATTTTCACTAAAATAGATTACTGAGATAATAAAGGAACAAATAAGAAAAAAGACAGGAAAGCGAATGGGAAAAAAGAGTGTATGGCTACTCGCTCTGGGAGTGAATCATTTTTAAATAGGGTAACTTTACAAAGCAAAAGAATTATACAGATACAAACTCAAAAGTTTTGAGGTACTAATATAAAAAAAGGATGCTACAAAATAAGATACTGGAAAGAAAACAAAAACTTTCACAAAGAAATATGACATCAATGCACAAGTCAGAGAAGTGTACAAACATTTAGCAAATTCAAAATCTGAGACACATGTCATCAAGACAGAAGGGTAATTGTCTTTGCTATAACCCCGGGATGGGAGCCTTTAGGAAACTCATACAGATGTTAGATCATTCAGGCTCAAGATACATATTTAAATGCAAGAGGACCAGGGAGTCTAGGCGTGACCTTTCAAACAGGTGCAGAGATTTAAATATCAGTTGCAAGGCAGGCAAGAGCATGCATAATGGATATTTGAAAGCCCAGGAATGCAACCAAGCAACATGGACATTTGGACTGAAGACTGAAGCCTCCACTGGGCCCTGGACCCAAGAATCCTACCTCTGGTAGCCACTAGGGCAGAGTCCTAAATGTGCGGAAAGTTTCAACAAGAGGTCATTATTTTCAACTAAGCTATTTTCAACTGGATATTAAAATGGAATGATTCCTGGCAAAGTTCTGCAGGACCCAGAGGAGAATAAACTGCTATCAGCTTTCTAAGAAACCAGGAGAGAAAGGAAAGGACCACATTTCCTAAAGAGGCCTCTGTGAGCCACAGGATAAAGTTGCCTTGTTTTACTTTTTAGATTTAAAGGCGACCTAGATCTGGGGAGAGAGCGCAATGGTTAAGAGCACTAGCGCTTCCTCCAGAGGACCCAGGTCCAGTTCTTAGCATCCACATGGTGGCTAAACATCACCTGGAACTCCAGTTTCTTCAGGGATCTGACGCCCTCTTCTGGCCTCAAAGGGCATTGCATACACATGGTACAGCTACATATACTCAGGCAAAACACTCACACACATAAAATACAAATAAATACATATTTTAAAGTGACCTATTTTACTTTCTTGTTTTCCAGCCCTCCTCTAAGGCCAAGGAAAGTAACTAAAAGGATCAGCTTTCTTTGGTTTGGCTTTTCCTTTGTGGCTCTGTTATTTTTTTTTTTTTTTTTTATTCAGTCCTCTGCAAACCCAAGCTATCCTGCTCAGCCTGTCAGAAAGCTAATTCCACTTACAGAATGAAGTGCGGCCCAGTCCCTGAAGAGCAAATAAACCCAATTAAGACTTTAAACTAAATTTGATGCAATTTGGTTTCTGACAAATTTAAGCATTAAACTATTATGCAGCCACAAAAACATATTTGTGGCAAATACAAAGACATTTTTAAAATGCTTGTTTTGTTGAGGAAAACAAAGGAAATGACATTGTTTTACACTTTGGTTTGAAAGAAAAATGAAATCATATGTAAATGGCAATCTACATAGCATAAGAATTTTCAATTTAATTAAAGTTATATCTTAGGCTTAAAGATCTGAAATACAGGGGCTGGGAAGATGGTTGACTGAGTAAAGGGCTTTCTATGCAAGTCTAAGGATTGGAGTTTGGATCCCAGCACTCATTTAAATGACGGGTAGGCATGACAGTCCACTTGTAATTCCAACACTCAAAAGGCAGAGACAGGGGAGCTCCGGAGCAAGCTGGCCAGACTAGTCAGTATGGTGAGCTCGGGGTTTAACTGAGACATTCTACTCCAATGAATAAGGTAGAAAGTAATTGAGGAAGATGACTCTAAATGAAATCCTCAGGCCTCCACATGCATGTAAACACCCCTATCCTGGGTGCCAACACATGTAAATATACATACACACATGTACATCATGCATACACAGTCCCTTGAAAAAGAGACAAAAGTATATATATGTATATAGGTATCTGTTTTCAGATTATTGGTGACCTACCTTTCCACCAGGATATACTGAAAATAATGCATTTTCTGACTGCCTTCATTTCAAAGGACAGTTACAAGGCCGTGAAAAAAATGACTCCACCTTCACAGTTAACCAGATCTGGCTGCCAGCTTGGAGCTTGAGTTTTAATGGTTTCACTATGTGAATTTGAAGTGTTTCCACAAGAACTTCTCTTAGCTGCTCCTGAATCTCTTTTTCTTGTGCATTTATTTTAAGCCAACATAGGGAATATAGAGTCAGAAGAAGAGACTTATGGGAAAAAAGTTTATTCCATAGAATTTCCAAATTCAACTGTGATCCCATTAGGAGAGGGTACAAGCCTGGGGACCTCCAGTAGGAGATGGCAAGGAAGGCTGCTTGGTTTCAAAGAGATGGTGAAGGGCAGAGTCCAGGGATCCGGCTCTGGACCTCCCACATGGCCAAAGTCCCTCTGCCCAGGCATCAGGCCACGTACCTTGTCCTTTGTGATTCACTTCCTTCGCAGCTATCACTTTATTCAAGACCGAAGTGAGTGGCTCATTCTCTCCAATCACGTGTGATGTTATCAAGGGTGACATGATGAGCTGTCTCTGCCGGATGTAGGTTTCCATGGCAATTCTGGGAGAGACAAGAGAGGAGAGGAAGAAGCCAGAAGCAGAGAAAGTTTCTGAAACATGACCTAAGAACGTGGGGGGTCTTCTGGGAATAATCTGGAAATAGAAACACTAAACTTCACCAGAGGGCTCTGTTGTCAAACAGAAATTACAGGAAATCATCCATCGTTTTGGACTAAGTTCCTACACTGGTTCCCAAAAAGACCAATATGGGGTTTCTCATGCAAAGTTCCAAGCTAAAAATGCACCAAGCTGAGGCTAAGCTGAATACCTACCTTCTAGAACTTCAGGGTAGAGAAGGGAACAGCCAAACTTCCAAGAGAGGCTGTATCAGCTAGTATGCTAATCAAGTTCCCCCTGCCTTAATCCTTTGACACAAAAATATAACCTGATGTCCACCAGTGAGTTATTCTTCTATTCTGTCTTCCCGCCCCTGCCTTACAAGGAAAGCAACTTAGAAATTACTAATCTTCTATTTGTTTTCTGTTCCTGTCTATAACCCAATCTCCTCTGCTTGGCTCCCTGGGACGACTGTTCTGTTTTATGGCACGTAATGTTGCCCAGTCCTAGAATAGAAACTAACGACAATTAAATAAATTGATATAATTTTGTCCTTGACCGCTCCTCCCTTAATTTTTTTCACTAGGCATATTTCTTAAACACTACATTCATCTTGGAAATGACCTGATGCAAAGAAGAGGGGGTGAGGGGAGGGCATCCAGTGATGGCCAAGGTTATAATAGGTAAAGTCTCAGCTGTCTCTCTAGCTCCAGTGTGCATACAAATATACATATGTATATATGTATATATATATATACATATGTATATATGTATATATATATATATACATATGTATATATGTATATATATATATATACATATGTATATATGTATATATGATCTACTAACTCAAATTGCCTTGAGCTGGCTTCTGAAATTTCGTCTGTTCCTTTGTTCTATAGTGGCAGCTGTAACTCTGCTGAGAGTGAATCACATGTCACTAGCACGTGCCCTGACAGGGGTCATTTGTAGAAACATTTTGGCCTCCCCTAGGCCACCACCATGTGTGCTGAAAGCTAGAGCAGCCAGTGCCTCACACTTGAACTTGTCAGAGTTACAAAGGAGGAGAGGTGCTCCCCAGAAGCCCCCACTGGCTCACCTTGGCTCCAGGTTCTGGAGCCCAGGATGGAGGCCTGGCTTAAGTTCTGAGGTGACCCTTTTGTGCGCTCCCAGGCTGGCTCCTCCAGCTTTTTTGTAGGAACCCTAACCTAATCAACTCCTCATTCTCTTCCTGTCTAAGCCCTCAAAGTGTGGTCCCTGAACCAGTGTCATCAACGCCACTCTGATCCCTGTTAGACACACAGTCAGACATACTGAAGAGAGAGCGGATTCTAATAACATTTCTTGGCGCCCTGACATGGAAACAGTTTGAGGAGCCATGAACTAACTAACTATCAATGTGATTCTTGGTCCAGCCTGTTCAATATAACAGAGGACAGATGCACTCTAGCATCTGACAATTAAACACCTTGTTTTGCTTCCTTTATAGATACACGTGTCCTTTACTTTAAATTCCTCTAGTATTTCTTCCTAGTCAGGAAAAGTCCAGTTTGTCCACTCTGAGTTCAACATAAAGGACCCTGAATAAAGTCTTTTGTCAGGTCCCAGCTCATAATCTGCCAGGGGAAGAGCTTTTCCTTCCCTAACTCCCCAAATCGGTCCCTCACACCTGTTTCTGTGCTCATACCCTACTCGAAAGGCTAACCTGTACCTCAGGCCCCCCCACCCAGGGAGGGTGCCAAAGACTTACTGCTGAAAGGGAATAAAATGCTGCTTCTCTTCATCATCCACCTTCCCATGGATGATGTCAGTAATGTCCATCACTGGGAGAGAAAGAAACTTCATTAGAGAAACTGCTCCCTGCCTCTTGAGCTGATATGGAAATGAAGGCATCAGCAAACCAGAACTCTGGAAGAAGAGGACCAAGCAGGGACATTTCTTTCATTTCTTTGGCAACATAATTGCCCAGTGTACCATGCCCAGCAGGAGAGAAACTCAGGAAGGGCTCAGATTTTTCTATGTCCAATCCTGCAGAACACACCTTTCAAACTCTACAAGACTGAGTTGCTTACTTTTATTTTTTCTGTGTTAGGAGTATTTTGCCTGCATGTAGGTAAGGGTACCATGTGTGTGCAATGCCCACAGAGGCCAGAAGAGGGCATCAGATATCCCAGAACTGGAGTTACAGGTGGTTGTTAGCCACCCTGTGTGTGCTGGGAACCAAACCTGGGTCCTCTGCAAGAGCAACCAGTGCTCTCCAGGCGCATGAATTGCTAAACTCTTGAGAAATTTGAGACAGATTATTCTTTTATAATCCTTCACTTGAAGCCATAGAGAATAGTTATTTCTATCAGGTCTGTGAGAAGAATTATAGACCAGGTCTGAAGCAGGCATTCATCTCTTTGATTTAACAGAGACTCATGTGGTTTCCATATAAGCCCGTGCAAGAGTATTATGAAACAGATCCAACAGTGATTGGTTCCCCCACAGACCCCAGGAGAGTACCTAGGAAAGCACTACATCATTATCTTGTTTACACAGGGAGGAGGAACCACACCTTAAGGAATGGGAAGGGTTAACTTGCTTAGTCACAGGTTTTGTTTTTATTCTTGGGTTTGACCCTTTGTTCTTTTGTCCTGTGTACTTAGTTTTGCAGTAGTGAGACTGAACCCAGGGTCTTGAACGTGCTAAGCAAGCAAGTAACACTGAGTCACACCACTCAATCTGTTTTAAATTTTAGTAAAGCCAGGGTATGAATCGAGCAATGACCACAAAGCCAAATCACATAACCACTATGCCCAGCTTCCTAGAGAATTAATAAGCAGGCTGCAGAGTGGGTGACGTGAGGCAGGGCCCCGTGAGAAGTGAAGCACTGGTTAATAAATTACAGTCAGGTCACAAAGCATACCCTTAGCAATTCACTTTCCCAACTCCCAGATAACTTGTTTAAAGACAAAGAAAAGCTGGGGAAACCCAGCGCTCCAAAGACCTCAGACAACACAGGCCACTGGCCCGGGAGAACACGAAGCACGCTTGGAAGGTGCACACAGCTGGACATCATGTGCAGCTTGTTGTCAGCGCTGGCGGGAACTCATTAAAAACGACACCAAAAAACACTGAGAAATCTTTAGTGCATTCCACAAGGAGGCAGTTCACTTGTCAGCACCAACATCCTGTAACCCCTCAGTGCTGTCTGGTACCAACACTCAGAGTGAACTGATCCCCTCTGAGGTTGCATTTCTTTCACATTCAATACTCAGCCTCCCTGCCACCCACACCACACACACACACACACACACACACAGACACACACACATACACACACACAGACACACACACACACACACACACACACACACACACACAGAGAAAAGTAGGCAAAAGCTTTAAGTTAATGCTTGAGTGTCTTTGGCCCCTTTTGAATGGCAATGACCTCAAATCTGCCTTCCCTTCCCTCCCTCCTTCTCCCTTTCCTTCCTGTTCCCTCCTTCCTTCATTTCTTAGCTTTTGGTGTTTTTGAGACAGGGTCTCCCCGTAGCTTCAGCTGATCTGGAACTCACTACATAGACCAAGCTGGCCCCTGTCTCACAGAGATCCACTGCCTTTGCGTCCAAGCACGGGGACGAAAGGTGTATACCACCATGCCAAGCAAAGATGGCTTTCTTTTCTGGAAGAATAAACACATGGCCGTGTGGATGTTTTGACAGTCCTGGGATCTTTGCATCTTCTGAGATTCCATGCTAATTCTCTATAACGTAGCAAAGCTGAGCTGGGTGGGGTGGCACATGTGATAGCCCCAAAACTTGAGAGGCTAGAGGCAGGAATCTCTGCAAGTTCCAGGCTGTCCTGGGCTACACAGTCAGACCATGTCTCAAAAAAAAAAAAAAAAAAATCAACAAACAAACAAGAAGCAAAGATGCTTCCCCAAGTCAGTCCTTGAGCAGCAGGTAGAGTGGGAACAGCTCAAGGGGCATGACATACACAGTCTCGTGGGACACAGAGGCCACCTCCTAACCCACAGAAGCCAGGGGCAATCTGAGGAACATGCAGCATCTGCGCCCCAGTTCCAGGAGCAAATTTTCCACGTTTCATTGACAACTTTGAAAGTACTAGTGACCAAGTGTCAATAAAAGAGCAAAAATCTAATCTCTCCCTTTAGAAAACTTCAAAGGAAGCCACAGAGCCTCGAAGGCGGTCCCTGAGGGTTGCTTTCCATTGAGGACCCTCTTTAAAGCACTTAGCCACACCAAGCTGCATCTGAGAAGCAAATGAACAGGGGAGGCGCTTTCCAGTGGCGCTCAGCAGCGCTGGGCGAGAATAGCAAGCACGTAACTAGAAAGCACGAGGCTCTGGGTTCAATGCCCAGCGCTGCTGGGGGCATCAATATACAGGCTCAGGCGCGGGGATTCCAAAAGTCAGGAGAGAGGTTCTAGTGTGTAGAAGACATGGCACTGGGCGCGAAATGGGAAGCAGGATCAGCATGAGGTTATGGAGGTCACTGGGCCTAGGAAAGAGAACTGGCCATGCTGGGCTGCTAATGCTGTGTGCCCAACACCAATCACAACATGCCTCTCCATTGCCTCTCGTCTCTGGAGGAGGTTTCCAGTCAGCCTGTCTGGCTTCTTTCCTCTATCTTTTCATTTTTATTATTTCGGTAAGATATATATCATTAAAATCGCCCTTTTAAGTCACTTTTGTGTGTACAGCTCAGGGGAAGCAAATATATTCACCCTGTGCCCACCAGTACCACTGACCTCTACCCAAGCTTTCTCATCTTCTAAAACTGACTGTCCCCATGAACCCAGTCCCCAGTGTCTTCGGGCCCTGGTATTCCCGTTCTAGTCTCTGTCTCTGAATCTGACTCCCTGCTGTGTCATGTAAGGGGAATCAGAATATCCGGGTTTTGGGGTATGGCTTGCTCTACTTAGCATCATGTTCTCACTGTTCATCCATGCTACAGGATGAGTCAAATTTTCCTCCCTTTTTAAGGCTGAATAAAACTCCTTCCTATGGATACCCCACATTTACATATTCATTCATCTACTGATGGACACTCAAGTGACTTCTTCCTCTCGGCTACTGTGAATAATGCTGCTTGGAGCCTAGAAGTCCAAGTGTGCTTTTGAGACCTTGTTTAGAATCTTTCAGAGATGTGTCCAGAGAGGACCTGGGGGATCATAAGGTGATCTACAGTGAGTGAGGATTTTTCAGGACCCACAAAGACTTGTCCCCAGCTGCCACCGCCTTTCACCTTGGTCTCGAGGCCCTGGTCATACCTGCTACTCCAAAAGGCCTGCGGAGCCCACAGGTGTGCTTTTTGCCCTCCTTCAGCTCCATGCGGCCCACCCGGACGATCTGACACACGAGGCTGATGCGAGGCCGGATGAGGTCTGTGCTGCTGAGGTCCTGTAGATAGAAAGCACACGGGCGAGGTCAGCTCTGTCGGGAGAGGTCAGCTCCGTTGGGAGAGGTCAGCTGGTCGTCGCACCTTCCTTTTCCTCTTCCCTTTCTTTTGCAGTCGTGCTCAGAGCACACTACTCTGTGCTGAAACACTGGCAAGATTTGTCTCTTCTCCATGCTAAGAACTACTGCGGCAGCAGAGAAAACCATTTTACACACACACACACACACACACACACACACACACACACACCCCTCAAACCTTTCTTCGCCAGTGATGACTTCACACTTCCAGAACAGATGAGAATCAGTCCAATGTCTCTAGTGCATTAAGATGAGCAAGGTGTTTAACAATTAGGACATTCTTTGCTACCGTGGATCCTTCCAGGGTACTTCTTAGTTCAGGATACATCTCAGTGACAATGACATAAAAATTTGCATGATACTGACATTTACTGGATTTACTGGGTATCCTCAGAAGCCCATGACATATCTTTTCATCTCCTTATTTTTATGAGAGTTTCATGTAGACAAGGCTGGCCTTGAATTTGCTATATACCTGAGGATGACCCTGAACACCCAATGCTCCTGCCTCTGCCTCCAGGTGCTGGGATTCCAGGCCTGTGCGACCAGTACTCCGGGCCTCACTGCATCTTTTAACAATCCTGGAAGGCATGTGTAACTCAGGCACAGCTTTGTAAGAAGGTCTCTCTGTACATGCAGAATGAGAGGCATGAGGATGAAATTATTTCTGTTTGTAGCTAAGGCTCTTGTATGTTTTCTTTAGGAGGGGTCAGTGAGCCTGGGAATAAGCTCATGCACTTAACATCAGAAATAATTTCATTACATCTCAAAACCCTTTTATGAAATAGCAGCCTCAGTCCTCTTACTGAATCAAGAATTACTTTTCAAATAACCACTCCCAATCTATGCTCTATAATTTAGTAAACACGGGTCACTCAGATAAGAATATACACCAGTAATAACATCCACCCTACATTTCTATTCTAGATCCTGTAAGGCTTCCATTAATAGAAAAATAAAAACTCTAGGTGACCAGTTCCATAGACTGTGGCCTGTTGACATTAAATAATACACATTTATAAATGAAGTTTCTGAAAAATATTTAATGAGCAAGGAAATGGTTATGATATTTTATTTAACTAGAAGGCTAGACATGAAATTTGTTACTAGATGACCCTCTGGCTGGGTGGAAGAGTGTGGTGGGGGCCATAGAGGAACTAGATTCACAGCTGTACTATACTGGTACTGATTATAAGATCGACCGAAGACTCAACAGTACCTTTAAAAATATACACAAGGTCTAATAAATAAATACCTTCTTGATTTCAAGGAAAAGCCCACTTAAGAAACTAAACAAATACCAGAGAAGTCTCGGGAAGATCGCCAGGATGTTCTATGCCTCCATTTCCCGGGAGGTGGAGACACACAGCTGGCTCAGTGCAGGGGCAGTAGCCAGCCCACGCATGTCCCAGAGGCAGAATGGCAACATAAGCAAGAAAGAGTAGTCTGCAGGGACCACGGATGTTTGCTGTTGCGTCCTCTGGTGCTGTAACTTGGACTCAATTTTCCTTGCCTTGGAGTAGGAAAAATTAGGGAGATACGGCATTTGTGTGGGCTGAGAGAAGGAAAGGAGAGGGAGTTGCGCATCTGCCCATCTGGGCTTCCCGGGTCTCCTGGCAGCAGCTCCACCTTGTTAAGCAGTGGCATCATTAAAAAAAAAAAAAAAAAAATGACAGAAACTCAGTATGTTCCAACCTAACAGACAGTCAGTTGCCAGGCCCCCAACTATATCCCAGAGCATTCCCTGGCTCCTGAGCCTGGTGCAGCCGTAAGGGCAGAGAGAAAGGGTCAAGGCCACATTCCCGGACTGTGACCTTGGCCTGAAAGCTCTTCTCCCAGTCCCTGCACGGCTGACTCTCACTTCACCTTCTTACTCCTCTTCATGGGTTTTGTATTGCTAGGGATTGAACCCAGGGCCTAGTGCATGCTAAGGACGTGCCCTACCCCTAAGCCATGGTCTCAGCCCCTAACGAACCTATTTAAAATACAAGGGACATGGGAGATGACTCAGGGGGTAAATGTTTGCTGTGCAAGCAATCTTCAGAACTCATGTAAAGCTGGTGTGGTCGCAGGCACCTATAATTCCAGTGCTCCTAGGTAAAATGGGCATGTCGAGACAGGGGAACCCTTAGAAGTTAGCTTGAGGTACTCAATGTCAAACAACAAAAAGACCCTATCTTGAACAACGTGAAAGAATGTCATTGGGTCCCAACTCAAGATTAAGTCACAGACAATCCAGGATGCTGAGAGAAGGAAGATCATTTTCTCCAGGGACGAGCTCCCTGAGACATTATCTAATCCTAGATGGATAGCCCTGAACACAGGTATACACAAGCACCACTAAATGAACTCAGTGCATTATACATATATATATGCATATTCATAAATGTATACAGATGTAATAATGATAGAGAAGAGGGCAATAAATTGAGAGGGAGTTAGGGGGGTTGGAAGGAGGTGGAAGGGGACCAGGAGGGACAGAAATAATGTAGAGACAATACTCGTGAAATTAAAAATTTTTAAAAAGCAATCTGGAAGGCAAAGATCAACAACATTTGAGGCTGTCCTCTGACGTCCACACATGAGCCATAGCACCCATGTTACCATTCACATACATACACATACACATCACACGTGTATACATACAAAACTTACTTACCGTGCATAGACGCAAACACACAAACATACATACAAGCCTCCCCAAGCAAGTACTGCAGCACTTGGGGATTTCTACCACTGCATACACTTTATGCATTGAGGTAATTACTGTTTACCATCTGTCTTCTTTACCACCAGCAGATAAGCTGCTCAGGAACAGAGCTTTCTCTCCGTGTTCTGTTCACAGATATGTCTCAAGTATGTAAACCAGTGTGTGCTACCTGCTATGTGTCCAGTAAATACTAACTGAATAAATGAGACGGTTCTCCTGCTTGGAGGGCGGTGATGATCTTCCTTGCGTGTCTTGTCTTCCGTCCCCCTACCCTGTGTGTCCGCGACGCCATAACAAAATGATGGAACGGAAGGAAGCACTCACAGTGAACACCGCTTGGAGGTTATTCAGCTTCTCTATCTCCTTGGGCATCCCGTTACTGCCCCAGCGAATCAGGTAGTTCTCACTGATGAAGAAAAGGAAAGTACTCTTAATGAGAGGCCAGCTGAGAGAGGGGTTGCCCATAGAACAGAGCTGCAAAGGTCTAAGAGAGAGGCATAAATGCTCATGGCCGAGGTGGGCCCTTGAGAAACACACACATGATGCCTGTGGCTCTTCTGTCTCTGGAAGAGTCCACGCCAGTGTCAAAAAAAAAAAAAATCATCCTACACAAACCTTGAGATGGACACTGATCAGGATGGCCCAGACATGGGGTTTTATGAGACTCTACTGTTTGAGATCTTCTTATAAATTCCTGATATGAAAGTTTCAGCTTTCCTGAGTCAAGAGTTTAATTTTAGAGTTGGGATGATGGTTCAGGTTTGTAATCTCAGTACTTGGTAGGCTGAGACAGACCATGAGCTTGAGGCCAGCGTGGGCTACATAATAAACTGACCATTCTGAGACCATCAATGAAACCTGTTTTGAGATAGTGAAATTTTGTCTCAAAAATTTTTTAATTAATTTTGTAACAGTCATTCCAAATATATCCTTTGTAATTCATATCACTATACTTACGAGTTTTTTTGGAAATAATTTAATAGTAAGAATTTGGAGAGGGACAGGGTCTTATGTAGCCCAGACTGGCCTCAAACTCACTATTTGTAGTTAAGGATGACTTTGAACTTCTTTTTAAGAATTATAAAAATTTTATATATACACACACACACACACACACACACACACACATATATATATATGAGTATTTTGCAAACATGTATGTAAGTGTACCCATGAATGCAATGCCTGTGGAGGCCAAGAAAGGGCATCAGATCCCCTGGAACTGGAGTAGAGACAGTTGCTAGCCACCATGTGGATGCTGGGAACCTAACTCAGGTCCCTTGCAAGAGTTGCCTGCACTCTTAACCCATGAACCACCTCTCCAGTCTCTGACCTTGACTTCTAATCCTCCTGCCTCTACCTCTTGAGTGCTGAGATTATAATCCTGTGCTGTGATCCCTGGCTTACAAAGGGCTAGAGCTGGAACTCAGGGTTTCAGGCGTGCAAGCACTCAACCACCTATGCTGCGTTCCTTTTCCTAGTAGTTACTGTTTACCACCTCCATGACGATAAATTTACATTTCTTCAGCTATTTGGTGCATGGTCATTCTGAGGCTGAACAACACCTTGATCATTCCCTATAATCTTTAAATTTTATTGATTTATTTTTTATGGTAGACTACTTTTTCCGGAAGTTTAGGTTCATGGCAAATTTGAACTGGAAGCAGAATCGCCATCACTACCAGCACCACATACCCCCTATCTACACAGAGCCTCCCACTGTCCATATCCCTCACCAGGAGGCTGCTTTTGCTGTGACTGATGAACCTGCCCAGGCACATCACCATCCTCACAGCTGACATGAGAGTTCACAACTGGAGTGGCTCATTCCATGAGTTTGAGCAAATGTACAATGACAGGCATTTAGCATTACAGCCACCTGCAGCCCAGTCTCAGGGCCATGAAGCCCTCTGTGTTCATCTCTCTCACTCCTCCCCTGGGGTCTTCTGAACTCTCTCTCCACATCTCTGTGTCTTATGTGGTTTTATTCACTCTTTAAATCCTGGGGAGCACACACACTGTGGCTGCACAGTGCCAGCAGCTATACTCAAAGGCTTCAGAGCCAGAAGGACTTTACTTCCTACTACCCAGAAGGGACCACATCTGCCTCCCCATCTCAAACCCAGTGGAGGACTTCCTGGACAAGGGCAGGTGAAGGCTGCATAGTTTTTACTGTGAGGCACAGGTGACACAGGGCTACCTGATGAAGGTGGATTGGTCTGGGTCATAGAGGGCCATGAACAGCTCTGCGTCCTCTCCGATGTTGCAGACAAAGTTCTTAAAGTTCACGTAGAGGCCATAGGTATGGACATTACTGAAGACAGCCTGACCTCGCAGGTCCAGGTTCTGCAGAATGCACTGGGTAAAGACAAGTCGGAAAAGCACTGGGTGTGAGCAAACGGGAAACAGTGGTAAGTAGATCAACTTCCGAACAAGAGATACGTTATTACCGCCCAGAAGAAGCACTTTCTGAGAATGGAGTAATGATCCGTTAGGTGAACGAATACATAATCATTATTAGATAAACAAGGTGATCCTGCTCAGGGCCTTGAACTCCAGTAATTCAATAACTGCTACTTACAGAGCCGAGGAGATGGCTTGCCAGGAAAAGTGCCTGCCATGAAATCAGGAGGACTGGAATTTAGAGGCTGCCACGCATGTAAATGCCTAATGGACAAGGCAGCTCATCTGCAATCCCAGAACTTGGGAGGCGATCTCCTGAGCTAGCTAGACCATTCGAGCTGGCAAGCTCTGGCTTCAAGTGAGAGACTGTGCCTCAATATATATAAGGTAGAGAGCAATTGGGGAAGACCCCTAACATCAGCTTCTAGCCTCCACATGCATGTACAAACATGCATATACACACGTATACATATATATACACAAATGCATGTGCATACAGACATATGAAAAGAATTGTCTCCAGGTAGTAAATCATGGCTTTGTAAACTTGCAAGGCTCTCATTTCTAGGAAAGACTGCTGGAGCAGGGACCACAGCACAGAAACCTGACCTATGACCAACTTTATCTCTGGAAACAAAAGATTCCACACTAAAGCTTTAGCCTGGGGTGTGGATCCCCTGGGGTGTGGATTACCCTGTCACTGGATCCAGAATCACAATCACGTATTTTCATCACTGTATTAAAGAAATAAAAAGCGGTATACAATGACGCCAATGTCTACCCACTAGAACAGAAAGTACAGAAAAACATCAACATGGTTGGGTCTAGGCCGTGAGAATAAGGCTGACATTTTTTTGTTTTATTTCACCGTCATAATCTTTCTCTAACATGCAATGATTTTTTTCAAAATTTTCTAAACATATTATTTTAAAATATTACTTTATTTTGGATATCAATATAAAAGATTATGAAATAAGAAGTTTTCCTGTGATACAATTCTCCTTCCAAGCATCCTTTTACAGTCAGCATTTTATCCATCATTTCAGTTGGTCTGTAAATATGCAAGTGCTGAGACATGCATATTTGACATATATGGAACACAAATAATATTTTATACACACAGTTCTGAATCTTCTTACACACACACACACACACACACACACACAGGATATATATAGTGTCCTCATTCTTTCTGTTCACTTTTAAAATCAGGACACAAATAGTTTTCTAGGCGTCTCTATCTCTATTGTCTTCCACTCCTTTGATTCTTATTAAAAGTCAACGCAACAATGACATCCTAGCAGCCTCTGTCTGCATCCTGGAGGAAAGGAAAGGTACCTTTTCTTCTTGGATCTTCTCCTCAATTCTTTTGGAGGCCACTTCATGGGCCTTGAAGAGGGCGATGGTGCTGGTGTCATCTGGGTCCAAGATGTTCCCATTGTCATCACGCACTACCAGATCTAGTCCAAGCATTCTGCAGAGAAAGGAAGGGTTAAGTAGCTCTCCATGGCCAGACTCTTGTAGAACATTCATCAGAGAACTCAGAGGACTCAGGAGAAAGGGCAGGGGCTACACACTGCATTTTTTCCTTTCAATTTCTGCCCCTTTACCATATCACAATATTGCAGAACTCATGAGACAATGCTAGCCAAATCTGTAAGCACATGCAAAGTAATATGGTCCCAAAATAAGAACTGTCAAATTGGTACCGATTCTGGCCAAAGCCATGTTTACAGTGAGTAAACACAGTGTGGTCTCCTTTGGTGTGACATGGTGACTATGACCGACCCATGTACCATCATTCAAGGGCCTGCCCTGATCTCCTTAGTCAACACTGCCTGGTCAGTGAAGCAGGTCCTGGCAGTTACCGTCTCAGAGCCCATCTTAACACTGGTTCCACTGTCATGCAGCCTATAGTGTGAACAGTGGCTTAACACTTGCTACCCTTACGACCTCTTCATTTTGCAAGTCCTAGGTTTCTTCATTTGTAAATGTTCCCTACCCTCTGAGATCTTCATAAGTTAATTGAGATGGGAGCAAAGTGTCTAACAAAACCTCACATAAAAAAGCACTGAATAAATGTTAGCACCTCCTGCAGCAAATGATACAAAAGAAACTGGCAGTAACAGATGGTCACTCTGAGAGCCACACGGCAAGAGCACGGACGTATGTCAGGCACAGTCATCTGCCTCTCAAAAGACTTAGCAGACTGTGCTCAGTTCCAAGAAGTGGGAGATGGAAACAGGATACAGCTCTCCGATTGCCCAGCGTGCATTCCAGGCACCCGCACTGGGGAGCAGAGATGTCCAAACAGCAGGAACTCTGGAGGAAAATAATAAAATGTGCCAAGGCTTCAGGAAGAAAACAAAAACGCTTGGCTCCCCTCCTCCCTGTTGGAGAGCATCTCCATCAGCTGATCTGGCAGCTTCTCTTTCACGGCAGCCAGCCCATGGGCCACCCAGACTTCGGAGGGCTGGATGGGGTGCTAGCTGCTCAGTGGCTGGGTTACAGATGCACTGACAGAGCAGCTCTGCTTCCCGAGCCACTTTTCAAGGGCCGACATGGGAAAGCAGACACGTGGGTGACATTAACACGCTGTGCCAGAGACTTGAGGACCCTCCAGGTCCATGTCACTGTGGCAAGATCACAAAAGACCAAGCTAATGGATAAGCAAAGGAGGCACTTTGTCCCACCTGGGCTGGCTTTCCAAAAATTCCTCAGACACTGTGAGAGGCAGTGTTATCACGGTAGTTACTGCCCTCTGGGTGGCTGAATCCATTATTGTTTTTGTTGCTGTCATCAAAAGCCTGGCAGAAGCCACTTAAGGGAAGAAACGGGTTTGTTCTGGCTCACAGTTCAAGGAAAGAGATGGCAGAGGAGCGAGAAGCATCAGCATTCCAGAAAGCAACGCCAGGCTCACTTTCTCCTCCTCATTCAGCCCAGGACTCCACAAAATGTTGTCACCCACAATTAGAATGGGGGCTCCCTCCTCAGGCAACCTATCTGGAAGCTTCCTCACAGACATGCCTAGAGGTTTGTCTCCTGGGTGATTCTAGGTACTAGACATCAATGAACCATCATCCACGCATGGGGAGAGGAGATTCACCTCTCCAGCCTAAGAAAAGAGAGGGAGCCAGAGGCTTGGGTTCAAACTAACTTAGAAGGACATCTCTAGATAACTACAAGTATATGAAGTGTACAAAGCGGGCACTGAATCCTGTATCCTATACTGACTCCAATTATTTCTGATTATAGTTGTCAGAGTAGTGTATTTAAACACCAGGCTAATGAGCTGAATTTTAGAAGGGAGATGGGATATGCGAGAGTCCTGAGATTGGAAGAATGGGATAAAGGGAGAAGACAGAAATAACATAGGTACAAAATGAACAACCCAAATGCTAAACAAGGCCAACTGAAGACCCCTGTGGTCCTTTGGAAGGGGCGGACTGGAAGCATAAGCCCCAGGCCACACCCACTCTCAGTGTGGAGAAATGAACTGGATTTCTCCTTTTGTGGAAAGCAGTGGTATTGGAAACTCCATACCTGCCTGAGCCAATTAGAAGCTCAACAAAGTGACTGACACATTACAAGTGACCATAGAAGAATCAATGGGCTGGAAGCAGGACTGATTGCTCCAGGGAATCTGATTTTTACCCACTGCAAATCATGGTCAAAGTCAGGCGAAGACTGGGGAAAGAGGTATCTGATAGCAATCAATGAAGCACACACTCAGAGAAAACAGTTTCTCTGGCATCTGAAAGCATCATCCTCAAGAGCCTGGCCACTCTCAGCTACTCTGCCAGTGGAGAAGCTTGAACCGAAGACCTGTCTTCCTTGTTCTTGGGTCAGTCACTGGGATCATAGTCACAACTTGGCACCTGGACCAAGGAGGGGACTAGAAGTTTTTCAAAGAAATTAAATATTATCTAAGATACAAAGATAGAAGTAAGCATTATTCTTTGGCGTGGTGGTTTGAGTGAGAAATGTCCCCAATAGGCTCATGTATTAGGACACTTGGTTCCCAGTGAGTGGAGTTATTTGTTTAGGTTTAGGAGGTGTAGCCTTACTGGAGGAAGTATGTCACTGGGGGCCGTCTTTGAGAGTTCATATGCTCGTCCCACTTCCTGTTTGTTTTCTGCTTTGGGTTTGCCATTGAAGATGTGAGCTCTCAGCTTCCTCTTCCAGCTGCCATGGCTGTGACTTGCTGCCATGCCTCCCACCATGATGGACTCTTACCCCTCTGAACCATAAGCCCAATAAACTCTTCCTTCTAGAAGTTTCCCTGGTCCTAGTATTTTCTTACAACAACAGAAAAGTAACATACATTTGGCAACTCTAAAGATCAGACATTTATTGTGAGACTAGAGGGCAGTAGAGACATTGGGGTGTTATGGTTTGAATGTACAGTGTCTCCCCACAGGCTCGTGTGCTTGAACACTTGATCAGACGGTGGTACTGTTCTGGGAGGCTGTGTAAACTTCGGAATGTAACACTTAGCTGGCAAACACAGGCTACCGAGGATGGGCCTCTGATTCTAGTCCAGAGCTCTCTGCTTCCTGGTGTGGCCATGTAAGAAGATCCATCATGGAGAAGAATCACTCTGCCACACCTTCATCATGATGGATTTCACTCTGTGAAACTGGGAGTCCAAATAAGTCTGTCCTTCTTTAAGTGGCTTCTACGGAATAATGTGTGTGTCACATACAGTGACAAAAAAAAAAAGAGTAACTAATACAGGGAGTCGGGGAGGAGATGGTTAATGGGTATAGTTGTATAGTTGGATGGGACTGATAACTTCTAATTTTCTATAGCATAATAGGGTAACTATGGCTGGCAAAATTTAATTTTGTATTTCAAAATGCCTAGTAGAAAAGCTTTCTTTAAAAGATTTTATTTTTATGTTTGATTATAAGTTTGAACATAAGTTGGGTTATGTTCACATGAATGCAGGTACCTAAAGGGCCAGGGGCTTTGGATGCCCTGGAGCTGTCCTCTGGCTGGGTTCTCTGCTAGAGCAGTGCATGCTCTTAATTGTTGAGCCATCTCTTCTCTCTAGCCCCCAAAAGAGGAGATTGTGAATGTTCCCAAAAGAAAGGAATGATGGTCATTAAAGTGATGACATGCCATTTGCCCTGATCAACCATCGTTCTACACATGTACTATATACATGTGCCCCATTAAATATTCACAATTGATAATTAATAATTTTTAAAAAATATATAGGGTACCTTTATTTATTTGGTGTCTGTTTCGAGACAGGGTCTCCTGAATTGAGGGCCGGTCTTGAACTTGCTGTGTTGTCATGTACCCTGGACTAGAACTGATCCTCCTGCCTCCATCCTCAGAGGCTAGGATTATAGGTGTGCACCAGCAATCCACAGCACCCAGTTTATTCAGCGCTGGAGATCAAATCCAGGGTTTTGTGCATGCTAGGCAAGTACTCTACCAACTCAGGTACCTATTCAGCCTTCAATTTAAAGAATTTTTTTTAAGTTTATTAGGAACAGTATCTAGTATGGAGATGTCATTTTCCACATTTTCAGTATAAGGTCATCTTGGTTTACCTATTCCCATGATCGATTTTGGCCGTGACCTTCTTCTTGAGCTCTGCTAGTTCATCCTTGGGGAGTGTCCCGGACAGGATCTGGGAGCGCCACTCGATCAGGCAGTATGTCATCTGCTGCAGCTGGCGGAATAGCGTGATCTTGTTGTTCTAAAGATGGGAAAAGGAGTTGGGAGGAAGGACAGAAAAACAGAGATGTGATGGAAAGAAATTTTCTTTCGGAGACAGGGTCTCCCTGCAGCCCCAGCTGGCCTGAAACTCATTATGTAGACCAAGCTGGTCTGGAACCGACAGAAATCTGCCTGCCTCTGCCTCCCTAGTGCTAGGATCAAAGGTGTGCGACATCCTACCCGGCAAGAACATCTTCTGATGCAATGCCTCCCAGGTACTATTTACTCACTGGGTTACACAGCAAGATGGGAACTTGGAGGGATATTCTTACGTGGATAGGGATGAGCTTCTCCAGAGCTCCTCCCACTTTGTCCCAAAATGCAACTCTAAAAATAGATAAGCACTGGTGGAACGGATGGTTGGTCCTAAGTCATAAATCTATCCACTCATGAGGACACACTGAATTCCGACCACGTCCCTCCTCTGCTTAAAGCCTTCAGGGCATTCCCACCAGATACAAGGTCTCATTGTAAGTCATGTCCTGCCTGGGCCACTTTCCCATCTGAGTTTCATACCAATCTGCACCTCAGAACCTGCACTTCCTCCATACAAAGCTTTCTCCCAATGCTTCAGACCCTTTCTTGTTTTCCTCTAGCCACAGCCTCCAAACCCACCCCCAGACCCGATCCTTTCCTAGTCTCACTGCACCCCCCTGCCAACTGGCTGATTCTTTTGTGTGTGTATACATGTATAGACAAGGCCAACATTAGGGGTCTTCTTCATTCGATCTTCACCTTATTTATTTACTTATTACTATTGTAGTCATGTTCGTTTCCATCGTGTCTCACCACTCGAGGCAGGCCCAAGGGGTTGGGGGTGAGTAGATGCAGAGTCAAGCCACAGATTCCGGGAGTTGGACGGGAAGCCCAAGCACGAGGCACTGCAAACTCGTTTATTGAATAGGTATACAAGCTCTTATAGGTCTGGATAGCCAATGATCTTATGGGTTGGGGTCTCAAATATAGCCAATAGTAAATTTGTCTCCAGGTAGGTGGGTTCTTTCCAGGTGCTGGTCTCACAATTAGCCAGAGCAGAATGCCACACCAACAGGAGCCATTCCTCTATTCCTCCCAGCGGGTGGCCTTAGGTTAGGCCCACCTTACATTAAGGCCAACAACTATTTGTTTGTCTTTTTGAGACAGGGTCTCCCTGTAGCCCCACCTGACATGGAACTCGCTATGTAGACCAGTCTGGCCTTGATCCCACAGAGATCCCCTCCTCTGCCTCTCAAGTGCTGAGGGGGAGGCATGTGCCACCCCATTTTATATTTTGAGACAGAGTCTCTCATTAAACCTGGAGCTTAAGGATTTGGCTAGATTAGCTGGTAAACAAGCCCCAGAGATCTACTGGTCTCTGCCTCCCCAGCGGTGGGATTACAGAGGCACTCCACCATGCCCAGCTTTTATGTGGGTGCTGGGGATCCAAACTGGGGTCCTCCTGCTTACACAGCAAACATTGTACCCACAGAGCCATTTCCCTAGCTCCACCAACTGGCTTATTTGGACTGCAGTCTCACTGTGGAAGGCTCTTCTTGGAAACCCTGTGAGTTAGTCACACCTTCCTTGGTACTTGGCGCTGATAACCACACCCACATGCAAAGCCCCGGAACACTGTGGCCTGGCTGGCTCTCTCTGTGGACTGCAAGATTCCTGGACAAGGACCTTGATTCTTTTGTATGCTCTTGGCTATGACAGACTAAACACTGTAAAAAAAGCACCAAAGAAGAGAATCACAGATGAACAAACAACTCATTTCAGAGATAAGGGGTACTGGAAAACACAATTTAAAATTTTATTTTTTTAAATCTCTAGTCCCAGAAAACAGATACTAAACTGTTGTTCTGGGCTTTACTAACAACTATTGCAACTGAACTAAATCAAGGTACAACCAAATCATTGGATGAGATCCAAATGACTGGATCTCAATCATTTAAGAGTCAAACACTTGATGTCTGAGCCATTATAACTTCTGTTCTATCCAGATGGCTGATGGGCTCATTTTGATTTTTAAAATTATTTACTTATTTATCTCTTTATTTATTCATTATTTATTTAATGTGCATGAGCGTCTTGCCTGCACGCATGTAAGCGCACCCATTTGTGCAATGCCTGCTGAGGCAGGAAGAGACCATTGGATCTCCTTGAACTGGAGTAACTGACAGTTGTTAGCTGCCATGTAGGTGCTGAAACCTGAATCCAGGTCCTCCAGCTGGATTTAACTCTTTAACTGCGAGCCATCTCTCCAGTCTCACATTCCGAATTTAAAAAAATAAAAATCTGTCAATGACAATGTTCTGAAAATAAAGTTCCTGTCCTCAAGAATCCAACATTCAGGGGAGGCAATAAATAGGTACATATACACATGTATTTATTACATTTTGCTTTTTTTATTCGGCAGTAACAGAATTGGACTTAGGGCTCCTCTCTCTCACAAGTTAGACAGATGCTCTATCGCTGAGCCATGCACTGCCCCAGCATTTATTTTATCTATACATATGAGATAATTTCAAATTATGAAACTACAAGAAAGAAAACAGAGAAATAATTAAAATAAAAAGAAAATTTTTTAAAAAGCTGGGTAGGGGTGTACACATCTTTAACCCCAGCACCCAGGAGGCAGAGGCAGGCAGATCTCTGTGAGATGGAGGCCAGCTTGGTCTACATAGCAAGTTCCAGGCCATCTGGGGCTATGGGGAGACCTTGTCTCAAAAAGACAAAAATAAATAAAAAGACAGAATATGATACTGTATACACAGAGGCAGGAGGCAACTTAAGTAGTCAGGGAACATATACCATGTTGAAATATATCAAATAAACCTGAGCAGCCTCATTCACTCAGTGTCTGTTATGGTGCCAATTTTTTCTTATTTGTAGGAAACATTCTGATGCAGTTACATGACTTCTGAAATTAACTTACAAGTGACCATTTTAAGAATGCCACTGTCAATGTCTGAGCCATTCCAACTTCGGTTCTACCTAAATGGTCTCCAGGTCCATTACACAGAGAAGATATGTTATATGTTAAACAATGCAGACATACAGACACATACTCTCACACACATGCACCTGCACAAACATGTGCAAATGCACACACGTGTGCACACACACGGCAATGGGATTGCCACCATGTGTCCTACAGGTGTTCTATAACAAACCCAAGAACATTGATTCCCAGGCAAATAGCAACTAGAACAGAGCTGAAAACATCCAAGGTATTTCTGACAAAGTAGATGTTGAGGGGCGGAGAGAGCTCTCAATCCTGAGGTGGGGTGGTAGGGGCGCTGATAAGATTAGTGGCTTTCAGTAAACTCCTGATAGAAGCACAGTGTTCACAGGAACACAAAGGAGAGGGAGGAAGCCCCATTTATCTGTGATTATGGAGGGCCTTTTGTATTTTACAATGGCAATGCCAGTTTAAATCAGGTAATTATATTTTTGTGACTTTATCATTTTCTGGATGGTTTCTTCCTCATAAGCTGCACTTAGGAAAGCACCCTGTGAGACCTGTAAAGACCTTATCTTCTCTTACCACAGGAAAAGAGAAGATACTGCCTTTTTTATTCCCTCCTTCAGAAAATGTTTCCATTGTACTGTCTTAAACTAGAAAGAGGAGCCAGAAATTCCAAGAATTTGCTTCTCAGAATTGCTAAACAGAGAAAGGATAGGTTTGAATGCACTTGTCTATGGTTTTTAGTGTCTTCTAGTTGTAATTAAGATATTAGCTTCCATACTCTGGCAAAGAAAGGGTTCAAGGACCCGGGGAATCCTGTGTGAGACGGTGCTTTGTCTGGGGCACATGCTCACAAGTTCTTGATCTCAATTATATCGGACATTATCTGTGGCAATTTAATTATGGCCTGTCCATATCAGCCTTGTTTGCTGAGTCCTTCCCCCAAAGAAGGATAAGATGGCCATTCTTCTCCCATTCACTGTGTTAAATTCACTCTAAATAGACAGGCTGGAACAGACCAAAGGAGACAAGTTCCCCACTACTTCAAGGAAATGGACTTTGCTGCCACATTTCCGACTGCTCTGAGCAACATATTCTGTGTCCCAGCTGGTGTCCTATACCTCATAAGTTTGTGGGGAAGCCGACAGGAGAATCCAGCACTGCACTGCCCTGGAGATCCAGCACCACACTCTTCTATTGCTCTCTACTGTAGTTTGGATGTGTTTTGTTTCCTAAAGCTTCCCTGGCTTGAGGCTTGGTCTCCAGTGTGGTGACAATGGGGAATAGAGGGGGGTAATTAGATCACAGAGGTGCTGCCTTCTGTGGGAGGGGTTAAGTTAGGCCTCCTGGAGTAATTTTGACAATTTCACACATGTATACAAGGGATCTCCCTGCTCCCCACCCCCAGTTCCCCTAGATACAGCCCCAACATACCTTCCTCCCAAATTCTTGTCCCACTACCCTTGTCTTTTAACTCACTGAGTCCAATTAGTGTTGCCTGCTGGGATATTGCCTGGCTTTGCTGGCTTTGTCTTGTACAAGTAACCACAGCTGCAGTCCACGAGTGCAGTAGCCAGGCCAGGTCCAGAAGACAGCATCTCCAGCGCTCCTCTCCACCCTCTGGCTCTTAGGCTCTTTCCTTCCCCTTTAACATGATGATGCTACCTGAGCCTTTAAGGGGGATATGTTGATACAGATGTCTCATTGAGAGCTAAGCGCCTTATAGTCACTTCTTTTCAGCTCTTTGACCTGTCAGAGTCTCTGCATTAACTCTTCCCCCTCTTGAAGCTTCTCTGGTCAAGGCTGAGCACAGTAAGCCACTTTTTAGCAGAGCTGTTGTAAAAGGCCTTGGCTCTGAATCACTCTGGGTACACTCCCACCCCCTTGCGACACTCCTGCACCCTGCCGGGTCTCCACCTAGCATGTACTCCTGTCCTGAAGCTATCTACTGTGATATAACACAATAACAAAATGAAGAGCTATAGGTGCCTGATGTTGACCATTCATTTTCAAGACAGAGAGCAAAAGAAACCCATTCCATTTTTTTTTTATAAAGTACCTGTGCTCAGGTATTCTGTAACAGCAACAGAAAACGGACTAACACATCCTCCTTCTTGGCCTCTGTTTTCTATATTCTATACAGTCTGGGCCTGCCTTTTGCAGAGGCCCCTCTCTGATAGCGCCAGTCTTCACCTGGCTCACCTTTTCTATACTGTCAACCATTGTCACATCATTAAGTAATTTCTTTGACCAGCTCTGCAAAAGTCAGCACAAGCCTGGAATACAGCAGGAACTTGAACTTAGGAACAAATTGAATGGCTTAGACTTAAAAAAAAATCTAGTTTCAATTGGAGTAAACAACAGTTACCCCAAATAAAATAAACCAGATATTTTATTTCTACCAGACAGTGCAGATATCCCTGTGCCTCATTTGGTGACTTTTTAATCCAGATATTTATCTTATTTTTTTTTTATTTGTTAGAATTTCTGGTGATAAAAACAAAGTCTAAAGAAAAGACAGTTTGCTTTGCCTAGTGGCAGGAACACAGACTCATCCATGGAGCCTTAGAGAAATTTGGGGTCAGTCAGATCATCATGTTGACTGACTGGGCATCAGAAGAAAATGAACCTGAACCCTGCTCATCACCCTTCCTCCTCCATGTAAGCTTTATAATCTAGAGGGAAAATGCGTGAGGGAGCATGTGGATATTTGGCTTCTGTCTAATTCTGTCATTAATTTTCTATGTGACGTCAGACAAATATTTCTGCCTAAGGACAAATGTCTCCCAGTCTTTAACAAAGACGCTCAATTTAATCCTTCCGATGGGCTGTCTCGCTTCCACATGTCGCTCTGCACACACAACAGGCATTCTACAAATTTCCCCAGGATGGAGCTTGGCAATAATCTCAGATCTCTTGGATGTACTGTAACTACTCGGTCCAGGCTGAGTCCACACTGACTGTCCAGCCATGTGTCCTCCCCTTCTGTACTGCCTCTCTCCACCTAGAAAAGCTCTGCCTGCCTCACAAAGGTTTGATTTTTAAAGAAAATTTCCAACATTTCCACATCATCTCTTCTTGTTTCTGGCCAAAGCCACACAGAAGAGGTTAAACTCACAGATGACAGAGGAGGGACTTTGCCCTGGGACTTTTCTGTCCTTGGTGAGTAGCTGGAGACTAGAGAGGACAGCTTAACTGCATCTCAGGGCGTGAGCAACAGCCAGCAGTGACCGGCAGCTCAGAGGTGAGTGTTAATCTGCCTGGATGTACACTGTGAGTGCCAAGACAGGAAGAAAGTGACTCAGGGTGCCCTCCTCGTTCCCCACCCCAACCTTAGCCACAGGCCTTTTCTCTGTTCCAGAGTTTTCCAGAACTATAGCAGGCACGGAGTTTAATTTTGCAGGCAACATTTAAATGAAGGGAGCTCGGTCCTTCCCATGAATTACATGTTAACAATTAGACTCGCTGATTCCACAGTGCATATTAAGCACTCATCACCAGGCTCTTCTCCTCCCTCTTTTGGAGACAGGATTAGAGTCAGCCTCCAAAACTTATAGAAAAAACAGCCTGACTCATCAAAACATACTGGACTCCTGCACTAGGAAGGGGGAGGCCACAGGCTGTACCTCGAGAGACGGCAAACAGTGTGCTTATAGTAACTAAGTGTCTTAGACTTCCAGAACAGTCCTGAATTTGAAAATTCTTGTCCCACTGTTCCCACAGATACTGCTAGCTTGTTGCTTTTCAAGACTGGATTTTTAGTTAAGAAAATATGATCCCTGTGACTCATGATATTTGATTGTTCATATTCAAAAGGTATAACCAGAGGCCATAGTTAAGAACATGTACTGGGTGGCTCATAACTGCCTGTAACTCCACCTCCAGGGGATCCCACACCTCCGGTCTCCACAGGCACTCACACTCATGTGCACATGCTTACATGCAGATATACACATATACATTTTTTAAAAATGAAACTAAGCCTTTTTTTAAAAGCATAGCTAGCTAGGTATGGTGGTACACACCTGTAATCCCAGCACTCAGAAAGCCAAGGCAGGAGAATCACGAGTTTGGGGTCACTCTAAGGTATGAAACTAACTAGGTATAGCTAACTGGGTTGTTGCTAAGAAGATACAGTTAGGTAGTACACCGGGGTAGCCATGTTTAAGTCTTAAGTCCATGTACCACGGCTACCCATGGCAAGGGGATTTGTGTGGCAGCAGGAGAAAGGGCCGTCACTGGAAAAGAAGCCAGAGACTCCCTGGTACCACCTTCCCAGCTAGGGAGCATGTGCCTCCTGAGAAACAGCAGGGAAGAATGGACAGAAGGCGTAGAACCCATCCTCCAGGACTGCTTACGTCATGACGGGCCTGAGCGGGAGCCAGGCATGGCTGGCATCTCTGTCCCTCCAGCCCCAAGCTGCCTGTGGCTAGGTAGACATACAAATGCAGTGTTCTTCGGGCAAGTGCTATAGCATGATGGCAAGCTTCTAAAGCCCTCAGGATTCCTGGCTCGTGGAGAAGCAGCATGTGAAGCACTGTCCTGGGAGTCCCACACAGACCGGCTCACTGAACTCACAGGAAAATTGCAAGGCATATGCTACATCTCACTGGTACTTTAGGAGAAGAAAAGAGAACTCAGGAGGTCAAGGGCTGTGCCCAGGCTGCAGGACCAGTTACTGGCCTTCTGAATCAAATTCTTTCTGCTATGGTTTATTTTCTGTAACTATTATTAGTTATTGTTGTTTTTCTGAATATAAAAATACCCAGTAGGAGAGGGAGCTGCCTAAGGACTGCTTGGCTGGTCTGGCCCCAGTGTCCACTGTCTTGGCCCTTCACCAGGTGACCACATTGATTATTTTCTCCATCACCTCTGGAAACACCCAGTGGCTGCCTCTAACCAAGGACCAGCTCTGTGGGCAAAGCTTGCCAGGGACTGCTGCGAATGGAGGAGATATGCCTCCTGGACTTGAACTTCAACCAAGAAGGCTCACTATCTGTGGCATGGGAAACTTGCTCTGCTCCTAAGAGCTCAAGGCCACAATGCCAAAGACGATTACAGGAAAGACGGTGACCTTGGCTAAGGAAGGAGCTTCGCTATCCCTGGCAGCACCAAGCTGGGTGAGAGGGAAGCTCCCCACCAAGGCTGTCCAGGGGGAGACATTCACAGTGGCTACTGTTTCCAGCTGGGACAGTATCAACAATCACAAGTCCCCACTGGCAGTGTCCTTGACAGCCTATCTGCTCACAGGACGGTATGAGCATCCCTGTTTCTTTTCATGTTTTCACAGCTCTGTAAAAGCTAGAATATGAAAACATATACTCAGTAAGGGAGGAAGCTTCTGTGACAATTTTACAGGATGCCAAATTCTAACAAGCATTAGAAACTTATGACCACAGAGCTAGTAAGGACAGAGCCTGGAGAAATCCAGCCTCCCAATTTCCAGGCCAGTCTTTGGCTCCTATAGCCTGCTTCCTCCCCAGAGTATAGGGGGAAATGAAAACAGTACTTACACTATCACAGAGAGAAGAGGGGCCATGGGGAGGCATTCAGAGAGGCAGTGATTCTTTCTACTTTGTGTGAGGGGTTTCTCCCCTCTGAGGTGTGGACAGTCCCAGCCCCTTTATGATAATCTATGATTATTTCGCCTCCTATATGACTGCTAAAAACAGTGAAACAAGCATCATTCCTTTCTGGAGCAATGCAGTGTCTTTATAGTTGGATTTAACCAGCTTAATAGGTTAGATTTACCACTTCTAGAAGAGTTTGCATCTACAATGTGAATATCCAATGAACACAGAAAAGACAGAATGAGGAAACATATTTAGAGAAATATATGGTTTCTAAGGCCTCCGGGGAGAGGGTGCTTAGCAACATTAAGCAGAAGGTGTGGCTCGAAATCTGTGTGAAGAGGGCTGCGCACCTAGCACTGTGGAAGAGTACTTGCAAAACGCACAAAGCCTGGGCTCATTCCCTAGAACAACATTCTAGCCACAATGTGGTGATGCACGCCTTTAACCCCAGCACTCAGGGAGTACAGGCAGGTGGATCTCTGTGAGTTTGAGGTCAGCCTAGTGAGTTCCAGGAAAATCTATGGGCGGAAACAAGCAGACATAGTTTTAGTATTAATGTATACTGGGAGATCCCGCATTTATTTTTACATATGTTCCTTTATTAAGGAACATACATGCAGAATCAGAAAACAAAATGCTATAAACACACATGGGGGTAGTGAGACTTAGAAACCAGAGGTTTGTTTGCCTTTTACTATTTCCCAATGAAACACAGTATTTGAGGTTTGCTACTTTTACACAGTAAATTTAGAAATTCTGTCTGAACTGTCAGTGCATTTGGAAAAGGGCTGGGAGAAAATAAGGAGATAGGTGTGATTAATAACAAACTCATCTTAAGTGGATTACTCCTTAAGGATGAGCACCTATCATGAGCAGAACCAGACCACTCAGCCCTGCTGACATTAAACATCTCCTACCTCTAGGAATGCCTTTCACAGCATAGTGGCAGCAGCTATAAAGCATTTAAAAAATATTCACAGATAACAAACTAGTGAGACGGCTCAGTGGGTAAAAGCACCTGACAACAACCTAAACTCAATCCCGGGACCCACATGGTAGAAGAGAGCAGACTCCCAAAAGTTGTCCTTTGGCTACTGTACATAAGCATGTAATGGCCAGCACATGCACACACTCCCCGCACCCCCCAAAATAAATAAATGTAATAACATATTCACACACAAAAAAATGTGTTGTTAAATTTCTAAATTAAGATGAGAAACGTGTTGTCCTCTGAAAAGGTTTTTTCTTCCTTAATTAATTAGGCTCTGCCTTTAAAATTCAACTCTGCTATTAAACAGAGAGACTTTCACAGAGGAAATCCTCAAAAAGTGCTTCTGAGTTTTCTACCATGTGACTAGAAGGGCCTCTTGCACACCAGGCAGGCACCCTACCACTGAGCCATATTCTAAGTCCCATCTTTTAGTTCTTTTCCCTGGAAGACTGTTATGGTAGCTTGTGGAGATGGAGAGGACGTGGGGGAAAAGTGACTAACACAGCTGTAATAGAGAGAGAGAAAAGCTCTTCTCACCCATTACTCTCTGTGCTTCATGTGATACAGACATCAGCAAGAACCAGACCTCCTTCCCCAGTGCAGGATGCGTACTCCTTGTTGCAAATGCCGGCACTGGCTTTATCATTTTTTTGGAGGGGGGAGGGTTCAGGTGTTTGCATAGACTTACTGAAGTTTCTTAGGGATGACACTTATGTGTAAACACGAAATTTGATTATGCTTCATCTCTGCCTTCTACACACAGCATCAGGATAACTGTATATAATATTTTAAAAACTTTGTGCATGAGGACCGGGTAGAAGCTTCCACTTCTGGCATCATGTACGTGCTCAAAACGTTTTGGATTAAGCAGCACTGTGGACCGTGGAATTTTAGATTCGGGATGACTGCAGTTTGATGTGATGTGATTTGCATCGTGTGTGGGGACCTGTCCCCTTGTGCTGAGGCTAAGAGGTGGAGGCTTAGCAGGAGGTAGGACCCAGCAGGACGACCCTGGAACATCACGCTTGGAAGGGACCAGTGTACGCCTGCTGCGAGCCTGTCAGTTATCCTGAGAGGGTTTTCACACAAAGGGTGAGGTTCCCCCCCATACTTTGCTTCCTGTCATGCCACCTGAGCTTTCCCTTTCACAGGAGCTCCTGCAATGTGATACCATCCACCAAAAGGTGCCCACCAGCGCTGAGCTCATTCCTGTTCTCAGGCCTTGAGCTTCCGGAACTAGGAATAAAGAAGGCTTTTTTCTTTTCTTTTTTTAATGTTACCCATTGTACTGGTCAGTTTTTGTCAACTTGATACAAACCAGGATCAGCCAGGAAGAGGGAACCTCAACTGAGGAACTGTTTCCATTGGATTGGCATGTGGGCATGTCTATGAGGCAGTTTCTTGACTCTAATTGATATAGAAGGGCCTAGGTTACTGTAGGCAGTGCCATCCCTGGGCCAAGTGGGCCTTGGTAGTATGAAAAAGCAGGCTGAGCAAGCCAGGGGAGCAAGCCAGTAAGCAGCGTTCCTTCGTGGCCTCTGCTTCAGCTCCTGCCTCCAGCTTCCTGCTCAACTTCCCTTAAAAATGAACTGTGCCTTGGAAGTGTGAAATGAAATAAATCCTTTCCTCCCCCAGTTGGTTTTGGTCAGTGTTTCATGACAACGACAAAAGTCAACCAGAGCATCCAGCTTCAGGTATTTCATTACAACAACGGAAAACAGAAAATGCGGGGTGCTCAGCCAACACTTACATTTCACACCCAACAATCTTCAGAAAGAATGTCACGGAACAAACACATGTCCATGCAATTCCTCACCCTTCATCCCTGTTATATCACTAACCGATCGATTAACCAGAACCAGGCTGCTTTCAATATAAGGAAGGTTGATCAATCCGAGGGATGACAGCTGTATCCTGACCCTTTCAGGGTGTATGATTTAAGAACTCAAGAGTTGGCTCTCTCATCAACTATAAGCCTAAAGAGATCAAAAGATCTCCTTCATTATAGGCACAATGTCCCAAGGGTCCAACTATGGGTTCAGCAGTAAGTGCTCTGATGTTCCACAAGGAAACATTAAAGATCGGTGGGTTTAGAAGACACATTATGAAGAAGGACATAAGTGAAGCCTTGAAGGATGGGTAGGCAGAGATATCATGTGCCTTTCCACCAAAGGGTTAGTGATTGCTAATGCTCTGATTCATCATGAGCTTGTCAGTCATGAATGGAATAAAATAATCTCCATGGAAATAGCATAGTACTAATTCTAGAATGAGTTTCTGATTACTACTTCTAGTAAGCAGAGACTAGAACCAGGGAGTCCCCATAATTCACTAAGACTGGCTTTTCAGAGTTGAAATAAAGAACTGACAACCAACCAACCAAAGACACATAAGAAAAACGATGGCTCCTGGGTCCCTGTGTCTAGTCTCAACCACACTGACCTTGCTCACATGTCTAATCAGAGAATATATTTTGCTTGCCATATGACTTCCTTGTCACTCACAAAAGCCTGGAAACCACCTATATCAGCAAGACCCAGCGGTGCTTGCCTACAAGGCCTCCAGGAAAAGAGCGACTTGAGAAAACATCTTTGTGGATTCCAGTGTTGAAGAAAGGGCTTCTGAGACTCGGGGAGAGGCTGGCA
Organism: Eospalax fontanierii; assembly: GCA_035773235.1. Lineage (NCBI taxonomy): Eukaryota > Metazoa > Chordata > Mammalia > Rodentia > Spalacidae > Eospalax > Eospalax fontanierii. The sequence continues at coordinate 52,845,841 of CM069542.1, read as the reverse complement.
TGCTGGCAGCAAAGTCTGAGCATCCTTGTCTACTTGCAAAGTAGCTGTTTGTAGTCTGGTAATACCAAAGTCTGGGTTTTCCAGGTCCTTGTCCAACTCGTTTTTGGCTTCTAACAGCACAGTATTGTGGGGCTTCCTGGCACGTGGTTCTGGAGCAAGGCTGTGGAGCTACGCCTGCCAATGGCCTTCTTAGTATGGAGCATCAAGTGGTAAGCGACACAGAGTATGCATGCACTTCTTCTGGTCTCTGTCCTTCTGATGAAATCACTGGTGCTCAGTTGTGGGCCTCCAACTTGATGACGATTCACGACACCCTTATCACTTCCAAGTCTTTCCTAAACACCACAGCTGGACTGTTTCCACCCTCAGTATCTCACAGTGGGATTAAACTCAACATGAGTGTCAGAGGGGAAAAATTATATGTAAACCAGAGAACCCCCAACTGTAAGCTTATGTGGAATTTGTGATTATGGTTTATCACAGAAAGGATGTGCCCCAGTTCCTATGCAATTTCCCAGTTCCTATGTAACTGGTGTTTCACATTAGCATTTTGAGGCCAAGCTAGAGTTGTGAGGAGGCACACTGGAAGTCAGACGGACCACAGCTTATCTTAGCCTTCTGAGTCCACTGGTCATGATTAAGAATACCCCCCTCAGGTGGCTGGGCACTACGACATTTATAAATTCTCTGGCATGACTGGAGATGGTAACACCAAGTTTCTCTGGCTCCTATTGGAATATTAATAGTTGTGATTGCATCTACACCATAGGAATGTTGTGAGGATCCACTAGAAAGGCCTGGCAAGTGTTTGCAGTGTAACTCTCACTACTTTCACAACTGGCATGTGTACAGATTGAGAACAGACTGAATTAACAATCGCACTCACTTCCCTCCCTGATCCCGTATCAATGGTCCAACTCTGGGGAAATGAGAATCAGCTGCTTGTCAGCCTTGTGGACTCTGGGGGTCTGGAGGAGGCTCATCCTGCTTCATGCAGACAACGGTTCTGAGGCCCAACAATCAGACTTGATACCTACAGCCACCAGCAGAGTGAGCTTACCACATAGAGCTTTCGCCAGATGACGGCCCACTCTCGCAAAGTGTTCGTGAGCTCCTGCACCAGGGGCAGCTCCCCAGGAATCACCGTCTCATGCTGCCTACAGAGAACCAAATGGATGCACTTTACTAGGCATGCTAGGAGCTCCCTTTCAGGTAACATAGTTCAGAGAACTTGAACACATTATAAACATGAGAGAAAACACAGGCCGTTTAGAACAGCTTAGTCTACAAACTAAGATTTTGCATGGCATTCACTGAGCCCAATCTCTGCTTCCCCATCCTAATTGTCTCTGGGAGCCCCAGTGACCAGGTCAGGCTGACTAAGCTAGTTTCCATAGGCAGTTGCCTCTTGATAGAGAAGTATAGGGTATGTGACCTCACCCCATGGCCTGTTGGCAGGACTGACCATGCCCTCTTCTGGAAGGGACTGAGCTTTCTTCTCGTCTCCTGCTTCCCAGCATGCAAAGTAAGGAGACACCACCGGCCGCACTCACAAAGTAGATTTACACTGTATTTACTCACAATTTGCACATGAACACACAAACACAGATGCAGGAGTAGGTGCGAATGTGAAGTTCAGGTACAGTAAGGAAGCATGTTAGGATAAACACAACTCACGGAACATCTGTTGCAAACTAACTATGAAAAGTTACAGATGGCTCCGGCTTATGGGACTCTGGTTTTGCAAGTTTACAATGGCTGTGATATGCACACTTAGAACTACTTGTTTTTCACTTTTAGCAGTGTTCAATAAATTACAGGATTTTGTGCCACTTTATCTTAAGGAAGCTTTGTGACAGATGATTGTGTCCAACTATAGGCTGATATAAGTGTTTTGAGGGCACTGGAAGCAGTAGGCTACACTATGTTTCATAAATTAGGTGGGGTAAATACACTTCTTCTTGCCTTCTTTATTTTAGTGTAGATTAATTATATAAAATGATGAGCTTTACTACAACATTGTCTTAGGATATTTTTTAAAGATTTAAAAAATTTTATGCTGGGTGTGGTGGTGCACACCTTTAATCCCAGTACTTGGAAGGCAGAGACAGGCAGATCTCTGTGAGTTCAAGGCCAGCCCAGTCTACATAGCAAGTTCCAGGCGAGCTGGGGCTACAAGGAGACCCTGTCTCAAGAAAACAAAAAAAAAATTTTTTAATGTGTATAAATGTCGGCCTGCATGAATGTCTGTGCACCACGTGCATGCCTGATATCCATGGAGGCCAGAAGAGGGGGTCAGAATCCTTGGGACTGCAATTACAGGTAGGTGTGAGCCACCATGAGATTTCTGGGAGCTGAACCCCAGTCCTTTTCAAGATTGGCCAGTGCTTTTAACTGCTGGGCCATCACTCTAGCCCCAACTTAACTATATTTTTAACTCCAGTGGGTTTATCAGGATGTAACCTGTCTGAACAGCATAGCTAGCTGGGCGTCCTGCCTTTCATCTGCAGCTCCAGTTAGAACATGACTCCCACTCTACCTTCCCACCAGTGTGACAAGTGACACTGGGAGGCCGCCCAGGAATGGTCCGCTGGAAAGAGGAGGATGAGACCTCACTCTCGGTGTTCCTCAGAAGAACTCTGAGAGCTTTTCTTAAAATGAGGGTGCTGCACTTAGAACTGCTCAAAAAATGTTCTTTCTAGGTTAGAGGCTCTGAGATTCTGGGACCAGCTTCCCTGTCCCCATGGACATTATTTCTCAGCTCTTTGAGAACTCAGCTGCTGCTCTCTCCTACTTTGAGTATCTCACTTTCCTACCAAAAAGCAGTAGTTTCTAAGACAAATGATAGAACAAAGCAAAAATGAGAGGATTTTCTCTCTCTCCACAGCACATTCCCACCCACTGCTTCACTAGAATCCACATCAAGCTCACGACAAGTGTTTTCTCCAAAATGCTGTGAAAAACCTAAGGTGTACTTGCAGCTAAATGCTGCTGTATTCAAGGTTCAAAGCTGAAGAGCACAGGCTGATGTCACCCCTCGACTGGTGTTCATGTGGACCTCATGTGCACATAGTGTAAACGTGAGTGCGCAGTCAATAACTCCAATAGGGAGTTGTCTTTACTATTCCAGGGAGGGAAAAGTACAGAAAGAGAGGGTAGAGGGAGGATTTACAAGAAGGAAGCATTTTCACCCACTGCTCCCTCACAGCAGGCAAGCAGAACCTAAGAGGTGAGATGATATCAGGGTGCAGGGAATTCTTTCACAATATTCTTGAATCCAGTCTTTCTGAACTAGAACTTACCCTCGGTCTTCCACAGTTGCCTCTTTCAAGTGGATATATGTCTCAGGGAAAATACCCTACACAGAGAGAAGAATTTTAGTTACACAGCCAAAAAATATGTTCCAAAGTCAAGAGAATGAATACGAAGGAATGACTGTGAACATCTTGACAGAAGGAAATTCCCCACTTGAGTTTGCAGCACACTGAGTTATGCTGACTGGTTACCTCTCAACAAAGACAGAATGGAGACACTGGAATAGGAGAAACTTGGGGCTTAGGGTGCATAGATGCTTTGAAAAGAAGGAGCCAAAAATGTCCAATGGCTCAGCTCAGAGTTCTAACAATGGCAAGGGATGGGATGCTTTGATTAAATGACCCCTCGTGAGTGAGACAGAGCACATAAATGTTAGTGGTTTTCTAAGTAATTTCTATCAGCGCTTTCACTGAAGACAAAATGCAAATCAATATTAGTTGCCTGATTATTTTCATCATTTTACAGTCTCAAATTGGTTTCCCTTCAATAACCTGAAGAGGCAATTCAATATCAATCAGTATTGTGACATTGCCCCCTAGGGAAAATAAGAACAACCCAAAGAAAACAACTTGAAACCACTCGGTAAAACTAGAGAGTGGCTGCTGAGATCTACCGGCAGGAAGAAACCCACTCATGAGTTTCTGTAAATACCAAAAGCTCCCCGTTTTCTTGCACAATACTCTCATCAGCTGAGATACAAGAAGCCCACTGGAGAAGGCAGCACATCTGTGCTGTCCGCAGCTTCCATGGCAGAGCAGATGAGCCAGCTGCCACCCTGGCTCAGTTACTCCACCCTCCCTGCTCAAGTTGGCATGAACTCCACGGATATTACATGTTAGCGATGACTGACAACAAAGAAGTGGGGGGGGGGGGTTATCCAATGGTTCAAGATGTGTGTGTGCACCCTGTGACCCTTAACAGGACAGGATGCCAGTGAAAGTCATAGGGGTGGCTCTCATGGCATTTTGTGCACTCATTTATACAAAACTCTCTCTTTTCATCCTCTGCCAATAAAGCAGGAAACAGCCCCAACACTAGGGATTAAGCTGATCTCAGCTTGAGTGATGACAGAGGGGGTCCTGCAACTGCTTCAGGCAGAAGCAAAAGGGCCATCTCTTCAACAGGCAGAGAGGACCAGAGAAACCACACACCTTCTCCTTTTCAGTTGGAGACAGGTGTGATGGGTGATATATTAATGAGAATGTGCTATTCAAATCCCTTTGATAAGACTGAGCACCCAGGCAGGGCAGCCTTGAGTTCCTTGATCTCACGTACACAGGATACAGAGTGATTTGGGAAAGCTGATTAAACAGTAATAAAAGCCAACAAAATTTTAATGTAAAACGGAAGACGGGACCACTGTTGACATTTGAAAGAGGAGCTATGTGGAGATGACAGAAAGGCAACAGTAATTATTAATCAGCTACATGCCAGGCACGATTATGAGGGTCTTCAGATACTCAGTTTGCATTTGTCCTCACAATGTTCTTTTACTGTAGTGTCAATCCAAGATCTGTGTTTGCCCTGTCCCCTTCTTATTTCAGAATGTGCTCACATAGAGAACTGGGTCATTTTGAGATGGGGTCTCCCTGTTGCCCCAGCTGGTCTGGAACATGTAGACCAGGCTGGCCTTGATCTCACAGAGATCTGCCTGCCTCTGCCTCCCAAGAGCTAGGATTAAAGGGGTGTACCAGCACACCCAGCCTTAGCTAGAGAATTTTTATGTGCAATACATTTTATGTGTTTTTCTTTTCAACTTTAATACATTTTATTAAAAATATTTGGACGTTTTCTCACCATTCAAACTATTTGGAAGCAGTGGTATTTTTACATGTTTTTAACTAATTCAATGACACACTGAATAGTTATCTATATTCATGGGTGGGGTACAATGATATTTCAGCACATATATGGTACTTGCCACCAAGCCTGAGCCCCCAGGACCCACATAGGAAAAGGAGAGAATTGACCCTGCAAGTTGTCGTCTGACTTCCATGGCATGTGTATGACCACACACATATACACACCTAATAAATAAATAAAGTAAGTAAAAAATACAGAATTATGTAGTTGTCACAGATTTAAAATAAGATATGACACTGTTGAGGCTGAGTATGTAGCTCCATGGTAGAACATGCATTTAGGATGTGGGAGGTTTAATCTCAGGAACTAAAGGGATAAATAGCAAAACAAATTAAAAAAACAAATGTAACAGTGCTAATCCAAAGAAAAATCCCAGCGGAAATTTTTACATCAAGAAGGTAAAGTCCTGTTTAACAATCTGCATTTATAATCTGGTGACCACTTCCTCCTAGTCACTGGGAATCGGCCAAGATAGAAGTACTCAGAAATATAAACAAATAGTGACTTTGAGACATTGGTGTTGACCATAAGCAGATAACTGACACAGGTGTGCATACACAAGGACACTGACATGGAGAAAACACTGCCTCCTCACCATCCCGCCTGTCATTTCTGGCATTATCATCTGCAGCAGCATCTGCAGTGCTGTGATGGCTTCTGGCTATTCACAGTCACTTAGTCACCCTGGTAAATGTAGTGCCTTTCCCAGACCACTATGGCACACAGAAACCGGGGGAAACCTGGGTCCTATATCTCTAATGTACCACCTTCTCCTTCAGTTCTGCCTTTCCATTCTCAACACAGTCTACTCACAAGTAAAAAAATAAACTAATGATTGTCTATTTATCCTGTCCACACTCCCACAATCCTGCCAGGATCAGTCAGTCAGTTCCTTCAAAGGTCTAGCTATTATCAATTTGCAAAACCACTAGCTCCTTTTATGGGGAATCCAAATGGCTAGGTTGGCTTTTAAATGACACCAACAATTTCCATGGAAACAATAGGCCTTTCAAAAGCTCTTCCCCTAGGACAGGAAGAGGAGGGACAGTGAGGAGGGCGCGGCTACAGAGCTGGCTCTCTTAATGAAAGGGTGTCAAAACTGAGCAACATTCAAGACCAATGACTTTAATTCCATCTATTTTTCTTGGATTTCTGCACAGAAAGATAATTTAGTTAAAAAAAAAAAAATCACATCAATGCCCAGGCCTTGTCTGTGTCATATGGGTGTGTTTGAGTTTTTCTTTATCAAGGGAATGAGGAGCTCTTTCTGAAATATTTTTTCCCAAAAGGTGAAGTTTTAAGCTTAAAGGTTCTAAAGAATACTTTAATATATACAGCAGTATTACAGACAAATGCAGAGTTCAGATGCTGATGAGTCTGCCCAGGATTTCAGGTAGACAACAGACATGACTAGCTAGATGGATTCAGATAAATTAGGAAAGCATAGGACACCTTAGAAACCAAGCTCTTTCACAACAGAATGAATCCTTATACTGTTTGGTGTTCTGGGACTTTATTTAATGTAGCAATCTAGTTTTTTTGTCATTGTTACAGTGGGGTGATAGTTACTTGGGATCAAACTCAGGGCCTTGTGTATGCTCGGCAAGTATCCACCACTGATATACAGCCCTAACCTTTTATAAATGTGGAGACAAGGTCCCAATAAGTTACTCAGGTTGGCCTCAAACTCACTTTGTAGCCCTAGGCCTAGAATTTATGATAATACTCTGGTCTCAGCCTCCTGTATCTGGAATAACAGGTGTACACCACCAGGCTCAGCTGTTTTTTATATTTCATATGACTTTGTCTAAGAAAGTTATTTGTTCAATTTTTAAAATATTAATTTACAAAAGAAAAGGATTGGGAATTAAGTGATCTATTTGTCTCTAACAAATTCAGAACAAAGTTGTTAACGTGTGTCGGGGGGGTCATGTATACTACAGCTTCTGTGGGGGTCAGAGGACAACTTCTAGAAGTTGGTTCTCTCCTTCTACTGTGGGATCTGGGGATCAAATTCAGGTCCTTCAGTTTGTATGGAAAGTGCTTTCACCTGCCGAGCCATCCTGCCAACTCAAAGTTGTTAACTCTTACTCTGCTCTGAAATAATTTCCACTTTGACAACTGAATAAAAGTAGAGCCTAACAGGACTAAATCCACACCCATGGGAGTGGGCATGCCAGCACCAGCTTCCTGAGGCTCTCTCTAATACTTCTACACTCTTGTCTTTCCAGTGTGTCTGCCCTCTGTACAGTGTCTACTACAAGATGAAGGATGTTGAAGTCAGCAAGAGGTGAAGACAGTTTGTTTGGAAATGATACATGGCAGAGAACTCTTGGGCTTCCCTGGGGGACCTGGTACCTGTAGGTACAGCAACAGTCTTTTGTTTTGTTAGATCATTAAATTATCAAAGTGAATAAAATGTGTGTATCTACAACTGTGCAAATACTGTGTGACTAAAGAATCAACTCCAGCCATCCTTGCTCTTAGGTTTGCATGGTCTCTACCTTATAGTAAGGTATTTTGAGGCCCTGGGCTCTTTTGACATTTGGGTATTCAATACCAGCCTACCTGTATGAGATCACATCTGGCCCATGATGTGGTAAGAAGAGAAAGAACTTGGGTTTTAATCCCACCTTCCCTGTTGATAAATTCAAAAGTGTTTTTCTCTCTCTTTTGCTATTGGTACATGGGCTAGCTGTGAAATAAGAGCCTATCAACTGGGCTCTTTCAGAAGAAAGTGCTGACATATTATACTGCCCCAGCAAGCTGCATCAAAGGAAAAGTGCTGACCAGGTCTAAAACAAATGAGGAGGGTATTAACAGAACTAATAGACTGTCTTCAGCTTGATGACTAGTGACTCTGACACTGGGGGAGAGAGTCAGCCAGCCAGGTCAGGATTTCCCAAACTCTGCCCCTGATGAATCCTAAGAAACATATTTTTATGGCGGCTTGGGATGTTCCATAAAACAATAAAACCCACAAACTACACAAATATTAATATCTAAGGCACACATGTTGTGAGGTTCTCTGTTTCTGTTTTATTTTCTGTAACATGTTGGCTATAATCTACTAAAATGATTCGGTGATGTGTACTGGGGTTGTGAGCCTCATAGTTTGAAAATAATGGAAAGAACTGGGTAACAGATCCCACAGTTCTGGGTTTGAGCATTAGAAGAGAAGGATACAGGGAGAAGTGGGTTCTGCCCCGTCCTGTATGACAGAGGTCCTTTAGAGCCCTTGTTAAACCTCAGGGGCAGGTGACAGGAAGTCAGGAAACTTTTCTTGCATCAGTTGATGGGAAAAAGTCCATGGGACATACACTGTTCCTCTAGAGCTCCGAGGTCGAGAGTATTTGTTTTCAGATCAAAGGAAGGGCCTTCAAGAAGAAAGCAAACTAGCTTTAGAGACGGTAGATAAAGAGACCAACCAGCCCAACATAAAACTAGTAGACAGAGTTCAAATATATTTTAAAAACAGAATCAGAGTGAGAGAGATGGCTCAGCTGCCTGCCACCAAGCTCAAGAACCTGTGTTTAACCCCTGGGACCACGGGATGGAAGGAAAAGCCGGAGTCTCAAAGTTGTAGCCTCACTCCACATGCACACCATGGTACAACTGTACACACACAGGAGTGAATGGATAAATAAATAAATAAATAAATAGGTGTGATTAAAAATTTTTACATGACAAATAAGCTATTACCTTCTTAGCTTTGTTCTGGAGAGTATATCCTCTGTACCAGCCTGTAGGAGTAAGAGAACAAGAAACATCTTATTTATGCTTTCTGGGATTACAAAAGACAACAGTAACACACATTTACATGTTCTGTCATCTATACTGGGATGGAAACGAGGAATAATTAGCAGATAGAACATTAGAATGTGAATCATTTGAGTTTGTCTTCATACAATAAAGGTTCTATTTTAGAGCTATATTATCTTAATAACTATAGGATTTAAAACTCATCTAGAAATAATACCATTTTTACTCCTTTGGAGAAAGGATACAACACAAGGCAGAAGAAGTCACCCCAGTGTGTGTGTGTGTGTGTGTGTGTGTGTGTGTGTGTGTATATATATATATATATTTTTTTTTTTTTTTTTTTTAAAGACAGTGTCTCTCTGTAGCCCCAGCTAGCCTAGAACTCACTTTGTATACCAGGCTGGCCTTGATCTCACAGAGATCCATCTGCCTCTGCCTCCTGAGTCCTGGGACTAATGGGATGTGCCATCATGTGGAGCTAAGCTGAACCTCCTAACACCTTATTACAATAGTCAGTCAATGAATGACTTTGCACGCATAAACACGGACTTTCTTCATATACATATGCATGTATGTCTATGTACATACTTTCTATGAGCTACATTATAATATTAAAATAGGTATTTCAGGGCTGGGAAGATGACTCAGTACAGAGGTACTTGCTGTGCAAGCATGAAGACCCGAGTTCTGGCCTTCAGCATCTCCATAAAAGCAAGGGAGAGTACCTGTATCCCACCACTGGAAAGAGGAAATAGGAGGATCCCAGGGGCTCACTGGCCACCCAGCATCGCTGAAATGGAGAGTTCCAGGTTCAGTGAGAGATCCTGACTCAAAGAATAAGATGGAGGGCCACACAGGAAGACACCTGACATGAATCTCTGATCTCCATGTGGCACTCACACATATGTATGTGCACCCACAGACACCACACACACAGAGTTACTTTAAAAATAAAATATTCTGCACTGTCCTGCACTCCCCAAGTCAAGAATCACTACTGTAGGTCAATTTTTGATTGAAGTAACAAACTCTATGTGAATATTCGCAGAAAGGAAATTCAAACAGATAATAAAGCAACATCTTAAGTATCCTTGCCAAAGTGGCCTGCATTTTGTGAGACCTTCAGAAAATAAGACTTTATTGTACTGTGATTATTCCCTGAGGCTTAAGTAAAGGCTTTGATTTGTTTATTATTTGAGATAAGGTTCCATTATACCACCCTAGTTGGCCTCAAACTCACAACAATCCTCCTGTCTCAGCCTCTCAATTACAGAGATAATAAGCATGTATCATCATATGTGACTTCTTTTTAAAAAAAAAAAACCAACAAGACATTTACCCACAGGTATTTTCTGACCCTTCATCTTAAGAGTATACAATTTAATGTGTGCATAAACAAATTTTTTTTTTTTTAGCTCAAAGACAGTTTTATTAGTGTTTAAGAGAAAAACACTCAGGGCAAGCAAGCTATAAATCTCAGCAGCGGCTCAGGAGGAGAATGGAGGGGAGAAGGAAGAAGCCATCCTTTGAGTTAAGACAGCATGACAGTCCGCCCCACGGCAGCAGGCAGGCAGATGGTGGGATGAAGGCTTTAGAGAAAGAGTAACATAGCCCAAGGTACCAGAAAAGGTATAAGTTCTGGCTAGTTGACAAGGAAGGAAGGGAGGGAATAAAGTCTGGGTTTGGGTTTGGTTCGGAGTGAGACCCAGCAGAACAAACGAGAGACTCCAGGTTGGGAATTTACAGGATATTAGAAAAGCTGTGTCTTAGGAAAGTAGACAGACCCAACAAACCTTATGGTCGCTTGCAGGAACTGCCAACAAATATTTTATATCAAAATTACTAAACAGCATGCAAAGTTTCTCCCGTGCCCATCATCAAAGGCATCAGGATGTCAGTGGCCATCTTGCCTCAGGAAACCCGACTGCAAATAGCACCTGCGTGTGAGGTAGCCACAGGCAAACAGAGACTGCATGCAAACCATAGTGAGAACTGCATGGCCCAGAGGGTAACAGAGCCATCTCATTTTCCCTCCATCAGAAATCAACCAAAAAACAGTCTCAGAATCTATGTTTTACATTTGAGTAGAAAACTGAGTTGGCCTCTTTGGGTGTAGATTCGACAAAACTTTTACAAATTGTAAATTGTAAAGAGCTTTGCTATGTTTTGCAAGGAGAGGTGCAGGACTTTGCTGTAGCTTATGGCCTGTATCAAGACTACAGAGTTGAGAGAAGAATCTCTCAACAGTAAACACTAGCCCCAATTCCGAAAGCCACAGTGAGGGCAATCCAAACAGGCAGAACTATAAGTTAAACAACCCTTCCTGGGGCTCAAGGGTCTGCACCCATCTGTACGTGCCTGCTTGGTTCTGATAGGATGTGAATAATATTTTTTTTGCATGAATGGCCGCCTTCAGCATCACCCGGATCCAAGGGCAGGGCTGGAGGCCAAGCAGTTTTCATCCTTCAAGCCCTGTAAAACTAAGAAGTGAAAATATAAACTCTGATCCACTTTCTGAATTGGAATTCATCTGCACTTCTGTAAACGGTGTTTTGCACAGCCATTCATCATAAAATTATGCCTTCTAAACCTGTCATCTTGGAAAAAAAAAAAAAAAAAAAAAACCTTTCCTTATAACCTCCTAGCTTTTCTCTAGAATCAGGCATGTGTATGACTGCTAGGGGAAGGCACCAAAATCGTCAGGCTAGACTCATCAACGCGAACGCTCATCCTCCTTGGCACCGGGCACTGTAAGAACAGTGTTTGTATCTGGGATTTCAATCACATTCTTAACTGTCAGAGCTTCACAAATTCAACTGCTAATAATCCCAAAGGGACTGGTCACAGCTCAGGCATGCGTCTGCTATTTCTGCATCAAACAGGGTTGAAATACAGGCAAGAACACCATTCTCCAATGAAATCCCCAATATTTAAAGTTAGATGACTATAATTAAATAGTTGTTGTCAGGCTTCGGGACACATTGTGATGCCAAGAGGCAGTGAGGAAGCAGCTTGTAGCCAAGCAGTGAACAGGTAAGCGTGAACCGGCTGCTGTGCTCCTTATCTATCATGGAGATGCAATGAGGGGACCGGTGGGGGATGGGCAGTTCAGAGAGAGACTCTTATTTACATTTCAGTGAAATGGGGCTCAAAAAATTTTTCACGGGGGCTGGAGAGAGGGCTCAGTGGATAAGAGCACTGGTTGCTCTTCCTGAGGACCTGGGTTGGTTCCTAGCATGCATATGCCAGCTATTAACTGTCAGTAACTCCAGTTCCAGGAGATTCGATGCCCTCTTTTGGTCTCCATGGGCATTGAAGGACATGGGTACATTTGTATACATGCAGGCAAAACACTAAAACATATAAAGTAAATAGAAATAAGTTTACAGTAACTATGTAGAATAAGTTGCATTACAGTTGGTAAGACGTCCTTTCTGTTTCCCTGATCTGGAAAAAAACCTGTCTCTTCTGATTTGAAACTACTGATGCCCCTAAAGCCACCGTCAAATGTGCTCACATTATCTAGGTTCTTACAATCTCTATCAGTCAAGACTCTATCATGCCCCCATTTCATTTCACCAGTCCCAGGGACAGTCCTTTGAACTCCAATACTCTCTGGCTTAACAGGTGGCACCTAACAGATACTCTACCTGGTTCTTCTCCCTCTATATGCAGTCTGTCAACAAACATTAAGAGGTAACCTAAGCATCATGGTGCAGTTAGAGCAAGTAGTATCTCATAGATTATACATTGATGTTTACACACACACACACATACACACACACCATGAACTGAGAATGACTGAACTAAGTAGAGGGGTTCAAAGAGAGTAAAACGCAGCATCCGGTGTTGGGATATTGGATTCGGTACAATGATTAAAGATGTATCAGTCTGAGAAGCCAATAGGAACCAAGGCATGAAAACATCTGAGAAAAAGAAACATCCAGAGATGGATGAAATCAAGGAGGAGAAATCAACGAGGCAAGAACTCTGTCCAAAGACAAAAGGAGCTCGGTGTGAGAGAGAGGCAGGGAGGGGGGATCATGAAGGTGAAAGGCACGTGTCATTCTCTACTCTGGACACCCATTTGATTTGTCAGGGAAATGTTAAAACTACTGCTGCCTGTACCACATCTCCAAACATTCTCATTTAATCAGGTCCAGACTTTGAGCTTCTCAAAAGATCCCTGGTGATGCTAACACACAGGCAGGATTGTCACCCCAGGCAAAAGTGCTATGTACCCTGAGAAATCTGTTTTAATCTGAGTATAACCGCACCCAGTGGAGCCCATGAGGTGGGGGGGTGCGGGGGGGGAGTTAGATGTCATTATGTCTCATGCTGTTTAAAAATATCTTATTTCTCTTATTTTTATTTTTTATGTGTATGAGTGTACTTCCTGCATGTGTCTAAGTGCACCTATGTCATGCATTGCCTGTGGATGTCAGAAGGCATTGGATCCCCTGGAACTGGAGTTACAGACAGTTGTTAGTCACCACGTGGGTGCTAGGAATCGAACCTGGGTCCTCTGCAAGAGTGAGCAGTCAGTGTTCTCTCCAGTCCCTATGTCTCATGCTTTTAAAGGAGCATGCTGGATGGTATATGAGAATGGACTGGAGGAGATTAAGATATCGTGGAAGAAGACAGAGACTGGCAGCTGCTTTCAAATGGAAAATGATGGAAAGACTTGTGATATATTTATAGGCAGCAAGAGTTGTTTATGACTTTACTGACAAGGAATGGGGGAAGGAGGGAGTTTGGATCTCCCGCTTATGCAAATAGGTGCACAATGCTATTCTATGGTAAAGGAAAACGTTGAAAAGGAAAACTTTGGGGAATGAGAAAGTATGGTGGGCAGGAGTGCAGTGAGCCTTTGGCTTCCCTCCCCAGACAACTGAGTGCAACAGGCAAGAGGTAGAGTGGGAAGGTTGGGAGGGAACCCAGAGGGCCAAAGGCATGGCAGCTCAGAGCCCAGGTTGAATCAATAAATATTTAATAGCTGACCATGTTAAAAAGAGGAAAACACTTCGGTCATAAACTTTGGGTATGAAACAGAAGTCAGTCCATAGAGAATCAAGATAATAATAATAATAACGATAATAATAATCCCACTGGCATAAAGTGGACTAGCAGGTAAAACGAATTTTGGCAACAGAAATATAAACAGTGCTCATTAATGGGGGCTGGGAATTGTGTGGCAGAAAGCACCATGGAACTTTATGGAGTGAACTACACCAGCTATATTCACTTGATGAAACATAATAATTTATCTAAGATGAGCCTGTGTAAGTTTTGCCACAATTCCTTTAAACATGAAAAAGGAAAGGAAGGAAGAAAACTATCAAGTACATATTACTCTCTAATCACCTCAAACTAAAACAGAATGCCATCTCTCAAATATGGCTGAAAATCCTTGTTTGGAATTGCAGTCAAGTATTTAAAAAAAAAAACCTACAGAAATATTTCTTCGTGGGTTTGTCTTGTGTCTTCTGAAAGACATTATTCATCCTAACTGCTCCTAGCATGCTCCAAAACTGACTCTGAACGAGTTTTTGCTATTTCTAAATGTTTAAGCACAGACCGACTGGCAATTCATTTACTCAATCAACAGTTAACACTAGGAAATCAAGACACAGTGTGTTCCTTTGCCCTAAATTTTACTTTATAATGGAAAGGAAAAGAGAATACATAAATACAAAGTGTATAAACTAAATTTCATACAAGGATACAAACTATGAAGGGGTGAAAGGGTAGCGTGGAGAAGGCTAACTTCAGCAGAGCTTCTCACGACAGTGTGGTTAGAAACCCTCTCTGAGGAGGGTCATCTAAGCTGAGGTTTGCATGACTCATGTGCCCGTTCATTCATTATACATAAAAACGCTTATTGAACACAAGTGTGTCAGACATTGTCTTCAAGAAGGAAGGAAACAGATCCATAAACAAGTAACCAAATACAAAAGGGCCTTTAATGGTACTGCTTGGAGACTCTGATGCACAAAAGAGAGTTATGAATACGCTACAGACTCAGAGGCAATTACTGGGGAATGCTGAAGGCTTCTTGGGCAATGAAAGCACCATTAGATGTTTAAGTTATAGAAGGTTCCATAAAAGCATCTTTTATTTTGTCATCACAAGATAAATGTGTTTTCCTGTTCACATACATATAAAAGATCAATAAATTATGCTTATCCCCTCAGAAATTAAAGGCTGGGAGCAGGGAGGGGATTTCTGTTTATAGCACCCACATGACACACAAGGCGGAGGCTTCCAGAGAAGGAGCAGGTGCTAAATCCTATTGTTTTTCCTTTAAGGGGCTGGTGGCTTAATTAGCAGGAAGTCAAAGGTTGCACCCCTGTGGACCAGGTAAAAGCTGTCAGGTTTCCAGAACCAGAACATGCCCACCCATCCCCACTGATCTGTCTTTCAAACAGAAGCCTGCAGAGCCTCAAGGAAGCTGGACAGAGCTGGGTACATGTCCTCTCTCACAGGACTGAGAAAGGCTCAGTATGAAATCTCTCCTTACACAGGACAGTGGTCCAGTGGTAGGGTTCCTTCACCCATGAGGAACACCCTCCATCCCGCCTGGAGCATACCCCCACCCCTGCCGCTTCCCAGAACCCTGAGACCCAGCTGTTAACATATGAACACACTAAGCACCTCGCTGGGCTTTGCAAATAAACTCCAAGGCAAAATGTCAAAGGATTCAAAAATATAAAGGACAATTCCATTCTTTAGTTCCTTTTAGTGGGGTAACTGAGTCTTTGAGGAAATAAAGCTAATGATGGAAGTTTGAGCTTAAAGACCCAGAGCATCTGAAATCTTTCCAAAAAACAAAAACAAAAAAAAAACAAAAAACAAAAAAACAAAACAAAAAGGAAACAAATAATTAAAGAGGACTTTCCAGGGTAAAGTGCAACTGAGTGTGTAGACACAGGTCTTCCACATAACAACACATAGTTTTTTCTTTCCTGGGCATCTAGCTGTTTCCATGTCTTTGCTTAGAGGGCAACAAACCGACACCCAGGACACAGTCCTTCGGCTGAGGGGAGCTTAGTTAGTCCTTAGTCCTATCAGCATGAGACACATCATCTACACAGGAAAGAGAAAGATGTGGCTTTCAACTTTTATTTTATTGTGTTTCTATTTAAGACAGGCTCTCGTGTAGCCTAGACTGGCTTCAAACTTGCTGTGTAGTTGAGGAGAACCTTGAACTGATCCTCCTGCTTCAGTTTCCCGACTGCTATGATTACAGGTATGCACTACCACAACCAGCTTCGACTTTTATTTAATTAAAAGTGTTCTTTAATAATTTCATACATGTATATAATACACTCTGATTGCTTTTGCCCAAGCAATATTTATTTCTTTATTACTGCCCTTTTTTGGGAGTGGTGTTGTTTTGAGACAGGGTCTCCCTGTAGCACCTATTGGCCTGGAATTACTGTGTAGACCAGACTGGCCTCCATCTCACAAAGATCCGTCTGTCTCTGACTCCAGAGTGCTGGTAGTAAAGGTATGCACCACGATGCCCCAGTTCTCCACTTTTATTTTTTAAGAAATAGAAAAGGATCCTTGATTGTAGAGCCTGGCATCTATAAGGCACTCAATAAACATTTGAAGAATATATTAATGAGAAAGTGAGACTTCTTTGGCCTAGGTCTCTAGTGGCAAAGTGTAGAGCAGATTGTCGGAGGCAGTGTGAAATGAAATCTGAGCCCACAAGACAGAATCCAATGTAAGGAGGTGGCTAGAGTTGGCAGGAGCTCCTGCTCACTGAGAGGAAAACACATCTGGGATCTGTAGGCCTCTGACAATGTAATGTAATAAAAATCTTCAATCACCTAAAAAAAGATCACACACACATCCTTTTATTTTTAAAGAACACTATCCCATAAAATCTAACTCTGGCTAAAAATGCTAAGGGGGTCTCATCTGGTTGCCTAGGATAGATGGTAATAGAAATCAGAGATTTCTCTTTTCAACTAGAAAGGACCTCCACAGACAGAATTCTTAACAGACTAAAAATGAATCTACCATTTGACCCGGTTATACCACTCCTTGGCATATACACAAAGGACTCATCCTATTACAGAGATACTTGTACATCCATGTTTGTTGCTGCTCTTTTCACAATACTTAAGAGACGAAGCAACCTAAGTGTCCCTCAAGTGACAAGTAGATAATGAAAATGTGGTACACTTATACAATGGAGTTCTACTCAGCGGTAAAGAAAGATGAAATCATGACACTTGCAGGTAGAAGGATGGAACTAGAAACTGTTTTACTAAGTGAAGTAACACAGACTCAAAAAAACTAACGATGTATATTCTCTCTCATTTGTGGATCTTGGCACCAGTTCCTTATATGTGAGTTTGTATCCCGATGTAACTTTAGAAATCAGGATAATGGAAAGGAACCAGGGAGGTAAAGGGAAAGAAGGAACCTGAGAGAGAATAGTAGAGACAGGTACTGCTAAGGGAGAAATACATAAAATGAGGGTGTTTAAATAGGAGGTGAAGGAGGGTATACAAGGAACTATGGGGATAAAGAGAAATAAGGAGCTTAAGAGAGGTGGGGTCATCGGAGGCTGGTGTTATCTAGGGAGAAATGGGGACACTTTAAATGGGGAAGTCATGGGAGGGAGGGTTAGATGGGAGAGAGAGAGAGAGAGAGAGAGAGAGAGAGAGAGAGAGAGAGAGAGAGAGAAATAATGCCTAGCTAGTGTAAAACACCAGAGGGAATCATATTAGTCTAATACCCTACTGAAAAATCCCACATACAATATCTCTACATGAGTTCATGTGCATAGCTGAAGGCTCCATCACAAGAAATAGTGCCAACAGGAGAAACCTTACTTTGAGTTGCTGGCCAGGGTGGTCCAAGAGACTCTCTCTACACAAGCTATTGCCATAGTCCTTAATTGTCTCCCAGAACTTGAAGGTTGAGGCCCTATTGCTGAAGACAAGACATACTTTGGACACAGGATTTGGAGAATGGAGCTGGAACTGACCTGGAAGCCACCTCTCCTAAAGGCTAGCTCTCATAGCTCTGGAGAGCACTATGCAAGCTGTTAAGAGACAACATCAATTGATGATCCAGCACCAGTTTCATTACCAAATAACCACATCAATGACCGGCACAACATATGACACTGGTGCAGTAGTGGCACTTTTATCTTGGGGGCAATTAATTGCTACCTAATTGGACTTAAAGCCCACTCAATGGGAGGAAACTCATGTATGGTACTATATGGTTATAGTATAGTATAGTATAGTATAGTACAGTACAGTGTAGTACAGTATAGTATAGTATATGGTACTATAATCATAGTCAAATATAAATGGCTGAAGAGGTCATAGATCTTAGAAAAATTCCCAATCTGTCACATCCCTGGGCTAATATAACCTCTTACTAAGGGCAAAATATGTATCCTTATATTTACAGTCAAGTATCCCAGTCACCATTCATCAAAGAAGCTTCTGTTGCACCAGAGACTACCACAGAGTACCATAGCTGGTCACACACAGACATTGTCTGTGAGTGCCCAAGCCTAAGCAGCACACCTACAATGCAACTTCTATATCTAAGGCTCATGCAACATAGAACAAGAGTAAAGAGGACACTAATGAATCTCTCAACTCTCATTAATGAAGCTCCTTTATACAACAGAAGACCAGGAACACAAAAGGTCACAAATAGCCAAGCATGGAGATTAGGAGTCTGAAGAGTGTGGGTCCCTGGACAGGACTCCTATATTAAGTTTCACTCACCCAGGGTTCAGGGACCATTGGGGAAGAGGGAGTGGAAAGACTGTAAGAGCCAGGGAGGAGGTGCATGACCATATGGAAAAAGAATCCTACAAACTCCTGGGACCTTGCTTATATGAACCTACAGCAATGGTTTGGCATGCTCAAGACCCATGCAAATTCAGGCAGACAAAAACCCAGCATGGAACTGGGGAGATGGGCAGCAGACCCCAATCTTTGCTGAAGAAATATTGGCAGCTGAGTACTGTTAGGTGAAGAAGACCTAATCTTCTTAAAGCAAAGGATTCTGGATAGGTGGACTAGACCTCAGGGGATGAACTTGCACTGAGGAATGTCCAGGGACACTAACTTGACACAATAGGCTTCGATACAAATGACAGAGCGTATGAATACCAGACAGTGTACGGGGCAAGGGGAAAGGGGTCTGTGGGAGGGTGCCAGTGAGGAAGGGGGTATAAAAGTGGTTAAGAGCGATTGAGATGTTTATATGAAATTCACAAAAATTCAATTTAAAAATTAAAATAACTCCACAGACAAGCAAAGGGATCTAGTCCCCGTCAGGGGTGGAAGCAGGGCCCTGTCACTGTGGAGAGATCTAAATGTGTCCACCAAGGAGAGCCTCTGTGGCTCTTCACAGAGCTTCTTCCCTGGGTGGGTAAACACTGTCACTCTAGTGTCCATTTTCCTGATCCCTAATGAATCCTGACCTCACAGTGGTCTGTTTCACAATGGGGACAAGATACCTAAAGCATTTTTTGCAAAAGTTACACACCAAAAAATGTGAATGGCCCAGCAACCAAAGGCATGTATGTAACCGGGACAGAAGGAGCCTCCTCCAGTATTTTGTGTGCTTCCCCTCTCCTTGATCCAGCCAGGATTCCTGGAGACCAAATCAGTGAGACACCGAGAGCTCCCGGGAACATGCCTTTGGAGTATTTCCGAAAAATTTTGTTTGCAGGTTCACTTGTCTGTGTGGATTCATGGTCAGCTGCTCACATGAGTCAGCTCCATGTTGTAGTTCATAATGGCAGAATGGAACGAAGGTGCCACTCAGGAAAGGGATGTAATTTCCACATGACGAGACTGGACAGATGCCTATGCCAAGTAACATATGTTAAGGATGTATTTCAGAAGCACATCAAATGAATCTTGAAAGAGAGAAATAGAAGGCATTCTCTGTTTTATAAGAACCAATCTGAGGGCCAGGGAGATAGCTCAGTTGGCAAAGTCTTTGTCACACAGCATGAGCTGCTGAGCAGGATCCACAGCTCCCACAAAAAAGCTAAGTGTAGTAGTGTGTGCTTATAATCCCAGCACCAGGGAGGAGATAGAAGGGTCCCTGGAGCTAGCTAGCCTGCCAGCATGGCCTAGTTGGTCAGTTTTAGGTCCTAGTGAGACCCTGTGTCAACAAAGTGGAAAGCTTCTGAGGAACGATGCTTGAGGTTGGGCTCTTACCTTCACATACAAGTACACACACACACACACACACACACACCAGACACAAAGATACAATCTAAAAAGAGACATTTCAGTGGGTCTACTATTTAATTAATGTTTCTCATAAACACATTCCTTAGGCCATCATCCTACATGGATGTCTTTTGAAAAACACAACTCAGGAATGAATGTCGCCAGCAGTTGTGACTGACAAGCAGGACTTAAGGTGAAGGTCAAACAGATGTGGGAAGTTACCAAGCACACTCAACAAAACACTGTCAGGCCCAATCTGCTTCCAAGGCCAATGCCAAAATGTCCGCATGCAGAATGTGCCATAAAATTCAAGCTTCTGGGCTCACTGCCATTTCTGTTTGGAAACTCAGTTGTTTCTGTAACTGGGTCACAATGACTGTATGGATTCAGAATTATAATAAACTCCCCATGAGTTGGACTAGTAGAGCAACCAAAAAGTTAGCAAATATGTGGAAGGCCCTAGTGCAACTTACACCCAGTAAATTTTTAGACATACTATTAAGTTCTGTTTTGCGCACATATGTGTGAGTGTGTGTGTGTATGTGTGTGTGCACACGCACCACTGCATGCATATGGCAGTCAAGGAACAACTTTCTAGAGTTAGTTCTCTCCTTTCACTGTGGGTTCTGGAGATCTGAACTCAGGCTGACAGGCTTGCACCATGTGATGTTTATTTAGGTTTTGTCAACTTGACACAAACTAGAGTCAAGTTGAAGATGGAACCTCAAGTGAGGAATTTTCTCCACCAGATTTGATCTGCGGGCATGTCTTAAATGCTAACTGGTATAGTGGGGCCCAGACTGCTATGGGTGGCACATCCATAGGCTAGTGGATGCCACATTAGAAAGGCAACCGAGTAAGTCAGAGAGCAGTCGGCACTGTCCATCCATGTTCCTGGCTTCAGTTCCTGGTCTGGCTTTCCTTGAAGAACTGTACAGTAAGCTCAATAAACTCTCCCCAAGGCGCTTTTGGTCATGGTGTTTATCACAACAGAAAGCAAACCATGAGTTACAGCAAGGTTTGTACCTACTGAGCCATCCTGTCAGCCTAACACTTTTTGTGATGGTTGGGACTGAATCCAAGACCTTGCGCTTGCTGGGTGAATGTCTATTTGCTAGTTTATTCTTTTGGTCTCTCTTGGCTTATGGTTATTGGACATGGCTGATCAAATGAAGAAATGAGTATTAAAGAAGGAAACAAAGGTTTCGAGGCTGCCAGTTTTTGTCATGGTCATAGGATGACAGACAATGATTACCTACACCTTCGTAGATCACATGAGCCAAGGAAGGGTTCTGATTACAGCAGCTTAGAAAAATGATTACGAAGCTTCTGCTTCAGTGTTTTGAAATATATTCTTTTTTTTTTCATGCCTTTGTCAGGAAGTTCCATCAACAGTGGCAACAAAATTCATCATCAGGTAACTTACCTGCAGTAACACCATCCGCCATTTCTATTTGCAGAGGTCTGCTTTATAAAGAAGAAACATGTACTGCTCAAGTCAGAATCTCTTCTTACTTCTTTTCATTTTACAATTAGGCATTCTTAATTAAAAAAAAAAATCAGATGGCAAAGCTCCAATGTCCAAAATGTTTTGAGCTCTGGAATGAAGTTGTCAGTGGAAAACTCCACTCCTGACCATGTCACAGTTTGAAGTACAAAATTATTTTCAGGTTATATGTAACAGGTACACATGAAACATGAATGAATTTAATGCTTTCACTTGAATCTCCAAGATATTTTATTATGTGTTGTAATATGTAAATATCCCAAAATAAAAAAATTAAAATTCTCTAGTTGTAAGTATTTTGGATAAGAGATGTTCAGCCTCCATAAGAGGATGGATTGGTTAATTCAGGTGCATTTTACTGGCCTTTTTCTATACAGAAGTAACCTGAATGCTAGGGAATCTACAAATATATATGCTTCTAATTTCTTTCAACATTTCAGGATTGCCTGTTTTCCCTAGTTCCTATCGAAGCATTTGTGCTCCCCTCTGAGTCTTTAGAAATTATCCTAAAGGGGAATCTAAATATGATCAAGCTGTATTATATGAAATGCAGATAAAGTCAATTAAAAATTTTTAATTATTCTGAATATAAAGCTTTAATCTCTACCTGTCTCTGCAGAGTTCAGAACACCTCTAACACATCATCTCACTTGGTTAGTTCCACCAAGGGCTGATTATGAATGCTAATCTGAGAGTCCCCGCTAACACCAACAACTTGTTCTCTTGAGCATGTGAGTGGCTTTATAAAGCTAAGAAGGAGTTAATCAATGGATACAAATCAACCACAGGGAACCAACTCTGGAAGAAGCCCAAACCCTTGCTTGAGGACATCTGTTCTAGAGTTCAATTAATCACAAGAGAGAAAAGCTTTGTGGCTATTGCACGCTGACAATTTACATTGATGAAGCACTATATATTTCTCTTCCAAGTTAATGACTGACCCAAATTCAAATGAATGTCACAGCACAAAGACACCTAAAGCATCTTGCTTAGGGAGGGTTAGCCTGACAACAGCGAAGCCGCCTAGTTTAACGAGGTCCTTCTCCATCTTCCTTTTCCCTGTGTGGCATCAGCAGCAACCGCCTCCTCTCCTCATAGCACTTGTGCATATCTGTAACTCTTTTTGCTTATTTATCTTATTAGTCTTCTCTGTCCTTCCAGGAAAACGCTATGAGAGCAGGCACCATCACTCAGATGACCACAGAATTAGAACATCTGTCCTCAGTTGGTGTATTCGGCACATGGTGGGTACTCAGAAAGCACTCCGGAATAACTAAGTGACTACAGCTCAGGTGTCCGGTGTCTCTTTCCACAAGCTCTTGGATCTAGGGTGGGAAGGAACATGACAGATGGAGCGTGGGAATCTCACTGACAAAACCTTTCATTAAGAAGCAAACGCAACACCAACCATGCACAGGAATGGTTGAAGAAGAGAGACAAGGGCACCTGCTCCAGTCCTGCAGGATTTCTATTCTTTAATTGTCCCTGAAGGCAAATAATTCTTGGGGTAAGGTCACAAAAAGACAAGGGACAAGTGATGACAGCTCTCAAATGTAGACTGTGCATGAGTGTACTGCCTGCATGTATGTAAGTGCACCCATGCAGAGTCCCTGGAACTGGAGTTATAAACAGTTGCTAGCCACCATGTGGGTGTTCGGAATAGAACCCGGGTCCTCTGCAAGAGCAGCCAGTGCTCTTAACGACTAAGTCATCTCTCCAGCCCCTTCTCAAATGTTTCAAACATGGAGCTACCATATGACACAACAGTTCCACTCCGTATATCTCCCCAAGAGAAATGAAAATACATCCATACCAAACTGGCACATGAATGTTCACATCAGTATCATTCATAATGGCTGAAAGATCTAAAGAGTTCAAATATTCAACTGATGATGAATGGACAAGCTATGGTTTGTCTCATGCAGTGAATGCTGGGCCCTGAGAAAAGGAAACAAAGTATTCATATGTACTATAATAAGGGCAAACCCTGAAAACATACTAAGCCAGAGAAGCCAGTCACAGATCACACACTCTAAGACTGCATTTATAGGAAAGGCCAAACTTGCAGAGGCAGAAAGCAGATATGTGTCTGCTGTATTCGAGGGAAAGACCGATAAATGAATGGTACAGTTTCTTTTGGAGTGCTGAAAGGAGACAGTGATTGATCATTGCCCAACTTCTTGTAGAGTATGCTTAGCAATCATTGAATTGTTGACCTTAAATGGATAAATTGTACAGTACCTGAGCTATAACTTAATAAAGCTGATGTTTCATATTACACAAAAACATATGCATTGACCAATCCATGTGCAGGCTGCCGAAGACAGAGGAACAGTAGCACCTGCCAGATGGTCATGATTTCTTCTGTCACTAGCATTCACCCCAGAATTCTGCTGAGGGCATCTTCTATATGAGGGGCCACTGCAGGTACCCAGAGATTAAGCAGGAGCCGCCACTGTGCCTCCAAACAGCCACCACTCTTGGGGAATCACTCACTGAACCACAGGCCACGGAGCAGCAGAGGAGTCCTCAGTGACACTCTGTTTGGGGTTGTAGGCTGAAAACATCTTTTAATGTCTGGGAAGACTCAAGTTCATGCCAGAAACAGCACATGGATCTGGTATGCATATCTCAAAGGCAAGGTGGGGCAGAATGGGCAGAGGGAGAGTCGCAGAGTCACCCACAGGAAGTTGCAAGATACAAAACCTGGGGCCAAGAACCAGTGCCAGTATTACTCTGGCATTCTGTCTGGCAGTGCTGTGGGTATTTCCACTTTGTTTGTTTGTTTTAAAGGACGGCTGGAGAGGAAGAGGAGGAGGAGGAGGAGGAGGAGGAGGAGGGAGTGAACACAAGTTATTACTCAGCACTTCCTGCAGGTTTCGTGTTTGCAAAGCACTCCTGCCCCGAGTCCTGAACTGCCCGAAATAATAAAAGAATTCAAGACTCACGCCAAGAACTCTAAGTACTAAGTACAAGAGCCTACCCTTGAGCATAGGGCAAGGCAGGCACTATTTAAAAATTAATCTCATAAAAGAAACACCATTGAAAAAATATAATCCAATATAATCATCTCTGTAAAACTGATGTGCCACTTGGAGGTCATGGAACTCTGTGAGCTCTCTTCTCAGTTTCCCCATCCATGCCAGGACATGTATCCAGTTTTGAAAGTATGGGCACTGGTGTCCTTCAGGATGCTAGCATTCTACGACTAACATAGCAAATACTTTATTTAACAAGAAAGCTGGCTTCTGGATGGCAGGTCCTATAGCTCCCAAGCATCATACCCATGATGCAATGCTGATGAAGTCAAGTTTTTTGTATGATGGTCAACTGGCACTTCCCACAATCACACTGTGGGTTGGGGTTTTTTGACTCAATTACATGGTATTTGAAATGACTGTCCGTGTGTCTTGTGTTGATACTTAGTAAGGTTGAGTGCCTCTACAAGTTGAACCCCCTAAAAGTTCAAAAGTCAGGATGCTCCAAAATTCAGTATTTTATTTTTGGTTTATTTATTTATTTTGTTTGTTTGTTTATTTTATGAGGCAGGGTCTCCCTGTAGCCCCATCTGGCCTAGAACTTGCTATGGCTGGCCTTGACATTACAGATATATCTCGCTGCCTCTGTTTCCCAAGTGCTGGGATTAAAGGTCTGTGCCAGCAGGCCCAGCTCAAAATTTGAAACTTTATGAGCGCTGACAAGATATTACAGGCAAATAATTACACAGGAGGACAAAATTATTTAAAATATTATATAAAATTGCTTTCAGGCCATATGCATAAGACACACACACACACACAAAGAGATAAGTATACAGCCAGTCCTATCTTCTAAATATTTTACTATGCATATGCAAGTATTCTAACATTCAAAACAAGTCTGAAATTTAAACACATTCAGTCCTGAGCACTTTGGATAAGGGATACTAAACGTATAAAATGAACTAAGTTTAGTAACTAGTGACACCATGGGGCAAAGTATAACCATGGAGCACACTTAAATTACTACTAAGAAGCATTCTAGACATCATCATCATGCTTTTAACAAACTGTTCCAAAAATATGATACTGTCACATAAAAATGAAAATTCAACCTTTTTTTGAGAAAACAATTTTAAGAATGCATTTTAAAAACATTATCTATTTCATGTCAGATCAGTGTTAATACTCCCCTCTTCCCTGATAAGAAACATATACACACGACACACATGTGTACACGCATGTGCATGCACATAGACACACACACACACAGCAGCCCAGTGTGTGTGGCGGCATCCTGCCTGGGGCATCTGTTGCTGTTAAAAAAGATGTCTGGTGGGGCTTAAGAGTAGCATTTCTAAGGGCCTTGTGGGGCCAGCAGGAGAAAAATTAGAGAGTTGGGCCTGACAGTAAGTTAGCTGTAATTTCAGTTAAGTATAAAACTTAGATGAAGAAAGAGACAAAAGGCTTACTGTAAAAGCAGGACTGAAGGAATTGTTCAGCTCAATTCTAAAATGGAAGGTATGAACATTCTAAAATAGGTTTGATAACATAGGCAGCAAGCCACTGTCATCACTGTAAGACACAAACTATAATCAGTTCTATCAGTTAAAAAACTAGAGAAAAGTTAGCAAGTGGCAAAACTGAAAAATGACTGTTTGAATGTAAATGTCATGTATAGAACTCAGTGCCCAGTGATCCTTAAACATACATTCCTTCCAAGCCCACATGGAAGTTACAAAAATTGAACATATGCTTCTTACCTGTGTGATGGGAAAACATGTCCATAGGGACTAAATGATGTATCTTCTGCACCCGCAACAAAGAGGGCTGACTTAGCAAGGTCAGAGGGGACTAACGGTTTTCATAAGCAAAGGTTCTGAAAACATGTCAGGGTGTCTCGAGTATGGGAGTGACTTAGCATTGATACTTGGCCAGGCCTCAGAATGATAAGAGAGAAAGAAATGCATGGGATGCAAGACTCCACACAATCCTCTCCAACTCCTCCCTGCCCCTGGGAGCCACGGGGTTAGATGGCATTGTGTGAAAAGGAAAGAGCAGTGCACAGCCCCATCCTCTGACAACAGCCAAGGGAAGGCCGTGGTCAGAGCAGACTCTCTCGTGCAACCAGGTAGGAGACTCAGGTGAAACCCTGCTTCCTTTCCTCCAGGTTTTCCATTTCCGTCCCCTTCCCTTCCAGTCTCTTCCTGTCCTGGCCGAGGGCTCTGCACAGGATTCTAGGTGACACTTTTACCATTACATTGTCACAGCATTTATCAAGGTAGAATGTCTGTTCCAACAGGCTTTGCTCTAAGAGAAAGACCTATCTAGCCTCCCACCTTCTTCCTACCCCATCTTTCACAGAGTTGAAATAATTGGGACTGAAAGTTCATTTCTTTGATCCACAACTTCCGTGGCTTGGATACATGTCAGTTGGTCTGGAGTTTCGGCTTAGAAACGTGAATACCCAGAGTTGGTCTCCTCTTACAATTCAGAGAATCCTAGTAGAAGCTACCAGTGTCCAGTGAGATGGGTGCATACAGGCATGATCTGTGCTGTGCAGACAAACAGTCCTAAGAACTGCCCAGCAGACCATGAACAGGTTAACCAGAACCACCACCCAAGCCTGATCTAGGTGGCGGAAATACACAAATCCAAGAAGGACTTTCTCCTACAGTTCTGACCTTCTTTTCTGAAAGACTCTCAGCACCATCACAATGCCTCCCCCTCTAGATTCCCCCCAACCCAGAAACACTGAGAACAAAGTAGAAGAGACCCCATAACTGAAAATGCTTCCTTCCAGCTACCACATGACCAGTGTCCCAAGCATGTCCTCCCCAGGCACCTCTTCTACAACAGACCCTTCTGCATTCAGGAGCAAAACTCTTGACTCTGGAGTCGGGTATGTCTGTACTTGGAGGCTGAGCTGGCTGTGTTGAAACTGCCCTCAGGGGTAAAGCTATATCACCCAAGTACTGCTTGGGGGTTTTACTAGCCCTGCACTGAAGAGTTGCGCATGCTGGTTAAGGGCTCTATTAATAAGTAACTGCTGTTTTTCTTCCTGGGCCCTGTCTGTCAGAAGAACTGAACTTACCCTCATACATCTCCAGGATGTGGACAGTGTCCCCAATCTGCAAGGAGAGCTCCACATCTTGAGACGCGTTGTAGTTATAGATAGCTAGAAATGAGAAAAAAAGGGAGAATTAGAACATGTCCCCCAAAAGGTGACATTCAAAGGTGAGAGGCGAGCGTATTCAACAAGCAACCTATCCACAAATTGATTACTAAATGATTTCATGTGAACCTCCCTCCACAAGCAGAACACAGAGCTGAAGTTCCACCAGACAACACTGGCATGTTTCACACACTGTTTTAGAGACCAATGACACAGTGACCAAACATAGCTGTGGCCTCTGCTTCCAGGGAATGTGACAGTCCAGAGGGAGAATGAAACATATTAAATATATAATCACAGAAACAACCATTTAATTAAAACTAGAATACATTACAGAGGAATCTGGGCTAGAAGAGAAGGCACTGTGAAGTTCTGTGCATTGATCCCCTTGTCCACAAGACAACAGCCAACCCGAAATACATCTAAGCACATGGTCTTCAGAGCACAGGAGAGTGGTCTCTTGGTTCCCCTGACAGGGTGCTCACAATTAGGAAGACTGCAAAAAAGTGGCATGGGGCATGATGCTGGGATGGCGCCTTGTACTAGTGCTAGACACCCTGGGGATGGGGTTACTCCAGCACTTCTTGATCAAGCAACCCCAGTCTCCAGAATCCTCGGGATAAGCAATGGCGAGGCCTGGAAGTAAAGAACAGTAGACTAACTCAGAACTGCAAAGGAAGACACCAGACAAGAATTTTGTATAGATATTTTACCATAAACTACCTATGAGTGACTGGAAAGCACATGAACAGAGACTCAACACTCTTAGTCACCGGGGGTAATGCAAATCAAAACCACCATCAGATACCACTGCATACCCACTAAAATGGCTGTATTCAAAAATAAGAACAGATACTTGCCAAGAAGGCAGAGTAACTAAAACTCAAATTCCTGGCTGGTAGGGACACAAAACTACAAGATATCCTTTGGAAACCAGTCTGGTAGTCTCTTAAAAGTTAAACATAAATTTACCATATGACCCAGCCAGGCCACACCTAGGACATCAACGAGAAAAAGTGAAACCACATCATACCTACAGAGTACCATCATCTGAATGCTTGTAACTGCGGCCGTGGGGGCAACTAGCCTCGATTTCCACCCCAGATCTCTGCAACCTGTGGATACTGCTGCTTTATATGGCAAAAAGAGGTGGTAAAGTTGGAGGTCTAGAGAAAGCAGCTTTCCCCGGTTATCTGAGGGGAGAGAGAGGAAATGGAGGCAGAAACTGCTCTGTGATCACACTACTACAACCGTTAGCCACCACTGGGAGCCGGAAGCGGCAAGGACTGGAGTCCCCCAGGAGCCTCTGGCGGGCAAGCAGACCTGTGCACACCGTCATTTCAGAACTCTGGGCTCTAGAGCTATGAGATAACAAGTTCTTGTTATTTTGGGATGTTTAACTTGTGAACAGCAGCCCAAAGAAACCAATATGGCGGTGTTACAACAGTCAGCAAGTAGAAACAACTCACCAGCTATGATGAGTGTACAATCTATGGTATAATCATCCCCTGACATCCTCAGGGGTGGGTCACACAACCCCAGCCTGTTAGGATAGTAAGAGGACGCACAGATCTCTTAGGTATCATCATGTGGTAGTTACACATAACCTAAGCATATCCTCTCATATACTTTAAGTCACCTCTAGATGAGGGACAGCACCTAAAATAATGTAATTGCTGAGTAGATGGCTATGCTGGATCGTTCAGTTGTCAACGTGCCACACCTGGGAAGAGGGAATCTCAATTAGCGAATTTCCTGTACCAGACTGACCTGTGGGCATGGCCGTGAAGGCACTTTCTTGACTGTTGAGTGATGTCGGGGAGCTCAGCCCACTTCAGATGATGCCACCCCTGGCAGATGGTTCTGGGTTACAATAGAAAGCAAGCTGAGAGCTGGATGTGGTGGCACATGCCTTGAGTTCCAAGCACTTGGGAGACAGAGGCAAGTAGATCTCAAGGCCAGCCTGGTCTACATAGTGAGTTCCAGACCAGCTGGGGCTATAAGGAAACCCTGTCACACAAAGAGCAAAAAAAAAAAAAGAAAAGAAAAGAAAAGGCCAGGCTGAGTAGAGTCCAGGGGAGCAGGGCAGCATTCCTCCATGGTCCCTGCTCTGGTTCCTGCCTCCAGGTTCCCTCTCTGAGTTCCTGCCCCAGCTTGCCTCAAGGACAAACTGTGACTGGGAAGTATAAACCAAGTAAACCTTTTCCTCCTCAAGTTGGTTTTGGTCAGAGTGTTTTATCACAGCAACAGAAAGCTAATGAGGACAGCAGGTTATACACTATTGCTTAGAGATGGCTTAGTCAGTAAAGGGCCTGCTGCATAACCACAAGGACCTGAGTTGCGATCCCCTGAACCCATGTAAAAAACCAGGTGTGAGCACACCTGCACCTGTAACTCTAGCAGAAGGCGCATGGAGACAGGACGATCCTGGGGCTCGCCAGCCAGTCTAGTCAATTAGTGAGCTCCAGGCTGAGGGGAAGACCATCTCAAAAACTAAAGTGGAAAGCACTGGAGGAAGACACCCAATGTTGACCTCTGTTCTCTGCACATATTACCTCATGCATACATACGCCCGCAGGTACATGTGCACGCACACACCCAGAAAGAGAAAATGTCTGTACATATTCAATACAGACACAAGATCTTTTGATCTGAGGTTATGTGAAATGACTCGCCCCTTGTGAAACAACTCGGAGCCCCTTTCCCACCATTCAATATATTGATTGATTGACTACTTTGTATCACAAAGTGTCCTAGAAATCAACATCAGAGGGACAGACATGTAGATGTGGCTCCTGTGCCCAGTGGGCACCAACAGAGGAATGAAATGCTACGTGGCAACATAAAAGAGTGTTATATGGACATATGCTACAACCTGGATGAACCTCAAATTCAATATGGGAAGCCAAAGAAGCCAACAAGAAAGAGCCACATATTTTATGACTCCATCTACTTTTAAAATGTTCGGAATAGGTTAATCTGTCAGAGCACAGCGGACTATTGGTTGCTGTAGTTGGAGAGGTGAATACCACTGAGAAAGTCAGGAAATTTTAGGGAAGCGAAAACACCCAAAACTAAACTTTGATGACAGTTAAAAAGTTTCATCATTTACTAAAACTCACTGGTGGGGGATGGAGAGATGGCTCACTGGTTAGGAACGTTTACTGCTCTTGCAGAAGACCAAGGTTAGGGTCCCAGCATCAACATTAGGATGCTCACAACCACCTGTAATTTCAGTTCAAGAGGACCCGGCCTCTTCTTTTGGTTTCTACAGGCACCTGCATGCATATGGCACATAGACAGTGCACAGGCACACACAGATGTACAACATTAGAAAAATAATGTTTTTTTTTTAAATGAAATTACTAAATTGAGCACTGAAAAGACACAGATATTCCATGTGCAAATTATGCGTCAGAGAGAAGTTCTTTTAAAGAAGATTTCTTGTCTTTATTAATGAGTAATCTATCAACCAACAAAAAAAGAACCACTTTGGAGATTCAGGTGAAGACTGTGCAAGGAACCCACAAAACTCTCCATCTCTGCAGGTCCAACAAGCATATGAGGATGGTTGCTCAGTCCAGCTTTTTATCCTACAAGGTCATGAAAAACCACCCATAATTAGGGAAGAAGCATGTCTCTGCCAGTCAATAGTGGCAGGCACATCCTGGTCTCCCCTGAGCTGCAAAGCACCCTGCTCTCCAGCCTGACCTAAATCACAGTGAACTTGTTAGCAAAGGGAACCAGTTCGCCTCCAGCCACCTCTCTCCAATGACCTCTCCTTGATGAAGGAAGCCATCCAAATAGTATCCCTCTGCAGTCCTGGTCCAGAAGGACTGGAGAAGGACACTGAACCCATTTTCTATTGAGTTTTTGGACTAGCCCATGAATTCTGAATAAGGACTCTCGGGGAAGTGGGTTAGAAGAGAGGGCACAGAATGAGGAAGGGGGATCCAGACTCAGGTCTGCCCAGGGCCCAGAACTGCCACTGCTTCCTGCAGTTCAGCTCCAGAGCTTTTCCCAGGAAGGATGTGGTGGGTTTTCTACAAAAAGCACAGCCCTCGCGTTCTCCACACCACCCAGACCCCGTTCACTGCCTTCAACGGAAACAGGAAGCAGAGGGGCCGGTGTGTCACAATGCGTTGTGTAACGACCAGCTTCACCTCTTCCTAGTTTGTATCAGTAGGAAAGCAAGCAAGCGCTCTCAAAGGCAACAACAGGTATGAGCGCCTTCCAAGGATGGTCAGAAATGCGCACACACGCCACACACACACCTACTCACACACATGTAGGCACAAAGACAGGCAAACACGTACACATGTACTAAAGATCAAAGAATCTCCATCAAGCCCTCATCTCTAAGCCTGGCAATCACAAAACTGCGCCAGCCTTAATTACCCACTCTTGCCTCTAACCATTTGCCAAATTCACCCTTTTCTCCAGTCAACAATATTATATTCTCCTTGAAATTCTATACAGAACTTCTGGCTTAACCATAGCTTCTCTCCTTCTTCTTTGTAACAGTCTAAATCTCACATCCCAGTTCAATTCCACAAACAGCCAGTGACTCTCTTGTTGACCCTGCGTGAACTCTTTATTCTTTGATGTCACTCCATTTTCCCCTCCAAAAGTTTGAGTTTGCAATCACAGATAATTTTTTACAATTGTCTGCCACCAGCTAGAAGGCAAAAGCCTCGTGAATGAGGACCTAGTTACTCTCCTTCCTTTCTGTCTCCTCATTAAAAGCCACAGACTTAGCACAAAGAAGGAACTTGGGGTACAATAATAACTTTTATAAAAAAATATGTGTTTTTAATTTACTTACTTTATTTTGAAACAGGGTATCATGTATGTCAAGCTGGCCTCCTACTTACTATATAAGAATGACCTTAAACTTCTCATCCCTCTGCCTCTACCTCCCCAGGGATGGGATTATGGTCTTATGGCCATCTCGTCCAGTTTATTTGATGCTGGGGATTGAACCCAGGGCCTTGTGCATTCTACCAACTAAGCGGTCTAAAAATCCACAATTTGTTTTTCCTTATATGCCCATTTAGCCTTTCTTGTTCCTCCTCTCCATGGCCCCTTCCTCCTTTCAAATAACCCCCTTCTGCTTTCATGTCTTTATATACATCTATGCGTATACATAGTAATCAAGACTCAAGCTATGAAAGAAAGCATGCAATATTTGTCTGAGTCTGACTTACTTTGCTTAACACAATGATTTCCAGTTCCATCCATTTCCCTACAAATGTCATAATTTCATTATTACTTTTGTGGTTGAATAAGACTCCGTTGGGTAGGAACACCACATTTTCAAAAGAAAAAATATTTTTAAAGATTATCTTTATTATTTAATTATTTTTATTGCTTCTATAAAGTCAGGGGGACAGTTCAGTTGTTCCGTTCTTCCCCAAACTCAATCATGCTTCTGTCTCCCCCACAAAGACAGCACAGGAAAGGTACCTCAAAGCCACCTCTCCAGACACTTTACCACGGAAGAAAAGCATGCATGCATATTCCCTTCCACGCAAAGAGATCCCTTAGGGAATACAAGGACCTTCATGGAGGGAAGGTCCATGGGATTCTGTGCCATCTATGTCATGCATAAAAGGGAAACAGGACTCTAATCCCTTGAAGCCACCATTTGTTCACTCCAACTCTTCTCTTTAGAGCCACACCCTGCACACCCCTCACCTGACTATACCTCAGACTTCCCCTCTAGTTCTACTTTCATAACTGCCCCAGCAACTTTATGAAGTATGTGCTACACCACACATCACACAATAAGACAACTGAGACTAAAAGGGGTTAAATTCAGCTTGCAGTAGCACATCTTACAGTAAGCTGTTCCACTTGACTCTGACCAAGATGGTGACCTGGTAATAGAGATGAACCCAGATTTCTCTCATTACATGACAATCCTAGCTCCCACACCAAGCTTTACCATATAAATCCATGGCTGGTGATCATCTTGTCTGTTAATCTGATGCTATTTTTAGAAGAGAATAAAAATCAGTGCACTTGGGGGGGGGCGTGTTTTCACTCTACAACATGAATAACTGTGATGAAGAAAATCAGACAAGATGTGGGTGTAGCCCAGCTGGCAGAGTGCTTGCACAGGAGGCCCTGGGTTTGACCCCAGCACCACATAAGCAGGCCTGATGGAAGTGGAGGCAGGAGAGTCTGGAGTTCAAAGTCACTCTCCTCTATAGAGAGAGCTTGAGGCCAGACTGGGTTACATAAGATCCTGTCCAGAGAAAGAAAGAAAGTCCGAAAGAGAGATAGGGAAGGAGAGAGGGAGGGAGGAAAAAAGGGATCGAGGAAAGGAAGGAGGGAGAAAAGGAGGGAGGGAGGAAAGGAGGGAGAAAGGTAAAGGGGAAAACAAGGGAATCTTGGCATTAAATAAAGAAAAAGTCAATGCCCAACTTTTTCGATTACACATGGTATGACTTTCAAGGAGTTACTTAGTCTAGACCTCAGTTTCTCAGGGATTGGACCAGATGACTCAAGGGCCTTTGGCTCCAACTCCCTGATTCATGAGGTGGCAATCCAGTCCAGAGCCTCTCTGGGCTGCTTTGAACTGGCAGGCACCACCGCAGTCTCTTGTTTTGTCTGAGGAAACCAAACAGAACAGGGGGTCGCTGCATGTAAACTGCTGCCCTGGCTGCTTTGCGCAAGGTTGGGAAAGACAAATTGTCAGAATTCTTCCCTGAGCAGCTCACTGTTTACATCAGGAAAGCGTAATTTTGCAGGGCCAAACAGACAAGACAGTATGTCTACAAATGCAAGATAGTTTGCATTTTACCAAATCCTTGATTTAGCTTTTTCTTTGAAATTGGGCTTATGTAACGGGGGTGGGGGTTTAAAAAATGAAAGAAAATAAAAGATTATGCAATAAGAAATCAACAGAACAGACTTACTAGCTACAAACAGGGTAAGTTTTGATGAAGAAAAGTCTGTAGGTGACTGGCTATAAATTCCTCTAATGAATTAAGTAAGATCTTCCACAAGTCCCCAAATTATAGCCCCCAGAGGAATAGCTAGAAGCTTTCATTTTTTTATTAGTCATCTGACAGAATCTACAGAAGATCCTGCATGTAAAAAGTTCTCAATTTGAGTCTTATATAATTCAGAATATTAAGACAATCAGCTTTATTCCTCTCCATTACTATACATACTATTTTGGAGCCAGGATCTCACTAAGTAGCCCAAGCTGACCTGGAACTCACAATGCTCCTGCTTCAGTCTCCACGGGCGGGACTGAGATTACAAGCCCGTACCACCATGCTCAGCTTTTTAAATTATTACTAATTTTTTTTTGAGACAGGGTTTCACTATGCAGCCCTAGCTAGACTGGACCTCACTGTGTAGACCAGGCTGACCTTGAACTCACAGAGATCTTCCTCCCCGTACCTCCTGAGTGCTGGAATTAGAGGCTTATGCCACCATGCCCAGCTTAAAATGATTATCTTTATATAATTTGAGCATTAGTTCTATCCAGACTAGAGATATCTACCTATCTTTCATTCTGGCTTTAATGCAATACTTTTCTAGAACGCCAAATAGGTTTTGGTTTTGCTCTTTGATTATATTCCTGTAAGAATTAGAAAATTATATTCAATAGTATGAAACCAAGAGGTTAAAAAAAATTAGTCATAGGACGGAGAAATGGTTAAGAACACCAGTTAAGAACACTGGCTGTTCTTGCAGAAGAACAGCTTCAAATTCCAGCACCGACATAGAGGCTAAAAACCATCTGTAACTCCAGTTCCAGAGGATTCAATGCCCTCTTCTTTCCTCCAAGGGCACTGAATGACATGCGTGCACTTACATACATGCAGGCATAACAGTCACACACATAAAATAAAAATAAATTTTTAAAAAATCAGTCATTTCAGTCTGATAATTATAAACAATAGTTTCAAACTGGTCTTTCTGCAATAAGAGGACCTTGTCACTTCCTGCTCTGATCTATCTGGGTCAGGGGCTTTCAATGAGGGCATCAGTACCACTTCTCAACAATAGCATCCCTGGGAGCTGGTTCTTCAGACTTCTCGTTTACTAAACGAAAGTGGATGGCATCACCAAATTAGTTATTATTTAGAAATTTATATCCTGAGGATTATATATATATATATATATATGATATCTTTTTCTACTAGGTATCTTGATCTACACACATATTCTTCAGCTACAAATCCAGCTATTTACTGACTGGTTGATGGTATCAAGTGATTACCTGCAAGCCATCACGTCTAAATTAACATGAGATTAAATTTAATATTTTAAGAGAAGACAACTGAAACAAGGCAATTCAAAATTACAGAACAAAAAGTCTGTGGTCTCCAAACACGGGATGTCTTTCCCACAGCTTCCCCATCTGAAAAAGAGAGGTCACAGCTTGTTGTTCATATGGTTTGTGGAGTCCAGAAAGGAGAATCAGGGCAGAGCCCCCTGGACTGTGAGTAACACCAGACAGGCACTGACTAAAGGGCAGGTGCCCACCCCTCCCCCTCCTGCTTGCCCAGTTTCCCACTGAGCACAATGGCATCTACAATCCCAAAGATGGATACTGCTTCCCTCACCTGCATGTCGGGAGAAGTGACTAAATAAAACTACCAGTCAGGAAAGACGATAGAGACCAGAGGACAAGTCAGCCTCCCAGGACCTTGCAAGGCAGGGATTGCTGGGCAGTGAAATGCAGATGTTCCTGGAGCAGCGAGCCATCATGGCAGGCAACTAAGCAGAGAGTTCCCTTGGAGAAGAAGCACTTGGTTCAGGAATATTTTAGTATTAAAGCTATTTCCTTGTCGTCCCTTCTGGGCATTTCTGTGGTGACTCAGCCGAGGAGCCAGGGTCTCATTCTGAACACCGTCAACGACCTCAGTCATGTATGCGCCCTTTGCACCTTCATCTGCAGACGGCACACTCTTATTTATACCTCTCCTTCATGGGCCTCTATTCCTTTCCACCGAGCTCTTTCTTGGTCACCAGAATAGAAGAAATAAAAATGGTGGGGGAGTGGGGGAATCTGAGTGTTACTAAGGCAGTTTTAATCATGAAGGAGAAAAATCACGAGCCCAAAACACCTTCATCCAATCACAGAGAGCTGATTATCAGACTGCTAGTGAGGAGATGGGCCTGTTAGCACATGCTGGTAGCCTCAGATCTTGGGCGACAGAGACAAGACAAGCCGACTGACATAAGTTTAAGACCAGCCTGTGTCAGGGCTACAAAGTAAGAACCTGCCAAATAAATAAATATATAAATTCATACATACAAACAAATGAAATGATCGCTCTCTTCATTCATTCTCACTAACAACTGAATCATATCTAAGATGCTGACGAGCTTACTGAATCCAGGTTATGAACAGAGATCATGAGTAAGAAAGAGAATCCAAACCAGGAGCCATTAATTATGCAATCCAGAAAAAGCATACTAAGGGGCTGGAGAGATCGCTCAGTAGTGAAGTGCACTGGCTGGTCTTGCAGAGGACATGGGTTCAATTCCTAGCACCCATGTGGCGGTTAACAAAGAATCCATCTCTCCAGTTCCAGGGGATCCAACACCCTCTTCTGCCCTCCCTGGGCATTGCATAACCCGGGTGCATGTATACACATGCAGGCAATACACTCATGTGTATAAAATAAAAATAAATTATTTTTTAAAACAGAAAACACACACTTAATTGAGTCAAAGATGTTAGGGACAATTTGTACATGAATGTGAAACAAACTTCATTTCACTGAGACAAAGAATGATCCTCAACCATTTATTTCAATTACCCACTGATAAGAGGGGAGCTGCAGCAGGCTCTGGCCTGGATGAACTTCCCAACAAGGCTTTCAGCCCCAGGCGCATTTGAAGACACCATTTAACACCCGGAAGCGGAAGCGTATGTATCACATGGGGTAGGATCCTAGAACCTAGAATTGCACATACCAGAGGCCCAAACCACTGAACCTCAGTGAGAAAACATAACATTTACATATGTGTATGTGGCCACAGAGGGGCGAGTGGGAAGGATCACAGTAGGAAGAAGGGCACAGAGGGAGCTCTTGTTTTGTAAGTGAGGTGACAGGAGCCTGGAGTGAGTATATGTATGTGTGTATGTGCTTGTACACACGTGCCTGTGTGTGTGTGTGTGTGTATGTGTGTCTAAAAAGTGAAAAAGGTGAAGCGAAATATCATCGTGCGGGGCTGGAGAGATGGCTCAGTGGTTAAGAGCACTTGTTCTTACAAAGGGCCAGAGTTTCGTTCCCAGCATCCACATCTGGTAGCTTGCAAGCATCTGTAAACTCTAAGTCCGGGGAATCCAACACCCTCTCCCAGCTTCCCGGGGCACCCATACATGTGTGCAGACACATTACGAAAAAATAAATCCTCCGTACACCTGTACACACACACACATACACACACACACACACACACACACACACACACACATTCTTCTTGGCACTTAAGATTCTTGGCAGTGCTTGTGCAAGATCATCTATTCTAAACTCTTAGGAAAGTGACAATTTTTTCAATCTTGTTTCCTCATCAATAAAGTGACAGTTTTTAAGCTAGTATTTGTTTTTGAGACATGGTCTCCATGTAGGCCCAGCTGGCCTAGAACTCGCTTTGTAGACCAGGCTGGCCTTAATCTCACAGAGATCCACCTGCCTCTGTTTCCTGCTGGGATTAAAGGCATGCACCACCATGCCAAGCTAAACTAGTATTTTACGTAGCAGTATGTTAGTTATATGAATAAACAAGCGACATATTCCTTATATATAAGTCCCCCAAAATGACAGAGAAAAAAAACTCATTTACATAATGGACTGCAGATTAACATATATCTTCTAAAAGGTTCACAGATTTTAGCATGTATCAGAGCACCCAGAAAGCTTGTGAGAACACAGATTTCTGGGTCTAACCTCAGAGTTCCTGAGTCAGTAGGTTAGGAATGTGGCCCAAGGATCTATACTTGTAGCACATTCCTGGGCTCTGCTGCCATTTCTTATTTCAAGCAGGAACTGTGAAAACTGTGGCATTCCTGTAGTGAAGCCTCAGAAACCCTCGAAGAAGGAAGCTGGAAAGGCATGGTCTCACTGAGATTCAGTGGTCTACACTATGACAAAACCAGTCATAAAACCAAGGGGGAATCAGACTGGCTAAGTCCAAACCTGGCTCCACTGCTACCAATTCTCCTCAGATAATTTAACATCTCAGTGCCTCAGTTTCCTGCCTGTAAAACAGTTCTGATTATGGCAGCATTTCAGGTGCAAGATTCCTGTGTGGAAGGCAGTCTGACAAATGTAAGGCCCCTAAGTCTGTGTCTAGCACACAGTAATTAGTGGTGTATATTAGTACCACCAAGTTAGTGACAGTTGGCACTCAAAACCAGGTCCTCAGATTCATTTTGTTCATACTGGCAGCACAGACATCTTTTGGTGGTCTTGCGATGCCACAAAACCTTTCTTTCTCCTTAATTTTGGAGACGTTTACAAATGGAAAACTAATGGAAATTCTAGATTAAAAAAAAAAAAACAAAAACAGTATAAAACAAGATGGCGTGCTTAACATCACACAACTAAAGAGATAGGCTCAGATAAGGAACGTAGGACAATGTTTTCAAGGGCCACAAAAGCAGACTAGAATAATCGTTACCTTTTAAGTATATTTCTAAACAGTGAAAACAGCAAAGGAATAAAAACAAACGAGTGGGCCAGTGAGATAGGTAAAGGTGCTTGCCACCAAGCTTGATGACCTGAGTTCAATCCCCAGAACTGATTCCTACAAATTGTCCTTGACAGCCATACTTGTAACATGACACACATGTGAACACACACACAGGCACAGGCACAGATGTAAACAAATGTAATAAAAAATTCTTTAAAGCCTTTAATCCCAACACTCTGGAACCTTTAATCCCAATACTCTGGAACCATAGGCAGGTGGATCTCTTGTGAATTCAAGGCCAGCCTTGTCTACATAAGTGAGAACCTGTCTTAAAAAACTAGTTAAAAATAAGAATAAATGAACAATTGCCATTTATGCAAGAAATGATTGATCAAGTAAGCAAATACCAGGCCTATGAATGTGTAAGAAGCTATCTTTCATATATTTACCACTTATGTGTGTGTATATGTGTATATATATATATATATATATATGAACATAAATTTTTCTTTTTTAAGATAAAATCTTTGGAGTCAAGTCCACTCACAGTTACAAAAAATCCTTTTCACCTTCATTTCTTTTTAGACTTTAATTACTCCTATGAATTATCTTAGAGGAAGTAAAAAATACATATACAGATTACTTTTCACAGAGAGTATTTCATGACAATCACCTTACATTAAACAAAATTCACCTGCACTCCACTTTTATTCCAAATGCGTTTGATAACAATGAAGGGTAGCGTGGAGAAGCTCTGCGGTTCCAACACACCTCTCACCCTATTCCCAAAGCAATAAAGTATTTTAGGCATGAACACTCATAAAAGGAAAATGGAGTCCATAAAATCTGACCACTGAACTGACAATCTAAATGTTAATAGGAAAATAGCACACTTCTCCATAGAGACCGGGGCTGGCTGGCTTTAAAAAATAAAAACCACTCTACAGGTAGTGGAGAATGGATGTGCTCATCTTCCACATGAGCACGCTGTACTTTACGTGAGTGTAACTCTCTGGAATGAGGGGTTGGTGAGCAGTGAGCTACGATCTCTGCCTCCACCTCCACTGCCAAAGGAAAGCCCAGTGGCTCCACCTCCCGCCTGTGTGAACCACCACAGGGTAGGCCTCCTACCAACAAAGGCATCCGGTTTTACGATGAGTTGTACATATCACATGTACATGTTTCTTTCCTCACTATCTCCAACCCATCCTCCTTCCCCAGAGGAAACCTTTTAGACTATCAGAGCATAATACTATGCAAGAAAAAAGAAAACAAACAAACATCTAAAGATGAGTCTGGGTCAGTCAGATCATTGAGGATGGCTGACTTTTAGTCACTTGGGACTTAACACTTACTGAGTCATCTTAGAGCTGCCGGGCTCCATCTCCACCTCTGCCATCTTAGGCTTCCCTTCCTCATCTAAAACTCAGATAACTACCCTGATGTCTTGATCGCTCATCCTTTCTTCACTATCCCTCATATGTATGCAAGACTCACATCCCAGAGCTGTGTGGAGCTCAAACAGTATTTCCAAAGCACTCACCTGGGAGGAACTAGCTATCAGCAGCATTGTACCATTCTACAGGCTCCTGACATCCCGGCATCATTCCCCAGCTCCAAAACACACCATCGTGCAGATTCCTGCTATCCCAGTAACTCCATGAATACTTCTTGTTCCCAGCTCCAAATCCTTCCAGTCCATACCTGAGTCTAGTTTAAGAACTTCCAAAGCTCATAGATGTCTCAGTCCCTTTGCATAATTCCCTTGTTCAAATACCGCTTGCTACATTCCTCCATCTGACCTAATCATAACCATAAATTAAACTTACAAAAGCCTCACTCAGCCACAGGCACGTTCTGATTGTTATCATCTGTGATGGACAACAATGCTAAGCCACATAATTTGGAGCTTAGTCAACTTGCTGTATGATGTAACCTGCCCAGATGGGACTGCCCTCAACCAGAATCTCACAACTGGCAGGGTTCATGTGCTCATGGGGTTCCTGACGTGGAGCCTCCCCAGGGGTCAGAAAGGAGGTTTTTTGTATATCAGTCTATATTCACCTAAATCGTTAGACATGTCTCCCCATGATGAATTCTTTATAAAGATATTTTATTATTTTTATTTTATGTGTATGAGTATATTGCCTGCACGCATCTAAGTGTACCTGTGTCATACAATGTCCATGGGGATCAGAAAAGGGTGTCAGATCCCCTAGAACTGGAGTTAGACCGTTGTCAGCCACCACATGGGTGCTGGGAACTGAACCCTGGTCCTCTGCAGGAGCAGTCAGTGCTCTTACCCACTGAGCCATTTCTCCAGCCCCTCATAATGAATTTCTTAAGAGGAGTTAAGAATATTGCTGGCAGCATCTTGTCCTCATAGTGCTGGGGGATTCAGATGGCACAACCTGTTGACCAACAGGGCTAATGCCAGGTGCTTCCTGTCCTGACAGCTAGGAGCTGTCAGGCTCTTTGAAGGAACTGGGAAAAGAATGCAGCTGGTTGTCTAGGTTTAGAGTCACTTTTCCCCCTCTCTTAATTCTCTAGCATTTGATGGAAAAATGCAACAATATAGCTGATGTTTCAAATATTTGATTCTCATTTTTGCAGTCTCAACTTATGCTTGTCTCTTTTTTTTTTTTTAATCTTTTGCTCTCTGGCCTCTGTTTCCCCCCCCCCCCCTTCTGGTAATATACGATCATTCTCTGTGGCTACAGAGGCTTTATTTGTCAAGGATTTATGTGTCAAGGATTGGACACAACCCAAAATTCCTTCACTCTAAGAACAAACAAGCTGTGGTATATCCATTCACTGGAACTTTACTCAGGAATGAAAAGGTCAACTATGTATACAACACAAAGGAATGGCGAGTCATTATCTCAAGTGAAAGAAGCCAGACTCAAGAGGGGACAAACACCATGGTCGTGGACATGGTATTCTGCAGAAGAAAAAGGTCTAGAAAGAGAGACAGACAAGGGCTGAGGCTGGAGGGTGGAGGGTGATGGAGGGATGTGGGCACGGCACATGGGTCTGTCAATGCTCTCAGAACTAAGCAAGGCACTAAATGACAAAGCCAGCAAGTCAAACAGAATGTATGATTATTTCTTCAGCAACTGTTCAAATAATGGCTTTGGGGGTAAAGTGTGATGCATTCCCGCACCGCAGGAGAGAAATCGATTTGGATAGACTAGAGACTTAACATAAAGAACTTCATACAAATTCTAACATGAAAAACACAAGAGAATATTTATGTAACTTTGATAAAGAAAGGTCTTTCCTTACTGACGGCCAAGTAAAAGAACAAAATGACTGCAAGTTTGTCAGACATAAATGAAAACTCCCACAGGACAGAAAGCCCATAAAGGACAGGATAATTGATCCCTGTGGAAAAAATTATAACGAAAATGAGAATAGTGGAAAAATGTGACAGATAGTACACATCAGTAATCAAAAAGAGAATGTTATTAGACCAGATGAAATGATCAAAAAACTCAGAAGCATAAAGAACCAGTAGGTGTCAGTTTTCACCAGGGAAGGTCTTTAATCCCAACACTTGGGAGGAGAGGAAGGTGGGGATCTCTGAGTTCTAGGCCAGCCTGATCAACAGTGAGTTCCAGGACAGCCAGGGCTACGATGAGACCCTGTCTGAACCAAAAAGTGAATTCTCACCAACATAATAAAGAGAAAATCAAAGTAACAAAATATTGAAAAATATGGCAATGCCCGAAGTGGGCAGGATGTGGAAGATGTCTGTAAATGTGGCTCCTGGGGTACTGCTGAGAACCTTGGTTTTGTCGTTCATTTGTTTTGTAAGTGCCATGCATGTATGATGTCATGTTCAAGAAATGGAACACAGAAACTTCCAGAAGTCTCCTTTCATGGTGCTTTTCAATTGCCCTCTCAAAAGTAACTCTTCTAACTCTACAGGAGGGCAACTATTTCAAACCTATGTTGAAAGCTTACTTATCTACTGTAAACCCATTAACTGAATTAGAGTTATTGATAATCTGTATAATATTTCCAAAATAGAAAAAAGTACGCTGTAAAATATTTATGTACAACATGTTCTGAAATTTTCCTTCATTTGTGGGAACGGCATGCGCATAGCATAGCTGGATAAGATCAAAGCACAACTTTTGGGAATCAGTTGTCTCTGTTCACCTGGGGACTGAACTCAGGCTGTCAGGCTTGGCAGCAGGCACCTTTACCCACTGAGCCGTCGTGCTCATCCATCATTTTTTATTAAATAAAACACGCTTGAAAAACACAGAAACATGTGTTCAAGTCTATAATAAACTGTTAATATATGTTCAGAATATTAGGGGAAAAGCATGATTATTAGTTTTAGTTTGACTGGAAAATGATGACCACAGACTATTTTAGTTATAAGAAGCAAAGTGAAGGACAAACACATATGTTCTGGTTTGCTTCTTCATTGCTGTGACAAAACACT
Source organism: Eospalax fontanierii (assembly GCA_035773235.1). Classification (NCBI taxonomy): domain Eukaryota; kingdom Metazoa; phylum Chordata; class Mammalia; order Rodentia; family Spalacidae; genus Eospalax; species Eospalax fontanierii. The sequence continues at coordinate 52,801,881 of CM069542.1, read as the reverse complement.
CTGACTAATACCAACTTGGGGAAGAAAGGGTTTGTTTAGCTTACATCTCCCAGGTCACAGTTCATCAGGGAGCTCAACACAGGAACCTGGAGGCAGGAGCTGAAGCACAGGCCATGGAGGAACGCTGCTTACTAGCTTGCTCCCCTGGCCTATAATCAGCCTGCTTTCTTATACAATAGACCACAACCTGCCCGGGATGGCACCGCCCACAGTGAACTGGACCCTCCCACATCTCTCAACAATCAAGAAAACACCCCAAAGATGTGGCCACAGGCCAGTCCAATGGAGGCAATTCCCCAGTTGAGGCTCCCTCAACACAGGTGTGTCAAATTGACACCAAAGCTATCCAGCACAACACACATCAGATTACACATAAACTTTAAAATTATCAAAATCCAATCAGAATTTTTAAAATAACTGAACAAAATAGTTGAAAGACCTCATAGGGAAGAAACATGCCTGAGAATCAACCAGAAATTTTAAAAAGGAAAAGGTTAAGAAATTTTCCATGAAAACTTTCTGCAAGTTTCTACATACTCAAAATAATTGAACAGACACAGAAATAGAAACGTAAACCTAAGAAATCGAATGGTCTAGAAAAATACATATAATTATGGCATTTTAGTTTCATGGGAAGAAGTGTAAACAAGCAAAAGCATGTTGGATTATATATACAAAATGAAAATTAGGCTCTCTATATAGATATAAGGACATAAGTAATGAACCTGGATAGTCAGCTTCACAAGAGCCACAGTAAAACACTTCCAAAAGTCCTGGGGGGGCGCTCAGCATGCAGTGCATAGCGAATGCCAATGGCCCTCAACTTTGTGAGAGACACGCTGACAGAGCAATTATTCTTTAACCTCAGCAGGAATCAGACAGAGCATCTGTGTGTAAAGAAATGGGAATCACACTGTTTACTGTCACGCTGGTAGCAGTGGCAGCAGAGGTGGAAATAACCTGAAGCCTAAGAAAAAGGAAATGAGCTGTATCCGGTACCCACGGACAATAGTCATCTTTTATGAGGTGGTGAGTCAGGGCTGTTTTCTGACCTGGAAAAGTGTCCGTGATGTGTTGCTAAAAGATTAGAAGGGGGAGGGGAGACAAGTTGCTGAGTCGTGTATGTAACATGATCCTTTTCCAAATATCTTCAGAGCAAAGCAAACAGTGACTATATACACATCTGCTGGGCTGAGCACAGATGTGGTGGCTATGTGCTACCCACCTTTAAAATTTTACTGTATAACTTTTAAATTTGAAATTGGTAGTACACATAGGATAAAAATTACCATCTAAAGAAGTATATGTTCCAGGAGTAGGTTAAGGATATTGACACTGTTGTACAATCTGGATTTTTTTCCATCTTGTAATATGTAACTCTGCATCTATTAAATGCTCCCCTCAATCTGCAGCTACCAACATATCCCACTTTCTGATTATTAAAGGCTCCTCAAAGTGGCATCACACCGTATTTGTCTTTTTGTGACTGGCTTATTTCAGTTAGCATAATGTCCTGAAGAGTCCCCCACAATGTAGCATGTGTCAGAAGTTCCTTCCTTCTTAAGGTTAAATAATTTTCCATCATACAGAGGTGCACACACACACACACACACACACACACACGATACTTTGCTCGTTTATCTATTAATGGACACTGAGGTCACCTCCACCTTTGGGCTATTGTAAATAGCCTCGATTAACACGATATGCTACAGTCTCAGACTTTGCTTCCGTTATACCTAGCAATAGAATCGTTCCTTCATATGGTAATTCTAGTCTTAATTTTCTTTTCAGGAACTTCCATACTGTTTCCCATAAGGAGCGCACCATTTTATATCTCCACCAACAGCACACGAGATTTCCAGTTTTCGTTTTGAGAGTAGCAGTTTTCAAGGGTGCAGGTAGTATCCCATCGTAGCTTTAATCTGCATATCCCTAATAGTTAGTGGTTCTGGGAATGTTTTCATGGGCTAGGCTGTAAATCTTCTACAGAGAAATGTCTACTCAAGTGCCTTGTTGTTAACTGGGTTATTTGGGGGTTCTGTTTAGAAAGTTATAGGACAGACAGCCTTTTTAATGTCAGTTGCCTGAGGAGAAAGCCAGGGTGGTCAAGGGTGGGTACAGAGAAGACAGTAACTTCTGTACAGATATTGCCATAGTTTGGATTTGAAGTGCTTCCCAAAGGCCTATAGTATTAAAGGCTTGGTTGGCAGCCTCTGGTGCTGGTGGAAGATGGTGGGACGAAGATGGAGATGTCTGACATGCAGAGTTGGCTCAGATGGAGACTGGAATCATTCTCTCCTATCTTTTGTATCTCTGACATCTGTAGCTTTGGCTTATTGCTGTGGCTTCTGAGGTATCGCTTTTAAGGCTTGGTTTAGGCACTCCTTGGAAAAGTTCCTTTGTTCCCCCAAGGAATCCCAGTTTGCAAACAAAAGTAAGTCCATATTTCCCAGATCCCATCAGTGAGTGCTGACAAAGTACCGACATCTATAGACCCTGAGTGTTTGTTTGAATGAAGAAATGACTGAGAGGACTCTTTGTTTTTTTTTTTTTGAAATAGCTCTTCCCACAGGTCAAAGGAAAATGCCACAGAGCGAAAGAAGGAAGAAATGAAGAAAGGGAATAAAAACTAAAATTATAATGATTAAGAATGAAGAAGCATGGCCACTGCTGTGCACAGAGAAATAAAATGAAACAGCACACGTACAACAAAAGAGGAAACAGAAAAGGTGGAGATTAGAAGGGCCAATCTAGTACCTCTGAGAAATTTCACACACACACACCAAATGGGTAAGAAGGAAATGTGAAAATAATTATACAAGAAAATTCACAAGAAGATAACTTTCACAGATGATCCACACATACCAACTGAAAGATCATTTATATCAAGGCATGTCACTATGAAATTTCAGAACAAGCAGACAGAGATTCTAGAACCTCCTGAAATAAAATTCATGTCACACCTAAAAAGACAAAAAATTCAAGAGTAAATGCAAACACTCTGGAAGTTACTACTAGTAGTAACTAGTAGACTACTGCATATACAATTTGGCAGGAAATCCTTTTAAACATAGAGTTTGATAGCCAGTCAAACTATTAATTGAGTGGAAAGGTAAAATAAAGAAGTAACAATATTTTGAGACATGGAATGTCTCAAACAGGTTATCACAGAACTTTTCCTCAAGGAGTTTACAGCAGGATATGGTCAATATAACCCAGTGAGGTAAACCAAGAAGAAAGAGAGAACCCAACACTGGAGAGATGCTAAAGGAGGTCCCAAAATGATAGCGACAGAAGGTATCAGGTGACTGGGGCCAGACATAAGACAGGCTGGAAGAACGACCTCAGGAAAAACCATGCAATTGACAGATTATTTGACATGTTTAGACACTACAGAAATGAAGTAATTACTAATTCCAGGAAAATGTACAAGAAACCAATCACAAGAATATGTGCATAATCACTGATTATGAATTTAACAATAAAACCTAAATACAAAATTTGGGGAAGCAGCTATGAAATGTGTAAGCATAGAGTTTGGGACTTCAAAGTACTTAAGATATCAAATCAAGGATGCCTGACTGATCTTTGTAGACTTTGGAAATCTGAAAACTTTGAAATCTGAAATATTTTTGTCTCAAGCATTTCAGACAATGGATTCTCTCCTGCCTGTAGCTATAGGGGCCCTTGAATATTAGAGCTGTATTTCTAATACTCCATTGAGACTTTCTAATTGGCAAAATCAGAAATGCCGAATGGGACTTTGAATGGTTTCCTCATTGCTGATTCAAAGCAGTCTTCACTCCACATGCAGCAGCATCTTCTGACATTACTTTGGGCTCTCTGAGGTGACAGACATGGTTCCCTCCTTGCAAGGGCTGCCCTGGCAATGTTCCTTTACCAGTTTTGAGCCACAGTTCGTTCAGGAATGTACCTCACTCACAAAGTCCCAGCTCAGTGGCTCTGTTCTGGGTCACAGGAGCTAAAGATGCCAGGACAATAAATACTACTGGCTGACGTCCAGCTTGTCCAGTGCTGTTAACAGCATGACCTCAGAAAGAAGACCCTCAAACTCTCCAGCAAGCTAACCCCACAGAGCCAGGTAAGTTCCACAAATGGCAAACTTGGTTGATATGGGCCCTTAAATCAACGGCTCTAAGACATTCATTACTGAGGCCAGCAGAAAGAAATCATCTATAACTACTTGTTTAAACACAAAACAAAAAGGATGTTTCTAAACATCCTTTCTCAACTGTATGAAATCATCTATTTCCAGAGTTTGAAAAGATTAAGAAAAAAAATCTGTTCTTTTTCATTTATTCCCTACTTAAGAAATTTCCTTTTTTTTAAGTTTTGAGATAGTGTTTCACTCTGTATCCCAGAATGGCCTCAGTTCAGAGCACACAGCAATCCTTGTGCTTCAGCCTTCACAGGCCGCTGGCATTACAGGGACGAGCTATCACACCTGAACCTCATTGAGCAATAAGCTTTTCTGTGTCCAAATCGAAAAAAGTAATATTAACATTAAAGGTATCATTTCTACCACCTACATTCTTTGAATATCAACCAACACTGCTATAATAAATGATCTTTTATGTTTCAGGCCAAAAAAAAAAAAACAAAACACACACAAAAGTATGTTTTAGTGTTACATGTTGACGTCACGAAACATTACCAAAACCCAGAAATCAGGTAAAGTCCAACAGATTGAGCAGGTTGAAAATCGCTCTGTGAGGCCGGCATGGGAAGATTCCTTTCTCCCTGTTGTTCCTCCCTCACAAGAAGTGGCATTATCACTTAGCATACAAATCACCATGGAGACCAGCCTCTGTCACTGATGAGGGGCACTTCCAGCACCGGACAAATGGACTGAGAGTTTTGGGGCCTCTCTCTCTCCTCTGCAGGTCCAGGATACAGGAGAAAACACCTTCCCACCCTGCACCTGCTCAGTGATGACTCTGTTTTGGTCAAAGGTGCTCTGTTCGAAAAGTAGGTGGACCACACTGTTACTCTAGCTTATCCATGTTTGAAAGATGAAATCAAAGTGGTCACCCAATTCCCTGCACTTTGCAAATAGACACAAAGAGCAGAGCCAAGCCATTGTGAGTCCATTCCCTAGTCTGGAGATCCATGTCCCAGTGGTAGGCAGGATAACTAAAGAGGCCAGAGTTTCCCACTCCATAAATGGTGTGCTTTCTCATATCCCAGGTCCCAGATCACCCTGTGTCCTTTGAAAGGCTCCTCTGCTAATGCATGGGAAAAACACAGCGGTTCCTCAGGACTCATGAGGAACTGCTTTCAGGACCCAAAGTATACCACAACATAGAGGTGTTCCAAACTCTCATTTAAAAGTGTTGGAGTGTTTGCATATAATCCACAAGCATTCTCCCAAATGCTTGAAATCATCTCCAGCTTACATATAAATACTTAATACAACATGTGTAAATAGTTGTTATGCATTGTTTAGGGACTCATGACACCCACCAAGTAAAAAGTCTGTACATGTTCAGTGCAGATGCAATCATGCTGGCCATCTAAAATTAGCTAAATCTATGAATAAGGAAAACACGGACGCAGATGGCCTACAGCATTTCCAGACAGGTATATGTAATGACTGTTATTCTAGTCCCTAGCTTGATGCTGGCAGGAGGTAACTGGAGAGTCAAAAATAGCTTGGCAAAACTCTAGTTCTAGGTATCCCTGGTTCTCTGTGCTGTCCCTCTAGACTAGCAGAGAAGCTTGTGCGACACGCAGAGCCTCTTCCATAAATCACAACCTATTCTTTTGTCCCCTCTCACAGACAGGGGACTGCATACAGGGTAAGGTTGGCAGGTGAAGAATCCTATGGTTGGGGCACTTTCCACAAGCATTTCTACCACTGTGTATAACTGGAGACATTGACAGCATATGTTGTACATGTGAGACTGAAATGGAGACTTCAGCAGTCCCTTTCATCTTTTGGGATACATCCAGGAGCCCTAGCGGATATCTGAGACTACAGATAGTACCAAACTACAGAGAAATGGCAGAAAATTTCAAGTTTTCATTGAAGGGAAGCACTTAACAGAGTTTGCCTGGCATATCTGAATTGTTGACGTGGCAGTTCTTGTACTGTGGAGTTACCATTTGGACAAATATGGGCTACTCGGCCCCTTATCTACTGTGATGCTGAGACAGCCAATCTGACAACTAAGACGTCTGCTATGTCATTAACAGGTAGTAACTGTATGCAGTATGGATATGTTGTATTGTGGGATGATTCATGACTCAGATAAGATGGTACATCAATGTGTAAGAAATCATTGTGCCATTTAACTTATGGACTGTTTACTTCTGAAATTTTCCATTTAATAAAGACTGTGCTTGACTGTGGGTAACTGAAACAACAGAAGGTAAAACTGAAGATAAGAGGGGACAGTTTTCTAGACTGGTCAAAATGTATGTTCAGGGATGTAAAACTGGAACCCTTTACTTACATGCCCTGGTCTACCTGACCCCAGGTCACTTCCCACTCCCACACCAGACATAGCACCCGTTCTATCTTTCTCCAAGCTGAGTTTACTAAACACAGAGGGAAAGCAGGTTAACATCAAAAGAGGCACGGTCATGTGAAAAATTAGTTCTCTCAGGGAGGTTAGTAGGGAGAAGCAAGTTTCTGGCCACAGGTTTGCCAGTCAAAGGCTTAACATCCCATCCTTTGAGATTGGGTCTAGGGATCCCTTTGGGGACCTGGAGTGGAGTTCAGTGGTAGAGAAGGAGTTTAGGTTACATGAGGTCCTGGGCTCCATCTCCAGCACAAAACAGGAAGAGGAAGAAGAAGAGGAGGAAGAGGAAGAAGAAGAGGAGGAAGAGGAAGAAGGAGAAGGAGGAGGAGGAGGAAGAGGAAGGAGGAGGAGGAGGAGGAGGAGGAGGAGGAGGAGGAGGAGGAGGAGGAGGAGGAGGAGGAGGAGGAGGAGGAGGAGGAGGAGGAGGAAATGCAGACGGCTGCTTTGCCAGGGTTATGAGAAGAGGTATAAAACTTTCAGGTCCACTGCAGTGACTTTCAAGAATAAATGGTGTTGGGCAGCCTAACTGCAATTCTGTGAATAGGCATTTAATTTGCATTCTGCTTCTCCTTGGAGTATGGGGAAGCATTCACAGAGGAAGCTTATTCCTCCCTGAGGTCTATTTGAAGGGCCCAGGTGGAAAATGCAGACCCCAAAGTAGGGCAGAAACTAGTAAGCATCTGTCCTGGGTCTCCAGTTTCTCACATCTTAGAAACTTCCAGACGAGTCACAACCAGACACACCATACAAAGGAGAAGGTACAGAGCACTGACCAGCCCGACGGGGCTGCGACCTAGAGATTACCAGCTTTGTTTTACTTCATTCAAGCCCCTTTCCAAGCGGCTCTGGACTTTTGTGGGAAACAAAGCAGTCTAGGTGAGGAGAATTCAGGACACTAGAGACCCCAGGGAAGTTACCCTACCCTGGCCTGGCTCCGAATCCTGCCAGTTCATTTCAGGCCGGAAACACAATGCCCTCCCCGCCTCTGGGTCTGGGCCTGATCCACAGGAAACTTTCTTGATTAGGCTCCCACTGAGACAGGTTTAACTTTCCATCTTTCACTCCCACCCATACACCCCACCACTCTACCAAGAACCCAAGCAAGGAAAGCATCTCACACAAATTCACCCACCCACAACCACCCTGGGCTAGTTCCAAAATTCGAGTAGACACCAACCTGTGCCTTCTTCTGGGACTCAAGAAATTATCCTTTAATCCACTAGGAAATGTTTTCGAAACAGTAGACTCATTCTTGTTTAGGGTTTTAGCAGTCAAAATGCATGGGTCAATTAAACAAAGCCAACCCCCAGTGCCTCAATCTATCTCTCAGGCATTTTTGCAAGGTCTGAAGAGGGCATAGGATAGTGTTGGTTCCAGCTGACCAGGATGGCCCCACACGAACTTCCTTTTCCCAAGTGTCCCTACAGGACAACACAAAGGGATTTTCAAACCTCACTTGCAAGCATCAACATAAAACAAATTATTCAGACACTCTTAAACTATTGGCCCCCAATGAATCTGAATAGGTCACAGTCATGTGACCCATTGGGTATTTCCTTTCAAAACACTTTCCAACTGAAATGGAATCCAGATGTTAACGCGTGTAGATCAAGTCCCCTTCTTAGGTGGCATCTACACATAGAGACTCAACTTTATTTAACTTTTATGTGAATTACCTAGTTCCTCTATTAACATGTAAGCTTCTCCAGGCCCAGGCAAAAAATGTGCCCACTGCTTAGGCCAAAAGTTGGCCTAGTAAATAAAATAAATTCATATAGCGAAGTGGACTTGAATGTATTGGGTTAAATCCAACCCATGTTTCCTGGCCAACGTTATACAGATGGGTTTAGATCTGGAAAAATCTTGATCCTCTTTTTAATTAAGGCTAACATAATTAAAGCTAACAGCCAGATTAAAAAAAAATACTTTGGTGTTTCTATTTGAATGGTTCTTTGTATGGAATTTTTAAAAAAACAAATCTTTTCTGGATAACAAATCTTTTCTGGATGCTAGGTGATGATACCATTTTTTATGTGTATACGAGTTCATGTGTATGTAAAGCCAGAGGTCAACCTCCAGCACTGTTCCTCAGGCACTGCCCACTTGTTTTCTTGAGATAAAACCTCTCCCTTTTACGTCACCAATTCAGTTAGGCTGGTTGGTCAGTGAGCGCCAGGGCTCTCCCCATACGCACAACCACGCCCAGCTTTGCTACATGGGTTCTGGAGGTCAAACTCAGGTCCTCATTCTTGCATGGATGGCACTTTCCCGACTGAACCATCTCTCCAGCCCCTACATAACATTTTATATTTCAGAAATACTTTACAACCTAACTAAATGACTACATACATTTTATTGAGCACCTATGAATGCCAAGTCCAGTTCAGAAACCCCTCTGTCACCTACAACTCTGCTAGGTTCTAATATCACCTAGCAACTGCCCTTCCTGACCTTACTAAGGGAAAGTTCACTTCCTCCCATGAAACCGTGCTTGGAGCTTTCATAAGAAACCCTGCTTCTCTTATGAAACATGGCCTCTTCTCCACATGCACAGAGTAATTCAAGCATTCCTCTCTTCCACTGCACACTTCCTGAAAATAGAGCATCTTATGCTAACAGTATGATACCCCTCCAAAGAGGCTGTCCTAGTTTCCTTTCTGTTGCTGTGACAAAAAGCAACTTTGGGAGAGCTCACGAGTCCTGGTATCACCCGTTCCTGCAGGGATTCACAGCAGTGGGAGCTGGAGACAGCTGGTCACAGTACCACAGTACTGTCAGGCAGAGAATGCATACTTACATGCTGGCCAGCACTCAGCTGTTACACAGTCCAGGGTCTAACCCATGGTAAGTAATGGGGCTGCCTACTTTCAGGCTAAGTCTCCACACATCAGTGAAGGCACTCTCCAATCTGCCACAGCCATGCCCCATAGGCAAATCTAATCTAGACAATTCCTTGAGACTCTGTTCCCAGGTGATTGATTCTAGGTTCTGGCAAACTGACAGTGAAAACCAACCATCACACAGGTCCCACCCACACAACAGAATCCCCTGGGGAGTTTCCATAAGCAAACAAAACAGAGGACTGAACTTTGCACCCTGGAGTCACAGATCTTGCTGGGGGCTCTGAACCTTTCTCTTTAGAAAGCTTCCCGGGTGCTGCCAGCACACATGTCCGTCCACTGACCATGCTGTCCAACTAGCTAGCTCACTGAGGGTAAGTAAGCATCATGCTTATCAAATGAGTGACTGCATGGCTAATGAATAACCTCTATTATTAAGAGTCATGCAAGCAGAAGAAACAGTATTTTAGTGAATGCAGAGCCCCACATACCCCATTGCTAACAGCCTCTCCAACCACTCCACTTCCTTCCTCCAGTCCCAGCCACACTGGCCTTCCTATAGCTCCATAACTTGCCAAACCCTCCACATAACACACCACACTCCATAGCATTAGTGTGTTCATAGCTACATGTTATAGATCCTTTTTGCACCCCCCCCATGAAGACGGACTCTCACTATGTAGCCCAGGCTGGCCTTGAACTCAGTATCCTCCTACCTCAGCCTCCAGTTGCTAGGATTAATGGCATGCATCACCATGCTGGGCTCTGATTCTCCTTACTTGAAAGACTTTATCTGCCAGAGGCTGTGGACTCTATGAGGAGACAGACAAGCCCCATGCTTTTTACTGCCTCTGTTTGCAGTGACCAAGAGACAACTTGTCTCTTATGGAGAAAGAAACAAAGGCCTAGCTGACTTTCCAGGAACCTATCTTAGAAAAACACAATTGTAGAGGAAAAAAAACCTTAGACATCAACTAAAAATGGCCTAACACATATGACAGAATGCATGAACTCCAGTGAGGAGCTACGGGAGCATACAGATGGGGAAGGAGGTCTAGATACGATTAAGATTTATTGTATGAAATGCACAAAAATTTAGTAAAAATACAATGAAAATTTAAAAATATGTATGTGAAATACCACCTATGCACATGTGTACAGATCTGTGGGAGGAACCCACACCTTCCAACAGACTCTCAGGGAACTTTGTTTCTCAAAAAGTTAAAATTTCAGCAGCAAAATTCTTCACTGTAGACGTGGAAACTACTCGTTCCCAAAAGAAGCAACTCAAGTAGAAACAGAACTCTAAAGTGCATCTATACTTCCTCTCCCCTCTGTCCCCTATATGACTTCCACACAGCGTGTGTGTGTGTATGCGTGTGTGTGTGTGTGTGTGCGTGCGTGCAGTGAGGTAGGGTCTCTCACTACACCTGGAGCTCACTGATTCAACCAGACTGGCTGGCCAGTCAGCCCTAGAGACCCTGTCTCTCTTCTCTCAAGTACTGGGATGAAGCCATGTGCCTATTTTTTATGTAAGTGCTGGGCATGTGAAGCCAGATCCCCATGCTTATGTGGCGAGCACTTTTACGGACTGAGTCATTTTCCCAGTCTACAATGTTCCCTTATTAAAAGTGAAGATTCTTCCCTTGCCGGGCCAGTCTGCCATCCTAGCCCACTGACTCTCTGAGATAGCCACATCACTGCATATATGACTAAGCTTTGGCCCCAAGCAGCCAAGTGTGACTTTTCCCTTCCCAACAATTTGATTATTCACAAATTTGCGTGTGATGAGGACATCAGGCAGGGATGTGGGCTCCCATTTACCCTAAGCCTCTTTCAAACGGCTCTTCATACCAATGCAGTCTTTGCAGGGCATCTTCACAGACCCGCCTCTCCAGATGCCCTGGACAGAAAAAGAGCTTATTCTCCCTCCCTGCTGCAATGGTTCCAATTGTCTCTGTTTCCTACAACAGTCAGAGTCAACAACTTAGAGCCCCACATGCCAACTGCCTATTCTTTGAATATTATGGATTCCCAACCAGATATGCTGGTACAAAAAGGAAGGAGAAGGCTCACAGCCATCTGGGAGGAATACAGAGAGGAAGGCAGGCAAAAAACAACGATGGGAACTTATGTGAACCTCAGCTAGATGTGCAGGTTTTGTTTCCTGTCCTTGTTGCACAGGGTCCTGCTTAACAGCTACACTTCTCTGGGTTTCTTAGCTGCAGACAACTGTGACCTGAAACTATTAAACGGAATAGTCTAGAAATAAGCTGGTCAGAACTTTTGTTCTTCGAGGTACTGCGCATTAAACCTCTGGCAGGCTAGACAAGTGCTCTGCCACGGGGTGATATCCCAGCAGGTAACATTTCAATAACCTTTGTCACAGTACACTATGGTAATTACTGTATTTTACCAGTTGCTGCTAATCTCTTGCTGAGCCTAAATTACACATTACGCTTTATTATCACTGCACATGTATAGGACAGTACAGGCAGGAATGGGAATGAGCTGAGGTTCCTGGTCTTCCTTTGGCGGGGGAGGGAAGGAGGAGTCTTGTAACAGATCCCTCGTGGGCACAGGGATGGCATTGTCCATTGAAAGTTCTCCAAGGTACTCCAAAGAGCCAGGAAAATTTGTCTAGTTAGGCCATTAGATTGCAAGTTACCTCAGAGGCAGCACTAGGCCTGGGGCGCCTTCTGCAGACTGCAGGGTCTCTCTCGACCTCAGTTCCTATCAGCTTCCTCAGTTTCTTTAGTTTTGCTTTCATAACTGTGTCAGATGACTTCTGTGTGCCTGGACTCAACATTCTCTGCCTCCCTCCTCCACTCCCCTAACCTTCTGCTTCTGTAATAAAACCTTCCTTGGGACAACTTCATCAAACTCCCAAGAGAGAGCATCTGATTGGTTAGTCATTTCTTTGTGTCAAATCATGTCTGTGCCTATGCTGTAGGTTGGAGTCCCTGGGTGGCATACCCACACAAGCCAGTCAACTATGACTGGGTGTCTTGTAGAGGGTAGGGCAAGAGTACCCAGGTCCTCCCTAGGTCCCCTAGAAGCTGTGTACGGACACCGTGACATAGGAATTGGAGTAGGCTCACACTGCTCTGACAGCCAACTGTTAAATGTTCAGGAATTCTGTCAGTGACTGGCTAATCCAGGCTGCTCTGAAGTTGGCCACAGTGGGGATATTTGCACCACAGATGTTGGCAAATGCTGCAAATTTGGACTTTTTGTTTAACTCCCTGGAGAGCAAGTCTACCAGCACATCATCCAGCCTGGGTGGTTTAAAACCAAACCAAACAAAACCTCAAAGCACAAAACATGGTAAACAAGTCTCCCCTAATCCGACACAATCTACACCACCTCCCTCCCTCAGTTCACCCACCCTTTGCTCCAGCCAGAACAACTTCCTCCTTATCCACTTGGCACAGAGACCTGTGATGGAGCCAGTGCTTGCCACACTGAGCCACAGCTCCAGCCTTCGAAAACTTGCATGCTCATTTCCACCCAGTTCCAAGTTCTTCCCTGAAGTCTCCTCAGTTAGAATAATAATAATAATAATCTGTGTCCCTAACTCCTCAAACTTTGCACACTCTGTTGGCATTCTGCCTTCCTTCCGCTATAGTTAGCAATCGCTTTAGAGTCTGAGTTCTTCACAAACAGCTCCTGTGTCTGCTTCTTTGAAACTTCCCAGTCTTTGGTCCAGAAGTTCAGGATGAATGAATCAGAAATAATATTTCCCTGTCTCCAGAAGTACTTCCCCTTCCTGCACCTATGATTCCAAACTGCTGCCTCAGGAGTTCCCTCCACTGATTTGAGCTTGGACCACTGAATCAACAAGAAAATTCCAGGCCAGAAGGCTGCAAAAGGCCTGGATCTGATGTGTGTGTGAATTGTTTTCCTAGATCCAAAGGCCTGTAAGTGAGGGAAAATTGGGATTTAAACTACAGAGATTAAACATTGATGCGGCAACAGTGGATTCATAACTCAATACTAATCCTTCTGTGTCTCAGTCAGTTCAGTCTGCCAGAACAAAATCCCATAGACTGGCGGCTCGGGCAGCAGACATTTATCTCTGCACAGCACTGGAGGCTATAAGTCCCAGATCAAGTGCCAGCATGGTTGGTTTCTAGCAGGGCACTTGTCCTGGGTTGCAAATGGCCCTGTTCTGGGTCCTCACAAGGCTCACAGCAAGCATTCTGGTCTTCTCTGATGAAGACACTAACTCCCACATGAGAGCCCCATCTTGTGGCTTCATGGAACCTACCACACTCCTTAGGCTTCACAGGGCTTCAACAGAAATGGGACTGGAAAGGACAGAACTCAGTCCACAGCACCCAGTTAAAACCAATCTCCCTTTAAAAAATTTAGGAACGGTAATTTGGAGCTTTGAGGAAATCTCAGAGCTGGAAACTACATGTACAAAATCATGAGTTCAAGTGTCAAGTGGAAAAGATTAGTTCCTCACATTAGAGTCACTTACCAGTCTCAAGGCATTAAGAAGAATCAGATATAGTTCACGTATTAAGTTCAGGCTTCCCCATGCGTCCAAACGGGCACATGGGTGAGAATTCACTCACACACATATACATATACCACATACAGAGAGAGAGAGAGAGAGAGAGAGAGGAGGGGGAGAAGCAGGGAGAGAGAATAGGAATGGTAAACCAAAGGGATTATATCTGCAACAGAGACTAAGATCCAAGCCCAGTTTCCTAATCCTAAACCAATACTTCTCTGCTAGTCTCACCGTCCCTGCCATTCCCTACAAATCTAAATACCCCAGAATACACAAATCAAGTGACCTTGATGAAGAGGATAATTCCTAAGGCTAGCATATTCCAAACCCACCCCCCCCCCCCCCCGGAGAAAGGAGAAAAAATCGAACAAGCAATTCTCAGAATCTCAGAGCTAAGAATAGATGTGGCATGGATATTTCCACAAGAAAGAAAAGAACAATTTTCAGATCTCAGATCTTCCAAAAAGATGAAACTTGTCACTCAGCGCCACTGATAAATTCAAGAAGACATTTCATGAACAGCAGAGCACACACTACATTCAGCATTTCTATCTCTTCTATTTCACGTTTCTTTTCATTATTTATGTGTATGACTGCATTACTTGGATGTATGTAAGTGCACCCGTGTCACGCAGTGCCCATGGAGGCCAGAAGAGGGTGTCAAATTCCTGGAACTGGAGTTACAAGCTGCCACATGGGTGCTGGGAATCCAACACCCCTCACGTTTCTTTTTTAAGATGTGTACATCTGTGCACTTGTGTGCAAGTGCAAGTGGAGGTCAGAAGACAACTTTGGCGTCATTTCTCAAGAGCCACCCACCTCCTTTGGACAAGGTCCCTCACTGGGACCTGGAGATCACCAATTCAGCTAGACTGGCATAAGGATCCCTGGGGATCCATCTGTCTCCACCTTCCCAGGCCTGGGATTATAGGTGCATCCACCACAGCCAGCTTCTTTCCCTGGGTGCTAAGGATTTGCCTCAGGTCCTCATGTTTACAAGGTCGGCCCTTTACTGAAAAAACTATCTCCCCAACCCTGCTATTTTTTGTTTTTTAAAAATATTTATTTACTATTTTATGTGTATGAGTAGATTGCCTACATGTGTGTAAGTGTATCCTATGTCGTGCAGTGCCCATAGAGGTCAGAAGAGGGTGTTGGAACCCCTGGAACTGGAATTATAAATGGTTGTTAGCCATCATGTGGGTGCTGGGAATTGAACCCGGGTCCTCTATAAGAACAGTCAGTGCTCTTAACCACTGACCATCTCTCCAATGCCCCGCGCCCCCACCACTATGTCTTGATAAGGAGCAGTTTAAGAAGGACCACAGAAGTTGCTTCATAACTATGTCAATGGCTCCTCAATGTGGAATTCTGTCTCTAGGACCTAAAAGAAATCAAAACCGAAGTAAAGAGGGTCAGAGGGAGAAAACAAATGAAAGCAAAGAATCCGTGCATCCCTGTTACCTCTTGATCTCTAAAATGTTAGTCTTGGGGGAGTGACTGGGTGGTTTTCTTTCTTTTCCTGTGTCTGAAATCTGTCAGAATCAAAATGCCACCAAAGGGGAAAGTGATGGTTCGCTCATGGGAGTGAGCCATTTGCTTTTGAAATATATTATATTGTCAAAATCTGAACCGAGCAAGCAGACCCATGTCTAATTCAGGCAAGAAAATATAAGAGACAGATTCAATACTTCCAAGGCACTTGGCTTAGGTCAGAGCTCAAACATGAAAAGAATTCTTCTACAGACTCCAGTCACTTCTGAATTTGTAGCTTCCATGCAGACCTCCCTGGAGCAATCAAGCAATTGGAAATGATCGTGAGCAGCAGTCCTAATACTGCCAAAGGCTAACTGGATCTCCACCTCTCCCTGGGCATGCCACCATCTTCCAAGGAACTAATCCAGGCTTTTCTATGCAGACAACTCTTTGGCTTAAATAGATATCAGTCTTCTTTGAAACAGGCATATAGGCACATTAATTCTGTCTCAGTGGATTTTATGTTAATCCAGGTCGTTGGAACATAAACAATGGGTCCTGGACCCCTGGTGACAATGGTCATGAGTTTAGAGATCTGTTTTACAACACTCTTATCAGAACAAAGAGAAGGAACTAGGCTTCAAGAATCTTGCCTACTCTGTGTGCTTTTTACAAATTCTTTACATGTGCATATGTGTGTGTGTGTGCATATGTAACATATATGTATGCACATGTGTGAGCAAATGTGCATATATATATATAAGCCAGAGGTCAATGTTAGGTATCTTCCTTGATTGCTCTCCACCTTACTTTTAATTTTATTTTATTTCCTGTTATAGGTGTTTCTCTGTAGCCCCCACGTGGCCGGAACTCACTATACAGACCAGGCTAGCCTTGATCTCACAGAGATTGCCCTGCTTTG
Organism: Eospalax fontanierii; assembly: GCA_035773235.1. Taxonomy (NCBI): domain Eukaryota; kingdom Metazoa; phylum Chordata; class Mammalia; order Rodentia; family Spalacidae; genus Eospalax; species Eospalax fontanierii. The sequence continues at coordinate 52,785,573 of CM069542.1, read as the reverse complement.
CCTTCCAAGTTTGGGGATTAAAGGTATGCACCACCATGCCTGGCTCCACCTTATTTATTTGTTTATTTATTGACATGGGGCCTCTTACTTAACTTAGAGCCCAATGATTGGCTACACCCAGTGAGTTGCAGGGATCCACCTGTCTATACCCACAACCCAGCACTCAAACTACTAGGGATCAGAATTCATCTCCTCAGCCCCTACCTAGTCTTATGTAATGCTCATAAGCCACTGCAGAGTGATAGTACTCAGCTAATGTGGCCTGCCTCAGAGGGAACTTAGCATGGGGATTCCCACTCAAGTTGGCATGACTCAAAACATCCATGTGGGAACTGAAGAAATGGCTCAGTGGCTAAAAGCACTCACTGGCTGCTTTTGCAGAGGACTCAGGTTCAGTTTCCAGCACCCATTTGGGCGGCTTACAATTGTCTGTAACTCCAGTTCCAGGAGATATATGACACCGTCTTCTGCCCACTGCAAGCATCGCATGTACGGATGCACTTACATATATGCAGACAAAACACTCATGTTCATAAAATAAAATAAACAAATAAAAATTCATTTTTAAAAACAAAAAATAATAATTTTGTATGAGTTCACTGTAAATGTATCAATCTATCCATCCCTTTCTTCCCCTTAAGTCCCCAGCCTCTTCCAGGCCAGTAAGAATCCAGGCCAGCAAGAAACCATTCCACACAGGCCAGAGAATAAACCTCAAATCATCTCTGAGAATTCAAACATTGTCGAGGAAGATTCATGCAAGATCAGGCCATCTCTGGGTTTACAATTGGAAGTCTATTAGAATCTGGTCTGGGTCTGTGAAGAATATTCAAAGGTAAGCACTATGAACTATACAGCCATCAATCCTGCCCTGTAAACAAGGGCACCAATCACCACCATACCTGATCGCCAGTCAAACATCTGCACACAACAGATCTCAGCTGGCAACAGCCCACTGTACCAGGAAGTGTGTGTAGACTCTGACATCTACATTCTGGCTTGGCTTAGAGCCTTTTATGACATCAGGAAGGCAGAGAGCAATACAAGTTAGTAGGCTTGGACTTCAGAAACCCCAGCCAGAAGCAGCTGCTCTCTGAGCATCACACTGCATTGATGACTTTCAAGCACTGATCTTGACAACTCTGCTTTCAAGCCTGGCTTGGCTGCAGGGCACCACAGTGTGCAGAACTAAAACGGATAACCACGGTTCTGATACCAGCTTACCACAAGGCACTGAGCGACGTGTGTCTCAGTCTCCTTCGGTATCTTGACACTTTTTTGAAAGGCATGCTTTACTAATTATACAGATAATTACATACAGATGTTCCATTTCACTATTGAAATGTTCTGTTTTAAAAGTAACGCCAGAGCAAGCATTGGGTATCTACCATTTACCAAAATAAGATAATTATGTCAGGTTTAATTGTCTTTAAGTAGAAAGGAGTTAATCCCTCCCCCAAATATTGCTTTATCTACTACGAAACAGCCACTTAGATCCTTGAAACTGGACCAACAAATTAAAATTAAAATTGGTGAGATATGAATGTCTAAATTTTAGATTTTATGATTATGAACAGACGAGAATAATATAAACATGCTAGTTCATGCCAGATATGGTGATGCACACCTTTAATTCCAGCTCTCGGGAGGCAGAGGCAGGCAGATCTCTGTGAGACCAAGGTCAGCCTGGTCCACACAGAGACTTCCAGGTAGACTGGGACTAGAGAGATGCTATCAAAACACAAAAACAGAAACAAAACAAAATTCAAAAAATAATTAAATTAAATTCCATTTTTCTTTAACTGAAGCAAAATCCTAGACTTGGTTATTAAACGAAGGGGTGGAATGGACTATAAGCAATTAACTGAACAGTAGAAAGCAATGCGTATTAAACGTTCCCATTATTCTCGATGGTCATATATAATTTACCAAGTTAGATTTTTGCTAGAATGTGCAAGTCAGCATTGGAAGAAAGCATCGAAGATCTATATGCCAAACCCACCTAGAACATCCTGTGTGGTTTGGGGCAAACCTCCAAACAGTGTGTTCCGGTTGTTAGATATCTAAGCCAGAAGCGACTGCAATGGCTTCCTTGGGTCACAGAGGACATTAATAACAGCAGGGTTGTTAAATTCAATTTATTTGTTTAAATTGGTAACCCATTCAAAGTATATAGACTTTAAGAGGTACAAAGAGATTTCATAAAAACTTTCCTTTCTAGGGCTAGCAGGATGGTTCAATGGGTAAAGGGGCTTGTCACCAAGCCTGACAATCTGAGTTCCATCCCAGGACCCACATAATGGAAAGAGAACTGATTCTACAAGTTGTCCTTTGTCCACACATGTGCCATGGCATGTTCATATACACGCACATGCTATACTCACACAAAATAAAAATAAAAACATAAAATAAAAAACAGACCTCTCTCTTCCATTGCTGAACCCTGATCTCCTCTCTCCTCCTCTCCAGGAACCAACTGTGGATACCTTCTTGCCTGTTCGTTCAGTAATGATGGAACATGTACACATATATGGACACGTAAGTTATTTAAATTTTGTATCCAGTGCCTAATACTGTGCCTGACACATAGCAGGTACTACAAAAGTACTCGTTTATGCACTTTATATATCCTGTGTCACTTAGCTATATCCCGGGCAAGTCCAGAGCAACTCATTGGTTATACTGAACTGTCTTGATTGGTTTGCTTTTTCTTTCTAAAACATCTTTCTAGGTTTCATATATGTGCAGACTTGGACATTTACCATAATACGTATGATACACTAAATTTTCACCACGTGAGAACCTACCAAGTCAGTATCCAAATCAAGAAACAGAGCAGAACCAATCTGCCCTGACTCAATATTGCTCATGAAAAGACCCTTCTTTAATCTGCATGCGAGGGTCACCTTATCAGACACTGCCCATCAATATACCTGATTGCCTTCAAATGGCTATACAGCCATGTGCGTGTCTCATCAATTATCAAGCCCATCCCCAGCCAAGTTTTTGTTCATGTATTTGAATACATAATAGTGAACTCAATAATATCTGAACCTCGCATGCTTCCTTACAGGTGAGCGTATCAGGATAATCTCTTTGAAATGGACTTGCTGGGTCAAAGGCTCTGTGTGCATTTTCCATTTTAACCAATACTTGCTAGAGGCTATGTCAAGAACTAGATTCTTAAAACCATAAGACTGCACCGTGTAGCTAGTAGATACGGTACACTCTGATTTTAAATACATCAAACTTCACAGAACGTTGGAGCCTTGGAATCCAAATAAATACAAAGCTATAGAAGTTCACAGAAACTGCCTATGATCGCTGCCAGATGGAAAAGAAGAATCTACAACGAACCACACTCTTGGGATTTGGGCCAGTTCTCGGCTCACCACAGCACAAAGCACAACACACTATTGACTCCCACTCTGAAGGAAGACAAAGGCCAGCAGCAGAGCCTCAAAAACCCGGTAGATAGATGTCCTGTTTCAGGAGAAGCTTGATCCAGGAGGAGGCCGGCAGCATCTGCATGAAATGTGGCCACATCTATTCACCTAGAGTGAAGAGTCCACCCCCACAAGGGAGAACAGAGCAGGAAAAGCCAAACCTTGAAAGAATGAGATGCCAGATTCATACCTGAAGGCTTCTGAACACCATATCAGTCTTCACAAATTGTTTCTAAAAAAAACCTACCCATTCTCTGACTTCCAGACCACTCTCTGCATCCTCTCTTCTTAATAGTCCCTTCTTTCGCCCCTTGACACTTTGTTAAACATGGTGACACCAGTCTTCAAACCTGTGATGTGGTAAGGATGTCGCACTCAGTAATTTCACAGCTGATATGATGTCACCATTGCAGTATGTGAACCATAGACCCAGGGCTCCATGGCAGAGACCTTACACTACGTTTCCACAGCAACCAAACTGTGGAACCCACAGTGTCATCCACTTTGCAGGCTCAAATACACTTCCTTCCCAGAGCTCTCTAAAAGAGGAAGGGGTTTTAGTTGTAGCTGGACTGTATTGATGATAAAGGTTCTTTGTTGTTTCGAATGTTGAGGTAGAACTCAGAGCTTCATGCATGTAAAGAAGATGCTCTATCACTGGGCAAGAGCCCGACTCTTGGGTCTTTTTGTTTTGTTGTTGGTTTTGTTTGCTTATTTTTTGAGATAGGAACTCATATATCTCAGGATGACCTCAAACTCAGTACATAGCCAAGGCTGGCCTTGAGTTCCTGATCTTCCTGTTTCTCCCTCCTTAGTGCTAGGATTACAGGCATGTGCTCTACAGCGGGCCCCTGAGTCTACCTAGAAAATAACCAGAAATAACCAGAGAGGACACAGGTATGTTCTTCTTGGGATGGAGCTCTGATGGAGAAACTTGCTCTCTTCAGATATAAAGAGAAAAGAGTAGGTACAAGACATGTTGCAGGGCTGGAGAGATGGCCTAGTGGTTAAGAGCATTACCTGTTCTTGCAGAAGACCTGGGTTCAAATCCCAGCAACCTTATGGTGGCTAACAACCATCCATAATGCCAGTTCCAAGGAATCCGACACCCTCTTCTGTCCTCCACAGTCATTGCATAACATGGGCGCATTAACATACATGCAGGCATAACACTCACATATAAAATAAAAATAAATTTTAAAATTTCAGAAAAAAGGGATGTGTTGGAACTCGACCATGGTTGTGTGACTCTGGAAAAGTCCTTATGCCTCTGGCTCTTTTTTCTTCTCTAATATGACAGTATCGCCCCAGAGGTGTGCTGCCAGAACCCAGTCTATCTCCCATAAACAAGAGGAGAGAACTGTGAGGTTTTATAATACCCTTGGGACCTGGTTTTACATCTGGACTCTGGCAGGAAGACCCAGAAGCTGAGGGCATACAGGTCTAGGTTCATGGAATACACAAAGAACCTAGGAGAAGAACCTATCACAGGATGTGTCTTCCTTACCTTGACTGAGTCAGAAAAGAGCTGGTTTCCAGGGGGAATTCATTTCTGCTGCAATCTACTTCCCTCAAATTACCTGTGAGGACATCAAGCTCAGGACCCTCAGAGGAGTGACCTGGAGGTCCAACTGCCAACTGATGTAGACAGTCAGGGTTACATCAGGCTTGGAAAAGAGAGAGAAGATGGACCAACCAAGAAAAGATAGAGAACAACTCTGAAACCATTTGAACAACAGGGGCTGTGTGAAGGCTCAGAGGACAGAGGCACAAAGCCCACTTGTCTCTAGCTGGAAGCGTGGCTGCCAGCAATTCAGTTGCTAGATGGGGCCCTAACTGTCAGCTCAGGCTCAGAGAGGACACTGAACATCACTTGGAAAAACACAATGAATTACTGCGCTCAGCCACTGCTTCCTCGTCTGAGGCTCTGCCTCAAAACAACTTCTGCAAAGCACTTCTTAAAGCTCCACAGCAAACCTCCATGAATCACAGGGCAAGTCGGAGGCTGATTATAAAGCAAATGTCAAAGAATGTCTAAAGAACTTCCCACATCCTTTCATGTCCACAGGGAGTAAGTAAGCAGATCGTAGGTGATTTTACCTACGCATTTCCTTCCACTGAAGGGAAAACTGAGACAAGGGCTTGCACTGAGTAGCCCAGGTTAGCCTTCAGTAGTCGCAGTCCTTCTGCTACAGCCTCCTAAGTTTTGGGATTAAGGGTTTGTATCACCACACCCAGTCATCCATTGACGTGTTCAATAAAGAACTATTGGACCTTGAAAATACAGGTCAAGGGTCAAGTTCTTTACAACTAGTTTCAAAGCATTGAACTGTTCTTTTATCTATCTTTGGACTTCTAATCAGTGTTTATTTCATGTGTATGTGCGTGAGTGTAAATGCACATGTACACACTGGAGCCTGCAAAGGTCAGAGGATCCCTTGGAACGGAAGCTAGAGGGAAAAGTCAGATGTCATGGGGTTGCTGGGAAGCGAACCCAGGTCGTCTGAAAGAGGAGTAAACACTTTAATCCCTGCGCCATCTCTCCAGCCCTGTATTTTTGGGGTTTTTGAGACATGGTCTCTCTGAGTGGTTTAAGCAGGTCTTGAACTTGCGACCCTCCTGCCTCCTTCACCTCCCCGTTGCTGGGACTCTCGGCATGCACTATCACACACAGCTTGGTTTTTATTCTTTGTATGTTCTAAAAGAACCTTTTCTAAGTAAAAGGTTACAATTATTAGGTTTTAATGTTGAATAGTTCAAGAAATAAACAATAGATGGAAAGATTTGCTTTATAAGAAAATCTGATGTGAAGACATCGGATTCCCTACCTCAACTCCTCCAGTTTGTCTCTTAAAAATCATCAGGGGAAATCACAGCTTTATTTAAATTTTCAGCTAATATGTTGGCAGTATCAGACTTACAACCAACACAGAAATCTTGGTAAACTTTTGAGGGGATAGGGTCTTCCGCTATCCCCCAGGCTGGCCTTGAACTCATAACCCTTCTGCCTGGGCTTTTCCTGCCAACCTAATGCTTGAATAACTACTTCTGTTTCTCGGACGTCCTAGCCAAAGCCCATTTTCTCTTCATTCCTTATGTCTCTCCATTTCCTATGTCCCTCACCTTCTCTCTTTAGTCACCTGCTGTACAGTGTATTTTTTCTGTTTTTTATGGCAAACCACACTTAATGGATCCATGCAATGTACATAGTTCTCAACTGATTACTATGTAAAAGCATATAAACTGTACAGTAAAAAATTAGTGAGAGATTCATTTTAATACTGATACCATAGCAAGAGCAGCTTCTCAGATGTTCGCATGTCAGATTTTAGAACTTTTCTATTTTCTCTTTTTTTCTGAGATGGACTTCACTAAGTTGCTGAGGCTGTTTGCTGGCCTTGAAGAGACATTCCTTCCACCTCAGCCTTCCACAGAGCTGGGGCTTCAGGCAGAAGCCACTAGATTCAGCCTAACTTTTAATGATTTTTATTTAGGGTTTTTGTGTTTTTTGAACAGGGTCTCACTATGTAGTCTTGGCTGGCCTGGAACTCACTATGTAGGCCAGGCTAACCTCAAACTCACACTTTCTCTGTTAATCAGATATCCCAGCTGGTGGACTCAGCATCACTTGTGTGTCTGCAGATAACCGAATAACAGTAAACCAGGTACTATTCCTGGGACTGAGAGGTGCTGCTAAAAATGACAAGAGGCACTGACCTCACAGCTCTCCACTCTAGTACAGGAATCACATGGTAAAACCTGGTTAAATAAAGGGCGGACATGCAGAGCCAGCATGCAAGCCAGGATCGTGGTGCATGCACTGGGCCCTCAGAAGGGTCTGAGTGGAATTATCTAAAGGAAGACTTGGATAATCAAAAAGAACTGAAATTATTTTAACTTCCAGGAAGCACATTCCACAAGAGGGAGGAGCACGTGCCAAGGCCCTGAGTCAAACTGAGCTTGGGGAGTAAAAAAAAAAACAAATTTGGAACCAATGCCAGTATGGCAGGAAGGCCAGAAGACAAGGAAGGCAAAGGTACAGACAGTGGATCTCGACAAGCAGTTTTGGTTATCTACAACCAAGAGTTCACCTATCACCTGAGCCACAGTCACAAAGCATGGACAGCTTACAGGGGCAGAGAAAGCATCGGGACTTTCCTTTCAAAGGTTCTTCTGGCTGTCGATGTAGGATTACAGAGGTGAGAAAGTGCGAGGTGTTAGAAGACCACTGTGGCAGACTTGTAGGATCTAGGGTTCGACCATGGAAGAAGGACTGATAAAAGAACTTGGTGACAGATGAACCAAGTAACTCAGCGTTTGGCTTGAGTCCCAGCACAGATGTGACAGAACTGAGGAAGGTAAAGGTCTGGGGTTAGAGAAGTTCAAAACTTCTGTTTGACATATTAAACAAAAGTGCTATATTCTAGAGCTGAGAAGTCCCTGCTACACACAAGACGGGATGCAGAGCTACAGTGAAGGGGCCTGGAGGGGTCCAAATCTGGAAGCCAATGGATGGGTACCAATGCCAAGTGATGTCACAAGGTTATCTGGTACCAGGTATACATACAAAGAGGATGCAAAAAGCAGCTGACATGAAGGAATTTAACAAAGCAAGAGGAACGAGAAGATGGGGTCGGAACATGGGCAGAAAATCATGACAATACGGAACCAGAAGACTGGACGAGAAAGCACTCTGCAAGTCACCTGAGGAGTGGAAGTGTAGCTCAATCGGTAAGAGTGCTTTTCTAGATGCACAAGGCCAGGAGCTTCAATCCCTAGCACTGCATGGCGGTGAACATCTATAATCTCAGCACCTGGAAGTTGAGGCAGGAGGATCAGAAGTTCAAGATCATCCTCAGCTACAAATAGTGTTCCAGGCCAGCCTGGGGTGCAGGAGAACCTGTCTCAAAAATAAGAAGGGGAGTGGAAAAGAGAGTCAACTATATCAAACCTGTCAAAACAGAACAAAAACCTGTGGGGAGAAAGGGATTCCCCTTTTCAGTTTTCTGCCCTTAACTGCAGTTGATCTTCATGTTAACAGACTCTACGCTCGCCAGTATTTGTCTGTATCCCCCAAGCTGATACTGCTCATTCATCCATAGTCGCTCACAAACCAGCGGAGAGTGGTAACCATGATGTCCAAATCCCTGTTGAATGTCACAGGGTGACATTCTGCTTTCTATGGGGGATGTGCTCCAGAACCCCCAGCAGATCTCTGAAACGTCAAATCCCACATACGCTCTTTTCTTATACGTACAGAGCTATGGCAAAGTTTCAGCTACCAACTAAGCAAGCACAGCAAGACATTAATGACTAGGGTAAATCAGAAGAGTTATAACTATATACTTTAACAAAATGGCCAGGATTACTGCTCTTGTGCTTTGGGGCCATTAATAGATCAAATAAAAGGCCACACAAACCTAACCATGTCATACCCCATAGTCAATCTGATGACTGAGATGGCTCCTTGGTGACTAACAAGCAGGTGGTATACACAGCATGGACACACAAGACAGTGGAATGCCAACTGTCCTGGGGGACAGACCTAGATGCACAGAAACCACCACACTACTCAGAACAGCAGAAATGTAAAACTATATGAATTACTAACTTCTATAAATTTCCATTTAATACATTCAGGATCACAGGTAACTGAGGCTGTGGGGGATAAATCTGTGAGGGACAACTGTGTTCAGTAGCTCAGTGTTTGCCGTGATATTACAGAACACAGCCACCACAAATAAGGAGAAGGGAGACAGGTCAAAATGGGAGACTCAGCTGAACATCAGCCTCCTCCCGCATCAGTAAGAAGCAGGCATCAGTATCCAGCCAGCATCTGACCCGTGGATACTTCACTTTTGTTCCGTTTTTCTACAGATGCTTCTTTCTTTGGCAAACCATGATAAGCAGGCAAAGATCTGTCAGTGACTGCACGGTGGTTTTTTTTTTTGTTGTTGTTGTTGTTTTTAAGAAAATATAAGGCAACAGAAAAAAAATATCATAGAAAACAGTATGCTGCTGACTGGTCTAGCCACGTCTCACTCACAGTCAGCACAGTCAGTGGTCCCGGACAGGGCAGAACACTGGAGTATGGAAAGTATCACACAGAGTTCAGAAGTTTGCTTTCTTAGGAGAGGGATTGTATACAGATGGGAAATTGATTAGTGAGTCTGTTTTCCTCTTCTGGAAAAGGGGTAACATCATCTCAGAGCTCAGCCATGGCAATGAATGACGTAATGTGTAAAGCAGCAGTGCACAGACCTGTCGTCCGTTCACACTCTTCACGTGGAGAGCCTCCAAACAGCTCTTGACTGCACTGGTGTTGTCCAAAACTATTCACCACATCAGAAATCCAAACTACAGGAGTGAGAGACGGCTCGGGGGTTAAGAGTACTGGTTCCCCTGGCAGCGCACTCAGGTTTGGTTCCCAGCACCCATGTGTGACTAACAACTTCCATAACTCCAGTTCCAGAGGATCCAACGCCCTCTTCTGACTCTTATGGGCATTTCATGACATGTGTGCACTTACATACGTGTAGGCAATACATTCATACACATAATTTAAAGATTAATGGCTGCTCTTGTAGCGGACCCAAGTTCCATTCCCAGCACCCATGTGGCCACCAACAGCCATCCATAACTCCAGTTCCAGGGTATCCAACGCCCTCTTCTGGCCTCCTAGCATTACACACACATGGTGTACTTACATTTACGCATGCAAAGCACTCATACCCATAAAATAAATTTTTAAAATATAAAACCATGAACACTTTAAAGACAGATAGATATTTCCTCAGGTGAGTACATTGTATGTCTAGCATTGTGTGTGTCACAGATACTGATGTGGTAGACAAGCATTCTACTGTGTTGCTCATTTGACCCTGTAACTCATCAACTGTGTGAGCCTCAGCCAAGGACTCAATTTGAATTCAAATGCAGAGATCCCATAGACTTAAAGAGAAAATACCATTTCTATTTTGTAAGTGACACTCAGCACTGACTTCAGCTGGCATTAGGCCATCATCTACAGTTGAGCTGACAGTGCCCAAGACTTTCCATCAGCACTTTCCTATCATTACAATGACTACAGATACATAGATAAACCACATACACTCATCACTAATTCAAAAATAATATAGCTAGTGTCATTACATTTTATTTAATACACTGATAAAGGATCTATCAGTATTCAGAATTTGGGGAACTAGATTGATAAGTGTTTCAATACAATGAGTCTCATTGCAATCCTCTGTATCTTATGTACTCAGAAACTCCATCATGTAGAAGGAATCTACTAGCTTCACCAGACAGCCAAAGAGACTCATGTAATCCTGAAGGCAGGAACCCTTGGCATGAAGCAATTCACTTTCCCTCACTAGGCACCAACTTCTTCTCTTTAAGAAGAAAATGAAGGGATTCAGGGTCTAGCTCAACAGGGAGAGTGCATTCCTTGCATACACAAAACCTTAGGTTCAGTCCTTAGTACCACATCTGAAACCCCGCATATGAGACAGGAGGATCATGAGTTCAAGGTCATCCTTGACTACACAGAGAGTTCAAGGCTAGACTAGGCTACATAAGACTGTTTCAAAATAAGGAAATTGGAGCTGAATGTGGTGTAGGTGTACTACAATCCTAGCATTCAGGGGCATAGGGAAGAGGATGCTGAGTTAAGGCTGGCCAGGGCTACATAGCAAGAACTTACTTCAAGATTTAAAAAGAAACAATCTGGACCACTCTCTGTGAGATCTGCTCCCTGTTGTCACACTCCAACAAGAGGAAGATGGCACCCACAGCGAGGAGGAATTGGAGGAGCGGCATCGCAGGCTGAATGTATTAGTAAAGACCCACAGAGTCTGGGGCGGGTCTTAATTCAACATGTGAGGACCTCTCCAAAACCAGATGCTTTAGACTAACTGGGGCAAGCACTTCTAAACAATGGAGGAGAACTGTGAACACAAGTATTTCCCCCACCTATTTCCTATCACACTGTAGCTATGTACACTGGAAATCCTAACAGGCAGTATCAGTCTTGTAAGCAGGACACAAAGAATATAATCTTTATTCTTTTTTTTTAACTTTATTTAAATTATGTGTCTGTGTGTGGGCTTGTGAATGTGAGTGCGGAGGCCAGAAGAGGGTATCAGATCCCCCAGAGCTGAAGTTACAGGCAGCTGTAAGCTACCAGATGTGAGTGCTGGGAATTATACTGGGGCCCTCTCCAAAAGCCCCACAGTCTTAACCACTGAGGCATTTCCCCAGTCTAGTCCCCACTTTTTGCTCTTAGCATAAATGGCTTGTATAAAAGCACACTTGAAAATATGACAGTGGGTGCTTGAAATTTCAGCAATCCAGATGCTGAGGCAGGAAGGTCCTGAGACCCAGGCCAGCCTGGGCTGCAACAGAGAGACCTTGACTCAAAAGAAAGAAAAAGTAGAAAAAGAAAGTAAGTTCTAAAATTCAAAGAGCAGCATGCCTATTTATCACCAATATCTGCTTAAAATTTTGTCAAATAGAAGTGGTTTAGACCTCAGATACTTAAACAGAAAAAAAAAAAAAAGTGCCAGGGCCCGCTGGTAGAGGTCTATGATGCCACTTACTCAAGAGGACTCCAAGTGTAAGGCTTGTCTGGAACACTTACCAACACTCAAAAATGGAACTCAGCAAGAGGTCGGCGGACAGAGTTCAGTAACAGAGCGCTTGCCTAACGTGCACAGGGCGCCAGGACCAGTCACCAGCACTGCAAATAAGTAAAGGAGAAAAAGAAGCGGGAAGAGAAGACGGAAGTGCTGGGCTCCAGAGAACAATACCTAGTTCTAAGTACCTCATACTGAGGTACTAATGTTGACTGCTAAAGTACTTACTCTAAAGACTCCAACCTATCAGTCCTTTCACCGGATAACACAGATGTACAAAGGCCACTTAATACTGGAGATTGAGTCAACAGTACTATTATGTTCAAGAGCCAAGAACTTCCAAATATTCTCAGCTCCTGTAGGAAAATCCACAGTCAGGACCAGCCAAGAGGGAAACCGAAGAGAAAAGGAGCCGGTGGGAACTGCTACCTTCCTCAGGCACAATTCGAGTGGGGACCACGGTTCCATTCTCACCACAGCCCTGCTGTGAGCGACAGCCTCCCTGGATGGCACGCGGCGGCACAAGCTTCAAGATGGCTTCCCTACAGCTTCCTCCATCAAAACCAGATCGGCCCAGCCGGCCCTCAGCAGCAACCGGCCCTCAGCAGTAACCGCAACAGCGCAGCCATGCCAGTGTGCCCTGTATACCCAGCTGTCTATGCTCTGCTCCCTTGTCTGCTCCAGAGTACCTTCAGTGCTTCACTAGCCGAGCTAAGGACACAGGAGAGGCTCACACTGCCTCCACCTAACCAGACAAATACCGGGACAAATGAGATGCTGAAGTTTAACCGGAAGAGCATTGCATTCACTCTCCAGAGAAATTAGGTTAGCCTGCTTTAGTGCAGCACCCCAGCATCAAGGGTATGGGGTTACTGAACACACTCACAGAATAGACCCATTATCCAGAGCAGACACAGCCCAAGACCCCAATGGATCTCCAAACCCATACCATACTAAGTTTTCTCGTTTGATAGTTTATTTATTAGGTAAGTAAGAAATTAACAATAACTAGTAATAAACTAGATTATAACAATATAGCACAGCAATGTGAATGTGGTCTACCATCTCTCTAGAATTTTCCATTTCATTTTTGGGGGGGGCTTCAGTTGACTATGGGTTACTGCAACTGAAGAAATAAGTCTGAAAGGAGAGTTCTACACCTGGCAAACACCTCCTCAGCGACAGAGACACAAACCGTAACCTTCCATTGCCAGAACTCTCCCCCTGGGGAGATATAAACAAACATCCACCCTTCCTTATAGTGCACCAACAACAAACCAAGGTGTGATTCTATCAAAGTCCAACTTGGGGAACCAAGGAGTATTTCAGGCTTCGTTACAGAGGACGAGGATGGGAAAGGAGTTAGAGAAGCTTGGTGATCCCAAAGCACCTCAACACCAGAAAGTCACACACCTACAACAAGGATGATGATTTCTTCATCACTGAAGGAGTCCCCCCTTCAGTTAACCTCCCACCCTCTACATGCTCCTCTGAAGAAGGTGAGGCCATGTGCGATTAGGGCAGAATTACATGAAACTGACCAAAAGGTGAAGGAGAGAAGGTCCAATCCCTTCCAGTAACATCAAAGGTCAAGAAGACCAATCTCCAGGGTCTCTTGCAAGTAGTCAAAGCTGTTCTAGAGGATTATGGCTACTGTGCTCAGGAGTGTTCCACAACACCTTCAGAGAAGGGCCAGGGGCTAAGTGACAAAGTAAGGAGCAGAAAGAACAGCAGTGCAGGGATTGTGGTGAGGGGCTGCAGAGGCTGGGGAAGAGCTAGCAAAGGGCACATCTGAAGGGAACCATGGGAGCACATGTGATCTGAGGGAAAGGCTAGGCTGCGGGACACAGTGTTGGGGAGCAGGGTTCCTCCAGACAGGGCTAAACACAACAGAGCAAAGTCCCTCTGGACGGACCAATAGAATGCTGAACCAGAGAGATGGGCAGACTGTCTACAATGAGGGCTCACAGGAGCGGCAGTGAGAGGCTGGGGCAAAGAGGCAGAACTGCACTAAGGGAACCCTGTAAACCAGGCTGCTTTTGGTTTTCTTCTTCAGCCAGGGAAGATGCCCAAACACAGAGCACCCAGCACCCTTGCAAACCATGGCGACTCAGCCGTCCAGAGGCCTCAGTGCTTGTCCCGTACATCCACATCCACACGAGTCTACGGTGTGGAGTGAGTGAGTGAAGTGACCTAGATTGCATCTTGGGGCAATTGTGCAAACACCTCTGGCCTAGAAATGCTACCCAAGACTTCATGACTGATGATAGGTAACAACTGCAACCAAAAAAAATTAGAAAACCTGACTCTAGAACATGGGAAAAAGTCTAATGAGAACAGTCTTACTCCTAAGACTGTGGCAATATGCAGTGCCTTGGAGGAAAAACATTATTTATACTGAAGTTGCTTTTAGTAACAACTTTTAACCTAGTTAAAATCAGAATGGATGACTTTTTCGTAATGAGTAATTAGGCACTGCTAAATATGCTTTCATTCCTCATTAGTTCTCTATAATATACTCAGATGAATTGATTTCTTCTTCTCTTGTTGGTGCTGGAGCTGGAACCCAGGGTTCTGGCCAGCTCCCATGGACACACCCAGCCCTTTATCTATTTTTACAGCATTTCACTTACACAACTATGACTACTTGCTAGCTGGGCCGGCATCAGGCCAGCAGTTCTATCAAAAACCTTGGGGCTAAATCAAAACCTGGGGCTCTGGGGCTGAAGAAATATCGCCTATCTTCATGACCTGCAGTCATGTGAGGGAGAAAAATTCTGAAAGTAATTTAGGCAAATTTTTTAGTTATGGAAATAGAGAAAACAAGGATTTTTGTGCCCATCGATGTAAATTCAGGTTCTGGATCAAACTAATATACTAGAGATGAAAGGGGAGGAGGGCCCCTGAGTCATGGTTACTAAGGCACGGAGGACTTCGAGTGTCTGAAAGTTTAGCTGTCCCAACACACAACTAATACCTTCAGGCGCTGCTCCTGCAGCCCGGGGCGGGGGGTGGGGGGTGGGGGGGTGGGAGGCGGAAAAAGAGGGGTGCCGAAGGGAGTGGAGTAAAAGATTAAATTTCAAACAGGCCAAGTGAATGGACCAGGGAGAAAGTGGTAAAACTCTCAGCACTCCAGCTTAACTCTGAGGCGCCCTTTAAAGTCGAATTGCCATGGCAATCGCCCCTCAGAAGGCAACGTTTCCCACCTGGCCCCCACCCAGCTTGCTCCTTGACTAAAAGTGAAAGTAAAAAGCGGTTCTTCACCTGGGTCCAAACCCGCCAAGGTTTCAGGGATCCGAGCCCACAAGACAGGCAGAGCTCCGCCACGGCGGGACTCTGGGGCACCGCGATCGCCAAAGCCACGAGCCAGCGCGGGACCGGTCGCCGCTCTCTTTAAGAACTGTCCCCGTCTTCCCACCGGGAGGCAGAGGGCTGGGGAGGCTGTGTCACACCCCTCCGTCCACGCTCCCCGGCCGGATGAGGACCCTCGGCCCTCCTCCCCACGCCACGCCACACACCTACCCATTGCCCCATCCATCCCCTCCACCCCGCAACTCGGGCTTCTCGGGTTGCCTTCCCGGGGAGGGAACCCTCCACTCTGGGGCTCCGGAGGACCACCCGGCCAGGGGGCGAGCACCGGGCGCCCCTTCCCACGTGCTGGCCCGCCGGCTCCAGGAGCGCGCGCGGGGAGCGAGCGGCAGCAGGCGCGCTCCGTCTCCAGGAGGGTCCCGCAGTGCGGGGCGCGGGCGCTGGGGTGCAAATGCGGGGGAGCAGAGTCCCCAAGCGCAGCCGGCTGTTGGCCACCGGGGCTCCCCAGCGCCCAGCGCGTCTCCCCGGGCTCCCAGGGCGGCAGCGGCGGGTCCCCGGCGAACTTGGCCGCGGCCGGGCCGAGCGGGGCGGGGCGAGTACTCACCAACCCCGTACTTCTGCCTCTTGGTCGGGATCCAGCGGGCCATGGCGACGACCTCGCCCCGCGGCGGCGGCGGCTACAGCAGCTCGGGCTCGGGGCGCCTGCACGTCCCGGGCTCTTCCGCCATGTTCCGGCCAACTTCGCCGACTTTGGCGCGTCCCCGCCGCGCCGCCCGCCCCGCTCCCGCCCCCGCCCCCGGGGCTCCGCACTCCCGTCGCGCCCGGGCCGCGGTCACCTGCTGGGACCGCGCAGCCCCGCGCGCTCTCCCCGGCGCCGCCCCGGCCCCTCCCGCTGGCCGCGCCCGCTCCGCCCGGCCGGCTCCGCCTCGCGCCGCGTCCCCGCCGGCCTCCCCCCGGGGTCCGCTCCGCCTGCCCTGCGCCCCGCCTGGCCTCCCGGGCCCCCGCGGCTCCGCGGCCCGCCACGGGCGCCCCCGAGGGGGCTGCGCCGGCCCGCGCGCCGGGAGGAACCCGGCTGTCCCCTCCCGGGCCGCCCCCATCCTTCCCGCCGGGGACGCTCTGCAAATGTTTGTTGAATGAATGAGCGGTGGACGGCCGCCTGCACCCCGGGGGAGCCTGGGCTGACTGCCGGGCCGCTGGAGCTCCGCGGGCCACCGCTTCCAGGAAGGCAGAACCGAGGGGCTCCCGAGAGCAGGGAACCGGTGCAAGGGACACGGAGCTTCCGAAGGACCAAATCTAGGAGATCTTGCATGAGGAAATGACTGACAAAACTCTAGTCTGGAAACCGCGTGTCTGCAAACTCAGGGACTTCTTTCTCCCCAGCTGCACCAAGACAAACTAAGGGAAGAAGTCCTCCTTTTCCCGACTGGCCAGCAGCCCAGAAGGCACCCCTGCGGAGATGGGCCCGGAAACATCTTTCCTCCTTTAACATCACACCAGATTCCCAGAGCCGGTGGCACTCTGGAACAGCCGAGGGCTGCGGGTGGCGCCCTCTGCGGGAAGACACACTTCCTAGAGAGACCTCCAGAGTGAAAAAAGGGTAGAGAAGTCCAAGGGGCCCATGCTAAACGCCCGCCCTCTGAGAAAATACGTCTTGCAAGAAATTGTATTGTTCTCGGAGTCTGCAGATGCTTTTCTGCCGATTTGGAACATGAAGTAAAAGACAGTAATGTTTGATTAGAGATGAGTGCACTTTTATGACTTTTTGCAAACCATGCCTGAAATAAAAATTTTAAATCCTGTTTTTCCTCTTCAGAAAGTTAAGTACCACAGGAACCTATTCATAATAAGAAATGCTCCTGTCACTATAGACCTGACACCAACAAGCTTGCACCATCTCTCCCTAATAATCTGTGTTTCTTGGTCAATGACATCAAGATCAACTTAATCACCCAGGCTAGGCAAATCCTTTCTCCTTCCAGAAGTGCCTACTGTGTGCACAGCATTTTTGCCAAAATGGAGGTACAATCCTGAATTCAGTAAAACCTGTCTTCCCAGAACTAGTGGAGAAGGGTAAAACCAGAATTAATGCACACCAAAGGAGGCCAGACCTGCAGGGAGAAACTCAAGCAAGGGAGGAAGGGACGTACTGTAGGCCCGAGGTCCACAGAAACATCTGGAAAGACATCTCAGATAAGGTAGGATTGAAGGAAGTGAGGATGACCCCATGGTGAAGGAGGAAGTATTCTGGACAGCAGGAACAGCAAATGCAAAGGCTACCAAGCAGGTCTGACAGGCTCCTAACTGCCAAGGAGTCCTGGACAGTGAGTTGAAGAGAGAGGCGAGGGAGGTGGGGTTTGGTTCAAGAGGCAGAGGTGAAGTGGGACTCCAGACCGTAACCACTGGGATAAGGAGTTCCTGTGTTACATGACCAGAGAAATTCTGAGCGTTTTGAATGGGGAGGGGTAGAGGTGGGGGGAGGAGAACCACACACCAGTCTGCTGTTGGGTGCAGGGGGATAAGTGAACTGTAAAAGGCCAAGGAAGCCTCTGTCAGCTGTTCCTGCAGTTAATGAAGACAGCAGGGGCCAGGGTGGTAGAAAGAGGTGGAAAGTACTTGGGATGGAGGACAATGGGAGCAGAGAGTGATTCCCAGTGAGATTTGCTGTTTATCTAGAAAGTTTGAAACAAAGATATGCTTATGTTTTGCTTTGTCCTTGTTTGTTTGGTGGTCTGCCTCATACTGAACACACCTAGACTCCACAAACCTTAGCTTTGCGGTGTGAGAGACAAAGTGAAAGGGTGACTGGAAGATCAGGGTTGAACACCTGGTGAGTCCAGCTGCCCAACCCTTCTTGTCTTCTGTGATAGCTACTTTATTTGTTTACTCCATTTTGGATCAAAGTTTACCTTCACACACTTCCGAGGACTCACCGCTCAGCTGCTGTTCCCCACGGACCTTTAGCAGCTGTGGCCCTTGGTCTAGAACACAGGGCTGGCCTGCTCCAGCACAGGAACTTAGAGTTGTCTTGGTCACCTGGGTTCTGGAAAATGGGATGATCTTTGCTCTCCAGCCAGAGGTGCATTTTGACACTTAATGCAGGTGTGAGTGTTAATCCTCTTAGTGGAACTTGGTTTCAGCAGACCAGAACAACTTCAGTTGCCTCACCGCTCAATGTAGTTATAGGCTTTTTCCAAAACTCAAGGTTTGAATTTGGCACTGGAGATTTCAAGTCTGGCAATAATTGCTTTTAAGAGAGTTGGAGAAAAACGGAAAAATTTAATTACACCTTTGAGAATGTTTATTTTTTTCCCTCTGCAGCTTGAATTCCACCCACTCTGTTATATCAGATGGTTAAATCCCAGTTTGAAAGTCCATTTAAATCATAAAAACAGAGCTATTCAAAGGCTTTTTATTAAAATGAGGTTTAAAATTAGAGAGTTGACCAGATGGGTGGAATAGCAGCGCGCTTCCCAGAAATAGCCTTTTCTTTCTCCTCTGGCATCTTTGCAGAAGAAACATGAAGTATATTCCACAACCACAGATATTTAGATCCCAAAGCCCACAAGAGTACCAACACACATGAGTGCTTGCATCTGTGCTGGAAGGAGCTTCAGCGAAGGTAATGAGGAAAAGTGAATTTCCAGACTGCTTGACCTGAATTCTGTAACTATCCCTGACAAGGCTCAGTATAGGACTCAAGACAGCTGACCAGAACTTCATCTTCCCCACCGCCAGGGCTTTATTTTCCCAAACCTAGCGGACACACTGACTTCCCTGAGAGAAGAGATGAATTCTGTGAAGGATAGTGTTGTGCTAGTTGTTTTTCCTAGAAAGGGGAGATCATTTCTAGAGTCTCTTATATGAGCCACTGTTAAGAGGACAAAATAATAATAATAAAGGACATAAATCACCCTTGGTTCTCAGCAGAGAGCAGGTGATGCACTGGAGTTTGGGACCCCTGAGCAAACAGTACAAAGGAACCCATTTTTCTAACGACAGAAACACGTTCTCAGACACCCTGGAGATCCTTATGGCACCCCTGCACTGCAACTCCAAATGATGTGTCCTGAACATCACTGGCTCTGCCCTAAGCACTGCTGCATGGCTTTGGGTGGGGCATTTACTCTGACACAAAGATGGTACAGCTCTGTGCCATCTCTCTCGGGATCCTCCCCATCGGGAGAGTTATGCTTTGTTCAGCACTTTCGCCTTTACCCGACAAGCAAGGCACTCATAGTTTTGTTTCTAAAATGTTCTTAGTTGTGAATGTCTAAGTCAGTTGAGGCATCTTGGGAACGGGATCATTGACATGAGTCCTAAGACATCATCAGGTTATTGAGGGACTGGGGTGATGGCTCAGTGAGCAAAGCATTTTCCACGCAACCCCAAGGACGTGAGTGTGAATCCGTAGAACCCATATAAAACTGGATTGGGTAGTCTGTTGTGATCCTGTTGCTCCTAGGAAGATGGGCAGAAAAGACAGGAGAATCCCAAAGCCTGCCGGCCAGCTAGCCTCATGTATGTAGCAGAGAACAGATTCTGACTCAAACAAGGTGTAAGATAAAGACCATCCAAGGCTGTCTTTTTTGACCTCCACATATAGACCATAGCCCAAGCACACCAACACTTACCCATATAAATGTGTGTGCACACACATGTACACATAAATACACAGATTTTAAGAAGTCATTAGTTTGTTGAAAATTAGATTTACAATCAGGAAAGACAGATTTTTTTTTAAGCCTTTTGAATTGTTGAGTTTTTTTTTAAACCACATTTATATGCTGGTTTAAAAGATTATAGTTTTTTCAAAGATCACTGTGTGTGTCTTAAAAATTTCTTTATAGGCCAGTCTTGGGAGGGCATGCCTTTTAATCCCAGCACTCAGGGGGCAGAGGCAGGTGGACCTCTGAGTGTTTCATAGTGAAACATAATTTCAGGCCAGTCAAGGGCTACATAAATAAGTCTTCATAAAACTTGGCATGGTGGATCATAGAGATGGCTCAGTGGTTAAGAGCACTTTCTTCTCTTCCAGAAGATGTGAATTCAGTTCCTAGCACCCATATCAGGAAGCTCACAACCACCTATAACACCAGCTCGAGAGATCCATGCCTCTGGCCTCCTTGGGCACCTACATGCATGTGAATATATAAATGTACACATACTCTAATGTGCATGCACATATACAAATAATCAAAAATTAAAAAAAAACCTTGACATGGTCATGCATGCCACATGTCTTTAATTCTAGCACTCAAGAGACTGAGAAAGGAAGATCGGGAATTCAAGACCAGCCTGGGATACATGAGACCCTGTCTCAAAACAAAACTTCATAAGCCTGTTCAAAACAAGAGATAACTGGGCAGGGTAATGCATATCTTTAATCCCAGCACTTGGGAGGCAGAGGCAGATGGATCGAGGCCAGCCTGATCTATGTAGTGAGTTCCAGGTCAGCTGAAGCTACAGGGAGAACCTGTCTCAGAAACCAAAAAACTAAAAAAATAAAAAACAGAACAAGAGATAATGACAAAAATTAGGAATCAATAGGGAAAACTTATGCTAGCCTAGGTGAAAATAATTAAATGTCAGACTTCACAGTGTAGCTATGACTATAGCAAAATCATAGGTTTACCTGGAAAACGACCATACAGGAACACAGAAAGCTCCATGCGATCTTCCTTAAAACAAAATTAAAGCATTGAGCTGCTGAGATCTCCAGGCCTTGTAGCCAAAGCTGGGAGCTATTTGTTTAAACCTGACCTTTATTTGTGATAAGAATGACACTTTGTGAGCAGTTCCTTGGCCCCAGTGACCTTCAGACTATATTGTCTCCTGAGGGTCACATCCAGCAAATTTTTTTCTTCCTGTCACCCTGTGATCAATTAAGAAAACAAGCACTTGACCTAGAATTTTTATTTAGTTTCAGCACAATTTCATTTTCTAAAATCACCAGCTACAGAGTAACAGTAATTAGTGGTGCTGTGGCCCAGTGTGTACCTGGTGTGTTTACTTTCTATTTAACATAATGAAATAAGTATAATTCTTGTAATCTCTACCTTACAGAGGTGGAAACTGGGCTTAGAAGATGTTAAGAAATTGCCGGCATAGTTAATTAGTGTCAGATAGAAGTAAATCTAAGCCCAGGCAGACAGACTGTAGGGCCCTGCTGGAAGCCAAAGGTCACTAGACTTTTACTGGAAAGAGAGGACACAGACACCTACCTTTGCTGACCATCGCAATGACTTGATTCTGCAGCCACAATCACTATATAATTGAATGAGGAGGACTGTATTTCAACAAAGCTTTATCTGCATCTGAAGTTTGCATAATTTTCATATGCATGAAATACTCTTCTTTTTTTTACTCCTGAGTCATTGGGAAAAGGGAAAGACATTTATAATTCTCAGATTCAGCAAAAAGAGCCCAGAAGCTGATTTGGTCCCTAGGCCTTGGTTACCACTGCCTAAACCATGTCTTGAGCTAAGATTGCAACCCTAGGTGAAAAGGCAGGAACCTCCAGAAGCAAAGTGACAAAGGAGTCCTGTACAGGAAGCCCCTCCCCGGAGGTCTGTTTGCCTGAGGGCTTGGGAAGCTCAAGGGAGAGAAGTCAGTAGGGGAAAAGGCTCTGAGTAGTGAAAGTTGGCTTAGAAATCAGAGGACAGGGCCCCTGGCTGTGGTGGTACACATATGTAATCCCAGCAGTTGGGAGGTGGGGGCAGGATTACAAATTCCAGGGCAGCTTGGGCTCTGTTCTATTTGTCTGTTTTGTCTCCTGGGCAAGTCTGCTTGAAGGAATTATAAATAAAGTCTAAACCTCTGTGAGACAGTAGCACATACAAGACTGCCTTGGTAGCCATTGACCAAGTAGATGCCTCAGGTGGGGAGTCCAGTATTCTCACAGACTCTCTGGAAATGGTAGGGGGGGGGTCTCAGTCCAATAAGAGACTGTGCTAGGAGGAGCTATAACACTATCTGTGAAAAATTTGAAAGGGCCAGATAGACCCTGATGATACCACCTAGTAAAGGTCAGAGCAGAAGAAAATATAATAACCAAATTGTTCTGTGAGTCCTGAGAGAAGCAGCTTGGGGCCTTCTAGAAATACCTGAAGAGGCTTAGGAGGCACATACAGGTATTAAAATAATAGAACCAGCATCAAATGGAAATATTCCTAAAGGCTTCCATGGCAATTAGCTCACTGGGACTGAAAAGGCTGTTGCTTGGACCTGCTCCTTACTGTTAAAATCCATGGTTTTGAATGTCATTCTTTTTATCCTGTTGGGAGATAAGATATTCAGGGTTGAGTTGCTATAGACACCATAAAAGTGACCCAGAGCTTAAGGGTCTGTTAACTTGGATGGCAAGAGTTTGAGTTTGTTGGTCTGGACAGGTATTCTGGAATCGAGCCACTGTGTGACTGCAAACCTCAAGAGCAATAGCTTAAAACCAGATCAGCATGACAACATGGGGTGCTGTGACAGTGATGGCTTCCTGTGTACCGTTTGGTCTCAAGATCCATCCAGGGGCTGCCTTGCTGCATATCTGTGCAGTGCTCCTGAACTAATTTCCTTTGAGATATCAGCTGTTTTAAAACATTTCACAGCCTTTACCTGGCTAGCTGAGTAATTGCTGGCAGGCAGAGCCGGGGAGTTCATTGCTCACACCATCTCTTAGTCATCTTACTGTGGTATAATGTTCTTATTTAAACAAGCCCTTCCCTCCCATAATATTGCACCTCAGGGTTTGTTTCCCAGAACAATTCATAGCACATAAGCAGAAGGCCTCTTAGGAGGTGAACCAGCTTACTTTGGTTTTTCTAGATGTAAACTCCATTTAGAAATGATCTACTCATTAATGTCTGCCCTTGTTAAAGTGGGGCTTGGCTTACCCAAGTGCCAAATAAGCATTGGTCCTGAGAGTTGCATTTTGATTTTTCCTGGGATTTGTTAAAAAGGGCTTCTCTAGATCCCAGTCTTCTTATTTGCAACCTGTTCATGTCAGTCTTTGCCTAAGTACAAATGTTAAAATTCTTTAAGATGGTGTATTAATTTGAAGAGAGGGAGCTCCGGCTAGTAACTGAGACTGTGAACACCAGGAAAAGCCAAATGGCCGCACAGAGGGTTCAGCCTTCTATAAGCCACTGAAGCAGAAGCACACTAACACAATGGATGGTTCAGGACAGAGTCAGCAATCACACACACACACACACACACACACACACACACACACTAACACAATGGATCATTCAGGACAGAGTCAGTAATCACACACACACATACACGCTAACACAATGGATCATTCAGGACAGAGTCAGTAATCACACACACACACACACACACACACACACACTAACACAATGGATCGTTCAGGATAGAGTCAGCAATCACACACACACACACACACACACACACACACTAACACAATGGATCATTCAGGATAGAGTCATCAATCACATACACACACACATTAACACAATGGATCGTTCAGGATAGAGTCAGTAATCACACACACACACACATGCACACATATGTACAAACATACGCGTGCACATGTGCACATGTGCAAAATAAGAGAGATCTAAAACAACAGGTATGGAGAAACAAATGTGTTTCTGTCTGTCATGTACAGTTCTTATAGAATAAAGTAAAAATCACAATGTTAAAACAGCCCACTAGGAAAATGTAAGTGAATAACATTGAGCCAAAAACTGGAAAACCCAACTTTAGTGAAACAGCAAGAAACTGAAGATGAAATGGTACTTGTAATGAGTGTGCCAAGCCTAGCCAAAAAAAGCACATTTGTACAGTCAAGGAGTCAGTTAAATATATTATACAGTGTTCTTAGAAGAGGACGAAAAGCTTCCTCATTTATTTTATGAAACTAGCATAGCCTTAACAGGAAAACTTGCTAAAATGTATGGTACGTGGGGGAATGGGCTCATGGAGGCTCAGGAGCTACAGGCCCTTCGTGGCAGCTGAAGGAAGGAGAGCTTACTCCAGGCATGCAGCCCCTGAAATGCCCAGTGGATAGGCTGCACCAGGAACTTGTAGGCAGCACTAAGTGGCTTTTAGGGTTTTAGAAAAAAGAGCACATGAAGTTGGGAGGCAAAGATGGGGCGCGGGGGCTGGAGAAAAGGCTTAGGGGTTAAGAGCACAGACAGTTCTTGCAGAGGATCAAAGTTAAGCCCCTTGTTGGGCCACTTAACAACAACCTGTAACTCCAGCTCCAGGGGATGCAATGCCCTCTTCTGGCCATAAAGGGCACTGCACTCACATGTACAAACTCCATATGGACACACACATACACAAAATTGGAAAATTTTTTAAATCGTTTGAAAAAGAAGATGTTGAGGGTGGTAGGGGAGGAATTGTAGGATTGGAGGGGAAGGATTGGGGGTTGATTGATCAAAACACATCTTCTGCACGTATGGAATTCTCAAACCAAAAAATGGCACAATATAAATGGAAATGCGTATTTGTACAAATGCAGCAGAAATACTACTGTATAAGGAAAAAACATAATATTTGTGATCCAACCTTCAAGCAGTGTATGAAAAGGGCAATACAGAATGACTGCAAGAGTTTTATTCTAAAAGTTAAGTGGTGGAAAATTGCCAACAGAATTTGTCTTATCAAAAGTTCAATAGAGATAAGGCCAAGGATCAACTATTGGACAGGCAAAAGACGCTTGCTGTATAATCTGGAATGGCTCCCAGAGGCTCATGTGTTGAAGGCTAGGTGGGAAGGCTTGATGCTATTGGGAGGTGCTCAGACCTTTAAGAGGTGGGGCCTCGTGGGAGATCTTAAGGCCCTGAGGGCGTGCCTTCCAAGGGGATTGTGAGAAGTAGGTTTCCTCTCTCTTTCTAAACAATTTATATATTTTTATTTTATGTATAAGAGTTTTTGTCTACATGTATATAAGTGCACCCATGCATGTAATGTCCAGAGAGGCAGAAAGACAATGTAAGATGGCTGTTAGCCATGGGTGCTAGGAACCTAGCCTGGGTCCTCTACAAGAGCATCCAGTGCTTTTAACCACTAAGCCACTCTTCCCAACCCTCTCTTGTTTCTTTATGCTGTGAGGTGAACAGCTTCACTCCACCATGATTCCCTGCTGTGACACACTAGCTTGCCACAGACATAAAACCAATGGGGCTGACTGACTGTGGGTGGAACTTCTGAAACCATGAGCCAAAGCTCATTGATCATTTTGAAAGCCTGTTATGGTAAAGGAAACCTGACTCACACTGCACCCATAATAGACTATGCCTCCCTTAAGGTAAGCAACGCTGATGAGAAACTGACAGTCAGCGTCCCACTATATAAACTGCTGTTGTTGAGGGCTGAATAGGAAATCTCTTTCACAGATTCATGTACTAGGTTGCCAGCTGGTGGGCTTTGGGACGAGACTGAACCCTGAAGGCTCTGGCCTGATCAATAGATTGGTCACTTCATAAACTCATCCTCTGATAGTGTTAATAGTGAAAAATAGGAGTCCAGAGTGTAAATGGCCATTATAACAGTTTTGAGATAATTTTCTCATGAAAGGTCTGCCCTCAAGAATGGCTCCATGACACTGTGGAGAGCGGGCTCTTGATGAATGCTGAGAGTTTTCCTCTCTCTGGATCTCATCTGACCTTACTTCCATCACAGGATGTAGCATGAATTTCCTTGCAGGAGCTGGCTTCATACTCTTTGACTCTTGAGCCTCCAGAACGGTGTAAAAATAGATTTATTTCTTCATAAAACACCAGGTATGTAGGTATTTTCTGCTATAGGAGCAGAAACAGGCCAAACAATATTCAACTCATGCTGTGGGGATGTCATAGACGCCTCCCATATACACGTGTGAGTGCTCATTTACATACATACATACACACACACACACACACTTTCATAAACTCTGCTGCAATGTTGTAATGATCCTTCAATTTCTGCAAACTCTGCTCCTTTCTCCAAATTGTATTTATTTCCACAGATAAATACAAAAGAATATAACTTTCAAATGATATTGATTTGTAAGAGAAGACCTTTAAGTAAACAGATCAAGCTGATAGTTTTTCACTTGCTAAAGGGAACTCCCCTAGGTGGACGGATCCTTGCCATGGGTATAAAGTTGTCACTTTGAATCCTTCTAGCGAAGTTGATGCCATGACCTCCGTATAAGGCATTTACAGGACACCCAGTGTAAGCTGACAGCCCTGCCCTGTGGTTGGGATGACATTGTGATCTCTGGCAGCATCATCTTTGCTGTGTAAACCACAGAACTCCGGTCACAAGTGAGACCAAGGTGACTGTGCAAACAGATTTTACACAGAGTCCATGTACTTGGTGTTCACTCTGAGTGAGCATCTTACTCATGGTTACTGGGTCCCCAAACCTATTGTAAGAGATGGTTTGTGACTTCCCAGGTGGGAGAAGAATGAGCCATCATTGGTCACAAAGGCATCAATGCAGGAAATGAAATCCATGAAGATACTTGTGGGACTGGAGAGATGACTCAGCAGTTGAGAGCACTGGCTGCCCTTGCAGAGGACCCAGGTTTGGTCCCAGCACTCACACACTCACATGGTAGCTCACAACCATCTGTGACTCCAGTTCCAGGGGATCTGGTGCCCTCCTTTGGTCTCTGCAGGCACTGCACACATGCTGCACTTTCATACACATAGGCAAAGTACTCAGACACATCCATCAAAACATCAATTAAAAAATTAACATATAACATTAATAAAATATAATTTAATAATTAGAATGATTATATTAATATATTTTATATATCGATATATAAAATATATTAATATATCACATAACTATTATAAATATTATAAAATATATAATATTTCAATAATAAAGTACATAATAAAAATAAATGTATATAATTGTTGCTAAATAAACCAGGAGCCTATCCATCAAGACTGGTGGGAATGATTTCAGCACCAATGTATCTCTTATCTTTCCTTCAAACTTTCTAATAAATGCATGTCCTGTGGTTTCCTAGAAAAACGTGGTGTGGCCTTTCTTAGGATTAAAGAGCATCACATATGTAGACTATTCATGTCTCATTGGCCCATTTCAGATTTGGAGAATGAGTTACAGAGAGAAGGCCAAGCCTCAAAACAGATTTTTAACATTTTACCAAATCAGTACAGAGTAATTTGTTCCTGGAATTTTTAGTAGCAATAATTTACTATATATTACTGAGAATAGCTTATGAAACTTCGAAGGAAAAACATGCTCGGTTATGAAGGAATAACAAAAATTAGCACATCAAGGGGGAAATATTGCTATTCTTGGAAAAGAAAGGCTGTTTGGGGGATTCACAGTTTAAAAAGTAAAACCAGCTTCGATCCTGTGCTCGATTGATGTGGTGCTAGTGCCCCCTGCTGTTGTAACTAGAAATTGCAGCTGTTCAATAGCCGATTTGTGCTCAATAGTCAGTAGTGGGTTTTTTCAGTTAAAGAAAAACAGTTGTACTGGATGTAGAATCGTGATCAGGTGGTTTGGGGAGGGGCTCGGAGTGGACAAGAGAAGCACGGATAGTGCATGCTCTGTGCATACTGGAGTACCACACGGAACACCAGGAGCACAGGCTATTCATCTAAACAAAAGCAAGCCTGGTCTCTCCTAGCAGAAACCATGAACCCCAGGAGCACAGGCTATTTATCTAAACAAAAGCAAGCCTGGTCTCTCCTAGCAGAAACCATGAGTTTTATGTTGATTTGACTGTTTCCATTTCACAAATATTACTATTTATAAAGTGTTACAGTGTTAAAAGCATTCCATAGATCTTCTCACTAATTGTCATTAACAACTCTATCATTTTTGTTTTATCTATTTTTAAAATATTTTATTTATTTTTATTTTATGTGTATGAGTGTATTGTATGCATATGTGTAAGTGCACCCACCCAAGTTGTGTAATGCCTGTATAGGCCAGAAGAGGGCGCCATATGCCTGGAACTGGAGTTATGGATGGTTGTGCGCCACCGTGTGGGTGCTGAGAACCGAACCTTGTTCCTCTGTAAGAGCAGCCAGTGTTCGTAACTGCGGATCCATCTCTCTAGCCCTTTATCTATTTTTTAAAAGTGTCTCCTATATGCCAGGCTACCCTCCAACCCACTATTTAGCTGAGGATGATGCTGACGCCTCTTCCTCCACCTCCTGCCTGCCGAGGTAACAGGTATGTGCCACAGCCGTGCAGGACATTCAGTTGTGCAGATGAAACCCAGGGCTTTGTGCATGTTGGGCAAGCCTCTAACCGATCCACATCTCCAGCCCTGCTTTTATATTACTTATCTAGACAACAGAAGCACAATAACTCAGTAGTTACCCAAAGACATGGAGATGGTGGCGTAGAGCTCAGTCTTGCTGTGCCTCTGTGCTGTATATTTGGGGTCTCTCTTTTGAAAGACTTTCAGAAAATGCATGTTTTCCTCATTTTATCCTCAGCGTGTTGTCTTTAAAAGGATCTATCTAGTTGAATGAATTATTAGGCATACTGAACCCAGGAACTGGATCTGCAGATTATTTGGGGTGTCTCCCATACTTCCTTACAAAATCCTATCAGGTTTTAGACCTTGATGTGTCTTTCTGCAAATTTGCATGCTGGCAGTAGTAAGTTTGACCTAAAACTTTTCAGAGTACTGTACCTTGGAAACCCGAGGATAGACCCAATTTCCCCTGAAAGCACATCCTCAGAGTGGGCAGTGTATAATCCCTGAGTCATCCTCTGTCTGTCTGGGTAGAACAGGAATGGCTTAGTGGGCCTTCTATATACATGACTTGATGTAAACCTTTTTAAAAAAGATTTATTTTATGTGTATAACTGTTTTGCTTGAACGGATGTCTGGACATCATGTGCATGCCTGGTATTCATGGAGGCCAGAAGTGGGTGTCAGATCCTCTGGACCTGGAGTTACAATCAATTGAGACCCACTATGTGGGTACTGGGAACCAAACCCAGGCTATCTCTATCTCTCCAGTCCCACTGTAAAATTTTTATTGATTAAAGTATGCAAATGCTAAGAATGCATTATGTTCAAAGGAATTCTAGGGTGTGTTGACAAATATCATCATTTGAAAACAGAAAACAGAGAGGGGATGAAGCAGTTAGAAAATGACACTAGGGGGAGTC
Organism: Eospalax fontanierii; assembly: GCA_035773235.1. Classification (NCBI taxonomy): domain Eukaryota; kingdom Metazoa; phylum Chordata; class Mammalia; order Rodentia; family Spalacidae; genus Eospalax; species Eospalax fontanierii. The sequence continues at coordinate 52,756,052 of CM069542.1, read as the reverse complement.
GGCAGGACAGAGAAGAAACAGGAAGGAGGCGAGGCAGGCAAGAGAGGCAGAGTCAAGGAAGGATAGCCAGTAGGCACTCACTGCATGAGCAGAACTAGAGATGCAGCCCCACGTGTCCCCTTGAACAGTCAGAGCAGCTTTGGTGTTAAGGCAGTTGGAGGCTAGTGTCCTAGGACAGTGTGGGTTGGTCTTAGAACATCTCTAAGAGCAAGCAAGCCAACCCCAGAAATGAAGGGCCCCATCAATTCAACATAATACTCACTCTGTGTCTTTGGTATAAATCACTGCCAGCCACAACCCATAGTCAACCATCTGCTTCTGCACCTCTGCCTTCCCCATGCAGATGTGGCTTGGCAGCGCCTAATTCCATCCTGCTGTAAACAGTTGACTCCCTCAGTGCTGAGTTCCATTCTGATTAAGCATGTTGTACCTGAGAACTGAAGCCAACCCATCCAGCTGTAGCTTTGACAGGCATCCAGATGTGCAACTGATTCCTGGGCCAGCATCCTGCCTCTCGCCTAGAAAATCCCATTTCTTATTTGTGCATGTATGATGATAATTATTTCCTCTTAAAAATTTGTGATAATGAGAACTGGACATTAAAGTTACCATTGTAACCATGCTTCAGTGTGTAGTTCCATAGTTTTAGGTATATTTGTACTTTTGTACCATAGAACTCTGTAACTTTCTCCTCTTGTAAAACTGAAACTCTAAACTTATTAAAATGAACTTCTTCCCCAGAACTCAGGCTTTGGTGGCAAGCACTTTACCTGCTGAACCATCTCACCTGCCTTGCTTTAAAAAAAAAACAAACAACAAAAAAAAAAAACTAAAATTGGGGCTGGGGAGATGGCTCATTGAGTAAAGCACTTGCTGTTCAATCAAGAAGACCTGAGTTTGAATCCCCACAACCCATATAAATGCTGGGTACAATAGCACACTTCTGTAACCCTAGTGCAAATGGGAAGAGGACTGGCAAATCCATGGAAGCTCATGGCCAGCTAGCCCTGAGAACATGTCAGCAAAAGAAAAACAAAACAAACAAACAAACAATAAAAGAGATCCTGTCTTTTAGTTACTTTCTACTGCTGTGATGAAAACACTGACCGAAACCGACTTGGGGAGGCTCAAGGCCTTTTTTTTATCATTGCACCCCCACCTCCAGCCTCCATAGTCACCTTGCCCTGACACTCACCCAGCAGGCCTGCCTTTGGAGGGGAGTCTTGCGATTGAACCTCCTACCCCATGCCTTGACAATGTAGAATGCACTCCCTGTCTCAAGACCCTCTTAAAAGCATATTCCTTTTGCCTGGCAAGGTAGTATATTTATAGGTTCTGTGAATTATTACACAGATGTATTTGGGGACCATTATTATGTCTCCACATTTAGACAAAAAATAGTAATAGATGGGGCTGGAGAGAAGGCCCAGCAGTTAAGAGCATTAGCTGTTCTCGGAGAGGATCTCAGTTAAGTTCCCAGCACCCATATGGCAGCTGACAACCATCCACAGTTCCAGTTCCAGAGCATCTGATGCCCTTTTCTGGCCCCCAGAGTTCCCAGCCAGCTGGGGCTACAGGGAGACTCTGTCTCAAAAAAGACCAAAACAAAAACCAAAAACACTCATACACATAAAATAAAACTAAATAATAAAATAAAATTTAAAAATATTCGTTCAGGGGCTAGAAAGATGGCTCAGTGGTTAAGAGCACTGGCTGATCTTGCAGAGGACCCAGGTTTGGTTCCCAGCAGCCACATGGCAGCTAACAACCATCTGTAATTCTAGTTCCAGGGGATCTGACACCACCCTCTGACCTCCATGGGTATTGCATGACATAGGTGCACTTACATACATGCAGATAATGCACTCATACACATAAAATAAGTAATAATAATAATAATAATAAAAATAATAATACTCTTATCTACTGGCTACCTGAATTTAGCACATCTGGCCTCTGCTCTCTTGTCCCTGACCCTTCTTCGGAGCTTTAATTTATGTATTTAATAGCTCTGGCAGGCTTTCCTGATTGCATATCTATAAGATGCAATAGACACCATACTTCCTACAGTTTTCCTCCATGGAAAGCATTTCTGTTTGCCTTTTTTCGGAGATATTATTCATTTTATATGGTTAAGGATTGGTTTTCTGTAATTACAACGAAATCTTCCATGTACTTTGTGTCCAGATTCATTCTGAGATTGAAGAGGAACAGAAAGGAGTTTCAGTAGAATGATTAGGATGGTGCTAACATTAGGCTTTGAAAATGAGTTATCATTTCTGAATCAAAACATACTCCGAATGAAGTCTACGCTTTGAAAATCACTCCTTCATGCTGTGCGTGAATCCTTCTTAGTTTCCCGACCCTTTTTACTCAAGTAACTTCTCAGATACTATTTTCAGAAATGATGCATTAGAGATTAACTTTCTGGCTTTTTGCTTCTGACTAGGACGTCTAGAAAATTGTTTCTCATATTAATTTCAGATTTTGAACAAGTGTAGAATACTCAGTATAAAATGGAATCTCTCAAAAAAATTTCTCTCGTCAAGGTCTCGTTCTGTAGCCCAGGATGATCTTAGGTTGCAAATCTCCTGCTTTTGCATCTTCCATGCTGGGGTTACACACATGAGCCACCAGGCCCAGTAAATATCGCAGAATGTGACACTTTTTCCAGAACTTAATTTGCATTTCTACCCAAAATTTGTGAGTGTGTGAGTGTGCTTATTTGTCAACTGTGTCGACAATGGATGTACTATTCAGATTTTTCTTTTTAGTCAGAGTTACAGGTTGAAGATAGTACTGTTGTAGTATTGATAGTATTGAATAATTTTCATTTCCCTTGTTGTAGTCTGTAGGTTTTTTTTTTTTTTAAGTCAGGTCTTCCTGTAGCCCCAGCTGATCTGGAACTCACTATGTAGATGGAGCTGGCCTTGAACTCACAGATATCTACCTGCCTCCGTCTGCAGAGTGCTGGGATTAAAGGCATGCCCAGCATTATATTTCCCTTGGTATAAGGAAAACAAAACATTTTTACCAGGGAGGAGCCATTCATATTTTTTCAGTGAACTACCTAATTATATCTAATTTTTACAAGTTGACTTTAAATTTTATTTCTTGATGATTTATTTGTTTGTGGACAGGGTCTTTGCAGCCCTGACTTGTCTAGAACTCACAGAGATCCGTCTGCCTCTGCTGGGACTAAAAGCATATGCCATCAAGCCAGCTTTCCTGGTGATTTTATATTCTAAGGAAAGTTAAACATTTTCTGTAAAAAACTAATTTTTTCCCAAATTTTTCACTTTGTTTTGGTTTCTATATTTTTTCAATTAAACATCTTTTCTAATATATATGTATGTATGGTATGTGTGCTCATGTATAAATGTGTGTGTGAGCATATGTGCGTGCATGTGTGTAGGAGGTTGGCATTAGGAAATCTTCCTCAGTCTCCTTCCACCTTGTTCATTGAGGTGGGGTCTCTCAGTCCAACCCAGAGCTCACCGTTTTGGTTAGTGTGGCTAGCCACCTTGCTCCCAGGCTATCTCTCCTCCAAGAGTTGGAGTCATAAGAGGCTGCCACGTTACGTGGGTTCTGGGGACCCAAAGTCTCGTCTTCATGCCCTTGCATTGAGAGCTTTTAATCACTGAGCCATTTCCCACATCCTGTTTTTTATGTTTTAATTAAAAATTAAAAATTTAATTTATCAGTATTTTCTTTAATGGTTTTTGAAGTCTGAGTTTTCCTTAGGGAATAAAAAGCCTTGCTATTCTCATATTGTATGATTTTTTTTTTGATACCTAAATGTTAACTTGCCTTTCCTAGTGTATAGAACTCACACATCCCTAACTGAGTTTAGTGGCTCCAAATCTCATCCAGCTGAATGGCTAGGATTTCCAGTGGAAATGTATTCTCCTTCAGTTTGAATAGGGAATCTTATGGTCCAATGACTGCAACAACAAAAACAAAGGCTATATCATGCATATTTGCATTAACAGTCTATAGCCCATCTCTTCACGCTGATCCTTTGCTGGGTAGAAGATACTTAATTCCACGTGGTTTCCATTCATTAATTCCTTTTAAAAATGTCTGTATTAATTCTTAAGTATTTTGGTCATATTCCCTCCCCATCTCCTTCCAGATCCTCCTCCAGCTCTCACTCACCCAACTTCATGCACTTGTGTTTTTGTTTCTTTAAAAAGTCCACTGAGCCCAGATACTCTTTTGTGTAGCTCCATCCCCTAGGGTGTGGTTGACCAAGCAGGGATCAGAAATCTGGTATTCTCTCTCCCAGCAGCTCTCAGTTGCCAATACCTCCTCAGGAGGTCTATTCTGGCTCACAGTCTGGGGCTACAGTCCATCAAGGCAGGAAGACATGATGGCAGAGGTGTGAGACGGCTGGTCTATTGCATCCAATGTCAGGAAACAGATGGGTGCTGGTGCAGCCATCAGCCTCAGCCTCAGCCTCCCTCCCTCCCTCCCTCCCTCCCTCCCTCCCTCCTTCCTTCCTTCCTTCCTTCCTTCCTTCCTTCCTTCCTTCCTTCCTTCCTTCCTTCCTTCCTTCCTTCCTTCCCTCTCTCCTTCTTTCCTTCCTTAAAAAAAAATTCAGTCCAGGGCCCAGCCCATGGAATAATACCAACCATATTCTACTAAACTCTCTAGAAACACCCTCAAAGACAGATTAAGGGGTGTGTTTCCCAGGTGATTCCAAATCCAGTCACATTGACAATATAGATGAATCATCACATCTGTAACTTAGGCTTCCTTTGCAAAGTCCTTTCTAATTAACTATACCATTTAACTCTGGAATGAGCCATGTGTGACAGCTATTTACATGGACCCCATATATGAATAAATAAATCGAGGTCCAGGAAGGTTTGGTAACTTTCCTGTTTGTACAGTTGGTACATGGCAAGGCTGAGTTTAGAACCTCAGTAGTTTGGGTCTACGAGGAAACTCCCAAATGATTACACTCTTAAATGTTAACATAGTACTGTGAATGTGGCTTAGTCCAAGAGCACTTACCTACTAGGCATGAGACCCTGAGCTTCATCCCCAACGCTGAAAAGAAAAATTTAAACTTAAGTATACATAACATGAACTTGACTTAACAAGTTTGTCCTAGAAAATGAGGGGTTCTTTGCAGAGATTACCAATACCAGCGAAACAAGGCCTGGTGAGCCTTTTCCTCCTGCTTGAGCATTGTGTGCGTTAGGTTCCTGGACTGAGTTTCTATTTCTAGATTCTGTGGAATCTAGCTGATGAGTCTACTCACAGCAGGGTTGGGAGGACTGCCAGAGTGTAGGGTTTGAATTACAGCAACCTGAACAAGAAGAGTGACCCTTGCCTGCAAAGTAAACACCAGGATGCTTATTCAAAAAGCAAAGTCTGGATGTGTTGGGCTCTCCCCAGAGACACCATCATTATGAAAGGCCTGATCCCAGCTGGCTTCCTGCACAGCAGAGCCTAACGATGCTGACAGGTCACGTGGGTGAGCACTAATGGGCTCATGTTTTATTTATTCAGGTGCTGATTTGACATCACCCAGCCCCAGCGAATGTATGGATTTGGAAATAACTGGATCCTCTCTCTATGCGCTGTGATGTTATCTCCCCAAATGGAAGAAATGGGAGCAGGAAAGGCCTGGGTTCCCTGCAGAAGCTTCCCCACCCCACAGTAAGATGTCCAACACTACAGAAAGCATCAGGCAGCATTTAAAGCACAAGCCACCACTGTCTAACGTGATGTATTGCAAAGAAATTTCTGGCACCGCAAGTCTCTCTTTAAGCAACACTTCCACACAGCGCCAACTAAATAATGTAAGAGCATCTGGACTCCTTCTAAATCGAGGATGAAATTATGTATTTCTCCCATGACACAGAGGATACGAAAATGCAGTATTTCCTAAAATAAAAAAGGGCAGGGTAAATTAAAGCGGTGGCTAAGAAGACTCTCTTGTGCTTGTTTTTTTGTTTTTTAAATAAATTTTGTGATTGAAGTAAAACATACACAAAAAAGTAAAAAACTAATAGATGTGTGTGGTGGTACATTTAAAATTTTTTAATCTATTACTTTTAATTTTATGAATACAAGTACATTGCCTGCATGTAGGTGTGAGCATCCATGTCATGCAGTGCCCATGGCGGTCAGAAGAGGGCACTGGAACTCCCATGGTTGTTAGCCACCTTGTGGGTACTGGGAATTGAACCAGGGTCCTTTGTAAGAAAAGCCAGTGCTCTTAACCACCAAGCCGGCTCTCCAGCCCCTTGTGGCCTATTTTTACACACATCCATGCAGCTATCATTTAGATTAAAAAAAAATAAATCAGGTTGCAACCATGTTCTCAAAAGTTCCATGCCTCTTTAAACCTTCCTCCTCAAAACTGATCATGATCCGGGCTTTATTTTCAAATATTTATTAGTCTTATTTTATGTGTATGGGTGTATTACCTGCATGCATGTAAGTGCATCTGTGTCATCCAATGCCCAAGGAGCTTGGAAAAGGGTGTCAGACCCCCTGGAATTGGAGTTATGAATAACTGTTAGTCATCATGTGGGTGCTGGGAATCGAACCCAGGTCTTCTGCAAGAGTAGCCAGTGCTCTTCAATTGCTGAGTCATCTCTCCAGCCCCTCCTGACTTAAAAAAAACATTAACAGTGTAGCACAGATTCACAAACCACATGTATATGGAGAATATTTATATATATAGACATATGTGCTCTTTATGTATGCATATTCTCTATACAATGTCTTATACAGTTTGTGAGTGTCTTATATATACATACGAGAGAGAAAGAGAGAGAGAGAGAGAGATAATTCATTTGAATTCATGAGAAAACATGCACAGCCATAATTGAGCACTAAGCTGTGCCTCCTCCAGATTCCTATGTTCAAACTCTAACCCCGAGACCACTATATGTGCACTCAGAACCTTTAAAGATATAATTAAGGCTAAATGAACTTATTACAGTCAAGCATAGTGGTGCTTATCTGTAATCCCCACATTTGAAAGACTGAGGTGGAGGGAGGGGAGGCTCATAAGTTCAGGCTACTAGGACTACATAGTAAGACCTTGCCTTAAAAATTTTGAAAAGGAGGGGGACAGGTGGCTCAGTGGTTAAGAGCACTGACTGTTCTTGCAGAGGATCTAGGTTCAATTTCCAGCACCGACATGGCAGCTAACAGTCATTTGTAACTCCAGTTCCAAGGGATCTGATGCCTTCTACTGACTTCCCTGGGCATTGCACAATACAGCGCATTTACATGTATATAGACAATACACTCATACACATAAAATTAAAAAAAATAAAGTTTAAAAATTTGAAAAGAAAACTTATTACAATTATAAGATTAAGTGATACTGATAGAATGATAGACATAAATACCCAGGAGAGATAGTCAAGAGTCCAGAAAATAAGTCCCTACATTCATTGGCAAATGATTTTCATGAGAACATCAAGATACTATAATGGAAAAGGAAACACACACACACACACACAGCTGGGACAACAGGATATCCACAAGTTAAAAAGATCAATTTAGATCTCTATCTCATTCTGTGTTCAAAGGTTAACTGAAGAGGAACAGAAACTCAGAGGTGAGAGCTTAAATATAAAACTTCTAATAGAAAACACAAGAGTAAATGTAAACATTTGTGACTTTGAGCTAGTGTGCAAGTGGCAATTAAAAACCAAACAGGACTTCACTAAAATGAAACAGATGTGTGCATCAACAGAGTGACCTCATCATCACAGTCAGAAGGAAACTCACAGAACTGGAGACATGACTGCCAGGGACTGCTCTGATAATAGAGCAACACCCAGAATATATAAAGAACTTAACCAAACAACCTGGGGCTGGAGAAATGGCTCCTTGGGTAAGAGCACCAGCTCCTGTACCCACATGATAGTGATCACAACTATCTGTAACTCCAGTTTCAGGGGATTAAATGGGCTTTTCTGGCTTCCATGGGAATTGCATACACTTACATAAATGCAGGCAAAACCCATACACATAAAAAGAAAAATGAGTAAAGCTTTAAAATTATCCCCCCCGTAATCTAATTTTTAAAAGAGTAAATTGACTAGATAGATGTTTCTCTCTATAACTGGCAAATAAACACATAACTATGTGCTCACCATCATGAGGCAATAGAGAGACATAAAGCAGAGTCACAGTGACGTTTCTTCACACCCACCAGAATGGCTACAATACAAAAGACAGTAACAAGCATTCATCAGGGTGTCAGACAACTGGCACCTGTGTACTGGGATCATGGAGTTATAAAATACTGAGGCCATTTTGAAAATAATTTGGTTATTCCTCAAGATTTTCAATGTAGATTTACCCAGAAATTTCACTTCTAGGAAAAGAAAACACGACCACACAAAACACATCAGGAAAAATTACACAATGTTCACAGTGGGATTATTCATTACAACCCCAAAGTAGAAATAATCCAAATATTTTTCTACTGATGAATGGTGAAGCAAAAAGTGACTTTTGATGGACTATCTCCATCTACAAAAATTATAGCAAAATATTCATACATGTCATAACATAGACAAACCCTGAAAATATTACATTACGTGAAAAAATTAGTTACAAAGATGATACATTAAGTAGTATTATTTATATGAAATGTTCAAAGAGGCAAATCCATAGAAATAGAAAGCAGTCACTGCTGGGACAGTATGTGTATGTTGTGTGCATATTTGTGTGCACATGTGTGAGAGTGTACTGTATATTTACACACATGTGTGCATTGTGTGTAAACATGTGTGGATGTGCATATGTCTGTGTCACCTTCCAACCTGATCTGGATAGTACTTGTCCTCTCTCTGTTCCTTTGTTTTGATCTGATGAGTCTGTTTAGAGCAGAGCTTCCCAGCATCTATGTCACAGACATGTTTCAGCTAATTCTTCGCTGTGGGCGTTCTTACACAGCGTGGTGCTGTTAGCCGCATTCCTGGACTTGATCCACCGAGTCCTCTAGAGGCTAGCACCGTTCTAATCTGCAACAGTAAAAACACCTTCAGATTTTGATAAGTGCCTCCTAGAAATCCCACCTGCCTCTGGAGGAGAAACTGCAGGGCAGAAGTTTATGGTTTCTATTGATCTTTATAAACACTGGCATTTGACTTTTTGTTTTTAATAATTTTTTTTGTCTCACACAGTTCTACATAGAGTATTTCTTTTCTGCTAACTCCAATGTCTGTATCAATTCTGGGTTGCTTTCTTTGATTTGTTTTCATTTCATTTTCCTTGTTTCTGTGTTTCCCTAGTAAATTTTGAGTGGATACCAAACATGATGAATTTAACCTTGTTTCATCTGGGATGTATTTGCCTTGCTATAAGAATTCCTGAGCTTTATTATAATATACAACTAAGTTCCATGGAAAAAGTTTGATGCCTTTGCTTCTTGCTTTTAAGATTTATTAGGTAGGACCAGAGCAATGTTTAAAGTAGAGAAAATAATTTTCCCTGTGGAAGCAAGACTTCGAGTGCTGTGCCTAACGCTCCGTGAGTTACGAGGTTTTCCTGACGGGCTGGTACTTCTCCAGTCCCGTGTGACTCTGCATACTGTATCCTTTATTTTATCCCAGGCCATTTTTTCTCTTGAGTTAGAGTACAGTTCCTACATATTTATGCTGATCTATCTTCTGCTATCCAATCCTCTGCAGATCTCTGGAAACTTCTTTCTCTGTATACCTAACCCTCTCCTCTCTGGTACTCTGCCCATAAACTCTAGCCACTCTTATCTTCCAGAATTCAGTTCTGCCTTCTAAACGCTGAGAGTTCTACACAACTCCATGTGGGATTTCCCAGCCTGTGCAGCAGTGTGGAAATCACTTCAAGGTTCTCCATGGCTCACAGTCCCCATCTTGTTTGTTTTCGGTCTCCTGATGATCCCTTTTCTCCATGCCTGATGTCTCCTGTGTTAAAAACTTTGGTCCTTCTCTCTTGCTAATAGTTAACAATTCTTTCAGTTGTCCTTTTATTCCAGGTCTTCCAGAAATATAAAACTTTACAAAAATACTTTTGGAATCTGAAAAATGTCAGTATGCTTTTTAGAAAAAAATACCACTTGCCAAATTCAAGTAAACAATCAGAAAACACATAATTACTAAATAAATTCAAACACAAATTTATGTGAAAATTAGCATCAGGATCAGCCAGATTTACCAGTTGTGTCTATATTCAGAGTAGACAACCCTAGTTATACATCAAGTGTTTTAGAAACCTTCTAAAGAGATTCTCTCAACTCATTTTATCCCACCAATGGTATGCTGACAAAAAATGATTCAAGAGTGATAAGAAAAAAGAGACTTAAGCCAATCTTGCTTTGCACACAGATACGCAAAATCAAAACTTAGTAATGTATATTTTTAAATTTTTATTTTATCTATTGTTGTATATGTGTGCATAATAATGTGTGTGTGAGTGTGGAGAGATGAGGGATAACTTTCAGGAGTCAGGTCTTTCCTTCCGCCTTCAGTTTCACAGATGAAACTCAGGCTGTCAGACTTGCTTACAAGTGCTTTTACCCACTGAGGGACCTTGCCGACCCTATTTTAGGGGAATATTTAGATACGATCGTGTTATCCTGCTCAATTTTTTCTGTGTTTCATCATATTTAGAACAAAATATGAACTCTTTCCCATGGCTCATAAGGTTCCACGTGATTTGCTCTGCTGCCCCTCAGACTCCTCAAACCCTTTCTCCCTGCCTCACCTTCCCGTCATGCATGGTCAGGACTTTTACAACTTTGAGCCTTGCTCTGTGTAATATTTCCAGCCATTATTCCATTCAATAAGCTCTCTGCCTCCTTTTGCCTTAACTTTCAAATTGTATTTGTTATTTATTGTGTATGTGTGTGTGCTAGTGTGTTTGTGTGGGGGTGTATGTGTGCCAGGCACACATGGGGAAGCCAGAGGACAACTTTCAGGAGTTGGTTCTCTCCCTCTGCCATATGGGTCCCAGAGACTGAACTAAGGTTGTCAGGCTTCGTGGAAGGAACCTTCACCTGCTGAGTCATCTCACCCAACCTACTTAGCCTTCGGATTCTCTTATAACGCATCTATTGATTTGTGTGATGTGGTTCCATTAAACCGACAGGTTCTTGATACTTTTTCATTTCTTTCTTTTTGTTTGTCAGACTTGGCAATTTCAGATGACTTGTGATCACATTCACTGATCCATCCATCCATCAACCTTCCATCTATCTATAATCTATCTACTATCCATCAAACATCTACTCATCATCTCTATCTGTATATCTATATATATTAAACTTAATATAAGCACTATTGACAATGCTTCAGTAAGCATGGTACATGCTTATTGACCCTGATGTTGGGTGTCTCAGGCAGTAGTTCTCCACTTTGTTCTTTGGGGACAGTCTCTTACTGAACCTGAAGCTCACATGTTTGTCTAGACAGCTGGACAGCAAGTCCAGGTGATCCTTCTGCCTGACTTCTCAGTGCTAGGGTTATGGCATAGCTACCACACACAGCTTTTTATGTGGCTTCTGGGGATTCGAACTTAGGTCCTCATGCTTATATGGCAAGCACTTTACCAACTGAGCCCTCTCCCCAGCTTCCCCTCCCCAAGACCATTTTAATCAATTACTCTTTCTGTTTAAGTCAGCTAATTGAATTTCTGTTGTTTGCCACCTAGACTCCTACCGAATGTTATGTTCCAAGCAGCAAAAAGATAAAATAAACAGATTCCCAAACTTTGGACAGATGGTCTTCTGTGATGTTGATGTGACTTGAGATTTTTGATTCTGTGATGGTTTGAAAATAATACTCATTCGGGAGAAACTGCCTTTGGAAATTCCAGTTTTGATCTTTCCTCAGGCCTAGTGATGTGGAATATGATCTTCATTCTTTCTGGTGTTTCTGATTAGGGACAGCAGCATCTAAAAGACCCTAGAAAGTCATGTCATTGTCAGGATAAACAGTGCAGTGTTGTGCTGCTTGGTGGGTTATACACAGAAGATACATTTTCAGTAAAAATGTTAGTGAAGTGGTTAACAGATCATGCCAGCTCCTCAGTTGAAGAGTGTTTATACTTAGAAAGTCAATATACAGCCGTAGCTCTTACTTGCTGAATATAGTTTCTTCTTAGACTGGAGAGATACTCAGTGTTTGAGTGCTTGCTGCTCCTTCAGAGGACTGGAGTTCAGTTCCTAGAAACCACAGTGGAGGGTCATAACTCCAGCTCCAGGGAATGTAGGAATGCCCTCTTCTTACCTACACAGGCACCCACACGCATGTGCATATACAGACACACGTGCATACACATAAATAATAGAATAAATCTTTAAAATAAGGAACTGTTTTCTTCCTGCTGTTGAGTCATAAGTCTGGATCAAGCTGTCATGTCTCAGAACCTCTGTCTTCCAGCACAACCTCTGTTGAGGCCCGATCGTCACAGGCACTTGTAGGATTGGAGGGTGCTCCCTAGGGTATTAGGCCTGGCTTGTCTTGAGAATGGAGTCCAGCACTGCAGCCACAAGCAGAGAGATGAGACTCTTCTTGGTCTCTTCTCGAGTCACTCTCAAGCTGTAGTCCTGCTTCAGTTTTGCCTTGACTGGTAGAGAAAATTCTTTCAATGACTTGGCTCAGCATGACATTCTGGCAATTTCTGCTTTTTATTTCCAGAACTTGCCAACTTCCCCTCTCCGTACCCCCATCCACTTCCAGCCCGTGGCTAGTCAGCTCTGTTCTTGGCCCTGCTGGGCATGTTCACTGGGTCTCTGTCCCTGTGGAGATACCCCTCCATTACTGCTGCCCTCATCTAGCAGGTGGTATCACTAACCCCACCCCCAGTCCTACCCCATGCACTCGTGTGCCTGCCCACCATCAGGATGAAGCCTGTCAATCAGCAAGGACCCACTGATTTCTAAGCGTAGTCTTCCCCTAGTCAGAATCTTTCTCGAAGTTTCTTGCTGTGGCAAAATGTTCACCCAGTAGACAGAAACCAGAACAAAGGCAAAATTCAGAGCAGGGCCCGAGGGCTGCTATTTTCTTTAGCTTTCCTTAGGCATTAGAAAAAAGAAACAAAGAAAGTAGAGACGAAATATGAAAGAAAAATTGGATTCCAAATATTGAATATTCAGTCTCCATTGGCTTGCTACCTGCCCCTCCCCACCAAGATGCCTCTGGGTCTTTAATTGTGGCTACACAGAATAAACAAAACACAAAACTACAGCAAGAGGAAAACTTCAAAACCCCAGGCAGGTGGAAGAACTCATTATTAATCATTTCTGTTTGGGATCAAAGTAATCGGCAGTAACTGATCCACTGGAATGGGCTCTCTCATCAACCCTGGGGTCTGACCTCTCATTGTGAAACATTCCATGTATTCAAATACTACTGGTCAGTATTTTCTAAAAAAAATAAAAGCCTTTTCCCACGCTGATGATTTCGACAGCCTTATATCCCCGTATTATTTTAATCGTGTGTTGACTGTAGACGTCTTTGCATATGCTTAGCTCAGAAGAAATCAGTCTAATGAGGTAAGACCTAAGAAGTTTTAATTAGTTTGTGTGAACATGTACATGCTGCATGCTGCTCTGTGGGGGTTTATTTCTGAGAAAAAGAACAATACATTTCCCCCCACTCCGAATGTCCTAATCACCAGATTCTTAGTGCGGTATCTCTTCTCCACTTAGCAATTCAGTCCAAGAAGTTGAATGGCGTCACCAGCAGGTGTTGTAGAACTCTCACAATTAAGACTGCCGAACTGCATACAGCACACTAGGCCCTGTGGTGCTGGAAAGTTCCAACTGTTCCCCTAAAAATTCTTCTCCAAATGTCTTTGTTTTTTGGAATCCACCAAAGCCCATTTGAACCTGACGCATTGGTTGAGAAAGAGGTCCTTGGGCTTCTGTTGATGGAACATGCCAGGCTGTGAATAAATAACTTCTCAGGAGTTGGCTGAGTTTTGCACCTAGAAACAATCTGCAATGGTTTTTAACTGGCCTTTGTGAGACGCTGTAGAGGACTGACTAACAGAGACAGCTGAGCATATCAGATTCAGGGCATATTTAAATCTACTTTGGGAAACTACTGAAAAAAACCTCATGACCTTCACAGAGCTTCAGGGATCAAAGAAGAGAGAATGGTTTGTGGATTATTTTGCATTTATATTTTAATTGGTTTCAAGTCAACTGTGTCATGCTCCGTCCTCAGTTATCTTTTAGCTTAGACTTCTCCTTCCATTCCAGCTCTCAGAGCCAGAGGACGAGTGTGCCATAGAGGCTTCTCAGCTCCAGACAGAGGTCTCTCTGCTTTGTTAAGCAGAAGTAGGGTTCATGAGAGGGGGTCTGACAGCTCACAGAAAGGGTGAGGGCTTGAAAGAAACAGAATTCAGGCCGAGGCCAAAGGGGGCCAGGCAGTCAGAGCCTAGAGCTCACCCCAGGAAGAGAGTCTACCTCTTCAGCTTCTACCGGATGGGGCTAACTAAGCATGGTCATGGCCGCCAGAAATGATGTACCAGTCCAAGCTGCTGCTAACACAGCCTCCAGAGAGACATTTTGGGGTTCCTAAATTCCGCTCATCACTGAATCCTATGGCAGAATCTTGTGTCCTACCAACCACCAAAGGTCCTGCGAGAAAAACTTTTTGAAAGACCAATTATCTCTATGGTGATAGGGGAGAGAAGATTACAGGAGGGTGTGAGTGTTTATGTCTTCCATAAATCTATATGTGGAAACCCTAACTTCCAGTGTACAACCACGTGTCAGGTAATGATGGAAATGCTTCATTAAGAGAACCACAGCTACTTACAGAGACTAAGATGGCTCTGACATCACGAGGTGTGATAGCTAAACTTCAGTGTGAACTGAGAATCTCTTAGGAGACATACCTCTGGGCATGTCGGTTAGGGCATTTCCTTTAGAGGTTCAAGGGCAGACTCACCTTGAACATGGGTGGCACTACCTTATGGCTGTTGTCCCTGACTTAATAAAAAAGGAGAAAGGCAGGTGAGCACCAGCAACCGCCTTTCTCTCCTTCCTGGTCTGCTGAGATGTGAACAAGCAGGCGTGTTCTTCCAGCGTCACAGGTTCAAGTCCTGCCCCCATGACCACGCCTCTCCTGTCATGATGGACTGGACTTCCGCAAATAGTAAGCACAATAAATCTATTTCCCCTCAAGTTTCTTCTCGTCAGGTACTGAGTCACAGTGCGGCAAAAAGTAACAAACACACTGGGCAGCATGAACTTAATGGGGCCACCCTCTCCCATCCGGGCATCTTTGTCTGAAAAGCCCTCATGTAGCGGACTGTGGGTGAGCCAGTGAGGAGAAGGTTAAATGGAGTCTCAAGGGTGGGGCCCTGATTCCTGGGGCTGGAGCTCTTGTAGGAAGAGGAAGAGGCCTCAGAACCAGTTCTACCCATGCTTAAGAAGGGTCTGTGAAGATACAGCAGTCATCTACAGGCCAGGAAGGGCTCCTGAGCAGAAGCCAAACCCTGTCTGAAACTTCGTCCTGGACTTTGCAGCCCCCAGAACTGGGGGAGTTAATTTCTGATGTTTCAGCCCTGTGCTCCATGATGCTCTGTGGCGTCTAATTCACAGGGCTGAACTAGTAGGCTATCTCTCTGTAGTACGTTTTAGGGGCCTTTCCCCTTCCTCAACTGGTCCACTGGTTTCTCTGCAGACACTAGAACTCATTGAAAAATCATTCCATTGTTCTATTTGATTGTTCCCCAATGTCCATTCAGCAATAACAAATGTTCTTGGAAGCCCACAGGACTGTATTCATTAAGAGTCTCATGGAGTATAACAGAATGTGATAAAATCATTGAAGATGCATCCTGAAGGAAAATCCTACTAAAAAAACACAAAAACCTGTGACTAAGTACTAAAGGAAAAGTGCTGGAGGAAGGTTGTTGGGATATTTTTACCCTTAAAGATTCACTTAAAATATGTAACACATAAAAACTTTATGCCTTTTCCTTTTTGTGTGCAGTACTGGGAATTGAACCCAGGACCTCACATGTGCTACACAATCTACTCTATCACTAAACTGTATCTGCAGCCCATGCTTTTGTTTTTATAGCTCAGGCAAGCCTTGAACTTGTAATCCTCCTACCTCAGTCTTCTGAACAGCTGGTATTTCAGGATTGTGCCAACAGACCTGGTGTATGTGACCAATTTTCTCTCTTTTTTTTTTTCAACATGTTACCAGAATCTGAACACATTCAGTCATTTTTTTTCTCTTAATATACAAACTTTGGAGGCCGACACATGAATTATACCCAACACATAAAATATCTCTTAACCTTTGTTTTGGAATTATTGTAGACAAAGAAACCTATTTTAAGGAGCATTATTTTTAAACATTTATTTATTCATTGTGCCTGTATGTGGGTGTATGTGGATGCATAGGTGTAGAGGGCAACTATAGGAGTTGGTTCTCTCCTCCTATCATATGGGTTCTGAGGACTGAACTCAGGTCATCAACTTTGGTGGCAAATATCTTAACCCACTGATCCATCTCACTAGCCCCTTAAGAAGCATTTTGATAGATACATTTATTTGTTGTTGTTTCTTGTTTTCTTGAGCTACAGGGTCTCCCTGTAGCTTTCACTAGCCTGGAACTTGCTATGTAAACCAGCTGGCCTCAAACTCTACGTCCTAGTTGGTGTTAAAGGTATGCTCCAACATGTGTGGTCTATCTTTTAAGATAGCTCTTGAGTACTGAAAACACTAAAAGTCACTTGGGACCAAATCATACACTTTGGTTAGAAAAACACGATAGGGAATTGGCAAAACTGATTGTGTGTGTGTGTTAAAGTGATTAGAAATGAGATCCAGAATGCTCTGCCCAGTGCTTGTATAGTGGCCTTGCTAGCCACTGATGTATATATTGTCTCCCATGGTGATTATTTGTAGGGACAGTATATAATCAGATTATCTTTTTACTGACATTCCTTTGAAGACTTCTTTGATATATTAAATCTTTAAATTACTAACAGCAGTTAAGGAAGCATTTAAAATGCATACCCATTGACGTATTAATATTGATTAATAAAACCCCTTAATTTACAAGGTTTTGATGCTGAGCAAAATTTATGAATGTCTCTCTCTTCAATCACTACACAGTCTCTGGAAACTAACTGTAAGTACTGGCTCTTAAGTGTTGAGGTCCATTACAGGATTGCAAGAATGGAGCTTCACGTGAGTGGATGTGAGCCAGGGATATCTCATTCCTCATCAAACAGAAAGCCCTGTAAGAGCCATGTAATCCATCATTGTGTATGTGTGTGTGTGTGTATGTGTGTGTGTACATGTGTGCATCTGCAGGTGGAGGCCAGAGGACAGCCTTGGCTGTGATTCCTGAGGTGCCACTCACCTTTTTGGTTTAGTGTCTCTCTCTGGTCTGGAATTCACCAAGTAGTCTGGACTCACTGGCCAGTGGGTCCTAGTCATCTGTGATCTGCGTGTCTTCCCCACCTCTCCCTGCACTGTGATGGGATTACAGGTATGTGCTACCATGCCCAGGTTTTTAAATGTGGGTTCTGGGAATGGAGCTCAGATCCTCCTGACTGAGCCATCTGCCTAGGCCACCATGATCTGTCATTTAAGTAGTTTTCCATAGAATCAAGGCATTGAATTTAGGATGATTTTGAGAAGCACTGTCTGGCAAATCAAGGCAACAGTAACCAGACATAGGACTCTCAGACTTTGTACCTTTTCTTTTCCAATTTGGGAAAATATTTGCCATCTGTTTTTCATTGTTTAGGTCAGAGAAATGAGCTCTCTTGAAAGAGTGAATGTGGATTTATTGTGGATTTCCACATACTTCAGGTCTTTGATCAGAATGGTCTTGGAAACAAAGTGCTGCTGTCAAAAGCTTTGCACACTTAAGAAACTAAGAGTTGGATCAGAAATAGCATCGTTTCTGACATTTTAATATAGTAACTGACATATTTCCCTAAATATATTCAGTGTTGCAAAAATTACATATTTAATTCCATAGCCTGAAATAAATATTTCCATCATTGACAAGGACATTAAAAACTGTGGATCCAAGGGCAGGGGATGTAGCTCAGTTGATAGAGTTTCTGTATGAAGCCCTGAGTTCCATTCTCAGCACACAGACATGGTGGTGCACATCTGTAATCCCAGCATTTGGGAGGTGGAGGTAGGAGGACCAGAAGTTTAAGGCCATCCTTGGCTACCCAGTAAGTTTGAGGCCAGTTTGAAATACAAGAGACCCTGTCTAAAACAAAACAAGACAAAATAAAATGTGAATCCAAACACAGACTTGAGCAAATCAGCTTCTGGACACATTCCAGTGCTAACCCTGAAAACAAAAGCTGGGAGACCTTATCCTGAGAACCAGAGGTGTGCTGGGGGCTTGCCTGCAGTGATTAGTCTGGCCAGTCTATCTCATCACACTGAGTTGGGCCTCCATGGGTCTGAGGACGACTTTCAGCACTCATGTGATAGGGTTGCTGTGCTGGTCACAGCTGGATCGTCTAAACTAGATGTCGTGGCATCTCTTCTGTTCTGATGTCCTGTTATATAGTGACACACAGGAGGGCTACAGCAGGAGCCTTTCTGTTTCCTGCTCTCATGGGATGCCCTCCCGGCTGCACACACCAGCTCCCAGCTTCTCTGAGTACCGACAGAGCCTGTTGTGTGTGCTCAGCCTAGAGCTCTTCACAGCAGCTGTCCCTTCAGAAACATAAGCCCTGACCGAGCTAAACAAAAATTGACCTAACCTCCCTCCATGCTCCCAAGTTTTGTTTTCCTTCACTTTTGTTCCCGCAATCCCAGGCCTGGAGCTGCTTCTGGAAGTTACTCATCAGAGTTGCCTTGACCTCCACACACCTGGTACCCAAGTCGCTGATGAAAGTCCATGTATATGAAAAGCGTAATGTAGTCTTTGATTTTCGTCACTGCACCCTGATGAATATAGTACTACTATATCTAAACAGGGATTTTGTTAATTAGCACAGTTATAATTTTGCATACATCGACAAACAATAAAGGAAAATTATTTGTCCTGCAGTAACTGATGTTAGGACATCAAGAGTGATAAAGGCATTACAGATTCCTGACACATAGTTCCAAAATTCCTTAGAATATCCTAGGTGATAGGGATGTCTTTCATTCTCAAGAAGCTATTAGGGGGAGATTAGACAACTTTAGAAAGTCCAAGGCATGACTGGAGACTTAGGACTTCAGCCCTTACCTCCTGGGAAGAGGAGAAGCCTGGAGATTGAGCTAATCAACAAGAGCGAATGATTCAAGGAGTCATAGTTATGTAATGGAAACTCCATAAAAAAAATGTGCATGATGGAGTTTGGAGAGCTTCCATGTTGGTGAATGCATCCATCTGCTTAGAGAGGCAGTGCATCTCACCACTCCACAGGGACAGACGCTCTTGCACTTGGGACAGGATGGAGATAGTGATGTTGTTGAAATGCCTTCTGTGGGAAGTAAACAACGTCTGCCCCTCCTCCCTTGGTCCCAATGGTAAACTGCAGTCTGGAAAGCCAGTGAGCTTATTGGGGTTACTTACAGAACAATGGGGGAGGGTTTTTCTTACAGGATTGTGGGTGCTCCCACACCCCAAGGCTGCTCTGGAAAGTCTTCACCCAAGCATGGATGGAGGTTTCCCTGTTCCTTCTGACTTTGCTCAGCTGTGAGGATCCTAGGTAAGTGGGTGCAACTGAGCTTGGGAAGATGGAATCTGTTGTCTGCCTGTGGGAGGACAGAGTCTGAGTAGGGACATGGAAAACCTATTTCTTTTAAGAGTCTGGGTAGCACATGGACAGGAGAAGGGTTCCGTCTGGCACAGGGGAAGGACTGTGCGCTGTGTACTGACTTAGTAAGTACAGCCTGGCTTTGATTGTTACGCCCCAAAGGAACAGTCTAAAACCTAAATCAAGACGATGTAAAGTCATGTCCTTCTGGGGTATGAAGCTGACAAGGACGTAACAAGCCAAGAGGTCTTCATCAGTTTTCAGAGAAAGCTTAAGATTGTTTTGTGGATGCCAGTGTGCACGCTTGTGTTTATGTATATGGGCACACACACACCTGGTCACATGTTCATACTTGTTTATGTGTGAAAGTCTGCACCTATGCAAGCATGTGTGTCCAGTAGTGCGAGACTCTGTGTGTACATCTGAGTGAGTCACCTGCTGATGAGTGCTTCTGTGCAGATGTCTGTCTGTACATGTAAGCGAAGACGTGGAAAATGCAAGGATGGGAGATATTTCCCTCAGCTGACAAGCAGAATAAGCAAGTCTTTTACCCTTACAGTGAGGATTGAGCGATCATCATAGGGAGACTTGAGGGTCATTAGCCAGCGACGCTCTGTGAGTCGTTGTCTTGGATCCTTAGATGTACCTGAGAATTACGCTCATAATCATACAGACACAGTGAACAGCAACTTCAGTGATAGTCACTGATAATTACAGCAAAGCCATGAGGTCAGGTCTGATCTAGTTTTTCAGAAACACTTCCTGTATCTTAATAATGCTAGTGACTAATTAGGAATGGCCTCCCTGCTGTTTTAATAACACGGTGCCGTTCACCCGCAGAGATCCTTTAATCCTTGCTGCTGCTTTCTCTCTCTTCCTATCATCCTAATTTAGCTGCTGTCAGAACTGTCTTTCTGAACAGAGCTTCCCGATCGCATTACTTGTCTACTAAAAAAAAAGACTGTGGTGAACACATTCTCCTCCCTCTTAATGAATAAAATCCAAAGTTCATGGCGTGGCATTTGAGGACACCTGTGAACCAACTCCAGGACACCTCTCTAAGTCTCGCTGTGAGTCCCTCTCACAAACAGACACGATGTTTAAAAGCTGTAACAGCCAGACAATTTTGAGGCTATGTCAGGGGCTATCCCCTGGTTGCTGGACAGTGGGGGAAATCCAGGCAGCTGGGTAGTGACTTGGATGGTGATATGGACACCTCAAGGGCTAGACCCAGGGACTCTGTCTCAGTAGCTCTTATGGATTCTATTCATTGAATGTCTTACAGCCTTCCTTCCCTCCCTCCCTCCCTTCTTTCCTTCCTTCCTTGCAGCCCAGCCTGTCTATATTCTTTTCATTTGAATTCATTGCTATCATCCTTATATAATAGTTTGACTTTATGAACTGCTTTGAAGCCAAAAATTCAGGTTAAGTAGAAACCAAATCTGTTGGTAGCAGGACCCCTGTCTCACCCAGCACAGCCTGACTTTGCAGGCAGGCAACTGGACTTCTACATGTGTGAATACTGGATGTTCTTGAGAAACAAACATTGATTTTTTTCTTTGTGTGCTAATGTGATTCTGATTACGTCTATTTGAAAATCTTTGCAAACTCTAGGGTTATATTTCTACTAGATTGATATGCTAGCTTAATAGATGCTATGTGATACGATTATGTTAGTCAATATATTCTTTTTCCAGTAAGTGTTCTATTTCTAGACTTTGTATTTCTCCTCTGTTTCCATTTCATTCCTTCTCTTTAGGCACAACAACACTTCTAACTGAGCCCTCCTGAATGTCACATTACAGAGCTGGCTCAGCAGTTAAGAGCATGGGCTAGTCTTGCAGAGGACCCCAGTTTGCTGTCCAGTAATAATGTGGTGGCTAACAACCATCCTTAACTCCAGTTCCAAGGAATACAATGTCTTCTTCTGGCCTCTGTGGGAATTGCACACACACATACACACACACACACACACACAGAGTACACTTATGTACAATGTAGGCAAAACACTCATTCGTACACATAAAATAAAATAAATAAATACAAAACTCAGCTGTTAGGATCTAATGCACAATTTTTAAAAATTTAAAAGCTTCTCTGGGGCTATAGAAATGGCTCAGTCATTAAGAACACTGGTCCTCTTGTAGAGGATCTGGGTTTGATTCCTAGCACCTACATGGCAGTTAACCATCATAACACTAGTTCCAGGGGATCTGACACCCTTTTCTTCTGTGGGCACTGCAGAACACAGGTACACATACACATATGCAGGCAATACATTCACACACATAAAAATAAAAGTAAAAAGTAAAATATTTTTTAAAAGCTTCTCTGTTGTTACATCTTGGGGCAGAAGTAACGTCACCAAGTACTGCAATCTGCAGCTTGTAGCTCATTAGAAATACTATCAATATGTAGATTTGATAAAGGGTGACTTAGAACTTTGGGTTTTCATTTATGCCCTACAGTTTTCCCAGGTTTGTAGACTGTGCATATGAAGTTCTTCCTTTTCGTCAGATCACTGTTGCTTTGATACATTTCAAATGAGTTGGAACACTGTCTTGTTTTGCCCCTTTCCATGGCAACACATTTTATCATTTGTGTGTAAATGGAATTTCACATCCTCAGCCCACACTCTGGTAAACTGCTTGGCAACATTTTTCGCTGAATAATAAGATTGCAAATGAAATCATTGTTATTATTTTCATCATCAGAAATTATACAGTGTAGCACTGGTTATTTTCTGTCTAGTTGGTGTTAAAAAATTAATGTCATTTAAAACCCAATAACAGGACTACTTGCTATTCATTTAATTTCCTTCTAGAACAAAAAGTTCTCATTAATAATTTATTTTCTAGAGACCATCTCACACATTTCATTAAATGACAATGTAAAAAAAAATCCTTCTAAGCTTTGAGGTAGAAATGGCTACAACTGAGGAAAGTGCAGACTTCTCTTTTAAGCAATTGTCTCATACAAGTAAAGATTTGCCCTGACTGGGGGCATTCCAAGGCTGAACAGGTAGAACAGAAGTCAGAGTGGCTTCCCTTCTCAAACATGACACCACAGTGGAGAAACTGCTTTTTCCAGTTCAAGTGGTCAGGATGGGTTTCTGACAATACAGACATTAATCCGGTTGGGCTGGACAGTAAGGATTCCAACACATGCCATTTACCTTAAGATCTTGTAACCAATGTCTGCTGGGGACTGGG
This sequence comes from Eospalax fontanierii, assembly GCA_035773235.1. Classification (NCBI taxonomy): domain Eukaryota; kingdom Metazoa; phylum Chordata; class Mammalia; order Rodentia; family Spalacidae; genus Eospalax; species Eospalax fontanierii. The sequence goes on along the minus strand of CM069542.1, from coordinate 52,733,118 downwards.
ATGTACAAGTAACCTTTCACCACAGCTTGGACTATCCCCCTGGAACAATCTCCACATCTCTAAAGCAGGGTCAGTTCATTTCATGTCACTGGCTCAACAAGCCTCTTTCCCGCATCTTCCTAACCACGGAAATTCAGTGTGAGTAGCTGAAGTTAGGTGCTTCGAGAGACATCCCATCGAGTTGGGATTAAGGTGAGTTAGGCTGTGATTTTGGGAGGGAGGTCTATGGGACCACACTGACCAACAACTCCAAAAGAGGTAACCCATTCTGGCACTGGGTTTTCTATTTGCTAGCCTGTGGTGTCTATGGGGAGCATTTTCTCCCCATTGCAAGGTAATTCCACTTAAATTATTTTTATATATGTATATATTTTAGGGAGCTTCTACAATAGTAGGTTTCCATATGACTTTTTCAAAAGGCCTTTAGTTATACATTCCCCATACAGACCTTGCTGGTAAGACCCCATTTCTGAAAATATGACATATGTGAGTCATAGAACAGTCATGGAGAAATCAAGCTAGTGCTGATCTTGAAGTTTCTTCTCTACTGGCTACCTTTCTTAGTGATGGAAGGTGCTATGCGTACTACTGGAAGAGAAAAGTAATCATCACCCTTGCCCAGCTCTGCACCCTGTAAGCTACAATAATGACTGGGCTGACAAGATAAGCCCACTGGTGCAATAGTGACGCAAATGTTATGGGAGTAGCCGAACATTTTCTGATTGGACATAAGACTCTTGCTCCACAAGATGGAACCCATTCTTAGCACTGTTATGGGAACCAAGAACCTGTGGCTGGACAGGTCATAGGCCCTAAGGGAGAACCTGCTACTACTATTCTGCTAAATGGTATTAAAATGAGTCCTAGTGAATTATTGTTGTACCCATATATTAGAGCATCTCTCAACCCTCACCAGAGGAAGCTTCCTCTTGTAGTAGATGGGGATTAACATAGAGATCCAGAACCGGACAACATGCACAGAATAAGACCATAGAGTATTCGGCCCTAAATGGGACATCTCTATCACACCTGTCATCTCAAAGCACAGGGATTGTTGCAGAAAAAGAGACACAAAGACTGTAAAAGCCAGAAAGAGTGGATGACTACAATGAAACAGGGTTTTGTGGACACACAGGACAGTTACACGTGTGAACTTGGAGCAGTTGTAGCAGGACGCACAGTACTTCTGCAATCTCGAGTCAGACAAAAATCCCAGCCTGGATGGGGAAAGAGAACTCAGAGTTCCACCTCTAGCTGAGAGGGTTTGTAACAACTGAGAGGTGCTGGGAGGAGAGTCAGTTTTCTTTAAGACTGTGATGCCTGTTAGGTGACCACGCCCCACGAACGACCCGCAGGGAAGAGCATTTAAGCAGCACAAACTGGACTCTGTGGCTTTTTAAAAAGGGACATGGAGTTGGGTGGGTCGGAAGGTAGGGGTGGATCTGGGAGGACTTGGGGAAGGGAGAGTGATGATTATGATTGAAACACATTGTATAGAATTCTCAAAGAATTAACAAAATATTATTTTAAAAAGGGAAGCCGGGTAATGAGTGAATTTGAAGTGAAATTTTCAAACTTCTCCCTTTCACTGGACTGTCTTACTCTCAGCATGCAATCTCGGCGTGCGGGCTTGTTTTAGAACATTGTGAAAGTGAGCCACACTGACCTCTTCTTTCTCTCCTGCATCTACCTAGTCACTCTTTTGTCTCACTCTTTTTCCCCTGACTACCCAGAGATACTGGTTGCTACCACACTGGTGTCCCAGATACCTGAGCTCGGTTACTCTCAACTTTTCTGCTTCAGGAGAACTGTATATGAAATGGGAGCTCATCCATACCTGTTTCCTCTCCATCTCCTAATGACAGGAGCATTTCAATGATTACTTAGCAAAACTGATACAAATTCCACACAAAATATCTAACTTGCCTCACTTATCAAAAATCTCATAGGTAGCAATACAAAGCCATGAAAACATCTTAGTAATGAACGAAGATGCTAGAATCCACTGCTGAGTCCATCTTGTGACTAATGAAAATTGCCATTTGTCAATTTCCTTTCCAGTGTGGAAGCTATAAAAGGCAGCTTTTGGTGTGTGTGTGGTATCCAGATTCTAGGTAGCATTTAGTTTAATGAACCAACAGTAAGCATGTTGGTCTCTCCTTCCTACATTTATCTTAGATGGTAGATAAGGACCGAAACATAAATAGCTGAGAGGACAAAAGGAAGCAAGAAATCGCAACAGGTTTTTGGAAGAAGAAAAGGGGATGGATGAGGGGCTGTTGAATTAGCTGACTCCACGAAGCTGCACCCCAAAGTGCTTACAGCACTGCTTCAGACAACAGCTGAGGGTTCACAGTCCTCAAGGTGAGGAGGGAGGGGAGGGATGGTGTGTAGCTCTGTCTGTGGGACCCCTAAAACTCCTTCTCTGCATGCAATATCTGTAGATTAACTGCTCTCTTCACTTCTGTGAAACGCTTGGCATTAGGATATCAAACTAAACAGAGATGACTACATTTTGTCCTTTCTAACAAGCCTTCAGTGATGGAACCTAAAAAAAGAAAAGGGGAACAAGCCCAGGCAAGTTTAGCAAGTCTCTGAAAATATTTTAACAGGACCAGACCTAGACAATGGTCAGCACATTTCAACAGATTTAGGCAATGGTCAACATATTCCTTTGCCTTGGAAACAGCACCCACCAATACGAGGATTTATAGTCATCTTTAACTAATTTTGGTATACAGCTTATAGTAACCAATCAATTTAAAATTTGCTCAAATCTATAAAAAACCCCTTCCCATCCTCCTCAGGGCTTTCAGCACAGATCCACTGCATTGGTGAGGTCTGAGAGTCCTGGCTTAAGCTGGAATAAAGGCTCTTTGTTTTTGCATACACTCCGGACTCCATGGTGGTTCTTGGGGAGCTGTTCACTGGGCATAACAGGGTTACAGACACATGCCACCATACCTGACTTTTATGTGGGCACTGGAGAAGCTCAAGTCCTCACACATGAGCAGCAAATACTTCCCCCACTGTGCCTTCTTCCCAGCCCCCTCAGAATTAAAAAAAATATATTTATTTTTATGTCTATAAGCATTTTTCCTGCATGTATGTAAGTGCACCCATGTCCTGCAATATTCCCAGAAGCCAGATGAGGGCATCAAATCTCCTAGAACTGGAGTTACAGATAGTTGCTAGCTGCCATGTGGGTACTAGGAACTGAATTCAGGTCCTCTGCAAGAGCAGCCAGTGCTCTCATGGCTGAGCAATCTTGTCAGGCCCCACAGAAGTCTTTTTGAGCACTAAGTCCATACCCTGTAATGATGCTATTGGTTATGAGTTTATGTACATTTGATAGCCTCTAAAGGATATATCAATTTCTAGCCTTACATTGATAGAACTTAGGGTATATGATAGAACCCAAAAGTTCCCTAAGACAGATGTCTTATCTCCTTCCCACTGTTAACAGGTAGCCACATCCCTATCTCAGGCTTGAAGGAATGCAATAGCTGCAGAAAAGCCAGATAACCTGCCCTTCCTGTCAGGATGTCTGTCTGCTGTTTGCTCCACTGTTGCCAACCAGCCAATTCTGAGATGAAAGAGCTTCTTTGTTTTGTGCAAACAAGCAGCTCTGGGAAAAGGGCCCAAGGGCACCTTAATTCAGGCTCCACAGATACGTAAGCATTCTTTAGTTCCAGCCCTACAAAACCTACAACAACCCTCTTCCACTTTTGCACAGCATGAATTTTCCTCACTGAGTCTGTTGCCACCTCGCTGAGTAAATGCAGTTCAGTCTGCTGAAAGGTCTGGCTCTGGTCCTTTGTCTAAACTTTATTGTTCTTCAAAATCTAACTGTATAAATGATATAATAGTGACCATTAAGTGAATATGGACCTAAAACTTTACTTTGCACCTTACTTTTTACAAGGATTGAGAAAAATGGTTAAAGCCACACAAATGCCATTTTAAACCTGCATCCTCCATTTTATGCTAGGCCTTAAGTTTCCATTTCCCCAACCACTGAGTTTCGAGTTACCTGAAGTCAGATGGCTTGGTGCCTCAACCAATTTGTAACCACATTTGGAACTCCCCAGGGTGGGGAAATAAGGACTTATGGCTTATGGAATAAAATGTAACCAAAGAAAAAGCCCCAGCAATTCTTACAAATGCCCTGGCCAATCATAATAAAGGTTCTGCAGTCTGTGGTTTTGTCCTATAAAAACAGCTATGCCCCCTGCTCAGGACTGCTGTTCTCCATACGGGACACGGAACTATAGCCCCAGCTAGGTGGAATAATTACTCTTAAATAAATTTGGCTTTTCAAAAATTTATATTTGTAGTCTTTCTCGATCTTTCTCAAATCATGGACCTAACATTCTGGGGGGCTCGTCCGGGATGTGAGAATACAAGAATAGACCGGGGCACGCTAGAATTTGAAGCTGGCATTGGTAAGTTTTTTTCCTTACCTCTGTTTTTGGGGTCTAGACAATCTGGGGCTAAATCAGGATCAGGTGGATGCATTATTGGTACCCAAGCCAGAGGAGACCAGGGGACTCTGACTCCTCCTCAGGAAGAGTAAAGTCTTGGCCCAACTTCTTTGGATCAGTGTCACGGAAAGCTGTGTTCACAGCTGAACCCGAGTGCTGCGTTTGCTGTCTCTCTCTGCCTCCTCTCTTTCTCCCTTCATGCACTCTGCCAACTGGCCCTTGGAGGGTTCATTTAATCTCTCTCTCTCATCTACAGGGTTCAGGGAGTGGTCTTTGGAACTCCGGGTTACCCCAATCAGCAGTGCAGTTTGTGGATCAGGAGGAAGAACCTACTGAGAGTATGGCAGCCGGGGCATTGCGTTTACTTGACACAGCTCTGGTTTGCTAGTTGAGTATCTGGATGTAGAGTGACAGGGAACTGTCTCTCTGTAGTTTTTGTTTCTTATTAGTTCATGCTGTGGCAAGTCCCGCCCGCTGACCAATGAGGGAGGAGGGAGGCGGGAGAGTAAGGAGAACCAACATGGCGGGGAGCTGGGGAGAGAAGCAGAGGTTGCTAAGATCCACGTGGGAAGAAAAACGCCCCATCCCAGGCCCATGAACCCAGGAGACAGTGTGCCACGGCCTGCCATCCCATGGGTCACATGAGTGCCACCATTTAAGAGACCGGCGCCCTCCCCGGGCTGCCGGTATTTGTTGACTGCGGGTGGCCGAGCGGCGCTTACGCAAATGAACTGAGAGACTGGCGTGGAGCTGCTTCCAGCGAGAGGCGGGCTGGGACCAGACCAAGCCCAGCAACAAAGGGCTTTATGCCCTGAGCAGAGACTCACGCACCACCCCCATTGTGGCTCCAGGTGGGTGGCTATCTCAAACTTCGGGGCTGGGCCGCCAGCAGTCACAGACTGCGGGTGGATGGGGCGCGTCCACAGAGACTTGTAAACGCCGCTAAATGAATAAACCTTTCTAAATAGAAAATCAGCTTGTTTTATCCAGCTGGATGAACCAGATCCTATGCGCTAAGGCGTGGAAAATAAATTTATGCAACACTGGACAAGGTGTTTTTCTCTTCTGATTATGTATGCTGTGTTGTTCTTGCAGATTTCCAGTAAACAATATGCTTATCTGCTAAGACTTGCCTTCTTCAGAGGCTGATGTTAAACCAATTGAAAGAATTTATTTACACTCTTTTACACTGAGTTTCTTTAGAGTTCAAGGCAGAAAATTTGACATACTACCTTTTGCAGTAAGAGAATTCTTTATTTTCCTGGGACAATTTTTAGAAGAAATGAAGGAAGTTTTGGAAGTGTCACAAACCTGAACTGTTATGTCATCCCTGCCTCTGTATCACTTACAGCAGGAGGAGGCTGTTTGCCAGTCATTTAATGACACTTTCTTGCAGGCCAGGATCTGTGGCAGATGTTATATCCACAACAAGAAGCAATGCATGTTTTAAGGATACTAGGAACCAGAGCTCCTGTTCCACCTCCCTAGAACTTCACTGTGCAATAAGTGCCACTCAACTCTCCACCTGTGTGCAATGACATCACCAAGGTGCTTAAACCTTGGTGATTAACTAGAGCTGAACACCCCCTGTTCCCCAGGACTGCTATAGGTTCTATGAATTTTACAGCTCTAGAATACATGATCCTTTAAGGGATCAAAAACTTATACGTTGGGCTAGGCATGGTGGTACACACCTTTATCTCAGCACTCAGGAGGCAGTGGCAGATGGATCTCTGTGAGTTTGAGGCCAGCTTCATCTACTTTGCGAGTTCTAGGCCAGCTAGCGTCTGTAGAGTGAGACCCTGTCTCAAAAACAACAATAAAATCCCAACTCACATCTGGGCAGGGCAGTGGGCAAAATGTGCATGAGGACTGGAGTTCAATCCCAAGAATCCACACATAAAAGGCTGGCTGATGGCACATGCTTGTAACCCCAGCATGGGAAGGCAGAGACAGGCCAATCCCTGGGACCTTCTTGGCAAGCTCAGGTTCAGCTAGGGGTCCTGTCTCAAAAAGTCAGGGTGGTCAGTGCCTAAGGAATGACTGTAGATGTTGGCCTCTGGCCTCCACACACATGCACACAGGGTACCTACACACACACACACAGACACACACACAAAACCATATGTAACAACTAGAAAGAGTATAATCCAGTAGACAGGTGGTATTGATTTAGGCACTACACACATCCAGGGGTGGGTTTTAGTTCAATGCATGAGAGATTTCTAATAATCTCTCTGGCTCAAATTTATGAAGTTGTTGAAACAATTGCTTTAGAGTGGAGTCAGGGGTGGGAGAAGATGGGGTTCCTACGGTGTGAACGGAAGGGACTCTCACCTCCTGCCTCCCTTGTCTCGGCTTCTGCCCTGATACATCCCATTTTCCATTTCATTATTTTCCAGGTTCGCATAATGACTTGCAGTATCAAAGAACATGTTTGCAATGTCAGAGGAGAGAGAACAAGATAGCAGCTTTGATGGAGATACAGAAGTCCTTTTTCTGAATGACTTGCTTGTACGTGTAAGGTGCTCTGGTGACTGACAGAAATGTCTGACAGAAATGGAAGACCCGGATGAGGGGAGCTCAATGCAACAGGGACAGCATTTTCTGGGGCAGAAATAATCACAGACTTGTTTCCATGGCGACTTATACCTCCCTATCTTAGTCTCCAGTCATCCCTTGCCTGTGTGCATACATCTATTTTTGTGTACATGTGTGTACATGTGTGTGTATGTGTGTGTGCATACATGCACAAGGAAACCAGGAGTCAACACTGAGTATCTTCCTTAATTGCTTCTGATTTTTCTTTGTGACGCAGAGTCTCTCAGTGAGCCAGGGCTCGCTGATTCATCTAGACTGGCTGGTCAGTAACTCCCAAGGATTCTTCTTTCCGCACTTCCTCAGCACAGGGGTCGCAGGCATCCACCACCACGCCAGGCTTTTCACACAGTGACTGAGAGTCTGAACTCAGGTCCTCGCACTCGCATAGCAAGCGTTCACTCACTGTGCCATCTCCCGATTCCTTTGCTTTTAAGGGGATTTTTCTTGGACCCTCATTATTCAAAGGTTTACCACGGATGTGTGGAGCACCAGTGTTCCGATAGCAAAGATGATGCACTGGAATGTTTTCAGGGTACAGATGGGCTTTAAATTTGCCCTCTCTATGCCCAAATATTATAAGCACTTCAAGAATGTGAGGTGACTTTTCTGTCCTGTGTACCCCAACAGATGGAGAGCTGTGAACCAGCAGCAGAAGTGCGTGTGCAGGGAAGCGCAGGTTTTATGAGCGGGAGGATGGCAAGGAGAGGCCTGAGCTCTGCTCTCCATCTCATGTGGTTCTTCTCTTCCCTCATTTCCTCTCCACAGTAAGGTCCAGATAATGATTCTATGGAAAAGGAAATGGAGACTTACGGAAAATGAATAATTTACTGAAGTGACTGGTGGATTCAGGTCACTTATCTGTCTATACGGTGAATGCTGGGCAGATCAGGGGGGACCTGTATGGGCTGTAAATATCTCACACCTGATAAGGGTCCTGGGACCATTCATATGTACTGGGTATGAGGTTGTGCAGACACACCCCAAATGATGACTGAAACAGAATCTTCTGGAAACCCAGTGTGTTGGCAGATGACACCAGATTGTTCTTGATCGAGGGGGATAAATGTATCGTTTGCTGCCAGTTGAGGTGTGGGCTACCGTTCCTAATAAGGGCCATCGGGATAAAGTGAATCAGTGAGTGGTAGCTATTACACGTGTTAGCACAGTGCTCCCACCAATGTCAGGGACTAGCTGGTCTCTCCCAGTCAACTCTAGATGTCACTGTAAGATTATCCACCGATGAATCTCTCTCTTCCTCTGCAGTCCTTTTAGCTGACTCATGGTGCAATTCCCCATCTCATTCTGATGCAGAAAATAAAACCTTCTAGCAATTAGAGGAGAAACTTGAGAGTTTCAATGCAGATGTGCTTGTCGGAGCTACAGCCTTGACCTTCTCCTGATATAGGTCAGCACTACACACAGGAAAAAGACTTCATGTCAGAGCAGGGCTTTTGTCTGAGAAAAAGGAGCTCCTGCAATCACAGAGGGCGTGGCATATAGCAAGCTCGGGGAGAGCATGTCTTGTATCTATCTGAGAGGGACTTCAGATGCCTAATAAGGATGGCAATAAAGATTCCTGGGATTCCTGGCTTCAGGGAATGAGACTTGTGCTCCTTTTGCTCTGTGTGGGAGCAAGCTGCTCCCTGCCACATCTGCTACATAGTCAATAGTGGGCAGGTGACAGTGAAATGGAAGATAGAAGGTAGAAGAAGGGCAGGAGCCCAGCCAGCTCCTCTAGACCCTATTCTTCAGGACCATTCAGGGTCCTAGTTCCTTTTTGAGAAGCAAAGGGTTTTCTTACTCTTTGTGGTCATGCAAAGCCCTCCCTTCTCTTTTGTGCAGTGAATGATTGGCCTGGGAAGAACCACAACAAACGGCAAAATATTTTCTTCTCTTGATTCTTTAATGGATGTTTTTGAAGTCAGCACTTCAAATATGTTCAAACAGTGTGCAGAGAAGGACCTCAGTGATTGCCTAGCTGAAAACTGTCTGCAATTCCTGTTTTTCCAGCACCGTTGGGATAGTGGTAATGTAAAACAGCTCTTGCTTCAAAGCGGCTAATTTATTATAAGAGCGATCCTGGATTGGGAACATGGATTCATATTGGAATGATAATGCTCCACAGTGGAAGAGGTTACACGACCTTTACATCACCGAACAGCAGCAGAGAATAAATCAAGACTTTCACCAAATGGACTGGTGAAGTTCTCAGGTTGGCAGATGGCTGCAAAGTGGCAAAATCTCTGCTATATATCTGACGCTATTCTTTGCTTCATGTTTGATTGACACTGGAAGTCTGTTAAAGTTAATACAGTCCAAAAGTTTGATCTAATAGTCACTAAACTGGTAAGTTAGATATGGATGCTGGTAACAAAAAGCTATTAAGGAGATTAAAGGTAGCCAAGTTTGGGCTGTCAGTCTGCAACATTCTATCTCTCCACAATCATAAAATTCTAATCCATCAGTTAGTCTGCTGCTTTATCAGAGAACTTCAGTTCACAATGGAGGAACATGTTAGTGGCCACTGGACTTGGATGGACTGCATTCAGGCAGGCTTAGAAGGTCAGAGATGTTGGAGTGGGTCCTCTGGGAAGGGAGGAGACAAGGATTTGGGTTGAACTCTTGAGCAATTTAAACTCTTACAGTTTATAAGACTGACAACTTTCTACTACTGCTATGAACCGAGACATCCCAGAGAAGCATAAAAGAAAAGCAATGAGTTTTATTTGGCCACAGAATAGATGCATAGACCAGGAAGTCCAGTTGCAGTTGGAAAATGTATTTCCAGTGGGAGAAAGCTGTACTGGGCTTTTACAGTAAGGGTGGGCAAGAGCAGCTTAGAAAGCAGCGTCAGAACACCGAAGCGTTCTCTGGAGGAGTCAGGTCCAGGGGTTGGAAGCTGACACAGACAGGGGTTATGGTCTCGTAGTTGGGATCCAATTAGGCTCAGAGACAGACGTGTAGCAAAGCAAGGAATTCATTACAGTTGCAATCGGGCCTACCCACTCTCCACGGGAGTAGCAGAGGGAAGTGGCCCCGAACTGAAGCAACAGGGTCTTTTTTATAGGTCTTTCATGACTTTTTGCAAGCAAGCAAAGCCGAGTACAAAAGCAAGAATTTGTGGTTAATCATTAGCACAACTTATTATAAAATCTTATAAAGAGTCCCATGACATGGTGATCGATCAGTTTTGGAAAGCCCACTTCACAGATCATGGTCTGCTGATTTAAAAACACCTTTTATAATAGAAGAGAAACATAAAATCTTATTCCAATAGTATAATGGTCGGTCTGTCCTGACCAGCCTCTATGGTCCACCGATTAGAATACCCTTTGCTAATTTAACATGAAGAACACTGATGTCAAGACTCAGAGATACCTTTACCTTTAAGTAAGAACAGTGAGACTAATGATTCAACTTATATCAACAACAAAACTGTAGGGAGAAACAGAAATAGGGAATTAACAGAAGTCAGAATGAGGTCAGCAGAGTGCCAGCCTCTAACAGGGGTGATGGTAAGATTTGTAAGTCCTCTCCCTGTCTAAGCCAGGAGACAAAATTGGTCACTCCAGTATTGTCTGAACCTTGTCAGATTCTGGTCATTTGTTCCCTGTGGTATATACAGTCCCAACAGTATGTCCTTGTGGTAATTTATTTCCAATCAGTAAATCTTTAAGGTTCAGAAAAAGATTTTTGCCCCCTTTGATTGTTCCAAAGTCATTTTTATTTTTGTGTTGTCATTAATGAACCTTCTTGGTAATTTGTGCTTTCTGAGACTCAAAACCATCTGCACACACCTTGTTTCCGTGAACGTGATAGTGACATGCAGCTGCCTTTACTCGCATGACTTTGTCCTCCTGTGCTCACAGGTGGCTCTGTGATTCCGGTCAAGGGGATCAGAAGATGACATCCCAAACCCACTTTGCCATAAGGATTGCTTTGAGATGAATTTAATCCAAAGACCACAGACATGAAGAGTTTCTACTCTCCTCAGACCTGCCTAAAGTCAGAGCATCAATTTCTTTCTTTTTTAAGTGAAAAGTAGAAAAAGGAGATTTATTCCCTGAGGCCACATGGAAAAATAGACCAAGAGATCTGGTGACCTACCAAGTCTGTACGCTGCACTCTCTCCCTGTCTGGATTTCAAGAAGAGCAACAGTAGCTGGGTGTGGGGTACACACCTTTAATTTCAGCACCTGGGAGGCAGAGGCAGGCTGATCTCTGTGAGGCTGAGGTCAGCCTAGTCTACTTAGCAAGTTCCAGGTCAATTAGGGCGACAAGGAGACTTTATCTCAAAAAGACGAAAGGAAAATAAATAAGAGTAAACACAGTTACCATCACCTGCAAAAATCTGACACCAAGATGAACATTATGAAAATAACCCTGTGTCCCACCAGTTCTCCCCCAAGCATTTAGCATCGCTGGAAGTCCAAATCCCTTTCCTTCTGCCAGTTTTAATTTAATGTCTTTTGTAAAACACGGTGTAGCTCTCTGGACCTAACTTCTCTGCATCTTCTCATCTTCTCTGTAAAGGCTTCCGCACAAGTAAAAATTAAAATGTTACCACTAGATACATGTTGTTTACCCTTTTCTGGATTAAATTGTCTTTTGCCTGTTTACTAGCTGACTTGGGGCACTGAATCCAAGAGGACAAGGGAAACTGGTTCTTCCTTTACACTAGAAACTCTATCTAATAAGAAAAAGTTGCAAATAAATTTACTTTTTCACTTCATCTCAGAAACTTCTTGAAAAACCTTACTTTCTATTTTTATTTCATGTGCAGGAGTGTTTTGCCTGCATGTATAAAAGTATATCCATGTGTGCAGTGCCATCAGTGGCCAGAAGAGGGCACTGGACCTTCTGGAACTGGAGTTACAGATGGTGGTTAGCCACCATGTGGGTGCTGGGAACACAACCAGGTCTTCTGGAAGAGCAGTCAGTGCTCCTAACCACTGAGCCATCTCTCCAGCCCTGATAAGCCCTTTTAACTGAACATTAGAACTGCATTATTTTTATGGTTAGCATTAAGTATTTGCTGATAAGTCTCTCTTTTTCCATGGTGCCTTCCAATCTTAAATGATCATCTCATGACTGTGCCCTCACAAGATCCTGCATCAAAAGAGCTACCTTAAATCAAAAACCCTAGTTAAACCCTAAATCAAGTAGCATCCTCCTTTATCAAGGAACTGAGGTCACAATGGCAGGTCTCTAGGGGCATTTTCCTAAGGTCAACAATCCCCTTGGTTGTTCAAAAGAGCCTGCGGATTGTTCTTTTACCTCACATCTCTCTTGGCGTTTTTCACCTCTCCTGGCCTCTTCCTTCCTAGAAGGCATCCCCTTTCCAAGACTCTCAGTGAACATCTCCGCACAGAGGACTGAGAGATGATGTCATTGGTAGCATCTGCTTTTGCTTCTTTGGCTACGGTTCAGATGTGGTTTGTTCCTTCTAAAGCTACATCGAAATACGGCCCCATGAAATGGACTGAGAGACTACAGAATCTGCAGGAGGCAATTAGATCCTTAAAATGGTGTTAATTCTTGTGGTAGAGAGTTCTCACTCTTGTAGATTAGTTATTACAAGAACATGTTATGGAGCGAGGGTGTTTCTTATTTTATTTCTTCTACATGCTCTTGCTCACTCTCCTGCATTTTCTCATGAGTTTGAACAGCATGAGCCCCTCACCAGAGTCTGATCCATTGCTGGCACAATGCTCTTGGTCTTTATAGTCTCCACAACCATGAGACGAATAAACCTCTTCACTTTATAAATTATCCAATTTCGGGTGTTTTCCATAGCAACAGAAAGTGGACTCAAACACTTGTATATCAGAAGGTTTCCACTTGCATATTTGTCATTAAAATCTAATCAGATTCCAAATTTCTTTCTTTGCTCCCCATTTATAGCAGTAGACTATGAGACAGTCAAACGTGAAATATGTTCATCATTGCTGACTCCTTTCTGTCTTTTATTGCCTATAAATCAGCAGTCTCCAGGTTCTGTTAATTTATCCCCAGACACTTTTGGTGGATCTTTTCCTTGCATTTCCTTCTCTGCCAGCCCAGTCGAAACTTTTATCCTGTAATGCCTTAAACTTTATTCTGCTCATAGACTCCTTTAAAGTTTTATTGAAATTTATGAATCCCCAGAAAAAAATGTAACTATGCATATGCACATGAAATTTGAGTATAATGTCAAGAAATTCACAGAAACTCTGGAGATCAAATTCTTATTCTAACATTTCTCTTTATTTGTAATATCATGTTATTCCATCTGCATGGCCCTCTAACGTTAATCAACTCCTATACAAGACTAGCAGTGGCTTCTTAAACATTAGACTAAAATTTGAAGCTCAGTTGAGTTTTCCAGAAGTCTTGATCCCGTGAAAGGGACTCAAATTGTCCTTTCAGATTCACCCTCTCAAATGCAGATATAAAATAAATCCAATAATGTTAACAGCAGCAATGTATAATAATAGGTGCATATTATTTAGCGATACTGTATGTAAGGATGCTCTGTGCTGGATGTAGAAGTTTTGGTCTCCTTCTAATAGTAAAGAATGGAATCTAAGATGTGTAGCATATGGAAACAGAGTCCTGTAAGTTCCTGGGACCCTGCTCATGGGTGTCAGGCATGCTCAAGCAATGGTGTCAGCATGCTCAAGATCCACGCAAACTCAAGCAGACAAAACCCCAGCACAGAACTGTGGAAATGGTCAACAGGCCCTAATATGTTAAAGAATTATTGGCACCTGATTACTTCTGGGTGAAGAAGAGCTGATCTTCTTAAAGGAAGGGACACTAGATAGGCTGACTAGACCCCAGTAAATGATCTTGCACTGAGGGCTGTCTAGGGATACTAACTTGACATGATAGACCTTAACACAAATGACAGAAAATATGAATTCCAGTGGCGGGGGATGAGAGGGTGCCTGTGAGGAAGGGGGTATAAAGATGATTAAAATCAAGATTTTCTGTGTGAAATATACAGAAATTCTATTAAAAAATTACAAAAAAGAGAATAGAGTCTATAACACATTGTCTCCTCCCCTAAGAGTTAATCCAGTTGGGCCAGTCAACTACCTGGCTAAAGGACCGACCCTCAGGAAGGTAGGTTAAGACATGCTAATGAGGTGGGAGGAATGGTTACCCCTTTAAAGAGCTGATGTACTTTTTCTTTGCAGAATCTCCACCTTCAGGGAAGTGGCTGTGCGTGGTTTTGAGGTTCTGTTGGGTCTGCCTGCCCCTCTGAGTCCTGACTCAGTCCCGACTTTTCCCTTTTCTTCTTTCCTATCTCTTTCTATTGGGTGCTGGCCCAGTCCTAAGTGCACCTTTTCTGGTACCCTGGGCCTCCTGCTCTGAAGCCCCTACCTCCTCTTCTGCCTTGCAGTTGCTTGTCAGCCACATGGTTGACCTCCATGCCTAACTCAAATAGCATGGTTTCTCTCCCTCTTAAGCTCCCACCTAAGATTCTACAGTAAACTTCTCTCTAAAACTCATCCTCTGTGGTCCATGGATTTCATTCTTTGAATTCCCTAAGACAAGAACCAGAAAGTGACTGGTGTGGGCTGGCTTTGGTGGTCATTGAATTTTCAGGACCCTGGCTCCCTGAGAAAGACTCCATTGTCCTTGTACCTCTGTTATTTTGCTCAAATTTATGTCTTTATTTGGTTGACACTGCATGGACTTTGGAGTCAGTATGTACCTCTTCTATTCCAGTAGTTTGACCACTGAGCCTCACGTCTCCCTAAAAACCTGGGATGACAGTAACCAGTCCGTCACTGAATGGTGATGAAGATTAAAAATGATAACAGTACCTGGGGGAAAGCCTGGCACCTAAGAGCCACATGCATGCTATAGCTTTAAAAAATAATTTGAATAGCCTCTGAGCCAGAAAATAATTACCAAAATTTTCTTGTAGGCAAACCTTCTGTTAGAAGGAAGTGCCCTCATAATCAGCCTGCCATAACCAACAGATAGCTGGATGACTTCAAAAGAGCCGACTCCATCTGTGTACTCACTGAGTGTGGTGATTTGAACAAGCAATGTCCCTTGTAGGCACATGTGTTTGAACACTTGGTTGCCTGTTGGTGGTGCTGCTTGAGGTTATGGGATTGTTAAGAGGTTCAGCCTTGCTGGAGGAAGTATGTCACTGGGGTGGGCTTTGGGAGTGTCTAGCCTTGCCCCATTTCCAGTTCACACTCTCTGCTTCCTGATTCCTATAAGAGAGAGATGTGGTCTCTCAGCTTCCTGTGCCTACCACCTTGCATAACACCCCGTCCTTTATGAACTCTCCCTCTGGACCTGCAAGCCCAAATAAGCTCTTCTATAAGCTGCTCTTGGTCATCACAGCAACAAAGAAGTAACCAACACCTCAGGAGACCCCATGCTGCACTATCTGCCAGTGAAAGGGAGCAGAGCATCTGTGAATGAGCAACCCTCTGCTCAGGCAGGTAACCTTTCCCCACCCCGAGCCCAGAATAAACTCAGACCATTCCGCAGGTGAGTGTGGGACAAAGCCCATGAGCTCAGAGAGCCCTGGATGAAAAAACTCTCAAGATGTAATCAGAGCAACCCCATCACACCCCTCAACAATCAAAGCATGTTGATGTTTACTTTCACTGATTCATTAGGGGGAGGAACTTCATTTTCCATGTCACTAAAGGACGAGTGATGATGAGTCATGAGAAAATAAGGTATTTCATTATCTTTATTTCACCTGTGAGTGTGCAACTCCTTAAAGGGAAACATATCATCAATGGACCCCAAGCTGGGCTAAGCCCACTACTTGGGGAGAAAAGTCTGCTGAGAATTCTTGCAAAGGGGAGTTTTAGGAAAAATAAGTTTTAGCTAATTTGAAATACTGTCTTACAATTTATGAAATAATTAGATCATAATTACATTCTAAACCAAAGACTCTTAAAAGTGATTTTTCAATGTAATTGGCTTTCTATTGTTTTATGGAATCCAGAGAGAGGGGGTGAGAGAAAGACACATGCAGGGGGGGGGGGCAAGGTGTCAGGTCTCTTGGAAAGTTCTTTCCAGCTGCCCTGAGGCATGTCTTTCCTTCCATTCTGTCCTGTTCCGTTTCCTATGGTGACATCCCACATCCCACTCATGAGAGTCCCTTTCCAGCAGTATCATGGGATGAATACTGTGTCCCCCTTAGTCCATCAGGAGCTGGGAGGGCATGATTCAATCTTAACCCCTTTCAACCCTGACTGCAAAGTTGCTCTGAAGGGCAAGGCTGGTGGAGCAGCAGCCCAAGCCTCCACACAGATGGGGTGAATAGGGTGCTTTCCTCAGTTAGGCAAAGGACACACTGAGACTGGTGACTCAGGCTCTCCTGTCCCTCACCAGCCATCTGGACGTCTCGGGGAGGCAGAAAGAACTGGGAATGTGACTTGACTTCTGGGTTTGAAGGTTTGTCTTATGCCTTCCTCCATGTCTGGGGTGGATGGGGGTGGGGATATTCTGCTGTCTCCTCTGCAGAATTGGCACACACTCCTCCCCCTGTCAGCAGGAGAGTGCCTGTCCTTATCTTAGCAACCTTCAGATAACCTGACTCATGCCCTACAAGGTATCAGCCTGTCCAAATCGATTTCAATTGTCATTGACTTGAACTGCACATTAAGATGAAATGCAAGTGGCTTTGGAGGCAGATGCCTCTCCCACCTACCTGCAGACGGAGCCCTGGAATAGCCAGAGTTGCCATGCTTCAGGTTTACCATTCTCTGGTTGTGGTTCGCGTTACTTTCCTGGGCTGGGGGTCCACTTAGACCAGAGTAGAGAGACTTATGTTTGTGAATATGGCATCCCAAGGCTGGGAGAAGTGTAGATGCTCTGTCTGCCCACCAGATGTCTCGGCATACTCAGAGCAACATGCTTTCACTCCGGTGACCATCCTAAGTGTCACGGTGTCTAAAGGGAGCACGCTTCCTCTTTCATACATCGAAGAGGTTCATATCCCCAAACCAACTCTAGAGTCAGCGTTAACCATGGGCCAAACAAGCCACTAACCAGCCCCTGGGAGCCACCACCCTCTCCTAGTGGAGCCATGTGCAAGTGACTGGTATGTGAAGTCTTTGCACATGGACCTGGGGTAGTTTTTGAATACATATATTTCAGAAAGTTTCTCATATTACAAGGTACTACCAATGGAGGTCATGACCACAGTACAACGGTGAAAACTCCAACACAGCTCATCCCATCTGCTACCTGCCCTCACATCTGTGGACTGGTTAGATCTCCCCAACTCCTTCATTATCCACTTGCCCTTCAGAAAAAAAGAGACATCATTCTCTCCTTTCTGAGTACTGAGGTACAGAAGAGATGAATAATTAGCTGAAATTACCGTCGCAGTGTCAAGGATACAGAAGGCTCCAGTGTCCAGTCCCTTCCTTGCCTCTTACCCTTTACGCACACCAGAAAGCCCAGGTAACTTGAGTGGAAGAGATGGAGTAGAGAGGAAAGTCAGCTTATTGATTAAGGAGACACAAAACAAAACAAAAATCTCATCATCTAAAGACAACAGACATCCCGGGGGAGTCTAACTTTGTGTGTTTGTTACTTGTACAATAATAAATTAAACAATATGAATATGTTGTGTGTCACATATGTTCATAGTCATTGCTGGCCCTGTAAAACTGCACATAGAGGTTTAATGGTCCAAGTTGTCTCCGAGTTCAAACAGAGCACTCACTTCAGCGAGCTGTCCAACTTGTGTGTCTAAGATGTCATTGTGCCTGGCAAGAAATTAGTATCTTTGCACCTCTCTTGAACATTTATTTCAAGGTGTAACATTAAGTGAAAGCCTTCCTGAATCCCTGACATTTCTTTTCAGTCTGGTTTAGAAGGGCATGCCATGTTGTCTTAACTTGCTTTGACTCTATATTATATACATGGCCCTATATGGGTTAGATTTCCCAATAAAAGCCCAGTAGCATTTTCCTGGTGACAGAAGGAGTCAATAATACTTCCTCAACAAATTTGGAAAAGCACACTGCACTATACATAGGTAATTCCACCTGGACAGGTAAGCTTGGTGGACGAGGATACTAAACACATTTTCAAACAGGAGGATGCTCTCTACACAGCTGTGCAAGACATACTGAGGCCCTGCTTTGTGATGTGCAGTGGCGCAGAATGACCAGAAGGTGGCAGTAACCACCAAACAGTGAGTGAAACGGAAAGAGTGCTCAAATCTTGTGCCTTACAGGCAGACGTATCAGGTCGTCCCCCTATTCTGAGGGCACCAACATTGACTGTGGTAAGAATGGATCTAAATGCTCCAATAAAGTCTGTGGGGATTCTCACCTCGTCCCTCTCTGCCTGATGTGTGCTTTCCTCTTAACAGGAAAAGTGGGTGGGAGACACAGCCTGAACATCCTATAAGGGGTGGCACATTTAGTTCTTCAGTGACGACTTAGTTTGACAAGCTAAATGATGATCCAACAGATATAGGGAGGATTAATATCTTTGTTTTCCTTTTGGGCCATTCGTCCAGAGTGTAAGATAGGGCTCTGTAGCAGCCTATATGGGGCCATCACAGAGCCCTGCTATTTTAAATGGCCTAATTGGGTTTCTCATTTTTGTTAGGCAATCTGGAAGGTGTGGGAGATGAAAGAAGCGAGAAAAGCACTTAATTGGTGCTGTATTCTACGAGCCTTTATGTAACAGCGCAGAAGAGGAGGGACTCTTACATAAAGAGCCGGAGGAAGACTAAGGCGGTGAGGACAGAGTCGAGGGCAGAACTTCCCTGGGCACTCGGGTTGTGTGAGGACTGCAGCCAGCCCAGCAGTGACTGCGCAGCAGAACTCTCTTCCAAAGGCGCCTGCCTCCGGGTCTCACCAAGTCATGCTGTTAACACTTGTGAAGACTGCTTTAACAAGGTTAAGTAAATCTTGGCCAAACAGTCCAATCAGAGCAGAAAACCCTCTCAATGTGTGAAAAAAGAAAAAGTTAAAAGTAAGCCATTTGCACCTCTCTCTCTCTCTCTCTCTCTCTCTCTCTCTCTCTCCAGAGAACAATACTGGGTGTTTTATTAGTCCCTTCCTGCCTCATTTCTCTCACTGAACCTGGAGCTCTCAGATTTGGCTAGACTGGCTGGTCGTCATCAAGCCCCAGGGATCCCCCGTCTCTGTCTCCCAGTGCTGGAATTATAGGTGCGCACCACGCCACCACACCCAGTTTTTTGACATGGGTACTGAGTGTCTGAATTCGGGTCCTTATGCTTGTGTGGCAGTCACTTCATCAACTAAGCCTTCTCTCCAGCCCTAAGGGTTTTCTTGAATATTCTGTAGAGACACTAAGCTGTGTCTGTCTTAAACCTAGCTTCAGGAATTACTTGTTCCCTAGTAAACATGCTGCCTCTGATAATTTATTGAACCAGTTTAAAGAAAGAATTTGTGTCTTTTCTCCTCTGTGTATTAATCTGAGGCCACCAGGAGCTCCTGGTATAATCAAAGAAAGCTGGGCAGTGCCCAGAGGCCCTGGTAATTGCTGGCTGGGAGGGGTGGCATTTCTGAGTACTGGGTTCAGTGAGGTGCTGGGACAACCTTGGCACAGCCAGGAGCTCTGCACCACAGATCTTACTGCAGTAGAGACTGCAGCAGGCAGGTTGGCGGGCACACCCTGTTAAAGTCACAGCACTGAGCTCCTGCCCTGACTGTACCCAGGAAGACTCTGGTATCATGAATGAGCAGATTTCTAGAGGGATTTCACATCATCTCAGGAGACATCCAAGCTCAGGGCTGTAGACTGTGGATGGGGAAGATTTTTTTTTGGTTATGTTTTCTCTTAGTTTTCTTCCACTGGCCTGGCTACTGAAAACCAAGTTTTCTTTCCAGAGGAAAACGCTTTCCATATTTGACCTGCATAGTCAAGCCCATTTATACTTCTCTGGGGACCAGGGAAGGCCTGCACTCCCTGCACTAGGAACCACCCAGCAAGAAAGCTGTCTGTAAAGAGGTAGCAACATCCTGCTGTTCTTTGCACTGTGAGCTCCATCCATTCAGGACTCTTTCCATCTGGGCTTTCTGCACATTCCTTTTACCTGTGCCTGAGTTAGACTGTTGGATACATCTGGTAGCAGAGACCAGGTAGGGACCAGTAGGTAGTGTTTCTGTCATCAAAGGCACAAAAGCCTGGAAACCAGGTTTTTCTTTCTCACTAGGGGGTTAGATAAGTGATGGCACATTGAAAAAAACAGCTTTACACTTTTCATTTTTTACTGAGAAGTTCATACATGTATACAATTAATCCACTCCATTTCCCCATTCTCTCCCCCCACGAACTCAAGTCTTCTGTATGTGTGTGGTGCCCCACTAATTCTGACTGGTGCTATCCTTATGCACCTGGTTGTGGGGCCATCCACCGAAGCAGAGGAAACCTACCAATGACCACATCTTCAAAGAAGAATGATTCTCCACCCTCCAGCAGCTATCAATTACCAATAGCTTCTCAGTAAGGGTTGGGTCCTGGAGAGCAGCTCTCCCATCTACACCAGAGTTTTGACTGCCTTGAATTTTGCAGGTCACAGTTGCTGTGAGTTCATGAGCACAATAGCCATGTTTTATCCAGATGGCAGCCTTTCACAGCACTCTTCCCCATCTACCAGAGGAAAGAATGTAATAGTGCTACACTTTATGGTGTGAGATATGAAACAATACTGTAGTTTGTGTTAATAACTGTAGCTCCTGTATATACTATCTTGTTCCTGGACATGCATTTCTGTGATGAAATTTCACTTTTCACCTAAGAGACTTTCCTTGGCATAGCTAAATTGCCAGCATTATTTCTCTTGTGTGTTGAGTTGATTATTAGATAAAATAAAGGTTATTTTATCATAAGCACTGAGATACTGTGACGATGGGATAGCTAACAGAAGGGTGGTGTATACAGTGTGGATATGTTAGACAAGGAAGGTGATTCACATCCTGGGTAGACTGGAACAGTCTATGAGATTGGATGTCATGAGATTCCCCTGTGGTACTCAGAATGATGTATAAACTAAAACTTAAGAACTAGGTTACTTCTGGAATTTTCCATTTGATGTTTTAAGACTGCAGGTGATGGAAGGTAACTGAAACTAGAGAGAGCAAAACTGCAGATAAAGAGGTAGGGATTCCTGCACAAACCTTCGTAGACACAGAATGGAAAGTCAGGTGTTGAACACCTTAGGCAGAAAGAGCGCATTCTGGGTGGAGAGTGTGGCATTTTATAGAGCCACAAAAAATCCCCTGTCAAGGAAGAAAGAGAAGGAAGGCCTCCAGGGTCAGGATTTGTGAATGGCTTTAGAGTATGTGTGGGAGTCTGACTGACTGACCTGCTGCCTCCCTCTGAGAGAGCAGTGTGCTTAGCTCTTGGAAGGTTAGGAGGATGTAGATCACAGTGACTCAGACCAAATGCTGGTTAAGGTTATGTATGAATACAAAATCCACAAACGCTCAGGAGGGTCAACAAACCTTTGGGGGTTACCTCTGTCCACTGCCCTGTGGCCAGGCTTGCAGGAGATGCAAGACAGCAGCCTGGCAGATCTGCAATGGCAGCCAGTCCTCAAGTCCTGCTGTCTCAGCAGGAGGGCCGATGTGAGGGTGGCTTTGACTCATTGCAGTAACTTATAAACTCGTTGCAATATTCTCCTAAAATGGGTTAGTATTAACCCCATATTTCAGGAGAGGTAAATGGAACAAAGAAAGATTAAATAAGTTGCTCAGAGTAATAGAGCCAATAAGCACCAAGGTGGGATTTGAACTCAGTACCTGGCAATAGACTTTGGAGTCCAGTGAACTGATAGGTAACCCAATCTCCATTCAGATAAGTAAACTTTAAGGTAGGAGAGTGAAGGCCAGGAGAAATGAAGGGACTATGAGAGGCCAAGGAAGGGGGAGATCATGTCCAAGAGATGGAGTTCCAAGCGGAGGGCATAATGTATTCGGGTTAAACCTCATGTAATCTTCAGACGTGGCCCTGCAAGTCTGAGTTGTCTGCCATGGGAATATCCATGACTCTACTTATTCATTCATTCACTCACTCATTAATTCATGCATGCCTGAATTAATTTGTATGCTCTCTCTGAGTGTTTACTCTATGCCAATCATTTTGCTAGCAGGACATTAACAATGGAAGCATAGCTTTTACAGTACCTGGTTTTCCTCTGCAAACAAATATGTCAGTGCATCCTCTGCACTTGATGAGCATTAATAGAGATTTCCTGCCCTACCCCCATCAAAAGGCATAATAACGAGAGCCACATGTTTTGACAGAGAGCCCAGTTCCTACCTATGCTGAAACTGGGAAGGCTGCTGTCTTCAGGTAGCTTATGACCTTGGTACTGCTCTCCTGTGTCAGATGAATAATGATCTACCCATGCCATGATGATTGTTTATGGATAAACTGAATAAATATGTGAGTATAGGAAAATACATGACCAAATATGCACACCAAGTATGACAACGTAAGCTACAGAATGTAATCTGTTGTATGTGGGGGTGTGTGGGATTTGAGCTTAAAGGGAAAAAATTTGGAAGGAGGGTTTATGAACTCTGAGGAGAGCTCAGAAACCATTTTGCTAATTTAAAAAATTTCTTTCTGTGTGCACGAGTATATTGCCTGCATGTATATAACTGCACTCGTGTGCAGTGCCCGAGGAGCTCAGAAGAGGGCATCAGATCTCCTGAGTGGTTGTTAGCTGCTATGTGGGTGTTGGGATTCAAATCTGGTTCTTCTGGAAAAGGAGACAGTGTTCTTAACCGCTGAGTCTTCTCTCTAGCCCCTCAGAAGGCATTTGGACAAAGAGAAAAATGTTAAAGACCGTGGGGTTGGATTAGGCAGAGTAGGATAGGATCAGGGTGGTGAAAAGACCGGTGGCCAGGTCAGAGGCAGGATTCTGCACTACCAAGGTCACAGAGGACCTTAAAGATTGAAATGAGGGTTTGTACATTTTCTTATGCGCCCTTATGCCAAGAGGGTGACATAATAAAAACAAGGCTTTTAAGATGATTAATCTGGCACTGTAGTACAGCATCAATTAAAGAGGAAGAGACCCAATCAGTGAGGAAATTACTACAGCAGTCTAGACACAAGATACGTGTGTTGTAAAATACAGCTGTGCCTGAGCTCAGCATCAGTCCACTTTCTAAAAACCGTTATGTTGTCAGAACCACCTTAGGGGCTTTTCCAACTCATCTTTTTGTTTTGTTTTATTTTTGAGACAGGGTCTCACTGTGTAGCCATGGCTGGCCTGAACTTTCTATGTAGGCCATGCTGCCATGGAACTCACAGAGATCTACCAGCCGCTTCCATGATTAAAAGCATGCACCAACACACCCCATTTTAGTCATCATTTTAAATGATAACACTTGCAAGAAGGAAACTTTATCCTTCTTTTATAGATGAAAAGATTTAAGCCTGAGTGGATAGCTTCATGGTAGAGCACTTGCATAGCATGCACGAGGCCCTCAGTTGGATCCCCAGGGCTTGGCAAAAATAAATAATAAAATCTATCAGGCTTAAGGGGTTATATAACTTGTGCAAATTGTTCTTACAGCTAGGATGTTGTATCATCTAATTTCTGGCCCAGTGTTTTCTGTGTTGTATAAGAGCTGTCTTTCTCATTAGAGGGCTCTGCTGTGCGCGCGCGTGCGTGCGTGTGTGTGTACTAAAAAATGAATATGTCATCATTTTGAGGGTTGGGAGAGAATTTCAAGAACCCCAATCTTTAAACTGAATTGGAAGAGGCAACTGTTGCTGGAAAAATAGTAAATTTGAAAAAAAGATATTTTTAACCAAATTCAAGTGACTTGGGGATTTGTATGAAAAAAAAATTTGCTGCACAAGGCACATTGCCAAGAGGTAGAACACTTGTCTAGCATGCACAAACTCCACCGCCACAAAGTATATAAATAAATAAATAAAATGAGCCAGGCATGAAGGCACACACTTTTAATGCCAGCACCCGGGAGGCAGAGGCAGGCGAATCTCTGTGAGGTCATAGCCAGCCTGGTCTACCTACCAAGTTCCAGGTCACCTGGAGTTACAGGGAAACCCTGCCTTAAAAAACAAAATCAAAAATAATATAAAATGAGTTTGCATGCTAAAAGATCTTTTGCTTTGGAGCATTCCTGAGAAGATGATCTGAAGTCAAAGAATTAAGAAAGAGTTAGAAACTGTTGACGTAACCCATTGGAACTAGATATTTTACAGAAATAGAAACCCCTTTCAAGGAATGAATTGAAATCATATTTGAATCATAGTAGTGTAAGAAAGGAAGTTGAAATGTTTAAGGGAAATTTAGAGGACCTGATATGCCACCATAGAGAAATGCCTCTGAAAGCAGATTTCCAGGAGGTGATGAGGTGCCTTGGAAGGACTCACGGGAGGACGGAAAGCAAGGCAGAACTCCAGGGAGGTAGTGCAGCCTGGTGACTAGCATTTTCTTCCCCAAACATGTTAAGCATAATATGTATTTACCACTTAGAGCCTCTAGTGATGGACCTATAGTCAGCTCTAAAATTTTTGTTCGATGACCTAAAATATGGATAACCTCAACTCTTCTATCTTCAGAATTTAACTGTCAAGATGTAAATTCTTTGGAATTTAAATACATTCTCATTTTAGGCCTAAAACATTCAACACAGAAAGATTGATGCTGGCAGGCCTGCTGGAATGGTGCCTTCTCTGCTCTTCAGAGTATTGGGTTTTATGTCAAGTCAGAGTGATGAATGAGCTGAGTGGCCTCTGAAAGCTGCGAGATTAATTTGCAATGTGTCCTCAGGACAATAAAAACCAGTTGCCTGGGGTCTTTGGATTCATACCCCCCAAGTTTAACTGGTAGGACAGATACGTATCTATGTTATGTATGTGCACAAGTGAGTGTCTGTGCAAGCATGTAAACCAGAAGACGGCCTTGAGTATCATCCTCGGGAACACAGTATACCTCCTTTGAGATAGGATCTTTGATTGTTATTGAATGAATGTGAGGCTAGCAGGATGGCCAGTGAGACCCAGAGAGCTTCACATCTCTGCCTCCTCAGCACTGGGGTTATAAGCATGTCTTTTTTTGTGTTGCTGTTGCTGTTATGTGAGTTTGGGAGCCCAAACCCAAGTCCTTATGCTTGTGAGGCGAGCACTTTACTGACTGAATCCCTACCTAACCTCCCTTGGAAAGTGCATATTCATTGGGTGGTCATAAGTACATTGTGTTTAGGTGATGTGTGGGAGGTTTGAGCCAGTCTTCCAAGGCTGGTAATTAATGATAAGGTTCCAAAGGTGCATGGCAGAGGGAGGGGCTCTGGGGTCTTCACTCCACCTCCACTCCACATGAGGCTCTGCACTTACAATCTTTTAAAAATATTTTATTTATTATCTTTACTTTATACATATGAGCATATTGCCCACATGTATGGAAATGCACCTGTGTCGTGAAATGCCTGTGGAGGTCAGAAGAAGGCATCAGATAGCCTGGAACTGGAGCTACGGGCAGTTGTGAACCACCATGCAGGTGCTGGGAATCAAACCCAGGTTCTCTGCAAGAGCAGCCAGTGCTCTTAACCAGTAAGCCATCTGTCCAGCACCTACATTTGCAATCTTGAGAAATCAGGATTTGATTACATGAAGAAAATTCAAAGTTACCAAGAACTTGTGCACAATTCCATTTAATGTGATCACTTTTACATTTTAAGAAGTCACCATGGCATGTTAACCCTCCTTCCTGCCATTTACCAAACAGGTCAGTGTTCAGCCATCTAGGATCCCATCTCATGGGCTCCTCTCTTCCTGACCATCACCATCCATTGGCCCAGTCTGGATAAGAAGATCCAGAAGCCAGCTCTGTAGCTCCTGTTTGCTCACAACCCAGAACTGCTGAATCCCAACCTGACAGAACAAAGCTGTTTGAGTGTCCTGTGTTTCTAGAATTTCTCTACTGTGGACAGTGAAGCCCTGCCCCTGCTTAAAAAGATTATTTGCCTTCAAGTTTTCATACAAATTTATACTCTATGGTGAGCACATTCTGTCTACATCCCTGCTCCCTTCCCATGGCTCTCTTTGTTCCCTAGACAGTTTAGCTTCAACTCTCATGTCATATGTGCATGCATGATTTCATGTATCTGTATAAAATATCAGAATCACAGATGGCAGAAAAGCATAAGTTACTTGTCTTTCTGCAACTGGCTTAATTCACTTAATATGATTATTGTCAGTTGCATCCATTGTCCTGCAAATAACATGACTTCATTCCTTTTCATGCCTAAAACCATTCCATTGTGTGTGTATTTGTGTGGTGTGTGTGTATGTGTATGTATGTATGTAACATTTTTTAGACATTCCTTTGTTCATGGACACCTAGGTCTGTTCCATTTAGCTACTGCATTAAGCATTAATGTGCGGCTGCCTCTGTGATGTGGTCACTTGAGTCCTTTGGGAAAATGCCCAGGATTAGTATAGCTGGGGCATATGAAAGATCGATTTCCTCAACATGTGAGTTTTGGGATGATTGGCATAGTTTGAGATTTGCCTAAGTGGGATAGACAGAAAGCCCTTGTCCCATACTCTCTGCTCATCTTTCAAAACCAAGGTGGGCAGGGATGGTGCTGGCTTGAACCAAAAGACCACTCTACTCAGCAATTGACACTCAGTGGGTATTTCTCACACATGAAACACACCATTCCACATTGGTTTGGTGTAGTCCTTGCCACTTCCCTAGGTGGTGAGCTGAATACCAAGTGCTTGCCAACAGAGAAGACTCACTAGATGTCGACTGAAAATTTAGATGATTTACTAGACATTGTTTTTTCACTCCTGTATGTATAGAAAAGATAAAACTGGGGTTCAGAGAGCTTTAAGTAACTTGGTGATAGCAGCTTGTCAATCTGGGATTCAACCTAGTGGGTTAGCACCTGTCCACTGAGCTGTGAGTTCCATGCTACTGAGGAGGTGTTGAGGCACAGTTTCCTTCACAGCACACTTTAAGAAATAGAATCACCTTTCAGAGCACCAGAGCAGCAGTAATTTAGGAAAGATGCAAGATACATACAGTGAGGAATTGGAATTCATAGTAAAGTGGTTATAAAGCAGAACTCCACTCACCTAGATAAGCTTAGAGGAAAAGAATCACCTCTGTTCATCCAGAATATGATATGTTATAGATACTTGGGAGATAGTTATTGTGGTACAAGACTGTCCTCAGAATCAGACAGATGCTATATTCCTGAGCCAGCTTGCCAAAGGTCTTCACAGCTGGGTTTGTTGACCGTTGACACCCCCATATAGAAGGAGGGCCAGGGAGGGTCATGGGACCCTCATCTGCCAGCCACCTCCCAACTGGTGATGAGTAATTTGGCCCTAATTGCTGGTGGCCTGGAGGAAGGGCTAGAGTATACAGATCAGGGAAGACTAGGGAAGGGAGTGGGGCTCCATTTATGTGGCTGGAGAAGCCATCATCCGTGCTGGGTGAAGGCTTTCTAGTGTGGCCCCCACTCCTGTGAGGAAGCTTTCACTCACTTCCCTTTAAGCAAGCCCAATTGGTTCCACAGTATGCACTTGGGTATGATTGTATCTTGGTTTATTTTTGGGACTTTGAGAGGTATCAGGGTTGTTCACATAGCCCCCAAGGAAGGAGTTTCAGCAATCACTTCCACGAACCTCAACAGGCACATGCTGAGGAAAAGACAGACCCGAAATATCTTAGAGCAAAGTGACTTGCCCTATGTGTTCCAGGTGAGGGATGAATTTGGGGCTTCAGGTTTGGCTTGTGTGACTGCAGGACCATTGTGTGTGTGTGTGTGTGTGTGTGTGTGTGTGTGTGTGTGTGCAGGTGCACAAACGTGTGTGCACATGTATGTGGGAGCCAGAGGGCAACCTCTGGTGTCATTCCTCATGTGCTGTGCACCTTTTTCTTCCAGACAGGGTTTTTCATTGGCTTTGAACTCACCAAATAGTCTAGGCTAGCTAGCCAATGTGTTCCAAGAATCTGCCTGTCTCTGCCTTCCCAGTGCTGGATTACAAGTGCACACCGCCATGCCTGGCAGTTTTTAAAACATGGGTTCAGGGGGGATTGAACTCAGTTTCTCACAGATGGAAAGCAAGCACTTTACTGACCGAGCTATCACCCCAGCCCTCCCGGCTATTTCTAATAAAACAAGATGTGGCTGCACTCAGACAGTATCTCTCACTCTTGGCCTTGACTGAAAGGCACAATTCAGTCAACCCAACAGTTATTCACCAAACATCCAGTGACAATGGATTAGGCAGTAGAAAATACAGAATTGAACCTTTTCTCAGAACAGGGCCCAGTAGGGTGACAGCAGAAGATACTTAATAGGTGTTCATTTCATGGAGAAAGAAAGGATGAATGAATGTTACCACTGTCAAGTAGAAGAAATTCTATTAGAAAACCGAATATCAAAATTTAGGAAATGCATGGAGGCTCTAAGCTTATATTTGAGGAAGAGATGTTAAAAATCCCATGGGCTAAGCCATTGAGTATAAAATAAAAAACAGAAGCCATAAAGGTGAAATGATCTTCTCAAGGTCGAAGCCTGCTCACAGCAGTGTGGGTGGGAAACCTCCTGAGCTCTAGGATTTGGGTTTCATCCTTTTCACTTGCACCAGACCCAGATCTTATTACCATCTCTCTTTACATGTAATCATCGAAGAGGTATTGTTATGCCTGCCCTTGGACAGCATCTCTTTATCTTCCTGCGGACTGTAGGGAACGAAGGCATTAGCTGACAGGAATTGACTATCAGTCATAAGAAGGCAGCTCTTTTGGAAGAAATGAGTCTTCTGGGGATTGAACTTTTTAATACAAAACTCACTGATGGCTATTATGATTTTTCTGATACCTCTGAACATATGTCCTCAGTGCATCAGCATATGCTCACATGCATGCACGTGCAGTGCGTCTGCACTGAGTCCAGCCGGGATGTTGGGATACGGAAGTCTACTGCAGCAGCATCAATGAAGATGTTCACACAAACAGCTGACTCATCCTAGGGATCAGTGTAGCTCTCTATTGCCCCTTCCTTTTCCTCTTTTCTTATCATCCTTCTTGCTTCGTTTCTCCCCTGGTCTGTCACTTCCCAGTCACCTAGTTAAGCAATCTTAACTAGGTGACCAGGAGTCATTTGATACCATCACAATCTCCAGTAAGTTTTTTTATTTCTATAACCTAATACTTAGCACAGACACTCAACAGAGTAGTAGTATTATTTTAACTAAGTATCCACACTAAACAGTTTCCCCCCAGGAAACTATGAAGATCTCAATTGATCTCCCTCCCTTATTATCATATGATCTATGGATCTGCTTCATAGGATGGTAAGCCTCAGGAACAAGTAAGGTCAAGCTATTTATTGAAATAGTTTAGATATTCCAGATTAGACAGCTATAGTAGCCCGTGCAAAAAAAGCCAAAGCTGGGAAAGGCAAAGCTGTGGAAGAATCACATATTCAACTCTCAAATAGCGCACGCGTGCATGCGCGCACACACACACACACAGACACAGAGACACACAGAGCTGTTTCTTGCTTATACATTTATGCCACTTAGCAAAACACTTACTCAGTGTGTTGCGATGGTTTGGCTGCCCTGTCAAAATTCATCTTGAACTTTAAAAAAATATTTTATTATTTAATTGTATTGTATGTGTTTGAATGTATTGCCTGCATGTATGTAAGTGTACTTGTGTTGTACAATACCCACAGAGGACAGAAGAGGGCATCGAATCCCCTGGAACTGGCGTTACAGTTGTTAGCCACCATGTGGGTCCTGGGATTTAACTTTATTCTTCTCAAAGAACAGTTAGTGCTCTTAAATGCTGAGCCATCTCTCCAGAGCCATCTTTAATTTTTAATAGTCAGCGTGATGGTGGGCTCTTTGGGGGGTAATTATGTCGTGCGAGATCTACCCTTACAAGGGGTTAATGTGGTTCCTGGAAGGGTATGTCATCGCCAGAATCACTGTTGGAGAGCTAGTCAGCTTATCTATTCCCTCGCTCTCTTCCATGCGCACCTGTGCTCATTTTCTTTGCTCTGCTGTCCTGCATGGAACATGTGGGTCCTTGAACAGAAGCCTCTTAGCCTCCAGAACTAAGTAAATGAAACCTCTGTATAAATGATTGTCTCAGGTTTTTCCTTTAGCAACAGAAAATGGATTATGATGCTTATCCTGTGGTTTATATTCTAACTAAAAGAAGACAATTTCAGTATCACAAGGTAGGTTCTTGAATATCATCTTGTACAACATGTTTCTCCAGGTAGTCAGGCAGATGGGGAGGCAGGAGTCTTAGGCACTTATGATTCCTTCACAGAGACATTCCTCTCTAGGGAACATGGGAGGGCACATTTCAGCCTGGAGAAGCACCAGAATGGGCCTCTTTTCCACATTTCAGGCAGGAGCAGGTGTCACGTGGCTTGCTGATCCAAGGGGCCCTCCATCTGCTGAGTCACTTTCATATTCCACAGTTATAAAATGAGAACAAAGTCTATGTGGTATCGACCTCCAAAAGAACAACACAGCTATAGGCTTGGGGAAGATGTAACCACAAACGTTTCCACACTGGGGTGAAGTCCTCTACACCTGGCAGTACTCTCAGTCTCCTGAATCATATTCACATCATTCTGTGCAGATGATCGTAGTCCATTTAAGACCTCCAAGAAAGAGGGCCCTGCAAATCCTTTCTGCAAGGCCAGAGTGCAGTGAGGGGCAAGGGAAGAAGTGTCAGAGGCCTGGCCCCAAGCTCTGTCTCTCAGGCAAACTAACATCTCTGGCTGTCTTTCATCAATATTTAATAGCGCTTCCAACATGAAAGGTTGCATTTTCCTTTAACCATTGGCATCTATTGATTTTAAGATTTCGCTGACCTGGTTGAGGGGTGGCGGGAGAGTGGGAGGGAGGGAGGGAGAGAATAAGACATAGGATTCCACGAGGAAGGAATAGAAGAGAAAATCCAAGTCACTGTGAAAAGAGAACTCAGTTGGAAGTCAAACAATGCTGACTCTTAAGGAGTCCAGCCAAAGACCCATGCCTGGATGTTTCTAGTAACCAAAACTTGGAAGCAGCAAGATGTCTTTCAGGAGGTGAATGAACAGACTGTAGCACATCCAGGCACACCCAGGCCATATGGCTCAGTGCTCAAAAGATGGGCCGAGAGATGGCTGAGTAAAGCCTATGCCCTACAAGTGTGAGGACCCACATTCAGATCCCCAGAACCTACATGGGATCAGATGTGGTAGCAAGCACCTGTAATCCCAATGTTCCTACACTGAGATAGGAGGGGGAATGAGAGAGTTCCAGGTGGTGCTGATTCAAACAAGGCAGCAGGTGAGGCTCAGACACGCGAGGATATCTTTTGTCTTCTGACTTCCATACACACCAAATACTGTTGCATGCACATATCTGCAGTCACATACATGGACACACACACACACACACAGTTAGAAAAAAAGAGGGCTGGTAAGATTGCTCAGTGGGTAAAGGCACTTGCCACTGAGATTTATGAACGGAATTCAGTTCCTGGGACTCATGGGGTCAAAGGAGAGAAAGGATTCCTGCAACTTGTTCTCTGATTTGCACTCACGCACGTGCACGTGCGTGCGTGCGCGCACACACACACACACACAAATAAGTTAGTAAAATATTTTCTTAAAAAATGAGCAATCAAGTCATGAACAGACATAGAGCATTTTAAGTGAAAGAAGCTAATTTGAAAAGGCTACAAACTATGATTCCAACTAAGTGACATCCTGGAGAAGGAAAAGCTGTGGAGACAGGAGCGGAAGGAAGATCGATGGCTGCTAGGGATTGTGGGGAGAAAATAGGATGAAGAGGCAGATCTTAGAAGATGGTTATTATTACCTTTCAACTTAACACCTGAGGAGGCAAGCCCTGGGCACATCTGTATCTAGACTAGGTGGGCCTGTGGGCCCATCTGATTATCTTGATCATGATCATTGAAGAAGGGAGGGCCTGTCCACTGTGAACAGCACCACTCCCAGGGCAGGGGGTTCTGACTGGTCTAACAGCTGAGCTGAGGGCTAGCATGAATGCTCTGCTCTTTGCCCTGATGGTGTATCAAGGTCTGGTCCTGTCAAGCTCCTGCTGTTGGGACTGTGAAGTGGAGCCACAAACCGAATAAACCTGGTCTCCCTTAAGTTGCTCTTGTCAGAGTAAAAGAAAGTAAGACAAGCAGTGAAACGGATCTGGGTGGTACAGTGATGAGAAGTTCAGGCCACTTTGAATCCATAGAACCCACAACATCAAGAGTAAGCATACTGTTTCCTCCTGATGGAAACACTGCCTCCTGGGGGTGGGGCAAGTGTGCTGAGTGTACAAGGTTCAGAAACTTTCAGTTCACAAGGCCCTACCTCAAGGTTATGAAAGCAGTAATGGCTGCTGGGGAGAAGAGACTCTCCAGTGGACCTGCCTGGGTAGGGAGCTCCAAGGATGCAGTGTTCTGACTCGTCACATGGTCACACGCTTGAGTGGACTGTTTTGGTCTTTGAGTCATTCATGCTTCTGCAAGTAACCCCAATAAACCACCACTTCATCAAGCTAGACTTGAGGGGAATTACTTCTTTAGTGTGCTGCCAGGGCCTAATCTGAAGTGAATGTTTGTTCATGTCTGAGTAAACCCACAACAGAACCCTAATACAAACTATGGATTTGTGGTTTCAGTGATGCATCCAGTTTAGATGAATTGATTGAAATAGATATACCATCTGAGTGTAAGTATTGTACATGTAGCCGGGCATGGTGGTGCACACCTTTAATCCCAGGGAGGCAGAGGCAGAAGGATCTCTGTCAGTTCAAGGCCAGCCTGGTCTACATAGTGAGTTCCAGGACAGCTGGGGCTACAGGGAGACCCTGTCTCGAAAAGACCACCACCACCACCACCAAAACAATTCTGTAAGAGAGCAGAAGCTTAACAAAAAAGGTCTGTGCCTTCTACCCAATTGTACTGTGATCTCAAAATCCCTTTACAATATAAAGTCCACTAGAAAATCTAATACAGATTGTAGCCCTAGCTTCTGCCACTAGTACTTGATTTACTGTTTGACCAAAAGGTCCAGTCAACAGAGACTAAGCCTCTGGTGCCTGAGTTACACTCCACCTTGCGTCCCATTCTCCTGTCTGTCAGGCTCACAGATTCTCTCCTTCAGCTCAGGACTCCCTTTCCAGAAATGTACGCTAAATTTTGTATGCTTAAAGATTCTAGGCAATGCTATCACCTCTCCAAATGCTAGGAATTTCTGCCTCTATCTCCTGTGCTTAGCCTGCTTTGGACACACTTTCCTCAGGATTGATGTTCGGTTAGCTTTCACCTGCTTTCCTTCTGGAATCTTCTGCATACTTTCAAGTCCTTGACTAGAGCAGCAAGCTACATGGGAGTTTGTGGCTGTATGCCATTGAGCATGGAACGGTTTCTACACATTTTCTACACATCTTCCTGCTGCATGTCTTCAGAGACATCAATGAAGCCACATGTCTTACCTTGAAGAATGCTCAGCTGTACCTCCAGACAAGGCTTCCAGGAGGACAAGCGTACAAGCAAACTGGGGAGTGCCGTGCTCCTGAACAACAGAAGTCATTGATTTGTTCGAGTCCATTAGCTTGGAGGTATTGATTGATACCCCATCACTGGAAAGGTTGTGTTACTTTCACTTAGGTCAGAGAGATGAAGGAAAAATGAGCTCTGTAGTAAAGAAATCATCTTTAGATGAGAGACTTGAATGCAGAAGGAGCCCTAGGTTTAAGGTTGAATTGCCCAGTGCAGGACATACAGCCTACCAGAGGCTGCAGCTTACTGTGTTCAGAACAGAGACTTGGAATTGCCTGAGCAAGAACACCTTGGTGGGTCTTCACAGAAGCCTCCCCATGCTTTCTCTGGAGAGCACTACAGATCCATCAGGCTCTGTCTTCTCTCCTGTTTCTTTGATAAAGATCTAATAGTCCATCTCCCGTAAGGCTCCCTTACTGTTAATCAAATGAGGGCAGGTGATCAATTGGCCTGGATTAACATAATTAATCTTTAAATCATACATATTTAAAAGGCTCTAAAAAGCATCTGCTATTTTTCTCAAAAATTACTAGAGATGATCAAATTAATAGCAGTGTATTGAACGAGACATAGCTGATGACTTGGAGAGAGGGCTTTTCTTCAAAGTGCTGCTTTTAAAGACATGAAATCCCATTGAAAGGAAAAAGAGGAAGGGTATTCTTTGTTGGAATTAATTGTCAAAAACAGCATAGTTGCTACAGATTAGAGTCCCCTGTTAGGGTCTCCAGAGTCAAGCACAGACACTGGCTGTGTTTGTAACCAGTGAACCTTCTAAGGAGCTTGTTTGCAGTTATGCTGGTCAGATGAATAATCACGGGAAGCCAGATTTGAACCTTCCATTTCCCAAGAAACTCAAGGACTAATGAAATTGCCTACAGATACTTGCCTTCATGCTGTTTAGACCCAGGCTTATAACATCAAAGTCTCCTTTATCAATTCTGCTTTAATAGGTGCTGAAAGTAAAGGGTTCTTTATTGATCATAGAGCTTAAGCTTGTATGAACGCAAATCAAAAGGTCAGATATAGGCATACAACTACAATCCAGAGAGTTATGAACTTGTAGCCTTTTATTCATCCTTGTAGCCACTGGGTCTGAAGAAAAAGACCAACAGTAATATATCCATGAACATTCACCATTGTTGTCTTTATTTCTTGTTTGCTAAGAACAAGGCATCAGAAGGTACAAGCTGTAATTAGTAGCTAAGACCTCCTGTAATCCATCACCTTCTTCAAGCCATACTCAATTCCTCTGAACCAGCAGAATTTTCAAAGTGCATTGCTTTTGTGAGTCCCAGTCTGCAGGAGACTGAATACAGCATGAGGCAGAGTGCTGCATGCTGGCGAGGTTGTCAAGGGAGAGCAGGGAGAAACCAACTTCTAACAATGGCTTTTGTTCAGCACACAATTCAGAGGCACCCTGGCTTAGCAGTTAACCATCTAAACATCAAAGCAGTTCATTTCTATATTAATCACTATGTTCCTTTGATTCCCCCAGTAGCTATTTATGGAGGATTTTTGTCTAGGAAAAACTGTTTAATGAAGCACAGTCTCAGCCATCAGTCATAATGCTTTTAAAGTATATCAAGCCTGCATATGTCCTGTTTTACCTGTGACTTTTAAATGTACCAAGCTTAACCTTTTAGACCAATCTAAATATTCCATTAGTTTAAACATCTTAAGCTCAGAAACCTGGCAAGGACCTTAGAGAGGTCGTCCAGATCACTTGAATAATAGAGATGTGGTTAAACTGGTTACATGATTAGCCTACAGCTACAGAGCAGCCAGCTGTCTCAACATCCCCATCTGCAGCCTGTAGAATAGAAGAATGCCTGACTTTGAGGCTTGAGCACCCCGCCACTCCCATGTAAAGTATGTCTGGTGCATGCACGGGTGCACAGGACAAAAAGCATTTTTGGTAAATGAGACATTATCTTCAGGTGGAAGTGATGTTTAATCTTTTCTGTGCTGTTCTATATTTTCCAGGTATTGATAATGAATGCATCATTTTGAGAAACAGAAAAAAGGAAACAGATTACAATAAGATCAAGATGCTTCTCAGGCATCCTCTGTGCATGGGGCTCCCATGGCACCATATGACCATTACCACACCGCTTTATAATCCCCTCTCTTAAGTGTCTGTTCATCTCATTAGGACACACACAGGGCAGGCCATTACCTCCTTGAGCATCGTTGAATCTTTGCAGAAGTGTCTGTCACACAGGAGACCTGGGCAGAATGTTTGCTGAATGAGTCAGGGATGAATTCATGAATAACATTATCAGACAAACAATGGATGTCCTCACAGCAGCTGGCCTTCATCACTGTCTCCAAGGAGGACAAAGATGGCTCACAAACACTGCTCTAAATGGTAGAGAAGGGCCTCTCTGGAATCCATTGCTTCCCTGTCTCCTGCTCTCCTGGAAGAAATCCCAATCTCCGCCAGACTCCCATAGACAAAGACAGACCTTGAGCTTTGTCCTGCTCTGAGTTAGGTAACACTCCTCAAGGCATCCTGGTTCTTTCCCGAAAATGCTCTAAATGAATTCAGACTCAGAATCTCAGAAAACTTATTTTTAAAATTATAACCCCAGGATTACATTCTCGTGTGCAACAAACCAGAACCTGACCATGCATTATGGATGCTTCATGTTTGCTGAAGGCTTCTGAACAGTTTTTGTGTCCCAGTGAGTTCTTTTACCTTTTGGGTTCCAACAGACTAGGTAGAGGCAAAGCCATGCAGGAGCTGCAGATGGCACTACTCGGGGAGAAGCTGCTCTTGGAGCATGGTGCTCCCACACCACTGGGGCATCATTTGGTTTCTTGCAGCTCCCGTGTACCGTTAGCTAATTGGGACAACTATTCCTGGCCTGTGGTCTGGTCATTTTAGCAGGAAATACCAGGAACCTGTGGTTTCCAAGTAACTATAGTAGAAAAGCATCTGCATCCTTCTTTCTTAGATCCTGCTATGTGGATGCTTTTTATTCTCAGCTCTGCAAAGGAAACTGCTGATTCATTCCTTTCTCCTTCTCACTGTCGCCAGGAAGACAGACTATAAATAATTTACATTAAGATATCAAGACAAGCGGTGGTGTTAAATTTGTTGCATTCTTGGCAGGAATTGCTTTTGTGACGATGAATTAAACTAAAAGGGCCATCAATGATCGTGGTAAGCATTTTAATATGGTCAGAACAACCCTGCTTCCTGCAAAGTCCTAGCATGAAGGTCAATAACTTTCACACTGCCTGTAGTTGGAGGTGGGGAACACAGACACACCTTGTGCCTGTGTGTGTGTGTGTGTAGGCCAGAAGACAACCTTTAATGTCATTTTTTTTCAGGTGCCATCCACCATGTTTTTTGAGACAGGGTCTCTCCTTGGCCTGGAACTCACCAAGTAGGCTAAGCTGACTGGCCAACAAGCCTACCTTCCATCCTCCCTGCAGCTGGGACTCCATGCCAGCAGGTTTATGTATGTTCTCGGGATCCCCATTCAGGCCCTTAAGTACTTTTGTTGACTGAGCTGTATCACTCACCTAGTGTTAGGGCATTTTTGACTCTTCTTTGGAGAAAGAATTAGTTCACAGAAGACAGGGGATAAGTGTCATCAACGCCCCACATGCCTGGGACAAAAGTGCTCACCAAAAAGCATCTTCTTGGGAAGAATCCCAGAATCTTTCTTTAAAAAATTTTTTTTATTTTTATTTTATGGGTGTTTTGCCTGCATGTATGTAAGTACACCTGTGTCATGCAATGCCCCTCGAGGACAGAAGAGGGCAATGGATCCCCTGGACCTGGAGTTACAGAAAGTTGTTAGTTGCCATGTGGGTGCTGGGAATTGAACCCAGGTCCTCTGCAAGAGCAGACAGTGCTCTTAGCCATTGAGCCATCTCTCCAGGCCCTACAATCTTTCTTAACCCCACACAGTCAGCGGCCTCAGTGGAGAGCAGCCACAGCAGGGGAGACACCTTATGAACCTTGATTAGGTAATTTTGGTGTTGATTTCAAGAGCAGGCTTTCAAGCCACTTAGGGCACCACCCACCGGCCACTGTCAGGAGGCAGCAGCAGAGCAGAGACATGGCCTGTCCCAGCTGAGTGCAGACTCCTGTTGGGATAATTGCTCTGAGAGCCTTCTCCACACTGGACTTGTTCCTCCCAGAGGATCGGACTTATTTGTTGGAGCCTGTAAACTGTTTTGCAAACAACTAGGCAGCTCTAGTTCAATGTTTATAATTCTGGTTATTGGCTCCTATGGCTGTCCTCCTGAGTCTAAATCTTAAATATATAGACTTTGTGCTCTCAATTTGGATTTTGGCCACTTCTGGCAGCTGTGGGTAGAGCAGGCTTCTCTCAGCAGGGGAAGCCAGTATGAGTCTAAGCAAAAGTACATGTCTTAGTTTGTTGTAGGTGTTAATACAAAATACCTTAAGCTGGGTGGCTTATAGCCAACAGAAATATATTGTTCATGGTTCTTTTTAAAAAATATTTTATTTTTTATTGTTTTATGAGTGAGTATATTGCTTACATGTCGGTAGGTGCACCCCTGTTGTGTAATGCCTGTGGAGGTCAGAAGAGGGCATTGGATTTCCCTGGAAATGGAGTAACATGGCGGTTGTTAGCCACCATGTGGGTGGTGAGAACTGAACCTAGGTCTTCTGTAAGAGCGGCCGGTGCCCTTAACCACTGAGCCATCTTTCCAGACCCAAGATCTTTTGTTTTTAAAAAATGTGTGTCTGTATGTCTGCATGTGTGTGGTGCCCACAGAGGCCAGAAAAGGGCCCAGTATCATCATGGAAAATGATATGTAATCAATAAATTCTTCACTGATTTACTATTCCTTAATTTAACCAACACATATTGACTAAATGAATTATTGGTGAACAAATCAAATTTGGGTGATTGACTCATTGACTGACTCTCTTGATTCAATGTGGTATTGTGCTTGGCTCCCTGGATTTTAACTTGAGAGGTAAGGGACACAAATATTTTATCCCCTTCTACCTCCTAACACTTCCTGGAGTAGAATCTCATAAATAAACTGCTGGGATGGAAACACATCTGCAGTCACTTCCCAGTGCAGTTATGGTGAGCAGAACATTAGTATCTGAATGTTAATGAGAAAGGAAACCATTGCCCAGTAACTGTTGCTGTGAAATACTGAAAGATGATATAAATCTCAATGAAAAGGTAAATTAAACCCTGGCTTTCTTCCTAGAAGTGACACATTAAACACCAGATCATTTTTCTCATTATATGGAGAGAAGAGTAATGTTTCAGAGACCAGAATGAAAGGTGCTGGCAGCCCAAGTTCCGCTTTATACAAGACGGTTGTTAGGATTAAATGAAGGACAAGAGCCCTATTTCTCATATTTTGTCTTGAAGAGTTCATGTCTTTCCAATGACACTGTCATAGCTGGGTGTACCAGGCCCAGCAGTGTACCCAGTAACGCAATCATTCAGGTGGTCAGGGGCAAGACCAAGAGCTCAGGCTTCCGCTACATAGCAATTTGAAATTATCCTGAGATCCTGCACCAGAAAATGAGTAAACAGGGTGGAGAAGGGATGGAAAGAACGGTAAGAGCTGGAGGACGCGGGAATCGAACTGGAGCGCGCTCCCGGGAATCTGGCCTGGCTGTTGTCCTCTCCATCTCATAGCAGGTGTGGACCACACAGCACAAGACCTGAACAACATTGGACCTGCCAACATCCTGTCTTGTGGCGGTGGAGAAAGGGCCCAAGAGGCCTTGTCCCTCTTGAGGACTTAGAGGCTGGAAATGGCATGGGGTGGTGTGGTTCATAAAGCCCTACCCCTCTAGGGGGCAGTTAACGCTTGCTGGGGAGAAGAGAGACGTTTTCTTCAGTGGTGTGGCCACTGCTTAGGAGCCCATGATCCTGAAAAGAATCCCTCAGACATGCTCAGGAAACTCATTAGTTAAAAATAAAAAATGGTGGCTCACACCTTTAATCCCAGCACTTGGGAGGCAGAGTCAGGTGGATCTATCTGAGTTTAAGGTCTGGTCTACATAGAGGTCCAGGCCAAAGGAGATACAGGGAGACCCTGACTCACAAAGACCCAAAAATAAAGAAATGGGAGGGGACATGTGAGAGTAACAGGGATGAAAGCAGGAGATCTGTGATATAGTGCAGCTTGGTGGTATACCTGGGAGGCTGAGGCAATGAATCTTTGTGAGACTGAGGCCAGCCTGGTCTACATAGTGAGTTTCAGACCAGATGGGGCTACAGGGAGACACTGTCTCAAAAAAACACCTTCACTGTAACCACCTTCACTATAACATAAACCTTGTTGTGGACGGAATGATGTCCCTCACATTTGCATACTGAAGGCCTCCCCTCTGTACATTTCAGAGCACTACTGAATTCGGACATGTGCCCCTTAAAGGAGTGATTAGGTCAAATGACATCTTTAGCTTGGGCTCTAGTTTGCCTCATTTCCTTATAGGAAGAAGAAATTTGACAAACACAGACAGATGAGACCCTCTTAGGGATATGGCGGCCACCTACAATCTGGAGAAAGGTACAGCCCATCGTGGTGCCAATAGCTTGAAGCAACCCCTCATGTCACATCCTCAAGCAGGAAGCAGAGGATGATGAACGCTGGTGCTGAACTCACTTTCTCCTTTCTATATGGCCTAAGACCCCAGCTTATGGAATGGTACTATTTCGAGGGTGGGTCTTCCCATCTCAAACAACCTAACTGAGAAATCCCTCTCAGCAGAGCACAGCAGAAAAGAGCAGAGAGTAAGAAATGGGTTCTGGAAAACAGCAAGATGTTTTTCTAGAAGTTCAGTCAGAGGCCAAGAACCCAGAGAACAAACAGCCAAAATAAATGGGCTCATCAAGTGTGTCCCCAGAGGAGCAGTCCCTTGACAGCCGGCCTTGGAACCTGCAGCTGATTGCTACTCTGATGATGTGAAGATAATTGACTCTTGCTTCACCTCTACTCTCACCACTAAGATGGAGAAACGGTCTCATGCTATCACACGAAGCAATAGCTTCCCTTTTCCGCATGGTAACTTCTGAGAGGAAACTCTCCATCAGGGTCTGCAGATCAGCCGTCCACTAACCATGACACACTGCTCCATGCCTTTAACATCACAGCACAGCTGAGCACACTGGAAATTCCTCCCTGACCACAGTATACTGCCTACTACATAAGTCTGAGCTCTTTTCATTGCCTACAAATCACAGTAATGTCCCAGGGTCCTCGCTGACCTTTTCTTTTACTTTTTTTCTCCTCAAAGTTGCATGGCAGAACTCTCTATGCATCTGCTATTCTTCTACGTCTTCTTTAGTAATTTATTCCAACAGAGACAGAAATGTCAAGGTTACCCTCAAAAGAAAGCAGATCTGTGGAATCTAAATAAGTGAAAGCAAACGCTCTTTGCAGCCCTTCCAGCCCAGGACCAGGAGCAGCAAGACGCACTTTTATTTGTTTAGACTGTCTTGCATGCATGCTAGATGCTCTCCAAATATTTAAAACTCAAGGATGGAGACCTTCATGAATAATACATTTCAAACAGGTAGCACTGGAGTCAGTGATGAAAGATAATAGTTCTGAGATCCTCCAGTTCCAGAAAGTGCCTACAACCAGGACACAATCAGCAGCGTCGGATAGCGCTTCTTGAATACAAATAAGAATAGCTGCTCCAAGTACTGATAACTTGAAAGGGGGTCATGCCAAGTCCTCAGTACTCTTACTGAATATAGGAGGAAAAAGTCCCTGGAGTATGGCTTAGACAAGGAGAGTATTTACAGTGCATGCAACTTCACAGACCAGGAGTCATAGCTCGTGCTAGTCAAGGAGTTGTTCTACCTGGCTGGTACATACCACCAAGGCCTGAGAGTCATGGTACTTACTTCCACTGTTGCCTGGGAAATGGCAAAGCATCTGTAATTTACTCTGTAAGCTCCACAGACCTCCTGGGCAGAAGATGGTCCTTCGATAAGAGGACATTGCAAAGCAAGGAGCAGCCATCATGGTTTGGAATGTTGTAAAACAAAAAATTTCCTCCCTTTCTTTTAATGTAAACCACAATTAATATTACCCTTGGCAAAACTGCACACATGCCCACAGCCAATAAAAGGAAAATGTCTTATAGGGACTCATGGGTTAACACTGGGAGATAGCCTGTGTATTTCAGGGCTGTGAGGTAAGGAAGTTCAATCATGACATCTAAATGTAAAATAACATTCAGACTGTGTTAGTTTGCTGTCATTGACAAAATACCTGACCTAAACTACTTATAAGGAGGCAAAGTTTTACTTTAGCTCATGGTCTCAGAGGTTTCAAGCTGCAGTCAGCTGGCTGCATTGCTGTAGAACTGTGGTAATACAGAGTTCACATGAAGGAGGGCAAAGCTGTTCCTTCCATGTTGCTGAGAACATACCCCCTTCAGGGTATGCCCTTAGCATGGTATGCCTTTCTCCTACTAGGCTGAACTTCTTGAAGATTCCATCATCTTCAAAAACATCCCCAAGTTGGCAAACAAGCCTTTTAGGATTGGACCTGTGGAAGGCATTTACGATCCAGACCATAATGTAGACATTATGAGTTCAGAGAAAAAGAAGACGTAAACAGCACGAACATATCCAAAGAAAACAGAAGAAGAAATAAATGAAACGAGGGAAATATAAAACTGGCAACTGCAAAAAAATGAGCAATGACAAATGTTTGGAAATTAGAATAACATTTATAAGCAAGCCTCTAGGGTAGAAAAAGAGAAAACATTATTAGAAAGGGAATGTTACTGTAGATTCTATAGATATTAAATTACAAAGAAGACACTATGAACTAATGTAAGTTCAACAACTAGAATATGATGCAATTTTTGTTAAATGAATAATTTCCTGGGATTTAATGAAGAAAAAAAAATCTGAAAAGGTCTAGGTCTTTTAAAGAGAAAATGTAATTAAAATTTCAGGGAGTCAGATCCATGAGGCAGAGGCAGGAGGATCTATGAGACTGAGGCCAGTCTGGTCTACATAGCAAGTTCCATGCTGGTGCAGCAGGGAGATCCCATCTCAAAAACAAAACAAAGCAAAACAAAACAAAATTCCCCAAGACAAACAATAAAACAACAGCAAAAAACTTCAGAGAGAAACTTTAGGCTCAAAAGTCTTTACTAATGAACTATAAAAACAAGCGAAAAACCCCACAAAACCACAAAACACTTTCAATTTTACACAAACATTTTCAAAGACTAGAAGAGAGTTCAGGGGCTGGAGATATGCCACAGTGATTAAGGCTGCTCCTGCAGAAGACCTGGGTTTGGTTCCCAACACCCACATGGCAGCTAAAAAGGTCCATCACTCCAGTTCCAGGGGATCCGACGCCCTCTTCTGGCCTCCATGGGTATGGCATGCACATGGTACACTTACGTACACGGAAGCAAAACATTCATACATATAAAATAAAATAAATAGATCATTTCTGAAAGCATTTTGTGAGGGCAGCACAATGATGGCACTGAAACCTACTGACACTACAAGAAAAGAAAATGATAGACCGCTTTCCTTTTGAATATCAATGCAAAGCCTCAGCTATCATTAGCAAATCAAACTTAGCAATAATAGAAAGATAGCATGTAATAGTCACAGGCAACTTATCTGAGCAATGGGAGTTAGTTAACACTTGAAAGTCAGTCAACAGACTTTATCGCATTGACACAATAAAGAGGAAGACACATCACCTCTGTGTATGGAGGAAAATCGCTGAAGAAACTCAGCAGCTGTCCATGGCTAATCCTCTTACCAAATAGGGAATGGAAGAAAGCCTCATCCGTATGGTAAAGAATTGCTATTAAAAGTCTACAGTTAACATCATACTTAACCGTGAACTATTGAACACTTTCCTCTAACCACTACAAAAAAAAAAAAGAAAAAAGAAAAAAGAAAGCATGCTTGCTGCCACTACTCCCATTCAACATTGTACCAGATGTATTTCCAGTAGAAAAGCCCCAACTCAGGAAATAACAAATCAAAAGTTACAAAGGAAGAAGGAAAATTATCTCAGTTCAGAGTAGCCATGCTGGTGAGTCAGCCAGCCCCAAGGGATCTGTAAATTACTTGAAGAAGTGAGTTCATTTAACAAGGTGGGGAAAAATATGCATTTTAAAGGCTGTTGTTTCTATATACTAGCAATAAACCACTGGAAAATGAAACAAAAAGCAAAGTGATTATGGGAACATTGACCCCTCTCTGTCAGGATCTGGGATTAGATACATCAAAAAATGTGTAAGACTACAATTAAAAATATAAATATTGCTAGAAGATATTATTAAGGAAAATGTGTAATTAACGGAGGGATGTAATCATTGATTGCAAAAGATAACATCTTAAGAAGTCAGTTCCTAGCAACTTGAATTTAAAGGTATAGCGCTCTCCTATCCCAGTTAAAACCCCAGTAGACTTTTCATTTTCATAGAGCTTGGTAAGCTGAAGTCAAAATGCATATTGAATGTAAGTCATGTAGAGCAGTCTTGAAGAAGGATATTTATATATTTGGAGGACTTTTAAAAAATCTTTTTACTATTTTAACGTTTGTAGAATGCTGTCAACTGAATTTTGTCAAAGGCATAGAGATCAGGTAGGTAAGGGCAGTGTTCCAGGAACTGATACTGGGATTGAATCAGCATATGAACTGCTTTCTCCTCTACCTCACCTCGCATGTCAAAATTTAAATTAATTCAATTATGTAGATCCCTCATGTATAATTAAGAATCAGAATGATCATGCTTTTGGAGGAGAACTGAGAAGAATATCTTTGTGGTCGTTGGGTAACAAAGATTTTTAAGAAACTTCTATGTGTGCGAGTGTGTTGCTGGCATGTGTGTCTGTGCTCTTGGGTCATACAGTGCCTGAGGAGGTCAGAAAGGACGTTGGATTCCTGTGGAACTGGATTTAGGGATGGCTGTTTGGCTGTGAGCTGTGGGAATCAAATGCGGGTCCTCTATAAGAACAGCCGTCCTCCCAACCACTGAGTCATCTCTCCAGCCCTCACATAAAGATTTTTTTAAATGTTTGTTATCTTTATTTTACGTGTATGAGTATATTG
The DNA here is from genome assembly GCA_035773235.1 of Eospalax fontanierii. NCBI lineage: Eukaryota > Metazoa > Chordata > Mammalia > Rodentia > Spalacidae > Eospalax > Eospalax fontanierii. The sequence continues at coordinate 52,688,406 of CM069542.1, read as the reverse complement.
TCTGCATGTATATAAGTGCACCCATGTCATGAAAGTAGCAAAGATTTTTAAGACACAATAAGCACTACAGAAAAGAAAAAAAAAACAAACCTGAAGAATTTCATCTAATTAAGAAAACCTATGCTTGTCAAAAGACAATGTCAACACAATGAAATGGCAGGACACAGATGGGAGAAACTGGAATACAAACTAAGCCCTTGTATTGTTATTACACCAAGAAATCCTACAAACCGAACACCAGAACCAGCACAGAAGCAGCCAGAGGATTTGAGTAAATGCCTCTATAGTTACTTTTCTGTTGCTGTGATAAAACACCATGGCCAAGGCAACTTACATCTAAAAGAGTTTATTTGGCTTATGGTTCCAGAGGGAAAAGACTTCATCATGGTAGAGAGGCATGCAGCAGAGGCGGACGGAGCGGAAAACTGAGCACTTACATCTCTACCACTCATAGGAAGCAGAGGGAGAAACGGAAGTGAGGAAAGGCTATGAAGACTCAGATCCCGCCCCAGTGACAGACTTCCTCCCACCAAGGCCATGACCCTCCCCAAACAGTGCCATCAATCGACCAAGTGCTCAAATATTCGAGCCTACGGCAGACATTTCATTCAAATCACCACATGAAGACGCCTAAAGGCACACCTGTAACCCCAGTGCTGTGAGGGTGGGGCCGGGAGGAGTCCCGGTTCTTGTTGGCTGCTGGCCTAGCTCTAAGATCCAGTGAGAGACCAGGTCTCAAGGGGATAAAGCAACAAATGATAGAGCAAGATACTGGATGTCCTCCTCTGGCCACTGAGCATGTGAGTCTGCACATGTACACCTGCACACACATGTGTACAAATACCACATGCCTTCACCACACACACACACAGATACACATACAAAAATAATAAAGGCCCTATTCCATTTCTCTGGCCCACCCCTACCCTGTCTCCTGCCAGCCCTGCCCCAAGCCAGGCTCTAGATGCTCCCCTCCCCTCTGCCCACTAGATCTCTGGAGTAGATTCCTAACCCAGACTAACTAAACAGGTTCCCTAAGTCAGTCCTCAGGCAATTCCCCCGACCTATCCTCCCAGCCTCCTGATCATCAGGGCAGACTTGCCCACCTAGGAGTCTGATAAGTCATATTCTGCCCACTGCATCTCTAGTCCATTCCTCTGGCCCACCCTCACCCTTTCCTCTACTGGTCTTGGCCCCAGCTGGGCTCCAATTCTTCCCCTCAGATCTCTGGACTAGCTTCCTAGCCCAGACAAACTAATTCCTTAGCATAGACTCCACTGGCTTCTGATCTAACATAGACCAGTCCTCCTCCTAACCTGGCCAGCCTACCCACTACCCTGTCCTACCAACCACTGAGAACAGTCTACCACCCTGCAAGAACTTGAAACAAGCACCAATTTATTTTCCATTCTTAAACAAATTGCAACCAAGCTACATAAACAATATAGACAGAACCAAAACTAAATTAAGCAAAAGCAGAGTAGAAATTCCTACAACACACATAACCAACAAAGAACATCCATATGCCCAAATGGCAGTGCAGAAGTACAAATACGAAAAACCATGAGAATATGTCCCCAACAAAACCCACTTGTCTCACAGAAGTGCACCATAATGAGAACCACCCCGGGGAACACAAGAATGCAGAATTTAAAAGAACAATTATAAACACAATCAAAAAACTTAAAGAAAACACAGACGAACAACTCAAAGTACTCAAAGAGGAAAGCCATAATAAGCTTGTGACGGAAGCCCAAGGATATACAAATATGTGGCTTAAGGAAATATCAAAAACAATTCATGATTTGAAAAGTGAATTCGCAAGAGATAGAAATAGTGGAGAAAACCTAAAAGAAATGAACACGGCACTGAAACACTCAATAAGCCAACTGGAGACAAGAGCAGAAAGCCTTCCAAGCAGAGTGAATGAAACAGAAAACAGACTATCAAGACTGGATGACAAAGTTGAAGATCTGGACTCCTTAAGCAAAGGCTATGTAGAATTTAAAAGAAACCATAGAAATGAAATACTCAAGGCATGTGGGACAGCATGAGAAGCCCAAATCTACAAATTTATAGGCTTACAGGAAGGAGAAAAATCTCAGGCCAATGGCATTGAACACATCTTCAACAGAATTATAGAAGAAAACTTCTCAAAATTAAAGAAAGACTTACCTATAGATATTCAAGAAGCACATAGAATAGCAATCTGACAGGAACAGAATGGAAACTCCCTATGGCATACCACAGTAAAAACACTAAATGTACAGAACAAAGAGAGGGTACTGAAAGCTGCTAGAGAAAAACAAGTTACATATAAAGGAAAACCTATCAATTACAGCTGACTTTTCATGAAAGTGAGAAGAGGACAAAAATATTCCCAGATCTAAATGACCATGGGTGCCAATCCCAAATGCTTTATTCAGAAATGGTTGAAGGGGAATGGAAAATTTTTCATGACACAAATAGACTGAAAGAATTCATGTCTACCAAACCAGCCCTACAGAGAATACTTGAAGCACTACAAAGAACTGAAGAAAGGAATGAGTATACCCAAGAGGCTACAGAAAGTAAACAAAGAAAGGTATAATAATGGAAACACAAAGTAGAGCCACAAACACAAAGAAATTAAAATGACAGTACCCAATACACATCTTCCAATAATAACACTAAATATCGATGGTCTGAACTCCCCTGTCAAAAGACATAGGCTAGCTGAATGGTTCAAGAAAGAAAAACCCATCTTTCTGTTGCCTTTAAGAAACTCATCTCACCTTCAAGAACAGATACTACCTTAGGGTGAAAGGATGGAAAAAATATTACAAGCAAGTGACTCTAAGAAGCAAGCAGGTGTTGTGATTCTTTATTTGAGAAAATAGATTTCAAATTAAAACCAATCAGTAGAGATAATCAAAGGAACAATCAATCAAGAAGATGGTACAACTGTGAACATATATGCACCAAACTCTAGAGCACCCAGTTTCATAAAAACAGTACTCCATGCTACAAGACACAGATTGACCCCAACTCAGTTAATAGTAGGCGACTTCAATACCCATTGTCTTCAATAGACAGGTCAAGTGGACAAAGAATAAACAGAGAGACATCTGAATTAAATGACATCTTATATCAAATGAGCCTAACAGACATCTACAGAATATTTCACCCAAGCACCAAAGAATAAACTTTCTACTCAGCAACTTATACAAGTTTTTCTAAAATTGACCATATTCTGGGACACAAAACAAATCTCAACAAATACAAAAAATAATCAAATAATTCCATGCATTCTATCAGACCACAGTGCAATTAAGTTTATAATCAACTGCAAAAGAAGCTCTAGTTAACTACACAAACTCATAAAGATTAAGCAATATACTCCTGAATGATGAATGGATCAAAGAAGAAATTTAAGAAATAAATAAAAGTATTCCTGGAACTAAATGAGAATGAAAACACAACAAGACATCTGGGATACCTTAAAAGTGGTCCTAACAGGGACATTTATAGCTCTTAGTGCCTATATTTAAAAAAAATCAGAAAGAGCACATGTAAATGACTTAATAGTACAATACAAGACTCTGGAAAGGCAAGAACAAACCAACCCCAAACCTAGTAGATGAGAAGAAATAACAACAATCAGAGCAGAAATTAATGAAACAGAAACAAGAAAAAGAATACAAAAAAAAAAAATCAGTCAGTCTATGAGCTGGGTCTTTGAAAGGTTAAACAAGGTAGACAGATCCCCTAGCCCAGTTAACCAAAAGAAAGAGCAAATCCAAATAAAATCATAGCTGAAAAGGGAAACATCACAATAGACATCAAAAAAAATCCAGAGCATTGTAAGGGAATACTTTAAAAAGCTGTACTCCATTAAATTAAAAAATCTAAAAGAAATGAATGAATTTCTGAAGTCATGGACACCATCACAGTTAAACCAAGAAAAGATCAACAGCTTAAACAAACACATAACAAATAAGAAAACTGAAACAGTAATACAAAATCTTCTGACTAAAGCCTAGGCTCAATGGATTCTACATAATTCTACCAGACATTCAAAGAAGATCTACAATCAATGCTGTTTAAATTATTCAAAACAATAGAAACAGATGGAGAGCTCCCAAAATTCCTCTATGAAGCCAGTATCACTTTAATATCAAAACCAAAAGATATAACAAAAATAAATAACACTATAGTTCCTTATCACTAATGAATATAGATGCAAAGATACTCAACAAAATACTCACAAAATGCATATAGACACACATTAAAAATATCATCCACCATGATCAAGTAGGCTTTATTTTATAGATGCAGGGATGGTTCAATATATATGATAAATGTAATAAAAAATATAATGGACTTAAAGATAAAAGCCACATAATCATCTCAATAGATGAAGAAAACGCCTTTGACAAAATCCAAGATGTATTCATGTTAGAAGTCCTAGAAGGAATTGTTCTGGAGGGAACATATCTCAACACAATTAAGGCTTTATATAACAAACTCATAGAAAACATCATTCTAAATGGAGAAAAACTGGAAGCATTCCCATTAAAATCAGGAGCCAGGCAGGACTGTCCATTATCTCCACTCCTTTTCAATATAGTGCTTGAAACTCTTACAAGAGCAATAAGACAAGAAAGGAAATTAAAGGAGCACTAATTGGAAAAGAAAAGGTCTCTATTTGCAGACTCTATGATATTATATATAAGGGATCCCAAAAGTTCCACCAGAAAACTGTTAAAAATGATTAATACTTTCAGTAAAGTGGCAGGTTACAAAATCTACTTATAAAAATCAGTAGCCTTTCTATATACCAAAAACAAGCAATCAGGGATAGCATTCAAGGAAACCCTCCCATTCACAATAACCTCAAAAAATTACTTAAGAATAAACCTAACTAAAGACATTAAAGATCTCTACAGTGAAAATTTCAAATCTTTAAAGAAAGAGATAGAGGAAGACACTGGGAGATGGAAATCCTGCCATGCTCAGGGATTGGTAGAATCAATATTGTGAAAATGACCATCTTACCAAAAACAGTCTATAGATTCAGTGCAATGTCACTCAGCATACCCATAACATTCTAGACAGAGCTAGGAAAAATCATCCTAAAATTCATATGGAATCACAAAGACACTGGATAACCATAGCAAACTTGGGCAAAAAGTACAATGCTGGGGGTGGGGATCACCATCCCACATATCAGATCATATTACAGAGCTATAGCCATAAAAACAGCACGGTACTGGCACAAAAATAGACATGTAGACCAATGGAACATAATAGAAGACCTAAGTGTGAGTAGATGCAGTTTCAGCTACCTGATATTTGACAAAGGTGCCAAGAACCCAAGGGAGGAAAGGAAAGCACCTTCAACAAATGGTGCTGGCTAAACTGGATCTCCACCTGTAGAAGAAGGAAACTAGACCCTTATTTTTCACCCTGCACAAAAGTCAATTCCAGATGGCTCAAAGATCTCAATATAAAATTTGACACTCTGAAACTGCTAGAAGAAAACATAGACAGTACTCTCCAAGATATAGGTATAGGAAAGGACTTTCTAAATTTGATATCAGCCACTCAGGTGTTAAGGTCAACAATCAGTAAGTGGGAACTTGTTAAGCTATAAAGCTTCTGTACATCAAAAGAAAGTACCAGGGAAATAAAGAAGAAACCCACTGAATATGAGAAAAATCTTCATCAGCTACACATTCTACACAGGATTACTATGCAGAATATACAAAGAACTCACAAAACACAGAAACAAGAGACTGAATGACCCAAAAAAAAATGGGTTACAGACCTGAATAGAGAGTTCTCAAATGAAGAAATAAAATGACTAAGAAACACCCTAAAAAGTGCTCAACATCCTTAGCAATTAGAAAAATGGAGATAAAAAACACTTTAGGATTCCATTTCACCCTAGTCAGACTGGCTAAGATCAAGAGAACAAAAGACACCAAATGCCGGAGAGAATGTGCAGGAGGGGAAATGCTCATTCGCTGCTGCTGACTCCTACTGCTGGAGAGACACCTGAGCACCCATGTTCACTGCTGCTCTCTTCACAGTAGCTAAGAAATGCAAACAACTTGAATGTCCCTGAACTGATGAAGAGATAATGAAAATGTGGTACATTTACACAACGGAGCTCCATGCGACATTAAGAAAAGATGAAATTTTCAGGTAAACGGGTGGAATTAGAGAGTGTTATACTAAGTGAAGTGTGGAGCAGAAGGAATTCAGGACAGAGGGATGCAGGAAGGTGGGGTTAATGAGCGTGCTGGGACTGGGAAGGGAAGAGAGAGATCGGGTGGAAAAGAGCAGAGATGAATGAATCTTAGGGGTGAGGGAACCTGGAGGGAAATGTGGAGTCACTGAACCCCCTGAGAAACGCACAGTGCGGAAACACGGTGCGTCTGTACACCCCGGGGCTGTTTTGGCAAGGAACACAGTGCCAGACAGGAGAGACCTCCCTTTGTGTGGTTGGTGAGAGTGGTCCGAGAGACTCCCAAAATAATACAGGCTCTTGCCAAAGGTTTTGTTATCTCCCAGAACTAGAAGATAACACCCTATTGCTGAAGACAGGGCATACTTCAAATACAGGACTCAGAGCAATGGGGCAGGAACTGACCTAGGAGCCTTACCTGAAGTTCAGCTTCCATAAGGCTAGATGATAACATGCCAACTGCTAAGGGAGAAAAGCAGTCAATGGTCCAACCCAGCCCTAGATTCTAGCCCTGTAACAATGAGCACAGCATGCTGCCTCTGTTGGTGCAGTAATAGTAGCTGGAAGGTAATCAACAGCTGTCTAACTGAACTTCAAGCCTTCTCAGTGGAAGTGAACTCATGGACGGTATTGTAAACTCAGTCAAACACACGTTGTCGGAGGGGACATAGATCCCAGAGAAAATCCTATCGCCGTCATAGCTCTAGAGCAATGAAATTTCTTACCATATTTTAAATATGGATCCTTACATTTACAGACAGTCAGGATTCCATTTATCAAAGAAGTTTTTTTTTTTTTTTTTGCAACAGCTGGAGGCTACAGCAGAATTTCACAAATGGTCAGACACAGAGAATATATGTCTGAGAGAGGCCAAGTTCTAGGTGACACATCTATAGTGGAACCTCTACACCTAAGGCTCATAGAACATAGCAGAACAGCAGGTAGAAAGAACAGTAAGGCATCCCTCAACTCTCACCAGTGAAGCTTCCTTGGCAACGTAGTGCTGTGCACACAGAAGGCCACAACTGGCTAAGTTTTATAGAGTAAGAGACTGCAGAGTGTATGTCCCTGGATAGGACTCCTATACTGAACCTCACCCACCTACGGCTCAGGGATCACTGAGGAAGAGGAGGTGGAGAGAGTGTAAGAGCCAGGGCTGGTTCATGAGCTGAGGGAAGCAGAGGCTTTCAGGCCACTGGAAGCTTATACATGTGGACTTGTGGCAACGGTGGCTTTGAGCACAGGACTCACACCAACTGAAATCAGACAAGGGCCCAGAGTGGAGCCATACAAATGGGGGGCGGGCCAGACCTAGACTGAGACCTATTGGAGAGTGATTACTGCTGGGAGAGGAAGAGCAGGCCTTACTTACAATCTCTAGGCTGACCAGACTCCAGGGGATGAATTTGCACTAAAGGACATCTGGGCACAGATCTTGGTTGGATAGGACTTAACATGTATGATGGAATACATGAGGTTGGTGGGGATTGGGAGGGGATAGATGGGGGAGGCGGATCTAAATTTGATTAAGAGCTGTTGTATGAAATGTATAAAACGATAAAAATACATAAAGCAATACAGGCTTTTAAAAATATTAAAATATCAAGTTATGCATTTAAGCTTTGTGGATTTTCCTTCATGTACATCACTCCTAAACAAATAAAGAGCATACAGTGGGGGCAGCAAAGACTGCTGCAATCCAATTGACACTACAGAGAATCAGAGAATGACTCAGCAGGAAGGATGGGTGAGCAAGCCTTCAGAGAGTAGGTAGGCAGGAACAGCGCCTACAGACGATTGGTATTCACAGCAAAGGGATGAGGGGTTTGTGGGTGGTTTCTCCTAGACCAATCAACACAAAGAGATCCTAGTAATTCCTGCTGTTCACAGTAGCACCATGACTCATTATGAGTCTAACAATCACTGGAGTACACTTCAATAAAAGATCTCTTTGTTGCAGCTAATTTAAATTGACAAAGTAAAATTTTGAGGTCAATTAAATAACAGGGACTTGTAGTAGCCATATTTAACATTTTTCAAATTATGAGCTTATTATGAAAGTTTTTATTTTCTTGGTCTTTTTGAGACAGGGTCTCCTTGTCTCCCAGCTGATCTGGAACTCTCTGTGTAGAGCAGGCTGGCCTTGAACTCACAGAGATTTGCCTTCCTCTTCCTCCTAGGTGCTAGGTTTAAAGGCGTGTGCCACCATGCCTGGCATCTCCAAAAGAATTAAAAAAAAATGGTACAGGCCTGTAAACCCAGCTACTCAGGAGGTTGAGGCAGGGAGATTGTGAGTTCAAGACCTGTCTGGGATAGACTGAGTTCAAGGTTAGTCTGGGCAATTTAGTGAGACCCTGTCTCAAGTAAAAAGTAAGACAAACAGGGATGTAGCTCAGTGGCAGAGTATATAGGGCCTAGTAGGCATGAAACCCTGGGTTCACTCCCCAGGACTGAATAATACCTTTCTGCTTGGTTGTACAGCACCCATACCAGAGTAATGGGCAATGGTTGGGCAAACTGGGAATTACCTGAAACGCTTTGTGAAGGCTGCTATGGCTTGAATCTGCTATGTTCAATACAGGTGTGCATTTTTGAAAGCTCAGCCCACAGTTTACAGAACTATTTTGAATGCCATGGAGCCTTTAAGAGGTGGGATCTGGCTAGCAGAAGTGTGTCACTAGGGTGGGCCTTTTATGCTGTACCCTGCTCCCTTGAGTTCTGGCTTGCTTACTTACTGTTTCCTACAGGCCAGTGGTGAACATTTGCTGTAGGTTACTGCAGCCAAGAACAAAGCTGCATCACTGGCATGCGTTCCCTGCTGTGCACTGACATCTCTCTGATACCAGAAGCCACAGCAAGCCCTTCCTCCCTTACACTGCTTTCATCAGATCTTTTGGTGATGGCAACACCAAATTACCTGCAGAGGCAGATGAAATTTAGGTGGACAGTAGCTTAAACATGTCCTAAACACACATCGAGTTCTAGTTTTCCCATTTTAAAAAGTGAGATTTACTTTTCATCTTTCAGCCCTCTTCTGTTTCGAACATCACTGTAACGCCACGACTTACAACTCAGTCTAAGCATGTCTTAATGCAGAAGGCCCTCTACAATCTGCTCCAAGCCCTCTTCCCTTTCAAATCCTGCTGTTTGCCAAGCTACCACATCTGTAGCTTTCCTTGCATCCCATTCCTCTCACTGGAAAGCAGTCTTCATCCGGAATGGGTTAGCTACCTCCTCTGCCCATCAAATCTCTCCGTCCCTATAAGGCCCGTATGGAAGAAGCCTTCACTGTAATGGCCACTTCCTCTTCGGTGCATTCACTGTGTGGGATTACTATAATTTATTTGGAAGCACTATCTATTTCCTTGTCTTTTTAGTGACCCTTTATCATATCGACTCCCCCAGAGCAAAACTGTAAAAAGTGTAATATGTACTCTGCCCTCAAATCACCCACTGTATCTAGATGTATTTTCACTTTAAATTATTTTATTTTTATTTAAATTATGTATATAGGTGCGTGTCTGCATGTGGGTGTGTGCGTGCGTGCATACAGATGCCCACAGAGGCCAGAAGAGGATGTCTGATCCCCAGGAGTTGGAGTTACAGGAGGTTGTGAGCTGCCTGACATGGATGCCCTCTGGAAGACCAGCAGGTGCACTTCACTCGGAGCCACGTCTCCAGCCCCAGTCGTGTAATTTTTAACAGCTGCTCGATAAATGCCCGATTCTTTACTGACTGGTTTATCCAGCCGAGGAAGAACACTTCAAATATTACCCACATTTTTGAGACAGAATCCCATTATGTACCCCAGGCTGACTTTGAACTCTTAATTCTCTTGCCTGTACCTCCCAAGTGCTGGGATTATAAACATTACTAACAGTTTGAAATTGTATCTTTCTAGGGGAAAACCAGAGTGAGAGCAGTTTAAATATGTATAAATGCAATTCCCAGAGGAGAGTTCATTTACTGGAAGGAGCTGGTCTCAGATGTGGCCATCTTGGATGCACCATGACGCTGATGGGATTAAAGAATGCTATTAGCAAAGGCAGACAGCCACATCACAGCCTGAAAGGCATAATCTGCCTTGGCATCTTGTACGCTCTCCTGAATTAAAGTTTAAAAGGAAAAGCATGAATAAATGAAACAACTACTTGAAGGCCAGTCTATTAAATGAAAACGACTCCGGGTAAGTTCCAGGACAGGCTTGAAGCTGCCTTAGATATTGGTCAATCATGGAACTAAAATAGCCCATGGCTTGCTTGTGAGCTCACTAAGAACAAAAGAGACCTGTCCAGGAAGAATTAGCACCTAGTTGCACAGAAAATTTGAAGCTCTTTGAAAATTCTAGGTCTGATGAGATGGCTCCCTGGGTAAAAATGCTTGACTTGATTTAGATCCCTGGAACCCATGCGAAGGTGGGAGAGAATTGGTGCTTCAGTCTCCCACTGGGTCATGTGCACATTTCCCCTCAGCCCCCCCCCCCACTGTGTCTCTCTGTCTCTCTCTCACACTCACAATAATAAATTAATAAGTATAATTTAAAATTTCTAATCTGGTCAGAGCATCAGTTAGGACTGTATAAGTGGAGGTGCCGTGGGGCCTCGATGTCACTTCTCAGCTTAACATTTTAAAGACTGGAGAAAGTCTTTAAATATAGCATTCAAAATCCTCCACATTTCACAAAGCCCTCATGACATCTCTGTCTGTACCCACAGCCTCTTCTAACAGTTTCCCGCTTCTCATGGTCCCCTTGCTCTTGGGTTTCATGGGATCCATCTCCCCCACCTCCCAGCCTTCACCTGTGATTTCTTCCCGTTGCCTGGAACTCTCTACTGCTGCTGGCTCTGTAACCTGCACGCATTCAGATCACATTCATATCCACTGGGAGTCCTTTTACGATATACATCTGAAGTACTCTGTGCCTCTACCTCACAGAGCAAAGAGAAATCAGAACAGGTAAAGTGCATGTGCTATTGTTCCTGGGTTGTCTGTCTTCCACACTAGATCTTGCTAGGGTGAATATTCCCACCTCTGATCTCCCATTTCCAGGGCACACATGAGGAATCTCATGCGTCTCTCTCCATCCCCTCTCAGATAGTGATCTGTGAGCACAGCCATCTTCAGAAAAAACAGGGCATGTGTGACTTACCCTCTGAGCACTTCTCTTCCTTAAAGATTTACTTGCTTATTTTTTATTTATGAGTCTGTGTGTGAGCTTGTGTGAGTTTGTGTGCATCCTGTGTGTGTAAGAACTTGCAGAGGTCAGAAGAGGGCATTGGATCTCCTGGAACTAAAGTAACAGGTGGTGTCAGCCTCCATGTGGGTCCTCTGTGAGAGCAGTACACACTCTTAACTGCTGTGCTACCTTTTCAGCTCCCACTTCTCTTTCTTGATGTAGGTTGCTGGCAGGAACAGCATCCTGGCCTGCTATGCACCCTGGGAAAGAGGTGTATCCACAGCAGAAGGAAGAAAGGAACAACTAGTTGTCTGGTTGGGAGCCTGGAGTGGAGAATCCAATAGGATTTATTGATGCTGCTGCTGAAACTTTGGACCAGTGTTTGCTGTTTTATCCCTCATTTAGCATAAAGCTCAAAGGGGGAAGAAAACGATGTAACAGTCCTGCTAAATCATTAGCTTGCCCTTATTACAATATCAAGAAAAAGCCCAGGTCCTGCAAATTGTGAAAGTTCTATAAATATTTATAGAGCGTATGAATTATTTAAACTCTCTAGCTACTTTCCTTAAATATAAAGTGGTGCTAAGGCCTACAAATCTGGCAAGGTTTTGCAGGTTTCCAAGTCACTGTTTTTAAAGTGCTCAGTACAGTGCCTGGCAGGGGGCTAAGTGACTAAATCTGTGGTGGCTGTTATCTCTCGGTACCAACTGAGAATTCCTGCTTAAAGCTATTGACTTCAATCAGGTGTCAGAAAAATAATCACAAGCTAGTCACATCAACCTGATTGGTTCTGGAATCTTTCTTAAAAATAATATAGGCTGGGCATGGTAGCTCACACCTTTAATCACAACATCCTGGGAGGCACAGGTGGATCTCTGTGAGTTCAAGACCAGACTGGTCTACATAGAGTTCTAGACCAGCCAACAATACATAGTGAGACCCTGTCTCTAATAATAATAACAATAATAACAACAAAATAACAATGTTCGGTTTTTAGCCTAATATTATATAGATGACAAAGATAATCTACAATATAAAACAGAATATGAATCATCTAGAGCACATACTCATATGGACTTATAAAATTATCTAAAATATATAAAATAATATCTGATTTCCATGTTTCTTTGTTTTTCACCAATCTTTCCAAACTAATTTATTGGAAAAGCACATTCAAAAGCATAAAAGGATATATTTTCTGGACTTGGATTGAGTCCCTTCCTGTGTAATTGTGTGTAAACTGCACAGTCATGGGATCCTGAACTAGCCTGTCTCATGCTGGGCATTCCCAAGATCAAATCGTAGCACCCACATAAAATCTGGGCGCAGTAGCATAGGTCTGTAACCCCAGGACTGGGGACAGAGATGGAGACATGGATCTCCAGAGGCAGTGATGAGAGAGGGGGAGGGATTTGGGAGGGAGGGAAGGAGGGAGGGAGGGAAGGAGGGAGAGAGGAAGTCTAGTTTTCTATAGATCTGGTGAGGAAGAGATTCAGAGAAGCTTTGAGGAGAAGGTGGCCCCTCCTCTCAAGAGGAAAATTATGGGTATGTATGTTCGTGGAGCGGATGCCCAGTCTGATGGAGATGTGAATAAATCTGCCATGGGTGAAGAGTGGGCATCAAGGAGGAGAAATGTGACAGCCTGAAATGGCAGTCGGGACTCACTGGTGCTTAGGTCTACATAAGAACCCCAGGCTAAACCAGAGCCCTCAGTTTAACAGTCATGTCCATCTCCCCAAATTCACCACACCTACTCACATAAAGACACACACACACAGAGACACACCACACTCATCACACACACCACACACACCACATACCACATACACTCAAAGCCACACATACCCTCAAACACCTTACACAGACCAAACACAGACACACACAACCCCCCATATACACACTATACACAGATGCCTATGCATACACATACCATACACACACCACATACACCAGAGAGCACACCCCACACCATACACACAGAGACAAACACCACACACATACACACACCACACATGCGTCACACATACACCTATATGTCACACACATACATCACACATATACATATACCACACACATCACACATATACACACATCACACACACCACATCCACATAGATCATACATACACACACGCCACACATATTCCATATACACATACCACCCACATGCCACACCCACACATCCCACTCACCATACACCCCATCCACACACACACTCTGTGTAGAAGAGAAAGCAACAGCAGTGGGTGACAGAAAACTGAAATCACATGTTAGAGCTGTGTTCAGGTTCTGAGGCCTGGCTGGAGCTGAATTATCTAACCACCTCACTTCTAGTTTAGACACCAGTAGGATCTGGAGCATTAGTCCCTGTGTAGAGAGACTGAAAACCCTTTGGAGTAACAATCCGCACTGACAGGTAGAGGCCAGCTGTACAATCCGTTTCCTGCTCCTGTGACAAAATACAGAGACTAGGCTACACGGCCTGACCTCATGTGCAGATTAGGGTCTTTCTCTCTGAACTGTGTTAGTTCTCCCAGGAGTAGGTGGTAAGAGGCCTTCCCTCACACTCTCAAACATGCTCCTACCATGTCACAGCGGAACACAAGGCTTCCTGTAGATGTCACCGTCGAATCTTGGATTTCCCACCCTCTCACACTGAGCTAAATAAGCTTTTCCTTTTCCTTTGGAAAGTTCAGCCTCAGGTATTCTGTCACAGTCTTGTGAGGACTTTGGAGAGCCAGGAGATCCGAAGCCAGTTAGGTGAAGGAGAGAGTTTATTTACCAGTGGGCTGACACCTGGATTACTCCAAAATGGTGCCAGCCCCAAACTGAAGCTTGTAGAGCAATTTAGAGCTAGCAAGCAAGTAGGTTGTTCCAAAAGCATACATGTGGTAGTTAAGCAAGCAGTTATACATAACCCCACAGTTACACAAGCTCATAAGAATGTAGTAGTTTGGCAAACTAAGATTTCAAGGGTGAGTAGTGTGAGAGTAGCAATAGCCCCAGATTAACTGGGGTAGACTACAAAATCTCTGGTCTGTTGAAAGACCCACATCTCCAGTTTGACTGGTCAATCACCTGGTCATAGGACCACTCCTAGGAGGGCAGGTTCACCTTATGTCATGTGAAATAGATGGGTGGAATACCTATGTGTTAATGAACCAGTGAGCTTTTCCTGCCTGGAGTCCCACCTCCCAGTGCAGTGCTTCTGGACCTGGCCAGGGACATGTGGTCTCTGGAAGTCTGCCCGCTTTCAGAGAAGTGCAATGTTCCCTTTTCTTCTTCATCCTTTTTTAACATAACATGCTTTCTTGAACGCTTTCGGTTGCCCTAGCAGCCTGCATTTCTTTACTTTTTCCCAGCCACACGACTGACTCTGGCCTCGGTGCAGACTCTAGACCTTCAGGAATTCATGCTTTCTCTCCTTCTCCCTTCATTCTTCTCCTCAAAGCAGCTGCTGAGATTCCCACCTTCCCTGCCTTGAGGATTTTCCTTTAAACTCTAATAAAATTGTCCTAAAGCTTCTGTTTGGGCCCATTCTTAAATTCTTTTATGAATGAGACTAAGAACCCTCTTGGGAATGCTCTTTCTCCGTTTCAATAAAACACAGGAGGCGAGGGCAGATTCATGTTTACCTACCTCATTCTTTTCTTATTTTTTTTCCTGTCTTATCCTAGGGGCTGTCTAGGGTTCAAGATTCTTAGCAACCATCTTATTATTACTAAATTTCCATTTGCTACCACAAGAACAACAGGAAATGCACTAAGACACCAACTAAACCTGTTCAGAATATTTTGAGCAAGAGGTCTTTGTACCTGTTTAATTCCCTGTAAGAGACATCACAGGGCACTCTACACAGGACTGGTAAATGCTTCATGATAACAGTAAGTAGTTCTTTTCATGCAAGATTGATAATTGATTTAACAGCAACACTACATTTTGGCATAGAAAATATTAGCCACTTTGAGTTACTACAACACAATACTACAGGCTGAGTGGTTTGCACAACAGAAACTTATTTCTCCTAGTTCTAGGGACTGAAGTCTGAGATCAGGGTGTCTGCACAGCAGTTCCGATGATCTGGTTTTTAGGCAATGTCTTCTTCACAAGGAAAAAAATGTGAGAGGGCTCACGTTATAAAAGAACATGAATCCGAATGTTAAGTCGCCTGGATTAGGGCTCTGTGCAGGCTCATCATGGAAAACTATCTTTCTGGCTTGGGTGGAGACCTAACCCTCCAACCTGCACAAACCAAAAAGCTAACCCAGTTCCACCAGTAAATCACCATGCCAAGGGCACCACTTAGGAAGCAGGACCACCCCCAAGGAAGGGAGGATCACTCTTCAAGAAGGCATGCAGTCTGTAGAAGTATTGATCTTTACAAACTCTGCAGTCAAAGCTAAACAGAGCCATCCGGCTTTCTGTCCAGGCTCTGCTGGGCGTCTGCCAGGAGGAGGGTCTGGAATAACTATCATTCCTCTGCACCTTTTCTCAGGAACAAAATGAGGGAGTTGAGGTTTGGCTTCCAAATTTTTAGCCAGCTTTGCCACTCTGCAGTTAAAATATGCTTTGTGCCCAAAGAGGGTGCGGAAGTGCTGCCCTCCCCACTTTTCATCTGTGACCTTTGTAAGACCTCTAAGTAAAGCAGTGAAAGTAAAGGAGAATGGGGGGCAGCGGCTGGTTAATTTAGTTCCTTGTCTATTACCCTAAAAACTGAGGTCTATTTACATAATTAGAGAGGTGGCCAGATCCTGGGGAGCTAACAGCCCTCTCGCTCCCTGGCCCATACCTGACAACCAGCAATCTGGCCTCTGCTTATTGCTGCTGGGGATGGTGGCAGCTGCTGGGGGAGGAGCTGAGCTGGAAGGAGAAGACTGTGCACACAAAGGTCTGAGTCTCAGCTGGGGTCTGGAAGCAGGGATCTGAGACTGCTCATGCTTAACAGCTGGGGTCCCCTACACTCCAGAGACTAACTGCCTATGGCTCGGCTGCCAGAACAAATCAGATCTCCTCATCCACACAGAAAATCAATCAGGCAAGAGCTCTGGGCGTGTGGTGTTAGAGCAGCAAATAGCCCAGATTAACTGGTCAGGAGTATAAAATCGCTGGTCTATCTGTTGGAAGACCCACATTCCCAGTTTCACTGGTCAATCACCTGGTCCTAGGACCAACCCTAGAAAGGCAGGTTTACTTTAAGTCATGCTAAATAGATGGGTAGACTACCTTATGTGTTAATGAGCTAGTGAGGTTTTCCTGCCCCAAATCCGACCTCCCAGTGCAGTGCTTCTGGCCTGGGTCACTGACATGTAGGTCTCAGTTTTCTGAAGAATTCCGAAAAGCATAATCTCTCCTTTTATCTTCATATCCCTTTTCTAAACATGCTTTGGGCTGCCCTGGCATCTTGTGTTTCTGTACTTTTTCTCTAAAGCGTCCCCTCCCCGCCCATGTGGCTGCCCACTAGCCGTGTGTCTGACCTCCATGCAGGCTCTAGACCTGCATGGCCTCACGGCCTTTTTCCTTCCCCTCCATTCTCCTCCTCAAGGCAGCTGCTAAGATTTACAGTTTGCTTAAAGCTTCCATTTCTAAAGCTCTTATACAACTAGGAGCCCTCTAGGGGACGCTCTTTCTCCCTGTTTCGGAGGGGAAGGGAGAAGAAACCATAATAGCAGACAGAGGAAAGAACGGGTACTTAGAGAATCACAGGCAGAACATTTCAACTAACTTCCTTACACAAAGAGGACTGGAGTGGAGGGCATCGAGTCATGTAGCAGAGACTAGACCTCAGTGTCTCCTTTAAAGCACACGGGGAACAGCATTTCCTTGCTTGGGTGATCCCTCCGTCCAGCAGCAGCTGCGCCTGCCATGGCTAGTCACCCACAATCCACCAACTGGAGAAGCGAACCAGGAAGAGAGAAACCAGGAACAGCCAGTACAGTATTTATTATCTATTTATTTTGCTTAGAAGCTAACATTTTTATAGGTCTTCACTCTAATCTCTAATTCAATGATAAGAAAACTAAAATATGACGGCCACCAAGATGACTCAGTAGGTGGAAGTATTTCATCTGACTCATGACCACCTGAGTTCCATCTCTGGCTCCCATGGTGGAAGGAGAGACGTGACTCCTGAAAGTTGTCCTCTGGTCACTGCACATACGTGAACACACATGCACACACACACACTCAACATATAAGTACAAATAAAAAAATTATTAAAAAGACATGAATAGCCATGTTGCACCTCACAGAATTCAAGAAGAAACAGCCCAACAACTAAAAGCATCCTGAGGCCTGTTCTCTAAATTCCCCTTCAGCCAACCTGCAATGCCAGCAGATGATGCAGTCTCTGCGCCAGCACCACCACATTCCTCCCTGTTCAGGGTCTGCTTTTAATGCAATTGCTTTCCACAGTGTGTGAGCATCCTAATGGTTAATGTATAATCATGCCCTTCTCAGAAAAAGGAGTAGCTTTTCATCTCAAATTGTCACTGAAATTCAGGGAAATAAAGATTGTATTTTAAGACTTTGAGAAAGGGGGGAGGAATGATTGAGGGACCTTCCTTCCCATCATAAAACACTACTGAAAATGCACAGTCATTGCCCATAGGCACAGTGGAAGGATTTTATGGTCTGCTCTTCTGTTCACTGGTGGTTTTGAATAAAAAGGTGCTGAGGATTAACCCTCTGCTGTCTGTCACAGAGCAGAGCCCCTCGGTTCTGATGAGGAGCAGCAAATGGACCTCCACTGTGGGTTACGTGGTGAGGGCCCAAGCTGCTGGCAAGTTGTTTCTAAGTAATACCAGAGAAATTGGGGTCCTCTCTTGGGGTTCCTAGTCTCATTAATAAAATAATTTAAAGAAAAATCCCAGGATAGGCAAGCTGTAAATCCCAGCAGGTGCAGGGAGAAGGGAAATGAAGAGAAGGAAAATCGCCTTGTCTTTTATAGTGAGCCAGCAGGGAGGTCAGCCCTGTGGGGACAGAGCTGTCACGTGGCTGGGAGAGAGACTCCACAGAGAGACTAAGGAGGCCCACAGCGTTAGGGAAAGAGTTCTGCAGCGTAGTTTCCTTGAGGTGTCTTTTGGGTTCAAGGCTGACGTGAGGGCAGTGTGACTGGATTCTCGGCTGGCTGTCACTGACTGGAGGCAGGACTGTAGCTACCAATGAAGCACTTGACTTGTGCTCCAACATCTTAGCTTATTTAGAGGAAAAATTACCAGTCAAAGCAGTGCTTATAATAAGAACCTGTCATTAATCACGTGACAGTGTATGACAGTATTGTAACAATGCTCAGCTCCCATACCAGGAAGAGGTGGGATCCCTACGTTGTCTCAGATGGAGAGGAAGGAAAATCTGTGAACAAGTTAGACAAGTAACTTCTATCTCAGTTCTCAGGCAGAGTGCTGGCTGGTGCCACGCTACCTCTCACGGTTACCTGATATGGCATTATGGTCAGTGACATTCCTTGTAGGCTTTGTTCACTTAAACAAGAAATGGCTTTGTCATGAAAGCTTATCATTCTGTGCATGTGTGCATGTGTGTTTGTATGCATGGATGCTTATGTGTCTGCATGCATGGATGTACGTGCAAATTATGCATTTATGTGTGCTTATATACATGGATGTGCAATGATGTGTGTGTTCATGTGCAGGAATATATGGGCATGTGTGTGCATGTGGAGGCTGGAGGACTTTAATTCTTCAGGTACTGTCGTCCATTCTTTTTTCTCATTGGCCTGGAACTCTCCTCGTAGGGCAATCCGGCAGGCCAGCCGGCCCCAGGGATTTGCCTGTCTCTACTTCCCCAACGCTGACATTACAAGGACATGTCACTATACTTGGCTTTTTTTTTTCTGAGTTCAGGGGCTTGAATTCAGGTCCCTATGCTTGCAAGGCAAGCACACTTTACCGACTGAGCCATCTTTACAATCTGAGAGCTTGCAATTCTTTTTCTCCTTCTAGATAGATAGTGCTCTGGAATAGACTCTGATACTCTAAAGTTGAATCCAAATATTTCATCTCTATTGAGTGGGCAATGACTTGGTGTGAAGTTTTTATGAGTTTTTAATGGTCTACTTTGCAGTAAAATCCTGGACCTGAAATAAAAAGCTTTGGATTTCGGGGCTTTTCTTTCATGTGTGTGTGTGTGTGTAAGGCACATGTGTAGTCTGATGTGGTGTGATAAAGACCTGAAGACCCTTACCCCAAATTCTTGCATGACTGTTCAAATATTATTGGTGCCGTAAAATGCAAATGTCCTCACTTGGGAGCCCATCTTAATATTAGTGCGACATCTTTTTTTAAAAAAATATTTTTATGAGTATGTGTTTATGACTATGTGAGTATATGCCACGTGTGTGTGTGTGTGTGCCTGTAGGGGGCAGAAGAGAGCATTGGAGTTACAGTCATCTGTGAGTTGCCTGATGTGTAGACTGGGATCTGGACTTGGGTCCTCGGTTAGTGAAACAAGTATTCTTAAACACTGAGCCATCTCTCCAGCCCAGTAATTTATATCTTAATTGAAATAGGGGATTGGAGAAGATCTGAAATAAAGTGAAGTTGGGCTGCAGGTAAATATGTATGTTCTGTTCTACAGCTCCTCCTGTGCATCTGATAAAGGGACTGCAGAGTGGATAAATATTTCTGATGCCACAACTGACGCCATGGCCTGATGGGTGGGTAATGTAGCTCACCTCCCTCTTTCAGTTGTCTTGGAGTGAGTAGGATGGTTAAGTACTAGAAAGAATGTCCAAAAATATGCTTAATCATTTAGGATGCCTTGACCATCTATACTGTATGAGGAATTTTATCACACAATTTCACCCCGAAACATCCATGAAGCACATCTTCTCATGAAGTTCTCAAACTTATATTGGAGAGGTAAGATTTCTACTGAGCCTTGCTCTCAGAAACTGTCACAATTCTGTGTAGTTCTTAGCTGTCTAGGGATACACAAATGTTGCAGAAGGACAGAAATGGCCCCCATGGCTTCCCAAGGTCCCTTATAAAGCTAGGAAACTCACAAGACCTGGAAGGTTGACTTTATCCTGAGGCACAGTGATGTTTATTCCACAGAAGTCTAAGTCAAGTTTCTTTCCACAGTAGGCTGAGCAAATTCCTTGACTGAGTCAGCTACAAAATCATAAATGACTATGTAACTCCTTCCTGTTTTTACTTTTGAGGATAGGAAAAACTTGAAAATAGAACACTCTGTGATTTATAGATCGGAGGAAAGTTCTAACGTCTTTTTTAAGATTGTGTTTCATCCTAAAGGAAGGATAATTAATTCCTCTTCTTTTTGATGGATGTGGCCTAAATACCGAAGTCTGGACACAGGGTCACGCTTTGGCTGGGAGTGGAGCCCACGAACTCTTACAATGGGCAGGTGGTTAGATGGAGAAAGAAACTCAAAGCTGTTTTTTTGTTTGTTTGATTGATTTTTGAATGTTTTTTGAGACACTGTCTCACTATGTAGCTCTTGATGGCCTGGAACTTGCTATGTAGAACAGGCTGGCCTTGAACTCAGAGATTCACCTGCCTCTGCCTCCCAAGTGCTCAGATCGAAAGCATGCACCACCCTGCTGAGCTGAAGAACCAAAGCTATGGTGCTTCAGATCTGGACTGAGTTCCAGCTAGGACACAGTCTCACTCGGGCAGTTTTCCATTCTTCACCCCTTGATGTCATTTTTCCTCAGTGACAAACTTTAATTAGAGACCCATAACTCAGCAATTAGGAATAATGTATGTCCCTTTCCTGGGGGAAAATTCATCAAATATGCCTGGCAGAACCCTTTATCATTTTGCTAACTAGATAGAAGCTGGCAGTTCCTTTCACACTGGCGCCTTTTAAAGCACAGCAGTGTCTGCCCTGGGTTTCCATTTTGCACCAAATACTTTCTGCATTCTCATTGTCTCATTTAAAAACAAAGGAAAGACAGAAAGAAACTTTAAAGTTGCAGGAACAGGCTGTGCTGTTTGCTTGTCGTCAAATTATTCTTTCTGTCCCAGTAATAAATAGTAGCTGGTGATAAAGCCGGCCCCAGGAGTGCAGTGTGCCTGGGATTGCTTCAGAGTCATGATTAAACTCCTAAAGCATTCAAGATGTCTTCCTGCTGCCCCTCCACCTGCATCAAGATGCTCTTGCTGCCAACTCTCTATGCCACCGTGAAGTGTGTTTCTGCAGGGTTGGGGAGGGACTGACGGGCTGCTCTCAGCTTCCTGTGTGTAAAAGACTTTCTTCCAGAGAGAGAGGCAAAGAAATGAGAGAGAAAGAAATACAGCCCCTCAAATAAAACTAAACCTGCTGTGTTTGGCTTTATTAAGAAAATGTTATGCCTGTGCAAAGCCCACGCGCGTTGACTGTGTTGGTCTGCGAACTGGAACAGCATCCTTCTATAAAATCCCAGTGAAGTGGAATTCATAGAATCACCGCTCAATATTTCCTTCTGAAGTGATGAGTCATTGTGATTCAGCATCATGACTCATTCCCGACTATACCCGGAAGATTAGGACGATATTAACTATTCCCACTTCACTGTCACCTTTAAAGTCACTTTCTATCTATCAGTTCTGAGCTCAAAAAAGACACAAGTTTGTCCAAGAAACTTATATATCAGTTTCTCTACGTTTTGGTTTAAATGTGGAGAAAGGCTTTAAAGGTTTCAGATGAGAGATAAGATATTTGAAAGCTGGACTGTCATTGCAGTATCCCATAATGCTCCTAGTTACAGAAGAAACTTGGAATTGGATTGGAGAATGGGGTTGCTATGGGCACAGGAAGGAGAGAGGAGAGTGTTTAACCATTTTCTCTAAGGACCGTAGTTGTGATGCAGGGCAAGCTTCTGCAGGTGCAGAGTAAAATGCACAGAGGTCAGCTTGATCCATGTACACACCAGAAGGCTCTCAGAGCTCACCTTTCCCAAATCAAGAGATAGGGTCCTAGGAGCTAGTGCTCTGATTCCAGGATTTGAGTCTGTTGCCTCCCAACTGAGAACTGCCTCTCTGGGAATGCTAGAGCTGAAAGAACTTCTCTGTCCCTCGTGTTTCTTTCCCTGCTGACCTTGGCGGTCTCCTTATGATGTTGACATTATTTTCCTTTGAATTGTTTGGAGTTAATGAATACAGGCGGGACCCAGAGTAGAGCAGACAGTTTTCAGTGTGAGAACAATGACAAAGCTGATTCTCCAGACTCTGTAGGACTGATTCTGACTTTGGGGATGATAAAGATTCCTTGGAGAACTTTATGCGTAAAATTCACAAATGCCAGGAAGCATGTATGAAAGTTCAGATGGTTCACAGACCTCCAAAATCTCCCATCTCTGGGCTGCTTGGCTCTGGACATTTGCACCTCCAACCGTGTTGAGGCTCAAGGCTCACCTCCTCTGTGAAGCCTCCTGAGACTTTCTCACATGAATTCCTGCAAGGTCACCTGTCCACCCTCAGTCCTGATCTATATGCTAGCTTAGAATGTGAGTTTCCTCTTCCTCGGCACACCCACAGAGATACTTGCACATCTATGCTTATTGCTGCTCTAGTGACAACAACCAGGAGATGAAACTAGTGTGTGTGGTTCATATAGACTGTGGAATTTTCTGCAGCCATATATAAAAAATAAAATCACAACATTTTCAGGAAAATGGATGCAGCTGGAACCTATGATGTTAACTGAAATAATCGAGATTCAGACAGACATACCACATGTTTTCTTCTCTCATATATGGAACCTAAATTTAAGATTATATTTGTGTGTTTATATATGTGCATACGGGTCACAAAACTAGGGCGGATGATATGACGGGAAGAAAGAGGTCTTAATGGAGGTGGGAAAATGAGAAGGCATGCAGTAGGAAAAGCAGATGTCGGGACTAACGAGCAAGAGAGGGACCAGAGGGGTGGGAGGGAGCACAGGACAGGAATGAAGAGCAAAGCACAGAGACACACATGAAGATGCCAGGATGAAAACCTCACATGCTTACTAAAAGTAAATTGTTAAAAAATCTGAGTTTTCTTCTGACTTCTTGAAAAGTTTCATGCTCCTCGAGGTCACAAATGTTATTCAGTTTTGTTTGTTCACAGCACTGGGTAAGAAGCTGGATTCTGCCATGCATGCCTTATCCTTAACACACATTCCCTGACTCCGGACATACGTTTCTGATGGATGCAGCATTTTCTCTTAACATTAGAAAGCGACCCTTCAGTGGGGTGCACTGGCTCATGCTTGAAATTCTAGCACTTGGGAGACGAAGGAAGGAAGGAAGATCACTAGTTTGAAGCCTGTCTGGGCTGTGCACACTGAGACCTTGTCTGAAAAATCTGATAGAATTGAGAACCCAGACATAGGTAACACTTCTTCAACCACCTGCTTTTTGACCAAGAGGCCAAAAAACACACCATACTGGAGGGTAGACAGCATCTTCAAGAAATGGTGCTGGGAAAACTGGTTATTTATATGTTGAAGAATGAAACTTGATCCTTGACCCTCACTCTGCACAAAAGTCAATTCCAGATGGATCAAAGACCTCAGGATAGACCTGCAGCTCTGAGTCTTTTAGAGGACTAGAGTATACTTAGGATATAGGTGCAGATAAGTGCTTTCTGAAGAGGACTCTGGTAATAAAGGAAATAGACCGCTGATCAAGTAATGGAACCACATGGAATTAAACAGCTTCTGTACTTCAAAATAAACTGTTAATTGACTGAAGAGGCAGAATATAGAATGAAGAAATAATATAAATTCTGTACATCTGACAGAGGATCAGAGTCCAGAATATACAAAGAACTAAAAAACTAAACACCGAGAAAGCCAACAACCAATTAAAGAATGAACTATGGCACTGAGAATTCTTAAAAGAAGAAATACAAATGGCTAAGAAATATTTTTTTTAACATGTTCAATACAATTAGCTATCAGGGAAATGCAAATTAAAACTACTTTGAGATTTTATTTTACCCCAGTCAGAATGGCTAAGATCAAGAAAACAAATAACAGGAAATGCTGGGAGGATGTAGGGACAGGGGAACCCTTGTTTACTATTAGTAGGAGTGCAAACTGGTGCAGCCACCATGGACCTCAGTGTGGAGGTTCCTCAAAAAGGGAGAAACAGTTTACCATAGGACTCAGCTCTACTATGCCTAGGCATATACCCAGAGAACTCTACATCCTACTACAGAGATGCCTACCCATTCATGTTCACTGCTGCTCTCGTCACAACACCCAGGAAATGAAACAGCCTAGGCAGGAAGATGATCTGATGAACGGATACCTAAAATGTGGTACCCATATAGTGGAGCTTTATTTAACTGCAAAGAAAAATGAAATTTCCAGCTTAATGGGTAGAACTGGAAGTAATTATGACTGTGGTAACCCAGACCCAAAGAGCAAATGCCACCTGTTCTTCCGTATATGTGAATCCTAATCCTAGGGATGTTCAACCTTTAACACTGCAACATGACACTGTGTCTACAAATGCTGAGTCACATTCCTGGCTCTTCTGGGCTATCTGCTGGAACATGTGTTGACTCTCACACCTACCTTACTCTATACTGTTAAACTAAAGCCTTGCTGGATCACAGACATGCAATTCATTTATCAGTCTATGGCTAAATTTATATCATAATGACAGAGCCAAATACTTAAAGTTAGACCGTATAGAACTATAACAGCCAAAAATATTTGCTATATTATGCTCTTCTAAATATTTTATCTTTAGTTATGTATATGGGTGTGTGTATGCCTATGGAGGACAAGGACAACAGATCCCCTAGAACTAGAGTTACAGGCAGTTGTGAGATGCTCGAGTGCTAGGAATCAAACTCGGGGTCCTCTGTGAGACAGGGAGGTGCTTTTAACTGCTGATTTATCTCTCTAGTCCCACTACGATGTGCCTTATAGACAAGGTTTATTCACTGTGGGTTTAGAGTGTAGTCTTTTTTTTTCTAAAGCAACTCTTTCTGGTGTATTAGCTGAATTCTGGACTGTTAACAAATGTGACTGATGCCTCCGCACTGTTTGGGGATCAGAACTCCAGTCTCCTGGCAGGCTGTTCCCTGACACAGTATTAGTCTACAGGTTTGCACACACCTCCCACCCTCCCCTGCCATTGTAGCAGCAATCTGCTAAGCTCCACGTGGTCGCCTGTGTTTCCTTATGGCCTAGTCTTCAGTCATGGTCTTGTGGCTCTGAGTAGCCCCTCTCTGTACAGGACCCTTCTTGCTAAAGCCCTACGCTGCAGACTCAGCTACTTGAACACAATGTTCTGTATCGACTCAGTTCAACTTAGAGGTTCTGATTGGGTTCCAGTTCTGTCTGCTGTGGCGAGGAAATTGTCCTCAGTCAGGGAGGTGGACAATTTGGAGTTCATCTTAAAAGATTAGGGTTAGTTTCCCATTCGGGGTGTCTGTAGCCAGCTGCTTGCAAACAGTTAAAGCACATAGGTTTGTCTAGTTTTATAGTTTCTGCTGCTGGAGGACTAGCCTGGTAGTTGTTATGCCACCATGACTAGAAGTATAAATCCTTCCTGTCTTTTTAAAGCCTCAGCAACATCTTAGAGGATGATATGTCTCTTAGCCTGTGTCTCAGGGTCTCCTTCCTCCTCCAAGTCCCAGCTCCATGTGTTCTGTTGTCTTCAAATGATCAGGTTCACTCCATTGTGGTGGCATACACCTTTAATCTTAGCACTTGAGAGGCAGAGGCAGAGGCAGGCAGATCTCCGTGAGATCAAGGCCAGCCTGGTCAAGTTCCGGGCCAGCTAGGGCTACTGGGAGACCCTGTCTCAAAACAAATCAAAATAAAACTGTCAGGTTCCTTAGGAATCTGCTAATGACTTTTTATTCTCTTTCCCAGGGATATCTGTAGTTCACAGCCCATTTGCATAGAGAACTGCTCACACTAGCTGCAGGCAAAGACTGATACAACCCTTTGAGCTCCTGTAACCAGTTCCACCCACTTTTGTTCCCTCTGTTTCCTAGGATGACTCAGTACAATGTCCACACAACTTTCATTG
Organism: Eospalax fontanierii; assembly: GCA_035773235.1. NCBI lineage: Eukaryota > Metazoa > Chordata > Mammalia > Rodentia > Spalacidae > Eospalax > Eospalax fontanierii. Next base: position 52,662,001 of record CM069542.1, on the reverse strand, counting down.
CTCTGAGCTTTTAGGGTTGCACATTACAGCAACAGAAAACCACATTAATATTAACACGAATGCACATTTCCTTCAGAAGAAGAAGACTGCTTGGTTGCAGTCTTATGTGCAAAGCAATCAATTGGTAATTCAGTCAGTTCTCATCATAATAGGCCAGGGAAGACAGAAAGACAATGAGGTGGCAGATTCTTTCACATATTTTATATCTTTAATTATTGCCCCAGGCTTAAAGAGATGTATTATTAATCTTCATTTTGGATAAATGAAAAACTCAAGACGTTGAGAGATTATATCCTTTATGCTAATTTACAAAAGCCCAGAGTGCAGTCCCTAAGCCAAGGTAGGTCTGTAAGTCTCCCAGGCATCAGATGACCTCTCCAAATATATGACTCTGCTTTCTCCTTGGTGGGAAGCCAGTACACAGAGTTTCAGCCTGAAATTAGCCTGTCTGCACACAGGTGCAGAAGCCAAGAATGAAATACAAGTGTCAGTTTAAAAAGGCAAATTTCCAATCACCTTTCTTCAATCTTAAGACTAGAAGGACTGAACATCAATTAGGAACTTTTTGTCTCTGTCTTGTGTGAGGATGCCCTTTTGCAGAGGCCAGACAAGGACCTCGAGTGTCCTGCTCTATCTTTCTCCAACTTATTTACTCCAAAGATGGGGTCTCTCACTGAACCTGGAGTTACACTGGCCATCACTAAGCCCCAGAGATTCTCCCACAGTTTTGGGGTTCCAGGCTCACAAGGCTTCACCTGTTTTTTTTTTTTTTAATGTGTGTGCTGGGATCCAAATTCAGGTCCTCATGCTTGTGTAGCTAGTGCTTTTACCCACTGAGCCATCTCTCCAGACACCCCCTCCCTCCCCCACCCTCACAGTCTTGATTTAAACACAGAACTTATGTCTCATTTTCATATTAAAGCAGTAAGGTCTTGGAGAATTTAATAACTTTGCACTGACAGTAAGACAGCTAGATTTCAGTTTGTGTTTTAAACCTTTAAGTTACACTAGTACCCAACTGTATCTTTCCTAAAAGATATGATTCCCTAATGCTGGGCTTCTAAACAAAATCAGATCATTTTGTCTCTCTTTAGCTTCCAGGCCTAAATCTCTTTTTCTCAGACAACAGAAAAGGTTTTCAAATACATGGCTCAAATCCAGTTTTAAATTCTCTCTATAAACATGAGGAAACCCAGTTCTTATTTTTCCAGGACTGCTAGGGTTAAAACAGCTTTGATCCCAGGGAAGGGTGGTCAGATGTTCGTTACTGTGTGGCAGATAACATGGGGTGGGCTATTTAATTCCATCTGCTGGGTGGGGCATGCTAATCCCCAATAAAACCTTCACCTATTATGGAACCAAGTGTCCACTTGCACTCCAGAGGTGCCCCCAGTCCTTCCTGTACGCTGTTCTTTGCATTAAAAAGACTAGGTTAAACTGGAAGGGGTGGGTTTGTGTGGACACAGTGAGAATAACATGCCCGGTGGGTCTCAAAGAGCACCTTTCTTTGCTCACACTGGACTCAGAAAGGGCAGGCACGGTCGGACCGAGGGTCAGGCTTAGGGCTGTGGCAGTCTTTGTCTCTAGAAAGTACCACACGAAGGGTATTACCCCACCCTGGATGCTGTCTCTCTGACCTGAGAAGTTGCCAAAGGATTCATCGAGAAAAAAACCCCTCAAAGTTCCTTAAAAGCCAGCACTAACGGGAAAGAGGCTCACGAATGATCATGAGTGGGTGGATGTGCGGTTTTGTGGTTGTTATGTGGGGAGTATGGTTGTGGTATGTGTGTATGGTGTCATGTGTGCGTAAGGTTGCATATAGGTGTATGGCTGTGCGGGTGTTTGATTCTGTGTGTGTTAGGTGGTGGTGAACTGGGCACAGACCCGCAGAATCCCCAGCTGGGGACTGCAGCATTTTGCACAAAAACAGTTCAGGGCGGGGCAGGCATCTGCTGCACTAACTCGAACCCCATGGTGACAGGGACTAAGACAGGTGTGGCGGAAGAATCACAGGAGCAGTTTTAAAAACTGACAGGGTCCACTCCTAGCCAGAGCCGGGAAACTGGGGCCAGACCACGAGGGACCCTCTCCCCAGAGCCGCACCCTTCCCCAGGGGTAAAGACCCGGCTGGAGCTCCAGCCCTCTGGCGTGGGAAGCCTGGGGCGGGACGCGGAGCCCAGGGCTGCAGAGGATGCGGCAGCCGCAGCGCAGTGGGAGAAGGAATGACTCAGCCTGGCCCTGCAACACGCAGTGCGGGATGGGGACAGACGCCGCCGAGTCCCAGCTCCCGGGCGCCAGGAGCCAACCCTGAGTCTGTTTCCATCGGTCAAGGGACGTCCCTTCCTCTCTCAGCCCTAGCGCATCTTCCCGGGTCGCCCAGGAGTCTGCGCCCCTAAAAGTCTGGTCTATGCGGTTCCAGCGCACCCCACCAAGGGCATCTCGCTCTGTTCTAGCCCGTGCCCCCGGGTCACCAGGACAGTACGGTGCCGTTGTCCCCTTTGTCCAAGCATTGCCCCTCGCTCCTGCAGTCAATGCCGCCCTTCCCCCTACCCGCCTGCTCTCGGCACTGTGTGCGTGTGTGCGTGTGTGTGTGTGTGTGTGTGTGTGTGTTTTAAAGAAAAGTTACCGTATTGAACTTGAGCCTTAGGAACACTGCAACCCCCCGCGCTGGGGTGTCAACGCCAAGGACAGAGTGTAAGGCCAAGTCGTCCTGCCCTCATCAGTCCGTGCAGTAACTTTGGGAGCACTAACTGCAGGCGACGCCCTAGAAGGCACTCGCTGTCCGCGCTGCTCTGTGTCACCAGCAGGGGCGCTGTCGGAGCGACTAGGTGAGGCACAAAGGAGAGACTTCACCGTGATTTAAGTAGGGTTGGGTCCATGCTTTCTTGCAAAAAATGCAAGCATTCAGGCACCTCGTGAATTCTTTGCATACCTGCATGGGTTAGGGGAAGAGGGTACCAGAAAAAACTATCCCAAATTAAGGCCTGGGAAACACGTGTCTCCCGAGTCGTTAGTTCTTTCACAAAAAGGTGTCACAGATACAAAAAAAAAAAAAAAAAAAAAAAAAAAAAAAGAACACTTCTAAATCATGCTTCTTCGCTCTCCTTAAACATTGACTTTCAGGGTTTACCAAACATTTAGAGAAAACGGCCATGGATTTCTCTGCTATTAGTATTGCTACTGATTCTCTGGGCTTGCTGTTCTCTCTTGGGATCGGGTTCCACGCTAAGGTTTGCTTTTGCCACTTTCAGGTAAAGCCCAGTGAGGAAAAGGTCATCTGTTTATTCATTCTTAAATACACTAGGCTCTCCTTTCACAACCCATGCCTCTGGCTCCCTTCTAGCATAGAAACCTGACTTTGTCCCTTTCTTTCACTGCTTGGCAATTTGTGGCTCTACTATTCTTACTTGGTTTCCGCCTTGAACCGGTTAACCGCAGCCTCTTCTTTGCCGTGTCCCCACAGAAAGGTTGCCTCATGACATAGCAGGACCATAAACTAAATGGGTATCAGTGACACAGCAGAATCTCAGAGACTCTTAATGAGGCTTCGTTTTATCCTCTGGCCAGACCCAGGATGAGATAATGTCTCTGGTGGAGATGGACTTGGGCTGTAACCTGTTAATGGCCAGAGCAGTCACAGACCTCTTTGTGGACTGTCCCTGGCACAACTTTGATATATGTGGGGGTCGGCTGTCTACTTTCTCCTGCTGCGGCTTGGATCTGGAGGTCAAGGATTTGAGAACAGTACAGTCAAGTAAAATCTGACCCCACAGTGCACACACAACTCAGATGAGGGCAGGCAGGCAGGCCAGGGCTATGCAGTAAGAACAAAGGCAGTGCAGAAAAGACCCCTTTCTTCTCTGTTAGATGTGCATGGAGACCCCACCCTCGGAGAACCATCTCCTTTCTTCAACAGGAAACTGAGGCACAGAGAAGTTGAGGTGTGTGCAACTCCAGGCCAAGTATGATTCTCTGTGTCATGTCTCTGCTACACTTCGTAGTTTCCTTTTCCACTTCCTGTGTGTGTGTGTGTGTGTGTGTGTGTGTGCACCTGCATGTCAGTGCACATGGAAGCCAGAGGCCAATTTCAGGTGTTCCTTTATCACACTCCACCTTATTTTTTGAGATGGTGTCTCTCATTGGACCTGGAACTCACTGATTTGGCTAGACTGGCTGGCCGGAAAATCCCAGGGGTACCCCTGCCTCCATTCCCCAGCACTGGGGTTACAGGTGTACGTCACTGCACCTCGCTTTTTACATGGGTGCCGGGGATCTGAACTCAGATCCTCATGCTTGCATGGCAAACACTTTACCAATCAAGTATCTCTTTAGCCGCCAGAGCTTCCTGGGGATCCCCCTTCTGAATGCATACATACAGAATGAGAGTGAGAGAACGGGAGAGCAAGAAAGCAAGAATGAGAGAGAGAGAGGGAGGGAGGGAGAGGGAGAGCGCCCTTCCTCTTTGTTTGGGAACACTGACATACTAACACCTTTATCTCTACATGAATTCTTTTTAGTATCATGCGTTAGTAAGGTTAGTTAATAAGGAAGAAGAGTCTCAGAGTTTCATGGAGCATTGAAAGGTTTAAAAAAAAAGTATGGCAGTGGAATCCCTTGGGATCCAGTTGACACATGGTGAACACTGGGGCTAGGAGGGAGGAGGAGAGGCAGGGAGGCAGGCAGGAGGTTGAGGCATGGCATCCCACCTGGTGTGGAAGAGGAATGCAGAAGCCCTCGATGGAGGTCTGCATGTAGTTCAAGTGCTTGCTTTACATACCCTGAGATGGATGGTTTATGACCTGTCAGCCACTTTGTCTCCCTTTTCGCTGACTCCTACTTGTGTCGGGGAGTGGGTGGAATTAGGCAGCAGGGAGTTTCACACTCAGGAAAACACCCTTCCCTCTCAATTTAAGTTGTCCAAGTGCCTGACATTTTAATCCATCTAAAAGCTCTTTTCATAACCGAGGCAGGTGCAGACCATCACTGTCAGCTGTTAGGCAGTGAGCTAAGCAAGCGGACACTGCCAGAATAAATGTGGTTGATCTTGGAGCTTTGGACCAGGGAGCTGGGCAAGGCATCTGCAAGGGGCCGACAGGAAGATGGTAGTGTGTATAGGGGGTAGAGTTCTGAATTTTAATGCTGACTTTTTCTCAGCAATTTGCCTGGTCCCCAATGCATGCTTACACAATTTCAGTGAGTCTGAATTTTATGAGCCATAAGGCCTAGCCTCTCGAATGCACAGCTTTATGGGACCAGAAGGAACTAGGGGCAATTGGTATACAACCTAAGAAAGATGGTCACTCGGGTCGCTGCTGAGTATCCCTTTTAAAACAAGAAGCATAAAGACATTGTGCCAATAATTCACTGGGACTTATAACCCATAGATATCACTGCCTAGTCCCTATTTATCTTGTGATGTCACCCCTCTGGCTAAACTAATATATTTGTTCCTGAAAAGATGTCTTTGAATTTACCTTAGTTTTTCCTCTTTCAGTGTGTGGGTTACACAGAAGCAAATTTAATGCACAAGTTTAATAAGTTTAATATAGTCATTCACATTGTTTAGATTTGGTTTGGACAGTTAAATATGAAAGGGATTTGATGATAATGTGCTTTCAAACACAGAATGAGGCTCTCAGAACAATTAACCACGGAAGTTTCAGAAAGAATATGAAGGAATGAATATGAAGGGTCATTAAGAACAGTGCAAAGAGGGAGCATTCGAATGATCGAAACCCTTCTGTATACTCCTATTTCTAGTAAAATGCTACTTTTAAGAAATACAAGATTAAAAGATTGCATTTTATTTCTAATTATGTGTATTAGTATGGACATGTATGAGTGTAAATGCCTATGGCCTGGAGAGGAAGCCAGATCCCCTGGAGTTACAGGAGGTTGTGAAATGCCCTGCCTGGGTGCTGGGAACTGAACTTAGATCCTCTGAAAGAGCAATGGCTCTTCACCTCTTCACCCCTGAGCCATCTCTCTAGCCCTGAAATAAAAGATTTTAATCAAGAAGTTTAATTAAGGATCTCAGATAACCTATTAATTAAAAGGAAAAACACAAACCACTTAGTATGTTAGAGAGAGCTTTTCTCTTTCCTATTAAATCTTATATAGCAAATTGTCAATTTGGTTTTAATTCATTCTAAAAAGATGAAATATTACATTGGAATGGATTGAGGCAATTTGTGAAGTACTGACTTTTTAAAAGTACCCTGGTTCTCTCTTCTCCTGCCTCTTCTTCCCATACATTTTATTCTCCTCACTCAGCCAAGGCTTTGTAAAGGAAAGAGTATGATATCCACTGCTGATCCCTTAGTGGGGATGTGCATTGAAATATAAACTACCAGGGATGGCGGCCTTCCAAGACACATTTGAAATGTGTGACAGTTTGAAACAAACAGATTTGGAGCTAGTATACAGAGTATTCTGAAAATAAGGGATAGAAGGCATTCTGGGGGCAGAAACTCCTGGATGACTTTGGAAACTATCTCGTGAGAGCACTCTCCAAGTTACTGAGTTATGGCACATCTCCTGACAAGTTACTGCAGGTTGGACTTCCTTAATCCCCAAATCCCAAATCCAGAATGTTCCAAAATCCAAGACCTTTTGAGTGTCCACAAGTGGAAAATTCCATACCATACAACTTCACAACTTGCACAAAATTGTTAAAAAATATCATAGGAAGTTACTTTCAGACTATGTAAGGTGTAGATGACACATACAGAAGTCCATGTTTCGACTTAGGCACCATTTGAAAGAGACATTATTTTTATGTAAATATCTCAAAAAAATCTGGAATCCAAAACACTTCTGGCCCTAAGTATTTCTAATAAGAGACTTTCATCATTTAAACAGCTAGCTCAGGTACTAGTTAGGCTTTGATGAAGGAATTCTCAGTATGTCATTAGTTGTTTGAGTTTGGGCAAGATTCTACCTTCTCACTGAGACAGGGCACCCTCATTGGTCCTGACCTCACACAGGCTGGAAGGAAGAGATCCAGCATGCCTATATGGCACAGGTCTGGGGCAGAGGTTAGCCATCAGGAAATGTGAACTTCATTCTTCTGTGACAGGTAGACATAAATCTATGAGTTAGGACACCAGGTTTTTGTACAAACGTTATTTCTAATTTTTGCTCAGAGTATTTCTTTAAAACTTTTCTTCTTCAAGCTATTTCAGATCATTTGGCAAACATATCACCCCAGTCTTCCAGTTCTGTGCTATTACTGGCAGAAAATTCACCCCAGGGAAGGACCTAAAATATACTTAAGAAGAGTCCCAATCTCCATAGATTTGAATTTATAGTTCTATAGCTGCCATCACTTAACTCCCCTCCCTCAGCCTCAGATTCAACACACTGTAATTGGATGTCTTTTATGGAGGCTCTTCATTAGAAACCATCCCTCCTTTAATGGCAGTAATGTCTTACTCTTATAAATGAGGAATCCACAGTTTTAAAAGGCAAGGCCCCTTGTTTAAAATCACACAGTTCTCTGCTAGCTAACAGAGGATTTAAATGTAGAAAAAAATTCTTTTGTAATTAATTTTAGTAATTAAGTTAGAATACAAAATAACAGGTTTCATTTTGACATGTTTATACCATGAAAACATTCTTGAAATTTAGACCTGATATTTCTTTGTTTAGGATTCTCTTGAAAAAGCAGCTTTCATTTTAGAACAATGGGGAGTTTTTCATCTCTTAGTTTTAAAAAGATAAAAATGATCTTGCCTCCCATCCCTCCTTGGCCAAGCCTGAGAGAGATCAAGCCTGAATCCTGAATCATATCAAATTGGCTCAGATGGTCTGAGTCTAATTCATATGCCTACTGATGGTATGAAGTTACCCACAGGGAGGAACTGAGAGAGAATGTGCACTGGGCAGGCTGAATGAGTTCTGTTGAGCTACAAACATAGGAAGGGAGGACTTTCTCTCTCTCTCTCTCTCTCTCTCTCTCTCTCTCTCTCAATGAAATCACTTTAATCAAGTCACAAATAGAAACATTACACAGCTGGCTTAAGGAAGCCACTCAAATCTTGCCCAGCCCCACAGTTTGCATCTCAGTGAACTTCTGTACAGTTGTGGCCATTCTGAAGCCACGAAGCTTCACTTAACAGTTTACCCTTTGACTGTCAATTACATTTTAATTCACTTATCCACCACAAAAGAGAACAGGCTCCGATGGGCTTGAAACTAGAAAATAGTGTCATACCCTTTTTATAACTTGTGTTCTTTACATACATCCTTCCTTGCTCATCATATAACATTGCTCTTTCATGGTCTTGTTTTTAAATGTTATTACTACACCTACATTTACAATTGTTTACATACATACATATATGTGTATATAAACCTGTTTGCCTAGATACATGTATACATTATAGGTTAGGAGTCACATAGGAGAGGAAGCATTCTGTCTTTCTTCTTAATATTATGCTTTCCAAGTCCACCCATTATCCTGCACATTTTGTGATTTCATTTCCTTTACATATTCAAAATGGAATATTCAGCTGTAAAGGGGAGAATATTTCCAAGCTTTTTTCAGGGTGGGTAAACTGGGTCTGCACACTTCATCATAACAATTTCCAGATGTTAGCAATCAAGGCAGGAATAGTACAAAAGAACAAACTAGATTCATGCAGAGAGAGCTAGAGAGAGAGAGAGGAGAGGGACACACACAGAGAGAAACAGAGAGACAAAGACAGAGCTAGAGATAGAGGGGAGAGAGACACAGAGAGAAACAGAGACACACAGAGAGTGACAGACACAGAGTTTCTCTATAAAGTAGTCATAGAAATATATCTTATCTCAGCATGAGGAAAGAATGCTACATGTAAAAGCAATAAGTAAATAATAATACGTGAGCATTTGGAAACTAACTGCTGCCAAGGGGTATGACACACTTGAGTGGAAAGTGGCGAGACATTAACAGTGCCACAGGGATCAAGAGAAAAGACACCATGAATGCTGCTTCACAGCAAAATGAGGGTGGGTGGGTGCTGGAGAGATCGCTCAGTGCTTCAGAGTGCTCACTGTTCTTTCAGAGGACCTGAGTTAGGTCCCATGAGGCTGCTCACAACCACTTGTAACTCCAGCTGCAGGGGATCTGACACCCTCTTCTGGCCTCAATGGGCATTGCACTCATATCGTGCACAAACCCACTGACATACATGTATACTCACAATTAAAAATAAAGAGACAAACAACAGCAGAAAAGACGAAAAGTGGGGAGATGTCTCAGCAGGTAGACATGTTTGCCGTGTAAAGCTGATGGTCCTTGGGACTCACTTAAAGGTGGAAGGAGTGACCTGACTCCATAAAGTTGTCCTCTGACCTCCACATGTACACCAAGGCATATGTGGGCACAAAAGCCTATATCACATTCCCACACACAAATAATAAAAATGTAAACAAAAGACAATGATCAAGAAATTGAAGAGTCAAGGTAAACAATTTGGCTCATTATTATCAAAAAACCTCACGTTAAAGCAGTGTCAATCACGAAATATAGATTTGCATAATGTGGCTCAGTGTTAGTGATTCAGGCTTTCCCCCCACTCTACTGGAAGCAGTATGAACGTAAAAATCATCCATGTTCAGGGAATAAAATGAATTCTAAGGATACAGCTTAAGGAACTATAACAACATGGGACAAAAATATGTGTATATGTCATGCCTTATGTATGTTAATAAGGAATCTGGAATCTGTTTTTCTCATCCAACTGGACAAGATAAATACATATGATTGATATGTATGAATTAATATTAAGCAGCCTTTCAAATGAGCAGTGGATATTTAATGACTTAGAAACATGATTTTCAAATATACAACATTAAATTAGAATGCAGGATAAAATATTACATAAGGCATGATCCCACATTAGATGGGGTTTTATATAAACATAATATGCAATGAAAACTTGCTAAATGAATATGCCAAGATGGTAACAGAAATTTTTATATGCAGTAGGGTTTTTACTTAAAAAATACTTTTTAGTACTAGATATGTGGTTTTTTAAAAAACTCATTATGTAGGTGAGGGTGACCTTGAACCTCTGATTCTCCTGCCTCCATCTCGCCAGGGATTATGCCTCATTTTATGCAGTGCTGGGAATCAAACCCAGGGCTTTATGCATGTTAGGCAAGCACGCTACCAACTGAGCTTCATCCTCAGTCCTAGACACATGACTATTAGCCATCTGCAGCTGCTTCTTCCGTTTCCCCAAACTTGCACGGGTTGGAAAGAAAATGATCCCAGGAGAATTCATCAGGATCATTTACTCAGTTTTTGTTTTGCCTTTTAGAGACAGGGCCTCGCTCAGTCGTCCTGGCTGGTCTGTAACTGACTATGTAGACCAGGCTAGCCTTTAATGCACAGACATCTACCTGCCTCTGCCTCTGGAATGCTAGGATTAAAGGTGTGTACCACCATACCTGGCTCATTCAGTCTTTATTAGACATTTGCAGTCAGGTGGCGCCAAACTATTCAGTGGGATGTTTATGTGCTTGAAGTTTTTAGCAGAGCTTGCTCACAGGACCATTGGCGATGGCTCAGTACAGAGGGCTCCTCCGGGGAGCCAGTCCTAGCACTGTACACAGGACAGACTGTCTGCTGTCATTAACGCTGTAACACACATGCTCCTGTGATTAGGTGCTGTGCGGTTTCCTTGCCTTCCGTCCCACAGGCTGCCCCATTTGCTCACTGGACACTGACCCACAGGCTGTGATATCACTGTCTGTCAGGAATGCCACGGAAAACTGACAGAACACCGTCTACACAAAACACATCTGTGATTGATATAAAACTCCTGCACTGTGTCATCTCCTGAGAACCAGCCTTGCAAATGTTGGCCTAGAAAAATACTGTCTTTGTTGGGAAAATGGGAATATAATGTCTGTCTCTCCTCTTTCTACTCAAACCCTCGGTTTCAATATCATGCAGATGGATGGAAACAGCAGGGGCTCAGATATAATTACCTTATAAATAATGAATAAGGCACTATTATTATTATTACTTAAAAAATCCCATTTTGGAATGAGTCTCTTGATAGTTGCTGAAGCTTAATTTAGCTAAATAACTATTCTGCATTAGCTTATGTGGCCCATTATTTTTAGGCTCAAAAGATATTTCCAGATGTACTGTGACAAGGGTGATTTATCACTGTTGCGGGGGAGGGGTGCATGCCAGGGATGTATCTGGGTTTATTACTTTCCATTGAGACTGTGGCAAAATTAGTACAGTACTGTATTATCCCATAGAAGACACTGTGTAATTCTGCTCAATGCTATCTGCATTTGCAGAGTCCAAGTTCTATATAACCCCCGCTTTAAAAATACTTGATAAGTTACAATGTTGGGTAGATAGGCAGGTAGGTAGGTAGACAGAATAGACTCAGCTTTGCAAATACTTTTAATTGATCTTGATGTGTGTGTGCATTCAAAGAAAGCCTACAAAAATGAACTATGAATAATTCTGAGTGAAGATTTACAAAAACAATGATATTGCCTTCTACGTTGTCTACTATAGAAATATATAACTACTATAATCAGGAAAGAAATAATTGCATGTCTTTTTGAGGTCTCTGTCCTGTTCTCTCAAAATGCATTAACAGGCATTTCCATGCTGTGCAGTGGGACCTCAGGGTGGTGACCTGGCCCCACATATCATCAAAAAATAATTGACTGAAAATGCAGTTCTTAGAGTTTCATCCTATCCACTCTGGCCCCTGAGACTTGCTGTGGGGGAAGCACCTAACAGTCTACCCTAGGCAATCTAGAAGATTCCTTTCTAAGGAAGAGGAACCTACACAGTGTATGTGTAGCCAGAAGCTGCAGAGCTTACCGGAATCTAAGCAAGTGACACAGAGATGCCACGTGTTCTCAGAAGTGTCTTTAGCCCTACTCTACAGAAGGTGTATTCCTGTGCTGAAAATCCCCAACTCTCTGCTTCCACATTGCCCATGACCTCCTAGGCAGAAAGCTTAGAGCGGCTCTCCGTGACCTTCTAATGTGATTGACAGGCCGCATTTCCCTTTGCTCAGATTGTTCCAGCATTTATAAAGTGTTTTTTTTCCCCATGTAACCCATGTTAGGCTCAAAGTCACCACGTAGCTGAGAACGGCCTTGAACTTCTGTTCCTCGTTGCCTCTCTCTTTAGTGCTGAAAGTATCGGTGTGGGTTCAATCTCAGTTTACAGGGCGCTGACATTGAACCCAGGCCATCATGCATGCTAGGCAAATACTCTAGCAGCTAAGCTACATCCCCAGCTCCTGTGTGAATCTTTTGTTCGTCAGTAGCTCCTAGGATCAGACCCGATTCTGATACGTGGTCATGAGGGTATCTGGAGAAATGTCTAGTCCTCAATCAACTGTAAAGATGGTCCGTCCTTTTTTTTTATCTTGTTAACTCATGGAATTCCAGAACAGCCCTGCCTCATAAGTGCATTTTGCTCCAGTCTTCCAAAATGATACCCCAAGCCTCTTTAGAGTCCTCCTTGAAGCCTGTCTGGAACCTCACATGGTAAGCTCGTCCCCCATGAGGAATTGACCTCTAAAGCTCAGAGTCTAGGCTTCTGTTTTCTGTCAGAATCATCATTTTGTTGGCACCAACTTTAAGGACATTATCCCTTCTTTTGGCTATAAAAAGCCTTGTTCCTGACACTTCTTCATAAAATTGGCATCTAGACAGCAGCCCCCAGAGCCGCCTTTCCCACATTTTCACTAAGTTACTCATTCACTTAGAAGGTGAAAATAGACCACTCTCAAAATCAGCATGGACGCTCAGCCTAATGCTAGGATCCGGGAGAGCAGCGAGGGCAGTGCCCTCCTGCCTTGTCTCGCTCTGCCCTTGTGTTACACTGCAGGGTGATTTGCATACTGAAATATACCTATTCTGCAGAAATAAATGAATATAGCGCAATGTGATCGTATGCCAGCCCAAAACGGTTTAACTTGATGAAATGTTTCTTAAGTTCATCTGGAAGAATAGTACTTGAAAAGGACTAAAAACATTTTGGAAAAAGGAAAATAGTGATAAGTCCTTACTATTAAATACTGGGAGTCAGTTAGAGAGAGTATGTGACCACACAGATACAGATTGTTGTGGAGAACGTTTTGTATCGATCAGATCAAAGTGGTGACGTGAAGCAGCACAGCCGAAAGCGGACTGTTCAATGATTGCTGAGAGATGACTGGCTTGCTGTGTATTTTCAAAATTAGAAGGAACAAAATTTCTATAAGAAACTGTAAGTTAACCGTGATGGGGCATAGGGATGCAGAGGGACCTTCCAAACTTCAAGGCCAAGGTCACAAGGAGAATGATGTGTCTAAGTACAGAACAGATTTTAAGCTGTCATTGAAAAACTCTCTCTTTGAGTATAGTTCAAAGGAAAACTGAGCCAAGATTGGCCCATCTGTAATGGACATACACTTGCAAAGTATATTTTAAAAACAAAATGTGAGTTGCTGGGAAGATGACTCAGTGGTTAAGAGCACTTGCTGCTCTTGCAGAGGATCTGGGTTCAGTTCCCATGGAACTGAAGCTCACAATGGCTTCTAACTCCAGTTCCAGGAGATCCAACACCCACTTCTGGTCTTTGTTGGCAACTGCACCATGTGGTGCTCATATATAGACTTGGGTACACACATACACATACATAAAAATAAAAAGAAATCTTTAAATTATGGTAGTAGCAAGAGCAGAACTTGAGATGCAGTGGGGTGGGGGGTGGTGCGGTGTGCTAGGTTTATAATTAGGACAGTGAGTATTCCTGGAGTCACAGAAAGCAGCTGAGGCGTGAGCAAGGGCACATCATTATATCACTCACCTGGGCATGTGATATGCTCTACCTGCCGATGGAGCATGTGTCACAATAGGATGGTTTTTATCCTTGCCATGGAGAACTGTCTTTTGAGGGACCTCAGGCAAAAACACCATATCTTGAAGCCTCTCTATGAAGCTGATACTACACAGTCTGGATGGAGTTTGGGAATCCAAGCTGTAACACAGCCATGGAATTTCATAATCACAATGTTGGCTGTCATGGATGGGCCCCTTACCACGTGCTTAGTGCTGTGCTGCATGCTGGGTGTACTGCTGATTAATCAGCTCCCTCTGAACCAGACAATGTAGAGACAAAAGCTCATAGGTTTGATGTCCTAACGCAGTGGCACACAAGGGTAGACAGGAGAGGCTGACATTGAGTCAGGCAGGCTGCCTGCAGAGCGATCTGCAGTTCTCCCATCAGCATGCTGCAGTCCCTGCTGTGAAAGGCCCTGGACAGTGGGTCAGGACACTGGTATCGCTCAGCTTGGCAGAGGAGTGGGGAAGTGCATTAAACAGAGAAATCTGTCAAAATTCTTTTTCTAATTGAATTCTTTGGTGATGCAATATTTTATTCCTACATCTGCGCGTATGGAAACTATGTGTTTGGTTCCAGTAGATCTTTCACACCATATTAGTTCAAGTGACAGCTTTCATGTTTTAAGGCACTCAAGGAGAAAACCAGTCCAAGATTCTTGCTAAATTTTTTTTTCTTCAGGGATCCCCAGGAGTCTTTGTGAGCAAAGTCTACTGAATTACCTACCTGTCTAATCTCATTTTTTTGAGAATGGAACTACTCTAAACAATTCCTCAGAATGAAAGGTCAAGGACAGTGAAAAGCCTAAGCTGAGGAGACACGCTCTCCTCTTTACAATACCCTCCCTTGCTTGAAGCAGGAGCAGAACAAAATGTGTATTAAGGAGTGGACAGGCCCTGTTAAGCAATGTCCATCAAACATTCCCTGGCACCTGTCCCAGCTAAGGTGTGTCACCTGCCCAACCCTCTGACGTTGAGAGGGGCAGTCTGAGACAGGACCACAGAGGTAAGCCAACCTTGGCCACATGTTCAGATCAGAGCCAATCTGGGATGAGTGGCTAGAATGGAGTTCTTTGGTGAGCCTTCTTTGTCTTGGGTCCTGGAGTGACGGGCAGGGGCTGCACAAAGGACAGAGCTAAGATTTCTTCACAAGGAAGTCAGCTCATGCAGGCCAGCTGGAAGAAGAGGTCTGCATTGGTGCCGTGAGGCCAGGAGGGCCTGTTATTTCAATCTACTGATGTTCTCAGTTGCTAGTTTGGCTCTCAGTATCTATCCCGGTTCACTGAGAAAGAAAGGGGGCTTGGAAGTTGGCTTACATGTGGCTAATAGGGAGAAAGAATCCAGGATGAAGGAGGGGCTGGAAGACAGATAAGACTCGGTAGGAGCAAGCTGGTGCCATGGGGTTACCCTCCACTGCCCTGGAAACCACATGCACCATAACAAAAATGAGCCTGAGACATAAATTATAAAGAGGACACTGATTAAGAACTCCAGGTGAGTTTTGTACATTCAGGAAAAAGCAAATTCATTTGCTAAGGCAGTATTGCCCCCTAGTTAACGTAGAGATAGATATTAACAATCCAGTTAGAAGCTGATTTTTACATTGAAATCATTTTGAAGCATTAGTGATTCTGCCCCATGCTAGAGTACCAGTAAAAGATAAAAATGAAATTCAAGCTGTAATGTCTGCATTGATATAAAATTCCTCTGAAAGTTGATGCAGGAACTGTCACCCTGGAGAACTTTTAAAGGGAGGCTAGAGGATCATTTTCTTCACTATGTAAATTAAGTGACACTAAAAAGCCATCTTTACCTTACCCCCAGAAGTCTCCCCTATTACAGTCAAATACCTAGGAGCCTGCTGCTAACTGTTTTGTCTTTGAGAATGTTCCTCCACGAACTCTGGTTTTTCAAAAAGAAGGTGTCTCTGGAAGTGGTCAACATTAGAACAACCTAGAGCTGGAATTCATACTGCATTGTATGGCTTTTACCACTAGAGGGTGCTCTTGTGGTTTCCCTAACTCTGGAAACAAGTGTCTTCTTCTAGAAAAGAACATTGACAGTGCTTTTAGATAAAGCCTAGAAAATTTCTTTAAAAAACCCAGCTACTTACTTGGCTCTCTCTTTTTCTTTTTCACATTTATTTATTTGAAGGGGTGGTGGTATATGCATGCCAAAGCGTGCTGTGTGTCCAGAGGACAACTTGGGTGAATCAGTTCTCTCCTTCCATCACGTGAATTGTGGGGATTGAACTTAGGTCATCGGGTTTGGAGGCAGTCACCTTTACCCACTGAGTCATCTCGCTGCCTCTCAACTAGCTCTTAATAAGCAGCGTATGATATAAAAAAATAGAAAACCATACAAATTAATCCAATACAGTGATGGTGTAGTGTCCTTGACCGCAGAGGCTGAGACAGATGGGCTGCTTGAGCCCATATATCCCAGGACAGTCTGGGAAGCACAGTGAGATCCTGTCTCAAAAAAAAATTAAACACGATAAAATAAAATAATTAAAATACACCACCATCCCCATAGTATAGCAGATTCAAGCAAAGGCATTTCAGTTCTGTGCTTCCTAAAGCTATGATAAGATCCATGTTCAGAGCCTTACATAAATTACCTGGATAGTCTATGGCAGGTTTGACGTAACTGAGACCTCAGAGGCTAACATCTTAACTCTCACAAATTTGCCTAGAATCTCAGCTCTTCAAAGCCATCATCATGGAGCTTGAAACGAGCTAATAGGTGCGTACTTGAGTTAAACTGTCCTCAGTTCACTTAATGAGCCTGCTTTCTGAATTTTTTTCTTTTTTTCTGAAACCAAGGTGATATCAAAAACTCAGCTGCTCAGTGGATCTCTTGATTCCTGGGTGACACGAATGCTTGATCCAGCAGGATAATTCCTGAGGTTGGCAACTACCCAGCTTCAGGAAAAATCCACAAGCTGTGGGGAAGTGTGAATACGAGCACAGCACAAAGACCTCTCAATTCCATTTGGGAAGTTGATAGGCTTGGATCCAGTATCTATGTCTTGTAATTAAAACAAACCCAGAATGATGCATAATACATAAAGAAAGCAAAGGAATCAAATAAGGGGCTAGAGGGGTGGCTTGGCGGTTAACAGCATGGCTCCTTTTGCACTGGACCTGGGTTGGGTTCTGGTTCCCAGCATCCACATGGAGGCTAACAACTGTCTGTAACCCTAGTTCCAAGAGATCTATGCCCCTTCTTCTGGCTTCTATGGGTATTGCATGCATACGGTGCACATCTATGCATGGAGGCAAAACACTCATACTCGTAAAACAAAAATAAACAAACCCCAAAATAAAAACGACTTTGAAAATAAAACAAATGACTCCATGAAACAGGAATTGCCTAAGGTTATTCTCAAGATTAAAAAAAAAAAAAACCAGACCACAATCATTACCTTCTTCAACGCCCACCAGCCAAGGAATTAGATGCATTTGATTCTGCTTATGGATAGAAACAGAAAATTCAGGAACTTGTTTGTTCCAGTCCTTCTAGAAGCTACTTATGCTGTAGAACTGACACGCAGAGTTGCTTACCATGAGCATTTGAAGCCCCTGGTCCTTTCTACCTCCCACAACTAACCACATGGGGGCGAACACTGAGGAAACAAAGCAAACGGTAACAGGAAGCCACTGCCTGAGTGACAGAGGTAGGGAGAGGGGAGGGGTGGGGTGGGGTGGGATGGAGTGGGGTGGGGAGAAGGTTGGGAGAGGGGTGGGGGAGGGGGGTGGAGAGGGGTGGGGCAAAGGGTGGGGGACACTGAAGGGCAACACTAACCTTAAATCTTTCTGTTAAATTTCAGTCGCTAAGTAATAGAAATGCATTTTGAAATTTCAAAACAGTAGAAAGGAAACTTGGCCAATTCGAGAAAGTAAGAGAAGCAGGTTCCATGGAAGGATTTAAAAACGATAGAAATAATACTAGCTACATCCTAAGTACATCAAGTCTGAACATACTAACACACATACATATATACAAAGTCGAAAAACTACACAATGGCCACAGTCTTTTAACACCTGCCTCACAGTCATTAATTTTTTTGTGAAAACATCCAGTTGCCAAGGTTAGTCTTATCCACATGTGTAAGATACCATGTATTCTAGTTTGCTTTCAACTGCTGTGATAAAAACATTGACAACAAACAACTTGGGAGGAAAGGGATTATTTTCTCTTACCTCTCCCGGGACGCAGCTCATCTCTGACGGAAGTCAGGGCAGGAACTGGAACACAGATCGCGGATGATCGCTGCTTACTGCTGCTCCCCTGTCCTGTGCTCAGCCTGCTTTTTATATAACACAGACCACCTGCCCGGGGTGGTACTGCCCACTGTGGGCTGGCCTTCCCGCATTACCCAACAATCAAGAAAATGCCCCTCAGGCCAGCCCAATGGAGGAAATCCCTTAATTGCAGTTCCCTCTAACCAGATGTGTCAAATTGACAACTGAAGGTATCCAGCACACCACGTTCATCAAATACTGAGTTTACAAACTCTTCTCACGTGTGGCATGGCTTCCTGTGTAGATGTGAACAAACCCACAGCAGATCACAGAAACCATTGCACTGGAGTTTTAGCTTAGTGACCTGGGCTCCTCACAGAAGCAGAGCAGACTCCGCTATGAGTTTTGTGCCACAATTTAAATTTTAAAAAGAGTACACACAAGTAAACAGTCAAAAAGAAGGCACACCTACCAGTAAAACAAGAACATGAGATTAATGGAAGAATATCCCCAACACCAACGATCTTAAGTTGATAGAACTGAAAACTTACAATGTACAGTTGCTTGTGAAAGTGTGGCACTATTGACTATTGACTCAAGATGTGGCAGAGAACCTAATGGTGCTACAATCATAAATAGATTTTCAGTAGTTCAGAGTCATACAAAATAAAACACCGTGTCTGGATGATTTTAGTAATACTAAATTTGATAAAACATCCCCAAATTCAAATCTGATTACTGAGATAAATAGAACCTTGATCTCAAGATCAGGTAAGGACTTTAGGAGAAAGTAGAGATTAACTTCATTGTATGAATGCATATGCAAAAGTCCCAAGTGAATAAAGAAAGCTGAACTGAAGAACAAATGGAGACAGATCTAAATATATGCTTGTATCTATTATCTATCTATCAATCATCTATCTATCATCTATCTATCTCTCTATCTCTTTATCTCTTTATCTTCTGTGTGTCTATGATCATCTATCCTCTACCTGACAATCTAAGTACAAGATCTTAACTATGGTTTTAGTATTAGGAAACGTGTGTTGGGAGCCATTTGCCTGTCTTGAACTATGCCCTAGTTTTGGGTTAGGCAGAAATCAATCTCGTGCACAGAAGTGCTGATTGGAAGCAGGAGTTTTCATTATGCAAATGATTTACACCTGAGGAGAAGTTTATTCTACACCCAAGACTGAGGTCACCTGAAGATCTTTGAAGGAAGCCAATCACATCTTAAGTTATTTTGCCTGTGTTAGTATTGTTTTTGAACATCTGACCCACTGTTTTGCTCATTTCACAGTATAAATAGGGGAGACTTAATAAAGGCAAGCTGCTTCAGTGTGACTGACAGCCCTCCTGAGTCTGTCCCTTTGTTCTCTCTCTCTCTCTCCCTCCCTCCCTCTCCCTCCCTCCCTCCCTCCCTCTCCATTTTCTCATCCTCACTCCCGCTTCCGGTGCGGTTCGATTTCTGTAGGCAGGCTCCGGCACATGTGAATATAATCCATTATATTTAGAGAATAAAGAAAGGATCATGGGATTATGACATTAGATAAAGAGAGATTACTGCGTAAAATGTTAATAGTCACTCATGAAAAAAATTCTTTCTTTGAGTGTGTGAGCATGCATGTGTGTATGTATGTGTTAGGGATTGAATCTAGGAACTCCTGCATGCTAAGTATGCTTTAGAAGCTAATTTTCTTAACCTAATAAAGGAAATTCCTTGAAATCTATGGGAAACATGTCTCATGTATAAACCTTAAAACAATTTTCTTTCAAGTTGAGAAAATGATGGAAAAGGTATATGTCACTGATTCTATTTAGCAGAGTTTAGTAAGATAAGTAAATGAATGATAAACTTCAAGGATTATAAAGGAAGCAACGTACCAGCAAACCTATGGTACGCATTCATACTACTTAGAGGTGAGTCTGAGGAGCATGCCAGAGAATGAGTAACACTAAACTCAGCTGCTGCTTTCCTCTGGATCGGGGAAGGAGAGAGACTGAGGAGAGCTGGGCAGGATTTTCACTACACCTATATATATTTTAAAGATGCTAAGTAAATTCTGCAAAATGTTAAGATTTGACAGCTGAGTAGAGGATTCCTGGTATTTATTATAATATCTTCTATGCTTTTCTGCAATCTGAAATGAAAAAAAAAACTTTCCCAAGAGCTGGCCATGTCTTTCTAGACATTTTCAAGAAATGTTATTTTAAGTTAATTCTGTTTAATTTTTGAGACAGGGTGTTGCTTTGTAATCTGGGCCGTAGCCCAGGATGATCTGAGTGCTGGAATTATAAGCATGATCTATGATGTATGATTGTTACTAGTTTTTAAAAGGTCCATTTTATTGTCTCATCCTGAATGAAACAGTGTGAATTAGAGTAACCTTATGCTGTGCAATACTATTCTCAGGAGACATGATCAAATGCCTACTCATCCCGGAGAACTAAGAACAGACCGAAGTAAGGATAACACTGGAGTTCAGTTTGTTGAAGCAATGAGTTTTACAGGCATTACTTACAGGAGTATGAGCGAGGGGTTACTTACAGGAGCAGAAACAACTGCTGCATAATTGAAAGACCACCCCAGCATGGGGGATGGCTCAGGAGCCCTGGAGCTCACTGCATGATCTGCAGCAGTTGGACAGGCCAGAGGGTCTTCCACACAGGTCTGCTGGACTGACCCAGTGTCCCTTACTCCTTCTATAACCTTGGACAGAGAGAGGGCATCTGGTCAGTTTCAAGACTTCCTGAGACTCTTGAGATTCCTTTAGAATTTCCCAGGTCTTAACAAGCCTCCTTTAGAACTTCTTGGGTCTTAAAGAGCTTGCAAGGAAAGCTGGCAAGGAAATTGTTATACAACACCTTAAAATGCAGACACAAACGATGACCTCCAGGGGAGGAGGAAGAAATACTGATATGTGTGTGTGAGTGTGGGTAGATGCACATTTATACAAAAACTTTTTAAGCACTTCTCATTTATGGCCTTTGTCTATCATCTTATTCTAGCCCAGCTTATGGAAATGTAACAGATTTCAGTGACTTGTATACAACCCCACCCCGACATTTGAGATAGAACAAAAAAAAAAAAAGCTATCTGATTCGGTACAGAAATAGTCATCTTCTCTACTAAGGTATTATTAAAATGAAAATTAAAGGAAAAATATGTACTGTCTTAGGAGCTCACAGGGCAGTGCAGCGGACATAAGAGTTAGGTACATTTCTGAAAGTTAGTTGCAGAGGAAAGAGTTTTACCTATGGCACAAACTGGAAAAGGTCAAAATTCATAATATGTGAAGGGCCAGCAGGAAGGAGGCTGCTGACTGGCTGGAGAACCCGGGCATGGAGGGCGGGAACAGGGGCAGGAGGGGCGGGGCTCGGAGCTCTGGGCTGAACCTGTGGCTCTCCTGGCTCTCCGGAGCAATTCTTAGTCTCATCTTTGTTGTCTCTCTTACCAGCTCACAGGACCGCTGCCTCCTCTCCCCCAGCCCCTGCCTCTCTGTAAATAAAAGGACCCGGTTTATCTTAAACTGAGCAAACGGTGGAGGGAGGACTGTAGAAGAAAGGGTGCTAGAGCCTTGGAAGGAAGTCTCCTTCATGCTGTCATTGGGGGCAGTGGGGGAGGTGGCCTAGAAAGGCCCTCTCTCGTCTCACCCTCTGGTAAGGCAGCCGTGCAGCTTATTCCCCAGGCCCACCGCGCTCTCAGGGTTCCAGCTTGTTCATCCTCAAGTCTTAAACGTGAACAAACTGCGTGGATCAGCAGACCTTTGAAGAAAGCCTGCGACAAAGAAAGCCAAGGAAACGGAAAATCTGACCCTGGGGGAAAAGATATTTCAGCGGACAGAACCGACCTCTTGGCAAATCTAATTACTGTATTAAGAGATATTTGGAGTCTAGGGAGATGGTTTAGTGGGTAAGAGCACTTGCTGAGCAAGCAGGGGGAGCTGAGTTCAAATTTCCAGCACCCACGTAAAAAATCGAGAGGCAGAGAGGTGATGATCAAAGCGGATAGAAAGGGCATGGACAGTGAGAGTCTCATACTAAACAGGAAAAACTCCAGGGCCGGGGATGTGCCTCTGTTAGTAGCATGCTTGCCTGGCACGCCCAAGGTCTTGGGTTCAATCCTTAGCTCTGCATAAACCTTATGTGGTGGTGCATGCCTGCAATCCGAGCACTCAGGAGATGGAGGCAGCAGCATCAGACGTTCAGCGTCATCGTTGGCTACATAGGAAGTTCAAGGTCAGCCTGGGATTCATGTGACTCTGTCTCAAAAAAAGAAAGAAAAGAAAAAAAGAGAAATACTTCAGTGCTTAACTGACTAAAGTCATTAAATTACACCGTTCAGACTTATAAGTCGTGCCAATGGAGGAACTGAGAAATACAATGCATGGTGAATTGAGCAAGGAAGGTGTAATAGAGAGACATTTTTACTTTTAATTTTTAAATGTGTATGAATGTATTGCCTGCACATGTGTAAGTTCATCCCTGTCGTGCAATACCCAAGGAGGTCAGAAGAGGGGGTGGGATCCCCTGGAACTGGAGTTAGGGATGGTTGTTAACTGCCACGAGGTGCTGGGAATTAAATCTAGGTCCTCTGCAAGAGCAGTCAGTGCTCTTAACAGCTCCAGGGATCCACTTGTCTTTGGAACCTCAGTGTTGGGATTATAGGCACACACCACCACGCCTGGCTTCTTTTTTACGTGGCTGCTGAGGGTCTGAATTCAGGCCCTTGTGCTTGTGCAGTGAGCACTTTACTAACAGAATCATCTCCATCTCCCCGCCCTTCTGTGTTCACTGTTTTCCAAAGCAGCCCTAGAACTTCTCATTAGCAGTGAGATTCCAGTTCTTCACATTTTGCCAACACCTGCTACTGTCTGTCTTTTTATTCTAGTGGATGTCTCGCTATGGTTTTGGTCTGCAATGCATGTGCTTATATGACCAGTCAGATACTTTCTCTGAGAACGTGTCCGTTGAACTCGTTCGCCACCTCTTTGCTCTTCAAACATGTTTTGTTTATGACACAGATTTGAAGAATTTTGGAAATCTACTTTGTTCCTCATTTGGTTTCAAATTCATATAATTTTTATATATGGTTTAATAAGATTCAAATCATAATGATGTTTAAATAGTTGCAAGGAATGGAATATCCAGTGTACTTTGAAAAAAAAACTGTGGGAAGTTTCAATATATCAAAGAGAACTGGGACTGAAGAAATGGCTCAGAAGTTAAGAGAACATACTGCTCTTACAGAGGACCTCAGTTCTGTTTGCAGAACCCATGTTACACAACTCACAACTGCCTGTAATTTCAGCATTGGCCTCTAAAGTCACCGGCTCTTACATACACATACCCACATGCACGCGTACACATAGTTAAAAATAATAAGAATAAATCTTTCTTTAAAAAAGGAAATTAAATAAAATGCCAGCCTGGGACCTATCATTGTTCCGCTGAAACACACACTTCTTAACCCTTCCCAATTCCATGTTCCTTGTTTTCCTTCATCTCTTGTTTCCACTACACTTTCCTACATAAATTCATCCCCAATATGGTGTATTTTATGTTTCTAAATCTTTAAACATGATTCTACTATTCATTTCTACAGTAAAATGTATAAGAATGCAAATTAGTTTATCTCAGATACCCATTAGCATCTAAGTATTGCATTTTTTTTTTCTGGATCAAATTGTGATCACAAGTACTATTTTGACACACAATTGGTTACTGGAGAACTTATAAATTTTAATGAAGAATTATTAAAATAAAGAATGAGATTTTATTTGTAAGGCATTTCCTAACGATTCCAGGCATTCATGAGTAAATATTACTGTTTGCTAGGATGAATAAGACAATTTTCTTTCTTCTTTTCAAAATGTACACAGGAGCATACATAGAATAAAACCACGAGGGAATCTTGTTTATCTAAATGAGCATATACATATACAAATACACAGACAGGGACAGCAGTACGCAGCTGTAATTTTAAGATTTATATTAAGTTTTAGCAATGCTACTCAATGTTTGAGTATTTTCAAGCTTTTCAGTAAGAAAGCACATAGCAAATTATTTTAAAAAGTATACAATAATATTTTGTACCACTCACTTATTAACTAGTTAATCAATCTGTTTATTTATTTTGAGATAAGGTATCCTGTAGTCTAGTCTGGCCTTGAACTTGCTGCGTAGCCAAGAATGACCTTGAATGGCTAATCCTCCCACCTCCCCCTTCTAAATGCAGGGATTACAGGTATAATCCTGTGAATTTCTTTAATTTTGTTAAAAATTGGAAATTCCTAGCTTGCATATATCTATTTCTGAGTAATGAAAATAATTTTCTCACACTATTTCTGGGAAGAATACCAAAAGAGGGTTCCCCAGAGTTTATCAAGTGCCTATTAATTATAGGTGTTTCATTTTCCAGCCAGACACTATATTTCAGTCACTCTATTTTGGAAGGGTTAAAATGGGAATACTTTTAATTTCAACTTATCTTTACCAATACAATGCTAAAAATGAAATAAATCATCTCCTTATAGGGTCTAAACGTATTATTATCAGAATTAAAACACTATTGTCAAAAAGCTCATTCATGCTAAGGGTGGTGGTCTATGCCTGTACCAGCACTAAAGAGGATGAGACAGGAGGACTGTAAGTTTGAGACTAGTCAGCATCACGTATCTTCTGAGATCTTGTCCAAAAACATCAATAAAGCACAGAAAAATTACTTATCCATTTTGTGGAGGAGGAGGGGAAGAGAATGTACACAGATATAAATTAGACTGGTTTTCTTTGTTTCAATTAGTATTTATTTGTGATGAAATTAAAAAGAAAGTTCAGCTTTTCCTCTGTTATCTACAAGCATAAGAATCCTATAACACATTTGAGAGAATCAATTGCTATTGAAATCAAGTGCACTCAAGGATTTGTGGTTGCAGAAAACTTATACTTTTGATCAAAATTAGATTATATAATTCAAAATTACATTTTCAAATACAAATTGCAAACCAAAATATTCCTCTTCAGTGCAAATTCATTTTGCAAAAGGATTATTTTTATGGCTAGTGGGTGCCTTTCCCAAGAAACTCTCACATGTGTCTAGTTTCTAGATGATTCTTTAAACAAGTTTGATTCCGTGAACACAGAAGAAAAACAGTCGCTCAGTTCTACAATCCAACTAAAACTGGTATTTGTTAAAGAGGCAACTGATGGCATTCCTTCTCTGCTAAAGCAGGTGGAGTCTATGGAAGAATACAACTGATTGAGTATGGTAGCACATGCTTGAAAACCCAGGCCTGAGGCAGGAGAATGTTGAGTTCAAGGCTACCCTGGGCTACAGAGAGAGATTCTATCTCAAAAATTAGTTAATTAGAAAAGTGAGACAATTGGCCCTTGGTAGTTTAGAGATCCTCTAGCAGTGACTATGCCTGTGAATCCCTTGGAAAGCATTCTGGGCTGCCCAGGAGTGGTCCAGTTTGGGGACAGCTGCACTTGGTTATGGGCAGAGCTAGATCTCTAGGGTCAGCCCCTGAGTCCCACATCCATTCTGCTGTTCACAGTGTTTCTCTAAACTGTATAGATTTTCAAGGGAAATATCAAAGTACATGATATACATTTATGAGAAAGTCACAAGAAACTCATCATTCTGTATAAAGAATATTCACTAAAAAAATCTATACAGATTTTCAAACCTACAGAGAAATATCAACTCTATAAAAAATATTTGTCAGGAAAAGATGACACTGCATTTAGCAGACTTAGGTGATTTTTTTTTTTCTTTTTGAAGACTCCAATCACCGTGCAGGATGTGTTACCATAGTAACAGTTACAGATTACTTGCTTGTCCTCTCTAACCTCAGTCTTGAGGGTCTTATTCCCTGGCTGCTGAGTTCCCTGACTCTTAGTTTCTTTTTTTTCAAAGGAAAATCAATACATAAATTTCAGGAGAGATAAAGAAAGAAGGAGGTGTGGGATGAGAGCTTCTTCAGTTTCTCCCATTAGGCTTTAATTCTCGGTGAGGAAAGGAACAACGGCTCAGTGCATACTCTGTTCTCACACTTAATACCCAAACCTCAGTAAGAAAAGCTTCTGATTTTCTCCCCTTTCAGTCTATGAAAAGAAAAATTCAGAAATGGAAACATTAATTCACTGTATTACAGGAGTGGGGACAAGTCCAACTGATAAAATTCAGGTAATCATCTAGCTGCTTATGATTTAGCTCTGGCCGGAAGGACAAATTTATTGTAAATAAACAAATATGTATTTCCCCCGATGACTCTGATTAGAAATCCCTCCTTTTCTCACAGGCTTGGTCCTGCTGGATTCTGGTACTTACATTTGAATTAGGTGTAAGCCAATCTCACTCTGGAATAATGCCAGACTTTCAGACTGATTAGCGATCACTGTAAGATGCTACTCGGTTCTGGTGTGTTCAGCACTCTCCATTCTTTTAGGACTTTCGAATCGCAGAAAGTCAGGTTGACTGAGCACTGGAGAGGCCATGCACAGTCCAGGCCCACTCCAAGGTAATTGCTTCTGAAAGGCAGTTGCCTCATCCCTTCAAGCAGCTCTGACATGGAGCCGAGCTCTCCCTTCTTAGAGCTTACAGCCTCTCTGTACTTCACAGCAGACAGAACTCGGGGCCTTACTTGAGCAATCTTTCTAAATTTCATTTTGGAAACTACTTTGGAAGGTGATTTTAATTTGGATGACTTCTAAAGTAAATGTGAATCAACATAATGAACAAAAACTTTTTTTGTTTTGGCAGGAGGCAAAAGGAACCACTTTGCAAATTGAAATACCTAAGGCCCATTCAAAAGTGCATCTGTTATTCTAACACGATTTGCTAGTGCCGCTTATTAAATTTTGTAGGATTAAGTGATACTGAACAGTGAAGGGGATTTTTTTTTTCAGTGTGCTTTTTCTCTATAATAATAAAGGATAGTTAGCAAAACGGCATGGCTCCTGTATCTGGAGAGCAATACTCTAGAGCTTCTTCGTTCTTCCCAGTTATTTCCATGATGGATATTTTGGTTCAGAAGTCACTAAAAGAACAATGGATTTCTTTGTTTTTGTAAGATTAGAACATTCTTTTCTGAATACTGCAGCTTTTGAAAAAATAATCGGAGCTGGGTGTGGTGGTGCAAGCCTTTACTCTTAGCACTTGGGAGACAGAGGCAGGTGGATCTATACAAGGAGCGCCAGGCCAGCTGGGATGGCAAACTCTTTCTAAACAAACAAACAAACAAACAAACAAATCAGAATGCACATTTTAAGCTTTCTGATTGGTGGATCATCTCTTCAAACCATTCTTGTACTTTGGTCATAGCACAAAGTATAAGAATTCAAGCAGATTGGACCTAGATATGTGACACTGACCAGTATTGCTTATCTCTACACACCATTTTCTTCATTGTAGAATGAGAATAATTGTTACCTCATTGGAGTTCTATAAGGATTTAATGACACCATATAACTGAGTTCCTGAGGCGCAGAGTTCGGAATCTTTAAAATGAGAAGCATTTAGTATTGAAATCATTGAGATTTGATGGTGATTAAATGAAACCTTCCAAATGAATCATTTTGCATAGAGCTTGACCCAAACCGTTATTAGCAAATATCATTATACATTAGTATGCTTAATAAATGCAATTTCTCCTTTCTCTTATCCCCTTAGGTGATAGGATTATGACTTCATTTTTGAACAGTCCTCTCCAGGATGGACATCTGGTCTGTGGCTTCTCTGTCATTTTGTTTTGTAACTAGGCCTGTTTCCTCTGCTTTTCTTTTTTGTTGTTGACCAGTCAGGAGTGTGTGAGAAGTGATAAGCAGTTTAGATGCCCACAATTTCTTTGTCTGAAAATTAGGTGGGAAAAGGTACTCCCAAATAAAACTTTAGGGTTCTCTCCTGATTTGAATTCATCCCAAGCATCTCAGGATCAATTGGTTAAAGCTGATGTTGATGGCACTTCCAGTGGGATTATATACCATGGGCACGGAGGCCTTTGCAGGATGTGTATGAACTGTGGCCTATAACGAATGTTTGGTTTCCATCCCTGCTACCATTCTTGTTATTCTGTGACCATCCACTTCATTCTATGGGGGTTACCCTCTGCTCACTGACTGAGGGCTTCAAGCTCTCTCTCTTTCTCCTCCTTGAAACTATTATCAGCCTTATGCTTACGCTTAATTGTATGTATAAAGTAGAAGTATAACAGTTTACCTTTACATCTCTCCTGTACACTGACCTTGTAACCATGAGTCAGCAAAAGTAATGGAGCTTATAATAGAGTAATAACACATCAGGTGTCATTGCAAAATGAGAGGCCACCAAGGCTTTCCTACTTTCTATGTAAGTTATGGATGTGTTTGTTTATTTTGAGACAGGGTTGCTTGATCTAGTCTAGGATACCCTGGAATTCTCTGTGTAGCCAGAGCTGGCTTCAAATCCTAAATCCTCCTGCCTCAGCTTCTAAGCCTCCGGAGTGCTGTGATTATAGATGTGCACTAGCCATCCTTTTGGGAATTACAGTATGATGAGGTTAGAACGAGGACCAAGCCTGGCCCCGATACTTACGATGTCATAAGATTTAGAGGAAGAACCCTAGCAAACTTGATGACAGGAAGTCTGGGTGACGTCCCTGGCTTCATTGTGTATAAGGAATTAGGGTCTGAGTCCATCTCTTTACCTTCCCAGTCCTCAACATCCTTTTCCTTCCATGAATGAAACACCTGCAGAGTCTGCTTGTGCCTCACAGGACTGCTGCAGGAAGTCAGTGCCATAGCTCAGGAAGGGTTAGGAACTTCTCTTTCCCACTGAAATGTCTCTGTAGTGATTGCTGTATGAGGATGCTATGGACTCACATAGAGAAGAAATTTTAATTTAGCAAGCAATAAAAAGTGTAAAATCAATTTTTTTAGTGCTAATGGTCTTGTGCCTCTCTAGAAACTTCTTTTTTTAGAAATAAGGTCCAGTGGTTGCAGAGGGTGGGGCACAGGTGAGTTGGGCTAATCCAGGCCTCAGAAGATCTAACCAAAGCAGAGAAAGGTTAAGTTCCACATCAGAGACAAAGAAGCAGGTAAAAATTTTGTAGGAAAGCCTGAATTGCTGATCCAAACAGCCTATTAAATATAGCATATAAAGAATAATTTTAATAGGGCTAAGTCAAAAAGTTGTTGTATTCATTTGTTTTTCAATTTGGACTACAGTTGGAGGGTTTTAAAATGATTTTAGTGGGTTTGAACAATGCCAGTGGGGCAGAACATCTATGTTAAAGGTAAACTTGAAAGAAAATGCATCATAGTTATATCTTGGGGCTTTTTAAAGTCCCAGTATGAATAGGTTTGAGTGGTTTTTAAAGTCAACACAAATTCAATAATGAGGCCGCAATGTAAGATTAGGTTGAATTTTTTTTAATGCAACATGAGTCTGGGCTAACAGAAATACAATACCACTGATCTCTAGAATAAGAATAACATCCACTTCACAGAGCAGTGTGAGTTTTCAATATGATTCCTGCAAAGCAAGTGAAATAGCCACGGAAATGCCGGCCTGGTAACGTTTGCACAGTTCTCTGACATTTCATGTGCATGGGCTTTGTCTGTTTGTCTATCTGTTCTTAAAATGATGTCCTTTATTTAAGTATTATGTGTTATATTCATTTTATAATTATGTGATATCAATGTACACATATTTTTGGCTTTATTTTTTTTGGATTCAAGTAAATTCAGTAAGTGCCTGAACCACATTACATTGTCTCCATCTTGTCAAATGCAAACCCTGTGCACAGTCCAAACTGTTCAAGAACCAGAACTGTATCACCATCCTGAAAATCCCCTTGTCCTCCTCCACCTCCCTTCCCAGAAGCCAGCATCGCTCCTATCTTCCCCACCACAGGTTAGTTCCACGGTTGTGGAATTTCATGTAAATCGCAGCATACAGCATGCGTCTTTCATCTGAAATCTTTACCCAGTACCAGCATTGTGGTTTGGAGATTCACTCCTGTGATCTGCACCAGTCACTGGCTTTTATTTATTTATTTATTTATTTTTTAAATCATGTTCAGACATTTCTCAAGCTCTTTGAAACCTGGGGCTGTACTGCAACTCTGCACCCCGCCCCAGGCGCTTGTGTGGATTCTGTACGTTCTAAATGTTCGGTCCACATTTGGCGACTCAAAGGGTGGATGGGTACATGAGTTCTTTAATCAATCAATAAGCCATTTAGACACAAGCAACTTTCTCTTTTCTAATCCAGACAGTGTCTTAATGTTCAACTTACCAAGTGCCAGCCAACATGACACATGCTGGTTTCAGAAGTCGGCCTGCGGTGCCTTCCGAGCCCAGGGATCCGCCCCTTTGCAATTCCGCAACGTCTGCTGCATCTTTGCAGCACCTAAGAACTGGCGAGTGCAAGGGCTGCTGCCTGGCGAGGGTCCAGCATGGCCGTGAAGGAGCCAGCCTCCGGGTTTTGTCTCTTGCAGGAGGAAATGCTTACCCTCTGTCTTTGCAAACATTAAACCTCGCATTCCTCGGATTGATTTATTGAACCACAGTAGAGGTCAGCAAAGACCTGCAGGCGCTGCATGGATAGTAGCCTGGCGGGTTAGGATCCAGACTGCAGAAACACCAGGTATTTCTTTGCAGTCAGGAAGTGCAACTGAACAAGCAGGGTTAGCGTTATGGGCGCTGACGGGTCTCAGGGACCTGCCTGAAATGCTGTCCCCAGCTGACCCTCTGACCTCCCCCCACTGAGGGCTGTGTGTGGAGCAGGCCTCTGGGGAGAAATACATTACTTTGGCTACTTCCTTGGAAGAAACCTTTAGGGGCCTGGTCGGGTCACGATCATTCTGCTGGGACAGCACTAAATTCCTGTCATTTCCAAAGGCGCACGTGGGCCGGATGGAAATGGCGCTTCTCATAAGTGTTCAGGTAACGTCTGCCTTTCTGCTGCAATCTAAAATTTATATAGCCGCATAGCAGGCTTTGTGATGCATCACTTTCAGAGTGTGGGGCTGTAAAACGAAGACACACTTTATGTTAACGCAGGAAGTTCTCTTTCAAACACTTCCCGGGATATGGAAGGAGAATTGTACCACTGACAGTGAGCATGCTATATAAAGAAGTAAGTTGGTCTCAGAAAGCACAGAGAAAAGATATTTCTGGCTTCAACAACATGCACCTTCCTGATGTCTTTATGCTGGAGTTTCTTTTAAAAAACCTAAAAAATATATATAGTATGCATGAGACACTCCCAAAATGGGCAGCTGAGTGCCACCATTTTTTTTTTCTTTTTATCCCACACAGCATTTTTAAAGGTAATTTTCTTCACTCAGGCGTGGGGGCACATACCTTTAATCCCAGCACTCTGGAAGCAGAGGCAGGCAGATCTCTCTGACTCTGAGCTCAAGGCCAGACTGGTTCACATAGTGAGTTCCAGGTCTGTTGGGGCTACCAGGGGGACCTTGTCTCAAAAAGACAAAAGAAAAAAAAAAAGATAATTTTTCTGCAAGGAAGCCTGTTTACAAAAGCGGAAATTGAAGATGATGACGGTAGTGAGAGGCAAGTAGAGGTTGGGGTGTGATGACGTCAGAGTTAGATCAACTGAATTGTGTTTTAGCTTATCAATTTCTGAAAAGGTGTTTTATAAACTGATGCTGAGAGTTGTGTCTAAAGAGTTACATCCTAAAAAAAGAAAGAGGAAGAGGAGGAAAAGGAGGAAGAGAAGGAGGAACAGAAAGAGGAGGGGAAGGAGGAACATGTTACATCACGGTTATGTATCATATTAGGATATCCATTATGTATCAAAAAGGATATCCATTTCATTTTCTATCGGGATACTTGGGAAATCTGCAGCAATCATAGTCTATTGCCACTATCTGTCCAAGGACAGCTTTCTCATCTCCTTCATCACAGTATAATCATTTCTGGTTTGCATCACCCAAACAGCAGAGGTTTATTAGATGTATGTTAGATTCTGCAGGCCACAGAAA
The DNA here is from genome assembly GCA_035773235.1 of Eospalax fontanierii. Taxonomy (NCBI): domain Eukaryota; kingdom Metazoa; phylum Chordata; class Mammalia; order Rodentia; family Spalacidae; genus Eospalax; species Eospalax fontanierii. Next base: position 52,629,906 of record CM069542.1, on the reverse strand, counting down.
GCAAACCTCAAATTCCACAAAGGCAGGGAGAGCTGTTTTTGGTTTGGAAGCCGACAAGCTTGGCTTGAGGCTGCTCTGTGAGTTTGTGTCTCAACACCTCTGGCCTGTTTGTGCTGAATATCCCTCTCACAGGGATTTTGTCATAATTAACTAATATATAGCAAGTACCTGTTACACAGGAGTATCTTTCCTGTGCTTATTTCTTTCATCCCTCCTTGGGTCAGCTTGAGGAAGCCTGCATTGATGCTAAAAATGTGCCAATAGGTGGGATGGAGACCCACCTGCTGTTCTGATATAGCACTATTTGAATGCAGTGCTATTAGCAGTCTCATGACCCCTATCTTTTCAAGCTCCTTGGCCTGTAAGAACTTCGACCTAAAGGTGCACTTTAAAAAAAAGCCAACACAGAAGTTCCTGTGACAAAGGATTTTAGATTAATTAACAAAAAAACTGTAGGTCTCAGGTGCCCGCCTGAAGCTTTCAGACTCTACTCTCACTGGAAAAGAAGTGATGTATTTTCTAAGTGATATATGTTCTAAGACAGTTAAACATTATACACTTTACAGTAATTGCAAATATATGGTGCTTTTCAACTGACCTCAAATAGTCCTTTGAAGGATTATAGAGGTATTTGGTCATAACTAGAGTGGGAGGAATTCTGTTAATGAGTGTAACAGGTTTTCTTACATTTGATTTTTAAAATATTTTCTAGTATTACGTTTTGTGGGCAACTTTCAGTCAATTTTGTGTTTGTGGAGAGTATGCTTATAGGAAAATAAACACCTGAGTGTGATGAGACTTGCTAGCTTTATCCGAAGAGAGTGTGACTCTACTGCAGAAATCACCAAAACACTCAAGCAGAGGGGAAGCAAAAGTCAAGGCTTCTCTTTCTAAACAGTTTTCTAAAGTTGTGCACTCTACCATGGCTCTGACACACAGAGCAAATGCTACTCAGACTCTTCAAGCAAGTGCATCTAAGAGAGTGGAAGAGAGAGGATGACTAGACAGAATATTTTAAGAGGCAGACAGCGAGCAGAGGACAGCACAAGGTAAGATAATTAGAGAGGACACAGGCTATGTCCTGGACTCCTCCCTCTACTCCAGTGCAAGACTCCAGGGCAGCAGCTAAAACCAGGTGGCTATTGCCAGAAGCTATTAGCAAAGAGCAGAGACCTACATTCATAAACATTGCTATCCTTCTCTCGATGCTGCTGGCACTATCAGATCAGCAAGGGTTAAGAGCCCTTGACACCTGGCCTGACTTGCAGATGGCAGCCACTTGCCACCACTCCTGTAAGGGGGCTGCCTTTCCTTGCTGCCCAAGGCCGTCCGCAGGCACCTCACAGATTCTTTTCTCTGTGGCATCTTGCCTCTGCAGCACCAGTCGCCCCACTTCCTTCTGGGCAGCCTGCTCTACAGTCAAAAACTTCAGCCAGGAGCCCAGCCTGCCTCCCTCTTTAAAAGCAAGAAATGAGAAAGACAAAACAAAATAAGACAAAACATGCTGATGGACTTCAGATCCCTCGGAAGGTGAAACTCCTCGGACACAAGGCTGGCAGAGTGGAAGTGAACTCATGAATACCCAAGGGTGTGATGTGTGCAGACTCACACAAAAGACTGGAACAATACAGGTTACATGGATCCAGCCTGAAATAAACCACCTGCCACTATACATGTGCATATTGGTATGCCTATGGCTTATCGAGGCTCTCTCTTTGTTAGGAACCTTCCCCATGGTTGAAGGACCAGTGAATGATACCAAGGACTTGAAGGCTGCAGGAAGTCACTGGAATAAGTACCTGACCCAGCTTGCTTTAGTGAGCTTGAAAGCCTAGAATGTGTGAGCATGGGCAGATCTCTGAGTTAGCTTAGACTTGACAGATGAAACCACCAAAAATCCCACGGAAGTTCTCTGCCGCAGTCCTTTCCTCTGCCAAGAAGAGGGTGGGGTATCAGAATCGAGGTGGTTTTTTTTGAGGTTGGAAAGGACCACTCCTCACTCCACCCTCTTCTCTGCCTCGGGTTCTATTTGAAAACTGTTACCCACTTGCCCTTAGTGTGCCTTTTAAAGGAACAGTAAGTTGGTTGAACATTAAGTAGTATTTTACAAATACCAAACAAAAAGCTAAATACTTGCTTTAAAAGTCTTAGACCTTCCACAAATCTGCAGTATCTCCAGGGAACTGGAGGGACTCAACGCGCGTGAAAACGCTGCACCCACGTGCGTTGCAGCGGGCCCACTCTGGTATCTGGGAGCCTCCTGAAGGAAGACCGCAGATTCCTGGATGCGTCTGGTACCTAGGAATCCGAGCAGGCTGTTATTTTCTGTCCGCCTCAGCGCTTGAAGTCTCAGTGCTTTCTCTTCCCCGGAGAGAAGACCACACCCAGTGCTCGCAGCTGCTTCTTTCAAAAATGATCAGCCATCTGCACTGTTTGTACAAAATCACCAGGTTGGGGTACCACACAGGTGCAAAAAAAGAAGGGAGGAGGTGTTTGATGAGATGTAGGCGGCGATGTGAAGCAGGGTGCGGCTTTGCCTTGCGATTCCTCCTTCCCTGGGTTCGGGTTAGTTTCAAATTCCTCCACAGCTCTCTTCCACCTACACACTTCACAAAGCGCTTTGACTTTGGGGGAAATTCTAGGAACAGTACCAGACTAATTAACTGCTGTAAAGGTTTAGAAATGCTAAGGTGAACACTCGCCGTGCTGCGGTCTTAAACGTGTGTGTGTGTGTGTGTGTGTGTGTGATGGTGCAGGTTTCCTACGTGTTGAGAAGCAAAGCATTAAAAAAGAAAGTAGCGAGCCAGAGGAAGGGGGATGAGATCAAAAGTCAGAAATAGCTACAAAGAAATGTAGAACTTTCCTCTATAAACGTCGCATAGATGCACATTAAGCTACCGTTGGAGACACAGCAAGACCATAAACACCAAGCGGGACGCTTAAGGGGATGGGGGTCCCTGGTGGAGAAGGAGAGCGTTGGGGGTCAGGGTATCTTTGAGGCACAGGGTAGGAAAAACTGATGTGTCAGTGGAGAACCAGAGCCTGTTATTGGGGACATCTGCGGATCCAGGTGATCCGAGCTTCAGACATTAATAGGCAGGACCGGCCGGGGGCGTAGAAGAAAGGAAATGAGTGGCGGTGGGGGGCGTCATAGGGGTCTCAGAGAAAGCAGAGGGCCTGGGAGGAGAGCGGCTGGATGCAAGGCGCAGCCCTCTGGCCGCCTGTCGCTCGCCCCCGCCCTCTCTTTGGCGCAGAACCCTCCCCTTGGCTGCAGCAGCGCGCTGCCCCCACTGGCCGGCGCGCGACGATCGATCGCAGGCTGCGTCAGAACCCTCCGGGCGTATAAATAGAGGTGGCAGGACGGCGCCGAGCCGCACACAGCCATCCATCCTCCCCTCTCCCTCTTCTCCCCGTCCTTCCTTCTCTCTAGGCCCCTCACCCCGGCACCCGCCGGAGGGGCGCCGCGGCCGCCAGCATGAGCTCGTTCAGCTATGAGCCGTACTACTCGACCTCGTACAAGCGGCGCTACGTGGAGACGCCCCGGGTGCACATCTCCAGCGTGCGCAGCGGCTACAGCACCGCGCGCTCCGCATACTCCAGCTACTCGGCGCCCGTCTCCTCCTCGCTGTCCGTGCGCCGCAGCTACTCCTCCAGCTCCGGCTCCTTGATGCCCAGCCTGGAGAACCTCGATCTCAGCCAGGTAGCCGCCATCAGCAACGACCTCAAGTCGATCCGCACGCAGGAGAAGGCGCAGCTCCAGGACCTCAACGACCGCTTCGCCAGCTTCATCGAGCGCGTGCACGAGCTGGAGCAGCAGAACAAGGTCCTGGAAGCCGAGCTGCTGGTGCTGCGCCAGAAGCACTCGGAACCGTCCCGCTTCCGCGCCCTCTACGAGCAGGAGATCCGCGACCTGCGCCTGGCGGCCGAAGACGCCACCAACGAGAAGCAGGCGCTGCAGGGCGAGCGCGAGGGGCTGGAGGAGACTCTGCGCAACCTGCAGGCGCGCTACGAGGAGGAGGTGCTGAGCCGCGAGGACGCCGAGGGCCGGCTGATGGAAGCGCGCAAAGGCGCAGATGAGGCCGCGCTCGCCCGCGCCGAGCTCGAGAAGCGCATCGACAGCCTGATGGACGAGATCGCCTTCCTGAAGAAAGTGCACGAGGAGGAGATCGCCGAGCTGCAGGCTCAGATCCAGTACGCGCAGATCTCCGTGGAGATGGACATGTCCTCCAAGCCCGACCTCTCCGCCGCGCTCAAGGACATCCGCGCTCAGTACGAGAAGTTGGCGGCCAAGAACATGCAGAATGCCGAAGAGTGGTTCAAGAGCCGCTTCACGGTGCTGACCGAGAGCGCAGCCAAGAACACCGACGCTGTGCGCGCCGCCAAGGACGAGGTGTCCGAGAGCCGCCGCCTGCTCAAGGCCAAGACCTTGGAGATAGAAGCATGCCGAGGGATGAACGAGGCGCTGGAGAAGCAGCTGCAGGAACTGGAAGACAAGCAGAACGCTGACATCAGTGCTATGCAGGTATGGCACCAGCTACACGCCAGTGGGGGTGGGGAGCTGCAAAATCCGGGTGGAGGGTGCACCCAGAGAGTGAACGCTAGGGGTCCACTAGCAGGCTGGTAGTGGGGCCTAGTTCCCGGGAGGGGGCCCTTGGAGGGGGCGGGGCTCCACTGCAGTCTGGGAGTATGCTTGTTGCAGTGGAATCAGTGTTCTGCAGGGAAGCCTCCCAGTGGGGTGAAGGGGTGGGGGAGGGGGAGGGAGAGTTGGGCGTTGCCTCCTGCGGGTGGGGGTGCGGGGAATAATGACTTTTCTCAAAAAATGACAGGCCTCAACTACAAGTTGCTCTCGGCACTTACTGGATCACCTGGTTAATAAATAGGGTGAATGGCTCTCTGCTCTGAACCAGCTTGCCTTAGGGACAGTTTTGTCATCCACGTCCTCTTCTTAGGAACATAGAGAACTTTAGTCAATTAAGTAGTGAAGTTCTTTATCTTTGGGAGACTAGAAAAACAGATTTGTTAAAAGCATCTTAGAATTAAAAAAAAATCTAGCATATATATATATATACATATATATATATATATATATATCATATCATATATCGAATGTGACCTGGCTAAAAGGTTGTAAAAAGCTAAAAAGATTGTATCATTTCGGGGGAGACATTTTTAAAAAAGTGCTTGCATATGATTTTTTTTTCTGAACCTTTTAGCCCCCTACCCCCCAAAAGAACAAGCATTTGTTTTATTGAAGGTTGGCACTTTTGAATGACCTGAGGCTAGGCTTTTAGAGCTATATTACAGTAAACAAAAGCTGTAGGGATTTGTGAATTTTTACATCTTCCAACAGGAAACAATCAACAAATTGGAAAATGAACTGAGAACCACAAAGAGTGAAATGGCCAGGTACCTAAAGGAATACCAAGACCTCCTCAATGTGAAGATGGCTTTGGATATCGAGATTGCAGCTTACAGGTAAAATCCCAGGGGTGGGTGCAGGGAGCAGCCATGAAACCTTAGGAGAAAAATCAGAGAGACTCACTGTGAAAATGTATCCAATCAGAAATATTCTCGAATGGTACTAGTTTTGGAGTATTTCAAAATGAAGACGTTTGGACGAATGCATAAGAACTTAATTCTGCAGAGATGTGAGCCCTGCTCTGAGCCCCCCATTACACTTGAAATCTAATAGGAGTACTTAGAGGTTGCTTTTGGAGGGGGTGCTCATAAAATCTCCACTAAGTCTTAATGATACCTAGGCCTGCTTATGCCTGCACTTACTTTAAAAGCTGGCTTTAGGGGGAAGTCATGAATGGGGGGCTTAGGGCAAGTCCTTGAACACACTTGCAGTGCTGGTCTAACTGTACCCTTCCCCTGTCCCCCCAGGAAACTCTTGGAAGGTGAGGAGACCCGACTCAGCTTCACCAGCGTAGGCAGCATAACCAGTGGCTACTCCCAGAGCTCGCAGGTCTTTGGCCGATCTGCCTACAGTGGCCTGCAGAGCAGCTCCTACCTGATGTCTGCTCGCTCCTTCCCTGCCTACTATACCAGCCATGTGCAAGAGGAGCAGATTGAGGTAGAGGAGACCATCGAGGCTGCCAAAGTTGAGGAGGCCAAGGATGAACCCCCCTCTGAAGGAGAGGCTGAAGAGGAGGAGAAGGAGAAGGAGGAGGGAGAAGAAGAGGAGGGAGCCGAGGAGGAAGAAGGTATGCTAACACAAACCCTCACAACTCCAAGTGCAAATTGGGCGTGGCTCTACTAGATGGGTGAGTGCATGCAGGCTAGCTTATCTAGGGAATACTGTGAGGGTTTTGCAACCATAAATGATATGTATGTGTTCAGTGCACACACATTTAGTGAGCACATATTATGAGTGAAGTCAAAATTGCATTTTGATTATATTTTATTTAGTGAATAAAATGATTGTGAAAGTTTCATATTTTAATATATTCATTTAAGACAGAGGAGTACTTGCCCTTTTAAAGACTAATCATGAGTATCCAACATTAATATATTGAGGTCAGATCTTGGAGAAGAACAGAGTTCCCAATACCTGGAAATAACCTCATTTGATTTAAATTTGTGCTTCTTAGCAAATTGTTTATGGCAAACATTGTTTTCAGCATGTCTTTGAGGACAGTGAGGCTGAGAGGATTTGGTAAGCACTCTGGCAATAATGTTAAATAACTCAAAGATCTCTCAGCCTTGGCTTTGGATTTTGTAATTTTTTTTTTATGTTCAAGCTGCCAAGGATGAATCTGAAGAGGCCAAAGAAGAAGAGGAAGGAGGTGAAGGAGAAGAAGAAACCAAAGAATCTGAGGAGGACGACAAGAAGGATGAAGGTGCTGGGCAGGAGCAGGCGACTAAAAAGAAAGATTAAGCCCCATGTCCTTAATTACTCCAGAAATAAGTCTCCCCAGATCAGGTCAACCTCATCACCAACCAACCAGTTGAGTTCCAGATCCTATATGAATTAAGAAGTCAATATATGTATAATTCTGAGATGACTTAGGTTGGATATCCAATGTCGTGCTATGAATTTTCTCCTTATGCAGAGTATCCGTTTGCTTGCAGAGTGGCTTTCTGGCTTGCTGCCAGCCTGTGCATGGTCCATGCTTATGAGTTCAGGATCTATGGCAATGTGAATCACCCAGATGTTTACAGTAAAATACACACACACCAGAAATAAAAGAATTCACTAATGCTCATGTTCAACTTCATGGAAAAAATAGTCTTTTGAACCTGTGGTGGTTAGAAATTAAAGACCTTGAGTTATGTGCAATAAATAGTAAATAAAGTTACACTGAATGACATATCTTGCTGTGGTTTTTGACTTGATTAAAATACCTTAAAGAGGGTACCAACATAAACCATATAAAGTGAACTATTGATCTCCATTTTTTATAAATTAAAAATTTAACACACATAGTGCTTTATTCTTTGCTTAATTGGAAATTCTGAGGGATATAAGTAGGCCATGACCAGAAAATGTCATCCCTCAGATAATAAACATAAATGAGAATGTTTATAAATAACAATATACTCTACCTTATAAAACACACTCTGCTAAGTGGAAGGAGGGCGTTGTAGAAGGTAATTTTGAAATATCTGAAATTATGATATGTACTAATGCATTACGGGTAGAATAGGATCCTACATGGCCATCATTATGGTTACATTTTTAATATAGCCTAAATATGGGAGGAAGTTGAAACCTGAGCCCCTAATACAATTAAGAGGAATAAAGTTTTATCAATATATAGTTTTGAGTGGAGACAGTATCTGGGGTTATCTGCCCTTGCAAACACGTTGCCTAAAATCCTGAGCTCATGATTCAGTGTGCTGTGTGCTTAATTCTATTGCCTCTTGTAAACTGCAGTTGATGCTACACATTTTGAAACCTCTTTAACAAAAACACAGAAGCAGGTTATCAGTCACTTAATGGGGGAGATACTATATTTGTATGTTACATTGGCATTGCTCTGCATGTCTTAATTGGTAAATATTTGGATTTCAATAACTGGTTGACCATTGCATCACATACATACCCCACTGCCCATACCCCCTGTGAGGCTGTCTATGAACGCTCTTGCACTTGTGTTTGGTGTGGAAAACAGATGAAGTTATTGATCACCTGCTGCTGGTCTGCTGTTTTGTTCAATATTTGTTTTTATTTTTTTATTTTTTTGCTTTTTAGCTGATCGTTGAAACTTATGATCTTTACCTAAAACCAAAGTGGTCTCCCTTTAAACACTACCTGGTCCCTTTGCACTATTTATTTCTAGTTAAATATATGTTACTACACAAATAGGTGAAATGTTGCTTTATCTACCAAGATATAGATTTGAGCTATGAAGGCTCTCGATATTCCTTTCTAGGTAGGAAACTCCTTGGATAACAAGCCTTTTACACTTGTGCTCGGCAGTTATGAGTCAACACACGTGGTCACAACATGTAAAATGTCATTTGCTAAACGTAAAACAGCTGGTTGGATTAAGAAATACTAGTTTGAAGAACACAGTTCCATATTCAATCCTGTGTGCCATAATAAAATACTGAAAAACCAAAATTAAATGCGTTTGGAGTCTTTTTAAAAAGTTCTCCTAATTGATAATCCGATCACTGCCTTTTCCCCTCGGGTCCACACCCGTCCCAGTTCTCCTTCCCCACCCCCCTTTTCAATGTTTCCTCCTCCTATCACCCAGATCTGCAAACCAGACACTTCACGATATGATAACTCCTGTTTCTTTACCTCCACCCCTAGTCTAATCTATCGAGGAATGGATTTTATTGTTCACATTTCTGGAGTCTGAGCACATGTCCCCAGCAGGCTGCCACCACCTTACGAACTTTCCTACTTCATACTGGAGCCCCTTCTGCCATCGGCATCCTATAGTAGGCTGACCTTTGAAAAAGCCATGTTCAATCACCTCACTAAAGCTTCTAATAGTTTTCTATTTAGTTGAATACAAAGCCCAGAATTCCTGATGCCATCTACATGGCCTGCAGATATCTCATCCTTCGCCATTTCTCTGCCCCTCACTGGGGGCTCCAGCCAAAAGCTCCCACCTTGCCTGACCAGCTCCTTCTCACATACAGGCTGAAGTGTCACCCTTTAGGAATCCTCCCTGACCTTTTTGGTGTCAAGCTTCTCTATTAAATGCATCCATAAAACATGGTAGACATCTTATACTTGCCCCTGGTACCGATTTTGTGATCGTTGGATAACTGTGTGTCTTTCTCCAACTTTCTTCCATCTTTTCAAGTATTTGTATGAACATCTTAATTCTTCTGTTTAATTACTTGTGTTATTATGGCGTGATACAAGTCTTAAAACAGAGGTGAAATTGAAACTCCTCCTCAAGGATCATCACAGCTGCTGTTCTCAGGCTATTGTTTTACTTGACTGCCTTCCCAGTTTCTATGTTCCATCAGCCTCCCTTGTTCCTTTTTCTTTCCCTTCTCCTCTCCTTCGTCCTTTCTTTTATCGCCTTCTTCCTATTCTTCATTCTTGCCCGTATAATTGTAAACCATTTCAAGTCTTATTTTTTGAGGAAGAATGAAGATTGGATAAGTAAATGCTTTTCTTTCATTCTACAACTCCCAACAGAGCGCCTTGGGTCGAATGGATATTGTAATGAATATTTCTGGAATGCAGAGCCTTAATAATTTTGAGAATTCATGGATATGATAGAGAATTTCTTCTTTATCCTTTGGGACAATGTAAAATGTCAGAACTGGCTCTGCCATGATTCAGTTAGAAGCTATTCTTAATGGAAAATTCAGAATTTTTTTACCTCTAGGAAATAGTCCTATAGAGTAGCATATAGTGAATTATACTACTTATGTAGCAGGGGTTATCTTCAATTTAAAGACGTCTAGAAAAGTTTCATGAAGAGAATTAATGAGAACTAGAAGACCAAAACACATTACAGGAACAAACAAACCTTTGGCAGCCCCAGGAAATAACTACCAATAATAGTTTCTGATAGATTTAAATCTTTTTGATTTATATATTTTTATTTTTTGTATGTAGGAGTGTTTTGCCTACATGTGTGTAAGTGTACCACCTGCAGGCAGTGATGCTATGCAGACCAGAAGAGGGCATTAAATCCCTGAAACTGCAGTTATAAGTGGTTGTTAGCCACCAGGTGGGAGCTGGAAACTAAACCCAGGGCCTCTATAAGAACAGCCAGTACTTTTAACCATTGAGCCATCTCTCCAGCCCTTCTACTAGACTTTTAAGTCTAATTCAACATGGATCACTGGCCTGACAGAAGTCACACATTTACAAAGGAGAATCACATTCATTTAGTCAAACCCAGCCATTTTCATTTTTATGCTCTTTTACAGCCCTTGCTTCTGTTTCTGTAGATGTTGACACAGATATCCTCATTCCATGAAATCAGTTGTAGACTCTGTGCCAGGCACTCAAGCTGCATAAAATAACGCAGGAAAATTTCCCTTCTTTTAGAGACTTAGCAGCGGTGTTATGGGAATGTACACGTGTGTGCATGCAACACAAGTAGACAGATTGATAGACAACAGGTTGACAGGCAGATGGTCTCCACTGGGGCAGTTAGGTAACAGCCTGGGGAATAAGGGAGCAAGAGCTGCAGGCATAGGGGGCAGCAGACACAAAACTTGACTTCTCTGAGGTCAGACTCAATGCTGGAGGATGGGAAAGAGGGAGAAAGAGAGAGGAGGGGGCAAGGAACAGATCATGCATAGGCTGGTAGATCAAGAAATTTACATTTCATTCCTATGCAATTAGGAACTTTAAGAAGAGGGAGGAAGGGAAAGGGACAGTGACATAAATGTCTTCTATCCAAGCTGCCCTCTGTACATTGTATATTCATGGATTCAACCAATGGAGGGTCAAAAATTTGAAATTCATTGTGTTTGTGCTGAACATATATGGACTTAATTTTTTCTGGTCATTATTCTCTAAACAATGGCATGTTACATTCATAACATTTAACTTCTGATAGTATAAGTCATCTGGAGTCAGCTTGGGAAGATGTGTATAAGTTTTATGTAGATAGGATAAGGGCTCTAGTGAACTTCCTGTCTCTGCCTTTGAATTCCCTAGAACTACAGGCACATGCCACTGTGCCTAACTATCACCTAATATTTTGGCAAAAGAAATCATTTCCCTTGGAACTTTCATAGCTTCCTTTTTTTCTTACTTCCTCCTAGATGAACATAAACTCCCCAAAGGCAAGGATTTAATTTCCTTTCCACTATATCCTCGAAACCAGGTCTGTCCGTTTCAAAATATTGGTGTGTGGCAGCACTTTGTGACGAACTCTTCACCAAATATATTAAGATTCTAACCAATGCTTGGGATACTCAGTATCTGTATGTTTTTACACTTGTAAGGAGGCAATGGCATAGGGAAAACTGTTAGATTATGCAGAACTGGTCTCATAGGTTAAAACAGCACATACCTGCATGTCAGCTTTGTCCAACATTTTGTTCTTCAGTGATGCCACAAAAAATTGATCAAGTGTCAGGGCTGGAGAGATGGCTCAGTGGTTAGGAGCACTTACTGTTTATGCAGAGGACCCAGGTTCAATTCTCAGTCACCATATAAGGCAGTTCACAACCACCTATAACTTAAGCTTTAGAGGTTCTAATGTCCTCTTCTGATTTCTGTGGGCATCTGCACTCAGGTATTGCACATAAACTCACATAGGTGCTGCTGCATAGTAAAGTGGTTTTCTCTCTGTCTGCTATGAGGGATGGGCTTGACAAATGTGATTGACATCCAAATAACCAATGACTTAAGGGGGGGATGTTTAGTAGAAACGCAGGGAAGGCTGGGAAGGAGAGGGGTGAGTAGAGAGGGCGCCATTCTCACATGCATGTTCCAGGGGTCGGGGAAGGTTCTTATGAGAATGTGGCCCCCACCCTACAACACCTCCATCTCCCTCTCTTCCTGGGGATGAATCCTTTGTAAGCACACTGGAATAAATCAGCTTCTCTGAAAGAGCATTCTCTGTCTGCTCTGTTGGTTCAAACCCGGCGGTAGGGTGGGTCTGAAGGCCCGAGCCTCACCATGAGCAATTCATGATACACTTGGTGTAGTTGGCAGGATTGATGGACAAAAGGAGAATGCTCCTGGGAAAAGGACTTACGGAGCTGTTGCAGAGGAAATTTTGACATGGTGGACTATCCCCACAGGACTAGTGTGTGTAGTGGACATTGCAGAGATAGTATAGCTTATACTGAAATATGTAACTAAGGTGAACTTGCCTAAGCAGATGAGATTGGTGAGGAAAATACTGGGGTGGCAGTCTCAGGCTGAAATAGTCCAGAGAGAGATTCAAAGTGTGAGAGATGAATTAGATCGAGAGAAAGATATGAGACTCGCTTCTTCTATAATAGCCTCTGACCTTGCTAGCAAATTGGATCAAAGAGAAAAGGACATAGTCTTAGCCTGCCACTTTCTACAGCTAGGAGGTGGAAAAGGGATGAAAACCCATTGAGGTTGATAATACAAAACCCATCCTTGGACCCCAGGACCTGGAATCCCTGGGAAGAATCAAGCAGCAATGAGAGAGGGAGCAACCCAAAAGAAACTAAAAGTGCTCCTCCAGTTCGACCTGTAATACAAAAGAAAAATACACATGTCTGCACACTGATAAAGGCCTTAACAAGCATAAGAATCTAGTGAATAAAGGATTCTCAACCCTAGAGCTGCTGGAGCTAGGAAAGACATTCAAACAAACCAGGAGGGAACCCTTAACTACCTGGCTTGTAAGGCTGTGGGACATAGGCATATGAGATTATTTTCAATGCTGCAGAAGCAGGACAGCTGAGCAACGTAACAGCTCACCCCTCTTTGAGATTTAGGCTACGTAGCCTAAGGCAGTACAAAGGGAAATGGTCTCTGATAGACTGGCTTGTACAAGCTCTTAGAGAAACCTGGCTATCACCAGTGGAGGTCCCCATGGATTTCAGGAGCTGGAGCACAACATGAGAAGGACAGGTGTTGTTAAGAGAACTGGGTATGAGGAAAACAATGTGCAGTACCCCTTTCCTAGGACCAGATAGGACTGTGTTCACTGGAGATTTAATGAAGGACTCCATTGAACGAGGGCCTCAACATTGGTATGGAGGTTTAGTGTCCCTACTAAATCCCCTAGTTGGACAAGAGCTTTACAAAGCAGGAAAGGCTTTGACAGATTTAAGCAACCTAGATCAGCATGTAAAGTATGTCTGTAGAAGAATAGAACAGCCGAAAGGATGTGTAAGGGAGGCAAAACAGAATAGGAGGTCTGCTTGGTTACTCGTCGATGAATGTGGACAGACTTGTGTTAGTTCAAGTTCCTAAAGAAAGGACTGACAAAAAGCCAAGTTCTGTGCTAATGCACATTTAGGAGGCTTCAAGCCCTGAGAACAGTTCACAAAAGGTACACAGAGGATGAAGCTTATCCCAGCAGTGGATGCTAAACCCCCCAGAGTAAACAGGGTACATTTATCCCCTTTGACTGGATATTTGAGGGGCGGAGACAGTTTGCCTGGCCAGGGCAGCTCCCAACAGCCAGGTGTGGTCAATGGCGAGACCATAGGTATGGCTAGGGTCAGGAATCAGATCCAGGGTCTCCTTGGCTCTAGGAAACAACAGGTGTGACAGGGGCAAGAGAAGCCTTATTCCTCCTTGGCCCTATGTAGGACCAAGCAGTTTGGGCCAGCCCCAATGAGGTTAGCAAGGATAAAGGAATGCATGGAGGCTCCATGTGAAAAATCCAGGACACTAAATGGATTACATGCCATTGTACCCAACATGGATCTGTTGAAAAGATAGCTGATGCAAATGAAAAGGGATTTTCCCTGCTATGTTAGACCTTGTATGTGTCTATAATGTTAGCTTCTGAGTGTTTTACAGATAGGAAATCCAGTTGAGAGGCATCAAGTACACCTGAAGGAACAAGAATGGAATGTAACTCATACAGGGTACAAGGGTGAAGTATAGCTGTGGAATTCTGGGAGCTCTATGGGTCTAGGCCTTTAGATGCCAAAGAGTAAAAGTATACTTTATATGACTGTTAACTAGCAATTCCAGTAGCAGGTGTGGGTTGCTCCCCTGTGAGCTGTTGGCCAAGGGAGCCTTGGAAGTCCCCTTCTAGCAAACAAAAGGCAAATGCCGCACTATAATGCTGGTTGCACACTGGAGGTGGATGGTAAGGCCCTATTACTGAAGATGTGACATGGTTTGAGCATGGAAAGAGATCTGGGGCTGAGTGGAAAACTCCCCACAAGTGGATGGCTGGCTTTCAGAGTGCTAGAGGGCACCATGTAGACCACTATGGGAGGATGGTCCTGAAACGCTCTTAAGGACAGATCTTGCGTGCTTCACTGTCAGATGTCCCTACAGGTGTGATAGAGGCCCATCTGGTATGTGCACCCCCAGCATATTTAAAACTGGATTCAGGGCCTGCTCTTCAGGAAGGGTGCACACACATCTGATACTAGGAAAAGAATGTCAAACCCCAATGGTGAAGGGGAGAGTTACGAGCCCCCATAAAGAAGCTACGGTAATTGTTTGCAGGATAAATATGATGTGCCTACTTAGGTATTGCCTAAACACTTGTGTTTACACCCATAGGTTAGGTCATTTAGTATTTGTGTGGATGCTACTTTTGCTGTTATTGTTGTTGCTGTTTTACAATTGTGATTTTACAGTAGAACCAGCATCACTGAAGCAAAATGATAATCCATACCACAGTGGAAAGAACATCATCCTATACCTGTTATTCTCCCTCCCCAAACCCCTTGCTCTTTTGTCTCAGGGACTATTGTGGAAGAGGTGGCAGAAAGTATGTGAGAGCCAGAGAGAAAAAGGGGTGGGATGTTGCATAGAAAAGCAGTTTTTTCTTTGTCTGCTACAGGGATGGGCTTCCAAATGTGATTGACATCCAACTAACCAATGACTTAAGGGAGGTGTAGCAGAAATGCAGGGAAGGCTGGGAAGGAGGGGGCGCGTAGAGTGAGGGCACCATTCTCCCGAGTGTGTTCCAGGGATCCAGGGAGGTTCTTATGAGAATGTAGCTCCCTGCCATACAACACCTCCATCTCCCTCTCTCCCTGGGGAGGAATCCTTTGTAAGTACCCTGGAATAAATCCACTTTTCTAAAGAGCATTCTCTGTTTGCTCTGTGGGTTCAAACCTGGGGGTGGGGTGGGGCTGAAGGTGAGAAATTCATAATACAGTGCCAATAAACAAATCTTTTAAAATATGACCAAGTGTCCAATGAATTTATTTTTATATATCAGCAGTTTGACAGGTCCAGGCAGTTCTCATAAAATGAGGCTTGAACATAATATATTAAAAATCTGGGCAAATTTGGATAAATCACTTCAATATCACACCCACCATCATCTGTTACTAACATAGCTTGGGATTAAATTTCTTCTGCTAGGCATTGTTATGAAGCTTAATAATCACCATGTCCCTGTGAAAGCAGTTAACTATGTCCACCCACTGAGTTCATTCCTTTGGCAGGCCAGGATGAGCTTCATAATTAGAATTATATTTTCCTCATGACATTTGGAGAGCTGGCCCCATCTCTGTTCTTTACCAGCACCCATGAACTATGCCACCAAATGCCAAGTTATGACTTGGCAATTATGCAAACCCCTAGCCATATCTTAGAGATTTTGCTCAGGAAGGCAAATGTCTCTATTAGGAGAAAGCAAAGAAGGAAAAACAAAAACAAAGTCTCTTAAAAGTACCTGAAATTTCTGCTTCCTCCTCAAATTTGTAACTGTTGGTGGTCCAAGCACTCAGGACCAGCCTGAGGGGGACTGAAGGATCTCCGCTGTGGGGGAGGGGGTGAGTAGGCGCAGAATCCGCACACAGACTCTGGGAGTTGAGCGGAAAGCCAGAAGTGGTGGTCTGCTGTAAACTCATTTATTCAAGGAAGGGCAGAGTCTTATAGGTCTTGTTACCCACTAGCCTTATAGGGTAGGGTCCTGACTACAGCCAATTGCAGTTTGTTCCCAGGTGGATCAGATTCTCTCCAGGTGCTGGGCAGAAACTGGCTTTACAACCAACTGGTGTGCAGCACCACACCCACGAGAGCCATTCCTCCATTCCTCCTGGCAGGTGGCCTAGCTAGGCCCACCCTGCATTATGCCCAACAGGTAACAACAAGAGAAAGAGGGAGGGAGAGACAGAAATAAGCAGTTGTTGAAGAATGAGAATAGTTAATAGCATTAAAGATGTGTGCCTTGCCCACATGAATACTCTATAACTCCACATTATCAGAAAAGAAAAAGCTAAATACAAGTTGCTGTGAAGTCAATAGTCCCATCAGTCGAGGGCTTGGCATGCTACTTGGGATGCACTTCACAGCACTGTCAAGGGAGATCCATGTCCGCTTTCCATTAGTCTAAGTAGCCCTTTATGGAGCTCCACAACAACAGAACCACTAACCTCCAGCTTGTCATTATGAAGAGCTGTGTCTGAAATGTTGCCTCAGAAACCCCTGAAAATCTGAAACGTAAGTTCATTCAATGTTTTTGGAGACCATTGGCCACAGTCCTCCTTTCATAGAATGTCCTTGGTTCTCTCTCAACTGTGTGCAGGCAATCATAACCATCAAGGAAATACAATGTCATTTTCAAGAACACAGATTTGAGCATCCAATTAGATCTTATTTATAGGAGAATGGATGGTGAGAACTTTGTCTTACTCTCTAGGAAAACTGCACATTTCAGACTCAAAGAGCTTCAAGATAAAGAGCCACTAACAAAGAGCTTCCTGGAAACAGGTGAAGCCGTTCCCACCTGAGTTGAGGTGACGACACCTACCAGACTTGTGAAACAATAGCAATAGAGGAAACAAATCAAATGCAGACTGCAATCAGAATGCAGCAGAGGAATAGGGATCCAGCTGCCCACTCGAAAGCAGCACTCAAGAAGAAATCATCTGAGAATGAATCTTTGCCCAGAAAACCAGTTCCAACATCTTGTTAGAGCCCATACACTTCCTTTGTTCCAGGTTTTTCTCCTTTACAGTTAGACATGAGCATATCAAGTTGTGGTCGCCCAGTAGACAAGTGAGACGTGATCGTTCACGTCCTAAATAAGCTGAAAAGTCAGAAGGTATGCGGGGAAGGGCCAAACCAGAGGTAGCCGGAGAGTGCCAACAACACAGACACCTAGAGCGCAGATATGTCTCTGGTTAGAAAGTAGCTTGAGATACATCATCCTGTTTGAGCCTCGCAATGGATAGGCCAGATATTGGGATCTTCCTTTTCAATCCACAGAACTGACAGAAGTGATTTACCTAGATCAGAGGGCAGTTATTAACAGATGCATTCTCTAAGAGGGTTTTTAAAAGAAAAGATACCCTGTGCGTTAACTTCTAAGTGCAATGGATATTTGATGTACATTTCTAGTGTTCGATATTCACTCATATTTCTGTCTTTGATTGATTCTATGTTTTAGAGTACTTCCAGCTTATTTCTGTGGACCGGTTGGAAATGGCTGTGACCATTCTAAAAACATTATTTAGAATCCCATCTACTCGGTAACAGTAACCTCCCCCATTTTGTTTCAGGTTCATCACAATGACTACATGTTAAGTGGTATTTAGTATTCACCACATCCCAGCATTCAAATAGCTCCCCCATGGTCGCAGTAACTCAATTATTCCAATACATTCAATGACTTTGAACTATAGTTTATGAAAATAAGCATTTTTGATTGATAATTATAATCTTTACTATGATGGCATTTATTGTGCTTAGCTTTTCTTCAGGACCCCACTATGAATACACAGCCAGCACTGAGCTTATGCAGGAGACATGCCAACCCTAGCAGTGAGTGAGCTGATATTTGATTCATCCCACTTAACTCTGAGTCAGCATAAGCAATCTGTGCTAGGATTATTTAAGGTTCAACACTTGGCCCTAGGTAAAATAAATAGCAGTGTCAAAGGTCAAGATGTAGGCAACAGAGAGTTGGAAGAAATCCCAAAATATAAAACAATTAGATGGAGGAGTGGTCAGGAGAGTCAGGAATCTCACAGGAACTAGAGCAGGAAGTTTGAAGAACAGGAACTGACAGTGGAGTTTGTAATCAGAAGGTACACTTAACCTGGCCAGTTCCCGTCACAGTCTCTGGACCTAAAGCTGAAAGGGACACTATCATCATCATAACTATTGCTAACAACATGTCAATTAAATGTCAAAAATCAGAATAAGAGCTCTCTGCAGGAAATGACTTACTTAATCATTGTAATCATCCTATAAATAAAAACCCATTCTGAGAGCTGGGGAGATGGCTCACTGGTTAAAGTGCTTGCAAGCTTGAGGACCTGAGTTTGAAGCCCCAGAACCTGCATGGTAAGTCAAACACAGTGGCATGGGCACCTGTAATTCTAAGGCACTTAGAGTAAGATGGGAAATGGAGACAGAATATCCAGAAGTTCCTAGAACCACTAGTCTTGCTTACATGGCAGAAAAATAAGAGACCTTTTGCCAAATGAGGTGAAAATGAGGATGAACACCCAAGGTCCTCTGACCGCTCTACAACCACCATATACATGCACACACACACGCATTGAGATAGTTTTTGAAGAATCAATCCAAGTAGATAAAGAAGCTGAGGCTAGAAGACTTAGGATATATATCCAGTGTTAAACACAGAATGCATAGCCATTAGAGAGCAGGTTCAGACGCATCGTCTCTGATGTGTGTTCTTGACTTAACTATATTACTTCCTAGCTTGGTACAACTCTTAGGATATGTAGGTTCATTTTACAACATTCTGAGAATATTGGAAAACCTTTGGTGATGTCAATCAAGATATCCCCTCTCATTTTTGAAGAGTTTTAAAATAATTTAATTCATATACACTGCTTAAAAGTATACCTGGTAAGCAGGAAATGCAACAGTTGTTACTACTGTTAGGAACTCTTTGGATCAGGGAATAGGCCTTCACCTTCCTGATAAGGGAAGGTCCACTCTGGAGAGAAGTAAAAAAGGATTTCTGGACTGTCCCAAATTTATACCAGTGGGTAAAGGTTACTGGAACTCAGAGATCAGAAAGCTTTGCAGAAATAATCAAAGCCATTTGAAGTAAAGAGACTTCCTATGAGTGTAGATCTGTAATTATAGTTATACAACTACTTTTTAAGCATGAGAAGAGGGATTAAATATTAAGAGCTAGGCTGGCCTGTAGGATTCAGAGTCTAAGTAGCACATGCATACAAATACTGGTATGAAGATACCTGCTGTTCCATTTCTTGAATCTTTGTACTAGATGGAGCAGCTGTGTGCATCTCTTACACGCATGATGATTTAATAAAAATGACTATTCTAATCATTGGTCTTAAAATAACAATGGCAGTGAGAATTCACCATTTATTGGGAATCTAGGATTTGTCATCATTTGTTTGTGAGTCCTTCATTTGTAATTTTATTTAGGCCATTCAGAAATGCAGTGTAATGTTAAGTAGGTAGCCTTGGTCAGAAAGAAACCTTCAGAAGAACAAGAACAAGGCAGGTTTCATCTTTTCTTTCAGATGCTCTTATATGCAATGTTGTTTAAAATAACTTTAATCAAGAAAGTTTGAAGATCTGGGAGATGACTCAGTGGCTGAGAACAATCTCTCTATAAACGTAAGGACCTGAGTTTGAATCCCAAGCACTCATATTAAAAACCAGGCATGGTTACACATTCCCTGTAACTCTAGAACAGAAGGACAGAGACAGTGCTCATCCATCCTGGGATAAACAGCCCTGAGCTTCCAGTTCCGTGAGGGACCCTATCCGTCTCAAGACAACAAAGCAGAGAGTGATAGAGGAAGACACCAAAAGTCCTGCTTTATTTCCTCATGCTCACCTGTGTGAACCACCACATACACATACACACACACACACACACACACAGACTTTCAAGTGCCATGACTATGTAGATGGATCCTTGAGTGTCTAAGCGTCTATACAGTTTACTGCAATGAAAAATCCAATCATTTTTTTCCTCCCAAATTCTCCACATGGATAATGATGATATGCATGTTCTGGAAATTATAAGTGTACTTCAGCACATTTATATTTTATATTTATGAAATGCTATAATTGTAATTTTCACTAAAGTCACATATAAGCAAAGTGACACACCAATTCACTTCCTATTTTCAAATTAACGATTTATCTGATTTAAAACTGAATATGTCTAAAAAAAGTTTTGCTTACCCACTATGTGCCTCTTATTGTGCTAGGAATTTTCTGTTTTAATTTATTGATTACTATGTGGTTTGTATGTGTATGTATATGTGCATATATGTATGTGTGAATGTGGCCATGACACATGTGTGGAGGTCAGCAGATAATGTTTGGAAGCTGGTTCTCTCCTTTCACTGTAGGGTCCAGTGACAAAACTCAAGTCATCAGGTCCGACAGTAAACACTTTCACTGGCTGAGCTCAGGAACTTTCTTAGGTGTCAGTGGGGGACCTCAGCTGCCCTATTGCACAGATAAGGATGGGGGAACTTACAGGGATAATGATGAGTCCAAGAAACACAGCTGTGTTGTCTGTGACCCTGCGTGTGACTCCAATTCAATGTCTTGTCAACACTCTGTACTTCCAAGGATACAGAGGTCCTAGAAATGGAGGAATTTTGTGTATTCCTAATAAAACAATCCACTTAAAAATAGCTTCTGTTTCCCTTTGGGCAAATTATATAAACCACCAGGAGAAAGAACTTGTTCCAAACTGGAACAAGCAACCTATTTGTTGTGGAAACGAATATCCTAATGTTTTAATACTGTCTCTGTGCTGCCTGGCAGAATGAAAGACTAGAAATAACTTTCCTTTTTTAAAACTGAATGTGCAAGTTTACTATGAGAAAAGCATTTGTCACATTTATGTACATTCAAGTTGTGTGGTTTTGGATTTCATATCACCTTATGATATAAATGACGCCCTGGAGAAAGGACATCACATTGCTTTTTAAAATGCAATTGGATGTGTAAAGAAGTTAAATGGAAGATGCATGACAAGGCTCTGCTTTCTCTCTTTTAGTCTGAAAAAGGACGATGCTGGACTTACTTATGAGCTAAGATAGCCACTGTGGTGGATCTGATGGGTAGTGTACCACAGGGGTTCAGAAAATACACTGGAGCTGGACTCCTCATTAAATCTCATTTCTACGATAACCTAAGAGGTGACCAGAGAAAGGTTTTCAAGAAAATTTTGTTCTTTTCTTAAAAAATTAAAACACCAAGACTAACTAGTTTTTATATTCTTCCCAATACTCGAACATGATCTCAAAGGCAATCTACTGGCTAACCAGATTTTCTCTTTTTCAATAGTTAGGAAAAAAAAAAAAACCCTCTAACTTCCTGAATTCTTAGAAGTTTGTGCAGAGATTAAATGTGCTTTATCCCTGTCACTGAATATATTTGAAATATATTCTGAAACATGAATTTCAGAATTCTTTCTCTTTAAGTAATAGTGTGACGGTTGGCATTCACAACAGAATCAGCAATTCCAGAAGAGGACTGATGTGTCTCCAGGTCTTCAGTCTTAATATTTGTTTACTCAATAAATCAGCAAGGCCATTTGATTTACTTAGAAACATTTTCATGGATTACTAAAGGAGTGTTGTTCCATTACTTTGGAGGGGTCAAAACAGCGATCCTGTCTTTTACAACACATGAAGTATTCCTAGGAAAGAACATGAGGTGATTGAAGACAAAGTCAGGACTGGTAGGATGTCTGCAGTCTTGGCCCGGCAGTGTTCTGCTGATTGATCTTATTTTAAAATAGTATATGCTACAACAACAGCACAAAGATACAAAGGAGATTTTCTATACCCCCAAGGCCAGCGTTGGCACCCTTATTCGATAGATTTTAGGGACAGCTGAGTATTTTTACAGTAATGTTTATATAGTAGCTTCTTAGAGTTTATATCGATCACATTATGTACAGTCAGTCTCTGTTCTCACTTCTGGAAGTTCCTAGGCCTCTGTGGAGTGTGTGTGTTCGATGTTGTCCCATCATAGCAGTCACTTTGGATGGGTTTGTCAATCAAGATACTTCTCCTGTTGTTGGGGAAGGAGGCAGGCAAACATGCTATGCTCTGTTCTGGAAATTCCACGGAGCAACGAAATTCTGGGTTCAGTTAGCCTCAGGGCTGAGCATCGCCTCTGTCCCTGGGAGACTGTCCCAGCTTTTCTCAACACCTGCTTCCTCTGCTGATCTCTTTCTTGTTGCCCTGGATCCCTCCAACATGCTCATATTTTATTTCTAAATTACACAGAGTCAGTTTTTGCTGGTTATATTTAAATAACCCTGTTTCATGTTGGGTGTTATGGATGTTACTGCTTCTGAAAAAAAGAGAGTGCTTTAACATAAATTGTGAGTTTTTATAAAAAGATACAAGTAAATAAGTGTACAGATGATATATAGGTAAGTAAAGACTGTGTGGGCAAGTGGCTAATGGTTGAGAAACATCACTGTAAAAACTGCTGTGTTTTAAATTGGAGTCTCTTGAAAAAACACTAAAAAGAATATCAAAGGATGATAAGAAAAATGAAGATTTAGAAAAAATAATATACTATGCTAATTAATTTATTCATGAGTGTAAAGATTTAAGGCAAATAAGTTTTGAAAAGGGAATAATCTTATTTTCCTTGTTCAAGACCAGGGCTTTTCACCAAACATTATTACCTGTGTCAAAGAATCTCATTTTTCTTTACCCAATGAGTTTTATTTATTTTAGACATTATTTTCCCCTATTACTAAAACACTAACAAGTATAAATCTCTTTCAACCAAACCAAGAATCAGTGATGGAGGCAAGTGTGCACGTGGGTGTTAAATAGAGTGATCTTTCTTGTTAGGAGTACTGGCACTTCTTCTAGAGACAGTGTCATACATGCCATGACTCCAGGGTACAAGTCATGACAATATCACTGTACCTCTTACCTTGGGATTTCCTGAACTCCTCTGGATGGAACCGTCTGGAGACTGAAGACTTTTCCCCTATCAAATACCCCACCCCTCAGGCTTTTATCTTTATTTCAGAAATGCAATTTTAAAGGTTGAGGACGGAAGCATGGGCTAAGCAAATATGTCAACGCATTGCAAACACTCTAAGCAATTTCTCTTAGAGAAATGATGTTATATGCAGGCCAGTCACAGTTGTTGCAGACAATCTGTTTTAGGGGAAAGTAAGCTTCTGCTAGCAGATATTTCTCTGTAAAATAACATAACACCAATCATTGACTTATGTTTCCAATATGACCTTTATTGAGCAAGTATCTGCTGTGACGTTTAACATCGATCAACATCGATCAACATAAGCTTGCGAACTGTGCACGTCAGCAAGGTTCTCCCATGAACAGAAGTCCATTTTAAATGCACCAGTGAGGTAAACGTTAAGTATTCATATATAGCTTTCTTAAGGCTAAGAGAGTTCTGTTTCACTTACTATTTTTGGCTCAGTTGGTACTTTGCATAATACACCTCAAGACATCCCCCCGAGCACCCCCCGTTCCAACAGCTTAGGAAATTGGCAAATTCCCCAGGTACATACGTGATCATGCATTTGAATCCCCTAAAGACTGAGGACGGGGCACCTGAGCTTGCATGCAGTTCCCTCACATTGCACAAAGGAAGATACAATGTCTGGAGCCCCCATGGGAGAACCCGTTCTGTTTTGAAGCTGTCAATCACATGCATTTTGAAATTGTCATATGGCTTAACCTTTTGCAATGGACTCAAACCTAGTCACTCTGGGTGACTTCTTTGACTATGGCGTGTGAAGTGACTTTTTCTACCTTTTTAGTTGACACTAGTTTCTCCTCAAAGGTCTCTTCATGCTCTTCGACCTTTTGAGTGACGGTTACAGATTTGGTGATGTATTTGGTAGCACCATCGGCTCCCTCGCTGGTGATTTTCTCTACCTTCTTGGTCACCACCACTTTCTCCTCACCTCTATCCTCCTCGTCTGCTGGGCTCACGTCTAACCCGTTAGTGACCACACCTTTCTCCTCTTCTCTCCCACTGCCTTTTTCCTGAGTTTCCTGCTCCTCCTCTTTTTCCTCCACCTCCCCATTGATAGCTATATCCTCCTTCCTGGATTCCCCTGGGCTCTGGTCTCTCTCCTCACTCCCTCCCTCCTCCTCTTTCTCAGGCTTCTCCTTCTCCTGAGGCTTCTCCTGTTTGGGTTCTTTCTCCAGGCTCACCTTGACCGACTTGGTGACAGTGACCACCTCCTCCACGGCTTTCTCCTTCACTGGGGACTCGGCTTTCTTCTTCTCTGGCACATCTTTTGGCTTCTCTTTTTTCTCTTCCTCCTTCTGTTCGGCTTTCTCCACTTTGGCTTCTGGTTTTGCCTTTACTTCTTCCACAGGTGACTTTGCCTTCACTTCTTCCACAGGTGATTTTGCCTTCACTTCTTCCACAGGTGATTTTGCCTTCACTTCTTCCACAGGTGACTTTGCCTTCACTTCTTCCACAGGTGATTTTGCCTTCACTTCTTCCACAGGTGATTTTGCCTTCACTTCTTCCACAGGTGATTTTGCCTTCACTTCTTCCACAGGTGATTTTGGCACAGGAGACTTAGCTTTCTCTGGCTTCTCCACCTTGACAGCCACCTCTTCTCCCTTCTCCTCTGTTTTCTTTTCCTCCTTAGCTTCTGCTTCCTCTCCGTCACCTTCTGCCTCAGTTTCCTCTTCTTCTTCCTGCTCACCTTCGTCTTTTTCACTGGAGCCTTCCTTCTCAGATCCTCCCTCTTCTGCTTGGTCAGACTTAGCACCCTCCTCTTCTTCCTCCTCCTCCTGGCCTTCTTCTTCCTCCTTTTCTCCTTCTTCTTCCTCTTTCATCTCAGGAGACTTCACAGGAGACTTTTCGGCTTCTGGTTCCTCTTCCTTTTCTTCGGCTGCTTCTTCTTTCTCTTCCTTGGCAGAAGCTGCCAACTCCTCTGCAATGGCTGTGAGGGTGTCTTCCATTTCTGACTTCTCATCCTCCACTTTGGTTTCCTCTATGATCTCTTCCACAAATTTGTGTTGGACCTTCAGCTTGGGAGCCTCGACCTTGGTCTTCTGAATCTTACTGGATATTGTGACTGAGGGTTGTCGGTGTGTGTACAGTGGCCCAGTGATGCTTCCTGAAAATGTGCTAAACCTGGTCTCTTCACCTTCCAGGAGTTTTCTAAGAACCAAAGAAGAAAAAAATGTCATTAAAGTCTTATTAGGCTTTCTAAGGTTTGTGATGATATGGGTAATGTAGTGGCTGTTTTGGAATAAACAGAATCACTGAAGGAAAAGATTCCATCTACTCCTGTGGTGCTGTCATTTCATTATCTATTACATTTTACTTAGTGACAGAGCCTTCTGGATTGCCAGTCAGTACTTGGTTGAGTGCCTAGCTACTCTCAGGAGACATCTAACCACACCCAGTCACTAGGTCCTGCTCTGCTGCAAGCATGCGTTCGGTGCAGTCTGAATGTGCTCTAAAGTGCCCTAGTGGCCAACCTCTTCCACCCGAAAAACATCAGATCTTTAGTGATTCCCTAAGCATTTGAAATAAAACTATTAGGCATATTTCAGAACTTAGGTGATTTCAAATTATAGCTAGATGTTAATATGGGTGAATCAAGTTATAATTTATCCTGTAATTCTAATAATAAAAATGGCTATGTGGTATAATTATTTAATTTCATTGAAAAAAGTTTATTCTTGCTATAATTACCTTATTGGAAGTTATTGTTTAATAAAGGACTGTGCACTTTGAATTTAATCAACAGCAAGGCTGCACTGGTTAGAAGTTAGAAGACCTCTAGCCAATCCCTATCAATAGAGACCTTTCCTATTTGTTTATATGTTTCTATAGATCCAGATAGTTGTAGATAAGTATCATACTTAATGTATAGCTAGTTATATAAGCTACACTATAGTCCTAATACATATACATTTGTATTAGCTACGTACATAAAAATTAATGTATCTATATTCTAATAAGTCTATATCTATTCTCAGCCAGATGATGGCAATAGTAAGCTGTAAGAGAGAAACGGAAATAGAATGTCCTGGTGTTTGTCCTTGGCATTATAAAACTGGAAAGTTGGAACCATCAGATGAAATGTTAAAAATTAAAACTTCATCTGTCAAACATCCAAAAACATTTTTTTAAGAAAAGCCTACTAGTGTGCCCCCCAGCAATTCGAAAACGTTTTTAATTTCAACTCTTGAAAACTGAATAAAACTGCATTTGCAATTTTTAGGACTTATTTTCTTTTTAATTGAGCAAGGGAACCAGGCCTCTGAGCCAAGACTCTTGAAACCTGTCAAGCTTGAGTTGGGAAGGCTATGCGGAAACAGCCTCTGCAGTGCGGTGGGTGTTCCAGCCAAGTCCGCGGCGACCGTGTACCTGTACGCAGCGATCTCGATGTCCAGGGCCATCTTGACGTTGAGAAGATCCTGGTACTCTCGCAGATGACGGGCCATTTCCCACTTTGTTCCGCGAAGCTCATTTTCCAGCTGCTGGATGGTGTCCTGAAAGACACAGCGAGTCTCCAAGGACTCAGCCTTCTGAAGCAGCAGTTTCCTTGGCAAGATACTTGCTACTCCCCACCCCGACCCCGAATACCCCCGTCCTCTCCCTCTCTCCCTCCCCCCGCCCTTCCCCTCTCTCCCTCCCCCTGCCCCTTCCTGCCTCCAGCTCTGCACACCTCACCGACATCACTCTCAGTACCCCCGCCACGAGCTTTTTTCTTTTGGTTAAGGGACTCAGAGCAAACTAACAAAATTACTCAGACAGTAGGACATTTCCCCGGCACAACACACTTCTGGGTGGAAACGCTGGGGAATCAGGGTGCTTCCCTGGAGGGCTTGGCCTACCTTCCCCAACCAAACTCTTTGGACTGAGGCTAATTTTGAGAGCTCTTCAGGTCGCGGTGGGATCTGCTTAAATCGCTTATTGCAACTATCCGAATGAGCTTCTTTCAAAGTGCAAAACTAGACCCACCCCCAGGGGAAGGAGCACTTTTTTTGAAGATCGCGATTTCTAAACAGCTAAGGCAGGTGGGCGGGGACGGGCGGGGCAGGGACCCCAGGGAAGGGCGCGCTCGGGTCTGCGGCGCTGGCGCGCACTGGCGAGCCGCCACCAGGGAGCGCGACGGAGAGGGCCTCCGGGCGCGCACTTGGGTGTCGGGGGCGCGCGGCGCTGGCGCTGGCGCAGGCCGGCCGCGCAGCCGCGGTGCCTACCTGGTAGCTGCTGAGGTCGTGGTTGTGGCGCTCCTCGATGTCGCTGAGCTGCCGCTCCAGGGACTCCTTGGTGCCGCGCACCGACTCGAGCTCGATACTCTTGGACTGCAGCTGGCGCCGGTACTCGGCGATCTCTTCCTTGGCGGAGCGGATGGCCTCCTTGTTCTGCTCGGCCGCCTCGGTGAGCTTGGCGTAGCGGCATTTGAACCACTCCTCCGCCTGGTGCATGTTCTGGTCCGAGTGGCACTCGAGCTGGGAGCGGATCTCCTTCAGCGCCGTCGAGATGTCCGTCTTCAGGTAGTCTTTGCGCTCCACGGTGATGTGCGACGCCTGGATCTGAGCCAGCAGGTCTGCCACCTCCTCTTCGTGGTTGCTGCGCAGGAAGGCCACCTCATCCTGCAGCGACTGCACCTTCTTGTCCAGCTCCACCTTCACCATTGTCGACTCCTCGATGTCTTTGCGCAGCGCGCGGATGGCCGCCTCGGTGTCGTCGCGCAGCCGCGCCTCCTCCTCGAAGCGCTCCTTGAGCCGGTGGATGTCCTCCTCCAGGTGGTCCGAGTCCAGCTGCACCTGCGCCTTCTCGTGGTTCACCATCTCCAGCGTGGCGCGCAGCTCGCGGATCTCCTGGTCGTAAGCGTCGCCCAGCTGGGCGTGCGAGGCCTGCTTC
The DNA here is from genome assembly GCA_035773235.1 of Eospalax fontanierii. NCBI lineage: Eukaryota > Metazoa > Chordata > Mammalia > Rodentia > Spalacidae > Eospalax > Eospalax fontanierii. The sequence continues at coordinate 52,602,008 of CM069542.1, read as the reverse complement.
TGCCGCAGCGCCTGGATCTCCGCCTCGATCTCCTTGTTCTGCTGCTCCAAGTAGTGCACTTTCTCGATGTAGCCGGCGAAGCGGTCGTTCAGGCCCTGCAGCTGCTCCTTCTCGTTGGAGCGGGACAGCTTGTAGTCGCCCCCGGAGCCGCCGTTGAGCAGGGACGAGGACTGGCTGAAGTCGAGGCTGCTCTCGGCCGAGCTGAGCATGGCCGAGCTGTAGGCGAGGCGCGGGGCGAGCGCGCTGCGCTTGTAGGAGGAGGACACGGTGCTGGGCGAGCCGCGGGACCACGACTGCGAGCGGAAGCCGCTGGACGGCGAGCCGCTCACGCGGCTGAAGCTGGAGCGGGTCTCGGTGACCCGCCGGTAGGCGGACGGGTTGCCCAGCGGGTCCAGCGTGTAGCTCATCTTGGCGGCCTGGGAGCGTGTGGCTGTCACAGCGCTCTGCGGGCCTCGCCGCAGCCCCTTTATAGCGGAGCGGCTGGTCCCGGGCCAGGGCCCCGCCCCGTGGAGGCGGCGGCCGAGGAGGCGGGGACTGCGGGCACCGGGCCGGGGGGAAGGGGAGGCTGCCTAGCGGTGATTCAGCGCCGCTCCACGCCGCACGTGGGCCCACGCCGCATCGGACCCCGCACTTCGCTGTCCCGGTGCGAGCCCTTCCCCCAGCTCCCTTCGGGTACTGGCCCGCTCGGCGTGCCCGTAAACCCCGTCTCTGCTTTCACCTTCACTTTGCAGTCCGCGTCCTTGGTGCAAGAACCCACCCAGCGCTCTTTCTTTGTCTGTCACTCGCAGGCCGTTTGGGCTGGTCCTCTCCGGACCCCTGGCCTCCTGGTTCTTCGTCCCCCTACCTCTTGGCCTCTTCTCTTTCCTTACAGACTTCTGTCCCGAATCACTTTTCCCTCATTTGAGGCTTCTCTCTCCCCCAGTACTTTCTCAGTCCTTCTCATTCGGCATTCTCTCGGAGACCCTTCCCTTGGGACTTTATTTTTCTTGCAACCTTTTCTTCTTGCACCTTCTCCTTCCACCCCTCCCCCCAACGCGCTTCCTCTCTCACTTCTCTCTTCCCCTCCTTCGTCTTCCCTGTCAGTCCTCTACCTCCCATCCCGACTCCTTGTCTTAAAGCAGCCGGACATTAGCACAGAGTTGTGTAGAAGAAAAAGAGAGAGAGATTCTGAGGAACCGGTCGGCCCGAAACCTTCTGGAAGGGGACAAAACGGACAGGCCCGGGGTAGTGATTTGTGTTAAAAGTGGGATATGGCGCTCCAGTCAGCCTAACGGTTGGGGGACATCTGCAGTTTCCGCAGGGCAGAAGGTAAGGCGCTTGTGCGCCCGGGGCGCCGGCAGCACCACGGACAGCACCCTGGTCGGCTGCTGGAGATGCTTCTCCCCTCCATCCATGCCTGTGGGAGCCCGGAGGAGGGTCCCTTTTGGCATCTTTCTCTCAGTAAATACAACCCTAAACCTGTTTGTAGTGACTTTGTTTGCAGGAAGTAAGCTGGAAATCCCACGCTAAGACTCCTCTGCAGTGCAGAGTTGGCACAATGAACAGACTGCAGATTTTGAAAACAACCAAAATTCATTAAACTTAGTTAAAGGAAATCTATACTTGAAGCCCAGTTTGGCTTTTCTAACGTATGGTGGATGCCAGGAGTGAAGAGATATAAGGCCTGAAACTTGAAGGTCAAATCTTCCTTGGGAGGGGGAATTTGAAATCTGAGACCCAAAGTCCAGGGAAATAGACTTTCTGATAAGCTTGACGGCAACAATTGCCTTGTCATCTTCAGTCCAGGTACTTCTTATGTGTAACTGCGATGATCGACAGGGCAACTGAATTAGTTTTAAATTAATTGAAAGGTTTCTGGATGGATTCAGGCCAGCCTTGAATAAATCAGGCATTTCCCCTCCATTATAAATACAAGGTACTTCCCCATGTAGATTTTGATGACTGATTTGGAATAAGTCTTCCATATCTTTAAACATGTCTGACTAATTAGTCTGCAGAAATTTCTTGCTGTTTTTTTTTTTTTTAATCTGAAAATGCCCCTTTATTTTGGATTGAGCTTTGGGAAAATTCAGAGTAAAAAAGTTTAGAGTTCTGTAAGACACAGTGAAGGTCAGACTGCAGTCCTGATGACAGAGCTAGGACACACAGACACAAGTGGGCTGTGGGCCAGTATGAACCACTATCTGCGGGCAGACACTCCAGGTTGAAATACTTCTTTTTATAGCATGTGTTCTCTAATCTCTGTTTCATTATGTGAGGGGCCCTTATTGATCAGTTAATAATCAGAAAAGGCTGTTTCTGGAGGTTTAATTGTGTAAAGTTTTATTAGCTTTCTGCTCAGATATTTGAAAAGAAAAGGATCCATTTACAGAGTTACTTTTGGTTCAAGAATGGGAAACTGCAGCATTGCGGGCTTTGGGGATGGAGGTGGGGACTGGGGCGGGCAGGGGTGTTTGTGATCTGGTTTGTTAAGTGATGGTTACTGCTCAGACAGGGAGAGGAGAGGTCTGCTCAAAGCCAGTTAAGAGATACACTCTGCAAAGTGAGGGACCAACTAGTAAATATTATAAAATCAAGATTTTCTGGTTTCCTATGGAAAAATAAAGGAAGAGAAAGAAAGCTCCCTGGGTCTTTCAAGTATGGGGTAGCAGGGTGGGACATAGGTAGGATGCCATCCAGATAATGCTAATGGTGCAGCATTTATGGCTGAGCTAGGCATTACTTCCTGCTTTCACTAAATACACATATATTTATATAAAACCTACCAGCGGTGTCTTGCACACTCGGAAAGCCCTCTCTGCAATGAGAGCACATAGTTAACGAGCAGGCTTCTGCTGCGAGTTTGCTATAGGGCTTTGCCAATGAGATGACTCTGCAGAGACATTTACAAGGAAACACATGTCTAATTTCACAATTAGCCTGTTTTTGCCTCCTATCTAAACTAGTTCAGAAATTGTTCAGCTTCCAAGTGGTTACAGAGAAAAGTATTGCTTGCAAACAAAGTCGTGGCCAGTTACTTAGGCTGAATTCAGTACGGATAGCTTAACTCTGTAGCTTCAATATCCCCTGGACTGTCTGTCATTCATTCTGGGCCTATGGGATGATGCAGGGACATATAAGTCACTTTATTAAGGAGGAAACATGTGATGGTTTTAAAAATTATGGCTTCAGCCCCACTTTTAGCCCAATGTTTCACTTTATACTCTCCTGTGTTTCTCCTGAAGGTGACTTGAAGGTTAAACTTTGCAGATATTCCTTCTTTTTCTGTCAGGTTTTTGAAGAGCATTTATGTCCCTAATATTTTTCATAGAAAGAAATGTTTTTGTCTATTTTCTCCCTGTTGATGCTAAAGATAAAGAATCTTGCCATACTAACAGCAGAGAATGTAAGTGTGGACCGCTGTCTGACTTTACCACACTGAGTGCCTGGCATTGAGTTTCCTGTAGTATTTCTGTGGCTTATTCTAAAGAGGAAAGCTACACACATGATTCGGATACAAGTTTAAATGGAATTGTGTCTGAATAGTTGCATAAGCCACTGTCTGTTTTGAATCACTCTTTGGAGAACCAAAGAACATTTTCTTGTTTGTAAGTTCCTTCACTGGGAAAAGTGCAAATGTTAACTCAAGAGAGAGCTGCTGTGAGGGATTTGAGGGTCTGTATGATGATAATGGGGAAATACTCTTTGCATAGGGGTTTATTTGTTAGGTCTCTCCCTAGAGAAAGAGAGAGAGAGAGAGAGACAGAGCGAGGATTAGGCATTTCTTTCCTTTTTCCCATGTCTTACATATTTTTCTTTTAAGAGTTTTTATTTTGGGGTATAGGCAAAAATGCATGAGGGATGGGTAATGGAAGCAGCAAACAAAGGCATTGGAAGGAAGGAAGGAAGGAAGGAAGGAAGGAAGGAAGGAAGGAAGGAAGGAAGGACACTACTCAGCTGGTAGGCTGCATCTCTTTATGGTAATCTCCGTACTTCTGAGCAGCCTGGTGTGATGTCTTGAGCCCGATCCTGTTGCATAGGATATGATTCTCTAACTCACGATGAATAATTACTTACAACTTTTCCTTTGCTAATTATTTAAAGGGCTGCTGATGTAGAAGGCTCAGATTTGTGTCTGCCGGGAGGAGAATGTAAGGGAAAAGAAAGCTAGAATACCTGTATCTTCTTGAGCCTCCAATGTCAAACTTTAGAAGCAGACCTGACTTGCTTGTTTCAGAGGTTGAAAGCAAAATAAAAATACCCTCAGAAGAGAAGAGAAGGGATGTTTTTTGGTTTTTGTTGTTGTTCTCAGGACAACTGGGTCATGCATATATGTTGCTAGTGTTATTAATTAAAACAAATCCATCTGGACTCGAAACACTTCTCTGACATTAAGTCACTGACAATGTGTTTGCTTCTTGTGCCAAATATTTTATACGTCGAATGTTGTGTTACATTTCTGCCTGTTTCTGCCTTTATGGAGTTTATTTGGAGTTTTGAAAAATCTTAAAAACATTCCATCTTTATATGTGCTAAACATAATCAGTTTGGAAATTCTCTCTGTGGAAATTTCACTTTTTATGGGGGCAGGCTTCAGCTTTTGGTTTAAGCGTAGCCGGCTGGTTCTTTTTGCTGTGTAATGATTTTACTCTGCTGCTGTGAGCCAGTATCCGAAAGCCGGAGGAAGAAGACAGAGTTTTTAAAAAGTACTAGAACCTTGTTAAAAGGAACTCTAAAATTAAAGCTTCATATAGATAATTGAAAAAATATTGCTGTATCAGTTTTCAGATGTTTGTAGTTAGTTGTGCTGGCTTTACTGTAGAAGCCACTGATCTTGGTGACGTGGACTTGGAACTCTTAAAATGGCAGTGCATGAAAATTTTCCCTGTGTAGTCTTGTAATTGTTACAGCATATTTTAAACAAAACTTACCAGGATTGCCTTCACAAGAGACTTAATTATTTTATTAGAGATGCTTCAATAAAATGAGCTTTGTAAAACTATAGCAGATCCATGATCTATGATTTTTGGATTAAATTTCTGAAGATAATTAAAGACAGGTTTATAAAAACAAAACAAAATGAGAATCCTATCTAATAATTGTCATTAATGCAAGCCTGAGTTCTTTTCCACAATCTTGATAGTTACAGCAGAGCCTGAGAGGCCTCTTAGATCTCCAAGAGCATCAAACATTTGACAACATTTTAATTATTTATTAAGTATAAAATATAAATCTACAAAATGTGGAGAGATAACATTTTAAGTCTTTTCTTCTGGCTTTCATGTAATTTAAATATAGATGGCGTATTTCTGTTCATACACTATTATGCCCCGTTTTGCAAAATAAATATTTCGGACTTTTGTTAACTTTAGAGGAGAAAAAGCACAGTGATGTATGCCAGGAGGCCTGAGTTCTAGCCCTGTATTTAACTTTCACTGTCCAGTCTAACCCAAAAGATACTAAATTCTCTTTAAATGAAGAATAACTAAACAGAGACAGAAGTGCTTGTAACTATAATCCTAGGACCTGGGAAGTATAAGCAGGATCAGGAGTTCAAGGCTAATCTCTACTACACTGAATTCAGACCAGCTTGGGATACGTGAAGGCCTATATCAAAAATAAAAAACAACATCATAGGAAAGAATGATCCAATTGTATTGGATCAGGACAACCTGAGTTTGATGTTAGTTTCTGTGTTTCATTTATTGGATGAACATCACCATGAAGTGGAAGGTTGCACATGGTGTGATTTGTAGTGTGACTGCTGGAGACAGGAACTTGTAACCTGGCTAATAAGGCCTGGACACTATATTCCTTTACAGTTAATGAGAGATCCTGAACTTTAAGGACATCCTTGTCCAAAGACATCTATGTCAGGTTTTTGCATGCAAATACTCTTTATTAAACAGGTAAGCTCAAGCAAACCAGCCTAGTATTACAGGCCTGCAATCCCTGCTCTTCGGGATGCCGAGGGAAGAAGATTACAAGTACAAGGACTGAGGGTTTCAAAATAAAAAAGTGAAAGCAGGGATGAAGTTCCAGCAGTGGTAGATTGCTTAGCTGGCTGTGTGAGGCCCTAAGTCCAATCTCCAGTACTCAGGGAACCAAGCCAAAGTAAAAGCACCAATGTTATTCTCATTTGACCACAGCACTGGGTACAGACAAGGTAAAGCATGAATTATTACTCTTGTTTTACAGTGGATTCAATTCATGGAAATATTTGTGCAAGGCTACGAATCAGGTAAGTGGTTGGGTTGGGACCAGAGTTTAGATCTTCTGATAGCTGGGTTAACACTGAAAAAGAAATTCCTTTAGTAAACTATGAAATTCTGTCTTAACCGGCATGAACAAGAAAATTAAAAGGAGGTCATGATACTATTAATGACATAGATTCAGCTAATGATCTATTAAGTGCTCTGACTGTGTTGGACATTGTATCAGGACTTCACTGAATGATCTTATTTAATCAACACAACTCTTTGAAATGACATCATTATTTTCTCTATTTTGTTGAAAAAGCAGTTAAGCACAGAGAGGTTACGTACACACAGCTGGGAGGTGGTAAAGGCAGGAATTGTGGAATTTGACTTTAAAGAGAGATCCTTATCAAGGTCATCAGAAGGTCATGTTCCCTATCTTTTAAAAAATCTCTCATTTTAAAGATCACTGTTTAACTGGTTGCTAGATCACATTAAAAATACCCAAGGTGAGGCTGGGGAGATGGCTCAGTGGTTAAGACCACTTACTGCTCTTGCAGAAGACCTGGGTTTGATTCCTAGTACCCACGTGACTACGGTCTGTGACACCATCTCCAGGGGATCCAACACCATTTTCTAACCTACTCAGGCATTACACAATACAGGTGCACCCACATACATGCAGGAAACACACTCATACACATAAAAATAATAAAAACATTTAAAAAATACCCAAGGTATGGCATATATTATTTTTCTCCTTTGTAATTTAAATAAAATAAAAACTTCTCAGATGAAGATCCTTTTCTTGGTTTGTGACTTTATTAAAGACATTAAAAATAAAACTTGAGTAACTAGTCTTTGTTATATTTTATCCCAAATTAACTTCCCCTGTAATTTGAAGGACATCTAATTCATTCATTCTAGTCCTAGCTTTGTGTGCAATAGCTCATCATTTAGTATCTCCTGTCATTCAGCTAGTATTTTATCTGGTATGTATTTTTCACATTTACATATGCTTTGGGTTTAGTTTTTAAGAAATTTTCATTTGTACTACACATTAATTTACCATCCCTTAATTTATTTACTGACACATACATATATATGAAAATATTTTAACTTCATTTTTAGAACTTCTTTCTTTTGTGAATGTCATACTTTTTGAACTAAATCCACTTTGAGAGACCCAGTACCACGCTTTAGAATTTTGGCTGTAGAAATATCTTGGCCTACTATTTTCATTAGTGAAGGTTTACAATGGGATGCTTGGCAAGGAAGAAGCTTTTAAAATCTATTGAGACAGTAAAAGGACAGCCATGAATAATTTTAGTGAATCTCCTGGTCAGTTTTATATACTTAAATCAGGGTTATATGGCTGTATTTATACAGATAGCTTGGAGACAGGTCAGCCTTAATCCACTTTTTTAAAATTTATGGGACAAAGTACTCTGATACACTCATATTTTCATCTGTATAAATCTGCCTTTTTTCTCCATTATCAGATAAGGTCAAGGAAGAGAACCACTTCTTGTTTTTCTTGAGCAAAAGTTGACCTTGAAAACAAATATGTATCCTGTATTAGTCATGACAGCAATCAGCTCCTGGATTTGTTTACATAAAGTTATTAGGAACTCAGTGCCTAATGACAAAATGCTCTTTAGCCATAGTGACTCATGGAACATGATGGGCTGTGTTACTTTTCTCCGACTCCTAGTGGTGTGCATGGCTCCATCCTCCCGCCATGTTCAACACACCCTTGGTGCTCAGTTACTCTGGGCTCCTAAGAATGAAACATGTATGTACCTCCTTGCCAAGGCATGTTCATGTGAAGATCCAGTTGCTGGGTGTTTATAGATTCCCCGAATTGCATCCCAGGGAATCTTTTCAGCTTCCTTTGCTCTCCCATGATGCTCTTAGGAAACTTCTGCTTATTCTAATCCACCTATGGATTTCAACTCTCCTTCTCTGAAGCTTCTTATCTGTAGTCTTCTAAGGTATCACTATAACTGGTCTTTTAACTAGCATCTTAACACACAGCAGCCAGCCTATCATCAAACTCTAGATGGTAGACATCATGTCAGCCATATGTATGTATTTGTATATATGTTAGGTAAGATTGTTTTGCTGAGAGTGAACAGCAAATGAAAATGTGTTGTCCAGACGAGTAAACAAGGTTCTACCTTTTTCTTCAAACTTTGATTCAACAGTCTCATCAGGGTCGGGCACTGTGCAAGGCATGAGAGAGTCACTTGGGAGGCAGAATCCTGGCTTGAATGAAGACAGGAAGATCCAGCTAGTAAAGACACAATGACCACAGGGGACCTCTAGCACCTCCAGAGGGAAAGTGTGTCCTAGGGACACAGAGGGTGGGCAACTAAAGCAACTTATTACAAGGATGAGGTAGCTTCTGGGGACTTTTATGGAGAAGAGGGTACCTGCAGTAACTTTCCAAGCATGGAGTAGGAAGAAGGATGTACAAGCAAGTGTGATGTGCTCAATGGCGAGGACTGGAGGTGAAGGGAACACACAGCTAGCAGGAGAGAAGGGTGGGAAGGGGCATGAAGCCTGGAAGAGAGAAAGGCAGAGAAAGAGCCAAGGCCGATGGGAGAGGACACACACTGCATGCAGACTGCAGGGGACTGTAAAGAGACCCTGGAAGACTCAGGTCACAGTGAGACCTTTGTAGCTGTCTCCAGCTGGTGAGAGTCAGGCAAACAGTCAGGAGAGTGACCTGAGGTCACACTGGCATTTTAGAAAAATCACATTGGTGGAAGTGAGCAGAACGGTTTGGAGAGTAAAAGCGACTGAAAGTAATTAATCAGTCTGGAAGCTATGGCGATAACTTACATGAGACTGAAAGATGCAGGTTAGAGGAGATGAGAAGAGGCAGGGGATGGAGTAGAATGGAGCACTATGGGGTCACTGCGAAGGCAGCTGCAGTCCCCTGTACTGTGTATGTGGTAACAAATGCCACCAAGTCAGAGGCTTAAACGAACACAAGTGGGGACTGGAGAAATGGCTCAGTGGTTGAGAGCGCTGGCTGCTCTAGCAGAGGACCTGTGTTCAAATCCCTGTCCCCACATAATAGCCTACAACCATCCATAACTCCAGTTCCAGGGGATCCGATGCCCTCTTCTGGTCTTTTCAGGCCAGGTGCAATATGTACTGGGAAAACTCTTATATACATCAAATAAAAATAAATTTAAAAATCAAGAAAATAAAGAACAGAAATGTATTACCTTTTGTCAAAGGGTCTGTGAGTTAAAGCAAGCTTTTGATAGTGCTGTGCCTTTTTGAGGGTTCGAGATGGAATCCATTTCTATTACTTTTTCACCTTTCAGAACTCCTGAGTACAGGGGCTGGGCTCACGGACTGTTGGCTTAGTTTAAAAAGCAACAAAAGATCACCTTCTCTCCTTGTGGATCTCTGCTTCAGACAGCATGTCCTCTTACTTGGACCTTTTCTTCCTAAGTCCACTCTGTTCATGTTGGGTTCTCTGGATAACCAAGGACAACACCCTGTATTAGGCTCTGAATTGGTCTGCTATAGCAGGTATTGTTCCCATACACTCAGTGGGAACAACAGAAATTTACCTTATGTTGCTATGGTTTTTAGAATTCTATAGAATGGAGGCCTGAGAACAAGGTGTGAGCAGGGTTGATAAGGACAGAGGCCTCCCAGACAAGTAGACACATCTTCCTGTGTCTCCTCCACACTCTTTACTATATGTGGGTCTTTGTCATCATTTCCTGATTTAACAAGAATGTCAGTCATTGGATCAGGTGTGATTTGATGTGGTGATTTGAATAAAAATGTCCCCTATAGGCTCAGGTGTTTGAACACTTGGTTGCCTGTTAGTTGTGCTGTTTAGGGAGGTTATCAGAAGTGCAGCCTTTCTGGAGGAGGCACATCACCACAGCCAGGATTTGAGTATCTGCAGACTCACCCAACTTCGGTTCACTCTCTCTACTTGAGTTTGCCATTGAAGAAAAGATCTCCTGCCTGGTGCCACGCCTCCCTGCCATTTTTGACTTGCCTTCTGGAACCATAGGCTAAACAATTCTTCCATAAGTCAGCTTTGTTTTGGTCATGGTATTTTATCACAGCAACATAAAAGCAATTAAGAGTCACACCAAGGACCTCATTTTTACTCTCTTAGAGTAAAATACAGTCTCTCTAAATACAAGTAAAATATACTCATTCCTAAATAACTCATTCCTATTCTGAGGTCCAGTTAGGGTTTCAATATAAAAACTTTGAGAGGACACAGTTCAGCCTTGACACACCCTTATCTTAATCCCGTCTGTGAAATCATCTTTGCCATAAAAAGCAGCAGGTTCACAGGGGCGAGGAAGGCAGGAGCTTCTCTAGGGAAGGAGCATGCTTTAGCCTCGCACATCCCACAAAAGAAGTACAGGAAGAAAATCAAGTTTAAGAATTCAAAGTTAAGGACCTGGAGAGATGGTTCAGTAGTTAAGGGTACTGGTTGTTCTCGAAGAAGACCTGGGTTGGAATCCCAGCACCCACATGGCAGCTAACAACTATCTGTAACTCCAGTTACAGGGGATTTGACTCCCTTGTCTGTCTTCCATGGTCGTTGCATGACATGGACGCACTTTACACACATGAGGGCAATATACCCATACGCATAAAATAAAAATAAAAAAGAGAGAATTCAAAGTTAGGAAATTGACATTTGTGTCACGCCTGGAAAGTGTGTGAGGCAGCCCAGTGAATCCCCTAGGAGGCTCAATTTGCTTGCATACTCTGTGGAGCAGGTGCCTATTCTATACAGGACAGTACTTCATTATATCCAATTCAAATTGATTTTATATTCCTGACTGGCTAGGTTATGAACTCTTTGATGCTATTTCCTCCAAACTCTGGTAGTATAACCACTTAAAACCTCATTTTCTTTGTTTATAAATCAGCAATAGTAAGAGGTCCGATTTCATAATGTGACTTTGAGGATTCCATGTATGTAAAATGCTTAGTGGGTTGGTCTGGGCTCAGGAAATGGTAGAGACTGTTACCAGTAGAGTGAACAGTCACTTCGCCTTCTCAGTGATGGGCAGAGTACCAGGCACGTGCTTCATAAACTTAAAAAGAAGCACCAGACTTTTTCATGTCAGAGAGATAAGAATTTTGCCAGACTAAAAGATAAATGAATCCATGTGCCTCAGCTAGCAGGTTTGGCAGTGAAAGTGTTGGAATGAAGAGGACTACCAACCTGGTCAGCCAGAGTGCTGCCGAGTGCTTGATTTCAGGCAATTAGTCCCATATGACTGAGAATACGAATGTATTTATTAGACCCCGTCCCCCATATATAACATGAAATAGAAAGTTTTCAGGTTGTAGGTAGACAAGACTTGTAATAGCTCATTAAGGGCAGATTACTATGGAGAGCTGTATTTTCTCTCTGATTTCCATTGCTACTTTTGCCGGAAGCACGTGTTGACTTAAATGAACAGAGCATGCAACCTTCTGGATCTCCATTTACCTCTAATCTCAGGTACAAAGCAAGATGACTGGTGCTGCATCTGTCTGAGAGCAAAGCAAAAGTTCCCCTGATGTGGATGTGGGAAAGGAAGCCTCTTTGTGGGGTGAGGAGGTCAATCTGTTACCCACCCAAACTAGAGACTCTGGCTTCCTGAATTAAAATCCCAGCTTCCCTGTTCTCCTGCACTCCACCTCTGTGAACTTGGACGTAACTGCCTTCTTTCCTTTCCTCACGGTCCTCATCTGGTTCACGATAAGGGTTCTAATCCCCGCGCCCTTTCAGTCGTCTTAGAATGGTGCTTAGATGGCAGCTATCCTTAGAACTGCCCCGTTTCCATGTTTAGGTTTTAACAATGTTGTTTATTAGATTTCTGTGGTATGCTGGACATATGTTTTAAACCAGAATTTCTAAAATGTCTTACTAAACATTGGATATTTCATATCAGTCAAGTGAAATGGTATATAATTCTGTTTTTAAGATTAATTCCTACTTTTTGTGTGTGTTTATCTGCATGTATGTATGTGCACCACATACATGCAGTAGCCATGGAGGCCAGAAGAGGGTGTCAGATATCCTGGAATTATAGTTATATAAGGCTGTTAGTTACCATGTGGGTACTGGGAACTGAACTCAGTTACTCTGAATAAGCAGCTCTTAACTATTGAGTCATCTCTCCAGACCCTGTCTCATTCTTTTTTGTTTAAGGTTTTCTTTTTCTTTTTGAAACAAAGGTCTTGTAGTCCCAGTTGGCCTGAAACTCTGTATGTAGAGCAGGTTGGCCTCAGTATCATAGAGATCTGCCTCTCTCTGCTTTGGAGTGCTGGGATTAATGGTGTGTTTGGTTCTCATGTTTTGTTTTTAAGACAAGGCAGGGAGAAACAGCTAAAATATCTGGCTGAGATTTTTAGGTATTAAGAAAATCTCCATCTTAAGCCTAGAACTTTTTAAAATGGTAAATGAATTTTGCATAATCTGCTAACCTTTTTGGAAATAACTCTAAATTTTAACTTTCTTGTTTGTATAACACACACACACACACACACACACACACACACACACACACACACATATACTTTTTTTTTCAGAAATGGTCTTACTATGTAGGCCTGGTTGGCCTAGAACTCTCTATGTAGACCAGGGTGACCTTGGACTCACAGATATCAGCCTGCCTCTCTCTCCCTAGAGCTGAGATTAAAGCGTACCATCACACTCCACACCTGATAGTATTTGGATTCTTACCGGTTTTAAGTGGTTATGCTATGGATCTCAAATCTTTTATTTGTAGGTAAACCCTATCAATAGGTGAGAAGCACAGAGAAATTATAAATGTATTTTTGCAGCAATGGTGTGGGGGTGTAAACAGTTATGTACAACAGCATGCTTCATATGACAGACAGTTTGTTATTTTTTTTCTGGCAAATTAGTAAGGCTTCTGATAAGGTCTAAAGACTCCTTTCCCAATGCCATTTATCTAAAACTCGAATTGTCTCAGTGCTCAGAAACCTCTTGTGCTTGTGAGAGCTTTTTTAAAAAATATTTATAATCAGGAAAATACTGTAATGTACAACTCGGAATGCAAATTGCCTCCCTTTTTAATTACATTATGAGTGTAAATTACCCCCAAGTGCCAAACAACATTTCTGCTTTGGATTCCAGGACTCTGTATTGCAATTATATCTCCTGGTGTGTCTCAAACTCTGACGGTGGCAACAAATGTATAAGAGCAATAATCATGAAAACCGTTTGTGAAGCACAGCTTAATTTAGCATCTAGGATCAGGAGTCTGCATTTAAAAGTAAAATTCAACCCTATCAAACTTGCATCAGCACCTAAATGGAAACAGTTCTTGTGTTCACAATCACAGGAAAAAGAAATGTTGGAGTTATTGAATGCAAAGATGTCAGGCTTTGGGAATTACTGAAGAAGAAAACTTACTTTAGATGAGAGGGTTAAGCCCATGAACACCATACCCTTATTGCTGTGGCTAGGAGAATAAAGATGTCTCCTTCCTCCTGCACTGATCCTGGGGTTTAAGTGTGGCTTGTTTTGTTCTATGTTGTCATTTTGGGGTTCAAGATTCCTTGAAATTTATTTCTTTGTTGTGACCCAAGGCAAATACTTTCTCTGTAGGGTTAGAATTATGTTTAGACAAATCTATTTTCCAACTCCAGAGAGGAGAAAACACATAGTATCCTTTCATGGTCAGGCCTGGGAAAGAACACACATCATTTATGTGTATCTGAACTGGCAGGAACAGAGTCACAAGACCAAGGAGCTTCTAGGGGAGTGGGTAGGTATAGTCTCTGGCCATCATAATGAATCCAACTGCAATTCTATGTTATGGAAGAAGAAGACAATAGATTTTGGTGGACAAATGCATGTCTCCAATTTGGAAGATGTGACTTTTGATATATTCTCGAAGTGAAGCTAAATTAATATTATGTAAACATCATTAATGAACTAGCAGAGGGTATCTCCCATTCTATCATCTTAATGGTCATATGAGGTGAATACTGTTATGCCACAAAAGAAAAGGGAGTGGTAACAAGTGGGATTTGGTGAGTTATTAAGAAAAAATGATGATAGAAAGTTGAGGTGGGGAGGTAGTGTGTGGATCTGGGAGAAATTAGGCAGAGAATTAGAGGGTAAATATGATAAGAATGTTGAATGAAATTCTCAAAGAATTAATAAAAAAATTAAGAAAGAAAATGGAACTTTAAGATGTCTCAAATATAGACAAGTTCAAAACACTCAATGGCAAAACCGAAATTGGAGATAGGTTATCAAGGGGCTGTGGGTGTAGCTAAGTGGTAGAATCCTTGCCTAGCATGCACAAGATTCTGGGCTAGGTCCCCAGCATGAAAGAAAAGAAAAGAGAGGGGAGATTAAGGAAGAAGGAAAGAAAAAGGCATCGTTTGACACATCAGTGCTGTCTACGACATCCGTGTTCAAAAATGAGATGTGAAAGAATTGAAGGGTCAGAGGACACAAGGCTTTGAGTTCCAAGACTGTAATATTCTACTTTTTATTCCTGAGTGGTTTCTGCCTCATCCACCTGCTGTACTACAACTACATTTCCACCTCCCCAAGTCTTCATGGCCTCCCTGGTTCTTAAGTCTCCCAACCCCATAGATGGTAGATCACAGTTCAGTGATCATCCTGGCTCCTACTGTTTGACATTATACACATGGCTATATCTCATTCCGTACACTCTGCTCCATAAAGGTAAATAACTCTCTCTTCTTCCTATAAATTTACCCTTTCTTGCTCCTCCCTCCACTGGAATGTCAGATGATATTGCTTTCACAAGTAATATAACTGTTTTATAAGTAGGCATGTTGAAAAGGTAGAATCAGAGAAAGTGCCAGAGATAGGATTTCCTATATACAGGGAAAAGAAAGGACTTGACTTTGCTTGTTTCTTGTTGTCTATTGATAGTTTGGTTGGCTGTAGCTTTTGACCCCTTGATCTGCTCTCTGGGCATTTGCTTGGGAAGTTTCCATCCTTAGAGCTTTGACTGTAGGCCTAACAGAGGTAAAGAGCAAGTTTGTAAGAGTCGGAATCATGGCCCTTCAAGAACGTGACGTACTAATGGCAAAGGGTAGCTAGCAACGGCTACTTTCCGTGTCTTCACTTCTTCTTCATGATTATTAAAACTGTACAGACACATCACCTTCATAAATTGCATTTTATTTGGGAGGAATGATCACGACACATTTCAGCATTTTAGTTCTAGTAATGGCCAATGGATGTTTGGTGATAAGATCCTCTAACATAAAGAGGAGGAAATAAATGAGAACTTACTTTACTATTGGTTTTTCCCAGTCGATACAATTGATTTTGTCCTTTGCCTCCCCAAAGGAAATTCTTATGTTGAGGTGCTATGTGCTATGTAAGCCACAGGCTGGCATCACATGTATTTATCAACATCATTGATTGCCCTTTCGATTTTTCCTTGCTACTGAGTTTCAATTAAAAATGATACATTGGATCCACTTTATGCTGAGTGGACGGAGGGAGGAGGTGAGGAGAAAGTCCCTCGATGACTGGGGATATTTGTCAGGGACAGCTGTGGAGAGCACGAGCCTCTGGTCTGAGAGACCATCTGAGAGGGGTTGCCTTACAGAGCAGGGTTTTTCTTTCAGGGACCTGCCCACCCTCGGCTGGTAAGGACCTTTGTGACAGGTTCAGATCACGCACTGCCTCTGAAACCAGTACTTAATATCTTGGGGGATTTCTTCCTGGCTTGCATCTCAGTTATTGTAGAAAAAAATGTGCGTGGGCTCTTGTTAGACAGGTAGTAAAAATAGCAAGTGTCACATGCCACTTTTTCAAATTAAGATTTACATCACATTTTATAGTTCCAAAGTGATTTGGTAGTGCTCAGACTCCTTGTCAGAGACAATGCTTTTGTGAACTGTATTTGTGACAGTATTTTAACTTTACCTTAGGCAAGCAAGGCAAGTAGTAATTAAACAGTACCTTCTGATGGTAGAGAGTAAGGACTAGAAACTGTTCTGCCGGTCCGGCTTTTTGAGCACTTGTTTGGTACTGCCCCTATGAATGGGAGAAAATGGTAGACTCCAAGAAAGGGAAAATCTTTTGAGAGCTGAATGGAATCCAGAAATAAGGGCAGTGAAATGCTTTATGTACTCTAAAACCTCTTTTCAAGGGGTCACAGTCACAGAGCTGGCTCAATGGGTAAAAGTATTTGCCAAACAAATCTGACACCTTGACTTCAATCTCTGGAACTCACAAAAGGCCAGATGCAGTGCCTCCTAAAAAAGCATGAGTGTGTCTTGGAGGTAATTCTAAATACCACACTGAAGACCACAACTTAGAAAATCCATGTCCAGGGATACCGACATCTTTCTGTCTGGAATCTGGTGAAATATTTGGAAACAGTCTGAGCTGCTATTGATACCATGACCTTCTACCCAGTCTACGCTAATAACCCCCTCACAAGAACAACATTTTCTTGGGGCTCCACTTTCAAAAAGTGTTTATTGTATTTTGGAATAAGTTATAGTTCTCAAAATTTAATTTTCTAGTGCCTTAGGTCTCTTCTTTTCATGGGACTATAAGGTCATTGAAATAAAGGACAATCCCCAAATGCCTTTCAGTGGGGGTCCCTCTGAAGTATATATATATATATATATATACATATATATATATATATATACATATATATGTATATTCTCTTGCAAACTGTAAATAACTCGTCACCACACTCCTATAAGCAACTCTAACTAAACTCATTATATACATATATAATTACGTGGAATCATGCAGGGGCAGTAAGAGGTCTAAATATAATCAAAATGTATTATATGAAATTCTCAAAAATTCAATTAAAAAACTTTTTCAGAAAAAGAACAGCCATCTCCCCGTCCATGGTCACTGATAACTTGAGCTGCATCACTGATGAAGTCATTTTTCAAAATATTTTTTGCTGGTTCCACACCTTTTGCCATATTCTTTGTTTATAAGTTGTTTTCATTAGCATACATTAATATGCATCATAACAGGTTTCATTATGATATTTTCATCCATTCATATGGATTTTGGTCACATCGATTCCTCTATTTTCACACCTCTCTGTCCTTTTCTTGGTGGAGGGGTAACCTAATGAGTTTAGTTAGAGTTGCTTATAGGAGTGTGGTGACGAGTTATTTACAGACACATGGGTGAGGAGGAGTTTGCAGGAGCACGGACACCTTAGTGGGTACATTGCTGAGGAAATCTCTCTCTCTCCCAGCAACCATTAAGTACTTTCAGGTCCTCTGGAAGGACGGTGCCTTTGAGTCCCTCCATCTTCCATGGCACGGTGCAGTTTTTATGTAGCTAACCGTAGCCTGTGTCACCTCACGCATTTTTTCTTAATTTTTAAAAATGTTGTTTTTATATGTATGAATGTTTTGTCTGTATGTATATAAATACTCCCATGCATACAATGCCTACTGAGGCCAGAAGAGGGCGTGGGTCCCCTGGAACTGGAGTTATGGGCAGTTATTAGCATAAGGTTGCTTGGAACTGAACCAGGTCCTATGCAAGAGCAACCAGTGCTCTTAACTGTTGAGCATCTCTCCAGCCTGCTCATACCTTCACTTATTTGCTAAACTTCATTCTGTGCGACTTTCCTTTGGGCTTCAGGCTGTGGAGTTGGAAATGTGTCCAGCATGGATTTGAACATTGTCAGGCAAGTTTCTAATTATGAAGGGAGGCTGATATCATAAAAGCGATTCACCATACAGCCCTCCAGTGATTCAGATCTCCAGCATCCCATCTTTCCCTTATAATCTGCTGGACACTGTGATCATCTTTGGAAAGTTAGAGACCAATAAGATCGAGTCTTGGTTCTAGAGAAACTGCAAGGGAACCTGACAGTAGCATGTATCAAGTGCAGAACTCTGTCTGGGAGCAATCACCAGGAAGGTCAGCAATGTTTAGGACACTGTCTCTACATTTACTTCAACCAGCTCACGTGCTCCTTTTTATCTGTCTATCAGTTAGGGTAGGTCTTTCCACCTCAGTTAACCTGATCTATACAGTCCCTTACTGACAAGACCAGAGGTTTGTCTCCTAGGAGAATCTAGATCCTGTCAAGTTAACAAACAATAATGTCACATTTAAAAATGACAATATAAAGTCAGTGTTGTATTTTTATATTTATAGATTAGAAAGTTGAGATTCTAAACCATATGCATTGTAAACCAAGGGCCTGGAAGGGGAGCTCCTGCTCTTCACAGCAGCCCCCAACTCCAATGGTCTCACCACCGATCTTGTCACGAATCTGGAGTTAGCATGAATAGAAGATAGGCTGGGCTGTGTTTTCCTTGGTCCTTTCCTTGCACCTCTAAGTCTTAGAGATCTGGATCAATCGAAATGATTGAATGAGTGTGTGTAGATGTACGGGACGGGCTAAGAAGGAATATGTAGGGATTTTGCCAGCGCACCTTATTGATTCACATAGGGGAGAGTGCCCATTTTTCTCGCCTTTCCATGTCTACTAGGGGGTGGAAACATTCCACACTGGCTAGTGTGGCTAGTGATGTGCTCCTGTATTCAGCCACTAGCTCACAAACCAGTTTTGTTCTGAGCCTCTGGGGGGATTTTGTTGGTCTTACACACCACTTCTGCCTGTCCTCTGTGTCACAGGTGGTACACACAGAGCCCAGTGAGGGGTGGAAGGGGATGGGCATGGACATGATGGTGAATAGCTGTGCACACCCGTAGGTAGGGGCCGTGAATTCCTCTTTCTTTTGTTAAAAATGGGGGAAGGGACATGTTTCCCATCTCATTCTGTTTCCACTGGAAATGGAGGAAACCATCGATTCTTCAAGTCTGTTGTTAAATCCACTTTGTGCCCGGCACTGTGTGATGAGAGCCAGAGTCAGTGTATTTCACATTCTTCCCCATTAGACTCATAAAGTAAGACACATGTGCATTAATAAAAAAGCCAAACTTATTGAACAGGAAATGAAAATTTAATATCCGTCCTTCAAACTGAACCTGTAAAGTCACAGATGAGAAAATGGGACCTAGCCAGGCCCTGACCCTCCAAAAGCCACCTCCCTTCTTCATGTTTGAACCCAAACTAGAAGCCCTATTTCCTGCCCCTAAACGCATGCTGGTTGTCTTAATATTAGCTGAGAAAATGGCTGAATACTTGTCTTCAGAAACTGAGAAGTCACATAGCAAACGTCGAAAACCAAACCAAAAGGAAACCACCACACAAAACAAGTACCCCTTGGCCCTGAAGTGGAGTTGGTGCTGTGGTATTTGACAGAGTTTTCATTTTATTTTTAAGTGTTCACCAGTATTGTGCAGCCGGTATAGAGAACAATCATACTAGGAACTGTCAGGCATCTAAAGTAGGTGAGACGTCTCTTGACCTCTAAGGTTCCTCTTTAATGACGTGGGGTGGGGGGAGATGGTCCTGTCTGGGCAGAATGTTTCCACCATGGCTTTAAGTCAAGTGTCTTAATGTCCAATAGAATACTCTATGTTTTCATCTCCTCAGTTCTTTCTACCGTTGTCCTGTCCCTTTAGATTTTATTGCAAGTTATGACTTGAAATTAAGTTAGTTCTTATTTATATATCTGTATTATATCTTAATTTTAATATAAGACTTAATTAGATTTCAAGTAGAAAACTTATTCTGTTTCCAGTAGTTTCACTCTTTGATTTAATTATTCCATCAGAAAGTTGTTTAGCTCTGGGTAAATGTATTCCTCTAGTTAGAAGATACATAAATAAAAATGAATCTGCATCTCCAAACTATGAGGCGATCAAAGCCTAAACACAATGGACACCTGGCAAGCATCTTTCCCGTCATCTGCTCTGTCCCAGACTAGCTGTTTTAGTTTATCCAGGCAGGTAAAGCACAGCTGTGGGATGGGGAACTTACAAACGACTGAAATCTGTTTCATCCAGTTCTGGAGGCTGGCAAGTCCAGGTTCTGCACTGACAGACTCAATGTCTGGGCTGACTGGCTTTCTGTAGGCTCTTGCTGGGTCCTCACATAGTGGAAGTTGAGAGGGGGCTCTGTGAGGCCTCTTTCAGAAGGATACTGATCCATTTCATGAGAGCTCCACCCTGGATCCCTGTCACTGTCTAAGGCTCCACTTGCCTCTCTTGCCAGCATATGGGAATTAGAATTTCAACATACTAGGGGGAGGGACACGTTTAGTAGTATCATCTAGATAGGTCTTTTGTGTGTGTATGTGTATTCATGTATATGTGTGTGTGTGCAGGTGCACTTATGTACATTGTATGTGTACAGGTCAAAGGACAGCTTTGAGTGTCCTCGAGTGTCATTTCTCAGACACTAATTACCTTGATTTTTGAGACAGGCACTCTCATTGGCTTAGTATTTGCTAAATAGGTTAAACTGGTTATTCAGGGGGTCCCAGGCATCTTACTTTTCTGAGTTTCCAGAGCTGGGATTTACAAGCTAACTAACTAACTAACTAACTAACTAACTAACTAACTAACTAACTAACTAACTAACTAATTACCTAAGTAATCAACTAGCAAATCATGGGTTCTGGGGATGGAACTCAGGTCTTCATGCTTGTAAGGCAAACACTTTACCAACTCAGCTGTCTGTTCAGCCCTAGGCAGTTAATAGCTCTTTCCGTTTTGTAAGTGGAACATGAGTTGGAATGTTAGGAGTTGAGACTGAGATCCCATGCTTCCTAAATAGAAATGCAATGAGTTGCCTTTTATCACCATTAGTGCCTAAGGCTCCTGCCACTCACACTCAGCTTCCTCTTGACTATCCATAGTTCAGACTGTAACCTGCTGCCTCATTAATTTCCATAGTTTACGTCATTTTATTAACCAGCCCTGAGGAAAGCTGGGCCAAAGCACTTATCCACACGAAGCCACAATGTAGAAATAAAAACCCGTATGACAAATGTAAGCATTTGCAAGACTGGCTTCATTAATTTCTAGGTTAATTGCATGTGTCACAATTAAGTCTAATTGACTTGTTTCAGGCAGAACCAGTCTGTGAGCTCAGTGGTAAATCTATCCTACTCGAAATTCTTTAAGCTGGCAACTCTGCATGTGGCTTGCCATCCCTGAGTGTTATAGTTTGTGAGGTTGAGGACAAATCTAGCAGCTCATTGGTGATGTCTGAAATTGCACCACGAAAAGACTTCAAATGCTATGAGGATAAGGTGCTTCAATGAGCTTTAAGACCTTATTATCAGCAGAGTTATTAAAGGAAAACAAGGAAGGTCTATGATGAGGCAAAGGGCTGAATGAAACAAGGACACAGAGGAGGATGCTCCACTCACATTCAGTGATGCGGTGGGGATCCATTGGTTTGGAGGAAGAAAGTGATTATAGAACCTATCTATCTATCTATCTATCTATCTATCTATCTATCATCTATCTATCTATCTATCTATCTATCTATCTATCTATCTATCTATCTATATCTATCTATATGTCTATATATAACTTGAGATAGGCTCTGGCCTTCAACTTGAAACCCTAGAAAAGAGGTATCTTCTGACAAACGTCATGACACATTAGTCAATTTCAGGGCTTAATTTCATTTACTTTTAGTTTTGAGGGTTCTCTCTCTCTCTCTCTCTCTCTCTCTCTCTCTCTCTCTCTCTCGCTCTCTCTCTCTTTTTTGGCAGGGCTTCAATAGGAATCTCTGACTGATCTAGAACTCACCATTTAGACCAGGCTAGCCTTGAATTTACAGAAGTCCTCCTGCCTCTGTCTGCCAAGTGCTGGGGTTAAAGGTGTGTTCCACCACACCCAGCTAGTTTAAGACAAGGTCTTGTTATGTAGCCAAGCTGGCTCCAAACTTGTGGCAGTCTTTCTGCATTAGCCTCCTCAGTGCTGGGATGACAGATGTATGTCACTGTATCTTGCTTTAAATAACTTTGAAATAAGCTAAGACTGGGATGGAGAGATGGCTTAGCAGTTAAGAAAGATGCTGCTTTTGCAGAGGACTGGAATTTAGTTCCCAGCATCCACTTTGGCTGGCTCACTACTGACTGTAACTTCAGCTCCAGGGGATCTGATGCCATCTTCTGGTTTCTGTGGGCACTGCACTCATATGCCTACATACCTACACACAGATACACACATACACACAAAACCATAATTTAGAAAGAAAGTTTAACAATTTGACAATATTTATCTGGTAGTTGCCCATAGTAATTCTTTTCAGTGGTACATTAATAAGTTACAAAGACCCTTTTCCTCATTATTTCATTTGGTCCTTTATCTTTCAAGAGAAAGACTGAGATCTGAGTGATAGAACTAAGGTTGGGATGTAACTACGGGTGATACATCTCAAACCACTTTCTCCTAAACCTGGGTCAGGGGTTTTCTTACTGTTCTTCACTCTGGACCACTTCAAGCCATGGCCACTCTGCCTCTCTCACCACATTCCACATCAGATGGGAAGACATAGTGGCCGGAGCTTCTAATAACTGTTTTGCTTTCTGAGTAGGCTCTCTTATAGTCCAGGCCAGCTTAAAACTTGTTATGTGACCTAGGATAACCTTGAATTTCTGGTCCTCTATCACCCTAGTGCTGGGATTACAGACATAGTTTTTATTCAACCATAGAGATGAAACCCAGCTCTTTCTGAGGCTAGGCATATACTCTACTAACTACAAATGTTCTATAACCAAAATATAAGCACAAATACTCTCCTAACTACAAATACTACATACTACAGATACTCTTCTAACTACACATACTCTATAACTGCAAATCCTCTACTACAGCCTTTCATGGTGTTTTCTGCAAGTGTTTGCACCATTTCAGCTTAGTCTTGGCTCACAGTAAAGTTCCGGAGGCCCCAGCCTTACTCTGAGATTCTGATTTAATTTGGCCTGGCCATCAATATAATTTAAAATTTCTCCCTGAGTGATTTTGATATGCATCCAAAGTATAAAAACTACTGCTCTATAGGAACGGTCTCTGGATATGCCAGGAATATGGTAAAAGGTGCTAGGGTGTGTGCTTGCTTTCATGTGCATGGTATGTCTGTATATGCATGTTCATGGGGTGTATATGTGCGTGTATGTGTATGTATCTGTCTTTTTGTCACTTCCTCCAGTATTTGAGCTGCAGAAGCACACCAGCATGCCTGGTTTTTACTTGGGTGCTGGGGATCTGAACTCTGGTCCTCATGCTTTGCACAGCAAGTGCTTTAAAACTGAATCATTTCCTCAGTCACTTGTAGGTCTTTGAAAGGACATTCTACACAAGACTGTCTTCCCTGGGTGTATCAGAGAGATCTTTGATTTTTCTGGTATAGTGTAATTAAGAGGTTGGAGAGAGAAATGTGGGGTAGAGATTTGTACTTAAAAAAAAGTATTAAAATTTTTTATTTTATATGTATACCTGTATATATTGCCTGCATGTGTGTTAGTGTATCCATGTTATGCAATACCCGGGGACGTCAGAAGACGGCGTTGGATTTCTTGGAACTGGAGTTATGGACCATTGATTGCCACCATGTAGGCACTGGGAATCAAACCCGGGTGCTCTGCGAGAGCAGCCTGTGCTCTTAACCACTGAGCCATCTCTCCAGCCCTGGAAAAATGGATTTTTACACGATTTTGTTAAATGCTGGCTTTTTGAATTATAACAGTCCTCAGACGGTGAAAAGATGCTGCACCTGCTTTGGTTAATCCGCAAACCGACTCAGCTGATACCGCCCTATTGCTGAAAGCAGGTTCCGCATTCCACCCCAAGGGCAAGCGCAGTGAGGGTGCAGAGAGAAAGCCGCCGCTCATCCGGGGCAGAATGAACCAGAGCGAATCTGGGAGCAATCTACGTCAGGGACAAGTCTTCAAGAAGTGAAGAGAGCACTGGAGAGACTCAGCGGGTAAAAGTGCTTGCCCACCAGCACGAGGACCTGAGTTCGATCCCCAGAACCGTGTAAAAGCCTGTCGTGGTAGTGTGAGCATTTGTCTGCCACCCTGGTGCTCTTCTTATAGGAAGTGGGAAATGGAGACCTGAGGAAACGAGCAGGCTGGCCCACCAGGCACACTCCGTGGAAAAACAGGAGGCTCTGCCCGAGACCAGGAGCCATACCGGAGCGCTCTCTCTCTCTCTCTCTCTCTCTCTCTCACACACACACACACACACACACACACACACATTTTTAAAAACGAGGAGAGCTTGCTGTGTGTGTCATCATTCTGGTGAGAAAGCCTTCCGGAGTTTTGTCTGCTTCCATCGTTTGCCGGATCCGGACGGTGACGAGAAAAGCTAGGCAAAACAGGGCCTGTTGACTTGCAGTTCCAGCGAGCTTGACCATTCTGCAGAGACTGCGTTCCAGAGCCCGCAGGGCTTGCAGCTGCATCTAGATCAAGGTGGAGAACGCCTGGCTGCGGTCAAAGGGACTGGAGGACCCAGCCCCAGCCGCAGGGGGTCCGGCAGCCTGGACCGCGAGGCAGTGGGACTTCGCTGTCAGGTCTAGTTAAGGTCTAGTTCACAGGTAGCAAGGCCAGCTTGTCCACTCCGCTCAGGGTCACGGAAATGGAGACTTCGGTATGCAGAGAGTTCCCTCTACTGGCAAGACTCTGCCATTGCAAGCCGAGAGGCAGATGGAGAGTGGTGGAGGCGAGAATGACTCAAGAATATTAGTCATCACCCACCACTCCTTTTTATGGTGCTGAGGATGTTCACACGCGCCTTGCACACACTAGGTAAGCACTCCAACACTGAGTTATCTCCAGATCCGCCTTTTCTACATTTCCTAGCCCCTCCTTAAAAAAGTACATTTTCTACTTACATCGCACCTGGTTTTTCAATCAGTCACTGTTCGTGTTAGTCATATACTTGGTATGTCCTGGGATCACAGCATAGAATTACTGCCCATCAGGGACCATGTCTAATTGGGGGGGCCAAGGAATACATAAGGAGTCCACTGGGAGAGGCACTTCAATGTGTGTTTTTCTTTAGAAAAGTGTTTTCCCTCCCTCCTCTACCCTCCCCTCCCCTCCCCACGCCTCTGCAATCCCTCATCGGATTTTTTTTTTTTTGTTCTAAACACTTAGTGCAGTGTCTAGTGTATGTTGTCATAGAAAATTGTAGACAGTTGGTAAAGTATTTGGTGCACAAGCATGAGACCCTAAATTCAATCCCTAGCACCATAGACAAATCTGGCTCCAGATCCCTGGGGCTCACTGGCCTTTGATGAGCTCTAGTTCCCAGTGAGAGACTCTGTTTCGAAAAAACAAGGTGGATGACTCCTGAGGACCAACATCTGAGGTTTTCTTCTGACCTCCACATGGGCACACATTCCTTCCCCATGTACATGAGCACAAACACCTGTATCCCCTCGACACACAAAGATATTTTTTGCATTATTTATAATTTATTTAAAAATGAAGGTGCCACACATGTTCACACATAAAGCCGTGGCAATGTAGATCACGCTCTATGGAACAGAGAGCTATTGTTCAATAAAACTGTTCTCTGAGGGGTTTTCAAATTCTTGGTGAAAATATTTTTATATTATAGTTAATCTAAAAAGGAAAACTGCTAGTTATCCCTTTAAATACTCCCTCCTGTGCCCTGCTTTCCCATTCCTCACCCCAGTTAGCCCTCCCCCCTCTATTAGTAAGGGCCTTTAGAGACTGAAGACATGTCTCAGCAGTTAAGAGCACTGGCTGCTTTTGCTGAAGACCTGGGTTTGATTCCCAGCACCCACATGGTGGCTGACAACCATCCATAACTCCAGTTCCAGGGGTTCTGATAGCCTCTTCTGACTTCCACAGGCATTGCATGACATTGGTGCACTTCTATATAGGCAGGCAATATACTCATAATAAATAAATAAAATATTAAAAAAATATGTATGGAGATATCTTATAATGGAGGGACATTGCCCCTTATAGAAAACATAGGCTAGATGGATGCCTTCTTTTGAAGCTTTTGATCAGTAATCTCATAGATCCTGAAGAAATACTGGCCATTTCTCCTGCTCTTGGCTACCCACCAGAATTTGATGGTAAGACCCTATTGCTGAAGACACTACATACATGAGCTGTAGAACAAACAAGTAGAAATCAACCTGGTGCTGATTCTAAAACCTCATCTCGACTGGCCAGCTTTCATAGTGCTAGCAGGTGCTATGCACGCTACCAGAAGGAAAGGATGATCAAGCTTACTCAGCTGTGAATCCCGTGAACTACAACAACGGCTGACAAGGTACGCCCACCAGTGCAACACTGGCACGACTGTCATGGGAGTAACCAACCACTTTCTGGATTTAAGGTCTGCTTCAAAGGATGGAGTCCACACCCGAAATGGATATCAGGCCTAGGAAACTGAGGTTAGACAGGTCACAGGGCATAGGGGAGGGCCTAATACTGGTGTTCTACTAAATAGTTAAAGTACTAAACTGACTCTGAATGACCTATTGTTATACCTTTAGGTTAATGCATCTCTCAATTCTCAAAGAGAAACTTCCTTATGCTTGCTGCAGATAGTGATTAACACAAAACCCCACAACTGCCCAATGTGTAGAGAACAAGAAGCTATAGTATGCTTGTTCCTGAATAGGACACCTGTATCAAACTTCTTCCTCCCAAGGCTCAGGGATCATTAGAGAAGAGAGAGTAGAAATATCGTAGGAGTCAGAGGTGGTAGATGGTCTCAAGGAAACAGAGTTTTCCAGACAGTTCGTCAGTTACGCATATCAATGCATAGCGATGGTGACAGAATGCACAAGATCTATGTAGGTTCAAACCAGACAAAATCCCAGCATAGATACAAGGAAGTGGGTAAGAAGCTTCAGCCCCACTGTGTCAACAGAGGGCTGCTGGGAGGGGCAGAGATAGTCTCTTTCAAGCATGGGACTCTTGATTGGTTAACCAAGTTCCAGAGAACGAACCCACACTGAAAGACATTTGGGGAGACAATTTAGACTCTATAGGCCTATTATATATAAGAGAGCACATTAAATTGGGTGGGGGTAGTGAGGGATGTGCAGAAGAGAAGGAGCTCCAAATACAATAACAATACTGCAAGAAATTCACAAACATTCATAAAAATGCTCTTGATTCAACAAAAGGGAAGTTGTTCAAATTCGATCTAATCTGTGCAATATAGACACAGCACCAACACAGCATTGAAAAGAAATGTTGGAAAACGGTAACAGGGGATCCATAATTTCCCGCATATCTGCTTCCCCCTATGATGAGGAATACTACATGTTTAGTCAGAAAAGAAATAACTAAACTTCGTGATCTAATCACTCTATTTCCAGGTTTCAAAGGCTTTTGGATTCCCTTGGCATACAAACTGCATTGTTTGATAATCCTACCATTTAGCTTTCTTTTTCCTTTGACTGTTCTTTCCATACACCATTTTCCAGCCATGTTTAATTTATGCTTGCTTAAAAAGCATTTTTATTAAAACATACTCACTTACAGAACATTTGGAAAATTCTAAAAGGCATAAGGAAAGTCAAGAGAGGAAAACTGGGCAGAATCAGTGGCACTGCCCTGTCATGACCAGCTAAGGCTGCTTCTAGAAGCAGTGGGTACTGAGCGAAATTCCCAGGGTCAGGTATGTGTCTCCTCCACTGGAGGTGTTGGTCAGGGCGGCTTCAGAGGCCTCCTCCCAAGCAACACAAGCTCTTGTCATTCTTCTTGGTTGGCCAAATGCCTAAATCTCCTGCCCTTCTCAGGGCCTCACATGTATTGTTCTTTTCTTCCCAACCTTCTAGGATGACTCCCATCTCCAACTCAGCCTCGAGTTTCCAGGGAGGCCTCTCCAGCCCCCTCCCGTGTTACAGTCTTCTTGTCTCTCACGGCACCCTACTGCTGTTTCTGGAGTCTCATCTCACTTTGCTTTGTGTCTTTATTTTGTGATATTTGGTTTATTGTCCATCACTTCCTGGTCCCAGTTTCCCTGATCTTTGTTTCAATTGACTATCACAGTTCCTAACACAAGCTAGATGTTCATATAATTAAATATCGAATCAAATACACTCCCTTGGCTGTGCCTCAAGGTTACTGGGAGTACTCACCATAGACAATGCCTATACTCACCAGCAAGCCTTATGGTTTGGGGGCGTGCTGCTGATGCATCTATGAACTTGATGGTCAAAGCAGGCCAAGTACCATCTTCTTAGAGAACGCCATTGGCTGAGAGCAAGGGCTTTCAAGTTCATGGCACTTGGAGTCCAGGCCAGTTCTGCTGTGTGCACAAGGAAAAATTAATCTCATCACTGTGAGTCCAGAGTAATTGTGTTTATCTTCTAGAACTGGGAGGACACTAAGTGAGGGAGGAATTGTACACAGTCAGTGCTTAAAAGAACACAATTGCCTTAACTTCCTCATCTTTCACCAATACCATCATCACTGTGATTGTGTTTTGATATTCAAGTGTTTTCAGAGGTCTTGGGGAAAGTTCCTTAGAGCAGGTCGTAGATCCAGTGTCTGCCTCAGTAATTTTGGATGATATGCCTTCTCCTGCCAATTGTCTTAAGCAGAGGCAGACTCTGCAGCCCTGGTTTCCCTGTGTGTTCCTGGCCTCATCCCCTGAGCCCAGTGACTGTTGAGATTCAGTGGGTCCCTGGTGTGTACCCTGTTTTCTCCTGTACACTGTAGGTCTGAGGCTTTGAGAGAGGCTGGTGGCTGGTGAGACGCAGGCTTGTGGGAAGGGTGGGGAGGGGATGGAAAGCAGGCAGGTGGAAGAATTAAATCCAGTTACTCTTGCACAGATTTTCTGCAGCAGGAGGAGGAGGAGCCTGAGGATGGTTCCCAGAAGGACATCTTGAGCTAATTGCCTACAGTGATCATAAACAAGGGCAAAAATGGATCAAAGACAGCCCCCAGCAAGAGTCTCCATAAGACATCCTTCCTTTTCACATTTCTCGTTCATATTTAAAGCTCCCATTCCAAAGACCCATAAAACAACAGTCCCCACCAGTAATGATTTCCGGCAGGCTCTGTGGAAGGCATTAGAAGAAGCGTTTCCTTTTAATAGGCTATTCAGGGAAGATAAAATCAATAACCTCTAGGCAGACATTTTGCGGATGCAAATTTATAATCTTCTAATATTCCTGGTTACCATTCTATCTTCTCTAAAAATCTGGCCACACAGTAATGTTGCCTTTGGTGAAACAGATACTCCTGACATGTCTCAGTATGCACACAAATGAGTGATGTTTATGATAATACATATCTTCCAGAAGCTTTTTATACTACTGTAGTCATATCTAACTGCCTTTGGCTATTGCAACTAAATTCTGTCATGGGATTTACAAATGCAGTTGCTAATAGAATTGTTCTTTTAAAGACCTTGACAAACTAGGCCAGGACCTAATGTGGATAGTTTTAGGTCTCCTAGAAGCTTAACTAATGGGTCTACAATAAAGATACACAATAGTTAAAGGATCTGGAGGCAGAGATATCATCACAGGATACATTTTCCAAGACTGTTGCTCTTTAGTCTTATAATATGTTGCTTCAAATAATTAAATTCATTAGTGGCCAGCCATTGTCCCACAACCTGCATTTAAGGTTTTCTCTTTCTCTCCATTTTTGAATACATTACTCTAATGAAGCTCCATTGTTATCCTGAGAAATGGGACTACAGAAAATGCAAATCAGAGAAGCATGTAAAACAAAGGCTCCTGTGGTTTTTAAATGCCCGTTCTTCCCATCCTTTCTCCCTACATCAGAGGCCCTCCAAGCTGTGTGCGCTTAACCTGCTTGTCCTCACTTGGACAGGGTCATGGGCATCACACTAGTTAGTTTTTATTATCAACCTGACACAAACTAGAACCTGAGCTGGAGAGTTGCCTTGATCTCGTTGGCCTGTGAGCACATCTGTGGGGAATTATCTTGATTAAGGATGGATGTAGGAGGGCCCAGACCACTGTGGGAGGAACTAGAGTCCTGGGCTATGTATTAAAAAACAAGCTAGCTAGGAGACAGCCAGCAAGTAGCGTTCCTCCATGGTTTCTGCTTGAGTTCCTGCTCTGACTTGCCTCCATGTGACCCCGAAGTATGTCAGATAAACCCTTCCTTCCCCAATTTGCTCTTGGTCAGGATGTTTCATCAAAGCAACAGAAAAGCAAACCAGAGCCGGCATCCGGGAGTGGCGTTGTGTTCTGGTCTATGGTGAGTGGGTTTTCCCAGGGGTTCCTGTCTGGGAGTGAAGGGATCTGACATTCAGTTCTCTTAGTTCGCAATCTGTGACTGACCCTAGGCGAGTGCCTCATCCTCAGAGGCCCTAGTGCTGCTGTGACTCAAACTACCCAAACTCAGGGGCTTAACACTACAAACATCCATGTTCTCACAAACTGTCTGGGGATTTGAAATGCAGGAACAGCTGAACTGCATAGATCTCAGGGTCGCTTCCTACCTTATTCAAAAGTTTATAGATCATTCTTCTTGTCGGCTACATTCTATTTTTATTAGCATATATTAGCTATATAAAGTAGTGGGTTTCATTATGACATTTTCACACGTGCATAACTCGCTTTGTCTTCCCCTCTCTGGCACAGTCCTGCCCCGTCTCCCTTCCGTCGTTACTAACCCCGTTTTACTTTCCTGTCATTCTCCCCCTTCAGATCACCAGTCATTACTTTTAGCCAAGTCCCTGAAAGCCGCAGGAGAGGGGAAAGATTCTGGGAAGAGACATTTGGAAGAGGAAGAGGTGGCCCAGTGTGCTACGCTATCTACTAGTGTTTCCGTCCAGATGGACTAAATCTCTTAGATTTTTTTCATATGCTTGGGAAACAGTGTTGTGAATGGAAACTCACTGGAGTTTAAAGAAACAGCCTTCCCTAGAATCTCACCGCCTCCATCATGTGAGCTTGAGCAAATTCCTGAGTGATTCCTAGGGAGTATCTCAGCCTCACTAAATGAAAGAAACGACTCGATCCCATGGCATTGCTGTGGGAATTAAACAAGATACTTCTTCACAGGTCCTTTTTTGCTGTGCTTTCTCTCAGCAGGTCCTCAACATGTTAGCTTTCTAGTATCTCTCTCTCTCTCTCTCTCTCTCTCTCGATCAACTTCAGGGGCATCCATAGGTACTGTCCACCTTATCTTTTGAGGCAGAGTCTCTCATTGGGTCTGGAACTTGCCAGTTTATTTAGGTTGCTGGTCAGGGATTCACTTGTTTCTGCCTCCCAAGGGCTGGGACTAGAAGGACATGCAACCACGTCCAGCTTTTCTTCATGGGTTTTGGGGATCACATGGAGGTCCTCACATTTGAAGCCAAGTACTTTTACTGACAGCCATCTCTCCACCTCAGGGTTCCCTTCTCTTGGAAACCATGACTGGGGTGGGGGGAGTTGGGAAATCAAGGAAATATAACATATTATTATATTGTTATAATATAACATATATATATATATTCTGTAAATTAGCTACCCAAATAATTATCCAAGGTTTTTTGAAGGTGAAGAGAAGGAAGGAAGGAACTGGAAGCTTTCAACTTGAAGCATCATATCCTTGCTGCTGTGCTGTCAGAGGAGAAAGCACCAGCTTTTAGCATGCAGTATCTGGGATGTGTAGTGCCAGACATTTCATAGTCTGCTGGGGGTCTAGGGCAGATGGCCTTTTTGGAACCCTTTTCAAATTGACTTTTCTAATCTAATCACACCAAGTAGGCAGCCACTTCTCAGTCAGAAGGGCAGTATTGATACTCAGACCAGTGCTCACTCTGTTACAAGCTGAATCATGTGTAGACACTCCAGACTAATTTTAAAGGGTGGTGGACGTGGTGCTGTACTTAGCATACATTAGTTCATAGTGTGGGCTCTGTGAACGTCATTTGGAGCTGTGCAGGGCTTAGCCCCTTCATGGAAGATCTGTTTCCATGGGCTTTCATGTAGTCTGTTATCCTGATTTATGGATATTATATATGTTAAGTCATATTTTGATTGCAATCAAGCTGCAAGTTTCAGAGTCAGGACTCTCAAACCCCACTTTTTATCACTATGTGATGGTTGTTTTATGGGTTTAAAGGAATCAGCAAAGTCTTCCAGCCAAAGACCACTAGAAGCACCAGAAGTGGTTGAATTACAGACATCTCTGAAGACCAAAGGGTTTTACTGCTCATTACACAATGAAGCATTTGTCCTTTGATGTGGTTGAGGTTTGGGTGATCTGCTGGGAAGGTTTAATGAAGCTCCGCACTGAACTGGGTGCTTTTAGGAGGCGGGGACTATTTTAGTAACTATATTCATTACTTTTCTCATACTATGGCAAAATACTTGACCGATGTAACGGAAGGAGGAGGGATTCATTCTGGCTCACGGTCTCAGAAGTTTCTATTCATACTACTGGAGGAAGGCATTGTAGAGGAGCAGCTTGGTCCACTGAAGTAGAATGTCAGTCTACACAGTGCAGGGCAGAAAGCAGAGAAAATAGCCTTGGACCACAAGTAGGTGTAAACTTTGAAAGTCCGCCACTAGTCACCTGCTTCTCTCAGCCCCAGGACTTGTGTCCTCAAGACTCCTACAGTCTTCAAAACAGAACCATAAGCCTGAGAATGATGGTTTAAAGCATGTGCCTGTGGGGTCATTTCAGATTTAAATAATCACGGTAACTCCTTGATAGACTAAAGCTGTAAGGGACAAGGAAGCCATAGTCACTCATATTAACAAGGAGAAGGGGATGCTTGGTATTTTGTGTCTTGGACTTCCGATGTTATGTGAGTCTACTTCCTGTCTTAACCTTCTGCCATCCCCTTCTACCCCAGCTCTGAGGGCCCATTCTTCTTTTACATAGATTTTATGTGTCGTAATGATTGCACTGAAAACTGTCATGTCTAGCCTGTGTATCTACAGAATGCGTCTTTGCCAAAGTCCTCGCTTTGTCAACCACCCTGAATGAATATGTCAGATCTTTGGCCTTCTAAAATCAGATCACTGCAGCATTTCTGTCCATGTCTTTGGTCCAGCAAGGCCCTTATCTTACAGTGCCCTCAGTCTCCACCTCTGCATGACCTAACATACAAGTCCTTTCCCACTGTGTCATATCTACATCTTCTCTGTCTTACCATGTTTTCTCCTGTTTTAACACAATACCCCAGACTGAGTAAATTATACACAACAGAAATTTCCTCACTGTTCCAAAGGCTCAGAAGTCCAAGATCAGGGTGCTGAAATCTGGCCAGGGCCTTTGCATGCCAATGTGACACAGAAGAAGGGTAAGAGAAGGTGACAATGAAAGAGAAATGGCAGAGTGCCATTGTCTGAGCTCAGGATGATTGCAAAGAATACTAAATGACAATTAGAAACTCAGGCATTATATAGTGTCAGGATCCACTGTCTTTTCTTTCTTTGGCACTGGGGACCAAGCTCAGGGCTTCTTTGATGCTAGGAAGTGCTCTATCACTGAGCCACCCTGTCAATCTTTTGCAAGAGATTCACTTCTTTCATAGGCTCTGCAGGAAATCCATCACTGACTGGATACCTCATGACAGGGCTTCCTTTTTAAATTAGAGTTGGGGCTTCCCAGTTACCAGCTATTGGAGCTGCAGGAAAGTGAGCTTCAAATTGTTTAATGTCTTCTGGACAGAGCCAGAGTGAATAGTTTCCTGCTTGTATACACATGTTCCTAGCCTCTATTTCATTTCCTGTGATTATTTTAAAATACTATTTCTGGCCATAGCACTTTGTGATTTTACTGTTTAACATGTCTTTATCCTTGAAATCATTCCAACTCATTCTACCTCTTTCAAAATATTTAAGGCTCCTATTTTCTAGGCCCTTGACTGTTGCAGAGAATTGGATTAGTGGGTACGTGCTGGGCTTCTTTGGATTTGATTTTGTAGTTACTTAGTAATGTTGCTTCTTTCATCTCCATTGCTGTGATAAAACTCACTGACAGAAAGCAACAGGGGAATTCTACGTGTCTACCATGATTTTTGAGTATTGTTTACTGACAATACTGTACTCCCAAGCTTCGGTGGTAATGTGACATTTGTCACTGTTCCTATAATGGAAATCTGCCATTTACTCCCTTTCCAAATTCTCCAACCTATACAAAGTCTTCCAATGTAATCATGTTACTGCTTAAAGAAATCAATGCTAATAAAATATTTTTAAATTTAAAGAAAGCAATGTAAGGGAGAAAGGGTTTCTTTGGCTTTCAGTCCAGGCTACAGTTCATTATTTCTGAGAAGTCAAGGTGGTGGCTCCAGCCAGCTACCCACATCACACCCAAGAGCAGAGAGAGAATCAGGGCACACCTGCCAATGTGCAACTCGCCTTCTCTACTCCGATAGAGTTCAGGCCCCAAAATTAGAGAATGATGCTACCCTCTAGTAGGCTGGGTCTTTCCACGCCAATTACAGCAATCAAGACAATCTTCCATGAGATACCCACAGGCCAACCTGATCTAGACAATCCCTCTCTTCCTAGGTGATTCTAGCTTGGGTCCAGTTGACAACAGTAACCATCACCATCATTAACCCCTGAGCGTAGTTCTCAATAAAGGTGGGCAGGTGCTGTAGAGGGGAGGGTAGTAACTGTGTGTCTCAGTTTGTCACTTAGTTCTTTGAGTTAAGGGTACTTATTATTACCATTGGAAAAATATGTGACCTAAGATTGACTTGAATGAAAGTTGGAGGTGATATAGACCTTGTATGCCCACCCAGAGATGCTGGGTGTGTATTAGCTGGTCCTGTCCTGGACCAGCCCATATTAGGCTTTTCCTATCATGGTTGTGTCAGTGCCATCTGCAGAGTGATGCATTTCTTCACACAACACAGAGGACACAATGCCTGAGTCATTTGTCTCGCCCACTCTGCTGCTGTGTTTCTATGATTGTCTCTCTCAGCTCCAAGGGAAAGGCCCTATCGCTCCCGTGGGAGGTGGCGATTTGTTCCTGCTTCATGAAACTGCATCACATTTCAATCCCTCAAATCATCAAATGAAATAAACTTTATTAACTTTGCCTGTAGGGAAGATACCCTTGAGGCACTGTAGGAGTTCTCCGACACTGGTCTGTTATTTCTCTAGCTTCCATCCTGAGTAACAGAATAAAGAAAATTCTAAATCAAGACACTTTTCAAATACAGTTGACAGATCAGGTAAGCAGGTTACAGCAAATCCAGGAAATCTCTGCTGTAGACTTCAGACACTATTTGACAACATCCCTAGCCCAGATTAGTAGAAACTCGGGATCTGTTGTACATTCTAAAAAGGATTTGCCTAATAGTCATCAGGATGTTAGGACACTCACAGAGGTGAGGAATAGTTACTTAAGAGGCAAGTTAAGTCCAAGTTCAAGATTATTTGGCTCTAGACTCGCAACCTTTCAGCTGTCCACACTCTTTGATGTACTAATCAGTCGCATAGAATGTGTAACACAGAAGTTGCCTTTTTCTGGGACCTTCAGTTCACAGAAATTAGCTTCTGCTGCTTATAAGCCACCTGTGTCATACTGACAAATGATGACAGCATACTTATTTGCAACTTGTATGTCTTCTTTGTTGTGGTGACATTATATGTTACAGTTTTACATTGTACTCTCACCATTAAATTTGTAATCTTGACTTCATGCAAGGTGTGTAGAATGGCAAGATGGATGTTCATGATTCGCTGTTCTTTCCTTGAACACCTGTTAGGGAACAGGCCCTCCTCTCTCCAACACTGACTCCGTATACAAAGGAAAGCTGACTGGTCACACCTGTGCTTCATCTCTGGCACCATCCCATAGTAATGCTGTAGGAGACCTCTGGACTAGGAAGCGAGGACTTACATTACAGGCCTGTCATTGCCTCACAGACACTTGATCCGGTGCTAATGGCCTGCTTCTTTGTTCAGCCTGCCATGAACTCCGCTTTACATACATTGTGCAGGGTTAAGGATGAGGAGCTGCTGGGAAATATGTTTGTTAGTGAATTACACACCCCCCCCGCCCCCCAATCAAGGAGACATTACAGAGAGCTCAGAGAGGGGAGAGCACACACCCGGTCATTTGCATATCAGCTGTAGGAAACTCTCAGAGATCTTTGAATCAAAGTTCTTAAAGTTCACAGTTCCTTAATAAACCCACCCCCTCAGCTTTCTGAGCATAGGTTTAATCTGGCCTCTAAAACTCGCCGACTATAGAAAGATAAAAATGTATGCATGCTGGTTGCTTTGCCTTTTTAATATGCCAACTGTAGTCGTTAAGTACTGTGGGAAGAAGACGGACATGCAATCTGGGGAGAAGCTTGCGTCTAACTACCAGCTTAATTAATATGGAGGTGCTGCAACCATACAACGACCTATTTCTTCCTCCCTTCTCTAATGCGGACTGCAGCTTTCTCCTCTCCAGCTCAGGGGTTTTAAGGGTAAGCAGGTGACCCTGAGCAGGCAGGGATAGGGTGCGCTCCACTGTCACATGGGGTTATATCATGGGCCCCCAGCATTCAGAGGACCCAGATGGGCCCACTGTTCTAGACCTCTGCCTCGGTTTCCTCCCTCTTACTCACCTGACGCTTCTCATTTGTGTCTTTGTAACATGATTCTCTCTCTGAGGTTGCTAGATTTCCTTCCCTATTTCCTTCCATTTTGGGAGTGGGGCAGGGTCTTATATATCCCAAGTTCTAAGTCTGCAGCTGAGGATGACCTGGAAGTCTCAGTCTGCTCCTCTTGCCTTCACCTCCTCAGTGCTGAGATCACAGTGTGTGCTGTGTGGTTTATGAGGCGCGAGGATAGAACACAGGGATTCCTACATGCTCGGTAAGGACTCTGCCAACTGAGCTACATCTCCAGACCCTTGTTTCATTTCCTTTAGCACATCCTCTCTCTTTCTCTCCCTGATGTACACAAACCTCTGTGCACACATGTCACAGTCAGAGGAGGATGTCAAGTGTCTTCTATCATTCTTCACCATTCTTTTATTTTATTTTACTTTATTTGTTGAGACAGGGTCACTCACTGAACTTGAAGCTGACAATTTTGGCTAGACTGCCCGGCCAATGAACTCTTGGGATCTCTCTGTCTCTGCCTCATGTGGCCATGCCTGGATTTTTTTTTTTTTAAATCCCCTGGTGCTGGGGATTGAAATCAGATCCTCTTGCTGTCACAGCAAATGCTCCTACCCACCGAATCGTCTCTCCAGCCCAATTTCCCTGTTTCTTGATGGCTAGCTTAGTGTTGTGACTATCAGTTCTAGGTTCCAGCCTGATGACATGTTTGAAGCATTCAGGTCCCTTCTCCACGAGGAGATGCTCACATATTCCTGCCACTGAAAACTTGCAGATGACTTCAAGTTATGGCCTCCATCGGGCCTCTCCTAAATCTGTCTTTACCTGCTGTGGATAGAATCTGAAACATGTCCTATAAGCTCATGTTTTGAATGCTTGTGACCCAGCTTATATTTTGAGGCTGTGGAGCCTTTAGAGAGTGGAGCCTGGCTGGTGGAGGTGGGTCTCCAGGGAGGGGAATTTCAAGGCTGAACCTCCTTTGGTTACCAAATGTTCTGTTTCCTAGTACACTGCAACTTGAGTGGTCTCCACTGCACTCCTTCCTCCATGAACAGAGCTACCCTGCCCTTTCCTGACGTGATACACTGAAATCTCTCAAAACTGTGAATCAAAATATAGTATATATATATATATATATATATATATATATATATACACATACTATATAGCATTCTATGTTCAAAGTTTACAACTTACCCATTGCTCAATGCTAAGCTTGGATTTTGACACTTAGGTGGACTCTTTCTACCACCACAGTACTGAGTGATTTTATCTTTCTCTGGCTGTAAGCCTCCTAGCCTGTGACACTTAGTTGATTCCCTATCTCACCCCACACATGTATAGATAAGGCTGTGCTTTGTGCCAGCTACAGTTAGAGGCATTGAGAATGCACTGAGACAAAATGGGTGATCTGGTAAGCTCATAGTGAGAGACAGTAACGCAGGACAGAAACAATGCTATGTAATAGTAAACATTATAAAGACAAAGCTGAGGCTGTGACAGTGTCAATCAAGAGAGACAGCTTTAGAATGGGGCTTCTTGGAAGAGAACATTTGAGCTGACACCTAAAAGACAAAATAGAATCCAAGTATGGGATGACCTCAGGGCAGAGAAAACAAGGGCAAGGATCTTTCAATTGGAATAACCTGTTGTATGCAAGAACAGGAATCAGCCCTAGAATGGTTTAGTGGTATGTGGTGGGCAGTGGACTGAGCACCTTACATGTCAGGATAAGGACCTTTGAGAGTCAATCTGCTGTTCTCTCTAGATATTCAGCACTGTGGCACTTTTTTCCCTATGATTGTGAATGTACTTTAAGTTAGGAATGCACATTTCTCTGAAATAGAGTCAGAATCTTGCTTCTTTAGTCACTCCTGTGGCTGAGGTGTATCTTGGAGCCGGGCTCAGTCAAGCACTTGTGAAACTTCAAAATGTCTTCCATTCTTTCCACGAAGTTGGCAGCCTCTTCTAGTTTTCAGAGACAGCAGTGATGAGCTTCACAACACGGCTTCTGAGCCAAGAGTTGGCCTCTTATACTATGGTGTCCTGGTGATGGTATAGTGGCCTCTCTTTGGAGCAGTTCCAGACTTTGATCTGAGGGTTGTCTGTGGCTAAGAGGCCTCAAGTCCTAGCTTGGGGGTTTGGACCTATCTGACAGACATGGCAGGGAGCAGCAGTAAGGTCAGATTGAGCATGAGGAAGATGTTGGTCATAGACTCCAGGCCTTTACCTGGGTCACAGCTACAGTGAACGCAAACAGAAAAGCAAAAGTAAAGGAAGGACTACCTGGAGGGTGAGTTATCACAAAAGTCAAGGGGACTGCTTCAGGAAGGAGAGGATCTATGATTGTGTCAAATTCAGACAAGACACAGTGTCTGGCATTACTGATTACAGTTTTAGGCCCTGTGCTACCAATTTCTTAAGCAATAAGATACGGTATAGGTTTCAAGCCAGTCAAACATTCATATGTTACAGCTCTGTAATTTATAAATACTGTGACTCTGTAAGTTCTTTGATTTGTTCGAAAGTCTGCATTAGAAAATGAGAATAGGGTCATCCCTGGGTGTCTGAGGAACATCAGTTCTAGAATGTTCTGCCAGTACTCCATTTGGCAGACGTTCAGGAATCCCTTGCATTGAATGTATAGTTTCTATTTGACTTGTTCATGTCATCCCTTACAATTTTAGTTATCTTTAGATTATTTATAACATTGATACATAGATATTAAACCACTTTAGATTATATTATTGTTATAATTTATTTTTAAATGAGCCTAAAGGCTCAAGTGTTGAAAGCTTGTTCCCCAGTACACTAATATTTAGAGAGAGGCCTTAGAGAGGTGATTGGAGCATAAGGCTCTGACTTCATTAATAGATTAATCTATTCATGGGCTCATAATTGGACTGACTGTTGGGAGGTGGTGGACATTTGAAAGGTGAGGCCCAGTTGGAAGAGCTATGTATAACTTTGACAGATATTTTTTCCCTGCCATCCTCTCTCTCTCTCTCTTCCTGTCTCTCTCTCTCTCTCAAAGTGATTAACTTTCCTCGAGTAGATGCTCCCCACCATGAAGTTCCACCCCACCTTGGGCCCAGCATAATGGGGACAAGTGACCATAGCCTGAAACTTCGGAAGCTGTGAACCAAATTTTACTCCTTTAAGTCACTTTAAGACAAAAGCCTAATACAGTGCAAATCCTGTGTAAAGAATTATTATGCTAGATTGTTTAAGGAATAATGATAAGCAAGAAGTCTATACATGGCTACACCAATGTTTAAATTATATTTTTCATCTGCGTGTGACTGAATTCATGGATAGTAAATATATAGAGGACTGAATCATATTAAAAAAAACCATGTTTTGTCAGCC
This sequence comes from Eospalax fontanierii, assembly GCA_035773235.1. Classification (NCBI taxonomy): domain Eukaryota; kingdom Metazoa; phylum Chordata; class Mammalia; order Rodentia; family Spalacidae; genus Eospalax; species Eospalax fontanierii. Next base: position 52,562,015 of record CM069542.1, on the reverse strand, counting down.
TCACTCCTGGTACTTATAGTGAACATGGTTTCTTTGTGAAGACTTAATCCGATTAAGATGAGTTTGTTAGAGTGGACAATAATGCACTAGGACTGGTGTCCTTACTCAAAGGGGGAAATTTGGACAGGATCACACAAGGAGATTGTCATGTGAGACACTTGGACACATACATACAGAGAAAAGATGACCTCGTCAAGATGGAGTCAGAGGCTGGAATGATGCTATCCTGAATGAGAAACCTCTTGAGCCATCAGAAGCTGGGAGAAGCTCTCTCCTACAAGTTTCAGGCAAAGCCTGTGCCTATATGAGATTTTATTTTGGATGTCTAACCTCCAGAATGGTGAAAGGATAAATTGCTATTGCTTTAAGGCACCAAATTTATGGTGCAATACTTTGTGTAGAGAGCTAGAGGAAAACTAAGCCAGACTTTGGTACTAGGAAGTGTGCTGTTGCTCTAATAAATACACAATTATGGGCTGGAGTTGGCTCAGTGGGTAAAGGCACTCCATGCATAAACCTGGAGACCTGACTTTGATCCCTGGAACCCGGGTGAAAGTGGAAGGAGAGAACTGACTCTGATCTCCATACTCATGGCCACACACATGCATCATGCTTGACACACACATATACAATAATAATAAATGATGTTTTTTTGAAAAGACATGTTTTAAAATTTTTAATTATGTGTCTCTGTGTGGGTGCCTGCACATGAGTGCTTGTGCCTACAGAGGGCAGAGACATCAGATCCCCTGACAGTGGAGTTATGGGCAGTTGTAAACTACCTAATGTAGGTGCTGGGAATTGCACTTGGGTCCTTTGCAAGAGGAGAACATGCTCTTAACAACTGAGCAATATCTACAGCTCTCTAAATAATACTTTTATAAATACATAAAGTACCAAATTAACATTACAGGAAGAATTTTAGATTGCTTTGAAGACATTGTTGGCAGAAATATGAACTTTAAAAGCAACTCATGTGTGGGCTCAGAAAGCTCCTGCAGAGAAAGTTCCTAATGTCTAACAAAACCCTTATAACAAACAGAAGGTTGCAAGACAAGAATTTCAAAGGAGCCTGGGAGGGGGTGGGTCTCAAGTAAAATATGGGCTGGAGAGCTGGTTCAGTGGTTAAGAGCACTGGTTGCTCTTGCAGAGGACCTGGACTTGATTCTTAGCACTCACATGGTGGCTAACAACCATCTATAACTCCAGTTCCAGGGGCTTCAATGCCCTCTTCTGGTCTCCATTGGCCTTGCATGGTGGGGGTGCACTTACACACACAGGGGTAAATCCTCATACATATAAATGAAAATAAATTTAAAAAAATTAAAAGAGAAACAAGGAACATGTGGTTGGAAAGTAGAGAGAAAGTGATCCTTGTTATAAAGCAGTGATAAATTTGTCAGAATGATGTTCTGCTGTTGGGTGGTCGGTAGAACTTGTAAGTGATAGACATGTTAATTTAGCTGAGCAGATTTCCAAGTTTTAGGTTATATACAACCTGTTGATCTGCTCTCTAGAAAACTCTGATGGATGAAACATTAAAAGGCATTAAGAGAGGTATGAAAAACCACTTAGCATTGTTCCTGCTCTGGCTAAGAACTCAACGAATAATACAGCACAGTTTGAGCATGTGGTCTCCAAGTTTCTGTAAATATTATCAACAAATGGAACTTTCTGGAATTATTGTGGACAAATGGACTTATACTGTCAAAAACAAAACAAAACAAAAAGTGAAAATGAAAACCAAAAATCCACCCTCTTCCTACTGGTCAACAGTGGAAAGAAAAGAATGATAAATTCAAAGGGGAATCTTGAGTTTGGCAGCTCTGAGCTACTGAACACTAAAACACCTATTTTTCTGAAAAAATGCTTAGGCTGTTGGTTTTCAAAGACCATTCCACAGATTAGACTTTCTTTCTCCTTTTCCTGTAACTTTGCTATTTTATATAACACAGGACCATGTTCTCCTTTCCTCAATAATTTATACCCATAATGCACTCCTAGTGGTTTCTGCTCTTACAAATGTATCTAGTCCCTGGCCAGGTCTCTAGTCAGTTCAGTGACCCAAGTAACAGCATCAGGATGACGACAGTGTTAGAGGATGAGATGAAAGTCCGAGTTGCAGATGATGGAATGTTCTTCCCACATATAATTCCATTCAGACCCTAAATGGAATGTATAGAGCTTAAAAGAAACTAACCTGCCATTCTCTGAGTCACCTAACAGACTAAACAGATGAGAGAATGAAAGGGATTTGTGTGTGTGTGTGTGTGTGTGTGTGTGTGCATGTGCACACACACATGTATGCTCCTTGTCAGATAGTAAGATGTTACAGATCCACAGTACATGAAGATCATGTAATATGAATGTAATGATAAGCAGTAATAGCTCAAATAAAACAAAGTCAAAATAGAGCTTCACACAAATCTTATAAGCAGAATTACTCAACTGGAAAAGAAGGAAAAGAAGGTTCTATACATTCTTATTAATGTTTCTGAGCAACTTGATATGTCTGACATTATATTAAGTTTAGATTTACCTATGAACATTATACATCCTATGAACCTAAAAGCTTTAGTTTTGTGTGTGTGTGGTGTAGTCACATGTGTGTATGCTAGTATGTGCACTTGTACACCTGTATGGAGGCCAGAGGAGGACACAGGGTGTCCTTATGTACTACCCCATGCCTTATTCCCCTGAGACAGGGTCTCTCACTGAACCTGGAGCTAGTCAGGTGACCAGAAAGTCCCAGTGATCTTTCTGTCTCTGTTCTCTAGGACACTAGGGTTATAGCTGCATGCCTGTCTTTTAACATGGTTTGCTAGAATTTTGAACTCAGTTCCCCACTTGTACAGCAAGTGCTTTTTCCCACTGAGCCATCTCCCAAGTCCCTCTTAAAGGAAGGACTTTTTATCCAGCTGTGGGAAAGGCAGACAGCAGATCACTGCCAGGAGTCAACAACCTCAGGGCTTCCTGAGTGACAGAGAGCTGCCTCCTCAGGACATTCCCTGCCTTGGCAGCCTACCTCTGGTAAATGAGTTGGGGGAAGGGTATGATAGAAGATGCTTGTGCCAGAGCTCCCTGCTGAGGTGGCCAAAGGAATTCTGCATGAAGTTCAACTCTTTCCCCAGACCTGATCTTCCTCCTTCTCTTTACAAGATTGACCTCCGTAAAGCATCTTAAATCCCAAACCCTGTTCTATTTTGAACTTCTATGGATTGCATCCAGTGGTAGACATACATACAGGTGGAGGTTTAAGCACAGAGCCTCTCTCCAGCCCTGACTTTTGATAAATTCTTAATAGGTTATAGCTTATAAAAATGTTTATATTAATTTCTTTTTCTTGTGAAATCTTTCCATATTTTTCTGAGATAGGTCATACTGTTTGCTACTCTAGGAAGCCAAATGTTCAATGTGAAGGGAATTATCAAGGTCATGGTGATGGTAAAGGTCAAGGCAGGGGCGTGTGCTCAGGCTTTCCTACTCAAAGTCCATGGTCTTTCACTGAACATGTTCCTGGATCTCAGACAGGAACTAGATTTGGGCTTTATTTTCATAGATGAATCTTATTAGAGACAAATAGTTTGAGCTCTATTTTGTTTTGTTTCATTTATTTACATGTTGTCTTGAGCTTGAGACTGTAACTCATTATGATGAATCCTTTCCCTTCACATCCTGGGTTATGGCAGACTTGGAATAACAAAGGAGAGAGCTGACTTATGAAGGTGAAGCCTCTTTTCCATGAAGTCACTCCTGTCTGTGATTTGCCTGAGTTATGCCTCCAGTAATGTGGTAACTGGCACAATTTCAATACCTATAATATCTCTTCAATTACAGCTGCCTAAAGATTACTTAAAGTCCCTGATGCTCAATGCATCAAGATGAGGCTGTGAGGAAGAGAGACCAGTCATGTGAATGAATGCTTGTCTTTGCAGGGAGGAGATATTTCATGTGACATATACCTCAAGAGTAGTTGAGGTTATTCTAGAAGAAACAAAGAGAAATAAAATGATGTAAAACAAATTATGTTTCAAAAAGACTTTCTTAAATCGTGAAAGCCAATGATTTTAAAACATAAGTCAATAAAATAATCAGTTTGCTCTTCATATTTAGACCTTGAATAAATCTGTATTGTGTTTTAGCTTTCGGTGTGAATAATGTAGTTGGATATCTTTTTTCCCTCCATAAAGACATCACTTGTTATAACATAATGTAATGCCTTCACTTTGTTGAACAAAATTCAGTTTCTAGATTTGATCCTGTTAAATACAAACAGCATTTAAGAGAGATGAATCAGGTCTGTTCATGTCAGCAGATCTGCTAGCATTAACTGGAGTATTTACTAGCATACTGTGTTCCAATTTACTGACACATTTATCTGTCAGTTTATTACTATATATTTTTATTAAATCAGACTTTAGTAGTCAAGTTCTATCAATAAAATTACTCAATATTGTTGGCTTTTTGGGACTTACTATTCTTTCAAGTGAATTTAAGTTTTTTGTTGTGTTCTATGAGTCTGAGAAGATTAATTGGAGATGCATTCAATGTGTATATTTCAGTGATCATAATATAGTGTTTCTGTCATAATACTGAAATATCTTCATTCATTTAAAATTTACTACATTCATTCTCTAGTTTTATTCATAAAGATTTCATAATATTTTGTGAGATACATACCTAGGTATTTATGTTAGTTGGGAATTATCTGACTACCTGAGGGGACATCTTTGGGATAGTGTCTTAAACATATGAGAACTAATTCTCTTTTGATATTTTCTATTTATTAATTTTTATTTTATGTGTTTGAGTGTTTTGTCTGCATGTATGTAAGTGCATCATGTGCATGCAATGCTCATGAAGGTCAGACGAGAGCATAGGATCCCCCTGAACTGGAGATATGGGTAGTTGTTAGCTGCCATGTGGGTGCTGGGAACCAAACCTGAGTCCTCTGCAGAGCAGCCAGTGCTCTTACCTGCTGAGCCATCTCTCCAGCCCTTAGAGCTCACTCTCTTAAACAAAAGAAGCCTAGAATTTGATTGACTGTTATGTCATTGGTGTTGCAAAGACTCAAAATCCCTTGTTTTTCATTCCTCATTCCTCTCTTGCATGGGCCATAAATGGTGTCTACAGCTTCTAAAGGCATCTAATTCCAAGTGTCTGGAATTACGAAGCAGAGAAAACACAAAAGAGATTCCTAAGTGCTCTTGTCTAACAGCGTCGCCTACATCTAACCAGTAAGCTCCAGATTCAAGAGAAGCTGGATAGTGCAGTTGGGCAGCTCGGTCTATTGTCACTCTGTGTAACAACAGAGACCGCTTCCTAAGCAAGAGAAAGGAACAGAAACATAAGATGCATATAGTATTTTCTACTCTAATGTGTTGAAATTTTTACTGTTATTTAGAAAATCTTCCCTAAATTAAGAATCCTGGTTCCTTATTGTTCTTCACAGTGACATTTTCATTTAATGATTTAAAATACACTTACATGCAGGAAAATTTGCCTGCTTATGTCCATCTCTGAAGAGTTTAACAAGCAGATGTAATTGCTGTTTCGTTTGAAGAACACATCACAGAGATTAAAAGGGGAAAAAGCGTTATGAGCTGTTGTTAGTGCACTAGGCGGGATGTTGGTGCACTAGGCGGGATGTTAGTGCACTAGGCGGGATGTTTGTTAGTGCACTAGGCGGGATGTTGGTGCACTAGGCGGGATGTTTGTTAGTGCACTAGGCGGGATGTTAGTGCACTAGGCAGGCTTGTTCTTCAGGGACATCCGGTGATGGCAGAATCTGGGTTAACTTAGCCTGTGTGTGGCAGGAAGGCCGGGGGAGCTCTACGCAGGAGTGTGATGTGGGGCTGTGGGTCATGTTGGAATAGATTCTAGTTTCAACAGGACTGCAGTGACAAGGCTCTCATGCTGCCTAGGCAAGGGCTGCGGTCCTGGACCCACAGTGTTGGCAATGGGGAGAGTTCAGACAGACTCTGTGCTGTAGCATCCACACAGCCTCCTCTTGAGCTTTCCTTTCACACTGTGTCTGTTACTTGACTGCGACTCCCTGTGGAATCAGATGCTCAGAATAACCACTGTAATTTGTGAATTTCCTTGTATGTATACATTCTACTAATTTGGCAAAACTGTTATTTTTCTCATTTCCATCCACGGGCACAAGCGTAATTCAGATGCCACCTGCTCTAATTACTTTCCTGGATTAGAGGAAAGAATGAAGAAATCTTTGATTTAATATAGGAATTTTAATGGCTATTACATTAGCCATTAAAGCAGGCTGAGTAAACTACTAGACGGCGCTATCTAGCTCCAGAGTTTTGAGAAGGTCCTGGCCTCCTGCATCTCATCCATAAATTGCCTTATGTGCATTAACAATGTTCTTTAATGTTTTTCCTGATCATCTTCCTGAGGGGAATAGTGTATTAAACTTCAGCACTGCATAATATGTTCATGTATTAACTTTGCTTTTAAAATCTTTCCTGATCACATAGAAGAAAAGAGTATTTCAAATACCAGTTTATCACCTGCTACGAAGTTCTCAGTAGGTTACAAGGGAGCAAATCCATTATTTTTATAATAAAAAGATCAATGAACAAAGATATGAATTAAGGCAGAAGAGATTGAAAAAGTTCCTAGTCTTGGGGATCCCTGGCTATCTGGTCTACAGATTTCATGGAGTTAGACTGAAACTGCCTGCCATAGAACAATGAAAATAATATAAAGAAACAGTGAAATGTAAGTAAAATATGGAAAGTCATGATCACATTCTAAGAAAATATTATTATCTTGAACCACAGAGGATGGTATAGATACTATATTAGAACTCTAAATTTGAGTCTGTACTTCCTGAAATCAATATAGAGTTGTAGCAGTTCCAATGATTGACATAGAAAGCCTTTCAGCTTGAGCATAAGAAGGACTGACTCTCAAACCAAATGCTTGTTCCCTAGCACAGAGTACCTGCTATGTGCCTGCCTAGGTACTTTCTAGAAAAGAAAGATGGCCTAAAAGAAGTGACAGCGGGGACTGCAGAGATGGCTTAGTTACAAAGTAAGTGCTCACAATGCAAGCACAAAGGCCTGAGTTTGATCCCAAGAACCCATGCCAGAAAGCTGGATATCATGTCAAGGGATTATAATCCCAGCACTGGAGAGGAAGAGAGAGGTGGACTCCTGGGGCTTGCTGGCCAGCTGGTCTAGATGAATTGGTCAGCTCCAGAAAAGAGTGAGAGACTCTGTCTCAAATATATATATGGATCCTGAGAAACAGGAGGTTGACTTTGCTCACACACAGATATACCTGCACACACACACACACACACATGTGTACATGTACACACACATGCATGATCTCTCTCACACACAGCTGATGTGTCTGTCAGAGATGATCCACCAGTGAGGTGGAGATTGGTCATATTCACATGTGTGGTATCATCCAATAAACTTAGGCCCAGTATGTAAATGATCAAATTCTGTAGCAGAGTTTCCCTAATTGTTAAATCCTGCAACATTTTCTCCACTGGATGTTAATCTGAATTTTGAAAGGCAAATGTTCTGTTATCATCACACATACCAAGTTCTGTTAACAGGCTCATGCGCGAACAAGTCGAATGCAAATCTCAGTGACTGTCACCAACGGTTTATGCAGGACAGCCAGGTCAAGCCCCTATTCTCCAAAATAACTCTGTGTCTTCAGGAATTTGCAAGCAGCCCTCAGGCTGTGACATTGCCTGTGGTGGGTTACTAGTTCTGTGGACTGTGGTGTTCGGGGGGCTCCCTACCAACTCTGGTCCCGCCTTCTCCCACGATGCAGCAGTCTCTTGCCCGTGGATACAGTCTTCCACTGGCCCACACATCTACCTCTCTTGCCTGATCTTGCAATACACCGTAGGCTCACTGGCTAATGTTTCTGTTGTGTCGTTCCCTAACAGGTTCAGGTCTGTTTAAGAGTACTCCTGTTCCACGGCCTCCTCGGAGGCTCATGCTCCCCTAGCCATGGCCTCCAGTGTGCTGGAAGTATTAACATGCTCATCTCGTTATCTGGGATAAAGTGGTGACATGACAGAACTATATTACTTCATATCTCACAGAACTGACAGCTGTGTGTTGCTTGCAGTGTGAGGTCATTGGGTCCTCAAGGTTGCTATCATACATCCATGTCTTGCACCAAAAAATATAAGAGCATGAGGCTGATTGGCTCCAGGAAACTCAGGGTCCTTATCCATTGGTGGACTTCTTAACTGGACTGAACATGCATATGGATGTTTTATGTGAAAGGGAAGTAGAACAGCTTTCAGCTTAGCTGTGCACATCAGAGATGGTTCCTAGGAAAGCTGTGCATTCCCATGCTTCTGTAAACAACCATACTGAAACTCATTGGTACACACACACACACACACACACCCAGAACAAACAAAAACAAAAACTGCATGAAACCAGAAAAGTGACGGGTTGGGAAGACGAAGGACATCAGCACGAATGGCAAGGGGAGAAAAGACGGCACTGGAGGGTGAATACAATCAAAACACATTATTTGTATAATGTATATGTCATAATGAAACCCATTACTATGTGTAATTCATATATGCTAATGAAAACCTTTTAAAAAAGGCTGTGCATTTGTGGAATGGGGTATAGAATGCTTGCTCAGCTACTAATAAGCTGAGCTTTGTTTCCTTCTATCTACTGTCCCTCCTTTTACAGGAATCCCAGGGAACCAGATCCCCATTTCAAATGACTAATCACTTGTACCAACACCAATTATCACTAATGTATGATAACGGAAGAATGCAACCAAGAAGGATGGGATTCAGTTTATACAGTGTATGATTGAAAATATGTCAAAATGCTCATCTTTGACTATCAAGGAATTATAAATCAAAAGTACATAAAGTTTCATCTCAATCCAGTCAGAATGGCTATTGTAAAAAATCAAAGTATAAGAAAACAATTGGCTAAGGTGGGGAGGAAAAAGAAAGCCTTTTGCACTGTTGGTGGTAATCTACATTACAGCAGTCATTATAAAAGATGTCATGGAGGTCACCCTTACAAAACTAATAATAGCACTACCACTTCCATTCCTGGGCACATATCTAAAGGAAATGCAGCCTGTTTCCAAAAGGGACCCCACCTGTCTGCCCATTTAAAACAGTCAATCTAAGTGTCCATCAACATATACTTGGATAAAGAAGATATGGTACATATAAACAATGCCTGTTATTTGGCCATAAAGAAATATGAAATCCTGTTGTTTTCAGGAAAGTGAGTGGAAATGAAGACTCTCATGTTAAGTGAAATGAACCAGCCACAGAGAAACAAGTAGCACATATTTCCTCTCACTTGAAAAGACCCTCCTTAAAGTGGAGATTAGAGACAGGGAGTGGATGGGGACCAGAGAAAGGGGGCAGAGAAGGGGAGGGTAAGAGAAGGTAGGTGGAGGGAAGACAGGATCAAAGCAGATACAGACATATGCACAGAAATGTCCCATCAAAACCCAGTAGTTTGACACTTAATGTGTTATAAGAGACTGGAGAGATGGCTCAGCGGTTAAGAGCACTTGCTGCTCTTGCAGACGACTCAGGTTTGGTTCTCAGCAGTCATATGACAGCTAACAACTGTTTATGATATGATTCAATTTCCAGGTTATCCATGGGTGCTGCATGCATGTGGTACACACACCTGCATGCAGACAGAATACTCATGCACATAAAATAAAAATAAAATCTTAAAAAAATCATAACAAAAACCAAAGGGTATATGGTTAAGGACACCATCTGCAACAAAACCTACTGATATCAACTTCCTATTAGAAACACTGATATGGATCCTTGATTGCCACCCAGAACTTGAAGGTGAGATCCTAATGCTGACTAGACACACTTCAGACCCAGAACTTGGAGAAATGGAGCTGAGACTGACCTGGAAGTCTCCTCCCTGAACACTAGCTCTCATGGTATGAGAAGGCACTATGCAAACTGCCAAGGGAGGAGATCAATCAATGATCCTACCCAAGTGTATTGCATACAAAACACAGCAATGATTGGTTCAGCAAACTGTCTCTATAGGTACAGTAGTGGCACATTTATCTGGGGATAATCAACAGCTGTCTAATTGAAGGTAAGGCCCACGCAATAGGAGGGACAGATAAAATGTAAAGACTATACTCATGTATGCAATTCTCAAAAATAAAAAACATATGTTAATGTTGGGGGTCCCAGCACTCAGGGCCAGCCCGAAGGGGACCAAAGGCTTTCCGCCATGGTGGGGGTTGAGTAGGCGCAGAGTCAAGACACCCGCTCCGGGAGTTGAGCAGAGAGCCAGCAGTGGTGGGGTGGTCTGCCGCAAACTCATTTATTCAAGAAAGGGCAGAGAGTCGTATAGGTCTTGTTAGCCAATAGCCTTATGGGGTGGGGTCCTGACCACAGCCAATCACAGTTTGTTCCCAGGTGGATCAGGTTCCCTCCAGTTGCTGGGCAGAAACTGGCTTTACAACCAACCGGTGTGGAGCACCACACCCACGAGAGCCATTCCTTCATTCCTCCTGGCAGGTGGCCTAGCTAGGCCCACCCTGCATTATGCCCAACATGTTTGGACACCTGGTCCCGCTCATCTTCTTAGAGATCTGGCTGCCATGAGAAATGGAAGCCCCTTCTTTGTAGCTCTGTATTACAACCCATACATTCAATGATATAAAAGTGTGGCCATGAATCTATGTCTGAGTTATAACCAGCTTTCTGGAATCACACTGATTCTTGGTTAGGGGGTAAAGAGGAGAGACCTCTGGGATGGAGATACATATGTTTATGTGTTATTTATGGACAAATTATGTGTCACTTCATGCATGTGGAAGCCAGAGGACTACTTACGGGAGGTACTTGGTTCTGTCCCTCCACCATATGGGTCCTGAGGATCAAGCTCAGGTTTTCAGACTTGGCAGAAGCTACTTAGCCCACTGAGCCATATTACCAGCCCTATTTTATATTTTGAAATAGTATGTTGTACATAATACATACAATTTATCAATTTAAAAGGGGGACTATGTTGCAGTTTCCCTTATCCATTAAGGATAGGTCCCATGATCCTGACTGGATGTCTGAACCCATGGATAGGATAGTACTGAATCCTATACAAACACCCGTGCTAAAGTTTAACCTGTAAATTAGGCACAAGTAAGAGATTATTAGAGATGACAATGTCTCATAATTAAATAATACAATAAAATTTGCTGCATCATTTTCGTGCTTTGTGCCATTACTAAATAAAATAAGGATTACTTAAATACACCAACTATTGTGGTCACTCAAGGTCACTCTGATAAACCAAGACAACCATTAAGTAACTAACATGTAGGGAGCGTATGCAGCATGGCTACTCTGAAAAAACAGAAGGATCATCTCTCCCAGTAGGATGGTATGAGATGTCAAGATATTTGTATTACCCTACTCAGAATGGCATTTAACTAAATATTTATCAGTTGTTTGCTTCTAGAACTTTCCATTGAATGTTTTCAAAGTATGACTGACTTTGGGTAACTGAAGCCATAGACAGCAAAATGTGGTTAAAAGGAATACTGTATTTATAACACACATGACTCTGTAAAGCAAGGTTGTAATATCATTTTTCTTTAAAAATTTTTAAAGATTTTATGTATATAAGTGTTTTGTCTACATGTCTGTAAGTGTGCCTGTGACATGCAATGAAGCATAGGGTATCCGATCCTCTGGAACTGGAGTTATGGATCTTGTTAGTTGCCTTGTGGGTGCTGGGAACTGAACTCTGATCTTCTGCAAGAGCAACCAGTACTCTTAACCACTGAGTCATCTCTCTGGTCCCAGTAATATCATTTCTAATTTTATATTATCTGTAATTTTAATACATGTGACAAAAATATCATCATAGACATAAAAAATGACAGATTGACCTTATTATTACAAATTTTATATATTTTATGCAAGTAAATACAGTATTAGCTCTAAATATACATGAGAAAAATAAAGAATTGTACTTTCATCCTTGAAGCAATTGCTTTCAACAACATAATGCAAACAAATAGTTTAAAACCCAGCAGATGATTCAGGTTACACTTAGACGATCAGTGACGAGACTAGAAAGCGTTTTACTGAACAATTTCTGTGTTGCATCTTCGCAGCTAATGTTCAAAAAATCCTATGAAGTATGACTTTTTCTATTTTACAATCCAGTAAGAAAAGTCTCAGGAAAGTAAATATCAGAATCTAAAATAGAATTAATTCTGGATCTGTGACTATACAGTACAGCCATTTCCCCTAATCTGCCATTTTGCCTGCCATGGTTTCTGTATATAGGATTTGATTCTGCTCATGGATTCAGGCATTCACTGAGGTCTTGGAACACATCTCTTTGGTAAAGCTAATAATCTCTTCTACCTAAGAAAATATTTTAAACTTCTGAAGTTTTACATTTTTTGGTAAATATCCGTGTTTTTAATCTGTTGCCATTTTCTTTCAGATCATGAACATACTTTAGCATTACTTACTGCATAGGGCTGTAATCCATAAAGATTATAGATTTTTAGCCAGGTGTGGTGACACACACCTTTAATCACAGCACTTGGGAGGCAGAGTGGGAGGATCTCAGTGAGATTGAGGCCTGGTTTATCTACATCTCGAGTTCCAGGCCGGCTATGGCTACAGGGAGACTCTCTCAACATCATGCACACACACACACATTTGTAGATTCCACTTGTTTCACATTTGATTGCGGGACTCTGTGGTTGATCCTGGTTGGGATACTAATCTGTGTCACTTGGATGGTTTATAATGTCTATTAAAGAGCTGACTCAACAAAATTTGGTGATGAAATATTGGGATGGCAGTTAAAGGCGAGGTGCAACAATGATCACTCTTATAGCTTGTTCAATAGGGTGCCATTTACTGAAAGTGAGGAATGGTAAAATAGGCAGTTTGATGCGTAGTGAATTGAGGATGAGTTTTGTGTGTGGAATGGCACATCCATGTGCAGGAAGTGGACTGTGATGAGGTCAAGAGTAGAGAAAGGAGGTCCCCATTAGAGATGAATAAATGGGTAAAAGTCAAAGGAATGGGCTGCTCAGGAGCCTTCACATAGAAGGTAGAGAATGGAAAGGATAAACCCCAGGATAACCCTCAGCATTAGCGGTTTCAGTTGGGTATTTGGGAGAAAGCAGATTTTAGTGAGATGAGTGAATGGAGGGTCCAGATAAAACAGTGGGTGCAAATGACTCTTCCAAGAAGTTCGACTGTGAGAAATAGACTGGAAATATTGTTATGCATTTATTTTCACAGACTGTGTGAGACCTGGGCATATTTTCTTCTCTACTTTGAAATGATAATGCTCATGGACCAAGTGGTTTAACCATACTTCAAGAAACATATCTTAGGCCAGGAGCAGGGTAATGCTTGAACTCTTCCGTTGTGCCAAAGTGGGACAAAGGATAGTGATGGATGAAGGAGCTAGCCAGTGAGCAGGTGAGGGCCATCTTCCTGGCAGGCTTTTTTGTATTTTCTCATCAAAATGGATGATCATGAAGGGATCAGGTAACTGGTTAGATAATAGATATGGTTTGAAATGGCCACTGTAGAGATTTAAAGGAGAATAAACTAGGACAATGGAAGTCATTGTTGGTGGAAATGTAATCCTGGCAATTGGCAACTCATTCATCTGAAAACGAGGATAGGACTCTGCCTCACAGTATCAGTTCTCCCTAAATCCACATGCTGAGTGTTTTCTGTAGGAGTCTCCCCTGTTCTTCATGTGTGTTTGCAGAGCCTATAGTCACCCATGACTACTGAGGTACTGGAAGCAGTTTTATCAGTCATCATAGCTCTGAAGCTTTCCTTTGGCTTTCCCTTTCAATGGCTGTTACTATAAAGCATGCCAGAGGTCTTACCAAAAACCTGTTTGAGGAATGAAGGCCTGAATGTTCGCTTCAGCACACGAGCTAAGTGGAGCTATTGTGTGCAGGAAAAATCCCTTTCTACTGTGGGCACCATCCCTATAAGACTTCAAAGGCCCTTGAATTCTCCAAAGGCTCTCAAAACTACAATCGCTTCATTCAGGGCAGTTCACCCAGGCTATTTTTAGCAGGCATTGATTTCTTGTAGAAACTGTGCATCACCTTGCTCTGTTTCTTTCATGCATGTGCTCTTAAAAGTGTTCTTGATGAACATTTAAAGGATAAAAACCACCAGGAAAAGTGAAAGGACATGCACAAAGAAAGCTGTCTGCGTTTTATGGGAATCCCAGTACTCTAACTGGAAAGGACTAAACTGAGAACCTACTTCTGTCAGACAGCTGCTGTCATCTGGCCTTAGATCTTGGGGGTGACCTGTTCTCCCAGTGCAGAATAAGAACGCAGAGCAGCAGCAATGTGTAGCTGATAAGTTGAAGTTTGCAGTTAGCACTGCAGAACCTTGTGTCACAGTAGTGGGAAATCATATGTACTTGGAGGGGGCAAGGGCAATGCTCAAGACAAAGTGCGGCTAACTGGCAAAAGTCTCATTGATTGAGAGGTTAGAGTAGGGCATGCCAGAAGCACTCTTATTCCTGCATGAATGTGTTTTTGTTCACTCATGGAGCAGGTATCTTTAGAGCTATGGAAAAGAGGTGGCCCATTTTAGAGACTGTCTAGAAGATGATGGAGATTTTAACTGGAGGGAGTGGGAGGACTCATGATGTAGAAGTAAAAGTCAAATGGATCAAGCTCATAGGTTGGTGCAGGGGACATTGGAAGGGAGAGAGACTGGAGGCAGGGAAGTATCTGGGAAAATTCTAGAGAATTTTCTTGTTGGAGGCTGGAGGTCTGAGTTGTGAGAGCAACCATGGGACCAAGGAGATACAGTCAGAAGGTACCAGTACAGTGTAACTATGCCAATGGTATATGACGCGACTATTGGGAGGCTGTGAGTGATGAGGAGAAGGGTTGAGTTTACCAACTCCAGTGACTAAAGATGTGGTACACTGACCACCTAGATTAAAAGAGTCCCCAGTCACTGGCCAGCGGATCATCCCTGGCAGAGCATTTGGCATTGTTTTTTCATAGTTTACATATTTTCTTTGTTTTGTTCTCCTTTTTGACTTGTTTTTGTTTGTTTTGAGATAGTCTCCCTATAGCCCCAGTCTGTCTCTGCCTCCTGAGTCCTGGTATTAAAAGTGTGTGCCACCACACTTGTCTTCCTTTCCCACTTGAATGAAGAGATTATAAATTGTTTATAATATACCTCTACCTCGTAAATCTTTGCCTGTCAAGTAGCAGGATTATTTGTTGAATGATGGTTAAATCATTCCCTTTTTGTGGATACTGAATAAAAATAACCAGTAACCTAAGAGACAGAATAATTCTAGAAGTCCCAGGAAAGTTTCCGTCTGGCCCTGTGAACTTAGAGACATCATACCATACCCCTGGCCCCCTTTCTACTCTACAATATTGCGTTTCCTTCTATTTTATGGTTTTAAAGGCAAAGCTGTATAATGAATAGGAAGAAAGCACTTTGGAAAATTAAAAGTGATGATTCAAATATCATATTTTATTAGGAGAGGAAACGATGTTATTCTTCATAATGCCCTCTCCATAAAAGTACAGTTGTTTGCAGTGGGGTTAGCTATAGGAATTATTAAAGGCACTAAATTCTTTCTTGTTTTCCTTCTTAGATGTTCGTATTTTGACTAAAGCATTTTTTTTTTTGGATAAAAAGCTGTGACCTGTGAGTAGATTTCCTCCAGGGAGACTGCAGGTTATATCAAATTGAGCACATGATAATAAATGAAATAAAATATTTGAATATCAATTAATGGCATTCCAGGCTAGGCAATCATCCCATGACTTCTTAAATATCATTATATATTTAGTTTAAACTGTTGGAGATCCCATAATCATCCATGAAAATCCTAAGATTTATTGCTGTTCAACCCACTTTTTAAGAAAAGGAAATTTCATTTTCCAGGGAAAGGATGATCATGTTGCAGGTGCTGGGAGGTGATGGTGTCTGCAGCAGGAGGATGACAGCCAAGCTGCTCAGTGACTCCAACTGGCAAAGGAACAGGGATGGCAATTCCAGTTGAAATATAGAAGAAAAAGTCCACAAAACACAAAACAAAAGATTATACAACAAGCATTCAGTTTATATTCTCTGGGATGTTTTCATTCACACCTGTCGTTAAGACTGCTGATTGTCCTGGGAAACTTCCAGGATTGCCAATTCTTTTCTCTCCACATCTCTATGTAGTAAAAATCACCATGCTTTGTGGTCAGGACAAACTTGGCTTCAAATCCTCACTCTCTGTCCTCCCAGTGTGTGACCATAGACATGCTTTCTAACTCCATGTACAATGATTTCTTCATCTGCAGGATGAGAAATGCTTCTGTTATTAAGGGTTGGTGGAAAGATTGAAATTATACATTGTAGCTTGGAGCTCATATTGTGATCTCGGTATATTCAGTGTAACTGTCATTACCGTGCCTGTCATCTACATTTCTGTTGCTTCTGTGACCTTTAGTCTCTTTCATTGATTATGTCACTATTTGACGCTTTCACTCTTTTCAGCTGCATGATGTTGAAAAGGGAGAGTCAGAGAACTTCATATTGGGAAATACCTTAAATCCACTGTATTTTTCTCTCTGGAAATTTTAGTTCTTAAAAACATCAAGAAGAAGTGAGGAACAGCCCACATACTTGAGAGTAAAGGAAACAATAATTATTCTTACTAGAATGTTGTATTAATCCATCTGGGCTGCTCTGGCAAAATATTACAAATTCAATAGCTTGTAAAAAACAGCAGGATTTTATTTCTCATTATTTCTGGAATCTGGGAAGATTAAGGTGCTGGCAGGTTTGGTATTGCTGTGAGTGTGTTTCATGGTTTGTAAATGTTGCTTTCTTACCCTGTTCTCAAATGTTTGAAAGAGTCAGCTAGCTCTTTGGGATTCCTTTGATAAGAACTCTGGTCTCTATCATGAAGGACTTGCTCTGAAAACAATCACATTCTGAAAGGCCCCGCCCGGTATCGACACTTTGTGGGTTGTAATTTCAACATATGAATTTGGGGAAGGGTGAATGCAAACATTCAGACCATGGCAGGAATGGATTTTCCAGCCAAGAAAATAGCAGAGGGCTTTGCTATAATTTGCTTTTCAGCATGCCAGGTGTTAGAGAAAATTTTCTAAATTGCATGATATTCTAGCCAAGGGATTGATAGTATTCACAACTTTATAGAACTTTTTAATTGGAGAGAAGACATTACAAAAGAGCCCTTGGCCAGCCCAGGGTATTGATATGGTATTCTATGCACAGGCTTTTTACAGATTAACTTATTTAATTCTCACAACAAACGCAAAACGTGGATATATTATTTTTTGTATGTGAAGGGATGGCAGTTTAGAGTAACCAAATGTTTTCTTGCTCATGAACACATAGAAAAGAGCTAGGATTCACATTGATATCAATTTGATTTCAATGTCCATGTTCTATTTAACAAACAAGTGAACTAAGTCGAATCTGAACAGCATTTCTTTAGGATTATTTTTCTCATTCAGTCGGAGCCAGACTATAGATGGTTTGCACAGAGATTGCACTATTATTACTTAATAGTTTTAGTTTTAGTGTTCAGCCTTTAGTCTGTCCTCCTTTCACTGGGATGGACTTACCTGATTTTACACTTTGGGTACAACTGAACTGACACGTAAATCTAGCACAAGAAGTCTCAGTTTCAGAGACAAAGACAAAGGAAGCTGCTTTATTAAAAGAAAACAACCTGGTCTAGAGTCTTTCTAGTGAACTTTAAATGCTTATGGGAGACAAATACATGACATTTCAAACACTGACTTACATGAAGGTATTTGCCAAATATATGAAGAGTCCATAGACTTGAAAACCATTTTCTTTCCAGTAAGACATAGCACAGACTTTCAAAAGATGTGGATGACTGGATGACTATCTTAGTTTCTTTTTCTGTTGCTGTGATAAAATATTCTGACAAAAGTAACATAAGGGAGAAAGCGTTTATTCTAGTTTGAAGTTCCAGATTAGAGTCCATCACGGAGAGGAAACCAGATGGCAGGAGTTTTGAAGCAGCTTGTTACATTACATCCACAGTCAGAAGACAGCAATGCATGCATGCTAGTGTGCAGTTTGCTTTCTCCAAGACAGCAATGCATGCATGCTAGTGTGCAGTTTGCTTTCTCCATTTATACAGCTCAGATTCTTTCCTCAGTTAAGGTGAATCTTCTTTCATCAATTAAGGGAATCAAGCAGTCCCCCATAAACGCGCTTGGAGATATCTCGACCAGGTGATTCTAGACTTTTGTCAAGTTAATAACACCAATCATACAAACGACATAAAGGAATCTAATCTTTCTTTCTCAGTTTCTCCAGATCTCGACCTGAATCCCACCAGGCTCTGACGTCTCTATTACTATCCTGTCAGTTTAGTCAGTCACTGAAGCATTCTTTCCATATGCGCTTAGCTGGCATCTTCAGCACCGCGGACAGCGGCACTCTGACCTAGAGAACAATTGCTACATATTCCTTGAGGAATCGATAATGACAGAGATCTTTTGATTTATGTTAGAGAATGTTAAGAAAATTTAAAAGAAATATGCAAACCCAAAGAAGTATAAACAAACTATCACAACAAATTATCTTTATATCTACAGATTAGTTCTGCTCTCAACCTGAATTAGAGAAGCTTCTTTTTGCAGGTTGTTCCGCATTGTATAAGAAAGCATGCTGAGCATGGGCCAGAGGAGCAAGCCAGTAAACAACATTCCTCCATGGCCTTCTTTTTGCAGTGGGCAGTGGTTAATGAAGACTGATAACTGGTCAAAATTCTAAGAATAAGTGACTGTTCAGTGCTCAGCAACCCAAGTGAGACATCTATATCAACCCCACAGGATCAGAGAACATCACGGATGAGGAGGTGGAAAGGATGTAGGAGCCAGGGGTGGGAGCTGTGCTGTGAAGTGCTGGCTTCTGACCGTGACCTGGCCTTTGCACTGGTGAACTCACAGCAGCTGTGGTTACTTGCCCAAGACCTGCACAAACACAAGGTCAAGCCAGTCAAAATTTCAGGATAGGTTGGGAAGAGAATCCTGGAACTTCAACCCAGATGAGGAACTATTGTCAACTGATGGCTGTTGAGGGAGGGGGAGTCATTTCTCTTGAGATGTGGCCACTGGTAGGGTACTTGTGCTCCTGTAAGCACCACTAATTGGATTCAGTGGTTTATTAACAAAACAAAGAGGACATAAAGTTTGGAAGGGCAGGTTTTGGAAAGGATCAGAGGAAATTCTAGGGGAGAGTTGGGGTATATACAATCAAGATACATTTTATATATATATGAAAACATCAAAGAATAAAAATATTTACTAAAACAAATGAACTAAAATCTATTGCATTATACATGAGGTGGAGTAGTCAAGGGACTAAGTGCTTATATAACACATAGTAGCTAAAAATTTCAAGAGGATAAAATGGTAACTTAAAATATTGTCAAAAAGAGAGATAGGAAAGAGATATTTGAAATTCATTTGATTATTGTTCACTTTGGTGCCACAGGGCTGCATAACCTTTTATATATCTAATAGTATATATAGTAAATACATTAAATAATATACAAATATATTAATAGATAATATATTAAGTATTAATTAAATATTAAAATTCCGAACATATTATTCCTATGATACATTAACTATATTAGCTATTATATATAATGTAATTATTTACATTTGTATAAAATTAGGAATTTTACTTACTATTTATTGCTTCTTGCTGTCTAGCTGCTAGTGTTTTGGAAAATCACTTTAATTCTCCTGGTTTTACCTCCTCCTGATAAGGAACAAATAAGTGTCTGGACATCTAGGTCCCTGACCCAGGGACTCTTCCTTTCTCTAGCTTTTAGATTCTTGCTAATTCAGATTTATATCTGAGCAGCATTCAACTTGTTCTTTTTTTTCTTCGGGCAGCAGAGTCTGGTGTTGCCCATGTTGCCTGTAGTAATTAGACTTAAATGGGTCCAAGCAAATGGAGATATTTGAGGTCTCGCCAGTAGCCTCATATTGATGAGAATCTACGTTCACCTGACTTAATGGTGTCCCTAATTGAGCCACAGAGTACAGAAATGGTAGTTTCACTTTTCTGAGAACGTCATGAGACCTGAGTGGCATTTGTGGCTTCCTGAATAATTAAGGTGGCACTAGGATAAAATTTCTTTCTGTGGCCCCCAAGTTCTCCTGGTTACCACTCTGTGGCCACAAAATAGATTATACTTCCTTTTGGTACTTTTTCTCTCTATCTCTAGTATAAACCCCCACCAACTTCAGGTACTTAGCCCTCCTGCAAGCCTAGTGAGTTCTGCAATCCAGTTTGCATCCTGTAGCTGATTTCTCAAATATCTGGTTCCCACATTAATTAACATGCTGCTTCTGAGACTTGTAACTTGGAGGATCTTCTTTTCCCTTTATTCTCCCTCTCACCATCTCTCTTTCTCTTCTACTGTCTTTCTGACTCTTTTCAAATATACAGAGGATGAGATGCCCCTCTACATAACTTAACTCAGGACTATCACTCTAGTAAGGCTTTTGAAGGCTTGGGTCAACAAGAACACAATCTCAGTGTGCCATAAATGGGCATGAGATGACAGTTACAAATCTGACCTCACAGTTCCACAGCAGGTCGGCTTTCTGTAGAGTTTCAGATTATTATTATTTTTCTCTATTTATTATTAGTATTATTCAGAATGTTATTATATTTTGCTAAGCATCAATGATCAGTCTCAACCATGGGTTTTCCTAGTTTATTTGATACATTTTTAAAGCCCCAAATTTCCTATTTTTAAATGACCTTTTTAAATTTAGGTTTTTCTTTCTGTTGGGGTATCTTCTAAATATTTCTTTTTCAGGGATGGCCTATGAGTGGTCAACTTTGTGGGTCTATTGAGATCTATGGTTGTATTATTTTTTCTTCTTTCTAGAATGGTAGTTTGACCATCTCTAAGATTCTGTCTGTATGTACTTTTTCTTGGGACATTTTCTTTTCCTAGCTGTTTAATGAACTCTCTTTCAACATATCTATTCATCTCTTTTGGAATTATTTTTAAACAGATTCTGAGTATTTCAGGTCTGTTTTCTATGGCATTCAATTTTTTTCATACTGAATCAAATCTTGGCTGTTTGTATTTTGTCCTGAGCGCAATCCTCAGCTCAAATACATTTTCAGTGTTTGAAAATTATATTTTAAATTTCCAAGGTCTCTAATATTTTATTTTCATGGGTTTCTTACCTTCCAAAGTATGAAATTATTGTTAGTACTTATTAGTAATCATATCCTCCTTATGTCTATACTGGAGCCTGTATATCTAGGTCTTTGGGTATTAAGTGACTTCTGTTCCCAGGTGAATTGTATTGCTCAGAGTCCTGAGAGAAACAGTACTACCATGTCTTCTACTCAAAGTGCTCTGGTTTGTGAACTATTCAAATGAAGGAATTATGGTTTGTCTCTGACTCTCTGATGTCCTCTGACCTAAATGACCTTAGGCCCTTTCGGTTTTATGGATCAAATATGAGCTTAAGGAGACAACAATTTCAGTGACAAGGGTCTTTAGATCCATTAGCCATGTCTAAAGACTCCTGTCAGTCAAGTGTGTTGTTGTTCTTTTTAGGTTAGCCCTGTTATTGTTTTGGTAGCCATGAAAATGGTTCCATTTGCCTTCACGAGTAATTCTTCTACTTCCTCTCTGCAATCTCATTGGCTTCACAGATATGCAGGATTTCATTTCATTGGTGGGTGTCCACAATCTGCAGTTTTCACTTTGGGCTCTGGAACTGACTTTTCCCTTATGAACGTATCTTCAGTATCTTGCTGAGGGAATGTTTGCCGGTTCTTCCCGGAGAGCAATGCCAGTGGAGGATGTGCCTGTTACGACAAATTCACTGCATGTCCATCTTCGTATATACAAATAACACCTGGTGTTTTACCTTTATCTGTGTGGTCCACTGTTGACCTCAAGTTACATTCAACCAACTGAATATGATTAAGAAACTAGAGCTCACTGAAGCTACCAACATCAAACATTGATTATCCATGGTAATAAATTCCTCAGTGAAGATGTGTCTCTCTGTCCTTGAACTAGACAGAATCCATCCTTACTTGAGTTCCTTGGGTGGCTTTTCAATACATTTGTGGAAATGCATGGCTATTCTAGTGTAAAAGCCTTCTCCCTAGTTTGACTTTGTAATTAGGATCCTAGTGAAAGCCAAGATCAACTCTTATGACAGGGAAATCAATGGGAAGGCAGAGGGGTGGAATGTGATCAGCATTATGATTTCTGTCAGAGGTGGATTGTGGTGTTACTATGCCAATATTACAGCCCCCTGAACAAAAGGCCTGACTTTTAAATTTAGTTTTTAAGAGTGGGCCCAAACTCAGAGGGTACCTGTTCTCCCAGATACCAGGAATCATCATCTCTCTCCTGGAATTATGCTGCTGGAATTGTCTCTTTGGAACTCTCCCTCTGGAACTCTGTCTCCTAGTCAGTCCTCACCCATAGTATTACTCAGGATGGTTTCTCCAGCTTCAACTGGGCAAGTACAAGCTTGGCTCCACCCCACGCTTAGCAGACCATTCCATCTCTGCGTTGCTGGTTCTAGAATACCAGGTTCATCTGAGGTCAGTCGTCTCTCCCGGTCTTCACTGTGTGCAATGGAGACGGGTGCTGTCCTTTCAGTGCTTTGGTAGGTGAACTCTCAAGTGTGCCCACGTTCATTCATTCCCCATCTTACTGAGTAGAGTACCAAACTGAGGTTGCCAAGGAAATGAGATCAGGTCACAAGACACAAGATCACGTGGTTCTGTTGGGGTTAATTAAAAGTCATTAGTCCAGAGTCTGTCCATTTTCTGAAGGTCATTCTTACCATCATTCCCAGTGATGATGGGATGCTGTCTCTAAGCAATTGATGCTCACTCTCATCAGGAGATGCAGCAGTGGTTCTACTGACAAGAAAGTGGAGCTTTTGGTTCAGGACGCATTTTTTACTATTTCCCTTTTGATTCTTAGCACCTCTCTCTACCAGTTACATCTTTAATGATGACAATCAAGAGGCCATGAACTTCAGCTAATTTACCATTCAGCAACTGAAGGACCCTGTTAGCTAAACTAGCTGCATAGGGATGTAGGTTTTAGAAGGGAATTATAGAGGGGGAAGAGGAGATGGCTCAGGCAGTAAAGTGCCTCTGTGCAATCGTGATAACCTGAATTCAGATCCCAGCATCCATCTAATAAGCTAAGTGTGGTAGTGTACATCTATCTGCATTCCTAGTGCTGGGAGGTGGAGACAAGAGGATTCCTGGAGCTCCCTGGCCAGTCAGTCTAGCTGAATCTGTTCCAGGTTCAGTGGAAGATCATGTTTCAGAAACTACCATGGAGATTTGTAGAGGAAGACATCAAACATTGACCTCTGGTCTACATATGTGCACACACACATATATATATATACACATACAAAATAGGTATGCATGTGTATAATACACACACAAGAAGAAAGGCCAACTATAGAAATTTCTTATTGTGTTTCAAGTAGAGAATTTAACTTCCTCTCAGATCTATCATTTTGTTTAATTAAACTTCGAGCTTCCTGGTACAGTTAGTCCTAGTCAATCAATCCCGATAATCCTCGTATTTTTGGAAAGTGCTTCATTTTGCTAATAATGTGGTTGACACTTGGTTTGATTAAATTATGACTTCAAAAAGCATTGAAATTCAGGTGACCATGGATCATCCTCAAAGTTATTGCTGCTTTTGGCATTCAAACTTTAGTCTTCTAACCTAAGAAGTGGGGAGAGACTTTCACAGTCCCAACCATGTTAATCTGCTACCTGGAATCTTCCCTAGTACCAAATCTTTTAATGCTGAGTTCTTTAGTAGAGAGCAGCACCTACAATAGTGACTTTCATTATAAAGACATTTGACACATTAGATACTCTTAAAATTGGGGAGGGACTGAAGAGAATGGTTTTACAGAGAAATTCTAGGAATGGCTGTTAAGAACATTGAAAAAGTAGTTAGAGAAGCTGTTGCCTCTTTCATGTTCTAGAAGCAAGGATGGCCAGACCAGCAGGGAGTCTGGAGGCCATCACCCAAACTGCTGCTTCTTAGAAACAAGGGGGCCATTTTCATAATGATTAACTTATTTTAAATATAGCTGTATTAGAAAATTAGAAAATTTACAACACATAAAAAGAAATCACCAAGAACAATAATGGTATTGTCTCATTCAGCACATCCAAAAGTCAGTGTCCAGTCATGTCCAATTCCTACTGCACCATTGGTCAATTGAACCACAAAGGAAGCCCAACTCTCTCACAATCACTGCCCCAAAGTGTCAACACTTTTGGACTTGTAGAATTTATAAATGATTCCTGCTAATTCAATACATAGAAAGTTAAATACATATATCCACCATGAAAAAAAAGACAAAGCTATGCTGCTTTTCTTTTCAAATTACCCTTTCTTGTTCTCAATTCTCAATATATTAGAGTATACTCACACATGCATTTATTTACACATGTACAAGTAGACATTACAGGCTAAGAACTACATTTGAGGGAAAACATGTGGCATTTATTTCCTGAGCTTGGATGACCTCACTTAATATTATGCATTCTAACATTATAACTTCTGAACCACAGCATTAGTTATGAATGTGGTGTCCCCTGAAGGCTTATGTTTGAGCACATGGTGTTGACACTGTTTAAGGAGGTGGTGGAACCCTTTGGACCTGGGGCTTGGCTGGCAGAAGGAGATATATAGGAGGAACCTTGGGCAGGGAGGGTGATAGCACCTCCTGGCTTAAGTCTCTGCTTCCTGATCTGCCAAGAAGTAACAGGTCACATCGGAAGCTCCAGCACAGCTGCAATGCCTCCTCAACCTTGAAACTGTGATCTAAAATAAACCCCTCTCCTAAGCTGCTTCTGCCAGGTACTTTATCCTAGCAGTAAGAAAAATGACTAACACACCATCTCGGAACTAATTGACACTAGCAGGAGGATGTACAGTGGCATGGCTCTCAACATGTGTAAATCTAAAGTGTTGACACTGGGAGACCTTAGGATATAACAGGGAAACAGAGTCACTCCTACACTAGACATCCAGAATAAATAACAGAAGGAATAGTTTCTCTACTGTGTGTGTGTGTGTGTGTGTGTGTGTGTGTGTGTGTGTGTGTGTGTGTTGGCATGTAAGTCAGAGGGTATCCTCAAGTGTTGTTTCTCAGAAACTTTCCATCTTGGATTTTGAGACAAGGTCTCTCACTGGGACCTGGAGATTGCCAAGCCCCAAGGATCTTGTCTGTGCTTCTCAAGTGCTGGATTTATAAACATGAGCCAGTGTACCATGGCTTTTATGTGGATGTTGGGGCCCAAACTCCAGTCCTTGGTTTGCCGGCAAGCACTTTCTAGACTGGACCATCTCTCAGTTCTGCCTTACTTCCTTCTTCCAGGTCATTTCAGGTAAATACTTCACAGTGGTTTGCTTGTCTGCTGATATTTAAGAATCTGGAAAATGTCCTTTTGCTTTCCTGTCTTTAAAGTGCAGTGAGAAGGGCTGTAGTGAGCGGAGTGAACTCATCTACAGCATCAGCTGCAGGGACTGTTCCTTTCTCTGTTGCTTTTATGCAGAGGTGTGCTGTACATCCTTTCCACAAAGTCATTTGACAGAGATATTTGAGTTTTGACATGGCTAAACTTAGCAATTTCCATTAAGAATTCTTTTTGCTGTATCTAATTTAAAAAGATATCTCCTATATCTTTCCGCTTTCTGTTTTGTTGCAATGACATACTTTTTTGGTGTTTGGTTTTTTTTTTTTAAATTTGAGATGGTGTCCAGCTGTAGCCCCAGCTAGCCTGGAACTTGCTAAGTAGACCAGGCTGACCTTTAGCTCACAGAGATCCACCTGCCTCTGACTCCCAAGTGCTGGGATTAAAGGCATGAATCACTATGCTTGACTGGTATATTATTTTTTAAGTACATGATCACTATCAATACTGCTTAATGAATAGTTAATAATTATTTTTTTTCCCCAGGGAACTTGAAATTCCACTTTATGACATACCTATGGACCATAACCACAAATGCTTTCTTTCGAACTCTTTATTGTATTTCCAGAATTTATTTGTATAGTCAAGTAAGATAAATACAATAATATTATAATTCATCTTTATATTTAATAGGACAGATTGTCTCTCCTAATCCTCCAGTTTTTCATTAGTATCTTAGAAGTCTAATAACTTATTTTTGATATTCCTTTTAAAAGTAGCTTATCAAATTCTATTAAAAATTCATGGATCTTTTATTATGATTAAATTAATTTTATGGATTAAATTGGAAAATATGATCTTTATGACATCAAGTCTTCCTATTCAGTACTATCAAATATCTGTCCATTTATTCTCAGTTGCTTTTATGTCCTTCAATAAAGTTTTATAGCACTTTACAGAGAGGTCTTATATATAATGTTCATTCCTAGAAGCCTTCCAGTGTCCGCTTCTTTTATGGTAAATAGGATATTTTATAAGAAATGTATTGATTGTGGCATGTTGCTCTTGGACTAGGCTAGGCTTCATAGCTGAAATATATCTTTTCAGCCTAATTGGTAAAGCTTATTTATTTATATTTAAAGTAGGAAAAGTCTTCATCTATGACAGTAAAGCAGAACTCACATGTGAACAATAAGTGAATCACTTCTTCAGAAGAAGAAATAGCTAAAAGCTATAAAACATCGTAAAATAATTATAAAGATAGCAACCGGAGACAAAAGTTGAAATATAAAAGTCAGAAAAACAGTAATATTATCTATAGGCAGACTTTTTCTCTCTTAGAGGAGAAGATGGTTACTAGAGTAGAAATAGAGGCAAAAGTCAAGAATGAACCATTTACACAGACACAAAGAAACACACACCCTCAGTAGAAGTGGGACAACAAACAGCTCATTAATAAATAACTAAAGTGATCTGAGCACTAGAACTTGCCTCCTATGAACTTGACAAAGGCAGGTGACTGACCCTTGATGCTGTTACTTCTTTGGAGAAAGGCTGTCTTGCATACCGTGAACCTAGAGATCCCTGCACTTTGACTTAATAACCACTCTTTTGTACTTTCTAAGATGCACATTTTGGAGGCATCTTAGTGGTTGTATACGACTATGAAAGATCCTTAGTGATTTAAATAATTTGCTAAAACCTGGTTTAAATAAAGCTTTTAAGTCACAGAAATCAGTGTCCTAAATGTGAAAATGTGCATTTTAAGAAATTTAAGAAAATAAAAGCTTCTCTAAACCTATTTGATCATATTCTTTTTTAGGGGGGATGAATTTCATAATCAGTTAGATGTCTATGCAATATACTTGGGCAATAGAGACCTGATGACAATATTATAGAAATTTACAGCTGACTGAGCTGTAAATATATTTGTAACAACACTGAAAAACACAGTAAAACCTAGTTAATATTACAAATGTTTAAGAATGGATTGTATTTAAGCATTGCAAGGACATCGATTGAATTGAGTCTTGTAACAATTAAATGGGCTTTAGAGAAATAATTAAAGCAGAGAAAAATGTTCATGATATTTTGTAATGTGAAAACAAGGCTATAAAGCTCTCAGTATGGCATGTAATATACCTTGGAGACCCCATGTATATGTAGATATTTTACATATGCATAGAAATGCGTGTGAAAGAGAGAGTTATCAAAATGTTAATAAGTGTAACTATTTGTGATTCTAATTTCCTACCTTGATTCATTTGTTTTTCCTTTAATGACCACAAATTAGTTCTATTTAAGAAAAATGTTACATCCAAAAGCTATTGCCGATAAGCTGTCTTATATATTTCTGTAAAGTCATTGTTATATGTGAATCCTCCCACCCCAGGTTCCTTTTCAATTTTTTGTCTGTGGTCTCTGTAGAGTTCTGTCATGTCACCAAGTGTTTTTAAATGTGACTGCAGTTATTATTCTTTCCAGCTGTTCTTAAACTTTCAAGGTGACATTGAATATGTAAAATTTAAACTGGACTTTAATACCGAAAACAATACCCTTTTAAAGCATCTGTGGGACTTTAAAATGTATATTTAAGATGATAACTATCCCATTAATTGTTAACCCGATAACCGGATGTGTTACATGAAATCTGAACACTTCCCATTCCCGAGGATATTATGTCATATGAATGGCAGGCCACCAGGGTGTTGACTCTTGGGAACCCACCGACTTTTCATTGCTTTCTTTAGCATGCAGGCAGCATTACATGCATTGGAGCAGGTACTGTCTTTCCAGTTTTCTCTTTAAATGAGGCTTGCTCCTGTGAAGGCTTGCTTGCCCTGTTTTCTCACTCCCAGTTCCGTTTCCTTCCCCTGGGTCCCTGAATGCCCCACCCCGTCCTTATCCCCGGCAGTTAGTGCGTCAGACCCTCTCCACCATCTTTGTCTTCTCCACTTGTTATGCCTTCTCTCATTACCTTGAAGAAGTCCTGCCATTCTCCGGTACTTTGGAAATACTCTCATTTATATCTTTACCATCTTGTTTTAATAATTTACAATCTACTGTCTAAATAAACAGGAGCCAAGGCAGTGGCTCAGTGGGTAAGACAGGCTTTAGCTTCAGCATGAAGACCTGAGTTCAGATTCCCAGCACCCATGTAAGAAGCTAATTTGGGGTGTGTGTCCTGTAACCCCAGTGCTGGGGTAGAGGCCAAGACAGGAGAATCACTGGAGCTTGCTGGCCAGCTGAAAACTGACAAGCCTCAGATTTAGTGAGAGACATTGCCTCAAGGGAATAAGGCAGCATGCAGACCCTCAACACATGTGCGCACACCACACCCACACCACACCACACACTACAAACACACACATACACGCACACACTACTTACACATCACATACACACATTTACCACAATTCACACAAACACTAAACATACATATACTACAGATAACATACACACATACGATACACTACAAACACACACACCATACACACACACATACACCACACACAATATACACATACACACCATACACATATATACCACACATACAACATACAAATATACCACATACACATACCACACACACACATACACCAAACATTTGTCACAAACATATATAAACATCAAGCACAACACAGACATATACACATACACACACCACAAATCCACACACACACATACCCACACAACACATGTACAACACACACATGTACCACAAACAGCACAAATACACCATACACTCATACACCATACACTCACCACAAACATACACTGCCACACCCACACACCAGACCCACACAGACAGGATAAAGATAACGAAGTCAAAGGAAACCATGGTACTTATCCACTGCTAGCATCGCAGTCGGTCGTGGTTGGTTTCAGTTGTCAACTTGTCACACCTGGGACTTGCCAGGTGGGAAATTGCTTCTAATTCACTGGCCTGTGGGCAAGTCTGTGGCATTTTCTTGATTGCTGAGTGATGTGGAAAGGCTTAGCCCTCTGGGTGGTGGTGTCACCTCTGGGCAGGTTGAGGGACTGCAAACTGTAGGATGAAATAAACCCTTTCCTCCCCAAGTTGGTTTTGGTGAGTGTTTTATCAAAGTAACTAATACACAGCTGTATCCCAGGTCCTGTCATTCCCTCTAACTTGGATCCTTCATGTTTTTTGACCCACTCTAACAAGGCAGAGAGGAGACATATGACCAAGGCGCAGGAGAGAGAATCAGCTTAGCACAGAAAAGAACCTCAGGGATGTGACTTCAGTTTGGTAGTGAATGTCATTGGTAAAGGGATGTCAAGACGAAGAACCTTGTGCAATTGGAAGTGTAGTTCAGTGACAGAGCACTGAACATGCTCCAGGCCCTGGGTGCAGTCACCAGAGACAAATGCACACACACACACGCACACGCACGCACACACACACACACACACACAAACACACACATACCTGCTCCACCTCCAAAGGATGAAGGGAAGGACAGAGGAGGACCGAAAGGGAGCGAGGGAGAAAGAACACAAAGGACCTTATAAGAGATCCAGCGAGCTCCACTCCTGTTTTGAATAGAGCTTGACTATATATTTCTGTAGAAACAATGAGACACAATGAAATTAAGGAAGTATATTACTTTCATGTTCTGAGATCAACATACCTGACAGTCATTTTAAGGGAGGAAAAGTTTATTCTGTTTCATGGTTTCTGAGGTTTTAGTGCTTCATGGTTTGTGGCAGTGGGAGCATGTGGTAGAGACTCCTCATGTCAGAGTGAGTCAGGAAGCAGACAGTGGCTGGGACTAGAGGCTGGCCTATCATCTTCCCAGACCCACCGCTATTGGCTTACTTCTGCCAGCTGGGTGAGCCTCTACCTCCTAAAATCTCCACAGCCCTTCAAAACAGAGCCATGAGCTGGGGATCAAGTATTTCACCCATGAGTCTGTGGGAGGCATGTCATAGTTCAAGTGTAACTGGGAATGTGACAGGAGGTCATAAAAGAATTCATTGGCTCATGAAAATTAATAGTTTTGTGACATCATAATAATGGACAATCAGTAAAGCGTATTACATGGGGGATGGTGAGATGGTTCAGATGGTGCTTGCCACAAAGCCTGAATACCGAGTTTGATCTTTCTATGGTGGAAGGAGAGAACCCACTCCTGCAAGTTGTCCTCTGACTGCCACAAGTACCACACGTGCTCCCCGCAGTAACTAAAAGTAATAAAAATTCTCTCTGCCTCCTCTTCCATTCAGGTTAACTCTTTATAGAATGAAGTCTAACATAACCTTTCTTCTTTGAGCCCTATATTGGTTTCCTAAGACAGTCAGGACAGTACTACAGTTGGGGTGGTTTAAACCACAGAGAGCTGCAGAACCTGGAAATTCAAGGTTAAGATGTTTTCGAGTTTGTTCTCTCTCTCTCCTCAGCCAGGAGATGGCTGTCTTTTTCCCACTGTGCAGCCGCATTCCTGGCGTTTTTATTGTGTGTCCAAATATCTTTTTGTTTGTTTATGTGTTTGTCTGAGGCAGGGTCTCACCGTAGTCCAACTGTGAACTCACTGTGTGATTCAGGCTGCCCTCAAACATGTGACAGTGTTCCTGCTTCAACTTTCCAAGTGTTTTCTAGGTGTCACCTGCACATCTGGCTTAAGTATGGTCATTAGTGAGATTAAATTAGGGCCCAACCTAAGGTTCTAACCCTAACTTAATCTAGCTAATGACTCTATATCTCAATACAGTCATATGTAGAAGTAACGGGGGTTAGGGCTTCTTCATGAACTGGTCAGGATGAGAGGCGTCAATTCAGCCCTAAACAAGCCCTATGAATTCTTCTGTATCTTATCTGTAGTTTGGTTCAGAAGGCCCAAGGCTAACAGAATACAAGGCCTGTCTACTGGATATTTTTCGAGTTATGTGCTAGTATCATGTCCCCTTCACCTGCTGTCTGTGGCAATGGAAGAGGACTATTCCCAGGGTTGTAACCAGGCATAATTTCTTCCCATTTCACAAGGATGCTACGTTTAGTGCTTCATATTTGAAATGATATCCTTTTTCAGGTTCTTGATCTGTGGGTGCCTAGAATATATTAAATTTAGCCTGATTCTCCTTCAGCATTGAGTGAGCACCCCTTCCCCATTGGTTTTCTAGCCTCTAGTACTTGAAGGTAGGTACGTTTGCCACTCTTGAGGGTGACCTCCTTTTCTCCATGATGATCTAGAACACTTTGTTCATTCTCTGAAGTTCTCAGATCCCAAAGACCCTTCATACCATGTCTTTCTTAAGTATAGGGAAATCTTCGTGGTGTGTGAGTGTGAATGTGTGTCTTATATGCATGTGTGCATGCATATATTTCGGTGTGCTCACTCGTGTGTGGGGGGCGGCTAGAGGTTAGTATTGGCAAGTCAATTGTTCTCTATTTTATGTTTGAGACAGGGACTCTCACTGAACCTGGAGCAGGCTGTTTCAGCTAGAATGACTGGTCAGTGAGCTCCCAGGATCTACCAGTGGCTGCCCTTCTGAGAGGCACTGGGCTTTCAGGCATGCCTGCCACCATCCCTGGCTTTTATGTAGGTGCTAGAAATCCGAACTTAGATCTTATGGTTGTGTAACAGGCACTCTATGCACATCCACTCAATAAGTCAAAATTTGTTCCACTCTAGTCTGCTCTGACTTTGTAGATATAGATGATCTAAGTAGATTTCTGGTCTGTCTTGACTACTGTTGTATTTTATATCTCTCTATTTTTACTTTATGCAGTAGTAGATTTTCTTGATTTTGTGCTGTGGTTTGAATGTGGCCCCCAATCTGTGTTAAGAACTTGGTTCCCAATACAGAATACTGAAAGGTAGAAGCCTTCAGAGAAGACTGGGTCATGAGGGCTCTGCCCCCAGGATGTACATGCATGGGTTAATATGCTGACGGGTTTTATAAGAATCATTGTTACTAATGTGAGCACGCTCTGACAGCTCCTTCTTAGTCCTGACACACAGAGCCCTCTGCTGATACCCCAAGCTCTTGATTGCCCGGTCTCCAAAACCATGAACTAAATAAACTTCTCTTCTTTCTAAGCTAACTAAGATTGATTATAGCACATGACAATGGACTTAGATGTTTTATTTATCAGTCTTTGGATGTAGCTTTGTATTTTAGTTGATGTACTTTAAAATTCAAAAGGCAGGTTGTTATTATATAGCTGTATCTGTTTCATGGTTAGTTTTTCTTAAGAAAAATAAATTTTAAGCTATAATTCTTTTATTAGTACCAAAAATTAAACGTTTTTATATCAATTAGCAAGTAAACTTCTACTTCCTCGAATTTTTCCTTCTTTAAAAAATATTTTATTTTTTTAGTTTAAGGTGTCTGAGTGTATTGCCTGCATGTATGTGAGTAAACCCATGTTGTGCAATGCCTGTGGAGGTCAGAAGAAGGCGTCAGATCCTTTGGAACTGGAGTTACAGACGATTGTTAGCGACTATGTGGGTGCTGCAAATTAAACTGGGGTCCTCTGTAAGAGCAGCCAGTGCCTAACTGCTGAGCCATCTCTCCAGTCCCATCTCTCTCTTGTGTATGTGTGTGTATGTGTAAACCAAAACTTTATTAAATAACATGACATTGAAGCAGGTGAAAGAGAGCGTCCCCTAGTGGGTTCATAGTCTCATTCATAAAAAAATTTAAGAATGGACCCAATCAGAAGCTTTAGGACAATTTTATTGGAATCTAAAGAAAAATCCTCAAGGCAGGCAAGCTGGGGATCTCAGCAGCTGCCTGGAGGAAGAGAATGGAGGGAGAAGAGAAGAAGCCAAAAAGTCATTGAGGTTTACAGCCTGCCTGGGGGTCAGACACGTGGCGGGATGGAAGCCACATGACTGGGAGAAGAAGCTTTAGAGAAAAAGTAGAGAAATACAAGATTCTAGGGCAGCCCAAAGCCTTAGAGAAAGCATGTTTAGAAAAGGGATATGAAGAAGAGAAGGAAAGATTACGCTTTTCTGAAAGATTCGGAAAGGCGGGCAGACTTACAGAGACCTACATGTCTGTGGCAGAGTCCAGAAGAACTGCACTGAGAAGCAGGATTCCAGGCAGGAAAAGTTCACTGCCTCATTAACACACTCTGTATTCCACCCATCTATTTAGTACAACTTAAGGTGAACCCACCTTCCTGGGTGGTTCTACAATTAGGTGATTGACCAGTGAAACTGGAAGTGTGGGTCTTTCAACAGACCAGCTAGAGAATTTGTAGTCTATGCCAGCTAGATAGCTATTTGCTCTCTAACAACATCTCTGGAATGCCCACATCTGTTCTTAAAGGTATGTTTTTTATAAAGCTTTATATAGCCCCAAAGCATGGAGCTCTGTTGGGGAGGCCACTTTATTCCATGAGCTGGCAGAGTCTAATGTTCTCTTTTGCATTCCATATGTGAAAAGAACCGGGTTCTACGTCAGCCTTCCCAATGGCTTGTGATTGTTGCCCTCAGTACCCACGGGTACCTGAAAACCTGACACTTCATAAGGCCAAGGAAATCTCTCTTCTGAGGAGGACTGATGTTCCTCTTGTGAGTGGTCCATACATCCCTGTGTTTTTTAATGTCAGAAAAATTTGGAAATTTTGTTTGAATTATTACAGTTGCATTAAAAAATTTCACATAAGGCAAAATTTTTCCCCCAATTCTGCCGTTGATCAAACACACATACACACACACACACACACATACACACACACACACACAGATATAAGCATGCACACACATATATACAGTTAGACACATATACACAAATAAACACACATACACAGATACACATAGGTAGACACATATGGACACATGCACAGAAACACACATAAACAGATAGACATACAAATACATAAACACATGGAGATACCAAAACACACATATAGATGCATACTCACAGACATACATATGTAAATATACATACATGCCCCTCCAAGCCCACAGCATGTTCACATGTATATATATACACATTCATGTCCACATTCAAATGCACTTACACACCTGCAAACATATGCACACAAAGATACACAATACATGTACACACATGCACACATATATACAAACATGCATGCATGTCCATATATATGCACAGACACACACAAACATAGACACACAGACACATGCACTTATATGTAGGAATGACTTTTATAAAATGGACAGAATCTGGACTAATGACTTTTAATTAACCTTCTTTGTGCTTTTATGCTGTATGCTTCTCTGATTTTGGTAGACAGTCTCATTTATAATCTGCAGTGGAGTAGAGAGTCTGCCCTCACTGCTTAGTGCTGACCTTCCACAGCCTTTGCTGTCACCAATGTCCCAGACTTCATATCTGTTCTGCTGCTGCTTTCCACAGTGTCTTTTCTCTTGTGTTATGTCTGGTCTCTTTATGTCACTGAGCATATAAAGGGAGTGTTTTCTAGAGTATGTGCATTTCAGCTGAGCATCCTTTTGTGTTGTTCATTCTCCTATGCTGTATCTTTCTTTCACTAGAAAAGACAGATTTTCTTCTGGAATTGTTTTAGAATGAATGATTTTTCTTTGGGTTTCAGAAAAAAAATTTTTTTTGAGACAGAGTCTCCCTGTAGCCCCACCTGGCCTGGAACTCACTATGTCACTTATGTAGACCAACCAGGCTGGCTTCCATCTCACAGAGATCCACCTGCTTTTGTGATAGGAGTGCTAGATTAAAGGTGTGCACCACCATGCCTGACTGTAGGGTTTCAGAAGTATTGCAGCAGACACGGTTAATCTGGTTGTAGAGTATCCCATGCTGGATAACTGTGATTTGGCAGAGACTAGGAGAGTTCTTATGCATCTCAGTATAAGCCAAACCCATCAATAAAATTTTATCCCCTTAGGTGTGAAAGTCTCAATAACAAGTTACCATACAGGAGAAGTTAGGAAAATTAGCAGTGTATGCCTTTCGAGGTCTATGGCCAGCATCAAATGACTGTGGCCCAGTGTTGCTGATCAGGAAATTGCAGCTTGTATCTATATTTAATTAATCTTTAGGTTTATACCACTTTAGTCAGCTTTCATCCTGTGGCTGGAATTCTGTATTGAAGTCCTTCTCTCATACTAGGACATTGCCTGTGCTGTTGATGACCAGCTGTAAATTCAAATGTCCTCTAAAGAAGGATTCAAAAAGGCTGAAAGGTTATTCTGGATAATAAAGGGAGCTAATATATTCTTTTACCCACAACTGCCCTATCCTACCTTTCCAGACTGATGACAAATCACTGAAGACAGTGGATGAGATGATGACAGATTTATTAAATTATATGCAGTCATCCTCAAGGGCGCCAGAAGGGATTTAGATAGATCTAAAATAAGATTGTGTGCCAAATGGTGACACTCTGCTTCAGCCTTTGGTCTTCGTTTGTTCATTGGAAGTATTTCTATGACTCCGTCTTTTTCTTATCTGTTCAGTTGCCTGTTGTTCTTGTAGAAGAAGTAAATGCTTTTCCCTTTGCCAGTTTTTGAGATCATTCATCTCCTGTTCTTCCAAAGGTAAAATAACCCCTATTTTTAAAATAACATTTTAAATTCAGATTTTAAAGGATTTTATGAACTTCAGCCCATTACATTTTTATTAATGTTGATGCACAAGCAGAAATGAGAGACCAGGTCCTGAAAATATAGCTCTGGATGTTCACACAAACCCATTTTCTAGAGGATTACTGGGCTTTAACCAGCACCAAACATTCTTCAGACATTTAAGACAAAAGGCATATTTTAAAGTGAAAAATGGATTATTATTAGGCTTCTCAACAATGTTTTTTGTTCTTTTTTTTGTCTTTTTGAGACAGGGTCTCCCTGTATTCCTAGCTGGCAGGGAATTCTCTCTGTAGATTAGGCTGGCCTTGATCTCACGCAGATCTACCTGCTGCTGCTTCCTGAGTGCGGGGATTAAAGGCAAGCAGCTTCATCAATAATTTTTTGATATAAGAAAATGGTTTAATATGTTCAAAACATTCATGAAATTATGAGCTAAAGATATTATATCCTGGGAAGCTGAATTAGAACAAGTAAAATCAAACTGATTGGCATGAAAGAAATAAAGAAATATTGCTTCCACAAGCATTTCCTTAAGAATCTCCTTGAGAATATACCAGAGGAAATGACAAGGCAGACACCAGCACGGGGTGGGTGACAGTGTGAGCCATATGGCTACCTTTGGCAATAAGGGTGAAGGGAGGAAGGAAAAAGGGGAGAGAGACAAGCACAGGCAGATCCCCGTACTCTGACAGTGTTGGTAAAGCTCTGTATTAAAACGTGGAAAGAGGGCGGGAACAGCATATGCAAAACTTTATCATTTTTCAGTGTCAGTCACCAGACCTGACTGTGTTACCCTCGCCTTTCTGACACTGTACAAAATATGACAGAAAAAGGAAGAATTGTCAAGCATTCCAATTACGTTGCCTTAGTGACCTGAGAAACAATGTTCTTTTTAAAGATATTTTTGTTTATTGTTTGGCACCTTGATCATATCCACCCCAGCTCCCCCCCAAACCTCCCCCTACAACACATCATCCTCTCCTGTTCATGTTATCTTTCTTTAAAACAAAATACAACCCACTGAGTCCACTTAGAGCTGCCTGCATGAACATCGTCCACCTACCAGTGACCACACCCCTGAAGCAAATGGACTCTCCCTCCATCAGCAGCCATCGAATGCCAATAGTGTCTGTATGGGAGGAGCCTCCCAAGTCTCTCCCCCATCTGTCCTGTAATTATCGACTGGCTTTACCTTGTGTAGGTGACCACAGATGTTGTGCAATAGCCATGCCGTGTCCAAAAGACTTTTCACTACCCTCCTCCGCCTCCTCCCATTCTTACAATCTTCTGCCTCCTCTTCTATGATATTTCCTGAGCCTTTGGTGGGGGAAGGGACTGATATTGATGTCCCTTTAAGGCTGAGCACTCAAATGTCACATATTGTCCACGCTTTGAGCAGTCATGAGCCCCTGAATTAATCATGTCCTCTGCAAAAAGAAGCTTCTGGAACCAAAACAGAGCAGCACTAATCCTATAGGTACAAACATAAATATCCAGAAGGTAGTTTAACAGAATGCAGCGGTAGCAGAGAACCGAGAGTCTTCACATAGCAAAAGTAAGAACAGAAGCACAACGAAAGGACAAGGAAAACTCCTGTGGTATTAACAGCATGAGCCCACAGAAGGTTTGCGTCTTTGTTTTTCTCTCTCTCCATCTATCCATGTCTGGCCTTTGCCCTATAAAAGGTCACATGCAGTAACCTGCCTGGTCACAATGATTGCCCCTGAATCTTGTTCTGAATAACTGTTTCCCACTGAGTTGCCTGTTCCTAAGTCAGGATGGGAAATATGTTAAGGTGAATCCGCAGCATCTCCCTATTACAAGCAGCAGCCTAGACACAGAAGACTAGATTAAGTGCCAAAAGGACTCAGGAGCACAAATGAGTAGGCTTCTGCTGGTCAAAGTCAGCATTTTGTTAGGAAAGCTTTCACACTGAGAGCAAAGGGCTTGCTCCCACCCCCACGTCCCTGGATGCTACCATTAATGCTTTCCTGAAGCTGGCTTTACCACACATCCATCCAGCTGTCCAACCATGAGTCTATCTTGTTTCGTTTGATGCATTTCAAAGTGAATTGTGACCATCTGTACCCTTTCTTCTGAGGACTCCCAGGCATGAAAGTGTTCACTTTTAAAACACAAAACCAGAAATGAAACCAAAGGTGACCCTGGTGACAGGCTGTGAACTCAAAGGAACAGGGAAGCAAATGAAAAGAAAATCTAATAAAGACAGAGATTAAAGGCAGCTGGAGACAAAGCTCACAACCTTGACAATTGCCCAGGGCCTTTTATGGATCTGTGGTCCTCGCCACCCTCCCCCCAATCTAAACCACTTATTTTTATGTGCGCCTGTTTTCCCGCTTATCATTGACTTGATGGGTACTGGATTCTTTGTGCAACCGGATAGGAAATTCTGCACATTGCATTTTTAATTTAGTATTTTGTGAGTGTCTGTGTGCTGTGTGATAGCACGTTTATAACAATGGAAAAATCACCGGTAAGTTATTCATTGTGACATGTTCACTCGGGTGTGGAAAAATAATCAGCAGCTTGGTCCACCCCATTCCAGATCTCACCTGGAGATTCCCCCCTGGGTGGTGCTGACGACTTTCCCTTTAAGGAGCTTGATCTTCATTCTCCCCTTTCA
The DNA here is from genome assembly GCA_035773235.1 of Eospalax fontanierii. Classification (NCBI taxonomy): domain Eukaryota; kingdom Metazoa; phylum Chordata; class Mammalia; order Rodentia; family Spalacidae; genus Eospalax; species Eospalax fontanierii. The sequence continues at coordinate 52,523,260 of CM069542.1, read as the reverse complement.
GGGAAACCCACTCCACCAGAATCACCTAGGTGGGGCTGCTTCCCATTGAAAATCCTGTCTGTTTATGTAGGACTGTGTGCATGTCAAATACATACAGCATGCATTATGCACATACATACACGCATTCACACACCATGTGACTTGGCCTAAGCCAATCTCCACAGCAGCCCTAGCTGAAAGCTGGGATCAGCACACTTTCTTACATAAACAGATGTAGGACTCTACAGTTTACTTGTTGCTTTGATTAGAGATTTGGGATGGTGTCATTTCAGTAGTTCAGCGTGAAGCCAAAGGGAATGCCAAGACGCTGGATTACTTACTTGTTAATAAAAGGTTTACTTTTTATTTTATGTGCATGAGTGTTTGTTTGCATGCATGTATGTGCACACTAAAAGAGAGAGAGAGAGAGAGAGGTGGCCATGCCTATAATCCAAGCACATGGGATTTTATCCTGGAAAGCTGAATTAGAACTAGTAAAATCAAACAGATTAGCATGATAGAAAAAAAGAAATATTGCTTCCACAAACATTTCCTAAAGAATCTCTGGAGTCTGAGGCCACCTGGCTACATAGTGAGTACCAGACCAGGTACCTAGAAAGAACTTGTCTAAAAAAATAGAAAAAGAGAACAAGGAAAAAAAAGCAAAAGACTCTTGACTCATTTCTTTGGTGTTACTTTAAAAAAAATCTTCTGTAAGTCAACAGGATAAAACTATATAGTCACTGAATACAACATGATGCTTGGAGTATTTATGCACTGCTTAGTTGTTAATCTATTGAGCATATCTCACATAGCCATCATTTCATGGTGAGGACAGCAAGCGTCTGCTTTCTTATGCTTTTCAAGAATACAACCTCATCATTAACTACAGCCAGCGTGCTGCATGGTCCATCTCTTCAACTTGTTCCCATTGATCTAATTATAACTTTGCATCCTCTGCCCAATGTTGACTCATTTTACATCATCCTAGCCTTTGACATGTATAAGGATGGCTTTTTAGATTCCATGGATGGCTAAGAATGCACAGTGGTTGTCTTTGTGTACCTGTCTTATTTCACTCAACATAACGTCTTCTTTGTTCAGTCATGTTGTCATGAATGACTGGATTTCATTTTCCAGTTGAATAGTATTTTATTCACACACACACACATGCGTGCACACACACACACACACACACACACACACACACACACACACCAAGATTTCCTGTATTCATCTGTCTATTGATAGACTCTTAGGTTGAAGCTGTACCTCAGCTACTGTGAACAATGATGCCCTGACCACTAGATTATGATTATCTCTTCATTGTGTTGATTTCATTTCCTTTGGAAAAATGCACAGTACTGGGAAAGGCAGGTCGTATAGCAGTTCTATTTTCGATATTCTGAGTAACCTCCACAATGTTTCCATAATGGTTGCATTAATTTACATATGGTACATCTTGAAATGACCACCTCTCTTGCTGGGCTCAGCTACAATTTTACGAGAAGACTCTGAAATGAGTGAGGATTGTGGAAAGATAGTCTGGACCTGTCCTAGACTCACTGGGTGACCTGAGGCAAGTGAACTCTCTTCATGAGGCCCTGGTTTCATTATGAACAGAGGAGTTGAACCCTGAGATTCCATCAGCCCTGGCACTGTAGTCTTGCAGTCTTTGGGATGCTGACATTCACTGCTTTGGGTATTCCTTAAACCATGAAAACAGTGTGCCTTCAGCACACAGTCTGGTGACGATGGTGCTTTCATTACTGAGCAGCTACTCCTCCTCCTGCCATTATCGACCCAGTCTATGGTAGGTCAGGGGCAGGGGCTTGGCCTTCTGTGTCTCTTCGTTAATGGGAACTGAGTGTAATCACATTAGCTCAGTTGGGAGTTTTGAAAATTACATTAGCTCATCCAACAAAAATGAATCTGCCAATAATTTATGTGATGGATTTGCAATTAGGATATAGAGGTACCTTTTGCTCCTCTTCTTTGTGTCTTTCTGGTAAAGAAACAGAAATAAAACCATCTTAAAGAAATTAAAATGTCAAGCAGATCTTACAGGTCATGCTAATATAATTTCATCCTCTGTCTTTGGGTTTGTTTCCCTAACGGAAGGATATTTTGGAAATTATTTCTTGGACAATCATTTTACATAATCTACTAGGGTTTTTGGTAAAGCTTATAGAGCGACCAAGTTTGATGGCTATTAGAATGCTTGTCAGAATCAGAAATTACAGGAATGCTGTCATACTGTTTTGATGTGAAATAGTTATGGGGAGATTCATTTTCTAGCTTTTAAAGAATTCCATTTGTATGGAAAATGTTGTAATTGAGAAAGTATGGATTGCTGTTAGCACTTTTACTTTAGAGCTCTTCTCTGTGTGTGAGGAAGGGCAGTATTTAAGACAAGTGGGCATGCTCAGATAGGCTGAGAGGTAGTTTTCGATTAAATATTAACTCTTTGTTAATACTAATCTTAATACTAATGTACTAAATGTTATGCAGACAATATTTTAGCAAGCTTGTAAGATAGCTACTATTTTATAATGAAGAAACTGAAACTCACAGTTCTTAACCAACTTGTCCAGATCACATGACTAATAGTTGAGTAAAACCTCAGTCTTCGGTATTGTTCTTAATTCTGGCTACAAATTAATTCTCTAGCAACTTTAAAAACAACTACTTCAGCAAAAGAAACAGCAGCCACAATGAAAATCTGTGAATCTTTCTTGGGAGAGGGTCTGTCTTCAGTTTTAAGAAGCTCTACAGGAAAAGCTTATGATTAGCTAGACAGATAGGTGTGGGTGAAGGCCAGATGGGCATTCTAGATGAGATCCAGGTTTGGGCAAACTACAGTTTAACTAGTAAGGATAAAGGATTGGGGTATGCAATGGTCTGGAGATAAGGTATGCTGGTCTTCTGGTGATAGACAATGAACAGCTGTGTGTAGAAGTTGTGTAAGCCCATGTACTCTGAAGGCTTGAGATCTAGTTCTCAGGTTTATTGAAGGAAGTAGAGCTGGTTTCTTTCTTTTCCAAGAAGAAAGGCAAGGAACAGAAATTGGAATGCTAGGTTTCTACAGAAGAAAACAGTTCTTCTCAGGGAGGATGAGTTGTATGCACAGGCTCTGAGGAAGGATGGGGATGAGGATGGACAGGGCATGAGATGCTGGAGGCAACATCATGCAGTCAGAGGAGAGGAAGCAGGATGGAGTTGTTGCAATGGAGTCTTGTTCCTCTCCAAGTAGCAAATTATACCTGGAGAGCTGTATCTGGTTTTATTTAACATTCCTAAGATGAAACACTGCAGGATGTTTTGAGAGAGGGGCATCAGAAAGCTGATTTCTAAATCACTAACAGAATTTGGATCACCTCTTATCTCAGAACATGGAAGAGCAGATGGACAGAAGCTCTTGCATGGTCTTGAGAAATATTTGAAAACATTATGTGGAAGATAGACCAGGTATATTCTGCTTCAGCCCAAAGGATGCAACTAAAACCAATGTGTAAGTGGGAAGGCAGGACTGAGCTAGTGTCTGATACTGAAGATACAGAGTTGAATAGTGCATGTATCTTAAAATTAGGTGACCATTGCTTAGGGCTCTGACTGCTTTTTCCCTGATTGCTGTGCTTGCATGGATGAGCTGAGCCCTTTAAATTCGATGGTGTTTAATTCCAGCTAATTTTCATGTATTACTCATCACTTTTAAGCTGAATATTTCATGTCATCTAATGACCTTGGTGCTTAATTCTGAAAACTTTCATATTTATCACATTTGGATAAGTAAAAACTCCCTTTACTATAGCAAAGTAGAGTAGCTTTTGTTCTAAACATCAAGAAACAGCTCTGGCTAAAAAAATATTTGCTCTTCAAATGAACATAGAAATCTGTAACTCAGTTTTACCACCAGAAAAATGTCCAGATGAAATATAATCACCAAAGTCTTCTTTTCAAGTTTAAAACCACATCCTTGTCCACATGTATCCCTTTAGAGTAGTTACTATACATGCCACAATTCTGGCTATTGCTTATGGTGTTATCTCCTGAGTAACCCAAGACTTAGTTTATTTTATGAAGTGGCTTTGGATTGGGGTTATAAACACTGGGTGGAGATAAAGTGTCTGGGCCAACTGTATCTCTGACAGTCTAAAAAATAGAGCTATAGTCCAAATGACCCCAGAATTTCTTTGAAACCCTGCCTTGTTAAGATATTGTGCTACTACTGGTTTTTAAGGACAGAATTTATCATCCTCTTCATCCTCTCCTCCTCTTCAGCATCTATAATAATTTCCATATCACTTGTCATCTGCTCAGATCAATTTTTAAATCTTTGGTAAAATATGCCTCATAGAATATCTCAGTGTCATGAAACACATCCTCAGTGTTTGGAGTCATCAATGCTGCTCTAGACACAAACCATTTCTATAAATACCAACAACAACTCTGAACACATTAAAAATAGCATCCATCCCTTTCTTTCTGCCTCTGTAAAGTTGAGGATGCTTAGAACTTCATGTCCAGTCTATTTCACCCAGTGTAATGTTTTCAACATCTATTTATGACATGTGTTGCTGTACAATAAAAAATTCTTGCCTTTAAGTGTGTGCATGATGTGTGTGTGTGTGTGTGTGTGTGTGTGTGTGTTTGTGTGTCTGATATGTGTGTGTTTGGGTGTATGAGCTGGGGGGCATGTGTACAGATCAGAGGACAACTTTGGGTATGGAGCCTCATCTTTCACGGTGTTTGAGACAAGGCATCTCTTTTCCATTGTTCATCGCTGTGCATGGCAGGTTTCCTAGCTAGCATTAACTGTGAATTTGAACCAGCCTATAATCACCCGAAAAAAGAATCTCAACTGAATAATTTCCTTTACCAGGTTGGTTTATGTGCTGTCTGTAAGGGAGTGTCTTCATTGTTAACTGATATGAGAGCCCAGCCTACTGTGGGCAGCACCATTCCCTAGGCACCGAATTCTGGGAAGAATAAGGAATCATGAGCCTGAAAGCAAGCCGGCAGGCTGCCTTCCCCCACGTTTCCTGCCTCCAGGCTTCTTTCCTCAAGGATAGATAGTGACCTGGAAATGTAAGACAAATAAACCCTGTCTTCCCTGGTGCTGTGGGTCAGAGTGTTTTATCATAGGAACAGAATCAAAATTGAACACTAGGCTAGCTGGCCTGCAACTTCCAGGGATTCTCAGATCTCACCTCCTATCTCAGCACAGGAGCACTGGGATTACAGACACATGCGACCACACCTAGCCTGATGTGGGTTCTGAGATTCCAACTCAGATCCTTACACTTGTACAGCAAATGCTTTAACCACTGAGCCGTCTCCACATCTCTCTTTCCTTCTTCTATCTGGATAATTCTTCATTATGTTCTGTTTATTCATTCTTCTGTTGATGGATACCTGGGCTGTTCCTATTGTTTGGCTGTGGGTCATGCAGTTTGTAGGCTTTTTACCAGAGGCTCCAGTGTGTGCAGCTCTTGTCTGGTATCTGTGTTGGTCGAACTACCTCCAGGATCTTTGTTTATGGGCCTTACATGGGGATGAGCATTTATATTAACATCCACAGATATTAAGCTTGCTAAGCACACTCATGAATGAATGTAGTTTCTCTTGGTTCCTTGGGAAAGATCCTACTGGATCATTATGTGTGTTCCTGGAAAGCACAACTGGTCCTGGACTGTGGTAAGAGAGGCTGGAGCTGAGTCAATGCTGCTTCAGGATCTACAGATAGAACCAAGCTCTATAGGCCTTCCTCTGGTGACGTGGACTGGCACATCTTCTGGCAGGTCCTGTGCAGCCAGATCAGGAGAGGAGCTGGAGCCAATTTACAGAAATGTTTTAGGTGACACAATGAGACTGAGGACTGTGGGCCTTATAGGGCTTCTCTTACCATAAGTCTCCATCTGGACCCCTGTGTGAGCAAGACTGCTTTCAGGTCACCAAGAGATTGGCAAGAACTAAGTTTCAGGGCATTTTAGCATCTGTAGTTGATACCGAGGCTAGTAGGCCTTCCCTGGGGACTCAGATAGACGTGTGCCCCACTGGGTTCCTCTGTGGACAGTGCTGGTCTAAGACCACAATGGAGAGGATCTGAAGCTGATGTTAAGGCTGCTTCAGGGTCCGCAGAGTGGATCAGCGTTGGAATGCCTGTCAGTTGGGCGTTAGAATCCATGGCTCCTATTTGGTTCATGATTGATAGTTTTTGTTAATTGCACAAACAGGTTGGTTGCTAAGTGCATAATAGGAAGGGACATTTCTGAACCTGAAGCTGGGAACGCAGCTGGAGTGATTGGCACCTAAGTACAAGCTTGCCCTTTCTCCAAGCCTGTCTTGGGCTCTGCTGAACTTTCACAACCTCTTAACCTGAATCCCAGTGGCCCCACTGTACTGAGATTTTAAAAGTTCACCCAGTCAAGCAGAGAAATGATTTCTTTGTGGGTTTTGGATCTATAGCTTTCTTTCTTGTCTTCCATTCCACCTGAAGTTTTTGAAATTCTTCTTCTGTATTATAGTTTATAAGTTATTATTTATGTGTAATTAAATCATTTTTTGTTATTTTATCTTATGTTTATGAGTGTATTGCCTGCATGTATGTAAGTGCACCTGTCCATGAAGGTCAGAAGAGGGTGTCAAATTCCCTTGGAACTGGACTAGTTGCCATGTGGGTGCTGGGATGAGCCTGGGTCCTCAGCAGGAGCAGCCCATGCTCTTAGACACTGAACAGCTCTCCAGCCCCTATTTTTATATTTTTAATTGAGTTTAATTTCATATGAAATTCATGGTAGAGAATATACCTCTATTGTTTTGATAAGTGAATAGTTAATTGTCCAGTGGCTTTTCCCACGCCTTTAAAATATTATTTTGTCATATTTTAAATTTAAATTCCTATGTGGACGTAGGATCCTGTGTGAATTTTCTTCTCTGTTTTAATGGTTTTCTTGTCTATACATGTATACTGCACTGCTTTACCTAATGTCGTTTTGATATCTTTCAGGGAAGTGTTCCCTTCACCTCTTAGTCTTCCTTTAAAAGTTCTGTTGGCTACTCCTACAGAGTCAGTCCTTCCAGATGAATTTTATAATCCGTCATTGCTCCCAGTGTAACTTACTTCCAGTGATTTGATGTGTTAATTTGGAGAAGCCTAAATTTTGCTTTCAGGAAGGAGAAGAGAGCAGAGATCAAGGCACCTTAAATGGGCTCTGGTAAGCTGGTTCTGCAACCTTCAGACAAGGTGACAGAACCTCTGGATACATGAGTTTATATTTCTTTTCCAAAGGAATAGAATTATGGGGAAGATACTGAAGTGAGCTCCCCTATCAACACATTTAACACATAGTAGGGTTGGAATTTCTAATGATGCCATTTTGGTAAAACTATCAGCCAGAATGGTGTCTGATACGTCATATCATAGCCAGCTCTCGCCCCCTCAAAGCTGATATTTCCATCTCTTCAAATTAATATTTTTAAAATATTTAATGATGTGGTGGGAACAACCTCAAAAGACAATGGAAACACATGGGGAAAGGAGACAAAAACCGTGGTGTATGGAGGCGTTGGTAGAGAAAGCAGTGAAGCAAAAATGCTAACAAATAAAGCATATTTCTATATATGTGAAGGTCGTAGGTGAAGAAAATTTCACAAGGGAATTAAGGTTTAGTCACTAGAAAGAAAGATGTCAGATTACAGTACTGTGTCTTCATGGACCCCCAAAGGACAGACATCAGATATCAACGCAGACACATCGCATCTGACTTCCCACCCAGCCTAGCACTGCGAACAGTCGGAGCATCGTCCCCATGGCTGCGGGAGTGAAGGAGGACTCCCGTGAGACTCCTCACTATGCATTCGTCCGTCATCTTTCTTTCCATGTTCTTTCCTGTTTATTTTTAGTTCTTACTTTCTCCACAAAGTAGACTGGGAAAGAAACGGTGGGAACGGAATGCCCTGCTGCAGCGGTACCCAGCGCCACAGTGCTGTTGCTAAACCTTATTTCTTCTGGGGCGAATGGCAGGAGGCTATTTATAGATGCCTCTGAAATTTCCTTAGTAACAGGGTTGGGAAGAGCTCCATGACTGCAGCAAGCATCTGCAGCCAGCCGGTGGCCTTGCCCCTGAGCCCTCTAAGTTTGGAATTCTCGAGTGATTGTAGATTAGGTATTATTTTCTCCCACTTCAGACGTATTTCATGTTTGGAGATGTTTCATGAATATTTACTACCCTCACTGTATACCATATTTTGTTTGATGGTAATGTGCTCTATTGAAGAGGGGATATTTCATTTTCATGGCTAGGCTTTGTACTGCAGTGACTAAGGTCTACGCTGACATTTCTAGGGTTTTGAGTTATATTTCCATTACAGTTCACATGTGTGGGCGCTGGCCAGGATCCCAGCTTTTCCCTTCCAGTATTCTTTCCCTTTCTTTACGATTGCTCTTTTTCTCCTTCCCTCCAGCCTGACCATCTGTCTGTCTCCCTTCTTTTGTCTCCGTACCACCAAGGAACAAGTACCTAGGGGTGAAATATGACATACATCATCAAAAGATTCAGTGTTCAGAAGTCATCTCTGATCTGTGTAAGTACGGAGTGACTTTTGCAAAGCATTGTACATCTTGTTACCATCTGGACCTGCTACCTCACCTAGTTAGACTAGCTCAGCTAACAAGGCCAAGGTCATGGATTCAGACCTCTCACAATTCAGTTTACTTTGCGCAGGGAAGAAGTTTGTTAAGTTGCTATAGGCCGCAACTGCTCGGGTCGGTGGGTCCATCTTGAAAAACTGCTGACACGGAAGAACCTGGTAAGAGTTGGATTGGAGTCAGCCCTCAGTGTTATTAGAGAAAATGTCAAAGCATATGCTCTGTGCTGGACCACCAGCAGGGCTCTTACCCCAATGCATTTTCCGTATTCAGCTTCACTATAGGTAAGTTGTAAGCAGTCATCTTTATACTATTAAGGTTTCATAAAAAAAAGTCTGAAGCCTTGGTCCAGTGCTTTACGGCACCATTCTGCCTCTCTGTTCATTTACCCTAGTCACTACCTGGGGAACGGATCTATATGGAGTTACACATGTTACTGTTGGAGATGAAGGAACCAGCTCTCGCTTTCCTTAAAATTATTTTTGAACACTGAGTATTGTCTGTGTATTATTTCTATCCCTCCCAGTCCCCCACCAACTCCTCCCACATCTTCCTAGGCCCTCTCAATTAGTCATCCTCTTCTTTGATTAGTATTGTCAATAGACATATGAAATTTATAAACACACCCACCCACATAATGTATGTATATATATATATATTTATATATATGAAATGCACTGAGTCCATTGAGTGGTGCTCATGTATACATGCGTGTAAGCCTGTCCCTTTGGGATCAGATAACCTAACTAGTGAGCTAGTCCCTGGAGAAAACTAATTCTTTGTCCTTCAGCATCCATTGATTGCCTGTAGCTTTTCATCTTGAGGAGGGAACCTGTGGCATTCCCCTATCCACCTTGACCTGTCAGCTGGTTTTGTCATTATGCAGATCGTCAGACTGCCCCACTGTGGAGATTCCACTGGGGACTGGCTCTAGCAAGCCTGATGAGATGAGATGTCACATGCAGCTCTTAGAGAGGGACCACTGGACAAATGCTGTGTGTAAGAGCTGTGAGCACCTTCTCCTTTCACTTTTTGTACTGCTAAAGAGTTATTTCCAGGATGATTAAAAATTGGCAGGGCATTTCTGTTTCTCCCGTCTTACTTGATTCACTCCACATGTGATTGGTTTACTGGTATTATTACTTCTCTCTAATTAGAAAGGTTATATACAGAGGTTGAGTGGCTTGTCTGTGATTTCAGTTGATGAAGCTTTGGACTCCAAAGCAATGGGCTCTCCATGTCCCCGTGCTGTACTTTGGTGTGTTGACTTGTATCTCCTGAACCTGAACCGTGTCAACAGAAATTTATGGTTTTACTTTTCCTTATTTTATTTTTTATTTGCTTGTGGATGTCAGATTTCATGTACCTTCTTAGCCTGCACTTGTATATGAATTCAAATTTATGAAATGAATGAGGCTGTGGAAAGAGATGGGATACTTGGTTCTAAGAATATTATCCTTTTTTGGAAGAATATGACAGTGGACACAAGGTTACTGAATTCAGAGATCTGCTTTCAAATCCTGGCTTGGCCTTAGTTCATCCCTTAAACAATTGTACTCTACACAATGTGGAGATAACCTTGGCAACAGTCTCCCTGGGACTCACGTGCCAAATTGTGTGCTAGCCCTGCTCAGAACTGAAATTCAAAGGGGAAGAAATGATGAAAGAGATTTTGGCTCAGGGTCATGAGATCTAGAAAAGCAAAATGTTCTTTGCTTTTCCCCCCAAGACCCCAAGACCATTGTACTTCGATTGCATGACATTTTTGCTCCAATTAAAGACAAGTCTCCTATCCAAAGGGTCTCATTTACATTTTGCTGCTTTGCAAGCCCTGGCATCACCTTATCTTATTTTTTACAGTATTACATAATGCACTGTGTTTTGATGCAATTTCATGCCTCCTGCTGACTATTCAAAATTACAAAGCAGAAGGTCAGACTGGATGAGTGGACAGCTATTAAAATGCACAGGCAGCAACATAAACAGTGGATAATTAGTCTTTAAAGTAAACCAAAGTCAAGAGAAATCGGAAGGAAAAAGCGGCAGAGGTGTTCTCTTAACTCTTCCATCCATGTCAGAGGCTGGGGATTCAGGCACGTTGTTAGCTTGCCTTTTTAAAATTGGTTTGTTGGCTTCTTGGAAAGTATTTTATGCACATGGAAGAGTATAAAACATATGTATGCTTAAAAAGCAATTACAAAGCAAATATCCATAAACCACTCTGACCAAGGAGAAATACCCATTGTCCTTATCTGTGGGCAGAGTAGCCGTCTTCCACCGGATGCCTCCTTAACCCCTGCTCATCCCTACAGATTGATCTGCCTGATGGTTTTCTCCTGTTGTGTTTGTTTTTGAAATGCACACAAATGAATTGCCCAGATTTCTTTCCTTCTCTGACTACTCCTGTGGTATATGTGTTATTACTCCACATCGCTAGGTGTATTTATGGCTTGTGTATTTTTTTATGATTATGTAGCTTAATCCTGTATTTTTACTTAACAGTCTGTATTGATTCCATCTTGATGTCCTTTGGATGATTTCCAGGTTGGGGTTCCTTTGAATAATGTGCCTGTGTCTCTCTCTGGACTATGAACTAGAGATTCTTCAGAGATTCTTAGGGGTGGAATGCTATATCACAGGGCCCATATGCCTTCAAGATTGCCAGATAGTATGGAACCATTTTCAAAGTATTTATAGCAATTTCCACTTCCTGGTGACAGTCCTAGTGAGAAGTGCTTTTAACAAGTGCCCTTAATTTACACTTCATTCTTACCTAGAATGCTGATTCCTCTTCTCTTTCAAAAGCCAGCTGGAATTCCTATTTGGGAAAAGCTTATTCATATCTTTTGCAGTTTTACTCCACCTAGGCTCTTTGTCTTTTTGTGGGTTATATGTACCATCTGGAGCAGTGACTTGAAGATGAAGAAACTTGCTACGGGAAAGCCTCAGGAAAAAGTCAACCAGGGCTCAGAAAGTTCCAGGGCAAAGGTCCTAAAACTGGACACCTCAGACAATTCTCTTATATAAGCTTAGGGACTTCTACCCTATATACAAAATAGGGAGAGGGAGCTTAGTAGCAGATGGGGTCCTATGGTTAATGGGGAGGAGGTCTTGTTCATCTCATGGAAGGGTTTTGTTCATAATCCTGAATAACATGGAGAATGACTAGTTTTGAGTCAAAAAGTGACTTGTTTCCTTCTTCTTCCTTTTATATTAGGTTATGTTCAGTACTTTCAGTTCTACTGGAAAATGGAGTGGAATCAATAACCTATTGGGAGACTGTGCTTCTCCTGCCTCAACTACCAGTGAACTGTGTGAGGTTAGAGGTATTGGCACACAGAAGCGGGGCATGATCTTGCTGGATGTCACAACAAGATCTATTTGAGATGCATACTCTGTGTACTGTGAGGGCATTTGGAGTTCTCTGCATGAATACCAGAATGGGAGGAATAAATCATATTGTCTGGAGTGAAGGGTCTTGGGTGGCAAGGACATTTCTGCTTTACACGGGATGGTAGGGATGGTGAACAGGTGATCCACTTAGTGGCTCTTTTATCCAAATGTGACGATGAACACCCAGATACAGCAGTCCCTGACAGAGGCTTCATGACTCAGAGCCTTTCAAAGTGAAGTTCTGGTTCATACCTCCAAGAAAGATACCAAGAACTATGTGGGCGTTAGCTGAAGGGAAGGAAAGTTAAAGGGAATGATGGAGGATGAATTGTGGCTCAGGGTGGCAATGATCTCACTGAATGTCCCCGAAGGGAAGAGGTCAGTGTCACCTTGAATACATGTGGTGGGAGCTGTGAGGAGTGAGGATGTGCTACAGTGGCCACGGATGTGCTCTCCTGAAACTCTCTCCAAGCAAGTCTTCTCTGGAGGTCACGGTTAGATAAACATCTCTTGCTATACCTTCAGACACACCAAGGTGCGTGTGCTAAAATCACGCTTCCTCTGGATGAGTAGGGTTGGGAAATTTCTGCCTTTCATAGGTAATCTTTGCAATGAACATCCATTAGCCTGCACATGACACTCTGAGAACCCAAGTTCTTTCTACTCTTTCTTCTTCTTTCATAGATGTCAGATGTACACTGTGGTTAGAAGGCCCTCCCAGCCTACTCTGATGTGTCCCATTGCTCCTTCACAAACATTTTTTGTAGTCAGTCTCCTCGCCATTCAGTCATATCTGGGCATCGGTCTCTGGGAAGATCTGAGTTGAAACGGGTGTTGTTTAGTGGAATTATTCAAGTTTTTTAGTATTTTTTTAATTGAATTTTTATGTATTGCATATACAACATCTTTTAAAAACATTTTATTTATTACCATTATTTTTAAAATTTTTATTTTCTGTGAGTGAGTGTATTGCCTACCTGCATGTAAGTGTACCCATGTCTTGCAATGCCTGAGGAGGTCAGAAGAGGATGTTGGATAACCTGGAACTGGAGTTACAGATGGTTGCTAGCTGGCATGTGGGTGCTGGGAATTGAACCTGCGTGCTCTGCAAGAGCAGCCAGTGTTCTTAACCACTGAGCTATCTCTCCAGACAACCTTATATCCTCCCATCTTCACCCTCCTGGAGTCCCCTGCCCTCGCTGGATTTCATGCATTCTGTCATTTATGTTAAGGTCTATTGAGTCAAGTTAGTGTCCCCAGATGTCCCTCAGTACAAGTTCATCCCCTGGGGTCTAGTCAGCCTATCTAGAGTCACTCCCTTAAAGAAGATCAACTCTTCTTCACTCAGTAGTAATCAGCTGCTCAGTAGTTTTCTTTTCTTTTTTTTTTTTTTTTTTTGCTAAGATTGGGGCCTGCTACCCTTTCCTACAGTTCTGTGCTGGTTTGTGTCTGCTTGAGTCTGCATGTTTGCATGCGTCTTTCACATGCTGTCACCATTGCTGTAAATTCATTTGAGCAAGGTCCCAGGAGCCTTCATATGGTCATTTACCTCCTCCCTTGGCTCTTAGAATCTTTCTGGCCACTCTTCTACAGTGGTCCTTGAGCTCTGCATTCATTGTCCTCTGAGGGAACCTACTGGAAGAGAGTTAGGAGATGCATTAGTATTCTCTCCACTATGTTCTGAGTCTTACCTGTAGAGATTCCATTGTAGATGCGTCACTTAGGGTTAGGCATCTCACAGACACTTAATCTGTGTGTGACCAATTGTGAAACTCTGTAAGGGTTTTATTTAAATCGAATGTCTTGTTCTTTCTTGTCTATTTCTCCCATTTACTCTTTGTTCTTTCTTGTGATTGAATTTCACGACGACTATTTTGCTATCTATACCTTGTTCCATTACCTTTTGGTTTAATTTTCAAGTGATAATATTTCACTTTACATACAGCTGAAGAACTGCTAAACAGAACACATCCTGTTCTCCTTTCTTGCCCTTTGAGTTATTTTCAGATATTTTATTTTTCCATGAGTTGTAAGCCCCAGAACATATTGGCAACATTTTTATTTTAAACAAATATTTTCTACCAAGATTAAAAATGATAAAAATGTCTTTTATATTTGCCCACATATTTGTTTTTTTGTGATCCTTTATGATTCTGTGTTGAGCCAATATCTAACTGGTAATGTTTCTCTGCTTAAAGTTCTTACACTTTCGTTAATATTTTTTTAATAGGACAGATACATTATTGATGAGTGTTTTTTAGGTTGTATTTGACTGAAATAGCATTTACTTTCTCTCTCTCTCTCTCTCTCTCTCTCTCTCTCTCTCTCTCTCTCTCTCTCCATCTATAACATATATTTTGCCATTGTAGCAATTTAAAGTTTTTTTACTTAACCACTAACCTATTGAAGGGCATTTTGGTTGTTTCCAGTTTTGAAATTTGCATACAGGTTTTTGCATAAATGCAGATTTTCCTGGAGCACATGGTAGGAATATATTTAGATGTTTTATATAACCACCAAGCTGTTTTCTGCAGTGGCTTTTCGGTCTACATTCAGGTGGGAATGTGTGGGGATGTGTACATGTATTCTTGCGCCAGTGCCGCGTGGCTTTAATTTGCATTTCCCTAATGGCCAATCAGTAGAGCCGCATTGCCTGCTCTGCTTTTCCTTCTGTGTGTGCTCCTCAGTGAACTACTGCCCCCGCGTCTCATTTTCTAATTGGATGGGTTATTTTTGTCCAGTTGCGTTTTGATTCGAAGGCTACATTCTAGTTAGAGGTCCTTTGTCAGGAATGTCTTTTGAATGACTTCTCCACGTCTTAGCTTGTCTGTTCGCTATGTAACGTTGGTCTTGTAGCAAAAGCTAATTTGGATGAAGTTCATTTATTTTATTTTTTATGGTTGTTCTGGTATCAAAATAAACATCAAGCCATCGGTCCCAATGATTTTCTCTTTATGTTTTCTTCTAAACATCTCTAGTTAGTGTTTTGTACTTAAACTTAGGACTCACTTTGAGTTCATTTTTATATGAGGTTTCCAGTTTAAATTGATGTTAATTACCTTCATTGATGAATACATGATGATTCCAGCACCATTAATTTAAAAATACTATCTTTCTCCATTGAGTTGCTTTTCTCCCTTAGTCAAAAGGCCTCAGCCATGCTTGTGCGATCTATGTCTGAGTTCTCTGGGCGGCCTACTTTCCTTTTTGTGTATTCCTATGTAAGTGCCACACAGTCTTAATTACTTCAGCTATGTAGTTGAAATCTAAAAATTGTCTAGAATTATTTCCACTTCATTCTTTTCCAAAATTTGTTTTTGTACTTCCAATTCATGTGCCTGTGTATATAAATGTAGGATAAGCTTGTCTATGTCCACAAACATGTATTTCTGAGGTTTTGGTAATATAGTAGCTATTTCACGATTCTTTTGGGTCAACATCTGTGTTATTACTAGGAGCTTTCTATGGATTTATTTTCTCCTAGTTATGGATTATATTTTTATATGCATATGAAATGTGTACATAGAGGCCAGAAAAGAGCATATGGATCTGGAGTTAAAGATGGTTGTGAACCGGGCGACATGGGTGCCAAGAACAGAACTCTTGTCCTTTGCAATTTACTTAGAAATAATTTGAGCCTGTTGCATCTTGCTTTGAGGCTCTGTTAGAACAGGATCAGGGAAGTCTCTCCTTTAGGCTTTATTTAGCCCATCTCTACCAGGACAAACTCCTGAGGAGTCTACCTAATGTCTCACGTGTTATGAAGCATTTTCACTCTGGCTGATGGGAATTCAAACTCTTCCGCCACCTGTGTGAGCCCTCGAATTGCTCTGCTTGATGCCATTCCAATGTTTCTTCAAACATTTTGGGGTGTGAGTGCACAGACTGGTATGTATGCAAAGACCTCAAGAGCCGCCCCGTCTATGATTTCAGAGCTCCTTCCGCATGAGGCGCATCTCTGTCTGGTGCTCCTAGCTTTGTTTCCTCAAACTTGAAATTCTGTTTCCAGAGCTCTGTGAGGATACCCACCTGTTTGGGTTCCTGATTTGTGAACTAAGAACTGCAAACGCTGTCAGGTTTTAAATGGCTGCAATCATAAGAGCTTGTGTTTATTTGTCTCTCTTATAGAAACATCGTGTAAAGCTCTTATGACATTCCTTCTAACTCCCAAGGCAAATACTCTGAGTTTGTCTTTTGTTTATGTCAGTTTATTACAGACTGCAACATGTCATTACTGGTTTTGCTTTGCTTTACACAGTTGTTAAAGAAGATTGTCAATTAGGAAAAATGATGCATATTTTGTAGGGTTTTAATTCAACATGAACACTTGGTTATTATCTCGCAGATCACTGAAACTATTTTTAAGCCATTTTCCTGATTGTGTTGCTATTTTGATAGGTTTTTCTTTATCTTCAATTCTTTGATCTTTAAAGAATATGGTATCTAATTTGTTAACACTTTTTTATATCTTTTTATTTTAGAGCTCTTAATTTTCATCAATATAAACTTGATTAGAATGTTTGACATTTGCCATGTTTTTTTTTCCCTCCCTCCCTCCCTCTCTGCCTCTTTCTCTCCCCTCTCCCTTTCTCCCTTTCTCTCTCTCTCTCTCTCTCTCTATCTTTCTCTCTCTCTCTCTCTCTCTCTCTCTCTCTCTCTCTCTCTCTTTCTTTCTTCTTTCTGTTTCTTGTCTTTTTGAGACAGTGTCTCCCTGTAGCCCCAGTTGGCCTAGAACTTGCTATGTAGACTAGACAGGCCTTGATCTTACAGAGATCTACCTGCCTCTGCCTCCCAACTGATGGGATTAAAGGTGTTCTCCACCACACCTGGCTCAGACACCTGCCATCTTTGTCTTAAAATATTTACATTTCCCTTTACTTTGAGTATGGAACATCCTCATAATCTCTGTCTGACTGCCTCTGTCACTCCTGTTTTCTCTACATTTGTTTCTTTTGATTGTGGAGAAACTTTTGAATGACTGCTGCATATTTTACATTAAGGGCTGGATTTTCTTTTGCTCCTTTAAAGAGCTACTGTGCTCATTTTTGCACTTAGACTATCCATGCTTTAGCCTGATTCTTTTGAGATGATCCTAACTTCTTTTAGGGTCAGTTTAGATCAGTCACTATTCTAGAGACTGTGACCTGTCTCATCACAGATTCTTGGACCTAATAACAGTGCTTTATCTTAAACCCAATCACAAAGTGGTGGGACATCTATCACACTGGTGGGCATTTCTCTACTCATCTAAATAGTACCTTCAGCAATAAGGGCTTACCACCAAGTTCCAGAATGTGACCAAGAGTAGTGGCCCTAAGCAGTAGTATTTGAGGGTCTATGGGAACTCTCTCATCCATAACTCCCAAAGAGGGAGCACATTCCCGGCATTATATCTTCTTGTATTGTATACTTGCATTTATCTTATTCTGTTCTTGGCAGTCATGTTTTAAAATACATTTACAGCTTCATATATAGTTCTATGAATGTCTATCTTGTCAACTTTGCACCACAGTTTTGTAGAGTTCTTGATTTTATTATCCAGGTGTTCCTTCTGCTTAAAATAAATTTATGCTATAAATCATATTAAATCAAACCCCATACGTGTTTATTGAATGTTTTATAATACCAATCTTTTGTCATTTTGTAATTAGGTTTTTAAAATAATTTTTAACTTAGTCTTTGAAAATGTGATTATATATCTGTACAATATGTCATCGTCTCTACCTTCCTTCCACTTTTTCCTCCGATTCCCTTTCAGCATCCTTCAGATTTCATGTCTATGTTTTTATCTTTTCTTTTTATAAAAATATAACCTACTGAGTCCACTTGGGTTGACTGTGTGACTATGGGTGTGGGGCCATCCACTGGGACATGGGCAACTTATCAGTAGCCACACCCACAAGGAAAAGTGATGCTATTCTCCCTCTCCCAATAGCCATCCACTGCCAATAGCTGCTCAGCTAGTAGTCACCCGTCATCCGTGCTGGGATTTTTAACTTGCTTGATTTTGTGCAGGTCTTGTGTAGGTCACCACAGCTGCGTGAGTTTGTGTATGTGTCAGCCCTGCCACATCTGGAACACAGCACTTGAAAACGCTCCTCCCTGTTCTCCAGCTGTTACACCCTTCCCTTCTCCAGTGTTCCCTGAGCCTTGGGGAGGAGGAAGTTGATATAAATTGTCCCATCTACAGCTGAGCACTCATAGTCAGTCATTTTCGGCAATTTGACCAGTGTGAGTCTCTGCATTAACCACTGCCCCCTTCAAAGAGAAACTTCTCTGGCCAAGATTGAAAGCAGCAAAATTAATGGGCATAAATGTATAAATATTTAGAAGGCAGTTTAACAGCCTGACCATTTGGCAAAACAACAGTAAGTTTGCTCTGAGGGTCTTTGACATTTCCAGGCACAGGGTTTGGACCAGGTTTATGGTATAAAGCATAACATCAATTCTTTCCCGCGAGGCAAATCTTAAATATGATCAGAACGGCACTGGTCACCCCCATAGCTGCCATTACCGCACCAGTGGGTGCACCGTGCATGACAGGTCAGTATTGTAGCACGCAGAGTCCAGCATTAGGTAAAGCCATTGCCATCTTTTCCCCTGAGCAGCCAGGGTGGTGTCCTCTAGCATATGAAAGCTGGCCTCCCACTGCCTTCTATTTCTTCTCATTCACTAACTCTCTATGATTTCTTTATAACAACCCAAATAGTTGCTAAAATATTGTACAACCACAATTAAATGAAGTCTAGCATCTTGGTTAACTCTGATATGTTAATAAAATATTTCACATCCAGTTTAACTACAAGTCATTGGTTGGTAAAATAGTCTTTAAAAGCACTGGCTATTTTGCATATCACATGATAGATTCTTCTGGTAATATGACCTCGAGCCCTAATGGGTTGGATGGTTTGTGGTTTAGAGCAGAGCAGGCACCACTTCCTATATGTTCTGTTTTTCTTCATTTTTAATCCATTGAGGGTGGTGTGGCATTGATTGGGTACATTGCCCTGTGTCACAGGTCCTCATACCTTAGGACACTTGTTTGGGGAAACTCCCAGTTTTATAAGGGGCCTTTAGCAAATCTGCTTATCATGACCTCCTGAGACATTATCTTCATTATCCTAGAATAAGAACAAATCTACCACAAGGAGCAAAAGGATGCCTTTTCTTTTCTAGACTATCTGCTCAGGTAACCAGTTGCCTTTGCTTAAAAGGAACCTTCTCTGGCCAAGATTGAAAGCAGCAAAAATCTATGGGCATAAATATAAATATTTAGAAGACAGTTTAACAACCTGACCATTTAGCAAATGTAACTTCTATGGTGAAAACAGGAAACTTTGTTAACTACAATAATTTCTTCTTGTGTAATATTGAGACAGAAACCATGTGTAGTCAATTTTACTTGGCATAGTTGTTTAATAATACAGAAATATCATATATAGGAATCTGCATATAAACTCTGAAGTAGAAATTGACATGTCAAATATACGGTGAATGGTAAGCCTTTGAGAGGGTTGCGCCCCCTAATATGTCACTATTCAGTTGATTTTTTTTCTTTTTAGTTTAGTGATAGATTTAACTCAATTATGCATATGGTAAAAATTT
Source organism: Eospalax fontanierii (assembly GCA_035773235.1). Taxonomy (NCBI): domain Eukaryota; kingdom Metazoa; phylum Chordata; class Mammalia; order Rodentia; family Spalacidae; genus Eospalax; species Eospalax fontanierii. Next base: position 52,503,633 of record CM069542.1, on the reverse strand, counting down.
AATGTACTGCATATGTTCATTTTTTTCAAACAAATATATCATGAAGGAATGTATGGTGCCTCTTAAAAATCATTATTTATTATACTGATAGGTTTTCCCTAACTTGGTGATATAAGAAGTTCAATAAAAAAGAATGTTCAGTTTGGTTAGTGACTTATACTTAGTCAATTGTTAACAAATCCTAAGGATAAACATTCTTTTTTGCATGTGCTCAAAACAGAGTGTATAAAAAGGTAGTTCTTTTAATTTGGTGAGGGAATCTGCTCTAATTTCTCTGGTCTTTGAGTTCTGAAATTCACTCTTTGTGACAGCTAATTTCAGTGAAAAGCATCCAGTCCTTTATGGTACTTAAGAGACATCTCTGTTTTCTAAATCCATGCCACATTCCCAAAGAGCTGGTAGTCAAAGTGGGATCCAAAGACAAAAACCATGGCAGTGTAGCTGTCAGAACCGATTTTAGAAAGTCTAGCTTTAATGTAAATATTTCTCAGTTGAGCCTTTTCTTTGGTTAATGATTTGGACAAACCAGACAAAATAAGCTGTAAATAGTCAGACAGTGCAAAATTAATGTGATGCTAATGCTACTTAGTACTGTATTCAACTTCCTTTTTAAAGAATTAACCATGATCTCCAAAGTATAGATTTTAGTGATTGCTTACTATATTAATTATATTATATTATATTATACTATAGTATATTATATTTAGGTTTGCAAATGTGCTAAGGACATGAAAAAGTAAAGAATAAAATATATATCAAATTAAATAACAGAAAAGCATTTAAATCATTCAACAGTACAATCAATGGTGTAATACATAACAGTCAATGAATTCACCAGTCAGTAATTTTGGTCTAAGGACTGGAGAGCTGGCTCAGCAGTTAAAAGTGTGTATGGCTCTTCCAGGGGACCCAAGTTAAGCTCACAGCACCCATATAGAGGAGGCTCACAACTGCCTTGAATTCCAGCTGCAGGAGATCAAACACTCTCTTCTGGCCTCTGTGAGCACAGGCCACAGGCCACACACACACACACACACACACACACACACACAAATAATAAACATTTAGAAATAATTTTGGTCTCAGATCATATGTATAGCATCTACAACTTCAAGTAGGATGTTTTAAAGAGATGTCTACAGAGAAGGTGGGCTTGGTGTAGGGAGGGAGGGCAGAAAAGGACTGAACCAGTTTGAGGAGCTCATGGCTTTAGAAGAAGGCCTACAGGATGAAGAAATAGAAAGAAATTTATAGCTAGGTAGATTAGGACCTTCAAACTAAGTAGACATAGGCACCCAAGGCCAAGCATGGTGGCACACCACTTTAATCTCAGCCCTCAGGAGGCAGAAGCAGGTGGACCTCTGTAGGATCGAGGCCAGCCTGGTCCACATAGTGACATCCAGGTGGGCTGTGACTAGGGAGACCTTGTCAAAAACAACAACAACAACAAAAACAACAAATGCCAAGTACTCAACCTGAGGCCTCTCATTAGGCTGTAAGACGTTAATGGTATTGGTTTTATCCTGTCATTCAAGAGACAAAAAGACCAGTGTGATGCACGAGCATGGTCAGAATGGCCCCTCCGGAGCACACTGTCTAACTATGAATTCAGGATTACTTTTACTCAATTTCTGAAGTACTAAGATCCCAGCAGTCGGGAGATGGAGACACATAGCTTGCAAAGCTAATTTATAATATAATGCCAAATCATTGAAGTCTTTCCTAAATCCCCTGGAAGTCACTGCTCAGATTTAAGAAGCTTGTAATTATCTGGAGGAGGAAAGCAATGAATATATAAATTGTCAGTTAGTATGAAGTTCAGTGTTGAAATGAAGTGGGGAGGGGAGAACGTGCTGAGAAGGTGGCATTAGAGGAAAGGTGAGGCAGTGAGGAACAGCCGTGAGTCCCACAGCGACGGGAAGAGCAAGGACTAGATGCTCGAAGAGCACAGGTATTATCTGAGGACCAGAGAGAAGACTAGGGTGGGTGGAATATGGTGGACAAGCGGGAGAAAGGATAAGAGATGAGGCTGGAGAAGTGGAGGGTGGAGACATCAGATAGGGCCTCACAGGCTTTGATTTAACTTTTCTCTGGATGAAGTAGGAAGCTGCTTCTAGCTTTGGAGCAGAGAAGGGGCATAGTCTATCAGTTGTATTCCCTTGTCTCTAAGATGCTTTGAACTTTATGACCTACCATTATTTTATGTACCGCTAAACAGACCCAAACCAACAAAACAAAAGAGAAAAGAAAAACAAAACAAGTTGCCATTTAAGCTACGACCCTGTTTTATTGTTGTTTATAATTGTCATTCTAATTTTAGAAACATTAAACTATCAAATAAGAAGAACATTGGTTTGGGAAATGAAGCGTAATACATTTGCTGAAGAGCAGTCTGTCTGCCTAATTGAGCATAGACCAGATGGATGGCCATTACATTAAAATCAGCAAGGGAAGATTTTACTTGGACCAGATAGGGGTGTGGAAAATTACCAAGCTTTGGTTATAGTTTAGATAAGGGAAAAAGAAACCCTAAAAATTGTTGTCATAGCAACAGTAGATGCCATTCACTGAGAGAGAGAAAAGGATGAGAACAGATTGATGAAGGCTGCTCAGAACTCTGATTTGGAAATGGTAATGATGAGCATGTCTTTAGGCTTCCACAGGGAGATGTGGAATAGCACACACATACACACACAGGTGCATACACACACTTGCATACACTCACATACATATGTACACATACCAGTTTTCACTACTTATGCATCTGTATTTGCTAATTTGCTTTTTCACTCAGATCCATTTGCAGGTCCCATGTCAGTGCTCTTTGTACATTCAGGGTTATTCACAGACACTATCAGGACAGTGAGTATTCCAAGTTGCTTCATTCATAGGTTCTCAGACTTGATTAAACACATCAGCTCTTTGCTTGCTTGCTCCAAGTCTCATACTGCAAAAACTCTTTCATGGTTTTGGTTGTCAGCTCAATTGACCCATCTGGGAAGAGGGAACTTCAGTTGGGGGATTTCTTCTATCAGAATGGTCTGTGGATATGTCTTTAAGGCATTTCTTGATTGTTGAGCCCGGTCTCCTGTGGGTGGTGCGGCTCCTGGGCAGATGGCCCTGGTGTGTATAAGAAAGCAGGCTAAGCACAGGCCAGAGGAGTGAGACAGCTCCTTTATGGTTTCTGCTTCAGTTCCTGCCTCCAAGCTACTGCCTTGAGTCCCTGCCTGACTTCCCTGGAAGATGGATCATCACTTGGAAGTGTAGGAAGCAATAAACCCTATCCTCCATAAAAGGGTTTTGGTTACAATGTTTTATCACAGTAATAGAAAGCAAACGAGAACATTGTGTTTCCTGGGTTCATTTAGTGCTGTATTTTTGCATGCTTTCTCTTAGTGATTTTCATGTTTGAAACTGTCCCTAAGTGTCCTGATGAAGTATATTCTCCAGTGTTCCTAAGTATGATAGAGTGTCATGCTCCTGATGGAGAACAATATGTGTTAGATAAACTTCTTTCAGGAATGAAATACAGTTCTGTGGACCATGCATTCAATATTAATGAACTCACAATATGTATTAAATAAGGTCTCTTTAAAAATAAACACGCGTAAAACAAGGCTATGTACTGATGAGTAAATTAAAATGTTATTACCAGAGGCTCACAAAAACCTACTTTATATCCCCAAGGAACAATGATTCAGTTTTCTAATTTTGAAGTTGTGGTAACTTTGTACACCATAATTACATACATTGGAGAACCTGGGAAAGATCTCAATATTTATATGGTTTGGAGTTTTAGAGTTTAGGATGACATGAAGGACAGATGGAGTCATTAGCTTAGAGCCACATTGCAACATCTTACTATCTTATAATATTTACATGGATTTCAAAGACACAAATCATCACAGGAATTCATAGAGAACATTTAGAAATTTGGTGGTATTTGACACATCAGTATTATGTTTGTTAAATGCAACAATGAAAACTGGCATTGCATGGTGGGCTGTAGAGCTTCAGTTGTCAACTTGACATGCTCAGGAGAGGGAACCTCAGTTGAGGCATTTCGCCCATTGGATTGGCCTCTGGCCATGTCTGTGAGGCACTTTCTTAATTATTTTGTGATGCAGGAGGGCCCAGCCCACAGTGGGTGGTTCCACCCCTGGGCAGGAACCAGGGTTAAACTGGAAAAGCAGGGTGTCTCTACATAGGCTGACTAGACTCCCGTAGATGAACTTACACTGAGGGGCATCTGGGTACAAATGCTTGACCAGATAAGACTTCCCACATATGACAGAACACATGAAATGTGGTGTGTGTGGTTACAGGCAGTGGGATGGAGGGCGGGTGCTAAATCTGCTTAAGATGTATTATATAAGATGCACAAAAAAACTGATAAAATAGAGGATGTGAGTGAGGGATTATGGAGGTGAAGGTGGGTCTGAGAGAGGCTTGGTAGGAGTCTAAATATAAGCAAAATACATTGTATAAAACTCTCAACGAATTAATAAAGCATTATTTTTAAATGTTTTTATTTTTATTTTATGTGTATTTGTATTTTGCCTGCATGTGAGTAGGTGCACCCGTGTTGTGCAATGCCCGCAGAGGTCAGAAGAGGGTGTTGGAGCCCCTGGAACTGGAGGTAGGGACAGTTGTTAGCTGCCATGTGGGTGCTGGGAACTGAACCTGGGTCCTCTGGAAAAACAGCAAGTATTCTTAACTGCTGAGCCATCTCTCTAGTCCCCAAACATTATAAACAAACAAATAATAAACAAAGCACAGCAGGTTGAGCACAGACCAAGGAGCAAGCCAGTAGCCGCGCTCCTCCGTGGTCTCTGCTTCAGCTCATACCTCCTGCTTGAGCTCCTGCCTTGACTACTCTCAAGGATGAGCTGGGAGTTGTGAGATGAAATAAACCCTTTCCTCTCCAAGTTGATTTTGGAGAGTGTTTTATCATAGCACTAGAAAGTTAACTAAGACACGTGGACTAGAGATGACTCAGTGGTTTCGAGTGCTTGCTATGCAAGCATGAGGACCCAAGTTCAAATCCCCAGAACATACATATAAATCTGGGTGTGGCTTCACGCTCCTGTAACCTCAGCTCTGTTGGGTGGAGGCAGGAGAGTGGCTATGACTTGCTGGCCACCAGCCACCAGCCTAGTTTCAGGATCAGTAGGAGACCCTGCCTAAATGGTATAAGGCAGAGAATGTTAGAGCAGGATCCATAACATCCTCCTCTGGCCTCTGTGTAACTGTGTATACACCTACACACAGATGTATGTGCACATATACCATAGACATATGTATACAACACGCTTTCATACATTGTATAATGTATTTATGACCATTTAAAAATATTTCTAGTAATTCATTTTATTGCATTTTCTAAAATGCTCATAGATTAGAGGAAAATATTTCTTTAGCACAGATAGCTTGAAAAGTGCTGTTTTGGAAGATGACTGTACTCAACTCTTTCCCCATTCTCTCCAATAGAAAGTAGCTCTGAGCCAGATGTTAACACAAGTTTTAAAATGTTCAGCTATCCCATTTCTAATATGACAGGCAAAGAGCTTAGAAATTTCCACTCCATCCTTTCAACAAGCTGAGAACTGAAAAAGTGGAAAACTCAACTCTTAGATGTATCAGAAAAGAGAGGTCACAGGACAAACTACTGGCCATCAACTTGGAGAGTCGGGAGGGTATGGACAGTCACTTTAATGGAATAGAAATCTGTAAGAATCACTGACAGAAAATCTAAACTGTAATTGTCAAATTGCTGGAGGCTCAATGTGGCCAAGTTTAAGAAAAAAACTCTGGGGAAAAGTAGCGATATTAAGATTCCCACATACTTTTGGGGAATCTCTAGACTTCCACAAGATCCCCACACTAGAGACACTCCATATCCTTCTGTCAGAGGACAGGGGTAAAGGGAAGCATTTTGATACATGCCAGAGCATATTATTTTGTGTTGCCAAGGCGTTCTTCAGGAAAACAGGTTTAGTGGAATCTAACTTTCTGGGATTTGATTTGAGTCTCGTATGTGACGATGCCCAATTCTCCATGGCCAACACGTCCCACCTAACAATGGTGGTTGAAAAGCACTTGTGGGGTTTACAGTGTAGTAGTGCTAACTCACCAATAGCCTGAGACCTACTTGTAGGACTTTGGGAGTACTCTGCCTTTCTCCACACGTTACCTTCACAGTATAAAGGTCTGTTTACCAAAGTTCCTTTTCCCCAGTACAGCAGGTCTACCTCTCAACATAAAAGCAGCAAGACACACTCAGAGGAAGGGCAACAAACAAAAAAGAAAGAACTGCAACGGATTGACTTTGATAAAATAAGCTGCAGAAACAGAGCCAGGAGATGGCAGGAATGCTGTCACTATCAGATGAGCAGCCGATAAACAGCGTATCGTTTCATGGGCTTCAGGGGAAAGGTCGACAATATACCAGAACGGTTGGGATATTGCAAGCAGAGACAAGACTGTGAAAAAGGACTGTGAATAAATGTCGGAGGTAAGAACACTATCACAGACATGACAAATGCCTTTAATGGGCTCATTAGACTGGATGTGGCTGAGGCAAGAGTATCTAAAGCCAAGAATGTGCAATAAGAACTTGTAAAATTAAACAGATAAAAATGACTGCAAACCAGAGCAGAAAATATAAGATTTGTAAGACAACAATAAAGATGAGATTTTCCTCGAAGTAATGTCAGGCACCAAATCATGGACATAGGAGACTCTGAGAACATTAAATAGGATAAAGGACATGCAAATCACCACATTCAAGGTATGAAAAGTCCACACAGAGAAAATATCTTAAAAGAAGCCAGAGACAGTGAAGAATCACTTTACCCACTGAAGAGCAAAAAGATTTCTCAGAAGTAATTCATGAGAGAAGAGAGTAGACTAAAATGTTTAAACGGTTCAGAGAAAACCCACCAATCTAAAATTTTCTGAAATATATTTTAAAATAAAGGAAAAATATAATGGATGGAACAAAAACATTTAACAAAATGTCCACATGCTTTCATGACAAAAACACTCAACAGTGAAGTCAGAGAAAATACCAGTGGACATGACCTTTGCATAGTGAATGCACGGGTTGCGAATAACACACAGGAAATGATGTCCCACATCATTTATTGCTAGGAAAATAAAAAATAAAATGACAATGAGATATCACTGCACAATTATCAAATGGCTCAGATCTAGACCACCTTCCACAGCAACTGCTGTGAGGATTTGGAGCCAAAGGTGAGAATGGAAAATACCGTGGCTACTTGATTAAGATCCTCTAGCAGGCTCTTAACAAAGTTAAGTAGACTCACCATCTGATTGAGCATTTCTGCTCTTTCATATTTACCCAATGGCAGTGGAGATTTATATCCATTGAAAAACCTACATTTGAATGTTTATGGAAGACTTTGTATCATTCCTTCCCTTGAAAGCAACCCAGACGTCTTTTAAGAGGTACATGTGTAGACACTGGAATATATTCAGTGTTAAAATGAAACAAACTCTTAAGACATGAAAATATAGAAGAATGTTAGTTGAATATTATTATATGTAAGAAGACAATCTGCAAAGGTTAAACACTGGGTAAGTCTAAATGATCTTTTGGGAAAAGTAAAGCTATGGAAATAATAAAATTACAACAAACCCTCCACAAACAGACAAAGGAAAACTGGTTGCTGCGGGTTAATGGGAAGGAGAAGATAAATAAGTTGTGTATGGAGGGTTCTAGATCACTACATTTTTTTTGTATGATATGGCAATAGTAGTTACGTGTTTCATGTTTTTCAAGCACAAAGAATGTGCATTAGCAAGAATAAACTCCAAGCTGTGGATTTTGAATGATTATGATGTACAGGTTCATCAAAGGAATGAGTAGAAACCCTCTGTACTTTGCTTTCAGTTTCGCCATGAATAGAAAACTGCTTTAAAACTAGAGGTTATTGCTTAAAACAATGCTAAATAAGCAATAAATTCTGTGAGATAGCATCTGAAGACATATGAATTACAATGTGCACATCAGTCTCAGCAGCATGCTCTGGGAACCTGCTGGAAATGTAGAATCCCAGCTCCATCCTCAGCACCTGGAATCAGAATCTCTACTTCAGGAAGAGTATGTGTATAGATATCAAATGAGCCCTGTGTAAAAACGTATTTGTGTAAATTAGCAATGGGATGGTGGGAGTCTCAAGAAATGGAAACGCCAACAGGATCAACTCAGAATAGGAGTCCACATGGCTGTTCACACCTGTGGGAATTAGGTTATTTGTTTCACTGGTTTGAAAATCTGTGCCCACCCCTTCATCTTACAAACACGCAGAGCTGCCGGGCAGGGAGCCGGATACAAGACTCTCAGCAAGACCCTTCTTCACCCTTGATAGATCTGCAGAGCTACAGGGTTTGCGCTTGAACCTTGTTCCTGTGTTCAGAGACCTCTGGAATCTGTCTGTTTGCAGGAACTTTCTTAGGTTTCTTTAGTGATAGCAAATATTGTTTGATATCATGACATTCATTGTTATGTTCTGAATGTGAAATGTCTCCCATTGACCCATGTTTAGGGTGCTTGTTTCCCAGGAAGTGGGGCAGTTTTGGGAAGCTATAGAACTTCTGGCAGGGGGGGGATGGAGTTATGGAAGACACTCTAGCACTAGGGGTGTCATTTGAAGGTTATAGTCCCACCTCATCCATTGTTTGGCCCTCTTCTGCGTTCTCATGGGCCATGCTCTGAAGAACATCTAGGTCATGCTGTGGCCACCATAAACATTGGCGTGCTTTACTACTGTGAGGAATTGAGACCCTTTGGAACCACCAGCCAATGTAAATCTTTTCTCACTTATGCCGTTATGTCAGTTATTTTGGTCATAGTGAAACAAAAAGAAGTATTAAATTCATCTTCACCAGTGTCTTAGTATGTCATTGAGACCTTCTTGATATTTTTTGTCATCTAGGATTTCTCGCAGATGGAAATGAAGTATTTTCCTGAAGACATGATGGGGTTTGAGCAAAGCCTTTCAGAGTAGACTGACTTTTTTTTTTTTCTCCCAAGGCAGTGGGAAACAATGTCAAGAGAAAGACTATTCTGTTCTAATGTGATCTTCAACACCTTTGGACAAATGTGTCTCAGAGGACCCTGGCCTATCTTTCTGAGGAGGTAGTTGATGATGTAAATAATGAAATTACATTCAAATAGACTTATTAAATAAAAATGCATGTTAATGGCATCATCTTTGAAAATAATACCATTGTTACATGGTTAGGAAATGGTGTCTCTGTCAACAGAGTGGTCATATCAGATTTTCAATATGACATCAGTTCTCTAAACTGAAGTGATCGCACTACACAGCCCCATTGTGGAAAAGTGAGCAGTAGAAGCACAAGCACTCACACCCTCTCCCTCTGCTCTTGCTAGGCTTGTCTGAAAGGAACAACCAAACCAAGGAAATGCAACTGTAGAAGCCTGTAGCAGAGCGGATTCTGTATTGCCTCAAGAGGCAAATGAGTCTGTTGGTTCCCAGGCTGATGGGACCAGATTGAAAGCATCTATAGGGACCAAATAATTCTCTTGGAAATATACTGGAAAGTGATAGAGAGCTAAAACACTCCAAGTATGTAATTGTGGGGAAAGTGGAATGTAGGAGAAACAGACTAGCTTCTGGTTGTTATGTATGTGCAGTTATGCGGGAGAGGGTTTGGGTACGGGAAGTGATCTTTGTGTGTAACCAGTTGTGGAACTCTGTAATAGTCTCTATCTGTTTAAACATACATGTCTTTGATAAATGGTGATTGGTATACTTGTCTGTAAGCATATGGATCTATATTTAGTACATAGTATGAAATTACACTTGTCTAGGGATGTGACAGCCTTAGGGTTTTCTCTAGGATCTGTGACCTCTCCAGCCATGTGTATTTGGCATCATGGTCAGCTATACTAGGAAGCTTGCCTGTTGAATCAGGCATGTTTGTAAGATTCCAGGAGGGCCACAGGATTAGATTATGGGAGCTTGAGTCACCTGGAGGGGGAGGATACTGTAGAAAATTGAAGGTTGGGTAAGGACACTACAACAGATTCTTGAACAATCTAGAAACCCAAATAGGAGTCAACTAACAAAAACTCTGCACTTAGGAAAAACATTACGTTATAAAACCTAAACAGTAACATGAGATGAGAGCAACTTCAACTCTAAGCATGTCCAACTGCTTAAGAAGCAGCAGGATGAGGTCATGATTTGACTTGGTGGAAAGATATGTGAGTGAGGCAAAGGTCGTCAGAGTGATTACAGCTTGAGGGTACTTAGGGCCAATCGATGAGCATCATAGAAAGGAAAATTCCTTTAACCCAAGAAAAGATAGGTCCTGGCAGATGGAGACAAGTAAAACTAGATCGATGTTTATTACTGTTTTTTTCCTTTAATGCTATTCATTTTAGGGAAAACATTTGAGTAACAGAGTATTGGTATAGTTATAACAGACAAAGCAATGGGGAGAAAATTCTAGAGAAAATGTGCTCATTCTGGGGGTATACACAGCACTCAAGAATCCTAGATGCTGAGGGATCTCCAAATTTCAAGTCTGTTGGTTTTGAACAATTCACAGCTGTTGCATACCTCAGTGTTTGGAAGAAAACAGTTTGCTGAAGATCCCTAGAAGGCAAATACTAAGTTACATGTAATAAGTTTTTCCAACTTTTAAAATTATTAAAACATACCATGAGAGCTACCATCTTACCATTTCTAAGTGTATAGTTGTATACCTCATAATGTTGTGTAGTCATTACACCATCCATCTGCTTAACTTGTCTCATCCCCGCATTCATTGAACAGTATGTCATACTTTCTTATCCCTAGTCTCTAAGAATCTGACCAGTCTGAATACTTCGTAGAAGTGGAATTATACAATTATGACTGACATAATTCATTTAATGTAATATCCTCAATGTTTATTCGTACCATAGCACGTATTAAAATTCTATTCTTTTAAGGATGAATAACCTTCCGTTGCATATGTAGATGACATTTTGCTCTGTCAGTCCATTAATAGACTCGAGTTGCTTCTTCATTTCAAATGAATAATGTCATTTGAACATGGGCATGTACATCTCTGTTTGAGACCTTGCTTTGTTCTTTGGGTATATACCTGGAAGTAAAATTGCTAGACAACACGGCAATTCAGTTTTTAAAGTTACCGAATGAATATCGTATTGTCTTCTCCAGGGTCTCTACAAGTTTAAATTTCTGCCCCAGTAGACCAGGGATCTGACCTTTTCACACTCTCTCCAACACTTCTTACCATCTGTCCTCCTTCATATTGGCCATCTTAACTGGTGAGACCTGCTACCTTAGGAGTTTTGATTTCCATTTTCCTAATGATTAGTGCTGTTGAACATCTTTTCATGGCCTTTTTGGCTATATGTGTGTTTTCCCAACATAAGTGCTTTGAAATAGTTAAGGAAATAGCTCCTAACTGGCTCAGAATTACCAGTAACATATGGTATTTGGCCTCTACCTTATACTTTAAAGGGACTATTAAAGCATTTTAAATGAGGCAACACCAGATCAGTTTTGTGTTTCAAAATAACCCTTGTCTCACTGTGGTGAAGGATCATAGAAATATGAAATGGGAGGGCCACTTAAGAGCGTTTCCCCCTTAATGCCTTATGTTGGATAATGACAATTGGGCCAGTCTGACATTCTATTTTGTTTGGTTCATTTTTTTAATCACAAATGTGCTGTAGCATAGAAGGCACGAGGATCTAATGATTCGGAGATATTTAAAAGGCAGGCTGCTGCTCTGGGGCTATATTGCTGTCTGTTTTCTTTCCTCATCACTTTCTCCAGGGAGCCCCTCTGCCTAATGCAGACCATCAGCTTATTTCTGGAAACGTGGTAAACATTTTAATCTCTGTGGCCTGATCTTGATGGAGCACAGATAAACCAAATCTCCTTTCTGCCTGCAGAATGATCAATACCGAAGAAAATGAAAAGCACTTAAGCCAAGCTCCCTGAATGGACGCTCCCCAGAAACACAGGAATGATTTTTTTCCCTCAGAAGTGTTATCTTGGGGATTTGAAGCTGTTCTATAGCAACAGCAAATGCCTCAGAAAAGGGATTAGACACAGAGTCAATGGGAGGGATGGTGATTATAAGGTCACTGCTGCGTTTTAAGAAAAAAGAAAAAGCATTTCCTCAGAAAGTACAAATTCATAGAAATGTGGATATTGGTGAGGCGACCATGCTGGTAGGACTAAGGCAATCTGTGCAACAGAGAAGGACTCTGACTGGATAGTTGCTGAATGCATGGTGGTTCCCCTTTGTCATCTCTAAGATAAGATGCTAGCCAGTACCTGAATCTCCACACCAGGACCCTTTACTCATTCTGGCACAGGGCTGTCTATGAGTCACCAATGGTCTCTCCACTGATATTTGTTGTGCCCAGAGAACGATCCTCTAAGAACCACCATGGAGTCCGGAGGAGGAGTGTATGCAAGAACAAAGAGCCTTTATTCAAGCTTAAACTCAGATTCTCAGACCTCACCAAAGAAGAGGATCCATGCTGAGAGCCCCGGGGAGAGGGGGAGGAGCTTTTTGTGCGCTTGAGACAAAGGGAGGAGGGGAATTGCAGTGTTACATTCTGATTGGTTAGGGAAGTTACATATACTAAACTTGGTCAAAGGGGACTTGGGGTCTCTCATTGGTGGGAGAGGGCTGTCTTCAGGGCAAAGGAATGCGCTGACTATTACTCAAGTCTATTGTAATGTCCTGTTTTTACCTTATTTGGTCTCACTGTGTTCAGGCTTACTCAGCATGCCTGTGCCTCATAGTCTCCGCTTGTCCCATGACCTGAGGCCCGCACAGGCACAGCTCAAGGCTAACAAGATGGAGGGCGTTCATTGCAAAAAAGAGCTGTAGTGGTTTCCTTCAGCCAAGCAATTTACAGAAGCGAAAAGAGAGATTAGAACCAAGGGGAATGGACTGAGGAATTCCGAGGAGGGCCCCACAGCATTCAGCCCTGCTCTAGACCTAGCCTAGCACCTTTCCCATGCTCTTTTTCTCTGACTTTTAAGACTCAACCCTGTTCTGAAACTTTTTATTTCCTGGCTGTCTCTGTATCTCCAAACAATGTTCCTTGGCTTGCTCCCGGGATGTTAGTCTAGCCACTTCCGTTCTTCCCCATGGGCTCCTCACCAGGTACTATCTTATCCTTCCTTCACTACCAATTTTTTTAATGTATATTTTCAATTGATTTTTTTATGCATTTCTTACAATAAATTTTAATCATATTTAGACCTCCTCCCACATCTGTATGCTCCATATAGACTCTCACCAGATTTCGTGTATTCTGTCATATATTTTAAGGCCTATCTGGTCAAACCTTTGTACTCAGATGTCCTTCAGTGCGAGTTCATCCACTGAAGTCTATTCAGCCTTTCTCCTTTAAAGAAGATCTTCTCTCCCTCACCCAGGAGTAATCAGTTGCCAATAGTTCCTCAACTAAGGTTGGGGCCTACTGCCCATTTCCCCAGTTCTATTCTGGGTTTTGTTTGATTGAATTTGCATGGGTCTTGTGCATGCTGACACCATTGCTATAAGTTCATATGAGCAAGGTCCCAGAGGCCTGGAAGACCCTCCTTATGTTCATACATAAGGCTCTTGCAATCTTCTTCTTCTTCTACAATGGTCCCTGAGCCATGGGTAGGTGAGGTTTAATGTAGGAGTCCTATCCAGGCACATATACTCTGCAGTCTCTTATTCACTATACTTTGGTCAACTGTAGCCTTCTGTGTGCACAGTACTCTGTTGTGTGAGAAAGCTTCACTGGTAAGGGTCAAAGGACACATTCCACTATGTTTCATGAGCCTTAGATATTGAGACTCCATGGGGTAGATGTGTCACCCTAGGACTGGGCATCTCTCGGACACATATTCTCTGTGTGTGACCAGTTCTCGAACTCTGCAATACTCTCCATCTGTTGCAGAGAGAAGCTTCTTTGACAAGTGGTGAATGATACACTTGTCTTTAAATTTAAGGATTCATATTTTGCATACAGTAAGAAATTCCATTTGTCTAGAGATATGACAGAGGTAGGGTTTTCTCTAGGATCTATGACCTTTCCAGTCATGTGTATTTGGCAAATATTTCCAGTGCCACCATGAGTTCTCTTTCACTGAGAGGGCTTTAAGTCCAATTAGGTAGATGTTGATTTCCTCAAGATAAAAGTACAACTACTGCACAGCTATAATTTGTTGTGTTGGTCACTGTTGTGGTTATTAGATTTTAAAGCTGGAGTTGGACTTTTGATTGATTTTCTCCCCTTGCAGCTTGCATAGTATTCTCTAAAACTATGACAGCTAGCTTTCCAGGGAAGTGGCTTCTGGGTCAGTTCCAGCCCATTGCTCCAAGTCCTTTGTCTGAAGTTATGGTTAGTTAGTTCCTTTCAAGGCAAGCAACTAAACTGCTTGGTTGCTTAAGAAGAAGCTGACTTAGGTAATGTCCTGATGGTCTGACCCATAACAATACCATGAAACCATGAATACTCAATGCCTCTTCCACCCCTTTACCCTCAGGTTGTGTGACTGTCATGGGTTGATTAACTACTGCTTGCTCTGGTTTCTGTAAACTTGCTTATCGCAGTACCGGGAGGGAAGTGAGACTTCTCCCCTTGCAGCTGCAGATTCCACTAGAATGAGACAATGTGAAACAATTTAAAAACCCTCTCCCTGCTTAAAACAGTGCTACAGCCCTAATCCTGACCGAGGGACAATGGTCAGCTGCAGCTTAATAAAAATTTGGCAGATTATAATTCAATCAAGTCTGAGTGATTTTTCCCAGTGAACTTAAACTCTTTAACAGTTTGGACTTTGAAGGTCCCACAAGTCCCACATGTTAAAAACCTATTCTCAAGTCTGTAGCCCTATTGGGAAGTTCTAGAATAGCTTAGGAGGAGGAGCTTAGTGGGAGACAGTTCCTTGCAAGACAAGCATGTTAACACATTCTGATCCTTCTTTCCTCTCTTCTGTGATGAAGTGAGTAACTTTGCTTCTCACAGCCCCAAAAGCAATGATGCCAAGTGACAAGGAACTGACATCTCTGAAATTGTGACCCCATGCAAACCTCCCTTCTTTACATGGTGTATCTTAGGTATTTTGTCACATGGATAGAAAGCTAATGAGGACACATGGTTATAAGTCCTCATCATGCGCTGTGCTGGAATCTCTACCTCCCCTTTCCAGAGCATCTGTGGCACTATGTTGTAATTGTTTTAAAATTTCTTTATAAAGCTACAGATTCTTTGAAGACAGAACAACTCTAAGCTCTTAGTACGGATTCATAAAATATATCTTGAAAAACAAAAGAGAAGGGAAAAGGTGAGTTTGTGACATTAAAATGTTAAATCCCAAGTAAGTGAATTTTCAGAGATGATCACATCAAGTACATTCCATATGAGTTTCCAACTGTGTTTAAATATATCTTATGCTATGCTGAACCCAGAATTAAACCCACTAATTATATGAATAAAATAGTTTTAAAATATATGAATGACTTTGTATCTATTTACAATCTAAATGTAACAAAGGTGTACAAATAATAATCTGCTTAAACCAAGCTGATAATTCCTTTTTCTCTCTCCAAATCCTTTTATCTGTGTTCTTTGCTCCAGAGAAGGCACAATCACTATTCAGTCAACCCCACACTCTTTATGTTTGTGATCTGCTGATCTTACTAATACCTACTTTTTCTTCTTCAGCCACAGGATTCTTGCACATATTCTTTCCTTTGATAGGGAGTAATAATATTTCAACTTTACTTAATGTCCATGTATCCTTTAATTCTCAATTCATAGATGTCAACTTCCCTGGGATATTTTGTTGAGTCTTCAAGTTAAGTCACATCCCTCTACTATGTGTCCTTGATTTTTTTCTATACTTAAGAGAATTTTGTTCTCTCTCTCTCTCTCTCTCTCTCTCTCTCTCACACACACACACAACATGCACACATGTGTACACATGATTTGGTTATCATCTGTTTCTTTCACTATGCTATAAGTGTTAAAAATAGAAATTATGCCTACTTTTATTCAACCATATATATCAGTGTACAGAATGTTACCTGCCACATGGTAGGTGCTTAGTATATATTTAAGTTGTGCACAGCAATGATTACTCTGGAGCTCAATAACAGCACAAAATGCAGGTGACACGAAAGTGTTGAACATTGCTGGGAAGTGATTACATCTCACTGTGGATGAGTCTTGACCTTAAAATGTGACTCTTGCTACTCTCTTTGTGTCATAGTCACAAATCAAGGACAGCAGAAATCACTCTTCTCAAGGTCTTGTATGTTCAGTGTAAATCTCCTATGGACTGTTTGGGACAAATCTTCAAATAAAAATCTTATTAGACATGGTAGGAATTGGAGAGGGAATGAAAGGGATGGAAATATAAATACAATTTGACTCATGTTTGAAATTCTCAAAAAAATCAAAATAAACAAAACAACAGAAAATAAAGTCATATTATGTCTAGAGACAGGAATTATAAATCTAAAAGTGATATTTATCGTATTTGTTCTCTAGCTAATGAACTTAATTATATCAGTTATAAATAACTTTCTGGAAGATAATGAGATTAAAGGGTGACTCAATTAAAAGGGAAACATAGATTTGGCTTGATGTGTTAATTCTCATGGGACTTGAAGGAATGAGGATGCGCTGAGGCTCATTTCCTTCATTGGTGGTATTCAGTCTTTGTGCTCTTCCTGGGGGAACACTTCATCTGGCTATACTTCTTTCTTGATTTTTAACTCAAACATTCTTGAAGATGGCATTGACATCAAAGTTCTAAATGTGCAATGACGTGTCATCAGGAAATCAGAGTACTGTGGAGACATAGCTGAGCTCTAAATTTGGGGTTAGGACTTCCCTGTAGTTCCCAACCAAAGACTCAGTGTTCTTTGGATGACATAAGGCACCAGTGATGCCAGTGATGTCTATACCCACCCTCACTATATATGGGCTCATACAATTAATTTCTGTTCCAGGGAAAGAACAGAATGATCCTGGTCTGTTGCCATGGTTCTGAGGGTCTCTTTCTTGTATCTATAGATATTATGGACAAAGAATCTTTAAAGGTCTAGGACAACTAAAAATCATGATGTACTTACATAATTTTTTTCCTTTTTAGGAGATCAAACAAAAATAAAGGTGGGGTTCAAATAGCAAGTAAATATCCAACAAGGGTAGAGCAGTTTTAAGAGACCTTTAATATTTGTTTAGGTTTGGGGACTTGGTTGGTTAACTTATTAAATGTATCTGTTCTAAGGGAGCTATTTCATTTTAAGTGTCATAATGATATTACCTCATAGAATTTTTAGTTGCTTGGCTTGATCCTGGAGCATCCAGTAGAGATTCTACATAGGAGTTTATATTCTAGACTGGCTGTAAACAATGTAAACAGGTTAAGTGTTTCAAGTGCACTGGACTGCTAACCTAGTATTGGAAAGAAATTAGGATAGCCCTCATAGCCAACAAGGAAACTTAAAATTCCCACTGTAGCAAGTACATACTGATAGTGTACTGAGTCCAAGAACTAAGCAGTCTACATGCACGGTGTTACTCTTCACAGTTATGTCTTTGAGTACTTTTCCCCTATAATGGTCTCCATTTCACAGATGAGTGAAGTCAAGGTCAGGAGATATTGTACAAGGTCACACAATGAAGAAATGTCAGAATTCAGTAAAAGTTTCAGTTTGTGGTAGTTTGAATGAGAAGAGTCCCCAGAAGCTACAATATTTGAACACTCGGTCAGTTACCGTACTGTCTGGGGAAGGTCATGGAACCTTTAGAAGGTGTGGCCTTTCTGAGGAAGTACCTCACTGGGGTAGGGCTTTAAGAGTTCATAGACTTGCACCACTTCCAGTTTGCTTTCTGTGCATGCTTGAAGATGTGAGCTCTCCACTTCCTCCCCCAGCTACCTCTGGTGCCATGCCTCCCAGCTGTGATGGATTACTTTTATCCCTCTTGAACCATAAGCTACGTAAACTATTCCTTCTATAACTTGCCTTGGCCACGGTGTTTTATCACAGCAACAAAAAGTGACTAATACACAATCTGAATGAGGCTGAAATGTATGCACTGAACCACTGTATTTTGTATTTATTTCCTGTCAGAATCTGTTGAATCAGTTGCCTTTGGTTTGACCTCTTTTACAGGATTACTTTTGTTGATCTAACAGGCTTGGGTCAAAAAGTAATTCTTATAGAACTGAATTACACTGGTAAGTGGTGATCTCTCTGGAATAGTGAGTAACCGTATCACTGAGGAGGACGTCGAGCCTTCTGTTGTCTTTGTGGAGGCTTCAGACTTTTAGCTAGCATTCTTGATAGACTTAAGCACGTTTCTCCTCAATGTTTTGAACCATAGTAGCTTCATTTGGTGAATAGGAAGTGAGGTTCTTTCCAACAGTTTTATGGTTGATTATTTTATATTGATTTTCTAGGCAGGATAGTTGTGATGGTTAACACTGATCATCAGCTTAACAGGATCTACACTTACCTGAGAGATAAACATCTGGGTCTAGGAGGAAGTATGTGGATTGAGTTAATTAATATCTGAAGACCCAACTTAAACATGGGCAGCACCATTCCATAGGCTGGGATCCTGGACTAACTGAAAAGGAGAAAGCATGCCTAGTGCCTGCATTCGTCTCCCCCTGCTTCCTGACAATGTGACTAGCCCTCATGTGTTCTTGTTGCCATGGCTTTCCAGCTGTGATGGACTGTACCCTTGAACACTGAGCTAGAGTAAGGCCCCCCTTGAAAGAAGTTTTTGTAGGGTATATTTCAAAGCAACAGGAAAATTAACTAGTGCAATTTTACAAACACCAAGAGAATGGAGAGGATGTTGGCTAATCCCCTTAACTTCTAAGATTACAACACTCGGACCAGGAAGGACTTCATCATTTTTGTCAGAATTATATTTCCTTTCCTTTATTACATATTTAAAAACTATTTACTGTTAGTAAAGTGACCTCTTCCAATCTTCCTTATAGTAGTAGGGGTCCATCATTTTCATATGGCCTGTCTGTGGGCCCAAATACTACATAAGTTATTAGCATTTATTCTATTTTATTTTTATAGCAATTTATTATACTTATATGTAACATGAGCTGTCCCAAATCAAACCCATATGAAGCTGCAACTCCACTTTTCTTGACTTTTTATTTCTTTCCCAGCTTCTTTTTTCCCATTTAGAAGAAAAATTTACCTTAGTATGACTTACTTCTAACTTAAACATGTCCTTTGAGTAATATTCTCATTCAGATATTACCATCTCCATATAGTCACAATTCTTTCTCACCCTACATTTAATTTAATGATAGTATAAAGCACCTCTCTCTTTGATACTTTGTGTCATCTTGTTATGCTCTTTAATTATATAGTTTTAAAATGCTTACATTTTTTGCTGCATCAGAGCAGTAAATATACCATTACACCACATTCTAATGTGAGTTTCATAGTAGGCTTTCTGATTTACTCGTCCATGACATCAGCAGATCTTTGCCTCATGCCCAGGTTATAATCTATAACCAATGAGTAATTACCTCTGTCCAAGCTCCCTTTGTTTTGCCTTCTCTCTGCCTTTGTTCCCCAGTCAATATTTTCCACATATTAGTTCAAGATTGAAAACCTGGGGGGAATTTCCTATAAGCAATCTGTAAATATCAGTGATGATTTTTTAAATCATATTTGTGTTATTTATTGCTCATATTATCCTGCAGTGCTCAAACTATCTAACAGCCTATTTTTCATGGGGTGATGGCTTAGAATATTCTGAGTTTCAGAAGGAAATTGGAACTCTGGGGTATAGTCACATGAAGACCTTGCTATTTACTATACAGCCTGGGAGCTATCCTTGTTAGCGTTCTATCCCTGTGATAAAACATTAGCCAAAAATAACCTGGGGAAGAAAGGGTTTATTTTATGTTACAACTCCCAGATCACAATCCATCACTGAGGGAAGTCAAGGCAGGAATTCAAGGCAGGAACCTGGAAGCAGAAACGGGAGCAGAAACCATGGAGGAACACTGCCTACTGCCTTGTTCCCCTGACTTGCTCAGCTACTTTTCTTTACAGTCCCGGCCCACTCGCCAGAGATGGCGCTGCTCTCAGAAAGGCCGGGCCCTCCTGCGTCAATGAACAATTAAGAAAACGCTCGATTCACACGCCCACAAATCAGTCTGAAGAAGAAAATTCCTCAGGTTCCTTCTTCCCAGGTGACTCAATTTGGTGCCGTGCTGACAAAAACCAACTGGTGCAGAGGCCTTGTCTAGTGGGGTCTGCAGGTGCTGGAGCAAGTGAGGGATTTCTGTGGAAACACAAAGAAAACACACAAAAAAAATCCCAAGGGTGTAAAATGATGCAGGTTTGTATCTTGTTAATAGGAAGTACCCATCATGGGGTTCCTGTGTCTCAGGGATCCAGGATGACAGAGCAGGCACGTCCTTCAGTAATATCCCTGTGTCCCAGAGGAAGTACATGGCATCTCATGTGTGTGCTCCTGAAGCTGATGGCAGCCACGATGCATCTCCTCTTGGGCACATGGTCTCTTCCAATCTCTGAGTGTTAAGGAATACCATTTCACTGTGTATCTGGAGAGGAACAGGCTAGACAGGACGTGTCATGTGTCTCAGTATTGATACATGCTTCTTCTACTGTGACAACTGCATAAGGAGAGACAGAGGGAAAATGGCACCTGATAAATCTTAGATAGAGATTCTCTTATGGTTAATTAGGTATTTGAGAACTATATGATCTTATTTTTGGCCTCTGTCCTAAGAATCTTATCAGATAGAGGCTGAAGAGATTCTTAGATCTACAGTCTATTTGTCTTCTTTATGGAGATGGCAAGGAAGGGAATCAAAGTCCAAATGTAATGACATATATGTCTGTCTGTCTGTCTATCTATCTATCTATCTATCTATCTATTATCTATCTATCTATCTATCTATCTATCTATCTATCTATCTATCATCTATCTAATTCTTCCTACAACTTGGGCTACAGTCAATAGAAGCAACCTACTTACTCTTGGGAGAAAACCGCTCCTACAGAGGGGAAGACCCTGGCTTATCTGAATGAGCAGTCCAGGTAAGTGGAGACTTTGAGAGAGAAGAAAACCCAAAGGGATCAGAGCCCAAAGCAATTATGGAACAAATTAAGATTAAACTGTTATTACAAATCCAAGAATGTCTGAATACGACAGAAAGGCAAAGGTTTCTCCATCTTCCCTCCCAAAGCAGAGAGAGAAGATGAGTGGGATGTTTGATTTCTCCAGAGGGACAGCAATGACCTTAGGTAGGGACCCAATATTGTCCTGTTCTTTCATATGAAATGGCTCTCTGCCATGAGGAGGAGTCTACTGGAGGACATGGACCTTTTCCTTAATGACTGGTTTTTAGGGAACTGTAGTTGCTCCATTTCCCCTTGGTTGTGTTGATTGCTTTCTTCTCCAGTGCTATGGCCTTTGTAAGTCTCTGTCACCAAGCACCCACCACCCACACAGTAGCTAATGCAGATGCCACCACCCACTACCCTTGATGTCCTCCTTTGTCTTTAAGACCTCATGTCTGTCAAGGCCTGGTATCTAAATGGAAGGTTTTATCAGATAAGATGAATTAATTTCCATAGCCTGATAAAGAGCTCTTAATGCCTCACTACTGACTTCTACATTCCTTAATAGCAGAGTGGAGTGGTCTTTCAGGATTTTCCCCAGAAAGTTTGCATTGGAAGGGACCCCTGGATGTCAAATCTGGACCCTAGCGCTCTTGTACTTTTATTGTTTATTAGCAAATCTCACACTGAGTCTCATAGTGGGTTCAGAGGGTTGATAACTGTCCTTAAACACTTGGTTTAAACTCATTCTGTGAATAATTTAAAAGTCATTTTTTCACTTCGTGATTCTGCTTTGCACTTTGTTTGAGATCTACTCAATCTGAGGACTTTGAAAGCTCCTGTGCTGACCCTACCTAGGCTAATGGAGAATAGACTGGAGGAAGCATTGTAACCCCATGTTCCCTGGAGGAGCGGAAAACACATCCACTTTGGCTCACCTGCTTTATAAGCTGTGATCCCTGAGACAAATGAGCTGTGAAGGAACTTCCAGGATCTTGGCCTCCTGTTGTCAGGCCTCTTTCTGTCTGTGAGTGGCATCTGTGACTTGTTTGTAACCAACTGATCATAGAAGAAGGACTGGACATCGATTATGTTACTTTATATAAGTATCTGGCTCTTCAGTGACATGAACTATTTCCTTTATCTCTTTTCTGTTAAAGAACTGGGAGGCTATGAATTCTATAAGCAAAAGGAACCAAATACTGCATGCCACCATATCAAGAGGGGGACAGGTGTTTCACTAGTTGAGCCTTGGCATGAGAACTCCCCTAATCAACATACTTGCTAGCTTTATGAGATCCTGAGTAAAGGACCCAGCTGAGCCATATTCAAATTCCTGCCCCATAGAAACTTTGTGTTACATTATAGCACTATGATTGTGGTCAATTTATGCAAAAACTGAAAACTAATAGTTTCCCAAATATCAGGGAAACTCTTTCGGGGGGATGCAAATGTGTTTAGTGCATTGATTCTCTGAAAGATGACGAAGCTATTATTAAGGGAAGTTTTAAAGACTTGGGTCCTTCAGAGATTAGGGTTAGACTGGTTCCACATACAGTTCCAATTCTTTAGTACCTTTTTATTCTGCTATAGGTGAAGAATGTAAAAATGGGAGGTCAGACATGACTTACTTCTTGGAGGGTCTGTAAGTCTGTCATGCTGAAAACGCTCTAGGCTGACCCTTTGTGCTGTTGGTGTTAGGTAGAGATAGAGGAAACATTATTTCTGGAAGCCTTTCTGACCACCTCACATCCTTCTTAATAACGTATGTCAAGGATTTTGATGGCTCCTCATGGCCCTTATAGACAATTCAAGCTCTTTCTTCCTGCGACCTGGCTGGAACTTCAGATCCATTGTATCCAATAATGTGTTTATTCTGAATAACATTTGAATTTCCTTTCTATAAAATTGTTATATTAATTATAAATATTTTTTTCATATGCATAAATTATATATCCATGTCTTCTAAGGTTTTTGGACATCATATAACTTTTTTTGAGTCTCTGTTTCTTTTTCTCTTCCTTTCTTTTTTCTTCTTTCTTTTTTTTTTTTGCCTCCCTACCCTTTTCTTTGCCCTGACAGCAGTTTGGCACAGAATGAAAACAGGGCATCCACTGACAGACAGTCCCTCCTTCCTTTGTGTCACTGCTGCTCCAACTGGTCAGGACAGGGACTGATTGGAAAGGGACTTGAAGGTGACTTGGAAGGAGAGAAGGGAGGATGGATTCAGGGTGGAAATTTAAGTGCCTGTTACAGAAAACCCAACTGAAGGTAACTTAATCATGAAAGGCTAATCATTTCTTTCACCTTCCAGAGGCGAAACTAATAGTTCAGTCATGTACTTGATTTATGTCCATTTGGAAATGCACATGGTAAATAGGTAAATATACTTTATTTGCCTCAACTGAAATATTTTTGGGGGTGGGGATGATAAGCAGCCAAGAGGGTTGAAACAAGCTCCCATTCAGTAGCCTAGAATGTGGCCCAGGACTGGGCCTGAATTCATGACACGCTTCCTGCTGCAGCTCCCCAAATGCTGGGATTGAGGCAGTAGTGAGCTCAGAGCAGGTAGGGAAAGGGCCCATGCAGAAAACTGTAAGTTGCCCACATGTGCTCCCATAGGAATGGATGGATGGAAGGTAAAAGGATGTGAGGGTTAAAGTAGTGAAGTCAGGATGAGAGACAAAGACCCTTGCGTCTGCATATGCGACAACCAAGCACACCTGATAAGAGACAAACATGCCAGTGACGGAAAGCCAGCTGGGTAGCTTTCACGAAACCTTTCCCTTCTCAGAAACATGTGCTAGTCACACTGCTTATTACATACTCTTGCTTTTAACATATTGCTTCTAATGCAGATAATTATAATAGACTAATTCATAAATAAAGATGGCTTCTAATGAGCCTATTCCATTTCAGGAAAGAGACCCCAGACCATCCCATTGACAAAGAAATAACCAAAAACATTGCAACTGCTTCTTGGTAGTTGTGAGAACTAAGCTTAGCATAACTAATAGCACTTGTAATACCCGCAAGACTGGTGGCAACAACACCAACCGGTAACTAATGACCACCAGGTAGTCATGACCACCAGGTAGTCACGGTAAACCGGTAACAAAGCCAGAGAGCTTAGTATAATCAATAGCTAGCAAGACACCTGCAGGGTTGCCCAAGTGACTAGCAGTATGGATTAGGGTGCTTCCCACCCCCTCCTTGATTAATAGAAGCATGGGTATGTTCGGTAATTCCACAAATGAAATTTAAGACCACATCAGGCCTCTGAAGATATTTTTTTCACTCACAGACACAGCAGACACTTACCCCCGTGTACCTTAGAAATTTTCTAGAAGAATACAACTTATGTTCTGACCTTGAAGAAAAATGCCATCCACACACCAAAGACAAAAAGAGGCCAGTAACTAACAGAGTTCGAGATTAAGAGAGGAAAGCTTCAACTACCCCTGACTCAGCAGACAGCACATGAAAAACCCATGACATGTTCATCTTCCTGGTTGGGATGGGCACATACATAGAGCATGTGAATACTTCCTTGGCTGAGTCCATAATAGGCCAGAGAATTAACCAGTCTCTATAGACTTTGCCTCATTTCTGCCATGGCCCTATAAAAACCCCTGAACACAGAAAACTCAATGACCTTTTCCTCTTGTGAGGGTCCCTCCAATTTCAGGGATTTCTCACACTTCCTTAATTTCTTACTTTCCTGTAAAAACAATAAAGCCTGCTTCTGCTTGTACACTCCCACAAAAGTCTTTAATATTCATTGACTGGAGACAATGAACCCAGAACTACTGGCCCAGGTCGATTTTTGATGACCTTGAGTGTCAAGAATCTTAGGTTCTTGGGTCATGTGAATGGTCCAGTCACTCTGAAAAACTCTGCTTCAGGACTGCAGGTGTGAGCCCCATACCCCTTTTTGTCTTTGGTGTGTGAATGGTCAAAACATAAGTTGTATTCTTGTAGAAAATTTCTGAGGTACACGGGGCAAGTGTCTATCTGTGCCTGTGTGTGCGGTCTTAAATGTCATTTGTGGAATCACCGAACACACCCGTGCTTCTATTAATCAAGGAGCAGGTGGGAAGCACCCTAATCCATACACATTCCCTTGGGCGAAGAAGTGGATAGCTTCATTAACCTCAGGGGAGGCTGAATAGTCAAACAAAATTGGGATTCTGCCAACAAGCAATTGGTGAAGGAGCAGGTATGGACAGATCTTGACAACCAGTCACACTGACCAGAGAATAAGAAGGCCCAAGGTACAGGGGTTCCTTTGCATTTCCAGGAAAGCAAGGGGCAGTGCTGGGTCTCAAACCCAGGGCTATAGCTTCTCTAGCGTCATTCTTTTCTCCAGTGTTTCTGGCTTTTCTATATAAAGAACTGGGGGAGTGCCTGTCTGATATCTGTGGTAATAAGCATTATACTGCTAATTAAATAAGGAGAAAGAGAGAGAGAGAGAGAGAGAGAGAGAGAGAGACTGCTTCAAGGATTACAGTTACTTCCATGTGGGAGAATGAAAATATAACTTAAATAGATGCACCTTCATCCCAAGGATGCTGCTGCTGGGACACTGGGGGCCTGCTGAGTCATGACCCAGCCTGCCAGGCTGGCTCCTTGCCTTACCTCTCTGACCAGCTGGAACACCTTGTCCCAGCTCTTGCTTGCTGCTTCTGATGCCTGTCGGGAAGGTGGAAAAACATGTCCTCCCGCAGTGTGTGCTGCAGCCCTTTTGGCCCCTGTTTCTGCAGAGCTGACTCCTGCAGTTCCTTCTTTTCCTTAGAGATGCTGGACTAGGTCCCAGCTCGTTGCACCTGATTCCCAGATAAGGCTCAGGAGTCACCCAGTAGAGCAGACTGATAGGCCCTCTGCCTTCCTGAAGCTTCTCTGTATGTCTGTGAGCACTTTGGAACTGCTAAAGAGGGAAGGAGGCTTGGTACTGGGGAACCTGGGACATGTGACTGGCTAAGTGCTATGGAGGATTCTCAGGGAGGAGAGCTGTAGCTCTGGGTACCACTGTAGGTTGAGTCAGCATTTTTGCTTCCTGTCAGCTGGGTGACCATGCCCCTCCCTGGCCAAGGACACAGCAGGAAGGGCAAAGGCATGTAGTGGAGAACAGAAAATAGATGCTTTGGAAACAAAATCCATGTTTGCTTTTTAATTACCCCCTCTTGAGTTCTGCAGGAGATTATTTTTCTTTTCATAGCAAAGAGCTGGGAAGAAAATGCCCTTTCTCACACATACAGAGCCAACTTCATTCGTCCATTAACCTTTAACACAGATAAAGATGAATACCATTTCTGCCCTCAAGGCTTTCAGATCCCATTTGAATCCAGCAGCCCTGCTCCCAAAGAGCATGAACTCTGTTTCTTTGAGTTATGCCACCTCAGAGCCCTCAGATGGTCAAGGGGCAATTGAAGAGCCCTAGTCTCCTGGCATGACTCTGATCAAGATGAATGAGGACTCCGGGATCCAGATACTTACTCTTGGCTCCTTGTTGCTACTCAGACACCCTCAGAAAGGTCTCTGAGCTCGTAAGTAAGTAGTTGTAAGGCAAGCTATGTAATATACCACCTAGTGTGGCCGATCATAAATGTCATGGGGGTCCAGAGCAGAGATTTCTTGCAGCCAAGGTGATCACAAAGAACTTTGAGGAGGAAATCGATTATCTGATGGAGGAAGTAATAATGTAACCATATCTGTACTCTGAAAAATGAATAATTCATGAGGTTTATTTAATTTGTAAGGACATACTGAAAGTCTTCCTTAGCTCATTTAAGCAGATCCAGCATCCAAGTGGCTCATTTTCAGTGGCTATGGTGCTGATCACCATGCTGAGTGCAAGTGTAAGGCAGAGGCTGGTGGCATTTCTTCTGATGAATGTGTAACCACCCTGTCAAGAAAGGATATTCCAAAGAGACACACTCATGCCCTTCCTTTTGACCATCAGAATATTGAAACTATGAACCCCAGAGAATTAAAACATTCCTGAATCCCGTGCTGGAGGAAGGGAAAAGCTAAGGCCTTTGTTCCAGCTTGAGGAGGAATTTGCCTCCCAGAGGAGGTTCCATATAGTTCTAACAAGTTAAATTAAGATTATTTTACAGTTCTGACAATTAACATATTTCCTGGCTGGTGTTTCATCTTTTTATAGACCTGTGAAATGGTGGAGAGAAATGAGGGGCCTCTCTCTTAGACAGACAATAATAATTATTAACAATAACATCAACGTCGTTAGTGCCTTTTTCTTTTCTTTCTGAAAGCAGAGACCCAATGAGTAATTAAACAGCCTGTGGATGGACAGCCTGGCCCAAAGACATAAAAAATCTGAAAAGCTGCCTCACTATCCTTCAAGCACGTTCTGTCAGAGCGCTAGTATACCAGGCTTCCCGAGATGAGGGGCCCAGCAAGCTCCCCTTCATGGATGCAAGTGGGCAGACAGCATCCTGGGAAAGTGTCCATGAACCCACCATTCAGGAGGACTCTGAGCTCATCTGCAATTCATGGAAGGAATTCCGCGCAGCTGTTCATAACTCCATTCCTCCCCCCACACCCCCGCGCCAGGGGAATAAGGAAAGTGACTGCAGACCAGCTTGCTTCTCTGTTTTCATCCTTTTAAGAATTCTAACGGCTGAGGGACATCATATATTCATTGCTGATGGTTGAGTTAAGAGCACTTACGGCATACACTTCTGCATAAGAGCAGCAAGGTTAAAAAGGCAGAAAACAAAGGTCGACCAGTAGCCCAGGAGCCTGATCTCAGCTTCACTGCTTCATTCCCCGCAGCTGCTGCCACACCCCGCCCTGCCGTTTGTCCTCAGCATCCTTTGTGTCCCAGCTTCCTGCTGCTGTGCTGCCTCCCTGGGGACTGTTATGGTTGCAGACAGTTTCAGTAAAGGGGCAGCAGCCTGTAGCAATTTGCTCAGGGGGAATAGATGAGTAAGACAGGATGTCCCAGGAGCCTAGTGGTGGATGGGACATGGAAAGGCCAGGTCTCCAGTCTTCTTCCGGTGACAGGTCTCTCTGGGATTCTTTCCCTATGGCCCCGTGTGCATCTTTTATAACATTTGCAGGGCGAGTATTTCACATTCTGAAGGCCAAGATATTTGGAGATGAATTTGGCTGTTAATTTTGCATTCTGACTGGGGAAATAGGGTG
Organism: Eospalax fontanierii; assembly: GCA_035773235.1. Lineage (NCBI taxonomy): Eukaryota > Metazoa > Chordata > Mammalia > Rodentia > Spalacidae > Eospalax > Eospalax fontanierii. Next base: position 52,475,283 of record CM069542.1, on the reverse strand, counting down.
TGCACAGACTCTGGAGCCGGCTCATCCGCACCCTCTCCAAGGTCAGTCCAAAGAAAACGGAAGACAGACTCTCCAGAGGAGCCTTGGATAAGGTTCAGCGTGCTCCTGGGGGTGTACACAAAGAAGCATGCCCTTCCCTTCACGTCTTCTCGGGCCCCAGACCACCTATTTTCCTGCGTGGCTGCTGGAGATTTCCATCATTCTGCAGAGGGGCCGAGCTTACTTTCCATTAGAGGGCAAGCATCTTATTAGAAACATAGAATGACTTCTAAATGATTTTGACTCTGAGAGAGCTTCTTCTGGTCCTTCAGAAGACGAATCTTAGACAATTCAACTGAAGTCCACAAGAAATACCACATCGAACACTCTCCGATTATGATAATAGTGCCTTAAACACTATCAAAGGTGTCTTATCGTCTGGATGCAATACTACAATGTATAATATAACACAAATACAATAGTGAGTAAAAACTGACAGGCAATGTTGCCCATTCTGGCCATCTTACTCTGAGCACAAAGACCCTGTGGATCCACCCTGTAAGAGTGATAGAGAGAAACAGCAGGAGACAGACTAATGCCCATGCGCAAGAACTTTACAGCAAGGAAGTAATTCTTCTTTCATTAAGTGTCACTAATCCATTGTCACTGCTACATTTATAAATGTTTGTGAAACTAGATTGGCATAAATAATTCAATGCAGAATTATCTTTGATACACAAATGGATTTTCTTTGCGAGAGGCACTGTGGGTGGCTTTCGAGGCATTACTGTAGAAGTCTGATATTGCAATATCAGGTCTAAGTTTGAGGGTATGTTCTTAGAGTCTATAATGGTCCTTTTATATAAGACAAACTTGAAAATACTGAATTTCACTGAGTTTGGCATTTTTAGATGGGGTAATGTGTCTCTCTCTGCAAATTAAAATGAACATAAAGAATAGAACATCTTTCAGTTCTCATTAATGAAGTTCCCCCATGCAACAGAATCAAAATGGCCAAAGCATAAAGACTAAGAGTCTTCAAAGTGCTGGTCCTTGGACAGGACTCCTATATTAAACGTCACCCACCAAGGATTCAGTGAACATTGTGGGGGGCGGGGGGCAGAAAGATTCTAAGAGCCAGGGAGGAAGGGCATGTCACCATGGAAATAGGGTCCTACGGGCTCCTGAGACCTTGCTTGTCTGAACCTACAGCAATGGTGGCAGCAGGCACAGGACCCATGCAAACTCAAGCAGACAAAAACCCAGCAGAGAACTCGGGAAATGAGCAGCAGATCCCAATCTTAACTGAAGAAATATTGATAACTGATTACTGCTGGGTGAGACAGAGCTCATCTTCCTAAAGAAAGAGACTCTAGACAGGCTGACTGGACCTACAAGGATGAACTTGCACTGAGGAATGTCGGGGACACTAACTTGACACAATGGGTCTTGACACAGATGACAGAGTATGTGGATTCTGGTTGGGGCAATGGGAGGTGTCAATGGGGAAGAAGGTATAAAGATGATTAAGATTGATTGAGATGTTCTGTATGAAATACACAAAGATTCAAGAAAAAAAGAATAAAACAATCTCTAAGAGTAACAAGTCAATTGAAAGAGCACGCAGACATCCATTATAATCATGTTCCTTTGTCTGTCTTTCACACTAGTTGTAGGAACCCAGTGCACTCAGGACACATAAATCTTCCAGGAGGTCTGGATGGGGTAGTTTTTCTATGGCTGTGTACCCTAAGAATCTGTCTCCTCCCATTAGAATATTCTGGTGCATGCTCTTAGCCACATGGCTTCAAACAGAAAGGAGAGTGTGCTGGGGCGAGGCTCAGTGGTTAAAGTGCTTGCTTAGCGAGTCAGAGGACAGGAATTGGATTCCAGATTTCACATGAATGCTGAGCAGACATGGCAGCTCATCTGTAATTCCAGCCTCCAAAGTCTAAGACAGGGGATCCTCAGAGCATGCTGACTAGGGAGACTCGTCATATCGGGGAGCTCTGGGTTTGAATACAGTGGAAAATTCATCGGGGATGATTTATGACATCAACCTTAGGTCTCCATTTGCACACATGTGCATGCACACCTCGACACATGTGCAAACATGCACACACCACACCACATCCACATCCCCCTACACACACATACAGGGAAAAACGGAAAAGGAATAAAAAGGAACATTAAAACAGCAATGGGGTGGATACTTGGAATTTCATCCGTCGATTTCCCTGTCAGAAGAACGCAGTCCTAAGTTCTGTTCCTGAGCTTCAGCAGTGCATCCTTCTCCGAGACCTGTTTTTTTTTTTTTTTTTTTTTATTCTATGTTCTGCATCTTTCTTGGGAGAAGTAAGTGTGGGGAGGGACTTTGGGGTTACAGTGAGGATTAAGCAAAATCCAGAGATTACCTGTATCTTAGCACATGCACTTGTGTGGTGTCATTAGATAGAAACATTGAGAAGCATAGACAAGAAGAGTAGTGGGAGAAGACGGAAGTTCTGTGCAGAAAACCAACCGCATTACATATAGTTGTGATAATAATGCAAGTAGTTACTTGAAGGCAGTGAAGGTGGACAGTAAATTTACTTTTATGCACTTTAAAAATAGTGATTTATAGGGGCTGGAGGGATGGCTCAGTGGTTAAGAGCACTGGCTGCTCTTGCAGAGAACCCAGATTCAATTTCCAGCACCACCAGGACACTAAGAATGGTCCATAACTTTAGTTCCAGGGGATCCAATGCCCTCTTCTGACCTCTGTGGGCATTGCATGCATGGGTGCACTTGTAATACACTCATACACGTAAAATAAAGATAGCAAATTAAATAGTGATTTATGGTATGTTTGTGTGTGTATATGTGTGTGTATGTGTGTACAATTGGAGGCCAGAGGATGACCTCAGATCCGACCTCAGACCCTATTTCTCAGGGGCTATCCACTTTTTTAGTTTTTTTTTTTCTTTTCTTTTCTCCTTTCTCTCTCTTCCTCTCTTCTTCCTTCCTTCCTTCCTTCCTTCCTTCCTTCCTTCCTTCCTTCCTTCCTTCCTTCCTTCCTTCCTTTCTTTCTTTCTTCTTTCTTCTAACACGAAGTCTCTGATTAACCTGGAGCTTGCCAAGTAGGCTAGGCTGTCGGACCAGTAAGCTCCACGGATTTACCCATCTCTGTCTCCCCAGTGCTAGGATTACAAACACATGCCACCACACTCGGCTTTTTTAATGTCAGTTCTGGAAATTGAACTCAGGTCCTCATTCATACAAATCAAGCACCGTACTGGCTCAATTATCTCTCCATCCCCTATGGGACATTTTCTTTAAAACTTTAAAAACTAACATCTATTTCTAGCCTGATGGAAGAAATCAGACTAGTCTTTCCATGAACAGCTAAACATCTTTATGAGCCTGATGTTGACTCGGAAGACACAGCCCTGAACCTGAAAGCCGAAACCTCAAAATACCAAAACCCACAGAGCTGAAAATTATGATCATAAGACAAACATGTCAGATGATGAATCCTGAAAGCCACAGTTAGCACTGGGAAATAGAAGGCAATGTAGAAGCAAAGTTGAATTCTGGGGAGGGGAGCTGTAGTGTATTTTATTATGTGGGATAAAAACATTATAGTAGCAGTCTAAATAGAGGAGTGAAGCATTATTTTAGAGTGTCTGTGGCAGGGTTTCCAAAGAAGACCAGGTAGTGAGTGTGAATGGATGAGGTGGAGGGTCAGCATGGGCTGGCACCATCTGATCCCCACAGGCCTCGGCATAGAGGGTGGATCGCCAAGACGTAACAGAGTTTCTTCTGAGGCTTTGGAGACAGGAACTGCAGGCTCATTGGACTTAGAACTCCAGGACTTACACCATGTAGATCCTGGGGCTTTTGAACTCAGATGGAAAGTTTAAACCTATCGCAGTGCTGACTTGGTGCAAGCACTCTGTGTACACAGAAATAATGAAGAAATGAAGAATTGTCCCCTTTCGACATCTGCATTTGGGATAGCACTACCTGAGATGCTGATTTGTTGAGTGCCTGCATCTGCGTAGGCTTCTGACACAGCCTGTCAAAGGCTTAGGTTGGTTATCATGATATTTCAAATGATCATTCACTATTACCAACCAAAGTGACATGAATTGTATACATTTCACACTATGACCCACTTATTTATGAAAATGATTGGTCTGCTCATGGCTGCCACACCTATGCAGCTCTTTAGAATACCTCAGTATTTATGCTCTCACAAATAAGTGCATAATTATTCCCCATTTGGTTGTGTAAAGTGGCCCGTGACATATGCCATTCAGTTTTGACATGTTTCACAAAGGAAATATGCAAATGTAGATAAGTCTTTTAAAACGTTTAAAATTACGTATTTCCAGAATTATAGGGAGGTATATTTTGGGACAGGGTCTCACTATATAGCCCCAGCTGGCCAACTCACTATGCAGAGATCACAGAGTTCTGCTTGCCTCTGCCTCCCTAGTGCTGGGATGAAGGTCTTCACTGTCACACCTGTCCAGAATTATGTTTAAATATTTTTGTCTTTTGAGATTTTAGATTTCGATGACTTTAATTGTTAGGGATTTTAAGATTCAGGATTATGGTGTTTGTATTATGTGTTTCCAGATTCTGTTCTAAGCATGACGAACAAAAAAATCACCTGGTTTTCTGCTTGAAAAAACTTTTTCTCCCTACTATGGTACAGGGAAGGAGAATTCAATGAGAAGAGGATGACAATTTGGAGTTGAGATGACAGAGACATGCTTGCTGGCCCCCAGGCAGGTAGAATATATGGGAGAGGACATAGAAAAGCTTGAACTATGAAAAAAATATATTAAGAACAAAACAGAAACAAAATGAACTCAAGAACTCGGAATAGGCCCCCTACTAGGAGTGACTGAGTACTAAGCCATGCACATGGAAGATGAGGTCACAGAAGGGTACAGGGTACACCAGCTCTGAGGAGCCACACTGAAGACATTTCGTGGAACAGGCTATGGTGGAAATTACCAAGAAAGCACTGAAACCATTTCAAAGATGACTCAGAAGAAATACGCCTTCATAATAGAGTTGAGTTCACTGTAAACTCCAGAGAGGTGCTAACAAACTTTCAAAAGCTGTCTCTGAAGGATTCAGCAGACCCACATGTCTTACTTTAAAACAAAACTGACAACTTTTTTAAGTGGAGACAACAAAATCCAGAGGCTTGAGCCAGTGATATTTACAACCCCCAGTATACAAGAAAGGATGCCTTATATGCAAAGAAGCAGCGAGTCTGTTCAACAAGCAGAAAAATTTAAGCAATAAAAATAGATTAAAATGCTATAAATGTCAGAATTGGTAGACAAGGGATTATGAAACAAGTGTAATGTTTTAGTCAAGAATTTAAAGAAAACCTGAACATAATGTAGAAAGAATAGCAAGATATATAATAATTTGTCATCTTGAGAAATGCAGCATGGGAAACTGAAATGTCGCTATATTGGTTCATCAGCAGAAGACAAACTCAAAAGGGGAAAATAGAAAAGAATACGAAAGCTGTTCGATAAAAGTTCCCAACTTGAAACACAGGTAATAAAAGATGATTAAAAATGAAATAAGTTAAAGTAGTCTCATATACCTGTGGTGAAACATTATGCCTTCGTATCTGTGCAGTTGTATAATGTGGAGTAGATAAGGGGGGCAGGAGTAGGAACAGAAAAAAATACTTGAAAAATAATAGCTGGCATCCTTCTAAATGGAATGAAAACTCTAAAGTACAGGTTGATGAATCTCACTGCACCCTAAGCAGCATAAACAGAACCACACCTTAACACATGATAAACTCCTGAAAACCTGCCATGAAGAAAAATCGAAAGACCCACCAGAAAGCTCTTCCTTGTTGCATGAAATGCAGTGTGATGGAGATAAAAATGTTTAGGGATTTCTTGTTAGAAGCATAGTAAGGCAGAAGGACAGTGAAACGTTGGAGTGTTGCAGAACTGTCGACTTTAAGACAGATACTAAGTGAAAACATTATTCAAAATGAGGGTAAAGTAAACACCATTCCAGATTAAAAAGATCGGAAAGTATTTAGTGCTAAGTGATTTTCATTAAAACTTATCACAAGAAGAGCTTTAGGATGATGAACTATGAAATAAAATAGAAGGTCAGATTTTATACAACAGAATGAAAGCCACTGCAAATGGACTGTGAGTGCACGAACACGTGTAAGTGAATTTCATGCTTTTTACATTGGGCAGAGGTTTGATAGAGTTACCCCGTGAGGTCACACAGTGTGCTGCAAATGCAATGGCACTCCTGCATAAATTGCAGCGTTATTCCCAGTGCCAGAACAGGGAGTCAACTGAAGTGTCTATCAACTAATGAACATATACCATATTTCTGTAACATACGAAATACTGATGAACATGTACCACATTTCTTTATCATCATATGAAACACTTGGCAATAGTAAGATATCTCTTGTTGGTTTTTAGAATTTTTACTTAAAATTCTGGTGGAAGTCTTACCTGCAGCCATATGGAGAGAAAGGGAAGTAAAAGGCACAGAGGTGGCCAAAGCAAATCAATTAAATCAGGGTTTGTTGATGATTCCATGACTACACTTTGGAAACTATAGTGATAACAGAAAAATAGTATCTCGTGTAGCCAGAGGAACTCATTGAAGGTGAGGGCAGTTCAACTGCTACAAGACATTTAAATGCTCCCCAGGGAGGGACACCCTTGATTCTCCAAAATACTACACTGGCCTATAATGGTTGTCAGTTAACAGCAAAAAGGATTTTCATTTCATAAGTTAGACAACAGTATTTAAAGGAGTGAAGTTCCCTAAGTATATTACACAGGCTGGGAGTTGGGCTATCTGGTAAACCCCATAAACTGGTTCCATTTATTATCTTTTTTTCTTACACTATAGTTGAAAATAATATCCATATGTACCATACATAATAAATAGTAGATTATTTGATAATATATAAACCGTTCTTTGATGTTTAAATATAGCAATTAAATGTCATTTTAATAATGGCACTATGATAAAATTTGATTGGTAGGAAAATGCAACCTGTTTGAAAAGGACATGAGACAATATCTCATCATACAAACATCTCTAACTTTTCATTTTTGCCAAAATAACATCACTTGTCTGAGAATGAGCCAGATATTTTGCTCTGATTATCTGGAAGACACAGTGTCCCACCCTCCCCGCTGCCCCCCAACATTACCTCATTACTCATGAGGTAAGTTAACGTCACTTACAACACAATGAAGAAAGAGCAAAATGGACATGGAACCTCTTTGAAATTCACGCTCAATTTCTTAATGAATTCAGTATGAAATTCCGCATGGACACCTACTGACACTTCCAATGCAGCCGCTTCATCCAATGTACCTGTGCCTAGTGAGACACAAATAAACAATATAGTCCGCCAGCAGCAGAGGTGCATTCTGTGTTTTATATCCAGTTCACTCTGGACTGGATACCAGGAAGCATGTGCAGCTATGAGAGTGAATAAAATATATGAGACAGAAACACGGGGTAGGGAAACTACACTTTCTAAATGTTGCTTTGCTGGGAATTTTCTTTTCACTTTTCTTCCTCTCTTTTCTTCTCCTCCTGTTCCCCTTCTCTTTAGTTCCTCCCCCTCTTCATTACCATCCCAACACAACCATGAATAACATCGTCTGTAGCAGCCCAAGGTACATAAACTTACTTGGATATATATATATATATATATATATATATATATATATGTATATAAATATGTATATATGTGTTTGTGTATATTTACATAAGTATTTAAAATTACATATATGCCTGTGGGTATGTGTTCATGAGTACAGGTGCTTATGGAGGCTAGAGGAGGGCATTAGATTCCTTGGAGTGGAAGTTACAGTTGTGAGCCACCTGATGAAGATACGGGAAACCCAACTCGGATCATCTGCAAGAGCAGCAAGTGCTCTTAACTCCTGTGCCTCCTCTCCAGCCCCTTGGTGCTTTATTTGAATGGAGCTTGCAAGAATCTAATTCTGTTTTTTTTTATAGCAGTCTTTAGAGCAATTAAGTTGCCCAATGGCATATGCAAGTTAGTGATGGCCAATCAGACATCACTAATCGTTCTGTTGACTCCATCACATGGAATCCCGGGATGTCAATGATTTAGACAAACCACCAAGTGCTATCCTATAATCTGTTGGTAGAGGAAAGTGTATTTATGAACAAGTTAAAGAAAGAAACTCAGTGCTAACTTCAAAGGCATATTGAAATGTACTAGGTATGTGTTGGATACAGGAATGGGTTCTGAACAGCATGTCCTTGGGAACTGTGAGAAGCAAAGTTGGGAGGGTCATCTTTAATGCTCATTGAAGTGACTATCCAATAATGTATGTTAGAATGCAAGGAACAAGTTGGGTTTCTACTATAGCAGGGACCCACGTGGTCATATTTTAATTCCATATCATGACATCTAGGGAGTGAAAATTAATTTCATTTTATGGATGAAAAATTAAAGTTCACAAAGTTACTCAGCCAATATGTAGCAGCTTTTGAAGTGTTTCTACATAATTTGTCTTTGGAGTTATTATTCTTAAGGCTGGGTATTAAGTGTGAATAGCTTTTCTTGCTTTTTACCTATGAAGGGAGAGAAAGAGTGAGCAAGAGAGACAGAGAGAGACATAAACACACACACACACACACACACACAGAGGCTGGCTAGGACAAGCTTTGAGTTGAATAAACCTTTTCTTCTAAAGTACATAGTGTCTTATCAAGTTCTACCTTCAACTTCTAGAAGAAGCTAAGTTGTTGGCCCTCTGAATTTCTCCTAGCTAACAATATCATATCATAACTTTGATCAGAGAGCATACATATCAGTCTATTATTCTTTCAAATGAGTACTTAGTGGAAGTCCCCAAAAGAAGGTTCCAACACAGTTGAAATGTCACTTTGTTAAGGGTTTTGCATGTACTGCTAGATTCTACCTTTATGGACAATCACAGTTCACTGACTTTGAATTAGGTCTATTTTCACCAATTTATGACAGAAGAGAGCTTCTGAGGAATTAAGTGATTGCCAAAGATCATTTAGCTTGATAGTTTAAGATGAAAACTCAGACTCTCGTTGCCTGTCTTCAAAACACATGGTCTTTCCAGACTAGCTAGATCCTGCCATTTGTGTTCTGTTCTTCCTCCCCACGCTCCAGCACATGAATCTCTTTGCACAGGATCATCCCAGTGACTCTTAAACTGCTATGGGCTTGATTTTCTCTGGTCATGTATTTTCTTGCTCTGAAATACACTTCCAGCTTCTTGTTGCCTGATGAAATCCATTGGCCTTTAACATCTAGCTGAAATTTTCTCCCTCCAAGAACGGTTTGGAGGGCTGGGGTTATAGCTCAGTTGGTAGAGTGCTAGCCTTCCATGCTTGAGGCCTTGAGCACCACATAAAACTGGTCTGGTGATATGCTTATCTTCTCAACTCTTGGGAGACAGAGGTAGAGGCAAAGTCATCCTTGGATAATCAAAGAGTTTGAGGCTAGCCTGTGTTACATATGGAGTTCAAGGCCAGCCTAAGGTATATAAGTCCCTGTTTCAAAGTGATAATAGTAGTAAAATACTACTATATAAATAAATAAACTAATAAATGAAGGTTTGTAGAAAAGTGAATCAGGAGGTGAATTTTGCTCTTTTAGACTGTGTAGGAATCATTTGCCTGCCTGACTGCCATCTCTTGCCTGTTGCTATTTATTATTTTTGTGCCACTTTAAAAATTTTCCATTTAGTTCAAGGTTTTTGAGGTTATGGACCAAATATTTATTAAATCCCATTTCAATGATAAACACAATATACAGAATAGAGATTCAATAAATATTGCCTAAACTCCAGGAGGGAATATCTAGGGAACATCTAAGTCATCCCAGATATATAGAAAGTGAGAGGTTTTACTAATTAATCATTGTAAGTCATCTTAAGCGTGGACAACAACAAAACACAGGCGATCAGGGCTGCCCGTGTCTTCTATCCAGGCCTGCTTGTTTCTGCAGCACTGAGGATTGGTTCAGACCATTCATTGCCTTCTGTATATGGATATTAATAAAGTCCTTAGAATTTTTACTTTTTAAAAGATGACCTTTCTCCTATTTCTGTTAATAGTATTTCTTTATACACTACATTTTTATTTGCTTTGCATAGAACTCTAAAGTAAATACCAGCCCAGATCCTGTCAAAGTAATTGCAAGAGGACCAGGCTGAACCGATGGGCTTTTATGAGATCTGTGCAAATCCTTTGGGTACAGATAAAAAGCATGAATATTTTAACCTTTGTTGCACAGGAGATAGTAAGCTTATATATAAGCTTATATATAAAGCTAGGGCTGGGAACTGAATCTTTTGCAAGCAAATACAGGTAAATTGAGTACTGTCTCCCTGTGGCTACTTGGTATTGTAAGACAATATGTGTTTGAGATGTGTGTGTTAAATGCAGAAGCATGATACTTTATAAATGCCCTGGTTGAATGTCACAGCTGTAGAAGAACTGAAGTGCTTTCCTAATTCTCTCTCTCCTTTCTGTCTATCTCTTCATAGCAGTGATCTTAACATTGCAGCTGGGCTGGAGAATAACAGCTCACACTGTTGAGAGGCCAGTGTAACTATGGAAAGAAGCCAATGGTTCAATTACCCAAATGGAAGTCTACCTGATTAAGTTCATTTGGCCCTCAATCATGTTCGATGACATAACATACTGCAGTTAGAACCTCAGCATTTCCAAAGGTTAAAAGCACCAATGATATTTAATTAAAACAGTGTTTTAAAGTTGAACAATGTAAAACAAGTTTTTTATAACAATGCAGGGGTACTAACTTATGGATTGATCTGAGGAAGCTAATTTAAAATCTCTAATAATCTTGTGCCAAATACCCACCAGGGAGCAATCTGAAATTTACAAGTTCGATTAGCAAGTTAATATAAAGAGAAATTTAAAAAATTTAAACGGTTACCAATATACCTTTGCACCTAAGAAAAGTTTACTGTTGTATGGCAATTGAATGATATTTTTGTTTTTAGAAAGCGTTTTTATATCTATTATCTCATTCTAATTGAATGTTAAATCATACTTATTAGAGTGGAGCTGAAACAAAGCCATTTTCTTTTTATGTATAAGGCTAAATTTTAAGCAGTATGTCAGCTAAAGTACTCTAATGCATTTTGTGATGAAATTCCCCATGGATCTATAGCTTCCATAAAACAGTAGTCTAAATAGATTACTATTTCCCAGTATAAAGTTAATTTATTTTAAGCATGTTTATAGGTTCAAGAGGAACTTTTATCACTTAATTTGCTATTATAGAGAAACAGCTTGCTATAATGTAAAGGCTAAGATTTCAGTGGCATAGTCAGAGCAGCTTCATGAAGTTGTTCTTGCTTGTTTCCCTTTCTTTGTGTCAGTCATTCAAGGACCCAGGTTCCTTCTGTCTTGTGGCTCTTCCCTTCTCCAGGCCTTGGAGCATAGTGCATTAGACTAGTAGATTTTTAAAAAGATCAATAAAAGATGTCCACCTACTGAATCACATTTTTCTAGAGATGGCACACATGCTTTCTATTCAAAGCCTATCACCAAGAATCAGTAACATGTAGAAGAAAAGTTGAAGTTAAACTTGCCCAACTTAGAATATCTTCTATTCTTAAATGCTTCCTTTTCTATACCTTTAGATATCTGAATTTGGGGGTATGTATCAGTGTGTGTATGTCTGTGTGTGCAAGTGTGTGGTCTGTGTGTGTGTGTGTATGTGTATGTGTGTAATATATGCATATATGGGTGCAGGTGCTAGTACCTGGGCACACAGAAGCCAGAGGAGGATGTTGCATGTTCTGATCTGTCATTCAACACCTTATGTCCTTGAGGAAGGGAGGTTTCTCACTGAACCTGAAGTGAAGTTGGCAGCCAGCAAGTTCCAGTAACCTTGTATCCACTCCTGACGGTTCCAGGATTACAGATGCAAACGTGGCTGTGCCCAGCTTTTTACACAGGTGAGGTGAGCTCAAACTCAGGTCCTCATGCTTCTGCAGCAAGTATTCCTATCGCTGAGCCATTTCCCCAGCCATAATATCTGAATTCTTCATACCTAAGAATCAGGATTTTTAAGAATTTAACTTGATTTTATGTTTGGTGGTAAGAGATATCAACATGAATGAAAGAAAGATTTAAAGAAAATCACATTTGTGAGTAAGGCAAGAGGAAATTATATAGAAAACCCTTACCAGATGTATGGATTTATTGCTCAAAAAATCATACAGTTGTTCCGAGAAGTTGTTGACCTCTTCTCTTGCAATGGCCTTATGTCACGCTGTTCTATACAGGCATGGACAGCATCTTCTGTATCCTAAGACAAAGGTATAAACTCGTAGGTTAGTTCAGTATAACATGGTATGCGACTGTAGTTCCAGCTGTTTGGAGGCCGAAGCAAGAGGATCACTTGAACTAAGGAGTTTGTGACTGGCCTAGGAATACAGTGAAACCCTGTTCCAAACAAATCCACAAACTTCAGATTGTGAAAGTAATATTATTTAATACAGTTTATATATCTATTTTACCTATTATTTGGATTATATAGTTAATAAAGATTATATAGTTAATAAATACGAGCATGCAACTGATCTGGCCATTCAAAGCCATCCTGCCTTTAATTAGTACAAATGGGAAAGAAATAGTGTTTCACTGAATATCAGCACACTTGCAATTATCGCTGTTTTAGGATTTAAGGTAATGATCATTTTATATCTGGCAGACAGAAATTGAAAACAGACATTAGCTGAAGACTTGCTATCAAACCCAAGTTTTCCTAATCCCAAAGTCTGTGTCCTTCTGACTACCTCCTCTGTTTGCTAGAAAGCTTCTTTGTGGTCACACATTACCAGACAAACTGGACCACAAGGCTTGTGTGAAGACTGAGTTCTTTTGCATGAAGCCTTTTAGACATTAGACCCAAGACTGTTTGAATCAGAATCAGGATGTGTTAGGCGAGATTCATGTACCCTGTGCAATGAAGAGAAGAGGTCTGATCAGACTATCACATAGAAATCAAGTCTGTGAAGGTCTCTTAGCTTTTTATTGCCTAAACTATTATAAAATGTTTCCCTTTTGAATATGACTAACGGGAACCTGAAGAGGAGCCATCCCCCAGCTGAACTCCAGAAGGGAGACATGTCATTTGGCACTTGCTCTGAGGTAGACATTCTGTGATTTATGATTTTACAAGGTAGAGGCTAAGGTAAAATGAAAATATTATAGCTTCTGCAGATCAATTTGCTTTTGGTAAGTTTCCATTGTGAGTTGGTTGTGTGTGACAGCTGTCCTCAATTCAGTGGTGATGAACAGAAATAACTTTCCTGCAATGGTATATTTTGGTGCATACTTGTCTTGATGCCTCATTTTGTAGGGCTTAGAGTCTTTAGTATTTGGTAATAGACATAAGCAAAGATGTTCTGCTGAGCATTCAAGTCTACGTTGTGTACACTAAATTGCCATTAAATATCTAGTTAATTTCTCTTCAAAATCAGGGAGATACCTTCTTGCACAGAGGTGAGACACCAGTATATATTATCCACTTTTAGTAATCAGAAGTATAGAAATTCAACATTTCACTAATTTTCAAAATTAAAGCTATTACAGATCCGAATCCTCCAAATTTCAGCTTATATTTAGTGATCTGTGTTGACTGCTCCTTTGTCGTTTTCCAAATTAAGCAAGGTTACTGAGTTGTTGCATCAGTATACAACTGACTATCCACAGTCAGGCTTCTGTGTTCTTCAGAGGATGGACTTCAGTTTGCCTTAACATGACAAGGAGGAGCAAGTTGGAGTAATCGTTGGTACATTTGCTGTATGCTTGATCTACTCTTAAAGCTTTTAATGAGACTAGGACATTCCCAAGGGGATTCTTACAGGCTTCTCCCTACTTTTAAAAAATATTCTGAAAACAATAAATGTAGTAGTGATGTTTCAAAACATGTCCCCTTTGTTATTAAATGAAGGTCCTTTATAAAGGTTTTACTGCACCTTACAGATATGATACAAACACAATCTCAATCTTCCCTTAAACTAGAGGAAATCACATAGTCATCTAAAGGAGTTCACTATTCTCAGGAAGAACAGCATGTAAAATCAAGCAGACACTTACTACTAAAGACATTTTAGATACATGCATGAAGCTGACAGATGGCATCTTATAAGTTGTCACCATCCTTTTTATTTTTCAAGTTGCTGTCAGTGTTTCAAACTTTTTTTTTTCTGATGGCTTTCAGGTAGGAAAAAAAGATAGATGTACTGCTGCTGTTGATTGTAACAGCAATCCCGTTTCCACAGAATTCTGGCTAGCTAGCTTACCCTGATCGTCTCTTCCCTAGCATTTTGCCCACTGACTCCCCCTGTCATGACATTATATAAACCTTTTCTGTTTCTGTGAAGATACCATCACCAAATGCAGCTCACAGAAGAGTCCATAGGGGTGGGGCAGACCTGCCAGCAGGAAGCTAAGCGATCACTTCTCAACCACAAACGAAGGAGAGAGTGAACTGAAAGTGAAGTGAAATTAAAACTCTCAAAGCCACCCCTAGTGATGTACTTCCTTCAGCAAGGCTGTACCTCCTAAAAGTTCCATAAACTTCCCAAACAGCACCACCAACTGGGCACTAAATGTTCAGATAACCTGAGCCTGTGAGGGACATTTCTCATTCAAACCAGCACAGGTACTAATGGAGATCCTGAGATGCTGGTTTGTAGCTGTTACATTTTGTGTTTCTGATTTTTTTTGTATATTATTTCTCTTAATATCTCACACTTCCAGGAAACTGGAAAGACAAAAGGCATTTTGATGGGTCTCTAGAATTCAAGTAATTGCTCCAAGCCTGCAGTTTATTAGTGGGGCTTCTAAATTCCGGTTAATTTTATTTCCACTAATTATAGAATTTATTAGCTGGCTTGTCGCTTTCATTCTGTAGGAAAATGCTGTGTATGAGACTTAGAGGCTAATGAATAAATCAGGGGTGGTAAAGAGTGGTTATTTGTATGCTGAAAGCATTTTTAAGACTTAGATTTGGAAAGAATTGGAGGCTTCTTTTTCAAAATGAAATTGTGTCAGTTCACAAATAATGAAAAGACGGAAGACAGATGTTGGGAAAAGTTAATGTGACTTTAGAATTCTAGGCAGTTCTATTTATGTAGATAGCCGTAGATTAGTGTTGCTCTGAGGCTTGGTCAGAGGAGCTGCTTTTTGTAGTGGGCAATGATCAATATCGTTTGACCAGCATGGCTGGTCAAAGTGTGCTCAGTTCTAAATAGAATATCTTTATGAATCCCCATAAAGCTCAGGAAATGTGGTGGAAGAGGGAGCAGAGAGATTTGCTGTAAGATGCTGTCCTCCAGACGTGGCCAGTCAAGGCTTCTGGTAGGTTATTGTGTTAGTACTTTCCATTGCTGTGATAAAACACTGTGACCAAGGGGACTCACAGAAGGAGGAGTTTATTAGAGCTTACAGTTCCAGGAGAATTAGAGTCTGTTATGGTGGGGAGGCCTGGCGGCAGGAGGTGGCTGGAGCGGGAGCAGGAAGCTCACATCTTCAAGGAGCCACAGGAAACAGAGAGCGACTGGAGGTCTGGCAAGGCTTAACAACTCTCTAAGCCCTCCCCCAATGATGAGCTTCCTCCAGCATGGGCACACCTTCTAAGACCTCCCAAAACAGCGCCACTAACTGGGGACAAAAATGTCTGAATACTTGGGGCCTATGGAGGACATTCTCATTCAAACCACCACGGTTGCCCATCTTCCAATGGATGGCCTTACATCCACATAGATACGAACAGCACCAATTAGACACAGTAAGTTATTAAAGAGAAAACAAAAAGCAAACAATAAAATGACATAAAAATTGATGCGGAACATGTGAGGAGAAATCTGAGGAAGTTGATATGAAAAATGGGGGGTGGATATGATCATAATACATTACAGATATATATGTGTGTGTATATGAAATTCTCAAAGTGTAAATTAAAATGAGCTATCATAGGCATATGCTATAACCAGTTAAAAAAATTCCACACCCACTATGAGAAAATACTTTTAAAAGGTAATAAAAGTAAACTTCCAAAATGTCACTTTTCTTGGAAAACACTTGACATTTCAGAGTAGTTTTCAACCAATAAATCAATGAAATATGTTCAGTAAATGTCTGCCATAACTATGCCCAACGCTGTTCCACATATTGGGAAGAACACAAAATAAATGTAAGTTATTGTACCTTTGAGAAATTTCCATTTTAACTGAGGAGGCATGATGTTGTATAATTAGCAATTAAAAGAGATCCCAGGGAGTCCTCTAGTCAGGGCTTCATCTGGCACAGCAGCCCTCAAGCACTGTTAGCATCTCCCACACAGAAGTAGAGTACTTGCGTGGCACACACAAGCCTGGATTTGATTCCAGCACCACAAAACGTCCCAGCACTCAGGAGGTGAAAGCAGGAGGCTCAGGGATTCAAGGTCATCTCTGCCTCTATGGTGAGTTCAAGGCTATCCTGGGCTACATGAAAGCCAGTCTGAAAACAAGATAAGAAAAACAAAACACAGCAAAACACATACAGACAGTAAAAGAAATGATTAGATTAATAGGGACTCCTCTTAGTACAACATGTCAATGCACTTTAAGATGATAAAGGTCATCCTTAACACCATGGAGCCTGACTGTGCATTCGTTCATCTAATACTTTGGTATGTTAAGATTAAAAAAAAAACCAAAGTTAATTATAAGCCAAGAATCTCTATCATAGATGTTCAAATATTCAAAGTGCAATGTTTTTATAGTCTCCTACCACTTTCAAAGTCTGTTTATTTAGTGTTAATGTAAATAGTGGAGAAGAAAGAGCAAGATGGACAGGAGACCTGAAGATGGGGAAGAAGATCTTCAAAGCCTTTCGGGGGAATTCCTTGTCTGTTTCCCTTCAAGTCACGATCAGATGGAATTTAACAGAAATCAAAGGATGAATTCTAATTTGCCATTTCCATAAGCTCTATTGGGTAATTAAACCAAATTTCCTCTGCATATTAAAGTCAAGTTCAGATAACAAAGAAACACTAGATGGTACAGAAGGTAGGTATGTTTTAAAAAATTATTTTTGTTTTTTTTTTTAATGTGTATGAGATTATTGCCTGCATGTGTGTAAGTGCACCTGTGTCCTGTAATGCCCACAGAGGTCAGAAGAGGGCCTCAGATTCCCCTGGAATTGGAATTACAGGCAGTTGTTAGCTGCCACGTGGGTGCTGGGAATCATACCTAGGTCCTCTGTAAGAGCACTGAGCCAACTCTCCAGCCCCTGCAGAAGGTATTTTCATGAAGACTGTTCAGAGCTTCCATCTGAAACTTCCATTTCCTGCCTGACCCACAATGAGAAAAAAAAAGAATTAAAAGAAAAAACAAGATTTTTGGTTTATTTAAGATCTGTCCAAAACCCAGACAAAGTAAAGGTATTTCTAAATGGTATTAACACTGGAAGGCTTTTTGCAAGGAGAGCTGTTGCACACCTTCCTTTTACTTCCCACTTGGGAAGCAATCCATTAATCATTCTTTCCTGTGTAGGTCTTATCTTCATCACCAAGTAATGTATGATTTGAAGGGAGGAACACTTCTTAGACAGTTCTCTATCCCACATTCCTCAGACTCTCATGGGGTGCTTAGTAAATTAACAGAGCTTACACGGCTTTAAGAAAATAGCCACTAAAGTGTGGTCAACAGTGTATGAATTGATCACATCACAAGGAGACACAACAAGCTCATAGTTCTACCTTGAAATATATTCCCAAGTCTGATGATTTGGAGACTGTTTTTTGAGGTTGTGAAGGCATGGCCCTGCCCTTGTAGATGATGATGGGTAGAAGAAACTGGACACCCCTCCTAGCAGCCATTCCAAAAGTGGGTCCTGGTATGAAACAGGCCTTGAGCTTGGAAAAAAGGGCATCTTTGGTGGCCAGAGACAGTTTCTTGTTGTGTAGCCTGGGATGGCTGGAACTTCTGTGATGCTCCTACCTCAGACTCCTGAGTGCTGAGATTACAGGTGTGCACCAAAATGCACAGCTGGTTCTTCTTTCTGGCTGCAGGATGGGAAGCCTGGAGCCAGCCTCCTGGGGTGGGGGTTCCTCACTTGCCACAGGAGGAGGATGGCAGCACAAGTGTTGTCAGCTGTCGCCATAGTGATTGCTGAGGCTTAGTAGAGATAGAAAATCTTTTGAAACCGTCGAGGTAGAAATATAATCTGTAGAGAAACTGAGGAGAGATAGGTGGTCCGCCCTTTCCTCCAGAGAGGGGCTGTGCCCTTTCTGAAACTAAAGGGGTGCTTGCTCCTGAGCACAGGGGCAGTCCTGGTTGTGAGCCAATGTCTTCTGGAAGACAGTCCTGTCAATGTGAATTAATCTCACACACAGAATCCCAACAGCTGTAACTCAGTTCTTCACCACTGTCAGGGATGCTATGGCTCTGAAAGTGACCCAGAAAAAGAATTTCTCTGTCTGCAAGGACAGGAGACTTTGACAGCTCAGAGGCTGCTGAGCACCAGCACAGAAGCAGTCATCTGCCCAGGGAGAGTGGGGTATTTTTCTTTAGGCAGAAGCAATAACTGGAACCTTTCCATTGGAGGTTTAGACTGCATAGGTTTCATGGGCCTCTCGTCTTCCTGGAACAAACTGTAGTGTGAGCCACTGTGCCTTTTTAAACCTGTGTTTACTTCCATAGATCCCTCAGTTAGTATCGAAATAACAAACGTTACTTTCTAGTTTACACTCTCTCCAAATGAACAGATTCTTTTTTAAAAGGATTAAAATTGTTTTTGGTCTGTTGAGACAAGGCCTCCCTGTAGCCCCAGCGGGCCTGGAGCTCCCTATGTAGACCAGGCTGGCCTTGAACTCACAGAGATTCACTTGCCTCTGCCTCGTGAGTGCTGGGATTAAAGGCATGCACCACCATGCCCAGTAGATTTTAAAGTTTTTATTTTACGTGCGGGAGCATTTGCCTGCATGTTTGTATGTGTACCTTGTGAATGTGGTGCCTGTGGAGGCCGGAAGAAAGAGAGAGAGTCAGATCCAGAACTGAAGTTATAGACGCTGGTGAGCTAGCAAATGGGTGCTAAGAGCTGAACCCGGTCCCATGTGAGAGCAGCAAGTGCTCTTATGGCTGAGCCATCACCCTAGCCCTTTGATTAGTTTAGAAATTTTTTATTTTTTTTTTTCATGTCGGTGTGTGTGTATGTGTGTGTATGGTGTGTATAAGCATGTATGTAAGCCGTGGTATGTGTGTGGAGGTTGAATAACAACTTTGTGGAGTTAGTTTTCTCTTTCTACCTTTACATGGGTTCTAGTGATATTACTCAAGTTGTTAGGCTTGCAAAGGCAGCACTTTACCCACTGAGCCATGTCACTGGCCCCAAAAGATTCTTTCAAATGATTTGAGATTTCAGATTCCCAGTAGATGCTACATTTTTTTTTTTGAGGCATGCTCAGTAAGGGCATTTGCCACCTCGATTGTTTTTAGAAAAATGAAAAGAGCTGATATTTTACTCTAAGACTGATGGTGCAAAGAATTTATCACAACAATGTACATGATTCACACCCCATTTTGCGGATACACAGTAACTCACTGAGAGCAGTGGTTTACTCCTGTGTAGAATGTTTGCTTTTTAAAACCAGATAGCTTAGGGTTGCAAGAATAATTCAGTGGTCTTTCCATTGTCCCCTAATCTCTCATTCTTGGAGAGGCTATGCCATTTAATTTCAGAAATGGAGAGATCTTGACACACTGCCAAGTGTCAGGTTTTTTTTTTTTTTTTATTGTTCCATTTACATACCCTTCCAAAGATCAGGGTTGTACAAAAAGGTTTACGGTCTCTTTGCTCTGGCTTTGCTGGTAAAACAAATGGAACTGCAGTAAAAATACATCTGCCTGGCTTTTACTGTGATGGCCCGATATCTTCCAATTTTCAACACAGGCTGAAATATAGTACAGACCAGAAATTCTTCAGTTAGCTTCTCAGCGTCTAGATCAATGCTGACTTTTCCCCTTTGCTGTGTGTGCCGATTTTCCTGTTTAGCCTCTGTTATTTACTTTGGTTTGCACTATGTATTTTTTAGCAGAATTGGGAAATTATCTTAATTTGTCATTAAAATGGTCAGAGGAACCCCTGTGCTGAAGTGTGGAATTATACACAAAATAGTATTGAGGGCACTGTAGAATATGTTATATTTAAAACACTGGTGTTTTTTCAGTGATTGTTCTCCTAATCCTAATTAATTTATGTAGAAGATTTAGAGTTGGTTACAGTAAAAACTTAATAGGCGACATAAAATGTCATTTAACTTTCTTTTTGTTTCTAACACTGTTTGTGTGGGTTCTAACACTGTTTGTGTGGGCAATGCTCCATCCCTGGGATGTAAGCACCTCGAATTACATCCCCAGTCATGTCTCTGTCCTCCTACTAAGTGGAACTACTTCCCTTTCTTCAGACATTTTCAGCTTCCCGTTTTATGAACTTCTGGATATTCTATTCTTCTAGGTCCAAGAGGCTCCCCTGAAAGAGTTCTTCAACTGTGCTTCATGATAAAGTTTCTTCTCGCTCCTTCTACATCCTCAGCCACCACTCTCCATTGGTGATCATCTGCAACCTCTTCTGTGACCCTCACAGCATTTTATGCTCACCACGTCAGTGTTCTTTCCTCTTGTGTGTGTGTGTGTGCATGCACACACATGTGTATATGTCCATCATCTACCCATTTACCCATTATGATCTATCAATCATCTATCTATCTATCTATCATCTATCAATCATCTATCTGTCATCTATCTACCGATTATCTATCAATCACCTATCTCTCTAGCTATCCTCTATCTATCATCTATCTATCTATCTATCTATCTATCTATCATCTATCTATCTATCACTCACCTACCCATCATCTATCAATCATCTATAATCTACAGCTAATTCATCAATTACCACCATTTATGTGGTTCCATTATTCCATCCTCTCCAGGAGTCTAAACTCCTCCCTGATTAATCCGTTTCTCTTCACTATACATAGCACGTGTTTTCTCATAATAGCTATTCATTAAATATTTACTGAAAAGTCAATGAATGAAAATCCCCTAGGAGTGTACAGCATCAAAGATGCCTTTAAATTTTTTGCAATGATTATGGACTTTTTACTTGGGTCTTTGTAACCCCATCAGGTTTGACCTTCAGACATTTTGTAAAACTGCTCTCATTATGTAAAAAGGTGGGCCTGGGTAGATACAGGTAGAGAGAGCCCTCCCCACACTCCTATTTTCTTCTGTATTTTCTTCCTCTGTTTACAGGAGGAAAAGCCAAGAGCATACCCCCTTGTACATTATCAAGCTCTCAATTCTATTTTCTTTTCAGTTTAAACAGGGTCACTTTCCTTTCCTAAAAAAAGTATAAAAGCAAAAAACAGCATTGTGGTGACTGTGGCATCAGGGGAATTCCTTGAAATTTAACAAGGCCCCTCCTTTTCTGCCAGTCGATTTGTTTCCTTTTTTAACCAAAAGGCCTTGCCTCTATCATTCCATTTGGAAACCATGTTAGAAGGCCCAGGAGGGATAGTAAGTTACTAGCCACAGAGATTGGGGGTTATTTCTCAGGAGTTTAAGGTGCATTGACTTCAAAGCATAGGAAAGAGTCATGTCATGACAAAGCTTCCTTTATAAACATCTTACATATTAATTACCAGAAAAGTCTACCATCATCTTAAAGGAAACTTTGGTTTCGGTATCTACTTCAAAAGAAACCAGTGTTATAATTTTAGGATTTACTATGCATGCTGTCAAAGCTAGTTTATGCAGACAGCATCATTCCCATTAAAGATACATGGGCCTATCTACAGAGTAATGTTCTGTGCTGGTCTTTGAGACGAAGATGACAAATAAAGTACCACACTTTCTTGGCTATTGTAAATGGTGTTTCAGTAGACTAGATCAAACTATGACACTGTACACAGCAAACAAAACAATTATAAAAGAAAAAACCAATTAAAGTATGTGATAAAATATGTTGGCACCATTTATCTGATAAAGGGTTAGTGTCTGAAATATGTGTTTGGAAACATTTACAAGTCAACAGAAAAACATACAAGTAGAGGAGCAATGATGCACATAAATCTCCCAAATAAAGCAAAGAAGTCCCAAACCCAAACTAAATAAACTGATTCAAAAATGAGCAAAGGACCCGAGGAGACATTTCTTTCAAAAAGTCAATAACTGGCCAGTCAATAACTGGCTGGTAGGGATGTGAAAGCCTGCTTAATATTACCAATTGTCAGAGAAAGACAAATGAAAAGCACAATGAGATCTAATCTTATACCTGTTATGATAGTTATTACCAAAAAGACACAACAACAAAATTGATGAACATTGGTGGGGTGTGGGGAATTAGGCCTCCCAACACAAACCCCCTCCATGGCTATGTGATGGTATGCGGGCCCTCCATGACTGCTCCATGGTGTCTGATTCTGCTTAGCTTAAGAGTTGTTCATTAACTTGTGACCGCAATCGCAGAACATTCTTCCGCCTTTCGCAGAGACTATCTTGTCTGTGCTGCTTCTGCTTTATGGCCTAGTAAACATGCCTTAAAGTGCTGAGTCCCTGGGTGGGCACGGGGTGCTCTGTCACGTAGGACAGAGGTTGTTATCTTTTTTGGCCACTGGGTCAGTGGTCCCTGGTCTTCTGCGTTCCTCAAGGATTGTTAGATTGTATAATGACGTATGGAAACAGTATAAAAAGGAAGAGACATTTGTTAGTAAAGGCTTCTTCTTCTCAACTTCCATGGTGTGTGTGTGAGTTCTTTCATCAAGCCTCGCCGCTCCTCGCAGGGACTCGGACCCAGGGCCGTGCAGGCGCGGCAGTGGGGCTGAGGGAAGAGGAAAATCACCTTGCTGGTGACTGGGGTATCAGCTGGCGGAGCAGCACTGTGGAAAGCAGGACGGAGTTGCCTCAGAAAGTTAGCTGGAATAAAATTCAGCAATTTTATTTCTGGGAGTATATCCAAAGGAATTGAAATGTGTATCTCAAAGCAACTGATTAACTTACTTTGTGTTATAAATAAACAATGAATGTAAATTCTAATCACTGGGAATTAATTAATGACTTGGGAATGTAACAAAGGGCTCTCTTCATGCCAGAAAAGTTTTCTACCTCTGAGCTATGTCTCCTGCCTACTTAAAAAAATGTTAAAAATATTTTATGTGTTTGAGTATTTTATCTGCGTGTATAAGTACACTATATAGAGTAACGCCTGTGGAGGTCAGAAGAGGACATTGGATCCCCTGTAACTTACAGAGGCTGTTAGTCCCCATGTAGGTACCAGGAACTGAACCCAGGTCTTTTGTAAGGGCAGCCAGTGCTCTTTTATCACTGAACTATGTTTCTAGTTGACTTCTTCAGAATTTGAGTGTATTGCCATTGAAAGATGGTTTCATGATCTTGGTGAATTATGAAAAGCTGCATAGAAAGAAGTTATGTTCTAAAGATAGAAAATAAAATGATGTTTCACCACTGGAAAATCTCTGAAAAGGTCCTACTGAGCAAGGAGAGCAGATGTGCTGATTGAAGTTTCACTGTAATGATGGACGTAGCCCTACTATCATTCATATATATATATATATATATATATATATATATATATGAATATATATGAATTAAGTGCAACTTAATACAACTCTTAATTAATGCAGTACAGCATTCTATACCATTTATAATTACTTATCACATGCCTCTTTTAGCAGGACTCTACTTTGGAGATTTTATCTTTATCTTCACTCTTTTATATAAAGATCTTCAGGTAGTATATTTTCCGACATCTCGCATTTCTGAGACTGTGCCTTTCGCATTTGATCAATAGTTTTGAATCCTCTAGCTTTGGGTTACAACCTTTACTCTACAATGCCCTGATCATTTTCATATATTTGCATAAGTGAACATATTTAAAGACAGCATAGAACTACAGCAAAGCTAATGACAGCTTGTGTACTATGAATTTTAAAGTTCTCTTTTGACTTTTTGTTTTGTGTCTTATGTATGGTCATTGTTATAGGATTTTCACTGTCTTGAGAGATTATTAATAGCATAAACAGCTACTGTTGAAGTGTCCCTCTTTCCTTTTCAAAAACAGTTGTTTTCCTTATCCTCTAATTTCTCAATCTATTTATGACACAGACTTGTTTTCATGACCTCTGTCTTTTGCTTGGCTCACTGTGTTTGCTTGAGCAGAAAAGTGCCCTCTCCCTAGACCTTCTGTTTGCCACAAACTAGTCCTGGTCACATGCTGGAATCCCTCAGCTCCTTTCCCAGACAGGCTGCATTCAGTGTAGCAATCAGCATGCTGGAGCAGGAGCTATGCACATGGATGAATGTCCTTTCTGTCGTGAAGCTGTTAGGGAGGAACCAACCTGCTGCCTTTAGGTTTTAATTCATCTTGGCCTATAGTTAACCATGGCTACACCAATTAAATCAGAATCCTTGGGAAAGAAAAGATACAGGGTATCAATATTTCTTAAAGGCCCTAGGAGATTCCAGCATGCAGTTGGACTTGGGAATTATTGCCCAGGGTGTGCTTTGAATGGAGTTTTGTGAAGCTCCTGCATCAGAAGCTTCATTGCTCATTGACTTTCCCTTACAGCTTCTAGGAAGATGGCCCTTGTGTGGACCGGTCAGTACCGGTAAAAGATTCAACATTGAACACTCCCCTCATAACATAGCCTTCTTTCGCCTTGAGTTTTTTCCTTCTTCAAATAAATCAACACCAATGATTTCATGCAAATATATTTTCTGTCTTCCCCTGGAGGTGTTGTCTTAGTTCCTTTTCTGTTGTTGTGATAAATACTCCAAAAGTAGCAATGGAGGGAAGAAATGATTACAGTCTATCATCGTAGAGAAGTCAAGGTGGCAGGAACTTGAAGCCCTTAGTCACACAACCACAGTTAAGAGCAGAGAGAGAATGTCCACACTCTGTCATTCAACTTGCTTTCTCCTTTTATGTACAGTCTAGGACCCAACCCCAGGGAATGGTGCTTCCTACTTTTAGACTAGGTCTTCCTACATTAATTAATATATACGATGCAATCCCCACAGACCCACCTGATCTACACAGTCTCTCATTGAGACTGTCTTCCTAGGTGATTCTCAAATGTATGAAGTTGACAGTACTAGCCATCATAGATATCATGCCACTTTGACCATAATGACCTTGGTAAGTTATTTTCTGGCAGCAGAACTGAAAGAAGTAGCTATCAAATTCTGTCTACTTTTTGTTGCTGGCATTTGGTTCTCTGTATTTGTACATTCCTCTGGGTAGTTCAATTATCCTCTAAAAGGCAGAATGATATGCATCCTTCATCATCATTACTGTGATTGTGTTTCTTATTATAACTTCTGTATAGCACCGTGAGATAACACAGCTACAAGTCATTCATGGATGGTCACATGTAATCTTCAGGATGATTCTAAGAGGAAGATACTCCATGTGTATTATGTAAATAATCCTTGAGTTGTCATCTTTAATGTCTAGAAATCTTTAGCAGATTTGTATAAAATGCTAGGAAGCATTCCACCACATAATAAGGTGGTGATTGATTCAAGAAGAAGCTTATTCCTTTCACATCACTGAACACCTAGCTCCTGTCCTATGAAGGTCTCTAGAGCACTGATGAATTCACTCTATTGTTACTCTGTCTTTTCTCTCTAGGAGCTTCTTGCCCAGGTGTTCAAAAATGTCAGTTCTTTGAACTTTTTCCACAGTGTTCTCCTTTCTGGAGAGAGCACTCAGCTGGGGGAATCGATTGGGTGCTTTGAACCAGAAGGTCAAGTTGCTGAGGACTGAGCTTCACGGCAAGAACAGCAGTGAGGTGAGTGATGGGAAAGCTTACTAAGTCAGTCAGTCAGTGAATTTAGTCTCACAATGCACACAGATTGGCACAGAAAGACCTTACTGCTTGATAACCTGGGGTGTCAGCTCTTCCAAAATATACTTATCTTCTCACGTGTTCTCTGAGCCTTAGCAAATCCTCTACAACAGCAGGCAATGAAAGATCTAGCAAGAAAGCTTTTTTTTCTTCCACATGGATTCTAACAGAAAATCTCTCTTGCCCTTGAGGTCTGGAGGTGTAGGCCCTTGGGAAGAAGTGACAGAAAGGAATTACACAGCAGGTCCTTTCAATTACTGAAGGTCAGTCAGGGTGTAATTTTTACTTTCTGCTTCACCCCTAGCAGTTAAAAGTAAGACTCTTGTTCTAAATATCTCCTGGCCAATTCAGTCATCCCCATTAATTATTTCTGTGTTAAGAACTTCATGTGTCTTTTGGTTTTTGAGCAAGATTAATGTTTTCTTTCCTACAGGCCAGTAAGATTTTTAATTAGGGCATGTTGTAACTGATGTCATTTATGACTGTACGGAACAGGATCGGAAGAAGAAATCACAAGAACGGATCTTAGAGAAAAAACACACAAAAAAACCTCCAAAACCTAACCTGTTTATGCCTGGTTTTCTTTGCAAGGAAATGAATCCCTTCAGTTAATGGCCCCAGTGAGAATATTTTTCCAACTCCTAGTTCCCCCTTTGGTGCTCTAACCAGATTTTTGTTCTTAGCACATGGATTATTTCTTTCATAAATCTAAATGGTCAGCCTTGAAATAAAATTAGCCCAATAACAGGAAGAAAAGTTTTAGATAAAAAAATAAGCATCAAAGAATAGAAATAGGCAACATCTGTGGAATGCATAAAATTCATGGTGGAGCTGGTGCTAGGCTCACTTTCTAGAACAAAATTTTACTTCTTACACGATTTTTTAACTGAAATATCATTACCTTCATTCTACAGATAAATAAAGGTTCATAGACATCAGGGAACTCATTCAGATGCATGCAAGAAGCACACGGCAGAGCCCGTTGCTAAACGTGGATTATCTAATATTTACTCTGCCTCAAATCCATCACTGCAGCACTTTCTCCTCGTTAAAAAGACATTACAAAACTCGTGACTATGTTCTATTCTTTTTTTAAACTGAATACAGTCAACTAGGCAGAGTGTGTGCCAGGCATCTGTTGTATTATGTTGAACCTATGAAGAGGAGCTGGAAAAGTGGCTCAGTTAGTGTGTGAGTATGATGAACCCATTAAAACAAAATGTGGACATGGTGTTTACTGATAATATTAGCCCTGGAAAGCTGGAAAGCCAGGCTTGAAGCCCATTAGAGTCTCTGTCTTGAAAGCAAGGTGCATAGCACTGGACAAATGCTACCCAAGGTTCACCTCTGACCTCCACATGTACACGTACCTACATATATGTGTACACATGTATTAAAAACTTTTTAGAATGTAGTGTGTGTGGAATTTCCAAGTTTTAAAATCACCCATATCAATGAGAGAAACTCAGAGGAACATTGAGTTCCTGGCTCCTGGTATCAGAATATGCTAATCTCAAGGATCTTAGAGTAAGCTTTACCAGAATGATGGAGCTCACAAAGCAATCAACCCAAGCAAAAGAATTCAACAAAAGAATTTCTTGTATTTGTGACATGTTTACTGCTGACAGACATTCTCTCTAGCACATTTTATTGTTTGGATTTCGTTAGAACCAGATCAAAAGGGGATACTTAGCCTTATCTTACGTTAAGAAAAAATAATTTAAAGAGGCTAGGTGATTTGCCTAAAGCTAAAGACATTTAAAGAGGCAGCGAGGGAAAGTCAGTTCTAATGGAAAACCAGGGACCCCCATGGTTCACAGGGTCGAGAGCAGCAGCAGCCACCTGTGAGAATGCTTTGTGGTCTATACAATGCTCATCAGTTATAATTGTTGAACTACAGTCACAATTCAGGATTTGTCTGAAACCTAATTCTCGCTGAAAATCCGTCAGCTCCATAAACAGGGTGTTTTCCATGGAGGGAGGGCATCGGGATTGGGGGAGATGCTGCTTACCTCAGACATCCACCTAACCAAGCCTCTGACAACACCATGCTCAGGACTCCTTTGAAACACCGTACACTCATGACAGAAATAATTTGTTATAGGGAAATAGCCTGTATAAAAGCAAACTGTACCCGATTAGAACTCCTACCATGCCATAGGCTTTGGAATAGCACAGATGTGCACGGATCCTGTTTCTTCAGGATGTTAATAAAGGGAAGCAACTTGGGATGCTGAAGTTTGTCAGGAGATGAGGACCCATGCATGATGACATCTACATCTCTAGCTTAGGGAGCTACCTCCACTCTCTCCAATCTCTCTGTCTTCTCCACAGGCCCACAGTTCTGAAATCTCCCATGCGCCCTTGGCTCTTCTCACCCCGACTAGTGATGCTACATTTTCTATGAACTAAACCATTAGAGCAATGTGAAGAGTAGTGCAGTGTGTAAGAGGACAGAATACTATACTGGAGACAAGAGAGAATGTTCTAATGATATCCATTAGTTGTCTGACAATTCTGTTCATGGATGATAATCTTTTGGATTCTGAGAGGAACAATAGCAAAGGATAAGTTAGAGTATTTACTGAAACAATGAGAGAAATGGGCACTTTACTATGTACCTTAGATTTACCACTGTCTATTCTAGTTGCTTTCTCTTGCTGTGATAAGCATCAAGACCAAAAGAACCTTAGGGAGGAAAGGATTTAATTCAGCCTCTTGGTTTCAGTCCATCATTAAGGGAAGCCAAGGCAGGAGCTTGAAGCAGAAACCATGGAGGAATGCTGCTCAGTGGCTTACTCCCTGGCTCATTCTTAGCTAGTCTTTTTATATAGTCCAGGCCTACCTGCCTAAGGATAGCACAGCCCACAGTGGCCTGGGCCCTCCTATTTCAGTTAGTAGTCTAGAAGATGCCCCACAGACAGGAGCACAGGCTACACTGATGGGACAGTTTCCCAGTGACACTTCCTCTTCCTAGGTATGTCAAGTTGACAGTCAAGTTTACCCATCATACCATCAATATTTGGGATTTGATCATTCTTATGCAGAGCTGTGCTGTGAGTACACCTACTGTCTCAGCCTGTTAGGTGCTATTTGCAATCCTCCCCACAGGCTGTGGTAACAAAAAACATTTCTAGATGTTGTCAAATGTCCCCAGATGGCATGAGGTGGGAGCACAGAGGCGGTGGAGTGAAAACCACCCTGAGCTGAGAACCACTGGTTTAAACCACGAAGACTTGCAATGTCATAAACATACAGAGAGCCAGTATGAAATGCTCCAGGTCACTTAGAGTGACTTTTTTTTTCTAAAGGCTTACTTTTCTACAGCTTTGAAAATCTCTGCGAGGAAAATGTATTATTCATGTAATAAAAAGAAAACAGTGTTTTCAAGTAAAGGCATTTAGACTAACTTTATGTATTGCAACTCTTAGAAAATAAGGAGTCACCATGAAATAGAAAAGAAAAATTGAAAAGTGAAAGAAAAAAATACAGAAGAAGAAGAAGAAAGAGGGAAAGAACAAGATATCAATATGTAACAAACATTTTCAAGAACAAAAAAAAAAAGGAAAAATTTTATTATCTGCCTGGGAATGGAACAGAACCTCCTCAGCACTGGAATGTTGAACCGGGGGCATTTTTATTATGCATCAGATACTCATGTGTTAAGGAAAGTTAAAGGTTAAAGAGATTGATTGTGGGTTGGAGAGACGGCACAGTGGTTAAGAGCACTGGCTGCTCTTGCAGCAGACCTGGGTTCGATTCCAGCACTTGCATGGTGTCTTACAACCATCTTTGACTCCAGTTCTAAGGACTCTGATGCCCTCTTCTGGTCTCCATAGACATTGCAGCACATGGATGCACTTAACATACATTCATTCAGGCCACATAAAATAAAAATAATAAATACAATGTTTAAAAGAAATTTAAAAAGTGAATGACTGTACAGCTGATGGTGTCTCTAAATATTTGTGTCTACACTCTCTTCTCTCTTGTCATGCAGACTGCAGTGTTCGCTGGGATTTTGAGATTCTAGTTACCTGTGACCTCCTTAACTAGGGAATCCTCTTTCAGCACAAACTAGGAGGAAAAATAACAACAGTTTAAACACTCCATTGAGATGGCAGTTGCCAGGTAGAGTGGCACATGTCTCTAATGCCAGCACTTCAAAAGTTGAGGAAGGAGGATCTTGAGATCTAGGCCAACCTGGGCTATGTGGCAAGATCTTGCTTTAAAACCAAGACCAAACAACTATACGGTGGTTTTTCCAGGACTCTCCCCACTGCATTTCCATTAAGGTTATAATTACACTCTAAGAAGTCACTGAATATAAAATGTGATTCCCTTGTCCCAGGGAATAATAGCAACTTGGGTAAATCTCATTTAAAGAATGGCTCTTCTTTCTTTCTTTCTTTCTTTCTTTCTTTCTTTCTTTCTTTCTTTCTTTCTTTCTTTCTTTGTTTCTTTCTTTCTTTCTTTCTTTCTTTCTTTCTTTCTTTTTTGAGACAGGGTCTCCCTTTAGCCTCAGTTGGCCTGGAATTCACAGAAATCTGCTTTCCTCTGCCTCCCAAGTATTGGTCTTAAAGACGTGTGCCACCAAGTCTGATGGTAAAGAATGATTTTTAAGGCTGGGGATGTAGCTTAGTTGGTAAAGTACTTGCCTAACTCATGTGTGGTACTGATTTTGAGCCTCTGGACCTTATAAAACTGGACATGATGGTACATACTGTAATCCCAGAACTTGAGAGGTAGAAATGGGAGGATCAGAAGTTCAAGGTCATTCTCAGCTACATAGTGAGTTAGAGGTTAGCATGGGCTTTTATGAGACCCTGCCTTAAAAAAAAACCTCTTTAATTAGAAGCTATTATAGTGTTTTCCTTCCAACAATCAATTTGTTCCACAGATATTTTTAGCTCTCACTCTGAGCCAACACATTCTGTCAACAGTTTTGACAAAGAATAATGCTGTATTCCTTATATGACCCCCATCAAAGTGCTCTACTGGATTACCCTTAAAGTGCCAAATCTTTTGTTATGATCACTACATATGTAGGCTCACAGAGTAGAGAAAGATGAGCTAAATCTGGAAAGGTTTTGGCGTCAGTCCAGAACAGTGAAAGAAAAGATGCTAACTGAGAAGAGAGGATTCTGTGACTGTCTGGCCTGGTTCTCCCAGAGACTCACCTGCCTTTGCCTCCCCAGTGCTGAGATTAAAGGCTTGTGCCACCACACCCAGCTCCTGATCTTTCCATCTAAACTACCTACTCTACTAAGTAGGATGTTTGAGTTCAAAGAGACTTGGTGATGGATTCCAGGTCATCCTGGCAGGTCTTGGTCTGCCCCAGCCATCTCCAGGGGCAACAACGTGTCTCCTAAGGGATTCAGGCATAGGCTGTGGATGTACACTTGAAACTCAGCTTAATCTTTGTTACTAGTTGTCTGGGAACATCTCTGAGCCTAGGTTCTCAATTCTAAAAGTGCAGCAATAGCGTCAGTTATCGCTAGTAGCATGCGGATATGTTTAATGGTCAACCCACTGGACTTCTCAAAAGCCCAAATGGTAGCATTTGCTGATTTTCCCTGATACAAATAGTGCGAACCTGCTGATTTCCAGCCATTACGATGGGGTCACTGGATAGGGACCTGTGGGGAGAGGCAAATGGTAGAGTTGGAACTTGTGAGCTAAAATAAGCTGACTACAGCATCTGGATGCCTGCCACAAGGGACCTGGGAGGACTGAGCAGCCTTTTTCTGGTGAAGTGCTTAGCAGTGTGTATGTCAAGCACTGGATGCTGGGTGATGTTTGCAGCGAGCTCCCGATTCTCCTGACTTCTAGCAGAGTGCCCTCCATCTTTTCTATGACTCTGCACACATCTTTCTCTGTGCGTCATGTCTGTGGCGAGACTGAGCCTGGGTTGATTAATGCATGGCTGGTCCGTCTTTGCTGCTGGCACCCACTTAATGCATTCCTTTTGTTTTAGAATCACAGTTAAAATCATTTGTCAAACTCAGATTGGCTGAGCTTTCTCCCCACTTGGATGACATCAGCCTGTTCTTCATCTCAGATACTCCAAGGTCAGCCTCTAGGCCTAACCTCAACTGCAGGGCTCCAACAGTTTTTGGCATGAAGCACTTTTGCACAGTCCTCCAGATTTCTACAACCACTGACTTGCTCAGGACAGCCTGAGCCTGCTTGTGTTCCATCGAGCAAGCCTGTGTTAACAGTCATAAAGCAATTCCCTTGTAGCTAAGGGGCTATGTTATCTGACTGTATCTCATATTTTTAAAGTCCTTCCACACATCCACTCAGGAGGAGGCAATCTGTGATACTCTGTTTTTGTTTTCTAAATAACGTTATGAACTCAAGCATTGAACTGAATTTAAATCTTACTAATGATTATGAGGCCAAATGGAACCTCTCTCTCTTTGCTTCTGTTTCAGTTTCATCTTCATTTCTTTTTGGAAAATCTGTCATTTTCACATAAGATGCCTAAAACATCAATAAAGATTTTCCACTCTCTTTCCTGAAGGATTTGTCTTTTCACTATTTGTAAGCTGCTGATTCCTCCGTGATAAGGGTAGTTCTAAGTTAATCAAATGATATGATTTAGCTTGAGATTAATAATTTCTTTTAGTCCACACAATTTATATCACTGAAAATATCTATCTATGTTTCCATGTATGTATGTATCTATCTATGGTAAAAAATTCTGAATAATGAGACTAAGAGGCAGACACTGGCCTGGCTAAAAATGATGGTAGACTGGTACACGCAGGTAGCAGTGAGGTTTGGGACACAGCTGGTACTAAAACACTGCAGTGTAGACACATAATTAATGTTCTCCTAACACTAGTGGTATATATTACAACTCAGGCACTGTCTTGAACTATCCTTTATCCTTTAAATTTTTAAATTTAAATTGATCAGACCTCTGTTCCTTGATAGTAGGTTTAATGAACTATGAATGGGTCACTAGAATTGTGTATACACAGGGATGTTTGACCCAAACTATTTCCTAGACTTGGGGACCAGTAAGATTCTGTGCCATATTTTTCTAAACAAAACAAAACCACAAGAGAAAACAACAACATAGAAAACGGATAATAATTCCTGTTAGTCTAGGAGAGTTAGCTGACAGTGCATTCCGTGAAGATCCTATCTTAGACATTTCCAAATAATACAACTTCACATTTTAGAAATATTTGTTAGTATTGTTGTTTTCTTTGGACTTTTTTCACTGCATTCACACATTTTTCAGAAACTGCTTGGCTCATGGGCATACTCTCTTTAAGCATCTTGCTTTGCTCCCTTGAGGTCTCCCCTTGACTTAGAAAAGAGGCCCTTAGTGGAGTTTCTGCTGCATATGTCTTAATGGGGGCTATTTCTCGGAGCAGATTTCTTTCATGGACACTTCCACTTGCTGAATCAATTTATCAGCCAGCAGTATTGATTGAGTACCTCTTTTTTCAAGACAGCAGGCTGGAGTTGGTTCCAAGAGCAATAATTCATTATATATTTGTCAGAGGCCTTTCTGGCAAAGGAAAGCTCTGAGCTCACAACCTTATTTTATTCTCACTGAGAGAGATTAATGGAAATATATTCTATTCTGTCTTGTTTTCTATTCATATAAGCCCAAAGATAGTCCATGACTTGCTCAAGGTCATGCAGACAGTGAGAGTGAAATACTGACATCTCATGTCATAATCAAAGGGGCAAATTAAATGGCTACAAAGGACTTTCAAGAGAAGCCAGTTAACACGGCACCTAGGGTTTCCTTTCTGCATATTCTTGAGAGCTTGCTTCAGCAAACACAGTTCGTGCAGGAGGTAATCTGATTATTGGCACTGTCGATCTTCAGAACAGAGGGTCAGCATTGACTTCCTCTTGATCATTCCACTAAGGGCCTCTTTTCAGGCTGGAGTTGGTTCCAAGAGCAATAATTCATTATATATTTGTCAAAGGCCTTTCTGGCAAAGGAAAGCTCTGAGCTCACAACCTTATTTTATTCTCACTGAGAGAGATTAGTGGAAATATATTCTATTCTGTCTTGTTTTCTATTCATATAAGCCCAAAGATAGTCCATGACTTGCTCAAGGTCATGCAGAAAGTGAGAGCGTGGTTTTCTTAAGAGGAAATCTTAAATGTGAAATAAGTAATGTGGAACATTGAAGTCATGGCATGTGACCTTTGGTCGTTTATTTCTGATGGTAAGAAATGCTGGTTCTCATGGTCACATGGGCGCATACATGGTGTGCTGGGGAGAGAAGAGATGGTTAACCTTCTCATTGTCACAGGTTCCCCCCTTCATTGCATGACTGCTGGCCTTTATTGGATGCTGACATTATTCTTTTTGGGGTACTAGATATTTTTGTATTATTATAAATATCCTGAACAGTGTAATATTTAAATCTAAAAGTTTGATTTGACATACAATTAAGTTTCTTGGCAACAATTTCATTCTTTTGAATCTTGCTTTTAAGAGTTGTTAATTGGGATTAGAGCAACAGTATTTCCTACTATGAAGGGAAAGCTATCCATTGTACTATGAAGTGCAAGGTTTCTTGTCTACCTGGTGATAGCGTACATCATCCTGATAGTCACCAATTGCTGATTTCTCTGATCATTCAGATGTTTCTTTCTGTTGGCCTTGTAAGTTCATCTCATGTACATTCCTGAGTGATCAATTCCAGCAGGCCTCTCTTCAGTTCCCTCTTCTTCTGTGTGATAGCTCCTAGTGGAATTAGGACCAAGATTTCTGGTTGTTTACCCTCCTCAGACTGAACTCTGCCTCCTTAATGTAGGGAGTCTGTAGGCCTCTACCTGGATTCCCCTCTCTGCCTGTGGCAGGCTGGGGCCATTGTGGGAGCATAGGCTCATCTCATTTTTCTCATTTCTCAGGGGTCACTGTGATATTGTTGTTGGCACTGTGTCTTCAAACTGTTTTGTTTCATGTAGGACAGTAAACCTGTTCCTTTTTATCCCATGCACCAATTCCTTCTGACTCAGCAGCTTCGGGTGAGAAATCTGCTTTCCTTCACACCCGTGTCATCTGTGTTGATGTTGATTCTTTCAAGATTGTCCCTATTTATCCCTTTGTCATTATTGTAAAGTTTTTGGTTGTTCTGTATCTTGGCATGGTTTTCTTTACTTAATGAGTCTTTGAGGTTTTCTCAACTTCTTGAATTTCTGGTGGAGTTTCCACAACGTTGGAATCATTTCCAGCTTTTAGTTCTGTGAAGGTTTTTCCCATCCATGTTTTCTTCTTCTTTCTTTCTGGAACTGCGATGGCACAGATGTCGCCAAAGCTTATGTTATCATCTCACAAGTCTTTGGTATTTAGTTTTCCATTCTGTTTCTGTCTTTGCTTCTGCTCTCTGATGTTGACTCTACTGACCTGCCCTTGAGCTCAGGGATGCTTCATTCTGCTAGTGACAGTATTTCTGAATCCATCCAGTGAATTAAAAAGGAATTGTTATTATTTTCTCAATCTATAAATTCCATTGGCTACTTTTCTGTAACTCCTTTTACTGTGGATAGTTTATCCATGTCATTACTTCAAGAGGATTTTAGAATTACTTCTTGTATTTTTTTTACAATAGATACTTTACTAATATTTTAAATATACCTTATTTTCAATTGATCTATAAGTATACATAGTTTACATACACTTCAGGATATATTATGACATTCCAATGCATGGATGTAAGGTTGATATGATCTCATCAGGTGGATAGTATATCTGCAGTTTCAAGTATCTGTCATCCATTTCTTAGAAATATTGAAACTGATGTCTACTAGCTTTATTTTTTTTGAGGCAGGGTCTCCCTGTAGCCTAAGTTGACTTGGAACTTGCTATGTAGACCAGGCTGGGCTTGATCTTCCAGAGATCTTCTTGCCTCTGTTTCTCGAGTACTAGAATTAAAGGTATATGCTATCTACAGGCGATTTTTAAATCACAAATTATCGTCAACAATAGCTATATTATAGTGTACAGACCATTAGAAGTTATTGCTCTAACTCTCATATCTACATCATTAACATTTTATTTATTTGTTATTTATTGTACAGCAACTCTGGCTCTTGCACTCTACTCCCTCTTCCACAACAGTCCCTGGTCCATGAGTGGGCGAGGTTTAATGTAGGAGTTCTATTCAGAGACACACACTCTGCAGTCTCTTATCCTCTAAAACTTACCAGTTGTGGCCTTCTGTGTGCATTGCACTCTGTTGTTTGAGGAAGCTTCACTGGTGAGGGATGAGATGTGTTAGTTTTCTCTCTACCTCCTGTTTTGCTATGTTCTACGAGCCTTAGGTGTAGAGGTTCCTCTGTAGATGTGTCATTTAGGGCTGGGAATTTCTCAGATATATATTCTGAGTTTGTGACCAGTTGTGGAACTCTATAATCGCCTCCATCTGTTGCAAAAAGAAGCATCTTTGATGAGTGGTGTATGGTATATTTGTCTGAAAATATAAGGATCTATATTTAGCATACAGTAAGAGATTTCATTTATCCAGAGATGACAGAGATAGGGTTTTCTTTAGGATCTGAGACCTCTCCAGCCATGAGTACTTGCCTATATTTCCAGTACCACCATGAGTTCCCACCCACTGAGAGGGCTTTAAGTCCAATTACATAGCTGTTTATTACAAACAAAATTGTGCTACTGTACCAATACAGATACACAGTTTGCTGTGCCAGTTGTTGTGGTTATTAGGCTTTAGATCTGTGTTGATTGATTTTTCTCCCTTGACAGCTTGCATAGTATCCTCTAGAATTATGAGAGCTAGTTAGAAAGCTTCAGGTTAGTTCCAACTCTGTGGCTCCAAGTCCTGTGTCTTGAAGAATGTCCTGTTCTCAGCAATTGGGTCTTACCTTCAGCTTCTGGGAGTTAATCAAAGGCTGTGGCAGTAATCTGTGCTGTGCTATTTTGGGAGTCTCTGGGACTTCCCTGACCAACATCTGGAAAGGAGGTTTCTCCTGCCTCACCCTGTATTTCTTGTTGTACGGCCTTCAGGTACACACATGGACTTCCATTCAGATAGCGTATGTAGCTTTTCCCCTAGGTGCTGGGGATCCAAACTCAGGTTCTCAAGCTTGCAGAGCCAGCACCTTACCAACGTGGATATCTTTCCAGCCCACATTCAATCAGCATCTTAGCTTCACAAATAGCTAATAATGTGTGTTATTTATCTTTCTGTGCTTGGTATTTCATGTAATGTGTTCTCCAGTTCCATACACGGTGCTGTAAATGACATTTCATTCAGTTTATGGTAAAAGAATATGCCATTGTATATGCACACATATACTACATTTTTATCTGTTCATCAATCACACGTAGTTTGATTCCTTAACTTGGCTTCTGTGCTGCAGTAAACATGTGAGTGCAGATGCCTTCAACATACTGACTGGCTTCATTGCCTTGGGCCATGAGCCCGAGAACAGGATTGCCAGCTCATATGGTAGTTCTATTTCTAGTCTGCAAAGGAACATCCATACTGTTTCCCATAATGCCTGTGCTGATTCAAATTCCCACCAACAGTTCCCTTTTCTCTGTCCTCGCTCAGTTGTTACTTTCTGTCTTTTGGATACTAGTCTATCTACAGGTTGAGAAGACTTCATTGTGGGTTTTATGTGCATTTCCCTGTTTATTAGTTCTGTTTAATATTTTCTCAGACACTTCCCACCATTAAAACATCTGTGCTGAGAAATGTCCCCTCCTAGGGACTTTAAAGTTCTTGTCGGTCACCTCAGTGCTGTCACCCGCCAGTTGTCTTTTCTCACTCAAGGGATGATTTTCCTGCTTCTTGGTATTTTCGATTTTCCCAGAAAATTATCCTGCTTAGCTCTGGAACGTATTGCTTGGTTTGTTTTGTGGGATGAGATAACAGGGACACGTACATCCTCAGACATTTTTCAGCTGAGATTAATTCATCCGTGTTCTGCTGTTTATTCCATGAGGACGATGTAAGGGGTGTTTTATGCTGTAGTTCACCTCCCACATGTTGGTGTGTTTCTTCTGGCCAGTTGCATGCTTGACTTGGTCAGGATCTTTACTCTCATTTTGGGAAACCTTTCTACATTGTTTGTTCTCAGCCATGGGCAGAGGAGATCAGTCATGAATTTTGGCTACATGGAACGCGTACAGTCTCCTTTGTTAGGTTATTCCTCTTCTGTTTGGTCTAGAGTGTCTTGGGATGCTACCGTTTACCCTTCCTCCTCCTCTTCTTGATCCTCTTTCTTTTCTTTTCCTCCTTCCATCCACCTCCTTATCTTCTATGTCTACTAAAACTGAGTTGAAGATCTCTCTAGCTCTAGTATGGAATACATAGCAGACAGGAAAGCTGAGAACTCAGCGGCCTTTCGTTTATCAATCCCAAGGTCCCTAGATGATCAATCAGTCTTCCCTTGTCCATCCCTTTTTTAAGCTTCTAAACATTGTTGATTT
Organism: Eospalax fontanierii; assembly: GCA_035773235.1. NCBI lineage: Eukaryota > Metazoa > Chordata > Mammalia > Rodentia > Spalacidae > Eospalax > Eospalax fontanierii. Next base: position 52,436,866 of record CM069542.1, on the reverse strand, counting down.
TTTTTCTATGGCATTTATGTACATTTGAAAAGATCACTGACCCTCCCCTAAATGATTGAATGAATCATAACAAATTAGGCATTGTTTGACAGGAGAACTTGACTGGCGACTCCAGTGTCACCTTTCAGTTCTGAATCTTCAGGGCTGTCATCTTTACGGAAGATTTTATGCTGTGGACCACTAAAAGGGACAGTAGCTTATGAAGACCTATTAGAATCAATCTTCAGATAATGTAAGAAGGAGTGCACTCAGGGATGGGGAATGCAGAGAGGTAGCATCCTCTGTGACAAAAGACCAGGTTTCTCAGTAAGAGGAGAAGCATTCTCAGGAGTCTAGTGAAGGAGTATAAACCTCTAAATGGTGGGAAGGCAGGGAGAATCCAGACTGGGAGGCAGGGGCTGAGGGCTGGGGAAAGGTGGAGTCCATGCATAGCTGGAACACCAAATAGTCCTGGTATTACAGGGGGAAGAAGAGGAGCCAGAGTTACTATAACAGCTTATTATAAAAGGGCTTAAGACTACTAATCTAATAGTTCCAGGACAAGAGTTGGTAGATAGGAGAGACATCGTTCTGCGTACCTCCTCCACCCCACACTGATTCAAGAAGATTGTCTAGCAGGAAGTCACTTGAGCTCTTCCAAGACTTCACATGTGTCTTGAACTCTCAGTGATGATTTAGGGAACTACACTGGGCATCTTGTTGCAGATTTTGCAGTCTGACTTTATTCCCTCAGCATCTTCTATCTTTTGGAACCCTTAAAAAAGTCTGTTATTATAACAATCTTTCGATGTTTGGTTGAGTTTACAGGAGAGCAGCATAAAAGTGAATCTAGATAGTCTTGTCTAGAATGGAAACTTCACTGAAGTCTTTTAACATTCATATTTAGGACACAGGCTTTTGTTTTCCCCTTGTGCTTTGCTCAAATAATAGTCTAAGGGTTCATCTAAAGGGATAGTCTGATAAATCCTATTTAAAAATTTATTTATTTATCATTAGCATGTGTACATAATGGGCATATGTGGAGGTCAGAGGGCAACTGTGTGGAGTCTGTTCTCTCTTTCTTCCTTTATGTGGGTCTGGGGATTGAACTCCAGTTACCAGGCTTACTTGAAAAGTGCTTTATGAGCCATCTTGCTGGCCCACATTTTGCAATATAATTCACGATTAGCTACTCTCTATGCATTTAGTGTGTGCCAGGAACCAGCAAGTTACTGGAATCTCAGCATTTACAGGAAGAAAACTTCAAGAGATAGTTAAGAAGGCAGGCATGACAGTAAGTAACCCTAGGTCACTGAACCTAGCCTTTTCTGAAGCTTATTTAAAACATGACAGGAAAATGGGACAGGTGTCAGGACATGGTCAGAAAGGCAGGGAGTAAGAGAGAAGTCTGAGAGGAGATGAAAAGATGCTGGCCTGATGGAGACGCAGGAATTCCTCTGATGGTGAGATCAGGGGAAACAGTTCCGGCAGGGAGCCAAATACTGGAATTTAAGAGAATACTGCAGTGTGGACAATGGCAGAGGTGTCGGATTTTTCAAAAGAAGCATGGGGACATTTAAGAAAGGTTCTCATATCATTGTGTAAATAGGCAAGATGTGAGACGAAGCTGGCAGAGTGGAGGCAGGTAGTTAATTAAAACCAAGGTGATATCAAATAGATGGTATTCAAACAGATGGCAAAAGTTCGAATACAGAAAGTACACAGAAAAAAGTTGCTCTTCCTTACCTCCCGGCTACCCTCTCCCCCTCCTTCAAAGGGGACTGTCACCATTGTCACCGAGCACACTGTGTATGTTATTACAAAAGCTCTCCTGACGAGAGCAGCAGATACATATAACCATAGGGCTCCCACGTTTGTCCTTTCTACACATATTTTTCATATTTTTGATGTCTGGGCTCCAGGTACAAAGGTTCAAACTTAGGATCCCCCTCAGTTCATGACTGCCCATTCATCACTGGTCTGTATAGAGGGTCTTCGTGCTTTTTTATTCTTTTTTCCACCATTCTGTCCTTGTGACCACCTGCTCCAGGGACTTTGATACATGGTCTTGGGTTTTTATGCACACTTGTATGACACTCAGCATTGTTTGACATCAATGTAAATGATACCCGTTCCTCCATAGTTTATTTATGGACAATGAACTATGCAGTGTGTGCATATTAGTTTGTTCATTTAGCAGTTTCATAAGAGTTCTACAGAAAGAATCACTACAGTTTGCTTAATGATGATAGCTGGCTTTCAGCGCCACACACTATAATGAAAACTGTTGTCGTAATTTTCATTTCAGTTTCCTTATAGACTTGCATGAGAATTTCACAGGGATATCTCCCCAGGGCTGGGATGCCTGCTTGTTCATAGATACATATATTCGGAGTGTTTTCCCAAATGGTAGCTTCGGCTTATTCTCTCTGCTGAAGCACACTGTTCCTGTCTAAACATCTCTTACCAATATTTGAAATACCAAGCATACAGAGTTGTTTTATTTTATTTTTCTCTGGTTACTAGAGAATTGAACATTTCTTCCCATTCTTATTTGCCCAAACCTTGAAAAGCTAAAGGAAAGCTATGATGCATTTATTATCTTACATGTGGATTTTATATATTTAATTCTTCCCGCCAAGTTTTGTTGAAGGAACTGCTGCTATTTGCACTCTACAGATGAGGAAGCCAAGGTTTAGATCATCTTATGTCACTGGTTCAAGTTCACATAGACCCTCTTCTGTCCCCTGGCCTGCCTGATCCAAAGCTCCAGTGATTAATGTAGTCCTCTATCCTTGGTACTATAATGGTTAGTGGGAGGTTCAACTGGATTTTTTTTTCTTGCAGAAGAAGAGGATTAGAAGGGAGAAAGTGGTGTAACATAACTATTGGTTTCCTGTAAATGAGACAGGAATTTTAGAGAAAAGAGAGATTGAAAAATTAGCTGAGAATCACTTGCTTTTGAATTAACAGCTTTTCGCATACAGAGAATTGTGTCTGCCTAACACAGGAGACTTTGTATGTGTTCATTACATAATTCTTATGGAGTCTGGAAAAGTACATACTAGCATTCTCATCTTATCAGTAAGGAAAGTTAGGATTAGGGTTGATCCAGATCAGTGAAAAGGCTGGAGAGCTGGGTCAGTGGTCAAAAGTGAGTTTGCAGTTCTTTCAGAGGATGAGAGTTCAGTTTCTAGCACCCTTGTCAGGCATCCCCAGGAGATCTGATACCTACTTTTGGCCTCTGAGGGGACACATGCACACACACACAAACACACACACACACACATACACACACACACTAAAGTAAATCTTGAAAACAATGACTAAAATACTTGGTGGTAACAGCTGATCTGTGAAGTCAGGTTACTTAAACCTAAAGCAAGTTCTTAAATTAATTTATTTCAGGATTAAGAGGAAAATATCAGATTTTATTCCAAAGTCATGTTTATGAGGCATTTAAGTCATGAAAAATACATAATATATACATGAAAAAAATGGGGTAAAACTGGACATAAAACTGAAACGACGGAGAGAATATCAATCTCTGTTTTCTCATAGGCCTTTAATAGGTTATTCTGTATTGGTACAAATGACTTTACCGGGAGACCAGCACTGGGGATTGGCTTAAAAATAGGCTGTCAGATTACTAGACAAAAGCTATTGCAGTACCAGGTAGCTTTAGTCATTTCTTTATATAAAATGCATGGAGGTTCTGTACTGCCATCTCCTCCATCTGGCTCTGTTGCTGGGGTCTTGGGTCTCTTGGGCCAGCCTTCTAATGGAGCTGGGTGACTGCACACTAATTCATCTCACACACTGGTTGACATTTATAGGAAACTTAAGCAAACCTTTGGCCCAGTTGAAAAATCTCAGTAGAAAATGTTACTTAAATATATAGTTAAGAAGAAAAGTAGCGCAAATGAGGGATAGATACAGATAGCAACCTGGGCAAGGCAGCTGCAGGACGGTGAGGCTGGCTCTGCTGCATATGAAGAAGAAATCAGATGACTTCAGGCAACACTGTTAAGATGTTGAGAGGAGAGGCCACCAGGACCTTTGCTTAAAGAACAGATGATGTCTGTAGACCTAAACTTAAGGCCATACTTCATGATTCTTTTGACTGACTCAGACGAAATTGCAAATGGGAAGAAAACAAGGCCTATGAAGGGCAGAAGGATCATAGCTGTAGTCAGCAAAAGGGAGATGTTAATTACAACTGAAGCCTGTCTCCAAGACATGAGGTATTTGAACAAGTGAAATGTTTGCATAGTGCAATCTGTAGATAAAAATGAAAGATAATAAATAGTGGTGCAGTGTTTTGGAAGTCAACCAGCTCCAGCTTTAATCAGCTAAATGTCTCATTTGGAAGAGTACAGGAGAAGGGGGGCTGGCTTTCTTTCCTGGGTCTAAGCAATTTCATAGCATCTTTAAAGCTCCCCTTCCTTTCTATTCTCTTCTTGCCCTTCCTTATAATTTTTTTTTTAACTTTAAAAGGTACTTTCATTAGCCTGGGGAGATGGCCCAGTAGACAAAGCACTTGGCATGCCAGTGTGAGGACCAGAGTTCAAATCCCCAGCACCCACATAAATGCTGAGCAAGCAGAGTAGTCTGCCTGTAATCTCAGAGTTCAGGAGGCCAGAGACAAGGGATTTATCCCAGGCGAGCTGACTAGATGAACTAGTAGAACCACCCACCTAGGCAAATTCAGTAAGACCCAGTCTCATTCAAAAATGTTGACAGCAATCAAAAAAAACATCCAACATTGACTTCTGGTCTGCACATGCATGTATATACACGTATGTCCTCATATATGGAAACATGCACACACACAGGCACACCACACACATACACACACAAAAAGAATATTTGCAGTCACTAGTTCCAAATTAAGCCAGCTTCCTATGTGTTATATGCACAGAGAGGATTCCTGAGCTCTACATATATTAAATAGCAACTTTAGTTAACATGGGTGGAAACAAGACTCAAACCCTCTCCTTTACCCTTGCTTTAGGCTCTTTGTGCTAGGAATTAGGAACTAGAGAAGAGATTGTAGAGTAATGAAACTTCTGTTCAGTAGAGAGAAGGAAGCAGACCAAAATGATGTTTTGTGGCAGGTGCTATAATTAGAGGAATATGCTGTGTGGAGCACAGAGGAAAGAATGGTTGTTTCTACTTGAGGGGAAAATAGCGTGGATATCAAGAGAGCTATAAAATCTTAGAAGTTAGAATTATGGGTAAAGAGAGAACGACCGAGCAGACACAACTCCAGGGAAGAAGGATGAAGCAGTTTCAAAATCCAGTGTGTGTGTGTGTGTGTGTGTGTGTGTGTGTGTGTGTGTTCCCATTTAGCATTTCAAACACACGTAGGAGTGAGTGATTACAACTCTTGTCTTTGGGTCATTTGCCTGCCTTTGAATCCCAGCTTCACTGCTCACAGGAATGCGACTTGGAAAGGGGATTGATCCTTCTGTGCCTTGGTATTCTGATCTGTAAAAGATGCTAATGGCAACTATTTTACAGGATTATGGATGTTAAAATTAATATTGACTTTAAAAGTGACTTAAAGACTTAAAAAATGGTGCTTGGCTTATTCTAAGCTGCTGTGATTATGAGTTTAGTCAGTAATATAATTATGGAAATGCAAGGCAATTTTGACTACATTTTTAAAGTAATTTTACTATGGCTAGCTTCTTAATGGAATGAGATCATACCCATTGTTATTAACAAGTGCCTAAGTGGCTATATATCTCCAAAGTCATACAACTGCTAAAAATTAAAGATAAAAGTAAAATTTATAATACTTTCTAAAAAGTAAGCATTAATCCTATGAGGTATGCTTGTTGCATAAACCATTTAACTTCTGATGTAACTGTGAACCTTGACATATCCAACCAAAAAAATAAGTGCATATCTACACCAGACATAGAGTTCACGTCTGTCAACAGCATTGCTTTGGACACAGGATTATACATGTAGAAAGTGGCTCTCCTACAACCATGTCTTGAATCTTGCAGGGCTTTCCAGAGTGAGGTGTGTTCTTTCTTGGCGTTCTCTTTGACCACATTCTTCACTATCACTTGTTTACTTTGGCTTGTCATTGCTTGTAGAATTCTGTGTATGTGGGAATGATTACTGCACATCTACATTTTATAATATTATCAACACCTTGAAACCAGGGAAAAATGAAATATCTGAAGTTCTTCTAACATGTATAATGTCTTTGTATCATAAACTTATGATAAATTTTGTAATTTTCATACATCAGATTTTGAAAATTACATGATCCACATGGTTTCACTTTTTAGAAATCATTTTCTCAGGTAGATGTTACTAAATATCTAATATCCAGGAAGATGGTTTTTCATGGCTAGTTAGTGAAGATTTGGTATAGAGAAACAGGATAGGTAAAAATACAAACAGGGTTTCACTATTAGTGATTAATGTTCGTGCAGTTTTCTATTAATATGTAGTGGTTTTAGGATTAGAAGTAGTTTAAAGTAAAAAAATGTATGAAATGACATTAATGAAGCATTAAAAATAATTATAATGTGTCTTTAGGAATACATATTTTACGGAAGATTTCTTATTGAATTTTCACACACAAAGTAACATGATAGGAGTTACAATTATTCATATTTTTATATAAAGCAACTGAAAGCTAGAACAGCTGTTTAAGTTCTTGTATGGCAGGGCTCTGACCTGAAGGAGGGCAACACCTTTCCTGCCCTGTGTTTGCATATCTTGAGGTGCGTGCAGGCACATGTGTATCACATGTTGAGGCTGGAGATCATCTTCTAGCATCTTCAGTTGCTCTCCACTTTATTTTTGAAACAAACTTTCTTGCTGAACCTGGATCTCATCAACTCAGCCAGACCGGCTGGCCAGTGAGCCCCAGCAGTCCTCTTGCCTGGCTTTCCCTAATACAGGGAGGCACTGCTCTGCCTGGCTTTTTTATGTAGAAACTCAGGTCCTCATGTTTAAGCTCAAGAACTTTGCTAACTGGGTCATCCCTGCAGTCCAACATAGTTCTTAATATTCTGTGGAAAAACCTCCTAAAAGAGCTATCCACTCCTCAAAGAAGACAAAGTCTGTCTAGGTTCCAAAGGAAACTTAATATGTGGAAGAAAAGGTCCTGAACATCTTGACTGAAAATATCCCAGCAATAACCTCAAGTGACTAAAACTATTTCCCATGCTGAACATATGCCAGAATCTCCAATTATGCTGCCAGTCATATGGCAAAAGTGATTTTCCTTTGGGCAGTAAACTAAGTGAGTGCAATCGAGTAAGTCACATTTTTGACCTAATTATTTATAATTATTATATAGCCAAAATACCCAGAGAAATACATAGACACAGAGAACATGACTTTGGTTCTGTCTGGTTTGGAGATGGTTTGTCCAAATTGGGCTTTGACAGTGGGCTTAATCTCTGACAGTCCCACACTAATGAGCTATGAATATCTGACAAATAGATAATGTGCTCTTCCCTTAGGATGTTAAGGGGAATTCCTATATAGAAGTTTGTCCCATTTTAAAATTGCTGATGGGACATCAAGGGTAACTGAGGTGGAAAAGGGAGCAGGATGTAAGGACTTATGATCAGAGATAAATGGTGGCCAAGGCTGGTCCTGCGATTTCTTACTCTGAGTGAACTCTTGTTCTTTCAGCGTTCCCCAGGACGTCGCCACTACCTGATACAGTCAGTTTAAATATTTAGAATTGAGTTCTAACACACTAATGGGATTCAGAGAAAATCTGTTTCTTGTCTTTAACTTGCTAGTTAACTGTAGTCTTGTCATTTCTGAGACAACAATCTCTGATCAACACACAGAACAGATACAGTGTCCACTCCACCAGGCACCATTTTCTTAGACATAGCTCGGACAGCCTTTGGATCAGTGACTGGATGTGGTCCTTCGCTTTGGGGAGGAACAAAAGGAGAAGTGTCTGAGGACTACACGATCTCTTTCTACTTAAAAATGCTAACATCAGGTGTCCCCTTCCTGTGCCTGTGGTGAAGCCTGTGTTCTTCTATCCCCTCTAATGGAGTTAATCGAAGTTTTCCTTGGATTGGAAGATTTACCTTTCCACAGAGGTTTTTCATATACGCTTTATTTCTTCATCTCTCAACCCCCTGTGTATACGAACCTTTATGTTTCCCGGCACCCCCTTCTTCGCTTTCATTTTACCCGGATTTTATGAGGTCCCCTCCCTTAATGTGTCCACCTTTAATGGCCCCTTTCTAGTTTCCTGGCTTCCACATGTACTCCAGGTTAAATATACACAAAGGATTCAAAACTAGGATCCACATACGGGAGAAAATATGCAGTGTTTATCTTTCTGTGCCTGAGTGACCTTACTCAGTTTAATTTTTTGCAGTTTCATTCACTTATTGACAAATTTCATCACTTAATTTTTCTTTACAAATGATGAATATTCCACTATGTGTATGTACCACATCTTCCTTATCCTAAATTCACCAAGATGTCCATCAATTGATGAATGATCACTATATGTTTTATAAGTTTATGAAGCTTTCAAAGAACCAAAATATTATGTTTAGACTGATTACTACTGGGTGAGGGAGAGTAGATCTTCTTATGATCCCTCGATAGACTGACTAGACTCCAGTGGATGAGTTTGTACCAGAGGACATCTGGGTACAAATGCTTGACTAGGTAGGACTTAACATGTATGGCAACATGCTTGATTCTGGCAGGGGATTGGGAGTAGGAAATGCATAGCGGAGGTGCTCTAAACTTGATTAAGACCTGCTTTGTGGAATGTACAAAAGCTCAGTAGAGATTTTTAAAAATCAAAATATCATTATTAATTTTTTTGTTCTTGTTGATACAGAGTCTCCTTGTAGCCTCAGCTGGCCTGGAACTTACAGAGATCCACCTGCCTCTGCCTCCCGAGTGCTGGGATTAAAATCGTGTGCCACCACACCCGGCTCCCAAATAATTATTTTAAAAGTGTTATTAGTTTCAAAACATTGGGGCCAATAGTGAAATGGAGGCCAGCTTGATCTTTGTAGCGAGTTTCAGGCCAGCTGAGACTACTGGGAGACCCTGTCCCAAGAACAACAACAAACAACAGCAACAGGCTGTATTCAATTTTATTTTATGCAAATGCATATGCGGATTTGCCTGCCTGAATGTATGTTTGCCACGTGCATACCTGGTGTCTATGGAGGCCAGAAGATTTCAAACTGAAATTCCCTGAAACTGGAATTACAGAAGATTGCAAACTAGCGCATGGGTGCCAGGAACTAAGCCCTGGTGCTCTGCAAGAGCGTCAAGTGCTCTTAAATGCAGAACAATCTCTCCAGCCCCTCTTCCTTTCTTTTCAGTATCATCTACCACTTCATTGCATTGAGCCTCCTTTGCTTTTCTTACAGATTCTTGGGTTGGAACCTTGGTTTACTGATTTTCACAATCCGGTGTACAATTATGAAGTAAGTAAAGTTGATGTCCTGGGTTTTCCTCTGTGGTGTCCCATGCCATCTTCTCTCATTTCCCATCTTTGTGTATATTGGTTATTTATGATAGAGAATTTCATTCTCTAGGTCGATTTAAACTTTAGAAAACTTAGATTGTTAATTCCAGTTGCATTAAGTAATTATGTATCCAGAGATGGGATCAAAATTACTTCAGAGTCACATGTTAATGCTGTGGTCAATGGTGACTAAATGCAGGGGTGCTTTTCAGAAGCTGTGTCCCTCCTTCCACAGTGTAGGAGGACGGCGATTTCTTCCCATCCTCACAAACACTAGGCGTTTTGTACCTTTTTCATTGTAGAATTCTAAGAGGCTGTGAAGTTATCTTTGTGGCTTTGACTTGAGTTTTACAGTAAATAATTTCACCGAGTATTATTTCATGTGCATATCTGCCAAGTCTGCTGAGAAATGACCATTCCATTTATTTGGCCACTTTGAATTAAATTATTTGCTCTTTCTTTATTGAATTGCAAATTTCTTTATATATGCCCTATTAAACAATTGATTTTCATGGCCTCTCATTTTGGGCATTGTGTTTTCAGTTTTCTTATTTTATTATAGATTCTTTGGTAATTTCATACATGAATACAATGTATTTAGATCAATATCCAGCCCTTGCACTCCCAGCCTCTCCAAGACTCCCCCACCCTCCTTGCCTTCAGATTTTTGGAAGTACAAAGGCTGCAATTTTGGTGAAATTGAATTTTTTCTTTTTTCATTTCTGCTTTTACTTTTATATTTGAGAAACTATTGTATCACTTCATCAAATGTTTTTTCCAACAATATAATATTTTGGTTCCTGCATTTAGATCTTTGATCTTTTCGAGCTAATTTTTGTACATGGTTTAAGTAATTTAACCATATTGCTTCATGTTTATCTTACTACCATTTATTGAAAGGACTGTTTCTTCTTTCAATAAATTGTTGTGGTGTTTTGTTGATAATTCTAATCATTTTTACACTTTCAAAGTTGTTGCAATAATATATGCCAATCTTTGCTCTCTGATATTTACTCAGAAAACTGTAATGATGGGAGGATTTTCCCATAATCCTCCCAATGTTTTAACTTCCTAGGTAATGAAAAAAGCAACACCTGAGAAGGTACTCTGGTTTAAAATTTTCTCCAAAAGTTTGTGTGTTGTAAATTGGCCTCCCAGTGGCAGTATTAGGAGATGTGGTTTAGGGAGAGGTGTTAGGATCATGGGATGGAGAACTCAGGAATGGACAAATTCCATCTCCAGAGACAGAGTGAGCTCTTTTTCTCAGGGAATGCTAGTTTCTGAGACAGCAGGTTGCTGTAAAGCAAGCTTACCCTCAGGTTTGCCTCTTCTACACATTCTTACTTTCCTTCCACTTTCTACCAGGAGACCCTCCCACCCCAGAAAGCTGAGCAGACAGTGATTCAGTGCTCTTGAACTTCCCAGCCTCCACAGCTATGAGCCCACATAAAACCTTCCTTTCTCTATTATCCACTTTCAGATTTTCTGGGATAGAAACGGACGATGGATTAAGACAAAAGCAGGCTTTGTAATGCTGTTATCCAACTCTGTCATGTAAGAATTAGAGGTGTTCAAAATATAAAAGCAGCAGTTATCAAACAACTTAGGTCTTTAGACACAGACACTGAATGGTTGGGCAAAAGAATGAACCAAATGCTTCTTCAAGGTCTGAAGGAAGATGCAGTTTTTATCACCACTGTGAAAAATACCCATACTTCAGTCTTCAGTGCTGTTTAGAGCCATAATTCTATACTTTCTACTTAGAGCTATGAAGCTTCGTTTCTTTGGGGGCCATTTTGGCACCAGAGCAGCAGAACAGCAGTAGTCAGTCTGAGTACCCTCTGCTGTTGTTAGGTCTGGGCCCTACGGCATCTTCTCAGTCTTTCTTGCTTTGATAGTTTTAGACTGGATTATTGGATCGTTGTTCCTGCAGCAAAGTACAGGATGCTCAGGTGAATGCCAGCTCAGCATTTATTGAACCCTTACTCAATGCAAACACTTTGGAAGACAGATCTCATTTAATTTTCACAAAAGTCATTTAAGTTAGATTCTCTTGAAATCTTTACCTGATGCTTTACTCTCTAAATCCTACCCTATCAAAACCCCACATTTCTCGATGTCCTTTGCATGTGTCCCTTAATTTGCAAAATAAATTCATTTGCTAGAGAAGGAAAATTCATCTCTTTTAATTTCAAAATCACACTGCTAGTTAGTGACGGAAGTAGGGTTTTGTTGCAAGTCTGCTTACTTTGTTTTTCTAATCTTTTTGTTTTTTTTTTTTCCCAAAACAAATTTCACACATCTAAGGAAAGAAATTGTAATATAAGCACATATGTATTATTTTTAACATTGACCTTAGATAGGTGATTTTCAGTAGGTGTTCAATCAATCCAGTACTTTTTGTTCTTTTTAGTTTTCTATGTGTACTGGGGTTCTGTTTTCTCAATTTGAACTTTAATGTACCTTCCTATGTGAGAAGATTAATCTTTTTATTTTATTTATTATTTTTGGTTTATGAATATGAATATATTATCTGAATGTCTGTAAGTGCATCCATGTCGTTCAATGTATGTGAAAGTCAGAAGAGAGCATAGGATTCCTTAGAACTGGAGTTACAGTTGTTAGCCACCATGTGGGGTCTGGGATTCAAACCTGTGTTCTCTGTAAAAGCAACCAGTGCTCTTAACCTCTGAGCCATCTCTCCAGCCCTGTGAGGATTAGTCTCAGTGATCAACTTGATGGGATTTAAAATCACCCTGGAAAGAAATCTCTGAGCATGTCTATGAAGGGTTATTTAGATGATGTCAACCGAGTCCCACCCTAAATGCATGCAGTGTAGCCCCATGGGCTAGGGTTTTGGAATGCATAAAAAGGAATAAAGATGGCCAGGTGTGGCAAAGAGGCAGAGGCAGGTAAATTTCTGTGAGTTCAAGGCCAGCCTGTTCCATACAGAGAGACCCAGTCAAGAAAGAAGGATAGGGGAGGAGGGAGGAGAGAGAGAGAGAGAGAGAGAGAGAGAGAGAGAGAGAGAGAGAGAGAGAGAGGAGAGAGAGAGAGAGAGAGATGTTCTTTGCTTCCTGACTGTGAACACAATGCTGCCTCCCCCACCCTCCCTGCGGGATGGACCACATCTCCTGGAACTGTGAGCCAAAACAAACCCTTCCTTCCTTGAGTCTCTTTTACAGGTAGTTGTCACAGCAACGAGACATGTAACTAATACACTGTTCTTTTTCATGTTTTCCTGTCATTTTAGAAATACATATTTGAAACATTTATCATTATAACTTTATTATTAGTGGGTGTGCTGTACATGCTGAAATGCATATATGGAGGTCCGAGGACAACTTTGTGGACTTAGTTCCCTCTTCCCACATTCACATGGAATCTGGGGATTGAACTCAGGTCCTCAAGCTTGAGCGACAAGGGCTTTAGACACTGAACCATCTCCCAGTCCAGTGCTGTTTTCTTTATTGTTCTGTATAAATTGCTTCATCTAGATGCCAATCACTTAGACAATCTGCATAAAATACTCAACTACATATATGAGTGGGTAAATGATAACCCATAACCCTAGATTCTGGAATAAATCTTCTCTACCAAGTGAGACTTTTTCGGGAAAACTGACCACATTCAACATGTTAAATGTTGCATATCAGAGAGTGTTGATAAGATCTGTTGTTTCAGAATTCTATGCTTTGGATTTGGGTGCCTGGGACAGCAACACGGCAACAGCTGTAAGGAAACCATTTGTTAAGGCCTGATGGTTTTCTGCCTCCAGTGTGTGTGATAAATGCATGTTAAATCACCTCAGATGCAAAACAGCCTACTTCCTGCCCTTTATATGATTTTGTGAGCTGACAAATAACATTATTGCTGCGCCTCTTCCCATGTTCCCAGTGAAGTGTAAGGCAAACAGGTTCCACTCTTAGAGGAGTTAAAATGATTGTTGTAGGGGCCAGTAAGATGGCTCAACTAGTAAAGGTGCTTGCTGTCAAACCTATTGGCCTGTTCTATCCCTGGCATCCACGTGTGGAAGGGAAGTACATACTCCAGCAAGCTGTTCTCTGATTTTCATACCTACATTATGTGTGCGTTTGCACCCTACCCCCACCCCCACATAAATATACTAAAAGCAAAATAAAATGAATGCAATTGTGATGAGACATTTTGTACATATACCGAGGGCTGAGAGTGGAAACATGGATATAAGCTTTTCAAATTTTATTTCCCTGCCCCAGAAGAATTTGAAACAAGCCATCAGGCATATCGCATGATCTTATCTGTTTTAAAGCTTACATGCTATTTTGGGGGACCCTTTATAATTGAATTTGGAGATGTCCATTCAATATATTTTGGTCATACACATATTTTGCAGTGGTAGTTATAGATGTGTAAATGCCACGTGTTGCCAAGATGTGATGAGAGAGGAAGATGAAAGGGTGAAGTGTAAACATTGGAAAGATTCACATTTGGGTCTGGGAGATGTGGCTGGCAAAAGGGACGAAGAGCTGAACTGGGGTTTGGAGTGATCACTTTGACTGGAGGATTAAAGAGGGGAAGATGGTGCTGACTAGTCTAAAAGTCCCTTTGTTTCTGAGATGGAATAGTGGTTGCTGTGGGTTTAGGGTGAGGAGGAAAGTTACTAATCAATGCATGTGCAGTTTCAATTAAGCAAGATGAATAAGCCCCAGAGATCCATTGTATACATTATGCCCCAAGTCAGTAGTAGCATATTGTACATTTAAACACTTAAGAGAGTGTATCACAGGTACTGTGCTTACCCAAATACAGAGCTATAAATACATATGATAAACATTAAATTTTTAAATTCATTGAGTGTTGTGGAACGATTATGTAAACCTGCCTACATGGTAAAAGCAACATACAGTCAACTCCCCCACAGTCCATCTCCATAAGAAAGTGCCTGTGTCCTTTATGTGTTTTGTTTTTGCATTTTAAATAGCATAGGGGGGGCAGTTGGCTTACATTTATTTTTTGCCCTATTTAGAAACTACTGCTAAGGTGTTCCAAGTCCTTTTGAATCCCTGCTGCTGCTGGGGTTCCAGTGGGACATCTCAGAGCAGCAGAAGGATGAGTTGAAGGGTGGGAAGTTGAATAGAAGCTCAGCTTCCCACCTGGCTGCAAACCCCGTTCCATCTGTCGGTTGTTCCGGGTGGCTAATGAGTCCAGCAGTTCAAAGAGCTACTCTGAGATAGTTCTGAGCATTTTTTTTTAACTCTCCAGGGATCTGATATTTCTGGACATGGAGAGAAGACTACAGGCAAATGATACTCAGCTTATGGCAGGTATATGGGATTGGCATCCTCAGGGTTACAAGCTGTGCTGCTATGCGGGAATTTGAAAAGGAATGCTGTGTTCATTTTACCATCTTATTGTTCATGACCCATCTGTGTAAAGTTTGAAACGATGTTTATACATTTAAAACCCAGTCAGGCACTGAAATTAATGTACGGTGGAATTTCAGTAAGTGCACAGATAATAAGACAAAGTGCTTATGGGGTAAGTCTGACAAGAACATAACATCAGAATGGGAAAATGATTAGCGTATCATATTCAAGAAGGCCCCTCTCTGAAGGACCGGGAAGCCTAAGCTGATGTGTGTGCTCATTCAAAACTCACTTTACAGTTACATTTTAAGGTTGGTATATCAGAAGTCTATGTCAACTGCATGATCCAGTCAGATGAGCACAAAAGATCCCTATGTTTTCTGGGACTCTGTGGAAAACTACACATTGATGTCTTCATCTCTGTGGTCTAGGAATCTAGGCTCTGTTTAGTTGTGTCCTTAGCGTGGGGCTCTACCATATGCTGCAATACAAAGGTGAGATGAGCTGTTTTCAGATGAAGGCTTGACTGGTCTAAACTCAGGACTACCCAGGTTGTTAACAGAATTCTTTGATGCTGTCAGATTTAAGTCATCAATTTCTTCTGTTTTATTTCTTGTTGTTGTTGCTGACTTTTTGTCTCTTGGATATGTACATGTTTTATCACCTCTCACAGCGTGGTTTTTAGTCCCCAATCTACCTGTTCATTCTCCATTAGCAGGAGCAGCCCAGGACCTGCAGCTTTGTGCTCCTGACCTCCTCTTTCTTTCTTTCTGTGCTTCTAGTGTTCAGTCTAGGCTTTATCCCTTATTTTCATCCTTAATCCTGTACCTTAAATTTCTTAACTGATCTTAATTTACATTCTGAAGGATTTTGACTCGGGTTTATCTTCTTTCTCTTCTGGGAGCACAGCTTGGTCTTAAATATGCCATCGACTTGCTTGTTAATCCTTTAGGAGTTATTAATATATAGGTAGTAGGATGTTCTGCTCACAGGATTATTACAAGGATGAGACAGTGTGTGGAAAACCCATTCACATGTTGTGTGCTCTGTGATTGCTAAATTCCCATACTTTCCCTCTATTACTCACTTGTACAAAAGAGATCTTGCTTGAGGTCGAGAGTAGCTTATTTCACCGTTTTTCAAATGCCAAGTCTTGAATAAACTCCAATAGTGCTACCTTGTGACAATCTTGGGGAGCCACTCACTGTGATCAATAAATGTAAACTCCGGTGACAGTGGCTATACCAACACAAGTGGGACCAGTGTGGAGTCGAGCTAGAGAGTTCTATGATTCACTGCTCCGTTTCCTTCTCTGTGCGAGTAGTTACTTAGACTTCATTGTCTTCATTTTCATTGCAGTTAAATGTGACCATAACACCAAGTTCTAACTCACTGACTATGAATAGGACTGACATATGTATCTTCTCATCCTGTGGTTTAAACATCTTACAAATTCCGTGATCTTTTTCTTTCATCATATTTCCAAATAGAGGAAGCGTCAAGAAGAAACAAGAGAGTTACAGGATGGAAAGTCAGGTCCCTCAGTGACTACTTCGTAGAGTCGTATGCTATCCACTGGCCTTAGATAGTGACTTTACCAGAAATGGACAGTGTGTTAACTGACGTCCTAATACAAATGTATTTTTACACATTCTAATTTAAAGACCTTTGAGCAGACTCTCACTTCAAGATAATTTTAGTAGAAATTGCTAAAACGTCCAGAACGATGTATTCATTTCCCAAGTGTGATTGTTACTTTCCCCGCAGCATCTTTTAAGATGAAATTGCCCTTTAAAGAGAGAATACAGAATATAGAATCCTTAACATAAACTTGTGCCCAGTGAGAGAGGTGGACTAATTATACCTGAGGGATAAGGTAGGGAGGAAGGGGGACAGTGGGACAGAAGTGCCATAGATGTGAACTTGTTTCACAGATGCTTGTTAAAGATTTAGAAAATGGCACTAGCTGAGCCGGGCTTGTAAAAAGAGAATTCTGGACCTCGGTTTGTATGTGTGATTGCTTCGGAAACGAAGCAGCCTCTCAGATGAAGTGTATGAGTGTCAGTCGTAGTGCTCTGTCCTTTACACTTATTTTGGGGATACTGGTGTTGACGGTCCAGCTCGGGTCCTTGTGCATGCTGAGGTCACTCTGCTGCTGACCTGCATCCCCATGCACTGCTGTGTTTTTCCTCTAGGATCTGTGGTTAAATCACTGTGTCTTTCCACTCAGGCCATCTTAGCATTAAAGAAATTGCTACAGCCCGAGGCGTTTCATAGTGTTTCAGCGAATCCTCTCAAAGACACTGTGACAAGACACCATTAACCCCATTTAACACAAACTCATCCTTCAGCTCTCAGTTCAATTACCTGGAAAATTGATCTGATTCTCTATATTAGATCATCTTTTCTTATTAGTGACTCCGAGGGGCATGCCTCTCATCTGTCCAGGACCTGATTATACTCACAGAACTGTTTAATTTACTCTTCTCTTCTTTACCATACTGGGAACTCCATGAGGAGAAAGATCAAGACTGATTTTCCCTTTTGAAATCCATCTATGGGATTAGGTCAGTTGGTGCTTGGGAAGTTCCGCATCTCTCAGTGGATGGGTGTAAGCTCCATGGTCCAGGATGGGGACTGGGCTTAGGTCTGGGTTAGGCTCACAGGAGCTGGGGAAATTCTACATCCCCAGCAGCTTTGGTGAAAACTATAGATCCAGAGTGGGGACTAGACATATACGACTCTGGCTAAGGCTCACAGGTGTGTAGAGAGTTTCACAATTCACAGCAAAAGCTACAGACCCAAGCAGGATATACTTGCTGACATGAGACCTGACTCTCAGAGAGGAAGACTCAGAAATAGACTCTCACCTTAAATACCAGTCACGCAGAGGGAAAGAGCACTTCAGCTTTACTGTAACGTAGACCTCCACTTAGCATCACAGAAGCCACCACTGAAGGAAAAAGAAAGGGAGTTGAATTTTAAAAATGAAAAATGAAAAAGCAAAAATCTCAACCCCAGAACCAACTCCAAGTGAGCAAGTCTCATTGCAGAAACAGAAGCACCACGAAAAACCAAGACAACACATCTCCACAGGGTGCTAATCTGACAATAATGGTAGCTGATGAAAACCATTTGGAGGAACTTCCAGACAAAGAATTCAAAAGGATAACTTAAACTGTGTTCAAACAACTCAAAAAAGAGATGAATATACTCCAAAAAGATGAGAGCAGGACAGAGAGAGAGAGAGAGAGAGAGAGAGAGAGAGAGAGAGAGAGAGGATTAAAATTGGTCAATTCAAGATATGAGAATAGATACAATTGCTGAAGAAAACCTAAACTGAAATGATGCTGGAAACGGAAAAAAGAAATTATGGGTCAAGCTCCTTGATGAATATAGACATAAAATTCTCAGTAAAATGCTTACAAACTACATTCAAGAACATGTCCAAAAGAGCATCCGCTATGATCAAGTCGACTTCATCGCCAGGATGCAGGGATGATGTAACGTATGCAAATCAATAAACACAATCCACCACATGAATCGACTTACTGGCAGAGAGGGCGTGATCAGAGCAGTAAGTGTAGAAAAGACCTTTGAAGAAATTCCCCCTTCTTGATAAAATTCCTGGAGAATCCAGCTTCACAGGGAACATAGTTCAATACAATGAAGGCAATTTATGGCCAGGTCGCAGGAAATGTCATGCTAAATGGGAACAAACTTGAAGCAGTTCTACTAAAATCAGGAGTAAGATAAGGATGTTCACTTTCTTGACTGCTGTCCTACATAGTTCTTGAAGTCTTAGCTAGAGCAATCAAATAAGTGAAGGACATAAAGGGGATTAAAAACAGGCAAGGAAGATGTCAGACTATCCTGATTTGCAGATGATTTATCTAAAAGATCCTCACAACTCCACCAGAAACCCCTAAAAGCTGATAAGCACATTCAGAAAAGTAGCAGGAAACAAAATTAACACAAAGAAAACAGAAATCTAACTCTGCTTAGCTAGTTAGAATCAGAAGGCCCCATCCCATTGACTGTCCTTGGCCGAGGCCTCTTCCGGCTGCTGCTGTCTGACAGCTCCTCATTAGTCTAGCCTTGTGAGTAAGCAAGTCTCTCCCACTAGGGTCATCATCCCTCTGCTTTGAGACCAGCCCCATTTGCAAAGCTCCGGGGCTCACATTACTCAGCTTGGCAAGTTAGAACCAGCCCACCTGGTCCTCATTGGCCTGCCTTGGGCCTAGGCTGCTTTGCTGTTATGCCTCCCCCGCTCATGAATTCTTCCCCTGGACCTATGAGGCAGAATCTACTCTTTCTTTCATAAATTTCTTTTGGTCATGGCGTTTTGTCACAGCAGCAACAAAAAGCAACATATACAGAAATAAACAAACAATTCTCAAAAGAAGAAATGCAAATGACTGAGAAATGTGTCCTTAAAAAATGTTCTACATGCTTAGCCATCAGGGAGATGCAAATTAAAACTATTTTGAGATTTGATCTTACCTTAGCCAGAATGACTGGGTTAAAGAAAATCATAACAAATACTGTCATGGATGTGGGGAAGGGGGACCACTTTTCACTATTGGTAGGCATGTGCATTGGTGCAATCCCTATGGAAATCAGTGTGGAAATCCCTCAAAAGGTTATACGTAGGTCTTCATGTGATCCAGCTATACAACTCCATGATATATTCTCAAGGGACTCTATATTCTACTGTAGAATCCTCACCCATATTCACTGCTGCTCTTGGAGTACTAGCCAGGAAATAGAGAGAACCTGGATGTCCATCACTGTCGGATGGATAATGGAAAACAGTATACTTACACAATGGACTATGATCCAGCTGTAAAGAGACCCGAGATGATGAAATTCACAAGTGAAGAATGAAGGGGGAAACAACCACTCTACGTAAGGTAACCCAGACCCAGAAAGACAAATGCCACATGTTCTTTTCATAGGTGGTCACCAGCTTTGAATCTTTAGATATGTGTGTTTAAACTGGGGAACCCAAAGAAAGGAAGCAGCTAGTAAGATGCAATGGGAGTGAATTTCAAGGAAAGGAGGATAGAGTGCAGGCAGTATGAAAGGAGAAAGGGGACAATGGAAGAGGAAGGGTTAAATGGGACCTAGAGCAGGATGGCAAGATAGATAATGGAGCATGGGAGAACTAACAGCAAAGCACTTTGAAAATTCTACATGGAAGTCTACCACTGTAGAAGCTTTATAAGTTATATGTGTATATGTTATACACATATACAAATATGTAATATTTATTCTACACATATATAAATTTTAAACACAGTTATCCTATAATTTGAGAACAATGCTTCCTCACAAATACCCTGGGCTATCAAATAAAAAGCCTAGTTCAAGGTACTTACTGTTGAGTTTTTGGCCACGGAGAGACCCCTTCCTAAACAAAAAACAACTATTGCTATTGCTCTTGGTTACTCTCCAGAACTTTGCAGTAAGGTCCTATTGCTGAAGACATGGCATGGTGAACATGGTGAAATCAGGTGGGTACTGACCTGTGTGGGGGTCCTGCTCTGAGGTGCAGGGGTCCCACTCTGGGAGGTGAGGTCAGTGGTGCAGAGTCAGACTCTGGGACATGTGTCTCTCACAGCAAGCCATTTATTGTCTGGTTTAACAAGCTTATATACAGAAAGAGGAAAGGGGGCTTGTTAAGCCCCCTTGTTGAGCAGTTAAGCAAACACACAAAGATGTTTAACACAATCAGGTAGATGAGGAATGTAAAGAGTATGGGGCATGTTGATTACACAAGTGGTCATTGTTCACTTGAGGAAGGAGGTTTATGTACTGTCATAAATCAAGTAGTGCAAGATATTTTCCAACCAAAAAGAGGTCTTTTCTAAAAACAAATAGTGCAGTAGGGTAGGCTTTTAACCCAGCTACCTTCCTTTGCCAGCCTGACAGGAGTTCCAAGACTGCTGTGTTCAGAGTCTCCTCCTTTAGCAAGAAAAGTAGCTGTAGCTTCAAGCCCCAGGCTTAATTCGTTCTAAGAGAAGCCATCTTGGCCTCCAACAGACCTGGAAGTGTCTTACATACTGGTTAGATATCATAGTGCTGGAAGGCTCTGTGTATGCTACTGGGAGAGTAAAGTTATTAAACAGTCTTACCCAGCTTTGAAACCCATGAGCTACAGCAATAACTGGCCTGGCAAGATATCATAACTAGCACAATAACAGCACAAATATTATGAGAGTAACCAATTATGTTTTGCTTGGACTTAAAGCCCACTCCACAAGATGGAATCCATAACTGGACTAAAATCCTGTGGCTGGGTAGGTCCTAGGTCCTATTGGAAAACCTGGCATTATCATGCTGATAAGTGAACATAAGAATACATCATGCCCTATCTTCTCTATAGACCCAAATATTACTGCATCTCTCAACCTTCATTAGAGAAGTTTCTTTTTTCCCTTGATTCAGTCATTCATTTATTTAGAAAATATTGAGTACCTACTATGTCCCTTTTATCCTTTCCTGTTTTTTTGCTTTGTTTAGTCTCTCTCTCTCTCTTTCTCTCTCTCTCTCTGTCTCTCTATTCTTGCATATTCATAGCATGCATGTAAAGGTCAGAGGAAAATGTGTTTGAGTCAGTTCTTCACTTTGGTAATGTGAGTTACCAAAGCAAATTCAGGTCTCCAGGCTTGGCAGCAAACACCTTTATCTGTGCCCACGTGCGTATGAGGGAGTCCGAAGCTGATGTTGGAATCATTCTTGATCATTCTTCCTCTTTATTTATGACTCTCAGGGGATCACCATGGCTTCCACATCTTATAGTTAAAATGCATTAGCTTAGAAGAGGTTATAAAAGAAAAGATGAGTGTTAGGGGTGTAGCTCTGTGCTTAAGCGTGTTTGGCTAGCATGCATAAAATCTTAGCTTTAATCCCCAGCACCCATAAACCAGGAGTGCTGGTACGCAACTGTAATACCAACACTTGGGATGGAGAAACAGGAGGATTAGAAATTCAAGGTCACCCCTGACTAAGAAGCTTCTTTCTGCAGTAGATAGCAATTAATACAGAAACCCATAACTGGTCAGTGTACAGAGAATAACACATTGTGTAGTGTTCAGCTCAAAACAGGACACTATATCACATGCTTACCCTCCAAGACTCTGGGATCATTGTGGAAGACGGGGCATAAAGACTGTAAGAATCAGAGGGACTAGACATCTGAAACAGTATCTGCTGGATATTATAGCACTGTTGCACAAATGAAGTCAAACCAACCAAAATCCTAGCATGGACCAGGGAGGGGTTCATGAAGTCCCATTGCTATCTTCTGGAGCCATTGGCAATTGACAGCTACTGGGATAGGGAGAGTCAGTTTTCTTCAGGGATGCGTGCCCTGAGAGACTACCAGTGCTTCAGTAGATGGTCTCATACTCATGAACATGCAGGCAACGCTGGCTACTTAAAAACAATAAGAAAAGAAAGAGAGTGCACATAAGTGGGGACAAAATAGTGAATGACAGATAGTAGAAGGGTTGGAAGGGAGGGATGGGGAACAGATCGGAACAAAGCACAGTGTCTGCCTACACGAGTATTGAATAAAATATGTTTAAAAATAAAATAAAACCCATTCTATGCAGGACAGCGGTGACTTACAGACAGAAAGTGTGTTGGGTGGATTGGGAGATACCATCTGCTTATCAATTTTCTAATAGTGTAGCAGAAAGGAGGCTGTTTCTCAGCCACAGGGGAGTTGCTTCCATGGAGTTGCAATAGGTTGCATTCTTTCCACCGCAGAGTGCTCACTCCCTCTAATCATGGTGGTGATAAGTGGACATCACGGGGCCCGTGAGAAACCCATCTGGAGCACACTGCTTCCTTAACATTGGGTTCTTTAGTCACTGATGCTTCCCAAGTTTTACAGAGCTGGGTTCCTTTGTTACATTGTCTGACAGGTGAGTTTTTCTTCTCTTTACAACGATTGCAACTACCCATTTTTTATGTGATAATTAATGCTTGTCTTGTGTGAGACTCTAATTTCCATAAAATAAAGACACATTTTGCACAACACACACATACACACACTCCTTTTCTTTAAGCATCTAGTGAAAACAACTCTGATAACTCTGGACATCAAAAAGTAAACCAAATAACTTCTGGAATAAGAATTCTTCATAGATATTTCTCTTGCTATAATCAACTTCAATGTGGGGGCTGCTAATGGTTCTCAGGATATTTTAAAACCCATTACTAGATTTAATGGCTATATGGGGGTTGTGTAGGCGAAGAATGATCACAGGGAAAGTAGAAATGCAGAGTTGATTATAGAGGCTTGGAATTAAACCCAGCATGTGGATGTGGAGAGAGAAGTAAATTACCTGTAATGTCTTAGAATCTAATAATTTCAGATAAAATAAACATTAAGGTTGTATGAAATTTCAAGCTGCAATTTTAAGTTAATATTGTTCATTTAGGGAAGGTTTCCTCTTAGATCTTCAATGATTATAATTTCAATGTCTTTAATCATTATAAAATACATTGAGAGGTATAGGATTATTATGTCATTTTGATATATTAAAGATGGACAAACTCAAACCTAATAAAAATAAGAGGTAGACTGATGTGAACAGAATCCATCAATGTGACTCTCTGTTCCTTTAAGAAAGCAGGCTTGCACTGGATTGATTCCCTGCTTCACACAATCTGAAATGGAGATATTGAAGCAACAGTGTTCTTTACATGGGACAACAGACAGAAAAAGAATGAGATCCATGAAGAAAAGGAAACCTGGAAATAGATGGGGGAGCTATCCATGCAAGACGGTTTCCTGAAGGTGAGTAGTGTCCTGTGGCTTATGGAAATGAACCTCCAATAGTCTCCGCAATCTCATTGAAGTAAAAGTCCAGAGGGGGTGAAGTGAAGTGTCTATAATTCCTAGGAAAAGTAACCAAGGTAATACAGAAGCACATAGAAATAATTCTAGAAGAGTGGATGAAGATTTTGCACATGTGAAAGGTGAGACCCCAAGAAATCAAGTAAGAGCAACTTCCTGAGAAAGGAAATAATTGAAAAATTATAGGTGAATCAGTCCTTCTGGGGTAGGAACAGGGCCCACAGAACAATGATACATTAAAACTGGGTTTAAATCAACCCCAGGAAAAAGTCTATACTGGATCTGTTCTCAAGAAGATTACCAGTAAAATTTTAAATGATAATATAGTTTGTACAGACCATTCCAGAAGCAGTGCTAGTCTCCCTGGGTAATACAATAAAATCCATCATGTGATATTGATGTGGTATGCAGCTCATAATATTCAGATAGAAACAAAAGTTATAGCCACATGCTATAGACTGACTGCTAGTGTTTTCCCAAATTCACACAGTAAAATCTGCCTGCCTACTTGATGTGATGGTGTTAGGAGATAAGACCTTTGTGATAGAATTACATCTAGACAAGAACAAGATGAGAAGTTTCTCCAGCTGAGTTTAGGTCTACCACAAATATAGGGAAACTAAGACAGTGGTGTTGGCCTAAGCACTGGCATATACCTCCAATGAACATGATAGTCACAAAAGTCTTTGTATTTTGGGGGGGAGCCATTTGCCTGCCTTGAACTATGCCCTGGTCTAGGGTTAGGCAGAGGTCAATCTTGTGCACAGAACTGCTGTGGGAGCAGAATGTTTTGCTGGCTTAGAAATTTGAGGGGAAGTTTGTCTTGGGCCCAAGGCTGGGGACCATTGAAAGAAGATGTGGGTGGCTAGAATGGCTCTACCTATGTAAATGCACGCTTGTTTTTGCATTGAGCTCATAACCTGTTGTTTTGTTCCTCATGCAGCTGTTAAGGGTATAAATACACTGAGCAAAATAAAGTCAGGGCCTCAGTATTGACTGACAAGCCATCCCAATTCTATCCTTTCTTTCTCTCTTCATTTCTCAATCCTCACTCCCCCTGTCAGGTACAGTTTGATTCTGCCAGCGGACTCCAGCAATTTTTATAAATATTTATTTATTCCTTGAGAATTATACACACACATATATATATAATAAATATTAAAAAATACTTTTATAGAAATGTTGTGTATTTTATACGGCATTGTAGTCCTCTTCAGACCCTCTTTCCCATTGGCACTTGCTCATAGCCCCCCCTGTGATGAGAGTTCATGCATTCTGTCATTTATGTTAAGCCCTAGTGAGTCAACTTAGTATCTCCTTACATCCTTCAGTGCAAGTTCAGCCACTGAGGTCTAGTCAGCTTATCTAGAGTCACTCTTCCTCACCTAGTAGTAATCAGTTGTATATTTCCAACAGGGTCAAAGTGATCTAATGGAGAGTGTACAATCTTTTCCACAAATGTTTATGTATGATAAGACAAATGCCATCCTTTCCTCAATGCCATTCAAAGATGTACTTTAGGTGGGTTATAAATCTAGAGGCTTATAAATTATTATAAATACTAAAAAAACATAATTCTAGAAGATATAAGAGGACATCTTTATGTAAATGGGCAGGAAAATATTTCTCATACAGGATGCAAAAAATCCAAGCCATAAAAGAATAAAAATTTCCTGCCATAAAATTCAAACTTATTTTGCGAGATATAATAAATAAAACAAAAGACAAGCCAGTCACTTGGGAGCATATTTTACTACAAATATTTGGCAAAGGACATGTATCCAGACCTGTTTGGAAATCATAATTTGTGAAATAGGACCAAAAGTTCAATCAAAGTCAGGAAAAGGTTTCCAGAAAGGGTTTACAAAAGACACACACAAATAGGTAATACACTTATAACTGAAGACAGGCATTGTGGCACACTACTTTCCTTTTTTCTCCTTCTGGAATTTCTATTTTATGCATAATAATCATATGATGTCTCAAAGATCTGGGAAGTTCTATTCATTACTTCTATTTCAATTTATCCTCTGCCTTTTTCCTAAATTTTACTTTATTTCATTTGTGTGGGAATATGTGTTTGATGTGTACATTTGTGTATGCTAGTATGTTTGTCCATGTGTGTGCATGTTGAGGCCAGAAGTTCATGAGAACTCATCAATGTTCATGAGAAATACCAGTTTGTCTTGCAGTGTGTTTGGTTTTGGTATTAGGAAAATGCTGGAATCAGAGAGTAAGGTGGAAAAGGTTCTTTTTCTGTTTCAAGGAATCTATTGAAGAGATAATTTCTTACATAAACATTTAGTAGAATTCACTAGTAAGACCATCTCAGCCTGATTTTTTGAAATATTATTGATTTGATTTATGTAATGAGCCTTGTTCTTGAAAACTGAAAGCCAGGCATGATGCACTAATGATAGGACTAGAGGTCGAGTCCCTCAGTGTGAATATTTATGTGAATCCTTCTCGGAGCTCAGCTGTGTTTAAAGGCTGCTGTAGCTGTAGGTGCCAGATTTGAACTTTCCCTTGTCTTGGTTAGTTGAAATTGTTGGCCTGATAGAATCTGGACTCACCTGGGAAAACCTTCTTAATGAGATGGGTCTGCGGTCATATCTGTAGTAGATTTTCTTGTTAATTGAAGTAGGAAGATCTAGTCCATTGTGGGTAGCACCACTCCCTAGGCTAGGTGACCGCAAACAAGCTAGGGCACATTTATTCTCCTTTATTCTTGATGTGGATGTGATGTTACTAGCTGCTTGAGTTCCTGACTTGACTTCCCCCAATGATGGATGGTGACCTGGTACAGAAAGCCAAATGAACCCGTTCCTCCTCATTTTGCTTTTTACCATGGTACTTTGTAACAGCAACAGAAATGAAGCTAGAATATCTCTTACCCCCTGACCCCCTGCCTATCTTTGTCTCTTCTATAGTCCTTGAGTTTCTCCAAGGAGCTTTTCTTAGAGATCAGTCTTGAAGATTAATAATTTACTGCTATTATACTGGAGTCTTGTCAGTGTGATGGTAAAATGTGAAGGAGAAATATTCTATAATCTTATTAAAGCATAGAGTTGGGGCCAGGGAGATGACTCAGTGGATAATAGCATTTGCTGTACAAGCGTTAAAATCTGAGTTTGAACCAGGCACCCACATAAAAATCTGGATGTTAGGATCTGGAGAGATGATGGCTCAGTGGTTAAGAGAGCTGACTGCTCTTGCAGAGGATCCAGGTTTAGTTCCCAGCTCCCACATGGTGACTAACAACTGTTCATAACTCCAGTTCCAAAGGATCTAATGTCCTCTTCTGACCTCCATGGGCATTGCACAGCATGGGTGCACTTGCATATATGCAGGCAGTATACTCAAACACTTAAAATAAAAAATAATAAACTATTTAAAAAAGCTGGCATGCCTCATGTAGAAAACAGTGGGAGCCAGTTTAAATTTAAAACATGATCCTGGCATAGATATCAGGAATGTATATGCCTACCTTCATACAGCCTGTGTCCTGGTCTCTATGTGTGCCTGTGTGTGGTGGTATGTGCCGGAGTATACTGGATACCTGTCAGTGACTGCCTGCCTAGCAGCCATCATACTGGTGAATAAAGTGTGTGTTAACTGTCCGTGGCTGCTGCTGAACACCTCTTCCTCCTGGCATCCTGTGGCACTCCTCAATCTCATATCGCAGCATTGTGGGGCAGAGAGACAGATCCCAAGAGCTCACTGGTCAACCAGTCTAGCTTGACTGGCAGGCTTCAGGCTTAAGAAAAGACCCTGTCACAAGGGGCAAGGGTAGAGAAAGACAGAGAAGACATCTGATTTCCTGATCTGACCTCTGCATGTGCATGTACCCGCACAGTTCTGTGCATCGCATCAACCCCCGCCCATACACAAAATTTTTCTGTTGTGTGTGTGACCATGAGTTGTGACCTTCACAAGTGTTGTTTAGCTTCTTTTTCCCCACCCTTAGGTGACACTGGAAATCCAGAGGGGTAGGAACTGTACTCTACCTTGTATGTAAAATGGTCTGTGACTTGTGAAGTAGGCTTTCGTATGGGGTGCTATCTTGGTGTATCTTTGAAATAGTTACTTTTCCCTTCTTCCAGAGAAACAAGAATGAATTTTTTTTCTTGGTTCTTTTTTTGTGTTCATGGGGTTTCTACAGGTAAAAAACAACAAAAATGTGGAGGTTTCTCTAAGACCATGGCCATGTTCTCCACACCCAGAAGTTTCTAACTCTCATGCTAGTCCACATTTAGCTTCTGACAACTTCTATTGGATGATGACTCCAGCAGCATCTCAGACTAAGTTGGCCTCTGGAGCAGTTCCTCTGTCCATCTACCTCTCCTGGTGGCTGAGTAGCAATGTGCTTTTTGAGTTCAAGTCTCTCATTAGTCTGCTAACTTGGCTTGCTCCTCCGTTCCAGTGAGGATGGGAGTGTGGACTTCCAGTCACCTTGTATGTTGGACCCTGACCCTGTTCTCATTATTTGCCTCCTGATCCAGTTCCATACTTAATATTACTTAAGAAAATGGTTGATTTTGAATAAATGAGCATAAGTCAAGGCAAAACTTTAAATTAAATTTTAAATTTTGAAACATGAAATTTAATTTTGAAATTTAAGTATAGAAATTCATTAATGAGAAAACATAGAAATAGACTATAGATTTTTAATACTGAGTGATAACATATAATTTGTGAAAAAATATGATAGGAAAGATCATAGAATACATAATTAAGTGAAAACCATAAAGATTTGGTGGCATAATTTGCTCACGTTTGTAAGCACATGTGAGCAATGAAAGTGTGTACAACGTTACTGTAACTGAATAAAATTTGTCTGAGCAATAGTAACAAAGAAAATAGTCATAGGAATTATTTTGAATAGAGACCTGGGGAATTACGGATTCGAAGTTTGATGAAGACTTGATGTTCATGGTATGTCCTTCTGGGATACTTGCTTTAAACACATCATGTTGGATAATACAGATAATAATTACAAATCCCACCTTGTCTACAATTATCTTTAATGTTTTTATATAGCATGCCCATTTGGTCAATGAAACTTGACCCACTGGGCGAGCCTGGTTTTAGAAATGGTAAGTGCCATCAGAGAGAACAGGACTAGTGTTTCCAGATAAAAAGTACAGAGACTGGGTAAGAAGACATTCACACACAGGTACTGAGAGGTTTCAGAGCTTTGTGTTCCCATTGTTAGCTGAAAGGAGTCATGCTTGCCAGTAACAAAGCTATATGGATTGTAGCAGCTGCAGATGGAAGCTAGCTTGTAGCAGTGGGTGTTAAATGGCAAATATAATTGATGAGGAGAGAGGTTTTCCATTGGCTGTTTGTTTATTAGCCTGGCACACTGTCACCAGTTCCTGGTTCTCATTGCTAAGAAGCAACAGGCAGGAATCCCGTCTGATTTTCAAAGTGCCTCTGGAACGTTCTTCTTCACTGACATATCTGGTGATCACTAGTGACA
The DNA here is from genome assembly GCA_035773235.1 of Eospalax fontanierii. Classification (NCBI taxonomy): domain Eukaryota; kingdom Metazoa; phylum Chordata; class Mammalia; order Rodentia; family Spalacidae; genus Eospalax; species Eospalax fontanierii. The sequence goes on along the minus strand of CM069542.1, from coordinate 52,407,683 downwards.
TATTTTTCTCATTTTTTTCACACATTTATTGTAAACAATACCAGAGTCCTAGAAGAACCATAAGAAATATGATAGATCATGAACCATTGTCATAAAAACTGTGATATTTGCAGTGAGTGGAATCCAAATATTTCTAAAAACAATCCCTCCAAAACATAAAATTCAACAGAGATGCAATGGGACCACATACAAATTAGGATTCCTGCATTCCATTGATAGGAGATGGAGAAGATCACGAATTTCAAAATTCTGAGAAAAATAAAGTCCAAGTCATTGCAGAAGATCATGAGTCCTTCAAGCCTGAGGGCGTGGAAAGGAGGAATGGGAACCTTAGGAGATTGTAGTGAAAGGCAGAGACGAGAAAGAATGATTTGTATGAATTACAGACAAAATAACCACGAGAAGCAGAAATTTTAAACAAAGAGCCATAAAATATACATGTTTGAAAAGAAACAATCAACCCCTAGAGATGCTCCTGCCTTAAGCACCAGGAATATGTGAATATGTTACAAAGTGGCAAGAAATTTAAAGATAGATGAACTTGACATGGGGAGGTTATCTTGGATGGTTTAAGTTCATTCTGTACAGTCAGGTGAGTCCTTAACTGTGAGGAATCTTCCTGACTGTGGCAGAAGAGCTATGTGAAGGCAGAGGAACAGAGAGAGACAAATGAGACAGTAGGCTTTGAGGATAGGAGATGAAGGATCTGAGAGTGCAGGAAAGTTCCAGTATCTGGAGACAACAATGGCACAGATTGCTTGCTAGAGCCCCAGGGAGGAGCAGAATTTCACTGGCATCTCGATTTTACTGCAGTGAGGCCTGAAGCTTTTTGAGTCTGACCTACAAAACCATGTACTTCTACCAGGCTGTGGGAAGCTGGGGAACCTCATCCACTGCAAAGGGGAATGGAGACTCGGACATCCCTTTAGGAAGGGGTTAGTTAAGAAAAACACCCATGAATTTACATTTTCATCCATCAACACTTATTTATAACATTTATTACCAAGTTGGGTCTTCCACAATACAAAAACTGTGTTTGCACAATGATATCACTGCAGTTTTTCAGTTTTTATTCACTGTATTTGATAATCCTGGATGGCCATACCTAGAAAGGTAGACATGCAGTTGATTTGAACATGCTGTGTCTCCTCAGCAGAATATTTCAAAGTTTTTATAAAATAATGAAGATCTTTATGAACAGATAAAGAATAATTTCGAAGAAACAAGGTGTAGGATAATTCTGCACTAAATTTGGTTAATGAAAGGAAAATGTAAAATTATTCATATATCTATTAAAATACTTGCTTATTAATTTTATGTTATATGTGAGCTCCGATATGTTTGAATATGTACCACATGCATGTCTGGTACTCATGGAGGCCAGAAGACGGTATCAGATCCCTTGGGACTAGAGTTACAGGTGGTTGTGAATTGCCATATGGGTGCTGGGAATTGAACCTGCCTCCTCTGGAAAAAGCAGGCAGTGCAGTTGGCTACTGCGCCATCTCTCTAGCCGCAGGCATCTGTTTATTTTTATAAAATGAATCTATAGGAAGTAGAAATGAGAAAATTATGGGATTAGTCATGAACAAGTGTGGATGGGATGAGGTAGAAGAGATGGCAGAGGATGAAATATTTCCAAAAGACCTTCAGAGAGCATCTCTTCTTTTTTAAAAATTGAATCTTTATTTCTTATAGAACATCTAAAGGAATCTTAGTCATCTTTATACCCCGTCCTTATCAGCAGCCTGCTATAGCTCCCACTGGAATCCGTACATTCTGTCACCCTTGCTTTAAGAAGATTAGTTCTTCCTCACCTAACAGTCATCAGCTGTCAATCATTCTTCAGGAAAGATTGGAGTCTGCTGCCCAATTCCACAGTTCCATGCTGGGCTTTTGTCTGCTCGAGTTTGCATGGGTCTTGAGCATGCCAACCCCATTGCTATAGGTTCACATGAGCAGGATCCTAGGAGCTTGTAGGATTCTCTTTCCATATGGTCACACACACACTTCCTCACTGGCTCTTACAATCTTTCTGCCCCATCCTCCCCAGTGGTCCCTGAGTCCTGGATGAGTGAAGCTAAATACAGGAGTCCTGTCCAGGGACCCACACTCTGCAGACGCCTAATCTCTGTGCTTTAGCCATTTGTGACCTTTTGTGTTCCTGGCTCTCTGTAGCAAGAGGGAGCTTCATTAATGATAGTTGAGAGATTCATTAGTGTCCTCTTTACCCCTTGTTCTCTGTTGCATGAAGCTTAGGTGGCAATTGTAGATGTGCCACTTAGGCAATGTCTTAATGTGACCAGTTTTGGTACTCTGTAGTAGTCTCCACCTGGCACAAAATTGATGAGTGGTGACTGGGATACTTGTCTGTAAATATAAGGACCCATATTTTGCACATAGTATGAAATTATATTAGTCTAGGGATGTGACAACTTTGGGGTTTTCTTTAAGATCTATGACCTTTCTAGCCTTCTGTACTTGGCTATGTTTACAGTACCACACATGAATTTCTTCCCATTGAATGGACTTTTAATCCAATCAGTTAGCTGTTGATTGCCCCCAAAAGAAAAGTGCCACTATTGTACCAATGTCATGTGCTGTGCCTGTCACTGATGTGGTCTTTTGGTCTTGAAATTGGTGCTGGACCATCAATTGGTGTTCTCCCTTGGAACTTCCCTTCTTATAGCCATGATCATGTTGTACATGAGCAAAAGAGCACAATACATGACTCTCCCCAACTGAATGCAACTATTTCAAATGAATAATGTTTCTCAGAATGCAGAGGAGATTTAACTCAGTTAGTCCTCACACATGATACCTTTGATTCAGTAGCCTAAGCTAAAAAGGAAGAAAAGGTATAAGAAAATATTGAACTGTACTTTGTTGCTTGTCTACATTTAACAATTCTAAAACTACTTTCTGTATGTTTTATGATGGGGAAAACTGGTAAATATGTTGATTGTAATCTGAGCTAGGTTCCTGACTGCTGGAAGTTAGAGGTAGAGAAAGAAGTAAGATTAGAATGAACTGTGATGTCATTTTAGCACTGGTAATGTAAATTCATTATGTGCACGTGCATATGTAGATAATACATTTGTTGGGTAGGTAGCTGTATTTATGTTGCTCCAATAACAGTCTTATATATCGTCTTGGCTTATCCATCTAGTTGGAAGAAACTAGTAGAAGATATTCATCTAAGACATATATTATTTCTCTTATATTTTCTTTTGAGCTCATATTCATGTTCATTAGAATTTTATGATTAAAGTGATACAATTTGAAAGGTGTTTAGACAGAGGAAGAACAATTTGAGGACTTTGTGAAGATACCATGAATGATCATGCTAGTTGAAGGTAAAGATGGTACCCTGAGGGTAACCTGTATTAACGTATCTTCAAAGTAGCTTTCAACTAAAGCTTTACAATGAAAGCTCAGCATATCCAGAGGGTTCTTGTGCTCTCTTTTATGAAGCACACTGAGCATGCTCAAAGTGTTCTTGGCCACCATTTTCACCTGTGAACCTGTCTCCATAACCTTCAGCTACGTGTCTGCCATTTACTCATTGAACAATGACTTTAAACTGAGCATGCTCAGAGATGCGCCCATGCCTAGACTGCTTTCCAGTATAGCACACACAGAGTTTCCAGTAAAAGCCCCATGCTTTCTGTACTTGCCACACCTTTACTTCTTCATGTTTAGCCTTTGCACTGATCTAGGTACAACCAAGTTATATTTGTTATAATCTGGATGAATGATTTAAAATTCATTTCTTGAAGCCTGGAGAGATGGCTCAGTGGTTAATAGTGCTTGCTACTCTTACAGAGGACTGGTGAGGTCTGGTTCCCAGCACTAATGTAGTGGTTCAAAACTGCCTGTAACTTTAGTTCCAGGGCATCTAATGCCCTCTTTGGCCTCTCTGGGCATCATGCTTGCACATACATACATACATACATAATATATACATACATACATACATGAAGCAGTCAAAACACACACATGAAATAAAAAAAGTCTTAAAAAGGAAAACCGGTTTCTTGTATTTCTGATCACTGAAATAGCAAAGAATTAATTGATATTATAGTTTTCTAAAGTCTTTCAATTTGAAATATCCAATGAAGATTCAAAATCGAAACTGTTCATAATTCGGTGACGAATTATGTTTGGCAAATATGATTTCCCCAAGTTATATGACCAAGAACTAATACACCATCAAGATAGAAAATATGATACAAGGAAACTACATTTCTGATCATTGTGAGAGCATATTTCATTTTGGGTAATAGTAAATAGCAACTTTACAGAGTTTGTCATGAAACAGTGAGATGAGAAAGGGCTTTGGGCATGAACACAGGAGTTGCTCCTGATTTCTGTCTTTTTTCAGGCCACGTAATCCTTCATTTTATACCTTAAACTCTACTGGACAGACATCCTTTTGTGAGGTATTCTGTGATGCGTATGTGTGTGTGTGTGTGTGTGTGTGTGCATGTGAGTGTGTGTGTATGTGTATGTGTGTATGTGTGTGTGTGTGTGTGTGATAATGCCCGCGGAATGGCTTACAAGGGTGTGATGGTATACACATGCACGGACGCTATTGTTCTGCTACATTTTCAGTTGGTGTTTCACATGTAATTCTGCCCTGCTCTCCAAGATATTTTACTGCTTGTCTAATCAGCTCATCACAACATAGGACAGCATCTCAAAGCTGTGCTTGATGATTCATTTCCTGAACATGCAATGAGATAAAAAAGATAATTCATTCTCATTTTGATTGCTGAGTATCTCAGATTTTTAAAAATAAATACAAATAAAGAGAAGATTAATGTAAACCTTGATACCTAGTGAATTCCACGCAGTTTTGTCAAGCCATGAAAAAGTTTTCAAGTCTCCATGTCTGGCTTAAAAATATGATTCAGGACAAACAAAAGATTTTAGAACATGATAAAGGTGATTGATCTTGCCAGCAGTCCCAAGCATCTAGTCTTTTTTTTCTTAAAGTAGACACTCAGGTTATTTGTTGGAGAACTCCATTCCTTTGTAATTAAAGCATTTGAAACTACAGATTTGCCAGGAATACTGCTGTCAATGTAGGTTTTTAATATCTCATGTAAATTCTTGCCTTTTGCTCATCTGAAAGTGTTTTCTAATTTTATTTTATCTTCTGTGTCATACCGTTTAAGTTATTAGCTTTATTTTATTTTATTTACTTTTCAAAATGTAATTGGTTGTTGGTGTCTATTGCATTCCTTTGTGGTTGAAGAATATACTTTGTATGCTTTAAGTGTCTTACATTCATACAATATGTTTTGTGGACCAATATTATATCTTGGAAAATATTTCAAGTGCATTTGAGAAGAATATAAGCTTTGCTACGATGGGTGAAATGGTCTATGGTTGGTTTATAGTGATGCCCGCGCCTTCCCTCCAACTCCACTTGTCCCTCTCTGCGAACACGTTTTCCTCCCATCTGCGTGCTCTCTGTCCAGCTACAGAGTTGCTGCTGGATTTTTCAGCATACCAGTGCACTGCTTTCTGGCCTTCAGAGTGGCTTATAAAATTAATGGCAAATTATCGAAGTTCATTTGCACACGGTTGAGTCACTTTGCTGCTTCTAAGATTTTCCTTATCGCTTCTTGTGACACATTACTTCAGATGCTTTATTGTGAATAGTTTTCTACTTTGGATTCTTTGGGTATGTACACCCCAATGTTTTACATTTGTGTCTTAGAATTCTATGACCATTATTTCTTCAAAAATGCTTTGGCCCTTTTCTATATCTCCTTTCCTTTGCATCTCCTGTTACATAGAGATGATGTCATCACAATGTCCTGCAAGTCTCTGAACGCTTTTGCTTCACGGTTCTTCACTGTTTCTCAGAGTGTGGCCTCAGCTGACATCTCTTCAATTTCTGTCTTCTTTCTTCCTCCAGCCCCAATGTGATATTATCTGGTAAAGTTTCATTTAGTTGTAAACTGCACAAGTTCTCCTTCATTTTATAGTGCATACATCTTTATTGATATTTATGACTGATAAGACATTACTCCCACTCTTCTGTATTTTCATCAGGCATGGCTTCCTTTAGCTGTTTGTATATATTTAAAATCGACGATAAAAGTGTGTTTATGTAATAAATTTAATATATGAATCTTATCAAATTTCTATCTGTGTAACCCAGGCCTTTTTGTTTCTTTGTATTTCATACATATTTGCATATATATATTTCAATACTTTGAATTACATCTCTTTGCTCTAAGTATTGTTCATTTCTGGAGGCAGCAGCCACTAAAACATTTCCCTGTAGAAGTTTCTACAAACACACCTCAGTGGTGGCTTAAGCACTAGGCGAGTTCTAAATTAGACAAGGTAAAATCCTTCTGAACTGGTCTCCTAGGGAGTCCCAAAAGGTCAGAAATGATCATTCTTTTCAAATAAAACTCATTCTGCTCTTTCTCACTTACAGGTACCAGGGATTTTTTTCCACACTATATTTAATCTGGAGATGGAAAAATGAGCTTAGGGTATGTTGCATACACAACTCACGGTTCTATCTAGATTTAGCTGGTACCTTTGATCAGCAGTCTCTGCATTGCTTCCAACTTTTGAGTAGTTCCCAGAGTTCAGAAGGAGTTGGTTTTGATTGTGTTTGTAGGTTTTCCCTTGCCTTTTTGGAGAGTGGATTTCAGAGTTCTCATTCTGGCACTTTTGTTAAAGCCAGCTTACATGTCCAAGTCCTTTTCTTGGTCTGTTGAGAACATCAAAGGAAGAGGTGACTGCCTGTCAGAATCATGTATTATGGAACATGGTTGTGAAAGTGGGCATGGTGACAGGCCATAAATTGAAGTTATTTGACAGAAAGTTAAGATTGGTGCTAGAGGTGTCTATTATAATACACACCTTACCTTTGGTCCTTGGGAATGTCCAATCAGTAGACCTTACACTATTTGGTTTCATGTCAGTTTGGCTCAATTCATTACATTTCTTTGTATGGAAACATTGTTAGCCATGTGTCTGTACTGCATGTATATTACACATCATATTTTTGAGATTCAAATTTTTGCTGGTTCTTCCTAGAATTGGATACCTTTCCATAAAGTGTTTTTCTGCTGGGGTGTCAATGCCATAGTAGTTAATAATGTTCTACATCCCAAACAAAAATCGCTGACTATGACCTAGCCCCTGTGACTTGCTGTGGCCAATAGGACAGTCCCAAATTTGATGCAAGCATCAACTTGAGGTTTCTTTGTGATTTGCTCTTTTCTTGCTACTGAAACCCTTTCAGTTATGTAGAAATAATCCAATGCTTGCCAGTTAGAATATTAGAGACCATGGTGAGAAAGAGCCCAGTAGATCTGTTTGTCCCAGATAGAATGATGGCAAACTAGGCAATCCAGGAAATCCAGTAACTGTTGTAACAACAACAAATACAGCTAAAATCTTTTGAGTTGAGATCAGAAGCTTTGGTTGAGAATTCAATCCCTACTTTAAGTAAAAGCAGTGAGGGGGCACCTTTGCCTTGCTCATGATTTTAGAAGAAATGCTTTGTTTTTCTCTGTCTGATATGTTGGCTACAGTTTTCTCATAGACATCCTTATTATGGTAAGCTCTCTTCTAGTCTGCTTTCAGTTATTGTGACAAAACACTCTGACCAATAACAACTTGGGGAGTAAAGACTTTATTTGGCTCACATCTCCTGGGTTACAGTTCATCACTGAGGGAGCCCTAGTGATGGTAGGAACTCAGGGCAGAGACCTGGAGGCGGGAGCTGAAGCACAGGCCACACAAGAATGCTCCTTACTGGCTTGCTTTCCTTACCTGGGCTCAGCCCATATAACACAGAATAACCTGCCGAGGGGTGACGTCACCCACAATGGGCTGGGCCCTCCCACATTACTCAACAATCAAGAAGATGCCCACTGCCCACAGGCCAGTCCGATGGAGGCAATTCCACAATTCAGATTCCCTAAGCTTAGGTGTGTCTGGTTGATGACAAAAGTTCTCCGGCGCGAGTTCCTTTTATTTCTAGTTTCTTCAGAGCTTCTGCTATAGAGGAGTATTGACCTTTGTCATTGACTTTTTTTTAGCATCTCTTGAGATGATCATGTGATTTCTAGTCTTCTGTATATGTGTTGAGTAGCAGTTATTGATTTGTGTGTCACCTGCTATTTCTGTGACCTTTCCAGCTGTTCCATCACTGCCTTTGTGAATTTCTGAAGCTTTTCTTATTACTCTCTTCACTCTCTTCAGAATAGTCTGTTTTCTTCTTCTACGTCTTCTCCTTAACTGGTCACATGGAGGCAGGTTCTAGTCTTCCATCTTACGGGGAGAACTCTCACTAGATATTTTAAATATAAATATTTAAATTCAGTGAATCTCCAGAATAATTAACAATATACATACTTTCTAGCCCCTGTGCCATTGAGGAAACTTAAGGTTAGAAACTACTATAAATGTCACAGTCACAAACAACCGTGTGCTTATTTTTAATGTCCGTGATACACTATTTTCCTGAAGTTAACACACATGTTGTTATTCAAATATTCTCTTTTATGTTTTATTGATTAATTTTAGTTTCTGTATGAGTGTACTGCCTGCATGCATGTAGGTATATTCCTGTTGTGCAATGCCCATGGAAGTCAAAGAGAATATCGTATACTCTGGAACTGGAGTTAAAGACAGTTGTTAGCCATCACATGGGTGCTAGGAACTGAACCCAAGTCCGCTGCAAAAGCAGCTAGTGCTCTTGATCACTGAACCATCTCACCAGCCCCATAAATATTTTCCTAATGTAAACAGTAGTGGTTCAGTTGATTACATTTGGACATTTTTCATATTAGCATTGTAGAAGGCATCTAGCATTTTTCAGCCAACTTTGAATGAGTCACAGCTAGTTCATTAAGTTTCAGTGCCTCTGGGACAGGGTTGAGGACCAGAAGTCAGGCTTTAAGGGATGGAAACCACTGTGTGGAAATAAAATAGAGAAGACAGAGGCAGTGGAAATTTATCACCCTGTGACTCTTGCTCCTTGCTTTTTGCTTTTTCCGCCCCCAAGGAAGATATCCTCAGCTTGCTCTCAGCACAGCTAACAGTCTGAGAGGACTGTTACATAATCCCATCCCATGACTTTTTCCCCAGGTTCCAGCAGTCTCAGCCTCCTCAAAAGCACCAGACAGTATACCAGGAGCTGAGGTGGTAGCTCAGGGGGAAGAGTGCTTGCTATAAAAGGAGGAGGACCTACATTCAAAACCTCACTAGCCAGGCTAAAGCCAGGCATGGCAGAGCACACCTGTGGCCCGGCACTGGGGCACGGGGATAAGTGCATCCTGGGGGCCTGCTGACTATCCAACTTAAAAAAAATGTATTGAGCTTTTGTACATTTCATACAACAATTCTTAATCAAATTTATACCCCCTACTCTATTCACGCCCTCGTAACCCCGTCTCCCAATGAACCTCATGCATTCCACCATACACGTTAAGTCCTATCCAGTCACCCGTTTGTTCCCAAATATCCTTCGGTGCAAGTTTAATCCACTGGAAACTAGTAACCTCACCCACCCACAGCTCAGGGACCATTGTAGAGAGGGAGCAGAAAGACTGTAAGAGCCAGGATTGGTCCATGAATACAGGGAAACAAAGGCCCTCAGTTCCCTGGAACCTCGCTCAAGTGAACTTGCAGCCAACTTATTTGAAACAGTAAGCTCCAGTTTCAGTGAAAGATCCTATCTCAAAAAAAGAATGATGGAACCAACAGAGAAAGACACCCGATGCCATCCTCTGACCTCACAACCATGTGTGCACACATGTGCACACATGTCCACTCATACTCAAACACATCAGTAACCCTTGACTTCAAGAAATAATTGAAGGGTAAACACATGGAATATATTCTTTGACTTCAAGCCTGTAAATCTGGTTGGGGAGAGATGAGTATAACAAAGGGAAGGATCTGAGACTTCGTTAAAAGCCTGCAGCTTTAGCCTGACTGTACAATAGCCTAGATCTTTGATTCAGTACATTTTTAAGGTATCAGCATTTGCTAGCATAGAGCTGAAAGTACATCTTACTTGGGTTTCATACAAAGTCGAACGAAGCAGAATAGTTCTCAAGAAAAATAATTTATAATATACTATTGATGTACTCAGGATCAAAATTTTATTGCAGGCTTAGATCACTGGAACTCATTTTGGATCATTTTGGACAACTTACCAAATTGCCTTAATGTAATTATATTTCAGCACCTTACCTTTGGAATTTGAAATGTCAAATCTGGGCTCAAGTCTCTACCAGTTTTGGATGATGTCAGGAAAGTGTCATATCCATGTTAAACTTCCATTGTTTTTAATTTGAAAACATGTGGTAATAACTAATTTTTGTACGAATTTAGTGACAGAGTCCATGTAAAGAAAATAGAAATCCATCATTCTTAAAGATACTTTGTAGCTTAAATCTGTAGGTTATAAACAAAGCACCATATGAAGCTCATTTTGCTGTAGTTGCAGTGAAATCTGTCATAAAATCTGCTATCAAGGTCATTGCCAATTTTCAAAGTCTTATTAAGAAATTCCATTTCAGTTTTACAACCAGGCTAAAAGGAGCTCTGCCTTTCTGAGAATGTGGCTTTTTCGGCCCTTTCCCACTTGTCTCCAGTATTAAGAATATGCTAATTTCTCCTGGTTTCTCTTGGCTGCACAGAAACAAGGGTAATAATGTTTGTATTTTATAGCAAGCATAACAGCTTGCCTGGTTTGATCATCTACTTCCTGTTTCTTATGCTTGTAGTGTCAAAATTTTTATTCAACTATCATCGTATGAATATGTGCTTTCAAGCCATCTTGAATTCCTCCTGCAGATGATCTACCTAGGTTGAGTCAGAATGGTCCCTGTTTCGTCCTCTGAAGTTTGACAAAAATCATGCAATGCAACTGAGTGCCTTGTAGGAAACCAAACATACTACAAAACCCACATTCAGAGTGTGAGTGTACTCTGCGGAACAGAAAGGTAGCCTGTACTGGAAAACATCTTGGACTTGGGAATTTTGAGCTTAACTAGGATCCACTTCTTGATTTAAAAAATGTGAGCAGTCAGCGGCCCTTGGTCACCAGATTTCTTTCAGTATTAAATATGGCCGTTTTCACAACTTAAGGGGAAAAAGTAAACCTTTTAAATTAAGTGGTCCTCAAAAAACCTAGTTTTATTATGCATGGTGTTTACTCTGCGAAGGAATTACTGAAAGGAAATACTCAGAGGTCTCTGTCATGGAATATTACTGAGCGCTAACAAATCCTCTATTAAAAAGCTTGTCAGAGTGTGCTTCAATGTGTAGTTTGCCACTTTCTCCAGGGATCTGGGTTCCCCCTGACTTTGTGCACTACTCCCAGATTTTATCTTGAGGTCGCAGTGATGCAAATGATACTGTCAGCTGTAGCCTGTTCACCCCGAGAATGAGCAGAGGGAAATTATGAAACAGCAAACAAAACGGAACCACCTATAGGAACCGTTTCCCTGGGGTTGGAGTTACCATGATGGAGTGCATTTAAAGAATGATTAGGAGCTGGCGTTGTATCCCAGTGCCCACGCAAGAAGCCCAGGGCTGAGGTAGGCCGCTCACTTAAGGATGGAAGGGTAGAGGTCCAGCTGGTTGAGGAAATGCTGTGATGTGGTCACAGGGATTACTCATTCAAAGACAGATGGTGTAGCTTTCAAAACGAATCCATTCTTTCAAATTCTCTTTTGTTTATTCACGTTTCACTCATTCATACGTTGTTAATGAGATACAGCGATTGTCAATCCCATTGGGGATTCTAAGGTGAATTAAAACTATGTTCTACCTTTGGGCGTTCACAGTCCAGTGAGTGAGTTGATTGAATATCAATAACCACAATAACAAACTATTAATGCATTCACCGAGGAGGCAGATGCATGCTGTCTGAGTACAGAGGAGCAGCTGGTCTGAGATAATTTGGGACATCTCTTCTCAGTATTGCAGGGGTTAAAATCTGCTTTCTCTAACTATTGGCAAGGTTTTCTGGGATGTAGATGTCTTCCTGAAAGAAGACTTCCCACAGTCCTTAACTATCCTGAGTCATCAGTTCTTTCAAGACCTGCCTGTCTGTATGAAGTTCAAGTGGGTATCGGTACCCACCTCAGTAAGAAATGGCTGGAATGTGCTTAAGGTTATTTATCTTCCTAATTCTAAGAGAGGGTCATGAGCCTGGAATGGTTTCCTAAGCAAGTAAGTATAATTGCAGATTCCATTACAGGGCACAGGGGTATGAGGATTTCTTTGCTTTCTTCCTTTGCTGTATGGCCTCTAAATGACCTGCGGGCGATGAAAGAATGGGATCCTCAACGTCCCAGAGGGCCCAGCTAGAGCTGGCTCAGCAAAGCTTGTGAATGGGATAAACTGAGCAGGAGGCATCTGGAGCCGGGTGGGGTACACTGTAACCTGATTCTGGGGATGATGACTCAGAGGAGAAAAGCTCCCACCTGACTCCAGAGCTGAAGTCACAAAGGCAGCAGGGACTCCAGAGCTACCTCCCGGAGCTGTTCTCAGCAGAATAATTGAGCATTGCAGCTGCCTGGGACTCATGGTCTCCAATCGGAGGTCAGAGTTGAGGGCTCTTGAACACTAGGGAAGGGAAAACAATTTATAAAACACTGCTGTTTTGATGTATTTGGATCTTGAGTCCTTTGCTGCCCATAAGACACAACAGAAGAGCTTTCGAGTGTAGTGACTCCAAACCGATTAAGTCAGTATCCAAAGGAAATCAGGGCAGTGGGGATTCCTAAAACCCCCAAGAGAATCTAATGAGTGGCAAAGACAGAAATTCTGAACATTGCAACATTCTTCAAGCACAGAATATCAAGTGGGTAACAGTCTGCAAATTACTAAGACTATACCTGGTCATTCCCAAAACTTAATACTCACCTGGGAATGATGCTCTGCTGATTGCAAAACGTCTCACACCAAACATTTAATTGAGTCTCACTGTGTCTAAGAGGAAAGTAAAAGAATATTTGTCCCTGTCTTATCTATGGGGGGGGGGGAGTGGATACCAAACATCAGTTTGTGATTTCTCACAATCTCAAGTGAGCAAAGAGATCAGTGCTCAGACACTATATTCTCATTCCTCCCTGTTTATCACTAGAAGGCTCAGGCTCAGAACTCTGAGTTCCCTGATGTTTTGGGACTCTGATTCTGTTCCTAACCCCTCCCCTCCTACTGTTTTAAACAATGGAATATTCCTGAGGAAAGGGAGTCTTATGTAGTTGACGTGGTGGCCAAGCCTGGGTCATCTTTTCAGGTAACTGAGCATTTGCAACACTATACTATTTACTTGTTTTCTGTTGAAGCTTACTGACTAGTGAATCTCCACTTTGCTTGCACAGGAGAACTACCTTGGGAGCTTTTAAAACTATGTCCAAGTTGTATCAGGACCAATTAAATCAGAATCCCTAGGGGTGCCCAAGCCTTGGTATTTTTAAAACTTTCCTGAAATTTCAATGAGCAGCCCATGTAATGAAGCCTTGTGAGACGTTGGGACTGATGGAGAAACATGAACTGGCAGCATTTGTAAAGCGTTTGGCTCTGTGGTGCTGCCCAGATGCTATTCTGAAGTTCCCTATGATGCTATGCAAGCTTCTACAGGTGGCGTCTTCATGTCCATATTATTTTAATTGCTCACAGCCTGACATGGTGTTTGGGTGTTTGCTCTCTCTGCCATCCTGGGCTGCTGGTTCATCTATTGTAGCTCCCACAGTGCACCTTACATCTATTAGAATGTTTTTATTTGCAGTCGCCAGATAACCCAGCTCTCAATGCCATGGGTATTTGCTCTGCTACATAATAAGATCTGGAGTAGCACAGCTTCCTGAGTGGTTGGTTCAGGGGCTCAGAGACATCATCAAGGGCCTAAATTCTTTTTACCTTCCTCTTTGTCATCTTTTAGGTATTCACTTTCCTTTAAGCTTTCCTCATGGTCAGGCATTATAGAAATATATTATTGAACAACAGTGTTTTCTTTGTCTATTTTTAAGAATGAGAGATTTCTATTTTCAGAAATCATAGAAAACTTTTCAGTCTCCTTATTAGTTAGAGTTGGATCACAAACACATCTCTGAAATTCAGTGCCATACCATCATGGGGATGGCTGTTTGCATCTTTGGCGTAGATGCTCCAAAGTAATGAGGAACTGTGGTGCAATCATTTTCTCTAAGAAGTTTCTCTCTTCACAAACCTAGGGCTCCATTGATCTGAAAGATAAAGTAGGGGGTGTTTGGTTATGGAGCCAGTCAGAGTTGATGAAATAGGAACTCAGTTCAGATTTAGAAGTGACGATCTCAGTGTTTGTTTTCTTTATCTTTGTGTCTTTCTGAATGTCAGTGCTCAACCATGTGAAATAGTGGCCATTACATCTATACTACAGGACAGCCATTACTGTCAGTAACATGAGTGCCCCTGGAAACCACTGAGCCACAGCTGGACTATCCTGGGCATGCCTTATGTGTCAACACCCAAAGCGTTCTAGAAATGAATGTTTTATTAGATTTTTGTTTGGTTGGTCTATTTGTCCTTTTGAGCCAGGGTCTCCCTGTAGCCTCACTATGTAGAACAAGTGTCCTTGATCTCACAGAGGTTCACCTGGCTCACCTCTGCCTCCCAAGCACTGGGATTAAAGGTTTGCACCACCATGCCATCCCTAAAATAATGACTGTCTTGAAGACAAGTACTTTTCATGACCTGGTAAGTGTGGAGAGAAGTTAAGCAGAGTTGCCCATCCTGCTTAGTTTTCGCACAGTATGGTGGCCCACTGAGGCACAGTAGCAATGAAACGACTTTCCTTCCTCGTCATTGCCTACATAGCTCTGCAGATCCTGGGCAGCTACAAACAGGAGTGTTCTTGGAACTCTGTGCAACAGGATCTTCACTGTAAGGTCACCATGAGGCTTCCTCTAGTGTTGAGGGTCCCTCTGCTCCGGGCCAGTCCAAGGGGATGAAGGAGCTCCACGGTGGGGTGGGCGAGGGGGTGAGCAGGCAAGGAATCAACACACAAACTCCGGGGGCTGAGTGAGAAGCAGGCGGTGGCAAGCTGCTGCAAGCACTGTTTGTTCAAGGAAGTGCAAGGGGTCTTATAGGTCTGATTAGCCAATGGCCTTATGGGGTGGGGTGCCGAATGCAGCCAATAGTGGTCTGCCCCATGTAGGCAGGTTCTTTCCAGATGCTTGGCAGAAGCCAGTCTCAGGACTAGCCAGAGCAGAGCACCATGCCCATGGGAGTCATTCCTCTATTCCTCATAGCCGGTGACCTGGCTAAGCCCCATCCTGCATTGTGCCATACACTCTGGGCCCCTCCTGGCTCCTCTGCCAAACAGTAGATTCAACTGAGACACAGTCACTGAGGCATTCTATAGACACATGTTGTCCTATTTCCTTTAATCTTATTCAACCATTACCTTCATATATTTACTAAAACCAAGCCTCTAAGAGACCTTTGAAAACTGTAGTTGGTCAAGATCAGGAGACAGAAATTACTTGCTGAATGTCCTCTGCCTCCCTCTTACCTCTTGGTAAGAGCCCTTCCTGCTGCTTCCTTTTCTCATCCTCTCTCCCACCTTCTTCAAAATCTGACCAGGGCAAAAGGTCTAACATTCACATCTGAGGAGAAACGTAGATTCCTGCTTTGCTAATTCTTACAGAAATTTAATATTTAATATTTGAGTCGTTTGTTTGTAACTTTCTTTGAGAAGAGATTGATACCACACCACACAAAGATTCCATTTCTAAACCCAATTCACTCAGCTGTCTACCCTCAGGAGAAAGATGTTTATTTAGCATGAGAGCCTGGGATGGACATGCACAGTGACAGGCGATGCATGCGGGGCTCCCTCTCTTCTTTCAGCAGCTCTGATGCCCTTTCCCAGTCCTGCAACCACGTGGACGATGTTCTAGAACGTTTAATTCTTGAATGCAGCAGCTCTGCCCTTGATTTTCCTTTGATGCCCTGGCTGGCCTCCTGGGTTTCTTTGTTGTTCTGCATTGCTAAGAGGCACTGGAAGCCCGTCACCCCCGGCTTATTTCACCAAGGGCCTATATTCTCCCTCCCCTTTTGTGGTGTCAGTGAAGGCTTATGGGAAGGTCTAAACTTCTCCAACTTCTTCTTTTAGCTGCTTCTTCAGAAAGATGACGGTGGAAAGAGAGAATCTGGGAAAACGTAGTACGATGTTTAATGTTATTTGTCAACTTGAGAGTAGCAAGAATCACCCAGGAGACAGGCCTGAGGGTGACCTGTGGAGACTTACCTTGACAACCTAAGCAGAGATGGGAAGGCTGCTCACTGTGCTCTGCCAGTCCCTGGCTGGGATACTAGACCTTCCCAACAGAGAAAGGAAAGCTGAGCTGCAGCCCATTTTCTGTTCTGCTTCCTCATTGTGGATACAGTGTAACCAGCTGCTTCAGTCTCCTGTGGCCTTGACTTCTCTGCCCTGGTGGACGAGTGTTTGAACTGTGAGCCAGAATAAACCCTTACTCCCTTGTTACTTTTGTCAGAATGTTCTATGACAACAACAGGGAAAGAAACCAAGACATGTGGCAAACTAGACAGGCTCCCAGTGCAATAGTCTGAGGGTCTAGGACTGCTGTTAAGTGACAATAGATGTCGCTTCTCATGTGTTTTAAACACCTCAGCGTCAATGGAAGTACTTTCTTAATAAAAAGCCCATTGACTTTGTCGGCATATTATTGTCAAGGACTTCATCTTCTCCGGAGTCTGTGATGTCATACGCTGCAGCGTTCTGGGAAACGGGGGATAAGAATGTCAGGAGGTTGATATTGCCATGCTGTCTTTGCTCTCCCTCCTAGGCGGAGCAGACTCGCTGCCCAGGGAGACTCTTGTCGGGTGAAGGGAAGGAGCCTTCCATCCCCCTCCTGCTCAACTGACCTTAACGTTTGATATTTTACGATTTAAAATATACAGCTTTGAGGGGATTTGAGTCCTGTGCTATAATGCAGTGACAGTCATAGTTATTAAAAGGAGTTTAAGAACTCAGTGAGACATGGCTAGCCTGAATGCTAGGAGAAATTGAATACATTTTAGAATTGGTACGATGCTGTGTGAGTGTGACAACCACGGAGAGATCTGTGACAGGGATGCCTCCTGGTACCCATATCCTAATTCTGAACAAAATTTGCCAAATACCTTAGTTTCTCTGCTAGGAAAATTGTTTTGATATTGGAACAATGACAGCTATTAGGGTCTGAAACGTGTAGGGAAGGTCAGAGAGCACAGGAGCAATTTCAATTCCCTTACAGTTCCTCCTCTAGAACATTCTGCAAAGCAGACATTGTTCAGTCTAATATGACTCCAGTCACCTTGCTTTTCATTGGCAGATTAATATAAAAGCCATCTTTCAAAGGTATTGCCGGTCCTCAATTACTACATCAATGCTGAGGTTTTTACTAATGCAGCTAGAATACATTAAAATACTAACGGAGAGCCCAAGAAACATTTTGGCAGGATTTTGAGACATTAGCATACATTAATTTCTTCTTAGTGACTTGCTTACTATGGATCCTGAGGAAAACAGGCAAGTACTCCCTCTAGAGTGACTTTGCTGTTATATCTCAGTGTCCGCAGAGAGACTTTGAAATGGCCAAGAGGAAGAGAAGAGAGAAGAAAGAGTAGAGGAGATCTAAGCTCAAAGCCACAGTCTCTTTGCTTTTGCTAATTTTACAGATGCATTTCATGACAAAGAACAGTTTTTGTTTTCTCTTCCCTGCATTGAGTGGAGCTATTTGGTTAGCCTGCAATGCAGATTCTAAATGAAAAATCAGGACACCTGCATAACTATTTCCCTTTAATAACTGTTTTTCAGGGTAGTGTTAGTGCAAGCACAGCTTCTGATGTTAATAATTTAGTTTTTGCTAAGATTTTTTTCTTAGTTTCTGGGTTGCATTAAGGCATGCTAACCCTTTATTGTCTTGAAACACAGACGAATCTTTCTAGACATACTTTGAGCAGGAAAGAGAACGGGCCCTGGAGCCAGACAGCCTGGCTCACATCTGAGATGTACCCCTTCTTAGATCTATGACTATGAGCACAATGATGCATCCTCCCTCGTGGCTCATTTTCCTCATTTGCAAAGTCGGAATAATATCATGGTATTTCAGCTGGAATTAGTGTCATAAGCCTGAGGAATGAAGCAGCCCTGGACTGCCTCCTGCGCTTTTAGTCACTCTCATATTACAAGTATACACCAGACCCTAAATGATCAGAGGCTTTCTTACCACTTGGGATCCTGGATGAATACTGATACTGTGTATGCAGACTCTGACTCCTCAAGTCCAGTGCCAGGGCTACTACTGCTCAAGTCTAGGACATCACTTTTGTGTGTTTGCTATGTCCTTATTACAGAAAGTCACTGCATCTCAAGGCTGCCAAGGTTGGCGGGTCACACTGCTGCTGTCTTCAGTGCTGATGCTGTTTCAGAGCGAAGTGGAAGGCTTAAGTCTGAGAAAGCCCCAACCAAGCCTCACTTCGGACCTTATGCATGGAAGAGATTATTGAATAAGAGAATCTCATTTCTCAGAGGAGTTGATCATCCATTACTCTGACTCATTTTGAGTTCTGTTCATAACTGTAGAGACATAACTTTGTGTAGTATTTGAGATGTCCATGAAAGCTGCATAATATTTTACAATATTAAGTAATTCGTATTTCTGTAAAATGTATGCATATGCAGAAATGGATGTATATTTGAAACATGATTCTGTTTCTTTAAAATAAGTAGATGGGCACTGAATCTCAGGTTTTCAAATGATTTTATTTTTAACTAGATTTAGCTTTAACTAAAATTAAATTATAAGAATATTTATTAAGTCATTTTTATTTAAGATGTTTATATTCACTATAACTTACATTCTACAATTTAAGTTCACTAGTTAGTTCTGAGTCTTTTGTAAAAATAAATTCAAGAAACTAGGAGATAATGAGTTTTGTATTTCTGTATACATTCCATTTTGCCTTCTTTGATCAAAATGCTCAGATTTTGTACACTTTGAATAAAACATTTTATGACAGAATTATTAGATTACTTAGAATGCTTACACATGGGATTACTGGGTTGCATTAAAGCCTTGAAATATTTTACCATCTTGAAACTCAGGCAGAGTTAATGTGAAAGTGGTGTTCAGCAAACCCAAAATATGAATGTAAGAACAGAAAAACATCCTCAAAGAGACCGAGCACTGAACTGTTTAGAAATTGAAATCAGTGAACATGAATAAATTTCACATGTACACAAGAAAGCACTAAGACAATTATCAGAACTTACACAGCACTGAGGACCCACAACTTCAAAGATTATTCCACAAACACAGACATAACATTGGTATGAATGCTCAAATACTGTCTTATAAGAATCACAATATGTACTAATCTTTATTTGGACATAGTGTTGTAATGTACCAAAATCCAAAGTATACAAGATAATCGCTGGATTTTAGAGATTAAAAAAATGATCACATTACATGCATTTTAAAAGATGAATGATATGATTAAAGATTTATAGACTTTAATGAACTAGTCATAAAGAGGAAAATGATATTCTCAACTTATTACTGAGTAGTTTCTGGAACTGTGGTGGAAAAGTCCAGTGCACACTGACAGCGTGGACCGGGGAACAGAACCAAAGGAAGAAGAGCCGAGTCATTAATACAAGAAACAGAGGAGAAGACTAAAGCAGTGATTGCAACGGAGCAACAGAGGTGGGAGATTAGAAAATGGAATTGGAGGGGGAAAGAAAGAGAGAGAGAGGAAGAGGGAGAAGAGAGAGAGAGAGAGAGGAGATACAGGGGGTAATTGCCATGAAAGAATGAACAGAAAATGTTTGATTTTTTTAAAGTTATTTTATTATTTTTATTTTATGTGTATGAGTGCATTGCCTGCATGATTGTAAATGTACCCATGCCATGCAATGCCCAAGAAGGTCAGAAGAGGACATTGGATTCCCCTGGCACTGGAGTTATGGAAGGTTGTAGTGGGAACAGAACTTGGGTGCTTGAAATAGAAGCCAGTGCTCTTAACTGCTGAGCCAGCTCTCCAGCTCTGATTTAAACAAAACAAGTTTTACTGAGCCTGTTTACATTTCATACAGCAGTTCTTGATCAAATTTAGGACCCCTCCCCTTTCCCTCCACCCTCTACCCCCACCTCATGAATTCTGCCATACATGTTAAGTCCTAACCGTTCAAGCATTCAAGCAATTGTACCCAGATGTCCTTCTGTGAAAGATCATCCACTGGAGTCTAGTCGGCCTCTCTAGAGAAGGTAAGGAAAATCTACTTCCCCCAACCCAGTAGTCTCCAGTTGTTCCAGGTTAGGGTCAGCCCGCCATCCATTTCCCTTGCTCCACTCTTGGTCCTATCTGATTGAGTTGGCACAGGCCTTGGGCTTGAGGCCCCCATTGCGGGTTCACTTGTGTGAGCTTCTAGTGATCTGAAAGCCTCTGCTGCCCTATGTTCATGGACCAACCCTGGCTCTTATAATCTTTCCAGCGCCCTGTCTTCTGCAATGATCCCCAAACCATGGCCGGGTAATATTTAATATAGGAGTCCTTTCCAGGGACACATACACTGCAGCAACATATTCTGTAATACTCTGTCAGTTGTGGCCTTCTGTGTGCACGGCACACCACTGTATAAGGAAGCTTCACGGACGAGAGTTGAGAGATGCACTAGTTTTCTCTATACCCCTTGTTATAAAACTTAGTTGTAGAGGTGCTACTGTAGATGCCCACATAGGAATGGGCATCTCTCCGACGTATATTCTCTGTGTGTGACCAGTTGTGGAACTCTGCAGTAGCCTCCATCTGTTGTCAGGGTCATAGGAGGGCCAGCCTGTGCCAGGCAGCTCAGAAACCAGAGGATGATGGGGGTAAGGAGCTTAGCAAACTCCTAGAGAGTTAGTTAGTCTGGATTAGGAAGTTAGTCCAGAGACCCGAGACAGAGGAATTAGAGTGGATCTGGGCCCAGGGCTAGCAGGGGGACAGAGTGGGAGCAGGACAGATTGGACCAGCCCTGATTTTTAAAAACGATTTCTAGAGAGAATGAAAGAGTTTGGAAATGGATGCTTAAGCTTCCATCATGGGAAACTTGTCTAAAATATGCAGCATCAAGGACACTTGGGGAGGGGTTCCATGTAAATAGGAACAATCACAGGTGGCGTGTCCTCACTATTAGTAGGTAGACACAAGGTAGAGAGAGCCTGAACACATACATTGAGATAGGAAATGGAAATCAGTAAGTGTTCAAGAAGTCATATCTTGAATGCAGATCCAACCTGATGTCAGAGATATTTCATCCACTATAAAACATGAGATATCTCATTGAGTTAATATATCAACTATAAAACAGAGCTCACACACTGGACCCACAGGCAGAGAGGCCAGTGTTCAAATCACATTCCATCCAACTCCTCTGTGTAGACTTCTCAGGATGTCAGTTTCCTATCAATTAAATCTCTGCTGCATGTAAACATTATGTCCGAACAAGAAAACAACTGCACAGAAACTTCACTGCTTCCAGTATAGCTAATTTATGGGTTAAGTAAAGCTCTACAGTTTGTTGATTTCATAGAAGCCTGTCAAGGTTAAATATAAGACAGCCAGATGGGGACTTTTGTTTTCAAGATTTTCTTCAAAAGCTTTGGATTATGAGAATGGGCAATGGTAACAGAAATGAAGAAAGAAGGAGAAATTGTCAGTCTATAACATCCTTATATTCACATATGGCTCAGGTTTCTACTCATGAAAGTGTGAGGTGAGTGTCCAGCTGAAACACAGATATACAATTCCAATATCATAGACCTAAGACAAATCAGAATGGAAGGATCATCCCAGCAGTTTCATTTTGGAGCATGAACAGTTACTGTGAGACAGGGCTAAGGTACATACTGATTCTAAATTTTGAAATGTTTTCTGTCTTAGTGTTCATGAGTTTGCCAGTTCCCACATCTGGGCTTCTGTTTTCCAATCTAAAACCAGGGTTAATATGCATCTTTCAGGAATGTTCAGATGGCCACTCTCAGATTATATAGTATCACAACACAAGAGCCCGAATATGATTTTAGTCTGTTTCGAACTTTTGAAGACAATGACAATGCATTTTCCTTTTGGGCACAGCACACATTACACACGGGGTCACACACAGCTTTGCAAATATGCAAAACAGTCTGCATTAACTCTTTTGAAACACCCTTGTTTGATAAAAGGGCTACTGTTTACACTCTATCACAGATTAAGGATTGTATTTATTTCATGAATAAAACACATGGAAATGACATTTTGTATTTAATAATTCTCATACACACACACACACACACACACACACACTCAGATTAACCAAGTTTCTTAAGTTTCTTAATTGTGAGTCTCCAGTTCTTCAGAGTAGAAACTAGAACCTGTGCTAAGAATTCCTGGAAGTATATTAAGGAACGAATGACGGAAGAAGGATATGGAGACAGCACTGTAGATAGTTTTGTAGAATCCGGAGATAGCAATCTAGAGTAGGCAGTATTTATGTTTAAAGCTCTTAGACACAAGTGACCATTTTCTTGTCACTCCAGCACCTACAAAGAAGTACTCCAGATGGAGAGGCACAGAAGCTACGTCTTCTTAAAACATGCTAACCGCGACTGCTTTTCATTTCAGAAGAAAACGTTTGTGCATTGCCTCTGTACCTTAGGGAATAGACCTTGAATCTCAGTTGAAGTTGTGGGGAATGAATGTCTACATTTCATCAGACCAGGAGAGAGATGTTCTACAAGAGCATAGTTATTCTTCTTTAAGAATTTGCTTTAATATATTCTTTTCCAAGTTTGCCTATCACTGTCAGAGGAAAAGATGCTAATCATATAATTTATTCAATCAGAATGATTAAGCCAAGCAACCTATTAATTTTGTTGTGGGCAACACTTGGGAAGCTTATTCGAAAGCATATGCTTAGATTCCAGTACCAGTATTTACAAACCTGTTTAGTAACTGATAATTTGACTAAATTCAACCATATCATCATTAGTTTTTAAGTGTCTTTCAAAATAACCTGTTCAGTGCTGGTGAGATAGCTCACTGGGTAGAATGCTTGCCACCAAGTTTGACAGCCTGAGTTTGGTCTCCAGGACCCACTTGTTGAAAGAAGAGAACTGATTTCCATAAATTGTCCTCTGACCTCCATGTGTTCACACAAACACACACACACACACACACACACACACACACACACACAATGTAACAATTGTTTTAAAAGTACCCTTCTACTTTTTTACACATTTAATTTAGAAAAAGAAGAAGTTTGGATACACATTTACCCTGAGAAAATCTCTATTAACACACTGAGATCTAGCTCACTAAAGTTGTATTTAATCAGATACAAATTGTGGGTTTCTTCTAAGATGTAACCTGTGTGAGGCTTTCAATGCCTGAATGAATAAATAAGTCTTAGCTATCATTAACAGTCCACCTGACATAGCCCCAAATCACCTGAAATGAGTCTGGGTTGAGTAATTGTTTTCATTGTTGCTCTATGAGGAATTGTCTTGTTAACTGATTTAAGAAGTCACAGCCCATCGTGGGAGGGAGGTACCATACTCAGCAGGTGATCTGGGGCTGTGGAAGGAAAAGAGAGCAGTGTTCGTCCACGATTCCCTCTTCTAGGTTCCTGCCCTGACTTCCCTCAATGATGGATTATTGCCTGGAAGTGTAAGCCAAACAAACCCCTTTTCCCCCTGTTTCTTTGGTCAGTGTCTAAGAGCTTTAGACAGAAACATGCCTTCTCTAGATTGCTATCTCCTGAATTTTCTGCTACTTACAATGTTGTATTCATTGACATTCTCCAGATTGGCCTGCCTCAGGTTCCCGACACACTGCCATGCTGACTTACATGAGGTCTTGGGATATGAGTTCAAGGTCCTCATGCCTGCATGAGTAACGAGTGCATGCAATTGATGTTTGCTGTTTCTTAAACATTTAAATTTCCAATTTTAAACAGTACTGCAATTAGTATCCTTTGGGACCATCTTTGGGTAGATTTAGAATTATTATATTAAAATAATTTTAGAAATGGCATAGTATAAAAAATAGGATGTCCATCCAATATTTTTTATGTATGTTTTCAAATGGATCTTAAAATCACTTGTACCTCCTGATATTACTTGTACCCAAGCAGCCCATGATAATGGTCATTTTTTTGCCTCTTGTGACAGATTATAATTTTGTAACATGTTTAAAGATAGGATTGTGGGCCAGAGAGATGGTTCAGCAGTTAAGAGCACTGGCTGCTCTTGCAAAAGCTCTGGGCTCAGTTCACCAACACTCACAGGATGGCTAACACCTGCCTTTAGCTCTGGTTCCAAAGGATGTGACGCCCTCTTCTGATCTCCACTGGCATTGCACCAAAACTTACATACCTGCACATAAAACACTGATACACATAAAATAAAAATAGTACTGTAATGTAGGATATTTAAGTGTTTAATACGGTGGTTAATGATCATTAGCAATTTTTATGATTTCAATAACTTAATTTTTTCACAGTAGTACCACCTCCACAGTCTTTATTTTTCAAGGATTTGTCATAGAGATTTCGGTGTAGTTCAAAATACTTAAATTTTATATTAACTTGAAAATTTTATTCATCAACTTATAAAGTTTAAATTTTTTTAACATTTTAAGAAATTGTCTTTGGGACTATTTCAGAACTAATATTATATTACTATAAACACTTTGATTTCCTTCTTGTTTTTTTTTTCATTAAAAAAGTTATTTCACATAGTTAAATTAATTTTTATGTTAGGGTTTCATTTTCTACCTGTACGTCACTGAGCACCTATCTCAGAGGCATTTGTGGTGCTGATCCTTACTTCTAACTGTAGACTAAAACTTTAGGAAATAAAACTTTCATTTGTGACTTTCTGAAGCTTCTGGTAAAAAGTTGTGATGTTGAAGAACAGGAGGCTTCTAATACCTTAGAAGTGAAAACTCATGGCTGGAGCTGGAGAGATGGTTCATTGATTAACAGCATTGGCTGCCCTTGCAGAGGGCCCAGTACTCACATGGAAGCTTCCATAACTGTAACTCCAACTACAGGGGAATCCAATGCCCTCTTCTGACCTCCGTGGGTACAACATGGGTGCATGTATATACATGCAGGCAATACACTCACACACATAAAATAAAAATAATAAATAAAATATTTTAAAAGAAGACGATTAATGATAATAATAAAAAAACTATGGGCAGAACTGGCTATACTGTTTGACTTTCAGCAATGAGATTTTCAACACCCAGGCCACCTCCCGACTTTGACCTTTATAGAGGCTCTCAGTGTTAAAGAAATCTCCATTGTCTCAAGAATTATGCCATATTCCTTGAGGGATGCACATACCATACCGTGAGCAGAAGATTCCACCCACTAGTAGCGGGATCTTTCTTTGTATAAAGCTTCCATTCACACAGATTGATTGTGGACATGGAGGTCATTAGAATGATTGCCCTGAGTTGCAGAGATCAGAGTTGGGTGGGGTAACTGGCCTCTGCCTCTCAGAACAGTCATTGTGTGTGAGAGACATAGGATGTATGTGTTTGTGATATTCTTATCCCATTGGTCAGGAGACATACACAGCCAATTAGTTCCTAGATTTGAGATCATACTGAAACCAAAGGAAATAATTTCTTCTCCTCTCTGTCTATAGATAAAACTAACAGGTCCGTGTGATATACCGCAATGTCTCCCTCTCTCCCTTTCAATTAGTAAAAAGAACAGGCCTGTGTGAAGTACCACAATATCCCCTTCTCTGCTGCAGGCATGGGCAGTGTGCTGTTCTGTCCTGAGCTGTGGAGCTGCTGAGATATTTTCTGCTGCATGAACAAGTTAGCTTCCATTCTGAATTTTTCATGCATTCTCTGTATGCCTGGCCGAGTTAAGCACTCTCACCAGTGATGAATTCACAGCACACACACTGGCAGCTTTCCTGAACTGTTTACTTTAATAGCATCATCAGTAATTAGCCCGCAGAGTGGAAATTCAAATGGTTTCTGCAAACAGACATGCCTTTGAATCAGCCAGTAACAAGATGGGCCCAAAGAGGCCAGTTGTAATTAGGCAAGACAACAGTTAAAAGGAAGTTAATCAAGGAGAGGAGCGTAGAAAGCATTGGGTTCTCCCACCATAGCTCTGGAAAATGGTTCAATTGTAAAGGGAAGAAACAGGGTGGAATAGGAGGTGAGTTATCTCCTGATACCTAACTGTTCTGTTGGTTGGCCTTTTAATTATTTATCCAAGAACCATGCTGCTCACTAGGAGTTTTAAAAAAAGAAAGAAAAAAGGAAGAAAGAGGGGCTGTATATTCAGTACATTCAGTGGGGCAGATGTACATTTTTAAAAAAATGTTTTATTATTTTTATTTTATGTGTATGAGTTATTGCCTGCATGTATGTATGTGCACCTATGTGATGCAATGTCCATGGAGGTCAGAAGGGTATCAGATTCCCTGGAACTAGAGTTAACTGCCATGTGTGTGCTGGGACTCAAACCTGGTTCCTCTGTAAGAGCAGCCAATGCTCTTAACCATCGAACCATCTCTCCAGCCTCAGATGTTCTATGTTTCGAAAATATATTATTTTAATAGTATTTTGCAAGGTAGGAATTTTATCAGTGAAGACTGTGTGGGTCAAGAATCACTAAGGAGACGGCCAATAGTAAGCAAAAGAAAGTGATGGTGAATGTCATTGAGAAGGTATGCCAACGTTCAAAGACGGGGGATATGGTCATCACTGTTGCAAGAGTTCAAGGAGGAGAGAGGTTGATACTGGCTGACAGTCAGGTGTGTGGGGTGTGTGTGTGTGTGTGTGTGTGTGTGTG
This sequence comes from Eospalax fontanierii, assembly GCA_035773235.1. NCBI lineage: Eukaryota > Metazoa > Chordata > Mammalia > Rodentia > Spalacidae > Eospalax > Eospalax fontanierii. Next base: position 52,380,775 of record CM069542.1, on the reverse strand, counting down.
TGTGTGATTGTCTTCCTTTTAAAAGGTTGAATTATACAATGAGGTGAGGAGAGAGAGAGAGACAGAGCACTCTTGAGAATGAAGACTGGTGGATGGCAGCTTGTATCAACTTGGGGGCTGCGTGACTTATAAAGCCCTAGAGGAACAAGCAGAAACAATTCTTTCCTAGACCCAACTTCTTTTTAAAAATTTAAAAATAATTTTATTTTATGTGTATGAGTCTTTTGCTTTTGCTTGTGTGTGTGTGTAAGTGTGCCTGTGTGCATACTGTCCATGGAGGCCAGAAGAGGGTGTTAGATTGCCTGGAACTGGAATTATGAATGGCTGCTAGCTATCATGTGGGTGCTGGGAATTGAACTTAGGTCCTCTGCAAGAGCAGCCAGTGCTCTTAACTACCGAGCCATTCCTGCAGCCTCCAGACCCAGCTTCTCTGCTGGATATATGTTAAGGTGTGAGAGCTACTTGACATGTTTCCAAGGCTCCAACATACTTGTGATGCTGAGGAATCTGGTTTAGCCATAGCCAAAGAGCATCAAACAAAGATTTTCAAGACAGAAAAGTTTAAGGTTTCCTCTGAGCATTGTGAAAGCGCCTAATTTGTTTCAGAGTTGTATTAAAAAGTCACCATGAGCTGGGCATGGTGGTGCATGCCTTTAAATCCCAGCACTCAGGAGACAAAGGCTGTCAGATATCTGTGAGATCAAGGCCAGCCTGGTCTACACAGTGAGTCCCAGACCAGCTGGGAATGCTGAGAGACCCAATCTCAAAAAATAACAACAATAAAAAAAACCAAAGTACAAAAAAAAGGCAAGGAAAACAAAAAAGAAAAGAAAACCAGTTTTGCATCAATGGATTTGATTTTGATTGTGGATTCTAAAGCCATAGCTCATTAGCTAGTATAATGCTTTACAACATGGACTCCAGAATCTGTCACTGGATATTTTAAGTTTTTATTTTAATAATGATTGAGGTAAAATTCAAATAAAATAAAATTAATCATTTAGAGTGAAAAATTTAAGGGCATTAAGGACACCCACAGTGAACTCATCACTTATATCCAGTACTAAATCATTTCCTCACTTCTTTTTCTGCAGTGAGTTTCTATCTGGTGAAAGTGACAGGTCCTGTCTCAAAACAAACACAAAATAAAAAAGAATAACCCCAAGTATACAAAGAACAAGATAGATGGTTCCTGAATGACACCTGAGATTGACCTCTGGTCTCACTGCCTTGGTTCTCATTTTTTCAGCTGTTTTCCCTGCTCGTGTGGCTACTCTCCTCTCTCCCTCTCCCTCTCCATTTCCATCTATCTCATCTATCTATATCCATATCTATAACTATATCTATACCTATATCTGTATCTCTGTTAGGAACCGCCCCCCCCCCAGCATAAAGAAAAGGAACACAGCGTGGTCTGTTCCAGAGTGCGTGTACACAGTTGTGCCTATTACGACCCTGTAGCACAGAGCACCTAATCAGGATATGCACTCTACCATATGTTGGAGACAAAGAAACTGAATTGTAAAGGGAAACTAACAGAGGGTGTAAAATGTTAAGTCTTTATCTAAGGCTCTGCTTTTTCAAACTATCACATGGAGCCAGGTGCTAGCACAATAAACTGCTTCCTGGAGGAAAAAAAAAAAAAAAACCTTGGGGTCTCATCTCTGAATACAACATCTGCAGCGTATCTCTATCTTTTCTACATACATCGTCTATGTCTTTGTATCTGTCTCAGTATATTTGCATTGCCTTTCTCCTTTGCCTGGGAACGTTTGTCCAGATAGACACCTATCTTGCTCTCCCCTTGTCTGGTTATACAGTTGAATGTCTTGCCCTATTAGAGACCTTTCTTGAACACCTTGCTTAAAGTAGTAATCCATTAGCTTTTTTTCCCCTATCCTTTTCAGAGTCGATTGATGATCACTAGAATGTGAGATCTCTGTGAGTAGGAAATTTCTTTCACTTGCTGCTATAATCTTAGTACCAATAACAGTATCTGATCTATATTACATACTGAGTAATATCTCAGTAAAAAATGAGCAAATAGATTCTCCTCTAGAGAATGGGAGACAGCATAATGAATATAACAGGATTTGGAGTAGGGTTTATAATAGGATTAATTTCAGTAGCAGATCTGTTGTTTTTCACTCCTGGCGTGATCTCATGTGAGGTATTTAACTGCTTGGAAACTCAGTTTGCTCCTTAGGCAATGAGCATAACACTACTCGACTTGGAAATTTGTGACTAGACTTGGGTGTTAGGTATCTAAGTCGTTTGGTTCACTTTTTAAGAACCAGTATTAAGAAATTGCAGCGATCACTGGGGACGATGCTTCTCAACCTCAAGGAGGCTCTAGCTCATTTCTTGGAAGGCAGTAGAATGTAAGGGCCCTAGGATTTGCAGCTATGGTCGTGTGATTGCCCGTGTCTGCCGTTCTGGAAGGCTTGCTTTCCCTTGTCCTGCCTATCTGTTTTCCAGTTGTAAATTCTGGGATATTGTCATTCCCACTTGGATTCCGTGCACACTGGTTTTTGAGTCTGTGGAGAACCTCGGAAAGGATACATAATGAATTGATGAAATGTAATCATTGCTGGTGTGAGCATTATTTTAAACTTCAGTTTAGAAAAGAAATTTCATTGATAACATAGCATATTCTTCACAATCTCAGATCTTCACAGTTAACTTAGAGATGTATTGACAACTGAGTAAAACTCTTTAGGCAGCCTTGGACCATGGATGACTTAATCACAGTGCAGCTAGAAGGAAATACAGGAGATCCCAGTATCCACACTGTCTGTTCAAGCACAGACCCATTATTTTATAGGCACAGCTTCTCTGTCCACGATTGCATTATACTATATTGGATCTCATGCTAAGGAAGGAAAACGGAGATTGCTGATGATGATGGGACTGGCTTGGCACGTAGCCAGGTGGTTATGGATGCATCTTAGTGTTAGATTCTGCTGACACAGTATTTTTTCTCGAACTCTGAGGCACCAGCCTCTCTGTATCTACCCCGACCCTGTCTGCAGACTCTCCCCTCTCATCATGTGATATTAAAGAACCCTCAGGAATCAGTTTTTAGACAGACAGTGTGCTAAAGATTCTGACAGATGTGCGGAGGGGATTGACTTCAAGGCACTAAATGTGCAACAAACGAAATTAAGGAAAGAAAAATTGTAAAGTAAACCAGATTTCAGAAACTGCAGCACCAGAGGGAGAATGAGTCTCCAGAGGCTAGGTGTTTCCAACCAATCATTTTTTCAACAGTAGTGTCGCATTATCAGTGGTGTGACTTGAAGAAGGGGAAACTTCCTGGCCTAGCAGTTGAAGGGAGCTTGAAGCTTCTCTTTTTCATGATGTGTTACTTGGCATTTGTACTCAATACATATCTTCCCTGAGCCATGACCTTCACGAATTTCTTTTCCTCTGACTTTGAGTCAGCTGCAATAGTACCCACTGAGTCTTTGTCTTGGTAGGGAGATGCACCATCTTGCTGATCACCAAAAGATGGAATCTGAACCATGGCTGGGAGGCGCAGGCTGGGATGCTGAGCAAAGGCTGCTTCCTGATTACTTCCCAGCCACCTGAACTGCCTCTCACTCCTTCTGACAACATCCTTTTCTTCTAAGTAGTGGAATCACTGTGACCCAGTGCCTCTTCCTTAATTCTGTGTTAGAAAAGTAGGCAAAATAAGCTCTGTGAATAGGGTTGTGGAACACGCCTTACTTTTCTGTCAAAGTGAAATAATATACTAATATACTAACCTGAAACATGAAGAAAATACTAGGTCTTATATGCAGCTACAAACCCCTGCAGCCTTCTCTTTATTATTTTTTTAATATAACTTATATATAGATGAATGCAGCATTTAGCTCAAAGCCCCACTTTCCAGGGATATGGGACATATTTAAACACGAGCTGCTTTTCAAATCCATATTTCAGTTTTGCACTGTGTTTTAATCAAGGGACTGAAGATATTTTAAAGTTACTAAGTCTGAGTGGGAACTCAGCTTAGATTCTGAATTAAGATTTTCTTTCTATTTCCTTCACTTACTTAAACAGAAACAAAGTCGCTGGACTCAGTAGTTAAGAGTACTACCTGCTCTTACAGAAGACCTAGGTTTGAATTCTAGCACCCACATGGTGGCTAGCAACCATCCATAACTTCAGTTCCAGATAATCTGATACCTCTTCTGACTTTCATGGGCATGACACAACATAGGTTCACTTACATGCAGGCATAACGCTTTTACACATAAAATAAGAATAATAAATAAAATGTTTAAAATATATAAAATAAACAGAAACAAATAAATAACAAAAAGAATGAGAAGTAAATTGATGACAAAATCTGGTGTGTTCATTTTGCCAGCTATTTATAAAAGATGGTTGACCTCTAAAAATATTCTTAAACATACATATAACCCATGACATGGCATGATCAGTTATGATGAACATGTGTCAGACTTAACTCTGTGGTAAGTACTTGGCAACTTTTATGTAAGGAACTTTGGGAAAAACATGATAAAACGCGTGGATACCTGCTAAGGATGGCTTTTAAACGATTAATAAGAGAGTTCCCTGTATGGAAGGCAGATGGCCTACACCTGATATAGTTCAGGTGTACTATAAATTCTTTCCTTCTGGATTTGACATGAAAGGAATTGGATGCTTGTTGGGGTCAAGTTACATTCTCAGATTCTTATCCTAAACAAACAATGATAAGAAAGTACTAGAATTCCAGAAGTGATGAGAAGCTCTTATGAATAAAGAAAATCTTTTAGGATCCCAAATCCCTCTGATCTGATCACAAAAAAAAAAAAAAAAACTTCTCCTGTTCAGAAGAAACAGGTGTGTCAAACAGTCTAGTCAGGCAAGAAGGACTTGTATGTTCCTCCTCAGGACTGCTCATACATTTGCAAGAACAGAAAGGCATACAAAGGAACTGAAATTCTCTTGTAAATATTTCTTCCAGGCTTCTGAGGTGGCTCAGCAGGTAAAGGCACTTGCTGCCAAGCCTGATGATGGGATTTGATCCCTGAATCCAAGAGTGTATAAGGAGAGAACTGATTTCTGCAATTTTTCCCTCTGTCCTCAACAAGCAGGCCCATGGTGCACGTGCCTGTACATACACGCACACACACACACACACACAGACACACACACATAAATGTAAAAAGCTAAAAGTTTCAGCTTTGAGTCAGACTTACTCATTTTTGTATATATGTGCAACCATGAAAGGGTTTTAAGGTAAACTCTGGGTTTAAATATTTCCAAGAGCATTATTTGTAATAAACTAATTGAGAAAAATAACTTGGGCTCATCAACAGGACTAGCAGGACTAATACAATATGATGTTTTATATGATGAGCTAATGGGGAGGAATGGTGTTTGGTTAACTTTCTGCTGCACAAGTTTTCTGAGGAATCTCAAAATGTGATGATTATCCCAGTTGTACCCATTTTCTTGTAAATGACATAACTGTGTTCTTCTTTATTGCTGAAAAGAATTCCGTTGTGCATCTATTCCACATTTTCTTTATCTAGTCCTCTTTTTCTCGACACTTTGGTTGGCTCCATAGCTTAGCTATTGTGAATAGTGCATCAATAATACTTGGGAATACTGATGTACAAGTATCTGTGTATTCTATTGACTTGGAATCCTTCAGCTAAATTCCTAGGAGTGGTATCGCTGGATTATATGGTAGATATATTTTTACTTTTTTGAGAAATCTCCATATTGATTTGCATATTTAACATTCATACATAAAGTCAGTTATGCACAGATGATATGGAAGTTAGAAACAAAGGGATTTAAAGCATTTATGGTCTTTGGTGTTCATTGTCCTGTGTTGCATGAGGGAGAAAACTGAAAGATGCATTAGTGTTCTCAGGCTATTTTCTTTGAGGGAGAGATTCTAATAGGTGAACTAGACCCCAGTGGATCTAGTACTGAGAGACATCTGGGTACAGTAAGTTGACTCAATAGGCCTTAGCATATATGACAGAATGCGTGAAATCCAGGGGAGGGGGTCCTCTGGAGGCTATGGGTGAGGGATAGGGTTTGAAATGCACAAAATTCATAAAAATATACATTAAAAAGTTGTCTAAGGGCAACAAAGGAGACGGACAGGAGGAGCAGGGAAGAGAAAGATGGGGGGCAGCAAACTGCTGGAGCTGCTCAGAGTATATTACATACTTCCATGAACATGGCCTTATGTAACAGAGGATAATACAATAAAACATCTAAAAATACAATTACAAGAGAAGGAAGCCAGACCAAAAATACGAGCTATATAATCTCATTTATGTAAAGGTCAAAAAATAAGCAATGCTAAACTACATTATTTAGAGAGTCAGACATACATATTGAAACGCTCATGAAATCCAAGGGGATTATTGCCATCTGAGTCAGGTCAGGGTGAGCCAAGGGTATAGGCAAGAATTCTGATTAAGAACTGAGTGCTGCGTGCCTTCTGGCTGCAAGCAACACTCCATTTTGTCCTTGAAAATGGCTTGTTTGCTTTACAATAACTTATTAAATGGTGATTTTGTGTTTTATTCAGTCTCTTGTGTGCCTATCAAATGCTACATGTTGCAGTAAGAAAGGTTTAAAAAGAAAGGAAATGTGTTCTACTAAGGCTGGTTTTGCAGTGGGAAAGGGAGGATGGGAGCCTCTGCCCTTCTCCTGTCTAGACTGGATGGTGGTCAGGCTCAGCTCAGCAGCAGCACTAGCTTCCCTGGTGTCTGTCTGATATGGAACAAGCCAGGCAGCGTATGCAGTGAACACAGCCTGGCTCTCTAAGGAAACGCCTAGATTCATTCCCTCTGCTGAAGGTGGGAGAAAAGACAGAAATGATTGGGATAGTATTTGACATTACATTTACACAGGGATAAAAGGATAGTGAAACATTTTGACTAGTTTGTCTCTCAGGACTCTGAATTTTCTTTCTCACATCCACTGAGAAAAACAAAGTATAACCACATAAGAAAGCCGTCCTTACTATCAGCTAGCCTGAGACCAAAAACCAGTTTCCTTTAACACAGGCTGTGCCTAGTTGCTCAGCTGACTTTGGGACTTGCTCAGCTGTGACATGAGCCTGTCTGCTCCTATTACTCTAAGTATAAAGGATTCTGGGTGTGTGGGAGGCCAGGAGTAAGTGGTCTGGAGGACAAACGAAAGCCCAGTGTGCAGAATGCAGGCTGCCTGAAGGAGCCAAGAGGCTACTGAGTGAGGAGAAAGACAGGCTCAGGCTGGAAGCCATGCAAGAAAGGAACGAGCCTGAAAACCCAGGCATTTGGCATGTTGGCTCATTTGTGGTAAGGTTCAGATGAGGGTGGGATATTCACAGGGTTCAGTGAATGCATCTGGAAATCCTAATGAGAATCTCTATTACATTCTCGGCTTCTTAGGTCAATCAATGCAATGGTTGAATCCCAGCCATGTTGCATTATTCAGAGTCAGACCTGACTACTAAATAAAACAGGAAGAAAGGGGGCCCCAAGGGTAAACTGAGTCAGGAAGGGCACAGCACCGTGAATGCTACCAGTAGAAACTTACAGCTGAGTCCTAAGGAAGGTAAAGCTGAAAACTTAGTTTTTGTCGTTTACTTCATGGATTTGCCTTTTTCTTCCTTCTTTCATTGTCATCCTTCTCCTTTTCCTCCCCTTCCTCTTCTCTTCCTCTTCCTCTTCCTCCTCCCCACCTCTCTTCCTTCTCTTCCTCTTTCTTTTTTAAAGAAAAAAGCTGTTTCTACTGGTTACTGAACTGGCATTGCCATCTTGACAATTAATTGATTCTTTAGTTTATTAAACAATGCACAGGAAATTCCAGAGCGAGCCATGGCCTGATTTATTCGTCCCCACAATGAACGAGTCCTCAGTCTTTAGTAAAAGGTATCTGTCAATACTGCAGAAACCTGACCAGCTAAAATGAAAACAGTTTCCATCTGAAGAGAGTCGAACAGGAGTCAGCGGAGATTCGTACACCAGCTGTGCGAGGTTAGAGATCGTCAGGAGTGCTCACACTGAGATTTCCTCTAGAATACAGATATTCACTTTTCAAAGACTGTGATGAGAATCAAATCGAGGCTTCTCTCCCCTCTTTCACTCCCTCTCATTTACCCTCCCTCCTTCCTTCTTTGGTTTGTTTCCTTGAATAATGGGCATTGAAGCTGGAGTCTCAAACATGGTGAGCAACCATGCCATCACTAAATGACATCTCTAACCCACTAACACCAAGTTTTAATTTAATTTTGGAACATGTGATTCATAGTGTATGTTGTATGACTGTTTTTAAAGAAGACATATAAAGTGTCTTTAATAACTTTAAACAAAGTCTTTTATGGATCAGATGTTCTTTTATAGCTTAGAAAGGAAAAATACATTTAATGTCAGTGGGCCTGCAGACAACAGGTCAGATAGACCTAAGAAAGCATTTTTATAATTTAGTCTTTATTTTGACCAACTAAAATATGTCCCTAGTTCAGGGAAGAGTTGTCTTATGATTTTTAGATAAATGTCCCTGCTTTTCACTCAGCTCTGATCCTAGGGAAATAGCGAAGTCTCTGCTGCTTCTTCTGAATCCTCCCTCCGCAGTTCTAAATATAATGCTTCCATAGTGTTTCTTTTTGTTAATTATTCATTTGGTTTAAGCATTAGCATCTTTTCCTCAGGTCTAGCATTGCTAAATTTCCCCTATGGGCCTCTTCATCACTAGCATGTGAGCAGCCTGTCATTTTCTGTACTCTAGGCTTTGGGATTTTGGTTACATCAGTGATTCTTAGACCTTAGGTGACCTGAATCAGCTGTGTGCTGGATTCAATACGGATTCCTTCCAGTCTCTAAATCTGGAGAATTTGTATTTCAGTTAAATTTTCAGGAGCCACTGATACTGCTGTGTGGCTGTCTGTGGACCACACTGCAAGGACCACACTGCAGGGACCGCACTGTAGGATCTGCAGGGTGACAGGCGCATTCTATAATTGACTATAAAGCTGGGTCCTGCTGTGAACCATAGCTGCTTCCTTTGTAGCAGCAGTTTTTTTTTTCTCCCTAGAATGTACAACTGTTGTTTTGCATTTGATTTGTTTACATATTTCTATTGTGAATTTGTGCTTGAACTCACATGATGGTGTCTTCTCTTACTATGTTCGGACTCATTGGACTTTTTCAACATGTCTTTTTAAAAAAAATAAAAACAAAAATTTGAGGGTCTGGAGAGAAGACTTACTGGTTAAGAGCACAGGTTGCTCTCATGCAGAGGACCCAGCTTTGGCTCCCAGCACCCATGGAGGCTAACAACTTTCCAGCTCCAGTTCTAGGGGATCTGATGCCCTCTTCTGGCTTCTGTAAGCATTGCATGACATGGGCGCAAAAAAATACAAAATCAATAAAAAATTGTATAAGTAAACAATTCTAGCGTGTTTTCAAAGTGCTTCTTCTGTGTACCACCGCCCCGCCCCCGATGTGTCTGCACTTCTTTCACAAAGTCTGGGATTATTGGCCTCTATCTTGGGCTGTGCACCCCGCTTTCCGAATTTTGTATCATTTATTTAAAAAAATTTATTTTTATTTTATATATTTGAGTGTGTGCTTGTATGTGTGTATGTGTATCATGTGTGTATCTGGTACCCGAGAGGACAGAAGAGGGCATCAGATCTCCTGGAACTAGAATTACAGGCAGTTAGCTGCCATGTGTGTGCTGGGAATAAACCCAGGACCTCTGCAAGAGCAGCCAGTGCTTTTAACTGCTGATGCATCTCTCCAGCCCGATTTTGTATCACTCTAACATTGGTTGGTTGATACAAGTGTCTGAGGATGTCTCTTTATTGTCTCATTGCTGAGTGAATGTTGGGTTGAACAGAGCTTTACGTTGGAGCACATTTCTGTTTGAGAATACCATTCTCCCATCTTGTTTTGAGTTCTTCTTGGGTCATCCAACACCATTTGAATTGTGATCCACTATGTGGGGCCTCATGATGATAAAGATGGCACTTAGAGGAAGTACAAAGGGAGCGGCTTGGGTGTGACTTAACTTGTTTTGACAAAAGTTTGATTGGGTCTTACAACTCCTCCCTCATGAACAGCTTGTGTTATGCCCATTATATCTATAGAAGCTCATGTAACCTTGAATGCTTGCAGCTTGCATGCTGAGATGACATTTAGGATGATTGGTTCCCTGGCTCCTGCTTTGGAAATCCCTTTGTGGTTTTTGCCTTTATAAGATACTACGTAACTCCTATTAAACTAGTTCCTGCCTTGACTAGACTCCCAGTCCGTCTGATTGTCTCTGGGACTGGAGGCTGGGAGCAGGTGGACAGCGCACGTACCCTTCCCTGTCCCCCTGTGTGGGAAGTGGGAGCCCGTAACACACTGTTTGAATCCAGTGTCCTCTCTGAACATTCTAGAATTTTTCCTCATGTCTGGTTTTCTGGGATTTGATCGATATGCCCCCACTCTTCCATTGTGCTGAGCATGAAGTGGACCTTCCCACAAACTCACATCCTCCATTTCTGAAAAGCTTTTCTCTAGTTTTCACAAGGCTGATCTCCAACTCACTATTTTCTTTGCTTTCCAAGACTCCTGTATATTTATATTGAACATTCTGGGAAGACTGTCTAGCCAAGTATGTTGTTCAGTTCAGCCCTATTGTCCCAGCTACTTGGGAGGCTAAGGTAAGATGATCACAGTGTTTCTTTCCTCTCTATGTGGAGACACATAAAAAGTATGCCAAGTTCCTTTAATTTGTAAGATCCTACTCAGATTTCAGAGATAATGATTAAGGAAACATGTTATTGAACAGGTACAATGCCATATATTTGTAATTACTCCTCAGTTTCACAGCATGGCATGTCCTACACATGCAATTATGCATGCCATCTTTATAAATTCAGAATACATTAAACAGTCTCATGCAGAATAGCAGGTGGGATTCAATAAAGAGGGGGTGAGGTGGAGAGTTCTATCGAGAACTTTTTGGCAACTGGAGTTCACAAAGAGATGAGCTGTTTTGATAGTGAGTGGGTTTCCTGTCTCCAGACAGACTAAAGCAGAATTTTTCATAAATCCTGCAGAGCAAATTTCCTACTGAGAATAGATCATGCCATTAGAATAGATGCTCTGTAATTTCTTTTATCTTTAAGATCATAGTTATTACAGAGCTATAGATTTTAAAGCTACAGTCTAATTCTAAATGGTGGAAAATAGTCCTAAATGTTCTCAGTCAAATATACTTAGAATGTTCCATAAATATCATTTGAAACAATTCAGTAAGAAAGTCCTAGCATGATTAAATCCGTAAAGCTGATTGCATCTTCAGAAAATGGTATTTGATCACTGCCTTGAAGGTCAAGAAACACCCACAGGGTGATGCCCCTTCGTGGAAACTGGGCCTTCATCTGATATTCTCTTGGAGAAATAGCCGGCATTTGGGGAGTGTAGACAGAAGAGTGGTGTGCTTCCAGTAAAAGACAAGGTTTCCTCCCTGAATGGGCTGACTGCCCAGAAGACGAGTTGATTTGCATTTTATCTGCAGTGCATCACTCATTTATGTGCAATGCCATAGTGCAGCCAGCGTCTGCCTGGATAGAGCCTTGTCCCTTGGGGAGGACCTAACCACCCTGTGCTTTGCAGTCGAGACGCCAGCACTTTACCATCCTCTTTTACTAAGGCACCAAGAAAAGAAACGTTCTTGTGAAATCATCTTTAGCATTCAAGGTCATTTAAGAAGAGCCTAAAATAAGAACATACCACTATATTTTTTGTTTGAGCAAGGAGTCAAAGAATAAAAATGTACAAGAAATACAAAGTATGACATGTGAAAATTGAGTTACATTTGCGGGTGGTGTTAGCCAAGTGAGTTAACAGCACCTTTTCGATTTATCTTTGCTGGGAAAATCCAGGTGCAATCGCTGGATTTTTAAAAAAAAAATGTTATGTGGCTGTGAAAGAGTTGCAGTGTCTGTCTAATCTGCTTCCTTACCTGGCAGGATACGTATTATAATACAGAGGGGCCTAATGTTTCAAGATGAAGCCTCTGAGGATGGGTTTGGCTCAGGTCTAAGGCAGAGAAATCCCACATGACACAGGGGGCAGCCTACCCTAGAGTTTATTAAGAGGCACGATGGTTTGATCTCCTTGTGTATTTCTTGGGAGCACTCTGTCTTCAGTCCACACCTATGATTTACATGGAGGACTTCATCCAGTCCACAAAACCCAGCATCAAACTGGGAAATGGGTAGCAGACTCCAACCTTTGCCTAAGAAATATTGTCAACTGATTACTGCTGGGTGAAGATGAGCGAATCTTTCTAAAGTGAGGGACTCTGGGTAGGCTGACTAGACCTCAGTGGATGAATCTGCACTGAGGAACATTTAAGGACACTAACTTGACACATTATATCTTAATACAGATGATAGAATGTATGGATCCCGGTTGGGGGGCTGTGGGAGGTGCCAGTGGGGAGGGGTAGAAAGATGATTAAGATTGATTGAGATGTTCTTTATGAAACACAGTGATTCAATAAAAATATTTTTTAAAATTACTGCCTAATAATTTATAAACCTCCATTTCATGCCCAGATATTACATTTGAATTTCATAAATATTCTTCAACTGCTCAATGAACATTTACCTAGGAATATATCAAACAAATTCCAAATTTTCTTTTGTGATGGGAAGAGAATTAGCAATAGATCATTTCCATGTGAGACATTTAAACCTTTCCACACTTTTGGTATTTTAGAGCATTTTTTTTCTGGTGTTGGTTATACAGCAGTGAGAAATGGAGATTTTATTTTGAGTGTTATTTCATGTTCATTTACAATATTAAGAAGAGATCTTAGATTTGTTCTTTATTGTACATATATTTATGTACCATGACAGCTGACCTGTCTCTTATAAACATCCATCAGAGCAGTTCACCAAATATTTATTGAACACTTACTTTCTGTCCCTCACTAAATTGTGGGTGCAGACTTGCAAAAAAGCATTTCAGCTTTGTTCTTAGAAGTTCCCAAAGTGAAGTAATCACGAGAGAAGCAGACACTTCAATTTGGTTTTGGTAGAAGAAACTTAGTTCTGTCTTTTGTACAGATGTTAATGTTAAGAAAAGATGTTAATATGAGTTTTGAGCCTTCTGTTGAAAAGGTCACATGTGGCTAGTGACTATGGTATCAAACAAGCCTGCAGGATAGGAATGCCTTTCATGGAAAGGTGGGCATGAAGCCCCAGCCCTAGCTGAGGAACTGTTGACAATTGATAGCTGCCAGGAGAGTAAGAGTCAGTTCTCCTTAAGGTGAGAAGCTGGGAAGGTTAAACAGGCTCCAGGGGATGAATCCACACCCAAGAGTATTTGGGAAACACAAATTAAACTTCATAGGTCTTTAAAAATAATAAAGGACATGAAGTCAGATGGTGAGGGGAGATGAGAGAGCAGGTCTGAATAAGATCAAAATGCATTGTATGAAATCCCCAAAGAATCAGTAAGAATTTTTAAAAGAAGAAGGTATCTTTGTGGTAACAAGGAAAAAGATTAAACATCTAACCCCTCATTCAGTTCTATGGAGGCTTATTATTATTATAAGGAGCAACATCTCTGCATACAAGGTTCAGAAACAAACGGAAATCACAGTGCTGCTTTCCGATGGGTTGGCAGGTACCTACCACAGACTCCACACCTTTTCACAGCCTTCTCTCTTAGAACTTACTTTGTAATTGAAGCTTTGACTTACCCTGTGAGATTTCCTTCCTCTTCTCTGCCCTGAACCTAAGGCAGCTCTCGTTAGATTAGACTGTCAACCAATTACCGGGCCAGTTACCCCACAGAAGATTAGGTTCCTGACCCTAAAAGGTCTTTTCTATATTTGCTTTCTATGCCAGAAACATCAAAGGAAGAGAGCATAAAGTTATGAACTTGACTTTGTCCATAGCCTCTCTTCTGATCGATGGTCTTTCCTTCACTAAGTCTTTGAAAAAAAATCCATCTAGATCTGGCACATCTAATTGGTGGCCTATGAGCTCATATGTCCCAGGGTAGCTAAGCATGTGACCCAATACATTTGCAAATATCAATGTCATATCTCAGTGTCAAAAGGTTTGGACACCCTTGGTGTAGATGAAGCTTAAATGTCTCCTTCTATATGAAGTTCTGCTATGCCAAGCTTTATATATCCCGAGTTCTCACACAATGTGTCTACCATGAGCCTGTGACCCCAAAACTTCCTCCTTAGTGGTTTGCTTTGCATGGTGAGGACTGGCTTCTGGAGCCTGCAGTCCCATGTCCCCAGGCCAGCTTCCCCATGGCGTGTACTAACAAGACCATCACTAACAGGAGGCTGTGGAGGAGGTCAGAAACCACGGCCTCTGCTCCCTATTTGCATAGAGTAGCTCTGAGCTGTGACTGTGGCCCTCTGCAGTTCCAACCTTCCCGTTGCAATGCCATCTCTGACTTCTCTGACAGGCAGACTGGGTTTAAGCACCCTGTGGGGCTCCAGCTGTAGTAAGACCACAGCTTTAAGTCTCCAGGCTGCTGTGGTAATTCATCACAAACACCGTGATTTAAAGCAACAGGTGTCTATTCTTTCCCAGTCCTGGTGGCCAGAAAGCTGGTGACGTCATCTCCATTGGCTGTAGAGCAGCCCCTCCCCTGTATTTCCCAGCTCCTGGATCTGCATCATTCCAACTTCCTCTTCCATCTTTACAGGCCTTCTCCTCTTCTCTGTGACTTCCCTTCTGTCTCATATAAAAGCAATTGCCACTTGATATAGTACCCACCTGAGTAGAAAGAGCTCCCAAGAGCCTCAGTTTAATTATAATTTGTATCTGCAATAGCCCCTTTTAAAGACATCGTTCATTCCATTGCAGCCACTTTCACCCCCTTTTTTTCTGTCAGTCTCAGGTGGTCTGCCGTAATGTCTGGCTTACCACTCTGCTCACTCTTGAGTTCCACAGATCTTCACCTTCTCTGTAGCCAACCACTTGTATTTTGTTTTCTTTCTAGAAAATGTTGGATGCTGATAGTGAGATCCTGATCTACACACATAGGGATTGGCTGAGCTTTCATTATCTACACTCAACACAACACACTCATGATTTGTTGATGTGGGTACATACTCCCATGGAACCTTTGCTCCTATTATTTTTATTCCAGCACAGTACCTAGTTTGAAAATTGTTCAAAGATAGATTCTTTGAAAATGAGAAAAGATACTTAATTAGATCAGAAACAAGGGATGAATGCATGTAGTATCCATGGGACAAGTGAAAGCAAAAATGTGTGTCTCCAAAACAGCAGCTTTGGATAGAAAAAGTGTTCCTGCATAAGAGGAATCAGTGGGTCCAGTGAGTGCAATATGGACAGAGAAAAAGACAGAGTGGGTCCAAGTGTTGCAGACATAGATTTACCACCTTATCTCTCAGATCTGTATGGTCCATACTTAACATTCTCTTCATGATCATTCCGAACAAACAGATACATTCTAAACCTCTCTCTGATTACTCGGATCAAACTATCTGCTTCTAACCAACCATTAAGTATTTTAGCTAGGGTGTGTGTTATCCTGGGATATTTATTGTTGTTTAAAGTTCCCTGCCTTTTATATAGTATTGTTTAACCGATATTCTGTAACTAAATCTCTGATTATTTCACTCTTTTTTGTTTTATTTTGTTTGTTTGTTTTTGAGACAGGGTCTTCTTGTAGCCCTTCCCAGCCTGGGGCTTACTAGGTAGACTAGTCTATGTCCACATGGCTGGCTGCACCACTCCCTTTCTGAGAAGGCTCCAGTGGCTTTCCACTTTTAACCAGAGGTACAGCATTCTCAGCTGACAGTCACGTCTCTTTCCTACTCTTCATTTTGGTCTGTACAACAGATGCCATAAACACAGTGGTTTAAACAATAGTTATGTCATCGTCATGATTCTGAAGGTTGTGATTACAAGTTAAGGGTGCCACGAAGTTGGGTTCTTGGTGAGGGTTTTGGTCTTGGGTTAGAGTCGCTGTCTTCATGGACGGAGGAAAGAAGGCTGGCCAGCTCTCTGTCCTTCCTCTTATAAGAACCCCCCCCTCCTTGAGAGCTCTGTATTCATAACCTAACTGCCATGTCCCTAAAGTCTCACCTCTACATTACAGCACACAAAGGCTGAGTTTCAACATGCAGATCTACGAGCATCTGAGCATCATTCACAGGCTGATCTTTCCTATGAAACTTCTATGCAACTGGATTATTGGCAAGCCATCAAGATCGCTACAATCTTCTATACAGGTATATTTGTTTTTAAGTCTATTATCTGAGAAAATCTAACACAAGTTGTGCTTTTCCAAATGCTCTGTGCTTTTGAGTTCACTGTCAAAGCTTGGTGAAACCAGTGGTAGTTAGATTCAGGACTGAATCCAGGTTCTGTTTATCTATTGGTTGTCAGGAACTTGGGAGGTTTGATCGTCTCACAGAACTTTGGTTTTCCCCTCTGCAAAAATGAGGATTTTCAGAATTACATCATGGTTTTGTTACTATGTTCACAGTAAATAGATGCGTATGCTTGTCACATAAATATTTAAAGATGCTATTATTCGGTCATTATGTCACAGATAAGTTTCTAATTGAAAGCTTTGCTGATCTTCCAAATAGGATTCTTATTTTAAGCTTTGTAATACATTTCCTTTTTAGGGCTCTCTTAGTACTCATATTACTTAATATTATTTAAAAATATTGAAAATCTGGGCTGGAGAGATAGCTCAATGGTTAAGAGCATTGGCTACTGTTGGAGAGAATCTGGATTCGATTCTCAGAACCCACATGGTGGCTAACAACCATGAATTCCAAGAGTTCTGACACCTTTTTCTGACCTCCTTCGGCATTGCGTAACACAGGTGCACTTACATATATGCAGGCAAGGTATTCATACACATAAAACAAAAGTAAAATGTTTAAAAATATTTAAAACCTAAGTCATTCTATTATACTCTAGAAAAAACCTTGTTAACAGAGTTGTTAACGTTCAGAACAAAAGACTTTAGAACAGTAAGCCCTGTGTTGGACACATAGTAGGCATCCAGTAAAAATTTGCCAAATTGAAATAGATGAACTCATAAATTATAGCATGCTCCTACGTTGAATCTTTGAATCTTAGGTAATACAAGCCCTGAAGCAGTGGTGTCTCTGTTCAGTTATATTAATGGGACAGCTCAGAAGACTGAAAACAAATACTGTGGACCTATTTGCTAGCCATTGCATCTCCTCTTGATAGCTCACAAAACACTGGTTTAAAGGGGCAGAGGGAGAATCGGGTTTCTGAGAGGCTGAGGGGTATATTCTATAGTTTCAGAAACACCAGTTCCTTCTGTGAAAGTTTATAAGTGTGGAATTTCCTGCAACCATCAATAATTTTGGTCACTAATGAGTTTTGAAGCGAAGAATTGTCTTAACCTCCTTTAAAAATGCAAGTCAAGGCCTAGGAACAGCACTTGTGTTGTAAGCACAGATCCATGAGTTTAATTCCTAGAACAACTGTTAATATTTTCTAAAGCAAGGCACAGTAATCTCAGCACCTTGGAGGCAGAGACAAGCAGATCCTTGGGGGCTTGCTGGCTATCCAGCCTAGACTACTTGTCAAGTTCCAGGTTTGTAGGAGACTCTGTCCCAAGAGAAAAATAAAGTGAATGAAACCTGAGAAATGACACCAGAATTGTTCTCTGGCTTCCATACTATGTACACATGTTTATATGTGACTCTATATCCTCTCCTGCATACACGCAACATGCATACACACACCAAAAAAAAGTGAAAGAAGAAAGACAGAAGAAAGAATTTAAAATGTAAGTTAAAATGACTTAGATTCAGTGACTTTGATAAAACTACATTATTTTTTTCTATTTATATATGGTGGTGCTTAGCCAAATGATTGTAATGGAACCAAGCCATTCCTAACGCCTTGAATTCTCACTGCATGCTCCTACTTTTAAATATGCTTACGTGTATAGATATTTACTGGTGTGTTACAGTTGCCTACACTTCTCAACATAGCAGCATGCTATGCGACTTTGTAGCTTAGGAGCACTAGACTACACATGTAGCTTTGGCTGTATCGTATAGTACTGCATAAATGCATCTGTGACAACATCATCTGAGGTGCACTTCTCAGAATGTGTCTCCATTTTCAAATGATTCATGCTGGTGTAAATGGGATCATACAACCTGTGCTTATTTTTGTGATGGTCTTCTTTCATTTAATGCAACGTTTTCAAGATATCTCTATAATGTAGCATATGTCAGTCCTTTATGTCATCATTGTATATCAAATAATATTTCATTGTAAAGAACCACAACTTTTGTGTGCATTAGGTGATGGGCATTTGGGATGTTTCTGCTTTTGAGCTATTGTGAATGATGTTGCTATAAACAATTAGGTACAAGTCCTTAATCATGTCTTTGCACTTCTCTCTGGGTGGATACCTCAGAATAGAGCTGCTGGTTCGTGTAATGTCTGTGTGGTTTACACCATGAGAAGCTATCAGAAGCATTTTCTATTTGTTCTCATCAATGACTCCTCATTTTCCAAGGGTTGGAAAGGTCTCCTATCCGTTTTATCATTGACTTTTTGATACAATTTTACACTGATTATCATTGGTTTTGCTTGAAATTTCCTGTTCCTCTGCTTTGTGACACTAACTGACATTCCGGATCACCCCTCATCCCTTAGCTCTTCCTTGACCCCTCTGTGACCCCTTTTCTTTGCATGCAGTTTTTTTGTGTGCTTATTTCTGACTCTTCTTTCTCTCCACCTTGGCAGTATCTCAACTTTTAGTCTTGTGCATATTTGTCCTATATTAGTTTCTGCTAAGGTTTCCCGAGTCTCTCCTGAGACTGTAGCCTCTTAGTTCCCATTGTTCTCTCAACCATTAAAGCTGCCTGATGTCAAATGGACAATGCTCACAGGCAGGCTAACCAGCTGCTCTGCAAAGTGGTCTCTCTCTGTCTCTCTCTCTCTCTCTCTCTCTCCCATTTCTCTCCTTCCTCACTTTATTCTTTCTCTCCTCCTCCTCCCTTTTCTTTCTTTCCTTCTTCCGCTCCCTCCTCTACCCACCCCCCGCCTTCACTGTCCTTTCAACTCAGACTTAAAGTTTTAGTTATGCTTTTAATTTTCTTCTCTTCCCTGTGCCTGGTATTCCGACTCCTGTCTGTTCTGTGTGCCAACCCCTCAGAAGAGTCCCCTTCTCTGTGTCACTCTCCTGTCATACCGCCTTGCTCACTGAACTTCCCTACATCTCCACAGTAGACCCATTTCTCTTTTGAAAATCCCAAGAAGGTTCCTGTTATCATCAAAAGAAAGCTTCCTTGGATGTGTCTTGAAGTCTGCACTGCACTTTCCTAGCCCTGTCTCCCCTGTGCTTCTACGGAGAGCACTCGCTTGAAGCGGTCTAGGTTCTCTTAAGCAGTCCCGGGCTGTATTTTCCTGCCTCCAGCATCAGTCATTTCTCTCCTTGGGATGCCCTGTCCCTTTCCCATGTAAGTCATTCCTCAAGGCTCTAGTACAATGTGTCCTCCACGATGCTGCCCATGATCTCACAGCGCGGATTTATCACTCTCTCCTTGCAACTCTCATAAAGTCATTTTCAATTATACATAACAGACACTGTGTACTTACATGGTCTTCCCTCCTGAAATCAACGGTTTTGGAGGGAAGAAACCATAGCACGTTTATCACAGTCAGAGAAGCTACCACTTACTACATGCTGGGCATGACCTAGCCGCCAAACTAGTTATTTCATAAGCAGTATTTTCTTTACTTACAACACAATCCCAAATAGGGACTGTTTATCAGGAATGGTGGTGCATGCCTCTAATCCCAGCACTCAGGAGGCAGGGGCAGGTGGATCTCTGTGAGATTAAGGCTGGCCTGGTCTACATAGAGAGTTCCAGACCAACTGGGGTTCAAGGAGACCCTGCCTAAAATCAAACAAATAACTCCTCCCCAATCAAAACAAACACAAAAGGCATTATTTTTAATCTTAATTTTATAAATGAGGAAATTAATGCTTAAAGAAGTTATGTAACTTCCTCAAGGCTGGAAAACTGATGACAAAGCCGGAATTTTAACACAAACTGCCTCTGTAGTCCACGCATTTTTTAATGACTTTATCCCTTACTTCATAGCAAAACATGCAGTAAGTGCTAGTTAAATAAAGAACGGTTACTCTGCTAGAAAGAAGCATAAGGTTTAGGAGTTTGGTATTAGCTTAAAGTACAGTCTAATTCTTTCTGGGAGTGATATGATCATCTTGTCTGAGCTGTATACTCATTAACACGATGGAGGGAACACATAATTATCTCTACCTCACCAAGGTGTTTTGATGATAAAACGAATCTGTGCAGACAACAGTATCTACCAAGAAGCTCTCAGTTAATGTGAGTCAATGGTGGTAGAAATACAACCCATATTTGTTATTCATCCTTGGAATGGCAAGATGAAACGAAAGGCATGCCACCAGTCGCAGCTGGAAGGACTTCACCAACCTCTCCCCACCAGGAAGTAAACTACCATTCACTGCGAGTCATCCATAGGCTTTGACCTAAGAGAAAAGTACCAAAATGTAGGGTGCTTTTTAACAGAGTGCCACTTTTTACTTCATGTACTACACCTATCACCTACATCTATCGATCACCTACCTTCTGTTTATCATCTACTCATCAATTTATCATCTATTCACCAATCTATCACCTATCATCTATCTATCTGCCTATCTATCATCTATGTTATTATACCATCATTAAAATGTCAAGGTAAACCTTTCTCTTGGGCTTCTAACATGTGCATAGCATACGTTACCAGAACATTGACCCTCTTGCCTAGATTTCAACTTGTTTTACCTGCTTCTTTCAAGTGGTCTCAAACTGCAAAAGCAGTGTGATCCTCACACTTCAAATACTGGGTGTGCACCAGAATGATGTCCTCTCAGCAAGGCCTTGTATCAAAGGAAATTTATAGTTAATGATATACTTCCACTAAATCATATTACTTGTCCCTGTTTTTTGATTTTCATAAAATAAATGCCTTTTGACTTTATAAAAGGTCTCATGACTAATTAGTGGTTGAAAGAATAATGAGCTTTTATTAACTTTTCACATGAGGTAGATCCTATTTTCAAAACCTTGTTTAAGAGATGGTAGTAAAACCAGATATTTTAGATAGAGAATAAGGAGGAGAAAGAGAAAGCTTTTGACACAGAAATGCAAGAGTTAATTTTCTGGTTGCTCTAGTCCATCCAAATATGAGTAAAGTTCATTGAGAGATCACCACAAAGAGGAACTTTATCAATACCTTCCCGTGTCCATGGTTGCAGAATTGTAGATGGAGAATTTTCGATGCAATTCCTATTCAGTGCTATATCTATCTTTTTAAATCCTAGTGGCATTTACAATTCTTATGTGCTGTCTTGATTTATTTGTTTGGGGTTTGATGTATTCAAATGGGAACTCCAAAATTCAATCTTCATATCCTGGAGGGATTATAGAAATGCAGGGTGCAATTTAGAAAATTGGCTAATTTTTTAAAAGCTTTGCCGTAGGAAAAAAAGTCTACAGTCAATATTATAATCATCGTTATTTCAATATTAGTAGTTAAAGCATGTAAAAATTAAATCCCTTGTAATATAATTTCAAGGAAGTCTTTGATATACCAGGCAACACTTTTGTTTCTGATAATTGCTTGTAAGCGCAGTGTTGCATTGATTTGGAATGGCAGTGTAGAGCTGCTGGCTCTGCCCTCGCATCTCTATGAGGTGCCCAGTGAGAGGCCTTCTTAATGATGCTGTTGTGGGCGGGAAAGGGAAGGAGCAGTCCAGTGTGCCACTTGTCAAGGACACGTTCCCATCCATGCTGCTGCAAACAAAACACTCCCCGCAGAAAACTTCTATCACACTCACCGGGATAGCACAGACGCAGACCTGGCAATTAGAGAATGCTACTAAATACAGCTACTTAATCTTTATTCAACACCAGCGTTACTCAGTTTCCTATTTCATCGTGGAGAATAATTTCTTCCTTTATTGTTAATATAGACAGAGTCCTATAAAAAGGTAATGAATAACGTTTGAGATGAAACGAGATTTCATTTATATTTGATTATCTTTTGGGTTAGCAAAAAGAATACAGGCACGCTGACAGTGGTATGGTAGTTTTTATTCACAGGAGTGTAATCTGGACAAATCATCATCACCACCCCCACCACATCTAAGGCTAATCCAGTGTTTTACTCTAAGCCCTCGTTCTATCTTCCGCAGTTAACTTGACTTCCTTTTCCAGGATTGGTTGGCTATTGCTTTCCTCTGAAGTCAAAACATATGAAATATTTGTACATATTTATCTGAAGATTAAATGGAAGATTTGGAACTGGAAGTCAAATTTTCATTTCTCATGAAGGAGGGATAGAAACATTTAAAGATATTGGTGTGTGCAGAGTGAGGAGCTCTGTATATGGTCAGCCCGGTTCCAATGGCTTATGTGCTGAACAGGCTCAGTAAGTGTACAAAGACAGTGGTTCCCTCTAAGAAAAGTACTGGAATGCCAGCAAAGCCTAGAGTTTTAAAGAAAAACTTATGCTTCCCTGAAAATAATTTCTATTATGATTGATACACCTTTATTGAAAGATAACTATGGTAATTAAATAGAAAGCAGGCATCATAGTTTCTCTTCACTTCTATTTGCTTCTAGTACTTGAGAACTTACAAGGCTGTATTCATCATCATTTACTTAAAGAAATTGGAATTAAAAAATTCAATTACAGAAACGTTAAGTTTTAGACACTAGAGATGTTTGAGTGAATGACATGGGGATGACCTCAAGAGGATCCATCTGAAAGAAGATAAAGGTGAGGGGCTCATGAATTATGGCCTTGGTTGAATTAAAGCTTTTAAAACTTTTTTTCTACTCACAATCCCCTTTCTGCCCTGAGATTTTAAGTTATCCCAGTAAGTATGTCTATATAATAATTATACAAATTAAATATTTCCTGATAGTGAATTATGAAGAAATTTAAAACAGTTCTTTGGCTTACGTGTAATTTTACCATTTACTAAAGATAAGAACAAATTTTTATAAAAATGTGACAGATATGCTTATTTTTACATAAAGAATTAAACCTTGGTTGCATATTTGATACTGCAGGCTGCAGAGCATAATCACCATTTTTCAGTTACTTAATATTTTGAGTCTACAAATGTTGAGAACACCACTTCACATAGATAAGTAACACAAAATGGTAGAAGTGTGTCCAGGGCTGCTTCAGAAATAACACAGGAATTCTTTCCTAATTTCGAGACAATGTCCATTTAGCTATTTGCATGAAATTCAAGTCAGCAATTCAAACAGCAATCTTTAAAATGAAACATTCTAACTCAATCCAATTTAAAGAGGTAATAATCAGATACATACTAATGAAAAATCATAAGAATATCTTAAGTCTTTCCTTTCTATGATTAGACCATTGTATTTCTGTAAGAGAGGAAACTTTTGTATTCCAGTAAAATAATGCAGGTTGTAACATCCTGTGATATGGAATCTGAGCTGAGGTCTTTTGGGCTTGGGTTCATTGGTGTTGTTTTTCATAGCATTATAGTATGCACAGTGATTGTGTTGTATATTCAGAACCAAGACTGAGATGAAGTCGTGCAATGGAACACAGGCGTGCTGCTAGAAACACCGTGGATTAATTACACATTTGATTTTTAATTTTTTTGTTGTTGTTGTACATTCAAAAACTTTTTTTACTGCTGTAAAATTTCTCAGGATCCTCACGTTCAGTTATGTGACACGGGGTCACAGCCCAGAAGTGAGGGAACTGGAGTTTACATGGCTTGGTAAATCCACACAGTACTGTGGAGGGAAGAGATGGTATCTGGAAATATCAAGGAGAACTCCTCATCAAAATAACTTCCTGGATTTCAAATGAAAACATGGTATTTGTAAGAAATCCACAGTCTTTCCAGTCAAAGACTAATAAGCCATGGGACAGATTTCTTATTTTTTCTGGAGTTTTATATTCTAGCACAAAACAAAGCTTTCATGGAATTTTTAACGGTATAGGGGGAAGAGTGTCAGGTTAGAACTGAGTATATTTGAATTTGAATCTTAGCTGCTCCTTATTTGGAGTCACTAACTCTATCTGTGTGGGCCTCAAGGTGTACTAGAGGCACTTCAAACTTTCTTCCACATCTATGCAATCAGTTTCACTGCATAAATCCCGGAATGTAGGGATGTAAGATCTAAAGTCAAGTTGGATCTGCCTGAGAATTAGTTAGACCACTTTCTGGACACTAACTAGGGGAAGTTTCTAACTTTACCTGAGCCTTTTTGTAGTAACCCATAAAAGGAGAATAAGATAACCTGAAGGAGCAATTGTTAGGATTATGTAATGGGAGCTGTGAAAAGTGAAGTCACAAAAATGTTAACACTGTTTCTCGGAGCTATTGACTTTCAGCTCTAACAGTCAGACACATGGAGGGTGGTTGATGAGTATTCAAATAGATAATACTGGAATAAATACCTGCGCTTCATCAGATACAGCTCATTGATCATCCTCAAGTTGCATGTAAAATAGCTTGACCATCTCCTAGGGCTGCTGTGGAGCTGACACTCCTGGCAGGTGAGCTCCTCACCCGAGAGAAAGGAAGGCCGAGGCTGTGAGTTTGGTTCCACTGGGATTTACCTTTCCATTGCTTTGAGTTTTTCATCCACTGTTTACTGGGCAATGTGGTTTCCATGGGTTCTGGAATGACATATATCAATCCATATATGTATCACATTGCAAGTGCCTCACTCCTTTCAAG
Organism: Eospalax fontanierii; assembly: GCA_035773235.1. Taxonomy (NCBI): domain Eukaryota; kingdom Metazoa; phylum Chordata; class Mammalia; order Rodentia; family Spalacidae; genus Eospalax; species Eospalax fontanierii. Next base: position 52,355,954 of record CM069542.1, on the reverse strand, counting down.
TCTTAAGTCATTTCATTCAGGTCTACACAAAAATTTGACCCTGTCTGGATATTCTTTTGTAGTGTGCTTATTTCTTAGCACTAACCACTTAAGCATATTTTGTTATTTTTATTTTATGTGTATGAGTATATTGCCTGCATGTAGGTAAGTGCACCCATGTTGTGCTATGCCCACGGAGGTCAGAACACGGCATTGGATTCCTTTGGAATCGGAGTTATGGACAGTTGTTAGCCACTATGTGAGGGCTAGGAACCCAAACCCGGGTCCTCTGCAAAAATAGCCATCTCTCCAGCCCCAAACCACTTTTTAGGTACTGTATAATTTACTGAATTATCACTCAGGTTCTTTCACTAGAATGCAGGCCCTTGAGTCTAGGAAGCTCTGTCTGTATGCTTACTCATGTGTCCCGGATGTTTGATTAGTCCCTGACACATCTTAGATATGTTGAACAAAGGTAAATCACATGAACCAGGATACCAACTAAGGTGCTGGCAAAATATTCTCCAAAAAGCAGACATGACATCATTTTATAACAACTGAGAGACCCAAAAGCAAATGGGTCCTGAATAATGAGTCAGCCTGCCAGGTGTGAATTTATTCTTTCAGATTTGACAAGGTCTATAAAATCTTGCTCCATGCAAGTGTGAGACTTCATATTTATAAAAGCAAGTTTGTTGAGAAAAACTGACAGTCCTTAAAAATATGAGAATTGGTGGAGACAAGAGGCCATGTCAAAGTCCAGGGAATTCCATTTATTTTCACGAATCCCTGACAAAATAAATAGCCTGAGTAGAATCAAAAGTCTAGAAAGTGATGGTGCAATAAAGCTTATACTTAGAAAATTTCTGGGTGACTGCCTTGCAGCCATTTTCTCCTGAACAGAGGCTTCTCCAGATTCAGGAAGCAGATGAGGTTTTGTTCAGGAGGTAAACAAAACTTACAAATCCAGGAAACTCTTCACAAGGTTATGTAAGCAACATCAAATGCTGGGGAGAGGGAACTCTGGTCTAACTGACTTAGCTTCCTGAAAGTTGTGCAGGAAGTTCCAGAAATGAGCTTCCAGGGGCTGGGCCTTTTGGAAATTAAGCTGCTTTGAGTCATCTATGGTGTTGTAAGTAGTCCCTTAGCTATGCTACTGTAAGAAGCCCATTATCCATACTTCTGTAAATAACCCCTCACCCATGCTTCTGTAATAACCCTAATAAGCCCACTAGTTCACTAGGGTAGACCTTTTCTTTGATCTGTCTTCAATTCCCTATCTGGGGTGAATAGACATTTGTTCATGTTTCCCCAAGGAAAAGTCATACAACAGTGAGAAACAGCTTTTCTGGACTTAATAATGGAATAAGCTCTCTAAGCATTTCTATTTTAAGAAGCTATTAATTCATAAGTTTCTGACACTGATAGCATCAGGCCAAATTTAGCAGAGTGGATTCCAGTTTGTCATTCAATGCAGAAATGATCCATTGCATGTTATCAAGGATCTCTGGGTTCGGGGTGTCTTGTAAAATGAAGAATTAAAATTTCTGTTCTACATAAGCCAAGCACAGTAACTGTCTGTAATACCGGGGCTTGGGAAGCTGAGGCAGGATGACTGCCATGAATTCAAGACCAGCCTGGGCTCTAGAATGAGCTCTAGACTAGTCTAGGCTATAGCATAAGACCCTATCGAAAAGCAAAGTCTGTGACTGTAAGGATACAATATGACAAGTTGTGAAAGCTGCCCATATTATTAACAAGTATGATGCTATTACCTGGCTTTTTTTAAGGTGAGATGTGGGCAAATGTCTGTTCATTCCATATAGGGCACCAACAGAACACTAAAGAAATGACTCCATCCAATTGAGTTTGGTGAACAAATGAGTTTAACTGGGGTTACTTTCAGGAGCATGGGCAACTCAAGGGCAGTTACACCACTTAAGAAAGTCTCTCTTTCAGCAGCAGTTTTTGGTCACTCATGTGTCCTTAGGGAGAGGCAGGGCCTCACGTGCTGCCCCTGTGGACTTCGTGAGGCTAGACTGTCCATCACAAGGGAATGCTAATGGGCCCAGTCTTTTGTGAGGATCTCACAGGGGCAAGCACACCGCCTAACAAGTCCATGACACTCCTCAAACAGTGCTGCCCAGTGACCAAGTGTTCGAGTACTTAGAGCCTATCAGGGACATTCTTCATTCAAAACATCACATATATGAAAGAAAATTTCAGTAGTTCTGTTGTTATCAATGGCAAAGTTTGTTTGTTTAAATGGTGAAAAAAGTGATTCTAAGGAAGAATTTCTTTCTGTAACTTCTGGGGAAGGAAAAGAACAATATGATGAAAACGTACATCTCTACTCCCGCTCTTCTGTACTTTGTCTCTGGTCAAGGCACCTCACATCACCCCTAAGACTTATTAAAATGAGCCTGGTGTAGCTTTGAAAGAATTTTTAAGAAAGCCGAATGAGTGAATGAAAGAGAAAAGACTGCGGTTATCTGACCCTTCACTTAACAAATAGAATTACAACTATTTCCAGCACACACAAGATCAGTATATGTCCTGTTTCCAGGAATATATTTCTTGTTAGAGAGTCTATATATCTATCTGTGTTGGACAGCTTTAGTGTCAACTTGACACACCTGGGTTGAAGGAGCCTCAACTGGGAACTGCCTCCATTACACTGGCCTATGGCCATATCTGCCATGTATTTTCTTGATTGTTGAGTGATATGGGAGGACCCACTCCACTGTGGATGGTGTCATGCCTGGGAAGGTTGTTCTGTGTTGTATAGGGAAGCATGGACCAGGGCTCAAGCTGGTACAGGAGATGTAAGACAAATAAACTCTTTCCTTTTCAGGCTGGTATTTGTCAGAGTGTTTTGTCACAGCGATTGAAGGCAAAATAAAACACCATCATAATGTATCTCTGTGCTTTTGCTTTTCTTTTTTAAGGTTGAAAAGCATATGTACACTATACACAGCATATTTAAAAGTCCTGAAGATTAGGATGTGGGCATCTTTAAGTGCCCACTGTTTGGCCTTCAACAGTCTTCAGATTGTTTTTTTTTTAAATATTGAGAAGTTCAATACTGTGTTCTACAAAAGACTGTTGGTCTCAGTTTGGTCTCTGTGGCTGGAACAGACTCCAACCAAGAGCAGCTTGAGGAGGAAAGGGTTTAATTCATCTTAATTTTATAGCCCATCACTGAGGGAAGCCAAGACAGGAAAATGGAGGCAGGGACAGCATCGTAGATCGTGGAGGAATGCTGCTGCTTACTGACTTGCTGTGCCTGGCTGGTGCTTAGTTTACATTCTTCTACAATCCAGGCCCACCTGGCCAGGAGTAGCACAAAACACATTGGACTGGGCCCTCCCACATCAGCAACCTGTTGGAGGAAATTCCTCAACTGAAGCTCTCTGTTCCTAAGAGTGTCAAGTTAACAACCAATTAGTCATCACACTGGTCTTGATTGCTTTTAGAATAGTTGCTTAGGCCTGAGGAGGAAGAACTGCTCCATGTCTGTATCATTACTCCAAATGCCAACACTCTGAAAAATGAGATCAGGAGGTGCGAGCACAGAAGGGGACACCTGGCTTCCACTGCAGTTTGTTGAATGAGTCTGCCATCAGGAGCCAGCATTCTAGAACTGGTTGTTTCTTCTGTCCTGTCCTCACCTGTGAAACCATGCCCCGATTCCTTGTTTTATTCTACCAAGCATGCTCATGCCTCTTCAGGTGAGGACCATGGTGATGATGGAGAGGAGGATGAATTGACAGACCTTGGTGGCTTCCATGGAGTGTGTGTGTGTGTGTGTGTGTGTGTGTGTGTGTATGTCTGATATTCACAGTGACCAGAGCCTTTGGTCATTGCACCTTCTCTTCCTTGATGTAAAGCTACAAAGTAAGTGTTATTATTGTCACTATATGAGGAGCTAGAAGACACAGAGGGACTAATTAGTCTGAGGGCCAGTGGAGGGGAAATCAGAGCTGAGACTAGGGCTTCATTTTTCACAGTTTCTGTAGCAAACCTCTCCAGAGGGCCTTCTAGCACAGTTGGTTCAGAACACTTTGGTACTATTTAGACTTTAATTTGTCCTTGCAAATTGGAATCTGTGGGCAGTGCTCTGATGGCATGTCTTTTGTGAGTACATCTGAGATTATTTTGCTTTCCCAAGGGGAGCAGGTGTGAGTTGGCCTCTGGTGTGTCTGCTCCTGTTCATGCTGCATTTAGTAGAATATAACTTCACGTTTTATAGTGCGAGAACACTGGTGTTTTTCAGTTTCAAGTGTTGGGGCAAATTCTTTCCCAGTATTATTTATCCCTCTCGCCATTAATTGATCATGTTTTAAGAACAAAAGTGCCTGGAATGTTTGTATTCAAGAAGCAACTATTTCAAGAAGTCCCTTAGTCTTTTAATTTGGTTTTAAAAAATATTTTATTATTTTTACTTTATGTGTATGAAGGTATTGCCTGCGTGTATGTAAGCGCATCTGTGTCACAAAAAATGCCCATGGAGATCAGAAAGGGCCTCAGATCCCCCTGGAACCTGATGTTTGTTAGCCACCATTGAGGGTGCTGAGAATTGAATCTTGGTCCTCTGCAAGAGCAGCCAGTGCTTTTAACCACTGATACATCTCTCCAGTCCTTCCCTTAATACTTTTAAAATAAAATTTTTATTTAACTTTTGTGTATTTCACACAGAACATTTTAATCATCTTTATGCCGCCTTCCCCACTGGCACCCCCCCATAGAACCCCAACCAACATAGACCCCCAACTGAAATACATTCTGCCATTCTGTTCAGGCCTATCAAACCAAGTTAGTGTCCCTAGGCTCCCTCAGTGCAATTTCATCTACTGAGGTCTAGTTAGCCTATTTGGAGTTCATCCGTTTAAGATGAGCTCTTCTTTACCCCACAGTAATCAGCTGCCAATAATTATTTAGATAACATTGAGATCTCCTGCCCATTTCTATAGTTTTCTGTTGAGTCTTTGTCTGTTTGAATTTGCATGGGTCTTGTGCAAGCTGACATCATTGCTGTAGGTTCACATGTGCAAGGTCCCAGGAGCCTGTAGGACTCTATTTCTATATGGTCATGTACTTCCTTCCTGGCTCTTACAATCTTTCTGCTCCCTCTTCTGCAATGATCCCTAAGCCTTAAGTGGGTGGAATTTAATGAGTTTTGTCCAAGGACCCACACTCTGCAGACTTATTCTCTATACTTTGGCCATTTGTATTCTTTTATGTACATGGTCCTCTGTTTCATGAGGGAGTTTCATTGTTAAAAGTTGAGAGATACATTAGTGTTCTCTCTATCCCTCGTTTCTCTACATTCTGTAAGTCCTAGGTGTTGAGGTTGCATCATATATGTGTCATTTAGGCTTGGGCAATTCACAGGCAATCTCTGTGTTTGACCATTTGTGGAATTCTGTATTGGTCTCTGGTGCAAAAGAAGCTTTTTTGATGAGTGGTGACTGAAATACTAAAGTGTAAATATAAGGATCCATATTTTGCACATAGTAAGACATTACATTAGTCTAGAGATGTGACAGCCTTGGTGTTTTCTCTAAGATTGTTTGACTTCTCCAGTCATATATATTTGGCTACATTTAAGGTACTAAACATGAATTTCCTCCCATTGAATGGGCTATGAGTAAAATTAGGTAGCTGTTGATTATCCCAGGATAAAAGTACTACTACTGCCCCAATATAGTTTGCTGTGCCAGTCATTGTTATAATTATTAGGCCTTAGAACTGGGATTGTATTGCTGATTGATGTTCTCTCTTGGATGTTTGCATATTGCTCTCCAAAGCTATGAGAGTTAGCCTTCAGGAGAGGTGACTTCGAGGTAGTTCCAACTAAATTGCTCCAAAATCCTGTGTCTGAAATGTGTACTGTATTCAGCAGTAGGGTCTTACCTTCAAGTTCTGGGAGACAATCAAGAACTGTGTACTTTTGTGAGTCTTCTGGACCAGCCTGGCCAACAACTTGAAGGTAGGTTTCTCCTTTTTGGCACTGTTTCTTGTTATATAACCTTCAGCTACACACATGGAGATATTGTATGTATAATTCTTCAGTAATTTTTGACTAATATGATTCCCTCTGTTTTTTCACACTAGCTAGGCATTATTTATTTCTCCTCTCTCTCTCCCTATTCAGCCCTCCCTCCATGACCTCCCCAGTTAAAGTATCCCCATTTCTCCCTTGATGATACCTGTCTCCTATGGTCCTCCCTCTCCTGAGCTTCTTCTCCTCCTTTGCCAGTCAGTGCTCTTAACTGCTGAGTCATCTTTCCAGCCCTTCCCTTAATCTTTAAAAAAAACTCTGTATTTAGATATCTTAGTGTACAGTTCATTATCACTTATTTCAAACTCTGGAATCCAGGATGGTCTGTTGCTGAGCATCTTGAAAATCTTGAACATCTTCTTATGTTATAATTCACTCCAGTAGATAGATTAGTCCTCAGATTGATTCCTTACATTTTTCTTTAGCTCAGTAGATGGCCAGCTTGAGCTGATTTGTATAGTTAGTAAAGAACCTTTTCAAGATTAAAAAAGTTTAATTGAGTTTTAATACACTTCATACAAAAGATGCTTTTAATAGCAATTTTAGGTTCATAACACAGTTAAGAGGAAGGTAGATATTTTCCATCTAATATAGTCCCTGTACAAACTATTCCCCCTTGTCAGCATCATCTACCATAGTAGTACATGCCTAAAACTGATGGACTTAGATGGATGCATCTTCATCATCCAAAGCCCATGGCTTACATGATCTAGATTCATTGTCTGTGTTGAGTGCTTTACGGATCTTGACAAAACAGATGATGACTCATGCTCACCATTATAATATGATCTGGAAAGTTTAGCTGCCCTGAAAGTCCTCTGTGCTTTGCCTGCTCTCTGGTCTCTAAAATCTGGTCACTACTGATCTTTGTATTCATGGTTTTACTTTTTCTAGAGTATGATGTAGATGAAAGTCTGGGATCTGTAAAAAAATACGCAAAAATTTTCTTTGTTGGGAGACAAATGGTGATCTTTTTACTTTGATTTTTTTAAAGTAAATTTTTTATTGAATCCTTTGTTTCATATAGAACACCTCAATCAGTCTTAATTATCCTTAGACCCTTTTCCCACTGGTTCCTCCCATAGCCCCTTAACTGGAATCTATATATTCTTTCATCTGTGCTAAAATCTATTGTGTAAAATTAGTATCCCCAAATGGCCTCAGTGCAGGTTCATTCACTGAGGTCTAGTCAGCATCCCCAGAGTCTCTCATTTTAGGAAGACTAGCTCATCCTCACCAAATAGTAACCAGCTGCCAATATTTCTTAAGCAAAGGTTGTGGTTTGCTAAACCCCAGTTCTATGATAGGTTTTTGTCTGCTTAAGTTTGCATGGGTCTTGAGCATGCCAAAACCATTGCTGTAAGTTCATATGAGCAGGGTCCCATGAGCTTGTAGGATTCTATTTCCATATGGTCACACACACACACACACACACACACACACACACCTTCTTACTGACTCTTACAATCTTCCTGCCCCCTCTTCCGAAATGGTCCCTGAGCCCTGGGTGAGTGAAACTTAATATAAGAGTCCTGTCCAGGGACCCACACTCTGCAGATTCCTAATCTCCATGTTATAGCCATTTGTGACCTTTTGTGGTATTGGCCCTTTGTTGCATGAGGGAGCTTCATTAATGAGAGTTGAGATTTATTAGTGATTTCTTTACCCCTTGTTCTTTGTTACCTGAGTCTTGGGTGTAGAGGTTGCATTGTAGATGTGCTGCTTAGGCTCAGACAATTCACAGACAATGTGTATGATCAGCTGTGGTACTCTGTAGTAATCTCCATCTGGTGTAAAAGAAGCTTCTTTGATGAGTGGTGACTGGGATGCTTGACTGTAAATATAAGGATACGTATTTCACATTTAGTAATAGGTTACATTAGCCTAGGGATCTTAGAGCCTTGGGAATTTCTCCAAGATCTATGACTTCTTCAGCCATGTGTATTTGGCTATGATTACAATACCACACTTGAGTTTCCTCCCATTGAGTGGGCTCTAAGACCAAGTAGGTAGCCATTGATTGACCCCAAGATGAAGGTGCCAGTATTGCACCAGTGTGATATGCTGTGCCAGTCATTGGTGTGTTTATTTGGTCATGAAGAAATGTTGGGCCATTGATTGATGTTCTCCTTTGACTACTTGCACAGTGCTCTCCAGAGCTATGAGTGCTGGCCTTTAGGGGAAGTGGCTTCCAGGTCAGTTCTAGTTCCATTGCTCCAAATGCAGTCACCAAATATGTCCTGTCTTCAGCAATAAGATCTTACCTTCAAGAATCACATTAGTCTAAAAACCTAATGATATGTACATGAGTCTATGTACATAACTGAAGGCTACATAACAAGAAACAGTGCCAGACAAGAGAAACCTTCCTTTGAGTTGTTGACTGGGCTGGTCCAAGAAACTCCCAAACTTACACAGGCTATTTCCACATCCCTTGGTTGCCTCCCAGTTTGATGTTTTTAAGACACAAAAATAGCTCAAGTAGGAAAAGCAGTTTTCTACTTATCATTTAGCATCTAACACTGATCCAAACATCCTTTCAAGTTAATATGGAATATACTGAGAAGGCCAACATTAGCCCTGACTCCTTTACTATCTAGATGTGTGGCCTGGACATTTTTGTTTATGTGTATAAATGGAGGTGACTCGATATGATAACCTCTTTCTCCTTTAAAACACCTTAATTTTAGATACAAGAGATTAAATATGCTTATTTTGTCTCAAGCAAATGGGAAGAAACTGGACAAGTTTCTGCTTGAGAAACTAGAAACAAAAAGGTAACAGTCTTAGGTTTAAATTTACAGTGTAACCCAACATTTCACTTGAATGTCATAGACTTTGGCCATCTGGGAAAGCTCCATTCTGAAAGCCTAGGACCTTTCAAGGACAAGGAAGAAAGAAAAGAGACATTGAGATGAACACAGTTCATTAGCACTTCTCAAGTTCTTATTAATACAGGTTTTCATTCCCCCTAAGAGCCCTTAAAATCTCTGTAGCAGAAGATATTTGATTAGTCATAAAAGCATTTCACAAAACACAGAGCTGATATAAGGGGACAGAGAGTCTAGGTGGAATTAAACCTAGGGCGGGAAGCTGAAATTTGTCGTCAGCTGTTCTTAGAGCTTAACACATTATAAATTTATGCACTGCATATGGCAAGTGGGGGTGAATTGGAGACTCAAGCAAGTCACATTTCCTGTACATAGATTAGTTTTTCCCTTGCAGAAAAGAGAAATATGTAAAATAATAGCATTTTTAAAAAGTTTTTAATGAGCAAACTACATTATATTTATTTCAAAATTAAGTTTTATGATAGAGAGGATATTGAGACACGTTCTATCTCTTTTCAGTGATGGCTTTCTTCTTGCTTGATCTTCTTGCTTGTGAGGTATTTTGAAGACCAACCTGGTGATTTCATAAGTGAGAGCAAAAGGAAGTTTTGCTTTCATATACTCATAGCTCATTTCAAAACAAAGTATATTGAAGACCTAAGTTTGAGAATGAAAAAAGTCATGCATTAGTGTAGACAGAGATTTATGTAATGAGAAAAATAAGTCCCTCGATGAGAAATAATGTGAGGTTATTTGTCATCTACATCTCGTGTTAATGAAAATGGGCAGGCAGGAGCTCTGGGAGATTTGATAGCTTGAGGTATTGCTGAGAATGCAGCTGGTGACTCTATATATAGACTTAATTCTGGAGCTGAGGGAATAAAAGTATACATACCACAATAATGAGATTACTGGGACAGCTCCCAAATTGAGACAGCTGAGCCAAATCGATAGATCCATTTTTCTTCCCCTTAAAAATTGCTGAGCCCATTAGAAAGGCCAATATGCTCATGGTTAGGCCTCAGGAACTTAGAGACTGTGGGTCAAGTTCCCTCTAGCATTTTGCAAATTAAAAATTTAAATGCAGGGATGATTCCAAAATACAACCACACCATCAAAGTGACAGTTTCCCTAGGGTAAGCATTCCTAGTTCTCCTCTGAAAACTGGCCCATGCTTCTTGAATATTCAGATTGCATATGGTTTTTGTGGCTGGTGTGTTGCAGTCGGATGGGATACCACATGGTACTGTGGAAAGGGCTGGGACTTGTGAGTCACACAGATTCCAGGTTCGAGTGAAGACCACTTTCTGTATGGGCTACCTGGACCCTGTGCACTCAACTACAGATGAAAACAAATGAATTTCCTTTCCCTTCTGTGACACGCTATGAAGCAGGAAATGACAAAGCATGGGGGTTTTCTCAGGGACACAATGATATGGGTGCATATTTAGTTGCAATGACATTATTTGCAACATTGCATCAAAAATAAACTAGATTTAACTAATGAAGGAACTTAAATAAGATACGATATATTTAAGCAAAGCATGATTAGATAATCCAGTTAAATACTCATTTACAGAGTATTTCATGTACTGAAAAGAGACTCAGGATATAGCATTGTGTTAAAAATAGGGTTTACTGAATGCATATAGCTTGTATACCTGTAAACATGTGTACATGGTATGTATGTTTCTATTCCTTCAGTTTCAGAATTGTTTCTTATGAAGCCATACACAACCCACATATGTTTATACATAGAGACATAGATATCATGTATAGAAAGAGATATTAACTAGACTGCAGATAACTAAATTGTGCACAGAAAGAACATCGGTTAAATTATGGACACAGGATCACTGCAGTGTGATTATAGATGACTTTTAATTCTCCTTGTTTTTCTTTGTCACCAAGTCCTCATGAAAACACGGAATTTGTTTCACAGATGGTAATACCAAACAATTCTTCACAAAAGAGAAAAAACCTGAGGCTTTTTTCAACCAAACAAGAGAATATTACGACACATACATTTGAATCACAAGCTCCTGATACAGAGATTTCAATCTGTTTTCAGTGAGAAGTCCTGAAACACATAGCATGAAATTCGCATGAAAGAGGGGGGTTATATGAAGACAGTGATCTAAAACTGGACTGGGTCATGGAGATGCAACAAACTCTCCAAATGGCTTCCCAGACTCTAGAAAAGTGTGTTGATAGGCAATCATGGACCAAGATGGCACTTGGTCCTAGACAAACATTTTATTCACTTTCTCTGATTTTCCACAGAAGGGCAAGAGCGTGGAATGACAGAATATAGTGTCTGACATCAGGTAGGCCCAGGTTCAATCATGGCTTCATTTTTGCTGGACACTTGACCTTAACTATCTTCCTATTTCTGAGACTTTATTCTTTATTCATTGGCAGTGTGTAGACATAATTAGAATGCTCAATATCTAAATTACAATAAACATAAATGAGGTGCTTTCTGAGCTCCAAACTATGCTTGGAGCATCACCCTGGAGATCATATGGGTCTTGTCAGTGATGTTATTAAGCAGAATGGCAAAGCTCAGTGCATCCACATTAGGCACTAGTTATCAATATTCCATGAGCATAGAAACAGTAACTACACATTTATTAAAACTTAACATCTGTGTCTGCACAAAGTTCTATGTTATAAAACAAGGACAGATAAGCAGGCGAAAAGACATTTTCCTTGTACTCAAAGAATCTTTAATTTGTGGGTAAGAGGAGATGTTGGATACACTGTTGTTATGAAAATGACCAATTTTAGGGGCAGGATAGATCACTCAGTGATTAAGAGTGCTTTTATAGAGGATGAAAATTGGTTCCCAGCACCCACATTGGGAGGTTCACAGTGGCTTGTAGCTCCAGGGGATCAAATATCCTCTTTTGGCTTCTATAGGCACCCACATGCAGACAGACAGTCAAACACACACACACACACACACACACACACACACACACACACGCACAATTTTAAAAAAGAATGTTCACCCTCACAGAGATGAGCTGAACCAAGTCTCTTTCGCAGTTCTACTCTACGGAACACAAAGCAGCATTGCTCTTTCTGAGATCTGAGGAGGGGTCAATACTCTCTGGACTTATTTACAAATAAGAAAAAAAGCAACAGGTATTTAGCTTCTACTTGAAAGTTCAGTGTGGACTAGAAATTCTTCATTTGGCACGACTGGGTCTGACAGGGATAAACATAGTCATAACTGTTCACTGACAAGTTAAAATGTGTTCTTCTATTGTTTTTTCATCTTTAAGAGATACTGTGCATTAAAAAATTTCATTTTTTACAGCACTTTCATTTTCTAAACAGGGAAAAATAGTCTATAAATAAGTGACCTTTGAAACTTTTAAAAATCACACCACATTGTGCCTGCATTGTTTTCTAACATTTTTCCAAGTGCATTCTCAGTCATTTGAGTGTTTTGTTAATCTTGCAAGGCAGCCCAAAGCAGCATGGTTAACTGCATTTTACTGTTGCTAAAAATAAACTATTGAAGGTCCAGTGACTTTCTTCAAGGTCTCATCCGGAGGTGCAGTCAGCTTAGGATCCAGGTCTCCTACCTCTCAGCCTCAAATTGCTTCTACCACCATCATTATCCCTCTAATATAGTTTAAGATCTAAGGATGATGCAAATAAATTTCTGTTTGAAGACAGAATAAAGGGAGACGGTCTCCAGTTGTGAGGCTGGTGGGGAGAGGGTTTATGAAAAGCTGTGTGGTTTCATAAGTCTGCATTGCAGACTATATTTCACACCTTTCCTCCTGCACGCTACACACTGCTGGATGATTCATCTCCAGAGGCATTACGCAGTGAGCAGAGTAGTTTAGTTTACACACTCCTCAGTCTTGCTGGACCACAGACTTAGTGCCAGAAGCTCATATGAGCCTTGGTCGGTTGCTCTAATGTACCCATGCACTCTGACTACACATGGCAGCCTGACACCAGGGGTTGTTTGTATTCATTAAAATATTCCTTTTCTTTGGTGCACACGAATGTGGTTTATGAATAAGGCTGAAGTGAGCTCTCAAAAGGCAGGTGCAAAGCACATCCTCAAAGGCTGTTGTCAGCTAATGATGTCTAGTGCTGTGGAAATTTTGACACCTTTACTTGACTGCAGAGAATCTGCAATAATATTTCTCACATATTTCCACAGAAGGGAAGATGTGGTTTTCAGTTGTGTGATCCTATATATCCACACAAATAAGGGAATTGAAAATTTTTCTATCCCCAAAACTTAGAACACTTCAAAACCAGTTAAACAATTTATTCCAAGGAAGACAATTAATAAACTCAAGAAATGTAATAAAATGTGAATTTTTATTGTTTAATGTAGTTAAACTATGACTGTATTAAACTTGAATTAAGCAATCTTTCTATAGTGATTGATTATAAGATCCCCATGTAAATAAACATTCTGTATTCAAAAATACTAAACATTAAAATTTTAATTTATAACTTCCTATATAAGTGTACTAATACAGGTATAATAATAACAATTATTGTATAAGTACAAAAGGCAGAGAGAAGAGAATAAGCAACTTGTAATCATAAAAAACAACTTCTGCTGGCTGTTCAACATGTTGCCACGGGGTATTTTTTTGTCAAGTCTCTTTATTTGTCTGTTCCTTCATGCATGTCATACCAAATTGTATTTGTTTATTAATTAAAAGTTTATTTTTTTTTACTTCATAAGTGTTATGTCTGCATGTGGGTTCATGCACCCAAGTTGTACAGTGCCTATGGAGGATGAAGAGGGTGTTAGGTCCTCTGGAACTGGAGTTATGGATGGTTGTTAGCCACCATATGGGTGCTAGGATTTGAACCCAGGTCCTCTGCAAGAACATCCAGTGCTCTTAATCACTGAGCCATCTCTCTAGCAACCCAGAGTTTTATTTTAACAAACCAGAGGTTGTATGCATATACTATATGTGTTGCCTTTTTCTTTTGACATACAGTTTAAAATTTTTTCTTCTTAAATTGTGCTGGCTCATAGCTCATAGTGGTCTTAGTACAGAGCACTAACTAGGACTATAAAAAACAGACAGATGTTTTGAATTTCTTACTTTCTTCTTTAGTGTCGTGTGAATTTTAGATAGCAGTCCATATCCAGACTAATTATTTATTTAATTTTGTTTTATCTTAATTTTTATATATATTTAAACTGGATTTATCCGTTCATCCATCATTTCATAAAGTGGCACCAGTATGTGAAGAGGAACAGGAGTCCTGTTTAAAGAAACACAGATATACATGAAAGGCAGTGTGTGTGTGACTCACTTTATAATGTATGAATCATGTGGTCTTCCATTACATGACTGCAGAGTGAACCACACATTCTCTTCTCTGAGGATAATTGTTTTTAGCTCTCTGCTCAACCATAAGCCATAATTAATTTCTAATTGAATCACACTAAGCACAAGTAGATGTTGCTATGAGGAATCAAAGAGCTAAATTTCTCTTTGGTTATAGTGACTGTGGATATATACCTTCGAGTCAGAAAATCTCAGGGGGAAATCTTGGCTCTGCCAGTTAAAATTGGGAACTATAATTTGGATACACTTGTGTATTAGTTACTTTTCTGTTGCTGGGATTAAACACTGTGACCAAGGGAATTTATTAAAGGGAGAGTTTATCTGAGTTTATGGTTCCAGAGGAATCAGAGTCCATCAAGGCAGGGAGGCTTGGCAGCAGAGGTGGCTGGAGTAGAATCAGAAGCTAAGCACTCACAACTTGGACCATGCCCAGGAAACAGAGAGCCACTGGGCAAGGCTCAGGAACTCCCTCAGCCCGCCCAGTGACATGCTTCTGTCAGGAAGGCCACACCTTCCCAAACAGCGCCACCAACTGCGGACAAAATGTCCAAATGCTTGGAGCCTATAGAGGACATTCACATTCAAACCACCACAACTTCTCCTTCTTCAACCCTTTCAACAAAGATTTGCGTGCTGGAAGCTTGGTCTTGAGTGTGGTGGAACCTGGAAGAGACAGCACTTTGTGGAGGAGATTAGGTCACAGGGGTGCTGCCCTGGGAAAGGATTAACGTTAGCCGCTTGGGGTAGATTTGGGCTTTTGGGTCATAAAAGAATGAGCCTAGACTCTTCTTGCTTCCTCACCTGCTGCCTGCTGCCTGGCCATATAGCCTCTTTTTCTCACATGTGATTTGGAACAGGAGACCCTCAAAGAGCCCGACAGACGTTGGGATGGCCATGTTCACGAACTTTCCAAATGATGAACCAATAAACTCTTTCTTTATCACGTATCTTGCTTCAGTTTGACATAGCCATGCAAAATGGACTATGAGCTTGAGTGACTAGTCATCTACTCTCCTGTGGACCTTTAAAATGGAAACATCAGCTTCATGGTTATGCAAAAGTTAAATGAGGTATTTTAAGAGTACAGTAGGTTGAATACTTATTATAAGCAAAATATGTAGCAGCATAAATATTTTTTATGGTGAGAATGCTTAAAATTTATTCTTTAAAATACACAGCCCACTGCTCTCAATCATAGTCACCATGTATAATTGTTAATCTTGATTGCTAATTCTATGGGACTTCAAATCATCGTGAAACCACCCTTCTATGTCTATGAGGGTGTTTTCAGAAAGGTTTGTTTGAGGTGAGAATAAAAACCCACCCCGAAAGTGGGAAGCACCAGGACTGGAGTCCTAGACTGAATAAAGAGGAGAAATAAGGTGAGCACAAACTCTTGTCTCTTCCTGCTTCCTGACTACACATGCAGTGTGACCAGTCGCTTCTATTCTGACAATTATAAGTTCCCACCATGATGCACTGTATCCTCAAACTGTGAGCCAAAATTCATCTTTCCTTTCTTAAATTGCTTTTGTTGGAGCAACAAGAAAGCAGCTATCAACACATAATGATGTACAATACACCTTCTAAGCTTATTAATCATAACTGAGAATTTCTATTCTTTGACCAACATTTTCCCAACATGCATCTCCACCCTGGCAACTACCCGTTTGTTTTCTGCTTCTAAGAGTTTGACTTTATTTATATTTGACACATAAATGAGGCTATATGACTTTGTCTTTCTATGCCTGGTTTATTTCTCTTAATACTCCTTGTCCTAGCTTCATGCTTGTCTTTCCTACAAGAATATATATTTCATATAGATGGTTGTCAGCCAACAGTGAACAGTGTTTTACATATTCAATGTATAAATTCAGAGCGGATTCATTCTGGCTTATAAATGAGGATCACTAAAATCAGAAATTTTACGAGCTAGTTGTTAAAGTTAACTATTGTTAGAAATTAAATTATAACAGTGTTTTCTAGGCACGACTGAGCAGTTACATGTATGGATTCACAGTAGTTGTGAAAGCATGCACAAGACCTGTGCAAGATCAAACCTGACAAAATCTCAGCATGAATGAGAGCCATGGTCATCAAATTCCACCCCTAGCTGAGTTACTATTGGTAACTGGTAACTCCTGGGAGAAAAAGAATCAGTTTTCTTTAAGGGTGTGACCCCTGGTAGGTCACTAGATGGCCCCACACCCAGGAGTATCTTAACCAGCACAAAATGGACTCAGGGTATCACAAAGACATCTTTAAAATGATCTGCAACAACTATAACTAAGACCAGACTGGAGAGGGCAATCTTATGTCCTACTTTTATTTTTGCACAGATCTCTGTTTTATGAAGCAGTACTTGTTTTAGAGCAGCCTTGAGTAGGATTTCTTCTAAATGTAACCTGATCTGTCCTGTGGACTAATAGAATTCTATCCTGACTCCAGTTTTAGGGGGAATCTTAACTTCGATTTTTCCATTTATTCTTTTCCTTACTTGCAGATTCAAATTTCATTATTCTCCTCTGCAGGTGAAGGATGTGTTCCTTATGAGCCCTTTCTTACTGGGATCTTTGGGAAGCGTTGTTCTAAGGAAGACAGTTTACTCTTGGCTTCCAAACAGCCTCTGGATAGTCTCTCTGTGATATGTGGAATGTCGGTTCTGGGCCATTTCTGGTCCTCATGGGAGGTTCTTGGCCTTGTGTTATTTCATGCCAAACTGATGATGTGCACTTATGCAAAGGCAGGAAATTAGAAGGTATTCCTTCGTTACCTTTTAGCTTTGTCACTTTGAGTTTCTTTACCTGTGTGTCTATGATGGGATGTCTAAGAAGATATTTTCAATTTTTAAATTCTTTGATGAGGAAGAAAATGAAATGAACCAAACTTATGTGTCAGTTCCCCTGTGTTCCCTGTAAGTGTGCAATGTTCATTCATTTCTGGACTTTGAGGACAGAACCTAAGGAAGAGGGATGTATCTGCTGTGTGCCTGCCTCAGTGCCAGGAGTTCTGTGTACAGTTCTAATGAATTCTCACGGTAACTCTGCAGATATGTAACTATCGTCCCCTTTCCCAAATAAGGGAAAATGAAAATTAGAACACTTGCAGAGAACTGCAGTCAATACTGTGTGTCAATACAATGTGAAAATGGGGTTTTAACTTCACCGATAGTTTTTCCTACTACAATGGAATTCATTTCTGTTGATCTTTAAAACTTCTAAAACTGAGTTGTAAACATGACAAGATAATCATTTTTACCACTGATCTTGCCCTAAGCAAGCAGCAAAATGGAGCAGAAAAGGTCACAGAGAATCAAAAGTCAGGTTTTAAATGTCCTCCTGGCTCTGTAAGGACTTGTTATATTGGCTAAGTTACTGAAAATATTTTCAGCTTCAGTTTCTTTAGTTTGAAAATTAGGCATAGTAACTAGAAGATTCATTAAATTTAATTAAAATGCCACTCAAGTTTTCCTTACCTTTCCTCATATGAATTTTTCTTATATTCTTAAGTTCCTCTTACAGAAATACTGCATGTATTTCCTTTATGCAGAAAATCTAATAAAAGTAGTAAGCAGACACCTCAAATCCCAGACTAATACAGACATTGACAAATGTTGTTTGTGCCTCTGAGATAAAGGACTGATTGCATTTTGCCACAAATTATGTTAGAACAACATTTTATCATTTATATCTTGCTTTGATTGATAACAGGAGGCTGTTATCATGGGCACATGGTCTTTCCCTTGACTGAAAAAAATCATAAGAGTGGCTAATTTAAAACATTTAGAACAGGGAGGAATTGTGGATTTTACTACAGATGGTCAAAAGGTCAACATGGAGAAGAAGCGTGTCTCCTGAGATTATTGCCATGGTTACATTGCTTCCCAAGAAGCATGTAATGGAGAACTAGGTGCCTTCTACTGAAGAGCAGCTGGGCTGCTCTGACAAGGGCATGACCCCAGGCTCAAGGGAGAGCCTGGGATGAACCGCCTGCACAATAAAGAATCGCTTACTAGGCTGCAGAGTCTAATGCCTTCTCCCAGAATTCTGCATGGCTCAATTCATCAAAGGAAGCAAGACAAGCTACCAGGTGTGAGATTAATGACTGGAGAGCATAGTCTCCCAGGAAACTGATACTGAAAGCCTTAGACATTGCTCTGTAAATTATTTCTTTGTTGTAGCATTTATATTTGTGTCTTGCTATAAAATCATGTAGATTCTTTTAGAAGCCTGTGAGAAAAGGAAGGTGTGCTCCAGATCTGTATTATCATCCTGAAAATGTGCATCTTCCCCAACCTGCCTTCATACTGTCAGATCTTTCTGTGTTTACCTGTGCATCCACATTTCCCATTTGTTTTAAATGCAGCAAACAGTAGATTAGGTTTACTTTGACTGCCCCTATGAAACTTCTATTTCCAAATGAGGTCATATTTGGAGGGACAAGAACTTCGAGTTTCAAAATATTTTAAAGGTAAGGGGCAGTGAACAGTTCAATTCACAACAAAATCAAATTGAACAGACTGAAGAAATTTTATCTCTCCTCGGATTACACTTGTACACTTTGGTTCTTTCCACTACAGATAGCCTTCCTCTCTTCTCTATGTACCAAATTTCTACTCGTTTTATAAAACTCAAATTTCTTTCTTATGGAAAACCTCCTCTTGATTCCCAACATAATTAACTGGTCTTTCTTGGAGCTCTTTTGTGTTTTTTTAAGACAAATGCTATGATATTAGCCACCTTACTTCATATTGCTGTTGCCTTTCCCTTCCCTCTGCCCCTCCCTCCCCCTCCCCTCTCTCCTCCCTGTCCATCTTGTTTGTCTACCTCTACTCCTCAGTCTCATAGTGTCTTAGTAGTATGACTGCCTTAATGGATTAAGAAGTACCTGGGGATTGGTAAAGCACAACTCTGGATGTGTGTGTGTGAGGATGTTTTCAGAGTTGGTTAACTAAAAGTAGGAAGAACAACCTTGAAAGTTAGGTTCCATCTAAGAGCCTGGAGACCAAGTAACTGGGATAAAGGGAAAGAAGACCCCTCATGAAGTCAGGTGTTAATTCTCTCTGTTTCCTAGCTGTGATGAGGTGAGGGGCTCTACCACACTTCAGCTACCACAGAGGATTGAACCCTCTGAATCCATGAGCCAGGATAAAGCTTTCCTTCCTTTTATATTCTTTATTACTGTCATTTCTGTCACAGCAACAAAAATTAATGGACATACATACTTATGGCAATATCTCAGTTCTGGATCAGTCCAAAGGTCTGCTTTCTTCAATTTCACTTTGATTGCTAAATGTTATAACTGAAAACAAGTATCACTTTCAACTGCAGATTCAAATTAAGTTGGAACTTTAGTATCATGGTCAATTATCAGTAATTCACAGAAATACTTCCATTATCTCCTCAATGAGAATCTAACTAAAACCTTTACCAATGTCTTCAAAGCTATCTCTGTGGGCAGACAATCAAAGTAGGTGAATAGATATGCAGAATGTCTCTTTGAAACTCATTTATTTTGTGGAGTGACCCACTGTCTAGTCTCCAGAATCACTTGTAAGACCAACATTGTATTTTCCCCCCTTAAGTTCTCTTTTCTTAAACATTCCCTTAAATGTGAGCTTACAGGTTTTTGTGTAGGAAGATTTTTAACGACATGCTTAAGCTCCTCACTAGATATAGAAATATTCAAATTTTCCATATACTCATTTCAGTTCTGTTAAACTATATTCTTACAGGAACTTACCTCCAACACCAATTTTTTAAAAAAATTGTTATCTTTATTTATAAATGCTTACTGTCTTTTCATTCCTTTTTCAACAATTCATAGCAACCCCTAAACCTGATACTAATAATTTGTCTTCTGTCCTTTCACTGATTAGAAGCTAAAGATCTATTGGGATTTTTAAAGAAAGTTTAACTATTATTTGGTTTGTTGAAGTTTTTTGCATATTTAAGAATTATACTCTGATCTTTCTTACTAAAATAAAAGATGAATAAAGTTGGATATTAAATGAACTTTCTTGAGTTAATATATAAAACCAAAGTTCATTTATAAAATCCTTATAGTGAACATTACAATAAATATGAAAGACCAGAAAATCTCTCCAGAGTTTGCTTTTGAGTTGAAATGTCTGTTCTTCTATTCAGCACTGTAGAGAAATGTTACTCATTGGTATAAAACAAGAATAAGAACCAGAAGTTATGTTTTAAATAGGAAAAGATTAAACTCTATTTATATGTGATACTGATTTGTAGAAAGGCGCTATGGGTCAGAGTTCATAAGTAAACTTGTCAATGTTTGCTTAATACAAGTCAAAGTAAATTCACTTTACTTTTTACACGTAAAAGGCAAAAGCAGAAATTTACATTTAAAAGATATATTCATAATGTTTTCAAAGAGTATTAAATCCTGACAAGTCAATTTGAAGAACTATGTGAAAGATCTCCATACAAGAAGCCAAAACATTATTGAATTTTATTTTAAAGTCCTAAAATTTATGTTCAAAACCATTTACACAGACAAGAATGTTATAAATATTTCTATTCTCTGAGGGTTGGAGAAATGGCTCAGAAGTTAAGAGCACTGACTGTCTTGCAGAGGGCCTGGGTTCAGTTCTCGGCACCCCCATAGCAGCTAGCAACCATATGCAACTCCAGTTTCAGGGAATCTGTTGCCTTCTTCTGACCTCTGCAGGGATGTACTTACGTACATGCCAACAATACACTCATACACATAAAATATTAAAAATTCCTGACCTATGAAACTGATGCAGTCAAATCTCAGTGAAACTGTCAGGTTCATTGTAAAATTTATATGAATATTTGCTGTACAATGAGAGTTAAAGCAATTTGGATAAATAACACCTTGGACAGGATTATATTATCAGATTTGGGGTGTGTTACACAAGTAAGTTAAGTTAGTGTGGGACTGTCACAAATATGGATGTCAGACCAGTGAGACAGACTAGAGAGCCTGGAATCACACACCATGTGTAGTTGGCTTATGAAGTATCACCTAATAATACTCACTGACATTCTGTGTTCACTAAAGTTAAAAAAAAACTTTATCATACCACCTGACTAAATTTAACTGTAATTTACATTCTTCTCTAGGCATTTCATGCTCCTCAAATTATGCATTTTAACCACAATCCATAACCTTTTATTACTTTTAAAATATTGATATATTATTTGGAATTTTAGCCTTGATTTATTATATTAGTCAATTTTCTATAGCAAATACTCCTAATGATGATGATCAAAGTCAACAGTGACAAGTTTTCTAACAGCAAACTGTTGATTATAAATGCTTTAGACAACATCTAAAACTGTGTTAATATATTTAAACTACTTAAGTAAATCTGTTCTAGAGAGTCATTATGTAGATAATTTTCTCCACTAATGGCTTATAGAGAATAATATCTATAAGATCACATTCAGCAGGAGTCAGTAATTATTATGTTAATATTTGCCTAGATGAAGCAAAGTCTGAATCTAATAAAAAAATAACACTGTGTGCATTAAATTTATTCACTGATCTTCACTACTACATATTTTTTTTAAAAAATCTTAAGCTCTCAGTGATATTAGTTGTAAGTCAATCAATTCTTTCATTGATTCTTTAAGCAAAAAAAGCATAAGATAAATGAATTTTACATTGTTCCCATGTGATTCTCTTACCTTCAGTTAGAGATCTTGCTATTTCTCAAACATTGAATTTATAGAGAGGATAGATCAGTTTGGGATCCAGGAGTGATGAAAACATCTTTATTTTGCTAAATACAGCAGATACAATGATTGAAAACCCTCCAAAGCCAATACATGTGCATGTAGCATAACGATTTTGCATGCTTGGGGTTGATGGAGGAAATGCATCTGTATTATTATGTGAGAATAAGCTCTGCTGGGTTTTCTCTTTAGCTTTTGAGGTGTGATTCAAACATGGGTGAAAACCAGCAGATTCTGCAGTAGGGACTCCCACACACTATGAATTATAAATAGTAAGAAAATGAAATGGATATTTTGAAGTCACAATAGGTGATTATTGTAATGTTTGAACTTATTTGGCAATTCTTTCTTAGGACTGATGTATCCCTTTTGAAATCAGGGTTCCTCTTTGTATGAAGGGCTTTTAATCTAGAAAGATGATTCTACCAACATGTTCATTAGAGAAATTTTGAAATTCTTGATGCTCATGCAAATAGATTAGTTCTAAAGGATAAATTCTCTATATGGTAGGAAATGTGAAATTTTAAACATTTTTCTGGGGTCATTCCAAGACACCAGGACATTTTCATCTTCTGTTTAGTTTCTTGCTTTCCTACCACACCCAGTTGCCCATGTGATTGCTATGATGAAAGAACATAGACAGCTCTGGGCTCATAATAACTGGCCAAGACTGGTGCCATTTGTCACACCTGATCTTCAAAGACCATAGCTCACTTCTGAACTATTTCTTTGCAGCATTCTTCAAGTCTTGATCCTGGGGCCAGCCCTACACACACACACACACACACACACACACACACCCTACACACACACACACACACACACACACACACGTATATATATAGGCCAAGGAGATAAATATTTATAATACAAGCCTTGGTAAGGCTTGCTTATTCCAAAATACAAATTATTATCAATAATAGCAGTGTAAATAGTGTCAACACTTGTGTTCCAGATATCATTATACACTGCACACTAGTCGGTCTTGGTACTTCATATGTATTAACACATTTCATCACTACAACCACCTTAGGAAGCAAGTGTGCCATTATTACTGTTTACCCAAGAGAAAGTTGAAGCACATGGAAGTTTAGAAATACACCCAAGTTCACACACTAGTGTAAGCAACAGGATGGGGTTTGGACTCAGGCTACCTGTTTTCAGGTGAAACCTTTTCATTGCTATATTCTTCTGCCTCTAATTATTGAAGACATATTTACCAAGACTGGATTAGATGCTCAAATCTGTACTATGTCCTAGAGTCAACAAAATAGGTATAGTAACTGATCTTTTGTAGACCGAAGTTTAATCAAAGCCATAAATAATCTAAGATTTTACACACTCAGTGAAGTGAAGGTGCCCGAACCAAGCATGGATGATCACTCAATAAAATGCCATGTAAATTGAATCATACTTGAAAATATCCATATTATTCACTTGACCTACCATAATTAGTGTGATATACATACTTTGCTTTAAGAGAGACACCATAGATGCCCTGGTCATCAATCCTTCTCACGTGCCTAAAAGTATAAATTATTGTCTAGACTCAAAGCTGTGCCCCTAGGACTGGGTGAAAATGCATGGTGGGTCCTGGTTCTCACTTGCAATGGGCCATGTTTGCCCTGTCCCAGGTCTACCCACCCATTGTTGGGATGATACTCAATATTGATGATTGGCCACTCTGCATTTCTCATTGATTTTTGTTAGGAACGACAGCTTTATCCACATAATGCCTGTTCATAGCCACTCTGCTCTTGGCCTCCCAGGCTTCCATTCTTTGAGTTTGTCTTTTCTCTGCTACAGCACCTGAAATGTTCCCATAGTCTGCCTGACCAAATGCTCTTCCCAGTAATTTACTCCTTTGCTACTAAGATCTCTGGCTCAGATCATTCCTACCATTCTGAGAGTTTTCCTTGGGGATAATTGGAGTCATCAGAGCTAGTGAACATTAACTGGCCCCACCAGAAACTCCACAGAAGGAAGGAGTTGGCTCTCAGTCATTTTCTATACAGGCTCCTCCAGGTCATGCACTTTCCAACCCTGAAGGCACAGTTCACTCAAGGGTGCTAATGGGGTTCATTTTGTCAAACCAGGCAGTGAAAAATTCATGGTATCTTGTCTTCAAAGGAATGAAGATCTGTTTACTCTGTGCTTATACTATTAGGAAGAGCCTCATAGATGAACCTTTTAAAGACAGAAATCTGGTCCAAAGTAAATTGTCTCCAACCCTAAGAAGGAATGGCTAGCAGTTTGTTATAGATAGGTTCAACAGCCTATCATGTCTCTATTCAGGACTCCAGTCTTCAAGTGGAAATCTATGCACGAAAAAATCTAAAGAAAACAGGAAGAAAAACTCTTTAGTCAAGTAAAAGCAATCTTGTTATGCATTGTATTCTATTTACCTCCTTCTCATTCATAGGACCCAATCCCAACCCCCAGTATATCAACACATGACCTTATTTGGAAATAGGTGATTCTCAATATATTAGTTAAGATGATGCCATATTGGAGGAGGAGGGATCCTAATTCAAAATGATTGGTACCCTTATAAAAGTAGGTAATTAGGGGCTAGAGAGGTAGCTCAAAAGTTAAGAGTGCTGGCTCTTCTTGCAGAAGACCTGAGTCCAAATCCCATTACCCACATGGTGGCTATCAATCA
The DNA here is from genome assembly GCA_035773235.1 of Eospalax fontanierii. Lineage (NCBI taxonomy): Eukaryota > Metazoa > Chordata > Mammalia > Rodentia > Spalacidae > Eospalax > Eospalax fontanierii. The sequence goes on along the minus strand of CM069542.1, from coordinate 52,331,343 downwards.
TCCATAAATCCAGTTCCAGGGCCCTCTTCTGCCCTCCTTAGGCACTGCACACCACTGGTGCACTTACATATCTGCAGGCATAATACTTACACATAAAAAAAGTAAATAAGAAATTTAAAAGGTCGGTTATTAGGATAGAGGCATGCATAAGAAAGAACATGTTGACATAAACTCAGCCATCTTCAATCCAAGAAGAGATGCCTAAAATGAATCTTTTTCTTACCCTGCTGACACATGAATCTATGACTTCCCACCCCCAGAACTTAGAGAAAATACATTTCTGGTATTGAAGCCACCCAGGGCATAGAATTTTGTTTTTGAAGCAAACAAATACAGACTCTTGCTATTGAAAAATGTGTTCTCAAGACCTCTTGGATTTGTCAGGGGTTAAATAGTGTAGATTTCAAAATTTTTAGACGTCATTATAATCTGTACAAATATCTGGAATAACAATATCAGATCATCTAGAATACACTTCCTAAATTGCTCTACATAGTTGAAAATGGTCCCCAGTTCCTTCATTATAACATGGAGTCACTTATTTTAAGAGAGGCAAAAAAATCCCCAATAGAAAAGACTCAAATACAAAGGCAAAGACAGTTCGTTACCAGAGTGGTTCCAGGCTCCAGGGCTGAAGTAGATAAGGAGATTCTGATCTGCCCTAAGACACAGGCTCCAACAGAAGAGGAGCAATTTCAAAGACGAGCCTCTGGTCTTTCAGTGTCCTGCTCATAATTTAATTCAATGCAATCCTTCTCTGAACTCTTCCGAACCAAATCATTTCTAGACATCCTCCTCAGTGTTTCTATTTTAATGCTAACTTTGCCCACATGAATAGAAAATTTGCTGAATTCTTTTGGGTTTACCCCAATTTTAAAAGGAAAGTGGGTGGAATAGACTGTCTTCCAAAAGAAACACCGTCAAGGTTCAAAAGTGTTAAGTTTATATTAATAACTAAGAGAAGTTCATTTACCTGAAAGTGTCACTATTCAAACCATGAGACAGCATACTTATAACCCCTTTAATTGGGTCTGTACACTCATTTACTGGAGGAACTGAAGTACTATTCCACAAGGATTGCTTTCTTTTTTAAAATTGTTTTGCTTGTCTTTTGTAGAATCTGTTGAGGTACTGCAAAGTCATTTCTGAACTTTAAATAAATGTATAGCTAAAAATAACAGGTACTTTGTATGAAAGCTGTTTTTTGTAGGTAGGCTCTGGAGTTGTTGTCCTAGATATCTTCTTCACACAAAATTTTGCTGTCTAAAATGTGTCAAAAATGTTTTTAAGAATACAATTTTCATTGAAAATGTCATTTCAAAGGGAAGCTACTGTGTAATTCCATGTACGTAATAGTTGTGAAGCAGTATGGAGCTGGGAAATGGAATAGTGGTTGCCAGGGTGAAGAATGGGAATATAGAAGTCTTCCAGTGATGACAGAGTTTTACAGTCCAGTAACTACCACCCTTATATAATGGTGGTAGTTTTGTTGATGGTTAAAGCAAACAGGATTTAATACAGGGAATGAGATACTTAGAAAACCATTGAAAGGATTGGATAAGTAGAAATAAAGGGTTATAACAGAATATTTGTTATATATTTAAAACAAATGTCAGAAAAATGTTTAAGCTGCTGCTCATCGCCCTCAGGGAGTGCGGCCAAGCAGAAGGGGTGAGTTCCAGTTCTTAGCAGCACACTTGTCTGTGGCACTTGGGCAGCTATGTACTCTGCCACTGACACAGGTTATGTTAACGTGACTAGAAGTTGGATAATGTTTATAATTTTATAGTGGCTTTGATTATGGATGTCAGAGTCTTTAGATTCCTTAGGTGAACTTGTTTTTGCCTTCCCTCTTAGCTTTGAGCTCCAAAGTGAGATGTCTTCCAAGGCAGTCTGTCTCAGAACTCTTTCATCTGAGCTCTGTGGTGTTATCTTGGGCATATACTGGTTTAATAGGAGAGTCCTTGGAAGAAGAAGGCTCTATAATATTATGATTAAGTCTCAGTCTTTTAATGAACTTCTGTCTCTACCTGCCACCCTCACAAATGTGTTTCCAGGTGTGCAACATTTTTTTTCTACAAGTTAAACATTCTAATACTTTTTACAAAAGTATTATTATGTGTGCTGAATGGTAGTGATCCTAACATTTTGTGACCACCAAGCCACAATATCCAATTTTTTACCCACTATGTCCTTTCCTAGCTAAGAAAAGTCACTGAAGTTTACTTTAGATTTTCCTCATTGTAGGGATAGGAATGAAAACCACAAGTGTGTGAGAACTAAAGCAAACAATTCATGGACTTGGGGTTCAAATAAATAAAGTGAAATTGGGTAGAAGCTTGAGGCTGATTAAAATGAAGACCTCTTGAAGTCATAACATTGTTGAGCCTAAGATGTAGATGTGATAGATACAGTCACTGTCTACCACTTGTTCAGAAAGGCTTCCAAAGGAAAGAGGGCTCTAGATGCATATTCTTTAGCTAAAGACAACTACATAGTCATTGGAGGAAACTGCAGAAACCGCAGAAAGAATGCCTTGCTCAGTTAACTCCTAGCACAAACCTGTATTTTCTGTGCAAAGCCTATAGACATATATGATTGTGTTACAGAGTGATGGGAAATGGGGCTAAGAATGCAGTTTCACTAATAGCACTATAAATACAGGCTTTGAGTCAGTCTTATAATTGGAATGAAGTTTGGGCTCAAATCCAAGAGCACACTGAAAACAGATGGAATAAGTAAACTATAATATAATGGTAAGAAGCAAATATGCCACTGGAGGTCATTGAGTAAGTGAGTCGGGTAATATTGCCACTGGGTCAGTAACAATTTCTGAGTTTGAGCATGTGACAGACTGTACTGATGTCCTTGCTCATGGGTTATTCAACATAAAGAAAGCCTTGTTTTTGAAGCCAAGCACTAAGAGATTGAATTTTGGTTCACTTATTAGCTGATCCATTTGGAAATTTTCTTTGCAAGTCATTTTCTAAATTACTTCTCTGGCCCACATTTTCACCTCTAAAATGAAGATATCTATTCAGAGAGTTCTGAAGAGCATATTAGGTGATGCTACAAAGATACAGAAAGCATGCAGTAGTGATAGGGATTGTATTATGTTAAGATGCTGGAGTATTCTTTTAAAGTTAACAATATTGGATTAATATGTTAGTGGGCATGTCTCCAGTCTCAAGAGGTAACAAAATGAATCTTATTCTTTCTAAATAAGTTAAAAATAAGCCCCAAACCTCTGTGTGGAAAAGTGAAGTAGTGATAAAAAGTAAAGTGGTCTCGTAACACTGTGAGGCACAGAGGAACTCCATGTAGTGATGGTCAAATTAAGAGTCTTTTAACAGCCAGTGGTGGAAAGGAGCTAATGCCTTGCAGAAGCGATGGACTCCATAGAGATGCATGCATAGCTGGATGAGAGGGCATTCTGCCTGCCTAGTTATGTTTCCCGTATTGTAGGAACAATCTTCACATGAAGTGAAGATGCAGCCTTCATGGCCATCCTGCTTGGATGCCTACAGTTAGAGCAGGGCACAGAAACAGGCTACAGCAAAAGTCAGCTAGAATAAAATGCAGTCAGTTTTGCCATTTCAGTCTCTACCACACAGAGAGACTAGGGCATGGAGCAGCAGGCAGCTCTTTATTCTTCATGCACATGGCAGTGAGCAGTGACCTAGAAGGTTCTGGAACTCCAGAGTTAGGGCACAGAACTCCCCAGATTCATGGCATGGAAGTTTTGTTTGGAACCACTTTTAAAGGGATCTTGGAATTAGACAATAAAAATCAAATAAACAAGATTCATTAAAAGAGTACCAGATAAAGTGGAGACATGGAGAGAAACTACAAAGCAAATGGAAAAAAGCAATTTATCACATGTTCTAGAATTTCTCTTAGTGTAAGTTATATTATAAGTTGTAAATTGAGTGGAAAATTTTGACCTTCAATTGTAGGATTGCAATCAATCACTACTAGTGATGGTGTGGAGACCGTGGGGCTTCTATCAGAAAGTCTCAGATTCAGTTTCCAGCTTTTCCTATGATCATGTGATATTGGGAGGCCCCTAACTGACATGCTGTCCTGGGACTAGGAATGACCATGATTCTCCATTCAGGCAAATACAGCAAATGCTTTCACTCCAAGTTAAACCAAAATTAAAATTAATAGAATCATTCAGTATGATTCTGGTACCTAACAAAAGCTTGAATACACCCTTGGAATTTAGGTTCTAATGGAATCAACTTTCTTCCTGAGTGTTTGCTCTTCTGGTACTTGAGGCAAGATCTTTAGAAATATGATTAACACAAAAAATATTTATCTACGACTAACAGATTAGTATAAACTTGGTAACCCTAAGAGTTCACATTATTTTCTTTTTTAACTTTCTATGTTTGTGTGTATGATTCAGGTGTGTGCAGCTGTTCCTGAATGTGTAGAGATGTGTGTGCACAGCTACATATGAATATCTATGTTTACACATGAGGAGCACAGAGGACAATGTCGGATGTTTCTGTTAATTGCACTCTACCTTAGTTTTTAAGGAAGCATTTCTCACTCATCATTTGGCTAGGGTGGCTAGCCAGGGAGCTCTGAGAATCTCTGTCACCCTTTAGCCCCCATCCCAGGACCAGGGTTAAAGACACAGGCCATTATGTTTGACTTTTATGTGGGTATTAAGGATCTAAACTCAGGTTTTCATGCTTTGGGGGAAAACACCTTACGAACTGAGCCATTATCTCCAGAGCCCTTACAGTGCTCTCTTTTTACAACTTTAGTGATATGATTGATACAGCTTTAAGTTTTGATTTGATAAAAGTGTACTCCACACCTGTGATATCATAACCTCAGTCATTAGAGTGAACATATCATATCTGTGGTATGGAGACATTTCTGCATATTTTTTTCTGTTATTCTCATCTCTTGCTGGAACCACCTCTTCCACATGCTTCAGTTACAATGCTAGAAAATACATGGGTAAAATCACATAGACTATGTTCCTTTTTAAAAGCTGTTTTTACTATTATAATTATTAAGAACATCATCCATGTTGTTATATGGATAAATAGTTTATTCTCTTGTGAAGCAAGTTGTTAACATTTCACTGTCTGGCTAAATCATATTTATTTTATTTCCATCATTATAGACATTTTGGCTGTCTCCAGCCTTTTAGGTTATTTTACTGTGAACATTACTATATATATCTTTGTATGCACATTTTTTCTCTTTCTTGAGTAAATGGAATGTGATAAATGGTAGTAGAATGAGAAAAATCATTTGGTGAGTATATGCAACTTTTAAAGGAAACACAAAAGTGTTCCAGAATAAATGTATGGAGTACTAATTTACTTTTGCTAATGTAACAAAGTAGAAGTTGAGTACCACAACTATGAAATGTCTGAAACCAGGAGTGTTTGACTGGTTTTTCTCAGATTCTAGAACATTCTAACATATATTTTGAGACATGCTAGGGATAAGACCCAATTGAAAAAAAGGGATCCCTTTAATTCACATACATCTTATAGCCAGTCCGAAGATAATTTTATGTACTCTCTCACAACATTTGCATTTTGACTGTGATCCCTCACGTCACATCTGGTGTGACTTTTCCACTTGTGGCATCACGTTAACCTTCAAAAGGTTCCAATTGGAATACTTCAGAATTGGGGGTTTTAGATCAAGTATGCTTAACCTGTACCACAAAACTGCTGAAATGGACAGTTTATTGTCTTGTTCTGTTGGAAGTTTGGAGCAATTTGGCTGCAAAATCAGAGTGTTCCCTGGGCTGTGGTCTCCTTCAGAATCCCTAGGGAGACTCATTTGGTCTTTCCCACTCCTGTAAGGCTGTTGCCATTCCTTAGCTCATGGACCTCTTCTAGGTTTGACTGATAGTGGATGCTGTGAATGTGTGAAAGTTAGTTTCCTTTACTAGTGCTCATTACCAAGAGAAGGACATGAAGATTAGAGCCCAGGGTTTTGGGTGGTATCTCTTAGCTAAAGGTCAGAAAAGAAAACAACTGAAGAGCATTGTTAATTTTTTAATGCTGTCAAAATATGAAATAATATTATTTCCCATTTCACATTTTCTATCATACAGAAGAAGACTTTAAATTTCTAAAAAGTAATTTATCCAAGGTTGTAAAAATTTGTCCTTTACAGTGCTATAACAGACCGCCACCTTCTAGTTTCCCAGTCCCTGAGTCAGACTGCTTTTTATTCCTCAAGATTGCTTCAGATTGAGTCCCTAAAATTCAGGATATGGGCTTATTGGGATTTAGGTTGCTTGTTTCATGGGATCTTTAGCCCAGGCTGGCATCAAATTCCGTATGTGGCCAAGGATGATGAACTTCGGATCATCCTACCTCAGTCTTCCAAGTGCTGAAATTACAGGTGTGTCCACTCTGCCCAGTATACTCAGGGCTGGGGATCAAACCCAGGGCTTTGTGCACCCTGACCAAACCAGTCTACCAACTGAGGCACATCCGCAGCCCTGACCAACTGAGGCACATCCCCAGCCCTGACCTCAGTTTTGACTTCAACTGGGAAACTGAGAAATAATTCGAAAGTGGGACATCCAAGCTGTCTGGAGAACTGGCTATCTAGGGTACAAATATCTCTTAAATGGTTTAGCTCATTCTCATGCTTGAAATATTAATAATACTATTTATAAAGTGCTATTTTTTTCCTAAAAGACAAAAGACAATTATCTTACATCCCTAAAATAAACTCTAAAATCCATTAAATAACGAAAATATCAAATATACAATTTTTTGTGGTTCACTGGCAGTTTTATAATTCACATAAAATGTTCTTTTGTGACCTGATCCAGCCAGAAAAATAGCTTAAAATTCCCTTTTGTAAAAGTTCCTTGCTTGATTTTGGATAATCTTTTCTCTCTGGTCTTTAATGCTTAGGAGTAGTAGTATTTGGTAGACAGCATTAGATGTCTGCAAATGGTTTCATGCGGTTCCTGGGGGAAATGATCAGTCTGGATTGCTTTGTGTTTTCCCAACTGCAGGAAATGTTAAGAATCTATCTTTAGACTTCAAGAAACTTGATGCGTAAAGCTACAAAGCCAAATTGCTAATGTCAGTTTGTTCTGTTGGCATTTGAGATGCCAAAGTTGCAATTAGGAACCTTACTCTGCTAAAACTTTGTTAATCCAAAAGGCAATAAATTTGGAGGTTTTTCTTTTATCATGTGGGAACATTAGACTGAAGGTTATTTTTATATTGCCCAAGACAATGGTTTTTTTTTTTGTAATCCAAGGACTTGTAAAATTTAGCTTAATTGTGAAAGAACTGTGAGGAAACATTGGATGGGAAACATCAGAACAGAAAAAGCTGTGGAAAAATTGACTGTGGCAATTGCTTTTATTTGCTGATGTGTCTAGTTCTTATGACACTCTGGGCTTCTGTTTTCCTCCTCAGGGAAACATCAGACATTCCTTGAAGAGTCTATGTCCACATAAGTTTGAAGTTTTACTATGTAAAGAGTTGTCTCACCGTTTGAAGGTTAATCAAATCTTTCAGTTTTGAGGTCCATCTCAGTGAGTAGCATATCACAAATTTATCAGGGAGAAAGGAGGATTTGCTACAAGGTAATCTTTATGTAGCCCTCCTTCATTTTAACCATTGAATAAATATCTCCACAGTGTTACAGGAAGGATTAAGTGTTGATAGTGAGACAAATAAAAACAGGAGTCATAGTTCTGAGCTCACAGCCATGACCATATTACAGTTCTTTCTGTGAACCCGACATTTGTGGTGGGATAAATGAAGGGGTCACATGGAAGCACATTTCTACCACTGTTCTTTTTCAACCAGCTGCTTCCACAAGCCAAGGGGCGAGGCCATAGATTTAATAAGACCACACACACACATATATATATATATATGTATGTGTTTGTGTGTGTGTAAACAATTACAGTACATCATAGTGTGATCCTAGATGTACTGATAAATGACTACAAAGAGTTTGTAGTTGCTTTGGGAGATTATAAGAGAGACACATACAGAGGGAGAGATCATAGAAGAGATTGTCAAAGAAAGGAGAGTTAAAGGACATGATAAAGACTGGGCCTTGTGAATCCTTGATTACAAAGCTACTCTAGTGTAAGACAATGTGAACAAAGGTAAGTTCATGATGTCTATAGTATCTAGGGGCTCACAACAATTTGATGACTGCAGGTCTTTTGGGAAGAGGCAAAATGAGTTAAGAAAGAAGAAAAAAAACAGATAATAAAGGGTCTTTGAGGTTGTGAAAAAACTTAACTTGCTTCTATTCTCAAGGGAAGTAGACTTTGTGATAGCTATTTAGAACAACCACTGAAACAAGAACCAATTTTGAATTGTATTCGTATGTCTACTCTGCTGGGATTGCTGTGTATCAATTAGCGGGAAAAACTCAGGGGAAAGGAGCCACTAACCTCTACTATAGCCACACTGGTGAGGAGGCAGAGCAGAGTAGTTTGAGTCATACGTGGGAGGCTGAATTGTTACACTTGGGTATTGACAGTTGCAGGTGAGGGAGAGATCATGGGGTCAATCAGTGACAGGTGGAGATACAGCCTTTAGAGGGGTGCATTGGCGGCTGAGTGGAATAGTGCAGTGTATGTATTCCAGAGTCTTGGTTTTAAACTCAGCATCCCAGACTGAAGTCCCGCACTCAGTACAGACTATCACCCAACACTACAAGCATTTCAGGGGATGTAGAAAAGCCAGGAAAAACATCTCAGAATAGTTATCACTTTTCAAAATATTCCAAATACATAAAATAGTCCCTTTATATAAATCTTGTATTGATTAAACACATCTTTCTAGTGGTATAGTGCTGTTGAACTCCCAGTTCTGGAGAGGCAAAAATCAGTGGAACTCTGGAGGTAGACTGGTGAGCCTCAAGCCGGTGAGAGAAACTGTCTCAACAAAAGGTAGAAGGTTCTTGAGGAATACCACATGAATTGATCTCTAGCATCCCCATGCACATGCACTCATACATGTACATGAACACACACACACACACACACGCAGACTAAAACCATGATTGTATTTCTTGAGTTCATAGGTTAGCTTGCCATCTGTTTTAGCCTCAATACGCTTCCTCCCACATCTGTGGTCAACTGAAGTTCAGTTGGGCAGCTCTGCTAATTATAACTGGGATTTCTTATAGAGTTGATACCTTGGCTGAAACAGTTGAACTGATTCAACTCCTACTCCTGTGGTGTATATCAGTTTCTATCAGTTGAGACTAATCTCCATCACAACATGGAAATGGGTCATGTTTCTGGAGTTCTAGCCTTGGGTCAGTGTTCCTTTCATCACATTCTACTGGCCAAAGCAAATCATAAGGCCGGTCAATGCACAAGGAGTGAAGGAATAAATATGCCACTGATGGGCATCAGTGCAAGATTGAATTGCAAAGGATATGTGTGTAGGAGTGGGTGAAGAAGGAGGCCTTTTCATAATTCTATAATTCAGTTTCTATAATCATGCATCAGAATGTATGAATTAGTGCTTTCTGTTTTCCAATCCTTGAATAGAAATGATGAAACTTGAATAGAACTAACGATTTTCTTATCTCAGAATTGTGTTTCCAGAGAGATGGGTACACTCCAATGCTCCATAGGCATAAGTAATTATTTTAATTCTTGAGGGGAACATGTATAGAAGTATCATCTGAGTCCTCCAAGACACAGGCTCCAAGTTGGAGTTAGAGATGCTAGAGATTCATTGAAAGTCCCTGTGAAGACAGAGAGAGCGTTTAGTCTCTGATGCTGACCAGACATATGTATAAAGAAAAAGGAAAGGAAAGGAAGGACTGGGTGAGAGAACTCATGCAGTTCTGAGAAGAAGCTTTGTCTTTAACAGTGTAGTTGGTCCAGCGCCAGTGCCTCTTTTTACCTTGTTTCTGGTTGGGAGTGAAACGGCAGAAGTATGCCCTGGTATGAATGTGGAGGTATAACTCAAAGTCTGCCAGCTGGAAGCTGTCTGTCAGCTGTTCTCCCAATAGAATAAGCTCTTAAAATGAGATCTGAGTAGGAAAATCCCACAACTGTTGTACAGGAGAATATAAAACACAGGTGTTCAAAAATTGCCTGAATCAAGTTATTCTAGGCATATTATTATAATCCAAGTCAAGGCCAGTGGTAGGTCTGAGTACACTGGATTCCTACAAATGGGCACACAATTTGTCAATGGAAATAAAATACAAAGAAACAAAATCCTTTTTTATCATGGGCAGTAATGGAATCTCCCTCCAGCCTATCTCTTCTACTCTCTACCTGATAAATATGGTTGTTAATTTTGCTTATTATTTATCCTATATTTCCAATGTCTGCTACTTAGTTCTTCGTCTACCAAATTCCAATTTTCATATGCAGATATAATCTCTGTACCTCTTTTCAGCCTGAAAGAGATTAAGTAGGGATGTCCTAGAGATTTCTAAAGCCAGCTCAGTCTGCTGGAATTCCGATGTTCACCTATCTGTTGATTCCTGGTGTGGGAGCAATTGTATATCGCCTTTCCCTTTGTATATTGGTGTATACGTGTGGTAGTCTCAGTTGTTCTCTCTGCTTTGTTCTCACCCACATTGTTAGAACAGCATCAAAGTCATTTCTTAAAACCATGAATCAGAAATGCCATCTTTCTGCGTGAATCAGTTTTTGCTTAGAAGCCCGAAGCATTCAGATTTCACATATTTGTCACACACCTTTTGTTCTCTTGGAAGCTTTGAGCTTTTCTTCCTATGCTACTTGTAACCTAACGGCCTTTTTGATCTGACACTCATTTCCTCACCGGGGAGTTTCTTTTTCCTTTACTCTTCTTCTTGCTTCTATCTTCCTATATTTTAATTCTAATTTAATTTAGACAATATCCTCACAAGGAAGACCGAAATGATTTCCTAGAAAGTTATTTCCCAACTTGGCTTTGATGAGAGTAGTTTTAATGAGGTTCACTCCAGGGACAATTTTAACATACTTACCCATCTAATTAAGAGATAAGCTATGATAAATTGGTATTTTTCTCTGTCTCTTCAGTTGTTTTCTGTATTGCATCCCAAACAATAAGACTTGCTATAGTTTAACTTGAAAACTCACCCAGATATCTGCTCACATCATTTTTTCCCTTCCTCAAAGCCATGAAATAAATTGGGCTGTTAGAAGCAAGGGCAAAGTGCAGTATGGTGTAAATTTAGAAAGTAGGTCAGGCCCTACTTCTGTGTTGAGGTATAAAAGATGAATCTCAGATTCAGAAAGGGAATATTCAGTAATTGACACAGAGGGAGAGCCCCCTAAAGACAGCCATTTGTCATTTGGTTATAGAATTCAGAAACTCTAATCAGCAGCACAAACTCTTGGGAAAGTACCTCCTGTCTGTTCACTGCCACACTTCCAGGGTCTAATAAGAATTTTGGAGCATGATCAGTGCGAAGAAAAGAGAGGAACAGAGAGTTCAGTGGTCAGACAGCACAAAGTAATGATAAAATCACTGGCTCATAAATAGGTTTGTTTCTGCCTCTGCACCAGTGACTGAGGGCTCGACCGACACTGTGGTTCAGGGTCTTTCACAAAGTGGGAAACTACTAAAAAGAAAGAGAGAAAAGAAGATCAAAGAAGAGAAGAGAAAAGAAGAAATACATGAATTATATCTAAGAAGTACATGCTTTTTATAAACATTGATTCGTGGCTAGTGAATAATTCCAATTTACACTAAGGCTTGTAATACGGAAGGGACAGTTACATTGGTTTTACTTATTTATTGGATGAAAAAGCTGCCTGGGTAAAAGTGAAGGGCCCAGAGAGAGATGAGACGAGGGCTTGTAAACACTGAGCTATTAAACATAACATTTTAGAGGAAAGTTTACAGTGACCTCCTGGAGAGAAATCAGTTTCCTCCAAGATTGCTGTGACTTTTCAAGAATAGGTGGTAAAATATGTACTGAGTTTAACACACTGAAGCTTCCAGTTCGTTCATTCTGTTCTCACTGTCTGTGATGATTTAGGGAAAGTTTTCACTCATGATAGAAGTTAGTAGTATATGGGTTCTGAGAAATATTTCTTAGTTAGTAAGAAATGAAAGAAGCATTGTTAGCAAATACGAACAATGTTGAAGAGGGTGGGAAGTGGTATTTGTTGGATTAATGACCCACTTGGTGGATATTGAGATGTCCTGTGGCAGCTAACAGGTAAATTGCCTTGGGAGACTCTGGGGAACCCCTCAAACTCTTGGAATCTTTAAGAGAATGTAGGTTAATGATAACTTTCTGAACTATTCCCCAAGAAGAATATATTTAGAATACTAAAATATTTGAGACCCACATCTCTGTCTTCTACTGACCTTTGGCCCAGGACAAATGCTATTTTTCTACTCTTCATCTTTGATTCTTTAAAATCCACTGCCAGTTCATTCCTCAGACAAACCTTGATGGGCTGTCCTTTTTGGTTTGAACACACATCGTCTGTGCTCATATGCCATTATCTGCATGGCATGGTGCTTATGACACTTTTCGGACCACAGATAATTAGTCTGCATTCTTTCACTGATTTACATAGTCATAATAGTAAAATTTTAGGACAATATTACCAGCACAATATCTGGTAGAATATCTATTCAGACAATCACTGAAGTCAATGAAAAAAAAATAAGAAAACCAAAACCTTTCACTTTGCCATTGGAAGACCTAGAGTCGAATCTTAGCTCTGTTCACTTCCAGGTCTCATACTTTTGAGCATCTCTTATAAGGATGATAACAACTTTGTTATATCCTGTATTAGCTGCTTTTCTCTTGTGATAAAACACCATGACCAAACAAACTTATAGAAGGAAGAGTTTATTGAGCTTATCATTTCATAGGGACAAAAGTCCATCAAGTTGAGGAGGGATGGCCGGAGACAGCCAGAACTGAAAGCTAAGACTCACATCTTCAGACAGGCATAGGAAGCATACAGCCACCCTGAAATGGGCATGGTTATGAATTCTCAAAGTCCATCCCCAGTGACCTGCATCCTCCAGGATGGCCACACCTCCTAAAGGCTTCATGACCCTCCCCAAACAGCACCACAAACTGGATACCAAGTGTTCAAATACTTGGAGCCTTTGGGGGACATTCTCATTCAAACCACCACATACACTTATTGAGATCCACATATGAGATTAAGTAAAATGATTTTTTCAGTCAACCGAAAATGTAATACACTCATAAAATAAAATATATTAAAAAACAAAGTTGTCAGGACTTCTGCTTTGGATCATTTCATACCAGACCAATGTTCTCACTGAGAACAACTAGAAATGTCTGATAAAATATATTTTAAAATATTTTATTTATTATTATTATTATTTTATGTGTATGAATGTATTGCCTACGTGAGTGTAAGTATATACTGGTGTTGGTGCAATGCCTGAAGAGTCAGAAGAGGGTGTTAGATTCCCCTGGGCCTGGAGTTATGGACAGTTGTTAGCCTCTATGTGGGTGTTAGGAATTGAACCCGGGTCCTCTGCAAGAGCAGCCAGTGCTCTTCACTGCTCTCTCCAGCATGGATAAAATATAATTTTTAGAGACTCAATAGTGTTTGAAGACCGTAAGATTATGAGGAGTAAAAAGCAAAATTCTAAGGAGAAAACTTGGCAGATAAACTCAGGACATTCAGCATTCTCCATGGACAGTATCTGATTCTGGGCATGTGCTGAAAATAACCTGGACTCAGAGTCTATATACTGTTTCTAAAGTGCAGAACAAATAGTGCATGATTTTTTTTTCCCTAGGGAAATGTGAACAAACATACACTTACCACAGATGGAACACCCACAGAGACCAAGAATCAGTTGCACTCAAATCTATCTTTTGGTGAATCCATGAGTATTTGGTGTAAAGAACATGCCTCAGTGTCACTCACAGAAGTGTGTGTGACTCAAAGGCACCTGCATTGCTGAAGAGCACATGCAGCACAAGCAATGACTCAGAGCCTGCATCCATGGAGCTCCCTGCAGAGCTCCACAGAAGACACTTCTCCTCCCGCAGTGATAGCTCACTGCTTGTGTAACCTTGGGGAGGAGGTTTGTGAGTCCTATAACTTCTCGAATCTTGCCAGTGCTGTGAACGTCCTGAGCTTTATTAAGTTTTATTTGCTTTCTGAGTCTTATGAGCCTCTGTGGTTTTTTTTTTTTCTCAAAGAAAAATGATTCAATTCAGCAGAAAAAAATACACAAAAAGCAGTGTTCAGAACAGGCTCAAGTGACAGATTTCAAGATGTGAGCATTCTCAAGCACATGGCTGGACTCCATGATCAGGACAGGAAACTGAGGCACTAATCCCAAATCTCAGGACACAAGGAATAGAATTTTCCATAATATCCGGTTCCATAGGAAACAAATAATTAATAGAGAAAAGATGTCCAAAAACAGAAAAGAAGGCTGAAGTCCTCTGAGGAGGGTGGACTGACAGACACACAGCTCGGACTCCGTTTTGCATAGCACGAGCCTGCTGAGCTACAAGTTGAGAACCCGGATTTGGCTCCTGGTGGAAGATGATTGCTCTGGACAAAGAAAGCAGCAGAGCGGTTGACATTTGTTCAGAAGTGGAGTGACAGCACTGGAATGTGGAGGACCTTTATACACAGCGGGTCTCTCTTAAGAGACACCTGTCAAAGTTTGATGTAGTGTAGGGTGGGAATCTAAAAAGTTAGAACCCTGAAAATGAGAGCAGAAATTCCTGCAGCTTCTGATTGTTGAGGAGAAAGACACACAAGCCCTGAAGGGCCCTCCCTTTGGAACAAGTACACAAAAGAAGATCAGAGAGTGCTAGCAGAACTCTGTTCTACAGCCATCCATGACTGGACTAAAGTGATCATTCTGCTAAACACTTAGCAGAAGGAAGTGGAGCTCTTTTCTTCTGCAGGATGAAGTCATTTCAAATACCTGCATTTATTTTACTTTTCAGATTTTATTTCCTTTTCAAAGATTTTAGAAAATATTATATTTTCAATTTATGTGTATGAGTGTATTGCCTGCATGGATGTAAGTGCACCTGTGTTGTACAATGGCCTTGGAAGTCAGTCACTTTCTGATTGAATTTGAAGCCTGTTTTCTTGGGAAGAAGCGTTGCTTGGTGGAATGGCCAACCTGACTTTATTTCGTTCTGGCTGACTTTGGGTCCCCTGTGTTTCTGCCTAGCTGCTCCCCATCCTCTCACTAGCTGCAGCCAGTCAGGTAAAACGGCCCCAATTTTAGGGAGTACATTGTTTCTACAATAGTGGGAGACTTTACATTGATCTGGCAGGACATTCTCAGCCAGCTCCACCTTCACCTCCAGGGAGCCCATTGTTTCTGAAACTCTGAAAAACTTGTTTTTCCTAACTGAAACTTAGACATTTTCTGTTAACTGAAAACTTCTTTGTTAAGTGATCTGCCCCCGGTCTGGTGTAACTATGGTGATCTGATGTAACTGTGGTCATTGGTTTTGCCCCTGGCATGAAGTAATTCTGGTTTTAAGTTTTATAAACCCTGATCTGACTCTCGTCAGGGCTGAGAGTTCTTTTGGGCATGAACTCTCTCTTGACTACTGGCTAATTTAAAAGGACTCTTTAGATATATTTTTTATTTATTATTTTATTTTTCATTGAATCTTGGTGTATTTCATACAGAACATCTCAACCAACCTAATTCATCTTTATACCCCCTTCCCCAGCAGCGCCCCCCAACAGCCCTGCAACTGGAATCCATACGTTCTTTCATCTTTTCTAAGATGTGTCAAGTTAGTGTCTCCAAGTGACTTCAGTGCAAATTCATCCACTGAGGTCCAGTGAGCCTATCTGGAGTCCCTCGCTTTAGGAAGACTAGTCCATCCTCATCTAATAGTAATCAGTTGCCAGTATTTCTTCAGCAAAGATTAAGGTCTTATTATTTTATTTTACGTGCATGAGTATATTGCCTGAATGTATATAAGTGTACCCATGGCAGGCAATGTCCATGAAGGTCAGAAGAGGGTATTACATTTCCAGGAATTGGAGTTACAGACAGTTGTTTAGCCATCATATGGGTGCTGGGAACAAAACCCAGGTCCTCTGCAAGAGTAGACAGTGCTTTTAGCTTCTTAGACATCTCTTTACCCCTAAAAAGGATTCTTAATTCAACTATCATGGTGTGGCATTCTTCTATACCTTGTGCTAGGTGTAACACTGATCCTGTAAATCTAGGCAAAATCCTATGACAGGGGATGTCACAGGCCTTAGGTGGAAGTTAAGTAGGTACGTAGCCAAACTGTCTTCTATATATTTATTTGCACGTAGACTAGTGATGCTCTCTGTCTTGACAGAGAAGCTTCTTTTTTGTAGTGACTAACAGTGAACCCAAAGACTCATAACTAGTGAAAAGACTGAAAACAAATGACTGTTGGGTGCTCAGCCCTAAAAGTGACAACTGTATCACCTCCTTCAAGACCCAGGGAACATCACAGAAAGGAGTAGAAAAGATCGTAAGAGCTGGAGGATGAGGACAAGTCTTATGAAACAGTCTTTTGAATATGACATAGCTGATGTAATCATGAACACACAACAGCTATGGCTACCTGCACAAGACCTCCACTAACAATAAGACATGATAGCTAGAGGAAGAGTTGGGAAGAAGAAAGGGTCTCAGAAGTATGGGGAATGAGAGATAGTAACGAGGTAAATACATTGGTATATATGAATACAATTGTCAAAAATTGAGAAGAAAGCAATCTATGCTAGCAAAGCTAGGCGTTGCTGCAGGGGGTTTACATTCTTGGTGAGAATGTAAATATGTCCAAGCACTATGGAAATCGGTATGGAGTTTCCTTTAAAAACTAAAAATAGAACTACTTATTATAAATCTAAGTAATACCATGCCTGGGTGTATTCTTAGAGAAGTTGAAGTCAACAGAGATACTTGCATATCCCGTTTATTGCAAAGTTATTCACAATAGCCAAATTATGTAATCAGTCTAGGGAGTCTGGAAACAGATGTATGGGTAAAGGACATGTGATATATATATACAATGGAGTTTTACTCAGCCATTAAAAAGAACAAAATTATGTCATCTGCTGGAATTTGATACAAAATAATCCAGATGCCAGACACAGGAGAGATAGCATACATAAATTTTTTCTCATACACACCACAGACAGACAAACACACACACACACACACACATACACACAAATTAGCCCCATGTATATATGTACTTATATGTAAGACATGAAATAAATGCAGAAGGAAGACTGGGGGAGAAGGAAGAGTAGCTGGAATGGGAAGAAGAGCAGGAGTGTAGAGTATGGAGGTGAATTTGATCAAATGCACGGCATTCTTGAAAGAAATGTTCTTTATAAAACTTAATATTAAATACAATGAATATATACTAATAAAAAGAAATAAACTCTGGAGGCTGGAGAGGCAGTTCAGTGGTTAAGAGCACAGACTGCTCGTGCAGAAGACCTGGGTCTGGTTCCCAGCACCCACATGGCAGCTAACAACTGTCCATAATCTCAGTTCCAGGGAATTCAACACCCTCTTCTGACTTCCATGGCCATTGTACAACACAGGTGCACTTACTGTATGCAGGCAATACACTCATACACATAAATTGAAAATATAATATTTTCTAAAATCTTTGAAAAGGAAATAAAATCTGAAAAATAAAATAAATGCAGGTATTTGAAATGACTTCATCCTGCAGAAGAAAAGAGCTCTACTTCCTTCTGCTAAGTGTTTAGCAGAATGATCTCTTTAGTCCAGTCATGGATGGACTGTTAGCAATCTCTGATCTTCTTTTGTGTATTTGTTCCAAAGGGACAATCTTGCCACTACTGCGCCAATGGACACATCTTATCCTGCAAGATGGGCCTTGAAGCACACAGGGTCCAGCTCTGGATGAGACCATTGTTGTCTTTTCTCCCCCAGCAGCCTGCATAGCACCTTCCAGCACTATGAAAGCTAGACAGCAGGGAGAGGTATTCCTGTTCAATTTAACCTTAATTTTTTTATGTCCTGCAAACAAAATGTGTGGTGTCTTCAGCAGTAAGATCTTACCATCTAGTTATGGTGGACAACCACCAGAGCAATGACAATAGCCTCTGTTGTTTGGAGGACCTCTGGGGCCTCCCCGCCCAATGATTGTAGGGAGGTAACCATGTCTGTCACTGAGATTTACAGTTACTAATGAACCCAGGCCTTCTTGGAACAGCTTTGTTCAACCATGTGGGCCACTGCTGTTCAAACTTGTTTTAAAGATTATATCTTCTGTACATAAGAGACCCCAAAGACTTGAAAAAAAAATTCTTTTGATATCCTTAATCCCAAGGGATTAAAGGACATTTTGAATCAGTATTTATCATAGATGCAAATGCAAAGGTTCTGACAAAATTTTAGCATATTCAAACAAGTAAAATGTAGAAAAGGGAGAAGATATCTTGATTAAACTAGTTTTCGACTAGAAATGTAAGTGTATAGCAACATTTGAAAATCAACTAATTTCATTCTGCACATTAGCTGGAAAATGATGGCACAGCAAGACTCATCATTTCCCTGGCTGCAAAAAGGAGTCAACACTATTAATGGGAAAACAACAAACAGAAAACCAAAACACAACAAAGAAAACTGTCAGCAAACTAGAAATAGGAAAAAAAAACCCATTTGCTTACTCTGGAAAATATGTATGAATTTCTCCTTTCAAAATGAAGAAGCAAATCATAGAAAAATCTTTAACATTTTATTTGCACACATTTCAAAAATCAAGGAAAAGGAATCTGTATCCTTTGAAGTCTTAGTCTTCTTGTGCTGTCATTATAAATCATCATGGATTCTGTGACTTCAACAATAGAAATTTATTTCTCACTGTCCTGGAGGCTGAGAAGTCTCAAAAGATCAACAAGGTATATTTCAATCCAAGTTCTCTTCTCTCAAGTGTAAGTGGCTGCTATTTTGTTCTGATTTCTTTTTACATATGTAGGGAAGAAGAGTGTGCTGGTTAATGTTTGGCAACTTGATAAAAACTAGAATCATCTGAGAGGAGGGATTCTCAATGGAGGAAGTTCCTCTGTCAGATTGGTCTGTAGGCATGTCTATGAGGCATTTTCTTGAGTACTAATTGACAAAGAAGGACCCTTCCCACCCACTGTGACTGGTGCTATCTCTGGGCAGGTGGGCCTGACCTGTATAAGAAAAGTTGCTGAGCAAACCAGGGGAAGCAAGCCAGTAAGCAATGTTCCTACATGGTCTCTGCGTCAAGCTCCGGCTTTGACCTCTCTCAACGATGAACTATAGAACCTGGAAGCTGAAATGCAACTCTCCAAATTGCATATATATATATATATATATATATATATATATATATATATATATAATTTATTGTTTTTATTTTATGTGTCTGAGTGTATTGTCTGCATTTAAGCAGGTGTACCCATGTCATGCAGTTCCTATGGATGTCAGAAGAGGGTGTTGGATTCCCCCAGAACTGCAATTACAGATGGTTGTTAACAGTCATGTGGGTACTGGGAATCGAACCTGAGTCTTCTACAGGAGCAGTCAGTGCTCTTACCCACTGAGCCATCTCTCCAACCTTCCCTCCAAGTTTTTTGGATCAGTGTTTTGTCACTGCCAAAAAGCAAAGGGCAAGCACTACCCTTGTAACCTCAACTAAATCTAAGTAGCTCCTAAAGGCCTCATATCCAAATGCTATCATACTTGGAAACAAAGGCTCAGGGTTGGAATCTGGTGACAGAACAACCACAGTCAGTGCCTCACACCAGTATTCAGAGGAAAAATAGTGATTAGATGTGACTCCGAGTGAGCTTCTATCATGCTGGTCTTATGCTTATTGAACTTGTCACTGGTTACCTACAGTTAGACACTCTGTAAAAACACACTGACTTGTAAACTTAAGAGCTTTGCAAATTTTAATGTGTGATAGGGCTTGAATATGAAGTGTCCCAGAAGGCTCATCTGTTAAAGGCTTGGTCCCCAAGTGGTAGATCCAAGCATCAAGATTAGATTATGAGGGCTCTGGTCCAGTCAATGGATTAATTCAATTATGGATTCATAACTGAATAGAATTACTGGGAAGTGGTGGAAGGATAGGCATGTTTAGAGGAAGTTGACCGCTGGGGCGGTGGCTGGGAAAAATATCTTGACTCGGGTCTCTTGCTATCTTCCTTTCTGGTTCTGGCATCCATGAGGTGAGATCTTTTACTTTTCTAAAATCTCCCTGCTCCATGGCTGAAATCTTTGATACCCTGTCAAGCAACAGTAAATCTTTCCTCCTTCTGAACATTTTTTCTCTTGTAATTTGTCATCCAGATAAAATACTAACATACAGTGAGTATGTTTTAAGAAAACAAATCAAATAAAAAATAAATCAAATCAGGTCAAAAAACAAATCACGCAAAGACTTCTATACGATATCCTTTCATATGAATACATGATAATCTCATTGCTTTTGGCTTCTTCTTAGACTCAGGCAATGTGTCAGCATAATATATGGCAATTTTGATCAGTTTTTCTACCTTAAAATCAGCTTAGTTGCCCTTTCTCAAAAGTTACCCTTCCAAATGTAATGCTTGCTTTTGAACATGATTTATGAAATTTCAATGCATGCAATATATTTACTTTCAGGTTACAATAAAAACAAAATAAAAACAGCAGGAAATTGACTTCTGGATGACCTTTGTAAATGTGTAAAAGATGAAAGACTCTGCAGATTTTGTTTCATGGCCAGACTCCCATGGTGATTCTGCGTGTGTGTGTGTGTGTGTTTACCCTGGAACCAGGCAAAATGAGGTTTAATTCTCACAGTTTCTTGAACCAGCTTGTCGGGAGAAACTTCAGGCAGTTATTACTTTTACTGTACTTTGGGGAGGGAGCCAGTCTTGAGTAAACTCTTCTGGACCATTTTTCATGACCATATCAGAGAAAATTTTGAAGGAGACTCTTCCTGAAGATACTAACCAAGAGTTAAAAAAATACCGAATCCTCATGAGCCAAGAGGTCTTCATCCTCAGATGCTCTGGCTATTGCTTTGAGCTACTGATAGTCATCCATTTCATAGAATCTGGCTCATTCAGAGTGATACTGTTTTTATAGTTCCCTGGTTTTCAAAAATCTGTTCATAAACTTTGGATTAAGCGATGCTACATATTAAGCCTTCCTGTTTGGAATAAAAATATAATGCATGAAAAGAGGCGATTTTCTTTTTTCTTAATGATCCTGGCCCCTGAGTTTAGAATAAATTGGTCTACTAATCACTAATCAGATTTTCCAGGTCGCCAAGTACATATTTACAAAGTGTGAACACAGTATGGGAAAATTCCCATAATACCTTGAGGAACATGAAATCTTGAAATGCCTTTAATCCTTGCTTAATTTGTTACTTTAACCCTTTAATTGCCCATGGAACACTAGAATCTAGGTATAACAATAAGTCATTAGGAGTCAATTTAATATGATAACTATTTAGTAGAAAACTAGTATTGGACTCTCCCCGTATATCCTGTGATCTGTAGCCTTGGGTTCCTAAGCCTGATATCAATGTCAGGTATGGGTTATATCCTATGAAGCAGACCTTAATTCCAATTAGAAAGTAATTGGTTACTCCTATAATATGCATGTCACTATTGCACTGGTGTTCATATCCTGCCAGGCCAGTTGTTGTAGTTCACAGGATTCAGAGCTGGGTAAGGTCGATAATTTTTTTTTTCCTTCCAATAGCATGCTAACACTTTCTAGCACTATAAACAGTAGCCAGTAGAGATGAGGCTTTGAAATCAGCACTAGTTTGATTTCTCCTTGTTTGTGCTATAGTTCATATATATATAATGTCTTTGCATGGTGGCCAGCAAAATGGAGCTGGCACTGACCAGCAAATCCACGTAGGAAGGAGGCATGGTCTATTTAGACAGAAACAGAGAGAACAGAGTACTGTTACCAGTGTTTGGTTCAAATAGATGAGACAGCTGTGAATTGTGCCTCAGTATTGTTTCAGAGGGCCTTTTCTACTTAGCTGCTGAAAACTTGAAATGGCCACAGCAGGGTGAAACTGCATCTGTAGGTGTCCTTGTGTGACCCAACAGATTCAACAACAAATGCCTTCAATGAGGCCCAGAGCTCCTGACATTTTTAAATCACTGCTGCAAAGGAAGGAAAGTTTAATTACTGCCGATGAGATAAATCAGAGTGATCTCATTGGAAATGCAGACATTTCAGACAGACTTGACTGCAGTCATCTGCCAATGAGGGCAATTCATCTTGATGTCTAATGGCCAAGGGGAAACTGCAGATTGAGGACAGAAGCTCCAAATCTTTGTACACCCTCCAATTTAAAGAAAGTGGCCAACAGCTAGGTCTGTTGGCCAAGGCTTGTCTTTGTAGCTACTTGTGGGTCTGAGGCAAGAGAGTCACAAGTTCAAGGCTAACCTGGGCAAGTTAGTGAAACCCTGTCTGAAAATAAATAATAAAAAAGAATGCTTTGGGAGTTAGTTCAATAGTAGACCACTTGCCTAGTTATATATAAGACTCTGGATTTGGTTCCTAGTGCTACAGACACAGACACATGCACACACACACACACACACACACACTTGCACACACACAAATTAATAAAAATAAAATAGAAAGAGACCAAGGAAATACTCTGAAGCTTCAGGGAGTATTGATATGTATTGGTAACACTTAGGTCTCCACTTGATCTTCCCCATATCTACTCATACTTCAGTTGCTAACATTCACAATCTCGGCTGCTTCGACACTATATAATAAGATGCTTGACACACTTATTTGCATTTCTCTATAGCCTTCCTTAGCCAAAATTTGTTGAATCCTGTATTTTCTCTGTTGGCATGGTACTTGAGAGCAAAGCATGGTATGTGCTCAGGAGCAATGAATGGAAAGATGGCCAAACTCAGGAGTCTCTAACCACCTTCACTTACTCTTCCATTTTAATCCTCCCAACATGTCAGTGATCTAAGTAATTTATGTTTATTTATTTATTTTTATTTTATATGTATGTGTGTCATGCCTACATGTATATAAGTGCACCCATACTGTGCAGTGTCCATGGAGGACATAAGAGGCAATTGGATCCTTGGAACTGGAGTTACAGACTGTTTTTAGCCACCATGTGGGTGCTGGGATTTGAACCCAGCCAGTACTCTTAATTACCAAGCCATCACTCCAGCCCTAATGTCAGTAATTTTATTATTGAACTTCTATAAAGTTGCAAGCCAACCTAGGCTGCATAATGTGACCCTGCATATAACAAACTGTACAGAGGACATAAGCAATACTTAGGAACTCAAGTGACAAGTGCTGGGTCACAGAGCTAGTAGGTGGTAGAGGTAATTAGAGACTTGACATCAAATGATGTTAGGGCCCTTAAGCTTAGCCATTGCACATGCCGCCTGGGTAGCACTGAATTGTGGCATATAATTTGTTATAAAACAATATGATTCTGAGTAGTATAATCATAAAAATATGATCCTTTAGAGCAGTAACCTCACTTCTGGTGATACATCCTCTGAGAATAAGTCTATGTAAGAGAGACTTAAGAAGGATTATATGACTTTGTAATTTTTTCTTGTGACAAGAGGATAAAAATTGTGAATGAAAAAGGCTGATTCTTTAGGTCCCAGGAAAATGTAGTCATTAGCTTAGTAAATAATAATTACAATGATAAAGTTTAAAGAGAAACAAATGAACTATGGAGAGATGATTCTCAGACTCTATGTTATACAACAGTTCAATATCATATAAATATACATATATATGAACTATCGTGTGCTCAGTGGTAGGGTGTCTATTGTGTTATTGTGTAGCACTTTTTAGTACTAGGAGATACAACATTTTTTAATGAATTAGTTTTTACATAGCATACTTAAAGTGATAAGTTAAGGCACTCAAATCAAATCTCTTTGTGAAAATATGCTTAATCATCTAATTAACAAAAGCATACTTTAAATCAAAAAGTTCTGTTGCTTTTATCTCTAAGACCATCACTGATTAAAAGCATTGAAAATAGTTGATATAACAACCTTAGTCTGTTGTCCAGAATCTAAATTTGTATGACTTTCCAAGAGAAATTTTTTGATAATTAAAAATCATGTTTTAGCAGAAGCATAAAAACCTTAATCATAGTATTGTTTGTAAAGTGAAAATTGGAAGTAAATACTTGCTGCTTTCCTTCCAAATCTCAGTCTTTATTAACAGGTCTTTATTTGTAGTAAGATCAAGGGTTTGTTGTTTAAGTCTGTTCATGCTACTATAATAAGATACCATAGACTAAGTTATTTATAAAGGATAGAAATTTATGACTTAAAGATCTGTAGTCTGGGAAGTTTAAGACCAAGCTGTAGGAATGCTCAGGGTATTTAAGTGTTCCTTCTTTTGATTTTTCTGTGTCTTTGCATGGAGGATGAAGGAAGATCAGAAGTGATAAACCCACCCCTTCAGTCAGTTTGATAAGGTCCCTGATCCATCCATGAGGGCCTTGTCCTTATGATCAAATCACCTCATAAAAGTCTCACCTCTATAGCATTAGAAATTAGTTCAATAAACACGAGTTTTGGAGGAAAAAAAACATTTAAACCAAATGAAGATAATTTTAATTATTTTTTATCATACTTTAGTATTTTCTGAAGAGTAGTAATTAAGTAGTGTTTTATGACCATAAAATCAACAAGGTTATTTGTATGTTGAAAAGAACCAATGAATATCATAGAGTTTGTAAGACTTCTAAATGTGATAGTGAAATGGGCATCATGCTCTCTGGTCTCTCCATTGTTTCTCTCCCTGCTTCATAGTACCTTAATGAAATTATCAGCAAAATATAAGGAAAAATATCACCACTGCTTTGATCAGAGACAGGAATCATCCATAATCAAGAGAAGTTAAGAAATCTACCATTTAGAGGATGGCAGAGACTAGATCTAAATAGCAAGGCTAATATGTAGTATTGAAAACCTACATGTAAGGCATGCTTCTCTGGACTTTTACAAATTGACACAAAGGAGCTTTGAAAGCAAGGCTACCATGAAGACACTGGAATGAACAAGGGCCTGCAACAAAGGTATAGACACAACAGTACACCCACAATGCAGAGTCGTCATATCCTTCAGAAATTGGTACCATTATCTTGATGTAAACTGAAGAGAGATAGACAGCCTACTAATGCCCTTAGTTAGAAGATTCACATTTAAGATTTTGTATATGTATGTGTGTGTATGTGTAAATAGATTAGATAGAGAGTAGATAGACAGATACATTTGAATAAAGTAAAAAAAAATCTGAGCCCAAAGAACATACGTTTGTATGAAGAAATTTGTGTTATAAATTATTATCTCATATTAACAATACTTGTAAATTTTGGATTGGGAAATTAATACATTTTGGCATTCTTTATGCAATTTACTATCTTTTACTAATTAGTTCAAAGATCAACCATAATCAGGAGAAAATATCTTCAATGCAGTTTGTCGGGGGGAAAAAGCAGGCAAAGGATGTGTGAGACAGAGTTTCAGAATTCTTCCAGGGACTTTAAAAATATCCAGTTGCAAACACTATCTTAAAAGTTAGTGTGATAGGGCTGGAGAGATGGCTCAGTGGTTAGGAGCACTGGCTACTTTTGCAGAGGACCCAGGTTTAATTCCCAGCATCCACATGACAACTAACATCCACAAGTAATTTGAGTTCCAAGGGATCCGACTCCCTCTTCTGCCCTCCACAGACATTGTATGACACGGGTGCACCTACCTGCATGCAGGCAATACACACATACACATAAAATAGAAATAAAATACTTAAAAACTTGGTGTGATTCTCTTGCTTTGAAGCTCTCTGTCAGTTTTCCTTCTTATTTCTTAACCACTCATTTCAAGTACCCTGCCCTTAACTCAAAGGAGACTGAGTCAACAGCGACTTGCTCTATGATGAAGGTTCTGGCTTCTGTGTATTCATTTCCAAAGAACCCACCAGCAGCCTGCTGGCCTTAACTGCCTATATCTGGTTAGCTTACAATTTACTGTTGCTATTTTAACTATTCTCAGAAAACCATTAGAGGATTTTATCTAGAGTTTGTCTATGAATATTCATAACCTGCCTCTGTATTGGAAACCACACCCACATCTCTGCGGTATCTGCAGCATGAATTACAGCATCCTCTGGGACTCACCATGCTGCAGGAAAACTTGATCCCTGCCTGCCGAATGCTCAGAGTTCTGCTTTGCTGTATTGATTTTTTTTTTTAACAGAAAAAGCCTTTCTGATTTACTTTTTTTGTGTGTCATGGAAATATTTTAAGCTTCCTTTTTCTGTTTGGCATCACAAAAGTCTTATAAAAGCAAGGCTATCACTTTCTACCACTAGAAGGTGGCTTTAAAACATACTTACATTGCTCTTGTATTATCGGGGGACATACAGCAAGGCAGCATTTTGTGTCTAAGCAAGGCAGTGAATGTAGAGCAGGTCAATACACACAGACATGATGGTTCATGTGGAGCATCTCAATGAAGACATCATTTTTCATTTGAATTTTATGTGTGAATACAGAGGCATATGTATGTGAGTCAATATACGGATAAATATTGGGCACTTGCCTAAGATCACAGTTAGCTAGCTAGTTAAATTCAAATATGTTTTGCTCACATGCATCATTTTTAATCTGTCCTTATGTATAACATAGGCCAACAGAAGCCATCCTGGCCCTGGGGATGCAGGAAGTCCTTCAGACAGTTCTTGTGTCCATCATTAGGCCTTGATCTCTCAGGTCCTCCTCAGTTCTCTCATAAATATCATTTTTCAAATGCCCTGAATCCCAGAGTGGAAAGCAATTTCTCTTTGAGAATTAACCACACCTACTCCCTTCCACAGGCCAATCGCTCCACAAGCAAAATCATCAGTGAATCCTGAATTTACTGAAATCTGGATTACTGAAATCTTCACTAAATTTATCTCACAACTTGAACAAAGCCCCCTGCACCCGTTTTGGAATCATTTTCTGACTTCCTCCTTTCCCCAGAGTATCTCTGATCTCCTGTTTTCTATACTTTCTTACACTCATTCTTTTCTTTTAAAACATTTTCATTACATTGTTGTTCATTTATTTTGCATGTGTATGTGTGTGTGTGTTTCTGCAGGTCTGCCCCTGCCATGACATGTGTGTCAAAGTCAAGGGACAACTTGCAGAATGAGTTCTCTCCATGTCCTCCTGGGGATAGAACACAGGTCTTGGGTTTGGCAGCAGGTACCTTTACCAGTGGGCCCCCTGCTGGCTCTACCTGTTATTTTCTGAAAACAAAACAAAGAAGAACCCCACCAAATCCTTTTAAGTCTTCTCCTTCTAATATGCAGAGTACTTTAGCAAATTTACGAATCCCCACTTGACTTATCTAAATCTATCAGTGTGTTCACTAAACAAGACCTTGTCTTATTCACTTAATGCTCTCTTCTTAGAATCAGCTGGGGTTATATAACATAAACACAAGCTTTCTTCCAACCCTGCACAATGCTTTTTCTTAAGCATGCTTGCCTTTGATGGTCTCCTCACTGAGTATTCTTGATGTGTACCTTTTTCTTTTCCTGTGGTTTAAACTCATATTTCATTTTACAGTGATTTCAAGTTCCTGTCTCAGTTTCTACCTCCTTCTGTGACACCCCTACCCCAACCACCCCCCAGATCTGAATACTTAGCTTTGGAAGTTCTTCAACATATTCAAAGCCAACCACTGTAGGTCCCCTAGGAAATTTACTTTTGTTTTCTTTATTCTCCGTATCTTTGTTAATATCACCACTCCCTTCACAAACACCTGTATATCTGTGAGTCATTATTAAAACTATTTCTTTATAATTAACATGGGTCTGTTAATAGAAACTTGTCACCTCTAAATCTATTGTTTCCTTTTCAACCCTATTAGCTCTTCTTGAAGCCTTCTTACGTCTGTCTACTAGAATTTTGACATTGACAAATTAGTTTTTTGCCTTTGATATGTTCTTTCTACCATATATCTTCTTTCACTGGTCTCAGAGTCTTTTCATGCTGTAAATCAGATTTGCAGTCCTCAGTGTCTTAGAATACAAGTACAATGTGTTTCACATTCTGACTCCACAGGAAGACCAGCTGCGTCTCCATTCCCATATCCCTCCAGTGGAGCCAGCCTCTACCCACGTCTCTCAGTGAGCTCTCACATTGTCTTATATTTTTGTATAACTCCAGTATTGTCATTTTTGCCTTGAAAGACCTCCTCCAGCGGTGTTATTTTCTATATGAAATATACTAACACTTTCATCAAAACTCAAACCCAAAGAGTGAAGACTTCCTTGACCCAGGCACATTTCTTTCTGCTGAGTATCCATTCTGTCTCTGTGTGTGTTTCATGCCCATTCTGCACCCTCAAACAATACCATAATTATTAACTATACCTTGGTCTCCCCAATTTCCCAAATCAAGATTCTATCCCTTGAGTATATTTCTTCTATATTTACTGTGGTGTCTGGAGCAAGGACCATAAGGTGCCTGTTTCTGAATCAAGTGGTAAATGATTCATATTTTATATTTAATGCCTTGAGACAGATGCATTTCAGACGGATGCTTGAGATGACCTTTTATATGATACTGTCTCCTTCTCCAGGTTGTAGTCACACATTTCTGAATCTTCCTTCAGACATAGCCTGGTTTGTGTGCACTGTCCTAGTTTAAGTCAGTTCAGTTTTAGTAAGAATCCTGCTTATTCAGTGTAAGCAGGGTCCCCTGATCTGGATGTCTCCTTTTAGTGATATTCCGCCCACTGAGTCCCTCACTCTGCTCTTTGGTTGTTTTGTGAGGTCATCGCATACCTCTATTGCAGCATTATTGATGCAATAGAGCTGAACAAAGTCCTTACACTTTTATAGGTTTCTGAGTAACTTTCATTTTTATTTTAATTTTTGATGTATTTATTTTTATCTTTGTGTGAGTGTTCTGCCTGCATGTGTGTAATGCTCATGGAGATCAGAAAAGAGCATTGGATTCCCTTCCAACTAAGTTACAGATGGCTATTAGCCACCATGTGGGTGCTGAGAAATGAACCTAGGTTCTCTGCAAGAGTAACCAGTGCTCTTAACTGCTGAGCCACCTCTCCATTCCTGAATAATTTTTCTTTAACATATGCCTTATAATGATTCTCCCAATGTCA
Organism: Eospalax fontanierii; assembly: GCA_035773235.1. Classification (NCBI taxonomy): domain Eukaryota; kingdom Metazoa; phylum Chordata; class Mammalia; order Rodentia; family Spalacidae; genus Eospalax; species Eospalax fontanierii. The sequence goes on along the minus strand of CM069542.1, from coordinate 52,302,176 downwards.
TATAAGTCGAGATTTTGAAAGGTACACTGATTCTTTTGGATCATTTTCTTAAAAATTCTGAAAATCACAAATCAGTGAAATGATTTCCTATAGCCTACATGAGTAATTGGTTAATTTGTTCTTGAAGACTAACTTACTCATAGGTCAAAATCTATCAAGTCAGTGTAATCGATAACATTTTCAAAATTATCCCATTGGTGCATTTATATTCACACATAAACACATGAGGAATTGGCTTTACACTTAATGTAGTAATATGTGTTTCTAAATTATTAGTTAAGGGTATCTTGAGAAACCCACTCAAAATGGCAGAAACTGAGATAGGGATACAAATTTGATCATGGGGATTTGTTCAAGTGATTATGGAGTCAAGAAATCCCAAGATCTGCTATGCACATCCTGTATGCATGCAATCTAAGAGTCAGGAGAGCAGAGAACAGAGAGCAGAGAGACTTGAGAACTAGAGGCATATAAAGGACTAGGTGAGGGGGGGTCTTCTTGACATATCTGAGTTGCAATTATAGGAGAGGAGGTAGAGTGGGATGGTAGGCCAGAGCAGGTCTCATAGTACCTCAGCTTATAAGGTCTGACTTTCACGTTGAGTGAGGCTACCACAGAGGCTTTGGAGCAGGGCTCACTTGCTATTGCAGAAGTCTTTCCAGTTTTTGTGGAAGCAGATTGTACAAGGGAAGAGGTACCAGCAAGGAGAAAAGCTGGGAGGTTACTGCATCAGCTGGAGGATGTACAGAAGTAAATCTGACCAGAAAAACAAACAGAAACTGATGATATGTGTTCTGGACCATGGATCTGTGTTGAGGTCAGCCTGTAGGATTCGTTGGTAGATTTTGAGTTGAGTGAAAAGAGAGGAACCCAGAATGACTCCAAGAGGTTTTATCACAACAATGCAAACAAAACAGGGAAAGTGTGCAATGATCACAGCCTCATAGAAATGGAATCTGCTTCATTGTCTTGCTAGGATAGCACCAGACTCAAGCTGTAGATATGCTCTCCAGTGGGTATATGTTTAGATGTTTGGACATTACAATGTGATGTGGGCTGCTCCTTTCTAAGCCCACTGAGCTGGAAGATCGAAGTTAAAACCCTCTGTGAAGGACTGCCTATTTATATTTCATGAGCTTAACAACAATATTTGAATTAGCTAATGAAACCTCAAGGCAGTTTGGCTTACATGAAACTCTACCTAAAGAAACCGGGCACATCTCTCCCTAGCAGTAAGAAACAGACTGCTGTCCCAGCTCCTACGTTTTACCATATGGAAGCAGCACTTTCAACTAAGAGGACCCCATGCTTGCTTACAAAGACTGTTAACAGTGCCTCAAAAATAAGACATTATTAATGTCATCTTTCCTTAAGAATAAAGGCAGACATTTAATCTTTCAGAACTCATGCACACTCAGTTTTTAATTAGATATCCTTTCGTGTACATTCTATGAAGTTAGTGGGATGGATGCACTGTCTTTGTCAGCTAAGAAACCAAAGAAACCAAACTCTTGGAGTGAAAAACAGCAGTTCAGGTTGGGTGGATGATTGTATCTGAACTGGGATGAAGAATAAGTTCTGTTAACTAACTGCTCAGTAATCATACCACCATAATAAGTAGGTATTAGTTATTGAGACCTAACTTTATTTTTTAAATCTTTTATGTAGGTTTTATTCTGGAACAACCAGCATTCTTTGTAATTGAGTTTATATTTTGAGTGTTGTTGGGAAATAATTCAAGAAGGCTATTGGCAATTTGAAGAAGGACTTGCTTTTATTGAGTGATCATAAAATATCTTATATAAGCAATTGGAGACTATCCAGTTCTTTCTGGTTGCAGAGAAACTTGTCCTCCAACTCCTGGAGACAGGAATCCTAGATCCTACCAATGTGGCTCAGACAAAGAGCATTACATCATCAAAAGAGGTTTTCATTGGCTGTTGAGTTTCCAAAGAGCTTTAAGATAATTTCTAGTACTTTAACCCTTGTGTGTATGTAGTGTGATATTGGAGCTCTTAATACTGAAGACCTTGTGGGGTACTCAGATAGTAGATGGCTAGATTAAGGAAGCAGATACCATTTACTTTATTCAAATAATATAAACAACATGAATGGTCAATCAGACTTTTAAATGCAGCTTAGTTTTCATTTTTGCTGACTCATGGTACTTTAGTAGAAATATCAGTCCATGAAACAGAAAGAGGAATGAAAAGTACACACTGAAATCCTGCTATAGATCCCAAAGCCTTTGGCTTCTGAAAGAACCATGATTCCCCTTGGATTATACTTCCTTACCCAGGAAGGTCTCTTTTGTAGTGGAAGGGCTTAGTTTCTCCAGGTCTTAACATGGTGGGTGGGTGCAGTGAGCTTGGGAAAGAGCTGGATTTGACATTTATCTCTGTCACTATCTCTATAGAAAGTTTTCATAAGTTACTAAATTCTCATGATCAGTTTCCTTTTCTGTAAAATGGAATCTAGTTCACAAAGTAATTGGAAGCATTGTAGGCCTGTGCATGGGTCTGCCCACCTGCTGTCCTCTTTGTGTCTCCTCTGCTCTGGGAAAGGTTTGGTCTTATGTACTTAGAAGGAGTTTTCTGACATCACCCCCTACTTTCCTCATTCTCGGGCATAGAATTTGCGGCTACTTAATTTACCTCCTTCTTAGACTAGCTATTCCGTATTCCACACTGAAGATGTATATTGACAGCATCCAATTTCTGAATTGAGGGGCCTTGAATCCCATTTGCTATCATTGATGTGCTCCATTTGTGAAGACAAATGAGCCCTCTGAGAACAATGGACCTTTGAATTCCATGAGGCCAACTCAGAGAACCTTCTTGTCCTAATGGCTGCGTCTCATCCTCCGGCTGAAACTTTTGTCTCCATAATGACACTGTTTTAAACACTGTTCCTACCATCTTCCTTTCTATAAGACAGAGATGTGCCATCGTTTCATGCAAGAACCTATGTTCTCATGAAACACATTGGTTTCATTGATGTTATCATAACCAACAAGCAGCCATTTGCCGTAACCTCTTTGAACATCACTTTACATTACTACAGATAACATACATTCCATTTTCATCTATTGTAGTCTACTTTTGAAGTCTACAGATCTCACTTAGAACTCTTGCATAAGCTCTAGGATGCAGAGTTAAGTAGACGAGCATTGTTTTCTTTGGTTTTTGATCTGGCCATGTTTCAGCTTCACCTCAGACTGCACTTTTCCCAGCATGACTCATAGATGAGTCTGAATTATCCTTAAATGCTACCCTATATTATTCATAGAAAAATGTACTCAAGTGGGAAATAAAGAAATATTAAGAGCTTCCAAAGCATACTGAATAAACTGGAAATTCCCAGATATCTTTAATTCATCACTAAATAAACAAATAATCCTTTCGGAGTAGAACTACTTATAGGTCCAGTAAGAGACTAGATTAAGAAAACTATCTTCTCACAGATCTTAAGAGTTGACTTTTTCTACAGCTAAACTAAGTCCATGCATCGTAAGGTGCAGTACAGTGCTTCTTGAAGGAACCAGCATGCTCTTTCGAAGAGCCCAAGTCCCTTAACACTGCTGCTGTGCTGTAGACTCCTTAATGAGGCATATATAATTTTTCTCATATGAAAAATAAAGATTAAAAACATGGGGATGTGAAAGACATAACGTGTGGGAAGAATTCTTACTTCAATGCAACAAATTCTAAAATCTTTGGAAGTATATAGTTAAGCAACACACTGGGCTTGTCTGATATGAGACAGAAAATGGGACAAAACAAGTTTAATGGGACTCTGTCTCCTCTGCAAGAATACTTCAGTCTTAATATATGACGGGTTTGTTATTGGCCTAATAAAGTTAATGGAAATGATCAAAACCTTTCCAATTATTTCTTGCATTTACTTTAAAAATCAATATCCTGCTTTCCATCAAATTACCATGAGATACAAAGCCAAAATATGGAATTTACAGAATCTGCCAGAATGTCTATTTTAAATGACCTCATGAAGGTTAAAATACTCTAAAATACATTTTGACTCCCCAGTGCTTAATCCACCAATGTGTAAACTTGTGTCCTCTGAGCTAAACCTAGCAAGAATAGAGCCTTTCAATGGTATTTATCCTTCCTGCATAGACTTGCTATTAAGAAATCTTCTCCAGCCCCAGTTTTAATGAGTACATGAAATCTTCTTCTCTACCAGGCTGACCTTGTACATGGAAGTAAGTCTATATCATATCTAGAAATTCAGCCTCATAAATAGGACCCCACCTGATTTCCACTGGAGACAGTTTTCTCCACTTGATTCATTAGCTTTTTATGAACCTGTCTTAATGTTTAAGGTCCTGTTTTATGTGGTTTGTTAGTTCATTTATTTAACAAATATTTATTAAATAATTAAAACGTGGTTGCTGAGTTCCAGATTGCAGTAAGAACAAGGTTGAGATTCCTCTACCTTCGCATAGCTTTTAGTCTAGACAAGTGACAGATATTTAACAAGTTACCACAAAATACGAAGAGTTTTAATTAGACAGGTTTAATGTCTGTCTCTTCAAGGGGTTAGAGCTTCCGTTCTTCTCAAACAAGAGCTTATTAGCTGCTAGTCCCCTTACACTGTCTCTTACATTTTCCCACACTTATTGGCCTCTAGTCCTTGACACTGGCCCCCCTGAAACCTGATTCAGCCTGCTGGCAGCTGCCCTTTCAGTTCTGCAGACAGCCCTCTAGTAAGCGGTGACTTGCATCAGGACTCTGCTGTGAGCATCTCAGGGGATCTGCTGTATCTTACTGTTCCTCTTAGTGTCACACAAGGGCAGTCCTGAGATCCTGAGCAGATCCTTGCATGAGGCGCAAAGAATTCTGCAAACTGTCTTCTCACAGATCCTAACTTGAAGCTGGCTTTCTGTACAGCTGAACTAAGTCTGCGCATCCTAAGATGCAGTGCAGGGCTTCTTGAGGGAACCGGCATGCTCTTCTGAAGAGGCCAAGTCCCTTAACACTGCTGCTGTGCATTTACCTTCTTAGTGAGGCACATGTGATTTTTCTCATATGAAAAATAAAAGATTAAAAACATGGGGATGCAAAGACATAATGTGTGGGAAGAATTCTTACTGCAGTGCAACATATGCACATAAAACATTTTTATAGTTGCTTGCCAAGGAATATTCAGGAATATAAAATAAGCACTATACCCAGCAGAGGGACTTGCTTAAAACTAAGCAACTAAGATTTGTTCTTCCTTGGGCAACCATTTTCTTTTTTTAATCAAATGAAGAAGTTGGGCTGAGTGGCTTTTCTATTACTGATTCTACAATAGCCCTATCTTATTGATGCTTAATTATTTTCACATGATCTATTAAGACCCACGTCCACTAAGGATGAACTTTTATTACACAAAAAGCAGTGACAAGGAAGTATATTCAGTATTTGGGGACATACAATGATTTAGTGTCTGATCACGGTGGCTGAGGGATTGATCTAATTTGGAAAAGAAGGTAGCTTTGTGCAGAGAAACTACCAGTGTCAGCATGCATTAAATATTAAATAAATGATACTGGAAATGAGGAGCAGGAAAACTTCTGAGAGCTAATGCAAGTACATCATTTATCCTCATACTAAATGTGTGTGATACGTTTAAGCCTCACCATTCTGCAGGTGAAAGATATAAAACCATGGTAACTTTAATAATTTAATCAAAGCAAAGGGCCTAGTGACTAGAATCCATCCACACCCAAGCTAATTACGCAACAAAATGTAATTTTAGTCTTAGTGGAAGAATGGTTGTTAAGAAAGTATATATTCTTTACCAAACCATCTGATGTCCATAGTGGGGAGCTACTGAGAGTGTGAAAGTCATTAACAATGACTGTGGAACAATAGACGTAAAATGGAAATATTTGGTCTGGGCCAACAAAGATGTATGATCATTGGAAATATCAAGTTTGATTTAAACTTTGTGAAGAAAGACAAAAGAAACGTAGAGGGTTGTAATTCAATGAACTTGGGGTCGTAGGATGGACCCACAAATGAGCATATGCACTTGCCTAGTCACCACTGTGATGTCACTACTTAGCTCTACTCAGATGCTATGTAGGTTGCGATGGTGTTTGACAGTCACAAAATAGCCTAGAGTTGAATCTTCATTTTTCAGTCCTGCCATATTCGACCAGGGCTATGGTTTGTCAGCAATAATGGTGAAATCACTACTACCTAGGTAAGAAAATATTTCTAAACATACTAGCTACTATTAATATTAATTAAAACTGCCATTTTCCTACCGTACAGAGAATTGGCTAAAGAAGTCAGTGAATATAATTTTCTGATGCTCGACAAAGTGTTGTATTAGTTACAGAGCAGTGTGTTTGGAGTTAGAAGTCTTGGGTGAAGGTTCATGGCTTCCACACAATGATCCTTGGAAGATCACATGATGTTCTTGATGCTCAGCTTCTCATCTTCATAAGCTAGAACCCATACTGGCCCCACAATCATGCCATTGTGTTGGGGCCTTTGGAAACTTTCAAGTAATTTTGAGTACTGAATCATGCTCTTGTATCCATAGTAATATAACTGGTTAATTGCGGTTATAGAATTGGATTAAAAGCTAAAAATAAAGCCAGAGCTGTCAATTTGTAGTTAAATAAACTGTGTTCAGTGTTTGCCTCTGGAGTCAAAGAGTTGTCATGAGAAAAATGAGTTACAAAAGTCTCCTCATATCCAATATTTGAAAAGCAGCCAACAACCCAAAGAAGTATGTGTTTTGAGTTCCAGCACTGAAATATGTTATAAATTATGAAAACACTGCAGGATGAGGGCTAGCTCTGCTTGCAAGGAGACTTCTGTGGTGCACTGCAGAGAAACACAGCCCACAATGCCAAATCCAGTTACAGAAGTCAGTTCCGATTCCCTTGTGCTCCCAGGGGAGACGCCAAAGTCCCCAGGGTGCAGAGTTCAGCAGTGGGCCACAGGGAGCCTAGAGCAATTTTTCAGAGCAAGATGATGAATCAGAAGAGAGGGGAAAGCCTCTGTTTGCTTTATAGATATCTTCATGTGAATCAAATTAAATGCAGATGTTTCTAAGTGAAAATTCTTTTAAAGCAAAGGATCTAAATCTGTATTTGTTTTTGAAAAATTTCCATTTTGAAGGGTAACTGAAATGGAATAATATTATCTCTGATATTGAATAAGATATGATAGCTTCCATGAGCATTCCCAGGCCCTGGGTAGACTCTTGGTACTTAGCAAGGTAATGCCATTATCTGGATCATTGTCCCATCAACTAGGACAGTTCCATTGTCTAGTGGAAAAAACTAATTAAGTTAAAGGCCCTCAGTCCACAAACTGGCCAATTCCAGGCTTGTTCTTTCCCGTTAGTAACCCCACCATCATTCAAGTATGTCAAGCAGAGAGATTTCATAAAATGCACTTAAAACTTAAGTGATTGCAAAAAAAAAAAAGAAACCTCACAGTTGCCTAGCAACAGGGCATTCAGAGGTAAGCAATGTGACAGGCTGAAGAAATCTCCAGAGAACAGAGGGAACCCGGCATCTCACTGCAGCTTGCCTGCTGCAGTTAGTGGGAAACCCATTTCAGCTCCTGGCACAAGTGACCTGCAGAATGACACTTGGGTATTGGACATTCACTAGTTTCCTTTTATTATGGTCTCTAGAACAGGATGAACCATCAAGTTATTGAGGTCTCAGCCTCTCAGACAGTGAGTGCACCTGTGTGTCAATCCTGGTTTTTATCGTGGTTCTGATCAAATTCCTTGCCCCATTCTCACTCCACCACTGTATGCTTCTTTTGCATGATTTACTGAAAGAGCAAGTCTTTCCAGAGTGAGCACCAAGCAGCAGGCCATGCTTGTGTTGCTTGTGCTCAGGAGCTGATATGCGTGAGTCAAGTTGACTGCCTTTTAAGTTCTTGCAGTTCCAAGAAGGTTAGGAATTTGTACATAGTGCCTTTAGGATGGAGAACACTTCCTAAAATCACAAACAGCCTTTGAGATCACTTAACAAAGAGCCTTTTATTAGATCCCAGTGCTCCCTGGAGATCTTGGAGACCTTTATTTTATGATAAAATTTAAGTTGTAGTCAGTCCTAGAAATTCTCATTTATGCCCTCTATCTTGACAGAAGAGGAAATTGAGGCTCAAATGGAGTAACTTGCCTCAAATCACACAGATTCAGGAGCAAAGAAAGGATTCACACCCAGGCTTCCTGATTACACATTCAGCATTGGGGTATGAGGCCCTTTCTTCAAAGATAAAACTGATAGCTACATACAATGTGCGTATGCCATGACGTGATAGCGGCAGCATCATACATGGACCAGTGACAGCTCCACACTGCAGCCTGCAGCCTGAGGAGTTCCAGTCAGAGACCTTGACCCAGTCAGAGCCAGGACAAACATGACTAAGGGTATCTGTAAGTAGCATGGCTATTTCTTGATCTATGTAACGAACAAACAGTGGTTCCAAATCAGTAGGGATTTCTATATTATGGAGATGTGCCTTATCCAGTGACATCACCATCATGGCTTCAGGTATTCTATTTGGCATAGAACCAAAGAGAAATCAATGCAAGCCGTAGAGAAAATAGGTTTAGTCCCCAAGGCACATGTTATGAAGTTGCATTGAAATCAATGGAAGTGCTGCCTATTCCTGTTCGATTTCAGCTCCAATTCCTCGTGTCATCAGGATATTTCAGTAAGCACAGAAAGAATCCTAGCAATGTCAGTCAATAAAGCACTCGACAAACGAGCATGAAGACTTGAGTTTAGATCCCCAGCACTCACACTAAAGCTCAGCACAGCAGCCTCGGGCCTTATCTGCCACTACCAAAAATAAATAAATAATAAATAAATAAGTAAAGTATGAAGAACCTCCCCCCCATTACATTACATGCTTCTGTTGTCATGACATTCAGCCTGAGTTCATGGGTCCAAGCCACCATGGATAGAATCCCTTGAGACTCACAATAGGAATTAATGTAAGATTGCAACTCAACCAACAAGCAGGTAATCTTGAGTGACTAGGAAACAAATCTAGGGCTACTGGAAGACCCTTCAGTTCCTCATGTTATCCAAGGGTGCCGATTGGTTTCCTGAACATCTGTGCTTAATCTAAAATGATTCAGAACTGAATCTTTAAAGGATGGGTTTGAGAACTATGCCAAGCCTGGATGCCTTAGGTAGAAACTGGCATATTGTTACTATATTACAAAGAGCTAAGCACTCAAAGAGGTCTAATTCTAAATGGATTTCCTATGTGCTTTCAAGACAAAATTAGGGGTTTTACTGCCCTATTCCTTTGGAGACAATTTTCTTTTCTTGATGGCATGTGAGAGATCTCTAGGCCGTGTGTAAGACAAGATTAGAAAGATGCTTTCTCAACGGACTGCCACGGGAATGCATGAGGAGGAAGGGTCGCTAATTAATATCCTCAAAGACAAGACCTACAACACACTCCTGTTGCGCAGTGTATTCTAGTCAAAAGGAAAGCCACTATGACTGAATTCAATGCAGGGTCACCCATGGCACGGCGGTCCCTTAGCTACTATGATGGCTCTTGTGAGTTGTCAACTTTAGGGCATCTAGAATCACCTGGGAGATGGGCCTCTAGGCATGCCTTTGAGGTATTATAAAGATTAGGTAAACTGATGTCTTTAGCTGTGGATGGGATTATTCTCTGGAGAGACGGGGAATGTGAAATCAGTATAACATTGGTATTCACTATTCTTGCTTCCTGACTGTGGATGCAATGTGACCAGGTCTCTCAAGTTTCTGCAGCTGTGACATCTCTATCAATAAGGCTCCATACTCTTCAACTATGAGCTAAAAGAAATCCTTTCTCTCTCGAGTTGTTTTATTGTGGCAATAAGAGAAGAAATTGAGTTATTCTTCACAGTTGTCAGAAAATGTCTATTTTCAAACTTCTAAATAAATAAATAGCACCTTGTGTTTTGTGGAGTAGCCTTCTGGGAACGCTTTGATTGTTTGTGTTCTTGACAGGAGAGCATCTTGGGGGAATCTGGGAATGTGATTATTTCTCTTTGATTCTTCATTATTCCTTCACTTTCTCCTGTTCTTTACTGGACATTTTCAGGATTCACGGATGTCTTTAACAAAATGCTTCCAGAAAGTATAAAATAGAGAAAGAGTTTAAAGAAGTTCCTTTAACATGGAAATATTTACTAACATTTACTAATGTTTCTGTGTGCCAGGCTCTGCCATAATTGTTATTTAAGGCCTGTGAGGTGGCTCAGCAGGTAAAAGCACTTGTTGCCAAGCTTGAGGACCTAAGTTCAATCCCTGGGACCTACAAGTTAGAAGGAGAGATGACTCCTGAAAGTTGTCCTCTGGCTTCCACATGCAGTCCATGGCCTGAAGGCACACACACACATACACATACACACACACACGCACACACACAAATTAATTAACTAAATGTAATAAAGCATAATAAACATAATTATTGTCAAGAATTTAGGATTTAGGAGGCGGAGACTATGATTATAATTTACTTTTGAGGAAAGATGAAGCACCGATAACTAACTGACCTTGATATTACATGTGCAAATAATACATTTGAGAGCCGTTCTCAGGTTTTGTGAACCTGAGCTATCACACTTAGCCACATCACATCTCTATGCCACCATCAAAGCCCTGTACATAATACAAGCAATAAATTAAGGTCAAACCACAATTTGTTCAGTAAACCCTAACTTTGGTAACCTCTGTGATTTAAATGCTGCCGTGCACTAGTTAGATAAGTAAATGACCCAGGTCACTATGAGGAAATAAGAATCCAAGCTCAAATGTCTAAGACTTATCAGAGTCAGTACAGATCAGGAGCAAGTTCAAGTGTTTCCAGAACCTGTTTATACTTCACTTGTCACATCCTAGATCTGAACTGCACTGTTCTACCCAAAAATTCATTTCTGTAGCTTTCTCTGACTTGTTTGTCCAATTCCTTTCTTGCTAGTCTATGTCTCGTTCTGTTCCTGGTCTAGGTCTGAAAGGGTATGCACAGCCTTTCTATCTCTTTATCTGGAGGTGGATGAGAAGACTAACTCACACACTCTAGATCAACCTGCAGCCCCTCTATCTGTCTTCCCAAACATTCAGTTATGGGAATCTGGGGACTGGAGTTGCAGGAAAGATGGTGCTAACTCAAAGTCAATACAGTAAAATCAACGGACAGCTGTGATGTTTATGTTAGTTAGGGCAACACAATCAATGAAGCCAAAGGGAATGAGTGAGAAAGCAGCACTATGGTGGACGCTGCACGGCCGTGGCGATACCCCGGGGTAGCTCCTGCTCCGCACTTCTGTGGATTTTTACTGTATCATATCAGGTGACGGCGTGAAGCTGACCGTTCATTAGCCTGTGTCTCCGGGGAGGCACTGACATTTCAGTCGTGCTACTGCCAGTTCAAAAGTCACCAATATTAGTTTCTAGGATTTGTAATATTTTTCATTTTGCTCTTTAACACGAGACCTGATATTTTAGATAATACTTCTCTAGGTTTGTGGCAACCTAGGATGTAACTCTAGGATATTAAAAACATTCAGGAAACTTTCATGGTTGCCATCAGTCCTGCCTCTGATGCCATAGAGAGGCAAACCCATTGCTGCTCAGGTCCCTACCCCTTGATATGCATTTAAAAATAACTGATATGACTTGCAAAAGTTACTTTAACACTATTCCTCATTGAACAAGCAATAGAAAGGAACGCAAACTGCTCAACCATGCAAGGTGCAATCTCTATTTAAACATCAGTGTTAATTTGAAACCTCAAAATATGCACATTTAGTTTCTGTGTATGAAAACAAATTTTGTTTGTGTTTGATTTGGGAACACGTGATGAGTGACTGGGTGCAGGGTAAAGGGCATGGAGATTTGGGTACCCAGAGATCAGAGTTTATTTTCAGCGTTGCCACTTATTTGTTGAGTGATCCAAGGGAATGATCTCACAGAGCCTTAGTTTCCTAAGTTACAAAATAAAGATAAGGTCACACAGACAGGCAGGCAGGCAGGTAGACAGACAGACAAACAGGCTGGCGAGGACTGAGTGAGAGTTCCTGTGTGAAGTGCCCAGTAGAACTGTCTCTTACAGATTCCCTAGGTCCTTTATGTAAGTTGCTAGAAGAGGTTTGTAAGAGATCCATAGCTGGTTCATTATGGTAAAAGTGCTCCCAAATGAAAGTCCTTCTGGTGCCTTTCTTTCTCATCCTAGACCCAGTGTGTGGTGTGACTTGCATTTTAGAATGGTGTTGAATGAATAGATCACACTTTTTTTTGAAATTTGCTTCATAAGAGCTGTGGTGAAGTTACTGGTAATAGGGAATTTACCTGGAGAAAGCCTGAAGGAAACATATTGGAATGGAAGTAAGTCATGGAACCTCTGGGTATCTGTTTCCTCACCATCAAGATGATGTGGCTCAGCGAATTTTCCAGCATGAACCATTATTTGAATCTGTGAAGTCAAACTCTTTCATGAAAGAGGGATTTCTACAGTTCAGCTGATAGCCCAACTGTTATGGGAGAGCTCTAAGCTTTTGGAACAGTGACCTCTCTCTCTCTCTCTCTCTCTCTCTCTCTCTCTTTCTCTCTCTCATCATTTCCTGAGGAGGACTTTAGCTTTCAGAGTTTCAGGAATGCCAGACTGATGATGGAGCAGAAGCTCCATCACTTAAGGAGAGCCAGGTGAGCCGTTTGCAAACCAGAAGGTGGTCTGTACACCAGCCCTCTTTTTCTTACAGTATGCAACTGTCCCAGATCTTGTGGCTTTTATAACGAAGTCATTTGTTTTGTTTAAATACTTTATTTAGTATCTATGTACAACAACATGCTATCATGATATTTTTTAACTCTCTGCTAACAGCCTGTGAATCCGAATACAGTAACAATGCTTGGCTTTGCATTTTATTCCCTGCCACAGTAATGACGTTCTTCTAACTGAGGCTTTGTGCTGCTTTTCTCACTGTTCCAGGCACTTAACATGGACACTCAAGCTATGACTTATTCTGTGAGTATGGTAACTGGTAATAACAAAGGCCATTTGAAGCACTGATGTGTGCATTAGCAGATGTTCAGTCCAACAGGAAATTTAAATATACAAAGCAGCCTGGTGCAGGCCCACTGCAAAGGGGCCACATGAATCTCTTCCCCATGCAGGAGCTGCAACAACCTAACCCTTCCCTCTAGTCCCTATGTCTTAAGGCATCTTAACACGGCCACACTGAGAACCAAGTTTTAGCATGTGAGCTTCTACAGGACAGCCAAAAGATATCCGAACTATAGCATGTGCTCAACACTAAATATTTGAGTTTTCCTGTAAGAATTTTTCAAGAACCCAGCATGGAAGCGGGAAGTGGGTAGGAAGCCCCTTTGCACCTTGGCTAGTTCTCTTATAGCAAGTTGACATTAAAACAGCAGCTGCACTAACAATGACAAGCCTGTCCCCTGGCTCTCTCTCTGGCTTTCTTTTTCAACATGTATTTCTACCTCTCCTACCTAAGCTTCGTCTATGATACCATCTACCATGTTGTAATAAGTCAGAAGTCCCTTAGCAAACTCAAGAAGATGCTGGTTCCATGTTCCTGAGTTTCTAGAACTGTGAGATGAACACTCTTCTTTTCCTCATAAACTAAACTCTTCAGACTCACATATTTTTATACCATTGAAAACCAGACTAATCTAGCAAAACAAAGTGAGTAGCATGTAAAAGATACCAATTATCAAAGAATGAGTGTTCTAGTTTGTTTTTTTCTTGTTGTGTTAAACATCATGACCAAAAGCAGCTTGGAGGATGAAAGCGTTTATTTGGTTTCTGGATTATCATTCATCTGAAGCAGGGACCATGGAGGAACAAGCTTAGTGGCTTGCTCTCAGGCTCACATTCAGTTACATTTCTTATACAGCCCAGGCCCACCTTCCTAGAAATAGTGCCATCCACAGTGGGCTGACCCTCCTGTATCAATTAACAATCAAGAAAATTCCCCACAGATTGCCCACAGGTCAGCCTGAGGAAGGAACTTCCTCAGTTCAGGCTCCCTCTTCCATGGTATATGGTCAAGTTGACAACCAAGATTAGCTATCACAATGAATGTCCTAATTTAAAACTTGTTTGTGTGACCCTAAAAAAACTATGTAACACTCACAAAATTAATAAATTTAGTGTTAAATGATGACATATAAAGAAAACAGCACCAAACTTGATCTTTTAAAAGAATCCATAGCCTACTGCTACTTTTTATTCCTCTAAATATTTTGTAGCTTGTGCCTTCCTCTATGGAGATACAAAGTCAAGGTCATCTGCATGCAATTTAGATGGCCAAGCAGTGACCAGTCTGAAGTCTGGACTCTCACTAGAGCCCCTATTGAGTGAGGTTTCTGTTCATCAATTTCATCATTCTTATCTCTACCTTTTTTCCATGCATATTTTAAAATTGCAAATCAATAATGCACCGTTAGTGAACAGCAGGGGCCCCAAGAACTATTATCCACTCATTTCTCAAGAAATGGAAATGAGGAAACTTTCCTGTAAGGTAGAGCGTCTTCTGGTTGAGTTTCTGGACACTTTGACAGCTTTGTGGCTTGCCAGCACAGAACTGACAGAACTGTGTCCAAGGTCCATTTATCTGTCATCTTTTCTCCACTGAGCAGAGCTTTAGCAAAGTGCCATAATTCTTGTAATACTCCTTTAACTAAAGATTTAAAGATTTCCACATGTGCTATCATGGAAGAACTGGCCTGGCTCCTGGAGGTCTCTGACCCACCCTAAAAGTCCAGTGTAGTGGTTAAGTGAGAATTATCAGAGTTCTAAGATCATGTCAAATTAACAGGAACTATAAGAACAGAATTCCTAACAGTCCTCCATCACTTGTCATCAAGTCAGTCTTATAACTCGGATGATTTCTAATTGAGGACCACATAGAATCTGAATGTTTCACTTAAGATTTTGAGAGGAATAGCTTCCTCTCCTTACTGTATCTTCCTTCCTTGCTTTTTAAGCCAGTTCCCACAAGGCTAATGGCCTCTCTTGTTATCTTTGCACAAATATGACTATTCCTGGCATTCAACCTAAAGTCTTTCAGCTCTTTTCCTGCTAAGTCACTCTCACCTGGCCCATGAACTCTTTCTGATTTTCCCAGTATTTGTAAACTATGAGACTTTTCTCTTCCTTCCCCTTTTCACATCTATTACTAGACTTGAGAATGTACTATCTGGACAAACAAAGGCCCTGGAGCCTGGTCTGCTCCATCAGCCATGTGTCTGTGTACTTTGTATCAGTAAGCATGCAACATGTAGCCCAAGTTTTGTTTTATACCTGAGATAGGTGTGTGATTAGGACCAGGGCCTAAAAGGTTAAAAGCACTTCAAAGAATTACTTTCCTTTTAGTAATATTTTCCCTAAGATTACAAAGAATTAAATCTTAGACAGTTTGGTGTAACGATCTGACTTGACCAACTATAAGCTGCTCTTTTGGGCCTGTGTAACAGCTTATGACAGCAAATGAGGAAGAAGTTCTTTGTGTCTTTAAGTGGAGCTTTTAACAACGTGGCTGTCAGAGTCCAGAAGGGTCACAGATTCCCTGTTCACTGAGAAATAATAAATAAGGGTAAATACAAGGAGTGACTAGAGGGAAGAGGGATTGCCAGTTTGTAGAAGGTCTCTATGACATCAGGAAGCTCAAACAAGCTGATGAGGAACCTGAAGCTAAGGCCATCAGCCAGCTCTTGTGGCCAGTGCCCGCAGAGAATAAATGGAAAGAACCATGACTGGAGAGAGAGAGAGAAAATGTCACAGGAGAAGGGCTGACTGGTAAGTGCTGGAACCTCAGCAGAAATCACAGCAACTCTCAGCCCATGGTCCCATGAAGAAGGAGTTTCAGGAATACAAAACCCAGACATATACACACCTACCTCTCCCATTGGACACACTCTCAAAGAAGCTACAGAAGAAAATGGCCACTGCTGTAGTCTGTAACCGTCATCATCCTTGGACAGGAGAAAAGTTGATAGTGAATCAAAGGGGCACATAGAGAGCATCCAGAAAAGGCTGCCTGAGGACTGAAGTTGGGAATGGTCCAGAGAGGATAGTGGAGGGCACTGACCTAGGATGAGACAGAATGATCATACAAGAAGGGGGCCATTGGGACGATTTGCCCCTTGTTACAACTGCTGCTAACCCTGAGATTTTCTAGGCAGCCAGGAGAATTCCTGTGGAGCTCCCAGAACCAAAGCAATGGAATTTAGAGAGCAAATATTATCTTTAAGTGCCAAGTATAAAGAAACCCCAAGAGATCACAGACAATGGTCAAAAGCATGCCAGTAGGTACCTATCAGAGCCAAGAAGTCTCACTCCATTGGGTGGTTTTACTGAGGCATCTGTACTTTTAATAAATTCACTCTTCTTCCTCTAATCTGAAGTCACAGCATGTGGGAACTTGGGACATTTAGATTTTACAGCACTTGTGTAGGGATTGTCTCTGAATCAAAGCATTGCTTTCTAGCGGAAGAAAGGAGGCTGTAATACTCAAGAAGTGAATGAAACTTACAAGGTTCAGATAACCTTTTCAAAGTTACAAGATTTATAAGATCTCTTCCCAAGGTTGTCAAAGAAGTGACTAGTTTTGTTGGGGAGGAGACTGTCTGGCCAATCCAGCTGTCTACAAGTCATGCAGATGGCTCCAAGGATGTAGCTTTTATGAGTTGTCACCCAAGCTTTTGGGTATTTGAGTGATACATTTGCCTTTGAATCACTCAAGGTCCTGTAAGTGACCAGTAAGTAATTGGCTCATTAAGGTCTATTTGGATAGAATTGTTTCTTTTGGTCTGTCTTTGGCGCCCTATCTGGAGAAAACAGTCTCTCAGGAAAAGTCTCATCCCAGAACTTTACCTTGTGAGTTCTTGCATCCAGCTTGCAGGGGCATGCTTTTATGTACCAGTAAATCTTGTTTTCACAGACATAAAGACTAAGAGCAACTTTTCCTTTTTATAGCTGTGTGAATTTAAGATGTTCAGCAGTTGGATGCATGGTTGATGCCAATTACCTATTTACTGAAGACTTAACAGTAAAAGCTAGAAAATTCTAAAAATTCTTTCAAAGGCTAGAATTTGGGGGCTGGAGAGATGATGTTGCAGCTAAGAGCGCATGCTGTGCTTCAGAAGAGCTGAGTTTCATTCCTAGAACCACATCCGGTGATTCATAACCCCCTGGAACTCCAGCTCTAGGAGATCCCATGCCCTTTTTTAAAAAATTACACATTTATTTGCCAGTGGGTAGGAGTAGAAATCAGAGGACAACTTGAAGGGGTCCCTTCTTCCCGTCCACCACCTGAGATCTAATCCAGGCCATCAGCCTCTGCTGCCAATGTCTTTAACTGCTGAAACCATCTCCCCAGGCCCAAATGGAAGTTTGGAAACACTATTACTTAATTTAATTTCTCTTCATTGCAAGAATTTGTTGTTTATAGCCAGAAAGAGTAGCAAGGCCCTTCATGTTCAAGTTCAAACACAGGAGGGAGATGTTCACACGATATTCCTAGTCTGTATCAGGACAGTGTGGGCTGCATGACACTGGGTTGTTTTCTTGACCATATAAGTATTTATTCCCAAGTTGATATAAATGATTTGAAGACCAGAATAGCTTTTCTGTTTTCTATCTCCCAAGTCAATCAAAACTCAGGCAGCACCAAGGTATAGCTCTGTGCTTTCCAACCACTCTTACTGCCCCATTAGAAACACTGAATGTTCTTGGCTATCAATAGCTTAATATAATAATAATAATAATAAATGCCTGTAAGCCTAGCTCTGCAAAGGCTGAGACCTGAGGAATGTGAGTTAAAGATCAGCTTGGCTTATATAGTGAGAGCCTGTCTCAAAACAAAACAAGAAAATGTGCCCCCCTCTATTTCACACACGCACACACACACACACACACACACACACACACACAAACTTATATTCCTTCAATTTTTAATAGCCTGCCAAAATGTAACTGCCTTAGGGAATAGTTTTACACCTCTTGTAACCAAGAAGAAAAAAATAATACACTTAGCATATGTATCCTTGAGAAATTCGAATGCAAATAAAGATTTTAACCAAAAGGAAGTGTTAGTATCATTAGCTTAGAGTATTTTCACGTTTTCATCATAACATAATCTTTGTAAAAGACATGAAACTTATTTTCTACATGGCCACAGCCTTTGAATCCACTAATAACATTGCAATACCAATAGAGAAAGCAAAACTGCATTGTCATCGTCAAAGCACAGGAATGTAAGGCAGGATCTCCTAAGCACTGCATCTAATTAAAAGAGTAAATCACTTTAGAAAATCCTTGGGTTATTATGGAAGTCTCGGCTCTAGCAGTCCTCTGTTAGCAGCCCTCTGTTAGCAGTGCTCCTTAAAGCAGAGGGATGTCTATTAGCAAAAAGAGACCTTCACTACAAAATTCTAAGTCAAACGGGCTGCAGATACCTCAAAGTCAGTTAGTGACTGTCATGCAATGATGCTGTCTCCTTGCTGTGGTTTGTCCTCATCCCTGACATGCTGCACACACATCTTTATTTCATTTATTTGAGTGGCTCGAGGAGGCCATGTATTGACTTTTACTATCACCAAACAGGACCCACTGTGTCTTTGGGTTACATGAGTCTGTTCTCTTGAGCCTTCTCTATTATAGGTTGAAATTCTTTTACATCTCAGCCTGTCACATTGGATGGACTCACACATGCAAATACATGTATGTGAAAAATTCATACATGCCTGATGACAGACATTGGCTCCTGTCTCGAGATTACTTCTGACCACTGTTTGGTCATTCTAGGCTCCTTGTCAAATTGCTGAGCTGTCCAGCTCTAACTGATTTCAGCATGGAGATTCCTGTGTTCCCTGGATTGCCCTTTTAAGGCCAAATTCTGCACCTGCTTCTTCCACTCAGCCTCTGCTTTGTCTCAGTCATAATTTTACTCTGATTTTTGGTCTCTTGTAGGGTTGATAGTCTCTGAGCTCCAAGAGTCAACATTAAGGACACAGCCCATCAGCTGCCCTGCCTTAGTGTACCACTAGAGGAAAGCAACCTAAATAAACAATAAAAAATAAAACAATAAAAAAATTACTGAAGGCTAGAAAGATTGCATCTTTGATGTTTCAAGCAGGAAATAAAGATAGCAGGTTGGCATCAAAATTAGTTGCTTACTCATTCACATGAAACAGAGCTCTAATTAGCTTACTGGGTCTCATTACATATGTCTTTTCAAAATACTTCTCTATGAAAATCACATATAGTTTAAAATAACAAAGTATTTATAACAAAAGGCAGGAAGCTCCACTCTATATTTTCCTATTCTTGGTTCCCTTTTGTTACAGTCAAAACAGGTTTTTCTATATTGCCAAAGTTCATATCTCTAAATTAGTTGCATACGCTCCCACTTACAAACCAGTTTTAGGAATTAGCTGCTGATTTTCAACCAAGAAAAGGATTCTCCCTTTTACCTCCTTGTGCTCTTCTTTCCAAAGAGGTTATAACACAACTGTTCCAAACATCACTCACAGTGCTGGAGAGAGTAAGAGCCTTGCTGCTCTTACAAAAGACCCATGTCAGGTGGCTCACAACTGCCTTTAACTGTAGCTCCAGGGGATCAGATTCCCTCTTCTGGCCTCTGTGGGCACTGCACGCAAGTGGACACAAACACACACACATTAATAAATAAAAATAAATAATTAAATATTGCTCATATTTTCAATGTATTATGTATGAGATTCCTTTTTACCATTCAGTATATTTTTTTCTTTACTGGCAGTCTTTGCTCTCAACTCTCTAGCACAGAGTTATTCCACCTGGGCACTGCTGACTTTGCGTCTGATGGCTGTAATATGATGGGCAGCATGACAGCTGTGGGTTTCCTTATATTGCGGGGTGTTTAGCAGTGTCTCTGCCCCACACACTATCAGATGGTGGCAGTACCTGCTAGACACCTGATCATGGTTGCCCAAAGTGTCCCCAGATATCAGCAGGTTGTAGGATTGTTCAGAGCATTTCTCAGCCGTGTTGAGACCCTGTCCTCCAGCAGGACTGGGGCCTGCATGGATGTTCTGTACTCAGCTGAGTCCCTTCTGTGTGTCTCTTCTTAGAGAATCCCCTTCTGGAATGTTGCCTGATATTGCTGAGATCTAGGTAGGCCTCTCCGGGGTCCCATAGAAGCTGGCCTCCTGCAGACCCCTCTCCTTTATATCCATGGAAGTATCTTGCTTTTCTACATCCTGGATCACTGATTCACAAATAATTTGTTCTTTTTGTCTTTTAGTCTCTTAAATTTTGGAACCTATCAGTAACTTCTTCAGGATGGAATGTTGCAGCTTGCATGATGAAATATCCTGTCTATCCTTGTGTTTGATGAAGTTTGGCTAAGTCTAGACTTCCAGTTTGAAAGCACTCTGTGTCAACACTTGAAGGCTTATCTCTGTTGTCTTTTAATTTCTCAGACTGCATCTAGAGATACAATGCTGACTCTGTTTCTACTCCTTATAACCAGAATTTTCTCTCAGGAGGTTTTGGGTTCTTCACTTAAACTCAATGGCTTGAAGTTCTGTTAGATGTTGCTACAGAGATGTAAAAGTAACTAATAGATCCTTCTTTTCTTCCTTAACAAATGATATGGAGAACTTTAGAACTTGTTTCATTTTTTTTTTTAAGACAAAGTCTCACATAGCTAAGGCTGACCTTGAATGCTCTATGTAACCAAGGAGCTTAAGATCTTCCTGTGTTTAATTCTCCCAGATTCTGGTATTACAAGCATGAATCATCACACCCAATTTATGCTGGGTTTTGCCCTCTAGGCAAGCACTCTACCTACTGAGCTATGTCTCTAGGCTTAAATATAATTTTTTCAACAATGTCAGTCTGTTCTCTGTCCTTTTCTTTCAGTTAGATATAGGCTAGGTCTTTTCATTTTCTTTTGCATCTTTAAATTGTTCTTACCCTCCCATACACATACACATACATGACACAAACACCCCATATACACACATGAAAACACATACACTACATACACACACTCACATATATAACCATAGACACACATACACACACACACATATGCCACACAATCACATACATGCTACACGCAGAGAAACACACATACACATACCACACACACATGCATATATATACACACACCACATACACATACACACATATCAAACATGCCATACACACAAACACATACATATATATACAAACACATCACATACACAAACACGTACATACACACACTCACACACATACCATGTAAGGCATACATACACATACCCATAGGCACACACACACATACACACACATATACCCATATATACACACACAACTCTATGCTGCTTTCTGGGTAATTTCTTCAGGATTTTCTGATGTTCTTCAATTCTCTTAGGTTATATACAATAGGTTATTTTATTTATGGTCATCTTCTAAATAGTTAAAATGCATGTTTTATATTTTGAATTTGTAAATTCTAACATGGATTGATTGTACCTGAGAATCTCAACACTGATGGCTACTTTTTCTGCTGTTTATTTCTCTTGGTGACTTAGTTTTCAGTTCTGGTTTTGCAATTTTGAAATATTCTCTTGTGCAGAGGAACTTTATGGTAAGAGAAAAACTGAGGTTTAAGCTACTGAGGTTTACATGTCTTAGGTTACATCTCTGAATTCACAATTTATCATTCTTTCTAGAGTTTGACGATTTCCGTTGCTTTTAAAAAACTGTGTTTAAGGGTTAAGGGAAAGCATGACAGAACTTGGTGAACTCCAGGTCTGCCACATCTTTCTCCTCTCTAGTTCATGTTTTTCCACAGTCAAGCTGGAGTCTGCTTCCTTCATCACAGACTTAAACCAGTCAGATCTGGAGTTACAGCAAGTACATTAACCTGCTTGGCCTTCATAATAAATCCTAATAAAACTAAGACAATAAAGAATCAACGTTTTTGCAAAAGATGTACCTGTCAGAGCTGTGTTCAAATTTACTTATACTAGGGAAAAAAGCCTACAGTAGCAAAGGTAATATTCATAATAAAATTCCATATTTGTAAACAATTTGTAAACTATGACCCCACAACAAGAGAACACCTAATCAAAACCAACTCAGATCAGACAGAGATGTTTGAATTAGCATGTCAGCATATGACAAGAATTATTAAATCAATATTCAGTACACTGAAGACTTTAAGTAGAGACATGGAAGATTTTTAATGCAATATTTTATTTTATGTGAATGAGCGGTTTGCCTCCATGCATGAGGGTACACCACATGTATGCAGTCCCAGGGACTAGGAGAGGCATCAAGTCCTCTAGAACTATGGTGACTTGTCATGTGGGTGCTGGGACCTGAACCTGGGTCCTCTGCAGCTGAACCATCTCTCCAGTCCTGAGGCATAGGGGTTTTGAAAGTGATTGTGTGTTTGCATTGGATCAATGGCCCCAGACAGGGAGACAAGGAAGCCTCTGTTGGGTAGAACTGGATGAAAGTGTCGCTGCCTTTTAAAATGGAATGATTTTAACCCTTCAGGGACCTTTACTGGGGCTCAGATTAGTAGTTACAAAGGCATCTATTGATAGAGTTATAGAGTCTATGCAGCTGAAGAGACTTTCTGGAGCAGCCTTATCAATCACCTCTGTCCCAGCAATTCTTTGAGGATGAACAGAGACTATGTTGCCTGAGAAGCCAGGGGAACTAGATCTTACTTACAGAATTATCAATATTTTCTACTTACCTAACATCACTGGGCTTTATTTCCATTGCCTATCAAAGCAACATATTTTATTTAAATCCAAAACAAGATTTTATATGTATATAAAATCTCCTGTGTTTCCAGTATAAGTACAAGTTTTTAGGCAGTCAGCAGTTAACACAGTAACAGAGTAAAACTGATTTTAAGTAATCATTTTTTTAGGAAAATCCATGAGTAAGTTTGCTAATGTACCTTTAATAAAGCACTGGTTCACCATATTTAATCATGTAAAGGTTGTTTAAAATGCCTCAGACTTACTCTGCACCATCTCCTCCCGTCCAGCCTGTTCTCCACTCAACATGTCCTTTCTAGGTGAAGGAAGCAGGAAGGCCATATCTATGCATCTAAGTCTAGAAGACATATGACTTCATCTCTCTCTCTCCTGTTGATCCCTCTGTCCCCTTCAATCGGCTTCTGACGTTCTTAGTCTCTGTGAAGCTTGATGGCTATCTAATGTTCTTTTTGTCTTCTGTGTTTCTTTTATATTGATAAAATTTGTCCTTTGAGAGTTGTACACACTGACACTTTATTATGCACTCTGGTAACTCTCACCTCTACCCCTCTCGTCTCCCTCCCACCTGTGTCATCACCCTCCTTTCTACAGCCCCCTTCCTGCATTCATGCCTGTGTGTTTTGTGTTGTGATTTTGACTCAGTGATTTTAGCCATTGCGATCAGAGGTTTGAAGTATTCATTGGAACCTGGCAGGCTCACCAGTTTGTACACAGCAGAAGACAATGACTGTCCCTCTCTCAGAATCCATCAGTAGCCAATAATTCAACAGGAAGGTGAGGGGCTACTTGAGACCCTTCCCACCAGTGACTGACAGCTGATAGGTCCAGTTTTGTGAGATCTTATTGCAATGTCATGTCTTAAAGATGGTGTTGTGAGTCCTTGTGCCTGTCTCACAGATCTTCTGTTCTTTGCATTCCATCTCTAACCTTAAGAACACACTGACTGAAAGCAGAAAGTTTTACTTCTTCATTTCTGACATGCATGCTTTCCTTAGTCTTATTTTTCCTCTAACATTTTTATTGAGAATTTCATACATGCATATTATGTGTTTTGATCAAGCCCAATCCCCATTCCCTCCTTCCTGTTTCTCCCCTAATCTTACCACCACGTTTCTCTCCTAGCTTCATGGCTCAGTGGTTAAGAGCACTGGCTGATCTTGCAGAGGACCTGGGTTCAAATCTCAGCACCCAGATGGAGGCTAACAATTATCCACAACTCTAGTTCCAGGGGATCTGAGACCCTCTTCTGTCCTCTGTAGGCACTGTATGACAATGGGTACACTTACTACTATATGAAGGCATAACACTCATACACATAAAATAAAAATAAAAGGTAAAAAATTAGAATAAAAAAACCCACTGAGACCCACTTAGTGCTGCCAGCATGTGCACGCCTGTCGAGCCACCTACTGGATTATAGGCTCTCCGGGGGCCGCATCCCTGAAGAAAACGGATTCACCTTCTCCCAGCAACCATCAATTGCCAATAGCTCCTCAGCCTATGGGTGGGACTTCAGGAGCTCCTCCCACAGACGGACTGGGATTTTGCCTAGCTTGATCTTGGGTAGGTCACATGTGCTGTCACAGCTGCTGTGAGTTTGCATGTGCAGTGGGTGTGAAATTTCAGGAAAGCACCCTTTCAAGGCAGTCATTCACTACCTACCTCTGCCTCTCACAGTCTTTCTGCCACACTTCCACTTTGATTCCTGAGCGTTGGCAGGAGGTGTGTGATACGTGTCCCATGTAGGCCTAAGAACTCCACAGACTCCTTTTCTCTGCACTGTTGACCAGTTGTGAGTTTCTGTGTTAACTCTATTGCAAGAAGCTTCTATTGCAAGAAGCATCTCTGATAAGGGTTAAGAGATGTGCTAATCTATAGGTGTAAGGAAAAATACTTGGGAGCAGTTTGATGCTGTCTATTTAAGCTTGTATCTTAATAGAGTAGGTGTTCTCTAATCTTCCCTTCATTCAAAGTTGTGTTTTTTTTTTCCTGAAACACAAATTTAGTCCTATTCTCCTCATTTAAATCACTTAGTAATTCCATCACTGCAAGACAATCCTGGTATAAAATGCCTTACACGATCCGCCTTCACCCTCCCCATAACCACACTCCTGTGCTGTAATGGCTTAGCTTGAAGACTCTTCCATTGTAGATCCATCACATCCACAGACCTTCCATTTCTCCCCAGCACTGATTCTTCCTTGATAAATCTTAACACAGGTGCTATTTCTGAGACCTTGCTTAAAAACCTGCTGTAACCACAGCTGCATCTTTTCTAGACATGTCATCATCTTCCTCCTTCCCCTGGGCTGCTGCAGTCTTGCTCTCCTCCTCTCTTGCCCTTCATCCCAGCATCCTGTGACTATCTGTTTAGAAGCCCATTTCCCCACAAGGCTTAGAGCTTTATGTGTCAGCACATTTTAATGCCACTATAACAAAACCTCAAAGACAACAGCGGGTGTGTCACACCGCAAGAACACGAGTGCAAATACGCAGACTCACAATGTGGATGAGCTGCCAGGACTGAGCTAGTAAGTGAAACCTAAGTGGTGATGATCTGTATTTATTACCTGTTTTGTGACTTTTACTCTTGTCCCCTGACCCCAGAAATCTATAACCATCCTCAACTTCTGCCTCCATTTATGGTTAGTTTTAGAAGACACCTTTGGGAAGCCTGGTGAAGAGGATGATAACATTGGTCATTGAGATGCAGGAAATGATATGGAGTCTTTATCTGCCATGTTACCATCTTTCCTTCCAAACCCCGGTATTGCTCATGTGCAGAGACACAAGAGGACAGCCGTGGTTCTATGTTGGGTCAGTCTTGTTCGTGATAATGCATTTCTCAAGGTGGGACACTAACTGTCACACTGTCTAGTTGGTGATATTTCAGCATGGAAACCTGTTAACCAACCAAAGAAGCATTGAGGAGATGTGGACTGAATGGGCTCATTTCTCTTATGAATTGTATAGCAGTGCCTCAGTACGGAAGCATCAGGTTTGTTCAGTGTGTTGCTTATGAAGTTATATATTCCTTCCTTCTTTTCTGGCACAAGACTCATTTGACAGTTGGCAGTGTCATTGAACCGGGCAATGTTCTTTTTCAGAGAGAACATCAGGGAGATTTCAGAGAGGACCCAGTTGATCTCCAGACACTTTCCCTTGTGACCCTGAAGTGACATAGTTCAGAGTCATGACTTTTAAAGGACAGGGGAGAGTACCTGGAAGCTGGGGGATGTTACTCAAAGGCTTATGCCCCATCATTGGCTTTGACAGCAGATGCTGGTGTTGATAATGTGAGGAATAAAAGTTTAAATATGGGTAACGATAGGATTAAATCATTTACATTTTTCTGAAAGGTGAGCGGTAATTGTCTCTCAAATCATGTCAGAATGACAATTGATCTTTGAAGTTTCTTTTCCCTTTAGGCTCGACTTTGACAAGCTAGAGATGTGAAAATAAAATTGATATCTTGCTGCTTTTTGGGAAAACAGACTGTAGCGGGGGAGGGTTCCAGCAGTTGTCTGCCCATCAGCCCCTTTTGGGATCAAAGCTGCCTTTTTCAGTATCTCATCCCCAGGACAAATCTTCGGGCCCTGTGAGTGAGGCTGTGGTCACATCTGTCAGCTCAGAACCGGAGCAGGTAGCAGTTACAATTGTGACTTTGGTTTGAGGTCTGTTCAGATTTCTTCTTTCCCATTTCCGAGCTGTGAGCTTGAGGACCTGTGATCACAGAGATGTGGAAGGGTCCAGAAGATGCCTGGAAGGATGGTGGTCAGGCAGACCCAACCCCTTGGGGGGTTCAAACGACCTGACATATTCCTTGTTTTACTAAAGCAGGGAGGAAGGCGCTTCAGAAATCCATCTTCTTGCTGAATGATGTCATCTCGGGCCTGTAAAGTCTCAGGCCCCTCCACAGATGGAAGCCCAACCTTGAGCACCAGCTTCTCAGCTGTGGTCAGCTGCCTGGCCCTGCTTTTTCTTTCTTCAGATATGAACTCATACATCACTGTTAATGTGGCTGCAAAGGCTGGCAGGTGGAAAATGAGACAGGCCGGGATACATCCATTTCACTTGCGCGAGTCTGAATACACTGGCGGAGGTGGAGGGGCAGCGTGTGCTTTTATCCCGTCAAATTGCGTTTACGCTAACATAGGACTGATAGAAAACACACTCCTTGTAGTTAGTCCTCCACCACTAATTAGTTATCTTTCTGTTGGCAAATCATTTGACTTGTTTTGATGTCAAATTTCTCAAGCTAGCAAATGAATAAGAGTCAGCTCACAGACTTAAATTACAGGAAATAATACACATGAAGTGCTTAGCACAACGTCTTTCATACAGCATCACGCAGTAAACATTTGGTCTGTTCTCCCACTGATTTCCTTAAGCAGCTAGTTCTGAGTTCTGAATTCACATATATAAGATTCTGTAAGACAGCCCAGACAGTCTTCCCAGGCAACATCCCTGCATCCAGAGGAGCCTTCTATACTTTTGTCCCTGAAGACCCCTGAAGTTTAGAGTTATATATATCTTCTTTTCTTAGCAATCAATATCCATTACATGTAGTTCACGATTACAGCTTTCCTGATGGAAGATGTTAATGGATTCTGTCAAGCCCGCAAGACAGCCACTTCCTTGTAGAAAGGTTCTTGCATCTTCTAAAAGCTTGACCTTCGGTTAGGAAGTGATCAGGAAGCTCCCAATAGTCCAAGAATCTGATTAATATTTCTCACTCTTTGGTCATGATTATTAGAGGGACAACAGTTGTCACTAACGCTCCACCACAAAGTCAGATAAGTCACCCAGGCTGTCGGCTTTTCCTGATGTTAACCATCCATTATGCACCCTTGGGGACAGGGGCAGAGGGACTCTGTTCGGGTTTCCATGGCAGCAGTAGGCCATGTTAACTTGTTGGCCTTTAGAAGATTTAAGGAGCAAGAAGTACATAGTGAAAAGCTACATCTCCATGGTCTTAGGAACCTGGCTCGTTTGGGTCTGTTGTGTTCTAATACCAAGAAGACTGAACTTAGTATCTGAGAGGAAAGCCACTTGCTTTTTAAATTTACGGCCCCCATTCAAAGAGTTCAGAACGCTAACTTAGTTCCCCATTTGTTCAAAAGGTTCCAAATTGACCCAATATCCTGATAAAGAAAGAAATGGTATCTGGCATAATTCACACAGGTTTCCATCTTTAAGAATCAAGAATGAAGTTAACAAATTTCTGAAGTTTATTAAAATTATTACTTTGAAGGCCGGGTGGTATCTAAAAGGAGAGACTCATTTAGCAATTTTAGAGATCTAGTGAAATTTAGCTAGCAATGTCGCCATCTAGTGGTCTTTCCGTTAACTTCACCACCAGCTTGTCAAGTACTTGGAAGTTTCTTCCGTAATAGGGAAGTTATTACCTTTCCTCAGAAGGCGACGTTCTAATTTTAGTGCATTCCATGGGACCTTTGAATTCTGCAATCATTTTCAGGATAGAAAACTTGCGACAAAGGGAGGGGGACACCTGGAGACTTTTACTTAAATAATGCTATGTTTAGGATGCTAATGATGGGCCGTGGAAATGGTGGGCCGTGGAAAGGGGGAAAGTTTGTGTTGTTTTGAATCATCAAGGCTGCAAGGATTATTCTCATAATCATTTGTATCACCTCAGCTGAATTCCTGATGGAAAGAATGTAAAAATACACTTGGGATTCTTTGGCACCATAACAAATGCTGGCGATGATTTGGAAAATTTAGCAAATAGGGATGGATTCTGACGTAATTCTCTAACAGTTTTAAAAGCGCCTTTCCAGATGGAAACTACAGAATCTACTTCTCCTCACATCTTCCTGTGTAGACCCGGGTCCTGCTGATGTCTGTATTTCATCCTGATTTTATATTTTCCCTGGCTCTGTTTACCTTAGAGGTCACTTAAAGATGGCTAATAGCTACCATATGTGTGCTGGGATTTGAACCTGAGTCTTTTGCAAAAACAGCCAGTGTTCTTAATCGCTGAAACATCTCTCTAGTCCCTTGTCCTCTTTGATTACTGGTCTTTGACACTTTAGTTTACAAAGCACTTAGTTTCCTCTTGTAGCCCACTAAAGGCCATTGGAAATTTGTAGGGCTAGAGGTAGAGTTCAGTAGTAGAATCTGTGTTCGGAATACAGTATTCCCTGAGTTTGGTTCCCAGGACAGGGAAAAAATAATGAATATACAAAGAAAATGTGTTTAAAGATGTTGAGATGCTGGAAGAGATTGTGCACGAAATGGACCCAGAAGCTCCATTGTCCTCTACTTCCTGATACAGCTCTTGTCAGGACAGGTGAAACATGACCCAGTTGGGGAGGGCAGCTGAATACCCAAACACAATGTCTCATAATATAACAGTCTCTCAGCCCCAGCCAAGCCAGAACAGAAAAGGTTCTAAGTCCATGAATGGGGTTGAGGGAAGGGCAGAGGTATTAATACTTAGTCACAGGTCTGGTGGATCTGTCCAGCCATAGCAGTGTTGATATAAGCCACTGTGAGGGATTCAGATCTCCAGAGGGAATTTCAAGGGGCTCTATTGCAAGATACAGAACTACAGGTAATCCATGGATGCTGAAAGAAGGAGAATCAATCTTCTCCAGTGAGGATGTCTTCTCTTCCCTGAGAGGTTATCTAATCCCAAGTGGGTAGTTAAACACAGGTACACATAAGCACCACAAGAAGACTCAGTGCATTTATTATGCATAGATAGATAGATATAGCTATAGTGTGTGTGTGTGTGTGTGTGTGTGTGTATGTGTGTGTGTAAGTAATCATATTCAAAGAAGAGGACAAGAAATTGAGAGGGAGCGGGCAATGTGGGAAGAGTTGGAGGGGGACTGGGAATGGTGGATATAATACAAAGAATATACTCATGTATACTATTCACACACATGAAGAAATCTCCAGAGGGGACAAGTCAGGGCATTCAGGGTGGGGCTCTAGTCCTGGAGGGTGAGATTCTAAGCAGTTGTAATTAGATATAAGAATACAATTGTAAGACTGGGGTAAAATAGAAGATTAGAGACCACTTGGGTTGATGTGAAGGTCGTGAAGGATTCAGACCCTGAGGAATTCAGTATGTGATTCAGCCAGCAGAACAATACAGTCCCATTACTTCCCACACTCCCATCCCAAAGCGGGGAACGGGACTCTGGGTACCAACATGACTGATCTACAACCACTGGATTTCCTCTTACAGCTGTACAACCTACATCGAGCTGTGAAGATTGCTTCCCAGTGTGTGGGCTGCACTACAAGTAGAGGAACCTAAGAAACAGCTAGAATGGCAGGATTTGGAAGATTGGATGAAGTCCCAGAGGTCTGAATGCGTAGCTTAGACAAGCTGAGAGAACTCTAGTTGAAAGAAAGGATAATTGGGTTAGAAATATGAAGAGATTGTCTAGGCAGGAGGCAGTGAGATGGGGGATTTGGGGAAATGCTGGATGCAGTTATAATTAGAGAAAGAAGAAAATTGGGAAACAGTCACAAGCTAGTAGCAAATTGAGCATGGAGCTCAAGGCAGAAGGACAGTAGACCATGCTCAAGAAAAATAACGAATCAGGAAGGTGCTCTGTTTATGAGGAATTTAGATGGTTCTAAAGTGTGTACTTTCACCCACATAGGTAGTATTCAGGAGAATATGGAAATTATTATATGACCTCTAATTTTGGACATCAGATTGTTATTTGGGTTTAATGTGACTGAGAAGAATAGTATGAACCTGTTCTGAGTTACTCTATGCTGTATGGAATATCAGCAAAGACTGTGGCCAGTCTAGAATGCCTTCATTTTATAAAGAAACAATCTTGACCAGCGTTACTCCATTTTGAGTGTGGCAAAAAAGAATGACTCTACACCTTGTTTACATAAGTAACAACTACCATCTCCACACCAGGACATATAAACTGATAATCATCATCAATGGCCCCTGAAAATATATCGGATCTTGTGATGAACACCAGACCATGCACATATCAGTCACACTAGGTGGAGCTCCCTTCATTAGAGACTATAAAAGGGCTATCCTAAGACCAAAGTGTGGCAGGCAAGCTGACCAGTTACCTTGTCACTCATCTTGAGCCTCATTCAGGACAGCTATACAGTGAAGGCCCATGTACCCAAGCTTGAGCACAGTTTCTTCTGCTTGTGACACTTGGTCCACTTCAGACTAATCCCCATGGCCCTCTGTCAGGACCTACATCTGACTCACTTGAATACCTCTGCACCTGTGCTTAGTAAGACATCGTATCTGGTCCTTCCAGGCACCTGTACCAGCTCTCTGCCTCTCCCAGGACAGCCTTTCTGTTCTCCACAACCTCTTCAACTCTATCTTAGCCATTCTGTGACCAGAATAGCTGTATTTTACTGCATGAAGCATTAATGTGTGGTTGGTGAGTTAACATTAGTAATTACAATAAGAAGAAAAGAACCTGTGCTTACCAATGGCTGGCTATCAAGCAGCACTGGAGGCCATGTCACCAAGATAGCCTGTGAATTAGTTGTTATTCAATAAATTCTGACCTTGTGGAAAGAGACAAAGACACACCTGTTTTTCACATATCCCACTCAGAGTGGGACTTCTATACATCACGTAGTGGAGTCTTTCTTTTTACCCTTCACATTTACGTAGACTATTGTAATGTCTTTGGGTATAAGAATCTATCTATCTATCTATCTATCTATCTATCTATCTATCTATCTCCTATCATCTATATATCCATTCACTCATCCACCTGTTACCGTTGACTTTAGTTGTCACTTGATACACCTGGGAAATTGTCTTTATCAGCTTGGTCTGTGGGCGTGTCTGTGAGGCATCTTCTGATTGCTGAGTGATGTGGGAGGGTTCAGCCCATTGTGGACAGTGCCACTCCTTGGCAGGTTGTCTTGAGTTGTATAAGAAAGCAGGCAGAGCAGAGGCCGTAGGAGCAAGCCAGTAAGCTCCATGGTCTCTGCTTCAGGTCCTGCCCTGATTTCCCTTAGTGATGAGCTGTGATAGGAACATGGGAGCCAAATAAACTCTTTCCTCCCCAAGTTGTTTTTGGTCAGCGTGTTTTATCACAATAACAGGGAAACCAAAGTAGAACACTACCATCTATCAGGCATCATCTACCCACATTTTTCCTCAATGCAGAGATTTTTCTTGCATTGTAGAGGCTTTTGGCATGTGCTTTGCCACTAAGCTACATCTACAGGCCACAGTTCACTAAGAAAAATTTCTGTGTGTAGCTGAAGCTGCCTTGAGCTCAACACAGCCCAGGTGCTGGGATTACAGACACGATGCGCTCCACCAATCTTTTGGTTTTTTCTTTTTTAAAAGTTTCTTTATTTTATATGCATGAATGATTTGTCTGCATGTATATAAGTGCTGTGTTGTGCAATGCCTGGGGAGGGCAGAGGAGGTGTTGGAGCCGCTGAAACTGGAGTTACAGATGGTTGTTAACTGGGTACTGGGAACCTAAACCCAGGTCCTCTGCAATAACAGCCAATGCTCTTAATGGCTGAACCATCTATCCAACCCCTTCTTTTCTTTAAAAGTCATAGGGAGATTGAATCCAGGGCCTTGCACATAATGGGCAAGCTCTGTACCACTTACTACACCCCAAGACCATGTATTCTTTCTTAAAGAGGCAGTTTGATTAGAAACGCAATGCCTAAGAAAAGCCTGTAGGTGCAATATGCTGAGTCATGGGGATTCTCACTGGCTTCTCAGAGGAATAAACAGCAATTTCACAGCAACAGAAACATCACCAAGGACACACGCTTTGTTCCTCTCTAGCTTTTATTGCATTCAATCAGAAAGTTTTCATTTAATAACTGAGATTTTTATTTTAGTAAGTGAAGAAAAAAGCAAGAGCTTCAATAGGCTTAACAGTTCTCAACCAGAAAGCAGAGAATTCAAGAGAACCCTCTGCCAGGCGATTGTATACGGAAATGAAATCGTCTGCACTCTAACCCCAACACAGTAGCAGACCCACAGGACCCACAGAGATTCACTGTACAGAAACCAACACTGAGCACTGCCCTCGGTGGATCCTGCCATCTAGCAAGCACCTTAGGAGCTGAGAAAATTTCCAAACTCCGTGTTATCTTTGGAGCTTCTTAGGGAATTCTGGAAAGGAAAATCTAGCAAATAGGAGCTTTTAGGTGCCCTCCACAGCTCAGGGTGTGGATGCCGCCCAGGAGTAGAGCTGCTGATGTGCTTTTAGGACTTTTCAATAGTTACAGTAACTATTCTTCTGTCTCCATCGTCACTCAAATAGCCGAATCTGCAGTCAGCTGACCTCATTTAAACCAGTTTTGAAGGATGTCATATGCAAATGTAAGTAGGCAGTATTTTTTTTTTTTTTTTGTAGTGATAGGGGTTGAACCCAGGGCGTCTCCCATTCTGCTGACCACTGAATTGTATCTCTAAATCTCGATCCTATTTTTATTTTTATGCTTTTATTACATAGTCCTTACCAAATTACGCAGGCTGGCTTTGATCTCACTCACAAGCAGATCCTGAACTGTGGTCCTCCTGCCTCAGCATACCTGGAAGCTGGGGTGACAGGCCTCGGCCACTGGGTGCAAAGTAGGAGCTTTTAATCCCCAAAGAAGTAACCATTTAAGCACAAGTGAGGTTTTGTTTTTTAAATGATCATTCTCTAAATGTTGATTCTTATAAAAGCAACTAGGTTAATATTTTCAGGGAAAATTACTAGAACAGAGAGATTTCTTATTTTTTACATTAAGCTAAAGCATATTTGAAAAGCCAGTTAACAATTTTTCTGTAACATTATGGTATAGATTGTGAATTCCTTAAGTGCATATTGACAGAAAGAAATGACAGAAAACCATTTTCTGTTTGGATAAAGAATATCTGAAAAAAAAAAAAAAACTACTGAAATCTGTTTAGCAGGTATCTAGGGAAGGTTGTAGAGATCTCTGTCAAGGATCCTCAGCCCAGCCTTGCACAGCCATTCTGGATGTCCAATTTCAAATTCTAAATGGAAGCAGAGGGTTAAAACTAAGTTGTTTTCTATAGAATACACTGCCATGTATTTAAATCTGTCATTTATGGGTACTAGTTGAAATAACCTTTTTGTATTCTGTTATACTACTTTAAAAAATATGTGTTTGGGATAGGTGTGTGTGTGTGTATGTGTGTGTGTGTGTGTGTGTTCTGGTACATGCATAGTCCATATCACAACACGCCTGTGGAGGTCAGAATACAACTTTCAAGAATCAGTTCTCTCTCTTCTCTGTGTATGTGAGTGTTTTATATGCATATATGATTCTACACCATGTGCATACAATGTCTACAGCAGCAGGAAGAGGGTAATGGACCAGTTCTTTCCTTCCATCATGGGCATCATGGGATCTGGGGACTGAACTCGGGCTGTCACACTTGCACAGCAAACACTTTTGCTGGCTGAGCCGTTTCACCTGTCCCTGCTGTACTACTTTTATTCACACTTTTGAAGATCATAGCTTTATAATATGCCTCTAGAATAAACAGGCCAGTCACAAGAGGAAGAAAGCACCATTCTAGTACAAGATGCCAAATAACATGCTTGCTTGAAGGCATAGCTTCTACCCCACTCTCCGAGAAAGCATTTTAGCACTGTGGAATGCAGGGATCATCAGAAAGTGGTGTCTGTTTTGTCCAGCCCAGTGCATCCGTAGTGACCAGGATTCCCTTGCAAGAATAGTCTGTGGAGGAGAAGCTAGTGCAGCACAATGTAAAAACTCCACAAAAATGAAGGAAAGAAGGAAAGAAAGCAGAAATGTAGCCAAGAAATAGCTGTCTTGTCTTTCTGATAAAACCAATTTTTGAGACATTTTCCAAAATAGCCAGCAATTCAAATGAAAAATTGCCCTTCAACTATAGCCTTTAGTTGGTTTGGTGAATAAGAGCTGTAAAGTTGCAATTTAGTAAAACAATGTTCCTTTGCTATGGTAACCAAGACCACCGTGTCCTTCAAAATACTTCAAGAAAGCCCAACTCGTGGGTTTGGCCAAAAAAACCTGAGAGAAAAGTGCCATTTGTTATTTTTAAAACATTGATAAAATGTTGAATTCTAGTGTTCTCCTTCAACGGAGTTTAAAAGTCTTGGTCCAAAACATGCACTTGGGAGTTTTTTCAGTGAACACAATTTCAAGCATCCTGTTTCCCCTTAAGTAGAGCAGATGTCTCTAGCCAGTGAAGCAGTAAGTAGAGGACACAAATGATAGCCAGGATTTGTTAAATAATAAAGGGGGATGCTCACTGTCAGCTGAACCTACCACCTTGTCACTTTCATTGGGATCCACTAGTCCTCTTGGATCCTGGCTGACAGATTTCTGTAATAAATAAAGCATGCTGTATCAGGAACTGAAAGCAACATATACACACATGCATATGAGCTCACACATGCAGACCACTCCTTGACCCATGAAAAAAGTCTAAGGCAGTTCATAAATCGTTATGGGGTGTGAAGACTGTAGATACTTCCAGGGAAGTCAGGTCTTATCAGAAGCCATCATCCTGACAAAATCTGTGACTATCCCCTAGCATGTCCTGATACAAGACTTTCAAACATATTACACTTCAGAGCTTTCAGGCAGATAGTATTTCTACCGGAATCTCATCAGAATCAGTTTTGAAAGATGGACTGCATAGTTACTGTGGGAATAGAGTAGGAAAATTTCAGACCCTGCTCCCCAATCTGAGATCCTCTCTGTAATACTGGGGAATCATAGACTAAAAACTACTCTGATCACAGCTGTGCAGTCATCCAAAAAAAAAAAAAAAAAAACTATTGACAAAGGCTGATTTTAAACTGCAGATTTGATCATGTTGGTGCGATTATCTCCTAGCTCCTAGTGTAAAGAGCTCTACCATGAGACTTTGCAGGTAAGTGTGGATTTGACTGATCTGGGAGGGTTTGAAATAGTTTTGCTTTATTTTCCACTGCCTTGGTTAACTGTCAGTTCAGAGTCCTCAAACCTCAGTGAAACCATCATTGTGTCTGTGCCCTCAAAGCTAGGACCAGAACTAGGGTGATGCGAGTAAGACTTTAATTTCAAAAGCAGAATTTATATGACAGAAGAACCTTAATAGTTACAATGACTAACCAGCTGAACCATTTCTGGGCATATACCCATTTAAACCCTACCATAGAGATAAACCCTCCTACTTGGACATCAATCTTTATGGTAACACCATTCATAATAGCCATAAGATGGAATCAGCCTAGATTTTCACCAACAGATGAATGGATAATGAAAATGTGGTATGTGTACATTTATTCAGCCATAAAGAAAAATGAAATCGTGAAATTGACAGGAGGGTAGATGGATCTGGAAATTATTACATTAGGTGAGAAGACTCAGAAAGACAAATAACTCATGTTGGTCTCATCTGCGGATTCTAGCTTTTAACTTTGTGTATATGTGGGTAAGGGTGGGAGTCCAGATAACAGAATGAGAGAGAGAGAGAGAGAGAGAGAGAGAGAGAACCATGAGAGAAGACAGGGGTTTAAGGAAGGGTATGGAGGAGAGGGTAATTGAACACATGTAACATGAACGTGGAAAGGAGACCTCTGGGGATAGAAGGATTTAAGTGGGGTAGGGGGCCAAAGGTGAAAAACAGAGCAAGAAGATCAACAAAACAATGTATAAAGATGCCATTGCTTAACCCAGGACTATATATTCTAACTAAAAGGAAAATCTTAAGAACCAGTTGTCAAGAATTTATTAGAAAGTTCCAAGATTTTAAACAAAGGCAAGAGCTGCTCCAGGAGTGCATGGATCTCTCCTCTTTTGCCCAGCAGGCCATGAGCACGTCCACACTAGAGCAGTAGAGCTGTACTAGAGTGATCGACCACTACTTCAACTCAAGAGATGTGTGATATTATTAATGGACCATTTAAGGAACTAACAATGATTAAATGAAGTCAAAATGATTAATGAAACAGATGTAGACTACTGCAACAGAAGGGGACAATGACATACCAGTGTGATGTAGTGGGGACTTGAAAAGCTGGATGGAAGACTTTCCAAGGACTCTGAAGCAGTCTGTGGATGAAAAGATGTTATTAACATGCAGTTAGAACTCAAGAAAGGATGACTCTTACACAGACCACAGAATATATTTCCTGATATCCTCCTAGTAAATGCATAGTGAAAGAGAAAGAGGACCCTTTCTTAGACTGCTGCCCTACAGCAGATGAGTATATTTAAGGTCTATCCTGTAAAGCGAACATGTGTAGGAAAAGCCTGGGAGATTCCTCAAATACTGGACTAGGAGGAGTGACTACTGGATCTTCAGAAGGTCTAACTGTTGGTATCCTGAAAGGCAGTGGCCACCTGCTTTCCTTTGAACCTAGAAGACCTTTGGGAACTCTGAAACTGCCTGTCAAAGCACAGGTGTGCTTGACTGAGGCTCTCCTTTTTGGTGTGCTTTCTGTTAACACAGAGGAGACAGTCAAGCAACTAGAAAGCATGTTGCAGTGGAAGCAGGACCTTGGAGAGGTATTGCCTGCTGGAGAGAAAAAGCCAGGCATCATTAATATAAGGTGTGTGTGTGTGTGTGTGTGTGTGTGTGTGTGTGTGTATTTATAACCCCACCTACTTCTCTAAACAGCACTTTTGCTGAGGATTGGCCTTCCATTTGAAGTTACTGTGTCACAAAACCTTAACTAAACAATTATTCATACAATTCTATTTCATGCAATATTAAACCCTAAAAATGAGATCTGGGAGCCCAACCCTTCCCGTAAACTGTAACACTCTATCGCAGCACACATGCTGTCAGTGTTAAATTGAATTATTCTGACAGTTAAGAGGTATTTATCAAACCCTCTCCTTTTAATGTTCCTTATTTAATGCCAAAGGTCATTACATTAAGGAGTTTGTGATGTTTTGTTTTGTTTGTTTTGGAGTCTCATGTAGCTGAAGCTGGCTTTGATCTCTTGATCCTCCAGCTCTTCTTGAGACCACCATGTCTGACTTGAGCTTGCAGTCTTAACATGTAACAGATATTACCACCTATATTTGAAACCCTGCCTGGCTGGCTTCTCTGACAATTTTCCCCCATCCTGTGATTCAGGTACCTTCACTTGATTCTTGGCTCTTGGAGTGCACCTAATTTACACATTAATTTAAGGAAATTGTAATTAGGAAAGTAACTGCAATAACACATGAGACATAGCAGATAATTAACATATGCTGATTGCTAAATAGACACCAAACATCTTACTACATTGACTAGTTTCTCACTTAAGCTTTGAGGCAACTATGTGAAATTGATAATATTATCATGCATTTCATACCAGAAAATCCCCGTGAACACTGAAAAAAAAGCCACATAACATTTTCTATTCATAAGAGAAGACAATAAAGACTTGTGTTAATCATCTCAGCATTACCACTGACATAACAAGAGGCACAGATGGATAAATATGATAGATGCAAACCATCTTATAACAAAAGGCAGATGCATTATCTATGATTAAATGCTCCAGTCAAGTTCAGTAGAAGCTTTCCTCTCAATGTCCTGAATGTGTCATGGGGGCAGGAAAGAGGCACCCTTCAGTATTACATGGGACATGGATTCATGGAAAGCAGAGTGTACGGGCACAGTGTCCAGCACATCTGGAACTGTATAACTGGGCTACCAGCAAACCCCCAGATATCCAGATTTTAAAATACTGGTATCAGTCTATTTTCATTAGTTCTTTTATCTAGAAATATATAGTTTTAAATATGAGGATCTTGAGACTGAATTGATGGTACAGTGGTTAAGAGCCCTTCACTGCTTTTGCAGAGGACACAGGGTTCAATTCCTAGCACCCACTTGATGGCTCACAATCATCTGCAGCTCCATTTCCAGGGATCTGCTACTCTCTTCTGGTCTGCTCCTGCACTACACACACACACATACACATAATAAATTTAAAGTCTGAAGTTCTCGACCCTTCCTTTGAGGCTTGGGTCCTAATTCACATTTATGTTATTTCATTCCTATAATCCTGTTAAGGATAATGCTTTCCTTACCATTACTTAACTCTAAAAACAGGGAATGCCTGGCCAGGTGTGATGGTGCCACACGGCTATAATTCTGGGACTCGCGAAGCTAAGGAAAGAGACCGTCTTGAATTTGAGACCAGCCTGGGCTACATATTTTCCACTTGACATTTGAGTCTTGTAGAATTTGTTATTGAATTACTAAGTGATGATTTTTTCCTATATCTTTCTGTTGTTTATTTCTAAAATATTATTATCTCAAGAACATGTTTTATGTAATTTTATTCTCCTGAATTTAATTCAATTTGTTGTATATTTTAGAATATGATTTACATTTGTTCATTTTTTTCAGGAGTGCACAAGAAAATATTCTATTTAGTCATTATGTTCTATTCTGAAATAGTCTTGGTTAAATGATGAAGTTCTTCCCACCTCCTGTCTCGACTTATAGAGTGGGAGCTTCTCTTGTATAACACACCTCAACAATGGCTCTAAACATCTCCTACCTCACTTAGTTTAGAAAGTGTTCCAATTTGGAAACACATATGGGGCCAGCAAAATGGCTCAGCATGTACAAAAAGCACTTGTCACAGAAGCCAGACCACCTGAGTTTGATCCATAAATGTGGAAGGAGAGAACTGACTCCACAAACTTGTCCTCTGACCTAAATGCATGCATACCATACACACACATACAAATAATAATAATAGCTATTGTTATTAATACAAACAAAATGAAATACCTCACCAATAAGAAATGCATATAAACATACATTAACTGTTGCAAATGAAAGTATCTCACATGTACAGGGTGGATATCTGTCAAGATTGGCTCAGTTCTTGACTGGTGCTCATTAGCAAAATATCCTTTATTCTCTACTCCCCTTATTTCTCTAGGAGAGCTGTCAAGAGAGAAAATTGAACAGGACACAAGCTATAGTATAAGATATAGTAAAATGGTTAAAATTGAATCACATAAAATATTTTTAAAATGAGGATACTTAGGCTGTTCCTTGTAACAATTCAATTTCAGTGTCTTAGGGAAAAAACCTCTGAAAGAGCTGAACATGGTCTCAGTATGCTGCTAGGTTTGGGAACTACTTAGATAAGCATGTGGATAAGAGCAAGCATGCAATGGTGTAATTTAGTGCTATTTTACCTGGTCTTCAGTAAGAGATATGTACTACCCCCCCCACACACACAATGGTATGCTGTAAGGCCACAAAGTTTTTATGTTCTTAGTAACTAGTAGCAGTCTCCTTTGACATGGAACATTCACGCTTACCTCTGAACTTGCTTCAACTTAATGCATTTCTGGTAACGAATTAATAATATGATGAGCCCAACGCCAATCACAATCATGACAACCACAACCACCATGACTGAAACACCTGCAACATTAGCAAAGGGGGCTTCAGCCAGGGCGTGGACTTCGGGACAGTAGAATACAAATATTCAAAGGAACTGTTGCGATCCTATGTCTTTCCCAGGGGACTTTGATCATCCTTTCCCCAGACTTTCAACAAAGGATAAAATGTCAAAGTACAACACAAATTATAATCTGTATTAGCAATTGACAGTCAGCCCCAAGAATCCATGATACTTAAAGAAAGCTACAGTCAGCAAGAAAAGCTTTGTTAGTTATTATCTAACTACAGAAAAGACTCTGCTGTGTTGTAGAGTTTTAGAAGTCGCAAGCCACAGCTGGCTAGAAGAAGACATGTTCATTCTAAAGGGCAAATGCAGCATGGGTCTCCAAACGCACAAAACAGTAAACAGGACCACAGGAATACAAGTAGAAACACAAATGTGCCAGATGAAAGAAATCTTTCTTGCTGGTTG
This sequence comes from Eospalax fontanierii, assembly GCA_035773235.1. Taxonomy (NCBI): domain Eukaryota; kingdom Metazoa; phylum Chordata; class Mammalia; order Rodentia; family Spalacidae; genus Eospalax; species Eospalax fontanierii. The sequence goes on along the minus strand of CM069542.1, from coordinate 52,261,526 downwards.
GGTGGACCTTTAATATATATGAGCCTGAGTATATTCTAGAATGCTTACTGGTCAGATTTATGGCGTCTCCCCAGTCTGTAATTATGTGTCCTTCTTCACACTGGCACTCAGGCTCTTGGTCATCAACCTGGAAGAGCAGTTAATCATATAACAGACAGAAGGTATGTTTATCAACTCATTTGGGTTAATGTTAGTTTTATGTTTAATTCACAAGTCCATAAAACATACCTTATAAATATTCAGTATTTGAAAGAATGTCTGGATAAATTTAAATGAAACCTGGGTTGAGGAAACATTCTTCCAAAGACAAACTGATAGTATTGAACAGTGTTGAGCTGGAAACAAATTTAGAACTTGTATGTTTGTCCCCAAAGCTTTAGACTATTTTGGCATTATCTATGTGTAATAATGTCTGGCTTTTTAAATTTTATTGATTATACATAAAATATATGTAAAATATATTGTTGCTTAAAATAACCAGCATACTTACACACAAGCTGAAAAGGTTTATGTAAATAAAACAGATACTACTTTAAAAGGCAATAAAATCTTACAGAATTTTCATCACACTGAGAAGCACAGCTGGTTGCATTATAGGCCTTTTCCATCTGCATGCATTCTCCATTGCTGCATACCTGGGAGAAAAGTACCCGACATGAATTAGTATGACATGATTTATGAGACATGCAATTTCACACCATGACCTGTGAAAATATACATTCCATTCTGTGTAGCTTGGTTGCAACTATGTCTTTCCTTCTATTGTGAAATTCTTCATGTGGGATCATCTGTGGGTGGAAATCCTCTACACATAACAGTTGTATATGTAAATGCTATATGTAAACTCGGTCGTTAAATATTTGTCCTTATCAGTCCTTTAAAAAGGTGTTAATGCACCGAAATTCTGCAATTATTGTTGCAAATTCCTAGTTCTATAATGTTTTGAATTGATAGAATGATCTAAGCTTTCAAAATCATGATTGTTGTTTATTTTAAATATCCAGAGACCTTATTTATGCTGAATATTTTCATTGACTTGAAATGTTTACTTGTAAAAATAATTGTTGCTCACTATTCAATGTATTGTAATACTTTCATAATAAGCATATAGATAATAATTAGAATTTTTCTCAAAAATTTTCTATTGTTGCTTATAACCAATTCTCTAATATCCAATCTTTGCATTTTAATTTTTTAATTACAATTCATTTCTCCATTGGCTGTGTAGTATATTGGCTATATTTCTCTAGAAAATAAATGACTTCAACAAATGGGACTTCAACTAGAGCTGTGACTTCAGGACAGTAGAATTGTTACTGTGTGTTTCTCTTAGGCATGAGGTGTGTGAGCATATCATTTGGTCCCTTTCTTACATGAGAAACATCTTAAATCTTAGCCAAAATATGAATTTAAGTTCATGCTAATAAAGGAAGAATCATATAACACCATGAAACGCAAAGGAACAGTGTGTCCTTCAATAGGTAGGCCAAGGGACAGACGGCAGCACATCCAAAAAGTTGAATATTATTCAGTAGCGGAAGGTTACAAGCTAACAAGTCATGAAAATACACAGAGGAAACAATACATTTTACTAAGTGTGAGGAGCCAGTCTGGGGGACTGTGTGACGCTGATCCCAACTGTCCGGTATTATGGAGACTGAAGAACAGAAAAAGAGAAAATGTCAGTGACTTAGAAAGAAGAATGGGCGAGCGGGCGGAGCGCAGGATCTTTTCAGGAGTGTGAATCATTTCCGTATTTCTGTTGCATCGTAATGCTCTGTTAAATCTCATGCATAGAATTCTCATGTACAATCTTTAGATGTCTGAATCCAGGCCAATTGCTAACAACTGCATAAATACGATTGAACAAATAAAATAACCTAGAAGTGCGTGCCTACACTGCAGTCAAATCAATCAGAAAATAAGCTGCTAGATGTCTATTTTAAGACACCAATTAAACATATTTATAACAATTATGTATCATTTAGTCCAATTAAAATTAAGCAAGCATAGTATCGTAGTGTAATTGCTATCCTGTGCCTCAATAATTTACAGAAGAAGCCATCTTTTTTTCTGTTTTCGCATATGCAATCCCCTCTGGAACCTATTACAGCAGACAGTGAAATGTGGACAGCCAAATCAAGACGTTTTAATTAGAGTTTTCTTCTTACCATTCCTTCTCCACATTTTGTTCCAGAATTAACCAGGCCAATATCCTTCGAATTATGATACAGAAACATGGTTTTGCACTTGACAGTGCCATTCTGCTTTTGGTTTTTAAGACTATAGGCTTTGTCTTCTCCAAAGAGTAGCGAGTGCTGGCCTCCAGTGCAGTATAACTTTCCGCACTTGACATCTCTGAAAGAAAGGCAGAGTTCCCGGACTTAAGACCAGTGACCAAAGCACGCTTTTGGAGATGAGGCTGCCAGCCCATCCACCTTTTCTAAACCCAGTTTTCCAGCAGATCCAAGCTGTCACAGTAGTCTGAGTACACCACTAAGCATTTAAAGCTCTGATCCTGGGAACTGCTATGAATAAAGTTTGCATAACAACTGCTTAAAGTCTTCTCATTGATTCTCAAAAACCAGTATTTCTTAATGTTCAGAAACAGTATTTATTAGTAATTTGCATTGGCCTAGCTTCCATGGGCACACTGACAGTGCCCGCTTGCTCTTAGTGCATGGAGCACATTGGCTGAGTCTCCTAAGCCTGTGAGTTGTTACCCTTGCAACTCCCACTGTACAGTCGGGACAGCCACTGAAAGAAAAGCAACTGAAAGGGAAGGGCGGTGTCAGTCCAGTTTCCTCAGGTGTATGTACAAGAAAAGACACACTTGACCGTAGGTTTTCGTGATTGTTCTTTTCAGTCAGGTTCGTTACATGTAGAAGGCCACGCAGAATGCCGGCCGACACCTGTAAGCCCAGCTTAGGTCTTGCTATCTCAGGTCAAATCTCACTTCCGAAGTCTCCCATCCTCTACTCTTTATCTATACCTTTCCTTTTAGGCCTTCACTTCCCGCCTTCACCCACGCCCCTTAAATGTATTTCCTTTCCTCTTACGTATGTAGCCAAGTCTCCCGCTTCGGGTAGTAGCCTCGTCCCCCTTCTTTCCGCTCCAGCCGTCCTTGCATTCCGTGGCCTTCAGCTCATACCCACAGTATGTAAATACCAGTCAGAGGAGTCAGGGATCTGTTCTCCCCCTTCCTGTTCTACCCTCCTAATTTCTCAGAAGAAGAGAGCAGCCATCAAAACAGGAGCCTTTCTGATTTTTCAAAACAGTTTCAGAGAGAGCTGTTTTTCACAGGGCACTTACTTCTCTTCACAGGGAACAAATTTGTTTTCCTTCTTTCTGCAATATCCAAATTTGCTTCCTTTTTTATTCATCTTATAGCAGAGATTGGAACCTTCTTGTGCTCCTGAGGTGCAAAATTACATGATAAAGAAAACAGTGAATACATAAGAATCATAAGGTGCCTTAATTTCCAATGCAGTTGAAAATTCTGAATCATACCATGCAATTGTGTAGTTAAATAGCATCAGTAAACGATGAAAAATGATTCCACAGAGTCAGGAGAATACTTTAAGTAGGAAAAGAGGTACTCAAAATCAATAACGGTACAGTGACTCACATACAGAGCTAATCAATTAATATTGGAGGTAAGATCCATGTAAATATGGTGGGTGAAACATTTGGAAGAATGTCACAAATTATATTATTTCCAAGTGTCCTAAATTCTTACATGATAACAGAGAAATATAGGCTATAGTCTTTCTAAGTCATCCTTTGTAACTGTCTCTTACCATCACTGAACAATTCCGAGCACTGATCACCCCGAGTGGGGCATTGCCCCATAAAACAGTAGCCTTCTCCATTCTTGCAAGGAAACCCATTGGCTTGGAAATGGTCCTTAGGACACTCAGGTGAGTACCCAGAACACACTTCAGGAATGTCACATTCATCTTTCGCTGGTCTGCATGTAGTCCCTACTTTCTTTATCTGTTGACGAGAAACAAAGTTCAGGATCTTTAACACAGGAGTTGGTAAGCATAAGAAGGTAAGCAGAAAATTGACTCAATTTATCTAGACAAACCTGTAAGGATAGATTACAACTTCCTTCCACTTGACACTAAGATTTGTTATCTATTGTAAATGTAATGGCTTTTATGTAATTTTAGGGATGACTAGATGGTGTTTTGGAACACAATAACCCTGGGAAGAGTTGAAATGGACATAAAAGACTAAAATGCGCCAATGTTCTCACTTAGTTCTTCTGTCCTTTGCTTTAGTGGATCACCTACTGATCCCACACACATCTGGGAAAGCGTTGCCAATCACAAGGAATCTCCATCACCATCACATCACTTCAAACTCCTCCAAAAATCCTGAAAAACCTCTGCCTCTGATTGCTCAGTGGGTTGCATCAAGGTCTTTCAAGTGTTAATAGACACTTAAGTATGCTAGTGTTTAGATGGAGTCATCTGGGTTTCTGATTGCTTTTTCCAGGATTTATTCTCCATTCACTAGCTGCTACCACTGTATTTCAAATATCTAGGTATCTAGGTATCCTTGTTAGTTCACTGTTGTCGGGATATCAATTTCCCTCCCAGGTAGAGTTAAATAGATTGGTGCTTGATTTAGACATGGGGCAATACTAGTGTTTTGCTATTTCACATACCTAAATGGAAAACCCAGAAACCCTCTAGAGCCCAGGGTCTCACCTGACAAGATTCACAGCAGTCTCCTTCTGCGCATTCGAACCCTGGCTTTAATACACATTTGTGTGCGTCACAGCAAGGATTGGTGCACTCCTGGCAGGAATCAAAATGTAGACATCAAAGTGGGTTTGAGCATAGGCTTGATTCAATGAGTTAACTACTTGTACTTCTGTGTCGTTTCTTAAGAGTGCCATAGAAATGTGTGATCCTCAACTTTGGCATGTAGCTCACAGATTACTCTGAGTAGCTGGTGTTTGGGACTTGGGCTGTATTGCCCTCCCTTCTGACTGTTCAATACCATGCAGCTCATGAGCATTCATTTGAAAGTATTGAGTATAAAGTCCGTGACCTTCCAGTCTTCCAATGATTCTTACTCTCTGAACAGTTCTTCCTACTGCTTCCTTGATTGATGTGAGATAATATAATTTCTAAAGATCTGATCTTACCACTGACTCAAGATGCCATGAATTTCAAGCTGAATTTTGTTTTCTCTTAATGCATTATTATATCATATCATCAGGAAAGTCACTTAGGTGTTCAATGTCCTTGAGCAAAAATAAAATTTCAGAGGCAACTGTCTGCATCAGATCAGGTAAGGTCTTCATATATCGGAAGGGAGCTGAAGAACCTTTGCAAAGGATTCCCTGGGACCAGGGGAGCAGCTCCCAAAGCCAGGAGCCTCTTCACATTTAATCTGAGACATTTGAAGATTAGTTCTCATGTTCTCTGGACAGGTCAGCCCCACCCTGACTGCTGTCCTCGGAATACTTTTAAACTGTGATGTATCTAGAGCTAATAAAGGAAAAGGGTCCTCAGACTGCAGTATCAGCTGAACCTGCAGCTTGATAAAAATGCAAAATTGCAGCTGCACCGGAGACCTGCTAGACTTCCTGTTTTAACAACGTCCCCAGTGATTTATATGGCCTTGTTAATTTGAGTAGTAAACGGTGAAGACATATATTTGATGAGCTTCTCAAAGAAAATGCTTCCAAAAGCAGATTAAGAATTACTTTAAAATTTGCTCCCCAGACTTTTCTAAACGTGAATAAGCATATAAAAAGTTTGAAGACTTTCCCCCCTCTATTAAGAGAGTTTTCTAATAATTAGAACTATCCAACTGTTATATAGGCAAGCCTCCTGAGACTCTAAGCAAACTCAGTTGACTGACTATGAGATGTTTTGTACAATGGCTACTTCCTATTCTGCCCGATCAGATGTCATGACATTCAAGGGTCCCTTCTCACAAGACAAGCCAGTTAATGTAGAAGACAGGCAAATTCAATGCAACTGATTTCCAGCAGGACCTTTATAGATGATTCAAGACTTCCTGAGAAGCCTTGAAATGAGATAGTTTTCTGAAACTCTTCTAGTAATGCGATGGCTCCTGTGAGGAGAGGCTCCATCCCTGCTGAGACTCCAGCTGAGCACCAGCTTTGGGATTCAAACACCAACACATCCTTTGCAAATACCTGAATAGGTCCACAGTCACACTCTTCTCCTTCGTCCACCTTCTTGTTCCCACAAAACGGGTAATCACTAAAATCTTCAGGCAGAGGGTTATTGAGTATGCACGCTGGTTTGTGGTCCTTCAGGTATTGATGGTACTGGGTTTGGCTGCATTTACTGAATTTCATTGCAGGAATACTAGAGATGGGGTGAGGTGAAAATAAAGCTGTATCATGTGAATGTATCATAGTAGGGTAATTGTACAAGTTTTACCAGGAACTGAGAAAGGTTAGATTCCAGTGAGAGCAGAGCCAGTCGGGTACCTTATTATTGGAAATGTCTTCCAGAAGCACGCCAAATGTATATTGTGTCAGTGAAAACACTGGCTGTTTGTTCTTCAACAAATCTTTCCTGAAGCCCACAGCTGCTGGATTGTTATCAGTGCTGGCTATTCCTATTACCCCTCTAGTACGGCCTTCTTAAAATATGTAATATAAAATAACATAAATCTGTGCTCAATATCTCAGAAAGATTGCAAACTTCTCAATGCAAGAAGTAAATCATGTTGAATTCTTTATATTGAGAAACACTGGCTATCCACTCTACAAGTACTTATGGAGAACCTAACATGCATCTGGGACTTCTCTAGAGATTGCACTATAAAATAGACCAAAACAGACAGACACAGTCACTGATCTCACAGGGCTTATACTCGAATGGAAAAGTAATCTAATAAACAAATTCAGTGTTTAAATACGGAATGTACTAGGTAGTGATAAATATTATATAGAACCAAAATGGAGATGGAAAATGCTGAATGATGTGTATAAAGTAACAGGATGGAAGAGTTGGACCAGGCAGCCAGGCAAGACTGCTAAGTTTAACATTTGAGCAAAATTTGTAAGGAAATTAGAGTTCATAGAGAAGATAGTAACATAGAATCTATTTTTCCTCTAAGCCTCTTGGCAGAGATTGGTACTAAATGATCACAGTGTACTTTTGTAATATGTGCAGCTGACATTTCAGAATCTCTTCCATTGTCTCACTAAAAAGAGATATGACCAGTTGATAATATTTAGTCCTAACAGGGAGACTTCACCATCTTTCCTGGTTTTGTATCACACCTTCTAGAAAGTTCCAGCGAATAACAATGTAGCTCTAAAAATAACAGAATCATCACGACAAGTATTCCTAAAATATTTAAACACAATCTCTGAATTATTGGAGCCTCACCTTCCTTCATCGTCCATGACACATTTTCCCAAAGGACATCTGCATGGGAACTCATCATGTTGCATTCCAAGATTATGCCCCAACTGATGAGCTATTCTGTTCCCAACTATATTCACATCCGGTAGAAGATCCTGATGAGAAAGTGTTCATTAGAGATATCTCAAAGAGACTCCAATGGAGTACATAGATAACATCTGAAACTAGTGGTATAAAGGTCCACTTTCCAGCTCCTAATCAGCAAGTACCTATTTGTGAAGCAATGGACTTAATTTTTCTCTCCTCCAAGCCTCAGCTTCTTAACTGTAATTTATAATGCAGTTGGGAAAATGACTTTTTATGTATTTCTAACTTTGTAGTTTTGCTGTTTTTTGGTGTGCAGTATAGTCAAATTCATTGTATTGGCATGGACTCATTTATACAAATATGTAATAATTATTAACTAACATTACTATGACTGAAAGCTGCATCCCTCCAAAACGTATATTTTGAAGCCTAAACCTCAAGGATTGGAGGTAAAGTCCCCACTAGTGGTATCAGAGTTCTAGTAAAAGAGGCTCAAGGGAGGCTTTTCTCCATCCTACCACATGAGGACTCTGACTTTAAGTCAGAAAGTGGAGCCTCATCTGACACAAATGTCCCAGAGCTTTGTTCTTGTGTTTTTCAACTTGTAGAACTGTGAGAAATGCATTTCTGTCATTTATAAACCACTCCATTTCTGGCATTTCGTTGCATCAGCCTAAATGGACTCAGACAAATGTCTCACACAATTCCACAAATGTTATTCTCTTACATTGTGTCATAATACTATGTAATCTTGTGGAGAGAGTTTCTGTTGTGAGAAACATCTGAGGGTCAGAGATATACATTCATGGCAGAATTGGTTGTCAACTTGCCTCATAGATTTATTTCATACTTTGATCTGCATAAGTATAGAAACAAAACCCAAAGAGAGCTAGACCACCCAGTTACGTATGACAAAACAAATATAACACTTCTAATTTGCTTTCATTGTACTCAGATGTTTCTTGGTGTGGCTAAAATATTGTAAATGAAATAATAACGTCCTCTACACACAAATCTGGTGTTACTCAGATACCAAAGTCAAATGTATAGTCCTAAAAGTAACTGTATAATTAATCACGCATGCAGTCATTTTAGTAAGTTCTAGCTGGGGTCTTAAGCTGGAGACAGTGTCAACAGAAACAAATACCAAGAATTAAACACTAACCTTCATGTTTTCCATGATCCCTCAGTTAATCAGCATCTAAAGGGATCTTTAAGACTTGGGAAAAGTCAGATAAACAAGGAAGAACAACAGTTCACAGGTCCTCTGTGTCCAGAACACGATTTGGAGGTCTGTGTTGCTGTGACACATTAAGTGGCTTTTGCACTTGTGTTGTATCAAACCCCAAACTGCTTATAAAGCAATTTATGTTTTATTTATCAACTTATATGGTCTTTATTATTCTTTTGTAGTCTTTAGGACTCTTCTCATTTAAAAAGGAAGTGTAAGTCTCCTCATGAAATATTTTTGGAATATATGACCAAGACAATTTGGTTTCTCAGTGCAATACAGATAACTATAGAAATATAATTCTGATTTTTGATTAAATATTATAAGTAAAACACAGCTCACCTTCACAACACTGGCTGAACTAAGAGGCAGGCACATTCCCCCTGGATAGCTAATCCCTTGGGCATATGTGTAGAGCCACTTCCCACTGTAAACAAGATGCAAGAACATGTATTCACCTGACTAAGCAGTTTAATTAACACCACATTCAAATTGCAGTGAACCAATGCAATAGCAATGCCTTTACACTGGAAAGTGTTCTCCCATTTTTAGAGGTAATGGGCATGAGGATACCTGGAGTTGATGTTGGGCTCATTTAAAACAGTTTAACCCCACTGAAAAAGGCAATGTGGTCTTGTGATGCAATGGGGGAAAAAAAGAAAGAGAAAAACAACATATGTTCTAAGAGAAACAAAATGAAAAAGGAAGAACCACGTTTTTCATGATTCCAGTCCACCTTGTACTCAGCTCTGTATAAAACAATTTAAATGACAAAAGACCAAACAGCAAACGAAAACCACAACAAAATAATGAATTAAACTTTTCAGTGTGCAGGATAGAAATTTAGTGAATGCAATTAGAATCATGATTAATTAGTGAGAGATGAAACCACTTAAAATTTTAATCAATTTTAGAAGCTTTTAAACGTTTGATAGTTATAATCAAACATTTAAAAGAATTCTTGTGTGAAAAGAGGTCTTCTCTCATATTCTCTAGAAGGATAAACGTCGATATCTATGTACTAAGGATGAAAATTTCATTTGAGTCAAGAGGAATTTTTAGAGATGGGCCATTGGAAATGGCACTATGATGGACTGAAAGACAACTCCTAGACAAACAAAATTCAAATACAAGAAAGGAGTAGCTGAAATAACTCTTCACGGTCTGTCTTTTTATTAAGATACATTCTATTTCTTTTACTAATAAAATGTTTATATTCCTACATCTAAATGTCAATATTTGACTATGCTTCTTAGAGGAGCTTGGCATTCTGGATTTCCCAGTCTCTGAAGATTTTGGAATTAGATGACAAAATGGAGGTGAAAAACCAAGGAATAACACTTTAGAGACAGACTTCCCTGCAATCATTTCAGTGTAACAGTGACACTGTGAAAATGCCGCATGCAAAATTTCGCCACTTAAGTATAGGAGGTAAGGGATATCATAACCTAATATCTAAGCCATCTGCAAACAACTTATTGATATGAAAAGTTACTGGTCAGAATAAGGAAAATTCTATTACAGTAAAACATTGTTCACATATACTCATTTGAATAGTACTGGGCATTTTCTTAAGCATTGAAAAATTCACATACATCCCATTGAGATGATCAGTAAGTGAAGGCACTGGCTGTCAAGTTTGACAGTCTGAGTTAGATCCCTGGGACCCACATGGTGGAAGGAGAGAACCAATTCCCACAAGTTGCCCTTCGATCTTCCCAAGTATACTGTGGCTCATTCAAACTCACACACACATCTACCCCCCCACACAAAGAATAGCAAATAAATGCTAAAAAACAAAACTTTACTACAAATGTGAGGCTTTGACTTACCCATTAGGAAATTTCTGATGATATTTTACTAAGTCATCCCATGACTTTTGGTTATCACAGGGCAGGAATAGCTAAGCCTAATCTAAACCCATTTGCTTTAAAAGTTTTCACATTGCGTATTTGTTCTGCTTTCTTCTTTTCTTTCTATTTTGTGTGTTCAAATGTGTGAGTTATATGTACATGTGTATGTATACATGTGTGTGCCCATTCATGAGCATGAAAGGGCAGAAGAAATTGTCTGCTGTATCACTCTCTGCCTTATTCCCTTGAGACAGGGGCTTTCACTGAACCTGAAGGTAGGCTGGTGGCCCGCGGGCCCCAATGATCCTCCTCTCTGCCCGTGTCACAGTGCTGATGTTACAGGGCCAGGCGTGGCCATGCCTGGCTTTTACATGGGTACTCGGGATCCAAATTCATGTCTTCAAGTTTGGCAGCATGTCCTCTTACCCACTTAACAGTCTCCTAAGTCTGCTTTCTTTTAGAATAATCCACCTAAACTATGAAACAAAAATGGAGTACTCACATACCTCAGTAAGACAACGTGATCAAAATTCTTTCTCTTTTTAAGGACTGTTTCTTGCCAGGTTGAAAAACGCAGTAAGGTAGTTTCTATACTTAAATCTGCTTCTATTTTATCTCCAGTTGTCCACACTTCAATGCCAGCCAATGACACATAAATGTTCAAGGTTTTGTAAATCTGTTCAAAGAGGTTATCACTCTTTACAAAGTCAAGTTGCCAGAAGAATCCTTTCTTATTATTATATCCCCTTGTATTGAAAAAATAACTTGAGTTTGTTAGGTGCATTTAAAAAAGGAGTGCAGCTCTTCTCTTACAACTTAATACTGAATCAGAATGCAGAATGTATTACGTAGAGCACTGGGTGAATTTTTGTGGCCAACAAGGAAATAAATATGTTAAAAATATCTTTGTAAAGATTTGGATTTCAGCCATATAAAGATAGCAACTGTAAGAATTAGTGAAGAGACTAGAAAATAATTTTAGCAAAGATAAAGAATGCCTTTTGTGGTGAACATTTTAGAAGGCAAGCAACAGTTATGGAAGAACATTGTTGGCTCAAAGGAAATTGCCCACATTGAAAGACAAAGTGCTAAAAGACGCAACCAAAGAGAAGAGCCAGTCCGGTGCTGTAGGAAGGAGTCAAAGTGGTCTTTGCATTCCATTGGCCCAGTGCTCCAATTTTCTTATTTGTGGGAAATAAATGAACATTTACTTGCACCTATAGCTACTCACAGATGCTTAAAGTAGTTAGTTAGCTCCAAAATGCACAGAGATAAATGCCCCTAAACTGTTGAATGAAATACCATTAGTCTAGATGGAACTCTCCTTCCATCATCTTCCTCTGGCACCTTTTGATGCTGGTACTACTAGAATTAATGCTCTATGATGGCACATAGCAAAAAATGTCATGCTGGTTTGGCATGGAAACCAGAATAACACTCTCACTACAATCTATTAAGATTCATCTAAATTTTAATGAACTACAACCTTTACAAAAACAAGTCGTGAGTTGTGTACGTCTTTCTCTGCTGAATCTTTGTGGTTTGTATTGTTTCAATATGAAGGTTCCTACCACAGTTCCCTCAGAAATCTGCCCTAAAATCTCCATGGTTTCTATTGTTTCAATAAAAGGTTCCCACCACAGCCCTTTCAGAAATCTACCCTAAAATCTCCATGGCATTTTCATGTTTAGGTTGATTCAAATTCTATCAAAGCTTACCATGTTAACAAAATTGACCATTCCCCAAATTCGTTTCCTTAGTTTGCTGTGAGGTTTACTATTTCTGTGGTACTGGAAATAAAAACATTATGTCAACATTCATTAATCACAGGTGTTGAGAAAAAAATCCAGTGAAATAACTTCATTTAGTATGAAAGGTTACAGAGAACTGTTCTTTGCAACAATGCAGAAAGACTTCTTTTCCTAGTCAGTTAAAAACTGGACAAATTATAAAGAGGTGATAAATTTTTGAATAAAACAACTAGACACAGGATGCTTTGGCTTAGACTATTTGAAAGTCTTTTCACATTATATTGTGTTATATTATAATATATTAATGTATTGCAGCAACTGGGTTAGTATTCTTCAGAACAAATTTCTTTTTAATTCCAAGGCTACAGCTACTAAAGCTCTACAGAAGCTATTATATTGCAAACAGCAGCAAATTTAGTGGCCCTGCTGTGTCCCTGAGGTAAAAAACAATTATGAAATACACAGTCAAAAAAGGTCTCAGAGTGAGGCATCTCAGGCAGAGGGACAGGAGACTGTTGCTGTGGCTTTTCTCCAAGAAAAAAGCTCAAAAAGCAAGGTCAACTTGACTGTTCTGGCTTTAGTTCTGTCCTTATAGCTGAGATCTGTTTTATCAGTTGAATATATTTAATAATAACAAAGCCTTCTGTAGCAGAGCATGCATGGGATTAAACATTCATGATAAAATTAAAAAATAAACATGGTAGTCTCTGAAGTTCTTGACAGTCCCCAGGGTCCTCTGAAGTAGTAGGGTGAACTGAACACCTCCTCATCTTCCCATCTTTTCCACCTTCTACTGACCATTTTCTCTTTAAGTTGCTTGTTAACATGTTTTCTATTATCCACATACTCCCCAGGGATTTCCTGTTGTTTCTGCTTCTTCCAGTTTCTCTTTAATTATAGAGGGCAAATATGTTTCACAGCAGGATTCAATATAGAGTAACTGAAATATCATTGGACAACTGACAGTTCTTAGATGACCCACCTCTCATACTATTGGCTGACTCTGTCTTATGAGGATTATCTAAGATAATTGACATTGCTTTTGTTAGGAAATTTTGATTTGGACACTTTATTTAACATATCTCTTACTAAATTTTTATAAAGATTTATTTATTTTATGTGTATGTATGTATGTGCCAGGCTGAATACATATATCACATATGTGCATATACCCACAGAGACCAGAGAGGGGCAGTGAGATTCTCTAGAACTGGAGTTACAAGGTGTTTATCACCCAACCTGGGCATTGGGAATTGAACCTAAGACTGCCCCAAGAGCAGGGAGTGCTCCTAACTGATGAGCCATTTCTCAGTTTTTATATTAAAATTTTTGCTTGGCACATTTGCCCCTGAACACTATATACGCCATCATGGCTGCCATGCCCATCTATGCATAGCATACGCTCAGGATCTATCTTCCCATGACTGACATTTTCCCTCCACCTGCTACAGGCAGACAGGAAGGTTTCCTCATCTTTTAGTCTTTGTGGAGCTTCTCAGTAATAGGACTGAAAAGCCCTTATGTCATGGGGACTATTGAGAAAAATTATCCCAGGCATCAGTCTTTTTCTTCCTAAGGATGTCTAATTCCTAAATATCTCATCTTCCTGTAGTCTCTCCCTTTCTCTCTCTTTCTCTCTCTCTCTCTCTCTCTCTCTCTCTCTCTCTCTCTCTCTCTCCTCCCCCCGTAACATAGGTAACCAAAACTTTGAATTTTTTGAATTTTACTTCCTATCCTGGTGGAGATTTTCTCCATAATTTTTAGCTTTTGGAAATTTTCAATATCTTTTTTAAGTTCAACTATAGATTGATGATCTATTTTCATCTTTTTTACACTGTTCAGCATTTCCATAAGTTTATACTGGGAAGATAAATTATATTTTGGATTAATCTGTTATATTGTCAAAGAACTCAGTCATTACTTACATACATCTGTTTTGGGAAGCTGAAAACAAGTTTTAACCTAGAATGGAACTCTAAATGTTTTCTTTCTTAGAATTGCAACTATAGTTTTAGAAATGAATGGAGACTAAAATGTTCACTTGAAAACTTACCACGTAATCATCAGTAACAATGAACAGTTCAATATACTTTTCTTTGTGGAAGCCCTGAAATTTTACAGAAAATTCAATGAAATATGTTGCCAGTTTAGTTGGAAAACAACCTAATGGTTTTATCATAAGAAATGTAATTATTATTGCTATTAGAAGGTGAAGAAAATGGATAATAATTCTATGAATTCTTACTTTAAATGCTATGACATTATTAAAGCATGTGGCTCATATATTCAATTTTGGTAATCTGAAGCAACATTCAATATTTGACTTTTTTCCTTTTAATTATTCAGCTTAAATAACAACTATAAATTATTACAAATTATGTTATTGGTATTGAGGGGTTCTTTGCTTTATATACAAGTTAAGTGGTTCATTACAAAGTTCATGTGACATTCCCCCATATTCTTGTGTATATAGACACTCACTCATGCATATGCATCTATACATCATGTATAGCTGAGAGTTAAGATTCAAAGATAAGAGTGTCATTATTCCTCCAGCTTCTCCCTGAGCCTCTCACCCTCTTAATTGGGTTGGAGTCTCAAGTCCAAAGAAACTTAGAAGCATTGCTAATTACAGGTCTTTTCTTCATAGAAAATACCCAAACCAGGAAATTCTTCTAAGTTTTCAGTTCTGTGGTACCTGTACATTCTCTGAAGATAAAGGCAAGGGTCATTGTTCAAAGATTTGATTAAGTCATTCTTTGCTGGACTGCATAATTGTTTATTCATTAAGTCATTCAACCCAGGCACACCTGTTAGGTATATGATAGGTTTTAGACACCCTCTGTCTAGACCATGAGCCTGGGAAGAAAAACACGAATGCAGCCTACCAGGGAACAGAAAGTGGAGGTTGAAGGGGATGGCATCTTACTGTGAAGAAGCCTAAAATACCAATGACTTTGCAACCATCTCACTGGAAACTGAACTTGTTATCATCCTTCATCATTACATTACTCGGTCTAATGACAGGGGAGAATTTTGTTTTTCCAGAGAAGCAAGGGAAGATAAGGAAAGATACCATCTAGAATCACTTGCAGGATATCACAAATTTTATTTTCCAGTCACTTAGACTGAATGCTGTCAGTCTAAATGTCTGTATGGAGACATTTCCTTTCCTTGAGATTAATGGAACAAACTGAAGAGAAGAAACACTTTATACACAGGCATATAAAGTTTGTGTTTCAGACCCTGGACATTGACATGCTCTTTGCTGAGTACAGTCTGCAATTCACTGGCTAGATGGACAGGCTTTTCCTTAAGCAATCATAAAGGAAATAAGTGTTTTTGCTGAAGTAAAGAGGATTTAAAGTACAGAACTCACTTTCATTTTGTGGTTTTCTGGATATTGAGAATCTATTGTAGCAGTTTTCTTGGTAAAATTGAGCCCTGCACAGGAAGAGTTGACAGCATAGGGCACCTTGGAATTGTATTTGAACACCAAATGCTCTCCCTCATCTGAGTATTTCACTGGCTCGATGAGATACCGCTGGTCGTTCACTCTGAAGAAACCCCTGTTGAAATTGTCACACAGTGTTACTCAAAGCTGCAGTTATCCTAGTCCATTCTGGGACATTACCTTTTTAAGAAAGGGAAGCTACAGCTGGGTGATTTATGAGACGACAGGCAACCTTTGACTGGATTAGTAATGGTTTCTGAAGATAAGTTTAAGCTGACTTTTCAGTCGTTTGACAGTAAGGCTTCTGCTTTGAGTATGATTAGAACAATAATTTATGCCTCAGAGATTTGCGTAAATTTGATGAATTTCTTTACCTATTATGCACTAATTGTGGGATAAGTTTCTGACAGTATAACAACTACTGTGAGAGGATGTCCTCGGAGAAGGGGTTCTGATCTTTGAAAATGCTAGAGCTGTAAGTAAAACTTCCTTTCTCCTCCACTCTCCATCCTCTTATATCTTTGTCCTTAAATTCATCTCTACAGAGAGTCCAAACTTTATCTCTGATGTATTGTTTTCTAGACACCAGAAACTGCCTGGGCCAGTAAAAAGAAAATGACTACAGCATTGTAGTGCCATAGGAACCCACACATCTCATAGTGAGAAGTCCCATTTTGGAATCACTTCTACTGCCCACAAGTTCGATGTTCTTAAACAAGTCTGTGATTTTCGCATCCTGACCGTGACATGACCATACATGCTAAGTGATGTTCAGGAATCCGTCAGCTCTACATCCTTTGATCATATACTCCAAGACTCATCTTGCTGAGGGTCATAAATTATATATTTTGTTGAGCATGAACATAAGTCCTAGGTTAGTGTTTACACTCTCTGCCAAAATTATATAGTACTCCTTTCCATTAATGTTTTCGTACTTATTAGGGTTTGTAAAAAAACAAATCAGATAAGTGGATGTCTTTCCAGTCTATAGTTCCATAAGGAATTTCACAAAATTCATAAAGGAAATAGGTAGGTGCTTTACCTTACCTCAGACCGTTACAAGTGCTGATACTGGCAGCAGAATCAAATTCATGTATGATGGATCCTTGGTAGAAACAGTGATCCTAAAACAGGAGAGTCTATTCAGGTAAGTATAAATATCAGTGCTGTAAAAATATGAATATTCAATTTATTTCCGTTTATAATAAATCAGCATTTTATAGTTAAGTAATATGCTTTTCTATGTGTTTATTCATGGCATTCATTTATGATATTTAAACCTTGTAATTAGATGATTACTCTATGTCAACCCATGCATAGATTCTTTCCTTACCAAATTGCCACTGATACTAGTTTCAAATGTGACCTTTTTTCTTATAAATATGAGTCCCTTAATAGACCTTCAAATCTTTGACAAACCAACTGTCTGTGCTAAGTACTGCCATTTCCCCAGTTGTGTGTGAAATGAAGTCAAGCTCGTGATGCTTCCTAAGATTAGGATTGCTCCACGCCTGTCCCCTCACGCCCTCCTTCCTTCCTCTCCACTTCCATCCGACTCGTATCTTTGTGACTTCTGCTTTGTGTTTTGCACAACAAATGCTCATCTCATTACTCTGGTCTGTCCCAAACCTGCCTTTGTCACCCTGTAGTTGACACTGTCCATGGCCCTGCAAGGATGTCACACTTTCACAGGGTAATGATCACTCACTACATAAAGAATTCGGTTTTCCTCTTGTCCTATTTTCTAAGACTACATGGAGATTTAGAGATCATAGACATTGACTGTTGCTTTAAATAGATGAAATAGACATTTTTTAAAAGGCTTTTAGTCAGACGAAGTAATAGGCTTGTTCAGAAGGCAAGTACTGGCAAGGGGAATAGGCTAAAAATAGATTCCATATCCATGAGAATAATATTAAGGATGAATACAAAGATCTATTTGAAGAATAAAGAGGCCTTAATGTTATTACATCAGAAGGGCTGGGCAGAGGCCATATGTTTAGATTTTTATCTCTTAAACTTAATTACAATCCTATCAGCATATCATATTTATCTGGGGTCCCGCATCACCCTTCTTCCCCTTACCCCCACCGGAGTACAGAGAAGCCAGCTTAGTAAAGAAAGATGCATTGCAATCAATGATTTGCTTGCTAGGATGTGATCTCCCACCTTTAAGGTTCAAAGGCTTCTGTTTTCAATTCTACCAGCATTCAGCTAATTCAGAGTTAGTGCTGCTGTAACATGTTTGCAACAGGTTTTAAAGCTGGGCTTAGGATTTAAAAGCATATCAGAAAATAGCAGTTGGAGAGAAAAAGCAAAGGGTCTTTTTTCAGGATACCGAGATCTGGGGATGCTTGGTGACCATATCTCCCTTCATGGTGTAGAATGTTTCACTGTAATTTGAGGCAAGGAGCTCCCTGAAAAACAGAGGAGAGATAATAAGATTTATTCATTCTAAAAATCTAAAAATCTAAAAAAAAGCATTGTGGTGGAGGAGCCTCAAAGCTGTCTTTAAATCCCAGCAATTTCCTCTCCTGCTAAAACTAGAAAAGCAACATCGAACACACTCGTATGAGAAAACTTCGCAAAAGCTGCATTTCATCACTGAATCAATGCACCGGAAAAGTCAACAAAGATTCTGACAACCTTAGCAAAGCAGAATGTTTTTTGAAACCCAAGAAAATAATTTCTAATAAACAAATGTACAAAGAAAGTTTTAGCCTAGCAATTCAGGGCTAGTTTAATATTTAAAACTAATAACTACAAATCACATTGAAGCCATTCCAATAAATTCTAGCTTCCAATGCGACCCTTTTGCTTATGAATGTGACACCTCACTCCATCTTCAAGTCTTGAGCAAACTTTCTAAGACAAAACAATCCCAACACACTTCTTATTTTTTCCTAAACTAATAAAGAGAGTCCATGATGTACCTTCAGGCATTCAATAAATAATCATAATATGAAACCTTTTGAGATGCCCGCCAGTCCATTTCAAATTGATTTAAAATTCGATAAAGCCCCAAATTAAATTTCAGCAGATTTGATGGTGATTCTAAATGTGCGCGGAAATACATCAAGACCTGGATCATGCTAATGTTTTAGTACACATACTTTATACAGATATTGGGGAAAATAGGACACAATACTGATAAAACACTCTAGAAAAATTCTCTATAAATATTAGCATAGTTCATACTGAGAATGTACACTGACTCATAAAATACTAATGAATTTACTTTCTTTAGACTAGATGGAACTCAAAGTACTCCCAAGAATCAAAATAGGAAATAATTTAGTAATTGAAGAGAGTATATAATCTTTAAGCTGTTGAAATGTGATGTTTATATTTGAAGAGAAGAATTCACATATAAATAAAAACCCGAAGAATTCACTTGATTTGCTGTTTATACAAAACCAGGTATACCATAGGCACCGACCCTGTAAGGTGTGAATCAAATCAGCACTTGTGTTGATCTGTACTGGGCATGGTGGTACATACGGGTATTCTTAGCACTAGGGAGGTGGAAGAAAGAGAATCATGAATTCAAAATCACCCTCTGCTACATGGTGAGTTTGAGGCCAACCTGGACTATAAGAGACCCTGCTGAAACAAAACAAAACATAACACCTTACCTTGATTTCAGAAGGTGAAGGATTAAAGTTTTTCTACCTATTTTAATTTCATACAGCAATTCTTCTTCATTCGCCTCCTGAAAAACAGAATTCGTTCTGTAACTTCCACACCTGCTTAGTGTAAGGGGAACTTTACCCACGCACAGTTACACACAGTCACTTCAGGAAAGAAATACTGAGAAAGACAGTGTAAAGGAAATTAGTGCTATAAGCATGATTTTACTCATGACATTTTAGTTAAAGTTTTCAAAGGACTTATTTCTCATGAGCTAAAATGAATAATGTCTATTCTCCCCTCATCCAGGGGCATGCAAACTGCTGTTGCAGTTTTATTTTATTTCTTTATGTTTTTAAGATACTTTAAATGCTGTGTTCACAGTTGTGTACAAGATGTGAGACCCTTGCTCCCCATAGCAATGCCAACACAGCAGACAGAAGCCAGATAACCAAGTAATTAGATGAGAAAATCATCATAATAGGAGAGAGGTACACAAAGATGCAGTGATACAGAAAGGACTCAAGGGCAAGAAACAACATGTACAAAGATCCTGAGATGGGAATGAGCTTGGCATGCTTGATGATCAGGGAGAAGTTTGATGTTTCCAGAAAACTGAGTGTGGATACAAAAAAGAGGAAAAAGATCTACATCATGTACGTACCAGTAAGTCAAGAATTCAGACTTTCTCCTAAGAGCACAGAGACACAAAAGGCTTGGCAGAAACACTCAGGGGTTAGCATGAGACTTTAGAAGGCTTAGTTAGTGTAGGTAATGAGTCTGGCAAAGCTCATACTATAGACAAAAACACCTCAAAAGCTGTTGATAGAGGGAGATGATCTGAGCAACAAAATATAAAGAGGAGGCGATTTCACTAAGCACTCATCTGTTAGAATCTAAAAGCCTTGGCCAATGTGCGATGGGGAAGTTACAAGACCCACAAGTACAAGTGAGCCCAGGTCTGGTGTGTTTCATTCCTTCTGCCACTAGGACAAGGGAAATTCAAAAAGAGGAAACTGGGGGAATGGGTGGTTTTTGAATGTGCATGTGTATAGTTAAGACCTTTAATTACAAGCTTTAAAAATGAAGACTTAGAACTCACAGTTGGACAGGCCAGAAATGAGGAGTTCAATCAGTTAAGAGGGATTAAATTAAATATTTAAATATAATAAGTTATGCACAAAGGCTTGTATGTACATTTGATGTGTAAGAAAGATATTTTTCTACATTTCAAAATTTAATGTGAATTTTATACCAGCTAGTATTAAGAAAATATTTATTATGCAATATTCTTTTAAATCTCCTCACTAACATTGTCTTCAATAAACTTGAGTTCATTTTTATTTGGGAATTTTTTAAATTTTTAATGTTTTATTGATTTTTCTGCATTCCGTGCAACATATTTTAATCAAATTTAGAAACCCCTCCCCACACTGCCCACCCCATCCTACCCACCTCAGATTCCAGGTATTCTGTCATATACGTTAAGTCCTATCTGGTGAAGCATTTCTATCTGGGTGTCCCTTGAGAATATTTTTTAAGATTTCTAATTATCTGGAATGATAGTACTGAATTCCTCTTCAGTTTGTACCCAAGCTTTCTGTTATCCGTACCTTGCTTACATTGCTATAACACATTTCTCACAGCTAATAAACAAAGATTAATATTATTACTAATGAAAGTCCATACCTATTTATATGTCCTTCCCTTTCAGTGGAAGTGCTTTCTCTCTCACACTGTCCTACCCTAGATGTCATGTATACTTTGCTTGCCACATGTCCTTAGCCTTCTCAGTCCTGTACGTTTCTCAAATGCTCCCTAGTATGATGACTGGCATTTCCGCTGCTCACTCATCAGATCTTTTGGTAAGATGCCTCTCCATTTTTCTGAATGTGCATCTTAAGGCTGGACTGCCATTGTGGTTTTGCCAGTGAAAGCCACTAAGGAAAGTTCCACTGTGTCACATCCAGAGTTCAAACAGCCAGTATGATTCTCATAGGTGATGCTGACTTTATCACCTGGTTGAAGGCTCATTCACAATTTCATCTCTGAAAAATTGACTTTTTCCTTTCCTCTGGCATGATACCCTTGTGAATACAGCCGTAATACACAGTGTATTGCTAAGGGGACTTACGCTCTATCTTTTGGAGAAGGAAGGATGGACTCAAATCATTGTTCTTCTGTATGGAAGATAGGTCTTCCCTCCACATGCTTTTATTTAGTTATTTAGTCATTAACGATCCATGGATCCTAATGGGTAATGTATATTATAGTGAAGGCCATATCACCTATTATTTCAAGGTTTCCTAGCTTTGACTCTTGGGGTTATAGAAGTTAGCTTCTGAGTTCTTTTGACATTGACAGTACCAATGTGGCTTTGCAGTTTGGGGGTGGGGCTTCTGTTGGGAGTGGAGCATATTTAGCACTACACATTGCTTTGGGCTCATTTTGTACATTTCCTCCCCTAGACCAGGCTAATGTTACATGTTCATAATGGAAATTTTGATGTCATTCTTCACCTTCTTAAGATCATAGCTAGTAGCACAGCCCCTGAACTTCAGCACAGAGCATGCTAGGAAGCTAAATTTTCCTTCTTGGATAGGTACCAAGTTTTGAACGACATCAAGGTTTGCCTTCTCAAAAGAAAAAAAGAGTCAGAGATCAAAAGAAAAATTATTTGTAAAAAAACTTATTGGAGAAAAATAGGAAGGCATTATCTCTAGATGGAAGGTGACGATAGAGAGTAGTTTCTTAGCTGTCTCAAGCCAGGAGAATGAAGTTCCAGTAAAACCACCTGGGGAGCTGAAACGCATCTTATTTATAAACCTAAGGAGTGAGGGATTAGAAAACTGTCTGCTGCCATGAGACAGAGAAGAAAAACCACTGTTCGAGAAAAGATTTATACTGCATAGTTGTTGAGGTAAAAATGCCTGTTGGTATTGTCCATGGGCCAAATTTAAAACCTACAATGTAAAGTGCAGATTTCTTTTCTTAATTTTATTTTACTTTTTATGTTATGAGTGTATTGCCTGCATGTATGTACGTGTAGCCATTTTGTGCAATGTCCACGGGAGTTGGACTAGGGCATTGGATCCCCTGGTACTGCAGTTATGAATAGTTGTTAGCTGCCATGTGGGTGCTAGGACTTAATCCTGTGTCCTCTGTGAGAGCAGTCAGTGATCTTTACCACTGAGCTATCTCTCCAGGCTATAAAGTGCAAATTTATAATGAAAAAAAAATCTAAGGACACTTATGTGAGATCTGTATAATCTTGGAAATTGAATAAATTGTGATGCTTCTTCCCTCATATATTTTATCATTTTATCTATCATATATAAAAATATTTTATTTTTATTATTTTATGTGTATTGGTGTATTTCCCGTATATATATAAAGTGCACCCATGTTTCAAAATGTCCACAGAGGTCAGAAGAGGGCATTGGATCTTCTTGAACTGGAGTTATGGCTGATTGTTAGCTGTCACAGGGTGCTGGGAATCTAACTCAGATCCTCTGCAAGAGCAGCCAGTGCTCTTAACCACTGAGTCATGTCTCTAACCCCTTTATCTATTTTCTATAATAAACATGCATTACTTTTGAAAGAAAGATAGTATTTTAGCTATTTTTAAATTTTAACACTCAAATGAAAACCTTTCTAAGGCCAGATGGGACTTTCTGGTCCAATGAAAGTTGTCTAATTTGGCTTGCACAACCTATAATACAAGTAAGCCTCATGCTGAAAATCTGTAAAAGCAAAATAAATGCTGCAGATTACATCCCAGGAACAATTCGGAACAGTTGAGGCTGTTGTAAATACATCTAGAAAGTATGGGAGAAATTTCTCACTCAAACCGAAAAATAGAACATAGCACCCCAAAATCCTGAGTTTTCCGCTTTTTTGTTTGCTAGCCCACTGAGGGGTCATTTACTCATGAGCATATGCTGTCAGTCAACAGGAGTTCTCCACAGAGAGAAACTTTTCTTCATGGTTACTCTTGCTTGACCCAGAGGCAACTTTCTGCACATCTATGAAAGGAGTAAGTCAAAATTTATACCAGTATTTCAGAATCACGGGTGTGCTCGAGGTCTCTCTTCTGTTTCAGAGGAAGCCTTCTAGGATGAACCAGTTCTTGACCCTCTACTCCAAAGATCACCTTTTCTAAAAACAAAACAAAACATAATCGGGAAAACCAGGCGTCAATATTTATCTTCAAGGAGCTGCGCAACAGAATGTTTTTTATACAGTTCCTGTAAGTCCAGCTATCGACCATCCACTCACATCTCACTTTGCAATGTAAGGGAGTTGAAATGTATCAGGGAAATACAAGGAGGACTGGAGAAGAAGCTGGGGAGGACAGAGACACAGTGGCCCTTCTCTGTCTTCACCTTGTTCTGAAGTTACTGTCTTTGTTACTTTATTCTCTGTATGCCTGTCTCCAGATGTTGTCTTCTATCAAGACCTATACAAGAATAGCCTGTTTAAATGTAAATAACTACTATGTTTTGTTTAGGGACATTTACATTGAAGTTTTAGCTCCCACAAGTAAGTGCCAAGATTCCACTTGTTAGATAATCGTTAGATATTGTTAGATAACCACGTTAGTGTTAAGCACTAAACATTATCTTTTACCATGTCCTATCACATCGGTTCAGGTGATCCTGAACCTTAAATACAAATAAGGTTGGGAGGAAATGGGTTTTTCAGAATATGCCCAGATCTGCATCATGGTTTCACCAGGTTATTATCTATGTGACCATGAGTAACACATCTACTCTCTCCGAGTAGTGTTTGCAAAAACATTCCTCTCATGTTCCTTGTCCCTAAAGCTGAGATGCAAGTAGAGAATTTTCAGCATTCTAGCATACAAAGCAGCTGGTGGCTACAACAGTGCTTCTGTACCACAGGTATTTAGTAAATGTCCATTTCTTCTTCTTCTCATGATTATCAGAGTGCTTAAAAGTGACATGGTTTTTCAGAAAATCATTAAAACTTACTCTTATCTTATTTAACCCAGTCCAAGCCTGCAGGGTATCCTCAGAAAAATTGCCTATGTACAGTTGGTGATTTTTTTTTTCACTGACAATTTAAATATCACAAGTAAAGAGATAATGCGTCATGTATAATAAGTAAACTTTAATGAAAAGAATAACACATACCTGTAATCTGGGAAATGAGGACAGTCATCAGAAATATACCCATGGGGAACATTCTGAATTCTGGTAGAACAATGAAATGAGCATTTAAGAAAATCTGTGCCCTGCTTTCTGTTCTGTCTCTACTGCACGTATACAGGAGCAAGTGGATAGATGGGCAGTTTTGATCCTACACAGGAAGCACTCCTAGGTCCAGTTACACAACCTGTTCAGAGCTTGAGGCTAAAACTCATGAGTTGGACATCATGTACTAATTAAAGACAACCATTGAGCTGGTGGGGGTGGAATTGTACTTGGCATAGATTTCTATTTCATGTCTGAAAGTATTATAGATGTATTAAAACTTCTGAAGTTTAAAAAAATGAAAAAAAGTCATTGAGTGATTTTTGTGCACATTTTGATTCAAGAGATGATGTTCTTGCTTTGTAGAAGACCAGATATAAAAACCACCCCAGAACATTTAATAAAAGAAAAAAATTAAAATATATAAATGTTCTAAATCACATTTTAATTAAAAATGAAAGACATACAATGAAAGGTAGGACCAAGTAGCTTTATAATATAGAACTGTTTTAAAAATGTTCTATTATTTTTATTTTATTTTATGTATTTGTGTGTTTTGCCTGCATGTATGTAAGTTCACTTGTGTTGTACAATGCCTGCAGAGGTCAGAAGAGGGCATCAGATCCTCTGGAACTGGAGTAACAGACAGTTGTTAGCTGCCATATGGGTGATGGGACTTGAACTTGGGTCCTCTGCAAGAGTAGTCATCGCTCTTAACTGCTGAGCCATCTCTCCAGCCCAATAGAGAAATGTTTTAAATTCACACGCGCACACACACACACACACACACACATACACACACACGCACACACACGCACACACACACACACACACACACCCGTTAGACAAATGTATAAACTATAGTAAGAAGCCTCTCTTCATCCCTGTGCTGTTTGTGATACTAGAACAGCCCCACTGCAGATACAGTTTCTTTGTTCCCTCTAGGTCCTCTCCCCTTCCCAAACCTTTTAAACTACCTCCTATTCCCACAAGCTGACATGCTCTAAGTCAACAGGACGTTTCCCTTGATAATTAAAGAGGCTGGGCACACTCCCTGCTGAAATACTGCCATCAGCCCACAGACACTCTACTTGCTCCCCTGTCGTCTTTACTACTGTCTCTTCTGCTAAACTTCCTACAACATATTCCTCAATGTCCTGAGGCAGTTTTCTTCTGACTCATCCTGATACCAGTTAAGTCATCTGCCTTTATTGTTCTACTGAAATAGCTGACTGCTGTTTCCAATGACCTTGCCATTCCTATGTCACTGGATGTTTGATTCCTCATGTTGCCTTCTTAATGACATTTGCCCCCTTGAAATATTCTATTTGCCTTTTTTAATATAATTGTCATCTTAACACTTCCCTGGCTCTCTGCTTCTTATAGACATAACCTCTTCCACACAGCTTTTCAGTTTTGAATACCATCAGGGTATTATCCTATATCCTCTTCTGTTTTCTCCCAGACCGTGTCACCTTCAGTTATAATTCTTTAATTCTATGATGTGTCTCACACTTTATATCTCCAGCCAACTTTCCACTCAACCTCTTCATTGGGAGAACTCCAAGTACCTGTAGGCTTAAAACCAACAAGATAGAAAAACTGTTCCCTTCAATCTGTTCTCTCTTAGGTGGCGATGCTACTGTTCATTTAGCAACCCAGTTCAGGAGACAGGACCATCGTTGTATACTTTGTAAACCATCACTAAGCATGTTTATTTGACCTCCAAAAAGATCACATTTGAATCTTTTCACCTCTTCCACTGTCTTCCTAATCCAATCTATCATAGGCTCAGTTTGGCCACAATCTAGTTAGTGGAATCTTTCTACAATGTAAATATGATCATGTTATGGACCCCGTAAAAATGTTTTGATAAGTTTCCATTGTTGTTAGAATGAATACTCACTTGGTTTCAAATACCCCAATATTAATTGCTGGCTGCACTAATCAACTCTTTGGACAATCTCTGAAATAATTCTGTTCTTATGTTTTCTCATCAATAAAACGTGCATACACCATGGGGATGATATGCACAGAAAATGAATCTGCTGATAAGTGACCATCTCCTTCCTGGTTTGTGTGTTCTTTGCTCTCTTGGTTGACTATACTGCACTCATTTATCTCTCCTCCATCTTTAAAATCTCCTCTTCCTTGGTCTTGGGAAATCACCCTACTTTCTGTTTCACTAAGGAAAGCAAGGCAAGGACACAGGTATAGACCAGTTCCTCCGTTTCTATGGATGTCCATGCTTCTGTGGTCTATCCTCCACTCATGTACCAAACCCTATTCCATCTTGCTTCCTCAATGAATTATTATCTATTACCCAGTTCAACTGCATTATCTCAATTAGCATGTGCATACAGACTCCTACCAGCAATCATTTTTCCCATCTTTTCATTAGTATTTCTTCTTGTACATTTCCTCTACTCTACTCAGCCTTTACCTATTCCTCCTTTAGTACTGAAACTTGTTGTTGTAGGGGAGCCTACAGTTTGCCTCCATTTCCTGTTGGATGTCATCTAACAAACTAGTTCTTTCCAGTGTTACCGATGATTTGCTTTGCATCCTCTCCATGCTTGTCCCCAGCTTCTCCTGCCTCCTTCAGCTGACCTTCTTTCTCTCCTAGTATCTAAATGCTCCAGATTCTCCAGGCTGAATTCTTAGAACATTTCTCTATAAAATGACAGAATCCTCTACTAATATTTTCACTTTAGATATTATTCCAAGCAATGATGATTGCCTAATTAATTTATTGAACCTGATCTTTAGACCCTCTCTTTTCAACACATTCTCCTAACACATACCTCAAAGATGTATGAGACTAACTTGAATTCTTCTTGATCTCTCTTATCTTGAATATTATGACTCTATCTTTTCAGTTACTCAAGAGTCATCTTTCAGACTTTTCTAACAGCTTGATTCCCATCCATCAGCAAGTCCAGTTCCTTCTTCCTGGTAAGATACGAAAGATCTGATCCCTGCTCACTTTCCTCCTGCTGTGTGGCTCTAGATCTCATCAGCATCATCTCCATCCTAATTTGCTGAAGGAGTTTCCTAATTTCTCTTACGGATTTTCTCTTGGCCCTGCACCATGTAATATATATATATATATATATATATATATATATATATGTAATGAAATTATTTCATCAATGCACATGCACATCATAATATTTTTCCTTCCTCTTAAACCCTTTCAATGACTTTTAATCTCAGAAACAAAGTTGTATGCTAGCTTCCGGGCTCTCCATGACCTACTCTGGCATTCTTTGGTTTCACATCTTACTTCTTCCCCACTCACTTGCTCTGAGCCAACTGCCATTTGCCCTTGAGTAAGTTTGTGGATGATGCCAAGTATATTCAGTTTCAAGAGTCTTGGCTTGCTGTTCCTCTGCCTGGAACATTCTCCTCCAAGATGGTCACGTGACTAGCTTCCTCACTGCCTAGAACACTGTCCTCTAAGATGGTCACATACTAGCTTCTTCTCTCTTTTCAAGCGTTTACTCAAATACATTAGTGAAGTCTTCTCCAAACGTCATATGCAAAACAGACTTTTCTTTTCCCATACAAACACCTATGACCCTTCTGTGGCCTTGCATTAATTATCATCTGAGAGGTTATCTGTTTGTTAATCTATTTTTTTTCTAATTACCTGATTCCCCAACTTAGAATGAAACTCTAAGGAGAAAAGATTTTATCTGATTTACTTACAGGCTCATTTTCAGTGCCTGGAGCTCCTAGTAGATCATCAATACATACTTCCCAAATGAATGCACTAATTCATTTATAAACTTGGAAAAATATCTGTTGTAGACTAAGAATTTATTAAAAGTAAAGTATAAGCAAGGCTGAGGAGATGGCTCAGCAGTTAAGAATGGGTACTGCTTTCGAAGAGAACCCAAGTTCAGTTCCCAGAACCATGTTGGGCAGCAGACAACTGCCTCTAATTCCAGCTCTAAGGCATTGATGAGCGTTTCTGAGTTGTCTGGGTGTTCCACTCATGTGTACAAAACCCAGTCACATATAACCATAATTAAAAATAAAATCTTCAAAAGCCAACTATAATTATTTTTGCTTTTAATCTTTAAGAAGTTATATAAATACACTGTCAGAGCCCTATTTCAGTGCTCAGTTCAGCACTTGAACATTCATCTGCCTCTCTCTCTCTCTCTCTCTCACTCACTATCTTGCTGTTGCTCTTGCTCTTAATCTTACTCCAGGATTTCTGACTGTCTTTCTTCACTCTGACACATTGTGTATTGAAGGACATCCAGACATATTTGCCTCCCTACCTGTCCTCCTAGTGACCAAATTCATTCTTCCTTCTTCAGCTTCAGAGTTATTTGATCAAGAAAATCCCAATCCCCAAATCCAGGCCATACAATGTATTTTGATCACACTTTTACCCACTTTGCCCTGTCCAACTCTAACGTATACTACATTATTATTCATATTTTTTAAAGGTCTGTCAAGTCTAATTTGTGTTTCCTAAGAGCTCTTGGTTATGGGTCTATCCCTTGGAAGAATCAGACATTTCTTTGTCCAATCATTTGAATGTCTGTGATGACTGAGAACATTTTAGGCTGTGTGGCTGGAAATGCTAATATTCAGACTTCCCAATCTATCTGAACTATAACTATTTCACAAAAAGTCTTTGTAATTTATTAAAGACACAACATAAGTGGAAATCAGAGATTAAAAACCATGCCTGCCTTGCATCATCTTCTTTGCATTATACTTAAGGACTTCTTGTTTCTGAATGAAGGAGAAAAGCTTCCTTTTCCTCACCACTGCTGAACGATCACGCTTTCACCCTAGACTGTTGTCCTCAGCTCTAGTCTCTTCCCATTGATACGGACTGAGAAATCAAGATTTTAGATCTTTTCTATGATTTTTTTCTAACCCTCAAGGTCGTAGAAATTTTCTGTGTTGAATGAGTTCAAAATGCTAATTATTTTTGTTCTTTAACCATTTCTTACACACATAATGTGTGCCCACTCCTCCCCACCCCATCTACCATTTCTTATTCCCTCCCAGCCCTACCGGTCCCTTTCCCAGAGTCATAACTTCTGGATTTGGTTTTGTGGCCCATTTTGTTTAACCATGGCCATCTGTGAGGCCACTTTTTCTTTTTCTTTTTTTTTTACATAATGAGCCCTGAAACAGAGTTCCATATCAAAGGAGCTGTGTGACATCCAAATATCAGACAACAGCAGATCTTAGAGATTAAGCAAATATTAGAGTGTTTTATTTCCTGCTCATTTCTATACTGAAAATTAGCCAAGCTTCTTTTCCCAGAAGGTGCAATCATGGGGTCCCAGGGGGCTTCAGAGAAGAGCTCTGAAGTTATAGAACCCGTCTTCATTCCTTCTCACCACTTATTTAAGCTGTTTATAAAGTCCTTCAGCACAGACATTTCTCTAGAAGCCCTCCTGGCTTTGTCCAGAACTTGCCATCTTTCTCCCTGTATCTCCCCCACAGCCTAGATGCCCCTTCAGTCCTGTCCTCCTGAGCTCTCCATTATGCTCATCTCTTGTTTTGGAAAATTTGAGTGTGTATCTTCCAGACCTTCTTAAAAGGTTAAAGAAGTGGATTCACAGCGATAGGGACCCAAGAAGAATGCCAGGTGATAAAGAATGCATTCCCACTCAGTGAAGAAAAGCAGTTCATTTAACAGATGCAGAGCGTTTACCTCCATACCACTACATAATGGAAAACAGGAAGGAAAGTTGAATGACTTTAAGTGAATAAAGAGAATGAAATCAATAAGGGAAGGCATCTTAGTCAAATCATAACACAAGTGCTACAATCTTTCTATAAAAATTCCAGAACAAAAGTTAAATAAAGAAGCAATTCTATTTTGAGTAGTTGCAAACAAGCAATAAACCCAAAACACCGAGAATGATAGTCATAAAAGTAAAAGAAAAAATCTACAATAAAAACTATAAAACTCTGATGAAATTAAAGAGGAAATAAATTAAAAACCAGAATCTCATGCATAATTAGAAAATTAATATTATTAAAATATCCAACGTACTCAAAGCAACCTACAGATTCAAAACACCAATGTCGTGTTTCCACAGAAATAGAAAAGGTAATTCTAAAATTCATATGGACCCCAAAAGATTGGAAAAGTCAGTGTAATTTTGAACAAAAGGAATCAAGCAGGAGGCATAATGCTGCTTGATTTAGAAACGTTCAACAAATTTACTCTATTTTAAAAAGTTTTTATAAAAGTAGATAGCCAGGCCAATGAAACAGAGCAAGGAATCTACAAGAAAACACACGCATACACAGCCAAGGACACAGGAACACAGGCTGGGCCAAAGGTGGTGACTTTAATAAACGGTGCCAGGAAAACAGGTATCTATGTGTAAAAGAATGAAACTAGGCCACTCTCACTCATCACAGAGAAAAATCAATGCCCAATGGATCAAAGGCTCGAATCTATGACATTAAACTGTGAAAATACTAGAAGAAAGTAAAGGGAAAATGTACAATGTTTATCGAGTTAAACAAGAACTATTCACGGATAAGTATCTAAAAGCACTGGTAACAAAAGCAAAAATAAGACAAATCAGATTCCATGAAACTCTAAAAAGGAAAGCAGTCATCAGAATGAAGAGATAAACTTCAGAACTGGAGACAAGGTTTGCAACCTAATATTGGGTTAAAATGAGAACTTTCTCTCTGACTTGAAAAGAAATGAAAGTTCTCCAAAGACCCATTAATGAAGGTCAGCTTGTAATTCTCTTTGTAGACACAGGAGCCAAATTCAGTCTATTAATGATGTTTCCAGCGCACTGAAAAGAACATCATATTCAGAATCAGAAGCTGTGTGTTCTCCTGTGACTGATTTACCTAACCCTTGGCAAATCACTTGTTTCTCTGGCCCTCGATGTCTGACTTATTAATAGGGACTGTTATAATAATATTTAACTCTGAAGAGCTTTATGGCATCAAGACATCATGCTTCTATATTTTCACTTGTGCTTCCTATTCTAGACCTTCTTTAAGTAGAAAAATTCACTTGAAAAATGAAAAATAAAATGTAATCATGAAAAATTTGTGACTTTTAAAATCACTATCATGTTTTCCATTTGTGGAAAACTGAGGAAATCATTTAATACTTCTATGGTTTGATTTCATCATTGCGAAGCAGTGATGTCAGTGATTTCTATCCAGATTAAATAGGATAACTTATATATTATAATAGTAATATGGTAATTTTATAGTAATAATATATATTCAAAGGGTTGACATTATTTTTCACCTTTCTCCTTGGTGGAGAGCCATAGAGGAAGATACCCAACACCCTACTCTAACCTCTGCATGCATGAACATGGGTGTACCAACCTGCACACTCACATGCATGTAACACACACATAAACAGACAGATATATGTTTATATATATATATATATATAATTATGTATGTTATATATATATATGTATGTGTTGAGAGAGAGAGAGTGAGACAGAGAGACTAAATTCAGGGATCTCAAAGTGGCTTAAGTAACATAGACTGAAAGCCAAGTGTAATATCTTATGAAATGCAATATAATTATATCTTCCCATTAAGTGAACAGGCCCAAATAGATAACATTCACATTTCTCTTCCTAACTTCCACATTCACCCAGGTCACATCTTTTCCTCACTTCTCAACCCTAAAATGTCCCATCCTCAACCTCAGTAACTAACCTCAGGAGATGACCTTGTTCCCATCCACTGGAAAACAGACCATCAGACCAGAGCTTCACCAACTCCCAGCACATCTTCACACCTTATCTGTACCCACACCTTCAGACCATGCCACGGTTACTGTGGATCAGTGGGCCAGCCTCCTAGTGAATGCCAGCTTTGACTTGTACATTGGACCCCCATTCCTCTCTCCCATTGAAGGGCATCACCACAGCTACTAGACTGTCATTCATCTCTTCTTCCTGATCTATCCTAGGGAATGTCCAGGAACTAAAAACAAGATCTGATTTCCTTCGTGTTTAAACACATTCTAGTCATACTGTCTTGAACAGCCCTCTTCTTGAACACACCCTCTTCTACAAATCTCAACACTGTTCATAACACTCGAGACAGTTAGCAGTGGTCACCATTCCAGGTTCCCCTCTTTTTCCCTTTAATCCCATGCCCTCAGGTCTTTGTCCCCACTATGTCACCCAGCTTCCTCATCATGGTCACCAATGACATTCCGATTTTAAATTCAATATGCACTTTTTAGCAGTCCTGAGTTACTCTAACTTTCCATTCACACTTGATTTATTGACTGTTTCTATTTCTAAGTTTTTGGACTTACTTTTGTTTCTTGGCATACATTTCAGGGTTTCTCCTTCATAAGTTGCTCCTTTCTAACTTCCCACTATCCATTTCTCTTCATATCCCAGACTTTACACATTGTAGAGGCCTTGAGATCCCATTCTTCACTTACTGCGTCTTCTATCTACACTTACTCCTTTAGAGGATCTCACAAAGTGTGTGTCTTAAAAACTGTTGCTATGGGGCTGGAGAGATGGCTCAGCAGATAAGAGTACTGACTGCTCCTGTAGAGGATCAGGTTCTATTCACAGGACCCACATGGTAGCTAACAACATCCACAACTCCAGTTCCAAGGGATCTGACTTCCTCTTCTGACATCTGTGGGCATTGATTGACAGGGGCACATTTACATACATGCAGGCAATACATGTATAATAAAATAAAAATAAAGCATTTTAAAAGCTATTGTTATGCTGTTGACTGCCAAATTCACACAACACAGAAGTACTTCCATACCCTTACCTATTTTCTATACTTTGATGCCTCATAGATGATATATGATAGAGAAAAACCTTAAAGTCATGATCTTCATCACAAAAACTCTTCCTCCAAATCTCCCCCTTCACTCCAAGAAGTGATAGTACTGTCAATACTGCTACTCAAGCCGATGACATTGACGTCATCATGAACAACTCCATTTATCTCACGCTCCATGTATGGTCTGTGAGGAAATCCTACTCTCTCATCTTTGATTGTGTACTAAGCACTCTGCCCCCTCCAGTGCTACCACACTGAGTAAGTCCATTGTCAGCTCACACTGGAATTTCTAGAACCTTTATATCTCTTCTATGATTGACATATGATTTGCTCACCAAGTGCTCCTGTAAGATTATAATGTAGTTAAAAATTTCCTATTGCCAAGTGAGGTACAGTCATCCCAACTGTGTTAGTGATATGCCCCAGCACATTCCTCATCTATTTCTATTGATGCCTCTTTTAAGATGCCTATTGCACTGCCAGTCGTAGAGAAATAACATTCGATATTGATAATAAAAATTTTACAGTCTATGTGTTCGCTATAAAGTGAAGACAAGAAAATATTTTGATTACATTTATTGGGAAAGACTTGAAGTATTTAATCACCATTCTAGACTATATTCTTTCTGATCATAAAATAGTTTGCTATAGAACAGTATGCTCTGATATTTCATCAGTAGTCATGTAAATCTATGTGTGTGTGTGTGTATGTGTGTACATGTTTGTGTGTGTGATGAGGAAATTGCCATAGGATGCATTTTTTAGATATATGACTATTTGTTTTTCATTTATTCCTTAAATTATAAGGCAATATAGATTTTTGTTTCTTGTTCAATGACACATCTCTAATATCTGCAATTATCCATCATGTACATAGATTTTATTAAATACATATAGTGTAAATTACCAATCTATTTGAGAATAATGACCTTAAAGTTTATATTTTATTGTCGAGAATCTGAGTATGGGGCTGGAGAGATGACTCAGCAGTTAATAACACATTCTGTTCTTCCAGAGGACCAGGGTTCAGTTCCCAGCACTCACATGGCAAATAACAGCTCTCTGTAACTCCAGTTCCAGGGGATTGCATGACACAAGTGCACTTACATATACACAAGCAATACGTGCATACACATAAAATAATAAATAAAATATCTAAAGAAAGCATCTGAGTATTGCAAAAGAGTTTCTGAGACTCTTTCTGCCTAGGATTTCCTTGTAGCATGGATGGTCAAATATAAGAATGCTTGGGGTTTCATATCCAGCCACTGTTTGCAAAATATTTAATAATCATCAACTAAACACAAACAAAGAGGAACTTGACTTTTAGTAGGTTGCTCATTTGTTTGGTTGGCTTGTTCCTTTTCTGGTGCCCCGTGTCTTCTGGTTACGCCTTGTGAACTCTCCTACATAGCTGTCTTTCCTTTCATCCTCCTACAGTTTAGGTGAAGCAACCTGTCAAGGTTGGTTAATCAGAACTGAGAGCACCTGTTAGTCTGGTGGTTTAATCATGTTCCTTATCAGAAGCCAGCCTTCTCCTTTCATTTGACAAAATAATAAGTTACTTTGGGACAAGAGGTTCTCTTCTGTCTATTTTCCCAAACCCACACCTCTGGCACCACATTACTCATGAAATTGCTACATTTCCCTGATTCCAATTCACTGGCCGCCTCCACCCTTCAGGCTGTTTGCTAGGATGTGAGTATCTGTGAGAGGATTTTGACAAGTTTCTTTGTTAGCACGGACCCAAGGTCCTTGGTGAGTTTATACATTGGCTTAGACTCTAGTAGTTAACAAAGTAATGTACTCGAAGTAGCAAGTCACTCACCATGGCCACCACAAAACATCTGAAATGCTAAGAGGTATGAAAAAGTTTCATTTTGTTGTTGGAAACATGCAAAGTAGCAGTGCCCATGACTGATGACTACTATTCACATGTCCCTTGAGGATTCTCCCATCAGCAGACCAAACATGATATTGGAGTTTAATGGATAGTAATTTAAGAATTTGCTTAACAGGAGGATACCATGGTGAAATCCATTATTTTGTATGTTATCAAAAATAGCTAAAAAATAAATCCTTAAGCCACATAGGTGTAGCTCTCACCTATCATCACGGAAACATAGTTTTGAAAGAGATGGAGACCACTGCAGAGAGCGTAAATGGTCAAAATGCAGAGAATAAATGACTATGGGAAGCCCAGGCTCCAACTGATGCATCTACAATGCAACCGGTACACCTAAGGCTCAGGGAATATTGTAGAAGAGAGGGCAGAAGGATTGCAAGAGCCAGAGGACGAGGATGCCAGACAGTGCCTTTCAGACATGACGGGGGAAGCTGTATCTATGAACTCTCAACAGTTTTGTTGCATAAACAAGACCCAAATAATAACACCAGTTGGTATGCCAGTGTGGAGGGGGCATTCACAAGGCTGCATCTTTAGATGCTGAGCTGCAGGTAATTAATGGCTACCAAGAGAGGAAGAATCAGTTTTAACCAGGGATGAGTAATCTGACAGGTTAGCCTTGTCAGCCCTCAATACATGTAGAAACTGTCACCAGTAAACATTGACCACACACACTTACACATGAGAGAGAGAGAGAGAGAGAGAGAGAGAGAGAGAGAGAGAGACTTGAAATTGACAGGGAGTGGAGGGAATGTGGGAGGAATTAGCAGCAGAAGGGTAGTAATGATATAAATACAGTACTCATGTATACAGCTCTCAACAAAATGAAACTGCTATTGGACTTAGTCACCTACCGGAACCTGAGGGTCAGATCCTATTGCTGAATACACTACATACCAGAGTTTCAGAATGAACAAGGAGAAATCAAGCTGGTGCTGACCACAAAGCTTCATCTCTGCTGAATGACTTTCATGCTATTAGAAGGTGCTGCACATAGCACTGACAGAAAGGCAATCATCAGCGTTAGCCAGCTGCAAACCCTGTAAGCTACAATAACAACTACTTTGGCAAGAGGTCCAATGGTGTAATAGTGGGACACATATTATGTGAGTAACCAGCCACCTTCTAATTGGACTTAAGGTCTGCTTCATCTGACACTGTTACAGGGCCAATAACTTGTGGCTAGGCAGGTCGCAAACCACAGGGAGACCCTACTGCTATGTTCTTCTTAATAGACATAGTGTTAAGTTGGTTCGTAATGATTTATTGTCATATATATAGGTTAGTATATCTCCCAACTCTCAATGCAAAGGTTCTTCTAGTAGATGCTGATTAATACATAGACCTACAAATAGTCAATATGCAGAGAATAAGAGACTGTGAGGTGTTCAGCTTTAAATAAGACAGCTATATTGAATCTCTCTTCCCAAGGCCCAGGGACCACTGCTGAAGAGGGGTGGAAAGACTGTAAGAGCCAGGGGTGGTGGATGAAGACCAGGAATCTGCTGTCTGGGCACCGCAGGGTAGTTGCACTTATGAACCCACAGCACTTATGATAGAATGCACAGGACTTATGCAAACGCAAACCAGACAAGAACCCAGCATGGATGGGGGAGGTAGGTATGAAGCCCCAGCCCAAGCTGAAATCTGTTGATATGAGATGGATTCTGGGAGGAGAGCCAGTTTTCCTTATGGGTGTAACACATGGAAGGTTTACCAAACTCCAGGGGTAGACACACCCAAGAGCACTTTGGAAGCACAGATTAAACTTGATAGGCCAAATAATAATAGAGGACATGAAAGGGGTTAGAAGGGTGGAGGCGAAGAGAGGGAGGGGTCTGAACAGGATCACATGCCTTGCATGAAATTCTCAAATGAATAAAGTTCTTAAAAATTAAAAGTTGAAAAATAATTAATTCGTTCTAACATTTGGTTCACGGAATAGTTGGCAAATATCGTAGTTACTGTGACTGAAAAAGCTTCCGTTGCAATTCTCACTTTTACACACAAGGTCTCTGTAGAGTTACCTCAAAATTGCTTAAAGGCCTGAGAGTTCCCTATGATTAAGTGCTATTTGTGGACCATGGAACACTCCAAGCAAGGTCACATTCTTGATCATACCTTGGGTATCCAGTGTGCCGTCTTTCGTTTATTTTTTTGAGCTTACAGGTATATATTATATGTTGGTCATATTCTTCCCACATCGCCTTCCTTTTCCCCTTGGTCTCTTTTATTCCCCTGAACAATTTTGCTTCTACTGTGTTCCGTATAGCTGTAATTTTATGTATCTACATTCATCTAGAAACCATAAACTAGAGAAAATATCTTATTTGTCTTTCTGAGACTAGTTTAATTTATTTAATATGATTATCTACAGTTGCATCCATTTACCTGCAAACAACGTTTCTTTCTTCTTTGTGGCTGAAAGAAATTCCATTATGTATATGTACCAGGTTTTCTTTATCCATCTTTATTCCTCTGATACTGGACACCTAGCTTATCTCTTTAACTCAGGTATTGTGACCAGTGCTACCATAAATATCCACCGCGTCTTTTGTCTAAAAATAGAAATGCATGCAGCAACATCTTTTCAGTCGACACATTTGAACTCTGTGAAATCGCTGTACCTTTCAACACAGCTTGACCATGCATGCCTCTCACGAACTAAGGGTCAGAGGCTGCATCTGAGCTCAGACATTTGCTAGAAACTCCCTATGTCAACTTGCAAGAGAAACCTTAAGTTATTTTGATCCCCAGCTATTTCTTAAAAGAGAATGCAGACATATGATTCAGGTTTGAATTAACTCCTCCTTCTAATGGTGGAATAAAACTGATGCTAACTTCTTACTGTGTACAAATATGAATCCTTATATTTACAAACAAGTATCCCAATCACATCTCATCAGAGAACCTTCTTTTGCACCAGACGAAGGTCATTGCAGAGTCCCACAACTGGTGACATACAGAGATTGTGAATTGCCCAACTCTAAGTGACACATCCTCAGTGCAACCTGTACACCTAAAACTCACTGAACATAGTGGAACAAGAGGGAAAGAGAATGTTAACACATATCTCAGCTCTCATCTGTGAAGCTCCCTCGTGCAACAGGGGGCCATGAACACAAAAGGCCACAAGTGGCCGAAGTGTAGAGAATAAAAGTCTGCAGAGTGTGAGTCCTTGGACAGGATTCCTATGTTAAACTCTATCCACCCAGGACTCAGGGAATATTTCAGGAGAGAGGGAAGAAAGATTGTAAGAGTCAGGGGAGGAGGTCATGACCATATGGAAATAGAGTCCCACAGGCTCCTGGGACCACGCTCATATGAACTTTCAGCAATGGTGACAGCATGCACAAGACCCATGCAAACTCAAGCAAGCAAAAACTCAGCATAGAGCTGTAGAAATGGTCAGTAGACCCCAATCTTAGTCAAAGAATTATTGGGCAGCTGATTGCTGCTGGGTGTGGAAGAGCTGATCTTCTTAAAGGGAGAGATTCTAGATAGGCTGACTAGACCTACATGGATGAACTTACACTAAGGACCAGACACTAACTTGACTGAATAGGCCTTAACATGAGTGATAGAATGCAAGAAATCCAGTTATGGGGGATGAGGGGTACAGTAATAAATGTTTTATTTATTATTTTGATTTGATGGGTATGAGTGCACCATGTCAACAGTGCTCGTGGAATTCAGAAGAGGGCATTGGATCCCCTGGAAATGGAGTTGTGGATAGCTGTTGGTGATCATGTGGGTGCTGGGAACTGAACCTCGGTCTGCTGCAGAAGCAGCCAGTGCTCTTAACCACTGAGTCATTTCTCCAGTCCCAAGACAACAGTTTTGATTGTGTCAAAATTTCTGATAAGAGAAACTAATGTCTAATTTAGAAAGTCCTTACTGGAATGGAGGTCAATAATCAACAAGTGAAAACTCATTAAACTAAAAAAAGCTTCTGTACAACAAAAGAAACAACCAAGGAAGTGAAAAGATAACCCACAGAATGGGACAAAATCTTCCCACAGATGTTTAACATCCAGAATATACAAAGAACTCAGAAAACAAAGAATCACGAAAACAAGTGACCCAGTTAAAAGATGGACTAAGGATGTGAGCACAGAATTCTCAGTACAAGAAAGAAAGAGGGCTAAGAAATACCTTGAAAAGTGTTCCACATCATTAATAACTAAGGAAATACAAATTAAACTGACATCAAGAATTCATCTTACCTCAGTCACCCTGGTGAAGATCAAGAGAACAAGTGATATCAAATGTTGCAGAGGATGTGGGGAAAGAGGTCTGCTCATTCACTGCTAGTGGGATTGTAAACTCATAGAAAACAGTGTCGAGAACTCTTTCAAAAGTAAAAATGAATCTTCCATTTGGTCGTTTTACCACTCCTTCGCATACACCCAAAGGAGTCATCCTATTGCAGAGATACTTGTACATCCATATTTATTGCTGCTCTTTTCACAATAGCTAAGATAAGGAATCAACCTAAGTGTCCCTCAACTGACAGGTGGATGGTGAAAATGTGGTGCATGTATACAATGGAGTTCTACTCAGCAGTAAAGAAAGTTGAAATTATGACGTTTGCAAGTAAATGACTGGAACTAGAAACTGTTATGCTAAGTGAAGTAACACAGAATCAGAAAAATAAATTAAGTATGATCTCTCTCATTTGTGCACCCTAGCACCAAACCATTAAATGTGAGTATGTACCCTGATGTAACTGAAGGAATAAGGAAAATGGAAATGAATCAGCGAGGCAAAGGGAAAGAAGGAACCTAAGAAAGAAGACTAATAGGAGACAGGTGTTGCTAAGGGAGAAATAGATAAAAGAGGGGCAGTTAAATGGGAGTGGAAGGGAGGGTTTCCCAAGGAACTATGGGGATAAAGGGAAACAAAGAGCTCAAGAGAGGTGGAGCCTTAGGAAACTGATATTATCAAGTGAGAAATAAAGAAATGGGTCACTGTAAATGGAGAACGCATGGAGGAAGGATTAGACAGAGAGAGAGAGAGAGAGAGAGAGAGAGAGAGAGAGAGAGAAATAATGCCTAGCTAGGTGAAACACCATAGTAAGTCATATTAGTCTAGCAACCTAATGACAAATTCCACATACCATATCTCTAAGTGAGCCCATGGACAGAGCTGAAGGCTACATAACAAGAAACAGTGCCAGACAGGAGAAACCTTCCTTTGAGCTGTTGACCAAGGTAGTTCCAGAGACTCCCAAAATTACATGGGCTGTTGACACAGCCCTTGATTGCCTCTCAGAAGTTGAAGGTAAGACCCTATTGCTGAAGACAAGACATATTTTTTCAGAGACCAGATTAGGAACAATTGAACTGGAACTGACCTGGAAACCACTTCTCCTGAAGGCTAGCACTT
The DNA here is from genome assembly GCA_035773235.1 of Eospalax fontanierii. Lineage (NCBI taxonomy): Eukaryota > Metazoa > Chordata > Mammalia > Rodentia > Spalacidae > Eospalax > Eospalax fontanierii. Next base: position 52,220,832 of record CM069542.1, on the reverse strand, counting down.
ATAGCTCTGGAGAGCACTATGTAAGTTGCCAAGGGAAAGCATCAATCAATGAATGACCCAACACCAGCTTCATGACCAAATAACCATATCAATTACCGGCACAGCATACTACACTGATGCAATAGTGACACTTTTATCTTGGGACCAATCAATGACTATCTAATTGGTCTTAAAGCCTGCTCAATGGGAGGAAACTCGTGTATGATATTGTAATTGTTGCCAAATACACATGGCTTAAGAGGTCATAGATCTTAGAGAGATCCCCAAAGCTATCACATCCCTAGACTAATGTAACTTCTTATTAAGTACAAAATATATATCCTTATATTTACAGTCAAGTGTTCCAGTCAACACTCATCAAAGGAGCTTCTTTTGTACCAGATGGAGACTATTAAAGAGTACTACAACTGGTCAAACAGAGACATTATCTGTGAATTGCCCAAGCCTAAGTGAGCATCTACAATGCAACCTCTACACCTAAGGTTCCCACTACCTAGAACAAGGGGTAAAGAAAACACTAATGAATCACTCAACTCCCATTAATGAAGCTCCCTCAAGCAACAGAGGGGCCAGGAACACAAAAGGTCACAAATGGCCAAAGCATTCCGATTTGAAGTCTGCAGAGTGTGGGTCCCTGGACAGGACTCCAATATTAAGTTTCACTTTCCCAAGGGTCAGGGGCCATTGAGGAAGAGGGGGCAGAAAGATTATAAAAGCCAGTGAAGAGGTGTGTGACCACATGGAAATAGAATCTTACAAGCTCCTGAGACCCTGTACATATGAACTTGTAACAATGATGTCAGCATGCTCAAGATTCAGACAAAAACACAACATCGACCCAGAGAAATGGATAGCAGACCCCAGTCTTTGCTGAAGAAATATTGGCGACTGGTTACTGTTGGGTAAGAGTGAGCTAATCTTAAAGCAGGGATTCCATATAGGCTGACTAAACCTCAGTGGATGAACTTGCACTGAGGAACATTTAGAGACATTAACTTGACAGGAAAGACCTTAACACAAAAGAAAGAATGTGTGAATTCCCTTTGGGGGACTATTAGGAAATGCCATGGGGGAGGGGACTTGAGTATGATTAATATTGATTGAGAATTTCTGTATGAAATACACAATGATTCAATAAAAGTTTTTAAAAATTAACACCAGAAAGAATAACCTGATCTTATTTGGTTTTACTCCCTTTGATGTTTTATTTTTATTCTTAATTTCAGAAATTTTATTCCCTGGGCATTTTCTGTCTTCAGAAAATGTTTTCTGAGTGTATTTAGGATGGAACAGAGTTAGATGTAATGATTTGTAACTGTTCTTCATAGGATATTTTATATCTGTGATTTAGAAGACCCTTTTGATTAATGAGAGGATAGCTATTGCTTTTCCTAAGTAAAAAGAAAAAAAGGAAACCCTTAGGTGTGCGTTTTATTGATGGATCATAAACAAAGTTTTATTCATTAGAACATACACATGCCCATACTTGATTCACACACAGGTAAAGGATGATCTATACAAGGTTCCTGATACAAACATCTTTCCTCAGGTCCCACCTCCCCAAACTGAAACATTGAAGAATTAAAGTTCCAACACATGAATTTGAGGGAGAGGTACATACTTAAACCATAGTCATCCTCCTGACTCTACCTAGGAAGAAAATTTCTATTTTTTCCATATTAAAATTTTTTATTGAATCATTGTGTGTTTCATACAGAAAACCTCTATCAATCTTAATCATCTTTATATTCTTTTCCTACAAGCACCCCCACAGCCCCCCAAGTGGAATCAATACATTCTTCATTTGTGTTAAAGTCTATTAGGTAAAGTTAGTGCCCCCAAGTGACCTCAGTGCAGGTCTAGTCAGTGAGGTCTAGTCAGCTTACCCAGAGTCCCTCACTTTAGGAAGACTAGCTGATCCTCACCCAACGGTAATAAGTTGCCAATATTTCTTCAGCAAAATTTGGGGTCTGCTACCTATTTCCTCAGTGCCATGCTGGGTTTTTGTCTCCCTGAGTTTATTTGAATCTTGAGCATGCTGGCACCATTGCTGTAGGTTCATATGAGCTATAAACTTCTCTTTTAGGATTGCTTTCAATGTGGCCCAGAGGTTTAATTGGGTGGTATTGTCTTTTTTATTGAATTTCAGGAATATTTTTTTTTCTTTCTTAATTTCACCTTTGACCCATTCATCATTCAGGAGTGTGTTGTTTGGTCTCCCTGAGTTTGTGAAGTTACTAGGGCTTTTTCTGGTGTTGATTTAGAACTGGGAATACTTTGCCCCTGGCCCTTCTGGCTTTCATAGTTTGAACTGAAAAGTCAGCTATAATTCTGATGGGTTTTACTTTATATGTGACTTCTTATTTTTCTTTTGCAGCTTTCAGAATTCTCTCTTTGTTCTGTACATTTAGCGTTTTTACTATGATGTGCTGTGGGGAGTTTTTTCTCGTCCTGTCTATTTGGTGTTCTATGAGCTTCTTGTATTTGTTTGGGAATGTCTTTCCCTAATTTGGGGAAATTGTCTTCCATAGTCTGGTTGAAGATATGTTCAATACTGTTGTCCTGAGATTCTTCTCCTTTCTTTAGGCCTGTGATGCACAGATTTGGTCTTTTCATGGTGACTCACATTTCCTGCATATTCCATTCCTGTTTTTAAATTTTTCCATAATCTTTGCTCCAGTTCTTCAACTTTATCATCCAGTCTTGATATTCTGTTTTCCATTTCATTCATTCTATTGGTGATGTTGTCTATCACAAACAATTTATCCAAAGTTTTGCTCCTACCTCTTTCTAAAGACAATGATTCACTCACACAAAAAATGGTGCCAAGGAGATTAAACTCTAATGAAATATATACTAAACACAAGTAAATAGACACAGAAGGCTTTGTTTTTGTGTGTTTGTTCATTGTGCAGTTATACAGTTGTGGTCATAACTCAGTATTTTTTCTATGGGAGGTATAGTAACGAAAAGGAGATCTCATTCCTTAGGGATGTATTTCTGTCTCAAAGTATTTATTGTCCTTAAGACGTATCTATATTACACTTTACCTAGAAGAGGTGAAATGGAGAACTAGGGAAGAGGGATGAATGAAAAGATAGGACTCAAAAGGCTCTCAAATTTCCAGTGTAATAGAATATTGCATCTCCACACACAGACGTGTGTATGCTCGGAGACACATGCACAGGTGTAAATGAAAAGAATCGATGATGAACTATTTCCTACTGAGAACAAAAAGGAAAGGGCAGTCATTGTTTTCAGTTGAGTACCCATTGGTGATCCCGCCAGGCTCAAATGAAGAAGCTCAACTTGATGGTCACACAGAGGGGCCCTGGTTAAACTAAGTGGGCCACACAACAAAATCCCATGAGTCTTCAGAAGAGACAGATAAGGAGGAGGAGAAGGATCTGATAGGGGTTGGGAGGGTCAGAGAAGATAAACTTACATGTATGTATAGAGTTGTTAAAGGAAAACAAGAAAAAGAGGGAAAGGAAAAAAAGCGAGAGACAGAAATGGGAACACGCAGCATCTGTTGCGTAACTGGATTTTCCTTCTTACCTTGCAGCATAAGGGTTCCATACCACATGTTTCCTATAAATCAATGTTTTTTTCAGGATACCATACTGACATTATTAAAGGTAAATGGTTTTTTTTTTTTAATCCTAAGTCTCTTCCTTCTGCCAAGACTTATTCTAAGCACTTAGGAATTTCACTAGAGTCATTGGAAAACAGAAAGCAATTGGCAATACACACATCTAGAGAAATATAAACCATCAGTTCTAGGAATCGATACTGACTTAGAAACGTCTTGTTCTAAAATTAGTTCAAAATCCATTAAGATTGTTACAAATTAAAGGTTTCTTGTGACTCTAAAATGTTCTAGTCCTAATAAAGAAATCTGATTTCAACTGCAGGCTCTGGGGGAAAAAAGCACTTTATCTAATAGAGTAAAATCATGGAGATAGCATTTTCAGCTAACCTAATGAACTTTCCCCTCCAGTTTACAACTCTTTGGATATTCTAATTCTGTGAAGTTTATTTTCATTTTCCTAAGGAGGGAGTCAAACAAAACAATATAGTTACAGGTTTGAGTTTTGTTTTGTTTCAGAAACAAAAATGGGGGTTCTTTTTCCATTTGTTTTTTTCTGTGTGTCTTTGACAGACTTAGATGCAGCTCTATTCTATCCTGAAAGGGCAGTCAATTAATTGGAAAGCTAGTTTATTTCTGAAATTTTCTAAAGAGGAATTTTCAAGAACCTCATTAGAACTTCTTGAATGTATTTTATTACTACCCATGGCACAGTCATATCATTTTATTTTAAATTTTTACTATGTTTTATTTATTTTGTTAGACTGTGGGGTATAAGCATGTGTGTGTGTATGTGTGTGTGTGTGTGTGTGTGTGTGTGTGTGTGCATGCACATGCATGCCATGATGCAGGATGCATGTGTGGACGTCAGAGGACAAGTTATGGGAACTGCTTCCTCTCCATCACCTGGATCCCAGGAATTGAACTTAGGTCGCATACCTTTACCATTTCATCCTTGTGGGATGCAGAAAGCTATCTTAGTATTTGAAGATTTTATTCTCTTTTGAAAAAAAACTGGCAAATATTTCTTATTATGGACAAAACCAAATTCTGAGATTTTAATTCTGTAGTAAATATAGGTGGTGGGACCAATCTAAAGAAATGTGTTCAACTCTGAAGGTGTGAGTTTATATTTCAAGGTAAAATGAGCTATAAATCATTGAAGATATATTTATAAACTCAAAGCTGGATATACTGGGGTGCTTCTGGATGTTAGCCTTTACATTTACACTCTAAAAGATTAGACTGAGAAGATAAGGTCTTTTCTGTGTGTTTTTTTTTCTTTGTTTTCCTTTCTCTTGGGGATAATAATGCCTGTGTCTTCCTCCAGCATGTAAACAGAAAATCCATGTTCTTCCATTCACTCAAACAGGAGATTTTCCTGTCTGCTTTTCACTTCGCTGTCCCAGTGTAATGACTATCGAAAAGGAGGAAACGGTTATCATATGGAAATACTAAAATCTGATAAGATCCAGGAAATCTTTTTTGTTTTTATTTTGTTTTATATTTAGGAATTTCCTATGATAGTATTTTATTTGTATTATTTCCGCCCCTGCCATTTTCCCGCCATCACCTCTTATGTCCCCCTCACTCCTTCCCAATTTCTTGTCCTCTTCTTTGATTATTCTTATGTATATACATATAGAAAATGAATATATATTCATTATATATATTACATTGAATCTAATAATTATTGAATCTAATAATGATGACCATTGGAACCCCAAAGACTCACTTTTCTTTATTTCAAATTTGCACTTTCTTCTTATACATTATATATCATTGTGCAATATCTTAAATTTTTTCACTGTGCAGTGCAGGGTAAGTAGGTTATCATAGATAACATAATTGGAAAAGACAGAAATAGGTATGGAAAAATAGAAGATCAGAGAGACAGATTGTACTGTACATTATATTAGTAAATTTTCATGTGGTGTCTGAACTCCCCGAGAAGCTGGCTCTCAAAGTGGGATTTCCCCCCACCTGCTTCAGGTTGAAGCATGTTTGCTCATGTTTTCTCCAGGACCACTTTTCTGGAGATGGCCTGGCGCCCTCTAATTCTGTGACAGGGAGAGAAGAGAACAGCAAAGTGGTCCATGAGAAGAGTTGGAAAGTATATTATTTCCAGCAGGTGTTACTATTGTTTATGTCCATGATATAAAAGTGCCTAAAGTGCGAAGCGGAAGTCAGAAGTTCAGTCATGAAAAGCTCAGCCATAGAGACAAAGCTCAGTTAGGAGCTCAAATTGATAGCCTCACAGGGACTTCTTCTTTAACTTCTGCTTGTTTGTGATTCCCCAAATTTGATAATGTGATTTTCTGCTCTTATTTATTTTCATTTTGAAGTGTGATCAAAGGAAACATTCTTTTTTAAATTTTATTTTATTTTATGTGTATGAGTGTATTGCCTGCATGTATGTAGGTGCACCCATGTCAGGTAGTGCCCAAGGAGATCAGAAGAGGTCATCAACTCCCCTGGAGCAAGAGATACAGATGTTTGTTAGCAGCCATGTGGGTGCTCGGAACTGAACCAGGGTCTTCTGCAAAAGCAACCAGTGTTCTTAACTACTGAGACATCTCTCCAGCCCCCAGGGAATATTTTTACGGGCTCAGGATTCTCTCTGTGGGAAACTCCAGTTCACTGTCTCAAGGATTCCCCAGGGGATTCATGTTAGATGCTCTGAATATACAATATGATAGTATTTTGATACTATCTATTACGCAATGTATAAAGATAAAGCCTCTGTTTCCTTATGTTCCACGCACCAACCCTGGTTCATACAAACTTTCTGCCCCTTTTCCACAATGGATCCTGAGTCATGGTTGGGTGAGGTTTAACATAAGAGTCCTATCCAGGAACACACACTATGCTGTCTCTTATTCTCCAAAACTTAGCCAGTTATGACCTTTGGTGTTCATTGCACTCTGTTGCATGAGCAAGCTTTGCTGGTGAGAGTTGAGGGATATATTAGTATTCTCTCTTCTCCTGTTCCATTATGTTCAATGAGCCTTAGATGTAGAAGTTCCACTGTAGATGTGTCATTTAGGGCTGGACATCTCTCAGATAAATACTCTGTGTGTTATATGTTATGGAATTCTGTAATAGCCTCCATCTGTTGCAAAGAGAAGCTTCTTTTGTGAATGGTGTTTGATATATTTGTCTGTAAATATAAGAATCCATATTGATCATACAGTAAGAGATTTCATTTGTCTGGAGATCTTTCAGAGATAGGGTTTTCTCTAGGATCTATGATCTCTTTTGCATTTGGCAAGATGGTCGTTTTTACATATTAATACTTCTAACCTATGAACACAGAAAATCCTTAATGTCCTAGTGTCTTACTTTCTTTAAAAACTTACATGTTTTAATTGTAGAGATATTTAATATCTTTGGTTAGATTTACTCCTAAACATTTTATTTTCTTTGATTCTATTGTGTTCCAGTATGTGACCAATTTTAGAGAAACTTGCATGGATTGCCAAGTAGAAAATGTATTATTTTGGTGTAATATTCTGTAGATATCTGTTCATGTGATTTAACATGTTGTTTAATTCACATGTCTCTCTCTATATTCTTTGTTCAGTAGATCTGTCTATTGGAGATTGTGAGGTATTGGAGTCACCTACTATTACTGAGTTGGAGTTAATCTGTGTTTTATAGTCCTGCAGTCCTGATTTATGAAACTCGATCACCAGACTTTGGTGCATATATGTTCAGGATTGTAATGTCTTCTTGGCCAGTTGTTCCTTTTATTAGAAGGAAGTGATCCTCTTTCTCTCTCCTAATTAGTTTTAATTTGAATTGTATTTTGTCAGATATTAGAATCGCCGCACCTGTTTACCGCTTGGTGCCATTTTTCTTGGAATATTTTTCTATCCTTTCACCCTCAGCTGGTGCCTATCCTTGAAGATGAGATGAGTTTCTTGAAGACAGCAAAAAGATGGATTTTGTTTCTTAATTCTTTCGTCTAGCTTGTGTCTTTCAATTGGGGAGTTGAGGTCATTGATATTTAGAGTTATTATTGAATGATGTGCATTAGTTGCTGTCATGTTAATTTGTTTGTGTTCTTGGTCCTATTTTGTATTTTGATAATAATGCCTTCCTTTGTTTTCCTTCAGTACCTTATTGAGTCCAGTAATTCCTATCTTTGGTCTTTGGTATTGCTCCGAGTATTCTCTGTAGGGCTGTTTTGGTGGGCATGCATTATTTCAGTCTATTTATGTCATGGAAAAATTCCAGTTCCCTTTTCACTATGATAGACCATTTTGCTGGGTAAAGTATTTGGTTTTGGCATCCATTGTCACTTAAAACTGAGAATACTCTGATCCAGGCTCTTCTGGCTTTTGTGCTCACACTGAAAGTTCAGCTCTAATTTTGATGGGTTTTCCTTTATTAACTTGTTGTTTTTCTCTAGCAGCTTTCAGTACCCTCTCTTTGTACAAACATTTAGTGTTTTTACTATGATATGCCATGGGGATTTTATATTCTGGTTCTGTCTAATTTGTGTTCTATGTGCTTCTTGAATCTTTCTATGTATGTCTTTCCTTAATTTAGGGAACTTTTCTTGTATAATCTTGTTGAAAATGTGGTTGATACCGTTAGCCTGAGATTCTTCTCCTTCCTGTACACCAATGGTGTGTAGATTTTGTCTTTTCATGATGTTCCATATTTCCTGCATATTCCATTCCTGTGTTTTTTATTAATTCTAGTTTTGCTTAAGGAGTTCAGATCTTCAGCTTTGTCATCCAGTCTTGATATTCTGTTTTCTGTTTCATACATTCGGCTTGTGAGACTGTTTCCTATAGTTTTCAATTGATTCATTGAGTTTTCAATTCCCTCTTCCTTTAAGCTCAAATTGTCTATGTCACTTCATTCAGTCACATATTTGTATTTTCTTGAGCTTCTGTCAGAAGTTTATTCCTCTCCTCTCTAAGTTCTTTGCCTTGTTTGCTGGTGTTTTCTGTAAGTTCTTTGCCCATGTCTATGACTGTCTTTTGAAAATCTGCACTGTTGGGCTCCTCTGGGTGGTTCTCATTGTCGTACCCTTCTGTTGAATTGGTGAGTTTTGTTGGAGATATATTTTCTTGTTTCTTTATATTATTTGTGTTTCTGCATTGCCGTTTGGGCAAACAGATGTCTTTTGTTGTGTTTCCAAGAGGAAACGCTATTCTTCATTTGCTTAGTTGAAGTTTGTTTCTGTTTATATTGTTGATGTAGCTTGGTTGCTTTTTGCTCATTTATGAAAAGTTATTTGGTGTGTGCTTCAGGTTCTCACAGGGTAGTAGGCAGGTCTCTGTTAGGCAGATCAGGAGGTGGGCAAGGGCAGGACAAGGGGGTGGGAACAGCCGTGGAGACTCTAACAAAGCTGGAGAATTGGCCTGGTCTTGGTGCAAGGGCTCAGGACACAGAGGGCAGGTATTGACAAAGAAGGGAAGCTCAGAGGTCTGAAGTGGTAGAGCATCAGTGGTTGAAGTGGTAGAGCGTCAGTGGTCCTGGGCCCAAGACTGGAAGGGTGATAAGGGTGGGGAGACTGGAGGTGTCCAGGTTACAGGGGAATCAAGATGTGGTGAGCAGGATCTGACTTACCAGGGTAGTAGACAGACTGGTCTATGCCCGGCACATCAGGAGGCCAGGGGCAAGATGGGGGTGCATAGAGACAGTAGAGGGTCTAAGGTACTATGCTAGAGGGTTAAGCTACTCGGGTTAGGAAGCTAGTTCAGAGATCTGAGATGGAAGAGCAGGAGCAGGCCGGGGCCCAAGGCAAGAATGGGGAGTGGGTTCGGTGGGGAGAGGTGGAGGAACTCAGGGTGCAGGGGAATCAAAACTCCACCACAGGTGGGATCTCTATTTGAATTTTTTAAGGAAAAAAGTACAGGACTCAGTGGGTTAAAGTGTTTGCTTTACAGGCTGAGGAGTGGAATTTGAATCTCTAGAGATGGGGAAAGGGGTCTGAATGTGATCAAAAAAGAGTGTATGAAATTCTTGAATGAAGTGTCAGTTCATACGTACACACTTTCAGAAGCTTCTGTGGTGGTGGGTTTCCGTGTGAAGTTTTTGTAAAATTTTTAAATGGTAGTTATTCCCCCCTACACACCATGTTTCCTCCTGCAGCCTGTCCTCCCATTTCCTATCCCCATATCATTCAATCCTTCCTACTATATTATTCTCTCCCAACTTTATATCACTGCTTAGTATCCTCTCTCCCATGATGCTTTGTCCCCATGGCCATTTACTAGTTTCCTCATCTCCATGGATTTCCCAACAAAATGCACATATCTAAGGATTCAGAGATAACATCCACTTACGAGGGACATTTGTCTTTCTGGGCTGAGTTACCTCACTCAGGATGACTGTTTACATACAGTTCCATTCATTTACCTGAGAACTTAATAATTTCATTTTTGGTGTCATCTGAATAATATTCCACTGTATAAATGTATCATTTTCAGTATCCATTTATCAGTTATTGGACATCTAAGTTGTTTCCACTTCCTGGTCATTGTGAATAGAGCAGCAATGAACCAAATGAACAGATAGCCCTAGTAGGATATGGTCCTTTGGGTATATGTCCAAAAGTGGTATGGCTGTATCATGAAGTAGATTTACTTCTCAGTTTTTAAAGAACCTCCGTCCTGATTTCCATAGAGACTGCATCAGTCAGCATCACCACCAAGGCTCAAGGATCATTGCTGAAGTGGGGGGGAGAGACTGTAAGAGTTAGAGATGGTGACTGACCACAAAGAAGCAGAGTTTTCCAGACAGCTGGTCAGTGACTCATAGGAACGCACAGTAATGTTGACAGCACGCACAAGACCTACCTAAGTTCAAGCCAGACAGAATCCTAGGACAGGTCGGAAAGTGGGGGAGTGAAGAGGCCCCAGATGTAGATGAAGATCTTTTGATGACTAGTGGTTGCTAGAAGAGGAAGAGGGAGAGTCACTTTTCCTTAACAGTGGGATGCCTGATAAGTTGAGCAGGCTCCAGTATCACAGAGTATATGAAATCAGGTGGAGGGAATTGGGAGGTGGCGCAGATAGGAGAGAGGGCCTAAATATGACTAACGTTATTGTATGAAATTTTTAAAAATTCAATTAAAAATGAACAAGAAACATGTAATGCAGACCATACTACAAAAAGTGTTAATTCAGCAAGAAAAATTAATAACTATAAACATTAATGTGCTAGATCCACTATCTAAGTGAAACATTAGCAGAGGGAGAGGGAGAATCATTTATTATAATAGTGAAGGACAGCAGTACCTCACTTTTCATAATGTTAGAAGAAGATGGAAACAGACAATTGGGGCATTACTATAGACTCTGAGTCTGACAAGGCCTGCAGAAGACTCCATCCAACTACAGCAGAATACACGTTTTTGAATACACATTCCCTAGGGTGGACCACATGTTTAGTTAAAAAACAAACATTAATGAACTTGAAATGATTCCAAGCAATTTATTTTTTCTCATCACAATGCAGAGACACCAGAACACATGCTGATATGACAATCCATATGCATGTGGAAATTAAACAGAGCTTCCTGAAACAATGGTTAAATATGAAATCACAAAGGGAGTCAGAGGACAAGCTGAAGGAAATGAAAAGAAAATGCAGCATACCAGAGCACAAAGGATACAAGAAAAGCAGTTCCATCAGGAACTGCAAACATCTAAAAGAAGATCCAACATCATCAAACTGAGTCTCCACCTGAGAACCTAGAAAATACAAACACCAGTGTGCAAGCTCTCAGAGGGAGTTCAAATGCTTTTTCATAGGAAATTAGTGGACTTTTTCCCACCGTATACTTCGCATGATGATGCACTGTCTCAGGTCTAAAATCAATTAGGGCAATTAATCAGGGACTGAAATCTCCAAAACAGATACAAAGTAGACGTTTTCTTTAACCAAATACTGTATTATTTTAATTTTATGTGTATGAGTGTATTGCCTGCATGTGTGTAAATCTGTCTATATCATGCAGGGCCCACGGAAGTCAGAAGAGGGCATTGGATCCTCTGGAACTGGAGTTACGGAGTTGTTAGTTGCCATGTGGGTTCCGCGAATCTAACCCGGGTTCTCTGCAAATTCAGTCACTGTTCTTAACCACTAAGCCATCTCTCCAGCCTCAGCTTTTCTTTTTTATATATTGATTATCTTAGGTATTTTTCTATAGTAACAGAAAACTGATCAATACACTGCCAGTGAGTGTTATAGTAATGTGTTATGCAGAATAGTAAGCTAAGATCACACTGAGTGACAAACGTTGGGCACAAAGTATATCTACTCTATCAGATTCTTGGCTTGAAACTGGAAAACATGAACTTGTAGTGACTGAAAGCAGATCAGTGCTTGTCTTGGATCTGGGGTGAAGCTAGTGATGACTGGGGAAGATACAAAGGAACATAATGTTCCGTGCTTTGATTGGAAGAGTAGGTGCATTGTGCATAATGTATTATCTAAGAAAGTACTAATTACCTATCTATCATCTCTCTCTATCTTCTATCCATCATCTACCACCTATCTATAGCCATCTATCAATCTATTATCTACCATCTGTCTATTACCTATTACCTATCTATTTATATCACCTGTCTCTCACCTATCATTTATCTATAGCTAGCTATCATCTATCAATCATCTATTATCTATCTATCTTATCATCCATTATCTATCTGTCTTCTATCTATTATCTATCTTCTATCATCTATCTATAGCTATCTATCAGCTATCTATCTATAGCTGCCTATCATATATCTATCTATTATCTATCATTTATTATCTATCTGCTATCATCTATTATCTATCATCTAACTCTACCTATCTATCATCTATCTATAGCTATCTATTTTCTATCTATCCTCTATCTATCTGTCTTTGTCTGTTTATCTATCTACCCACCTACCTATCTAGCCATATACAAACACTGAGGGAGCTAGGAAGTCAGGAACAATCCTATCTAAGAACCCCAGTGATGAATGAATACCTGCAAATATTTGGCCACCTAGCAGTCACTAAATTATTCATCATCTCATTCTCAGGCAAATATCAAGGAAGGGACCTTAGGCTGTTCACAATGTTTCAGCACAAAATAATGCCTGCTTAAAATTGGACTTTGAATAGTGAGGGAAGAATGAACTTGTATCTGCTCATCCTTCTCCAGATGTTTTCATATTCTGGCAATATGTCTGCCTTTTCATAGCAATAGTCTGCTTTTGCTGGAGAGTAAGTTCTTTATTTCTGACAGCAGGTGTCACAATTGCCTAACAAAAGAGAAGCACCTCTGTGTGTTTTCTTAATGTGAAAGAGAAAGGCATCTCAAAACATAGCTTTAAAACACACCCAAACATACTGCTGGTGTGAGCACTGGGTGATGCTCAGCTGCAGTACCTGTTTAATAGTGCTTCTTGCAGGGAAAAGAATACTACACACTTCATAAAATGTCTCTATGCATGTATGTGTATGTATGTAAAACACACATATACACTAGTTCATAGATGTTAAAATGTGAGAAAATATGGAAGATTTTGCTCGGTGGAAGCATATATGAGTGGCTGCTGTTTCTGGGTCCCCTGCCATTGCTCTCCTCTGTGCCAGCTTCTATGTGCTGAGTTCTCCTTTCCTTACCTAGATGCTCACTGGCCACCACTGATGCCTGAGGCTGTGTGATGGCTGTGCGGTGTTTTGAGGCTCAAGCCTGAGTGATGTGAGGTGGTGCTAGGCACTAGGGTTCCTTGTACATGGACACAGAGATGGTACCCATCCTTTCAGCTTGCACCAAGAAGTGACTAGGAGGGAAATAAAGAATTCTTTATTCTCAGTGCCTGTTGGCCTGGGGGCTTGCCCTAGTATGAACTCAGTCGACGCAGGGAAAACAAATTAGTTAGCCATCTGAAAGATAATCATGCCCAAGAAACCATGAGCAGCCTCACCTTCCAGTGGTCAGTTGAAGAGAGTCTGCCTGTGACTTTAACAGGCAACACCGAATGCTTTCCCTGCCCACCTCCTCCTGTTTCACCATCTTTCTATACTATTTATCTCTATACTTCTGTTCTGTATTTTTCTATACTTTCTGTACCGCAGCTTCACACATGCTAGGAAAGTGCTCTACCACCCAGCCACACACCCAACCCTGAGTTTTCATTTTTTTAGTGAGGATAAATTTCTCATTATTCAATTCCCCCCATTTTAGCTAAGATTATCACATCTTTTTTGGTGGATTTCTAGGCTTGGGAGTAGTTTAGGGGCACAGTCCCTGCTTTGCATGTACAATGCCCTGGGTTTCATATTGAGCACTGAAAAAAGAAAGGTGAGTGCTCTTTTGTGGGATGGGACAGGAGCTCTATAATGTACTGTGCACAGGTCGCTGAACTGGGAAAATCACTTTAGCAATCTGACACGTATAATTTATTCTGCACTTCCCCATTTATCCTATGAGAGGGAAAATAAATAAATAAATAAATAAATATTTACAAACCGAAAAATATTGGGTGTTTCAATTATCTAGTAGTAATGGATGTGAGATTACACACACAAAGACAGCCACCAAAGTTAAAAAGCTGAAAGATCCAGTCTCTAAATTGATATTATGAGATGAAATTGTAGCCTGAGCAAAGTTTGGAAAGGAAGCACAGAGGATAATATTCATGCCAATCTGCTGCCGGGAGGAGGATGCTGTGTGGCTACATGGGGATCACTGCATGGCATGGTCTGGAAAAATGAAAGCACCAGATTGCTGACAGGGAGCCTGTAGTAGAATCAGGCAGGAAAGGGTCTGAATAAATGAACTGCTTCACATCTGCTTCAGGAAATTTCTGCCCTAGTAGCGTGACAAGTCAATGGAGCACCCAAAGCTGGTAAAACCAAGAACTCAGTTTGATAAGGACAGGAGATAGACACACAAATAAATAAAACAGAACAGAACAGAACAACAGGACAGGACAGAAGGCCAGGAATTGATTCTCATATACATACTCACTAGTCTGTTCATTTTGATGCACATATTAAAGGAATTCAATGGAAATAGAGTACTTATCTTTTCAAAAAATACCACTCAAAACCTGGCTGCATATATGGAAAAAAAATGAACATTGGACTTTACCCAACACCATATGTGACATTTATTTGAAATATGTCATCAGCTTCAGCATGAAAGCTGAAAGAATGTGGTTTCAAAAAGGAAGGCCTAAGAAAAAATCTTGCCAATGTAGGGAAGGCAAAGCTGTGTGGGTTCAGAGCAAATGCACATGAAAGGGAAAATTAAAAATCAGATTTCATCAACAATAGAAAACGCAACCTTGGGAAAATGACATTAGGGAACGGGAAAGGCAAGTCTTGGCCTCTGAAGAATCATTTATTTGCACATATCTGATTTGTCTGAGATATTTAAGGCCCATGCTGAAGGCAAAAGACTTGTGTCTAGGATACCAGTGCTCCAAACGGTCCATCAGCAGAGCATGCGCAGTACACAGGTAGGTAGGAGGGGTAGTCATGATGAGGAGATTTTCATAGATGACAGATGAGACAAAGGAAACCCTTTCTCCCTTTCTCTCTCTCCTTCTTCAAAAACTTTATTTTTCTTTTAAGTGTATGAGTGCTTTGCCTGCATGTACGTATCTGCACCATGGACACCTCGAGAAAGCCAGAAGAAGGCCCTGGATACCTCCAAACGGTTGCAAGTTACAAGTGACTGTAAGCTGCCTTATGGGTGCTAGGAATCAAACCTGGGTCCTCCGCAAGAGGAAGTGCCCTTAACCTCTGAGCATTTCTCCAGCCCTTATTTTTCTTGCTTTTTGAAACAGCTCTTTAGGCTTGTCATGCTCTGTGAAGACTGAGGTTGGTTGAGTTGAACTTGTGATCCTCCTGCCTCAGACTTATTCTACATCATCTGAAACTGAGGTTGCTTTCGATGGTGGTTTGAAAAGAACTGTTCTCCATAGGCTCAAGTATTTAAGTATCTGGCCAGTTGGTAGCACTGTGTGGGGGTCATGGAACTTAGGGATTGTGGCCTTGCTGGAGGAAGCACGTCATGGGCGGGGGATAGGCTTTGAATGTTCACAGACTTGCCGCTCTTCTCCCTGCTACCTGTGTGCTTGACTATGTGAGCCCTGGGCTTTCTGCTCCAGCTGCCTTTACAGCCGTACCTTCCATCATGTTGAATTCTTACCCTCGGGAACCATAAATCAAATAAACTCATCTTCTCTAGCTTGTCTCTGTTGTGGTGTTTTAGCATAGCAAGAGAAGAGTAACTGGTATACCTTCCTTCTGAGTGAAAGGGGAGGAGAAATTAAATAAAATCGAAGACAAAGACATCCTAGTTGAACTAATCTTAATTCTCAGAAGAACCAAGTAGGGTGCAACCTTGGAAGTGATTGTCCCAATTAGTGAACCCAGGAAATCCCATGATATAGAAAACCACCTCATGGGCTCAGCAGATTTTCATGCATCTGGTTGACTTGGCTGAAAAAACCTCCAATACTCAATCCTTGGGGGGAGGAAGTCTGTAGTATTCATGTCAAGTGATCTGCTCCCCAAATTTTCACCCAGATGTTTAGTTCCTCTAATTTACTCTTTTTTCCAAAAAAGTATTTATTATTTTTTAATTTGTGTGGGTGTATTGCCTGCATGTAAGTATACCCGTGCAATGCCCATGGAGGTCAGAAGAAGATGTCAGATCCCCTGGAAGTGAAGGTTACATTTACCTTTTCTAAGGGATAGCATACATTAGGATGGGTTTGTGAGGGGGAATTTCTCTTTATCCCACACATGGGAATGTCAGAAAGTGAGTGAGCCCTGTCCAGAAGTCACAGAAATGACGTGGTTCTGTTTTGTCCTTAGTCTGGAAGATAAAAGACCAAATATTGTGCATGGATATTAAAAGAATTCAAAAGAGTGAGTCAGGGCGTGGAGATGTGACTCAGAAATTAAGAGCACTGGCTGTTCTTGCAAAGGACTCAGACTCAGTTCTCAGCACCCACATGGCAGCTAACAACCATCCATAACCCCACTTCCAGGGGATCTGACATATTCTTCTGCACTTGATGTGAAGTAACTGAGGGAGGATATTTTCAAGGCTAACAATAACTAGGATCTTGACTTCTACAGAAAAATTTGAAAACGCTTACATATCAAACATTGTTTTTATTGATAACATGGTTTATTATATGAACCAATGAATGAAGCCTTCCTTTCCAGTTCATTAAAATGGGAGCAACACAGACTTGTCGAAATAAACTCACACATGATAATGAAAGAGATGTGTGAAAAACTATATTTAATAAATGAAAAGATTCTGCATTTAACTAATATTCCCACAAAGAGGAAAAGCAGCAGGAGCAAAGCAAGGTGGGACTGAGGGGCAGCGGGGGCTCTCCTTTCTATGAAACCCCTCACTCGGCAGGTAGCATTACCTATTCCTAAGTAAAGTGAGATAGGGTTAAAGTACAAGTCACTTGCCACTTTACAATTTTGGAGCAAGTCAATAATTTAGCCATGCATTTTGAGGCTCATTTCTTTTGTTCATCAAAGAGTTAAAACCACACTTTCAGGGTACTCACATGCTACACTGAAAATAGGCTTAATTATATTGACAAGTTCCCCAATTCTATTTTTTACCTGTTATCTATTGGACTGGTAGAAATATTGAAATTAGAATAGACAAAAAAAATTCCTTCCGTATTCACAGAGGTTAGGTTCTAGGACCTCATGGATTCCCAAATCTGCATATTTGAAGTATATTTGCATATAACTACTGAAAGTCTCCTAAGCACTGTATGTCAAGTATAGATTACTTCTAGTACTTAATACAATATAAGTTCTATGTAATTTTTGTTGTACTGCATTGTTTAGGGAATAAGAAAATGTCTATATGTTCACTATGGACACAAGAAGGCAAAACATAGACTACAGAGTCTATGTGTATTCAGACACAAAAGGAAAACATGTAAAACTCAAGGTTACAATCAGCGGTCTTGGTTCCTGTTCTGGTACAAAGCTTCTCAGTGGAGTCTGGTTCAATGTCTGATAAAAGAAAAAACAGAAGCTCTGGTTATTATAAATATATGGGTCAACAAAAAAATGGAAATTTATAGAATATAAAGAATACTAATGGCTTTACTGGGAGACCATATCAAATTAGTTTCACAGGACAGGTAAAGAAAGAAACTCAGTAGCTTGATCTAAAGTTCCACTGCATTACGGGGAGTGGGGTGAGTACAGTTAAGACTAGAATTCAAGTGTCCAGAATCTGAGTTCATTTTTCTGTCTTTCATGTCAAGCTGCCTATCTTACACTGTGAGGAACATATCTGGCTGCCATTCCAATCCCAGAAGCAGCAAAGTGGATTTCTGTTTTTTTTTATCTTTTTGATATGCTGTGATTTGCCCCGGGCACAATTTCTGCAGAGTCGTTTCACGTCACCACTCACAGAGGTGGAATTCAGGGGTGCTCGGTCAGTAAATGGACTATCCCTTGTCTCCTGAGGAGGTATTTAATGCTGGTTGGAGTTGTGTATCTTATTTTTACTTTCTCTGCAGTTTTAATTTCAGGAACTATTCCAGAAAGATGGAACAGAATAACTGCTCCATGAGTCCCAAAACCTTTTGCTGTTGCCGTCTTTATACTCAGAGACTATGCACACACACCAACACAAATACCAAATCCCAAGTGCTTGGTTTCCCTGGCCAAAAACATCACACAGGACTGTGCAACACACAGCAATAATACCGGATTAAGGTTCACTGAGACATTTTAAAAGGAATAAAATTGTCAAATTTCATATCTTGTTCTGAAACACTATCGATTTTCTCACTATCAGCTCTAACAGAGACTGAAGTGCGTCATCAGTCAAGATTTTAAAAATATGCTTTTCTTCTTTCCATAGTAGTGTGTATTAAACACTCATCATTGGGAATCACACACATTTTATCCAGATTGTAAAAATTCTAATCTTCACAAATGTCCGAGGGAGCCCTCTCCCACCCACGCACGCCCACATAAGCTTAGTTGTGTTTATAATGTGTGTCTTCTTCACTACAAGTCCTTTAAAAAGTGTAAAATGGCTTTCTTTTGAGTGTATCACCCACCCAGGGGGACACAGTTGCCAAATATGAAAAAGCAGTGACAAGACATTCAGGGGCACAGAGAGGAGAGTGCTCACGTGATAAGGTTGGAACTATCTCCTCCACAGCCAGGTCCTGACTTCAGCTTACAGGTCAGGGGCTCACAGCAAAGACTGGTGCATTCCTTCAAAGCGCAATAGAATAGTGAACTCATTTAACAGCTCCCCACATTCAGGTGTAAGACAACAATGAAGTGAACTTTCACTTTTTAAACTGAACGACCCTATTCTACTAATTCTAGGAACAATAATCGGGGAAATTTAATATTAGGAATAAATGCTGTGTTCACTGAACACTATCTCTTCAAAGAACAGACTCATGCAAGAATTTTTTCAAATTTAGGTCTAGTAAGTATAAATTTGGTCTAGAAGGTATTGCATGTAAATCAGTTGATTTAAAGTGGAATATTTCTATACTATTCAAATGTGTCAAAGTAGAGAAAAAAGAACACTTCAAATTCATCTTACCAAGACTGACTAATACCGTTATTGAAATGGGTAATGAAAACACACTCACACACACACACACATACACACACACATATACAGTATTAGTAAAACTCAAGTTTATTAATACAATAACTCTGCATTTCATCTCTGTGAGTTTTCTTAGTCCAAAATGCAAGGACTGCCTAACTATATAAATAAGGAAATGTAATCCATTTACTTAAGAGTCAGGGGAAAAGTAGCTCATATTATTTTGATTAATTAGTTCAAAATTTCAGTGGCCATAATTGAAATATTCAAACATTATTTTCCTTATATGTAAACAATCAGCAGTCAATACATCATTGTCATGAAGAAAATCTAGATGACAGGCAAAAACATATCCAATAAAATGAAGGACAAAATGATTATTCATATTGTAGAATTTGTGAAAACATTAGGAAATACTCTAAGACATGGAAAAGATATAACTGAAAAATCATATTTTCATTGTATATATCATATATAATTTTCTACCTGCAATACAGATCAGCTCTTAAAAATATTTAACACTTCACTAAGAAACTATTCAAGACAATAATAAAATACTATCAAAATCAGTAACAATGAAATAAAACTGAGTAAAATAAATATTAGAGAGCAAAAAAAGAAAATAGGAAAATACTTCAGAATAGGTCTTCAGATGGTGCCAGAACTATGTGAAGAATCTGATATATATATATATGTGTGTGTGTGTGTGTGTGTGTGTGTTCCTGAGAAATTTTAAAAGCAGTATATGTTTTAAAATAACACAATATTGTAAAATATCCCTAACCTTCACAGGGAAATAGGAACTCAGTATATTGCCATTGAATTGAAATTGCATTTTGGAACAAATTGACTTTAAAAATCCAAAGGCTACCTGGAAGAATTACTACATTGCTAGGTATTTAGGAATTACCAAGGATTATTGAAGAATTACTCGGTAAAGTCTGCAAAAAAAAAAAAATTCCTAAAAAAATCAAAATCATTGAAGAGAGCTGCTATTAAAATGAATCATAAAATTATAATAATGAAAATACCATGGTGTTAACGAGAAACATTTGGACAGAATGACTGTTTTTATCATCTGAAAAGTCAAGAGCCACGCACAGCAGTAGCAGAAACTGCATGTGAGAGCCAAGGGAAGCTGTGACGCAACGAAGGGTGTCGCATCAAGTTTGGATACCACTTTTTATTTTGACTCCTTTATTTTTATTTTTATTTTTTGCATCCCTGGGCATTGAAACGAGGGCCCCCTGCATGTTAGGCAAATGTGCTACTGCTGAGCTATAATCATAACCACTATGAGTTTTGAGGCATAGAAATATTTATATTTGTATACTTGTTCATCTCTCAAAATAACATCAGCTATTGCCACAGCCCTTGATTACCTCCCAGAACTTGAAGGTAAGACCTTATTGCTGAAGATACAACATACTTTGGACATAAGACTTGTAAGAGTGAAGCTGGAATTGACCTGGAAACCTTCTCTCTAAAGACAAGCTTTCATAGTTCTAGAGGATACTATGCAAGCTGCTAAGGGAGAAAAGTAATCAAAGGTCCAACCTAATCTATAAAGCCTAATAACTACAATGACTGCCATAGCAGTGCACGTTTATCTTGGAGGTAATCGACAGCAAATTCACGTGGCTGGTGAGGTCAGAGATCCTAGAGAAAAATCCTATCTCTGGTATATTTCTAAACAGATTTCATTTGTCTAAATATGGATCCTTATATTTATAGACAAGTATACTGTACACCACTCATCAAAGAAGCTTCATTTTGCAGCATATAGAGGCTATTACAGAGTTCCACAACTGGTCACACATAGAGAATATATGTCTGAGATGTGCCCAGTCCTAAGTGACACGCCTGCAATGGAACCTCTACACCTAAAGCTCATAGAACATAGCAGAGCAAAAAGTAGAGAGGATACTAATGCATCCCTCAACTCTCAGCAATGAAGCTTCCTCATACAACAGAGTGTGATGAACACAGAATGCCACAACTGGCTAAGTCTTAGAGAATAAGAGACTCGAGAGTTCATATCCCTGGATAGGACTTCTATATTAAACCTCACCCACACAGGGTTCAGGGACCATCGTGGAGGAGGGGAAAGATAGATAGTAAGATCCAGGGTTGGTGTATGAACATAAGTTAACAGGATTTTAGGCCACTAGAAATTTGCTCGTATGAACTTGCAACAATGGTGACAACAAACATAAAGCCCATGTCAACTCAATTAGACAAAACCCAGCATAGACTGAGGGAGATGGGCAGCTGGCCCCACACTAGCCAAGAACTATTGGAAACTAATTACTGCTGGGTGAGGAAGAACAGATCTTCTTTAAGAGAGTGGTTCTAGATAGACTGACTAGACTCCAGTGGATGAACTTGCACAGGGCGACATCTAGGTACAGTTGCTTGACTGGACAGGACTTAACATATATGACAGAATACATGAAATCTCGTGAGGGGACTATGAGAGGGCCTGGATGGGGGAGGGGTTCTAAATTTGATTAAGATCTATTATACAAAATTCACAAAAACTCAATAAAAGTAATTTTTTAAGTGTAGTTGTTCATAAACCTGAATTTGTTAGTTTTATTTAACTATACAAAACCCAGCTAGGTGTGGAGATACAGAGGTGGACTGATACACTCAAGAATATTTGATTTTCCGTTTTCTCTGACCCTTTTCCTCTGTCTTACTCCGATATCCTCATGTCTCCTCCTCCTCTCTGCGTGGACGCATACTGAGGTTGTGCTGTTTACCGGCTTAAGTAGCTGTGATTATCAACTGCAACTGTCTTCCACTCAAGCAACGCAGGGTGAATTAAATCTTGATTTAGTTGAATGAAATGCTACATTCATTTGTAAAATTCTAGACATCTTTGTAATTAACAAAGCCTTTACACTGTCCTTCACAAATTATGAAGTTGTACCATGTAGCTGAGTAATGCCTCCAGCTTCTGAATACATGAACTGCCACACAGATAAGATGCTTTGTCTACTCTCACAGAGCTGTCAAAAGTAATGACTAGATCATGGATTTCGTGTGGATCCACCAATTCCTAGCTTTGGTTATTGGCCTGAGTTACTTTTCTTTCCTAATAATACGGAAAGACAATTCTGATTTTGTATATTCCTTTGACATCACAAAGACGGTGTTGTATTTAAGGCATTTTGTAGATTGTCACATGTCAATTTCTTCTAATAGTAGCTATTTTTCTTGTCTTAAAAGAAGATTACAAAGTAAAATTTTCTTAGAGGTTTAAAATGAACCGGGTGTGGTGTTACAATCCTGTAATTCCAGGAAGATCATGAACTGGACACTAGCTTGGGCTACACATGAAAAAGTGTTTCAGAAACAAAGAAGAAATCAAATGGGGCACTGATGGAGGGCATCTGTCTGATCTGAGTACATAGGTTCCTTGAAAATGTATAATCATTAGCAGCATCACCACAGTTGTCTGGTATTCTCTGCTCACAGCTCATTTTCTACACGTTTATGTGATGTTTCCACTCCCTTACTCAAGCAACAATTGTCTTTGTGAAGAAGAGAATATCCCCATGGAAAAGTCTTACTTCTAGATCTGTAATTATCACTATTCAACAAATGACTGACTGCGATTTGCAGTCATTTAGGAATCTCTGAGTCATATATCTTGAAAAAACAGGACCTCTTACCAATAACAATTTACTTCTTTACGTTTGGTTTTGCATAATCATGTTCTGATCAGATTCTGGCTTTTGAAATGCTTTTGACAGAATAGCCAATATTAAGACAAAAGTGCTAATATATTTCCATTTTTCATGAAGATACAAGTTCATCTTCTGAAAGAGCATTAAAAAAGTCAAGGTAGTAGAGAGATAGTTCAGTGGTTAAGAGAGCTTGTTGCTCAACATGAGGATCAGTTTAGATCTCAGCCCCCACATCAGGGGGCTTATAGCTGCCTGTAACTATCTCCAAGGAATCTGACATTATTGTCTGTCCTCGAAGGGCACCTAAACACACAAAGACTCACACAAACACATTCATATACATATGCAAACAAATAAAAAAATAAAATCCTTTAGAGGGGAAAATTAAAGTGCATTACTGTTTGTTAGACCCTACTAGTTATACCGTCAAATCTTAATAATCACTCTTCTAAGCCTCGTTTGTTTTCATACCTCTGGAGGGCCACAATCACAGTCTTCTCCCACTTCCAAAAGTTGGTTTCCACATTCTGGTTTTGTGATTATATTTCTAGGACTTGGTGCCTGCAGCAGACAGCTTGGTTTTTTAGATAGAAGGTATCTTTGGAAATGTGAGTTGCTGATAGTACTGAAATCCTTGGGGAATTTTGAACTGTAACAGGAAAATATTCAGATATAGCATAATGAAAATGCAAAGGCTTGTGGGTGTTTTGTGAATAGGAGCATCTATAGTATTCATAGTACTACCCAGTTCAGAAGAAATCCTAAATATAAACAAGACAACCTGACAAAAGGAAACTTTAGAGAGAAAGGGTTTATTTGAGTTCACAAATCCATTGGTATAGTTCATCGGAGTTGGGAAGTTAAGACAGCAAGAACTTAAAACAGCTGGTCATATCACGTCCAAGCCAGAGCAGATGTGCTAGCTTGTGCTTAGCTTGGTTTCTCTACTCAAATTCAGTTCAGGATCCCCTGAGTAGGGAATATCTCCCACAGTAGACTTGGTCTTCCCAAATCAATTAACCTAATTAAGACAATCCCACACAGACATGCGCACAGGCCAAGCCCATGTAGGCAACCCCTCATTGAAACGGTCTTCCCAGGTAATTCTAGGTTGTATTAGGTAGAGAGTTAAAGCTAATATCGCAGGGATTCAGGACTATCCAAAGTCAAAAGGAGGAGAAAATGTCACTGTGTTATCTATTCATCTTGCACCATGGGACAAAGAGTAAGAGATGATAATCACAGCCCAGTGAAGGGAGAGAACTGATGCATTCTAAGGTTCATAGGCAAATTTCTCTTCTAATTTGTGAGTACTTCAAGCATGAGGTAGAATTTACCCATTTTTCTAGTGCCTCAGAGTGACTGGCAGTAACAGATAATAAATATGCTAAAATATGTTGGTTAGTTAATGATGGAGATATATCTTTTCTTGGTTGTCTTGGAAAAAGATTATCATCTTTAATCAGGGTAATGATTTTAGGAAATGTGATCTTAAATTAAAGCAATTTGAGGTTAAAATGGTATAGTCACCATACTTATAAACTCTTTCTTGTCATACTTAGACATTTTAAAGAATAAAATATGAATAAAATGTTATGGTTTGAATGAGAAATATTCCCCATAGGCTCACGTCTTTGAACACTTGGTCCTCAGTGGGTGGTGCTGTTTAGGGACTTAATGGAACATTTCAGAGGTACAGCCTTGCTGGAGGAAGTATGTCACTGGGGATGGGCTTTGAGGATTTGTATCCTCATCCCACTTCCTGTTCTCTCTCTTTGCTTCTTGTATATGGATGCAAATTTGATCAACCAGCTTCCGGCTCCTGCCCTGATACCATGTCTTCCCTTTCAGGTTAGACTCTATGCCTCTGGAATTACTATCTAAAATTAAATCCTTTCTTAAGTTGCTTTTGGTCATGGTATCTTATCATAGTGACACAGAAGCAACTAATATAAACCAAGAGTTTGGCAAAAATGTCTTTAAAGTAACTGGGGCTTGAATTACTGGGCTACCCAGCCTCTGTATAGTACACATAAATTATTTAAGATTGGGAGACCTTCTTCTTGACTGCAGGGTAATATCTTCTTACCTCAAGTACTGATTCATCACACAGCTGCCAGTGGAACACTTGGTGTTATATGGAACATCCTTCATACCAAGGACATGGCCCAACTCATGTGATATCACGCCTACAAGAGCCACATTGTTCTTTCTCTTAGCCTAGAAATGATAGAAGCACCTGTTACTTCTGACTGTATCTGATTACTTCTCCATTTCCTGTCACGATATATACAGGTAAAAAGAATAACTTGAGAGAGGAAACACATAGTGTATTCCTCTGTCATTGTTTATTGCCTATTGTATGAACATGTGAAATAGTGTCTGTGAATGCAAGGACTGAGTCAGTGCTCAAACCAAATGAGTATTGAGATAATAGACTCTAAATTCCCAGTAAATGGTGCTTAAATTGGCTGCATTTTTATGGGCAGTGCCACTATTTGTCCATTCCTTATTGGGTGCCACTACATGGACTCAGGTTTCTAAAGACTGTGGTTATGATTCTCATACCTGCTCTCATGATATCTCACATACATTCTTCTTTGTCTAACATCTTTCTCATAAATATCAAGCAACTAGTATAGAGTTATCTGAAGCCATGGGGGGTTCTTGACGCCCCTTTCTGTCTTAATATTCCTGCTCTTATTCCTTAAAGCACACTGAGTATGAAGCCTCTGATAGGGCTGGTATTTCATAACTCAAGGATTCTTCAGGACAATGATCTACTCACAATTTCAGTTCTACTTTGATTTATCAATTCAGCAAAGTTTCATCATGCATACTCTGGTACAGTACATGGTGCTCATCTTCATAGAGAAATGGACTCTCGGGATGCCTTAGGGGAAGCATACTGACCTCAATGACAGACACTGAAGATGAGGAGCACAAGGAGCTCGCAGCTGCCATTCCTACACGTCCATTGCGGAAGCCAATTCCACTGTGTAAAATGCAGAGAAGCCCCATCACAATCTGACTCTGGAACCGGAAGTTTGTGATGTAGATTTCCCTTGATGTCCTAGCCTTTTCTTTTATGTCCGTGAGGCCTCAGAATAACATACTGTACCGCAGTCCCACAACAATTGCAAATTATTATCTTACAACAAAAAGCATGCTTTATTGAGCTTACAAAGACCTTCAGATAATTCATAGGTAATGGCTAATGGTAGAACAACAAGCCCTTTACAACTGATTGGGGAGTTATGACTGGGCAGAAATCCCTGCCGAGAAATACCTGTATTTGTATAGTAGGCATTCACCTGAGAAGCTGGGCATGGTCATGGGTCTTCATTTTCCCCAGGTTAGAACGATGCCATAGCAGGAAGTTGGTAAACGTGCTGCCGAGGTTGGGGTCCACCTTTATCTTATCACCCTCAGACCAGATTTCCATGCCTACCAGTGTCACTTGAATACCTATGGTTTTATAAATCTGTGGAAAAAGCATTTTGCATGAAAACTCTCAGGATTCCTTTAGTGCTTTAGACTTCTGGCTGACCACAGGTATGGATACAAGAATGTACCATAAGTAATGAATTTCTATTCTGAAAACAGAAATCCTAGAAGATGCTTTTGCTATTGAATATGATTTTTGCCTTGGTGTTGATCTCTGTTCTGCTAAAATTTTCCCAGAATTCCCACCCTTAAGTGACACTCTCAGTCTCGTATAGTAGAAATCCCGGGGAAGTCCCTGGCTTCCACATGGAAATAAGCTCGCTGGACAGATATCTTACCACGTTGAGCAGACTCAGCACCTCAAAGACAAAACTTCTCATCTGAGTGACATTTCCTTTATACATCTTATACTAAAAAATGCAAAACAGAAATGTAAACAAGAAGACTGATGGGGTATAGGATTAAACAGAAAAATTACATGTTTCAATATATAAATAAAACATATTCAATCCATGACTACCCTGAGATTATACTCCATCAAATACTACTTCAAATATAGAGGTTTTGATAAGAGAAAGATTAGTCATTGATTAAAACTATAGTATTATAAATATTTTTTTTGGTTTGATTTGAGACAGGATGTTACTATATAATCTAGGCTGCCATCAAATTTATGATTCTCCTACCTTAGCTTTCTGAATTCTGGGATTATAAGGATATACTTGGCTTTCTGTTCATCTTTAAGTTGAAAAAGTTAAATTAGTAATTTGAATGTCTTAAAAATATCTCATCAATTCTAACAGTTTTCTATGTATATATAAATATTTGTAAACTATATACAGTTTTCTGTTTATATTTACAAATAAATATTTATATATTTATGTTGATATTAAGATATGAATATATTTTGTGGTTGAATGCCTATATATGTGGTATATAATAGTAAGTATATTATGGATTACAGTATTAAGTATGTGGATAATGTTTAAATACTTGGTGACAGATGGATAACAAATGGGAAAGGATGGGTGAAAACTGTTGTCCACAAGACGAGCAGTGCAGACAGGAAAACTAGTTAGACAAAATGCATTGTTAACCATAAAGGTTTACAGCTTACTTTTGCTTTGTAAGTCAACTCAGAAGTTATAAGGACTGAGGTGTGCCCAGATTTCATACTCACAAAGGCATTGTCCAGCACCAAAAAGAGATCAAGATATTTCCGACCCTGAAGAAAATCTTTTTGCTTTATAAAAAAAGAAAACTTTGTTAATAAGTACATGTACCCTCAATGATTCAGAAACGTACATTTTTTATCTAAAGTAAACCAAATAATAAGTAAATACATCAAAGACTTCGCATATAACAGTCACCCTTAAGCACACCTGTATTCATATATCATTGCTTTTGTTAACTGAAATAAACAGTGTAAGAGAAAACTATGCTCACCTCTGAGCTTTTCAGTGACCTAGAAGCTCGAATATTCCTGCTGACATGTCTTGCCCCACACTTGTAATTCGCTATGTCTGGTTCTTCTTGGCTGTACAAGAAGATAGCATGCTCTTCTTCGTCTGTGCTTTTCAGAGGCTTTATCTGGTATCTCTGATTGTGATGTATGAAGTACCCGCTGTGTGATATGGAAATTGCGTTTCAGGATGATCTGAAAGGATGGATATTCTCCGACCATCCAAGCTTCAAACATAAATGATCACTCACAGGCTTTGCAGCTAACAGCCATTCAGCTAAGTTATAATAAGCATTTCAATAGTGAAATGAAGCCTGTGTCATTTACCCGGAGAATTCTCAAGAATTCTCAAGAAAGTAAAATGGAAAATGGACTAATGTAATATTCAAATACCGAGAACCCTAGAGAGAATAAAAAAGAATTGATAGAGCAGTCAGAGTAACAAATCGGGATACACAGAAGTTTAAAGACTTTCTAGGAATATAATTCGTTCAGAAACAGAAAGTTATTCCATATGACATAATACCACAAAGCCAGGATAAAAGCCGTGGAAACTATATATATGAAGGTATTTTGCGATATATGAAAAGGTGATGTCATGTTAAACATGAACCATGTTAGAATAGCAAGTATGTTTCATTTAACCATGTGAGAGGTAAAAACTACAAACACGACAGCATGTTAGTATAACAAATCACTCGAGATTACAGTTTGTGGCACTTATTTGCTTAGCTGTCCTTCTAATCATTCTCTGAATTTTTGATAATTGGCAAGCATACCTCTGTAAATAGAAATACATGCATACTTCAAAAAGTGAGTTCAACTGTGATGATTGCAAAATAGGTCTTTTAAGAAAATACAGCAAATAAATTCCAAGAGTGAAGCAGGTCATTTGTCAAAGGACACAGGTGTCCTCAGGGTCCAGAATGCAGTATGGGCAGAGCTGGGACTGACTTCCAGAACAACAGTTAGTAGAGCAATTAAACAAGTGACCATTTATTCTTCACTCTAACCACACGTATTCTGGGACAAAGTGTTGCTTCACATTTAATATTATTGGTAGTGGTTCTTACCTCAGCCCACCACAGGTACTAATACTGGCAAGAGAGTCCTTTTCATTCAGGACTTGACCTTCATAGTAACAATGTTTCTAGAATGGAAAAATATATATGTACTTTAGAAATATATACTTTATGCATATAGAGTTATATATATGTAACTTATGTGCATGCATAGACCACAGTTGCAACAAATGTAGAGAAGTTCAAGTAGTAACCAGGTCCTACCAGATCTCAGGATTGAAAATGTCCAGAACCTCAGAATTCCTAACCTGATCCACAGTTGACCCTGTGACCTCCACATTTGGTATCCGAACCGTCTTCTGACGTGAATTACACTCAGGGGGCTGCACTAGAGCAGGCTTCCAATGAAAGTGGAAGCTGCCTCTCAGAAGGAGTTGAGCCCACATGGGATTTTTGGTGTGACTGAAAAGCCGTCAGGTTGTGGGGCTAAAACTACAGATTTAACCTGGCATTTTACTTGCTCTATTAGTGTGTGTGTGTGTGTCTGTGTGTAAGAGAGAGAGAGAGAGAGAGAGAGAGAGAGAGAGAGAGAGAGAGAAAGCAAAAGTGCATGAGTGCTTGGGAGTGTGGGAGTGAGTTAAGAGTGTGTGTCGAAGTATGTTAGAGAAAGTGTCCTAGAGGGTTGTGACTGTGAATACGTGAGTATGTGGAATTGAGCATTTGGGTGCACAATTACTGTGTGTGTGTGTCAGTCTGTGCTTGATCCTGTCTTTGAAAAGCTGGCCATGTTTCCCATCTGCTCTCTTAGTGACCACTGATAATCACATTTCTTCCAAATCGTTTGATTTTGAAAAGCTATCTTTGGACCTGTGCATTTTATAAAGTAAATGCCAGACCTCAGGAAGGACTCAGACCATACCATGTGCTGAGAGCTCCTGGTCACCTTCTCTCCTCTTGGTAAGTAAGATGTCTCAGTGTAGTCTGGCCCCAGGAGATGCCTGCGAAGGGCAGAAAGCTGCATAATACATTCGGAGTTCCAATAAAGCCTACCTACCTGACATGATCTCCAGCATTGTCTGTAGTGAGACAAAATTGGTTTTTAACCATTGATCCTTTGCTAATATTGGAATTCTTCTACTGAAATAAATCAAGCTTACACTGAAATTCACTCATCTACTTTTCACTTACAGATTCTTTGTCATTAGACATGAGCTGGTAGAATTGCGATAAGATTTCTTTTGTAACAAGGACACAACCCTCGACTGACTGCTAGAGCAGTTAATGGGGCCCCTTCTTCCCCAGGAACCTATCTTTAGGCAATATCCTGATTTAGGCTTAGAGATAAATTCCTCTGTCTGTCTCTGTCTCTGTCTCTGTCTCTGTCTCTCTCTCTCTCTCTCTCTCTCTGTCTCTCTGTATGTGCACACATGCATATGTGGCATGTGTGTTTGTGCAGGGTTCAGTGCACATATGGGGGTCAGGGAACAAATCCAGATGTTGGTCTGCAACTTTCACCTTGCTTGAAACAGTCTCATCTGCCACTGTGTACACAAGGCAATCTGGCCATCTAGCATCTGGGAATTCTCCTATTTCTACCCCATCCCACTCCCTGCCCTTTCATAGTAAGGTCTCTGAGAATATAAATGTGCACCATTAAACTTGGTTTTACACGAGTTCTGAAGATTTGTACTCAGGTCCTCCTCACACTTGTGTGGCGAATACTTTACACAATGAGCCATCTTCCCAGTCCATATGTTTATAAAAGTGACAGGAAGTTGTGCCCACAGTTGTAGTTTACCTGAGTGGAAAAGGCTTTCAGTATATTCCAAAGGTTTATGGAAGAATGATATTTATGGTATATCTCTCTTTGATTTTCCCTTTGCATATATACTTTTCTAGTAAAGCCAAACCTTCTCAGATATCACTGGAATAAATTAACATCCCCAAAGCTTATTATGCTTCATGGAGCCCCAGGGAGAAGTTCCCTGATTCTCTGTTAATACAATGCGGTGGTTGAACTTCCAGGAAGCTTAACTTACTTGGCTTTTTGTAGGTGAAGGATGAGTTCCTCTCCATTTAACATGATCTGATATTGAACTTCAGGTGCATACATCTCCTAAAAATATTTAACAACATGGCTACACTATATATCTTATAGTTGTCATCCTATCTAAAATTATAATTATTACAATGTACTGATTATGTGTACTATACATTAGAACAATAGTAAAAGCATGTCTCATATCTTCATGTCTAAAATAAAACATGAGTTGTCTGTTAATGAGGAGTTCCTAAAAACATAATTCCATAATAATAATGTGTCATAGGGACTTACCATTTGCTTTAGTATACAACATACTGACCTGTCAACCATGTTAAATCACCAACAGGATAAGGAAATTTTTTTTTTTACTTTAAAATAAATTGAAATATATTAAAGAAAAAAACAGTACAAATCCACAAGAATTTTAAATAGCAAAATGAAGGAAGTATTTTCAACATGGTAAAAGCACACTTTTGCATTCTAGAAGACAGTCAGCAGGCGGAGGTGTGTGTGAGAAAAAGCTGTGAATTTGGAGAGTCACAAGAAAGCAGTCTCCTAGAACTGGTAGCCTTTATTGGGATCTGTTCCCCACAAATCTGAGGAAATGTTCAAGCAGCTGTATCGTCTCTTGTCAAATGGCACCGTTGATTCTGGATGGCTAAGTTGCAAACAACTTTTGAGAAGTCACATGCTCTCTCCTCCACAGTGTTAGGATCCAGACCCCAGACTGCTGCTCAGGCATCAATGCGAACAGCAGACTCTCCCTCTCATAGTGACAGACATGCACCCTTTTGAGAGCATTGTCTGAATCTCTGGCTAACAGATTTCCAAGTGCCCAGATATTGCGCTTGAGGATGTTAGTTTACAGGCTGAGATCCAACAAAGGGTTACCAATGGCCTTGCATTCTGTGCCTCATCCCTTCCCTGCTACCTGCTGCGGAATCAGAAAAACCAGCTGCAGATTCCTACTGTGAACTGCCCCCTTCCTCAGAGACGCAGAAGAGAATGCCTACCTATGACTCATGAACTTGATTCCACTTCAGAGATCTACCTTGCTGCCTGTCTCTCCTGCTTGGGCATGAGCTCTCAGAGACTTCACCATGCTCTTCTCTGTATCTCTCTCTTCATGGGGTTAATAACTTTTCTAATAAACTTCTTGCAAGATGAAGTTATTCAGTGCTGACTAAAACACCGTTTATACCCCTGTTAAGGCTTCTCACCTTTGCCTTAGGGTGACTGAAACATCGCTTACCTCTTCGCCATATCCCTCTGTCTGGTTGTTCTCAGTTCCTCTTTTGTGTGAAATGTGTAGTCTTTTAGGATGAACTATTTCGTGAAGCTTTAGTTCAGGAGTTGGCTTTGTATCTATGGCTGGATAAAAACAGAGAATATTGATATAAAAGATTTAAAGCTTAAAGCTTTCTGTTTGGGTTTGGTATGGTAGATTATCTTGATAAGACATGAAAGAGAGAGTGCAATTGTTCAGTAAAGGTTACTTTCCTTTTTTGATTTTGATTGTTAAAACCTGGGATCAGAAGGTAATGTGGGAAAGTAGAAACAGAATCCAACTTTCAACAGATGCAGACAGCTCTATTTGCTACGAGGAGCAAACAGCTTTCCAGAGGGAATGAGGGATTGTGCATCAGGACTGGCCAGGGGAGGGGAGGTGGTCTGGGATTTATAGGTGGATCCAGAAAGTCCCAGAAAGGGTATCATTCCTTCCTGGGTGGTGTCCTGCTCCTCCCTGGGAACTGGGAAGGAGAAATGGGGAGTTCTAATAGGGAATTTGATAAGGAACCAGATGTCTTTTATTAGGTGCCATGTGTTCTGAGATGGCTGTATTGCCCTCCTGGAGTGCAGAAGCAGAGTTGGGGAACAGTAGGTTCATTCAATCACTTGTCAGGTTGGTAGATTACAAAGAGGTATTTCCTACTGCCCTCATTCTAGAAAGATGTAGATACTGTGAAACAAACTCAGTATCTCCTTATGGAGAAGCAGTTCATCTTGGATTAAGAACAGGTTGGTAACCAGAGTGCTGACTCTAGAAATAGTTACTTACTTTGTTATCTTTTAAAAATTATTTTATTTTATGTGTATGGGTGTATTTCCTGTGTGTGTGTGTGTGTGTGTGTGTGTGTGTGTGTGTACCCATGTTGAACAATGCCCACAGAGAAAAAGGTGTTGGATCCCCTGGAACTGAGGTTGTGGATGGCAGCCAGTGCTCTTAACTGCTGGGCCATCTCTCCAGCCCCAAAGTTACTTCCTTTGTAATCCTCTTCAAATTGCAGGTTCTGTGACTACCCACTCCAACAACCAAACTCCTCATATTCAGGTTACATTTCCTCCCAGGAGAGCCTGTCCTAGCATGGATCTCATACTTCTGTGTGAGAGTGAAGCACAGTGATTCTTCTTTTGTCTGACTTTACTCTCAAACTGCAGACATGTCAGGAAGCAGTTCTCATTGGCCTCTCTCAGAGGAATTTTAAAGGAATAGAAAGCGGAGAAAGGTCCTTCTGAATGTCCTAATGACAGCACATCTTTTCTGTTCTGAGTTTTTCAAGCGTTCATACAAGGTCAGCCTTCCTTTTGAATGTTAGTGCTTTCACAATCACGCTTTGAGGCAGAGTCCTGTTCACTATGACCACCAGTGTGTGTTTATACGCAGAGATTGTACACCTGCCTCATCTGGAGTACCGTGAAGGAAACAGTGGAGTAACGATTGTCTTGGTGACCCCTCAGAGCTCTGCTATGACACTGTCTGATTCATTATGTAGCAAAACGTGAAGTCCAGACATACATTAATAAAAATACTTTTAGAAGGACTGATGAGGCTCTCTTTAATCCCAGCACTGGGGAGGCAGAGGCAGGCTGTTCTTTATAAGATAGAGGCCAGTGTGGGCTACAAAGTGAGTTTGAGGCCAGGTGGAGTTTCAGGGACACCCTATCTCAAAAAGACTAGATAGATGATAGATAGATGATAGATAGATAGATAGATAGATAGATAAGTATATATTCTTCATCAAAACACATTATGGATGACAATGACACTATGGAAAGAGTCATGGGCCTGAAATTAGAGCTGATTTCTAAATTGTCTAACCTCAACTCCACTGCTAAGTAGGAAAATTGGGAAAACCCTCAAAGTACATTTTCCCGGCCTCATTACTTGCTGTATCTACTTTAATTTGGATTTACACATATTTTATAATAGATTACAGTTCTGTTCAGCCAAAGCTCTATAAGATTTATAAAGGAAAAAGGAAATACAGTGATGTACCTGTAATGAATGTGAAGGAGAAAGTCAAACAAGCTCTAGTGAATTTTCAATCTCTTAATAATTGAAAACATTTCAGAGACAGAGCTATTGGGTCAACACTAGACTTTTATTTTAAATGCCATGTCATGACTCACTATGTCTGATTTTTCTACAATGAAAAAAAAAGTAAAATTATTCTGGATTTTAGACAAGAAGCAACATTGCTACCTGTGAAATTTCTTTCTATATGAAAACCCAAATGTTCAGTCAGTGAACACTCATTGAATGCTAGTTAACTTTATACCAGACTTAACTTACTGCTGAAAGACTAAGTCAATCAAGACAATCCCTCCATTTGTAGAATTCACATCCTATTGAGGAAGAAATACATATTCTATGTCTAATTTATGTAAAGCCCTCTAAACTGGACAGTACATACTATGCTGGTGAAGTAGTTTCCAATAGTTACAAGCTGTTGTACGTGCTGGAGTAGAAATGAGCACTGCAGCTTCAAGGACAGAATAGTGTCATTTGAGGTTGTGTGTTTTAGAAAAACAAACAACAATGTCTGGAGCACTGGTCAGGGGTAAAGAACATGCTTACCGGGGTCCTGGATTCCTTCCCCAACAGAAGGAAAAAGAAGAAGGAAAAGGAGAAAGAAATATTAGAAGACAAGACTGTTGAAGATTCCAGGACTAGCTGGATTAATGAGGGAGAAATTTCATTTCAGAGACACGCTTGCCAAATTATTGTGCAAATCACAGTCATGACTAAGACCACAGAGTTTATAAGGCTTGACTAAATGGATTTGAAAAGATTTCACGTGTGTGTGTGTATGGATGATACAGTTAGTGTCAAAGTCACTCTCCCAGCTCCTTGTCTACCTTAAGGAGCTAAGAAGCATATAAGAAATAGAGGGCAGTAGCCAGGCTTAGATGCAGAACTTTTGCACAGTATCATTAATGGCTGATAGTTTTGGGATGAGTTTAGGTGAGTCCTTAGCTAGGTTCATTAGCTATTTAGTAGATTTGATACATATATGTGTATGAATATAAGTGTGCATGTTCCTGCATTTGACTTTGAATATGATTATAACCTGATCATCAGTGAGATAATTATTGATGGTATTGGAGCATTTAATTTATATGAGGGACAGAAAATGAAGATCAAGTGTTGGTTCATTTATCAATAATTGACCTCAAAGAGTAAAAGTTACTTTTCCAGGACTAGTTCTTTTGACCCTGTCATTATACAGTTGAGTTTCTTTCTCAAGGAAATATCCTGAAGTGCAGATTTATAAAATAGACTTGATTCATGACTATATTAACACAATTTGATTATCTAGTAAAAATATAAACAGGGAAATAATCAAATTTGGTTTCATCTGTTTTGAAAAGTGTTACATCATACACTAACATGATTTTTTATTAACTAAATAAAAAGCATTTAAAAATTATAATGAGCTTAAGGATACATGTTTCATATAGTTATCTAAAATGTCATCACTCAGATAAATATATATATATATATATTTATATATATATATATATATATATAGTTTGCTTTATAGAGAATGTCCTAGAAAATGCACTGAGTAAGCAATACCGATCTTTAGATTGTGATAGCAAAGACTTTTTTTCTCATGGGTACATTCATCAAATAATCTGATTTTCTATAAAATGTCAATGTATTCATGCTTACCTTGTGTTTGAATGATAAGCCACAATACAGAGAGCAGGGCCCAAGACATGCTGGCTTCAGCAGAGAGCTCAGAACCACCAGGCAGCATAAAGTTCTAGTCTCCCCACCAGTCAGTTTTATCTGCTAATTCTCTTTAGAAGTTGAAAAAGCAAACAAGGTCTCAAATTATTTACTTGTGAGATTAAGAGATATTTCCTAATTGTGTTGGGAAATACCCAAGAAACTGAAGTGTCAAAATGCTGAGAATGTTCCTCTCTTGTGCTGTATTTACATCTGTGGTGAGGCTCAAGAAGGACCCACAGCTGGATCCCTGCTTGACTTGAGTTTCCTTCTTGGAGGGAATGTGCAAACTAAGGCTGAGGTGCTCCCATGAGTATTTATACATACATTTACACAGCTGCAAATATATAAAACATGTCAATGTTGGGTCTATAGTTCAAGGAACAGGGACAGAAAACATCATCTTTTTTTTTTTCTTTTTTTAATTCCTATAGTCCCAACTGGCTTGTAACTTAGTATGTAGACCAGGCTAGTCTCACTATCACAGAGATTCACTTGCCTCTGCCTCCGAGTGCTGGGATTAAAGGCATGTGTTACCACACCTGGCAATCATAGCATCTTAAGAACAAATACCAAATAAAATCCTGTAAGCCCAAATCTCTCCTCTTTATACACACTAAAGGGGATCGTGGTAATATAAACTACCTTAAACTTCTTAAAAAGTTCATATGAGGTTACACAGATGCATATACTTGTGCACACACATGCAGAACTGTAAAGAAATGTGCAGATGCTAATTTTCTGGACGTGTTAATCTCAGTACAACCACATACATAGTACGTCTATTTGATGTGTACCATGGATCTTGCTTCAGCAAAATAAGTCTTTGTTTGCTGATCGCCCAAATGTTATAGTTTTATAGTCATAAATATAAAAGAAGCATAATGAAAGATAATAGTTGATCACCCAATGGTCCAAGATTAAGAAGTGACCTGTGGATATTCTGACAGTTTATTTTCATTTGTCTTTTATATAGTGATGGAAACAAGGACCAAAGTAAAAGAAAAGTAATTTATTGTACAAAGGTTTTAGAAACTTGTTTTTTTTTTAACGTTGCATTGTAATTAAGAATTTTTATGATGTTAACTCATAAAACATTATTTTAAGGACCTTGGAATGTTACCTTGTGGACATATGTTACATGTGGATATATACATTTCTTTGATTCTTAGGATTCGTTTATAAAATAAAAAACAGCATTACTTGGTTGAAAAGATAAATCAGTGAGAAGTTATTAGTATACATTGACTCAATGATTTTTTTCAGGTGGTTATTCCCAAATTAAACTTCCATTTAGAAGACTTTCCCAGTCTAGGCAATTTGCCTGATGGATATGCTTTGTCCTGTTCTACTGGCAGGAAGCTGGGGGTCTCCTTCCGTCTTCTCTTCCAGTTCTTGCTCTTCTGCCTTCTCTTGAATCCTGTTTTTCTTCAGCTGATCTAAAAGATAGCAATACACTTATATCCTTTTCCAAATTTTTAATAACATATAACAATAATTTAACATCAAAAGCTAAAAGGATCTTGGAATGGTTGAACACTTTTCAGTACCCCATCTTACATCTTACTGTCAAGCAGTTTGGTTTCAAAATGATTTTGACCCAATACTGCTCATTCTTCTTTTTGTGTGTTTTTATACTGATGATATTTGAACTTACATATTTACCGCATCACACGTTTGTTGCATATTGATTTGCTCAGGAGTCTTTGCAGTATGTGAGCCTCGTATTGAAATTTTACTTTCTTCTTTGAAAGATGCATTTTTTAAATCCTCACTAATTCAAACCTTCAGTAAATTATAGTTTTCTAAGAATAAGCATCTTCATTTGTCTTATTTTTCTGAGGGTGTATTTATTTTGTCCTATTCCTTAATGGTAGCTTAGCATTTGGGAATGACAAGGTCTCATAACTTTGAAGATATTATTTCACTATCCATCACCAGCTGCTGCTGTTGATGATGTTATTTCAATCTGTTTAACAGAAATTATTTGTATTTATCAATTATATAACCTGTATAATTTGTTCTGTCAGTTAAATAGTTCTTAATGTCATGTTAAATTTGCACATACATGAATTCTGTATATTTCCAAGATGATTCTGATACTGTCCTTGCTGTCAAGATAATTCTACATTAAAGTGTGATTATGGAGATAGTCTACAAACACACACAGTTTATAGAAACAGAAAGTATTTGGTTGAGTCTGTTAACTGTATTCAGATAGACATTAAAGGGATAATCCATCATTTGGTGGAAAGAAGGAATCAGACAGTGTTAGGTAGAAAAGGAACATGGGGCATGCAAGATGGCTCAGTATGTAAAGGTCCTTGCTGCCAAGCCTGGCACATATATTCAATGCATGTACATGTAAACACTCACACACCACCACCACCACCACCTGCAGCAGCAGCAGCAGCAGCAGCAGCAGCAGCAGCAGCAGCAGCAGCAGCAGATATAAATGTAAATGAGTAAACGAATAGGGGAATTTGGTATGGGAGCAAATCCACAGCTATCCAGGTAATCGTATTTTTTACAGATCTATAATATGTTCCCCCATGATTTAAGCATGTAATCATATTTTTTACAGACCTATAATATGTTCTCCCATTACTTAAGCATAACACAAAAGGTAACAAGTATATGTGATAAAGCTTCCGTTATATACAGGGCCAAGCTCTAGAATGGGGAGAATTCTAATAATCTTTAAAAAGGAACATGTCTGAAAAATCTTTCCCTCATTAAGTTGTCAAGCTTACTGATGGATAGGTGGAAGCAACTGAGAAACACAGAGATTTGGAATGAGTTCTAGGACTCAGCTCAAACAGCTGCACGGGTTTCAAAGCTGACAACTATAAAAATCAATTGCCAGTTTGGGGGATTGATGAGAGATAGAGCTGTTAATCCTTCAAAAACAAGAACTGCATCTTTTGTCATACCCTTAAGAAACACATTGTTTTAATGATGATTGGTTTAATACTTTTCATTGAACACAGATGATATGAAAACAATTCTTTGGGCCCCTGATGGTATTTGTTAGATAGCTACATATCAGTCTAGAAACTAAAATCATGGTAATAACAGTGAGGACATTGTTTACTGAAATGCATCTGGAGGAAATGACAAATTGCATACATACAAACGCTTACTGAACACAGCATTCAAGAAATGAGTAAACATAGGACTTAACTTATGACCACAAACATAAGGAATCTTAATCAACATCCTGGTTACTGAGAATTTTGTTCCCATAAAGCTTTCAAGTTACCATTTTAGCATATTTCATAATAAAGTATTTTTGGTGGTTTAGGGAAGATATCTAAGTGTTGTCTAGTAACAAATGGAAATTGAATTTGAATATTCTCAGAAATTGTAATAATCCTTTGCGTACTTAAAGACATATATATTAGTCATTCTAACAATAGCTATAAATAGGAATTTTAAAGATTATCA
The DNA here is from genome assembly GCA_035773235.1 of Eospalax fontanierii. NCBI lineage: Eukaryota > Metazoa > Chordata > Mammalia > Rodentia > Spalacidae > Eospalax > Eospalax fontanierii. The sequence continues at coordinate 52,181,517 of CM069542.1, read as the reverse complement.
TACTCAGTTTATATAGTATTCAAAAAAAGTTAAGTGATTTAGTTCAATTTCCTAAAATTCTTGACTATATGTCTCTTAAGGTAAGAAAAAAGTTGCTTGATGTCAAAATTAAAAGATGTAGATAATTGATTGTGGGCAGTTTTGTCTCTAGGGAGAAGGCTATTCTAAGACTACATGAAAGGGCAGGAGTTGGTGGGTTAGCTGACAGATTTTGGGTGGAAGGAAAATAATAAAATCCTTTCTCTGAAGTAACTCTGTCTAAGAATGTGTTTGCTTTTGAGCAGAATTAGGCTAAAGGCAGGACCCCTACCTGTACCTATCAGTAATTTTGAACTACCCAATGAATTTTTTCAAGCTCAACTTGTCCGCACCTTCTGGGAATTCCTATGGGAGTGGATTGTGTCAATGATGGTCGTGGCAAGCCATTATATGACTGTATCTTCGCTCCTGTGGATACTTCCATAATAAACATAGGAATGCCTCTGTCTCTTCAAGGTGTGGATTTCTTTACCTTTAGGCATACAGTCAGACATGGGATAGTTGGATCACACAGGTCTACTTTTAGATTTGTAAGAAACTTCCGTAGTTTTCTAACTCTATAAAGTGTACTAATTTACATTCCCAATAGCATTATGATATTGTGAGGATGAGGCCTAAGAAAAACAACAAAATATCCCTCGTTCCACCGGGACTATTACAGGTCTCAGGCTCTGTGGACAAAGAGAGACAGACCCAGGCATGTTAGGCAAACCTGAAAACAATAGGACCAAATAAGGTATAAACAGAAGCCTGCAATGCACTTAGGTAATGGCCAGCACATTCCTTTGCCCTAAAGGTAACTCTCACCAATGAGAGACCCCCGTCCCCCCTTCAACCCATTTCTGGTGTTCATAACCAACCAATTTAAAGACATGTTTGGCATGCGTGGGCTTTTGTGACCAACCTGGGGAGCACGGCAAATCCCCCTCCTCCCTTTGTCTAAAACCTATAAGAAGCCCCTCCTACTTTTCCTCGTGGCCAGCCACCCTCTCTCTACCCACTGCATTGATGTGTTGGGTTGTAGACCGAGCTCGAGCTTGCAAATAAAGACTCTTGTGCAGTTGCATTGGATTTGGCCTCCCTGGTGGTCTTTTGAGGGGATTCTGTGACCTGGGCACAGCAATATGTGCCTGGAAAATATTTTGCAATATCTCTATTTCTTAAAATATATGAGGCAGGTTGATCAGTACAGCAAGTCTTGATGAAAGATCCATGTTCTTTTGAAATGTGTGTTTTCTGTGGCTAATATGGTTCTTTTTATGCAATGGTTAAATTATACTGGTTGTTCATGGTAGTCTTATTCAAATATTCTGTACATGTTCTGTTAATATTTTTCCTAATTATTAATTCCGAAGTGACTGTCATGAAATTGACTGTTTGTCTACTTCTCCTTTAGTGTTCCTTATTCCCTACATCTTTAATAATATTTTTAACTTCAAAGTCAGTCTAATTGATAATTCAATGCCTCCATCAGCAGATGTTTCTACTACCTAGCCCTCACTTTTAGTGTTGGCATGAATTATATTTCACATGTGTATCTATATGTAGTCTTTACTCAGTATGTCCGTTGGTCATTTATATTGTAAGCTTTGTTTATTGATGTTTACTGTTCCTGATAATGTCCCAGTTTCTCTCTCATTTTAAATGTTTTCTTTCTTAACATTTATTTATTCATTTTGTGTGTGTGGACGTGCACCTAACACAACATCATATATGTGGAGGTCAGAGGACAACTTGTGCAAAATCTGTTCTCTCCTTCCACCATGTGAGTTCCATGGATCACACTCGCACGATCAGGCTTGCCAGCAAGTGCCTTTACCCACTGAGCCATCTCGCTGGTGCTGTTTTCATACTTTTGTAATGTATGATAGTCTTTATTTATAATTTTATTAGCAAAAAAGTGAATATTTTAACCAGTTTAATACGGGGCATTGTAGCTGATCCATGTTTAGTGTCGTTGAAATTGTCCACAGATATGCAGTACTAAATCTGCACATGCAGTTTCTTCCAGCGAGCATTATGCTCAACTTTTGGACAGTATTTAAAACATATAAATACAAAGGAAAGGAAATCACTCATTTAAACCTGCATCAAAGGAAAGGCGTTTTAAATACGAATCTGCTGATTCTGCTAATAACATATACCCAATGAAAACCAAAAGCTGGAAAAGTTGCCCTACTTCCTACTTGAGTGGATGGGCATTTTAATTATCATGAACTACTCTGAACTTACTATGAGATGCAGTCAAGGCCAGAGAAGATGTAGGGACTATATTAGTTTCTTTCCCACCTAGAATCTACAGGATGTTTATCTCCAGTCCTTATTCTGGGGGACTCTCTCCTGATTTCATACTTCTTAACTTATGTCTTCATATCTTTCACTTAATGCAAGACTTCCCTGTACTTTCCTGCCCTTGCTCTCCCTTCAGACCTTCCTTATATCAATAACTTGTAGATCTGTACTATCTCAAAGCAGCCAGTGATCATGGGTAGCGTCATGCAGTCATAGAAACCATATTTTAACTTCATTTAATAGCTGTCAACAGCTTTGGTTAGGTGCTGGCATACAGCCCAGTGGGGAGGTTGAATACACAGAAGCCCTCCAACATCACAAGAAGTTCTGCTGTACAGAACTAGCCTAGGCATTCAGATCCAGAAAATTACAAGTACAGTTCTGAGATTTATTTGATCACAAGGATTTTACTTTAGAACATGCAACGTTTTTGTCAAGGCATCTGATTTTCTTTGTTTCCTATGCCTTTTACAGTATACTATAGAATATTTCCTGGTTTGTTTTTGATAATTGTATTTATAACATGTAATATAATATAAATATTAAATAAAACAATACTGAGGGAATATTGAGAATAAAATGTACATATTCGACGCAGATGCAGTCCAACCACTCCCGTCCCCTCCTCCCTGCTTCTCATCTCCTCTGGTATTCCTCTTCCTCTTTTATAACTCGTATGTTCTGTTGCCCTTTAAACTTACCTTTAAGTCTCTTTCATCCCCCATCTCATGAGTCCCTTTCAAGCTTTCTGGATTCTCCTCATACCACTCCGACTTAAAATCTGCCAGGAGCTAGGCTCTGCATATGAGAGCAGTACTCATCCTTCTGAACCTGGTATCACTCACTTAACATGTAGACTTCAAAGTAAGTCTTTATGCAGTTAAATTTCTGTAAACTCGAGTTCCCCCAAATACTTTTCAACCAATTCTCATATTTACATGACTGTTGTTTGTTAGGTTTTTTTTTTTTGAGACAGGGTCTCCCTGTAGTCCCAGCTGGTCTGGAACTTGCTATGCAGACAAAGCTGGCCTTTGTCTCAGAGATTCACCTTCTTTGACTTGCAAATTCTGGGATTAAAGGCATATGCCACCACACTTGGCATTGCATGACAGTTTGGTTAGCTATAAAATCCTAGCTTTAATTTTATTTTAAAATTTTTCTTTAATTTTGTGTGTAAGAATGTTTTGCCTACATGTATGTAAGTGTACCCAGGCATACAATGCCCATGGAGGCCAGAAGAGGACATTGAATCCCCTGGAACTGGAGTTACAAAGGTGTTGTTAGTGGCCATGTGGGTGATGGGAACTGAACCCAGGTCCTCTGCCAGAGCAGCAGGTCCTGTTAACTACTGAAACATCTCTGTAGCCCCATACAATTCTAGTTTTTAAATTCTTTCCTTTGATACCTTACAATGCCATAGACATACCAGTATATTAAATACAGATATACAGTGTTTACAAGTGACATACATAAAATCTATCTCAATATGCAAAGACTGAATGCGAAGATATAACTACAGAACTACTGTTATTATGCTTTCTTCTTGAAATCAACTACATTTGAAATCTTTTAAGATCAACGAGGGGCTTGCTTTTTATCTATTTAGTATACTACATCTGTTAGACTCAGTTTTTTGCCTCCATTTAAAAGATTCCCATTTGTTTTCAGATTCTTAAAGAGAAAGCATTTTGTTATATGTTTTATTTTTCCTTCTTCTTTCATGTTCCATGTTTCTCTTATGGCCTGAGTTCCCCTGTTTTGTATAAGGCCATTACCTTGATGAGCTGTCCCTGACTCTTGCATTTAGTTTTAGGAAAAGTTTAACCACAGGACAATTCCAGGAAGAATTAATCACTAGAAAATACCTCCACAGACTCCTGAAGATCTGGGTTATATCTTACAGATTTTATAATCGTTTGTTTAATGCTTATTTTGCCTAATGCTTATCTGACTTGCTTAAGGCTTAACTGGCTTCTGTAGCTACTTGCCTGCCTACTACAGGAACAAATATGTCATGCCTGCATAATCCTGTATAATCAATCTCCTGTTCCATCAGGAGGCTTTATAAGCCCTGTTCCCTTCTGAGTCATCACTGTGCTCTCTAAATCCTCGCCCAAGAGTGCAGTCACCAGCCAGTTAATAAAGTTGGCTGATCTGGAATATCTGGAGTCTGAGTGGTCCTTCCCAAGGTCTTGGTGCTGTAACGTTACATCCTCTTTCCTTTTTGTCTTATACTGTGGTTGTTTTATTATTTTTTACATATACACAGTTTTTAATTATTCAAGTATTTCCTTATGTTCATGTCTCTCCAGGGATCTCTTTTTCTGGGGTTTCCACAACTATAATTTTAGCTTTCTAGCCTATATAATCTCTAGCTTTTCAAAAAAATTCTCCACAAGCTGTGTTTCCTTCTGAAGGTTTCGCCATATTTCATGATTCTAATTTGCTCATGTATTTCTCAACTTTACTCCTGTACCCATTGAATCCACCCTATTGTATATTTCAGCTATTCAAATTTTAAGAACAATTTTGTTTGTTTGTTACAGTTTTTGCTCCTGTTTCATATTTTGGACATCTTTCTTTATGCCTATAACCCTCTTTATTATTATTATTATGGTACCAGAGCTAGAATCTCTAACTTAATGTATCTTCCTCTTCAATATTTTTTTCCTTAATGTTTTGTTATACTACTAGCAATGTATTTCATTTTTATTAGAGATTATTTCTCACTCTGCTAAGCAATGCATAAGACAAGTGCAGGCCTCACAGATCAGCTAGAAAGTATTAGGCTATAAAGCACTAATAAATCCTTCCTACCTTGTATGAAACTCATACACTAATGTAAGGACTGACAGGCAAACAGGAATAATAAAGGTGCATACATCCCTCTTTTTTTGGTCTGAAAGAAAGGCTGGGGTTCCCCCTCTAGCCAGCAGCATTCTCTTCCTGGTAGGCTGGTTTCAACCAGTTCAGTAAAGACTGAGACTAGACTGGACACATCATTTGAAACTATAAGCCTTTCAGCCTTCTCTTCTTTGTTTAAATTGATCAACCCAAAATTAAGAGAGACAAACTTGCCCCATACCAGCAAGAATGCTGGTCTTCAGTTTCTGTTTCTGGACCCCCTCCCTGTGGAGAGCTTTGTTTCCCTCTCTGTGTGTGTATACATGTGAGATTCTGTCTTTGTTTGCTTGCTTCTTGATCTCTGCTGACTTGAGATTCTTTTCCTGCCTTTTAATTCCTTAATTGGCTATACTATACTTTGACCATTTAAGACCCTCTAGACTGATGACCACAACACTGGACCAGTGTCAACAATGTCCCAACCACAGAGAGCTCTTGTTAGCTTCACCTCAGAGATTATCAACACGATTGTTGTTTTACTTGTATTCTCTGCTTTAGAGGGGTTGGATGCCAAGCCACCTGCCAGGGATCTGGTAGACACATTTACCCAGTTATCAAACTGTACATCCTTCCTCTATCACCCTGATTTGATTTGAGTCTACCAGGATGAGTACCAGGTACTGGGGATAGATCCACAGCTCTGTGTGTTCAAGACAGAGTCAGCAGGCATCTAGACAAGTATACTGACACATTCAGTTTCTCCTTCATCCTCTCACAAAGATGTCAAGCTACCTTATATTCTAAACTTAAACCAGCCACAAAGTGTTACAGTAGCAAAAAGCTCCAGGAGGGAAATCTGGTCAAGAACGTAAGTATCTCTGGCCTGGATGAAGACCCAGCTTTCCAGTTTTGCCAGATTATTTGGTCACAGGACCAACCCTAGGAAAGTAAGGTTCACCTTAAGTCATGCTAAAAAGATGAACGGAATACCTAGTGCATTAGTGAAATGGTGAACTTTTCCTCCTCAGAATCCTGTCATGTTTTCCCAAACATTTTCGGCTGCCCCAACATCTTAGATTTCTTTATGCTTCTCTAAAGCTCCCCATCAGGTGGCTGTTAGTTCAACACATGTCTGACCTCCATATTGGCTCCAAACCTACATGGCTTTATGGCTTTTTTTCTTTTCATCCTCAAGGCAGCTGCTCAGATTTCTGGCTTGCCTACTCTGATGATTTCTCCTTAAATTTTAATAACAATTTCCAAAAGTTGCCATTTGAGTCCATTCTTAAAAATCTTTCATGAATGAGATTAAGAAATTTAAGAGGGGACTCCATTTGCCCCTGTATCAAAAGGTCCAAAACAGTCAGGACCAACCCATTTCCAAGGGTTCCTTCCAAATTTCTTAGTTCTGGGAAAACAAACATCAACTATGCCTTATCAGCAATTTTCTTGCAGCTGTTGAATGTTTTTACGAAGGTGAAACATGCATGTTCTCTTTTCCTTGAATTCACTCTGACCCTTCAGTTAAGGGGATTAATAAAAACACCGTGCTTAGTATAAATTTAATTATATCATCCTAGCTAGAATGCTTTCTTTTTATCTCTCCATTTTGTGTTTTAAGAAGAAAACAGAAGTTTAAACCACACAGATCACATGATTTCTGTGGCAAGACCCTGTTGCAAGCCGTCTCCCCAATTGCTGAAGCCAGGGTGATTCTGAGGTCAGCTGAATCAGTCCTCAGGGAGAGTCACAGTCTGAAGAGAAATTAAAGAACTCAAATGCAACTTCTATTTGTGTCATTATCTCACGTTTGCAACAAAACAAAAGGAGCCTAGATCAGTCCAAGAAGTTGTATCTTAACAAACACACATATGAACATGCAATCATCACATGTCCTTAGGAATTCAACACTGAAACCACAGTGAGGTATCACTACACACTTCTTAAGGTGGTCCACATGAAGAACACTGACAATGGGAAATGCTGGTTTTCTAATATTACACAGAAGACTTTATGCCCATATTTGGGGAGGAATCATCATTGTATGATGACTATATTGATTTTTGACAAATGAAAGAATATTTATATTAGTTTACTTTTATTTATATTACTCCAAACAGATTTAACAGAAGATAAAATAATTACAAGGATAAAGGTGTAAGAATTCTAACACTCTCAATCTGCATTAATGATCAAAAAAGGTCATTATGTTTAGGAATGATTAATTAGATGTAGGTCTTTCAATTATTTCCTTATGTTCATTTTTTAAATGTCTTGTTTTTTGATATTCCTATTCTTTGGGGTTTAGAACTTTCTACCTCTGTCCTATACCATCTTTGATGCTAAAATTCCATCAGTGTCTTTAGAAGACATTTATAATCAGTGTGATGTGGTAATACAAAATGTACAAAATGTAACCATTATCACTAAATTCACTATGAAAATATTGAATAAGCAGGAGATATTAACCCTTTATTTGCTCAGTGATGGAATGAATAACCAAGCTACTGTTTGGGTTCTCAATCCAGAAATTAGAAATATTAACCCACATGCTTATCATTCCAGCTCTGAGGTTGAGTCAGGGGACATCATGAGTTAGAAGTCATCCTTTACTATGCAGTGAAACACTATTTCAAAAGCAATGACAATGACAAAGGAGAAATGGAAAGGGCAGTGAAAGGAAGGAACAAGCCTAATCCACTACTCTCCGCAGTGAAGTTGCTGATAGGAAGGCTGGATGGATGGATGTCCTCATTTGAGGCTGTGCCTTGCTCTCTGTTGGGACTCGTTTCCAAATGGTTGTGATCCAGAATGTGACTCAAGAAAGGGGTCATTGTCTGCTTACACACAGTGCCTAGCAGCTACCAGGATGAGAATTTAGGCAAAAAGTGTAGAAGGGTGTTCTAATTTGATCCAATAGCAAAGACATTGTGAACATACTCAGGTCTCCAAAGCAGGATGAGCCACGCCCCCTTGATCCATTGGTTTAAATGTTTGGGTTTATGGGGTTTGCATCCCTTCTGTGATTTGGCTATCTTTGATTGTAATTTATTTATTCTTACTTCATGGGCACTGAGAGTCTCAATCATCCCAGTTTACCTCTCTACTTGTTTATTTTTGTTTTGCTTTTAAATAGTTCAGGGTAGCAGGTGGTGCTTATAAACATGTGGTCTTGTGTGTTTCATATTTTAAGTGCAGCATCTGATCCTTGGCTTTATGATTTTTGCAATCTCTTGATTCTTTAGTGTTTTCTTTTTCATTGTATTAGACTATAAATTTCTTAATTGTTTGTAGACATAAATGTGTGTGTTTGTTTAATGAAAAGTGGTATGTGTAAATACAGAAAGATACAACTTTCTGGCTCACAGACCTTTTTACAGAAATCTGAGCATGTCATGCCTTTGTTGGGATTATTTCTATTATTTAACCCTTTTATCTCATTTTTTGTGAATATAAAAATTGTCTATAATTCAATAGTTAAGTGATAGCTTCCTTGACAAATTTCTCCTGCCTTTTCTCAACAAACTCTCCCCTGTGATTCCTTATAGTCACCTTGTGGTAATTAATCTCTATTTCAGCAATAATCTTATCTCTATTTTTCTTTATTTAAGGCTTCAGCAACAGACTGGGCAGCAAGAAAAGGAGGTCATCTTCCTGCCCCTAACTCAACATCATAGGTTAAGGCTTTGCAAATATCTGTATTTAAAATCTAAAGAACAACTAGACAAGCATAAATTTCAGAACACATTAAACTCAGACGCTTTAAAGAAAACCTTTTGTTAGTTGAAATATTTATCTTTTGGGTAATAAGATAGGGAGGAAGTGAGAAATGATTTTCCCTTGGAACTAGAATTATAGATGATTGTTAGCCAGTGAGCTTAACCACAGAGCCAACTCTCCGGCCCCTTGCTTTCTATTTTCATGCTGCCTTTAGATCCTATTTAGAAAACTTGATATGTTAATGAGAGGTGAGGGAAGGTCTATGTTGGACTTACAGTTCATGGTCAGTAGTCCATATTACTTTGGGCCTGTGGTAAGGCTGTAATTTATGGTGGGTGGAACATAGCCACTGACCTCAAGACTGGAGTGAGAAGAAAAGAATCCAAAGGAGCCAGGGTCCCAGAACGCCCTTCCACAAAGCAGCCAATGGCCTGAGTGCTCCCCTTTAGGTCCCACCTCTTCAAGATGCCACCATTTCCCAGCAGCACCAAGCCTTTACCATATGGATCTCTGGGAGCATTCAATGTCAAATTACAGAGCTATCTTTGTCATTTGCAAAGCTACAGTCTCTAACTCATTTTATAGATGAATGAATTTGAAGACACTCAACGAATTTCAATGACTGGAAACAGGATAAAAGTCAGTTACTGGAGGCGTGAGGCGAGTTCCACTGGTTCCTTCCTGTGTGGCACCCCCCCATGAACACTTCGCTTCTCTATGTCTAATTTCTCCCCATCTTTGCATCACATTTTCTTTCCCTCAGCTTCTCCTTTTCACCCGCTTCAGACTTCAACTTTTTAGTGGATTTGCTCAGTCTTGCTAATAGCATTAAAGAGTCTTACCTGAAACTGGATCTTGGGGCCTCATGCTGACTACGGTGATAAAAGACACACATGTCTCAGCAAGGTACCATGATAACAAAAGAGTTTAGAAGGTCAATGTGCATTGATTTAAAAGGGAAAATGCTCTCATGCTGTTTGTGAATTGAGACTTTTTTTAAGAGAAACATCACAATTCTGCAGGTCAGTGGCTAACACCTTGTTTTCAAATGTTACTGGACATCGAGGGGAGACTGAACCCTAGCCATAGTTTCATCACTATTTTTAACTAGATGGATTTCTGAACTTCCTTAAATTGTCCTTCTCATGGTTGCAGACCTAAGATGTCAACACAGGACTGATAACAGATGCTTGGTCAATTTCTAACCAAGCTACTTCGGACATGGCTGTTAAGAAGAAGAGGGTATCAGAAAGTCAAATTGAAATTGTGGTTGTAAAATATTAGGATTAGGGCCTAAAATCATCAACTTAGAAGTAAGTTTGGCACCAAAGAAGTACAATTTAAAATGAAAGCATTGTTGGTTAGAAAGTGAACGAGGATCAAAGTGACATTAACACGCAGGAGGTCAAGGAGGCTTCCAGGTCTCTCAAGCTGGTGATAGATATAGGAAGAGGAATTAGGTTGAACAACCTTAAAAATAATGTGGTCCAAGCAAATGCTACCCCACAGATGAGAGTAGTATACTAAGAGAAATAACAAGCACTGGGAACTGATAGTGGTTGTGGCTGCACACTACTGTAAACGCAGGTGATGCCCTGGAATTGTGTTTTATGCCATGCATATTTTACCACATTAAAGCCTTCAGTGGAAAGTGAACTTCATGTAGATGAACCAAGAGTGCGGAGAAGCAATCTCAGTGGCTTCGCAATTGAGCGTTCAAGCTTACCTCTAATGCAGTAACTGAAACAGAGACCCTATCCCCCTCTGCCTTGTCACTCAGCTTATACTGCTGGCTGTAGTAAAGCCAAGTTGAGCTAGCCCTTGGCCCTACCATCAGGACTTCTTGAAAGACTCCTGACCACTCTGTTCTTCATCACCAAGGACACCTCTGTGTTTCCTGCAATTGTTACACACTCCTGAGTCTACTCTCTGGGACAGTGTATCTGGAGAACAGATCCTCAGCCCGATTTCATCACCACAAAGGAGGCTGGGAAAGAACATGTGGAATATCATAAAAATCTGAATTGTTGTGCATTTCATACAGAACATCTCAATCAATCTTAATCATGTTTATATCCCCTTTCCACACCAGCACCCCTCCATAGACCCCCAACTGGAATCCATACATTCTTTCATCTGTGTTAAGGCCCATTGTGTCAAGTCAGTGTCCCCAAATGTGCCTCAGTGCAGGTTCATCCACTGAGGTCTACTTAGCCCATCTGTAGTCCCTTGCTTTAGGAAGATCAGCTCTTCCTCACCCAAGAGTAATTAGTTGCTAAGAATATGTGGACTATTTAAAGCTGCTATGATAGCAAAGGAGCCACATCTCTAAGTAGAGTTTCAATGGGTCTCCTTCAGGCATACGAGGGTGTTAAAAGAGGCAGATATCAAGAAGGAAAATAGCCATTGCTGTGATACATATTTTCAATGTTATGCTTCTTGGGAATGTTTGTCTTTCAAATTATGATGACTTGTACTTTGGTAGCACTAACACCACGTGGGTCTTGTGACATAAGCCATAACTGAAGCAAGTGCCTGGCTGATATTCTCCCCCGGCAGCCACCTGACTGGCCACATGGAAAATTACTCACGGAATGGAAATGAGGTGTTAGTTACCCATGAAGTTCACTCCCCATATTGCCCTCTAAGGATGAGATATTTTCCCTCCTCGCACTCTAATTCCAGTCCCTTCAGGCTGACATTTGACACTAATTTCCTTGGGACATTACTCTTTGCTAATATTCAGTTTGAAAGACATTACTTCTGAGTTCTTTGACTTTACGTTTGGCATGTTGGTGGAATTCTGGCCCGAGATGAGAATGCCATTCCAAACCTTTTGAATAATTTCTGTAGATGCACAGTGCTAGTGTGAGAATTGCGACCAGCATTCTTCAACTCAACGAATTTCATTGACCCATCTCTTTTTACCTTACTTTCCTGCTTTTACTTATTCCACTCTTATGTGAATTGTAATCAACTGGCTCATGTGGACAGTACCTTTTGCAGTACTTGACTTGTCATTTTGTGAGGCAGACACTTAGGCATAAACTTCTACGTTAACGTACCGTCAAAGTGTCCTTTTCTTTCTTCAGCTAAAACCCTGAGAAAGCTGAGCATGTACAAAGACATGCTGTCCACCATCTTTATGACACAAGCTGAGCATGCCCAGTGCAATTTCTGTATACCATTCTCATGAGTCAATCTGAGTATGTTCAAAAGCATTCCTGCCTGTCGTTTTAATCTTGGTGAACATGTGCTCCAGAACCTTGAGCTAAGTATGACCAAAAATGTGTCTTCTCTCTCATCTCTCAACCAAAACATTAAATGGAGCATGTTTAGGAGTACGGTCAGCCCCAAAGTGCTTTCCCATATGAAAATATATCGACAATCCAAATAAAATCCACATACTTCATTTGTTTGTGTTCTTGTTATCTGCTACAAGTAAAAACTCCTCCTCTAGTCTTTTGTTTCTTGGCTCTATTGTTTTGGGCTTTGCTCTCATCAAGATATAAGCTCCTTGAATTCAGTTACAATTTAATTAAAGATGAAAAGACTTGTCCCTCATGAAGAAAGCATAAGCTTTGAGGTTAAATAGTCATCAGATGCTAGAGGACCTTGTGGTCCAGTGTAATACCTATGTGAGAAGATGTTCATAATAGTTGATATTCCATGTTCCAATGTGGAAACAATTTCATGTAGTTTTTATAGTAACAGAACAAAGAAAGCCATAAATCAAGCACATGTCAAGCACATTGGTGGAGACATCAGAAAGGTTGCTATAGCAAAGTGTGGGGAGCTCTGCAATAGGCCTTGCATACTATATGATAGCATCCTTACTCTCTAAATTGGTGGGAGCCAGAGTCTGGTTAAATTAATACATTCTAAAAGGTTTCTATCTGCTAATCACAAGATGTTAGATCAGGCAGAGAGATGGGCAAGGAAGGGCTATGTAAAGGGCCAATGATAGCCCCCAAATTAATTGTAGTTAGGCTTTGGACTTCCAGCTTTCCAAACTCTCTACTGTCACTGAAGTTCTGATCAGCAGATCAGCCTTGCAGAAGGTTCAGTCTGAAGACACAGGGTTTTGCTGGGGGGTTTTGTTCACAAATCAAAGTCACCTGTTTAAACCCCTTTGTATTTGCAGTGGCTTTGGGGAACAAATTTATGACCAGAAAACAGATTTCCTGCCCTTGTACTCAGATTGTCCTCAATAGGACCTGGGATACCTCTGTACCAGGGACACAGTGACATCATTTAGGAAACCGTAAGCCTGTGAGTATATGATTTATTTCTAGCTCCAGGCATGGCAAGTGGCTACTTTAAGAGTCCTAAATTTAAGATGTCTTAGTCAATATTAAAAAGGATAAAGTGGGAGTTGGTGAGATGGTTCAGCAGGTAGAGGTGGTTGCAGTGTGAGCCTGGTGACTTCAGTGCCTGGAGCCCATGTAAAGGAGAATGGAGGGAACTGACTCCACTAAGATGTCTTCTGACATCCACATGCACTGTGGCATTCACACAAACACACTAATAAGATATATATGATAGGGAGGGGGCCAGGGAGATGGTTCAATGAGTAACAGTGCTTTCTCCCAAGTTTGAAGACCTGAGTTCAATTCCCAGGAACTCCTGTAGTTGGTCATCTTCTGAACTCCACACACACATGTACACATATACACACAAAATACATAAATAATAAATAAATAAATCTTTTTTTAAAGGACAAAGTTAATTGATGACTGGGAAGCGTTATTAACATAATAAGAAACGCTCTCACATGGCAAGAAAGGCTCCACTAATAAGAGTTATTTGACAAGTGGGCTCTAGACTTACTGGGAATTGAACTTCACTGGAGATACAGAGTGAATTTAACTACATCCCCATCCTGCAAGGTGAATGGACTTGTTGTGGGCTAAGTACTTCAGAAGTGAGAAGTCTGCAGGTGATGATTGAAATGGATGGAATAGTGCAGCTTCGAGGGGAAAAAACCCAACTCAGCCTGGTTTGGACAGCAGGGGAATTTTATTGATTATACAAGAATTCCCAGCAAAATGCAGCCAGAGTCTAACAGCTGTTAATCTACCAGTTTGATAACATCATAGGAAGACTAAGCTCCATACTGTTTATCTTTCCGCTCTGGTTGTCCAGCACATCCTTGTCTACACAGTTCACAGCACAGCTGTAGCAGGACCAGATGCCAACATCCAGAAGGAAAGATGAATGAGGAAATACTTCTCAGAAATTTCCCAACATCACCTCTTCCCTCATCTCACAGGGATAAAATGAGGAGTTACCCACTCACTTACAAATCACTGCCAAGGAAAATTAGACTATGATGCTTAGATTCGTATGATGGGCGTAATGGCACGGAGTTACACCCATCTTCCCTGAAAATGGACAGCTGGACAAAATCAAAGAAGGCAAGGGGGATGGATGTTTCGGATCCAGTCAACTATACTTGTTCTGCTATCTGTCAACAAAGCTGCTGTTCTTACGGCTGATGTGATGCTGCTGTTGATAGACAATCTGATTACTTTTTACAAGCCAGGAATCTGGGTTTTTATACACGATCTCCCTACTTTAAAATATTGCTAATAAACTCAAAACAATTTAAAAAATACTATGTTGCCCACATCTTTTATTTAGACCAAATAAAACACATCTGTAATCCAAACCCTGCCTGCAGGTCACCAGATTGTAACCTTTGGTTTATGCTAGTTTATTTAACTAAAACTTTGTTTAGAAAGGAAAGCTCACTTTATTCATGTGAGTAGTTGGAGAATATAAATATCTATGACAACATTTTGAATGAAAAAGTTTATCGAATTACGGAAAAATCTCTAATTTATCACAGCCAATAAAGATCTTAGAAGACAATGCAAGAGATGTACTCTATAGAACAAAGAATGCTTATATCATTTTCTACTTAAATGAGGATTTTAATTTGACAAGTTAAAAGTTGAAACAATCAAGACAACTACTTATTTAAAGTTGAGTGTACTTTTTCTTGTGATTTTTGCTTTGTTTTCATTAGGTGGTGCATTAATTCCCTTCAAATGAACAAATCAAGGTACTCAAAATATTTGAACAGTTAGCCAACATTATAGTAAAAGAGGAGAGATTTGTGAAAAATCAACTAATTAGAGTTTTACAGTTTATTTCTTTAGCTATATTCCTTCCTATGACTAAAGAGAAGAAAAAATTTAAATTAATACAAAGATTCTTAAAAATATACTTTTCTTGACGTTTTGTCTTTTTTTTTACTCACTATCTTCAAAACATAGCAAGAACTTGGAAATGTTAACCTCTGAGTGTCAATAACAATAGTAGTGAGAAAGTAAATGTGTTTCTCTTCCATCCCAAACGTCCAGTCTTCCAGTTTGATCATTTGCTCATCAACCTTTGCTTATCTGTTGCTTCAGACTTTTGCATTTGAATCCCTTAAAGAAAGAAAATATTCTTAAATGATCAAATTTTCCTAAACATTTAGATCAATAGGTATCTAGATGTAACATGGAGTTATTAAAAATTATAATTCCATGGAATCATGTTTTCTAATTAAAGAAGAATTAGAAACGGCAAGGGAGGTCAGAAGGTGAGAAAACTCTCACTCTGAGATCCAAATACTTATCAGGGCAGTTGACAGAACAGGACAGACTCAGGAGGACTGTGGACATGGGGAAGTAGCCTGTGAAATTAGCCCAATAAGAGGACGGCATACAGGAGTTAGAGACATGCTAAGCTGTCTGTGGGATGTTGCATTCATTCCCACTGTCCCTGCCACTATCTTTTAGAAAATGGGAAACTTGGGCTCATCACAGCCTGGTAGCTGAGACCTTTCTGTATTGTCTTTTCTCAGTTACTGAACAAGGCATCCATGCTAGGCCTACCCCATAACCAATGGAGGCTATTCTCAGGGAGCATCTACTTAGAAGATACCACTAGAGCTTTTCTCCTTGCCACTAGCAGTGCTATAAAACTATAATAATTTGATTTTAGATCTTTCATTTGGGTGAAGAAATGGGTTTATTTTTTAAAATAGAAGGAAAGATTTTTGTGTCATTAAGGCAAAACAGAAAAATCATGGCCATGCTTAGAAATGGTATGCTCCTTCCATCTTGGCCAGGCTTCCTTCCTTCATGAACTCAGTCCAACAACTCCCACATCCTTTCCTCATCACTCATTTAAGTGCTACCCAATTTTCAGGAGCCAGTTCACACCCCAGCTATGCAGCCAATGGTCTTCTGCTCTTCCAACTTCACTCCTGTTTCCACGACTGTGTTTTCTCCTTAAACCCACAAACTGCAGCTTGAATAAAATTTAAGCAGCTGAGTGCTCCAGGCATTACATGACTTGCTTGCTCACTAAAATTGTAAAATTTCTTGAAAAAAAGAGAAAACTCAAATTTTAGCTCTTTTTCTTTTGCCCACAACAGACTGCCAAGCATGAGGAAATACTCTCGGAAACTATTTCATAATTAGATGAATTCTGCTTTTTACTTCATAAAGGTCTGCCCTTTATTCCAAGCTTGCCTATATGTGGTCTCTTTTTCATACAGTAACTCCTACAAAAAAACCATAACAATAATAAGTATCTAATTTTATGTCATTTAGAGAATAAGCATCTATAAATAATCCTTCGAAAGACATTTACCTTATACAATAATGTATCTATTATTTCTCAACAATTATAGAGCAAAAGAATTATTTTTTCAAGTAAAAGTTTGGCAGCCATGTGAATTCACTATAGAGAGATGATCTGAATTTTCAGGTTCTTTGGAACAAATGTGATGTTTTATGACAGAGTCATCTAGGAGTAATGATAAAAGCACACGCTTCTAGAGACCATCTTCTCACTGGGCATATCGTTTGGAAAACTCATCAGTGATCATCCGATACTTACGAGGAAATGGGAATTGGAGGTGGTGGAAAATTTGGCTTTGTGATTAGCTGGTCAGAATATAAAAAATAAAAGAAAATCAGTTAGTAGGAGATTCTTGAAAAGGTTTATGCTTAATGAAAGGTTTGACATATTTTAAGGAGTAGAAAACTTATCACCTCATCCATGAGACTATCGTGAACCTATGACTTTAAGGTTTTCATTTAGGTACTCATGAAATTCAGACCCAAGACTTATGCTAATAACTTTGTGATAATAATGGTTATTCTGGTCTTAATCTCCTACCTTCAGAAAAATCCTGTGTTGAACCCATCACCCCCAATGTGATGGTTTAAGTTGGGCCATTTTGGAGGCAATTGGATCTTGAGAGTGAAGTTCTCAAGCTAGGATTAATGCTTTTACAAGAATAGATACAGAGAGAGAATGTCACTCCTCCCTCACTGTCTTTCTTTCTCCCTCCTTCCTCCTCTTCCTCCCCCTCCCCAACCTTTCCTTTCTTGACACAATCTACAAGTTGGCAAGTGGCCTTCACTAGACAAGGGGGCTTCCAGCATTTCAGTCTTAGACTTCCCAGTCTCCAGAATGGTTAGAAATAAATGTGGCTTAAGCTCCTCACGCTGTGCTATCTCTGCTTTGGCAACCTGGACTGACTAAGAATGGACTCTGCAAAGCAGAGGAGTATTCCCGTAATAAGTCATCAAGTTTCCAATACTAAACCAAAGAACTATATTTTATATGAATATGCATACATATGTCAGCATTCTTTTGAATTAATAATTGAGCATTGTGGGCATATCTTTAAGTAGCATTTATTTGAGGTTGTACTGGGTGAAAGAAAAGTTGCTAACTCACAATGTAAGGTGGAGGCTCACTGTCTTCAGTGGGTGGATCAGACACATGGAGTTTCTTCATCTGACTCATCTAAATAGAAGAAATGATATTTAAAAATGAAATCATTGGGACCCTAAGAACAGCTTCCAAATATTCCTTTCAAGCTTCCAGCTCAGGGTGAAGTTGACACCACGAGATAAAGCAGGAATGCACAGGAACCCAGCTGGCACATTCAGAGAATTTTCCTAGAGTTACCAAGGAAAATCCCCATGAGACACACATTAATCACCAATTTGGATGACAAATCTACGTTAGCTGAAAGCTCTAAACATAGCAAGAGCATTGAGTGGGATGCCTACTACCTGGGTGATCATAAAAACAAACACGTGCTGGCATTGAGCTCGGAACTCATGCTGCTCCATCAGACAAGGACCCACAGTGGAGACAGGGAAATGGTCCTTAACATCTCTCGATAGGCTGAGTAGACCTCAGTGGATGAACTTGCACCTAGGGACATTTGGGTACAAATGCTTGACCTAATGGGACTTAATATGTATGGGGAATACATGAGCTCTGGTGGGGGGACACGGATGGGGGAGGAGATCTGGATTCGGTTAAGAACTGAATGAAATGTACAAAAGCTCAGTAAAATATTTTTTAAAAATCAGCATAACATTTTATGCTTGGGGAAATTTGCCAAGTAAGGAATTAGCCTAAAGCCAAGGGGGGGAGAGCAAGAGAGAGAGAAAGAATTTGTCCCCAGTTGTTCTCTTTGTACTTCATGAGCTCCAGAAGAGACTTTTGTAATTTAAATCATATATATATATATATACATATATATATATGTGTGTGTGTGTTTTGTATTTTAAATCATACATATATATATATGTGTGTGTGTGTTTTGTATTTTAAATCATATATATATATATATATATATGTATGGATATATATATATATATATGTGTGTGTGTGTGATTTTTAAACACTGTGGTGAAGAAATAATAGACATACAGTCAGAATAGAAGAGGGGAGAAATTCATAAACCTAGGCCATGGCTAAAACAATCCAAACTAGAGTTCACCTCTTGGGGTTGAACAGTCTTCACCTTCTGGGGTTTATGTTTCTGCTTCTGTGGCTTGACACTGGAAGCAGGTGGTGGCCTACAAGTGAAAATATATTGTGTTAATTGAACAGAGGCTTCAGCATGCTGGGAAGACTTAACAGAGGACTGTCAGCTTCCTTTGCAAGGCTCTCTTATTGACCTGGGTTTCTTCTGCTCCCAGAGCATTCCTCAACTTTCAATTTTCTGTTAGCCACAAAGATGTCCTGTAATTCCTAGTCACCAGGAGTCTTTTTTTCTCTGAGTCTCTGCAGAACCTTGATCTGTAACAACAATGGGGCTAAGCCAAAGTTTATCTAAGTTATGTCATTTAATTATTAAATATTTATTGAAGAATTATGGTTAATTTAATTCTTGAAAAACAGTAAAAGATACTGTTGTATCAAGACTGTAAAGACCCATATGCAAATCAAGCCTCTATCACTTTGCAAGGACTTAAGGACATTTGCTAACCTTTCTGGGCTTTTCCACACATTCATTAAAAGTAAAGTCCTGAGCTTATGGGATTATCTGGAAGATTCATAAAAATCACATTTTGTCTACAAAGTAAAAATAATGTAGTTACTTTGTGAAACCATTTTGAAGATTAAATGAAAGAATGTGTATAGAAGACCTTTGCAGAGGTCTATTCCATGATTGGTGATCAATAAATGCTAAATCTTGTATTATTATAATAAATGTAAAAATATGTAATAATGAGAGCCAGTGCCACTCCCATCATAACTTTCAAATATAATGACTTTCAGAAGAAGAAGACACATGTCTTGCTGTTAAGAGTTTTCCAGTCAATGGAACACCCAGCCTGCACAGCTGATCCAAGAAGAACATGCTATCTGTATGTATTTCTGAATATCTGAAGTAAAATAAACTGAAATCTGACAGACTTCTATAGCCTTCAATGTCATATAAAGTGGAGGATAAAGAAGCACCAAAGTAAGGGGAAGACTTACTTCTGAGCTTTCTTCTGCTTCCTTCTGGCACTTTTATGACGGATTACTATAGCAACCACCACAAATATGACCGCCAGGGGGAAGAGCACGCCTACGACGATGGAGAAATCTGCAACAGAAAGCACAGTCGCCTATAGGGGCTGAGGAGTGCGCCTCTCTCGAGCCATCTCCTTCCTTCTTCCTTCTTCTTTCCTTTTGTTTTATTTTCCTTTCAGAAAGGGTCCAGCCATGTAATCCAGTCTGGCCTTGAACTCACTATGTAACCCATGATGATTCAAATATGCTATGATTCTCCTGCCTCAATCTCCTATATAATGGAATTATAAAGGAAACACCATCATACTTGGTCTGATTTCTATATTTGGCATAAATTCCATCTACCTTTTACTGAATGAGTGTGTCTCCCCAGAAAATCTCTCACAACTGTAATGGCTAGTTTGAATTGTCAACTTGGCTGGATTTTATGATCACCTAAGTGACACTCCTGTGAGCAGGTCTGTGAGAACATTTTCAAGGAGGAGGGAAGACCCACCCTGTGCGGTCAGACTGAATACAATGTGGGAAAGAGAAGGAAAATCTGATGGACACCGCAGTTCATCCCCCTCCACTTCCTGGGTGTCTGCACTTCCTGACTGACGGACACCATGGTTTGTCTCCCTCTCCTTCCTGGCTGTAGGCACAGTGTAATCAGCCACCTCATTCTCACACCCATGTCTCACTTATTATGATTAACTGTCTCCTCCCAATCTGTAAACCAAGATAAACCCTTCCTTCATTAAATGGCTTTTGTCAGTTACTGTGTCATAGCAACAAGAAAAATAATACAGCAGATAAAAAAGAAAACGATTTTGATGATTATTGTTGTGTTAACACTGGAATAAAGGAAAACACACAGGAGACTTTTGCTAAGAGGTGGGTGAGGTATTTCCATGCTGAGAGCTCTTTGAAGGGAGGGCGGATGCAGTAGTGGGAAGAGAAGAGCTGGGAGATCACAGGAGGATGTGGGATTGGGGAGGACACAGCAGGAGCAAAATATTTTTAAAAATTCACCTTTGGAATGAAGCAGAAAGAAAATGAAGTCATGCAACAGAGATAAAAGAAGTCTCCAGAAGGAGGCTTACACATCTGAAGAGCAAGGCAGTTACTGCAGATTAGCCATCCAATAACAAGATTCACTGCTCTACAAATCCAGAAAAACCTCGGGAACGTAAAGACTTATGCACCCAGACCAAGGCAGATACCTCAGAAAGCAGAATTCTAGGTTAGACAATGGTCTAATGCTTAGTTCACTTTAACTTGTATAAATAGGCTTTCCGTAAAAGCAGAGGAAACTAAAGCTCTGCAGACTTCATGTTTGACAAAACTTACAGAACTTCAGAATAGAAGAAAAGATACTTGTTCTAAAACCCAAACTGTAAGTCTTTTCAGAGTCCATAATATCAGGAGGAACTAAATGGAATACTGTGAGGGCTTGTAAACCCTCCATCTGAGTGAACATGGTCTAGAAGTCAGATTGCGGCTTAGAGTAAAGAGAAATATAGAAAGAAACAGACATAGCAGTGCAGTGTAAGATTGAGATAACTGAACAGTAAGGATAACCTCTTCTACTTCCTGAAATATCAGATCAACCTTTCTACTATAAACAGTACCAAATTTTCATCAGGCAAAAACCTTCCTAAATACATAAAAGTACTAAAAATCAGAAAGTTTTCTTTTGTAGATATGAGAGAGTAAGGATCTGGAAAGACAGAAGGGAAAATAGTCCTAGAAAGAAGTTTAAAAGTACCAAAGAATGGGGACATAGCTTCCTGGGAGAGTGCTTACATAGCATGCACAAAGTCCTGGGTTTAGACCCCAACACTGACAAGGTGAAAGGAGAAAGAAGGGAAGGAAGAGGCGAGGAACAGTTCAGACACACGGAAGATGGGAAAGAAAAGGAACAAGAGCCAGCCTTCATGTGAAGTGTGGACTGCTGATGACAGCAGATCAATACAGGTTGGTTGTTTTAAAGAAATGTGCTACTCTGCCAGACATCTAAGGTGGGGACGGGGTGAGGGAGCTCTCTGAACTTCCTGCTCAATGAAGTCTAAAACATCTCCGAAAGTAGAATCTAGTTTGATAAACAACCTAGAAGTAGAAAATTTGAGCACAGCCACTAAAGGAATGAAAGAAATGCATAACCTCCAAATTAATAAAAGGAAAAATAGTGATTAAAATGGTCAATTGGCTCATAACACAAAGGGAAAGAAAACCAAGAAGAGGGGAAGGGAGGCTCGGTGAGGAGATAATAGAAACTTCACAGTATAATTGCAGATGTGTGTCCCAGCGCATTAATATTTGCATAAGATTTTAACGACTAAGTAACGCTATTTAATCTTGAAAAATAAAGGAAATTCCCTAAAAACCATGTTAAGTGATCACTGTAATTCAATTTTATTAAATCATTTTAATTGAATAATTTACAAAAAGTGACAGATTTAAAGAGGATTTGGAATGAATATAGAAATATAGGAAAATGTTATAGCAATGCAAATACACAAAGAATTATGGTTCAAGGGAACTGAAAAGTTGACTCAGTGGTTAAGAGCACTGCCTGCTCTTGTAGAGGACCCAGGTTTGGTTCTTAGCAACCACATGATGGCTAACAACCATATGTAACTCTACTCCAGAAGATCTGATGCCCTTTTCTGGCTTCTGCAGGCAATTCATATATTTGATACACATTTTTTAAAAATGTAACCACAACATCTGGCACAGCAAGCTATTTCTATTGGTGCAATAGTGGCACTTTTATCTAGGGGTCATCAACAGCAGTATATTGAGCTTAAAGCCCTCTCAATGGGAGGGAACTCATGGACGGCACTATAAATAAAGGCAAATACAAATGACTGCAGAGGTCATAGATCTTAGAGAAAACCCTATCTCTCTCATAGCTGGAGACAAATGCAGTCTCTTAATATATGCTAAATATGGATCCTTATGTTTACAGGCAAGTACACCATACACCACTCATCAGAGAAGCTTTTTTTTGCAACTGATATAGGCTATTACAGACTTCCACAACTGGTCACACACAGAGAATATATGTGTGACAAATGTCCTGCCCTCAGTGACACAATCTACAGTGGAACCTCTACACATAAGGCTCACAGAATATATCAGAACAGGACATAGAGAGAATACTAACAGATTCCTCAATTTTCAGCAGTGAAGCATGCTTCCTCATACAACAGTGTGATGTAAAACTGGCTACATTCTAGAGAATAAGACTCTCTAGAGTGTATGTCCCCAGATAGGACTCCTATATTAAACGTCACCCACCCAGAGCCCAGAGACCATTGTGGAAGAGGGAGCAGAAAGATTGTAAGAGCCAGAGTTGGTGCCTGAACATAAGGAAACTGGCTTTCAAGTCATTGGGAACTTTCTTATATGAACTTGCAACAATAGTGACAGCCAAGTACAAGACCCATGCTGACTCAAGACATATAAGGAAATTGAAACAGTAATACAAAAATCTCCTGACTAAAAAAAGCCAGGCCCAGATGGATTTATAGCAGAATTCTACCAGACATTTAAAGATCTATAACTAGTACTACTCAAATTATTCAAACAGATGGAAACAGAGGGAGAACCCCCAAATTCCTTCTATGAAGGCATCATTACTCTGATACCCAAACCAACTAAAGACAGAACCAGCAAAGAAAAGGGTAGACCCATATCTTTATGAATATAGGTGCAAAAGTTCTCAAAAAATACTTGCAAAGCTCATACAGACACACATCAGAAAGATCAGCCAACATGATCAAGTCAAGTTCCAGAGTTGCAGGAATGGTTCAATACATGTAAGTAATAAATGTCATAAATCATATAAATGGACTCAAAGACAAAAATTACATGGTCATCTCAATAGATGCAGAAAAGGCCTTTGACAAAATTCACTATGCATTTATATTAAAAGTCCTAGAGGAAATTGGACTTTGTGGAGCATACCTCAACACAATAAGAAATACACAACAAATCCACAATCAACATCATTCTAAATGGAGAAAACCTGGAAGCACTCCCATTAAAATCAGGAACCAGACAAGACTGTCTACTATCTCGATTCCTTTTTAATATAGTGCTTGAAAGTCATGCTAGAGCAAAAAGACAAGAGAAGGAAATTAAATTAGAAAAGAGGTCAAATTATCCATTTCTGTAGATTATAATATACTATACCTAAGATAGCCCAAAAATTCCACCAGAAAACTCCTAAAATGATTAACACTTTCAGAAAGGTGGCAGGTTACAGAATTAATCAACAAATATCAGTAGCCTTTCTATGTACTAATAACAAGCAATTGGAGAAAGGGTGCTTGGAAACCCTCTCATTTACAATGGCCTCAAAAAAATAAAAAACCTTGAAATAAATCTGACAAAAGACATTGAAAATGTCTGCAATGGAAATTTTAAATCTTTAAAGAAAGAGATTAAGGAGGACAGATTAAAAAGATGGAAGGGCCTCCCATGCTCATGTATAAGAATTCATATTGTGAAAATGATCATTCTATCAAAAACAATGCATAGATTCAATGCAATCCCAATCAAAATCTCCATGACATCCTTCACAGAATTAGAAAAAAAATCATAAAATTTATATGGAATCACAAAAGACCCTGAATAGCCAAAGCATCCCTGAGCAAAATGGGCAACGCTGAGGAGATTACTGTATCATATCTCAAACTATAATACAGATCTATAGTCATAAAAACAGGATGGTACTGGTACAAAAATAGATACATGCAACATAAATAAAGACCCAAACTTGAGTACATGCAATTTTAGCCACCTGATATTTGACAAAGTTGCCAAGAACAGTCACTGGAGGAAAGATAGCATCTTCAGCAAATGGTGCTGGCAAAACTGGATTTTCACCTGTAGAAGAATGAAATTAGACCCTTATCTATGATCCTGCACAAGAGTCAGCTCCAAATGGATCAAAGACCTCAGTGTGAAACCTGAAACTCTGAAACTGTTATAAGAAAACATTGGCAGTAACCTACAAGATATAGGCAGGAAAGGACTTTCTAAATCAGATAACAGTTGCTCAGGAGTTAAGGTCAACAATCAACAAGTGGGACCTCATTAAACTAAAAAGCTTCTGTACAGCCAAGGAAACAGCAAAGGAAGTAAAGAGAAAACACACAGAGTGGGAGAAAATCTTCACCCCTAAAATATCTGATGGAGGTTTAACATCTAGAATATATAAAGAACTCAAAAAACAAAGAATCAAGAAAACAAATGACCCAATAAAACAAATGACCCAATTAAAAGATTGGCTATGGATCTGAACAGAGAGTTCTCAAAATAAGAAATAAAGATGGTTAAGAAACATCTTAAAAAGTGTTCAACACCATTGATAATTAGGGAAATGCAAATTAAAACCACTTTAAGATTTCATCTTATCCCAGTCAGACGGGCTCAGGTCAAGAGAGCAAATGATAATGAATCCTGGAGAGGATGTGGGGAAAGGGGAATGCTCATTCACTGCTGGTAGGATTGCAAATTCCTGCAACCTTTATGAAAACTAATGTGAATAACTCTTAAAATCTAAAAATGAATCTACCACATGACTGGTTATACCACTTCTTGGCATATACCCAAAGGACTCATCCTACAGCAAAGATACTTGTACATCCATGTTTGCTGATGCTCTATTCACAGTAGTTAGGGATGGAAGCAATCTAAATGCCCCTCAACTGATAAGTGGATAATGAAAATGTGGTACTTTTACACAATGGCATTCTACTCAACAATATATAAAGACCTAATCATGAAAGTTCCAGGTAAATGGATGGAATTAGAAACTGTTATAGTAAGTGAAAAAACACAGACTCAGAAAAACAAACAAGCTATGTTCTCCCTGAGGAATAGCTCTCATAGACTTGGAGAGCACTATGTAATTTGCTAAGGAAAAATTTCATTTAATTGTCAAACCCCAGCTTTCTGGCCTAATAACCACAGCAATGACCCCCACAGCAAATTATATAGGACCAGCAGCGACACTTTTATCTTTGGAGCTACCTCATTGGATTTAAAGTCCACTCAGTGGGAGGAAACTCATGTGTGGTACTGTAAACATAGACAATTACACATGACTACATTTTAGAGACAACTCCAAGACTGTTCCATCCCTAGACTAATGTAGTTTCTTACTATGTGAAAAATGTGGATTCTTATTCAATATTCACTATGAATATTCACTATTCATCTTTTCCAACAGATGGAGATTATTATAGAGCTCTACACACCTGGTTGTGCAAAGAGGTTGTCTGTGAATTGCCCAAGCCTAAGTGACATATCTGCAGTGGAATTTCTACATCTATGGCTCACAGAACATAGTAGAAGAAGGAGTAGACAGAACACTAATGCAACTCTCAACTCTCATCTGTGAAGCTTTCTCATGCAATAGAGGGCCAGGAACACAAAAGGACACACATGGCCAAAGCATAGAGAATAAGAGTCTGCAGAGTGTGGGTCCTTGGACAGGACTCCTGTATTAAACTTTACCTGCCCAGGGCTCAGGGACCATTGAAGAAGAGGGGGTGGAAAGATTGTAAAACCCAGGGAGGAGGTGCATGACCATATTGAAATAGAATCTTATAGGCTCCTGGGACCTTGCTCATATGAACCTATAGCAATGGAGCCAGCATGCCCAAGGTCCATGTAAACTCAAGGAGACAAAAACCCAGCATAGACCTGTGGAAATAGGCAATAGGCCCCAATCTTAGCCAAAGAACTATTGATCGCTGATTACTTCTGAATGGGAAAGAGGTGATCTTAAAAGGAGGAATTCTAGACAGGCTGACTAGACCTCAGTGGATCAACTTGCACTGAGGAACATCTGGGAATAGTAACTTGACTTGATAGGCCTTAACACAAATGACAGAATGCATGAATTCCAATGAAGTGGGTGGGGGCTCTGTCTTAAATAGAACATAGAAAGTCATAGTCTTCCCCAAAGTAAGACTTAAAGTTTTAGTTTCCCATGTATAAATAAAAATAAAGGCTTCAAGAAGAGGAAAGTGCCAGTTTAAAAGGATTTTATTGAACATTGAAACTAATAAAGAGTTTTGTATTTAAGTAGTTGATTCTGTTCTGTATCTCAACCCTACCCTGAAGCATGATAAATTACATATAATAATATATTGTATAATACTATCATATAATCCTGCAAAATGAATTTTTAGAAGCTCTAGAAAGAAAGGAGATAAAGGGAGTTAGGCAGACAGAAACAGACATAGATATTACAATTAAAAGTTATTCTTTTTTGGAAAACCTAAAGAGACTCTCAGCTTGACATGAGCAGTGTATTCAGGTCCATCTCCATCCCCATCTCCACCCCCAACCTCTGTGTACACAGAATAGTCTTGGTTCCATGAACCTTGGGACAATGTTCCAGAAATTTCTCCCTGGAAACTCTGGGCCATGATATAAGACTACATAAAGTAGGTAGAAACTGTCTTCAGAGAGTCATCCTGAACCAGAGAAGGGGATCAAAAACGGGCACTGAGGAAAAAACAAGGAAATGCTACAAAGAGCCCTCTCCCAGCATGGAGTATTCTGCCCCATGGCAACTGGGAGCAAGGGTTCCCACACGGCCTCTTTCTCTTTGATGACCTAAAAAGAGGCCTGCCTACAGAGCTCAGAACAAGATCTCCTATTAGGTATTAGTAGGTATAAGAAGCACCCAAAAAATGAAATTGAAACCCCAGCAAGTCAATTTGAGTCAGCTTAACCCCTCATTCAACAATGATCTCACATCCTTAAAACAATCACACAATGAAATATAATTGACATATGAATGCATGGAACGGAAGGAGATAATTTAGGGAACAGAACCCAAACCTACCAAGATAATCTAAGTCATAGTCTCAGAGAGCTTTATGAGTTTATATGACTTAACGTTCTATCTTCTATGGAAATGGAAAAAACTACAGAGCAAGGAAATATGAAAAATTAAAGCAATATTACAAGTATCAAGTTTGAGACTATCCTTTTTTCTGTAGATTAAAAATATAAACATGTTGAAAATATGATTTAAAGGCTGCTAAAGAGCCTTTAGGAATGTATATCATGTATTCAATAAACACAGAGCAGGAACTTCACGAGGCTAGAAAGAAACAATGAATCCTTGTTTAACCCTGGAAAAGTGAATACTGTGAACTTGACAGCATCTAGAGTCACCTAGCAGACAAATCCCTGAGCATATTTGGATTTTATACTACTGGACTGGAGTGGGAAGATCCACCCTAAATGTAGGCAGAACCATCCCATGGGCTGGGTTGCTGAACTCTATATAAAAGAGAAAGAGAGCTGAATACCAGCCTTTATCTCTCTCTGCTTCTGATTGTGGATGTGATGTAACCAGCTGCCCCATACATCCCCACCACGACGGACTGTACCCACAAACTGGGGTCCAAAATAAACCCGTTAGTCCTTAAATTGTCTGTGTTTTTAATCGGGGCAGCAAGAAAAGAAGAAATAGTTAATACTAACACAAAGAAAAGCTTGGCAGAAGGGAACAGTTTTCCCAAATTGGTTGTGTAGTGTTACCTACGGAAGACCGTGGAAGAGTCCTCACAGTCAGGAGGGGCCCATCCTTCTTTACATTGACACTGCAGCTTGTGGTCACATACCTAGGGGGAGAAGGATCCTGTGAGAGTCCTCGCTGGATGTACTATGCCCTCTGAGGATCTATTCATTCATAACAAAAACTATTTGGTAGCAAGAGCAACCATTCTGCCAACTTTCATCTGCCTGTATGAGGTGTGAATGAAGCAGAATGATTTCAGTGATGGGTTCTCAGAAGCAATTTCCCATATTTTGTGTTACTGAGGGTCACAGTCTCGTAATAACCACTGAATGCCGAAAACGTCATTTCACCTTCATCACTACTGAACCAAAGTTATATAAGGTTGCAAAAGCTGGAGACACTTATTTTCCAAACTCACAGCATGGCCTCTGCACTTAGAGGAACAATTAGTTGATTTGTACACCTTCTCCATATCCACACATTCGGCATTAATGCACACCTAAAAACAACAGAGGAAATGTGAATGAGATGGTCATTTCCAGTGATTTCAGTTCTATAACAACTGGCTGGATTTAAAGTCTAGTCAATAATATTGCAATCAAACTCATCTTTGTATTTGGAAATCCCAGCATTTTTTGAAAGACAAACACCAGACTACCATTTTTATTATATAATGAAACATATAGAAATTTACTTTTATTTCTTTTTATTTTATGATTATGAGTGTTTTTCTTGTATGTAAATGTATCGTGTATGCAATGTCCACAGAAGCTAGAAGAGGGCATCAGATCCCCCAGAACAGGTGTTTACAGACAGTTGTTAGCCGCCATGTGGGTGCTGGGAACCAAAACCACCGCCTCTGCCACAACACCCTCTGAGAGTGCTCTTAGCCACTGAGCGTCTCTCGGGCCTAGGAAAGGCTCTTCAAAGTCAGCATCCTCCCTCTGCTACCTTTTTCATGGTCTTTCCTTTAATTATCGCCTCAGTTTTATACTTAAAACTGCTATTCATCACAGAACTGAGCAGCAGTGCTCAGAACACAGCTGCCTGATCCAAATAAAAACTTGATGAAAATAAATGCTGATCCCACAATGTTGCGGTGACAGTCATTAGTGTAAACAGCATTCGTATTTCTCTCTTTATAATTTGCACAAGGGCTGTCAATGATCGCGTACCTATCAATTTTGAAGCACTAAAGTTTACAAAGTTTGTCTTTAGGGGGTCTAAATTGCCTCACTCCACATAATTCTTCCCAGTTCTACACATTTATCTGCAAATTTCATGCATTTTCTTTATAACTAAGTAATATTTCATTTTTTGTATTTGTATCACATTTTCCCTCTCCATTCATTTATTGATGGACAGCTAGATCTATTCCATTTCCTGGTTGCTGTGAAAAAAGTGGTAACAAATGTGGATGTTAAAGGATATCACTAGTAGGAATATAAAGTCCTTTGGGTATATGCCCAGTCACTTGCACAATCTATACATAAGATCAAGCCAGGTAAAGTTCCTGCACAGATGGACTAGATGATCCCTAGGTCCTGTCCCTTACTGAGGAGCTACTGACAGTTGATAAATACTGAGGAAGGAAAATTATTATTATCCTTTGAAGGTGTGGACACCAGTAGGTTTCCCACGTTCCAGTGGTTGGCTCCATACTTATGTACACATGGACACCACTAATTGAACTTAGTGGCCAGGAGGAAGAGGGGGAAGGAGGACGATGGGCTGGGGGAGCTATTAGGGGATACTGAAGGAGGTGGAGTGGGAGAAAGGTGAGTGCACGTGACCATCCTTCTTTATAGACATGTATGAAATTCTCAAAGAAAAAAAAAAAGAAATGTACAATGTTTGACAGCATAGTCTTAAGTATATGGTGAACTCTCGCTAAACACTCTTATTAGAGGGTGCAGGAGTACATATAAAAGGCAAAAACATGTTGTGAACATTGTGCCCCAAGACAGACCAGGAGGTGCTAAAGACATGGAGTTTTGGGCTCTTCCCCTTGAACAAGAACTGCTCTGCTCTGGTGTATTTTGTACATCTGAGCTTCCTCAGATGACTCTAACAGAATGTTCTACTCTTCAAAGCAAGTGAGATCCAAAGACACTGAAGTAGTGTTGAGGCTGCTGTTCCTGACTGCAGCAGTCGGGGGTCATTCTGTGCTTCCTGGGTTGACCAAGGTCTTCCTTCATCTATGGATGAATTTGAATGAACACAGGTCGACTTTAGTACTTCCTTGTCCCTTGTTGGGTATTAGAAGGGAGAGTGGTTGATCAAATTATGAACAATGAAAATCCATGTCAGGTTGTCCAGAAAGGCGCTTCAAAGAAGAATTTCCTCACTAAGAAAAGATGGACAAGGAAAGTCTTGTGTTCTCCGCTTCTGCGGTCTGCCTGGAGCACAGGCAGCAACTGTGGACTGTGAGTATGTGCTTGAGTGGGCATGACCATGTGGTGGAGATGGCAGGAGTCCAGGACAGACAGCCGGGTCCTTGATGGTGGCTCCATGCCACTGAGCTTGCCATCTAGTATTGTTTGATCTCTGTGCTTAGCACTGCATTAACTCAAAATTGTCCTGCCACTTCGCTCTGTTTTAGTTTCTGTTTCTCTACAGCCTAAATTATCCTATCAACATGTAAACTGTGGTGATTTGTATGAGACATGTTTTCTAAAGCTCATGTATTTCAACACCTGGTCCCCAACAGTGCTGTTGTTTGGCGTGGCTGTGGAACTTTTAGAAGGTGGAGCCTTGATGGAAGAAGTTAAGTCCCTGCGGTGGGCTTTGAGGGTTTATGTCCTTACCCCACTTCCAGTTCAATCTTCCTGTTCCCTGTCTGCAAGTAAAGATGTGATCTCTCAGTTTCTTGATCTCAAAACTATGTCTGCCCCTTTCTGATATATTCTCTCTCTCTCTCTCTCTCTCTCTCTCTCTCTCTCTCTCTTTCTCTCTGGAACCATAAACCCAAATAAACACTTTCTTCATAAGTTGCTTCTGATCATGGTGTTTTATTATATCAACAAAAATAACTAATATAGAAGTAGTTGGTGTTAGGAGTTGTGGGGTTGATTCTGTGAAAAACACGACCTTACTGGGTTTTGGATTGTTTTTTTGGGGGGGAGTGTGGAAGACTTTGGAACTTTGGACTAGAAAAGTGATAAGCTGCCATAAGAGCTTACTGTAAGAGCAGAGCTAAGCAGGCCATTCTAGTATACCTCTGGAAGACAGTAGTACTGAGAATGGTGTGGACTGCAGATCCCTGGCTCAAGAGGTGTCAGAGGGGAACAGGTCTCTATTAACAATGGAGCTAGAGGCCATTCCTATGATACTTTGTCAAAGAATCTGGCTGCCTTGTACTTGCTCCCTAAAAACAAAAACAAAAACCAAACAAAACTTGCCTGAGTCTAAATGTAAAAGTAGCAGAGGAAATTTCAAGTCAATATAACATTGCGACTGTGGGAGGGTTATTACTGAATACTCTTAATCGAACCTACAGGAAAAAAAATGGAGCGAAAAGAAATGCTCTGCTCTTCAAAGCAAGTGTGAAAAATTTAACTGTGAAGATCCAAATGTATTGAAGTGTTGAAGCTGCTATTTGTGACTGTAGCAGTGGGGGGTCACTCTGTGCTTCTCGGGTTGACCAAGGTCTTCCTTCATTCTGTGGATGAATTTGAATGAACACAGGTCAATTTTGGTACTTCCAAATATACAACTTGGAGATTTAAAAGTAAAAGCACCAGGAATCTTAATGTTACGGCCAAAGGGTGTGCCAAGAGAGCCAAGGCTGTGACTGTTAAACAAATCAGTACTGCTCTCCACTGGAACAAGTGCAAGGGTCCCCGTGGACAAGACCCCATTCTGCTAAGCTTCCAACTTGTGAAAGGAAAAAGCAGAATGTGCTTGCTCCTGGAAAACTATTGATTACTTCAACATACAAAAGCTGATGTAGTGTGATTCAAAGGGGTCAGGGAGCATCCCAAGCTGGTAGCCAAACTTGTCAGCATTGTCCATGAGGTACTGGCTTTGGAGGCATGAAAGATGGAAGAACACGAGGGTCATGTATTCTTCCACCATGATTTCAGAGAGCCAGTGAGGCCAGGCAACTGCAGCTATGTTGGAATTGCTGTAAGAATGTCCCGAGAGGCCACTGTGTGAACCTGTGAAAGTGAAGCCTGGTTTGCCATGGAAATACCAAGATGTTGGGGATGCCAGAGTTGTGGGGCATCTGTCCAAGAGAGCTGTGTACAGGAAGAAGAAGCAGTCCGAAAGAGAAATGCCTGGCATAGGCAGCAAAGCTGGAGATGCTGAGCCATCTGAGTCCTTTGGAACTAAAGCCCCAGATACCAGACATGGAACTGTAGGACTTGGTATTTGTCCTGCTGAGTTTTGGTCTTTCAATGCTTCAGAATTTCTTCACCATGGCCCCAGTCATCTCTTTTGGAATGTAGCACATATTCCATTGGTGTATGTTGGAAGTATATATTTTACCTTTTTTAATATAGTGATCAAAGTTAAGAAACTGCCCTGAGTCTCAGAAGACATTGGACTTTGAAACAATGTTGAAAACTGTTAAAAATAAATATGGGGACTTTTTCTTTCATCTGTTTGAGACAGGTTATCCCTGAAACCCCAGCTGGCTTGGAACATGCTCTGTAGACCATGCTGGCCTTGATCTCACAGAGATCCACCTATCTGCCTCTGCCACCTGAGTGCTGGGATTAAAGGTATTTACCACCATCCCTGGACTATTGGGGCCTTTGGAATTGGAATAAATGCATTTTGCCTATGATATATACGGCCACAAGTCTACAGGGAGCAGGAAGTGAAAGTGGTTGTTTAAATGAAAGTGTCCCACATACGCTCATTTGCTTGAACACTTGATCCTCACATAGTCATGCTGTTTGGGGAGGTTGCAGAACATTTAAAACTCAGAGACTTGGTGCAGGAAGCATGCCACTTAGGTGGACTTTGGGAGCTTATATCCTTGCTCCATTTCCAGTTCACGTTCTCTGCTTTCTGTTTGGGATGAAAATGTAATGTTTCATCTTTCTGCACTTGCCATCTCACCATTATGGACATTTCTTCTGGCCCCATAACCCAAAATAAGCTTGTTCTTCCATCAGTCACTATTGGATATGGTGCCTTATCACAGCAACAGAAAATAACTTATACATGGACTGTCACTACAGAAATCATAAGAGAAATATTATAAGTCAAAATCCAAGAATGTGTCTTGGATACTGGCATAGGGGAGAGGGACAGAGTTGAGTAGGACAGAGCAAGTCATGTGACTGGAGAAATACTACACAGCAGTGTTGACAGAAGAAATGTAGACTTCAAAATGACACCCAGGCTGTTTGAAGATGATATATGGAGGTGATAACAGTTGTTGTCTAAAGTGGGTCTGACATGAAATTGTCACTGGGGGAGGTAAGTATATTGTGTCAATGCTGACGGAGGTGGATATGAGGAAAGGGAATGGAAGTGAACCTTCTTGTTGATCACAGTTCCTTAGCTAAGCCAACCTTGAAGATCAATAGTCTATCTGAGCAGCTATCTGTTTTAAAAATCCAAACCACTGTGTATCTCAGAAACAAAGAGTTTAAGTGTTGGGAACCATCAGTAAGATGTCCATGCCAAGGACCCCAAAATATCCAAACCCTGTCCTTCCCTTACAGATCAACCACCATATAACTCCTTTGAGGTCACATGAGGATATCTTAGTGCCTTTTCCTCGCCTCTAGAAACAAAAAAATCTATGTCTGAAGCTTGGAAGCTTCAACGAAGCAATTTTCCTATTTGATGTGACATTTCTTGATCTTGTTATTGGTGCCTACTTCAAGGAAACCTTGGGGGAATAAAGGTTAAACGCCATGGTATGTCTCTTAAAGGTGATAATAAAATCTGAAGCCTGTCAGTCTTCTTAATTTTTGTGTTTAGACTCCTGCTCGGGAGCCATTCTGATGTGCTTACTTATTTTTTGATATGTCTTTTAAAATTTCCCTTATACTATGCTGACAGTGAATCACAATTATCATTTTAGGCCTGATTGTCCATGAATCTAAATTTAAATAACAAAACCAGTTTATGCAAATAGATATTCTTTTCAGGATCAGTTTTACAGCAAAAAGTCAGAACAGGGTTTGGGGTATACAAATATTAGAATGCAGCATATAGAGACTCTAATCTGTCCTGGAGATGAACTTCCTGACTATCAAAACTCATGTGATAGTGCTGGTCAAAGATAGTGCTGAGTTTGTGTGTTTATCATAGCTTTGAAGAATGCATAGATGCGTTCACTGAATCACACTATCCTGTACGCTGGCAAAAAACCTGTCCAGTAAAAGAATGACAATATTTTAACTTTCTTGATGTCTCTAGGGATTATTTCCAGGACTGGAAAAATAGCTCAATCAGTAAAGGGCTTTCTTTGTAAGCATGAAGACCTAGTATCAGATCCTCAAACTCTATATAAAAGCTAGGCATGGCGGTACATATCTGGGAGACAAGACAAGCTAATCCTGGGGTTTTACTGGCCAGAAGTTCCAAGTTTAGTGAGAGAACTGACCTCTAAAAGTAACATGGAGAAGCCTTTGAAGAAGACATTCTAATGTCTCTGGGTTCCACACATGCATAAGTACAGTCACACACACGCTATACACACATGCACATAGGCATATAGCCCATACATGTACATATATCATTTCCAAATTTCATCAATATTTGAAGACTATTAGTGGCAGT
Source organism: Eospalax fontanierii (assembly GCA_035773235.1). Taxonomy (NCBI): domain Eukaryota; kingdom Metazoa; phylum Chordata; class Mammalia; order Rodentia; family Spalacidae; genus Eospalax; species Eospalax fontanierii. Next base: position 52,146,503 of record CM069542.1, on the reverse strand, counting down.
GATTCTTCGTGTTGTGTACTGGTTCTCTGTCATTCTGACTTCTTCAATTGCTCATAATCTTCTGATTTTAAATCTCTATATGTTGTAGAACGTGATAAACAAAATAAATGGGGAACAAATCTCCCCTCCCCCCAGGACTAACTTGGAAAATAAAAGCCAACAAAATATAAGAAAAAGCAAAACCATCTGTGTGGAAACCACAATTTCAACTTGCCTTGTTATTTCCACATTTGGTTCCGTTGGCCACCATGTCTATTCCTTGACTAGTGTCTTCAGGATCAAACATTTTACATGTCAGGAAAGAGACAGTGAGTCCCATCCAGGGCACATTACCTGACCCACCTTCACAGAATAACTTCCCACACATGGCATCTCTGACAAAATAAAATCACAAAATTGATCACAGGTTTCAAATTTCAGTTTCCTGCAAATGCAGACCATCCTTTGACTATCGATATTTATTGAATACTATTTCCTTTCTAGCAGAGACCCCATATTCTTCATAAACAGGACCTCTAAATAGTACCAAAATGCATTGTTGCTCAAATAAACACATTTTCCAGGTCCTTTCACATCTTTCGTTTGCCAGTGACCAAATTTGGGAAAATGGTGAAAGAAAAGCAGATTCTTAGGCTTAAATCTTAGGTGACCTTAAGCATGGGCACATGTTCTGTTGCACAGTGCCATCACAACCCAAGGATGGAACTAGAAAATCCTATGAAGATAGCATTCTTTATATCACAAAAGTACCTAAGAAAGTCAAGTCCCATATCTATTTTCATAACTTTCAGTAGAAAAGTTCTGAAAGACAAAAGTCACTGTTTTTCACGATAGAGTGGTCTATAGAAAGTCATGGATCCCTTGATGCTTTAGAACATTAAATTTAACTCTCAGAGCTGTCTCTCTGCATCTTCAGATTCAATTGCTCACCTCCCACAGAAGCCACTTACTGACCTCCAGAACATATAAGCCGAGGCAAAGCCAATGATGTAGCAGACAACTGCATTATGCAAAATTCAGAGGGGAGCCGTAGAAAAGAATTCTGATGGGAAGGGGATGAGGTTTTCCTGACCTCACTGGTGGCTGTAGAAAATCTGGTTGAATAGTAGAGGAAGGCTTAGTTTTTCCTACTCCAGAGGTGCTTGTCAAGAATCAAAGAATGATTTTTAACAAGCATGCAAGGATGGTCCTGGCACAGGAAATTTCAAGTAAACTGTATACCACAGACAGTAACTATTAAGTGTGCAAATGGGTAATCTGTGGGAGAGTGAGATGCCTAAGCATCCTGTTACAGTCCTTATCTACTGTTTACATAGTTACAAGGAATAATAGTGGTTGCACAGCCTACAGAGGAAAGATGGACCTATGCTCCTACCGCTCAGCACCATGTAGTGCTTCATTTCTCTTCACTTTGCTTTGTCCATAACTTTTTCCCTTTTGAATCTGCTCTGAGTTCCTATAAAGGAAATACCACACTACATTTAGGCCCAGATTCTGCCAAGGAATGACTCAATCTCCAAATTACTTTGTTAAGATTATTTTCTACCAGTATTAGTGTTCATTTGAAAAACTTTGGGGATATGCTCCTCTTGTTATAAATTACATGCATAAAATTTGGATCAGGTATAAAAAGTTAAACCTACTATTATATAACTTAAGGAGATGGAGAGATGCTGTAGCTGTTCAGAATGAGTACTTGCTCTTTCAGAGGACCAGAGCTCGGTTCCCAGCACCCACATCTTATGACTGACATGCCTATAACTCCATTCCCAGGGGATCTGCATCCCTCTTCTGTACTCAACTGGCACTCACACACATGTGCACAAACCCCCACATAAACACACATTTACTCATACATGTAAATAAAGAGTAAATAAAATACATAATTTATATTTTAAAGATTATCTTAAATTGAGGATTAAAAAGTATAGAAAAACCTCACGGTCATCTGGTATGATTATTTTATCATGTTTTCCAGGTATCAATACTAAAACTACAATGAGCTCTTTGGGTGAAATGGCAACCTTTTCTCTTAGCATATCCTTCCTCAGTTGATTCCACAACAAATTTAATGAACCTGTATATACCCTGCAATGGGTATTTCTTTTGGTAGGTGAACATTTCTCCTCAGAGAGTCATAATTATGAAAAACACTGGATTGAAAAAGTACCTAGAGTATCCTGTGAAATTCTTGGGCAAATTTCCAATTAGGCCAATTCACTGTTGTGTGTTGAATCACAAACATTTCTATTTAACAACTGTACTTGGTACCATCTGACGTACCTACTATGAGGGGCTATAAGAAAGAAATGACTTTTGGGTTTCCTCTCACAATCAGCATCTGCCCCAAAGTATAATACACAAGAGTCACTCAATGCAGGTTTGTCAAATATATAGTGGCTGAATTCACTTTCTTTTAAATGGGAATAGACCAGAATGTGTGGCTAGAATTGTACCATTTCTGTAGGGTCTGGGGCAAGATACAAACAACCCTGCCACTTACTTTGCTTTGCAGGCAGTAAATGCTCCATTGGCCTTGTGACAGTATCCGTACTTTGACCCACCTTCATTCTGCTGGTAACATGACTTATTTGCAACCTTGGTATCTGGAACCAGGCACAAACAGAAGTGATGTATTTGAAGAGGAAATAAAGATAAGAAAGTTAATACCGGCAGAGGCTTAACGAAATAGTAGTTTAACATGGAAACTACAGATTGACTATCTCTTATCCAAAATCCTTGAGGATAGTAATGTTTTTAGATTGCAAAGGTTTTTTTATACTTTGGAATACTTTCATATACATATTGAGATAGCTGCAGATTAGGATGCAACTCCAAACTCAAAATTCTTGTACTGTTTCATACATAACTTAAACACATAGCACATAGCTATGGGTCATTTTAAACATTTGAGTGTGCCAGTATTTTAAGTGTGACCTATCACAAGAGGTCACAGACAGAATTTTTAATTGGTAGCACTGTGTCTGTGCTTAATCTGGGCTTTCAAAGCCTTTGGCATCAGATGTTCAGATTACGGATGAAAGTGTGAACCACTTTGGCATTCTTCTGGACATTCACAGAAACAGAGGCTGCAGTAAGTGATATCAGAGGAGTTATCTGGAAATCGAAATCATCTTTTTATCTTTTGAGACAGGGTCTCCCTGTAGCCTCAGTTGTACTGGAACTTGCTATGTTCAGGCTGGCTTTGAATTTGCATAGATCTACCTGCCTCTGCCTCCCAAGTGCTAGGATTAAAGGCCTGGGTCATCATATCCAGCTTCAAAACCATCTTTTAAATATTCCATTAGAAGAAAATAGCTTTGTGGCTGTTTGGAAATATCTACATGATGCTTATAAACATCCATCTAAATATGAAGACTTAACCCAAGATAATCACACCATTATGTCAAGACCTAGAGGCATTGATAATCAAATATGATACACAGCCACAATGGACAGTTATGTTAAATTAAATGCCTCCTGTGTGGCAAGCACAGTGACACCACCTCACATTCCATTTCTCATGTAATTTCCCTCAATTTAAGGTATGTATGAAACAGATATTCATTAGATGGGCACAAAATTCAGTGGTTAAGAGCTCTGGCTTTAAAAATAACTAAATAACTGTGCGAACCCAGCAAAATGTCGTAACCTCTGGATTTTCTCATCTGTAAGATGAGGATGTATGTTATAGTCCCTAGCTCATAAGTTTGATGAGAGAATTAAGTGAACCAATAGAATAGATAGATGTGAACCACTGAGAAAGGTGTGTCTGTTCGGCAGAATTTGACCATGAATATTAGCCATGGGTTTTCAGTAAAACAACAGATTCATGGTAAGTCACTAAGGGAGAAAAACAGATAAGCTTCACACCAGCTACACCCAGTTTCAAGACACACCCCTCTTAAAGATTAATCTCTTAAACACTGGAAAGTTTTAGATGAACCTTTGATGGGAAATAAGCAAAATCCTAAGAAAACTTTGATTTTTAAAAAAATCTGTAACATGGGTTGATACAATTGAAGCATTTTAAGTGAATTTCATGTTTCAATATTCAAGATGATAAAATATTTTGGTACTATTTTCCCTGTTTATTTGACTCTTAGGAGCATTTATTAATTTTTTATTATAATAAAATACCTTTACTATAAAAAGAATAATATCAGGCACAGATAATCAAAGGATGTTTCTTATTTCTGATCCCAAACTTCTCAGTTACTGAGTCTGATATTTCAGAAAATATCATTGCTATAAGGTTACTTCTTATGTTTCTTTCTAATTAGTAATATGCCTATGTTTTCCCCAAACATTACATATACTAAAGTATCAGAGAATCAGGAACAGCATTAGATGAATATGATATTTGATCAGTACTTATTCTTGGATTTCAATTTTCTCTTCAGTTATTCACTACAATAGAAACAGCATTGGGAGAAAAATTCTCATTAATATTTGTGGGTGCAACTCCTAGACAAAGGGGGTCAAAACAATGTCTTAGGCTGAGTATATGTTTCTCAAACCTTTCTTCTATGTGAACATTGGGGAAGGCCATGTTTTCACCAACAGTGCTAAAGTCAAGGGTCTTGTCCAATCTTTACTAATACTGAGCATTAAGACCTGGAACAGATCATTGTTAGCTCACAGATGTAGATTCACGGATGTTCACTCATATTTGTTATAGAACTAGGGAGTTAAGAGGATTTTAGTCTTTTGGAAGCTGTTGTATTTCTTTATCATAATGAAGTCCTTGCTTATATCCTGGTCATATTTTCATTACTTGAATTTTGGATTTTTAGGAATTCCTTGAGGCTAAAATTGTGATATTTTTCAAACATACACAAATTTTTTCAGATTAATTTGAATCAATAAGGTCTGTGATGAATTGCAAAGTTTGGAACTTTAAGACAAATCTATTTTTCTAGTATTTTATAGTGGCTACCTTTAAATGTATAATTTGAAAGATTGTCTCCATCCCAATATTAGATAAATATGTTCAATATTAATTCAATTGGGGCTGGAGAAATAATTCAAGGTTAAGAGCACTGACTGCTCTTGAAGAGGACCCAACCCAGGATCAATTTCCAGCACAGCAGCTAACAACCAAACTCATACACATAAATTAAAAAATGCTTTAAATTAATTCAATAGATAATTTTGAACACCAACTACAGTGTGGCAATGAAAAAGACACCATGATAAAGAGACTGGGTGCCTTCCTAGGAGGTTGTTAGACTTGTAGAGCAGACAGAAAATAGATCCCAAAAGGCATTAGCATAATCTCAAGCATTTATTACCAGGGAGTAACGGGGGAACTCTGAGCTTCATTCTCCAGGTTTCTATCATACTGTTAAGTTAGTCAAGGAAGCATGAGATATTTAACCAGCAAAACCAGTTTGATTAGAATCTAGTTTAGTAGACCAACTTCCAGAAAGTTTAAGTAGGCTTGCTGAAGTCAAATTCCACCACATCTGGCACGTCTCCATGTGTTACTGGCATTGCCCCTTAAATTGTGTTTAACCTAATTTTACTGGACACGGAGACATTTACTTAGGAATTTTTATAGGATCTTAAAATTTCTTGTTTATCTGAGGTATTTTGCAGATACAAGTGATTTTTTTTAAAGTTTCTGTCCTCGATATTGATTAAATTTATTTTCAGGAATTATGAAGTTTCTGGTATATAATGATGATTTTGCAATATTTTTTAGGGACAACTAGCTTTAAAAAATATTCTCTGTTCCATTTAAATAGGAATCTGAAAGCCAGGTGGATAAGGTTATGGCAATTAAATACCACACAATGATGCTCAGGAAGAAATAACTGTTTTCTTTTAAAAATTACTTGGATAATAGCAATTTTTTCTCAATTTTATAACCTTTGGCCACCATCTCCTATTTTCTCCCCACACCCTAATAAGCACCTTGCAGTTCTTTCTTTTCAGGAGATCAACTTTTAAGGATATCACACATAAGTCACACTCTTAGATGATTTAAGTTTTTGGTATAATGTTTCCAGGGATCATTCCACTGCTCTTATTTTGAAAGTCTTCAGCACGGTTTCCCGAGAGTAGAATCACTACCATCAGTGGACAACCACGAGCACCAAACTGGTCTCCTGTTTCCTCACTGTCCTCTGCACTCCCTGCCTCTTCCTTTTCTTGTCTCCCAGGGTCCAGCTCATGTCCCACCCCCTGCACGACTGTCACCCCTGAGTGCACACAGACAGCCTCCCAGAGGTTTTTCTTAGAATGATCTTAATTAAGACTGAGAGGCAAAAATGTAGAATGTATTCAGTTGAATTTGAACTTCAGATAAAAATAGAGAATTTTAAAAACCACATCTCAAAATCTATAGGCATGAATAGATACTAGGTCAAAAGAATTGTTAATCGGAAGTAAAATTTAACCAAGGCACTCTTAATCTTCCAATCTTAAGTTGCACTCCTCCATGATTTTGAAAAGTGACCTTGTACTAAGAGGAATGGAACAGATTACTCTTTGGGACAGGATCAGTCACTGGGAATAGAATTATTCCTTGTGTGTGGACAGGGAGAGAAAATTTCCTCTGTGGTATGAACGATCATTGTCAACTTGATGAGAGTTAGAATCCTCAGGGAAACATGCCTCTGCGTGTACCTACGGGTAGTTTCCAGAAAAGTTTAGGCAACAGGGAAGCCCACCCTGAGTGTGGGTGGCCCCATCCCATGGGCTAGGGTCCTGGGGTGAATGAAAAGGAAGAAAGCGAGCTGAGCACAGACACTCATTTCCTGCCTACTGTCTGTGGATACCACATGGCTGAGCACCTCAATGACTTTCCTACCTTGGAAGATCTCCACTGGAACTGCGAGCCAAAATAAGCCCTTTCTTCCTTAAGTTGTTTGTGTCCTATCTCTTGTTCCCCAAACAAGAAAGATAACATAAATACCGCCTCCTACCTGGGCCCCACAACTGTGTGCATTGCTCTTTCAGGGTGGGACAGGTGCCCATCAAGCAGTAGCCATGCCCACTTTTGCACGGGAAGCCGTTGACTTTGAATCTGTCTTCCGGGCAGTGACTTGATTTACCATCACACATTTCAGGCAGGTCACACTCATCTTTTGCTGCTCTGCACACCGTCCCAGCCTGTTTAAACTGGAGGGCAACAAAAAAAGAGACTCTTGTTCCACTTCCCTTGCCCCATACTGTAAGTGAGCACAAGTTATCTCTCCCGTTTGTCCTTCTGGAACATGGCAGCTGACATAATTTAACTGTAGTTCATTTTTGCTTTATATCCAGCAAAGACCTCTCTTGTCAGATCACTTCCTTTGCTATTGCCCAGGACTCTGAGTCGTTCAGCAGTTCATATTTTGACTTTACAGAATAAACAGCAAAGAGACCCAAGGTGGTAAAGCGGGAAACCAGACAACACTTCAGATGCAGAGAGAGGCCTTATTTCTCCCCATGTCGTGTGCATCTGCGGAGATTCCCACCATTTAAATCTGCAACTCAAGGATTTACTTGTATGAAGGAACATAGTCTTACAAACACACCCTGAGACTTTCCCAGGCATTGAGTTTCCTTAATTCCTTTCATTGTAAGGTCAAGTATTTCCTGTCAACACTTGTTAGGGAGGGTTTCATCATGAAGAACAAAAATAACCAAGTACTCACTTGCTATATTAATTCTGTGCAGTGTACTACTGAAAACTGTGTTATTTCCTCTGAGAAACCTTAAACAAACAGCAGCTCAAGTGGATCTAAAGAATCTAATTTTTCATTAGCTATGTGAGTGGGTATGAATGGTCTCACTGCCTCAGACAGCTTCCAACATCTTCAACCCAGTTATGGGATCAAACTCACATTACAAAATCTCCAAGGGCCGCCTGCACTGGGCCAGCCAGCCTGCCTCTCTCTCTTACAGGCCTCAGCACGCACCCTGCCTGGAAGCCCTGTTCACTCTCCCTCTGAATCAATTATACCTCCTTTCTTTTTTGGTTTAAATCTAAACCTAAAATCAGTGCATTCTGTTTCCAGGCAAGCTGAATGCCTCCTTTCACATGAAGTGCCCTCTCTCCTATGCAATCACCACCCTGTTTCTTCCCAGAACTGATGGAAAAACTTTAAATTTAGGTTTAAATAATGTGGTTTTGAATCTTGGCTTTGTTGGTTTCTAGATGCTTAATCTAAGAAAATTGATTTAATCTCATTTCAGCTAACTTCTCCTTTAAAGGTTATCATGACATTAAGCAAAAGTATCAGTGGAAATTATTCTGTATCATATTAATGATATGGGTATCTGATCATGCATTGCCTTTTCATCTAATTTCTATGTGCGTGACTGTCCTAAGGCAGAAAATAGAAAGTTCTTGAGATGAGAGACTGTTTCTGTAGTGAATCTCTAACAAACAGTACCTGATCAACACTAGTTGAAAGCTACTTAAATTCTTGAATTGGTTGTTTCTTACCTTTATCTTCTTCTAGTATCAAAATTATGTCTATGTTATATTATGTATGCAAATAGTTACTGACCATTTTAGACATGAAAATTCGCAGTAGGTAGAAAGAAATCGGTCCCCTGCCCTTAGGCCTCAATCTCACCAACAGGACAACCACACAAATGAATAATCACGTTGTTACAATTATGTGTAAAAATGGAAAGCAAAATACTAAATTCTACCTTAAAGAAAAAGCCAAAATATTCCGCGGGGGGGAAAAAAGATGTGTATTTTTTTCTATGAATTTACTTTGAAGAGTTTCTATGAATTACTCTTTGAAGTATCTCCAAAGACAGAAGATGGAAGAAGCCTAACTCAAATCAAAAATACTTTCCTACCAGAGCTGTCATTAAAGGCAGGTGCATAGGTTTCTGAGATGTGAGATATATGCAAAGTACTCAAAAGTACTCGATGAACCCCTGAGGAATACTGTCATTTTCTAGGGAGAAAAGCATTGTTCTACCTGTTTCATTTAACGGTATCACTGATATTACTATTGAAAAAATAACCATAATGACCAAAACAGAGTGCAGGAAGCTTACTTGACATTTTTCGCAACATTCTCCAAAAGCACATTGGAAACCTCTTCTGATTTTGCAAGTTTTAGCATTACAACAGAAGTTGGTGCATTCCTAAAAAATGTCAGGCACAAATGTAAGTGATAGATTCTTTCATTACTGATAATATAATTATAATATAATTCAGTACTCATAATATAAGTTATTTAGCACACAGACATTACTAGGCAGAATGAAAACACTATCTTCAGTAAAATAAAGATTAAAAAATTGGAAATTAAGCAGTCAGTGAATTGCATTTATCTGACTTCTACCTACATATTTTTAAGTAAAATATACTTTCAAATTTATTTTTGAAACAGGGTCTCCCTGTAGCCCCAGCTGGTTTAGAACTCACTGCGTAGACCAGACTGACCTCAGTCTCACAAAGATTCACCTGTCTCTACCTTCTAAGTCCTGGGATTAAAGGCATGTACCACAACAACCAGTTACTGTCTATTTTTTAACCTTAAATATCTTTTCCCCAGTTCCATATATCAACATTAAGAAGATCTAGTTTTTTAGTAATATGTGAAGGGAAATAAAAGAAAAAGAATTTTATTGCATGTATATGAGTGTTTTGCTTGCATGTACCATGTGTGTGCAGTGCCAGAGGAGGCAGAAGAGGGAGTCAGATTCTAAGTAACTAGAATTGTGGATAGTGGTTAGCTATCCAAACCCAGGTCTCTTGGAATAGCAGCCAACACTCAATCACTGAGACATCTCTCTAGCCTCAAGGATAGTTTTTTAAAAATGAAATCCCTCTGTATAGTTACACAACTTAATTAATACAAATCATTAATTATATATCTATCCCATCTTCACTTCAGTTCAATATTCAAAATACATACTGAAAAGCTAAAGATAAGTTTATTTATTCCAACTCTGGTGTTTAATCTCATTCTGTCTTGTATCCAAGAATAGCTATGAATGTGACCCAACAAATTTGTAGATGACAATATCAAGTTGCAATATTCAATGGCTGGACACCCCGGAAATCAGTCTAATTTCTCTTGATCTCATTGGTTTATTTCTGAGATATCAGATTACCATTGATGAATGATACTTTAAGAGCTGAGGTGTCTTTAGGGTTCAAATTCTTTTTCTTAATTCAAATAGGAGAATCACTGGGGAAAGATCACTTTTGCTGAAAGAGCAAATAAATCTTTAATCTTATTCTGAAGTCAATGCAAAGCTGACCCAGGAGAGAATCACACATCACTATTGTTGAGTGTTAACAAGATGGAACTGGGACCCTTTTCGGAATCTTGACTGTCCCATGGATGTTTGCAGTAAGGGCAGAGCTTGCGATGGCAACTTCTGAGTCCTGACTAGTTAGTACAGGATTCAGGACCCAGAAATCCATTCTGAAGGTTAGTGCTAGAGTCCAGAAACAAGAGACCTGGATCCAGATCCTAACTCTGCTCTGGTCTTCTCTGTGAGCTTAAACAAGAAAGGACTTATCCTGTCCACTCACTGCTATCATACTATCATACCTAAAGCAGTGCTCTGTGATCTGTGGTTGTGTGAACAACTTGAAGAATTTCAGCCAAAAGGCTATGGATAGAGACACAAAGCCCATACTGGTGAGAGATACTCAAAGACAGGATGGGAAGGGATCCAGTGAAGGAAGTGAGCAAGGTCTATTAAGCAGTGTACATGCCTTGTTAGACTGGTCTGACAAATACCTATGAATAAATGAACCTCAAAACACAAGAAACATTCAGTTTTACAGTGGGTCAAAAAATTTTGTTTACTTTTGTTCTTAGCAGTTGATAAATGAACCAGATAGTCTTAGAAAGGGCTTGGAAATACCTCCGGGGTGCCACAGTCACACTCCTCTCCTATTTCTACCAACTGGTTCCCACAGATCGGAGGGGTCACGATGTCTATAGGCAATGGGACATCATAGAGGCAACTGGATACTTTATCTTCAAGAAACTTTTCATAGTTGACACGGCTGCAGGAACTGAAGTCTGTGGGCATATGGAATCTGTGTGGATAAAGAAAGAGAACATGGAATAATTTCATGTCTGACATGTGGGGAGTATTGATCGACATCAGGTACAATTATACATACAACATACCCCAAAGATCAAACTGACCCAGTTGCTAAATGATGAGGTCCTTTGCATGTCATAATTCACCTACTTGAGTGGACATAAATATCTGCAGCTTATTGGGGAAATATGGTCATATCTCAAAGTGTAGCACGCAGGCCACTTATAATAAAACAAAAGTGCTTCTCGGCTTACCCCGTCATCAGCCCTAGGTCATTTTAGAGCAGGAGAATCACATCATGCACATATCTCAGAATTCATTTTCCCATAGATAAATATCAACAGGTTCTCTTTTTCATCCAATAAATAAAGGTGAGGTTTAAAAATGCAGTAATATCTGAGGGAAATGACATGAGCTGTGTAACTGGAAGGAAGTCAGATCCTGTTTTGTGAAGGGGGATGAGAAACCAAGCCTAGCTCCCTTGGGAAGATGGGTGAGAGGAGAGAGGAGATGCCACATGCAAGGCGACTGACTGTAAAATCCTTCAAGATAAGACTGTCTGGAAATTTCGCCTAAGGCAAGCAGGGCTCTGTAATCTCTTTTTCACTTAGTTTTTTCTTGTGAAAAGTTCCTTCTTAATCAGATTTTTTTTACAAACCCCTTCCCCATCACTATTCATTCTGAGTTCATTGAAAATCTGACAAAAGTCAGAAACCAGAGCCTATGTAGATAAGCTGAGGAGGAAGTGATGAACTGTCCCATCAGCAGAGTCAGTGTTTATTCACACTGACAGTTACTAAAACTTACATGTTCATGAAGGGCAAGGGGATATGGCATAGGTTCACCAGTGAGTAACTCAAATGTTAAAGGACTGAATTAAAAAACTTTATATTCACATTCAGTGAGTCATGTTATTTAGTTTTATGAACTGTTCATCTGCTGCTGCCTACCAGGTGCTCATATGAGTGTCAACTGTGCTGTGGTCACTGGGTCTAAATGCTGAGTTGAGGCTAGATGAGCTGTGTTTGTGGCTACAGGGTCACCCTGTCACATGGTGCCTGCTGCACTCCTGGGACAGCCCTTGCTTTTGTTTGCTCTCCCACAGAAACCTTTGTCCCTGAAACTTTTTCCCTTTGCTTATGACTGAGTACCAAATACTGAAGATGTACAAATGCAAACTTGTTGGTCATTAACGTTCTTTTAATTCTAATAAAAAGTATTAAGCATGTTGCTGACTATGACCTAGAAGACAGTACCAACCAGAGTATATTAAAAAAAAAAAAAAAAAAAAAAAAACAGCAACAGAGACACACAGCATGTCCCAGTGAGCCTCACCTCAGTGATTGTTCCATTACACAGACTTCAGTAGGGCATTTGCAGTTCGAGTTGTCATGGATCATTCCAAGGTTGTGACCCATTTCATGGGCCATTGTTCCTGCAACTCTAAGGTGATAATTACTATGGTCCTAAGAAAAAGAATGGGGAAACAGTACCTTTGATGTCAAATAGAGTTATACTTCACAGAATATACCCATTTCTAAACACTCTTCCTGTTGTTGAGTTCAATTTAATCTCTCTCTATCTCCTTCTGTCTCTCTCTCACTATTGGTATTTAACATCTATAGCAACTAGTAACTGGCCAGTCTTTTCCAATCTTAGGGCAGTCTATTTAAAGGTTGAGAATATAAATTCTACTGCTCATCCCATGAAGCCTATCATAAACCAAGACTTATAATCACTAAAAGTACATTGACTCCATTTCTACCTAGGTTTTAGAAAATCCATCCCTCCCACACCACTATTCTTCCATTAACAAGAAGAAAGCAGATAAACAAGCATAACTTTTCTTGAATCCACCAGTAAACTGGGAGTAAAGGAATCCAAAGGGTCTAAAATTATATTTAGCATGAACAGAATACAAAGTCTTTCTTAGACAAGCAAGACTGAAACAATACACTGTATAACAAGAGATATTTACACAGAAATGTTCTTCTGGAAAGGATAAAATTGATACCAGACAGAAATCTATGCCTTTATAAAGAAATGAAGATTAATAGGAACCCAATAAAATGACAGGAAACATTAAACATTCTTATTTTATATTTCAGTAAAATATGACTCTCCAAACAAAACTAATAATGATATATTCTGTATTTATAGTTTATGTAAGGTTAAACATACAATAACAATTTCACAATGAAGAGGGAAGAAAAATGAAAGATATTTTGGGATAAAGTTCCTCCACTGAGATAAATAAAACTAATATTAAAATAATCTTAAAGGCAGTAAAATAAAAATAAACCAAAGACTAAATGGATTAGAAAATGACTAGCTCAAGAATATAAATTACTATATATAAATAATCCTAATATGCTAAGAAAATTTGCATTTGAGTTAAAAAAATAAAAATCTGGGACTGGAGAGTGTTGTAGAGGTTAAAAATATCTGCTCCTTTTGCTGAGGACATGAATTTTGCTCCCAGTGCCCACATTGTGGTTCACAGCCTTCTGTTACTGTAGTTCTAGGGGATCTGATGCACACACACACACACACACACACACACAAACTCAAAATTAATTTTTTAAAAACCACAAGGAAAGCTGTTTCTCATGAAAACTGTAACCACAAAATGTTGGAGTAACTGTGTCAACATTAAAGAGAGTAAACTCCAAAAATAATCAATATTTCAGGGGTCAACATTCTGAGGGATAGCGAGGTGCTTAAAAGTTTAATTCTTTATGAAAATAATGACTATACTCGTGTATATACCACACAACAGAGATTTAAAATCCATGAAGCAAAAACCTATTGAGTTGAAGAGCAAAAATAAACATATCAATAATTTCAAAACTCCCTTTTCATTGAGACAGAAAAGACCTGAATAACATTATAAATTAACCTGACATTACTGACAGTCAGAGAGCTCTAACAGAAAACTCTCAAGTCAATTTTTTTAGAACCATTAACTAAGAACAATTCTCAAAACTTCAAAAAAAATTACAATTCTTCATTGTAAATGTCATCCCATAATGGAAATATTTTATGGCACACTTATAAATAATATATGAACTAGAGACCAAATGAAAAATGATTAAATATTTAAAATGAGGAAAACCACAATGTAAATGTAATGACTTGGGTGCAGCTGAAACAATGAGACATTGATTGTTTTAAAGAAGAAGAAAGTAAATACAGTGTATGCAGGAGAAAGAGAATAATTAAGACAAGACCAGAAATCAGTGAAATTTAGAGGAAAGATTTTAGAGTACATCAGTGATATCTGTGAAGATCAAAGAAACTGATAAACTCCAATTGAGACTGCCCACAACAGAAGAGAAAAAGGACAGAATATCAGTGTCATAAATAAGAGCGGAATGTTGTTATATGTTCCACATGAAAAAGAGAACACAGGGCATCATCAGTAATCTGTGCTAACTTCAACAAATGGACATCTTTCCAACAAAAACTTTACGACAAACCTGCCAAGGCTTGCTCAAATAAAGATGACCTGAAAAGTCTTAATAATTGATTGAATAGATTATTTTTTCCTTTAAAATTCTTTCCAAAATGAAAACTACAGTCCCACACAGTTTTACTGGTTAGTGATGTTAAGAATTTTGATAGAAATAAAATGATATTAATTCTACTGTAATATAATAAATAGAAAATCAGAGTTGGGAATATAATCCAACTCTGCATGTGACCAAATTTACTTGACAATAAAACCTTAAAATGTCAGGGGCTAAAGAGATGGCTCAGCAGCTAACAGTACAGGCTGCTCTTGCACAGGACCAGGGTTAGACTCCCAGTACCCACATGCTGGCTAACAACCATCTGTAACTCCAGTTCCAGGGTATCCGACAGCTCTCATCTGATACCCACAGGCATTGCAAAACACAGATGCACTTACACACATGCTCACAATACACTCATATACATTAACTGAAAATATTAAATAAAATATATAAAAACAAAATATCACAATACAAGAAAATAAAGCTACGAAATAGAGCTTTTCTTGAGTTAAGATGCAATGATGCTAAATATATTACATAATAATATTGTGAATTGAAGACGTTATTTTATGAGTAAGTTAGATTTATCTTGGAATGCAAGTTTAGTTCAACACCTGCAATTCAATCGATGTTATTTACTAAGCATATACAACACAATGATTGTGATCTTCTTTTTAGTTCGGAAGGGGAAATTTGGAAAATGTAAAATATGGAAGCAGCATGTGGTTCTCAAACAGACCTGAATGATGCCGACAGAATGATAAGGAGAACACATGGAAGACATGAATGCAAGGCCCACCGTTGCTCCCGAAAAATGTGTTGAGCTACAAGAGAGGAAGAAATTGATGTAAAAATGATAGCTCTGTAGACAGATCTCCAAATGGCTCCTGGAAACGTTTATATTGTGAATCATCACTTAAATGTTGCCTCCAGGTTTGAAATCGCCTGATGTGCTTTTTCCTAGACTGACCTTCATCTCACTTGACATTCAAGCACTTGGATGTAAGAACATTCAGTGTTTTACATGCAATTCATGATCATCACAGTGTTCATTTTTAGCTTATCCTTGTTAAGAAAAGAATCTTCTTTTGCTTTTGTGCTAGCAAATGTTTCTATCTACATAGCTTGTTTTGTTTTGTTATATTACAAGTTCTGCTTTAAGTTCTAGTTTTGTCATAAATACTTATTCTTATGTTTCTTTTATACTATTCTTTAGTTTCGAGCAAGATCCTGGAAGTATTTACATTATTGAAATATTAATCCTACAGAACAGAGGCTTATGCTAATTATACTTATATGCATAGATAATGTTTGACTTTTAGGGATTTTAATTTTGCTTTAGGAGTTTCTTTTGTTTCCAGTTAGCAGCGTGATATGTCCTTGCTCCCTTTGCTTTTGTCCTTTGGTAACTGTACAAGACTTGGACCCTTGTCTAGAAACACGTTAAAATATCAGTTTTTTTAAATTCCCCCCATCAATTATATTTACATGAAAAAGTCAACTTATGTATTTCCACTAAAGAACATCAAAAGTATATTGATTCAGCCATGAAAAAGGAAAAAAAAAACATACAACTCTCTTTAACTTTTCATTTTCTGTATATTTTAACTTTTTACAAACCTGCTTTCAGTATTTGGATGTTATACATCTACACTTTTGTATATTTAAACATTTGTCACATTGGTAACCTATTTGAACTTATACATTTTTTTGTACTTGATTCTACATTTGTATTCTGTTAATTCTCACTACTGAGAAAACATCTTCCACCATTCTGGAACTATTTAGTCTAACTTTTCTGTCTGTCTAATACTCTCACTTGGTTATTATATGTATGTCTATGTATCTTTTGCTAATTTGCCTGGTAAATGGTAGGGTTTACAATTTATAAACAAAAGGTAAGCATTCCTTCATGGTAATTGCTCCTGTATACTCTTCAAGAGATCTGTTTTCAACCTTGCATTGCCATTTATCATTGTGCCTACAGCTTTTACTTTATATTCCATTTCTCGACAGTGTGTAAATAAATAGCATTTGGATTGGCTTTGGAGCGAGTCTGGTAAGAGTTCAACTCCCTTCTGGTTCCTAGCTACAAAGGACATCACTTGTGATCTCACTAAATTCTCTGTAAAGAAAGAGCTCTGTCCTGAGGTATGTCTGAATATAGAACTCACATTTTCAGACTAAAGAATTGTGTCTGCTATTCTCCAGTCATGTCCTTCTGGTGAGCCATCCTTGCAGTGCGTACAACCTGATTAGCACCTTCCCACTGGATCAGTCTTATAATATGTTTTTTTCAAGAATATAGACCACTGTGGTGCTTCTGAGACTAGGTCATAGGAGCCTTAGTGGTTTCTCCTGGGCTTCGTAGAATGATTGCTGTGAGGGAGACTAGCCATTTTGTAAGGAATCCAAGTACCCTGAGATGGAGGTATAGCAAGAAGTCTATGGTGGCTGCATGAAAGGCTGTATATAGAGAAACATAGTCCCCCTGTTCCGGAACACCAACTTAGATGACAGACATACAAGTAAAAGCAGCCTTATTTTAAGCTCATAAGTTTTGTTATGGAGAAACAGAAGATAAGCACAAAATAATAATTCTGTCAGGTCACAGGCTGCTCATTTCCTATGACATGTGCTATTTTCTGAGGCAGCAGACTTTCTACTCATTTCAAGTCTGTGTTTGCAGATTCCTCTGGTCTGAGGACTATGCAGTTACCCAGAAAAATTCTTGACTGTTTATCCCCAAATCTAATACAACTGACTTTATTGTTTCTCATGCCCAAATCTAATACAACTGTAGACACTGGATTTATTTCACTAGTTGTTTTTAAAGTGGTCATTTCAGCATAATAGGGCTGGTATGCAGTTTGAAAATAATACTCACTTTTACTTTGATTCTAGAAGTTTCTCCTAAGTACTAAAGTCAAGCAGTTCTTCTAAACACGGAGTCTAAATCACTCTTCATTATCTGAACTTGTCCTTCTTTAGTGTAGTCCCAATAAATATAGAATTCTGATGAATGACTGTCATACACGTATAAAAAGGACAATACTTATTCCCAAAATAAAAACATATTCAACAAGGACCCATAGGAGCATTGATCTTAAAAACAAAATAAAACACAAGACTCTCAACTTCCTCTGTGTAAACTCTTGTCTCTTACCTATGCCCTGAGATACTGCTTTCATTGCTGAGGTTTTGATATGTCTATGCTACATACCATGTAGAGTGCAGGAGGAAACTGTACATACGAGATTAACTGAGCGATATCATGATGCTTTCTTTTGAGCAGGTCATCCTTCCTCCACTTAGAAAAGTTATCCAAAGTAGTGTTGGCATTGGAGGTTATTTTTATCTTGTCTTCATCAGTCCAGATTTCCATTCCAACTAAAGCCACGTGTACATCAAGCTTTTTGTAAAGCTGTCCGAAGAGAATACATACCAAAGCAATGACTTACAATGGTGAGATTATTTTTTAATCTTTCCCCTGAACCTTATTTTTCAAAAACACTCAAAGTAGCACTGAAAAACTTCCCCAAACATATCTGTCAGACTGACAATTACCGTCTCTTTGTTGAAGACGATGAACTCCCCTTCTGATAATAGGCAGATACCCTTAGAAATATATCTGGGACCTGCAAATTCCTTTTTGTGAGCAATGACCCTGTGGAAGTTCCAACTCCCACATCCACTGAGAAAATTTTCTCCAGTTTCCAAGCCAGACCTACCCTTCCCTGCTCTGTCCAAATTCTATAACTCTTTCCTGCCATGTGACAGAGAGATCTATGTGCCCCAGACTCACCTCCCACATGTGTGTGTGTTTTCCTTGTCTCTGCTAATTTAGGCTATTGCAATAATACCATTTTCCCTGTATTATCAACAAGTAGCTTTCCAGAGAGTTGCTTACACCATGTAGATGACAGGTATATCAAATATCACATTGCACACTTTCAGTCTTCTGGGCTATGCACAACCAATGCAGTGAGAATCTACCAACAACTTCAAATTATCAGACAGGCATGGATGGAGGAGGGATTCCAGAGTTCCGACCCCTCAGCAGTGCACTATTTCCTACTGATAGATTCAGGTAAAGGTGAATCATTGCCTCCATTTCTGCACCCACTGGTGACTCTACTTGGCTCTAGTTGGTAGTCCTGACCTAATAATCACCCAATAAACTAAATGGGTCACAAAACAAAACCCAAAGTCATACATCTGAGAAGGAGACAGGTGGGAAGGAGAGGAGCTGAAATGGTGGAAGGGAAATGAAGGGGGGGAGGGTAAGAGGGTGGCCAGAAGGCACTACACACGTGGATGAAAGTCACAAGAACTAGCTTAGTTGGTAGGAAGAAGAGAAGGAACTAAAAGCAGCCTGTGTAGAACCATGTATGTAGTACCTTTGCACAACAGAGCTCTACTCAGCAGTAAGAAAAGATGAAATTTTGAAATTTGTATTTAGATTGATGGAACTAGAGAGTGTTATACATTAAGTATCACAAATGCAGAAAAGCAAGCAATGTATGTTCTCCTTCATTACAGTAACACTTCTATGTGAGTATACATCCTGACGTAACACTAGAAGTCAGGAAAATGGAGAAGCTACCGGAAAGAGAGGTTGAGTAGGGAACACGTTATCAGGGGAGAGGTGGGGAGAGTGGAAGTGTTTGGCTGGGAAGGGAGGAGAGAGGGACATGTAGGGGACCATTGTGTGGGAGAAACTTAGGAGATGAGGGATGGTGGGAGGCAGAAGTTATTTGGGAAGATGTTGAAGATACGGGAAGATGGAACTGGGGAGGGAGGAGGGAGGCGAGATGGAAGGAAGGGAGAATAAAGATGAATGGATCTTGGGGGGGCTAGAGAAGCCAGAGGGAAATGTCTTACCCCACAAATCTCCTGATAAATGTACATACAGTGTCTGAATATCAGTTCCTACGTGTACCTGGGGGCTGTATGGCAAGGAACACAGAGTCAGACAGAAGAGACCACCCTTTGAGTGGTTGGTAACAGTGGTCCAAGAGACTCTCAAAGCAACACAGGCTGTTGCCAGAGCTCTTAGTTATCTCTCAGAACTGAGATAAGACAGTACCTGAAGACAGAGCATACTTCAGATACAGGACTTGGAACAGTGGAGCAGGAACGGTCCTGGGAGCCTTCTATCTGAAGTTTAGCTCTCACAGTGCTAGATGATATTATGGAAGCTGCTAAGGGAAAAAATCAATCAATGATCCAACCCGGCCCTAAAGACTAATAACCAAACGACTGGCACAGCAAGCTGCCTCTGTTGATGCCGTAGTGGCCCTGTTACCTGGAGGGTAAACAACAGCCACCTAATCTGACTTAAAGTCCTCTCATAGGAGTGAACGCATGGGTGGTACTGTAAACACAGTCAAATATACATGGATGGGGAGGTCACAGAACCTAGAGAAAACCCTGTCTCAGTCATATCTCTAGACAAGTGAAATTTCGTACCATATCCTAAATATGGATCCTTATATTTACAGACAAATATACTGTATAGCATTCATCAAAGAAATTTCTTTTTGTAACAGATGGAGGCCACTTCAGAATCCCACAACTGGTCAGACACAGAGAATACACATCGGAGAGACGCCCAGTCCTGGGTGACACATCTATAGTTGAACCTCTACACCTATCTTATATAACATAGCCAGACAAGGGGGAAATAGAAAATTAATGTATCCCTCAACTCTTACCAGTGAAGCTTCCTTATACAACAAAGTGTGATGCACACAGAAAACCACAGCTGGGCAAATTTTAAAGAATAAGAGACTGTAGAGTGTGTGTTCCTGGATAGGACTGTATATTGAACCTCCCATACCCATGGTCTGAGACCATTACAGAAGAGGGATCGGAAAGATTGTAAGAACCAGGGCTGGTTCAGAAACATAGAGAAGCTGAGGCTTTCAGGCCACTAGAAGCTTGCACATGTGAGCTTGTGGCACTTGGGGCATCAAGAACAGTATGCATACGAACGAGCCAGAGAAATGGGTAGTGGACTGGCCTTAGACTGGGAACTACTGGAGACTGCATGAGGGAGAATATGCATTACTTATGATCTCTGGATGCCCTGACTGGACTCCCGTGGATTAATTTGCACCCACCAGGGACACTTGTGTCCAGATATTTGACTGGACTTCACACATATGGTGGAATGCATGAGGTCTGACGGGGGGCTGGGGAGGCAGAGATGGGGGGGGAGTCTAAATTTGATTAATAACTATTGTATAAATAGTCCAAAAGCTAAATAAAATTTAAAATGTTATAAAAGAACTACGCAATCATTTTAATGTGTTAGAAATTAGATGATACACATAATGTCTCAAGAATATTTCCAACAGTTGTATAACTGAACTGAGCTTCCAATCTGATAGATCTCTACACAGATCTCAAGTCTGCTACTTTCTTTTACATCGTATGAATTTCTCTGCATCTCTGGATATAGGTCTTCTGTATACATTAGGCTTTAGTAATATATTCTTAAGAGTTACTTTGAAGACTGATTGAGATGATGTAGATATTAAAGATGCTCCTGGGCCAGAGATGATGGACATAATCTGACTCTTGTTTTCTTTCGTTTGTTGGGTTACCTTTCTATTGGGATTTGATTTTCAATATTTCCTTAAGTGGATGTCAGGAAACAAAAGTATTCCAAATGAAATTTCCTTGTTATTTTTTTATTATTGTATGTTTGTGAGTGTATTGCCTGCATGTATATAAGTGCACCCATGCTGTACAAAGCCCACGGAAGTCAGAAGAGAACGTTAAATCCACTGGAACTGGAGCTATAGATAGTTGTTAGCCACCATGTGAATGCTAGGAATCAAACCCAAGTCCACTGCAGGAATAGCCAGTACTCTTAACTGATGAGCTATTTCTCTAGCCCCCTTCTTTAACATCTTTATGTCCCCAGGAACAGTGTGGTAAGTAGTAGGTGAGAAAACTCTCTGTCATGTGACATTAATATTAACAAAGT
Source organism: Eospalax fontanierii (assembly GCA_035773235.1). Lineage (NCBI taxonomy): Eukaryota > Metazoa > Chordata > Mammalia > Rodentia > Spalacidae > Eospalax > Eospalax fontanierii. Next base: position 52,124,963 of record CM069542.1, on the reverse strand, counting down.
AACAAAAGTCATGGATATTCATTAGGAGCCCCCACCAGACTCAGCCTCAGAAGACTTGACCTCTCTCCCTGGATTCACATATGTCCATAGAAAAACACAATGACATCTCCTAGCAAAGGTTTAAGATTATATTTTAATAAAACGTATCATACCATGTTGACGTAATTGACCATCTCAAGTACTCTCTTTCTCATTTCAACTAGATTTCCATTGTACTTCTTAAACTACAAAACAATAAAAAGTAGAAACAGATATTGATAGAAATCAATATAAGTGAAAGATGAGAAAAATACCCCAACGTATTTTACTTGTCAATGATTATACTTATCAGTTATTAATGTTGACTCTTAAAATCTAAAAGCAAACTGACTTGTTTTTCTACATAAAGTAAAGCACTGTGGAAATCAACACTATGTTTTCTCCATTAAAATAGTAGGTCAGTGTAAAGCTCTTAGGAATTTTTTCCAGGCATGGTGGACCTGAGGACCATGCAAGAGGACCATGAGGAAAGACAGCCTGGGCTACATAGCAAGACTCTGTCTCAAACAACTAAACATTTTTTAAAATTTTTATGTGTATGACTGTATTGCCTGCATGTAGGTAGGTGCACCCTTGTCATGCAATGCCCATGAGGGTCAGAGAGGGTGCAGGATTCTCTGAAACTGGAATTACAGACAGGTGTTAGCTGCCATGTATGTGCCAAGAATCAAACCCAGGTCCTCTGCAAGAGCAGTCAGTGCTCTTAACAGCTGAGCCATCTCTCTAGCCCCAAATATTTTATTTTTATTTTATTGTATGAATGTATTGCCTGCATGTAATTAGGTGCACTCGTGTCATGCAATGTCCAAGGATGTCAGGAGAGGATGTCAGATCCCCTGGAACTGGAGTGATGGACAGGTTTTTGTTGCCATGTGGGTGCTAGTAATTGAACTCAGATCCTCTGCAAGAACAGTCAGTGCTCTTAACTGTTGAGCCATCTCTTCAGCCCTCCAAACATATTTTTAAGTTTCATGATTGTCTAAACTATGTGGAATTGGTATAAAAAAACAACTGGATATTCTTTAAAATACATGAACAATAGATGACTTCAATACATTAAGAGGATCTGAATTAATTTTCCATATTTTTATAACTCAGGATTTTTCTTTTTCTTTTTTAATATTTTATTTATTATTTTTAAATTTTATGTATATGAATGTATTGCCTCCACATATGTAAGTGTACTGTGGAGGTCAGGAAAGGGCATCAGATTCCCTGGAAGTAAAGTTATGGATGGTTTTTAGCTGCCATGTGGGGCCTGGGAACCAAACCCAGGTCCTCTGTGAGAGCAGCCAGTGCTCTTAACCGCTAAGCCACCTGTCGAACCCAAAGAGTTTTCTTTTTAATATCAAAGACATGGGCTAGTTATTTAGAAACTCATTATATGAAAATGTGTTCCTAGAAAAGAAGTTAGATGATAACTATCACCAAAGATTTGCCTTTCTCCAAAGATCGCATGCACTGGAGTTTTATATTTATTTACTGCTGCTTCCTGCAGAACACAAATCTTAATTTGTAAATATATAACAAAAGTCAACTAAACAAAATAATTTAATTGAAGGCTAAGTTTGGAGCTCTACAGACAAGAAGAAAAGAGAAGCAGGGGGCTAACAATTCAATCTATATACATCCTGTCCATCTCCAAGGAGAACACATCAGCTTGATTATAAATACCAAATATCATAGGTCTGGTATCATTTATCATTACAGTTCATATTCTTGATGTTTATAAACTGATTCAGACATCTCTATTTCTCATAATACATTGTATGAACAAGAGGATTTTCAAAGATGCATTTATCTGATGGAATTACCTCACCATTGTCCAGGACCACATAGTATTCTACGTACGTCTCAGGTCCCTGAATCCTCTCATCATCCAACTTCTGAAATATAAGGAGGACAATTACTAAGACAGTATTCCTCTCTGTCCATCTTTCTTCTACTTAGCACGTGTGATTTTTGTAAGCATCTGGATGAGGTCTGAGAAGACACACACTATTGCTGTTTTAAGTCCACCACTACAGTCATGGATATGTACAGACAAGGCTCAGAATGTCCGAGCAAGGAGGGGTGTATGAATACTGTTCTAGTCCCGCTCTCCATTTTATCAAGTAAATGGTTTTATAGCTACTTAGTAAGGGAGCTAGAAACAGTGGTTGGAGTTTCTGAGCAGTAGATTTTCTTCTCCATCCTTCCATGAAATAAAGGAACCCTGACTTCCACCTATTTGCGGTATTGCTGAAGTGCTCTTTATTCTTCCTTCCGTTCTCCCTTGTTGGTGGTGTAAGGGTCAGAGCTGCCATTGCGTTTGCTCTTCTTCTTTGCATCTCTTCTCTGTGCTCCAGGTTTCCCTGTTTTATACTCCATTATCTCTAAGAAAAAGAATCCAGAATTTTCCATAGTGGATTGGTTCATTGAAATTAGCAGGTACAGGATTCATAATAAAACATAAGCCACCAAAATCATTTTGGGTTACATTTGTAGACATTCTGGTCTTTTAATGGGTCATTATGTTTCTATTCTCAAAAGCAAATTACCCATCGTAGATTTCTAGATATTATCTAGTGAGGGAAATATTTACCTCCCATTGTCTATAACAACAAAATATTTACTTGTACTTTCTTTGCACTCATAGCACTCTGGGGACTGAGATGGATAAATTTACTTGGTCCATCAGCTCAGAAACTCACCAGAGACAAATAAATACATGTGTCAGCTGTTATTAGTGCTGTGGGGTAAATTCAATGAGTGATTATGGGTAGTGGTCAACAGAAGAGGGATGACAAAGAGGAGCTTAAGAAAGCTGTCACAACAGCATGTCAGAAAAGCAAGAGCATTTCTACATGGCTCACAAAGAATCAAATAGAAGACAAGAGGCCAGTGCCAAACAGAACCAGTGTAACATTCAAAACAACTTGTAGATGTGACTGGTTCTTCTGGGTTCCTAGATAATGCTAATGAAATTTAAACCCAGAGCAAAGAAAACAACCCAGAAGTTTACTCAGAATAAGTCTGCCCAGTGCTTATAAATTCTGAGAACATCTGGAAGAGATAATCAGGCAAATGCAAATAATGACAGAAATATTTTAATGCAGACTTCATACCTCAAAACACAGCTGAATTCACATTTACTTCTGTGGCCAATAAAAGATTGCATACAGGAAAGTATATCCTATAGGCAGAGCCTATGGATATTTCGCCGACTGCTACAAGCCTAGGATAACGGATGCCTTTGAGGACAGATTTGCTCAAGGCAGTCATATTACCCCTCAAAAGAAATTCTTAACACCTTTGTGCCCTGTGGTGGGCCACAGAGTGCTGTACATGTTGCCTACTCCTAGCCATTTACATATAGTATTTCTATCTTCTTTTAAACTCTTCCATATTATTGGTAATAAGAATTCACTTATTAATTATTATTAAGTGAATTACCAATTACAGCAATGATTTAGGATGGTTTTCTGTGAACCATTAGTTTCAGCAATGGCTGTAAAATGTGAATCAAATACACTGCTAAGATCAGACCCCAGGACTGGCAAAATGGTTCCTCAGGAAAAGCTCTTACTTCATAAGTGTGAGGCCCAGTGCTCAGACCTGAAACACCTCTGTAGAGTCTGGATTGGTGTGGTAGCCTGCCTGTAATCCCAGCACAAGACAGGAGGTAGAGACAGACAATGCCTGGAGTAAGCTGGCTAACTAGGCTGTCTGCTCCGGGTTTAACGAGATATTGAGCCTCGATGTATTAGAAGCCTCAACATATAAGGTGGGAAGCACTTGAGGAAGGCACCTGACTTCAACCTCAGGCCTCCCCATGCACACATACATGCATACACACACATGTTCATATGCAAAGAAAACAAAAGGTTAGAACCCAAGGTAGGACAGGCAACAAAAGTATCCATAACAGATAAAGCTATACATACAATCAGTCTACTGGAAGCCAGGATCACATTCTGATGCAATCTGTGTATCCATACAACATCATCCACCCCACAGCTCTTGTTTGTCAGCTCTTCGTCAGGGTCATCCTTAAAGAGTGCATGTTCCTGCTCATCCATATCCTCAGGGCTCAGAGGCTCGATGAAGTACCTTTCATTTCCTTGACTGAAGTAACCTCTGGGAACATGAGTGTTGAGGCTTCTTAAGAAAATTCTCTTGCATTAGAGTTGTACAGACATGTAGACATCAAAGGGACCTCACGAGCTTCCTAGCCAATGCCAAAACAGCTTAGTTCATGCTGATAGAATAGCCAACCACCTTGTTATGGCACTAGAAGTATTTCCTGACTCAGACCCCTTTATGCCGTTTCTACTTTACAGGTTAAAATTCCAGGCCACCATGATTAGCTACGAATCCATGGAAATGTTGTTGAAAATAAAGTAGCCTCAGTTTCTCACTCTGCAAATGGAAATTGTAATACCTTACAGCAGGATGGTAAAGACTGAAAGAAAAAGCATATGAAGCATGTGACTGGTGATACCAACTTCTCAGTCTCTTCTGCTAAAGTCCTGAGCTAAGATTCACTAAACTTCTAATCCCTGCTCTTCTTGGTCAATGACTGATTGTCAGATTTTGTTCAGAGACTTGCTAGCTTTTTGAAACAACAAATGGGTTGTTCAGGTTGTATTTTTATTTCTTAATTTATCTAGAGTACCATTATGTTAAGGTTAATCTGTGGCACAATTAGTGAGACCCATTATTAACTAAAAATTAGGCCAAAAAGGGAAAGTAAAAGAGAGCCGTGGTGTCTTCCTTCATGAATCTTATATTCAAACAAGTAAAATGAATATGTATGGAATAATGAAAGAATGCATATGAAACTATTCAGTTTACATAATATGCATATAATTGCAACAACTAATCAATGTGAACAATATATAGTGTGTGGAACTGGATGCCCTCAAGTGTGGATGTTTGCTTCAAATGGTTTCCTTAAAGGCGCATGGTAGCTGGAATACCATGTTTCAGTACAGACAAGATATAGGGAACACACTTCGGGAAATAATGGGAAGATAAAGCTCACTGGAACTTGATAAAACTGGGTGGAGGAGTGAGGAAAGAAGTCCTCAAGAACTCAGGTTTCTTGATTGGGATTGTTATTACATTTTTATTCAGCTAATTGACATAGGAAACACAAGAGAAATATGAGATTTATGTGACAGCTTGGTTTAGAGTGCATTAATAGTGATATGCTTTAAGGTGTCCAACTAGAAATATGGATTAAGGAAATTTATCAGCCCTGGTGTCCAGTGATGACCACGCTGTGGATAGGCACATGGAGAGACAAGAATGGCAGAAAGGAAGAGGTATTAGGGGTTCCTATGAAGACAGGCCACAGAGAAATCAAAGTGAGGAGAGTAGTTAGAGGAGTCAGGCTAAAAACTTGGGTCTCAGAATATTTCACTTTAAAAATGAGCAAAGAAATAAAAACAAACCCAAAGGCAATTCATATGTGTGGTTTACATACTAAAAGTAAAGGATGCTTGATTCAAACTCCCTAATTTTATAACCCTAAGGATTCATGGGAGTAATTATGCCTGATAATTTTCAGATTTACAAGCACGCATACGTAACGAGGAGCACAGGCAAACATTCCTGAAGTCTCACCGTAGACCTTGACATGTGCTGATGCTTGCATCAGAAACTTTCTCATTCATGATATGTCCTTGGTAGTAACAGTCATCCTAAAGGAAACAGAAAAGAGATTTTGTGAAGGGAAGTGTTCATAATGTTTCTACTCCCTGATCAATTTTAATGTGAAATATTGAAAAGGGAGCAACAGTGCTTTCAAATTATTTTCCACTGGACAACAGTTAACTTACAGAGGTTTTAAAAAATGATTAAATATACATTTTATGTGTTAAGTTATTTAATGTTAGTTAATGAACTCACAATGGTTAATTACATATAGTATGTATACGATGTGTCATACTATTATGTAGTTTTCAAAAATGATTAAATATACGGTTTTTATGTTTTAAATTATTTAATGTTAATGAACTCACAATGGTTAATTACACATAGCATGTATACTATGTTTCATACTATTATATATAGTACATTACACATACTATAAACTTACAGAGGTTTTAAAATGTGATTAAATATATGGTTTTTATGTGTTAAATTATATAATGTTAATGAATTCACAATGGTTAATTATATATAGTATGTGTATTATGTGTCATACTGTTATATGTAGTATATTATTCATAGTATATAGCATATTATCTACCAGACATAGTATGTATAACACTAGTGTTACTAAACAGTAAAAAATAGTTGAATACTACTTAAAAGAAGTCTATTTATTTATATGTTTAAAACTTGAGTCTCCAAACATCCGGCTTTTATTCTTCCTTTTAATGACCTACGTATTGTTCATGATATTTTTTCCAATTATCACCTACTAGCTCTTTTCTTTCTTGTAGCCTATGGGTTATTCATGCTGTTTGTCTGAAGAGTTAAACTGGATTAAGATGAACCTGCATAATATGCCATGGTTCTACTTGGAATAAAATGCCAAAATTTACATTTATTCCTGTGGGTGGGACAGGTGTGGAATTTGTCTGTGTAACCCGGAAGATTTGAAGGTTTGAACAGAGAAGCTATCTGAGAGGAAAAGACCTTAATGCACACTGTTAGGAGCTCAGGAGGAGCAAAGAGGAACTCTGGGGCAAGATCAAGAGTGCAGTTGCTTAAGGAAATATAGACTTCTACATTTGCCATTGAAGAAGTAGTGTTGAATGTCACAGAACACGTAATTAATGAAAGTGATGGTAATTAACTACAAATACCAGACGTGCTTAACTTCCTATACTATAGAGTCCCTCTGCAGAAAGCAACACTAAGTAAAACACACGCTCCTTCAACCTGCCTCCAGTGGAGGAGGAAAGGGTTCATGGGGCTCTCCTTCTCCATTCTCAGTAAAACCTACTAGTGCTAGAAACCCAGTTAAGTTATTACTGCTATTGGAAGACAAAACAAAACACCAAGTCTGCAAAAGTGTTTCATTCCTAGTTGCCTGACAAGGACACTTCATTCAGGTAAGACGGGCACACTCCATTGCCAAGGGTTCTAGGAGACCACTTTACCATGATTTGTGGACTTGTGGTGACTTCCTTTCCAGTGGAATTATAATGTGTTTCTGAGTATTCTGGTGCAAGGAGATTCCTAGAGAAAGAAAAAGAGAAATCACGGTTACACACGCCCATCGTGAAGTCCAGTAAATAAAGTAAGATCTTGCCCTGTGCGTACAGACCAGGTTTAAGCTTCTTCTGACTCCCAAGCCAAGTCTAAGTGGGAAAGCACTGCTCATAGTGGCAAGGCTGAGGAAGTAGGGACATTCCCGCCATCCTTATCCTGGGACTTTGGGTGCTGGCTCCAGGAGAGACTTGAGAAGCAGCAGGATGAGGTCAGAGTTGATAGAAATGACTGATAGAGCAATTTCCCCCAGTCCTTTCCAGTGCTGAGTGTTGTGAGACTCTGTCTCAAACATATAAACAAACAAGAATTGTATACCAAAAGCATCTGAACCACTCCAGCCACTCTTTGGTAGAATAGATCAAATCTGCTCGCTAATACCTCATTAGTTGTGTTTTATTTGTATAGTATCAAAATGCTCCCTTGCTGCCGAGTACCGCACCAGACACAAACATACTTACTTATTTTTTTTCAGATAAAGCACTGCAACCTGTCCATTAACTGTCATTTTGTACTTTAGCTCAGTTTCAAATATTCTCTGAAAAAATACAAAAAGGTTTACTGATAATTAGAAAGTGGTAATTTCTGTATTTAATCTGCCACAAGCAGCATTAGCTTTTCTTTATTAGCAGTCTGTGATGCCAATTATCTGTCTAGTCTCTGAGTAACAGATCTAGCAGTTTGCCAACTAGCTAGACAAATTTGTTGGGACTTTGTTGTTTGGTTGTTTTGTTATTTCTGTACTGGGAATTGACCCCATGACCTTGAAAACGCTGGTAAAGACTCTACCATCAAACCACATTTTTGATAATTTATCTGACATCTTTATATCCATCCTTTAAAAGATAAAGTTGTTATTCTTGGCAGGAATGTGTGTGTGTGTGTGTGTGTGTGTGTGTGTGTGTGTGTGTGTGTGTGTGAAAGATACAGAAAATACCTTTAACTGTGACTGACAATATTTTTTGTTCTTAAGCGTTTTCTGCTACTTAGAATGTGTGTGTGTGTGTGTGTGTGTGTGTGTATGTGTGTGTACTTACTGCTAAGCCTGACAACTTGAGTTCCACCCCTTTAGGATCCACATGATATGCTGGAAGGGAAGAACCAACTCCTGACCTCCACATGTGTGCTCACCCTCAGAGGCATACACAAATATAATAATATATGTAATAAGTATAATTTTAAAAATCTTTAAAAATACCTTTATCTAGACTGACCAACTTCAAACATGAAGGGAAGATCACATTCACTCTTCTAGACACATGCACATGTGAATACAAGTGTGTAATACTATGTCTACAGATATAAAATCAATACTTTTAATTTTAAGAACTAATTGTGTAATACTGACCATGAATGTGTGATTTCAGGAATGGGGTCTGTTAGTCTCCATATCAATATGCCATACTGGCTTCACACAAAACATAAGATGAACTGATACACACACACACACACACACACATCCTCACTCAACACACACATTTCAAGTAGTAGAATATCCATTAGAAAGGGCATAGACACAGAAATAAACATTATTGAGAGGAGAAAACACAACATCAAGGTTGATAGCAAACAGTTTATGTTGAGAAGGAGAAGTTCACAGAAGCCACAGAAACTCTTGACAATTAGTCACAAGATACATGATGTATAGGTCCGCCGGAGCAGAGTCAGCATATCCTTGAACATGAGCTCATTTTTACATCCTACATTACTTTGCATATGTTAAAACTTCCAGTTTCCAGATAGTGTAAGCATTATTCTTATTATCTGCACTTGAAAGCAAAGGATTATTTCAAGTTTCTGTGCATCTGAGTTTATGCAGGGGAACTGCATAAGAGGTGTGACTATGATCTAGACTTTAACATTCAGATCCTACGCACACATTCACTATGGATCAGGAAAACAGCTCTCATGTAGCACTTTGATCTACTGTAACATCAAGTCCATCAAATGAACCACATCTCTCGATGCAGTCACTAAAGTTAATATTGTGAGGCTGGAGAGATGGCTCTGTAGTTAAAGCACTTGCAGCTCTTTCAGAGGAACTAAGTTTGGTTCCCAAAACCCATGTCCAATGGCTCACAACTGCCTCTAACTCTAGCTCCAAGGGATTTGATGTCCTCTTCTGGCCTCTGCAAGCACGGCACCCACATGGTGTGCATACACACATAAACAAATAAAAAAATTAAGGTTGAACATCTACTAGCCAATAACTAGTGTATGGTTTCATACCAAACACATTTTCTAACAAAAACTTAAATTTTATTTCATGGTTCTGAAGAAATCACTTCCTCTCAATGACAGAATTACTTTACTTATACTCAAATTTTCCTCAAAGTTTTTAGAGGAAAAATAAGTAACTGGCATTTTTGACACTGTAAGAAATTATTTGAAGAAAGCTATATTAAAGATTCTAAGGTAGATGGGCTCCATCCAAATTAGTAAAATGTTTTTATGAGAAACTTATTTTGGGAAACAGACTCTACTAAGAGTTTTACTACTGTCAACTGGCTTTGGAAGCAATACCATGAACAAATGTCCCAGCAGAAGGACAGACCCTCCTGGTAAGCTGCATTTCAGAGAAATTCTGTTAAAAGTTATGTCTTATTTCTCTATCTGTTGCTGGCTCCCAGAAGAAGACTCTAGAGCAGAGGTAATTACAATATTATTGAATGGGTCAGCATATTTTGCTATTCAAATAGGGGCTTGCTTGGTAGCACAGGTAGGCATTGAACTCACAATCCCCTTATCCAGTCCTCTGAAATTTCAGGTGTACATCAACATGCCTGACTTTGGATATATCATGTTAACTTCCCTCTTTAGCCCATTAAAAGTTTGAGTGAGTGTTGAATAAGAATGTGTGGCTCAATTACACTGTAAGAATTCTACAAATTTTAATACTGTCTGCACAGAAAAGAAATAAATTTCAGGACAAAATGCAAATATATATTCACTTTGAATACTTTATTTTCTCCCATTTTAATGACTGCAATTGAATGTGTTAGATGATCATTATATGAATAATGAAATAAATGATATCTAATTGTTTGGAACTATACAACAGAAAGTCTTATATAGCATTAAGTCTTGCACTGTATTATCGGGGGGGCGGGGTATCTTACTTTTCGGACTTCTGATTTGTAAAATGGGCTGATAGAACATTGTGTAGTCTTGAAAACAACTAAAATAATCATTAACATCTGTCTCCAGAGGGTGATAAACAGAATCATGTAAAACCCACCACACACACACATGCACACACACACACACACACACACACACACACACAAACACACATACAGGAGGGGATGATTCATTAAAAAAAATCAGAGGAGCTTACTTGGGCCCGGGGAGCTAGCTCAGTCAGTAAAGCGCTTACTGTACAAACAGGAATACCTGGATTCTGTATCTAGAATCTACCTGGCATGATGCTGCACACTTGTAATCCCAAGTCTGGGGAGGCAGAGACAGGTGGATCTCTGAGGTTCCTTGGCCATTAAATGAATGATTTCCAGGCCATTGAGAGAATCTGTCTCAAAAACCAAAGGTGGTGGCATGATAAACAACATACGAATGATCTCTGGCCTCCACATGCTTTTGCATATATAAATACACATGTACACAAATGTGCACATCCAACCTAAGAAAAGAACATATAACAGAAATCTCTACCTGTTGTTCTGGCTCTTTGATCTCTCTTTTATTCAGTGGATGAAGTCTTATGGGATAAACCAGTTCATATTTCTTTGCCTTAAGGAATTCTTTTATTGCACTGGCTAAGAAATAAAAGGAACACAAAAAGAGAAGACTTAGCTATGGAATTAACTGGTCAGTACTCATTCCCAATATGTGATGTTACACAGTGGCCTTCAGTGATTCACGCCAGTGGTTCCTGTGCAGTTCCAGGGAGAAAGAGACTCCATTAGGAACTCACTCTTTCTCTCAAATCTTTAAGCCCCATTTTTAAATATTTTTCCACTGTGATGTTTCCCAGTATCTCTCTATGTGATAACAGTATTTCTTCTCAATTTTCACATTTCCCTTTGCTCTCCTGGATCTGGGCAGTGGCTCCCTAACATAAAATAAGAAAAAATGAAACATAGACAGCAGGAAACTGAGCAGTCCTATGATAATTGAGCCAAAGCATTCTGAAGCCCATCCTGTTACAAACGATACTACAGATGCATTGTTTCTTATCTGAATTCGCAGTTTCTTGGATCAAGTGATAGCACTAGCCAAAACTCATTCACAATAAGGAAGGTTCTGATGCTAGATCATGGAACACTGGCACGATCTTCATATTTTTTGCATAGAAAAAAATAAAATTGAGAGAAGCAGAAATTGAATAAAATCACTGACCTGAGCAGCCTGCATTGAGCCTGCATTCAGTTATACGGAGAAGGACCTGGAACGTCATCTGAAAGAGCCAGCTTATGTATTAAATCCTCACCTCTACACTGTTCCCAGAAGTTAGCCTAAAGAGAACCTGGGGGCTTTCCAGTAGCTGACACTGGATTTTTCTTTCTTCTTTTTTTTTTTTTTGCCACATGATCTGCCTGCTGCTCTGTGTAGGGTTAACTCCTAAAGAAACGTGGACAGACCCACTATGGCTGCTGCAGGTGGCCACAGGTCCACTCCAGATGAAGACACAGTAGGACTCAGAGAACAGAGACAGGACAGCCCCATAACTTTGCTAAGTCTGGGACTGCAGACTCTCCGTCTTCTTTGTGTGTTGCTTTGGGGCCGCTCTGAAGATAATCCAGGCTCATTGAAGTACTCAGTCCTGTTTCCATGGCAATACAAATTTATCTTATTGCGGTCTGTCTTTTGGCAGATAAGACAGAGGTGCTCACTAAGTGTTTTTGCCGGTCGGTCTCCTGGAAGGATTGCACTTTGACATCTTAGTCCAATGACTTCCCAGAGAACAAAACATTCATTTTTCAAGAACTAAAGCAGGAACTCAATCTTAGTGATGTCAACTTTCTGTCGCTTTGGAATGGCCTTAATTTATTGAATCACTCAAAAACCACTTAACCTGGAAGCTTAGTAAAAAGTTATTACTTTAACAAAGAACTCTTGGGTCAAAAAAGGAATGTTAAAATAATTAAAGGACTTTCCTTTCAGAGGCTTGGTATGGAAAACATTTAAAAACCACTGCAAGTCAGAGAACTGATCCTACAATACCTTAATTTTGGGTTTAGGGTTTTTTTTTAATTGTTTGTAAAGCAGGGGCAGATTCAAACATCCCTAAGACTTGTTCAAGTGGTCTCTATTTTTTTGTAAATCAACACAGAACCCATTATGATGTCTTCAAAATGTCATGATCATCTGGATGCATTCTTGTAAGCTCTGACAAATAAACCTCATTGAACTGTCACACTTCAGCAGCGACATTACAATGTTCTTTTCTTTTTAGTTTTTAGATAAGGTCTTGCTAGGTAGCCCAGGCTAGTCCCAAACTCAGAATCTTCCTGCTTCCACAACCTGAGGGCTTGACTTACAGGCATGCACTACCCTGCCCAGTTCACCAGGTTCTCTACCCAGTTCTAACAGTTATGAAGTAACTACTGGCCATCTTTTATTCTATTGAATTTGATAGAAGTTATTAATTATATGCCCAATTTTAATTTTGGTGAAGGAAAATAATAGTGCTAATTATAAGAAAATTTCAGAGCAGATAGACAAGAGTCTAAATGGAATGAAATGATCATTCTTTCCGTCTGGTTAAATTTTCATGATTAATTCAGAGTAGTAAAATGTCAAGAGTTAAGAAAATGAGTCTTGCCAGAAAGCCACTAATGACCCTGGCACAATTCCCTGCCTCCTCCTTGAATTCACTGACATAAACAATAGACCATAAGGCACCAACATGCCACCCAGTGCATAATGGTGCCTAATCAGTGCAATTAGTCCCATGGGTATTGAGTCATCAAGCTATCTCTCACTGATGCTGTCATCTTGGCAATTCTTTTTAAAAATACCAGATTGGGCAGTAGATGCTCAGGTTACAAGTGTGTAACCTCTTGAAGATGATCTGAGTTCAGTTTCCAGCACTCATATTAGATAGCCCACAACCACCTGCAACTCTAGCTTCAGAGACTCTGATGCCCTCATCTGGCCTCTACAGGCGCCTGTACTCAAGTGCATATGCCCACACACAGATATACAACGTCCCCTAAGTTGAAACAAAAATAAATCTATAAGAAAATGTCATATCAGTAGTTTTCCTACATAACACATATTGATCTCACAAGAAATCAGTTCTAATTTCATGTGAGTCATAAAATAGTAGCCACCACCCACTTGAAACTTCCTATAGAAACAGAATGTGATAACACACACTATTCTCTTTTAAGGGGAGAAGAGTGGAGAGCAAAATGAGGTCAATCCATTCAGCCCCAGGTTTCTGTGCTTCTTGTGTTGATTTATCCACTTCCAGTGAGTCTGGAGCCTAGTATGTTATGAAACTAGAAGTTATCAACTGTTTCTGAATTATGGAGTAAAATATGTAAACTGTTTATAAAATTTATTGGCAACGCATTGTTTGGTGGTGAGTACTTCCAAAGAGAAACCAAAGCAGACCAAGCAAACAAAGACTTTAGTAACTACTCACTTAACTCAGTATGAAATAAATCTCCAGTTTATTCCAAACTCTTACAACACAGTAAGTTCTCTAAAGAAAATAGATAGGATTTCTCTTCAAATGCTCCGATTTGCCTGAAGTCTAAAAGACCTCTGAAATGATGAGATCTGATATGTAAGGAATTACACAGCATATACTATGGCAGAACAGGCACAGATACTGTTTGGCTTACTGGTCTTCAGGTTTGATAGAGAGAGGGTGGCCTCCTCCCAGGTGAATAAGATCACATTAATTATTTAGAAGCCAGTGGAACAAACAGAGCTAACTGCCATCCAGGGATTACACAAATCCAAGACGTAACACAGTATGTTTCTGCTAATTTATCTCAAAGCTTACTCCCACAGAACTTATGTGTTGAATTGGCTTTGACTAGGCAAACTGGATGGGGAGAGGGAAAGTGGTTACTTTAGTTTGACATGGACATGTGCGTGTGTATGTAAATGTTTTAGCTCTTCATTCATTTTAGGTGAACCAAAGCTCATTAATAAGACCGGTGTAGCCGACTTCGGTCTGGAATGCGGTTCTGTCCTTAAATGTGTTTGGGTCTCTTTTGAACGTTCGAACATCTGTAAAAATATTGGCGTCTTTCTTTTGCTTCAGATCCGTTTGAATTGGTTTTAAGCTTTGCCTTTTCACATGTAACAGCAAGTTGACGCAATGGCATTGATTATGTGCTAAATTCTCTGTATTCGCTCAGACTCTCTTGTGATTTTAAGCTTTATTCAGTAAAAATTGAGGACAAATTCTGGGGTGGGATGGGGGGTGGAGCTGTTTAAATTGCGCACACTCTTGCCTTTTCAGGTCAGTCTCTCCATTCCAGGAAGAACTGCTATTGTTAAATACAATTATGTTTAGAGCCAATAAGTCACTGGATGTGCTTCTGAAGCAGAGTGGTCTCTTCTTTGTCACTGCACTAGTTTATTTCCTCTCCCCATTTCTACCCGTCTTGTCCTTTTAAACATTTGTTTTCACTTTTCTTATGAAGCCCATTACAGGCATCTAGCCTTAGTTTACATGTTATTCTTTTATTTCAAAAAGTGGGAACGCACATATATGCTACTGGTGGTGAAGGCAAGGAAACAAAGAGGAATAGCTGAGAAAACACAGTTTTTTCCCTTGCATTCGAGCTGGAAAACCAACCTTACGGGTGGGAATTACTGCAGGAATGAGGGCGATATCCTCAAAAGGAGAAGGATACATTCCTGTTCACGATGAATGCCCCCTCTCAGGGAGCAGCTTTAGAATCTCTGTCTCTAACACCATGTACTTGGAATAATGTCACACTCTTACACCTGAGTCTTAAAGCACTGTATCTCCTGGTGCGAGGTTGTGGATGCAGAGCTGGGAAGCAGAAACAGTCTAGTACCAACAGTTACAGAAAAGACTGCAACATACATGGGTCAACCATAGGACACTGTTATTGGATCAAGCCTGAACTTTCTCTTCTTGAGCAAAGCTAGAACCGAAGCAGTTCTTCTGTCTCAAACTCAAATGAGAGTGCTGTCTTCAAAAGTTTTATAAAATATAGGGTAAGAGAATTGCTATGAATTCTGATTCACCAAAACTAGGACTCTGAAGTCAAGGACTTAAGTAGTTAGCATTGGCTCTATATTTAACAATATTAAGAGAACTTTTTACAAGTTTGAAAACAATTCAGAAACCATTTTAATAGTATAATACAGATGGGTACAGAGAAGTGGACACTTTTCCTGCTTGGGCTCTCAAAACTTCTTTTGATAATTTGTTCATTCACAGGTCTTAGCAAGCATTCTAAGACACAAGAAAACCCTTCCAACTCGGGCATAGACTCAAGCTCCAGAAATAAACTGGAGAAACATATTACCGAATCCCATCTACGGAAATTCTAGTTAAGGATTTATAAAGTGGAGAGACCGCCTGGGTACAGCGTGTTGTTAGGAAGTAACATTCCCCTACTCCTAAGTTCTCATGTTTGATATAACGAGCAAAACGAAAGTGGGTTTTCAACCTACACTGAACTGAAACACTTCTTCACCAAGTAAAGTCACATGGTTAAGGATAACCTTGGTCTCTGATTGTTGCCAATTAGTTGTATCTATTATCATCAAGAATAAAAGAACTGACATTGAAATGTACAAGTCTAGAATAGCACATGTTGCCTAACTAGCCCCAATTTTCACATCAGATATTTTCCCAAGCCTTTTCACAGTTAGAATCAGACAAATATGCATTTATTGAACTAAAAAAGTACACGGTAAATTTTAATGCCTTCTACCTTTTAATTTAAAGATCACATTCATTGTTTACATTAAAATGTATCAAAGCTTCCCTTTCACTTTTAAAGATGTCAGATCTGGCATACAGATCTTGGGGTCAAGAAAATGTTTTGCTGTTCTGCTTTATACTGAATCTTTATAGCAGTTATAGTCCCCAAAGCAACAGAATAAAACTAGCCAGAATCCAAAATGGTCAGTAAAATCGTTTAAAGAGGGGAAAAATAGCTACTCAAAATACATTATGCAATAAAATTATTAGGAGTAGGTGAAAAGCCTGCAGTCCTCTGCAGATTCTGCTAAGTCCTAAAGAAGACAATACCTACCTGGAACTGGAGAAAGGAGGAAGGAGACTACCAGAAGACTTCCTTGCAACATGCTGCGATTCCAGGAGTATCTGCCTCCTCTCACACCTGGCTGCCTCTGCTCCTGCCTCCTCTTAAGCAAGACCTAATGAAACTCCCTGCTTCATTGTGTACGCTTCAGCAAGTGTTTACTGAAGGTGTTGCACAATGTGCAAGCTGTGGTCCTGCCACAACGCAGCAGGCGGAAGTTCTGGTCACCTCTTGGCTGGCTCTAAAATTTCCTGTGTCATGAGCTATTGTTTCCCTCTCTTTCTTCTCTCTGTTCCCCATTCAAAAGTAGCAAGTTTCCAATGTATTGCTGTGGCTCAATAGGTCAGAAAGAGGCAACTGTTTTCAGGTACCCTGATATGTGTGCCAAACTGTACATCATATACACGATATATTTGTGTGCTGTACACATAACATATAACATATGCATGCACATTATGAATACAGGTTTCATATATAATATGTTTACTTATATACATATATATTTTCAACCATATAAATATAAACATTGAGAATTATATTCTTTCCACACAAACATATTTGGTTTTATACCGTAGTTTCTAATTCAGTCTAATTATTGTAGAAGATTCTTATTTCCAATTATCTTAAGTTACATTCTCACACAATAGTGTTTATAGGTTACTTGGACTATCCTGAAATTTAAGATTTGTTTTTTAAGACAAGATCTCAGGTATCCTAGGCTGGCCTCCAACTCACTGTGAAGTGATAAACTTAAACTCTTGATTCGCCTGCCTCCACTTCCCAAATGCTGGGATTTCAGGTGTGCTCCACCACATATAGAGTTGTGCAGTTCTGGAGATTGAACCCAGGGCTTCATGCATGCTGGACTAAATAACTAAGCTACACTCCTTGCCATGAAATAAGAATTTTCAACAGCAAAAGTATAAGGCTTTACAGATTGCCAAAGGATTTGTGTCCTAAATGATAACCTGGATGGTAATCGAGGGAGTGCTGTCTCTGGGCCTATCTGCTGTTTTGAGGCTACATTGGACCTATATAGAATTCTTATTATATAACTAATAAAATGACTAATATGAATTGAGTTGTTTATTAAATTCCAGGTACTCCCTTAATCCATTATACTTGTTGTATTAACCCTAATGACACATTTGTCTTTAAATACTGTCTTACATTGGTTTTGTACATGAAAAATGGAGTTTAAAAGCATAAAAGGTTTCAAAGATTAAGATTCGGTTATCTTCCTTGGGTAGATTAAGAGGATTAAGCTGCTTGCTTGAGTTACTCATGCAGAAAGTAGAAGGGATGGAATTTGAACAAGATGCTGTCTGAATTCTTAGTCACACGCCTTAGTGGTTCTCAGTGTATCTTTTCTGTTCCCTGAAAAAGACAAAGAACTTAAGAGAACAGAAATTGGCTGGACAGTTTAGGGTAAAGAGACCCCAAACAAGAAGTGACCAGTTTCTTTCTCAGCTAAGAGTTGGGGATTTTCTTAGGTGTGCCCCTACACTTGTCCCTACTTGAGGCCAGAGGTTTCAGAAGTGTCTGATTGAAAGATGTCTGCTGCTCTGCAGTAGCTAGGGGCTGGGCAGGCCAGTGAGGCGGTCCGGTATTTTTCCTTATCTCTTTTTCCCTGTAGTAATCCCCTGTTCCTGGGAGACAGCCTGAGGATATGAGCAGAGCCAGAGGGACCTGAACAGCTGGCGTGAGAACTGGACTGACCAGCTCATTCTCCCTCCCCTCCTCCATCCACTACAGCATTATGAACTCCCAAGAAATGAGTCCCATTCCTGGAGACTCCTCCTGCTGTACAGGAGCTCTGTTTTCTTTATCCTAAACTCCCTACAATAAAATACATCTTTCTAAAACACATCCTTGGTGGTCCATGGATTTCATTTTTTTAAGACAGGAAAAAGAGCGTGCAAGAGACCAGATGTTTCATTATGGAAAAATCTCAAAATGCTGTCATAGAATAAGGAAAGGCAGAAGCTAGTGTCCAGGATTTGAAAGCAAAAGCAGTCATTTTGGAAGCAATAGAGAATGGCTGGAGATAGAGGACAGCAGAGCACAGGAGCTGTTTGGAAGGCCAAAGGAAAGCGGAGTCTGGATACGCGAGCAAACAAAGGGATGGCGAAACAGCATCAACTATAGAAATACTCAGGGAGCAAAAGTGGTAAGGGCCCAATTAAAAGATGGGCTGAGGATTTGAGCAGAGAGCTCTCAGAATGGCTGAGAAACCTATTAAAAAGTGTTCGACATCGTTAAAAATTAGGGAAATGCAAATTAAAACCAATTTTAGATTTCATCTTACCCCAGTCACATTAGCTAAGATCAAGAGAATGTAATAAGTAATACCAAATTCTGGAGAAGACGTAGGGGAAGAGGAACGCTCGTTCCCTACTGGTGGGATTGTAAGCTCGTGCAAGCCCTATGGGAAGCAGTGTGGAGAGTTCTAAAAAAACTAAAAATGGTTCCACCATTTGACCTGGTTACACCAGTCCTTGGCATATACCCAAAGGACTCATCCTACTGCATAGATACTTGTACATTTATGTTTGTTGCTGCTCTTTCACAACAGCTAGAAGATGGAAGCAATGTCAGTCCCTCAACTGACCAGTGAATAATAATTGCATAATAATTTATGCAATGGAGTTCTACTCAGCAGTAAAGAAAGACAAAATCATGACATGTGCTGGTAAATGGATGAAACTAGAAACTGTTATGCTAAGTGAAGTAACACAGAGTCAGAAAAACAAACAATGTATGTTCTCCCTCATTTTTGGATCCTTTAAATAGGAGGGGGGCAGAGAGCTATACAAGGAACTATGGGGACAAGGGGAAACAAGAAACTCAAGGGTGGTGTAGCCATAGGAAACTGGTATTGTCAAGGGAGAAATGGGGATACTTTAAATGGGGAACAGAGAGAGAGAGAGAGAGAGAGAGAGAGAGAGAGAGAGAGAGAAAGAATGAAAGAATGAAAGAGAAAGAAAGAGAGAGAGAGAGAAAACATGACAAGGAATCACCAACCCAATGACAAATTCCACATGCAACATTTCTACATGAGCCTATGTGTAGAGCCGAAGGCTATAAAACAAGAAACAGTACCAAACAGGAGAGAGCTTCCTTTGAGTTGCTGGCCAGGATGATCCAAGAGACTCCCAAAATTACACAGGCTATTGCCATAGCCCTTGATTGCTTCCCAGAACTTGTATTACTGAAAACAGAACATACTTCACAGACTGGATTTGAAGCAATGGAGCTGGAACTGACCTGGAAGCTCTTCCCCTGAAGGCTAGCTCTCATAGCTCTGGAGAACACTATGCCAGCAGCCAAGGGAGACATTAGTCGATGACCCAACACCAGTTTCATTATCAAATAACCACATTGATGACTGGCACAGCATTTGACACTGGTGCTATAGTGGCATTTTTATCTTGGGGCCAATCAGCAACTACCTAATTGGTCTTAAAGTCCATTCAGTGGAGGAAACTCGTGTGGTACTGTAATCATAGTCAAATACACATGGATGAAGAGGTCATAGATTTTAGAGAAATCCCTAAAGCTGTCACATCCCTAGGCTAATGTAACTTCTTACTAAGTGCAAAATATGTATCCTTATATTTATAGTCAAGTATCCCAGTCACCACTCATCAAAGAAGCTTCTGTTGTACCAGACAGAGACTACTACAGAGTACCACAGCCAGTCACACACAGACATTGTCCATGAATTTTCCGCATCTAAGCAGCACACCTGCAATGCAACCTCTACACCCAAGGCTCATGCATCATGGAACAAGGGGTAAAGAGGACACTAATGAATTGTTCAATGCTCATTAATGAAGCTCCCTCATGCAATAGAAGGCCAGTAACAGGAAAGGTCACAAATAGCCAAAAAATGGAGATTAGGAATCTGTAGCATGTGGGTCCCTGGACAGGACTCCTATATTAAGTTTCACTCACCCAAGGGGCCATTGCAGAAGAGGGGGCAGAAAGATAATAAGAGCCAGTGAGGAGGTGCGTGACCATATGGCAATAGAATCCTACAAGCTCCTGGGACTGTGCTCATATGAACCTACAGCAATGGTGTTGCCATGCTCAAGACCCATGCAAACTCAAGCAGACAGAAACCTAGCATGGAACTGCGGAAATGGGCAGCAGACCCCAACCTTGGCTGGCAAAATATTGGCAACTGATTACTCTTAGGTGTAGATGAACTAGTCTTCCTAAAGCTAGGGACTCTGGATAGGCTGATTAGACCTCAGTAGATGAACCTGCCCTCAGGTCATTTGGGGACACTACCTTGACACCATAGACCTTAACACAGATGAAAGAAAAAATATGGATTCCAGTTGGGGGGCTCTGTTGGGTGCCAGTGGGGAAGGAGGTATAAAGATGATTAATATTGATTGAGATGTTCTATATGAAATACACAACATTCAATTTGAAAGTAGTAAGATTTAGTCACTAATTAGATGTAGGAAAGCTGAAATTTTTAGAGACTTTGCTCATTCAGTCAATATGTATTTAGTGTGTACCATGAGTCCACTGCTGCAATCAGTCTTGGTGAGTAAGTTTGGATATAGGAACAAACAGTCTCTAAGCTTTATACTATCCAGTACAGTTTAAGATATAGTTGGAATGAGAAAGTAGGCAAAACAAATACTATGGAAAAAGTAAGATGAGGCAATCAGTTGATCAGTTCGAAGGAGTGCTCCCAGCTCTCTCTGAACACTTACATTCCTGGGAAGTAACCTCAACATGTAGCCAGCCTGCTGGCTGCTTTCTGCCTCCCAGTGGCAGCAGGAAAATTGGAGGTCAGGGGTCCCCTCCTCTTGCTGGTCCCCTTTGCTCTTCTAGGCAGTTTCACTTCTGTTTCTATGCCATACTGCACGTGCAGACTCAAACTGTTATTTTATACATAAAGAAATGTCGCTTCCGTTAGTTTTCAAAGTCTTTGTGATCAATACCCAATTTCTATTGTGACCCCCGATGATGTCTCCTTTATCAATGTTTAATATGAGTATGTAGCTCATATCTGTAAGGCCAGCACTCAGGAGGCCAAGGCAGGAGGACTGCAGTGAATTTGAAGTCATTTTGGTTTCCTTGGTGAGTTCTATGACAGTCTGAGTTACATAAGAGGGGTGGGAGAGAAGAAAGAAGAGGAGGAGGAGCAGGCAGAGGAAGAGGAGGAAGGGGAGGAGGACGAGAAGGCAGAGGAAGATGAGAAAGGGAAGAAAAATGAAAAGGAGGAGGATGAGGAAGAAGAGGGGGAAGAAAGAAGATTTTTAATAATCTATCTTCATGGAAATTTCTTCCATGCAACCTCCTCCAGGGACTACGACCAAGTGCAGCTTGAGGTTAAGCCATCTCAGTCCCTTCTGGTACGCCTGACTGAAAGCATTAAGAAAACCATAATATTAGACCTTAACTGTATCTCTCTACCACATAAAGGTGAGGGGAGAGAGAGCAAAGAAAAATCAGAAGTATTGTAGCCCTGTGGATGGGCAGTCTCTGTCTTCCCTCTAGCTAGGTAGGTCTACTTGCTTAGAACAACCGTAAGATGAAGTAAGTGGTATATCAGCCTGATCACACACAGAGAATCTCTGCTGATGACCCTCGGTTGTTTAATCTTCTAGTACGAGTGGAGGAAAAAACATGTCTTACAACAGAGGACCTGATAGAACACTGAATATTTAAATATTTAGCTTTATAAGCCAGAGCATTGGAGCTTATTGACCAAGTCTATAATCAGAACCTAAGCAAGAAAGTATAACCTTGTACAAATATGGGTTCATGAAAGCAAATAACAGAGTCTCTTGACTTTCTCTTTTTAAAAAAATATATTTACGGAGCTGAAAAACAAACAGTTTCACCTTACCACAGGTGAAACATAAGTTTGAATAGGAAACCTTAAAACTCTAAATTGGTTTTGCTAATAATATACTTAGAAGTCCTTTTGTTGTATTTCTGCTAAGACTCTGCAGCTTATGACTTGTGGTTATTTGGCTCCACTCCTTTTTAAACTATGATCCTTCTTGAATCATAACTTCAGTGTGCAAACATTTACTCAGTAGCTACTGTATAAAATTATTTGTTTCTGTGCCATATGTCTCTGGCTTCATATGAGTCAGTCAGTAAAAATGAGAGAACTGGCTAAGATTGGGGCCTACTGTCCATTTCCACAGTTCTGTGCTAGCCTTTTGTCTGGTTGAGCTTGCATGGATCTTGTGCATGCTGACATCATTGCTGTAGGTTCATATGAGCAAGGTCCCAGGAGCCTGTAGGAGTTTATTTCCATATGGTCATGAACCTCCTTCCTGGCTCTTACAATCTTTCCAACCTCTTGTACGCGATGGTCCCTGAGCCCTGGGTAGGGTGGAGTTTAACAAAGGAGTCCTGTCCAAGGATCAACACTCTGAAAACTCTTATTCTCTACACTTTGGTCATTTGTGTACTTTTGTGTTCCTGGCCCTCTGTTGCATGAAGCAGTTTCACTGATGAGAGTTGAGAGATGCATTAGTGTTCTCTCTATCTCTTGTTCCACTATGTTCTGTGAGTCTTAGGTGTAGAAGTCACATTGTAGATGTGTCACTCAGGCATGGGAAATTCAGACAATGTCTGTGTATGACTAGCTGTGGTACTCTCTAGTAGTCTCTGTTGCAAAAGAAGCGTCTTCGATGGGTAGTGACTGGGATACCTGACTGTAAATAAAAAGATATATATTTCGCACTTAGTAAGAAATTACATTTGTCTAGGGATGTGACAACCTTGGGGTTTTCCCTAAGATCTATGACCTCTTAGTCATGTGTGTTTGGCCATGATTACAGTACCGCACATGTTGAGTGGGTTTTAAATACAGTTAGGCAGGTGTTGATTACCCCCCAAATAAAAGTGCCACTATTACCCCAATATAGCTTGCTGTTCAGGCATTGTTGTGATTATTGGGTCTTAATGCTTGGACCATTGATTGATGTTCTCCCTTAGCACCTTGCATAGTGCTCTCCAAATCTTTGTGAGCAAGGCTTCAGGGAAGGTGGCTTCTATGTCAATTCCAGTTCCGTTGGTCCAAATCCTGTTACTGAAGTAGGTCCTGTCTTCAGCAATAGGTTCTTACCTTCAAGTCCTGGGAGGCAATCAAGGGCTGTGGCAAAGGTCTGTGTAATCTGGGAGTCTCTTGGACTACCCTGCCTCCCACTGTTTCTTTTGAATACTGCTGGGTGAGGAAGACCTGATCTTGTTTAAAGGAGGGTCTCTAGATAGGCTTACTAGACCTCAGTGGATGAGCTTACACTGAGGAACATCTGGGGACACTAGCTTGACTAGATGTAACTTAACAATAATGACAGAATGCATTCAATGGAGGGGACTGTAGGAGGCGCCAGCCGGGAAGGGGGTATAAAGATGATTCAGATGTTTTGTGTGAAATACACAAAAATATTCAATAAAAATATTCAAAAAAAATTAATAAAGAATTTACAAAAAAACAGAGAATCAAAATAGAAAAATAGGTAATTTCTTCTGATTTAACTCTCAACTTTCAACCAAAGTTGTTAATTTGTATTCTTACTAATATTTGGTTATTTATGCACCACATGTGTGAATGTCTACCATTCAAATATTCACAAATTCTATTAATTTTATATTAATCAAATAGGAATCTACTTAACATATTAAAAGTAAAATCATTTCTAAAAGTGGTTTAGAAACAAAGAAAATAAATGCTACTGAATGTCAAGAAATCAAGAAAGGAGTTTGAAAACACTTTAAGTTTGGAATTTTTAACATTAAACAATGTGGTGATGAATTTTACATGTCAGCTTGATGGAGTCTTCATGCTCAGACATTCGGTAAATATTATTCTTTCTCAAGGGCGGAGTCAGTAAAAAGGTAAAAAGGTAAAGGCATGTTTGCACAGAAAGTATTCATAAAAAATATTGCTTATAAATCTCTTCTCTGAGGGATAGGGTAAATATCAAGCTAATCTTCCCACTAGACAAAAAAGTTTATAGATTGAAAGAAAACAAGAAGAAGGAAAGAGAGTTGAGAGAGAGAAGGAAGAGTAGGAACAGGAGAAAAAGAAAGAAGAGGAAAAGAGAGGAAAGACATAAAGTCATAGAGGAAGGAAGGGAGGAAGGACGGGAGGGATGGAGGGAGGGAAAGAAAATGGGAGGGAGGGAGGAAGGGAGGGACGGAGGGATGGAGGGAGGAAGGAAGTTGATTCTAGAGTGGAAATTACAGCTCATTTTACTGGGTTTAGATGAATTTAGTGTAAAGATTGTTCACAGATGTTTTAGCCTTCTCTAAACCTCTGAGGGGAATAAATATTCTTATTTCCTTGAATAGTATTTGAATAGATAATATATACATATTCTATAAAAAACAATTTTAAGACTCCCTGTAACCCCTGCCTAGTGGCTCAGTTACCACCTGAAGATCACTATTTCCTGCCTTCTTAAAGATCATTTAAGAGACAATTCACATATAAATAAGAAAAATATACTTAGTTGAATTATTTTTCTAAAATCACTCTTAGATTTGATTATAGTTTCTTATAATTTATATTATATCCTAATGATATAATCTACTGTTTAATCCATATTGATTTATTATAATGTTCTTTTTTACTGGGCTGCTTTTAACATCATAATTTAAACCTAGAAAGATATTTGTCCAGAGATGGCTCAGTAGTTAAGAGCACTGGCTGACCTTGCAGAGGACCTTGATTTGAATTCCAGCACCTATACAACGGCTAACAATCAGCTGTAACTCCAGTTCTAAGGGATCCATCACCTTCTTCTAGCCTCCATGGGCACTGAATAACACAGGTACACTTACATACATTCAGGCAATGCACTCATACACATAGAATAAAAATAAGTAAAATTTCAAAATGAAAGATATTTATCCAACATTTTATCATAAAGATTTTCAATTGTGTAAATGACTAGAAGAATTTCCCATAGCCACATTGGAGATTCAGCTATTAACATTTCTTTACAAGAGCCATACAACTTACCTTCCCACCTCTCCACTATCATGTTATGTTAAGTCAAATTCACTTATCTAATACATCAGGTATCTAGTACCATCATGTTTTAAATGACTGATGAAGTGCTTGCTCAGAATTGGCTTTCCTAATGGTTTGGAAGAAACTGACTTCCCATAGGAATGTGTGAAAAGGGATATTGATTGACAGATGAGGAAGTGTGAGCTCTGCTTGGTGTCACCATATACCCTGATCTGTCTTCCCTGCCTGGCCAGACTGCCTCCCCAAGCTGCTACTGTGTAATCTAAAGATGTTGTGTCTTGGCTACTCTATTTCAATGCCTACTTTCCAACAGGAAAGCTTGTCTGGATCTGAACTTTCTCTTTCTGTATTTTATCCCACTCTCTGTGTCTGAGACCCCATGCCTGCTTTCTCAGTCCTCATTAATGCTCTATCTGTTAGTTCCTTTGCTTGCGTCTGCTCTTTAAGTCCCTGCTGACTCCTTTCCTCCTAATGA
Organism: Eospalax fontanierii; assembly: GCA_035773235.1. Lineage (NCBI taxonomy): Eukaryota > Metazoa > Chordata > Mammalia > Rodentia > Spalacidae > Eospalax > Eospalax fontanierii. Next base: position 52,098,991 of record CM069542.1, on the reverse strand, counting down.
GATTATTTCTATAAAACCATGATGTCCTATAGGCTTCAGATCTTCATGTGTTCCAGCAGTTCACTCAGATCCACCGAATACTCTACTCCATTCTGCTGTGCTCCCTAAGAAGGTCCCTAAGACCCACATGGTCTAGAGCAATAGACTTCTTTTATCCCAGGTCTAGTTGTGGTTGATCAAGGGAGGCGCTGGTGGGAGGAAGGAGACTGGGGAAAGAGTGGGGCCAGGGTGTCTTCCTATACATCTCTAGTACAAGATCTGTGGGATGTTTCTGCACTCTTCTCCTGGAGACTTCATTTCCATGGGAACCCTAACCAGACAGCATCCTTCTCTATGTGTTCTGGCAGTGAATCCTTCCTCTTCCCCATTGAGATTACCACTGATAAAGCTTCTATACTTTGACCAAATTCATGCATGAACTTGTATTATTTTTCCTTAAGCTGTGTATACCTTTTTTTTTCAACAGCCTTCATGTTAAACTCTTAAAGTTATCAAATCTGAGTATACAATCTCTTTTTTATCCAGGACTTTAACAGACTTGTCTTTTTCCCTCTGGATTTTATTGACTTATTGGCTGTTTTCTTGCCTATAGAACAATGGTCAGACTTCGCTATTGTCCCAAAATAGAATGCTTGAGCTCCAACAACAGCTACTACCCTATGACTGTTTACCCTGTACCGTACACCATTGAAAGAAGAACTGTTTCTCCATGACTCAAGTTCCCACATATGTTGTATACAAAGCTAAACAGAAAAAATACAGGAAGAAGATGATACGTCATTGGTCTAAAGAAGAGAAAGGCTAAGAGACAATTTTCAGGACATTCTCTCATCACCAGCAGAAAGAAGTTAGTCTGTGTCAGACCTTGTGCTTAGTGACAGAAAACACGGGGACATTTGCCTCTCAACTGGAAATGTAGAGTTTTGAAGATGTTTTTTTTCTTCTTGAAGATGAGCTTTGAAAAGAAACAGACTATGTAAAGAACACAAATCTGAAATTAAAGGTTATGGGGCAAGGTATTATTAATGGCAATAAAATATTATAGAGATCAGAAAATCCAACGAGGAAAATATGACATTAGTTTTATAATATGATTCATGTTCCCTTAATGTCTGGGTTGGTGATATTGAACTCTTCTTTGGTTCACAAAATACTTTCAAAAATAAGAGGATAGCTGTGGATTTTATCCCATACAAATACAAAACAGTTAACAGAATGCTTCATAGACTTTCTGTTGGAAAGCTCTGCAACACTGATTTCTGTTTTTAGACTCATCTCAAAATCAGTGTTCTGGAACTCACACTGATTCCAGGTATCAAAGACAAGAAGGCTCATCCAGACCTGCTGTAACTGTCATCATCACCCCCTCAAACCATCCAGGCAGGACAGAGTGAGGACTGCCTCCCCCCAACAAGCCTCCTACTCCGTTCCCTCTGTCAGGAAGGCCTGTGATCCAGGGAACTAGTGTTGGATCTTTCATCCATTTCCTAGAACACTCTCTAAACTGCACTTATTTAATTTTCAAAGCCTGGGTGTCTCTCTACAGACTGAGGAAATCAAAAATGGGGGATTGATTTCAACTTGAAGTTTTAGCTTCAGAACAGCATGAGTGTACACTCAGATTGTCTTGGAATTCTCCTCTAGAAATCAGTATGGCCGGAAAAAAACTTTTGATTTTCCTTTCTGCACCGTAGATGACTCCAGAAGAAGATGATGTTAGACCTGGGTCTAGAGAGTTTAATGGAACTAACAAACTAGAAAAGCAGCCAAGTTAGCATTTTTTATAAATCTTAAGTTTCCAAACTGTTAAAAGCTTGTGTTAAAATCCGCCCCCCCCAAATCAAGAAACACAGTTAACCTGTGACTCTTGAGATGATGACAAACTTGTTAAGGCAGTAGTTCTCAGTAAGATATGCATATATAGATGCATGTACACACATCCACATGTATATATATTCATACATACATATACAAATATGTACAATATATGTATAATATATAGATACGCGTATACACATATATGTATATACAATATATATGCATGCACACATATATATTGAGGCACACATATACAAATATATGCAAAAATATTAGAAGTATATGCATACATGCATACACATATATTTGCTTACTGGGAAGAAAATATTTCTTCTGGTGTGAAGATAGTTACTCTTTATAAGAGAACTAATAGATTTCATGAGCTGATCTACATCACCTACTTCTGTAATTATATTAAAAGTACTTCAAGACTTATATAATCATATGCTGTTTCATAAGGCATCACGCAGCAGTTCGATGTCTAATTTGACTTCAGTTTGTAGAGTACACCCATCCTGGAGAGTGACTTCTAAATTTTTATTTCCCTCTATAGGCTAAAAGAGACCAAGAAAATCACAGGCAAATTCTCATCCCTTTCCACTTCCTTTCCTTTGCTCTTCATTTCTTTGTAATCTTAATACTTCCCTGTAAGAATTTCACATGCCATGTCTAGGTTTAGGTGATGGAATATCAAATTATCAATTTTAAATGCTACAAGCTTTATATTAAAATGAAAAATTATATTAAAATTAAAACTTTTTCCTGAAGATTCTTGTAATGTGCTTTAATTTCACACTCTGACATTGCAAACAGTAACCACCACCCCCTCGCCACACACACACACAGACACACTTGCTCAGCAAATGATTTTGAAAATCCCAGCTTGAGTCCTGGTCTCACAGTGAAAGGAGGGCCTCTCTTCACCAACAGAGCATTCCATGTGGGCTAACAAACTGGGACAAAAGGCAAAAGACTGAATTTTCTGCACATTTTAAATAATGTCACTAGAGTCACTGGTAAGCAGACCCATGAGAAGGCATTGTGAAACCAATTGTGCAAGCCACAGGGTTCGGAAGTAACCGGTCTCCAGATAAAATTAGAAGCACCAGACTTTTAAAGTGAAAAAAATCACAAGAGTTAATTCTGAAAGCTTATGAAGAAATGTACAAAGTTGAGTATTATTTCCCTAAGGTCTATGTTTCTACAACTCTTGGCCTAGACAGCTTTAAAATGTGAATTCCGTTCAGGAGCAATTTTAGTACCACCTCCCATCCTGCTTCACTCATGATACCATAGAGCTGTTTGTCCTGTATCAATGACTCTCTTTATTAGCTAGCTGTCTTATTAGTAATAAACAGAGTAAAATTATTGTTTTCACAAATGATCTAATCTCAGGATATTTCCAGAAGAACTGCCATAATGAAAAATGTAAAGAAAATTGAGGACTTGTCAATCACACAAAAAAAGAGAAGGACTACAATAAATTCATGGTGGAAATATGCAGTAGAACTTGTCTTTCTTGTATTAATTCCCTTTCCTTCTTGAGGGTGATATTGAGGTTGTATATAATAACACATACAATAATGCTTAATAAAACAAGATTGCTTTGTGAATTCTCTCTACTCTGTTCATAGCTCAGACCATTCAGTTTAGAGCAGTCCTTTTTCATTCTTTCTCAAGCCCTCAATGTCTGTAAATGTACTGACTGTTGATTTCTTATCTATTATCCTATCCATGGGGAACGTGCTGGAAAATTTTGATGAACTAGAAATAAATGGACCATATTTCTTACTAAGGCTTAACATTAAAAAAATCAGAATATACAGTAAAGGCTGGATCTGATAGATCAAAATAGAAGCATACACCACCACTTTAAATAACTTTCCTGCTTAGTTCTTTCTACAGAAGATTGTAAAGTAGGTTGTCTCTTCCTATGATTGGATTATGACCAAATGAAATTATTTCTTGTAATTCTTTTCATACTAATGTTTATGCCATGTTTCGATTAAGATAAGAATCAAACCTATATGTGTTATGAAGCAGAGGATGGAAACTCGGGTGCTTCCTGAACACCATAATGAGAACTCTTTTGCTCTGTCCACCATTTTGGGCTAAAACCTCTGAAACAGTGAGCAAAGTATCTTTCCTTTCTTAAAATGTTTTATGTCAGATGTGTTATGGGCCAACACAGCTGACTAATACATGGGCCAAAGGAGAAAATGTGTCACCATAAGATTGTAAGATTTGAGAATAGTGAGGACTGTAACTGTGGCTTTCCAGATAGCTTCTAATAGGTTAGTGGAAGCTGGTTTTGCCTAGACTGTTCATAGTTTTCCATCCACATCAAGAAATGACATCCAACTAATCCTCCAAACAAATGTTAAATAAATAGTATAATGCAGTAAACATAAGTTATAAGATTATTAAAAGAAATACTTGAGATTTTGAGACATAGGACCCCAACTCCTTCTTTATCATACCGAATCATAGAATTCCAATTCTACCTGCCAGTTTCTCTCAGCTTTGAGGCTGATTCTCCCCAGGAGCCACACCTGACAACTGTTTTGAGGGCAACTTCCTCAGTGAGGAGGTCTGATGGGAGTTCTACTTCACCCACTTCTTACTCTCACTCTACATTACCATGTCACCTTCAAGAGGGAATGAGTAACAGGACACAGAAGAGTCCACTCCTAAAAGCTCGAAATTGCTGATTGAGAGCTTCAGCTAATGTCTAATTTGGAAAGAGCAATCTCTGCAGCCCTATTTTCATCGAAGATCAGTGACTATTTTAGAAATAGTTATCCGCACATGGAGAATTTGAGCAATAGCCTTTAAAGATCTGCTGAACACCAAACCCTCTACAATGACCCAAAGTTCTGAGTCAGCCTGGAGTTTTAAGGTCCTTGTGGATTCAAATTCCAACTATATCATTTACTGGAATGAAAGAAGTTAAAAACCAATTAATCTGAGCCTTCAGTAAAAATACAGATAAAGGGCAATCTGTTTACATCACAAGAACATTTCCCATGACAGTTGAGAGAGTAATGGAGGCCAGTAATTCATACCCCTGACTGCACATCTGATTTGTGCTGAGAGTTATTTTAAAAATATCAGTGCCCAGATGTTACCCCAATTCAACTGAATCAGACATCCCAGAGGGGTGGCCCAGACTTTCATATCTGCTTAAAGCTCCCCAAGTGAACTTAAAAGCTCAGTAAAGTTGGGAGCCCTTAATCTCAGCCTTTTGGTCTACAAGTCCACTTGGAGAAAGTATCTAGTTTTGAATTTTCCCCCCCTGGGATGATTGTTTTGCTTTCCTGGTTCTTTACTTTGTGAACACCTCCTTCTCCTTGAATTGACTGCTCTCATTTCAACACAGTAATTCTTTGCCTGGGTGTGCTATGGAATTGTACAAAGGAACTTGACTCAAAAGAAAAAATAAAGCATGTTCTTTCAGCTTGTCTGAGAAAACCACCCACTGGAACCAAAAACCAGCATGTAAAGACATCTGGCTTCAAGTGGATAAAGACCAGGCTGTTTTACAGGAAAAGTTTACTGGCAGTTTCAGGATTTGAAAGTTTGACGCATTGCCTTTTATAACTGCTGTGCCAGATTGCCAGTCTTGGGGCTGGTACAGCAAGAGAGAACATAACAACTGAGCCCGCTAGATGGTAAGGCACCTGCAGAATGTATCCACAGTGGCCTTCCTTCCTTTAAGGAGAATTGCCAGCTCATTATAAAGTACTGAGGAAGTCCTGCGGAGACAGCTGAGAGGTTAAGGGCACTGGCTGTTCTTACAGAAGACCCACGTTCGAGTCTCAGCACTGACATGGCAGCTAACAACCATCCATAACTCCAGTTCCAGGGGACCCTACACTCTCTTCTGTTCTCTGTGGGCACTGCACGACATGGGTACACTCACTCACACACATGCAAGCATAACACTCATACACATAAAATAAAAATAAATAAATAATAATTTTTTAAAGTACTGGGGATGCAGTTAGAGATTTATGTAGAATCTTACAGAAAATGAAAGAAGCAAAAATAATATGATTTTTAACAGACATTCTCATGTTCATTCCAGTTCATTATGCTTTGTGTTTAATGTTTCATGCTTACTTTGAAATTAAAAAAAAATCAAAACAGAAGGTCTTTTTAAAATGTGTTTATTTATTCATATATTTTACATATATGCAGTGTGTCTTGATCATATCCTGTACCTCCTTATTCTATTCCTGGGCCCCTCTAAGATGCTCCTCCACCAACTCCATGTCCTCTTATTTTCTAATGACTCATTGAGTCCACTTGGCACTCCACACATGGGTGTGGAGTCATCCACTGCAGCATGGACAGCCTTCCAGTGAGCACATCCCCAAAGAAGATAATTCTCCCTCCCTCAGCAGTCATCAATTGCCAGTAGTTCTTGAGCTAGGTGTGGGGCCTTGCGAGCCCCTCCACATCCATACTGGAATTTAGACTCTACTGATCTTGTGCAGTTCTCATTCAGGTAACCACAACTGCTGTGTATTCATGAATGCAAAGTCCATGCCATGTCCAGAAGACAAAATTTCAAGAACTCCTGCGTTCTTCCCATCCCCTTTTCTGGAATGTTCTTTGGGTGAGGAAAAGATATAGATGTCCTATTTAAGGCTGATCACTCACAGACTCTTATTCTCAACATTTTGACCAGTTATGAGTCTGCATCAACCATTATCTACTGAAAAACAAGAAGTTTCTCTGGCCACAGTTGAGAGCAACACAGACTTATTGGTAAACACACAAATATTTATATGGCCGTTTCACAACAAGACCATTTAGAAAGACAATAGTAGATTCTCTCCTGGAGCCTGCTAGCTCACCAACCATTGGCTTTTTACCAGGTTTATAGTACCAGGCATGAATTTCCTACAGAGGAGCAGGCCTCAAGGCCAATCAGAAAATAGTTGGTTACCCCATACCAGTCATGCCTCTATTGTACCCGTGGACAAATCATGACTGGTAGGTCAGTTATTAGAGTGCATAGGGTCCAGAGCTGCGTAAGACCACTGATGTGTTTTCTCTTCACCTCAAAGGCCAACACAGTACCTTCTGGTACTTTGAAAGCTAGCCAGCAAAGAGGAACATTTCTAGTCAGTTCTAGTTTAATTATTCTGTGTCCTACAACCAGAGGTTGTGATGTCTTTAGCAATAGGGTCTTACTGTCTATTTACGGTAGGCAACCAAGAGCAATGGCAAGGAAGAGCAAGGAAGTGGAGGCTCTGCCTAAGGGCTCCTGTTCTTCCCACCAGGGTTGCCACCTCCACCCTGCTATAACTGAACTCACCCCACAGATGAGTGGTTAGAACAGAATGCAGAGATTCATATTGTCTCTTTCAATTATGCTTCAGTAAGTTTAGATCATTCTTGAAAGACATTGTTCTGTCTGCCAAGACCCAGGACACATTATGTGGCCACACAAGCCCACGCCTGGACTTCCTTCTTGCGAAACCTTGTAATAGTCACATAGTCATATTAGACTCTTATGTGGCACTTTTGCAAAATGTTTTAGCATCAGTGATCTTTGCATTTCTGTATTTCATTACAGCTCCACCTCATACTTGCAGTAATTGTACACTTTCCCATTGCCTGATGGAGGTGAAAATGATCCTTGTCTTATTAATTTAGTGAGGGGATTCAATGAGTTAACTAAGCTCCTAGAACAATGTATAGAGCGTATTGTACAGTAGAAGTACAATAAATAGTAATATGTTCAATTAAATCGAGGATTTCCAGAGTTTTCATTACTCCACAGTAGATAATTAATTGGCCCAGTAGATTGTTGATTTACCCTCCACATGAATGATTATCTTCTAAAAACCTCAGACAAAGATAAATTAATGTATTTGTGTCTTTTTAAACCCAGTTCTAACAGGGACTGGGGCACCCCTTTGAGAGAGACAAACTTGTAGTGAGGTGTCAGTTAGAATCATTATAAATGATAAATGTTAAATGTTGATGCATTCTTCTCTGGCTAGGATACAGGGACGAGGAAAAAGCGTTACAAGAAAATAGTAAAGTGAATTATTCTAAGACAGATGACTAAGAAAGCACTCAACTACTAACCTGTGCTGTGACAGTTATATTTCACCACCTGACACCAAGTTCCAAGCAAAAACTAAATTAAACTAAACTTCTATCAATAGCCACATAATTATTTAAAAAATTTAGGCAAGCATCATAAAACCTTACTTTTATTACAGTATACACCTAACGTATGCATGTACATTCAACTCTACCTGTGTTTGGTGATTGTCTCTCTGAATTTTGGGGGATGCGATTAATGATGAAATGAGGAAAAAATTAAGTGAAGAAAAAAATCATAGTATTTAAAAATTAAGATGTACACATACATTAGGAGAGATACTTGAGTGTGTAGTAGTATTCGTCTATTAGACATTGGTCAGTCAAAATTCAAAGATACTTTTTAATTGAACAATGAGAAATAAAGCCTTTACTCAGGGATAGTGGAACTGAACATAAGGAACAAGCTTGTGCTATAAAAAGGCATTTTCATGGCAGAGTTGGTAGAGTTTCAAACAGCTAAGAAAGAAAAGAGACTGCTTGAATGGTATGCTGGTAATTCAAGAATTGCTACTGATTTACAAACCCCTTCCAGTCTCTGGTCCCCCTTCTTTCTCATGAAATAAGGATAATATAATATTTATCTCTATTCCATATAGTAGAGATAATGTTAGACTATAAAACCTAATGAAAAGTTAATCTACAAACTGTACATTCAAGGTTTTATTGAAATGGTAGCAAAATGGGGGCTGGAGAGACGTCTCACTGGTTAAAAGTGCTGCTGCTCTCGCAGAGGAACAGAGCTGGGTTCCCAGCGCCCAGGACGTGTGACCCACACCCACCTGTACTCCCGCTTCAAGGGATCTGACCTCAACAGGCACCCACACAGCTGCATATACGCATACAGAGAGAGAGAGAGAGAGAGAGAGCCATATCCCCACATATACAGGGAGGGTAAAAATAGAATAAATATTTTTAACATTTAAAATAAATTTAAAAAATAATAGAAATGAAGTAAGAGTTGCGTTTATTGCCAGCCTGCTGCCTTTAAGACCAATGTGATCACTGAGACTGAGATGTTGATTCAAAGCACAGCTCTCTTGAGTGGGAAGGGAAACATCCAGGCACTTCACAAAACATCCTCCAATCTCCAATCTGTAATATGTTGTCAGACTCTAATTCAGCCAAATGCCTTGGTAAGACACACTAATCCTTTAATTTAGCTTTGGCCGTGTTTGATGATCACTTAATCCCCCCGTCCCGATGTTCAGTTCTTTCCTGTAAGATGTTGTAAATGACTCGTAAGTACAAACAACTTTTCTTTGGTAATTGTATCAGTTAGTGAGTTATTTTCTAATTGTTTTTAGGTTTCCATATATCTTATTTGGGGCGTCACATATAAATAAGGTGAGTTTTCTCAAATGAATTTCATTTAAACTGGGTGAGACTTTTGTTGCTGCTGGCACACCACAAGCTGTCACAAGGACCCAGTGCCCCAGCATAATGGGACTCTTCAGAGGCATCCACCTGCCTTCCCTAGAAGGTTGTGAGCTGGCCAGTATCTGCTGATCCACTGATTTTTCCAACTGCTAGTCAAGTCATTTCTTCATTTTGTTTTCTGTGCCAAGGTTCTTATGATGTCAGTATAGAACACATCTGTTAATGTGTCCCTGCACTGGCGTTTCTTTTGAAAACTCTCTCCTTTTGTCCAACCAGTATGTTCTACAATTATGAGAGAGCACACCCACACAAGCAGATCCTTGACCTTTCTACCCCTAAAGCAAAAGGAAAAAAGGGAAAGAAAAGGCCTCTAGAAATCTGTACTGAGACATTATCCATTAGTAGTTTTTTTTTTAATCTTTGCCAAAATTAGAAATCTTATAAAAAGCAATTGGATGTCTTGAGATCAAAACAAGACCCAACTAAGACCGAAAGAAGGCTATTACAAAAGGGAATCAATATCTTGTTTCCTATAAGAAGCTTCTGTAAGAAGCACATAGGTGTGCAGCGAGGGTGGGTGATGTGAAGGCCAGAAGACAACCTCAGCTGTTGTTCCTCAGGAACCACTCACCCTCTCTTTTCAATACAGGACTTTAACTGGGACATGAGGCCCCTTCGGATTCCACCAGACTGATTGGTCAGGAAGCATCAGGGATCCTTCTGTCTCTGCCTCAGCAGTGTTAGGATTACAAGAGTAGTCCACCATACCCAGCTACCCATGTGGACACTGAGGATCGAACATGGGACCCTGTGCTTAGACAGCTGACACTTTGCTGATTGAGCCATTGCCCAGCACCCAGAAAAAGGTTTTAATAATGATTCGTTATAGATGAAATGTGAGAAATGACACTTATTTTCCTGTTTTGCTTTAAGAACTGAACACTCAACCAGGACCTCACTTCAGCCAAACAAGCACTCTCACATAGAAGCCCTCAGCTCTGAGTCGTTTTCATAGTTCACCCTTTTCTTTTTCGCCTCCAGATGATCTTTTATGAGTTTGTGCTATGTTTTAGTAAATGCATTGGTCCTTTTATTTTCTACTTTTAAGAGAATTTTTAGAGAGAAGCAATGTAAATAAATGCCAAATTGCTCTCTGACAAGTCTGCACAGTAAAGCCAAGTGTCCACATTTCTCTCAAGACGCTTAAGAGAATTACACACAGCTGGAAAATGCCAGCACTGTAATCGTCAAGGAACTGAGAGATGTAAGCAACATCTTCACGGCCATAACTGGTAATTGACTTGGGGCAGGATGTGAAGGGAGATTGGCCTTGATACCTTATGCTATGTTGCAGTCCTGAACTGTGCACCCGACACTTTCTATCTGGGAAATGGAACCTTACAGAACAGACATCTACTTCTAATGGGAGGAGAGAACACAGTTAGGATAAGTGTAAAGAACTGTGGACCGAATCGCCACAGTTACAGGCTCTGCCTTTTCCTCGCGTCTCTGATCCTAGTCACATTTGCCTGCAAGCCTCTGATTTCTGGAACTTTCAGCAGATTTTTCTGATGGTCACTGCACTAAACCTTTTATATGGAATCCCACCTACTTGACAAACATGTTTCTTTGATGCATCTCCTGGAAAAACATACTTAACTCTGCCACATCTTACGATTCTGGCACTGCTTATCACTGTGCTGTTAGCAAGAAATTCCAGGAAACATACTGATTATGTTTCTCTTGAAAAGTTCAGTTCTCAAACTGACACAATCAATGAAAGCTATTTTCACCCAGGACTATCATATAATACCCTTGAAAAGAGTAGCTGAATAAAAACTCCATTGTGTATTTTTGGCACATAGTCTCAATCCATTCTTCTGTTGATGAATACCTAGGCTGGTTGCATGATGAGTATTGTATTGTAAATGGTGCAGCAGTAAACGTGAATGTTCAGGCATCTCTGGTGTGCTGAGTCATGGTAGATAGATGATAGATACATAGATGATAGATAGAAATCCCCAGAGCCTAGATTCTTAAGCCTAAAGGAACAACAGCATCCCCTGCTACTTTAAAAGACATGTTGACCTCAGGCTGGTCTGTGGTGAAGCCTTGGTCCTGCCTAAGCCTCTCCAGGTGTTCTGATGATGGGCCAGGTGCAAGAAGCTAACAGACTTGCTAATTGGAATTATATGTTTTCAGTTCCTCTCTGAACACCTGGTAGACTTCCAAAATCACACATTTTTCTGAAAAACTCAATCCTCAACCCTACTTCTCAGCTCATGGACTAATTGAGAAAGGAAACTGTTGCTTTCTCTCATATACCAGCCTCATAAGCCTGGGCCAGGCTCTGTTTTTACTTTGTCCTATGTACCAAAGTGGAAAATGAATAGCAACCAAGAAGAACTACCTGGCACATTAGGCATTGGAACAAAACTAACAGAACAAGTCGGGGAGGCGCTCAATCTGTAAGTGTTTGCCATTCAAGCATGAGGACCTCAGTTCAACCCGCAGCACACATGTAAGAAGCGAGATGTGGTGGTGCATGCTTGTCCTGGGGAGAAATAAACATCTGCTCACCCCAAAGAGGGCACTGAGGACAGACCAAAGGGGAGATTCCACCAAAGTGCAACGTGGCAAACTACTGAGTTTCTTAGGGTTACTAGCAGAAGTATGAGTGAGCGGTTTCTTAGAGGGAAAGAGATGACTCAAAGCTGCGTAAGTGAAAAATCTAGCGAGCATGGGTGAGGACTCATGAAAGTTGCATTCCTGGTGATTTCTGCTGGATCTGCAGGCAGTTTGACAGGTCAGAGAGACCCTGCCCCTCAGCAGTCCTTACTTCTTATATAACGTCAGAGAAGTGCCTCATGAAGTTCATAGGTTTTAGGAACTTCTGAGACATGTGAGCTGTTTATTTTCTGAGTCTTAAGGAACCTCCTTCCAAGATGGAATTTTTCAATTCAGAGGAAACTGCTGCATAGCATAGCCCTGGGGAGGCAGATAGCTGGCCAGTCACAGTACTGCTCCGTGGTGGCCAACCCATGGTCAGCAAGCCCCATGACCCAGTGAGAGACTGTGCCTCAAAACATAAGGTGGAAGGCTCCTGAGCAAGGACATCAGAGGGTGGCCTCTGCTTCCACACATGTGCATGCAGGTGCACAGACACGTGTGCACACACACACACAAACACATGTGCACATGAACACAAACTCACACACACACAGAGACAGACAAATTAGATTTTTAAAAGCAAATGAAATGCCAGGTGGAGAAGCAAGAGTCAAGATGTCAGGTCTACCAGTGGAAGAGATGTAGAGTCTAATATCAGCCACTGAAGGGATTATTGCAAGTAAGGCAGGAAGTAGTGAAATAAGATATAAACAGAGCCAAACAAGACACACACAGAGAGACATGCACATATATACATACATACATATATGTACACACATGCACACATATACACTAAGACACATATACAAATATGCACATACATACACACACATATACACATACACACATATATGCATGCACACATACACATACATGCACATGCATACACACACTCATATACATAAATACACACTCACACATACAATAAGATACAAAGAAAATTTGGGTAACTGACAAAGTAAGTCTGCTTTTTAAGTTCCCTGCTAAAAGAACAGTTTGGAGGGACTGATTGCTCCAGTTGGCACAGGCAGCCTCTTTAAACTGCTTTCTCTTTTGCTCTGACTGCCTTTCTTGCCCATAAACAGCTACTTGTTGTCAGTGAGGGTGAAAGAAATTTGTCCTGTTCATTTATTTTCCATTGCGGACTTGTGAATATATCCGAGTTTATTGAAAGTTTAGGGAAAATTTCAAAGCTTTCAACAAAGGAGGACAAATTCCTAATACTGCACTTATAGGCTGATGCTACAGAATTCAAGAAACAAAACCCTGCCTTGAAGGATTATATTCACTGTCTGGCCTAGAGCAGCTCTGAGGTTAGGGTGAAAGGGAGTGCTAGCAGCTGTGTGAACAAAGGGTATCCGTTAGAAACTGCCTGCAGTCCTGTGAGGCATAGTCACCTTATCCAGAGTTAGCATACCCGTGTTTATAGCTCACATGGGCTGTTTCTTCAAAGTCCTGTTGTGTGACACTCATTACATTTTGTGACTCACTGACTTACCCTTGATGTGCATCCTTTCCTCAAGAAGAATACTTTCTCCAGTCTCGGGTATGTTTGGCAAACCAGGGAAAAGTATGGGTCTATACGTATAACTCCCTTAAAAATGTGTCAGGAAATCTATGAGACTTCAAGTCTATAGTCTTTCAAAAGTTCTCACCCCAACGATTCTTGAGTGTACCTCTTTATTCTCATTATTCATCAAGTATGTGTGTGCACATACATCCTTCCTGAAGAACAAGCATCAAATCTCCTAAGTCCTAGGAAGAGACCGTTTTACTTTCTAGCTCATAATCTACAATTGTGAGCTTTGTAGTATTTGTCGGGATGTTTTCTAGAATGTTCTACTGTGCTTCAGACCTCTCTGCTTGGGGCATCAGCACAACCACCATTCTCCATGTGAGCATCCAAAATGACTCCACGTACTGGCAAAAGTCCCTGAAAGTTCTCCATACTTGAGACTATTGCTGGACAATTAGGACTTTACACTACTGTGAATAGCCTTTGGATCACCCTTCATACTATAGTTTTCAGAAATCCCCTCTCCCAGATTTGAGAGTACCTAGAACTAAAACTGAAGCTAAGCTGCCATCACCCAAGGGAGTTGCAGCTTGTAAGAGCTCAAGTGAATGTCTAGGCAAATGCCCTCCTCCTTTATGACTGGTCTGAGGCAGAGAGAGAAGGTTTCAGCAGCATCCCCACAGTTATCTGATGAGTTCTCGTGGAGGAAAATTCTAGCATGACCATTTCAAGTTGAGAAAGTCATTAAGGATATTTGGCTGAAATTGATGGAAGAAAGTTTGATCCTAAACTCTATGTATGAAAACTCTGATATGAGAGGATAAATTCTAGTCAGTAGCACCCACCAGAACGTCCTAGTCAGGTCCTAAGCACAACAGAGACTAATTCTCTAGTAGGTACTTTTTCTCTGATAATGCAGTTGTTCAAAAATTAAATAATATAAGATACACTATTTTTACTGGAGAAAAACCTTCATCTAAGAGAATATGGGATGTGACTGTAATCCCATGGCTTTCCAGTGTGACAAGGTCCTGAGCATTAACTTCCAGGAATCAAATCATGAAAAGTCTTGATACTAAATATAGGTCATTTTTGTAAATCCTACTGAAAATATTTCAAAGAAAAGGGAGAAAATCAACTCTGAGTGATTAGGAATAGCTGACAAGGAGATGGATTGAGCAAGCCTGGAATCAAGGGCACAGCAAAGAAGGCGCAGTTGGCTAGCTGCCTCCCAGCATCCCTTTTCTCTCTTCTTTTGCTTAAAGAATTCAAAGAATCTTCACTGTCATTATTCTAGCTGTGGCTTAGAAAGGACCAGTCCCCCCATCTGCATGAATCCCCTGATGTCTTAAAGCCAACCAGAATACCCTATGTTCTGTGCTTGTGTTTCTTTTGAGGAACAGTTGTAATGTTCATTTTAAACCAGAGAGAAAGTGAATCCCAGAATGTGCTTGGAATCCTCAAGAAAAGAACCACAACCAAGTGATACTATGTGAACTCTGGGCATCTGGACACTGCAATTCATTGATGTGATGAACTGAGAGGTTAGGACTGTGTTAGTGCAAGGACAAGAACATGTAAGGATGTCCACACAGCAGACTTTGGCAAAGATGTAGTCTTCAGGTCCAGACAAGTGTCTTCTGAAGACAGATCATGTTTGAACTTTAAGTTAGAAGCTAACACAGTCCCAATAATGTGAAAGTAGGAATGTCCTGGATTCTCTGCCAAATTTTCTGTGACCAAGATATCCCTAATTACAAGGGTATGTCATGAGTATCAAATTGAGATAGAGTCTTTGTAGAAACTTTAGAAAGTCACTTATAAATGATAGATCCTGACAGGACAATAGGAAACAATTTATTAAAACCTCCCAAAGGAGGCTACTGGGTGTGATGGTGCATACTGTTAAATCCTACATATGGGAGGTAGAGGCAGGAAGTTTCTTAGTTTGAGCTCCTGGGATTCAAAGGAGACTCTATCTCAAAAACAACAACAGCAACAACAACAAACCACCCCAAAACAATAACAATAGCATTTGTAATTTCCAAGCTTGTGTGCTTGCGTGCGTGTGTGTGTGTGTGTGTATGTGTGTGTGTGTGTGTGTGTGTGTTTGTACAGGTGCCTGTGGAGACTAGAAGAGGGTGCTGTATGCCCTGGAGATGGAGTTACAGGAGGTTGTAAGCTTCTTTACGTGGGTGCTGGTAACTGAACTCAAACCCTCTGTAAGAATAGCATGTACTGTTCTCTTAACCACTGAGCTGTCTCTCCAGCTCAGCATTAACAAATTTTAAAGAAGGAAAGAGATAGTCTTTGAAGTCCTATCCTTTCGATTAAATGATGCTCAAAGCCTTAATGCCTAATTCACACTTACTTCTAATTCAGATTTTCTTTCAAATGATTACTCATTACACTTTTACTAAGGTAAGATTAACAAGGTCAAATAGAAAGAACATTAAACTTGTAGTCATTTAAAAATCCCTATGTTGATGAACTGCTCATGTAATTACTTAGTCCAACTGTCTCCTTAATTATCCATAAGACTTATGTAATCAGGAGAGTCTGGCTGTTTAAAATTGCAATAAACAGTAAATATGAGAAAGTCCTTTGAGAATTGAAATAAAATGCAAAGGGGTTTAGGAATGGTAATAAAAACAACTCTATTCAAAGCACCATGTAAACAAAAGTACTTCCAAATATTAGATTTCTTTGACTAGTTACCAGATTTGGAATATTTCATCTGAACAATTGTAAACCTTTAAATCATCTATTATGACTTACATGCTTGTTGTCTTCTCCAAAATTTACTTATTGAAATATAGTTCCCCATGTCGTATAGAGACAAGACTTGGAGGAGGTAACTTGTTTATAAAGATAGAATTCATGGGATTAGTACCACTTATAGATAGATGGAGAGCCAAATTCATTGTTTTGTTTTCTGTTTTGTCATGTGAAGCTGCAGAGAGACTTATAGCTGTCTATGACACAGAACTCAGCTGTGTTAGCACCGTTTTCTTAGACTTCCAAGCTCCAAAATCAACTATGTAACATAAATTATTTTTGTTCATATAGTTTATGGTATTTTCTATGGCAGCCTAAACTGCTTAAGACACACTTCTTCTTAATTCATGGGAATTAGAGGAAAAAAAAAAATCTTACCTCAAACTATTATCAGTGAATCGAATTGGCAAAAACATGTTACAGAGAGTTAAAAATTTTAAAAAAAAACTTTTCTATAAGTACGAATTTCTAAAGTTTGTTTTAAAATCCCAGATCGTTCTCTACTACATATACTGATCGATTAAAGCAAACAGTGCCAGTTATAAATACTTAAAGAAAAATATTGAAAGGTTAAAATATATCCTCACTAGAGGCTTATGACATAACTGAAAAGACAAATAAGCAAAGGACAAGATTGTTCGGGGTGAAATTAAAAAAATAAAATGGTTCCAAGGGCAGAGGGATCAGTTTAAAAGAAGATTGTTCAACAGTGTTGTGTTTGACTGAAAACAACTGAAATTCCCAGTGACGGGACGACACTGCTGTTTGGTGAGAAAACTCCGGTACTGCTTCGTGAACATCAGGTATTAAGTGCTTCTTACTGAGTAATGGAGGCCAGTAGCAGGGACAAGGAGGTTGACAGTCTGGCCTTGCCTTCACTCATCAGATCCTTTACACGTTTCTGCCCCCTAGTGAGAAAATATTTCCATGACACACCGAGATAAGAAATCTTAGCACTTACAGGAACACAGCTGAGACATCTCAGTGGTTAAGAAAGCAGTGCGTGCTCTCTTACAGAGGACTTGAGTTCAGTTAGGGAAAGAGTAGAGGGTATTTAAAAACTGTTTTACAAGCACTATTGTTGTACAGCTGTTTACTCTGAACTGAGGTATTCCCTCCAACAGTGAGTGGGAGGCTTAGGAGACTTGGAGGAACACAGATGTCGTATGACTAGAAAAGTGGACGCTAACAAGACTGGAAGGTCGCAGGCCCCTCCTCGCTTTACAGCAGCAGTCACAGCTGCTGGGAGAAGAGACTCTGACCAGCCCTGCTCCAGAGAGATGTCTCAGACCTGTTAAGCCACCTGCAAGCTGAGTTGAGAACTCCAGGGTTCTAGCTTTCCTGAAGCGTCAGCCTTTTGAGGGTCTTAAAATTAATGCCAGAATATGCGTGATCATGGCATTGCCCTTCCCAGCAAGTTCAAAACCATTTCAGCAAAAACTTACTCCAGCTTCTAAGGGATAAAAAGTCATTTTAGTAGGAAACCAGAATCTACCAAGAAAACAGAAAATAAATCCCCCTCTGTGCTGCAAATTAAAAGATTCTATTTTTATTGTTTTGACCTTTTATTTATTTTAAATTATTTTATTGATTCGAGAATTTGATAGATTATTTTGATTACATTCAGACTCTCTCCCTTCTTTACCCCCCCCACTTCATGTCCCTTATTATCATCTTTCTTTAAGGCCCATCGAGTCTGAACGGTGTTTCCTAAATGCTCTTGCATGTGGGTCCACCCCTTGGAGTCCAGCCAACCGACCAGGCATCACACCAGTAAAGAAAACTGACTCTCCTCCCAGTAGCTATCAATTGCCAATAGATCCTCAGCTATGGCTGGGCTTCCTACCCAACCCTCACCCCATCCAGGCTGGGCCCTTGTCTGGCTTAGATCTGTACAGGCCTTGTGCATGCTGTCCTAAGTGCTGTGAGTTTGTATGTGCAACCACTCTGTGGTGTCCAGACAAGTTTCCTTGGATTCATATGCCACCTCTGGCTCTTATGATCTTTCCATCCCCTCTTCTGCAGAGATCCCTCAGCCACCCGAAGAAAGGGTAGGACATAGCTGTCCATCTAGGGCTGAGCACTTTGCCCTCTTCGTTTGATCAGTTGTCAGTCTCTGAGTTAGTTTCCATCTAGTTCATGAAGAATCGTCACTAATGGGAGTTGACAGGTGCACTAGTCTTCGGGAATAACAAGTTATTCTGGGTGAGTTTAATTCTATGTCTATTTAGTAGAACGATAGTTGTAGGTTCTCCCCTAAGGCCTGTGATTTAGCTAGCCACAGGTTCTTGGCCCTGACAACAGTGTCAGCTATGGACTCCATCTTGTGAAATGGACAAATTCAATTAGAAGGTGGTTAGTTACTTCCATAACATTCCTGCCACTATCATCCAGTGGGCATATTTTGTCAAGCTGATTGTTATTGTATAATTTGCAGGTTTCACAGCTGGATAAGTTGATGATTACTCTTCTCCTCCAGTAACATGCTTAGCAGCACCCTCTAGTGCCACAAAAATGAGCCAGCAGAGATGAAGCTTCAAGGTCAGTACCAGCTTGATGTCTCCTTGCTTGTTCTGTGACTCAAGTACATATGGTCTTCGGCAATAGGGTCTTACCTTCGAGTTCTGGTGGGTCACCAAGTGCAGTGGCAAAAGCCAGTATTGTTTGAGGGTCTATGGGACCTCTCTGGTCAACAACTCCAAAACTGGAAGTCCATTCCTGGCACTGGGCTTTTTGTTTACCAGCCTGTGGTATCTGTTAGGGACACAGAGTCCCTGGTATAGAATGACTATATTTAAAGTCTTTTTATATTGTATATGTGTATATTGAAAGAAACTTCCATAGTAGGTTTCCATGTGACACTTCAAAGGGTCTTTAGTGTTGGGATTCCTCCTCTTGCTCCCTCTTCTGCACTGCCCTCCCGTTCCTCACCTCATTAAACTCATCCTGTGCATTATTCCCATGACTTCAGTCTGTCTCCCTCCCATGAATGAGCCCCCAGGGCCCCTTGTTAATTTCCTGATCTCTAAGGATTTTCCAATTGAAACATACTTATCTAAAGATTTAATGCCAGAATCTGTTTATGAGAGAGAACATGTGACATTTGTCTTTCTGGGTCTGAGGTACCTCACTTAGGGGAATTGCTTCCTGGTCCATCCATTTACCTGCAAACTTCATGATTTTGTTTTTCTTAATGGCTGAATAATATTCTATTGCCTAAATACACCATACTTTCATTAGCGTTGATCAGTTGATGGGTGTCTGTAGGTTGTTTCCATTTTCTGGCAATTGCAAATAGGGCACAATGAACGAGGATGAACCGGTACCTCTGTAGTAGGTTGCAGAGTCTTTGGGCACGTATCTAAGAGTGGTATGGCCGGAGCATGTGGGGTATTCATTTTTATCTATTTTGAGAAAACTTCATGCTGATTTCCATAATGGCTGCCCTGGTTTGCACTCTCTCCAGTAGTGAGCAAGTGTTTCCCTTACCCCACATCCTTGACAGAATTTGTCTTTTTTTTTTCAATCTTAGCCATTCTGACTGACAAGATGGAATTTCAAAGTAGTTTTAGTTTGCATTTCCTTGATGGCTACAGATGTTGACCATTTTAAAACGACTTCTCAGCCACTTGTGTGTCATCATTTGGGGACTCTGCTTACTTCCTTATCCCAATTTTAACTGGGTTGTTTGGGGGAGTTTTGTTTGTTGTTTGTTTGTTTCAGACAGGGTCTCCCTGTAGCCCCAGCTGGCCTGGCACTCATTATATAGACCAGGTTGGCCTTGAACTCAGAGAGGTCCACTGCTTCTGCCTCCCGAGTGCTAGGATGAAAGGTGTGAGCCCCACACCCAGCTGTTTTTATTTTTATTTTGGGTTTTTTTTTTTTAGTTCTTTGTATATTTTGGATATTAACTTTTTGTCAGATGTGTAGCGGGTAAGATTCTGTAGGCTGCCTTTTCACTCAAATTATAGTGCTCTTTGGAGTACAGAAGCTTTTTAATTTCATGAGGTCCTATTTGTCAAGTCTTTTGTTCTTAAAGCCTATGCTATCAGGGTTCTGAATTCAGAAAGTCCTTACCTGTGTCTATAAGTGTACACCCTACATTCTCTCCAATGAAATTCTAAGTATCAGGTCTTATTTTGAGGTCCTTGATCCATTTGGAGTTGAGTTTTGTACAGGGTGAGGGATGAGGATCCTGTTTAGATATTTTATATGGTGCTATCCAGTTTGACCAGCACCATTTTTTGAACATGCTGTCTTTTGTCCAAATGTGCATCTTTGGCTCCTTTGCCAAAAATCTGGTGACTGTAAGTGTGTGGGCTGAAACCTGAGTCCTCAGTTCTCTTCTGTGGATCAGTGTGTCTGGATTTATACCAGTACCATGGGGTTCTTATTACTATGACTCTGTAGTATAATTTGAAGTCATAACTAGTGATGCCTCCAGAATTTCTTCTATTGTACATGGTTGTTTTGGCTATCCTAGAAGTTTTGTATGTTACCATGTGAAATTTGACATTTTTTTTCAATTTCTGTGAAGAACTGTGTTAGAATTTTAATGATAATTGCATTGAATCTGTAGGCTGCTTTCAGTAGGATGGTCATTTATGCAATATTAATCCTACCGGTCTGTTAGCATGAGAGGCCTTTTCATCTTCTGGTTTCTCCTTCAGTTTCTTTCTTTGGTAACTTAAAGTTTTAATTATAAAACTCCTTCACTTGGTTGGTTGGGTTTATTCCAAACTTTTGTATGTTTTTTGAAGCTATTGTGAATGCAATCATTTCCCTGATTTGTTTTCCATTATTTTTGGTATATAGGAATGTTACATGATTTTTGTGTGTTGGGTATATATTCAGATATTTTCCTTAATGTGTTTAGCAGCTATAGGAGTTTTCTAGTGGGGTCTTGAGGGTCTTTTATGTATAAAATCATATCATCTGAAAATAAGGATAATTTGACCTCCCCCTTTCCAACTTGTGTTACATTTATCTTGATGCTCTAACTAAGACTTCATCACTATATTGAACAGGACTGGAAAGAGTGGGAATCTTTGTCTTGTTCCTGATTTTAATGAGGATGCTTTGAGCTTTTCTCCATTTAGCATGATCTTGGCTGTGGACTAGTCATATGTTGTGTTTATTTGAGATACATCCCCTGTAAGCCTGGATTCCACATGACTTTTATCACGAGCAGATAATAGATTTTGCCAAAGGTTTTCTCTGTATCTAATGAGCTAAATATGTGATTTCTATTCTTGAATCTGTTTATGTGGTGGATTACATTTATTGATGTATTATCAATATTTGAATCATCCCTGCATCTCTGGAATGAAGCTGATTTAACCCTAATGAATAATATTTTGATGTCTTCTTGCATTCAATTTGCAAGTATTTAATTAAGAATTTTTGCCACTATGTTCATCAAAGAGACTGGCCTATAGTATTCTTTTTTTGTTGGATCTTGGGTATCAGAGTAATGCATCATATAGAGAATTTGAGAATGTTCCTTCATTTTCTATTTTATGCAATAATTTGAGGAGAATTAGTATTAGTTCTTCCTTGAAAGTTTACTAGAATTCTGCATTATTTCCATCTGTTCTTGGGCTCTTTTTAAATGGGAGGTTTTTAATTACTTCACTGATCTCATTGACTGATATGGATTTGTTTTAGTTTTAATTTTTATGACATTTTTATTTAACTTTGGTAGGCCCTACATATCTAGAAATTTATTCATTTCTTTTCAATTTTCCAGGTTAGTGGAATACAGATTTTTAAAGTGTGTCCTTTTGGTTTTCTTAATTTCCTCAAGGTCTGTTGTAATGCTTCCCTTTTAACCTCTGAGTTTATCAATTTGGGTCCTCTCTCCCCTATCTCTCTCTCTCTTTCTCTCTCTCTCTCTCTCTCTCTCTCTCTCTCTTTCTTTTGTTTAATTTGTCAATTTTGTTAGTCTTCTCAAAGAACAAACTTCATTTCATTAATTCCTTGTATTGTTTATTTCAGTTCTATTTCATTAATTTCAGCCTTGGTTTTAGTGATTTCTTCCCATATACTCTTTTTAGGTGTTGTTTATTCTTGGTTTTCCAAGGTCTTCGGGTGCATTACTAAATTATTTATCTGATATGTCTCTAATTTTTTGACATAAGCACTTAGTGCTATAAATTTTCCTCTTGTGACTTGTTCTGATTTGCCTTCCATTGCTGTGATAAAATATTCTGACACCCAGCAACCTGGGGAGGAAAGGGTTTATTTGGCTCACATCTGCCAGGTCACAGTCCATCACTGAGGGAGCCCAAGGTAGGAACTCGGACCAGGAACCTGGAGGCAGGAGTTGAAGCACAGGCCATAGAGTAACACTGACTTGCTCCCCTGGCCTACGCTCAGCCTGCTTTTTTATACATACAACACAGAGCAACCTGCCCAGGGATGGCACCACCCACAGTGGGCTGGGCACTCCCACATTACCCACCAAGAAAATACTCCAAAGACAGGGCCACAGGCCAGGCCAATGGAGACAACACCCTCAACCCAGGTGTGTCAAGTGACACTAAGCCACCCAGCACAGGACTGCTTTCATTGTGTCCCCCAAATTTGGGTATATTATGCTTTCAAATTCAGTTCTGTATATTTTCCATTTCCTCCTTGATTTCTCCTTTGATCAAATTTTCTTTCAGTAGTGTACTGTTTAGTTTCTATTGTTGAAATTCAGTTTTATTCCCTTGTGGTCAGATAGAATACAGGATGCACCCATTGCTAGATAACACATTTTAGATGGGATAAAGAAAACACAGCCACCGAATCTCCGCAATATGCCTAACAAGACCTGCATAACAATACCAGTTGACATGATAATGCGGGTGGGGGAATGGATGGAGGGTCCCTTCGCTAGATGAAGAACTGTAGTGATTAGTATATTCTGGGGGAGGGAGAGTTAGTTCTCTCCAGGGACTAACTCTGGTAATTCTTATCTAACCCTAAACAGAAGATCCCATTCAATGTTCTGTCTTGTTTTCTTCAGACAGTGTCTCCCTATAGCCCCAGCTAAGCCTGGTACTCACTATGTAGACCAAATTGGCTTCAGTATCACAGAGATCAGCTTCCTTCTACCTCCCAAGTGTGGGGATTAAAGGTGTCCACCACCACACCCAGTATGAGATTCTATTTTTAAAAGGGAGGTTTATTGTGATTCAAGGTTTATGGGATAGAGACCATCATAACAAGGAAAGCGTGGTAGTGGGACCAAGTCTGACCCTTGGTTGGGGGAAGCTATGTGCGACCAGGTCTGACCCTTGGTGGGGCAAACTATGTGTTCCCCCACTAGCAGATCAGAAATTAGGAGAGTCATACTCAGCTGACTTTCTCTTTTTGTCCTTTTTTCCAGGATGGGACCCCAGTATCAACCCTTTGTTAATACTCTCTGAAAATGTTCTACAGACATACTCAAAGGCTTGTCTGATGAATGCCCAAGGAAATCTTAATTCAATAACACTGACAACTAAGACTAGCCATCATAGATCACCTCTTGGCAACTTGACACCCAAGCACATTATTTAAAATCAGAGCATTCCACCCTTTCCTCTCAGTCTCAAGCTCATTTCATAATGCAAAGTGCAATTCAGTCCCTCTCTAGGAGTTCTAAAAGACTTAAAATGATTTTAACATTGTTCAAAAATCCAAAGTCTCTGATGAGATTCAAAGCAATCTCTCAACTGTGAGCCCTGAAAAACCATGAAGTAAGTTACACACTTCCAATATACAATGACACAGAGTAAGCATTCCCATTCCAAAAGGAGGATGGAGGCAAGTGAGGAAAGTTTGGATAATGAAAAGACTGAAACTCAGCAGGTCTAATACCAAACACTGAAGTTCCTTGTAGGACCTCTCACCTGAGGATAATAATGATGTCATCTGTGCTCCAATCAGTTTTGATGGTCTTGGGTCCCCAGTTTTGTTGGTCTTGGGTCTCCAGTTTTGTTGTCTAAAGTTCACATGAGCTCTCTGTTGGATCAGCTCCACTCAGTGCCTGCAGCTTTCCTTGGCAAGGTCCCATAATCTGACACCCTTAATATCCCCCTGTTTTCATTGCAACTTGAGCTTAGTCTTCACAGCTTCATGTATAGAATACCCGAGAGTTCACCTCCATGTATGAAATCCAGTTCTGCTACACATTGTCTGGATTCAATAGCTGTAAATAACCTATGAGTCACATTATTACCAAAAAAAAAATAGCAATTTGATGTCATGTGTGAGAGCCTAGAGCTTTCAGTTAAAGGGTATATCAGAGAAAAGAGGAAGAGGAAATCAATAAATCATGAAAATCTAGCAGTGCAAACACTAAAACATAGTCAGATGATGACAAGGCAAAGAGAAACGAGTAAACTGAAAGGGACAACACGGGATACAGACAGGAAGAACTAAATCAAGGTGTCACTGCCCCAAAGTGAACCACAATTTACATTCAGTGAAGAAAAAGGCAGAATGTATCACTGCCTAATAATATAAGAACTGGACATATGTAAAGAATCACAGGAAGGGGTAAGATGATGTATCACAAAGGATGTTCAGTGTGCATTTCAGAAGCTTGTGCATTTTCCTGGACGCTGAATGTCTGAGTGGAATGTTCTATACGTGTCTGTTAGTCCCATTTGGTCTACAATGTTGTTCCAGTCATGTGCATCTTTTTCTTTACTGGTGGTCCTCTCCAGATAGACTAGCCACTATTAAAAGTCTTAAATTCTACGTCTGCAGGTGCTTTGTGCAGAGAGACTGGCTCTGTGAGCTACTTGTCAAAAGCAGAGACTTGAACAAAGACAAACCCATTCCTTTTCACCCTCTGCTAGTTCCCTTTACAGTTCAGGTTCTTGGTCTTCCATTTAGGTAACACGAATATTCTGACTTGGTACTCCATGCTACAAGGTCATAACAAGCAGAACAGTGTTAGACGCTCTGGCAAGACCACACTGCCTTTTTTTCTTTGTTCTAGGGGCTCCTGTTAGAATATTACTATTATTGCACTGATCTCTAGTTTTCCATTCGATTATATCATACCTACTCAGTATACTAATTTGATTCCATGCTGTGTATACATATTAAGTGCCATATGCGCTTGATAAATTGAATCCTTTACTCTTATATACTGACTTTCTTTGTCTCTTGTGATGGATTTTTACTAGACATTTGTGTGGTCTGATAAAAATAACATCCATATCTTCTCTCTTTTTTTAAGCATTTGTACAGAAAATAATTTGCCATCTTTTACATGTCTTTAATCTAAAACCTATCTTTGGGATTAATATTTTGTTAGATATTTAAAATTACATTATTCTGTGTCTTTTGATTGGGAAATTTAATAAATCCATTTATTGGCACTTAAATGATGGAGTTGGAAAGATTACTCAATAGTTAAAGTACTCATTGGACAAGCCTGGGGGTCAGAGTTCAGATTCCCAGAACTTATGTAAATGCCAGGTGCACTTGGTAACCTGCCTGTAATTTTACCCTCAGAAGATGAAGCCATATCATCAAGCTTTGAGCTTGACTGACAGATCCCGTCCTCAATAAATAAGACAGAAGTGCAACAGAAGATGAGTCCTGACATTAACCATGGCCTTTACATGCAAGTGTGCATATGCACCATACACACAATCACCCCCATATATAAAAAACACACCACATGCACACACACATTAAACTGGAAAATGAATCAATAATAATTATTATTATAAGACGCTAATTGTTTTCTGGGTATTTTATGATTTCTTCTTTTTTTCCAACCTTGATGTCTTCCTTTCTGATTTTCTTTTGTAGTAATCTGCTTTGGTGTCTTCATTTTCTTTCATGTACCTAAGAGAGGTGTTTTCTTTGTGGCTTATATAAATTAAATTATTAACAAATTAATCACATTAAGAAGTCTATGCTCCATGCATGGACTGTATGACCTTGAGGTGACTCTAAGCATTTTTGTATGTTCCCATTCAACCATAACAATATGCTGTCCAGATGAAGATTACATTACACCTTCCTGATATTGAAAAGCATAATATTCAGTTACAGCTTTCAGTCATAACATTAGATTGTGATGTAGTCCTTTAATGCTGTTATATCTTTATGAATATCTTTGCCATATTAAAAATAGAAAGTGAGGTGACTGTGTCCAATCTTTCTCTAAACTTTAAGAAAATACAGCTTAAGGGGCACACAAACTCATGAATAATTATGGTGATCTTAAAATGAAGTAAAAATATTATGTCTTTGAATTTTGGCTTTTTATATTTTGGAAATGGCTACTATGTCATTAGCATAAATATTAACTTTCCTTTGTATCTCACTACTTAAGAATCAGTAGTTCATCTACTCCTTTGAGTATAGGGTACCACAAAAAAAGTGATCAGATTATAAAAGATATAGTGGATAAGTGAAAGTTGAGAACCTTTAAGGCAACAGCTAAATCGCATATCTGTTGGTAAGTAGCACAATCAAATCTGTATTGCTTTGATAAAAGTCAGCAAACTGTTTCTGTGAGGTGTGAATTATAAAATATTTTAAGCACTGCAGTCCATATTTGATCTCTGGTACTTTTTACATAAGTAAAAATAATTTTTACTTCACAGGTCATTCTAAAACAAGCTGGAAGTCAAGGATGGTATTAACACATCTGTAACCTCAGCTCCATGGGAAAGAGTCAAGAGCATTACAAGTTCTAGGCCAGCCTGTGCAAGTTAGTGAGACTGTGTTAAAAAATAAATATTTTAGATTTTAAAAGGCGGCATCTATCTCAGTGGTAGAGCACTTACCCAGCACATCCAAGCTCTGGGTTCAATCTACAGAATGAAAAATAAACAAATAAATTAATTAATTAACTTTAAAACGTCCTGGGGATTACATGTGGACCACACCCTGTAATTGTTATTCTTGCAATTACTGCTGGCTGAGTGGAACTCATGGGAAAATTGCTGTTGTCTCCACACACAACATTTTCCATTGTTTCCATAACAACTGAGTTTTGCTTATTGTTTTATTCTATATATCCTTCACTTGTACTTTAAAACAGAGAAAAGAGAGACAATGTTTCCATGGTGTGAAAAGCCAAAAGCGAATGTATTATTTCATAAGCATACTGAAAAATACACATATAACAAAGATGTGAGTGCATACGTATAGCTGAAGGCCGTATAACAAAAATCACAGTGACAAACAAGGATAACTTCCCATTAACTTGCTGGTCAGGGTAGTTCAATAGATTCTCAAAGTAATATTGGCTATGGCCACAGCTCTTGATTGGTCTCCCAGAACTTGAAGATAAAATTTGTTTTATGCTTATGTCTGTTGCTGAAGACAGAACATACTACAGACACAGGACTTGGAGCAATTGAGCTGGAACTGATCTGGAATCCTCCTCCCCAAAGACTAGTTCTCATAGTATCAAAGGGTACTATGCAAGTTTCTAAAGGACAAAACCAGTCAATAGCCCTCCCTAGCTGTAAAGCCTATGTACTACAACAATGACGGACTCAGGAAATTGTCTCTGTTTGTGCAATAGTGACACTTCTAACTTGCTATCTAAATGGACTTGAGGCTCTCTCAATGGGAGGGAATTCATGGATGGTACTGTAAACACAGTCAAGCACACCAAATACACATGGTTAAGGAGATCATAGACTCTAGAGAGGAACTGACTATTCCCACTTTCCTACACCAACATAATTTTTTACTATGTTCTAAGTAGATATCCTTATATTTTTTACAGACAAGTGTTCCTCTCACCACTCATCAAACAGGCTTCTTTTTACAAGAGACTATTGCAAAGCCCCACAAATGGTCAAAATGCAGAGAATAAGTGTCTATGAAGTTCCCAGTCCGCAAGTGACACATCTACAGTGCAACCTGTGTACACCTGAGGCTTGGAAAACATCTCAGAAGAAGGAGTGGATAGATGATAAATACCATAGGGACAAGACACCTGCTGCTAGCTAATGCATTATAGACAGGACAGGGAAACTGCCCCTGTGAAATCTCCAGAGTCTGATAGCCTGATGAAATCTGCATAATGACAAAACCAGTTGACATGCAAGGTGGATGGGGGAAATTTCAAAGGATCCCACCTCAAGATGCAGAGCTACAGACAGTCCGCTGAGGAAGGGAGGGAGGTGAATCAGTTTCTCCAGGGACTAGCTCCTTAAGAGAGAATCCCAGGTGGGGAGTTGTAAATAGGGGTATATATCATGAGCACCACTAAATAGACTGAGTGCATTGTATACAGACACATATACCTATACATACATATATATAACAATAATAAAGGAGTGGACAAGAAATTATAAGGGAGTGAGAGGGATACTGGGAGGGGTGGATACAATGCAAATAAAATACTCATGCATGAAATTCTTCATCTATCTATCATCTATCTATCTATATGAGTGTTACCCTTGCATGTATGTAAGTCCACCCATGTCATGCAGTGGCCACGGATCCCCTAGCAATGGAGTTACAGATGGTTGTTAGTCACAATGTGGATGTTAGGATTTGAACCTGGGGCTTCTGCAAGAACAACCAGTGCTCTTAACCCTGAGCCATCTCTCCAACTTCTCACGCATGAAAACTTTACAAATTAAAAAAAGTTTTAAAAGGTTTACGCTGATTTGAAATTGAACACAAAATCTTAATATGCAGAGGTATTTTGTTGACCTCATCGTCACCCTGATCATGAAGGAAGCATCCGGGTATTGGTTATGAGACCATTCTAACACATCTAGAGTGATTTTTAATCATAAATATTCACGGCCTGAGGGGCCAGAACACTGATTCATACAGGACAATCCAGGGGATTGTCCCCTGGACTATCAGAAACAGATCTTGCAGTGTCAAGAAGTGCTCTGTGGTTCCTGTGGGAAGTTGATTGACCTGTTTGGATAGCTCTGTATACTAAAAAGTAACTCAGAGGACCAGGAACTGTCCATGTAATGAAGAGAGTTTCTTGGAATGAAGTTCTTCTCTAAAGGGGCAGAATGGCGAGGCAGCTGCTATAAGGCTACTCAAGGCCCTCCTAGGTTTCTCAGATACCAAAGCACACATGAACTTTAATTTTAGGCTTTATATTAAAAGAGGCATCATAATATGAAAACATACTGTGATTATGATCATTGTATTTATTTATAGAAA
The DNA here is from genome assembly GCA_035773235.1 of Eospalax fontanierii. Classification (NCBI taxonomy): domain Eukaryota; kingdom Metazoa; phylum Chordata; class Mammalia; order Rodentia; family Spalacidae; genus Eospalax; species Eospalax fontanierii. The sequence continues at coordinate 52,069,554 of CM069542.1, read as the reverse complement.
TATATAATTCTAATGGAAAAGATGACATTGTATCATAGCTTATTGGAAAGTGTTCTCAGAGATACGTTGAAAACGGTATATTATAAAATAATTAAGTCTTAGATCCAGTTAAATGCAATAACTGTTATCTATGAGAGTAAGATAGTATAGACAGGATGTATCCTCTGTTTAAACTGAATCCCGCATACAACATTACTTTGCATTTAGAAACCTAACAGAACACTCACAGTCAATACATGCTGTATCCCAAGTACTGGCACCAAAAATAATTTTAGCAAAAATTATAGCTATGGTGAAAACCACAGAAGAGAACTGACTTTATTAAACACTGAAGATAATTTTCATACACCAAGACTATCTTCTCGGTTAGCCAAATTAGAAAATGTAGGCTATTAACATATGTCAATAATAAAAAATAATCTCAATATTGAAGTTCAGAGAAATTTCAATAAAGTTTTAGAATAATGATTGTAAATGAACTTTAAAAGCCTAAAGAAAGACAAGATAAATGTAAAAGTGACTATATGAGTGAGCGTTTGAGGAGCAACAATATTAAAATATCTGAATAACAGAATTAAGAGACAAATGTGTAAATCTAAGAAAAGTAATGAAAAAATAAATCAAGCTGCCATTATAGAAATGGCTATAAATAGGATGATTGTCATATATACTTCATATTATAGATTGTTATAGATTACATAATCAACCATAGTTTTAGATAAACATGCTGTCAAGATTGCTAGGTGTTCATAACATATAGTCTAAATAATGTCTTTTGCATTAAAGTATGTAATTATAAAAAATGTATTTAAATAGTTGCCTCAAAATTTTTAGATACTGTGTTAAAGAACTGAGAGATGGGGCTGGAGAGACGGTTTGGCTGTTGAGAGAACTGGTTGCTCCGGGAGAGGACTTGAGTTCAGTTTCCAGAACTCACATGGTTGGCTAACAACAGTCCCTAAATGCAGTTCCAGGGGTTCTGATGTCCTCTTCTGGCGTGCGTGGGCACTGCATGCACATGGTTTTCTTAACATGCAGGCAAAACACACGCATAAATAACAATAATAAATTTTTTAAAAGTTAAATAAAAAAAGAATGAGAGACTGTTGATTTTATGATTGTTAAAGAAATCCCATGTAGACCAAGCATCATGGAATACATGTAAAGATAACTGCATGTAAACCGTGGATGTCACAGAGAGACAGTCACAAGTAAAGAAAGGAAAGCATCATTGAGGGCTTGTGAGGTGGTGAGTTGAGTTTGATCCCTAGAACTGAGGAGGCAAAAGTGGAAGGCGGAAGTCAAACCAGTTCCACAAAGTTTTCCTCTGACCTCCACATGGCTGTACTGGTTCCCACTCACACGCGCGCATACATGCGCACGCGAACGCACACACAATCAATGATAAAGTATCGGGCATGGAGAAAGTGGACATGAAACCTAATTTGCTAAAAGATGTCAAAACCTGAAACAGTATAAAATTATATTACTAACAAGCAGTTAACCAAATCAATTACAAAAGATTGTTAAATGTCAAGAACGCTAGCACACAGTTTGAGTGCAATGTTAAATATAATATAATAAAATAGGATATCTTTCAGTTCAGGAATAAAAAAGGAAGTTCAACTTTCATTGATCATATGAATTTATTAGATCATCAAATGCAAGGAGAAACGTTCTCTTTATTTGTTTGTTTGAGACAGGGTCAACCTGTAGCCCCAGCAAGCCTGGAACCCACTGTGCAGATCAGTCTAGCCTTGATCTCTCCAAGAGCCACCTGCCTCTGCTTTCCAAGTGCTGGGATTAAGTTGTGCACCACCATGCCTGGTTTGAGAAAACTTTCACATTAAATTTGATCACTCTCATTTAAACGCTTGAATGTATCTCATGTATGTTTAAAAACAGAAAACTGGGTGTAGAAGGATATTTTCTTAGTGGGATTTTTTTCTTTTGGAATTAAATTCACAAATGGAACAGGATGGTCACCTGGGATTGCAACTGTTCAACATTGTCTAGACTCTATTGAAATTTAAGAAACGTGGAGTAAAGGGAATGTGTGACGTAAGCATTGGAGATGAACAGAAACGAGCATTGCTAGAAGATGACAAGTCATCAACAGAGGCATCTATTGATGTTCATAAAAATAACATGTCCTCTTTTTAAAACTCAAGACGAGCACTTGAGTTCTGAATCATCAAGCACTTACATAAAAACAAGCACGAGAACCCTGACCAACACCCTGAAATTCGGCCCAAAGCTTGCAACAACACTAGATTTTCTTCTTGAATATGACTGAATCCCAGTAAGGACACTGGAACTTATACTTAACTCTCCCAAATCATAGTAGCGTTGAGAGTCAACAGCCTCAAAATTCACAGTATCTCTACAGTTCGGCAGTCCGTTAGCTACTGGGTTGGGCAATATGGCGTTGGAGCCTGTCCCAAAGCCAAAAGGAATGGTCAATATCTGGCCTGTCTGATTGCTCCCAGGATAATCAAATCAAGTAAACAGTTTTAAAGACATGGGGGCACGCCTTCCCGGTTGTGAACACAGCCATGCTGAGCATATCCACATACAGGGAGCTCAAGAAGAATGAGAGAAAGAATTGGGCAGAATGAATAATGGAAGGCATGATGGCCCAACCCCCACCACTTGATAAATACTTAATGCTAGGCTCTAAGATGCTCAGGAAATTCTGAGGGGTCAACACTGTCGAAAACCAAGATAAAAGCTGAATTTTAAAGAAAGAAAAGTTATTTTGTCTCATTATGTACAAGGACTTCTTAATGAAATTACCAGTTCAGTTTTCATTGGAGAAGAGGAAGCCAGAACACAAGAGGATGATGGCAAATTAACAGTGTTGAAGGAAACAAACCATCAACGAAGAATTCTACATCTCAGGAAACCAACCAAAGCATTTGACGTTCCCAGAGAATCAAAGCAGAATACTTTTACTAACTAAAATGCTCTGTAAGAAATACAAATGAGAAGGGCCAGGGAGATGGCTCCACAAAGACACTTTGCTGCTGAGCCTGGCAGTCTGAGTTCAGTCCCAGGATTTCATGTGTTGGAAGAAGGGAACCAGCTCTTGCAAGGTGTCCTCTATCCCCCACATCTGCTCCATGGCATGCATACCCACGCAAAATAAATAAATGTAATAAAAGTACTTTTAAAATGAAATGTGAAGGTCCTGAAGTTGAAATTCAAGAAAAGCAGGCAACTTTTAGACACAAATAAATAACAACAATACAATGAAACACATAGGAAAATATATAGAAGGATATATAGGCTACGTATAAGAAATAGAAATGTATATAAATACATAAAAGAATAAGTATATGGAGTAGGCTATATTCACTCCCAGCATGATATTCCCTTAGGGAACCGGCAATCCTAATCCCTAGGACGTCTTGCGGTTTCACCATTCTCTAATGACTCCTTGTAGGGACATGAACTCTAGTTTTGCCTATAGCAGTTTTCTTTTTTTTTTGATGGTTAATGTTATAAATTGGACTTTCAAGATTACAACTAAAGAATACAAAAAATATACTGGAAATTATTGCAGTTTACCAAAGAGTCTGGTAATGCTTCTTATTACATAAACTTTTGGTCTGGTGATGATTTTTTAAAAAAATAATCGAAGATGGATAGATAGCTCAGTGGTTAAGAGCTCCCACTATCACTGCTAAGAACCCGAGTTGGGTTCCTAGGGCCTAAACTGGGTGGCTCACAACCTCCTGTGTAACTCCTGATCCAGGATATCTGATGCCCCTTCTGGACTCTGTGTGTACTTACACTCCTGTGTGATAAAGTGCCCTTTATAAATAAACTTAGAGAGGCTGAGGGCCTTGGGAATGAGAGGGTATATAATCTTGAAATTCTCAAGGGTTTCAGGGAAAACTACTTGCTTCTATTGGTGGGCACCCTAAATTGCAGGTAATGACTGTAAAGTCTTAACGGGAGCTCAAGGTATGGACAGAATGAGGAGTGTTTCTAATATTATTAACACATTTCCCCACTTGCAACCCCAAAGGCTATGACAAAGAAAGCTTCCAAGTTTCAGGAAGACTTGTTTCCATGAAGGAATTTTCTTATTATTTCATTTTTTCTAAGTTATTTTTTCTTAGATGGCTTCTATTTTTCAAATAGCTTTCTTTTTAAATATTTACTGTTTTTATTTTTTGTGTATGAGTGTATGGTCTGCATGCATATAGGTGCACCAATGTCACACAATGCCTGCAGAGGGCAGAAGAGAGCATCAGATTCTCCTGGAACTGGAGTGACAGACTGTTGTTAGCTGTTATGTGGGTGCTGGGAATTGAACCTAGGTCCTCTGCAAGAGTGGTCAAAGCTCTTAACTGATCAGTCATCTCTCTGGCACTCAAATAACTTTCTAAAGTAGCTTTCATGGCCTATTTTTCTACTAAGTTGTAAGCTGTTTCTGTTTTCATAGAGAATATGCATCAGCTTTCATACTCAATTAATATAATTAAATTGGTTCAAAAGTAGTATCAAATTTCTTCATGTGTTGAGTTCTCATTTGTGTGTTTGTCTCTTTGTTCATAACAGGATCTCACTATGTAGCCCAGGATGGCCTTGAGCTACTGGTAATCCTCCTGCCTCAGACTTTTGAGTGCTGAGATTACAGATAAGTAGTTTCTTAATTTTCTTACTATAATAATTTATTCAATATAATAATAATTTTCTTTCATCTTTTAAAATATTTATGTATCCCTTTCTCCTTGAAAACTATTTCTTATTTATTGGATATAATTATTGAATATATCTACATAATATTGAATATATAAACTATTTCTTGAATATATTTTTAATCCAAAATATACTAGAATATTTTTCATTTGTGGACACTAAGATTCTTTTTTATAGATATCTTTGTAGCATCTTTGGGATTGTCCTATTTTTCTTTCCTTTGACCATGATGATACATGTTAACTGGCTTAGACTGAATCACAGTGTTTTACCAACAGCAAGTATCTTCCACAGGGGACTAACTCAATTGATGAAAGCAGAATCAAGAGCTGACTTGAATCTCTACCTTTGTGGCCTAGCATTTCCTAGTGCTGAGCTGGAAGGAAATGGGATAGGCAAAACAGTCTTTCCCATTCTCAGTACCTTCCCATGCAGAGACGGAAGACGCTGAGCCAGGACATGAAAGAAAACAAGTAACCATGGCAACTTAAGAGGACAGTCATTGAAATGGACTATGTTATTTGAGGAACTGGATTTTAGTACTCCTTCACCAAACAAGATCGATCCATGACGATGTCCTAAGGATCAACTCATGTCCACGTTGCTTCCCACATATCTGGCTGAGCTTTGTCCCTGAAGGCAGTACTTGAATAGCGATATGAAATGACCCTTGTTTAAAAAAGTTGTGTTTCACCTGCTCTACCCGAAAACTTGGATTTCACTTCCTGGGTGGTTGGTATCTGTCCACTGTGCTGTTATGAAGCAGCTCTGATTTAGCATGCAGCGTGCCATAGGCATGCATACCTGACAGGGTGTCTGTGTATATATATATATCAAGAATATATTCACTCCTGCTTGAACATAGTATAGGATTCTTAATGTCATTTATCTACAATTCAAACTGAATTGCCTTCCACCTCAAACATCATATGCTAGCAGAAAGGCTAAAACATTAATGTTTCTGGAGCCAAGCCTTTAATCCCAGCATTCCAAAGGCAGAAGCAGATAGATCTTTATATGTTCAAGGCCACCCTCGTCTACATAGCAAGTTCCAGACCAGCCAGGGCTACATAGTGAGACCTTGTCTTAAACAAATCTTAACTGCTTCTGAATGCAATACATGATATCCCCAATTAATAACAATATCTTACAGTCTTATAATCTCTTACCTGCTAAAAATGACATGTAAGTGGGAGCACAGAGGATCAACTGCCTGCATATCATCCTTTGAGGGAAGAAATGAATGAGGTTTGGCACTAGACAATGTTTATGATCTCCCACTCTTCCTTTGACTAATGGGGCATCACATCACAAAGATCAAATATGAACGTTTGTGATTGCCAAGGTCAGGTCCCTCCTTTGCCTGCATGGCCCCACCACACCAGACTCAGTCCTGCTCTGAGTTTTTAACGGCTTCCCCAGCCTCTGATCCTTTCTGAGCATCCCAAGCCTCTCATTCATTCAGGCCTCATCTTCTCAATTTGTCCTTATCCATCTCCCCAAAAAATCTGTTCTCCCTTTCCTCTGAACAGCTGTAAAATTCAGAACATACAGCTGGATCTCAGCTCTCAGGTGCACTGGAGGACCACCTCCGGATGGTTTGGAAGATGTGACATCACACCTCATCGACTGGACTACGTTTCAACCAGCTGATCTGCCCTGACAACAAACACCATCACGTTCAGTGTCTGACTCTTGGCAACATAGGTGATTAAGCAAGTATGCAGATTTATAACATACCCAAAGCACAGGAAAGACAGACATGGAGAGCTCATTTCTCCTTTTCTGTTGCCCATATCATTGATGACTGACATGAAATACAATTACTAAGAACAGAATAATTAAAATCGAAGTACCCACAGGCAATTTTATATAAAAATATTCAGAAACATTTTGATTGGATCTTAAGTAAACAACAAAAGCATCTAGTCCAGAGCTCTTCAAGTTCTTTTCCACAGAGCTCTAGGGTCCTCCAAAGAGAACCAATGGCCTTTTGGGGACATGCAATGCTAAGTAACTAGGCGAAGTTCAGCCTAGTGAACCCCAACACACAACGGCTACACTGTGTGTCATTGATCATAAATTCATGGGCATTGTGGTGCATTTCCTCCACAAAATGCTGCAGCTGACTGGAGCAATTGGTAGCTTTACAAAACACTCATTAGTCCCACACTTTCCTTTCAAGAATTAACAGACTATAAATCACGGAGACAAACAGCTTGCGTTGTCAATAGCTAGACCTCACCCGGCTGGACCTCAGTGGATTTGGAACCAGATAAAGATTCAGGAAACATTTAGAAAGCTTTTTTTCTCTCTGAGAAGTGCCTCAGGTATCCCACAAGTATCTAGAACATAGCCTCTGGTTGAGGGATAGAAAGATTTGCCCTTGCAATTTGAGCTATTAGAATACAAAGAAAAATATTCATTGCCCATTTACCGGTCAGAAGAGATGCAGGTGTTCTATTTACATAACTGTGAACATTTGTGGCATTTTTCCACAAGAAAACAATTTTGTTAAAAATATTAACCTGGTAGAGGTCTGGAAAGATGGCTCAGCAGTTAAGGGCATGTGCTGTTCTTGTGGAGGGTGCAGGCGGGTTTCCTGAACCTGTATGGCGAGCTCATGACCGTCTATAACTCCAGCTCCAGGGATAACCTACTACTGTGGTTTCCCCAGACACCTGCAGTCGTGTGCACAAAGCCCTGTGTTCAATCTCCAGCATCACATAAACCGGTTGAGAGGACAGACTCCTGCTGCCTTGGCAGAGGAGCAAGGAGGATCAGAAGTTCAAGGCAATCCTTAGCCACATAGTGAACCTAAAGCCATCCTGGGATGCATGAAACCTCATCTAAAAATGTCTAAAAAAAAGATTTAAGCGGGTTTTGTCTATCTTTCCCCCTCTAAACTGCCATGTTGTAGAAGAATAATTTGTCCTGAGCTGACTGTACCGTTGAGGTGATTGCGTAGAGGACGCCACCAGGGGGCAGCAGAGGCATTGCTCTCACTCAGGAGCCACTTGGACGACAGCTTCCAGTCCCTGTAAGCTTAGAGGAAGTGGGTGGGAAGCCCAAGGTCTGGGAACATGACCGTAATAACAGTACCTAGTGTTGATACTGCACCTTTCTCCAATTAGCTCAGCATGTTTGGACATGATTATTCAGCTGGGAGCTTCCAGTTGTGGGAAATGAGGCTCAAGGCAAACACGTGGCCTAGGTGGGACAGAGTATACGACTAATTCTTACTCATTTCAAATGCCCATTCATTATTCTTACTCAGAAAAGCTGATGTGTGAGCTTTCCTGGTCATTTCCTTAGAGACAAGAAGCTGAGAGGTCAGAGTCCCAAACTGAAATGTATTAAATTGAGAGATTCCTTAGTTCTCCGAAGTGGGGGAGGGATCACAGGCCTCAGAGCCAAGAGAAAGAAAATAGAATTTTGAAAGCAGTGTGTCTACTTATGAAGTGTCCAGTTGAAGGCACCATTTTCCAAAGCATGTCTGAAAACAACATAACTCGAATAAACCTTGGTACACTTGGTTTTTATTTTTAAAGAAAATTCCTTCAAATTGTAATGAAATTATTCATCTTTCATCTACACTCTACCCAAAACTGACTAAAACAAGAGTTGAAAAGCTGAAGTTGTATTTTAAAAACTAAATACATCCATATTGCACAGAGAAAATACCATGTCTGCCAATATGGCTGAGCAGAGACATCATGACAGGTGACAGAGCATTTGATTACTACACAAGCAGGTCTGTGCCTTAGTCCCCATGAGACTACTGTCCTAAAGAGTGTTTCCAGTGAGAACCTTTGCAAGATTACTGCATGATTCAGGGTTAAGACGCCTTTTTCCTCTCAAGTCATTTAGTCACCTGCTGTGTTGGTTAGTAACTTTATCTTGTTGCTCTAATAAAAATAAAAACACCCCTCAGAAAGCAACTTAAGGAAGAAAGAGTGTGTTTTGGCTCACAGAGAAGGTGGGTGGAGGAGGAGGCAGATATGACTGGTCACACTGTGTCCACAGTCAGGAGGCAGGAGATGAAGGCCGGTGCTCAGCCCACTTCCTCCTTTGTATTCAGTCTGGTGAGATCCATATTTAGGGTGGATTTCCCCACCTCAGTTAACCCAATCTAAATAATCTGACAGGCAAACTTAGTTTTATCTCCTAGATGATTCTAGACCTTGTTGTGTTGACAATATTAACCATCAGACCCACTAATGAAAAATACTAATCTTGTTTCTTCCACCTCACAGTTAAAAGGTGGAGTGATAGGCAGTTGTGTACCATGTGACTCGGTTGCTTACAAGAGCAGTAAGCACTCTTAACCTCTGAGCCAGCTCTCCAGACCTGGTTCCACATTCTACTGCTGAACACCAAGCCACAGCAAGAAAAGACAGTCAGTAGCAGAGCCAAGTCTCCCATCTAGGATCCTGAAATAATCTTTTATTGTTTTATTTCTCATATTTATATTCCATATGGATTTTCCCTTTTGAAAAAATATGAGGGCGGGACTGAAGAAATGGCTGCTAAGAGCACTGACTTCTTGAAGAGGACCTGGATCTGGTTCACAGCATTCGCCTGGCAGCTAACAGCCGTCCATAACTCCAGTTCCTGGGATCAGGGCATTGCAAGACATGGGTGCAACTCATAGACTCATAAAACATAAAATGAAAATAGAAATAAATTTTTGGAGTTGGACATAGTGCCATGGGCCTTTAATCCCGGCATGGGGAAGCTAAGAGGCAGGCACATCTCTGGGAGTTCAAAGCCAACCTGGTCTACATATATAGTTCTAGGCCAGCCCGGACTACAGGGTGAGACCCTATCAAATAAAATTTTTTTGATACAGGATCTCCTAACAGTTGAGCCATCTCAGAAGCTCCTATTCTTTCTTTATGGTAGAACTACTCAGAATCCTTTCTTCTAGCTTTTTGAGGGATACAGTGCATTATTGTCTGTGATCATCTTACTGTGCAGCAGCACATCAGAACCTCTTTCTCATTAAAATATTACCCAGCACCCAATGATTAGTCTGTTTCCACAGCTCCTTTTTCCTTCCGGTCCCTGTAAAACATGTTTTTCTTTTTAAGGTCATCACTAGTTACAGTGACCAAACCAGTCCTCCTAAGGTAGTGAGTAAATCAATTTCAACCTATTTCACAAATATTTGATTCACTCCTGTGTCATATTCTATTATGTTAACACAGGAACAAACTGAGAGAATATTTAACATCAAAGAACTCAGAACCAGTTGCTACATTTTTTAATCAATTGAGAGAAAATTAAGACAAACTAAACTTTGGTACCTGTTATTTCAAATTTCCTGATCGGAGATGTTTTCTCAGCAACAAAATACTGGCATGATATTTTAAAACAAAACAAAAAAACGCCCATCCCCTTGGTACTTCCTCTTCCTGTTGGTTAGCCCCAAGAGTTCTTCCTTACGAACACTTACAGAGTACATTTTACCTGAAAGTGACCAAGTAAAAGATTTCATTCAGGTTTTGAGAAAGCATTCATTATTACTTCTTGTAATTTAAATATTAGGATTATAAATACATATTAATAGCATAAAATTATAATTTTTTCAATTTTATGAAAATAACTTTGGATGTGACCATTTTTTAAATCCTTTGGTTATTGCATACATTGGAATACAAATGAATTTTATTTATTATCATTATTGTATTACTGATTGTTTTTCTTTTGGGAGACAGGCTCTCATCTTAGCCCAGGCTGGTCTTGGGCTCCCAGTGATGTACCTGCCATAGCTCCTGAGTGCTACAAGTTTTATAACACATACCACACATGCATTAAAACACATACTTCGTTTCACTGAAACTGTTTGACCTTTGTCTTTCTAACTAATCTAGAACTTCCCTGAAGGTAGGAATTTTATCTTAGTCACATGTTCCATGGAACCAATAAGACAGAAAATTCAAAGTGAATGATTAAAAGTTGGGTGGATATGTTGACATTTGAGTATAATAATAGGATCACTGAAGACCAGAGACAAAAGATAAAATGGAAAATAACCAGGATAGGAACTTAAGAGTCAACTACATGCAGGTCATTGCAAAGGAAAGAACTTGGAGAAAAGTTTGATAATCACTAAGCTAGAAAAAGAAGTCATTGGTATTTTGTGTTGTGGGAAAGAAAGAAGAAATATTTAGAAATATGGATTGGCATGACTGTAAAGGTTAAAAATGACAGGGAGTGCGGTAGTTATTAGAACTGTCCGTAAATACTTGTTCTCTGCCCTTCCCTCTCTCTCTAGTTTTCCTCTCCTCTGTGGTACCACTAAAGATTATGCCTCCATGACTTGTTAAGACAATTAAATGTGATGGAAGTCATGTGTGTCATTTCCCACTGATAACTTTGAGAACTGGTGAACACATTCCATTTTCAAAATCTCTTTCCATGGCGACAAAAGGTGTAGTCCATAGCTTCAACTAAGTATTGAGACACTGTATGACAGAGGACTCTGGTGCCACCACATACTAGGACATGTACCATTGCTGAAAAATTCACAGTAGCTGTCTTGAAGCCTTTGATTTTGACGCTGTTGATGAGTGCAGTGTAAACTTGCTTATCCTGATTGACACAGGAAAAAAAATAAATACCTTTGTCACTTGCTGGGAATAGAGGACAATAACCTGGAATCAATTTTTAGAGCTATATGACCTGTTATTAGAAATGAAGGGAAAGAATATTGATGGCTAACATTTAGAATATTTAATATAAAATGAAGAGTCATTTCTTATATCAATTTTAATGAATAACTTGGTATTGTGTTTCAGCACTATCAATAAGGAAATATTTTCATTGACATGTTAACACTTCAAGTGGCATTGCAGAATATTGGAAATATACCCACAGTTAAGTTAGGACCAAGGAGTAGCCAGTACCTACTGCTAATCACATAACAGAAAAAGTGGTAAAACAGCAGTTACTACCCAGCAACTGCTACAAATAACATCATCTTCTAGTGTTAAATAAAACATTAGAAGTGAAGAATTCTGTCAGGACAACTGTTCAAAGTTCATTTTCTTTCTTGCTGGTTCGTTTGGGGGAAGTAGAAACTCCTATTTTAAAGTTACTCCTTTGAGTTGCTCAATAAAATGTGGCTAATATTCCAATAGGCCACTAGTGAGATTAGTTAGAACAGGCAACTTGCTAATTCATATTTAAGTTTCCATAACAGCTATGTAGAAGAAACATTTTAGCACAGGAGGAAACCTTCCTGCACAGAATTCTCTCCTGATTCCCACCAAAAGTCTTGGATACATAATCTGGCAAAATAAAAGTGTAATAAATCTTATTTTTTCCCACTTGCTAAAGAAATTTAGTAATTTAAATGGGGACCTAAAAAAATCTAAAAAGCATCATTCAACTCTGTTTAGTAGAAAAGTTTTATCTCTTCCTGTAAGAACACTGAGTAGAAACACTCAGCTACTAGCTGTGTCTTGAGAAAATAGCACTGAAAACAGAGGAGATTTTTAGAAAACCTGCAAACTTTCAAAAACCCCTCATGGGTTACTGAATCTGTAAAATTAGGAAACAAAGTCACAAGGTAAAGGAAGTCATAGATATAATTATTAAATGAAAAAGGTGGGGCTGGAGAGATGGCTCAGCACTGGCTGCTCTTGCAGAGAACCTGGGTTCTATTCCCAGCACCCACATGGTGGCTAACAACTGTCTGTAACTCCAGTTCCAGGGGCTCCGATGCCCTCTTCTGAACTCCACAGGCATTGCATGACACTTACATGCATTCAGACAATACAGTCATACACATAAAATGCAATAAAAATAATAAAAATAAAATATAGAAAATGTTTAAATGAAAAAGTATCTTCATGTTGCATCATCAAGGAGGAAAAAGAGGATGAGGATGAAGAGGAGGAAGTGATAAAGGGGAGAAAGAGGAAGAGAAAGAGAGCATGCCAGGGTCCCAATATCTCTTTAAGGCACAACCCTAATACCAACCTGTCTTCCTCCATCTCCACTCTGCTCCAGCTATGCTGATGGCCATGGTGGTCTGAGGTGCTTACACCCCTGAACTGAGTGCCTGTGAGTGATAAATTGCCTTTGACCTTCCTTATGTAGTGTTGGGCATCTTGTGTTTGACCCTCTCTACGAGCTTTGGATGGGAATCCCTCATAGGCAAATAAAAAGATGAATGTTTCATGTGAAATAAAATATTGATGGTGCAATGTCATAGACCAGGAACATGTGGATGAAATCTTACAAACTATCACACAGAAGTTTATTGGCTTTGCTTAGAAAGAGCACTTCCTCTTGTTAAATAGGAGAAAAGGGAAAAAATGGGCAAAGACCCACCTGTGCCTGTGATGTTCTGACCTCATGAGTGAAGTAAGAGGTGACATCACCTGCTGAAGTGAAGAGGCAGAAGCAGGGACAAGGGGTAGACCCTAAGGCTTGACCCATTCAAATATTTTGGCTCAAAGTAGCATAATTCCTATCAGTAATTTCAAGGCCATGAACTATGAATCATCTTCCATCACAAGAAACTCAGAGGCAGGCAGTTTCCAGATGGGTTGAGGAGCTTTGCAAATCCCGGGGCACAGGTTTATCAACTTTGAAGATTCCACCACTTTCTCTGAAAGTAGCAAAGTCACATTTTCATGAGTTCTCCAAGAAGGGAAGAACAGAGATAGAAATAGAAACAGCGCTCTCTCTCTCTCTCTCTCTCTCTCTCTCTCTCTCACACACACACACACACTGGGTGTTTTATTTTTCTTCAAAGTCATTTGATTTGACATTTATACATTACATTTCCATCACCCCAAATTTGCAGCACATTATGACCGGACTAGAGGCTAAGGTTAAACATAATCTCCATTTTTGTCCCCAAATACCCAAGAGACTTATATTGCTTTTTCTTGTTATTGGTTAATTGTGTACCTTTATTAAATTATAATTATGATTTTGTATGACTAATGCTTGTCCATATTTTGCTTATGTTTAACTATTCCCATGATTTCCATAATCTCACATATTTCTGACTTCCTTTTATGTTGTCATAGCATATACCTACACTAATGCTCAACATGTTCTTTGTTGGAAATTCATTTGTCCTTTCTGCGTGTTTAAAGAAACTCTTTGATGTGGTGTCATGAAGTCCACTGGGATATGCTTAGCTAAATCTAGTTTTGTTCATCCTTCACTGAGCTCCTCAGGCTTCCTTGAATCTAATACGCTCAGTCTTCTTTTATTCAAAAAATGCTCTGCCTCTTGGGTACTGCTTTTTCTCCAGTTCCTTTACTCTGTTCTTATAAAACTCTAATTGTCAACACTATCCTAAGACCTTTGCCAGAGAAGCTCCAGATTTGGAGAGAGAGGGAGAGAAAGAGAGAGAGAGACAGAGAGAGAGAGAGAGTATAAAACACACACTACAGTGTTTTTAAGAGCTATTGTCACTGGGGATTAGAACTCAGTGTCAACTAAATATCTGATCTTACAATTAATACCTCGAACTTCATTTTATGTGTCCTCAAATAAAGCAATTGGTTTGAAATGTCAGGAGTGCTCGTGGGATGTGTGACAGCTATCATCAACAATATGTGGGGCTGGCTATTAAGAGAGAATTTGATCGATAGAACACTGAAGTAAAGGTACACATACACAAACACTTTTTCCTGCAAGCATGAATACAGGAGATTTCCTCATTGTCCATCACAGTTTCATCTAACACCTTGAGGCCGTCTTCTTTCTCATTCCAGTGCATGGTTTCTGGATCCCCAGCAATGCCTGAGGAAGAGCACTTGCACATAGCAATAAGAAAACACTATTCACGTGTCATGGTTACTTTTATATGTCACCTTGACTGGGATAAGGGATACTCAGATAGCTGGTCAAGCATTACTTCTGTGTATATCTGTGACAGTTTTCTAGAAAATAGCACCAGAATCAAAAGATTGAGTAAGTAAGAACTCCTTTCCCAGTGTTACTGGCCACCAAAAGATGGAGGAAAGGAAAGCTTGCTCTTGGTTCCTAAACTGGAACATCTATCCTCTCCTATCCTCCAATGCCAGAGAGTTGTTTTGGAAATTATGGCCATTCCTCTTGCCCCAGCACATGCCTACCAAGATTCTCGGCCTTTGGCCTTGAAGAATTATACTGGTGTTTTCCACATTCCCCAACTAGCAAATGGCATATTATGGGACTTTGGGCATCCACAGCACATTAGCCAAAGTCCTTAGTCAGAACTTCCTCTTCTATCTATGATTATACCTAGACTTGTTTCACTTCCTGTTGGTTCTTGTTCTCTGGAGGGCCCTAAGTAATTCATTGTGTTATTTTTTAATTTTTTATTTATTATTCTTATTTTATGTGTGTGTGTGTGTGTGTGTGTGTGTGTGTGTGTGTGTGTGTTTGTTGCCTGCATGTATGTAAGTACATCCATGCCATGAAATGCCCACAGAGGCCAAAAGAGTGCATTGGATCCTTTGGAACTGGAGTTATATACAGTTGTTAGGCTCCATGCAGGTGCTGGAAATTGAACCCAGGTCCTCTGGAAGCACAGCCATCTTGATCACAGAATCATCTCTTCAGTCCCATCATTATGTTATTTTTAAGTTTATGTTCAGATATCAAGATAGACTAACCCTTTGTATTATTGTACAGCTATAAAGTAAATCTGAGATAAACTCATTACGCAAGAATCATTTATTTTACTTAATTAAAATTTTAACATTATCTACAATATCAATAAATAACCACATACATCCTTATTGAAATTTCTAAATATACCTAAAGTTCTTAGCGTATTTCCAAACCTAATAAATTTTCAAAATGAAGAGTTGCTTAAGGAACAAAATTTTATAGTCATCTTACTTTTATTAATAAACCACTGACTTTTAAAAATAAATAAAAGAGAAACAGTTTTGTGAACTTACTATAAATTATGTATACTTTTTGCATATTACTCATCCAAAATTATTTAGCTCATAAACAAAAACACAAGACAGGCAACCTAATAATTTTATCATATTTGATAATCTGCCAACTTTTAGTCCTTTGAAAGTCACAGTTTGACATATTTTTGGATGATTGTAAAGGTTCTGTCTGTCCAGAAATGAAGATACAAACTATGAAATAATCTGTTAGCTTCCTTGATAACTGTAAAGTGTTTAGATAGTAATCATATTATCAATATTCATACTGTTTCTTGGGCCACAGAAACGTTTGCTAGATGGGATGATTGTTTGGTGTTCTTCCAAAGCAGTGTCTTTGAACTTCTTTAGTTGATGCAAGGCAGGATTTCTGAAGTGATAGCAATAGATTTATGACTTCCTTCACAACTCAGCATCTCACACAGCTCTGTCTTCATTTTTAACTCCAGAGTTCCTTTTTAATCTAGAAGCTTTATTTGATTTCGAGTCTGTTGTGGATTTTGATTCTAATTTTTACTAGTCAGGAGGATCCTCCTGCCAAGAAGTCAAGCTAAAACTTTTGGCTTCACACTAGTCTTCAGTACATGACAGCATCCATTGTGAACAGCCCCAGGGCTGCTCATCCTCCATCTGTACCATTGCATTGCTTATTGTGCTTTGCTGTGACCAAAATAACTGAGAGAAACAACTTGCAAGGACTTACTATGGTTCCTGAAGGTTTCAATCCATCCTGGAGGAGATAGGGCAGAGTAGCACAGCTCATGAGGGCAAGAGCTTGTGGTGGAGGCTGTTCATAATATGGAAGACTAGGAAACAGAGCAAGGAAAGAACCAGAGGCCTGTATAACCTCCAAAGCCTAGTCCTAGTGATCTATGCCCATTTCTAGGTCCCATCTCCCTGAGATTTCTGGAACCACCCAAAATAGTGCCATCAGCTAGCAACAAGTGTTCAAAACATGAGCTTGTGGGGACAGGTTACATTCAAATAATAACAATCACCTTTTAGTTTTGATTCCTTTAAAAATGTGTCCTGATTTATTGACTGCCATGTGTAATATTGTTGAAAACCTAATTTTATTATTGTATATTCTGCCTTCAAGGAAAATTATATTCTGTAGAGGTCTGTTAAGCTCATTTGAGCTATGGTTCAATTTGACTTCGAAGTTTCTTTTTTACCTTTAGAATTTGGATTATCTCTCTACTGGTGAATGTTTGGTATTGAAGTCATCCCCTGTTTGCTTTGTCAGGACCTCTTTGTCCCTTTATGTTCAGGAGTGTTTGTTTTATGATGTTGAGTTCACAAACAGTTGGTGCATATGTACTTACAATTGTTATAGCTTCATGCTAGATTGTTCCTTTGGTAATATGCAGTGACCTTTATCTCTTCTGACCAATTTTGGCTTGAAGTCTGCTCTCTCAGATATAATACTCTTGCTTGGCATATTGCCTCCCAATTCTTTCACTCTCAGTAGTTAAATGCCTTTGACAATGAGGTGTGTTTCTTCTAGACAGTAAGTAGCTGGATGTTATCTTTTATCCAACCACTTGTTATTCATTTCTTCCCTCTCTTTATCTTTTGATATGTGTACGAGTTATAAGTATGTGGCGTGTGTGTTGGATGCACATATGTGCACACACCCATGCATATGTGGAGGCTAGAGAAGGATACTGGAAAGCCTACTCTAACCCTTTCTGCCATCTTCCCTTGAGACAGGATTTCTCCCGGGACCTAGAGCTAGACTGGCAGCCACAAAACAAGTGATCTTCCTATTTCCACTCCCCGACAATACTGGGGTTACTGGTATAGGCAGCCACAGCTAGATTTTTAGGTGGCTCTTGGGTATTTGAATTCAGTTGTTCATGCTGGTATAGCAAGTACTTTGGCCCACTGAGCCATCTCCCCAGCCCTTGCCTTTTAATTGCTATGAGTCTAGTCACTTCATCCACAGCAATGCTACACTTGTCCCTCACTAGTTACGCCCCTACTTTCTATTTCTTAGATATTCTCCCAGAAATATTCCATGCACACTCACGTATTTTTTTCATTGTTATAACACCACGTGAAGCCTAGTCTAGTGTACCTTCTTCTCTTGTGTAATTGTCCATTTGTAGGTCATTTCCCCTCCAATAATAAAGAACTGCCAATTTTCTTTTTATTTATTTTTAATGTTTTATTTATTAGTTTTATATGTGTGAATGTATAGCCTGTATGTATATAAGTGTGCCCACATCGTGCACTGCCCGTGGAGGGAAGAAGAAGAAGGTGTCAGATTCCCTTGGAACTGGAGTTATATAAGGTTGTTAGTCACCATGTGGGTGCTGAGTTTGAACCCTGGTCCTCTGTAAGAGCAACCAGTGCTCTTAACCTCTGAGCCATCTCTCCAACCCTATTATCTTTTTAATGAGACTTCCTATTTCATTACATGCACATGTTGTCTGGTATTCAGAATTGATTACTTAAGTTGTCTAATTTTTATTGTTATGAGCAATATTCTGTAAGTAAAATCTTGTATAAAGTCCCCTTTCACATATGGGAGTACATTGCCGATTAGTTCCTCACAATGTAATTTGGTTCGAAGAACACATACAGTTCAAATAGATCTGTATTTTTCCCTTCATGTACTTCACCAACTTTGGCATTTTTGTACTCCCCAAATCACAGATCAGTTGTACAATCTGGATCTCTTACAACAGGTAGGAATTAATGACTCATTGAAATTTGAATTTTTTTTCTTTTTCATAAATGAGACTGAATTGTAGTCAACGCAAAGTCACTTCTGTTTCTTCTTTTGTTTCCTACCTGTTTGCTCAAGTGCAGTTCTGACATTCTACCCAGATCCATCCTGTACCTGACTCTACAGTCACTGATTGGAGCAACAAATTTCTTCAAACTACCCACCTCCTTAACTCCTTTTACTTGTTCCTTAGCAACAATGAGTAAAATGTCCAGACATTCTGAAGTTGCATATGATGCCCTCTATTATATATTTCCCCTCTACATCTTAACTCCTGCCTTTCATCACCAACTATTTCATGTTTACAACTTCTACAACACTAAATTGCTTGACCGGTCACTTGATGCATATGCAAAATTTTCTCCTAACACTAAGATAGATGCCCCCACCTCATCCTCCTACCAGCCACCACCTCATATGCTCCTTCCTACAATGCTCCAGACACTCAAAGCATCTACTGGAACTACTTATGCTCTAGAGTTATGTAGAAACTTCTCCACTGGGCTAAGAATTTATTGCCAAGGACTCTGTAATTCGTGAACTCTTGAAGTATTTTCTGATGTCTAAATCTATCAAAGAAATCAAGATAAGCCACTCCATAGTTGGAGAACGGAATATATGGATAAAAAGGTGTTCTTTTCTCTTTAACTGCTCTTCTCCCTGCCGCTGCCCACCAAACATGTAACATCACTGGTTTGAGCCTGGCTACAGTCAGAAACAAAGCGTTTGCAATCTTGAAAAGAGATGAATGCATGCATATGTGTTCATACACAATGTAAAGGACTACTTAAAAGCAAAATAAATGAGTGGTTTTAGAGTGTGACAAATATCTTAAAACCTTGGAGAATGTATAAGTTTAAAGAAATGACAAATAGTCTCATCTAGCATAGACTAATCTAATAAGTGTTGACTAGAACACTTATTACCATCCTCACCACAAAGTGATTACAATTTTGAGCAATATTTTAAAAGAAAATATTTCCAGCACCGAAATGACTCATATGTTAAGAAACAGAAAAGTAAAATGAGCAAGTGGACCCTGAAAGACCTTGTCAGATGATGACAGCTGCAGATGCATAATTACACATGCCCTTCAAACATGCTGTGCTGTGAACAGTCTGGCAGCATGACACTGGAGGACCTTCTGGACCCCTGACGTGTCAAGAGCCCCAGAGAATGAGAAAAGCTCTGTGTATCTGTGCATTTCCTTTTTGGAAAATGGTTATTATTGGGCTTACAGTAAGAAAGTGATGATTCACAATCCAGACGTGACCCTCTTCTTTGCTTTCTGACGTTTTTGGACTCAGGTCCTGGTGTTTAGCTTCCTCACACTCTGCACAAAGTGGGTTTCTCAAGTCTAGCCTGATAAACTACTCACAACTTAGAAAGGGTTTTAAATCAAACACCTGATCATAAAAGACAGACATGCAATGCAAACAGACTTAAGGAAAAGAAGATAGAGAGGGAGAAAGGATTGGCTTGGTTTTAAGACTTCTTGGGACTTCTGGACTCAGAGTTAAATGGTGAATGCTGGAAAACAGGATTGAAAGCTGTGCTGGGCCTCAGGCAGTGGGAACCCAGGGTCTGATGTGGGTAGCACACTCCCTCTCCTTCCTCTCTTATTTCTGTTTCTCTTGGCCTATTGGTCTTATTCTTCCAGTGTCTTCACCCAGAAGCAAAGGGTTCTGAATACAATGGGTTCACAACCTCATGGTTTTGTATTATAGAAAGTGGGTATAATTCCCCACAGCCCCAACACCATAGTTTAAGTCACCAGCTGATCACTTGGGCAAATCACTGTGCTTGAGGAGGAATTCTCATAATTACCCCAACTTGAACCCACTCCACTCCTTTGCCCAGTCATGAACTTTGGTGCAGTTGCTGAGGTCATGAGGTATGGAGGCAGACTATGAAAAGGACAGGAGAAAAAGGGAGGGGTTGAGGCAGAAGAAAAACTCATCCGGCTTAGTAACCACTAGCACAACACTGAGTTCACAGGACATTATGTTCTGAGTTCTTGATGAATGAACTTGGTGAACTTACAAGTTGGGGACCGCCTATATCTGAATAATTACACCAGGGGTGGGGGAAGACAATGGCTGCAGGAGACAGTTCATCATGCCATTCATCATCTGTTTTTCCCTTGAAGAACAGGCGTGCCTTTCTTCCTGGCTTCTGGTTGTCCTAACTAAGGTTGCTTCCTTGGTTGATAGGCCAGAGCCACTGCCCTTTAGGTCAAAGCCGAAGGTCAACCTGATCATCAACAACAGTACTGGGGACCTGGTAGCACAAGGTCCTTGGTGTTCTGAGGAACAAATGAAGAGACTATTTGCTTTTAACAGAATATAAGACATACTGGTTATTACATTTTTCACAACTCAAAGTTTACTACATATGATATCAAAGCATGTGTTAATTCTATACGTATGATGTAGATTTAATTCTCTTCTAAAATTTTTGCCCCCAGACTCACAGAACATCCTCTATGATGCTATTGTTGTGTTTAATTATCTCTATAGTCTATAGACATACTTTGTAAGACAATTACAATATACAAACAATATGGTGTGTTGTATATTTATTTTTAAATCAAATGTCAAAGTCACACAAATAAATGATTTCTCAAAAGCAACTGTATATTTGCCTGGACAAAAAACCCTGTCATGGGGCAACTGAGAAGTCCACCAGCTCTTAAGAAAGACATGCATTAAACAACGCTGGGAAAAGTTGCTCAGAGATTTTTGGCAGAGAATTCTGGAAATATTTTTTAAAGCTATTTTATGCAATTATTTTACAAATGTTAAGTAAGAAAAAAATAAGAATCAGAACATAGTTTCTTAAAATGCAAAACCCTAAGCTCCATGGTCACAACCAAAATATAGTTCCTAACAGCTGTCAATTTTCAGCAATTTCCTAAGGGAAAATTTACAGGAAAATAAAGGTTTTTGCTGTTGTTTATAAAATAAAAATGTCCTTCCCCTTTCCTTTATTTTCTTTTGTTCCACCACTGTGGAAGAATGTCAGGATTTCATAACAACAGACAATCAGCTTGCTTTTGATTGAGTCACTTTATGCAAATATTTCACTATGGAGGAAAAAAGAATTGGGAAAGAAAATTGCTCTTCCTCCCTGGCACTCTCCAGACACTCACTGGAGCATCTGAGGTGACAGCATGGTCGCCAGAGGCCTGCATGCTCTGGTATTCACACTCAGTCGTATACTTTCAAAGCCACAGAACTGATGAGTTTTGCTTGGGAACACTTTTTACATCCAGTATGCAACAAGTCAGACTTCTTCAAGGAATAGTCAGCGTTTACTGGAACTGATCTCAGGCTCTACCCCAGAGGAAACAGGTTATAAGCCTTGCCCTGGTTTCAACCTTTTTTAATGCTGCTGTGGGACACAGATGTTTTGTTATTTTCTTAGCTGACGGTGAGAAACCCTACTGAGATTTACATCTGCTTTGTTGCAAAGCTAAATTTAGCCTCATTTTGACAGTTTACTTTGGCCTTAACTCATTTCTGTTAGTCAGATACCTTCAACTGTCCAACTCATCTCATTGGCATAGACAGGGGCATTAAATGGAGTTAAAGAGATTCACAATCCCATGTGATTATCATTTGAATCCAAAGGAAGATTTGACCTCTGGGAACTATAAATGGACTAAGTCATAAACAGAGTTAGTTGTGACTTTTATGGCTTGAATAATGGCCTATTGTCTACATATGTCTTTCCTTTTAGTGGTATCTCTTTGAAATCAACATTTAGAGAACTTAGGTTGATATGGACATTGCCCAGTGCCTAAATGGATTAGTGCCTTATAATTCAAAACTGTGGCATTTGGACCTAGAGAGCTGATAATTAACTGGCATTATTATGTATCAAAGAATACAGAATTCATTTCATATGTTTAAATGCTTTTATTTATTTATAACTGAGACTGAAGAGTGAAAAAATATAAATAAATGGACATTAAACTAGGAGACATAAACTTATGGTTCAATGTTGGCTTGAGGTCATATCCCAGAATAAAATAGATTATTTTAGCTCTGTGTGATTTATTTTTCTATCACCTGGATATAAATTCAGTGATACATTAGCAACTTTAGAGAATTTACATGACAACAGGTATTTCTTGACACACAAAGTCCACTGAGGATTTTCTTCATATAATGGCTCTTATGTTGGCACTCTATCAAGACATAATCCAGAGACCAGCCTCCTCCTACATTGTGGCCCTGGCTTGTTACAGTGCTAACTTGGGTTTCACAGTCATGAAGAGAGAGCACGTGGAAGGGACTCAGAATGCTTTCACGACCAGATCCAGAAATGATCCTGTTGTTGTTGTTACTGATGCTATTGTTCTTTTGAGGTACCATGGACTCCAACTCTCTATATAACCAAGATGACCTTGAACTCCAGATCCTCCTTCCCTCACCTCCCTGGTGCTGGGAGAAAATGACTCTATGATTTTGTTGTTGTTTACATTCTACAGATTAGTATTCGGCCAGTTCATTCAGTGGATAATGTCTTGTTTTAGTCAGGTTTTTCATTGCTGTGGGCAAATAACTGAGAAAAAAACAAAGGAAAGAAGGCTTACTTGGGCTTCCAATTTTAGTGGCTTCTGTCTGTGGTTGGCTTCCTCCATTGCTATGGACTTAAGGCAAGGCACGATGAGACTATAGCTGAATCATGTGAAGGAGGATATTGTTTACCTCATGGAAACAGAAAGAGGTGACAGGAAGGGACCAAGGTGAACCCATTTTTCCTAATGCATGTCTAGAACATCTGCTTCCTTCAAATAGGCCCCATTTTCTCCAATTTCACCAACTCCCAATAGTCTGCTCAAATTTTAAATGTATAAGTAGATGAAGACATTGATTAGGCCAGAGTCTTCTTGATCTTGATTCTAGAAGGTTCTCTTCTGGCTGTGCTTTACTAATCTCCTAAATAGGCTCCAGAGACTATCAGGTTGACCATAAACATTAATCATGTCACCTCTGTTCACTCTGTTAATGAGGAAAAGTAATACTTTGTAAATGTCACCTGCATCTTCCACAGTTTCCCATACACCTCATGACACTAACGAATTTTTGTTATTGATAATTCTGGGAGCTATAGAATTAAAGATTGGGTAGAAAGGAGGAGGGCACCAGGGAAGGCCAGAACCTTAAGAAGGCAGACCACCTCATATTTGATCTTAGGCATTCTTGGCATGGACAAATATGTCAATACAGAACCAATCAGCTCAGAACCCCTGAACTCCCAACCCTTCTCAGAGTTCATCACCATTGTTCTTGAAGGACATAGAGGATGCTCTCAGCCACAGCCATGCAGTTGTGCTAATTCATAATGGTGAGAAGGATGTGCCCAAAACAATTTTACTTTGGAATTCTGTATTGGGATTTTTATGTTGGTGATCTGTTTTTTCTTTTGTTTTCAAAATCAAAAACAAACACTTGTAGATCAAAGAGCTTTCTTTTTATGGAGAGTTTTCCAGAATCTATAAACTATCCATGAAAATAATTTTTCAAACACACAATAATTTCAACAGCATAAAACAAAGCTGTTGGACTTTTGCCTATGTTGTCAGGGACAAAGGCGTGTCTCTCAATTAAAAAAAAAAAAACATTTCTATAGCCCAGCCTCATGACTCGATATTGCCCAGTGACTTATATCAGTTCTTCTGCCTGGACTTTAATTCTAAAGAAACTGTGAGAATTCTTAGAAACATACTGATACTCACACCAAAAGAGATGCACTCAAACCTGAAAAATTTAATAGCAATCAATATTTATTAAGGATTTATTTTCCCCAAGAAATATCTTAAGATGTGTGTATATACTAACATAACTAATCTGGCACTTGAGAAAAAAATTACTGTAACAATCTTATTTTACAGACAGAGAAACTAAGCAAACACCAGGTGAAATATTTTATTTTTCAAAAAGCATCTGGAAAAGAGACCCAGTATTCAAACCCCCATATTTTGACTTTAGAGTCAAATTGTGGCTGGAAACAATATCACCAGCCACCTGAAACTAAAATAAAATTAAGAGGTAATACTTCTAAAGAGAATAATGCATTCATCCCAGAAACTAGCAAATAAGAGTCATGTTATAATAGTCCACACATCAGTCATATATTCTAAGCTCTCTGACATGAAGTCCTCATCTCATGTTTACAAAAAGAAAAGGTCAGGGGGCTGGAGAGGTGGCTCAGCAGTTAAAAGCATTTGCTGCTCTTGAAGAGAGTCCATGTTCAGTTCCCAGCTCCCACATTGTAACACCACATTGTAAGTGCACAACCACCTGTTAACTCCTATTTCAGGAGATTTGATGCCCTCTTCAGGCCTCTGTGGACACAGTATGCATATGGTGCTCATACAGAAATGCACACCTCACACATGTGCACATACACACACATACACACACACATAAAGTCTTAAAACATTTTTTAAAGAAAAAGCTAAAGTAAAAATTGATAACTTCTTGGAACCAGAAGAAAACTGAAAGCAATGTTTCACAGTGTCTCTCCGAGGTCTAGGTATTAAAGGCGTGTTCCCTGGTGGTAAAACTGAGGGCTGGTGGAAACTTTAGGAGGTGGAGTCAAGTGCGAAGCCATAGGCTATTGGACACATGCCCTCAAAGGGACCGTAGATCCCGATCTTGTCCTCTTGTTCGCTGGCGTTGCTTCCTGACTCATGAGGCCAACACTTTGCCAGCTGATGTGCTCTCCTATAACGTGTTGCCTCAGAGATGCCAAAATCAATATGGCTGCTGAACATGGACCACAGCCTCTAAAATGTGAGCTAGGGGAAACTTTCCTTTTTATAAGTTAATTGCTTTGGCCATTTCATTATATTGATGGAAAGATGACTACTGAGGTTGCAGAAGAAAATTTTCACATAGAAAACGAGTCAAATAAGTAACTGCAAGAGAGAAAGTTGAAACCTGCTTACCACTGGGGCTGTACACTGACAACATGTGGATCGAAATTTTGAGAACCTGGTAGAGACTGACTGGACAGAGGGTAAGAAAGGAACTCTCAGTGGTTGTCATCTCAGAGTCCTCCCTGGGCTTTACTTCCAAGTAACTCACCGTGTTCTTATGGTAAAAAGCTAAGAAAGATCCTGCCTTACACTTGTAAAAATGATCAAGGACTAGAAAGATGGCTCAGTGGTTAAGAGCAATGACTGTTTTTGCAGAGGATGAAGGCTTGGCTCCCAGCACCCACATGGCAGCTGACAACCATCCATAACTCCAGTCCCAGGGAATCCAATGCCCTCTTCTGGCCCCTGTGAACATTGTGTGCATAGGTGAACTCACATATATGCAGGAGAAACACTCATACACATAAAATAAAAATAAATAAATAAATAAAATTTAAAGAAAGAACAAGCTAAGGGCTTGAGAGATGGTTCGGTTGCTGAACTGCTTGTTGGCAAGCATGAAGACCTGAGTTGAGATCCTTAACACCCATGTAAAAAGCTGGGCGTGGCACATTTCTGTAACCCCAGTACTGGAGTAAAGGAGAGACAGGAGGCATTTGGATTCCTGGAGCTTGTTAACCAGTTAGTCTAGCCAATCAGTAAGCTCACGATTCAGTGAGAGAGGTCTCGATAAAATAAGGTGGAGAGTGACCAAGGAAAGATCCCCAACATCAGCCTCTGTTCTCTGTACAGATATATACACATGCATGTACACACACACACACAAACACATACATACTACACATACACACATATAACACACATGTCATAAAAGGAAGATCAAGACTAACAATGTTTGGTTACACATAAAATATTCTCCACAAAAACTATTCTATTGTGCAAGGAAAAGTAAACCTCTCCCCAAGAGCTTTGGAGGGAGTGTACTTCTCCCATCCAATTATCCTCTAACTCACTTAAGAAGGCAAAGGTAGCTAATAAAACCTGGAGATCACAACCCAGGAATATAGAACTACTAAAATACATCTTGAATCATGTAATATGTGTGTGTGTGTGTGTGTGTGTGGTGTATGTAGTATGATATGTGGTGTGTGTGATGTGTATGTGTGATATGTGTGATATGTCTGTGGTGTGGTATATTGTATTTCTGTGTGTGCTGGTCTATATGTATGGTATTGTGTGTGTTGGTGTTTGTGTGGTGTTATATGTGTGTTAGTGTTTAATATTGTATGTGTGTTGGCGTGTGTGTTTGTGTGTGGTATGTGTTTGGTTGTGTGTGTGTGGTGTGTGTGGTATGTATCTGGTAGTGGGGTATATGGTATGTGATATGTGTGTGGTACTGTGTGTTGGTATTTGTGTGGTGTGGTTTGTGTATAATGTTATATGTGTGTTAGTGTGTAATATGGTATGTGTGTTGATGTGTGTGTGGTATGTGGCATGTATCTGGTAATGTGTGTGCATATGTGTGTATATGTATGCACATGAGTATGTAGTTGTACCTGCTCACACACACTAATGCTGAGGTCAGAGCTGGACATCAGGTATCTTTCTCTATCAGTCTCCATATGATTAAAGAATGATTTCTTTTCCCCAACCCCTGTCATAAGCACACTAAGACTCCAGAAAAATAACAATGTATTGGAGCTTAGCTGAAAAACACAGACTCTCAAAGAATTGTACTTAGGAAAGATCTTAGTCAACAAACACATGAAGAGAAACGCTAGAGGACCTGGAAGACTCTGGCCTGTACAGCCACAACAGACAAAGGGCACCCTATTTTTACCCAAACTAACATAGACAGTACACTGAAGACCTTTGTAGCTCAGTTCCTGTTTTCCAATACAAAATGTCTGACTTTTAACAACGAAAATCTGCAAGGCTTGCTAAAAGGCAGTAAAAATAGAAGACACAAAATAACCTTCAGAACTAAACTCAGATATGGCAGAGATTTTTGAAATTATCAGACTAGGATTTAAAAATAACTATGATTAATATGCTAAGGGCCCTAATGGAAAAGAAAAGCAGATAGCATGCAAGAACAAATGAGTAATGCAATCAGAGAGATGGAAACTCTAAGAAACAAGAAACCAAAAGGAAATGTTCAAAATCTAAACCACTGCAATGGGGTGAAGAATGCCTTTGATGGACTCAGCAGTAGAGGGGCAGAAGAAGAAACAATAAGACTGCACACAGGTCAATTAAAAAAAACTTTCCAGAGTGAAATACGGGGAGAATGGAAGGAAAGGAGAACAAACTACCCAATTTCCAAAGGTGCCACAGACTTCTGGGATAGCATTATAAACATTTCTGTGAACATACCCTCCAGGCCTCCCTCTCAAAGATGAAAATCCAGAAAATTTGTTTTTAGAAGACATTCAAAAATTCTTCCAAAATTGTTTTAAAGGTATACATTGAATAAAGAAAACTCTATTGAGAAAACTACAAAGCTTAATGAAAGCAGGAGTCTGACGTTTGAGTCATAGCCTGTTACCTTGTGCCCTTCCCAGCTCAACCCTGCCCTAGGCAGTGTGGTCAGACTGCCAGGCTTTCCTCTACATTTCCCCTTCAAGGTTTACTCTGTCTTACCTGGCAAGGCCCATCAAGAGCAAATCTTGTCCTCTCCATCCCCAAGTTGAGGAGGACACATTTCTGATAGGTTTAATCAACAGTTTTAGAACTTCCTATTATCAGGACATGTTCCACTCTAAGATCCCAGGCGCTGGAGGTAAAGATGAAGCCTTGGCCATTCTTTATATACCTCAATTCTTAGGGAAGATCTTCATTATAGCAGAGGCAAGCCCAGAAGCCAGAGGCTCCTACTTAAAGCACCCAGAGAAGAAGACTAAACAGGCAGAGAGATGGCTCATGGAAAAAAATGTTCTGAAGCTCTGTCCAGAGGAAACAGCTTTAAATAAAATAGTGTGGAGGAGTTCAAGGCTAAGAAGAAAATTAAAATTATCAGGATAGCCACGGTCACCCCAGCTCATTACGGACAGAGACAAACACAGCTAAGATTACTTTTACTGAGTTGATGGTGACTAGAGGAAGCAGAGGCATCTTTTCACTGATAAGCTGCTCATAAATAACCCTCACCCACACTCCTCTAAGAAACCCCAACTTAACTCCAAATGAGCAAGCAAAAAAGATTTGGAAATAGAAGGTAAACTGATTAAGAAGAGGAAAGGGTCAGTGAGAATGAGGACAAGAGAAGACTAAGTACATGCATGAAGAATCATAATAAATCAGTTACATAATTATATATGCTAATAAAATCCTTCTTAAAAATAGAATGGATAAATAACAAACTTCAGTGATCAGCCTTGAACACTCCCGACAAACAAATGTATTTGGGCCAAAGTGTTGAACAGTTTTTCTCCAGAGGAAAATAATGAAAAAAAAAAAAAACTACCTGGTATTCCTAGAGACTAATAGGTCCTGTCAAGTAAAGAAGATAACTCAACAAAGACTTTAGGAGAAGAGAGAGAGTTAGAAGAGAGAGAGTTGAATGACTGTTGCCCCCATAGGGACCTGCACAAAGTCAGGACTTCGATTTTCTAGGAAAGACACCAAAATCTTCACATGTGAGAGAAAACAGAGCTCACTCATATGGTTTAGATCTGAGTCCAAACAAATAAGCCAGAAAGCACCAGTCAAATAAGCACCAGAAAATGTAAAGTTAAGTCAGTACCTCCAATTACTACATTACCTAAAATTCTGTCTTTAACAAGATGCTATGAGGCAATGAAGAGACACATGTATAAGATGACCACATGGAATTAACTGAGATAGGAGCAGGAGCTGACCATGATTCCTGCAAACTGTGACCCCCACAGACTGTGATTCCACAGCCTGCGACCCGCTGCTTCTCTAGACGAGAAGCTCTAGAGATCAGAATTCCCAAAGATCTCCAAACAGACAGTCAATGTGCTCAAGGAACGAAAGGAAGACATACTTACAGATATTAAAAAAGACACAACTGCTGAGTATGATAACACATGCCTTTAACCCCAGTACTCTCTGTGAGACTGAGGCTGGTTATTTAACATAGCAAGTTCTTGCCAACTGGGGCTACAGGGAAACTCCGTCTCAATATATAACTCATACTGAAATCTAATTCCCAAAGTCCTGTGTTAGTGATGCTTGTAGGTAAAATATTGGACAGGTAATTAGGAGTGAGTGATGACATGGTATGGGACCTCATAATCACACCAGTGACTTTGTAAGGAGAACTAGATAGGTCCAGTTACCAAGTCTGCTCTCCCTGTACTCTGTCTCATGACTCAGCAGGAAGGCCATCATGAGATGTCAGAAGATATCAGGTTTACACTCTTGGACTTTTGTAGTGATGCACTAAATCTTTTTTTCTTTATAAGTTACCTACTTTTTGGCATTCATTTGTAACAGCAGAAAATGTACTTAGGTCAGTGATGTCAATAAGAAAATTTACAAGGAAGAATAGAAAATACTAACATCCACGATCAATAATTAGAATAAGAGAATTCAGTAGATGGGCTCAATAGTAGACCTGAAATGGCAGCAGAAACACTCTCACACTCTAAGAAAAATATTACAAATGTGCAATTCAAAGAACAAAGAGTAAAATGAAGACAGGTGCTTCAGAAGAACTTGAACATTCTTAACTGCACCAACGAATACAAGTTTAGAGTGACACTAATAAAATGAGAAAATAGCTATAAAAATATATGAAATGCAAAATATTTTTAAAACATAAATCTATACATACAAGATGTTCAGTAACTCCAACTAGGATAGATCGAGAAACCTGTGCCCAAACCGATCATAGAAGAGTGCTAAAGACAAGGAGAAAATATTGGAAATATCAAGGAGAGAAAGAGTCCTCAGGTGAAAGGAAACTCCACAGAGCCTCACAGCAGCATTCTGATTAGAAACTATGGAAGTCAGAGGCTGTGGAATGACTCGTTGAATAAAGTAGGAAAAGGAAAAAAAAAATCTTTCATCTAAGCAAAATATTGAAAGCATGGTGTAGTTTCTCCTCTCTGCTGGCATCTAAGGAAAGTGATAGCCAGTATTCCAAGATTTGGAAATTCTCAGCTTATATCCTGCCCCAAATGAGGAGGACTTCCAGAGATCAAAAGTAAGCACATTGAAGAGCTACAATGTCCACAGCAGTTAGCTCAGACAAGAAGAAGGAATTTCTGACAGAATCCTCTCTTTGTTCAAGAGATGAATGCAAGAATGGGTCAAAGATGGGATGAAGGGCAGATATTTAGAACTTCCTTTAAGGAGGACAGCATCTAGAATGTTGCTGCAACAAACAAAACCAAGGGGTCTTAATAACAAGCAGGAACAAGCACATCCATAGGCTCCTGGGGAGCCTGAAGAACAGTGGAAAGATGCTTTCTAATTTGCAGAAAAGGAAAACCAGATAGGTTTAGCATCCTCCTGAAAGCACCTGATAGCTAAGTTCATGACCAACACCCTACTTGTATCACATGCCTAAATAGTTGGAGCGTATACATTTTACAAAATACAGACTATTTTAAATTATGTCCTGCTCCTGAATGTAAAGGAAGATTGGCTCTTTCTGTATGTATTTAAATATTGAAGAAAGATATTATTTTTAATATTTTATTTATTACTTTTATCTTATGTATCCGAGTATATTGCCTGCATGTGTGTAAATGCACCTGTGTCATGCATTGCCTGTGGAGGTAAGAAGAGAGCATCAGATTCCCTGGAACCGGAGTTACAGACTGCCCTGTAGGTGCTGGGAATCAAACCTGGGTCCTCTGCAAGAGCAGCCAGTGCTCTTAACCACTGAGTCATCTCTCCAACCCCATGAAGAATGAAACATTCTTGACAGAGACAGCTCATTTTATCACAATCTTCAGTTAACTGTGCATTGTCCTCATTGGTCTGCACATTGGTCTCTTGGTTTCTTGTTTTTGAATCATTCATTCATTGCTTTTGATTTGTGTGTTGACTTCTTTGCCCGCATCTTTCTATAATTTATTGACACCTACAGTCATTCTAATATGATGTGTTGGCTCTTCTATGCATTTGTCCATATAACATGTTTACTGCTGTTTTCTATACATGTATTTTTAATTTAAATCCCTCATAAATGACATTCTGTTCTTTACAGCATTAAACATGTTAGTTCTGCTCCTCATCACTGAGTTTAAGATTTGTTATAAAAAGTGTATTATTTTTACTTATGCCTCGTATTCTCTACTATATATTTTCTACATCTTCTTAACCCTTCCTTCAGTGACAAATATCCTTATCATTTTCAGGTCCCATAAATGTTGCTGCAATAAACACCAATTGGGTATGTGAGTTTCTCTGGAATTAGATGCCTTGGAGCAGGATTCCTGGCTTATGGGAAATAAATGGATTTAATTAGACTAAGTTAAACACTGCTGGGTGATTCTGCAAGATAAGTTACCCAACCATCCCATGAGCAGAGCATAAAGTATCTATAACTATTATTTCTAATATCTAGTTGTTTAATTGGTCAACCTGACATAAAGTGGTAATGCATACGTTTTAATTTGTATTTCTTACTATGAAGTTGATCATCTCTTCAAGATTTTCTGTTGTTTAAATTCTCTATTGCTACCTTTTGCCCATTTTCTTTTAGTCTGTGTCTTTTAATTATTATTTGTGTGTGTTTCTTTTTTACAAATCTGTTTCTATTACATTTAAGTATGGGGGGGCGATGCACATGCCAGGTCACCGTGTATGGAGGTCAGAGGACAACTTTCTGAACTCGGCTGTCTTTTCTCATCACGTGAGTCTTAGAGATCAAACGCAGGTAATCAGGGTTGGCAGCAATCGCCTTTGCCTGCTGAGCCATCTCCCCAGTACTGCAAGTGTTTCTTGTAATGCCTATATGTTAGCCACTTGTCAGTTTTTGGCACTGCAAACACAATCTCTTGGCCTATATTATTCTATAATAACCTAAATATTTAACATAAATCCTTAATTTTTATTTAGTGAAGTTTGTTAACTTTAACCCTATGCTTTCTGTATTGGAATTTTTACTCAAGAATTTGTTCACTCATTTGTCCAGAAAGATATTGTAAATTTTCTCCCAGTAACTTTACAGTATGCTCTTGGAAATTAAGCATTCGATTAACCAGTATCTCAACTGCCTGCCTCATTTTGGACAGTTTTCCTTTTCCAGCTGCAGTCTTCAAACGCTGTGGGAAGAAAGGCAAAGCTGCAGCACTATGTCCAGACAAATTGTGTTTCAGGCCCAGGAAGAGTAGGGCACGGAGTTGGCATCCCCGAGGGACAGGAAGGGTTCCAGTGGGATGGGAAAGGAAAGACTAAGGACAGAGAAGTCCCAAGTGCAGAGCAGGTGGGAGAAACAAGAGTGGCTTGAGGCCATGGGGAGGGTGTCTGGTTGTATTCTGGATCTACCTGCAACCCAGTGGAGGACAGATGGAGACACACATGCTGAACTTGGTTTTTAGGATGAGTCAGAGGTTTGCAGAAGGAACAGGATACACTCAACATAGTCTATCCTCTCTCTCTTGCTAATTACAATTTAAAATCTTGAAGAAAATATTAGAACACCTATCAGAAAACCCCAAAACTTGATTTTAAACAAACTCATTAGAGACCTCAGTATCTGAGGGACAATTTGATTCTGAGTTCTGTGGGGTGTTTTACATTTTTCTATGAATTTTTTTTCATTCACATGTTTTCATTCACAACATTTGTTTCATTCACATACTCACCCCCTCTACCTCCCCCCTCCACTTTCTAGTCCCCCATCCCTTTCAGCTTTCTCTATTTTCATGTCTCTCTCACATAAACATGAAGTTACACCTTGTTTTTCTAAATTACACATGACAGAAAACGTGATATAATGTCTTTGGTCTCATCTGTTCCCCCTCCTCCCATACACACACACACGCACGCACGCACGCACACACACATACCACTTAGATATGAATAAGAGAAAACACACAATATTTATCTTCCTGAGGTTGGGTCAGTTAGCTTAACATAACTTCCAATTTCATCCATGTTCCTACAAATGACATCATGTAGTTATTCTTGTTCTTTATGGCTGAATAAAGCTCTACTATTGTCCATCATGTTTTCTTCATCTTCGTGTGATGGCCATCTACACTGGGTGCCATATCTTGGTGACTGTGAGCAGCGCAGCATAAACCTGGATATGCAAGTATCTCTGTGCTATGCTAGTTTTCTGTTCTTCAGGTATAATCAGAGGACTTGAAATCTAGGTCATAAGGTTTGACAAGCCTTCACATCGATTTTCATAGTGGCTTTACCAATTTTATATTCCCACCAGCAGTGAATAAAAATGGTATTGATTTTTATTTTTCTAGTGTAGTGCTCTTCTTGGCAAAGTTGTTAAACGTTATACATGTACATATCTAGTTTGGCTATTTAAAAATATTTACAGACTCTACATATTGGATTGAAGTGCGGCTTTTATTTAAAAACAGAGAATACATCACACCAAGAGATAAGAAAAACAAACATCAACCAGAGGTCCAGAAGATGTCACACAGTCCTAACTCCCCAACACTCTATCTTCACATAGAACTAGGATGTATCTGTGGTTTGAACCACCGAGATCTGCACAAGGAATTGTGACCTTAAAAATAGTTTTAGTGGCTATGTCAGTGAGAGCAGGCTTATCAAACCTGTTACCTAACTATCAATTAGGAAAGTAACCTTGGGATTTGCCGGGGCTATTTCTGATCTTAAATAGTAGACCATAAATGTCATAGACCTTATCTAAGCTAAGAGTCAAAACCACCTAGACCTCTAGAAACCTACAAAAGTAAAAGCAGGTGTCTGCAGAACAGCTCCAATGCAGCCTTGTTCCCACAGCCAGCCCTCCAGTTCCTGTCAAGGCCTGCTAAGGACAAACTACTCCAGAGTGTTCCTTCTCTTGAATCTTTCACACATTTACAGAACAAAGCTGCTCAAGTACTCAGCAGCACCAAAGGGATGCAGGCACAACTTTAAAGAAACTTTCAGCTTACCATGGATTCCTGAGGATTTCAAACATGTCCATAATCATGCATGAGAGTGACAATCGTGCTACCTCCTCGTGCTCCTGAAATATGAAACACAGGCACAATATCAATGGATTGATTCAGCAGAATAGTGAATTCAGTTAACTATGTGTAGTGTCTTTTCTGTACCATCAGCTCTGTTGGAAAATCATAGATGTTCTAATTCAATGTCCCAATACATTTGATGTATGAACATTATTATAGTGTTGTGGTTTTAGTGAGAAGTGTCCCCCATAGGCTCATGTATTTGAATACTTGGTTCCTAGTTGGGGGTGCTGTTTGGTGCTTTGAGGAAGTAGAGTCTTGTTGAAGGAATACCTGGCTTAGGAGGTGGGCTTTGAGAGTTCATAGCCTCACCCCACTTTACTCTCTCTCTGATTCCTGCATGTGGATAGTGATGTGAGCTCTCAGCTTCCAGCTCGAGCTGTCTGCTGCCATGCCTCCTCAACTGCTGCGGACTCCTGCTGTGGAACAGTAAGCCAAAATGCTCTCTTTCTTCCTTAACTCACTTTTGGCCTGGGTATTTTATCACAGCAACAGAAAAGTAACTAACGGATCGGTTTAATAAAAATCATTGAATTAAGCTTAGCAGTGATACCAATAGTACACCAAACAGCAATGAAATCATGAGTTACACTAGTATCATTACAAAAGAAGTCAGAATTATGATAGAATTCCCTTAGCCTTCCCAAAGAAAGTGAGCCTGAATTCATACATGATGCTGTCATGGAATGGAATATAAACCAAGGAAAAGTCTCCATTAGTTGTATATTCCAAGTTCCTTGTGGATCTAATTTGTATTCTGTTTTATACTTCAAGGTCGTATTGACATAGGTCCTCAATGAGTCTTATTTGAAAACATAATGCCCACTTTCCTTCCAGTGTGAAAACATAATTGAGTTTAATGGGCTTCCTGTTTTAAACAACTTCGCCGTCGGGTACAGCTGTTTTTGTGTTGGGCCCTGACAGTTAGGAAGTACACATGTAAGTCACAGTTTCCACTTAGGAATATCCATACCCTGAGGAAATTCCACGTCTCCAGTAGCTCATCTCTGCGCTTCTGCTGGAGCTGCCTCTATTCCTCCGGGAGGCACACATGCCCACCCCTCCCCAGTCAGGAGCATGCTCTTTCCCATGTGGGTTCTCTAGTGTGTTGCCATGCTGCCTGTTGAGTTTGTTTGTCTGCTTTCTGAGGCTGCATTGTCTATCCAGGCTTCTTGTTACCCTTCCCCTTTATCTACGATTAATTTTCAGTTTAGTAGGTCAATAACTAATTCTTTACTATTTTTTCTGTATTAGAGAAAAAGCAAATTTGCTTTGTCCTGAGAATACGAGCATCAGTTAACTATGAATCTTGTAGAGTGTTGTGGCCATGTTGGTTCTTCCACTATATGTGCTCTTGACGCACTAACTGACTAAAATTTGAGTTCATATCTTAGGTACAAAATGGTGGATTTCTAAGTATTACAGCACAAGATCAGTATTAATCACCCCATTTGGTTTAGTTTGAGTATGTACTTTGCACATAGTAAACTTCCAAAACTATTGTGCTTTTGAGCCTATGTTAAAATTGATTCTTTTATTAAATCATATGCAAATGTATTAGCAGAAATTCCAAACTGAAGTAATATTTTCTGCTCTAGTCCTGTATGGTATTAGAAGACGCTGTGTCAGGTATCAGGTGTGTAGATCTAAACCCATAGGAATACCTAAGCTGTAAAAACCTACAAGTTGCAAATCCACTTGCCACCTATAGGTGGGCCCAAATCACCTTACAGGTCTGTAGTTGTGTTAATGTTCCTGTGACAGAGAAAACAATTTTAAATCACAGTTCAAGTCTCAGAGACTATAGCTGCATTGGCCCTTACCTTTCCTATGTTTCATTGTTTGAATGCTGCAATGACTGTTCATTGCAAATTTTGTTAACCCTAAAGTGTACCCCTAAAGTGCAGAGGATGACATTCACTTGTGGGTCCAAGTCTCCTCTGAAATTAAAGGAAGACCTTAATGATCATGACAATTTCCCATTTCAGTCCTCTTATAGAATTCACAGGATTTTACATAACAGCACAGAACCCTGTGTCCTTCTCACATTCTGTCATCTAAGGTCCATTTTCCTAGCGAGATTGCTTGTCCTGAGTGCCTGGTCCTAAATTCTAGCTCTTGCCACTGGGTGGCAGCAACAGTCTTTTACCAGAAGTTCCTGCGAGCCTAACTGCAATCAGCAACAAAATCTCAAAGCACCACCAGCCAATCCCAGCCTGGATCACCTGCACCCAGCATCTTCCAGCTTTGCTTACAGTCCACACTGGATCATCACGTAAGGACTAGATCCATCACCAGAGACAAACTTTGGATGTGCTTTTCAGAGTGTCTAACATTGCTTCAAGTTGGTCACTTAAGCAGGCTCAGGAAATTCTAAAGGTTTCCTAGTCAGTATATTAAATTAAAATGGGAGGAGAAGACTTGGCAAACCCCTTTCCCAGTGGACGGGATAAGGACAAATTGACTATTTGGGCATCACCAACAATGCAAAAATGAAATCCAGGGATCAACCCACAGCCTTGCATAATTCGCATTTATAAGTTCCCACCTAGAGACCTACTTTCATTTGCAGTTGTCATCACCATATCTTTCTAATGTAATTATGATGCCCATTAACAGTTAGTTGTCAGGTTTAAGAGTCACTAGCAATCTGATAAAGTTTCTTTATAGCCCACAGGCCACAGGTCTTACCAATACAAATGCTTCCCATTCCTAACCAGAGAATTCCAGGAGAGAAGCTCCTCTGTACTTTTAGTCCTGGGCTCTACAGACATGTTAGAGTCCTCATTCATGTAAAATACTCAGACATTTAACCCATGAAATTTAAGATTCATTCATTGAGTGAATCCATCTTGGCCATTTTATACTCTGAGAAGTTAATATTAGA
Source organism: Eospalax fontanierii (assembly GCA_035773235.1). NCBI lineage: Eukaryota > Metazoa > Chordata > Mammalia > Rodentia > Spalacidae > Eospalax > Eospalax fontanierii. The sequence goes on along the minus strand of CM069542.1, from coordinate 52,032,263 downwards.
ATTTCAATAATCAATAATCTTCTATAACAATAAATAAACAGTATACTATCTTCTTTATGTTCTTTCTCATGTTATTTTAAATCAACTATAAAAAGGTATTTTATCATTCCATATGGATTGCCTCATTTCTTCTAAAGTGTCTAAGCTTTTCTTTCTCACTATCCCTACTTTGGAGGAGCTGAACAAAGCTGTTTCCCTCACATCATTTGCCTTCTCTACAGCATAGGTGCCCTGAGGTGTCCAAGATAGTCACTGATCGAGCCTCCAGTTGAACCCAAAAAGCTATACAAGCGAGCTTGGGAGAAAGAGAATTCCAGTTATCAAATTAGGCTTTCCATCATCCTATGACCAATGTGAAATTATCAGCACCCTTGCCATTTCAGGATGGAATATTTCATTGCACTCTCTAAAAAGGGAGTTGAGCAATTCTCCCTTTGGGGAAATGAACTGAGTACTCTTGCTTTTCTTTATTTTATCAAAATAGGAATTTGTCTCAAACTGGAGGAGAAGGAGATCTACAGAGGGCTGAGTAAGACCAGCATAAAGTCACACCTGATCCCATCAAATCATTTCCATTTCAAAAGCAATTACAAATAGAGCTGCAAGGCGAATCTAACTCTGGAACTGAGTCCAGTTCAAGCACAAAGCTCCCCATAACCTGTGGGCTCCATCCTCCCTTCCTGAACAGACTCAGGCCTTAGCTTCTTGGGTACAGAGGCTTCCCTTTGCCTCTCTATTGTCTTCACTTTAGTTAGAGTAGATGGAAGCAGTGGCTCATGTGCCTACTCTTGACTGACTTTCCTTGCATTCAGATCTCTTCTGTTACCTGTTTAGATCCCTGCTCATGGTCTACAGATACTTTTCTACCCATCAGTGGACAGAATAATGATGTGACCACAGTGAGGGGATCAGAAGCCACCTGTAAGCAATGCGTTCCCCCCCACCACCCCAACTCATTTACCTCTCTATCTCCTAAAGCATGTCTTAGCTGTTGCTATCTAGGATCACCTCAGACCTCCCAACTGAGAAACTGCCCGCATGGTATTCCTCAGTTTGGATGCTTTGTACTGCATAGATTATCCTCCTGTGAGGTGTTATTTAAAGGCCAAGGATATAGCATTGGAGGAGAATAAAAATCTTAACAAGCATTGGCTTCAGGAAGACAGCCCAGCTGTGCAAGGTCTCAAGCCCTTTTCTCTGTACCAGGGACTGCCTAAGCCTCAGTTTTTAACCAGATTTGTGCAAGGAATCACAGGGGGAAAATCCCTCCAAAATCTCCCTGTAGCTCCTTAAGTAGTCAGCCCATTATCAAGCTGGATAGGCAATTTGTAAGAAACTGATCACAGAGGTCACCAGAGGAGTTTGGGATCGTCATATCACACCTTAAATACCACTGCCATAACTATCTTGACCAAAGCAGACATCCAGGGATTCCTAGAGATAAAGAGAGGGCATTTCCAGTCCGTCTGTAAATCAGCTTTCCACATACTGTCTCACAGAAAACGTTATCATTATTTAACTACATAGCTGAAACCCTAAGTAAAAGAAGAGTAAAAATTTTGTTGCTATAGGTTGGTCTATCATTCATGTTTTGACGGTTGACTGCACTTATTAACTGTTAATAATTACTGAATAAAAAAGCTAAATGTTATAGTCAATAAATTAAAAGGCAATGGTATTTTTTCTAATATACTGGTATATTAGAAGCAGACTCTGTTTAGAGTAAGAAGAGGGATTCTGTAATGACAGGATTTTTGTATGGGAAATGCCTCCAACAGCTGCTATCTTAGGAAATCCTGTACTTCAAATACTTTACTTAGGTTTCATGTCACTACAATTGGGTCTCAAGAAGCACCAGTTACTAATGTGTAGTAATGCATGTATTATGCACCTTAATAAAATAAGAAAAAAAAGGAAATTTTCATAAAAGAATGATCTTTTAAAAGATTTACTTATTTCATTACATGTATGTGAACCACACGTGTGCAGTACCCACAGAAGCCATAAGAAGGCATCATCTGCCCTAGAACTGGAATTTTGGAGGATTGTTAGCCACCCTACCAGTGATGGGAACCAAACTTGATTCCTCTGACAGGCCAGCAAGTGCTCTTAAGCATAAAACCCTCTCCCTGGCCCCAAGAATGATGTTTTGATATGAACAAATTGAATTTCTACATAGAAAATCCAGGTGAATCATACATTCATACATTCTGAAATGTAATTTTTTTTCTACCATTTTTCTAAAATGTAGGCGGTAGACATGGGAGAGTATACTGTAGGTATCATACTGAGTCTTTGCTTTTGTTTGTTTTCTGAATGTCTGCTATAACTCAAAAATTTTTTTCTAAAAATCTGCAGAAAAAAACTTTAAAAGTCAATACCATGTCTATATGAAGTGATAAGTTAGAAGATATCACTAAAGGAGATAAAGTGAAAGTTTAGTTATAAGGAAGTATCCTGGGATTTGGGGGGAAGAATGTTGGAGAGGAAGGGAGTAGAAGACTATACAGCAAGAAGAAAATTAGAGACTTGATACCCTCAGATGCAGTAGAAATAAAGCAGATAGTGATCCGAAATCCGCAAGACAAATAAGGCATCTTGGAACTATAAGCATGAGAAACCGACTAAAACTAAAGTGATTTCCTTCCACTAAAATTTCCCAGAATTAATTTAGATAGAATTCCTCTCTATTGCTGACAGAATGCTAAGAGAATCACTATCCTCGAATTATCAGGTGTACTTGTCTAAATGGCCAGCATTTATCAAAACTGGCATTTTTTTCTCTACACAGATATGATCATGAAACAGTGGTGTTTAAAATAATCATGTCTTCCCACCCTCTGACCATCCTTCTTAAGAGAAACATGCTCTGGAGCCATCTTGCCCTTCAATTCTCTCTTTATTCTTGATCAAGTATCAAGTCCTGGTTTAATTGTCTAATTTACAGTTCAATTAAACACGCTTGTTCAAGTTCAATAAATGTGGTAGTAAAAGTTAAAGCTCACATACACATGTACTTTGTGAGAAAGAAACTGTCTAGTTTCCTGTGGATGATGAAATCTGCTTGGGGGATGGGGGCCCCTTTTGGAGTTCTTAGTCTCATTTGTTAAATAATTTAAGAATTGACTCAAAGAGAAACTTGAGGACAATTTTCTTAGAAATTAACAGAAAAACAACATCAAAAACCAGAGCAGGCAATGTAAATCCCTGGGAGGGAATGGAGGAGAGAAAGAAGGAAATCATGTAGTTTTAAGACAGCACGGGGTTCAGACACAGCTAACTAGCCGCAACATGGAGGAATGGACAGATATCGAGAAAGAGTAATTAAGACCCCCAAAATGTTGGGGAAGCACAAAGTGTTAGGGAGCGCATGCTTGGAAATGAGATAGAAAGAAGAAAAGGAACATTTTTCTTTTCTGAGAAATCTAGAAAAGTGAGCAGACTTAGGAAACTATGTGTCGGTGTCCAGTCAGCTGTGTTAGGGATGGCGATTCAGGGAAGGAAAAGTCTTATTTCCTTGAAAGATTAATTACTCCTCCTATCTATTTAACGCGGCTTCAGGGGAACCTGCCTTCCTAGGGGTGGTCCCTTGACAAGGGGAGTGACCCAGTCTAGCTGGAACACCCAGGTCAGACACTTTCTACTCTTGGCCAGGAGTTTTCTCTTGAGGGGTCTTCACGGTAGTGTAACAGTGACCTTGTGTGCAAATGTACTAAAAGACCAGTGGTCAACCTCAGCTCTCTTTCTTTGCTTAATGTTTTATTTTATGGTTTTTATTTATGTGTATGAATGTATTGCCTGCATGTAGGTAGGCCCACTGGTGTCGTGCAATGCCCGAGAAGAGGGTGTTGGATCTCTTGGAACTGTAGTTACAGACAGTTGTTAGCTGTCATGTGGATGCTGGAAATCAAACCCAGGACCTCTTCAAGAACAGTCAGTGGTGTTCTTAACCACTGAGCCATCTCTTCAGCCCCTGCGGTGCCTCTCTTAATCATTCTCCATCTGAAGTTTTTGAAAAAAGTCTCTCACTCCTCCCTATTCAACTAGACTGATCAGTGAGTCTCAGGGTCTGTCTGTCTCCACCCATCTCCCCCAGTCCTGGAATTACAAATGCACACCACCTCACAGGTTTTGAGGTTGGAACTCAGGCTTGCATGGTAAGTACTTTACCAATGTAAACATCTCCATAGCCCTGAAATTTGCTTTCTACTACGAATTCTAAGGCCTTTGTGTATATAGTACAATTGACTCCTCATATTAGGTCTTCTGGTTTTTTAAGACAAATTCCACTGAATTTATCTTTGGAAATCTTAGCACAGAAATCAAGTATTTTGACTATTCAAAACATTCAAGAAACATGTGCTAACTTTATCTTTTAATGTTAACATTCACTTATTAATTCATCAAGGTAAATAAATACCTAATAATCTAATGTCACTATAATGGGAAAATTTCAGGACTGTGTTTTCTTCCCACATTTTCCAAATGGTTAAATAATCAACACACACAATATATTCTATTGCTGTCATTTTGGAGAATAGGGCAAGTCTTGACTTCCTTTAGATTTTATTTTCCCAAGTCATCATCATAGTGGAAAACAAATGGAGCTCAGGCAGAGCAGAGCCAGGACAGTTCCCTCCGTAATCTGACAATAATTGTCCAATAATAATTATTATCATGGTACTATTAATGAAAGTTCCTGAATAAGCCTGCATCTTCAAACTGAATCTTCGACAAGGCTGATCAACTGATTTAAACTTTAGTGATTGTGGAGAGTTTGGAATGTTGAAGGTTCAGAGTCTACCATTTATCTTGGGCCATCTTTAGTCTCTGAATAGTCCTTGCCAACCTCTGCTTCTGACTTACCATCCTGTGACTAATAGATAAAAACCTTTTGGAATGTATTAACTTAGCAGACCATCAGCTTCTACCAACTCAAGGGCTAAGAAGCCTGTCAGGTAGCATCTACAGGCTACAGCAGAATCCTCATTTTGCTATAAGCACCTCTCTGATATCTTCACCAATGTATTTGAAAAGTGTCTTGACACATCTTTGTTCTGTTACAACAAAAACTTCATGATACTGTTACCATGTTGGAACTTGGAATTTGGGTTAACCTGAATCTGTGTTCCTGGGCCATGTTCACTCCTATTTAATTCCAGAATAATCTCATTTGAGGTGAGAGGTGTGCTTTGGCCTCAACAACACTAACATGTATTTTTATAGCACATAAAGTTTGCAAAGTTCTTTCACATTTTCTCCCATAGCAACCCTTCAGGACAGGCAGTTATGTAACGGGCAGCAGTGACTGAGAGACAGCTCCATGGTGATGCCCACAGCAACCTGGGAGTTCTTGCTTGGAGAACTTCACAGGCAAAACTGGATTATTGGTTACACTGTGGCAAAGAATTACAGGATAAGCCAGTGTGGATCAAAGTTGGAGATTATTAGAAATAGAAACTGAGGGAAAAAAGCATACCCCAAGTAGAGCTTGAGTGTGGGTTTCTCAGAGAAAGATTGCCACTACAACGTCTTAGCAGTACACAGGTAGTGTTTTGGTGACTCTCAAGTTACATCTCAAAAGGTTGCTAAGAAATGTTTGTGTTTCTCTATTGCCTCCTTGGATAAATAGGATTACAGGGCGGGTCTGGAGATACCTTGGATGGGATCACAATCCATTAAGATATAATCAGTAGCCACTTGAGTTATGCATTACACTTAGGAGCCATTCTTTTACTGTAATGGGGTTTTTGGTGACATTCCTAGAAAAGTGCAGGTTTACTGCTGGGGGGGGGGGGGGTGGAGAAATACCCAAAGCAAATGCTTCAGTTGTGTTGGAATTCTTAATTCTTAGCTGGCAAGAGATTTCAACCAGACTCTAGGGTGAGGATGAGGGGTTCTGTTCCTTTCTCGTGTCCCACAGTTTTCATTGTCTCTCTGTCCATCAGTCATAGAAAATGCTGTCCTTTCTCAGATAAGGAAGCAATGTCTGGCAAATCACCTGCTAGGAGAACTCAGTCTAGGGTTCTGCCATCTTCTGGGTACACTTCACAATTTATGACACTAACGCACTGTCTTAAGCCAGCATGAGAGAGAAGTTTATCAAGAGCTAAACATTTTGCTTCACAATGCAAAACCACCAATGTTTAAAATAATAAACTATAAGTCAGATACCAAATTATGTCTCACAGAAAAAAAATCAACAAAGTTGAACTATAAGCAGTATACTGCTTGGTCAATAAGGTTTGATTTCATCTCCTATGTGTCTGTGATTGTTCATTTCATTCTCAACCTGACAATCTATAATCACTTGGGAAAAGAGTCTCAGTGAGGGAGTGTCTGGAACGGGCTGGCTAAATGGACCTGTCAGTAGGGGACTGCCTTGATTGTGTTAACTGATGTGGGAGGACCCAGCATTATTTCCTGGTTTGGTGGCCTGGACTCCAGAGTGGAGAAGGTGAGCTGAGCGGTTGGCGTGCAGGCATCGCCCTCTCTGTTCTTGACTAGGATGTGATGTGACTAGCTGTCTTAGGTTCCTGCCGCTTTGATTTCCCCACTGTGATACACTGTAACCTGGAATTGTAAGTGTCCTCCAGCAAGGCCGCACCTCCTAGACCGCTGCAAACAGAGCCACCAACAGGGGCCAGGTATTCAAATACTTGGAGTCTATGGTGACATAGGCCCTGATCAGTAAAGCAGCTGTCTTCGAACTGACACCTCTGAAATCATGAACCAAAATGAACCTTTGTTCTTAAAAAAAAATAACATGTCTAAGACAACTTATTTTGCTTCCAAAAGGATGAGTCCATCACTGGGGACTGCCCTTAACCTTGCCCTGTTTGGAGCTTGTCTCCCTGCTTCCTGGACCTGTCTGTCGATGTGAGTGCTCAGCTTTCTGCTCCAGACACCTCTGCCTCTGCCACCGCCACCACGCCTCCCTGCCTCCATGCCTTAGTCATGGTTTTTTGTCTGTTTGTTTGTTTTCTATCAGAGCAACAGTCAAGTAACTAGTACAGGATCTGAGGCGAGGCAGTAGATCATGACAGGATCACACGACGAAGAAGGCTCATCTCATAGTATCCAAGAGGCAGAGAGAAAGAAAAGAGGCAGAAAAAAATATCTCTCTCAAAGCCACAGCCTGTAGGAGCCCACTCCCTCCTTCTAACATTCCCAGGGCCTCTCACAAGTACCACCAGCTGGGATCCAAGCCTTTAAGAGACAAGCCTTTAAGGAATATTCCAGATACCAACGGTAAAAGGGAGAGTGTGTTTCAAATGGAAATTCTCAAGCCCAAGTTGAATAAAGGACAGTGTGAAACTTGCAGCTGAACACAATGTGTTTACATCTTAGGGAGAGCAGAGCCAAAAGCAGCACCCAAGACAGGAGAGAGCAGAAGAAAAGTCACTACCTGCAGCCAGAGAGCATGGGAGTCATTTCCCAAGCAATGCTCCTCCTGAACAGAGGAAGTCCCATATATATTCACATAGAGGTTGGCCCATTTCTAAGCATTCCCCCCCAGTTAAGGAGTGCATTCTTGAGCATGCTCAGATGATAATCATCATTTATAAAGAAAAGACACATTTTGAGGTGTGCTTAGCTCAAAGTCATGGAACACGTAAGTCCAAGATTAAGCTGATGGGCAGAAACGCCTCTGGGTACACTCGGCTTGCACCATAAAGTTTCAGCTGAACATAAAGACTATTTTGAAGCTGCCTTAACCCAGGAGCCTACCCATGGAGGTCCCTGCTTTGCTCAATTGCTAAGAAACTCACATCAATTTGGGTTCCAGCTGAACTTATTGATAAGGATGTCGTGCAGGAGCTGGGACCATTGTCACAGGGGTAAAAGCACCTGCCTGGACCAGGAATGATGCTGAAGCAGAGAGAGGCTCTATGCAAGGTGGAGCATTCTCAGCCTCTGTGCTGACTTGTGCCTGCAATGCTAGGCAGTGTGTCCGTGATGAGGTGTCTGGTCTGCAAGATGGCTGCTGCCTGACTTCTGGCCTCCTAATTGCCCCTGAGAATCTTTCTGCTGGCCAATGCTAACTAGAAACACTCAGGAAAAGAAATTCTGGGAAATGCAATGCAGCCCAGCAACATTCACACTTCACAGAGCCACCACAACTCTATTATTTTACAGATGTGAAAAGTGTGTCTCGGGCAGGTTTGGTAAAAAGTCTCAGATCTCTCCGAGTCGACAGTAAGGGAATCCCACTAGCATCCCACGCCTCTTTATTTTCCCTATAAGAGGGTTGACATAGAAGTCTCCCTTTACTTCTCAAATGAATGTAGACTAGTAGAGACTGCTTGAAGTACTGGGCTGTAAAGGAAACTGAGCTGACTTCCTGTTCTGATTAGTAATGACTGTTGCAGTACTGGAGCGAAAACTCATCTATGCCTCAGGTGTGCAAACCTATCATGTACTTTTCTGATTTTCTTGAATAAAGAAGATTTTAAACTGATATGATAAAGAGATTACTATAGAGTCCTATGTACCTACAAAAAGTACAACATTGTGAACAATAAATGTTCCTTTTAGAGTAGTTAGCAGGGAAGAATTGCATATTCTCACAATATGGAAAATGGTTTCCTTAATGGAAACCGAATACAAGGCTAAATGACCACTTCTCTCTCTCTCTCTCTCTCTCTCTCTCTCTCTCTCTCTCTCTCTCTCTCTCTGTGGGGGGGGGTGTATGGAGATGTTCCTGTGTGTGTGCAGCAAATGTGCATATGCAGACCACAGGTGGTACCGGGTGTCTTCCTTGATCACGTTCCACCTTATTTCGTGAGACAGGTTATCTTGTCAAACCTGGAGGTCATGGATAAGCTGGCTGGACAGAAAACCCTAAAGATCTTTACGTATTCCCCTACACACATGGTTGCAGAGTACACCAGTACATTTGGCTTTTTTGTGGGTGCTGGTGTTCTAATGGGTGCTGGTGTTCTAAACTCGGGTCCTCATGCTTGCATATCAGAAACTTTACTGATGGTCATCCTCCTAGTGTCTAAATGACTGCTTCTAATGAATATTCAATGGGCAGAATAAAAGGTCAGATTGAATGAGAAATCACTCACTTCCTCATTAACTGTCTGCTTATGCCAGTCATAGTGGCACACAATGCCTTTAGTCCCAGCACTGGGGAAACAGAGGTAGGTGAATCTCTGTGAATTCAAGGTCAACCTGGTCTACACAGCAAGTTCCAGGTTAGCAGAGGCTCAGGGAGATCTTGTTTCAATCTCCACCACCACAAAAAATAATTTGCTTATAAGTGTATGTGAAGTTCCACTTATAAACAAACATTCTTTTACATTATAGGAATTCTAAACATAAAACAATAGTTATCCCACAATCAGCTATTCATATAAATGAACCAATCATGTTTTAATTGGTCCTGATCTAAAAATCAGGCTCCCTTTGAAGCTTCATAGAGCACTATAGAACTGAAATGGTTCCTCAGACACTGGAGTGTTCTGAAAGCTTTGCATAGCACCCTCATTTGTAGCCAAAAAAGACAATCGTGCATCTTACACACACACACACACACACACACACACACACACACACGCGCGCGCACACACACACACACACACACACACACACACAGTCTTGCTCCCTTTCTATAACACTGTGGAGTGGCTATAATTCCTATTTTCAGATAAAGAAATTCAGGTTCATGTATGTGAAATTGTTGATGGCCGCATAGCAATGCACTAATTCTGTCCCAGGCTTAGTGGCTGTAAGTTTGCTGATCCTTTCCCAATGACTGCTTCTGATAGTCATTCACCCTAGCTGTGGGTATACATTCAGGAAATGAGAAACTCCATTTTCTATTTGTTAACACAAGCCTCCATTCATGTCTCTTGTCATTCATCCTCTTTTATGCTTGCTCGAAATACTTAAAGCTGGGGCTGGACAGATGCTTAGTGGGTAAGAGATCTTACGGCTCTTCCAGAGGGCCTGAGTTTGCTTCCCAACACCCACATTAGGCAGCTCACAACCACCTGTAACTCCAGTGCCAAGGTCTCCAATACCCTCTATTGGCCTCCAAGGATACATGCAAACATGTATAGAAACCCACACACTGACACATGAACATAATTAAAAAGAAATATTTTAAAAAGAAATAATTAAAACTGCTTGCTTTCATTGAAAGTTTTGTCTCTTCCCATACTCGTGTGTGTGTGTGTGTGTGCGTGCGTGCGTGTGTGTGTGTGTAAGAGATAGAGAGACAGAAAGAGAAAGAGAGGGAGAAAGGAGTGTCATGTATCATAGGATTATGGTGGAATATTTGTATGTTTCTAGCAATGTCCATCTATTTGTATATCTCCCTTATCTTCATTAGAATAGGCACCAATTAAAGCAAAATGTGAAGACAGAAAATTATGTCTGTACTGAAAATATGGATGTTTAGGATATATGGGAAACTGAGTTTGTTCTTGTACACAAGACAGAGAACAAATAGCAGACATTCGCAAAAGGAACTGTGGTGGTTTGAATAAAAATATCCCCCATAGGCTCAAGTATTTGAATACTTGATCAGTTGGTGGTAATTTTCAGGGAGGGTCATGGAACCTTTAGGTGTTGTGGTATAGCCCAAGGAAACATTACTGGGGTCAAGCTTTGAGAATTCAATCCCTGCTCCACTTCCAGTTTGGCTTTCTGCTTCCTGCGCAAGCTTGAGGATGTGAGCTTTCAGCATGGTGCTCCAGCTGTCTCTTGCCATGTCTTCCCCACCACGATGCACTTTCATCCCTCTGGAACTATAAACCCAAATAAACTCTTCCTTTGATAAGTTGCCTTTGTCATGCAACAGCAACAGAAAAGTAACTAAGATGGGAATTGACATTTTAAATTTCTAGATCTCTGAATCTTTTTGTAAAGATTTGTGTGTGTGTGTTTGTATGTGTATGTCTGTGTATATATGTGTGGGTATGCCCTTATGTGCAGGTGCCCAGTGGAAGCCAGAAGAGGCCATCAGTTATAGAAGGTTTGAGAAGCCCAACTTGGGTGTTGGAAACTGAGCTCTCATCCTCTTCAAGAGCAACAAGTACTCTTTAAACTCTGAGCCATTTCTCCAGGCTTCTGGGGAACTCTGAATCTGGTTTGATCTTTCCAATCCTGTTCTACTCTTAATCTTATCTTCTCGTTTATACATGAAGGAGCCAAGCTTTAAATCATTAAAAGGAAAAGTACTGAAATAGTTAATGTTCTCACAAAAGATTTTCTTGTCAAAGACCAAATGACTGTAGTAAGAAACATGAGTCTCTTTCAATTTTCTTTTCTACTCAACTGTTCTATTTGCCTTTGTTTCACAAATACCATGCTGTCTTGATTAGTATAGCTTTGTGGTGCTTGAAGTGGAGTAGCAGGAGTTGCTAACTTTGTCTTTTCTATCAATGTCCAGTTCGTTATTTTGAGTCCTTTTTCTTTCTACACACACTGTTGAAAGATACAAAATAACCTTTTGGGATTTTGACTCAGATTACACTGAATCCATAGGTCAAGTTGGGAAGAACTGACACCCTTGATGATATTGAGTCTTTCTATCTCCATGTATTTTTAGTTCTTTGGTTTTTTTCATCATAGTTTTGTAGTTTCCCTTGAATATGTTTTTTTTTCTAGATTTAAACCTAAGTATTCATTTTTAGAGCATCAATGTAAATAATAACATATTTTTAACTTAAAATTCCCCCTGTTCATTACTGGTGTATACTTTTATGTGTGAATCTTATATCCTGCAACCTTGTTATAATCATAAGTACAGGAGGAGATTAGGTTTTGTTTGTGTTGCTTTTTAAAATTATCAGTGTACTATCATCAGCAAAGAATTTTATTTCTTCCTTCTTAATCTGTGTATGCTTTATTCTTGGTGCATTTAAATTTTATAGGACTTTTAGAATAATGTTGGAAAATGTCAAAGTAAGAAGGATTATCCTTACCTTAGATTGATATTATTTCAAGAACTTCAGATTTCTTACCATGAGGTATAATGTCAGTCATAGACATGAGTTTTATAGATCTTCTTTATCAGAAATTTCTGGAGGTTGCCCCAGTATCTTTAGCCTCTCAAGAGTCTTTATTATTAATTGGTGTTGGATTTTGTCAAATGTTTTTCTCTATATAATCATAACATCTTTGTTTAGTCTTTTTGATGTAATGATTTTCATTAATTGATTTTCAAATGTTCATCTAATTTTACACACCTGAGGTAAGCTAATTAGGTGTACCTAATTTTTTTACATATTGTTGAGATATTATTTGTTAATATTTGTTGGTGATTTTTGGTCTATGTTCATAAGAGACAATAGTCTACTGTTTTCTTGAAATGTCACTGTCTTTTTTGATATTAGCATTATCCTTACTTCATAAATAAGTTTAGAAATCATCTCTGTGCTTCTATATTCTGGAAGAGATTATAAATGGTTGATGTAATTTCTGTCTTCAATGTTTAGAAGAGGTCTGGAGAGATGGCTTAGCTATCAAGAACACTGGCTGCTCTTGCAGCGCACCCAGATTCAGTTCCCAGCACCCACATGGTGACTAGTAACTCTCCTTCACTCCAGTTCCAGGAGAATTCAGCTCTCTCTTCTAAGCTCCATGGGCATTATAGCACACGGGTGTACTTACATACTTGTGGGCAATATACTCTTACACATTAAAAATAAAAATAGCAAAGTATTATAATTTAAAAATACAATAAATGTATATAAATAAATATATAAGAATTTACTAGTGAAACTTCCTGGCTTTCTTGTCCTTCTGTTTTAGGTTATCAATTGCTATTTCAATTTTTAGATAGATAAGCCTGTTGAAATTGTCTGTTTCTTTTTGTGTGAACTCTGGAGTATTATGTTTTAGAACATGTGATCCATTTAATATAGTGGTTGAATCTGTGAGTTTAAGTTAAATACAATCCCCCTTGATTATATTTTACTCTCTGTGAGATCTGTACTGATGTCTTTTTATTTTGGTAGTATTGTGTCCTCCTTTTTCATTCTAGAATGAATCTAGAAGAATATCTCCATTTGTTTTTAGTTTCTATCTATTTATATCTTATTTAAAGTAGATGTTTATTTATTTTGAAGCACTAGAGATGGAACTCAGGGCATCATGCTAGACAGAGTCTGCTACCAAGGTATATTCCCAAACTTCCATTTTCTGTCTAGATGCTTACAAACCTACTGATATGTTTCAGAAAGGCAACTTTTGGGTTAAACTGATTTTGTCTGTTGATTTTTTGCTTCAAGTTTCAATGATTTTTTTCTCTAATTTGTGTTGTTCCTTTTCTTTTGCTCATCTTAGATTCCATGTGTTTCTCTTTTTCTAGCTTCCTTCAGTGGAAGATTAGGTTGTTGATTTTTAGGTCTCCTTTATTTTCTAATATGAATATTGTTCTCTATAAATTTCCCTGTAAGAGCAAACTTTTGGTACATTCTAATTTTTATAAAATTTATTTTAATTTTACTTAAAGTTTACTTGAGATTTCGTCACTGACTCACATTACATAAATATATATTTAATCTCTTAAGCATTTGGAGGATTTTCCCAACTATATTCTCATTCTTTGTTTCTTTCTTAATTTTATTGTGGCCTGATGTGAAATTATATGATTTCCAGTCTTTTGAACTGATTATGTTTTATGGTCCTAAATGTATTCTATCTCAATGAATGTTCTATACAATTTTGAGAAGAACATATATTCTACTGTTGCTGAAAGAAGCCATTTATCCATGTCAATTACACTGATTTGATTTATGATACTGTTCAGTTCAACCATGCCTTTCCTGGTTTTCTGTCCACTGGGCATATTTATTTCACATAGGAGAGTGTTGATGTCCCTCCCCACTCTGTAGCGAAGTCATCTATTTTTCTCCTTACAATCCTTTAAATTTCTGTCTGGCACATTTTGATGCTCTGTTGTCAGCCACATACATATTAAGGATTAATCTGTCTTCTCAGAGAATTGACAGCTTTGTCATTTTATAATGTCTTTCTTTATCCTTGAAATTTCTCCTAGCTCTGAAGTCTGTTCTGCTTAAAATTTGTGTACATACTCTTTATTTCGAGTAACATGGTACAAGAATCTCTATCATTTGTTTTTAGTTTCTATGTATTTATATCTTATTTAAAGTAAATGTTTATTTATTTTGAGGCACTAGAGATGGAACTCAGGGCATCACGTTAGACAAAGTCTACTACTGAAATATATTCCCAAATTTCTTTTCACTGTTAAAGACAGGATCATGCTATTATATAACTAAGCTGTCATTGAATTCACTTTGTAGCCCCCAAATGACTTTGAACTTAAGATCCATCTGCCTCCATGGCTGCCGTCCTCCCCAACTCCAGTGCAGCTAGGATTATAGGCCAACACCAACAGCCTTGACTTTAAAGTGGACTTCTTGTTGGTGACATATCACTGGGTCTTTCTGTCACTCTGGAAATTATTATCCCTTTTTTGTCTTTTAACTAATGTGTTTGGAGCACTGATGTTCAAAGCAGTCATCGAACTTTTCAGCACGAACTGACATTGTCTTTGTTCCATTCTGTTGCTGTGATAAAACACCCTGACAAACAGCAATTTGGAGGAGGAGGATTTATTTGGCTCACAGTTCTGCGTTATAGCCCACCATTGTGGGGAAGTCAAGACAGGAACATGAGGCAGCTAGCTACATCCACAGTCAAGAAGAGACATCAAACTGCTATGTATTCAGCTTGCTTTCTCTTCTCTCAAACTGCCCAGGGCCCCAAACCAGGGAATAGTGCTACCCACTTTCAGGCTGGATCTTCTTCTGTTATTTAAATTAATCAAGACAATCCCCAACAGACTTGCACACAATTCAACCTACTCTAAGCAATCCCTCACTGAGATTCTCTTCCCAGGTGATTCTAAATTGTGTCAAGTTGACAAAAATCAACCATCACAGCCATCTTCTAATGATTCCCACAAATGATGAACACAAGGAAAACGAGGAGAGGCACAGTACACGTTCTCTAGGCCTTCAAGAAAACATGGGGTCAAGTCTTCGGCCACATAAATGTGAATTTACATGAAGGTTTATATTTAGCTGTTAAAGGAATGAGTACCATTCCTAAAGGAATTCCCCACAAATATTACCATGGCAAAACTGGAAGGGTCTACAGTGCTGCCCAGCACGGCGTTGGTGTGGCTGAAACAAGCAGGTTAAAGAGACAATTTCTTGTCAAGAGAATCAGCATGAATGTTGGCCATTTAAGCACTATTACAAGCTAAAAGTAGCTGAAATGGATGAATAAAGGTGACCAAAAGAAAAGAAGCCAGAGAGAAACATGTCTGGGTTCAACTGACTTGCCAGCGTGCTTCACCCAAGCATCGTGATTTGTGTGGATGGGAAGGAGCCTGAGCTGTTAAAGCCCATTCCTATGGATTTATGCTTAACAGATGCAAAAAATGAAAAGATCTCTACACTGTAAAAATGCTATTCTTGATTGAATAGAAATGTGGTGTCCTCTTCTCCAAAGGAATATTTAGAGAAAATTTTATTTATGTCTTATTTCATTTTTGTTTCCCAGTCAAATGTAGTATATTTCCTGCAGAAGATGTGGGATGGCTTAGTGTGTGGCAGATACACTCTATTTGTTAGAAAATGGCCAAACACTATTTAGGACATATTCAAGCCAGTTTGAAGTTTGTCCCTGTAAGTCACCATGAGAAAATACATGTAGAGAAATAAATGGAAGGCTTGGTATGGAAATGTACACAATGCTAGCACTCAGGAGGATGAGGCAGGGGGATTGTGAATTCAAGGTCAGCTTGGACATCATAGTAAAGAGTCTGTCTTTAAAAATGTGGAATCAGAAATGTGCCTTTGAAGGCTACTCACTTAACATCACTCATCTAGTTAAAATGATCATTGATACAATGATATTAACATTTACCATGTTTGCTTATGTTTCCAATTTGTTATGTCCTTTGTTTCCTTGTCATATGGTGTGTGTGCGTGTGTGTGTGTGTGTGTGTGTATGTGTGTGTGTGTGTGTGTGTATTTGTAGGCCGGAAATGGACATTGGGTGTTTTCTTCTATTCTTTTCCACCTTAGTTTGGAGTCAGGGTCTCTCACTGATCCTGGAGCCTACCATTTTGGCTAGCCTGGTTGACCAGTTAGCCGCTGGGATCCACCTGTCTGTACCCCAAAGTGCTGGGGTTACAAATACATGCCACAACAACCATTTTTTGTGTGGATATTGGAGATCTAAACTCAGGTCTTCAGGCTTGTGTGGCAAGTACTTTTGCTATTGGGCAATCTCCCCAGTCTCTTTTTGCTTATAAACAAGTATGCACAAACATTTGCATGCATACAGAGAGGCATGGATAACTGAATGTCATTGCTATTATTCTGAATAAACTGTTGCTAGAGTAAGTAGTTATTTTACCTTCCCTTAGTTTTCATTGATATTCTTCCTTATTTCATGTAATTAAGCTTCTGCCCATATTGTTTCTCTTCTTGCTGAAACTTGAGTTTCTACCTCAGGAAGCTGTGATTTTCTGTGTACAGAAACCTGTCTTGCTAATCTGAAGGGCAGATGTTTGCCCTGTGTCCCTAGAGTCTTTGAATGCTTTGCTTTTCACCATTTGTCCTTGATAGAATAGACTAGCAGTTTTTAACCACCCCTATGCCTACCTGAAAGCCAGAAACCAAACCTGGTATTGCAAATTATTTTTTCCTTTCAAAGAAAATTATTGAAAACTAGGAAAAGGCAGGATAAAAATAATTAAGATAGAGGATCAATTAACCTGATTTGAAGTAATAGGAAAGATAATTTCTCTACTGTCCAAAGCAACACATTAAGAGGTAAGGAGGCTTATTGGCTTATCTGTTTCATCACCATTCCTGCTTTTTTATGAAAGATATACAGTCACCTTTGCTTTTTCTTTGAACTCTGAGTTTGCTGTTGTTGTTTTGGTTGTTGTTCTTGTTTAACCTTGGACTTGAACATATGCTGCAAGCCAGTAGAAGGTACTCTGCTCACAAAGCCTTAAAATCCTTGCATGAGCAAGAGGTAGTAATACTATTGGAGTTATTAGGCCAGCACCTGGGCACTGGCCACTCTAGTTACCTAGCCTACTAAAGAGGCATGTCTTAACATAAAGCAGAGAAAGGAGATTTGTTTCAATGTGGCCCCGTCGTGAAGAGGAACAACGAAATGTCCAGTGACGCCCCCAGGTGTCTTCAGGGTCAAAACAGGAGATTTAGTTTAAAGCAGAAGTATACTTACCTCACAGTCCTAATCAAAGTGTTGTCTTGTCCATCACTGACTGACACATCATTATCTACATTGGAGGGTCTCAGGAAAGTTGTTCTGACAAGTTGTCAGAACTGTGTGAAATGTCTTCCTGGGAGACAACTTCTTCCTCAGGCTGATACCAGGACTTAAGAACTTTTCCTTCCCCCAGCATGAAATCCCAGGGGAGACTCCATTTCCTTGAGATCAATGGTTTCAGGAGTCTGATATCTGAAGGGAGAGACATGGTGCCTCACTTGAGTATTTTTATTCCTAATTCCTTCACAGTTATTTGGCTAAGATCAAGTGCAAAATATCTTCATTTCTGCTCAGTCACATTAAGACATGGAAAATATTGCAATATATCAATTTAATGACCGTGTATAATCCTATTAACATATAAGAACTATAATAAAGTAAAAACATGAGTAAGGGGAGCAAGACCAAATTTAGGTACAATTTGACTTTATTATAATTAACTTTTCAGTGTCATTATTTCTGTCTCTCTCCCACCCTCACTTCTAATCTTTCCTTCTAAATGTCACACATTGGGCTCCTTCATTGGCACAGTTGGTTTGAAGTCAAGACGCAACTCGCTGCCTCTCAGTGAACTCCCTCTTTGGAAATAGAAAAGCATCCATTGTTACTTTACTGTAGTCGGAATTGATTTTTTTAAGATTCTGCTGTGGTTTATTAAGTTACTGGAACTTATTAAAGGGGCTTATTAGTGAAAGCTGTAAAATGCTGTAGCATTTGTAGTTGTTAAATTCGGTATCTTTTTAGTTACTCAAATAAGCAAGCTCAGTCACAGCTACATCCTCTAAGTATACTGTAGTCCCTACCTGGAACAGTCCTCTTTCAAATAGCCACAAAATTCAGGTCACCATTTTACTGAAGATCTTCATCCACAGAGAAGATGTAATCAATGTTCTCTTAAACTATACTATTTGATTTCATAGAAACTGACTGATCATGCTCTAGAAAGCATTTATGTGTAAGTTGTCTGTCTACCCCCAACTTCTCTGTAGAACTGAATGCCCATTGCCTTGAGAATGTGCCAGAGACATGGAAGATACTCAATGAAGCTTGGCATAATGCAGTGATGCTTCTCCCAACAACTTTGCTTCTACAGTGTGTGCTGAGATAATGTCCCGTCAGCCTTCCATTTTCAAATTCTAGGTAAAAGAAAACTAGACCTTTTTATTCAATCTTAGTTAAATATTGTGCTATTAGAGTTTATATACCAGGCTTTACCTTTGGCCATGGAGCTCAACTCATCTGCTGTGTGGTATAGGACTTTCTCTTTGGAAGTCTGAAAGTCTACTCCGGAGTTGTTAACTCTGAAATTGTTTGCTTGTATTTGTTGTGAAGCAGTGTCTCCTATTCTACACATTGGTCTCAAATTGTTATGATGCCAAGGATGACCTTGAACTCCTGATTCTCCTTCCTCCACTCAAGTGCTGGTATTAACAGGTGTCAGCTATCACACTTGAATAATTAACTCCGAACTTGTATCTAATCATGACATATCAATACTCTATCTCTAATCACTTTAACAACTTCAAAGGGATGAATAGGTATGCCATGCAAACTTATTGTTATTATATAAATATTCATGATGAAATGAACATCAACATCCTACAAATAATTTATAGTGGAACTCTGATGTTTCATACACATATGTATATAATTACCTATTCACAATATTTTTGGCAGCAAAGGGGATTGGACTCAAGGCCTGTACATACTGGGTAAGCCACCACTGAGCTACATTTCCAGACCCATGCTATATGTTTTAATGTTCAACTGGCTGGACAAACATAAATATGTGTACATATTATGACAGAGAATGATTGTGTAATTGGTGGTGAAAAGTGTGAACTTTTATGTAAATATAACTACAAAAATACTTCAAGTAGATAAATAGGATATATTCATAGATAATTTGAAGATATTGGATTAGATTATGCAAAAGTAAATTTGTGGAAGGCATTATGAATCTAACAGAAAGCAAAAGTATTATTTAATCATTGAAATGAAAGTAATTGGTGGAAAACTAGAGACAATCGTTTTTGTAATAATCTGATTTGCTATCATTCTTAGTGTTATGTAAAATGACTCAATATATTATTAGCTACTCAATTCCAAACTAGCTCCAAAAATCATTTATAAATATCTTATTTCTGAGTTTCCTCTAATTCTAATTGCAGGGGATCTGAAGCCCTCTTCTGGCTTCTGAGGGTGTTGCATGACATAGGTGTCCTTGCATATATCCAGGCAGAATACTTAAAATACTTGGGTACAGGCCTGACCCTGTTCTTAGCACCCAAGTTCTCTTAGACTACTCTCTTAGTCCAGACCCACCCACTGTGTCTGGAATCCTCTACTTAGACCAGCTCATCTTTTCAGTCTCCTTTGTCCATTGAATTCCTGTGACCTCCCGTTTACCTGGACTGTCCCTTCCCCCAACCTGCCTTGGATTTCTGTGAACAGCTCTCCTCACTGGAAGATATACAATCATGAATATATATGAACCAAACTCTAGTGTGCCCAATTTTATAAAAACAGTACTACAGGACTTTAACACACAGAAAATCCTAACTCACTAGAGGACTTCAATACCCCACTGTCTCCACTAGACAGATTAACCAGAGAGTAAACAGAGACACACCTGAATTAAAAAAATAACAGACGTCAAATGGACCTATCAGACATCTACTGAATATTCTACCCACGCACCAGAGACTATACACATTCTATTCAGAACCACTTGGAGCTTTCTCCAAAATCGACCACATACTGGGGCACAAAACAAACCTCAACAAATACAAAAAGAACTGTAATAATTCTATGCGTTCTATTAGACAACAATGCAATAAAGCTTACAATCAACACCAGAAAAAGTCCCAGTAACTTCACGAACTCATGGAGACTAAACAACATACTCCAGAATGATGAATGGGTCAAAGGAGAAATTAAAAAAGAAATAAAAGTATTCCTGGAATTAAATGAAAAGGACAAGACAACCCAACAAAACCTCTAGGACACCATAAAAGCAGCCCTAAGAGGAAAGTTTATAACTCTAAGTGCCTATATAAAAAATCAAAAAGAGCACAAATAAAAGATTTAGCATTGAAACTCAAGAATCCTGAAAGTCAACCACAAATGAAACACAAAACCATCAGACAAGAAGAAATAACAAAAATCAGAGCAAAAATTAATGAAATAGAAACAAAGAAAACAATATCAAGAATCAATGAGTCCAAGAGCTGGTTCTTTGAAAAGATAAACAAGAGAAACAGACTTTTGGCCCAGTTAACCAAAAGAAAGGAAGAACATCTCCAAATCAACAAAATCAGAGATGAAAGGGAAACATCACAAGAGACACCAAAAATGTCCAGAACATTATAAGGGAATATTTTTAAAACCTATATGCTATTAAATTTGAAGACCTTAAAGAAATGGATGCATATCTAAAATCATGGGAATCACCAAATTTAACCAAGAAGAGAGCAACAGCTTAAACAGACCCATAACATATGAGAAAATTGAAACAGTAATATAAAAGCTTCTGACTAAAACAATCCCAGGCCCAGAAGGATACACAGTAGGATTCTACTAGGCATTCAAAGGAGATCTATATCCAACACTACCTCAATTATTCAAAAATATAGAAACAGAGGGAGAATTTCCAAAATCCTTCTATGAAGTCAGCATCACTCTAATACCAAACCAGGTAAAGAAACAACCAAAGAAGAAATATGTAGACCCATATCCTTAATGAACATAGATGCAGAAATTCTCAACAAAATATTTGCAAACTGCATACATACACACATGAAAAAGATCATCCAACAGGATCAAGTTGGCTTTATTCCAAAGATGCAGGTGTAGTTCAATTCAAATAAGTCAATAAATATCATAAAGTACATACATGGACTCAAAGATAAAAATCAATAGATGAGGAAAGACCTTAGACAATATTTAATATGGATTCATGTTAAAAGTTCTAGAGGGAATTGGACTGGAGAGAACATATTACAACATGATTAAAGCTATATTCAAAAATCCCCACAGACAGCATCATTCTAAATGGAGAAAAGCTGGAAGCATTCCTATTAAAATCAAGCACCAGACAAGGCTGTCCACTATCTCCAATAATTTTTAAAATAGTGTTTAAAACTCTTGCTAGAGCAATAAGACAATAGAAGGAAGTTAAAGGAGTACTCATTTGAAAAGCACAAACAAATTATCCCTTTTTGCAGATGACATGATATTATACCTAAGATATACCAAAAATCAACCAGAAAACTCCTAGAAATGATGAACACTTTCAATAAAATGGCAGGTTACAAAATTAACCTACAAAAATCAGTGTATAGCCTTTCTATACACCAATAATGAGCAACTGGAGAAATAATACAAGGAAACCCTCCCATTGAAAATGGCCTCAAAAAATAAAATTACTTGGACTAAACCTGACCAAAGACATTAAAGACGTCTACAATGAAAAATTTAACTCTTTAAAGAAAGAGATTGACGAGGCAAGCAGAAGATGGAAGGACACCCCAAGCTCATGGATTAGAAGAACCAATATTGTGAAAATGACCATGCTACCAAAAGTAATATATAGATTCAATAAAATCCCCATGACATTCTTTACAGAATTAGAAAAGTCCTTCCTAAAAATCTCATGGAAGCACAAAAGACCCTGGATAGCCAAAGCAACCCTGAGCACAAAAAGCAATGCAGGGGGGAATTACTACACCAGATTTCAAACTGTATTACAGAGCTGTAGTCATAAAACAGCATGGCACTGGCACAGAAATAGACCCGTAGACAAATGGAATATAATTGAAGACTCAAACATAAGTACAGCCATTTTAGCCACCCAATATTTGACAAAGGGGCCAAGAAAACTCACTGGAGGAAAGATAGCATCTTCAGCCAATGGTCCTGGTAGAACAGGATCTCCACCTGTAGAAGAATGAAACTAGACCCTTACCTATCACCTTGTACAGAAGTCAACTCCAAAGGGATCAAAGACCTCAATGTGAAATCCAAAACTGTGAACCTGTTAGAAGAAAACATTGGCAGTAATGTACAAGATATAACTATAGGAAAGGACTTTCCAAATCAGATAGCAGTTGCTCAGGAATTAAGGTCAATAATAAACAAGTGGAACCTCATTAAACTGCAAAAATTCTGTACAGAGATAAACAACAATAACTAAGGAAGTGAAGGGAAAACCCACAGAATGGGAGACAATCTTCACTAGTGATACATCTGACAGAGGTTTAACATCCAGATTATATAAAGAACTCAAAAAACGTAAGAAAACAAGAATAATTAGGGAAATTCAAATTAAAACCACTTTAAGATTTCATCTTTCTTCAGTAAGACTAGCTAAGAACAAGAGAACAAATGATACCAAATGCTGGAGAGGATGTGTGGAAAGAACACATTCACTACTGGTGGGATTATAAGCTCATGCAACCCTTATAGAAATTAAAGTAGAGAACTCTTTAAAAAGTAAAAATGAATCTACAATTTGACTTGGTTATACTACTCCTTCATACACCCCAAAGACTCATCCTATTGCAGAGACACTTGTACATCCATGTTTGCTGCTTCTCTTTCTGCAATAGCTAAGGGACAGAAGAAACCGAAGTGTCCTTCAGCTGAGGAGTGGATGGTGAAAATGTGGTACATTTATACAATTGAGTTCTACTCAGTGGTAAAGAAAGATGAAATCATGACATTTGCAGGTAAATGGATGGAACTAGAAACTAGTATGTTAAGTAAAGTAACACAGAATCAAAAAAACAATTGAGGTATGTTCTCTCTTGTTTGTACATCTACCACCAAACCCTGTATGTGAGTATGTATCTTGATGTAACTGCAGGAACCAGGAAAATCGGAAAGGAACCAGGGAGGTAAAGGCAAAGAAGGAACCTGAGAGAGAAGAATAATAGGAGACAGGTGTTACTGAGGGAGAAATAGATAAAAGAGGAGCATTTAAATGGGAGAGGGAGGGAAGGTTATACAGGGAACTACAGAAATAAAAGGAAAGAAGGAGCTCAAGAGAGGTGGGGCCTTATGAGACTGCTATTATAAGGGAGAAATGGCAAAAATGGGGACAGTTTAAATGGGGAAGCATGGAGGGAAGGTTAGAAAGGGAGAGAGAGAATAAACAATGCCAAGCTATGTAAAACATCACTGGGAATCATATTAGTCTAACAACTTAATTACAAATTCCACATACAGTATCTCTACATGAGCCCATGTCCACAGCTGAAGGCTACATAACAAGATACAGTGCCAGACAGAAGAAACCTTCCTTTGATTTGTTGGCCAAGATGGTCCAAGAGACTCCCAAAATATACAGGCTGTTGCCAGAGTTCTTGATTGCCTCCAAGAACTTGAAAATAAGACCCTATGGATGAGACGGGACACACTTTAGAGACAGCTTTTGGAGCAACGGAGCTGGAACTGACCTGGAAGCCACTTCCCCTGAAGGCTAGCTCTCATAGCTCTGGAAAGCACTATGCAAGTAGCTAAGGGAAAACATCAGTCAACAGTCCAACACCAGCTTCATGACCAAATAACCATACTGATGATTGGCAAGGCATTGGACATGGTGCAGTAGTGGCACTTTTATCTTGGGGCCAATCAATGGCTGCCTAGAGCCCACTCAATGGGAAGAAACTAATGTGTGATATTGTAATCATAGCCAAATACACATGGCTAAAGAGGTCATAGATCTTAGAGAAATCCTCAAGGCTGTCACATCCCTAGGCTAATGTAATTTCTTACTAAATGCAAAATATGTATCCTTATATTTACAGTCGAGTGTCCCAGTCACCACTCATCAAAGAAGTTTCTGTTGCACCAAGCAGAGACTACTACAGAGTACCACAACTGGTCACACACAGACATTGTCTATGTGAATGGCCCATGCCTTAGCAGCACATCTACAATACAGCCTCTACATATAGAACAAGGGGTAAATAAGTCACTAATGAATCTTTCAACCCTTATTAAAGGGCCAGTAACTAAAAGGTCACAAATGACTAAATCATGGAGATTAGGAATCTGCAGAGTGTGGGTCCCTGGACAGGACTGTTATATTAAGATTCACTCTCTTAGAGTTCAGGGACCATTGTGGAAGAGGGGTGGAAAGATTGTAAGAGTCAGTGAGGAGGAGTGTAACCATATGGAAATAGAATCCTACAGGCTCCTGGGACTCTGTCCCCATGAACCTACAGCAATGGTTTCCACATGCTCAAGATCCATGCAAACTCAAGCAGATAAAAACCCAACTTGGAACTGGGGAAAGGTTAGTAGACTACAACCTTTGTCTAAGAAATATTGGCAACTGATTACTGTTAGTTGAGGATGACTCTGGGTAGACTGATTAGACCTCAATGAATCAACTTGTACCGAGGTCATTGGGGGACACTAACTTGACACAATAAACCTTAACACCGATAAAGGAATGTATGGACTCCATTTCGGTGACTACGGGAGTTGCCAGGGGTATAAAGATGATTAAGATTGATTGACATATTCTTTCTGAAACATACAATGATACAATAAAAATGTTTAAATAAATTATAATTTTTTAAATTATTTTTAAAAAAGAATTATGCCCTTTCCTCCCATGGTTTCTTTTGACCAGAGTATTTTATCACAGTAACAGCAAAAAATAGAACAAGATATAAGTTTTAAATTATTCAATAGTCACCAGCATACATTCCTTTGCTAACACCCATTAATTATGAAGTCAGAAAGCAATTATAGAACAAGATAGTATAAAAAGTACCCATAGGCTTCTCAGGAACATCCTGGGAGTATTTACATGTTTTCCAGTCAGAGGCAAACTACAGGATATATAAGAACTCAGAGTCTTGCTTTAACATGTGCTTGTGTAAGATCTTCAAAGTGCAATGATGGTCTTATGTTAAAAGGATGTGGTGGTGCATGCCTTTAATCCCAGCACTTGGGAGGCAAAGACAGGTAGATCTCTGTAAAATTAAGGCCAGCTTCAGACTACCCAGAGCTAAAAACCAAAACCCAAATCAAAAGAGGACACCTTAAGAAAATCAAAGGTTTAAAAGGTTTAATAATGTGTCACGGAAAAGTATAACCACTCCATGGGAAGTATTACACTGATCATTTCTTTCATAAACTCCAACAAGCCTCACGGACACTGTTGAAGATGGAACTAAACAGAGGTCAGAAGTAAATGAAAACTTCATGAGCTTTTTGCATTTTCTTCAGCTGCAAAGTTGCCTCTATTCTTCTGCTTCCTATCCTCTTTCTCAGTCAAAATGCTAAAATTAATATTCATTAAACAGAAGCCTAGCTACAGATAATAAATCAAAGGCAAATTTGTTATCTCAAAAACTAATTACATAGCTTTCTCATTTCTGCATTTTGGATACATAGTTTAAGGGCCTTTTCCCCCAAGTGGTTATGTAAAACTATAAATGAATTCAGGAATTATTTAAAAGAAACTTCATTAGAGAGGACAGAAATCTTAAGCTTAAAATCAGAAAATATCCCCAAAACTTTTTCTTCAAGCTCCATATAAAGTTTTAGTTCATGAAATTGCTTCAGAGAAATTACACTGCATATTGTAAATCAAGTTCAGGGGCTAAGACAGGAGATGAAAAGTGAAAAACTTAATTACTTAATGGCTACAGGAGGATAGTTGAAAATATCACCACTTGAAGGAGTAAACAGGGATCTTGGTCATCTACCAATGCCAACTGAAACTAAATATTGACTTAGTTCATCAGACATTAGTAGAATTGCAAGCAGTCTTGCAAGTGCAAGTAAGGCATTGAGAGAATGTTATCCTTACATCAATAGCAAACCTGTGAATTTTGATTATTTGATTTTTGTATGTATATGTATCGATACATTTGTGTATACGCGTGTGGGGTCCAGCTGCTTTTCCTCAGGGGCTGTCTGTCTTGGGTGTCTGCTGTTGTTTGAGACAGACTCTCTCATTGGCCCAGAATTCCCCTAATAAGACGAGTGTCCAGCAAATTCAAGAGCTCTGCCTGTCTCTACCTCTCCTGTGCCCAGATCACAAGTGTACAGCAAAATGCTTGCCTTTTATTTTCCACCTGGGTTCTGCAGATGAAACACAGGTCTTCGTGTTTGCATGTCAAGCACTCTATGAGCTGAGCTCTTACCCCAGCCCCTGATACTTTATTTCAATAAAAAAGTTAGTAACAACAGTAAGTTTGTTGATTGTTCAAATATCCTTAAGATCTTTCTCTGAAAATAATATTTGTCTTTGACTAAATATTGTTAATAGTGACCCACTAACCCCAACAATGCATCAGAGCTCCTGCTGTACAGACACAACAGATATACACACAGACAGTGACTAAAACCAAGGACTTCCTTATGTTACACTCCAGTAGAGGAACATAGAGGACACAAAGCCATACTGTCTATGCAAAATGGTATAGAAACGAACAAAACTGGCAGAAGAATGGTGGGAATAGAGTTATTATAGACAGGGTCCTGGGGAAGACCACAGAAATAACTAAGGAACTAAGTGTTCTTGGCAGGGAGACCAGCAATGCAAAGGACTTGGGCAAGACCATGACTGATGTTTCTAAGACAAGCAGGAAGGAATGTAATGCCAGAGGAGAAGGCAAAACAGAAAGTGGCAGAAGGCAGAGTGGGAGAAACAATCAGGAGACTCTGAAACCTCTCCAAAATGTGGCAAACAAACTTTTGGATAGATTTAATAACAAAGTGGAAGGATTTAACTTGAATTCTTAAGCACGATCACCCTGAATGTCATGAGAAGAGCACAGGTGAATGTACGGGGTGTCTGAGACCATAGGAAACAATGGGAGTTGTCCCACAAAAAGGCCAGTGTTTTCCTCTAAGAAAGGTGGTAGAGGAAGAGGCACAGAGTTATCATTTTGATTGTGTATATTTTGACTACAACTAGCCATCAAACTTTAAAAAAGACCAATCTGTTGTAGAAAATAAAAGGCCACCATATTCTGTTTCCTACCAATGTTCTAAAATGGATAAATGTTTGGCATGCCCAAGATTTTCCCATGATCCCTCTTTCAGTTTGCTTTGGCCAGCTTTACCATGTTAGGATCTTAACACACAGGCATGAAGGTAAAGGTAGGTGGCTGCTGGGCTGTAGACAGACAAGTACCCATTTGCCTAACCCTTGTCTTCTGTGTGCTTGGGGATCGAGGGACTGACCAAGGAGAAAGATCCGAGCACAGTGAGGTAGTTGTTCATGGCTTCATTTAGGCAGCACTTTGACAGGATTGCCTGAGGAGGACAATTCCCTCAGAACCCAACATGCACCAGTGTCAAGTCAGCAGAGGTTCCCCCGTGGGGAAGAGGGCAAGAAAAAGGAGAGTTGGTGAGAGTTGTCCACACAATGATGTATTAGCAAGTGCACATCCTTCAGCCAATCCAGACATATTCTTCCATGAGTTGCAGTTCTTTAATTGTTAATGTTTGTGAAGTCTACCCAGGATGTGACTATCTGGGTCTTTTTAAAATCCAGGACGCTTATGGCCTCTTTTAGAATTAGCCAACATTGCCAGCAAAAAGAACTCATAATTTCAGTTCTCCCCCAACCTTCTCCACACACACCCACGAAACAGTTAGATGAACTCAGGACTCATTTCAGCCTCCTCTGGACTTGCCAAGTCATCACACTTCACACCATCTGTTGCCTGATAAGCTCACTCCAACATCCCCAACTGGTGAAGGAGATCTTTGGCCTTAGCTTAAATTTTCCATTGATATTCTGCCCAGCCTGCGATGAAGCCTGATGTAGGATGAACAGTGTTCCAAGCCATAAAAATCCACACCAGCAAGGTATTTAGGGACCATGGTCCAAGGCTTCCTCTGCACTAACTTCACAGTATCTTTTAGTAGACATACCATTTAGTACATTAGCAGGCAACTGTCTAGATTTACTCTCCTTAGATTAGTCTCCGGGAGCAAAGCTTCTTGTCTCGGAGCACTCTGCTTCACTGGCTGGCTGTGGCAAGCTCCTGCCACATCAGCCAGCTATACAATCACAAGTAGCCTGCCTGAGGTCATGAGGCATGCTTTCCTTGTCTTTACTCATTCAGTACCATGGGTCTTACAATACCCAGCATTCTCTAGGTGGAGGACACATGTGTCTACTCTCACTGGTCAGCTTGGTGCCTTTCACCCAAAAGTCATCCTAAAGGTGAAGGTTCCATCAAATACTGGAAAGTCCTATTTGGCCACAGTGATGAGATACAGGACTGGTCCATGAAAAGCACAGAGAGTGCAATGTCATAGTAAATTATAATGTATGCATTCCAAAGTGTTGTATATGTACATGTGTGTATATGCATGTTCATGTGGGTATAGGGGGGGAGGTCAATCTTGGGCATCATTTCTTGGGAGCCATCTACTTTGTTCTTTTTGAGACAGGGTCTCTCATTGGCTTGGCATTCATTGAATAAGCTAGGCTGGCTGTCCAGCAAGCCTCAGGGCCCCTCTGTCTCTGTGTCCCTAGCACTAGGATGACAAGTGCATGTCACTATACCCAGCTATTTTTATGTGGGTTGTGGCTCTCAAACTCGGGTCTTCATGAGTGCATGGCAAGTACTTTACCAACTGAGCTATCATCCCAGTCCTATATTTCCAAATTTGAGCCTCGACCACCTAAGACTGTCCAACATCAACTTGAGAAGTGATTATTTACTGACTTAGACTCAAATCACCAAGATTTACCCTGACTTCATTAGTATTTGTAGTGGGGTCAGAGATTTCAGAACCGATCAAGAAAAAATATTTGGTTACATGATCATCGTGAATACTGACCTTTATTTGAATGTCATGTGACAACTTTCTTTATGTACGTGTGTGAGGGTATACAGATGTCTATTACAACATGAGGTTTCCTACACAACTGCATAGTCTCCCATACAGAGAAGCCAAAACCAAGGGCAATTGCTAAGTAGTCTGGGTATCTATTTAGAGCCACAAAACATAATGTGATCTCTGGACAAAGATTTCTAAAAAGCATTAGTGTCTAGGGCTTTCTTTTTTTTTTATAACCCCGGAGTTTATCTTATTTATGGCTGGTAGATATTGTGCACAAGTTTTTAGAGTATCCAAAACAAGTAGGTTATGAATTCTATCTTTACTTCAGCTACATTTTTGGCTGACTAAATAAGCAATAATTAAAAATGGCTCTGAGCTAATGGTACCATTAGAGGTGCTATGAAGATACAGACAACATAAAACTCACGTACAGAAGATATCTTTGAATTATATACACCCTCACTGGAAAAAATGTGTGCATTGCTGAAAGAGGGTGGCCAAAATTTTGACTCTAGGTACAGACAAAGAATGACTGATATTATAAAATGGATAGAAGAAAACTCTGTCTCCCTCTGGGAAGGAATAGAAAATCTTCTAACCACAGTACATATTGATATCCTGCAAGAAAAAATTCTCTGCCTCTAGAGGAAGGGCAGGTCATTATCCCTGGCTTAAAGTCCTATACCTATGCTAAGCAGTCTAGCACTAGGAAAACAATCTTGAACTCTGTTTCTCCCCAAATTGATAG
Source organism: Eospalax fontanierii (assembly GCA_035773235.1). Lineage (NCBI taxonomy): Eukaryota > Metazoa > Chordata > Mammalia > Rodentia > Spalacidae > Eospalax > Eospalax fontanierii. The sequence goes on along the minus strand of CM069542.1, from coordinate 52,002,385 downwards.
CAGCCCATCAGAAACTTTCTACCATGGATATAACAGGCACGAGCCTTGGCAAAGCTCTAAAGCTGAGACTTGCACACACTAAGAATGGAGTTAAGGCTGAGAATAGACTAGGTGAACAAAACACCCCCTTCACCTACCATGAGACAAGACTGGGTGATAAGCATGGGCACAAGAGCATGGAAAGAGAGTCATGCCTGGATTCAGATTGGCAAGGGTTCTTATAATCCAAAAGAAGGTGGAGAATACATAAAGTTCCCTGCTGTCTTGGCCTCTACTAAAACCACAAGGCAATCACTTGGTACCACAAACGTAGTTCAAGTCCTGACTACAGTAAGTCAATTCACAGCAGCAGTCTGACATATAAAAAGGTATGGCTGTGTCTAAGGGTAGATTCAGCTTACCTCAGTGTCTATGATACCATGTTCAGTATTCAATAATGTGCAACATAAAGTGAAGGCAGACAGCTCATTGTCAAGAGATAAAACAGATAATATAACAGGACTTAGAGATGAATCAAATGCTGGGATTATCCAGGAGGGAATTTAAAATAAGAATGATCAATATACTAAAAGTTTTAAGAGAAATGATGAAAACATGGACAATATCAAATATATGAGAAATTTAAGAAGAGACATGAAAAGGAATTAAACAAAATCATTATAAAGTCTCATACATGATGACACTGATGAGGAAGCCTGCTCAAGAGTATTACATCTACAGAACATACACTAAAATTAGAACGATTTACCAAAGAGTACTATGGCCCCTCCGTAAGGATGGCACTTTTTCAAAATCAGAAAGAAAAAAGGAAAATAAATATTTTTATGGATTTACCACTTACCTTGCCATGATTAATAAGAGAATTGGTGACTTAGAAAATAAGCCAGTGTAAGTTGTTTTGATATTTAAATTAAAACAAAAAGAGAAATAGATTTACAATATAAAGATCTCTACCAAGGGCTCTTGAATAATATGTGGCCTATGCACATGTAAATACAACTCTAGAGGAATAAAAGGATGGGACAGAAGAAATATTTGACAGACAATGACCTAAAATTTTCTAAAATGAATGGAAATTTTATGTGTGTGAGTGTATTGCCTGTATATATGTGACTGCACCTATGTCATCTAGTGCCCACATAGATCAGAAGAAGGCATTGGATCCTCTGGTACTGAAGTTATGGACAGTTGTTAGCTGCTGTGTGGGTGCTGGGAATCAAATCCATGGCCTCTGCAAGAATAGCTAGTGCTCTTAACTGCTAAGCATGTCTCCAGTCACTAAAATTAATGGAATATTTTAGAAGAAAGATTTAGATGCTCAGAGAAATCCAAACAAAATAACTATTAAACAAACAATATAGCTACTAAAAATGAAACATAATACCTAATTTCAAAACAAAGGCTAGAATTAACATATTACTTATAGTAGAAATTTATGCAGCTCCAAAAATAATGGAGTGACATTTTACAGTAATAAAAAAATCAATCTAGAATTCCATTCCCACAAAATATATCCTTCAAAAATGAATATAAACTACAAAACCTATTTGGCCAAACAAAATCTCAGGGAATTCTTGTCCAGAATATCTGATCTACATAAATGTTAAAGAAAATTCTTCAGTAAGAAGAATATAGGTCCAAGAACACTCTTAGAACTGTTTAACTCTTAGATATTCAGAACAGAAAAATGAGTCAAACATAAAAACACATATGCAGATTAAAGGAAAAAAATAACAGGGTGCACTATTTGTGGTATAAAAGTTTTGAGGGTTAATATCAGTACATCTTAAAATGTTATTTTGGTGTAATTAACACATTAACAATTAATAAATGAACAAGTGTATTAATAATTTGTTATTAATTAATAACACAAGTGTATTAATAATTTGTTATTAATTTCTGTGATTTAGTATTGGGTGGAGAAGAAATTGCCATATAAACTCTAGTCCACATTTTTGCCACAAGGCAACAGCTGATCACTTAGAGACCTGCGATGTACTAGCTACAGTGCTTCAATGATACTCATTTATTAATTTTAAATGTTTATTCTTGCTAGAAGAAAAATGAATAAGTCAAAATAGGAGTGCAATATTTTAACTGATCACTTAGGGCCCTAAAACATAAAATGGTAACTCTTGTATAAATAGAAACTTTTAAATGCCTTCTTAAAATAACAGACAGAGAATTCAGAAGTAAAATTAGCAGTACAAACTAAAAGAAACTACTGGCTTCTTGCTTTGTGCCACAAGCTTTTTAAAACCCTTATGTATATTAGCTTACTTTATTCTCATAACAGTTTTGATATGGGCACTGCTATAAGTGTTATGTACATGGGAAAAATGACACATGGAAAGTTTATGCCATACTTAAGTAACATGGCTATTCAATGATGGAGCTAGGATCCTAACTAAACCTAACCAGACTCATAGTTCAAATTTAAAAATGACTATCCTGCTACCATACCAAAAAGTATTAAGATGGATCTTATACAAACTCATATTAAAAGTAGATACTACAGAAGTAATCATGGGTCTCCAAAGAGATGTCATTACCCACTCTTCCCTAGGCTCAGGATCATTACTGAAGACAGGGCAGAAAGACTTTAAGAGCCAAAGATAGTGGATGACTACAGCAATGCCATGTTCTCTAGATACAACAGGAAAGCTGCACATATAACTGATCATAGCTGTGACGGTGTGCACAAGACCTGCACAAGATCAAGCCAGACAAAATCCTAGCATGGAGCAAGGAGGGTCAGGAAGCCCCAGGCCTAGGTGATGAGTTCTTGGCACCTGCTGCACAGGCATGAAAATCTGGATTCAGACCTCAAGCACTCACATGAAAACCAGGTAGAGTGGCTAATGGATCTGTAACACCAGCACTCAGCATACAGACACAGGAGGTCCCAGGGCTTGCTGCCCAGCATGTTAGCCTGTGTGTGAGATCCAGACACAGAGAGAGACCCTGTCTGAAAACAATTAAATTGGTAAATAAAGTTAGAGTATTACAGAGGAAGACACCCTATGTCAGCCTCTGGCCTCCATAAGTGCACACATGGACATGTACACAAGCACAAACAGATGCACACACATGTGTATACTACACACATGCACACACACAGAGTCTAAGCTATCATATTGCCTAGCCTTGTTTCCTTGGTAAGATTTATTCAAAGCTGAAAGACTGTTTAAAGGGAAGAGAATTAGTTATTTATTGTAAATAATAATAAACTATTATTTCTCTGTCTAATATAAGTTTGATGTAACCCATGACGTTGGCTTTGATTTTTGTAGCTATAAGCTGAACACCTAGAAATTTACCTGGTAAAGTAGAAGCTCCACACAGATGCACAGAATGTATGACTAAATTAGTAAATTAATAATGAATAGGAAAATGTTTGGTAATCCCAAAAAGAGGGAATGAGAATACACTGTGTGATTTTACTTCATAAAAATTTATATCCAATTTGCTTAAAGATTATTGCAACATGCCACAAGTCTCAAAGTCTAGATTTTAATTTTACATTTAACAGTCAAGTGTCTAAATTTAATTTCATCCATAGCTTTCCATTTCCATGAGCTAAGTATGAAGGCAAGGTCAATAAAGATTATTTGAGTTATACAGGAATTCTTCTTCAGCTTATAGAACTAATACACTGATCAGTCAAAGAAATAGCTCAATCATGAATTATATTTGAAATTTATTTTTAAAAAAGTAAGCAGACATAGGTTGACTTTTCCAGAAGCTGTTTCTTCTCTGATTAGTAGAGAAAGACGTTTTTTTAATTTAGAAAAGATGTCCCAAAAAATCTATGCAATAGCTCATAGAAGTGCAGTTCACCACAGGTGAAAACAGAGAGTAAGAACTACTCATTGTCAACAGAATGGGAGGGCAGCCTGGGCCTTAAAACGAGCTCAGTGTCATCAAGAGTAAGTTAGTGAGATCTTGTTTCAAAGTAAAAAGAGAGCTGGGAATTGTTTCAATGGTAAAGATTGGCCTAGCAGGTAGAAAGCCCTAGGTGCAATCCTAGTTTGCACCTATTATTCAGCCTTGAAAAGTAATGACACCTAATACAATACAATATAAATGAAAACCCAAGGACATAATGCTCCACAAAAGGACTCATTCACAAAAAGACACACTCTGCTTGCGTCTTTTCTCATTTCTGTGAGATGTATATCGTAGTCACATTCAGGGAGACAAAGGAGACTAGTGACTACTTGCTTGAGGGAAGGAATGAACAGGGGAATGCAGTTTAATAGGTGAAGAACTTCAGTTTTGCAAGACCAAAAGCCTTCTGGGGCTCTGTACTACCACACTGAACATTCTTTGCACTATTGAACTATACAAGTGCAGGTCAGTAACGAGGTACCTCTGTTATACATTTTACCGAAGTGGGTAAATGCAAGCTGCCACAAAACTCATTTATTCAAGGAAGTGCAAATGATTTTATGGGTTTGGTGAGCCAATTGCCCTATGGGGTGATTCCCAACTGCGGCCAATAGTAATCTGTCCCAGGGTAGATCATCTAGGTGCATGTTCTCTCCAGGCGCAGGGTGGAAGCTGGTGTCACGCCTGGCCATGTTCTCTCCAGGAGCAGGGTAGAAGCTGGTGTCACGCCTGGCCAGAGATGAACACTGGGTCCACAGAAGCCATTTCCTTATTTCTCATGACAGGAAGTTGTTTCCTTATTCCTCATGGCAGGTGGCCTGGCTAAGGCCCATCCTGCATTACAACATACAGGGAGGGAAGAGGAGAGAGGGAGGGAGAGAGGTAGGGAGAAGTGGAGGGGAGGAGTAGAGAGGGAGGGGAAAGGAAGAAAAAGAAAGGGGAAGGGAAAGGCAAATGAGTTGTGGATTTATGTGGTGTGTTATTGTAGTCTGGAATATTTGACAATTATAGCCATATTAGTGAAAAGAAATACCTCATACCACAGATCTACCCCATGTCTCATTGCTTCAGAACTCTCTAGGAAACTATTTAGACAATGAACTATCTACATAGAAACAGTCAGTTCTGGGTATTGGTGACAAGAAAGTGGCTCCTGTAAGCCCATCTTCATTCACCTGTGTGTGCCAAAGGCTTTAGATGCCCAAGTCTCTTTCATAAAATAGTGTTATATTTGCACAAGATGTGAGCACATTCTCTCACATATAAAGTCATCTCTAGATTGTACATGTCCACCTAACTACATAAATACTGCAGTCATTATACCATATTGTTTAAGAAAGAATGATTTTTAAAAAGTACATGTTCACTACAGATGCAATTTTTTTCCTGTATATCTGTTGTGTATTGAATCCATGGAGGCAGAACCCTCAGATATGGTAGGCTGACTGTATTACTTTAATAAAAAAAAATCATCCTCTCTTTATAAAGACTTCTGCTTTCCTTCTAGCAAAATACTGAGGTTGCACTAAAAATAATCCTGTCCACCAGTTTTAGATTAAGACCATCAAAAGCAACATTGCAGAGAATTACTGTAAATGTGTGTATAATGATTGTTCCAGTGTACCAGTAAATTACCATGGACAGAATCTGAAATACAGCTAAATGAAGAAATAAGTGACCTTTAGAAAAACAAAAGTCCAAAAGAGAAAGAAAGAAAGAAAGAAAGAAAGAAAGAAAGAAAGAAAGAAAGGAAGGAAGGAAGGAAGGAAGGAAGGAAGGAAAAGAAAAGGCAGCAAATTAAGGCAATTATTTGGGTGGTTTATAAGTAAATTTTCAAATAATCAAGGCTCCAATGATCAGACGATTCTATTTTCCTTCTTTGGTTTCCAAAGTACATATGGATCCTGACAGAATAGTTTTAAAAGTTCTTGTATTTCCTTGTCCTGGCATTTCTGGGATGAGAAAGCACAATGGAAATGCTTCCGGCCCCAGTGGCAAAGGATGTTTAACAGGGCTTAATCACAGACATAAAAACCTCCCTGAAAACAAAACGCATTGCTTACAATGACGTCTATGCCTGCCTGATGTTTGTTTCAGGTGGTGACTTCGTAGATGAAAAATGACTAATACGCAATGCCCAAAATAAATTTATATCTCTTCCATCCCCATTTCCCACACACACTTGTTGCAAGTGAATGGAAATAAAACCAAAACAATCCAGACTGCCAAATTCCATTGTGTAAATAGCAGTCATTTTAAGCCTAAGAGGACATCCCAGCCTCTCCCCACCTCTGGCCCTCCCTCTCACTAGCGCCCTTATTCTCTTATTATAGAGCACCTTCTCCTTGGACTCCTGCCCCAAAGAACTCAGACATGTCTTTAAGGGGTCTTTCATCCCCAACACTCATTTACTAAAGGTTATGCATGTATCTGTCTCCATGTTTCTGTGTCTCTGAGGAGAGAGAGAATACACAAACAGGGTGCCAAACACAGAAGGATTTAATAGATTCTCCACTTACCTTTCTGTGTTAAAGACCAACCAAGGGGCCTGACTCAGCCTCTAACTCGCAGTACCTAAGTATGTCCCTAGCTAACTCAGCCTAGAGTCATCTCTACACTGTCAAGCTGCCAATGTGGGGCAGAATCAGAAAGAGAGAGCTGAGGAAGACTCTTCACTATTTGGGTTGTAAGTGCCATGTATTTAGCAGTCAACAATCAGGTCAGCAAACAGAGAAAAGAATAATGTGCTGGTCAGTTTTTGTCAACTTGACACAACCTAGAATCTCCTGAGGAGAGGGAACCTCAGTTGAAGACTTGCTTCCACGAGACTTGTCTGTGGCCATGTCTGTGACCCAGCCCAGTGAGTGTGGCGCCATCCCCAGGCAGGTGGGCCTGAGAAGGATAAGTAAAATAGCCGTGCAAACCAGGGGAGCAAACCAATAAGCAGCCATCCTCCTCCAGTGGTGTCTGTTCCAGTTCTCACCTCCAGGTTCCTGCCTGGAGTTCCTGCCCTGACTTCCCTCAGTGATGGACTGTGACCTGGGACTTAGAAGATGAAGTAAATCCTTTCCTTCCAAAGTTGGGTTTTATCATGGTATCTGAAAATAACTTGAAAAATGGTAACAGAAAAATAACTTGAACAAATTAAAAAACTGGTATTTTCTCTCATATTGCCTTCCTTGATTATTTCCAGAAAAGAACGGTGAGAAATGGAGGAATTAAAGCGGAGAAGAGCAGGACTGTAGAAATGGAGGGATTAAAGAGGAGAAGAGCAGGACTGTAGAAATGGAGGGATTAAAGAGGAGAAGAGCAGGACTGTAGAAATGGAGGGATTAAAGAGGAGAAGAGCAGAACTGTAGAAGTGGCTCAGAATATGTGTACTGCTCTTGCAGAGGAACCATGTTTGGTTCCCAGAACACGTGCTGGGCACCTGATAACCAACTTAAACTCCAGGTCCAGGAGACTGACACACTCTCTAGATCTTCAAAGGCACATATGCACATATGCACACAGGCTCATATGCACATATCCACAAAAGACACACGTATATACACATAATTAAAAATAGAAATCTGATTTTTTAAAAGAGGAAAAAGAATAAATGAAGAATCGAAGATCTAGATGACTTTCTTTTAAAAGTATTTCTATTGAGTTTTTGTGCATTTCAAATAATAGTTCTTAACCAAAGTTAGACCCCCTTCCCCATCCATGTTTCTCCATAGTTGCCCCACTAGACCTTATGCATTCTGTCATATATGTTAAGTTCAATCCAGACAAGCATTTGTACCCAGATGTCCTTCAGTGTAAGTTCATCCACTGAGAGTCAGCCTATCTAGAGATCTTAAAGAAGACCGACTCTCTCTCACCCAGCAGTAATCAGTTGCCAAAAGTTCCCAGGCTAGGGCCAGAGTCTGCCACCCATTTCTTCAGCTCCATGCTGGGCCCTTGTCTAATTGAGTTGGCATGGGTTTTGTGCACACGGGCACCAATACTACAACTCCACGTGAATGAGCTTCCAGTGGCCTGAAAGTCTCTGTCTCTTTATGTTCATGGATCAATTCTGGCTCTTAAAATCTTTCTGACCCCCTCTTCTACACTGGTCCCCTAGGTGGGTGAGGTTATTCTATCTAGGGACACACATTCTACAGTCTTTTATTCTCTAAAATTTAGTCAGTTGAGGTCTTCTACATGCATCTCACTCTGTTGTATAACAAAGCTTCTCAGTGAGAGCGGAGGGATGCGCCAATGCCCACTCCATCCCCTGCACTGCTGTGTTCCATGAGCCTTTAGTGCAGATTCCACTGTAGATGTGTCACCTAGTGCTGGGCATCTCTCAGATATATATTCTCTGTGTGTGATCAGTTGTGGAACTCTGTTATAGACTTCATCTGTTGGAAAAAGAAGCTTCTTTGATGAGTGGTGTATACTATACACACTTGTCTGTAAACATATTGTAAGAAATTGCATTTGTCTGTAGATATGACAGAGGTAGTGTTTCCTCTAGGATCTGTGGTCTCTCCAGCCATGTGTATTTGGCCATATTTACAGTGCCCCCATGAGTTACCTTCCACTGAGAGGCCCTTAAGTCCAGTTATATCGCTGTTGATTGCCCTCGAGATAACAATACCACTATTGCACAAATAGATAGTTTGCTGTGCCAGCCATGGCTATTAGGCACTAAAGCTGGCTTGCATAGTATCCTCTAGAACCATGAGAGCTGATCTTCAGGGAGAAGGCTTCCAGGTTAGTTCCAGCACCGCTGTTTCAAGTCCTGTGCCTGAAGTATGTTGTCTTCAGCAATAGTGTCTTATATTCAAGTTCTGGGAGATAACTAAGGGTTCCAGAAATAACCTGTGTTATTTTGAGAGTCTCTTGGACTATTCTGGCCAACAACTTGAAGGGAAGTCTCCCCTGACTGACACCTTGCTCCTTGCCATACAACCTCCCGGTATACACATACACTAATGTTCAGACACCTCCGGGTACACGCGTGTACTAACGTTCAGACGCTGTTCGTGTACTTCTCAGTAACTTCCAAGTCAGAGCACAAGTTCAGATTTATATTGTGATTGTAGGTTAGTAAAAGTCTTCTATCCAGAGTATGTCTGTACTGTACAAGTCATTACCACATCCTTATTTGGAAGTTCAAATAGTTTTTGGAATGAAACACAGAATCATATCAAACATACATTTTGCTATTTTCACTGCACAAACATAAAAATGTTTCTGGATATATGCTGATAAGAAATGTCTATTAGGAGTTTCATACAAATAATCAGAAATAAGTAGGATTAGCTTCCAGTGAGCAGACCCTAGAAAATCAGAATATTCTCCCTCTAGAAAGCACAAAGTTAATTTCCAGGTGATAATTCATTAAGAAGGGTCACCAAACAAAGCCTATGAGGCCAGGAGGTGACGCACTGGGAAAAATGACAGGATCTGCAGTGTAAGGAGTTTGGGACAGGAGACATGTATTTACATGTGTGTTTTCATCCACTTAGAGGTGAAACTACACTCTTCTAGTCCAGAAATTAGTCTCCATAGAGCTAGAAAACTTGGATTTTAGTTCCTGGGATTGTAGAATTTAAATTTATATCTATATCTATTCTTGGGACTACTCTGGTCAACATATTCAAATGTGGTCTGTTGTTTATTTTGGTTAAGCATTGTAACATAAAGATTACCATCCAAAGGCTTGAGAGCTAGCTCATTTGGTAAAGTGCTTGCCATACAAACAAAAGGATGTACGTTCAGCTCCTGGAACCCATTGAAAATAGCAACATGTAATAGTGTGGACCTGTAATCTGAACACTGGGAATTGGAGACATGCAGATTCCTAGCCAGCGAGAGACTCTGTCTGGAAACAGATAAATAAATAAATAAATAAATAAATAGTGGCTAGCATTCTGAAGAATAAAATCTGATGTTGACCTCTTGTCTGTACACACATATGCGTGCACACACACACACAAACATCTTTACCTGCACTTACACAAACACCTCACAAGTACATACAGACAGAAAGGACAGATTACAATGATAACTATGCTATATGCCATTGCATATATGTCATGGAATAATTTTAAACACATTCATCCGGTTGTAAAACCGATCTCCAGAACAGTTTTATCTTGAAACATTGAGTCTCTGTTTCTCCCTTCCTTCCATGCATGTAAGAAGTCTGTAACTTTATTTAGACCACTTTGCATGCCTCACACAAATATAATCACATAGTCTTTATATTTTTGTCAATGGCTCTTCCCACTCAGTCTAATATAACAAGCTTCATCCATGATGTAGCATGAATCAGATCTTAGTTTCTGAGGCATATTTTTATTTCTATTTATTTCTATTAAAATATTTTATTTATTATTATTATTTTATTTTATGTGTATGAGTGTTATACCTACATACATGTAAGCGTATACATGTCATGCAATGCCCACAGTGGTCAGAAGAGGGTATTGGATCTCCTGGAACTGGAGTTACAGATGATTGCTAGCCACCGTGAGCATGCTGGGAACCGAATTCAAGTCCTCTGCAAGAGCAAGTGCTCTAAACTGCTGAGCCACCTCTCCAGGCTCTGAATAATATTTCATTCTATGCATTAAGACGCATTTCTGTTTATCTGCCAATATACATTTGATTGGCTTCTATCTTTCAACTCTTGTGGATAACACAGCTGTAAAATGAGTCTACAAACATCTTTTCAAGTCCCTGCTTTTAATCACTCTGTGTATATATGAGAAATGGGATTGCTGGATCTGGCACTGCTATTTTCCATTTCACATTCCCACTAACAGTGCGCAAACATCCCCACTTTCCACACCCTTTCTAATACTTCTTGTTTTCTGGGTTTTGTTTAGTTGTTTTCTGTCTTGTTGTGTTTTGATGATAGCTTTCCTAATGTGTACGAAACAACATCTCATTGGGATCCCATTCTTTTTTAAAAATAGACTTTCCCGAAAGCTTTCTATTCTTCAAAAGACATTTAAGAGGACACAGGAGTGTCCAATAAAAGATGAGTAGATATACAAATTATTTGTAAGAAAACACATCCCGTCATGTAATATGTTTTGAACAGATGATGGAAACAAGATCTAACTTCTCCTAAGATCCTGATGCTATGTCTAGGATGCTGGGCCATTAAGACTAACTTTACAATGCAAGGACATGAATGGTGAAACCTGACTGGCTGGGATTAGTGGTCACTATTGAGTGACACTAATAGTGGCAGAGCAATAGGTGGCAGCAGGTAAGACATAAATGGTGAAGGCAGAAGTTCCAACTCATCTTTCACTTTTTTCCCTCTAAGCACTCTGCATCTGATAAAACTGAAAACACATTTAGCCCTGAGAAACAGCCCCCACCTCATTTTTAAAACATGTGTGTGTCTCAAAAGAATGATTCCATATGTTTCTGATTCATTTACAATTAATTCATCTAAACATTATTTTGATGTCCAAGAAGCTTTATTAAGTCTCGCTCATGAGTTTTTTTTCTTAGAAACAGGAAATCATGCCTTGCCAAAAGCCAAACTCAAAACACACTGAAGGATTTTAAGCTGAGTTTGAAACACTGGGACTTCATCATCTGAGCAACTGCCAAGCTTGGACAAGAAAATCCATCACTTTAGCCCTACATTCAAGCCAAGCCCAGATTTAACAGGAGATAGTCTCTGGCTCTTGAGATACCCAGCATGACATGAGCCCTTTTTGTATGATCACCACAGAATTGCAGGTGAGCAACAAAACAGAATGAAATAAGGGAAAATCAACACTTTTTTTTTCAGGTTTACACTACTAAGACTGTGAGTTTAAAAAAATGTCTGTGGGCAGTCCACCCACATATAATGCCCTGATTACTCATTCAACTACTCTGTCCTATCTTTTTGATAGTTATTTCAAATAAAAAGGCTTATCACCTGGTAACTCTTGACACAAGAGTCCTAGTTGTTCTTTTCTACATGATCCCTCCATATACCAAAACTCTCTTACCTGGTAACTCTTGACACAAGAGTCCTAGTTGTTCTTTTCCACATGATCCCTCCATATACCAAAACTCTCTTTCACAGAAGTCAATACTATTCAGACTTCTGTGCTCCAAGCATCACCATTCAGCCATCTGTAGTAATCTGTTTCTCTTCCACTTGAACTCTTTCAGTGATATCACCACACATCAATCCACTTCAAATGCTCCAATATGAACAAAAAGGCCAGCTCTCTTCAGTTCTTATCCACGTTCAGATCTTCAGGTCCTACCTTATACCACCTCATGTTATCCTGCATATCTGAATCCCACTGGCCTTCCAACCTCTTGAATTTTGTTTCCTCCCTTAATGCTTTATATCAATCTCTTTCTGAGAATCTAGAGCACTTATTTCAGTGTATGTGATCATTGGTCATATATTAATCATAATACCTCTTTTACTATGTCCTGTGAATGTTAAAAAGTGAACTAACTTGAATTACATTATCTTTAAAAATTATATTGCAGGGACTGTGGAGATAGTTGGGTTGGAAGAGTGATTGCCTTGCATGCATGGGGCCCTAGATTCAATCTCTCAACATTATAAATAAAGAAATAAATAACTAAATAATAAATAAATCACACACATACCTACATTATTGCCAACATTTTGTATGCTTAAGCAAGCTCTAATAGGTGAAGATGTTTTAAGATAAGATAAAATTGAGTGCATTTTCAAATCCCACATTTAATAAGAGATATAAAATGTTTTCTATAAATACACACATGGCTCTTAGTTTTATAATTCTGGAAGCTATGATACAGTGCTAGGGGACTTTCTAGTGAGACTAAATGTGATGATAGCATACTTGATGCAAATAGAAGAATCAAGGTAAAAGTCTCCTAAACTCAGATTAGTCTGGTATATTTCCAAGTTGCCTTCACATCAATTGCAAATATAAGAAGTAAAAAAGACAAAAATGAAAATATTCTTTTCATCTTAATTCATATTAACAAAAAGCAGTGGTTAACGATAAGGAAATGCAAAGCTTTGAAAGAATGTGATCTCATGAATCAGGATTTTGAGATACTAGAAGGAAAAAGTCTAAAGAGAAAGAAAGCAGAAAAAAGTAATGAAACTAGTGAAAAAATACAGATCTAATCAACTTAAAGGGTAAAGTGCTTCCTTTGACCCACGGTTTCTGAGCTTCCAGGCTGTGGTTGCTTGCTCTGGTGCGAAGGAGTTGGACTGAGGTAGCACACCATGGTGGAGATGTGCATGGGAGAACAAAGCTGCTTGTGTCACGGGAGGCAGGAAACAGAGAGGAAGAGACCAGGGACAAGACATGCCCTTCAAAGATATGCCTCTAGTGACCCACTTCCTCAACTAGACCCCACCTCCTAATAGTTTGTTCAGCTATGAACTCATCAATGGGTTATCGACATGTGAGTCAGAACCTTCATGACATAATCACCTGTCAAAAATCCATCAGTTGGCAACCAACTGGAAAGCCACAAGCAGAGGCCTTCAAGGACATTTTTAGATTCAACTATGTCAGAAATTATTGTAGGAAACTTTACTGTAAACTGAGATTATCACCAGGACATGGTAGGAGGATCCAAAAGAGGCTGGAGATGTTTGGTTTCTTCATACCTCTATCTGGAAAAGGAAAAGATCTTCCTGTTACTGAGGAGCAGGAAAGCCCACATATTCTGAGTATTCTTCAAGCCAGAATGAGCCAGGAAAATGAGTCCTGCCTTGAAAATGTCGAAATCATTTAAACCATTCCCCTAGCATCAGATGAAAGAGCTCAGCCTCAAGGTATCTTTTGTCATCAGTCTGCTTGCCAGTTACAAGAGCAAAACTCACCCTTGCCTGGAATCCTTCCTACTAACTGACTGGAACAAGAGAAGTCCGAGAATCTGGAATCAGAAGACTCCTTTGTGAGCCACAAATTGTGAGCCCAGAATAGAGAAAGTCCAACCTAGATTTTCAGAGATAAATTTCCAATCAATATAAAGCAGCATATTTCAACAAGAATTTACACTAGATTGAAGTCAGATTACAAAACAATGTGCTCTAACTTGATAGGAAGAGATCAAGGTATCAGAAAAGCCCTCTGTAATCCAGCTCTTGAACGGGTAGTATATAATCAGTTCTCATTTTCTAAATGTCAGAATTATGAAGCTTTCCTATTCCAAATGATAAGTATTAGGCACTTAGATTCAATATTAAAGGGATTTGGTTGGTTCGTCTTATGCTTTTAAATTTGTAATGTGCTGCTGAATAATTGATTTAAGTTTTCAAACCCTATAAGATTAAAATTTTAAAAGTTTTTGAGATACATTCAAAGAAAGTCTGAATTAATAGGTTACACAATCTCATGCATTTGAGACTATTTGTCAGAGAACTAAAATGCATGTTAAAAATACAGTCTAACTGGTGTATACATAGGTCAAAGTGCATCAAACCAGATAATTGAAATATACGCACATTATGTAAGTTATGACTCAGTGAAGTTGTTTTTAAAGATTAAATCATTGTGTAATAGATTTCCATTGGCTATCGTTACAGAGCTTCTCATAACTCATTCATTGAACACCGAATATTCAGTATCTTTTTGTTTTGTATGTCCCCCAAAATAAAGTCTAGCACACCTTTTGAAAGTCTTAATTACGTTTATAGATGGCATTCAAAAGGAACTACTACTTTAGGAAGTAGCTCCTAAAGTTTGCTAAATATAGTGAAATAAAGCCTGACACCATCAAGATGCTGACAAAGGAAGTAGTGGCCCTGGTCCTTCCTTCCTTCCACAGAGACTGGGTAATAGAGATTAATTTCCTTTGGGAAAAAATACAGATACCAGTTAAACCAGGGTTCCCAAAGCACAGGCATACTGAATCCACCTCAGAAACACTGCTAGGAAAATTCATGGTGCTCACTTACGATAATCTCTAACTCACCACAATTCAGTGGGATTGGAAGCTCTCTAGTCTCAAAAGAGTGAACCATAAATCTCACAAACTTTGTGTTTACATGAACAAGACCAGAGAAAATGCATTCATAGAGAAGACTGGAGAAAACACATATATTCTCAAGCCAGGCTGACTGGTGAAAGTCTTCCTTAAATGAAACCAGTATATAAACACAGAGAGATAACCATGTTTTAGAGTGTATACATTGAGACTACAGAGATGGCTCAAGGGTCATAAGAGCACTAGCTGGTCTTCCCAAGGACCTGGGTTCAATTTCCAGCACCCACATGACAGTAAACAACCTGGAACTCCAGTTCTAGGGGATCTGATGCCCTCTTCTGATCTCTGTGGGCTTTTCACAACACAGGTACACTTATATACATACAGGCAAAACACTCATAAAATAAAAACAAATAATAAATAAATAAGTAAAAATTATACTGTGTGCATCCCAACACAGTTTCTGGACAAAAGAAAATCAAAGAAATATCCCATTCAAAGGAATAAAAATACATCTCCAAAGTCATCCCTAACAAACAGAGATGTACGAGTTATCTAGCAAAGAATTCAAATTAACCATCATAAAGATGCTCAGTGAGCTCAGGGAAATAATGCATGCACAAAATGAAAATATAAACTGATTTGAAAAAGAAGCAAATTTTGGAGCTAAAGAACACAAAAACTGAACGATCAGGGTTTAACAGGAGACTTAGTCAAGCAGAAGACAGAATCAGAGAACTCAGAAAGACGGCATTCACTTATCAGTCCTCAGAAAAGTGCAGAGAAAAAAGGAAGAACAAAGGAAGCACAAGGGTGGCACTGAGCATCCTCAAGCCAGTGCATTGTGATCGCAAAAGAAGGGACAAAGGAAGGGACGGAAAGTTTATTTGAAGAAATAATTTCCCCAAGTTTCTCAAACCTAAGCAAGAAATGCACATTTACATGCAAGAAACTCAGGGGACTCCAGCAAGACTGAAGCAAGAGTCCGCCAGAGCACACATTCTAAGAGAAATGCCAATAAGCAAAGGAATAATATGAAAATAGTCAAAGGAAAGCAACTCTTGTGCATGAAAAAGACCTGCATAAAAATATCAGCCAGTCTCTCAGTAGAAGCTTTGCAGAAAGGAATGAGGTGATAAGCTTAAAACGCTGAGCCAGAGTGGTGGGTCATCTCTGTCATCCAAAACTGATGACAGGATATTAATCACTATTGGACCAACCTTTCACGAAATTGTAAAGGGTATCTTTCAATCTGAAATGAAAAAGATTCAAAGCAAGTGACAATATAAAAACTAACACAAGTGCCGAGATAATAAATACAGAGTGTGGGAGAATGATAACCATGAAGCATGTCAGTTTAAATTTTAGTATATAGGTTAAGATTATAGAATATATCAATAATTATAAACTATTAATATAAAATATGTTAAATTGATACATAATACAAAAATGCAGTTTGTGACACAAGGCAAGGCAGAGTCGGTGAAAGTAAAAGCACAGGAAGTTTGTTACCAGCTTAAAAGTAAAATATGATAAGATACATTATCCTCGCCTCATGATGGTCACACATAAAAAATCATAGTAAACACACAAAAAAAATGAGAATGGTAGTAAAAGATGTCAAGATCCACTCACAAAATGAAACTAAAATGAAGCATTAAGAAGAAAAAAAATCAGCAAGAAGACAGAGACAAGAAATTCATCTGTCTGTCTGTAATTTTGTTTAATGTAAATTAAGTTCCAAATTTAAAACAGAACCACAAAGCAGATTGAAAATAAGATCAACCTTGCCTATAAACACCTGACTTTAGATGTAAGGGTGCTTATAGTCTGCTATGGCTTATCTTCATGGCCAACTTGATGGATTTGCAATCACCTAGGGGACGGACTTCTGGACTTGTTATTGAGAGCATTTCCAGAAAGGAGGAGAGACTTACTCCCAATCTGGGCAGCACAATCCCGTGGGTTGGCATCCTTGGACTAAAGAGAAAGGGGAACATGACCTGGGCTTTCATTTCTCCCTCCATCCTGACCTTGGACACAATATGACTAGCTGCCTCAAGCTCATACCACCATCTTCCCAGCCAAGGACTGTACCCTTAAACTGTGAGTAAAAATGAATTCTTAAACTTTCCTTAAGTTCTTTTGTCGGGTATTTTGTCATAATATGAAGAAAAATAATTCATAGACTAATGTGAAAACGTGCAAAAGGCTCAGCTATGAAAGTAGTAACCAAACATGACCTCTAGTCATAGTCAAACCAATTGCATTTGGACTCACCATGGAAACACACCTCCGGCTATACTATGAGGGTGCTTTCACCTTGAGTTTAGGTAGTACAGTCCTATGGGTTGGACTCAAACTGAATAAAACGCAGGAAGCAAGCAGAGCCTCAGCATGTATCCTTTTCAACCGCTTCATACTTGTGTTGCCATGATTCAGCCCACCATGATGGATGGTATCCCCTCAAACTGTGAGTCTAAACCACCACTTCCCTAAGCTGCTCTTGTCAGATATTCTGTCTCAGCAATAGGAAACGTAATTTATGTACTGAGACAGTAGAAATAGTTCTGTGTATATTAGACAAAACAAAGTACAAAACAATAAGCATTATAAAAGACATGAACATACTTTATACTATGATCATTGGTTTAGTCCACTATGAAGATAGAATAGTATGAATGTGTATGTGACCATCATCAGGGAATTGAACTACAGAAAACAAACATGAACAGAGCCAACGTGAGAAATAGTAGCAGATTTTAATACATTCAGACAGATGATATGCAAGAAAACAGAATTTTAATGATACTGAAAGCCAAACAGACTTAATAGACATATAGAGAACACTCCAGCAAACAGCAGCAAAATACAAACTCCTCCTAAGTACACTCAGAACATTCTCTATGATAAATCACAACTTAGACAAAACAAGTCTTAACAAATTTAAGATTGAGATCATACCAAGTACCTTTTCTACCCCCATGGACTGTGAGTAAAAATCAAAGCAGAGGGAATGATGGAAAAGTCTCAAATATGTGGAAACTAAACAACATTCTCTCAAACAACCAGTAGTTTGAGAAAAATCAAAGGGAAATTAGAAAATATCCTGAAATAGATGAAAATGAAGACACGACATTCCCCAGCTGTGGATGCGGCAAAGGCAGCTTAAGAAGAAAGTCCAGAGTGGCAAATGGCTGCATTATAAATGAAGAAAGATTTCAAATCAGCATCTTCTTCTTCACCGCAAAGAACTAAGAAAAAGAGTGCCAAATAAATCTAAAGTCAGCAGATGAAGGAAGTAACACAGACTAGCATAGAAATAAATGATGGGCAACGGAAGACAATAGAAAGTCACAAACAGTAAGAATTATGTTTTAAAAACACAAAACTGACAAATGCTTAGTGACAGTTAATAAGGCTTGAATAAAACCAAACAACAAAACTTCACATGAAATGAGAAATGAAGAGGAATGTTGTAACTGATACAACAAAAAATTAAAAGGATTGTAAGAAATAGAATGAAGATTTGCACATTGGTTACCAGGGGGCAGGTGGGGAAGTGGGGAGCGGTTGGCTGGGAGGGGAGGAGGTTCAGACATGCGGGGGGCTTGGTGTGGGAAGAGGGAGTACAGGAGAGGAGGAGGGATGGGAGGCAGGGTTGGGGGGGAGGGGATAATGAGGGTGCTTAGCCTGAGGAGGGAGGCTGGATGGGGGAGAGGAGTAGAGATGAATGGATCTTGGGGGACTAGGGAAGCCAAAGGGAAATGTGTTGCCTTTGAAATCCCCTCAGAAATGCACATATAATGCATTAGTCTAAACATCAGTGTCTCTGTATACCTGGGGGCTGTACGGCAAGAAACACAGTGCCAGACAGGAGAGACCTCCCTCTGAGTGGTTGGTGAGAGCAATCCAAGAGACTCCCAAAATAACTATTGCCAGAACTCTTGGTTATCTCCCAGAACTGGAAGATAATACTCTATTGCTGAAGACAGTACATGCTTCAGACACAGGACTTGGAGCAATGGAACAGGAAATGACCTGGAAGCATTCTAACAGAAGTTCAGCTCTGATAGTTCTAGAGGATACTATGCATGCTGCTAAGGGAGAAAATCAGTCTGTGGTCTAAACCCGCCCTAAAGCCTAATAAGCATAATGACTAATACAACAAACTACCCCTGTTGTTGCAGTAATCGCACTGCTATCTAGCGGGTAAATCAATAGCTATCTACTTGGACTTAAAGCCCTCTCGATGGGAGTGAATTCAGGGATGGCACTGTAAACACAGTCGAATACACATTGCTGCAGAAGTTATAGGTCCTAGAGAAAGCCCTATCTTTGTTCTATCTTTAGACAAATAAAATTTCTTAACATATAAAGATCTAAATAAGGATCTTTAGATTTACAGACAGGTATACCATACACCACTCATCAAAGATGCTTCTTTTTGCAACAGATGGAGGCTACTGCCAAATCCCACAATTGGTAGGACACAGGGAATACACATCTGAGAGATCCCCAGTCCTAGGTGACGTATTTACAGTTGAACTCCTACCACTAAGGCTCATGGAACATAGAGGAACAGGAGGTAGACAGAAAACTAGTGCATCTCTCAACTCTTACCAGTGAAGCTTCCTTCTACAACAGAGTGCAATACACACAGAAGGCCACAATACCAGCTTGCAAAACACTACAGACTGTGTGTTCCTGGAGAGGACTATTATATTAAACCTCTCCCACCATGGCTCGGGGACCATTGTGGAAGGTGGGGGAGGGGAGGCAGAGTTTGTACGAGCTAGGAGTGGTTCATGAACACAGGGAAGAAGAGGCTTTCAGACCACTGGAAACTTGCACATGTGAACTTGGGGAAATGATGGCATCAAGCACAAGACCCATGCCAGCTCAATCAGACAAGGGCCCAGAATGTAATGAGGTAAACAGGTGTCAAGCTGGCCCTAGTCTGGGAACTACTGGAGGCAGGTTACTACTGAATGAGGGAGAGCAGGCCTTCTATGAATTCTAGATAGGATGACTAGACTTCAGTGGATGAATTTGCACAAAAGGATATCTGAGTTCAAATGCTTGACTAAATAACACTTAACATTTATGGTGGAATACATGAGGTCCTATTGAAGGGGTAAGGAAGTGTGGATTGGGGAGGGGGCATTAAATTTGATTAAGAACTGTTGCAAGAAATGTACAAAAGTTCAATAAATATTAAAAAACATAAAAGTGCTAAAATATCTCTCTCATTTTTGCAGAAGACAAAATCAGAATACAGAAATCAGTTTTGTTTATTTGAATTAATTAATAATACATGAAGGAAATATAGAAAACAATCTGATTAATAATGACTCTAAGATGAATATAATACTTACTAATAGATTTGAACAAGGAATGAAAGACTTGTACATTCAAAGCTATGAAACATTACTAAGGCAGATACAAAGAAATGGAGAGATAAACTGTTTTCATGGGTTAGAAGACTTCATTTTGTTAAAATGTCCATCTGATCCAAAGTCTTTCTTTGTAAATGTTTTATTGATTTTTCTGTTTCTCATATAGAATATCTCAATTAGTCTCAATCATCTTTATCCTACCTCATTCATTGCCAGTTCCCATGTCCCCCGCTAGAATTTATGTATTCTGTCATTTGTGTTAAGACCTATCAAGTTAATATCCCCAGAGGTTCCTCAGTGCAAGTTCATCCACTGAGGTCTCTAGTCAGCCTATCCAGAGTCCCTCCCTTTAAGAAGATTGATTCCTCCTCACCCAGCAGTAATCAGCTGCCAATAGTTCTTTCGTTAAGATTGAGGACTGCAACCCATTTCTACAGATCTGTACTGGCTTTTTGTCTGCTTGAGTTTTCATGGGCCTTGTGCATGCTGACATCATTGCTGTAAGTTCACATGAGCAAGGTCCCAGTCGCTTGTAGAACTCTATTTCTATTTCTATCTCCTCCATGGCTCTCACAATCTTTCCAATCCCCTCCTCTGCAATTGTCCCTGAATCTTGGGTGGATAAAGTTTAATGTAGGAGTTCTGTCTAGGACCCACACTCTGCCAAGTCTTGTTCTCTACACTTTGACCATTTGTGACTTTTTGTGTTCTTGGCCCTCTGCATGGGGGAACTTCATTGATGAGAAGTAAGAGATTCATTAGTGTTCTCTTTACCCCTTGGTCTATGTTCTGTAAGTCTTAGGTATAGAGGTTTCATAGTAGATGTGCCACTTAGGCTTGGGCAATTCACAGACAATATCTGTGTTTGACTAGTTTTGATACTCTGTCTCTGTCTGGTGCAAAAATAGTTTCTTTAATGAGTGATGGCTGGGATGCTTGTCTTTAAACATATGGATACATATTTTGCACATATTAAGAAACTCTATTACTCTAGAGATGTTACAGTGTTGGGGTTTTCTCTAAGATCTATGACCACCATGTTTACAGTACCACATATAACTTTCCTCCTATTGAGTGGGCTTTAAGTCCAACCAGGTAGCTGTCAATTGCCCCCAAGATAAAAGTGCCACTACGCCACTACTGCACCAATGTCGTTTGCTGTGTCAGTCACTGATGTGGTTATTTGACCTTGAATCTGGGGCTGGACATCAATTGGTGTTCTCCCTTGGTTGCCTGCATAGTGCTCTCCAGAGTTATGAGAGCTAGCCTTTAGGGTAAGAGACTTTCAGGCCAGTTCCAACTTCATTGTTCCAAATATTGTGTCCAAAGTATGTCCTGTCTTCAGCAATAGCATCTTACCTTAAGGTTCTGGGAAGTAGTCAAGGGTTGCAGAAACAGTCTGTATAATTTTGGGAGTCTCTAGGACTACTCTGGCCAACACCTCAAAGTAAGGTTTCTCCTGTCTGGCACTGTTTCTTGCTATATAGCCTTCAGCTATGTGCATGGACTCATATAGAGATATTGTATGTAATTTGTCAGTAGGTTGTTGGACTAATATGATTCCGTCTGTCTTTTTTATACTAACTAGGCATTATTTATCTCTCCTCTTGCTCTCTGTCTAGTCCTCTCTCTGATCCCTCCCCATTTAAAGTATCTCTATCATCTCCATTTCTCTCTTGATAATACCAGTCTCCTATGATCCCACCTCTCTTGAGTTCTTTCTTTCCCTTTACTCCCAAAGCTCCTTGAATAACCCTTCCTCCTCCCCTCCTATTTAAATGCCCACATTTTAACCAATTCTCCCTTAGTGACACTTGTCTCCTATTGTCCTTGTCTCTCGTATTTCTTATTTCCACTTGCTTTCCTGGTTCCTTTCCATTTTCCTGGTTCCTGCAGTTACATTAGGATACATACTCACATACTCACATATAAGGATTTGGTGCTGTGAGGGAGAACATCCATTGTTTATTTTTCTGAGCCTGTGTTACTTAACTTAGTATAAGTTTTTAGTTCCATCCATTAACAAATTCAATATAATTCCACTCAATATCCCAATGGTATTTTTTCAGATATAGAAAAAATAATCATAACATTCATATGGAATCATAATGTATCCCCAATAACCAAAAAACTCACAGGAAATGAAGCTACAGACAACACACTTCCTGACTTTAAACATATTACACAGTCGAGTAATCATTCACAACAAAATAGAGAGCTCAGAAGTCAACCTGTGTACATTCAGCTGATCCTTGGCCATGGCACCCAAAAATATGCACTAGAGAAAGGATAGCCTCTTCAACTAAAGGGATGTGCACATGTAAAAGAAGTAAATTGAGCTCTTAAGATAGAGTCCACAAACATCAAACTTAAACTGACAAAAGATAAATACAAGACATGAAACTATAAAACTCCAAGAACATATCTGAGTGAAACTTCATAGTGTTGGTCTTGGAGATGGTGTCTTGGACATGACACCAACAGTTCAGGCAAAAAATGCAAAGATAAATGCACAGGACTATAGCAGAAACTAAAAAGTGTTTGAAGAGAAGAAATCAGTCAACCAAGTGCAAAGACAGCCTCCATAAAGGGATGAGATTGCTTTAGAGCCTACACATTAATATCTAAACTACTCTGAATACTCAACAGCAAAAAATAAAATCATCAAGTAAAACCTCATAAAGGACTCAAATAAACATCTCTCCAAAGAAAACATGCAAGAGGCCAGTAGGTGCATGAAAGGCCAATATCATGCACTAGTCATCAGGTGAAGAGAAATTTAAAACCACAGTGATGTGATGTCTCACACATGCTAGGAAGGCTACTGTAGTAACAGGCGGAAAACAATCAAATATGAAATGCTTGTACATTGTTAGTGGGAATGTAAACATGCTGTTGCTATGGAGAACACTCAAGATTGAAAAGTAGGAACTAACATCTCATTCGATAGCCCCACTTCTGAGAATTATCTGAAAGAGTTCAAGAGCAACATCTAAAAGAAACAGCTGTCCTCTGGTGCTCACTCATCATTAACTATCATCCACTTCTATAGACTATTGGAGATAGTAGAATTCATCAAAGCTGAACAGAGTGGTGGTTGCCAGGGACTGGTGTCTGAGAATGGGAAATTGTGGTCCAATTGGTATATGGTGTAGATCATGGGAAAAAACATTTCTAGAACTATGCTGTGCTATGGTATGGACACAGTTGACAATACCATATTCTACACTTAAATTCACTGAGGGTAAATTTCATGCTCTGTGCTTTCCCTGCAAGTTACAAAGAGAGTAATTTTACAAGTTGAGATAAAAGATAAAATAAGAGAGTATTCTAAACTTACAGGGTTGGCGGGGGTGCTGAGATGACTTAGCAGGTAAAGCACTTTCTGTCAAATCTAAAGACTGGAGTTAATCCTTGTGACCAACATGGAAGAAGGAGAAAACTGATTCTCGAATGATGTCCTCTGATGGTCTACAAGCATGCGATGGCATCCCCTACACACACACATACACACACACACACACACACACACACACACACACACCAATCAATCAATGCAATAAAAAATGGAAAATAATGAAATTGCTTGTAGAAAGCTCAGCTGCAAGGACTTGTAATAGTGACAGTCCTTGATTGTCTCGTGCTCTGTAATAAACTCAAAATCCCCAACTTCCACTCATCCCCAGTCACATGGTAGCTAATATAGCCACATCACCAGCTCCGCATGTCTCTAAGATGAAACGAGAACCAGAAGCAGCTTCTTCTTTTCCTCATTCACAAAACTTGATGCATAAAAAAAACCCTGGTTATTTTATAAATACTTCTTTAATTTCCCTCTTCTCTCCACCCCTGATTTCCTCTAGGATCAAACATTCAGCTGCTTTCTAACTGCACGAGGTTGCACTTAAAATATGGTGCTCCAGGAAATGTTATTTCTCTTCATTCAACCTATTACTGGTTTTCAACATAAAAATACAGGAAGTATAAAATATTTTGACAAAAGTTGTTATCAGATTCTAAAATAGGTCAGTGAGTCAAGCAAGCTTAGGGACACCTAAGATGTGTCTAATCCAGTCATCTCATATCTTCGCTTACCTCTCAAAGAAAACAGTGAGAATGACCACCCATATATGTCTTGATTTATACATTATCTTATCTGTACAGCCAACATTATAATATCCTAATTTATTAAGTTAAGAAGAAATCAGTAACACAAATGTCACTTCTACTATTTTATTTTATCCCTGCACATCAGGGTTGGGCGTGCTATTACGGAAACTCTGACCCAGATAAACACGCAAATCTAACCATCCCACTGTTCTCAGAGTTATTTCTTTTGCTTTCTGACTAAATTATTGATGTCCACTCATGATTTACAAAATAAATTCAACTTCTCTCTATTCTACCGACTGCTTCCCTTGTCTCCAAACCAGCTTGATAGTTTTATCCCTTCCTCATTCTCCCTTTGTTCTTCTTGACTTTTGTCCATCTATTCTCTAATACATGAAGAATTCTCATCCAGTTTTGATTGTGCACATGATACTTTCTCTCCTTGGGAATGCTCCTCTTGCCCTTTACAAAAAGGCCAGTATGCCAAAGTGTTCAAGCACACAGGCTCTCAGCCAGGCCATGGAAACTCCCAACAAGATTTACTGATTACTAGCTAGCAGTCCTGGACAGGCTTCAAAGCTATTATTGCTCCTGTTGCCTCATCTACAAAATGAGGATAAGAGCAGTTCTTTAATTAGTCAGTCTATGTAAGATGCTTAGAACAGTGCCTGGGATATGGTTACCAGAATATTGGAACATTAGAATAGTGTATAATGTACATATTGCATTAGTCTGCATATTACCTAACTGTTCTTTTTAAGACTGAGTTTAAATTTACTTTGTGAAGTTTTCCTGGCAGGCCCAGCTCGGTTAGACCCCTCTAGCTGTCTAATCGCCCACAGGACTTGTTTTTACTATGGCTTCTATCAGAGTATACTCAACTTCATTATTATTTATATCCATCATTAATCTGTAAACTTCCTGAGGGAAGAAACCATGTCTTGCTTATAATTTGTGTATTTCTGGCTTCATTATGGTGAAGAGAGTATGTTCAACTCAACTGCTTGTTATCATCAGTTGAGTCTGTCTCCTAAAGGACATAATGGGTACACACATTTTCCCACTCCAGACTCTGCCTATGATTATGGGCACTTCCTGGGATGTGGTTGGAACTCAGCTCAAGGAGACACATTTGAATTCCCAGCAAAAGGGTTTGTACAGAGACAACCCTGAAATCATTTTCACCCATAAGAGGCCGCTAATGCTTTGCAAGTGTTATAGCCCCAATTATCTAAAAAAATCATGGAGAAATGTGTAGTGATATCAAAGGGCTGAGTTAGTTGACTGAACAGCACATGAAGCATTAGCTGTGTTAGGAGATTTTGAGAAACACAACTCCCACATCACATTCCAGACCAACTGTATCAGGTCATTCCTGTATGTGCATGGTAATCTGTGATTTCACAAGTCATCAGAGTAGTGCTGGTCCTAATCCAAACCACCGCAGCACAGAGCAATAAAGAGACCTGAGGAACCATCAGCCACATCTCTCCATATTATTGTTCTGAATGCTATCCCTGTGCTATCTACCACAGCTTTGCATAGCTCCACCAGCACACTTGGTTTCTGGGAAGAAGGATCCTTCCAGAATCTTGGGTTTCTTCACTATAGAAAACTAGGTTAGCCCAAGTGCTCCCATGACAGTACTGGTACTACCTTTCCTTTCTAGAGTCTGTTAGGTTTGAAGGCCTACTATGTGCCATTGGGAGGAAAGAAGGAGAAAAGAGAGATAGAAGGGTGGAGAAGTTAGAGGTGGTGATGGAGAATGAGGTAAAAGAGAGAGGAAGAAGAGGAGGAGGAAGAGGAGGAGGAGGAGAAGGAAGAGGAAAAGGAGGAAGAAGAGGAGGAGGAGGAAGAGGAGGAGGAGGACGAGAAAGAAGAGGAGGACGAGGAAGAAGAGGAAGAGGAGGAGGAGGAGGAAGAGAAGGAGGAGGAAGAGGAAGAGGAGCAGGAGGAAGGGCAATGCACATAAACCTAACAGACTTTTAAATGAAATCTCAGTTTAACTAACAGAGTGTGGAGAAATAATAAATACTGCATTAAATATATATATGTATATATATATATATATATATATATATATATATATATATATATATACCTGCGCGGAGCAAAACTAAGCATGCATAGTCCTGATTTCTTACTTATCCTTGATCAATAACTTAATTTCATGGTAGATGAAGAATTTAAAATCTTTTTACTTATGTATTTCACTTAGCTTTCATTGTTGTTTATGTGCATGGAGTGCTTTGCCTGCATGTAAGCACACCTCTGTTGTGCAGTGCCAAAGGAAGCCAAAAGAGGACAGTAGATTCATGGAACTAGAGTTATGGATGATTGTGAGCTGCCATGTGGGCACTGGGAACCAAACCTGGGTCCTCTGCAAGAGCAGCCAGTGCTCTCAACCACTGAGCCATCTCTCCAGCCCCCATATTTTACATTTTAAATAATTTTTTTCTCTTTAGATCTCACAGATTTCATTCAGAACACCTGATACAGGGACAGTTAAGATGTTGGATTTCCAATCATCATTTGCTAACTTTATTTGCATTTCTGCAGATCCCTTGGATCTAAGCAACTTCGCAGTTTCACCATGAATCCTCTCTACGCTCAACAGCTTGATGAAAAGTATTGTCATATGGGGATATCTTTCAATCAATATTTCTTGATTAAGTGAATAAAAATATAAAGCATTTCATTGTGACTCCAAATTTGACATCTATCCCCACCAGATGACTCTGAAGAACACCTATCTATGCACATAAGATCATACGCCAGTGGTGGGTCTCATTGAATTGTCCTTTGTTCTGGGCTTTATGTAGTATAATACTGTTTGCTGTTAGGACTGTAATGAAGATCTTCCTGGTCTTAACATATAAGCCTAAGGGTCCTCTGCAAGAACAGCCAATGCTCTTAATTGCTGAACTTGCATAGGCTATTTGCTAAAGTCTTAATAAATGTTAATACCAATCAATGACCAGAAAGAAAAAAATCTATCATACACCCCAGAACTATACCTAGTCCTTTGAAACTGAATAATCATGCTGAAATAATGGCATATCTCACTTTCCAGGGATCATCAGTAGCTTCAAAAAATAAAGTGCAGCCAATAAATATTTTAGGCAGGAAAGAAATGTTCAAACAGGCAATGAGAGTGGTGAGTCTTCATTAGAGAAATATATATTAAGAGCCCATGTTTTCACTGAAATTTTTATCATTGCCTATAGAATGACTGATTTCCTTTGAGGTTTCTGGTGATTATAGCATGTCTAAATCATAAGACTGACCAAAGGCCACACATTTCAGTATGATCTAAATAAAGATTATAAGAACAGCAGGAGGCAGATTGAGAAACAAAGAGGGCACCAAACCAGGAAAATGTGATGTTGGACTCATGGGGCACGCTAGTGCCCATCCTGTCTCTCAAAGAGTTTGGCTTAGATCAAGTTGTTTTGAGAATGCATTCCTTAGAGATGTTTGTGTTTAGTTATTAATTGCCCCACATGGGCACTGTCAGGCCATTGGTAATTTCCAAAACTTTTACTTCAGATGAGTAGGCACAGAGAAAGAGGTTCAGTGTCATGTAATCTCAAAAAGGAAGGTGGTTTCCTGGGTCTTAAAAGAACTAAAACAAGTCTGCATTGGTGGAAAAACGGGAAACTAGGGTTGTGCAAAGACAGAAGATGATGGAAGAAAGATTTCCAGAGCAGAGACTCCTGACTTCTTCAGAGGGAATGTCACTGACATGCACAGTTTCACTTTCAGAGAATCCTAGGATGGAGAGCAGAGTTATACACTTCCTGCCTTTGTGTCATCTTAGGGCAAAAATAATTTCGGTACAAATAAGCAAATGATGTGTCCAAGGATGAAAGTAAAGGATGCCTAACACAGAGAAATAAAAATACATTCAGTGTTGTAAGTGGAGTGGAGGGAAGCTATTAGGAAGGTGCTCAGAAGGTCACAGCCAGTGTGACAATGAGGCAAATGGACCAGCTGCTGTCATTTTGACATCAATTGAATAATTTGCTCCAGGTTTTCCTGAGGTTTCTTTTAGTGTATTTTTAACCATACAAGCATTTATTTTGGTCTGAAGATAAAAAGCTTTTTACGCAATGGTACATATTTCTAAGGTAACCATGTTTCCATTGTCAAAGTTGCCATGAAAGGGGGGACTGGGGGTGGGATTACTATTTTCCCATTGATTTGACTGGGCATAAGAGTCACTAAAGATCTAATTTAGAACCTAACCAAACTTTTCTTGCACAGTTGCTGGCGGAGGGAAAAATGCTTCTCAAATGATTTCATCTTTTTCTGATATCAGGAAGAAGGGAAATATTTCAGACATCAATGTCCCAGGACATTTTATTCTCTAACCTGGTACCCAGAACTCGTGCATATTAGACTGGACATCAGGGAAGAGGCAGATGTCCAAAGGATAAGTGACTTCAGATGTGTTCCCTGTTCATTGTTCATACTGTGTTGCAGCTGTTGTATTCTAAGAGCTGGAAAAGTCTGAAATGGCACAAAGGACGAAGCAGAGGCAGGTAGCAGACATGTTCTGGTACACTAGTGGGCCAGAATGATATTTTGTGCAAAACTGGTGATAATATCCCCTAACTGCAGCCATATATGTCAACATATGGACAGTTTTCTTTAGGAAACAGTGACTGGGCTTTGTTCTATTGGAAAAGAAGATAACGGCCTCATGACTCTACTGGCTGTTGGGCAATCCTCAATTGTCCTCAATCAAGACTGTCCCCAAGAAAATACCAAAAGAGAGATAGAGTGAAAACATGTATTTTTTTAAAGCCTCTCTCACACACAAATAAAGTAGACCACAAGAATGAACAAAGCTCAACAATAGCAAAACACATTAAAGCAGTGCCAGGCTTCACTTTGCTGGAAGCTACACACCAGCTCAATGATGACAAGCAAGATGTTCATTCTCAGTCTAAAAAATGTTTTCCTAGAACAGCTGGAGGGCATGGCTCAGTGGTCTGCACATCTGGTTTGATGTAGGTAGACTCCTTGGAGCCATGGGCTGGGATAATGGTGTGATTTGCTTAACCCTTGCATCCAGTAGGGTTAAACAGAATGCCTGGCTCTTACAATGTGGTTCTTGGGAAGTCTGGAGAAAGATGTACCCACCATCTCTGCATAGAAATAAAAGAATTCCAAGAATTAAATTGGACACTTTAGTCCCAAGTTACTTTCTTTTGATTACTGTCACCGGGTCACCATATTTGTTGTTTATGGGAGGTCTTTCATTTAAAGATTTCAAAGAACTCTCTGACACGGTCTAATGGCACAAATGTGTAATGCTCATGTTTTA
The DNA here is from genome assembly GCA_035773235.1 of Eospalax fontanierii. Taxonomy (NCBI): domain Eukaryota; kingdom Metazoa; phylum Chordata; class Mammalia; order Rodentia; family Spalacidae; genus Eospalax; species Eospalax fontanierii. The sequence continues at coordinate 51,972,709 of CM069542.1, read as the reverse complement.
AGGATGAGGAAAATGAGACACCAGAATCCCACAGCCAGTCAAGGAAGAGGCAGAAGTGAAATCCAGTCAAACATCAGAATGCAGAATTAATTCATGTGATGATTTTTGGGAAGAGGGTGCAGGTCAGATCAATGTATGTTTTTCGAAATCAATAAAGAAGTCAGGACAAGTAATTGTATGAGTTACTTTGCTTGTTGCTCTGACTAGAACTCCGACAAGAAGCAATTTAAGGAAGGATGATTTACTTTGGCTCACATTTTAGGGAATACAGTTCATCCCGGCAGGGAGCATGAGGCTGCTGGTCATATTGTACCCCTGGTCAGGACAGACTGAGATGGACCCTGGTCCTCAGCTCACTTTTCTCTGTTTTTACAGTCTGGGATCCCAGCCCATGAGATGGCACCACCTATATTCAGGATGGGACTTGTCTTCTCAGTTAAATCTTTCAGTAGACACAGTTAGAGGTGTGTTTCCATGGTGATTCCAAATCCAATACAGTTGACAAGAAAGATGCAGCATCCAGTAACATTATCTATAAGAATATTGATTGATCTGGAACAAAAGAGATTTAATACCATCTTTAAGCCTTCATTGTTTAATCTTTGAACCAATGGAAATTAACACTTGCCTATCAGGTTTGTGAAAGGATAAGAAGAGATCGTGTCTGAGAGGTGTTTAACAATATCACCAATGAAAAGAAGGTGATTCAGAAGTGGCACCTCAGGCTTTCATTCTGACCTCACAATAAGAATTGGGGGAAAGAATATTTTATGACTATTCAGATCTAAACCAAATAATCTGGAGGTGACTAGTGTTAACTTCTTCAGGATGGTACCTTCCCATCCTCCTTTCAACTTCTTTACCCACTTAGTAAGCACTGAAATTTGTGTTTTGTGGCAAACACTAGAGATTCAAAACCAACCTGCCATGCCCTCTCAAGGACTAGTGAAGGGGGGCAGGCAGACTAGTGTACAAATAATTACAATGCAGAGTAATGAGAGATACAACCAAAGGGAACATATGTGTATGTTTCCTGTTATTTCCAGGACATTTGGCCTATACCCACTGTTCAAGAAGAATGTTTCTTAAGTCAAGTATTAATAATCACAGTAATGAACATAAGTTATCCTGGATCTGCTAAACAGTTGTTAACATCCTTCATTACAATGACTTGATGAGAGAATTAAGTGAGTTTTTCCAGAAACAACATTTAAAATAGTTGGCAATATATACAAATCACCCAATGAATGTTGTTCTCATTATCAGGGTAATATCAGACATCACTATTACATATCATTAAATATGTTTTGTGGTTTATGCCTAAAATATCCTGTAGAGTCCATATGCTAAAGGTTTTGCTACCAGCCCACAGTGATTTAGGTGATAAAACCTTTAAAAGGTGGAGCTAAATGGGAGTAAGTTAGATCACTGGAGTTATGCCTTTGAAGTAGATATGGAACCCGGTTTGTTCCCTCTCTCTTTCTCTCTCTCTCTTTCTCCCCCTCACTTTCTCCTTCCCTTCCTGGCTCCCATGAAAGGAGCAGCTTCCACCATCACGTGCACTGCTCTGCCTCAGCGCTAAAGCAATGGGACCAAGCAACTGTGAGCTCAAAACTGAAACTATGAGCCAAAATACCTATATTCCTTTTAAGTTCATTTCCTCAAGTATTTTGTCACAGTGGTAGAAAGCACACTAATATAATATAGGAATATAATATATTCTGGCAACCTTAAAAGTAGGGCAAGGTCACTTGGAGATGAAGCTCTAGACCCATATGTACAATCAAAGAGTCCTTGACTAACCGACTCATAAATCCTTGATCTGGTCAATATCCACCCAAGTCTCAGAGTAGTTGAGACTCTGAACTTCAGTTTTTCAAAAAGACAACTTAGGGGTTAGAGAAATGTTTTAACAGTTCAGAGCACTGAACCCAGAGGACCTGGGTTTGATCACCAGCACCCACGTGGCGGCTACTATCTGTGCATAACTTGAGTTCCAGGGTATGCAATGCCCTTTTCTGGCCTCCATGGACTTAACACAACACAGGTTAACTTACATATAGGCAGACAACACTCATACACATAAAATAAAAATAAAAATGTTGTAAAGTCAAGTTAAATAAGCAGTTACTTTGAAATCAGTTCCAATGACTTCCTAATAAGTACCTCCAAGTTATACCTTTTGAAAACTTGTGAAATTCCTTTATCAGGAAACTCATCTTGACAATGGAGAAATTTTGCTTCTCTAAGCAAGGGTCCTTTTTAAAAACAATGTGTGTGTGCATGCACACAAGTATATGTATCCACAGAGGTCAGAAGGTGTCATATATCTTATATCTAGAGGTACACACAGTTGTGAACCACCTAACATGGGTGCTAGGAATAGAATTCAGGTCAGCGGGAAGAGCAGCAAGTGCTTTTAACTGCTGACCAATCTCTCTAGCCCCCTAAGCAATGGTTCTTAAGCAAGAGGATCTTGTTCTTTCTCTTAGTAATGTTTGTTATTGCCTGTAGAAGTTTTTGACTGTTACATCATGGATGGGGGTGTAAAGAGGATTGGGTGATGTTGGCATCTAGTTGGGAAAGACCAGAGATGATATTGCTAAACATCCTACTATGGACAAAATTGATCCAAAATAGCTTGGGATAAACATCCTACTATGCACAGGATATGTCCGTTCTAAAAATATCAGTAGCATCAAAGTTGAGAAGCTCTGCCTTAAAAGAATGCATGCTTTTTCAGACTGACTTAATAAGATACATATGTGTAATATCCTTCCTCGGCTAATTTCACACTATGATGCATGTGACTGAGCTATATCTTTCTATGTGGGGTCAATTGAGAGTGTACAGTTGGAGATAGCATAATTTATAGGGCTCTTATCCTATAAGAAAGCATAAGAACCAAAGAGAAATGAGGACTCCCTGTTTCACATTTGTGCAAGAGCCCTCTCACTGACTTTTGCAACAAACATTTTGCAATGGCACAGAATGTACAGGCATAATATATCCCACAATTCTCACTGCAGGATTAATGCAGTTGTAAATTGATATTGGATTTTGTCCTGTCTCTGAAGAAGATCAAATTGGACTGCTGAAGTTCTGAAAATCCACTTAACAAAATTGTTGAGCATCTGTTGTTTGCCAAACGTATATGTATGGCTGAGTGTATATATGTGTATATATGCATAAACATGTATATATGTGCTCATGTATATATTTGTGCACTATAAATGTTTGTGTATATATGTACATGTATATATGTATATGTATATGTACATATAATCATATTTACATTATGTAGCACTTGAATTCAAGAATTCATGTGCATGTGTATATTTGTGTGCAGGTATATATAGGGATATGGATGCATAAGTACACGGCTCATATGCAGAGGTCAGAAGACAACCTTAGATGTTAGTCCTCAGGCACCTTCTACTTTTTATTTGAGACAGTTTCTCATTGGCTAGAAACTTCACTACACAAGCCAAGATGACAACTCCATGAGTTTGAATCTTCAGCACCCATGTAAAAGCCAGGCATGATTGTACATGCCTGTAACCCCAGCTTGAGGGGTGAGGGCAGCAAAGAGAATCTCACTGGGACCTACTGCCAGGCAGACTTATTGAAGAACGGTGAACCCCAGGTTCAGTGGGACACCTTATCTCAAGGAGAAAGGGCAAAGTGTGATAAAGTAAGATACCTGACATCCTCCTCTGACCTCCACACAACACACAAGTGTCTAAACACACACACACAGACACACACACACACACACACTTGTATGTGTGCACAAAGTAAGCTAAATTTAAGAAAGCTTTTATTTATCTTGGATATTAATTTATTTCCAATACCACAAAGCATAAAACATAACAGATTACAGTAGCAAGCCTATGTTTTACAGGTGATTGGCTAAGAGATTAAAGCTTGAAGCACAAGAGAAATCATTGTAAGAAAATAGGCTCTGGGTAAACCAGGTAAAACACAAAGATGGATACCTGAAAGAACTAGTCTGTGACTTGCCTTGTCTTAGAAAGAAGACCTAAAATCAGAACAACTGAGCATTGCTCTGATTGTATTAGTAACAAAAGTCATTATTTGAACATTTAGTTCTGGTCTGCATTACAGTCGAAAACATGGAGATATTTGCTCTGAATCTCCCCCTGATTAGTACCAGAGATAGTATTTAATCCTCCCTTCAAAAGCTTTTGTCTCGGATGCTTAATGACAGCTGTCCCTACCCTTGGAAAACCTTAAAAAGAGAAATGCAGGTAAATGTTGCCTGCGTCACAACTCTCTTAAAAATCTATCCCACAGAGGCAGCTAGCATCTTCTGGGGGCTTTCTTGGCTTCTCCCTTTCCCAAATTTTCCTTATAGATTTTGACTCATTAAATACCCCCCTTGGAATTAAAGTTGTTCTTATGACTTCTGCTCTGTATTACTTGTAGATAGGGGCTCCGTTCCCATGGCAGCAGCTGCACATCTGGCATCCACAGAGTAAAGGATGCATCATGAGTGCCTAAGTCCCTAAGTTCCTGGGTGGAGGAAGAGGATGGTAGCCCAGGAAATCCTGAGAAAGAAAAATAAAATATCAGAGAGATTATTGAACATTTACTTTATGCAGGATTCTAAACACCTCTCAGCTCATTCCTCTTCTTTACTGCCAGTTTTTATTTAGAAGTTGTCATTTCTCCACTTCCCCTCTTCAGTTCATCCATCTTACCATATTTTCTTTCATTTCCTTTTTAAAAACTTTCTTAAATGTATATATCGTATGTTCAGCATATTCTTTCACGCTTCTGGGTTCCCTGCTCACCCTTAGCTCTTCCCTTGTGTATTCTTCTTCCTATTAAGTCCATTTGATACCCGAAAGATTCCAAGTCAACTAAGTGTAGAGATACAATGCTCATTACAGCACAGTTGACAATAACTAAGCTGTGAAACCAAAATAAGTGTTCAACAAGAGAGGATTAAATAAGGAAAATATGATACATATTATGTATATTACATATATGTGTAGTAATTTATATTTTTCCAGCCATAAATTAAAAAATAAAGTTACATTGTTGGTAGGAAAATGGAGGCAATCATATTCAGCCTTTTAGCTGAGTGAACAAATATATGCTCTCTCTCATAGATTTTATATAGTCACACCTTAGTTTCTTTACCAGGTCAAAAGTAATGAAATGATTAACATTCTTCTTTTCCTTCTGAAAGAAAGGTAAAAGCTTTGATTAATTAATTGTCAGAGACATGTTTGTGAATTCACAGGATGGATGAAATTCAAGGAGGAAAGGTAGAAAGGATTCTTACTGATGAGAAAACCCTGGTCCCTGAGGAATATGATTACCCTGACTGTATAGAGCTGCTCCTATAGGACCGACAGCTTTAGAAGCCCTGGGGGCCACTAGCTATGAGTTTGCATTCCCAAAGGCTATGGAGCTCTGGTGGACAATGGAGTCAAGCTGAGGAAGCTATACATCTATATCCATATTTGCACAGGATCATTTCTGCCTTGCATTTTACTTTACCATAGTTAACTACTATAGTTGTTTTGGAAACTAAATAATCAAGATGATGGTCCCATGTCCAAGACCACTTCCAAATCATAACAAAGAAAGGAGGTGAGATGTCTTGAACATCTTACCCTACAATAAGCCTTGTGGGATACTGCATGGAGTCTAAGGTTTCTACCCAGAAGGGCTGGGTAAACTTGTGTCTATATTGAAAGAGCTCCTAGGGGGCATCACTCCAGCCTCACAAGTTACTGATGCCTATGCCACTTCCAAGTCTTCTCACATTACAGAAGACTCATCAGGCATCTTCCGTTCAGTCCTTAATGTCATCAAGAAAAGAACAAAAGTAAACTTCTGTGGTCTAAGACCCTGACAGGAGGAATGCATAAAGCTGAACTAAATCAATCAAGTGCTTGTATCTTTTATTATGATTTAATACGTGGATGAGGGTACAAGTCTTACTTTAGGGAAGTCTAAAATTTAATTTCTACTGAAAATTTCCATAGGGTCAAAGGTCTTCATGAGCAGAGCATTTTGAAGAAAAAAATAGGCTAAATAGATTAGGTCTTGAAATGAGGAGTAATGAGTATGAGTTCATAGAAAGTTGGAGAAATAATTCTAAATATTGGGACAGGGTGGGAGCTGAATGCTTTCTGTTTTCTGTGGTGATTTGAGGATAATCAGCTCATCATACAATTACTCATGAAATGAATTCAGCACATCAACCAGCATTTTCTTACAAAGCAGACTAGTTTGAGAAATACTATGTGTTTATGCCTCAAAATAAAAAAGTGTTCCTCCTGAGGCTAGGCAGGTCACAAGACATAGGAGAGAGCCCAATCTAATTTTCTGCTAAATACTTACTATAATAAACTGACTTTTAATTACTTATTGTTATACCTATAGATTAATGCATCTCTCAACTCTCATCAAAGTTTCCATATGCAATAGAAGGTGATTAACACAGAAACACACAACTGACCAATGTGCAGAGAAAAAGAAGCTACATAGTGTTTAACCCTGAATAGGACACTGCTATCAAACTTCTGCCTCCCAAGGTTCAGGGATCAATTCAGAAGAGGGAGGAGTGGAAAGAATGTGAGAACCTGAGGTTGTGGATGATTACAAGCAAACAGAGATTTCCAGCCAGCTGGTCAGTTCTTCATATGCATGCACAAGTCCCAAGCAGCCTCAAACCAGACAAAATCTCAGCATAGCCATGGGGAAGTGGGTAAGAAACTAACCCTACCTGAGGAACTTTGGGCAACTGATGACTTCTGGGATGGGGAGAGACAGTTTCTTTCAAGGATGGGACCAGTGGATGTTGGGGGGGACACATAAATTAGACTCTAAAGGCTTCAAATGAGGCTGGGTCAATAAGGGGAGGTGTGAACAGGGGAGGAAATCTAAATGCCATCATATTATATTATATTAAAATTGAAATTTTTCAATAAAATGTTAAAAAATAAAGTCATTCTTATAACAAGTATTGTGTTAAGACACCTTCTAGATTAATCATAGCAATGCCATGCTGAAGTCCAGGCTGAACCTAGCCTCTGAAACCAGAGGCAGTTGATTCAAAGTGTGGGCACAGATAAGCTTGACCCAGCTGCACAAGGATGTGCGGTCTGAGAAAAAGGCAGCTTGTGTCTGACAGAAATGCCTGGCTGCTCTTGTTGAATGCTTATTCTTAGTTTCTTTGCTTTCTGCCTAGCTTGTATCTGTGGGAAGAAACTGTAAACTGTTGGGGACAAAGACGTGGGTTTTTGTGTATAAAAGCTAACCCTGAGAAAAGCTTGGCACTGCACTGGGAATCAATGTGCCCAGTGTAGTCGCCAGCCAGCTATAAAGACTTTCATTTGGCAATGCTTTGTGTCTGAGTGTTCTCCTCTGGTGAAATACCTCATCGGTACTAAAGCCCATTGATCTAGAATATGCATACCACCGACCAGAATGTAAGGTTGAAGAGGCTTTCTCAAGTCTCCTTCTCTTTTGGAAAGGCAAATATTATCATTACACGGTCTGAGATCTCTAGCACTTCTTCCCTCTAAAAGTGTCAAATAGTTCATTAATCAGGTCCCTGCTCTGCAGGACAGAGCAGCAACTGTGGGTGAAAGAGCACTGCTCTATGACTTCAGCCTTTACCTTCTTCATGGGGTGTGAGCTTGATGACTATTGGCAAATAAAAGCATGGAACAGTTCTTGGTGGAAAAATAAGAGATAAATAAGTGTTTCTCCTTGCTTTTGTTTAGAGAAAAAAAGCACTTTCTCCAATTTCCAGTTCCCACTAAGAGACAAGGTCACCTCTCACTTGCTACATAGAGTAGGGACATGGTGACATTGCTGAGTGGTCTTCTCTCATGAAATTAATGAAGGCGTACACCCCTGTCCCTGTGGTCAGTCCAGCTTTCTTATGGAAAAATCAGAGAACATCTAAGAGTACCAAACTGAGAGTCACTAAGCTACAAAAGCAATTTTCGCCAGCAGTTTGAACGAGGGCAGCTATAAATCATTCAAGACATTTGCATTTATACTGCTTTTACAAGATGATCGTAAAGGAGAGATGAGGGGAATACCTACTCAACAAAAATTGGTACCCCAGGACAGAAGAGAAAATGTTTCCCAAACCCCGCCTGTGTTTTGTGGCAGCCACTGTGTGCCAGACGAGAAGAGCAAGGAGAGTTTATATCACCCCCTTGTCTCACAGAGTGACCCTTGAATTCAAGATGGAAATACTTATCTCTTAGAGTTACTATCTAATCATTAGCTTCACTTGATTTTTTCTTGGAAAATGGAAAGGAAAAAGTTTACTTAGGATAGCTTAATTGTTTTGTAATGCAAAACATAAAACCAAGTAGGATATTTAGCCTTACTGATGGGTCTCTTGGCCTTAACATCTCAGTGACATTTGCTGTATCCCTGAGCAATTTTAGATAAGCTAAGCCCACAGCTGGGGACACCCCAGCTGTAATGAATCCTGATGGCCTTGCCTCATCTGAGAAAAAGCCCATGGGGCTGGATCCAAACAACCAAATAGAGAGAAAATAGTTTCCACTACGAAGGACACATAATCTGAGCTGTGCTAAACCCTCTGTGGAATTCTTCCGTGAACATTGCTTCCTTGGAGGTAAACTGAGGTCATTCAAAGAATGCCATTGGGAATTTAGTGAGAAGAGCATTGTATTTCCAGTAGTTATTACACTCTAGAATTAAATGTATTGAGTCAGGGGAGATAGGCTGGGGGGCACTGTTAGTGCAGTCTCAACATGAGCCAGGGGTCTGTTATGACATGACCACAGTGGTATCCCAGGCAGGAATATATTCCATACAGTAGGATCTGTATCTCTTCCTAGAATACTGGGAAGTGTAGAGAGAGACAAAAGAGTGAATTCATATTTTTAAGTGTAGGTTAACGAGAAGAATCATCAGTTTCTCTTAAAGCTTCTCAAATGAAGAACCAATGCTCTCTCCCTTCGACACACGCATCTGTCTTCATCTCTTAGTCTTACTGTTCTCACTCCATCCTTCTCTCAGACCCACCAGTAAGGCTAAACTTCTTTATAAGTTCTTTTTATTTCTCTAATTGTCACTTCTTAGATGACAATTTTGTCAACTATAAAATGATATCATAAAATATGACACTTAAGGGGCCAGAGAGACGGCACAGAGCTGGTAAAAGTGCTCGCCACCAGGTCTGATAATCTGAGTTTGATCCCCGAGACCCACATGGCAGAAACAGAAAACTGACTGTCACATGTTGTCCTCTGACCTCCACACATGTGTTGTGGTGCACACATGCATGCACGCAGACATACACACACACAATGAATAAATGTGATTTAAATCAACACTTATGGTTCTGCTGTTTCTCAAACCACATGTGTATATGTAAGGGAGAGGCTGTGCGCACTTGCGTGCTGGGGCCTGTGGAGTTGAGAAGAGGGTACTGGATCCTCCAAAGCACAAGTTAGAGATGGTTGTGAGCTGCCTTATGTAGGTGCTGGGAACTGAACTCAAGTCCAATTACAAGTGATAATAATATCTGTCCAGTGAAAGTAATATGTTAAAAGTGCTGGCACCCTATATATAAAAAACTAGAAATGGCCAACAAATATGAGAGCAGCCTTAATCTCTTGTATTTTAAGAAATCTAAGACAAAATGACATGGACGTGAAGTTATATATTTCAAATTGGCTAAGAGAGAAGTGCTGAAGAATATCCATGGGTTGCTGAGAGGAAAAGAGCCCCACTCAGACATTATTTTGGTGACTATTAACTGAAACAAAATTTTATGAGAGCAATTTGGCAGCAGTGCCATAACATTTCAAGCACACACTTTGGCCCAACCATTCTGTTTCCAGGAGGTTATCCTATAGATAAAGTACACAAGTGTGAGAAGGTGTGTTTTATGGATACTCTTTCTTGTGCATTTCTAAGGACAAAACTGAGAAGACTGTTCTGTGTTCAACAACACTAGCAAATGAGATGAATGTCTGTTCTTTCCTACAATGACCTTTAAAATTCTTTATAAGAATGGACTATGTCTGTCTATAGTGGCACAGAAAAATCTTTAAGATATGTATGGAGTGAAAAGAGTTAAGTTTATAAAGATGTCTTGAAGCTGTGATTCTCTTTGTAATTTTTATGGTAAACTATAGACTCAATCAATCAAACCACTGTACCTTCATCATTATTAATTAAACATATCTGTTATTTTTCTAATCAGTAATACTCAAATGTCCTACCATTGTAAACCAATCTGGTACCTTCCCACCTCCTCTCCCCTTCCTAGCTGTAAAGGATAACAGAAGTTAGGGCAGGGTCGGGAATAGATTCCTCAGATTTACTGTTAAATGGCAGGCAGAATGAGACACTGGAAAACCTAGTCTATTGCCAGCATCAGCACTTTTGATTGTGCCACAAGATACTGCTCTTAACCATCCACCCCTAAGTGATCTGATCTACTGCTGTATTGATGGTCTCACTGATTCCAATATCCTCAAGTCCACAGTGTTGGGTGTCTGCTCTTCCAAGGCTGCTGATATGTTAGTGCATGCTGGATGTTAATTTAATATTCTTAATAGCACCTTTATGTATATTTCTACCAGGGTAATGCATACTTACATTATATATCTAATATAATCTAAATGATAATTATCTTGAGGATAATTTTAAAAGTCTCCAAAGTTAGTTGACCTTAATTCCTGACATAGAAGAAGCTAACATACAGATACATACACAACCTCACATACTTACATCATAAATATGGGTTCATTTCCTTAACTCTTTATTCAGTTCTAATGAACTGACTGAGTTATTACTGCTGACTTGCTGTGTGGTGATACATGTTGCTTTAATCATCATAGTTTTATGATATGTTAACATGGAGGTTAATGTTCATTAAATTATTCTTTTCTGTTTCCAAATATTCTTATTACTTTGCTTACTTGATCTGTTTGTAGAACTTTGAAAACTTCTTGCGAAGTTTAACAAAATACTCTGGAACTGCAGCTTGGTGTTTCAATGAATTTTTTAAATAACTTAGAAAATATTTGGCATCTTTACAATACTGAATCACTCTTTAAAATAAAATCATTAAAGGAGACATGCCTCTGTATCCTCTCCATTAGCACAGCTTTACAGTTGTCTTTATATTGGTCATGAATACTTCTTGTGAGATATTGCCTAGTTTGTTACTGTTATATGTGATATCATCTACTCCGGTGTAACTAGGAAAACCACTGATCTTTACATGTTGAAACTATAACCAGTTATTTTAGGATTCTCTTTTTTTCTTATGGTCTTTGCTTGGACTGTATTCACTTTCCAAGGCAGACATTTTGTTCATGGTACCAATTTGCCTCATGATTTACCTCTCCCTTTATCAGGTTGTCCATAACATCTAACACATCACTAGGCGGTATCGGTTGGAGAGGCAACCGATACCGCATTCTTAAATGATTTCTGGCATTGCAATTATCAATGTATTCAGCTGTAAATAACTCAGTTAAAGCTCCCTCATTCTCTTTGTCCCTTCTCATAAGTAAGAAGCCAGGGGTGCTGTTGACTCTGCAGCTGCTCAAGGCAAATGCCAGAAGTGATCCAGATCTTTGTTGCACCATCCCTCAGACATTGAGGTTTTTGTTGAGTTCTGATCTAGTTACTTCTCTGTTGCTATGATAAAAACACCGACCAAAAGCAACTTATGGGAAGAAAGGGTTTATTTACAATTCCAAGTCATGGCCCCTCACTAAGGTAAATCAGGGCAGGGCCTCAAGGTACCAGCCTAGAGGCAGGAGCCATGGAAGAATGCTGCTTGCTGGCTCTCTCACTGGCTCATGAGCATCTAGCTTTGTATATAACCCAAACACACTTTTCTAGGGGTGGTTCTGCCTACAGAGGGCTGGGCCCTCTCACATCAATCAAGACAATCTTCAACAGACATAGCCACAGACCCATCTGATCGTGGCAGTTCTTCCAGTGAGTTGTCAAAACTATAGTTTGTGTCAAGTTGACAACAAAACTAATCATGATAGGTTCCTTATTTCCTGGTTGCAAAATGGTGTTTTCCTACAATCAAGGCATAAAGATGAACCACAAGTAAAGAATAACCATTACCTCTAGTCCAGAAAACAGAAGATACTTTCTCAGCATGCACAGGAGGTATTTGTGGGCAACTTGATACATTGACACCATCTGTTACCATCTCAAACACTAAGAGAGATACCACTACCCCCCAGAAAAGGCTTTGTTGTTCTGCCGGCAAGAAAGAAATGTGTATGATAATAAGCAGACTCTCAGTAGTGTGGGCCCCACTGGTGTTCCAGGAGATTTGTCTAGAGGTTCAGTAATTGTGTTGTAATTTTCTGATACAGGGTGTTATCAGCCTAAGGAAGCTGTTTTCTATTCTTAGCTTGATGTGGCTTTTTAAAATCAGGAATGAATTAAAAAAAATGGCTTCAAAACCTTTGTGGCACCTACTGAGAAGATATTATGTTTGTTTTTTCAATTAATATGTTAATTTAGAGTAATAGATTCCAATTATTGAATCTTTCTTGTAATCTCAGGACAAACCTGGTTGCAAAATGCTTGGAATGTGGTTATTCTGATAATCCATTCCTGTGTTTCATTTGAAAATAACACGTTCAGATGTTTTTGCAGGAAAATGCAGAACTGGAATGAGTATGCAGTTCTTTTGGTATTGTGCTTGTCCAGTCAGTCTCATGAAGATTCTGTAGCCACACAGGACGCTTTCATATTTTTTCTACTTGAGTAGTTTAAATAGCATGATCTCTCCCTAAAGGATCAAACTGGATTATTTACTTTCTTTCAGTAATATAGGCCTGGTTGCTTTGTTTAGGTTATAGATCAACAATTCTGTTGTCCATTTCCCCTTGATTCTTGATATCTTCAGGTTTTATACCTCTTACTAAAATGGTGGTCACTTATTTAGCTTCTCTGGCAATCTGATTTTATCATCCATTTCTTTTTCTAACATATACATTTTGCTAAATACTTGATTCTACAGTTGTTTGGTCAGTTTTGAAGCTTTGATCGTATTTACATTCTCTCCCAAATAGATTATCATCTCATTTCATTAATTTCCTCTCTCAGTTGTGCTTTTCGACATACATTTTTGGGCTGGAGAGATGACTCAGAGGTTAAGAGCACTTGCTGCTCTTGCAGAGGACCTGTGTTTGGTTTCTAGCACTCACACTGGATGGCATACAATCACCTCTAACCAAGGCTTCAAGGGATCAGATACCCTCTTCTGGTCTCTGTGAATAACCCCCCCCACACACATACAATACATATAAAATAAAAATAAATAAATAATACATTTTATACTATTCATGTGCTTAGAAGATTATTTTTACTTGTTTGCTTTGCCCTTTTGTTTTCTCAATAGTTGGTGTTTGTTAGTTGGCGTGACCTAGCATTCAGCGGTCCTCTAGTTTGGAGGTGACTCTTTGCAATGGAAGCTTCTCCTCCCCATCTCAAGATGGTCAACAAATGGTTAAGTGACCTACACTTAGTCAATATAATGTTCTTGTCAGGTATTGAAGATTCAAGGATCCTTACCAAAATATAGAGGTCACTGAAACCTAGGAACTATGGTTGGACAGTGATGTGGAGAGGCCAGAGGTGAGGGCAGCAGCAAGAATCCTGGGGCAGGAGGAGCCTAAGAACACTGATATGCACGGTGATACTTGAATTAGACCTTAACCATCTTTCCTGACGCCTGGCCTGATATCCCTTGCATCCTGCCTCATTTTTCAACATATGGTCAGTTCAACACTCTCTGTATTTCTTCCAATAAACTTCTTTACTGTTTAAAAGAGTTATATTGGATTTTGTTGCTCATACCCATGAAGTGCCTTTATTGGTTATTTACAATGCCCTTCTATGGAGCTAGAAAATATTGTCTATAAAAATTCTGCCTTATAGGAATATAGGGAGTTTTTTTTTTTTGCCTTTGGTGTAAAGCAGCCCAATTTTATTAACAGTACATTTTTGCTGTTTTCAGTTTACTAGCCACCAGAGTTTAGGCATCAAGCTCATTTCTTATATAACACAGCACTCTGTTTATTGTTGTCTTCTTTGGCTTGTTAGTTTCTGGTATAAGTGAATCTAATTCTATAGCTGTTATAAATCTGGCCCACTCCGTCTCATTAGTGTACTCCCAAATGTTAGCATCTGTAGTCATTGCTCTTGAGCCAGTTCCTCCAGAGAAGAATCTGACAGTTCCTCGCCAAGAAAGATAGAAGGCTGGCAGCCAACATGTTGGCTGGAGAGTATGAAAAATGAGCCACGAATCCTCCCACCAGAAATACATTTTCTTTGAATTCCTATACTTTGTATACAGTGGTCAATCTCAGCTATAAGTTAGGATATTTTGAACTTTCCCCAAGGCTAGTCTCCTGTCTCTTGAGGTGCTAAGGAAGATGGACAAGCAGTGGGAAGGGCAGTGTGACACTCACTGATCATTATGAGGACTGTTAGCCCTGACTTTAGTTATGCCTTTGCTCCTTCCTGCAGGCAATGTACAGCTCTTCCAGGATCCATGGCTCAATGACCTTGCCTTTCCTTTGCATTTTGTTCATAGTTTCTTAGGTTTCAGCTTCTCTAAAGTGCAGAACAAAAAATTCTCATTCAACTTTATCCTTTGTCCAAATGTTCCTCATATCTCTGACCTATAGTCCCCTCTCTCAGCTTTCTCTATTTATGGTGTGTGTGTGTGTGTGTGTGTGTGTGCACGCTCGCACACTAAGAAGATAGAGATGTCTCTTTGGCTTATTTATCTCTCTTTTTTCTGTCTTGTTTTGTAATGATACTAATTTTGCTTTTCTCTTTTCTTATTTTATGACTTTTTACCTGAAGAACAGATGGATGGTGTTGAAAACAGAGAAAGACACAGAAGTGTCTATAATGAAATGCAGAATGTAAGGATTTCAAGCCTTTCTAGACCAACCACAGGTTTTTGGCCTTGTGATGGAGTACCTCAAGCTTTGCACAGAAGGCATACATCATTTGTACTGTACTACCCTTGACTCTGCTCTGGGTATTTCTTAGTATTCAATGCATTTAAAGGACAGAACACAACCAAAAGTCTTTGCCTTTTTGACCCCAGGAGGTGTAGGATGGAATTCGGGCTTGCTTCAGTGGCTGAAGCTAATGCAGGAAGTCTGAAGAAGAAAGGGGTTAGAGCAGGAGCTACAAAATCTGTGTGCCCCCTGCCCTCGTTTCTGCTTACCCTAAACATGCTTACATGGGATGAGACTCCACAGAACCAAGGGCATGCTCAACACCCCTCAGAGAGTGACAGCACCTAAAGACATATAATGCACAGTATTCAGAAAAAAACTTCTTTATATTTGTGAAAACACAGCCTATAACAAAGAGAAAATGGGTCCTCTCTTTAATAAGAACAAAATTACAACTGTCTCAGATGCCCTAGAATGAGTTAGCAAAGACTTTAATAAATAAGATAATTATATATAGGAAGCTGTTGGAAAATATAGACTTAATGGGCAAAACTATGAATAATTTTATCAACAATATAGAATGTCATATTGTATTCTTTTCCATATGTTGACAGCATAAACAATAGCCAAACACAAATTCCAAAATTACAAAAATAGAACAGCTAATAAGCCTGAAAAACAAGTTGACAAAAATATATACAAGTCAAACACAGTAAAAGCAAACAAAAAAAACACAAAAATAAATAAATAAATATATAAATAAAAGAATGAGCAGTCACTCACAAGCAGAGCAGTGTTAAGGTTTCTGACATGTGTAATTATAGTCCCACGAAAAACAGAAATATAATGAGATGTAGAAAGTTATTTTAATACAGTGTCTGAATTTTTTTTAAAAATGTTTAGAATCGGCATCCTACAAACCCAGGAAGCTAAAGTGAATTAAATACAGAGAAGATAATACTTAAGCACATCACACTGAAGCTGCAGAAACAGAAATAAATGATGGGGAAAAGGAAGGAAGGAAGGAAAGAAGGAAGGAAGGAAGGAAGGAAGGAAGGAAGGAAGGAAGGAAGGAAGGAAGGGGGGAGAGAAGGACGAAAGGGGGTAGAGAAGGAAGGAAGGAGGGAGGGAGGGAGAGAGGGAGGGAGGAAGGGAGGGAGGGAGGGAGGGAGGGGGGAGAGGAGGGAAGAAAGAAAAAAGAGGAGAGGAGAGGAAAGAAAAAGCAAGGGAAAATTCTTAAAAGAAACCAAAGGAAGGGGGAAGAATAAATAGGAAATAATAACGCAGTCAAGCTAACGTCTCAGAAGTCAACAATGGAAGTCTGTCTTTATAGTGCTGAAAGGACAGTCCGCCTAGAATTCTACATCTAGGCACAAAATATTCAAAACTGAAAGCAATGTAAATTCACATTTACGTAAAATCTTAAAGCATTTGACTTCTATAACTCCCTACTACAAAACAAATATTATTAAAATATTTCTGACCAAAGTGGAAATGGTAGTAGATGAAAATACTTCTATAGGCTAAAATAAAGATCTGTATGCATGAAAACATAAAGACCAGTTTTCTAGTTTTCTTTCGTTAAAATTTAATTGAATTGATGCTTGTTTGAGGCAGAGTCTCACTCTGTAGCCCAGGCTATCCTAGAATTTACTCTGTAGCTTGATCTGGTTCCAACTTGCAGTAATGTTCCTCTCTCAGCCTCTCAAATGTGTGAGCCATAACTCTCAAAAGTCAATTAACTCTTTGAAGTCTGAAGTTGTAACATATTGCAGGGTTTTTAATATATAGCAGTAAAATATAGGACAGAGGATCTATGCAAACAAGAGGACTATGACCAGAAACATTACTATAAAACTCCCAAGTGAAACAATGCTATACCAGTTCAAGACACCCAGACATTAATGGTTACAATCTCTAGAGCAAACACCAAAGATAAACATGTAAAACTCTTGAGGAAATCAACAGTCCAACCCCAATCCCTGGCTCAGAACACTAGAGGTAGCCACCCAGCCCACTAAGTTTGGCTTTTTCCACCAAAGCAATAAGCGTTCTGTTCCCCATGTCCCAGCATTGGGATTTTCCACAGCTCCAGCTGAAACTCCAGCTGTTTGAGGTGCAACTCGATCTGGCACTCCAGAAACCACAAATTAAGTCATGGCGGCCTCCACATGCCATTGGATCTGCCGCCATGCGTAAAGCAAGAGCAGTGGGAAAATGGAACCGTCCACCTCAATACCAAGAATGTCAACTTGGAGAAACAGGCCGAGGCCTGTCACAGGGCAGAACTACCAGAGAAAGCCCCGGT
Source organism: Eospalax fontanierii (assembly GCA_035773235.1). Classification (NCBI taxonomy): domain Eukaryota; kingdom Metazoa; phylum Chordata; class Mammalia; order Rodentia; family Spalacidae; genus Eospalax; species Eospalax fontanierii. The sequence goes on along the minus strand of CM069542.1, from coordinate 51,955,399 downwards.
ACCAGCATGCCCAGGCAGTAGGCTGAAAAACCTTCTTCGAGAGCTATGATGCTTAGCATGGTTTTTCTGGTCACACAGGGTCTATGTACTAGCTAAGTGCTCTCTAGGAAACAGAATGCTGGAAGAGGAGTTTAACGGCCATTTTAGTAGGAGCTTGGAAGATGAGAATGTTGAGAAAAGCATGAACAAAGAAGGCCTGGATCAAGGAGTTTTCAAGAGGAATAAAGTTTCTATCAGGAACAGGATAGGGGCTATCAGTGTGGTATTCTGGCTAAGAATCTTGGGTACCTGGGCTAAAGAAACAGCTGTGACTGAATGAAACCTCATTTTAATGTCTACCCTAAAATATTCTGATATTAAAGAAGCATAACTTACTTGCTTTCACATACTCAGGACTGGAGAGGATTTGTCTCAAGAACACTTTGATGCTCTCCCATATTTGATTCAGATGAGGCTCCTGGGTTTTGGATTTTTGAGATTATGCCGGAATGATTTAAGAGTATTGAGCTATCAGGAGGGAATTTTGAGGGCCAAAAAAGACTCTGACAGTTTGAGTATGCTTTCCAAATTTCACCCTTGGGAAATTGAATTCCCAATGTTATGTTTGTGGTACTTGGAGGTGGTACTTTGGGAGGTACTATGGTTTGTATATATGTATTTCAGAGATCCAGATCTTAAAGATTTGTCTGTTCTTCCCCTTCCTCTCCTGGAAGGTATTAGAATCTGTGCAGTTAGGAGGCAGAGGGTAGGGGGAGTGTCTGAGGATAATCAGTGCTCAAGTGCTTCAAGGTCATGAAGCAATCGTGGAATACTGACAGACCTTTCTGTTTTGCTTTCCAGATGATGAGGCAAGCAATGTGCTTCACCACAGCCTCCTCCATGATATGCTACCTCGCCACAGACCAAAGCAAAGCTGACAATTATAGTCACAGAAAGCTGACTAGCACAAAGTAATTAAGATTAAAGGCAGTCACGATGGTGGAGCCAAGTGGTGCCCTCATACAAGAAGAGAAAGAGATATGAGTCAAGACACTTCCAGCCATCAGGAAGGTCCTCACCTAAGTCATGTAGGTACTGATGTCATGTTCCAGTAGTTCCAGTAGTTCCAGTATTATGATTCAAAGTAAACTTCCCTTTGTTATAATTTGCCCAGTCTGTGGTTTGCAGTTATAGCAAAAGACAAACATACCTTCACTGCTATAAATAACTTTGCCAGTTCAGGAAAAGAATTAACTAAAACTTAGACTCATATTGAACAGAATTTAACCCAACTAGAATTCAACCTAGAAGAGAAACAAAATGAACTTTCAGTAACAGTCTCAGTGGGGTGGAAACACGACTCGGGGGATAAGAGCGCTGGCTGCTCTTCCAAAGGACCTGGGTCCAGCTCCCAAAAATCCACATGGCAGCCAACAATCATCCATAACTCCAGTTCCAGGGGATCTGACACCCTTTTCTGGCCTCCTCAGGTTCTGCAGGACACAGGTACAATTACAAACACGCAGGAAAAACACTCATACATCTAAAATAGAAGTAATTAAATAAAAAGTACATAAAAGTTCCAGATAACGTTCAAGGTTTCTCCAAGTTGATCAACAATTCAGTCGCAGGCCCTTGCTGTGGTGCTGTCCTCCCCCTATATGACCCTGCCATTTAATCAGTGCTCAAGCATTCCAAGGTCAATACTCTTCTCTTGAACAAAATTTCATCCTGAAGGATTTCAAACACAACAAAAGTTGATCCGTTGCAAAGATGAAAGAGCTGCTTAGCAGATGCAATGAAAATTAAAACAACTGGACACTCTTTCTACAGGGAATGAAGCTATTTTCACTAAGACCCTACAAACCAGTGCACTCCAAGAGCTGGCAACACATCGCAATGAAGGGTGACAAAGCAAATCTACTCTTACATTTGGAACTTATAAAAAAAGGCAAAATACTTTCAGAAGGAAGCTAATTTTCATTTCTAAATATCATTTATCTCCTCAAGAGAAATTCATTTCTCTAAAATTCTTCAGTGCTATTTTTGGCATAGAAACACAAATGACTTTTTAATATCAATTATCTCAGTTCTTAATGTTCAATGATTTTTTTCATAAAATGCAATCAAAATTCAAAGTACACACCATGGAATAAAACTAGTCATCAGGGGCTGGAGAGGTGGCTCAGTGGCTGAGGGTACTGGCAGCTCTTGCAGAGGACCCAGACTTAATTCCCAACACCCACATAGTGGCTAACAACTGTTTACAACTCCAGTTCCAGGGGAATCCAATACCCACTTCTGATCTCCACAGGCTTCGCATGACATGCATGCACTTGTATGCATACAGGCATTACAATCATACACATAAAATAAAAACAATAAAAGAGTTTTTAAAACTAGTCAACATAGCTCATTGGACTAAAATAATGTGTATCTTGCAGGATCCTTACGCACCAAGTATGGAACCTGAGGAGAACTTAGTAAAGTGACTACTTATAAACTATATTAGTTAAGGTGCTTTGGAGAAATAAGACCAATATGATGTATGTATATGTGCACAGACAGGAAATATAAGGAAAATGGCTTGTATGATTATAGGAGCTGAGAAGTCTTGATATGTGCACTCAGCAAGCTGAAGCCCAGAACTAGTGAATAACTACAAGCTGATATCAAGGGCCTGGGGATCAAGAGAGTCACTGGTGTGAGTTCCAGTCTGAGAGCTGGCAAGCTCAAGACCCGGGAAGAGTCAGAGTTCCACTGTCAGTCCAAAGTGAAAAAAAGACTGATACCCAAGGTCATAGGTCCAGCAGTGCTCCCTCTTGCTCAACCCTCTCATTCTGCTTTTTTAACTGAATACACCAGATAAACCCATATAAATTGCTTTAGCAATTTAAAGTCTGCTCTCACCCAAATAAGCCTCGTATACACACCCAGAATAATGTGTGAACAAAGACCTTGGCACCCCATAATCCAACTAAGTTGATACATAAAACTAACCCTCAAAGCACTGAGTTGAAAAAATCCACATGCCCCAGAGCTAGAAACTGCGCCCCTTTCTTGAGCTAAAAGCAGCCAATAGAAAATATAACTCTCTACCTAGATGAGTAATCCATAGAACATCCTAGAGCGTTTCAGGGTTGCCCAGTAATTGATGTGCTTAGAAGCAAGAGACAAAATTGTCCTAGGTATCAGTGCTTTGAAGGGTGCTTTTCCTCATCTCTCATTTTTTGAGCGTTTGAGAATCATAGTCCTGTTTTTACAATAAACTATAAGGATGTTTTTTTCAGGGCCGAGTATGTAGCTCAGTGGTAGAGCACTTGTCTATTATGAGTGATGCATAGGCTCAATCTCAGTGCCTTAATTTTTTTTTAACAAGGATATTGTCATTGCTCTTGCTTGCCCATCATAACTAGATGGCGAGACCCTATTGATGAACGTAGCATGCACTTCAGTAGCAAGACATAGAGAAGTCAACCTTGAATTGTCCAAGGAACTCCCTCCATGCTAGCTAACTAGCTAACTTTTTAGAGTTCTTGTAGCTGCTATGCAGACTTCAAGTGGTCTTTCCCAGATCTGGACCCTGCATGCCACAATAATGCCCTGCCAGATAAGACATACCCACCAGTATAATAATGGCAAGACTGCATATGGGGATAACCAACTGTTTTGGTTAAATTTGAGACTTGTTCCATGAGGAAGAATTTATGCTTGATGCTGTTAGGGGGCAAACCATTACAGAGGGAAACCATAATCCATAAGGGAGAACCTATTGACATTTGTCTAAATGGCCATATCTAAGTCTATAATTCACAGATTTGCATTCTTTTCAACCTTGGTGAAAGAAGATACTGCAGAGGGTAACTTATTTAATGAAGAGACTCATGACTGTTCAAAATGCTGAATATGTGGCTGTGAGCTTTCTGTTTGGAACATCTCTATCAGTACCCCCACCCCAAAGGCTCAGAAAACAGCAGAGAGAGCATAGGAAGAGCCAGAGGGTGGGGAGGAGTGAAGAAAAAGGCTGGTCTGTAGACAAGGCATGAAAGTGACAACTGTGTGTGACAGGAGTGTGTTCATGTTACACACATGCACTTGCAGCAGCTGTGTAACTCACACAATACCTTCACAAGATAAAGAGAGATAAAAAAAATCACAAGATAAAATTCTAGCATGGGGACTCAGGACGGGGGATGACTCAGTGCCTAAGAACACTTGCTCTTCCAGAGGACCTGAGTTTGATTCCCAGCACCCACATGGCAGCTAACAACCATCCAGAACTCCAGTTCCAGGGGATCCAATGCCCTCTTCTGACTTCCACAGGCATCACACAACACAGGTGCACTTACATCCATACAGGCAATATACTCATGTACATAAAATAAAAAATAAGATATATTTTTAAAAGTCTAGCATGGAGGAAGGGGGCTCAAGGTCACACACCTAGCTCGTGAACTAGTTGTGACTGATGGTTGCTGACGGAGAGTCGCTTTTCTTTGGGGAGGGGTGACTGTAGGTAGGCTGTCCGTGCCCAAGTAGAGTCCCTGCACTCATATACACATGAGTAGCATTAACTGTATTTCGTGGATTATTTGAGACATGAAAATTAGGAGGGAGGTGGGAGATATGTCAGGGGTGCAGAAAAGCTGGAAGGAGAGAGCAGAGGATGGATACAACCAGGACACATTGTAGACACATGAAAATCTCAAAAACTAGAAAAAAGAAGAAATTTTAGATAAATGGTTTACATGATGCTCAAAGCTTACGTGCCTTTTGTTTTTACTATATGCACACTCAAAGTTAACTCACCCTTTAACACCCTTTATCACCCTTTAACACGCGATGGAAATCCTGTGTTCACATACTTTCCCTAATACAGCAATGCCCCTAGAACAGGAAGACCTTTCCCTTGATTAGAAAATTAGGGTTAGAAATCAATTGTCACATTCAGAAAAAAAAAAGAACTTTTTAAATCTCTCAAACCTATCATTTGACCTTAGCATTACTTTAGTCTGTAATTCGATGTTACCTATGTTACGTTAGCTCTTTCCTAGATCCTGTTTTCTTCTTGGATCCTTCTAAACATTGAGCATTCATCTTAGACTCTCTGGGGACTGAATGACCTTGAGAAAGTGATCTGCAAACAAGACAGTGAGGGTCACTGTGAGAATACACAGAACAGCACACTGTACATAGGTGATGTATATGAAAGGCTTGCAAACCAGATAGTGGAAATAACAGTTACTGAGTAGCCAGAGCCAAGATATTAACTATTGCAGAGACTGAATACTTTGGACTCTCTTCCACCTTTGCCCATTAAGTACGAAGGCGAAGGAAAGGTCACATCACTAACCGCGAGGAAAGCTTTCCAGGATCATGGAATCACTTTTTAGCATGTGAAGAGTAATCAGGTATAAGGTATGACAGACAAGAAATGTCTAGGTTTGAGGCACACCTGAGTTCAAAAGGGGTTTCATGAATTATACCAAGAGGATAGGGTCCTGGCTTGACAGATTCTGCTACTAGAATTTGTCTCAGTGCTGCTCCCCAAGTAAAGCAGCCTAAGAATTCCAACTATCAGCACACACAATGGATTCATGAAACATGGCAAGTGGCCAGGCAGCAGACAAGCATAAAGTGCGTCACTTCAGAGCGAGCATGGGACCTTCACACAGTGCCAGTGGTCTTTCCAAGCATAAGATTGCTTGTTGCTTTTATTGGTGACAAGGAAATGTCATTTTGAAGAGCACATTGACCTTGACCTTCTGCAGCACATAAAGTTACAATGAAGATTGTGATGTGTATTATCTTTTATAGTTTTTTTTATTTTTAATGTGTTTGAGTATATTGACTGCATGTATGTAAGTGCATCTGTGCTGTGCAGTGCCCACGGAGATCAGAAGAGGGCGCCAGATTCCCTGGAACAGGAGTTATGGATGGTTGTAAACTGCCATGTGGGTGTTCAAAATTGAACCCAGGTCCTCTGCAAGAGCAGCCAATAATCTTAACTGCTGAATCATCTTTCCAGCCCTGATATGTATTGTCTTGAGAACAGTAAATGGCACAACAATGACAATGCATCTGAGGGCAATTCAAGCTCTTGTGCTTCCACTTGGTTACTTTTTAATTGAGCTACTTGATCTTTCTTATCTTCAGTTTGTTTATTTGAAAGACGATTATATGTATATATGTGAATATATGTGTATGTATGAGTATATATCAAGTGCTATGTACCAGTAGATATTTTAGGTGCTTCATGAAGATCAATTAATGATACATTCAGAGTAGATTTATAATGTAGAGTCTATCATTAAGTATCAGAGTGAAGATTTAGATATACATCCTTGCCTTCTTGAAATCCCAGTCCCCCTTTTAAAATCTCTTTGTTTATGTGTGTATGCATGTTTGTGTTTGGGCATATTCATATATGTGAATGCTACAATGTGTGTATCATGGTGCATGTGTGTAGGTCAGAAGACAACCTCAGCTGTCGGTCCTCACCTTTTCACCTTATTTGAGACAATGTCTTATTCTCCACTGCATACGACCAGCTAGCTAGCCACAAGCTTCTAGGAATTCTCCTGTCTCTGCCTTCCCCAATGCTGTAAGATACCAGAATTACAGTGTGCTATCATGTCCTGCTTCACATGGACTCTGGGAATTCAAACTCAGGTCAACATGCTTACACAGCAAGTGCTTTACCCTCTTTTTTGAGTTTTTAACCAGGGATGTCCCATAGACCCTCAAACAATATTGGCTACTGATATTACTCTTGGTTACCTGCCAGAACTTGATGGTAAGACCCTATTGCTGAAGACACTACATACATGAGTTGGAAAACAAACAAGCAGAAATGAGGTGGGTGCTGACATCAAGCTTTATCTTTACTGGATATCTTTCAGTTCTAAAAGGTGTTATGCATGCCGCTAGAAGAGGAAAGTAATCATGATCCTTACCCTGCTAAGAACTCTGCGAGTATAACAACTGGCAAGATGTGATCAATGAGGCAGTATGGCACGAATGTTACAGGAATAACCAACCACATTCTTTTTGGAGTTAAGGCCAATTTCACAAGATGGAACATATACCTGGTACTGTTACCATGGCCAAGAACCTGCGGTAGACAGTTTACAGGCCATAGGGAAGACTGATTGCTATTACTCAGTTAAATAGACACAGTATTAACCCAATGCCTAGTGACTTATTGTTATACCCATAGATTAGTACCTCTCTCAACTCCCACTAAAGAAGTTTCTTTTTGCAGCATATGGTGATTAGCACAGAGACCCACAACTGGTCAATGTGGGGAGAATCAGAAACCTCAGTCCTAAAATGGAATACATACATCACACCCTCTCTTCCCAGATCTCAGGGATCATTGCAGAGTATGGAATGGAAAGATTGTAAGAACCAGAGGCTGTGAGTAAATACAAGAAAAACCACACTGCTGGATACAAGGTGCACAGACAAACCCATAGCACCTGTGACAGTATGCACAGACCTGTGCAAGCCCAAGCAAGACAAAAACCCAGCAATGATGGAGAGGTAGGCATGAAGCCCCAGTCCTAACTGGGGATCTAGTGGCTGTTGATAGCTGCTGGGAAAGGGGAAGTCACTTTTCTTTAAGATGTGATCCCTGGTAGATATATACCCAAGAGCATTTGGGGAACAAAAATCAGACTGAATACGCCTTTTAAAAAAGAACATAATAATAGAGAACTTGAAATCAGGAAGGTAGTAAGATGCAGGTAGAAGGAGAAAGGGGGTCTGCATATGATCAACATATATAACATACATTGTATAAAATTTTCAGAGAATCAAAAAAATATTTTAAAAAGCAAATAGACATGGACATGTATTTGACAGTATACAAGAATTAAATTGTATCACTTTCTATAGTCAAATCTTTCAAAAGGATAAATAAAAATCATTTGAATTTTTAAGAAAAAAAATTATGGCTGAGGACAAGGGTCAGTGGATGAAAGTGCTGGCTGTCTGGGCATGACATGAATCTCCAGAACCCATGTAAAGCCAAGAGTGGTAGTGTGTATTTGCAATCCCAGAATTCCTACAGCAAGAGAGAAGGAGAAGCCAGAAGAATCACTGGATGTTCGTGGGCCAGCTAGCCTTGTGTACTCAGGAGGAAGCACGAGACTGTGTCAAAACAAGGTCAAAAGTGAGGGTTGAGCCCTAGGTTGACCTCTGCCCTACACATACAGACATAGAAACAGACAGAGAGACAGAGACAGAGAAACAGAAAGACAGAGAGACAGAGATATAGAATAAAGAAAAAACTGACTTGCATGATTCTAGTCAAACATCAACCTCTTGCTTAAGCTAATCAGTTTTTTATTCTCCCTTCAACTTTCTTGGGTGCTTTAAAGAATAACGCCAAGCTACCTCTCTCAATAAGAAGCTCAAATCCTGATTCGCCCTCACATGATTCGGGTTGGAAAATGTTCTGCAGAAAATAGTCCAGGAGAGGATGTACTTTAGGGAGAGAAGGAGGCAGGATAGGATCCTTCAAAAGAAGACTCTGTTTACACTCATCAGAGTTAACTATACACCTGGGTGACTGATCCAGGTCATGAATGCTTTTAGTGATATTTGGTAATTATTCCTTCAAAGACAATTCTTTAAAAATGGAGAAAATAATGAACTTTAGTCCTCAAACTGCAACCATAGGTAAAAAGGACTTGCAGTTAGTGTGTGTGTGTGTGTGTGTGTGTGTGTGTGTACGTGCGTGTGTGCGTGTGTGTGTGTGTGTGTTAAATAATATTTAGCCTGTAGCACAGAAATATACACTACGGGAGTATAGTTGGACATTTGTCCTTAGGAAGTCGTAGGATGAAAAGCAACTCTGTTTCTGCTGGAAGAGCAAAGAAGGAAGGAGCTGATAGCCAGGGAAATATGCCAAACAGTGGATATTAGACCCAAAAAAAGCACAAACACATGTCATCTCCAAAATAGCCCTGGCTGGACAAATGATGGACTAGAAGAACCCGTTGAGAAGCAAACTGCTTTTTCATGTGATTTCCAACATGAATGTAGAAGCCATGACAAAGAAAGGATAGCTCATTCACTGTGGAAGAGAGACTGTGCAAAAAAAAAAACTTCCCTGCAGATGAAACTTGTGTGTCTGAGGTATAATGACCTTAATTCATCATCCTTCCCCTGAACAAATGAATGAGGTCTGTACTCTGACCCTACAGCTCAAGATTTTCATGTGACAGAAACTCTTAGGATTGTCCTATTGTGAAAATCAGCAATTTTCCCTCTCTGTGGTCCTATGGCTATAGATCTATGTTCATTTATCTAGGTTCATTGAATTTTAAATCAAGAGATGAGGAAGCCTGACCTGAAATGCCTCCAACCAGGATGACAGACCCCATTGGCATAATTCTTCATGCTCATTCTGTTCTGCATGATACTGTCTCTGTTATTTATATTTATGATAATATGAATACATTTTCATACATATAAATATAAGCGCATACTGATACTAGTACATCTATAAATAGATGCTTGGCATATTTATTAACATCTGATGGCATTTTCTAAAGGTTTTATGGTGCAAAGATGCTGATATAGCATAATCTTGAAAATAAAAAGACTTCTCCTTTCTCTTTACTGGGACAAATACTGAGAGAGAAAATAAATTACAAAAGAAGAAAGATTTGTCCCAAGGTTTCAGGGATCTCAGTTCATAGTTGGCTGGCTCCATTGTTTGTGGGCTATGACAAGGAAGATGGTTGTAACAGTGCAGAGCTGCTCACCTTGAGGTGGCCAGGGAACAGAGACAGACAGAGAGGAAGAAAGAGGTCACGGCAAAATGTGTCATGCTCCCCACGACCAACTTGCTCCAATGAGGCCCCATCTCTTAGAGTTTCCTCAATCTCCCAAAATAATACTGTCAGCTACAGGCAAAGCCTTTATAACATGAGCTTGTAGAGGACTATTCATATCCAAACTGTACCAGGTAGATAAAAGGACCCAAATCCCACATAGGGGCATCCTAGAGGACATAGTTCTTGAACACTCTTGAACAATGATCACTGATGTGGGGAAGGAGAAGGTGTATATATTATATGCTTATACTGGAGTATAAACTCTTCTTGAAAGATACAAGACTTAATTTAAAACAGATGAAACTCATCTCTAAAACAATAGAGACATTAAGGAAATGCAGAATCCTTTGAGATTTTGAAGATTTTAGCCTACTGCCATTTGGACATTCTTAAAGCAATTCCTTCATCAGATGGAATCTTCATACAAGAGAAGAGAGAATCATGGTATTTAGAAAGGACATTTCATTTATAAGTAATTGTGGTATTACAAAGATAAGTAACACATTCACTATTATAGGGAGAAAAAATAGAATAAGACATTTATTTGGGATTTTCCCCACTTGAATGCATATTGTCTTTGTAACAGAATCAAGCAAGGCTTAGTTTTTTCTTTTAGTGCTTCAGTTCACTATTGTTCTAGTTTCATATCTGCTTCTGTGATGAACTACCCTAACCAAAAACAACTTTGTGGGATAAAGCGTTTTTGCTTTGCAAGTCAAGGTTATAGTCTGTCATTGTGGGAAGTCAGGGTAGGAATGCAGGGAACTGAGAGACAGGCCTGCGGCATCACCTCTAACCGAAGAACTCACTTCACAGGTAAAGAAGTACAGCAAGAGCCTTAGAGGATGCTGCTTGCTGGCTGACTGGCTGACGCTCAGCTTTCTTACACTGCCCAGGGCCACCTGCCTATTCTGCTGGACCCCACCACCTCAATTAACAATCAAGATAATCCCTACATGCGTGCTCACAGGCCTACCTGATCTAGACAATCCCTCCACTGAGATTCCCTTTCCAGATATGTCTAGGTTGTATCAGTTGACCATCAAAGCTAACCACAACTCAACTTGTTATACAAAGAACTATGCAATTTGGACTTTTATGGCATCTTATTACATTCCAGAGTATTTTGTTCTTATCAGGGATGTTGGATTAGTTCATTTGTTTTTGAATTTGCAACCATACTTGTTGATTCTTTTCAATAACTTTATTTCTTTGGATTTCTTATCAGCAACCTATCGCATTTGTGGTATTAAATTCAAATCTGTTTTTGCAATTTTTAATCACATCTCATTTGTCTGTTTATGTGCATGTATGCAGGTTCACATGTGCAGACATGTCACGAAGTACATGTGGAGATCAGAGGATAACTTGCAGGAGTCATTTCCATTCTTCTACCATGTGGATCCCAGAGATCAAACTCAGGTCATCAGGTTTACCCACTGAGCCATCTCATAAGCCCTAAGTCAGATTTTTAAATTATAATAAAATTATAGTTTCAATATCTAACAAGTCCCACTGCACTTTAACTTTTTGAAAGCATAAGTCAAATGTGGCAGGGAAAATGTTTTTACCTATCATAATCTAATATTAATAACTAAATTATTTTACTTTTGGAGAATTTTCCTCTAAATTTGTTTCAGTTTATACAACATGTACATACATACATATATTCAGAAAGAAGGGATTTTAAGTAAATGAAATAATGCTCACCGTTATCTACTGATGTAATTTATACACAAATACTTGTCTATGGAAGGCTTATATACAAGTATGTTCTCCACTGATTATAAGAAACATGCAGGTTATCCATGTATCTGTTTAGCACTTGGTACATGGCTGCTTAGTAATTACCCCTCTCCTCACCTTGTCTTAATCAGGTAATCAACAGCTATTTAATTGGACTTAAAGCCCTCTCAGTGGGAAGGAATTCATGGGTAGCACTCTAAGTATAGCTAAATACAAATGGCTGGAGAGGTCATCGACCCTAGTAAAAACCCTATCTCTGTCATATTTCTAGGTAAATGAAATTTCATACTGTATACTAAATATGGATCTTTATATTTACAGACAATCGGACAGTATGACACTCCTCAAAGAAGCTTCTTTATACAACAGATGGAAGCTATTACAGAGTTCCACAACTGGTCACATATACACAATACATGACTGAGAGATGCCCAGGCTCAAGTGACATATCTACAGCTGAACCTCTACACCTAAGGCTCAGGGAACACAACAGAACAGGAGTGGAGAGAGAACTAATACAACCCTCAACTCTCAGCAGTGAAGCTTCAGAGTGTGATGCACGCAGAAGGCCACAACTGGCGAAGTTTTAGAGAAAAAGAGGCTGCAGAGTGAATGTCTCTGATAGTGCTCCCATGTTAAAAATGAAATGTCTTTTTTAAAAAAATTAGAAAGACAAATACTGCATGTGCTCTTTTATATGTGGATGTTTCAGATATGTAAATCTGAATGTATACTTGTGGTTGATAAGTCCTAACAGCTTGCTAATAATTTATGAAGAACCCTAAGAGAGGAGTTTGAATAAAGGAACCATGGGGAGATGGAAGTACAATTGCTCCAATTGGATCAGTACCTGTTACATATGTGTATTATTTTAATCTTCATGTATGTGTGTGACATGTTTGTGCATGTTCGTGCATGTAAGTGCAGGCACATGCATGGCACAGCATGCCTGTAGAAGGCAACCTCAGTTGTCAGCATTCACCTTCCACCTTGTTTGTGACAGTCTTTTATTGTTTACCACTGTATATGACAGGTAAGCTGGCCCATGGGTTTCTGGAAAATTCTGTGTTCTCTCCCTCTCATCTCCCCAAAGGAGCACAGTGATTACAGGCAAGCTACTGTGTTTAGCTTTACATGGGTTCTGAGGATCCGAACTTAGGTCTTCAAGCTTGTGTGGCAAGCACTTTACCTATCTAGTCACCTCCCCAGGTCCCACCATCCATGCATTAAAATATCACTCTGAATCCCTTAAATATGTATATTTATCATATGAAAACCCAAAATTATAATAGATTTTTAACTTGTACCTTCAAGTTTCAATTCTACAGAGAGCTCCAGATTTTCATGAGAAGCATTCCATGGCTCCGTTGGAAATCCAGAAACTCATATTCAATATGACACAGCTGAGTTTTAGTGGTTAACTCTCAGCCTTTCCTTCCTCAGCATAATCAAAGCAGCAAATGAATCCACAGCACATCCATCCCATGTATAGGTTACAAGTGTGAGGATCCCTACTTTGTCTCTCTGCCTTACAAGTCAAAGCCAAGTCATGTAGGTCCTAACTTCAATAGTTCTCAAAAGCTCACACTGGTCCTCATGAAGTCTATTGTCCGATTAGTTCACCTCAGTACTGTCATTTACCAGAAACATGAGCAAGACTCTTCTAATTAACCTCCTGGTATGTTTTGCTCCTTAATGAGTTTCTGTACAGCAGGCAAAGTAACCTTCAGAAATACAATTGGATGAGGCTTGCTGTGGTTTCTTTTCTGTTGCTGTGATAAAATATCCTGACAAATAACAACTTGGGGGAGAAATAGTTTATTTTAGCTCATGATCTCAGGTTACAGTCCATCATACCAGGCAAGACAAGGCGGGAACTTGGCTAGTCACATCCCATCCACAGTTAAGAACAGAGATAATGAATATATGCATGCTTGCTATGCTGAGTGCAGTTTATCCACTCACACAGGTCAGGATATCCTACAGAGGGAACGATGCTATCTCCAGTGGGCTGGGACTTATATCAATTAACTTAATTAAGGCACCCTGGCAAGCCAACATGCCAACCCAATGTAGACAATCCCTCATGGAGACTCTTTTCCTAGGTTGTGTCAAGTTGACAATGAAAGCTAAGCATCACAAGACCATTTCCTGGATTAATCAGCTGAAGAGGTGCACACCATGCATAGGTTCATGAGAATTTCATCGTCTACACGCTGCTCTTCTTCCCTGTGCTCATGAGAGCTCAACTGTCTACACACTGCTCTGCATCCCTGTGTTCACTGTGTCCTGCACTCTGGCTTGATTGCAGTTCTTCATACGGGCCCAGCCACACTGTGTGCCAGAGACCTTGCACAGGAGACACATGTTGCCTGAACACTCTAAACCTCCAGCATCCCTCACCTCCCATTTATACTTTAGGTCCCAGTTCAAATGCCTTTTCTTAAAAAGACTTTGTTTATATGAACTCATATTTATCTCTGCATTTATTCAGGTCAACATCTGCTGGTTGACTCTTTCCCTTTCTAAAGCACACTTTGGGAAGCCAAGGACTCTGTCACCCATGCTAGCTCATCATAGGGGCGCAGGTAGTGTTTAAACATCTTCCATAGTGGTTTGTCCATTCATTAAAGAAGTACAAAGCTAAATAGGCTGCAAGCAACAAGCTCATGGGCAATCTATGGTATTCTTTCTGGCAAAGAGACCTTGAAAATAGTTCTTCACACCCAGGCCTCCAAACTCCATAGATCGAGGGCACAGCGGGATTCTTGATGACTTATACAAGCCAAGCTCAGGGGTACCAGACTTTCCTCTTCCCTTGGCTCTGCATGCAAATAATATGAACATTTTCTTATTAAAAAGGAAAAGAGCATCTAAGGTATTTTATTCCTAGTATTTGTTCAGTGAAGAGAAGTTTACACAGCTTGTGGAGAATTATTCAGCAGGAAATTAAATCTCTGTAATTCTGAATTTTCACTTTGCTTTCAATTGGCACAGCTTTTTGGCACAGCACTCTCCCCTCTAGAACATTCATAATACCACATCCGCCACCAAAATGTGATTTCTGGGCCAAATCACAAAACAGGTTAGACAAGAAGTCTCTCTGGAGGTCTCAGATATTAGGTGGCACATCAACCAAGAGCAGATCACAAGGGTGGAAGAGATGGCCAGCAATTCATACTTAACTCTTAAACAGTAATTTGAAACTTACAAAGTATTCAAATAAGATAAGAGCTCAACAAAAAAGTATTATCTGAGTGAATATATTACATGATTTGTGCCTTGACACAATTTTATGAGGCTAATCTTTGTTTTAAATTATTTTTAATTGTTATTACATTTGTGTGTGTGTCTGTGTGTCTGTGTGCCATGACATGCATGTGGAGGTCTCAAAGGATAACTAGTGGAGTTGGTTCTCTCCTTCCATCATGTGGGTCTAAGGTATCAAACGTGAGTCATCAAGGTTGGTAGTAAGTGACTTTACCTCCTGAACCAGCTTACTGGCCTTTGGGTTTCTCTTTTCTTGGCCAGGAACTGATTAACTCAGGGAGATGTAATGACCTAAACATAATCAAAGGGCTAGTGCTTCTAATACTGAATTCAAAATGAGATCTTCTGACAAATATGTTAGTACCCTATGCATATTATCTTCAACAACCATCTGACTGCTTTGCTATATCATTTATGGAAGAGATTTGACTTCACCATGAAATGAACAGCTATAATAAAAAGTAGACTTTGTTATGAAGGCATAAAAACAAACAAACCAACAATTTGATTTTTCTGTGCACTTGAAAAGCCAAATGGACATTCATCACTTTATTTTCCTCCATTTATCCAAGAAATGGCAATGATTCTTATCTCAACTAGAATAGAAGGATTTCAAAGTCTTTTTCAAATAAGAACTATGGGGGAACTGGGCATTTGCCTTACTTTACTGTTTCTAGAGCACCATTCATTAATGGATTTAAAGGCAGAATAATGCAAATGTGAAGAAGTCACATAAGCTTTCACCAAGGTTCCAGAAAGCAGCAAGGTTCAGGCAATGTGTGGATCCGATTGCCTGTGAAGAAATCCTGAGAGACCATTTCATGAAGCTACAAAGTGAAACCCAAGTTTCAGATACCATGATCATTGACTTTCTGCTGAAAAATATCTGCAGACAAATTAGTAGAGCCAGCAAGAAAGAGCAACACTACAGAAAAGCATCAGAGCTCAGGTGATGTGTACGGAACTTCAAGCTTTGGTGTTCTCCTACTGTATTTCAGTCTTGCTATAAAGTCATAACCCTTGCTACACACCAATTTATTCTCTTTATAATGCAAATATTTAGTCAGTATGATTGCATATTGGAAGTATTTTCTGAGTTAAAAAAACATTTATATGTAAAAAGTAAATAAAAATAAAGTACCATTAAATATTATTGTCAATATTACTTTTACACATTTAGAAAGAAAAAGCACTCTCCAAAAACAAGATAAATGAATGATAAAAATAAACCTTAGTTTCAAATAATTTAAATTTTTAATTCTGTGTTTAGAATCAATGAAATATATATACAACTCAGATCAGTGTAATAGGGAAAGAATTGTGCTTCAAACATCCCTTTAGAAGCTCCTTCTTTCTGTTTTTTTTTTTTCCTGAGAAAAAATCTTAATTTAAACTCTTCTACTGATCTACCTTTTGTTGCTACAATAGAATATTTGAATCTGGGTAATGTATAAGGAAAGCAGGATTTTTTTTGTAACTCAGAGTTCTAGAGGTTCAGTGACATGGTGTCAGCATTGATCTGGCTTTGACTTCATGACAGATGGCATGATGGTGGAAATACATATAAAGGAGATCACATGATAATACAGGAAGCCAGAGACCATGAGAAACCAGCATTGTGATTTCCTAACAACCCACTCTCACAGAAACTAACTCAGTCCCGCACATCAGCATTAATGCATTTCAGGAGCACTACCGGCAACGGCCTATCCACATTAACTAGGCCCCACATCCGAACAGTCCTATCACCTCCTAATGCTGCCACCCTGGGGACACAGCTCTTGATATAGACACTCTTTCGGGGAAATACACACACATACACACAAACACACACACACACACACACACACACACAGGCCTCAACATCTTTTACTTGGAATAGTAAGAGACAAAACCTAATGTATTTCCCATCTCAACTCTCCTGCTGACTCACCCTCTGCATTGGTACTTGAGTATGTCTAAACACAGCTCTGGTGACTACTGACAGTCTTCTTGGTTTCAGACACAAATGATGGACCTGAAATCCAACAGGATTTGCAGTTCAGCTTCCAAGTTACCCCTGCTTTGTCTACTCTCTGTACTTCAGAATGCTCCTCACTCACAGACCAGGCTTAGCTTCTCACTGTGAGCCAAGCGTGTGTCCTATCACACTGAATATGTAGTGATCTCATTCAGCAATGCCATGATCCTCATTCTTCAAGACTCGGGTCAAATGGAACATGCTTTGTGAAGCATTCCTTAGCTCCAGGGAGCTCAGAGGAAAGGAAGACTCAACAGTCACCTAGCCCAAATCACTCCTTCCAAAGATGAGAAGGAAAAAGGCTCAACTGAGTGAAGTCTCTGCTTAGCTTTACATCAAGTTGATGACAATAAAGGACAAAAACCTATGGTTTCTGGTCTCTGTTTTTTACCTGCATTTACATAAACATAAACAAAAGGCTGGAGTGAAGGTCAATTCTATGGTAACATCTAGTTATTACACCTGCCCAGTTTACCTCCACAAGTCTACATGGAGCTCTCTAGACCTCCAAGACGGAAACCTTTCAGAGACATCAATCACAAGTGGACTGCCTAGAGCTCTGTGCCCTTGGGTGATTCCAGTCTTCAGCATAACAATCTCCATCTCAAAAAAATGGGGAATGTATTTCAATTGCATGACCAAGTGCTATGATAATTAAGGCTCAATAAATGACAGTTTTTTACCGTTTCATATCAGATGTAGCCTAAATATCGTGACATCTAAGATGAATCCATCCATTGTTAAATGGCCAATGTAATGAAGCAGTATTTTTTAATCCAGCTGAAAAAACACACAGCTTTGATATAAATTCCCCCAATGAAGATACTCTCACATGCTATATAACATGTGTTCACTTTAAGAATGGGGTGGGTGGCATTGGCCACACAGCTTGTGGACATTGACCGCCCCCCAAATCTGGAAGATGGTCCAAATGGGCAAACAGAAGGAAGCAAACAAATCTTCAACTATAAATGTCAACACATACACAACCAGAAATAGGGAGCGAGATCAAAGGCAGATTATAGCTACCCACGAGAGACACCAAGAAGATTCACATCGGGGCAGTAAGATCAAGGCACCCAGAAGACCTCTGCAGGCCTTCTAACCATATCTGGAGAGGAATCAAAGGCTGAATCCTTGGCTATTGCATTTCAAAATAAATAAAGACTTCTCTACTTCCTTCACAAAAGATCAGCCAAGCTAAATTTATGCTCTAGAATATTACCCTGGGAGCTGTCCCTGGAAGAAATAATTTTAACCCTAATACTTCTCTTTGTTTCAAATCCAAGTCTTCTGCCTTTGCCCACACGGCCATTAGCAGACAAATTATAAAAGCATTCAATCAAGAAATATTTACTGAGCAAGACAGTGCAAAGTGCTCTATCTGAGGAAATGTCAGTCCCTGGGAATTATTCAGACACCTCTCCTCGATGATTCTAAATTTATCTTATTACTAGTTCCTTCTTTTTTAATTTATTTTTGTATATGAGTGTTATGCTTGCATGTATATAAGTGCACTCATGTCAGACAATGCCCATGGAGGTCAGAAGAGGGCTTTGGATCCCCTGGAATTGGAGTTATGGATGGTTGTTAGCTACCATGTAGGTGCTGGAATTAGAACCTGGGTCCTCTGCAAGAACAACCAGTGCATTTAACCATCTCTCCAGCTCACTAGTTACTTCTTTAAGGTGAGTTTATAGCTTCTTTTCTGGGTCATCCTACAAGTGTCAGAATCCTCCATCTGAATATAAGGCATTTTTGACAATACCTTCCTGGAGGGGAGGAACAGCTCACATCTGAAAGCTATGTGACATGTGACATGGAAGAGGTCATGAAAACATGAATGAGAAAGATAAAGGAAAGGAGAAACCAAGACACAAAACTTGCTTCTTCATGGTAGCTAGACACTATATGATTTGCAACTAAGTCATAAATAGGCTTTATCTACATGCTAACTTCTGTCTATTGGTTTTGGCTTTCTAGTCTTCTGTGTCAAGGATTATGAACCAATTTCTTGACTTGGGAGGACAAGTGGGCTCTGAAATATATAAGGTGTATTTTCTAAGCCTTTTAGAGGAGACACACATAACCTCTGGAGCTAGAATCTGGGCTTTTCTACTTACAAGCTCTGCAATGTAATGCAATGGTATTGTGTTTCCATGCTACGCAGCTTTGTTGAGTGTGAAACAAATGACAATAAGGTTATTGTCGATGGACAGGGTACAGCTATGAAAAGGTGACCTCCCTCTAAATCCTCAGAAGGTTGGAAGATGCAACTCTAACCTGGAGCTGTGATTTCTAGAACGTACACCTGTCTCCAGCATCACATGGCTCTGTCTTGGTGGCAGAAGGACGGCCTCCATCCACACAAAAAGGTGCCAGATGAGCAAAATGATTCCTGAAAATCCTCGCTGACTGTGCCACGGCCATTGCGAACAAAATGAACCTCTCTGCTGTTTCTCCTACTTCACATGGTTCCAAGTGAATAATCTCCCAGAAGGCTCTCTGAATCCTAGAAATGAAATCACATGAAACTGCAGGAGAACCTGAGACTGAGACTCTGGACCTCTGTCGGGTCTCCTGGGAGGGCTGTGTAGAATATACCACCTGGGTGGCACACTCCAGGGCTGAGCCACTCACTGTTCCAACCGTTAAGAATGGCAGAAGTTGACATCTGCCAGGATCTCACAGTCTCTTTCCAACAAGAACATCTCCATGTTATGATTGAACCTCAGAATATGTAAAGGAACCTGACTTAAGACAGTCATGTGAGATATGGGAGGAAGAGAAGAGGAAATGTTTCATCTTCAACACCACAAATATTTGAGTATTGAATGATATAAACACCTTTAGCATTTATCACAAGGCGTGGGTCAGGGTGAACCAATACATATTTCCTTCCTAATAAGAAAGCATACAACATTTTTAAGGACTTACTGTTTTCCAGACATAGATCTAAATTCTTTGCATAAAGCAACTCATTTAATTTTCATAAGTTAAGAAAATAAACATCATCATAATCTACTTTAAAAAATGAAGGGACTGGAAAATTGGCTCAGTGGTTAAGAGCACTGGTTGCTCTTGCAGAGGACACAGGTTTGACTTCTAGCACCCACATGGTGGTTAACCACTATTCATAACTCTAGTTCCAGAGGAATCTGACGCCCTCTTCTGACCTCCGTGGACATTGCTTGACACAGATGCGCTTACATACATACAGACAATACAATCATACATATAAAATAATAAAATATAAGAAAGAGAAACAAAGACAGATCATTTTCTATATTACTAAAGTAATTGGCAAAGCTAGGATTTTAACCTTAGCTGATTAGTCTGATTAAAACTCTTTACTTTTGTTTGAACATTAATTTCATTCAAAAAATCACACCTACCTGCCTTCCCATACAAAAACCTCTCCTTTGATACTTCACAAAGTGAGTAGACCATAAGAAAGGGGATTAAGGAATTTTCATTGAGGCCTGCAGCAGACTGGATAATAGCCCACTATAATGCCCACTTTTTAATCCCTGGAACCCATGAGTGTATCACCTTATATGGCAAAGAGGACTTTGGAGATGAGATTAAATAAATGGTGTTGAGAAGATAGCCCAGATTGTCCCGGAAATTCCTATGTGTAAACACAAGTGTCTTAAAAGATAGAGGAAGAGGGGTTACTATGAAAAGAATGGAGAGAAGAGAAGCCACAACAGGATCAGAGATTGTGGTGAAACAGACACTGGAATCTGGGAGAGGGAAACAAAGGTAGAAGGAGAGGCAAAGTGGATATGCAGAAAGAAATGCAAAACATAGCAGCCCCCGTATGTCGCCATCACTGTGTACTTATGCCTGACAAAAGATTTAGCAGCAACTATGGCATGATCCAATGCCTTCTTCTGGCCTTCATGGACACACACACACACACACACACACACATCTTTAAAGAAGTCAAATAAATGTTTTCTTCAAAGACTGTTACAGAAAACCCAACTCCAGCACCCCTAACACAGAATCTTTGCCCTGGAAACCAAAGGATCCGGAGTTTTAATCAGTAATTCATCTAATTGTTAGACACAAAATATTAAAAACTAGTCAAGTAATTTACAAACAAGAAACATTTACAACACAAATCATTCTCCACTAATGACACACAACAAATTCTCTTCCATGTTTGCATTCTTTACAGCTTCTTAACTTCATTGTGTTACTTAGTGTGTGCTAGGTCTGTTTGCATATCTCATCTTCTTTTGATTAAAGTCACTTGCAATATTTCGAAAGGAAACATTTGGGGGTTTTGTAGTCTTTATTCCAGAAATCGTTTGGCAGGGGACATGCAGGACCCACATCCGGGGAAGAGGTATAACAACTGTTTCAAGGAAAATTACACTGGTCCTAAGATATCTGGAAGTCATTTGGAATTTGTTTCATTTTGGCTTCATGGGTGAACTGATCAGATGAATCTAGAGAAAAGCTATCTGCATCCAGCATCTGCAGAGTGGTTGATGCTGGTGGTTGTTTGATAGCAAGATAAACATACGATAATTTCTCCCTGTGTTTCTAGAATTTCTGGACCCTAAAAAGCATACCTCTTCTCACATTCAAACTCTAAATTGACTTGTCCCCTTTGGAGAGTAAAAGTTTGCTTTATATACATCACCCAGACCATGCACCAAAGTACCATGATTGTATAAGAATTATGTCTTTATATCCAAGTGGTTGGTTTTCTGGAAAGAAGAACCAAAAATAATCCCCAGAAATTAAAGCATTTGTTTATGAAGGGACGTTAAGTCAAATGTCTTATGATTGTTGTTTTTCTAATCCTTCAGTTCTGCAAAGAGGATAGTCTCATTCCATGTTTTATGAACAGTGAAACAAAAGAACAATGAGGAGAAATAACAAGATTTCCAGTAAGAAAGTGACAAAGCCATAAGTGAACCCAATACTTTCAGAGAATGGGCTCTCTCCTCTAGAGCTCTGGGGGTCTGCTACAGCATTCAGCCTCCTGGTCAGTATGGGTTTTACAAGAATGGCTTTGCCTCAGTGACATTCATTCACACAGTGATCTTGGAGTCTGTTAGCTACATGTACTGTCTAGAAATACAATGTCAGATATGCAAGAGCTTAGGTACCATCATGAGGGGTGAATTGCCAGGGAAATCAGTGCAGCACGTCCATACAAATCATCAGGCACTGGACTGATTCCATGACAGGCTCCTAGAGCCTCCATTAGCTGAAGGAACCTTTGTATATAGAAGGTTCCCTGTGCCAATGTAGAGAAGGTTCTGGGTTTCTCCACATGACTTTTCTTTCTACTTCATACCTCCATATGAATCTTTATATATAGAAGATCAATATCTCTCTTCTTCACTACAGACCTAGAGGTGAATAATCAGATCACCTCACACTTCAACAAAATGCTGCAAGAGATGGGATGAGCCTACACCATGATAAAAAAAAATGAACAAACAATAAACTGATTCTTAGTCTTTCAAAATTTGAAGAACCTTTAAATCTTTTATTCCTGGAATCTTCTGCCAGCTATCCAACAAAAATATACTTCTTGGGTCTCAAGAAGCCAAACAAAAGAAAAGAAATGGACTAGCCCCATGGGAGTCCTAAATATACCATCAAATGCCTTTCTGGCTTTCCTCTAGAAAACCCAAAAGTCTACCAAACTGTATTAGTAAGTCATTTTTCAATTACTTACAAATAAATTATAGCCATCAATCAGAGTCTCTTGGCAGAAATAAATAAGTACAGATAAATGATACTGTTCTAACTGGAAGCACATATGCTATAGAAAGCATTCAAGCAGGCAAATAAACATTTTTCTGTGGGGCTCTTTGGACTGTGGTATGGGTACCCCTCCCTGACCCCCGCCATTACCACCCACACCTTGCCTCAGAGAGGCAGGAATAACATAACACCAGACATGGATGGTGTTTTCTATCACTTTCTTTTTCTGTTCAGCAGTCTAGAAAGGGCCCATTTCAGGGGCCAGTGTTTCACATTTCTTCAGTTAGATCTGAGGATTTCAGCAGTGTTTCCAGTGATATTTGTTATGGGGGTTTGCTTGTATTTTCCTCTCTCTTTAGAAAAATAATGTGATAGATCCATGTGGTACCTGGTCTACACTACTAGAATAGAATGCTAGTTGAAGGTCTACTGAAATCTAAATAGATACATATATTTTAGTTTAGTGGAACTGACTTCTGAAAGCTGTCCCCTGTCTTCCATACTGTCCCTGTAGCATGTACACACTCTTACTCACATACAGACATCATACACACCAACATGCATGAATAATAAATACAAATCAAACAGAATGAATTCCAGAAATGACACTTAGTAAGGCCAAAATGCCATTGAATAGTGTGGTGAAAGTGCTCTGTTCTTTCCTGCGCAGAGCACAAATTCCCCCTTTGTCCAGTTCATCTACCCAGTGTGTGTCATTAATTCATTAGCCATTTCAGTTGACATTTAAGTCATTAAATCACCTATTGTGGTACTGTAGTGTTTAAGTCCAAATCACCCTTATTTGACTTAATATTGCTTTATATGGTCCCCCAAACACAGCGGTGATGATGCAATGGAGGTACCAGGCCATAATGTGCAAAGGGCAGATTAACTTTAGTATTATGTGGCAACACTTCAGGTCAGAGAGCAAACTGCAGTACATTCATACAGTGTGGTACTACATGCATTCTCCAACATCAGACTGGGGCACTGGGATGCATCCCCTATGGATAAGAAGATACTAACATATGCACTCTATAGAATAATTCTTGTACCCACTTTAGAAGCAAATGCTTCTAAAATAATACATTGGTCCAAAAGACAATATTAACTAAATATTTCACATCTAAATCCACTCAACATTTGAATGATCCCATTACAGACAATGAGATTAAGTCAACACCACAGCAGCCATAACCTGGTAAACTCTGTATGTCAAATCACTCTGAAAAAGAAAAGACTATAAAGTATATAAAGTATTTCTCATTCTCATAGTCTTCACACACGGCTGCTTATTTCTCCATAAGGATGGTGGTAGCATTTGACACAAGCAATACAATGTCATTGAAGGCACACATGTTTCATAAAGTCATGTGTTGGGCCAGAAAAATTGTTGGAAATGTAAAGTTTCTTCTTAGATGTTTCTACTTTCATGTTTCATTTTTCTTAAAATTTCCAGTTTATCATTCTTTCTTGTTAATGATTTATAGGACTTAGTCTCCAGACTAATGAGATTTCCCCAGAGTTTAAAAATGGACTTTGGAGCCTAGTTGTCAGGATGCACACATACAGTCCAAGCTCATTGGGAAGCTGGGGTAAAGAGTATCTCCAAGACTGGATTCTACCCTGGACACAGCAGGATCCCATTCCCAGAAGACTTAGAACACATAATATATTGATTATCACTCTCTAAGTTACATTCTAATTTACATGCAAGGATAACCAATGAGGTTACTCAGTCACATATTTGATCTGGATCAATAAGACACAGAACACAGTATTATACAATGGAGTATGCACTGCAGAATTCAGTTATGCATAAACATGTCTTTGTTGTTCTTATTTTGTCTCATTTTTCTGGACTCTGTTTGCCTAGACTAACCCTTTCAGTACTAGATCAGGCATGACCAATAAAAAAGCCATGTGGGGATTGTCTTATTTATATGTTCCAGTCTATAGTGTTGGTACCAAGCTGGAAAACACAAGTTAATTAATGAATCTTTTAAAATATAAATTATAGCAGCTGTGAAGACACAATAACCTAATAATGGCTTACTAAATTTTGACACTTCCAGCTATTTTTATTCCTCTATACAAAACCTTTAATTCATGATGAAGACATTCACTTCCAATATGGTTATTACTAAGCAGTAAGTATATGTGTATGTCAAACAGAAAACTTTCTGTGATATTTTGGGAAAAAGAATACAAATAATCCCTATAGTACCATATAATTTAAGTTTAATATGAAAGGAAGAAAGGCTACTTAAACAAAGAAAACAAACAAACAAGAATGTCTGTCTCACATTGCATTGTCTGTGTGCTTCATAAATCACTCCAATATTCAACAATTGTACAATTCTATGTTATTTATTTTTTGACAGGGTCTCCCATAGCCCCAGCCCACCTGGAACTCACTATGTAGACTAAGAAGTTGGCCTCATTCTCACAGAGATCCACCTGTCTCTGCCTCCCAAAAGTTGAGATTAAAGGCATGCACCACCATGCCTAGCAATGCTGTTTTTTAATTTAAAATTGCACTGAAATATGTCAGGGGAGAAATTATTGTTACATGACTTAACTACTAATAAAAATTTCCACATAATTATTTGAGTTTAATGATATGCCCATCATGAGAGGTACAGAGGAATGATTATTTGGTTAAATCCAATCAAGTATCAATATTTTACTATGAGATAAGTTTAAAATATTTTAAAACAGGCAAACAGGAATATATTGCATTTTTTACAATATATTCAATTCCAATGTGTTTTCCTTTGAATTTTCTGGCATTCTTTTCTAATTTTACTAATGGTGTGGTCATTGTTTGGATTATTTATTTGCATTGGAGATTATTCTCTTTTGTGTGTACATGTGAACTTGGTATTGACTCAGATGTATAAGTGTTTTTTGTCTAAGTAAGTTAATTTTCTCCTTTATGCTTTCTGTCTTTGGTTTGCTCAAAAACATCCTTACCCATTCTTAAATTGTGTGTGTGTGTGTGTGTGTGTGTGTGTGTGGTGAGTGCATGTGTGTGTGTGTATGTGTGTATATGTGTGTGTGTGTGTGGTGAGTGCGTGTGTGTGTATGTGTGTGTGTGTGTGTGTGCGTGTGTGTGTATGTGGTGTGGTGAGTGTATGGGAATCAGAGGACAACTTTCAGGAGTTTGTTCTCTTCTTCCATCATATGGGTCTGGAGATGGAACGTGAGTCATCAGGATTGGTGGCAAATAGCTTGACCTGCCAAAATATCTCACCAGCCAGTAGATGGCATTATCTTTAATTTCTTTCCTTCTTTGTTTTATTTGTTTAGTTGTCAGCATATAGAAATGCAACTGATTTTTATCTGATGATCCTCCATCCTACACTGTGCATTCTTCTTTTCTTAGATGCTACATTTTTGTGTGGACTCTTTCAGTTTTCTACATTTTTCATTAGGATACCTACAGATAATTTTCTTTTGTACATTTCATAATTAGAAGGTTTTTTAAATTTCTTTTCCTTGTCTGATTGCTTTGGCTTCAAATAAACGATTGAATCAGTGATCTGAACATCTCACAGCAAAGAAAAGATCAGGAACAGATTTCTTCAGTGATGAATTCTAAGTATTTAAAGAACTAATACTAATCCTTTAACATTTCAAAACACTGAAGTAAAAATACTTTCATATCCATTTCCTAAGGTCAACATTAGTCAAACGAAGGTTCTATGAGAAAGAAAAAAAAACCCTGCAGACCAACATATCAGGAACAAAGCAGTCAAAATCCTCAGCACTGTACTAGACAATCAAATTTAAAAGCACATTAAAGGATCATATACTGAAACAAAGTTGAACTCATTCTGGGGATGCAAAAAGGGTTCAACATATGCAAATTGGTCGATAGATTTGCACATTAGTAAACATTTGCAGATGGAATGATGAAAGTCATATGATCAACTCAATAGATATAGTAAAAGCGCTTCACAAAATCAATCTTTTTATAACTAAAAACACCTCTCAACAAGCACGTTGTTGTTGCAAAAATTCAATAAAAAATAAAATTTAGAAAGTTGTTCTCATGGATATGAATTGAATTTTTCCCACTGTATTCATGGGAATTTTATTCTTATCTTTCTCTCTTAGCCTAGCAACAAAAATAAAACTATCTTTCTTGGAATAGTCATCCAGCATCATCGCTAACCATTAATCCAGAATTTCTGGTGTGAGACTAGAGCATAAATATGTACATATGTATGTATGCATGTATGTATATATAAGTATGTGTTTTGGTCTTTTTGAGACAGGATCCCTCTGTAGCCCCAGCTGGCCTGGAGCTGGCTACAGAGACCAGGCTGGCCTCAATCTCACAGAGATCTGCCTGCCTTTGCCTCCCAAATACTGGCACTAAAGGTGTGCACCCTTTAAGTATTTGTACAGCACTACACCATTCTTTTAATTGATGAACAACCATTCACCATCTTGGAGTAAAAAAAAAAGTTTTATAATGGTTGATAATTCCCAAGCTTTGATATCCTTAAGAACGAGAAGACAACTTTATTAAAATGTGGATTGTGACTGTGTCAGTTAGGATGAGACCTAAGATTCTCGATCCCCATCACGTGCTGGTGATGGTGATGCTGCTGACCTTGACACCGAACATGTATGGCACAAGATCTTTGTGTTCTGATGCCCTCATTATTATTGTTTCTTATACCACTCTCTCCCTTTCTCTCTCCACTTTAATGTCTTACCATCCCACAAGCTCGCCGGCCACATCTCCATCTTCTCCCACAACGTTCCCTTCTAGCTGGTGCTGGTTGCCAGGCAGCACTAAGGAAGTGAGTTGGTACCCAGCTGTTCTACATCAGCTACTCAGGAATCCTTGTATGGGTCTTTCTTGGTGTCCGTTATGTAAACTTTGAGGCACTTTAGTGGACTTCATCTGTAGTTTTCTCTCTCTTGCTTCTACCAAAATATACTATCTGTAGCCTAGTGACTTGGTGAAATGAACAGACAGTGTGAACAATGTGTCTTCCTCTATACTGGGGGGAAAATCATTAAAGTTTCTGAACCCAACAAATTTTGGAAACATTTTCTATGTCATCTATGAATGAAGGTTCTTTTTTTGCTTGTCTTCTTATCCAATAGCTTGGTCTCCATCTCAGATTAATAACTAGAGGAGAAGTTTACAGACAAAGCTTCCAGACCAGTCCTCAGTACCTACCAGCTAGATGCTCTTCTGTCCTTCTATTTCTTAAAAGTAGTTTATACTACATAGACATTTAAACATTGGAAATATGGGGCTGCAGAGATGGCTCAGTGGTTGAGATCACCAGCTGTACTTACAGAGGAGCCGGGTTCAATTCCCATCACTCACAGTGGCAAAGAACCATCTGTAACTATAGTTCTTAGGGATCCAATGTCCTCTTCTGATGCCAAGGGCATTGCATGACAAAGGTGCACTTACATCCATGCAGGCAATGCACTCATGCACATTCCTCATCCCCACGACCCTTTCAGTCTATTTTCTGTGACCTCTTTCCTCCTCCAAAACTGCCCTGATCCCTTGATTTCATCTACCATTTCCAGGCTAAAATATTTGAGGTAAAAAAATGTACTGAGGTTTTAAAGCTATATTTTCATCAAATTTTGGTAATTTCATGAAACTCATACAGTACATTTTAATCCCTCTCTGCACTCCCCCCCACAGCCTGTTCACTTCATGCATTTTGTCATACGTGCTGAGGTCTATCAGATACCCTCAATGTGAGTTCATCCATTGGAGCCTGCTCAACCTGTGTAGCATCACACCCCTAAAGAAGACAACTCTCCCTCACCCACTAGTGATCAGCTGCCAATAGTTCCTCACCAAGGTTGTGGCCTCCCGCCATTTCTCCAGTCCCATGCTAGTTTATGTCTGATTGAGTTTGCATGGCTCTTCTGCATGCTGTCACCACAGCTGTAAGTTCACAAGTGCAAGGTCCCAGGAGCCTCTGAGACTTTGTATCCTTATGGTCAGGTACTTCTTCCATGGCTCTTACAGACTTTCCAACCGCCTTCTTCAGCATTGGTCTCTGAGCCCTGGGTGGGTGAATTTTAACATGAGTCCTGTCCAGGGATCCACACTCTGCAGCTCTTACTCTCTACACTTTGGCCAGGTGTGACTTTTGTGTTCATGGCCCTTTGCTGCATGAGGAAGTTTTCCTGATGAGAGTTGAGAGATGCATTAGCATTCTCTCTACCCCTTGTTCCACTGTGTTCCATGAGTCTTGGGTATAGAGGTTCTACTGTAGATGTGTCACTTAGGGTTGAGCATCTCACAGACATTTATTCTCTGTATATGACCAGATGTGGAAATCTGTAATAGTCTCCATCTGTTGCAAAAGAAGCTTCTTTGATGAGTGATAACTGGCATACTGGTCTGTAAATATCAGGATCAATATTTAGAATATAGTAAGAAACTACATTTGTCTACGGATGTGACAGACTCAGGGTTTTCTCTAAGATCTATGGCCTCTCCAGTCATATTTATTTGGCTATGTTTACAGTATCACACATGAGTTCCCTCCTATTGAGTGGGCTTTAAGACCAATTAGGTAGCTGTTGATTACCCCAAGATAAAATTGCCACTACTGTACCAATACAGTTTGCCAGTCACTATGCCAGTCATTGTTGTGGTTATTAGGCTTTAAAGCTGGGATTGGACCATTGATTAATTTTGTCCTTTAGCAACTTGCATAGTGTCCTCCAAAACTATGATAGCTAGTCTTCAGGGAGGAGGTTTTCAGGTCAGTTCCAGCTTTGAGATTTTTTTAAATTTAATTTTTGGGAATTTCATGCATGAATGCCATCTCTCTCTCTCTCCCCTGCAGCCCCTCCCCTGTACATCCTTCAAGCTCATGATCTCACACAACTACAGAGTCCATTTAGTGATGTTCAGATGTACATGTGATTAGGGCTGGCACTTGGCACTGGGTAACTTATCAGGGGACTTGTCCCTGGGGAAAACTGATTCGTTCTCTTTCACCACCGGTTTATGCCTGTAGCTCTTCATCTAGGAATGGGGTCTTGTGAAATTTCTCCTGTCCACATTAGTATGCCAGCTAGTGTTGCCATTATACAAGTCTTGTTTAGGGAACCATATTTTTGAGATCTCATGGGTACAGGTACCCTGTCATGTCTAGAAGAAACCATCTAATACAAGGCCTTATAATCTTTTCAGCCCCCTCTTCTGTGATGTTTTCTGAACCTTAGGAGTAGGAGTTGCAGTGTAATGTGTGGATTGAGTTTGGGCATCCAAGGTAACTTATTCGAACCATATTGAGATTTATTGAGGGTTCCACAGCCTTCTAAGCACCTTCTTAACATACTGGGTGTTTCTATATGCATCTCTCTAAAACCTATTATGTTTTAAATTTTTACAAAAATAGTCAACAGAGGTCATGTAATTTGATTGATTTCCAGTCAAACTATGTATATTTGGTAAAATAACCAAATACCTTATCTGTGTATTTTAATCACAAACATCCTTGTTCATTGGGCTATTTAGCTGAAATTTTTATAAGCCATATGTCTTGGTTGTGAACAGGAAAGCTTCAGACATAGGTTTTATGCAAAGAGATTCTCCTGGAGGCTCATAACAAGAAAGGATTCTGAAATTCTCTCTTCATCTCTCAAGATCTATATACATGGTCTACACTGCCCTTGACCCATCTCCTATGCCAACAGGCAAGGCATGCCTATCCCCACAAAAGTTCTGCAAACATTGAGTCATCTGTATGGCTAACTTTCCTTACACTTTGTGTTATTATTACTATTTCAGCCAGAAAAATAAAACCATGGTTTCCACTAGTAGCAGCAGCAGGCCAGAATTAATGACTAAGTAAGGGTTAGGGCATGAAAATGAAAGCGCAAAAGGCTGAGGTGAGAAATCACCCCGTGGAGAGCGAAGAGCAAAGAGAAAGGTGCCAGGAGGGACTGTGGGCACAGAGCAGTTCATGAAACACCTAGGAATTCACTTCAGTTGCCTCTAACTTCAGATAAAGACTCAATGCAAGATCTGTAACACTTTAGTCATTGCGGTGTGGGAGTTGGGACTAATGAATGGTGATATGTTCTATCTTTCACTGGAGAAATGGATGAAGACAGAGACACGTGTATAGATGATCATGGAACTGTTGCTGTGATAAACCAGAATAAGTAAAGGCAACCAGGCCCACTGAGTCTGGGACGGACACATACAACAGGTGTGGGGGATGGAACTATGGCTTACTCAACAAATGGAATAGCAAAGAATGCTTTCACCTATTTGCAGTACTTCCTGCAGAGGGATTTGCGATGATTTGTAACATACTCTCAAAAAGTATGCCAAGAGAGAACTGTTCAGCCCCTTTGCATTCATTCTACATGATATTCTTGGAGGTTTACAAACTTTGTTGTCATTTTCTCTTGACATGCATTAAGTCAAATCTTATGAAATCCTTCTTGAGCTTTAACTTTGTTGATCTTCAAGCGAAAATTCAATGATAGTCAATTCAACCCATTAAATTGGGCTAGAGGGAATGAGGAACAAGGTGTGACTTGATTTTTAAAACGTTTATATTGTTATTTATTTATTTAGTGTGTATGCACGCATGTGTGTCTGTGTCTGTGTCTGTGTTTATGTGTGTCTATGTGTCTGTGTGGGCACACAATAGCCAGGGTCCACATGTGAAGGTAAGAGGACAGCATTTCACCTCGCAGGCCTAGGAAATCAAACTTAGGTCATCAGATTTGAAGCAAGCGGCTTTATCCACTAAACTATCTTGCTGGAACTAGATTTTTTAAGTTGTCACTTCCCATCCCCCCTATCCCCAGGGAACTATATAATACTTTAAAGCCATTTAGGCTGGATTAATACCACTTATGTCCTGCAAAAAAAAAAAATAGAACCCAGTGCTGGAAAATGGCTCCTTAGTAAAGCCCACTGCCTCTTAGCCTGACAACCTGAGTTCTGTTAGTGGGACCCAAAACTCCCACAAGTTTTCCTCTGACTTCTACATTTGCACCATAGCACATGCACACATCAATCACACCCCACACACACATACACACACACAATAAAAATTTGAAGAGAAAAGAAAAGCAGAGCCTAACTAACTGGAAGGGGACCAACTATTATGAATAGCAGCCAACAGAAAAATTCAGCTGATATCCCAAGAATCCAATTAAAGCCAATCCTGAGCAAAACTGTACAACAGGAGAAAGAAATTTCTACATGGTAGTTTTGAAACAGAATTCAGCGCAGGTCTGTTCAGTTCCTCCAAACTTTCCTTTTCCTACCAGTTGGTCAGATTCTGCTTTATTAGGAAAATTTAATATTGTCAAGTCTAGCTGATCAGATTATTAAGTTTAACGTAGAAAATGAAAAAACAAGTATTATAGTCAGCTGATGTCCTTCACACTCTTGGGGCCTCTCTACCCCATTCTTTAGAATGACCTAGAGAAAGCCTCATAACTGTCCCAGTTATCCCATCTCCTAGCACTGACTGATTGTACTCTTCCATTTTGGGGTTCAGTTAATAAAGTCTTACTAGTTCCTGGTGATTATAATAGGCTATATGTCTTATAGGGAATTCTCACTATAAGACATAATAAATCCCTCTTTTCAGTTTAGGGACATCTAATGATTTGTCAAGTTCTAATTTTCTAGGGGATTAACCCTCTAATACAGAGGTTAGTAAACTTTTCTATAAAGAGCCAGAGAGGAGGTACTTTCAGCCTTATAGGCCATGTGGTACAAGTTACAACTGCTTTGCTCTACCACTGCCTCTGGATAGAAGCCGGACACGATTCTGAGTGAATGACACGCTGATGTTTGTTCCAATAAATTGTACTTGCAGACTCTGAATTTAAATCTCTTAACATTTTTATGTGTCAGAAAGCAGTCTTTGTTGGCTTGCTCACTTGTTTCTTTTAACCATTTAAAAATGTAAGCATCGTATGTGGTCATATTAAATTAGGAGCGTAGCAGGATTCAGTCCAGTGGTCAATATATGCTGATCCATGCTCTAGGTTAAAACTCGCTGCATTAACAGTTGCCATTCTACTTAGCCAAATGTGAGTTGTTTTCGTAAAATTTTTGGTATAAGACCAAAAAGGAAGAATGAAGTAATTTTTGAAACAGAAGGAAGATTGCAGGGAAGGGGAAAATGAGCGAAGGAAGAAGGGATGGAGGGAAAGAAGAAAGCGGGAAAAGAATAGAGAGAGTGGCGTGGACAACAGAGTGGCAGGGAGGAGAGATGAAATGCGCCCGGGATGGTGAGAGAGTCGTCCACATTTCTTCACGAAGCACCTAAAGTCACGATCTTGGTCATGAACGTAGTTTCATTAGTCATGACGCTTCATTCAAGAGTCTGGTAGATAATTTTTGTCCGTCTTCTCCCTCAGTCTTTGTAGCCCACCAACAAAGCTTCACTTGTTGTCACTGTTGTAGGCATTCTCCGCATTAATTCCTCGGCCCTTTTGAAAGGCTTGCTGGGAGCCGGTGCAAAGGGAAATGAGCTGAGGTCGCCTAGCAGGGCGTGACACATTGGCTCAGAAGTCAGTTCTGCTGACACCCAGCAAAATCCTGGATAAGAAAATTCATCTCTAGACAATTTTCTCATTGTTAAGATTGGATAACAATAACAATGGCACTACATCCCGCCTGGCGACCAGAGTGAAACCCGCGCCACCTGCGCTTCGGCTCCGCTCATTTCGAACTTCGCCATTTGTACAGAATCTTAACGTTACAAATTATGTACTGAAATTCTCTACAAGAATAGAGATGCTTAATAAAATCAGATTGGCACTGTTTTCTTCAGGGTACACCTAAAATTTTCATATTCTAAGGGGATGGGAAAACAGCTCAGTTGGTGAAGTGTTTGCCATACAACCATCTGTGCTCCAAGGCACATCCATGAAAAGCCAGGCATAGCATCCCACATCCCATAACCTCAGCAATGGTTTGAATCAAGACAGGAGGACCCCTGGGGCTTGCTGGCTATCTAGGCTACCCAGTTGTGGAGCTCCAGGCCAATAAGGTAGAAAGCAATAGAGGAAGACACTTGAGCTGGACTTTTGCATCTGCATGCATGCACACACACATATACTGCACACACACACACAATCAATATTCTAAAGCAAATTTTAACGGCAATAGAATTATTATAGGAAGAAGAAGACTACTGAACATTTTCTGGGTGAGCTGCTGTTAAGTTAGCTGATAAGCTTGTAAAACTCCTGTTTCTAGAAGAAATGTTATTACCAGTGTTTCCAGAGATGGGAAGTAAATTACTTAAAGGCATATTGGTGGGTCATTTTTTATGACACGTGCAGAAGAGGGAGGAAGTATTCATGCTTGCCAATTGCTTTGAATTTTTTAAATCAAAATTGGCAAGGAATTCTTACTTAACAGAAAGAAGAATAACATCAAGTGAATTTGTGATTTTAAAGAGAAAGACTAAAAGCAGGCAATCTTGTTCATATTCTTGGAACCTTAATAGCTAATTTGGCTCTTGGTTTCTATCAGAAAAAAAAGTGCTAGTTAAACACAAGGTAGTTCACGCCTGTGAGTCATAGGAAGTGCTGAAGCACAGGGAAATTATATCATGCAATTTTATGATCTTCTGGACAGCAATTTGATTTAATAAAGACACAGATGTATGCTTTGCCACATAGAGAACGTTTTCAAGTGTTCCCATCATAGCTTTGATTGGTTTTTAGATTTTAGTTCTGGTTCATGTCTCTTACTTCTAGAGTAAATTTAACTTTTATAAAATAAAAAAAAATAAACTGTATGGAAAGGCCACTTGACTTCATTCCCCTTGATTTGTAGTGCCTTCCTGCAGCTGTAATCTTTGCCAAAGAAACAAAACAATTCATGGATAGAGAATGTTTTAGCAACTTGGAAAACATCCTGGATATTGGTGCTTGAGTTCAAAGAAAACCAATGGCTAAATGCATCAATTGGAAAAGAAAGAATATATTTTTTTGCTAAAAGTTATTAAGTAAAATAGCTACTTACACAAAAAGATATTATCTTGTGAAGATAAGAGCCCCAAGTGGTAGTCCCTCTAAGACACTGAGATTTAATTATGAGATTACAGGACAGGACGCTTCTCTCCTCTGTGTTTTACATAATGCTACCAAGTCTCTATTATAAAATCAGAGGCTTTCTGCTAACAGTGCACACAAAGGACTCTACTAAGATGGATTTCTTAGGAAATCCTGAAAGAAGCAAAACGAAATTATTGCAGGAATGTAAAGACTGTACAGCAACGACCACTACTGCAGACACTGAACACAAGCTGAATTCTACCGGGACAACTGTGAAGTCTCCTTAGCGCCCACATGAGAATCAAATTTGGACATGGCCTGCATTTTGGCATTCCTAGACAGGAAATATAAAATGTAACTGCTATTACTATGTTAGGAGCTACAGTAAAATATAAGCAACATCTAACAATCTCTGGTCTAGAATCAAAGAAAACAATAACTATGAAAAACCTCCAACCTAATTAATGAATGAATTTCACAGTCTCCTGGAAGGGTGCCACGACAGAGGGAAGGATCAATGGGCTTAAACATATATCAATAAAAACTTGCCAAGCCAAATGTAAAGGGAGGTGGGGAGTAAAAAAATAATAAAAAATCCAGCATCAAAATAAATAGAAAAATGTACCACATTCACAGATAAGATACCTTCAACAGTATTAAGATATCAATACTTCTCAACTTGGTCCATAAATTCAATACAGCCCTAGTTCAAGTTCTAGTTTCCCTCGTGTAGTGGAGTGACTTCTTAGGACTCTCACATGCCAGGAGTAAAGCCAGTGAAAACCACAGCCATCAAATAGAAGGCGAGACTGAAATGTTTCTATAACAAGTATGAATGGCATAAGAAAGACAGGAACGTGCTCCAACTACACAGCACACTGCAAAAATGAAGACTGCAACAATTCAGACATTTCCCTTTCTTAAATGAATATAATTGTATGTGTGGAGACTTAGTGACAGGGAGACATCCTGAGGCGTGTATTGTGAAATGATGTCATGGTGATATGAACATCATACAGTACACTTACATAATCTTGATGAGCATCAGTCAAGTACTCAACATCTTCTAATGCTATCCAGACATACAATAAAAAGATGAAGAGAGTGCCTTCCAACATAGTACAGCACCTTTTACTACTGTGAAGTCTTTTCATAAGTAGAAGTAGACCCTAAAACAATGGTTAGAAGTATTGTATGGTCAATACATAAGCCAATAACGTCCATCACTAACAATCAAAGGCAGCACACATTACTCCTGGCATATGAGAGTCCTAAGAAGTCACTCCACTACACGAGGGAAACTAGAACTTGAACTGGGGCTGTATTGAATTTATGGACCGAGTTGAGAAGTATTGATATCTTAATACTGTTGAAGGTATCTTATCCATGAATGTGGTACATTTTTCTATTTATTTTGATGCTGGATTTTTTACTCCCACCTCCCTTTACATCTGGCTTGGCAAGTTTTTATTGATATGTTTAAGCCCATGGATTAACACTCCATACACAACTTCACATTGTACAACTAGCAGTCTGGTTGATTTAAGTTTACCATGGAGACATGAGTGATCTGCCTGGTAACCATGTGATGGTGATGATGACTCCAGGAAACAGAAATTTCCAGCAGTTTCACTGCAATCTTAAGGGATCGCAATCATAGGCAGCTCATCACTAACTACAATGTGCATTTTATCGGTATGTTTCAATTCTACCCCCTTCTACCTAACACCAGATATGTTCATAGTAGTTAATCTGTAATCAGAATGAAAACTCAGAGATATAAAAATGAAATGCATTGATGTTTTCCTTAGCATCTTGCATAGTATTCCCCAAAACCATGACAGCTAGCCTTCAGGGAAGCAGACACCAGGTCAGTTCCAGTTCTACTGCTCCAAAGCCTGTGTCTGAAGTATATCCTGTCTTCATCAATAGGGTTTATCTTCAAGTTCAACCCAAGATTTAAGTCCAAGATTTAACCAGAACAATGACAGGGACTGTAAACTATATTGGGGCAGTAAAGGCACTTGTATCTTCAGAGTAATCAACAGCTACCTAATTGAACATAAAGCCCACTCAATGGGAAGAAACTCATGTGTGGTACTGCAAGCATATGCAAATGCACATGGCTGGAGAAGTCATAGATCTTAGAGGCAACCCCAAGGCTGTCATATCCCTAGATAAACATAATTTCTTATGATTTACTAAATATGGATCCTTATATTTATAGACAAGTGTGCCAGTTATCATTCATCAAAGAAATTTCTTTTGCAACAGATGGAGTCTATTACAGAGTTCCACAACTGCTCAAACACAAAAAAATAAGTGTCTGTGAGATGCCCAATCCTAAGTGACACATCTACAATGGAACCTTAACACCTAAGGCTCATAGAACACAGTAGAACAAGGGGTAGAGAGAACACTAATGTATCTCTCAATTCTCATCAATGAAACACCCTCATGCAACAGAGAGCTATGAACATAAAAAGACACAAATGGCCAAAGCATAGAGAATAAGAGTCTGCAGAATATGAGTCCTTGGACTGGACCTCTATATTAAACTCCACCTA
Organism: Eospalax fontanierii; assembly: GCA_035773235.1. Classification (NCBI taxonomy): domain Eukaryota; kingdom Metazoa; phylum Chordata; class Mammalia; order Rodentia; family Spalacidae; genus Eospalax; species Eospalax fontanierii. Next base: position 51,918,176 of record CM069542.1, on the reverse strand, counting down.
CTCAGCGCTCAGGAACCCTTGCAGAAGAAGGGGTGGGAAGATTGTAAAAGCCAGGGAGGAAGTACATGACCATATGGAGACAGAGTCCTACAGGTTAAGGAGAGGGACTCTAAATAAGCTGACTAAACCTCAGTGGATGGACTTGCACTGAGGAACATGTGGGAACACTATTTTGACTTAACACAAATTAAAGAATGCGTGAAATCCAGGGGTGGGGATGGAGGGCTATGGGAGCATGCCAACTGGGAAGGGTATATAAAGATGATTAAGATGTTCTGAATGAGATACACAAAAATTCAATTTAAAATTTACTAAAAACTTATTTTAAAATGAAATGAAACTCATAAAAGGAGTAGATGCAAAAGCAGAAAAGGAATTTTGTATCCTTTTTTGGGGGAGAAGGTTTTTCATTTTAGTTTATACAAGTTGTACATGTTTGGTTGTACATGTTTAATTTCATCATGTTGGGGAAAACATGATGTTGCCACTATCTTCATTTATTTGTTGTTGGGAATTGAATCCAGGGCTTCATGTGTGGTAAGCAGGCACTTTAGCACTGAGCTAAAGTGTATCTTCAGCTCTTATTATTTTTATTTGAAAGTTACGTATATTTAAAAGAAATGAGACCAACTGACTGTGATGTCTTTGTACTTTGTCAACTTAGCTAAGAAGAACTATATTTCCCGGGAATCTCCTTTTTCATGGCTCTGCATGAGAGTTGGCTAATATTTGCATGAGATTTGGAAGGTGGAAATACAGCCACAGTTAACTGCAGGCCATGTAACTTTGGGAAGACTGCTTGGTTATACCGCCAAAGCTCAAATACATGAACATCCATCCACTGCTCACCTTCTGTTGAAGCAACACCTTATGCACCCGAACTCCCAATGCTTCTAGGTCTTCTTCTGTAGCCTTGAGTGCTGAAACAAAGGCATGTACACCGCATGGCAGAGTGCTGGCAGCAGGTTACCCATAGGAAGAGTTTGAGGTGGTAAGAGACAGATGTGAGTTTCACTTGGTTGTAATGAATTCATCCTTTCCGTTTTCAGTTTTTCTATTTCTGGACATGTCCACTTCTCATCCCTCAATCTGGATGCCTTAAAATTATTTCAAGCTCAACTCAGCCTCAGAGATACCAAAAGTGAATAGATTCTTCTACTGGCCATCCTGTAGGTCTAATCCTGTGCTAAAACTCTAACTCATTATGATCATAGGTATAGTTCTCTGAGTAAGCCCGAAGAGATATGGTATACCTTATTCTTCACTCTGAAAGAAGGAAGACAATAATAAAGCACATTCTTCTAAAAATTCATGTGTGTGTATGTGTGTGTATGATGGATACAAATTTCACTGTTATAAAATATGTTCTCTTTCCTCCTTTTTCTGCTCAGCCTAGAAATAGTTCTTTTAGTATTTCATTGATTATTTTTATTTAAAGCATATGAGTGTATTGCCTGCATGCGTGTAAGTGCACCTGTGTCGGGCAAGGCCCTCAGAGGTCAGAACAAGGCATCAGATGCCCTGAAACTGAAGTTATGGACAGTTGTTAGCCACCATGCGGATGCTGAGAACTGAACCCAGGTCCTGTGCAAGAGCAGCCAGTGTTTTTCACCGCTGAGTCATCTAGCCAGCCCTGCAACCTAGAAATAAAATTTTAATCATTAAATTTTTTTCTTAGCACAACTCTTATTTAAACTACATGACATGCTAGGATCTTCTAGCCAAGAAATGGGAGAAAGAAAATACTGTGAAAAGTTACGGGTGAAACTAGGACACATACTCGGAATAAAGTACTGTCCCGTCCAAGAGGAAAGCAGGCGTCAAATCAACCAAGCACAACTCTTATCTGGAATGAGCATCTATTGGGCTCATAAAGGGAATGGTCCAGGATTAGGCAACAAGAACGCTGGTCATCTGACAAAGAGTCTTAATTAAAGTAAGGAGCCCATCTGGTCTAGACATGGGGAACACTCATTTCTGTGTCTGTTGGTTGAAAAATTTCACTGACAGATCTTGTGCCTTTGAATCCTGGACCTAGTCCAATATCCAAAATGTAATAGGTGAGTTGTTCAATGAAGGAATAAATGAAGGTCTCTACCAGTCAGGCTAAGATCAGTTAGAATTGATGTTCAAGGTTGCTATCATTAAATAAGTGCTATATGAGTAGGCTAACTTGAAATATGTTTTATGAATAATAAAAATAACATATGATGTCATTTTTATGTGTGCATGTACACATGTATTTGTATGTAAACATATATTCTATATATAAAACTTCTCTATAAATATATATCACATAAATCTAAAGATATAGCACATAAATATTATATTTAGAATGAATAGACATCAATAAGGCCTCTTCTAGTTCTAGATGTCTATAAACTAAAATTACATATGCATTCATATGTAAATATGGATAGAGAGAGAGGAGGAGCCATAGGTCAGAGATATTTGGAACTACAAGACATCCTTATTGTTATCTATTAGTTTAGTCCTTTGGTAAAACAAAGGATTGTTTTACTTTTCACACAACATTATTACTAGCAAAACATAATTGAAGAAAATAAATGGACTATAAATGGAAACTTGACAGTAAGCATGAATAGAAATAGAAGCTGGAATAGGACTGAATGAGCTTCTGATGGGCTCACATTGGTTTTTTGTATATTCTTATTGAATTGTGTATTTCATAAAAGCATCCCAACCGTGTTTATATCCGTTCCTCCATCTGCATCCTCTCACACCCTCTCACTGGATTTCATGCATTCTGTCCTTTATCATAAGGCCTATCAAGTCAAGTTAGTGTTCCCCTACGTCCCTCCAATGGGATCTAGACAGCCTATCTAGCCAGCCACTCCCTTAAACATCATTTCTTCTTCACACAGCAGTAATCAGCTGCCAATAGTTCTTAAGCTAAGATTAGGACCTGCTACCCACTTTCAGAGTTCTATGCTGGGTTTTTGTCTGCCAGAGCTTGCATGGATCTCGTACGTGCTGACACTATTGCTCTAGATTCAAATGAGGAAGGTCCCAGAACCTGTAAGTCTCTATTTCCATACAGACATGCACCTCCTTCCCTGGCTCTCACAGTCTTTCCCACCCTCTCTTCAGCAATCGTCCCTGAGCCCTGAGTTGGTGGAGTTTAATACAGGAGTCCGGTCCAAGGTCCCATACTCTGCAGACTCTCATTCTCCACACTGATCTTTTGTGTTCATTGCTCTCTGTTGCATGAAGGAGCTTTATTGGTGAGTGTTGAGAGATGCATTACAATTCTTTATCTCTTGTTCCACTGTGTTCCATAGTCTTAGGTGAAGAATTAAGAAATGGAAGGAACCTAAGTGTCCCTCACCTAATGAGCAGATAATTAAAATGCAGTACATTTATACAATGGAGTTCTACTCAGCAGTAAAAAAAGACAAAATCATGACATTTGCAGGTAAAAGGATGGAACTAATAACAGCTATACTAAGTGAAGTAACACACTCAGAAAACAAACGATGTATATTCTCCCTCATTTGTGGATCTTAGCACCAAATCCTTATATGTGAGTTTGTATCCTGATGCAACTGCAGGAGCCAGGAAAATGGAAAGGAACCAGGAAAGTAAAAGTAAAGGGAAAGAAGGAGCCAGAGAGAGAGAGAGAAAGAGAGAGAGAGAACAGTAGGAGATGGGTAAAGGAGAGAATGACAAAGGAGAGAACGGGTAAAATGAGAGTATTTAAATAGAAGGAAAGAAGAAAAATACAAGGAACCATGGGGTAAAGGGAAAGAAGGAGCTCAAGAGAGGGAAGGCAATAGGAGACAAGTATTATCGAGGGTGAAATGGGTAATTTAACCGAAAAGAGAGAAGAGAGGGAGGGTTAGACATGGAGAGAGGGGATATAAATAACACTTAGCTGGTGTAAAAAAAAATAGGGGGAAATGCATTGGTTCAAAAACCTACTGAAAATTCCACATAAAATATCTCTATATGTGTCCATGTATATAGCTGATGGCTATATGACAAGAAACAGTGCCTGATAGGAGAAACTCCCTTAGAGTTTTTGACGAAGTTACTCCAGAGACCCCAAAAATTACACAGGCTATTGCCCCAGCCCTTGATTGCCTCCAAGAACTTGAAGGTAAGACCCTACTGCTGAAGACAGGACATGCTTCGGACACAGGACTTGGAACAATGGAACTGGAAAAACCAGGTTCACATTCTTATGGACCCAGCCCTGATTGGCTTTGAAGCCTAACTCAAGATAGAAAGAAAAAAAAAAAAAAAAAAAAAAAAACAGCAGCAACTACTAATCTCACTCACAAATACCTGTCTTGGTTTCTTTTCTGTTACTGAGGTAAAATAGCCTAACAAAAGCAATTTAAGGAAAGAAAGGTTTGTTTGAGCTCAAAGTTCAAGGCAAAGCCCACCATGGTTATGGTGGTTCATAGCAGCGGGAGTTCGAAGCATCCAGGCACATTATATCCAAGTCAGAAAAAGAAAGCGATGGATGCCTGTGTGTTAGCTCCTGGTCCCATGTCTCCTCTCTTACTGTCCAGGATCCACTGCCTAAGAATGGTACCTTAACATAATCAAGATAATCCTCCATAGACACACCCAGAGGCCCATCTCCGAAGAAACTCCGATTTCTGTTAAATTGACCTTAACGCTAACCATCACAGCACCTAGGGAGTCAAATGCTTTCACTGCCTAACTCTCCACACTACTAAAATCATAATAATGGCAGTTCTACAACTCTTTTTCAGGATAGAATACTTCCTAACTCAGTGTATGAGAAGCCAGGATGACTCTCACTAAAATAAAACACAATATTCTTTTAAAAATAATGAACTAAAAATCAATAGCTCACATGAAAGTATGTGAAAAAGTCTTTAATAAATATTAGCAAAATTAGACAGCAACATATGTACAAAAATAACAATGCATCTCATCCTATTAAGATGTATCCTAGAAATTCATATCTTATTCAACATTCAAAAGCCACTTTGTTGAATGAAATAAGAAAACTCCTAGAGTAATCTCAATAAATGGAGGAAGAGCATTCATCTATGACAAAAATGTTAGCAAACCAGAAACATAAGGAACTATTCTCAAATTGTTAAAATTATCTTTAAGAAAAACTACAGCTAGTGTCATGTCAATAAAGACTATTCATAATTTCCAGTAGTATAATGAATGAGGAAAATATTGTGCTTATACTCTTCCTCTTTGTCCTTACAACAGAGATGTTGACATATGCAAAAAGTCATGGAAAATAACTAACTGGTATACAGCTTGGAAAGAAGTGAAAGTACCTTTATTTGCAGACAAGATAATTACATATGTAAATATATACACACATACATAATAATTCCATTAAAAGACAAATTTGAAATGTGTTAATATATTTACAATCTTAGTTTGTCTAAGATATTAATAATTGGTGATTTGAATTTCAAAAATTTCTATAACCTAAGTACAATAAATAATATTAAAATATGAAAGCCTAATGGATAAATTTGATAAAATATTTGTAACTCTTTACAATAAAAACACAAAATGTTTGCTGAAAACAATTTAAAAGATAAAACTAAGAAATATCCTATGATTGTAGAATGACTCTTTAGGTCAATTTGGATTTGGGATCTGATCTATCATTCAGCATAATCGAAACAAAAATCCTGAAAGGCTTTGTTGGATAGAATTTGGACAAACAATTCTAAAATTGCTAAGAGTATTCAAATTTCACAGGAAAGCCAACAGAATCTTTTTTAAATGTTATGTGTATGAGTGCAATGCCTGCATGTATGTAAGTGAACCTGTGCTATGCAGTGCCTGCAGAGGACAGAAGAGGCAACAGATCCCCTGGAACTGGAGTTATGGATGGTTGTTAGCTGCCATATGGGTGCTGGGATTCAAATCTGGGTCTTCTGGAAGAGCTGTCAGTGCTCTTCACCGCTGAGCCAGCTCTTCAGGCCAAAATCCAAAATAATCTTGACAAAGAAGAATTAAATTGGGCTGGGGAAATGGCTCAGTGGATAAGAACACTTGCTGTGCACACATGAAGCTTAGCGTGAATCTCCAGCACACATGTCAAAAGTTAAGCATGGCTACTTGTGCCCGGTTTTGGGGGGAGAGGCAAGAGAACCCCAGGAACTTACAGGCCAACCAGTCTGAAACAGCAAACTTCTGATTCAGTGAGAGACCCTGCCTGCAAGGAATAAGGCCTGAGGTTGATTGGGAAAGACACTCAGGTAATTTTCTGGCCTCTCCAAGCACACGCATAGGTGAATGCACACTCACATACAAGAACCACAACACACACACACACTCTATCACACACACACACACTCTCACACACACACACACACACTCTCTCACACACACACACAATGTTGGAGATTTTCATGATTCCCTATAAGAGGCCTTAATCTAGACTAACAAATGTGAAACTCATACACTGAAGGCATTAACAGACTGTACCAACAAAATAAAATCTATATTCTATCATGAAAGAGACAAAATGAAGATCTGGGCATGTGCAAATATTTGGAACTCATTATTCAATTCTTTATTCATTTAAAAAGTAAAAATAGAAGACAAAAACAATAGTACACAACTAATAAGAAGATAGATGACAACTATGAATTCTGAGTCCTTAAGCCTTCCACAGAAAGGGTTTCTTTAAGCAACACTTCAGAAACCACAGGCTCAGCAGCAAGTGAAATTCTATAATTATTTTTGTTCCTAAATTTATGGAATATTTTCCATAGCACAATCAAAGCTCCCTTTCACTATGTCAATTTAACACATTGGTCTAGATTTTGACTTTCGAGTCCCTACCAAGCACTTAAAATGCCTACCCTTGCTAGAGAGAGATCCCAACTTCCTGGTTGAATACGGACTCTGCAAGTTCTCTTACCAGTACCTTCCAGTACAGACCTTGTACCTATTTTCTGAACCTTTAGTTCCTACCTGAGGCTTTCAAGCCTCTGAGTGCCAAGAAAACGATGTTGCCATTCACTCCATTAAAATATTATCAACACATACACATTGTTGTCTTGTAGCCCATGATAAATGTGTCATCTTACACATCTGCTCTAGTCAGAATTAAAGCATACATTTGCTATGATACTTTGTTGACACTATATTGGACAAAGATAGATACAATTTAGAACCAATCCTATATGAACCAGTCCTATTGTAAACATTTACACCTTCGCTACTTGATCATCATTTCTGGCCAATATCAAATGACAGAATGGACTGAGTTGGAATAGAGAGAATGGTCCATTAATCTCTCCTTTCTCTTGTCTCAGATACTTTGCTGTGCTGGTCAGCTTTCCTTCAGCATAACAAATGACTGAGATATTAACTTTTACAGAGAAATGTTCATTCTTACTCATGGCTTTAGAAGTTCCAGATCATAATCGTGTGTTCCTATTGCTTTGGACCTGTGATAAAGACAACACATCATGGTAGGAGGATGTAGAAAATGCATCATGAACCAGTGAATAAAGAGACGAAAAGAAAGAAGTTGGGTTTCCACAGTCCCCTTCAAGGGAAGTCCTCCAGTAACTTAAAGTCCTCCTACTAGGCCCCACCCCACAAAGGCTCTACTGCTTCATGATAGTACCATTCTAGGAATCAAGCCTTTAACACATGGGTAATTAGGGAACATTTACAATCCCAACTATAGTATTTACCAACTACTGTCTGACCTGACTTGATTATAGTCCTACACGTTTAAATGCAGTAGGGAAAAAATATGTTTCTTGACTATAAGGTAGTCATTTGTTCTCCCAATATTTGAAAGAAAAATCCATCACAGAGGAATATAAATTGTGTGTGTGTATGATGTATGATTTTTGTATGATGTATGGATAGAGGCACATTTAGAGGACAGAGACTGACATTGGCTGTCTTCCTTAATTCCTTCTCCACTTTATATTTTGAGACAGTCTTACTGAATCTGGAGCACTCAGCTTCAGCGAGCCCCTGGAACATGCCTGTCTCTGCCCTCCCCCTCCCTCCCAGTGCAAAGGTTCCAGACAGATGTGGCCATGTCAAGCTTTTACATGACTTTTAGGGAGCTGAACTCAGGCCCTTAATGGTTGTACAGCAAAAATTTTACCCACTGAGGCATTTTCCAAGCCTGAGTCTAGATAATATAATCCACTGATCATGGTGGTTCCAGAGCTGAGAATTATAAAACCAAGTCTTACCATTCAGACACCCTCCTTAAAACTCTAACCAACAGCATGATTCTTTATGTTTCTATGCAGTTCTGGGTGGTAGCTTCTCCTAATAGAGAGGAGATACTTTTTGGATGCAGGGGAAATGCAGTCTCAGGATGAAGACATGATACTATACTGGCTAGAATACTTTTCTGCCCACGATGTGTCACTGTGACCCTGATGACGGCCTGGGGATGAAGGACTTCTGCGGACATTGGGAATGGAGCTGCTGTGTTCAGATTTTCCCTTGAGTCATTCATTTGGTATATGGGTAACTTTACACATTGTAATCTAGGAACTTTTAACCTTCAAAAAAAGAATAAACGTCCTATTAAAAAATGTCTCTGTACTCCAAGAAAGTCTCTCTGACTTTTCACCTGTAGGAAAAAAACAATTTAAGAAAAAGGAAACTGTGACTCCTGTGACCTTCAGTCTCCTAAATCACATAATGTGGCTACAAAGAAGAGAACAAACAGATAGGAAAATGTCAAGATTTCTTTCTCCTGTCTGTCCTCAAAATGCTGGGTTCTTCTGGATCAATGTTAACTATTCTTTAAAAAATGGGACCATACAGATATTGATCATGGACTAACTAATATTTTGTTCATATAGATTTATTCTAAGAATAACCCAGATGTATCTTTCAATACTGATTTTTTAAAGTGGGCATAGACTCTAAATGAAATTTCAGAACTCTTGAACTTATCCCCTGTCTATGCTAAGCTTAGCTATGGTCAACCAGATGACCCTACCACTGAGTTCAAATATTAGCTTTTATTAAACCAAGCATTTGAGGCGATGGGCACTCTCCCAGGGCCAACACATGTAAAGTGTTTGATCCTGAGGCTGTTAGCACAGTTACAGCTCATGGACCAAAAATGTACCCTGGCATCATGCGAAGGAAAAACCACTTCCAGGCATCAGATGAGCCGGGATTTTTTTGTTCTAAGAAATCTGGCTACTTAAGAAATTTCTGAAAGATAGTTATAGAGCTTGTATCTAAAATGATCACAACATCAAAGAAAACTGTTATTTCACCATATTTTCTCAGTTTATTTTAATATGGCACTTGCTGGTTGAATGCAAGAACCATTTTGTGCATTAGATATTCCCATCTGAAAAATGGAGATGATGGTTTCAACTGTGGTTGCCTTGGAACTTCACCCCCTTTTCAGACTGCAAGATAGAGAGTTTCTGTTCATGTTGATAAGGGCAGGACTGTGTCCAAGAAAAAATAAACCTGAAGGCCGTACCATGGCCTGAGTCTCAGACTGAATGAGTAGAAGCTAGCTGAGCACAAGCACTCACCTTCCCCTGCTTCCTGACTGTAGACACAGTGTAACCAGCACCTCATTCTGCCACCAGGCCTCCTGTGCCACCACGAACTACGTCCTCAAGCTATAAGCCAAATAAATCTTTTCTCACTTTGATCCCTTGGGGTAATTTTGTGACAGCAGTAAAAGTAGTAACTAACGCATCATTCCCAAAGTCTCTAGTCTATTTAGCTGGGCTCTGATCTTGCCGCTTTTCCAAATCCCAGATCCAATATCAGTTCGTTCACTCCATTCCCACTTGAGAACCTTGATCCTTTCTTTTCCACACCAAGTTCTGTCTCTGTTATCTTTATAAATTAAGCTCTTCATCCTCAGTCCCAGCCTGTTGCTTGGAGACATTTAGCACAGCTATTCATGGATCTACACCTTCTCTTAAGGCACTTGACACTGCATGCAAGATGGAGGAGAGAAGAGATGCTTTAAGAGTGTCTCTTCATGCTGATTGATGCTGGCTCCAGACCAGCACAATCCGTTGCACAGAAGTAACCTAGGGACTTTCAGTTCTCAAAAAAGTGATAGGAATCCTGTTTCAAAAGAGCTGGCTCAGTGGTTAAGAGCACTGGCTGCTCTTGCAAAGGACCCAGGTTCAAGTCCCAGCACCCAAATGGCAGCTAACAACTGTTCATAACTCCAGCTCTAGGACAATCCAACTCCCTCTTCTGACCTATGTAGGCATTGCATGACATGGGTGCAATTACATACATGCAAGCAATACACTCATACACATAAAATAAAAATAATAAATAAAATATTTAAGAAAGAAAAAAGAATCTCTATTCAGAGAAAGTCGCTCTGCTTTTACAAACAAGGAAAATCAATCTAACTAAAGTGAATCTATCATATTCTGCAAACTGATATTCATCCTCACTGATCTAAGATCCTCTCCTGATAATAAAGGTCTAATGTCAAGGAGACAAGAAGTTAGGTTAAGGACTCAGTGTGAATCGTGATGGCATAACACCCATGGAATTGGGTAGGTAGGCTGGTTGGGAGAGTGCTTGTTTAGCATGCCAAAGCTCTGAGTATGATTATCAGAACTGCATAAACCAGGACTCTTTTCTATGTTATTTTGGGTTTCTATGTAGAGGTAATTTACCTTGAAGCTGATGCAAAGAAACCTCACTGCATATTCCTTGCCAGGCCCTGTTATTCTCCATAGAGGAGAAAGGAGAAGGTAGCAGCCATAGCCTGGCACCAGAAGATGACTCTGAATGCTGTGGTTATACGGCTGCCAGCTCACCTTCATGCCAACCATTGAGCTATCTCTGTTGAATTTCAGCAAATGACCAGGCCTTAGACGCAAAGGAATTGGTGAAAGAGTCAATTAGCAGTTACTCTGTTCCCTAGAGACTACCAAATTGTAGGGTTGTGCCATATCGACCCACAGAACAGTTCCTAAGGAGCCGGTGGCTAGGGGTGAAGCTTAGAGACATACCTGACCAGTATGAACCAGCTTTGAGGACAGGATTGTGTTCAGGAATATAGTAAACAGCGTTTATGCTCATAGGGTTGGGCAAGAAACTGGGGAAGAATTTGCAAAAGTAACTCTACCAACGAGTTATAAAGCTGAAATAAACTGGAAGAACCAAGGATTTTAAAAAATAAATTCTGATCAGTCAGACTAAAGGAAGCCCCAATTATCATCTCCTAGAGAAAAAGTAATTGGTGGTGTAAATAATGCTGAAGAAATAATTTGATATCTCCTAAGGGAATTTACAAATTCAAACTAGTGTCAATTCAAAGTACCTGTAACCACCCTTCACAGGGGTCAAATTTTTCCACTGAAAATTAAAAGAAGAGAAAAAGAGAAAGGGCGAGAAAGAAAAGGCAATTAGAGTGAATTAGGGTGAATCTGAGCCTGCTTGTCCTATAAGCTATATGACCCACAGCAAATCTCTTGGCTCCTTTGAACCTCTATGTTTGCAGTCACTAAATTAGCTTCCAATCATTTCTCATACATCAGTTACTCACAGCATGGCTGTCGTCACTCCCTGGTGCAATCCACATGATACTGTAAAGAAGGCAGCAAGTGTGCGTTTTTGTAGTGCTCACAAACTACTCACAAGGCTAACCATATCTAAAAAGGAGGCACAGGCACATATTTATTAATTGGCATCCTGCTCTCTCCCTCAATCAACCCAAACCTGAGCCTTGTTAGTAAAGATGAAGGAGTAATTAATAATAGCTCAAGAGAGTAACAGCTCTACCTCACATGGACTGAGGAAAATAAAACATCAACAAATCCCTTTGTTGTTTTATTTGATTTAAAAGGGAAATATTCATGAAGCTAATGTTCCTCAATGTCACTTAAGTACATTAAATAGTATGTCAAAATTTAATAAAGTAACACAATACATGCAACACCTAATAACTGAATAAGTCTCCTAACGTCAGACTATAGCTTTCCAACTAGTAGAATATATGTAAGACCATCAGCAATCAGACAATGTCTGATGTAGCCCAAGTTAGTCTCAAACTTGCTGCATAATTTAGAATGACCTTGAGCTCCTGATCCTCCTGCCTCCACTTCCCAAATATAGGATTGCAGGCTCGTGCCACCAAGCTCAATTCATACCAATTTTACTAGACTGTTATTAAATGCAACCAAGTATACAGAAGTAGTTTATAACTGTGAAATTTGGCAGGCATCACAGATGTCATAGCATTCTATGTAGAGAAGGACTTGGAAATGCCAGGAGTGTCAGATCAGAAGTTCCTTGAGTTGAGGTTATGAGTGATTGCATTGAGGAAAGCCATCTGCCCCAGTGTTCAGGAGCAATTTTAGAGATCATGGATATCTGAGTTTCCATTCCAGCTGTGTAGTCTGGGCTGTGTAGTCTTGAGCAGGCTACTTAATATCTGTAGCCTGAAATTTCATCATCAGTAATATCAATAAACAGGAAACTTATGCTATCATAAATACCAACCGGCACGAGTTAGATAAAATATACAGTCTGGAATGGCATGCTGTCAGTGAGTAGCAAGCAAGAGGGATGATGGATGGTGGTGGTGACGATGGTGATATTAATGACAGTGATAGTGATAAGGGTGATGGTAGTGATGATGATGGTGGTGGTGATGGTGATGATGGTGATGATGATGAAGATGATAGCAACGATAATGGTGGTGGTGATGATGGAGATGGTGACGGTGATAACGATGATAGAGGATATACATGAAGAAGATTTATACAGAATAGAAAGGTATGATTTCTCATTCTCCTACTCCCAAAGAAGCAGTAATTCTCAAGAGAAAATATTCATATTTAGCACCATGGACAGAAACATATACGACTCCCTTCACAAAAAAAAAAATATGCAGACATTTGAATCTATAAATGAAAGAACACCAGGTTGCTTGTGGAAATATTTGTTACTACTTCTTGTTCTTAATTATAAAATATTATGTAGATCTTGGCCACTGTTCTAGGATTCCTTCTCTACATGGTACACATATATGTGCACATTTATTCCACAAATATTCTAAAGCAGTTTCCATGAACCTGTCACTGGGCTGGAGGCTTTGTCCTTGTTCCCACAGGCTGAGATGGGAAGATCGCTGTGAGTTCAAAGCCCGTCTGGACACAGTGAGCTTCCAGCCAAGCCAGGACTACTTAGCAAGACTCTATCTCAAACATCAAAAAAGGTACACAATTAAGCAGCTACTATATCTGGGTCATTTTTTCATACACCCCATTTCCCTCTGGCATCTCCCCTCACTGAAACCCTCCTTGTTTTCAACAAGTCTCATCCTACTTTGGTTTCTTTCTTTTACTCACTGAGTTTAATTATGGCTGTTTGCGTGAGCATTAGAGAGGGAGGTTATTAACCGGAAGAAGATCAAACTACCAGTTATTGTACCAGTGAGGAAAAACAGCACCTCCTCTGCCTAGAACATGTGAACTGCCCACTTGTCTCACCTTCAGAATAAAAACCTGCATGAAATTTGCCAGAGTCTAGCAGACCAGATCTCTCACTGCCCTACCTCAGGTGTCCTCCTAGACCCACCTCCCTCCAGCTCTTTTCAGACCTTCTGTAAGTCAACCAGTTATTTTAAAAACTCAGTATTCGGCTGGGGGTGGTGGGACATACCTTTATTCCCAGTAGAGGCAGCAGATCTCTGTGAGCTCAAGGTCAGCCTGGTCTACATAGTGAGTTCTGGGCCATCTGGGGGTACAGGAAAACCCTGCCTCAAAAAAGACCAAAAAAAAAAAAAACCCTCAAAAATCTAATTCAATATTCTATTTTATTTTCGTATGTATTTAGCTGTTTATGCTGCAATTATGTAATATTATTTCACCTTCCTGAATGTTTTTATATTGTATACCACCTTCAAAATAAAATATAACTTTAAAACTAAAAAAAAATATTCAAGCTGTACTTACCTGCTGTTGACTTTAATCTTATAATTACTGACAGGAGAAGCCTCTCCATTTCATTTTCTCTTCACTGTGTCATTCAGATCCCATTTAAATGTCTCCTTTTCTCTAAAATCTTGCCTGATTTCCTGAGGTGGTATTCCTCACATTGTTGTGAACTTTAAAAATGTTTCTTTATTCACTTGCCCTCCCCTACTCAGTATCTACACAATACATGCAGTATATATTTTAACCTCCAGTATATGACATCCGATGGTGAAGGATAAGCTTTATTAACTCCCATACCCTCTAGAACACTAAGTCCGGTTCTATGATAGAATCCCAGTTCATCAGCAAGTAACTGAATAAATGATGACTTTGTCACTAGAAGAAGAGAAAATAACCCTCTTTCAAAGCTATAAAGGGCATCGTGATTTACAGTTTTACTTTCTCAGAACCTTGTAGCCAAGTTTCTGTATTATGCAATGTCACGAAATGCTTGAATTTGTGTCTATTTTTAGAATATTTATGAGTTGCTGAGATAATAATGGAAGAGCATGCCTCTGAGTTTAGATTATTGTGGGAATTAGTTCAGAAAATTGAACCATTTTTTAAGTACAAAGTGCTCTATAAATAGGTAATTTGGTCTATTTCAATGTAATTTTGTGCACTGAATATTAGCTATTTGATAATGACACCTATAAATAGATTTGTGCACTAAATCCTTTCTAGACAGAATCACATGAGCATCTTTCTATTGGCAGTAATTACATAACTTTACATAACTTTAATAAAATGAAGGTGCTTAGGAACCTGAGTCAGCAGAACAGAATCAATTTGAAAAATGAATCTACAAATTACTTCTTCCTTGTGTGAAGATGCGAAATTCTTAGGGTCTCTAAATAATTTATAATATATATATATAGTATTTATTATAAGGCATATCCTGACTCTGCTTATTGGAAAGCATAGCTGACCTTCTTGAATTTGAAGGTCAGGGTACACAGAACAGGTCAATGTGCTTTACTATCAGGAAAGCAGAAAGTAGGGATATCAAGTAAATATAATCTCACAGGGAACTGTAGTAGAGAGATTCCTCCAATATTACACCATAGTCTAAGTTTTTTTGTGACTTCCAACTTGTGTGAAACATTCTGACTTTAAAAAGTAAATGATCTGTGACAAGTCTACTTATTTATTTCACAGATATTTATTGAAAGCCAACAGAGATCCCTTAAGAATGATAGGTCAGGCCCCAATGTCCCTTTCTAGTTTCCTGTCTTCCACAGGTACTCCACTGTTAAAGATTTGGAACCAGGATCCACATAGGAGGAGAAAGCATCTGTCTTTCCCAGACTGGGTTACCTCAGTATAATTATTTCCAGTTTCATCCATTTACTTGATTAAACAGCAACAATAGCGACAGCAATAACATAATAATAATAATTTAAAAAGAACACTGGGTTTTTGATAC
The DNA here is from genome assembly GCA_035773235.1 of Eospalax fontanierii. Lineage (NCBI taxonomy): Eukaryota > Metazoa > Chordata > Mammalia > Rodentia > Spalacidae > Eospalax > Eospalax fontanierii. Next base: position 51,902,795 of record CM069542.1, on the reverse strand, counting down.
ACAATGAAAAGGTATGGTGTTTACTCTGGAGTCTCATAAATAATAGATATCTAATAAATCACAACCTAAAGATTAGCATGGATCACCAAGATCAACTCTGGCAGTGAACTGGAGAATTTTCCCAGTAAGTTGAAACAGTGCTGTTTCTTAAAGGATAAGTAGAAACTCTCTAATCAAATAAACAAACCAATAGATTGAAGTAGATTCGAGCTTCCAAGTCAAGGACATAGATAGTGACATACAGTTCCCACGTGTCTGAGAAGAGGAAAATTCTTACTGTCTGCTTCTCTAGTGGGAGTGGGGCGTGACTGGGTGGTGATTACAGCAATAGTCATGGATCCCTTTCATCTTGCACTTTATTTCACATTGAGCACTTAAATCTTCCTACCACTCTTAAAATTCAGAATGACTCAGGATGACAGAATGCATGCTGACACCTCTGCTTAGCTTTAATAACAAGCTAATTACCAGAACTACTTATTAATTAACTATATTATTCATAAAATTTAAATGTACGGCAGGATGTCAAAGAGGGTGATTTCCCATCACGTTAACACTGGCTGATGCATCAAACCTGAAATTAAAAGGTAAAGAATTCCCAATATTCCAAAGAAGTGCTACACTGTCTGCAGCAAGGCTTAGAAAACTTTGAGGCTCCCCTTGTGGGCACAAATATTCAGGGATCCCTGATGACTGGCAAGAAAGTGCTGGGGCATAAGCATTTCTTTTACAAGAATATCTCATGATGCTGGACTTTCCCTCTTAGGCCCCTCGCCCAAGTAAACTTGTCTTCACAAATCTTAAAGGCTTGAAGTTACCCTTTAAGTTTGGGTTACCTTGGGCCTTGTATACCTGACATGCCCCAAGCTCTTCCCAGAGAAGTCTAAAGGTTAACAGTTCCTTGGAGCAACTTGGCATGGCAGAAAAGATGTGGTTGACTTAAACTGTAAACAATACAACAATTAAATATGTTGAAAATCCCGTGGCAAAAATAGAAAATGGGGCTGGGGAGATGGCTCAGGCAGTAAGGTAATTGCCTTATAAGCACGAGGACCTGAGTTCAATCCCAGGATGCACACAAACACACACACACACACACACACACACACAGAGAGATAAATATATATATATATATATATATATATATATAGAGAGAGAGAGAGAGAGAGATGCCATATATATATATATATATATATATATGTGTGTGTGTGTGTGTGTGTGGTAAGCATAGTACCATGGTTGTAATCCAGTACTATGAAGGCAAGAACAGGCTGATCCCTGGGACCCAGTGGTCAGTCAACCTAGTCTATTTAACCAACTCCAGGCCAATAAGAAATCCTGTCTCAAAAGAAACGTAGACAGTACCTGAGGAATGACCAAGTTTGTCTTCTGGTTTCCCCAGGCATATGCACACATATACATGTGCAACCACACACATACATGTACATGTACATGCACACACACACACATACACACACACACACACACACACAAAGTAGAATATACCTCCTCCATCTACCAAACAGAACAAGGTCTTTGAATCCTGGCTCTACTTACAGAAAAGAGATTAAGAACAACTTACACTTAGAGACTTGATAGATTCAAGGATGAAGAAAGGGGGCAGCTACGAGTCAACTTAAAAGAGACCCTGTGCAAACACTGGGCTGAATACATCCCATCGTGTAAATGTCCCAAATTTCCATATCTACTCATCAGTGGATGGATATCTAGGTTGTTTCTATTGGGTTCTATTGTTCCTATTCTCCTGGCTATTGGGAATAGAGCAGCAATGAACATGGTTGAGCAGCTGTGTCTGTAATAAGATACAGAGTCCTCTGGGTATATGCCCAAGACAAGCATGGCTGCCTTGTATGATAGGTCTATTTCAGGCCTTCAGAGGAACTTCTACACTGACTCCATTGTGGGTGCATCACTTTGCACAAACAGTGAGTGTTCTCCTTCCCCTGTGGCATTTCCTCATCAGTTTTTGGATCTCAGTCATTCTGACTGGGGTAACATGAAATCTCAGAGTAGTTTTAATTTTCATTTCCTTCATGGCTAAAGATGTTGAACGTTTTTAAAAATATTTCTCATCCGTTTGTTTGCATTTCATTTTTTGAGAACTCTCTTGTTTAGTTCCTTGCCCCAAATTTTAATTGGGTCATTTGTTTATTTGATGTTTAGCTTTCTGAGATCTTTGTATAATCTAAATACTAATCCTCTATCGTATGTGTAGCAGCTATGGATATTTTTCCAACCCTATGGGTTGCCTCTTCATTCAATTGATGGTGTCCTTTGCTGTAGAGAAGCTTTGAAGTTTCATGAGGCTCCATTTGTCAGTTGTTGGTCTTAATGCCTGACCAACTGGGGTCCTGCTCAATCGTGTTAATCTTTTCAAAGAACAAACTCCTCATTTCAATGACTCTTTTTATTGCTTTTTTCACTTCATTAATTTTGGACATGATCTTTTATATTTTTTGTTTATTTATTTTTATGTGTATGAGTGTTTTCCTGGAATGCATAGATATGTGCAACTTCCACAGATGCAAGAAGAAGGCATCAGATCCTTTGAAACTAGGTTGGAATATTGTTAGCTGTCATGTGGATGCTGGGAACCAAACTCAGATCCTTTGCAAGAGCAGCTAGTGCCTTTAATCACCGAGCCATCTCCCCAGTCCGTCAGCCATGATTTTGGTGATCTCTTTCTGTGTACTCCTTTGGGCGTTGTTTTTGTTTTTCTGAGAACTTCTGGGTGCTCAATTAAAATATTAATATGAAATCTCTCTCATTTTTTGATCCAAGCAATTAGTGTTAGAAAACTTCCTCTTTGGACTGCCTTTGTTTGGTGTCCCATAGATCATGATATATCGCTTTCAATTTTATTCACTTCCATGAATTTGTATAATTTCCTTCTTGATTTCTCCTGTGATGCAATTTTCATTCAGCAATGTATTATTTACTTTACATGAGTGTGTTCCTTTTCCCATTTTTACCGTTGTTGCTATTTACCCTTATTTCTTTGTGCTCACATAGAATATAGGCTGAGATTTCAATTTTCTTAAATTTGTTGAGACTCAGTGTTCTAATATGTGGTCAACTTTGGAGAAAGCTCCATGAGCTGCTAACAAGAACGAATATTCTTTGGTGTTTGGATGGAACCTTGTGTAAATGTGTTAGGTCCATTTGATCAATGAACTTTAGAGACTATAGACCAATTGCAGCCTTACTTATTGGGTCATCCAATGTGTACTTTCAAAACAAGCAGTGCTGAAGGAGGTTCATTGTCCTGAATGGCAGGTCAGAGAGGACATTCTGGATAACTTCACCTAAGACCAGAACGATGAGTCCTCATGGTAAAGCAAAAAGGACGTGTAGACCATTCTCCACAGGAAGGAGAGAGCCTGTGACAGCCTGGACACAATCGATGGTCTGACAGCTCAAGGAACAGACAGGAGTGTACATGCTCCCAGCTGGAGAGGGCAGGAGGAAGGCGGTGAGATGCAGCAGCAAGCAGATGAGGTAGGAGCCATACTAAACGGACTTGAGCTTCTTGGACATGGAGAGTAAACAGACTACAATAAACAGTGCATGAGTTTACACAAATTCCTGAAATAATATCAACAATTTAGCTTCTGAAAAATCTCATCCTCTGAACCTAATCCAAGCCACAACACTGAACTAAAAAGGGGAACTGGAATCAGAGGAATGCAATGAGCCAAGTTTATCATCAGTTTTCACAAAAACCAGTTTCTTTCTTTGCCTGTATCCTATGTTGACACAGGCTCAGGGAAGGTGTGTGCAGGGCGTCGCAGGTATTAGGCATCCGGAGAGACACAGATCCACTGCAGCAGAATCCCCAGAGTCTGCTCATTGATACTAGTTTAATATCAGAGTGTGAATGATGTTTCTCCTTTCCTATTTGAACCACAGAAACCCATGTGTTCAGGTTGGTTATAATTCACATGTATTGATGATTGCTGCACATGCTACTGTACCCTTATACAAAGCTTTGGGCTTGGCTTTACGTTGTTCTTTACTTTGTGGAGAAACAGAAAATTGCTGGGGGTTCAGATTCCCTGCTTTACCGTCCTAATGCCAACATACAGTTCCTTGTGCCTGCTACTTTCCTTTCACTTTCTTCTTTTAATTACTTTTCTTCAGATGAAAGGAAAAAGAACAGATGAAGAAGAGAATTAATATTTCTGAATAAATAATGATTAATACTGCCCATTCCATGGGCTCCCACTTAGGCACACAGTGTTAGGTGGTTTGTTTGTTTGTTTGTTTGTTTGTTTGTTGAGACAGGGTCTCCCTGTAGCTCTAGATGGCCTGCAACTCCTTATGTAGATCAGGCTGGCCTAGATCTCACAGATTCACTTGCCTCTGCCTCCTGAGTGCTGGAATTAAAGGTCTGCCCCACCATGCCCAGTTAATGCTAGAAATTCTGCATGAATTTTCTCATTTAATCCTCTCAACAATCCTATGAAAGAAATGATATCATCTCCATTTTCCAGACAAGTATCTAGGCTCAGGAAGATTTACTTAGAGGTCTTCCAGACTCTACTGGAATTATATGTATTTAGTCATGTGAATGCAGTTCCCACTCTGCTCTATCTTCTTTTACTCTTTTACCGGTGAACAGTCTTAGATTGAATCACAATAAAATAAGGCTATTTCTCTTCACATCATAGAATGTGTTAACTTGAGAGAAGATCTATTATATGAGAAAAAAACACATAGTACTGCAGTCAAAGCCTTTAGCCACAGGCCTAATTTTTTTGGAGCAAGTCAAATTTTTCTTTCACTCCACAAATCTATTTTTCATTAAAAGCAGACATTCCCTTAAGGTAATGTTAAACATTGGGCAGGCAACCAAAATGTATTGCCAAATTCCTTTCTTCCTTTGGTAGTCCGAAGCTATTTCTAACTTTCTCTGACAGCAAGTATTCTAAGCTAACGACGGCTCAGCAAATTTCCATTGTAACAGGCTCTCCGAATTTCAGTCCTTCCACAATAGCAAAATTTGAAGTATCAGATGTGTATCTCTCTGAAAGATGTCATTTCAAGGTAACATACATGCAAAGAACTATAATTCCTAACACACAGAGCAAACACTCTGTAACAGTTGCATTTCTCGAAATCACATACTCAGTTTTTACTTAGAGAGTGTCTCCATGTGTATAATGATCTCAGAACACAGAGTTTTTTATTGAATTTTTTAGATTTTCTTAGAATATAGTTTGATGGTATTTAGACCTGATCCCTCTCCACCCCCGCCCCTTCCACTGCCCCTGCGCAGTATGACCTACAGAGACTGATTTGTCTCCTAATGTCCTTCAGTGTGGATCCATCCACTAGGCCCACCAAGTGGGCCATCCTTGAAAAACAGTCTCTCCCTCTCTCAGCAGGTATCAGTTGCCAAAAGTTCCTTAATTTGGGTTAGGATTTCTTACCCACTTCCCCATGTCTTTGCTGGATTTTGTCTTATTTGAGCTTGAGTAGGGCTTGTGCACACTGTTACCATTGCTGGGAGTTCATATGAGAAACTGACCAGTTGTTTGAAAGACTTGGTTTCTTTGTGTTCATCTACCTCCTCTGGCTCTTACCAATCTTTGTACCTCATTTTCTGCAGTGATCCCTGAGCCATGGGAGGCAACTCTACAGATAGGATGAATGTATCTCTTAACTCTCACCAGTGAAGTTTCCTTATGCAGCAGATGACAATTAACAGATTAACACAGAAACCCACAATTAATCAACATGCAGAGAATAAGAGGCTGCAGAGTGCTCAGCTTTGAGCAGGACAGTTATTTGGGGATCTTTTTGAGGCAGGGTCTCCCTGTAGCCCTAGCAGGTCATGATGCTGACCAGTCTGGCTTCAATCTCCTGAAGATCTGTCTGCCGTGCCTCCTGAGTGCTGATATTAAAGGCATGAACCACCATGCCTCATCTCAGTACAGAGAACTTTTGTTTCAAGATATGTTTCAATTTGTAAGCAAGGTGTAGACAAGCTGAAGTTGATCAGTTGTGGATTGTAATTTCTAACTGGCATTGGTGATGCTGCTTTGTGAATATTTAAATAAACTGAAGATATAACATATGTCAAATAGTTCGTGAAGCTCTGCTACGGTTTTCCCACTAACAGTGCATGTGCTGGGAATGTGGTCTCCCAATGGCACAGCGTTGAAAGGTGGTAGAGCTTTTTAGATGGAGCCTGACAGGGGTAAACCTGTCATATAGGAATGAATTAATGCCTACCTCACAGGAGTGGGTTAGGTCTCTTGGAACTGGATTAATTACTTCCAGAATGGGTTATTGTTATGAAGCAAGGCTACCCTACATGTCTGGTCTCTCACACATAGTACATTCACTACACTTGCCTGTGCTTCTGCCCTATGATGTCATCTGTTTCCAAAAATCTGTAAGACTCCCACCAAACGTAACCATCTGAACTTGGACTTTTCAGCCTACTAATAATCTATGCCCCAAACACTTTTTTTTCTTTATAAAGTACCCAGTCTTAGGTATTTTTGTTAAATCAGTACAAAATGGATTGAGATAGGCTCCATTTCCGAGGAGATTGAGGAATCCAGATTGAAAGATGAGCACAGGGAACCAAAAAAATGAAAACCACCATTTCCACTGCCTGTTTGCAGCTTTCCACCAGAGTAGACACATAGAAATAGAGAGAAATCTGCATGACCACAGAACAGAAGTGTGTTGACTGTAAAAAGTACAGAAGTAGAGGACTGGGAGGCTGGAGAGATGGCTCAGCAGTTAAGAGCATTAGTTGCTTTTGCTAGAGGACCCAGGTTCAAATCCCAAAAACCACACGGCGGCTTAACAACTGTCCATAGCTCCAGTTCCAGGGGATCTGGCGTCCTCTTCTGACCTCCATGGGCATTGCATGACACAGGCACACTTACATACATGTAGGCAATACAGTCACGCACATAAATTAAACAAAAATAAAAAATTTTTAAAAGAAGTAGAGAGTTGGCAATTTCATAATTTTAATTACAATCTTTTATTTCAGCTTATTGAAGTATAATTGACAAATAAAATTATATATAATATATTCAAGATGTAAAATGTGATGTCTCAAGATATGTAGGCATTATTATTTCCAAAATTAAGCAATTAACACCTACATGTATTTAAGGTCAACTCTCTGAACAGGTTTTTGGCATATTGTGTAACTTTAGTCACCATGCTGTACACTAGGTCTACAGAATGATTCATCTTATAATTACAATTTGTACCCTGTGACCAACATCTGCTTATTACACCCCACCTCTTGACTCCTAATAACCACCTTCTACTTTCTGCTTCTATGAGCTTGAGTTATATAGATTCCACAGATAAGTGAGAAAGTTCATTGTTATTTTTCTGGTATGGGGTTATTCCACTTAGCCTGATGACCTCCAGGCTTGTCTATACTGTCTCAGACACTCAGAGAATGGGAGCTCACAGAGCAAGGACAGAGCCAGCATCTCTTGCAAAGGTCAGTGCAGGGTCTCTGGGGCTCAGGAGCAGGAGTAGGGCTAGCCTTAAGCAGTAGTAGCTCCTGTTTGAAGCATGAAGACATGCAGTAAGGCCACAGAGCTGGGGGTAAGAGGTGAAACATGCCTTCTCAAAGCCATTTTCATCATGGATAGCTGTCAGTTGATGCTGTTGTTGACACTGTTGTTATTCAGGGATGAAAGAAGGTGTCTCCTACACCACCCTTGTGCACTGTTCTAGCTAATTTCAGATTCACTCATAAGTAAGTGAGACTTAAATATTCACTAAGAAAATAAATGCAAGAAATGATGAGTATAATGTTTTTTTGCTAACCTAAATTCATAGTGACTGGTTTATAAGGTAGCTGTTTGGGGCAAACTTTGGTACTTCTAAGTTCTTAAATATCAGAGAAGTAGAATTTTGACAAAGAAAAATTCCTATTTCCAAAATTCACTTAGCTTACCCTAGATCCAGATGGGCTACTTGCTGAACATGCTAAGGGGTTGAGATGGCCATTTCATAAGACCCTAAGATTACCACCACCAATGGAACTAAGAAAATATTTTGGATTTATGCTTCGATATTGCTCATTATAACTTCCTCTATACTCTGTAACCTAGCTGAATCTGCATTCGGGCAAAGACAGAGCCTGCAGATTCCACTAATGAATTCCATAATAGCTGATAGATGCCTTGCTAGAAGCAACTGAGCCAGCTTCACTCATCTTTTGCAGAATTGGTCAAATAGAAGGGGAAAAACTCGCTGCACTTCTAAACTGACACTACTCTGAAAAATTAGAACTAATGTTTCCTTTTTATTAAATATCTCCTTCCAAAAAAACAGAGAACATGCAGAACAACTTTATTTTTATTTTTAATGAAACTGAAGAATTAATTTTCTAAGCAGATGGAGACAATAATCTAAATGAAAAATTAGGAGAGCAAGAAACTTTCATTTGGAAATTCAACAAAAATCAAGAGCACTTAATTTTCAAACTATAACCAGGAAAACTGAAAGGTAATTATTTCAGAAATTGCATCATTACGAGTCAAATTTTTAAAAATTGAGAGACTGTCTTAGAATGAAGGAAAAATGATAATGCTAAAATTTATGAGTCACTTTAAAAGGTGTTGCCCCTCATTACTGGGAGAGGAATTAAAAGTATTGTCTTACAACGAAAGTAACAAAGGACTCATTCCAAGGGGCTGGAGAGACGTCTCAGCGGTTAACAGCACTGACTGCTCTTGCAGAGGACCCAGGTTTGATTCTCAGCAGCCACATGGCAGCTAACAACTGTCTGTAACTCCAGTTCCAGGGGATCCAACACTCTCTTCTGATCTCCACAGGCACAGCATGACACAGTACAAATACGCAGACAAATATACTCATACACACAAAATAAAAATAATAAATAAATACAGAACTCATTCCAACAAGCAAAGGACTTGGAAGAGCTCTGTCCTCCTTTTGCAGTAAAAATGTAAGAACAAATGAGCAGAACTGACTTTTCTTGAACCCATTGGAGAGCTGGGGTTGGATGGGAAGCCACCACCTTCATTTCTAGACAGACAGACATATCCAGAAAGGCACATCTGAGCTCTGCTTACCTACAGCAGAGGATTCTGAAGCCACAGCTGGCCGACACCCTGGATGAAAACAGGGATGTTCCCTGGTTTAACTGCCTTAATGGGTAATTTTGACTGAGTTGCTGGGTCTAAGTATGAATTTGTATGAGAGTGAGAAATAATTGTGCCACTTTGCAAGCACCCACCATAACACATTGTTCCTAAATTGAACATCTGAGGATATCTGGAGAGCCATCTTTCATTTCTCGCCCCTTTCTCGTGGATGTCTAGAGTAGATATGATAAAAGATCATCAGTTCGTCTCCATTCATTCTGCATACATGACTCAATTCTAAGCAATGGGACAAATCCAGAAATCCGCAGGTGCTGTCCTTCAACTGTCTTTCGGTTTCTCTCTCTGTTTTCTCACTTTGTAAGTATAAACTCAAGCTTGACAAGTAAAGTATCCATCGAAAAAGTGTATGCAACAGACATGTTGAAGATGATGGGACAGAAAATGTGATAAGGATTTGGGCTAGCCAGTAAAAATCAAGTCCAGCCACCAGCCAGACACTAAGTGTCCTGTGACATAACACGCAAAGACATTTATTCAACCTATACTCACCACATTTTTCTTTATCAAGGAAGAGCTTTCTAAATGATACGCTAAGCCTGGTGAAACCCAGAGGGTAAGATGTAAGAAGAAATTAGATTGAACCTTAGGAGAGTTTAGAGTTTCTGAATCACATGAGACACCATAAAAGAAGTAGGAAGATAAAAGTCTAAGAAAAAAAAAAGCTGTTTGAACCACTAAGATTAAGAAACAAAATATAGTCATGCCTGGTGACTCAAGCTTGTAATCTCAACTACCAGGGAGACTGAGGTAGGGGAATTGAAAGTTTAATACCTACTTGAGCCACTTAGCAGAACCCTGTTTCAATTTTTTTATTTCTTGTTATTTTTACAGGTATGAGTGTATTGTCTGCACGTGGATAAGTGCACCCCTATCTTTGATGCCATGGAGGTGAGAAGAAGGTATCAGATCCCCTGGAACTAGAGTTATGAACTGTTTTTAGTCACCATGTGGGTGCTGAGAACTGAACCTGGGTCCTCTGCAAGAGCAGCCGGTGTTCTTGACTGCTGAGTCATCTCTCCAGTCCCTCAAACTTTTTTTAAAGGACAAAATATAAATAAATGCTTCTATCAATCAATGTTTAAAAAGCATAAGAGCCTACTTAGAAAACCAGAAAAAGATACAAACAAGTGAACTCATACACCAGTCATTAAGACACACTTGTCGGCCTTATTTACTGCTCAGTTCTTGGTGCTGCTCCTGGTCTACAGATAATGTATACTTTATGTGCTTACTCTATTGTACATGATTTAGATGGTATAATATAAAAAGAAAAAATTATGGAATAATTAATTTTACTTTAAAATGCACACAAGGCAATACTTTGAGAGTCAAACCAAATAAACTGCACATATATGTATGGCAAAGCAATGAATATTATAAAAGCAGGAGTATTAGTCTAAGATTTAGGTCAAAATGAATTCTTTCAAATGTGGTGACTATGAGAAAACTACTCCCTTCTTAAGTTTCTACATTTATGCAATGAGAACCTAAATCCTTATATGACAGTACACAAACAGGCAGCATAATGATTGCGATAGTGACTTGAACACAGGAGTCCTTTATCAGCAGATGATATGGTGGAGATCCCCAACAGATGCCTAAGATCATGGATAACACAAAATAATGAAGAGATTTAAAGTGAGGAATGATGGGAGAGTAGAGTGAAAGAGGGATAGAGCAAGGATATCTGACACTAAAGATATTTAAACAACCCATACGGAAGCCTACTACTTTATAGGCTTCCCGTATACATGTATACACATATAAAAGCATTTAGTTCAAGTTACCTTCCACAGGGGATAACACTCCTCTCAGAAGTCACAGATGGCCAAATAAAAAGCCTAATGCCGGGTACAGAATACCTCTGTCTCCTCATTGATCAGCAGGGTCCCGGAGAACTCCCAAACAATACAGGATACTGACATTGCTCTTGGCTGCCCACCAGAACTTGACCCTACTGCAGACGATACCATGCAGTTTGGTCACAGAATATTGGCTTTCATAATACTGGAAGGTTCTTGTCAGGCTTCTGGGGATGGGGGGACAAAGACAGTCTTATCCAGCTGTAAACCCTGTGAGCTACAATAAATTCCATGGTAGCAAAACATCGCTACGGGTGCAGAAGTGGCACCGAGATTATGAAAGTAACCGATCCCTTCATGACTGGCTTTAAGGCCCACTTCATAAGGGGAAACCCATGGCCAGAACTCATGGTTGGGGACCTGATAGATGCCAGGGGTGACCTACTACGACTATTTTCCTAAATAGACAGAGTATTAAACTACTCTCTCACTTCATATCCATAATCTCAGATTAGTACGGTTCTCGGACCTCATCAGAGAAGCTTCTTTGTGCAGTGGACAACAGTTAATGCAAAACCTCAACTGGTCAAAGTGCAAAGAACAAGTGTCTGTGGAGCACTCAATCACAAACGGAGAATGAACATCACACTCCCTCACACAAAGGCTCAGGGACCATTGAGGAAGAAGGCAGAGAAAAGATCGTAAGAGCCCAAGGTTGAGGAAGACCTTCATGAAATGGTATGATCTGGACATGACGTGACCAGAACCACTGTACTCAGGAACTCACAGCAGCTATGGGTGCCTGAAGACCACACAGAGTAAACAAATCAACATTCCAGCATAGAAGGGTGTGGGCTTACCAGCCCCTACCCATAACTAAGGAGTGACTCACAGTTGATGGCTTCTGAGGGAGTAAGAGTTGGTTTTCTTTAAGTGTGTGGCCCCAGGAGGTCTACCAGACCCCAGTGGATGGCTGTACACCCATGAGCAGAAGGACAGCACAGATGGAACAAGTGCGTCATAAAAAAAGAGAGAAAACATAAACTTGGGAGTGCATGGGGTGGTCTGGGAGGACTTAGAGTAGGGATGAATATGAACAAAATACATGGTATGCATATATAAAATTCTCAAAGGACTCATAAAATATCATACTAAACATCTGAATTTGTAATTTAAATTTAAGAAATTAACACAATGGGCTATCCTCTTTATTTTTTCCTTTTTTTTTTGTTTTTACTGAATTTTTGTGATTTCCATGCGATATATTTTATATTTTAGAGCCCCTCTCTTCTTTCCACCTCCCTTTGCTGTCTCCATCCAATTCATGTACTGTATTATATGTAATCAGGCATGTAGAGTCTAATTTGTGTCTCCCTACGTCCTTCAGCGTGGGTTCATTCGCTGGAGCCTGGTTGACCTGCTAGGAGTCACATTCTTGAAAGAGACTGACTCTCCCCCTCCCAGCAGCCGTCAGTTGCCAATAGTTCCTCAGGTAGGATTGGGGCTTCTTACCCACTTCCCCATGTCTATGCTGGAATTTTGTCTGGTTTTAGCTCGCAAAAGACTTGCGTATGCTGTCACCACTGCTGTGAGCTCATATGATAACTGACCAGCTGTCAGCAAGACCCTGTTCCCTTCATCACCTCTGGCCGGCTCTGTGAGCTGTTTGATTGATGACCGTTCCCAGTGCAGGCTGAAACCTAAGCAGACTCTTTTAGGATGTCAATACAGGATTCCAAACAGAAAAGAAAGGGAATGGTCTATACAAAAAAATATTAAAACAAAGAAATGAACAAGAGGAAATAATAGTAAAATAGAACAACTACAATGATATATTGGAATAAAGGATATGAGACTAGGATGTCTCTAAACACCACTGGGCAGGTAGTTTATAAAGCGTGGTTACACTGGAGAAAGGGATGGTCCACTTCCTGGGAAGAAGAGAGATGGCTGGTCCAAGATATCAACATACCATACCGAATGGCAAATTGAAACTTCCTAATTACTTCTTTCTGGAAATTTTTACTAACATTTTCAGATCATAGTTGACTACAAGAAATGGAATTGATAAGAATAAACCTAAATCAAAGATAAGCAGGGACAGACCACCATATCCTAAAATCTTATTAATCTATTTCTTTCATATTCTTCAGAAGTTTATGACTACCCAAGCAAGAAGAATTGTAAGACAGACTCTCATTTTAATGAAGAAATATTATCTTAATAATCTTTCTTAAGAGGAATTACAAATTACTTTTAATATTTTTGTGACAAATAAGTCTGGTGAAAAGTTACATAATTATTATAATAAATCTTATTCTTTTTGTATGCATTAAAGTGAAAGTTATTTGAAGAAAAAAACTGTATTTTATTAATATTATAATCCCACACAGTACCTAGTACATTACCTAGAACTCATCCAGGCTTCACTAACTGCTGATAAACAACTGAAATAAGGCAGTTGCTCCATGATCCCACTGACATGACATACTGAAAGGAACGGAACCACTTCACAGAAGCAAAGAGTGGAACTGCAGTTGCTGGGGGCACGGGGGGAGGGACATTGGGGCTCTTAGGTTTGGGGGTGCAGAATACAGGAATAATAGAAACGAAGTTAAGAAACTATACCAGACCTCAGAGGAGACTGCATTTTATTCTAGGCACAGGATTGACAGCAATCTTTCTACCTGCTGGAGACAACTGCCGAGCGGAGGAGGAGAATTAGTGATCATACATAAACTTGAGCATGAGGAAGTGGATGCAGCTGCAGAGGGCTACCTGTCTCATTCTCTAGAGACACTTGCTCAGGCAGGCTATCTTGAGCAACAGCCAGTCTCCAACAGTCCTGGAGGTAGGTAAGAGTCAGCAGTAGTTTCGGGGGAGATGAGATTAGCGACAGTTTCAGGGAACTTCAGTTCTCTACAGCAGGGGTACTCTGTCAGAGTCTACCGAAGATTACTGTAGAAAGGTGAGTGCGTTCTAAAGATGTTCCATACAACATTCTACCCATACTCAACAATACTGCAGTATACCCTTAAAAGGAGACTGGGGATGTAGCTCAGCGGCTCGAGGGCCTAGCATTCATGAAGCCCCAGGCTTCCTCCCTAGCACATGTGAAAATCAGACATGTTAGCACACACCTGTAATTCCAGCAATGGGCAGGTAGAGGCAAAATGGTCAGAAGTTCAAGGTCATCCTGAGGTTCATAGTTAGCCCAGAAAACATGAGACCCTGTTTCTTTTCTCAAAAAAAAAAATATAAAATGTGTATTTTTGTTGAGAGGATAATTTTTGCTGTACGTGTTCTTAACGCAGTTAAATATGATTTTTTGAAAGATAATAAAGGTGAGCCATCTCAACCTGCCTTGGACTTTCTTAAATAATATATTTATTCTCAACTTTCTTCACAGTCTTACCTTCCTTTTTTCCTTTAAAGTCACTCCTGTCCTGTCCATTTTCACAATTTAAATCATCTTAGGCCATTTGAAGTCCTTGACGTTCTGATTTCCTTATAACTGCTCAGTGATGTAATTAAGTGCTCAAGGGCTTTTCTTCAGAAAACAATCTCGAAATGAATATTGGGTTACAAATTCAGTATCATCTTAATTGAAAACAAACGTCCTTTTGTTATAAAACTTCATCTGTGTGATGAAACCTGACAGTACTCCATGAATAATGAAGCAAGCGTCTTCCCTCACATTCTGAAGCAGGCTTTAGAGAGGATATGGAGGCCTGGCAGTGTGGGTTCATCAAAGTGGAGGCTAGAATGCTTGCTTCTAAAACCCAAAGCTGACTCGGCAGAGGCACACATCTGCTGGACCTAAAGTGCTTGTCCTGACAAGCTGACTTCCTTCCAAGCAAACTTATTCCAGTCTGGATTCCAAAAAAGTAGGTTTACACCTCCAGACTGCTTTCCATCCTCCTTACCACACCCCTGACCTGGGTACCAGGGGAGGTGGGAGCACGCACACTTGTTCACACTTGTTCCCTCAGCATCTGAGCAAAGGTTGGTAGAGATGGTATAACTGGCCTGCTAGCAATGACGATCTAAAGAGACACTTGTGTCCCTAATTTGTATGCAGATTATTGAAACAAGGAACCCAAGGAACTAGAATTTCCCCAGGAATTTCATGCTGAATGAAAAAAAAAAAAGCCTAAAGCCTGAGCCTATCGGAGGGAAATGAAAGAGACTAAGCACTTGTTAGATTACCTTACCAAAGAGGAGTGTAAGGACCATGCTTGACCAGGACTATTTAAATGTACACAACTCAGACCCGTACTACTTAAACCTTAATATTACTTCATAATCCAAAGATGGACTTGAAGGGGATCACTTGGTTTCTTTGTCTCTCTTCCCAATGAGGCCACATTGAATAAATCTCTTTTTTTCTTTTCATTATTAATCTGACTGCTTTATTTTAAGATTTATTGACTTTTTTGATGTGTATGAGTGTTTTGTCTGCGTGGATGTATGTGCACCACAAGCATGCAGGTACCTGCAGAGGCCAAAAGAGGACATCAGATTCCCTGGAACTGGAGTCATGGACAGCTGTGAGCCACCATGTGGGTGCTGGCTACTGAACCCCCATCTTTTGCAAAGAGCAGCCAGCACTCCTAACCACTGAACCATTTCTCCAGTCCCTCATTTGGCTATTTTAATTGGCTTATGGAGGACAAGAGGCCAAACCTGGCTTGGTGGAGTCCAGGCTATGATTCAAAGTCTAATAACAGAGGGTAAGGGTCTGAGCCTTTCTGCCTCCTTCTCATTAATGTTTCTGCATCTTAAAGTTTTGTAATTCACAAGGCTTTCTCCTTACTCAAAATTCCAACAGTTCTGTTGTTCAAGTTTATTTTGGTAAAATATCCCTTATAATCACAGTCTTAATGGATTCTACTAATGCTAAGGAGAATACAGACATTTTGAACACCAAACTGTTAGGGATGCTAGTCATAATAATAGGACCTTAAGCTCGGAGTTCCATGTTCATGTATTTGTGACTGTTGTCTCGGAAACAAGAAATAAAAACTGCATTTACATATTATCACATGTGTGTTAGTCAGCTTCCATTACTATACCAAAAATCCTGAGAGCATGTATAGGGAGAAAAGGCTCAGGATTTCAAAGGTTTCAGTCTATGGTTGGTTATTGCTGTTGTCTGGGGCCTGTGATAAAGCCAAACATCTTGGCAGAGTAATGCAAAGCTGTTCGCTTCATGGTTGTCTAGAAGCTGAGGGGGTGGGGATAGGGGGGAGAGAGGGAGAGAGGGAGAGAGAGAGAGAGATGGAGAGGGAGAGAGGGAGAGGGAGAGAGAGAGAGACTGGAGTCTTAACATCCACTTACTTTTTTCTAGACCTCACCTTCCAAAGATCACATTGACTCCCAATTCTACCATGGACTGTTGGGCAAGTTTGTAGCCTATGGGCCTTTAGATGAAAATTAAGATTGAAATCACATAACAAGCCACAGGAAAGTCTTAGCATGATGTTTAATCTTCATCGTCAACTTGAGCAGACTTAGCATTGCCTAGGAAATGGCCAGGCATACTTGTGAGTATATCTGAGATGTGAGTATACCTGCATGTTGATGGTGCCACGTGTGGAATGGGCCCCAGATGGAATAATACAAGAAGCCTACCAGAGTGCCAATGCTCTCCATTCTCTGTTTCCTGATCCGGTATGAGCCAGGCCTTCCTAGCCATCATGGATGGAACTCTCTGAAACAAGGATCCAAACTAATCTGACCTCCATTAAGTTGTCTGTGTCCAGTCAATGTGAGGAAAAAGTAAAGAATCCAGTTGGACCCATGATCTATGAACAATAATTTTCTATAATAGTGCTGCAATCTAGACAGCATAGTTCCAGACGGATTTACGCTGGGAGAGGGAAAGGAAGAAAGTGTTTATTGATGCAAGTCAATCTTTTTACAAGCCCCAGCATGGAAAGACCAAAGATTATCTGTGTTAGAGGCTGTGCCAACTCATTGTATAATAAAAATTCAACATTTGCTGGTATAAAAGGGGAACTTATTTTTATAATAATGAAACACCTTTGAAGTAATGTTTCTTGCTTGCTTAAGATTAAAAGTAGTGTTTCTAATATTTCATAATGTGACTGACTCATGCATTTAAGTAAACAAGACCTCACTATATTAGAAAAAAGTCACAGAATATATGCAAAACATCCTTTTAAGGGCATAACTATTTTTCTTTGAAGGAAAGACAAAAGAAAAAATCGTTCATTAAAAAAATTGCATGTCATATAATTTCCACACTTTCTTTCAGTAAAAGTAAGCATTTAGGGGCTGAAGAGATAGTTCAGTAATTAAAGTCACCCAGGTTCAGTTCCCAGCACCTACAGGGCCACTAATATCAGTAACTCCAGTTCCAGGGGATCCAGTGTCTCTGTGGGCATTGCACAAAATGGGCGCATTTACATATATGCAAGTAAAACACTTATACACAAAAAAATAAAAATAAAATTTAAAAATTTAAGTAAGCAAATGACTACAAAACAAACCACAAGATGCTTCTGAGGATGACAGACTTACTTTAATGCCAGCATATATCATAAAGTGATTGAATTTGAGAAGCTGCTCTAAACTTCATCAATACTAATGAAATATTGAGGCCATGAGTAGTCAAAATTAAATTCACATGAAGTCTAAGATTCCTTTAGATTCAAGCTAGATTTATTCTAGGAAAGGATATGTGTGTGCATCTGTATGTCTGTGTGTGTGTCCACTACAGTCTTTGATGTTTCCTAGCAATAAAGACTTGTCAGTTCCATGCTCTATACCACCCTTCCCCCAAACACTTGACTGGCTTGTGCCTTTCCTTGCCTGTGTGTTTAGCCTTCCTGGAGCAGCAGTTTCCTTAGCAACAAGATTGACCTTTTAGAGACTCAGACTTCAGCAGCTATGGGCACACACTCTCACAGACCTCTACTTCATCACCCGGCAGGCTTCCACATGAATGCTGAAAGGTCAAAAAGTAAAGTGTGTGCTGTTTCTCTCTCTTCAGAAAGAAAAAAAAGAGAGTGAGACAGAATGTTATAACAGGTTGGTAAAACACATTTTAATTAGAATATCTCACTTAAAGTGGTACTCTATCATTTATGCAAAATGAAGTTATTTTCATCAAAGCCAAGGAAGGGCAGGCGGCAGCAAAGATCACAAAGGATGAGGTCTGGAAGGTGATGCAGAGGAAAACAAGACTAGAAACACTAGGAGGGTTTGTGGGAAGGCAAAAGAAGCCATTTTTCCTTTCTCTGGAACCTCGGGATTAGAGGATGCTTAGGGCTCTCCTTGGGTAGCACAAATGCCGTTTCTACAATTTTAAGTTCTGTGTCTAAGGCTCTGGAAATTTCCATTCAAATTTCTCATCATTAAGAGATGTTAGACATATTTTAAAACTGTAATCAAAAACATAATTATTTACTAAATTTATTAACATTGAAATCCTGAAGGGCACTTTATGCTAGTAGAGTAACATTTTATTTTTTATGGAATTTATTTAACCATCAAATATTTGACAAGTGCCTATTATGTGTCAGAACCCCTCCCAGTTTGGGGAGCCCCAAAACAACAGATGCTTAAGAATAGATTTAATATTGTTTATACAGTGCATTACTGCTTAAAAGGTGGCAAGTGGCATGTGTCTTCTAAAATTCACAAGTTACTTCAAGCTTCATCGCAAAGCCATAGTAGTAAAAGTAGACACACCCACCAATGGAAAAGACCAAAGTTTAAAGATGTATGAACATCTCTAAGATCACTTGATATTGGCCAAATATGTCAAAAATATACAATGAAAAAAAAGCTTCAACTAAAGAACGTTGGGAAAACTATATATCCACATTCAGGAGATGAAATTGAACCCTGTCCCACAATATCTATAGGTAATGGCTCAGAATGAATTAAATACAAACATAAGACCTCAAATTATAAAGCTACCAGAAGGAAAACAGGATGGCATGGGTAAAGACATATTTTTTTCTAGTTCACCCCAAGGTTCAGCCAACAAAACAACAATAAACACTCAAGACTGGCTTCAGTCCAGCACAGAAAATGCCGGGAGTGCAGAGGTAGCCTGTGAGGAGGAAGAAGTGCCTCTGACTTCTACATCTGCACAGGGTTCATGTGCAGAAAATATGAGGAACCCAAATAATTCAGTGACAAGAAAAGAACTGAATTTTTCAACTATGCAAAGAATTTGAATAAACAGTTCTCAAAGGAAAACACACAAATGATTATATGAAGAAGTGGTCAAGGTCATTCATCATTAAGAAAATGCCAAATTATGGAGGCTGAAGAGATGACTCAGTGGTTAAGAGCACTGACTGCTCTTGCAGAGGACTCCGGTTCAGTCCTCAGCTCTCACGTGGCAGCTACCAACCATCTGTGACTCCAGTTCCAAGGGATCCAATGCTCTCTCTCCTGACCTCCACAGGCATTTCATAACATGGGTGCACTTACATAGATGCAAGCAATACCTTCATACACATAAATGCATACATACATATATACATGAAAAATAAATCAATATTTAAAGAAAATGCAAATTAAAAGAATACTAACGCATCAAATACATGTCAAAATGGCTGTTATTAGGCCTGAGAGGGATCGGGAAGTAAGAGTGCTTGCTGTACAAGCAGGAGGACAGGAGTTGGAAACCCCAGCTTCAAGTTAAAAAGCTTGCAGTAGCAGCAAGCATATGTACCCCAACACAGGAGAATCACAAGGGTTTGTTGACTGACTATCCATCTTAGCTCCAGGTCTAGTGAGACACTGCCTCAAAGGAATAAAGCTGAGAGAATGGTAGACAGGAAATTCTGTCCTCCAGAGAGTGATAGAACAGGAAATTCTGTCCTCTTCTAACCTCAGCACACAGTGTACATGGGCACATGCACCCATAACACACATGCACATACATGACACAGACTCTGTCACACACACACACGCACACACACACACACACACACACAAATGACCATTCTAAAAAGATAAAAGATAGTATGTATTAACTAGGAGGTGAAGAAAAGTTATCCCTTTAAGCCTTATTAGTGGGAATATAAATTAATACCATCACAGTACAAAACAGTAGGACGCTCCTCCAAAACCTCAATTTCCATATGATTGAGCACCCTGGGTCTATATCCAAACCGCGTGAATGGAAGTGTGAGGAGACGACTGCCTCTCCATACTTACTGCAGCATTATTCACACTCATGAGTCTATGCAATCACTCTAGATACTGGGTGAATGGATTAAGAAAATGGAACAGATACATGATGGCATTTTTACCAGCAGCTGTGATTGCCAGGACAAGACCCACACAAGATCAAGCCAATAGATCAAGAATATTCCAGCACGGAGAAGGAGGGGCACACGAGAAGTCACTGCCAGTTGGTATTCACTGCAGGAAGGAGAGTCAGGTGTTTTTCAGTAGTGTCACCTATAAGATGTTGCCAATGCTTCAGTGGATGGAGTCCTACACCCAAGCACATATAGTCAGCCCTAATTGAACTCAGTGGCTTATTAAGAAGAGGAGAAGGAAGAGGAGGAGGAGGAGGAGGAGGAGGAGGAGGAGGAGGAGGAGGAGGAGGAGGAGGAGGAGGAGGAGAGGGGGAGGGGGAAGAGGAGGAGGAGGAGGAGGGGGAGGGGGAAGATGAGGAGGAGGAGGAGGAGGAAAGAAATACTGTATTGATCTCAATCATTTGTAATCTAAATAGTTGACTTTTAAAAGCAGGAAGCAGAATGGCAGTTACGAGAGGCTTGGGAGGGGATGGAGAGGTGTTGGTGAAGGATCAAAGAGGACAAAAGAATAAACAATAAGCTTTTGGGTGACCAGTTGCTTAGTTCATTTGATTCAGTCGTTCCATACTATAGGTGTGTGTCATAGCATCACTCTGCACACCATAAATATAACATGTTACAGAGTAAAAGTTTACAGGTGAAAATTGTTCAAGGGAGAAGACTACTGGCCTACCTGTGTATAACAAGAGATCAGAAGGAAGCAAGGTTTACTCTATCTGCTCAGTAACTGTTCTGACCACAGTAGTGGTCTCACTGATGTGTCACCGAAACAGACCACAGCTATTTCTATGATGTGGTGCTCTGTCTGACTAGATGGATGGCATCCTGGGAACCTCTGAATCTGATCTTCCTTGAAGTCTAAGGTATTGCCAACAGAAGAACTCTCACAGCCTGTGCTCCAAAAATCAGGTTAGGCCACCTATCCTCAACAAGCCAAGTAAAGGAGCCAAATTAATAGCAGAAAGCAGAAAATGGAGATTTAGTCGATGTGGTTACATTGGGAAGAGGGACAAAGAGAACAAGTGCCCACTCCCCGAGTCCATCTTTAGGGTCTTGACATAACATTTAGATTTAAATCGAGGGTTAAAAGTTGAATACATTGACAGTCTTGGTCAACATATGATCCCACCCATCCACACTGCCTCAGCTCCAATCTTTCCTGCAAGAAGTTCTGACCACTCACCAGAACTGGGTGAAATCCCTTTCCAGCTGGCAAGCCCCTCCTCTCTCTGGCCTCCAGCCTTTATCTACTCCCAGCAAGCGATTCTTGGGGAAATTCCAGTCCCTTTGGATACACTGTCTCAATCTGATTTTCAAAGGGTTACAAGGACCCATCCCTGCCAAGACAGTTACATGCATTGTTTCTTCACCCCCACTTAACCACTGGATCTATATACTGCAGACAAAGGGCTTCCTTAATATTCCTGGGCATTTGCAGGCACCATACTAAGCTCCAGTGGTGCACCAGGGCCAGATCTCTACCAAGACCACTGCACGCCAGATATTACTAAGTAGGATTGTGGTTCTCCAGTGTGTGGGCTATCCAGAACACAGCACAGGGTCATCCTCCAAACCGCAGGCAAGTTATAAGACACCCTTCCCTGTGTCTTCCTACTTACACAGGGTCAGCCTTCTTTCTAATATCTTTCCTGCCCATTTGCTCAAGTTTGCACAAGCTAAGCCTCTTAGATCTCCTGGAACGTGTCTGAATTTCTCAAAACCTCCTGGAGTTGTCCAGTTCTTCAGCATTTTCTTTTAAATGACCCTGTCAGGTTCTGGTTTGCTCAACTGAAATTTCAGCCCCAGGCAGCTGAGACACCAGGAGCTGCTTGCCTCTGTTTTCATAATGCCTTAAGGTAGACTTCTCTGAAATATGCACATACCCTTGCTCTCTCTCTTATGTACACACACACATATAAACACAGAGGCTTCCTCCTAAATAACACCCACTCTCAAATACATACATACTCACACACATATACACGTACAGAGACTTCCCCCATCTCTCTCTCTCTCTTTCTTATAATACACACACACACAGACACACACACACAGGCTTCCCCTAAACACACACTCTCACATACATATACACATACACACTCACACACAGAGCTTCCCCTTAAACACACATTCTCTGACTTTCTCTATCTCTCTCTGTCTCTCTCTATCTCTCTCTGTCTCTGTCTCTCTCAGAGGTTTCCTTATAAATACACCTACTCTCACACACACATACACCAGAGGTCTCCCCTACTTTCTCTCTTACATACACACACTCACACACATACACACACAGAGGTTTCCCCCTGAGTGTGCACATGCACACACACAGTTTCTCCATAAACACACACATACACACACAGAGACATACACATACACACAATATATACACAGGCTCCTCCCTGAACACATACTTTCACAAGCACATGCACACATATAAACACATACACACACACACACACACACACACAAAAAAAAAAAAAAACACTACACTCTAAGAATAACGATTTCCCTGGGATATTTCAAGTTCAGACAAAGTATTACATGTGATCTGGGGATGATAGTTTTGACTGCTCCAAAAGCAATCACATCTTCCCGTTATGTTCCACGTTGCTGGTGTCTGGCTTGCACTCTGATGAACTGGAAATACAGGCAAATGGAAATAGCTCCAACTTCAAATCTCACTGACCCTCAGTTTACTAAGCTTTGGTATTTTCCTGTAGATGGATGGTTTTCAGTTAGTTACATGACTTCGGATGCTGCAATGCAGGCTTATTTCTCTAAAAAACATAATTTAATTTCATTGAGTGATCACTTGACAACAGGTCATAAATGAAGGATGGAAGGTCAGAGAGAAACTTGGATTTGGTGGCACTTTCAAAGTCAAGAGTGAGCTTAGAAAGGACACTCTGCAGGAAGTTATCTCTCCGGTCCTCATCACTGGCAGATCCACCCATGGTATCTGTGCATTTGTTCTGTATTTCCCACCCATCTCAACAGTTCCCAGCACAGCTCTCCATAGCAAGTTCATATGCAACAAGGCTAATAAACACAGCTGGTGGAAGTTTAAGCACAACAAGTACAATGCCATATGTCCGTGTGGAGCCAGTGATTTGCCCAGCCCTCGGGATCCAGAACTTATCTTGACTGACTATGCCTGTGTATTATTCATTGAAAGGTTAGGACCTTACGATCTATGTATTACTTAGGTTTAGTGTGGTATTAGGTTTCTATACTATGAAAAGCAAGGCAAGTTTGAGTTTATAGTCAATGCTCTTTGTTCATTGCTAACACAGAGCAGGGATGCTGTGGTTTATACAAAAAAAAATCCATTCAATTAGTCTTTGATTAAATCACTTAGAATATAATTAAACAAAATTACCTACTATGACTGTGACTATAAAGCCAGTTAAAAACAGCTCTGAGTCTCAGGTCTTATGGCCAATCCTGAGATCCCAGCTCTGAGTCTCAGGCCTTATGGCCAGTACTGACATCCTCTTACAGTTCTGTAGGATTGTTTTCCAATTAGTCAGCAGAATACAGCATTTGACTGGATGGGAAACAAAACAAGCAGAGATCCACAGACAGGAGGAGGGTGTGATCGAGGGTTCGTTCTCACTTTCCTCAAGAGGAGTTAGATCCTGAAGACCACATTGGAAGAGAATAAGAAACCTGACTAGAATGTTCTGGAAGAAGGATTAAAGCATATTTCACTATTGTTATTTTACATTTAATCACTGACATGATTACAAGATTTAGCAAAATAATGTATAAATATATTATGTGTCATTCTTGTTTATACTTTTTGAGGATCTCAGGTCTGAATGTCAGGTTCTATCACACAGGGCTGTATAATCCAACTCTTTAACTGTGTCTCTTGAAAATAACACCTGGAAAACCTTATCACCACCTCTCTTAAAGGGTTCTGAACTCATGAGACTGATAAAGGATAACTAGACCACATCTAACAGTGATGCATGTGTTATAAGTCAAAAATGTAGTGACAACAAAACAATGGGTGCTCACTTTCCCATCCTAACAATTATAAAATACTTTCCTGCTTCTCAGAGGCTTAACAGTCAATGGTGTTCATCATAATGGAAGTAATGTTGGTAACGGCAGTGGTTACATGTATCTAGGGCTCAGGGTAGAAGGAGTGAGAGTCGTACTACTATGCTTACCACAACACAAAGGGTTTGTTACATGATATTGACAAATAGAGCCAATAAACTACTGACTGAAGAAGGGGCTCCGTATACCAATGGGACTTACCCTGAACATGCTACGAAATAGTGAAGGGATGATGTCCACACCACCAGAGGAAACTCACATCCAACAATAGAATGAAGTCACCAAGTGATCACTAATGTGCTAAGGAAGTCTTTAGAAGCAACACAGACTGTGGCCAGAATAATACATTAGAGCTGTATTTAAGAGAGAGGCAAATCTATGTGTTGTGAGAAAGATGGACTGAGGATGGGTGAGCACAACTAAGAAAAACTGTTCCTATTTGCAAGTAAAATTTCCACTCACACCAAAATTATACTTGCTGCAAGATTATTGCTTTCTCTCTCCCTTACTAAATTCTCTGCCTCCCAGCACTGCCTTCCCACTTCAGTAGTTCATTAACAAGGCGCAATTAGATGCAAGGTTTATGAAAGTGACTCTGCTTTGGGAAATCTGTGCAAAAAAGTCGCTGTCATCTAAGACAGCGGGATGGAAAAGTGTCCCCATGCAAAGGGACACAGCTGTAGAAGTCAGATTTGTGACTAGCCAGTCCATGTCCTGCAGGAAATACTGTGCTTAATTTGACGTGATAGAACTATTATGCCAATCTCTCCAAATTTCTCTTCTGCCTGCAGCTCATTCTAGTCTTGCCCATTTTCCCATGACCGTTCTACCAAACCCCAGTCTCACAATCTTGTTCACACCTATTCAGCTACTGAAATCCTTCTCTCCATGAAGCCCTTCTCTTGAGTTCTATTGCTCTGATTTATCTTCTAATTCAAGTAAGGATGATTTCTGTGCCATTCATTTTGTAATTAGGATCTGGTTTTGTTTTTGCACTTTCTGCCACATATTACTCTGCCCTGCCATATTTTTATGAAATAATTATTAATTCCTTGACAGTTTCATTCAGTGTCTTCTGATACCCAGTTCTCCCCTGCCTCCCACCTTACTACATACTCCCAATTTCATGCCCTCACTTTTTAATTTTCATTGAATTTTTGCAATTTTCATACAATACAATTTTATGGTATTTAGATCCCCTGCTCTATCTGCAATCTCCCCCAAATTTAATGTATTCTCTTAGATATAATACGGCCTGGTTTGTGTCCCAAAATGTCCTTCAGCGTGGATCAATCCACTGGGCCCTCCAAGAGGCCCATCCTTATATGACAGTCTTTCCTCCAAAGCAGCCATCAACTGTCAAAGGTTCCTTAACCTTAGAACCTCCGTTTTTAAACCCATTGAGAGCAATTTGTGTTGTTTACATATGGAACCATCCACTGGAACATAGTGGACATACCCCAGCCACACCCTTAAAGAAAACTGACTCTCCCACTTCCAGTAGCTATTAGTTGCCAGTAGCTACTCAGCTACAGCTGGGGCTTGTTGTCCACCACCACCCCCACCCCATCCATGCTGGGTTTTGTCTGGCTTGGGCTTGCACAGATGTTGTGCATGCTGTCACAAGTACTGTGGGTTCATATGAGCAACTGTCCTGTTATGTCCAAACAACACAGGTTCCTTGTGTTCATCCACCGCCTCTAGCTCTTACAGTCTTTCCGCTCGGTGAAATGACCCCTGAGCCTTGGAAAGAGAGGGTTAGATATGTGTCCCATTTAGTGATGAGCATTCCATAGTCTCTTATTCTCTGCATGTTTTTGACCGGTTGTAGGTCTCCTCTGTGTTTATCAGTATCTATTGCAAAAAGAAACTTCTCTGATGAGGGTTGAGAGATGCTCTAATTTGTGGGTTTAATACAAATCATTAGAAGTCAGTTTAATACTGTATCCATTTAGTAATCATAGACAACTATTTTTTTATTTAATGATATGCTATGTTCCTAGGTAAACATCTTGGTCCTGTGTCTATGTATTGATACTGCTGAAATTCTTGACAGTAAGCCTTTTCAAATGCTGTAGTGCAGATCTTCTCTGAGCCCTGTAATAAAACTGAAATTTTGTAGTACAGGTAAAGGCAGAATGAAAGAAATCAAAATATGTGTTGTAACATACTGAATTATACATGAAATGGTAGATTGTGACAAGTTAGAAGATTCATATTTATAAACCTTAGAACACTATCTCAAGAAATAAAATAAGGGGCTGGAGAGATGACTCAGCACTTAAAAGCAGTTGTGGCTCAAGCAACATTTGGGGTCAGTTACCAGTACCCACATGGCAGTTAACAACCATCCATAACTCTAATTCCAGGAAATCTGACCTCTGTGGGCATTGCACGACATGGGAGTACTTACATACATGCAGGCATAACACCCAGACACAAAATAAAAGTAATAAATATGATATTTTTTAAAATATAACAGTTCACTGAAATTCCAAAAGTAAAGATAAAAATGAAATCATACACAATATTGGATTATTATCAATGGAAGTAAAATAAGAAGATGAAAAAAGGAACAATAGAAAACAGAAAAAATTTATATATATTATATATATTATATATATATATACACAGATCAAGCCACATTAATTAGTAAAAGTATCCTAAATATTCTAATTTAAGTATTCAACATCTAGAAAATTGCAGGAATATTCAAAACTCATTCAAATTTCAATAACTTTTAAATTACAAGGTTCAGCAGTCGGTTGCCACCAAAAAGCCTAAATTTAAATATTTTAATTTGTACTTATTATTACTAGTGTGTGGGGTGGCTGCATGCATGTCATGGTGTGAGTACGGAGGTCAAGGACAACTCTGTGCAGTCAGTTCTCCTCCCACATTTACTTGGGTTCAGGAGATTGAACTTAGGTCACCATGTTTGCATGAATAAATACCTTTACCCACTGAGCCATCGCACTAACCAAATAAAGAAACCTTCAACTTAAATACAAAAACAAACATAAGAACTAGAGAGATGGCTCAGCAGTTAAGAGCATTGGCTGCTCTTGCAGAAGACCTAGGTTCAAATCCCAGCACCTACATGGCAGCTAGCTACTGTGTAACTCTAGTTCCAAGGGATTTGATGCCCTCTTCTGACTTTCATGGGTGCATTTACATACATGCCAGATTAACACTCACACATAAAATAAAATTTTTTAAAAAGCAAATATAATTAGGCATAGAGAAAAAGATAATGAAAAGGCTAGATTCACCATACTAATTTCACAAAAATTAATATTCAAAGAACAGATATCAAGGGTGAAGATGATTAATTTTACTACTGTGGGTCTCTGTAGGAATTCAGCAATTCCTAATCAAAAACTCCTGGTTCTGTTCTCAAAGTTTACCGTTACATCTACATTTTATGCAGAAATTATTTGGTTTTGAGGAACAGATTAACTTTAGATAGAAGAAAGAAATTCTTGTAGCTAAAAGAGAAAGTTAATTAATGTGGGTAGCTTACACCAAGGGACATGGAAAAAACTGACAGAAAAATCCCACTTGAAATTAATCTTTCTTTGTCCAGTGAGCAATGAGGTCACCAAAGGAGGAAGTAGTTAAAAAATTCTAAAGAAGGTTTAATACTTGGGGACAGCCTCTGGGTTTAATGGGAGAATGAGCAGGTCAAGACGTGCCATAATGTTTGATCTTCCCTGTGAATTTCACTGAATTTGGTGTCTCCTACGAGACACATTTTCATGTTCACAGATGAGGAAAATTACATTCAAGCACAGTTCTTAGATTCTTATAAACCCATCAATCAGCAACAGTGGAAGAAAACTTCAGCATTTTTAAAATTATTTTGATCTATTAAAAACCACTGTATACATTTGCTTATAGTTGTTGTGGCTTTTGTTTTGTTTGAATGGGAAAATGGAACTATAGCTTGGGATGTTTTCAGCCTGAGACATGAAAAGCTTTAAAAAGCATTGTTTTCATCCTTATAGCAACAGATAAGGCTAAACAAAGTGAAAATTTATAACTTTGCAGAAGCACGCCACAGGACTAATTTTTCAGGGTAACCTAAAGTTAATCCACAATAAGACATGGTTACAAAAAATATTATCCTACCTCTGCTTACCTGGGACAGATAAGCCAGATGTCTTCAAGAATTTATCTAAAGTGGGGGTTGGAGAGATGGTTCAGTGATTAAGAACACTCACTGTTTTTCCAGAGGACCAGGCTTTGGTTCCCAGCACCCATATGGTGGCTGACAATCATCCATAAGTCCATTTCCATGGGATTAGACGCCCTCTTCTGACCTCTGCAGGCACTGCATACACATGGTGCACTTACACAAGTACAGGCAAAAAGCTCATACACATGAAATAAAAATAATAAAATATTTAAAAAAGGAATTCATCTAAAGAGAATAAAAGAAGGAGGCACTGAAGTTGGCATCTATTCCACTCTTTTGGCCATCCCACACAAAAGAAACATAAATAAATATTTGCCTCTAAATTTAGTCTTATGTGATTATTTATGATTGCTAGAAACAATTTAGAGCCTTTTAAGCCAGCAAGCAATAAACTAAAGAATGATGGAATATTCTTTAGCAATGAAAGGAACAAATCATTGATATATTCAACACCATACATCATAAATGCATTTTTCTCAGTGGAAGAAAGAGGAAACCAAGAGGCTACAGGCTGCACAGGAATACAAAAGTACAGGAACAAAGAGGAGATTCCTGGTCCTCAAGGCTGAGAGCAGATGTTAGGTCTGACCCGGAGAGAAGGGAGAGGGCTGACTGGGAGGGGAGCCTTAGAAATCCACTTTGTTGAGTTGCACAGAGAACCTGTCATCGCGTCAAAGAAAGCATGCTCCACAGCTCATTTGGAGATCTGGTGCCTTCTAGACAATATTAACTTTAGGAGTTGAAGAGGCTCCGTTCACACCTCTAGCTCTTGACGAAAGAGAACTTCGGAGGAGCCACTGAACATCCCTATGTCTCAGTTTCCTCGTCAGTTAAATAACAGTTGTCAGAATGTCCTGAACAGTGAGTGGGAAATACTTAAATAATATTAAATTAATTAAATTTAATTATAATTTAAATTAATATTAAATATTAAAGAATATCCATTCCCCTCACTTCTCCCTTGGACCCTTCTGAAAGGTCACGCTTCGACATCGGCCAACCCCAGCATTGCCCACTCCTTCTCTCTTCACAGAAACCTAATTGGCTGTTTCCTTGTGGTATACAACGCCAGGAAATGGCACCGGTGAGAATGTGTCTAGGATATTAATGCATGTGTTTTGACTGAAGATCCGGGGTCTCTCTATGAATAAATTATGCATTCTTTTTGTGAGATGTATCTTTTGTGAACACACTGGATGGGTTTAGCTGTGAGGAGTTTCTGAAGAAAGAAGCAAGGGGAATGAGCGAGCATCAAAAATTCTTGGATATTAAAAATAACCTCCCAGAAGGCAAAATGACCTCCATTTGTTTACGCTCTTCAGCCCACGCCGAACAAGCTGCCACACAGAATTTTATTATACAAGTGCAGAGCAAGATGATTTTCCCCTCAATTTTAATAATGATTTGGGGATTTTAAAATGAGAAAGAAAAGGCTTGGGGCAGTCTCTCGGTCTCACACAGAACAAAGCGGAAGCAACTGCAGTTACCGAGGAGAGAGGCCTCGAGGGGCTAAGTTAGAAAGCGAGTGGCGACCAAATACCGGGCACGTGACCGAGGGCAGCCAGGCTTCAAGCTCTTCCTCCCTTAACCTTGCCCTGCCTTTGGCTCTGCACACTGAAAATGATTGTAGCACTTCACGTGGAGCTGAGGAGCTCGCAGGGTGCCCTCTACACAAACCCAGAAGCAGAGAGGATGACGGCAAGAAAAGAGAAGTCAAGTTGGGCAAGTGAAGTTTAAGGTTAAGCAAGATGCCCGTGTGGACACTCCTCAGGACCGCTAGCCCCACGGATGCGGT
Source organism: Eospalax fontanierii (assembly GCA_035773235.1). Taxonomy (NCBI): domain Eukaryota; kingdom Metazoa; phylum Chordata; class Mammalia; order Rodentia; family Spalacidae; genus Eospalax; species Eospalax fontanierii. The sequence goes on along the minus strand of CM069542.1, from coordinate 51,872,418 downwards.
ACTCGGATGAAGGGCTATGATCGACAGGTAATTTGGGGAAGGACTCTCTTAGAAATACTAGTTGGAGCCCGGAAGTGATGGACATCACCAAGGCAGAGAGGAGATGAGCTGAGAGAGGGAGGCGGAGTGGAAGGGAGGCTGCGGATCAAGGTGGCAACCAGAAGAGAGAAGAGCAAGGAAGACAGGACAAGAAAGGAGAAGTGAGAGGAAAGAATGGGCGGGAAAGGTGGAGAGGAGAGGGGACCAGACGACGGGAGGAGGAGGAGAGCAGACGGAAGGAGAGGAAGACAGCAACTGGAAAGTATGCTTGCCAAGGAAAGAGATCAGACGTCAGAGTGGAAATGAAGAGCGAAGTCCCAAGAAGGAACCACAGCAGGCTCCAGTACCATAATGTTGGACAATAGAGGGAAGAAAACTCAAGGCAAAGTGTTCTTGGACAGGAAAGAGGGCTCTTTGGTTAAGAGCACTTACTGCTCCTTCAAAGGACCTGAGTTCGGATCCCAGCACCCACACTAGACAGCCCACAACTACCTGTAACTCCAGCTCCTAGGTATCTGATACCCTTTCTTGGCCTCCACAGGTATTGGTACACATGTGGCTTTATCCTGAATCAGCATCACATGGACAACCTGCCAATGTGGACCCCCAGAAACCCGGATTAGTCACTCTAGCACAGGTTTGAGCATTAGTGTGCCCAACAATTCCCATGTTGTCCTGCTGTCACAGATCTACCTCGCATGGGGGGAGCAAGGCTCTCTCTCTCAATGGGTCAAGAAGAGACGAGAGATAAGTTGAGACCATTTAGAAAAAATGTACAAAATTCTCTGAGATTCAAAACATTTCAGACATAGTCAACATTGTGTGTGTGTGTGTGTGTGTGAGGTGTGTGCATGCCAGAGCACATGTGTGGAGGTCAGAGGACAGCCTTCGTGTGTTAGTCTTTACCTGTGTACCTTGTTGGAGTCAGGGTCTCTTCTTCAAGGAGTAAGCCAGGCTCACTGGCCACAGAGGTTCTGGAGACTCTCCGGTCATTGTCATCCCCATCCCCCACCATCTCCCCCCGACCACACTGAGATTACAGTCACCTGCAACTCTGCATCTGCAGCTGAGTCTGGCTTTCAGATATGGGTCTGGAGATCTTAACTCAGGTCATCGAGCTGATGCAACAAGGATTTTACACAGAGCCATCTCCCTAGCTCCAACTCAACATTCTTAAGATGAAAATCAAAATCAATCCAAGTCCACATGGATCTTACCCTAAGAAGAGCCCTGTAGCAAATGCATTTAGATCATTGGTAGAATAAAGAATTTAGGGGCTGAAGAGATGGCTCAGCAGTTAAGAGGCTGCTTTTGCAGAGGACCTGGGTTTGGTTTCTAGCACCCACATGGTGGCTAGCAACTGTTTACAAGTTCAGTTTTAGGGGATTTGATGCCCTCTATTGGCTTCAGGTGACACACATACACTTACACACATACAGGCAAAACATCCATACATGTAAAATAATATTTAAAAATTAATTTATAAAATAGTTTTAAATTTTATGTGTGTAGATAGATGGATGGATCCCTTATTTCCTGGGTCTTCAGAAAGAAAAACAGAAATCACTGTTCCTCTTCCAACCCCAATTCACCACACCACATTCACTGGAGTTGCTCCCCGTCTGCACCCAGATTTTTCTAGATCAGTTTCAAGAGTAAAAGCTTGAGTCTTGTGTTTCATTCATTTACTTTTATTCATCTAGGTCTAGTCACAGGACCTAACCCACTCCTTGACAAGGAAGGGACAAAGCAAGCAGGGGGAGAGCGAAGGAGGGAGGGAGAGAAAGGCAGGAGGAGGACCGGACAGGGAAGGAGGAGGAGGGTGGAAGGAAGGAAGAAGGGAGGGGAGGACGATGCTTGACTCCTAGACTAATTCCCACCGCACGCTGGACAGGGCATCCTTGCCCCTTTATGGTGACCAGGTCTTGTTGTTGGCAATCCTCAGAACCAGCCTTCAAAGCAGACTGATGCGTTTTCATCTTTGCTCGTTGAGCCTCTTTCCTCGTGCAGCCATGCGGACTTCTCTCACAGTCCACACTACCTCAGCATCAGTTGGCATTTGACAGTCCAACTCGGTGTGTTTCTCTGCTTCAAATGGCCCATCATCCAGGCTTAAAGCCTAGCCATCTTCAGGTCCTCTATCTCCTTTCTGGAGGTTCTGAGGTAGTCTTCACATTCTCCTGACTCTTCCTCCATTTAATTTCCCATGGGTCCCTCGCCCCTTCCCAACCTTGCTGTCTTTATTGCTGGACTCTCAAAACAATCTTCGAGCTGGGCCCCCTATCGCACCGCCTCCCTCCTCCACCTCATCCTATCCACTGTGGTTACCACTTAGCTTAGTCATACTTAAATATCAGCTTCATTATCATAGTAGCCGTTATTCTTTATTAAGTACTTAATATGTGTACAGCCTAATGCCCAACATTTTCTCTGCATGAGGTCACCTCACGCTCACCTTGTGTGATATGTATGATTATCCCTATTTTAAATGTAAGGTAACAAATGCTTACTCATCCATAAAGACTTGCTGCAATCACTGTATTTAAGAGCCCCCACCATTTATTTAACCTGCATTCTTAAAACTTTCCCTCATTCTCCTCTTCAAAGCCTCTCTTCCAGACAAACTAGTCTGTTGACGCCTCCAGACATGGCTGTACATTGCAGCCTTTACTGTTGTGTTTCTCAGAGCCAACACAGACTGGCAACCATGCATGAAGCAGGGTTCATGGACATAGCTATACATTTATTTTTATCTTTATTTTATGTGTATGAGTGCATTTTGCGCATCCAAGTCCTGTAGTGCCTGCACAGATCAGAAGAAGACAGCTGGAGTTACAAATGCTTGTTAGCCATTATGTGGGTGCTGGGAATCGAACCCAGGTCCTCTGTAAGAGCAGCCAATGCTCTTAACTGCTGAGCTGTCTTCTCCAGCCCCATACCTATACATTTTTAAGAAGGAAAGAGCAAAAGAAAAGCATATAATCTGTCTCTGTATTTGTGTGACACTTTAACTGTGTCACCATAAACGTACAGACACACGGGCTTTAGAGGAGTTTTTATATAATGTTCCTTCCTTGAATGGTCTCCTTGTTCACTTTCTTCACAACATGCAGACCTCTACTAAAAGTTTCTGACTGGGGACTGGAGAGATAGCTCAGCTATTAAGACCACTAATTGCTCTTACAGAGGACCTGGGTTCAGTTCCCAGTAACCAAATGGTGGCTAGCAACTATCCATATCTCCAGTTCCAGCAGATTTGATGCCCTCTTCTGACCTCCGTGGGTATTGTGCAACATGGGTGCCCTTGCATGCAGGCAATACACTCATACACATAAAATAAAAAGAATTTTAAAATTTTAAGTTTCCTTCTCACAGGGATCCTGAGCTGGCTTGGCTCAATGCAGCCTGCACCCCTTACAATGCTTTACATGTTCTTCATAAGCCTTATTAGGCTCCAAGAGCAGTTCTGATGCAAGTACATCTGCCCAGCTCACTCATGAGCTCTGTAAATTCAGGTACTTTGTCTGTTCTTCGTTGTAATCTCAGAATCTCAAACAAAACCCAGCACATTAAAGACCCTTAGTAAATATTTGTGGAGAGGATGAACACAGGGAAGATAGCTATAAAATAATAAAAGGAATAAAAGCCTCAAGAAAACAGACCTATTAAAATTCAAATGCATAGGCAATATCCAGTTTAAATGATATGGAAATGAGCAAGCCTACTGAGAAGTACTCACTCGCTGTTTCCAATTTTCTGATCAGTGTGTATTCAGTGTAGATCCAGTCCCACTGCTCACCTAGAGGCAGACCCCGAAGGGGAGGCACAATTTATTTTTATTTTAAAAAATATTTTATTTTAATTTTATGTGTCTGAGTGTATTGCCTGCATGCATGTAAGTGCACCCATTTCAGGCAGTGCCCAAGGAGGTCAGAAGAGGGTGTTGAATCCCCTGGAGCTGGTCTTATGGATGATTCTTAGCCACCGCCATGATGTGGGTGCTGGGACTTAAACTCCAGTCCTTTGCTCTTAATCACTGAGCCATCACTCTAGCCCCAAGGCACAATTTCTTAGAGCACTGAGAAGCTTAGGCAGGAATTGTCTTGCCATGTGAAACTCATTTAGTAAAGGAATCACTGTCCACCTGACCTATAGACTAGGACCGATGTGGAAGCATCAAGAGATGGTGATGACCAGACATGTGCCTGTCCTGTTTCATGCCTGATAGTAAGGGACCTTTTCAGTGGAATTTTAAGGGGAAACAGGAAACTGAAAGGGATATATGGATGCTGAAAAGTTAGCACAGTAATCTGAGGTTTCTAAACTCGAGGGAATTTTCCTAAGACTCTGCCTGGCTCCAAGATGAAACAGACATACGTGTTTCACCCAGGCCAGCCACCATTCACTCCCACAGATGATTTTGATGCCCATGTGGCACATTTTCATAATTTCAAGATAAAACCCTGACCAAATAGTCGGTGGTGAAGCACTCTGCCCCAAGACAAGGCAGTTGCCTGACTCTCCACACAAACCCGAACAGGAACAACGGGCCTCAGGGCTGCTGATCAAGCTGGATTACTCCCTGCTTGACTCCAGCAAACCAGTGCTCCCCTCCTCTACTTCAAACTGTCAGGAACGCCTCAGATATATCTATTCCAGGCACATCCCAGCCAAGACACTTGCAGAATGAAGTGAGCAGGTGCAGGGGTGTTTATGCAAACACTGGGCCAGGCCACTGACAAGGGAGCTTCCTTTGAGTCTGTCCTGGCTACATAAAATCAGAATGGTTGATAATGGTTTAGCCCAAGCCAAGTGTGGCAGGAGATCCTCTGTCTTCACTTTGCATATTAAGCTTTCTAATCTTTCTTAGGGTATGACAGCAGTCCATGTCTTGCCTTATGCTCTTTTGTAGTTTATGATAATGGGAGATCCTGAGGCTTTTATTGTTGTTGTTGTTGTTGTTGTTATTGTTGTTGTTAATGAAAGAAAGCCTTTAAAGGTGATGAGGCAACAGAACTTCAAGCAAGAGAAAATGGCATATTTAAAACAAATTCAATCAACACCCTATGTGTCACCTCCTAGATGTAAGATACAGTGATTGACAACTTGCAATTATGGAGCAAAGAGTTATAGAAATTGAGATCTTCTCCAATGATATATTTTGTTTGAAATTTATTTACCATTTAAACCAAAAATAGTGATAATTAAGAAAGTCAAGTGCATTTTTTTCTTTAAAATTCACAGTTCAATGAAAATTAGAGTAAAGAAAGTCCAGAAAAACATGATTCCGTGCAATGTTTCTGTTTCCCTGCCGTCAATCTACTTTTGGTCATTCTTCATCCCACTTTGGTGGTCCTGGAGGGTTGCTCTCCATGAGTGACAATGACAGCAATGAGTCTTCTGGCCTCTGGCTTATAGTTTTAGTTGGCCAGAGAACAAGTTGCGCCAGGATGTTAGGAGATGACTGAGGTTGGTGGATTCATTTCTCAGCAACCTTAAAAGTTCCTCAGACCAGCTCTGCCTCTTGACATCTCCCAAGTTGATGTTGCCCACAAAACTGTGCTAGCGCCAGTCACCAGTTCTCACCCCTTGTCCTCAACCCTGCATACTTACTATGCTGTTACTTGCCTTACTCAGGGCTCTCTAGTATTCTTTTGGTCCAACTTTCTACAAATTATCCTGAATCTACCAGTTACTTCCTTCTTAGATTTTGGCTGACATATAACTCTAGGCTAGTAGAGAACTGGACCAGAATGTTGGGAAGGAGTCAGTGTAGATGAGGACACAGAAGAGTGAGAGGAAAGAGTAAGAAATGTATTCTGTGGTCCTTCTCTCAGACTCAATAAATATGTGATACAGAGTCTGCTATAAGGATTAGTCCGAAACAGAGGCATCCTTTCTTGAACTTCGGGGAATCAGACCAAAGGAGTTGCAGAGAAAACACCATTTGTCAGTGTGTAGGCAGCAAAGTAAGGCAGTATACAGCTTAGAATCATGATTTTATAGTATGATGGGCTCAAAGTTATTCCCCAAGAGTAAATATGATCCGGCTGAGATTAAGGCCTGGGATGGTACTGCATATCCAGGAGTCACTGCAGGAAGAAACCTCTTTAGGTTTCTGATGCAATCCATGCATACTATCCTTAAGTACAATCCCAGGCAATTGCATCGTGGCACCATCCACTTAGAAGACAGTAACTTTCCCCCAGTCATTCTCAGAATCCTAGGTGTAAGATTAGAAAAGTGGATGACAAGAATCATTCAAGGGGACCGCTTCTGAGATATCTAGTAAGCTGAGGGGGAATTGCAATCCTCTAAAACGATAGCAAGCTGAAGCTATTGAGCTATTGGCATGGTGGTTTATACAGGTATGGAATCCAGAGTCACTCTTTTCAGCTACCTCTCTTGAAGCAAGGAATCTCCCTTTTCTCCAGCATGGCTTCTTCATGGGGAAACTGGAAATAAGAGCATAATCTAACTTTACTCATTACTTCTTTTTGGTGCTGTGACAGAATTCCAGACAAAAGCAACATAAAAGGAAGGATTTATTCTGGCTTTGGGTTGAGGGTACAGTTCCTGTTCCTCCTGTGGGGAAGTGATGACCGGAGCGTGCATCAGCCAATCATAGCACATGTGCAGTCAGGAAGCAGAGATAGATGAATTCAAGCGCTCATGACCCAGCCATGCCATAGGGTGCTGCCCACGTTTAGGGTGGGTATTTCCACCTCAATTACCCCAATCTAAAAATTCCCTCACAAACATGCCCAAAGGTTTATCTCTAGGTGATACTAGCTAACATCAAGTTAACATTCAATATTAACTATCACACTATGTCGCCTTTTTAAAGAATTAGATGTGATTTTCCATATAAAATGGTTATTGGCATGCCTAACACCTGGAATGCACTTAAAGTGTTACCTCTTGTTCTTACTAATAAAACATTGACGTTGATAGTAAAAGAAAAAGCTAAGTGATGTATAGGAGCTCTGTGCTAGGTGGGGAGGACGTTAAAAAGAAGGCTTATGGACTGGGAAGAAATAAGAAAGTGAGAAATCAGAACTGACACTGAGGTCAAAGCCCTGGGTGCTGAGGTGTACAGAGGGACTGAAAACAGAAATGACTGTTGGTAGAAAAAGTTACTGGAGGTCGATTTCACAAGTGGCACAAAGATGAGCTAAGTTCAACTATTATTTTCCAACATATGAGATACCCCATCCCAGCACAGCCTATGGGACAATTCATACATCACAGCCCAGGTCCTATTGAAGACAGAAATGGTCTGTGATCCAGGTGGCCATGTCTTCAAAGAATGAGTAAGGATTCTGAAATTCAGACAATGACAATATCATGTTTCCTCATGGAAGGAAGGGAGAGATTCCCCATGGCATGCCCATTTCCCGCGAGGTAAGGAAATGATTCTCTACTAAGGGGAACTACAAGAAGATGGCATAATTAAGAGAAGAACCAGGCTACAGTAAAAGTCAAAGTGAAGTCATCCCAAATATCTGAGCATAGGGTGTTTTTAGGATGGGACACCATTAAATTAAATTAAATTTGAATCAGTTTCTAAACTATGTTTTTCTTAACTATCCATTTCTCAAGTAGCATGTTAACAAATTTTACTTATCATGATCCATTAATTTATTGTAAATTAATATTATTCCCTGCTTAAATGGGAAAAGGGCTGAAATGTACATGTAATAAAAGGTTAAAATATGCATATTTATTAATAAATAACCTGTATTATATACACAAATTTCAATGTTTGCTTTGCTTGGTTTTCAAATTAAAAGTAAAGGTTATATTTTGATGAGATTTGCAATATGAACTTTCATAGCATGCTAACATAGGCAAAATATTTTGCTTGGAAGCATTTCTTTGTCATATTCCATGAAAATTTCACCAAAAATAACCCCAAATCTTCCTAAAGGACTGAAGGGCCTCAAACAAATTAGGGAACATTGCAAAAGAGTCCATGAGCTTGAAAAAAAATGGAGGCAAATTAGGCAAAGGTAAGAAAGGTGTTAGAAAAATTATGTAAGGAAACTACTTTTTAAAAAATAGGTTGATGATGGGTGACATTTCTAACAGAGAAAATAAGCAAGAAGCGCAGCAGTGTGGCTAAGTGATGTGGGACAGAAACCAGTGGACAGAGTGGGAACTGGGAAAATGAGGGACTGGAGATGTGACACTTTAGGTGAGGTGTGTCAGGGTTGAGGCAAACTAGGCAGAGGGTTGGCTGGCCTCAGAGTTTTTTTGGGAACAGGCAGAGTTGCCAATGTGTGGGCCATCTCATAGACCACAAAATTTGTTTGTTCTGCAATCAAACAGAAGGTGACATGTTGGTGACCCTACTACTGGAGATGATGGTAAGGGTTGAAAGTGCATATCCGAAGGCATCCTATGCATAGAGGCCGGAGAACAGGCAGGATCTTCAGGGTCACATTCATCGTGGGTGCAGTGATGCCCAGATGTGGAGAAGGTCCAGGTTGCCGGACTCTCATGAGACATCATGACAAAAGTTATCCATGAGAAATTAAAATGAAGACAATTTTTTTGCCTTTGGGAAACCTCTATCAAAGACAAAGACAGCAAAGGATGCCAAATCAACATATTACAGAGACATTTACACACCAGTGTTTATGTAGCACCACTCTCAATAGGTAGATTATAGAAACAACCCAGGCGGCTCATTACAGATGAAGAGATGAAGAAAATGGGGGATATATACATAATGGAATGCTTTCCAACCATAAAGCACAAAGTTATGTCATTGCAGAAAAGCAAATGCAATTGGAGACAATCATATTAAACGAATGAAATGAGCTCAGAAAGACAAATATTGTATGTTTTCTCTCATTTGTGGTTTCCTGAATTTTATGCACATACATGAAAACCATACGTGTATATATGACATGAAAGTAGAAGTAACAATGTCTAGGGGAACAAAAGAGACTAATTGAAAGAGGAAGCAGCAAATAGAAGGAGTGAAGAGGAACGTGGAAATTGTGTGCAATACGTAATATATACTTGAATGAAACTAAGGAAATAAACAAATTTAAAAGACAAGGCCAAGAAATTTATTTTTAAATGCTTAGAACTACCAAGACAAACAGGAAAATATCATTCTCCCACCCTCTACCTACAAGAAGACTGAATGTGTCCTGCACAGCCTGGGAAAACATCTAAGAGAGATGCCTGCTGTTGACAGTCCTGCACCAGACTGAGCAGTGAGATTCCCAACTCCATCCTTTCATTGGGTCCTTGAATAAAAACAGTAGCTCTGCAACCTCCCCCATTCCAGAGCACTCCAAAGCTGCTTCCTGGAACTGACAGTCTAGTGCCCCAGCGCAGCACAGATGCTGAACAGTGACCTCACTGGTGGAGCACCCTTACACACACACAAACTCCCTTCAGGGTGTCACTCCGAAATATTGATTACTGCCAGAGATTGTCTGGTAAGTGGAGGAAAACCTGAAAAATGAAGGCTGGAGACCAACACAAACAAAGGGGAAAGCTTCTGAAGTATAGCAGATTATTCAAGAAGAAAAATGTAGCTATCATCCAAGTCCTTGCCGAGATAAGAAAAGATACTGAACCCGTGAAACAGAACATGATTCTATTTTTAAAATAGAACATTCCAGGAACAAGAAAAGTTCTTAGAAATTAAAAATATGAGAACCCAATAAAATGCTCCATATAAGGAAGCTGAAAGAAACGACAAAACATTTTGAAGAATAAAGAAGACATGGATTTAAAACCACTGAGAATTAAAAATTAAGTTGAGGAATAACACTAGCACATTCAGTGTTTTAAAAATTGTATCTGACTAATGAGATGGCTCAGCAAGTAAAGACATTGACTGCCAAATCTGATGACCTGAGGCTGATTCCCAGGACTCACATGGTGGAAGTAGAGAACCAAATCTTACAGTTTGTCCTCCAATCTCTACATATATGATGTGGCACATGCACACACACATAATAAATAAATAAATAAATAAATAAAAGTTTAAAAGTTATTTAAAAATTGGTATTGGGAAGAGAATTAGTTTATTAGTAATACAAAAGATTTCCCAAAACTATAAATCATCATTTCAGAAAAACTAGTCCACTAATGGCTAACATAATAAGCAGTTTTTATGAGTTGCCTCTTAGTATTATAAAATTTAGAACTCCTAGAATAAAAGAAAGAATCAAATATTTTCCATGAGAAAATACAGATCACATTTTGTGGTAAAAATCAGAATGATAGTCTGATCAACAGCAAATCTGAATTCAGTAAGTCTGAATACAAAGAAGCAAATTATTTCAAAATTCTACAAGAAAAATAATTTTTAACTAGAATTCTATACCCAGACAAACTAACAAATGAGAAACCAAAAGGCATTTGCAAACCTGTCATTGTCAAAAACCTTACCTACTAAGCTACTGAGCTTTGTTTCCCACCAAAACTAAACAGGAGCATAGAAAAAGATAAATCAGGATCCATAAAGCTTTACAGGATAGGGGACAAAGAACAGATCCTAAAATTCAAAACTAATCATACACAAAGACCCAGGAGTCAAAACACAACAGCTTTCTGGGCAGTAATGCCACATGCTAGAAGCACATGGAACAATCTCTCAAATTCTTAAGAGACCATTCATTTCCACCTAGCATTCTTTACTCAATCAAGTGGTTGGCATGGGTAAAGCTGGTTCTGCCCATACTATGCAGTCAGGTATGAGCACTAACTGAAACTTCTAGAAGCAACTGATACCAGAAGACCACAGCCAAACCATCATTTCTACCTGCCACACCATTCACAAGCAGAAGCAGAACTGAGACAAATAGCACAGGCTGTGCACAGTACAACAAGGCTGGTGGGTGCGGGGAGCGTTCTATGGAGCAGCACGCTACTGATGCTGTCTTTCGAGTTGCTCGTCTTTGGAACAGTCACAGACATCCATAATGAGAGAGATGTCTACCAGTGTAGGCTCGGAAATCACAAACTTGTAAAATGATACTCAGTATCAGATGTTCAAAACAGATCCAGATAGCAATCATCTGCCACTTCTTAAACAAGCTCCCTTGTCATATGAATAATGCTGCGGACTTATATTTGCTGAGGATTTCAATGTACAATTGAACCTCTGTACCCACAGATTCAACACTGAAAATCAAAAATACAAAAACAATGTTTGTATGGATCATGTCCTTAAACAAGAGAGTACCAACTATTTACATAGCATGTATATTGTGTTAGGTAGAAGTCATCTAGAGATTATTTAAAGTGCATAGAAGGGTTACATAGGTTCTATGCCGATGCTTAGGGGACTAAAGCATCCTCGGATTTCAGTATGCACGGGGCTTTGGGAACCCATCTCCCATGATACCAAAGACCAGGATATGTGCATTATCATGTTTCCTTTTTGGTAACCTACCAATTCTGAATAAAAGGAAATGGTGTAAACAAACATTTTAGATGCTTCAAAGAATTACTCATCTGGATTTTCAGCCTTTACTAAACCTGTTATCTATAATTCATTAGCAATAGCACATGCTATGATCTTGTTGGGTGGGGCAGGGATAAAAGAGAGAAATGTGATGTAGGAGTTAACTGGATCACATATCAGAGAAAACCTCCTCAGGGCTTGATTGTCAAAGTTAGCCAATCTGAGACTTTAAAACCACAAAGTCAAGCACACATCAATTAAAATTCAAAAGGAAGGCAAATAAAAAAAATTATCAGAAAATTTAAGAACCTCAAAAGATATTAAAAACTGAATATCAAGATATTTAAAGGCCCTATATTAGAATATAGGATATATAAGCCAAGCACAGAATGACAAACATTGCATGTTCTCACAGGTAGAAACAAAGACACTAGGCCTCACAGAGTTAGAATAAGATACGAAAAGGGGAGGGAGAAGGAGAGGGAAAGGTTGTTTCAGAGGTTCAAAACTGCAGTTATATAAGAAGAGATTCTAGTATATGGTGACGACACTTAATAATGTATTTTGTGTTGCAATATAGTTAGAAGACAGGGTTTTTCATTTCTTCAACAAAAAGATGCTTGAGGCAGTCAAAAATGCCCATTATCCTAATCTGACTACTACATACCATAAAGATATATATAAACCATACACTGTATTCCCATAAATAAGTAAAATTATGTGTCAGTTAAAATAAAGTATGATAATGTTTTTGATCTTTTTGAGACAGGGTCTCCCTGTAACCTCAGCTGGCCTAGAACTCACTATATAGACCAGCCTGGCCTCAATCTCACAGAGGTTTGCCTGCCTCTGCCTCATCAGTGCTGGGATCAAAGTTCATCACCACACCTGGCAAAGAATGATAATTTTAAAAGATATTTAAAACACGACAGTTGTTTCAAGAAGCAGTTAAGTACCACATTTCTTTAATGATTCTTTAATGGCTAAATATATCTCATGCATTCACTCCCTATGTTTAGGCAACTCCTGCCCTTCACCAGAGGTACCTTCCTTACCATCCAGGCCCTGGCCAACCTTCTAAACAAAGCTCAAACCTCAGTATCTTTACCTAAGCCTTTCTTGATCTTTCAAGCCCTTAATTTTCACGCTCATTTGCTACCTAGGAGCGCCATTTGCTTTGGAATGGAGACATAGCTAATTAAGTAGCAGGTTTCATTTTGTAAAATACATTTTAAGCCTCCTAAGATCAAAGACTTTGCCTTGGACAACATGAATGGGACAGAATGTGGAAGGTGCTGAAGCACAGTGTACGGGCGCTCAGTGGCCGCTCACCAACATTTGTTCGGTGAAATATGTTAAAAGGGAAGGGTTTCTCACCTTGCATTGGGGTAAAACACTTTAATAGAGACATGATGCAGGACAGTATATTTCAGGTTCTTAATGAAGTCATTTTTGCTTTGAAAGAAATAGAACAATGTTACTGCATGTGTACAGACCTTTCCGTATGTTTAGCCTATAGCATTTTGTGAAACATAGTAGCTAAAAGACACTTAGTATAGCATCACTGGCAACTTGATCACAATACCCGTTTTATCTTCTGGGAAATTACACTACCCTGACCCTCCTCCTGCCCTTCAGTTGTCTTCTGTTTATGTTAGTTATGGAGCCTAGGCCTATTACAAAAGGTATTGAGCAAGTAGCATGTGGTAGGAGTCTGGTCTGCTAGCCGGAAGCTATGGCCTAGGTCCTAGGAAGCTGCTGCAGGTATAAAGTTTCATTTCTTCATTCCTCAGTGCTACTTTACCTGACCCCTATAAGGCCATGTCAGCCCTTGAACCTTCCTGCCTTTACCTAAAAAAACCCACCTTGAACTTTCCTGCCTCCAGTAATGGCCAGATGGGCCTCCCTATATAAACCCTTGCCTTAATTCCAATAAACAAGCTGCCCACTGACCCAGTCTCCCAGGAGTTCTTTTCTGTCGCACTCTGGGCCTCCTGAGGACCTGTTCATTAACTATCGGCTCTCTGGGATGGCTGGTACACAACAGCTGCCCATGGAGACATAAAGACAGAGACTCACAGTTGGTGACTTGTCTTCCATCTTCCCTTTGATCTTGAAATATGGGAGTTCCTCTGTGTTCTTTCCTAAGTTTGCTTCATTCTCTACACTTTCTCCAATCACATACCATGGCAATCATAAAATTTACATCTACAGTCCCAACATCTATCCTGTGCTCTGGGGTTGTATACTCAACTGCTTTTCTGCTTAAATGTTTCACAAATATCTCAAATTCAGCTCCCTAACTTGAATTTAAGATTTCTTCTTCTTGTTCGTAGTTTAGCAAATTGTCTTATCCCACCTAGTCCTGCAAGCTGGTTAGTCCATAGTTGTGCTTGTGTGTCTCTCTGTCATTCAGTCTTTTCAGCAAAGTCATTGTCAGTTGTCTTTGTCTATATCTGATCTGTCGTTACTTAAAAGCCAGTCCATCTCCTCTGTGACCACTCCGTCCAATTTACTCGGATCTGCTGCATAAGTTATTACCACAGGGTTTTCATTGTTATTGTTGTTGATGTTGTGGTGGTTTGGGGTTTTTTGAGACAGGGTCTACCTGTAACTCCAGCTAGTCTAGAACTTTCTATGTAGACCAAGCTAGCCTCCATCTCACAGAAATCTGCCTGTCTCTGCCTCCTGAGTGCTGGGATTAAAGGTGTCTGCCACTACACCTGGCCAGAATATCATAGTTCTTAATAGGTTTCCCTGGAGGCAATCTTGCCATCCTTCCAAACCATTCTCCCTGCAGTCTTTTAAAAATATGTGCTATTCTCAAGCTGAAAGCCTTTCAATGAGTTTTCATCACACTTAGAACAATGACTATCATAGACGCCCTGTGTCTACACAGGTCTTCCCTTCAGGATCAAGACATGGCTTCACCCAGCTTCTAGAAAAACAGTAGTAAAAGCTCTCATCTGAATACCTTCCCTGGACTTCCCTATGCATGAAGAGAGCCACCTTAACCAAGCTCACACCCTAGTCTTCAGGATGGCTGAAGACTACATGTATACAGACCTTTCCGTATGTTTAGCCTATAACATTTTTGAAACATAGTAGCTAAAAGACACTTAGTATAGCATCATTGGCAACTTGATCACAATACCCTTTTTATCTTCTGGGACATTACACTACCCTGACCTTCCTTCTACCTCTCAGTTGTCTTCTGTTTATGTCACTTGACCAGAGGTCAAATGGTCACTAAGAGACCTTCTTAGCTGACTGTGGGATAGACTGACTTGTTTCTTGAGAGTACTTTGAAGTTTAGCCTATCACTCCACCAAGTCCTATTTCCTTCATTTCCACATGGACATTCATCCCCAAAGTACTCACCATATACTCACTCCATGCTAATATGCTTCTCTGAGTCCTGCTTTGGGAAGACTGTGACTGCTTGAAACAATATCTCTTTTATATGATCTAGAAGGTCACCATGAGATCTGGCCTCTGTTGACCCCTATAGCATGCATCTACAAGTCCTCGTTACTCTAGATTTGGGCTTGCTCCTTTGATGTGACATTTTCTCCTTACCTCAGAGTCTTCACATGCCTTGGGCTCTACCTGGGGCTATAATGCCAGCTCATATCCATCATCTCCCTACCCCAATTCCTTCATCACTTAACATTGTTGATCAATTCTTACCTTATAATATCCAAATCTCAACTCCAGCTCAAATAAGTCTTCTCTGACCTTCAAAGTTCCCCTTTGATCATCTCTCAAAGATTAGACTTCTCTCTCAAAGTACTTCAAAGGAACCATAGTGAAATATTTTGTAATTAATTGTGAAATATCTGGTTCCCTTGATATAACTCAAGACCTAATTTTCCTACTTATTATGATAGTTTTAGTTCAGGACATTGTACATAGTAGCTACTCAAGGAGTATGAATACACCATACCTAGTGCATTCAGCGGCCCATCAGAGAAGGAGACCTGCACAGTTCCAATTCCCTTTTAGTAATTGAATAAACAAAGGGAAATAAATTAGTCTGCAAAGTCATGCTAATTCAGCTTCACAGGAGAGATATACTTTTGACTTCTTCAATCCTTGGTCTTCCTAACAATAAAAGGATTCCTCTCTCCCAGTGCAATAATGAAAGAATTCCTGGGGTTACATGAGAGACTTTAATCAATGTATGAACATGCCAAAGACTAGTAACAGAGAAAGTAAGATAAACCTACCTAGGGATAAAGCTTGATACAAAAGAAGAGGGGATTAACTAACTCAGAATAGAATGAAGATTCTGGGTGGCAGGTGATGTCAAGAGTTGAGAAGAATGGTAGGGAAAACTAGGGATGGGGATGTAGAAGGAAGTAGGATGAGCACAAATAATTCCAAGTTTTCACAATATTTTACATGACCATTCAAAGATGGCTTTCTCCTCTACCTAGAATGTAGACACCAGACAGTAGTAAGTCAGCTAACACTAGCAAGGTGAATCTTACAGTTCCTGCAGTGACTAAATGTGGCAGAGCTTTCAGACTCTTCTAAAATCTAGTCTCAGAGACTGGAATAGGAGAGTTGATCCACATGATCAAAGTTCTAACTCAAGTCTTCACCCAGCTCCACACATGTCACATGTTTATGAGAACAATGCCCCGGTGGTTGTGCATGGTGGCAGCCTTAGTCTAGAATGTGGCTGATTAATTTTAATGGTAGTTATTGTAATTATATCTTTGGGAATCCCACAATGAGTCAGCAAACAGCTGGGTGGTATTTGTTAATTGCCCCACAGTCAAATTTCACAGTGAACAATCTTAAGAGGTGCTGGAGTAAGGCGCCAACTTTGAGTAGACTGCCAAGGAGAGATTCTGAATCAACTGGGAATGATACTGAGGGTGACCAGTATGTGATGATGCAGCAGTGTCCTGGGAGGAAAACGTGCAGCTGGCCAGGTTTTGAATGTGACTATGAAGTCAGGTACCAAAGGGAAGATGGATAGAAAGATGAAACAGAAGTTCAGAGTCAAGGACAGAAGGCAGGGATAGGCTGTGGATAATTACAGAATAAATTTCAGAGTCAGAGGATCAGTTAGGAATGAATGAAGTAATTTTGCTAACATTATGTGTAACTGCCAGTGGATCTGAAGTGATGGGAGCTCAGAAGGGCTGTTGTGGGGTGCTCTGACACTACCATTTTGGCCTAGTGATGTTGTGCCTTTCTATACTGAAAGCAATCTGGGAAGCTCCTGAAAGCAAGTAAGAGTCTTGAGCATCAATTGCATCCATCCATTGAAACAGACATCTTGGCCCATTCACAGATCACTATCACCTTCTTCTTTGACAGAAAGTCAACAAAGGACAATTATCTTATTTTTTACCCAAACGACCTGAACAGTGACCTCAGCCATTCTCTCTGTGTCCCAAAAGCAGTCTGAATTTCATTTGTGATTAATCAAAGCACCTTCACCCTAACCCCACTCTGCCAGACCCAAACTCTTCATCAAACTTTCTTTGACTGTGCCAGAGCTTAAACATCATTACAGGGTTGTTTTTTGTTTTTTTTTTTTTTGCAAGGTTTTGAAGAACCAAAAATTGGGCCATAGTCATTTGGGATGAACATGGGTGTCAAGGGGTAATTTCGAGTGTCAATTTGACTGGAATAATGGATCCCCAGATTCCTGCACATGCATTGTTTCCTGGTGGGGCTGTGAGGATGCTTATGGAAAAAAAAAAACTTTGCAAATAGACAAAGTAAGAAAAAGCCATCCAATCAGTTGAAGATCCGGACAAAAGGCAGAAGAAAGGTTCTCTCCTTTTCCCCCCTCTCTGTTTCTTTCTCTCCTTCCTGCAAATGGATAGAAAGGAATCAGTCAGCTTTCTCCTCCTGCCCCCTTGCCATGCAATATCTTCCCACCACAATGGACTGCATCCCTCAGGAATTGTAAGTCAAAATAAGCCCTTTCTTCCTTGAGCTGATTTGACCATATTTTATCAAAGCAACAGAAAAGCAACACAACTACAATATTTTACATAAATAACTTGAATGTTCGTGAACTGTATCCCTGGCTTGTGTATCCTGGAACTGATCCCCATAGATATTGAGGATGACTAGATATAGATAGCTAGATCTAGGTACCTATATGCTTAGATAGATATAGATGTCTCTATTATTTCTGTCTCTCTGGAGAACTCTAATACAGTGCATAAACACACAGTAACTTCAAAATAAACAGTCCTCTTTCCAAGTACTGGTCTTCAATATTGCATTCAGGTACAGCCTTGAAATGAGGGAGAAGAAACTGATGCTTGAGTTATACCTACAGCCTGGAAAGCAAAGCCACACTGCCTTTGTTTTAAACTTAATAAAATAGAAGTACACTGTGCAGTACAAAAATGACAAAGAGAATTAAGAAATTGGGTTTGAAATGAGAGAGAAGCAAAAGAAAGATAGGAAGATAGGCCAGTGGTCCATGTTATTCAAAGGCCAAGGCCCTATAAACACTCACAACATGTTCTCTATGGATCTTAGGTTTAGCATGGAATGCCAAGCTCATTCTCTGAGCAATTCAAAAGGCTGATTCTGAGGGCCAAGCTTCCTTCCCGCCCAGTAACTATAACACAGGATGGGAACGATACCAGCAACAGCAAGCTTCTGGCTCCCTGCCAGTGGCTTTATTACTTATTAACTTATTTTATATAGCCTACAGCACGGCAAGAAAGCTTCCTTTAATTATCAACAGGAATGCAGAAGCCACAAGGGGAAGTAAGAGCTGGAAAACTGCGACTGCGCTGATTATACCCCAGCTCTTATCAAAGTGGACACAAAGCTGAGCTGTGCAGAAACCAAGCTGGAAGGCACAGGAAGTGCGTGGGAAGGAACCTGGAAGGCCAGCTTGGAGCTGGAATGAACTCTCCGTGAAGAGTGTTGCCTTCTCCTCCCCCTCCCTTTGCCCCTCCCCCTCCTCCCTCCTTCCCCTCCTCCTCCTCCTCCTCCTTTATTCGGGGATGTGAAACATCAAAGTTGCCTCAGACCGAACACAGAGATGAGGCAGGCAAACACCTGGGAGGCAGGTAGCCAGCACAGAGGAAGGGGTGTGAGGAGGTAATGATGGAGAGAAGTGGTCACTAAGCACAGTAACTGCCCAAAAGGCAGCTTGAAGCCTTTGTGCAGAAGCAGGAAGTCACCACTGGACACATCTTAGCGGCAAGAAGGCAAAGTGGCAATTCAGTGGGTGGGCTAGAAAATACCTGGGAGAAAAGCTTGCATCCTAAGTTTCTACAATAAGAAGTCATCATTCAAGGGTCAGATCCAGCACCACCTTTCCCCTAAAATTATTTGACCTTCTTCTAACTACAATATGTATATAAAGAACATCTTATAACTCCAATTATGCCAGAAGGAAAAAAAATAGCAAAAGTACTTGGTGGGGAGAAGTATAACAAAACAACACAATCTTTAAAGAAAGGTATTGGGAGTATGGAGCATCAAACACCCACCTCCTGACTTCCCAGGCAGGATTTCCCAAATACAGAAATGGAAGTATCCTCTGGTTCTATACTAGAGTCTCCACTGTAGGAGAGATTTCATATGCTGTGCCTTGGGTTAGCCTCCAATGAGAAGACAGCCCTGAATACAGGACAAAAGGGAAAGACCGTCGTGAGCAGGTGTAGGGAGATCTCTCCATGGAGGCCTAGAGAGCGATTCAGCCCTGCTGTCATAACCCCTCTATGGCATATGTTGGAAATACCACCGGGACCTAAGAAATTTTCACTATGCAAAACTGAGATGTCCTGGTAGTAGATCCAGCCCAGTGCTCAGCAGGAAGTCAGCCACTGGGCAAGTGGGAGTGCTGCTTGTATAGAGAACCTCAGGGGACTGGGAAAAATGTGCATCATCCTGAAGAAGGAGAAAAAGACCTTCAGGAAGTCTGTGTGTATGAAAGAGGTGGTCTGAACACTAACTGAAAATGTACAAGAAACACAACATTTTAGGATCAAATGAGTTTATGGAGCTGTGTTGAAAGAAAATGGTGGGGTAAAAGCAGAGAATGGGAACATCTGATGGTCTCTGGCAAAAACGTGACAGCCAGAGGACTGGGCATACATAGAGGAGGTGACCATTAAAGGACTGTATATTGAGGAAAAGGGAAAAAAAGAAAGAAGATAAAACTTTAGATCTTTGTCACTGCCATAAGAAATTACAATGTCTTGTAAAAAAAAAAAACTTTTTTGACTTGTTTGACAGGAGAAAATAACTATAAATTTGTGTTCTTGTAAGTGGTTTATAACAAGAAACATCTGTGTGATGAAGTGCATTGAAATTCCGAAAAAAAATATGCAAGGTATTTCTAAAACAACTGAAGTACTTGCCTGTACCCAAAGCACCCATGATTTTTCTTCCTGTGACTCTTTAGTTTTGTCTTCTTCCATTTTCTAACATGCTGTGAAGTTCATTACCTTTAAAGTCATCTCAAGGATCTGGAGAGATGGCACAGAGGTTGAGAGTACTTGCTGCTCTTGTGGAGGACCCAAGTCCAGTCCCAGCACCCACATGGGGCAGCTTGCAACCACCAAAATCCTCTTTCTGGCCTCCATGGGCACCCTAGATACATGGCAGTGGCAGAGAGAGAGAGACAGAGAGACAGAGAGAAAGCTGTTTCCAAAAAGGTCCATATTTTAAATATATTTCAATGCTCCTTCTCTTCTGCTTTTCTGTCTTTCTCTCTATTATAGTAGTAATAAAAAACCTTTGCACATATGACTCTTCTCTTATTACCATTAGTTTTAGAAAAGTCCTTCCCCTTGCCTTCCTCTATGTCTTAATTCCAGCAGTCTGGCTTCTAGCTCTCCACTTCTGCCTGGAGTAATGACTTTCTTCCAACCACATCCCGATCTCCTTTCACACTTTATCCTCTTAGAGTCTCCACAACACTCCAAATTGTTGCAAACACCCACCTTAACTGCCCTCAAGATGTTCTCGGATTCCAACATTCTTCTTTTGTTGTTTCTTCTCTTAATCCAGCTTCCAGAGTGCAAATATTCTCTTTGCACATCTCTCCCTACTGGGTAGCAATCAAAGAGATCCCTCTGACTTACACTTGGGAGACTCAGTTCTACTGTTTCTGATCCAGACAAAACATTTCAGGATGTGGATCTTGGCTGGTGTCCAGAGAATCCCCTACATTTCCATGATTCTCTTGGTTTCTTTTAGATTTGGGTAGATATGAACCATGATCAGCAGAAGATGCCACACTTACTTTGAGGATTTTGATCAGCTTTGACTCCTTTCTATCTGGATTTGTAGGTGGCATACCAACTGGCTGGGAGGAAGGCATGGGATGGGATGTCCCCTCTGTCCCCTCTGCCTCTTCTGTCTGATCTTTGGAAATAAGCCTGTGTGCTATGTACTATCATATATCTCAAACATATAACAATCTTCTGAAAGCATACAAGACAGAACAAGCACTGAAAACTGCTGGAGAAGTTAGATACTATCCCTAAGGAGAAATGGATAGCTGGGCAAAGAAGTGAAGGGTTAGCCTTCCACTAAAGCCATCCCATCTTCTGCTGTGTGTACTGTCATCATGAACCATGGATGCAAGAAGGAATTTCAATAAAAAATGCATCAAATGCATTTCTAGACCTTGCTGATGGAGGAAAAAAATGGACACATAATTCCTGCTTTCTTTTCTTTCTGTGGAGAGGTCAGAGGATAACTTTCAGGAGTAAGTGCTGTCCTTCCACCATGTTTGTCCCAGGGATTGAACTCAGGGAGGCAGGCTTGGCAGCAATCACTTTTTCAAGCACTATCTTCAAGGAGTATGTAGTATCTTTAGGAAGATGGGACATTATTTTAAATAAAATAATACTTTATTTCTCCTGGTCTCTTTACAACATTAAGATCTTCTTCCCTGAATTAGCCAAGTTATTTAACCACTCTGATTTTAGTTTCTTTCCTTATAGAATGAGAAGAATAAATAAAATATCTATCAAATTGAATTCATTTATCCAATATATTTACCTACTGGTGTATTGCCTACATGTGTATAAGTGCATCCATGTCATGCAATGCCCGGGGAGTTCAGAAGAGGGTGTAGGGTTCCCAGCATCTGGAGTTACAGAAAGTTGTTAGCTGCCATGTGGGTACTAGGAATCAAACCAGGTCCTCTGTAAGAGCAGTCAATGCTCTGAATGGCTGAGCCATCCCTCCAGTCCCTGCCTACTCTAAATTTGTAAAGAGACCTGTATTCATTGGCTTTTGTTATATGATTACTTCAAAACACCAACCATTGACTTAGCTCATGATTTCACAAAGTGGTAGTTTGAGCTGGGCTTGGAAGGGTGAGTCTTCTGCTAGGTTGAACTCACTTAAGCTCTCTTCCTAGACTTGGCTGGCTATTGGCTGGGACAGCAGAGCATCTGAGCACCTGATTCTCATGTGGTCAGGCAGCCCGGGCTTGTTCACATGGCAGCTTAAAACTGTAAGAGCAAAGGAGAGGGCAAAGACTCATTGAAAATGCTCTTTTCAAGTCCTTGCTTGCATCGCGCTAGCACATGCCCCTTGGCAAGATTAAATGCAGCCCAGGCTTAATGAGGGGAGAATCAAACTCCAAACAGGAGGAGAAGCCGATAGCAAAGGGCACAGAAGGAGGAGCAGACTCAGAGGCCGTTTTTATAGTCTGACACCAGTAACTTTTCTTAATACTGAATCTTCACCTTTGTTGAATTTACATTAAGTCTTTCTGATTCAGATTCTACTACTGGCAAATGATGGATTCAGAAGTGTGGGGTAAGATGGGCTATGGGGTGATTCTCTAAGGAAAGTTATCAGGTCTAAAGAACTGTTATAGCTAGATAAACAAGACTTTTCCTGCAATATTTTATTTTGTACAAATTCTCTAAAACATTTGTCCTGGTTTTTTTGCTATGGTTGTGTGAAAAGTCTAATTACAGGTCCCTATGACAGCACCCCAGTGTCTGGACTTCTTAAGATGGGAGGGAAATGGTGACTATTAACATTTTCCTTATTAGGGCTCCTGGACTTCTTAAAGTGTAGCTTGTAGAGCAATGAGCTATGTGTCCTCCATCACTGGGAACAGCAGGAATCAATCAGCTGATAATGGTTCTAAATACATACACCATTCCTAGCACCATGTCAAATCTGCAGGGATAAAACCGAGCCAAAATGCCATTTCTTCCATCTGGAAGCTTGGCATGCAATTGGAAAAAACAATCCACAAGAAGACACTTCACCATACCAGGTAGCAAAGTGAATGAAGATGTTGAATCCACAGCTCCCTCCATGTATAAGGTTTCTCCAGGTGTTCCAGCTGTGCTGACGCTATCTGTTCCCTATTTCCTGCTGTGTGTCAAGGGTCCCATAGTAAATTACTGTGAGAGGAAGTATGACTCACCCTGACAGCGCCCTGCTCCATCACACCTGCTCACAGCTTCACGTTTCTCATGCACCTGTCATCGCCCACCAGGCAACCCCCTCCTCCACCCTATCCATCAGTTTATAAATTCACATCCTCATTTTTCCATTTAGATAAGACATTCCCTCCCAAACATGAGAACCCACAAGGAGGAGGAAACAATTATTTAAATAGTGGAGGAGGACTGAGAAAGGGCCTGTCAGTAAAGAATGAGGATCTGAGTTCAGTCCTAGCACACACAAAAAGCTAACATGCACTTGGAATTCCGGCACTGGAGAAGCAGAGACCGGCAGATCCCTGAGGCTCACTAGCCAGCCAGCCCAACCTAATCAGTCAGCTCCAGGTCTCAGTGAGAGACTGCTTAAAAACAAGGTGAAAGTTCCTGAGGCATGACCCCCAAGACTGAGTTCTACCAAGACTGGGTTCTACTTTTCCCATGCATATACACGTACACATAAAAATACAGTGGAAAGTGCAAAACAAGGTGGCCAGGTGGCCACTTCTCCTCCCACATGGTAACTCAAAGGAGACACCCAAGTCCACAGAAACAATGGCCCAAAGGGCAGAGGAACCTTATAAATGGGGCTGAAGAGTGCACTTCCCTCAGTCTTACAGGCTCCGGGTTCTAAAGACGGTGCTGGTGTTTCTCAGCATGAGCCTGGGGCCATCATTGTGACTTTTGAGATCTCTTATTTTCAAAGAAAAGTAAACAGTAGGGTACTGCACCCATCCATCCCAGAGGGTTGTCCTGGTCTTCCAAAACGTATGTGAAAGCATGCTATAAGATGTGAACCACCACACTGTGAGTTCACAGCCTTATCTGAATCTGAGAGTGACACCCAAATGTTTTATTTACTATTTTTGTTTTTTATGTGTATGAGTGCATTGCCTGCGTGTGCGTTAGTGCACCCATGTCATGCAATGCCCTCAGAGGTCAGAAGAGGGTGTCAGATCCCCTGGAACTGGAGCTATGAAAGGTTGTTAGCCTCCATGTGGGTACTGGGAATTCTCTACAAGAGCAGCCAGTGCTCTTAACAGCTGAGCCATCTCTTCAGCCCCAACACCCAAATGTTTATTCACTGGTATAACATCAGCGCATGAGACATCAACACCATCTTCAGAACCCTTTAAACACCTAGTTAGTGACAACAAACACTGAGTGCTATGCAAATCCTTTGTAAACACATGCTTACCAGAGGAACATTGGCCCATCTCTGCAGATCTACTAATGCTATAATGGTAGAAATTATATAACCAGCAAAATTGGTCCATGGGCAAGGCTACAGTGTTCTTGTTCAAAATTAAATACTTGAGTTTGGGGTGTAGCTCAGTGGTAGGGTTCCTCATTAGCATGCACAGAGCTCCAGACTTAATATCTATGTCCAAAAACTAATACCAAATACACAAATTAAATACATGCATAGGCTTAATATATATTTAAACTAAATACATATACGCAAGCTATATATGCTCATAAAAACATGTATACATAAATATGTAGATACGTAACTAAATATATACATACATAGACTAACTATATGCACATATAAGCTAAATATATAAACTAAACACATATATCCATAAATTAAATACATGCATACATAGGTTACCTACATATATGTTAAATATAGACATAAACTAAGCATATACATACAAACTGTGCCATAGTCTATACAGACTATAGTCTATACAGAATCTTAATGCTAATATAATTTTTAAGATTTTTATATGTGTTTTTATAAGTGTTTTACCTGTATGTATGTATGTTTGGTACGTGAACAGTACCTGTGGAGGCCAGAAGAAGGTGACAAGAGCTGGCATGTAGGTGCTGAGAATGGAATCTGGGTTCTCTTTAAGAGTTGTGAGTGTTTAAGCACTGAGACGTCTCTCCAGGCCCTGATAATAGAATTTTTTTTATTTAAAAGCCAAAATATAAAGTGAATGTAATCCAAAACGAATAGAGAAGTGTATGACTGTAATAGTTACATTCCACAACCCTACCAGCATCTGAGCATCGTTCACTGTGTTAAAGGGTAGTGACTGTCTAGACCTCTTCTGCATACTTTCATCAAAAACTGCCTAAACACCAAATGGCTGTCACCTGCTTTGTAAGGGTCTTGTCTTCACTGGTGCCAAATGAAGTTGTGCTTCCCTGAGGCTAATGACCAAAAAAGGCTTCAGAAAATATGCCCACACATCAGAAGACAGCATCTTTTCTAATTTTACCATAAGTTATATGTATGGCATTCCATACCACTGGGCTTCAGAGTAACTAATATGTGACATACTCTACCAGGAAGTAGAAAGAGTCTGAATTAAGGTTGCCACTGACGCCTCTGGCTGATACATATCTAGGCATGTCTGGCGTACTGATGTCCTAGATTCACCAAATATCTGTTCCAATGAGGGATGAAGAAACCTCCCAGAAAGAGAAATCACTTCAAGGGCAGAGAAAGTTGGACAGATAAGCATAGCTCATAGGGTCAGAGAAGGGGCAAGTCTACAACTGTCATGGTATTTATCACTAGGATTGGAGTCCTACGGATGTGGAGGAGGTGGGTGGTTCCCAGGAAGCAGAATCTAGAGTTTTTAATTGTTAAATTTGGGGACACAATATGCATTACTTTGTACTTACACACTCTAACATCGTCCAATCCCTTTGTGGACCTCAAGTGTCCAGGACCTAAACAGCTCCAGGCAGGAGCTCCAGGACCCCATAGAATGCAGCCATCCACAGAAGTCTGTGAGTGCCCAGCAGGTGGCAGTAGTGCTTGGTCAAGGTAGTGGAGTCTGTGAATGTAGCTCACTGGACTCCAGTATCTGGGCTGGAGGTAGGGTACAGGGAAGTTCAGGGATCCATTTCTGAGAATGCTGGAGCTTACTAGATCCAAGGCTCAAGCCTGAGACCGTGCCTCTTCTCCATTTCATCCCATTCTAAAGGCTCTCTATGGCAGAGGCTTCAGTTTCCATCTACTCTCCCAACCCAAATCTCTCTTTTCTATTTTGGGCTTATATATCTAACTCTGCCTACATTATTGGAATACCAAACCCTCAGCCTTTTCTATCCCAAAAGCATCTTGAAGCCGATGGCATCCTTATCTTTAGTTCATTAAGCTAAAACTTTGATCATTAACTCTCTTTTCTTTCCCTTGCATATACATTCAGTTCATGACAAGTTTTCAAAGTCAGTAACTTGTCTCTAGCCACACAGCTTCTGTGTCAGTCTAAGAAATCATCACCTCTGACTTCGATCACTACATTGCATAAAGTCCTGGAACTGGAGCCCAAACATACAAAGTCAATAATTCAGTTTCTATTGAAAGCAAGAAATTCAAAAAGTCGTAAAATGAACTCCATGGGATGAATGTGTTCACTACCACCCAAGAGTACCGAGAGTTACCAGGACCCCTCTCATCAGCACATTACCTCATTACCTCAGGACACAGCTACCAACCTCCCTGAATTCCAGTTCACCCCCTTCTGACCTCCATAGGCGTTATACAACAACAAGAGTGCACCTACATATAACAGCAGGTGATGAGGCTGGAGATACGGCTCAGCATCTAAGAGCACTGGCTGTTCTTGCAGAGAACCTAGGTTTGAATCCCAGTACCCACATGGTAGCTAACAACCATTCTTAACTTTAGTTGCAGGAAATCCAACACCCTTTTCTGACCTCTGCAGGCATTGCATGACATGGGTGCACTTACACACATACAGGCAGTACACTCAAATTCATAAGCTAATATAAATAAATAAAATAGAAGAAATTTTTAAAACATGCAGG
This sequence comes from Eospalax fontanierii, assembly GCA_035773235.1. Lineage (NCBI taxonomy): Eukaryota > Metazoa > Chordata > Mammalia > Rodentia > Spalacidae > Eospalax > Eospalax fontanierii. The sequence continues at coordinate 51,845,730 of CM069542.1, read as the reverse complement.
TGAAATACTCATACACATAAAATAAAAAATAAAAAAACACATTATCTTGTACGCCCCTGTATTGGCCCTAATCCTACAAACTTACAGCAGAAACAGCCCATCTGGCATCCCATCACATCCTAGCTTGCATTGTGCACTTACCTTTATATGCGTTAACCTCATTGCTTTGACTAAATAATAAGGCAGATCCCACAAGTTGGATTCAGACATGTCTGAGCAGCCTGGCTTGTGTGATGACAATCAGGTAGGCCTATCATACCTTATTTGTATATGAAGGTTTTTCCTTCCTTGACGCCAGTAACCACAGAGGACACATTTCTAGAACTGTTGTTTCATGGGGGAGAGACAGTCTCTATTAATATCACTGAAGAGCACTTTCTGTTTCCATCAGGTGTCTTTCTGGCCAGGTCACTTGGTTTGTATAAATAATAATCTCAAAGGAAATAACAAAGGTAAAATATACTTCATCTTACATTGATCTTCTAAATTTTGTTTCATATATATATATATATATATATATATATATCTGTGTGTGTACATATATATATATATATATATAACAGAAAATGAAAGGCAAACTCCTTAAGAGAGTCCAAAGTTTTGAAAGCCTATATATGCCAAAGAAGTAACCAAAATATATATCACATTGTTTCTCAGAGACAATGGGGATGAGATGGTGGCTCTGTGTTTTCAAGCTGCCTCTGCCTCACTTAGGGGGTAGCTCGTGCATAGTCATTTCCTGAGTCAACTAGATTTCAGTAGATTTAGGAAGAAAAGACTGGCAACACCAGTCCCGTCCCAGTCCAACAGTAATTGGAGGCTTACAGACTTAACAGACCTTTTTTAAGCTTTAGAGATTTTCTGATTACATAGGTAACTAGTTTTTATTAAAGAAAAAAAAACAAATGAATATATGAAAATACAGAACACTCAGTCAACATCAATCTCAGATTTGGGTCATATATTTATTACATATTTGATTGATGATAGATAGATAAGTGACAGATGACAAGTAGATACAGATAGATGAAATGATATATAATAGAAGCTAGATGGGCAGACTAGTGATAGACAGATATAAAAATAATAAATAATAAATACACATAGATGACTGGTAAGTATACAATAGAATATAGATACATAGATGAGAGATAGAGAGAGAGATGATAGATCACAAATTATGATAGATAGAGGATAGAAAGATGATAGATGATAGGTAGATAGATAGATAGATAGATAGATAGATGATAGATAGATCACATTTCTGCATGCATATTTTAACCAGGCTCTTACTAAGCCTCCTATTCCATGTGCTTGCCTAAAGAAGATATTTCTGATTTGAAATTTGGCCCTCTATTCACCCTATGCAACTCTTTTCCAACATACACTGGAACTCATGGAAGATGAACTTACTGCTGAGAATTCACCTAGCTTGTCCTGAAGCCTCCAGAGGGATGTTGTTGTTCATGATCCCTCATATGGGCCTGCCTGACCAGCATTCTATTTGCTGAGAAAGTGACAGGAGACTTCTGACTGTGAAACTCAAGACACAGAAGACTTCAGAGGAAGTGCAGATAACAGCATGCACAGAGCTTGCTTTTCTGGCCAATCCCTGGGCTCCCTATGTGAGCAAATGCCTCTCAGTAGCTCCTGGCATGGGATGCTGTCTGTCAGCTGATGCTGTACATGGCCTCCCTATAAAGGCAAGCATGTGGCTCAGGGAAAATTTCTAATCCTGCCATGCACACCTGGTGTGATGCTGTGCACTGAGAAATTAGATTTGCAAGACAAAACAGCTGCAGCCTAAGGTGCATCTTGACAGGCAAGTCCATTCAAGATCTTTTTTCTTAATTTCATAGACAAGTTTTGGTTTTGCATTATTTTCACCCCTCCCAGTCCTGCTCCACTCCTCTCATGTCCCTCTCCTCCCTCACAACTTCTTGTTCTCATCTTGTTACATATACATTCACACACACACACACACACACACATGCACACACACGCACTGAGTCCATTTAGTGGTGTGCTTGTATATCTGTGTTTAGAGCTGCTAATTTAGGATTAGGTAATAGAGGACACCAGTCCCTGCAGAGAAGCGACTCACCCTCTCTCCCCCTTTCCCTCCCTCCCTCAGCATCCATTGATTGCCTGTAGCTCTTCATCTTGAGGCGGGACCCCCTGAAATTTCGTTTCTCCATCAATCACAGCATGTCAACTGGTTTTATCATTGTGAAGATCTTGTTAGAAATGCCAGACTGTGGAGCATTCATTGGAGCAGTTTCTCTATCACGTCTAGAATGTGTTAACGAGCGTAGGCGTCTTGTCCTTTTGGCTCTTCCATTCTTTCAGTCCCTTCTTCTGGGATGTTCCCTGAGCCTTAGGTGTAGAAGTTGTATTGTAGATGTGTCACTTAGGACTGAGCAGCTCACAGTCACTTATTCTCTGTATTTTGACCAGTTATGGAACTTTGAAGCAGCTCCCATCTTTTGAAAAAAAAAAAAAAACAAAGCTTCTTGGATGGGTAGTGAGGCTACACTTGTCTGTAAATACAAGAATTCAAATATAGTGAAGCAGTACACAGATCTGGGGAAGCAGCAGAAGCAAGCTCTTCTCTAGATAGAGAATGATCAAGATAATTCTTTTATCTGCTTCTTCGATTATTATCTTCACAGACTCTCAAGCTCCACTTTGCCAATGTTCTGCACCCTCCACGTGAAAACCTTTGTTATTTTTGGCAAAGAAGCATTGTAGTCTCCCTCCTTGAGTAACATGCAGGGCCCAAGAAGGGTGAAATAAAGAGAGAGCCTCCTTTGAAACTATGAGGAATAAAAGCTGTGTTCACAGAGGCAAGGGAAGGTAGGAAGGGGGAGATGGCCTTGATTCTGAGTGAATTCAGCCAAAGCAAGCCAGGGATTCAGCACAAGAAGCCAGGAGCCATTATGTTTAGCTCAGAGCCGCACATCTATCTGCAGGCTGGAAAATTCTGCTTTCTAATCCCCGTCTGCTCAGCCTGCCAGAGGCAAGGACCATCACACATAACTCTTCTTTCTTTTTAGGAAATCCAGCACAGAGGGAAGATACTGTGCTGTCTAAAAGAAGCTACCTATGAAGAAACATGAGAGCAATTAAAGCCCTAAATCTGTACAAGAAACATGCACAGCTGAGACTCACAAACGAAAATGGAGATGATGCTAATGATTATGTTTTATAGCCCCAACACGCCTCACATCTGGAGGCGATCCAAAGCCCTCAGCAAGTTGTCACGTTGATGGAAGGGCCCCTGCTGAGATGCAGCTGCTTCTGGGGAGAGCCACATCTGGAGAACAGCTGCCTATCAATCCCCGAAACACTGAGGGCAGCAAGGCACAGAGTCTGCAAGGGCACCCTGTCCACCTGGAGCCTCCTTCCCTCCCCTTCTCCCAGCTCCAGAGATTCAGAAAGGCCAAGGTGTCTCACGTTTGCTAACGAACTGAAATGCAATAAAAAGCTTCACTCTGTAAACTTTGAGCAAGGAGATGGACTCACAGTCCAGCTTCTTAGTTCACAGAATGGCTTCTGACAGGTTTAAGTACCAGCTTTTATTAACCATTACAGATGAAAAGATTTTCAAATGTATCTGCATTTCTCAATTTTCTTATCCAATTAATCACATGCTCACCAATCTTATACTTTTAACTCGCCATTTTTCCATCCATGTGGAAAGCGTTAGGATGTGTCTGCGGGTTTTCATTGTAAACAGGCTTTGAATGCTCTTGTATGTAGCAGTGAGTGCCTGTATGTATACACACAGAGATCAGCATGTATGCTGGGAAGGGGAAGAGGAGGAAGGAATGGGCACTGTCACAGAAATTAACTATTCTGCTTGCCATACCCTTCTATCAAAAAGCAGCATGACTTTGAATAAGTCACCCCAACTTCTGTGTCTCTGTGCTTCCGTGGTCTCATAAAATAAGAGATGGTTCTTTAAGTATTTTACTGCAATTTTTTCCTACTTTCTCTCAGTCTTCCTCTCTTTCCTTCCCTCCCTCCCTCCCTCCCTCCATCCATCCATCCATCCCTCCCTGTTCCCCTCCATTTTACTGCCTTCCACTGACTAGTCATCCATTATCTGAAATGTCAAAACAAATGACCTAGGTAATGCCGAAATTCTCTGCAGTCAGTCTGAACGGACTCCAAGATGCAAACCACATCAAACACGGAGGTGCACATTTTCAGTTAGAATGGTGTGGTACCTACTTTCAGAGACCTTAAGTATTACAGCACATGGTTTTTTGACATGTCTCACTATGTTATACTAGCCTGAAATTCAGTATAACCCAGAACAGCCTCAAGCTCACGATCTTTCTGCCTTAGCCTCCGGACTGCTGACATCACAGCTGTGTACCACTATGCCTGCCTCAGAACACTTTAAAAAAAAGTTTAATGCAGTTTATTTATTGTGTTTCACGGATACCAGATGTTTAAAAATTGAAGGATACCACACCTCTATGTTTTTTTAATTATTTTATTTAGTATTTTTATTTTTGTGTATGAGAGTTATGCCTACATGTATATAAGTGCACCTGTGTCATGCAATGCCTGATGAGGTCAAAGGGGGTATTAGATTGCCCTGGAACTGGAGTTATGGACTGTTGGTAGCTGCCATGTAGGTCCTCTATAAGAACAGCCAGTGCTCTTAATCACTGAACCATCTCTCCACCCCAGTCAGAATGTACCCTCATCTAATGTACCCTCACTTAATTTCTCTATGTCACATTTGGATAACTCTCACAGCGTTCGAATTCTTTTCATTATAACATATCTATTGTTAAAGACCTGAGATTAATGACCTTTGCTGCTGCTGTTATATTTGTTAGGCATTTTTTTAGGAAACTTGCCCATATGACTTCAGCAATGTTCTGACTTTTCTGCTGGCCAGTCTTCCTATCATTTCTTACTGTCCTTATACACTGAGACACAGAGTGTTGAAATTAAGTCAACTAATAACCCTACACTGCACTCTAAGTGTTAAAAATGAAAGGAAAAGTCACATGTCTCTTACTTTAAATCCAAACCTAGCAATAATTAATCATAGCATGGAAGGCATGTCAAAAGCCAGGAGGGGCCAAAAGTCTCTTGTGCCAGCTGGACAAGTTGTGAATGCAAAGGAAGCCATTCAAAGTGCTGCTCCAGTAAATTCATAAATATTAACAATGTGGCATCATCTTTCTGCTGATATGGAGACTGCTTCAGTGGTTTGGGTAAAAAAACAAACCAGTCACATTCCCTCCTGGCATGTCTAACCTTTTTCACATTGTGACAACTCAAAGCATTTTGTGATAATCACATTTTTCTATGCCTCCTTTTTGCTCCTCAAATTTGAAAATTACAGGTGTGGAGAAGGTAGGAAGGAAAGAGATCACCATAGACTCAAACAGTGAGAGGCATCTTCAAAGCAGTTCATGAGATATGATATACAAAGACTTAAGCAAGATAAATTAATACAGTGCATAGTGACTGCACAGTTGGAGAGGGCCAGCATGGGATCCACAGGGAAACCTAAGCAACGCTGGGCCACTTAAGAGGGAACGTAGACAGACCGGACTGGAGAGTACAAGACCAAAGCTAAAGGACTTAAAACAAGACTTTATAAAATATTATTGAGCAAAATGAATAAGTCTTCAAGCAAAACAGGCCAGTACGACCACAGTGTGTGACCTTGAGTAATTATTTAAATGGCTTGGTGTTTTATTTTTAAAAGAAGGAGTAAAAGGAACCAAAAATTATATGGCCTTCATAAAAAATAAGTCAACTTAAGGTCTTGAATCCCTTTTATGCTGTCTTCTGAAGAATTTTCCATTGTCCTTGTACAATACTGTAAGTTATCACATTGAGGATTTTTTGCTTATCTATAAATAGTTTCTTCACCCATAACCCAGGGATGACAGCCTATTTTTATTACTTAAACATGTCTCCAACTATGAAAGGGCTATTTCCAGGAAATCCAAGTTGCCACAGACTCACTGCTGTCAGTTGGCCTGCATATGTTAGGCAAATGTTGCAAGAGAAAGAGCCTTATTCTGATTCAGTGAAAAAAGGAAGGAGGACAAACAATGGTACCAGGCTACCAGGAGAAAATCCCGGCAGCTGGTTGATGGTAATTACCAAAACCAGGAGCCAGAGCTCAGGCTTCTTCTTCTGAGGGTCTCCAAGACTCAAGGCAAGCCAAGGGACAAAGCCAACCATATCACAGAAAGCCTTATTGATATACTATGCTTATCAATTGCATGCTTCTGGGAATTTAACAATCTCTGATAAGCCTGATCTGCCAGAGAAAAAAGAAAAGAAAAGGAAGTTTTGGCCACAAGAATTTCTACTTTCAGAATTTCTACTCTAACGGCAAGTTGTCACTTATGTGGAACTGGAAGCTGAGCCATTCCCCAGTAACTCATAGTACTATAGTACTGATACCTCCCCCAGATAACTGCTGTGGGAATAAGCTGAGATCAAAAATGCAAAGTGCTTAGAACACAGTGCTCACAGATAAGGATTCTCTTACTGCAGTCATCTTTCAGGGGGCTGCCGCTGCTTACCCTTGAAGAGATGAGGGGTGGATATATACTTGGCATCTCATAGCCCTGTTCTCTACCATCTTTGATCACAACCCCCAGGTACTGCCTTCTCCAGCACTCCATCCTTATATGTCCAATTACTTCCTCCCCTTTGACCTGTTAACCAGGCCTTCCTTCCCTTCCAGACCTTTCTGCTCTGCCCTCTAGAATCCCTCTTCTAAGGGCAATTGGCCTCTCAACACTTCACCAGCCATCAATCTTAAATGACTTAAACATCTATGTGAGTGACAGGACATCTGAACATCAAATAGACAATTGCCAGCTTACATGGGAAAAAAAGGTACAGCAGAGAGCAGAAATGAGCCACGCCTGCCCATCTAGCATAGGGATAGAAGAGCAATAGCTCTGGCCCTGGAGCTAACTGAGGATATGTCACAGAGAGGGAGCAGCCCCACGTCCCTATCAGCAGAATGCGCCTCAAGAAATGCAAATACAAAAACCCAGAAATTTTAAATGTTGGCAAGCAGAATGCAAGCCAAATTCCATCAGTTTATGGAGCAGGATCTGTTCCTGAGCAGCAGGGTTGAAGATAACACCTAACTAGCTTGTGATAGCTTCTACGTCATTCTCTTCTGACAGATCTGTTCTGCCTAGATGGTGTCTCATTGACTGTTTTCATGATTACGTCTAACACATCCTTCAGATCTTATCTTTAACATCACCATGATCCTGTTTCCTATTGCCAGGGCATGACAATTTCCTACTTAAAATTTCCTATGTACTTACCTGAGGTTTTTCCCCAGGTTGTGGGATGTTCCATCATGTCCCACAGTCCATGAGTGCTTGGCACCTTGGAGACCCTGGAAAAAGAACAATTCGTCAGCTAATGGCCTGATCTCCAGCCTCCTTCCAAGTTCCATCCTCACATTTCCTAACATTCACTAGCTGTCCTGACCTAGACAGACTCCCAGAAGCTAAAACTTTCCGCTCCATGGGAGTTTTAAAGATATGTCCACAAATCCTCCCTGAAGAGAAGAGCTTAATTCTCCTTCTTAAGTGTGGGCTGGTTTTAGTGACTTGCTTCTGATACAAGGTATCAGGAGTACTAGAAGGTCATTTCCAAGACTCTGCCTCTTCCTATCCCTCTTTGATCTGTCTGCCTCTCCTCCCACTCTCCCTGCCTTCCTGTCACTCCCCTTCTCTCTTTGAGTCCCTTGCACCCCTGCTCTGAGAAAAGGCACTTCATGAGCAATCATGCGCAAGAACTACATGCTGTCTGCGGCAAGGAACTACAACTTCCTGCCAAGAGCAGGAAGTGTTGGAAGAGGATCCGTGGGTCAAAGTCAAATCTTTAGACAACAGCAGCTTGTGATGACTGTGTGCCCAGAATATCCCGAGACATCCTGAGCCAGAATTGCCCTGCTACGCCACTCCCTAGTTCCTGGCCTCAAGACAAAAGAAACGTTCCCACTGTACTAGTTAATCTTGTTGCTGTGACAAAAATAAAAAACACTTAACAAAATAGTTTAAGAAAGGAAGGATCACTGTTGGAAGAGATATAGTGATATAATTTATCATGGTGACAGGAATGTGAGGTGGTTGGTCACATTGTATCTAGAGTTAAGTAGGAAAGCTAAAGGTTGGTGCTCACCTTGCTTTCTCCTTTTCCTTTTTAAAAAGTATTGTAGTATTATTTTTATTTTATGTGTACGACTGGCTATATGTATGTAAGTGTACCCATATCATGCATAGAATTCCCCTGGAATTGGAGTTACGGATGGGTTTTGGCCAACATGTGGGTACTGGAAATCAAACCCAGGTCTTCTCCAAGAGTCGCGAGGGCTCTTAATGGCTGAGCCATCTCTCCAGCCCAGCTTTCCATTTTTAATACAGTCTGGGATCGACTCCATGGAATGGTACCACCCACTTTCAGAGTAGAACTTCCCTCTTCAGTTAAAACTTCCCAGAAATTTTTGTCATAGATATCCTAAGAGGCATGTCACCTGGGTGATTCCAAATCCAGTCAAGTTAACAATGAAGATTCACTGTCAAACCCACTTTAAGCCACTAACTTTTGGAATAGTTTGTTAGCCAGCAAGCATAGTTATAAAAAAAAGTTTTAAGTCGTGACCATACTCTCTTCTCCCTCTCCACCCCCACCTCCCAACTCAGTCTACCTCTGAAGCTCCTAGTGGGTGCTAACAGTTTCCAAGTCATCTAGTCCCACAAACTCGCAGTCCCCATTGGCTCTCCTCCCTGCCTCTGTGACCCATAGTGAGTTTGTTCTGAAGACCCGTTTGTGCTTATGCCTCTGTATGCTTGACACACACCTCTCTCTCCATTTCTCCTCATCTCCCCATTTTACATACTCTCTTCCTGGACCTCCTAATGCATTTCCTAGTTCTGTTGGGGATTTTTGCTTCATTTTGTTTAGATTTTTCTTGCTTGGTTGTTTTGGTTTTCGTTTGCTTGTTACTCTCTGTCTCTGAGGCACCAGATAGGCTTTCAGGTAAATTTTTATTTAGACACGTCATTCTCCTAATCAAACACTGTAATAGATTTCCATCATTATGGGAATGAAACCCAGATATCTTAGAATGACACAAAAGGACCTGATCATCGGTCCAGCTTTTCTCTCCACAGCTTTTTTTTTTTTTCTGCACACTCAATGGTAAGCAGATTGTTCTAGGAATAATACTGTAGCTTGTTGGTACTTGTTCCAAGAACCCATCACTATTTTTAAATTATTCCTCAAACTATGGTATTTCGACAACCCTTTTGTTTGAACATGATCTTATGGGTCAGGAATCTGGGGAGAGATTTGACTGGTTGGTCTTTAGCCCACCTGACAATAGAGAGATGGAGGATCTGCTTCCTCGGTTAAACGTCTCTGTAAACACCTCCACGGGTACTTACAGAGGTGTGTCTCCTAGGTGATTTCAAATTTAGTCAAATGACCATGAAGATTAACCCACTCTAGGTTGCTAAGCTTCTTCACTCACCTGTCTTCTATCATGCTATCCTCAGACATTTCTCTCCAAACTGAAGCTTTTTTTGAGACAGTGTCTCCCTACAGTGCCAGCAGACCTGGAACTTGTGGTGTAGTCCAGGCTGGCCTCAGTCTCACAGAGATCTACTGCCTGTGCCTCCCAAGTGCTAGAATTAAAGGCATGTGCCACTGTGTCGATCTCCAAACTGAATCTCATCTACCGAAGTTTTTACACATACCGAGAGCGTCTCATGGCATCATTGTCTAAGGACATCTTGGTGCCCTTTGTGCATCATTGCTAATTTCTAACACAATGTCACAGTTTTCAAACAGTTTAACATTTCAGGATATAGCGTGTTGACACTTCTTAGGATGCAGTCTTGGAAGCAAGACAGCATTAGTTATGCTAAACCTCTAGTGAATGAACGTCAAGGCCAGTCCAGTTCCCAAATAAAAGGTTATGCAAAGGTGTATGATGATTCTATTCTATGTGATCTCTGGAGACTAGCAAACACTCACTTTCTTATAGCTAAGAAAGCCTTTGGATAATTTAAAGATATTGAGAGGAAAGTTCTAGAAAGAAAGGCAACTGGTAGTTATTAACCGAGGCATACACTCTTCTTTCCAACAGAAAGAAATACACACAGACACACACACGCATGCTTGCAAACAGCACACATGCACACACACGTGCACACAATCTGCTGCCATTCTTGTTTTGATTAGAGGACAAGAAAGCAGCTCAAGAAATAGAATCAGAGTTTAGGGAAACAAGTCAGGGAGAAAAATAAAGCAAATTCATCTAAGGTAAAACACCTAATTCATCCATCTCTCCCACACCATCTAAATTAAAATTTTACTTTTAAATATTGCATGTCAAACTGTATCATTTGAAGACACCTGGATCTTGTTCTATGAGGAATGAAATCCCCAAATCCAGTTCATTTCGACTTTAGCTGGAAATGGATCAAATTCTCCTCATCTGTTGTAACTCTGAACCGAATTATTCTTTAAGATTCAAATAGGTTACTTCTCGTTCAAGTCCTCCAGGGATATCTCCATGTCCTCATAATCCTTTCTTAAAATATGCAGCTGATCTATGATTCTCTAATAGAGTCTCTTATAATTTAATAAATTTAGTGAGACAGAATTGGAGTGGTTTTGAGATGCTACCCAGGCAAATTCCAGTATTTTCAGCGATCATGTTCCTTCCATAATGCACTGTCTCCTTTACCTTCATCAGTCTTGACTCTCTACAGAGGGTAAAAACTCACCAAGAATGAAATCAGGCTGAAGAGATGGCTTAGAGGGTTAAAGTACTTGCCACACAAGCATGAGGACATTAGTTCATTAATTCCTAGAACTCACGTAATGGGTTCTGAACATGGTAATGTTCATCATGGGTTCTGAACATGGTAATGTTCATCATGGGTTCTGAACATGGTAATGTTCATCTGTCCTCCCAGTGCTCCGACAGCAAGATGGGAAGTAGAGACAGAACACCCAGGGCCTGTGAGCGAGCTACTCTGATGTGCACAGTGGCCACAAAAAAAGAGTTTGTCTAAAAGAATGTAGAAGACAGGGACCAACACCAGAGTTTGATCTCTGGCCTCCATGGCACATGTACATACACACAAAACCCCACAAAGACTTGAAAAACATAATGGAAATAGATCTTTTCTTTTGGTCTCTGGCACAGCACCTACCAAAGTTAATATTAAGAATTCAACATGTAATAACATGTAATTTTTGAGGCTGAGAATATCTTTGTTCCCAAACAGATATAAAATTGGTTGAAGAGGATGGTGCTAGGGTTCAGTCATATTGCCTGTGCTCTTCCAGATAGGTGAGGACGAATAAGATCCCTGAGAAGTGAATACAATGAGCCTAAACCAGGGAAAATGTTTGTGGTCAGGGCTTATCTAAGACAATAGTTCTGGTGCAGGTGAAGGCAAAATGGCCATCCCACTGCAGAGTTCATGGTGAGGTATTAGAGACACAACTGTGCCTCAAAGATTGGGAGTCCAGAGAAGACTTTCCCATGACATCACACAGCACATGTAAGATCTTTCTAACATTATCTGGAAGACATTTGGGCTAGGGTGGCATATTAGTCAATTTCATGCTGTGACCAAACACTTGACAAGAAGAAACTTAATGGAGAAAGGGTTTATTTAGGCTTGTAGCTCCAAGGGATATGGTCCATCATGATGGGAAAGGTATGGAGGCAGGATCTGGAGATAGCTGGTCACATTGTGTCCACAGTCAGGAAGAAAAAGCTGGTAGGAAGTGGGGGTGTTGGGAGCCATTTGCCTGAACCTTGTCCTGGTGTAAGGCAAAGTGAAGGTCAGCTTTGCTTTGCACAAAGCACTAAGGGAGCAGAATATTCTGTCAAGCTCATAAACAAGTCTCGGTATCTAGAGGGAGGTGTATCTTCAGCCCAAGGCTGAGGTTTGACTGTTCTACGATCCTGATAAGAGGATGTGGGTTGCATGAGAAAGCAAATGTTCGCCTGGGAAAATGCCTGCATTGTTTGTGTCTTAAGCTGTTGCTCTGTTCCTCATGCTTCGACAAGAGTATATATAGGGTAAGCGAAATAAAGTCGAGGCTGGTTCAGTATTGACTGACAGCCTTCTCCAGGCTGGTTTGGTATTGACTGACAGCCCTCCCGAATCTATCCTTTGTCTCTTGGTCTTCATTTCTTAATCCTCAGTCCCCGCTCTGGGTACTGTTTGATTCTGCCGGATGGCTCCGGCATGGGAGGTCCTGCTTTAAAAAGTCAAGGCCTACCCCCAATGACCTATTTCCTCCAGGGAGACTTCCCATCATAAAAGTTCCATGACCTTCTAAAATTGTGTGACCAGCTGAAGACAAAGCATTCAAGCACCTAAGTCTCTGGGACACATTTCACATTCCAGCCACAACAGATGGAGAGCTAGGTTCCTCTGTCAATGCCTATGAGTTGCTTGTTGAATTATAATTTTAGCTAACAAAGGTTCAACTTGTATTCTAAATGTGGCCTCATCAATCACTGTTTGCTCTGATTGCTCTTTGAGTGTTGGTTATGATTATCATTTTCAAACCTCTGATCCATACTGCTCAGTGATACTGTAGTTCAGCTTGTACCACTAAGATAGCTGGACCCAGGGTTACACCCTGTACCTACTCTGATTATTCAGTTGTCTATTTATAACATTGGTTGAGCATGACCCCTTCCATCAGACATTGGCCAAGCCAAGGCTTATGTTATTAGCTATTAGTGGTCTTTGTTTTTCCTATGAGATGAAATACTACCGAAGCCTGAGAGACAGCACAACCACCCTCAGCATCGTCCCACAGACTGGTTCTTAGTACTTCTCTGCTTACTTAAGGCAATAGGAAGTTATGTATACAGAAAATTGCGTTCAGATCCTAGCTTTAACATTTGTGATATACTGAATTGTTTTTTCAGATTTTTTATTAAAACTCAACCAATTTTGGTTTTCTCCTCTGAAAGCCAGGGCAATAATACCTCTCTCATAAGTTTGCTTTGATATTTAAGTGGGGGGAAAAAATCGTGCATGTAAAACACATGAATAAAATATAGAACATCCTCAATAAATGAAGCTACTATTGTTTTGGCATGACTACCATAAGTTACAAGTCAATCTATTCTTAGTCTGTAATGACTGAGAACATTTGTGGCTCTCAAGTATGTGGCTCAGAGAAGGAAACCATTATAAAGATTTTAAAAAGTCATGTTCAGGGGCTGGAGAGATGACTCAGAGGTTAAGAGCACTGGCTGCTCTTGCAGGGGACCTAGATTCAGCTCCCAGCATCTACATGGTGACTAACAACCATCTATAATTCAGTTCCAGACAATCCAACACCATTTTCTGACCTCCACAGGCATTGCACGACATAGGTGTATTTACATACATGCAGGCAATACACTCATACACATAAAATAAAAATAATAAATAAAATATTTTAAAAATCATGTCTATGTGAATCCTGCTGGACACACAATGAGAGGCGTCATCACTATTCTACACTATATAAACCGCCTACACTCCAATAGTAACAGAAAGCCAGTTGATACACGTGTGTTTCCTACATGAGTACCCAGGCTGGCTGGAATCTTTCAAGGCTTTATTAGCAAGACAAATCCTGCACATCCTATCAAGCAAATCAAGGAATGAGTCAAGGGAGGGAGGACATACTGTTCCTCCAATCCTGTGCTACCTTCTTCTTGCTCTGGCAGTACACACAGAATCACAAGGATTCTAAATTTCCATCTCCTGCTGTTCATTGCTTCGTGCACCAGAAAATCCCTGAGCAAGCTTGATCAAATTAACTTCCTCCTCAGGCTGCCCAGCAATGCCTTCCTCAGCGACTCCACATTCCCAGTCGCTCCAACTCTGTAATTTTCCAAATGACTTGAAGTTTTGAAAGCAAATGAAGCAGTGAAACTGTTTCAGCTGCTAAATTCTTCCTGGATTCATTTAGAAATGACAGGAAGTTGCCATAGATGGTGAGTCCAGTTTTACAGACACCTTCTCATGTGTAGACATTTGCTGATCCTAAGTTCCTTGGAGACTCAAGGAGCTCAAATATGTATGGAGCTTCAGTGAACACGAAGCTCTTATTTTAGTATGTTATAATTGAGTTATAATGCAATAACATTATTTTTATGGCACTCTCTGACTTATAGGGCATACTCACACATTGTTCATTTGTTTGTTGCAACTGGTCTGTCCAGTAGGATAAGCATTATCATCCCCATGCATAGATGAAGACTCTGAGTTACAAATGTTGTAATGTAATCGCACTAATTAGTATAAGGTAGAGCTGAAACACAACTCGAATTTTCAGATTCCGAATGCTGAATCCTTTCCAGTACAGCACAGTTGCCCAGCAGCCCCAGTGGAAAACCACATGCCTGAATATGATATGATTGATTCATTTCTAAGTTTTCATCTCGTCACATATTAATATAACCCCCTCCATCTTCCTCCCAGGCCCTTATTTTTTATAATTAAAGACCAGGTACTTTAGGCAAATGGGTTTCATTTAAATGATATTAAGTGACTACAGAAATGGAGCTGGAGAGATGGCACAGTAGCTAAGAGCACTTGCTGCTCTTACAGAGGACTGGACCAGAGTTTGGTTCCTAGCACCCTTGCCAGGTGGCTCACAATCACTTGTAACTCCAGCCCCAGGAGATTCAATGTCCTTTCCTGGCCTTTGCATGCACCTATACACACTTGTGCATACACAGGATGGAGGGAGGGAGGGAGAGAGAGAGAGAGAGAGAGAGAATAAAGTCTTTTTTAAGAGAGAGATGAGCAAACAAGTAAACACAACTCTCCTTTAATGTCAACGTGATCAGACCCTACGGAGGTACACATGGTTCTTAAATGGAAAGGAAAATAGTGCCTTGTCCTGTCAGAAATGTGCAGAAGATGGAAGGCAGGAAATCACAACACCCAAAACAACTACAGAACCAGAACTGAAGAGACTGTAGAGCAGAGGGTTGAGCTGGGAGTCTCAGATGTCCCAGCTGGTTTCATGCAGACTGCTCTTCCCTGTTTTTACAGATCCCTTTCGAGATCTTCCAAACCAGAGCTCCAGGGGGTTCAAGATACTGAGCTCAGTTGTGACACAAGTGTGGGTCCCTATCTGCCTCTTCTTACTTCTGAACCCAGCCCTGTACAGGACTATCTGAGCCTACACAGAGGCCAGGAGGCCTTCACCTGGCCAGGTTGCTAGCGGATTCCAGAAAGCTCCCACATGGGAATGAGCGGAGGCACCACAATCAAAACACAACTGAGGAGAGCGCAAAGGCATCTTAGCACTTCGAGAAATTAACAAGCCCAAGCCTTAAGGAAGTTTCCTCTCACATAACATTTCATATGGCCAAAATCTGGCAGAAAAACATACAAATGACTGCAATACTTTTAAAACATGATGCCTATGGCTATCAACTCTGGAACACAGTGTACCAACCACTGTTTTATGAGCCTTTACTCTCGTCCTTGTAGTGATCCTGAGACATGAACACAGCCATCGTGTTACACGTAGGGAAACTGAGGCCCAGAGGCTAAGTGATTGGTCCTCAGTGGAAAAGTCACTCAGAAGAGAGCTAGAGGTGTAATGGGTGCTTCAGGAGATTTGGGGTGTGACTGGCCTCATCTTCAGCAGGTGGCCTTAATGCTGGTACCAACTTGTAAAGTAGAAGGAAGATAGACAGTTGGCACATGAATAGATTGAAGTCCTCTTTCTATAAAAAAAATGTCACAGCTGGTCATTGGAAGGGCAAAGGGAAAGAGTGAGTATCAGTCAGGGTGCTTTATTTGTTTAGTTTTTACTAAATTAACTTATTTTTTCTTTACAAGTGATATATCCAGTAGCCCCCACAGACATAGCAAAATGAGTAGATTAAAAAGATAATACAGCCCAGAGGAATCCTGGGAGAGACATTCAATCCCTCAATAATTTTTCAAGCTTCTTTAGAAATGTTTTTCCCTTGGATATGAAACCAAGGTCATAAAATTTTCTGAGTGAATGGAGAAACCAAAACACAATCTGAAAGGCATCCGGCATCTGCCTCGCAGTGAGGCTGGGGGAAGGGTCCGAGAAGCAGGATTTTTTAACTGTTCCTGGAAAAACCAAGCTGATGGAGAACTCCTCAGCCTCTGGCCCCATGTCACTGGCATCTGTGGACAGTGGCCACTCCATCTCTGCCCAGTGCAGTGGGAGGTGGACAGCAGAGCCATTGTTCAATTTCATCTCTAGCACGGGCCAGTAATTTCATTGGGTTGAACAAACCTCCAACACTTGCCTGAGCTTCTCCATCAAATCCAACAGAAAATGCCACTGTGCTGGCATCTCTCAGCATTAAAATCCCCACCCTTATGAGTATAGCTGGAGGGTTAGTGGGCTAAAATTTTGACTCTGTGCTTATCCAGCCAAGGTCTTCCTACTCATCTCCACCAGGGAGGTGGGACTGAGAGGAAGTAATTGGATCATGAGGCAGCAAGTCCCTGTGGTTTACTACAGTGTGGGAAACAGCAAATATTTTTCTAGAAAGGATGTCGGGGCAGTTAAACTAGAGGAAGGCAGCATTAAAGAATGCTGAGGAAGACAACCAGAGCCAAGAGAATTACCAGTATGGAAGTGCTGAGGACCAGCCAGAACAGCCTGATTAGAAACTTTCACAGCATCAGGTAGAAAAGAAAGGAACCATGGAACTTCTGCATTCCTAGTCATCTCGGTGGTGTTTGGGATTAGAAACATGGCCCACAGACTCATCTATTTGAACGCTTGGGCCCTAATTGGTGGTACTGGTTTGGAGAGGTCATGGAACCTTTAGGAGGCATAGCCTTGCTGGAGGAAGCACGTCATTAGAGGCAGGCTTCGACAGTTTATAGCATTCACTCCCTGTTCTCTCTTTCCCTCTGCTTCCTGTGTGTGGATAAAAATGCAGTCAGCCAATTTTCTGGTCCTCCTACCATGCGATGTCTTCCCTGCCAAGGTGGACTCTATCTCTCCCAAATCAGAAGTCAAAATAAACCCTTTTTCTTTTAAGTTGCTTTTGGTCATGGTATTTGATGACAACACCAAAAATGCAACTAGGACAATCTCCTAATTTTTCTTCCTTTTATCTGTAGTCAGTAGTTTTCAAATACCAAAAACATCTTCGCGATTTCAGGGCACCCTAAGGAGATGGACAGCAACAGGAAGTTTCCAGGAAACAACTATATGTATTCCCTAAGCTTCATGACTATCCATCACCACCTGAGTGGCTTACAGAAACAGAAATGTGTCCCCTCACAGTTCTGGAACACAGGAGTCTGAAGTGTCAGCAGGATTGACTCTTTCTGAGGACTCAGAGGGAAATCTGTTCCATGCCTCTCTCTTAGTTCCTGGTAGCTACTGGAAACCCACTCTTCCTTGGTTAGTCAGAGCCTCACTCTCATCTCTGCTCTTTATAAGGCCCCATTCCCTGTGTGACTCTGGTGACCCTCTCCACTTCTTAAGGCCCAGCCTGATCCAAAGTGGCCTCATCTTATTAGATATGTACAGATGCTATTTTAAAATCAATTCACATTCTGAGGCTCTGGGTAGGCATGAATTTTGCAAGGGCACACTATATAACCCACCACAAGAAGTAAATTTTGATGATTTTTGTTGGACTTCATTGGGCATAGCCACATGAAGAGTTAGTGAGAAAGTAAGAATGTCCTTTCAGTGAGACCACATTCAGTTCACACTGTCTATATATTATGGCTTAGCACAATGCTTGGCATATAGTAGCCACTCAATAAACATTTGCCAAAGGAATGAATTTTCACAAGAATGGGATCTCCAAACCTTGCATTATTTCACTGAAAGTCTTCTGTGTGAACCTGAGACCAATGAATTCTTAAGACTCTGAGGGCTAGAATTATTCATATCATCTGAGTAGTTTCCTTCTTGTTTTTTCTTAGAGGAAACAGGGAACATGAATCAACCCATGAGAAACATCCCTGATGGTGGCAGAGACCGAAAGTTCACCTGATTGAACTGTGACAATTAAAGAAATGTTCTACAGTCTTAAAGAAAGCTCTTTGTAGTCACTTCCTTTTCTCTGCCTGGATATTTATTTCAGGCTTTCCACTCTGTTCCAGGAACTCAACCATAACCTTCTAAATTGTTTGAAACCTCCCTGTGCGTGGTGCTAAAGCTCTCTTCCTTTTCATGAAGGATGTTTGGGAAAGAAGGAGAGGGAATGGTCACAGATGTATTAACAGGAGGGAAACATCCTTAATTCAGGTGGGCTGAGTATTACCGAGACAGAGTTAAACCCAGGAAATACGATAACTTAATTCAGTCTTGTTTCTTGTACTGCTAGAAAGCATGCAATTTAGGCTTTATGAAGTTACCAGAAAGGACAAAGCGCCCTTCCCAGTAGTGAAATCCATGGTTAGGGTATATTTTCTGGTCTTATATATCTGTAAGTACAATGCTAGCACTTTGTAGAAACTTCTATAATATAAAAATAAGGAGAGCAAAAGCAAACTAATTTATGGATTCACCCCCAAGCCCATGTGCTTGAGAACCAGCCCCACTCAGCCCATGTACCTGAGAACCAGTACCCCCAGCCCATGTACCTGAGAACCAGCCCCAGTCAGCTCGTGTGCCTGAGAACCAGCCCCATTCTCAGTAAAATGTGGCTCTTCCTAAGTGGCAAGCAATGTGCTTAAGAAAAGCAGCAAATTGGTTTTCACATTTTCCTGCCTTTATTTCCCATCTCTAACACTACCCTGTGCTGACTCTTCCCCATCTTCTTTCTACACCGTTAAAATCCACACTACACAACAGCAAATGAGTAAGACTTCATATAGAACAATCACTGATGGATGAAAATTTTCAATTTCATGACAGGGTGACCTAGATCCTCCAAATCAAATTAATTTCTAGACATGGGTTATTTAGAAGAATTTGTTGCACATAAGCCTCTAGGAAAACACTCCTCTCTCAGGAAAGGACACTCTCTGAGCTCCAAAACTCCTGGAATTTCCTGGCACCCACGGTATGCCAAACTCTGGGTTCTAGTTTCATGCTGTCAGTTCATTATGCTCCTAAGAACATCAGAATGCTAATCCTACAAAGCAGGTATCACTATATACATCTTAGTAGACAGAAGTCAAGGTTCCTACTACTGTTGTTTTAATAAAAGGTCATGTTGTCAAACTGCCTTCTAAATATTTATATCAACATTCATAGATCTGTGCTGCTCTCAGTCTTGGTCAGAGAAGTTTCTTTTGCAGTAGGTGGTGAATACAGAGCCTCACATGTTATATTGCTAAGAGTACATGACTGAGTGCTGAGTCCTAAATGGAATATCTATATCAACCCTTTCCCTCTGTAAGGCTCAGAGAAAATCACAAAAGGGCACAGAAAGAACATAAGGGCCAGAAGCTACAGAGAAGTGCTGGAGAAGCTGCCTTCTGGACACGACCTGGTACTGAATTCATGAGCTCACAGCAGCTGTGTTTACCTACACAAGATCTGACCAAGATCAAGCCAGGCAAAACTGATTTTATCTCTTCTTGACCCAAAGTCCACAACATGATCTGTCATGCTTGGCTCTGGTCATTATTAGCCCAAGAATAGGTTGGAGGCAGTGATCTGTGGACCAGATCACTGAACTGAGGAAGAGTTGAAATCAGACTGCTAGGTGACTGACAGACCAATCCATAGACTTCTGGTTTATTTTCAGAAGCTCATTGCCTTCCCAGAACATTGGGGATAGGATCCTATTTCTTCTCCATCCTTCACAGAGTCACTCCATTCTCCTCATAGGTAAACAATACCTACTTCTATAAAAAGGTGGAAAATCTTTTACATGCCCCAGAGAACCCATAAACTTTTCTTTGCCCATCACTCTAGAAACATTCCAGCAGAATTCTTCAAGCATAGATGTTGGCTAGCCCCCAGGTCTGTCAGCTGGGCTTAAAGTTACTTTAGTTTCAGCCTGTATACAAAGAATAGTACTCAAGAGGTAAAAGCATAAAAAGAAATCATTGGATTTTTTTCTTCCCTGAACCCCACACCTTCTAGAAATAGCCCTGATCTCAAGTAATAAAAGTAAAAATAACAATTTCAAGGTCCAGAATGGAGAAACAAGTAAAAAATAGAATATTTAATCAATGAAAATATTCTTGGAATCTGAAACATCTGGGCAAGCCTGGGTGGCTGTGGGGAGCTGGAAGGGAGGGGGCCCAAGGCTGTGGGGGACTTGACAATCTCACCCTGAGCTTATCTACAACTACAGCTGACCAGCCTGCTCTGAACTGCCCGGGAGGCCCAGGAGGTGCCTCTTAGTTTCTGAGATTAAACACAAGGGTACATCTCACTTGGAGAAAGTCTGAGAGTAAACTTACCAAATATAATCCACGAAGACATAATTGTATATATAGGCTGCCAGGGCATATAGAACCTATATCTGTCCTAGTAGATCTAAAATAGGATTTTGGGTTTTAGGGTTACATATTTTATCCTACAAGTTACTTCTTAGGACACCAGTCATGTGCAAAATGAAGCCCTTCCAAACACTAGAATTCAAGCCAGACATCAAGACTTCCTGAACACTAATGACATTCTTGAAGGAATATCAAGCATCACTAAACAAGCATCAACAACCTGACAAATCAGTACCCCCCATCCACGTCTTCCTCCTCCACTCGTGTGATGAATAGGAGGGTGATAATGAGAGATGTATGGTGAAACATGGAAGCCAATTCATACACATCAGCTCAGAAAGGTTCTTTACGTGGTCTGTATCTCCTAATCTCTCTATGGTAGATCTGGTCTCAGGCCATCTAGGTACATAGGTATAGAGCCCCAGAGAGCCACCTTGTGCTCTATGTGTGCTGCAGACTCTGTGAGGACTGTACTGTTCTGTTCTCTGCCTTACTCCAAGGATGAAATAAGTGTGTGGTGGGAAGGGGGAGAATCATTAGAAGGATGTCTGGTAAATAAATAAATGAAGCGTTATTATCCATGTGTGTGCTCTCCTTTGTCTTCTCAATATATCACCTCATCCTCATCACAGTCCTAAGAAGGAGGTCATTTGTTATCATCTCTTGAACCACAAAAGAGGCTCAAAGAGGGCATGCCCATAGTCATGCACTAGTAAGGCCTGCAACCAGGGCTCAGGCCTGATTTACAGCTGCTAGGATCGTACTATGCTGTGTCCCTCTTGCCACACATTCTCCTTCCCTGATCTTTGCATATGAAGCCACCACTCAAAACTTTCAGTTTTCTTCTCCCATCTCTAAGTCAACACCTCTTCTTATGAATGAGGTCATCTTTATGGTAACAAATGGATCAGTAACATAGGTGTTGACATGTCCTGCTTATGTCTAGGTTACTCAACCTAACATACTATCCCATGCCAAGCAAGGAGGAGGAGCATCCAGCAAATGAATAACATAGCCAAAGATGGAGGCAGCATGAACAGCTTCAGCTTGAAGAAGACAGAGGCACAGAAGTCAGAGCAATCACTCCCCCACATTCTGCTCATTACCTTACTGAGAAAGTTGGGGTTTTTTTTCTGTTCGTTCTGAACAGAAAATGGTCCCTGTAACCAGCTTCTACTCAGAAACCTTTCTCACTCACTACTGTTGCTACTCAGCTGATCTGTGCCTGCCCCCAGAGCCTCAGCAGCCAGCAAATCCACTCGGCCACTAGAGGATTCTCCCTCTCTGTCACTCCAACATTCCTTTCACTGAGCTTAACAGAAAAATAAGAGGCTGAGAACTGGAGGACTTGAAGGGGAATGACCGGGGCGTTCCTTTCACCATGGCTACCCTTTATGTTACAGATGGAGCTGGAAACCACATTGATGTGAAGTAGACCTTTTTTCCTGTGGCTTCCATTTTCAAATGTGTGGTTATTTATTGTGGCTTCCTATTAGGCTGAAATGACCATTGTGGGTGTGGAGGAGTGGGAATTTTGCTTCTTACATGGCAAGTGAAGCATGTGCTGGTGCAGGCAAGTTTCTGGGCCCAAACCGACAGCATCAGATTGTGTGGAACTTGAAGTCTGTCTGGTACTTCGTCTTTCCTTTACAGGATTTCAGGCAAACAGCAAACAGCTCTTACCTGAGTCCAGACATCTGCAGCTCGTTGCTCTCCTAGGCCCTGGTGTTTGTTTCTGGAATGGGAGACTCCTGGCTCTATACTCCAAATCCTCAGAGGTTTATTCCCTTCTTTTCTTTTGTCTGGATATTTGTAATGTTTAACAGAGCTTCAGGAAAGACCATACAGTCCTGTTATGTGGCCTCAAGCTTATACAAAGGGAATTATTCATCATTCAGCAATGCAGTAAGTCTGACATCTGCTTGAAATGAAGGCTGACATTGGAGTTGTCCCCCACTTGTTTACTTCAATTTATTTACATTAAGATACTAATAAAGATATCACTTTATGATTTAGGGTGATAAAACATTTAGGTTGTTTCCCTTACTGCCGATTTAATTAACTTATGACCAAAGCCTGTTCTGAAGCTCCAAATAATTAATGTCTATTCATTTAAGGTTGCTTTCTCTATGTCCTGTTTCCAAAGAGAGTGGTGTCTTCAGTGATAGGGTTTTACCATCTAGTTATGGGGGGAAATCAACAGCAATGGCAATAACCTATATTGTTCTGGGTGCTTCTGAGTCCTCCCTGACCAATAGCTCCTAAAGTTATATCCTGTGCCTGGCACTAAGATTTCAGTGCACTAAGCCATGTCTTCTAGGAACATCATTGTCCATTCATGCAGAATACTTCTGTTCTGTCATATACATAATTATTTATTTGTGTGAGTGTCTGTTTGACTAAGTGCCTGCAGAGGCCAGAAGAAGGCATCAAATTCCCTGAAGGTGGAATTATGGCCAGTTTTGAGCCCCAGTGTGGGGCTAGGAGTCAAACTCTGGTCCTCTGGAGGAGCAGCACGTGTTCTTAGTTTCTGGGCCATCTCTCTAAACCCTTATATTTTTCAGCTGCTTCTTCACTATGGTTACCATATCAAAGTAACCATTTCTTAGTTTTTAACCATGCATCAGTTTTGCTTGACTTGAACATATAATAAAACACAGTGCTTTTATTGTCTTTGTTTGGTTTCTTTTATCCAACAAAGTATCAAAACAGTTGTCCTTGTATCTTATGTCAACATTTAGGAAAATATTTCTGGGAGGAAATTCCTTCTTGTACATTCTGATAGGGAACTCAATGTCATACATTCACAAAAATCAAATGTCTTATTTCCAGTTTTGGTTTTTGCAGAGCTAGGAACTAAACCCCTATCTTTTAATTTTTTTTTAAATACTTTGCAAAACTAGTAGATTTCCACAAGGCTTCTTTATGTATCCATAGTTTTACCCCCTAGCTGACCTTTCCTCCAGTTCCTTATCTCTACTTAAACATTTACCTCAAATATTTCTCCCCTTTCCTGTCACCTGTGTTCTAGAATGATTAGAGTTGTGTCTTAGTTGATGCTAGATGCTTCATATATAGTTCTTACTTCAATATTCTAATAACTATGTAGTCATTAGTAATTGTTTTGATCATAAAAGAATTTTTGAAAATGAAAATACAGGAATAGGCTTGGATGCAGCTCAGTCCTACTGCACTTGCCTGGCATGGGCAAGGTTCTAAGTTCAATTCCAATCCTGTAAAAATAAAAGCAGAAATAGCGTGTTTGGATGTGGAGAAGATATGACATCGGGCTCCCTATCAGGATGTATAAGAAGGAATCTCCCACTAGAAATGTGCATCTAAATATTGACAGAAGACACAAGGATAAAGGTCTCTGATGCATTGTTGAATGGAAGACACTAAATAAAAAGAATACAAAAAAATCTGTGTTTTGCTATATGAAGTTCAAAGTCAAGCAAAACTCATCCATAGTTCAGAACTCTAGAATAGGGCAAGAGAGATGACTCAGGGTTTAAGAGCACTGAGTGCTCTTGCGGAGTGATTCCCAGCACCCACATGATGGCTAACAGCTGCCTGTAACTCCAGTTCCCCGGGATCTGATATTCTCTCAATATACTGTATTATATGCAAATGTTATGCAGTATACTGTACTATATGTAAATGTTACATGCTACTTCAATAAAAAGGAAATGAGGAGACAGAGAAAAGGGAAGGAAATCAACAAAGGAGGGGGAAGGAATCGAGGACAAAAAAGAAAGAAGGAAGGAAGGGAGCTAATGAAAGAAAAGGAGGGGAGAGGAAAGAGGAAAGGACGGCAAGCCTGATGCTGGTGTTCAGGACTGGGGAGGACACTGGTGACAGACCTGGGCTCCCTGCCATTGAATGAGTAGCTTCTCAGGCAAAATAGGACCAATCATCATAGATCTCAAGTGCGTCCCAGCTCCCTGAACTTGTGCCGTGGACAACCATTGGACTCTAGTGCAGCAGCTCTGGGGAGAGCCTCTGGAATGAAAAGAACATTCTACAAGTGAATGAGGAGGATGCTGATCTAGGAAGGAAACCCAAGAGAATGTCAGCATTTGAAGGACAGGAAGATAAAAGAGAAGCCCAGCCATTGTCTCCCATACTCTGATACATAAGATGTACTAAACAGATATTTAATTAGACAAAGAATGGTAGAGCTAGAAAGATAGGTCAGAGGTTAAGAGCACTGGGTGCTTTTGCAGAGCACCTGGGTTCAATTCCCAGCACCCACACTGTGGCTAACAACTGTCTATAACTCCAGTTCCAAGGGCTCTGACACCTTCTTCTGATCTCTTCAGACATTGGATGCATGGGTATATTTACATACATGCAGACAAAATACTCATAACACATAAAATAGAAATATATCAGTTAAATAAAAGAAAACATGATGGCTTCCATAACTGCAAAAATTAATGTGGCAAAAATTATATAAGATGCCAACAATGAGAAAGTAGCTCTTTGAATGAGGTAGGAAATAAATACCCCAGGGTCTGGTTTGGAGCTGGCAGGGCAGGTGTGAATGGTTGGGTGGTGGCTATTTTATGCCAACTTCTTTAGTCTAAGAAGTGCTAAGAAAATGAGGTATCTTTTCATAGACTAGCATCTGAATCAACAGTCCAATGAAAAATCTCAACAACAATCCTAACTTATTGAGAGTCCAAACAGAACAAA
Source organism: Eospalax fontanierii (assembly GCA_035773235.1). Taxonomy (NCBI): domain Eukaryota; kingdom Metazoa; phylum Chordata; class Mammalia; order Rodentia; family Spalacidae; genus Eospalax; species Eospalax fontanierii. The sequence goes on along the minus strand of CM069542.1, from coordinate 51,820,543 downwards.
GGTGTGATGGAAGGTTGGCTGAATCATTTCTGGGCTAAAACATATATTTTTTCCTGACCTTGGACATCAGCCTTAAGAATCAAACTGGGATTTATCCTGGAGCTTCCTCCCCTGCTCCCTTTTCCTAGTACTTCAGCTTATAACTGGCAGACTATGAAAACTCTCAACCGTCATAATCACATGAGCCAGTTCCTATAGATATGTATTATATAATATAAAACACATACATACACACACACACACACACACACACACACACACCACACACAAGAGCTCCTCAACTTTACAGTGGGGTTACATCCCAATAAATCTACCATAAGTTTAAAACATGATAAACTGAAAATATAGGTAATGCACCTGTCTCAGCAAGCATCATAGCTTAGCAATATGGTCTACTGTAGGGTACTAGTCATTTCTCCTCATGGCCACATGACTGACAGGAACTGCAGATCACTGTCGCTAGCTAGCATCTCACTAGGCCTAGCTCTGGAAAATGTGAAAACTCAAAACACAAAGAACAGCTTCTAATGAATATGTATTACTTTTACACTGTCATGAAGTAAAAGATGTAAGTGGAGCAGTGCCCCATTCCACATTCATTAGTTAAAGCCCTAATCCCCGACATGATGGTATTTGAAGATGTGACCTTTGAGAGTTAATATCATTAGGATGGAGCTGCTGGACCATCATAACATCATAAATCAAAGGATGGAGATATAGTATGTACATATATATACATATACACACACATACACATGTATATATGTGTATATACATACGTGTATATACACACACAGGTAGCTAGATGATAGAAAGGTAAAAAATGGATGGGTGTGTAGACGACTGATAAATAGATGATAAATAGATAGATAGATAGATAGATAGATAGATAGATAGATAGATGATAGATAGATAGATGATTGCTACTGAAGACCTTCCACTCAAACAGCCAATTTGAAAGGCAGAGGGACTTAAGAAAGCAAGCATGGACCGAACTCCACAGTTTGTCCTCAAGACCAACTCAATTCAACAGAGAAAAAAGAGCACAGGAATCACATGGCTGTTTCAGACTCATCTGCCACCCTGGGTGACTTTAGCCTGAACACAGAGGAAGAAGGCTTTAGGCACTAAGAGTACAATTTGGAGAAAATGGGATCTGGCTTCCTAGAACCTGTGACCAGGCAAGGACCCAGGAGCAAAACGGTCTGGGGGTGTTCCTTGTTAATGAGTCACCTGGTGGGGCCTGTCCGCTCCCACGACATCTTTTCCTGGGGCAGAAAGAAGAGCAGGTGACTGCAGCAGTGACGTCAGTCAGGGAGGTAGTGGCACAGCACCAGTGGGGCACAATCAGATGGTGCTCTGGAGGATGTTTGGCTGACAGTGGCCACCTTTCATCTGGAGCATCTTGTGGCGTTTTACAGGAGATAGTTAATTAGGCTTCCTGAGGCGCCAGGCAGAAACAAGCAGGGCCACAGTGCTTACGTCGGTGCCTATGTAAGAAGAAATGCTCATGGACTAATTACTTTGCATATGTAGTCACCATCTCCTTTCACACGGGATCTCAAAGCAATTTCCCAAGGCAAGTAGGAGAGTTAATTGCTTGGTTCCTGGAAGGTCTACCGCCTATCTAGAGCAGGAAAGCCTAGCCACAAATTATTTCTTCACAAGTGCCCAGATTGATACATGAGGCGTTGAGAATTTGGGAGTTAGGCTCAGCATTACTGAGTAAAGGGCAGAGTAGTCCAAGATGGCCTGTGAGGGAGTCATAGGCTGTGTGAACCTGGCAGACCTTTAGACATCACCTAGGGCTGCTGTGTCCCAAACCATAAGACAAGAAGCCATTGAGCTTGTAAAACACTGTGGTTTAAGCTGTGCCACAAATGTAAACTCCACTCCAAGCCAGAGTTAGTATAAAAAAGCATATAAAACATATGCAGAGCATCTGCAATCTGAACATCTGAAATCCAAGCATTCTTATCACCAACCTGATTTCATAAGTGGAGAGTTCCACATCAGACCTTGTGTGACACATCTCACTGAAAACACAGGTGCACTTAAAATATTCTATAGGTAGCTAAAAGTTATGTGTAAGATGCATAAGTAACATACATCTGTTCCATGTTCATATTTTGGTTCCATCCCCAATCTATCACAGCATATACAGGTAGGAAATCCAAGATCCAAAGCGCTATGCAATCGATAACCATTCTGACCCCCAGCATTTCAAGTATGGAATGTTCAACCTATATCCATTTAGTAATTTTCAGGTTGACTGACTTTCTAAATGATAATACTTGAGATATTGGAGGTAACTAGAAGACGATAACTTAACTTTTTTTATAAAGGTGGCTGCCAGAATATTGAAATTCCATAAAAATTTTCATATTTTATTTTTGTATATTAATCCAGGCTGCATGTCTCATCTTCAGCATCACTAACCTCTGTCTAAGGAGAAGACAATGTGTCTGGTCACACACACACACACATCTAGTTAGTAGAGGTACAAATGGATGCCCAACTTCCCCCATCTCAGTGAATACACTGCCTGTTCCACGCGCATTACACCTCAACAAGCATGGCCCTGGTTTCTCCACCTCATCTCCACAAAAGTGATGGCAACACATAGCTGTCAATAGGGCTTGGGTGTCATCAGCTATAATCAGGAACATGGTCCCCAAGCCACCATGATGAATGATACACTCCATGTAAAGCAGGGTTTCTGTCAATCAGCACAGCACTCTACTCCATCCCCTGTCGGCAACAAGACTGTTGTTCAAGGCCTCTTCAATGTAGAAATACTGAAATCAGTTCTAGCTTTTCGGATGCCCTCTTGCCCACTGAAGTTCAAGTCCAAAGGAATACCTGTAGCAGTAAAACATTTCTATCTCAGCAGTCAATTGTATATCTTCTCAGCAAACTAAGCATCCCACAGTGACATGACAGAAGATGGAAGGACCTTTGCTACTCTAAAATTCTACCCACCCACCTCATGTCAAGAACATGGGATTGAGCGACTCTCTTTATCTACCATGTGGGTCTCTTTTTCTAGACCATCCAAAAGACAGAGTCGGCCAAACTCTGAGCCTCAGATATCTATTGTCCTAGAACTCCCAGAAGTTCGAAATTCCACATTTGCCATCTCAACGGTGACTTCATTCACTAAGTAAGCAGCTGTAGCCACAGAGCTAGTGAACTCTCCAGAATTCCAGGGACCTAGCGGGTCAGAAAGGCAGTAACAGGTCCCCCTTTCCCAGTCTGGCAGATGTTAGCAGGGAAAACCTGAAGCCTCAATGTCCTTGGAGCAACCAGTGTCATGTGTGGTCAACAAGCCACCCATCTGATAAAAGAAAGAAAACTGACTCCCCAGAGAGAAGGGGTCCTTAACTGAGTGGTTTCCTGTGTGTTCATTTCTCCCCATCTGCCGCACGCAGCCTTGCCTTCTTCTAGTCACTGCTTTCTCATTTCCGGGTTCCGGGTACCACAGAACTCCATCCTTGTCCACCCTCCATTTATCTTATCTATCATTTCATTCACTACTAGGTCCACCTCTTTATTAATAACACCCAGCAACCATGAATACAGACCAGCATCTCAGTCTCCTAAGCCAGTAGAGGTTTCTTAACACGAACTGCCTCACCACATGCACACACTGTCTTTCCTTGACCCTCCCTAAAACAGAGCTCCACGAAAGCTTGTACCCCAGTTATTTTCCCTCCCATCTGGGGTGGTGTGCTGCCTGCACCCCCTAAGACGATTGTTTTTAAAGCAGTGCTTCATTAAAAAACAAACCATTTCACCCCATAGTCAGTAAGCAGAAACCTCAATGGAGCACTTAGTATGTGAAATGTGGTCAGTAGAAGGTGCAGGTGGAGGACTGTCTCTCAAGAGGTGGCATTCAGACAAGCAAGAACACCAGAAGACAAGTGAGGCTCTGCAGGCTGGATTGGCCACATCACCCCATGTTAGGGGTGAGCAAAACCTGGCTAGTCAAAGCTCACATTGCTAAAGCATTCACAGCTTTACTTTGACTTTATTTTCCCCCTCAGTGCAAACCTCCCACCTTTGACACAGTCATGCAGGAGATATGTGACTGTCTATCAGATTGAGTTCATCGGTTCTAAAGGATTCTGGCCATACTAGAAATAGTTAGGAAGACTGTGCTGTGTAAGGTCGGGGGCACAAGCCTTCCTCCTATTGCCCTTGGCATCTGCCCAAGGATATTGGAAGTCCAGGCCTGGAGCTGGTGTCCCTCCAAAACCCTGACTCCTCTGAACTGTCCTTGGAGCATACTTCTGATTTTGAACTACTTTTCATAGTCCAGAGTGTAATTGCCTGCTTGCAAGTTTTCTCCTTTGTTTGAGAAAGCCATCTGCTCACTTCTCCTCATCTTATGTTGAGTCCTAGTAATAGCAACTGTTTTGCGATGATTCAAACACATTAAACAGGATGTCTTGTTGAGGTTCCTCCTTGACTTTGGTGAAGCCCTTCATTGGTTCAAGCCTTCCTTTGCTCACCTGTAAAATGGTAATAATAACGAATACTTTATACGATTATTTTGGTTGCTCAATGAGATACCTTACTTGAGAGCCTCAAATTGGAAGGTTCCTGTGAATAAGCTTTCAGGAAAAAGCTACTGAACCTCAGTCAGTACTAGTCTGAATCTTTTTTGGCCCATCTGGTTTGACTTATATACAAAATAAGCCTGTCATTTATTCTGAAAAAATTCAGGGTGAGCACTTACCTATACAGCTGAAAGGGCTATATTTATTTGGAAAAAAAAAAAAAAGCGTCAATCTTGCTCTGCCCAAAAAGAACTTTGCATATTCCTTTCCAGCAGTTAAAATATGCATGTCTCCAAATCTATTGCCATGTCAGCATTTGAGGGTCTAGAATGTTCATGGTGGCAAAGGCCATTCCATGCAACCAGAGAAAATTTTCACGTGCTTTGGGGAAGGAGGCTGGAGCCATAAAGCAAACTCCTTGTTAGAACAGAGGACTGTGCTGCTATTGCAGCAACAGGAATGGGAGAGAAGAGAGAAGGAACACATCCTCTGGTTCCGATAGCATATTACAAAGCACTTGCCTAAACCGTGAAGTCAATGCATATGAATATAGGAACCGGAAAGTTATGGGCTTCCCCAGAATCCTGCATTTAGAGTCAGGTGACTTATTACCCCCACCTGTCAACCAGATGAAAGAATTCTGTGTAGTCTGACACTATGAAATTGAAACTTCGTTTTGATCCAAGGAACTTCTGTTTTCTGTGCTCTAAGATTCAATGAATTTCTGGAAAAGCTAACCAAGAGAATTTATGTCTGTGAACCAAGGTCAGATGGTTAGCTTTTGTTTGGGGAGGGTTGTGGAGAAAGGGGTTGAAGAATTTGCCTGTTCTGAAAGAGACAAGGACAGGAACATCATGGACAGTAGCCAAAGATCCTTAACAAAGCATCAACAGAGAGTCTACGCACAGAAGTGGAAGACTAAGGCAGAAAAGGAGGGAGAGATGGCAGGAGGAGGGAGTCTGCAGGAAAAGTTGGTAGTGAGGCTGAACACTCCATCCACAGAGCTCTGGTGCTGGGGATCACAGTCCTCCATGGAGAGACATTACAATTACCAGAACAAAAACAGCACCAGGCATGGAAGAGACTACAGAAGAGTCCCAAGGGACAGATTTTAATAAGAAACAGTCCAGGCTATGAGCGAGCTCATACTAGTTCTGAGAAACAGTAGGCTCTATGTTTTCCTCTTTAAAATAATTTAAAATATCAAAATAGCTGGAGAACCCAGTGCAGTGATACACTCCTGCAATCCCAGCACTGGGGAAGTAGAGGAAGGGGTTCAGGAGTTCATAGTCGGTCTACGGAGTGAGTTCAAAGTTTGGCCTTCTCTCTTCCCATCTTCCTGTGGTTCCCTGTTCAAATTCTGAACTCACTCATCATGACATTCAGCTAACTGTTCAGTGTCTCCTCCATCCCAATATTTAACAGACCAGTAGAATTAAGCTTTCTAAGGGGATTCCACCTCAAAGACAACTATAGAACATTTTACCCAACAAAATCAGAATACACACTTTTCTGAAGAGTACCTGGGAGATATTTTCAGAAAAGATCATGAAATAGGCAATAAAAGAAGCCATAATAATTTTTAAATGATTGAAATTATACAAAGTATGTTTTGCAACTATAATAGAATGAAATTAAAAGTTAATGATAAAAGAAAATTTGAAAAATGTACAACCAAATAGACATCAAATAACACACTGAACTGAAGAAAACAAACCTCAAAGAATCAGGTATGACAAGACCCCAGAAATGTCACTTCTCATTTGCTTCAATTGCTGTGACCAAACGCTGACGAGTGCCAACTTGGGGAGGAAAGGGTTTATCTGGCTTACATATCCCAGGTTGCAGTTCATCACTGAGGAAGCCGAAGGGAGGAACTCAGGGTGGGAACCTGGAGGCAGGAGCTGGAGCACAGGCCTTGGAGGAACATTGCTTACTAGCTTGCTCCCCTGGCCCATGCTCAGCCTGCTTTCTTATACAACAGACAACAACCTGCCCAGGGATGGCACTGGGCTGGACCCTCCCATATCAAGTTAACAATCAAGAAAATGCCCCACACATGGCCACAGGCCAGTCCAATGGAGGCAATTCCCCAGTTAAGGCTCCCTCAACCCAGGTGTGTCAAGTAGACACTAAAGCTATTTATTTGATACAAATGACAAAAAAAGGATGACAAACCAAAATTTATGGGATGTAGTCCATAAATGCTTAGAGAAAAGTTTATGGTCTTAAAAGAATATTTTGTTTCAGGTTTGAGTTTTGGTTTTGGTTTTTGCGACAGTTTCCCTGTAACTCTAGTTGGCCTGCTATGTAGACCAGGCTCATCTGGATCTCACAGAAATCCACCTGCCTCTGCTTCCTCTGTACTAGGATTAAAGGCATGTGCCACCATGTCCAGCACATATATATATATGTGTGTGTGTGTGTGTGTGTGTGTTTAAAGAAGTATCTCAAATTAGTAGCCTAACCTTTAAGTATAGAAAACCAGAAAATAGGAAATAAGCAAAGTTCAAAGTAAGACTAAAATAACATATCTGAGTAGAAGTGAATTAAATACAGATTTAAAAACCAGTAGAAGCCAGTGAGATGGCTCAGAAGGTAGAAGCACTTGCTCACATGCCTGATAACCTGATTCAATCCCCAGAATCCCCAGAACATGGCAGAAGGAAAGAAGTGACTCCTGCAAGTTGTCCTCTGGCCTCCACATGTGAACTTTGACACACACATGCACACACACACACAGAGATTTTAAATATAATAAAAATCTAATTAAAATCCAAAAAAATGAACAAAACTAAAGGTAGTTCTTTGAAAATGAAAACATAACTAACAATTCTTTCACTAGATTGAACAAAAAAAGAAGAATTAATTATTAAAGTCAGGAATAAAACAGAGTACATGCTTAATAAATAAAAAAGTGAAGCATAAAATGAATTAGGCAAAAATATGAAAACTATACATGACAAAGTGAATAATCTGAAGTGGACAAATTCTTGGAAGGACATAAATTACAGAAATTGTCAGGAAGAATTTAAAATTTGAAATAGGCCTACGACAATAATCATGATGTCAGTTCAATAATTTGAATACTTCTCACAAAGAAAACACAAATTCAGATTTCCCTGATAAATTCTATACAGCATTTTAGAAGAATGAAAATCAGTCCCACCAAATCCTTCAGAAATTTCCCAAACAAAATTTTATAACATCAGTATCACACAGACATGTGAAAAATATGAAAGTTAGAGACCAATATTTTTTAATATAAATGTAAAACCTACAACAAAATACTAGCAAATGCAATCCACAACATGTTAGAGTATATATGGTGGGCTCAGGATACTTGTCCATCCATAACACCACAAAAATCAACCCCAGAAATACTTTTTAACTTTATTCACTATGACCAAGTGGGATTTATTCAAGGAAAACAAGATTATTTTGCCACCTGAAAATCAGTCAAGAAATATATGTAAGGATAGAATAAAGGTCAGAACTACATCATCACCTCAGGAGACACAGAGCACCTAACATGATTGGTCAGTCTTTGGAATAGAGCAGAATTTCTCAAGTCATAAAGCACACCTAACAAAAATTGTAGCTAACACAGTAACAAATAGGGAAGACTGAATGTGGCCCTTGAAAATTAAGAACAAAACAAGAATGTTTATTCAGTTTTTATTCTGCATTGTAGTAGAGGCTCTAGGTAAGTGATTAGACAATAAAAAGAAACTGGAAAAGAAATAATTTTTTTCTATTCACAGATGGCATGATCTTGTAAATTGGAAATCCTAAGGAGCCCACTAAAAGCTGTGGAGATAAACAAGTTCAGAGTGTTTATAGAACACAATATCAGTACATAAATATAACATATAAACTTGTTATCTTACAAGAGTGAGCAGCTCAAAATAAATCTTAAGAAGAATCCATTTACAAAAATAAAACATCTAAGAATAATCTGACAAAAAGAAGTGGAAGGACAGTAAACTTAAAACTATGAAACAGCTGGGCATGGTGGCACCTGCCTTTAGTCCCAGCACTTGGGAGGCAGGCAGATGGATCTCTGGGAGTTCAAGGCCAGCCTGGTCTATACAGTGAGTTCCAGGCTGACTGTGGCTACAGGAAGACTCTGTCTCAAAAAGACCAAAAAAAAAAAAAACCCATAAAACAAGGAGGAAAGAAATTAAAGAATACTAAATCAGTAGAAAGAAATCCCACATTTGTGGGTCAGAAGACTGATTGTTATTAAGATGGCAGTCATCCTAAGACTGACATAAGGACCCACTACAATTATATCAAAAATTCTGGTGGCTTCTTTGCAGAAATTTATAAATGGTTCCCAAAACATGGAAATGCAGAAACTCAAAAGAAACACAACCAGCTGGAGAACAAGAAAAATGTTGGACTGTGCATCCATTGTTCCTTATTTCCACACTGCTCTCAAGCTACAGGAATCAAGACAGTATGATAATGGCCTAAAGAAGAAATACAGGCTTAGAGTCCAGAAACGGTTTTTACATTTGTTCTCCACAACAGCAGCAAGACAACTAAGGGAGGAAAGAAGTCTCTTCAACAAATGTGATGGGACAGCTGCTTGTTCAAAGACTTTTAAAAGGATGGATACTGCTCTTTGCCTGACACCGAACTTTTTTAAAAATACAGAACTCAAAATAGGTCATAGACCTAAACATAAGAGCTAAAACTATAAAACTCTTTGCATTCCATTCTTTAACTAAAGCATAGGAGTAGACCTTTGAAGTCTTGGGATAAGACAATGATTTCTTGGAAGATGGAGCTAAAGCACAAATAACAAAAGGAAAACAGGTAGATTTAACTTCATGAGAATGGAAATGTTTTGTGTTGCCAAAGGGACCATCAAGAAAATAAGAAGATGCAGAAGAGGTAGAAAGATGGTAAGAGCCAGGGGTGGTGGATGGCCATAAGGAAGCAGAGTCTTCCAGGCTTCTGGGAATTTGTTCAGATGAACTTCCAGAAAGGTGACAGCATGCACAAGACCCACGCAAAGTCAATCAGACAAAACCTGACAGAGAACTGGGGAAATGGACAGGAGGCCCATTCAGCTGAGGAGCAATTGGCAGCTGATCATTGCTAGGTGAGGAAGAGTTGGTCTTCCTCAAAGGAGTTATGCTAGACAGGCTGAATAGCTTCAGTGGATGGACTCACCCAAAGAGACATCTAGGTACACAAACCTTGATAGGCCTTAATATATATGACAGAATGCATGAAATTCAGTGGCAGGAGTATGGGATCTAAATATAATTAAGATATATTATATGAAATGCACAAAAAAATTAATGTAAAAGGTATGATCAGAGGCTGGAGAAATGGATCAGCAGTTAAGAGCCCTTGCTTGTCTTGCAAAGGACAGGTTTCAATTCCAAGCACTCACATGGTAACTAAAAAACGGTTAAGTTCCAGGAAATCTGACACCCTCTTCTGGCCTCCTCAGGCATTGCACATAAGTGATACATTCATGTACATGAAAGCAAAACACTCATACACATAAAAATACAAATAAATTTTTTAATTAATGAAAGTAAGAAGAAAGACAGGTATCATGACTTACACCTATAATGCCAGCGATCAGGAGGCTAGGACAGGAGGACTGCAAGCCTGAGGTCAGCCTGTAGGGATAGAAGAAGGGGGAGGGGAGGGAAGGGGAAGGGAGAGGAGGGATGGAGGAAGGAAAAGGGGAGGAGGAAGGGGAAGAAAGGGGAAGAGGGATGGGAAGGGAAAGATAACTTTCCTAAAACACACACCATACAATATATATCCAGTACGTTCAAAGACGTGGAAACCCGAAACCTCATGCATTGCTGGTAAGAATGTGCAGTGGGCAGACAGATGACCCTGTGAGTAACCTGCAGGTAAGTCAGATGTCCTAAGTTTGCTCCCCAGAACATACATGGTAGAAGAAAAGAACCAGCTCCCACAAGTTGTCCTCTGACATCCATGTGTGCACTGTGGCATGCTTGTGTCCACATACAAAGGCACACATGCATATACACATACAAATAAACAAATAAATGTGATAGAAAACTAGAAAATAATATTTAAAAAAAGAATGTGCAGTTACTGCAGCCACTTCGGAAGACAGTCCAACAAGTCCTCAAAATGCTGAAAATATGATTTATGGTATGACTCAAATTTCCACTCCTAAGTATACACACAAGAAAAATTAAAACATATGCCCATCTACACATACACAAATGCATAAACAAACCCACAACAGCAGCAACCCAACGTGTAGGTGAATGTTCTAAGAAGATTTATTCAGGACTAGAGGTGGGGCTCAGTAGTTGACTGCTTATCTAGCACACAGAAGGCCTGGTTTAAATTCCATCACTGCAAAAAGTAAAAACTAAAAGTAAAAATATTTATTCATATCCCAAAATAGCTCCAGATGCCTGTCAGCTAGTGAGAGGATCAATAAATGTGGTACGCCTATACAATGAAACTTTATTCAGCGATAACAGGAAACTAATTACAGGCACACATTACAATCTGACAAGACTACACTACGTGAAAGAAGCTTCTCACACAAGATCACACATCACACAGTTTTCATTCCAGTAAGATGTCTAGAACAGACAAATCACAGAACAAAGGGTCGAGTAGCAGTTCTCGGGGGGAAATGGAACAACAGAATGACGACGGTGCTCAAGATTAGGGCCCCGGAAGACCGTTCAGCAGGGAAAAATGTTTTCTGAGCGCACATGATGATCTGAGTTCCATCCCTGGAGCTCACATTGGAAGGAAAGAACTGAGTCCTGGAAGCGGTCCTCTGATCTCCACACTAGCACCATGGCACACATATACAGTACACACACACACATACACACACACACACACACACATTAGATATTCTAAAATTAGATTTTGGTTGAATCAATCCACTTATATAATAAAATACTGCTTGACTGCATGGCCGAAACAACAGAATTGTGTGCATGTGTGTGTGTGCATGAGTGTTTGCATGTGTATGTGTCATATCTGTGCCTGCCTGTGTGTATGTATGTGTATGTGCATGTGTGAACATGTGCACGTGTTTATGCATGCCTGTGTACATGTGCATGTTTGTGCGTGTGCATGTGGCCTGATTCTGTCACCTAGAAGTCTACCTTCAAGGGGTCAGCAGGTCTCCACAGCTTGCAGATAGCTGTCTTCTCATCATCTGCTTCAGTAAGTGTCCTCTATCCGTATGCTGACTATTTTGAATCTGTTCTCCACTAAATGTGACTCTTGGGTCTATAGGTGCAACATTGCTTTAACAAAGGAAGAGCTTTTCTTTCTTTTCTGCTGTTTCTTATTGAGAATTTGACTTTTTAATAGTGACTACAACACGACACACTACATACCATGTGACTACAGCACGTCAAGTTGAATAAAGTCACTCAAGCTGAGCAGAGGCAGAGATGCCATCATTCTGTGTACCTCTGCATCTTCCCTAAACATACATGCATGTATACACACACATACACACAAAACCGCACACTCATTCCAAGAAAACCAGAGAAGCTCATTGCATCTTCCTTCTGCTGCCGTGGCTTTACTTGCACTGATCCCATTTCTAGAATGATGCCCTCCTCTCTTCTACTTCTCTCCATCACAATCTGCTCTTTAAAAAACGGATTCCAGCCACTGGAACAGAGAACTCAGCCCAAAGTAGTGACAAAAAGAGTAAGATTCAACTCTTGTCAGTCACCATTGGGCCAGCTGCTCTGGCCACGTGTGTAACCTTGGGGAACTCAGCTTCCTCATCTACATGGATGGACATTGTCACCTGCTTTGTGAGGTTGTATGAAGTTCTAGTGAAATACTATATGAGATTACATGAAAGGTCCTAAAGAAATAGAAGACATCATTATTACCTCTCCCTGGAGTCATAACACTTTAATACCTTTCAAATTTTGTTGCATAGAATTTTAGTTAAGATCCAGGAGATGGAGAACAGATTTCCCAGACTCCTGTAATCACTCATAGGCAAGAACATCCATTTTGCCTACATATATCATACTTTCACAAATATGCAGGTGTGTGCACATGTATTTTTAAACCCCAACACTACTCGAAACTTTCTACTCAGACCTCTAGCATATATACATTTTCATACCATTTTGGCTGAACTCAGAAGTGGAAAATTCCTCGACCAAAAGCCCTCCCCTTGACTGTCCAGTTTGGGTTGATAAACTGAACGGCACCATGAGGATGCTGCCTCATTTGTTTTGCACCATCTGGTGGACTGTGCCTGGAGGTACAGGGTCTGCTCAGCAATTGCCAGAGAGCTACAGAACCTGCCAGTCACCACCCCAGAATGAAGTGGAAAGAATCCCGCTGGAAGTGGTTATCAGGCTTGTCGGCATCCAGGAGAAAGAGAGGCTCTGCGGAGAGCAATAAGAAAGAGCCCAACTTTGTTCAACTTGAATGACTTTCTTCAGCTTGACTCCTGCTATAACAATAAAGTGACTGGATTGGTCACCCATACCCCAGAGACTGACAACTTCTGTGTCAGATTCCTCTCTTCCTGGTTCTTCTTAACACAATGTAAACCTCTTCAGGGTAAAACTAATACTTTCAGCATCTTTGCACAACATATTTCTTCTTCTACTCCTGCCTGATTCTACCATCAATCTATCTATCTATCTATCATCTATCTGGTCACCTTATGCATGCCAGACAATACTGGAAGTTCTCAACAAATGCTTATTCTTACACTGAACTGGACAAACTTCTTAAATCCTAGAAGAGAGTTGGATTTGATGAGCCTTCATAGCACTCTGAGGTTGTGCAATCTTGAAGTACATAGTTATCCTCTTTCTTCTCCTCCCCAATGAAAACAGGAATAGTAATAAGATTTTGTAATGTCACAGATGGAAATCTACACAATGGATGCTACTTAAAATCCAGCTGGTCCATCAGCCAACATGGCCACAGGCTCTGTAGTAAGCATTGTGCACAGTGTTGAGGATGAACGAGCAAAGAGAAAGAGGGAACAAGTCAGTAAGATCACTGTGGCTTATGGTTTGTATATGAAATTGCCCCATCATCCTCAGAGGTTGGGTGATTGATCCCCAACTGGTCGCACTCTTTTGAGAGATTTTAGAAGCATTAGAAAGAAAGCAAGACCCAGCTTGAAAAAGTGTCCACTGTCATTGGAGGTATATACTTGGTCCATGGACCTGTCCTTTTCTTCCTCTCCCTGCTTCCTGGACACCATGAGGTCAACAGTCTACCACATACTTCTGCCACAATGACACGTTAGCTCACAACTGGCCCATAAAAACAGGGCCATAAGACTATGGGCTGAAACTTCTAAGCCTTAAAATGATCCATTCCTTTAAGTTATTTATCTTTATTATTCTCTATCATAATAAAACTAACACCTTCCAAGAGCTCACAGACCTAATCAGAAAATAAGATTCTCTTACAAAATCAGAGAACAAGACAATAGTGTGAGTGACTGACTGGTGTCTGTTCCGCCATAACTCTGTAGCAATCAGAGAAGAATCTGGGGCAATAGAGAAAGCGCTCATGGAGAAGATTCTCAGTCATTGCCCCAACAGTCTTGAGAATTTCAGTCACGTGTAGCAACTTTCAGGCTACCTTAGGGATTTTTTTAAACCAATGTTATGTGGACATATACTTTTTTTTCTCTTGGACCAGTGACTGGAAGGGCTAGGGGTTAACTGGCTTATATGGAAAGAGTAAATTTAATTTCCTTAAAGAAATCTGAGTTATTTTCCAAAGCAGTTATATCATGTTATATAAATTCCAGTATTTATGAGGGTTTCCGTTCCTCTGTGTCCTTGCTAACACTTGGTCTCATCAGTCTAATTTTAACCACTCAACAGTTGCATGATGATATTCCATTGTGGCTTTAATTTGAATTTCCCTAATGAGATATGACATTGAGAATATTGGAGGCAGATATTCATCGCACATAGTGTTAGATTTCATGAAGGCATTTTCTTACAAAGATTTATGGACTTTTAAAATATCTCCCATTTCTGTCCCCTTCTCTCTTCTCCTATTTTTATTCTTCTATTCATCTTCTTCCTTCCCCAAGTCTCCCTCTGTTTTCATGTTATTTATGCACCTATGTGTGTGTGCATGTGTGCATGTGTAGTGTATGCATATGTTGTATGTATCTTGAGCCCACCCACAAATAAGAGAAAAAAATGTGGTATTTGTCTTTCTGCATCTGGCTTCTTTCAGGAATATGATGCACCCCAGTTACATTCATTTTCTAGTAAATGACATCATTTCATTCTTTATGGCTGAATAAAACTCAATCACATACATTATTTTCTTTATGCATTCAAATGATAACAGGCACCCAGCATAACCACCTATAATTTGGCTGTTGTAAATGGCGTTGCCAAGGACATGGATATGCAAGCACAATGCCATTGGGTTTAGACCCAAGAGTGCTACAGTGGGGTCATGTGGTGGCCCTATTTCAGGTTTTGGAGGAACTTCCACACATTTCCACAGTGGCTGTACAGCCACAGTTCGTCAGAGTTCCTTTGTCTTCACATCTTCACTAGTATTCATTGTTGTATGTAGACTGGAGATTCTTTTCTTCACTCTACAGTTTTTGTTGAAATTTTGTGTATTTCACACAGTACATCTTAATCATAATTAGAGCCTCTCACCTCTCTGTACCCCGCATGGCCCTCCCGCCAAATTTCATGCATTCTGTCATATACGTTAAGGCCAATTAAGTCAAGTTTGCGTCCCCAGATGTGCCTTGGTGTGAGTCCAGCCACTGGAGACTAGTCAGCCTATCTAGCACCACTCCCTTAAAGAAGACCAACTCTCTTTGGTGATTAGCTGCCAATAATTCCTCAGCTAAGGTTGAGGCTTCTTATCCATTTCCCCAGTTTGATGCTGGATTTTGTCTGGTTTGAGTTTACATGGGTTTTGTACATGCTGTCACCATTGCCGTAAGTTCATATGAGCAAGTTCCCAGTTACCTAAAGACTCTGATTCTTATGATCATGCACCACCCCCTCTTCCACAATGGTCCCTGAGCCCTGGGTGGCTGAGGCTTAGTATAGCAGAGTGTAGAGTGTGTGTTTCTGGACAGAACTCCTATATTAAGCTTGGGGATTCTTAAAGGAAAGTATCACTGTTGCTGATACAAGTCACGGGCTCCTTCCAAGCCCTGTTCCTTCCCCTTTTCAAGCTCTGTTAAGCCTCCAACTTTAATTCATCTCACACTCATGGATAGCATTTCCTAATAACTTCAGAGTCCCTGATGTTCTCTTTTTTAGTTGCCCATTAGCCTTAGTCCCTAGCATTTTATAAAACATGCAAACTTAACCTCTGTTTTCTGACACCACATATATATATATATATATATATATATATATATATATATGCAGTTTCATGTCCATGACTACATTGCTTTCTACAACGGAAGAGTGACTGCATCATTCTGTGCCCCTGGGGCACCTGGGTCTATGTTTCACAGAGAGTAGACTCAGTACTTGTCGTTCCCACTTCAGACACCTCCAGCAAAGAAAGTAGTCCCATAATAAATAGGAAGCAGTTTAACTAGAACTCTGAGTAATGATTTCTGAAGTCAGCCACCAAAGAAGGAAGTGATCCTCTCAGCTGCACTAAGGTATCCAGAGACCATGCCTCCAGGCTGAGGCAGCACTCTCCCATGAAGATATCTTGCTGTGTGCGGTGGCCCATGCCTATAACCCCAGCTACTTTGAAAGCAGAGGTAGAAAGATGACAAATTCAAGGCCTACCTGGGCAACTTAGCAAAATCCCGTCTCATAATGAAAACACATGGGACTAGGAATGGGGCTGATGGCAGAAAACTTACCGAGTAGGCCCAAATACCCAAATTTCAATACTAGTACTAGAAAAAAATATCTGTCTTATTTAAACCTGCCTGTCTTTAGGACTTCCTTTCCATGTCAAAGCATATCTTCATGTTAAATTTATTGGTATTTATCCACATACTAACAGAGGAAGAGTGATCTCACAAACACAAAACAATTTTTACGGGACTCAAAATAAGAGTGGCTCTTCCAAAGTCCATTTCACAACATGATATTTCTTCTTTAATATTAAGACACGTAAAATATGTCTCTGGGTCAAGTATGTTCAGAAATACCGAGTAAAATTAAGACAAAGTTCCATTTTTGTCTTCATTTTCCTATAAGATGTTGCAGAGCCTTGATGAACATCCTGTCTCCAGGAAAGGGTGAGAGTGTGTATCACTCTGAATAGCTTTGACCATAGACGGGTTCTTCCCTAGAACAGCTGACTAAATGCTGCTTAGATTTCTCTTTGAATACATTCTTTACACAGGTGAAGTCAAATTTTCAAGAAAAGTATTTAATGGCTAAGGATGTTACCAAAGAGGAGCAGAGCAGTAATAGTTGCTCTTGCAGAGGACCTGAGTTCGAGTCTCAGAACCCACATGGCAGCTGAGGCTTTCTGTCCAGTCCCGCTCAAGTCCACTCAGTAGACTCAAGTTAACTTCTTAATTAACTACTTTGGTATGGATTCACCCTTCACCTAAAACCCTTCACAGGTCCCACTAATTAGAGGATTGAAGGCAAATATTTCAGGTCAGTGTGAATAATACCATAGCATCACACTCTGCTCTGTCCTTGTACTGTCCCTCACTGGATGGACCCTGCAGGCAAGGTGGCCTGTGCATGCCATGCACTTCCGCAGCCTCTAATGGCACAGAACAGAATGCGAAAGCATCTGAAAGCATACACCCAAAAAAGTAAAGGCACAAGCGTGGCTTCTGAAATGAAGAAAGAAAGAAATCCCAAAGGATCCAAAGATGAGGAGTGAATATTCACATCATCTCAGTGTTGTTCTAGGCTGACCAAAATGTCAGAACTCATCCTGGATCTCAGCCAATGTGTCTCCAGAACCGAAGCTTTAGATACTCGTTTATGTAAGATATGCAAACTGAAATAAATAGCTATTTGTGGGGTAGGAGTCAGGAAGTCTATTGTACAAATAGCAAATCTGTTCAATTTCAGCAATAAGAATATTGAAATATGAACATGGCAGATTTTCAATGTATCAAGTTGGCAAAATTGTAATATCAAGTTAGAAAAATTGTAAGAACTGTATCATCTACTTTTGCCCCAAATGTGAGACAAAGGGCAGATGTATACGTTGATACAAGTTTCTTGGAGTCAGTTTTACAACCAATATCAAAACTCTTTAAATTTGTGTACTTTTGGAGTCTTCAATCATAAAAAATAAGCCACAAATGTCCATAATTTTCATAATTAGACTATAACAACAAAGATGTTTAGGGGAGAAGTGTTTAAGAGAGTAAAATGTTGTCTATCAATTAATTGTCCCTAAAAGTGAAATGCTTAATTAATTTCTGCTATGCCTGCATGACAAAATCATGTTTGACCACAAACTATGTTGTAGATCATTATGCTATAATAAGACATGTGATAAATTGTTGAGAAAATGAATCAATGTGGAAATATTGCAGTAGTGTGATATTTCTAATAAAATATGGATTTCAGAAGACTTAGGTGTAAAATAAAATATTACAGGTGGATTTCTTTGGGTGACTGGACTCAAGTGGTTTCTATGTATATATTTGTGCTGAGTAGTACTTTTCAAATTTTCTGCATGAAACACTTTTATAATAAAAAAAGCATAATAAAATAGCATAAATTAGTATAGAACTGCTTCTTTTATGTGAAGAGTGATTTTGTCTATGAGCCCTCCACTGATGTACACTGCCATCCAAGCTGTCCATTCTACAATTGCAATAAGGAATCAGTATGTTTGAATCTATTTCCAAATAAAATGTAGAATAAAATTGTTAACCATCTCCCTTCCCAAGTATAGGGAAGGAAAGAGACATGCACGTGAGTTCCTTCCACTAAACACTGACAAGGACACTAACCACTTCATTTAACCTTCTGCTTTGTAAAATTAATTTGTTTTAAAAAATGGGCTGGAGAGATGGCTCAGAGGTTAAGAGCACTGGCTCCTCTTGCAGAGGAACCAGGTTCATTTCCAGCACCCACATGGCAGATAACAAACATCCATACCTCCAGTTTCAGAGTATCTAACAACTTCTGACCTCTGTGGGTACTGCACAACAAGGGTGCATTTACATACATGCAGGCAATATACTCATATACATAAAATTAAAAATAATTTTTAAATGGCTGGAGAAATAGCTCAGCAAAATAAGAGCACTGGGTGCTCTTGCAGAGGACTCAGGTTTGATTCTCAGAATCCACATGGCAGATTATAACCATCCGTAAACCAAATCTAGGAGATCCAACGCCCTCTTCTGACCTCCAGGGTCAGAAATGGCATTGCACAGCATGGGTACACTTACATACATGCATGCATACATACACTCATACATATAAAATAAAGATAATAAATATTTTTAAATTGAATAAATTATTTTTTTAAATCTGTGCCTGCAGAACCTTGGGTAAATGAAACCTCAAAAAGAAAGACCTGTTGGCTGACAGTTAAAGGCAATGTGCCAGTTTATTTTTCCACTCCTCATCTAATTCTCAGTCAGTTAAGTGAAAAAGATAACTGAAGGCAGGAGAGAGGGCCACCAAAGGAACAAGGAGAGAGAAGTAAATAAAACACTATTGGAGCCCTTCTCTAGGTCTCAAACTCAGTTTACATGAGCAGGAACCACTAAAGAAATTATGTTGCATTCCAACAATGGGCCATAGTCCTTGGACAAGACTCCTACGTTAAACTTCACCCACTCAGAGCTTAGGGACCATTGCAAAAGAGGGTGCAGAAATGATTGTAAGAACCAGGGTGCAAGTGCATGACCATATGGAAATAGAGTCCTACAAGCTCCTGGGACCTTGCTCACAGGAACCTACAGCAATGATGTCACCATGCATAAGAACTATGGAAACTCAAGCAGACAAAACCCCAGCACAGAACTAAGGAAATGGGCAAAAAACACCAATCTTAGTAGAAGTATAATTGGCAGCTGATTACTGATGGGTGAGGAAGAGCTGATTTTCTTAAATAAAAGGAGTGTACGTAGGCTGACTAGCTCCCAGTGGACGAACTTGCACTGAGGAACATCTGGGGACACTAACCTGACGTGATAACTTTAATGCAAATGATAGAATAAATGAATTCTGGAGCATGGGGCAGATATAGGAGACTGCCAGTGAGGAAGGGGATATAATGATGATTAAGACTGATTGAGATGTTCTGTTTGAAATACACAAAAATTCAATGAAAAATTCATCAAAAATGGGCCATGAGACAAAAATAATGATATGGAATGAAAATATGCATGCTGTAAAACACAGAGCGTGAAATGAGGACAATAGACCAAAAAGGTGGGCTGCTCCCTGGATAGAGGAGTTCCCGTCCACAGATGTTTGTTCTTTGCAATGTCTCTATGGTAACAGAGACCTCACCAGCTATAGGATTTTTGTATAGAATACTTTTGTATTCCTAGTCTGACCTACATTGGCCATGCTACAGACACTGGCTTTTCCTCTACATCCAGTCTGCGCTTTCTGCCCTTGGCGAACATATGTTAAACTGATTTCTTAGTCAAGTATGAGACTGGATCGCTGTATTGCTTCATTCCAATGTTCAAGTGTTAAGGGCTCCAGTAGAGGTTCATGTCTCACAGGTGACTGAGCAGACCCCACCTCCCACCCTCATCACCCCCAAATTGTCCCCTTTTAGCTCCTGGTATAGTGTGAAGAGTCCTGGAAACAGAAGCCATCTCATGATGACATATGATAATTTATTAAACCTTTCAAGTCTCTCTTTCCTTGTAAGAAGTGGGCAGGGAAAGACCTATGAGCAGACTACATAATAGAATCTAGCCTATTCTGTGGTACCAAGCGCATGTCTGTGAGCACCACTTCCTTGCTCTTCTCTTCTTGCTTAAGGTTTCTCTATTCCATCATGAGAGATAGGACAAGTCTGATGGCTTTAAGTTCCCAATGAGTTAGAAATCACCCATGTTCAATTCTTTATACAAAACATTCTAAAATGAAGCTAAAGCTGGGGCCTGCTCAGTAGATAAAGGAACGTGTCACCAAGCCTGAGGATCCGAGTTCAATCCCTAGGACCTACATGGTATAAGGGCAGAACTGACTCCAGCAAGTTTTCCTTGGACTTCCACACATACAACATGGCATGCACCCTTACACACACACATGCACATACACACACAATAAATAAATAAAAATGTTTTTAAAAGATTCCATTTCTAAAAAATAAAACAAAACAAAGAAAAATGAAGCTCCCAGAGACGGAAGAGGAAAAAGTGTAACTATGAAGACACAAAAATAGAGTCAGGAAAATAAATGTTGCCTTGAAAATGAAATCCACAATGTCACCCAGTGCTAGTTCTCAAACACCCAAATTAGGCAAAAATAGATTAGGATTGTAGACTCTAGTCACATATACTGAAGTCTAACAACCACATGAAGTATTCTTAAAGGTCAAAATCATCAAAGGCAACCAGGACAGGTTCTGGGAGCCTTGAGATCAGGCCCAGACCCTCCATATCCCGCAGGAACAGCATTGCACCCATGCTTAGGACCATGAAGGCGGACATCAGACAAACAGACTCAGATTCCTTTCTGCCACCAAAACCATTAGAACACGGGTTGCCTGATCTCTAAAAGCCTTCCTTCCCTCATCAGTAAATAGGAGCAAGTAATGATTTTAAAAAGCATCCTTGAATTGGCAAATAAAAGAATAAATACAGAAATTTAGAATGATGCCTGAAAATTTGGTCCTCTAAAGCTGGGGATCGCTATTAATTGCCTGTGTGACCTCAGAAAGGCATTTCCTCTCTGGCCATCAGTTTTCTCAACTAGAAGCAAACCAGTGGGGAACTGGAAGACAGATAACCTCCTGGGCTCCTGGGCCCTTCCAAAACAAAGATTCCTCTGCTCTCTGGAGGGGCCAGGCCTCATGAATTCAGAGTCACAGCCACAGCTGTCTCAGTCATGCAAAAGGACAGGACAGAATGGTAAAAGAATCCGTGAGAGAGAAAAGATTCTACCCTGACTAGACTGGAAAGCGAGACTCTCAAGATCATTTTGGGGCAAAAAAAAAAAAGACTTTCTCTTTTTTTTTCCAGGTCAAGAAAGTAGGATACCAAGCTGAGTGCTGTCTCCAGGGACTTCCACAGGATCAGGTATCAATCCAGAATGCCATGTTAACCAACGTAAGTGTGAAGGAGTTGGAACCCTGGGGATTAAATTTCTGCTGAAATGCACATGGTTTTAGAGGGGAGGGGAAGAAATGAGCTCTTGACCCTGGGAATGCAAAGCCTTCAGGAAAATGTTTCTAGGCCTGATAGGGAAGGTATCAGATGCCACTGGCCATTCACAGCTCCCATCCCATCGTATTGTAGGGCAGCAGGCGATCACACCTGGCTGGGCAGGCCTAGGCTGGGGGAGGAGAAGAGAGACACCTGTCTTAGCTTGTCTCACATATACATGCACACATTCCTAGGCCTGGGAACTTTTTTCCCCCACAAAGACATGTTTTATGACTACGCTTGCATTTTTATGACTGAACAATCTCACATTCGTCTGAGAGGAAGTAGAGGCTAAGTGGCCCAGGAGATGTGACACCAGCCAGCTCAGTCCCATTGGAGCTCACCTTAACCACTCACCCTGCCACAAGGGCTGAACTTCTCCCTCTGCAAAGGAGATCTGAGAATAAGCCCTGCTAGTCACCTGCTGTGAAAGTATCAGGTATAAATTGTGGCAAAGAATATCTGGCTCTGGAAAGCCTGGTGGTTAGGCCAGAGCATTATTTGTCTTCTCTGAGCCTGCTGTGAAGGGTGCATTACCTTCCTCCTGTCATGTACAATATAGAAAGTTCCTTTAAAGAGTATTACACATGCAATGTTAATATACTCATCAACAATGATCCACGATTCATTCATAGTCAAATATCTGCTGGTTTAAGGTCGTGTGTGTGTGTGTGTGTGTGTGTGTGTGTGTATGTATGTATGTGTATGTAAAGAATCTTTGCACAAGACAAGGAGGTATGAACAAGTGCAGTGCAGTTATTACCATCACCTAAATGTCCTTTGTTCGTGGTCGGGGAAGAAGGTGAGTAACTAAACAATAGCTCAGGTCAGTGAAAGGAAATGTACCAGGCAAACCCAGGACTTAGCATCATTGACAGTCGGACCAGAAAGCACCATGGAGGTGTGACCCATGGTGATTGGGAAGACTGCGAAGGATTCAAGGGCCATCTGGGTCCTCAGTGGAGAGAATGAAGAACAGAGCATCAGCACTGAACTGGACAAGGTCCCATCCTCACCTTGTTTTCCTGAGTGGATGTGTGAACAGAGGCCAGTGAGGTTCCTGGGAAGCTGATACTGTAACTAACGCGCCCTCACTGTCACAGGACAAGGACTCCACACACTTTCCCGCACATCTTTTCCAATCACAGAGGGCTGCATGGTGGTGGTGATGGTTCCCTTTGTTGGGAATAAGGATGCCCAAAAAGCCTCACCCCACTATGACAGCAGGAATTTCTGAAGGAAAAGTACAAGTGTGGAAGGAGGAAAAGAAGGACTGTGTGGATCCTGGGTAAGAAGAAGGCAAACCTATTGCTCCTTCCACCCTTGGCTAAGATGGGAGCTTTATTCTCCATCTAGATTAGACAAAGAAGCTCTGAAAACAGAAATACTAGGCATGAACCACAGTGAAGAAGAGCCTAGAAGAAAGTGGCACCCTGCCTCAGCCCAGATAACTCCTCAAAAAGGGGCAGCCATTTTCTTTCACAAATTTCTTATTACTTTCAGATCCCAAGCTATACAGCAAAGAGCTCCCCTGTAAGGAACAAGAGAGTCTGAAAGAAGAGTTTTAAAAAGTAGCTATAGATATTGTTTGATTCCTAATATGTAGTACAGATGAGCGTCCCACAGGAAAGCCAGCCAGCCACACACACACAGCTTCCAATTAGCCTCAGAGAGATTCATCCTTTGTATGTCTGAGCTCTAAGGAAAGTCTGTCTCCTAAGAGACAGACCCCCTCCCCCGAAGATATATGCATATGCAGAAGAAAAATAAACATGTTTAATGTAACAGATCTAATCAGGATGGGACTTAATTAAGAACTATGCAGCAAGAGTAGAATATTGTTTAAAGAAGAAAAGCCAGAAAGATGTTCTGGGAGTTTGAAAACATGTTCGTAGCATTTTTTTCCATTGAAAGGATTAAAAGAGAAAGCTGAGAAATAATAAGGAGGCAGAATCCAGTGAGCTCAGTAGGTAAACCCATCTGCTGCCGAGTGTGACATCCTCAATTTGATCCCTAAGACCCACAAGGAGGAAAGAGAGAACTGACACCCACAAATTGTATTCTGACCTACACACACACACACACACACACACACACATGAGTACAGGCAAGCGATGGTCTCCAGCTATGGCAGGCTCGGCTCTTTCCATCTCAGTAGGTCCCTAAGAAACATCTGCCACACTGAATTGCTCCAAAATGAGGCTCAGTCCCAGAGCTCTGGGGTGAGGAGGAAAAGAACCCAGAAGAAGACACATTGCAGAAGGAATCGTTGGAAAGCAGAGCTTCAGGAGGTGGCAAAAGGGCCCGGTCAGCTGTCTTAACACTGCAGACAGGAAAACGGAAGATAAGAAGGAAAAAGGAGAAGAAAAGAAGGAAGGGAAAGAAGGAGGGAAGGAGGGAGGGAGAGAGAAGAAGAGAAAAGAAAGGCACGTAAAGCGAAGCAACTGGGAACAGGGCTGTCTCGCTGTGTACATTGAACCAAAGCCAAGAGAGAACAGAAAAGGCCTCTGCCAGACAATCCACCCATTTAAACCTGATCTGCCAAACCAAGGATCCTTCTCTCCAGTTCCAATTAACAGCCACCCTCCCAGCACCAGACATGCTGAATCACCCTCCAGTGCCACGGTGATGGCTCATAAAGCTTTGTGCTCATCTAATCCTCTCACAGCCTGGGGCAGCATTAGTGTCACAGTAGCGAATTCACTCCCAAATTGGAGCTTTATTATGTCACTGTACAAAAAGTCAGTAGGGTTCTTAAAGGGACTGCAAACCATCTGTTAACCCTTCCCAACCTCAGCCTGCACAGCAGGCAGGAGAGAATCAGACCTTCCGTGGAGGAAATACCGAAGTACCTGTGATATACCAGCCCTCTGCAGTTTCAGACACCAGTGAATACAGTGGTCTAGCAGTGTCTGCAGAGGACCTGCTCCAGGACTTCCTGTGAACCCCTAAATGCAAGGATGTCCAAGTCTTTTATATAAATGGTTCAGTGTTTACATAGAACCTATATACCAAGCCATCTCCAGAGAACACATAAAAGTCCACACAATGTAAGTGCTCTATAAATAGTTGTTAAACTGTATCATCCAGGAAGCCATGACAAGAAAAAAAAGTCCGTATATGTTCAATTCAAGAACAGCTTTCTTCCGCAAGAATTTTTCAGCCCTTGATTGGTTTCAGCTGCAGATGGAGACCTGGCAGATTCAGAAGGCAGCCTACACAGAGTCACCCACCGCACAGGTACAGTATGAAATGCAGCCAAGCTACTCTGAGAAATTTCCTATTCAAGATCCTAGCTCTGGGCTTCAGAGATGGCTCGGGGAATAAAAGCGCATCTCCAAAATCCACTTTTAAAACAAAGGTTGGAGAGGGAGAGAACAGACAGGAGGGGCACTGGCTTGCTGCCAGCCTAGCCAGAAAATGGCGAGCTCCAGGTTCAGTGAGAAACTGTCTCCAGGGAATAGACAGAGAGTAGTACAGAACGACACCCAGTGTCTTCCTTTGGCCTCCATTCTCACTCATGTGAGCATACACCTTCATACACATGTATACACACATGCACATAACACACACACACACACACACACACAGAGCTCTACCACTTTTCCAGCTGGGTAATCTTGGGAATATTCCTTCATAGCCTAAAGCATAGCCAAGGTCCCACGACCCTACTCCTGCATAAGAATTTCTGCACTTGCAGACCAGGCAGGCGAGCATGCGCAGCACTATGTGCATAGGGACGGGGCAGTGACATCCACATCTACTTGTTTCTCAGCTCCTTGGCTATTTGGTTCGTTTCAGCCCTGTTTCCTTTTGTTCCTTGAGCAAAATTTTCCTGGAAAAGAGGAACAAGACACTAACCTCTAGATATAAAATTCAGCTTCCCTCCATAAGAATACGACGTACTCAGGGAGCTTAGATGAACTCAGAACTCTTTGCCAAGCTAAACACGTCTGATTTTAATGGTACTCGATCATGGCAACCTCTGTAAGAGAGAGTCAGCAAAATTATAAAAAGGGGAGGGGGGACTGAAAAAATGAACTGGAAAAATATATTCCCAAGCTTCATCATCCTCATAACTTCCCCTGGAAACAGGAGGCAAACACTCTACAGTAAAAGTTGGTTTTCTAGATGGAGAAATATAGGGTAACTTTTCCTGAGGAAACGTGAACAGATGGGACACTGGGAGCGGGAACAAACCAGAGGAAAATTCCATCCAAGTCTAGTTCGGTGAACAATAAATCTACAGGGGTCGCTTACAGGAGCTGGACCACTCAAACCCAGCAGCTTCAGTGGAAAGCCCACCACAGCATGGGCAAGGGCTCATGAAAGCTACACCCCCCAGGTCCCCTGCACAACCCACAGTCAGCTGCGCCAGACATCTCATATCCCAGCAACTGTTTACTGCTTATAACCTTGGGACAGGACCTTATGAATCCCAAGTTTCCTGAGTTTTGTAAGTTTCATTGGCTTCCTGAGTCTCTTGAGCCTCCCTCCTCACTACAGGAAGGAATGCTTCAATCCAGAGGGAACAGCTCTGCCACAACTATTTAATCTTAAAGTGAGAAGCTGGGCAAGTGCAAATCTACACTCCATACAGTATCTTCGTGCAGTCTGAAGCAACAAGGACACTAAATCATCCAGCCTATGCCAGTCAAGTGAATTCCTGACAGTGTAGCTCAATAAAGAGAGTCAGTGAGTTATTGCAAAGTGTGTGGAGTGGGTCAGAGACATGAAAGAGAAAGGCCTCTTTGTCCATTTCTAACGCAATCTTTTTAGATAACAAAATATCTTCTTTTTCCAAAAGCAAGAAGAAAGCTCTCCTGCTGAGATGTCAGGGAACGCACGAAAAGTCTCTCCAGAGTCACTAGCAGCTATAGCAGACATGCAGTAAGACTAAGGAAGAATGGATGGCCCTGGGCCCAGGAGTGTGCAGTGGAGTTCCCATGCAGCACCTGCAGAGTGAGGCATTAAGGGTTAGTACTGTTAACCATTAAGAGCTAGCTCTTACTGAGATCATGCAGAATGCACACCCATAGCTGTCTCATCTCCTCCTCCCTGTCATCCTGTAAGTGTAACACTGTTCCTACACCCATGTTTGAGACTCAGAAGTATATCCAAGGATACAGAGTTTGTAAAACAGAACCTCCAATTCAAACCCAGATTGATTTGTTTCAAAGCTGTAATTTTAATGATCTCTGTATTTTATGTATGAAATCTGAACAACTGCATATCAAGAGATGATTTAAGTAAAACATATATCCCCAGGTAGACTTGAATAGGACCCAGAATATCTTGGGCCCTAGGAAAAGAAAAAGAACATTATGGAACCTAAGAAGGAATAAAGAGGATGCCTACAAGGCCAGGGAAAGCCTAATTCCTTTGTCATACTTCACAAGTGGTTTCTTATGCTCTTGCAGGAGATAATAGAACCTCATTATATTATTTATGGTTATATTTACATCTCTATGACAAGGTAACTGTATATTTAATATAAATTCAACCCATCTTAATAAACCTTTTTATGATGTTACCTTAAAGTCATAAGTTAAAGAATTATAGGTATAATGAATTATAAAGCCTTTCAGGGTTCTCCTCTATAATTATAATAACTCGTTGCCATAGCTCAAAAAAATAAAACAGACTCTGAAGGACTCATTAAATACACAATGTAATGTCAGACCTACCTTCTACTCTCAATTGCCCTAGAACAAATAGCAACAAAAGTCTTGAGAAGCAAGTAGAGTTTTGGAGCCAAGGTTGGTTTGCACGTGAGCAGGAACACTTGAGCAAAAACTCTAACTCATATTAGTACATTCTTGCCAAACAGTGAAATAGGCCTCCTTCATATATACTTCAGAGATCTGGAGAGATAGGCAAAGCCAAGGACTTCTGACAAGATGCTGGAGCCATCCTAAACTGGTAGAAAAACTACATGGTAACCCTTAGGACCATCTCAAGACTCAGTGGCAACTAAGAGAACTCTGAGGAGCAGTCATCCAGGCACCTGCACAGTTTTATGGGGTCTAGCTCCCGTTCTACCAGGTTACTACTACGGATGCCAAGAAAAATCTACTCCTGCCCCAGAACTCACTTCACATTTCTACAAATTACAAGCAAATTATGAGAATCTCTATTTTCCCAGTCACCCAATTAAGGAAGGCTTTAGTCATATATAAGAACTAAAAACCATAATGGCAGTTTTGTGACCTCTTTAAAGAATTTCTGTAGCTCCCCCAAAGGACCTAATTCACAGTCCTAAAGGGGAGGGGGACATGCAATCTGTGACAGTTTGTGTCAAGCTGCTGGTCATTGAATTTCAGTAGAGTGTCCACTCGCCAACAGTTTTCTAGGAAAGGAAGTGGGGGGAGGGGCGGGGGGTTGTGCACTCTGGAGTCAGGTTCCTGGCTCCCTGGAATGGCTTACTTTAACAGCTAAGGTCCCAGAAAACAAACCTGCTACCATCCCCGCTAGGCATCTTTATGCTGATTAATCCCAGCAGCTGGATCCTAACAGCTGGAAAACATTCCTTACTCCTATGATCTGGCCAAGCACTTAATGTCTGTACAATTCACGTAATATTTAATATACTGTATTGAATTAGTGGTGATATTTTAAGTGCATTATTCTTGTTTTCCTTTCACAACTCTAGAGGTTAGGAGATGGCTCAGTGGGTAAAGTGCTTGCGGCCCAAACAGAGCACCTGAGTTTGGATGCCCAGACCCCATGTCAAAAGCATGTGTCTGTAATTCTAGCATTGGGTGGAAGGGGACAGAGAGGCAAATCTCCAGAACCACTTTAGCCAATCAGAGAGCTCCAAATCAAGTAAAGAATCTGTCTTTAAAAATCAAACTCGAATGTGAGAGAGAAAGCCACTTGACATTGACCTCTGGCCTCCACATAGGTACATCGTTCACTTTCACATACACAACAGGTATAACATACACATACACCATACCCAAATGCATATACATGGGATTTGAGAGAATGCTCAGTGGATAAGGAGCTTGCCATGCAAGCTCGAAGACTGGAGTTAGGTTCTCCAGAATCCACATAAAGTTAGACAGGCATGGTAAGTGCCTATCATTCCAGTATTTGGGAGGCAGAAACAAAGGATCACTAGGACAAGTTGGCTGGCCAGACTAGCTGGAATTGGTGGTGAGCTCTGGGCTTGGCAAGAGACCCTGCCTGAATAAATAGAGTGTGAATAAAGGAGATGTCAATTTCAGGCCTACACACAGGTACATAAGTGCACACTCCCTATGCACACCAAACACACACACACACACACACACATACACACACATCTTCAAACACACACATGCACTCACACCACACATACATATATACAAGTATAAATCTCCCTCCACACATACACATATGCATGAATACCACACATGTCAAAAACACATGCGCTCACCCACACACATGTATACAAGTGTGAACCCACCTTCACAAAAAAAATAAATTAAATAACTAATTTAAAATTTTAATCTATTTGAGGACCAGAGGTATATGCTGCCTTCAAATGCACCCAGCAGTAAGCAGGGTGTCCAGATACTCCACAAACATTGGTTGAGTGATTGCCCAACATGACAATTCTCAGCTTCTCGAGAGTGAGGTTGGTCTAGAGTTGGGAATCTGGAGACCTTGTAATGATCTGTGATGAAGAGGATCACTAGCAGAAGTAAAGTGTCCTTGTTTGATAAGAGAATGCCTAGTCTTCTATCTGACAGACATTGAACCTGTGCAGCACTCAGGGTGAATTCCTCCTGGGAAGGATGCAGCCAGCACAAGCACAGCAGAACAATCTCCCTTCCTGGTGAGCTCCAGGTCTTATTCACAATGACATCATTATACAGCACAAGCTACTTATATATGTATTTATTTGCCTCAACTGTGAACATGTTGACAGGAGTAACTGTTCATTCTGGATCTATTTCTCTTGAATAGTATATGTGACTGCTCTAGCTTCATTCTGTTGCTGTGATAAAAACATCCTGATATAAAGCGGCTGTGGGGAAGAGCAGGGCTATTCAGGTTATGAGTCCAGGTGGTACTCCACCATAGAGGGAGAGTCACAGTGGAAGGTAAAGCACTACATCCACAGTCACATAGAGAATAAGCACATGGATCTTCACTTGTTATTCTGCATACTGTTACCACTGACCAAGAACTCATCTCCATCAAAGAAATTGTTACCACTGACCAAGAACTCATCTCCATCAAAGAAATGCAGTGGGAGCCATGGATCAGGCAGATTCATGCTTAGCTGATTTTCTTCTAAAACCCAGGCCCACCTGCCTAGGAAATCATGCTACCCTCAGTGGGCTGGGCCTTCCTACATCAATTAACAACCAAGATAGGCTCCCACAAACATCTACACAGGCCAAACTCATCTAGGCAATTCATCTTCCAAGAATAATTCTATATTGTCGAGGTTGACAGTTAAAGCTGATCAGGACTGTTACTTACAATTTAGACATGGCACATGCAAAATATCTAATTTTTGCTTACATCTTGGCCCATTTTATCTCACAAAAATAGTGAGCCCTGTCTCCTGTCTGTTAGAAGCCAGGTCCCTAGAACCACTCGAACATTTTTAGCCTTTTAGCATTGATGCAGGTAACACCTGACCAAGAAATTCCTTTTATTTGCAACCTTTGTGCCCATATTTTATCTGGCAAATTTTCTTTGGTTCTGACCCTAATTTGCTGGCTCATCTAGCACCTAACCACTGGCTGTTCTTACCACCCAAGAGCCTCTTGTGGCTCATGTTTATGAATATCCTGGTTCTTTAACTCATCGACTGATGTTTGGTGAAGCTATTCACCCATCTGCTAGCATGAACTTG
Organism: Eospalax fontanierii; assembly: GCA_035773235.1. Lineage (NCBI taxonomy): Eukaryota > Metazoa > Chordata > Mammalia > Rodentia > Spalacidae > Eospalax > Eospalax fontanierii. The sequence continues at coordinate 51,789,798 of CM069542.1, read as the reverse complement.
TATCCAGTCCTAAGCTCTGTCCTTTGCACATAGTACAGCCTGACAGAATAAGGATCTAGTTCTTCCCAAACACTGAACATCCCAGAAGCATGAAGATGGAAGTTCTTCACCATCATATAATGCAGTTGATGTTGTCCAACTGAAGTTTGCAGTGCTGGAAAGATGCTACCATACGTGGCCATTGAATTCCTGAAAGGACAGGTGCAATTGATGGATTGTTTTTCATTTTGTTCAAGTTTAATTAATTTAAATTTAGGTTGTCCTAAACGTAGGCATCTATAAATGAAAGTGCAGAGGAGACACAGCTACAAAGGAGACAGAATGGAAGGGGCTCCATCCTAACCTGAACCAGATACTGTATGAGTGCAGGGGAAGGTGAAACTAATTTGCTTCCAGGGGTTTCAAAAACGCAGCATGGAATTGAAATGGCAGTTTAGAGGACAAATAAGATTTCACCAGACAGAGAAAACATTATGAATAACTGCTCTACAGGAAAGATGTTATTAAAATCTTAGGGATTCCAGAGCACAGATGAGGGAGGAAGCTAGAAAGATTGGTTTGAGCCAGTGATGTCCAGAAACATGGTTATAAATAGGGTTGACACAAGCCATGTGTGACTACTTCTATCTAAATACTCATCGGCTGTACCAGGTTATTGAAGAAATGTAATAGCCACCTGTGACTAAGGGCTGCCATACTGGATAGCATAAAAACATTCCTGTCATTGAGAAACTGCTAGCAGACTGTCCTGCTTGAGTTTCATTGTTTATACCATTTTTCTTTTGTCAGTAAATTCTGCTCTTTTGCAGGTTCATATAATCATTCATATTCGTGTTCAATGTGTTCTGGTCCCTCCTACCCTTTCCTACCAGTGCCACCATCCTCCCTGTGAATCTCTGTCCCATAGTTACTAGTTTCCGGTTAGTTTTGTGTCCCCAGAGTTTAATTCTGGTAGTCTGTGTGATCCTGAGTCCAACCATGCAAGCCTGATGGACTCACCAGTGGACACAGAACTGGAGGCTCTGCTCCCCAGTCTCCCAGAACCTGTTGGTGGCCAATAGGGCAGCAGCACGTGGTAGGGCTCTGTAGGTCCCTCCACCCTTCCATAACTGACTGTTAGGAGGACCCCGCCTTCTGTGGACTCAGTGCCCGTGTACACAGCTATTGTGAGTTCACGATCGCATGGCCATGCCCTGTCCCTGTTCTGCAGCTCTTGCTCTCGTTCTTACTCCTCTTCCCTCAGTGTTCTCTGAGCCTTAAGGAGGTTGTGTCAATGTCTTCTCTAGGGCGGAGCCCTGAAAAGCCTCTACTGGGTAGAGGGGAAGATTAGGAAGTACAAAGCATTGAAGTTGTCACTAGGCCAGTTAGTATTTGATGGAGGAGAATGAGTCCAATGGTCACCTGATCATTCTCAGTCAGTCGTTCCTTTCTAGTTGATCTCATTGGACCTGGGGCTGAGCACCACAAGAAAACTGCATCAATTCCATATGATTTGAACAGAAAATCCTAATCCATGAAATAGACACACAGGAGAAAGAATCAAAGATCATAAAAAGGAAGAATGATAAAGACACAAATGCACCCATTATTTAAACTAGAGTTGGAGAAGGACAATAGTTAGACATGAAGTTTCAGGAGGTGGAAAGGAATTCTTCCAAATGTCTTTCTGTTCTTTTCTCCCTTTGACTTGGAAAAGGCTTCATTCACACTGACCCCAACCTTCTGTGGGGCTTTATGAAGGCCAGAAATCTTCTGTGAAAAGCATTGACTTGCAAAGACACACAATGTTCTCTAACTAAACACACCCTTGCTCCAGAATAGGGCTGTCGTTCTTAAACTCTCCTTTGTTTATTTTTCAGAGAAGATAAGCCCAATGACGTAGAACCTCATGAACCCACATCCCCTCTCTCCTCTTCCTTCAGAGTTCAAAAAAACAGCCCTAAACAGTTAACTTCCGCTTTCTTTCCTCTAATGCCTGATCATAAGCCTTGGTGGCAGTCCTCAAGAAGCCCGTGTTCTTTTGGTGTTTCCATGAAGTCAGGTTTATTTCCCCACGATCATTAAAATGTTGTGTACCCTTTACCTGAATGTTGATGCTAGGTAGAGCTGTTTTCCTGACCCTACATGATCTGTGACATAGCCCTGCTCGGACGGCTAATGGAATTCCTGTTTCTGTTCTTGGTTGTTTCAGAATGTTTTCTGGTCATGGGTTACATTAGCCAGAGTTCTCTAGAGGAACAGAACTGATAAAATGGATATATACTAAAAGAGAGTGTATTAGATTTGCTCACACAATACAGAGTCATCCAAAAAGAGGTGCCTCAAAAAGTGGCTAAGAACTCCACAGCTACTTGCTCAGTCCATCGTGAGACTGGGTGCCTCAGCAGTCCCAATCTGGTACTGGAGACCTAGAGGATTCTGGGATGATCACTGGTCTTCCGTTGATATTGAAAGTCTGCAAAGGCTGTTCTAGTAACAGAACCAGCAGGGCCTCAGTCCATATTGGAAGCCCAAAGAAGCTGGTTCTAATGCTAGGAGATGCGTGGGCAGCAGCAGATCATGAAGACAAAGGAAGCAGAAAGCAAAGGTTTTCTTCTATGTCCCTTTATCCAGGCCACTACCAGAAGGTGTTGCCTACATTTAGGGTGGGTCTTTCCACATAAATTAAGGCAGTCAAGATAGTTTCCCCCAGACAGGCCAATTCAGTGTTGACAGTCCCCACTGAGACTCTCTGCAGATCATCCTAGATTGTGTCGAGCTGACAAAGTCGACCATGGCATGGGTTCAATACACGGGAAGCCTGTGAACTTTCAGTCTTGGGATTTTTTTCTGTCTACCTGTAGTTACATTATCCATTATCTGTGTTATCTTTTTAAACTATAAAATACATTGCTATTTTTAGCTCCAAGTTTTTCATATATACATATATATGTGTATGTACAAATGCAATAAAATAACAAAATAATTTTGTCTTCTTTTCCAAAAATGTCTTTAGTTTTTCAAATATTTCTAAGTTTACTTAAAAGTATTTTTTAACAAAAATATTCATTCTAAAGTAAAATACTTTTATTTTTAGTATTGTATTTATTATTTTTATTTTATGTATATGAGTGTAGTACCTGAATGTATGGAGGTGCACCCATGTCATGCAATGCCCAGAGAGGTCAGAAGAGAACATCAGAGTCCCTGGAACTAGAGTTACAGGTGGTTGTTAACCACCATGTGGGTGCTGGGAATTGAACCTGGCAAGAGTAGCCATGGCTCTGAACCACTGAACCATCTCTCCATCCCCCCAAAAATATTCTAAATATCCTCTTCTGGTATGATAGAATATATTATTGGATTAAAGGGGGATCTGAAACACTTTTTCAATCAGAGTTGCACTGTCTACTTCTAACAGTGAAAAAAGATAAAGGTGACATTAAATCCCTGAAAAGAATGAACAGGGAGCTGGGGAGATGGCTCAGTGGTTAAGAGCACTGATTGTTCTTGTGAAAGACCAGGGTTCAATTCCTAGTACCCACATGGCAGCTAACAACCAACTGTAATTCCAGTTCCAGGGGATCCGACACCTTCTTCTGTCCTCTCTGGGTATTGTGCAGTACAAATGCACTTCCACACATGAATGTAGACATAACACTCATACACGTAAAATAAAAACAAATTTTTTAAGAAGAAAAGAACAACTCTAAGGAAACTGAGAAAAACTGTGCATGGGAAATGAAAATGTGGCAAAGGTTCTATTTCCCTTGTGGATGTTAATTTACTAGTGTGTCTTGTGCAACGTTAGTGAGTCTGACGTTTCATTCCAAGACTCAGTGATGGGATGGAGAAGAGAAGCAGTTCCAAGACTTTACAGTTGACATTGTCTAGAGGAAAAGCTGCTTGCATGATCCTGCCACTTCTCCAAAATAATGATTAATCTGCAGTCTGCAAACATGGAAACTCAGCTAGCCTTTCCTCTGCAGACCTGCTCTATTCCTTACAACAAAATGAGACCGTAGAAATGGGTCAACTTGCTGCCTTGCTTGAATCTGTCAGACCATCAGCACCAACTGATGATCAAAGGAGGTGCTTTATAGAAATGCTTGGCAGCCAACCTAAGTAGCACTGGACTAATCCTGACTATTGAATAACTTTTAAACATTTCATGTTTTATCCTAGACCAACTATGCTGCCATTCACACTGATGCTTAAGACTGCTGCTTCCTTAGCAGAAATCAAGGAAGTGACCCTAAACTCTACTAGCGGTCCCATTCAATACCACACGCCTGCTGGGATGAAAGATGTCCATTTTATGTTGAGAAGGTTTACATTTGTGTGTTTGGCAGACATTTTCTTTAAAACAAACAAAGTGAGTCTCTAACTTAAAGAGAAATGACCACCAATATTCCTTAGGAATACCTTTTCTTGTGAGATTACTGATTAGTGAATGTGATTTTTTAATGAAAGCAATCTGCAATTCAAAGGTTCTCATGACTCAATGAACTAATATAGCCTGACAATCAATGCAGGAAATTTTTTAAATCATGTATGAATCAAGATGTATTTGAAATGCACAAGAGATCAGTAGACTTGAATTTCATGGAATACAAAAATTCACTGATATGGTTTCACATTCCTCCTTGCTTTAACCCTTATAAGCTACACTAATGAACTTTGATGAGGTATCAAAGGACAGTAGCCATCATCTGTAAAAGTTATTCAAATACTTCCTTTCCATCCACATATCTATGTGAAGCTTTTATCGAACATCCTTCAACAAAAACATTACATTGCAAGAGCAGATAAGATAAAGCCAGTGACTTCTATTAAACCATACATGAAAGAAACTTGCGAAAGCGGGAAATTTACACTTTAATTAAATACTGCAGTTTGGAAAATTCAATCCTCCTTATTAAAATATGTTTTGTTTTCCAATGGCCTAGAAATAAACTGTAATGACAGAATGCTTACATTTGTACAACTGTGAGTTCAATCCCAACACCATACACATAAAAGCAATGTACAACGTGTTTTATATTGTGCCTATGACATGAAATAAAACTTCCTGCATTTTAATTGTTGCCTTTAGTGAATGTCAACAAATGTAGCCACATAAACAAAGTTACTTATCATCCCTCAACTTTTTTATGACGTAAAAGGACCAGAGACCAACACCTTTGAGAACCATCACTGATGGTCATTCAAGTGTCTTTTTAATATTTTATTTTATTTCTACGTGTGTGTGTGTGTGTGTGTGTGTGTGTATGCATATACATGTGCGCAGGTGCCCTTGGAAACCAGAAAAAGGTGTCGCATCTCCTGGGGCTAGAGTTACAAGCAATTGTGAGCTACTCAGCAACAGTGCTGAGAACTCGTCTCTGGTCCTATGCAAGAGCAGAGAGTGCCCTTAACTGCTGAACCATCTCTCCACATGAATCACACATGTCTCTTAAACTGACTATATCCTAGTCCCCATGAAAAGAAAAAGAAGAAAACAATTCTTTGCCTTTTAACTTTCTTCCCAGATTCTCAAAGACATATCCACCACCAGCCATCCTGGTTTCGTTATCCCTTCCCCTCTCTCCATAGACATAAATATACCATCACTGAAGCTGTGATTGTGACGGAAAGGACAGAAAGGAAAGGGTGCAAGTAGCCGTTATCACCTCTGTCCCAAGTATCGGGTTATTAGAATTCCTCCCAACATTTTTCCTTCTATAAGCAAAACAGCTGCTTTCTTTGTGGCTGCCCCTACTGTAGGGAGGCTGTGTGGTTTGTGGAAAGACTAGAAGTTCAGATCCTGGCTCTACTCTTCACTCTGGGTAACTATGGAGGAGCCATCCAGCTCCATAGAATGTACAGAGAATAAAAAGATCAATTGATGGCTGGGTTTTCACAAAGCATATGTATTATTCAGCGCTCAGGAGACACTCAACCAATTTTAGTTCCCCTTCTTCCTTCTCCCGCTAACTTTGTTTTTAAATCCTATGCCTGCTTCCTCCAGAGCTGAAAAAGTGAGAGGCCCTAGAGAAAGTGACTATGTGGTCTATGGAAGACCGTCTAGTCTTCTCATCCAGAAGGGAAATGATGAATCCTTTTTTTCCTTTAAGATTTTTTGTTTTACTGTATTTGCATTCTTTATGGGTATATGTGCACATGTGTGTGGGTGCCTATGGAAGTCAGAAGAAGGTATAGGATCCCTTTAAGCTGGAGGTCCAGGCAGTTGTAAGCCACCCAACATGGGTGCTGGGATCTGAATTCTCACTCATGATTGATCTACTCCCCATTTCTCCATCCCCAAGATGATGAAGTCGCTGCTGTTCCTTCCTCATCTGCAGCTTCTAGATAAGGAAGCCTGGGACAAGAGAAGCTCTTTCCCTATGCTGTGTGCCCAACAAACTCCAAGAAATACTGCGTTTGTGGAGGGAAAGGTCTTGAAAGTGTTTGTTCGGGAGATTATCGCCCTAAGCCTTTGCACTGTGGGAAAAGTCTGTGTGTGTGTGTGTGTGTGCGTGCGCGTGCGTGCGTGCGTGTGTTTCATCCTGATAAAGTATTGTTATGCTTCAAGACCCCATCAGCCTTAGGCCCAGCGTTAGCTGATTCCCTGCTGAACAAAATGAGACATTTCTTAAGCAGGCATACAGTGACACTGCAGACCTACAGATGATACACTGCTATAACATACATGCATACAGATACACTGCTATAACATACATGCATACAGATACACTGCTATACAGATACACTGCTATACAGATACACTGCTATAACATACATGCATACAGATACACTGCTATAACATACATGCATACAGATACACTGCTATAACATACATGCATACAGATACACTGCTATAACATACATGCATACAGATACACTGCTATAACATACATGCATACAGATACACTGCTATACAGATACACTGCTATAACATACATGCATACAGATACACTGCTATACAGATACACTGCTATAACATACATGCATACAGATACACTGCTATACAGATACACTGCTATACAGATACACTGCTATAACATACATGCATACAGATACACTGCTATACAGATACACTGCTATAACATACATGCATACAGATACACTGCTATACAGATACACTGCTATAACATACATGCATACAGATACACTGCTATACAGATACACTGCTATACAGATACACTGCTATAACATACATGGGACAGGGAAGGAGTCTTGTACTAATAGCTTTGTCTTTACAAGGTGCGTAAGTGTCCAGCACCTTGGTGGGGACACGACCTCACTGACTGGACAGCAAGGAATTAATTGGAACTAGAGCTATGCTGGAGACAAGATTCCAAAGCCAGGCTATGCCATTGTAGCAATAAGTGGCTTTCCAAGGAGTCTGCTCCAAAGGTCTGAGTTCACAATTCCTTCTCCAAGAGCCCCTCAGGGAAAGAGGACATGTCTTGAGTGGCATTTTCCAACCCAAGATGATAGTATGGTCATCATGACCCTGGACTTCTCTGTCATACCTTGAGAAGACTGATCTTGTAACATTTGACATCTCAGCTGGGATGGTGATCAAAGTCTGGCAAAGATCTTTTATGCTTTATTGCCTCATTGATAAATCTGACGGTTGGACAAAACAAGTGAAATCTGAGATACCTCATACACTTGGAGCAAAGAAGAACTGAATTAGGAAACAGCTGCTTCTTTAAGCAAAGGGGTTCTAAACCTGAACTCCTTCAGTCCACTTTTCTGTGTGCATTCTTAACCACTGAGCCATCTCTCTAGCCCCCATCTATAACTCCAGCTCCAGGGGACCCAACGCCCTCTTATGACCTCTGCAGGCACTGCATTTACACACATGCAATCAATATACTCATAAACATAAAATGAAAATAATAAACAAAATATTTTAAAAGAGGAAATCTAATTATTTCAGTTGAATACAATGGAAAGTAATAAATTCATATAAATTGCAAGAATTACACTTTTATTAATAATGATTAATGATTAATACTGATCCTGTGATTTTGAAGCTATTATGTTTGTGACACATGTAAGTCAATTACTATTATTGGGAAGCAAGGTTTTCATTGAGAGGGATGGAGATAGGATTATGGAAGGAGAGGAGCAGGGAGAAATTCTTGGGTGGATTATGTGAATGGGATATTCGGTCATAAACTACACAATGAAATGTCAATGATAGACCATGTATAACATGATGGTCCTATAAGATTGTATCACCCACAACATTGTAGCGTCTCATCTTGTGCGTACACCACTGTTCACACTGATGAGATCACCTAGCAATACATTTCTCTATAACATTAAGCTATGCATGACTTTGTAAATATGAAGTGTGTGTGCACGTGTGTGTATGAGAGAGAGAGAGAGAGAGAAAGAGAGAGAGAGAGAGACTAAATGCTAAAATGCTATGCCTCACTAACAGGAACCAGAATTCCTCCATAAATGCTGATTCAATCATGAGAGGTGAAAAGCCTGACATATCCTGTGCCAGGAAGCAAGCAAGTGTTCAAAGACTGACAGAGGCAGATCAGAAAGACAGCAGTTGTCTTGAAGGGGCCTTCATTGTCCAGTCTTAGGACGGGTGATCAACATGCATATCATTGATAATATACTACAGCACCAAAAAATGCAGAAGCTTAATAATGATATCAAAAAAAAAAACAGAAAGAAAAGAATGGGAAGAAAAAGAAAAGAAGGTGTATTCTTGCTTAATCCCTGCTGCTGTGATAAAGCACCCTGACTAAAACCAACTTAAGGGAAAGAAGGGTTTGTTTGGCTTACAATTGAGGGCAGGAACTCAAGCAGCTGGACCAGGCACATCCACAGTCAAGAGTAGACACCCATGCTTCCTGCTTGGTCTTAGACTCAGCTGGTCTTCACTCTTACACAATTCAGAGCCTCATGCCTAGAGAATGGTGCTGCCCACAGGGACCTGGGTCTTCCTGCATCAATTAAGAATAAAGAAAATCCCCCCATAGACATGCCCATGAGCCATCCTGATCTACACACCTCCTCAGTTGAGCCTTTCTTATGAGGAGATTCTAAGTTGTGGCAAGTTAACATTTAAAACTAACCATTTCAAGAGGAGACTGGACCAATGGGAGGGGAGGGGAGAGGAGAGAAGGGAAGGGATGGGGAAGGGAGAGGAAAGGAGGGGTCGGAAGATTAGAGGCAACACACATACACACACACATACACACAATGCCAGGGTCATTTATATCCATACACTAGACCGGGCCAGAGCTTGCAGTCATCTGGGAATCTGTACCAATCTCTACAAATGCCCTGGAAGTTTCCTTCATAATTAGATCCCATATATGAAATTCTTTTCTGGTCATTCTTCTTTTTCCTATTAAAATAGTAGAGATTTAAGTTTGTCAAGGGTTCAAAGTTTTGCTTTATCTCTTTAACAACAGACATATGAGGAAAATTCTAGAATATTCTTTGTCATTTCTCTACATATGAAGCCGTATGAATCATGCATTCACCAATAATCTTAGTATTTGGATACTACTTATTTCTCATATTTAATGTGTATATGGATGGTTTAATAGGGATGAGACAGACAGCTATCAATAGCTTAGTGTCTAAATTATTTTAGTAGGGTTTTAAAAGAGCAGGGATTGTTGTTTCTGAGACTGGCTGCAGGTCCCTCTACTAACTTTACACTATAATTTGCAGCAATATGTTAATTTTCAAGCTTAGCAGACATGGCGACAACCAAACAGCACAAGGATTGCCATCTGCAGGTGAAGAATGCAGTGCCCTCCACTGTATTCACAACAACCTGAGACTTCTCAACTCTGACAACCGCCCTGATGTTGCAGAATTGCCGCCAGCATGCCTGATCTCTACCCACCAGGAGTTAGCACCCTCCATCCCAGTCAGAATGAAGACATTTGAAAATGTCTCCAGACATTACCAAATATTCCCTGGAAAGTGGAGGGAGGACAGAAACTCTGCTATCACCCAAACAGAGAACCACATTAGAACTAGGGAAATGCAATAAAAGTCCGTATCACCTCCAGTTCAGACCTTACAGCCAGCCCCACCTTCACCCTCACTGTCATGCAGACAGGTCACGGGCTATCACTGCATAACGCTGAGTTAGAGTAGAGATGTGGAACATGGTCCTGATTCTGCCCTGTCTTTTGATGTTAGGCTTCATGGCTTCCCTGAGCTCTGTAGTTTGCTAACCATAAAATGCATCAAGTCATCCCTACACCCTACCCTAGGTGGTTTGAACAACAAACTTTTATTTTTCACAGCTCTTCAGTACAGAAAGTCCAAAATCCCAAGGAACTGCTGAGTTTGGTTCCTGATGAGGAACCTTCTTCTGAGTACCTTCTCTGTCCTTATGTGGCCCAGAAGGAGAGCAAAAGCAAGCTGTCTGGTTTCTCTTCTTGTAAGGACACCATGAGGCCCCACCCTCATGACAATCTGAACCCAGTCACCTCCACACAGGGTCAGGAATGAAGTGTGTGGAGTGAGGCCATAACAAGGTGCAAGTGCTTTAGACACAGTAGACTAAGCGCTTGGAGCTTTTTTGTTGAACTCTCCAAATCACAGCATTTCTTCTCATTTTACAGCACAGGAAACTGAAGCCCATTGGAAGTCATACTCCCAAGCCTACAGCACTGGATGGTGGCAGCAGTAGGCTTGAAGTTCCAGTACCCAGTCGCTCTCTCAGCCAGTACTGTGCAGTACTGTGAGGCATGCATATCTGTAGACAGCAGCAGTCCTTATGTGAATCTTTACTATGCATAGATAGAAAATTTGTTGTGTTGCTTAGTATTTTCACATGTGCGCAGATATGTTACACAAAATACATGTTTTGTTCATGAAAATGGGTTGTCAATATTTTTATTTTATTTTATTTGTACTTATGTGTATGTGTTTATGCATGTATATACGTGTATGCACACATACATGCATGTGCCCTCAGAGACCAAAAGAGGGAGCTGGATCCCCCAGAAGCTGGAGCTGTAGGCCACTGTGAACTTCTGGGTATGGATGCTGGGTATCAAGCTCCACTCCACTGAGCCATCTCTCCAGTCCCTCTTGTCAGTATTTTATTTTGACAAATTCTGATGTGATATACTCATGATGAATCGTGATAGGTACATTGTTATTTAAAGATAAAAGTGTATGTGTATGTGTATATAAATATATATTCTTACAATTCTGGAATTTTTAAATATTTATTTAAGTAAATTTTTAAATAAATATTGTGATGCTTTAAACAATTTGAAGAACTTTTAGTCTAGAATACTCTAAGATACAGGATTTCCTGAGCCCAAATTTTATCATAGTCCATATATCATGCTGCAAATGCTTGGATTAAACTTGGGATGTTGCTGCTTTAATATGTTGCCATGCAATGATTAAAATGTTCATATATTTACACATGCACACAGAGCTGTCCTAATAGCCAATTTTGCACACAGAGCCAAAATACATCCAGTAATTGAGTAATAAATTGGCCCACGACACAAAGTGTGGTAATACTTCTGTTTTCTTTCCTTCTTAAGACCAATGCTGAGAAGGGAGGGGCATTACAAGGCGCAGAGGGTGGTGGTTTCCACAGTCACACAGAGGCTGGCTGTCAGGCACCTGTATTCTGATATCCCTGTGGGTATTCAGACTGACAGAGCCTGATGGGAAGGAAGCCACAACTCCTTTAGAGAGAGTGGCTGCCTAGGCTCTGACGTGGACTCACATTACCTCTCTGAGTCTCCTGCAAGATACACATCCTCCTCCTGTGAGCAAGGTTCTGTGTTGCCGATGCATTTCCTCAAGCTCAAAGACAGTTATGACAACAACGTAGAGGTTTCCCTTAACAATTTCACTGCTTCTAAAACTAGACCTACCACTTACACCCACTGATGAGAATACCACACTAGATTACTCTTTATAATTCATGTGTATGAATAAAAAAACTATATAAGAAAAACTTTGACTTTAATTTTAAAGCCGTTTTAAGTTGATAACAGAATTCGCTTTAAACATAATTAACACATATTAGCAGGGCAAGTTTACAGACTTCACTGCTACATTTCCTAATATCATCATCTGCCATGCATCACATTTTAAGCATTTTTAAACGACAGTATGAGCATCACATTGTAATGTAGCCATCATCATCTATTTTCAGAACTGCTTTCTTATCATTCCAAACTGAAAGCCTGTCCCTGTTGGACACTAACTCCTCCCAGGCTTGGGCTCAGATCCTGGCTTATCACTTAATGCTGTGGAATCCTGAGTGATTTCTTCCAGGGAAGAAGCACAAACAGCCTGAGTTAGAGGTATCAGTTTCATGGGGCAGCACAGGTAATGAGCTTAACTCCTGGCTCGCTACACTTTAGTTCTTAATGAAGGCTTTTCTTATCAAGTCAAATGGGATCTGCGAAGTTGTCATTATTATAATATTACTAAGGGGACAAAGAAAGCCTCTTGTCCCCTAAATTAATCTATGCTAAATGCCTGAAGGTCCTGCCTATTAACTGTTCTTTGTACAGCCCTCTATAAATGTTATACTCTGGGTGAGATTACAAAATGAAATTATTATCTCCAATGGTGTAGAGAGACTATGATTCCTGGAAAGACCCTGAGCATTGAAACCCTGGAAGTCAATGAAATAGGGGAAAGGTAGAGAGTGAGGGCTGGAGGCACAGTTGGTTTCAGACAAGTCCTGCATGCAGGACAGAAGAACTAGTGGGACCTTTACCAGTAGTCAGGACCCAGCGAAAGCATACAGGTCCCATCCTGAAGATACCACATATTGTCAAGAAGAAACCAGTGCCCCATGAACTTACTCCACTGTCCTGCCGATGAAGCTGTTGGACCTTGAGCAAGTCACTTCTCATTGAGAATGAGGTTCTTTCATCTTTAAAATTAGTTCACATGGGATCACATAAATTCTAAAGTCCCTTTAGACCTTTACGTTCCCATATATATAAATGAGGGTAAGAATTCAATCAGTGATGACTGACAAGTTATTTTAAAGTCTACAGGTCTACACAGGTGCATAGGTTCTAAAGAGTTTACATCAAAATGAAATATTGTAAGTGGAAAATATCACAAGACAGAAATCTACTGAGTACACCTGACCTCACAAACATCATAGCTTTGCCTAGCCTGCCTTAAATGTGCTCCAAACACTTCCATCAGCCTGTAGCTGAATGAAACCAACTAATACAAGAACTCATTTGTAATAGAGTGCTGAATATCTCATGTGATTTATTGACTACTATCCTGGACCACAATAAGTAGTGGATCAATTATATAAAAAATTTTTTAACTTTTACCACAAACAGCCATTAGCTACCCTTGCCAAGGCCTTTCATAGATAGTGTGGGAAACACCGAGCTGAAAACCCAGCCCTTGAAAAACCTGTTTTATTGTTTTCTCTTTTTAAAGAACATACTGCCTTTATTTTCTTAATCCAAGAATGAAATAAAACCTCTTTCTTAAAACTCCAAATAGAACTCACGATTGAGGGACTAGATTAGTTTAGGATGTACTAAAATCAAATCCCTAAACCGAAGCTAGGCCCCTGATGAGAGAGATAAAATGTAAAATCAGTTCCCTTGTCCCCACTGAGGCTCCCACTTGAACCATCTCTGTGCTTTCTGGTTCAGGGCTCTTGTGAGGCTTTTGTGCCTCAGACTGTAACATAACCAGTTGTTAGGAAAAGCCAGTCTATACAGGTGAATTACATTTGGGTTTATGCAAAGCCAAGGATGGTTGGGCTCTGACCCAGGAAAGGCCAAGGGGAAAGCTATCAGCCTTCCTTGGTTCACTCATCATCAACCAGCCTCTGCCATGCAGCTGGTGTTAAACAATCCAGGGAATTTGCACAAGTCATTTCTCAAGGAAAATGAAAACAACCAGGTGACTGACCAGCATCAAGCTGGAGCTATAATTAATAATAGCAGAGTCTTCAAGCATGAAGGTTTGGATGGCGTTCAGATAATTACCCACAGGTTGAAAGACATTCTCAAACCCTTGTGGGATCCAAATTTAGACTTCCACTTGGCTGAGAACAAGTTGAATGGCATTTTCTTGGATGGAAGCCATGGCTTCTGTTTCAGGTTGGACTCAAAGACAGGCAAAAGACAAAGAAAGGGGTAAATTCTAGCAGGTAGGATTTAGTGTGTAGGTTGAATAAAAGTTGGATTGGATTGGTAGATAGATACATAGATAGGAGATAGATAGATAGATAGATAGATAGATAGATAGATAGATAAATCGATAGATCAATAAATAGATAGATAATACTATAGTTTAGATCTCAAATATCCCCCTTTTAAGGTTTGGTCACCAGCCTACGGCTCTGTTAGGAGGTGACATATTATAGACAGATAACATAAAAAATGATAGGTAGAGAGGAAGGAAGAAAGTCTTTATTTATGTGGTTATCAGACATTCCCGACTGTTTCTATTTAATAGCAATGAATAAATCTAGTTTGCAGCAAAGAAAGGTGGAGGGGGATTTTTGAATCAACTGGCTCCATCATTGTGAAGAATCAGAGAAATATAAATGTGGATATATGTATCTACATATAGTGCTATACACCTATATCTCTGTAGATGTAGACATTGATTCATTGATTACAAAGAAGAGAGATCATGGCAATGATCAATAGACACTGCTCAACTCAGCAGGTAAAGACATTTGTCACCAAGCCTGAGAACCCAAGTTCAATCCCCAGGACTCACAATGGTGAAGGAGAGAACTGACCCCCTCAAGCTGTCCTCTGACCTCCATACATGTGCTGACCACCCTACGAAGAAAACAGGAGTTTCTATTGTTCTACAATTGTTTGGTGTTTTTTTTTTTCCATTTAAAACCCAAAAAACTTGAGTCTCAAGAAAAGTAAACAATTTGAATGGAGTCAGACAACCAATTAGGGGTAAGGTAATTAGGACTAGAACCCAGAACTCCTATACTGGTCCATTTCTTAATCACAGTACACATTTCTTATCCGATGCTCTAAGGAGTCACCAGAATGTAACTCTTAGAAACGTCTGCACTGGGAGGCTAGAGAGATGGCTCAGCAGTTAAGAGCACTGAATGGTCTTGTAAAAGACCCAGCTTCAAATCCCAGCACCCACATGGCAGCTAACAACCATTCATAACTCTAGTTCCAGGGAATTCGACACACTCCATGGGCACTACATGACACAGGTACACTTACACACAAGCAGGCATAACACTCATACACATAAAATAAAAATAAATAAATAAAAGGAAATGTCTGCACTGGAAGTAACACAAAGGAAACGTGCCAACTAGCAGCTTGCTGGCTTGCTTATTTCTAATACAGCTTGGAATCTGGATCTGATGATTTCCTTTGCTATGAAATTTAAGCTTCTTTACCACTTACTTCCTCGAGATAACACAAAGACCCAACGCTGCAAATAAGGAGAACAATCACGTGTGTTTTCAGATTCAGAGTCAATTCACATCTCATGAGCATCAGTAACATGTCAGATATTAGCAGACATTGTTTGCTACCTGATCCCTACAATGGCCTTGAAATGGATATATTGTTTTCCCCATTTTACAGAGGAGGAACCTGAGATTAAAATGTGGTGACTTACTACATACATGCAACACATGGATTGCTTGCTCTGTACCATTAAATATCAAGGTCGGGTTCATAGATGTGGCAACAGACCAGGAATGGAAAACAGAAGCTATGGACTTCAGACCGTTTTATACTGGAGGTTGTCATGGGGGAAGAGGAATAAGGCAGAAAGAGGTGGGCACGGGGAGGTGGGCACGGGGAGGTGGGCAGGGGGAGGTGGGCAGGGGGAGGTGGGCACGGGGAGGTGGGCACAGGGAAGGTGGGCAGGGGGAGGTGGGCATGGAGAGGTGGGCAGGGAGAGGTGGGCATGGGGAGGTGGGCATGGAGGAGTGGGCATTGGGAAGCAACAAACCCGCATGGGCTGAGCTCTATGAAGAAATTTTAAGAGATTTTTGAAAACCTGGAAACACGCGTTAAATAGGGTTGAAAGAGGGAGAAGAAAAAGACATACTGGTGTCCTGATTGATGGTCTGGTCTGTTGACGTCCACCTTCATTGTCACATTGGAACCTCGACTCCCCACTCATACAGTAGTAAACGGCCCTCATTCTTGGGTCCATGGTCTTCGAATAAAGAATACTAATGAAAGGGCGTACCAAGGACCAACTAGTAGAATGCATGTGATCTGAAAGTAGAGAAGAAGAATACAGGGGTTGGAGGGTCAAGTAGAGGCAGGAGGATGGGGAAGAGGAGTGGATGGATTACCCAAAACCAAGGGTATTTGAAAAAGCCTTCTGGACACCCACTACTTAATTGATCAATTAAAAATGATTTTTTAAAGAGGAGGTGAACAGAGACACCCTGCAGGGTGGACAACGCTTCCCCCAGAAGACAGATTATTAAATGAAATATTGTGCCAGCCAGGAGACACTGCCCTATGAGTTATTGGTCAGAATGGCCTCAGAGATACTCAAAACAGTGCAGGCCATTGTCATGGCTCCTGGCTTCCCACAAAGAGTAGTTGGGAAGACCCTATTATTGAAGGCAGGCATGTCATAGAGAAATCAAACTGGAGTTGAACTGGAAACTTCGTCCCTGCTGGCTAGATTTCATAGTATGGGAAGGTGTCTGTAGCTCACTGAGGGAGAATATTCGTCAATAATCTCACCCAGCATTGGATTCTGCATGCTATACTATCAACTACCAGGCAAGATGTGCCCACTGGTGTAATATGGTGTCATGACTGTCTTGGGGCTAATCAACTCTTTCTGAATGGATTCAAGGTCTGCTCCAGGGGGACAGAATCCATGCCTGATACTGTAACCCTGGTCAAAAGCCTATGATGGGGAAGTCATAGGTCCTAGAAAGGAACCTACTACTATTGTTTTGATAAATGGACATGTTGTCAAACTACTTTCTAAAATACTAATACTATGCTCATAGATTGTTTTCAGACATGGTCAGAGACACTTCTTTCTACAATGGTAAGCATTTAATGCAGAGATCCATAACTGTCAAAGGGCTGAGAACAAGTGACTATTGAGAATTCAGCTCTATATAAGGCATTTATAACATACACACACACATGCATGTGTAGTTCAGGGAACATCACAGAACAGGAGGCAGAAAGAATGCAAGCACAATAGGCTGAGGAGAAGTGCTTTGGAATGGTGTCTTCTGGACATAACATGACCATTTCACTCATGAACTAACAGAAGCTATCATTATCTGCATAAGACAAGATCAAGTCAGTCGACATTCCAACTTCAACGGGAGAGGAACTCATGAGACTTTTCTCCTTCTTCAGGAACTATTGGACTATGGAAAATTTATTGCTGCTAGGGAAAGGGGCGAGATGGCCACTGGTACATTGCCAGTCTCAAGTGGCTGGCCCCACATCTATGCACATGGGGGCAGTACTAATCGGACTCAAGAGAGAGAGGACATAAAAGTGGAGGATGTGTAGAAGGGGGATCCTGGATCTAGTGAGAAGGAAACTTGAGGATAAATGTGATCGAGATACATTATACACATCCATGTAAACTTTCAGCAATGGGGGCGTTGAGCACAGGACCCATATCAACTCAATCAGACAAGGGCCAAGAGGAGGGAGGGAAATGGGCGGCAGGTTGGCCCTAGTCTGGGAACTGTTGGAGACTGATTACTACTGGGTGAGGGAGAGGAGACCTTACTTACGATCTCTAGATATGCTGACTAGACTTCAGGGTTTGAATTTGCATCTGGGTTCAAATGTTTGACTGGTTAGAACTTAATGTGTATGGTGGAATACATAAGGTCTGGTGGGGGTGCAGGGATTTTGGAGGGGGTCTAAAGTTGATTAAGAACTGTTGTATGAAATGTACAAATGCTCAATAAAAATTTTTTTAAGGCATGGAGGCATAGTTGCTTGCTTTCTCCTCTCATGTATTTCAGGAACCCTGCCTGGGGAATGCTGCCACCCACAGTGGGATTGTCTTCCCACATCAATTTCCAATCAAGAGCATTCCCCCATAGACATGTCCATAGGCCAACCTGATCTATACAACACATCAATTAAGAGTCTCTTATGAAGAGATTCTATGTTGTGTCAAGTTGACAGTTAAAAACTAACCAGAGTATAATGTGCATTTTGTTACAGATCTCATACATTAGTACTGTATGTACATTATTTCCATCCCTCTCTCTTTCCATGCCCCCCAACTCCCTCTCAATTTCGTTACCTCTTCTTTCATTATTATTGGTGCATGTATATTTATAATCTGCTGAGTCCATTTAGTGGTATCTGTATAAATATGCATTTAGGCTGACCATTTGGAATTAGATAACCTATCAGGGAACTCATTCCTATAGAAAACTGAATCTGTCTCCCTCAGCAGCCATGGACTGCCTCTAGCTCTTCATCTAGTGGTGAGACTTTGTGAGATTTACCTTGTCCACATTGGCCTATCAACTGATGTTCTCATTATTCAGGTCTTGTTTAATCAAATGTACTGTGAAGATTTCATAGGTGCAGCATCCTTGTAATGTCTAGATGACCCTATTTAATGGTCCACATCCCGCTCCTCTAGCTCTTAGAATCTTTCTATCTCCTCTTCCATGTGTTTCCTGAGCCTTAGGCATAGGGGTTGCATTGTAGATATATCAACTGGGGTTGGACTCCCCATGGCCTCTGCATTTTGATCAGTTTGTGAGACTTTGTAACATTCTACCTCTGTTGTAAAAGCAAGCTATTTTGATTAGTGGTAAAAACTAAACATATTTGTTGATGTAAGGATAAACTTTAGACTATAGTTAGAAATTAAATAGGTTTAAGAAAGTGACAATTGTAGGCCCTCCACTAGGGCCTTTCCAGCCATAGATATTTGTCTACATCTACAGTACTAGTCAAGAATTCTCTCCTATTGAGCAGGCCTTAAATCTAATTAGACAGCAGTTGGTTAACTTCCAAGACAAAAGGACTACTACTGCACCATTAGAGGTATTTTTCTGGGTTGATCATTGCTATCGTTCATAGGCTTTTCAGTTGGGTTAGGACTATTTATTGGGTTTCTCCCACTGGCATCTTGCATAGAGTTTTCTGATCCCATGGGAGCTAGGCCTCAGGGAGAAGGCTTCCAGGGCAGTTCCAGCTTGACTCCTCTGAGTCCCAGGTTCCTAATGTATGGTGTCTTAAACAATAAGGTCTTACTTGCAAATTATTATAGGCTATGGCAATAGCCTATACTGTTTAGGGAGTCTTTTGGACTACCCTCACCAATAACCACAAGGGTAGTTTCCCTTGCCAAGCACTTAGATCTTTGTTAGTGTTTTGTTTTATATAGATATATACACCCATATTCTTTAAACATGCTTATAAAATGTTTCCCTGTTGTTGAAGACTCAAACCTGAGTACATATGAACTACAGCCATCTGATATTTGACAAAGATGCCAAAAATACACACTGGAAGAGAGACACCATCTTCAACAAATAGTGCTGTGAAAAACTGGATGACCACATGTAGAAGAATGAAATTAGAGTTGTATCTGTCACCCTGCACAAAAAATCAACTCCAAATAGATCAAAGATTTCAATGTGAAAACTGACATGCTTAAACTGTTAGAAGAAAACCTGGGCAACCTACTATTAGACTTATTAGCATATGTTATTAATGACATACAATACTTATTAACATATGATGTCACATTAGAATTCCTTTATGGGACTAAAGAAATGGCTCAGTGGTAAAGAATACTGGCTACTCTTCCACAGGCTCTGGGTTCGGTTCCCATCACCTACATGATGACTAACAACTGTCTGTAACTCCAGTTCCAGGGGATCCAATGTCCTCTTATGGCCTCTGTGGGCATTGCATGCAGGATGCATTTACATACATATAGGCAAAACACTCATATACATAAAATAAAAATAAATATTTTTTAATTCCTGTACATATGTATTTTAATTTGATGTTGCCTTTTAGCAACATTTCCTCTTCATCAACAGAATGATGTCAAGATTTGAATGTGAAATTTCCCCACAGGCTCATCATTGAACACTTGGTCCTCAGCTGGTGGTAGTGGTATTTGGGGAGATTGCCTTTAGGGAGTGGGGCATAATGGATAGAAGTGGGTCATTCTGGGGTGAAGAGGGAGATGATCTGGCCCAGGTTCTAAACCAAGAACCCTTCTTCCTGGTCTGTGCCATGTAACAAGAAGGTACATGAGCTCCCACTGTCAGAGCCTGAGCCACCACCATGCCTTCTCTGCTGTGATGGACTGGACTGATAATATCTAAACTGTGAGCCAACATAACTCTTTCCTCCTTTAAGTGATTTCTATCAAGTATTTGATCACAGCAACAAGAATAGTCAGGTAGTCTAAACGGATAAAGAAAATGTGATGTATATAAACACAATGGAATTCTATTCAACCTCTTAAAAGAAGAAACTTCTGTCATCTACAATGTACATGAACCTGGAAGACACTGTTCTCAGTGAACTGGTTAGTTTTCAATGTCAATTTAACACAACCTAGAGCCGCCTGGGAAGAGGGAACCTCAACTGAGGGATTTCCCAGAGAAGACTGGCAGTGTGTGGCCATGTCTGCGGGAAATTCTCTTGATTATTCATTGTGGCAGAAAGGCCCAGCCCTCTGTGGGTGGAACTATTCATCAGGCAGATGGTCCCAGACTGCTTAAAAGCTGTCTTGAAGAGAACCAGAAAGCAAGCCCGTAAGCAATAGTCCTTCACAGCTCCTTCCCTGACTTCCCTCAGTGATGGACTGTGAGCTGGAAGTGTGAGCTCCCCCAAATCACAACAGAAAGATAAATACCACATGTTCCCCTTTACATGTAGACTCCAAAACAATTAACACATCGAAGCAGACGATATGGATTGAGGGTTAGGAGAAGCTGAGGGGTGGGAGAAATGGAGAGATATTAGTCAAGGGGTCCAAAGTTTCATTTAGACAAGAGGAAAAAAATAAGTACTTGAGAAACACTGTTCTTGCTTTCTGTGGGTGTACTTTTGTCTGACTTCTTGAATTTCCTAGTTCAGTTCTCTTCCACTCTCATTGTGTATTTCTGAATCCATTCACAGCAGCACATTTCCCGTGAGAACAGCATTGGCATGAGTTTGAGACGCAATATTCTCATTGTTGGTTATTTTCCAAGTAGTCTATTATTGCAGTTGTGATCTCTCTGTTAACCCAAGAATTACTGAAGGTCACTTTTTTTTTTCATTTAAAACATTTACTGCTAATTTCAATGTATATCATGTTATGGTTCAAGAAACTCCTCGTCTGCGTAAGTCCACTGGAAAGAATGTTAAAAGAAACCCAATACATGAACAGCTGTGGGTAAGTCAAATTGAGAAACTATATATATTGATCCATCTCTTACAGTTGTGTGCCCCTGCAACGCACTTGCTGCCAGCTGGACAGCTGCTGCCTGCCAGCAAACCTGGAGAAGCTGAAGGATAATTTTGCAAGAAATAATGTGGGAATCTTCTCAGAAACCACCATCTATTTACTCCTGAAGCATCCACAGGTTTTCAGCTGCTTCTCTCCCTTCCTAATGAGGTGGCTAGGAAACTGAGCACAGGGTCTGCGTCCCAGCATCTCCTTCTCCGGTTGCAAGATGTGCTGCCAGCCTGGCTCCAGGGCTCTGGACGGAAGAGGAGGTGATAGTGTTCAGGACAAGTAATAGCTACCTTCCACAAGGAAAGATCAAGATATCTCAGATGCCCAGTGGCCTGAGGAAGCATCCACCTGTGTGCATTGACACAGGTGGAAGAACTTGTGGAGAAGAGCTAGGGCCAACTCCTAGAGTTTGTGGAATGCTTGGGCTACCCGGGAGTTTACAGAGACACCACCACAAGGTGAACCCAACTGGCTTTCTCATATCAACAGTTTCCCCTTGAAATCCAGCCATATCCCTTTCTAAGGAAACAAAAAGTCCAGGCAGGATATCATTTTAAATGCGTGACTTTGTGCCAGGCTCCACTTGAGTCTAAACCAGAGGTCATCTGGGGGCCTTCTGCCCCTTTGCATTCAGTTTCCTTGAATTGCTGGACTCCACACATACTGTATGAGACCTCAGTTTCCAATTCCTGGGGAGGAAGTCTAGAGTTGGTTTCCTTCTCATATTCCTCCTTCAAGATTCTTAGGTGTCACAAAAGTTGGCAGACTCCGGACATGCCTTCCCACCTACCCACAGGTAAAAGCAGTCTTTTCCACATTCCGCTAGGATCCAATCACTCCAGGCAACTGGGAGTCTTTGGGGAGAAATCAAAACAACACGACAGAGGTTATATCTCCAAGGGCACAGAATCTGTGAGCGTGCTCAGCTTGTCTCTGGGGTCTTCTTGCTCCCCATTTCTTGCCACCTTCCTCCTGTTCCTAAGACTTTACTATTCAAAGGATCTTTCTTCATCAGAAACCTAAGCACTAACATTGAAGGCTCAATTTTTACCCCATTGGGTTTCTAAGACATTTTCCTAGGAAAGGAACGGAGAGGCATTCTCTCAGAGGAATTCTGGCACTGCTCTGAAAGGGAATCAGCATCAAATTCAAGATGTAGTGAGTAAGCTACTCTACGGCCAGCTCATATTGGATGCACAGGGTTTTGGTGGATCTACAACAGTGCAAGGCAGGCCTGCCCTTCAGACACATCGAAGTGGGCCACACAGAAACCAGGAACAGGGTCAATGAGAGGACTGTCACTTCCTTCTGTGAGCTCCAGGATAAAGTGTGACTCTAAATGTGCTGTGGACAAAGAGCCAAAGCCCATCTCAAGTCAGCTGCTCCCAGTGTAACACCGGGAGGCAGGAAATGTTTTCCTCCTGAAAGGGTTCCTCACCGTCTTTCAACACAAAATGTGAGTGAGCTTGGAGACAGGAGAATGAGGCTCATTAGAGCCAAGAAGCAGTAACAAAAAGGCAAAGATAGTAGTAGTTAATGGCCTGTGACATGGTTTTCCTGGAAGAGGACCAATAGCTGGAATAAGGGTCTCATAGGGATACGAAGACCTGTGTGCTGTGGGTTCAAGTCTTTTGTGTTGAGACCATTTGGATGGATGCGGCTCTGGGAAGTGAGGTGTCGGGATGACTGGTCTGACAGACAGCAACTCCCTCAGTCCCCTGGAGCCACAGAGTTCACAGTAGTTACCCAAACATCTGCATGTTCTTTTGTTTATTCTTTTTTGGTTTGTTTGTTTTGGTCTTTTTTTTTTTTTTTTTTTTTGAGACAGGGTCTCCCTGTAGTCCCAGCAGGCCTGGAACTCACTATGTAGACCAGGCTGAGATCCACCTGCCTCTGCCTCCCGAGTGCTGGGACTTAAGGAATACGCTACCACACCTGGCTGTTTATTCCTTTTTAAATATTTCTTCAGAGCAAATGATGGGTTTTACTGCAGTCCTTTTATTTGTATATGTCATTGTTCTTTGTTACTCTCTACCCCCTTAGCACCCTCCTTGGTCCCTCCTCCACTATTCTTTTGCTTTCTTTCATTTTTTAACCTTCTGTAAAGGAAGTGTGACTGCATCTCAATTTATAGGCAGGAAAAAGTGCGATTAAGTGTGTCAGTATAACTTCCCCAAGTGGCACACTCGTCTAAATGACATAGCTGGAGTTTCTCAAAGGAGCTGCCCCACTCCTCAGCACCAGAGCCCACATGTCTAACAGGAGAGCTGGACCCACAGGTGAGTAACTAAGAGTCACAGTGGACTGTGGCAAGTATCTATTGAAAGCACAAACAGGACTAAAGAGACGGCTCAGTGATTAAGAACACTGCCTGTTCTTGCAGAAGACCCAGGTTTGAATCCCAGCACCCATATAGCAACAGCTATCTCTGACCTCAGTTCGGGTAGATCCAATGCCCTCTTCTGGCCTCTGTGGGAACTACACAACACAGGTGCACTTACATACATGTGGGTAATACTCTCATAAAGTAACAAAATAATAAAAATAATAAATATCTTTTTAAAAAATAAAAAGAATAAACAAGCTGAGCATGGCTTTAGTTCCAGCACTCAGGAGGCAGAGGCAGGCAGATCTCTGTGAGATAGAGGCCACTTTGGTCTACATATCAATTCTATGCTAACTGGGGCTGTAGTAGACAGATCTGTGGGCTACAATGTCTACAGAGAAGAGATCTGCACTGGACAGCTTCTAAGTTCTTTCCTGCCTTCACCTTCAAGGATTCAGCACACAGAGAATAGTCTGCCCTAGAGTATGCTCCCAGATGAGGACTTTGCAAGGCATAAACCACCTGTTTTTTCCACCTGAGCAATCCTAGTCTGTAGGGTAATGCTACTGTCAGGCTGCCCATCAGATAGAGCATTCCACCTCACAGGTGGATGCATTTCAGTGAGTCGCCAATAAACTGCAAAGAAATCCCTGTTTCCAGGATCAGATATTCAGAAATGGCAGAAGTATTAACAAACTGTTAATTGTCCACGCAGCTCCCCTGCAGAATCGAGAGCAAGTGATAATCCTGGTGCTGTTCAACTTGAGTCCCAAGTTTGGTATTTAAACTCCAGGGTTCTCTACAGCTTGTAATTAAAATCTAGGTTTTCCCCTACTAACCCTAATTATCATTCACTCACTGATGGCAATAACAATACTAATAATAAGTTCTTACGTCAGGCTTTTCAGCTTTTCAAATGGTTTTGGCGTGCTTTATCTCACTCGAGCTTAACGATAAGCTCTCAGTGTAAGTAGGACAAGTATTATTATCTCCACAAATGCTAATAATAACCAACATTTGGGTGCCCTTTTGCATCTACAGAGTGCTTTCGTACACATCTTCTTTTCATATTAAAGGCTAAATTCCTGGGTACAAAGACCACTCTTGGTCATCTCCTTAACCTGCAGTGTTTAAGCCAGACCAGAAACACAAATGCCACTCACTATAGGCAGATAAAATTTTTATCATAATGCAAATGCCACTGGTTGCATTGGAGGTTGCGAAGTAGATCTTTCTATCCCTAGTTTTCAGACAGGGGAACTGAGGCTCAGGGAGTTTGGCACGCCCGGAGTTTCACAGCTGATTTGATGCGGCAGGCGCAGCACGGGTGTTGAAATTTCTAACCGGCTTCCAGGCCATGCAGAGCCTGTTCTTTCAAGGATCAGTTGCACATCTGTGGCCAAGAGCAATTAAGTGACTTTCCCAAGGTCAGTCCCTAAGTTAAAAGTAGAAATCTCTGCCCTAAGCACATGCAAGACCTTCACTCTCATGATTCAGTGAAATGGCACTCAAAGGACATATTTCCCCACATGCTCATAGGTGGGAAAGTTCCTGAACCACCCACCCTTAACAATATCATAAAGAGCATCTTATTGTTGCTTTGGGAACACTGGAGTGAAAATTACCCTTTGGAAAATCAGGTTGGATTCCTATTGTATTACTAAGTTGTGCCTGCATCCTTCAAATACCAGATCCTATTGACCTCCTCTTTATCTGCTGCGTTCCAGGCCCCTTACGCAGAGCTACTCTTCCATTGTCTTGCACTAAGTTCTCTAAGACACACCAGAGTCCCCAATCGTCCAGAAAAATCTCACCTTAAAAACAGGTAGAGAGCAGGATCCGACCCTAGGTCTATGAGAAGCCCAAGACAAAGGCAGTAACCATGTACCACGCAGGGCCATGGGAGCTGGCTGGAACACTTTTCTGTGACCTCTGCATCTTTATAAATCACACTGGTGTAACACCACCAGGTCTCAGACTATGGTCAGGGCTGTAAAGAGACCAGGTCTATTAGAGCTGTCCTGAGCAACAGAACCAATAGTACATGTACATGGTGGCAGTGAGGAGGTGGGCAATGATTGACTTCAGGAATTAAAGAGCCAGGAGGCTCAAAACCCAGAAAGCGGTGATTTTTCACTTCAAGTTCAAAGCAGAAAGAGCCAATGCCTCAGTTCAAAAGCACACAGGCAGGAGGAAATCCTTCTCACTTGGAGTAAACTAGCCTAGCCTTTTGTTCTATACAGGCCTTGAGCTGATAGGATGTGGTCCAGCCACAGGACAGAGTGCAATCTCTTTATTCAGAGTCCATCAATTTAAATGCTAATGCCATCTGAAACAATCTCACAGCCACACCCAGAATAATGTTTGATCAAATACCTGGGTATCCTGTGACTTATTCAAGTTGACATGTAGCACCATCTATCATGCCAAGGCACCAGCTCCATCCATGCACAAAGAACACAGAGCTAGAATTCCAATAAACCTCCTTACCTGTTTCCACACATTACTGGTTTTGTAGATAACTCTGTTCCTGAAGAAATTTTCTATGCATATAACTTCTTTTAGAATGACAAATATAGTCTTATTAAGAAGAAACTAGGCAATTATTATGAAAGTCACCAGCCTACTGCTACAGTTCCAAAGCAGCTTCCTAGGGTTCAAACAGACCATCCTAACCCTGAGTTCCTCAGTACTCACTATGGTCCACGGCCGGTTCAGAGAGGATGAAGGGTCTTCTCCTAGTGAATGCTGAGGCGTAAGACCTTGGCAAGAGATGTAACTTTCCAGACTCTTTATACAGTGTCTGGTTATGAAGGCAAACTACTTGAATTTCTCATTGTTCTGACCAAACACCTGAGAGAAACAACTAAAGGGACGGTTTATTTTAGATCACTGGTTTGGAGGACTCAGTCCACATGGTGTAGAGGCTGTAGTAAAGCACAACAGTTTACATCAAGAAACAGAAAGAACACAGCATTCTCCAGCTCTCTTCTCTTATCCCATCAGGATCTCTACCCTCTAAGATGACGCCACTTACATTCAGAGTAGGTCTTCCTTCCTTAGTTAATTACTCCTTTCTGAAAACACCCTCACGGGTAAACTCAAAGTTATGTTTTACTAATCTCTGAGGTGCTTCTCAACCCAAACAAGCTGACAGTCATCATTAATCATTACATGCCACACACCAAAAGACTTTCACGCTAAAATATAAGTCAACATACTATGACTACACAGGAAAAACAACCTATGTCTCCAAATATGATATCACAAAGCCATCAAAGGCTATTTACTAATGGTTAATGTGGACAGTAACTGCCAGGAAGTCATTGCAATTGTTCACACTGAATTCATATAAAGGCAGGATCATTTCATCCCAGTAGAAAACACGTAGTGAATCAACAGTTTCTCATGTAGCCAGAAGATCTATGGAACCCAGATCAATCTGCATAAGCCCAGTAACATTCTCTCAACAATCAATTTGAAGGAGTGTGTGACAGCATTGTGTGCTTGGCTGTCCTGCACTCCTTGGGATTAGCAGAGTAAAGAGTTTGCTGTCTTCTTGGGGCTGGAGAGATGGCTCAGTGATTAAGAGCACTGACTGCTCTTGCAGAGGACCTGGGTTCGATTCCCAGAACCCACATGGAGACTACCAACCATCCTAACTCCAGTTCCAAGGGAGCCAATGCCCTCTTCGGACCTCCACGAGCAGTGCACGACATGGGTGCACTTACACGCATGTAGACACTCATGCGTGTAATACACTCAGGCACATAAAAAATAAACATTTTTTACAAAAAGATTTGCTGTCTTCTCTTCAGGATTCCACAGCACAATTACTGCATATACTTGAGTTACTATTCGAGAATAAGTCATTGCAGTATGAGGCTTAGTAGGAACAAGATAGAGTTGGGAGACAGGGAAGGAAAAACTATTGCAAGGAAGAGAGAAAATCTGAGCTGTGCTTTGAAGAAGTGGAAGGATTGGAAGAAGAAAAGACAGAAGGGTATTTTCTACATGACAAACAGACTGTGCTCTAAGTTCAGAGGAGGAAATTCTTTCAGCAAATGAAGGTAAATAAGAGATAAGCCTAAGACAGGAACTTCGTGTTGGAAAGGACAGACAGGACAGCAAGCTGGATGCAAGGTTGTAACCAGTCCTAACCCTGTAGGAAGAGCCCGGCCTTGAACTTTTGGGCATTGGTGAGCCATACCAAGGCTACTTGGTTTCAGGCATGAATGGACTGCATGGCTTGGGAAGGTGTTCAAGTGGCTACTCTGGAAGAAGGAAAAGTGAGTCTACACTTGCCTAAGTGGTCCATAGAGCATCATACGTTCTCTTGACTTTGGCAAGTGTACTTGTGGTAGTATGGCCTTTTCCCTTTGGGAATAACAAGTCATCTTAGAGTAGAAATTAACTTGGCTGGATATCCATGGCAACCAACTCAGCAGAGCAATGCAGCAGTAGCTAGATCCATGGTAATTGAACTGGAGCTGCTTACTCTGTCTAGTAGAAGGAAATAAGAGAAGGCCACAGGTCCCTCACTTGGGATTCCATCTCTTACCCCTTCCTGCTCCCTCCTCCACAGCTGCAAGAGATCTTGGGAGCACCAGAGTATGTAGGAAATGGAAGGGTAACTGAAAGGGGACTCTGTGATAAAGCTTCTGAGAGGTCCTCATCCATGATGGGTTAGGATTTGCAGCAATGGCTCCTGTTTCACCAGGTTGAACTGCTCCTGTTTCACCAGGTTGAACTTCTGGACTTTGGTAGGAGCATGTCTTTGGTTTGTTATTGATATCCTTTCTGGGAGGAAAGATGTTCTTATCTCCCAGAAAAAAATGAACGCAGCAGTACTGGTCAAAGTTCTCCAGAGTAACAGATCAGGAGAAAGAAAGAAGCTTCAGGAAATTAGCTTATCCTGGTGTGAAGTAAGCAAACCTGGTAGGTCAGTCCCACTAACTGGAAACTCAAAGAATAATGAATGTTTAACCCAAGTATGAAGACCGTTCAGAGGTGGAATTCCCTCTTCCTCGGAGGATCTCCATCTTCTCACTCAAGGACCTCAGCTGATTAAGTAAGTCCCACTCATATTGTTCAGAATAACCTATATTACTCAAAGTTTACCCACTAGTTTAAACGTTAATCTCACTAACAAAATGTCATCATAATGACACTCATGTTTGACCAAATATCTGGGTACCATGGTCTACAGAAGTTGACATATAATACTGACCATCCCAACAAGGAAACCAGGAATCTCTATTTGTCCAGTATTGTTTTCTCTGGTCTAGAGGTTGACTTCCTGGGGAGTTCCAAGCCTGTTACCTTGGATGCTTTGATCTTTACTGAAGAAACATTAAACAGTAAATATCTGGGTCTGTGAGGTGGCTCAGTGGGTAAGCTCTAAGTGTCTAGCTCGCACTAGATGCTGTATTCTACACTCAGCACTGGCCACATTACAGCAGAAGAGAGAAGATACACAGCGGTGAGGAGGAAGAGCAGGACTGTATCTACTGGCAAAAACAAAGAAAATTCTTACAATGTCCAGATCAAGGCTGCAGTGAAGACTGTCCCCTGCGAGTAAGTTCACTCACAACACAAAGCATCCTTGATATGTCATGGGAAGGCACTGGACCAGAAATCAGGAAAACTGAATTTTCAAGTTCAAACATTTCCATCAACCTGGAGTGTGGTTTACAGGAAGGTCTGTGGGCTACAATGTCTACAGAGAAGAGATCTGCACTGGACAGCTTCTAAGTTCTTTCCTGCCTTCAACTTCAAGGATTCAGCACCGTGCTGTGGTCTCCAGACCGCAGCACACAGAGAATAGTCTGCCCTAGAACCCATGGTACAAGGAGGGAACCAACTCCTTCAAGTTGTCCTCTGACCTCTCCATGCATGATGTGGCATGTGTGCATACATAGCCACTGCTTACACACACACACAAAATATATAAGTATAAAAAGAAAAAAGCAAATTATTTCAGTGGCATAAAGCAGAGTCGGATCTTTGCTTCAGTAGGAACTTCTACAGGGTATTCCTAAAAGCACTTTCCTTGGGATTTATGCCAGCTCTCCCTTTTCTGCCATCTGGCAAAGTAGTCCCAACATCGACCCTGGCAATCCATTCCCTGGACATTCATTGTCAGCCTGCAGAGAACAACCCAGCAAACACTTCCCATCAGATTCATGTCATGTTTTGGTTTGATTCAAAGATTTCTGAGCCAACTCCCAAGTCTCTGTGTAGCTTATAATTCATTGTGGTTTGACATGTCTGATGTGGGCAGGAGGGATGACTTTCTTTTAATATTAACCAAGCCGTCCTCTGCCACTTCCTCTGTTCCATTGTCTCACTCAACAAACAATGGATTTAGCAAGTTGCTCAAAGTCGGCAGGGCTCAGAAGCATTTCTTAAAAACCATTCTGCCTCACATATGACCTTCTGAAGATGTTATTCAGCATCTGTTTAGAAAAGCACACACATACTAAACACTCAAGACCCAAATAAACTATTCATTGTTCCTCAGTAATGGCCATAAGGTACTCGATCTTTCTTGAAAGGGAAATGCTAAGCCAAGGGGGAAAAATTGTTTTGCCCTCAATTATTCATGTTGAACAGAAAGGGGAAAAAAAGAGATTGAAGTCAGAAACATTAACCCATAGCTAGTAAGTCCCTTTGTAGCTGAATAGGAATCACTAATTAAAAACAACCAGAACTTCCTGGTTAAAATGGCGTCCATCTCTACCAAATTCCCCCTAACCAAGGACATAGAGACAGATGAGAACTTTCTAATACCAGAACCTCACACTTAAAAGACATTATAGTATCAGACTATGAAGAGAAGAGAGCTGGATTGAGATAGGCCAAATCAGACCTCCCCTCATGGCAAAACTGGGCTTCACTATTTGAAAGACCTCTTTCAGAAATAAGTAGATTGAAAAAGGGAGGCAGGGTTCCACTGCCCTCCAGGAAAGGGCATAAGTTTCTGTACATTAGAAAAGAGGAAAAAACCCTCAAATCACTGTTTCCCACCATCTGTCAGTTTTTAATACACACTTAAAACAAAGTGATGCTAAAAGTTCTAGAATAAAAGAACACGGACGATACATGGGGCACGGGGGAAATAACTAAAGTACGGATGGCTGTGTTTACAGCAGGGGGACCGGAGTTCCTGGTCAGAAGAATGAACATCCACAAGAGGTTTATATCACCAGGAATATTAAATAGCACTGAGAAATCTTTAGTACTGAACTGAACTGATAAATAGTTTAGCTTCTTCAGGTTAACATTAAATATAGAATTTGGGGCAGGGAATCTCAAGAGCTGATCTGGCTGGCCAAACTAGCAGAAAAGGTGAAGTCCAGCTTCAACAAGAAATAACAACTCAGCATAATGGGGCAGGGGTAATGGAGGAAGATAGCCAACATCAACCTTGAGACCTTGAGCTTCTACAAGCAGGCATGCACATGCACCTGTACACACATTTGCAAACATGTATACATGCACCAAGCACACATGCATACACAAACAAATAGAATTACCTAGTCACAAAACCATCTTGCATTTGGTCACCTTTAAGAACATTCCAGACTATGTACTAGAGCAAACTAAGAAAGGACTTTTATGCCTCTGGTGATTTAAGAGTAAGAAATCAAGACAAAATTGCTCTTCTCTCTTCTCAGTTTGCCAGAAATGCTTTCTGGAAGCCACTTCAACATGAGACCTGTGCCATGCAGATGTCTTTTATTAAAACACCTACTGTCTAACCAGGGAGAGTTCCATCACCCACGAAGCCTTCCAGCTCAAACACTACTGGATTAGCATTCTCTTCCTCACTACCAGAAACCATTTGCTTTCCATAGAGGATGGAAAACATACCTCTGGATTGGGTCTGTTACCATAGAAACAGGAGTCACACCTACAGACATAAATGAGAGAGCCAAGCAGGAATTGTGCAAAATGCAAAGCTCCATGCCATCAGAGAAGCAGCCTCATTCCTGTGATGTGACAATGTGGTCACATTGTTAAATCTTCCCATGGATAAAAGAAGCCACAAATCCAGATTCTCATTTTTAGCATAAATTCATTGACTCCGAGATGCATGTTTTTATCACATTTTTAAAAATCAGGATACATCTTACAATCAATGCTATCCTACGATTATTATTAGCAGACATTTTCTCCTTCCTAGTTGTATATAAAGTAATAGTGTGTCCTTTAATCAGTCACAGCATCTTAGATTTTATGGAATGGAATGCTAAGACCTTCAGGTAGCTAAATGCTAGTAATGGATCAAGCAAATGCAAAAAAAAATTAAACACTATTGAGTCCAAACAGTTATGCACAAGTGAACTACCAGTCCAGAGTCTTTATTTTCAAAGGCCTTTGGGGATAGGGAGATGGCTCAGTGGTTATAGATTTTGCTGCACAAGCATGAGGACCTGAGCTTTAATTTCTACAATCCACATAAAGCTAGACACAGTCACAGCCATCTGTAAGCACAGTGCTCCTACCATGAAACAGGAGGTAGAGATGAGAGAATCCCAGCAAAATCATGAGCCAGCAGCAAGGAACAAGAGACCCTGTCACAAGCGAGAAAGTGACAAGCATGAGAGTTCGAATGAGAAATATCCCCAGAGACTCAAGTATCTGAACAGTTGATTGACATATGGTTCCTAGTTGGTGGTGTTGCCTGTGGAAGGTCATGGAATTTTTAGGAGGTTCTGGCCTTGTTGGAGGAAGCTGGTCAGTGAAGCCAGGCTTTGAGAGTTCAGTCTAGAGCTGCCCTCCAGGTGCTTCCTCGGAGTGGCTGAAGACATGCTCAGCCACCTGCTCCAACCACCTCTGCTGCCGCCTCCCCAACATGATGGACTCTTAACCCTTTGAAACCATAAGCTCAGACAAACTCTTTTTCACTATAAGTTGCCTTGATCATGGTGCTTTAGCAGAGCAACAGAAAAGTAACTAATACAGGAGCCCAAGATTATCACCTGACCTCTACATATATACGATGGCACATGCATCATGAGCATATGACACACACAGACACATACATACAAACATACATACATACCTGCATATTCACCCATACAGAAAAATATACACAAAGAGGATATTTTTTAAAGGCCTTTGGCACTCTCCCTCTGGAATTTTTTTTTAAAAGACAAGGGCAAAACTTCTATTCTGTGCCACATAAAATTGTTACAAATCTTAGAAATTACCTGATATGACTGACTTAGAAGATACTTGGGTATGTACATAAAGTATATGCATAAGATTTAAGAGCTCAGAATTGCCCCATGTATATAGATGACATCCCTCCTAGTTTAGTGATCAGAGGTGTTTGCAGAAGTTAACCACACATCAAGGTTTAATAAAAGTCAAATCAGTGGAGACAAAAGAGGCAAACTTTGACCCCCACACAAAATTCAGTCTACCATCTGCCTGTGGAAATGAGGTTTAACTGGAAGTAACCATTTGCAACATAGCTTGTGTGTTTCCATGCTGGCTGCAGCCACTTTCCTACCCAGACAACAGAGTTGGACACAATGTGGCCATAAAACCATCCTGTCAGGCTCTTTTTAGAAGCTTGTTCACCCCACATCTAGACCAAAACCTGTCAACATTATGAGTTCTAAAATACAAAGAAAATGATAGCAATCATTTTAATTCATGAGGGGAAAGCACAGTCTGAACACTGGAACACATGCAACAAAGCAGTTTCTGTATAAAATTGGAAGCAGGAACCACAATTACAAATATCTTCAAAGACAATTCGATGCAATGCAATACAGCTAAGATTTGGGTCCATATCCTCTCAGGGTGAAATCATTGGCATAAGAAGCTTTTCTTGCTAGACAATAAAGCTTTCAAAGTGTCAGGGAAAGGTGATTTCTGTGATCTTTAAAATGACCCATGCCATAGGAACCAGCAGAAAGCTGATTAGTAATTTATTCACCAAGTTGTCCAGAACCTCTGTGACGCCTCACGGAGATCAATCAAAACGAGTGGAAAACAATCTTATCAGAAAATGCCCAAGCCAAAAGTCTGAAAAAAGTATACGAGTTACTCTCTTGTTGTTGTGATCAAAAACCTGTGGCTTCAGGAAGAAAGGCTTTATTTGGGCTCTGAGGTTTGAGGGTACATCATGGTGGGGCAGCCACAGCAGGCGTGTTCTGCAGCTGGTTATATCGTTTCTGCAGCCAAGAAGCAAAGAGAGATAAATGCTTTCATTTTCTTTTTCCCTTTCTATTCGGTGTGGTATCCCAACCTATAAGGTAGTACCACCCACAGTTCAGGGTGGGTCTTCCCTCCTCAGCAACTCCTACCTTGGAATGCCCTCAAAGACACACCCAGAGGTGTGTCTCCTAGATGATTCCAAATACAAACCCAGTCAAGTTGACAATAAAGATATGAGCCATCACAACGAGGGGGGGGGGGTAATAAACCAGTCCACCAATAATTAGGAAAAAATGTTTAACAAATCAAGTTTTTACTCAGTTCATCCTCAAGCTCTCTCTGCTACTCAGAGGTAAAATTCAAAGATATGGACCCTGTCCTGAAAGAATGCAACCTGGTGTTTTATCCAAAGATTTACATGCACACACACAACCACCAATTAATTACACAGTATACTGGAAAAATAACCCCCATTAAAAATATTACAACAGGAGCTGAAGAGATGGTTCGGTGGTTAAAAGCACTGACTGCTTGTGCAGAGGACCCAGTTTGATTTCCAGCACCCACATGGTGGCTAACAACCATCCATAACTCCAGTTCCAGGAAATCAGATATCTTCTTCTGACAGGTGTACTTATATACATGTAAGCAATACATTCATTCACATAAAATAAAAATAATAAATAAAATACCACAAAGATGTACCTAGCAGTAAATCTAATATATAATATTCTGTCGACAGATACAGAATACTGATGTAGATAAAATATCTCTCAACACACACTTCTTGAATAGAATGACCTCAAAAATTTGTTCTAAAATTGATACACCAAAGACAAAATGGTTTTTTTCAGCTACACAAACTGACTTCAAAGTTTATCCTAAAAGAAAAATAAAAGGCATTATACTCATGGGGAAAAGATTAAAGAGGAAAAATTGCTTTATCATGTTAAAATGCATCATAAAGTTACAAATAAACAGTAATATACTAGTGTATGAATTGACAGAGCAATAAGATAGTCCAGGAGATCAAGAAATATGGTCAAATAAGAATTAAAATATAGGAAATTAAATAAAGTATTTCATGTAAGCTGTTAAAAATGGAAAATTTTTGTAAATAAATGGATTGGGGACTACAGAGTAACCATTACAAGGGAAAAATTAAATTAGCTCTGTATTTCATAAGATACATTCTCAAAATAATTTTAGCTGGATCAGAGATTAAAACTCCTTAAAAATTAAAATCATAAATAGTGCTAGAAAAAAATGGGATGATTTTTATTGCAATTCCAGAACAGTGACAATTATTCTAAATATAGACCCATAAATAAAAATTCTGATGGGACTTGTACTTCTGGCCATAGTGGACAAACTGGTACCTCATCAGTCTCTTCACCATAAACATTTATAAATCTGTACAAAATACATGAAACTTCTTTGAGCCACTGGAAAATCAGAAGAACAAAACTGTAATCTTTGAGAATAGGAAAATATATGAAGTAAGCAGAGCTGACTTCCCACAGGATTTGAGAGACAGAAGTCAGAATTCAGAGGACCTGACTCTACAGGAAAAGCATCAAGGACAAAGAAGATGCATAGAATAGAGTGGAGGACTGCATATGTCCGTGAGCCCATGAGCTGAATTGCGCCTGCAGGAAAAATGCTTCCCAGAAAGCAACTGCAGCAGGGTGAGACCAGAACAGAGATTCCAGGTAGCAGGTTGTGCTAAAGTAAGAGCAGTCTCAGAGAGTTCAGGTTCTGCCTGGGTGAAAAATTCTCCTTCTTTACCATCAAGGTCAATTAGCAAAACTGCTTTTCTAAAGAGTAGCATCACATTATAAACCTTCCTGAAATCAGGGGAGTGAGAACCATGCCAGATAAGATCTTCCTGAAAGAGAATTTGGAAGTTGAGACCCCTTTTTGTTAGAAGTAATGGCAGGACTTGTAGGATATGCCTGAATAGAACATGAAGTCAAGCCTACACAGGCTCAAAATGATCAGCCCTCAGCTTCGCTGATGGCTATAATCAGCCTAACCAATTTTCAAAGAAAGACAACAGAACCCAGAGTCTTCACAGGATATCGTTTCAAATGTCCAACAGTTAATCAAAACCTAGAAAACATAGAAAGAAACAGGAAATGCAATTCATCATGAAGGAAAAAGAAGGATCAGTAAAAATAAAACCGAGATGACCC
This sequence comes from Eospalax fontanierii, assembly GCA_035773235.1. Lineage (NCBI taxonomy): Eukaryota > Metazoa > Chordata > Mammalia > Rodentia > Spalacidae > Eospalax > Eospalax fontanierii. Next base: position 51,753,672 of record CM069542.1, on the reverse strand, counting down.
AGTTGACATGGAACATTGTATTTTCCAAAGATGTTACAATATCATCTCTGATCCTGATGACTTTTTTCAAATGATTCTATTAATCTCCTACCATCTGGTCTTATTTTGATCAATAGATTGCAGTATAAGTGACACCACAGGACATCCTCAGCAGGTCATAAGAAGTCCTCTTCTTTGTTACCATGATATGAGTTATTGATACACAGAGAAGCTACAGGAAGAAAACACATGTAAGTGCTCAGTCTGATGGTCCAATCAGGTGACAACCCTACCTGAGGTGGCCCCAGCTGAGAAAAGTCCAGATGTGTGAATGCTTCACCTGGGATGTCTAGCCCCGTGTGAAGAGAAAGTAATAGAAATTATTTCATCTGTTCGACACGGTGAGGAGAAATAAGATTGAAGAAAATAAATACACTGTTGGTGACTGGAGGGAAAATGTGAGACAGCCAATAAAGTTCAAGATAAGAGAGTAAAATGAGACTGAAAAAAATACTTTAAAATTGACAAAGTCTTTTCTAGCTTGATGCTAAAAATAAAACTATGTCTTAGATAACCAGGAAGTTCAATAAACTCTAAACAGGATAACTATTTTAAAAGCCATTATTTTCAGATGATTGATAAAATTGCATCAAAGACGAAGTCTTAAAATCAGCCAGAAAGGGAAAATCCAAGTTATATGTAAGAGAACTTAGATAAGAATGACAAGGCTATTCTCATCAGAAAAAAAAAGCAGCCCAGTTAACAGACCAACCCCTTCAAGGTGCTGAAAGACAGATTTTATAGACAGAAAAAGATGTTCTTTACATAGGAGGGTGAGATAAGGATATTCCAGAAAAATGAAAAGCTAGAAGCTTCTGCCAGGAGACTTCACAAGACATAGTAGTGAAAGATAAGCTTTAATCTAAAGGAAAATGACAGTAAAGGAAATCAGAATCTAAAAGACGACATGAAGAAACTGTAAAATACACCGTCCTTCTCTTATCTACTAAAAGAGTTAACACTGGATGGTGGGACCTATAACATATAAAAGTGAAAGATAAGATAGATGTGTCAGAAAGTTTTCAGAGTAGGTAAATGGAATTGACTATATTTTTATGCAAATAACACATCAATAAAGTTGATCCAAACAATGCCAACCATGAGATCACATAAAAAAGTTGAATATTCTCCAAAAGGTTATAAAGCTAACCACAAAATAAGCATAGTGATGGAGAAAGAATCAATTACTACAGATAAAAACAGAAATTAATGATCTAAGAACATAGTGAGAAGACCATAAAATAGAAAATGGTGTCTCAAAAGCATTTAATAAACAAGTCACATTTAAGTGACAGAAATTATGAATAACTAGTAAAAGCCATGGACTTAATCACAGCTACAAAGAAATTTTACAAATTAAAAATGAACGCCACACAGCAATTCATGTCAATGTAATAAAAATGTAGGTGAATCTTTTTTTCTCTAAGAATGACATACTAATGAGCTGGGAATACATCTCAGTGGGAAGAGTACTCACCTAGTATGTCTGAGAACTCAGGTTCAATCCCAAGCTTGGGGGTTGGGGAAAATAAATGATAAACAAAGATCTTATTTACCAGGCATGGTGGTGTGTGCCTGTAACTCTAGCAACTGGGGGTCTAAGGGGAGAGGAGTGTCACAAGTTTGAGGCTAGCTTGAAACCTTGATACAGAGAGAGAGAGAGAGAGATAACCAAATAATGAAAATAAAACACAAATAAAGAATTCACTTCAAAAGACTTAACAGTATTCTCAGAGCTATAACGATGATGATCTGATTCCACAAAAAAAAATTAATTGCATAGTCACACAAGAATGAAAATCACATTCTCTTACACTATTCAAGGGAGTTATGAAGCCTCCACGTGAGATACTTCTTCAGCATATATAAAAATTGTACATGCATACCCTTTGACTCAGAAATCTCTCCTTGAAGAACTTACCCTACAGAAAGACTTACAAGAGCCTAAGAGACATTTACAGTTATGTGGCATAATATGAGAATGTGCTAAGTGTCTTACTCTGGGTAGTTAGCAACACAGTTTGTACATTAATTCTGCAAAGTCTCTATTCAGATGACAGTTTGCAAAGTGCACACTGAAAGTAAAAAGGAAATATCAGGCAGAGCCCTCTATGCAATGTAACCCCATGTAAATTTTTAAATAATGGGAATGCTGTATCCTGCATTGTAACTAGCAGACTATTTCCACAGAGTAATGGATGGGCACATTAGGAAGCTGAGGTGGGTACAAACTATATAAACAGATAGTGGAATGGGAAAAGAAAAGGCTGTATACATACATGTACACATACATGTACACATGAAAGGGAGTCCAACAAGCAAGTCGAGGAAGCTCAACAGGGAAAGAAAAATCTTTTGGAAAACAGCACTGGAACTGGATAGCTGGGTACAAGAAGAAAAAAAATTACACATCATCCTCATATCACAGCATATACTAAAAGTAACTTGAAAATCCTATGGAGGGAAAGATTTAGATCTAAAACTCATGAGAAACTCTTAGAACTGAACAAGGCCAGATAGCCATTTTAGTTAGGGAAAGATTGGAATAGATACTTGACCAAAAAGATACGGATAGCAAATAAATACATTGAAAGAAGCACGATATCTCATTATTAAAGAAATGAAGATTAAAATCAAAGTTACCTGTCTCTATAAATCCATTCGTGACTAAAGTAAACAAATTGCCAGTATTGCACATTAGCAAGAATGTCAAACTCCCATTTTTACTAAGGAGAGTGAAAAATGAAGAAACTAATTTAAAACACTTTTCCAGTTTCTCAACAGATGACCTAGCCATTGACTGTAGCTATCTACCCTAAAAAACTCACTTTTGTACAAGCATTTGTTACACCTGAGTTTTTAGTAACTACAAACAACTCAAGTGAGCATCAATACACCCATGGATGAACTATAATACAGCCGTTCATTGGGACGCTAGGCGCCAATAAAGATGAGTGAAGTATTAACAAAACAGCTTGAGTGACCCATAGAGGGGAAACATTGCACTGAATGGAACAGACCAGGCCGAGAAAAAGAGAGTAAATACTGTATTATTTCAACATTTCCTCCTTAGTGAGTCTCAACCACTTCTTCAGTTTACAAACACTAAAAAGCCACTGAATGTGTAATCTTAGCTCAGGCTCCTCTCATGAGCTCTAGATCCTTATTCCAACTTCCCACTTAAAATCTCTGCTAATAGCCAGGTGACATGGCACATGCCTTTAATCCCAGCACTCAGAACAAAGAGGCAAGTGCACGTAGGAAGGCCAGTTGCAGCTGCACAGTGAAACTCTGTCTCAAAAAAAAAAGAAAGAAAGAAAAGGAAAACTTCTATTACACACCTTAATTAATGTAATTTGTCTGAAAGTGGACACCATCATGCATACGGGAAAAGGATTTCTTCCCATATGTGTTCATATGTGTTCTGCATCTCAGTATGTGTTGTCTTCATCTACCAAGTTCAAGAAGGGAACTCTCGTCTTCATGTTCGTCTCACCCCCTTTCCTGATTCCCACAACTTAAACAGCGATAACCTGATCCTATTGATCACATCTCCTGACTCTCAGATCCATTCTTTTTCTCCATTTCTATCACTCTAGTCCAAACAACATACACTGTCACTCTTCTACTGATCTATCTATCCTACCTTAGTTCTCATATAAGTGATTCTTTATACTCTAGTATAAAGAGCCTTTGACCTTAAACATCCTCAGCTAATACTTGACGAGTCAATCAAATGCAGGTTTATCTGCAGTGACATGTACAGACCTTTTCCTCATCATGATCCCCTAAAAAATACTAAGTTGTAGCTGTTTATATGACATTACATTGTATTAGACGTTACAACTAAGCTAGAGGTTGTTTAAAGTATACAGAAAGACCATTGTGGGTTATATGCAATATTGCACCATCTTCCATAAGGAACTTCGGCATCCATGGACTTGAGAATGGCGGAGACAGAATCCTAGAACCAATCACCTGAGAACACTGAGAGGAAACTGCAGTTTTTTTTAATGCAAATTTCACCATGTCATTTGACTGCTTAAATCTCTTTGTCTCTCATTGTCCTCAGGGAAACATCCTTACTACATAATACAAAGTAACTCTAGATCTAGCCTCATCAGACCTTTTTGGTCCCGTCCAGGCTCACTCTTTCTCTCCCTACCGGTCACCATGTTTATACCTTTCTAACTTTTGGATGCATAACAGTTCTGCATCTCAGTATGCCAGTCCTCCTCCACTAAGCCCTCCACCTCATCATCACAGCTCCATACATCTCCATACTTGGGGCTATCCAGTCCATACAAACTAGAACCAGTGATCCCATGGAGGTGTGCCACCCAGCTACCTGCCCCCACTACGGCCTAACTACACTTTAGTTATTATCCAGTTTTCAGTTTCCAAAACTCCTTCTCCAGGAAAAAATATCTCTGATGACTCCCATGGGTTGCTTTGAATTTCAGTTGTAACATTCAGCACACTTGCCATCCTTTGTTCAATATTATCCTGTAATGTCCACTTAGTCAAGCTAGTCTTGTTAATAGAGGATAGCGATGTATACAGAAGAGTGTGGTTAGGCATTTTCCTTCATTTTATGTCAATTGTCTAAGTGCTATTTAACACCACACCCTTCCTTTCTTCCTGTCCCTACAGATTGTCTTGTGTTAGAAACAGTGTTAAAGCAAGAAATAATATAACATAGAGAATCCTTTTCATTTCTGCGATTTGGAGTTTTAGAGAGGGTAAATATGGGGACAACCCAAACTGACCTTGATCCTTCCTCATCCTCTCAAGTGCCGGGACTGCAGGCCTGCATCATCGCACTCACCTCTATTCTGTGCCTTTTATGTGTATTTGTCACTTCACCAATCTATGAAGCCTGGAGAATACAGGGGTGTAAATTTATGTCCCCTCTGTTAACCCCAACCAAAACAATTAGATGATTATAATCCTGCAAAGCCATATAGACCATGCAAAGGGCCCCACTGGGAAGAATTGGCTGTTTGGGTGGCACAGATACCCTTCCATAAAAGGAGATGACTAAAGGATGAGATTTGGGGATGGGAATATAGGTCACTGGGAGAGTGCTTGCCTAGAATGTATCAGGCCCTAAGTTCAATTCCCAGTGCTGCAAAAAAGAAGAAAAAGGAAGAGGAGGAAGAAGAGGAACAGAAGGGGAGGAGGAAGAGGAGGACCAGAAGGAAGAGGAGGAGGAAGAAAAGTGGAAGAGGGAGAGGAAAAAGAGGAGGAAGAGGAAGAGCAGGAGGAGGAGGAGCAGGACTGTGCTACATTTATCAACATGCATCCATTATACCCTATAGGGCTGAGGAAAAGCATAAGCTTAGAATTCCCCATCAGTTCTCAGAAGTGACAACTCGAGGCCCCTCAAGTGAGCTACAGTGACAGCTGCAACTCTCAAGCCCCTTTCATGGAGTGACAGGCAAGAAACCGCATCAAAATAACCTTTACGGGGGCTGTAGATGTGGCTAAGTTGGTAGAGCGTTTGCCTAGCACACACAAGCCCTTATTTTGCTCAACAGTAGCACATGAAGCAGGTGTGGTATCGTACACCCATAATCTTAGCACGTAGGAGGTAGAGGAAGGAGGATCGTGAGGTCAAGGTCATCCTATGCTACATAATGAGTTTGAAGCCAGCCTGAGCTACAAGAAACACTGTCACACACACACACAAAAATAAATAAATAAATAAATAAATAAATAAATAAATAAATAAATACAAGTCACTGTGTTACTCATCCTCAACCCAAGCCAAGAAAACAATGCTAGTGATTAGGTCATTTGTTCAGTTGAGTGACGACCCCAGTGACTCTGTTTAGTCGCAGTCACCGCAGCAGCCAGCAGCAGGACCAGCAGTGATGGGGGCCAGCAGAGAAACTCCAAACAAGCACACTCCTGAGTCTCTGGCTGGTGGGACATCCCACATCACTGGGAGCAGCAGAGGTCTAAAGCACAAGCAGTAATCTAAGGCCTGGGCTGGATCCCTCCCTGTTCTCCTCCATCCATCTCTTCAAAGGATTCTGTTCAGTTGAAGGCAGAGTTTACCAGGACCCAGAAGGAAACATAATCTTACTTTCCCAGTAATAGATGCTACAGCAGAACTAAAACGAGGCATTGATATAGCCTGATTCTGAAACATCATTATTTCTGGATTCAATTGTGGCAGTTTTTTTTTCTATGGAATGTCACCAGTTAGAATCGTAGTTTCTGCCTTTCCAGAAAACAGCATGGTGGCTCCTTAAAAGAACGTCAAGTACCACTTCTACATGACCCAGCAATCTCACTAGTGGGAATATATGCAAAGAAGGGCATTCAGTGTGCCAACAAGGTGCCTGGACTTCCATGTTTACTGCAGCACTGCTCACAATAGCCAAGACACAGAAGCAGCCTAAATGCCCAGCAAAGGTGGAGATCTTTTTTTCAAGTCACTTGTATACGGAATGGAATATTAGCAAGCACTAAAAGTGAATAAAAGGAAGCTGAAACAGAGAAACAAATACCGCATCCTCTTACTGAAATGTGAAAGCTTGAAAAGTTAAGTTCACAGCAGGAAATTGAACAGAGGTCATCAGAGGTCAAAAGGTAGAAGGGGAGGGGAGTTTGAGGAAGGGACAGAGAGGGAGACCAGATACACTTTGATTAGAAAACTAAGTTCTAGTGTTCTACAGCCCTGTAGGATGGTGGTAAACAGCCTTTTCTAGAAAGAGTGGCCCCTTCCAATGGCAGCAGATATAAAGAGGTCTGGGGGAAATCAGCGCCTCTTGCTGGCTGTCTTCGCTCCTGGTGAGTGTGTCTGTCTATTGCTCCTGCTGTTGCTGGACCCTTCTCTGATGTCACACTCCAGCTTCTTTGGGTTCCAGTGTACACTGAAAACCAGGGACACTCCAGGAATCTTCCAGGCCTTCAGCACCAGACTGGGACTGCTGAGGTATCCAGCTTTGTGGGCTGGGCAGCTCTGGAGTTATCAGTGTCTCTAGTGTGTGAACAATCATTATTGAACTACTCAGCTCCTATTAAATTCTAGCCAGTCTAGCAAATCCCTTTTTATAATTATACATCATATATCCTATTAGTTCAGTTCCCCTAGAGAACCCTGCCTAATGCAGTTCCCAGCACAAAGAAATGATAGATATTTAAAGTAGTGGAAATGCTAAACATCCTGATTTGATTCTTAGACATGGTATTAGTGTATGGAGTGTGGTTATAAAGATTACAATAGGGACAAGTAAGATGAGCTTTGTCTATCATGCAAAACCCTGAATACACTCAAAGAAAGGTAAAACTATGAGCACAGCTATAGAAGGCAGCATGTAACATTGCAGAGACAGAGTGAGACCAAGGTATCCTCAAAGAACTTAATGAAAGACAATGGGCTTTAAGATATCATTTCCTTCTTTAGTCCCAAAGAACATTAGCTCTTCTACGCATGGCTCAGTTTCCAAAACAACACTTTCTGAAGCAAATGCATTTGGGAAGTGCTGAGTCCAATCATTTAAAAGCTTCCTTCTTCAGGATCTCTAAGTGACTTCCACACTGGGATGGATGCTTCTAGAATGCCCACACACAAAAGTGAATGTGAACAGGAGGACTCTTCCTGGTGCACTGCTTAGGAGTGTTGGAGCACACTCTGGAAATGCAGGTTTAAATGAATAGGTCTCTCTCTCTCTCCTTTCTAATAACTCCTTCTGAACTCAGAACCCAGAGTCACCTTATTCATTAGGCATTGTTAGCATCTGTGAACTTCTCAAAGGCTTAAAGCAACTTGAGACATGAAAGGAAATTTGCAGGCCCCATGGGGGGAAAACTGTAAAAACTGAAAAAATTTTTTAAATATTTAGGTGATTATCTACAAACTATAGTATTGTGCTAACTACTCAACTTCTGTTCAAAATACTAACTTCAAAATGTACTTACCATGGCACACAGGTGCATTTTCACCCGCTGATATGTTGTGATTCAGGGACTATATTAGAACCTAGAAGGCTAGCTATTCTAATTTAACTGTGCAGCTGTAACAAATACTATACTGAAAAGCTACTTCAGAGAAGAAAGAGTTTATTTCCTCTTACAGGTCACAGTCTATCACTGAGGGAAGTCAGGGCAGGAACTCAAGCCAGAACTTGAAGCAGAAACCATGGATTAGCTTTCTTATACAGCCTACCACCTATGTAGGGAATGATGCTGCCCACAGAGGGCTGGGCCTACCTGCATCATTAATGATCAAGACAATCCCCCATGAGCAAGCTCACAGATCAATCTGATCAGGGAAATTCTTCAAACGAGAACCCCTTCTCGGGTGACTCTTAGCTGTGTCAAGTTAACAGTTAAAGCTAACTAGGATACCAACCTAGTAGTAGCCTAGAGGCCTATAATACCAGCTACTTAGGTGAGGCAAGAGGATCCCAAGTCTAAGATTTGTGTGAACTACAGAGCAAGTTCAAGGCCAGCCTAGGCAACTTAGTGAGACTCTATCTCAAAATAAGAAGTATAAAAGGGCTTGAACTGTGGTTCAGTGGTAGAATATTTGCCATGCATGAAAAAAAATGGCATCCTAGAACTCAGGAAGGACATTGATGGGTTTGATAAGGACCACACCCTTGACCTGCACACACGTACACACACACACACACACACACACTGCTGAAGTTGTTCCAACCAGTAAAGAACCAAGATTTCAAGCCACACCCCGGCCACCAGCCGTGGGGTGGGGTGGGCATCCTCCATGCCCACCGTCCACAGCCGCTATGCCCATGCTCAGTGCTCTCTAGATTCCTCAACACACAGTAAATCCCCTTTGATGACAGCCAACTGATCCTGCAGCAAAGTCCAGCTCCTTCTCAGTCAGCTGAACGCTCCCTGTGAATAGCCATTCAGGGCACTGGTTTTCCAGCTGGTGGTTTTGCATTCACTGCTTCTGAAAGGAACTGGGGGCTCTCGGGAGTTGTCTCTACATGGATGGCAAAAGGCAGTGTTATGGGAGTCTGGGGAGGGGCTGAGAGAGCTGCAAGAGAGTCCCACAGTCTTCTGAAGAAAATGCATTCCTTAAAAAAGACAGAGTCGAGTATGACACAAAGGTGAGGCTGCTCGGAGCCTTGGCCACTGTGTCTAGGAGGTGGTTCCACGTGGCCTCTGCAGCTTCATGGGGACTGAGCATAGCTGAGAGCTCCAGGGAGATGGCTCTACCTGCCCACACATTCCAGGGTCTTCTGGAAAGACATTGGGCTCACAGATAAACCTGAGCTGCCTATCCACTGCTCTACTATTTTACAGAGAGAGAGAGAGAGAGAGAGAGAGAGAGAGAGAGAGACTAAGAGAGATTGAGAAGAGACTGAGGCAGAGAGAGAACGATTGAGAAAGACTGAGACACATATACATATACATTCAGAGAAACAGACAAAGAGAGAGGGATGGATTCACTGGAAGTGGTGAAATCCTGCAGGGCAGAAAGGTCATCAAGAAGTCACTGAGATGGGGATATTTTGAATGCAAAGAAGTAAGGCTGTGTGATACAGAGGCCGTTTCCTTCATTCAGCAAATTTAATGAGAATACCATTGCCCCTCCTGCTTGGACAAATAATCACTGCTCCTGGTATTCATCTTCCACTGTCTGCACTGTTTCTTGCTAAATTAACAAAGAAAGGCAAGCTCCATGTGGACATGTGTGCAAGGTGTGTGTGTGTCTGTGTGTGTCTGTGTGTGCGTGAGCCCGTGCACACAAGGCTCTGTCCTTGTTTTCATTTGCTGTTAAAATCACTCATAATAGACTCTGGAATATGGAATACAATGACAAATGAGTCGTGCCATTTAAAATCAAACACAAGGAGTCTGAGGAGAGTAGTTCCTGGCATGAACAGACCCTGGAAGATAGATTGTTTGAAAGGCTGGGTTTTTCTGTGTGTGTCTCTCAGTCTCCCTCTCAGTCTCTTTGTGTGTCTCTGAGTCTCTCTGTGTGCCTGTGTGTCGTGTCTTTCTGTATGTATATGTTTGTGTATCTCTGAGTCTCTCTGTCTCTCTGTGTGTCTGTGTGTCTCTCTGTGTGTCTCTCAGTCTCTGTGTGTCTGTGTCTCTCTCAGTATTAGTCTCTGTATGTTTGTGTGTCTCTGAGTCCCCCCTGCCTTCCTTCTCCTTATGGTTGTCACTACAGTGCAAAATAACATGTTCCAGAAAATGCCTACCTAGAGGCCACAGTGCACTTCCTCTTGTACTTGGATTTCCATTTATTACACTAAATTTCTTACAATTAACTTTTAAAGGGGATGAGAGAGTTCATTTCCCAAACAGCTGACAGGAGGTGTGTTCTGCGGAAGCAAACAAAATGGCACTTAGTGACCATTTTTGCTACCATGATAGAATCCCTACATGAGCTCTCACCAAGCAATCTGCCCTTTGTTAATCTGATCGAGTAATTGATAGAGTACTCAGAAGATACTGATACTCCCTGATACCCATCTAAAGCCAGCAACTAACTTAACTTAATCGCACTTTCCCTTAAAGCATATAAAAGGCAACTTGATTGTAAAGTGCATCTGAATCGTCACAATAAATTTCTTGGCAAGCTTTCTAAGCATCAGGTAAGAAATCTATGGTCTCCTAATCTGGCCTTTTTGCCCACTTGTCAGGTAACTTTATGTAAAGGCTACTCCTTCCCCACTCTTCCTTTTCTCAGCCAATAAACTAGCAATAATAGATCTGTCTAGCACTCAGAGTGACTGCGAGACACTTCTTTATATTTGGACAGCATTTTGCAAATGACAAGCTGGCTTTAGTCTAAATATGTCAAGCTGACACTTTAGCACAGGTTGTGAGACTGGACATTTCTCTCATTTCTATTCCACAAACTCATCAGCATCCTCAACCAGCCCCACCTTGTGGAGCCCACAGGTTAACACTGGGCATATGCTGCTTCGTGCAACTGTGATTTGCCCAAATCTCATAGTACTAACACAATTCCAGGCCTAGAGAGCTGAAAGGATCCACAGCAATGGATGATACCCTCACTACAGGAATTTTCGCTAAGCCCTGGGTACCAGGTCTTCTTGGGCATGCACAGTGCAATAGCTCGCCCTGTCTCTGGGCTATCCCAAACCAGTCTTTGCATCCAATGAAATGCAAACCCTTCTTCACAAAGGTATTGCAGGGCAGAACCAAGAAGAAGGTGAACATGCTTACACGTATCCCCTCTCTGCTTCCCACACCATGAAGGACTTCCAAGCTCTACAAGAGGCAAAACATAACAGAATTAGGATGAAAAGTTATTTAGCCTTAAGTTCTATCTTGAAATAACTGGAAGAAAGAAAGACCTACTAGGCAGAGAAATGCATGAGAGATGTGCTTTACTTCCTGTACAGAGGAGTAAAGCTCACCTCCCCCACCCCGAACTAGAATCCCTTCTGTAATTTCAAAGCACCCCAATGTGTTATGTGACATACCTCCTTCCTCTGACCTACACCGTTCGGACACAGGACCGGGGAAAGACACTCAAAAATCTGCCTGCAACCTATTTTTTTAACAGATAGCTCTAGGATGGTGTTATGTTGCAAAACTTTGAAATACACAGACTACTAAGTCACACCAGATGATCCTAAACAAGAAATAAGCATAACCCCTCCCCTTCCTATACCCCTAAAAAGCATTCTGGTGGTTAGAAATAATTATCAATCAAACACTCAAACACAGCCAGGTTCACAGCCCTTTTTATTACTTTTTTTTCTTTTTAAGGAAACGGTTCCATGTGGTTGATTGGCTTGAGCGCCCTCATGTGTCTCAACAGAGAAATGTCACTCCAAGGGTTCCAAAGGGTTAGGCCAAAGGACAGACTGGATGACACACACAAATCCTCTTCAAGCTTGCTTCATGAACTTCTTGTGAGACTCTAAATACTCTCAGGCTCTCCTGGGACTAGGAGGAACATGTCCTCCATGATTTAAAAAAAAATTACATCACAACTTAGACCTGGAGGAATGTGCAGCCAACCTTAACAAGAGTGGAAGCCAATTTCAACTTGTCTGTTCTGGTTTAAGCCTGTCAGGTCATCTTGTCTTTTTCTTTTTCCTGCCCCCTACCCCAACTCCCTGAACCCTGTGGGGCAGCGTTCCAAGCCTTTCTCTCCCACTGCTGTGGTGTGACTGTTTCTATAACAAGCAAATCTCAGGTTTTTCCACATCTGCAGTATGGTCAAGGGTAAGCCATGATTCTCCTTGGGTCTCAGTTTCTTTCTGGGGTAGGAGAAAAAAGCAACTCTTTTCTCCAAGATAAAAGTAGATCTGCAGCCATCCCTGGAATATGAGAAGGACTCACCGGATAAACACCAACAGAACTCAGACCTATGCGCTTTGTTCCAATTCACTCGCCTTATGGTATTTCTGGAAAACAGTTGCAACACAGATCTCTTAACAACTAACTTTGGGTTTCCTGGAACACAGGAAGAGGTCAAGCAAGCCTCCATTTTCCAGCACACCTGTCCAGAGCTAGGCACACGATGACCCTCCATAAACCAGCGGGAGCCACGTGGCAAGTGGGTGGGCAGGTACAGAAAGCAAATTTGTTTTCTTAATATATTTTCTTGCTTTACATCCCTGCCTTGATAGAGCTTAAAGCAATCAAAGATACGCCAGAGTCACAGATTCACTCAAGAAATCAAAAGTCCATGCAGAAAAACCTGCTTTGGAATAGAATAAAAAGAAACGACAAAAGATGCTTTCCATCATGCTCTTCCTTTCGGTCTTTCTCTTGAGGTTAGGAAGGCATGAGTCAACAGTCCAACAGAAAACAGGCCTGAAATCACCAAAGAAAAGCTGTCCAACCTTGGTCAGTATGTCAGACCAACCTTGCTGGGTCTTGCATTCTGTTAACAGAAAGAACATTTACCAAGAAAGCATGCTCCTGGGTATCTCTCACTAGCAAAGCCAAGTGCTGTTCCCTGCTTAGCTTGAAGCTAGCCAAATCCAACAAAGCTTTAGAGATTTTTGGCTTAATCTTCTCACTGAACTCAAGCCAGTGCTCCACGAGCACAGCCAGGGCATCATCACCCTGCCTTCGCTGTTGGCAAAGCCTTCTCTTCTCTTCTCTTCTCTTTCCTCACCTCTCCTGTCCTCTCCTCCCTTCACATTTACTCAGCTCAGGCCAGTAGCAGAGGTAGTTTTCTCTCCCACCCACTGCCCCGAAGGGCACCTCCAGCTGTGCAGCTTGACTCTGGAAGGATCCTTACCTACTAAAGAGTCAAGACCTTGTTTTAGGTAATTCTGTACCACCAGAAAATGCCTGCCTCATGGAAACGCTAGATCTTTCTTGCAATTAAGTCACAGCCAAAAATACAGCCGGAAAAGTCTGATGTACATGACTTCCATGGTTGTTAAACTTGGAGAAAGGTCTTTTTGAAGAAAAGTCCTGAGGTTGATCCCTAATATGAGTTTATTAAAAGCATCTCTTACACTCATCTCCCTTCCTTTCTTAAGGCCACTGCAGTCACCACAGCAACCCACGCTTCCATGAAACTTCTACTCTTCTTTGTCCAAGCTGCTACAGCCATGGCAGCAAGCACTTCCTGTGGAAGGACCCTCACACCTTCTTCTTGTGAGATAAAATTTAGACTCTGAAGCTTGACCTTCAAACTCTTCCATATTCTCTCAAATCCCCAGGAAACGTTACAAAGAAACTCAGACATCACCAGCAGAATTGCCAAGAGTCCCATCACTGCCGCCTCTAGATCAAACACACCACAATGACTGTGGGCATTGGGATGGCCTCGAATGATGGGAAGAAACTTGGCTTGGAGCATTTGCATTTGCAGGTCAACTCCCTCCCTTGACAGTAAGTGCAGTGGTTCTTGTATAGTAGTTCTATTTGACCAGTGTGGCTGACAGCTACTGTCTTCCTGCAAATGACAGCCTCCCTGCCATCCTGAAACACTTGGTACACCTAGCAACAAATCTCCATCTGGTGGTAGATGAGCAAACTAAGAAGAATAGGACTACAGAGATGGCACAGCCATTACAGATTCAGGCTCAGAACCAAAAAGACAAGAGTTCCATTCCTAGAACCACACTGACTCCAGCTATGGTTTGTGCCCCTCAACTGCCTGCACACGCACTGCTCATATACATCAATAAAGTAAGAGAAAACCCTTAACCAGGCGAGGTGGTGCAAGCCTTTAACCCAGCAATTAGAGGCAGAGGCAGACTGATTTCTGTGAGGTCTACACAGTAAGACCCTCTCTCAAAAAAAAAAACAGAAATTAATAATAATAATAAGGAACAATAAATCAACATCAGAAATAAAGCACAAATACATTCTGATGCTTGTAGGACATTGTGTTCTGGAAAGAGCATCAGAGAGCTGGAAGAAGAGACCAGATGGTCAGGTGGAAACCATCACCCTAGCAAGCCAGTGGACCAACATGGAGAAAGACCAGGCAGAGGTCAAGGTCAAGTGCCCTACAGGCAATCCACAATGACTAACAAAGTAGAGGGTGCTCGGCAACAGAAGTCAAGACCTTCTAAAGGAGTATGCACTGTGTTCTCATTACCTCTCTGGAGAACAACATGGAACAACTCATCTTGCATTGCTCTCTACCCAACATTCCTGCCTAAAGCAATCAAGAAGCAGCCTCAGAGTTTTCCAGAATATGAATGTTAATAAAAATGAGATCATCATTTTTTTCCTAAATTCTTGGAAAGCAATCACAGAGGATCACATCCTTCCCTCACTGGTGATCTATCCTTGAAGTTCCTTCTATGAAAGCTTCCACTTTCTCGCGGGCAAGATTATGACATCCTGAACCCGTAGGAGGTATCCCTGAGCTAAATCACCTTCCCAGCTATATTGCAAGTGCCTCAAGGTCGAGAATCCTCTCTTTGCCTTCTATATTTCTTCACTTTTATCCTCCCTGACACACTGACCAGCACTCAGCCTAGAAGATATTGGAGGAAAAACGCTGTTGGTGAACATAAATTGAAATGTACAAATTAATTAATTGATACATTTAGCCCACTATGAGATTAAGTTAAACAACTGAAACATGGAAACTTCTCTGTTTCCTTTACACATTTCCTGGATCATTTGTTCCTTCTATCCCCCATGGAGCAAGCATCCCTGCTTTCCAGCAATCCATTTCAGCAATAGTAAGTTACCTAGCAAACCCACTGCACAACCAAGAGAGAGAGATGGGGGCGTGGGGAGGAAGGATTCTTGGTTTAACCTTAAAAATTAGCATTCTTTCTTTAAAGCTTCCATGTTAAGCTTTAGGACTGAAACTGAAGGCACTGACGGAATCTCTGCAAGACTATCCTGCCCAAAGTCTGTACAATCTCTGATAATCCTTGTTCAAGGTTTTATTGTTGAATCCTTTCACCTCACTCCAGCCCTTAATGACCACCTTCCTACCCTGAGAAGTCCTCCCATGGATCATTAACCTCCTTCACAAGCTACGGACAAGCCTTGGTGTTGCCTACAGCTCACTAATAAGAAAATATGAACTGCTGTACTGGGCATGATTTGTGATTCCACTGTAATTTTCCCATTAAATCAAGAGTTTATCAGTCTTCTCTCCTACACATTCTGGTCTTTCCTCTTCTTCCCAGTCCCTCCCCCAACCTCCTGCCTTCTCCCCACCCCTCAAGAAGTGAACTGGTTCACCCAGCAGGTTTAGTCTTGCTTTGACCAGCTTATTGTTTCAATGTGATTATGAAGCTGCTGGACTTGAATACACAGTTTATTAATTTTCAGGCATTCACCATGTCTCTCTGTGGAGTGTGGTATGGGTAGATGTGCAGGTGTGAACCAACAGTTACTAGCACTCCTGGAGCTGGCAGAATTGCCAGTGACTGGGAAGGCAGAGTCTTAATTTGTGTTCCAGAACTAGGGATGTAGCAGTTGGTGGAGTGTTGGCCTAACCTCTATGAAGCCCAGGGTTCAATTCTCAGCACTATGTGGAATGGTGTCATTGTCATTTCCCTGAAGAAGTACAGGCAGGATGATCAGGTTTAAGGTTTAAGATTATCTTCAGCTACACATCAAGTTGAAATTTGAGGCCAGCCTGAGCTACAAAAGACCCGTTTCATGGGGAATCCTGTCATTTTAGAGGCATATGGAATACCAGATTTGAAAAGAGGGAAAACAAAGTAAAATGATATGGTCAAGCTCATAGGTTTAGTAAACAGGGGCGCCAGGGCCATGACCAGGGCTGGCACAGCTCAGGTCACCACAGCTCTTCCACTTACATATGCCCCTCCTCCTGGGCTCACAGGCTCAGTGAGAATTCAGGATGCCCACAGATCACAAGCTGGCATCATAAATGCATACTGCCTGTAAATTCAGAGAGAGAGATAGAGAGACAGAGAGAGAGGCTATATAGCTCTTACAGAGAACACCCTGCTAAAATTAGAGGAATGTGCTATAATTAGATTAAATTCTAATCCAATATCACACCTCCCTAGTAAGCCCGGCACTCAATTTTTTTTTTTTAAGGAATGAATTTCCAAAGCACCTTGAAGAGATTTTCATGTGATTTTTGCTCTAAGTTTGATCAATATAAAATTATCACTTCATTCTGTGAAAATAGCTTTTCCACACATCCCTGCACACACACACACATATAAAACATTGGCAGCAGGTACTTTTAATTTGCTGGAAAATATTTCTAAGAAGTCAAAAAGCTCCAGCTGAATAAGCGTGTCTTCCTATTGGCTAAACAGACCAGTTGAAGGATCTTATTGGTCCCTGATCCTGAGGACCGATAAGAACGGCTATAAAATCCCTGGGTGCAGCTCTTGGGCCCCCAGTTTGCAAAAGCCAGAGGTGCAAGAAGCAGCGACTGCAGCAGCCGCAGCAGTAACAGCAGCAGCAGCAGCAACAGCAGCAGCAGCAGCAGCAGCAGCAGCAGCAGCAGCAGCAGCCACAAAAATCTCTGCTCAAATCCTCACCTAGGCTTTCAGTATATCCAGATCCACATCTTCACTCAAGCCGGGAGAGGGGACGAGGAAAGGGGGGGGGAGGAAAAAAAAACCCAACAACTTAGCGGAAACTTCTCAGAGAATGCTCCAAAACTCAGCAGTGATTCTGGTGCTGGTCATCAGTGCTGCTGCAACCCAAGAGGCGGAGCAGAATGACTCTGTGAGCCCCAGGAAACCCCGGGTGGCAGCTCAGAACTCAGGTAAGCCAGAAAACCCAGGACCGGTTTCTCCCCCCAAGAGCTGTCCTCATTTGCCTCCTCATCTGTGTCTGTGACGGCTGATCTTGATAATAAATGTGCTTTATTCCTGATGGTGATAAACTGCCGCTGTAATCCAATAGCCTTAGGAAGTTGAGCTCCTTTGTTTAATAAATTGCATGCAACTAACGAAGACGCTGGGCGCTCTGCTGAGGGTATTTCATTGCATAAGCCTAGCCTGATTGCCTGAAATCTGGCACGTACCCTCTTGGGGAGGAGGGGGCGGGGAAAGGCTTGAATGTTGGCATGCCTCAAAGCACTCTCTCTATACTCCACTAGCCCGTCTTAAGGAGATGCAGGGCTTGCCTGCGATGGTCCCTCTCCCTTCTCCTTTAAGACCTTGTAACTTGACTTGTACCGCCTCGGGGAACACAAGGGCAAGCCCCTCTTCACCATGATTTCTGGAAGCATAGTGTTCGAGTCTGGGGGAAAAAAAAAAAAATCCAGGGCGGATTCCGAGTGGGGGGAGGAGGGTCCTACACACCCCATTTCCCGACACTCCTGCCTGTCTTTTCCACAGTTCTCTTCGGCTCCATTCAATCGCCACCGTAGCCTGTGACCCCCAGCAAAAGAATGTTTGTGAAACAAAGCAGTTGCTTCTCCAAAAGAAAGGTCTCACTTTGGTCCTGACTCCAGGATCGTGGTATATGATTCTGGCTTCTAGAACCAAAGAGGCGCTAGGATGCCTGCATTGGCACCTCTGCCCCAGGACTCTAGCTCCCTACTTGGTGCTCTGCCCTTTCTGCTCTGTCTCCCCAAACTGTCAGCAGAGATGGGATCGCAGGTGTCTAAACGCTGCAGATGCTCCCCTTGGAAGAGCGCAGGTCCCTGCCTAGGAGGCCTTTCGCCTCACTTCCTTTTGTACTTAGTTGCTATAGCGATGCTGTGATTCACAATTCAAGCTTGCCTAAAACAATAGCAGCCCTAATGCATATTAAAACTGCTTAAAGCAAAGTTATAGTTTGAACCCGTGGAAATATATAATTAGAGAAAATGACTTGTAACATCCCAGAGTCTGCGGGTGGTGGGAGGGGGCGGGGAAGCCTAACCCAACCACGCTTTTGATCTGGGAGGAGAATCCTACGGTATGAAGGTTGCAGATCATTTCTTCCCCAGCTGCCTGCCAGAACACCCCTCCTTTTGTAGGAGAGAAATTACTTTTATGGGAGATCTTATCCAGAATACAGAAAAAAACCTCATGCAAGTTCTTTGCGGTTTTCTCTCAGTCTTGCACAAGGGGTGCCTCGGACTAGTTACTCCATACCTGTGCTTTTTAATATGAGAGATGATCATGCCTCAAGTACTGAGCTGAGCTGCTATGGGGGTGCTGGGAAGGACAGGAATGGCTCAGATTCTTCTCTGCCAATGATACAGTGGGTGAAAACCCCACATCCAAAGGGTCTTCCATCAAGTGCACTCCTGCCAAATTCTTCTTGGCCATTTGGATTAAAATCAATGCTTTTTACAATGGACTGCATTTTCCTTAGAGGCCAGCTACATCCCTTGGCCTGAGCGTGATACCTAGTCACGGCCTTCAGCCTACTCATGCTGTTAAGTGCCAAGTGATAATGACCTCTGATTCTATACCACCACCAGAAGGCACTGTGCACTGCAAGGTCTCCAACCTAACTCCTCCAACCACCACTAAGTGTGAACGAGTGAGACACAATAGACATGTCTCTAAGGGGGAAGCCACTCCCTTTGCTCTGACTTTTAGGAGCAAAAAGGGCCTGTCCAACTCATTTATCATCCCCACACCCCCTTCTCGTCAAATGGGACTATCTAGTGGAACCTCAGGTCAAACTTGTAGGATAAGTCTGATCCTCTGCCCTTGAACTAGGCCTCTGCACCTACTGGATCGCACCCAGTGTCCTTCAGTTTGACTCAGATTGGACTTGCTTGTCTCTTCCAGCTGAAGTGCTTCGCTGCCTCAACAGTGCCCTCCAGGTCGGCTGTGGGGCCTTCGCATGCCTGGAAAACTCCACGTGTGACACAGACGGGATGTATGACATCTGTAAATCCTTCTTGTACAGTGCTGCTAAATTTGACACTCAGGTAATAACTTGACCTCTGCTCTCACCAGCTGCTTGTCTTTTAACAGAGTACTTGACTATTGTTCTTAGGAACCAGTCTAGTAGGGAGCCAGCCTGTTTCCCAGCCTCCTTACTCAAAAAAGCCCATGCCAGGATATAGAAACACACACACACACACACACACACACACACCACACACACCATACACACACATAGGCAAACACGAATACATGCTATCTGGATTAGGAAAGGCCTTCTGTACAAGGTTTCCCCACCCTACACATTACTATAAGGAATTGACAGAGACTGGTTTGTAACAGGAAGGATGATGAGCAGAAAAGCTTTCCTTCTTTGAAAAGAAACAAAAATTTTCTTCTAGCAAAGAAGTCCCACCCCCCTCCAAATGTCCTAACTTTCTATCCTGTATTCTGAGTTATCAAAGCCTTAATCTCAAGAATATAAAACTGGATTATGACCATTTTCAAGCCTCAGAACAGTTGACAATGGCT
The DNA here is from genome assembly GCA_035773235.1 of Eospalax fontanierii. Classification (NCBI taxonomy): domain Eukaryota; kingdom Metazoa; phylum Chordata; class Mammalia; order Rodentia; family Spalacidae; genus Eospalax; species Eospalax fontanierii. The sequence goes on along the minus strand of CM069542.1, from coordinate 51,733,867 downwards.
TCCTCCCCACCCCCGTCTCATTTCCCTTCTGTGGAACTCAATTCTCAAGATAGTCTAAGAAGGGATTTTCCTTTTTTTAAATTCTTGGTGTTGCTATCAAAGCAAGTCCCCTTAAATGACTCCATGTCATAGATCCCAACTTCTTTTGTCAGATCCAGCTAATGCCTGTCTTCTGTCCTCTGGCAGGGAAAAGCATTTGTCAAAGAGAGTTTGAAGTGCATTGCCAATGGGGTCACCTCCAAGGTCTTCCTCGCCATCCGGAGGTGCTCCGCTTTCCAGCGGATGATTGCCGAGGTGCAGGAGGAGTGCTACAGCAAGCTGAACGTGTGCAGCATCGCCAAGCGGAACCCAGAAGCCATCACTGAGGTGGTGCAGCTTCCCAGTCACTTCTCCAACAGGTACCCAGCGGGTCGCTGTCTTTGCAGTCAGTGGGCAGAGGGCTGGCTAGAGAGCCCGGCTGCGAAGGAGGGTTCAGTTGTCACAATCAGCCTCTTATTTTAGCTAGCGGCCTTCCCAGCTTTTGAAGGGAAGAAAAAAAATATTTGTGAATGGTTGACAGTTTAAGCAGCTTGAAATCCCCTCTGGTGTTAGAGGAAAATGTCTTTCCATGCAATGAACAGAAAGCTTATTTGGAGCATCTCTGGGTGCATTTCTGTGTCCAATTCTTACCATAAGCCTGAAGGAAATAATGAAGTTTCTGGAAAGCACCTTTTGAGAAATCAGATTTGACTGAAACTGTGACTATGCAACAGTACAATAGGCCACGATTTTTTAAAAAAAACCTGGTCAAGCGTCAGAATTCAGACTTTTATTAAATCTGCATGCATTAAATCAGTCCCAAATCCAGCCAGACAGTTCAGTGGCTAACCCAGAACAAGCCATCTTATTTTGCAGGGACTAGAATTTTCTCTAGGAAAAGTGAAATTGGCTTCCAGGAACCATCCTCATGTTGCCTTCCAGAACTTAGGTCATCTCATCCCTGTAGCCTAAGATTTCCCAGAAGGAAAATGTGCACACAGCACATTTGCATTTCAGGTGACCCAGAGCCACTGAGCTCACATCATCTGAGTCCCAGACCTTGCTGTGTCCTCGGCTGAGGTCTATGTCAGCCAGGAGTGAACTCATGATGCATTAGCGGTCTGTCATCCTGATCATGTGTAGGTGTCTTAGAAAGGGCTCCAGCAAGAGCTGAGGGATGCTGCTTGGGCAGACATGGATGGGTACAGCCAGTAATAATGCCAAGCCAGTTAAGGATAGCCTACTGAGATGCCCTTGGCCAAAGGCCTGAAATCCTATGCTTCTTTGAGTCTCTGGCCAAATCTGCATGTATTCACAAGGAACATCCCTTTTACTGTGATCCCCTGAGGGTTATCACACACTTAATCTGACAAAATTCCTAGTCAAATACCTCCATCCTTCAGAGAGTGGCAACGGCCAAGTCTTTCTGGGCTTAGGAGTGATTTAGTCATATATACATGTACAGGTAGAAGACCAGCAAAGCTGTTCCTCCTCAGGAAAGGTAAAAGTCCCTCACATGAAACGTGAGATTTTTGGATCCATTGTGAACCACAGGTTAAGCCTATAAAATGACAAGTCATCTTCTAGAGGTCGTCTCTCCAACCCTTGACACCAACTTTATCAGAGCATTCTAACCAATTTTCTCAGAACAGGAACATCGACTATACCATCTCTCTCAAATGGTTTGTCTCTATATCAGCCTTGATTTTTAAAGTTCTCCTGGAAAGGTTCTTATTGAAGAGGAGGGGGGTTATGCTTGGCTATTTGTTGGAGACTTCCTTCATCATAGGAAACAGAAATGAAGACTTCTTAGTAAGACAATGATTAGGGACAAAGGAGATACTTATACAGGAGTTGGGGAGGGTAGGTGTTAGCAAAGCTAATATTACAAATTTAGATCCTTAAAGATCTTGCAACACATATGACCTCTAATGTGGTTAGATAGTTAGCACATATGGTATCTAATGTGGCACGTGACCAATTTCAAGGCTACTCTGATCTTGCTGTTTCACTTTAAGTGGCATTTTTCCTAATGAAGAAAGAGTCAAAGTAGAAAGGAAGAAGCAGATTTTAGGTTAAAGATCTCCACTTAAGAGGAGACTAGTAAAAAGAATTGTTAGCCATCATTCTCTTTAATGAGTATCTTATCTGTAACACTTTCAGAAAATGCTCCCAAAGACAGTTTCCTTACCTCCTTCACACACTTAGCAAAAGGTCAATGGGGAAAGGGTGGTTAGCTCTTTAAGACCAAAATCTCTCATGCAACCCTTACCTTTTTCTAAGTATTTCACTTCAGTGTGCTACTATTATTCCTGTTCAGGACTGTAGAGATTTCCGGTTCCAGGCTGGCTTGAGTTCCTCTATTTCAGCTCCTCACCCTCCTGAAACATCCTGCTTTCCCAGCCTCTGTCCCAACATAGACACACGCAAAGTGGCTGCCAATTGGCAGCAAATTGCAAAAGGAAGTAGTTACAGGTTCATTCCACCTTCCTGTGGTTTATCTAACATGAGATTTAGAGCTGAGAGTCCAAAAGCCTGTGACTGGACTGAGAGGCAGAACAGGGGTGTGTTCACACAACAGAGCTGCATCTGGGAGACAGGAGGTAGGTGGGAGTGTCCCCCTACCTTGATTTGCAAGCCGTGTACCTTCAGTCCTGAAGAAAGCAGGCAGGAATGATGAGGCAGGCAGGGCGGCAAGAAGCTTGGGAACCAACTAGACCAACCCTGATCCAGAGTGGGAAAACTGACAAAGCGTCCAACTCTCTAGGGCATGGATAGGGAACAGGAAACAGAAGAATAATATTGATCAAGGGAAACAAAGGACTATTTATAAACCCTCACACAGAACGTTCCTAGGCAGTATGTGTGTATTTGGGTAAGCATGGCTAAAACTGTAGCTATGGAGAATATCTGATCTTATTCTTTACTGAGGCAGTGGGGGAGAGTCATAGGTGGAATTTTCAAAGTGAGAAGAAAGAAGCATGCTTTATAAAAGATGCTTCCAAGCTGAAAGACCAGGATGCTTAATCTGCTGCATCTTTGCAGTGCATTCCCTCCATGTGTCAGGCTAAAGAAAGGAATCTTCTTAAGCAGTCCCAACTCCCCCTAGAAAGGCAGTGTCTTCTGAGCTGCACTATTTCACTATATTTTGTTAGACTGAGAAACCAAACATGCACTGAATCCCTAGAAACAAAATACCAAGACTGAGGATGACTGTTATCTAAACCAACTGCCCCATCTTACTGACTGAAGAACAGAGGCTTTGGGGAGAGGAGGAACCTGCTAAAGATCTCACAGCTTGTGATTCACAGAATTGGCCTCAGAATTTGCATGGCCATGAGCCAAGCTATTTTGATTTCTGCTTCAAAAAAGGCAGCCAGAAAAACCCTGCGAGAAGGTCCCCATAATCTAAAAATAGAATACCAAGTATAATTGAATATATGTGCACCACAGTGTTCAGCAATGAATTGTGTATGCATTCTCTCCTAAAAGAAAAGACACATTTTCCACAGCTAGAGTGACTGTAAGTTATTAGTATAAAAGGATCCTCAATAAATAGATGACAATTTCTAAGTCAACTTTTGCCAGAGGCGCAACCTCTTAAATCATCTGTGTTGCTTGGCAACCTGTAGGAGAAAGGTCTTCTTATTGGCCTGCACAGTCCAGAGGTGAAGAAACCCTTTCTAGTTTCTTCAGGGACAGCAGGTTTAGCTTCACTGACATCAGGCAGTCTAGCATATGCTTCAGCTTTTGAGGAACTCTAATAAAGCCATGTACTATTTTCTATAAAATGTTCTCTTAGCCTACCCCACTGAGTTACTAAAGTTCCCTGAAGGAAGCCGAAAGTCACTAAGAGCAGTCAGGCTAACAGGACTCATGGTGAAGAAACACCAAAACACCAAGAGCAGATATTCTATCTAGCCCAGCAGAGAAAGGAACAGCAAAGGTGAGTATCCTAGAGTCAGGCAGCAGTGAGGCCTGAAGAAGCCAAGCTTATGACCCCAAAGGTGCAGGCTAGCAAGGAAGCTGAATTTCTTTAAGAGGAAGCACAGATGTGCTTCCAATTCTTTCAAAAGAGAATGAACTTTCCAGTCTGTGTTTTTAAGGGATAATCACATTTTCCAGCCCATCTGGGGGCACATATTTCATGAAAAGTTCTTTTTAGATGTGAATGAGTTGCCTTCCCTAAGTTATAAAATCCCTTACTGAATCTTATCCTCTAGGAACAAATTGCCCTCTAAAATAGACCCATGATCCAGGAAAGCCAGGTCCTGGGATAACCCAGGAACTAGTAGATACCCAGGGATGAATGGGGATGTATATGTCTGAAGTTCTTGAGGCACAGTTGTTTATTCTCAGTTTTTCTAAAATTAGTTTTCTCCCCCATTTCTCCATCCAAGTAAACTCTATTTGACTCATGTACTTTGTAATTCCAAAGGGTTGGAAAATATTCCTCTGAGCCAGAGAATCCCAGTTTCACTCACAGCTGGATATAATTGTCCGTGACAGGAGGGCTGTAGCCAGGACTGTGGGCAAGCCAGACACTGGTCTTCTCTGTGTCACCACTTTATCTTCTCACTCACAGAAGGGTGACCGCTTTGCTTCATTGCATATGTTCCACTCAGTTTACTGTCCATCCCTGAAAGAACCTCTCTGAGGGTTAAGCTATTCTGGAAAGATGCTTGATCCTGTGCCCTGGGAGGTGAGTTAAAAATAGACAGGATTTTTTTCACAGACAATCCTGTGACCCCAGAGAGCATCAGGCTACTCCTATGAAATGTTCTCTCCACATCCATACACTAGGTCACTGTCACCAGAAGAGTTTCCTGCCAGCAAACACAGAGCTGATGGGCTCAGACAATCATCCTGTCAGAATGGAGCAGACACATCACAACTCAATACTGTCTGCTGAAAGAACAGCCCAAGTCATTAAATGCTTTAAATATTAGACAGCTTCATCCTTTCAAAGCCGTAACACTTAGCAACATCATACAAGATGTTTAAAGAATTTGTTCCATAGATGAAAATAATTTACACTAAACATAAGGGGTTTTTTTTTACTTTTGTTGTTGTGTTGGTTTTGGTTTTGGGATTTGGGGAGGAGGTTTTTTTTTTTTTTTTTTGGTTTTGGTTTTGGTTATTTTTATCAAATCTACCAGAACCACAAATAATTTCTTTAGGAAGTCAAGAGTTTTCAAACAGAATTACATTTTAAGTTCTTTTCATTGATGTTGAAAGTCTATATTAAGTATATATTATGTGCATACTAAGAAAAGATCTCAATATATAGGCACAGGGGCAGACAGTGAGGCCTAAGAAAGGGTCAGTGTTAGGCATACAAAGTAAGGGTGGATACAGGCTTCTCAAGCAAGAGAGTTGCCCTGTTTGTCAAGCTCTCTTTCCTCAGCAACCACACAAAAATGGAAAATTCAACAGTCAGTAGACAATATGATCAGATGACACTCAGCCATCTAGATACAAAGAGTAAGGCCACCACCCTGCCTTTCAGATATAGTCGGGCGGGGGAAACAAGCCATCAAATATTGGTGCTTGAGATGGTAACTGAAGACGATGATGAATTCAAAGCAGACGCCACAAAAGCCTGAACAGTATGGGAAGACTCTGTGGAATTATAGAAGCATGTACCTTAAGGACTATTAAGTATCCTTTTAAGTATCCTCATTACCCAGAATTTGACCACAGGAGGCAAAATATATGTCTTTGGAGGAGTCATGAAAGTAGAGTCAGGTCTTAGCCTTCTCAAGACTGGCTGAGTAGGTTTAAGGGAAGAAGAGTTCATAGAAAAATTCGTGGGCTTCAGATCAGGTTAGTTAGTACATGCACACACCCCTGTGTACAGCCATCATCAGGAAAAGGGGAAAGTGGAAGAGGCATCCAAATAACCGTCCATTCATGTGCAGTTATTATTCACATAAGCTTTGTTGTTAAGTATCGTCTCACTCTTCATTTTTCTTCACTGAGTCCCATTTCCGCCATGAACTCAATGTCTGACCACAGGCAAGCCACCCTAAATTTTTCTGTGCAAAATGAGAACATGTTGTGTTGTCCCATTTAGCTCCAAGAGTCTATTTTCCAAATTTTCAGGCATCATAGTCAGCCTACTCCTGTTCAGTGTGATCTAAATCTCCTGAACATGGAAATGAATTTACCTTGCCTAGGATGGTGAACCCAGGAGGGATATGCACTCAAACTCAGAAGAAAACAAAAGCTACCTGTAGGGCTGGAAAAATAGCTTAGTGGTTAAGAGCCCTGGCTGCTCTTGCAGAAGACCTGAGTTCAGTTCCCAACACCCTCATGGTAGCTAACAACTGTCTGTAACTCCAGTTCCAGGGGATCCAACACCTTCTTCTGACCTCCCTGAGCATTGCATGACACAGGTGCACTTAAATACATGTAGGCAATACTCATATACATAAAATAAAAATAACAAACTACAAAAAAAAACAAAGAAGCCACCTTTAACTGATGAACTAGTAACCTTTGCACAGGATGTCTGCTCCTGGTCCTTACATGGCTCCCCCAAATCATACATCCTCTCTTTCCCACTGCAGATACTATAACAGACTTGTCCGAAGCCTTCTAGAATGTGACGAAGACACAGTCAGCACAATCAGAGACAGCCTGATGGAGAAAATCGGACCCAACATGGCCAGCCTCTTCCACATCCTGCAGACAGACCACTGTGCCCAAACACACCCAAGAGCTGACTTCAACAGGAGGCGCACAAATGAGCCGCAGAAGCTGAAAGTCCTCCTCAGGAATCTCCGAGGTGAGGGGGACTCTCCCTCCCACATCAAACGCACCTCCCAGGAGAGTGCATAACCAGGGAGAGGTATAGCCTCACCAAACTAATAGCATTTTAGGGGTGTTGACACACCAACTTTGAGTGTACTGTGCCTGGTTTTTTTTGTTGTTGTTTTTTTTTTTTTACGTAGTTCCTATTTTCTATCCCCCCCTTAAAGAAAACTGCATGAAACTAGGCTTCCGTAATCAATATTCCAACATTCTGCAGTGGCAACATTCTTACCAACAGAATACATGTGATCATTCTGCCTCTCTTCGAGAAAACATGGCCTCTTTATCCCCTTCCTCTCTGAAGTCTTTTCCCAGGTCCCCAGTGACTCCTCTCAGACACAAAATGTTCATGTAACTGCCCAGTCGTTGTAATCTGAAAATGTGGAGCCCTTTAGAATGGTTGCCCAGTAGAGTTAGCTGAAACAAAACAACTTTATTTAAATGCATATCTTAAATGCTCATAAATATGTTAAATGGAATTCGTGTTATGAATCTGTGCTGGCCATGGACGAATATGAATGTCATGTATGAATTCTTGATCTCCAACGAGTCTTATGGTCTCGATCCTCCAATTTCCTTTCTGACATATTTACCAAATTGCTCAAACCTGGTTCTCCAACCAGACTTTGAGCCAGCATCTTCTTGCATCTAACGAAAAACAAAAAGCTAACATCTTTATGTACTGTAACTGCTCAGAGCTTTAAAAGTATCTTTAACAATTGTCTTAAAACCAGAGAATCTTAAGGTCTAACTGTGGATTATAAATAGCTGAAAACTATTGTACTGTACATAAATTCCAGAGGACTCTGCTTAACAAAGCAGTCTATAATAACTTTATTGCATATAGATTTAGTTTTGTAACTTAGCTTTATTTTTCTTTTCCTGGGAATGGAATAACTATCTCTCTTCCAGAAATCCACGTAAATGCTCCTTGTGGCCTTTTTTATAACTAAGGGGGTAGAAGTAGTTTTCACTCAACATCAGAACTTAAGATGGGCCTATATGAGATAGGAAAACCCAACAGGTTTATCTGAAGGACTCCAGGTAAGATGTTAATCTCCCAGCCCACCTCAGACCAGAAGTTACACTTGACTTAGATGTATCCTGACACTGCTCTGTCACATCCAACTGAGAATTACAGAAACCAAAACAGATCATCCCTTTGGGCTTGGACCACTACTTGTGACAAGGCCTACCTTGGAAGTGGCAGTTCTGGTTCATCGCCTTCCATCAGTGCCTGGCACTCTGGTAAATGATGATGGGGTGGGAGATTCTTCCACTAACCCAATCAGGAATGAGTCAATCAGCCTTTGGGTCTTTAGTCCGGGGGACTTGGGGCTGAGGGAGTATAAATAACCCTGGGCTGTCCAGCCTTAATAGACTCCTCTTACTTTTTTGTCCTGTAGCAGGTTGCCTGCCAAAGTAGCCCTGGCAGCTGGACCATCTCTGTAGGATCTTTAAAAAAAAAAAAAAAAGAAAAAAAAGAAAAAAAAAAGAAAAAATATATATAGAATGAAGGAGGGCCTGAGCGAGCGCTGGTGGTTTGATCATTTCCGCTGTGATGTTTACAAGATGGCAGCCACCAAAGCCAAATGGTTAACCTGTCTACGAACAACAGTAGTTTCTCAGGGTCATTATCCTTGAACCCACAGCCCCTTATGAGCGTCACTGCCCACCAAAGGTCAATGCTAAGAGAAGAAGAGAGAGGAGGGGTAGTTCTGCAGGGGCCACTCCAAACTCGCTTGGGTAGAAACTATTGGTGCTTGACTCTCACTAGGCTACACCCCAGAGTTGACCAAATTGAATGGTAGGGACCCTGGTGGGAGGAGGGAGGGCACCTCTCCAGGAAAATGAAAAGCAATACAACTTTACCATAAAGCCTTTAAAACCAGTACCATGCTGCTCAAGGACCAAGATCAAGTGCAGCAGACCCAGCAGCAGCAGCAGCAGCAACTCAAACGTTGCTGCCCTTGTCCCCACACAGCCTCTAAGCGTGCTGACATCAGATTGTTAAGGGCCTTTTTATACTTAGAACTGTCCCATCCCCAGGTCCCAAACAAATGGACACTGCCTTAGCCTCTTGGAAATCAGGTAGAGCATATTCTAAGCTAGACTCGCCCCTCTCCCCCACTTCCCACCCCAGGCAAGGCTGACTTCTCTGAACCAGAAAAGCTAATCAAGTGTGTGTGTGTTGTGCATTTTGCAAACCCACTAAGCCAAAACCCCAAAATGACAAGTAGCTTATGAGAATTCCTAGCAAAATGCCCTCTCTTGTCTCTTCTCCTTTAGTTTTGCAGTGACTTCTTCAAACCGTGGTCCCCCCTTTTCTTATATGTAATCTACAATACATATATCTACACATAGGGAAAGAAGTTGTTCTCACAGTGTTGCTGGTTTTGGTTTTGGTTTGGATTTTTTTTTTTTTTTTGCTTCTGTTTCTCCCCACCCTGCTCCCTCCAACTGTTCCTTGAACTTCCAAAGCTTCGTCTTGTTTGCTGCAGAGTGATTCGGGGGCTGATCTAGACCAGTTTGCATGATCTCCTCTCTTGTGATTTGGTTGCACTTTAGAACATTTTTGTGCCATTATATTTGCATTATGTATTTATAATTTAAATGATATTTAGGTTTGGCTGAGTACTGGGATAAACAGTGAGCATATCTGGTATATGTCATTATTTATTGTTAAATTACATTTTTAAGCTCCATGTGCATATAAAGGTTATGAAACATATCATGGTAATGACAGATGCAAGTTATTTTATTTGCTTATTTTTATAATTAAAGATGCCACAGCATAATATGAAGCCTTTGGTGAATTCCTTCTAAGATAATAATAATAAAGTGTTACGTTTTATTGGGTTTTCCCCCCATGTCTTTCATTGTTATTCTTTAAAAACTTCTTGGGCCCATGAGATGGCTCAGTGAGTAAAGGACTTGATGCACACCCCCACTATCCTGAGTTCAATCCCCAGATCCTACATAAAGGTAGATAGAACCAGCTCCACAAAGCTGTCCTCCAACCTCCACACGGGCATCATGCACGTGCCTGCACACACACACACACACACACACACACACACACATGCACATATACAACAGTAAATTATAAGTCTTAAACAACTTGAATGAGAATTTGTGAATATGAAGTCTGCTTCTGATTCATTTTCTTTAAAGTCACTAATTATGGGTCAATACGAAAACGAATATTTTTTAAGTCTAAATTTGCTAAATATCTTTAAAATCATTCAGTGATTCCCATTACTCGGGGGTTAAGGGGATGGCTCAGTAAACCAAGGGCTTCCTGTACTATCTTGACAATCTCAGCTCAGATTCCAGGCACCCATGTAAAACACTGGGCAAAGCAGCATGTGTCGGTAACCTAGCACGAGGGAAGTGGACACCAGAGGAACCCTAGAACTCAGTGGCCAGCCAGCCTATCTGAACCAGCTCCAGGTTCAATGGGAGATTCTGTCTCAAAAAAACACAGTAGAAATTGAACAAGAAATATACACACATGTGAACACACAGGTGAACAAGTACACACACAAGAAAAAAATTGAAACCCAAACTCCTTCCAAGATTAAAAAAGGCTTTAGAGGGAAATCCAAGTTCATTAACTCTACCCTCGCTGCTCAGTGACCTCTGTATGCCAGTGATGCGGGCAGGATGGGAGAACGACCCTGTCTCCCTCTCGGGTGTTTATGGATGCGATCCACACCTGCTGGAAGATGGTACCCTTTACTCCCCACTTCGACTAGAAGTACACCTGAGTGTCAGGTGTGTCCCCAACATAAAAAGAGCATCCTCAATCCTACAAATAAAAGTTTTAGAATACAGCAGAGTAGGAAGTAATGTCAACTGAATAGGGTCATGAAGGAAGCAGACGGCCTGCAGTTACGACCATCCTGCACACTAATGCACATATACACACATATACACACACAATTACAAAAATACATTAAAATTGTTTTCTATCAAACTTTCCAAGAAGACATTACAGAGACTGTGACAAAACGGGAGAGGAAAAGTCAGATCATTCCTCCCAGAGGGTCCACACAAACGTCATGAAAGAATCAGCAGGGTTTCTGAATTGGCACTTCTTGAGATTATTATGCATGAAATCACTTGGAGGTCGTGATGAAATGACGGGTGTGTCTGAGTGAGCCTGAGGACCGTGTATTTCTAGTGCTCTCTCTGGAGATGCTGATGCCATTGCATCCAAGAACATGAGCAGGGAGATCACCGCCGCAGCTGTGCCCTCCACACAACCCGACAGGGTTGCTGCCTCCGTGCAAAGTTGATCATGTCCACTCCAAACATTAATAGGTCCCCATTGCTTCAAAGACAAAACTCAAATATCTTGTCTTCAAGTGTAAACCATTCCCCTAAGAGCCATATATTCTGGTATGCACCCTAAATTCTACTGATAGGATTCTCTCAAAGACATTGTGACTTTTCTGCCTCATTACTTCTGCATATTATCTCCATGCATATCATTCCTTGTAATTCCTTCTCTTTAAACTCCTTATCATTCAACGAAGGCCATGGCACCCCCAGGAGCCTTCCCCAGTACAGCAACTCAAGTCATCCCCATAGTCCTCATGTTTGACTCTAAGTCAGCACGCACTAAGCATTTGTGAAAAGAGAAAGAAAGAATTCTATCCACCACCACCAATTAATCCATGACTCTACATCTAGTAAGACATGAATGTGGAGTTTGAGAATGGTTCCGAGGTTAAGAGCACTGGCTGCTTTTCCAGTACCCACATCTCACAAGCACCTATAACTCCAGGGGATCCGATGACCTCTTCTGGCCTCCATAGGCACCTGTACATACAGAAACACACACACACAAACGCATAAATGAAAGTAAAACAAACATTTGAATTTCTTAGTAGCAATAACAGAATCTGGATCTGGGACTGAAAAGTATGTTGGATTGAATGACTAATTCTGCATATCATTTTCCTGAAAGTAGTTCAGGTATTCTTAAACCGCCAGCTGTAGCAATACATAACTACATTTCTTTCCAGCACTGCCCCTGTTAGAAGTATACAGTTGCTGTCATTAACACTTGCTGATCTGAGCACCGAAGGACTCATTAACAAACATGTTTCTGTATTTGCAAAGTCTGCACACACATCATACTAGAAAACAGGGACATGGAAAGAATTTGCCTGTCTAGCTGCCAACTATGTCATGTTTCCTTGCACTCCTGGTTATGCTGTCATGAAGTTATAGTTATAACCCTTTGATTCATTAGTTAATCTTCCTGGGGTTCTAGCTCTGCTATGAATTTTATTCTCTGTGCCCCTTTGCTCTTTTTCTTCCAAGAAAGGACTTAAATGCTGGAGAGATACTGCCTAGGCCCACCCCACCATGATACTTTAAACGTATTTCTTTTTTTTTTTTTCTTTTGTATATGAGGGTAATGCCTTCATGTAGATAGGTGCGTCCATGACATGTAACGCCCACAGAGGTGAGACGAGGGCATTGGATCTCTCGGAACTGGAGTTACAAGTGGTTGTTAGTCACCATGGGAATGCTGGGAACTGAACCTGGGTCCTCTGCAAGAGCAGCCAGTACTCTTAACTCCTGAGCTATCTCTTCAGCCCCACCACCATTCTACTTTAAAATCTGAAGAGAAATGCCCATCACCATAATTTTGTAATCAGCACCTGGAGCCCAGCTGCCTTGCCCATGGCCTGAGCATTGATAAACACTATGCCCAAAGACCAATGTAGTGTACTGCACTGAGAACTCACTAATTCTGATCCTGTCTGTCAGTCAAATACATCTGTGCTCCCCCCTCTGCACCGAAGGGATTTAGAGCTTCCAGTGAGGTTGGAATGCTCTGCGCAACTCTAACAGAATTAAATCACGCCACAGCTGTTCTCAGCTGCAGGAAAACCAGAAACAATGTATGTCCACAAGAGACGGTCATTGTTTCCAAAACGTGGTCAAAATCCTGGAACCAGTTCCGATGATGGCTTGGGATTTCTTAGAAGTACAAGCACAGACCACAGATCCTTCCCTCCCCTGCTGTGCTCTTCTTCTCCAGCCCTGTTCAACGGAAGGCTGGGACTGGTGCTCAAGAATCCTTGCACGTCACCAATCCCTCCCTGCCTCATATCCTGGTTACTCAAAGTCACCACTCAAAACGTGGGCCTCTCCAGCCATCTAGGCCCCTTCCACCGCATATTGTTCTGTTACCCCTCACAGAGACATTCTCCTACCCTCATCCTACCCTTGTCTTCCTTCTAATCTACCCATTCCCAGATAAACAAACTGTGCTACAGTTGTTTTCTCTTTACATCCACAAAGAGGGGTTGGTTTTGATTCCAGGACACCTGCCCAGGTATCAAGATCCGTGGGTACTCAAGGGCCTTATATACTTGTTCCTGATTTATGTCCATCCTCCCATATATGTTAGATGATCTCTACAATACTTACACACACTACCTAAAATGCTACATACATCCTATGTAGATAGTTGTTACACTGTAGAAGTTAGGAAATAAGACCAAAAAATCTCTAGTCTTCAGCACAGATGCCACTTTTCTTTTATGAATATTTTTATTCACGGCTAATTGAAAGTGCAGTTGTGGAAGCCAAGGATCTGAATAGCCAGTTATGTATCAATGGCCCCTGTTCTTATCACTTCCCCATCTTCGAACCTACCTGAAACCCAGTGCTCCGAAGAACAGGGCTCTATGAAGTCCTTCTAAACGGCAGCTCTTACCAATGTCAAAGTTGGCAAGTGCATTCTGTTGACCTCTTTTTTCCAATACTGCTCCATCATATGGCTCTGACAGTGCCCTAGAACACTTCCAATGCCAGACTACCTTCCCAACGACCCACTTCCCTCTTTGTTACTGTTATCCAGGTGCAGATACCTCAGAATGATATTGATAAAGTTGTTTCTTAATTTCTGATGAGAATATCAGATTTGTGATTCCCCTTTTCATCCCTAAGTCACACACTGAGTTAGGAAAGGCCAGTATTCCTGGGGGTGACTTCTTTGGCACTCAAACCCTTTGCTCTTCCTTGGTTGCGCTGATGATAATATGGATCCAGTATCTTCAGCGTGGAATCAGCAGAGGACGCGGGAGTGTGACTATGACTGTCTTTTACTCTGTTCGTCATTGCTGGTGGCAGAGCAGCTGAATATGCTGACTATCACCCTTTGGTGAAAGGACAGTTGCGATGCCTTGAAAGAAAACTGTCCCTTCACGCAGGCAACCCCCATGTGGCACTCTTGACAAACGCATCGCCCTGTGGTAATTGTTTAGCCTCACTCCCACCTGCAGGATCTCGCTCCTTTTACACTCACCACTTGCCTCTCCACCCTTGTATTGGTTAGTTGTTAACTTGACACTAACTAGAGTCACCTTGGAAGAGGGAATATCAACTGACAAACTGCAGAGATCAGATTGGCTTGTGACCATGTCTGTGGGGCATTTTCTTAATTGCTAGTTAATGGGGGGGGTGCAGGCCAATGTGGGCAGAGCCATCTCTAAGAAGGTGGGCCTGGACTGTAAAAGAAAGGTAGCTGGGAGAAACAGTGTAGCAAGCCAGTAAGCAGTGTCCCTCCATGGTCCCTGCTTCCGTTCCTGTCTCCAGGTTCCTGCCTTGCGTTCCTTTCCTGAGTAGATGCTCTGACTTCTCTCAGGGATGGATTATGATCTGGGAGTTGTCAAATTAAATGAACTTTTTCTCCCCTAAGCCAATTCTCATCAGAGTGTTTTTCACAGGAACAGAAAAGCAAACCAGAGCGCCTCTTATCACCATCTCCTCCCTTCCCAGTCTTGAGCCCATGGTTAATCAGTTTAGCCATGGTGTGCTATCAAAAAGCCTGCCTCATAATTTTTGTCATGCCCAATTGGAAAAATCCCAGCCAAGGTCTATGCCTTCTTGGTTAGAGAAAAGAAATCATGACCAGCTAGCTGTGCTATCACTTAAATTTGTCAACTTCAAGCTCAATGGGACCAGAACACTGCCCTAGAAAGCATCTTAGCCATCCCTGCTCCATCCGTTTTCTGTTCTCCAACCACTGAGACCTTCTCCAAGACCTTCTCCACTCCAGTCAAACCTCCCACTGAACCACCATCCTTTTAATGCCCAGTGAAAAAATCTTGCCTCCTATTGCACAAAGCAGAAACAATCATGTAATCCCTGATTCCCTGCCACCAGACCCATCTGTTGAGTCTTTGTTGCTGTTCCCTTTGGAAAGTGTAGAACGTCACTAACAAATATACACTAACTAATAGACCTGAATTCTAGGTACCAAAGGTATTCCCAGTCAGGAGAATCACTAACCATCAGATGTTCACCATCAACAGCAACTCCCTAAATCAACCTGTGTCATTCCACAGTGTACATAAATAACAAATACTCTACAATCATCCCATAGCCTACATCCAGGCCTACAGCCCATAGTCATCCCCACAGATGCATCAGTGCTATAGCCTATGAATAGTCATCCCTAGAATGTATGTTCACACACACAAACATGCACACACAATAGAGATCTGCATTTTCCTTAGTTCCTGTTCAGTCTCCTGCCTTTTACAATTTGACACCCACCTGACGCCTGAAATGCCTATTAACCAGGCTGAAAAAACTACTAACTGCTAAAACTAAAAGAAGCTTTGCATTTCTCCTCTTATTGACCTGCACCACTCAGCACCCACATAGGTACGGTCCCCTTCAAAGACTTTCCATGACAACTTTTTTCTCCAGATGCTCCTTCTCAATTTTCATCTCTCTTTTCCAGGTCTTAAAGACCAAAGGGCTCCTCAGTTTTCTGTCCTGGCCTCTCTTTTCCCCTCATTTTGATTGTTTTTGGATCACTGTTTACTTCATATTTCTATTGCCATTTCTGTGTTGATTACTCTGAATTCCTTATATTTTCCTTGGAAAATTTATTAGGCGTCAGATCCACTTATTAAGCAGGATGGAGGCTAGCCATGCTGATGTATGACAGCCACCAAAATCTTAACATGGGAAAAACTGAACTCTCCAAACCTCTCTCGTTTTCAAAAACACCTCTTCTGTATAACTGAAATCATTGAGTGGCATTTCTATTGACCATCTCCGATTCCTCTCCCTTCCTCCTTCTCAGCAAATCATACCCACTGATTTTTTTCCCCACTAGTAATCTTTCAGATCTGTCCACTTGTTCACATTCACATTGGTAATTTATTGATTTAGAGCCCACCCTGAAGTGCCTTAGAAATTCACTCTCAGATTCCAGGAATGTCACTATCCCAACCCCAAATCAATTTCCACCTTAAGGCCATGAGACTCTCCAGAGAGTCAGTTTGGTGCTGACATTCCTTTACTTGAAAACCACTATGGTAACTAAAATAACAGAAGAAAGGTCCGCACCCTGTCAACTGAGTGTGACTTCAGTGTCCCCCACAAGGGCCCACTGTGACTGAAGGCAAGTCAGCAGGGTGGTACCACTTGACAGGTGATGAAGTCTTTAGGCAATGGCTCCAGGGGCAGGTCCCTAGGTCACTGCAGATGTGTGGAAGGGACATCTGTTCCCTCCTCTCCTCTCTTCACTCGTTTGAAATATGACTATTTGCACCAACTTGTAGTCCCATGACACCTTCCATGAACCATGAGGTCTTTGCTAGAACTGAGCTTCCAAAACTTTGAACTGAGTAAATCTTCTCTCTTTATAACTTAGATGCCTGATGTTATAGTCACACAAAAATATTGCATGCAATATTAAATACTACATTCTCCAGCCAAACCTTACTGGTAACACACCTAATTCCGACCTACCTTATTTCCTTCATTGTGAATTCTAGCCCATATGTAGTATATATAATTCCATGAATTTACCCTGCTCTTCTTTATCTGTTGGTTCAAATGCATAAACTATAAAATAATACTTATCTCTGCTATTCCATCTCACTGAAATGCACAGACAAGTCCATAGATGGCTACCTACTTACTATTCACCCTTTAAGATTCAGTTAACTCATCTCTTCCTCCAAGGAGTCCTCCATGACTGCCTAGAGCAGGATTAGGTACCTCCTATCTGTTTATAAAGCCTCCAGTGGTGACCTCTGTAAGGAGATTTTAAGTTGTCCCCTTACTTTTTAGTCTTCTGCAATTATACAAGGTGCATTTGAGAACCAGGAGACTGTCTTTTCTTAACATCTTCTACATTGTCTATCTTGGTGCCAGGTACCATGTACCTGGCACGCACTCAGTAGGTAGCTGTTGAATTTGGTTGAATAAGAATATGGCAGAACTTTTTAAAAGCTCTGAAGTTCTTCCTTCTTTATATTCTGTTCTGAAACAAGACACATGTGAGACACAAGAAGCATTCTTACCATCTGGAAGTGTAAGTATTCTCACAGGTAAAGAAGCATAGGAAATAAAAGATGTTCCAGAACAACCAACATTACAGATTTAAGAGAAATCAATGCATGTACATTTTTAGAAATATAATTGGAAAAGATTTTTAAATAAAAATATTCAAGTCTGTGGAGATGGTTCTGTGGGTAAGAATGCTTGCTGCACAGGCAGGAGGACCAGAGTTCAAACCCAAGAACCCACATAAAAGCCAGCTACGCCTGCATATGTGTGCCTGTAACCTCCGTATTTAGAGGCAGAGACAGCTGGATCCCAGGAGTTCTCTGACTTGTCAGCCCAATCTAAATAGTGAACTTCATGTTCACTGAAAGATTTTGATTCAAAATATAATGCGGAGAGATATAGAGGAAGACACCCAACATCCTCTTCTGGCCTCCACGTTCATGAACATAGGTGCACACACATGAACATGTGCACTCATACACATACATTCACTATACCAGATCACACACGAATTAAATTAATTAAAATAAATAGTAAAATTATTCAGAGCGGGGCTGGAGAGGTGGCTCAGAGGCTAAGAACACTGGCTGCTCTTCCAGAGGATCTGGATTCAATTCCCAGTGCATTGTATGGTGGCAAACAACCCTCTCTAACTCCAGTTCCAGGGATCAGACACCCTCTTCTGACCTCCATGGGCATTGCATGCATGGGTGCGCTTATATATATTCAGGAAAAAAAAATCATACACGTAAAATTAGAAAATAATAATTTTTAAAGCTATTCAGATCCATTTGGTGTTGAAAGAAAACAAACCTTTCAAACATCCCAAAATAGGGGGCTGAAGAAATAGCTCAGTGGTTAAGAGGTTGCTGCTCTTGCAGAGGACCCAGGTTTGATTTCCAGGTACCCACATCAGGCTGTCAACCAACTGTAACTCTGGTTCCAGGAGAGCTGATGCCCTCTGCTGGCCTCTGTGGGGGCTGCATGCACATGGTGCACTTTCAAGCATGCCAGGCATTCATACACAACGTGTTTTAAATTTTTTAATGAAAAATAGAGTACCTTTGGGAAAAACATCTATTAAAAACCATACAAATGTCTTAAAACTATAAAAATTCTTTGAACTAGAAACATCGCTTCTAGAAATGTAGTGTAAGATAATATGTACACGAGAATTTACTACAGAGTTATCACAAAAATATTTTTCTGTTACCAAATAAGTTAAAGATTATACTCGTGTGAGAATATAGTAATAAAAGTGATAAAAAAAATTAAAAGGGTTCAAGATATATTTATACATTGCCATGGTTTGGATGGGAACCATCTCCCGAAAAACTCATGTGAGAGGGCAGCTAGGTCCTCAGATGGTGACACTATTTGGGGAGGTTCTGGGAACTTTGGAGGAAGTCACTAGGAGGGGACCCTTGCAAGTATGTTGTACTGGTCACTTCCTGTCTCCTGCTCTGCCTCCTAGAATGGAGAGAAGTTCCAGCCAAGCCCCTCTACCACATCTTTCTACCGTGATGTTCTGGCTCCCAGTGAGCCCTGAAACATGGAGCCTAGAGCCACGGGTACCCACTAAAACTGTGAGCCAAAAGAAATCTCTCTCCCCTGGCCATGTTCTCTTGAGTATTTTGGTCACCTCAATTAAAAACTCTAATGAACATGGAAATGTACATACATCATATGCAAAATGCATATGATGTGCTTTGGGCAAAAATATGGATATGCAAATATACATGCCCACCTATGAAATTATAAAAGACTAGAAAGTTATATAAGAAATGTTACTAGTAATAAATAAGGTTAAGAGTGATTATTTTTGTCCTAGGAAGGTACTTGTCATTCTTAATTTGAATTTGTTTTGGGTTGGAAGGAGGTTTTTTTCTGTATTTTACAAGGCACTGTAGTTTTGTCATAATACAAAGGTAAAACATTAAAGAATCATAATCAAAAAGCAGGTCTTCAACAAATCCATTCATTTTTACTTTAAAAACTACTCTACTTTGACCTTAAGTGATCTGAAACACTGATAAAATGTGTTCCCAACATGAATTGATACCAGAGGCCTGTAAAATAGAAAAGTTGCCTCATATCTGATTTCCAGATGCTCATATATACATTCAGTTCTTTTAACACTTAAGAGCCATGTATCTAGTCCAAGAAAGATTCCACCGGTCAAGATCAAGGTGATTCCAGCAACACACAACACCCTTCCAGCTCCTACCAAGGGCCAGACTCCAAGATTAACAACTACCCTCTCTCCAGCATGTTAAGCCATTTTACTCCTTTATTTAGTTTTTAATCAGTTTTAATCAAGTTACCAATCTGTCCTTCCTCAAGATGATAAAGCCAGGGGGTTCCCAGGCAGGCAAATCTGTCCACACCTGACCTTGTCCTTCCCCTTTTCTCTCCTGGGTTCTATGACCAAAGTGGCCATGTTCCAGGTGGCAAGTTCTGCCTGTTCTCAAAAAGTAAGAGGAAAAACATCTGACCAGCTCTTGATGAAAGCCATTCCCGGGGCCTCCTATTCTGTTGACTAATGAGCTACTTGAACATTCTAATGAGCTAAAACTCGCTGCCTTTGCTAGACTCTAGAGGGGAAACAGCACGCCTGGAAAAGAAGGTGATTCACAGAAACCAACGCCATTCTATGACAGCCCTTCAGAGACCCAGCCAGAGGGGACCCCAGGTGCAAGGGACCTGGGTGCAGGACATCTGGTTTCCCAGCAGTTCCTGAAGCGGCAGGGAAAGGGAAACTGGGACGCTACCCTGTCTCATCAATGGTGTGCTGTAAGGTCATCACACCCTAGCACTTCCTTTGCCTCACCCTACCCGCTCCATATTTAAGGAGTATTCCAGTTCTAACACCAAGAAATAAAAGGGCAAGCCCAGAGCTCAGGGCACTGATCCAAGACCCCTCCCAGCTCCACCTCACCTCGCCTGTTCTGCCAGCACACGCCCGAGGCCTGGGGCTCCTGAGCTGTGAAGTTAGTGTGCCCAATCCTCCGTGCAACCTCTCTTGAACCCTCTGACCCTTCTCAGCAAACCCTGCTGGATGCCAAGGGGCAATTCTTACCATCTTCACGGCCCAGCCCCTTCCCCAGCTGGCTACCCGTTCCCGTGCTCCTGGAAGAGCAGTGCCGGTTATGTAACGTTAACCGAGTTTTCTGAAGCTTGTCTGAACAACAACAGCCTCAGTACACTCAGATAGTGGAAACGATCTCCCTGTAAAATAAATTCATGGGGCCACTTAACAGAGTAGCTGCAGGGGCCTGGCGGAGAGCCGGTATCTCCCACTGCCAAAAGCTCGTTTCTCTTTATCTCTCCTCTCGTACCACTTTCTTTTCATTTCAGGTTAATGCTCCCAGGGTTTTTGAAGCAGGTGACTCCAGCCATGCTAATAAAGCAAGGGGACGATAGCATCTTCTATGACTTCGGATGCCAAACACTGGAGAGAAGAGGGAAAAGCACTTTTAAATGACCACATCCTCTTAATAACATTCCAGAGGAGAGACTGCTTATCTTGATTTTAATTTTTCAGTCTCCTTTCATCTCTTCCTATCAAAACATAGCTCGGAGAAAGATCGCCCATGAAGAACTTATCAGAAAGAAGTTGCTAACATTAGTGGGAGCCGGCCAGGGCACAAAGAGATTAACCACAAGGATTTCAGGGCAGGGAAGGGGGTGACGGTAAGACCTAATGCGAATACACACTAGACCCTGGAAACCCGGGAACAGATCATAAACACATACTTGAACAAATTCAAGTTTTAAAGTAATGTGGCCAAGTTCCCTCTAAAGCCAGCTAATGGTACACAGTGTGTGTGACACGGATAGGGAGAGTGTTCAGCTTACCTACAAAACTAAATTGTTTTCAGTTCCTTATGGAGCTTTGATTTTAAACAAGTCATCCGTCCTGGCCTTAAACCGGTCGTTTTAACTGTCTATTGACCTGCATGGCAATATTTCCTTTTACATGAAAGTCAGACTTCCAGAGCCCTCAATATTGGCCCGGGCTGCTCCAAGCATATGATTCAGGAGTGTCCTCTATCGGAAGTACCTACAGTCCTAGCAGGGCTCTAGGCTTTCCCTCTCATCTACACCCATCACTCCACCATCTTCCCTAACCAAACTTCTAAACTATAATCTCTATTGGTGTCGATGGGTTTAGAGTCTGAGACCACCTCCAGCAAGGTATTTCTCGCAGACCAAATGTATACATGGGTGGTCAGGTAGAGTTTGACCTCTGAAAGGTTTAATACACATAAATTTCAAAGCCAATATCCTGGGCTTTCAGTGCCAGAGACCCAAGCCTAATGAGGCTTCATGACCAAATGCAATGGCAGAATTTAGACCACGACCGGTGACTTGTTAGCAGAGGCTCAAACCCCAGGTGGAAATTCTCCCCCCATATCAGAAGCCAGAGACAAAGCAGCTGACCCATAAGTATAGAACACTTGGTTAGCAGCAAGGTGAACATGGTGTCGGTGCCAAGCTCTTTCTAGGAAAGGGCTTGGGACACACTGAGACCCTGTGGCTCTTCAGCTGAGCTTTGATCACACCAGGACATCTGATTAACAAGAGCAAGTGACCGAGGAAGAAGCCAGGCTGTTCAGAACACCAGGGTCGCACTGCACTGGGTGTAACACACAGGTGTTCACAGTGATGCTTCTCTTACATATGTGAAGCCATGGAGTGTTTTCATCACCATGTGAGGGAGGATGAGGGGCCTGAGAGGAGGGACCACATTCTCTTTTCATCACCTCACTGAGCTTTAACACTCACTAGCCCAGTGTGCAAGCTCTATAAGGCAGACATTCAACCCCCACACTGGGGGACATGCAAGGTACTTAGGACAGAAACGAGAGCCTTTTTCTAACTCCTGCGTACCTACAGCATAAGCCTGCACTGCCAACAGCAAGAAATGATATACAGTCAGTACTTATTGAGAATCTGCCAGCATCAGTGTGTTGGCTACTTTCTGATGTGCTAATAGCGCCAAGAACACTGAGCTGATGTCATCCCCATTTTACAGATGAGAAAGTCAAGGTCCAGATAAACTAAGCTCTTACATCTTGTAAGTACCAAAGCCCACTCATAATTTGAACACATTTCTGTCCAACTTCAAAACCATTTTTTTCTATGACACCACATTATTCACCCTGTGCTTGGCTCTGTGGCCTCAGGCACCCACCACAGCTCTCTCCACTTGTGACATTGCTCTTACTTCAAGTCCCAGCTCACTTCCCACTTCCTGGAGAAAACTGTCCAGGAGGCATCAGCCTGTACCATTCTCTTCCCTTCTGATCTTCTAGCAAGGGGACGACACTAAGTGCTTGGCAGCAAAATAAGCATTTAACTCCAATGTCTGAGATGGTATAAGAAGATCGGGGTTCCAGGAAAGAACGGGGTATCAAAATACAGTTAGGACACCCAAAATAGAGTGGGGGGGGCTGGTCCCATGACAGATTAGGTAGCAAGAACAGAAAAGACAGTGAGACCTGGGGGAAGAATGTGGAAGAGCTCACAGCTCAGTGCAGACTTTGAGGAGGACAGAGCTGACAGGGAGACTGATCTGAAACACATGTTGATGGTCAGTCCAGAGTCCTTCAAGTGTCCTTTGAGAAGCAGAGCTTTTTGCTGCTGGGGGTGCTTCTGTCCCCATCTCAGAAGCCAGAATCAGACAGTGTAATTTCAGCATCCCTCACTCAGAGACAGAAAAATCCCTACCTGTACAATAAAGCTTTAGGAACCCTGGGGATTGTGCTGCTGGTGCCCAAAGTACCCACGACCACCACCCACTCACTGATGAAGCCTTTGATCAGGGAACAGAGCTTAATGGACATTTCATCCACTCAAGTTCACCTGCATCAGCTCCAGTCATTCTTCCCTAGTCACTGAATAAAAACCAGACCATTCCATATGACTACAAGGGCACTAAGAGCCACAGAACTCAACTGGAGGACAAAGACACACACACACACACACACACACACACACACCACGGACTGCTGAGAGCAAGCCAGCAGTCAGTTTGCAGCCCAGAGCTGTCAATACTATTCCTGGCTGTCAGGATTTTTCTCTGTGATGTTGGACAAGTGCCTAAACTTCTCTGTACTTTCATTTGCTCATGAACAGTATGTCTAATCCTGTCTCATAAGAATGTTGTGAAAATTAATGAGCATATAAAAAAATGAACCTGATATAAAAGCCCTTTGCATACCCTAGAGAGGCTATAAACACCAGGTGAGCTCATTTAAAATACAGATGTGTGTTTCCATTTACATAAGAACATTCAGCTATAGGAAGCCATGTTGATGTGGGTATTTTGACAAAAACTTCTACACTGGAAACAGGAAATCCTGGAAGTGCAAGAAAATCATGTCAATTGCTCAGCTTAACATCTGAATACCAGTAACCTTTATTGAGTGCCTACAGTGTTTGGGGTGCTGCTCTCAGTGTGTATTATCTCCTTTAGTCCATAGTATAGCCTATGAAGGACTTCTTCCTCATGCCCATTTCACAGATAAGAAAGCAAGTTCTATGGAATAAAATAATCAGCTGGAAGCTATGTGGGTAATCAGTAATGAACCTCTGGACTGCTCAGCTTCTTATGCAGTTCTCTGCCCACTAAACCACACTGTCTCCTCTACAAAGGTGTAGAACCCACAGCAGAGTTAAGGTTTGCAAGAAATACACTAAAACAAAGGTTGTCAGAACAGCTAAGGTAGAGAGTTAAGAAAACTTCCAAGTACTCATTAGTTCTAAAGACAGCTCATCAGACAAATGATCCATGAAATTAACAAACAATGGGAAAATAACAAGTGATGGGGAGAACTGTTAGTGACCTTTGCCCCTACCACTGATTCATCATATTCGCGATGGAGGCGTCCCGACCCCAGAACTCCAAGCATACCTCATGGATGATAGTGCCTGTCAACTAGAAGCAGGTTTTCTTTGCTTCTAATATTCTCAAGTTACCCCTCATCTCCATAAAATCTAGAAGGTTTGGATGAAAGTGAAGAGAACCGATCAATCACCAGCCACGGGAGCAGGCAGTCTCTTCAGCTACCAAGTCCCACATCTCCATGAAGGCGCTTTGGAAGCAAACGTAAAATGGAACTCACTGGCATAAATTACCATGTTCAGTTCTCTAGTTCTCTCCCATGTCTACCTTATTGTTAAGGGTAGAGAAAGACCAGAAGTCCTTCTAACCTGATTCTCTCTCTCTCTCTCTCTCTCTCTCTCTCTCTCTCTCTCTCTCTCTCTCTCTCTCCTTTCTTTCCTGCCTGACAGCTAAGCTATCTGATGATCAACGCACCATGCTCTAAAAGGAGCAATTGCCTCCGGGGCCCAGGGTGGGTTGCTGACCCCCAGCGTCTTCCAGTCTACATGGTGTCCACCTGTTTTCTCTTTCAAACACAAGCAGGTCTCAAGACACAGCTTAGAGTGCAGAAGCCGAGAACTCCATTCTTTGCCCCAAGCTGGGTCTAGTGAGCCCTTTAGGATGAAGCTGAAATCTTCCTTCGATACAGTAAGAATTAAGCCTCTGGGGTGTCTCCAAGCCACCTGCAGACCCTATCTCTGGTCACAGGAAGAACATAATGTTGGGAGGAGAGGGAAGGGAGAATTAGTCTCCCCAGAAGGAAACTGCAGGACAAATTTTAAAGAATGCAGTCATCTGTGGGGCGAAGTTCACCTACATAACTTAACATGAAGCTAGTCTCAAGTTTATGAAAAGCAGGCCACTGCACGCCTAGTGGAAGCCTTTCAGGAGTACCCAGAAGCCCTGTCCCAACTGGCTTCTCCAGACCTGCTAATGCCTGAAACACAGGCAGCCACCTCTGCTTGTGGGTTCCAATTTCTGTTGTCATTCAATCTGGTCGTGTGGCACAGACTGGGGTGACCTGGGCTGGGAGATAGCTGAAGCTGGAGCGAATTCTGGGACTGGGAATTAAACCTGGGCTGGGTGAAGATGTCACTGTAGGCAAAACACGAGTGGGCACCAAAACCCATGACATCTGTGTTCCTGGGCCAGCTTTCACACCCCCAGTCCCTCAATAAATCATGGGACCCAAAACCACAAATGGAAGAGGTTAAGCACCAGAACCTCACTCCCAGGAAGTACCTCAGGCTTTATAGTTTTACTCTGGCCCCTTATTTTGGCTTTTGGTTTTAATTTTGTTTTATTTGTTGTGTCTTTTTTATCCATTTCAATATCCAGTGGACTTCTAGCTTTTTTTAGCTTTGCTGTTTAATATCTGGCCCTTCGTTGACTAGCCTGGAGTAGATACCCAGGAGACTCTGCCTCTCAGGACAGGGGAAATGTCACACACAGGCTTGGCTATTAGATAAAGGTTTGGTCCCAGCTCTGCCATTTATTAGCCGAGTGGACTTCAGCAAGTTATTGTTAACTCTTCAACTTCTTCATCTACAAAATGAGATCACTAATATCAGCCACACAGGATAATTAGGAAGATTAAACAAGAAAGGACTGTCAAGACCAGGGGCTCTTAGGTCTTAGGGAATGGTCAACCTCGTCTCTGACTCTTCTAAACCCCAAGGCATGTCAACCCAGCAGTCAACCCAGACATTCTGACATGGTTGGTGGGTGTTGTGGTTTGAACATGAAACGTCCCACATAGGCTCATGTGTTTGAGCACTTGGTCCCCAGATGGTGGCTGTTTTAAAGGTTGTAGAACCTTTAAGAAGCAGAACCTCACTGGAAAAAGTGAGTCACTGGGGGACAGATCTTGAGGTTACTTCCTATCCATCCTCTGCTTCCTGACAGGTACATCACTTACTACCATGGTTTCCCTGCCATGATGAATTGTCTCCTGTCTTAACTGTGGGCCTAAAGAAACCCTTCCTGAAGCTGCTTTTGTCAGATATTTTATCACAGCAAAAAGTCACCAATACAGTGGCTGGTACAAGGAGCCGCCAGGCAATGGCAAGGGAAATATAAACACCCTCAGATCTAAAGGGCACAGACACAATAACCTCAGGCAAAGCAATTCCCCTGCTTAGTTGAATCTGTTGGTGATGTTTTCTACTGTTTTTTATTTGATTGACCAAGTTTTTCATTTCCAAGAGAAGAGAAAATATTCTAAAGACAAGTATGTTCTGTCTGGTCCTTTACTTTTAATTCTTGAGGGAAGTCAACAAAATGGAAGAAAAATTCAGCAAGGAAATTGTTATAATGAGCAGAAGAAAGAATATCACGTATGTATATTCCCCTGTGGTGGATACATGTGCACATATGTGTGTATGCATGTGCAAGCCAGGTACTGATGACATGTAGTCTTCCTGGGTCACTCTTTGCCTTATTTTCTGAGACAGGATCTTTCACTGAACCTGGAATTCACCAATTCAGCTAGACTGGCTAGCCAACAAGCTACAGAGATCCACCTATGTCTGCTTCTTCTCACCCAGTGCTGAGAGTGCAGATATATACTGTCATAGCCAGCTTTCACATGGGAGCTGGGGGGCCAAACACATCCTTATTCCAGCATGACAAGCACTCTACAGACTGAGCTGTCCCCGGAGCCCTGTCCAGCATTCTGAACATCACTCCCAGCATATAATACATCTTCAAGGAATAGAACGGGCAAGAGTTGTGAGACAGTCAGAAGACATCTGAATAACAGAAAGAAGTCAGCATCTGAACGGGCTCTGAGATGGTTTAGGATGTAGACAGCATGGAACAAGGAGCCCATTCGAGAGACAGGGAAAGACTCTGAGGAGGCACAACATAGGGACTTTACAGTGTTAAATGCAGTGTGCTGGATGCTTCGGATGTCAGTTTGACATCTGGGAAAAAAGAACCTCAATTAGGGAATGTCCTCCTTAAAATCAGCCTGTGGCCAAAATCTTGGTTGTTGAATGATGTGGGAGGGCCCAGGCCACTGTGAGTGGTGCCACCTCTGGGCAGGTGATCCTGGTTGTATCAGAAAGTATACTGTGCACAGACCAGAGGAGCAAGCCAGTGAGCAGTGCTCACCTATGGTTTGTGCTTCAGTTCCCACCTCCAGGTTCCTGCCCTGATCTCCCTCAAAGACAGGCTGTGCCTTGAAGTATAAAGAGAAATAAATCTTTTCCTTCCCAAGTTGGTTTTGGTCAGTGGTTTATCACAGCCACAGAAAGTCATGTTAGAAGGAATGCTCATGAACTTAAAGGACCATTGCACAGATCGGGACTAAAGATGACGAGCAGGCAGTGTGAGAATATTCTACAACATGAACTTTGCCTTCAGATGGAGAATTGAGCTCATTCAAAACAGAATGTGGGGCTAGACTTTCTACATTTTCCTAAAGCTCCCCAACCTCACAAAAGAAAAAGAAAAAGTGAGAAAATAGAAGTAAATGTATTGTAACCAAAGATCATCATGAAATCCAAGGGTATCTGTGTAGTCCCGACATCTTCAACTCAGCATATCAGAGCCCCAGTGTTGTTCTTAACTCCTAAACAAAATTGTGCTTGGGGACATGCTTTTTCTCCTAAAATTTTTAGGAGAATTTTTTTAATACTTTGAGAATGATGTGATGTGGTTGGTTTGATGGAAACACACCAACTGAAAGCCCAGCTCTTCCCTTATAACCTGGTTGGTTCTCTAACACGAAGCTAAATCCAGACTCCAAACCATGCCATTCAAGTTCTCCCTGGACTGGTCTCCCCAAGAGGTCAAGAGAGGGAAATTTAGTATGCAAATGATCCCTGATGATCCGAATTTGTTTTGGTTTTTCCTTAGCATCAGGGTCAATTCTATCAGCCATCCTTAGCTCAGACTGAGACTACAACCCTACAGAGACATCTCTAAATGTGACTTGGTGCTGAGTTTTTGGCACAACCA
The DNA here is from genome assembly GCA_035773235.1 of Eospalax fontanierii. Classification (NCBI taxonomy): domain Eukaryota; kingdom Metazoa; phylum Chordata; class Mammalia; order Rodentia; family Spalacidae; genus Eospalax; species Eospalax fontanierii. The sequence goes on along the minus strand of CM069542.1, from coordinate 51,705,843 downwards.
ACATGAACAGAAAAGGAGCGAAATGTTGCTAGACGGAGCTGGGTCCTCTGCGGTTGGGAGGTTTTGGTTTTGGTTTTTTCTTATTTCCATCCAAATGACTGAAGGCTGGAAAGGCAAAGAGAAAAGGGATTTGGGAGAGAGAGGTTGAAGAGGGAGCAGAGGAAGAACAAGACAAAAGAGAAAGTGAAGGAAACAAATGAATAAAACTCAAGTGTTGAATAAGATTTATCAGCAGCTTATCAAATAAATAGAACTTAGGGATCTTATATTTATGAACCGGGATTGGGTCAACACTTGGAGTCAGTTACGCATGACCAGTTCATCCTTCAAGGTGCAGATTGCCACAGCACTCCACATTGAGATATAAATGGGATAACCACAGTACTGTGGCAGAAGACAACCAGGAGTCTGTCAGAAAAGGCTGGGGCCAGGTTACAGGAGGTCTATACAGCTAGCTGGGGCCATGTTACAGGGGTCTATACAGCTAGCTGGGGCCACATTACAGGGGGTCTATACAGTTAGATGGGACCAGGTTACAGGGGTCTATACACCTAGCTGGGGCCAGGCTACAGGGGGTCCATACAGCTAGCTGCTATAAAAACACAGTCACAGCTCAAGGTTACTGCTCCAGCCACTTCTTTCAAAAGTCTTGTCTTGGAGAGGATACCAGTTTACCAAGTTAACAGCAGGCTGGGGATCCCGAACCCAGAGTCTAGTCAGGGTAACTGGAACAGGAAGAAGTGGAGGTAGAGAGCAATTCAAGTTGTAAGCTATACATAGAGGATGACAATTGTGAAGGTTGAGAACCTGGAACCTTTGCAGAGCAGGAGAGCTAAACCGGAGAGCTGAGAGGCAAAGGGAGTTGAAACAGAGGGAGAAGCAAGGAGACGAGTGAAAATCACGTGACTAAAAGATCTGTCTTCAGTAGAGCTCTGATGCCTGCAGCTGGCCTCGATGCTGGCCCCTCTGTGGAACGGGGATGGGAAGGTGGCCTGGGACACATAGCAAGCAGATCAACTGCTTCCCTTCCTAGAGAAATTAACACAACTACTGTCCCCTCTGCTGAAAGCCCATATGTGTGCATGCATGCACACACACACACACACTCATACACGCGCACGTATGTATACCTATAGTGTGTGAACATCTTGGCACCTCTATGTCATTTTTTTAAATTGAGGAAAGAAGGCACACTTGTATATGCAGGTATATATGCATATGTGTGCACATGTATGTACAGGCAAGAGGACAACAGTCCTTCAGGTACCACCCACCTTTATTTTTTAAAAAACATCTTATTATCTTTTTGAAAGATATTTTATTATTCTTATTTTATGTGAATTTATCATTTTTTTATTTTATGTGTCTAAGTGTATTCCCTGCTTGTATGTAAGAGCACCCATGTCATGCAAGGCCTGTGGAGGTCAGAAGAGGGCATCAGATTCCCCTGGAACTGGAGTTATGGATGATTATCAGACTCCATGCGGGGCTGGGAATCAAACCCAGGTCCTCTGCAAGGGCACCCTGTGCTCCTAATTGCTGAGGCACCTCTCCAGCCCTGATCTTTATTTTTTTAAGATAGGGTCTTACTGGCCTGAACTGAATAGGCTGGGCTGAATAGCAAACCTCAAGAATCAGTCTCCGTTCCCCAGCATTGGGATTACACTCAGATTTTATTTATTTTATTTGTGTTCATTTGCCTACATGAGTTTATGTGTACCATATGCCTGCAGAAGCCCTCAGAGGCCAGAAGAGAACTGGATCCCCTGGAACTGTGGTTATAGGTAGTTGTGAGCCACCATGTGTGTGCTAGGAACAAATCCAGGTTGTCTACAAGAGCAGTGAGCACTCTTTACCACTGAGCCATCTCTCCAGCACCAACACTCAGCTCTTTGACATGGGTTCTGTGGACTGAACTCAGGTCCTCATGTTTGTAAGGCAAGAACTTTACCAACTGAGCCAGCAGCTCCATTTTAATTGTTTGTAACTATGTGCATGAAGGTAGGCATGTGCATGTGCGCGCAGGAGCCTATGGAGGCCAGCAACATTGAGTTCCCTGAGCTGGAGTTACAGGTGGCTGTGAACTGCATGGTGTAAATGTGGAAACTAAACTAGGGTTCTCTGCAATAGTGTGTGTTCTTAACCTCTGAGCTATCTCCCCAGCCCCCACCTCCATTTTAAAAGATGGTGAACTCTTCATCTAAATATGACTATGGCTTAGAAACAGAAAGAAAGTAGATTCATACTGACTCATTTGGGCACTTCAGAGTAGTCTCCTTTTTCCGCTGTCAAACCATGGTGGCTATGGGCTAAACTTCTGGCAGTTTGAAAGATAAGGTGAGAGAATGTATTGTGAAAGCACTTTGGAAACGCTTATGTGTGACATCAACGGAAGAGATCGTATTATTAAAACAGCTCTGTGGGAGACTTGGTTTTCAGCTCTTTCTTTCAAAGGCAGATTAATCCCAAGAAGCTAAGCCAATAGGAGTGGAGTCAAAACATGACTTTCGGGTCCTGGAACAGCTGACTCTGCCTTGCTACAGGTTCTTCTCCAGTTTTGGTGAGTAAGTTTTACCCTAGAGTTGCCAAAATAAAAGCTCCAGTGCATTCAGTGAAATTAAATTTAAGTTGAACAACAAATAATTTTTAGTCTATTGGCATATTTATAATATGACCCAAATCACACAATCACACACATAGGGCTTGCTTATACTAAAAATGTTTCCCTAGTTTGTCTCAAATTCCAATTTAAACATGTTCTGTGTTTTTATTTGCTAAATCTGGCAACTTTTGTTTTTCCATGTCACTGATTTCTTGTCTCCTCCTGATCCCAAAACTTTTAATAAGTAATGATTTTAGTCTCCCATTCAGGAGAGCAGGCAGAGGCTTCCAATTTCACTCATCCTGGAAGCTGATGGCGTCCTCTTATTTATGTGGCTATCTCACAAATGTATCTATGGGTTTTTTTCCCTCATAATATGATGGTCATAACAACAGAAAGCCTGGAGACTGGAAACTTGTCTCCCTATCCATGTTCAGCCCAACCTCCCCAAAAATAACAAATATGCATCTCAAAGCATAAAGAAAACATAGAGAGCCCTCTCTTGTCCCCAACACCAACTTTAATTCTGGCCTCCTCTTCAATCAGTACAGGGCAGAGGCTAAGGAAGAACTGCTTTGATTCTGGGTACACATCTGAATCAAGGAAGCATCCAAAGCCCAAAAGCTCAGGCCACACCCAAGCCAATCCCATCACAGTCACTTGGGGTATTTTTTCAAAGCTCCTCATATATATGACCTATGTTTATATCTCTGTGATAGAAACAACTGAAAAGAAGAATATATATTTTGGTTCACAGTCTCAGAAGAAGACATGACCATGGAAGTGACTCCATTCACAGGAACATGTGGTAGCAAACTGTATATGTCATAGTAGATCAGAAGGCAGAGACCATGGGCCATAACCACCAACTCAGGATCTAGCCAAGCACTACCTCCTAAAACCTTCATAGCTTCCAAGGCTGAAAATCACTGACAAAGCCTTTCCAATTGTGTGTGTGTGTGTGTGTGTGTGTGTGTGCCTGTGTATGGATATATGTGTAAGACGCACAGGTGCCCACAGAGGCCAGAGGCATTGGATCCCCTAGAGCTGGAGTTACAGGCAGTTGTGAGCCACCCAGTGTGGGTGCTGGGAACTGAATTCGGTCCTCTGCAAGAGCAGACTTGCTGTTCACAGTTGAACCACCTCTGCAGTCCCTGACTTAGCCTTTACAAATCTCTTCTGGTTTTCTGATTTGCAGTGTGGATCAAACCCAGAGTCTCGTATAGGCTAAATACGTTCTCTACTGCTGAGCTATATACGTCTAGCCTTGTATTTCATTTGTATACTTGGCCCAAGTATTTTAAATGTTTAGGAAGATACAGGAATCAGGTTGGGAACAAAAAAATAAAGGAGTTTTGAAAAATGGAATTTGACTGGTTGGATTCTCACTGTACTAAAATTCTGAATTTGGTTTTGGTGTTAGTTTTTATTTTACCAAAGGCACCTTTGCTGTGAAGAAAATATATTATCTAAGGCTTATCATCAAAACTCCTCAGTAACAAGAATTTTTTAATATTTTATTATTTTTTATGTGTATGAGTGTATTGCCTGCACGTATATAAGTGCAGCAATGTTTGTGGAGATCAGAAGAGGGTATCAGATCCCCTGGAACTGGAGTTACAGACAGTTGTTAGCTGCCATATGGGTGCTGGGACTCAAACCCAGGTCCTCTGCAAGAACATTCAGTGCTCTTAACCACTGAGCCCTCTCTCAGTGAAATATTTTTAAAAGATATAATAAAGGACTAGGAATTCAGCTTTGATAGAGTTTGCCTAGCATGCACAAATCCCCTGGTTGGATTCCTTCAGTGCCACAAAATTGGGCATCATTGTGAACACCTGTCATCTCAGCACTTGAAAGGTAAAAGAGGGATAATCAGAAGTTCAAGATCATTCTTGGTCGCATAGCAAGTTTGAGGCCAACTTGGGCTACGTGAGACCCTGTCTCCCCCCCGAAAAAAAAAGTCAAATAAAACAGAAATCATAACTCTGAGAATCCATAACATTTTTATCCTCACTATCAGTTCTGCAGGATAGTTATACCACTGAGGGTTCAAACAAAGAAACCAAGAGTCATGACAATGAAGTGACTGGATGAAGGTCACCCAATGTGTAAGATGTCCAGCCAAAGTCAAGATCAGGCTGTTCCCTTCATAACATGATGTCCCGCCTCATACAGTTCCTAAATTGTATGTGTTGTCAAATCCCAGGGCGCATCACTCACCGGCATGAATGGTGGCTCTGAAGCACAGCCATGGACAGTCTGTACAACCCAACACAGCTTCTCTCAAATTAACAACTCTAATGGATTAAAAAAAAAAAAAGCACCAATGATCAGAGTTCTGTAAATGGGAATACAATTTTAAGACAGTCTCCTGAGCCAGGTGGTCCATCCTCAGTAGACCTGACTTCAGAAGGCATGAATGAGACAAGAAAGTAAGAAGACAAGGCAGGTCCTGCAAGGAGCGTCCTCTCCTAGCCCCTCAAGCTCGTCATGTCCTGAACTTTCCCTGCTCCAGAACCTCTCTTTCACCAAAAGAGCTCATGACAGTCCATTCCAATATTTTTTAAGACCGTGTCTCAGTTTGTAGCCCTAGCTGTGCTAGAACTAGCTATGCAGATTAGACTAGCCTCCATCTTACAGAGACCCTCTGCCTCTGCTTCCTGAGTGCTAACTAGGATTAAAGGCATATGCCACCATGCCCCGCCATTCTAATATTTTGTTATAGTAAAGCCACCCAAAGGCTTGAGACTTACTTTATATCCACACCCTTTCCCTTATCCTCTCACAGACAGTAAGTTAAAACACGCTGACCCTTGTCTCCATCAGTGTGCATCTTTAACCTGTCAGTTCCATCCTCCATCTCCTCCAGGGATGAACGCAGCGACCTCCTGATGCATCGCCCTGAAATCGGCTTCTTGCTGCTCAACTCCATCTTCCACTGTGCCCTCACAATCATCTCTGATGCCCCCCTCTTGCTTCCAAAATAATCTCTCTAAAGTTCTGTACTACTTGTAGGACAAAGGCCAGATGTGTTAGCATGACCTACAAAGCTTCTCATGAGTTGACTGAACATCTCTCCAGTGTTACTCAGCTAGTTACACAGCTAGTTACACTATGGCCCTTCAGCCTGAGATATCCGTTCCTCTCAACATGACCTTGTTATTGGATGACGTCTGTCCACTCCTCAAGATTTGCTCAGACATCCAGAAAGGCTAATTCAATACCCAGCATGAGCTAAGAGCCTCAGTTTGGAGTTTGGAAGAAAACTCTCACGGCTCTTAGGACAATGTATAAAGAGTAGCACTCCTGCCTCAACATGTGATCTACAACCTCAGAGATCAAAAACTGCTGATCTAAGGTCATAAATGTGACTCTAGGTGGGTTTTGTTGGCTTACACTATAGCTCTTAAATTCTAGTATGTGCCAACATTTAATGAATGATATCCAGCCTCGACCAAGATGTTGCAACAGGGACCAGATTCACTCTCCTTAGAAAAATAAATTCAAACTAAACAAAACAAAAAAAACTAAAATATATGAAACAGGTAATGAAGATGGTGAGCAAATCAGACCAGTCCTATCATTGACCCAATATGTTGCCTTGAGAGAAATTTCCAGGCCATGATGGATGGTGGATGGGAAAGAGAAACTTAGAAGAAGATGAACGAATTCCCTGTATTGAGGAAAACAAGCAGAGAGATCAAAGTGGTTATAATTTACAAACAGAATATCAGAAAGCCACAAAGGGAGAGAGCCCCAGATATCTCTAGGGTCCCCCCCTTTGCATACTTAGCAAAACGTTGGGTGAGACATGAGGACAGGAAAAGAAGTATCCAAATGAATTATGGAAAAGGTATATAAACACTCAGATGAGGTCAGGAAAAGCACTTATTTCCAAGAGTCAGACTAAAAAAATCTCTCACAATTCAGAGCATTAGGTAGAATACTCAAAAGAATCCTCTCCAGCCTGGTGTGGTTGGGCATACCTGTTCTTCCAGCACTCCAGAGGAAGAAGCAAGTGGATCTCTGTGAGTTCAAGGCCATTCTGGCCTACATAGCAAATTCCAGACCAGCCCAGGCCTATATAGTGAGACCCTGTCTGAAATTAATAAATAACTCTCCCTGAACAGAACGCTACTCTTGAACCACTTAACAGAACTAAAACAAGCATGAAATGAACTCAAGTATTTCCAAGTATTTCATGTATATACCTAAACAAAAGTTAATATTTATAAGAAAACAAAAATATCTGGCCTCCAACAAGGTAACATTTATAATGCCTGGAATCAAATTTTTAAAAATCTGACCATACAAAGAAGCCAAAACCAGGATGATTTATGAGAAGAAAATTTAATTAATGCAGCACATGATTGCTATAGATGTTAGAGTTACTAGATAAGGGTATTAAAACAAATATGAAATATAATAGCATCCCATCTATCCAAAAAGCTAGAGATACAGAAACTGTGAAAAATCAACAAGTGTAATATTCTGAAGTTAAAACTACTGTAAAAGATTATTTTAAAAAATGTGTTGTATGGGATGAAATAGTTTGTATAAGACAATGCAGAAAACATAGAGAACTTGAAGACACAGCAAGAGACACTATTCAAAAAGCTGTGAATATAACACAAAAGAAAAAGAAGAGGAGGGGGTGGACCACAGGGAGGGAGAGGCACAGGGAGAGGGAGAGAGTAGAAGAGCATTATTTGGACAAGTTTAACAAGAGATATATACTTATTGACCAAGTGTGTGTGTGTGTGTGTGTGTGTGTGTGTGTGTGTGTGTGTGTATACTTATATCCACATACGTGCATTTGAGAGTCTTCCAAAGAGAAAGGGAGATTCCCTTGACTGAATCATTTCTGACCCTGAACCAAAGCAGACCTTTTTGACAGAGTGAAGCAGTTCACTTCACACCACCAGGAAGCAGAGAGGTGTAGAAAGGTGCTAGGAACACATTCAAACACATTCCAGTGGCCTGCTTCCTCCACCCAGGTCCCTTCAGCCCCCATAGGCCATTCAGCTCTGAACTCACCAACAGATTCATTCATTATGAAGTTGGCACATTCACAGTCCAAACACCTCCCAATAGCACCACCAGCCAGAGACCAAGCCTTCAATACACAAGCCTGATAGACACTTGGTGTTCAAACCCTAAGGATACAGAAAATAATTTTAGACTATTTTGCCAACTAAAATAGTTTTCTATTATATTGTGTAACAAAAATTAAGATTAAATAATAAACCAGATTACAAAATATTCATAAACTTATTAAAGACAAATAGGAGCTAGGCAAATCCGTTTTTTCAGATAATTTATGGAGCTACTCTGCTTTCAAGGAAAGGGAAACCAATTTCACTTTGTTAACATATGCTGGGCATCCTGACCTCCTTTCAAAGCATAGGATGTGGGGAGCCTAAGCTTACAGAAGAGAGACCTGGCGAAAGCTACTTAACCAAGTAAGTGAGGTTAATATCAACAGCAAGACCTACTGCTGATAGCTCAGGCTAAGCAGCCTCACATCTGAAATCAGAAGTGCTCCAAGAGACAAGGCTTTCTGAGTACGGACATCATGCTACAGCTAGAAAATCCCACAACATACAACTTTGTTTTATGCACAAAATTATTTTAAAATATTGTATTAAATTCTGGGCATGGTGACACATACCTGCAATCCTGGCACATGAGAGGCCAAAGCAAGAGGAACTTGATTTCAAAGCACCCTAAGCTCCATAGTTAGACCCTCTCTCAGAATGATGATGATGATAAAATACTATATAAAATTATCATCAGATTGTGCATATACAGTGTGTATGAAACAAAAATGAATCTCATAATTAGGCTTGAGTCCCATCACCAAAATATCTCATTATGCATATCAAACATTCCCAAATCAGAAACACCTCTGGTCTTAAGTAGTCCAGATAGAGGTTGCCAAGTCTGTATATATTCTTAACATGGTATGATAAAAGGCAATTTCACTTTGCAGTCTCATAAAAATGCATAGCTCCAAACCAGTCGTGAAGAAAGCATCATACAAATCCCAATGCAAGACATCCTACCAAACACTTGGTAAGTATTTCTGAAATTTAAGGTCATCAAAAACAACAAAAATCTGAGAAATTATCCAGTTTGAGATGATCCTACATCATCATGACAAACAGAGTATGAGGTCCTAGACCAGTAAAAACCAACAAGGAAAAAACTAAGAAGAGTCAGCAAGACAGCTCAGTGGATGAAAAGCTCTTGTCACACCAACCTGAGTTCAATCCCCAGAGCCCACAATGGAAGGAGGGAACTGATTCGCAAAAACAACCCTCTGACCTCCAGATGGCTGTGGCATCTGTGCGCCCATATTCTTACACATCATACACATATACACAATTATTATTATTATTATTACTATTATTATTTTAAGATTTTTAACCAAGAAAATGTGAATAAAATATATTTTATCTATCTGTGAATGAAAATATTTAGGCTTTAACTAAAACATCAATATTGGTCATGAATGGTGAGAAATGTTATCATACTAATATATTTAATACTAAGGTTGCTCATAGGACAAATGAGAACTCACCATGCTATATGTCATTTTTCTATAAATGTTAAAAATAGATAAAAAAATATTTTTAAATCACATAGATCTCCTTGGAAACACTACAGGCAAAGAAACAGCACAACAATCCCTCTTAAAGAACTGGGGGGGAAAAAAAAACCTCTTCTGTTTGGAATTCTACATCCAACAAGCATGGCTTTCAAAATTAAAAATGTATTCACTTTTGTGAATTGCTGTATCTGAACACTTCTTGATTTAAATAATTCATCATTAAGAAAATCATGCACAAGAAATATCAAAATGGGGATGGGAGAGATGGCTCAGTGGTTAAGAGCTCTGGCTGCTCTCACAGAGGACCTAAGGTTGGTTCCCAGCACCCACATGGTGGCTAACAACCCTCCATAATTCCAGTTCCAGGGGATCCAATGCACTCTCCTGGCTGCCAATGGCATGCAAAATACTCAAGCATGAAGATTTTTAAAGAGCTGTTAAGTACTTCTAGCATAAAGAATGCAGACAGAACAATAGGTCTACACGCAGGAATAAAAAAAAATACCAGAAATGATCTACTGAGGGTTACCAACTCAGCCTACTTTATCCACCGTAAAGACCATATACAGGCAATAAGAGATCATCCAGAAGAGGTTTTATTGGGGCCTAATCCTACAGTAGGTGGAGGCATAGTACACAGGAAAGAAGCCTCTAGATTGGCCCAAAACAGTGAAAAAAAATACTTGCTTAAGACAAGTATTTAGCCCTTGCGCCATCTTTCTACTGTTCCCTTTATGAGAGAACTAATTTCCCAGCAAAGTCAAGATTTTTAATTTAGTTCTGTTCAATTTAAAAAGTAATATTCTCCTCATTATCACTGATGGAAAAGCAAAATAATGTGACTACTTGGAAAGCCAATTTCTTAACATTAGATACGGTGATTTTACCTCAAGGTATATATACCCAAGTGATCTGAAAACATAGGCTCCTGGGAAAACTGCAAATGTATGTTTACAGTAGTTTTATTCACTAACATTCCAACCTGGAAGCAGATGAGACTCGCCTCAAAAGCTCTGTGCAAGCCAGCTGCTTCTATACACACAATGAAGATGATTCAGTAAGTTTTTTTTTTTAAGAAGAACTATGAAGTTGTGAGTGAAAAAAAATACAAATGGAGGAAGAATCTCAAATCTCAAATACACTCAAATGTGTATTGATAAGTTGAAAGAAGCCAGTCTAAAGAGACGCATTATTGCACAGTTCCAACTATTTGGCATTCCAGGGCTGGAGAGCTGCACAGTGGTTAACAGTGTGCACTCCTCTTGTACAGGATCCAAGTTTGGTTCCCAACACTCACAATGGGTGGCTCATAACCACCTGTAACTTCAGCTCCAGGGATCTGACACCTTCTTCTGCCCTCCTTGGGCACTACACTCGTGTGCACAAACCCACACACAGAGATAGGCATATTCACATAATTACAAGTAAAATCTTTAAATATCAATAGTATGACATGACATTCCAGAAAAGATAAAATACAAAGGTGGTTTTAAAAATCAATGTCTATGAGGGTTCGTGGGGAAAAAAAGAGGACTGGATAGGTAAAGAACTGGTTTAATTTTTAGGGTGGGAAAATTATTCTGTCTGATACTACAATGGAACTATGCAACACTATTTGTCAAAAACTAGCAAAAGCTTATAGCACAAAGAGAGAAATTTAGGGGACTGGAGACATGGCTCAGCAGTGAAGAGTGCTGCCTGTTCTTGCAAAGGACCTGGGTTCAATTCCCAGCACCTACATGGTAGCTAAGAATCATCTGTAACACAAACCTCTTCTGTCCCCATGGGCGCAGTAAGACATGGGTGCACTTACATATATGCAGGCAATACACTTAGACACATAAAATAAAATTTTTTTAAAGTGAAAAATGTAATACATGCAATTTTTTACAAAATCAGGGCATCAAGGCAGCTCAGCAGGTGATGGGACTTGCTCTTAAGCCAGACAACCTCAGATCAAGTCTTAGAACCCACATGGTCAAGGAGAGAGCCGACTCCCACAAGTTGTCATTTGACCATACATGCATGATGGGATGCATTTGCATACACATAATTAATAAATAAAATAAAGTCTTTTAACCGTTTAGGAGTTTAGGGAACACCAAGATTGAAATCATGTAACAATAATGTAACCACATTGCAAATATATTAAATAACATCAGTGAACAGGGTGCAGGCTTAAGATCAACCTGTTGAAGATCAATGGCAAGAATAAAATGTGTGAGCACTGGATTACCATTGATTGAACTGATTGCTGTGGACACTATACATGCATGCTAGAATTAGACAAGTAAATAAATGGATGTCAGATCACAGGAGCCCAGTTCTCACTATCAGAGGGGAGGTAAGGGACAAAGGAGTCAACCAGGGTGGTCCATCTGGAGATGGAGCTAAGTTGGACATCAGTGTAAAGTGATGCTTACATCACTATAGATGTAGGTGCATGCTACCCAATGGCCTTTGGTTACAGAATAACTCTAAAACTGCACTGTATTTTGTGAAGTAGAAGAGGTTTGGACCAATTCCCCCTAAACATTCTCCAACACCTTTACTAGAGCTAGGAGACATTACTGGAGATAAAATTTGACGGGTTCCCTTTTTAGTCTGCATTTTAATAAGCATGGCTTATCTTCTCAGTTTCACAAGATTTTTTTTGACAGGTGCTGAATTTTCTTCAGAGTATAAATGCCCTTCCAAAAAGAACTAAATGGATTAGAGTTTGTTCACATTAAGCTTTTTAAAGATGAGCAAACAGAACAGAGGACATTTTGACTTGGCTCAAAATCAGAGAGATTGATTGACTGATGCTCTTATCTCATTTTTTTAAGTTTCATTATATAACAAGGGAAAAATAATCTCAAATTTTCCTGGCCCTCACCCTTCCTGCCTCTCTTTGCTTTTATAGTTAAGCAAAGACAGTCAAAAAATTGGCTCTTAAAAATGTCTTTAGAGAGAGAGCCTGAATGTGAGGTAGTTAGTATGTTTTGCTTCCTGAGCTCCAGAGCTTTCCAGATATTAAAACTCAAATGTTTTATAAACCAACACTGTCTTAATCATTCATTTTGTTTTGCTGGCTTGGAAATAATTATAGTAATTCACAATTGCCTATTCAATCATCTTTTTCCAGTGGCATCCCATCCTCTATTTCCCACGTTCATAATGTAAACTGAGAATCACATTCTTCCCAAGGTCTTGCTTCAGTTGAGGCCCTGTTTCATCCATCTTATTCCTTATTCTTCCCTAGCACACCTTCTAATTCATTCAAGTTAAAACATTTCTCCGCTGTTCTGTTCTGTTCCTTTATTTGTTCTCTTTTCTGTCTTCTATTCCACCCTGAGTCTTCTCTCTCTCTCTGTCTCGGTCTCTGTCTCTGTCTCTCTCTCTGACACACTCACAGATACACATGTGTATACACACATACACCTTCACATCCATCTGATTACCTGCATTCCCAGACCAGATATTTCCACGCTTTCTCAGTGCAAATCCTATTCATCCTCCAAGCCTTCCAACAGTTTTACTTTTTAAAAAAAGAAAGAAAGAATATTCCCTAATCTACAAGATAATCTGTTTTGTGAAAGAGGAAGGTGACAGGGCCTCATCTCAGGGAGCTAAGTGTATTCACTAGTCCCTTCTCGAAGACCTGGGCTGCCTCACCTCCGCACATCTGCTGCAGTATACGGAGAATCTCTCATTCTCTGCCTCCATGGTGGATCGCTAGAACAAATTTCTGCATTATGTCTCTGGAATCTTTGCCTCTCTGCTCCAATAGAGAGGGAAGATGGTGGAAGAGGGAAAAAAAAGATGGGAACACATCAAAGGCTTGGCTATCAATCTCAACAGCCATGCTGTCTACATCTGAACCTGATACAATGCCCAGGACTGAATGTGCTCCAGGACAGGAGTCTAAATGGGCCCCATGTATCACATATTTAAATATTTTAAAGTTGTGAATCACACTAACAAAATATCCCTTCTCCTCTCATCTTGATGAGTGGAATTCCACAGTTACAAATTGAAAGCTTGAAGTAAAACTCGGATTTTAAATAACTGAAAGACAAAAAAGTCAACTGAATGTGACTGTCATTGCCATTATCTTAGTTCCCCGAGCTGTGGTAGCATTGCCTGTCAGCAATAAAATCCAACATGATTTGCAATTATGGGTTCATGATTCTTTAAACTCCAAATTTCTTGCCTTTGTTTTAGCCAAATCATTTGTAATCGTTGAGATGCTGACATGTTTTGGAGTCTACTGACAGGGATGAAATTTAAAACTCAAATAGAACAGAATCAAAGTTTAAAAATTATCTTGTGTCTTCACCAAAAAAGTAAATTTCAAAGCTAAAATCCAGAATGATCTATTAAAATTAAATGTTAAAAATTCTAGTTTTAACCTAAGCATTAAATAGGGGAAAGTGAGGAAGAAACAACAACCCAATCTAAGGAACTTTTGGCATCAATGACCCCTGGGAAAGGGAGAGAGAATCTTTTTCAAGGAGGGACTATCGGTAGGTTAAGCTGGCTCCAGTGGATGGACCCACACTGAAGGACATTTGGGGACACCAATTAGACTCCATAATAGAGTACATTAAATTGGGGGGAGGGACAGTAAGGGGAGCTGTGGATAGGGGAAGGACTCTAAATACTATCAAATTGTATAAAAATTAAATAAATAAGCAAATTCAAGTTATAGTTTAAGTTACCAAAGTTTAAGTCAAAATTATTTAGGGAATGCTGGATTTTATTTAATTTTTCCTTCAATTATCTGATGAGACATTGAATAAAAACAAAGATTATTCCCAATTCAACATCCAGTCGCCAATGGATGAGTAACTTGTATCATATTCCACGATGTTACGTCTAGACTCACAAAGATATAAATTGAAGAGTATTTTTGTTCAAAATTGCAGAATGGTCTTTGGCTCTTATGACCAGCTGTTGTAAATATTAAACTAGCTCATGAAAGACTCTAAAACCACAATTTAAATCTGAAGAGAATCAAGAAATAGACAGCAGTTACTATCTAACCAAGGAGTTCACAAATTGAAGATTTTATTATTTTTATGTGTATGAGTGTATTGTGTACATGTATATAAGTGCACATGTGTCATGCAATACCCATGGAGGTCAGAAGAGGGCATCAGGTTCTCTCGGAACTGGAATTACAGATGGTTGTTAGCTGTGATGTGGGTACTGGGAATGGAACCAGGGTCCTCTGCAAGAGCAGCCAGTGCTCTTAACCACTAAACCATCTCTCCAGTCTCTGAAGATGTTTTAGACAGTTATATAATACTGCCTCTGCTCACACTCTTCCTTCTCACCCAGGCAGTGTCCTCTGATGTCCATGACATTACCCACAAATCTCCACAGCATTTAGAGAAAATCCCCTCCCATTCTAACTCAAGACAGGCATCGTGAAGAGGGTGTTGAATTCTCCTGGAACTGGAGTTATGGACAGTTGTTAGCTGCCATGTGGGTGCCGGGAATCAAAACTAGGTGTACTGCAAGAGCAGCCAGTGCTCTTAACCACTGTGCCATCTCTCCAGTCCCAGTTTTAGTTGAAGAGTCCTCCACATGCTCTCCATAGGGGTTACATGACTTCACATTCCCACCAGCACTGAATGAGCGTTTCTCTCCCCGACATGGTGACTTTTGTTCTGTTGTTGATCCAGTCTGACTGGAGTAAGATGGAATCTTAAAGTGGTTTTGATCTGCATTTCTCTAATTACTAAGGATGTTGAGCACTTTTTAAGGTGTTTCTTGGCCATTTTTTGTTTCTTCATTTGAGAATTCTGTTCAAGTCCTTAGCCCATCTTTTTACAGGTCGTTTATTTTCTTGTTTTTGAGTTCTTTGAATATTTTTGGATATTAATCCTCCGTTGGATGTCCAGCAGGTGAAGATTTTCTCCCACTCAATGGGTTTCCTCCTTACTTCCTTGTTTCTTTTGCTATACAGAAGTTTTGTAGTTTTATGAGGTTCCATTTATTGTTTCTTGACCTAATGTCTAAGCAAATGATGTCTGATCTAGAAAGTCCTTTCCTACACCTATATCTTATAGGATACTGCCTGCTTTCTTCTAGAAGTTTCAGAGTTTCCAGTTTCGTATTGAGGTCTTTGATCCATTTTGGAGTTGACTTCTGTGCAGGGTGAAAGACAAGGGTCCAATTTCATTCTTCTATGGGTAGAGATCCAGTTTTGCCAGCACCATGTATTAAAGATGCTATCTTTCCTCCATTGTGTGTTCTTGGCATCCTTCTCAAATATCAGGTGACTGAAATTGCATGTACTGTACTTATGTTTGGGTCTTTGATTCTGTTCCATTGATCCATGTGTCTGTTTTTGTGCATGTGCCATGCTGTTTTTATGGCTATAGCTTTGTAATATAGTTTGAGATCTGGTATGGTGATCCCTCCCCTCACCCCAGTATTGCTCTCTTGGCCCAAGTGTGCTTTGGCTATCAGGGATCTTTTGTGATTACATATGAATTTAAGGATGGTTTTTTTCTAGCTCTGTGAAAAATGACATGGGGATTTTAGTTGGCATTGCATTGAATCTATGGATTGCTTTCGGCAGGATTGTCATTTTCACACTATTAATTCTACCGATCCATGAGCATGGGTAGGACTTTCATCTGGTGTCCTCTATCTCTTTAAGAATTAAATTTTTCATTGAAGAAATCTTTAATCTCTTTGGTTAGGTTTATTCCTAGATATTTTTTGAGGCTATTACAATTGGGAGGGTTTCTATAAATGCTTTTTTCTGATTGCTTGTTATAGGTATAGAGAAAGGCTACTGATTTTTTGTAAGTTTATTTTATAACCTGCCACTTTACTGAAAGTGCTAATCATTTCTAGCGCTTTTCTGGTGGAACTGTTGGCATCTCTTATGTATAATATCATATTGTCTGAAAATAGTGACAATTTGACCTCTTCTTCTCCAGTTAGTGCTCCTTTAACTTCCTTCTCTTGTCATACTGTTTTAGAAAGAGTTTTAAGTACTATATTGAAAAGGAATGGGAGCAGGATTTAGCCTTGTCTGATTCCTGATTTAATGAAAATACTTCCAGTTCTTCCCAATTTAGCATGGTATTGGCTGTGGGTTTGTTTATCTATTATCTTGAAGTATGTTCCCTCCAGTCCAGTTTAGTACTTTTAACATGAACGCACGTTATATTCTGTCAATGGCCTTTTCTGCATCTATTGAGATGACCAAGTGATTTTTTTTATTTAAGTCCACTTATACAATTATATCTATTGACTAACATATATTGAACCATCCCTGCATCTCTGGAATAAAGATGACTTGATCATAGTGGATGATCTTGACATACATCAAGAAGGGTATGCCTTCTTGATGTATGTCTGTATATGGTTTGTAAGTATTTTGTTCTGAATCTTTAAGTCTGTGTTCATTAAGGATATGGGCTTACAGTTTTCTTTTTTGTTGTGTCTTAATCTGGTTTGGGTACTAGAGTGACACTGACTTCATAGAAGCAGTTTGTAAACTTCTCCCTCTCTCCTTCTTAATAATTAGGAAGTATTGGTTGTAGATCTTCTTAAAATGTCTGGTAGAATTCTGCTGTGAATCTATCTATCTGTGCCTGGGCTTCTATTAGTTGGAAAGTTTTGTATTGCTGTTTCAACTTATTTGTTATGAGTCTCTTTAAGCTGTTGATCTCTTCTTGGTTTAACTTTGATATTTTCCATGAATTTAGCAATTCATTTATTAATTTTAAATTTTCAAATTAATAGAGTATAGGTTTTTAAAGATATTTCCTTATAATAGTCTGGATTTTTTATATCAGTTCTGATGGTTCCCCTTTCATCTCTGATTTTGTTAGTTTGGATTTGCTCTTTCTTTCTTTTGGTTAACTGGGATAAGGGACTGTCTATCTTGTTTAACTTTTCAAAAAACCAGTTCTTAGGTTCATTAATTCTTTGTATTGTTTTCTTTGATTCTATTTCATTAATTTCTGCTCTGATTTTTGTTATTTCTTCTCATCTACTAGGTTTGGGTTTAGGTGTTTTGTTTTTTTGTTTTTTGTTTTTTTTGGCTTTCCAGAGTCTTGAATTGCACTCTTAAATCATTTATATGTGTTCATTCAGATTTTTTAATGTAGGTACTTAGAGCTATAAACTTCCCTTTTAGGACCACTTTTAAAGTATACCCAAGGTTTTTTTGTGTGTGTTATGTTATCATTTTCATTTCGTTCAAGGAATACTTTTCTTTCTTAATTTCTTCTTTGACCCACTGATTATTCAGGAGTGTGTTGTTTAATCTCCATGAATCCTGTAGTTACTAGAACTTCTTTTGCTGTTGATTATAAGCTTTATTGCACTGTGGTCTGATAGAATCCATGGAATCATTTCTATTTTTTGTATTTGCTGGGGTTTGTTTTGTGTTCCAGTATGTAGTCGACTTTAGAAAAAGTTCCATGAGGTGCTGAATAGAAAGTGTGTTCTTTGGTGCTTGGGTGTAATATTCTATAGATGTCTGTCAGGTCCATTTGATGTGAGATGTAATTTAATTCAGACAGGGTGGATGCTGGTATGGGTGGCAGGCAGGTCTGTGTCAGGCAGATCAGGAGAGGAGCAAAGGGGAAGGTGGGCATGGGGACAGCCTCTGGAGGGACAGACAAAGCTGGGAGAACTGATCGAGTCTGGGTACACAAGATCAGGACGCAGTGGACAGGTCTGAGCTAAGAGAATGGTCCAGAGATCTGGGGCAGAAAGAGTAAGAGTGGGCCTTGGACCAAGGCTAGAAGGAAAACAAGAGTTCTGGAAGAGAGAGGAGCTGTTCCAGCTGCAGGGGAATCAAGGCTCAGTGCGCAGGATCTGACTTACCAAGGGAGTAGGCCGATCTGTGGGAGGCAGATCGGGAGGCTAGAGGCAGGGTAGGGGTGGGGACAGACTGTGGAGGGTCTACCAAACCTCACTCGAGGATTAAGCTAGTCTGGGTTAGGGAGCTAGTCCAGAGATCTGAGGGAGAAGAGCAGGAACAGCAGGGGCCCAAGGCTAGAAGGGGAACAGAGATGAATTAAGAATTCTTTACACATAATAACTATTAGTAACAATGTTACTAATGCATTCTTAAAATTTTCTAGATTATATTCAAGTATTTCCACCATTTTAAAAAGATAACGCATGTGCAATTAGCTCAATTTAGCCCTGGTGTAATATACTCATATTTCAAAGCATCACATTATCTACAATAGATGTGTACAATCTTAACAAAGAGAAAAGTAAATTAAAATTTGATTTAAAATTTTTTGATAAAAAAATTCCAAAGTTAAAAACATGGTAAAAAAAAAAAAAAACTTTAAATTCAGAAAATGTGTTGGAAAATGATGCTGAAAAAATATACCAGAAAGCAGAAACAGAGAGAGTGAAAGAAAATGTATGAAGTAAGGAAAGGAGAAGGGCACTCCAGGATAGACACAGCCTGCTAGAAGAGTTCTAGAGGAAAACAGAAAGCAACAGTTGTAACAAAACAGTGTTACATTCAATAACTGAAAAGTGTGAGTTTCCTACTGGAAAGACCCACTGCATGCACTGTGCAATGAACGGAAAACCTTGAAATTCTGAGGACAGTAACAATGCTCATTTACAAAATTTATATCAAGATCATTAAAATTCAGGACTGGAGAGATGGCTCAGCAGTTAAGAACACATGCTGCTCTTCCTGAGGACCACGGTTCCGATTCCCAGCACCCACATGGCAGCTAACAACCACCCATAACTCCAGTTCCAGGGAATCTGATACTGTCTTCTGGCCTCTGTGGGCTTTGCACAACACAGGTGCACTTACATACATGCAGGCAAAACACTCATACACAAAAATATTTTTTAAATATCATTAAAATTCTTATTAGAGATATTGTCACCTAGAAAATATATCAAAACCATCAAAATGTGGGAAAAAGTTGATGGCTAAACTCAATCAAGTACATGGGGGATCAGACATTTCAGTCATCTGATTGACAATTGCCCCCAAATTGTCTTTCCAGTTACCTTTCCTGGAAATATACATCAATTAAGCAAGAAGGAAGAGATAGGATCTGAGCAGCAGACAGCCACACAGGAGTGAGAAATCCACCAGGGATGAAGCCCCAGGTTTGCACTCCAATTAGACAAACCTGTCTAGCCTGTAAGGCAGGGATGTTTCTAAAGGTGATCATCAAAAGAAGATAACACTGATGGAGCACTTGATTTACATAATCAAACCAGGGGGGAATGTGTGAGGCTTAGCCACAGTTGCAAAGGAAAGTTAGCAGATAAAAGGTAGGAAGAGAGGCTAAGATGTCTTAGTAGTTAAGAGTGTCTACTACTCTTGCAGAGAACCTGGATTCAGTTCTCAGCACCCATTTCAGGCAGCTCACAACTGCCTGTAACTCCAGCACTTCCTGTAGTTCCAGAGAAACTAAAGCCCATTTCTGGCCTCCATGGGAATCACACTCACATGCACATACCCAAGCAGAGACACACACATACATATACAAAATAATTTAAAATAAAAATAAATCTTAAAAGATAGAAAGTAAGAAGAATTAATTCCAAGAGAAACGTGAAAGGGTTTTGTTTGCTTTTCAGTGCATATTTTTATTGAAATTTTGAGCATTTAATGCACTAGATCTTGATCATATTTAGCTCCTTCCCCTACCTGTATCCCTCCATAGACTACCCACCAGATTCCATGTGTTCTGTCATATATGGTAAGGCCTATGGAATCAAGTTTGTGTCCAGATGTCCCTTGATATGAGTTTATCCCCTGGAGCCTGGTCAGCCTATCTAGTGTTACTTCCTTAAAGAAGAACTCTCCTTACCCAACAGTGATCAGTTACCAGTAGATCCTCAACTAAGGTTGGGTCTGCTGTCCATTTTTCCCCAACTATTTGCTAGGTTTTGTATGATAGAGTTTGCCTAAGTCTTGGGTATGTTGCTACCATCGCTGGAAGGTCACGTGAACAAGTTTAATTTTTAAAAGAAGCAACATCAGCTCAGGTGTAATAGTAATGTAAACATTAAGAGATGAATTACCCAAATTTGGAGGAAAATAGATTGGAAATCTGGAAGAAAATGTCGTGTCATGACTATGTCTATAAAGGTAATATATATCATTGGCAAAATTAGGAGATAAAGTTTGAAATGGTTAAAGAAATGAAAATGTGACCTTGAGGATCCAGAAATTAGGAATGAAGAGAAATTTAGCAAAGAATCACTGGTTTTCTCATCACATACCTAATATCATTTGTTGACTTTTAAGATAATTTACAAGTTCAACTTTGATCATTTCAATCTAAAAATAAACTGAGAAGAAAGGAGGATTGGGGTGCCAGTGTTTGTGGACTACAGAGAGGAAGTATCCTGACCAGGGCTGAAGTAGAAACTTGCCTATCACCTTAATTCAAGGTCATGATGTTAAAGACCAGTCAGTGTGAGTATGATTTCTTCCAACTACATTTCATACAGATACAGGTGCTAAGCAAGCAGAGAGCTGGGTATGTTCATGGTGATAGTTTGGCCAAGTAACTATGATGAAGTGGGAGAATGGACAAGACATACACAAGGATTATAACAATTATACATAGAACTTAAAATAAGTGGTAAAGAAAGAACTGAACTTGCAAGGAGATAAAGGGCAGAGAAAATCTGTATGGCCACTGGACTGGAGGTCTTAATGGGGCCAAAAGATGACTGGGCTATGAGATGAATGAAACAGAAGAGCAGTGATGTTGGCCAGGGAGAGGCGGACATGAGGTTGGGATTGTGGTAGTCATTGCTGGTGACACCAATGCTGCACATGAACTAGAATAGTGAGGAATAAAAGACTGGGTAGAGGACAAGGTCATGAGAACTGCTCAAGGAAGCAAGGGGAAAGAACTCATGTGGAAGATGAAATAACCACAAAGAATAAAGAAGGGAAAACTGAGTCAGCTGTTGGTACACAATGTGGGGTGTCATCCTCACAATTCAAGTCTTTGACATTTAGGCTCCTGAGTTTATAAGTTAATGATGGGAACAGCTGTCTCACTTAGTCTGCAGTCGCCCCTGTGTACATCTTGAGGGCAGGGTGGCATGTATCTTATAAATCCTTGAAGATAATGACATCAACAATGTCTTCCGTGCAGAAGTTCTTTGGTGGTTTGTGATGATCTAAATACTATGGTTCTGGGTAACAGTCTGTTGTTCATTGCAGTGGAAATTTATAGAATCTTCTGTGTCATTTCCAGTCTGTACCCCAAATGGCTCAAGCCTACCGATACAGACCCACTGTCAGTACCTGGAGGCTGTGTACCACACCCTGCTGTCCGTACTCACTCACACTCAGCCTGTTCCTTCACCCCTCATCCTTAACTCTCTATCCTTAGATTATACAATTCAGATCCTAATTGTCATTCCAGGGTCTCCATTCTATCTGAATGGCCATCTTCTGAATATTCTTCAACCAGCTGTCTTGTTTGAGGCTATGCAACACAACTGTTCCCTATTTTGGATAATACCCAATTTAAAATAATATAGAGTAACTTATATAACTTAAAAATAAGATCCAGCACAGTTTTGTGAAGGACCAGGCTACTCAACACCAGATCTATGGAGAGAAGATGTGCACACCACCTCGCAGACATTTGTCTCTCCTTTAAACACTCTCACCAAATAACAAAGAACTGTCAAAAAAGAAGGGATACATAGACTTCTGCTACAAGTTTTCTCCTGGACATAAAGATGGAGATAAAAAGAAAGGTGGATAAGAAAAGTGAAGAAGAAAATTAAGATGAAGGTGAAGATAAAGCGAAAGAAAGTTAAGTTTAAAAACAAAGGGAAAAGTGAAGGTAAAGGTCAAGGTCAAGGTAAAGAAAGAAATAAAGGTGAAGACGGAGGTGAAAGTGATGGAGGTGAAGGTGAAGATGGAGATGGAGGTGAAGGCGGAGATGGAGGTGAAGATGGAGATGGAGGTGAAGATGGAGATGGAGGTGAAGGCGGAGATGGAGGTGAAGATGGAGATGGAGGTGAAGATGGAGATGGAGGTGAAGGCGGAGATGGAGGTGAAGATGGAGATGGAGGTGAAGATGGAGATAGATGGAGGTGAAGGTAGAGATGAAGTATCCATATCTCTTGCTGCTCACCCCAGGATATAAATCTATGTTCATACTTCTAAGGCAAGACAGCATATTGTACTTCATCACATAGTATATACCAAGCACCCAGCCTGTGCATGGCAGGCACTTTCCAGAGAAGGATGGGGTTGCAGAATAGCCAGGACACAGTCTTCTACGAATCTCTTAAATGCAGACTACAAATAAGCTTTAGTGCAAGTTTCCTATGCTTTTCAAACTAAAGGCTTTGTCTTCTAAACAAAGAATAATTTCTTGCTGCACACCCTGATTTGGTAAAAGTAATGAAATATAAAATCCAATCAAATTTTACCAGCAGTTATCTTAGAATCTTGTGAATCTTATACTACCTAAAAATAAAATTTATGCAATTATTTTAATACTGGACTTATAATTTTTATAATGGTTATTTCAAAAATATTCTAAATTATTTTCCCAAAGGACTTATATTTTACCAATTAATGTATTCTTTTTAAATCCTTTGGGGTTTGGGGGGTTGTTTGTTTAGGTTTTCTGTTTATTTAGGGGTTTTCTTTGTCTTACTACCTCAGCTAAGACAGGAACTATTTTGTTTCTGATACTTTTCCATATCTGATACTGAAAATACCATGCTGGACACAAAGGGTTCCACTTAATGTGTGTGGGGGTCAAATATGGTAGCACATATCTTCAATCCCAGCACTTGGGAGGCAGCAGCAGATAGGTCTCTGTGAGACTGAGGCCAGCCTGGTCTACGTAGCAAGTTCCAGACCAACTGGTGCTACAGGGAGACCTGGTCTCAAAAAGTCAAAAAGCAAACAAGAAACTGTGTGGGTATTTATTAGGCTGGTTTGAGTTTTGCACTAGAATTGTTGTAAGACAGACAGTGCACACACTCAGAGGGCTCTATATCTTACCACAGAGATACTTGCATAACCAGGTCTACTGTTGCCCTACACACAACAGCAAGAAAATGAAACAGCCTAGTTGTCCATCAAAAGACGAATGGATAAGGGACCGCTGCGCATACACAGTGGAATTTAGTCAGTCATAAGGAAAAGTGAAATTATGAAATTTGAAAGAATATGGAACTGGAAAATAGTATGTTAAGAGAAGTAACCAAGCTCAGGAAGTCAAAGACTACTGGTCTCTCTCACAAGGGGATCCTGGATTCCAATATTTTATGTGTACGTATGAGTTAATGAGTGTGAATAGAGGTTAGGTCAAGCTAGAAAGAGGCTCATGAGTGGGAAAAAGAGGCTTTAAAGGAGGGTTATTGGGAGAGTAATAGAACACATATGCTATGAAAGTGGAAGGGAGTACAGTGGTGGAGGAGTACAGAGGGTTAACAGGGACGGAAGAGAAGACTAACCGAAATTAACTGCAAATGAAAATACCATATAGAAACCTGGTACTCCATATGCTAATTAAAAAATAAACAAGAGGAGGCTGCAGAGATGGCTCTGTGGTTAAGAGCAACGGCTGCTCTTGCAAAAGACCCGGGTTTGATTCCCAGCACCCACATGGCAGCTAACAACTGTCCATAATTCCAGTTCCAGGGGATCTGAAGCTCCATTCTGGCCTTTGTGGGCATTGTATGCATAAGTGACTTACATGCATGTAGGCAAAACATTTATACACAAAAGAAATTAAAATAAAATAAAAAATAAACACAAGAAATAACCAAAAGAAAAATATAGTTGGGGCATAGAAGTTTGTAATCTCAGTACCTAAGAGGTAGAGGAAGGAGGATCAAGAGCTTAAGGTGATCCTTGGCTACATAATGAGTTTGAGGTCAGCCTGGATTACATGAGAGCCTGTCTCAGAAAAATAAACCTTACCCCCCTCCAAGAAAGATATAAAGAACATTGCTTTTTTTTGTAAAGCTTCATATAGTCTGGATGTTTGTCATTGCCTCCATTAAAAAATATCCATCTATTGGACCTGAAGAGAGATGGTTCAGTGGTGAAGAGCTCTTGCAGCTCTTGCAAAGAACCTGTGTTTGGTTCCCAGCACCCATATGAGGCATCTAAAAACATGCTATAACTAAGCTCCTAGTGAGCCAACACCCTCTTTTGATCTCTGCAGGTAACTGCATGCACCTGCACACACACACACACACACACACACACACACACTATAATATATATATATATATATATATATATATATATTCTAGTCACTGCATTGTAATATATAAAAGAAGATCTTTACTCTGAGAACACATCCTGGAGTATGGAGTAAAAAGGCAGTTTATTGCCAATTTACTCTTCAAAGTTCAGAGAGTGGGTATGTTGTGTTGTGGGGGGCAGGGGAGGGTACATGTTCACAGAGACAGAGAAATGATACAGGAAAAGAACAAATGAGATTAAAGGTGTCAGTATCATAGTGACAACAACAGAAAGGAGTTGCTAGGGGCTTAAGGGAGGAGGAAATAGGAGGCTTCGTCAGACAGCTTTAGTTGTCAACTTGACACACCTGAGTGGAGGGAACCTCAACTGAGGAACTGTCTCCATTGGGTTGTCCTGTAGCCATGTCTATAGGGCATTTTCTTCATTGTTGAGGAATATGGGAGGGCCTAGCCCACTGTGAGGGGTGCCACCTAGGCAGGTGGTCTCATGTTGTATAAGAAAGCAGGCTGAGCACAGGCCAGAGGATCAAGGCAATAAGCAGCACTCCTCCATGGTCTGTTCTTCAACTCCTGCCCTGGCGTCCCTCCATGATGAACTATAAGCTGAAGATAAGATAAACCCTTTCCTCCCCAAGTTGGTTTTGGCCAGTGTTTCTATCACAGCCACAGAAAGCTAATCAGAAGAGGGGTCATTGTTCAAGGGGTATAGCTTCAGTTTTCTACAATGAAGACTTACGGAAATAGAGTGGTGCGACATCATGAATGTATTCATTACCACTGAACCATGCACTTAGACAAGATGACTAACCTTATGTGTATTCTGCCACAACTTTTAAATGGGGAAAAAAACCAAATGGAGGAAATTGTCAATAGTTGGTGAAGCTACTAAAGAAACGCCCTGTACTGCTGTGTCAAATTTGCTGCAATCCTGAAATTATATAAAAATAAGGTATTGGAAAAGCCACTGTATAGAAAGATACCCACCTAGAGTACAGAGAGTATCAGAGCCTACCCCGCTGCGTACCAGAAATCAGAATGCTCTGGGAGTCCCAGATGATGGGCGAGGTGCCGAGCTATTGTTGGTTCAGTAGGGAAAGGGCCCCGGTGGTAAACGAATTCGCACTTTGGCTGGGCTGGGTTTGGCTCTTAGACAACTCGTTAGGGAGATGTTAAGGAGCTCTGGGAAAATCCCAGCACACGTGTTTGAGCACCCGCTAAGGCTGCTTCTGGAAGCCCTGCCCTGAGACGGGTCCACCCTTGAGACACTGTCCGATGGAAAAGGAAGTGAGTGGAACAATAAGTTATAATTACAAGGGAGACTAGATGGCTGAGAATCTGGGAAACAGCTGACACCTCTCTGCTTCTCAGAGCAAGTCAAGGTTAGCTCCCGAAGCCTCGGAGGCTGCTTCTCACCCCATAAACCCATAAATCATCGCCAGATGCCAAAATGTATCAGCTTCCTTTATATGGGAGGAAATTTGCAACTCAGAGGCCAGTGTCAGGACACATTTGCCAATAGTATCCTATAGCCCTTTGGCTTCCTCATGGAACAAATAGTCCTCTCTAATCCTCTGCAGTGACCCAGGGCAGACTTACAATGTTTGGATTCTCTGTAAACTTGCCAAAGAACTCGTACAAGGACTGCTGAGGCAAGAGCAGAAAGCTCAGCATTGCCTGATCACCATCGAAACCATCTGAGTCCAGTCAGGAAGTTATTCACATGCCAGAGCCGTTTCCTCCACCTCTCCACCCCACTGCACTGGAAGCCAATTCTCACAGTGCTCAGTGAGTCAGGCCCAAGCACTTTGATTTGGCTCAGCTGATGTCATCCACCTTAGCAGGGGGGTCACCCACTGCATCAGAGGAAAAGACATCTGACTAAGACTGATCCACCCTCTGGCCCTCTGGGGATGCTGACATTTCCAGGACATGGAAAACAAACTTCCTCTTAAGAGGGAATGTGCTTTCAGTGTGGGAAAAGAAATGGGGGGGGGGGGGCACTGAAGATCATGAATACGTGCTCCCTCTTGGCTGCAAGCCTACAACCAAGGAAGCTTCTGTTCTTTTTGAAAAGGTGAGTACATCATCACATCCCCAGATACAACAGCTGATTCAAGTCACTGCACGTAATCAAAGGACCTTGACCCACACAGCCCAACAGGCAAAGTGACCTTCTAGCTCCCTTTCAACTCAGCTCCCTCATTTAACAAGGGTCTGATGAGAAGTCACCTAATGCCTCCTGCCAGAGCCATCCTCGGTAGTGAGAAAAGGGATTTGGAGGCAATGGAGCCAATGACAGAAACCGCAACTGGCACTGTGCAGTGGTTGTTGGTGCTGTTATTATTAGAGTGAAGGATGAGTTCCCACAGTCCTCTGGCTCTCACTTTGCAGGAATTGTGGCTCTGCTTTCATTCTTGTTGCTTTGATAAAATACCCTAACAAAAAGCAACTTAGTGAAGGAAGGGCTTATTTTAGCTCACAGTTCTGGTTTACAGCCCCTCATTTGGGGGAAGTCAAAGCAGAAGACACCTGAAGCAGCTAGTCATATCACATACACAATCCAAAGCACAGAAAGGATGAACACATGCTTAACTCATCTTCTATACTCTCTAGAGTCCCAGACGCAAGCCTGGAGATTGGTGCTGCCTACTGTGGGCTGGGTTGTCCCACATCATTTAGTGTAATCAAGATAATCTCTCACAGACAAGCCCACAGGCCACCTAATAGAGATAATGTCTCCTAGAAATTCCCTTCCCACATGAGTCTAGATTGTGTCAAACTGACAATTAAAACCAACCATCATGATTAACTTATCTGAGCCTGATGATTTTACCAGGTGGTAATGACAGTCTCATTTCATAACTGAAGAAGAGGAAACACTGAAAGACCAAGTATTAAGCTAAGATCATACATCAAGTGTGGGGTGGAGCCAGGGTCTAAAGTCGCATAGGACTAGTGATGCCCAATAAAACTTGGCAATGTTTGTGTTTTTGTTTATCAGCTTTGTACACAGAGCTTGCTGATGGTCCAAGCACTTGAAATACAATCCATATACAACTAGAAAACTTGCTTTCAAGTTTGTATTTCTTCATAACTGGGTTAAATTTAAAAGGTCACCTGTTACTAGCAGCTATCCTACTTGACAAGAGACAACTGGAAGAAGCCCATTATTTGGGCTCTCGGTTTTAGCAGGTACAATCTGTCACAAGAGGAAAGGTGGCAGATTGCTCTGTCTAGTGGGACCACATGACATGGCAGCTGCTTGTTCACTTCTCATAGGAACTAAAAGGAGAGAGAAACTGAGGCTGGACCTGGAAGCAGGTTATAAACCTCAAGGCCTACCCATAATCACCCACTTCCTCCAGCTGTACTCTACCTCCCAAAATAGCACCACTCATTGGGGACCAAACATTCATTCAAACACATGAGTTTTTAGAGGACATTTCCTATTCCAGGTTGTGAGTAGTTTCGACAAGTTGGTTCACATGACAGGATATTATCAGGAAAAATTACTCCATCTGAGGTATTAATAACAATAGTTTTCTTTACCTCTTTTAGTGTGTGTTGGAGTATAGTATATCTGATGTGTGTGCGTGTGTGTGTGTGTGTGTTGCATGTATGTGAGTATATGGGTGTACCTGTGTACAATACAGAGCAAGACATCATCTGTACCTTCCTCTCTGTCTAAGCATTGTCTTGAGGCAGGGTTTTCCCTTGAACCAGGAGCCCACTATTTTAGCTAGGCTAGCTGGCCAGTGAGCTCCTGGGGTCTGCCTGTCTCCAATACACCCTGAAACCTTTTCACTTGGGTTCTGGGGATTCAAAAACAAGCCCTCAGGTTTGAGCAGCAAGCACTCTTACCCACTGACCATCTCCCCAGCCCCTACTTGTCCTTTAAAAATAAAAATTACGTGCTGGGCGTGGTGGCACACACCTTTGGTCCCAGCACTCAGGAGGCAGATGTAGGCAGATCTCTGTGAGACTGAGGCCAGCCTGGTCTACACAGTGAGTTCCATCCAGGCCAGGTGGGGCTACAGGGAGACCTTGTCTCAAAAAGACAAAAAATCACCCAACTTGTGATATATATAATCCTAGCACTCAGGAGGTTGAGGCAGGAGAATCAAGATTTAAGGGCCAAGCTGAAGAGATGCCTCAGTGGTTAAGATCATTGTCTGGTCTTTCAAAGGACCTGGGTTTATATCCCAGCACCTACATGGTAGCTAACTATCAACTCCACTTCCGGGGGATCTGATGCCCTCTTCTTTCCTCTGTAGGCACTGTACAACATGAGTGCACTTAACACACATGCAGGCAGAATACTCATAGACATAAAATAAAAGTACAAAAGATTTAAGGGCCAGTCTGTATTACATAGCAAGATCCTGTCCCAAAAACAGCACTCCCACCAAAATTTACCCAACACTTATAAAGGGTTATTATGCAAGTTATAAGTTTCACTCCAGAAATTAAAATCTAGGATAATGCTCCTAATATTTTTTTCCTTCTTTTCCAGTGTGGAAGTAATTAAAATCAAAGATAAGAATTCTTAAGAGTCATTATGCTGTGCATAGTGGACCAGAACAAACCTAGAAGAGAAAGCAGATTCAGTACCAAGCAAGATGCAGATAATACTGACAGTCCTGAGCCCTGCCTTCCTGTACCGCCTTCCCCACCAGCTCCAGCTCACAGTAGAACACATGAAGCTTTTTAATGAATAAATATTTCTCTAGGCACTTGGTAGAGCCAAGGTATATGACTTATTTATTTGAAACCAGAGTTTTATGTAGTGTTTTATTATTTTTTCCCTTTTAAGATTTGTTTTCTTCCCAAAGAAGAGCACTCATTAATTTCATCCACAGCCCTAAGGTTTACTGCAATCTACTCATAATGGATTGTCCCAACCTAGGTTCCCATTGCAATATTTTACGAAGTGCAAATAGTTATGAGCACTAAAGTTAAATGGGTTATTCTAGTGGAACCCTCCAACACCATCCAGGACACTCCAGGAGCTAGGGTGAACCTGTCACCTAATGATGCTCACTGAAACTTGGAGCTTCCTAGTATGGATCTTCCAAATATAGTCCACAAAGGATTCATATCTTCCTGGCTTATAAATTGGGATTTATTTTACATAGGGATACAGCTAGTTACTAAATCTTTTTTAGGATATATGAGCTAGCATATATTAAAGGTTCATTCTGCATTAGGAACTGGAATCACAGCTTTTAATAAGTCATCTCACCTAAACTTCCCAAGAAGCCAATGACAGAGTCTTTATTGTTTTGCTCATGTTGTAGGTGAAGAGTTGATACATAAGAGGTTAAGTCTATTGCTCAAGGTCATGCAGCAGTTTCCCATGGAGGATGTGACATCACACCCTTCCAGCTAGACTCCCAAGCCTGCTAAAAGCAAAGGTTGCCTCAGAGCTAACAAGCCCGCCTCCCAGTCAAAGAAAAGCACAACTCCTTGGGTGAGATATTCTCCTGCCTTCAAGCACTCGGTTCTTCTGAGACAGCTCTGCAAAGGTGGTTTGTCTATAGATCTGGATAAGTTAGGTTATGCAACAGTAACAAAAACTCTTCTGCGGCCTCAATGACTTAATACATCAAAGGTTTGCTGTTCATGTCTTTCATCCTTTCTGATGGGAATCTATCAGCCAGATCTAGTTTTATGACCCCAACCTGCTTCCTAAAACTACTGGGTGACGCATGGAATACTTGGTGAGCACTGGGAAGATATGTCCTCCAATAGCAATCTTTCTAAGAGCAAATATCTGTGAGTACTAAATTTGCGTGGCTTCCTCTGAAAGACACCCTCTAACAGCATCTAGGAGACTTCAGGAGCTGAGGTAAAGCTCCCCTCCAGGGACTTGGTGAAAAGATCTTTGCTGTGAAGAATGAGATTCCAGCCCCAGACCTATCATTGACATACATGCTAACTTGAGCAAATGCCTGTTTTCCTAGGCTGTCACTTCCTCATTTCTCAAAGGATATGATTGCACTCCTGCCCTTCAAGGTTCCTTACAGCATATTTTATGAGTCCACAAATGGAAGTCTCTTACCAAGGACATGCCCCCAAGATGACACCGGCACCCTCCAGAGGATACGGAACACCTCTGAGGCAAGGCTGTTGGTGGCACAAGTCAAGCTCCTGGTTTTGTTTGGATGGGGGTTTGCAGAGGCTCTTTGCCAACCTAACAGAGTCAGGTCAGCGGTTCATGGCAACTCCCAAGGCTTTGGAGATGTTGGGAGCTTTTTTGTTGGTTTTTACACCTAATAAAAAGCAATTTCCTCTTTTCAAAAGAGCATTTTTCTGCTTGGGAAGATTAGTGGTCAGGGGGATTTGCTTGGTTTGGGGTTTTAAGATGGGCACGATATCATGCTTCAAGACTAAAGATCTGGGTAACACGGGACAGGTAGATCTGTCCAGATCACACAGAGAGACAAAATCAGAGTAAAAAATAAATCTCTCTCTAGAGTCTACCTCACCCCAGGAAGGAAATCAGTCTTGGATAAAAATCCCTGCCACATGGTCCCTGATAAATGAGTGTTAATAGTATCCAAACGGATTTCACATCCCTTTGAACAAGGAATGAAAGGAGACTCAGCAGAGTGGATTTTGGCCCAACCAACATCCAAAAGAAATGCCAGCTGGGACATGGTCTTGAATGGATCCAGGAAAGGGCTGCTGTCTGGAACTTTCTGGGAGTAGAACAATTTTACATTTCCTTGAAATGGGATTAAGAGCGAATAGGTGAGAGGCCCAGGAACACATTGGCCAGCTCCTTCTTACCAGCTGTGTCTCAGGACAACCTGCTTAACTCACTTCCTTCTCTGTCAGTCCATGTACATGATTGCTATGCAACAGAGTATACTAATTTTCACAGATTCTAAGGGCAGCCAAGATGACCTAATTATATCCTAGGACTCTGACCAGACCCTAGAATTGTCACCATGCTGGTCTCTGCTGAGGCAACATTCTCTTTCCCAAATGCTCCCCTCAGGGTTCAGTAAAGAAAATAAATCTACATGACATCACACCAGGTGATTTGAAAATGCTTCCTCAACCAGCCAATATCTCATTTGATCATTACAGAAAACCTGGGGAGATGAAGAATATTATTGTCATTTTAAGTTGAGAAAACAGCAGCTCCCACAATTTGGGTGGCTTACTGGGGTTAGCCAATACTCACAGGTACTGAGCAATACAGCTTGACCCTGAGTTTCAATGTTCCAGTTCCAAATCTAAATTCTGCTACCATTTTCTAGGCATCTCCATGTTCTGTTGCTATAACAAAACACCTGAGGCTCAGTATTTGACAAAGAAACGTTTTTTATATCAGTTCTAGAGGTCTAAGAACATGGTGCTGACATTCACTGCCACTGAGGGTTTCATGAAAGACAGAATCACACTGTGGGGTTACATGTAAGAAAGAGATCACACAGGGCTCAGTGGTTAAGTAGTTGCTGCACAGGCCTGAGAACTGGAGTTCAGATCCCGAGACCCAATGTAAATGCTGGGTATTCATGGTGGCACACAACTAATTCCAGCCTTAGAAGGCCAAGACAGCGGATCCCCAGAGCAAGCTGGCTATTTGGATTAGCCTCATCAGCAAACTCTGGGATTGACTTCGAGACCTAGCCTCATTGAATAAGGTAAAAGAGCAATGAAGGATGATTTCCAACATCAACCTTGGGCTTCCGCAAGCATGTGCTTGCACACACATACTGTGGGAGGGGGTGGGTCACTTAGCAAATAAGGAAGGAAGAGAGTAGGGAGGGCTAAGTTTACTCTTCTGTAACCTGCCCAACCCACTCCTGCTAGACATAACCCATACCAGTACCAGCATAAATTCCTTCACAAAGAAGTCATGACTAAACAACATCCTATCCCTGAGTCTGCTACTTATATTGAAGACCAAGCTCTCAGTCCATGAAACTTTGAGGGACACATGCAAACCACAGCACAGCCCAGAACACAGGCTCTTGGTTGTGTGTTGACAAGACTTAGATATTGACTTAAAACGTCAATATTTAAATCTGCCCACAGTTGAGTAAATGGAAGCCAGTGTTCTCACGTCAAGGAGACAACTACCAGGAAATGGTGAAGTAAAGGAAACCAAAGTCAACAAAATGAGAACCTCCGCTTATATCCTGACCCAGACAGGAGAACCTCGTGGGTGTTCAGTGACACAGTGTGAGTGGGAGGCTAGGACACAGTCCAGGCCTCCTCTTGGATTGTCCAAGTGGCTAAGAACCATGTGGTGGAGAAATTTTGACTCATAGTGATGAACAGATGTCTCACTGTTGACAAATGCCAAGAAACCCCTGCAGGCCTTAGAACTAGAGACCTGTAAGACATCCCAAGATGCTCCTCTCCCACGAGGGCCACTGACCTCAGTAGGAAGTAATCACAAAGTTCAGATGGAGTATACAGGCATCTTCTTCAGCAGCAGCGAGCACAGAAAGAAAGACCCACTTGAGGAAAAACACTCAGCCCTGCTGGCTAATTGTTCATGGTCTGGACTCTTGTCTGAAAAACACACAGTACGTTTCAAAGCAAGTCATGAGGGCAAGGGCATGAGTGCCTTTCTTTTTGCCTGAAGCTTTGACACTCACAAGGATACACATAGGCACCATCTGGTCTCAGCCACAGCCCCATGGGGAGCGAAGGCATGCTTCTCACCACTGGAAGAATAACTCTCCCCAAGCAACTTCTAGAAGGACAGATTTGCCTTTGGGGCCATGACTGCCTTGCAGTACAACTACAGTCATACCTTGTCCTTCCAGTCACCAATAAGACACTGAGCCTGTACGTATTATTTACTTTTCTGTCACTATGGAGAAGAAAGAGTTATTTGGGCTTACAGTTCCTAAGGGTCCATCATGGTGGGGAGGTACAGCAGCAGGCAGCCAGAGCAGAAACCTGAGAGCTCACATCTTCAAATGTGCAGGAAGCAGAGTGGACAAACAGAAGTGCGACAAGACTACAAACTCTCAAAGCAGTGACGTGCTTCCTCCATCAAAGCCACACCTCCTAAAGATCATGATCTTCCCTAAACCAACTGAGGACTGAGGAAGTGTTTAAATACTTGAGCCTAGGGGGGATATTTCTCCTTCAAACCCACACACCATGGAAGTTCCTCACCAGCACCAACACCTCCCAAGGGATCACATCCCCAACAGCCCTGCCTAGCCATTAATTATGGACTGAGAAGGGTTAGTCCATCACTGCTCTGGAATGCCTTTTTTCTTTTCTATCTCTGTCCCCCCTGCCATTTCTATTCAACCCAATAAAGGTTTAACATTCAGGAAATCTGTTGCCAAGATAAAAATAGGAGCTAGCAACCAAAGGAAAACCAACACAGAGTGATTGTTTCTTCTTTTTACTTGTTGTAAGATTTAGAACATGTCATGTAGCCTCTCTTGCTGTCTACGTTCAGCTATAAAGTGAAGAAAATATCACCAGAAACATATGAATGACATATAACTCAGACATCTCCTGTATAGCTGTGCTGCTAGTAAAAAATAATGTAAATATTTCCCACGTGATGAAAGAAAATGCTAAATAAAAACTCACTTCTTAGGGCTGTAAGATTGCTCAGTGGGTAAAGGTGACTGCCTGTATCCCATGCCTCCCCTGTCCTCTTCAGGCACTGCACAACACGGGTGTACTTACATACATGCAAGCAATAGCACTCATGTACAGAAAATAAAAATAGATTTAAAACAGAAAAAAAAAAGCCTCACTTCTCTAATCTCCCTGCCCCAAGCCATACCCCGTAGCCGCTCACACTACACATGATCCAGAGCCGGAGGACAGCACCTAGACCAGCTCAGGCACCTGCACCAACACAAAGCCACATGCTTTCTGATTGGTCATAGCCTGCCCATAGGGAAAAGTCACAAAAACACACCCAGCACCTCCATCATGGTCAAGATTCTCCCAATAAATCAGGAAACGACAATCAATCCAGAGGAAGTGCTGGGCCTACTCAGCAGCTTCGAAGGGTAACCGCTAAATTGTCAGCTTCCCTGAACTCTTAGGTCATCAAGTAATTTCCACTAAACCACAAAAGCCTTCCTTAAACATGTCACTTACTATCCCCACTCAGAAACACTAGGCTTCTCCCTGTTTCCTGTTTTGTCGTTTGGTTTCATTTTGTCTTTAGCTTCTCTGCTTGCCTGTCAAGGTCCCCCTAGACCTGTCCCAACTGATCTCTGGCTTTTTTCAGACTGATTCCTAACAAACCCCCCTCAGCCCCAGCCTGAGTGATGTGCTTCAAGGGCAGGGCCAACTCATGTGCCTCTCCTAGAAACTGTAGCTAGTGACTTTGATGCCTGGAACATCCCTCTTTGAGTTCCTACAGTGCAAGCAGTTTAGATAATCCAGTTTTCCACTGGTTTTCTATCATCTTGTGAATGTCAATTTTTCTCTTCGGTTATTGCAAGGTCAGAGCAATCCTTAGCCTTCCCTAGACCCTGAGAGTACTGGTAGAAATTGACAATGTGAAAAGGGCTTGGTACGATAATCAAGTGATGGAAACAGCCCAGGTGTCTATCCACAAACGAATGAAAAAAGAAAATGTGACACAGAGGAGAAAGAATGGAATTTGACTCACTATGAAGTATAAAATCATATTGTTCACTGGAAAATGGATGGAACTGGAAAGCATCATACTAAGAAAAATAAGTCAGGCTCAGAGAGACAAATATCCAGGGCTTTGTCTCTTATGTGGGACCTACACAGACAATAAAAAAGATGAAAAGGAGAGGCGGACTATTTCAGAAGAGGAGGACTAGAAGGTAGGACACAAGATGGGAAAAGATAATGGGGGTTTAATACAGTCAGACGCATGACAGACCACAGCGCAGGTGTCTATAACATCCATAGCTTCATCCAATGAATAAACACTGATAATTTTTAAGCCAACATGTGGCAGCTGTTTATAGACTGGAGTACTTGCCCACATCCAGCTTTGCCAGTCTGCAGAGATCCTGTTTGCGATACATCCTCAGGCCTGGTTGGGACTCCTTCTAGAAAACACCATGGGCTTTTCCCACAAAAGAAAGCATGCTTACAGACTTAAGCAAAATCGCCAACCCACACGGGTTATAAGATCCTAAAACATGCTTTAAAACAGACCTCGATCAGAGGCCACCGAGCTAGCTTCACCAACACTGGTGGACTCACCCCCTGAAGAAGAAAGAACACTCTCATAATTTCCTGGGCAGTGAAACTGGCCTGGAGGAAGGTAAGTCAGACCTGTTTTTCTGTTCCAGACAAAAGAATTGTTGCCTGGTTCCTACCTTCCACCATGCGAGGAAAGGAAAGGAAGAGCGGAGGCTGACCTCCCCCTTTCCCATCTGTAGAGACTCAAAAGAGGAAAGGACTGCTCTGAAGACAAGAAAGGGAAACCAAAGACTGTGTTTTTGTGCTTTGCCTTTGGCTTGTGCTTCCTCTTTACTAGGCATAAGAGGATGACTGCTGATGGCACGGATCAGGTTGGATGGTTTCAAAAGGTCCTGCAGTAACAAGGGTCAGTACTCAGGCAGCCACTCACAGACTAGAAGGTGGCTGAGCATGAAGGATCTGTGGAGGCCAGTACAGTAACCTAGCAGGTAGGCAGGAGTAATGGAGGGGCCTCGGCTCTCAGGAGCAGAGTTTCAGTAACCTGAGCAGCCTACACAAGGCTCTGGCTCTCCAGGTACCTTGTAACAGGTTCTTAGAACTCTGCTACACCAGAAGGAAAAGTGAAAAATAAAATCTGGGAGGATTGGCTCTCTATAGAGACACTCTAACCTAGAGAACTTAGGAATCAACATTCCCTGAAGAGAAATATTAACGAGATAATTTGCATACTCAAGTATATGCAGGGCCAGACTCTGTTCTGATTGGCCAGTACCTGTGCTGTGAGAGTTGTTAAATCTTGTGACTGTCACCATTGCAAGAACATATTCAAAACAGCTGAATATCAGCCATAATACTGTTTTAAGGGCCCCATTTGCAAAAATGACAGGTATGTATATATGCCAAAAAGAACAGGTGATACGATATTAAATTGTTAGAAAGTCAATTAAATGTTTGCAGGAGTTTCTGCTTTCCATTCTTGCTAAGAAAGTACTTTATGACATTCATGTGACAATGACTCTGTCTAAAAAGTGATAGTGGGGGCTGCAGAGATGGCTCAGTGCTTACCTGGGTTCAGTTCCCACCACCCACATGGCAGCTAACAACTGTCCATGACTCCAGTTCCAGGTGATCCAATCCCCTCGCCTGGTCTGTAGGAACTGCACACCTAGATATGAATGCGTAGGCAAAACATTCATACACATAAAATAATTTGTAAATGGTAGTGCTGCTTGTCTCCACTCTCTGCTCCAAGTGAACCCAGTCACAGGTCACAGTGTCATGTTACTTTGCCCACCAAGCCATCAAAAAGCGCCACATGACCTGCCCTCCCACCTGGGATCTCCTCAGTGTGATGTGGCTGTCCCAGCCCCTGCCCTCCTCCTCCTCCAGCTCGGCTTATTTCCCCCCACCCTGCTCTTCCTCCCCTGCTTTGATCTGATGTCCCCACCCTTAATCATCAAGGGATTTCTTATCTAAACATTATTGGGCTTTGCAGAAATTACATGACAGAAGCCAAATAGATAAATAAACCCTCATTCCCGACCTCCACTAGACCAAGCTTACTGCTTCCCTGGGGATGTTTATCTTGGAGAAGCACAACTTCTGATCTGGGCTCATTCTTTAGAGAGGGAGCCAAGTCAGACCATGGTGAGATCTGCAGCAGGGAGGGCTAGAGGGGGGAGGTCCCATAAATACCATCACTCTGG
Source organism: Eospalax fontanierii (assembly GCA_035773235.1). NCBI lineage: Eukaryota > Metazoa > Chordata > Mammalia > Rodentia > Spalacidae > Eospalax > Eospalax fontanierii. Next base: position 51,668,564 of record CM069542.1, on the reverse strand, counting down.
TACTGGCCTTGGTTCTCCTTCAGTGGGAGACGACGAGATCACCTTTGCTACTAATAAATATGACAGCAGGGCATGAGGGTTATAAAACAGAAGGATTCCAAGTCCTAGATTCTAGCATTTTCCAGGTTTGACCAGACAGTGGCTGAAGGTTGTCCCCCCATCAGAGCAACAAAGGCACCATGTCCCAGGATGTCTTTAGTCCTGGGCAAACCTGCATGACGGGTGTTTCAGTTACTCTTCTGTTGCTGTGATAAAATATTATGACCAAGGCAACTTATAGAAGGAAGAGTTTATTTAGCGTATGGTTCCAGAGGGGTAAGGGTCCATCACGGAGGGAGAAACACAGCAGGGGGCGTCCAGAGAAGAAAGCTGAGTGCACACATCATCAAACAGGCACAGAGAGCAGGGACAAAACTTGAAATGGGGCGAGACTAAAGCCACCCCCAGTGACGTGCTTCCTCCAGCAAGGCCACACCTCCTAAACCTCCCCAAACAGCTCCAGCCACTGAGCACAGAGTGTTCAAATACTTGGAGCCTAAGAGAGACATTCTCATTCAAGATACCATACTGGACAATGCAGAAAAGCCAAGCATACCCCCCAACATCAGAGAAGAGAAGAACAGATCAGCTCTGGCACGCAGTTCCTCTCTCAATGAAGAAAATATGGCTGGAAGACAAGAGTGTAAAGTTGGCAGGTCCCCATTACCTGGAAGGAATCTTCTGAAATGAGGAAAAGTTTTAAAACTCTGTTGGACAGAGCACAGAGTCAACATGATGATCAAAGAAACTGTCATCAAGCCAACAGAAATCGTCAAAATCTTGAACAGTAGACTAATTTGAAAGGAAATATAATTTTATAAGTTTCATGCAGTGACTCATATTAAGCTTGGAAAGTACTTTTAGAAGAAATTTTTTATTTTTTTATTGAATTTGTGCATTTAATACAGAGCATCTCAATCAATCTTTAATATTTTTTTCTTAGTAAAGTATACACCACAGAACAATGCCGTGTGATTGGTTTCTGCCTCCTATGTGAAAGCAGTACTAACAGATGTGGAGCATCCTGTCCATCCTGCTGTGACTATCGGAAATGTGAGTGACAGGAACGGTGGCATGGGCACAGGGGTCCCAACTGGACCCACACTGGACATGTGGCCTGACTGAAACACGGACAACTATGCTTCTGCACAGTGAAAACTGGGCGGTGCTTCCCGCCACAGCCTTGACAAGCTCACCCTGACTGATTCATGTGTTATAGTGACCACCCAAGCATCAACAGGAAAAAAAGACGACACAGATCGCCCTCCAAAATGGGACTAACTCTATGGCTTTCAAGTCCTGCCCGCTTGTCTTGTTTCACGCTTCCAAGTCTCTTTTATTGAGGTTGTGGCTTTATAGAAGAAGGAAATGGTTGCTGTTGTTGTGGGGGGAGAGGTGTCTTAGGGAAGGTTTTGATTCATCTTTATGTTAGTGTTTGCAGATTGAACAGAAGGTCTGTATATGCCACATAAAGGCTGTCCCACTGAGCTCCGTCCCCAGCCCTTTATATGCCACATAAAGGCTGTCCCACTGAGCTCCGTCCCCAGCCCTTTCTTCACTTCTATTTTAAGTCAAGGTCTCACTAAATTGCCCAGATTAGCCTTGAATTCACTGTTATGGTCTTTTAGTTGTATTTTTTGTTGTTAAGCAAAAACAGGAGGCTGCATAGATGGCTCCGTGGTTAAGAGCACTGGCTGTTCATGCAGAGACAGGTTCAACTTCCATCACCCACATGGCAGCTAACAATCACCTGTAACTCCAGTTCCAGGGGAATCAGATACCTTCCTCTGACCTCCATGGGCATTGCACAACACAAGTGCACTTACATACATGCAGGCAATACACTCATACACATAAAATAAAAATAATAAATAAGGGACTGAGAGATGGCTCAGCAGTTAAGAGCACTGGCTGCTCTTGTAGAAGACCTGGGTTCAATTCCCAGCACACACAGGGTGGCTACCAACTGTCTGTAACTCCAGTTCCAGGGAATTCAGTGCCCTCTTCTGACCTCCATGGGCATTGTACAGCACAGGTACATTTACATACATGCAGGCAATACACTCACACACATAAAATAAGAATATAAAATATTTTAAGTAATAACAATAAAATAAAAATAGATGCTTTTAGGTCTACTTTTTAAAACTGATTTTTTTTTAAATGAGAAGTGAGCTTTGAATGACAGTGTTCCACATAGAGTCCAAGTATGTGGACATTGTGTCCCCAGTGGGAGGCACTGTTTGGGGAGGTCTTAGAAGGTGTGGCCACGCTGGAGGAAGTGCGACACTTAGGGTGGGCGTTGAGTCAGGGTTGTAAGCCTTGCCAGATTTCAAGTCACTCTCTGCTTCCTGTGCCAGCTTGAAGATGTGAGTGCTACTCTTTCTGCTGCAGGTATCTCTGCCACCACGCCTCTCCACCATGACAGACTCTGATTCCTCTGGAACTGTAAGCCCCAATAAACTCTTTTTTTTTTATAAGTTTCCTTGGCCACGGTGTTTTATCACAGCAACTAACACAGAAGTCAAGGCAGAAACTCAGGGCAGGACCCTGGAGCACAGACCATGGAGGAATGCTGCTCGATGGCTTGCCCTCTGGCCTGTGCTCAGCCTGCTTTCTTATACAACACAAGACCACCTGCCCACATCACTCAGCAATCAAGAAAATGCCCCCAAAGACATGTCCACAGAGCTAATCAAATAGAAGCAATTCCCCAACTGAGTTCCTTATTCCCAAGTGTGTCAAGTTGACAACTAAAGCCCTCCAGCACACTGATGAACTGAGTTCAATCCTCAGGTTTCACATGGTGGAAGGAGAGAATCAACCTCAAAGTTGTCCTCCAACCATCACACACTCTGACATACACATACACACACAAATTTTATCTGTTTTTATTTTATGTGCATGAGTGTTTTGCCTGTGTGTTTGTATGTGCACCATGTGCATGTCTGGTACCTGCAGAGGCCAGAAGAGGGCCTCAGATCCCTTGGAACTGGAGTTATGGACAGTTGTTAGCCACCATGTAGATGCTGGGAATCAAACCCTGGTTCTCTGCAAGAATAGCAAGTTCTCTTAACCACCAAGTCATCTTTCCAGCCCTAAATAAATGTAATTTTTTTAAGTTTTTCTGTTAGTTGTTTATATGCAAACTATAGATCATAATGCTCGTTTGAAGTTCTGTTATAAAATATCTTTATTTCCATTTGCCTCAGTATTCTGTTCAGTGTCACACGTGTGAGGAAACACTTTCAAGAAAACACCCTAAGATGTCTACAAAAAAAGTTCTGGTCACAGAGTAACGCTAAAGGTATGTAACTAATCAAGCACAAGGTCAAAAATATCTCCATGTATTCCCAGCAGGAAAAGGGAATTCAGAAATGATTTTTTTTTCTCTATAAAAGTCGTCGTGAAAATCTATATTTCATAAGCTGGCACAGCACATGTATCTCATCAAGAGAGATGTTCCGTCCACGGCTCTCTTCTGTGATATTTGTAGGGCAGGATGGGAGGGAAAGAGGGGATTCTTACAAACAGAAACAGTTACTGTGTAGCGACTCCAGCCTGAATAGATTACAAGTCCTACACCAGAGCCAGGACCAAGACCCCCACAGTCCCACAGGGAAGCCCAGGTAAGAGGCTTGCAGAATTGCTTAGCTGAGAACTGCACCCTTGCCCGCTAACGCAGCAGGAGCGCTGGGCCTGCAGTGCTCCTTGAAACTTTTTTGCTTGTTACTTTGTAATTCTGTCCCTTCTCTCCCTCAGATTCTGTGCCTCTGCTATTCCAAACCCTGCCTTCCCCCTCTTCCTCCCACTCCCTTCCTTCTGTCCTCCCCTCCTTCTCTCCCTCTTTCCTTTTCTTCTCCTTCAATTCTTTCATTTGAATGCTGAAAATCTCACAGTTCGTTAACGATTAAATATGAAAGTAAGAAACACCAAAGCAAAGCTAAGCTCTCAAAGTACCTGCGTCTGAGCACATTCTCCTGTTTCGGCATGTCCAGCCTTGCTCTTTTTTCTCTCTTTTCCTCCAGCTTCTCATCAAGGTGGATTTGCAGAGAAATCAGCCGCCCTTGGCTATCAAAATTTTCTAATGATCCAAACTGCACTTAGAGCGGTTATTTCTAGACACTTACTGAGACTTGGAGTAACTGGAAGACACTGATTTCAGGGAAGAGTTTCAGTGTTGGCCTTTGTGATGGTTTGAATGACAATGTCCCCATAGGCTCCAAGTATTTGAATTCTTGGTCCCCAGTTCCTGACACTGTTTAGGGAGAGTTGGGGAGGATGGGGATGGCCTTTAAGAGTAGATAGCTTGCCTGCTTCCAGTCTTTCTCTCTCTGCTTCCTGTGCCTGCTTGAAGCAGTGAACACTGAGCTTTCTGCTCCAGCTACCTCTCCTTCCATGCTTTCTACCACAAGGGACTCTCACCCTCTGAACCCAGAGCCATGGGCCCAAATAAACTCTTCCTTCTATAAGTTGCCTCGGTCGTGATAACTAGTACAGCTTTGTTCCCTACAGCTAAGAATAGGTAGTTTCCTTTTGCAAATTTACAGAGAATAAGTTCAGATAAGTGATTTAAGGAGCTTGCTGTTATCTGGCCTTTTAAAGGGGATGGAGAACAGGAGGAAGAGGATAGGATCGCTGGGTCATGGAGTACCTATGAGGTACTGGCTTGAGTGGTGCTGCTTGCTAATGCAAGGTACCAAACAGTGGAAGAATGATAGTATTCAGCAGGCTAGCTTCCCTGCCTTATAATCAAGTACACTGTGAGCATAATCATTCAAGAAGATTTCTCCAGTAGCTGCTTCTTGCTCTCTGCTACCTAGACATTTATAGAACACAGGAGATTAATCACAAGTATATCATTAGCAGTGATAGACTTTAGTTCGAATGCATGAAAATCACACTGGTTGACTTACCATGTGGGTTCCAGAAATGAAGTCCTTCCACAGCCAATCACAACCTTATGCAAAAGCAGAATTGCATAATTGTGATCTAATGCCAAAGAATCATTTTAAGAGCTGAGCGGCAAGCCCAGAGCTGCATGCACACTAGGCAAGTGCCTTAACACTGGGCTTTGCCTCCATCTCCAAAGAATCCCACTGATTTAATCCATAGGATCTTATCACAAGTCAATGATACTTTCTAGAAGTCAATGTTAAATATTTAAAGGAGTGTATAGACCCCAAAGAATCCTGGAAGTAAATGCTACTCTCTAGTCACTTATGTCCTTGCAATCATTAATATTGTCAACATGACAGAGTCTAGAATCACCTAAGAGAGGAACTGCTGGTCATGTCTCTGAAAGAGTTTCTAGATCGTATCAACTGAGGTATGAAAACTCTTCCTAACTTTGGGAGGCACCATTCCATAGTCTAGGGTCCTGGACTGAATAAAACACAGAAGCTAAGCACCAGCACCTCTCTTTCTCTCTGCTTGCTGATGACAGATGCGGTGGGACCAGCTGCCTCACACTCCTGCCCCCGGCTCCCGGAGAGAACCAGACAAGCAACTGATACCTTCCTCTTGCAGATGAAACGACTTTGCCAAGGTCACTTAGCTGGTAACAAACAAGGTTGCTAGACTGCTTATGAAGTATTCCTTATACTGGGTCACGTCCACACAGAGAGAACAGACACACACCCAGACCACCAATCCACACAGAGAGAACAGACACACACCCAGACCACCAAACTACAAAGTAACAGATTTCAGAAACGTTCACCCAGGTTTCCCTGTGTGTGTCCACGGACCATTGGCATACTCTTTAGACAGCAAAACATTCCTAGAGAAACAGATGTCCAATTGAAGGATTGCCTGGGGTTCTTCTAAAAGGTTCTAGGGAAGCAGACCTATGTACACCTCACCTTCAACTGGGATGACCCCTGTCAGGGACAGTGAGTCACAGACCTCTGCTTTCCTATCTTTGAGCCTCACACAGTGTGCTGGCCAGTGAATGTGCTAATGGAGTCCATCACTTCTTTCTCAGGCCATTATGAAGGCCTGACCATTCTCAAAGAACCCTTGGTCCAGCACATAGCCAAGTGACAGGGAACAGTTGACCCATTCCAAAAAACTTTGTCACAGCTCATTAACTCTTCCCTACCAGTCCAAGGCAATCCAGAGTCGCCCAAAGTGAGATGTGGGGTGTGGGAGGGGAGGCCCCATGGCCCAACTTCGTTATGTTCAACCTTTGTGTAAATAGACAAGGGCCAGCACCCAGTCAGACTCCACTGCATAAAGATCACTTTCAGAGGAAGAGGCAAACTTCTAGGTGTGGGTGGAGGAGTCTTGTCTTTGTAGAAGTAAGGGCCATGCTTTCTGCATTTGTAGGGTTTGGGGAGATTTCAGGGTTTGTTGATAGATGGGAATGAAAGAGGAGGAAAACAGAGAGAAAATAGAGGAAAGGTCTTTAATGAGCCCCGAAACATAAACATGAACAGTTTGTGCCTTAAGTAAACAGGAACTAACTTGTAGGACGCTGTAAACAGTGAACCAGGCAGCCGTCGGTCTGTGTCCGTGATTATGATTAAATGAGGTGTTAATTTTGGCCTAACTCTTCAAATTAAAAAATAACTTAAATCTGATTTTTTTTTTCACCTTAAACATGCCTAGCCAGTCATGTTCAGAGATTACAGCAGGCAAATGCCTGTGGTGACTAAATCCACCATGCAGAAGAAATAAGACCTTGTTTTCATTCTTGGCCTGAGCACATCAGGACTTTGGGAATTCCTCACTGTAAAACTAGAAGGGGAGGACCCTTCTAGAAAGGGAGCCATCACAAATAAACTGAATTGTAATTGATATAGCATTTTCATAATGAACTCAAAATCAGTTTGTTTTCTATTGTGTGCATGATGGGGTGTGAGGGCGTGTGGAGGTCCAAGGACAGCTCTGTAAACTCCCTTTCGACCGTGTTTTGTACCTCAAGAGTTTTACCTGCTGAGTTACCTTGCCAGCCCAGTTTATTTCCTTTAAAAAAAATTATTTCTTATCTTATTAAAAGGACGTAGAGAATATCTTTAAAGATTTGAGAGAGAACATTTTTTAATTTTTACTTTATGTGTATGTATCTGTGTGTCTATGTATGTGTGCCATGTGTAGAAAGGCAAGAAGGGAGTGTTTGACCACCTGGAGCTGGAGTTACAGGTGGTTATGGGCTTTCTGATATAGATACTGGGATCTGAACTCAGGCCTTCTGGAAGAGCAGCAGGTGCTCTTAACCACTGACCCATCTCTCCAGCCCCCAGAAAATGAGTTTCATAAAAGGAAAACAAATTGTTTTATTTAGAGAACTAAGTAATTAGGCATTAAATTTGCCTTTTGAGAGTGATAAATAGCACACTTAAAAATAAAAGAATATCAAAACTTTTCTGGGAAACTGCCACAATGTTCAAGAAAAAATAAAAAGATGCTTTGCAAGGACATGACTCAGCTAAGCTTGTTCCTTTGGGCTCCACTTTATGGTGGGTCCACACTGAGTCAGAGGAAGCTATCCTGCCACAAAGTCAAAGTCATAGAGTTATACCGGGAGATACATAAATCAGAGGAAGGCACAGGTTCACATATCAGAGTTAACATCTGGTTTCTGAGACTGTTACTTGACCCCTAAAACTCAATGAAATGACCTCTATATACCAGGGATCAAAACACTGGGTTCTGAATACCATCCCTGGATGTGTTCCTCCTGCCAGACAAGCAATACCTTCTGTGATAGTTTATTCTATGTGTCGGCTAGACAAGGCTATCAGGTATCCATTAGTTATCTAGCTATCTAAAGATTTTCTGGAGTGCATCTGTATATGTGTATGGTCTAGATAAGAGCTGAATTTGAATCAGTAGACTGAGTGGGCTTTCCCAATGTGAGTCCATGTACCATCCAATCAAATAGGGGCTTGAATTGAACCAAAGGTAAAGAAGTTGAAATGCATACTTGCTGCCTGAAATGCCTCAACAGAGACATTGGGCCCCTCCTGTCCTTGGTCTGGGACTTAGACCATCTCTGCTCTTGGTTTGCAGGTCTTTGAACTTGGACTGGAACTGATATTAACAGATACTAGAGTTCACAATCCAGTAAGCACCTGCAGAGATTTCCGGGTTTTTATGTCATGTAACAAAGAACTGAGCAGACAGGCAGTGACCAAAGAGAGAGATAGTGTGCTAAGAAATAGTATACTTCCAAGAAGTGGGAAGTAGACTGGAGCAAGGCAGAAGTTTAGAAGTTCGAAGGCCACACTCTAGGAATGATGGGGCCTTTATATCCCAGTATTGGGGGACTGAGAGTTATTTGCATGGCCTGGCCTTTATCATGCCTTCCTCTCTACCAACAAATTCTTTTCATAAGATATTTTACTGTAAAGCCTTCTGGACCTTACTCTCTGCCCTACTGAGAACTACACTATGAACTCTCCTGAGTCTCCAGCTTGCACCTGTGTGAATTTTCAGCCTCCACTGTCATGTGAGTCAATTCCTCATTCTCACACAATTCCATATAGGGGAGCGTGCACACACACACACACACACACACACACACACACACATTTGCTCTGTTTCTCCAGGGTATTCTGCCTACTGCACCTTCACAAAGTAGAATTTTAAAACACTGTTTCCCAGACTGCCTTGCAACACTGTCCCCAGCAGATGACCAAGAGGATCAGCACAAGGCATAGATGCAAGAGTCCCATGAGGCAGTAGCCAACTGTAGGTGAACAGCATTTGAGACAAGTGGCGGGGAGGTTACCAGCTACAAGTGGCCCAGATAGGATTTGTTTGCTAGAACAGCTCCACCATGTGGCTGGGTGTAGCTCCGAGCAGTATGATGCCTTAGCCTGGTCCCAGCTGTACAGCACTCTTACCATCAGGGCTCCCAGAGACCTCCAGAGGTAATTTACATTCTATTAAGGAACCTCTGTTTGAAAAACTGTGAGCCCTAGGATGAATAAAGTCAAACCTGACTCAAGCTCACCATCTACTCTTGATACCAACACACTAGGAGGTAATTGAATAAGCCAAAAATAAGTGGCGCTTCCCCCACCCCCAATTCCACAACTATAAAAAGTATAATTAAGCCTTTTCAAGCTTAAGGGAATATGTAGTCTGTGTGGAGAACTGCTTAACATCACTGGTAGGCTTTATGACTTTGCAACAAGCTGAATCAGATCACACCAAGAGAAGAAATAGACTTCCCTCGAATCAACCTTCATCTGGTGGCTTCCCTTCAGAAGGTAAGCCTGGTTTTAGTTTAAACTGCTGAATGGATCCCAGGAACAGTTCCAGACTTATTTCGAGAAATAGAATCCACCTCCCCTCCTAACAAGAAAACTTGGACAGCCCCATCAGCATCGAGCCAAAGCAAGAGACATTCGACTCTGTGAGGTGCAGGAACCAGGTAGGGCTGGAGGGGGAATCTCTACATTTCTCATGAGGAGATGTGGAGTTTCCTGTGAATGGGAATGGGGGAAAGGAGGAGCACATAGGTCAGAAGACAGGAAGTGGCACCGAGGGACATCCGCTTTTCAAAAGTCTTCATTTTAATGTCCTTCCCGGGCAAGCCAAGGTCCAAGCAGATTAAGGGCAGACAGAAGCTCCATTCAGTACATCCAGTCCTGTCCTGCAGACATCTACACAGCCCTTCAAAAGACACATGCTTAAGGGCATTTGGGACACAAGTTTGACTCTCTAGGCCTTTGTATATGTATGTGTATATATATTTACACATATGTCATACGTATCAAAGTACATGAGATTGGGTGGAGGGTACTAAGCAGGTACAGACGGGACGGGATCTAAATGCAATCAAATTTTTTAAATACTTTATTTATTGTTTTTAATTCTATGTGTTTGAGTGCACCTGTGTTGTGCAGTGCCCATGGAGGTCAGAAGAGGGTGTTGGATCCCCTGGAAATGAAGTTACGGACGGATGTCAGCGGCCATGTGGGTGCTGGGAATCAAACCCAGGTCCTCTGCAAGGGCAGTCAGTGCTCTTAACTGCTGAGCCATCTCTCCAGCCCCAATAATCAAAAATATAGTATATGAAATTCATAAAAATTCAGTAAAAATTCAAAATTAAATAAAATAAGGAAATAAATATATTCATATTCTGTCTTGGGATAGTGCTTGGTCAGAAGAGGAGTAGAAAGCCTCTAGCAAGACAAAGGAACTGATTCCTCACAGTGTCCCAAAGCTGAGGCTCCAGAAGCACCCTCCCCACAACTTCTCTACACAAAAGAGGCACTGATTAACCTTAGCTGCCTAGAAGAGGCCAAGTCCAAAACACAGAAGGAGCACGCTCCCAGGCATTCCTGTATGCAGTGATGAAGGTGCAGAGACACATGTACCAGGTGCCCACTACACACAGTATCACATGTACCAGGTGCCCACTACACACAGTATCAACCACATATTATTTAAGATAATCTTTCCAGTATCGTCATTAATTTAAATATCATCATCCCCAGTCAAAAGATGACAAAGCTGAAGCTCAATTTCAAAAGTCTCCCACCCAAGGCATCAACACTGCTGCTCCACCCAGGTCATTCTCCTCCGTATTCCTTGCCCTGTTCGTTAGACCCAGTGCTCCTAGGTATATAGACTTTGAATGATTCTGAGCTGAAGCTACGGCCCCAAGGAAGACTTCCCAGAGGAGATTTCACCTAAACTGGATCCTGAAAAGCTGGATAAGAATTATTCAAAGCGGCTGGAGAGAGAGGGCTCAGCAGTTAAGCATTTGCTGCCAGTGGATCCAAAGCACCCTCTTCTGGCCTCCACGGGCACTGCATCCACATGGTGCACTTACATTCATGCAGACAAACACTCATGCACGTTACCCACCAAAAAAAATTATTCAAAGATGAGCAAGCAAAGGAGAATCGCTCTCCTCACCAAAGAGTCAAGCAAAGCATGATGTGAGTGAGGGTCCAGCCTGGGCAGAGTTCAGAGGGGACAGAGTCGTTACACTGGAAGGCAACAATGAGGCAGGGAAGGAAAGATGGGAGAAAGGGAAAGGAAGGGGAGGGGATGAGGAGAGGAGAGGAGGGGAGAGGAGAGGAGGGGAGGGGAGAGGAGAAGAGGGGAGGGGAGAGGATGGGAGAGGAGAGGGAGGGAGGGGAGGGGAGGGCATCTTAGTGACTTTTCCTGTTACTGTAGTAAAATATCCTGACAATAGCGACTTAAGGGAGAAAGATTATTTGGATCCACAGTTTAAGGACACAGCTCATGATGGTTGGTGTGATGGTCAGTGTTGATTACCAACTTGACAAGACTCTAGAACGAGTTGGGAAAGAGGCCTCTGGGCATAACTGTGTGGAATTATCTTTATTAAGTCGAGGTGGGAAACCTTCCCCCTGTGGGAGGCACCATCCCCTGCCTGTGATCCTGGACTGTGTCCGTGGAGAGGGGAGCTGGGCAGCAGCAAGAACTCACCCTTCTGCTTCCTGACTGTGCATGGGATGTGACCAGTTGCTTCAAGCTCCTGACACCTTAACTTCCCCAACACAACAGACTGTATCCAGAACAAACCAGAATAAATCCTTTCTCCCCATAAGCTGCTTTTAGTGTAGTATTTTTATCACAGCAAAAGGAAGAAAGGGAGGGAGGGAGGGAGAGAGGGAGGGAGGGAGGGAGGGAGGCAGGGAGGGAGGGAGGGAGGGAGGGAAACTACACTAGGGCTGGAGAGATGGCTCAACCATTTAGAGCACATGCTCTTCTGGAGGACCTGAGTTCAATTCCCAGAAACCACTTTGGGCAGCTCACAACTGCCTGTAACTCCAGCTCCTGGGGGACTCCCTGGTGGCCTCTGCTGGCATCTGCACTCACATGTACAAATACACACAGACACAACAAACACACTTAATTTGAAAAATATTTCTTTAAAGAAGGAAAGAAACTCTAAGAGTAGAGAAGTCCAGGCAGAAGGAGCTCAGAACAGCCGGTCGCATTGCATCACACTCGAGCAGCGAAAGGAAAGAGTAGTTAGAGGGATGCAGAGGAAGTGACGGGGAGGGAACCGGCAGGCTTGACCCAGACACCTACGCGCATGCATGAGTTCTCAATAAGAAAAGAGAAGCAGCAGTGATGGACACTCGTGCTTAGTTTTCTTCTAATGTAGTCCAGGACCCAAGCCCAGGAAATGATGCTCACCTTTACTGTGGTCCTCCCACTTCAGTTAACCTAATCAAGACATGCCTAGAGTCTCCTAAGTGATTCTAGGTCCTGTCCAGTGAACAATGAATATAAACCAACATGGATGGAAGGAAAGAGGAGGAGGAAGGAGGCAAAGAAGGGAGGGAAGGGAAAACCGGAGACAGAGGTAGGAGGAGGAACAGGAAGGAAGATGGGAATGGAGGGAAGGAGGGAAGGAACAGAGAATGCAGAAAGACCTAAAGAACCTAGAGTTTAGCTTTGCATGTTGTTAGGAAGTTGAACTTGTTCCTGTAGACAGTATGCAAGTACCAGAGAGTTTTACAAGGTGAGTGAGGTGATCCAGTCCACATGTTAGACAAATCTTCAGGGTAGATGTGTAAAGAGTGGATCTAACAGGAACACAGTTGGAGGCAGAGATGAGGCAGGAAGCTGTTTCTTAATAGGTCAGAAACAAAGACCTGAACTGAATGGAGTCACAAGATGCTGTGGTCAGTCCCCTCCAAAGCTCACGCTGAGGTTTAACTCTCGGAGTTGGGTATTAAGATAGCAGAAACTTGGGGCTGGAGAAATGGCTCAGCAGTTAAGAGCACTGGCTACTCTTGCAGAGGACCTGAGATGGCTTCCCAGCACCCACGTGGCAGCTAACAACCATCCATAACTCCGGTTCTAAGGGATCCAACAAGCTCTTCCAACTTCCACAGGCATTGTGCAACACAGGTGCTCTTACATACATGCAGGCAATACATTCATACACATAAAAAAAATTGAAGATAGCAGAAACTTAATCTGCCCATGGTGTTGAGGAGTGGGGCTTTGGGAAGGAGATATGCTATAATGCAATTAAGGAGAAGGCCAGCCGCCCTCTCAGGATCCACACTCAGTTAACGGTTGCTGGGAAAGGGAGAGACATTGTCTTTAATGGCAAAGCCACTGAGAAGGTGCCCTGGTCCTGTAAACAACTCATGCTCTTCTGCTAGAGCTGGGACCATGTAGCTTCTCAGTATCTGGAAAGCCCCTATGCTTGGCACCCATGCTGTCTGACTCTCCACATAACATCTTTGTCCTGACCTCCCAGGAAATCCACAGCACTTCTTCCACACTGGTAGCTGGTCCCCCAGCTTCTCCACGTGCTAATCACCACCACCCCCTAGAGGACAACCAGCACCTACCTCACCTCCATATGCCTAAATTCCTTGTCTATACCACACTGCTCCAAAGACCTCCTCTCCAACTCCAGGACCCACCACCGGAGAGGCAAGTCTTGTCTTTCCTCCCAGCCACATCCGTTACATCTCCACCTCTGTCTAGACCAGACCAGACCAGCCCAAAGCACTCTCACCCTCTCCTGCCCCATTCTGCCCTTGTGCTCTCATCATCAGCTGCCTCACTGCCAAGCTCCATGTTTCAAGAAGACAGGAATTGCCAGAGAAAAGGCACAAGAGAGGAAGGCGGCCATGCACGGTGTCTGACCTTGGCCCCAGAGTCTGTTCAGCTGTCCCCCTCAGTCCCGAGTCAGAACTCTTTCCTGCGTCTGCAGTAAGATTCCATCCTCCACATTCCCTACAAGTCATCTCCTTGGCAACAAGGTATGTCCATACTCAATAAGGTGGTATGTGTCTGGTTCTAAAGAGAAAGGTTATCTTCCGGTTAATCTTCCTCAGCCTCCAAAACCAAAATATTTCTGCATCTGGACCTATTTTCCTTTCCTAAACATTGTTTTGAAGTTCATCTCTCTCCTGTTTTAAATACAGTCCCTGCAGGACTAATTTCCCCTCTTGTTCTGTATTTTGGCTTATAATTGTGCTCGAAATTCTCCCATCTTTAAGATTAAAAGTTAAGGCTCACAATTCCATGTCTTTTTAAATTACATTTTATTGTGTGTGTGTGTATTGTGCATGTACATGTGGAGGTCACAGAACAACTTTCAGGAGTTGGTCTCTCCTTCCACCATGTGGGTCCTAGGTATTAAACTCAGGTTATCAGGCTTGGTGGTGAGTGCCTTTACCAAATGAGCCATCTCCCTGGTCCTGAAGTTCCCACTTCTAGAACAGTCTTTATAGGCAAGCTGAGCAGAGACCATCCTCACTCCCCATCTCCCTTTCCTTCTTTAATGATACATAAGCACAGCTTCTGATGTCACACAAATAGACTTATAGCATTTTTTTAATTTCCTGTAATTGAACTTTCGAGAAGGCTCTGTAGATAAAGACACTTGAGTTCTACTCCCAGAACCTACATGATGGAAGGAGAGTGCCAACTCCTGCAAGCTGTCCTTTGCCCACACACACAACTGTGGCATGCATACATGTAGATACACATAAACCAATGTAATTTTTGTTTTTTGAGACAGAGTCTCACTATGTAACCTTGGCCTGCCTCTCTCTACCTCCTGAGTGCTGGGACTAAAGGCATAAGCCACCACACCCAGCAATAAATGTGATTTTTTTTAATTTTCCTATAATCTCCTTTTTAAAAATGTTACCTTACATGTTTTTTTAGATATTCCCATGTTTCCCAAGCTGAGTTCCATATTACTATGTAGCCAAAGATGACTTTGAACTTCAGGTCCTGACTCCACCTGCTGGGTGCTGGGATTATGCTATATTAGGGAATGAACCCAAGGCTTTCTGCATGCTGGCCACATACTCTGACCCACACCGCTGGTCCTAATTTCTATCTACACATTCTCTTTTATCTTCCCACAAGAGAAAATGAAAATTCAGTTTCCTCTCCCATCCCTGTCAGGGAAATAACCGCCCCTTTTCCACTCTTTTCCGTTCCTCCTTCACTGGCTGTGACATCCCGATCTCTGGCTAGATTGTTCAATACGTATTTAAATGCATCTGTATGTTAAGTATTTAGGACACTGTGATTACATTTACCTGTATTCTTTAACACAAGTGACTTTTTTCCCTAAGCTATTTTTCCTGCTCTAATTCAGTCCCACACTGTCCAAAAGAACAATGAAACTCTCCATGCAGTGAAACAGGAGAAAGTATAACACTAGTCTTTGACAGAATCTCTCTGACCTCAGTTCCAAAAGGAAGGATTGCCTCTGGGTTCCCTACCCCGGCAGTTTATCCTGGGGCTCTCCTTCAACACCGTCTTGCTAATCTCCTATGTTGCTTTCTTACTCTTCCAATGGGAGCCCTGATTCCTAGATCCTAAGTCTTCTTATTTCTTGATTTATATCCTTATTTTAATGGAGCACATCCTATCATAGATTTCTGAAAAAAAAATGCAAGAAGGACACACTTTTTTGAGACCTTGTAAATCTGCCTTCACTCTTGACTGGTCATTTGTTATAACAAGAGTTATAGGTTGGAAATCACAGAATCCATTCTTTCTCTGTGGGGGCTTCTGGGAATTTCTCTTTATCTCTGACTTAATGTCCCTTCATTATTCTAGATCCTGACTGGTACTTTCAGTCTCGAAAGATCTCAAAAGTTTGTTCCCAATTCTTTGATAATAAACCCTTGTGCTTTTTGTTTCTCTTTCCAGTCAGATATTTAACTTTCTGGCATGATTCTTTCATTTTTCTCTCTTTTCTCTTTCCTATCCATGTGTGTCCTTTAGTTTACTTTCTGAGGGATTTCCACAACGTTATCTATTGACTGTTCAATTTTCTACTAGCACATCTTAGTTTTCAAAAGCTCCTTCTGTTCTGTGAATCTTGCCTTATAGATCCTGTTCTTGTTTCATGAGTATATTTCCTCTTATCTCATAGATTGCATCTACTGAGGTTTTTAAGAAATTTGTTCTGTGTATGTGTGTGTGCAGATACATGTACCACAGAACACATGTGAAGGTCAGAGGACAAATTTATGAAGTCAGTTCTCTCCTTTCTTCTTTATGTGGGTTCCAGGGGTTGAATTCAGGTCACCAGACTTGCACACATGGCTCTATCCGCTGAACCAGCTCATCAGCCCCTATTTTGAGCTTAAGATTTTATTTTTAATTACATGTCCATGTGTATGTGCATATGAGTGTTGGGTGCCCATGGAGGCCAGAGGCATCAGAAATCCCTGGAACTGGAGTTACAAGTAGTTGTGACCTGCCCCACGTCGGGGCTGGGAACCAAACTTGGGTCCTCTGCCAGAACACTGTGTGCTCTTAACTGCTGAGCCTGTCTTGTCAGTCCCTGTTTTGAGTTTCTCCTCTACAACTTCTACTCACTCATTTATCCAAGTTTCTATCTACACACTACAATCTTGTGTCCATTTTTCGGGATTCTGATTTTTCACCCTTAATAGTTAAGCACCAGCCATTCACTAAAAGATCGTCATACATAGAGCTTATACTTTGTGCTTCTCTAAAGTCTGAGGAAGATCTATCTAGCTTTCTATGAGGTCTGCATCCAGAACAAGGCGATTTCCCAGAATTACTCATTATTCTCCTTCCCCACCGCCTGTCTTGGGTGGGCTCTGTGCTTGGGGCTAATGAAGTCTCTGGGAATGCTGTGCAAAGTCCCACTTACTGTTCATCTTGAAGGACTGCACTGAGGGCCAGAACTAACCTCCAGGTTCTAGAAGGGAGGTGAAAGAGAGGAAGGGAGGGAAGAGAGGGAGGGAGGGAGGGAGGGAGGGAGGGAGGAGAGGATGGGATGACCAAAAAAATGAGGTCTTTATTAAACATCCATTCTGTCCCACCACATAAGGTCCCTGGAACCCTCCTGGGGGAGCACGTAAGATGAGGTGGTCCCACCTCTGGGTTTGGCCCTGGGGGTCCTTCCAAGCTCTGGGTCGCCCCAAGGCTTGCCAACCTTCATGGGCAGCAGGCAGAGTATTTTCTCCTCTCCTGGAAAGGCCCCAATGTGCTGTGTTCGCAGCTGCTTGGGCTGAGATCTGAAGTCCAGGCCCTACCACTGACGTCACTGGGCATGCCTGCCACTTCCACTGGGCAGTTTGTGCTGGCACAGGCCAGAGCAGGGCTGGCGGGAAAAGGACTGGTCCAAACAGCATTAACAAGAGGCAGCTGGACTTTAAAAGCCTCCTTGACAATGTAAAGAAACGAAGTCAGATGTTTTTGGAACCAATGTTGAAATGAATGTGCCCAGGCCCCTCCCTGCTTCCTCTCCATACCCTTGAATCCAGGTTCAAATGTATGCAGATGAGGTCAGACACTGGAGTTGTGAGTCTGAGTCCCAGGACCAAGCAGGGGATCACACTGAGACAGAGCTTTCTCCCTGAGCATCCTGGGCCCAGCCAAGTGAGACAACACGGATAAAGTGTTTGGATGAATAAAGCTGAATGGTGGGAACTGGCCCCTCTGAGAAGTCACCTAAAGCCCACCTGGGATGAAGCTGGGCAGATGAGTCAGCAGTTGAGAGTGCTTGTTGCTCTTCCAGAGAACCCAAGTTGGGGCAGCTCACAAACACCTGTACCTCCAGGAGATCAGAGCCCTCTTCTCACCTGCTCTGTCACACAAGTGGCATACACTTGCACAGACACATATACATAATAAAACTTCTTTTGTAAGCCACACAGGACACCCCAGGAAAGGGTTGTATCACTGACAGATAGGACGCTCCAAAGAGACTAGGAAAAACTCAGCCAGACAGCGTGTCCTGACCACAGCTATTTCTTTCACAGGAGTTTATTCTCCCATCTAATCAAGACCTGCTTTGATCGTCTCCTGTTCCAACCGCTACATATCTTCCTGACCACACAGAAACAGCTATCTATCTCCTTGAAGCCCTCTCCAGGAGACCTGTGGGACCCACAGCAGAGGTCCTGTCCACCCTTACCCATGGGATTTTTGCTGTGGCCTATCATTTTCATAAGCTGGTGACTTCCATAGAAGCCTCCATGAGGAAGGCTTTTTTTCAGATTCAGAACCTCATGAAAACGTTGCAGTTCCCCTTGATGGCTCTGGGATCTTTGAACCCACCATGTTTCCTTGAATACTATTGGGTTTGAATGTGCAATGTCTCCCACGGGCTTATGTGTTTGAACATTTGACCCCAGCTGCAGTCACTGTTTGGGAAGGCTGTGGAACCTTCAAGAGTTGGAGCCTCACTGGAGGAAGTAGGTCACTGAAGGCTTTATTGCCAATCCCCTCTTCCTGTTCACTCTCTGCTTTCTGAGTTTGAATGCAATGTGGCCGGCCAGCCTCCTGCCCCGGCCATCATGCCTGTGTGCTGGCCGCTGTGCCTTCCCCATCATGATGGACTGCATCTCTCTGAAACTATAAACCAAAATAAACTCCCTTACATTGTTTTTGTCAGGGTATTTTATCACAGTAAGTAACTGAGATACTTGCCAAGAACCTCTAGGCATAGAGAGGGTTTAATTGAGGTGGGGAGTTCACACTCCTCTCCAGAGACAAACTGAGACCCCCAAAATAGAAAAGAATTAGCAAGATGAAGATTAAAGAGTACCTCATCCATTCTAAAAAAACAGTATGTGGGAGCCAGCCTTGGTGACAGACACCTGTAATCCCAGTATTTGGGAAGCTGAGACAGAAAGATTGTGAGATGACAGTCACCCTGGGCTACAGAGTGTGACCCTACAAACAACAGCAACAACAAAACGCAGCTCACGTAAAGGTCCTAAATCAGGAAAGAATCAAGTGTCCAGAATGACTAGAATGTGCTGGGTAAAAAAGACAGTGGAACCAACAAGACGGTGCAAATGCTTTCAGAGCCAATGAAGAAACAGGGACGCTCAGACAGACCCGGCAGGCCACGGGGAGAAGTCTGGAGCAATGCCAACGCGCTGGGAAGAACTTAAGGCATTTTAGGCATAAGCAGGAGCTGAGATGATCTGCCTGCTAAGGTGGTTCTCTAGCAGCTGTGTGGGGAATATACGAGACAGAGACTGCAATGGAGCGAGAAGGCCAGTTAAGTATGGAAGTTGCTAGGTAGATGGTGGTGGCTTCCCGGCTTGAATAGCTCTGTCATGTATAGGGCAGTGTGGACATAACTGAGACATGCTTTGGAGACAAAAATCAGTAGAACATTTGAATTCCATAAAGTACCATAAGAAATGGCTTTGGAGAGCTTCAGATGTAGCTTGATGGTGTTGCCTGACATGTGTAAGGCCCTAGGGTTCAATCCCTAGCACCAAAAAAGGAAGGAACGAAGGAAGGAAGGAAAGAAGGAAGGAAGGAAGGGAGGGAGGGAGGGAGGGAGGGAGGGAGGGAGGGAGGGAACTAGCAGCTTTGCTGGGCTTGGAATTGATCCTGACACTTAATACCCTAAACACTGCTGCTTTCTCTTTCCAAGCCATAGATCCATTGCCTATAGTACCTGGTGACATCTACTTGGAACGGCTGAATCACACACTCACAAAGACAGAGTACTGGAGGAGTTTCTGAACTCAGTGGCCTACAGAGAACACCTTGTGTCTACAGCTTCATCTGCAGCATCCCTGGGCCAGGGCCGGAGGGCAGCCCAGAGCTGCTCTGGTAGAGTGACGGCTGGAGCCCAGGCAGAGCCACACTGAAATCAAAATATACCTTTGCTTTTTTTTCCCCTAGTTCCTTTCCGTAGAAACCTCACTGCAGCAATATATAATTTCGAAGTCCCAGGCTGGCATGTTCTGGTCCCACAGGAGTGCTCGACTGCAAATGACCTTAGAAGTAATGCTCGCCGTGACTGAAGAGATGGATTATGGTTCAGAGTACTTGCTGCTCTTCCAGAAGACCTGAGTTCAGACCCCAGCATCCATCTCTGATGGTTCACAACTGTCTGTAACTCCAGCTCCAGGAGATCCAACACCTTCTTCTAGCCTCTGTGGGCAACTGCATTCATGTGCACATACATACATACACACACATAAATTTCTTTTAATAAAAATAAATGTTAAAAATGATTATAAATGTTTAAAAAGAAGGGCTGGAAAGATGATTCAGTGATTAAGAGTAATAACTGCTCTTGTAGAGAATGCAGGCTCAGTCCCCAGAACCCACATGGTAGCTAACAACCATCCATAACTCCAGTTCCAGGGATCCAATGCCTCTGTGGGCTTTGCAGGGCACAGGTGCACTTACACACATACAGGCAAAATACTCATACACATTAAATTAAAATTTATAAGAGAAACACTTGCTGCTTTGGAAACAGGGACATCTGAAGCAAAGCAAGCTACCTGAGACTCACGATGTACCACCCTCCTCAGGCTAGATGCTTCCCCCCAACTCCCCTCCCTCCCCACTCTATCCTGCCAGGATCCTAAGAAGTTCAGTCCACTAGCTTTCCCAGCAAACTTTCTCCTTCCAGCTTGGTGCCATCTGCTGCAGGAGGCAGTCCCTCTGGAGCTCCAGAGTGAAACGGTTGCTTAATACCCAGCCAGGCTCCCAGAGACACAAAACCATTACTTCCAAAATACCCTGTGAATGAGCCCAAATAATGCATGAAATTGTATCAGGCCTGCCTGCCCAGTAGACTCGAGCAGGAGGGGCAGGCCCAGGTCAAAACAGATACCTGATAGCTTCTCACACTGAGGGCTGATTGGGAAAGCAATTCAGATTAAATGGATAGGAAGGAACTTGAGGGCTTAAGGTCGGGAGTATGGCCAGCTGAGAGGAGAGCTGTCTTGCGAGCCCTGGGGCCACAGCCCTGCAGCGAACACAAGGCCACATGGTGGCCAGGATCTGTGTCATGCATTCCCCCATTGCTCTGTCCCATGCTCATTCACCATAGTCCTATGATCTTTTCTTCTCAGTGGATAGACTCACCAAGACCAGTAACTACTCATCAGCCTGCCCAGAGCATGAAGTCCATTAGTGTTATACCAGAGCTGGACAGCGGTTCCTCTGCAGAGCCAGGGCTCTGTGAACGGCCACAGCTGTAGCAAAATAACACATGCAGGCCAGGCTGGACACAATAACCCAGGGTGGAATGCCTGAATGGAGTTGAATCCATGAAGAGGTTTTTCTGACAGGGTAAGGAGGTACACACCTGTAATACCAGTTACTAGGAAGGCTGAGGTGGAAGGATCACTTAAGCTAAGGAATTTGGAGCCAACCTAGGCAACATAGCTTGAGAATGAATGAATGAATGAATGAATGAATGTTCTGGGTTTGTCCTGTTGGATGTTTTCCAGGACACTCATTTAAATGTCACATAATTCTGGTCCCAGTGCAATTTTGACAGCTCAGAAAGCAGGAAAAACAAATCAGAAACTATAAACATATGACCAGGGAGGGAGTCCCTGGGACCAGACAAAGGAAGTTAGGCCTCCCACCTGATAGGGCCTCAGGCTCCCCGAGCAGAGCTTGAGAGGCTTGTGCTGTTCAATGTTCGTGACCTTAGACTCCAAACTGCCTCTCCAAATCCACAGCCACCAGGAAAATTGAAGCCATGGACTGCCACCTGCCCTAAGTCCTGACCCCTCACCGACCTCCCCTCAACTCCACCTAGGCCTCAGCTAGATAGACACTTCATCCCCGGTCTAAGCAGAGCCATCAAAGATGGTTCCCTTCCTGATTCTCAACTCCTACTGCTTAATTCTGCCTGATGCTCCAGGGCCCCAACCTGTCCATGCCTTACTTCAAAGCACCATTTAACACCCCAAGTGCCCATGACATACAGAGGGACAAGCACTGCAGCCAATCCATGCAATGAAACAACATCCGGCCTTTAAAAGAAAGGAGATTCAGGGCCAGTGAGATTGTGCAATGAGCAGAGGCGCTGGCCACACAATCCTAGAAAGCTGGCTTTTATTCCAAAAGCCCATATAAAGGTGGGAGAAGAAAAGCAACTCCACAAATTTGTCCTGTGACCTTTACACACATGCCCTGGTACTTATGCCCACATACATATCACACACCTACACACAGGGAGAATAACTTTCAGAAGAATTTCTGACCCATGCTATATGGATGAAACTTGAGGATGTTTTGCTCCATGAAATAACCCAAGTATAAAGCCACGAATGCTACATGATTCTGCCTATCTGCACAGTGATCAAGGACATAGAGACAGAAGATAGAGCGGTGGTTAACAGAGGCTGGAGAGGAGGGAATGGGAGATGATGTTCAATGGGCAGAGTTTCAGTTTGAGAAGATGGAAGTGCTCCATTAAGGAGGGTTTGTAAAATGAGAACACTTCCACTGCCACTGAGCTAAACATGTAGAAATGGTTAAGATAGAAAATCATATGTGATGGTGTTAGGGTTGGACTGTGAACTGCCCCCTGTCGATCCATGTGTTCAAACACATGGACCCCAGCTGGGAGCACTGTACAGGAAGGATGTAGAACCTTTAGCAGGTGAGGCCTAGTGGGAGGAAATATGTTGACAGGAGGCGGGTCTTGAGGACTACAGTGTGATCTGCTTCTAGTGCAGTCCCTTTGCTTCCTGGATCCACCTAGCCATGAACCCCTACCACCATGGAGCTCATCTGCCACTGTGTCTTCCTTGATGTGATGGACTTGGCCCCTCATGAGCCACAGCGAATCTTTTTTCCCACGAGCTGCACTGCCAGGTATTTTTATCACAGGGATATCACAGGGATGAGACAAGTCACTAATATGTATATATTTTACCACATACAAAAAAATAAATACAAAATTTAAAACTTCACATAAAGTCAAAACCAATTCCAAAACCAGAAATCACTGAAAAACTCTCCCTGGAACTGGATAGATGGGCTGGCAGTTAAGAGCACTGACTGCTCTTGCAGACGACCCAGGTTTGACTTCCAGCACCCACATGCGAGCTAAGGACTATTGGTCTCCATCCAGTTCCTGATGCTGTAGGGGTAAATTTATAGAGTTTCTCTCTGCCTTGAGGGACATTCCTCCAAGAATGTGATTGACACAGATGAAGACAATAGAGTTAACTACTTTCCAACCAACCAGTGACTTAATGGGGAGGGTCTAGCGGGAAAATAGAAAAAGCTGGGTAGGAGACGTGAGTGGATCTCTGCGGGTCTCCATCTTGGGTATGTGTGCCAGAGGTCCAGGGGACTTCTGATCAAAATGTTGGCTCCCCCATACAAAATTTCTGTTTTTCTCCCCAGGGATGAATCCTTTGTAAATAACCCAGAATAAATTAATTTCTCTAAGACAGCATTGTCTGTTCCCTCAATTGGTTCAAACCTGGGGGGGTGAGGCTGAATGCCAGGCCTCACTGGGAGAGGAGAATTCATAAGACTGATGCCCTCTTCTGGTCTCTGTGGGCATTGCACACATGTGGTACTCCTACATGTGCAAGCGAAACACTCATATACATAAAATTAAAAACAAAATACCTCTTAAAAAATTTAAAACTTTTTATAAAATTAAAAGCCCTTTCTCCATGAAGCCATCCCTGAACCCCCAAACTTTACTAGGTGCACCTACAGACTCTGTCAATGTGTCGATCACAGTACCACTTACATTTTACCTAAAATACCTAATATGTTTCTGTCTGTCTTTGCCAATGGAATGTGTTGGGTCTTCTAAAGGCAGTATCTATCACATAGTAGGTCCACAGCACACCCCATCCCACCAACAACTCAAGCCTACACTCGACTCTCTCCCTTCTAGCTTTCTCTTCTCATTGTCAAGGTCCTCTGAAGGTCAACCTACACCCTAGCCACGTTTCTTCTCCTTCACCCTCTAGCCATCAAACCACTTCAACGCTGTTCTATTTATGCTCTAGTAATCACACCTCTGATCAGGTGAGAGCTGGTCCGGAATCTTCCATCACCTAGTTATGCTGAGAGGTGTACACTGTGTTCCCAGAGCTCCCTGAGATACTTCTATTATGGGATTTTTCCACACCCAATATCACTTTTCAGTCTGTATCATTCAACCAACTACGAGACTCACAACCGGGTTACTTATGCATCTCTGAGTCCCAGGACCTAGCAAAGCACTTGGTTCCTGTTAGGTACTTCATAAATGTTTGCTAAGTGAGCTACTGAGCCCCAGGCACTTAGCCCACCCCTAGTCACACTTCTCCTGTGGAAACCAGAGAAGAGGTTGATTAAGAAGATGGATAGGACTCAAGGAAGAAGGGAGGAATGAACAAGTGAGAGAGGAATGGAGGGCGAGTTGTAAGAGAGGAAAGAGAAAAGAGCAGCAGGGGCTGCCTGCCACACCGGCCCCAGGGTGCTGCTTTCCTGGCACTAACATAGCCCTTCCTGAGCCATCTCATGCCTCCTGGGGTGTCTTCTTCTGGCAGTCTGACTCATTCTTTACCTTGGGGGCCAGCCAGCGCCCTCCCGTGCCCCTTCCCGAGTAGGGTCCCAGACCCAGCTGAACACAAGAGGCACTCGAGATTTGTCTTCACCTGTACTGAAGTATCCAATGACTCGAGGTGCCCAGCCTCCTCCAGACAGGGCTGAGGGCTGCAACGCATTATGCAGTGTGTGAGCTCTCGGCAGCTCTTGAACAGCTGTGCACTGTTTAGTTTAGGGATGCTTTTCGTGGGGGTCTCTTGTTGTTTTATCGAAAGGGCAGAAAAGAAGAGAGGACAACAGAGGAGAGGCTGGGTGATGACAGTGTCCCGAGAGACACTGAACTTCAGGGGGAAATCACCTTCCTGATGACTCAGAAACAGGAAGTGGTGACCCAGAGGCAACGCACAAAGGGCAGGCATGCACATATGTGATGACATCACTTCCTTTTTCATGTGGCGGTCGCATGGGAGTGGAAGAGGGGAGACCAGATCATGTGGAGAAGGTGGAGCGTCTCCTGCATCTTTGCTCACATCTCCCATTTGCACTTATTCAGGGACAGTGCCTATGACGCACTTCCTCTCTACCCACCTCAGACTGGCTGAAAAGATAGCAAAGTAGAGCCCTCTGACCAAGAAGCTGGAGTGGCAGGCAGGAGCTAGTCCCACAGAAGCCAGAGAAGCTGCTGCACCAGCAACGCCCGACTCCCAGCTGCCAGCAAATGGAACCTTGCTCCTAAGTTCCCAGACTGCTCGCCCACTCTTGGGCACCCCCGTTTCACCACTGGAAAGGGCAAGGTGGAGCAGTGAGCACCAGCAGTCTGGCACGGAGCAAAGGTAGAGAGATCTGAGAGGAGACAGCACGTTTGCAGGATGTCACTCCAGAGCTAGGCAGATGGCAACTACAGGGTTAGGTGGGCACTAGAAGCCAAAAGCCCCTTCCTCGTTTTACTTTCACAAAACGGAAACTTAGGTCACTAAGAACAACCCAATCCCCAAGTCTTCCACTGTGACGTTCTCCATCCAGGGAACCCAATTCTGTGTGGGAGGGACGCTGTCTGTACAGCCTTGTCCTCCAGCCCCAGAAGCCACCAGGTGTGGGAGTCCCAGCAGAGAACACGTGGGGAAGGAAGTTTGTGGAACAGAGCTAGCATCCACATGCAGCAGTTTGCTGCTGGCCTGCTCTCTCTAGGGGAGTTCAGCTGGAGAGCCTGTGACAGTGGATAGACCACAGCAAAGCATCCCATCCACCAGCAGAGTCAGAGAAGCCTGGCCCGGAGGGTTCCCACATTTGTCTTGCCTTCCTGTCTTCAGAAAGAAACCAAGGCACTACTGTGCTTAGACAGCCTCTTCTGAGAACAAATTTGTATCACAGGATCTGTAACTCATATGGCAAGAGCAACAAGATTCCATGAACACAATTCGCAGCTACTTGGTACCCTGGGGTCACTTCCCATAGAAACTAACATTTACACTGAAAACAACCCCTACATGTGGAAGTCACTGTGAAAGGAGTGGGGAAGAATAGTCACATTCATAGCTTTGTCTTGGGAAAGAACTGATAGAGTTTGCCCAGGGAGGATGGGAATGGCCTAGTCTTAGGTATATTAACCCCCGCCCCAGCCCTTGACACCATCATACTGCCCCCAACTCCAGGATACCTAACTTGTGGTCTAGCCATTCTTGTACTTAGGCACACACACCCATTCACAGCAGAGCTGGGGTAGGACCTAAGATGAAGACCTAGGCCTGTGGCCCCAGATTGGTCACTGCAGTGAAGTCATCTCAATAAACAAGAGTGAGAAGGAACAAGAAAAGACTTGCTGGCGTGATAGGAGGCAACTTGCAGATGTTACCAAATACAGTCCTCACATTTACGCCACAAAGCAGTATCACCCTGGAAACTGAGGCTCAGAGTTGCTGAGACACCTGGATCTCAGGACAGCAGAGCTGGGGTAGGACCTAAGATGAAGACCTAGGCCTGTGGCCCCAGATTGGTCACTGCAGTGAAGTCATCTCAATAAACAAGAGTGAGAAGGAACAAGAAAAGACTTGCTGGCGTGATAGGAGGCAACTTGCAGATGTTACCAAATACAGTCCTCACATTTACGCCACAAAGCAGTATCACCCTGGAAACTGAGGCTCAGAGTTGCTGAGACACCTGGATCTCAGGACAGGTGATCAGCAGGATTGAGCTCTTGCAGGACCCTGCCATGTTTTACCTCCTGCTGACTCTGAAGAAACAGGGCGTGCCCAAGGTACCATGAAGTTCCCACTCCAGCAGAATCTTTCAGACGAGGCTGGGGGTATGGCTCAGGAATTGAACACTTGTCTGGCATACACAGGATGCTTGGTCTATCCCAGGCCCTTCAAGGTTTTAAAAGAAACTCTTTCCAAATTCTCCCATCAACAAACCACTGGACACTCACTTCTGGGACTGTAAAAGGTTTCAGACTTTTCCCTCATCGCATCAATATTCAGTGGACTTCAGATATGTGAGCAAACCAAAAATTTAAAACTCAGAATTCTAAATATGAGGTTGAAATAGCTGAGTGGCGGCCTACAGCTGGGAACTGGGTGTTTGGCTGCTGGCCAGGCTGGGGCTCCCATGAGGAATGAGAAGGAAGCTCCAAACAGACTGAAGGCACACATAGCTCTGTAACCAAAGCCAGCCACACTGTGGACTTCAACTGGGTGTATTTGCTGGCGTGTGAATTACATCTTTATCTTT
Source organism: Eospalax fontanierii (assembly GCA_035773235.1). NCBI lineage: Eukaryota > Metazoa > Chordata > Mammalia > Rodentia > Spalacidae > Eospalax > Eospalax fontanierii. The sequence goes on along the minus strand of CM069542.1, from coordinate 51,641,549 downwards.
ATTTGTATGAGGGTTTTGCCTGCATCTAAGCTCACTCATGCATGCAATGCCCAGAGAACCAGAAGAAGGCATTGGATCCCCTGGAACTGGACTTAGGAATGGTTGTCAGCCCTTCCTAAGGGTGACATGTTGGTGCTGGGAACTGAACCTAGACCCTCTGCAAGAGCAGCGAGTGTTCTTAACTGCTGAGCTGCCTCTCCTGTCCTGTGAGTATCTTAAGGGTACATATTTTTAAACATGGAAGAACTTGCAAGCTGGACATGGTGTGGCATGTCTATAGAACCAGCCTTTAAGAGACAGAAGTAGGAGGATCTCAAGTTTGCATTCAACCTGGCCTATGTAGGAAGAAGACTCTATCAAAACATAGACTAAAAATGGAACTGAGAATTGAAAAATGTAACTGTCAGAAGTGCAAAAAGGCAAGATGCACAAAAACAAGAAGAAACACCAGGCGCTCAGAAAGGGAAAGACCAGTCCCAGTACTATATTAGAGAGGATAGGCTTGGTTGATAAATAGGAAAAACAATGTTTCCAGGTTGCAGGAATGGGACCACAGGCACAGGTGGATGTATGACTGCATGAACCCTGCCCAGGAAACAGTGAGCCAAGGATTGGCATCCTATTGGGCATTTAGACACGAAGGTAGCTCACAGTACTGTGTCAGCTACCTATCACTGTGTAACAAACATCCCAGAACACTGTAGCTTAGGACAGCAACAACCATCCATTGATTCACAATAATGCAGTCTATATTGGACTCAGGACAATGACTTCTTTCCACTGCTAGCCTGGAAGAGCCAGGATGACCTCACTTTTAGCCTGGCACTCAGCCAGGACAGATGCAACTGGCTCAAAGCTAGATGTCCATCCCCATCATCTTTTCTCATTGCCTTTCAAATCCCAGGCAGGGCTTTTCTCTATGCTGAGAACTCAGATCCTCAGGGAAGCTGGCCCCAGGTTTGGGGCTAGAGATGGAACCCAGGGTTTCCGGCATGCTGGGTCTGCACTATCGCTGAGCTAGGCCTCCAGCCCCAGGTTTGGGCCTATGAACCTGAAGACACCAAGAAGGCAAAAGCAAAGGAAAAGCAATAGGGATCTTCCTGCCTGGGCCCAAACTAGGGACAACATTCTGTCTACCATGTTTTATGGATCCCAGAAAGCCATAAGGTCAACCCAAATTCAGTGAGGTGGAGAACTGCACCAATGTGGATTCTGGGAAGCACGATTCCCTGGGTGCCTACTGCAGTATCAGATAATAAACCATGGATCTTCCTTTAAAGCACTTCCCAGCAATCAGGCTACAGGGAAAGATATCTGAAGAGGAAACACCTAGGAATATAGGACTGAGACCTACATGTAGAAAATTTTGAGTTCACAGCTAAGGAGTCTGCATAGTCCAGAGTTATTTATTTGGATGCAAAAATCTCTAGAAAGGGTGGTGTTGTGAGCCTGTGTGGACAGTGCCAGGCAGGCTGCGGGCGATGCGAGCCCCATCGTGCAGATCGGAAGCCACCGCTTCTTCATGGAGAAGCACAGACAACAGCTGCGGTGAGTGTTCCTGCCTCCCAGGAAACAGACAGCACGTCAGAGGCTTTGCTCACCATCAGACAAAGTCCGTCTGTCTCCTCTCTCTCTCTCTCTCTCTCTCTCTCTCTCTCTTTCTCTCTTTCTTTCTCTCTTTCTTTCTCTCTTTCTCTCTCTCTTTCTCTCTCTCTCTTTCTCTCTCTCTTTCTCTCTTTCTCTTTCTCTCTCTCTTTCTCTCTCTCTCTTTCTCTCTCTCTCTTTCTCTCTCTCTCTCTCTCTCTCTCTCTCTCTCTCTCTCTCTCTATATATATATATATATATATCAGCAGGCTGTGAAACACTGAACTGGAATTCAGCTCAGGAAGTGTGATAAAGGAAAGAACACCCACAGCAGGACTCCCTTCCAACTAATGGAAGGAAGCCAGAGAACTGCAGATCCCTGAATCTCAAACCACTGTTGCCTTTCCAGCACTTCTCTCCCATCCCGCCATTCCATTCCCACAAAATCGAGCAGAACCAGAAACCCAGCCTTCTCTGGGCTCATGATCTCCTGCCAACCTACTGTGTGAACTGATAAAAGCAAAGACACAAAATGTTACAAATAACCCCAATACACTGCACCAATAACTGCAGCGCTCCTTGGGCCTTTTCACCATCAAGCTATCAAATTTGCTCCTCCAAAGACTTTGACTTCAATCTAGACTGCCTGTCTCAACGTGAACTTTCCTTCAAACAAATGGGATGCCTGTAAGTTGGCCGGAACAACTTATGTATATCAGAAACTGGAGCAAATGAGTTCATCCTCCACAGAGAGCTGATTCCCAGGTGTCCCTGCTAGGTCAGGTCAGAAGTTTGCATTCAAGTTGGAGGCCAGTAGGCCTCAGAGTCACCTGTCAGTGTGACTTTTGACCTCCCCCCACATCATTTCCCTTTCTCATTTCCACTGTGTGGCATTCTAAGAGTTTTCTCCCTTCCCAAATCAGAGTTTCCCACCAGAACAACCCCCATGCGAGTTTTCTGTCCCATCACAGAAAGTTTCTCTGTATCCCTAAATCATTCCTTCATCCTCATTAAAACTCTGGCTCCCTAAGATCTGAGAACTTGGTGGGTATTTAATAAGACACCATTATCCACCTGAAATTTACTAAGAAAACAGGTCTTCAGAGTTCTCACCACAAAAGAGGGGATACAGTAGTCAAGAAGGCTCAGCCAGAAAGGGCACTTGTAGCCAAGCCTGATGACCTGAGTTCAAGCCCCAGAATCTACATGGTAGAAGGAGAGGAGTCATCCTCTGACCTTCATACATGTACCAGGGCACATGCACACTCATACATATACACACAATAAATGTTAAAGGGAGCTTAGTGGTGTTGTAGTATACTAATTAACTTGACTATGATCATTATTACATATATATTATATATTATTGCATATCATGCATGTGTATACACTAGATATGTATATTATATATCATGTTATAATAATATACCCCACCTGAAATGTGTGCAATTTTTATTTGTGAACTAGTCTCAATAAAAGTGGTAGAAAAAAATTTAAATCTTTATTTCTGGATCAATAGGATTTCACTTCCTATAGGTATAGACGAAAGCCTGTTTGCGAAGTTCTTGATGACCGGACAATGAATGTGTCTTGGAGCCACTTCAGATACACTGGAGACCAGACAGGAAACCTTCAGGGACCTGTGATAGATCAGAATCTTCACTCAATGGTCTTAACTGAAGAAAGGTTGAACCAGAGGAAAAAGACAGATATGCTCTAAACTCTGACACTACGCCTAGCTCCTCTCCCAAGGTCGCCAAAGGTTATTCAGTGTAGATGTCAGCTGCCAACTGCTAAGAACCTCTGTATACACAGAACTATCCAGGCATGCCATGAAGAGCAAGAGCCACGTGCCACTCACATGAACAAGTCATCCGTCATAGCTCCACTATAAACTATCCTGAAATACCCAGAGGTGACAGTTATTTCCAGAAGATCTCATCTCTGACGTCACTTAAGGCGTCTGACAACTATGACTTTCCACTGAACAATGGCAGCGAACTTGGGCCTGGGGGGCAAAGGCTTAGTGCCAACAGCTTCCAAAGAGAGGGGAAGTAAAAAAAGGAAAAAGAAAAACTCACGTTGACAAACAGCACCATCTAGAGGACTCAGGAGGTAGAACCTTTCTTCAAGCCTCACCAGCCTGAGAGTGCTGTACTATCCTAGGCCTTGGCCTCACCCACAGGAGCCTAGACGCCAGGCATTTTCCATCTCCCTGTGGACTTTGCTGGGCATTGACCTCTGAGGTCACATATTCCACACTGCGCAGCCTCACCAGAGTCTAGAAATGTGCCAGTAAGGCACCACAGAAGAAAGGTCTGCTTGGAGCACTGGGGGAAAGCCAGGGATGGTGAACAGGATGGTAGTGATATAATAAGGATGCTTCAGTGATTCTGGGAAAGTGTTTTAAAAAACAAAGACCCATATTTGCAAGTTGTCCCATGTCACCATCTGTGATTAGGATAATTATTAGTCCCACATTCAGGCATTAGGGGGTTTTTTTTGTCTTTTTGAGTCAGGGTCACCCCCTGTAGCCCCAGCTGGCCTGGAATTCACTATGTAGACCAGGTTGGCCTTGAACTCAGAGATCCATCTGCCTCTGCCTTCCACGTGCTGGGATTAAAGGAGTGTTCCATCACACCTGGCTCATTACTTTGTTTTTATTAAAGAATAATAGTCTGGGCTGAAGAGATGATTCATCAGTTAAGAATACTGACTACTCTTGCAGAAGATCTGGGTATGATTCCCAGCACCCACACGGTGGCTCTCAACCATCTGTAACTCCAGTTTTAGGGGAATCTGACGCCCTCTTCTGACCTTTGCAGGCATTGCATGACAATGCGGGCATACACTCATACACATAATAAAATAAAAATAATTTTTTAAATAATAATTGTCTATCTATGGACTGTGGAGCACACCCATCACACATATACAATGTGTAACGAAGAGATTTCCCTGCATAAATGGCTCTAAGTTGCCACTGAGAACAGAAGAGCTGAATTTCCTTTCTTCTGGACTTGGTACTCGAAGGGATCCTCGCATAGGGGAGGCTAAGTCCACACCCTCAGGTACAGGGCTGTGTACAGTGAATGAACAGTAATCAGACAGATGAAGTCAGCAAAGCATAGTGACACAAGGCAGGGCCAGGGCAGTGAAGAGCAGAGTTCATGAGGAATGCCCAGAGTGGGAAGAGAATGGGGCTGAGCCAGTGGAGCTCCAGCAGCTCAGGAAATGACAGGAACTGGTGGTCCTGAAGAAAGCCAGGGTCTGGGTGTGATCTGGACCCAGGACCAGACATCACGGGCACTGTCATGTCTGCCATGATCATCTTGGCCGGCCCAACACAATTCCAACCGCCGCTCTGCTCTGTCCACAGGTCTCAGCTCCACACACGCTCTCAAGCCTGAGTGTAGGCTCAGTTACACAGGGGTCATGGCCCTGTGCATCCTGGGCCACCATTTCCCTTGTGACAAGAGCTTGCCGTATCAGCTCACTCAGGGGAAATGGACAGGAGGGAGGGAGGAGTAGATTGGCTGTTGAGAGATGCACTGGATAAGGAAGGAAAAGAACAAAAGCTTTGTGGGCTCTTCTCCCATGCCCCAAAATTAAAGACATAAATCTCACCTCCTGGATGGCTGCTGCCTGTTACTACTATAGTCAGGATTTCCAGGCTCTGTGTCCCAGAACAAGAAAATGGACAGGGCCATGGTGATAGTGGCAGATGCAGAGATAGTTGAATAAAGACAACACTTCCATGGAAGCAGTGGGCTGAGAGAAAGGGCAGAAGTTCAACGGCACCATGCCCAGCAGACTGGGACCCTTCTGGATCCTTCTGAACCTGCCCAGTCATGTGCCAGCCTTGGTGAGAAGGAGTTTCTGAACTGCTTTCTTTTCTGTGCTAATTTTGACTTCACCCTCCATCCCTCCATCTTCCTCTCCTGCCTCACAGACGTGGTTGAAAACTTCAAAAGTGGCAAACGAATCTATCTGTAGCCTTTTCAGTGCCTTCATTTCCATTTGCCCCCCCACCAGTCTCTAAAAAGTCTTCCCAGGAGAAATAGGCACTTGTTTCCAAACGAAGCCAGGCCCCCTGCTCAGCAAGGCCCAGATGCAGCATCACACTGTCTAACCGCACTGTGGGGCCGGATTGCAGCCCTGGGAGGAGAAGAACTATTCTAAGGGGCAGCTCCCTGTGCTCCTTTCTGAGGCTATTTGACTATCCACACTCATGGCTGCCAAATACTGCTCTCGCCTCGAAGGGAGTAAGAGCCAGGCCTGGTAGTGCCCTCCTAGTCCCAGCTACTCAGAAGGCTGAGGCAGGAGGATTGCTTGAGTCCAGGAGTTCTAGGCTGCAGTGCACGGTGCAGGTAAAGGATCTGCACTAAGTTTGGCATCAATATGGTGACCTCCTGGGAGTGGGGTACCACCAGGTTGCCCAAGAAGCAGTGAACTGGCCTAGGTCAGAAACTGAGCAGGTCAAAACTCCTGTGCCTATCAAGGGAAGTAAAAAGTAGTTAAATCTTGAGCCAAACATGAGTGACCGTGGCTCAGGAACATGAATCCAGGTTGCCCCAAATAACATATTCCAACATGAAAGCAGTTTCATAAAGTTTTTATAGTTATGGAACAAGAGTCATAAATTAGGGCATTAGGGGGATGGAGAGATGACTTAGCAGTTACAAGCACTTGCTGCTCTTGCAGAGGACCCAGATCCAGTTTCCAGCACCCCAGAAGAGTGGCTCAAAACTCTCTGTAACTCTACTTACAGAGGTTCCAGTGCCCTGTTCTGGCCTCCACAGGCACCTGCACACACATGGTACACATACACATAAATGATTCTGTAAACCAGAGCATTTTGCAAACGCATTGAAAACATCAGGTAGGCAGGGTGACAGTGCAGAAGGGCTATCTCAGTGACGGGTTTCAGATGCCACCTGAGGGGATATCTCCGTGACAGATTTCAGATGCTACCTGGTGACATTCTTGGCTTTTGAGTTTATGGAAGTTAGTTATCTATTAAGTTAGTACATTCCAGAACGTTTTACCTGATAGTCACAGGATGTTAGTTCAGACACAAAGGCAGCCAGTGACTAGACATTAAGGAGACTTAAAGATAGCCCAAGATAATTTGACTCTGGATCTGTAATTTTCTAACTCCCCACAACTAAAAAGATGAAGTCAGTCAGCCTTGTAGAATCTTTAACATAGGTATAGTTTTTTTCTCAAACTTCAGATCATCCTTTTCCCCACCTAGAGGCAAAATTAGCATCTTAACAGGGGTGTGGCAGAGCTGAAGCTGCCTCCAAGGAAAAGCCAAAAAGCCAAAACGTTTCCATTCTCAACACTTGTCAAAGAAATAGGCTTAGGAACAAAGAACTTTGCCAGGCTGGAACTTTGCACCCCATAAAACTCAATTTTGAATTAAAATTTAGAATCTTTGGCTCAGTAGGATAATAGGCCTACAATACTGACAAGAATTGAAACTTTAGATCTCTTACAAATTTAGTGAAGGTGCGAGGGACCACAAACAGACTCACTTTTCAATGTGCAAGTGCCTCTCATGTACACAGTAACAAAATGCTGGATCTAGTCAAGGCCAGTAGAATGTGGAAGTTTTAAACATCAGCAAGTTCCAAATGGAAAATGTTTTACTTAAATAGTACTGATTTCAAGTAGCAGAAGTATCAAAAGATCTCACTGGCCATTTTGTATGTTCAAAGTCCAGATGCAATGTGCATTGTATAATGCAGAACACTTCTTGGTCTATTTCATGGGTATTAAAATTATATATGAGCTTAGCTGGAAAGATGGTTCAGTGGTCAAGGGCACTTGCTGCTCTTGCAGAGGATCCAGGGTCAGTTCCCAGCACCCACATGGCAGCTTACAAGTCTTTGTAACTCTAGTTCCAGGGAATCTACCGCCCTCTTCTGATTCCAGTGGGCACTGCCTACATATGGTACACTTACATACATACAGGCAAACACACACATAAAATAATGATTTTTTTAACTTAAATATCTTTTCTGGCTGATGTAGGAGGGCTCAGCCCACTGTGAGTGGTACCATCCCTGGGAAGATGGACCTGGGCTGTATAAGAAGAGTGGCTGAACAGACCAGAAAAGGCAAACCAGAAAGCTGGATTCCTTCATGGTCTTTGCTTCAGTTCCTGCTTTGACTTCTCTCAACAATGTAAGCTGTAAGATGAACTAAACCTTTCTTCTCCAAGTTGGTTTTGTCAGTATCTTGTCACAGCAAAAGAAAGAAAATGAGAACACTTCCTATTTAAATGAATTTTAGACACATAGCTCTACATTATTGTATTCACAGATAATAAGGTAGTTAATTGTACTAGAACCACCTTAAAATAATAGGTGTTTATAAGTGGCCATTTAAAAGACATTAATATAAACAGCCACATAAATGAACTTGACTTGGTTAATATCCAGTTTCCTTGGTAGTCAAAAACCTAACAAAATCAGCAGAATACATAAGCTATTGTCTTAATAAAATATAAAATCCAATTCCTTTTTACAAACATTACAAAGAGAATATAATTTTTAATTAACTATTTATTTGTTTTATGTGTATGAGTATTTTTTCTGCATTTATGTTAGTGCAACATATGTCTGCAAAGCCCCCAGAGCCAGAAGAGGGCACTAGATCCCCTGGAATTGGAGTTTTGGAGAGTTACTAATCATGTGGGTTCTAGGAACCCATCCTGGGTCCTCTGCAAGAGTAATTATGTGATCTTAACCACTGAGCCACACCTCCAGCACCCAGATCAATGTTTTTAAGGAAGGTTTATTGCTCTAGATACAGAAAATTAGGTTTTAGTTTTATATTAGTGCTTTAAGTTTTGTCATGTAATCCCTTAAATAAATTTACATTTTAAAACATCTTTTACAAACCTTTTTGAAAACAGCCATCAATGACCATAGATATATTTATCACCTGGTAATAAGTGTATATCACACATGTGATATTTAGCTATAGCCCTATTTAACCAGAGCTATAATGCAGTCATTAAAAGATCTCAGCCTAAGGACTGAAGGGATGGTTTAGCAGTTTTTCCTCTTACAGAGGACCAGAGCTTATGTCCTAGCACCCACATCACAACCACATGTAACTCCAGCTCCGGGGGATCCAACACCCTCTTCTGCCCTCTGCACCTGCACGCACATCGCACATATACACAGAGAGTGAGAAATACACATAAATAAAAAAGAAATCTATTTTAAAATTTCAGTCTAAATAGAAACTTAAATAAGCCCTTACTCTGCTAAAAGCCTTCAGTGTCCATTTATTGGGTTTTTGAACAGATACTTAAATCCGAACTACATTTATGACAAACTAGGATCATCTGTTTTTGTTTTAAGCCTCTGTTATAAATTGTTTTGTAATCTCCCTCATAAAGCTGCAGTAAAGGCTTTTGTTTCCCAGCCTCGGTCTCCAGAACTAACATTTGGAAGAACCAGATGCAAGCCATTCCACCAGAAGCTCAAAGTTAACATGTTAATGTCTACATTTCAGTTAAACCTGAATGAGGCAAAGACCTCAAATAATCACTTTTTGAGGAAAAACAAAAGGATGGATATATGAATTGGATAGAAATAGATGATTGGTAGATAGATAATAATAATTGATATAGATAGATGACTGATAGATGATAGATAATAGATGATATAGATAATTGATAGAAGATAGATAGATAATAGAGATAGATGATTGATATAGATAGATGGTAGAGACAGATAAACTGGCAGACAACAACCCCTACCTCAACTTCAAAACTCCTATTTGAAATGAAGCATGTCAAGAATGCAATGAGCTTCAGAAAATGCAAAATCAACAAAGTAGCCACAGGGATTCAGGACTGCATAAAAGGGAGAAAGCTAGCCACACCCCAGCATTCATTACACTGTGCTTCCTGACTACAGATGCACATGACCTCACTCCCCTGTAAAGACACCTTCCCAGCTGTGATGGACTGTATCCCTTAAAACTGTGAGCCAAACCAAACTCTTCAATTGTAATTGTCAGATATTTTGTCACAGCAACAAGAAAAGTAATTAACACAGCAGTCGAACCTGACCAAAGAGGAAAGAAGAAAAGAGAATAAAAATTACTCCGGCAGCTGTGTGAAACCATTCACACTTTCCTCTCCATCATGTGTCAACCTGTTGTGAGTAGCTGATCCCAAAAAGGTGGGTTTGCCTCTGTCTGGCTTCCCAGAATTGTTAAAGGCAAAAGCCTGGGCTCCAACAGTCCCAACAGGGCAGGCTCCCCCCACCTCAACTCCAAATGTACCAATTAAAAAAGATAAGTAATGGTAAAAAGCAGAGAGGGGAATTAGTCAACATGGCCACATGAGGAAGAGAAGCAGGTGAAGGGGTTCAATGACCCCCAAGTCTGCTTTGTGGTACTGACATGAGGGTTAAGTTTAAATAGAGGGCAAGAGATCTGTATAATTAAGTAGTTCTTTTCAGCATGCTGTCATTGATCATTAGTTTGTCCTGATAGGTGGTCCCACCTGTCCTGCAAGTGGTCCATTAAGTTGTTAATCTGTCAGTCACAGAACAGCTGACCATCATGGGTAATTATCCTCCTCTCTAGAGCAGGCCTGTCCTGCAAGGTTTTTCTCCATCTTGAATTCAAGGTGACTCAAGAGGAGAGGTTAAAGAAAATGACTTTTCTCTGTGCCTTCAACCAAAGCAGACACACTCACAAAAACAAACACAGAGGGAGAGAGACCAGGCTTTCATCCTGATTTTAGTTACCTTGCAGGCCCAAGTGAGGAGCTGAGGCTTTGTGGAAAGGCAGCTTCTTCGTGCCTATTTCATGCTTGTTCCCAGGATGGATGTTCTACTTTTTATAACAAGTTGGAGCCTAGAGTTGATCAACTCCAGAGGCTTTTTCATCTGCTCTGCAGTCTCTACCTCCCTGCCTTGGGTGCAGGATGGTCCCTGGCCTACAGTAGACAGAGAACAGGACAGGAGATTTAGCATCCAGAGTTCCAAACATCAACCCACAGGGTTCCCTGCCTGGCCCAACCCTCTGCCCAGGGGAGCTCACACACCAAGTTCTTTATGAAATACAGAGTCAGTCATGTGTGGTGGCTCATGCCTGTAATCCCAACACGTGGGAGGGAGGAGGAGGAGGAGGAGGACTGCAGCAAGTTCAAGGACAGTCTGGATTCTGTAGTGATTTTCAAGCTAGCCTGAGCTACAGAGCAAGACCTGTGGTGGCTAATCTTGACTGTCAACTTGATACACGTAGAAAGAGGGAACTTCGGTTGTGGAATTTCCTGCATCAGACTGGCCTGCGAGCCTGTCTGTGGGATAGTCCCCAGATTGCTAATTAAGAGAGGAGGGCCGCCCTAGGCAGGCGGGCCTGGGCTGTGTAAGAAGCAAGTTAGGAGGAGCCAGCCAGTAAGGAACTCTCCTTCATGGTCTCTGCTTAGGTTCCTGCCCGGCTTTCCTCAATGACACATTGTAACCTGTAAGATGAAAGAAACCCTTCATCAAGTTAGTTTGGGTTTTTGTTTTTTTTTAATCACTTATCACTGCCACAGAGGGCAAACTAGGACAGATCCTGTCTCAAAAAGGTACACATCCAAATAATGCATATATGTAAACTGGAGTAATAAATTACAGTAAACTACAGTCATCGTGCTGCATTGTGGGATACCAGCACCTACCCACTCTGTCTCACTGTATTTTGGCATCTGCTTCTCCAGCCCACCTCGTCCCCATCCTCTCCCCTTCCTAGACTCTAGTTGGCACTATCCTATGCCCAGCTTCCATGAGATTCAGTAGGAAGGGACTAGAGGGATGGCTCAGCAGTTAGGAGCACTGGCTGCTCTTGCAGAGGACCTGGGTTTGATGCCTAGCACCCACATGGCAGCTCACAACCATCTGTAACTCCATTTCCATGGATCCGACATCGTCTTCTGAGCTATTGCATGACACAGGTGCACTTACCCACATGCAAGCAAGCAGTACACTCGTACACATGAAATACTTTTTTAAAAAATCAGTGAAAGTATGCAGTATCTGTCTTTTTGCATAAGACTTCTCTCACTTAATTATCAATGTCCTTCAGAACCATTCATGTTGCCACAAATGACAGGATGCCGTTCTTTTCATCTTTAAATAGTATACCATTATACTTATACATATGTATAAAGTAGTCCTAGTCAATGTGCTGACCCATCATTGTCTCAGCCCCAGGCCATCCTGCAAGATGGCCCCTACAGTTGTTGGGCTGCCACCTTAATAAGTGACAGATTAACAAGCCACTTATGGGACAGTTGGGACCACCTGGTATCTAAATGGAATACTATAGCTACACAACACACTTTCTTTATCCATTCACCCACTGTTGGGCACCTGATTCCATACCTCAGCTACTGTATTAGAGCACAGCAAGCATGTGCCTGCAGACATGCCTTTGAGGTGTAAAGAGATCTCCTAGGCTGTGCTGAGCCTTGCTGAGCCCTTGAGCATTGGGCCATGTGTTAGAGTGCCTCCCCGTGGTGGGGGGAGGCTGTAAAATGGTCCTGAATTTGTAACTCAACTAATAGGTTCTCCAGGTGGGGAAAGAGTCCAGAGAACTCCCACAAGGCATCTGAAGAGGGAAGGAAGGTCACAAGGCTGTGTCTGCAGAGCTGTGGCTTCAGGACACAAGACAAAACGGGATGCCACCACTGCCCAGTGTTAACGGTTGGCTGTAGGTAGCCCTGCCTTGGCCCCCAGCTCAGGTTACTAGGCCGCACCTCGTATGAGAACAAGAACCACATTACACTTTTTCCATAAGTGCAGTTTCTGTACTTACAGCAAACTACTGGGTTTGATTCCCTACGAAAGGAACCCAGGAAATTCTGTTATGAAGCCCAGATGTGGAGGTGGTAGGCCTCTGTTATCCTCCTCTTTCCTTCCCCAGGCTCACAGAAGGTTCTGGGCCAGCTGCCTTGTCCAGAGTTAGGAAGGAACTTTGTGGAGATCAGTGCAAACCAAGCAAGTGCAAGACACAATATCCCCAGCAGATGGCAGTGTTGGCTCAAATTTTCCATATGTCTCTGGCCTTGAGGCATTCCTTCTGACCCAGGAATATTGTCTCCAGAACTTTTTAAATAATTCTTTAGATTCCCAAAATTAACCACGAGCCCATCAACTTGTTTTGATTACATAAAATATACCTTTCCATCAAATCCCACCTTCCAAAAGTCATTTTGTATGCTTCCTCAGTTACCCCTAAAGCTAACCATAAATCCATTGTGTCTTTACACACATCCACAAACACATTCCAACAAACTTTTTTCCAAAGGTAACATATAATTCATGATCCCATAGGTCACATTTTTCACTTAAATAAATATATCGTGAGCCTCTTTCTTCTACACCCGCACAGTTAAAGTGGCCATGTATTATCTTGTTGTATAACTAAAAAAAAAAAAAAGAAAGAAAGAAAATGCATAATATTCTGCTCTATTTACCATTCCTGTGTATATTATTTATGCAATCCTTCCATGACTTTTGTACTGAGTACAAAAAATTGAATCCAAAGATATATTCATTTGCCTTTATTTTTTGTAATTACCTTCTGTATTTTTCCAATGTTGGTTATTGAACCCAGGCCACAAGCATGCCAGACAAGCACGCAGCCCCACCCCTAGCCTGTGTAGCTTAATTTATATTTCTTAAAGTTTTGAATAGCTTTAAAACATAGTTTGATATATGCTGAGCATTAAAGAAATTACACCCAGACTGGCAAAACGACTCATTAGGTAAAGGCACTTGGTCCAGGTAATGTAAGTTTGAGCCCTGAGACCCACGTGCTGGAAAGAAAACTTGATATGGATACTTGTTAGAAACTGGTTTCAGTTACTTTTCACAGGTCAGCTACTTTGAGCCGGAAACTTTCCTGAGGCCACTAAACTATACCATGAATACAAAATACATTTTTTTAAATAGTATACATTCATTTCACTGTTTTTTTAAAGTGGATTGCCTTTTGTATCCTACAAAGTTAATGAAATACTTCTGCCTCTGTCATTCATAGTATCTACAGACAATTGGAATAAGTAAATAGTCAAGACAGGTCCCCCTGCTGCACTTTGGTGTTGGTTTACTGTTAAACTGGCAAGATATGCTGGGCATGGTGGCACATGCCTTTAATTCCAGGCAGATCCCTGAGTTCAAGGCCAGCTTGGTCTACATATTGAGTTCTAGGCCAGCTGGGACTACAGGAAGACTCTGTCTCAAAAAGAACAAAAAAAAGAAAAATTGTCAAAGACATCATCCTGCTGGATGGGGCCCTGCCCTTCCCATTTCTAGCCAGTCCATCTGATTAGAAGAAAGAGGGTCAATTAGCTAAATGGCTGATGTTCATTGCCAGATCCAGTGATGATCAGGTATTAGGCTCCATTTGTGGATAAGTCAAAGGGAAGAGGGTAAATTGATGTAGGGGTCTTCAAAGGGGCTTCAGAAGGACACCTCTCTGTCAAGGGTAAACAATGGCAGACCAAAACAAGCAGGTCCAGAACCTAGATCAGCCAGGAAGATGGGGGGGAGAACGTCCCACAGAGTGGGAAATAAGTCCACTGCATCCTGGAAATGCCTAGCAATGGAGGGCAGACATTATAAAGAAAAATAAAATCTGACTGCAGTTTGGAGAGGAAAAAATGCCAAGGGAGTTTTCAAGAGATGCTGTTCAACTACCAAGCAGATTGTAAGTCATGTGGAAATAAAAGATGATGCTGAAGTGTGCAAAAGTCAAACACAAACAGGGAAGGAAGAAAGGCCACCCTGGGAGAGAGAGATGGGATCTCTTCCTGGAGGTCTGCAGTAGGTCTTCCCTGGATTGATCACACTGCTCCCCCTACCGGCCAACTTCTGGAACTGCAAGTGCTTCCACCTACAGAGGACCACTCCTTGCTTGGCCACGCAGTTGAGATAGGATTTCAGTTTCCTAACTGACATCCAAATCCCTGCCCTTTTATGTCATTAGGTTACAAAAAGGAAAACATAAACATAAAATAAGGTACACAAGAAGCTGGAGAAGGTTTGGAAGGTAGGCTAATCATATCTATCGTCTCTGAACTATTTTTAAAGTCTCACCATTTCTCTTGCATATACATTTTTTGAAAGACAAGAGACTCTGGTCCACTAGAAATAATGTCAGTCACTACATCAAAAGAATAATGCAAGATTAACTCCAAAACTCAAAAGGTAACTGGGGCTCAGCAGTTGAGAGCATTTACTGCTCTTGCAGAGGAGTGGAGTTCAAGCCTCAGCACCCATGTTGGGTGTGACTCATAACTGACTAACTCCAGCCCAGAGGACCCGATGCCCTCTCTGACTTTCTCAGCCACATGCACTCATGTGCACATACCCCCACAAAGACAAGTATGCATATTTTAAGCCAATAATGCTTAGTGGGTAACAAGTTGAGGAGATAGACATTACCCATTGATCAATGAGAAGTGTGACTACTTCCCAGAAGGGTGTAGCACCTCAGCAAGGCCTACTGTTGGCACACACTTCTAATCCCAGCACTGGAGAGGCTGAGGCAGGAGGATAGCCAAGTTCCAGGCCAACCCAGGGTACTCAATGAATTCAAAGCAAGCCTGAACTGTACAGGGAGGACCTGACTCTGAAAAACAAAAAACAAAGCAGTCACAAAATTATTCACCTCCAGTCCTCTGGGTTTAAAAGACAAGGAGGAAACCCCTGTTCCCCACTGAATCGTAGGCCTAAGGGAAGAGACTATGTGTGAAATCAACATTTTTTTAATATTTTATTATTTTTATTGTATGTGTATCACATGAATGTCAGGGTGTACACACAATAAATGTAATTAAAGTTATTTTAATTTTTTTTAAAGATAGAGGCTGGAGAGATGGCTCAGCATTTAAGAGCACTGGCTGTTCTTATAGAGGACCCAGATTCAGTTCCCAGTTTCCACATGGCAGCTAACAACTGCCCATATCTCCAGTTCCAGAGGATCTGATGCCCTCTTCTGACCTCCCAGGCATTGCATACATGGGTGCACTTATATACATGTAGTCAAAAGACTTATACACATAAAATTTTTTAAAAATAAAATATTGTTTAAAAAGACTGAGTTTGTTCTCCAATGGGCCATTCAGACCTCTAAATGGGTCTGAACATTTACATCCTTTACAGGACAGCTTTCAGTCCCTACAGAAGAATCTCAACTCTAATCATTCTAGATATGCAGGCCACGATACAATTTTA
The DNA here is from genome assembly GCA_035773235.1 of Eospalax fontanierii. NCBI lineage: Eukaryota > Metazoa > Chordata > Mammalia > Rodentia > Spalacidae > Eospalax > Eospalax fontanierii. Next base: position 51,625,704 of record CM069542.1, on the reverse strand, counting down.
TTCAAACTGCTATCTTTCCCTTTTTTTAAATGTTCCTAAGACTCGATCTCTTCTTTTTCAAACAAAAATAGCAGGTCTGGAGATGTAGCTCAGTGGCAGAGTGTTCGCCTAGTATGCATAAGCACTACAGAAAATAGCCATGCACATCCTGCTTGGGAGGTCTCTGTTTTTCTCCTACTTTCAAATAGGAACTTCTGGAAATTTTCTGGTATCTTTCTATGTTTCCTAGGCTGGTATTCAACTTAGAAGTTCACTGAATCTTTTTAATATTAAATTAATTGCCTCAATAGTTAATCTATTTTTTAATATGCCTGCATGAATGTAAGTACACCTGTGTCGTGCAATGCCTACAAAGGTCAGAAGAGGGCACCAGATCCCCTGAATTGGAGTTTCAGACAATTGTTAGCCGCTATGTGGGTGCTGGGAACCAAACCTGGGTCCTCTGCAAGAACAGCCAGTCCTCTTAACTGCTGAACCATCCTTATGCGTCAGTCACAGCAACTAAAACTAAAGGTACACCCACTTCTAATATCTTTTATTCTTTTTCCTTTGTATATTTGTGTAAGCACATATGTGCCTGTGTATGTGCATATGTGAGCATGTGCATGTCTTGTTTTCTGCCTTTGTTTCATACTCCTTGGAGTGCTGCCTACATGGACAGTGAATCTCCATAGAGTGAATTTGGACTGTGAAACTGTAAATGCCAGGGTTAAACCTGAGTTTGGGGGTGAATGCATCTCTGCCTTGGTAGACCGGTTGGTTCCCTTGCTATGTCCTCTTGTCTAGGCCCTGTACAAAGAATTCATCACGTTGAATGTCAGATTTACATAGTCTTATATGAACTTATTCCCAGTGAGCTATAGGTTTTATCTCCTGCTTCCGGTACCATAAAAACAAACTCAAGCTCAGGAGGAACTGATGGCTTCTGAGTAAGAGTTGTTCCCCACATCGTACTTATTTTCTGGGTTTCACATGCTGGGGTTATTTTTTATTTTCCTTGTTTAGCCCTGAGAATTATGTTTCCTTCACAGCTAGAAGAGTTTTAAATATTTTTCTAATGTTTCAAGCAGTATAGGGATGACTTTTATAACATGGATATGATTAACCCCAGCAAAACCATGACTTCTGTCTTATGACTTGGGTACCTGATTTTGGTACTCTGCCCATAAAGATAATGAGTGACTGTGGGTATGTTTGAAAATTAACATATCAAAGCATGAAAGGACTGGGCATCCATCGTCATAGCACATATTGAAGATTGAGAAGAACATGTGACTTGGGGATGGGGGTAAATGAAAATTAGGTATGAAAAGGCAGAATAGTCTGTTAAGAGAAGCTGGAGAAATCATTTTGAATAAAATCATGAGTGGGCCCTGAATCAAGGACACAGTTCCAGAGACAGAGTTCTAGCTAGTTCTAGATATCTTCAGAAACGGGTATCCTCAGGCCCACTCTTAAAAACTAAATTTAAGAGTCAGGCTTTTGTTCAGATAATTGTGATGTTGGCACTGTAATACCACAATGCTGAATTATTAAAGGCCTTTCCCGTGGGAGAGAAACTGTTTTCATCCCCAAGTGGGGCTGAGCTGTTTGAAAGTATGTTGTAGTTCAGGCCCAACATCAGCCCCTCATTTCTTCCTTGAGTCCTGAGGGTATCTTAGAGTCTAGAGCAGGAAGGCCTTAGAGCTCTTCCTTTTAAAGAAGAGGAAACTGAGGCCCAAAGAATCAGTGTGAAAAGCTTGTATGGAGAACAGGGCTAACACCCTTTTCTGTCACAGCAAACAGCCCTCTCACCCATGATAAGAAAACAGAAATGTTACTCAGAAAAGTCAAACTGGACCATTCAGTCTTACCAGCTCCCAAACAAATGCAGATAAATGGCTTATTTTGAAAATGGAGCTATTACTCTAATGAGGAAATGTGATTATACTTTTTCTGCCTCTGAATTTGGACTACACATAGCATTGAGCAGGGACCTGCCCAGGAGCTTTGTGGAAAGAGAGTTTGGCATCCTCAAAGACTTGGGCACCTAGAGAACTAGGCTGGCACGCAGGGAACCTAAGAAGGCAGGGGGTAAAGACTGACTAGCTCAACACAACCTGTTAGGAAAGGCAAGAAGCCATAAAGAGTCTTTTCCCCTCCCATGGAAGCTGAGCAGGATGGTCACAAAGCTTGTCTCCTCCACACCAACCCATGGGCCCTGCCTTGCCTCCGCCTGGCTGTCCCTGGGGGAAACTTTTATGCCTGTGCTATCTGGATGCCAGGTTCAAGATCACTTCCTGCTAAACTTCTTAGTTGGAAGAGACATAATCCAGCCTTTAAAGGAGGTGCAAAAGAGGTCAAGGCACCCCAGGAGAAGCCTAGGCAGCCAGTCTTCTCCACTTTTAAACTCTCTTTTCCTCTCAACCTAGCATTCCTCCTTGGCCTGCTCAGGCTGAAATCAGCAGGACAGCCCAGTGGGTTGAACCCAGGCCCAGATTTCTGCCTCTTGGCACCTGCGAACCCCCAAATACATGCATCCTTGCCCAAAGGCCACACACACTAGTTTAGGTGTGAAATTGGTATGGGCATGCCTAGACCTGGTCACAAACCTTTTGACACCAGAAGACAGGACACATGGTGCACTGTGACTCTTGAGGCTAAATCACAGAAAGGACTTGGCTTTTGCCTGGTTCTGTCTCTTTATCTCCGTATTGCTCTTGCTGTCTCTCTCCCCACTTCCCACTGGAACTCGGTGACCTGTCCTGGTTAGCTTTCCATTGCTGTAATAAAACACTAACCAAAACCAGCTTTAGGAAGAAAGGGTTTGACTTACAGCACAGTTCATGGAGGGAAGTCAAGACAGGAACTCAGAGCAAGGTCCTGGAGGTAGGAGCTAGACCATGGACCATGGGCCATGGAGGAACGCTGCTTACTAGCTTGCTTCTCTAGGCTGTGCTCAGCCCATCCTATATGCCCACAGTGGGCTGAGCCCTCTCACATCACTCAATAATTAAGAAAATGCCCAACAGGTGGGCACTGGACTAGAAGCAATTCCCCAGTTGACATTCCCTCTCCCCAGGTGTGTCAAGTTGACAACTAAAGCTATCCAGCACACCTTCCCTTGAGGAAGCCAAGCAGATCATCCAGAAAAACCACCTACAGTGTCTCTGCCAAATGCCCCAGACAAGGTCTCAACTTGTGGTCATCATCAATCATCAAATAGGTGAAGGAGGAGTCTCTGGAGGCCTCATCCACAGGTTTGGAGACTCCAGTGAGACCCAGATGCCATACGGACTAAACCACCCTTTTTATGCACTTTCTAAATTCTCAGCCAATAGAAACCATGAAACTGAGCCAAAATAAATATTGCCCTTATCCCCTTTACTTTTACACTTTTTTTCTTGGGTATTTTGTCACTGTGATAGAAGGCTAACAACAAAAGGGAAAAATGAACTCCTTCAAATATATAACTTCAAAGAATGTAACTCCTGTGGCTCCTCCAGTCCGGTCAAAAACCAGATCCTTAGATTCTCCCGTTTCAGTGTGTTCTCTGAGGACCAGCAGTTTGAAAACTCAGAACCTCAGGTCCTGTGCAACTAAATCAAAATGTTCATTTTAATAAGGACCGGGGAAAATTGTAGGCACATTAAAATCCCAGAAGCACAATGCAGAAATTCAACCATTTGGAATAAGATATGATCTCTATTCAGAACTACCCATCAAGTAAATATGAGAAAGAGGCAGACTGAGCCAGGTGACCAGAGTCATCAGCTTTGCTTGTTAGGTTGTTTGGCAAAGGGGTGTGTGGCAGAATGCACCAGTGGGCAGATCTGGTTGTCCACCTGAGTGGATTTGGAATAACCTAGGTGACACCCTCCCACCTGGGGTCCCAAGCTGAAAGAGAAAAGGGGGAACAAGGAGTACCAGCATAGTCTCCTTCCCTCTCTCTCCCCTTCCCCTCCCCCCTCAAGGGAAAAGCTTCCTTGAGATCCCAAGGACTCCAAGGGCCTGTCTCCCTTAGCTGTAAACTGGGGCTGGAGGAATCCATTAAAAGAACATAAAGCAAGCTCTCCCTTCATATAACAATAGTGCTGTAATGGGCACTATGACATAGACTTAGATTAAAAGAGATATTTGCGTGTCCTGAATGTGACTCAACTGTAATTAGACTGGGAGGGAAAAGAAAGGAGCCAAGTCCAGGACTCGGGGACTCCAGGGCATGCAGTAAGGGCCACCTTCACTCCTTCCCAAATCTGGGAAGGTGGCCGTGTAGGAGGAGAAACGGAGGGCGGGCGGGGCGCGGGGTCCTCCGCTGGCTCCAAGTCTCCACTCAGAGATAATGACTCCTGGGGATCCGCACGGGCTCCGCGCTCCTCCCCTGCCCAGAGCCACGGACCTCCGCGGTCCGGCGGTCCCCATCTCAGCGCCCGGCGCTCTCCCCCACACCCACGCCGTCAACAACGCGAGGTGTAGGGTTGCTGGGGGTGTTCAGGCTGTCTGAATGACAATGACGGCCCGGAGCACAAAACAAACAACCGCACCCTCTGCGGCGCCAGGGCGCAGGGACTAGAGGAAGGTAGCCGTGTTGGGCTCCGTGCGCGCGGGACTGGAACTGGACGCCAGGGACACTGACTCGCCTTTGCAAGAACGGCTCGCCAAGTGGCCAAGATGTCAAAGCCGTCTCCGAATTTGTTTTTTTTTTTTTTTTTTAATTCATTGATTGGCCAAGACAAGATCTCACTCTAGCCCAGGCTGGCCTGAAACGGTTCAAGATTGACCTGGAATTTGTAGCCCATCCTCTTCCTCACCCTGGGATTACCATGCCTAATTTATAGACTTGTTTTATATTGTTACTGCTTGCCCTGTGGCCAGCTTTTTCATGACAGCTTGGGCACTTGCTCCCTGTCTCCTGGGCCTTCCTAACTTGGAAGTGTCTCCTAGAAAGTTGCAGGGTGGTGGGTGCCTCCAAGGGCTGATCCTCTGAAAATGGTACCCAGTGATGTTTTAGGACTCAGCCTCTGAAACCAGCTGTCCACTTGAGAATCCACCGGAGACCTGCCTGTTCCTTGAGCCTTGGTTTCTGGTCCCATATGTGGAGCTCCACAGCGACCAAGCACTGACTACACTATCACAACTGGGTATTAAAGAACAAAGTTGGCAAAGAGAAAAAGAACAGGTTATTTTCCAAGAAGTATCTGTTTCAATGCAAAATTCAAGGTGTGGGGCAGTCGAGATGGTGGAGGGCTTCGTTTTCTGCTGTTTTGTTGGAAAAGAAAAGGTTTATTTCATCTTATGTAGGGACAGTTCGTCACTGCGGAAGCCAAGACAGGAACTTCAGCAGGACAGGAACTTGGGGGCCCGGAGCTGAAGCACTGACAGTGGAGGAATGCTGCCTACTGCCTTGCTCGGTGCTCAGCCTGCTTTCTCTCTTTCTTTTTTCTTTTATTTATTTTATATGTATGAGTGTCGTGCCCAAATGTAAGTGCTCATGGAGGTCAGAAGAGAGTTTCGGATCCCCTGGACCTGGAGTTATAGACAGTTGTTTGCTAACACGTGGGTGCTGGAAATCGAACCCAGGCCCTCTGCAAGAGCAGCCAGCCATCTCTCCAGTCCCAAAATGCAAATTTTATACAAAAAATTTTGCTAGAACTTACCACTCTACATTTTTAAATCCCAGTCACCCAGTGAGTCTGTGAACCCCTACATCTTCTCATTCCTTCTGCTCCCCTTATTTCACTGCAGAATTTTTTGCCTGTTGGTTAGAACATTCCCAGCAAACTGTGGAGTAAGCAGATCCCTTCCTGAAGAGGAAAATGGAAGATGGGCCTTGAGAACTCCCACCACCTGAGGAGCTCCCACGAGCCTGTATGCTACCGGCCCTCCTTTACTCTCAACACTCCAGACAGGGACTTGAACAAAGCCTCACCCTTCCCTAGTTAGTAGGGTTAGAGTGTCCATTACTCTCTCTCTGTTGAGAAATGGGTTGCTAAGGAAACAAACAAAAATACAGAGATACTGTATCTCCAGCAGCACTTGACTCCGTGAAAAGGTGACAATTAACCCATTTAATCTGTGAGCAAGCAGCTGACACAAAACCCAGGCACTATTTCTGGCTCAGTCTGGATGCTTTCCTTACAGTCAAGAAAAGACTGCAGAAGCAGAACTGAAGCCGCTGTTTAAGAATCTCTACTAGAAAATAACATGAAGTCGGTGATTCTTAACATAGTTTACTCTATCATACACAGCTGAAAACAGCACCTTCCACTCCAGCCTTCCATCAGAAAATAGTGATACCCCCCGCCATAAGTATCTTTACCACTTGTTTTTATTGTACAGTGGATAAAACACAGCAAACCTACAAAAATGTAGGTAAAATGTAAGTGCAAAACTTATAAATCGAATACCAAGGGAGCGTCCATCCAGGTGAGGACACCCCAGAAACTCACAGCCACCTTGCGATTGAATCATCTCTCCTTTTTTAATCCTAAGGACAACCCTGGCCTTTATGCTTTTTTGGTTCATCATTCAATATGATAGTTGAATTCTGTTGTCTTTAACCAATGAAATCGTTCTGGATGTGTGCTGTTGTGTCTAATTCTGCTTCGCACCTGGCACTGGTGTAAATCTGTTGGCAGAATGTTTGCCTAGCATGCACGGGTTCCATCCTCACACCTCATAGCTCAGACCCAGTGGTACCCCGGCCCCAAACCTCCCAGTGTTCCCAGTTTCCCTCAAAAGGAAAAGCTAAAGCTCTTCTCTAGCCTGACTTCTTTGATCTAATCACTGGGCCATATCCATTCCCAATACATGATGCTTCAAGGGCATCCAGCTCCGGGGCTTGCTCTAGCTGTTGATGTCAGTAGGCCACTGGGGCAGGCCTTTGAAGATTATACCTAATCCCATGCCCCATTCTCTTTCTGCTTCCTCTCCACCATGAAGTGAGCAGTCTCTGCCACATACTCCCACCACCAATATGATGTGCCTCACCACAGGCCTAGAATCAAGGAGTCGAAACTGTGGCCTGAAATCTCTGAAGCCATTGCCAGACCTAATCCTCCCTCCCTTTAGAGTCAGATGACCTACATATGCAATCTTCCTTATCAAAACTGCCATTGCCCACTGGTGTACACCTGTTTCCAGTGCCCCACACCCTCTATCACCTACTACAGCATGATGTACAGCTTAATCATGTGAGACATCTTTTTGTATTACCTCCACCCATAAAAGCTCCCTAAGAGAAGAATCAAGGTGACCTGAACACAGGCCAGAAGGAGCCGTGAAGACTTCAGAAGCTCACGGTGTAGGTAGTAGATATACAGACAGAGAAAGAAGTTCATGTGAAACAAGTGCCTGGTTGCAAGTAAATGAGTACTGACCGTTCTTAATGTTTAGTCTGCCCCTTCATTAAGGTGGAAAAGCAGTGCTGTGAATTTAAATGAATAGTCTATAAGTCAACCACTTGGAAGCCACTTAGAGCCACTTGGAAGGAAGGCATTGAATAGAGGGAATGTCACGGTATCACAAGCTGACACCCCAAAAGGAACGATCCTGTGTCTAGGAGACCAAGAGAAACCTAGATCCCCAGCCAAACAGAAGCCCTGGCTCTAGCTTCTAAGCTGCACAGTTTGTTTTCTCTAGGCCTGTCTCTTCTGTGTATTTTAACAAGCACAACTTCATCACTGCCTTCTCTGGCAGTTTGCAGATACCAGAGAAAGTGAGAGAAAGGAAAGGCTGAGGACGATTTTAAAGCTTTGGATAAATAATTTAACAGTTGTGTTAAATTTTACATTTTACAACCTTTCTACCACCCCTGCCCCTTAATCTCTCCAAAGTACTGGGACTTGGGAACGTGGAATGTATACCCAGCTTGACTTGGCTAAAAATTTGTTTCCCTATGATCCCCCACCTTACCCCAAGCATGCATCAGACCCTCTGAGCACAGATCCACTCCACTTCTACTCCAGAAAGCCCCTCCCTCCCAGAAGGGAACCCAAGAGAGAGCAGAAGCCACAGGAGTCCTGTCAGAGGACACTGAAGATCAGGTGTTCTGGCATAATTTTGTTAAGTAAACTGGCCCTGCTCAAAACAAGCGCCGTCCCCAGCTGGCTTTTAAATGAGCCATCCTATGCTAATGCCTCCAGCAGCGTCAGACTGTCTGGGAGGAGGTGGCCAGGGAAACAGGCTTGGTTATCAGGATAATTTATCTACAGGGTACCAAATACCAGCTTGTGTCTGACTGCTCTATCTCTGTCTATGTGGTAGCCCATCCCTAGCCTGCCAGTGAGACTAATATGTGACAGTGGCCACTGGGGACATCATAATGGACTGTACTCCAGCAACAGCCTAAACCCTGGCTCTGCCTACAGTACATGAAGCTTTTCCTCTGGGGCTTTAGTTAGTTGTTTAGTTTAGTTTAGTTTAGTTTAGTTTAGTTTAGTTTAGTTTAGTTTAGAGAAAGCATCTTGAAACTGTGGTGTTGCACATCTGTAGTCCCAACACTCCAGGGAGACAGAGGCAGGAGAATCACTGCAAGTTCTAGCCCAGCCTGATCTACAACCAAGTTTCCAGGGCTTCATAGGGAGAACCTGTTTCTAAAAGGAATGATCAGTCTTCTATGTAGTCTAAGCTGGCCTTGAACTCTGGAGAGATGGCTCAAAGGTCGAAGGGTGCTTCCTGCTCTTGCAGAGGGCAGAGGTTCTGGGTTCCACTTCCAGCACTCACATGGTAACTAATAACTATCTGTAACTCCAGCTCCAGGTGATCTGACACCCTCTTCTGGTTTCCAAGGGCACCAGGCACTCGTGTGGTGCACATACACACAAGTAGGCAAACACTCAGACACACAAAATAAAAATAAATAAATCTTGGGCCTGGAGAAATGGCTCAGCCGTTAAATTGTTGTCCTTGCAGAGGATCTGAGTTTGAATCCCAGCACCACATGGCAACTAACAACTGTCTGTAACTCCAGCTCCAGGGGCGCTGACGCCCTCTTCTGACTTCTGCAGGCATTAGAAGACACGGGTACACCTTCCTATATGCAAGCAGTACACTCATATAAATAAAATAAAATTAATAAAAATATTAATAAATTAGTCCTTTTTTTAATTTTAAAAATTAAACCCCCAGAGCCAACAAGAAAGTTCATCAGGTAAAGATGTTTGCCCTAGGTCTGGAGCATATGGACAAGGCCCTGGGTTTCATCCCCAGCACAATTTAAAAAATGTCCCTACTATAGTAGAGAGAAAGAGGAGAGAGAGAGAAAGAGAAAGAGCTAGTTAATTCAGAGATACTCTTACAGTCTCTCTGCACACAGGCAGGTGTTGACATTGGCAAAGAATAATAATACTAAATATCCATTTACAATAGTATGTATGTTGCTAACCCCAAGGGAAGCAGGAGGGGTGGATTCATGGCTGGAAGCATGTTGTGCAGGGCTCATCCTCACAGGCTCACGTTAGGGAAAGTGGTAAACAAGTTACCCATCCCTCTGAGCTTCAACTGCCCAGTCCCTGGAACAGAGACAGTGGGGCATCTCAAAGGACATCATCTGCATCATAAAAGTCCACCAGGAGCAATACACCAGACGCTAACACTAGCCCAGAGAGTGGCTGTCTGATCGTCAAGGTCAGGCAGTGTGTCTGAACTTCAGCTCTGGGGCTCTAGGGACCACCGCCAGAATGGTTCTGATAGCTCGCCAAGTTGTTGAGACCTGCTCAGCTGCACCCTGGGAGCGCTGAGGCACATCTGCAAACCCAGCACTGAGGGAGGGAAGGCAGAAGGATGGCAGAAGGATCCCTTGTTCGAGCCTAGCCCTTGTGATTCTGCAGTTCCTTGATGGCAGGTGCTTATCCAGAGCTCCTCCCTGGTCCTCAGTGCCGGGCAGGCACACCACAGGGAACCACTTCCTGCAGCATCGCTCCCTGGGTAGCGCTGTGGAGTTGATCTGGGTGTCTCTGGACGGACACACACACACACACACAGACACACACACCAGATTAAGAGTTTATTTTTCCAGGCTTGACGGTGGCCCAGCTCTATCAGCGGCCGGCGCCGGAATGTTAATTGAAGTGGAGTTGAGAGCTGATGCAGATAAGCGTCGCCTAGCAGTGCCCGCTCCCCCTCCCCATCCTCCCTGGTAACCTCCAATCCCCTGCTCAAGGAATCTGCGTCTCACCAACTGCGATGAGTTCCTTTTTCAAGCTCAAGGTGTGAATGGAGAAGGAGGACTCAGGTACCTAGTGAACTCTGCAAGGCTGGGAAGCCAGCTATAGGAGGTGAAACTGAGTCCCCCAGCCAGGTGATAAATTATGAGCAGATCATAAATTAATGATAGATGTTAGAAGACAGATAGATGATAGATACATAAACAGGTAGATGATTTATACGTAAATAAATAGATGATTGATAGATTGATGATAAATTATTGAGAGATAGATATAGATAGATGATTGATAGATAGGTGATAGATAGATGATTGATAGATAGATCCATTTATCCATCCATCCATCCAACCATCATACATACATAAATACATTTATTTTTCAGTGTTGAAGATTGAGCCCAGTGCCTTATATTTTTGAAAACAATTTATAATTAATTTAAACAATGTTTTTAAAACAATAAAAGAAATTCTTTACCCCACCTTTGCCCCTTTCTACCCCCAAATTTCACAGGGATTTTCAGAGGTTCACAGAAAACATCCCAGAAATTGACTACAGGCAAACCATTGAAATGGTCTCAGCACAACCATTCGCTGCTAGTAATGATGATGATGACAGTGACGATGATGTGAAATCCCCTGTCACACTACATACTTGAATACACTAGTACGCAAATAACAAAACCTGCAAATACTGGAAGAAAACACCTAATCTTGATGTGTGTGAAGGTTTCCTCACCATGACTCAAATCCAAAGGCAGTAAAGGAAAAAACTACAGAATATAGTTTAAAATAGAAAGTTCTAGTGTGGTGGTGGGGGAGATATTTTCAACAAAGGGCACAAAGAGCCAGAATCAGTGCTACAGCAAATGCTTTAAAATGATTAAATAATGAAGAATGCCATCTAGACCTGTGCATACATTCAAGTGTATTTCCATGTTTTCTGTCCGTGACTATTATATCTGTATATAAATAGATACATAACATGTACATACCCCTCAAATATATTAAAAGACGTTGAATTCACTGATGTCTTTTCTTACCTATGAGATTACTAAGAATTTGGAGGAAAGACAATGCACTCTGTCGTCCCACTGTATGGAAGGCAGGCTCCCCCCACACACAAGGTACTAGTAAGACCCCATATGATGGTTCTGGGGAAGAAAGAAAATAAAAATCATGTGTTTCCTTTTTGGGCCCTTAATTCTAGGAATATACACTGAAGATATGCCTCTAACTATGCAAAGGCAATGTGAATCTTCAATGTTGTTTGTGATTTTGAAATACTGAAAGATTCTAAGTGTTCACTCACAGGAATGCATCGAGATAAACTCCAATCCAGTCATACAATGGAAGACTATGTGGCATGGAAAAGAATAAGGGAGCTGTCTGTGAACCAGTGCAATGATTTCCAGGATATATTGTTAGGTGAACGCAGCATATTGCAGAAGGGTATTTGCAGGAACGGAGGGGTGCTGGGGCAGTCTATGTCCTGGGGAGGCCTATGTTAGTCACCGGGCTTCAGCTCAGAGCAACTGCAGGAAGGCAAGCCTGCTGTGTGGCAGCAGGTGGTCAGCAAGGCTGAACGCATAGTAACCATTCCCACATGGGAAACTCAGGTGATGAAAATGTCATTATAATTTAACACATTAGTCTCCATTGACAGAACTTAGACATGGTAACAACATGTCACCACAGAATATTATGTGTCCTCCTCCCAACTGACCTCGATACTCTTGGAAACTCTTAGAATTTGTGCTAGTCATCCTTGTGCTCTGGGTGCCTGGCAAAGGCCTGTAATCCCAGGATTCTGGGAGGAGAAAGAGGCAAAAAGAATGGTAAATTTGAGGTCAGTCTGGGCTATAGAGTGAGGCATCCATCTCAAAGGAAAAAAAATCCTTGCATACACACAGTGACCATGTGTCCTGTTTGCCTAAGAATGCCATGGGCTATGTCTAACAGCTCATATGGCTAGTGTTTCTTTTCTCTTAAAAAATGTCCCAGTCTATATGTCAGATTAATGGCCTTTTCCGTGTGTAACAGGCACTCAAGAAGTATCTACCGAATTATGAACAGAATAAGTTTTAATGTACTGAAGTGAGCATTTCACGGAAATTTAATTAAGCTCTGCGAACTTTTAAGAACAAGTACAGTAAGATGTAATGAGTATGGGCTGGAGAGATGGTTCAGCAGTTAAGAGCACTGACTGTTCTTCCAGAGGACCTGGGTTCGATTCCCACACCCACATGGCAGCTAACAACCATCTGTAACTCCAGTTTGGGGGAAATCTGACACCCTCTTCTGACCTTTGCAGGCATTGCACGACATGGGTGCACTTACATGCATGCAGGCAATACACCCATACACATAAAATAAAAATACTAAATATGATTTTTTAAAGATGTACTGAGGGACAAAGGAGGAGGAAATATAAGAGATGGTCATGAAGCAAAGAGCCCATGTTGGAAACAAGGACACTCATGAGGCCCAAACATGTTTATAGCCTTTCTTTCTCCTGGTTTCTCCTTTATTTGCTTTCCACATCTCACAGGGTATTTTGAGACGTGAGGTGTAAATGTGCATTAAAAGGTAAAAGAGGAAACCACACAAAATCATCCAGGTCTGCTTCCCAAATTGGTTCCAGATATTTTTCAAGTCTTTATTCTGGAAGTAACTACAGTGGAAGCAGGGTCTAAGGAGATGAGGTAAAGGAGAGGTAGAAACGCATTGATGACAGAAGACAGTCTTGTCTTGGTGATGTGGGTTTTGTAGAAAGGACAAGGAGTGAGGGAACCTGATCTTCCTCATGATCTAACTCACTTTAAGCAAAGCAGAGACTGGTGGGAAAGGCACAGACATTACTGTAGCCAGAATCTTCTGTGCTCTGACGCATCACTGCTGCACATGTAGCCATCAAGAAGCGTGACCCTGACACAAAACACCCCTTTGCTAGCACAACTATCAAGGTCTTGGCAAGAAGGTAAAGCTATCATAAGCTACTTTGCCATGTAAAAGAGAGGGAAAAATGGAAAATATGCATGCATTTGTTCGAGTGTTTAACAATACCAAAAGCATGGAAAGGCTACATTAATGAACTTGAGAATGTGTACTAACCACAGAGAATGGGAAAAGGAACAGGACTGGAAGAGGTAGAAACAGAATGACTTCTCTTCAAGTTCATCTTGGTGCACAATTTTGGCTTTAGAATCACTTTAACATTTCACACACTAAAAACAAACATGTTGTCATGATATTAGGAGATGGGCCCCAGCAAAAGGTACCACACCTAGCAATGCAGGGTGCCCCATCAATTCGGTCTCCCCACATTGGAGAGTGCTCTCAGGGTATCCTAAGGATTATCACCAGCCACAGCAGGCACATGCCTTTATTCAACAACATTTACTGTATGCCAATTTCCAGCCTACACACACCCTGAGGACAGAGCTACGAGAACAGACCCGTGGCCCATGTCCAGTCTAGTCCAAACAGGATCCTACATAGAGGTTTGCTATTAGCCCAGGCCTACCCACATGAGCCAGACTTCAGTAGAAAGACCACTTAGCATACTCTAGGCTCTGGATTCAATCCCCTGGGATGGAGGGGAAAGAGTGAGGGAGGGGGGAGAGAAGAAGGAAAAAAGAAAGTGAAGATGTCTGAGCAAAATAGAATTGAAAAGGACTTTTGTTACTCATGGGTGAGAACATCTTCAGTAACTGTTATGTGCAAATTCCATGATTTTGTGAAGTAATACACTCCATGAGACTTATTTAAAACTCTTCTATAGGTACAGTGGCATGCAACTCTTGTCCCAATTACTCTAGGAGACTGAGGCAGGAGGGTTTCCTTGAGTCCAGAAATTCATGGCCTAAGGAAAGGAGGAAGGGAGGGAGAGAGGAAGGGAGGGAGGGAGGGAGGGAGGGAGGGAGGGAGGGAGGGAGGGACGGAGGGACGGAGGGACGGAGGGAGGGAGGAAGAGGAAAAGTTTAGAGGTCTATTACTGTTTTGGCGGGCGCTGTTTAGGTGCATGCTGCCAGTAAGAATCAGGGCCACCTCTGCAGTCACCTTGACCCCTTCCTTTCTCCCATCTCTACTGACTGGGAAAAGAATTTGGAAGCATGCCCCACAGAGAATAAAGATTATGTGATTTTATATAAATATATATAATTGTTGCACAATTATTTGTCATCAGAAAGATCAAATTTGCTGCAATTTTGCATGAAGTTTGTGTGTGTGTGTGTGTGTGTGTGTGTGTGTGTGTGTGTGTGTATGTTGAATTTTCATGCTCTTGGTCTCAGGAAGATAGCTCATTGGGTAACAAGCTTAAAGACTTCAGTTCAGTCCCTGGTGGAAAGAACTGGTACGGGCAAGTTATCCTCTGGAGGCATGCAACAAGCCCCACCCCCCACACACACCACAAAAACGTGTTTAATTTTTTTTTTAATTTTGTGCCTTCTAGATGGAGAGGAACAGTGAGTTCAGTTTATCTGGATTTCAGGAGGAAAAGAAAAATCTAAACTGCTCTTGTAACTTTGAGTTCAAATAAGGTATAAGAAATATTTGATCCCAGGGCTGGAGAGATGGGTCAGGGGTTAAGAGCACTGGCTGCTCTTGCAAGCACCTGGGTTTGAGTCTCAGCACCCACATGGTGGCTAATAACCATCTGTAACTCCAGTTCCTGGGGATCAGATTCACTCTTCTGATGTCTGTGGACACTGCCCAATAGGATGCACCTGACTACATGTAGGTAATATACTCACACACATAAAATAAAAGTAATAAAATATTTTCAAAAAGAAACATTTGATCTGAAATTCTCAGTCTCTGAGACCCTATTTTCCTTTCAAATTATTTTTTAAAAATCCTTCCAATTTGCGTTGCAGCTGCAATACACATCGCTTCTCTTGATCTTAGCACGAGTCATGGCAGCGGTGGGTACTAGTGGATTGTTACACATATCTCCCTCTAAATTCTTTCCGATTGTCCTATGACGAGGCACCCCCCGAAAGCTGTGCTGCACAGTCGGGTCCCTAATTTGTCCTCTCTGAGTTCCTAACCACTGTGCACAGTACTTCCTATATTTGGAACCGGCGGTGTCCATGCAGCCGTTCTGGAGATCTAAGACTGGGCAAAACTTCGCAACCAGGCCACCTTGATGCACACTGGCTCAAGACAATCAGCTTTGTGAAAAAGAGAGAGAAGAAACCATGAGACCAGGAAAGACGGACCTAGCCTGTAATCCTCTCCCTGGGTGGAAGAGGTTTCCTCTGTCGCAACCACTCCAAGGTGACCGGGACTCCCCCAGATACAAAATCTTGGCCTCCGTTTTCCTTCCTTATAGAGACGACTCAGAAGAACAGCTCAACGCGTCTGGCGGGCCACGGCTGAGGGCCAGGGCTCAGTCGCCTTGATGTCCTGGGAGGAGCCCCAGACCTGCAGTGGGTGAGACCCAGAGAGCGCCTCACACCCCACATTCCGCAGACCTCTTTTCCTCTCTCTCTCCTCTTTTTCTGTTTTCCTCTGCCTTTAAGAGTGAAGATGAGATGGACCGGATCGGATTGCACTGAAAAGACCCCATCCAGCCCCGTCCGTCAGTCCGTCCTCCTGTGTCCTCTGGGAATGACCCGGAAGATGCAGTATAGACAGACTCCGAAGTCTCCTTAACAAAGATCCAGGCGGCGCGCAGCACATTGGCGTCAAGTTTTCTTGGCCTTTGAGAACTGTCAGTAGGAACCAAACCACCCCAAAAGGTAACAGGAGATGGGGACAAATTAGAAGGGCGCTGAAAGCCAGCGCTTGGTGGGACGGTGCACGTGGTGTTTACGAGAACCAATGGAGGACCGCAATCTTGTCATCCGGTCCTGGCCCCCCAGCCCGCAGAGATGGTCCAAGGAAGGCGCCTTCCTGGACGTTTTTGCTTGTGCGTCCCCGAGTCTGGATCTGCTTCCTAGGCCTACCGCCCGGGAAGGGAAAGTTCAGGGCGCTGATCCCGGTGAGGGTCGGAGACTTGTCGGCTCCTCCCCCTTAGCCTCCCAAATGCTGCCTCCGGTCACCTCCACCCGCTTCTCGGTCCAAGACATCTTGCAGCTGGAACGTGGGCAGAGCGATACCAAGACTTCGTCACAATGGGGGTTGTATAAGAACCTGGAAAACTCTCAGTTCTTAAGAGTGGAACAGCCGTCCAGGGGGTCAGAGAATAACCACGTCGATATTGGAGGCTGTGGAGACCAAGCACAAAATGACGGATCAGACTCCCGGGCTCCCTGGGACATCCTAATGGAAATGGACGCAGAAGGAGCGGGGGAGCCACGTGAGTATGCGTTCAGGTCTATGTTTCTACGAGGCGTTATTGAAAGGGGGGGTCCACGTTAGTGGAGACAATGCAACTTGGGAGGGGCACCCTTTCTGCCCTCATTTTAGGAGTCCAAAAGACAGGCCTCCTAGTAAATACATCTACCTCCTCCGGACTCCCACGGTGCTTCAAGAGCCCTAAGGAAAGTAAAGCCCTGAATCTTAAGGATTTTCCCTTCCCACAACCCCTTCTGGTAACCACAAAGGCATTACGCCATTAGACCCATAGCTTCATTTTCTCAACCAAAATCCTTAGCTGTGCTCCATTATGACCACCTACATAAAACCTCCACAACACAGAGAGAGACAGAGAGAGAGAGAGAGAGAGAGAGAGAGAGAGAGAGAGAGAGAGAAGAGCGATGTCGTCATCTAAACCTCCCTCCAGCTCTGTGGTCAGTCTTGGCCCAGTGGTCAGTCTTGACCCAGTCCTTTCCTAGGGTCTGTTGAGTGACCTGGCAAGCCCCCATTTCTCCAAAGCGGAAATACAAGCGGAGGAACAAGAACCTGCTTCCAAGAACCTGAGGGCATTTTAGAGCTTCCGTCCTAGGTAGGGACTCCCTCAGAATCCTGGAACCTGGTCCCGGAGCTGAAACGGTGTGGGCAGGCAGAAAGGCCCAGGCACCTGTCTCTAGCTGGAAGGAAGGAAAAGAACCTGTAGGGGAGTTTTTGTGGCATCGGCTTCTGCAGCCCCAGAGGCTTAGTCAGGAAAGCCCAGCCAT
This sequence comes from Eospalax fontanierii, assembly GCA_035773235.1. Classification (NCBI taxonomy): domain Eukaryota; kingdom Metazoa; phylum Chordata; class Mammalia; order Rodentia; family Spalacidae; genus Eospalax; species Eospalax fontanierii. The sequence goes on along the minus strand of CM069542.1, from coordinate 51,608,496 downwards.
TCCAAAGAATGCCAAAACCACCTCTTGCTCAAGTCCCTGTGTGGGTCTGCAGCCGGGGTAGAGTAACCTTAGAGAACCAGGATCCTCCTTGGCCTATGTGCGCCACCTCACCTCCACTCAAGCAAAATCTAACCAAATAAAAACGCTCCTTCAAAGCTATTCACTGACCTGCAAGCTCTTTATCGATTGTCCCCCAAAAGTAAAGTCTGGAGAGTATTATTTCTTTTTGTTAAAGAAATGTGTGGATTTTCTGCGGTGGAGTCTAAATATTAAACTCCTTTATTGCCAGTCACCTAACTTTCGGTTAATTTCACTTTACTTCAGAAAACATTGCCTTCTCCTTTCCCCTGCCCCAGTCACAAGCACACGTGGTGTACCACTGACCGGAAAACCCTGGTGGCATTTCTTCTACCACTGTGATGGTCTCAAGGTCCAGCCCTAGCTCAGTCCTGAGCTATCCATAAGGGAAAGGGTGAGTCTGGTGAGCCGCACCGGACTGGACCCTGCCATCTTGCCTTTTAGAATGCGGGAGGGCGGCGGTCGCCCCTGCCCAGATTGTGACTAGGCAAGGCACAGGGTAGAAAAACGTAAGGGTGGCCAAGGGAGTATGTGTAGACAGCGACTTTAAAAAATGGTTTTGTTTGGTTTGGGGTTTGGGGTTTCCAGACAGCCTCTCTGGCTAGTCAGTGACTTTTAACTTTTAAATGAAGTCTTGAATGCTCCATAGTTGCTGATTTAATAAGTAAACAGTTGCGGGTTTTCTCTTTTCGATGTCCTCCGTTTCCCTAGGTGCATATAACCCTGGAAGATGTTTTTCTATCTTAACTCTAAGTGCCAAACAGACAAATCCTTCAGGTGACTGTGCCAGGGCAGCCGGGGATTGAGTCCGACCCCGGCTCCGACCTGCACAGCTGTGATGAAGCTGTCCCGCCAGCAGGCACTCACTCTGTGCCCCTGGATTTACCCCCTCTGATCAGCTGAATTTCTCTTGTCCTCGGTTTCCATACAACTAATCGCTTTCTTTACCTACCCTGACTGGGGACAAAACAGCACTGAAGCCAAGACCTGGAGAGGAGGAAAGTAGGAGGTGCTTTACGCACAGTCCTGAGTCACGCTAGGGCAATAAAGACTTAAAGGTGATCACAAGGCCACTGACTTGTTCCAAAAGACCCCAAAGAAGAACTAACTGGTTTTATAAAAGCCAAAATGTGGCTCTCAACTTTGCATATCCCTCAAAGGAAGTATCCATTTCCAAGCCGAAAGTTGGGATCAGAAATATTTTTTTCCCCTTTTTTTTTTTTTTAATAAATTTGGAGTGCAGAGCGTCACTGGTGCGGGGCGGGTACTTCAAGACCCAGCCCAGCCCGAGGCTGATAGACCCGCGCACACTCACACTTGATCTTCACAGTGTCTTGCCCCTAAGTGCACACCGCCAGACAAAATTAAGGAAGACAATGACCAGAATCACCAGACTTTACTTCTGGGGAAACGGCGTGTACACAGGTCATTTACGAATACTAGAATTTGCTTATGGCCTGGCGAGTGCAAAAGCGTCAGCGTTTGGAGGGGAAAAGCGCATTCAGACTGGCCTGGGGGAGAGGGATGGGAGATCCGGGAGGAGGAGAAAGCCGTCACGGACAGAGGTGTCCGGAGCAAACAATCTGAGCCTGAGGCTGGGTGCCGATGGCTGGCGGCTGACGGTGTCCCCTCCCTGTGCTTTTAGAGACCCGCCTGGGCGCAGCGACGCCCCCGCTGGAGCGCGGCGCGGGCAACGGCAGCACCTGCGCGCGCGGACGCGTCTCGCTGCAGGCCAGGCCGCGGCCGCGGAGGAAGCCCCGCGTGCTGTTCTCGCAGGCGCAGGTGCTGGCCCTGGAGCGGCGCTTCAAGCAGCAGCGGTACCTGTCGGCTCCTGAGCGGGAGCATCTGGCCGGCGCGCTGCAGCTGACGTCCACGCAGGTCAAGATCTGGTTCCAGAACCGGCGCTACAAGTGCAAGAGACAGCGCCAGGACAGGACCCTGGAGCTGGCCGGCCACCCGCTAGCTCCGCGCCGGGTGGCCGTGCCGGTGCTCGTGCGGGACGGCAAGCCCTGCCTGGGCTCCGACGCTCCCGCTCTCCCGGGCCCCTTCGCCGCGGCCACCGCGCCCTTTTCCTGCTTCGGCGGCTACGCGGGCGCTGCCTATGGCTCCGGCTATGCGGGCGGCTACACCGGCGCTGGTCCCGCGCCCCTGGCGCCCCTGGCCAGCTCCGGTTTCAGCCCCGGCGGCCCCGGCACCACCTTGCTGGGCCATCTACCCGCCACGCTGCAGGGGGTGAGGGCCTGGTGAGGAGTCTGGGTTGGCTACAACCTTTGGGGGCCTGGTGCTGGGTCCTCCGTTGCCGGGGAGTTGAGCTGAAAAGTGGCCACCCAATGCTCTTCTCTTCTTGAGCTCCCGCCTGAACAGTCCTGGAGGAGTGGCCGGGCTGCAGGCCCTGAGAACATTCCGGGAGACAAAACGTCAGACTGTGACCAACCAGAAGCAGCATGGAGAGAAGAGAAAAAGGGCCGTGGATGACGGAGTCTAAGGGCCCCACAGGTGACTCTGCTTCAGGCACCGCTGTTGATACTGAGTGGCTCCTTAAAGCCCCAAGGCCAGGACATGCAGGCCTTGGTCCTCCCTCCATTAAAGAAACTGGGTGTGAAGAAAAGTTGAGAAAAGCAGAACCCTGTGAGAGCCGGAAAAGGAGGACCTTGGGGGTGCCAGAACATGCCCTTGGCTTTGAGCCACTGGGTCCGGTAGGTTGAGAAAAGCACTTTCCCTGGCCACAATCCTGCTGCAGTCGGAGGCCTCTCCATTCAGGATACCTTCTTATACACAACCGCATTTATGTAAGGCACGCAGCTAAATTTATTTCGTGTTTCCATTGAGTGTTACAGGCCACTAGGTCCTGCAAAATTCAGCAGGCAAGGTGGTATACACCTGTAATCCTGGGGAGGCCTACGTCGGATCAGAAATGTGAGTCCAACCGGGGCTACATATGGAGACCCTGTCTCCAAAGTAAATAAAATAGTTCTAGGGAGAGAAAACTGATTCCTCCCTGGAAGTTATGTGATGTTTCTGCTGACACTCGCTCCTCTTTGGAGGTTTTCTTGTGAAATGAGTAATCAGTTTCTAAAGTTCCCATCAGGAAAAGTCTCCCTCTTCACCCCCATAAACCTAAAAAGATAGAAGTTTAGCTTTAGGATCTCTAAAATCAAGAAAACTTGAAATACCTCCAACCCCCAATCTTCAGGAGTATCTGAAGACTGAAAATAAACTCAATCTATCAATGAGAGTGTAGGAAATTATCTTTGTTAGGACAAATACAGCAGGAAATTGAAAAGAAAATGTGGCGTTTGGTTTCCTTGGATTACATTTGTAAACAATGAAAACTGATTCTTTAAACATCCCCTAGCTGACACCAAATATTATATTCTATTATTGACCAGATTTTCATGTTTAATTAAAATAGACTTCCCTGGGTTTTCTGCTGTCTGCATACTCCTAAGGGATTTTTCTGGTGAGATGGACAAACAGCTCAGTTTTCTCTGAGGGATGCTTTTCTCTGACTTCTATCCCTTAAGTGTCAAATGAATGCTTAAGCTAAAGGAAACAGAAGTAGTCACTCAATTTTTATACACTATCATTTCTTCTTTTTATACTTATTTATTTGTGGAGGGGTACTTGTGGGGAAACCAGAGGACAACTCCAGGGAGTTGGCTCTCTCCCTCTACCTATGTGGGGCCTGAGAGTTGAACTCGGGACCTTAGGCTTGGCAGCAAGTGCTTCTACTGATGGAACTATCTCACTGGACCTGTATCACTTTCTTGTATTTTCCTTCCTTTTGTTTTCTTCGCCTCTTCCCTGTTTATCCATTTTTCACTGCTAATAAAAGTATATTTAGAAACACATCACAGTGTCCTCAATTCATGATATATCGCTAGATTAAAGTGCAGCATGATGTCTGGAGATCTAGTTCAGTTAATAGAGGGCATGCATAGAGATTCCCTAGGTTAGATTCCCATCACTGCATAAACTGGGCATGGTGGTACAGGCTTGTCATTCTGGCACTCTGGAGGTGGAGATGGAGGCAGAGGCAGAGGCGGGAGGATCAGAAGTTCTAAGCCATGCTTGGTGATGTAGCAGTGCAAGGTCAGCCCAGCCTACAGAAGACCCTGACTAAAGAATAAATGTATACTGGAACTCACAATAGGAGGCACCTCAACCGTGCGAAGCAAAACCAGAGACTATAGCTAAGATCTCCACTCTGTGAGGATGGCCAAAAGGTGTTCCCTTTCTCCTTCTTCACTTTGAAAAGAAGGCCTTTCTATCAAAGGAGAGGACCTTTGGACACTGGTCTTAGATTCAGGACAGACGTATTTCAATCCAAGATTGCCAAAAATATCTCATCAAATTTTCTAAGACAAATTCTTAAATACTCTAAGTTCATTTTTTAAAAATCCTTCCAGTAAAGAAAGCCCTGTCCCAGATATACAGGGCATTATGTTCTGGATCCTGGGCACAGAGTAAAAAGTTATTTATTATGTTATTCCCATCTTTTATGACCTAACCTAGGAAAGTCAAAGAAGAAGCAGTTACCAGAGCACTGTGTTCTGGATAGGCCTGAGCTAAGGCAAGTGAGACCTCACGCTTTTGCAGCCAACCTGGAGAGGCTTTGGAAGAAAATCAGTGGATTCTGAGTGAAGGCAAGAAACAGGCTCAAAAGCCATTTGGGAAACCAGCCATCACCTCTGCACCTTCCTGAAAGGGAGACAAGAGAAAATCGAGCCGGCTGCTGTACTTCAGGGATTTATTATCTTACTAGGCTAGCTGAGAGCGACTGAGAAAGGTGTCTAAAAATACAAGGTGGTGTATACCACATGTCAGATAGGACAGGCATAAGCTCCAGAAAGAACATTCTGCCAGAGATGGTGCGCTTAAGAGAAGGCTGTGGAGAAGAAGGAGGTCACTTAGTGAAGGATCCCTCAAGGCAAGGAGTGTGGGAACCACACTGTTTACTCGGAGATGCCCAGGACTTTGCTAAGGCAACTAGCAGAGGGTCATGCGCTGGAGCCAAAGTCCTGTTTTCTTTTGGTTTGAGATGAGAATCAAGGTATGTATCTGGGAATCTGTGAGTTGCATGTAGTTCATTGACATTCCCTTGAGTGTCCTTTCTTTCACAACAGCTGGGCCATGGAATCAGGTCATAACCAGGTCTGAGGAAGGCACAGGACACACTGTAGTGTGAAGATACCATGTGAGACTTAATGGACCACAACACAGTGGTTCATCTTTTGTTACATTCCCAGATTGCTGTGACATCCCTATTTGGCTGGCCTTAAACATAAAAATAACAACAAAAATCTGATCCTTGCACAACCCAGGTGTCCCTCTTTTTCTGAGTTTTGTGTAACATCAAAGGTTTGTTTCCTTAAGGAAAACTCTCTCACGCTGCTTCTCCCTGCTGTGTCTGACAGGATGCTTTGGAAAGCCCTCCCCTCCCCCCACTTGCCAGTCTTCCTCTCCTGTAATCTCTCCTAGTGAACGCTGCCCCCTCACCACCAACTGCTAAGCCTCAGAGGGCTTTTACAAGGGGGGAAGCCTCTCTATAAGCAATCCTAGTCTTATCTGCATCGTTCAGGCCCGTCACTCCAGTCACCTCTTAATGTTCACAAGTCCCCCAAATGGGAAGTAATTGACCTCTAAACAAAACAAAAAAGCTCTCAGAGAGATAGCTAGGTTCCTTTCCTGACTGTCCCAGGGCCAGGGCCTTCACCTAGGCCAGGTGGGTAAGTCAATACATTCGCAGACTTCCTGGCTCCTGGTCCCTCATCTCCAGGCCCATCCCCCACCTCTAGCCCACTGGTTCCCAAGCATTCGGCCAATCAGAGGGAACCTGAGTCTAGACTCAAGTTATTGGAGATTTGTGACTTTTTTTAAGTAATATTATTATCATTCTGAGATGGGGCATATTTAAATCTTTGCAAATTTCCATTTGAAAAATATTTAGAATTCCCACCATTCCTATGTGTGCTTTATGATATGGATTCACTTTCCTTTCAATTGTTTTAAAGGAAGGGGACTCCAGGGTTCAACAGTTGCATTCCTTCCTGCCAAAAGCAAAGGTCTTGCCATCGGTGATAGTGAGTTAGGAATTCTGTCATTCTGGTCCTAATTTAATTTCATTCTCTGTGACCTTGGGCTAGCCTTCTAACCTTTCCCAGCTCCTCTCTCCAACTGTAAAACTAAGGAGCTGTGACTCTGAGGCTCTATTCTAACTCTGAATGGTTCCCTGTCGATTTCATGCACCCTTTAATTTTTAAAATCAGGAGATACAGAGATGGGAGTCAGAACATCTAGACAGGATTCCTGTAAGGTGAATAGATTCCGTCACTAACTCACAGTCACCTATTCAAGGTAAGAAACATGGGATGCCAGCTCTCCTGCAGCCCAGGCCTCTCCGGGAATGCAGCCCCTCCCCTCCTTCCCCAGAGGTGGCCCCAGCTGTTCACCACTGAGATGGTGCTTTTCACGCTTTTTGTTAGGAACCTACTCTTTCAGGCCCTTCCTTCAGCTAGGATTGAATTGTGCCTACTGTTGAAGGTTACTAAGGTCCATCTTGCAAGGATTCTTCTGTGCAGTGTGTGCTTTATTCTGCCTAGCTGTGTGCAGGATGCATCCAGGCTGTGTGCAGCTTTAGTTGGCTCATTTTCACGGCTGCATTCTGAGCCATTAAGTGTGTTGACTGGCACTGTAGGTCATTTCCAGCTGGGGACTGCAGCTCTAGGAGTGCCCTCTCTCAGGGACACAGTATAGTACACAGCTGAGATTTGTCCTGGACTCTAGCTGCTGCGACTTGCTAGGTAAGAATCTACCTTCTGATAATTTCTATTTATTTGGAAGTAGCTCTCTCTCTCTCTCTCTCTCTCTCTCTCTCTCTCTCTCTCTCTGTGTGTGTGTGTATGTATTGAACACAGGGCTTTATACATGCCAGGCAAGTGCTCTACCTTTAATCTATATCCCTCATGCTGGACTTCTATTGATGTAGCAAATACCCACCTTCCACTGGTCTAACTGGTAACTATTATGTCATTCCACTATGAATTCACCTCCTCCATCTGACGGTCTTCCTGTATCCACAGACTCAACCAACTTCAGATACTTTTTAAAACTACTTGAAAAAAAAAAAAATCTCAAGAAGTTCGAAAAAGCCAAACTTGAACTTGCATCACCTTAAGTGCTATGTGGCTGAATTCCATACATACGAAAGGTTGTCTAAGTATTATATTTATTCTCCTCAGTCTAAAGATGACCTAAGGTAGACAGGACCCATGTGTATGGCTGCTGTGTGAATATTGCACTGTTCTATACAAGTGACTTGAGCATCTATGGACTTTGGCATCTGAGCAAGGGGTACCCTGGAACCAACATGACAGAAATGCCAAAAGATGATTGCTCCCACCCACCGAAGGTGTGTCTAAGGGCCACAGAAGTGATAGCCACACTGTGAGTTAGTGACAGACCTGCTCCAGGGGAAAATATAGAAGATGTATTCTTAGACAGCTGCAAGAGGGGATAGTCTGATCCAGGGTGAAAGAGGGCGTGCTCAGCCTAGGTGAGGTACTAGGTGGTCAATACCTAACACCCAATCCAAGAAAATGAAAACCAAGAAAAAAATTCGAAGATTTATTTAAAATTTAAAAGGATTTTGCATAAGAAGGTGCCTAGGAAGGCTGGGGATGCGGCTCAGCTAGTAGACTGTTCACCTAGTATACATCAATCCCTGGTTTCTGTCATTCACACCACATAAGCCAGGCAGGAAGATCAAAAGTTCAAGGCTACATATGATGAGACCATCTTGGGATGGATACATGAAACTCTGTCTCCAAAAAAATATGAATAATAATAATAAAAGAAAAGAAAGAAAGAAAAGGAAAACATAGAAAGAGCAGGATGGGTAGGGAGAGGCGCTGCTCCAGGTGCCGGGGCAAGTTACACTTAAAGACTCCAGTCTTCACATGCTCATTCTCTCCCCTGTTTTTTGGTCACATCTTCTATGTATTCTGAACATCTAGGGACACGCACCCTCCATTTGGTAGCCAGCACTTAGAATGGGAGTTTTCAGCCCCCCAGTTCCTTCTCCTCAGTCCCAACTCACTCCCTTCCCCCAGATTCTGTTTAGAGTCATCTAGCAACCCCCAAGCCCTCCCTCACCCTGAGGGAGAGAAAGGCAGGATCTTGATGACACAGTCCAGATTCCAGAGTCAGGAAGACAAAGGCTCCCCCACCCAGCAGCTGACCACAAACCTCCCAGGGCTCTCTCACTCAGTCTCTGGAACGGGCCTTTGAAGCCGGTCTCAAAGTACCCCCTCCCCACAATACCTTGGTGATTTCTGCTTCCTCCTGTCACCAGCCCAGCTTAATTGCTTAAAACCTAGAGCCCAGGAAATTGGAATCATAAGTGAAGACTTCAGTGAGCCAAACCTTTCATCATGGCTTCAGACTTCAGTCCTCCCCTGGGCCCCTCAGGCCTCTGCTCCACAGTCCCTAAGGGAAGCCTGTCTCTATGCTCAGACTGCTCTTAGAGCACTGTGGACAGCTCCATCATAAGGCACCCTTCCGCTTGTCCCTTCTAAACAAAGACACTCAGGCCTGGGCAGTGTTTCCAAAACATCCTGAGCCTGTCTGGGAGCTGAGGCTTTGTGTACTGGTTATGACCGTCACATGATCAAAGCCATGGGTTGTTGCTGTTTGGCTTGCTTACATAGTCTTCAGTAAAGACCCATGCTCTGACCTTGGTAAGAAGTCTGTGGAAGACACCCTTCCCCTGTTGTGAAGCAATCTGGCTCCTGGTGGGAGGTGTCTGACCCCAATAACAGGTACCCTAAGAGTTTGTGTCATCCAAGCAAGGACCATGACCACAGAAAGGAAGGAAGTCTCCCACTTCATCCCTCTGTCTACTCTCATGTATGTCAACTAGGTCAATTAGCAAGGACCAAGGAATTCCACTGAGCATCATGGGGCAGGGGGGGGGACATAAGACTAGTTGTGTTAGAAAATATAATGAACTGGATAGATGAGTCTGCATTTAAGAGCACTGGCTGCTCCTGCAGAGACCCAGGTCTGGTTTCCAGCACCCACATCCAGCAGCTTACAACTCCCTGTACCTCCAGCTCCAGGGGATTCAATGCCCTCTTCTGGTCTCCACAGGTACTGCATCCACATGACACACTTACATACATGCAGGCAAAACACTCACATACATAAAATTTTTTTAATGCATCCGTAAGGGCAGGGGAGCTAGCTCAGTTGGTAAAGGGCCCATGGCATCAGCTTGAGGACCTAGGTTCAGATCCCCAGTGCTCATATAAGAAGTCAGTGTCATGGTACACATATCAGTAACCTCAGTGTCTAGGTAAGAGACATGAGGAGACAAGTACATCCAAGCAGCTCACTGTCCAGCCAGCATAGATGAATGGACGAGCTTCAGATTCCGTGAGAGACCCTGCCTCCAAACACAAAGCAGAGAGTGATTAAGGAAGTCACTGGACAGTGATCTCTGACCTCCACACCCATGTGCACACACACCAGATGCACATAGGCACACAACCGCATGAACATATAGATATACCACACACATACACATTCATGAGGGATTCACTACCGAGTGTACACACTCTTCCCTGTACTAAGAAAGGGGTTGGAACAGGTGAGAGCGACACTGAGAACGTAAAGGAAGGGCACCTGTTCTCCAGATCATAGCATGACTGGTGAGAAAAGGCTGTGAACACCACAGGGTCACAGGGAGGGAGCACTTCATTCCAGCCGGAGTACATCTTTCATTCGTTTAATTCCCTTCTGACACTATGGTTCCTAACCAGGTGCTTATAATGGGGATTCATGTAGCAGAGATATCTAGCTATCATCCATTACCTCTCTCTTCCTTTCTTAGTAACTGAACCCCAAGTTTTAGCCTTGCACATGACTTCTCTGCTGAAGACATGTTTCCAGACTTCCTTTGTGGCTGATAGTGGCCAAGTAATGAAGTTCTAGTAAAGAGAACTGTTATTTCAGCAGAAATAACAGGTGCACCTTCCTGGATATAGTCTTCAGTGTAAGTCTTCTCTTCCGGAGACTGGAATATTGATGGAATGGTGGGAGCAGAAGCATCTTAGATGCTGACAGAGCAGTAAGATGGAAGAGACCCAACACCCAGCTCCATGAAATCATGTCAGCTTCACCCTGCTAAGGCTTCCACTGTCACATGAAGGAAGAGTAATTTTCTTCTTCTTAAAGACACCCTTGCTGTTTTGTTTCAGTAATTGAACATGTATCTCAACCAATAAAGAACAAGGTTGGTCATACACCAATACAGTAGGTGCTTGAGAAACAAATAAATTAAGCCCAAGTGACCCAGGAGACACCTGAAAGAGGGAGCTTGGGGTTCCATGCAGCCTCCTTGGAAGGGGAAGTAGAATCTGGATGGATGGAAAGGACAGGGCACCTGCGTGAAGGGACACAGGGGAACACAGAGCACCGGCCGCGTGGAAACCAAAGGCTCAGGGTATGAGACAGACGTTCACAAATAAACAGACTCAAGTTCTAGGTAACTAAAAATGTATCCCAAATCAATACCACCGAGAAGGGCCAGTTGAGCCTCCTGAGTCCATTGCTTTCCATTAAATACCATTGCCTTCCCACGGCCCGTGCAGCTGTGTTTGCCACTGACTCTGTACCCAGCACTTGCTTTCTGACTCATCGCAGAGTCTTTCTGATCCTGTAGTTCTAACCCAGACTCAGAGGGTAAGTCTGACAGAAAAGGACCAGCCCAATCCCTTCAGATGTCTGACATATAAGATCTCACAGATGCCCACAGGACTTACGCCCCCACCACCCAGGGACATCTGTGTGAGAATCTGTCTCTCAAACGCACTGCATGAAAGGGTCACACATAAGGCCAGCACCCTCTGGAAGGGAGACAATACACAATGCTTGCAGAACTTCAAATGGCCACCAGAGGACGCCATCGCTTCCACTTTCTCTTGAGGAAGAGGGACTTCGCCCACATTTCTTTGGGTCTCCAACAAAGCCCTTAGATTTAGCAGTGAACACTGTTTCTAGTTTCTTCCTTGGGTGAAGCCCTTCTCCTTCATGTCTGGACACTGATGACTGGGTGGCAACCAGGAGAGCTCTAGCTACCGGCTCCACAGACTCAGCAGTTTCAGGTTGAGGGTGTTGGTGCCTAGGAGAACACTGGATGCTGTACAGAGCACCAGTGCCCTCCACAGTCACACTTGACTGCTGCCTGAGAAAGTGCTGTTGCAGCTGGATTCGGAGAACTGTAGGGCTTACTTATGATCTCCCTTGTAAATCAGTGGGACCATAAACCCACTAATCTTGGGTGCAGGTCTTCTGTCGAGGACTTGCTTGTTTATCTCCTGTAAAATACAAGAGGGTTTTTCTGCTTGCTGTTCTTATTAGTTTTTGTTATGTTTGCTTGTTTTGACAGTGTGTGCTTGCCATGTGGCCCAGGCTGGTCTTGAATTTATGATCCTCCTGCTTCAGCCTCTGAAGTGCCAAGATTTCAGGCCTGTACCACCAAACCCAGCAAAAATAAAACTGCATGTTTAGAAAACTATGTTTAAAAGCAAACTCAGAAGGGTACGGCAAATATTACTAATAGATTTGCCTGTGGACTCGGCCCCTCCTTACCTTCTGTTCAGGCTCAAATGCTCTGTAGGGAGAACTCTCTTCTGATCAGCTCCTTTCTGTTGAACTGCTCTGGATTCAGGTGCCACACTGTCCCCGTTGAAGATGGCTTGGAGAGTGGACATCATTGAATCTATTGAGTCTGGCTTAGTTCCATCACTGAGAAGCTTTGGGATGGCAAGTGAGTTATTCACTCTTTTCACTGTGTTAACAAAATGCCTGAAATTTCATAATGAAATCCAGAAAATGAATTTATTTAGCTCAGTTTTAAAGTAAAAAATCCAAGATAACATGGCCCCTTTGCTCTGGTAGGGGCTCAGCAAGGAGCCCCTTGCTGCATCACCTGGCTGATGACCGCTCGTTCGCTCGCTCCGTGGGAGCATATGTGAGAGAAAAAGACTCCATGGTGACACAGGAAGTCAAAGTGGGGTCACTTGCTCTTGTACAGTTCCTTCCCTGGAGCATACCCCATGAAGCCCACTTTAACCACTTCTGAGAGCAGGCCCCAGAGACCAGCAGCCTCTCAGCAAGCCTGGCCTACTAAAGGTAGCTCCACCTCTCCCCACTGCAACAGCAGACACGTGAAACTTCAGGGAACCAAACCACACCACACCCAAAAGACAATACACCACGTAGAAATAAAGCCCTTCGTGGTCAAGAGGGCTCAGCAGGAGAAAGTGCTTGCTGCACAGACCTGCATACACACACCCACACACACATACACACGCGCACACACATGCACTTTTTGTTCTTTTATTTTGCCTGAATAAGTGTGAATACAATGAATTCAATGAATTGAATACATGAATACAACGCCAGTGGAGGCCAGAAGAGGGTGTCAGATCCCCTCAATTGGTTGTTAGCTCCCATCTAGGTGCTAAGACCTGAACTGGGGTCCTCAGCAAGGACAGATAGAGCTCTTAACCCCTGAGCCATTTCTCAAGCCCCACATTAAAAAATAATAATAATTAGTTAAAAAAAAAACCTTTGCAAGGGCACTTTGACCGAGACTGAGATTTTAATGATCTCTACCTCTCTCCTCCCTCCCTCCCTCCCTCTTTTCTTCTTTTTCTTTTCTCCTGACTCCTCTGCTCTCTTGCTCTCTGTCTCTCTTTCTCTTTCAAAGCATTCCAGTCAAATATGGTGCTACTTGCCATCCCAGCACCCTGGAGGTGGAGACAGGAGGATCAGGAGTTCAAAGTCATCTCAAGTACATAGCAAGTCAAAGGACAGTTTTGGCTACATGAGAATCTGGGAGGGAGGGAAGAAAGGAAGGAAGGAAGGAAGGGAAGGAGGGAGGGAGGAAGAAAGGGCAGGGAGGTGATGATGATAAAACATTTGATAGAAAAAATACAAAAAAAAATAATAAATAGAAATAAAATTGGCCTGTTTCTGATAACCCAGGGTCAAAATTCTGACTGGGTCACTAATATGTGATTTCAGGTGAGTCATTAGACTTTTGAACCTAAGTTTCCCCATTTCAAAAATGGAGTCTACCTCTTTCTGTCTGTGTATATGTAAGCAGGAATTCATAGCCCTTGCTGTTGAGCCCCTGCCTTCCAGCCTGTTCCCTGTCTCCCTTCCTCCTCCCCAGCTTCCTATTGGGAGGGGAGCCTGGATAAACACGTGGCTGGAATGCAAGGTGCCCTCCAAAGCACTGCAGGCCCTGGATGCTGCTGCGGGTGGTCTTGAGGGTCTGCCCTTCCATCCTTCCCCCACCTGGGTGGCCACTTCCCTTCCAAGCTGTGCAAACACCAGCATAACCCAGCCTGTCCCATCAGGAGTACCAGGCCTTGACTCCGGGCCTAACACCAGTCCCCAGCTATCAGCTTCCTCTTGCCCTGTGGGCCAAGACTGTGCCATCCAAAACAGCATTCTGGATCATATCTGTCAGAAGGACCCAGCCAGCAGAACTAGAAGAAAGCAATTTTCTTTTGGGACAGCCTCAGGGATTGCCTAGGTCCTGTCGGTAGAATCTTCCGTGGAACCACGCGTACCCCACCCCCATCTCCATCCCATGTCTAAGAATTGGCTCTGACACCTTCTCAGATGATCATGTGTCCTCAGATGGTCATTACCACCAATCCCAGGGCAACACAGGCTCTGACAACCTACTCAGTGTTCTGGGAGACTCTGAGAAGGAGGGAGAGACAGAGGGAAGGTATGAGCTACCAGGGGCAGAGGAGCAGGGGGAAGGTCAGAGACCCCTCCCCTAGACAAACAATCCCAATGTGTCTCCCAGGTGAGGGCCTCTGCTAAGCTGTTGAGCAGATCAGGGGCGGCCACCCAGTTAGAGTACAGGGACACTTCTTCGGACAGAGCCCAACAGCTGTAGAGGGGGAGGAGAGGGGCTGGAGACCAGGGCACAGTTAGCAAAATACTCTTGGGTTCCTATTGCTCAATAAATCTTCCCCCGTGGCTTTTCTTGGGTGATAAGCACAGACAAGGGCATCATGAGGTTGAATTAGTATCTGCCCATTGAAGTTTCCCAAACCCTGGTCCTCTGGGCCACACAGAGAGACCTGCAGGGAAAGCTGGGGGGCACAGCCACAGAACTGGGGACCTGGAGGATTAGAGGGAGGGAGGGAGGGAAGGAGGGCTTGGAAAGGTGTAGGATAGAAAGACTGACCAGCTTCGGAGAGACTAAAAGGCCCCAGGTATGGGGCATTCTGGAAGCCCTGCATGAGTATGCTACTATCCCCATCCCTCCATCTGCCATACACACCTTCTCTCTATCACCTTGCTGCTCAGTGCCCTCAGCTCCCCACTCCTCAAAGGTGGGGTCCCCTGCAGTAGCACCAGGGCATTACTTGAGAGTATTCCAGAAAAGCAGACTCCTAGGGGCCAGATCTGCTCAGGAGGAATTTGCATTGTAATCAGGCCTTAGAGTCTGGGAAGGGCTGTTCCAAGGGGCCAGGTCTTGTCCCTGCCCCTACCTGTCCTCTCCAGGTACTGTACTTTGGATGACCTAGTCACCATGTTGAAAGGTGATTGCCCTTCAAACAGTACTGAGACGAGACCCTCAGTAGCCATGAGGTCTGTCCTCAGGTTAATGCAGTTAATGGAGAGTAGGATCCTGATACAAGGACGGGACTGACCTGTTGCTCCCTCCCTTCCTCCTTCCCTCCCTCTTACTACTGATACCTTCTCATATTGTAAGTAACAAGAAGATGTGATCCCTTAATCTTGGACTTTCCAGCCTCTAAAAGCAAGAGCCAACGAAACTTCTATTGTTTGTAATGTACCCAGTTTGTGGCATTCTGTTACAGCAGCAGCCAGGGGATAAGGCAGTGGCCTCTTTTCCTGAATTCCCTCTGCTCTCCGTGTCCTCCTTCCCCTCCTCCCATGCCACAAGAATCAGTTGCTTTCCCCATTGCTGTGACCTGATACCTGATGAGAAGCAACTTCAGGGAAGAATGTTCATTTTGGCTTGCACTGAGGGAACAATCCATCATGGAGGGAGGGAGAGCAGCAGCAGGAAGATGTTTGCTCCTAGCTGGTGAAAGAAGCAGAAAAAGTAAACTCCTGCCTTGAGCAGGCTGTGTCCTTTTCCTCCTTTATCCACCCACATTTTGGATGGGACTTCTCTCCCCTGTTAAGTCTCTCTGGAAGCACCCTGATAGACAAGCCTAGAGGTGTGTCTCCTAGATGATTCTGAAACCAAATTGATGATGAACATCAACCATCACAAACATCCTGCGGCCCTGAGCCTTCTCAAACACCATTGCAAAGCAGAGGTCAGACTAATTCTCAATACTGGGTTGCTCAGTGGCTGAGAGACACTTAATGGATCACAACACTCATATAGCAGCTTTGGATGGACAACAGGTCAATAATCTCAACTCAAATGCCACTTGGAAAAGTGTGAGACCCAGAGTAAGATTTCATGGGAAAAGGGAGGCAAGTGGCTACCAATAACACAGCCTAGGCTGGCAGAGGCTGGTTTCATTGGCTTCTTTGTCCCTCTTTTTAGATTATTACATTGGTTTATTTATTTATTTATTATTTAGTGTGTGTATGTGCACACATACTATGGTACAAGTGTGGAGGTCAGAGAACAACTTGAGGAACACAGTCCTTTCCTTCCATCATGTGGGTCCTGGGCATTGAACTCAGGTCATCAGCCTTAGTGCTAGATACTTTTACTGGCTGAGCCATCTTGCACATCATTATTCTTCATCTTTTAAAAAATATTTATTATTTTTATTTTATGTATACAAGTCTATTGCCTGGTAAGTACACCGCATCGTGCAGTGTTGAAGGAGGTCAGAAGAGGGCATTGGATTCCCTGGGAACTGGAGTTAAGAGACAGTGGTTAGTCTCCATGTGGGTGCTAGGAATTGAGCCCAGTTCCTCTGCAGGAGCAGCCAGTGCTCTTAACTGCTGAGCCATCTCTCCAGCCCCCATCCTTCATTTTGATGGCTCTCCTTGGATGCACCATTGGGAAGAAGAGAACAAGAGAGAGGAAACAGACTGGCTGAGCAAAGGAGACACCTGTGATTTGCCCACAGTCCTGCCTGCCTTTCTCAGTCTCTGAAATGGAAGCATATTTTTGTCTCTCCCCAGTGTCAACTGAACGGCTGAAGAAGGCACACTGTGATGGAGTCTTCAATGCCATTTCTGAATGGGTGCTTAATGAACACCAGCTACATGCCTAGTGCATGGCTTAATGGGCAAGGCACAGGCTTCAGGGTGAGAATCAGCTGAGGTAGCTGGGAGGCCTGTGCTGCCTTCACTCTCCAGCCTCAACCTCTTAGTAAAAGATGAACCCCAGTGGGTCACAGTGCAGACTCAGTGTCTACACTGAACTGAAGACTCACTAGAATGAGTTTAGGGAGAGCATTCAGTGTTTCCATCTTTCCTCCTCTTTCTGAACACGATACAAGACAAGAAAAATGAGCCTTGCAAAGGCCCCAATCTTGCTCGCTCTCCACCTTCTAATGTGTAAGGGTGTGATGTCCCTCCCTGCTGAACGATGCAGTGACAAGGCACCATCTTGGAAGTGAAAAACAGCCCTTACTGGGTAACACAGCTGCCTACCCTTAGCTCGCAACTTCTCAGTCTCCACAGATGCAAGAAGATGCATTTCTTTTGTTATGATTACCCAGTACAGTGCTTTAATAAGTGTCCTACAAAGGCTCCAAGTCTTTGAACCCTTGGTCAGTCGGTGGTACCATTTGGGGAAAGTCATGGAACCCTTTAGGAGGTGTGGCCCTGATGGAGGAAGTACTACTTCACTGGGGGCAGGCTTTGAGAGTTCATAGCCTCATCTGACTTCCAGTTTCTCTCTCTGCTTCCTGGCCTGCTTGAAGATATGAGCTCTCAGCTTTCTGCTCCAGGGCTGCCTGCTGCCATGCCTGGCTACTGTGTTGAACTCTTATTCTTCTGAAACCCTAAGCCAAATATGTTCTTCTTTGTATGAGTTTCCTTGGCCATGATGTTTTATCACAGCAGCAGAAAATGACATACCAGCCTAGGGTATGTCATTACATCAGCCCCACATGGAATAACTAGTCAGCATAAAATGATTAACTCCACCCAGGCATTATGCAGTCATGTCCATTCACACAGCCCACTCTGGACCTGAAGCGAGTCCATTGAGACAGTCTACTCTGGGTCAGAGTGTGTTCACTCTCGTGGCCCTCTCAGAATCTGAAGCCTGTCTGTTTACCCACATCCTCCTGTTTCATTCTGTCAAACCAGCCACTGCCACGCCTCCTCCAGGTACATCAGAACTCCAGGATTCAGAGGTCCTATTTGCTTTCTCTTTTCACAGTGTCCCTGGGAAAGGCGAGTGTACTGCTCACATGGCACTAGAATTTAGTACTATTAGTGGAATTTACCCATTTGGGGGTGTGCTCTCCCTCTAAACTTGGAAATTTTCTCTGTGAATGGATCTCAAGAATCCTTTGGGAACATGTTCTCATCACACTCCCTTCACAGGAGGAAACTGAGGTTCACTCAATGGTGGTTTGAGTAAGAATGTCCCCATAGACTCCAAGTATCTGGACATTTTGTCCCCAGTTGGTGGTGATGTGTTGAGAGGTCTTGGAAGGTGTGGCTTTGCTGGAGGAAGCACATCACTGGGATTCCCAGTTGCCCTCTTCTTCTTGTGCCTGCTTGAAGATGCCTGCACTTAGCTCCTCCCCCTGCTCCGGCCACCTCAGCCACCACGCCCCACCCCCCAGCCCTGGCCATGACTGACTCTAATTCCCCTTGAACCATAAGCTCAAATAAACTCTTCCTTTTATAATTTTTATAATTCCTTTTATAATTATAAAACACCTGGTCATGGTGTTTTATCACAGCAACAGAAAAGAACTAATACACTCAATAAGGCAAGGGCACTGTCATCCACTGGGCTCCTCTCAGGGCTCTAAGCCACAGTGAACTCCCAAGCTCCTTCCAAATGACCGCTTTCTCCACAGGGCTTCAAGGTCTTTGACTCCCCTAGAGAAAGGATATGAGGCTGGGGACACATACAGCAGCCTTTCTCATAAGAGCAGACCCTGAAGGTTAATGTTTTAGGTCAGTCCCAAAGATAACAAAGGAACAAGTCTCAGCTCCAATAGAGTTGAACTTCCAGGAACTTGGAAAAATGTTCTCTACCTCGCCCCAGCACATGCAGGTGGGGGTGGAACTGTGCCAGGTGAATCTGTTTCTGCGGAAGAAGACAGAGTTTCTGTTGAGAGAAAGATGGCCCTCTCAGTGGGTCTCACCTAGCTCTGCTAGGAATGGGAACTGAAGCAGGATATAGAAAAGGCAAGAAAGACAAACATTGAGAAAAAGGCAGGGATAGTGAAAGAAGCTTCTCTGCTCATGAGCAGGGCGTCTTGGGGCATTCCTATGGCAGCTAGACGGGGTGGGAATGTGGGGAGTGGGTGGGCTGTTGTCTTCACCTCTAGTTTTGATCTGGATGACAAAGCTGGAAGTGCTCCTTCTTGGCTGATCTCAGTCCCTCTGGGCAGGGAGGAGGGGCAATTTCCCCTTCAGCCTCCACAGAAGACAGTGCGTATGTGCACATGCAAGTCTATGAAATTTTTTTTAGAGGAAAAATGGCCAGGAGTCGTGGCGCACATCTTTGATCCCAGCACTAGGGAGGCAGATGCAGGTGGATCTCTATGGGTTCAAGGCCAGCTTGGTTTATGTAGTGAGTTCCAGGCCAGCTGGTGCTACGTAATGAGACCCCGTCTCAAAAAAAAAAAAAAAAAAAAAAAAAGACATTCTATGAATAGGATGTCACCCAGTGAAGCACTCTGCATGCTTGTTTTCGTTATTATTGTAGTGGGAGGGGGAAGCTTGCCACAGCTTGAGTGTGGAGATCAGAGAACAATTTTATGGAATCAGTTTTCCTCTTCCACCTCTACAGGATTCCAGGAATGAAACTCAGGTCACCAGTCTTAGGCATCAAGTACTTTTACCTGGACCCCATGTTATACATTTAAAAAACATTTTTACATTATGTGTTATGATAGTTTGACATCTTGGGGACCTGCAGAGGAAGACTGCCCCCTCTCAGAGTCAACAAATTCCTAACCACACAAAGCCTACCAAATTCAAATCTGTGATCCCAAACACCTTTCTTTAACTCTCTCAAACTAAGCCAAAATTCCCCCGACCCCCAGGTCAGCCCAGAGCCAGGTACCACACAACAGAGCCTTCCCCGCAGCCAAGAGGCTGCCAAATGATTCTGGTTATCCTGTCTCCCCCCTTTCTTCCCATGAAAACCACTGTAAAGTTCTGTCCAGGGCTTCCCCTCCACACTTCTGCCTGCTTCCCAGCCCTGGTACATTGCCCACAAATCTTGCTATGTCTATTCACCTGTGAATGTACAAACAGATGTGACAATCCTTTCTGTGGCTGTGTGTCTTCCTACACCTGAGAAAAGGGAGCACATACACAGAACAGCTCTGTCAGCTCTGCATGTGCGGCCTGCAGTGGAGCGTGATGGAAGTGGCTGAGGAGGGTGGAAGGAGGGCCATGAAACACAGAAAAGAGCATTGGGCTGGGGTTTCACCAGACTCTGCCTCTGCTTATGGTCGTATAGTCTCTGCAAACCTGATGTTCTGTTCTAGAAACAAAAGAGTTTTATTAAATGACCCTGAAGCCCTTCCATGTCCAGCATCTGATCAGACAGTTTATGAAATGGGCGGGGGAGCGATGTATGAATGCTTGTACATAATGTGAGGTTCAGAGGACACAGTGTATTTCTCCCACTATTGAAGGTGTGACTGGAGACTGAAGACAGACACCAAAGAATGCAGTTTCAATGACCCGCCTCTACATACATTCCCGTTTCCGGCAGTTTCAATGAGGGGATAGCATCACATATGTAAATATGCTTCAACAAAATAGGACTCAAACCTCATATTCATCTAACTTAATCCAGGTAGAACTGGTAGCTTCTCCTTCACCATTTCTGACACTGTTGTAAGGCCTCTGTATTAGTATCTTACTGTTACTGTGACAAATAATCACTAAGTTAGTGGCTTTAAATACCACAGATTCATTATACTAAGCCTGAAAGTCAGAAATCCCAACTAGATCTTAAGGGACAAATATTAAGGACTTTGTGGGACTGGTTCTCCTACAGAAGAGAGCTGTTTCTTTCCTTCTCCTGTTCTTAAAGGCTGTGGTGTGTGTATGTGTGTGTGTGTGTGTGTGTGTGTGTGTGTGTGTGTGTGTGTTGTGTGTGTGTGTGCCACGTGTGTGCAGGTGCACATGGAGGCCAGAAGAGGGCATCAGATCCCCTTGAGCTGGAATTTCAAGTGGTTGTAAGCCACCTCACCATGATACAGGGGTGCGGGGAACCTAATTCTGGTCCTCTGGAAAAGCAGCAAGCACTCTTAACTACTGAGCCACCTATTCAGTCCCTAGGGATTTTTGTGTGCGTTTTGTTTTTGTTGTTGATGATGTTAAGGTTATTTGTTTTGAGACAGGGTCTCACTATGTAGCCCTACCTGACCTGGAGCCAGCTCTGTAGACCAGACCAGCCTTCAACTCAGAGAGATTCATTTGCCTTTGCCTCCCAAATGGTGGCATTAAAGGTGTGTGTCACCATTCCTGGTTTTAAGCTTGTAAAAACTTAAATTTTTAAGAACTATAAATGAGTACAAAGAACTAAACCCGGTGATGCTCTCCTCCCTCCCTTCTCTGGGTGCTCTCCACCTCACTGAGCAGACATAACTGTCCTACTGGATAAATAAATAAATATATAAATTATCTGCCTCTAGACAGAAAATACGTAGCTTGTAGCTACCCTTTTACAGGAGCAGTTGATTCTATAATGTAATTTGTAACCTGAACCAGCCTGTGACCATATGAAGAATAGGCTCAGAAGCCAGAACATTTTATATTTACCAGTTTCCAGGGCAAAAGCATGAAATAGCTATGTTGAGGGTATGTCCAATAAGAAAGAGTCAAACAACCACCAAACTATCTTTCAGAGTGTCTGTGCTGCTTGATGCTTCCCTAAGCGTGTACGGATTGTCCGCTTCTTTTCATTCTTATCTGCATCATCTTATCATCTCATCTTATCACTCACTGTGTTTCATTTAGTCATTAATAAATGTACAGTGCTATTTTATTGTAGTTCCAATCTGCATCAACACCCATCACTTTTCATCGATGAGATATGTATTCAAGCCTTTTGCCTGTGTTAAATTTGGATTTCCTGGGGCTGGAGAGATGGGTTCGGTGGTTATGAGCACCGGCTACCCTTGCAGAAGACCCTAATTCCATTCCCAGCACTCACACGGAGGCTAACAATCATTCATAACTCCAGTTCTAGGGGATCCAACTCCCTCTTCTGGCCTCTACAGGTACTGCACAACTTGGGTGCACTTAACACACATGCAGACAATTACAGTCATACACATAAAAATAGAAACAATAAATAAAATACTTTAAAATTGGATTTTCTCTTAACTATTGGATTCTGACAGTTCTTCATGCATTCACTGTACAAGCTGTTGTTGCATTTTCTGGTTTGCAAATATTTGCTCCAGTTTGTAGCTGAGTCTTTGATCTTTGTGCTAACCTCACTCATCATTAAGGTAATGCAAATCGAAACTACATTGAGATGCCTCTTGTCTATCAGACTGGCAAGATTCTTTTCATTCTCCCCATTGGCAGAGCTGCTGTCCACAGCTGGTTAGACAGAGAGCAAATTGTGCTGTCAATGTAGTTTCAATTTGCATTACCTTAATGATGAATGAGGTTAACATTTTTTTCCATGTGCCTGTTTACCCACATCCTTGAGCCATGTGGGATCTATTTTAAGAATAGGACTTTATGTTTTCAAAATGGCAGTGCTATTAATTAATTCACAAATCCCACTAATTTGAAATGCTATCCAGCTCTAAATTTTAAAAATGAAAATAAATCCCCTGAACCAAAACTTCACACCACACACAAAATTGTGTGGCTGCTTCACAGGACTTAAGAGGAAAGTACGAAAACTCAGAAAGATAGCATAGGAGGTCACCTTCAGTACTCAGACTAGCGATGAGTTCTTGGGCATAAAATACCAAAATTACAATCTTTGAAATAAAAATGAATAATAAACTGAACCCCACCAAAATTTAAAATTTGGGCTGTGAAAGAGTCTATTAAAAGACTGAAAACTCAGGGCTGGGAAGATGGACAGCCCAGTTGCCAATGTGCATGTCATGCAAGTATTAGGACCTGAGTTCGGATCCCCAGTACCCACATAAAAAGGCTGGGTACAGTGGCACACGTCAGCAACCCCAGCACTCGCCAGAGCAGGACAAGCAGGTCCCTCAAACTCATTGACTCGCCAGCCTAGTTGAATCTATGAGCTACAGGTTCCATAAGAGACTCTGCCACAAAAATATAAGGTAGTGAGTGATTGAAGAAGACACTCAGTATTGGTCTCTGGCCTCTGTATGTGCTTTCACCTACATGCACATTTGCACACATCCAAACCTACACTTACATTCCCACATACACAAAGGTCAAAGACTCAGCTACAAACTGGAGCAAATATTTGCAAACCAGAAAATGCAACAACAGCTTGTACAGAGAATGCATAAAGAACTGTCAGATTGCAACAGTTAAGAGAAAATCCAATTTTTAAATATTTTATTTATTGTTTTTATTTTTATGTGTATGAGTGTATTGTCTGCATGTGTGTTAAGTGCACTCAAGTTGTGCAGTACCTGTAGAGGTCAGAAGAAGGTGTTGGATCCCCTAGAACTGGAGTTATGAATGATTGTTAGCCTCCGTGTGGGCTCTGGGAATGGAATTAGGGTCTTCTGCAAGGGTAGCCGGTGCTCATAACCACCAAACCCATCTCTCCAGCCCCAGGAAATCCAAATTTAACACAGGCAAAAGGCTTGAATAGATATCTCACCGATGAAAAGCGATGGGTGTCGATGCAGATTACAACTACAATAAAATAGCACTGTACATTTATTAATGACTAAATGAAACACAGTGAGTGATAAGATGAGATGATAAGATGATGCAGATGAGGATGAAAAGAAGTGGACAGTCTGTACACGCTAGGGAAACATCAAGCAGCACAGACACTCTGAAAGATAGTTTGGTTGTTGTTTGATTCTTTCGTATTGGTTATTTTTCTTGTCATTGTAACCAAATATCTGACAAGAAATAACTCCGGTGAGAAAGGTTTGTTTGGGCTCATGGTCTGAGGTTAGACCCTATCACACTGGTGAAGATGTGGAGGGAGGAACAGGAGGCTGCTTGTTCAAATTTCCGCTCATTAGGAAACAGAAAGGAAGGGGCTGGCACTCAGCTACTGTCTCCCTTCATCCTGATTTTGTCCAGTCCCAGCCTATGGAAATGGTACTGCACAACTTCAATATTCCACCCTCAGTCAATCCTCTCTGGAAATACCTTTGCACACACTCTCAAAGGCATGCTCCACCGATGTCATAGGCATTTCTTCATACAGTCAAGCTGACAGTCTGCAGGAACTATCATGAGGTTTACAATTTAACCCAGTGATCACACACCTGGGCATTTACTCCAGAGGACTGAAAAAGTTGCATTAGTTACTTTTCTGTCACTACAATCAAATATCTGATGAGGGCTACTTGAGTAAAGAGGTTTGTTTGTGCTTATGACTCTAGGCCAACCCAAGATGGGATGGCCTATTGTATTTAGGTCCCAGATGAAGGCAGCAGATGGCAGGAACATCAGGAGACACTGGAACCAGGAGAGGAGGGGAACCAGGGTTCTATAATTCCTATATGCCCAATGACCTGTGGACCTCTCATTGGGCTTCAGCTTGACCCAAATCACCTCCCCCAAAGTATCTTCCTGGAGAAGCAGCCTTTAGATGTGAAACTTGGAGAGAAGACATTCATCCATAGCACGTATACACACATCAATGCAGGTTTGTTCTTTTTAGACTTTATTTTAAATTATGTGTGCGTGTGTGTGTGTGTGTGTGTGTGTGTGTGTGCGTGTATGTGTACATAAGTGCAGTACCTAAGGAGGCTAGATGACGGTATCAGATCCCATGAAGCTGGAGTTATTGGCCCTTATGAGGTGCACATTGTGGGAGCTGGTAACTGAACTCTGGTCCTCTAGAAGAGCAGTAAGCACTCTTAATCACTGAGCCATCTCTCCAGACAATGCAGGCTTTAAAGTGGTGAAGATGTGATGGAAAGCTATTCAAAGGCAACTTAGCAATGTTTATCTTCTGTTTTTCAAATGCTTCTTCAGTTGCACAGCATGCCATCATGGGGGCTGGTGAAATGGTTGGTTGGGGGGGGAGGACACTTGCTGCCAAGCCTGAAGACCTGAGTTCAATCCCCAGGATCCACATAGTGGAAGGAGAGAATCAACTCCTGTGAGCTGTCCTCCGACCTCCACAGGCACGCTATGGCACAAACTTGCACACACATTCAGAGACATAAATAAATAAACGTAATTTTAAAAGATGCCAACCTGGGAGACGTAGGAGGAATTACTTTTGCAACTCCTTATGAATCTATAACTATTTGCAAACAATTCTGAAAATATTTTTAAAGAAGTGCAGAGAAAACAAGACTGGAAAACCAGCCTTGCTAAAGGCCTTCAATCAGCATGAATGGCAGCGACTGTCCTGCTCCGCGTAGCAAGGGCGCTCCGGTAGTCTCTGGGAGCTACATCGGGCGCCTTTCTTCGGCATCATCATTCCAATAGGGCGACCCTGTTTCTACCCAGTGGGTTGTAGCCGAGGTTTGGGGTTTTGAGCCCAGTCTGGGAAAGGGGCTGGAGTGGTGCCTGGTGAGGGGAAGCCGGGGATGGCTGGAAGCCGAGGAAGGACTCTGTAGCAGCGGGCGCAGCGGGACAGGGCGAAGGACTCGCCTTTCTGAGGTCACCTGGAGCGCGGCGGCCAATCGGTGGCGCGCCCAGGTCCCCGCGACCAATGGGAAGGCGGCGCGGCGCCCAGTCCGCGGCTATAAGTGCGTGCCGGCGGTGGGACGCCGGAGCGGTGCCCAGCCTAGCCAGGGGGATGCTGAGGGCTGCGGAGCCCCGGGAGGCGCGGGCGGAGCGGCCAACGCAGTCCAAGCCGCTCACCTCCTTCCTCATCCAGGACATCCTGCGGGACCGCGCGGAGCGGCGCGGGGCACGCGGGTGCAGCCCGCAGCCGGAGCGCCAGCTGGACCCGAGACGGGGCCCCGCGCCGGAGCCAGAGGGCGGACAAGGAGGCCGCGGAGGGGCTCCGGGGGAACCGCCGAGCCTCCGGCCGGGCGCTACGTCCCGGGCGGTGCAGACGCAGGAGGCTGAGCCAGGTAAGTCGGCCGGGCCTGGAGGCGGGGAGCGAGTGCCGCCGCGGGAAAGGGGGCTGCTCCTAGGCGGACCTCCGGGAGCTTGGGATGCAGGGATGCCGGTATGCCGGCCCCACAGCGACCGAAGGAACCTCACCCTCCCCTGCCACGAGCGCCTCGAAGACCAACCCCTGAGCCCCGAAGCAGGGTGGCGATTGTGCTACCGGCTCCACTCTCCCAGCACCAGTCAGTTACCACCCGCCATTAGAACTAATGATGATCCATTAATGTTCACACACCAGGATTCCGCCCGCTGACTCCCTCTGCGTCTCCATCCCGAGAGTAAAATTATATTTGGGTGTTCCGTTTGGTATTCAGAAACGCACCTAGTAGCCTTACCTCCCTTACTTTCTTATGAGGTAACTAAGCCTAGGTTAGAGAAAGAGGGCTAAAGTTGGAGAATGAACTGGCCACAGCTCCAGGCCGCCTGGCCCATCCCACAAGCTTCAGTTGCCCTCACAGACACACCCGGGATGCCTCGGTCTTCCTTGCGCCTGTCTCTCACCTCTCTCTGCTACAAACATTCAGAATCCTCATTTATTGACATAAGATGACATGGCAGAAAGTTCAGCCACTAAACGCTGAAAGTTTGAGTTCATGCTGATTATTAGAAAACCGATACATATTGTACAAATCTACTCACTCCTTCCCAAGAGTTCCTTAGTCATGCGAAAAAAGTGGAATGTATCCAGCATAACAGTGGGCTGTTTGTTCACTACCCTAAAACATAAGGGTGGAGTGAATTCTGGGCTAGCAAGTAACTTCTTTTCCCCCTCCTCCTCCGCTCTTTTCCAGATGGGCATTTTGAGACTTATCTGTTGGACTGTGAACACACTTCAGGCGACTTAGCAAACGTTCCCCAGACCCCCAAGCAGCCGCAGAAGCGTTCCCGTGCTGCTTTCTCTCACACTCAGGTGATAGAGCTGGAGAGGAAGTTCAGCCATCAGAAGTACCTGTCGGCTCCGGAAAGGGCGCACCTGGCCAAGAACCTCAAACTCACCGAGACCCAAGTGAAAATATGGTTCCAGAATAGACGCTATAAGACGAAGCGGAAGCAGCTGTCTGCGGACCTGGGGGTCTTAGAGAAGACCTCCTCCTTGTCTTTGCCGGCCTTGAAAGAGGACAGCTTTTCCGGCGCTTCCCTGGTCTCTGTGCACGCCAGCTACCCCTACTACCCTTACTACCTTTACTGCCTGGGCAGCTGGGGTCCCGCTTCCTGGTAGCACCAGCTCGGATGACAAACACATAGATCAGAACCTGCCTTCTCTAGGTGCTTCTGGAAAAAGCCAGAACAGCTGAGGTTAAGAGATGCTGGGAGCAAGAAGTGTGTAGACCCAAACTGTTGGGGGTTGGCAGGCAATGCCCCAATTCTTCACCGCTGGGCCAGTGAAAGATCTGGGGCAGTGACTATTTTCGTACCTAAGCAGTTCCAGGTGGGTACTGTAGGTCACTGCTGTCTCAGCTCCCTGTTTGGAGAAGAGAGAGAGAAAAACTAAAGTGCGGTTTCTAGCACCTAGCCGGACTTTGGAGGCCGTGGCCACTTCATTCCCAGACACACTGTTGCTGCGACTCTAGCCTCTCTGGTATCTGAGTATACACTCTGAAAGGGCCCAAGCAAAGGGAGGTAAAGATGTCTACTCCCAAATTAACTGGGGTTAAAAGTCTCCCACTGGCCTTCAGCTATGGCCAGGGTTTCTCTGCCCATGTGAAAGTGAGGGCAAATGGAGGATCTCGTTTTTAAAAAGCCACAGTGATCCAGGCAGATTGGCATGGGATGGGGAGGGGGTGGGAAGTGGAAACAGCCTTCTACCCCTTTTGCAGTAGTATGCCAATTTAAGGATTTACAGGGCCGCCTGAAAGGAGCAGGGTGCACAGGCTGTGGGTTTTAAGACAAGCTGTGTAAACAATTTGCCTACAAGGGGTGGGCCAGGGCCAAAACAATCTCTGTGTGGCCAAGACAGGGGCCTGTGGTGGGGGCGTCTCTATGCTCCAGGTGAGTTCCTCTTTTCCCCTTCACTATGTTAACAAAGTAGGGGAAAGGTCTCTCTGCCAACCCTGCCTTCCTACACTGCAGAATTCAGAATCTCAGGCTCCTGGAGTTTTCTGGTCTAAATTACTTCATTGTGATACAGGTACCTTTTTTTTTTTTTTTTGGTAAGGATCTTCCTTCTCTCCTTTTATCTTTTGTTCCTTTCTACAGAACTTCCTCTCAGTTCAGACTTTTCATGATCATATTTAGTATAAGGTCTGGGTGCTTCCCTCCACCCCTCAAAATTTATCCCTCCTGGTTAAAAACTAAAGATAGTCTGAGTTGGCCAACAGAAATTCTATTTTGCTTTTGTTTTTTAAACCTGCTTCTTTCCTTTAAAAATACACAGCATTAAATCCCAAACCCTATTTAAAGAGCTGACAGCTGGACAGTGGAGGTCACCACTGCTTTTTTTATAGGAGTTTCTAGTGACTGCCTGTTACAATTCAAAGTCTGAGAGCCCTTGGGAATCCCTGCGGGCAGAGGAGGTAAGAGGTGCCTGATTTTCACCCAGAAGGAAGGACAGAGTGCACACTGAAGGACTAGCACCACAGCGGGGTCCAGGAGACATAAGAGTCCTGGGCAGGGTGAGGAAGTCAGCCCAGGCCAACCAGCAAGCAGGCGAAAGGGGCTGGCAGCCTCTGCAGGCTGCGGCTAAGAAAAGGGAAAACATCTTCCAAATGCAACATGTTGAGGCTTCCATCACCAGATAAACTCTCTTGGGGAATCTGAATCCAGTGGCTTACAGAGGGCTCCCCCAAATGGGTCACCTCACTAAGAGTGGGGGCCGGGGGGAGAGAATCTTGTCTGTCCTTCTGTTTCCAGCTTGCCATCTGAGGGGACTGCCAGAGGGGAGATAGGGAGGGCCACCCCCAGCTATTACAGATGAGGTTTACCGAGACCAGGAAATCCCTTGATCCCACCACTCAATTGTGTGCCGTGAGAAATCTTTCAATTTCCTCCTATTAAAAGGGCCAATTTACTGTCGGTGGCAAAACTGCCAAAAAGAGTTGATAGAAAGTTGGCTGCTTTCACCCCATTTTTCTCTGGCTCAGGCTTCGTGTTGAAGTATCATTTAGTGCCACATGCTGCCGACCGCCATGGCAGTGCTAGACCACATAAAAATTCCAATCCCCTTTCTCCTTTTGATTCATCTTCTAAAACCGGCATTTAGTGCTGGCTCCCACTCAGTACTTTCTCTCCTCTCTCTCTAAATCGAATTCATCCAGCATGTTTGCTGTGCTTAAATGACTCTAATGTTGAATATTGTCCTGAAAAAAGAGAAAGGCTCATGTTTAAAATTTTTTTGGTGTAATATTTTGGAGTCTGAGTCTATCTTGTTCCCTTCTCCCCCGCTGGAACGGGTGGAAAACATCTGAAGCACTAACTAGTCTGTTGTCTCTGGTGAGTGGGAGGGATGGTGCTGTGGACCATGTCACCTGGACAGCCTGTTTCTATCCTATATCATAAATCAGTTAAACCCCACTCTGACCTGTTATATAAAAGTCTGTAACTTGAAGTTTGGCAAAACACCCCAATTGAACTTTATTTTTCTATGTATTTTTTGCAACATATCAATTTTTAAAATAAAGTCTCTATGTCTTTATTAGACATCTGTGTGTGGTTTTCCAACTCTGATGGACTGGGTTCTTTTTAGCCAGCGTGTAGCTGGTTGCCATATTCTTGTGCCTTTGACTAGCCGGACAAGCAGATGAGCCTCCAGTCAAAGCCGCATTAGAGCCTGTAGTCAATGACAGTCATTCCACTAGCAGTACACTCTCCTCCCTTCCTAGTGAACCAAGGCAAAGGAAAAGACATTTCTTTCTTCTGCTTAGTTATCACACACAGCCAGGTGTGGTGGCACACACCAATAATCCTCGCACTCAGAAGGTTGAGGCAGGAGGAAGTTCAGAATCATCCTTGCCTATGTAGTGAGTTCAAGAGCAACCTTGGTTACATGGGACCCTATCTCAAAAATAAAAATAATCACTTGTTCAACCCCAGAACACCCTAGGTGTAAACAGAGTCTCAGATATTTAATAATATTTCTAGAATACCCTAAAGGGAAACAGGGAGACTACATGAATTCTTTTTAAAATTCCCGTTTCTTGCCTTAATGCCCTCACACCACGACTTCCTTGTCCCTCTCCTACATCCCCCTAAAATTGTCACCTGTGCTCAGAGCCCCATTAACCTCTTACAAGAGATACCTCTGAAATGAATCACATAGTGAAAATATGTTTTATTATTGTGTTAAAATATGCTTTATCCTCTGTTCTTAAACCTTCATTAAATCCCACAAAGAACCCCATGTACCTGATTGCCTGTGAACACTGATGGTTTTCTTCCCCTCCTTCAAGGACATAAAAGCTTAAGGAGGAAGATGCCTACTTTAGGTAAAACATATCATAATTTCAAAGTGTGCCCTAATCCTTTAAGTACATTGTACACACAGGTGGAGCTTCTTTATTGTAGGCTTGCATCATGAGGTTTAACCCTTTGCTCAAATCTGCAGCCATCTTCTCATCCACTGGAAGGCCATTAGCTCTCCAATTACAAAGGCTCTTGCAGTAAATTAACAGATGTGGTTTTTAGAAAAATAAACCATTTAAAATAACTAATCCAGGAAATTAAACAAGAGTCTCCCATCTCTTAAGAAAGTCCCCTCTGTCTCTATTTTTGTCCCATTTCCAACTTTCTCTAATATCTTTACTAATCTCACAGGCATTCTTCCCCATCCTCCACTCCCAGCGGCACCCACTGGCACACATGTTCATGCTACTTGGAACACTCTGCCGACCTGCTTTTCAGTTGACATCCTGTATAAGTTTCGGGAGCCACAGAGCTTTGTCACTTGTGATACTGTTCCTTCTCCCCGGCCTCCCTTAGGAGCCGATTGCTGCCAGCAGAGCAAATACATTAGAAATTTATACTTAACAAGACTACTTTCCATTTAACCACAAAGCAAATCACTTTTCCAGAATAATATTAATATCATACATGGTGAACATAACCTTCGAGAGAATAGTATTCACAAAGAGTGGGTCACTCAGCTTGGATGTCCTGGAAACAGACCCTGTGAGGGGCACTGCATGCAGCAATTTTGATGATGCTCAGAAGATACACTTGGAAGGAAGACGGGGCTGAGGAGAGACCACCTGGCTCACACCCCACCAGCTGCTTCATGCATTGCCAAAGTCAAATTGTGGAGGATCCGACCTCAGCATCAGCTGCCTCCTGGGAACCTTGCACACTGCAGTTTCTTCATGTTTAGAGGGATAACCATTTAAGGACACAATGACTAATCACTGTCACACTGTCACATATGAGTGGTGCTAAACCCAGCAGTTGACTGGGGAGACTTGGTGAATCATGGGACCCACTGTAAGACTTCTGGTCTTTCCCTAGTGTCTCTCAGAGCCACGATCACTGACATTTTTCTCACTGAGAAACTGTGTGGAGTGGGTCATGTCCAGTGAGTGGAGCCGGCTTGGAGCACTGACTCTGCACTCAGACATCCAGACTCTGCTCCTCCCGTGGCCATCAGGAACGTGTCACCAAGGCATGTTTTTCAATGCCAAGAGTAATTTACTGCTCAAGAGAAAGGGCAGGAATGAGATGCCTGGGACACGAAGGCTCCTAGTTTAGCCATACACGTGGCCTCCCAGCAGACTTTCCCAGACAGACTCACCCGTGAAAAGGCCAATCCTATGTCTGTAAGGGAAAGGGGAAGAATCCCCATTTCTATTGGGAGTCCTCCCTTCCCCTCTGAGGAGCCTCCAAGTGTCTCCCTGATTTCTGTTCTGAGCTTGTGCTGGGTGAGTTAGGAGTCTGAAAACAGAGAGCTAAGACCCATCCAGTAGATCTTTCACTTCAGTCGGGGTGGTCATGGGAGAGACCTAAATGGGGAGTTGATGGTAAGGAGAAAAGTGTAGCGCAAAGATAAATCCCATTTTCTCATTGGGATTTTCTCACTGGAACAGCTATAGAATATAGGTATGGTGTGTCCCACACAAGTTAGTGTACAAGAAGCTTGATTCCCAGTGTTTCAGGGTTGAAGCGGGGGAGCCATCACAAGGTGGGGTCTAGGGCTGCTGAGATGGCTTAAGCAGGTAAAGGCACCTGCTGCCAACCTGAGTTGGATCCCTGGGACCCACATAGTAGAAGGAGAGAACCAATTCCCCGAAATTGTTCTCTGACCCCCACACATGCCCAGAAATGCATTATGATACTTGGGAGAATGAACACTGATTTTGCTTTTTTATAGGTAGACATACAACAGCAGCATTTTCTCTCAAACACCAGTAGGGCCCATATTCAAGGGCATACCTGCAAGATGTCACCAAGGTCAATGCACCTTAGCATCTCCTTGGGAACTTTTAGAAAAACAAAACCCAATCCTACTTAACAGCCATTGTAAATGAGCTCTGGGAACCAGAGCTCAGGTGTCTAGATTTTTTTAAATTCAGTGTCCATGGCTACAAACCACCTTCTTTAGTTTTTTATTGGTTTGTTTGGTCTTTTTCATACAGGGTCTCCCTCTGGTCCTAGCTGGCCTGGAACTCACTATATAGATCAGGCTGACCTCAATCTTACAGAGATTTGCCTGTCTTGGCCTCTTCTTTCACTTTTTGAAACTTTTTGCCTCTTTCAACTCTCCGCCTCTGTGATGCCCCTTCATTTGCCTTGCTCTTTCTTCTTACAGAAAGCAGATATGAATCCTTTCTTGTTTTCCTCCGAAGCATCCCCCTTTGGAAGCTTCTGACATACATCAACAGACCTTCAGAAATCCAGGGAGACCCAGCTTATTCTAGAAAGGCCTACAGTCAGAGCTTAAGAACTCAACCTGTTATGGGTGTTTTTTAAAAAAATATTTTATTATTTTTATTTTATGTGTATGAGTGCATTCCCCGCATGTGTGTAAGGGCACCTGTGTTGTACAATGCCCTTGGGGTCCAGAAAAGGATGTCGGAGCTATGAATGGTAGACAGCTGCCACGTGGGTACTGAGAATCGAACC
The DNA here is from genome assembly GCA_035773235.1 of Eospalax fontanierii. Lineage (NCBI taxonomy): Eukaryota > Metazoa > Chordata > Mammalia > Rodentia > Spalacidae > Eospalax > Eospalax fontanierii. Next base: position 51,575,916 of record CM069542.1, on the reverse strand, counting down.
CAGATCCTCTGCAAGAGCAGCCAGTGCTCTTAACTGCTGAGCCAACTCTTCATCCCCTATGTGGGTCTTTTGCTAGCCAGAAACACTAATGAGCCACCCATCCGGATCTACCTGGACAACACAGTCTTTGCCCTTATAGAAGGAAGAACAGGAAGCCCCAACTTCCACTTGCCAGAGAAGTTTCCACCTGTCTGGAACCACACGGTCTTATTTGTGCTTCACCTGGGATAGCAGGTGCCATTTAATACCTGTCAATTAGTGTCATGCTTCCCTGGCAACTCACCTACCACTGACACAACATTTACACTTCTCTCTGCCAAACCGGTCATATTAGACTTTTTTCTAAAGCATGCATGCAGAGGTGGATGTGAATGAAAGTTATTCAAGGGGAAGAAGGACTATGGATTTGCATGCCGTAAATATAGAATTGGTTCTTGAACTCCTGCCCAAAGCCAGAAGAGCTTCCAACTGGCCCTAATATCTGAGAGGAGTGTTGGAAAGGAGTTAGCTCTAGGCCAGTTCCTTGACTGGGAAGAATGCAGAGAATATTCACAGTAGGAACTTAAGAGAAGGGAGTGACTACCATTCGCTCATGGAAAAGTTTGGAATCTCTCCCTCACTGCTTGCTGGGAGCTTGTTTGTAGTTAGATTCTTCATACAACACATTGAAGGGTAATTTGTAAAAGCTCTTGTGACTTACAAAGATGAGGATGGTCAGGGAGTGTGGGGAATGGGCTCTAGGGATTGGATTGTCTCCAGGAAAGACACATGAAAGGGGACCTAGTTAGCTTTAATAGACCTTTAGTTAAATGCTCCACATCTCCTTCCTGAATGGGCTGGAGGGAGCGGTGCAACATATGGAGGTATCAGCAGGCAGACTTACAGATTTTAAAAATTACATCTATTATGTGTGTACTTCTGCACACACATGTTAGCTCATGGGCCACAGCACATGTGTGGAGTCATGGGACAACTTGTGGGAGTCAGTTCTCTCCTTCCACTGTGTGGATCTCAGGGATCAAACTCAAGTCCTCATGTTTGGCAGCAAGTATCTTTGCCCACTGAACAATATATGTCCCCCAAGACTTGATTTGAATTAAAGAAGGAAGACACAGAGAAAGAGTGCAAATTTTTCTTGAGTTCCTCCTTAATAAAACACACACACCAGTGTGGTAGAAGGTAGGGCACCGTTCCCAGTAGGACTCCCACAGATTAACTCTCTGGACTTACCTGTGAGAGACAAGACTCTATAAATTTGCAAGTTGCATTAAGAAATTCTCACGAAAGACCTTTACATGGAGAAAGGAGAGGGCTAATACCACAGTAAGGAAAGAATCTAAGGGTATAATTTCCAGGGCTGGATGGCCTCCTCACTCCAGAATCTTCACTCTCCAACTAAACTTGATTTTAGCTGAGTCCTGAGTGACAAGGTGGCTGCTTTTCTTTCTGCTGAACAAGTTCAAGTTCATGAGAAGGAGAGGGAGGAGGAGTCAGAATAGGGGAAGAGCAGAATGGGTAGTTTTCCACAAGCTCAGGAAGCATCTCAGCACACATGTGAGCTCACGACTCCTTGGCTCCCTGTTGATAAGCCAATGATGGCTCCATGTCCTGGAGATTAGGTTTTATTAGAGACAGACTGGGGGCATGTCAACTTTGGCTTCAGGAAGGAACAAAATCTGGACCAGGATCTGAGGAAAGGTATCCTTGTTACAGCCCCAGTAGGTTTTATAAGATCCTGTGCCGGCACATATCCCAGAGAAGCAGGATAGGTTTGCAGAGAAACGGGGCCAGCTTCATACGCAGAAGCAATGTGGTGAAAATGAGGTTCAGGATTTCCCAGGAGGCCATGGGAAAGAACTCAGAAAAGGTAGTTGACCAGAAACTTCTAAAGACTATAGCTCATTTGATCCTGGACAGCAATCAAAAGTGTCTGATGTTCCAAGCAATGGAGCTAAGTGCCCCCTCCCCACCCTGTACTGGTCACACTTACGCTTGACTCTGGGCAACAGTGTATCTGCTGAATGAATGCTTAGACAAGTCCAGAGTACTAAGTTTGGTTGTAAAGGCTCATCTGTATTCTGAGGCACCCAGAAGGCACAGCAGAGCATTACTGGGTTGCTGTAACTATATGAAAAGTGAGGCATATAGGAAGGGCTGAAGAAGCCAGAGTGTTTAACTTGGGAAGGTGAAGTCTGGGCCCAGAGGCCTAGGAGGAGGAGGAGGAGGCAGTTTATGTATTGTTCTAGATGGTTCCTCAAGGTGAACTGGGGTCACTTTAGCAATGCCTGGAGGATCACTGGGCTGCTGTGGGTTTTCTGTCATTGGAAAGACAACTTTCTGAAGAGGTAATGAGAAGGACAGATGTATACTGTGCACTTCTAAGACCTTTGCCATCTCCCTGGCGCTACAATTCTGCAGAGAAGCAACAGGCTCAGTATCAACCATTCTGTATGGTCAGGGCTGAGAAGGGAAGAGATGCTCAGCTCCATCATTTGGGACATCAGACATTTTTGATTGCTGGCCAAGGTCACACGACCTGTGTGAGATGAGGCAACCTTCCCTCCAGGTTCCTGAAGCTTCATGTGCTCCTGTGTGAAAGTTAAAAATGAATCCTTTTGATGGTCATTAAATCAAATCAGCCCCACAGGTTCTATCTCTGATTACAAGGGAAACAAAGCACTGTGTAAGGGAGAGTGGAAGTCACTGACTAATAGCTACATACTGGTATCTACCACAGATATTTCTTTTTTGTAATAGAATATATTTATTAATTCTTTGAGAGTTCCATATATACACATAACATATTTAGATGACATTCACCTCTATTCTTTCCTTCATTCCTTCCACATTCATCCCCTCCCCAGAGATTAATTTTTAAATCTTACAAATCCATCCACAGTTAAAACATGAATATTTCTGGGAGACTCAATCAATGAGTCCTAGCATGTGACTAAAAAAAAAAAAGAATCTATATTGATTATTATTTTATATTAAATAACAGGGAAAGCACCAAAAAGAATACAGGAGACTCCAGAAGTAAAATAAATAAATAAAACTCTGTGTCCAGTTTTAAATGTCATTTAAGTTTGGCCCTGTCTATATGTCAAATAATTCTGGCTGTTCTATTGCTTAGTCTTACATTCCAAGTTTCAATTATTGTTAACTTCTCTTGGAATCCCTTTGACTTTAGAACTCAGAACACGTGTCTTATTACCTAGGAGATGAATATACCCAAAGAAATCTGTTGTAGAAATAAAAGTATGTTATTATAGGGTTGATAATGTATCTGTTTATCATATATATTGACTTTCCCCAACTCAGAAGTTAGCAATCTGGGTATGTTGGATGGAGACAAAAATACCTACATGTTTTATTTTTAACTTCAATGGTTCTGATTTTAAGTGTCTTACTTAAGCCAATAGTAGCAAAAGTTTCTCTACATGTAGCATAATTCTATAAGCATGGGTTCCACCTTTGGAGCAATGCGTCACCCAGGTTGTGTCTTTGTATTAGCCCTCTGACCTTAGATTTATTGAGACATAAGTTCTTCATCTTCAAATGAAGGTGAGAAGGGCTTATTTACAGAGATTCTCTGAAGTTTAAATGATTTAAACCAAGTATATAGTCATCAAGAATTCCAGTTCATACTTGAGAGAACTCGAAGACAACTCTTGCTCTCCTGGCTGCCTTTCTTGTCCTCCCCATTAAAATATACATGTACACATGTATATATACACATATATGTATATTTTATGTTACAGAATTTGTAATAACCAAATAAAGTTTTAACAGTGAACTGAATTATATTCCTATACTGATTATTTTTTGTTAATCTGACACAAATGAGACACTTGGGAAGAAGGAACCTCAATTGAGGAATTTCTTCCTTTGGATTAGCCTGTGGCTATATCTGTAAGACTTTTTCTTTTTTTTAAATTTCTATTTATTACTTTTATTTTATGTGTATAAATGTGTTGCCTGCATGTATGTAAGTGCACCCATGTCATGCAATGTCCATGGAGGTCAGAAGAGGGTGCAAGATTCCCTGGAACTGAAGTTACAGAAGGTTGTTAGCTGCCATATGGATGCTGAGAACTGAACCCAGGTCTTCTACAAAAGCAGCCAGTGCTCTTAACCACTGAACCATGTCACCAGCCCCCTGCAAAACATCTTTTTAATTGAATGGAAGTGTTCTATCGATAGAGGAGAGCCTAGCCTGTAGGTGGTCTCATCTCTGGGCAAGTGGACCTGGGCTGTATAAGAAAGGTAACTAAGCAAGGGAGTAAGCAATGTTCTTCCATGGTCTGTGCTTCCGTTTCTGCCTCCACCTTCCTACCTGAATTCCTGCCCTGACTTCCGGGAGTGATGGACTGTGATGTGCCAAGTGTAAGCCAAGTAAACCCTTTCTTCTCCCAAGTTGTTTTGACCAGTGGGTTTTTTTTTTTTGTAAAATTTTAATTGAATCTGTGTGTATTTCATACAGAATATCTTAATCAACCTTTTATCCCCTTCTCCACTGGTACCCTCTCATAGCCGCCCCCATCAGAATTCATACATTCTATCATATGTGTTAAGGCATGTCAAGTTAGTGTCCCCAGATGTCATTCAGCACAAGTTCATCCACTGGGGTCTAGTCAGCCTATCTAGAGACCCTCCCTTCAAGAAGATCAGCTCTTCCTCACCCAGCAGTAATTAGTTTTTGGTCCATGTTTTATCACAAGGGTAGAGGAAGCAAACTAAGAAAATTCCTTTTAGAAAAAGAAAAGAAAGAGCTCACAGTTCACTCTCTTTTCTTTTTTTTTAAAGAAAATATCTAAACTTTATTCAAATGTATACGTGATTTTTCCTTACTATAATTATATAGAATAGTTAGTTGAAATCTTTCATAAGTGCTTTTCCATGAAGTTCCATTCTAAAGTGCATTTGCTCTGGTATTTTTATGACCACTTACTATGCCAGGGAGTTAATCACAAACCATCGTGCTGTCACATGTCACACGTCGCAAACCATGCTGCTGGACATGGATATCATATGTCATAGAGAAACAGATGGGTAGGAAGGTAGATAGCTAAGGAAGTTTTAGGGGAATGCAGCAGAAGTTGTGACAAAGAGAACTACAGACAAGTCCCTCAGACATGGTAATTTCTCCTAGTCAAGCCATACCTCCATGCATATCCACTCGGTGCCTTCCCATGGGAGAAAGACTCTGTCTTCAGAGTTTAAATCACTAGTTGGAGGACCAGAGACCAAGACTGCTTGCCTCCATGCCCAAAGCTGAATTGCACAAATACAGACAAAGAAAATAAATCAACAAAAATAGCTAAGAGGCATTTCTAAACATGTCTAGCTACAAATATTTATGACTATTAGCTCTTGGAAAAAGGTCATTTCAGATAAGACAGCTATTTATACAGAAAACAAAAATGAAACATGTATTGATTGGTGTTCACTGGACTCCCCCAGTCCTGGGAGAGGCAGGAAGTAGAGAAAAGCCCAGCTCGACAGCTTATTCTTCGCCTCATCTGCACAAAGTCCCCCAGAGTCTGGACTACACAGAGAGACCCTGGAAAAACGGTCGCTAAGGGTTTCATGACCATGTGGACTGCTTCTTTTCTCCGTCTTTGTTTTATAAAGCCCCCAGAGACATACACATCTTGAGCTGAGGCTTTTCCATGTCTAAGTCAGATGTTTGGCACTGTAGAAGAAAGCAATGATCTATGGCAGAAATTCTTCTATTAAGGAAAGTGGAGCTTCTCTGCTGATAGAGCCAAAGCCTGGACTGTTCAAAAGTCATATGACCCCAAGAAGTCATTCCCTTCTCTGTGCCTAAGTGTCCTCCTCCTTAGTCTTCAGGGTATCTTTCATTCAGCTCTACTGGTGCATGGTCTATGTTTCTCATCTCTGTGAAGCCGCTTAGGGGAGGAAGGGTTTATTGTGGCTTACAGTTCAAATGGGCACAGCCCATCATCATGGAAAAGACATGGTGTCGGGTGGCTCCACGGTAGCAGGAGTGTGTCACACTTGATGGGACAGGAAGCAGAGAACAGCAAAAGCAGAGTTATGCTATCAAACTTTAAGACCTGCCGCTCAGTGACCCCTTTCCTCTAGCTAAGCTCCACCTCCTAAAGATTCCCCACTCTCCCAAAACACCACCACCAGCTAGAAGGCAAGTGTTCAACACATGAAACTGTGACAGCTAGTCTATATTCAATGATTTCTGTTTCTGAAGCCATGAGACCCTTCCCATTCCTACAGTGGCTCAACTGAATTTAAATGTACAAAGTTTGCATCTAAGACACCATTCAAGCAAATCCTTAATCGTTTATCACAACAGTCAATCCAATATAAGCTAAGTTAGATTTATTCAATCTAAACATGCTTTACTTTGCACAGCCATTAAACAACAGCAAAGGAAATGATGCTGTTTGAGGAGTGATCTCACTATGGAGGCCTCTTTATTGTGCTGTGTGTGATGATGTAGATGCTGGCTTAGCTGAGGTCCCTTAAGAACCAGATAATTTATCACAATCTACCATTCAAGCCCTATTAAAGCCCAGACCCTCAGCAAAGATGACTGCCAATTCTGGAGGGGTCCTTTACCCCTGTTCCCAGGGGTATTGGCTCTGTTCTTCACTGCCAGAGCAAATCTCACCCGTGCTCCTTGAATTCCTAAAGCACAATAAAGTTTTCATACAAATTCCTGAGTGTGGGGTATTTCACAGAGATGGGCTAAGGTGGTGGTCAGTGTATCACAGTGACATGGAGATTTTCTAATGAAACATTCTATAGCTCTCTTCTTGAAGTGTGGGATTTGGGCTGATTGCTTCACTGTATGCAGACCTTGACTGCAATTCATCTGCAGATTCTCCCAGCCTCTCTCTCTGCCCGCCTCACCTTTGAGAACACAGAGTCCTGTGCTGGGTTCCAGTGGCATAATGCCACCATTTTTTCTGTGGCTTTGCTTCTCCCCTCCCTGTGTTCTACCTTCTGTCCTAAGTAGCTTATCAAAAATATTTTTCCAAACAACGCTATTTTTCCCCAAGAAGTAATCTGATACTATTAATAATGACAATGATTTATTTGCATCACATATAAAATTCAGTGCAGGAAAACTTTTAAAGGTCAAAGTGAAGATAACAAAAAAAATATTTTCAAGCAGTTTAATGATAACTCTACTGTGAGGGTTACTCGTAATCATCATCTTGACAGAATCATCTGGAAGGGGATCTCCATGAGAGATTATCTAGACTAGGTTGGACAGTGGGCATGTCTGTGAAGAATTACCTTGATTGTATTAAAGTGGGAAAACTCACCCACTGTGGGCAGAGGATTCTGAATCCTATAAGAGTTGAGAAAGTGGGCTGAGCTCATGTGAACATGTATGCCTGTTTCTCTCTTCTGACACAGACACAATGTGACTAGCTGCTTCAAGTTCCACCACTATGATTTTCCTGCCATGGTAGACTGTAACTGGAATTGGAAAGCTAAATAAACCCATTCTCCCTTATGATTATTTTGCATTTTATCACAATGGGATTGAAAGTAATACAGCTGTATCTACAGATAAAGTAAACTATTAACTTAATCTTGATAAGTCAGGAAATTTAAAATCTAACACAAAGACAAAAGATCCAGAAGAGGCACCATAATGCTGAAAATGGAGAATAAAGTTGGAGAACTGATATTGCCTGACCTCAAGACTGACTAAAACAGTGGTTGAGACAGTGTAGTACTGGAGGAAGAACAGAAGCAGGTCCACTGAACAGGATACAGAGCCATGTAAATGTCCCATACAGATACACTCAAGAGATCCACAAAGGAGCAACAAAGGCAATTCAATGGAGAAAGATCTTTCCAGCAAATGCAGTGGGAACAAATAGAGGTCAAGAAGAACAGAAAAGAAGAAAGAAAAGAAGGACACGAGGGAAGCAGGGAGGGAGCAAAGAACGGAACGTCTATGTCAGAAGGTCTATATGGACCAGCTTTGACAAAATTCAGCTCAAAATACATTATAGACCTAATATAAAATACAATATTATGTAACTTCTGGAAGAAACTATAAGAGGAAAATCTAAACATCCTTTGGTTTGTGGTTTTAGACACAGCATCCAAAGGATGGTCCATAAGGGAGAAATGGATGATGTATTTTATTGAATTAAGAACATCTGCTCCATGAAATGCACTGATAAAAGAATGCAACGAAAAGCCATAGACTAGGAGAAAGTATTTCCATTCCCATTTCTGACAGGATTTGTGCCAAAAAAACAGAGAATCCACAGTACTTATGGAGGACATACAACCCATTTACAAATGGGGCGGGGGGGAAAACAAAACATTTGAACAAAACCTTTGGCTCCTCGCCAAAGATATACAGGCCGCAAATAAGCATGTAAAAAGACACTACAGTTCGATTGTTGGTAGAGAATCGCAAAGCAAAGCAAAAATGGAATCTCACTATGCCTAGGAGAACTGCTCCAATCTAACATGGCAACAGTATCAGATGCCGATGATCTGCTTGTTTCCTGTGGGAAAACAAAATGGTACCTTCACCCTGAAAGACAGTTTGCTTTTTCATACAAAGCTAAACAGTATTCCCACCAGACTCCCAGGTATTTATCTAACTGAAACATGTGCATGAATGTTTATAATATCTCTATTTGTCATTTCCAAAGAGGAGATGCAACCAAGACATTCTTCAATATGTGATTCATCAACTATCTGTGGTGCATCCATCTGGGGCAAGACAATAATATTCAATTATGAAAAGAAACAAGCTACCAAACATCAACAAAACTTCAATGTATATTGCTGAGTGAAAGAGGCAGAGATCACAGGAAAGTGACAGAAGTATCTCTTTTTGCCAATAATTAATTTTTTAATGTAAATGAATTAACTGCTCTAATTAAAAAACAGATGAGCACGGTGGCATTAATGACAACAAAAATGATACCAGTGTGTAATTTACAGGGTTCATTTAAGACCTAAATACACTAATAGGCCAAAAGTAAGAAGATGGAAAAGATACGGCATGTAAGCCACAGCAAGAGAAAGTAGGGTGGCCATGTAAATATCACATGAAACACACTTCACAAATTTGATGTATTCATTTTTATTTTATGTGTATGAGTGCTTTGCCTGCATGTGTGTAAGTGCACCTATGCCATGCAATGCCCAAACAGGTCAGAAGAGGGATCAGATCCCCGGAAACTGGAGTGATCGATGGTTGTTAGCCACCATTGGGTGCTAGGAACTAAACCTGGGTCCTTCTGCAAGAACAGCCAGTGCTCTTTACCGCTGAACCATCTCTCCAGTCCCCAGATAAAATATACTTTAAATCAAAAGAATTATGAGACAAAGAAGGACATTATGTATTAATAAAGGATTCAGTATGACAAAAAGATAATTATAGACATTTAGACACCTAAGGAAAGAGCATCATAATCTATAAGCAAAAACTGACAGACCCAAAGGGAGAAACAGGCTCTTGTGCAGTGACAGAGCCTTTGATACCTCATTCTGCATGATGCATAGCACAATCAGACAGAAGAAATATAAAGACATAAAAGACCTCAGGGCTGGAGAGATGACTCGGCAGTTAGGAGTACTGACTGCTCTTGCAGAGGATCCAGGTTTGATTTCCAGCATCCACATGGCGGCTAAAAACTGTCCATAACTCCAGTTCCAGAAGAATTTGACGTCCTCTTCTGACCTCCACAGGCATTGCATGGGTGTCCTTACATACATGCAAGCAATACATTCATACATAAAAAATAATGAATAAAAATAAAAATAAAATATGTGAACAAAGTAATAAACCAGTTAGACTTAGCAGACATAAGAACACAAAACTCCACACAGCACCACCCAAAACCACAATATTCTCAAGAGAATGGGGGACATTTTCCAGTATGCCCTGCATGTTAACTAACCCACAGAGCAAATCTCAATAGATTTAAAATGATAGACATGATACACAGTATCTTCTTCAAAACAAGAGTGCTATGGTTTGAATGCCCTCCCCCACATTCATGTCCAAATCTAAGAGCCTTTGTTACAGTATTAAGAACTAGGACCTTCAAGAAGTGATTGGGTCATAAGAGCGTTCCCCCATGAGGGGATGAATCTCATAACCAAGGAAGTAGGTTCCTGGTCTGAAGGATGAACTTGGCTCGGGTGTTCCTCTCTGTCTTATTTGCTTTTCACCATGCTATGATGTACCATGACAGCCCTCACCAGACTCTAGTGCCGTGCCACTGGACCTTCCAGCTCCCATCTCCACACACCAAATTATCTTCTGCTTTTAAAAAAAGTAAACTATGCAATCTGTAATATTCAGTTATAGCAGAAGAAAGTGGACTAAGGTAAATGTGACAAAGAAAGGGAACAATAACCAAAACAAAATTAGAAAATTCAAAAGTTTTAGAACGTCAACACCAGATTCTTTTATCCAAATAAATATTTTCTGAATTATTTATTTTTATTTTATGAATTTGTTTTGCCTGCATGTATATAAGTAACCTGTGTTATGCAGTGCCTGAAGAGGTCAGAAGAGGGCATTGAATCCCCTGGAACTGGAATTACAGATGGTTCTTAGCTGTCATGTGGGTGCTGGAAATCGAACCAAGGTCCTCTGGAAGAGCAGCCAGTGCTCATAACCCCTGAGTTATCTCTCCAGCCCCTTAACAATAAATTCTTAAGTAATGAATTGATTCAAAAGAAGTCACAAGGGAAATTAGTAAATATTGAGATTGAAAGTGAAACAAAATATAACAAAACTTATGGGGCCCAAGGAAAGAAATACTGGAGGAAGTTTGTAGCTATAAATACATACACTAAAAAACAAGAATGACATGACAGAACCAACCAAACTAAAACTTACAGAAAAAGAACAAATGGAACCTGAAGTCAGAAATGGGCAACAGTAATTAAGATGAGAACAGAGTTGAGTGAGACATAAAATTAAAAAGTAAGAGATTTAGTTCTTTTAAAAATGTGTAAAATTGGCATTCAGCTAGGTTGACCATTAAAAAAGAAAGAAGAGTCAAATCATTAAAATTAGAAATGAAAATGAAGACTTTACTAATAGTTCAGAACTAACAAGGATCGTAAAGGAGCACTGTAAACAACTGTATATCCAGACATTAGAGATGGGGGCGGGGAACCACCCTCTAGACCTAATGCTAAATTCTACACACTTTTCTAATAAATAACCAACACGTGTGTTTCTCAAAGTTTTCCAAAATCTCTAACAATAAATAATACTTCCTAAATCATTCTATGAGCCCAGAATTAGCCTGGTACCAAATGAAGACAAAGGTGGGGCACAGTGATCAGTATTTTTATGAGATTTATATTAGTTACAGTGTGTTTAGCTGACCAAAACACCTGATAGAAACAACCTAAGGGGACGTAGATTTATTTTGGCTCACAGTTTTGAGAATTCCATCCATCATGGTAAGAAGGACAGGAAGAGCTGAGCCGTTCGCATCCTAGAAGAAAGAGTTCAGAGGGCAGTTGAGACGCGGCTGTGCACGTCAGCCAGCATGCTATGCTGGCATGGAGTGGGAAGAGGTCATGACCACCCCCCACCACCACTCCCCCTCCAGGAGCTATTGATAGTTGTGGGCTTCTAGAGGAGGCTGTGGCTCCTAGTAAGTCAACCACACTCTGGTGGATGGTTCCATACCTCAGAGTATATGAGCAACACACATTGGAGTTGATGAGTTATTTAATTAAAAAAAGCTCAGCATAGTGGCACATGCCATAAATCCCAGCACTCAGGAAGCAAAGTGTGAGTTTGAGGAGAGTCTAGTCTTCATAGTAAGTTCCAGGCCAGCTTGGGTTGCAGGAGAAAAAAGGACATGGGTCTAAAAGGAGTTAGGGGGAGGAATTAGAGGTGAAGATCAAAATACATTGTTTAAAATTCTCAATGATTTAATAAAAATATCATTTAACGGGTGGGGGAAGAGTGATTGTGGACAAGATACTCCCTAAAACTCACCTTCACTGATTCACTTCCTCCCGCTAGTTCTCCCCTCCAAAGTTTCAGAACCTCCCAAAATGATTTTCAAAGGAAGATCTTTTTAATATGTTCACAGATTTACACCCTGAAGCCTGTCATGGATAGAGGCTCTCCAGTTCCCGAAACATCCCAAGACCTCTTCCCTGACATTCCAGGGCAAAGTACTGTACTTGTTTTTAAATTTTTAACTAATTAATTTTTATATGTGTGTTTTGCTTGCATCCTTTTAAGTACACCTGTGTCTGCGATGCCCACAGAGGCCAGAAGAGGGCATCAAATCCCCCTAGAACTGGAGGTTTGGGAACCTGGGTCCTTTGCAAGAGTAGCCAGTGCTCTTAACTGCTAAGCCATCTCTCTAGCCCCCAAGTCCATTACTTTTACGTTCAGCCTCACGTTTTTGAGACCCAGCTAAGAGGTCAACAGATTCTTGGCCAGGCTACAACATGAATGGTGTCTAGTCCATCCTCCGACCGAACCTTTGCTCCCAGATAACACCTCATGAGCAGCCTCACCTGTCTGCCTTTCTATCTGCATTCTGCTCTTCAGAACTCCTACACGAATCATCCATGAAGTTCTCTTTATTCTGTCTTTTTGATCTTGAATATTCAAACTCTTCAAAATTTCTCCTGCAAACCAGTTCTAAACTTGAACCATGTATGGTCAAATTGTTTTGTTGTTTTTTTTTTTTTTAAATGACCCCACTTTTCTGGTACCAACTTTCTGCGTTAGTTACTTTTGTCTTGCTCTACCAACTTCCTAATAAAAACAATTTAAGGGAGGAATTATTTATTTTGGATCACAGTTTCAAAGGATGCTACCCATGATTACTGCTCTTACATGCAGTAATGCCACTGTGGTGGCAAAGCATGAGGCAGAAGCATCTGTCCACATGACAGCAGGACAGAAAGAAGAGAGTAACAGGAAGTAGCCAGAGGAAATATACCCACAAGGGCTCACCCGCCTGCTGCACACAAGGCTCACCTCCCAAAGATTTCACAAATCACACCATCAATTGAGAACTACAAAAAATATGGCAGGGGGCCAGGGTGGGGTTTAGATTCGAACTATAACTACACTGATGTAAAAACTCTCAACAAAAAATGATCGAATGAATTCACTGGCACATTGAAAGAATTATACTACTGGGCTTGAAAGCCCCTTTCAGGGAAGAGGAAAAATATATTTCAGACATGATCAAGTAAGTAAGAGTTCATCTGCACAAATCTATTGGGACACAAATTCAAGCTGTAAGGGAGACGCATTTATCTTTGTGCTTCCTCCTTTTCCTTTTCTTATTTTTACCTCTAAGAACTACCCAGATCTACCCTCCTGTTAGTCAAGCTCTTGATCTTTTTCTCCTCCCTAGCATAAGTTTTTTCTCTCAAGCATGTTCCATGCCCAGGGCTGTTAGCTAAGTTCAGTTGCCTGTGAGAAATGAAGGTAAGAGTTTACAGAAGTTATGAATGAAAGATAGATGTTCACGGTAGTCTTCCCTAATTGGGAGGAAGTATGTTCCAAAATTCCCAGTGGATGCTTGAAACTGCACATTGTAATGAATCATATACACAACATTTTCATATATATATTTCCATAATAAAGCTTATAATTTGGTATGGTAAGACACAACAATAATAAAATAAGAAGTAATAGTATACTATAATAAAATTGCCAGCATTATAACTCTTATGTTTCAGAGCCATTATTGAGTAAAATAAAGTAAGTTACTTGAACGCAGCACTACAATACTCTGACAACTGTGAGAGTTATCAAGTGACAAACAGGCGGATAGCATCTACAGGAAGGACAAAACAATGGATCATGTCCTGTGTGGAATGGAGCAGGGGAGAACAAGGTTTCACCCCCAGCAGAATGATGTGCCACCTAAAACTTAGGAAGTGATAATTTCTGGAATTTTCCATTTAACATTTTTGGGCTGTGGTTGTCCAGAGGTAAGTGAAATCTCAGAAAGGAAGACCAAGTAGAGGGGACCACTCTACTGTGAAATGTCTCCCTTTTTGCAACATGATACATGAGCATCTTGAGCCCTTAACTAAAGAGCATGAACTCAAGTCCTAGGCTAATGGTTTGGGAAAGACATTTTGGAATATCAGTCCTCATAGCTCTAAACAGTTATATATTCCATAACACGCTGACTGATCTGTTCTCTGCTCTATCCAAAAGTTATCCCAGAATAGGAAAAGGGACTAATTTCCAATGTCAGGGACCCTTTCATCTATTCCTCTTCACTTAATCAGGACTTTCATTTCGTCAGTGGGAGGAGCCATGGCTGGAGCTGAGGAAGCCTTTGGAAAATGCAGAACCCTCATGTTTATTTTGCACGTGGGGTATCTGGGGCCTGCATAGCTGAATGACTCCCTGTCACCCAACTGGCTATGGCAGGACTGAGTGGAAGCTGAGCCTCAGACTCAGAAGGGTTCCTTGTCCTCCACTCTTTCATGCTGTCATTCCATGGCAAACCAAGTTTCAGCTGCACTTTGAGTAATTTATTCCCAAAGAGCAGTTTTCCTCTGCTCACCTTTAAAAGCTCTGGAAAAGGGAGGTCGACCAGATGACAGAGTTTGTGAAACATTTCTGTTCCTCGAAGGTCCACACCAAGCCAAAACCCAAATAAAAGTCCCTTGGGCTCCAAATAAAGGAATAAAAGAGAAGTTAAGAGGTTTCGAAGTTTAAAGTGGAAATGGAACTAGAATGTTCTAGATATCTGTGAATTGTTAAAGGATTCTTTAACTGGGTCTAACCAGTTAAGAGCCCTGTGACCAGAAACATGGGAATATGACTTTGGAGGAATAAGATATGATGATCTCAACACTTAAAAGGCACAGTCTATGTCTAAGCATTGTGTACTAGAGTAGTCCCTGTAATAATAACTTTTACAATACTCTGGACAAAGGACTTCTTAGCCTTGCAACCAAAAAGTCAATCTTATCTTAGTTTGTTTATGCTGTAGACAAGCCTTGAGCTCCTCTTGTGACCTAAACATAGCTTTTAATCTCTCATGACCCTTCCTTGCTTAGAATAATGTACACATGGGTGATTGTTCACAGTGACTATCAAAAGTACTGTAAGCAGTGATTCGAACCAGCAAAGATAGAAAGATGATCCCACTTGTGCTGCACGCAATAGATGCGATTAAACTGATAACATCCGTGGTGTGTGTGTGTGTGTGTGTGTGTGTGTGTGTGTGCGCGCGTGCGTGTGTGTGTGTTTGTCTAGGTCTAAGGATCAGAAAGGGCCAAATTTTCTGATAAGAGTCTGACTTTTACTTCCCCATTTCATATTGGATATACTGTTTCAATAAAAGAAGGAGTGAGTCCTAGTGCTGAGCCACGGTTCTAAGAGAAATTTGAAGGAACAGGTTCTCAGCAGTTCAAGTCTGCTCTTCACTTAGAAATGGATTCTAAGAGTCAGGCTGTTTATACTAAGGCATAGCCATAATGTGGCATCAAAGTAAACGCCACAAATCCCCTGAGCTAATCTTCCCAACAACCGCATGAGAGAGACTGAAAATACTAAATGATTATCACTCTGATATAGAGAAACAGTGTCTTAAAGAGTTTTTATAATTTTCCAAAAGTTCTTAGCAGACCAGTAAATGGCGACACCAGGATGAGTTATCAATATACGTCTCCAGACTCACTGTCTTCAACATAACCTCCTGCTGGGCAGAAGGTCAGGCAACCTAGAGGATTTGTGACTACCGGGGACGCTAAGGAGACTGAGCAGCCTGATGTCCTCAGCTGTGCCTCAGTGAGATGTGACCAAAGCAGAGAAGACCAGTCCCTGAGAAGTGGCAGAATCTTCCAACATCTGACACGAGCTTTTTAGTTAAGAACACATGCCCTGGCCAGAGAGTTGAATCTGTTCTATCAAGATCATCTCAGTACCCTCTGTTTATCCTCTCTCTGAGCACTTCCTTGGCAGCCTGGCTCACTTTCCCATCCAGCTCTGTGCATCTTTGAACCAGTTACCTCCCTCTTCAACACTCTCAGGCTCCTTTGCAACTCCCCAGATGGTTCTGCTGATGATCAGGGCTCATGATTCTGTTGGAAATTTTGCTGTTTTGTGAGTAAACAAAAGCGGCACAGTCTGACGTGGTGTCCCCGAGTCGAGTCAAGACCAAAGCCTCATCCCATACCTCCCCCCCAGATCATGAGGTAAGGAAACCCTGCCTTTCCTCCAATCCCCTTGATTGCTTTTCTCCCATACTCCTGCAGTATTGTGCTGTGGAACTAGTTTATTTGAGGACTATTAATAGGTTTCAGAGTCTTTGGGCCCACTTCTTCATGAATTGTTCCTTCAACGAAACCATCTATTAGGAAAAGATGATAAACTCAATCACTTAAAAACCTGATTCAGATTTTCTGTACGAGCTCTGTGAGGTACATAACTCAAAGGAAACTCATACAACTTATGCCAAAGTAACAGGGAAAACTCCAATAGAAAACAGCTGAACAGCAAACCAAGGAGGATCACTGAAAGGAGTGAGCTGGGGTGTCCCCATGAATGTCAATTTCCACTTAGGTTCGTCCAAACAATTGCAAATATTAGCTTTAAGAAAAAAGTACCTTGAAATTTAAAATAAAATTATACTCACCAATTCATACGAGCATAAAATGCCATCATGTAGCCAATTTATGTCTATTAAAAATACTAAGCAAGGCCAGCAAGATGGCTCAGCTGATGAAGTACTTGCTGTGTGAGCTTAGTGACCTGAGTTCTATCCCAGGATACATATAAAGGTCCAGCAGAGAACTGACTCCACAGAGTTGTTCTCTAACCTCACACGTGCACATGCAGGCACACATAAAAATAAATAACTTTTTGAAAAATTAATAAAAATTTAAACAGTCAACGGAGGCTGAGACTATAGCTCAGTGGTAGAAACAAGGCCCTGGGTTTGATCCTCGGCACTGACAGTACCAACCAAAAAACAACGACAGCAACAAAATCAGCAGAGAATTGATTCAGTGAAACAGAGTTTTGAGATTACTCTGGCAGGACTCAGGGTTCTAGCTTCAAGTAAACTTAGCATCTAGTAGGAAGAGAAGACCAATTAGCACACAGTACATGTGCCAGAGATGAACACACAAAAAAGTGAGACATCTGTAGACATCCCAGGCACCTTTGAAGATGGGCAGCAGGCCCTTGCTGCTCTAGGAATAGACCCCTCACACATGCAGGTCTACCCTCTGAATATGATTCAAAATGTGAACATGATGGGGTTGGGGGGGGCAGTTGGTTAGGGGGTTTTGTTTGTTTGCTTGTTTGTTCTTTTTGAGACACGATTTCCCTGTAGCCCCAGATAGCCTGGAACTCACTGTGTAGACCAGGCTAGCTTTGAACTCACAGAGATCTGCCTGCCTCTGTCTCCCAAGTGCTGGGATTAAAGGTGTGTGCTGCCGTATGCATCACTACCCTGGTCCTTTTTATTTTTTTATTTTTTTATATTTTATGTGTGAGTATATTGTGCTAGGAACTGAACTCAGGTTCTCTGCAAGAGCAGTCAGTGCTCTTAACCACTGAGCTATATTTCCAGCCAGGACATTACAACCTTGTTCTGTGCATTTCAAGTACATTACACTCAGTGAAAGATATTAAACTCAACGGTGTGCTACGTGATTTCATTCATATTTTATAAACAGCAAAACTATAGGGTCAGAAAGCAGGTCTGAGAGTGGGGCCAGGGGAGGGGCCGAAGGACAACAGGAGGCGCTGGAGCCCTTCCTAATCTTCACTGTGGCAGTGGATTCCCAACCTTATACATGTCAAACTCAGAACTGTACCCAAACAAAGTCAGTTTTACCACACATTAATTATACTTCAAATGAAAATAATTCAAGCCTAATTTTAAGTGAACACTTTTTCAGACCAGGGATACCATTTAGTAGACAAAGTGCTGACCTCCCAAGTGTGAGGATTTGAATTGAGGCGGCCAGAGTCCATGTAAAACCTGGCTCAGTAGCACACATCTGTAACCCTAACTCTTGCAGTAAGGTGGGAGATGGAGAAGACAGGCAGGGTGGGCCCTTACCCAATGACAAGAGACCCTGGCTCAGGCTGGCAGAAGGGCTCATTGGCAAAAAATGCTTGCTGCAGAAGCCTGACAGCCTTCCTCATTTAAGCTGCTTTTGTCAGGGCATTGTATCACGGCAACAGAAAAGTCAGCAACACAACATCAATGACTAAGAATTACCACACACATCACAAAGCAAAAACAAAAGCATTAATATCAGGCACACAGGACTCTCTAAAATATTCAAAAATAACTTCAGCCTCAGCCAAAACTATCCAGAACAGAAAAAGAAAGAACACTCCCGAAATCATATTTACAGCTTAGCATAACCAAGAAATCAAAACCCGAGAAAAGAAGGAAATCTTAGTCACACATATAATTTTGTGAAAAAAGTTCTATAAAGTTAGCATCAATTTAGCAAATGAGTTTTGGGAAAAGAAGAATGCATTATGACTAAGTCCAGCTTATCCTAAGAATGCAAAGTAGGTTTAACAGTAGAAATGTAAGTGATACAATTCATAGCACAACCAAATGACGGGACAGAGAAACATCTCCTCATTCTAATATGTTCAGAAAATATGGTAAAATTTAACATTCACCTAAAATTAAAGCTCAGCAGACTAATGATTTAAAGAAATAGCCTTAGTCAAATAAAATTTCTTAAAAGACTTAAACTTGAAGTTAAATATGAAAGTGAAATCTTTCTCCTCAAGAGAGTGCTTACTTCTGTTCAACCTATTCTGGGTGTCTGTACATCGCAGTAGAACAAGAGATGAAGAAATGCAAAGGTAGAAAGAAAGAAGGGAAGAAAGAAAGAAAGAAAGAAAGAAAGAAAGAAAGAAAGAAAGAAAGAAAGAAAGAAAGAAAAGGTTACCCATGGATGACATGTCTATCTATATAGAAGACCTGACTATGAAGGTGAATCGTTAGAATTACTAAGAATTTCAAAATATTGTTGAAGAAATACTAAGTCAATGTTCAAAAATAAATTGCAGACTGAGGAGATGTCTCTGGGGGTAAAAGCAGTTGCTAGGCAAGCACGAGACCCGACATGAGATCCCTAACACGCACATAAAAAGCTGGGTGTGTCCACTCAGGTGCCTGGAACTCCAGCACTGTCTGGAGTGGAGGTAGGAGGATCTCTGGGCTTGCTGTCTGCCAGCCTAGCTCCACGTTCAGCCATGTCCTGCCTCAAAGGAGAAAGGCAGATGATAGAGCAGATACTTGACATCCTCCTCAGGCTTCTCCACACTCGCCTCCCCTGGCTCCCCACATCATATACACCCCACACACCACAAAATAGAGCAGTCACATCAGTTACATAAACCCCATACAGCAGTGCTTAGAACAGTTTTTATTTATAATTGGGAAAAATAAGAACCAAGGTGAGGGTGGTTTACATGCTTACTAAGCATCTCTTTCCTCTTCCGAGAATCAACTCCTTGTAGCTTCTGTCTGTTGCTCTATTAGGTGTATTGTTTCGCCTTACTGATCTTTAGATTTTCTCTTGCTATGCTAGTAATATAGATTACAAACTTCCAACCTGTTGGTTGATTGATTGACTGACTGAGTCATTGATTGATAGACAGGGTCACACTACACAGCCCTGGCTGGCCTGGAACTCTCTATATAGACGAGACCGGCCTCCCTCTCAGAGATCTGCCTGCTTCTGCCTCCTGAGTGCTGAGACTAAAGGTGTGTACCACCACACCTCACATTCTTTGTCTTTTATTAATGCTACCTTTATTGAACAGACATTTTAAAATCTTAATATAACCCAATTCATTATTTTTTTCACAATATCTTATTCGATGTTGTGTTACAGAAATTTTTACCTATTTGAAATCAAAGATGCTCTTCTGTAGGTTCAACACAGCTCAGTTCTATTTTGCACACTTATTTTCTGCACTTTATGTATAAAAATACAACTTTGACCAGGTTTATAATATTAGATATACATTACCTACCATGGAGTTGGCCTGAGCAGGAGGACTAAGTGGGGAGGAGCTCAGAGGGAAAACAAGGAGGTAACAGAGGGCGGGAGGGTGTGAATAGAATCACAGTACATTGTACGCATATATTCTGCGTTCATTCCTGTTGCTGTGATCTAATTCCCTGACAAGGAGCAACTCCGGGAAGGGGTTTATTTGGTTTACATTACATTGCATTATTACAGGAAAGTCGTGGCAGGAACTTAAAACATCACAGCCATAGTCAAACCCAGGTCCTCTGCAAGAGCAGCCAGTGCTTTCAACCACCAAGACACCTCTCCAGTCCCACTACATCAAGTTTTATTCGATGTATATTTTCAGTAATACCTTGGGGAGTAGACTATTGACCACTATTCTATCAAATATGCCAGGTTTACTTCTGTATGATGGTACATTTATAGTAATTTTTAAAAATTTATTTGGATTCCATTTTTTTATCTTCTTATTTGGGGCAACCGATTGATAATCTTTACATTAGAGGGATCATTTTCAGGCCCATGCTAAGCTAGCTGTCCTAGTTGGGGACTGAATCTGGGATTTTTAGCCTCAGTAATTCTCTTATTCACCTCTTCCTACTCCCACCTCTCCTAGAGTGTTCTTAACTGCCCTGCATAACGGCAGCTGCTCTCTCCAGCTCATTATCCCCTCTCACATGCCCACATGCTGATTTCTTCTTGGGTGTGTTGAGAGGTAACACTTCACGCAAGAAAGACCATATAGAATAGAGCCAGAAAATGTGGGCTGGGTTCTAATTCTTAACACTTCTTTGTCTTTAAATAGGTTATATATTGACCCTACAAAATTTTACCTTAAGCAGCCTGTTGGCATTCTAAGGCTGAACCACAGCCCATAGCATCAGCATCATCTGGGATTTAGACTTGGAGTTATTCAGTCACAGCCTTAGACTCAATGAATCAGACTCTGTTTTAACAAGATCACTAGGTCAGTTGTGTATATATTAAAATTTAAATAGCAGTGGCTATTAAAAGATCCTAAGTTTTCTGCAAAGTGAGACGCTTCAATCTTACATGATTATTGTCTAAAATACCAAAATTTTTTTAAAAATACAAAACCAGTGAGGCTACACTAAAATCAGAGAGCTTCTACACAGCATGGGAAATTCTCAACAAAGTAAAAGGCGGTCCATATTGACAGAAAATAACAAAGCAAAATCCAAGAAGCACATGCAATCATTCCGGAAGAAAGAGGAATCAGGAGCCACTGGGCTGAATCTCAGGGGATACAAGTGAATGAGCATTAACCTTGTGTGTGCCTATACCTGGGCCTGTGTATATTTGGACAAATATGTGTCAGTGTGCCAAAGCATGCATGTGGAGGTCAGAGGACAACTTGCAGGATTTGGTTTTCTCCTTTTACCACGTAGGTCCTAGGGATTGAACTCAAGTCATCAGGCTTGGAGGCAAGCACTTTTACCATTGCTTCATCTCACCTGCCCTGTTTTTCCCCACACTTGTACCTAAGTACGTTTGTTATGTTTTATTTTGCTTTTCAGTGTTGTTGGGTTTTTTTTATAACTGTATTATTTCCATATATTAATGCACCATAATTTACTTAAATAACCCTTTATTGGTGATAATTTAGGTTGTGTTACACCCTCTGATTCTTGCCAGTCCTGTAGTGACAAAGGGTCATTCAAAGGGGTTGGCTTTGCATTATTCTTATTATGAATGAAAGAGGACATCTTCTCATGAGTTTAGGCATGACTCATATTTTCCTTCCTGTACATAGACTTCTAAAAAACATTTTAATGATATTTTATCTTATTATATTTATGTATTTTAGAGATAGAGTCTCACTATGTAGCCCAGACTGTCATGATTCTCCTGCCTCAGCCGCCCAAGTGCTAGGATTACAAGTGTTGTGTTGCGTTCTCTAAATCTTTCCCCGTGTCTTTCCTTTGTTATTGCTAGGAACCCAACATCTACATTTGGGGGCTAAAATCAATGAAATTAAAGCTTATTGACTCCCATAATCCCTTCTTGTTTAACTGAAATACAATGTGATTAACTTTTTCAAAGATAACTGAGTTAAATATCTCAATGAGATCCATTGTTCTGACACTCACAATTGAATTTTTTTAATTCCTTAAATTTAGTTTAACAGAAAGGAGAAATACATTGTTATTTCACAGAGTCTTAGTTTCTTTTTAAACTAAAAGGAATCTTCTAAAGAGATGATTTCACTGTTTCTTTTTATTTATTTAACCATGAAAAATCAAGCTGGGATTTAGTAAACAGACAAATTTCCACATCGCTATTGCAGCCATCTTTTAATCTATACAGAGAAAGCAGAATTCACAGTCCCTGACAGAAAGTCTCTTTTCAGAAGATACATAAACAGCTGACACCAAGCTCCTCCAACCCAAGCCCAAGACAGCTGACCTCAAAATTTTGCAACTGACGTTTTATCTAACTCAGCCATTGCTCTCCCAACCTTGACCTTAAGCAACTAGAAAAGAAAGAATTCAACAACACTGGGTAGGCAAACAGATATTTTTGGATTTCTTCCCAGTGATAGACAGGAGAAAAATGAGGCGGACTTGGCAGGGACTGAGCTAGGAGAGTCTTTCAGAGTCTGCACCAAGCAGAAGCTGGCCACCAAAGTAAATTTCAGGCACTTGGCTACGGGCCTTCATTTCTGATCCCCTGTGAGGAAAGGATAGTACCTGATGAGAAACAAAAGACTGAAGCAAACCACATACTAATCCTGCTCTGAGGCAGGATGAAGTTCAGATTGTGGATTAACACGTGGTAGACGGAACAAAGAATCCAAAGGCAAAGTGGAGGAGAACAGTGACCCTCACGTAGACCTCTAAGTCTCTTAGGGGCACACTGGACACCCGGGAACCTGAGTCACCTTTGCCTGTCTACACAGAGAAGGAAATCTTCTCATTCCCACACACCATTCTGGCAGTGTCAGAAAGCAAATAAACAGGTATTCCTACTCAGAAACAGGGGGAAGTGTAGCTTGGTGGGTTTGGATGACATGTGCTGCGGCTCTGAAGGAGACAGAGGAGCAGAATAAGTCTGTCTTGCTAGTAGTCCTGAAGAGCGTTGCCTACATGGTTAGGACTGCTGTACTGCGTGGTGGGGCAGCCCGTGAGCTCCTCAAGGACACAAGGCCAGAGGGCTAAGAGGACCAAACTGCACAGGAAGAGGTCTCCCTTCACCACGGCAGCGGTGGCTGCTCCTGCCGAAAAGGGCAGCCCTATTTCTAATGCAGGCAAAAGTGTTATGTCAACCCCGGGCAGCTAAGATCATATTTTAAATGTTGCATCTCGAAACCTACCTCCGAATCACTCCTCTGAGGGACTGAGCTGCCAACTCAGCTTGTCATACGATCCCCAAAACGTGTTCCCACATTTCCTTTGCTTTGCTCGTTCATATAAATAGGTTACACTTCTAAAGGATCGTGGCCTGTAATCTCAGCACTTGGAAGCTGAGGTAGGAGGATCGCCATAATTTTAGGCTAGCCTTGACTAAACAATGAATCCAAAGTCAGCCAGGACTAAAGTGAGACCCTGCCTCAAAAACTCTGATATGTGTGTGTGCATGTATACATATACATATATGTGTGTGTATGTGTGCAGCTTAAATCGTTCCATGAATTTTCTTCCCTCTTTCTTCTCCTGTCTTACCTTCTCTTCCCCTTCTCTCCCCGTTCTCCTTCCCTCTCTCCATCTATTTAAATCTGGGCACCACACATCTGTTAAGAGGAGCAAACAGCATCTCTTCACGTTCTAACTATGAGTGATCATTTCCTGGAGCAAAGCGGCCGGGCGGTTCTCCTTATGTCGGTATCTACCTGTCCCATTGCTCATTCTTTCTTTCTGTCTCCCTCTTCCTCTCTCTCTCTCTTCCTTTCCCACAACTTTCCCAACTCTCCTTGTGAGTCCCAGAAAAGGAACACGTTGGGAGGCAGTGTTCACAGCAAGCCTTAATTTAAACCAAGTAGAGACAGGAGGATTGGGAGTTCACAGGCATCCGTGGCTGCATAGTAAGTTGAGGCTAACCTGGGCTACATGTGACCCTGTCTCAAAGATATGCAATAAACAAATAAGACTGGGAGCAGATGAAGTTCGGAGAGGAGCAACCTGCTTTGCTAATGGAAAAGAAGGACTTCAGACACCTGTGCGTTTTCCTCTTCTGTGTCATTCCCCTCATCTTTACAATCAGGAGGGGTTTTGTTTTGTTTTGTTTTTGCAGAGAACTCTTAGCTCATTAATAATCCAGTCATTACCACTTTGTGTCTGTGTCTGGTCAGCTGGTGAACAAAGGCATAAAAGATGGTGCAAAAATAAGTCCTCTTTTGCAATCTAGAATTCATTATTCAATATGTGTTTTGATAGAGACAAGAAGGAACATAAGACATCTTAAAGTGATGGTGCTGGGAGAAAAGACGTCATAGAGATGAGGCACACCCAGGCAACCAGCCTTGGGGCCCAGAGTGTGCAGACTCCCGAGAGACTGAATGTGTGCAATATGTGAGGAACCTTCATCACACAAGATGAATATTTATCTGAACATAGGCGTTTCTTTATTGATCCAAAAGTTTTGAACTCGGGACTTGGCAAGCAAGAAAATAAATGGTAAGCCAAGCTGGTGGTAAAGCTAGAGTGGCCGCGGCGACTGTGACTCTAGGCTCTTTGTTTTATTAAGAATCTGGTCAGGCATGGTGGCCCAAGCCTTAAATCTCAGCACTTGGGAGGCAGAAGCAGGTAGATCTCTGTGAGATCAAGGCCAGCCTGATCCACACTATGAATCCAGGCCAGCTGAGGCTACAGGGAGACCCTATCTCAAAAAAAAAAAAAAGCACTTTTTAATAAAATGAATCTTGATGCTTCTGTATTGATCTCAAAATTGCAAATTCAATGTTTAGCAAATAAGAGGGAAAACCAGTAGGAATCCCAGACAGCGTAGCCACATCAGCTTGGCCATCCCCACATGCTGGCAGAGTAGAGCCGGCTTACCAGTAGGGAAGAGCCAAGCCAGTCTCCCCACCCACATGGCCCGGTAGCACCCAAGCTCAGCCAGCCATCACCACCACCCACTGGCTGTCAAGACCTGGCTGCAGTCCTCAACAATATCAGGAACCTAAGAAGGCTACAGATTTCAGGAAATAAACTGAGGACACTGGTGTGAAACTGTTGTATGAAGCTGTCACCCAGAGATGCTTGGGCTGGAGGCCTGTGGGCTAACTGCCATCTGCTGTGAGGATCTAGCTTCTTCTTTTACCCACAGCAAATCCGGTGGGGAATTAACCTGTTTGAGAATGCCTTGGTCCACAGTGGGGTCATTGTGCTGAGTGAGGCCTAGAAGCCCAGAAGCAGCCAAAGTGTAACCTGCATGCAAGGGTTGCAAACAACTAACTTTGATGAGGAAAATCAGGTGTTTCTGCCTGCTCAGAAAAAAAGATATCCCTATAAACATTCCTAAGAAATGTGTAAGAGAAACAGAAATTAAGAGTGAAAATTCCATTCCTAGAAACCTGGGTGTATTCTGACCTAAAAGCACGTACAAAGCAAAGGAGGGGGCCCTCACTTTGGCACACTTGCCTGTAAGAATTACAGGCACCCTAATGAGATATGATTTCTCTGGCACCAGTTCAGAGGCATTATGTAAAATGGATGGGGGTTTTCACATGCTAATAGAAGGTCTGAAGGTGGGGGTGGGAGGGTGGAGAGTGGCAGGGTTAGGGTGGAGGTGGAGGAGGAGGCCTAAATGAACTCAAAATTCATTGCACGAAATTCTTGAATCAATAAAACTTCTCTAAAACTTAAGAAAAACCCAGTCATTAGCAATGAAGGGAACACAGAGACAGTTTTCAATAAAAGGGGGCTGGCGGCCATCCGAGCCACTGCCACATCACCCAGGCATGTCACTTGACTGTCTCGTCAGTGCCTTTGATTCGAAAGGAGGCTATGCCCGCAATCCAGCTGCTCACACAGCACTATGGGAAAAACCAAGCTAGTCCAACAGGTGAAAAGCTTGGAAAGCCTGACTCCACCTCAGGGGAGATGCTCCAGTCCTTAAGAAAACACAGCTTCAAGTGCCCCAGCAAGAATTCTTTACCCACTCAAGGGTTTAAAATAAAAGCAAGGAAGCAAATGCTAGGGCTTGGTGGTAGGATGCCTGCCTGCTGTGCCCAAGGCGCTGGGCTCAAGCCTCAGCACTGAAAAGAATCTGAGAGGCAATCCATACAACACACAATAACACGTAACAAGCCGTATAGACAGCATATGGCATGGGTGGGGTGAGCTCTGTTTAGTGGCTGGAGAATCACAAGTTATACAGAAGCAAAATGGCTAGATGCTCACTGGCTGACTGGTTTGTTTTCATTTCTTTGGGAGATAAGTTCTCATAATGTAGCTCAGACTGGTCTTGAACGCACAATCCTCTTGCTTCAGCCTCCCCAGTAATCAGGTTACAGATGTGGCACCATACCTAGTGGTAAGGTCCTAACAAAGAGGCAAGAGCTCTGATAGGTTGGGTTGTGTCTCCTCAAGAGGAATGTTGAAGCCTGACCTCCCAGTACCTCAGACTGTGACCTTATTTGGACACAGGAGTCTTGAGGGTAAGATGACCTTACACCTGATCAGGATGGGTGATTAATCCAGTATAACTAGTACCCTCCTAAGAAGGACTGAGAGAGACACTGAGAAAAGAATGCCATAGGAAGATAGATTCAACAGAAGGAAGGACATATGGAAGCTGGAGGACAATGAGACAAACAGGGCAAATTTTGCAGGGACCAGCCAGATGGTCAAGCACCACCAGCAAACAGCAGAAGCCACCAAGAGGCAGGAAGGTTCCGGACAGGGACTTGACCCTGTGGACACTCGAATTTCAGACTCCTGGCCTCGAGAGAGGGAAGAGAACACATTCTTGCTGTTTTAAGTCACTCTGTTTGTGATTCTTTGCCATAGCAACCACAGGAAACTGATACAGGTGTTGAAGAGTATCTTGAGAGCTGTCCTTCATTCCCAAAGGCAAGTGGAGAAGACATGACTCTTGCTGAGACATTATGTCACAGAGCAAGCCGGGCTGCCTCAGGCCAGTTCATTCCTTCGCAGGGTGTGCTCCTACATTCCATGATTTCTGACTGCCCTGTATGTGATCGCTAGCTCCTGTTTCACCCGATTGTCATCAGCGGCGATGTCATGGCTCTGCTGCCTCGTGTATTTGGTTTGGCTGTACAAATTCTTTTAAACTGACCTCTCCTTGCCCTATTATCTATTTATTGCCCAGAAAGAATCAAGCTGACCCTGTTCTCTTTTGTTTTAAAGAACATTTGACTTTCCTGTTCATGGACATTCAGATGTGAGTGGTACCTGGATTTCCTGACAGAGCTCCAAGGAGAGGGACTTGAAATGGCTTTGTGTGCAGCCCCTGAAGTACTTGTGAGCCCTGGTCGATGCTCAGCAGACTTTACTTCAAGGAAATCCTGTTCTCTGAAGCAGTGGTTATGGTCCACTGGGCTGGTATCCTATCATGAGAATGCTGGAGGAGCTGTGTGTACACATCCCACTGTCATAAGTCCAAGGTTGCCATTAGTGATGGTTAGGCAAACAAAGCCAACACACATGTCCCTGAATACATATTTGCAGGATCATAGGCTAGTGCAAGAGGGGGTTTCCTTTTAAATGGATCTAGTTTGTGTGTGTGTGTATCTGTCTGTCTATGCGTACTTGTGTGTGTGTAATGTATGTGTGCATGCACGTGCACATCTGTATCATTCCTCAGGTGCCAGTCACAATGGTTTTTGAGACAGTGCCCCTCACTGGCCTGGAACTCACTGAGTAGGCTGGACTGACTGGCCAGTGGTCCGGGTGTAGGAGATTGAACTCGGGTCCTCATGCTTTCAAGGCAAGCACAGTCAGAGCTATGATTCCAGTCCCACGCCTAGCTTTTTAAAATAAAGTTTGGTTAGGCTGAATCAGCCCATTTCTGTGTGTTTCTCATGAACATAGCATGGTTTTATCTGATCATGCCCCAGCATCCTTTGGGTTCACTCACAGAGTGGGACATGGGTAAGGCACTTGTGGAACTGACTAGCATACCGTCAGCTTCAATACGTGCTGGTTAGGCCTTTTGCTTTTAGCTAAATTTGGTGGTTTTCCATCAGATATTTCAGGCTAATTGGAACTTCTGCTTGGCAATGACCTGTCTAAACTAATTTTTGTTAATTATTAAAAATTTCTTTTAGGATGTCTATTAGGCTGGGCAGGGTGGAACACACCTTTAATTCCCATACTTGGGAGGCAGAGGTGGGCAAATCTCTGTAAATCGAGGTCAGCCTGGTCTCCACAGTGAGTTCCAGGCTAGCTGGGGTTACAGGAAGACCCTATCTCAAAAAGACCAAAAATATATATCTGCTGGGCTAGGGATGTAGATCAGTTCATAGAGTGCTTATGGGTGAAGCCCTGAATTCAATCTCCAACACCTTATTACTGGGCATGATGACACATGCTTGTCATCCCTGCACTGGGAGGTGAGAAAAGGGTGTTGGACCCCCTGGAACTGGAGTTACCGACAGTTGTTAGCCACCATGTGGGTGCTGCGTATCAAACCTGGGTCCTCTCCAGGAATAGTCAATGCTCTTAACTGTTGAGCCATCTCTCCAGCCCCAATTTTCCATTATAACATCCAATGAGAGTCAGAAAAATGTGGAAGCAAAGGAATGCTGACTGACTCTAAGATTGGGGAGGACTCTCGATTTGATGAAGCAGATGGAGTTGAAGCAGTTGGGGATGGAGCAGAATGGAGAAACCTACCCAGAGAAACAAGGAACTTAAAGTGCAGGTGTGGAAATTCCAGTCACACGGGGGCAGGGTGGATGCTACCGCAGGGTTGATACTTCAGATGATGTCATAACTGGTCAAGACTGAGTCTGGGGGTCAGCTCCTCTGAAAGGTTTCCCACAGTCCTCTCTGTCCACTGGCTGAGTTCCTAACTCAGCTTTACATCCTCACATCTTCTCACTGGCCACATCATAATGGTATGCCCTGTCAGAGATCCAGGACTAAATCTCAACTGTACGGACCGGTGCGCACCTGCTCTGCATCTCCATCACACACCAGCTGGTCCCAGGAAGGATCTTGATAAACATGAGCGGACCTCCTGTGGGCAGACTTCAGGCCAGGTTTTGCGGAGAACCAATGTTCTAGTTACTTTCTATTGCTGTGGTAAAAACACTGTCCAAAACCAGCTTGGGGAAGAAAGGGTTTGTTTTATCTTCTATCTCCCAGGTCACAGTTCATCACTGAGGGAGTCCAAGGTAGAAACTCAGGGCAGGAAACTGGAGGCAGGAGCTGAAACACGCCATGGAGGAATGCTGCTTATTGGCTTGCTCACCTGGCCAGCTCAGCCTGATTTCTTAAACAATACAGAACAACCTGCCCAGGGGTGGTGGCTCCACCCACAGTGGGCTGGGCCTTCCCATGTCACTCAAAAATCAAGAAAATATCCCACAGATATAACCAAAGGCCAATCCAAGGGAAACAGTTCCTCAGCTGAGGTTCCCTCTACCAGGTGTGTCAATTGACAACTAAAGCTATCCAGCACAGCCAGTTACACTCTGTTATACTTGCCTGAACTGTGAGGTTGGTAACTTGTCAAAAAAAGGAAACTGTAATTCATGTAGTTCATGTCTTATTTTCTGTTGCTATAATGAAATGCCACAGTCTGGGTCATTACAAAGAACTGACGCTTCTTTAGCTCAAGGTTATGGAGGCTAAGTAAAGAGCATGGCTCCAGTTCCTGGTGAGGACTTTGTGCTATAGTATATCACCTGAC
The DNA here is from genome assembly GCA_035773235.1 of Eospalax fontanierii. Lineage (NCBI taxonomy): Eukaryota > Metazoa > Chordata > Mammalia > Rodentia > Spalacidae > Eospalax > Eospalax fontanierii. The sequence goes on along the minus strand of CM069542.1, from coordinate 51,546,054 downwards.
CAGACAGAGCAAGTCTGCCAGCATGGGCCTCTCCTCTTCTGAGAAAGACACCAATGTCATCAGGAAGCCCTCATCCTATTGTCTTCATGTGACCCTAATAACTTTGCAAAGGCCCTACCCTCTGATCCCATCAGTATACACCTTCAGAAATTAAGTCTCTAGCTCACTGATCTGGGACTCATAAAACAGAATAGACTGAGTTATTGTTGATGGTTAGGCTGACCAGTGAGCCCCAGGAATCTACCCGTCTCTTTCTCCAGAGTCCTAGGATCACATGCGCATCCTACCATGTCATACCATACCAAGCTCTCCTTACATGAGTTCTGAGGGATCACATCCATGTTTTTCTGCTTCTCAGACAAGCACTTTACCGACTGAACTATCTCCCCAGCTTCTTGAAGTCTTAATTCTCCAGAATATAATCAAGGACCAGGAAGTAAGTCGGCATAAGGAAAAAAAAAATAACATACATACCTAGGGTTAATTTGTTGGACCTTTTGTTTGGCAACCTAATAAAATGAGTTTGTTTGTTCTCAGGCCCATTATAGATAATTATCAGCAAATTAAAAGGTACACCAGTAACCCAGTTACAAAGGGAGAGATATAAGAACCATAAAATACAGGCACAATAAAGCACAAATTAGTTTGGTGCCAAAAACAAATTGTCCTCTACACAAACTTCAACAGGTCCTTGGGGAGCTACTGTATTTGAAGCTAACTACAGTTACTGGTGTTCATGAACTCCATCTCTTGGTTTAAGGGACATGCTATCACATACTCAGAAAAATAAAAATTTCCAAAACAATTTGGTCTTTGATAACTCTAGAAAGTTGATGTGAATTTAAGTCTGTTTGACTTGGCAGCTGGTTCATATGTGCAAATGCCACGTTCTCCACTGTTCTGAAGTTCGAGGAGAGGAAGGCCAGGTCAGATACTTTTCTGTAAGTCCCACCCAACCATCCAAATTCATATCATGAAACTAAGGTAATGAAGCAGTTTGGGCAAAGAACCGAAGTACCCAGCATAGCAGGTGCTCAGCTTGCCTCAGTCAGAGGGATAGCCTACGGCCTCAAGAGGAAGATGAGTTACTATTAATGTGGAAGCCCATGTCATCTTTTAAGTGTAACAAATGTTTGGGTGCCATTATTTTCCTCAGAACCATGTGGGAGTCTGCTGTACTTTGCGTCTGTTGCTGTGATAAAACATTTTGACCAAAAACAACTTAGAGGAGGAAGGATTTACTTGACTTACATTTCCAGGTCACAGTCCATCATCAAGGGAGGTCAGGGCAGGTGCTCAAGCCAGAACTGAAGCTGAACCAGTGGAAGACTGCTGTTCTCTGGCGCACTCACAGACTTGTGTTTAGCTTGCTTTCTTATACAGCTCAGGACCATCTAACTGGGGAAGCTCCTACCTCCAGTGGGCTGGGCCCTCCTACACCAAATAGCAATCAAGATAACCCCCCACAGACATGCCCACAGGACAACCTGGTCTAGGAAATTCCTCAATTCAGGCCTTTCTTCTCAGGTGACCTATGCTTCGCCTAATAGTCAAAGCTGAGTAGGATTATTTTTATATATAATTAGTCACTGGGATCCTGCAAATTCGCAAAGGTTTTTCTGATTATCCTGAAAAAGGCTTGATGGCTTCTCCCAAATCCTATGAAAGGTAGATGCCAAGCCTCCCAGACCTCCATCTTATTCTCTCCTACTGTTCCCACTCATCACACAGACTCCCACTCATCTCTGGTCTGTATGTAGCACGAGTCCTCTGCAGACTGGGTGTCACCCTGGTACCTTGTTGCCTCTGCTCTCTTTCTATGCTCATACAGGACTAATTCAGATGACATATTTTCAGTGTATTGGTAAGATGTGTCTTTGTAATTATTATTTTTTAATTTCCTATGAACAATTAAGTGCTTAAAACCATTTTAGAAAGTGTGAATTAAGGATTCGAGGATTTAAATGCTTCCAAAGCAATGTTTTCATTGGATGCTTTCCAATGACAAAGCATTCTAAAGTGGAAAAGGAGCATATGAGCATATTAATTTGTGACTGACATTTTTGGAAAATTCAGAAAAAGCCAACAAGTCTTGTATATATCCATGGCTACTTGCAGCTGTGATCTAGGGGGTGTCTCAGTGATGGAGTTCAACACATCTGCACATTTTACACATTTAGTCTTAGTATGAACTGAAACCACAACAGAATAAACTTTTAATGCTGGAAAATAAAGATAAAGGGAAAATTTCCCCCAGTTCCCCAGTTCCCTAACTAAACTGTCTGCACATTCAGTAGAGATCTAGTACCCGAGTGAAAAGCACATTCCCTGTTTTAGGGGACTTTAAAATCCTGATGGGGAAGATAAGAGCGACACACTTAAGGCCTCATATAACCAAACGTTGGACAAAGAACAAAACAGAGCCTTTAGGGATTTGCCTTTAAAATGACTCCAAGTGCTGGAGAGATGGCTCAACAGTTATGAGCACTGGCTGCTCTTGCAGAGGACCTGAGTTCAGTTCCCAGCACTCACATGGAAGCTCACAACCATCTGTAGCTTCAGTTCCACAGGATCCATTCAGTGCCCTCTTCTGAACCCATGCATGTGGCACACATAAACTCACGCAGGGAGGCACATGAGCATAAGCAAAAATAAATATTTTCTAAAAAGAACACTCAAGGTGCTGTACCCAAAGTAGGAAAAAATGTCAAAAAAAAAAAAATCCCCAGTTTTCTGGTGACATTAGAGCAAGACTGCCCCTTCCAGGCCACAGATGCTTAACTCACCTGAAGTCATGTGATCTCTCCTGTGCACTGCAGCCCTCTTCCTGCTCCTCGGTCATGTAATATAGCCCAAGGCCAGCCCTCACCGGAAGCCACAGAGATTGAGCAGCCAGACTCAACTTTCAGCCCGCAGATTTATGAGCTAAACAAACCTCTCCTCTTTATAATATACCCAGCCTCAGGTATTTTCTTGTAGCAATAAAAAATGTAGTAACACATCATGTCACTCACACTTTTTCTTAACCATCTCGAATTAAAAATAAGCCATAACGTGCCTCAAATATTAGGCCTTACAAAGGAAGAAATGGAAGGTTTGACTGGTTTTATTCAGTCCTCCCAATTAAAAAAAAAAAACCTTATTATTCATGCATTCAAGTTATCAAGCTAGATAAGGGAGCCAGAGCATTTTTAGTAAGACGATAGTCACTAAATGAATTAGTGCTTATGATGATTATTGCTTGATGGGATGCCATGGAAACAGCTCTGGGCACATCTGTGAAGGAGTTTCTAGATTCAATTAGTTGAGGTAGGACGACTCTCCCAAATATAGGCTGCTCTACTCCATGGGCTGGAGTCCCGGAAAGCATTAAACAGGAGAAAGGGAGCCGCCCGCCAGCATTCATTTCTCTCTTCCTGACTGCAGGGGCCATGTGATCAGACGCCTTAGACTCCTGCCACTCCTTCCCCAGCCTCGGACTTCAAGCCAAGTAAACTCCTCCTTCATTAAGTTACTTTTGCCCGACATTTTATCAAAGCCACTAGAAAAAAAGAAACCAGTACTACCTAAGAGCTAGTCCTCTCTCAAACCCCCGCAGCCTTCGCACTGTTTAGTTTCGCCCTAGTGTCAGGATCTTTGCTTGTCAGTCCTTCCCTAATCATTATACACATCAACCCAATTCCAGTTGCATTTAAAGTTGAATTGAAATTTTTGCTAAAAAAACCCATAAAGTCAGGGCTGGAGGGATGGCTCAGCAGTCAAGAACACTAGCTGTTCTTCCAGAGGACTCAGGCTTGATTCCCAGCACCCACATAGCAGCTAACAACCATCCATAACGCCAGTTCCAAAGGATACAACACCCTCTTCTGGCCTCTGTGGGCATTGAGCATACACAGTACATATGTGCAGGTAAAACATTTATACACATAAAATAATAATAAAAATATTTGAAAGAATCCATAAGTTGATCCCATTGGTGCTCAAGGGCTGCACAATCACCCGTCGACAGTGAGGAATGTCTAGAAATAAAACAATCAGTGGAAGAGAACAGCTGGTGGTGGTGACATGCGTTACTTACAGAAAGAATGCACAGTATTTTTAAGAGCAGCCCTTGGAAAAACTGCTGAGGTTATCGAATATTCTTCAAAAAATGTTCTCTGTTGTAGTATGCAGCTTAGACAAGAAAGAGAGGGCAACAGTTGCTTTTTCCAGAAATGAAAAATCACACCACAAATGAATAGATATACAAGCCATGCCTTGTCCCAAAGTGAACAAAGTAGCTGGGGAGGTGGTTCAGTCAGTAACGTGTTTGTCACACAAGCTCAGATGCCTGTGTTCAGTGCCAGCACTCAGGTAAAAAGGTGCGCGGGGTCGTGTGTACTTGTAATCCCAGCGCTGGAGCGATGGAGATCCCTGGGGCTCCCTCGCCAGCCAGCTTAGCTGAATCAGTCCTAGCGAGAGACTCTGTCTCAGAAACAAAACTTGGGATGATAGAGAACTTTAACCCCAGCACTCAGGCGGCAGAAGCAGGTGGATCTCTGTGAGATCAAGGCCAACTTGGTCTACATAGTAAGTTCCAAACCAGCTGGGGCTACCAGGAGACCTTGTCTCCAAAAACAAAAACAATAACAAAACAATAAAACAAAAAACAAAAACACCACCAATAGGAAGGTGATGGTCATGAGGACAGACACTTGTGGTTGACATCCTGTCTCCACATGCACATATATACACATGCACATCCCCTACATATCACATACGCACACACACACACACACACACCATTTGTATATTTAATTGAAATGTACATTATATATACAAACAATGAAAAACCTTTATTTGAGGAACAGTTTCCATTGATTTTAATTTGGATAAATTTTAAAAGATTTTGTAAGCTGAATATGTTGGCACACAACCTTTAATCCCAGTACTTGGGAGGCAGAGGAAGGCAGATCTTTGTGAGTTCGAGGCCAGCCTGGTCTATATAGTGAGTTTCAGGCTAGCTCGGGCCATAGGAAGACTCTGTCTCAAAAAAGCAAAACAAAAAGATTTTGTAACCAATACACCTGAAATTGTAGAAGTAGAAGACCCAGGACAGCTGCCTCCCTGAACTCACTTGTCTAGTCATGGCAGATCTAAGACACTCAACATTCCCGTTGTCCAGAGAGTGCTAATCCCTGTGCAAAGAGGAAAGGATTTACCTTGCACTTCATTTAGCTTGTTGGTAGGTCAAAGTGAGAATCTGATGTCAGGAGAGGTGAAGAGACAGAAAGGAAAGATCAAGTCAAATCTGTTTTCCTTTCACATCAGCTAAAGAAATGGCATACCTAAAACAGACCCTAATCCAAGACATGTACTCCAGTGAGAAGACTCACCCACTTGAAAGCTCTTGCTCATGCAATTAAGAGATCCTCTACAAGGAGAGATTAATTGTAGTTATTCTGTGTATATTTTGTTGTTGCTGTTGTTTATAGAGAGTATGGAGAGGAAGTATAACACTCCTCAGAACCATCAGGCCTACTATGTGGATTCTTCTAGCAAGAGATCACAGAAACCTACAAAGAAGTGTCCAGTAACGCACTGAGCCTGGGTGTCCCTCTGAAACTCATACATGGATGACCTGACCCCCAACATCACTGTGATCAGAGGCCAGGCCTTTGGGAGATATTGGGCTTAGATGGGGTCATGAGGGTAAGGCTTATCTTTCTCTGCGCTTCTTCAACAGAGCATTGGGTAAAAGATGAAAAACAAATGCATTTTCTCCCAGTTCTGGAAGCCAGGAAGTTCACATTAAAGGTGCTGCCAGTGGGTGTTGTCTGGTATGGGTTGAGTCTCTGCCTCTCAGATGGTGCTCTGAACTCTGGTTCTTTCAGAGGAATGGGGCACCCCACCCTCACATGGCTCACACTGCAGAAAACACAAGCAAGAGAGGGTGTGTGGAAGAAGAGAACAGACTACTGCAAGCTATACTCTGCCCTCCACATGTGTGCTGAGTCAATACTGGGCATGGATATACATAAATAAATAAATGCAATTTTAAAATATTTTATTTATTATTTTTACTTTATGTAAATGAGTGTATTGCTTGTGTGTAAGTGAACGCGTGACATGCAGTGCCTATGTGGGTCAGAACAGGGCATTCAATCCCCTGGAACTGAAGTTACAGATGGGTGTGCCTCTGAGTGTGTTTCTAGAAAAGTTTTAACTAGGATGGGAAGACCCACCCTGCATGTGGATATGGCCAGTCCATGAGCTGGAGTTCCAGACTGTAGGAAGAGGCTAACATGAGGTCAGCACTCGCATTCATCTCTCTGCTTCTTGACTGTGGATCAGTGTGACCAGTCACCTCACAACCCTGCCTTCCCCACCATGATGGACAGCATCCTCAGACCATAAGCCACAATAAGCTCCTCCTTTGTGAAGTTGCTCTCGTCACATCAACATGAAAAGTAACTAATACAGTATTCTTGTAAGATAGGAAAGGGAAAGCAGAAGGCTCAATCTCTCACTCGCTCGCTCACTCTCGCTCTCTTTTGAAGACACAATGCAAAACATCTTTCAGTAAGCCACTAGGATCCTCATTTGATACAATGCCTGCCAGCACCTTGATTTTGGACCTCCCAACCTCAAAAAAATAAACATCACCTCTTTAAACCATCCAGACGTTCCCATTTTCTTGGGGCAGTGTAAGCTGTTGAAAACATAAGTCCTTGCATTGGGCAGGGTGTTCAAAGAGACATAACCAATGGCATATCTAGAGATAGTCAGGAGGAGATTAATTGTGAAGGGTTGGCTTGTGTGACTATGGGCCTAAGATGTCCTATGATGTAGTGTCTTCCAGCAGGAAAGTGATGGCACCATTCAAATCTAAGACAAATAGTGTAAGTCCCAACATTAGAGGGAGGAGGATGGCACAGGCCCTGATCTGAATCCAGTTGTGCTTTCTTCTCTCTTCTCTAGATATTAATTTCCTACATCTCTTATAAGCATTCTAGTGTCTTCTTCCAAGGAACCCAGCTTGCAACACTGACTAATGAAAGAAGACATGATCTGTGATTTCAAGATTCAATGTAGCTTGAAAGGTCAAACATATTTACAGAAATAAGTAGGATACATCATAGACTAATAAACCTTTTGAAGGTTGACGTGTCACTTTGTTTACTTTAGTACATTTAGAGCCCTGGTGAATCCTGGTTCCAGTATCTGGAATGGAGAACAGACTGACATCATCGATACTCATGAGAAGAGCTCAGAGCTCAGAGGAACAGAGACAGAGAGAGACAGAGATTCTGCATTGTGCTCTTTGTCTTTGTATTTTTGTATTGTGTTCTTTTTCATGGTACTTGGAAATTAACCTAGACATGCTAGCCAAGTGCTCAACCACTGATCTACATCCCCAGCTGAGAGAAAGAAAAGAGATCCCAAAGAACCAAGAGCAGATTAGGTAGAAAGAGGGCCATCTGTCTAAAGAGCCCAGCTACAGGACTCATTAAAATTGCATCAGAGTGTAACAGAACATGATGGTGTGAGTATAGATCTATGCTTCTCTGAAGGACAGTATTGTGATCGGAAGGAAGGCTCTTAAGGCCATTGGGCTGAGGAAGAACCCCAAAAGTGCATGTTCACATAAAAGTACATGGCTGTTTGGCTCCTTTCTGAAGAGGCAGGGTTAAGTCAATGCAGGTTCAAGGTGCGAGCCAGAGTCACCATTCTTCTCCAATTCTGATGTCTCCCCGTGTAACCATGAGTCACCCTCCTAAATAAACGCTGGAAATCACACCTGGACTGCTTGTGCCTTAGGTGGTTTCTGAGGCAGTAGAGAGGACAAACTGGGTCACTACAGGCACACTCAAAGATGGGGGATTCCACTGATCTTTTTTTTTATCCTGGGGTTTCGAGGCCTGACAGTGTCTACACTGACCAACCTGCTAAAGGGACAGCAGAGCCTTCAGAAAGGCCAAGACCAGCAAGAGATTCTGAATAAGAAGAGAGAGTTCCAGGATTTAAATTTCTCCTGTCACGTTGCTGAGAAGTCCCTGATGGGATGCCAGGATGGCTCCATGCTGCTGGCCTTTGGCTTGCTTGGAACATGTCTAAGTATTTTTCTAGATAGAGCTGTTTCCGGGTACACTTTAGTTTAACTGTTGAAATAGGTTCTGAGTTCACATGCTCATGAGCAAAGACTTAACATTCTAGTCCAGTCAAAGAAATCCCTGAAGTCTCCCTTCCACTCTTGGCCTTCCCCATCCAGTTTGCCAACCATCTCTCCCCATCCTCCTAATTCTCACTAGTGCTCTGTGTATCCTTTTAATGTTTTCTTTTCTTTTCTTTTTTGCATACATGGTATATATGCAAAATATATAATATAATATAAATGGTAATATAAAGATATATTCTCATACTCCCTTACTCAAAGATAACATTATAACAGTTTTATTTTTTTAATTTACTACTATTTTGTTATTGCTTCTTTTATTTTTGTATGCTTTTTAATCTAAAAAAAAAGTGTCTGACACCTTTCAATACTGGAAGATTCTTTACTACATAAAAATCTGAAAATAAAGGTAAAACACTTAAACGCACAGGCAATGATATCAATTTCCTAAAAAGAACTCCAATATCACAGAAATAATTGCAAGAATTGATAAATGAGATTAGATGAAGTTAGAAAGCTTCAGCACAGGGGTGGAGAAATGGTTAAGAGCACTTGCAGAAGACATGGGTTCGGTTCCCAGCACCCTCGTATCAGTTCACAAACATCTATAATTCCAATTCCAGGGGATTTGACTCCTTCTGGCCTCCACATGCCTTGCATGCACATGGTACACTTACCTGAAAGTAGGCAAAACACTCATACACATAAAATAAGTAAATAAACAATAAATAAATATTTTTAAAGCTTTGACACGGTAAAGGAAACAGTCATCAAAGTGACGAGAGCCTGCACAATGGGAAGAAATAGTTCCCAGCTCTAGATGAGACAGATTAATAGTCATGATATATGAAGGACTTTAAAAATTGTTGGGTGTGATGGCCCACACTCTTAATTCCAGTCCCTGAGAGGTAGAGATAGGCAGATCTCTGTGAGATCTAGGCCAGCCTGGTCTACATCATAATGAGTCCCAGACCAGCTGGAGCTACAGGAAGACCCTTTCCAAAAAATAAAAATTAAGAAAACACCAACTCAATCAACAATGAGCCACTGAACAGAACAGACTGTTTTCAGAAGAAGAAATATAAATGGGCAGTCAATACTTGAAACAGTGTTCTATATTCTTGGCCACCAGAAAAATGCAAATGAAAAGGTTTTATTAGCATATGTTAATTAAACATTAGCATATGTTAATTATACATAGTAATTGGTTTCATGCATATAGAACTGCTCTGTAATTCCATCTCACTCCAATTAGAATGGCTATCGTCACGCAAACAAACCATAACAAACACTGGTGAGGACATGAGGCAAGTAGACCGCTTAGACACTGCTGGTGGGAATACAAACAGGTGGGCCGCTATGGAAGTCTGTGTGACGGTTCCTCAAACACTGGAAATGGAACTGCCATGACTCAGCTACATGACTCCCGGGCATGTGCCTGAAGGGCGCTAAGTCAGCACACTCCAAAGTATTGCTACACTAGTCACAGTAGCTAAGAAAGGAACCAAACAGATGTCCTTCAACAGCAAACGGATAAAGAAAATACGGTACACATACACAATTATCATTTTTTATCTGTTAACATAAATCAAATCCTATTTTAGGAAAATGGAGAGAGCTGGTGATTATGTTAAAAAAAAAGTAAGCCAAAGTCCAAAAGAAAAAAAGTTTATGAGGCTGGAGGGTGGTTCAGCAGTTAAGAGCACTGTCTACTCCTGCAGAGAACCTGGGTTTGGTTCCTAGCACCCACATGGTGGTTCACCACTGTTGTAACTCCAGATGCTTTCTTCTGGCATCTGTGGGCATTGTATGGATATGGTGCACTTACATACATGTAGGGAAAATATTCATACACACAAAAATATAAATAAATATGCCAGGCGTGGTGGTACGTGCCTTTAGTCCCAGCACTCTGGAGGCAGAGGCAGGCAGATCTCTGTGAGTTCAAGGCGAGCCTGGACTGTATAGTGAGCTCCAGGACAGCTGGGGCTACAGGGAGACCCTATCTCAAAAAAGAGCCCCCGCAAATATATATATAGAGAAATAAATAAAAGAAAAAACGTGTGTGTGTGTGTGTGTGTGTGTGTGTGCGTGTGTGATGAAAGTAGAAAGAGGACCTTTAGAGGGGAGGAAAAGGTCTTAAAAGAGAAGGGAAAATAATAGGTGATGGAATTCATGTGATACAAAATCAGGAGAGGGGGCTGGAGAGGGGGTTCGGTGGTTAAGAGCACTGGCTGTTCTTACAGAAGGCTGGGGTTCAAATCCTAGCACTCACATGGCAGCTAACAACTGCCAGGAACTCCAATTCCAAGGGATCCGACTCCCTCTTCTGTCCTCCTCAGGCATTGCATGACACAGGTGCACTTACACACACACACACATGCAGGCAATACACGCATACACATAAAAGAAAAATAAATAAGTAGCAAAAAAAAATCAAAATCAGGAGAGGAAGCATTTGGTGAAAGGAAGGGGACAGGAAGTGGGGGCATTGGGGACAGGGAATAGCAATGGAGGAAGGGAATGAGCAAGAACAAAGCCTCCTGGGAAATATAAATTAAAATGCTATAGTGAAGCCCATCACTTGGTATGCTCAGATGAAAAAAATGATAGAAAGAAACCTGAATGGTGTTCTATCATATTGATTCTATCCCATTACAATTACAGTACCATAACTGCTTCAGCCTTTGGCAAGATCATTATATATATAGGTTTTTAGCTGGTGATCTTGGATTTCTGGGTCATTGCATTTACATTATATTTTCTAAGAGAATATTGTTTCTTTTCAAAATGTTTTTTGCTCTTATTTTTGTTTCTTTTTTCCCTTTTTGTTGGGCCTTAAGAAATCCTAATTGACTGGCTGGCACCTTGTGGCCTGGGCAAGATGGCGCTGAGAGGAGCTAAAACAAAGACTAGACAGAGGACATAGGCACATACCACACATACCATGGTAATTAGGTGAACTAGGGACTTAAGTGCCATTGGAGGAGAATTACCTCCTCCCTCGTGAACAACGTGTGGACAGCAGTAGCCTCTATGTAAAGTGAAGACATGATCAGAGTGACCACTAAAGTGATTGGTAGAAACTTCCCGCTGTATACTAATACCTTAACTCTAAACCTTTATAATGTGTCTGATAAGTTCAGTAAACGGCTTCCTGTGGTACCACTGAAGAAGTTACATTAATAAAGCTGTATCATCATAAGAGCTGGCTAGCTGCACGCTTCTTTGGTCAGATGGGGGCCCCCAGCCGTGTCTGAGTGTCTTCTGGAGCGGGCCAGGAGGCTGAGAACAAGCAGGCTGTCACACCCGACATCCCTTAGCTTCCCCGTGAAGGCCCTCTCCTACCGCGGGGACGGGGCTGGGGCAATCCAAGAGAAGTAGGACACTTGTGCCTGATCCCCCTTGCCGTTCTCTCCTGCTGGCCGGGAGACAGAGGACCTGGTGAGGGGGTGCGCCTGCTGGTGCCTGTCACTCCGACACAAGAGAGAGTGACACCTTTTTTTTTTTTTTTTTACATTGGCTGTGTAGAAGAGGCAGAGAATGAGACTAAGTGTGTAAAGAAGGGAAATGTTTCTTTCCTGAGAAAAGGAAAAATGCTTCCTTCCACTGGGGCAAGAAGGAACAGCAGAGTGCATAGCAGTAAGCAGTGGAGCCCCTGTAAAGAGCCTTCCCCTCCCCTGGGGATGGTGATGTCACCCTTAATCCCAGCAATGGGCAGAGGCAGGCAGAACTCTGTGCGTTCAATGCCAGCCTGCTCTACATAGCAAATTCTGGAACAGCCAGGGCTACACAGTGAGACCCTGTCTCAAAGGAAGGAAGGAAGGGAGGGAGGGAGGGAAGGGTCCTCAGGCTGAAAGCTAGTCTTTAGTTAAGACAAGGAAGTACAAGGAATATTGTGAGAAGCAGCTAAGGTTTTTCTAAGCAGGAGTAATGAAACTGCTCAGAGCAAAGAAGTAGAAGTTCTTGGGATGGAGATGGGTCCAAGCATTATGCACACGAGAGCACTGGAGAGAACAGAGTGGAGAAGCTTCCAATCAGGACCTGACCAAGGCTAACAGGGCAGTGAGGCATGAACATGTTGTTTGATATAAGGATTCTAAAAGAAGTTGCGTTAGCTCCCTGGTGCTCAGACACGTGTGCAGCCGGAGAGAAGCTGCCAGAGTGAGAATGTAGCATTTTTCTGAAGGACGCAGACCAGGAGAGTGGCCAGCAATTCACCCTGCATCAGGCTTCACCAGTTAAGGATCCCAGTGATAGGTAAAGTGGAGTGGATTCTCTAATTCTAGTATTTCCGTTGATTGTGATAAAAATTCTACAGAACATAAGGAAGCAACTGCCTGGGTTTCTGAACAGTAAATAATGCTGGTTGGATAAGAGAGGGAGGGCAATCTTGAAGACAGACCAGTGGAATGGTGAGTTTCTTAGCTTTTCTTATTTTCTTTGGTTCTGTCTCTTTAATTTCCTTCCTTTTACCTGAAGGTGGACCACACTGTTTAAACCAACCAAAGGGTAGACCAGACTGATTAGATTACAGTTGAAGTTAGAACAAACACTAAGAGAAGCTTTCTATTTCAGACCAGAAGAATGGGGCAGAAGGGGGCTCTTGAGAGTCAGAAGACCATGGGAGAAACGCCATCTCTTGGTCTCTTGCTGTCTTGTCTCCTTTGCTCTGTAAGCCTTGTCCTGGGGCCAGTCTCACTGACACAGTTGAACCACCACCACCGTGATATTGTAACACAGACATATGAAACATGGGAAGGAAACTCCTGTGACCCTAAGAGCAGGGACAATCCCCAATCCCTTCTTTCTTTCAGTCACTCTGTGTCCAGTGCAGTGTACTTTAGTTACCTAGAACTGTGTGACATCACAGTAGGGGTTTCCCTCAATGATGAACTACAACCTATAAACGGAAATAAGCCCCTTCCTTCCCAAGTTGGTTTTAGGCAGTGTTTTACCACAGCAACAGAAACCAAATTAGGACAGTAATTGGTACCAGAGAATGGCATAGTGCTAAGACATAACTGACCATGTGGTTTGGAGGAGGACTCTAGAAGTTTTAGAGCTTTGGGCTAGAAAAACCACTGAGTTCTCAGAGATTAATGGGATGTTCTGTGGGAGCTTGAAAGATAATAATGTTGAAAGAAATACAGATGATGGAGGCCTGGCTTGTGAAGTTTCTATCAGAGCCCTTTGATTAATTGAGTTTCGATTAACAATCCGTGGAAGTAAAACCTTTGCTTTACTGGGACAACTGATGCTGGTCAACTGGCACTAAAGAATCAGCTGTGATTGATAAGAGACCAGCCTCCTGGTCTCTTCTGAGAAGTGTTTCCTCAAGGTCAACACACAGAAGCTGTGGTCCAGAGTGCAGGCAAGGCTGCATCTCAAGCTGGAAGCAGAACTTGGAAATATATAGGAGTCTCCCACAGGGTACTGGTTTGGGTACCATAGAAACTGCAGAATTAAAGGAGCCATGGAGAAAAATTGAAGCCTGGTACCAGGAGAGGCCACTGGTAAAGGTGTAGCCTCAGTTGCAGTGGAAACCTCAGCATTTTGGTGATGACAGGACCATGAGATGGACAGTAAGAGGTATGGAGCAGAGCTGGCCTGAGCCTAGGAGTCAAACTATGTGTGATGCAGATTACAGAGTCAAAGGACTAGAACTGCCCAAGTCCTTGGAGTCCAGAAGATCCTGAGTGAGTCCCAGATACTGAACACTAGGCCTTATGCTGCTGGACTTGGGGTTTTGCTTTCATTTGATTGTAACTGTGCCCTGATTCTTCCTTAGAAGAATAAGAAAGTATGTAGCTTATTTTTTTTATTGTACAAGAGCCCATAGTTAAGAGACTTCATATTCTTAAAAACAACTTGAACTTTTACATCATCAGAATATTTTTAAGATTTTATTTTTATGTTTTCATGTGTGTTTTGCCCATGTGTATGTAAGTGCACTACATGCATACAATGTCCACAGCAGCCAGAAGAGGGCATCAGATTCCCTGGAACTGGAGTAAGGATGGTTGTTAGCACGTGGGTGCTGGGGACTGAACCCAGATCCTCTGCAAGAACATCCAGTGCTCTTAACCACTGAATCATCTTTCTAGCCCCTAAATAATCAGAATTTTCAAAAGGCCATGTGACTTTAAAAATTGGATTATGTTTTATATTACTGTGGCTGGAGAGATGACTCAGTGATTAAGAGCACTGTCTGCTCTTGCAGAGTACCTGAGTTCGATTCTCAGCAGTCACATGGTACCTAACAACCATCCACACTCTGGTTCCACAGGGTCTGATGCCCTCTTCTGACCTCCATGGGCATTACACAACATGGGTACACTTACATCTACACAGGCAATACACTCATACACATAAAAAATAAATAAACTTTATAAAACATTGGATTGTGTTTGTGATATCTTGGGAATAAACAAGAAATAAAAGACTGACATTTAATAATGATGTGTTTGTGTGCCAAGTTGACAAAGCTTCTATTGTGCTCATTAGTGTTTGTCAGATTTATACAAACTAATAGTTGTCCGGGCAGGGGAAACCTCAAGTGAGGAATTTCCTCCATCAGACTGGCTGTGGACATGTCTATGGGCATTTTGATTGATGTAGGAGGGCATATCCTATGTTGGTGGTGCTATCTCTGGGCAGGTAGGTCTGGAATGTACTGAGCAAGCCAGCAAGCAGCATCCCCAGGGTTTCTGTTTCAAGCTCCTGCCTTGAGCACCTGCCTTGGCTTCCCTCAGTGATGGACTGTAAGCTACAAATCAAATAAACCTTTTTCTTCCTAAGTTGATTTTGGTCAGTATTTTATCACAGAAATAGAGGAGCAAACTAGGACACACGGCATCAAAGGAGGGATGAAATTCTGCAGAACAGAGAGGGAGTCCTAAATTCCATAACTCTGTGTGGGAACAATGACCACTGAATTTCACAGGCATGGAATAGACCTCCAAAGAAAATACAGCAAAGGCTTTAAGACCTAAACTGTGTTACAAAATCCACTGAGCACATCTAAGTCTAAACCTTCAGAATGCATACGTGGGAGCAGGTTCACATCACAAAGCAAAGGCTTTGAAAATGTAATGGACATTGGACCCCTCACCCATAGAAGGTGAATGGAACTTGAACTTGCACCATAACCAGGTCTGTTCTCTTCTAAAGCAAACAAAAGACCATGGAAGGATTTTAATGGAATTCAAAATCTTATCACATAGCATTCTAAGAGTTCAGGATACTACCTAAAATTTCTCAATATCAACAAGGAAAATCACCAGTTTTCAAGATAAGACAGCTAAAAGATGCCCACTCAGAGATGCCCTGGCTGTTGGAATGGTGATTATATTCTACGAGGTATAGATAAACACTTTTGACAAGTATGTAAAAACAGTTCATTCTCTGTTTTCTCCCTCTCTCCTTTCTCTTCACTCCCTGTCTTGACTATGTAGCCTGGGGTGTCCCTAGAGCAGCAATCCTCCTGCTGCCACCTCTCAAATTACAGGTGTACGTCACCAGACACAGCTAGGTATTCCCATCAGAGTAAAAAGAAACTTAAAAAAAAAACTGGAAGATTTAGAACTAAAATTTTGAAAGTACAGGATGGAGCAATAAAAGAATGACAAAGGAAAATTTAAGTGAACGTGAATATAGATCAATATTAATTTTCCAACCTGAGGAAGAAAGAAAATAAATGATAAAGAAATAACAAGTCAAAGAGATAATATCAAAAGTTTGAGCATTTAAACGAGGAGGATGGCTCATTTATTAAAGTGCTTACTTTGCAAGTCCAAAGACCTGAGTTTGATTTCCAGAACTCACATAAAAATGCTGGGTGTGGTGGCACACATTCATAATCCCAGTGCTGGGGAGGCAGAAACTGGCAGATCCCCAGGGCCAGCCAATCTAGCCTAACTGGTAATCTCCAAATCAATGAGAGATTCTGTCTCAAAGGAGGCAGAATTTTCCTGAGAATGACACCTAATTGTCCTTCACTCCCCTACACACACAAACATAACAAAAAATTCTAATATGCCTGGGCTTGTGAATGTGTGCCTCCATATGTAAGCTGTGGCAAGCATCCTCCCTTTCTCCCCCTGTCACACATTGTACCCCTCTTCACAATAATAAATACAATATTAAAAATAAATGAAAAGACCCTTGATGAATCATCAGAATGGCAGCTCCAAGCTTTCTGTGAATAGAATTTTCTGGAAATGTAGAGCCTGTATCACAGGATTATATACTGAAATCTGGCTATTATAATACCTCTAGACTGAGAAGATATCTTTGAATCAGAACCACATAGCATATTTTAAATTTTATTTAGTTAGTTTTATTTTATGTGTATGAGTGCACCCATGTTATACAATGCCCACAGAGGCCAAAAGAGGCCATCAGATCCCCTGGAGCTAGAGTTACAGACAGTTGTTAGCCATGTGAGTGCTGGAATTTAAACCTGGATCTTCTGCTGAGTCATCTCTCCAGACCTCCAGACTTGCAAATCTTAACACTAAAACATAAAAAAACATTAAAAAACAAAGCAATGTGATTCTCCAAAAATTACTGATCCCACAGTAATGTCCTCTGCTGAGAAGGATTGAAAGTTCCAGAAAAAGAATTTTTTTAAAATGATTACAAGTGGTCATAAATTCAAGTATGTTAAAAGAAATCAGACAACATGAATAAACTACTGAATGAATGCCAAAGAATGCAAGTGAACAGCTGGATGAGACAAGGAAATCTATGCGGGATATGAAAGAACTCAACAGAGATCAAAACAGTAAAAACAATGAAATACTGCACATGAAAATTCCACAAAGTAAGCCCACCAATAGAATAGATCAAGGAGAGGACAGAACAGCAGAGCTTGAAGACACAATACAAGAACTGGAACATTTAGACAACAAAAGAGATAAATCAGTAAGAGTGAACAAACAGCGCTTGATACCTATGACACAGTGCAAAAAGACAAAACCTATGAATATTGAGCATAGAAGAAGAAATTTATGCCAAAGGCATGGAAAACATTTAACATAAACTCATAGCAGAAAATTGCCCAAATTCAGAGAAAGAGATGCCCATCTGGGTACAGGAAGCATTTAGAACACCAAACAGGACCAGAGAAGGACCTCTTGGGACATATGAGTCAAAGCACTACATAGAAGAAAAAAAGCATATGGAAACCATATAAATGCAAAGTCACATTTTTCAAACTCCAAAACATAGTAACTGCCAATGGAGATAACTATACCCAGCAAAACTATCATAATTGAAAAAGAAAGAAAAATGTTCCATGACAAAAACAGGCTAAAAGAATTTATGACCACAATCAGCTTTCTGATCAGTCATTCTAGCCAAATTGGTGAGTTCTGGGTTGAAAAACTAACATCAATGTTTCTTAAGCTGTTCAATGAAACTGGAAAGGAAAGAATCCTACCAAATTCCCAGTACAAAGCCATTATCACCCAGATACTCTAACCATACAAAGATTCAATAAAAATGACTCTGGAGTTGTGAGGTCAGAGCCTGGGTCCTAGCATCCTAACAAGCTGGGCTCTGCCACTCATTGTCAATAGGTAATTTAAACAGAGGAGTAATTGTGAAGAGCAGAGGAATAAGATTCATTCCACATGGCCACATTGGGAAGAGGAAGGATGGGGTTCAGTGACACCCCAACTCCACCTCTGGGGTCAAGGTTTAGGTTTAACTAGAAGACATACTCACACGGAAGCAGCCCTACTCAATGGTGGTTCCACCCAGCCTCGTCTTGGTCCAGTCTTCCAGCAAGATGGTCTGGCAGGTTGTCAGAAATATGAAATCTCTTTCTGAAAGACAAGTCCCCCTGTGACTGGGCCCAGGGCCCCAGCCTTTTCCTTCTCCCAGCATGAGAAATTCCAATTTCTTGGGATTCAATGTTTCAATATTCTAATGGCCAAAGGGAGGGCCTCAACTGTCTCTCTAGAATATCTACACTCCTGCCAGGATAGATACAAAAAAACAAAATTACAGACTAATCTTCTTGATAAACATAAATGCAAAAATTCTTAATAAAATACTTGTAGACCTGGGCTAGAGACATGGCAGCTCAGTCGTTAAAAGCACTGGCTGCTCTTACAGAGGACACAGGTTTGGTTCCTAGCACCCACATGGCAGCCAACAACTGTCTGTAACTCCTGTTCCTAGGGAATTATCATCCTTTTCTGATCTTTGAGGGCACTTCACAACACAGGTACACTTACATACACTCAGGCAATACGTTCATACACATACTTTCAACCAAGTGGCAGGATACAAAATCAGCATATGAAAACCAGCAACCTTCCCACATATCAGTAATAAACAGACTGAGAAAGAAATCAGACAAATAATCTCATTCACAATCACCAAAAAAATTCATCTTGGAATAAATCTAATCAGAGAAGTGATAGATCTCTACAATGCAAACTTTGATACCGAAGAAATTGAAGACAATGGTCATGAATTGGAATAATTAATGCTGTGAAAATGACTACAATTAAAATAAATCGACAAATTCAATGCAATCCCCATTAAAATTCCAACACTGTTCTCCACAGAAATAGAAGAAAAGTATTAAAATTCATATGGAAGTACAAAAGGCCCCAGACAGCCAAAGAACAACAATGGAGTTATCAGCAACCAACCTCAAGCTATTCTACAGAGCCATAGTGACAAAAACAGCATGATACCAGCACAGAGACAGACGTGTAGACTGATGGACTGAAGTCCAGCAACAAAGGAATTTCTCAGTGGAACTTTTCAGCAGTAAAACAGAGCAAAGTTATGACATTTGCAGGAAGATGACTGCAACTGGAGATAATTGTATTCAGCAAATTAAGGACCTTTCAGAAAGGCAAATATCATACATTCTCTTTCATATGTGGTTATATATATATATATATATATATATATATATATACACATCTTATATAGCTACATAATGTGTACATATGACATAAAAGTAGAAGTTAAACTATTTAGGGGGACAGTTGAACCTAGTGGGAGAGGGAGGAAGTGGAAGAGAATACATTCAATTTACATCATATACCTGTATGAAAACATCCTCATGTAACAGTACCATGTGCAATGAATACACACAATGGAAATTTTAAAAAGAAAACCTGGAGCCGGAGAGATGGCTCTTCAATTCAGAGCACTGGCTACTCCTGCAAAGGTCCAAGGCTCAATTCCCAGAACCCACATGTTAGCTAACAATTGTATGTAACTCCAGTTCCAGGGAATCCCATGCCCTTTTCTGACCTCCATGGGCATTGCATGACACTGGTGTACTTACATACATACAGGCAATACACTCATACACATAAAAATAAACCTAATAAATATTTTTTTAAAAAAGAAAACCTATATTGGCACAAAATTTGTTTGTACATGATTACATTGGTGATTAGGTCAGTTTTATTCATACTTACTCCAAATCAGGTGAATCTAATATTCTTTGATTGTCGACTGGATCAATAAAAATACAAAAGACAACAGCCAAAATTTAGTTATATGGCATTCTGGAAATGGCAAAACTGCAGAGATGGAGAGCAGCTTGCTAGGGTAGAAGGAGTAATTTTCTCAAGAGAATCGGGGGGAATACTCTTGTTCCTCCATTATTGTGATAGTAACAGAACTCGATGCAAATTCCCAAAATTCAGAGCCGAAGAGTCAAAAAGGTGTTATTCTTCATGCAAGTATAAAAGTTTTAGTCTGTTCAGCTTTCAGTTTTAGGCATCTTTCTCTTAAATCAATATATACAACACCTAAACGCTAAATACAAATTGAGCTTTCCTAAATATAAATGTTTAAAAATCCACCAAGAGAGCTCGGTGGGATGTCTTTTCAAAGTTAATCTGGTTAGTGCATTTGAGACTTCTATTATCTATATAAACAAACAACTGGGAATTTCCCCTCAGTTTAAAGCTATGTTAGACAGAAAGGACTAGAACCCTACCGGGAAGTTCCAGTTCTCAGAACCTCTCACTAGAGAAACCCAACATATCCAACAGTAAAAATGGGGCACTAGGGGGTGGGCCCTGGGAGCCCAGATGTGCAGTGACTTGTTTTTCACACCGTACTCACAGCTTTAGGTCACTGGGCCTGTGCCCCAGTGAGCCGGATCACAGACACATCCCTCTATCACCCTGCCAGACCTAGAATGCCCTGATGTCAAGTGCAAACATCAAGTCCATGAGAAGGAGGAAGTCGCCTTTGTCTCAGCACTGTGCTTAGTGATGTATGTCAGAGATGACACCTGTTCAATACCCGGTAAACTTTCCACTCCTGTTCCTGCCTTCTTTTAGGCCCGCAGTTAGCTCAGGTGCTCCACGCAGCCAGTGTGTACATCCTGGTCACATTTCCTCAGGCCTCGCCTTTCCAAGCCCTGTTTCAGGTTCAGTGGTCTTTCAAAACACTGAGAGACAACCCTGCCCCCTCCCCACAGGAGGGTGTTCCTCACTTTGCTCAAAAGCTTCCTGAAAAAACAATGGATGCAAATCTCATTGTTACCAAGCACGAAGCATAATAAGTGTGGCAGGGAGTTCCTTGTACAGCCAGCCCAGGGTGGTTCCCTCGCATACTGAGGTCTCTTTTTGTAAAGAGACCCAGATCCCTCCTGAATCACAGACGAATATGCACGCACACACTTGCCAATTCCTCTAACCACTAAATCCGTTTTGGCACACAGTGTTTTGGAACAGGTGGACAGATATTCAAGCTCCTTAAAATTACCTACAACTTAACTGCTAGATGTCAGAGCCACTTCTGGGAGCAGGAATCTCCTGAAAGGAAGTTCTCTCCTTTCTACACACCCACCCACTGGATGCACCTTTCACATTTCACAGAGGGAAATATGAGACCAAATCTCCATCAGGGAATAACACATGTAAAGTGTGTATGTAGTAAATAAAAAGAGATTGTTAGATTGCCAGGTCATAAGACAATAGTACCAGAGCTTATTTTCTTTCCTTTTTTTTGTGTGTGTGGGGGGTGGTCAGTGAATACTACTAAATTTTAAAAAGAACATTAAGACAGATTTAAATTGTTAAGGATCTTACTATTCAGAAACCAAGGAATATCCATTAACAAGAAAAAGAACCCATGGCTCAGGTCACTCTGTCTCTGCCAGGCTGTCTATTTTGGTGAATGTTTACTTCCTCTCAAAATTCTAATGTTGACACCTAACCCACAAGATGATAGGAGACTGGGAGGCACATTAGTATTTTCTAGAGGCACACACACACACACACACACACACACACACAGATTATTGGATTGGCTTACACAGTTGAGGCTGACTAGATTAACAGTCACTGTCTACTTGCAGGGGAGGCAGAGAACCTAGAAATTGCTCGGGCCAAGAGGTGGGAAGCCTCAGAAGTCTCAACTCAAGGCCAAGGCCTGGGGAAATCAGAGTGGAGTCCATGCTGAAACCTAAAGAAGCTGGAGTCTGATGTCTGCAGTTGATGGTGGCGGCAATAAAGACCCTCAGAAGAAAGGCAGGGCGCATGCGCACTGGGCTCCTCTGCTTCCGAGTTCCTTTCACCTGGACCCCCAACCCATTGGACAGAGCTGGTCACGTTCAGAGTGGGTCTATCACCGGCCATGTCCGTGTCAGTCCTCCCTGAAAGCACAGATATAGATGCACCCAGAGATGACAACGAAGAGCAATCATCACAGGAGGTGCAATGGGTGACCAGGGTGGAGCCTTCACGGGTGGGATTTGTGTCTTTACAGAAAAGACCCAAAGGAGACTCAGTTCTCTTTCCTTCACGTGAAGACCAGGCAAAGCTCCTGTGATGTAGGCCTGTATAGGACATGGAATCTGCTGTCACCCTGATCTTGAACGTCCTAGCCTCAGAACAGTGCAAAATAAAGGTCTTCTGTTTGTAAATGACTCCGTTTATGATATTTTGAGATGGCAGCATGAATGGACCAAAATGCTCACCCTATGCTATCGAATTTCCCACTGGTCCAAGAAGGAAGACCGGTCCAAGGGACTAAAAGAACCCACTCAGGGAGCCGGAGAGATGGCTCATTGGTTAAGAGCACTGGCTGCTCTTCCAGGGGAACCAGGGTCTGTTTTCAGCACCCACATGTCAGCTAACAACCAACTCCAGTTCCAGAGGATCCAGTGCCCTCTTCTGGCATCTGTGGGCACTGCATGCCTGTAGTGCACATACATACATGCTGGCAAAATTTTCATGCACATAAAATAAAAGTTTTTAATTAAAAAAAGAACACATCCAGTTCCACTTTGTCATGCCAAGCTGTGGCTCATTCCTTACACTTCCTTGATTCACTGGCCACAGGAACAGAGATATTTTACAAACTTTTTAGGCCTGTTGTCTGCTGTTATTGGAGTCCTCATCTCAGAGCAAAGCAACATTTTTTTCAATTTAGCCATGTCCCACGTGAAATATAATTTCTAGATGGCTTACATAATAACTATCAGCAATGTCAAACTGATGCAACGTTTTTTGGCATTTGAATTAAATATTCAGGGATTTGGATTTTTGTTTTAACAGTTTGAAACCAATCTATTTCTCTTTGGCTTTGAAAGTTTCCCACTCTCTTCTGTAAAGCTGGTGTGCCTAAGCATTACATCTCCAGTGCAGAACGGAAACAGCGGCCCTGCACAGCGGAACCAGAATGGACCCTCTCCAAGGCACGGTCAGCTCATGATGCTTCAACCTACTGTGACTCCAGGTCTTTGAATCAAGAGAGATTCCAAGTTCTAATACATGTGGTCCACTGATTTCACCTCTATTTTCCACTCCATCTTCACTGAAACCTTTTGAGTTTGGAATTATTATGCCCATGATGGCGGGGGGGAAATAGAGCACAGAAGGACACAGTCACTTGTCTGAAGGCTCTCCATTAGAAAGTAAGCATTCGGAGCCAAGTCTCCTGGTTCCAAAGTCCACAAACTTGACTAAGTCACCGTGCCTACAGTTTCAGTGGACAGTCACTGCTATACTTTCTGGCATTTAGTTTGATGAAGACTGGCCAATTTGGAGGGCTGGGGGAGATAAAGTACTTTCTAAATAAGCATGAGGACCTGAGAGCAATTCCCAGAGCTCATATAAAAAAGCCAGGCATGGTGGTACACACTCGTAATCCCAGCACTAGAAAGACTAAGACAGGTGGATCTCCGGGGCTCGCTGGCCAGCCAGCCAAGCTTAGTTGGCAAGTTCAAGGCTAGTGAGAGAACTTCTTTTTTAAAAAATGTGTATAGCACCTGAGGTACCCCCAGTGTGTTCTGTAATCTACATAATACATGCCCACACCCGTGAACATGCACACACAGCCACACATGCACATAAAGATTAGCCATTTTCACTGATGGTTTGATGCTTTGTCGTTCATAGATCTGGTTAAACATTCAGAAGTTGCTGGGTATGGTGGTGCACGCCTTTACTCCCAGCACTCAGGAGGTGGGGGCAGGTGGATCTCTGTAAGATTGAGGCCTGCCCAGTCTATACAATGAATTCCAGGCCAGCTGGGGCTACAGGGAGACCCTGTCTCAAAACAACACACACACAAAAAGAGCTGAAGAGATTGCTCAGTGGTTAAGCACACTGGCTGTTCTTGCAGAGTCCCAGTACCCCAATGGTGGCTAACAACCATCCATAACTCCAGTTCCAGGGGATTCCAATGTCATCTCCGACCTCTGCAGGTTTTGCACAGCATGAGTACACCTACACATATACAGCCAATACACTCATACACATAAAATTAAAACAATAAATAAAATATTTTAATTAAAAATGTTAAATACACACAAAATTATGAGCTATTCATTTATCTTCTTGGTCTGTATTTTCTTGTCCAAAATGACCTTGACTAAGCTGAAAAAAATATATGTCTAATTTGGGGCTAAAGAAACGGTTCAGCAGTTAAGAGCACTGGCTGCTCTAGGAAAGAAGCAGGTTTTGGTTCCCAGCACCCACATGGTGGATAATAAATGCCCATAATGTGAGTTCTAGGGGACTTGACACCCTCTTCTGGTCTCCATAGGTATTGTATACAGGTGGACTTGCAGTCAGGCGCAGCATCATACATACATAGATGCAAATACATACATATATAATGGAATTATGATTTGTTTTGTTCCTATCCAGCAATCTCTACAATGTTATGTGTAGATCATAAGCCACCTACTGGACCCACTAGGCATTTGGAACTCAACCCCACGTTTTTATTCCTGCTTAATGATCTTCAAACTCTACTGTGGGACACACCCGGGAAAGATGGAGGCCTATGGTTCTTGGTAGTGTGGTACAGTCATTAATGAATCCTGAGT
Organism: Eospalax fontanierii; assembly: GCA_035773235.1. Lineage (NCBI taxonomy): Eukaryota > Metazoa > Chordata > Mammalia > Rodentia > Spalacidae > Eospalax > Eospalax fontanierii. The sequence goes on along the minus strand of CM069542.1, from coordinate 51,521,566 downwards.
TTCAGTTCCCCCTCTGTTAACGAGGGCAAGTCTCTCTATAACATGGAAACCATAGTTGTGCTGCATTCTTCAGAATATACTTGTAAAAATGGCAAAGCAAGTTGATATAGTTTAAATGTTCTGCCATCTAGAACACGCAATGCGAACACACATGGATATTAGCCAAATGCATTGCTAAGTAACATAGGCAAAGGGAAGACGCTTGCGTGGGTCTTTAGCAGAATTAAAGAGATTATGCACCAAAAGGAGGGGACCATGGGGCTTCCCGAGACCACAGCAGCTGCACGAGCCTACGGATATCATTTGCTGTGGGGGGAGTTTGGCAGCCAGAGCTATAGGAAAATGAGGAAAAATTGTGAGGCAGTGGTATTCTTGTAAGCTCGGAGACCCTGCCCCATCAGGAAACGAGGTAAAAACTCAGTTCTCCACCGGCACCATCGGATCCTTCACTGGACACACATAGCATGTCAAATACTATTACACATGTTCAGCACACTTGTGGGTAATGCCAGACACCTGTGATCTTTGGAAGTAAAGGTAGGAAAATCATGAGTTCTAGAGTAACCTGGACTGCATATTGAGTTCAAGGCCAGCCTAGGTGATAGGGTGAGACCCTGTCTCAGAGAAACCAAGAACTTGGGATATAACTAAGTGGTAGAAAGCTTTCCTAGGATGGACTAGAGCCTGGGTTCGATCCCCAGCACCTCACAAAGAAAACACGCACACACACACACACACACACACACACACACACACACATACACATACACGCACCTGCAGTTACCTTAAGAAAACATCTCAGTCTGAAATTGCCTGGGTGAGGAACTGTGAGAGTAGAATGTGTTGAAACACAGGACAGATTTCACCAGGAAGCTGAAGCTGGGGAGAAACTAGCTGAGAAGGAGGCTCCAAGTTGAAGACACAGGAGTGAGAATGAAAGCAGTGAGATCCTTGAACTGGAGCAGGTTAAGAGCACTTGGATTCCCAGTACCCACATGGTGGCTAACAATCATCTGAAACTCCAGTTCCAGGGGATCCAATGCCCTCTTCTGACCTCTAAGGTCATTGCACAATATGGGTGCACTTACATACATGCCGGCAACACACTTGTATACATAAAATAAAAATAACAAATAAGATATAAAAAAAGAAAAAGCTAAGACCTTGACTAGTAAAATTTGACCATACCAATTCACTGGGAAACATTTGCTCTGGAAAAAGAATTTCCTCCACAGCATGACTCAGAAGTAATGCCGTGGTCTGTAAGAGATATCAAGCAAAGAAAGACCTGGGCCCCCAGGACCCAGCCCAGCTGAACATCCGCTGCCTCTCTGAACCTGGAACCTATCTTTCTGTTGGGAGACTGAGGACCCTCCAGCTTTTGTTCATATCATCCATCTCTCCAAGAGTAGTCTTGCTGCCTTGGCTTCAAAGCAGATGTGTCTGCACTTGACAGCTGGGTAGGTCTCCTCTTGCACAAAGCCTGCTCTGTCCCTATCCCCAACATTTACGATCACCTCCTTCCTGTGAGATCATAGACAGTTTGATGTTCCATGTACACAGTTTTTAGTTCAGGTTTCCCAAAAAGCAGAGCCTGGACCAAAACTTTGAGAGCAGGAAGTTTACACAAAAGACAATGCTAGAAAGCAGAAGATGGGGAAGGAAGAAGAGCTGGCCAAGGACCAACCACTCCCCCGACCCCCTAAGAATCCTCGGTGGAACATTCTGGGGAATTGTCCCAATTGTAAAGGGGAGGCCAAGGTATCTGATGGTAATGTCTGGAGACATTGTTAGAGTCATCTGGGAGGTTTCAACGTGCCCTCCCTTGGTGCATCCAGCTCATAGATGATGTACAGGACTGTGTCACCTGTTCAGAATGACATAGTTTCTTCAGCTTCTGAGAAAGTCTTGAGGTGGCAAGACCTTAGCCTGATAAACCACAAGCCTCTACGAGATCTGCTGAGGTTGCAAGCAGTCTTCTCTCCTTGCACCACAGCTGGTCGACAGCAATGCAAAGACCAGAAAAAAACAAGTGAAACACAGAGTTCCAACCATAGATTCATGACACAATAGGACCTAAAAACTGAGACACCCCAGGGTTCCAAGTTGAGGGGCAGGAGAGACACATAACTAGAGTATTAATGATAATCACATGCCCCCTTGTGGCCAGAAGTAGACATTCAGGGATTTAGCTGGGAGAAAGATTGTGAGGGAATCAAATATAGAACTGTGCCACAAGCTACACTTACCATTCCAGTGAGAACCTCACTAACCCCCAAGTGTTTCTTTAATCTACGACCTCTGTACAGTCACAACTCTCAACACACACACATTCTTCTAAGCCTCCTGCACTCTCTGCTCAGATCTGTGGAACTTCTGTTCAAGTGATGCGCTCACGGCAAACTCAGCAAAATTTCCCATCTGTGAAAGAGGAAATGACACTACAGATATTTTCAAGACAATTTGAGCTAGAGAGATGGCTCAGTAGTTAGTTAAGAGCACTGACTGCTCTTGCAGAGGACCTGGGTTCAATTCCCAGCACCCACATGGCTGCTAACCTGTCTATCACTCCAGTTCCAGGGAATTCGATGCCCTTTCTGACCTCCATAGGCATTGGACACCCCGGTGCACCTACCTACTACATGTAGGCAATGCACTCATACATGTAAATTAAAAAAGAAAATTAGGGATGCAATTCAGAATAATCTGGAGGAAAAGCGGGTAACTTTTAGAACACTATACAAATGCAACTGAATACTGTAATGATTATTTACACTTCCCTAACTGTTAGTTTCCTTCCTTCCTTAAAATTTTATTATTTGTATGTGTTTGAGTGTATTGCCTGCATGTATATAAATGCACCCATGTTGTGCAATGCCCTCAGAGATTAGAAGAGGGCATTGGATCCCCTGAAACTAGAGTTACAGATGGTTGTTAGCCACCATGTTGGGTGTTGGGAACCAAGCCTAGAACCTCTACAAGAGTGCCCAGTGCTTTTAACTGCTTAGTCATCTCTCCAGCCCCTCCTGTCCCTCCCTCCCCTGCTTTCTTTTGAGACAGGGTCTCTCCTTAGCCCAAACCGACCTGGAACATGCAATGTAGATATGTAGACCAGGCTGGCCTCAAACTCAATCTGACAGCCTCTGCCTCCTGAGACCTGAGATTGAAGACATTCACCACCATGTCCAGCAATACTGTTTCCTGAGCATCTTGAATTTCATGGATTCAACTTCTTGCCAGTCTTTCCCATGTTTTAAAACAGTTTTAAGTCAGGGGCTGGAGAGATGGCTCAGCAGTTAAGAACACTGGCTGCTCTTGGAGAAGACACAGGGTCTGCATTTTCAACACCCACATGGCAGCTAACAGCCATACAAAACTCCAGTTCCAGGGGATTTGACGCCCTCTTCTGGCCTCCACAGGCAGTGCACATCATGAGTGCACTTACATACATGTAGGCAAAACATTCCAACACATCAAAAAACTTTAAAAATTCTTTAAGTCAGCATATAATATGTTAGATGTGATATGACATTCTTTGACAAAGTGTGTTTTGAGGTTCCTCCACCTTCCCTCTCCCTTCCCTCATTCCCTCGTGCAGCCTCCTCCCACCCCAGGACACATGGAACATGAATATGAAGTAATTTTTAAATAATCATTCCCACAGCCATGGGTAGGTATGTTTCTCAAATCAAGAGTTTTTCAAGCTGGGCGGTGATGCATTCCTGTAATTCCAGGACCGGGAAATCTGAGGCAGGAAGAGAGCTAGCCTGGGCTATGCAATGTGACTTTGTCTCTAGAAAAAACGTTAATCAACAGAAAATGTAAACATAAGCAAAATTATGCCTTATTACAAGTATTATCTATGGGAGTGCTTTTGACAAAAATTAGAGGTAACACCAACCCAAAGAATGAAATTATCAGGCTGATATAGAGACCCGTGGGCACAGTGCTTGCTTAGTATTAACAAAGCCATGGGTTCAATCTCATAAAACCAGGCTCGGTGGTCCACACTTATAATCCCAGCACTTGGACCTTGGACTTTTGGCCCTCCTGCCTCTGCTTTCCGAGTCAGCCTGGGATATACAAGACCGTCTCAACAACTTTTGAAATAGAAAAATTGTCAAATAAAACAAAAATGGACCCAATTATCTGTTTGTATAAGAAACTCACCTTAAATATGAGAGACACATTTATAAATTAAAAGCAAATGGACAGAGAAAGAACTTCTGATGTCACACTACTCAAAAGAAAGCAAGAGAAGCTATGTCAACTCAGAGAAGACTTCAGAGAAAAGCTATTCAAGATAAAGTTATTAGAAATAAATAATGGGAAGGTGGGTCCTGAAGAAATGACTCAGAAGTTAAGGGCACTTGCTTTGCTCACAGAGGATCCAGGTTTGGTTCCCATTGCTCACAGCAACTCACAATGGTCTGTAATTCCAGTTCCAGGGAATCTTATGCCTTCATGTAGCTCGTATGGGCACCAGGCACACATGTGGTGCACATCCATACATGGAGGCCAAACACTCATACACATAAAATAAAAATATTTTTTAAAAATGAAATCTATTTCTTAAAAAAAAAAGGGAAGAAAAGATGGGAGACTTCTACCACAAAAAATGCCAAGAAAAAATGGAATTGTGTCTTCCTGTAGTAACATGATGTGAAAGAAGATCACCCCATTCTCTGAGCAGCAGGCATTCTGCATGGCCTGAGCTAGTCTGTCTAGGGCATGGTGGTACAGAGCCTGGAGTTTATTACAGACCTCACTGAGTTTAGGTAGACATAGAAGCAAATGAGTAATTACAATTACACAGAAATGTAGCTATTAAAGCAAACTAAAAAGAGGGATGTGAAATATATAGATCATTTTTCTGCACCAAGTATAGTAGAGCCGTGTCCTCCAAGCATGACGCGACTGTGACCATCTTTAGATATATATTTTAATTAACTTATTTTTATTATATATATGTGTGTGTGTATTGCCTACATGTATGTAAATATTCCCATGTTGTGTAATGCACATGGAGGTCAGAAGGGGGCTTCACGTCCCCTAGAACTGGAGTTAGGATGGTTGTTAGCCACCATGTGGGTGCTGGGAACTGAACCTGAGTCCTCTGCAAGAGCAGCCAGTGGTCTTAACCTCAGAGCCATCTCTCCAGCCCCTACTGTGACCATCTTAAATCAAAGGGCTGTGGTGACCTACGGAACACCTGAGCCGGTAGTCATGGCAATGAGATAAACAGAACCACACAGTAGATGATCTAGGGCAATCAGGATGTTAATTAACATTCCTACCTGGAGCTAGGAAAGGAGGGTCACAAGACTCTGTCCTCTGAGAGTCCATTTGCCACTCCCTCCTGACCCAGTAATACAGAATCTTGGAAATGCTTAGTAGCCCAAAGAAACTCACTGATTGGCCCAGCCAGAGTTGCTGGAATTTTTCCTTGTTGTCAGCTCCTTTTCTATTTGTAGTAAATACTTATTTCATTTACATCTCCCAAGGAAAGTCAGACAAGACCAAGTTCATGGAGTTTTACATTTTATCTGCAGAGTAATTTAGAAAGACAGACGGAATGACAACAGACAATGGATAACTAAGAGCCTGTATGGCTGTCCTAATCACATATAAAAAGCTGTAATCAGGGGCTCTTCCCAAAGTGTTTGCCTTCTTGGTCACACTAATCATGACATCCTTAATGTGAAAGTTATCCAGATGTCACTCCTATTTTGACCTTGAGAGGAAATATGAGAAGCAGTTAGACCCAATGATTTGTTTTAGACTCTGGGTCCCATCAGAAGCCTGAAATGTCCACAGAATCCTGTGGTCATGGCTATATACTAAGCCATGAACAAGATCGCTAGGCATGCTAGAGATTAACTAAGAATTAAAAGGATGCTGCTGGCAATTAGGCATTGCCAATTTCTAGGCTGATGATATTTTTATAGTCTTATACCCAAGTAACTGAAGCTTGGGCACTGCCTAGAATCTCTGGTATTTTGATGGTTGCCAAGGACACTCCATGTTCAAAGGACTTGTGATGGTTAATATTGTATCATAGGAGACAAGCCTCTAGAGCACGTCTATGAGAGATTTAGATTAGTTTAGCCTCTCGGTATGTCTGAGGGATTATCTAGATTAGGCTGAGGTGGGAAGACTGACCCTAAATGTGAGCAGCACCATCCCTTATGCAGCATAAAAAGGAGAATTCAAGCTGGAAACCAGCATTCATCACCTTCCGCTTCCTGACCATGAACACTGTGTGACCAGTTGCCTCCCGCTCCTGCCACTGTGACTTCTCCACCATGATGGACCATGCCCTCAAACAGTGAGCCAAACTAATCACTTTTTTCCCTTCTGTCGCTTTCGTCAGGATATTTAATCACACAACAGGAAAAGTGACTAATACGGTGCTGGTGGAAGCTGGGAAGATGACTGCACAGACATGAGGGCCAGATTCACAGCCTCAACACACACCTAAAAACTCAGATATGGTGGCACACATCTGTAGCCTCAGCACTGGAGAGGCAGAGACAGGCAGGCTTCCGAAGTTCATTGCTCTGACAGACTAGCTAAATTAGTGATCTTTGGTGTTGGGGTCCCTCTGTTTGGGGCCAGCCTAAGCCAGATGCAGAGTCTCTGCCATGAGGGCATGAGAGACTCAGAGTCAAACACAGACCCCGGGAGCTGGGTGGAAGCATGCCGAGGGCGAGCCGCAGCAAACTCGGTTTATTCAAGGAAGTGCAAGGGGTTATATGGCTTTTGTTAGCCAGTTGCGTTATGGGGTGGTTCCAAACTGTGGCAAATAGAAATCTGTCCCCAGCAGATCATCTCAGTGCAGCTTCTTTCCAGATGCTGGGCGGAAGCTGGTCTCACACCTTGTCAGAGCAGAGTGCCACATCCACAGGAGCCACTACCTTATTCCTGATGGCAGGTGGCCTAGCTAAGGCCCATTCTGCATTATGCCATACACTCCGGGCTCAGTGAGAGACCCTGTTTCAAAGGATAAGATAGAGAATAACTGAGGACACCACCCACAGTTGACCTCTGGCATGCACACACTGATGCACACACTCACATTGCACACACCCATACAAACACAAATGCACCACAAACGGACACACACACACACAGTAAACTGGGCATGGTGGCTCTTGCCTGTAATCCTAACACTCAGAGGCTGGAGGCTCATGAGTTGGAGGCCAGCCTTTGCTACAGAAACAAAACTGCTTGGAATAATGTAATACCCATTAAACTCTTATGAAGTCAGGAATTATAGACAGAAAGAGCTGAGGAGAAATATAACTATTTCCATTAAAATTGGAATGTGATTTTTATCCCAGACTTCACACTTGGTGCAATCAAAGGAAGGGAGAGGATGCACTGCAAAATTTCATCATCTAATTAGAGCCCACAAATGAATTTTAGGATTATATATTTGTCACCTGTCAACTCAAACTAAAGATATCTGTGAAGACAGTATCTTCCCTTTTCAGCAGGCAGCCACAATCAGGATCCCAGAACTACTTGTGTGTGTGTGTGTGTGTGTGTGTGTGTGATCACATGTGTGGGTCTGTGCACATGGGTCTGCACACTCACTTGCATGCATGCAGAGGTCTGAAATCATCCTCAGTCCCTCTTCACTTTATTTACTGAGGCAGGGTTTCTCTTAGAACCTGAAGCTCATTGATTTGACTAGTCTAACTAGCTAGCCTGCCCCAGCAATCCCATCTCAGCCACCAGAGTGCTGGAATGGCAGGTGACTCCCATAACTGCATGACTTTTATGTGACTTCTGGGGATCCAAACTCTGGTCCTCGTACTTGCATATCAAGTACTTTATCCACAGCACCATCTCCCCAGCCACATTTCTTCTCTTTAAATCACTTCTTCCCTTAAAGATAGCCACACAATGGCCATATGACAGTAATGGAGAGCCCAGTGTCTGCACCGCCTCTTTCTTTTTGCAGCTCTGGACTTCGTGAGGCTTTAGTTGGCTGCTGTTTCTAGGAGCCCTTGAAACTCTGAGAGCCCTTGATGCAAGAGAACTTTGGGGCAGCACCAAGCTTCTTTCCCTTCCTTGGGTCCAAGAGGGTAGCACTGTGGTTTTTGCTTCTCATAGGCTGGGCATGTGACCCTGCTAAGGTGGTCCGTCTGTTCTCTCAGCAGGACTGCTGGGTGGCTCCACCCATAGATTTCACCTAATAAGGACAATGAGAGCTTGTGACATCATAGGTAAATAAGAACAGAGGGGAAGCATCTTAAAGAGGCAGGGCCCCCAGGATGCTATGTACCATCTCGTATCTATACCTTCCCAAGGGAGAGTATTCTCACAAGTGGCAAATGCATTGAATGTTCAGATCTTTAAATTTAGTGTCTGCCTGGAGATCCTTGGTGAGAAATCCTTCCTTGCCATGGAAGCACCAAGGCAGCCCATATCTACACATCAGTTAACTTCTTGGTTGATACTGAGTTTGTTTTCTAGTTCATGAATAAGCTACCATGTGCTTGTCTAATTATGGCCTTTAAGTGACTACTGGAATATCCATCAATTACATTAGGAATAGCAAGGCAGCCAGGGATGGTGGCTTACCCTTTTAACCCCAAGACTTGGAAGGCAGAGGCATTTGTATCTCTGTGAGATCAAGGTCAGCCTGGTCTACATTGCAAATTCCAGGCCAGCTAGAGCTACAGGGAGACACTGTCTCAAAAATAAACAAAATACAAAAAAATAAAGAAAGATAGATCAGGAGCTGGAGAGATGGCTCAGTGGTTAAGAGCATCCTCTGATCTTCCAGAGGACCTGAGTTCAATTTCCAGTATAGCACCCACATGGAAGCTCACAACTGTCCACAATTACAGTTCCAAGGGTTTCAACACCCTCTTCTGGTCTCCATGGGCATTGCACACACAGGTGCACTTACCAATATATGCAGACAAAATACTCATTCATAAAATAAAAGTAAATACATTTTTTAAAAAGAGCAAAAGAGATGGAAACCAACCAGGGACAAAGAACATATAAAACAATATAGGATTCATTTTTTCTCATGTTTTGTGCGTGTGGGGTGTGTGTGTATGTGTGTGTGTGTGTGTGTGTGTGTGTGTGTGTGTGTGTGTGTGTGTAGGCCAGCAGTCAGAGGCCAATGTCAGGTGTCTTTCTCAGTTATTTTCCATCTTATTTTTTGAGATAGGGCCTCTCATTGAACCCAGAACTCACTAACACAGCTAGACTTACTGGCCAGTGAACCCTAAGAATTCACCTGTCTTTGCTTCCCTATAGATGGGATCACAGGCTCTGATCACTGGGCCAGGCTTTTAAAATATTTTTATTTTTGTGTCTATGTGTATGTGCAATGCCTGTGTATATGTGTGCATGTTCATGTGTGAAGGCATGTGTATAGAGTTCAGAAGTCAAACTCAGGAGTCAGGCCGTACTACCTCCCACCTTGTTTGACAGTCTCTCTTGTTTCCTGTTATTCTGCGAAGGAGGCTAGCCAGCCCCTGAGCCACTCCTGTCTCTGCTGTAGGAGTGCTCAGATTACAGACACCTGTCACCGCATCTCCCTTTATATGAGTTCCAGAGATCCAAACTCAGTTTATCGGGCTTTCACCACCAGAACTTTTACCCTCTGAGCCGTCTTTTTATTGTGGGTAGTGAGGAATGAACTCAGATGCTCAAGCTTTGCTGACTGAGCCGTCTCCCTGGCACTTTATAAATGGCTTTCCCTGTTTTTCTTTTACATCTATAGAGAGGGGGCTGATACTAGCCCTCCCACAGAGCCTCACTTTCACCCACTTTATAATTCTGATATTCCGTTCTACACTATTCAAGCATGAGCACTTTTCCTTCCTGGAACTCTCACCCACGCCCTTAGTTTTACTCACCCTGCAGAGAACTGGCAGATCCTTAGGTTTTCTCCAAACATCAGCACTGCTTTCCTCTAAGTGTTCCCACTTTACTGCGGCGTGGGTATTTTGACTCACCAGAACCTCAGAAGTCAGCTGTGTGTGGTAAAGAATGATTGTGCTGTCCTCCTGAATGGGAAGATACTAGATGGAGGGCTCTAGAGAAACAAGTAAATCAAATAGAGCCTCTGATCTCGTGGGGCATATTGTGGGCAGAAGGCAGCAAAAGCATAGTCTGACCAGCCCCAGCTGAGGGGCTAAGAGTAGGAGATGTCACATTCCACATCAGAATCAAGACGCTCTCCAGATAGGATGGGGTTATAGGCGCCATCTTCTGGGTGGTGTCAAAGACAGGACTTCGAAGGGCAGAGAGCAGGAGACAGAAGAGGACGTTCCACGGGGAACAGAGGTCAGAAAGAGTGTGGCCCTGCACTGCTTGGAAGACTAAGCTCTAAGGGGCTTCTCCATCCATCCTGCTAGCCTGATCTCTATTCATTTACATGGGAAGCTAAGTTGTGTACTATCACCTGTAGGCGAGCCTGCTCTTAAACTCAGTAAGCACTGAGGAGCCTTTGAGTGTTCTGAGCAAGTCACATGGGAAACCTGTGGCAACAAGGTGACAAGTGTTCTCTTCAAAGGTGGGGAGGGGAGTTCAAATCTCAGAGTTCTCCAGCAGACCCAGGGACGCTTAGATATGCTAAAGACAAAAGTGAGGGGGCTACAGCCCATCTGAAGCCAGCTTCCTAGGAAGGGCAGATCGCCATAGGCAGGCTGGAGATACAGGAGGTGGAGCAGCAGCACCTCTCCAAGTGGCCACAGCACAGTCCTTCCAAAGTATCTGAAGCCAGTGGAGGGAACAGAGAAGTCAGATGCAGAGGACAGGGCAGAGGAGGAGCCGAGCAGGGAGAGCTAGCCCCGAGGCTGTCCTGGCACAGAGGACTAATGGAAGAGCCTTGGATCTCAGACCTACTAGTCCTTTCAACAAGGTCTTCCTCTCAGCAGTGGCTCAGTTGGTCCCTTAACCCTGGACCCAGAGCCCAAACCTCCGTGGTGCTAAGTGCTCAGCAGTCCAAGCCCACACTTTCTGTTCCTCTCTTCCTTGGAAGTCTCTGGGACATCTCTCTTCTGGGCAATTTCACTGTAACACTGAACCACTGAGACCCTCACCAACCCCACTTCCAGTATTGGTTCCCCCCTGGCACTTGCCCTGTAACTTCTGCTCCATGACTTTTTCCAATCAAAGACCCTCAATGACACCCCACAGCCTGCCTTCTTACAAAGGTGATGTTATGGTTTAAATGTGACATGTCCCCCTAACCCCCAGGCTCAAGGGTTGTTAAATATGTGATCTTCAGCTAATAGTACTACGGGGAGGTTACAGAATTCAGGAGGCTGAGCCTAGCTGAATTGAAGTGGGTTGCTGATAGCAGGCACTGAAGGTTATAGCCTAGCCTGGGTTTCCAGCCCACCTCTTCTGTTTTCTCTTTCATTCTTTCCTTCTCTCCCCTCCCCTCCCCTCCCCTTTCTTCTCCCCCCTCCCGCCCAGATAGGAGCAAGTCCTAACACCATAGCTACAAGTCTCTCCCACTCCCCTCCCCAAGGTGGACTGTATCTCCAAAGTAAATCTTTCCTCTCTTAATTTGCTTTAGCCAGGTACTTTAACAAACACACACACACGTGCGCACGCACGCATGCACGCATGCACGCACACACAAAGAATAATCAAGAAGCTGGAGAGATGGCTCCACAGTTAGGAGTGCATACTGCTCTTGCAGAGGACACAAGTTCAGTTCCCAACACCCACATGGGCTGGCTTACAACCACCTGGAACTCCAGTTCCAGCTCCAGTGCTTCTAACAATCTGCACTCTTCTGGACTCTGTGGACACCTGTACTTGTGTACACATACCACACCACACAGCTATGTGCAGTTTTTAAAAAAAATAATACATTTTTTAAAAAGTAACCAAGACAGCAGCTGGGCATGGCAGAGCACACCTTTAACCCCAGCACTCAGGAGGCAAAGGCAGGCAGATGAACATGAGTTTCAAGCCAGCCTGGTCTACATAGTGAGTTCCAGGCCAGCTGGGGGGTGAGCTACATAGTGAGACCTTGTCTCAACACACACAAAAAAGTAACCAATACAGACAAGGTTGACTCACTACAGCTTACTCTAGCTTACTCTCCTACAGAGCTGTGTGGCTGTGGCCCAAGCTTTGTTCTCCCAACATAGTCTTCGCTCTGAGACCACTCCCTGTATTTAGACTTAGACCAGATAGGACACTTCTTCCCCCTTAAGCAGTAATAATTCTCCTCCACTCCCTCCCACTGGCTGTGTCTCTTGAACAACACTGAAAGGACTACATTCTTCTCTGAGATGGAGTGAGATTCTTCCTCAAAGAAGTTACCCACAAAATCATAACAGAAGACCTTGGCCCAGGAAGACAGAAAACACTTTCCTTTCTGGGACTTTCTAGGGAGGGGATGTGTGTTCTGGAGAGTCCTAGGTGATAGGAGAAAGGCCAGGAGCTAAGAGAGGCGGCACTAAACAGGATCCCACATTGAAAAGGAGCCTCATCGCTCTCCACAAACCCTTACTAAAACTAGCACACACCAAGCACCTGCTATAGGCTAGAGTGCTGTGTTGCTGGTGCTCAGAAAAGCAAGAGTCTGGACTGTTTTCTATGGCATAGACAGCCCCACTATGACTGCTTTCCCTGGATGGGAAGCTGTGAAGAAATACTGTCACCCCTGGTGAGCTGGGGTAAAACAGGTTCAGATACCACAGGTAGGGATGAAATGGTGAATCCCACCTCTAGCCTGAAAGCAACCATCTCAGGGAGTTTGGTCCAAGAGGTTCCATGCTGTTTAGCCTCCATGGCCACCTCCATTGCCATCCTGGAGAAAGGGGGTTAAGACGTAACATTTTAAGTCTGTATCTTCTCTTTTCTGTATGTGGTACTAGGGACTGAACTGAGTCCCCTGTGTATGCTAGGCAAGCACACTCCTTACATCTGCAAGTCCTTTTTAAAATAATTTTATTATTTTAAATTATGTGTAGCGGGGGTAGATGTGTGCACAGAAGACAGAAAGCAGGAATTAGATGCACTTGTGGATCACCCGATGTGGGTGCTGGGAACTGAACTCGGATCCTCTACAAAAACAATTTGAACAATTCCCACTTTTTACCATGGAGCCATCTCTCCAACACCAACACCAACACCAGTGCCTTTTTTTTTTAAGCGAGAAAATGTTTCTCTAAGTTGCCCAGGCAAGTTTGAATGCACTCTTTAGCCCAGGCTAGCCTTGAATTCGAAATCTCCTGCTCTAGCTTCTCAGGTAACAAGGATTACAAGACTACACCACCAGGCCCAGCACACTTTGTAGTCTACTAGGCTGTATGGTCTTTGAGGGAGGGGCCCGTATCTTCACACTTCCCTGTGCCACAGACCTGCATCAAGTTCTGCTCATGGCAGTACCAAACATGTGCTGGCTGAGTTTTTCGAGGCAGGGAAGAGGAATGTACTGGATGAGCAGAACCTGAACACAGATCACACCTACCACCCATTTCCACCCAAACACAGCAGCTGCAAGCGCAGAGGACGTTTGATTAGCACAGGGTTGACTGGTGACGAAATGACAGGGCCAGAGTTGTTCTCCAACACCCTCTGTCCACCTCCTGACACCTGTACCGCTGACATTGTACTTTTGTGGTGTTCACTGGTCATACTGAGTAGGTCTCTGATTTGACTCTGCGGGTAGAGTCGAGTTCTCAAAGAAAACACATTCCTCTCAGGAGTCCTTGCTCACACCGCTCTGGTTTTGGCTGTGTGTTGGGAGTGTGGACTCTGGTCACTGGGGGCTTTTTCTGTAAGGGGGCCCAGATTGAACCTTCACAAAGGGTATGAGAAAACAAGCATCAGTCCAGCATGTTCTTGGGAGCCCTATGCAGCTCCCATTTTCCCATGCAGAGAAAAACTACCACCCTCCCAGGCTGGTGGTCAAAGCAAGCTGGAGGCCCCCAGCAGATTCTGGCATGAGCACGTGAGCGCCTCCTGCTGGTAGCCTGATGATTTGTTTCCGATGCAGCTGGTTCCCAGCCAAGCTGTCCTTCCATCTTTCAAGGAATAGGCACAGCCAACCAATGATGCCTCCTCTACGGTCATTCTCCTGCTGCTTCTGAATACCCATAAAGAGCCCACAACACTTTGAAGATCAATGCTTTATTTTCCCCAGCTCCAGTGTTAACTGTAGCAGCATGTCAAACATCCCCACACATAAACACACACTGCTCCCCATCTCAAAGAGCCTGCAGCATTTACAGGACAGAAACAATCTTGACCATAGGCATTTGAAGACATTCAGGAAGTAACACATGATCACCCTTATCCCCCGCACACCGTGTGACCGGCAGGTAAGAAGCAGCAGTACATTTGTAGTTCACAGACACAATTATCCTTACATCATCACGTTAAATAAAACCTTTCTGACATAGCAGTGTGGAGACAGAGCTTTAGGGTGACATTAGAAATAAGGAGAGATACAGAGAGAGAGAGAGAAAGAGACTAAGACCACCTAGTAAAGTAGGCCAGTAGCTAGATTTAATCCAAATTTTTTAAATAGTCATGGGTTGAGAAGATCTCATTTAAAAAAAAAATCTATGTTTTATTCTATAATAAATTAACACTATCTACAAGTGGTTCAACTTCACTTGGCCTGAGTGTGCATGTGCACACACACACATGTACACACACACTAAAGAATTAGCACTGAACCCAGGTGGCCCATCTATGGATATCACACCAAAGATGCCAGTGATCAAGATAAGTCATGACTCAGTCACTGGGCAGGGATTTGGAACTTTGCAGTGTCAAAATCACAATGAACACACTGGCAAGGACAATACCAACTTTGGAGCTAAGAGAGAGAGGAGAAAACTAATTCCCACAGAACTAAACATTTCAGTTCGGCATTTCACAACTTCAAAAGCTTTTTCAGATGCATCACTCACTCAGCCTCACAATGACCAGGTAGGATCGGCAGAACAGGAAGCTGTCCCCACCCCATCCATCCATCCATCCATCATCTCAGGGAAGGGGAAAGTCAGGATTAGATCCCTGGGCTTCAAGTTCACAGAGCTCTAAAGCCCTGGTCCTATCTCTCCATCTTACATGGACCAAAGTAACTATTCCTGAAGTACACTGGGAATAAAACCCTACAGGAAATTCTATTTTTGCAACAGTAGAATCTATATCAATGAACCAAAAGGAGCGATGGCAATAATGTTTTTAGGAGTTGCTTTAAGTTTTACTTGAGAATCTACAATTGACTTCCCCTCCATTCACAGAATTTAGCCTTATTCAACACTAGTCCAGGCAAGGTGGGTAGATGGAAACATTTTTGGTTTCTGTGCTGTGCACAGAAATCTGTTGTAATCAGTTTCCACAGAAGTGAGGGGTGTTACCTAAGACAGGATAGCCAGGAGTCAGCCACCCCCCAAACCCCCACGGAGTACACGTCGGTACCTGAGGCATCTCTCTCCCATCTTTGTTCTGAAAAAAAGAAGTCAACTGACAGTTTTATCATGCAACTTCTCAGAGCCATTAGGACAACAACAAAATCTGTACCCAAGCACTAAGCATATGGTCCTGAGATGAAAATTCCCGAGTCCAAGCTGAGCTCTTCCCAGGCAGCCAAACCATCCATAGGAACCTGAGGTCCAAGAGGAAGCACATTAACCACAGCTATGGTAGCAGGTGGAGACCAGGCCAAGGAAAATGAAAACAACTGTGTGCTTCCTGTCCCTTCGTAGACAGGCTGGGAGAGGGAAACCGGCCATTCTGTCACCCCGCAGACAGTGGCACAGCTGAAGGACACAGGCTTGCAGAGAGGCCATGGTTCTCAGGTGAAGCAGATAGGACAAGGCTGAAGACAGGCTCTGGAGAGGTCCAGGTCAACACCAGGTATCAGGAGTAGAGTCCCAGGTGGAGGGCCAGCCTCCTCACAGTGCTGTAAGAGGCTGTGGATGGGAGGGGTGCATGGCTAGAGCAGGGCAGTGGGGGATAAACAAGTGCCAGAAATATCCTAGCCATGTTCCTCCCTCGCAGTCTAGGAGGAAACTTGGCAAAAACACACAGACGAGTTACCTGAAGTGCCTGACAACAAGAATGAGGTTGACAGAAAGATGAGTCCTAAGAGGGAGGCAGGCTTTATCTCATGGCCTTGCTCAACCAGTAGTCAAGTGGTGGCAAATTCAGGGCTTCTAAATGCTGACCAGGGAGGCACACATACCACTCACAACAAGGAAACACCACAGTAAGCTTGTGGCCAGCATCATTATCTACTGGGACCACCACCTACAGCGTGGGCAACTCTGCTGACTAGTACTGTGCGGGTGTGTCCACAGTTAGAGGAAAATGCTCCAGGGGTCCCATTTGTGGTCCTGGGACTTTTAGGAGAGACAAAGGGAAAAGGCACAAGAGAGCGACTGCGTCTTTTAAAAACTAGCTCCAAGTCATAGTTCATTATTTTGATTTGATTTCAATGTACCGTTTTCCCCCGATGAAAAGAGAAATTCAAAATATAAACTTAGTATTTATTATTTTATATTCAAGTGAAATTTCCACCCTTTCAGGCCCCAAAAGTCATTTATTACTTTGGTGCCTGATTTCTTTTCTTTTCTTTTCTTTTTTTTTTTTTTTTTTTGTCTTTTTAAACTTCACACAATGGAATCCAACCCTCTTATTTTTTAAATACAGGTTGATCATCCCAACCACTGATGGACACACACAAGTACACACACAATTTCAAAAATCTCTATGTAGAAAAATAAAGGATAAACATTATCCACCTATTTTAGACTGGGTAATGGTACTTTTATATACATAAACTCTTTCTTTAATGTGCTCACTGGTGGCTCTTCACCCCGCTGTGGTGTGCTCTAAGATCTGCGGGAGGAGAAGGCCACAGTGAGGCAGAAAAGCTACATCCCTCCTCTTGAGGAAGGAAAAAAAGCTACTTCTCACTCTCCTTCCTGTTTTTCCCTCCTACGGCCACCACCTCGAACGTCCCCACAGACAGCCTCCTGATCAGTGGAGGCCCAATCCTCCTTCTCTAAGGCACCTGGGAACAAAAGGACCCACGGCGCTAGCACCCTGCACGACAGGATCTGGGTGTGAGGACAGAGGGGATGAGGCAGGAACAAAAGATGCCGGAACCACTTCCCACTGCCTGTTCCTTTAGTACAGAGTTCGATTCCCCAGCTGGCGCTTGGTGAGGAAGTACTTGAAGAATTCATACACAGACCAGGAAATGGCGGTGGAAGGCATCTGGTAGATGACTCGAGCCTGGATACCTTTAAAGTAGCCCGCTAGGCCATTGAGCTGGTATATCGTCCGGAAGGCATTGGCCATGCCCGACAGCCGGCCACTGATGTTGGCCAGAGAGAGTGCCATGTTCTCCTGAGTGTTGAGGAGGGTCTTGCAGACATCCAGTGGGGTGGTAGCAGCTGCCGCCAGAGCACCCGCCAGCCCTCCTGAGATGATGTGCGACTGTGGGTTGTAGTCCCGGCGAGGGTTGACCTGCTCCTGTAGGAACTCATAGGTGATGAAGTGGATGGCCTGGAAGGGTATGTTCATGGTCAGCTGCGTGGTATAGCTCCGGTAGAAGGCCCCCAACCCCTCCGTCCGCCACACCATCCGGATGCAGCTGACAGCTGACTGGTGCTGTGAGTTGTACATCTGTAAGCGTTGCTTCACCACTGTGTCCCGGGCAGGGGATGGACAACCGGAAGGCAGGTGGTTGGTTTGGCCCCACCCCAGGTTGGAGTGAAACAGGAAGCCAACCAATAAAGAGAAACAAGTATATTAGATACACTAGTGACAGGTACCAAGACACACACACACACAGCCCCAGCCCAGAAACCATGGAGGGCCAGCTCCAAGCCTGTGTTCATTTCTCTCCAAGACCTCGTGCCAGGAAAGTGCGTGCTTCCGAGTGTCTCCTGCCTGAATCTTAAGTGGGATGACCCCCAAGCCAGGTGGTCACTTCAGGCTAGATTAGCTGATCTGATCCACTGGTTCCTGTTTATCATTAGCCTTTGACACTCCCCTCAAATCCCTCCTCCTTTGCTCTGTCCTTTGCCTCACCTATTATGACCTGTCCTCTGTGATTTTAATTTCTGTGTCACAGCGCACCTGGGATGACCCTAGAATTACATTTGCCAAGTTCCAGGCACCCCTTGGTGCAGATTCTGACTTTAGTAGGACAATAGAAACCAGTAGTTCACAGGACCAGAGGAAATGAAGTTGTGTTCCCCGGACTTAGAGTTTTAACAGAACCATACACTGCTACATGGTGTTTTCCGTCTTTAGAGACTGTGAGTCAATAGTAATGCTACGAAGAAAGAACTGAATTGAGTGTCATGTCCATAAACATGCCAAGTGTGGCCACATTTGCCTATAATCCGAGCACTTGGAGGCTGAGGCAGGAGGATAGGGAGTTCAACACTAGCATGGGCTACACAGTGAAACCTTGTCTAACAATAATTATAATAATAAATATTTTTAAATAAAATCATTGTTTACTTAACACTGACCAAGTAACTGGTCACTGACCAAGTCCTTGTATGAAGGACCTTAAGAAAAATACCTAAAATATATATAAAGTCAGTCACTCTATACCATGGTTCTGGAAATACAAATTCTACTAACTGTGCATCAATTGTTCCAAGGAAAAGAAATACCTATACTGAACACACATGTAGGCTTTTTTTTCTTGCCATTATTCCCTAAACAATGCAGCTACTTATACAGCATTTATACCATATGGGGTGCTAGGAGTAAGCCAGAGATGATTTAAAGTATGCATAAGGGTGCAGGTGGGTTATACATGAATACTGCTCCATTTTATAGCGGGAGTCCCAAGATTCAAAAGGAATAAGAAACGGTCATGCAAAAAATGGCCATCTGTTAATTTCTGAAGTACACAAAGTTTATCATTCTATGACTTTTGCTTGAAATTTCAATAGCCATTACAAATTAAGGGAAAAAAAGCAACTTTAAGCTGGGTGTGGTAATACATGTCTATAATCTCAATACTCAGGAGGTTGAGGCAAGAAGATCTGGGGTTCAGAGAGCGAGAAAGAAAAGGGAGGAGGAAGAGGAGGGATATAACCCACAATGAATGGGGCTGTGACAGGTTCCCTATAAATCTGTGATTGGTAAAGATTATTAGGGTCAGATGTGTATGTATGTTTATTGTGCACACACAAACATACGGGTTTTACAGTAGTGAAAAGCACACAAAAGAATCCTCAGGAAAGCTGGTTCTCAGAATGCTGGTCCCCATCTATGCCCAGGCATTTTGCCTCAGCAGATAGAGCCCAAAAGTTTACACTTCTAACCATTTATGCCCATCCCAGAATGCAGCAGATAGGGAGACAGGACTCTGCTTAGCTGTTTCCAGAAGACCATAGCGCCCCAATGCTCCCTGGATTGTTTGTTTGTTTGTTTGTTTATTTTATCTGAGATAGGATCTTCCCATGTCCCAGCTAACCTGGAACTTGCTGTGTAGACCAGGATGGCCTCAATCTCACAGATATCTGCCTGCCTCTGCCTCCCAAGTGCTGGGATTAAAGGCGTGCGCTGCTCCCTGACTTTTCGAAGCCTTCAATAACGTATGAAGAATGCGGTCCTCCTGCTGGCTCTGATGGGGCCACCAGCCCTCACCCGCCTTCTGTGCCCACTCCTCCTACCTCTCTGCCTCTCCCCTATCGTCCCTCCCTGGAGCCATGGAACATTACCTTCTGCCGGATTCATTACTGCATCGTGGAGCAGAGTTGCCATACTCCCAGCTATCCCTGTAAAACAAACTCCAGAAAATTACCCGCTGACACCTGGTGTTCTAAGAAATTCCTGGAACTTACAGTCAGATGAACTCTCTGGACTTAGCTTTCTAAGACTCAAATTTGACTAGCAGCTCAAATTCAAGTGAGCACAGATTTTAAAATCCCCAAGTGATGGTGGAAGCACTGAAGAGAAACTGGAAAAGCTGACAGGACTGTTACTCGTGTCTAAACCTCACAGAGACTCCTTCTTTCTTGCAAATCAACGTTGGAAAATGGTTAGAACTTCTAAGGTTGGAAGGGCTATAGAAACCGTACTTCAGGGCATTTCCCACTACCTAAATTTTAATTTTTTTTTTTGCCTTTGTATAGAGATTAGCTCTCTGTGCCCTTAGGCTGAGACAAGCAGAGATTGGTATCAAGCATATGGCTGGGAGTTAAGGGGTTCTAAAAATTCCAAGCACTTTTAAGAAAATGGGCAAGAGAAGTGAGAAAGCTTGGTGTCTGACCATTTCCAAGGTGTCTTTCCAAAATGACCAACTGGCCTCCTGGATGAACAACCGTATCTGAGGTCTCCCTTGAGCTGGCTTTGAAAGGCTGAGTCAGTAGGCCTTGGGATATCTGCCCCTAGCATCCTATTTCCTCCCACTGAGTTTCCACTGCCTGCTGATTACAATTACCAGTGGAAGCTGGGAGGGATGAGGGTCAGACAGCAGGCCAACAAATCCTTAAGAAGGCATCTAACACTCAACCCGCACCTGGGTACATGGTGATCCCTGCGGAGGTTAAAGACAGCCACAACATTTTGTACAATGCTACAGGAACCAGTCTGGGCATTAGGTGAACCAGGTCAACTAGGCTTTGTCAAATCTCCTTCATGAAGCCAAACTACTGCAGAAGGTAGTTTGGGAGAAAGGAGGACCTGATGTCACTAACTCAGGGGAGCATGATGGCATGCCTCTTGGTGACCAGTATGATACGTACAATGAATGGCCACCAGTTAAAAAGCCAAAGAAATGTGTACAAAGCACCCAGGCATGCTTATTTCCAAGGATGGCTGTCAGGAGGGAATGCTCCTTGGTTCCGGGTAGAACAGAAAGCAAGGGAGAAAGTTACCCCTGATCATGTCCACTCCTCCACTGTGGTAAAAAGAATTTTGCCAAAATAAACACATCTTACACTGCTATCATATCCCCATTCTACACGACCCAAAAACCCACGAAAATCCCACCCCATGCTACCACTGGGCCTGGCCCAGTGATTTCCACCCTATGTTAGAGCTGCCCACAGACACCCAACTCCCACTGCCCTCCCCCAATCAACCACAGGAAACTAGTTCAGCCCTGGCTTGCAGAAAGATGCGACTCAGACACACGGAGGAGGCTGGGGGGTCAAAGGCCCGAATCTCCTGCAGCTTAAAGTGGGGAAGGCTGTCCGCAGTGGCACAAGTCCTCTGTCAGCCATAAACGTCTTGACCTTTCAAAGCTTAGTTAGATCTTGGCGCTGTAGAGACCTGCTGTACCAGTTTTTAAATAGTCTTAAAGAAGCGGTCCTTTTTTTTTTTTTTGGAATCCAGAATTCAAAAGATTTTTTTTCTATGAATGATCATTAATTGTTTTTGAGTGTTTTTTTAAAAAAGCAAAAACAGAAGATCCCAAACAATAATAAACAGCAAAACATCTCTACCACCAGTTTCCCCCAGCAAAAGAGGGCAATGGATAAAATGTGTGTGCATGTGTGTGTGTAAATATGTATGATTGCATGTGTGTGCGTTCACGTGACCCTAGAGTTCTCTGTTCGTGAGCAGCTGCCGCAGATGAAGGTTGCTGGGTCCCAGGGAGGAAGCCCCAGGCAGCAAGTGCTGAGGAGGAGAGCTTGCTAGCTCCAGACAAACGCTTTCAAAATACCATTGGCTAGGTGGCTGTTTCCTTGATGGCTGAAAGCATCATTTAAAGTCCTTTTCATGTTTTCGTAGCAGGCAAAATACATGGCGTGAGCAGGCCCCGCACCCGTTATCATCACGTTCAGGCCGCGAAAAGGCCTCCAGAAGCCTTCCGTCCGCATGATTCTCTTGAGGGCTCCATAGATACTTGTATACTGGGCTTTGGGATCTGGATTCAAACTCTGCATTCGTGTCTATAGGAGGGCAAGACAAAAAAGTATATTATATATCTGAGTTCATATGAACAGTTAGAGGAAAGGAAAACCCAAAGAAGTAGAGGAACGTTGGTTCTTGGGATTCCTTGTTGAGGAAAAAACATTGAACTCCGCTCCCATGTCCTCCCCCATCCCTCTCACAGGCCCACATCTGTAAAGCTTTCATTTATATTATGTTTTATATATATATTATATATAAATATATATTATATTATTTATATTATGTCCAGAGAAATAGAGAAAGGGTGCAAGTTCCCTACTGAGTCTTCCATTGGCCACACACACACACACACACACACACACACACACACCCCTCAGAGATGTTCCCAAATCACTTCCTGTCTGGGTATTTTTTTTAATTTTACATTTATCTGTGTGCGTTTGTGCATGTACACATGCCATGACGTACGTGTAGAAGTCAAAGGACAAATGATAAGAACTGGTTCTCTCTCCTTCCATTCAGAGGGTACCAGGGATGGAACTTGGGTCCTCTGGCTCTGCAGCAAGCACCTTCACTGGCTGAGCCTTCACACTGGCCCATTTGGATTCCAGTTCCTGAATCAGCTGGGGCTGCCTGGTTCTCTCTGTTTCCTTACACTCAGTTTCCATGTTGTAATTACCCCTCTTGGAACTCTTCAGGCAGACCAGCATGCAGAAGGCTCCGGGAAGCCCATCAGGAAAGAAACCTGTTCAACTAGTTTTAATAAGGCACTTCCTAAACATGTGTCTTTGGCAGCACAAGCCCTTTTCATTTAATAACCAGCTGCACTTGGCCAAGAGCACGCGTGAAATCACAGCTGAAGCCAATGGGCAAACCTCTGAGGCAAGAGATGTATAGAGCACACATTTGTCAGGGACCCTCTAGCAGGCCAGTCGGTGGGGAGCAGCCTGGAGACAAGTGGCTACAGTGGTCAATGCCTGTGATTGACGGGGTGGCCAATAGCAGGAATCCTTCCTTGGCTGCCAGCCTCCTTCCACACCTCCTGCACTACTGCAGTTCACTCTCAAGAGGGCAGCAAATAGCAACATGCACTAGGGTCAGGCCTAGCTCTGCCAGTCAGCATGTGGCCTGAGCAAATCTCCACCAGGACTCGGGTCCCAGGACCAATGGCCTCCGTGAGCTTCCAGCGAACTAGCAGGAGAGACGCCAACCCCTAGATTAAACCCTCCTCCAAGAAGAAAAGACAGGTAGACCTGCCTCCTCCCTCAGGCCTGTTCTCTTTCCCAGGGGAGGAGGGAGGAGGGCAGACGGAGAGTGGAAAATTCGTGTGCTGCCCCAGGTGAGCTCTCGGATCATATAACTGGCGCTACCTGAGGCAGAGACCACAGAGCTCAACCTGTCTTTTCAGATGGGGATCTTGGACCCCAGAAGTAAAGCACTTTGCCCAGCATCTAATGGATGAAGAGTGGGAGCTGGTTCAGGCCCAGGAAGAGAGGGGGACCTGGGGAGGAGTCTCAGACCTCTCTGAGGATCCTGCCCAAGACAGGTGGCTTAACCCAGGCATCACCTGTGCCATCACCTGACTGACTCCCTGCCTGACCCAGAGCAGTTAATGACTTCCAAGCTCTCTTTTCTATTTCTCAAGATAATGTGAAATCTACTCAGCAGATGGGGACACAGGGTAGGGCACAGGCCCTCGGGTCTTGCTGTGAGTTGTTCACCAACTCCCCTGGTGAACAAAGCTGAGCTAAGGCTACCCAACAATCTGCATTCCAGACTTCCCAAAGAAAGGAAGGAAGGAAAGGCATCCAGGAAGTGCTAGAAAACCCCCAAACAGCAGTGGCCTCCACCCCAGTGTCAGCTTGGGAATCTGAAACATACTGGTGAGTTCCATTCTAGCCTGTTGGCCAGCTGTCCCCAAGTAGCACAGATGTGTTACTAAGTCCATTCATTTTCAAATGTCCCTCTCCTCCCCAGTGTATAAGCTCTGGCCACTAGCTCTCTCGCTCTCTCCCAAGATGCTCAGCTGGTGCCCTGAATCATGTCCCCTCCACACTGAGGACTGAGGCCACTCTGCAGACACACAAGGTCAGCTTTCATCAACAGCCATCCAGACACAGAGGATGGGGCCAAGGAGCTCATTCCCAAGGCAAATCCTTTCCCTCCCCGCATGACATACCACACCACAGATCACAGCCTAAGGCCAGCAAGAAGAGACTTCTCTGACCAAGTGGTTTGTGGGAAGCACTGTCTTCTAGAATAAAGCCACAACCTCACCCAGGCCTTGGAGAACTGCGTCCCTCGTTCCAGAATCCACAGGAGGTAAACATTACAGATGCAGAACCCCAAAATATATAAAAGAGCACCATGTAAGTAAGTGAGGCCCTCAGACTTGGGCTCAAAACTGCAAGCCTCCCTAAGCCACCACCATCTCTACCCGTAAGCATCTCTAGTCCTTGAGTTTATTCATAACTTCTGCATTCCAAATCATGCTTGGTTTAAAATAAATTACATACAAAGTAATAGGTTTCATTAGGGCACTTCTATACATATTAGTCAATATACCTCGCTCTAATTCAATCCCAATGCTTTGCTTTTACATCACCTAACTAGGCAAGCCACACACACGTGCAGAGAAAATACACTCTCCTAGCTAATATGTACAAACATAAAGATCTACATATATGCATATTTAATCATATGAAAATTGAGTCCTTTTAAGGTTTGTAGACCAGCAGAGAAAACGACTCTCTCAAGAGTCTTCACCACTAACTCCTCAAAAATAGGGTGACAGATAGGATGGCTGCAAAGCACACACACACAGTAGGGATTCTAGCACATACATTCTGAACAGAGACCACCACCACCCACCACTGCCATCCCCGTTCATACTGAAAAGCCCCTCCTGACAACGACCAATTTCGAGTAAGCAGACTAGCTAGTCTATTTGGAACACCAACAGGAAAAGACAAAGGAAGATACAGGAGAGGAGACACAGAAGGAAGATGTCCAGCCAGAGGTCTACCACACACTTGACTCTCCTCAGGTCACCTTGATGTTGGAAGGCAGCTGAGAAATGGTGTGTTCAAACAAACCATACAGGTTCTTCTGCCTTTTCACACGCTTCCCAAGTGGTCTCATTTTTCAGAACGGTTACATTCGTTGTTCCACAGTCCTTCCTTCCTCATTAGTGCTGAAGCACAGACCGCGAAGAATCCTGATACCTGCCACTCACCTCTAGGAACAATCTTGAAACCTCCTGGGGTGTGTTTTAGGGGATACTGCTGGTTTTGTTAGTATTATTTTGTTAGCTATGCAAGGCATCAAACCAAGGGCCTTGTGTATGCTGGGCAAACTAAGCTATAACCCCAGCCAGTGCACCTGCTGTTTCTAGGGGTAAAAGGACTAGTAATGAAATTCCATCATGTAGTAGTTGATGGGATTTTACCATGACGGTGATACCTGAGTTCCTCAGGCTGGGTAAAGGAGCCAACCACACCACACCTGCATCCCTTCCTACAAGCCACAGGGAGGCACCCCATAGTATGTAAAGATTCACAACTCCAAGGGAGAGGGCGGCCAGAACAGAGGCCACTCAGGCTACAACTAGAAAAGAGGGACAAGTGCATCAAGCTGTAAGAACGGGACTGTTATTACAGTTCCTTCTATGCTATTTGGTTTTGTTGCCCTACATTACTCTGGGGAAAACAGAAGACAAGCCAGGCACGGAGGGGAAGGGAACAACTGGCCGTGGGGCACATGGGCATGTGGGGGTATTTGAGGAAACAGGGCCATGTAGATATGGAGATATGTTAGATTATCTGGCAAACAGGATCATGTGGCTGAGGCATAGTGAGCAAGGATGCCTCAGGAAAGTAGCAAGAAGGGTGACCCAAGACTCTGAGAGTGGCTGGACCAGTACATGGTCAGCTGAAGCTGGCTGGAGGAAAGGTAGGCTGGGACCAGACCATAGGAAAGAGAGGCCCAGAACTGGGAAGAGGAGTTTGGAATGTAATCAGGTTTCTTCCATGCATGACTACCTACTGTTCACAACAGTGACAAGACAGAAGCTAAATGGGTTCCCTGAACCAGGAGAAAGCAGCACCCCCACACAACAGAAGCTCTTCCGGCAGGATCCCCAGACAGGGACCACTCTCTCTAAAGCTGTGACCACTAGCAAGGCCACCGTCATCACACATCACTTAGGTTTCTCCTGTACCCCAAGCTGCAGCCCACAGCCTGTCTGTGTCTCCAGAGACACTATTCCCACATTCCTGACTCTGGGAGTCAGACCTGAGCACCCCCCTTTCTCCAGAAAGTCCTACAGCAAGCAGGGAGAGATGAAAGAACCCATCCTGGCAGAAGCCCTCTGTGCCCAGGACAGGCTCAGAACACCAGATGTGAGTTCCACCCAGAGGATTAAATGATCTCTGCCTTTCAGGTGGGGCAAATTCCCAGGATACCAGGTAGTAGGAACAGGATCTCGTGGGTACAACTGGTGACCTCACTGGAAGACAAAAAGGGAGGGTGGGCACCAGGCCAGAGGGAAACCGGAGACCCAGGTCATGCCTTCCCACTTTCCCTGTTCTGCAGGAGCAGGGCCCTGGGTCACAGGTTGCAGTCCCCTGCATGTGTTAACAGACTGCTGGCTTCCGGCAAACCAGCCTTCTCTGAAGCCCTCAGACCTCTACTGATAAAAAACTATAATGATAAAACCAGAAATGGGAGCAGCTAGCTAGTACCAGTTTACAAATAAGGGAAACCAAGGCAGAGAGCTGTTAAACAACGTGCCCCAAGGGTATAACAGGAAAGTAGACTGGAAGCCAGAGGATATGACTCCAGGCATGTCCCTAACCACTGTACCACCTGATCTCTCACAAACAAGTAGATACTGGAGCTGGGCAGACAGCTCAGCCCTTAAAAGTGCTGACTGCTCTTGCAGAAGACCACGGCTCAGTTTGCAGCACCCACATGGCAGGTAACAATCATCCTTAATCTCAGTTTCAGGGGACCCAACGCCCTCTTCTGACCTCTTTGGGGTACACTTACAAACATGTATCAATATGGTAAGACAAATAAAATAAAAATAATATTCTGTTTTTACAAAGGAGTGGATGCTAAGGGATCCCAGGAGATCTCCATATTCCCACCTGTCCCCAGCATGCTCTGCCTCTCTGGACATGCTAAGACATAAGCATGTCACATCCATTGTGCCCAATGTTGGGGACAGGAGAGCAACACCAACTATGTCAAAATCAACCTCCATTCTTCCATGTTCAAGTCCAGGCACCCTTAGGGGGTTCTGTCCATGCCTGGCCTGAAGCAGTGTGTCCACAGGCAAAGTCATGAGTCCACTCCCCTGAGATCCCATGGCTACTGGTTCCCAGCAGGCAGTAGTGCTGGGTTAACATAGCCTCATTCGGGCTTGAGAGAGAACCTGACAGATGTGCCCGCTGACATCAGGGGTGGGAAGGGCACCTAGAGGACCAAGCATGGAGAAGAATCAGCATCTGTCACAGCCCATCTTCTGTTGCTGTAACAGAGCATCCTCAACTGAGTGGAACAGGGGCGGGGTTTGGGAATCAGAGTTCTGTGTGCTGGGAAGTCCGGAAGCACACCCCAACATTTGGGGAGGGTCCCTGCATTGTTCAAGACAGAAGGGCAAATTCATGCAAGACAGAGAAAATCCAGCCAAACCTACCCTTTTGTCAGGAACCTACTCCCACAATAATTGGTGCCCCTTTCCATGATCGGGGCACCAATTCATTCAGCAGGTCAGACCCCTGACTCAGCCTTCCTCTTAAAGGCCCTGCCTCCCAACTCTTCTACAATCATTCAATTTTAACATGGCTTTTGGACAGGACATTCAAAAACATACCAGTATTCAAAGACCAAAACTGAAGTATGCCAAAGACAGAGTTTAACTCCCTGCTAATAAAGTGGGCTTCTGAAGCCTCTCACTGACTCAGCTAGTCTTGAAGACTTGAATGGCTCGTAAACACTCCACTCACAAGTAAGGACAAGATGTCAAGGCAAAGTAGAGAAACGCCTTGCACTCCATCCCAAGCAAAGCATGTTATTTTCCTGGCATACAGGTCAGCTCACTGAAGCCTCATAATGCCACAAACGAAGAACAAATTTAACACAAGTCCCCACTAAAGCACAACAGAAGCATGTCAACCTACCCTGGGCAGGCTCCTATGTATGTTGGGAGGGAAGAGAACCCAGGCAGATTCCCATGGCTTCCCTGAGGCTCTAACCATGCTGTTTAGCATGGTGGGGTTTCCCAGGAGCCTTCACTTGACTTCTGAGTGCAGCCACGCCTACGTCTCCTCACTTTTTGTTCTGCTACTGAGGAAACTGAAACAGAGCTGGTCAGGGACCTCGCCCCTCTGTCAATCCCCCAAGTGTTCCTTCTTGGAAATTTTAGGAGCAGAATCTGAGGAGAGCCTAGTTAGCCCATCGGCACACAGCCTCTCAGAGACAGCTGCTTAAGGAACTTCAGTCTGGTTGGGGAAACCAGACCAGCAGAGGTTTCGGTGACATAAATACGGGCTGTGAGGAAGACCTCACACCTGAGGATGGAGCATTCCTCTGAGGCACTGGACATAGGCTACGGGCAGCAGAGCATGAGACAAGAGTTGTAAGTTTGTTACTTGAGTAATGGCCAGAGCCTGGACTCCGGCAGCCCTAACCATCTAAACTCGGCCACCTATCCTCCACAGGCCAAGATAAGAAAGAAGCAACGGTGAGAAGCAACCGAAGCAGATTTATTCAAAGTGGCCACACTGGGAAAAGGAACAGAAGAGGTCTGATGATTTCCCCTGGGGTCCTGACCGATATTCAGGGTCCTGAAATGACTGGGTCAAAGCCTGGCTCCAGTCTCTCCTGCAAAATGGTCTGACAAGTTGTCTGAACTGTGTGAAATCTCTTCCAAGGAGAAGCTATAGGTGGCCACAGGATGTGCCCAGGGTGGAAATGAACCTACCCATAAACACTGCCTACAGGCCCCAGCACACCTGAGGTTTCCCCCGCCCCATTCTGCTGTCCCACTCAACAGAAGCCCCCTCTGGCTGGTACCAGGCTTCAGTCTTCTCCCCCTCCCAATGTGAGATTCCCAGGGAGACATCTAGTTCCTTGGGGGCATAGATCAGTAGTCTGACAGGCAACGAGAAAGGCAGAAACATCTTTTTAAAGCATCTTCATTGCCATTAGGGACAGTGACAAGCTCATCTGCCCACTCCTCCACTTACTCAGCAATTGCAGAGTTGAAGTTGAACTGGGCCACTGGCCAGGACCAAGACCCAAAGATACAAAGCCCTTCCCAGTCATCAATTACCTCACGACCCAAGTCCTATTCAACTCCGTGGCTTTATGAACTTGGCAAGTTACTTAACCTCTCTGCCCTTCAGTTGCCTCATCTGTGGAGAGTCCTACCATCCAACGTGCATCCTGGGAGGAAGGGATGAGGAAACGAAATGCACTGTCAGCTAGTGGAGTGAGGAGGTGTTCAATGAACGGCTTGCCTTCATTGCAATTATTTATGGAAAGCCTCCAATGTGTTCCCTACTTGGCAGAAGGAAACCACCTTGGCTAATACCAGTGCCAGAACTCTCCCCAAGATCTACTACCAAGACTTGCCTGAAGGAGTGGGTGTTTTTCTCTTTGTTGGCTGGTTAAGGACTAAGTGCTTGGCACAAAGGACTGTATGACAGGTTTGAATAGAATCCCTTTAGATTACAGCCTAGAATGACAACAAACACAACAGGCTTGGGGTCTCAAGGAGAAGCTACAGGTAGCCACAGAGCCCTGGTTGAGGACTCCGTGAATGAAATTCTACACCATCAGTTCTGACCACCACAGCTTGAGAAGGTTAGGCTGCTTCTAGTTCCTGATGAATACAAACCCACAAGGCCCAGGGCCAGCAGGGCAGGCACTCGAGAAATACCTGTGGGGTTTCCTCCTCTTCCAAATATGACCTTGGGCAAGTGACTTATCTCCAGAGTCTGTTTCCTTATCTGTCATCACAGCCCCTACCTTCTAGAAAGGCTGTGAAGATTAAGGCCCTTTCCCTAGGATCTGGCAGCTATCTCATGCTTTGTTTTTGCTTTTTTGGACAAACTATGAATTCCTGGAAATTATCATTTGTACTAATTCCTTCCTCTGACTGTCCCCCACTTGGAAGATGCCCTCAGGATGTGCCCAGGGTGGAAATGAACCTACTCATAAACACAGCCTACAGGCCCCAGCACACCTGAGGTTCCCCCGCCCCATTCTGCTGTCCCACTCAACAGAAGAAAGCTAAAGCCCAGTGGAATGAAGGGACTTACCCAAGGCTGCCTCGTGAGGGACACCAACAGTCCCATAACACTTCCCTGTCCTTTCTGAATGAATGGATGGGACTGCTGAAATTAATCCTGATTATGTAACAAAGAAAACTAGGGAGGGTTGTAACTAGTATCTATTTACACAGGCTAGAAAACCCCAAACTGAAGTGCTCCAGGAAGCTCTCTCACCTGGCCTCACCACTCTGGGATAAAGGCCATTCTAGGGACCTTTGACAGGTACCAAAGTTCCAGGCCAGGGCTAGATAGGAACCTTGAATACCAGGGCAGCCTGAACACTGCTGTGTGATCTGGTGTGACCAAGTTCCCCAGGACTGAAATGTGGGGACATAGTCCCAGGGAGACAGCCAGCTGCAGGACTGGGCACAGAGCCCACCCTCCCCTGCCCATGCCCCACACAGCCCTGGAGGAAGGGGGATACAGATGCTCTGACCCCACCCAAGTTTCTGAAGGAATGCATACTACGGTACAAATGTTGACCCTGAAGGACTTGCTTTACCAAATAAGTGGTCCTCCAAAATGTTCTGGAAGTCCAGAGACCTCAATTCCCGTCCAGTACTGCCACCACCTTCCTGAAGAACTCTGAGCGATCTTGTCACATCTCTGGGCACCAACTTCCATGTATACATTAATGTCCACCAGCATGTGAGCCTGGTGAGTAGATTCCTTGTGTTTTGTCCACCATCTCATACAACTGCCAATACACGTTGCATGAAGAGATGGGGCTGATAGACTTTATCTAAGGAGGTCCTTTCCAGTCAATATTGGTCAGACTCTATGCAACTGTTAAAGCCTTTGCTAAACAAATGTGTAGAGTGTATAGGAGTTCTTTACTTGGGGGAAGTAAGCCTCCTATACTAATGTGTACCAGCCCTACTTGCAGCTCAAAAGCACCTACATTAAGACAGTAACAACAAAACTGGATGGACATGGTGGTATACACCTGTAATCCTGGCACTTGGGAGGTGAAGACAGGAAGCATGCAAGTTCAAGGCCAGTCGGAGCTATGGTAATGGGAACCAAAGGTCAGTGGAGGAGGGTGAAAACTAGAACTCTTATGCACTATGATTGGTGGGAATGTTAAAACAAACAGCCACTGTAGAAAACAGCAAGACAGTTCCTCCAAGAGTTAAAAGGACAATTTCTAGAGATCCAGCAATTCTACTTGTGGATACATGCAGGAGAAATAAAAGCAGGGTTTCAAAGAAGTATTCGGAGGGGTGGGAGGAGGCTGTGTGTCCATCACACAATGCATTAAGTGTGGGCTAGCTGGACAGTGAAATACTATGTTACGTTAAAAAGGGTGAAAATTCTGGCACCTGCTGTACCAAGCACCTGGAAGACATTATGCTACCTGGATAAGCCAATCACAAAAGGCCAGATCTAGCATCATTACAGTTAGTGACACACTTAGCGGGGTCAAATTCAAAGAGACTGAAAGAAGAATGGGCTGCCAGCACCTGGGGGAGGGAGAAATAGGAGCTAGTTATTTAAGGGGCAGTTTTACAAGAGGAAAAGCCTTTGAGATTGGCTACATTACAAAGGAAAGATAATTAACACTGCTGAATACTTTGCTCCAAAAAGGCGAGACCTGGTAAAGAGATGGCTCAGTCAGTAAGGCACTTGCCCAGCAAGCATGAGAACCTAAGCTGAATGCCCAGAACCCACAAAGCCAGGCACAGAGCTAAACTCATAAACTCAGTCCTGGGGATGGCAACAAGGGCTCTCTAGTCAGCCAACCTGGTCAAATCTAAAAGCTAGAGGTAAAGATAAAAGGCCCTGTCTCAAAACACAAGGTGGGTTGGCAAAGATGCCCACATGGTAGGAGAGACTGATTCCAGCAAGGTGACCTCTGACCTCCACACGCATGCTGTGTCACACACACACACACACACACATACACACACACACACACACACACACAATTTTTTTTTAATTGCAAAGGTGGACAATTCCTGAGGAATAAAAACCCAAGGTTGACCTCTGTCCTCCACACAAACAAAATAAGAATAAAAAGATTTCAAAAAGCAAGACAACACATTTTATGTATACTTTAACCACGTCAGGAAAAAGAAAATCTAACCAACAGCTTGCTCCAAGATGGATTTCAGAGTCCAAAATCCTCGAGGGCTCCCATAGTGTCTCAGGAAGGTTTTTATCTACTTTTAAGTCAGGAGTCTGCATACTGCACCATCCCTGGCCCCGGAGCCCGCTATGGAAGGAAGCATCTCGAAGGTCAGCCCAAGGGCTCTGAGTATGCTGTGAGGGAAGACAGAATGCTTAGGCCACAGAACTGGAGTCCTGCTCCACGGGCCAAGTTGGCCCGATGACACGGCACTTCCTTCCCTAGCACACGTCAGACCCATGCCACCCCAAAGACACCCTCCCAAGAACACACCCCAGCTGTTTAGGAACAAAGGAGTGACAGACACCAGCCAAATGTCTAAGAGTGAGAGACCAGGTGGGTGACAAAGTCGATGGCTACAAGACACGGCCCTTGGCATCGATGCCAGCAGAGGGAGGGAACCCAGCACGCTGTGGGTGCAGCTTGGCTGGCAGTCACCCTGGACTGGGAGCTGGGCACCCAGTGCATGTCTCCAAGTTGGGTGTGGCCCTGCCAGCTTCTACAAGACCAGCTTCCACGCCCTTCACAGAGGCCTTACCTTCTAAAGCATACCCAGTGATGAGCCTATTATCCAGAGAAAAAAAGCTTTCACAGAAGCCCTGTCGCCAGGCTTCGATGGCTCATTCCTCTGCTTATAATTATGTCTGGTGATGTGTCTGTGTGTCGGTCTCCTCCGAGAATCATCCACTGTTGCCCGCTTCGCGTCATTAAACCACACACTTGAAGCAGTGGTCAAGGAGCCAGAAGCCAACAAGATTTCACCCACAGGCACAAAGTAGGCTTTAAGCCCTCCCCAGACTCTTATCTGCTGTGGATCTGCAGCCCCTCCCCAGAGTATGGGGCCCAACATACAGGAAAATCGCCACCGATGGGGGCTCCATCAAAGCTGAGCCCCCAAGTTCAGGGGACGCTAAAGGTCCAAGGTTCCAGGATAAATTCCTGCCACCAGAATTCCCACAAACTCTACTATTAAATCATCTCTGCAACACATTTTACGTGTAATCAGATCAGTCCATGATTACAAACCTCTTACAGGAGATCATAAAAAAAAAAAAAGGTAACACCATGTCAAAAACCTTAGGCATGACATTCTAAAGGTCATGTTAAATTTAAGCAGGGGACATGTACAAGTTATTTCTGACACTTTAGAGGGAGACTTATTTAAGTTTTCCTGGATGCAAGAATGGCAGAAACCTTCCATCCCGGGTGAGATCTGAGGCTCAAAATCCTCTCCCTGGAAACAAAGAACTCAGGTGTGTGATTTCAACCAAAGCTGCCTGAGACAAGGGTTCCCAGGAGTGACAGAGGAAGTGAGGGATGAGGTTCCAGCAGGTAAAAAGAAAATCTCTCTGACAAGCCACTACTGGAGCCTTGGGGATCGGGTGGTGGGGTCCTTGCCTTTGAGATACTTTTGATCTACTGGGGAGAAAAGAAAACTCCAAAATCACTCAGTTTCCAAACTCTGAATGTCCTAAATGTGGGTGCTATACGAGCAGATGCAGGGGACCTAATTTAGATTTGGGGGTGATGTCAAAGTAGACACCCCAAGGCCAGGGAAGATAAAATGGGTGAAACAAAGAAGAAAAGGAGCTTGGGGCTAGAGAAGTAGCTTAGTTGGCAAAGTGCTTGCAAAGGATCTGAATGAGATTTCCAGAACCTACATTTAAAAAGTCAAGCACAGTATACTCTCGTAATCCCAGCACAGGAGAGACAGTGGAGAGAAGCCCTGGGTTCACTGGCTAAGAGAGTGAGTGACACTGTCAAAAAAAAAACAAGATGGACAGCACTGAGAAATGATGGCCAAGACTGTCCACTGGCACCCCCACATGCACACACACATACATCGGAATAACAGGCACATATACAAAGAAAGCAAAAGAAAAAAGGTGGGGCTCAGGCCCATGGGTACGAAAGAGTTATGGATGAGGCTCTGAGGGGACTGGTGTCCCCTAAATCTCCTGAATACCAGAAGAGCTTGGGACACAGCATGAGGACATAGGACCCATAAGTCATCTTAACCTCCAGGCTGTGTATCTGTTTGGCTCTGACCTCGGCCTTGGATTCAGGAAGAAAGGGAAGAAATTAAGTGAATGAAGCAGGAGATGGTGCTTCACTGTGAAATCCAGGAGATGCACAAGCTCCCCAGGGAGGAGACGCTGTGGGGGTCCCCCAAATTCCTCCACCCCATCAACCCCTACACTGCTGCCCCCAAATGCCCAGTCAGCCCCCTCTCTGCTGCTGCTGGTAATGCTGGGTGACCTTTGATTATGCCAGCTGACCCCTGGATGACTCAGCTTCCTGGTGATGAACTTGTGAAAGGTCCCAGGCACGAAAGAGTCAGAGAGCAATAAACAGAGCTTTCCAGAAGCATCTGCAACCTTCTCCCTTTGGTTTCCGGGTGGGGCTAGAGACATTCAACATTTCTGGCATTGCCTGAATGAAAGGTCTGCAGGTTTGAAGGGTTGATGGTACTGGTCTTGAGTAGATTAAATATAACTTTGAAGCAGGCACTTTGGAATTCAGGGACAAGGAGGGCCCAAAATGCACGACCAGTAAAGCTGGCCCTTCTCAGGAATCTTCAGTGTTCCCTCCCAGAATGCACTGGCAGAATCTTCCTTGCTTTCTCAAGGTAGAATGGCTCTGGCTCAGAGTCTGCACATAATGTCCCAAATCTAAACAGAGCATTTAGAAGTCCTGGGAAGAAAAGGTGGGAATTTTAGAACTGGAAACTGAGACTTCAAGTTCAAGTTCTAGTTCACTCTTGCTATTTTGCTGGCAAGTACATGGAGGCTGCTCAGTCAGTACACTCCTAAGCCACTCACCCTAAACTGCAGCTATATAAGTATCTGTGCAGAATGATACATTTGGACCTTGTCCCAGTTTCTCCTCCTTTGGGGCCAAGTTTCTTCCCCTTTTAATCCCAGCTTTCCAGAATCAAGCGGCAAATAGAACGCTGGCCACTGGTTCCAGGTTGGAAAAAAAAAAACTCCCCAGTGCCTCCTGGTTGCTTGGAGAGCAGACATCTGTTCCTAGTTGTTCAGCAGTTTCTGGGGAGAGCCCAGCTTCAGAGTAACTTTTGATTTCCAGGGACTGAAAGAGAATATTGGGAACTTTCTTATGACCTTCATTGTCAGGAAACACAAAGAACCTTGAAGAAAATCTGAGAACAAGAGTGCTCACTCGGGGTCCGTACAGCATCATCTCACTGACCGGGACCTCCTCTCAAGCCTGAGGGAGGAGCCCCAAGCTCAAGGATAAACAAAGCCCAGCACCACCTACAGTGGTAGTGCTGTGTACCCCACAATAGTAAACTGCGGTTTCAACTTGTCCGCCTCCATCCAAAACTGGGAAGATTCTGTTGGAAGTAAACAGGGAGCTAAGAGTTACTTCAACTTGCAAATCTATTCTTGGTGTTTGTTATACTGTTTCTGCAATTAAAGGCCACTTCTGAGCTGGCATCTTTTAAAGCTCTAAGAGTCATATACAAATCTTCAATAATTTCTCCAGCCTGCACAAATGCATGTGTAAAAACCTAGATGATGTTGAAGAAGCCAAAATACCAAAGGAGACAAAGCGCATGAAGTGCAGTTTCATTAAGAGAAAGATTCCAGGGCTGGAGAGACAGCTCAGGCAAAGTGCTGAGAACACTGTGTTCAGATCCCCCAGCACCCATGTAAAAAAACGCCTCATGGGCCCACCTAGAATCCCACCACTCAGGAGGGAGACGTAGGAATCCCTGGAACAAAGTAGCTAGCTACACTAGTTCAATCAATAAGCTCTGGATTCAACTAAGAGGCCCTGCCTCAAAATAAAGGTGGAAAGCAATTGAGGAAGACACCTTACATCAACCATGGGCCTCCACATGCATGCACATAAACACACATGCAGTCTCACACACACAAATAAGCCCCCACACATGCCAACATGCATACACAAAAGATGGCGGCCCCTCCAGTCTCATGAAGTAAGTTTTTAACTTTATTTTTTATTTTATATATTTGAGTGTTATGCCTGCCTGTATATAAGTGCATCCAGGTTGTGCTCTGCCTGTGGAGGTCAGAAGACAGTGTCAGATCCCTTGGAACCCGATTTGCAGACATTTGTCAGCTGCCATGTGAGTGCTGGGATTCGAACCAGGGACTCCTGCAAGAACAACCAGTACTCTTAACTGCTGAGCTGTCTCTCCAGGCCCCCATGCAATAAGCTTTTAACCCTTTTTGCCAACCTATTACTTTCTCAGGTATGTTCTCTGACTCTGACTCACCAGGCCAAATCTTGCCTCCTACCATTTCTTCCAGGTAACTACCTGCCATTGGCTAGACACCAAAAACTGCCCATTTCCATCCAAAGTACTCAGCAAACAAACCAAGTGAATGAGGCCTCCTGTGCCAGGGAACTCTATGGACGCACACAGAAACACACAGACATGTGGTGCTGGGGTCAGTAGCTTCATGTCCATGTTGCTAGACTGGTCTTCCAAAAACATGGGTTGGGTTTCCAGAAAGTGTTCATTCCAATGCTCCTCTCTCAGCCTGCACTGATCAGACATGAGCAGGACATCGGCATGCTCTGGATTCTCCCAGCTATCAGTACTGGAAGGCAGAGGGACGGCAGGAAAGACAGAGGACAGTGAAGCCACCAGGAAGTTCCCAACAGGAAACAGACAATTCTAAACAGGAAGGGAGCTGAGCTGAGCTGAAGGTCCTGCCTGGAGACCTCAGGGGTTCCTGAAGTTGACCAGATGTCTCTGTTCTAACACACATGGCTCCTTTGGGCCTAGATAGACACTGAGATGCTCCTGGGCTTGCCCAGGGCCTCTTCGACCCTTCCTGCCCTCGAGGTTCTTTGAGAATGGAATCCTTCTAAGGAATGATTCATTAATGGATCCATCCTCCCTGGCACCAGACTCCAGGGGAGAGGCTCCTATCCCACAACAAATGATCACTGGACGTCCAGGGCAGGACTCATGATGGTACATCTTCACAAAGGTCTTTCAAGTCTTCCCAAGAGACATTACCATGAATCTGGGAAGCGACAGATTGGAAGTTATAGTGGCAACAAGCCCCAGAGATGGTGACTAAGGAAATCTGCCTTGCCATTCTTCACTGAGACATACCTGGCTCACCCTGCATGCCCACTGCACATATGTACATGCATGCTTAGGCACACATAGGCAGCGTCTTCTTCAAAAAGGCTCTTATGCCTCTTGGAAGTTCCTTGAAACTGATCATTTGCCAGCCACCCAGTACTCTTGTGGGGTTTGTTTATTTGCTTAGAGACAGGGTCTCCCTATAGCTCCAGCCAGCTTGGAACTCACTATGTAGACCAGGTTGGCCTCAATCTCTCACAGAGATTTGCCTGCCTCTGCTCAGATTAAACGTATACACCACCACACCTTTTAAATCCAGGCTCCCAACAGCCTAGGGACACCTCTGACCACCTTGCTATGTCCCAGCAAAGAGTACCCTGCACCCAGGCCATGGCATGAGTCGGAAGCAGTGTGGGCCAATCCTGTGCCCAGCAAGCCAGCATTCACCTCCACCAGGCACCAGCAAAACCTTCAACTTGGACACCATGAGGAAAGAGGGGACAGGGGACCCCCAAGACATGGGCATTTATGTCTACATAAGCAAGCAAGCCCAGAAAACAGGACAAGGCGCAGTGAGAGAGCCAGGGTGATCCTGGGTGTGTCTCCCCAAGACATCCCCAGACTCATGTGCCTGGAGCACCAGAGGACAGACTCAAAATAAGGAGCATATGCACTAAGTCCACAGTGCCCCCCAAAAAACAGCCATTCTGTCACCTCCTCTTCCCTTGTGCCCCAGGGGAAGACTCCAGCAGGTGGGGTCTCAACAGATGAGAAACACTGACTAAGAGGTTAAGGCCCAAAGCCACAGTCACAGGTAATCCTAAAGTCTATAGGAACATGGGCTAAATTGTTCCTTGAAGTGGGCTGGCCCCACCCCTTTCTCAGGTGCTCAGTTTAACAACAGATACCATAACAAGAGCAACCTGTATAAAAGCTTAAATCTATGCTCCCAGACTGAGGAGATGGCTCAGGGCTAAAGTACTTGCCATGCAAGTGGAGAACCTAAATTTAATCCCCAGAACACAGGTAAAGACAGCCAGAGCAGTGCATTTCTGTAATCTCAGCATTCCACATAGGTGCCATAACACACCCACCTAAACTCACACACACAAGGAAGAGAGAGAAGGACGGAGGGAGGGAGGGACGGAGGGAGCGAGAGAGGGAGAATACTGTTACCTGCCTGGTGTGGTAACACATGCCTATAATCTCAGTCCTTGGGAAGCAGTGGGACGACTGTGAGTTTGAGGCTGTCCTGTGCTACATCATGAGCGCCCCTCCCTCTCAAGTAAACAAAGTCAAAAAAAAAAAAAAAAAAAACCTGTGCTCCTGACAAAATCAGAAAGCCTTCCAAGACGCAGCACCTGTGCCCAGATGGCAACCAGGACAAGCACTACTTCTCTTCTCCCAATTGCAAAGGAAAGCGTGCAGCCCTAGTTCACAAAGAAAACTCCAATATAGTTCTGGTCCCAATAGGCAACTTTTATACTGTATAGAAAGGAATCCCTAGACCCTTCCAAATTCAAATCTGTACACTGAATGCCACAACACCCCCAATGAAATGAAAAGGGGCCACAGAGGCTGCAAGCTATTGCAGAGAGAAAGGCCAGACAGAGTCGAAAATATCCTGTGGTCATAAACATGTGCCATCACCTCCCAGCCTCCTTCCTAGGGGATCTGACTGGAGAGCTCCTAGCCATGCATCAGAACCCTGCGTTCTGTGAATCGACTTCCTGATGCTACTCCCAAGCCTCCATCTCTTCCCGTTCGAGATCCCAGCTAGGTTCTATTATAAATCCCAGCCCTTTGCCTTTATCCACCAGAGCCCTGTCCAAGGGTGTCTGATATTAACATCTATGTTTGCACCCCACATACCAGCCTGCCACCCTCCTGCTTCTTCTCTCACCCTAGCTGTGATGCATGCAGCAGAGGGTTGCACCCCAGGGCATGCTAGTTTTCTGAAGTTCCATTTTCTCATCTATATAAGATGAGCAACATTTTGTGGCCTGGAAGGGTAGTTAAGAGGACCAAATGACAAAGGTATACGACATTACAAACATGCTACAATAATTGGTCATTGCAACAGCAGCAGATAGGCATACTGACAAATCAGAGTTCCAGAAATAACCAAAGGAGCTGGTATTGCCTGAAGGCTTAGCACAGGCCAGGCACTGTTCTGTGTACTCCTGTGCATCCTGTAAACCAGTCCTCACAGCAATGCCCATTCCCATTTTACGGGAAATATAAAGTGCAAGAAGAGTCAGTAAACTGGCCCAGGTGCCACCACAAGC
Source organism: Eospalax fontanierii (assembly GCA_035773235.1). Lineage (NCBI taxonomy): Eukaryota > Metazoa > Chordata > Mammalia > Rodentia > Spalacidae > Eospalax > Eospalax fontanierii. Next base: position 51,481,870 of record CM069542.1, on the reverse strand, counting down.
AGTCTGGCCCCAGAGCTGTGGGGCCATAATCCGACGATACTATAGCCTTAGATACAATGAGCTTGAATGGATCCTCTCACTAAACACATTAACTCCAATGCAGCATATCCTTGGTCTAGCATGTTAAGGCTTACAAACAGTCACTAACATGACCTCACCTAAGCATCCAAAAGCCCTGTCAAAAAGGCAAAGAAAGCAGACGCATATGTAGTTCCATGAGAAAACCAATTCCAAGAAATATCTGCCAAAAGCTGGCTAACAGCAGGACCAAGAATTAGATAAATAAGGCTGATCTGATGGATTCGATACCCGCAGCCACACACCTCTTCTAAGCCTCTGCCCACAGCTACATCTCAAAGCTATCATACCTTCCTGGTCATCAGCACACTGAGCTACAGCATGAGCGGCTTCCTCAGCTGCTGCCTACACCACCGAATGTGAGGACAAACAGAACTCACAGTTCTAGAACTTTCTGAGGCTTTGCCCAGGCGTGTCCGATGGACCCAGGAACTCACCGGACACAGGAAGTCCTCTCAGCGACACAGACTCAGCTTGACCCACAGGGGCCAGACATTTCCTAAACCTGTTATGCAACTCTTGCTTCAAGCAAGCACGGCTGGGATTTCTCCCAATTTCAACATGTTTTGTTTTCTCTACAGAAAAACCACAAACGTGGGGCTGTCACACCTTAGTGACCATACAACAGCCTTTCTGGGTTGTCTGGGCTAGGATGGAAGACGTTTTCAGATGCACTTGTAGAAGTCAATGTGAGCCTCCAGAATGACTAACAAGCACAGGAGGAAGAAGAGGGTAGAGGGACTGACAATCAGTGTTTCCATTCAACAGTGGAAAGAAAGGTTGGATGACTGCTCTGCAAGCTCCAGACCTTCAAGACAGTAGCAATGGCCACTTTAAAATCCAGACAGCCCAGACTTCATCCTTACAGCCCGAGTGAAGGTACTGCTTTTCAAGGTCTCTGTGCCTTGCAGTCAATGTGGCTAGAAAATATTAAATGGGAAATGCCAGAAATAACTTTTGTTTTTGTTAATTTTTTAGTTTTTCTTTATCTCTATTTTATGTGTATGAGTGTTTTGCCTACGTGTATGTAAGTGTACCAACATATTCAATGCCTGTGGAGGCCAGAAGAGGGCCTCAGATCTCCTGGAACTGGAGTTACAGAAGTTGTTAGCTACCACGTGGGTGCTGGGAACTGAACCTGGGTCCTCTGCAAGGACAGTCAGTGCTCGTAACTGCTGAGCCATCTCTCCAGCCCCAGGTTATAATATTTTTGTTTTGCTTCTGTTTAGGTGGTTTTTGCAGCCTTTTAAAATAGCCATGTCTTCGTTCAAACAGCCAATATTCCAGAAATGCCGTTCTAAGCTTCTGGTGGGATAAGGGGGAAGAAGCCGGAGGGAAGGGTCTCCGTGTCCACAGAGCCACTCCGGGCACCACTGTATGTGAATGGATTACCAGGTAGGGAGAGAACACTGGATGGGAAGTACAAAGAGATGGAGCCAGCCCTCAGGAGGCTCTTGAACGGAAAAAGTAGCTAGATGCCCCGTGTTAGGGAGCCAGCCTTACCCCTACAGCAAGGTCTTTGTATGTCTATTGTATGTCTACATTTCTCTGCTTTGGCAGAGAAATTTTCTGGTTGAACAATGTGCTCCCTGCAACCCTCCCCACAGTGTCAGGCAGCTGTGACACACAGACCCGGACGAGCAGGGCAGATACCACAGCACTGCTCTGGATTTCAGAAGGATGAGCCCTGGGGGCTCATGCCGCAGCGCAGGAACAGCCCTGAACAGTCTCTGCAAAAAGAAGACGGTAGAGGGCTGCAGGGATGGCTCAGCATTTAAGGCACTGGCTGCTCTTGCAGACGACCTGGGGTTCGGTTCCCAGCACTCACAGGGTGCTAACAACCATCTGTAACTCTAGTTCCAAAGGATTCACGCTCTTTTGGCCTCTGTGGATATGCATTCCTGGGTGTACTTGCATACATGCAGGTAAAACACTGATACACATAAAATATTTCATAAATAAAAAATTTAAAAACCAAACTGGGGAAGGTTTACTCATCAAATCCTTCTGGAGCACCTAGTACAGGGTACCTAGTCCACAGCACCTAGTCTGTGCCAGATGTTTTTTCTGGTCAAGGAAAGGCAGAGAGAAGTTACATAAGCCCTGCGACCTAGAAGCTAATATTCGAATGAGTCCACAAGCAACAGAAATAACACAGAACTGCAAATAAAATCCAAATGCTATAAGCCAATGGCAGTGTGTGCTGAAAGGAAAAAAAAATATTATAGAGAAAAACAAAAGCTTCAAACAAGCTAGTGTGGGGAGGAAGGAGGACACATGTCTGGAACTGCGAAGGGACCAGGAGTCTGGGAAGCTGAAGCCCAAGGACAACGGCAAGCAGAGTCCCCCGAACCAAGTGGGGAGGGAGAAGCAAGTTCAAGAGACCTTGGATTCAAAGATACACAGCCCTTCCATGTGTATGAGCAGAGCCAGGCAGGGGCTGAACATGCCTCCAAGGCTTTGGGGAGGGTTCTCAGAAAGGGCCGCAGGGGAAGGGGAGGGGAAGAGGCCACAGGACAGGGCTCATTGCGTCCAGGAGAGGCTGTAGGGTGGCAAAGTGGAAACACGAGATGTCAGCAAGGCCAGGACCTGAGACAGGGAGATAAGGGGATCGAGGAGTTATCGGGCCTGGTAAAGACTAAGACCTTTGGGAGACTGGCAGGATGAGCGGGGTAAACACCGAAGGTTCAGGAGAGGGGCAGCTACAGGAGTCGAGGAGAAGCCAGGCCACCAGAGGAAGAGAAAGCACAGGGATGGAGGCACCCTGGACAGGACCAGAGGCAGCAGTGTCTAGCAAAATCACTAAGCATCCTCTAGGTGTCAAGGGATGGAGAGCACAAAAGCTGGGAAGCCAGACAAGTTGCCCATGATTCCAGCACCAAGAAGCTGGAGACAGGAAAGTCAGGAATTCAAGGTCATCCTAGGCTACAAGGTGAGCTGGAAGCCAAGACCCTATCTCAGAACAAATAAATCAGGGGACAGAACACAAACAGGCCCCTCACAATGCGGGTTCTTTCAAGGGGTGGGAGGTAGGAACAACCGAAGGGTGGCACCCGGGCTCCACGGAGTCCAGGTGAGACATTTAGGGTAGGCTTTCTTATTTTAGACAACAGGCCAGGCTCTGATCACTAGAAATGCTTCCAGGGGCTAAACTGGGGAAACGGTCACCCTGGGAGGAAACACGAATGACTATCTCAATCACAGTTTACTGACAGCTTCTGCATCGCAAACGTTGTTTCCTTTATTTCTTCCAATAACCCCACAAAGTGGATGCTGGGGTTAACATCCCCCCTCTGCAGGGAAGGGACCTGAGGTGACGGAAGTTGAGTCCTGTGCCCCAGCTGTAGAATCAGAACTCCTCCCTGCCACCATCAACTTCCCTTAGAGGAATGAGAGATCCCTGCTCTGTTACAGTAGGGGTGGAAAATAAGACAGCTTGCAAAGGCAACGACCGGAAGATGAGTCTGCCTGGGGTTCTGGTTTCTCTGTGAACCAGGAAGCAAAGTGTATCATGGAGGACAGGAGAGCCAAGGCACTTGGAGAGTCTAAAATAACTAACGGGCCTATGGGAGTTCAGACCCAGAGCTCAGGGATCACAGGATGCCAATGGAGACAGTATTGAACGTCCTAAATGCTGATCTGCCCAGTGGGCAGTTGGGCTGTCCAGGATCAAGGTTAGAAGAGGCAAAGACAAAGAAACCAAGGGCCTGACAGCAGCCGTGGTCACAGGGTCAGGGAAGCAGGAAGGTTCTGGGTCAGGTTGACAACCTATGCAAGTGAACATCACTGATCTCTACCCAGGGTCTAAAGAACAGGAGACCGGGGTTAGGAAGACGGTTCCAAGCATGAGGACTCAAAGAAAAAAAAGAGCCAGATGTGATGAAACTCACTTGTAATCTCTGCACTGGGGAGGCAGAGGCAGGCAGATCCCTGGAGTTTAGCTGGATCCGTGAATTCTAAGCCAATGAGAGACTCGGTCTCCAAAAATAAGGTAGACAACAACTGAGGATGACAATGAGGAGGACAATCAAGGTTAATCTCTGGTTTCCATATGCAGAGAGAGAGAGAGAGAGAGAGAGAGAGAGTGCATGGAGGATGGTACAGGAGCTGGCACCGTCAGGTAGCTAGATCTACAGAGATCTGTAGAGCAGACTACCAGGTGCCGAAGTCCTTGGAGCAGGGACATGATTGTGACCATGTTACTGAGGAGGAGGGGGAAGAAGTGGGCAGAACATTCCTCATATATCAAGTGCTGTCCCGAGCTTGGTAAGGGCCTCACCCTCCAACCACGCCCTTTTCTATAAGTAGGAAAATTGGGCTCAGAGAGATTAAGAAAATGTTTCAAGGTTACACATGTGAGAACTGGGCCCACGGGCAGCAGTGGGTGAGAGTTCTTGTTCCTGACCACTAGGAAGAAAGAGAGCAACACTGGGGTGTGAACCCCAAGGACAGAGAAAGCCAGCTCAGGGTGGGCTCCAGGGAGCTCATCAACATCAGAGTTCTACAAAGAGATGGTGACTGGAGCCATTGGCCTATGACAAATTCGGCAGGAAGCAACAAGGCCACATCACAGTACTGCAGAGGTGTGTCTCTGGCCAGCACTCATGATGCTGGATGAACCGCTTCAGATTACAAACAAATATACCAGGGAAGGAAAGACTGAGTATGATGAGAGACAGGAAAAGACTAAGAAGCTCTGGGGCTCCGGAGAGACCCCTACAGACTCAGAGAAGAGAGGAGGGGAGTGGGGACCTTATCTGAGCATCCAGGAAAGAGAACCTTCTATAGTCAGAAGGCAGAAATCCTGCAGGCCTCATGGCTTGCACCTGTAACCCCTGCACTCAAAGGTTGAAGTAAAAGGATTGCCATGAGTTTGAGGTCAACCTAGGCTAGGCTACATAGCGAGTTTCAGGCAGACGGGACCCTGTCTCAAAAGAAAGAGGGAGCAAGGCTAGAGATGGCTCAGCAATTTAGAGCACATAATACTCCTGCAGAGGAACTGAGTTTGGTTTCCAGCACCCATGCCAGGTGGCTCATAATCACCTTTAACTCCATCTCCAGGGAGACCTGATCCTCTAGGTTCCACAGGCACCTGAACTCACCTGCACATACACATATAATATGAAAATATCTTAAGTCTTAAAAAAAAACAAGAACCCAAGACTATAAATCAAGGCCAGTACATTGGGCCCTGAGGTGAGTGGTCACTGCTCCCCAAAGCAGAAGGGACAGAAAGCCTCTTCCAAGGGACAGCCACAGATGGCAAAGACATGGCCCAATGAAAGCAGGAAAGAGTTTCCAGGGCACATCCCTCCCTTCCACACAACGCATGTCCCCAAGCCCTTGAACACTCACCCCTGTGTGGCTGAAGTAATGCAGTCAGTTAAATTCCTTCATTAAACCTCAAACATAGGGCTTGTGACATGACTCAGCAGGTAAAGCACTTGCCATGCAAGCCTGACAACCTGAGTCCAAACCCCTGAATTCAATCCCCAGAACCCATGTGAAAATAAGAGAGAACCAACTCCACAAAGCTGTCCTCTGACCACAGGCACGCCCTGCTCTTTGTCTGCCACATTCATAACATACATACACACAATAATAACAAACTTTTTTAAAAATTTAAACCACCTCAAATGTCACTCCATATTCAAAAGCTGAGGCTTATGGATCAATCTTACAAATAAATTAGTTAATTAAAATGTTAAAAAAGCTGACCCCTCTGCTACTCACTGTGGTTTTGGGTGTCATCTTCCAACCCTTGTGCCCAGCCTATCTCTCCACTCCAGGGCAGGGGAAACCAAAATGGGTGGGGGTCAAATCCAGACTCTGCAATAAAATACTGGTGACAGATATGGAGATCCGCATACACCCCGGGGGGAGGGGGTGTCATAGAAAGAGGAAGGGACTATAGTTCAAGAGTGCCCCTTTCGGTACTTCATGCGCCCTCCAATAACATCTTTCTAAAAGCACTTCCCAGTGAAAGCCAGAGAAGAAAAGACAGAAAGGGAGAAAAAGAAATCTCTGTCATTTGGTTCCAAGGACTAGAGCAGGTTGATCTTCATGCCCTCCCGAAGCGGCCCAGTATCATCTGTCATGTCCTTGTTCCAAGCAAAGAGGTAGTGAGAGGGGGCTTTGGCAGCTGCTAACACCCAGCACTCCCTCCCAGTCACAAAGAACTCAAGAGTCGCGGGGTATCCTGGCACCTGCCTCCCCAGGGCTGTCCCAGCAGGGGCTTAGGGTTAAGGTTAGGGTGAGGGCGAGGATGAGGGTGAATGTGAGTCTGACTGTTATGGTGAGGGTTAGGGTTAGGGTTCCAAGGCACCTCTCGGGTGTCGGGTTAGGTGTCACTTCCGTGTCAGGGTTAGGGTCCATGGTGAGCACTGTGAGCTCATAGGAAAGAGAGCTCAACCTGGGAGAGTTAGAGCCAGGCTTTCCACCCAAGCCACACAGAAGAAGGGCTGTGAAAGGGTCAGCGGAAGTTCCCCACTTCAAATCTTTCCTGTTTCCTTTCTCCCCTGCGCTTACCAGGCAGACTTGCATGGTCTCTAAGTACTGTGCCTAATCTGGATGGAATTTCCTCCTCCACCCACCTGGCATGCTCCCCATAGTTTTCAGCACTCCCGACCATGGGCTCTTGCTTCCACCCCAAGGGCTGGTCTAGGCCACTGAACCACTGGCCACTTTGGAACACCAGTTAGAGGCTCCTGGGAAAGTGCTGCCAGGCCGGAGCTAGAGAAGAGCCACAGTGGGACAAGAGCCTGCAGAAATCCAGACACCCTTTGTCCCTCAGCACCCGTCTACTGCTCACCACAACCATGGGGGGCACCCAGAGGTCCCATCAACTCTCTAAAATGAAGGAACATTCACACCCCACCACTTGCTACAGAGATGAAGGTAAAAGAGAAGGAGGCTGGAAAATGGTTGCAAGTCTTCAATAACTACCTTAAGAATCTTGGGCTATTGGCTGCTGAGGCATCAGAGAGTAATTATGGACCGCTGGGTTCTATAATGTTCATACTTTGCTTGCTTGCCTATTTGTCTGTCTCTGTGCTTTGACACAGAGCCTTGCTAGGTAGCCCAGGCTGGCTATGAACCCACGTGGAACTCACTATGAAGCCCAAGTTGACCCTGAACTCAGTATCAAATTCAGGCTGGCCTCCAACTCTCCAGCCTCCTGTCTCAGCCTCCAAATGCCAGGGTTTGAGGCATGCACCACAAGGCCTAGCCAGATGTGCCTTTTCACACTGCCTCTGGTGAACACATGCACACAACTCAAGCAGCATTTCTTCCTACCTAAGCATGCCTGCCCATACTTTACACTCTCACCAATCTTTTAAATGCTCAGTCCATTAATGCATCAGAACCCACAGGTTGAAAAGCATTAGGCATTAAGGTGTCATCTGGAAGTTAACAGGATCGCATGAAAAAGCAACTGAAATATCGGATCTGTAAACATCAGTGAGTTGGCTTTCTGTACTTAGGACCACAAAAATCAAGGCTTAGCATTACAAAGGACCTGCCCTGGGGTCCACAACCCATACCTCCTAGTATAGCAAAACTGGAAAAAGCAGACTGACTCAACACTCCTATTTAACAAATTCAAAGCGAAAAAATCAAAGAAAACATTTTTCTTTCCAAGATATGATTTGTATAGATTTAGTTTCCATTGTAATAATTATTTTGAAATTTTAAGTAACATAAAAGGACAACGAGTGGGTGTTCTGTGTTCATAGAAAGGATGGGTTAAAGAAGTGAAGTGTCCATTTTCCCCATGACCCAACGAAGGCACACATCAGTGCCTAAGGCAGTGAGCCAGTGAGCAGGCCAATCCAGGTCTCAGTTACTCAGTTTTCATCACCCAAAATATTTAAAAGGAACGTGGTTGTGGTCTCCCCGAGTGAAACATTTCCAGGACTAGGGCACAGTTGCATCTCTGCCACCTCATGCTGGGCAGACAACTGCCATGATCTGGGTAGACCCGGCATTCTGTTGCTGTCTCACTGGGAGTCACACAACCTTAGCTCATGTCACTTAACTTTCTGTGCCTTTCAAACGAGAAAGAAAAAAATAATAAAAATGATGCTACCCCAAAAAAAAGTTACAAAGGGAAATTAATTTTACAACCAATCCTGCTAGGTTAAGAACTGCAGAGCCCCTGAGGGTCATTTTCTGCAGCGAGAGTAGGAATCCACAGACTAACAGAACTTGCTGACTAGCTAACCCTAACTTTATTTTACAAGCAAGACCTATCAGGCGAATGACTTATCTGTGACAGTCAGGGCAGTTTAAAGGACAACCAAACTGAGTGTGTACAATTTATACCTGGAAGACAAATAAATGCCTTGGGTGTCAAAGAAATCAAAAGGTATGACTATTTCTAACGCTAAAAGTAAACTCAAGTGATGCTTGGAATGGAACTCATGGCAAGGAGGCCACAGGCCTCATACATAGCAGGGTTCCGCTGATGCAATGTCATCTCCGGGACACCAGTGGGTCTATGGCCTACTCAGATTACAACTCCCTGCCCCTAACATTTTCCAGACTCTCTCCAAAGCACTTGAGTCAACAGCTTCAAACACAGGAAACCATTACATTTAAGGGGTTCATTCCTATACCAGTACTCCCTAGTAACACCTTGGGTCTTTTCTAGAAGCTGGTAAGAAGCTTGAGATGTTTCTTTGCCCCATCCTCTAGACTAATGGCAGGCAAGAATCCTTTCATGAATCTCTGAGGGCAGTGGAGGGACAGAAGAAGCCATGACTCAGGCCTGGCAGTGCATTGGAAGCCAGGCCTCTCCGTAGTCTGTTCTCACTGGACTTGGCTGGTTCAGTCACTGACTGCCAGCTCTAAGAAAACCGCTGAGTCAGATATTCACACCTGTTCAGGAGGGGCCGGCATGAGAAATAAGGTACAGGAGGTGCGGGTGGTGGAGGGCTGGGCCTGCCTTGCAAAATAAATGCCACTTAAAACTGCCTCTCCCCCAAGTTCCCAAAGCACACTGGAGCTTCAGCCCAAGTTTCGAATGGCTGAGTGTCCTCCTCCCCGAGCCTCAGTTTCTTCATTAAGTTAGCTCCATGAGGTGCTCCGTGCATTTGAAAGTGCACAGTCAGGACAGGTGTCACTTCCTGCATCTCTCTCAGGGCCTCTCCAAGTCCTGCCCTGGATCTAACAAATCTCACCTGTTAAAGCTTCCTCGACACAGGGCATGTGAAACTCCCCAGGGGAAGTGACCAGAGCCTATTACACAATCCTTAGTAGTATGTAGTACAAGTCTGCCTGTCTACTTTCCAGCAAGCGTTCCTGCAGGTCCCACTGCCTCCCAGTTGAACCGGGTGGGAGTGGAGACGTCACACAGTGTGTCACCGTGGATCCAGTATGCCCGGCTCCCCAAAAGCGCTGCCGAAAGCCTGGAGAAGCCCCGGCACCCGCTCCTGGGTCCGTCGTGTGTCGTATACCCCCACCTCTACCCCCAACCCCACCCCCGCCCCAACAACCCCAGGAGCAGCAGGCACGCGCCAGGGCGAGAGGGCGCGCGGCCCGGAGGCGGCCACGTTTCTCCCGCTGCGCGGTGAGCGCTTCCCCGACACCAGCGCCCTCGGAAGCGGCGCACGTGTGGGCAGCCCCCGCCGCCGCGCAGCGCCCGCGTGGTGTGGTGGGACCGTGCAAAGCCGCAGCCACCGCTGGGCGCTCTCCACTTACCCCTCCCGCGACCGCGACGGGGCTCCGAGCGCAGGGCTCCCTGGCGGAGTCTGGGGACGGCCCGGGGACCCCGGGGCATCGCGGAAGGAGTCACACCACGACGCGCTTTCCGGAGCGCGGGCTGCACGAGTGCGCTCCTGGACAGACCCTGGCTTGTCCCCGTGCCCCGCTACGCAACCACCCCGGGGACAGAGAGCGTGGTTTTCGGGGCGCTGCCTCTGGCTGGCGGTGCGCGGGATGCACGCGCGCGCGCCGCTCCGGTTCCCCGGGCTCCTTCCCCTGCAGTGCGCCCCGCGCCTCACCTTCACCGAGTCCACCGGGTACATGATTGAGTGCTCCAGGACCCCGGCGATCGCTCCGGCTGTCATATGGGTGGACACGGAGGCGCTGGTCGGCAGGTTCTCGTAGTCCTCCGACCCGGCGTCCTTGCCGCCATCTCGGCAGTCCCCATCCATCCTCCGGCCGGCAGCCTGGCTCCCCACGCCGCCGCGGCGGAGCTCCATCCGCGGTCCCGCGGGACGCGGGAGGCGGCAGGAGGTGGGCAGGGAGGGGGAGGGGGCGGAAAACTTCACTTCTTAAAGTGGGAACCTCCTCCCCGGGGCTGCGGCGGCTGACGCCATGGCGGGCTGGGGTGGAGCCGAGCGGCCCGGGACACCAATGGCTGGAGAAGAAGAGGCCGGCCTCGGCCGTGCTATTGGTGCGCCCGGCAGCTGGCACCCGCCTCCCTGTGTGATGTCACTGCCCGGTGCATATTTCCAAGCAACCGGACGGGGGCGAGAGCAGACGTTGGGGTGTCCCGGGAAGTTGTACTACCTAAGGGGTGGTGCGGATCCTCCGGGGACTGTTGGGGAAGGTCCCTGGGAAGGATCAGCAAAAGCGATATGCCCAGAGCTGTAAGATCAGGAACAGCGGCTGCCCCCAGAATCGGTGTTTTTGCAAACAATATTGCCTAGGCAGCGTTAGCATTCCCAAGGCTTGGGGGGTGGGAGGCGGGGGACGCTGGGACGCAAGGACGCGGGAAGGAGGAGAGTACGGGGCAGTTACTGAGAATGCCCATTATGAAGCAGAGTGGTTGGGCATGGGAGGAGTGGTCGCAAGGAAAAGGAGTTCTAGAATTAAGGACCTAGCAAGAGGGCCCAAGTGGCTGAATAAAACTTTGCAGCCTACGCTAGCTGTATTTTAAGACTTTGGTCTCTTAAAGTCATTCCAGCTGATTCCTTCAATGAATTTAATAATAGTGTCTTGCTCCATCTGAGGTAAAGAAGAGAACTCAAAAGCAAAGAAGTCTGTCTGCTTCTGTGACAGAAGTCTCGGTCTTGACATCTGTGGAAGGCACATTCCAGCACTGATGACCAGTGGTTGATCTGCAGTATCCCTGCCTTATCTAGACAAAGCTTCTGAACAACAAGGCTGGGCAAGAAGATACACAGGGGTGGAGAGACCCTGACACTGTGCCTTCCAAGGTTCAGGTTACCACATCACTAGCCGCTCAGGGATTTGATATACAATGATGTGCACAACAAAGGCCAAGGACACCATTTTCCCAGTTGGGTAGCTTCCACAATCACTTCCAGGTGGCACTAAGGGTGTGAAGCTCTGGGTTTAACAAAGGCCTAACAGAACCATAGTCTGTGATGGCTGCATACTATTTCACTAATACACTTAGTAATTTACTTAATGCCCCTCTGGACATTTGGATTGCTTCTAGATTTACAACTCAACTTTTGACAAAGGTAATACTTATCCAGTATTGACCATAACTTGTCGACACTCAGGAGGCTGAGTCAGGAGTGTCAGGTGCCACTAGTTTGATGCCAATCTGTGCTATACATGAGTTCCAGACCAGCCTCAGCTAACGAAAGCATACAAACCCCTTGTCCCACTTCTAGATTTGTGACACTATGCACAAAGCTTTTTTAAAAACAGTACTTGTAGTAGTAAATTTAGAAGCAAACCTAAATGTCCAGTCAGAGGGGAAATCAGTAAAGTATGACGTGTAGCAGTGAAATACTATGCAGCCGTTACATTACAGACCATGGTTTGGTTAGGCAGTCACAGAGGAAATGATTCATGTAGTGAGAAGTGAAAAAGTCAAGCACAGTTGAATGGCCATTACACCCACAATGTAGCCGCTCAGAGGAAAGTGAAACGGCACAGTGGCCGAGGATTATAAGCAACTGCTTTAATGTGTTTTTCAGATTTCTACAAACATATTATTTCTGTGGTTTTAAAATTAAAGGATTGGGGCTGGAGAGATGACTCAGCAGTTAAGAGCGCTGACTGCTCTTGCAGAAGACCCAGGTTCGATTCCCAGCACCCATCTAACCCAGCTAACAACCATCCGTAACTCCAGTTCCAGGGGATCTGAGGCTCTCTTCTGACCTTCGTAGGCATTGCATGACACAGGTGAGCTTACATACATGCAGGAAGTACAATCATACACAGGAAATAAAGATAATAAATAAAATATTAAATAAATATAGAAGGATTCATATACCATCTCCTAATGGATGAGAAACTCTTTGAACTCCGAACGAGGACATTGGTGGGAGGAATTCAACTTTTGAGTTGCTAAGAAGATTCTTGGAAATTAAAAAACAAATCAAAGATTCTTGACAAATCTAAATCTGAATAAGCCCAGAGATAAATATTTTTTATTTCATTAAATGTTAAGCTAACCCCAACTGCAAATCTTTGGGGCTAGTACTGAGTATTTTTTTCTACCTCTTGACACACTCACATACTGCAGTGTCCACGTTCCTCAGACTCCCTTGCAGCCAAGGGTCTAGACATGAGTGCTAGTCTGTCAATAGTTGAACTGGAGAGCTGGGGGGCAGAGGGACAGAGTGAGACCAGAGCTACCTTTCTGCTCCCTAGGCAGACCACAGACACTTGGGATAAGCACAGTTGAGGGGCACAGTGACTTCCCCTCAGCAACAGCAGTGCCTTGTCTGGTTACCAAATGCATGGCTGTTGAGAGGCTTTGGTGGCAGCCATGCTGGTAGCCTCCCAGCCCCTTCAGCATAGCTTCACTTAGGGCCTTTGATTCCTCGCCTTCAACAGTGTGACAGCATTTTCCCCGGGAAGCCAGTTGACTATGTGCATCTGAGAGCTATCCCCAGAGACTTAGCTGGGAGTCTGCTCTCCATCCCTCCAATAGTATCCTACATATCAATAGAAGGGCCGGATAATGGAGAAACCCCTCTTGGATATGGAAACCCAGCAGCCAACACTAGTGTTTCACCTCTGAGGAAGGCTTGTTGGGACAAGCCTGGCATTCTAGACTCTGGTGCTTTGGTCACAACCTACAGAGACAGAGCTGCTCCTTCTTTGAAAGGCAGGAGCCCAGGAACAAATGAAAAGAACATTAGCTTCTAAGTAAATCTCTCCCCTGGTCAGGCCAAGAGACTGAGCAACTTGCTGGTTCTGCTAGCATCTTGTATAAAGCTCCTGGATGTTGAAGTTCTAAAGGTGTCGCCATGCTGCCTGCCCCAGGCCAAGTAGAAACCAAGCTCACCTCAGAAAGAGGAAGCTGCTGAGCATGCAAGGTGCACAGCCTCTGACTTGGGCTCAGGAACCTGAGCCATCCCTGGTTCCATTATTTACTGACTATGAGGCTCTGGCTTCTGGACTGGCCTGTTTCCTCCTCCATTGTCCACAGCCATGGATACTTAACAACATGCTGACTGAAATACATCAGTCGGTTGAAAGTGAAAACATTCACATGCTGGCTAATTTTAACTCAAATACACACGCACACCACAGAGCTCTGGAAATATACAGTCCCTCATACCTGCACAGAGCTGTCCCTGTAATCCCAGAATCCCTTGCTTTCCCAGGGACAATACTGTTTCTAGACTCCCAATCCATGACTCATCCTGAGGGACCCATTCCCCTGTGATACAGAAGAAGAAAAAAAAGCTTGTTGGAACCACATGTCAAGTGAAGAGCTGGGACAAAGGTGGTGACAAGTGGGGGTTAGACCTGAGGATTCCACCAGCAGAATGAGAGAGAGGTGTTAACGTGCTCTACCTCCCAAGAGCCTACCTCTGCTCGTGTCTCAGCTGCTCAGATCTACAAGTCATCCTGTCAAGTGACATCAGCCAAGCCCCACTGCTGAAAGACAGTCTCCATTCTGCTTGTCTTGAAGACATAACAGTTCCAACTGCCCATGGGTGTGGGGTGCTGCTTCTAGAACCCCTGTGGTCCTTGCCCCATTCCAGAGCCCAGCCTCCAGCAGATAGCTCAGGGCCCAGAGTGGCCAAAGGGGATGACAGAAGACTGATGGTCCAGTGGAGGCAGAGCTGGGGGTGCATTGTGGCTGGGACATGTCCTGTGTGTGCATGTGTGTTTACATCAGGGGCCAGAGTCCATCCACTGACTGCCCACCACATCAGCTTAACAGCTGTGATATTTCCTTTCTTGACCCATTTCCAAAAATATACTTAGTGTCTCCTTTACCTAATAAAATCTCTCTTCTAAGATCTACACCTTAAACTACTGCCAATCCCCCTAAAGTCCTTGAAAGGGGCACTCCCCTGACTCTCTCCTTATGACATACTGATCAAACCTTTGCACGTTTTTTAACCCCTGAAGTTTTCTATAAACTCTCTCCAAGGTTTTCCAAGATGACCTCAGTGCCACCTCAGCCTGCCTCCCCAGCTCCTGCCACTGTCCTCGCAGGAATGAAGACACTCTAAATACACTCCTGTGCCCCTTCCCCATTGGCCATCAGACTATTGAGACAATGATCTCCAAGGATTTGGGATTTCCTCAGGAATCTCGTGCCAGGAGACAGGAAAGGGCGGGCCCCGATGTCAGAGGAGGATCTTGCCTCCCAGGAAGAGGTTTCACATAATTCTAACAACTTGTCACATCACTTGCAGGAGAGAGTTGGAGCTGAGACTGGTGGGTAGGACCACACCTCCACCTCGAGGAGGACTACTTAGGTATGCATACTTTTTGTCTTCTGTTTAAACCTTACCCTCATGTCAGGACCCAGAACATGGACTCGGTGGGTCAGCGAGTTCCCAGTATGGTGACAATGAATGAATTTCCTTTTCACTATTAATGGTGCCTTTAATTGGTCTACTAAGAACAGACAGCAGTACCTGGGTTGTTAGAGCTGCTAGGACCCAGGCTTTGACCCTGATAACGCTGGTAATATTCTCTGAATGAACCCACTCACTTGTGGAATTCCTTCTTCATTTCCTACTCTCTCACCCTGCAGCCTTCATCTCTCCTTCCTCTCTGATTTCTATCCTTCTTTCCCCCTTCCCTATGGTCCCTCTTGCCCATGCCAGTTGCCATGCCCAGCTCAGTTTTGCATCCTGCCCTAACCTCTGCTCTCCAGGTCCAGTTCATGTGACTCCCTGAGAGCTCCACCTGAATATTCTACCGTACCCAGAGCTCAAAATGGATTGGTGTCCTAGGGCTGTTATAACAAAATGCAAGTAACTACACAGCTTGAAACAAGAGAAGTTTATTGTCTTGTTTTCTGGAGAGCAGAAGTCTAAGATCAAGGTGGCAGCAGGATCATGATCTTTCTGAAAGCTGTCATAAAGGATCCTTGTCAGCCCCTTCCAGCTTCTGGAGGTTCCTGCCACCCTGATGTTCTTTATGGAAGGTCAGTGGGCAGAAACATAAGGCAGTGAGCTCAGAAAAAGGCCTGTGAAGGGGGATTCTCTTGGCAAGAAACTCAAGAACCCACTCTGCGTGGAGACTGGGAGAGTCACAGGGCACAGGAAGGTCAGAGGAAGAAGACTGAAAGTTCTCCTTTTGGCCTACATTTGGCCATTGCTAGGGGTAGCCAAGGAAATAAAGGAAATAGTGAATTAAAGAATATTAGATGATGGATAAACATCTCTTACAGTCAGTCATTAGGGTGGAGAAAGGAAGAATCTAGAGAAATAAGCTAGTTTAGCTCTAGGAGCCAACTTAGTTTCTGTTATTGTTGTTATACAAAATGATGTGGCCATAGTTAACATCCTAACTTTTGTTTCTATTAGACAGATGGAAGGGGGAGCAGAGTTGGTGTTCTTATAACTTCTTTCTCTTAGACAGGAACAGTATCCTCATCTGGGGCATCTTGGGGCAATCTTTTGTACTGGGAATTTTGGAGAAGGATGTTGTTCACATGCCTTTTGGCAATGTCCTGGATAAAGGAGTTAAGCCTCTGGGATACAAAACGGGTTAAGCAGTTAAGAACACAGGATCCGAAGATCAGTAGGAGGAGGATAAAGACCAGGGGTCCCAGGAAGGGAGCTAGCCAGGGTAGCCAGCTTCCTGGGTCCGGCCACTGTCTCCAAGAGTCAGAATGCTGGCGGAGTTGGGATGCTCGTTCTCGAAGTTTCTTTGCTGCATCTCGGACTACTCCAGACTGGTTTACATAGAAGCAACACTCTTCCTGGAGGAAAAGACAGGTGCCCCCTTTCTCGGCAGTGATGAGGTCCAGAGCTCTGCGGTTTTGGAGCACGACGCCTGCAAGTGAGTCTATTTGGCTCTGGAGGGTTGTGATTGAGGCAGCTATTTCCTCCAGGGTATCCGAAAGAGCCTTAGAAAGCATCTGGAAATAGAAAGTTGAGGAAGCGATTCCCGCTATGCCTGTACCGAGGGCGGAAGAGATACCTAGGCCTGCAAGGAAGGGGAGCAGGTGAGGGGATCTCTTAGAGAGAGAAGCTGAGGCTGAGGAAGGAATTGAAACAAAAAGGGGGACAGTTACTGTTTGGTTGTTGGGAAGGAGTTCAATGTTGGGGTACTGGAAAACCAGGGTGCAGACACCAGACCAGTTGGCCGGGAGACACATGTAAGTCGATGTTCCACACAGGAAAAAAACTCCTGAGGAGTTGAGACAGAAGGAATATGTAAAGGTAAGGAGATGTGAGAATATGTTTGGGGTGACGTCCCAGTTTTCTTGGACGGTGACCTCATTTTCCCAGACTGAATATTCTCCAGACAGGGCAGCCCCGGTGAGGGGCTGATAGTGGAAGAGTGGATAGGGGTCCTTGTATCCTTGGAGCTTCACCTTGAAGTGGGTGGGGTCCACAGACATGGTAATGGGGTGGCTTGAACTGTCTGGTTCAAATAAGGTAAGATTATAGCAGGTGCCAGAGGAAGAGGAAGAGCAGTGCATCCAGGGAGTGGCTGGGGAGGTATGGCAGTGTCTGTTGTCTGTGGTGCAGGGATAGTAAGGTGCTTCTGGGGGGATTAGGGAGGGGTGTCCCGAAAAGCGGAGGGGATTTTTCCATTTGGCATCTGGTCTTTTCAATGCCTGCATGAATGGATGGATGGTGGACAGATCTAGGTTGTGGTGATCAGTAGAGGGAGAGAGATGAAGAGTGTGGTTACAGAGAGAGTCGGAGAGAGCACCCACAAAGGTGGCATAGGCTGGGACCTTGAAGAAACGGGATATGCAGAGAGGCGCTTGGGAGGTGAGAAGAGTCTCAGTGAAGAGTGGTCCCCACAAAGGGCGCTGGGCAGATTCAAAGAAGTGCTCATTCTTGGGATAGATCACAGAGGTGAGCCGGGTGATGATTGGAAATATGCCTGTTGAGCTGACAAGTTGAAGAAAAGCAATGGCCCGGCGGTCAGGATTGCGGAAGGAGTAGGAAGCAGTCAATGGGCGGAAGAGGCCGAGACGCCTCTCAAGGTCAGTAATGAGAAAGGGGCCAGGCAGAGACTTGGCCGAGTAGCTAAGGTGAAGTTTCATGGGAGAGTCTGTCCAAGTGGATAGAGGGACTGGGACTGCAAGGGACCGTTGAGTTTGGGTGGACAAGCACACCCAACAGTTGGAGGAAAAGGAAGAGTTGGTATCACGTAGGAGGTGGTGCGTGAGGTTTACGAGGGGCATCCAGCTATCGTAATAGCACAAGGAGAAGGGGAAAAGGGCGAAGCAGAGGACCCAAGGGCGCATCGCGGCTTTGGGGGATTGGCCGGCAGTGGTGGGAGGCGCAGAGAAGTTGGTTCTGTAGATTCGCAAGCCGAGTCCTGAAACTTGTTTAGTTCAAAGGTGGCTGGTAAGTCAGGCAGCTCCGGGCTGTGCAGGTTATGCGTAGAGAGGTCGGACCTGTGAGAGTAGACGTATAAGTAGAGGAAAGGTCACCCGACAAGTCCCGAGTTTTAGAATCAGGGTCTAGAGCCCTTCTGAGCTTATTATAGCCAGTGAGAGATGCCCTTTACCTTTGCTGCTGTTGGAACAGTCGAGACTACCCGGTGAGGTCCCTGTCATTTGGGCTTACAAGAGCCAAAAGATGGTAGAGTGTGTCTGGTTAGATGTGTAAGGCTCACCATACATCTGGAGAAGGGGGGTGGGGTGCGAGAAATGGTGCACAGTGGTGGGCCTGCCGTACTTGGGTTCTTAGAGACAGAGGCTAAGGACTTTTCTGGGGAGAACGTGTGAACAAATGGCAGCAGCAGGTGGAAGGGCTGGCCGGGACAGTCTGAGTTCAAGCATTAGTTAAGTGTTGTTATTTACCTTCCCTAAGGACTGTGGCCTATAGGAAATGTGAAAAGACTAATAGTACAGTAGCCAGGTACTGAATTACCTTGGAAACAAAAGCAGATCTATCGTCAGACTATAGAGAGGAAGGAAGGCCAAAGGAAGGAATGATTTGAAATAGAACAGTGTGAGCAACCTCTTGTGCCCTCTCAGACCTAGTGGGGAAAACCTCTATCCAACCTGAGAAATCATCTATGGGCATCACAGAGTCACCAAGAGGGTAGCATGTGGGTAAAGTCAATCTGCCAGTCTTGTCCTAGGAGGTGTCCTTGGGCTTGGAGAGTCTGTGAAAGGTGCGTGAGTAGAGACAGACCCTGAGTAAGGCGGTGCCCAGAGGTTGAATTCCTTTATGGAACTGATCGTGCAGGATAGAAAGGAGGTGCCACATTTGAGTGAAAGGGGAGTAGGTGGTTATTAAGAAACTATCAGGAGTTCTTGGGGATGGCTCAGTTCCCCTTTTTTTCTAGTTGGAGAACCCCATTGAGAGTCGGGGAGGGTAGGGGAGGAGATAGACTGAAATGAGACAAGGGCTGGGAAGATAAGAGAGTTAGAGGAATAGAGGAGGCCGGAGGATTGCAAGTATGGGAGGCGGAGGCTAGTACTGCCTGTTTAGCAAGGGTGTTGGCTCGAATTGTTGCCTTTGGCTATCTGTCTGAAATGCCTTGGTGGCCTCTGCAGTAGATGACTGCGACTGCCAGAGGCTGGCTGGCAGCCTGAAGGAGTTTGTCATTAGCGATAGGGGTGCCCGGTGAAGTGAGAAGCCTCTCTCTCACCAAATTAGGGCATGGGAATGGAGAATGGAGAATGCGTGTTTGGGGTCAATGTAGATGTTAGCCTTTGGTTTCATGCTAATGTGAGGGCCTGGGTAAAAATAATGAGTTCTGTCTGTTGTGAGGTGGTACGAGGAGGAGAGAGACAGAACTTCTCCAGTAGTGTCAGCTGTGACCATGGCATAGACTGTTGCTGAATGGGATTCTCTAAAAGAACTCCCATGGATGAAACAGTTAAGGGCCTCAGCAATGGGAGCACCTGACAGGTGTAACAAAGGGGCAAGAAGATTGATGCAAGTATGGGAGCCCTCTGGAGGACTAAAGTCTACAGAAAAGAGAGTGGTTGGATTAAGAGTTTTACAACATTGAAAGGGACTGACTGGGGGAGTATAATATGCCCGTGTATATAATATATATGTATCTGTTGAATGTGAGAGGGAGAGAAAAGAGATAGGTGACTTGGAAGCTCAAGGAGATTGTTGGAAGAAAAGACTAATGGGTTGACAGAGTTTGAGTTTGAGGACTTCTATCATCAAGAGAAAGAAAGCTCCAAGGGTCTTTAAGCAAGAAGGCCAACATGCACCAAGTCTGTTTACTTAAAAGTAACATTAGGTTACTTCTTGGGCCATTCCTCCATAAAATTGGCAGAAGAGACCTAAGGCTAAGTGACAAAAGGAGTGTACAAACAGGGTGAAGGGTTTGGAGGGGTCCTAGAGCCCTAATGCAGGAGCAGTCAGAAGGGTCTCTTTGAGCTTGGAGAATGAGGGTAGAGATAGATTGGAAAGGGTTCAAAGATTCTGTAAAAGACTGTAAGTAGCTTGGAAAAGAGGTTTATCTAAGACCCTGAAGTTGGAGATTCATATACAAAGAAGCCCACTAGGCCCAGAAAGAAGAGAAGGTTCAATCTAGTTTAGCTTGGTTTAGTTTGTTTGGTAGATGAGTATTCCTTTGCCACTTTGAGGTTTGCTGTAGGAAGAGGAAGTTAGCAGGAGGCCAAGTTAGTTATGGGCGGAAATCATCCCTCTGAGGAAGACACCTCCATTCCCAGTCAGCCAGAAAGTTAAGGACGATAGAGGTACATGTTAAAGCCAGCTCATATGAGGGGCTGCAGAAAAGAAGGTCATCCTCATATTGGAAAAGAATGCTGGGAGGAGGGTGAGGCTTCATGGGTCATGAAGAGCACTTATAAGCCAAAGACATGAGGGATGTGATGGACAGGCACTGTCGGGGTTTTCTGGGTGGACATTTGACTGTCAGGGTCTGGCCAAGTAAATTTGAAAAAATCTTAACAAGATAGGTCAAGAGAAATAGTAGAGAAAGCATTGTTGGGATCCAGGACTAAGAAATGAGAAGCAGAGAGCAGAAGTCAGGACAGAAGGGTGTAAGGGTTGAGGACCACCAGGTGAATAGGAATTACAGCTTGGTTAATCATGAATAAGTCTTGGAGTAGGTGGTAGGAGCCATCTGGTTTGGGAGCTACTAGAATAGGAGTGTTATAGGGAGAGTTAGTAGACCATAAAATTCAGGCTTTGAGGTGTCTGATAATTATAGGATTAAGTTCCTTGAGGCCAGAGGAGTATTGGCCAAAGAAGGTATTGGACCTGGCATACAAAAGCGTGTAATTTAAACAGTATGTGGGTTTGATGGTAGCAATACTAGGGTGGGACCTAAAAATGAACAGTGTAACCAGTGGTGAGGTGTCCTGGGAAGAGAAGTCAAGTCTGAGTGACAAAGTAGTCAAAAGGAAGTTGCTTCACAGGGGCTTCATGATGCAAAGACAAAAGAAGCCTAAAGCATTCCCATTATGTCATGTCTAAGGAGACGGATCAGACAAGTGGAGATAACTAGGGAGGAATAGGAAAGGGGTTACCCCAAAAGGTTGTAGTTAGTGACCAGTCTGGTTACGGCCGGTCGTACTGACTTCCACCCCCATAACAGAGAGCGGGGTCTCCCATACCAGTCCAGCAAATTCTGGCAAAAACTAAATAATGTGCACTCATGTCAATTAAAAAAGAAATAATCTTACCAGCTATTGGCACTATTTCCCTGAGTTGAGTGAGGGTGACAGAGATTGGAGCAGCGACCTCTGGGCCTTGTCAGTTGTTAGCACTTGTGCATCCCAGCAGGTTCACCGAGCTTGACCTAGTGAGTGGGACCCAGCAGGAACAGAAGCTGTCACGTTGGAACTGGTTTCTTGTAGAACAATATCCGGTGTCCAGTGTCCAGTGTCCTTTTTCCCCACATAAGGGGCGAGGGTAAGATGGTGGTTGTAGGTTGGTGCAGCCTCTTGCTCAGTGGTCCCCAGAGGGCTAGACCTGAGTGGGGAGGGTGTTGCTCCCTCGCTTAAATTATCCTGAGATGAACCTTGGCTTAAGGTGCTGCCAGCATTTGATAGTTAGCCTGGTCTCTGGAGTTTTTGAGTTTTAAGGTAGTCCTCTATGTTGCCAAAGACTTTAAAGGCTATTTTTATAAGGTCTCTTTGAGTGATGTGGGGGCAATTCCTCTAATACTTGGTGGATTTTTTGTTTTGTTTTCTTTTCTATAGCAGGTGCTGGCTGAGAGATAAAACGAAGGCAGAGATAGAATCTTCCCCCATGGGTGCCAGAGGTCAGATTGGTATATTTAGAATATTCGTGGTTTCAGATAAGCTGGAGGAAAATAAGGCTGGATTTTTTTTTTTTTGTCAGTTCCCTCAGTAATCTCTTTGATTTTTGTCGTAATTGACTGCCTTAAGGGCAGCCTTTTGCATTCCTGCCAGGAGGCATAGAGTTGTCTGAGAAATCACCGCAATTGGGTGGTGATTCCAATGGGGATCAGTGCATGATACTGCTTCACCACCAATTGGGTTATGATCCTATCCTGGGCAGCAAAAGTGGGTGTATGTATACAAGAACTGCCATCCAGATGCACTCCCTGTCCTTGAGAGAGGGTAGAAATCAGGGTCATATAAATGTCTCATCAGATTAGGTCAAAGGACTGGGAAAGGTATTGAAATTCTTCATAGTGGGCATGGAAGTCAGAGACAAAGGAGTTCAAACACTTTAGAGCTACATCACTGACATAAATATGTGGAAACACGTGAGGCCCTCAGGGACGGCAACCTCACAGAGAAGAATGGAGTGGGATTGGGTAAGACGGGTAGTCAGGAATGAGGTGGGGAAGGGAGAGACTAGGGGTGGAGATGAAGGAGGCAAACACTTGGCCAGGCCTGGGAAGGACACTATCCTCAGAATAAGATGGGAGGAGGAGCAGTAGAGTCGGGAGAGGGTCACCATTAGGGGTGGAGCAGGAGTGACATGAGGAAGAGAACAAGTCAGGGGGGGTTCAGAGCTGAGAGGAGGAGGGTCAGATTTCAGAGGTTGTTGGGGTGGATTTTCACAGAGATGGAGGACCTGAAAAAGAGCAGGATGAGCAGGGGGAAAGGTGAGGACAGGGAGAGACAGAGGCTGAATACAGGGAACCTTGGCCCATTTCCATGGAACTGTAGGAAAAGTTCAAGGTCCCTTTGAATTTAGACATCAAACATGCCTCCCTCTGGTCAGCACTGGTTACTGTCAAGAGGATACTCGTTTAACCAAAATGAAGGAGCTTTACAAAATGGTGTGGCCAAGGCTAACACTTTAGCTGTGAACACGTGGCTCCAGCTCCTGTTTCCATCTATGGTATTCTCCCTGTGGGTATCTAGCAGTCCAAATTTTCCTCTTATAAGAATACCTGCCATATTGGATTTAGGGCCTACCCCAGCCCAGTATGACTCCATTGGAACTTGGTTACATCTGCAAACACCCTGTTTAGGTCACACTCACTGGTTCTAAGTGGCCAAAAATTTGGAGGGACCGAAGTCAACTATATACAGTGAGGCAGAGGCAAAATTCTATTGGATAGCAATTTCCTCCTGATAAAGCCTTCCATCTTGAAGGAAAACTCATTAAGACAGGATGTTCCAAGGAGAGGTGAACCATTCCATCCTGCAAGGAAGGTCCTTAAGCTCAGGAAGCAGACAGCTAGAAGGCTTCAAGAAGTTCTTGAAACTGACTGTATTCACTTGGCCCCTCACTCCCACCCAAGTATCTATAATCAGTAGGGAGTGCTGAGAGAAGCTCTCAGACTAGCTGAGCTGTCTAGAAGCAGCCCAGACCAGCAGAGTCATCTAGAAAAAGCTGGGATCAGCTGAGATGCCTGATCTAAGAGGCTCAGACCAATTATCTACCTAGAAGATATACTGTCCGGCTTGGAGGGACACAAGTCAACTATGTACAGTGAGGCTGCCTGCAAGTTGTGCAGTGAACTCCAGGTTTCCAATTTTCATGAGCCATCCACCCATGCTGGGATGAGGTTTTGGTGATACAGCCGTCATTAAGTCTTTTCTGCTCCTGTAACCTTTCACTCATACTCCTGTAAGTAACCCCAATAAAACTCATTGGTTCACCAAGTTGGACTTTGGTGGTACCCTTATTTTGGTCTCTTGTTGGGGTGAGTAGATACAGAAACAATGTCACTTAACAAGCTTTCAAGGGACCTAGGCTCCAGGCCTGACTACTATCTCTTACCTTTATCCGTGAAATGCTGACCTGGGTTGGGTTCATTGGTGGCAGACCTCAATACGATCTGTGTTTCCCACTTAAAACTAAATTTATTGCCTTCTCCCTAGTTACAACTTTTTTTTTCTTTTGAGCACTGAGGATTAAACCTAGAGCCTGATATGTCCCAGGCAATAAATCCCTAGCCCGATTTATTTTTCATTTTGAAACAGTCTAAGTTGCCCAAGCTGGCCTTGAACTTACTCTGTAGCCCAGGCAAATCTTGACCCTCCTGACTCAGCCCTGATTACCTGGGATTACAGGCCTGGGCACCAACTCCTTCCAACGCTGTTTCTCCCTGTATTTTACATTCTTTTTACCTGCCAATCAGCGGGCAAGCTTAGCACTTCCTGATCCCTTTCTTCCTGTCAGATCTCATCAGCTGTATGTGTCTGACCTCTGCAACAACATCCCTTAGAGCCACACTGACTGTAGAACCATCACCCAAAGGGGCCACTTTTTGAGAAAATAAAACAGCATCGCTAATCACTTCAGAACAGCAGGGAGTAAACAGATTGCCCTGAGAAAATCAGGCCATGGAATCACCTTAATCCTAGCCAGCTTCTGCTTTTTCTCCCCAAAACCATTTCTCTAAATCTATGACCCTGTTCTCTTCTGACATCCTCTTCAAAGAGAAGACCTTCCACATCTCTCTCTGTCAAAATGGCAGCCAACCTTCATTTCCTAACCCACAGGGCTCACTTTCTGTGGAGTTTCTCTGACTCCTCAGCAGGGAGATGAACTCCAAGGCTCCACCCTGCCCATCCCTCTCTTCTCAAAACCTTGCACTCTCTAGGATGGTTCAGGAAACCATATCTTCTTCCTACTCCCAGTACATGCCAAGTTCCTGAAGGACACATGTTGAGTCAAGAAGTCTCCCAGTGGAATAAGAATCTCCGTGAAAAGAGCTCCACATTCCTGTATAATAGCCTTAAGGTATTGTAGACATCCATGGTTTGCAGGGTATTTTTAAAACATGCTGTAACTCAGGTCTGGAGACTCCGAACAGTTTGTGGAGAAGCAAACAGAAAGACTTAGTTCTTCCAAAGTCGATATTACAAATGGTCATTAGGAAGCTGCTTTTCTCAGAACACCACAGAGTCACAAAATAGGGACCTGCATGAAACCTACAATATGACATGTTCTCCATAACCCATTTTACTGGCCAGCAAAAGAAATCTAAAGTAACTTGTCCAGGAACATAAAAGAGGTTCTTGGTATTAAACCACAGGTGTGAATTCACTCCTTCACACACACTCACTTTTCGGTTTTGTTATGCTTTCTTTTTTAATTTCATTTTATTTTATTTTTATTTTAGTCAAACTCTTAATTTGTAGCCCAAGCTGGCCTTGAACTTACTATGTATCCTACGATGGCCTCCAGTTTACTGTGATCCTCCTGCCTCAGCTTCCAAGTTCTGGAACTACAGGAATGAGCCACCACACCTGGTAACATTCTCACCTTTGTAATAAACTCTGAGGCTGATAAGAACCTTTATTGCTCTCATTAGTTATATCATGGATATGTGCTCTAAAAATCAATAGTAATTTCCCTATTTTCCAATCAGGCCAAGTTCACCTGACACAGCACATCAGGGCACAGCCATATTGACTGAGTTCCCCAGATAGTTTACATAGAGCTCTCCACATCATTAATACAAGGACCATCCTCCCGGCAGCAGAGGTACCCCACTTCCAGTGTCTGAAACAGACTACTGAGCAAAGAAAGAACACTCTTTAGGAGAATGGGGATGAAGTGGCAGAAAACTGACAAGCGTGTGGTTTGGAGACAGACTGAGCTCAAGTATACAAATCCCTCTGCTTGCAAGAACTGCCTTTGTAAGACGCCACTCTCTGGCAATCAGGAACCCCTGATTCATGCTGGTATCCTCTGCTTCTGAACTCCCTGGTGGTCATGCTGGTATCTTCTACCTGCAGCATCAGTTATGTGTAGCATGTCTCTCCTGCTGCTGGGAAGCAATTGCAAAGCAGTACGAAGGAGCGAACGCCTGTCAGCTGCTGTCACAGCAGGGCTGAGTTAGCACCGGTGTCTCTCAGGTGGTGGAGAACAGGGTTACCCGCGAGCAGCCACTTCCTTAGGTCCTTGAAAATGGAGGACAGAGAAGGGTGTAGTGGTATACACCTGGAAACACCAGCACTCAGGAGACCGAGTCAGGAGAATTATTATGAGTTTGGGGCCAGTGTTGTAAGTACGCTGGTGGCAGCGGGGACTCCTG
This sequence comes from Eospalax fontanierii, assembly GCA_035773235.1. Classification (NCBI taxonomy): domain Eukaryota; kingdom Metazoa; phylum Chordata; class Mammalia; order Rodentia; family Spalacidae; genus Eospalax; species Eospalax fontanierii. The sequence goes on along the minus strand of CM069542.1, from coordinate 51,456,007 downwards.
AGGAACCTGGAGTTCTTGGCTATATTCGGTTTCTTCCCAGGTACTCGCTACACAAGCATGCTCACTGTGCAGAAATTCGCGGAGTGCACACCTATGATCTCTACACTTTTAATCTTTCGATAACAGACATAAGCCAGCTTAAACATGGAAATGCATGCTTTGGAGGAAAAATATTATCTGCATAGACTGAAGAGGAGGCAGGGACAGTGGAAAAGGTGAACTTGCAGTAAGTACTTCTGGCTTCTCTCTTCCTATCTAGCTTAGAAAACTCATTTATTGAGCCTAGTTCCCATTATAGAAATGAGCACAAGAACTCTTACATTATAGAATTAAAAGAGACATTATATAGGACATCTGATAGACTAATCAGTGTTATTATAAGGGAAATATTACATATTAGTATTAAATATCACATAGCTATATGTTCATATGTATAAATTTGTATATATGTGTTGTGTGTGTGTGTGTATATATATATATATATATATATATATATATATGTATATGTGTGGATCCAACATTGCCAATCTCACTTTCAGTGTTCAGCAAATATTTACCAGTCCTGACTATACACATTGATATTTCTTTTACAACATGCATATGCTAATCTAAAATCTCTTAATCAGTAGTTCTGCTTTTGAAGTGTCTTCCTTTCCAAAAATCAAGACATTTTGTCAAATGCAAAAATGTAAAACCAGTGCACAAACATTCCTTCCTAAATTTAATAGTCTTAATCTCAATATGTATAGATGAATTCAAGTTCTCACAATTTGGTGACATCTTATAGAAGTTACCACAAGTAAGTGCCCTGCAGCCTTTCAAAATCGGTTATTTTGGTATAAGTAAACCACATTTTACTCATGACACTGTGCACCTACCCAGGCAGGAAGATACTATCTCCTAGTAATTGAGACAGGTGGAAATGTGGTGTGCGGTTTTCCAGCACCGCTGGGTGACCCTCCATCCTTTAATCCACCACCTGTCGGTCTGCTTCCACAAGCTAGTAGCTGGAACACACAAAATAATGGCAACTTATGTAACTTTTGATAACTGTCAACTAGGTCATGTTCCTAAGGTTGTCACTAGGGAGTAAGATGGAGACATTCAAGATGATTCAATCTGTATGTACTGGAGGAAGGAACTGATTAATGGTGACACTATCAACAGGAAGGGAAGTATGACACAGGACTCTGTCCTAGACCAGATTCAGTTCAACGTTTATTTAATGTGTTAGAAAAAGTCATGGAGTACAGACCTACTGGCCCCTTAGAAGATACAGTGCTGGGAGGACTCCCTTCTTGGCATGTTAAAAGTCTAAATCTTATGTAAATTTTATTTATTACTTTATTATTTTATGTGTATAAGTGTATTACTTGTATGTAAGTGCACCTGTGTTGTACAATGCCCACAGAGGTCAGAAGAAGGTGTCGAATCCCCTGGAACTGGACTTAGGGGTGGTTGTTAGTCACCATGTTAGTGCTGAGAATCAAACTGGGTCTTCTGCAAGAGCAGCCAGTGTTCCTAAGCACTGAGTCATCTCCCCAGGCCCACAAGTACTTATTTTTATTTGGTAAGCAAACTTCCATGCACTTCTATGTCTGTAATTCTTTCATCCTAAGACTCTACCTGCTGTAGGATAATTACCTGAGGTTTGTTCCTACACAAAAACATATCTTTTAATTACGCATTTACCCATGCATAAATCCTAGCTGTCAGCTAATGGCTTACCAGCCTGGCCATTTCACTAGACTGAAAACCACAAAGGGTCTATCTTTGGTCAGCCTGGCTGGCTGCCTTCCCCAGCACCTTGGCCAATGTCCTGACTGTGCAGAGAAATAGCACATTTATGGAGGGCGAAATCCTCTTATGCTTTCTACACAGCAGTTCATTTAATCTTTGCAACAGCCCAACGAGGCAGGTTAGATAAGGAACCAGATGCCCAAAGAAGTGAAGAACCACACACCATGGAGTATGGTAAAGGGTGGATCTTGGATCCGGATCTAGGAAGTCTAGGTCCAGAGGTTAAGTTCCAAGAGACTACGCTGATTGCCTCTCCTTCACCAGACACCCAATAAAAACGTTCAATGAGTGAATCAATGATATATATCCAAAAAAGGGCATTCATTGTTATACTACCTGAATGAAGGTGCCCAGATTAGATAAATTGTACCCAGAGTAATAGAGGTCAATTCCCTTTAGAATGATTTCTTCCTAAAGGGGTTGAAGTATGCCTAAAGATCTAAACCATAAAGGCAAATGATCTAGAAGTTATTAAATAATCCATGAAATGCTTAGCCTTTGAGGGTGGTGTGAGACTACAGCTTTCTCTTCAAATATAGTGATTCCATTGGGAGGTAAACAGCTTTGAAGCCACAGGGTCCCCAGGGTAAGCTGAGCAATGAGTGTAATCTCACAGGAAGATCCTTTCACTTTGCTGTGTGGAGGAACTAGAAGAAATACTCAAAACTGAGCGTCCATCAACAGATGAACAGAAAAAGTAAGTGCATCTATCCATCCTATGAAAGATGACAGCCTTACAAAGGAAAAACCGTGAGAGCTTTGTGCTGAGTGAAATAAGACATTAAAACATCGTAAATGGGGTCGGCAAGGTGGCTCAACAGGTAAAAGCACTTGCTGTGCAAGCCTGGTTTCCTTAGTTCAATTCCCCAGAAGCTACATAAAGGTAGAAAAAGAGAACTGACTCCACAAAGTTGTCCTCTGACCTTCACATGTGCATTCTGGCATATGTATAGCCCCCCCCACATATACAATAATAATTTTTATAAAAGAGAAAATGTCATGTGATCCCACATATATGAGGTACCTAGAAGAGTCTGAGTCATAGACATGGACATAACTGTGGTTTCCAGGGGCTGGAAAGACAGGGGGAAATGGGCAACTGTTGTTTAATGGATGAAGAATGTTAGTTTGATGGGATGAAAATGTTCTAGAGATGGCTGGTGGCGGTGGTTGCATCATAATGTGAATGTACTTAGTGCCATTATTATACACTTAAAATTGCTAAAATGGCAGGTAAACTTTGTGCTACATATATATTTTATCAAAAAATAAGTTATCAAGCAAGACTGAAGCAAGTTGAGTTGTGAGTTCACAGTCACCCTGGATTATATAGCAAGATCCTAAGAATCATTACCATCACCACCATCACCATCCACCACCATCACCATCGCCGTGATGAAATGAGTAAGAGTCTGCACTGTGAAGAACTAAGCTTCCCACCACTGGCAGAAAGAAAAGCATCAGAACTGGAGATGGGAGAAAATGTAGCAACATTCGAGAATTTCAGTGGGAATTGGCCTAGGAAGCCCTTAGGTCGCCTTCACATTCATTTTCATCTATTTCCCACATTTACTGAGCCCTCACTATCCAGAAACTGTGTTAAATATGGATGATGTTGCTGACTCTCCACTATTCCATAGGGCAACATTGTCCTTGTTCTCACTTTATTTTCATTTTTAAGAAATATTTTAATTTTATGTGTAGGAGTGTATTGCCTGCATGTATGTAAGTGCACCCATGTTGCGCAATGCCCACAGAGGTCAGATGAAGTCATCGGATTCCCTGGAACTGGAGTTATGGAGGATTGTTAGCCACCATGTGTGTGCTGGGACTTGAACCCAGGTCCTCTGCAAAAGCAGCCAGTGCTCTTAAACCATTGAGCCATCTCTCTAGGCCTCTTGTCTTCATGTTATAAACAAGGCTTAGCAATCTTCAAGAATCTGCTTTGGGCCTCTTAGCTTCTAAGGACAAGGCAGAAGGACTGTGTCCAAAGGTTACAGGGTGCTGAGGTATGGATTTCCCCTACGGGAACCCAGAGGCCTTACCACAGCTTACACAAGCCCCTGTAGAGGCAGGCAGGGCAGGACCTCCCCATGCCAGCTGGCCTCCTTTGTGGCTCTCTGATGCCTCTTCATGCCTTCTTCCCCTGTGTTTGGCATTAGATGTCCCACAGGGCCTTCTTATTTGGTCACAGATGCACTAATCTGTCCTCATTCCCTCAGACTAAGATGTTTTTGTGACGGACACAAAGCTTGGACCAATATTGGTCTCACCCTTCCTGTCCTTTCTAGGCTAATTTTTCTGATCAACAAGCAAGTCATCTTGCTGTTTTCTTCGATCCCCTGCATCAAAGCTCCTGTCTCCTTCATTGCAAAGGTAGTTGTTAATAACAGTTTGAGAATGAAAGTCCTTCCATAAGTTAGTGTCCATTTTAATTTTTAAGTGTCTTGACTTGATACAGTCCACAAACATTTTGAAGTGGGGTTAGGATGTCCAACCTTTTGACCCTGCAACATGAAATGGTCTTCTACAAAGTTGACACTAGAGAACTACATAATTGAGTTACCAAAAAGAATTAGTATCTATGTTTTAAGTAAATTTATGATTTTGTATGGGTCCCCTCCCACAGCTCTCTTTGACCACATCCAGGCAGAAGTTGTAGGTTGGCAGTAGAATACAAGCCCCATAAGACATTTAAAAATTACTCCTAGTGCTGGGCGTGATGGTGCACACCTTTAGTCCCCGCACTCAGGAGGCAGAGGCAGGCAAATCTCTGTGTGTTCAAGGCCAACCCGATCTACATGGTGAGTTCCAGGCCAGGGCTACAGGGAGACCTGTCTCAAAAAGATCAGTTTGGGGCTGGAAAGGTGATTCAGCAGTTAAGAGCACTGGCTACTCTTGCAGAAGACCAGGTTCAGTTGCCAGCACCCACATGGTGGCTAGCAACCATCTGTAACTCCAGTTCCAGGGGATCTGATGCACTCTTCTTTCTTCTGAGGGCACTGCATGACACAGGTGTGCTTACAAACATACATACCATAATACACTCATACACATAAAATAAAATTTTAAAAAATTTCTTGTAGCCACAGTGAAAATACAAAAAGACATCAATGAGAGGCTGGATAGACAGCTGTCAGTAAAGTGCTTGCTTTGCAAATATGAGGTCCTAAATTCAGTCTCCAGAACCCATGTAAAAAGTTAGGAATGGTGGTGGACCTGTAATCCCAGTCTTGGAGAGATAAAGACAGATGGACCTTTGGGGCTTGCTGATCCATCAGTCTAGCTTAATTGATGAGCTGTAGGCCAGTGAGAGACTCCATTTCCTAAACATAAAGATGGATAGTCCCTGAGAACAACACACACACACAAATATGTATATTCACATGGACACACAGACACACACACAAATATATATACTCACATGGACACACACACACACAGCAAAACACTGGTGAAATCATTATTAAATATATATGGGGACTGATATGTCTCAGTGGGTGAAGATGCAGTTACTGTGCAAGCATGAGGACCTGAGTTCAGATCCTCTGCACCCACTTGTAAAAAAGCCAAGTGTGGAGGCCACACACTCATCTGTAACCCAGCATTGGCGGGCATGTGAGGGGGACACAGGAGGGCCAGTAGAGCATGTTGACGGGTCAGGCTGGCTGAAAGCAGCTGTAGATGTCTCAAGGGAGTAAGGTAGACAGTGATAGGGCAGGACACCAGCATCCTTCTCTGGCCTCCGTGCACATTCAGGGCATGAACACCCACCCAGCCCCCGCACGAACACGTGCATGCATATACCAAACACAGACAAAGTAAGTAAATGTTTTATTGATCCCAACTCATCCAAACCAATTATCAATGAAATACTTTACAACCTTCATCTCAGTTCAGACTGGCCGCACTTCCACAGCCTAGGTGAGGCCCTGACTACCACACTGAACAGTGTGATGGGCTTTTCTCAAGGAGCCTGATGATGAAGTATAAAGGACAGTCAGGGTCATACTCTGAAGGGAACTGGGACCAGTGAGTATTATCCCTACCATGAGAGGCTGATACTGTATGTCAGTGACAGAGGATGCAAAGTGGGGGGGGGGGGGGAGTTTGATTAGGTGGTTTATGCATAGGAATGTGCAAGGAGTGTGACAGCTAGGTTCATCATTTGTCAAGTTGACACTCTAATCACCTGGGAAGAGCATCTCAGTGAGGGATTGCCTAGATCAGGTTGGCCTGTGGCATGTCTCTGGGGGATTATCTTGATTGTGTCACTGGAGGTAGAAAGACCCACCCCTTGTGGATGGCACCATCCCCTGGGTCCTGAACAGAATAAAGGCAGAGAAGGGCTAAATGTCAGTAGGCAAGCATAGGTTCATTCTGTCTGCTCATGACTGGATGTGACTAGCCTCTTCAAGTTTCTGCCTTGAGTTTCCTGCAACTGCAGACTGTGACCAGAGCTGTGAGCTAAAACAGACCCTTTCTCCCATATGCGGCTTTCCTCGGGGTATTCTGTCATAGCAACTGGGAAAAAAACTCAGACAGAGAGTATTAATAAGGATCCAAGACCAGAGTGGCGTTTGAGGCCATTGCTGGTCGGCTTCTTTGATGTCTCACGATCTCTTACTTTTCCGAGCCATCATGGCCACACTTGTTTCCTTCCCTCGACCCTTCCTGCGCTCTGTTTATTCTGTTGCTATCGTGATCATAGCCAAAGAGCTGGGACCGATGTGAACCTACATGCAGAGCAAACCAACTCCCAATTTCTGTTTCCTTCTTTATGAATCGTGGTGGATCAAGTACTCAAGTAGTCATTCTCCAGTATTCATTCTTCTGTCACTTAGTAAGTCAATAAATACCAAGTGCCCAGAAAACACTAGATACTGTTCTTAGAACTGTCTGCCACTCCCTCTGGATCTTCTTGCTTCGTGTTCCTCGTGACTTCCAGACGGTGCTTCTGTGCTGCCCTGGACTAGATTTCACATGCTGAACATTTTTATTCCTAAACAAGAGAATCCTCCAGCAGCCCAGATAGCTCCCACTAAGGGCAAGGAAAGGGTCCCTAAAAGAACTGGCCACGGCTGTGCCTACCACAAGTTCTACTCAGGAGTTTCCTCAGGACAGTAGCCTCGGGAGCTTAGGTGTGGAGTCACATGTTTATCTGGTACTTTGTACGGTAAGCCTGTATGTATCTGGTAAGCCTGTACGGAAAAGGTAATTTCAAAGCAAAATCCCCAATGTTAACCTTCCTAACTTTTAACAGGAAGTTGCCTCTCTCTACAGAGTCAATGAAGCGATCTTCTGCATACCCGTACATACGGTCTTTTCAGAGACAGAGAAGGACAGTCAGGCCCTGAAAATCCAAATGCTAGTGGTTCAAGCTGCAGTATTTCAATTAAAGAGGAAAAAGAACAGGTTAGTGACAAAATGGGTTTTGAGGTCTAAATGTGAAAGTACCTCTGTGGCCAGCCTTTCTGTCCATGCAGAGCTGAGGAAGGAGGCATCCCAGGCACGTCCCCAGGGTCCATTCTCTAACCATTTCCCTATAGCAAGGTGTGGAAGGCTGGTGGATTCTGATGACAGGCCCACATTCCAGGTCTTTGGCTGGACAGTTCTATGAAATGTGTCTCTAAGCTTGGCACCATGGAATGTTTGCTTTACCCAGCTCCCTCGGTCCTGGCTGAATGCTCACCCCTGTTACTGTTTGGTTTCCACAAGGATTGCCCCACAAGAACAAATGAACTGAGGCTCTAGTTACTTATTTCTCTCTGGAAATTTGCAGCTAGCCTGGCCATCTAGTCCTGTCTATGAATCTGGAGTTTGAAACACAAGCAAGATCTATGAAAATCCAAGTCCTCTCAGCAGGCCCTCCATAGCAGACTACTGGGCCCAGAAGTCTGAAACCTCACCCTGTACCCATGTGTGGTCAGTGAGGAAGGAGGTTCCTAAATGGTACCCAGAAGGAAGTAACCATCTCCCAGGCTGTGGTATCTCCAATACCCACAGACTGGCTTTTTCTTTTGACAAATGATGTTTGAACACATTTCAAACTGTAGGCCCGGGCTGAGTTTTGGCAGTACCAGGCCCTTACCACACTGCTATCTGATCCAGAGAAATTTAAGTAGCATTTGTTTCCAACTCCTCTGCTGGTTGAGGCTCTCTTTAAAAAGAACTAAGCAGATGCAGGCTAAAGGAAGCTTCTGCAATATGTCCTGGACAAGAATTGTCTTCTTGATGGGAAGAAGTAGGTCAAAAAACCCCAACCCTACCTAAGGAAGTAACTGCCAACTGATGACTCCGGGGAGGGGGAGGGTCCATCTCGTCTCATTAAGAGACTCTTGGTAGGTTGACCAGGCTCCAGTGGATGTACCCGCAACAAAAAGTAGATACAAATTTGACTCTATAGTCAAATATACATACACAAATAAATACACACACACATATATACACACATAGATAGATAAATAGAAATTAGAGTAACTGAATTGGGTGAGGTAGTTAGGGAGTGCACATAGGGGAGAGGCTCTAAATACATAAAAAATATATTTTCTGAAATTCACAAAAATTCATTTAAAAAAGTTTTTTAAAAGCATTTGGCCAACACAAATTGGACACAATAGGGAAAAGAAATGAACGTGAAAGCGGAAAGCGGGCAAGTAGGGAGGCGGGGTGTATCTGGAGTGGGTGGAATGGAGGAGAAGCAGCCAAAACACTTCACATGAAACTCAAATCATTAATAAAAAAAATTGAAAGAAGAAAAAAGTTGTCTTGAGTGAGAGGCTCGCCCAAGTGGCCCTTCATGAGGTCCAGCTCTGTCCTTGGCAAGCACAACCAGGATGTTGAAGCAAAAGAGCCACCAAGACTGTAACTCAACCTGGCCACCTGCAGGCAGGTGAGACGGACCTGGAGGCAGCTGAGAGCAATCAGGTGCCCGAGCACCCAGGAGACAAATACTCCCTACGGTTCTGGGCAGTGCAGAAACGAGAGTCCAGTTGGGCTCAGAGGTTTTATCTTTCAACTTAATTCTGACACAGCACAGACAACCATACTCTCAAAATGACCCTTCAGAGGCCCAGTGAGGGAGCTGATGACCTGTCTATCACTGCCCACATACTATAATGAGTGACCCAGGAGGTTCCTCCAGGGAGAATTCAGCCACATTTATCTCCGGTGGACTTGCAGGTCCTTGTTGCTTGATTAGCGAGAGGGTGGGTTCTGCTCTCCTGCCAGAGACACATGTGTGAAGTAAGATGTGGCGGAGGGGTGGCAGCTGGGTCAGGATAAGTAGGGAGGGACTAGTTGTGGGAACACACCCACTGCAGAGCTGGGGGAACCCTGGAAACGGGAGGTAAGGGTTATTTCTCGAATGGGCTTTGATTGTTGGGAACATTCACCTTTTCGACTTTGGCTTCCAGGATATTGAGCTAACCTGTCACACCATGACTTCGTGAAGGTAGTGAGAGGCAGCCACAGGAGTCCTTATGTCTCCAGGAGACAGTGCAGCTAGCTATGGCAGCTACTCATCTAGATCATTTAGAAGCAAACCAGGGGGACAGGAGATAGAGCAGGGGTTGCCCCAGACTCACCAGATGCTCAAGCCTTGGAAAAGCGCCTCTCTGACCTCCATTGCTGCCCTGTCTCCCATCACACTCACAGTGCTGCCGCCACCACCCCTCTTGCAAAGACCTGGGTGTCCCAAATCTGCCATAGCAGCTGGTCCAGACTCAAGTCAGGGAGGATCAGTTGGGCTAATCAGATGGCTTTGTTTGGGATCTTGCTTTTGAGAAGAGACAAAGGCTAGTTTCCAATCCTGCACAATATCTGCCTCTTCAAATAATGGGCAAGGAGTGTAACTACACTCACCTTTGGTCAGGCTAGACCTCAGGAGGACAAACTCCCACTTACCAAAGGGACACTGAGGTACAGAGGAATGGGAAAGCTCTGACAGCCCATGATGCCCCTGCCTTGTCCTGGGGTCTCCTTCCTCACTGTGTCTCAATATATAAACACTGCCTGGCTGCCAGCAGCCATCCCCCACCTGTAGCTCCCAAGAGAGAGTTGCTTTGCTTTCTTTAGTATTTAGCTCTGACTTTGTACTGGGCAAACATAGAGGGGTAAGCACACCCTCCAGCGCCGTTCAGAATAAGAACTCTTCTAGAGAAGAATTTGGAACTTTCATCTCCTGTGTTTGGGGATCTGCCCCATCCCCACCTGACCCCATCCAAGAAGCCAGAACTTCCTTCCTGAACTCCAGGCTTGGACTTTACTGTGAATCACCTCCCCTCTAAGTGACTGGTTGAGTGACACAGGCTGAAGAACAGCAGCATACAGGAAGAAGAGACTTCGCTCACCTTACACTCTGCCGCTCCTTCCTTCTGATTTTGCAGAATGACCCACAGGGGAAAGCAGTAGCCCTGTGCAACTTTCTGAGCCTTTAACACTATGTAATATATGTACATCATGACTCACTGAGGCTGTTAGTTAAGACCACTTATGCAGTTTGGGAAATTCTTGCCTAAAACCTCCAAACCTCACAGCAAGTCCTGTTTCTGCCTCAGTTTAGGATTAGTCACACATTTATAGAGAGCTCATTCTGTGGCAAGATCCCTGGGCCAATGGGAAAGAAGTCATAATGCAACAAGAAACAAAGTTCTTCTTTTCTTTCTACCATTTAACCACTTGTGAGACTTGAAGCCAAGAACACGGGACATCAGTGAAAATCGGAAGGAAGGGAGGGAGGGAGGAAAAGAAGAAAGGAAGGGAGAGAGAAAAAGAAGAGAACAAAAGAGAAGGAAAAAGGAAAGGAAAAGAGAAAGACAAAAGTTCTGAAACAGCCTGTGGTTCATGTTCCTTTGTCCTAAGGCGTCCTTTTGGCATGAGCCCTCCTCCTGAAAATTTTAGAAACAATTCTACAGTGTTAAGTTTTAAACCTATGCTGGCATGGAGCAGCAGGCAGGAGAGTTCGGTGACAGATACCGGTCAGCACCTCTTAGAAACAAACCCCTGTTCTGCTGAATAAGGTTGCAAGGGAGCAACATGCTCTAGGAACAGTTCTTCTCCCAGATCCCTGCATACAGAGATGACTAAAGAGTCCAAGGATAAGCCCTCAGTGACATGAGAAAAATCATTCCCAGAGGGTGGTTCCATTCAGCTGGAGTTAAATATTTATCGTATATTCCTAAGTTGAATCTTTGGAGTGTGCTGGCTGATAGACCATAGGTGAGGAAGTAGAACATTTACCTAGTAACCCCAGGCCAGTCTTGGTTAAATGAAGCTTGGGAACTTTTTTTCTATGCTTCCAAATGCTGGGGACTTGGGAGATTTTGCACTAAAACCTGCCAGCCCTTGCAGACACAGGCCTGTACACCGAAGGGGCAGGAGAAAGGAAAGAAATATATATTTAAGATGATGTTGCACCAGTTTTTTGAGAACTTTTGAAACTTTTGGCAATCTCTAGAACATAACTGTTTTATGATTATTAAATGTGATAAACAAAACATTGTGAACATTCTAGAAAGTGTTTATAAGAAAAAAATCATTGATAATTTTATTCCCAAGAAATAGGGTTATAAATATGCATCCTTTCAACCTTTTACATTAAAATTATTTTAATATTTTATCATTTTTAGTTTATGTGTATGAGTGTATTGCCTGCATGTGTGTAAGTGTACCTGAGTCATGCAGTGCCCACTAAGATCAGAACCTGGGTCCTCTGCAAAAGCAGCCAGTGCTCTTAACTAATGAGAACTGAACTCTCCTGCCCCTTAAAATTATTTTTAACTGAACAAGAGACACATAAATACATGAAATATTAGACATTACTCATAAAACTAAATTACTCATTATCTACCTCCCATAATCCCAAACCTTTCTTCATCCATGTGACCAACCATTCTAGGAATAAAGATATAGTTCCTGCTAGAATTCTATCTATGCATATATAATTGTATATAAATAATTATATATGTCTTTTGAGTGCTGTCTAGTATTCCATTCAATGGATAAACCACATTTTACTTGACTTCTCATTCAGTAGGTAGGATGATTATAATTTTTCTTGTTTTTTCTACTTGCTTCTATCAGGCTCTTGAAATACTATAGGATCAAGACAAATAGCAAAGCTTTCCTCCACAAAACCCACAGTCCAGTGGGAGAGACAGACATTAAACAGGTTAGAACACATATATATAAAAAGGATGGTTAGAGTTTCTTGTTACCATGGACAATGTGCCAGTAAACACCTTGTATCTCTCCATTCTAAATTCCTACAGGAGTGTTAGAGGGAGCCTGCCCATTCTTTCATGAAACCGAGACTTGCTATGTAGCTCAGGGTGGCATGGAACTCTTTATATATCCCAGGCTGACCTCAAACTCTTGATCCTCCTGCCTCAGTCTCCCACATGCTATAATCCCAGCATGCACTGGAATTATAAGCATGTGCCACCATGCTTGACTTTTGTTTGTTTGTTTGTTTGCTTTAATATGGATTCTGGGGCTCAAATTCAGATCTTCGTGCTTGCAAGGCAAAAACTTTACAGAGTCATTATCCTAGTTTCAAGTTTAGGTTTTGAACTCATCACACCTGACATGTTTCTGAACTTTTTAAGACTTGCATATTATGGGCCTACTTCTAATCTAGCCCTACAACAAAACAGAAGGAGACTGATTTAACTAGTATATGCAGAGAGAAGAAAACAAAGCATGTTTCTTCTCACTGTAGCTCTTAGGTTTTATCCAGATATACAAAATCATGTCTATATCTGGGAGAAGAGGAGAAGCAAAGGAAGTTCTGCCTCAGAAGATACTAAGTTTTCAGCACTCACCTGAGGTTGTTGGCTAACTTGCCAAGTCTGGACACTTGCTCCTGAATGTATGTTCACTGTAAACTGAAGGGTGGGATGGATGGTATTTGACCCAATTTAACAGATGAGTGCTTGTTCAGCCAGAGGCCTGGAAGACAGGGGAAGCTACTAGACAGGACAGTCCCCACAGTCTATACTGTGCCCACAGGCATCTATCCCCCACACAGAGAGGGAGACTCACCATAACTTGTCCTGGAAACTGCTTTATTAACCTTGTCTACTTTGCCCAGTAGATGTTCCTCCAGAATCAGCCTCGAAATTCTATTGTTTTTTTCTTTACTTGGAACAGTACAAGCATTTGCCCTATGGTCAAAATAATTTTCTTGAACCCAAATGTAGTCCAACCCCACTTGACCTGACAAGGAGCATTAGACAGAAGGAAAGAAAAGGCTTTGAGACCACACAAGACTAGACCAGATACCTGCCATAATCAGTCAGCAAACTCCTCAAGTATATTCCAAAACCCAGTAACCAAAGCACAGATAAAAACCTTCTGTGTGAAAGGGAGGGAGGGAAAAAGGAGAATGAGCAGGCGGGGGGTGGAGGGGATGTTGGTATGGTGATAGGAACAGAGCTGAAGAAATGAGATCTGAAACTGAAAGGAACGCAAAGTTATCCAAAAATAACTAGAGTAGCCTAGAAACACTCCCCACGGCTCTCATCTGACACTTTCATTTTTCACATTAATAAACAAAGTATAACTGTTTCTAAGAAGGTGTGAACGCTTTACTAAATCTCATCTTACAGCTTCTAGAACTGGATGTCTAGAATCACAGACTGAGTGTTTGAGTTCATCTCCTGCCCGTGGTCCCCCAGCAGTGTGCCAGGTGCCTTTCTAATCCTTGGGTCTGTCTCAGCACCTACCTGGATCTGGTGGCTGTCCAGCCCTGGCAGCCCTCTCATAGGAGGCCCTTCTCACCATTATCTGGAAATTTTCATGCTTCAGTACCCATGCATCGCCTAATAGCAGAGATGCCTTGGGAAAACTTGCTTCATTGAGCAATTTCATTGCACTTCAGAGAGTTTCTTACACAAACCAGGACCGCTGGGGATGTCACCAGGTGGTGGAGTTGCGGGGACGCCCACGTTCATGTGATCTGTTACTATGCAGCACATGACTACAGGTCTGATTTCTAGAAAGTTCTTACCACTATGATGTCAAATTTCATCCACCAGTATTTTCTTCTTTCAGACCTGGATCTGTCTTTAAGAACCAAGTAAGACCTTGGCTGTACTGCAGAGTCTTCTACCTCCTCCAACATTATCTCTCCCAGCCTAATTGCTCCTGATTCTTCCAACTGTCTCCCTAAGGACATGTTTTAGATCTTTTAACAGCCTGGTTTCTCTTCCAGGAATTTTGAAAAATAGTTTGCATTTTCTTCAAAGGCAAAACTCAGAAGTTAGCACAGTTTCATAGATTCCACCTAACTGACGCAATATATTAGAGATTCTCATCCCATACTTTACATACTTCCATGTTTTAAACGAGTGTGTCTATGGACTGGGAGTATAGTTTTGCGCTAGAGCACTTGTTTAGTATGTGCAAGGCCTCAGGTTCAATCCCCAGGACCAGAAGAAAAACAATCTCTAATTCCAACCTAAATGAGTGCATCTAAGTTATATTCATTTGGCCTTGCCATTAGGCTCCATTTTTGTGCCTTAAGGGAAGGGTTTCACAGAGGAGAGATGAACTCCTGACTTGCTTTGAGGAAGATACCATTTGTGAGAAATCTTCAAAGCCAGAAACCTTCAAAGAAGGAAGGGGAAGCCGCTTCAGTAGCTATGGAATCTCAAATGCAGAGTAGCATTCGTGAGCTGAGGAAGTTTCCTAAGCCGGGAAAGGAGGGAGCCTGTGCTCCAACAAGGCAAAGTATGTGTGTCCTCCAGGCATATATCTGTACCTACGGGGTTCTGATAATCCTGCTTTAGCCGATTTCCATCTTGCTTCCTGGTTTTCTGTTTTACTGAGAGAAGAGAGAGCTTAAATTTCTGTCTCTGTCTAGTCTATGCACAGAGCATGTACACAAATGGCAATGAACTCAACTCCAGCCACATGGTGCCTAGTGCCCCCAGGGTCCTGGAAAGCCTGAGTCAGGTACCTCCTGGCCTCTCCTCTCTATGCCCACAGAACTCTGGTCATACATGTCTCCCTCCTTCTCACAACAAATGGCAGTTGTACCCTGAGTCATAGTGAGCCCACTGCTAGAGCCCTGAGAGGACAGATCAAGACACTATGGCCACACTCACCTTGTTTAATCAACTTTCTGTTGCTGGCTCCAGTCCAGAAAGATCAGGAAAGTGAGCAAGTCAGCCCTGTACAAACTCAGAAGGGGGACTATCCAAGGCTAGGCACCTGGAATTTCTGTTCCCCTCAATACTGGAATAGATCACATAGGGCTAAGCCAGGACCAAATGAGAGCTTTCAAAGGATGGAGGAAGGGGTGAGGGGAGAGGGAGAAGGAGCAAAGAGCCTGAACCCCAGTACCTTCCCACCAGTCAGACGTGGCTCCAATTCGTTCTTGGTGCAGTGCTCCCCCCACCCGTCAAGGGGTTTTCCATTAATTTATCACCAAAACTGTAAAAGGCATTTTAGAGTACATTACACATATCCTTATGCCACAATTCGTCCTGGCAAATTCAGTCACAGATAAAATCCAAAACAGCCTGATTTTCCTTAACTTTGTCCATCCAGCGAAGCAGAGGGAAGGGGCTGAAGGAGCCGTGCTTCCCTTCTGTGGAGCTCCCTGGGCTGGAGAATCAGTCTTCCTTTAGAAAGTGGAGAGTGGCCCTCAGGGCCATGGCGGTCAACTTAGATGGAGGAGAAGTAGCATCCTCTGGCACAGGCTCCCCGTTTCTCCCAGGACTCCTTGATGCACAGGGTGTGGCGGGAAGAGGCCTGTACCTTCCTTCCCAGCTCCCCAGAGAACTCAGCTCAGCACAGGGCAAGCACAGCCCTTTACCTCCCCTAAGGTCTGGACAGAGGAGCAATCCATCATCCAGTTTTTTCCTTGCCTATCTTAGCTCTCCAAACTCAGCTATTTCCCTCACAGTGGTCCCCAGGTTCAAGATGAAAATATAACATCCTGAGAGAACAACCAATCCCACTGGGCTCTCAACAAGTCCTTGAAGAAGTCCTTGTAACTCTTTCCCTGGACCAATGGGAATGAGGAATGAGCAAAGCTTTTGAGAAATCTGCAATGCATCCGGATTCATCTTTACAGTCCGTGCTGAACTTTCACATTCAGGGTAAACGATCTCTAAGAGGGTCATTGATAAACCATCCAGCCATTTGAGATGTACCACCTCCCCAGCCCTTTAAATCTTCAGCATGAAACATTTTGAAGAAATATAAGAGAGAACTGGGCTAAGCAGACAGGTCAGGTAGTAAAATGCTTGTCTCTTGAGCACCAGCACCTGAGTTGCATCCCCAGAACCCACATTTTAAAAGCCTGGAATAATGATATGTACTTACTTGCAATCCCAGCACTAGGGAGGTGGGGACAGACAGTAGGGTCACTGCCTAGCCTACTTGGAGAGTTCTGGGCTAGTGAGAGAGCCTGTCACAAGAAGGAAAAGAAAAGAGATGGACAGTATTTGAAGAATGATAGCTGAGACTGTCCTCTGCCCCCCCCCCACACACACACGCACGCATGCACGCACACACCTGCACATATGTGCAAAGACAGCCTCCACATATCCAACCTACCAGTTTCAGCAAATTCAGTCAGGGGCTATTTCTGTATCCCCTGTTCTTCTCTTCAGCACTGCTTCCCCAGCAAGAATGATTCAGAAGCAAACAAAACATGTCATTTTAACCCCCAAAGTACAGTATCTCTCAAAGATGACACCTTCTGTTCTAATAACCAACTGTGTGTTCATACCACAGTGCTCGCTCTATCTTTGATGCAGCACCCGAAGCTGCTGAACTAAGACAGGCCCGGCCAGGCCTGTGCCTTCACCTACCAGGAACCCCAAACTCTTGCTTCACACTCACTCTTCTGGATTCCCTCCCTTCCTGGGAGCCTGCCCTCAGGGGCACTGGTATTTTAGCAAGGTATACACTCTGAAGCCAGACGGGTTAGAATCTGAGCTCCTTGGCTTCCTAGCTCTGTGACTTTGAAGGAGTTGCTCACCCTCCTGTACCTTAGTGTACCCTAAGCTAAAAACTAAGCTAGTTGCTAGCGTTTATCTCAACAATATACTGTAGGGATCGGATACCTTAGAATGCAATGGTACCTCCAGACAATGGAATGCTACTCAGCCCTAGAAGTGAGCTATCAAGCCATGAAAAGAGGAAACTTAGTGAATATTACTAAACAAAGGTAGATGATCTATAACAGCTAATCTAAACAACTGCACTTATTTATAAAGCCAGAAATACTACAAGTAAAAATAGCAATGGCTTCTAGGAGAAGAGAGAGATGAATGAGCAGACCAGAAAGGATTTTTCAGAATGGGGAAATTACTCCATATGACGCTGACATGACGGTACATGTCATTATATGATGTCCAAACCCATGGACTACACAACACCAAGAGTGAGCCTGAGTGTAACAAGTGGATGCTGGATGGCAGTGACATCACTGTAGGTTCATCAGCTGTAAAAAAGGCAGCACTGGGGACAGAAATGTTGATGTGTAGGGTATGCTATGGGATATCTCAAAACCTTCTGCTCAGCTTTACTGTGATACAAAATTGTGTATTTGATTAATAATCTGAAGTGCTTTGAACAATACCTGAACATAAGGAGTACCGTGTGTTGGCTCTTAGTACTCGCTGCTTAGTCCATACACCATTTCTCCAATTAACTAGCCACAGTAATTCTTCCATATACACAGCATGCACATGCTTCTCAAAAGACTTACACACAGCTTCCAGTGCAATCTCACCATGATCTTAGAGGGTGCTAGTCCTGGGGGCTTCAGAAGCTCTAAAGTGGAGTAAGTCAAGGCTGGGTATGACAGCTCACGCCTCTAATGTCAGGAGGCAGAAGTAGGCAGATCTCTATAAGATCAAGACCAGCCTGGTCTACATAGCTAATTCTAAGCCAGCTGGGGCTATATAGAGAACCTGTCTCAAAAAACCAAAAACCAAATCAAAACAAAACCAAACAACAAAAAACAAACTTGTTCAAACTGACTGATATTAAAAAGGAAAATTAGAGGAAATATGTAAAATGGGGCTAGAGAGATGACTCAGAGATAAAGAGCACTGGCTGCTCTTGAAGATGCTCTGAGTTCGATTCCCAGCACCCACGTGGCAGATAACAACATTCCTAACTCCAGTTCCAGGGGATAGGATGCCCTTTTATGCTCTGTGTGGTCATTGCACAGCATGGGTACACTTACGTACATGGTAGCAAAACAAACGCAGAAAATAAAAATAAAATAAAATAAATTTAATAAGAAAGGAAACATGTAGAGTACGAAGCCCCAGCACTGTTTTCTTCTGTAATTTCTGCTACAGCACACTCATTAAAAGAGCAGACCAGGCATCCAAATATTGTTTGCTAGTTCTCGGGGGAGCACTGAGTCACTTTGCTTTCTTTTTTGGGTTTGCATATTCTAAATGTTATATAATAAGCATGTATTACTTTTCAATAAGAAAAGACTTGTTTACAAACAGGGGACATAATCACACACACATTGTGATTCAGTTACATAAAACATACGGCAGCAGTGAGACAGTAAAGGGGAAATGCTTTTCTACTTTCTACCCTGAGAACTGTAAGCTGTTTTCACAAAGATGGTTGAGATAGAGACACTGAGGTATGAGGCCCTCTGGCTCCACTGCCTGCCCTGCCTTGAAAGAACCTGAGCTAGAGTATCATCAGCAGAGTTGTCCTGCCTTTTGGTCCATCCCTGACCTAAGGCTAGAGACTTACAGGCTGGAAGTCATAAGGGTCACTTAACAACAGGGCATCATCTAGGAGCCTCTCCTCTCCCTGCTGACTACAGAGTAGCAAGAGGTCCCAGTGGGGGAGAAGGAACAGGCCCCAGGGCCCTAGGAGTGTTAAGTGTGAACATGCCCAACATTCCCCCATCTCACCCCCAGACACACTTGAACAATCTGTATGGGTGGGAGGACAGCCATCTGCTGTGGCCTGCAGGTGGCTGGGCCACTCCAGATTATGATGTGACAGCATCTCTCAGCAGCATCTCTGAGCCCCTGCAACCAGTTGTTAGGGAGGGGTGAGCCCTAGGGACAGACATGGCCACAAGTGATAGCAGCCCAGCTGGGCAGATCTGATCTACTTACTTCCAGGACTTCTGCAACAAAGTAAAACAGAAACAAGTAGACACAGCGAATAAAAATCGGTAGGGAGATTACCCTCAAAGCTCCTCTAGACAGAGTAGTGGATTTGATGGGCCACCAAGAGACAGACAGCAGGGCAAGCAGACAGCCCAGTGGGTTTAGAAGTCAAGGCCAAGAGTCTCTGTTTTACTACAGGATCCAAGGCCTAATGCCTTCCCTGCCTAGTGCCTTCCTAGAATAAAAAGATTCTTTTTTTTAATTTTATGTGTATGAGTGTTTTGCCTGCATGTGTATAAGTGAACCCATGTCATGCAATGCCTCAGAGGGCAGAAGAGGGCATCAGATCCCCTAGAACTGGAGTTCCAGACAGTTGTTAGCCACCATGTGGGAGCTGGGATTCAAACTCGGGTCTTCCTGCAAGAGCAGTGTCCTTAACCCCTGTACCATCTCTCCAGTCCCCAAGACTCTCTTTTTTGTGTATATTTTATTTGATGTGTATGAGTGTATTGCCTTTATCTATATAAGTGCACCCATATTGTGCAATGCCTGCAGAGATCAGAAGAGCATCAGATTCTCCTGGAACTGGAGTTACTGATGGTTGTTAATCGCCATGTGGGTGCTGGGAACTGAACCTGTGTCTCTGCGAGAGCAGCCAACACTCTTAACCACTGAGCCATCTTTTAGCCCCAGTTTTTCGTTTGCTTGATTGAGTTGGTCTGGGGTTTTTTTGGTCTTTTTGAGAGACAGGGTCTCCTTGTAGCCTTAGCTGCCCTGGAACTCACTATGTAGACCAGGCTGGCCTTGATCTCATAGAGAACCACCTGTTTCTGCCTCCTGGGTGCTGACACTAAAGGTCTGCACCACCACGCCTGACTTGAGCAGACTGTCTTGCCCAAGTAGGGGAGAGCTCAGCACCTCTGATCATCTGATTAGACCTTCCTGTTTGTGTCTGCTTAGATCTGATTGTCAGGACCATTACTACTATTCGCACAAGCAGGTCCTAGTTCAGGAGGGGAGGAGATACTTCCTGGCTTGGCAATGTCACAGAGTGAATCTTGGGACTGCATCAACTGTCTCTGCCCTGTCCATGTGTGGGAATGGTCCACACTTAGGGGCAAACAGCTCTGTCTAAGTTGGCTGTCACCTGTGGTGAGTCCTCCCACAGGTCCACAGAGCCCTGTAAGATATTCACAGATCAGTCAATTCGCCTACAAGTAAAATAGACATTGGGATCTATCTTCCAGGTAGAATAAAAACCAAGAAGTTACCCATTAAAATGTTCCATACATCCCTGGGACCAAGGGTTCCTGAAAGAATTTGAAGTAGCAGCCTGTCTGTAGACAGAAGCCACCATTTTTTTTTTTGGATAGGGTCTCCCTGGCTGGAGTTAAAAGTGTGTGCCACCACATACAGGAGACAAGAGGCACTTTAATCAGTGGTTCCGCAAAAGTGAGAGAGAAGCACGACAATTCTGCGTAGAAGAAACAGTGATAATTCACTCTTACTTTTCCCTGTGACCCTTCTATTTGCTATAAAAAGCCCATCACTTCCTTGCAGGGCTTCCCTGGGTTTTGTGGATGGACTGAGCCTTCAGGAGCACCTGGTTCTCTAGCAGGGGCAAGCAACAGAAAAATAAGGTTTGACCTCAGAGCCCCTGAATCCAGAGTGGGTGATGGAAGCAATTCTGAATCAAATGTTTCCATTGCAAGGTAACAAAATGCACCCTAAACTACACTTCAAATGCTCAGAATGCAAGTGCCTTGAACCTCCACCTGGTACACACCTGAGCAGTCTTGGAATTCCTTAATGTCAGCTACAAGGCGGCGGCAGCTGGGCCTTTTGTCAATGACTCTGTCAACGTTCACATTTGTCCTCCCCTGAAGACAGGACGGAGGGTAGAAGACAGATGCTCACTGGGACTCCAGCTGTTCTGGCATGGCCACTTGCAGCCCTGGAACTCACTATGTAGACCAGGTTGGCCTTGATCTCATAGAGATTCACCTGCCTCTGCCTCCCAAGTGCTGGGATTAAAGGCTTGCGCCACTATGACCAGCTTCTTTGAGATTAAAAAAAATTTTTTTTGGTGTGTGTTTTGTCTACATGTATGTATTCACACCATGTGCACGGTGCCCAAGGAGGACAGAAGAGGATGTCAGATCCCCTGGAACTGGGGTTACAGACAATTGTGAGCAGCCCTGCGGGTTCTGGGAACTGAGCCTGGGTCCTCTGGACAAGCAGCCATTGCTCTTAACCACCGAATCATCTCTCCAAACCCTACATTTGAGTTTTAAGTTTGTGGTGGTTCTATTCTGTAGATACATAGTTCCAGAGGGAGTGGCAGTCAAGATTCCTGGCTTGACATGGGGTTGGAAGAAAACTGGATGATCCTGTCCCCAGGAAAATAACCATGAATAGCTGAGAGTGTAGTGATTATCTGTGTGCTGTCACATAACCAGCTGCTGAATGAATTCCCTTGGCTAGCTCAGCAGCTGCTCTAGAAAGTAGGAGAGCCACTACAAAGCGACACCCATGACTTGCACATTAGACTGTGCAATTATGTTTGGGAATTTTATTGTTCAAACTCATGTTTATCAACAAAAGGATCATAGTCCAAACTGTCATTATTATAGGCAGCAATTTGTATAGTCAGTGTTAATTTCTATAAGATAAGAGCTGAAATAAACATTATCTCTGTAAATAGTAATCACCCATGAAGCACAAATACACACGAGAAAAGTTGCAATTCTGAAACCACACAATAACTCCTTATGGAGAAGAATAAATACACACGTAAGCAAACAATGACTATTTTCCATGCACACATCTAAACGTGGCAAATGATATGTTTGCCTTGCTGAAAATTTTAAGATTATTCATATAAATCTGATAAACTGCATTATATGCCAAAGGTACATATAGCTTCAGTCAAGATAGAAATACATGAGTAAATGGGTGGAGAGAGAGCGCAGTGGGTTAAGTGCTTGCTGTGTAAGGATGGGGATGTGAGTTCAGACTCCCAGCGTCCATGTAAAAGCCATACATGGTAACATGCACCTGCAACCCCAGCGCTGGGGGTGGAAATAGGCCTGATTCCAGAGTCTCACTGGTTATTCATTTTAGCCAAAATGGTGAGCTTCAGGTTCAGTGAATCTATCTTTAAAAAAAACAAATAAAGTGGATGAGGCTAGAGAGACAGCCCACTGGCTAGGCGTGTTCTGCTCTCACAGAGAACTGGAGTTCAGTTCCCAGCACCCACATCCGGTGCCTCACAACTGCCTGAAACCCCAGCTCCAGAGGAGCTGATGTTTCTAGCTTCTGCAGGTACCTGCACTCATGTACACATACACACACACACACACGCATGCATGCATGTGCACACACACAGGCATGTAAGTTTTAAAATTTTTAAGGTGGGGGGACTAATGACATGGTTCTAATGGGTAAGGGTCCTCTCTGCGAAGTCTGACAACCTGAGTTTAATGCCCAGAACCCATGTGGTGGAACGAGAGAACCAACTCCTGTAAGTTGTCCTCTGACCTCTACCTGCATACTGTGTACACACATGCACATAATAATAACAAATAAATAAATAAACAATTCTCCATCAGAAGGGAGGAGCACACATAGATGTTATCAGCCAATAATTTCTCTCCATATTGCTAATAATCTTGATCTTTATTATATATATTAAACATCCTTCCTTCACAGATACATCTAGAATTAATAGAAGTCTTTAAAAAATATTTTATCTATTATTTTTATTTTATGTATATGAGTGTATTGCCTGCATGTGTGTAAGTGTACCTGTGTTGTGCAGTGCCTGCAGAGGTCAGAAGAGGGCATCAGATGCCCTGGAACTGGAGTTATGGATGGTTGTTAGCTGCCATGTGGGTGCTGGGAACCAAACCTGGGTCCTCTGCAAGAGCAGCCAGTGCTCTTAACCACCAAACCATCTCCCCAGCTCCCTAGTAAAAGTCTTATACAGAAATTTTGTAACTTACTTTCAAAACAATCTTTTTATAAACAAAATTTCCAAATCTTCATCACAAAATTAGGCTTGTAAAGCCTACCTTAACAGTTTTGCCTTTAATGTGACTTAAAAATGACTTCTAATTCAAATATCCAGGAGCCAACCTAACAGACCTTTCCTTGTAGTAAATCGCTCTTGATTATTTATATGTGAAAGACGACTTCAAACACTTTTAAAAGTAGTTTTTCCCCTTTATTAGATAAATTTTAAAAAACACAACAACCAAACAACAAAAACACAAAGCAGGACATAATGATACCTCCAGCACTCAGGAGGCAGAGACAGGCAGACTTCTGTGAGTTCTAGGCTACACAGGCCAATGCTACATAGTGAGATTCTGTCAAAACAAATACAAAACAAAAGAAAATCCCAAATGGTAAATAGTATTTGCATTCATTTTGATACCCTGACATAATGGCTTAAGCCAATGTACCTGGAGCTAATGGCACAGGTCTCTAGTCACAGCTACATGGGAAAAGTAAGCAAGTAGAATTTTAAGTTCTAGGCTCAACCAGAGCCCTGCAGGATGAGTTCCAGGCCAGATGGGCAACTTAGCAAGGCCCTGCCTCAAAATTAAGTACCCCAAAATTGACAAACAAAGCTGATGGGGTTCATCTTCCTGTTATGCATCTAATGAGAGCTGGGGATTTGAGTGGATGCTGGCATTACTTTCTACGTCAACAGAAGGAAGAATGAGTATAAAGTTGCATATAGAACAGTTTGGGACATAAAGAGGTCAAAGAGGTGAAGAAAGATGGGAAAGAAGAAATGCAGGGCACGCGAGCTCGCAGACTTGAGAAAGCACAAAGGGAAAGCTGGCAAGACGGCTCAGTGGGTAACAGCACTTGCCACCTAGCCCTACAATTTGAGTTTGATGTCCATGTCCCACATAATGGAAGGAGAGAACAGACCCCAGCAAGTTGTCCTCTGATCTTCACATGCACACTGTGGCATCTGCGGGCGTGCACATGCACACATGCACACACATGCACACACACACATATATGAAACATAAAAAAAGAAACAAAGGGCCACAAGACTTTACCCATCACCTCAGAATCACACTGCATGATCTGGCCACATCAATTCCTTGAATGTCAATGTCCCAACTATGAAATGACATTATACAGTATATATCACTCAGTGATTATATACAAATAGTAATTAGATACAAACAAGTGTCATGTACATGTTCAAATGCTCTTGTACACCTGAGATGACATCATAATTACCACAGAGTTCTGGTCAGGAGAAGAAGCACCTTCCTCCCACACCCAGACATGTCCTCTGTCCAGAAAAAAACAGATAACATAGCTAAGAAGGGACTATCAACAAAGTAATGTGACACACCCCCTCTATAACTGAGGTGGTTCCTTCCTGGTTACCTCATGCCCTGGCCACCTTGTGCCCCCACCACAGGAAGCAAAGCTAATCTGACAGGGCAAGTCAGTTCAACAACCCCAAAGCTCTGAGGTTCTCACAGCAGTCACGACTCAGAACTCAAACACCACTGTTTGTCTCAAAGCCTGGAAACAAGGGGGTTTGAAGCCAGCAGCTTACGTTCCCTAAGCACTCCACACCTAAGACAAAAGCTGAGGATAGAGGCACATGCCAGTAATCCCAGTACTCAGGGTAGAGGCAGAATGACCAGGAGTTCAAAACTATCCTTGGCTGCATAGTGAATTTGAGGCTAATGTGGCCTATATGAGACCCTGTCTCAAAAAAATAAGAATAAAAAGGGGAAGAGGGCTTGGAAATGGCTTAGTTGGTAAATGACTTAGTTGACTAGATGAGTAATTCAGTATGGTCAGAGCTAGTGGTCTTACACAGCATGCGTAAGGAGCCAGGAGGTATTTTTTGTCAAAGATACATTCCATTTCTCTATCAGTACAGGTCATTGGATAATTCTTCCAGCCTTCCCAGGGTGATGATTTTGAGGTCAAGCATTGTTTGCCACACAAGCATGTTGTCAAGAGTTCAGACCTGCAGTGTGCTTGTTATCTCAGCAGTTGCCAGCCTGGTTGAGTGCCAGGCCAATGGGAGACCCTGTCTCAAAAAACATGGTGGGCAGGGCATGGTGGCAAGTGCCTTTAATCCCAGTATGAGATCAAGGTCAGCCTGGTATACATAGAGAGTTCCAGGCTGAGTGGGGCTCCTGCAGGAGGACACCCACAATTGACCTCTGGCTTCCACTTCCCACCACCCCAACACACACACATACATTAAGATATAAGGCAAGACACGCATCAGAATGCTGGCTCAGATTTGGTCAGATGCTAGGGGGAAGTGTGGATGAGTCTCCACCCCTACCCAGTCCCTACAGCGCTCGTTGGATAGAAAGTTATATTCTTAGTAAGAAAACAATTTCCTTCTAAGGATCAAAGCTCTCTCTGGTTTTCTTTTCTGGTTTCACTCCACCTACTTTCTGGAACAGCTCTAACCAGGGGCCTCAGTTCCCCACCACCCCCACCCCATTAAGATGTTCACAGACAAGTATGATTTTTACATATGAGGTCTACTTGGATGAGCCCTTCATTGTTCAGATGCGGAAACAGGTCAACAGAAAGTTAGGGCTGACTTGCCCTCCTTGTGTGTCTTTGCAAGTGGTCAGGCCTAGAGTGAGTGGAGTTCTGTGGACACTCGATGTAATGAGAGACTTCTGGAGGGTGGTTATGGGAAGATGTCAAGAGGGATTGTGATTTTGAAGCGAGTCCACATGGGCAGGTCTGGGAAGGTCTGAGACTCTGGGCCAACTGCATGACCTTAGACAAAATTTCTCAATTTTTGAAACTCAAAGTTTCTTCGATTGGAAGATGAGGCAGGAGGCAGGACACACTGACACACAGAAGCACCAGTCCTTTGCTACTGCTCCTAAGACCAAGGAGCACTGTGGGATGGCAATAAGGTCTGGTGGAGATGGGGAGGTGAAGAGGACAGTAAGGACACACAGAAGACCTTAAGCTCATCTAAAGTAGCCTGTAAATCCCACCCTATGGCCAAGGCAGAGTGGATAGGGGCCGGAGGCTTCAGAGGCAGAGTACTGTTTCAGAAAACTCCAAGGCCATTGGTCAGTGTCTGTGTTTACCTGTCTTAGCCTGCTATGCCTGTAGATGTGACTTTCCCTAACCACGCACCCTTCCTACAACTTTCTGTTCCTCTAGCTGTGAAACCAGTGTGTCAAACCTGTGACTTGCTACCAGCCCCAGCAAGATGCTAGGGAGACTCAAAGTCACTCCAAAGTACAGCTGGGCCTCTAGATAAGAAGGACCATGACAGCAGCTGGGTGGGCCACTCTGTGGAAGAGACGGGTAGACCTGGGTGGGTCCCAAGTTGAGTAATGTTGACTAAGCTATGAAGGAGAATTCTCTCTCACCCCAGAAGAAAACAGTACAAAAAAAATACATTGGGAGCCAAGGATGTAATCCTAGCATTCTGAAGGATGAGGTTGATGGATTGCAAGTTCTAGGCCAGCCTGGGCTACATAGTGACAACTTATCTCAAACAGAGAGAGAGACAGAGTGAGAGAAAGAGAGAGAGACAGACAGAGACAGAGAGAAAAAGAAAAATGTTGGTTGCAAGGAATTTTAAGGAAATCTCCTGTCAGGCTTCTTCAACCAAGGCAGTCAAGTCTAGGTACTTCATAATTTTCTTGAGAAAACATTAAAGATATATCAGTTTATTCCAAATAAAGAAAGGTGCTGACAGACCAAAGAAGGATTCTGCCATGCCTAGTTTGGTGAACAAATGAGTTTACTGGAGTTACAAAAGCATGGGTGTCTTGTGGACAGTGGTACCACTGAGAAGCCCACCCCCAGTCAATGTCTTTGTCTCACATACTCTAGCATTTCTAAGATTATATGCAACTGGAAAGTCGCAATTGCAATCTCAGGGGAAGGTCTTGTGACCCTCTCCCTCTCCCTCTCCAAGAAGGAATGTTAACAGCCCATCATCATAGACCCAGCTATCTGCTGTGGTTCTATTGACTCCATAGCCATGACTAAGAGTCAAGGTCTCTTTAAGGTCAACACAGCTTTGGCTTCAAGATGGGGATAGTCACGTCAAGCCTGAAGCACGCAGCTATTCTACAGTAAGTTAATTCAGAAAAGTTCCTGGCCATTGCCAGAGTAGACTTTTACAGTTTGCCTGACAGGTGAGGGCTGGCAGGAGGCTGCCCGAACCCCTGCATCATGATGGTCCCTGCCAGGTGTCAATCCTCTGAATCACCCTTGCTTTCCAAAATCTCTGCTTGTCTCTGCAAGTGTGAACTGATGACAGAGTATCGTGAAGTATCTTCCGCTGAATGGAAACTGAATAAAGAGGGAGACAGCGACAGGATGGAAACAGGCTCCGGAGTCCAGAAGACATGGATCTGCACTCCAGAGTTCCACCTTGCCTTAGTCAAGCTCAGTTTCCTCATCTGTGGAATGGGAACACCAGTCCTGCCTGGTACCCTGGCTGTCACAGGGCTCAAGTGGGGGCCATGTCTATGAAGGTACTGGGTAAACTGTAAATGTTATTGACTCTGAGATTGTTTAGTACTGCCTGTCCCTCCTCAAATTCTCTTGGGATATTATGACATCAACTGTGACATCATCAGGGAGGTTTTCAGTGGCACCTAGGTGATAGAGCCCCACCCCCACGGCAGTTAGGGTAAGCCCTGTGCCTCTGACCAGAGATCACCTGTGGTAGGAGCTCCATAACTGATGGAAACCTAGATCTTCTCAGAAGTCCAGGAGGAGGGCTGAAAGTTGCCCTTCAAAACAGGCAGAGAGCTGCAACCTCTGATAGTGGCCAAGGGGCTCTCCTGGGAAACCCCAGGAGGCCTGTGTGAAGCCTCTGCTCTGATCACATTTACTCCTTCAGCCTTTCCTTAACCAAGACCCATGTAGGAAAGAGTCCAAGAGCCCATGCCCAAGAAGCAACAGCCCCCTCTTCCTTACCAATTCTGACTCTTAGGAAGCCTGGAATGGCAGGGCCTGCTGG
Organism: Eospalax fontanierii; assembly: GCA_035773235.1. Classification (NCBI taxonomy): domain Eukaryota; kingdom Metazoa; phylum Chordata; class Mammalia; order Rodentia; family Spalacidae; genus Eospalax; species Eospalax fontanierii. Next base: position 51,428,077 of record CM069542.1, on the reverse strand, counting down.
CTCCCTCTGCCCTGTGACTCCCCGAGGGACTGACTTGGGACCACCCTAGGGCCTCCAGGAATGAATGATCACAGCTGTTGGGCTCGAGCACACACTTAGCAGATGGTAGCAGAGTCTGGTTTCCATTTCAATAATTTAACAGCAAAATGTTCTCTAATAAGCAAGCATGCCACATTCATAACCTTAAATGTTCTAGGCTTTGTGCCTCTTGTTCTCAGACTATATTACTAGAATTAGAATCAGGGCCTGGGTCCTGAGAGCCCTGACAAACATTGATTGGCCACCCACCCTCAGTAGATCAACCATGATGGCCACCCATCATCAATAGGCCAACAAAACAAGTAATGGTAAACACAGAGATTTATTCAATGCGAACATGCGAGCAAAGAGATCCAGTGACTGCCTCAAGTTCATCTTTGGGGTCCTACATGGGGTCTAGGCTTAAATTGAAAGCAAAAGGTACTCATAACTAAGTAGTCCTGGTCAAGGCATGACCCCATCCATCATTTTCTCGGCTCTCGTTTCTCCCACAAGGTGATCTGGCAAGTTGTCAAAACATTGTAAAATCTCTTCCTTGGAGGCAAGTTCTTCCTCTAGCTGCCACCTTGTCTCAGCATAGGATATCTGGGGAAATTCCAGCTATTTCTTGGGATCTTTAATAGGCTAATAGCAAAAGAGAGGGACAAGGTGTCCCTTTAGAATGGCTTCATTCCTGCCAAGTCGGCTATACTGTAGTGGAGTTTAATGGCATTCACTTCAACCAGCTGACCTTAATGGAGCATATTTTGTCTGCTTAGCAATGCTCTAGGTGCTGGGCCATCACGGTGGATGCAATCCATCCCTTCCTCCCATCCCCTACATACCCAAGGAGCTGTCAGTCTAGCCAGAGAGAGTACAGCACTATTGATTTCATGAGTACAGAAGCTGAAGTTATGAGATTCTGATGTCATTAAAAGTTTCTTTTGTTCTCATTTACTCAAGGTGCCAGGGACTCTACAAAGTGCCATGGCTGACACAGCAACCAGACACACTCCGCCCAACTCGGAACATCGACACACAGGATCACAAGAACATGGAGCACCTGAAGAGTCCACCTTGTAACTGTCCTGGCCAGAGCAAAGATGTTTTAAACAGTCACTTTTCATGACTTCAGCTATCGGACTAATGAGAAAATGGATCACTCAGAGCCTTAACATCTCCTCAGGAATCCATGCTGGGGAAAAGGGAAAGCTAAGGCTCTGATACCAGCCGGAGGAGGAACTCACCTCCTGGGAGATTGCATACATTTCTGACAACATTGACCACCACGCACGACAGACGAAGCTGAGCCTGTGATGATAAGGCAACACTGTGACCAGCACTGCTTAGCTGTGCGCACCTCCTACCCTCTGTTTAAACGCTAAACCTCACGCTAGTGCTCCAAAGATGGATTTGTGGGTCATAGGACATCTTTGTTCCTCTTCCCAATGTAGCCACATTGAATAAATCTCTCCCACTTTTCATCATTATTTGTCTCTTGAATTGGCCACTGAGGATGAATGACTGAGTATTTCTTAGAGCTGCCAGGCCCAAGCTTAAGCTTTTACTTGCTTTAAAAAATATTTTATTTATTACTTTTATTCCATGTATATGAGTTCATTGCCTGCACGCATGTAACTGCACCCATGTTGTGCAATGCTCACAGAGGTCAGAAGAGGGCATTGAATTCCCCTATAACTGGAGTCATGGGCAATTGTTAGCCACCATGTGATTGCTGGAAATCGAACCCAGATCATCTGCAAGAACAGCAGTGCTCTTAACCACTAAACCTTCTCTCTGGTCCCCCAAGCTTTTACTCTTAAAAATTCTGGTGGCAATCCTTTGTTATATACAAGAGCCTTATGACTAGTTATCTATAGAGCTTCAGTTTCATCATTTGAATGCTGTTCGTTGAGGTAAAGAAAAACAAGGGTTGGGGTGTAGCTAGCTCCAGATCCTCTAAGCTGTGTAGGGAGAGAGATAGAAAATGACTTCAGAAACACGAGCCCTCTCTTGTCTCAGTATTGGACTGGTCCCTGCCTGAGGAGCAGGAAACAGTATTTTTACTCAGGGCATGAGATGAGCCTTCAACCTTCATCAAGACAGTGGGGTAAAAGCTAGGACTTGAGGGTGATCCAGTGGATCTGCCACTGATTAGTTGTGATCATGAAAAAACCATTTCTGCATCACAGCTTCTTCTATAAATCAAGGCTAATATATGGGTCTCCGGCTGAGCAGACTCACAGCAGTGCTTTATGTGACACACTGGGATGACCAATACTGAAACCTGGGAAGCTTTTGTCATCTATCATCATCAAAGGTGCTGACAGGCGTGAAGGGTGTCTGTAGTGGGGCTGCCTAGGGAGGAGTGAGCTGATCTGAGCTCGTTCTTTCTCTCTCTCTCTCTCTCTCTCAGATTGTAGGCAACTCTGAGAGAGACCCCTGCCCTGAGTCAGACTGTCGGGGCTCAGGCTGCATCAGAGGCAATATGCTCCATCTCATGAAGGGTAGCTTGGGGCTGGGGAGGTCCTGCTCTGGGGGTGGGGCCCTGAGGCCCCCTCAAGGACAGCAGTTTATCAGTCTGTCTCCACCTAACCCCAGGAGGCTCTTCAGAGACTGATAAGTTCAATCTTCACTCAAGTACTTCACATTTTCAAATACTTATGTATTTGTTCCTGCTTAAATAAATAATAAATTATCATACTTGGAAAGTGTTGACAAGAAAAGAATAATATTCTGAAGTTCCCCTAAATCCCACCATTTAAAATAACAATCTGTGATCTTGATTATTTTAATGCTTTATTTTTATGTGTTTAAAATAGGATAGTGGTAATCAAATCATAATTATATTCCACATTTTCTCAATTCATAATACTTCATAAGCTTTCTTTGTTATAACAAACTTTATAGAAAACTTTTTGGACAAAGTCTCACTGTGTAGCCTTGGTTGGCTTAAAACTCCCCAAGTAGACCAGGCTGGCCTTGAATTCACAGAGATCTGCCAGTCTCTGCCTCCCAAGTCCTGGAATTAAAGGTATGTGCTACCACACCTGGTAATGTTGGCATAATTTTAAAAGTCTTCCTTTGATTTTGAATAGGTAATATATTCTCTTTTCATTCTACAATGTTAGGCTGTCTCCAGTTTCACATGATTATATATGTCATCATGTTAACATGTCTGTGGCATACAGTATTTTTATAACTTCAGTTCTTTCCTTAGAGTAAATCTCAAAACTGGAACTCATATAGTTAAAGCACATAAACATGTATAAGGTATGTACTGTTTAATGCTGTGTCACAGACACCTCAAAATATTTTCTACTTTCTTCCTAATATATAGAATACTTTCTCATTGTAAAAATGTTTAAAATATAGACACGGTTAAAAAAAAAAAAGGAAAATGAATAATGATCCTACCATTAAAAATGTTTACTTTAGCCCTTCCGCCCTTCCATATAAAGTCATCCCTTAAATTTGAAGGAGTTTCCATGACATTCCCTCCCCTGGAATATTAGCCTCCAATGCTGAAATTCCTTCTGTAAAATGAAAGCGTTTGCGTATAAGCTATGCTCATCCTCCTGTGACCAGATCCTTTCCTGATACTGAATACAATGGAAGAGTTGTATGAACACCATACTGTATCCTTTTGGGAATGATGACCAGATAATGTCTGCACATATTCAGTACAGATACAATCACCCTATCCTCATATTTCCATTCAAGGTTGATTGAATCTGAAGATGTGACATTGTGGCTACAAAAGGCTGACAGTACCTTCTTCTCTCCCTCCTGTTCTGATCCATTTTTGTAAAAACTGTATTTTCTTATTTTGATGTGTTTCTCCACATCCTTAAGAACTCTTCTAAAACATAGTTTTGCAGCTTGTGCCTGTGTGGTATGCATGTATGTGAGTATTCATGTTCATATGTATGTGGATTCACATGTCTGATGGGGTGCATGTGTGTGAGCATGTGTGTGGAGACCAGAGGTCGAAGTTTGGAGTCTTCCTTAATGGTTGTCCACCTTTTATACCAAGGCAACATTTCTCACCTGAACCCAGAACTCACCAGTTTGGCCAATCAACTTGCCCCAAGTATTCCATCTCTGTATTCTGTGTGCTAGGATCGCAAGCAGGCTGACACACCCCCGTCCAGCATTTACCTGGGTGCTAGGGACTGAACTCCAAGCCTCACTTTTCCCTGCTAAGCTATCGGCCCAGCCCCTAAAACGTGAATTTTAATCACTACAAAGTGCCTTACTATGTATAACTTCTCTCTCCACTGGCTGTTACTAGAGTCCATCTCAATCCTCCATAAATTTCCCACTACTCCAAACAACACTGAAGCATATGCTAAAAAAGTCCCTGCATTCATGATAAAGGGGCCTGTCTCGGGGACTGGCCCAGAATCACAGAGGGTTTTCTAGAAGGACTACAGGGGGAGGTGGCGTCCTGAAAGAGGAGCCAACTTTCACCCAGAGGAGCTGGACCAAGTATGAGACAGTGCGATGATTGTCCAGTTAGTGTCCAAGTGAACATATGAGAAGTCACCCCAAAGACAGGAGTGGGCGTAGGGGGTTCTAACTCAAAGGTGTAGTGTAAAGTACCCAGCGATGTAATGTGTGTCCCAGCCAGAGTACTTCCAGTTTCCAGATGGTGATTATATGACTTTAATCCACCGTGGAAGAGAAAGAAATCATCAGCCAAATGGTGCAGAGCTAGATGTGTCTTCAGCGTCCTTCATTTCTCTTTTCTGAGTCCCTTCTCCTGTCTCCAGGCCCCACGCCATCCCCTGGAGCTTGGTGCTCTCTCTCTTTCTCCTGCCTGGGTCCCAGAATCTGTGTCCCCAATACAGTGTCTCTGCTGCAAAATCTGCCCATCTTCTCCCCAACTTCAGCATTTGATATGGCTCATTGTTGGTAAAAATCCAGTTATAAACTCACCTTGGAAGTCAGAACCTGAGAATCAGAGCTTCACTGGAAGAATGACCAGTGCTGTTCTGAACAGTTTACATGCTGTATCTTCACCTCCCATGTATTCATTTTTTAATTTATTCTTAGCTAATTTTAAATTTTATTTTCTAATTTATTACTATTGAGGTGTGTGTGTGTGTGTGTGTGTGTGTGTGTGTGTGTGTCTATATGACATAAGGAGGGACACACCTGCCACAGCAGATGATAACTTATGGAGTCAGTTCTCTCACTTTTATGCAGGTTCTAGCAATGGAACTCGGATCACCATGGTTTTACCTCCCCTTTAAACTGTGTTTTAATTCATCTCATTCCTGTAGACCCAGCACAAAAGTTTTATAATATATCCTTCTTTTGGGGGGAGGATATAGATAAGGTCTCATGTATTTGTAAGCCCAGTCTAATTTTGACTAAACTTGCAGTCATACATAATTAGAACTCCTGATCCTCCTGAATGCTGGGATTACAGGAATGCACCACCATGCCTGGCCTGGTACAATATAACTTTTTTAATTCTCCACAAAGTTTAGTATTTCAATAATAGGAAAATAGTTCTTTAAAAATCAATGTGCCCAAGCTCTATTTGTGAGTTAGCTTGTTTGCTTATTTGTGTGTGTGTGTGCATTTGTGTGATGTGTACATGAGTGCAAGTGGTCACAGAAACCCGAAGAGGATGTCAGATCTCCTGACACTGAAGTTACAGGTTGTTGTGAACTGCCATACATGGGTACTGGGAACCAAACTCGGGTCTTCTGCAAGCGCAGTACATACTCTTAATCACTGAGCCATCACTTTAGCCCCCATGGTTTAACTTTTTAAAAATAAGGACCCAGGGAGCAGGTGAGATGGTTCATCAGGTTTGATCCCTGGAACCCATGGAAAGGAGGAAGAAGAAAACCAACCCAACATTGGTCTCTGACCTCCACGTACATTCCATGGCATATCTGTCCTCCTACCTACTCTCTCTCTCTCTCTCTCTCTCTCTCTCTCATACACACATACACACTAATAATAATATAATAATTTTAAAAATAAAAACCTTAGGTCCATATCTTTGCACAGAAAATACGACCCCAAACTCAAACCAACCCCCACTCCCTTTACACCTACAAGCTAATAAATAAACACAATTAACAGAACAATGATATCTTCAGTGGAGAAGGATACACTCTTTCTATTGGGAATCTTCAGGCACAAAAGAATCATATTTTCTTTCAGACTGGCTCCAGAACACAGAGCTAAATCTCCTAGTTTAGTCCTGATGGGTGACCTACAAAGGACTAAAGTGGCTGTGTCATCTCAGTACAGAAATAGCACTTAGGGAAATAAGTGAGAAATTTGGGCTGATAGACACTGAAAACTGTCCAATGCAGAAATAGGCTTCCTTTCTAGGTAGTGAGCCCCTTATCCCCAAAAGTGTGTAACCACTGATTTGGAGGCCTCTAGTCAAAGATGTTACATAGATTCACGTCAGAGTCCCTGCATCTCCCGTGCTGAGCCCAGGTGTAGAGCCACATACTTCAGTGCCCTCTAGTGGCACAAGCATATTTACGTCTCATTCTACCACTCAAAAAAAAAAGTTGGTGTCAATGCACTGAAGAGGTAATACTCAGAGTCAGTTATAATGGGGTTCTGAATCCCAGGTTCCAGATCAAAGGATCTGGATCACAAAACAGATTGTCTGCTGCCTGTGTCTCCATCAAATCCACATCCCAGAGCCTAGAGACCTCCATCTGCGACACCCTCACTTTCCAGGTTTTCAGCAAACCCTCTGAATATCCAGCCTTGCTTTCCTTGGTATTCCCACTAACTTTAATCTCCCAACTTTAGCTAATCAAGTGTTGCAGCTCTTACACACGGGAACAATCCTCTCAGCAACCTGGGGTTGAGGGGACAAATGAATAAAGGTCACCAAGGGAGAAAGTCCTGTCCTTGTCAATCAACCTAGGGAACAGGGCATCTGCAGCAACTTCAGAGGTCTGAGGATGGGTCTCACTGTTCTCTCTCTCTCTCTCTCTCTCTCTCTCTCTCTCTCTATCTCTCTCTCTCTCTCTCCTGTCTTTCTACCTAATACCACAGGGCACACTTTGGATCCAGCCCCAATTTCCTTCCTAACTTTCCCACAGAAGCAAACTGTAATGCAGAGCTTGAAACTGAATAAAAAGAGAAGATACAGTTGGCACACACACACACACACACACACACACACACACACACACACTGCAGAGGCAGAGGCAGGTGAATCTCTGTGAGTTTGAGGCCAACCTGGTCTGCATAGCATAGCCAGTTTCAAGCCAGGTCTATATAGGAAGATCCTATAATCACAGTATTCTCTCTCTCTCTCTCTCTCTCTCTCTCTCTCTCTCTCTCTCTCTCTCTCTCTTCCCCCCAGAGCAGAGACAGAGTGAGACACTGAAACAGAGACAGAGAAAGGATACAGGTAGTATTGATGATACACAGATCACAAGTGCAGGACAGGCCACAGGGTCAGAAGAAATGGAGAGCCTACATGGCATCTCAGAGAACATCTGTGAACTCAGTTAAGTGGTAAAGAGTTCTCTGAGGATATACAGTGGTCCCCCAACACCCAGGGGACCCCCAGAAGATGGGAGAAATGGAACATAGTACGGAACCCTATATATACTGTGATTTCCCTAAGCATACATACCTAGGATAAAGTTTAATTTATGAATTAAGCACAGTAAGAAGTTAGCAATAGCTAAAACTAAAGCAGAACATTTAACCATACAGTTGAATTAGATTGTCAGGATTACTTCTCCTGGGCTTTGGGGCCCTTATTGAATAAAAATAAAGGTTACTTGCTGGACATAAGCACTGCAGTGCCACAATAGTGTAATAACTGAAATGAGGTCTAAGTATTCATGGAAAGATAGTGTACACTGCATGGATGCACTAGTCAGGATGATGAGTCACATCCTGGGTGAGACAGAGCAGGGTAGTGCAAGATTTCATCACTTGACTCGCTTGTGGGATTATTCTTGGGATTGCCCACTTGATATTTTCAGACTGTGATTGCCCAGGATAATGAAACCACAGCAAATGAAACTTTGGAGAAGGGGCAGAAACTGCTGGAATGACCATTGTACTTGATTCATTTAATTTAGTCATTAAGTGATGAATTAATAATGTTGGTTCCATGAATGCATACATATAATTTAAAATACATTTCCGTTTGAGGTTTCATGTAGTAAAAGAAATCCTTCTCCCCACCCATCATCTTCCATGGCAAATGAGAGCTTTGCAACTCTTATTAAAAATCAGAGATGGGGGCCACGCATGGTGGCACATGCTTTAATCCCAGCACTCAAGAGGCAGAGGCAGGCAGATCTCTGAGTTCAAAGCCACCCCGGTCTACATAGTGAGTTCCAGGGCAACTAGAGCTACAGGAAGACCCTGTCCAAAAAAAAAAAAATCAGATATTGGGAGAGTATTCTGATCATCCCGAAGGGTCCCATGCAATTAATCCTGGGCACTCCAGTCCACAAACCCCACCCCTAGTCTCTCTGTATTCCAAAAGAAATTGGGAAGCAGAAACTGATTTAAAAAGTGAATTCAGAGGCTGGAAAGATGGCTCAGAGGAAGATCAAAAGAGACTGAAGCTAGAACCCAGTGGTAAAATATTCACTACTATACTAATAATTACAAACAAAACCAACCAACCAGCCAACAAAAAAAAAAAACACTTATAATGAAACCTATCACTTTGCATGCAATAAATTTTAAAAGTCTAAAAAGCTATTTCATGACTGCATGCCCCATATCAGGTACCAATAATCAGCAGACACCAAGCTGTCTTTGTTGGCTGAGACATGCCATTGTATCATCGTAAAATTGGGAGTGATCTATTCAGCAGCAAGCAAAGTGTCAACAATGGAAGTCAGTCATTTTGCTTGAACATGGTAAATATTCTACTTGGCTTTCTGTGTTATCATTCCAGTTAGAAGCCTCATAGTGGAAAACTGAATTATAGAGGAAGAAGAAATGAAACCCTCTTCTGAAATCATACACAGAGGTGCAGGGAGGTAAGATTCACTGGGGAGGAAGCAGAACCTGGATGCATTGTTTAGAAACACAACAAACAACAGCCTAGCAGGTCAGGAGGCCAGCCTTTTCTCCAGCAAGGGGGCAGGAAGCCAGCTGTATACACAGGGCACTCCCAGGTGGGGTCGGCTTTGAGAAGCCCCATTGGAATCTGAACTGACACTCTCTGGGTAGATGAGAAACTTTCACAACACTAAACCTGGCCCTGAGGGACAGCAACACCTGTCCTGACCTGTCTTCCCTGGCTGCCATGAGGTTAACTGAAAGCATATGTGTGGCACTGCCCCAGTGTTTATGCTATCTCCGAGAGGCACACATCACATACCCTGGTTTCCCTGTGTGATGCTTCCATAGGGAAGCTGCACTAGGCCAAAGCAGCAGTGAGCACAGAACCTGCGTATTTATAATCTACAGACACTTTTACCACAATGTAGACACCAGTGTTAGGGGACTGTGCACCCACAAGCAGGTTCAGCCATCTACCCTGGAGAAACCAATTAAAAGAGCCAACTTAATAGTGAAAAGCAGAAAGGAGGGATGTATTCAACATGAACACAGTGGAAAGAAGTCAAAGGGATCCAGGACCGTCCTTCAGGATCCTGACATGAGGCCAAGGTTTAAGTAAACAGCCAGCATTAAGCATACCTAAGTGGTTCCTATCAAGGTATGATCCTGGCCCATCATTGTCCCATCACTCGTTTAACAAGTTCCGGGAGAAACATTCCCCCTCTGGCTGGCCAAGGTTTTAGGCTTTTTCTTCTCCCAGGTGAGACTCAGGGGAATTCCACTTTTTCAGGGTTCCGTTGCTTTAAATAACCAAAGCGAAGGACACAGGTGTCTCTTAAGAATGTTTTCACCCCTGTCTGACTGCTTCCGGTAGTAACATTTAGACCGCCATGCAACTAACTGTGAGGCAAATAACAAAGGTAAAAGAGACTCATTCGCAGAGAACATGAACTGTCCACGAGGAAGCATGGCTTGATTAGACAGATGTCTGTGAGGATCTGCTCTCCTGCCTCAGCATCCCCGCACTGTCAGCCCAGCTGGTGCTTATCGTAATAATGAACAGGCCTGCACTCGGCACTGCGCTTCATTATTTCTCTATGTACATGTGTGCACATGTGTGCTCACGTGTGTAGAGGTCAACATCGGGTGTCTTCTTCAATTGCTCTCCATCTTATTTTCTGAGACAGGATCTCTCAGCAGTTTGGCTAAAGCAGTTGGCCAGCCAGCCTCAAGATCCCCTTGTCTCCAAATCCCCAGTGCTGGAATTACAGGCACTTGCTGCGGCACCCAACTTTTTAATGTTGGTGCTGGGAATCCAAAGTCATGTCCTCCTGCTTGGGCAGCAAGCATTTTTCCTTACCAACTGAACCATCTCCCCAGCCCCCACTTGCTTTATTAAATTCTTCACAGCACCCAGTTAACTAATATTGTCTTCCTTTCATTCAGAGGAAATGGGAATATCAAAATCCAGCAACCTGTCCAAGATCTCCAAACATGGACAGGATTCTGTCTGTGCATTATCACTATTACTGGAACTTTGTGTCTGATGCCTTTAATTCATTCTCTGAATACAGAAAATGAAACAGCCCACCCTGCCCTCCCCCTTTCCTGACCTCACCTCTACCCAGTCTCTATCCAGCCTCCTGTGTGCTGTGTCTGGGTCTGCAATTGTTACCTATACAAAGTCTCCCACTTTCATCCACACACAGGAAGTAGAGACCAAGAACAGGAAATGGAGCAAGTCCATAAACCTTCAAATCCCACCCCAGGTTATTTATTTCCTCCGCCTCCTAAAGGTTCCATAACTTCTGAAAATAGTGCCACCAATGGGGACCCAGTGTTTATCAACGTGAGCCTATGGGGGACATTTCAAATTCAAACCACCACAATGAGCTAATAAATTTCTATTCATTACAAACTGCCTAATCTATGGTATGCTCTTGTAAGCAGCACATGGACTGGGAAGTCCAGCACTCCCATGTTCTGGCCTAAGCTAAACAAAGCTTAGGTCTTGCTTAGTGAGGACTTGTAAGTGAGGTCTTGAGATATTGGTCTACCCATTGCTCATGACAGCATTAAGCAACTCAAGTTTTCCTCAACAGATGAGTAGATAAACAAAATGAACAAGATCCATATAAAGGACTATCATTCAGCCTTCAAAAGAGAAACTGGCTCAACTCACTCAACAACAGGAATGAATCGTGAGGACATTGTACTGAGTGAAACAAGCCAGTTACAAAACAGATATGTATGGTTCTACTTCCATGAGGTGATGGGGTAATGAAATTCATAAAAACAGAAAGAACGGTAGCTGACAGAGGCTGGGAACAGAAGGGGAAGTGTTTTCAAAGGGGCCAGACCTTCTGTTTTTTGAGACCATATGTTCTAGAGACTGATTGCACAATCCTTTACACAACTTTACTGTACATGTTTACTATTGTGTGAAGATGGCCACAGTTTCTGAAAGGAAGAGGCATCTCCCCTCCCTATTCACTGTTCTCTTCTGTCCTCAGTGCCATCTCTTGTCACCTCTTCTAGGACTCTCATGCTTCTGTGAGCTCCCTTCCAGAGTGGCCACATTTTCAGGACCAGGGCTAAGACTACATGCATATGTTTCCAAAATATTTAAGATAAAATTCAAAAGGGCCTGGTGATATAGGCCTGTAATTCAAGGTGCTCAAGTGGCTGGGGAAGAAGATGTAAAGTTCAAGGTCAGTTTGGGCAACTTAGTGAGACCCTGCTCAAAGGATAAAGTAAGAAGAAAATAGAGCATGTAGCTTAGGGGGAAAGTGCTTGCTTAGAATATCCAAGGCCAATCTCTATTACTGCAACAAATAAATAATATTCATCTATAGATCTTTAAAGCAAGAAGTTGAAGAGTCTATAACAATGTGTTTTCTCTCTTTTTATATGTTTATTTATTGTTTTTATGTGTATGAATGTACTGCCTGCATTTATGTAAGTACATCTGTGTTGTACAATACCTGAGTAGGTCAGAAGGTGTTGGATCCCCTGGAGCTGGAGTTATAGACAGTTGTTAGTCAACATGTGGGTGCTGGGAATCAAACCTGGGTCCTCTATAAGAGCGGTCAGTGCTCTTAACCACTGGTCCATCTCTTCAGCCCCACAATGTATTTTTTCTAAGACCCTCAAATAGTGGTCTACTCTCATTCCCTAATCACCTCCCAAAGGTCCTGCCTTTGCATACTGCCACATCAGCCTTAGATTTTAACACATGAGCTTGGGGTCGGGGGACATATTCAAACCATAGCCAAGAGGGAAGAAAGGAAAAGGAAGAAGATCTTGTTCCTCCTGGACTTGTCCTCTTGACAATCATGAACTCTAAACTTGAAGAGAACCTAGCCAAATCCCCCACTCCCTTTCTAGGTCTAAGCACAGGCATGGAGTACCAGTGGGATAAGTTACATTTTCTAAGCTTACACAGCCAGTTGTTGGTAAATGGGGACTAGGATTCGGGTTTCCTACACCCAGTTTGGTATTTTTCACATCAAACCATCCTGTTTATTGCTCAGTTTATGACACTGAACAGGTTACTTAACTAGTTGATAATTGTTTTATATTTATTGTTTTTATTTTATGTGTACAAGTGTATTGCCTGAATGTATATAGGCATACCCGTGTAGTGCAAGACCCGCAGTAGTCAAAAGAGGGCATCAGATTCCCCTTAAACTGGAGTTACAGAGGTTATTAGCTGCCATGTAGGTGCTGTGAATCAAACCTGAGTTCTCTGCGAGAGCAACCAGTGCTTTTAACTGCTGCCCCGTCTTGCCAGCCCTGACAAGTATTTTTAAAGACCGAATAGCAAGTAATGGAATAGCCAGATAAAAGGAATTCATACAAAGGATTTAATTTTTTCTTATTACAAAAAAGTCAGAACATAAACATATATGATAACATATACTTATAATCCCAGTGCTTGGGAGACTAAGGCAGGAGGATCTTGAGTGAAAGGCCAGCCTGGGCTACATAGTAAAACTCTGTCTCAAAAAATCAAAAGGTTTAGAGGTAAACATACTGGCTGGTATTAGTTCAATGACTGAATGATGTCATGACAGACCCAAGAAACTCTTTTTCTTTGCTTATTTGTTTGTTTGTGTTATAATGCTGGGCATTGAATCTCGGGTCTCCTGAATGTTAGGCAAGTACTCTACCACATCTCCAGCCTCTTTGTTACTTTTTATTTCAACTCAGAAGTTCAGGCTGGCCTTGAATTCACTCTTGAAGTTTCAGTAATCCTGCCTCAGCCACTTAAGTAGCTGAGATTATAGGTCTGAGCCACCCGGCCAAAATTCAACTTTAGCTTTCAATTCTATCACATACAAAGTTGGCTTCTTATCTGCAAGAATATTGCCCAATGGTTGCAAGATGGCTTCTGCAACTCCAGGCATCACACCCTTGCTCAATATTTCATTTAATACTTTTAAAATCCCAGACATGAGCTACAGGACTACCTGTTCAAAATAAGGGCATCAAATCCTCTAGAACTGGAGTTACAGTGGTTGTGAGCCACCATGTGGAGGTCAGGAACCAAATCTAGATCCTTTGCAAGAGCAGCAAGTACTCTTAACTGAGCCATTTCTCTACCCCAAGAATTGTTTTTTAATTATGAATGAATGTTGAATTTTGTCAGTTTTATTCTATATCAACTAAATCATCATAATCTTAAGAATTTACCTCTTTATTCAGCTTATACAGTGACAGACACTGATCATTGTTTTTCTAATCTTGAACTAACTTTGCATTCTTTAAAAAAATTTCATTTGGTCATATTATCTGGATTTTTTTCAGATTTGCTGGATTTGATTTGCCAATTGTGCTAGAAATTTTGTTATGCAAAAATTCATAAGGAATATCATTTTCTTTCCTTTCAGTTTCTTAGTGTTAGGATTAGTCTGACCTTATATTATGAGATCAGAAGTATTCCCACCTCTTCTGTGTCTCTAAAGAGTTTATACAAGGCAAGTATTATATGTTCCTTAGACTATTGATAAAATTCACTAGCAAAATCTTCTGACCTTGGAATTATCTTTTGGGAATCTTAACGATGTAGCTCTTACTTGGATAACTTATTTCTTCTGGTGACAGTTTTGACAGTTTTTCAAGGTATTTTTCCATTTCCTCTAAATTATTAAGATTAACATGAATTTTTCCATTTCTGTAGATATGCAGGGATGCACTTCTATTTTTTGGAATTATTTATTTGCATTTTCCTCTTAATTGATCTTATCAGGAGTTAGTTAATTTGATGATAATGATGATGATGATGATGATGATGATATGATGATGATGATCTTATTTTGGTTTTTAGATATATAGGAGCCTATGTATCCTAGGCTAGCCTCAAATTTGCTGTGTAGCTGAGAAAGACCCTAAACGTCTGATTCTCCTGCCTTATCTTCTGGATGCTCATATTATAAACATGCACTACAATGCCCAGTCAATTCAGGTCTAGGAACTGAACTCTGGGCCTCACGCATTCTGAGCAAGCAGTCTACCAAATGAGCTTCATCCTTTTATCAATATCTTAAAAGAACTCACTAGTGCTTTGTTAAATATTGACTACATTTCTATCACCTTCTTTCAACTCACTTTGATCTTAATTTGTTTTTTCTTACTCATTTCTTTTTAAAATTTTTAATTAAATTGTATTTACTCACTGTGTGGGGGAGGGGTGCACCCTGCCACCCTGCTCCACTAAAGGTGATCCTGGAGGTCAGAAGACAACTTACAGGAGTAGGTTCTCCTCTTCTACCTTGTGGTCTTTTTACAGATCAGGCTTGGTGGCAAGCACCCTTCCCCACTGAGACACCGCACCAGTCCAGCCCTGTTAGTCTCATTTCTTAAGGTAGAATCTTAGATCATTGATTTTTAAGACTCTTTTTCCTTCTCTAAAGAGGGTTTCATGTAGCCCAGGCTTGCCTTGAACTCATTATGAAACCAAGGATGATCTTGAATCCCTGATCTTCCTTGTCTCTGTCTCTTCCGCCCTCACACTACAGGTATGGCCAGCACACCCAGGCTATGTGGTGCTGAGTGTTGGACCCAGGGTTTTGGGCATCCTAGATGAGCACTGTAACAAGTGGGCTAGCATGCAAAGCAAGCTCTTAATGCTGCACTTTTTGTTGAAAATTTAGCTGAATTGAACAAATTGTGATCTATTTTCACCATTATTTTATGTGAAATGTTTTTTCATGTTCTCAGAACTGTACGGGGCATACAGTACTCACTGTTGCCGCTTGTTAACTTGTTTTTTTTGTTTGTTTGTTTGTTTGTTTCTCTTATTAGTGAGACTAGAAAAAGACTTCTCAGAGGCTCTCTTCCATTTCTACTGCCCCAAATGCCACACCTTCGTAGAGAACAGGCTTCATCTTTCTACTAAATTCCCCTAGTACTACACACTTCTTCAAAGAAACCTTCCTCGACAATTCCCAGTAAAATGTTCTCCTCGTGTTCTTGCTTGGTTAGTACCCTCAAAATTCATAACCAACCAGAACATAGGAATGCAATCTGACTTGGAAACAGGGTCTTCACAGATGTAACCAAATGAGCTCCCCACAACCTACGTGAGGCATAGGACACACACCTGTAGTCCCAGCAACAAGGTGGGAGGCAGAGACAGGCAAATCTCTAGATTTACTGCCCAGCTAACAGCCTACCTAAAGTTCCAGGCCAAGTAGAGACCTTGTGTCAAGAACAAAAGGTGAAAGATACTTGAGGAACAGATTGCCCTTTGGCTTTCACATGTACACACATACATGCACGCACCTGCATACTCACAAACATACAAACATACGCACAAATTAATTTTTTTAAGAAGAGGAAAATCTGGATAAAGACACACAAAGATAACAACAGCTGATTACAGAGGTAGAGACTGAAGTGACTGACTCATCTATAGCATTGAAGAAAGCCATGGTATGCTGACAATCAATAGAAGGCTAAAAGAGCTATCAAAGGACTCTCTCCTCAGAGAGTGCACGGCCCTATGGCACCTTGAGTTTAGAATTCCAGCCTCTAGAATCGGAAGATAAAACATGTCTGTGACGTTAAACTATCCAGTTCATTATAACCTGTGCGGGCAGCACTAAGAGATGTAGACCTTACACGTCTTGGCCCCTTCCTATATTTTTCTTTGTTCTCTTTTCCCAGATCATAGTTGTAAATAATGCATGATGCAATGCTGCACACTAGTCTGGAATTTTAGTAGTGGTCCCCTTAAAAGAGGTTACCACAACCGCAAATTTCCTCAAATAGCAAGACATTTAAAGGGCAGAACATTTGAATGAGACTAGTACTAAAGTCAGAGTGCCTCAGTGGTCCATTAGATCAGCTCCTGAACGCTGGCCTTGGATACATGCCTCATGTAGCTAAAATTCCTTCTGGAGGGATATAAACAACAGCCCTTGGATCCAATGACCAACCGAGGTACAATTTCACTAAATGTAGTCTTGGAAACCAGTGAGTATATTGTGCTTACTTACAGAGCAATGGATGAGGGTTTATTTACAAGAGTGTGGGTGCTCCCTTCCTCCAAGGCCACACTGGGGAGTCTTCACTCAAGCATGGATGGCAGCTGCATAAAAAGTCAAGAGAGCCTCCCATGGGCTTCCTTAGCCTATATACATTTAGCCCCTTCCTAGACCACGTGCAACTAGGACTGACTGATTGGTTGGGAGGTGTGGCTGAACTCTTAGAAGAGGGTCTCGTGACTCTTCCTGCCCCTCCCTTCTTTGGGGTGAGTGACAGTCAACAAGTTTAGCTGTGATGATCCTGGGGAAGCAAGTGGGCACAACCAAGTTTGGGGAGATGGCCTCTGTCCATCATCTGTCTGTCAGAGGACAGTTCCATACAACACCCGAGAATTTTTTACAGTGTAAATGACTTTTTTATAACAAAGGACTGTCAACAAAAAGCACCAAAGCAGGAATCAGAAACACTTGTCGTGGTCCCCCTGGGTCCCCTGGGAACCTTACACAAGTCACTCCAATCTCCCCAAGTTCTCCATTCCTAAGTTATGAAGGAAAGTGACAGGATGAGGTAGGTTTCCTTTGGCTGCAATCTTCCGCGGCTTAGAGATTCTAATATGGTTCAATGTTTAAAAGTCAGTGCACATAGCTCACTCAGCCCTGATTTATAGGCCTTGGCATTTAATCAACAATGAACTGAAAATATTTCTTTTACATTGCATCTGTACTAACATGCACAGATTTTCTTGTTTGTCCTTAGTTGCTAGACAATAGAGTATAGCAGCTATATACACAGCCCTTATATTGTAATAGGTCTTATAAGCAATCTAGAGATGAGTTAAAGTATTCATGAGGATATGTTTGATAGATGCAAATACTATGCTACTTTATACAAGGAACTTTAGCACTCCTGGATCCTGAAATTAATCCCCACATATACTAAGGGACAAATGTTATTTAATCTAAACTACAAAAAGCCTTGGTCACTGCTAGTTTTCCTGCATGAACAGTAGTGAATTCTGTCAACAGAAAATACAATTCAACACTGTAGAGAGAGCAACAAAGGAGTCCCACCTGAAACTGCAGGGGCTTCTACTCAGGTGTGGCCAGATCCTTAATGTTCTTCCCAGAAAAGAATTTCAGAATGAGTTCAGTGAAGAAAGTCAGTGAGTTCATTGATTACAAAGAACCAGATGTACATGTAACCTTGGGATTTGAAACTATCTCACATGCAACTCAGCTTAGATTTTAGGGAGAGTATACACAGGTATATTTCTTTGAGCTATCCACAGAATTCTGCCCTTGAAGACGATTTTTTTTTTAAAGAACATTGTGCAGGTATAGGCGGGAGATGTATAGTATAGATGCAAATGCTAGTCACAAGAACATTTCCTGGTACACAGGTCACAAGAAGGTTGGACATAAGGCTTATCAGCCATTTTTAACAGTCTTGTTTGAGATGCCTCCTCAGAAAAAAGAAGGCAGTTTTTTTTGCAGGTGGCCTGATTAGTTATGCAGAAATGCCTGGGGTTCAGCTAAGAGACAGGAGTCAGAACCACAAGTGGGGCCTTTTCC
This sequence comes from Eospalax fontanierii, assembly GCA_035773235.1. NCBI lineage: Eukaryota > Metazoa > Chordata > Mammalia > Rodentia > Spalacidae > Eospalax > Eospalax fontanierii. The sequence continues at coordinate 51,409,961 of CM069542.1, read as the reverse complement.
TCCTCCTGTCCTCAGTGTTTCCTAATTAGCTATCCTACCTCAATTGTTCCTTGAGTGATTCTGATTCCTTCATCTCTTAAGGGTTGATGGCAGCTAAAGGTCAGTCTTCCAAAGTGTGTGCATGTTGAACAATGTCGCAGACCCTGTCTATCTGGGGATTTAAAGTCTCCACCTACCTGATCAAAGCAGGTGTGGGGAAGCATGAGACGGTCAGATCTTGGAGACTGAAAAGTCCTCATTCCATGGGAATCTGGAAGAAAGATGTCATTATTGGAGACATCAGATCATAAAACAACAAAGCATAGAGCAGATTGTTATGCCTAGTCTTAAAACCAACCAAAAACAGAAGAATCATTTTTTACCATGCAGTGCTTGAGAGCCATGATGTTAACAACTCATTAAAACTCAAGACCATCATAGTTCCAGTTTAACACACATCAAGTGTCTGCAGATATTCAGCAAGTAGATTATGAGAATTTTATCTAGCTGTATTTTTTTTTTTTTGAGACAAGGTCTCCAGTACCCCAGGCAGGTCTCTGACTTGCTACTTAGGCAAGAGGCTGACTCTGAGCTCCTAACCCACCTACTTCTACCTCCCTTGTTCTAGGATTACAGGTGTGAGCCTGCAGTTAGTAGAGACTAACTTCCAAGCACATTCTGTGGCTCAACCTCCACAACTCCCTCTAATTCAATCAGTAATCATAGATACAGGAAGGAAATTTTTAGGCTTGGGATGATTATAGAGAGATCACCCCTCTGATAGGACAGCTTAGTTATGGCTCCCTTTTGGGAGGAACAAAGAAGTTAGTTATTTTCACAGTATGGAAAGTTTACCTGACAATTAGGTGAACGCCAGCTTCTGACTGTAACACAACATTACCACTAAAGGAAATTGATTGATCTCTAATTGATTGACTAATGAGACCTGGAATTAGATGGGATGCTACCAGTGGCACCAAGTAGCTTTGAGAAGCAACCTCTGTTCATGGATGGGTATCTCCAGATGGATGGACTAGATGATATAAATTAGGACACTCTTGGGTATGAGGACATTGGATAAAGAATATAAATCCTGCAAATCATCCCACTTTACAGCATCACCAAAGATCTCCTTTTCACTGGTATGATCATCTAGCTTCTGACTTTATTCTTCAAACACAATTAATAGCTATTTTATAGCATATAGGACCACTGACTAATGATCAAGTCCAAGGGATCTCACACCTAAACTCAAAAGTTAAGATAATGATGACAGCTGTCCTTCAAAACTGATGAGCCTTAAAATTTTGACAGCAGCCCAGGGGGAACTTGTGCCTTCTTTAACAAGGAATGCTGTATATACTACACCCTACAATTCAGCCAATGTGACCTCAGTTCTTCATGACTTACCCAAATTAAAGCTCTGACAAACTCAGCTTTGAGTTTCAATGATTGGTAATATTGTGTCTCTCTGGTGTCACAGGGTGAAAAAAAGGTTCTATGTTTAGTGTTGACTTGAAGACTAAGCATAATGTTCTGTTCTATGCTTTGTTGTCTATGTGGTCTGATATCTCTGATAACGATATATGTTTTTCCAGGTTCCCATAAAATTTCCTCCAGTCTCTAAGCTCTGGCCTTCTCATGTCTCCCTTGGACCACACAGGCTAAGACGTTCTAGCCCTGAAGTTGGAAAAATATCTCAGTTGGAAAACTGCTTCCTGTGCAAACATGAAGAACTGAATTTGATTCTCAGAAGCTTGTTAAAAAAAAAAAAGCTGGGTGTGGTTGTGTACACTTGTAATTCTAGAGTTAGGCAGGCAGAGACCAGTGGACCCCTGGGGCTTACTGGACAGAGTAGCCAAATTGGTGAATGACCCTTTCTCAAAAATAAATACATTTAGCTGTGTATGGTGGTACACACCTTTAATCCCAGCAGTAAGGAGGCAAAGGCAGGCAGATCTGTATGAGTTCAAGACCAGCCTGGTCTACATATCAAGTTCCAGGCCAGCTGGGGCTACAGGGAGACCCTGTCCCAAATTAGTTAATTGAAAGAATAAGGTGGATAGCATCCTGAGGAACAACACCCAAGGTTGACTTCTAGCCTCCACATGCATGTTGGCACACATGTATGTATACCTATATGCACGGGTAAGCACACACAGACTTTCAATCCCTGGATAGGCAGGGTCTGTTTCTGTCCCGTGTATAGACGCTTTAGCCATGGTCAGCTCACAAGATTAAGAGATCAAAGTCTCAAGGGAGGAAATTGAGGGAGGATGGCTAGTTAGAAAATGAAGGGGACATGAGGCTGGAAAGGGCCCCTCACTCACCCAGTTCTGATTTCTGTCACTACCAAACTGAACCCCAGGAATTACTTCATAATTCATAAGGCCACTTGCAAAAGAACTGCCCTCCTTTTTCTGAGAAGCATCATGAACAAGATTGCTTAATACAGCTAATATGCCTTATGTCCAACCTTCTTGTGACCTGTGTACAAATAAGGGTCCTTGTGACCAGCATTTTCATCTGTACTAGCTCTCCCGCAAGCCCACACAAGGTACTTTTAAAAAGTCTGTCTCCAAGGGCAGAATTCTGTGAATAACACAAAGAAATACACCCGCACATTCTTTCCCTGATATCTAAACTGAGCAGCAGTGAGGTCGTTTCAGATCCCTGAGATCACAGGTACAACTTGTTCTGCTTCATCAATAAACTCCTTCTTCACTGACTCATTCTGAAATTCTTTTCCATGAAGGACATTAAGGATCCAGTCACACCTTAGTAGAAAGAAAGTCCCTCGGGCTCTAATCCAGATTGCTCTGGATACTCTGCCTGCAATATTGAATTGAATTTCTTATTGAATTGAATTTCACGTCCAGTTGTGTAACATCGAACTTGAAAAGGCAGGTGACCCAAGTTGGGGCTAGATCAAGGATTCTGTCTTTATTTTTTGTTCTTTTGATACAAGGACTGTCTATAGCACCAGCTGGCCTGGAAATGGTTGGCTTTGATCCCACAGACATCTGCCTGTCTCTGCCTCCGGAGTGCTGGAATTAAAGGTATGTACCACCATACCTGATTCTGTCTTTAAAAAGAGAATTGCCAGCTCTTTCCCAGCATACATTACCTGATAAACAGAATGTAGTAGACCTTCATGGCGCTCTAAGTTTAAAAAAACTTTTTCTAGTGTTTACCCTGGTTGGTCACTGTCTGTGTGGTCTAAATCAGTATATTCCCAAGGTCTTCCGCCCCCTAAAGCACAAAGCTCTGTGTCCTCAAGACTGGACAGCAAAGGGCCTTGGCCATCAGCCAGACCTGTGCTTTTCACCTTAGTGATCCTCCTCATTACCATTGTACTGGATGGGGAATAGGGATGGCAATGTCAGCTGACTATTGAGTCTAGTACAAGCCTTCATCTTCCTGTCTGTGAAGTAGGGACAGTCACTGACAAACCTGAAAAATGTCTAGAGCTGGGCAGAAGAGAATGCTGGGCGGGTAAAAGCGCCTGTCATGCAAGCCTGAAGGCCTGAGTTCAATTTCTGGAGCCCATGGGGGAAGGAGAGAACAGACTCCTGAAAGTTATCCAGTTATCCTTGATTTCAACACACTCGTGCCCACTCCTACACAGCGCCCCCCCACACACGTACACATATATACGTGTATTCACAAATACACACATACACAAACACACACACACACACACACAAACACACACACACGAACCGAATGAATGAGTGTATACATAGGAAAAAAATGTCCAGGGTTGAGCAACGGTGCCGTGGTCTTGCGAAGGAAAGATAAACCTCAAGTCTCGTATCATTGAGAGTTGGGGACATTCAGCCCGGTGAGGGGGAACCTGCCAGACCACGCCTTGCACCCGGGAAGTCCAGCCCACAGGACCTGCACCCGGGAAGCCCAGCCCACAGGACGGCCCAACGCCGGGTGCCAATCACCCGGCAGGCCCCGCCCCGCGCAGGCCCCGCCCCGCGCAGGCACGTTACCCTCCCGGGCGCGCGCAGGCGGCCGGAGCGTGCGCGCTCTGGCGCGGGCTGTGACGCGACGCCGGCGGCGGGAGCGCGCGCGGTGAGGCTCCCGGAAAGGAGCGGAGCGGCCAGGAAGCCGGCGGCCGGGATGCTGCGCGCTCGGGGCCGCCCGCTCCCGGGAGCCGCGGCCGGCCGAGCAGGTGAGGCCCGCGTCCGAGGCGGCAGGGCGAAGGAAGGCCGTGGGCCCGCTCCGGCCCCGCTGCCCGGCTCCGCTGCTATCCCCGCGGCCACATCCGGGCGCCACGCCGCAGCCCGTGACCCCGGTGACAGGTGCTCGTCCCCGGCGGCCAGGCTGGAACTCCTGACCGCCCTGAGCCCCTTGCATGTGTATCCCAGGGAAGAAGGGATGTCGCCCCCGGACCCTGTGGCTCCCCGCCTGCCCCACCAAACCGTGACACGGGACATGTATAGCATCACGTTTTGCTTTGCTCCGCTTTTAGGAAGTTTCGTGTTAGATTGCCTCTTGGAAAAAAATAGAGCTCATCTGGCCTTAAAGTCATGGTGCACAGTAGTGTTTCTCAGCGTGAGTTATGCATAGACTCCTTTGAAAGGGACATCTGTCGCATTCTCTAGAATATGCCCCAGAACCTGCAGGACGCCCCAGACCCCCAGCCAGGTGAGCACAGGTGCCGAGAACACATGTCACCGGGAGACAAGAGGGATGCTTTATAATTCAGGACTTGCGTGCTATGGGGAAAACTAGAGGTTACCAAAGAATCCAAAATTAGACACTCAGTTCCAGCTAATGTTATGTTGCAGTCTTTATTGTATTCTGCTTTTGTGAAGAAAGTACCTCATTTTCTTGCCTGAGAGAAACCTAAGTTCATATTCCTTGTGTTATGTTTGATATATCTTGTCTTTTCTATGAGGTTTGCCAATCCTAGTTGGCACATTTGCAAAATTATGCTCATTTGTAGGAGTTTATTTTTCTGCTTACGTTAATACTGATTTACCACTTACTTTTAAATTTTTATTTCATTATTGTTGTATATGCATGTGAGTGGATGATGTGTGTTCTTGTGGGAGCATGCATATGCCATGTCCAGTGGTTAGAGGACAGCTTTATGGAATCCATTATCTTCAGATTTGCACAGCAAGTGCCTTTACCCACCGAGCCATCTTACTGGCACCCAACACCTGTTTTTGTTGCTTATTGAATCCATGGCTCACATTTTCTTAGCCCTATCAGGAAATGTAGGATCTCAGACTTTAAGAAGAGATCAAAATGAAAATTGACCTAAGGATTTGTTTTCTTTACGTATTTACTCAATCATGCTTATTTAAAGTAGGCTACACAAGGTTGGAGAGATGGCTCAACAGTTAAGAGCACTGACTGCTCTTGCAGAGGATCCGGGTTCAGTTCCCAGCACCCACACAGTGGCTAACAGCAGTCCATAACTCCAGTTCCAGGGGATCCAATATCTGATCTCTCTTCAGGCATTGCATACACATGGTACACAAACAAACATGCAGGCAAAGCACTCATACATGTCAAATAGGCTACACAGGAATTATGGGAAGGTTCAGTGTGAAATAGCATTAGGAAGTATAACAGGTTAAATCTTAATTAAAAATAGATTGCCTGTGGCCTTATATAATATTGCAACAGGATATTAGGAGAAAGTAACATTATTAAAAGCCAGAAGCCAGCCTAAGAAGAGTTTGTGTGGTAGAGACCCACCTTTCCAGAGCAAAGAGATGCTACTTGAGAGTGAGGAGAGAAAAGGTTGTTGAGGTAGGATGGGAACAGTTGATGGATTAAGGGTTTCAGGTGCTACACAAAGACGTTGGTGTTGATCTAACGCACTCAGAAGGTTTTTCTTTGGTTGCATTTTGAAGGCAATGCTTTTCACAGAATGTTTACAATGAAGACAGCGATGTCTGTCTTGAAGTCAGCTGTCTACCATGGTCTCAGAGTGCTTGAGGAAGTGACAGGACCATGGGACTGGGGAGATGGCTCAGTTGGTGGTCCTAAGTTGGGATCTCAGCACTGGCGGGTAATGGGGAGCCAATGGATTCTTGGCACTTACTGGCCAGCCAGCTTAGCTAGTTGGAGAGAGAGAGAGAACCTATCTCAGAATATAATGTGGAGAACAATTGAAAAAGACAACTGAGATTGACCTCTGGCCTTTGCAAATTCATTCACACACGTGCACCTGCACACGTGTGCGCGCACACACACACAAGAATTAACAGGACTTAATGAATGCTTGAATGTTGATAACAGAAGTGAAAATCAAAGCTGGGGACCTGGTAACCGTGCTGGTGGTAGGTGATAACCCTCCATCACCCAGAGAATTTGGAACTTGTTACTGTTTGTCAGGACTTGGCCCAGACTTGGCTTGCCTGAGTTGAAGGAGACAGAGCTTAATAACTCAAGATATGGAATTAGAGCTTAAAGTTGTTTTGGGGGAGATTACAAAGCTGGTGCAAAAAATAAAGTATGATCAGAAACCGGCTATTCAAGATGCAATCAAATGTTACCAGTGTTTACTATTCAAGACAGAGATAGGAAGAGATTGACCAGGACCTATAAAAATAAATTTTAAATTTTATGTAAATATTGAAAAGCAAAATAATAAATTTAAAAAAATTTTTAAAAGGGGACTGGAGAAGTGGCTCAGCACTGGCTGTTCTTGCAGAGGACCAGGGTTTCATTCCCAGCACCCACAGGGCAGCTAACAGTCATCCATGACTCCAGTTTCAGGAGATTCAACACCCTCTTCTGACCTCTGTGGGCATTGCATGACATGGGTGCACTTACGTACATGCAGGCAAAACACTCATATACATAAAATAAAAATAATGAAATATTTTAAATATTGAAAAGCTCCAGATTGTGACTGCCGCTCTGTGCACTGCCCTGCGTGCACTGCCCTGCGCGCACGCTCATCTCCCACGCCTGAGTCACAGCACCATGCAGCAGCAGCCCTCCCCTCGGGTATTCCTGCAGGCTCTCGCAGTGCCTGCAAAGGCCCAGGGTCCTCCTCTAATCCTTCAGTATTTCAGTGATTCTTTTCGGAAGCACTCTTCTGGTCATCTTCAGGTTTCTGACTTGGAGGTTGACCCCCCCAGAGTCTAACCAGCATCTGGATGTACTCAGGAGTGGTGATTGCCTTGAGAAGTGCTTCAGAGATTAGCAGTTTACTACTTCTCTGTAGGACATTGCCACAGAGAATTTTAATTAGGGGGTTAGCCCACCCCAAATGTATGGTACCACCCTGTAAACTGGGAACCTGACTAGAATAAAAGGGGGGAAGGAAAAGGCCGCTGCTGGCACTAGCCTAGCAGTCTCTTTCCCTGCTTCCTCTTTCTGCTTCCTGGCCACCATGATGTGTGCTTCTGTGCTCAGCCTCGCCTTCTGAAATCATGAGCTCCCTGGAACAATTTCTCCCAGGTGCTTATTACAGGGATGAAAAGTCTGACTAACTCAAGTCCCTGCATCTGTATTTTCAAGAAGCTGTGAGGTTGATTTGTATTGTCTTCACTGTCACTGAGAGACTCATTCAGAACAGTCCCATGATCAGATGGGCATTATGTGCTTAAAGGATGTTCAGCTAAGGAAAAGCCCAATAGCTGATCAATAATGTTCTTGCAACTCTCTGGTAATAGGTCTGATACAATTTAGAACTTGTTACCCAGCATTTCCCGGCCAAAGATCTCGTGCCAAGATTCTAGGGTGCAAAAGCAATTGGAGTTTATATTTTAAGATCAAATTACCATATTGTTGACTTCCAGGCAATAAGCCAAGCATTTGTTCTAAATCAAAGTAATTACTAATGTAATTTATGAACTGTCCTTTTCGTTCTGTCTTTAAACACATTTTTTTAAACTACAATCTCTATCCTTTATATCAGAGTCCTCACATATCTCAAAAAGAAAGTTCTGGGACTGGAAAGAAAGCTCAGTGGCTAAGAGTACTTGCTGCTCTTGCAGAAGACTGGCGTTTGGTTCCCAGCACCCGCCTGTAGCTCCAGTTCTAGGGAATCCAATGCCCTCCTCTGGCCTCCTTGGGCACCTGCACATACATGGCATGCATATACTCAGATAAAAATATACACACACATATAAATAAAAATAAATCTTAATAAAAAAGAAAGTCCAGAGGCAAACACGAGATGCCATAAAGCTTATGATGTATCCTGTGACTGTTGGTATTTTATGAAAACACATTAGCCTCAGCCATCAGGCTTGACAGCAAGCACCCTTATCTATGGAGCCATCTCACCAGCCCATGCTTTTAGATGAACTTTTTTTTTTTTGAGACAGGGACTCCCGGTAGCCCAGCTAATCTGGAACTCTCAGTGTAGTCTAGGTTGGTCTCAAACTCACAGAGATTTGCCTGCCTCTGTGTTCTGCCCAGCCTCGTGTGTGTGAACTTTTAAGTTCCAAATGTTTGTCCTGAATTTGGGGTGCATAGCACATTATGGGCATTATATTAAAATCTGAGCTAAGGTGATTTTCTCCTTTGTCAGGCAGTCATTATTAATACATGCTATTCTTGTGTGTGTGTGTGTGTGTGTGTGTGTGTGTATGTGTGTGTGTGTGTGTGTGTTTTCTCTCCTTAGTGGGTTATAAATTCTTTTTAATTATTTGTTTTTATTTTGTATGTATGCATGTCTTGTCTGCTTGTATGTAAGTGCAGTTTCCTGGAGGCCAGAAGAGGGCGTCAGCTCCCCTGGAACTGGAGTTATGGACAATTGTTAGCCACCATGTGGGTCCTGGGAACTGAACCCTGGTCTCCTACAAGAGCAGCCAGTGCTCTTAACTGCTGAACAATCTCTGCAGCCTCTGGGTTATAAATTCTTAAAAGCTGGTTTATAGCTGATTCATCTTTATGGCTCCCATTTCTAGCTGTTATGAACTGAGCTGGTTGTTCATCACCTGTGTAGCAGGCACTGGCCCCTGGGGTCCCTGCCCTGTGAGGGGCTGTGCCAGGAGGAAGTCAACTGCAAGTGTAGGGCCAGAGCCCTTGCTGTGGTAAGCAAAGCCCATAGGGACTTAAGGATTAGGGACTCTTACAGAGGTACTGTGCTCCCTTTGTGTCCTGAGGAGTGCAGGAATGCCAACTGAGAGCCCCCCAGAGAGGGAGATCTCCTTGATGCTAAGGAATACAGGTACTTTGAAGATCTGCAGCTTGCATTGTGCCTCAGGAGTTTGGTGTCCTTGTAAAGTTATGTTGGGGTGAGACTGGGAGGATAGGCAAGGCTTGATGAGTGGTGTTCTCCACTTACACGCTTGCATTGGCTAATGCAAGGACCCCAGCCATATCCCTGTTGAGTCCTGAAATGAGGCTGGTGAAATGAAGAACTCAAGCATCTTACGTTTAAATTTTTAATTCTTATATTATCATTGTCATTGCTATTTACTCTGTGGGGATAAATGTAGGGCCTCACTCGTGCTGGGCAAGCACTACAGCTGTACTGTATCTTCACCTTACTTTTAAAAGTTTTGAACGAAGGTTGCTGACTTCCCCAGGCTACCCTTGAATTCTTACTCTATGCCCAGGTAGGCCTTGAACTTGGAATCCTCTTGCCTCAGCCTCCTGAGTAGCTGGAATTAAAGGCCTGTGCCACCACCCCTGGCTGAAATGTTTTAATTTCTTTAAGTAGCTGCATATACAAGGCCATGGCTGCTCAGTCCTCAGGCCCTCTTCCACACCTGAGGACTTATGACTTTTTCTCTCAAAAGGAGAGAAAAGTTGGGGTGGGAGGTAGGTGCAGGTTGCTCTTTGTGTTAAAAAGATCAGGCTAATTAGACATTCTTAACCATTTTCTACCCAAGACTTCAGACCTTGGCACCTTGCCAGACCCTTTCCTAGAGTCTCTGATGGTGCGAAAGCAGCAGCCAACTCAAGTCTGGCCCCTTGCAGCCCACATTCTGAAGGAAGAGACACCACAGTGCGACATGTTAGAGGATAGGAGTGACATGTGGGCACACAGCTGAATCCCAGCTCCACCTTTCTTTGCTTTGTGACTTAGACGAGTTCCTCAACCTCTCTGCCTTGTCTGTATCATAACACAGTAGCAGTCCCTGTCAGCAGGACTAAGTAAGGCATTTGGGGCAGGGCCTGATGTATACTCAGGATTAAAGTAGGCATTTAATAAAGAAGTAAATGCTTAGGAGAAGTAAATCAAGCAAGGGAGCTGGATGGAAGTTACTGTGTGCACTTCCTGACCTCTGAGAGGGTGAGAACCTGAGGGAGGTAAAGAGGTGAGCCCTATGGATTGCTCCCAAGCAGAGGATTGTTCCCAAGCCGAGGGAGCCTGACATTCTAGAAGCCTGCAAGAGCTGCCAGTGCAGCCGGAACGCTGTGAAAAGAGGAGAGCAGAGGATGAGGTCAGAGCAGAGCTGGTGACCAGAGCCTGCAGGACTGGAGGGCACAGGAAAGCCTTGGGCATTTTCATGGAGCATTTACAGCCACAAGAGTTTTTGAGTCTTTGCATAATGTGGTCAGAGTTAGAGTTTTCACACTGGGCATTAGCCTCAGAGGAAGGATCTCTGCTGTGGAGTTGGGGAAGCCTTGAAGAGTCCTTGGGTGGGACTGCAGGGAGGGGCAAAGCAGATAAGAGGGAAGAACCTAGCCTGGGTAGGTAATAAAGAAATGGAAAAATTCTGAGAAGTTAGGTAGGGAAGCTGGGGATTTGAGCAGCTTGACAGAATGAGGTCTGGACTGGAGGAGTGGTCAGTGCAGTTTTAAAAATGCATTTTGTGGTGTGTGCAACATTCAGATGGCTATTCAAAGAGTTGAAGGTAGGTTCCCATAGCTCAGCAGGGGTGCACAAACAGGCTATCTGATAAATGCTGCAGTCATGAGGTAGAGCAGGAGTGATTAAGCGAGGAGGGAATGGAGTCCAGGCAGAACCTTGGGGACCTGAAGAGAAGACAGCTTAAGGACGGAGCCAAGGATCCCGAGCAGGATTCCAGAGCTGAGAAGCATACTAGGCCTTGGAAGTCTTGAGAGGCTTCAGGAGGCAAAGACAGAGAGAGCTTCAAAGTCACCCTTAGGCCCAACTGCTTGGACGGAGGCTCTGGCTGTGTGATATGAGGGGTGGTCTGGAGGAAGAAAGTGAATGGTGGCAGGAGCAGAACTGTCCAGGGGCAGAGCACCTTGTACAGCACCTTGAATAAAGGTGAAGTCCCGTACTCATGCATAAGAACACCTTCTTACTGAGTCAGTGCAACTTGCTTCCCACCTCCCCACAGCTTAAAATTTCAGGGCCATAAGTATTTAAGACCTCTTTGATGTCCTGAAACTTTTGAGTTGCGTTGATGCTTAGAGTAGTAACTAGCGCTGCACTCTGCATCTGTTGATTGAGGCCTACATCTCTGACAGCAGGAAATTGACGTCCAGATGTGCTGCTCAAATCCCATAGTCTCCACATAGGGATCACAGGTCAGATGATGTGTGGCTGAATGTTAACATGTACTTGGTAAGACATAGACATTTTGTTGTTGTTGTTGTTGATGTTCTGTTACTGATTTTTCTCACTCTGGAACAGAACTCTGACTCCATGAAGACCCCAGCCCTGGTTCTATCATTGTGGATGACAAGCACTGACTCCCACAACATTACCTAGTTGCTGGCCTTTCAGTATGGGGAGGTGAGTGATGGGCTTCATTGCTCGTCTTCTAAAAGCTGAAATTTTAATGCTGAAAAACAGTGAGTCTTAAGTCAGGGTGGGAGGCGAACCAGATCCCAATAGAGAAGTGTTTGAAGCTGTTACATGAGCTAGTCTCACCCTTAGTCCTCCAGGGCCCAGTGACGCTCCTGTCACAGGAAGAAAGGGCCAGGTGAGTTTACAGAGATTGTGAAAAGCAGTCTAGCCCAGCATAGCACTGTGGAACCCCTGAGGTATAGAGGAGAGGGATACAGGACATGGAGAGTCCTTGGAACCTCCATGGACAAGAGAAACTGCAAGGGGGTGTTTCCTGTGGGGTGGCAGCCTGTCTCCCTTCAAAGAGGGGTTTTAGTCTGTGAAGCATTCTTCAAAGCAGAGAATAGAAACCGTGAAGTAGTAAAACCACCTTCAAAAGGCAGTGCCTGCTAATGGGTCTAGAATGCATCTCTTTCTTGACATAAATTAAGAAGAAAGGCTGCCCCTTTATTTGTAAAAAAAATCTCAGGGGACTCTTTGTAAAAACACAGAACATACCAGGATTGCTTTACTGACTTCATTATGAGGATATTGTTTAAAAGATACTATTTTCTCCCATTACTAGGTCATCTGGGAGAACTTTGCCTGAGAATTGAATTAGGAAAATCTTACTTCTAAGATGCTTCTACACATTAATATATGTTTTGTTCACATTTACGGGCCTAGCTTACAACACATATTTCTGTATCCTCAACTTACCTTTGGTTTCATCATCCTTAAACTGAATTTCATGATAGATATATATGTTTATCTGACTGAATTTATGAAACCCAGTTTCTTTTGGGAACAATGCAGGGTATTTGTATACAAACATACCCCCCCGGGGGGGGGGCCTAAATCCCTATTGCACTAATGTGTTCCGTAGCAAACTAGCAGCCTAGAGTGTGCTTACAGTACAGACCCCACCAGACAAGGCAGAAGGCAGAGCTCAGGCTAAACATCTTCCCATAGGGTCAAGAGGGTGAGGCCAGGTCTCGTAGGGTCACATTGCTTGAAAATCTGTTTGTTTGGAATTTCAGGATCGGCATTTCCTGTCTTCTTCCTGCTTCTTGGCATTTCAGCATCTCCCCGGTGGGCTGTCCTCGCATGCTGAACACCAGTTTGCGCCAAATCATTGTCATTAGCATCCTGGCTGCCGCAGTCTCAATTTTATACTTTTCTGTTGTCATAATCCGAAACAAGTACGGGCGGCTGTCCAGAGACAGGAAGTTTCAAAGGTAAGGATCAAGAGTTTTGTGTTCTAGAAGAAGCGTCCTACCTTCTAGCTGACTTTATTCAAGCTGGTGTAGCAACACCGGGTAGATTATAAACAGCATGGGTTTATTTCTCTGCAAGGCACCAGCAGAGTGTATGTGAGGGCTGTGCCCTGGTTCATGTTTGGCCCTCAGAAGGGAAGGGATTGGGGAATGCTGAGGTCTCCTTCCTCATGATCTCATCACCTCACAGAAGACAGCATTGCATTGTGGTTAGATTCTCAGCAAAGGAATGCCAGAGGGACAGGAACCAGCCAACCTTGGCACTGTCATTGTATGGCTAGATTGGAATGTAAGGAGCATGTGGCTGTAGGAACTGGATGCTGTGCTAACTGCCATGTGAATTCATTAGACTGTATGGAAGTGACTGACACCTGGACACACATTCCATGTCACAACAGGCCCTGGGATAATCGCAGGAGCAGGAGCACCTCCTGTCTGATACTTTAAGCGAGCTTCTGAGCTAGTATTTGTACTTTGGCTATAGTTTGCTCTGTGGAACCTGTGCGAGTATGTCAGAGATTGGTGAGCCTGTCCCTGAATTAGACACTCCTGGTCAGCACCATTTTCTCTGACTTCCTTTGACTCATCATCTGCCCATGGAGGGAACACGAGAGAGCATGGCAGGGTGTCGAGATCACTGACATGGTGTTTCTGTACTGCCCACTCTCTCTTTAGAGACAATAGTCTACCTAACAACACGCATGTGTTTCTGATCAAGGTACCTGGCCAGAGTCACAGACGTTGAGGCCACAGACACCAACAACCCCAACGTGAACTATGGCATTGTGGTGGACTGTGGTAGCAGCGGCTCGCGGATATTTGTGTATTGCTGGCCTAGGCACAATGGCAATCCTCATGACCTGCTGGATATCAGACAGATGAGAGACAAAAACCGAAAGCCAGTGGTGATGAAGATTAAACCTGGTATGGCGATGAGAACGGCTGAGGGCTGGGCACCAGGTTCTGGGCTCTGTGCTGTCATCCCCTCCCTCTCTCTCCTCCTTCCTTGCTTTGTTCCTCTTTCCTCTTCTGCCCACTTAGTATACATGACCAGTACCCTGGTCAAACATGCAGAGCCTATGTTCTTTTGTTACTTCACTCATGTGTTTGCTAGTTGGCATTGGTGTGGAGAGTTGTCTGTGGTTTTTCTTCTTACTTGGTAGCCTTTCCTTAAAGACAGACATTTTCAGATAACTCGTGAAAATCTGTATTTTAAATATTGGCATATTATTTGTTTAAATATTGGTGTATATTTGTGTTTTTAATTGCTACCCAGATATCTACCTTATTTCATCCTTTCCTTCTCCATCTTCTTTCTCTTCTCTCTCTTCCTCTCCTTCCCTCCCCACCCCCTTTCTCCTTACTCTCTTTCTTTTTCAGAATGGTATTGAACCTAGGAGTCTGAATATGGTTGGTCAGTACTCTACCACCAAGCTATATCCCTAGCACTCTTGACTTTTATTTTGAGACGGCATTTCACTAAATTGTTCAAATCCTCCTGCCTCAGGCCACTAGGTTCCACTTGCCTAGATATGTTTCTGATGTTCTAGATTATTTATGAGGCTAATCTTAGGACTTAAAAAGAACTAATATAATTACATTCATGTTTTAAAAGATGCAATTATCTCCAGACTAGTGTGAAAATTGAGTGTTGGCTTCCTCATTAGATAATTTAAACAGCAGTCTCGACCTTCTCAGGTCTCTGCCATTCCCACGGGCTGTCCCCTGTCAGAGCACTGACAATGGAAGCTCTCAGCACCAGTTTAGCTTTTTAATTTTTACTTTTAATTGTGTGTGTGTGTGTGAATACAGGTGCCTACAGAGGCCAGAAGAAGGAATCTGATCCCCTGGAGCTGGAGCTACAGGAGATTGTGCACTGTGAGACATAGGTTCTGGGACCTGAACTCAGGTCCTTTGTAAGAGCACTATGTGCTCTTAACCATGGAGTCATCTCTCCACCCCCTCAGGAGCATTTGATATTGAGCTTTCAATGTCTCAGTAGTTAATAAGCTCTGATTTTTTCGCCATGGGCTATAGACCTTAACAAAAATACAGAGCTTTTATTTCATCTTACCAGTGTGTTAACTGGTAAAATAATAAATCCAAACTATCAAGAATTTT
Organism: Eospalax fontanierii; assembly: GCA_035773235.1. Taxonomy (NCBI): domain Eukaryota; kingdom Metazoa; phylum Chordata; class Mammalia; order Rodentia; family Spalacidae; genus Eospalax; species Eospalax fontanierii. The sequence goes on along the minus strand of CM069542.1, from coordinate 51,394,904 downwards.
TTTTTATTGGAGACACTAAGAAAATGATAAATGTTCATGGAGACAGAAATGCTGGCTGCTCCCTTTGATTATGTCACAATGTGCGCACATACTTATATAACCTAGACCCCATAAATACAGATTACTACATGTTACTACATAAATAGAATGTTGATAAATAATAATCGATCTAGCTTAATATCCTCCATCTGAGAAATATAAATATCGGTCAATTTCCATGAGCAAAGACTAGTTCTAAGGTTTAATGATGACCTTTAATTTTTACTTTTCTGTTGTCCTATCCCTTGAAACTATGTGTATGCCTAATCTGGAAACATCTTCAGGATTAAAATAATACCAACCTTAGAAAAGAATTCATCAGGAGATTCAACTAAAACTCCACAAAGCATTTTGCCTTTCACTGAACTTTGCATGCCAGGTTCCATCAGTGACTAAACCCTTCTGGAATGAGGTGAAAACTCATGTCTTCTGGAAATAGGGAAGCTGCACCATCAAGCATGTATGCTAGAATACAGAAAACAGGCTTATGGCTCTCCCTCCCCAGGGCAGAAACCAGTGTGTCTTCTGGCACTGCTCCACCTGAAGCATGGCCTTCCAGGTTTAGATAAGCAAGGCTTGGGCATCTTTTCAGTAGACCCTGGTTGGTGTAGGCTTTGGTTTCCATTAAGGTAGCACTGTGTGTTGTGTTCAGAGACTCACCTTTTAGTCCAGTTCATAGGGATTGCTTTCACACATCACTTCATAGTGGTCACAGCTTCCTAATGCCTGAAATAAGGAGCTACGGCTTCTCACCTGTCTCCACAGTGTAGGCTCAGCGACAGCTGGAAGCATTCACTTACTGTCTAACAGCTGTTCCCTGAGCACCTCCACTTGCCAGGTGCTTTGTTAAGTGCTGGGAACGTGAACTGAACAGGGGTACACTTGACCAACTATAATGAGACAGTTGAGTAGGTAGTCCCAGAGGGTGGGCCTAGACTGTAAGGAGAGCTCAGTTCTCCTGGGGTTCAGAGTGGGAAGGCTTCTACGGAGGAAGGAGCTGGATACACATGCAGAAGTTGACCAGGTGAAGGAAAGAGGGGAAGAGAAGGTGAGGATTCAGAAGCCCTAAGGCCAGAGCAGAGCACACTGCAGAAATGCTAGTTCTGGGCCGCGAGGTGAGGGGAAGGAACTCGGAGAAGGTAGGAGTGGGACCGTGTGGGCTTCTCCAGCTCTGAACTGTGTCTGCTTGGGTAGAGGACCCAGATAGGGTTTGAGCTGGGAAAAAGCGTCTTTGGGGAGGGAATAGTGAGGAGACTGGAGGATAGGGTGTGTTGCACCCACCAGCAGAGGGCGGTGGTGTTCAAAGAGACCAGGAGAGGTGAAGCAGAATGAAAGAGACCAAAGAAGCTTAGTCTGTAAGAAGAGGAAGGCCTCGGGAGAGGGACTTTGCCCCAGGTACAGGCATGGGGACCGAGCAGGATAACAGGCAGCAGACACAGGTCTGCTGTGCAAGTTGAGATCAGACCTGGATGTGTTGTGTTCAGGGTGTCTCTGAGGACCAACAGCAGCCATGGGTAAAAGACTGGGAAGGAGCACTGGGGGCCTTTGGCGACTGTTGCAGGGCATGAGCTTGCTTGGAGGGAGCGTTTGAAGAGCAGAAATGAACTCTAGGGGAGGAGTGGGTTTGGGGGTACCATAGGTTTCAGTCAGGTCTGTGTCCTCTGGTGGCAGAAAAGAAGAGAGCATATGACAGAACCCTTCACGGCACAGCAGGGTCTGTGGAAATAGAGAGACGGGAGACAGGACTCTATAGACCAAATTTCTCCCAGATGGAGCACATGGACAAAGTACCGTTGACTCCGATGCGCCCTGCTAAGGGAGTGTCCTGTTTCTGCAGGCATCTCAGAGTTTGCTACCTCTCCAGAAAAAGTCAGCGACTACATTTCTCCACTTCTGAGCTTCGCTGCAGAGCATGTGCCACGGGCAAAACACATAGAGACCCCCCTCTACATTCTCTGCACAGCTGGAATGAGAGTCCTTCCGGAAAGGTGATCCCCGCAACAGGGAGAGTGGCCCTTGGGAGGGGTGGCTGTCCCCTCCCCCCCCATCATCAAAAGCATAGCATTAAAAATTCCTTCCTCAAGTCTCGGCTAGTCCCAGGACTATTGTCTTAGGCAGAACCCACCAAATGGCTTTTAACTTACTTGTGACTATAAACAATAACGTTCCCTTTTTGCATGGTGGGAAACAGGGTCTCCTGTGACTCACATTGACTTCAACTTGACATGTAGCTGACTTTGCCTTGAATGTCTGCTCTTTCTACCTCTACCTTTGAGTGCTGGGGTTCTGGGCCTACCCCACCATGCCAGGTTTATGTAGTGTTGGGAATGGAACCTCAGGGCTTTGTGCATGCTAGACAAGCTCTCTACCAACTGAGCCCCACCCCCAGATCCCATAGGAATTGCATAACTCACATCATTGCTCATTTTGGAAAACATTCCTAATACAAGCGATTGTTTTTTATTTATTTTTATTTTATGTTTGTGAGTGTTTTGCCTGCATGTATGTAAGTGTATTATGTATGTGCAATGCGTGAGGAAGTCAGAAGGCATCAGATTCCCTGGAACTAGAATTAAGGATGGTTGTTAGGTACTGTGTGGGTGCTGGGAACTGAACCCAGGTCCTCTGCAAGAGCAGCCAGTGTTCTTAACTGCTGAGCATCTCTCCATCCCCAGAAACAGCCTTTTCAGTGCATCACTTTGGTTTTAAATTTACTATTTCATATAAGATATAACAAAACTATGGGGCTTTTGGTTTTGTTTTTCTTTTCAAAACCCCAAAATTGAGAATGTAATTCTGACATATAAATTTGAGAGTTGCCTTACAGCCAGCAGAAAGCCATTCTGGAAGACCTCCTGACTGACATCCCCCTACACTTTGACTTCCTGTTTTCTGACTCCCATGCCGAAGTCATTTCAGGGAAACAAGAAGGTTGGTATCTTGACCTTTGGTTTAGAATGTTAGAAGCGATTCCTTTAAGTGCTCCTATTCTCTTCAACGTATGTTTCATTAAATCATTTGCTGTCTTAACATTTTATGTGTCCACACATAAATCATAGCCTTGAAATATTCTTTTAAATGACCAAATTAGTTTCTTATGTGTCTAGTCTTTATTATCCAAACCTTAAAGCCATTAGGAAATAGCTCAGTTTGTCTTTACCATGTGTAGAAAGCATATTTGAACAGATGTGATAGTGAGGGTTTGTGTTCCATACTCGACTGAAAAGGCTTTCTGGGTCATGATAATTGTTGAGCCACTACAGGTCAGAAGGGATGCCACTGGACAGACACAGAGGTTTTCATTTGGGCAAATCATGGCCCTGTGGAAGAGTGGTGGTGACAGTAAAAGTTGGACAGGTTTTGAATTGTCCACCCATGAGTTTGGACTTAGTTCTACAGACCAGCCCAACAGGAGAGGGTGAGAGGGGGCTGCCATGGAAGCGGCAGTGAAAAGTGGATAAAAATTAGATCTAGGGAACATTGCAGGTATTGGCCCAGACTTGGCAGCTATGTGAATGTGTGAGATAAAGTTAAGATGGAAGGACGAGAGTGTGGATTCAAAGCCTAGCCACAGATAGAGTTAACTCCAGACAAAAGCAAAGTCTCACAAAATGTAAAACCTCCATAGTGTGAGACAACACATAAATTTTAAAGGAAAACTATTCCCTGAGAAATTTATTTTTTTAACATATGTAAGTGATACACAGGTATAAATATTAAAATTGTGAGCTACTGGATAACCACTAGGAAAATCAAAACATCAATAGAAATGTATTATTTAGGTGATGCTGTCACAGGTTCTCAGGGACTAAAGTAAAGGAGGCCTGTACAGACCACATTGACAAGAGGTTTAATACCTGATTTTTCTTGATTTTTCTCTGAAATATTTAGGTGTGTATGCTTGGATCGGCATAAATTTTGTCCTTGGACGGTTTGAGCACATCGAAGAGGGTAAGTGCCATGTTTCTACTAATGTGTTTCTGATAATGTGTCTGACCAGAAGTTATAACATGATTTGTGTTCAATCCAAAGCAGGAAAGCGGCTAAGGTTTAAAAGAAGTTGTTTTTTTGTTTTATGTGTATGAATGTTTTCCGTTCTGTAAGTGCACCCATGTCAGGCAATGCCTGCAAGACCACGTGAGGGCGTCAGATTCCTTGGAACTGGAGTTACGAACAGTTGTCAGCTGCCATGTGGGTTATGGGAGCAGAATTTGGGTCCATTGTAAGATGCTCTTAATAGCTGAGCCATCTCTCCTGCCGCAGAGTTTTATGACATGGCCCGATGGGAAGGGGGGTGAACAGAGCTGCTGACTAAATTTGCTGAACTTGACTCACTGGGAGAATGAAGTGGGTGAGCTCCAAAACAGAGGTCTGCTCCCAAGGCCAGTGGTCAGCGTGCGCACTGCTCAGTGGACTCTTCTCTCCATAGATGATGAGGCAGTTGTGGAAGTCAACATCCCTGGTAGCGAGAGCAGTGAGGCCATCATCCGGAAAAGGACAGCGGGTATTCTTGACATGGGAGGCGTGTCCACTCAGATAGCATACGAAGTCCCCAAAACTGTAAGCTTTGCCTCCTCACAGCAGGTTATTATCTGTACAAATTGCCTTCTTTTTGGTTTGGTTTTCATTTAACATGTCTCCATCCATTTCTGTTTTGTTTCCTGCATCTGAACACACCTTTACTTGCTTGCTGAGGTTCCACTGTCTCAACCCAGGAGGAAGGAGGTGGGAGGAGGAGGCCTCAGCCAAGCTGATTACATTTGGGCATTGAGCCCCACTGGTTTGTTTTCTGAACTTAAGCATTTTTCTTTGGTATTTGTCAGTCGTGTGCTGGAGTTTTTGTTTATATTTTCTCTTCAGTCACTTCTCAACAAGTTAAAAACATACTATAGCATCAGATTTTAAAGTTGCAGTAAAGAGAATCATTGTGTTGTTTTCATGGCTTTGAACTTTTCTGGAAAGGATTGAGGTTAGTATCCAATGCTCCACATCTCTGAATTCATGGACTCCATGTTTTCTCTAGCCCATCAGGGCTGTCAGTACTTGGTCCTTACCAGGCTGAGTCTTGCACAGAAAATACCAGAACTGTTTCCATGTGTGTCCAGAATTGCCATACGCCTCTTAGCACTGTTTCAGTCCATATGTAAATTAACACCAGAGCATGCTTCCTACATTGTGCCTTAGAAAATAGGCTTCCTCTCTGGGTGGTGGTTCAGTCCAGCAGTGAAGCTGGAGGAACCCAGCTGACAGCATCCCTTGATCTCCTAGGAGCAGACACATGTCTAAGGCACCGCCAGGCCCTGCTGTGTGCTTAGTAGGTGTTATTGCTGTCCTTTAAACATTTTGGTCTAATTCAAGTATTTGAACCTGTTTCCTACTTCCCGTTCCATATATTCATCTAGAAACTACTAATCATGTTTTCTCCCTTCAGTATAAAGTAACAAGGTCATGCAAAGAAAGTTTAGGAAAAATAGTGAAAACAAAATAATAAAAGTTCCCTGTGGACACATTATCATCATTTGTCATCATCATCAAAAAAGCATCTTGGTTAATTTCTTTTTTTGTGTATAAGTTCACAGAATGTTGTTACATTTATACTTTTGTACAATTTTGTGTCCTTTTTATTTTTGTTTTTGTTTTTGAGACAGGGTCTGTCACCCCAGCTGTCCTGAAACTCATTATGTAGATCAGGCTGGTCTTAATCACACAGAGATCCACCTGCCTCTGCATCCTGAGTCCTGGGATTAAAGATGTATGCCCCCACACCCAGAATTTTGTGTCCTTTTTAAAAAGCAGTACTTAAATGTGTTCCTCTGTAAACTATCGATGACCATAATTATCTTAGCTTTCCCTTGATATTGCATACTGAGGCCATTTAGTTCTTTCTATCAGAATTGTAAAGGCATCTTTGTGTTTGGAGACATTCTTGTGTTTGGGTCTGTTTCTATAGCAACAGGATCCATAAATAGATGCACTAGGTCGGAGGGAAGGAACTGTATTGCCATCCTCCTTTTCAGAAGTCATAACACCACCCCTGTGCAGTGCATCTGAGATCCCTAAATCAGAATGGCCATACTGAATTGTGAAAGAGGGAGGTAGAGAAGTCGAATCTGTGCCACTCAGATGTCGCTGTTTTTAGATGCTTCTTTTTAGCAGGAGCTCAAATTGCTTTAAAATACTGAACTATGTCATTGTCATGCCTACAGGAAGAAGTAGCTAAAAACTTGTTAGCCGAGTTTAACTTGGGCTGTGATGTCCACCAAACTGAACATGTGTACCGAGTCTACGTGGCCACATTTCTTGGGTTTGGTGGTAATGCTGCTCGACAGAGATATGAAGACAAACTATTTGCCAACACGGTTCAGAAAAACAGGTACAACGCCTGCAACTCTGCACACACTGCATCTTCATCAAACTGTCAGTTGGCTTTCTTTAAAGACCAACAACTTAACGTTTTGCCAAGCAGTCTGATACTACACCCTTCTAGAATTTACTTTTAATCTTACCCACACATAGTTTCACAGCGGTTTTCTAGAAGTGTGCATGTATGTATTCTGAGACATCCGTCTGGTTTTCCAGGATCAGTTACTTCTTCTCACAGTCACCTTGCAGCCAGCTGTTGTCAGCATCGATGAGTAGTGGCAGAGCAGGACTGAGAACCACAGCTACTGGGCGCTCAGCAGCCATCCTGTCACATTGTATTGCTAGGAATCAAAGGCTTCAGGTGGGGGCTGGTGAGATGGCGCAGAGGGTGGAGGTACTTGCTGTGCAAGCTTGATGACCTGAGTTTAATCTCCAGGAACCACATGCTGCAAGGGGAGAACAGCTTCCACAAGCTGCCCTCTGATATTGTGTGACATTCCTGGGGAGATGTGAACAAACATCTCACCCCAGATAGGAAACCGAAGTAAGGATACCACCAGAATCCAGCTTGGCAAACCAAGTTACTGGGCTCACTTACAGGAGCAGAAATGACTCAGAGACAGCTGCGTCACCAAAGCCCACCCCAACATGAGTGATGGCCACAAGAGCTGGAGACCTGGAGCTCACTGCACAGCTTGCAGGGGTCTGGACAGGCTGGGGAGTGACTCCTCTGGTCAGCTCGGCTGGGCTGAGCCTCTGCTAGGCAGTTCATCTTATCTGCGAGTCTCCTTGGCCCCTCTGCTTGCCTCAGAGTCTCTCAGCAGTCCTTAAGCTTGGTGTGCTTGAGGAGGGAGGAGTCCAGTGTATCTGGTCAGTTTAAGGGACTTCCGAAGCCTTTGAGTTGTTTATTCACTGGACTAAACAAGCTTACCTGCAGGATGGGTGTTCACCTTCCCTGAGAACATCCTGTGTCTTAAGCAGCTTCCCTCCAAGATGGAAGGTTCTGTCTCAGAGGAAATTGCCACATAGCAGATGTCTACACGCATGCTGTGGCACTAAAGCACATGCCCACATAGATTAAATAAATAAATAATGAATAACTGAAAAGGCCAGGTCACCCAACAGCTTGTTTACTTGGTACTCAGCATGTCTGCTGTATGTGAACGTGGATCTCTACAAGAAGGGGTACGTGGCAATTTTCCTAACTTTTGGAGAACCCTTTGTTGTTCCTACATACAGTTCTGTGTTACTTGTTAGGAGAAGAACACTGACTTGCAGCCATTTGTCCAAAGCACACTGTAACATAGGTCTCATAATAAACTGGTTCTTTGTGCCATAGGCTTCTGGGTAAACAGACTGGCCTAACTCCCGATGCTCCGTACCTGGACCCCTGCTTGCCCTTGGACATTAAAGATGAGATCCGGCAAAATGGGCAGACCCTGTACCTGCGGGGAACAGGAGATTTTGACCTATGTAGAGAGACCCTCCAGCCTTTCATGAACAAAACCAATGAGACACAGACTTCCCTCAATGGAGTCTACCAGCCCCCCATTAATTTTCAGAACAGTGAGTTCTATGGCTTCTCCGAATTCTACTATTGCACCGAGGATGTCTTGCGAATGGGAGGAGACTACAATGCTGCTACATTCACTAAAGCTGCCAAGGTAACGTGCCAAGGGACCCCACACTCAGCAGACCCCATGTGGACAGCAGGTCCTGCACCATATTTGCTGTCGGAGGGAAAGGTGGTTGGAGGGCAACATGAGGATATCCTTTTCCCCTGCATGTGGGGAGGGAATTAGTCACAGAAGAAGGCCATATAAGCCAACCAGACCACTGCTCCACTGACCTCAGTGGCCCCTAGTGATGCCCAGAGCAGAGTCTTAGACCGTTTTTGGGTTTTGACACAGTTTGCTGTTCCTCAACAGCCTTCCACTCCCTAGCAGTCATGACCTTGTTCTCTCTTCCTTTCCAGTGTCCCTTCAAGCTCCTTCAGAAATTCCTCCCTCAGACCCTTGAGCCTTGTTGCCCCTAGCCTTCAAGCCATGGCCCATTCCCCTTCAAGTTCATAGACATCAGTACCATTTTTGGCTGGCTGCTGATATCCAAAAGTATCTCTGCCCTTCACCCTGTCCAAATGCCTGCTGGGTTTCACAGTTCCAAACAAATCCCCTGTTTTCCCATTTTCTGTCCCTGTTGTGCCATTTTGGTTGATGGTATCATCAGCCATCCAGCCCCCTTCCTCCAGAAATGGTTTGTTTATGTATTTATTTATTTAGCTTTTTGTTTATTATTGTTCTTGAGATGGAACCCAGGGTTTTGCACATGCTAGGCAAATGCTCTGCCACTTAACCACATCCCAGTCCCCTTGGCTCCTTCATCCCTCATTTATCACGCCACATAATCAGTGATGTCTCTCACAAGCATTTCTCAAGCCCATCCCTGCTTCCTGTCCTACTGTCACTATTCTTGTCACACCTGTGTGTCACCAGGAGCCATCCCGTTGGTCTGCTTATATCTGGTCTCCTCTTGTTCATCCTCCATGCTCTCCTGAGGCCTCTGTCCTAGGTTCCCATGCAGTCACCTGGCACTGCTCTTTAAAATCAGCAGAAGCTGCACAGGCTGAGTTCCACCTTGGCCTGCCATCATATCCTCTTCCCACTCAGCTGGGTGTCCTCAGCACGGCAAGCATCCTGTGGTCCTTCTCTGCATCTTCTCTGTTGTGTTTCATTCTTGATGTTCCCTTCTGGACTCTCATCCCAGGCCAAGTGCATTCCCTTCTGCACTCTGTCACACCACCCCTCTGAGCCTGTTTCTCCATGGTGTAGAGAAGTGTGGAAAGGAGCCATGTTGGGAGGTCAGGTGTTCCTTCAGAGGAAGCACATGATGCTCAGTGGATGTGAGCTGTTAGCCTGACTCCAGATGAGTTCAGAGGAAGGAAGTGCCTCCCTCTCTTCTTCCATCATCCTCTCCTCAGTGCTAAGTTTGCTCCTGGTGCATGGACTCAGTCCGAATAGGCCAAATACCAGTTCACTTTGCCAAAGTTTATTCTGGTACCATGACGATGGAGGAAATAAGCAGGTTTGAAGAGGTCTGTGGTGGTTTGAATTCCTCTGGCAGGATTTCAAGATAATGGAACATACTGCATTTGCCAATCACCAAGTGCAAGTGCCTGCAGTGTCCCTGAGTCTCATGCCGGGTGTATACAGACATACACTATGCTTGTGTTCCTATGCTTGTGAATATGAATTTAGTAAACCATTTATAAGTGAGAAAAACATTGTAATAAGCCTTCAGCAATTATTCATTTTGGGTGAAATTGCTTTCAGGATTACTGTGCAACAAAATGGTCGATCTTGCGGGAGCGTTTTGACCAAGGACTGTATGCCTCTCATGCTGACCTCCATCGGCTTAAGTAAGTTATGGGCAGTCAAACCCCACTCTGCGGGTCTGCCCTGAATGTCCTTCTAATCTACTCCCGGCCTGTTCCAAGTTGAACAAGCCCTTGTTCAGACATATCCTATGGGTTTTCTGCTCAGTTTTGCTGTTCCTTGCTCCTGAAATTCCTGTTTGTACTTTTGATTGCTTGAATCCTTGCAAACATCAGTCACGTTGAATTGCTGTCCTTTTTCAGTCCCCTGTCCCCTCTCCTGACTCCGTCCCTCCTGATGCCCAGAACACTCCTCGTGCTTCTCCAATGAGTGTACATGGCACTGATTTGGTTTGTAGTTTTCTGTTGCTTTTCAAATTCCCTTCCATTTAAGTCACTTAAGTGCAGTGACCAGGTCTTACTATTTATTGCCATATCTTATTACATACCCAGCATGGGGCTTTGCAAAAAATAAGCCTTTAGAGGCTGGAGAGATGCTCAGTGGTTAAGAGCACTTGCTGCCCTTGCAGAAGACCAGAGTTCAGTTCCCAGCACCTGTGTCACACCAGCCTATGACTCCAGCTCCAGAGATTCCAGTGCCCTCTTCTGACCTCCTTCGGCTCCTGCGCTCATGTGCATTTACCCATACACAAATCTGCACACATACACATAATTCAAGGTAAAATAAATCTTTTTAAAAGCCCTAATAAAGATTTAGGTTCATAAAATATCAGAACTGAAAAATGATCCTCCTGCCTTCCCATTTGATCTAAAGAGAGAAAGGTCTAAAGAAGCTGGAACTTGCTCAGTGTTTGTTAAGTAAATAACAGAATACCTAAGATATGGAGGGTGGCCTGCCATGGCAGTGAACTGAACAATGCTGTCTGAGGAGCTAATTAATTTTGATGGGTGAACTCTTCCATGTGAGGAATAACAGCTTAAGCCAGAAAAATCACTCAGAAGCACATGTGTGGCTGGCTGCCGGATATGCCTGAAGCATTCCAGCAGGGGAATCTCTGAGTTGTGCCTGTGTTTGTAGGTATCAGTGTTTCAAATCAGCCTGGATGTTTGAGGTGTTCCACAGGGGCTTCTCCTTTCCTGTCACCTACAAAAACCTCAAGACGGCCTTGCAGGTGTACGACAAGGAAGTGCAGTGGACACTGGGGGCGATCCTTTACAGGACCCGTTTTTTGCCCTTGAGGTAGGCAATGAATTTGGAAAGACAGTCGCAAAAGATGCTTCTGTGCAGTCCAGTGCCTCCTGGGGACTATGTTTCGTGGGTCCTGCTGTCTGAGTTGTCGGCAGAGCTGGGCAGTCACCCAGCCAGACCTGACTGGTCTTCCTGCCTCCCCCAAGTGCTGTCTTCCTTCCCTTGCTGTCCGCCCACAGTGTCTTCAGCTGTCCCCCGACCCCTGCAATGGGATTTGTTCAGGGATTCCTAATCGTTATGGCTTTGGGTTCCTCACACACATCCATTGAAAAAAATGGATGGCATAAAAAGCAGAAACCATTATATTGAAATGTGTTTATCGAATTTACAGGAAGCAAGTTTGTGCAATAGGAATGCATCTTTTTAATTAATGCATTATATAGTAATTTGGGGCAACAGAACCAGTCATGTCTGGTATTTCAGTGTGATGCTAAACAACAGATATGATGTCACAACCACAATAGGCTAGAAAGGACTGGTCATTTTCCTTAATATCAAAGTCTTAGCTAATGCTGTATTCTCTTAATATTGTAACATTTGTGGTCTGCATAAATCTCTTCGTGTCTGAAGAGTTCGCTAAATTTCAGTCTAAGGTTGGCAAAATACATACATGTTTTCCTGTTCAAATTCACAGTTCTAGCTCAGTTGACCCACATTACAAACTATGCTCCCCTGACCCCTTTTAGCTAAATTTACTTTTAATTGGGTGTGTGCTATAGCTCTTACTCATAATACATATGTGGTTCTACATAGATTCATGCATTCCACATTGAATTCCATATATTAAGTGACACCCTTGCACTTCCAAATTTCTCTGATTTTGTTGCTTGAATTATAGTTCCAGTAGCTCCTTGGGAGGGTCTTGGGAACATGCTTTCACGAGTTGTCATGTTAATATCAACAGCATAAGGTTGGCAGGAACCCACTTTAGGCCTATTATCCCCCATTGGGGAGGTGAAGGGATAGACCCAGCTCCCAGCTCCTGGCTCTCAGCTCTGTCTCCTGATCAGAGCTCACCCTAGGTCTTGCCCTGTGCCCCCCTTCTTAGCCCCACTGTTTCTGTCCTCTTGTCCTGCAGAGACATCCAGCGGGAGGCATTCCGGGCCAGCCACGCACACTGGCGGGGCATGTCCTTTGTCTACAACCACTACCTGTTCTCTGGCTGCTTCTTGGTGGTCCTGCTGTCCATCCTCCTCTACCTTCTGCGGCTGCGACGCATCCATCGGAGGGCAGCCCGCAGCAGCTCTCTGTGGATGGAGGAAGGCCTGGCCTCCCAGAAGGGGCCTGGTTCCTTGTGAGCTACTGTGTCCACTCCAGGAAGACTCTACAGGAAAAGCCATTCTTGCTCAGGGTTTCTCTGTACGCACCGACGGTTTCGTTCCCCCCTTCCTTTTCTGGTAAACCCATTGTCAACCCTGTTGTCTGTAGGTACAGCCACCTGGATACAGCTTTAAATGGAGAAGGGGAGAGAGAAACTCACTTGTCTTGTGCTGCATAGGATATCTGCCAAAAGTTCGTAGGATTTTTGGCTTTCATTAAGATATGCTGCATTCTCATCAGATGCACTTTGATACAGGAGAAGAGTGGGCAAGTTACCTTACGTCAGTATTAATGGGGCTGAGGAGTAACCCTGGCACAGACTAGGGAGCAAATTGTGATCTTCTGTCTTCTCTCTGAAAACCTCCATCCTAAAAGGGCGGGCATTTAATTTTCCTTTATTCCTCAGGCTGTCACTACCCATATCTTCTTTGCAAATCAAAATATTCAAAGTCATTCATGGCAAAAATTGGCACCAGAAGGTAATTATTTTCAGAGTTAACAGTGAAGAGTCATAAAGATGTGAACGGTTGCCAAATCTGTGTGTGACAAGGATCGAGGCCCAGGACAGCACTGCAGGGCCCCTCTGTCCAGCAGAAGCACACTTTTGACACTTGTACAGTGACACTCTTGTCGTGTTTGGGAAACTTGGTTGCTGTAAACTGTGACCCCAGCAGTTAATTTTCTTTGTCACACTTACAGCAGCCTTTGGGGTTTTTGTTTGTTTTGTTCTGTTTTTTGAGTGAAAAGTTCGTACAGTTTCACTGGTTTCAGCGTTCTAAGCATCAGAGCCCCGCCCTCCAGGCGCTCCAGCACTTCCAATGAACGCTGCTTAACTGCTCCAGTGTCTTCCCCTGTCCTCTAGCTCAAACTGTCGCCACATTTGTATTTGGGACACCCTCCCCCAAACTTTGCTTGGAGGTTGCATTGCCCCAGTAGCAGCCGTCATTGGCAGTGTCACTGTAAGTCCCACCCATGGAAGAGTCTGAATTTAACCCAAGAAACAAGCACACATGTTGAAAACAAATCTGACATTTTAAGCAAAAACCTAAGCACAGTTGGATTGGCAGGTGTGAGATGGAGGTGCTTATCTGTTTGTTTTAAACTGTTCACTTTGTTTAGAAGTTTGGGGGTTCTTTGACATAGGTGTTTGTTTACAGTTCTTTATGTGGTAGGGCATCTACTACATTCAAGTTCAAGTTAAGCCATTGGTAGCAAATGGGTATTTTCAGAACTATTAACTGCTTATTACAAAACCGATTGTTAGAGAAAGAATGCAGAGTCAAAAACGCTATGTAACCATAGAAGACAGGTATGGCACACTCCATATTTTTAAGTAAAGGCTATTGGTTTGGTCCTGCTCTGTACAGTTTGAGGGACAGAAAGACAAAAGAGCTGTCCTCCTAGCCTACCCTGAGACCGTGCTGTAAGGACTCCTCACCCTCCAAAGAAACCCCACAGTTAGGGTTCCAACACCACAACTACCATATACTTAGTGGGTACCTGTGCTCCCCAGAGCAGGACCTAGCAGACCATTGCAAATCTAGAAGATCTTTGAGCTAAAAATGTTTCTACAACTTTTAAAAGGATTTTTTTTAACAAAAGAAGAAAAAAGTTCGGCAAAGTGGCACACCCCCTGTAATCACAACATGGGGAGGCTGAGGCCAGAAAAGCAAGAGTTCAAAGCCTAACCTGAGCTACATAGGTCCTGTCTCAAAAAAAAAAAAAAAGAGTTGAAGACTATACAATAGACTATATGTGACCTTGTAAGGCCTAAAATATTTGCAGTCGATCCTTTTATAGAAAAGTGTACTCACCATGACTATGTTGCCTTTCTGTTACTATAATGAATTCCTGAGATAATCAGCTTATATATAAAAGTTTTATTTGTCTCATGGCATCTAAGCTTTCAGTTCATGATCATGTGGCCTTTTGTTCCCATCTGGGTTGAGACAGCCATCATGAGCAAAACCACCTGCTTCATAGCCCAGAGCAAAAGCCAGAGAGAAAGATAAGGGCTGTGGTCCCCATTCCTCTCCCCGGGAGCACACCCCTGGTCACCTGAAGACATGCTCAGCCCTGCCTCTTAAGAGTTCCTCTGCCTCACCTAATGCCAAGTTAGGCATTGAGCCCCTAACAGCTAAGCCTTTGGGGAACATTCCAGATCCTAGCTGTGGCACCAACTCTACAACCTGGCAACCTGACTCAACGAGGGAAATAAAGCACATCATTGTTGTGATTCAGCAGCACAATTACTTTCCAGTTCACAGATGGGAGGGGAAGTGACCATGTGGACCTTAAAATATCTACTTAAACACATTTCTCATTCCCAAGGTGGGTTTTCTGCCAAATCAGGAAACCTCTTCTTCCCAAATTTAACAAAAAAAACTCGTTAGGAATCTAGCTGTGTGGAGCAGTCCCTGTTCAGAGGTAGTCTGCAGTTTCTCACGGCATTTAGACTGTGCAGACCACCCAGGGCTTTCTCCGAAGATGTGGTCATGAAAGAGCCAGGCAGGACTGCTACAGCAAAAGGATTCTTACCACTTAGTGGCTGGTCAGGAGGCCAGAGGACCAGCGCTTGGTAGACGGCTTTGTCAGCAGAGCACGTCCTGTGTGAGAGCCTGACAGCGCCCCCTTCGGTGATGCTTCGCCCTGCATCCCTGTTGTGAGCAGCTCTGTGTTAACTCTCAGGATTTCCCAGACTTTAGGTACATCATAGGAAGACATAAACAGGAGATTTGCACCCTTGATTTTTGCACACTGGCTTTAGGCGTGCTTCCGCCTCAGGAACCAGGTGACAGATGCTGCTAGGGTAAGACCAGTGCAGTCAGGACTCTGCCTGGCCACCGGAAGCCTTTGGTCACTCTCTCACTGTGTCATGCACACCTGTGCAGTATGCCATAACCAGCTCTTGAGCAGATACTCAGATTTTAAATTCAGGCCTACGTAGGCTAGCTTTCCTTGTAAGGAGCATGCATCAGCAAGAAACTGAAAAAGGCAAGTGTTTTTTCCCAAGCTTTAAAAAGAAGCATCAGCTCGGCTTTAGAGTCCCGTCGATAGTGTGCAACGCAGCAAAACTCCCTTTACATGAATTACTTATTTATGTCTGCATTTTTTTTTCTCGAATGTTCTTTCCCTTTCGATAATGAATGATGTGACCTACCTGGGGGAAATCTTTGTGACTGAGGTTATGTTTTACAGTTAGGAATGACAGAACTAAAGGAGCTCCTTTAAATGTTTTGTTTTAAGTGCTGTTTTCCTTTGAAAGGAAGAATCATTACTTTGGGAAGTAATCGTGTCCAGTCACTTTCCACATTGGGTAGCCTCCTGCTGCACACTTGAACATGGATGGGTGTTGAAAATAAAAGCTTATCAAGTGAACTGTAGACCCAAACTAAGCAAAAATAAATTGAATCTGAACGTATCTGGTTTTGTTGTGTTGAACATGCAGCAAAGACCAGCTGTGAGGGCCACGGGCTCTCTGTGGCATACCGCACAGAGACCAGATGCTTCACAAGGAGAGAGATTTACCAACCATGGGACACTAACTGCCATTCACCAACTGTAACTGCCAGATGGAGACACCTACTTTCAAAGTCATCCTGGTCTGAGGAGATGGCTCAGACCTGAGTTTGAGACACAGAATCCATATTTTTAAAAAACCAGATATGCTGGCTCCTGCCTGTTACCCCAGCACTACAGAGGCTGAGACAGGCAGATCCCCGGAGCTTGGCCAGCCAGCCTAGACTACTTGAGCTCTAGGCCAATAAATGACCCTGCCTCAGAAATGTAAGGCACACTGGTGTGGTGGCGTGTGCCTTTATTCAGCAAGGCAGGCAGATCCCTGTCTCTGTGAGATTGAGGCTAGGTTCGTCTACTTAGTGAGTTCCAGGTAAAGGAAACTCTGTCTCAAAAAACAAAAAAATCAAGGTGACGAACAACACTGTGGTCTGATTTTTGTCTCCACACACATGAGCACATGCACATGCCTGTACATGTATACATACAGAAATGTCCACATCTTGAAGTACCTAGTTACACACAGACAATGAAATAACTAATTTTTATGTATTATCAATGAAAAATCAGGAGATTTGGTTTGGGCATTTACCATGGAGTTGGGTGGCCAAGATTTATCAGGATATCTCAGGCGCCAGAACTGAACCTTTGAACTAGGCCAACCCCCAGTTACCTGAGGCCTTGTTAGCTTGAGTTGATAAATATAACAGACTTCCACCAAACCACACAGATGCTGAGATTGCATTCAAAACGTTTCTTACAAGACACCCTCCCTTTTTCTAGCACTGATCATGACTCCTCACAAGCAGTGTCATTTCCAACTGCCCTGTCAGCAAATACATAAATAAGCCACCATTTTGTGAAGTCTCAGCACATTTTCAAGACTGCTTGAATCTGTGCCTTGAAGTTGCCACAAATAAATGATTTTTAGTTCTTGACTAGATTTAATTCTTGGTCAGTATTCATAGATAACAACTGTAAATGCTTCCTAGTTCCCAATGTGGAGGCAACTTTTGTTGTATTATTTCTAAAAAGTGCCCAAGACTGGAGATAATGCCCAATGGTTAAGAGCACTTGCTGCTCTTGCACAGGACCCAGCTTCAGTTCTCAGCACCCACAAGGTGGCTCAGAATCACCTGTAATTCCAGTTCCACATGACACTCTCATCTGGACTCTGGGCACTGCATGTACATAATGAACATACATACACGCAGGCAAAACATGCTTGCATAAACATCTTTTTCAAGGGCCTATCTTGCTGTTCTCTCCAGCCACCTTATGCCACTTTGTGGTTTGATCTAAGCTTAAAGCTTTGGGGATATTTTCAGATAATTCCTAATCTCATTAATACCACTAACGTGCGTGCAAAATGCCAATGCACTGGTTAGTTTTAAATGTCAACTGGCCACAGCTAGCATCACCAGAGCGTCCGTTGAAGGACTGCTTAGATCAGGTTGGTCTGTGGACATGTCTCTGGGGGACTGTCTTCAGTGGTAACTGATGTGGAAGCATCCCTCCCATTGTAGGCAGCACCATTCCCTGGTCTGCAGTCCAGAGCAGTACCAGAGAAGAAAGCCAATGGAGGGCAATAGCAAGCTGGCAGCATGGGCACATTTGTTTTGCTCTGCCCTTGCCTATGGGTGTGAGTGAGTAGCAGCTTGGATTCCTGCCTTGACTTCTCCATAAAGAGAGGCTGTAAGCTGGAATTGTAAGCCAGATGAAACCTTTCCACCCCGACCTGCTTTCTGTCAGGGTATTTTATTACAGAAATGAAACTAGAACACTCACTTTGGCTCAAAAAAAAAAAAAATAGAGTCTATTCTGAGTTAAATAGGAGTGACCACAGCTGGAAACATAGATTCAGGTTACCTTGAATGATACAGTCCATTATGGAAGTGGTTTTGTGACCTTTTATAGTCACGGAACAGACATCACAAACCACTGTGTTTGCCACACACACTGGTGGGGGCGTCTGGAAGGTAGGCGATAGCACAGCAGGAGAATCTATAAGATTCAAATGCTGGAACCTTCTTAACTGTAGGGTTGGTGGGAGCTGGTTGTCTGCTAAGGTTAACAGCATTCCAAAAGTTTTCTCTGATAATCACAAAGATGTGTGAGGTCAGATACAGGGGGTGGAGTAAGGTTAGACAGTCCACGATCATTTTGCCCCTCATTCTACAGATTTCCACCTCTCCATCATCACAAAGTTCTAGTCAGTCAGTCTGCAGGATCGTCACCACAGACATGGCTTCTTCAGATGAAGTTTACACTAATAACTGTCAGAAAAGATCAAATTAGAGTCTATACCTCTCTCAGCCATTCTCAGAATATGAACAGATTTTAAGGAGGAAGATGAGCCTAAGTCCTGTCTAAAAACAGACATAGAGGCAGATGGAAAGAGAAGGTGACCAGCTGCTGAGAACAGAAATAAAAGCCTAAAACATGTTTTTGAAAGGAGAAATGCAAGCGATGGGAGTATAGGACACAAGGAACCCAAGTCATAGATGGGAAGAGTGTGTGAGCTCAGCGATTTTTAAGGCAATGCAGGCTTTTGTGCCTAAAGGTAAATATCTGACAGTATCAGGATCTATGACAACTAAAGATGTTTAGATTTTTTTTCCATTGGGTACAAGAGAAGTTCCTGTATTCAAAAGCAGAGTGTTAACAGAGCAAAGTCATGGCCTTTGTTCTTGGTTTGGAGAGTGTTTTTTGTTTTGGGGTATTTTTTTTTTTGCCTTAGTTTAAATATTTTTCCACTTGCCTCATGGCTTTAGATTGTACTCTGTGGATCTTTTCATTGGTTCTATTGTTTTGTTTGTTTCCGATTATAAGATGCTAGTTGTTTGTATGGGAGTACTTGTTTGTTGGGAATTGTAGCTCACATTGGCTACAGAGCAGAGAAGTTCATGCCAGACCTGTCAGCTTTAAAACACTTCTTTTACAAAGGTCATCAGGAGACAAAGGGGGTGCCCTGATAATCCCCAAACACAACTTAGTAGATGTAGCCAGTTTGGAAACATAATACCACTGGGAATCATAGCCCAACCACATCTAGGTGTGTGGTGACCTCTGCCTTCTACCTGCCTCCTCTTCACAAAGGAAGAGTCTGTCCGCTGATGTGCTGTCGTTCTTCTGCAATGTCCTCTTTCTATTAATATATCCATTAGGGATGGCTAGGATCTGCTGCAGGGGCACTCTGTCCTTTGATCTTTGCCCCTCCCCCTGAATCCTGTTAGGCAAGGGGATCATACCTGGGCTCCAGACTTCACGGCCACTTGAACACTTCTGTCAACAGCTTGGGTCTGTAGCATGTAAGAAACATGAAACCCAGGCCTTAAGGATTTATTCCCAGAGAAAAGTCCAGAAGCTCCTGACAAAATATAGTGTTGATAGGTTTCAAAGGCAGGCTTCTACTTTAAACAACAAGCTCAACTAAATGGAAGCAGAGAAATGGGTTTCCTTCCTGCCCAACCAATCTTCTCATAAATGTCTTGGGCATCATGTTGTTTTGTTGAGGGACTGGGGTTCCAGTGGCCTCTGATTGACAGGGAGAGTTTAAGCTGGTATGTAGTAAGATTTCCAAACAACAAAAATGCATCTTTAGACTTCCTAGTTGGGGGACTGACTTTCCGAGTATTATCTCTTTTAAAAAATATTTAATTACATGTAGTCTCTGTTTCTGTCTCTGTCTCTGTCTCTGTCTCTCTCTCTCTCTCTCTCTCTCTCTCTCTCTGTGTGTGTGTGTGTGTGTGTGTATGTGTGTGTGTGTGTGTGTGTGTACAGGCACACTGTTGGGAAGGTCAGGGGATAACTTGCAGGAAGAAGTTCTCTCCTTCTACCATATGGGTCCTGGGGATCCAACTCAGGTATCAGGCTAGACGGCAAGCTCCTTGACCCACTGAGCCATCTCAGTGGCCTTCATTGTGTCCCCTCTAAAAAGTGCTAGCTGGTCCTCTGACTGCTGCCTTGGGGATTTACCATTGACAGTGTGTATTCCACCGTATTAGTTACTGTTCAACTGCTGTGATAAAAATACCCTGACTGAAAAAAAGTACCTTAAAGAAGAAAAGGTTTGTTTTGGCTTGCAGGTCCTAAAGGTAGAGTCCCTCACAGTGAAGAAGGTCCAGAGAAGCAGGAACAGACCTGGCAGTCAGGAAGCAGAGAGGTCAGATTCACCGGGGAAGCCCAGTGATAACACAGGAAGAGAGGTCAGACTTTAAAGCCTCAAAGCACACCCCCAAGGGTGCACTTCCTCCAGCAAGGCTCCACCTCTTAAAAAATTTCATAACGTTCTCAAGCAGCATTACCAACTAAGACTACGTATGCAAATCTATGAGCCAACCGAGGCATTTCTCATTCAAACCCACACACCACTTTTTTGCCTTCATGATAATCAGCATTTGAAGGGACAGTTCTAAAACATTGAACTGTCCTGTTCTTGCCTGTGACAGCAGAGGCCGTGAACTCCAGAAACCAGACTTGACATTTTCTCCTCTGAAGAGTTCCTCTTGAGATAAGCTTTAGTGCCTAGATTTTAGATTAAAAAATATCGAGACACTTAAACATTTAGCGAACAGTACTCAGTCTTTAAAGGCCTTTTGTTCTGGTTATGGCGGCACAGGAGAATTCTCTGGAACTTCCCCACCATTTTCCTGTTTTGAGTATGTTTTCCAAAGTTCATATATTGGAAGTTAAAGCCCCAACAATACTGAGCCATGGGGTCTTAAAGAGGTGGTTAGCCCAGTGGTGGACTTCCAGGCTAAATGTAATTCCTTGCTATTCTGTATGATTGGCATCTCAGAAAAATGACTTCTAGGAAAGAATTAGTATGAAATTTTTCAGATGGTCCCTAACATATGACTTGTTTTTATAATTTGTTAAGTGTAAAAGAATATGCTTTCTCTCTAAATGATAATGGCAATCTAGCATAGTTGTAGGACAGGTTTTCTTGTTTTATGTGTTTCTGTCTTTCAGTGCTGAGACTGGAAACCAGGAATGCTAGGCAAAACCACAAAACCACAACCCTAACACAGTATGTAGCACGCTTGATGCTCTGACATAACCAAGAGTGTTTTACAGAAAAATAAAACGCCTTTAATTTTGTTACTGTGATCAGTCTGAACCCTCACCTCCCACCAATGTAGAAGGAGACTGACCCCAGGACACACCCATCCCCCTTCTGTGAGTCACCAAAGTAGGGAATGATTAATTGGTGGCTTCAGAGAAAGAAAATTCTTTCAGGGACTTAAGAGGGAAACTTGTGCCTTCAAGATGGCTCATAAGGTGCAGGTGCTTGCTGCACAAGCCTGGTTACCTGAGTTCAATCTCCTGGAATCTGTGTAACTATGAATGGAAGGAGCCAACTCCACAAAGCTGTCTCTGACCTCCACACACGTGCCATGGCACAAGCACCTCCCCACACCTCCACACACGCTATGTACTTTAACATAAAAAACACAAAACCAATAAAAATAAATATTAAGATCAGATTGCCCTAAGGAAAGCAGTAAGCACCGCCTAAGGGAGCAGAGGAAAGGCTCTCAGGGACTTAGTCCTTCCACTAGATGGAGCTACGCAACACTGCCTGACCTTAGCTTTGCACTCATCCTGGTATTTCAGACATAGGCCTTCTCTCCATGTCTCTGTCTCTGTCTTTGTCTCTGTCTCTGTCTCTCTCTGTCTCTCTGTTCAGCTCATATTGTATAATACAATCTAACAGATCCCATATACAACAAGTAATCACATTATACACACACACACACACACACACACACACACAATACGTTCTGTTTTCTGTCTGTCTTGTACATGGAAGTCTTACAAATTCAGATCATGAGGTTAGTTGGGAAAAACGCTCCCAATCAGCTCTTGAAGAACTATCATGAAAATGACCCTATAACACCCTAACAATATGCACTCTCCATAGTTATGTAAGAAGTGATACTATTATTTTTTATTTATTTTTATTTTATATATATGAGTGTTATGCCTACATGGATGTAAGTGCACCTGTGTTGTGCAATGCCTACAGAGGACATAAGAGGGTGTCGGATCCCCTGGAACTGGAATTAGTGGTGGTTGTTAGCTGCCATGTGTGTGCTAGAAATCGAACCCTGGTCCTCTGCAAGAGCAGCCAGTGCTCTTAACCATTGAACCATATCTTCAGCCCCAAAGTCAGACTCTTTACTATAGTTTTTATGTGCTATCATGTCATTGCTTGCTCTAGGTAAAACTTGAGCTTGAAATTGAACATGAAACAAAATACCAGGGTGAGCACATTTAGGACAAAATTTAACTAAGTTGGTTGATTACATTTTCCATCATACTGACAAACTGGTGAAAATAGATCAACATGGTTGGGTAATCCCATGTTGTGTGGGAACACAACTTGCTTCAATCTTTGGGGTAAGTAATCATATAGTTTGAATTAAAATTGAAAATACCCAGAGCTTTTGACAGATCCCTCCTAAGGAGAAGAAACCAAATGTGCACATTGCAGGTCAAAGAGCTGCTGCTGAGCTCACACGAGGCAGCCAGGCACAGGCTGTACTCCTCCCTACGTGTGGGACCTCAAATAATCAAGTAAGCCTCTGCATCAAGAATTAGTAGTAGTCCCATACTTCAGCGAAAGAGTTGACATTCAGCTCAAGCAGCTGGATAAAGCACAAAACTCGCAAAGGCAGAGCTGGTACTGAAATCAGGCAGCATCACCACGGCAAACGCTCAGGCACTGCGCAGAATGGCTGTGAATCACCAAATGCTCACCCACAGTGGTGACCGACCGAGCACATCATGAAACATCTGTGCTGTGAAAGACTGTGGTTCTTAAAGTGGTAAAAGTTCACTCAGAGCTGCCTGTGAACGATTAGAACCATTTCCATTTTTTAAATGTTTTATTTTTTGCCTGTGTATGTATGTGTATGTATTGTATGTATGCCTAGGTGTATGTGTGTTTGTATGTATGTGAGTGCATGTTTGGTGGCTGGAGGTTGACATCATGTGTCTTCCTCAGTCACTCTCCGCTTTGTTTACTAAGGCAGGGTCTTGCTGAACCCAGAGCTCACTGATTCTCTGTCTCTGCTTCCTGTGGTTAGATTACAGGCAGACTTCCATGCTGGCCTGGCTTTTAGCTTTTACATGAATGCTGGGGATTCAAACTCTTGTCCTCGCTTGTATAGGAAGCACTTTATCCATTAAGCTTCTTTCTTTTGTGGGGGGGGGGGGGCATGGTGGTACACACCTTTAATTCCAGAACTTTGGGAGCAGAATCAGGAGGATCTCTCCGAATCTGAGGACAGCCTGCTCTACATAGTGAGTTCCAGGCCAGCCAGTACTACATACTGAGACTGTCTCAAAAACAAAACTATAAAATGATTTTATTTATTTTTCTTTCATATGTTATGAGTGTTTTGCCTTTATGTATGTAAGTGGACCACATGCCCGCCTGGTGCCTGTAGAAGCTAGAAGAAGGTGTTGAATCCCCTAGAACTTGAGTTAAGGACAGTTCTTAGCTGCCATGTGGGTACTGGAAACCAAACCTGGGTCCCCTGTAAGAGCAGCCAATGCTCTTAACCACTGAGCCATCTTTCCAGCTCCCACCACTTAAAAAAATTTTAATGTGATCCAGTGTGATATGCTTTTATTATATAATAGATCAACTAATAGAATTAGAGGGGGCCAAGCATGGTGGCACACACCTTTAATCTAAACAGAGGGAAGGGCAGGTAGATCTGCCAGCCTAGTCTTAGTTCCAAGCCAGCTGAGGCTACAGGAAAAGAATTATAATATTCATGATTGAATATTTAGTTTCTCATGTACCTCTGGGGTGGGGGCTTGATTGTCAGCTGGTGGGCTTTAGGAAAGTGATTGCATCCTGAAGGCACTGGCCTGATCAATGGATTAATCTGTTGAAGTAAGTCTCTCTCTTTCTCTTTCTCTCTCTCTCTCTCTCTCTCTCTCTCTCTCCTCCCTCCCTCCCTCTCTCTCTCCTACCTCTCTTCCACCATCACCACAGTCATGGAGCCAACCAATCATGATTGAAATGTCTAAAACCTTGAGCCAAATAAGTAATCCCTCCCTAGAAGTTGATCTTTCAGGTATTTGGGTCACTGCTTCTGAAAGCTAACCAACAGTATTATCCTCCGGGGCTGGATTTCTCACAAATATTCTTTCTCATTTTATATCTTTGCTTTCTTTAAACTGTGTTTTGGTGCATAGTTCTTCATTTTAATGTAGCAAAATTTTAATGTAGTGAAATCAATTTTGGGGTGGTTATTGCTTTAGGGCTTGGTTTGGAGTAGGGAATTTCTAACTTTCCTGAGAGGTGAGGTCAGGAGCTGACCCTGCAGCAAAGTACTGAGAGCCAGGGACCTACTGGTGCCTGCTCCTTGGGGCTCTACTGACCTCCAAGAAATCCATCCATTCATTCCACAAACAGTAAGACAAGGTTCCAGATCCTTGACGCACTGTGAGGGAAAGAGAATATTGGGGGGTGGGGCAGGCAACGAAACGGGCTGGCACAATGGCTCAGCAGGGAAAGGCACTTGCTGCCAAGCCTGAAGACCTGAGTTTGATCCCTGGGACCTACATGGTGGGAGGAGAGCGTCCACTACCACAAGCTGCCCTCTGACTTACACGTGTGCCATGACACCCACACTAAACACTTTTTAGTGAAAACTAGGGCCTGGCTGAGCTTGCTTACATGGTATGCTAGGAGATTTGCAGTCTAAGAGGAATCAGTAGGAAAGTGAACTGGAAATCCACCATCTTGCCAGCCAGTTTAGATATGCATGCTGGGTGTTTTAATGGCAACGTGACACATCTGGGTTGAGGGAGCCTCATTTGGGTAATTGCCTCCATTGGACTGGCCTGTGGCCATGATTGTGGAGTATTTTCTTGATTGTTAAGTGATGTGGGAGGGCCCAGCTCACGGTGGGTGCTGCCAATCCTAGGCAGGTTGTTCTGTATTATATAAGAAAGCAGGCTGAGCCTGGGCTAAGGGAACAAGCCAGTAAGTGGCGTTCCTCCATGGCCCATGCTTCAGTTTCTGCCTCCAGGTTCCTGCCCCGAGTTCCTACCTTGGGCTCCTTGGAGAACTGTTTGACCCAGGAAATGTAAATGAAATAGACCCTTTACTCCCCAAGTTGGTATTGATCAGAGTGTTTTGTCACAGCAATTAGAGGCAAGCTAGGACAACAGGCCATCACCGACGTATCCTGGGGCTGGAGGAAGGGCTCCGTGTTAACACACTGGCAGCGTCCTACAGAGGACCTGTCCAGGTCCCAGCGCCCACACGACGGCTAGCGACCTCGTAACCAGTTCCAGGGGTCTGATGCCCCCCTCTAACCTCCACAGACACTGCACAACACAGGCGCATTTAAATATATGCAGGCAATACACTCATACACAAAGTATTTTGAGAGTGTTCTTCCATAGGCTGCGTGTGGCGGTGCACACCTTTGATCCAAGTACTTGAAAGGCAGGGGCATCTCTGTGAGATCAAGGTCAGATGGGTCTATATAGTGAGTTCCAGGCCAGCTGGGGCTGCAGAGAGACCCTGTCTCAAAAATTCTTTCAGGAGTCTGCAGAGATGGCTCAGGGTAAGAGCACTTACTGCTCTCCCAGAGGACCTGAGTCCAGGTCCCAGCACACTGGCCAGGCACAGGCAGCTCACAACTGCCTGCAACTGCAGCCCCAGGGTGTCTAATGCTCTCTCCTGACCCACATGGGCACCTGCACACACAGGATACACACACACACACACACACACACACAACATGAATAAAAAGGTTCAAAAATCCTTTAAAACTTTCTTTTTCCAATAAATGGTATCAGAGCAAAGACTTGAAGAAGGCAAGGAGAGTTCCGAGATGAGAGAGCAGGTGTACAGAGTCCCTGGGGGAGGAGCAGACTGGGGGCTTCTGGGTAAGGTGTGAGGTAGGGCTGGTGCAGAGAAATGGAAACAAGGAGAGGCTGGAGCAGTGCTCCCTGGGAGAAGCCAGGTCGGAGCTCTCACACCAGTGTCATGGGAAGCCGTAGCGAAATGCTCATCAGGAGTGACGTGATCACACTGACAGTTCAAAAGAATTACTTGGCATTGGACTTGATCATGGACTGTTGGGTCAAAGGAAGAAATATAATAATCAGTCTGGTTCCTCAGTGATCAGATGAAATTACACCAAGGAAAAGCAAGGCCTCATTCGATTCTGGAGGTCCTTTAATTTTACAGTTTTTTGGGGATTTTTTGTGTGTATGAGTGTTTTGCCTGCCTGAATGTGGGTGTGCATGTGTGTAGTACCTGTGGAAGACGAAAAAGGGTGTCAGATCCCCTGGAACTGGAGTTATGGAAGATTATTAGCTGCCATGTGGGTGCTGGGAACCAAAACTGGATCCTCTACAAGACCAGCCAGTGTTCCTAACTGCCTAGCCGTCTCTCCAGACCCCTGATTCCAGAGTGTCAGAAGGGCTCTGGTGTCTGAGGGAGGCGTGGAGATAGTGAGCAGAGCAGCAGAATCCCTGAGGTTACAACACGGATCATGGCAGTCACTGCTGGGGTCTGGGGCGAGGAGCATCACCCATGGATTTGTCAGTCAGCTCAGGCTCCTGCCACAGAACACCACAGGCTCAGTGACCTGGACAGCAGACGCCTTCCTCACATGTCTGGAGTCTGGGAAGTCCAAAGTCAAAGACAGGCCCATTGAGCTCTGTATCCTTCCAAAGAAGAGAGAGAGGGAGGGCAGAGAGAGAATCATTTCTCCCCTTCCTCTTACACAGCTCTGAGCCCCCACAGGAGAGGCTTTTCTGAAGACTCTGGGTGGGGCAGTGTTTGCAACTCCACCCCAGTTCCTGTGGTGCTTAGCTGGTTCTGGGCATGCAGCAGCCTCATAAATATCAGCAACTCAATGCAAGAATGCAGGCCCTGTCCTCAGCCAACCTCGGCCACCTGGGCAAGCTGCTGGGCTACCTCTGAGAGATCTGCAGGGCTAGCTGTCCCACAGCCTGGAGCCTGCCAGATGCCAGCCCACCTCTCAGTAGATAACTACTGTTTGCATCTCTTGAAGCCCCTCCCTACTTCGACTGCATCTTGTGACAAGGTCATCAGAGTCGGCAGAAACCAGATGTCTGGAAATAAGATGTGAGCTTTAATAAGGATAAAATAATTACTCTTTTCCTCTAAATGACTCTTCTCCATGAGAATTCCCCTCTTCTCTTTCTTGTACACAGAGGAGACCATGGGAAACAGAAAAAGTATGAAGTTGGCCAGATTCATTTTGGGACCCCATCTCTCCCATCCAGAGTCACTCTATTGCCAACATTCAATTTACTTTATTTTATTATCATGCGCATGTATATTATGTGTGAGTGAGCGCAGGTACACATGTGCCACACCAGACTCGGTTCTCTTCTCCCATCATGGGTCCCAGGGAACGAACTCAGATCATCAGGCCTGTGGGGCAAGTGCTTTTATCCACTGAGCCACCTTGCTGGCCTGAGTTCACTTTATCCTCACCACACCTTCTCCCATCCTTGGACATCCCAGGGCGCTGCCTAAGCAAAGATGAAGCTGAGTGGTGGTTAATCTTGATGGGATTTAGACTCCCCATGGAAACAAACCTCCCAGCACATCTGTGAGGGAGTTTCTAGAGTGAGTTAACTGAGGTGGGAAGACCTCTCTGGATGTGGACAGCACCGATCCATGACTGGGAGAGGCTGGAATGCTGTAGGTGCACAAAGTACCTTAGACCATCTTTAGCCCCCAATAACCATTTATTGCCCGCCTCTCTGTAAGCTAGGGCCACACCACTTTGTAAAGATGCTCCATTTTAGTTAAACTGTGGTAATTTCCAAAACTGCAATAATTTGTTTCCAGAACTGAAGTTACTTGCTTCTTTTGAACCCCCTGTGCCCAATAACCCCCTAGTAATAGCAGGTCACGAGAGATGTTTCCCCTTCACCCGGCATTCGTATACGCCATACTCTCTGGCTACCCCAGCAATGGCCATACCATAGGCCAAGGGAAACTGTTCAGTCTCCTTCCTGTTTCCCTTTTCTCTGCCTGATAACTGCCCTAATCTGTGAGCAAACAGCAAACTCTGTTGTTTATACCAAGGGACTCCTCTGCAGGCTCTTCTCCTGAATAAAGGCCTCTGCAGTCATAGTTGCCTGTTGCCTGTCTGGATTTTCTTTCTGTGCACCCTTTCTGCATATCCTTGTCACATTTGAGTCACATCTGAGCAGACCTCTAGCTTCCACAAACCCAGATGCTAAGAATGTCATCCCTGGAGTCTGAGGCCAGCAGCAGACATTTCCGGGCTTTGTCATGACCCACCTCCCTGATACACACACCAATAAATTTGAAAAGGGGTGAGGCGCTGGAGAGATGGCCCATCAGTTAAGAGTGCTGGCTGCCCTTGCAGAAGACCCAGGTTCAATTCCTAGCACTCACTAAAACCATTAGTAACTCTAGTTCCAGGGACATCTGACACCCTCTTCTGACCTCTGTGGGCATTGCACAACACAGGTGCACTTACATACATGCAAGCAACATACTCATACACATAAAATAAAAATAATAAATTGAATATTAAATAAAGAAAAATGTATCGGTTCGTGGCTTTATTACTATAAAAATTTCATGGAACTGCTTCCATGTTGGAACATGGAATTTGGGGTACCCTGAATCTGTGCTCTGGGCCATAGTCACTCATACTTAGCTCCAGAATAAACCATCTCTTGTTCCCTTTAAAGTGAGAGCTGTGTTTCTTGTGTGGACAAGGGCCTCTCACCATACTAGGGCTTGCCCTGGGATCTACCTGTCTCAGTACCCCATCACTGGGATCACAGACATACATGGCTTTTTACATGGGTGCTGGAGATTCGAACTCAGGCCCCCATGCTTATGCAGCAAGCACTCTGCCCTGCTGAGCCATCTTTCCTGTCCTGACTATAAATACTTGAGAGGAGGGTGCAAATGATGGATTACAAACTAGAATAAGCAAAGTCAGAAATTGTCAGCAAGCTTAGCAATTGAGAGTCTACCTCTCTTTGCTTAAAGACAATGGCCACGATACAATTAAGCACACACGAACACAAACCTGGGAACGGTTACAGTCACTAACAACTCCAGTTTGGAGAACATTAGCTTTGTAAAGTGTTCTCCAAAATTTTTCGTTTTTTGAAGGCTTAGACACTTGAGAAACAAAAATGCATTCAACATACGAAAGAGCCAGGAAGAATTATCATAACACCTCACAGAAGTCCTTTATGTATATAAACTTAGATTTTATTTTCAATTAAAATTTAAAATAGTTGGCTTGGTAGAATAAAAAGGCTGTAACACTAGTAAAAGTCAAAACTTTAGATCTTTTACAAATTCAGGGAACAGCTAGTGAACACAAACAGATTTGTTTTCTGATGTACACATGTGTTTCATATAACAAAACAAAATTCCTATTTAGTCAAGGCAAACACGCACGGACCAGGTTTTAAATAGCAGGACTTCCCAGATAGCAACTTTTTCATCTGAACGGTGATGATTACAAAAGCAGAAATGTCAAAAGCTTTATTGACTGTTTTGTAAGATATAAGCTGCAACATAATGCATATTGTACAAAAGATAGGACTAGTTGGTCACCTTATACATTATACTCAGATACCTTTACCAGTGTCTGCATGATAGTTAGATCATGTTCAGACATATGGTGCTACATGTTTTCTAATCCAGTTTCACCCTGATGCTGTGATAATCACCATGTCCAAAAGCAAACTAGGGGAGGAATGGATTTATTTAGTTTACATTTCCAGATCACAGCCCATCACTGAAGGAAGTCGGGGAAGAAACTTGAAGACAGGCCTGCTTGCTAGTCCCACTCATTGCCTCTAACCAAGGAACCCGCTCACAGTCAAGGACGTACAGAAGAACCATGGAGAGTGTTGCTTGACGGCTTGCACAGACTAATGCTTAGCTAGTTTCCTCACACAGCTCAAGACCACCTGCCCAGGATATGGTGTGGCCCATAGTGGGCAGGGCTCTCTTACATCAATTAACAATCCAGACAATCCTCCACAGACATGCCCACAAGCCAACCCATTCTGGGAAATCTCTCAATTGAGACTCCCTTCTCAGATGACTCTAGGCTGTGTCAAGTGAGCAGTTAAAGCTAACTAAGACTGTGTTGTAGTACAATTTCCTTCAAGCCCAACATTCCATCACCATTTGGGAGCAAAGATTATGCTGACTTCAGTTGAATGTCTATTACTCATAGCAACAGCATGCAAGCACCATAACAGTTCACTATCAGCCTCTCAGAGACTGCAGTGTATTCTCCAGTCCGTCAACTGCTTTCCAGGGCATTCCTATACTCATGCAACAGATCCCATTCATCCAGGAAGCTCACCACTCCATACCACAAAAGAGAAAATTGCTATCCTGGGATACACCCCAAAGACACTCCACCTCCAGATGGCTCAGCATTATAGTAAAATGTCCTATTACCTGTAGCGAGGCCCACGCCATTGCCGCAGCATTCAGACACACCATCACACACCCCAGAGGGAAGGGCAGCCTTGTCAGGATTGCCCCTGCAGATGCTCCATCCTCAGATAGTTCAGCCTCAGTTGCATGGCTTACTACCCACAGCAAGGGCCATGCAGTTGCTCCTCCCCAAATCATCTTTGGTTGCTGTGCCCCATGTTCTTATTGCACTCATCTCTCCTAAGGAGATGTGAACAGATGCCTATCTACCCCAAGTAGGGCACTGATGGTAGACCAAAGTAACAATTCCACCAATTCCAACTTGATAAACCAGTGCGTTTATCGGGCTGACTCACAGAGATGGGTGAGGGGTAACTTGCAGGAGCATAGATGAGCTTAATCATGGTGTCCCCTTTGCGTTAACCTTCTGCTTCCCATGAACTCTAGCATCTCCCAAGGTCGCTTGGAGCTGGGATGGGGGGAGAAAGGAGTCATGGCTGGAGTCTCTGGTGACACCTCCCCTTCTCCATCTATGAGGAAGTATCAGTAGCTCCAGCTGTCCACTAGGTATCACCTAGCCTTCTACTTAAATATAGTAAAGTTTAAAGCATTTTATTTATTTTATGTATATGAGTGTTTTGCCTGCATATGTGTGTAATGTCCAGGGAGACCAGACGATGGTGTCAGATCTGGAACTGCAGTTACAGATGGTTGTGAGTTGTTATATGGGTGTTGGGAACCAAACCTAGATCCTCTGCCAGAGCAGCCAGTGATCTTAATCACTGAGCCATCTCTCCAGTTATCACTATATTGTTTTGCTCAATTAGTTAATTCTGTCTCTTATGATGTCCTAGCATCTCCAAATATACTGCTCAGGTTATTTTGCTTCACATGAATATGCATATTATCAGCAGACAAAAGTTACAAAGTTGTATAGTGAGGATACAAGACTACTTGCTTGAACTATTGAGAATAAATTGCTATTGGAGGGCACAGCTGCTCACAGCTCATTTCCCCAGGAAACATCAATGAGCCAATAGAGCATTAAATGCACTAGAGTCACCTTAAATAATAGTTTGTATAATGTGGTCATTAAAAGGCTTTAACATAAACAGATAATTAAATTAACTTTGATCTTTTCAAAACTGTTTCTTAAGCAGTCAAAAGCCTGACAAAATCAGCAGAAAGCATAAGCAATTATCTTAATAGAATGTTAAATCTTGTCCTCTAAACCTGTTCTTTTTTTTTTTTTCAAATGTTAAGAATAGAATAATCGTTTTAAGAAAAATGTATTGGTACTTTCTGCATTTTCTAACAGCCAGAAGAGCAATCGGGCCTTGTTGCGCAGGAGCAGCCACTAGAGGGCACAGCCTCCTCAGAGGTGCTCCCTCCATCCTCAATGCATACTGAAAGGCTCGTGATACAAACCCTGCAGATTTGTGATCATGACAAACACAGCTTCGATTGATCTCCCTTTATAGTAACAACCAGATCATCTGAGGATCTTCAGGTATATGGATTTAAACTTCTTCCTCCCTTAGCTATGGAAGAGTAATACCAACTGAAGGCAATTCTACTTCAGCCATGTCTTACAGACTTGACCTGGTGCACGTCACAAACACTGATTAATTACCCCTGTGAGTAGCAAAGCGAGCTGCTGGACCTCAGCGTGGCTGCAGAGGTTAGTGGGAAGGAAAGGTGGAGGGGCCCGGGAAGCCATTTCCAGGAGACTCAGAATGCTAAGTTTGGGGTTAGTGTGGCCATAGTGCCCCCAACCACCTGTCTGGGGACTTTCTACTCTACCTGAATACAAACTGTGGGTAGATGGCGATATACTCTTCCAGTGCTGGTAGCCTTTGGCCCTTGGGTGCCCAAAGTCCAGAGACTAGACTGGGAGGCTTACAGTTCCAAACCCTGAAGGCCAAGGGGCTATTGATCCCAGATTTAGAAACCAGAGACTCATGGCTGTAAGGTCTCAGACTTGAGGATCATCACTTTGGAGTTCAACCGCCAAAGGCCTGGACTCAGGACAGAAAGACGAGGAAAATGGGAGGGAAGGAAGCCCCTCACCCTGGAGTCTGGCCAAAGTCTCTCACCAGCTGAGAGTCAAGAACTCCAGTATGACTAACAACATTTACTGTGAAACTTATAGAGATGAACATTCTTTTATATGGAGATGTTTCAGATAAGGATGTTGAAATAACAAAGAACCATGCTTCAGGCCCCAAGTACATATGACCAAGTAAGCTCTTTCTCTTTTCCCAACTATAAATGCAGTTTCCCAGGAATCTTATAAACCCCTTTTCAAAAGACATGTCTTAACCCCTTTGTCTAGCCCTCTGAGTAATTATTTTATCTTATCAATTGCAGCCCTATCCAACTCTGGAACCGCCCCCCATAATCTCATTTATTTAAAAAGGGAAAGTAAAAAAGTTCCTTGTTCCTTTGAGATGTAACTTGAGAGTCACCAAAATTGTACATATAGTTACCACTAGGACATGCTAAGCATGACTTCCCTTGAGAAGCCTCACCCGCCATTCCCTGCGCACCTCTATTAACTCCTGTGCTTAAATCTGTGTTTTGTTTTGTTTTGTTTTGTTTAAAAAAAAAGGCTCTCCTTTTAGGGGACTGGACAGATGACTCCGAGGTTAAGAGTACTGGCTACTCTTGTGAAGGACCTGGGTTCGGTTCCCAGCACCCATATGGTGGCTAGGAACTCCAGTTCCAGGGGATTTGACATCCTGTTTGAGCCTTTGTGGGCACTGCATGCATATGGTGCATGTTAGGGTCCGAAAAATGGGAACAAACCCCAGGACCCCAGTTTGATGCAAAAAGGAAGTTTATTTACATAATTTGGCAAACAAAGCAAATCAAGCGGCAAGCCAGGTTGCAGTTCCCAAAGCCAGATCAGGGAACTGTGAGCCCTCCCCAAGGTGCAGCCCACTTTTAAAGTACCATGGCTGTGCGGCTGTGTGACTGTGCTGGCTAGTTTAACCTTGGAATTGGTTCGTCCAGGACCTGCCTGTCCTTCAGGGGTTATTTGTATTGGACAACTCAGACCTTGTCGTCGTGGGGTTTGGGCCTGGTGCCAGAATGTGCACTGAAGTGTTAGCACCCAGGATGTAGCAAGGCGGGTGAGGTGACTAAAACTTAAGAGGTCCGAGTTTGCTTTGTCCCTACAGTGCACGTCTATGCACCCAGGCAAAAAAACATTCATACACATAAAATAATTTTTTAATTAAAATTTTTAATCTTTTTTCTATTCATTTATTTATTGTGTAAGTATATGTGAGCATGTGCATGCCATGACTATGTGAGTGAAGATCAGAAGACAACTTGTGGGAGTCAGTTCTCTCCATCTACCATGTGGGTTTTAGGGCTCTGATTCAGTTCATCAGTGTGGTGGTTTGAATGAAAATGTCCCCATATGCTCTAAGTACTTGGACATTTGTCCCAGTGGGAGGCACTGTTTTGGGAGGTCTCAGAAGGTGTGGCCATGCTGGAGGGAGCACGACCTAGGGTTCAGGCTTAGAGCCTTGCTAGATCTCTAGTCATTCTCCGTTTCCTGTGCCTGCTTGAAGGTGTGAGCACTTAGCTTCTGCTCCTGCTCCAACCAACTCTGCCACCATGCCTAACATAAACCCAAAGCCTTGAACACTCTGGCTCTGAGTAAGCATGCTTTGTGGTCTTGTAAGTAATACTTTTGGGAAGACAAAGCTTTTTTTTTTTTTTTTTTCATTTCAAAAATTTTATTTTCTGTGTTTGAGGTTTTTGCCTGCATGTCAATGCACTGTATGTGTGCAATACTCACAGAGGCCTGAAGAGGGTGATGGGTTCCCTGATTGGTTGTTAGCTCCCATACGGGTGCTGGGAACTGAACCTGGGTCTTCTGCATCAACAGCTGGTGCTCTTAACTGCTGAGCCACCTCTCCATCCCTGACATACACTCTTTCTGTAAGCAATTGTAATTTTATCAGTTGTGTTAAAGTTTCAGAATCCCAACCAGATTCCAGGAAGAGACTCCTTTCCCTTGCCATACCCTGTTAAATCTCCTATCTTCCTATCATACCTCACTCTGATCTGCCCCAGTGTGAACCTCAGGGCCAAGAATATTCTTATGTCCTTCTAAACAATGCCCACCATGACCTCTTGTGCCTTGCTCAGTCTCATGAGGGCAGGGCTTGCTTACCTCAGTCCTGGAATGAAGCCAAAGACCTTAGAGGTCACAGGATCCAAAGCCTTTAATTGACAAAGGAGAAAGCTTGTCCTCAGAGAGAAGAGAGACTTAGCTCATCTGTCAGCTGCAGTGTGGTGGGTAACACAGCACAGCCCTGCTGCCAGTAACCTGAGCTATTTCCCTTCCCTTAGACCTCTGCTCAGGTAAAGCCAATCCTTGACTATCACACTGTATATGAGAGACGTTTCAGGGCCCTCCTGCAGGGACTCTGCCCCCTGCTACCTGTCAAGCCATAACTTTCTCCATGACCCCTTCAATCCTGATGATTTTGTGCCTTCAAAACCAGTACCACATTGGTAGCTCTTACACATTGCCAAGTTTGGCTGCCAGCTTGAGAGGTAGCCTGGCCCTTTGGACTACAACTTCTGTGTGCTGACCCTGAGCAAATACTTTCCCATTGTCCCAATAAAGAACAGAGGATTTCACTCAATGTGTGGATCTCCTATTAGTCACATCTAATTCTTCAGCCCTAGCTGATCACAACTCTATTGTCCCAGTGAAGCATTAAAGGCTTCACTTCAGTGGTGCTGAATTCTTATTAATGACAGCTGATTCTCTGGCCCCAACTGATCAGCACAGAGAGATTCTTATGGTTTGTATTCAAAAACTTGATAGGGTTTTTTCTTCCCTCTGAAGCTTCACAGGCCATGCCTCCACAGTCCACGTTTCTCTCAGCATTACTGTCTTCCAAGCTCTGACAAGAATGGATCAGTACTAAGCTCTGAGTACTCAACAACTTTTCCAGTTCCAAGTTCCAAATGCTTCTACAATCCAACAATAACAGCCCAAAACAAAAAACCACGTGGTGAGGTTCATCACAGCAACACTCCACTCCTCGTGTCAATTTCTGCTCTAGTTTTCTTTCTGAGGCTTTGATAAAACACTCTTAGGGGAAGCAACTTAGGGAAAGAAAGGGTTAATTTTAGTTTACAGGTTATAGTCCAGCATCGAGGGAAGTCAGGACAGGAGCTCAAGCAGGAAGTTAAAGCAGAAACCACAGAGGAATGGTGTCTTCTGACTCGCTTAAGCTCATGCTCAGCTAGCTTTCTTATGTAGCCGCAGACTTTCTGCCCAGGGAACGATGCTGCCCACAGTGGGCCCTCCTATATCAACTAACAATCAAGATAATATCCCACAGACAAGATCTGGATAATCCCTCAATTGAGACTCCCTTCTCAGTTGACCCTAGGCTGTGTCAGGTTGACAGTTCAAGTTAATTAAGACACTCCCTTTCATCCTAGATGGAATGTTTCAATTAAACAGAAACTGCACAACACTGCAACCTTCCTGTGGCTCTTACATTCTTTTCTACCCTCTCTTCTTTGATGTTTTCTGAACCTTGGGGGGCGGTGATATCGATCAATTTTTGGCTCAACACTGGGTGACTAGGAAACAGCAACAGTCATTTGTTCCCAGGAGCTTTACTAGTGGTTAGGAGTCTCTGCAGTACACATCCAATTACAGAAGGATGCATTCTTCCGTCGTGGGCAGCAGCTGACAGCACACTTCTGCACACAGGTGTTTGTGAAACGATTACCCGTGTGATTCTCAATTCTCCATGAACAGCCATACATAGCATTCAGTTGGGTGAGGCCCTCAATGGTGGCTTCACCTGTTGCTCCCCTATATAGAAATGCTTGGAAAAAGCCTGTGGCACTGTCCACATAGGTGAGGGCATATTTGCATCCCTCATTGACAGGCACAGGCCCTATATAATCTATTTGCCTTTCCACATCTCTTGTCTACACTGGGGTAATGGGGCACACAACTATTTAGCCTGTTTTCTGAAGATCTTTGTCTTCTCAAAAGTCTCTTGAGCCTTTTTATCCTAACTGCATATGGAACCCCTCTTTATCAAGTTATACAGAAGTCAGGTAACTTGGGCAAGGTGGGATATGAAAATCCACCAGTGTCTCAGAAGCCTCCAATATACCTGCAGCTCTTTCACATTAACAGGCCCATGCTGTCATAGAATTTAAAAAATAACTTTGGGACCGGATAGATGGCTCAGTGGTTAAGAGCACTGGCTGCTCTGGCAGAGGACCCAAGTTCAATTCCCAGTACCCACATGGGAGCGAACAACCATCTCTAACTCCAGTTCCAGGGAAATTCTCCCCTCTTTTGTCCTCTGAGGGCATTGAAGGACATGGGTGCACTTACACACATGCAAGCAATACACTCAGACACATAAAATAATAAAGAATAAATTGAATAATAAAAAACAACTCTGTCAGGTATTATATGTGTCTTACCATAATACTCTCAAGAATTTTACAGTTCTGCCTGGCCTTTGCACCTTGTGTGGATTGATCTCCCATCTTCTTTCCTTTAGGCGGACATATATGTCTTCTAGATGCTTGTTTCCCAGCAACAACAACAACAAAAGCTCAGGTTTATTTTCTTCAAAAACAATCATTTAAGCAACAGAAAAATAAGTTGAACAAGAGACGTATATACAGGGCACACAGCATCAAAACATTCAGCTTTGAAGGCAAATCCATAATTCACCAAGTATGGCAACCCTGGCCACCCTGTCAGAGAAGGGCCGTACATGGAGTGGCTTCAGTAGTTCCCACCCCAGACTATTTCATTCCTCAATAGTAAGGGGTGTGGTGGGGGCCACTGATATCCCCTGTCTCATACCCTTTGGTGAACTGTTGTTAGGCTTTAAAATCTTCCAAAAACAGGAACAGCATTCAGTGTCCTATCATTTTGTACCTGGGAACTCCAACTCAACCCAAGTCTTGCCACATTTGTTTCCGTGTATCTCAGACAGGATCTATTGTCTGTTCCCTTTCCTATCTCCTCCTGAGTGCTTTAGCATCTTATGAACTTGAGTTCATATGCTAGTCCAGATAGTTCGGGTCTTCCAAAGCCGTTCCTGTCCCAGAGGGATCACATCTCACCATGGTACTCACTAAAACCACTAAAGCTTCATCACAGTCCCAAAGTCTCTTTCTCAGCTCAGTTGAACACAGTGATTTCCAGCCTGGTGAACTCAGACCCAATTCTCTCACCCTCAATTCCTCCATGTTTACTTTCACTTTAGTATCTGACACTTACATGGGTCCCTAGGGATGTTTTAAATCCTAGGAAGGGTCCCTTAGCACAAAAATAACTTGTACCCCTTCTCTGGTATCCTGCCAGAGAGTCTCTTTATCTTATTTTCTCTTATACATGCAAGATCCCACTGAGTAGCCATCTCCGCCTTAGACACATTTCTTGCTAGAGCAAACTCTAAATATTCAGCCATTTTTAGAGCTCCTCTGTATTCATGCTGTAGACTCCACTCATACTGCGTACAAGAAGACAGCTGTACTGGGATTTCCCTGGAGGACTCTCCACCTAGACTTTCCCTCTGGGAAGAGGATTCAACTTTGGTTGTATGTCTCAGCACCCGTTGTAGGGGCCAGGCAACTACTCCGTTCCAACTCCTCCTTGGTTTTGTGGGTCCCTGTTTGGGAACCAAGTGTTGTGTATGTTGAATCCTCCAAGGAAAAAATTTTCCTACAACACCCTCAGAAAAGAATTTCAGGAAGAGTCAAAATGAAGCAAAGTTAGTGAGTTTAGTAAAATGAAGGGAGAGGGTTGGGGATAAGACCCAGTCAATACAGTGCTTGTCATGTAAGCATGAGGCTCAGAGTTTGATTTCCGGATAGGCAACTATAATCTCAAGGCTGGGGAGGCAGACACAGGAGGACCCTGGGGGCATGCTGTCCAGCCAGGCTAGCTTAAGTGGTGAGCTCAGGTTCAGTAAGGTACTATCTCAAAATTGTGGAGAAGGACACTAGAATCCACATAGAGTGAGAACATCTGATGTTTGTCTTTCTGAATCTGAGTTACCTCACTCAGTATAATTTTTTCCAGTTCTATCCGTTCACCTACAAATTTCATAATTTAATTTTTCTTTACATATGAATAAAAGATGTCTAATTTGGAATGCCTATAAGCCAGGAAACTATAAAGAGGCCATTGGGGTAGAGGAGAGCTCTTAAGGGAGGAGCACTAGTAGAATACAGGTGACGTGAAACGGGGAGAGGGAATGATGGGGAGAGAAGCTTGGGTTGGGAGCGGAATTGGGAAGGGAGGGCAGAGGACGGGTGAGGGAAGGGATGAGTAACACTAAGGATGTTTGAAAAATGCCACACGGACATTTACTATTTCAAAAGCTTCATATACTTGTATTCATATTAAAGAGTTTAACTGGAGTTACCCTACAAAGAAGATATACTTTTCCCAGAAGCCAAATAAAAATGCCAGCTCTAAGATAAAGCCCCTCAAGTTATCAGGAGTGTCCCAGAGACAACCCCCCCTCAAAAAGTAACAATACTGGCTAGTGCCGTTGTTCTTGGTTGCTCACCAGAACCTGATGGTAAGATCCT
Source organism: Eospalax fontanierii (assembly GCA_035773235.1). Taxonomy (NCBI): domain Eukaryota; kingdom Metazoa; phylum Chordata; class Mammalia; order Rodentia; family Spalacidae; genus Eospalax; species Eospalax fontanierii. Next base: position 51,355,994 of record CM069542.1, on the reverse strand, counting down.
ATTGCTAAAGGCAGTACAGACACCATAGACTTTTAACCACACAGTGTAAAGAAATCAAGCTAGCACTGACCAGGAAGCTTTGTCCCTAATGGCCTAGTAGTTTTCACAGTACCAGAAGCTGCTATGCAGGCTGCTGCGGGGGAAAAGTCAACCATAATCTGGCCCAGCTGTGACCATTGTTATCTATAATGACAAGGCCTGACAAGCTATACCCATGGGGGCAATAGTGGCATGAATGTTATGGGGGTAACCAACTGCTTTTCTGATGGGGTTTAAGACCTATTCCACAGGAGGAAGCACATGGCTAGAACTGCAAATATAGTCAAGAATCCACAGCTAGGGAGCTCATAGACCCAGGAGTGGACCTACTGTTATTAATTTGCTCAATGGACATGGTATCAACCTGCCTTCTGAATTCCTATCTCTATACCTATAGATTAGTGCAGATCTCAGTCCTTTTCAGAGGAGATTCTTTGTGCAGTGGATGGCTGCTAACTCAGAAATTCACAACTAGTCAAAGTGCAAAGAATAAGAATAAGTTTCTATGCAGTGCTCAGTTCTAAATGGTACAACTATCTCACTCCCTCTCTGCAAAGGCTTGGGAACCATCTTGATGGAAGAGGGAAAGAAATATTATTCTAAGAGCCAGAGGTTGAGGAAGACTGGGGTAAAACAGGGTTTTCTGGACATGACAGAATCATCACTACACTCATAAATTCAGGGAAACTGTGTTTAAGACCTGCATATAATCAAGCCAGTCAACATTCTGGCATGCAGGGAGAATGGGCTCCCGGGTCCCACCCTTAGCTGAGGAGCTACAGAGGGTTGATGGCTAATGGGGGAGGGAGAGTCAGTTTTCTTTAAGGAAGTGGCCCCCTGGTGGTAGATGGCCCCCCACCCATGTGTATATAGACAGTACAAATTGGACTCAGTGGGTTGTAACAAATAATAAATAATTTTAAAAAGAACACAAAGTTGGGGGAGGTGGGATAGATTTGGAAGGAATTACGGTGAATGTGATCAAAATATATTGTAGGCATGTATGAAATTTTCAAAGAAGTAATAATATATTTTTAAAAGAAAAGAAAGAAAAAAACGTGGAGAGATATTTCAGAAGACCCCTGAGGTCAACCTCTGGCCCCCACATGCACCTACACCCATATGCACACACACAAGATTAAGGGAGGGTATAAGCTTTAGGTTCAAGAGCATCAGTGGGAGAAGGAGGTGCTGTAGGTGTGTTCACAATGGCTCTATGTACGATATGGCAGCTTTCTAAGTTATGTTGCTCAAAGATGCAGTTTACAAGGTTTTTAAATTAAGCAAAATTTAACATTTAAGCAAACTTTACAGATTAAGAATATATGAGCTGGTTTTCTTATGTTCTTTACCTTTAAAGATTTTTTTTTCTTAGATTTATTTTTATTGTGTGTGTGTTTAATTTTTATTTATTTTAATTTTATGTGTATGAGTGTTTTGCCGGCATGGATAGATGTTCGCCTCGTGCGTGCCTGCTGCCCAGTGGAAGCCAGAAGAGGGCAATAGATTCCCTGGAACAGGGGTTCCAGTAGGTTGTGAGCCACCATGTAGGTTGCTGGGACTCGAACCCGGGTCCTTTGCAGTACCCTTAACCTTGTGATCTGCTGGCCAGAAGGTCGGCTGTTTTGCTATCAGACTCCACCTTCAAGATTAGAGACAAGATGAACGAAACCATCTGAGATCTGACTTCAACTTTTTTAGCGGCTGCTGTGTCAGGGAGCGCTGGGGTTTTCGGATAAGGAGCTGGTTCATAACAGGTCGTAATGCTGGTAAGACCTTGCAAGGATGAAATGCACTCGCGGGAAGTGGAGGGTGGAGAAATCCCCCGAGAAAAGCATCCGCCCACCCGCCCGGGTCGTCTGGAACTTGCTGTCCCGCTGCGCGCCGCCCCGCCCCTGCCCCTGCAGATCCCCCTGCAAGCATCCAGGGAACTTCAACAAAGGGGACTCTGGAGGCTGGGCTAAGTGCCGCGGCCGCCTTCTGGGCCGAGCCGGGGTCGGGGGAGGGGTTAGCCGGGAGATTCTGATAAAAACCACGCGGAGAAAGCACCGACAGGGACTGCAGCGCGCGGCTGCCCCCACTTCGCGGTCCTTTTCGGCGGGCGCCCTGCTTGGGAAAGGGGCGCAGCGGCGATCGGCGCGGAGAGGGGCCACCACCGAAAGCCCAGTCCCAGCCTGGCCACCGCAGACCCCCGCTACCAAGTAAGGACGCCCACCCTCCTCATCCCCTCCCACAGCCTGCCCGAGGGCCAGCGGGAGCATCCCCCGGCTCCATCCCCCTCTGGCCGCCTCTCTCCGCCCCGCTCGGGCCAGGAATGCAGGAGGACGTGCAGGCTGACAGGTCCCCCTACCCCCCTCCCAGGCGGGCTGTCCCGCCCAGACCATCTCGCCTGGGTCCTTGGCTTCTGGTCTCCGGGGGAGCCCGTGGTCCCGCAGGACAGAGCCAGGGGGCCTCGGGGCTGGAGGCTGTGAGAGTGCCGAGTTGGACAGGGGCATTGGAGAGCTGTACTGGTGCCCGGAGTTCTGGTTTTGAGATGTGGATCGTATGGCGGGGGAAGGGGCAGAGAGAGCATTTTAGGGTGGTGGTCAAGATCTCCGGGTCGAGCAGCTGTGGGGCACACAGCCTGCGACTGCGCTTCCCTTCCAGTCCTGGAAAGGCTCAACCGAGTGGAAGAGTTGCGTGAGCCTGGCAGGAGGAGAGGGGAGGTCTGTATGCCAAGTATTCATTCCGAAATCGCCCGGACTGGTCATGGGACCTGGGACCCTCGTCCCGCGGTAGCAAAGAACCCGCAGAAGTGAGCCCAAGGGTGGTGTGTGCAGTCTTGTGTGATTAGTCCCGAGGTCCTCAGTACTCGCCACTTACACGCAGGCCCTTGCCCGGTCCTTCCTATCCCCACCCTGTACTCTCTTGGTGATCATCCTTCTCCCTCCTCCCCACGCAAAGTCTCGGAGCCTTAGGGTGTAGCGGCCTGCCGGAAGTGTCTGTATTCAGCTTTGCCACTGAAATGATTGGAAGAAACAAACGAAGTCCTTTTTCTCCATCCGTCCTCAGCCTGCCCTGACAAAGACCACCAAAAACCAGGGCGTGCAGGGTGGAGGGGTGCAGCTGCGTGGATGGCAGGAAGAAATGGCTTCGTTACCCAATGCATGGCCCCAGAAATATGCCCAAATTAGGACCGTGGGATCTCAGAGATGTTAAAGTCGGCCCAATAGATAATTTTTCACCCCGGAGGAGACTGCTGAAGTTCAGGCGTCCTGGTTTTTAGTGTTAAAGACTCCAATCCATATCCCTTAGCTAAAGGCCTTCCTAACGTCACCACTTGATGGGTGTCTGGATGTGTGTCATCTTTGGGGAATCAGTAATTCATGATGTCTTATGTACTTAATGGCCAGGGACATGGTTCAGGGTTAATGAACTGATTTTCCTGGTCAGTTGCTACATGAAAGCTTAACCCATTGGGCTCACCTTACCTTGGAGAAAATTGTAACCTTCTTCCTAGCCTTTGTCTTCCCTTTCCCAGTCCCTAGTCCTCGGGATGACTGTTAAACCATGGGTTTACATGGGTCCCTGGTGGATGGTTCTCAAGGGTCTTCCCAGGGTGATTAAGTCTCAGTGGTCTGCGTTTGTTTCTTGCCCTGTGACTTTGTTAAAAAGTAAAATCACTGGCTGGAGAGATGGCTCAGCTGTTAAGAGCACTGACTGCTCTTGCAGAGGACCCAAGTTCTATTCCCAGCACCCACATGATTGCTAACAACCATCCATGACTCCAGTTCTAGGTGATCCAAAACTCACTTCTGACCTCCTGTGGCATTGCACAACTCCAGTACACTTACACATATGCAGTCAATACACAAAATGCACTCATACACATAAAAATAATAAATGAAAAAGTATAGTCACTAGGCCATTAGGGACAACACTGACTATGAAAGGGTCTGAAGACCAAGCGTGCAATTGCCCTTGCGTGTTGCCTGACATTTTGCTGTTCCCCAAGAGATTCAGCAAGGGCGCTTCATTTATTTATTTTCTTTCCAGCTGGGAGCTTCTCCTGGCCTCTTCCCAAGTCCCTAACACTCTGACCTCTGAATGACTAATTGGGAAATGCCTTGTAAGAGAAAAGATTTGGGGGTCTGTTGATGTGACCATCAGAAATCTGACTAATGCCCTAGAAATGCCGAGTTGTTTATTTAAGTTGTTTTATGCTCGAAGTGTTCAAATATGCACTAGAGATAATTGTGAATTCTCATATTCCTCCCACTGAGCTCTATCACTACATTACCTGCCTTTTTTCTTTCTCATTGAAGTGCTCTAAAGCCAGCTTTGACATCATGTGATTTTATATATATACATATATATGTGTATGTTTCTAAAATATTAACTATGGTGCTATTGTGACATCTAATTGAACAAAAATTCTCTGTGGTCCCCTATTATTCAGTCTATAGTTATAATTTCTCCCAGTTTTCTTTTTGTAAATGTCTTTTTTGTAATTGATCTGTGTCCTGCCTCTTTGTTTAGTGTGTTTGTGTTCCTGTTGCATGTTATTCCTTTTAAGCCACTTTCCCATCCACTAAGTGATTTGATTTTTCCTGAGTCCCACTTAGGGAGAATGGGTAGCATGTGACTCATTTTACCCTAGGGAGACTTGAACATACAGAAACTGTGTGGACTGTGTAACTGGTTGTTGGGCAAATCATGTGTGAGGTTCATCTCATTCCTTGGATAAAGGTGGGCAGACTTTTTAGAATGCCAGCATCTCCCTGAAGGGGACTCCTTGGCCATGGACTCACCCTTTCCAGACACTTGCTATCAGAAGTCCCTTTGTAACCATTTAGTAAGTGGCCATTTGGTGTCAGGAAATAAAAAGATAGCCTGGATTTGCTTCCCTTGTAGGAAAGCAATGCTGGAAGCATGCGTGCCACTCACTTCTAAAATCAGGCATCACTGCTGCTTTGCATGGTTCCGGGCTACTTGGTTTAAAAGTAGAATGAAGCAAATGGGCCGCAGTTCTAGAACGAACAAAGACCAGGGAGAGGATTTGGAGAGGGCAGTCACCCCTTTGAGCACCACCTAGGTGTTTTGGCAACTAGTTTCTCTTAATGTCCCCAACTCCTGTGACAGAAATTGGGACAAGAGTACCAGTTTCCCCACTGAAGTCCCGAGTTCACAGACAGCTTTGTTTTTTCTGCTTTGTCTGAGGACTGACACACCGGAGAATTTTCATTGGTTGTGTTTATTTGCTTTTGAGACAGAGTGAGAGACATTTTACATCTTATCAATGACTCTGGTGTGTTGGAATCTCCCTTCCCTAGCAAGCAATGCAGAAGAAAAGCAACTTGCTTCCTGGCTGTAAGATTATCCCGTTATGTTTATTGCACTGAAATGGACAGGGAATGGACAGACCTCCCACAACCCAACGAGATAGCGTCTTAGGAGTGGGGATCCAACCCTATTAACTCAAAAGCTCAAAAGAGGTAAAATGTTAACTTTAAATCATACTTTTCTGACAACCTTACATTGCTTTAACACGAGGCTGTGTACACTGAGCCAGACTCTAGATGAGGCTGTATCCGTACCTACAGCTGGAAGAGTGTGATTTCCTCTTTCCTTATAAAGTTTTTTTTTGGGGGGGGGGTACTTAGGAAATAATGTTCTCTACTACTGGTGGCTACACCTGGCTTTAGCAGAACAGCTTGTAATTACTACTGTTCAATTCCTTCTGGAGAAAAGCCTTTGTGGTCAGTCTGCCTTGTAGTTATATCCTAGTAAATGATGAAGATTCAAAGAAAGTAGCTGGAGTCTGTCCTACCCTGAACCATAGAACCTGCAAGACCAGCACTGTATACATGTGCAAGTCAGAGAACAACTTTCTTTTCTACCACGTGGGTTCTGGGGATCAAACTCAGGTCGCCAGGCTTGGCAGCAAGTGCTTTTATCTGCTGAGCCATCTTGCTGACCTGATTTCTTAGGATGTTTTGAGTATACATATGCAAGTACATTATTAAACAGGGAGGTGGTGTTCAAGAGGTGGATGTGTGGTCTTCCAGGGAATGTCAAGTCCAGAAGCAGATGATTGTAAGAGCAGGTGGACTGATATGCACACAGGTCCAGGGCCCAGGATATCATGCTGACACCAGTTCTTGTCATGCTAAGGACAGTGGAGGCCTGCTAAAGCTTACAGCAGGAGCCATGCTGTATCCTGAGGTGCAGGAAGATTAGAATCAGTTCTAGGAGGATACCTAAGTGAGACTTGAGATCAGTACTAATGTTGATTGACAACAGCATTAGCCAAGAGAGCCTGCCTTGTTCAGTGAGAATAAGAACTTTCGTGATTCTGGGTATAAGCCATTACCCTGTAGATGCCATTATCTTGGATGAGCTTGGAGACTCAGTAGCAGCTGGCTTTGTAAAGCTGAGACCAGCCAGCTTCGCTGATGTGGCACTTGGTGCCTACTGCTGTTGCTCACTGGGCTTGCAGCCTTGGGAGCCAAGTCTGTGATGGGCAGTGCAAGTTTTCTTTTACCAAGTTCCAGTGCAGCACTCCCATTCTGAGTGTAGCCAGATATTACCAGACAAGCTGAAGATGTGGCTATGGTCTCTGGGCTTGTGACTCCTGCCACTGGACCCTCTGGGTTTGGCTGTCATATAAGGAGCACAATCCTGAAACAATTCACTGTTGGACCAGGTTGTTCCACTCTTAAGGCAAGAACCTGGCTCAGCAGCTTCTAGAGATGCAAAAGGCATTGCAAAGCCATGGTTCAGTTTTGCTCTGGGGGTCTGGTCCTCTGGTACAAGGATCTGGGGAAACTGTCACTTAGGAAATGAGCCTAGGAACTGTCTCCTTGGCCACTTCTGGATGGGTCATCACAGAAAAAAATGCCTTGTGTACTCCCTCCAAACTAAGTTTCTCACCATTAGCACACTCAGCTGACCCCAGCCACCTGAGCCCCTTGCAACCTCAGTGTCTACCTGGGCTGACTCTGTGCACTGGAACCTGAGGGACTAGCACACAGTCTGCAGTCAGCCCCATCCCTGGGGACCCTGGGCTTGTTTGTAGTGACTGGATTACTTCCCAAGTTTGCATACCATTCTGGCCCCATTCCTCTCTCTTGTCTTTCGTGATCTTCCCTCTCCCTCTGATTGGCACAGAAAGTCAGACCAGTTGAGTTAGTTCTGAGATATTTGTTCTGAGTTATAGTGTGTCTGAAAGTGTGCTTGTACATGTATGTGTGTGTGTGCTTATATGTCTGTATAGGTGAATGTGTGTATATGTGAATGTTCTGTTACTGAACCTAGAGCTCAGCTTAGCTAGGCTGACTGGCTGTCGAACCCTTGGGATCCTCTTATTGCCTCCTCATTCCCTCCCCACTCTGGGAGCTGGGTTCACAGCTGCCTTTGTGTTTGGCTTTGACATGGGTACTGGGTATCCATATTCAGGTCCTAATGCTTGTACAGCAAGCACTTTACTCATCTCCCCAGCCCCTAGACATTCCATGTTTGACTTTTACTTTCTGATCCAATCCAAGAGTTTCCAGTAAGCACATTTGAAAGTATTTGAAATTGTACCTCCAGCCTCCTGAGGAAACAGCCTGGCCAAAGTGAGATTCCACCTCAAGCCGGAGGTGGACTGTGGGGAACCCTGATTGGTCACAACAAATTATTCCGACAAAGGCCTCATTTTGGAAGCTGAAAAATATTCAGCTTTGTATGGCTACCTTCTTACCACCTCACTGTGCCCTGAACATTCCAGCTCTGTAACCAGAAATAGATGGGACTGAGGAGGAATTCAGGGCCAGGATCAGACCTGGCCCAGCCTGGTGTCAAAGTTTCCATTTGTGTCTGAGGTGTTCACAAGGCCTTCCCTCATCCTCTGAGCATACCTCATTCACCCAAGACAGCCTTCCTCCACAAAGAGATAATGCTCCATGTGGTGATGGACCACAGCTGTGATCACCATCCTGAGTGCATTCTGGGCTGTGAGCTAGGACCATTCATCTCTCCTTTTGATCTCAGCAGGAATCCCAAGCGGGGATGGTCAGTTGGAGGAGACAACCCTCACCTCACCCCCTAATCCCAAATCTGAATCTGTAGAGAATCTAAATCTACCAAATAAAATATTCTGTTTGGTGACAGAGTTCCATTGAACTCTGGCCTTACTGTTCTGAGAGAGAGCAGCATGAGCCGTGGCCCATGGTGAGGTGGCTTGATTGCCACACTTCATATCTGGGGCACCAGGACCATGAATGGGAGCGCCAGGGTACAAGATGTGAAAATATGCTGGGAGGAATGAGTCATCTGCCTATTGACCAAGGAGGCAGGAAGCCAGTCATAACCAGTGGGAGCCTAGAGACGCCTGTTTTAGGAGGGGCCTAAACCCATGTTAGCAGAGGAGACAGTAATGAGGATCAGACAGGTCAGATTCCTTAAGAGCACTTAAGGAAAAGTCAAAAGGTACAGCATCCAAATACCACATGTGATTTTGTAATGTGATGTGTTTCCTCTCATCTGTGCACAACTGGGAATCACTGTTGGTATTGTCGAAAATGGTCTACCTACAGACTTTAAGCGGAAGTGCACTCAGGGAAGGTAACTGAGGAACAGAACAGCCTGGGCCAAAAGGAATGGGATTTGTCACATGCCAAAATCAGGGGCAGATGGCTGTGTCTACCACACACTAGCAGGATAGCACTGTCATTTCCTGTGTACCCCACATGGGAACTATGCCTTTTAGTGTGTCCTAGCTCATGTCCATAATACATACTTCCTTGTGGTTTTTAGTGTGTCCTAGCTCGCCATAATATGTACTTCCTTGTTGTATAATATGATTTAATGAAACCCAAATAGACCCTGAAAGAAAGTTTCAAGTTTTCTCAGATAATACTGCATTTCATAATTGGCTATTTTAAGATGCATACTTCCCTACCTGTTTTATTATATTTCAATTATTAATAAGGTCTGGGACCAGACACAAGAGGTCAGCCTCGTGGCACCATCAAGAATTATAGAAAGTAGGGTCTGGAGAGATGACTCAGTGGTTAAGAATACTGGCTGCTCTTCCGGAGGACCCAGGTTTGGGAAGTCATACATACACAAATACACTAAATAGAGTTTCTTCAATAGTTGCTGCTGGGAAAACTGGATATGCACATGTAGGAGACTGAACCTAGATCCTTATCTCACCCAGCACAAAAACGTTAAGGTGAACAGGAGACTGAGACCTAAAAACTTATTTTTACTACTAGAGTAAGACATAAGGGAAAACACTCAGGAAATTGGCACATGCAAAGATTTCCTGGTTAGGACCTCAAAAGTACAGGAAACAGGCAAGAACTGGTGACTGGAATTACCTCAGCTTTAAAAGGTCCTGTACAGCAAGCAGGAACAGAGTGAAGGCCATCTATTCAGGTCAGGGGACAGATATGTTCTAGGATATATAAAGAACTCAGAATACATAAATGGTCCAAAGAATGTGAAAATTAAAAAGACGTTATCCAAAGAGGAAATATGAATGGCCGGAAACTTTGGAGGGAAAAAGCTCATTCCTTTAGTTGTCAGGAAACTGCAGATAAGAACTACAATGAAATTGCATCTTACCCGAGAATGGATATTATCAGAAAATGTTAGTGAGGATTTGTAGAAGAGGGAGACCTTATATACCGCCCGAGTTAGCGTTAACCATCAACTTGACACAGCCTAGAGTTATCCAAGAAGGGAGTCTCAGTTGAGGGATTTTCCAGACCAGACTGGCCTGTGGGCTCATCTGCTGGAGATTGTTTTGACTGTTAATTGTGTAGAGGCCAAGTCTACTGTGGACAGCACCATTCCCTGGGCATGTAGTCCTGGGCTGTATAAGAAAGCTAGCCTGTGAGCGCAGCCTCCCTGTTTTCCACTTCAAGTTCCTGCCTGAGTTCTTGCCCCGACTTCCCTCCATTACGGACTGTGACCTGGAAGCGGAACTAAACCCTTTCCTCCTGTAAGTGGCCTTTTAAAATTTCATTTTTATCTTTGATGTGTATGGGTGTTTTACCTGCATGTATACAAGTATACCACATGTATGAAGTACCTGTAGAGGCCATAAGAGGACACAGGGTCCCTTGAAACTGGAGTTGTGAGCTGCCACATGGATGCTGGGAACCAAATCCGGGTCCTCTCCAAGAGCAGTATGTGTTCTTATCCACTGACTAGCTCTCTAGCCCAGAAATATGTATTCAAATATGATAATGATGATGAAGAGGAGGAGGAGGAAGAGGAAGAGAAGGATTCTGAGCATGTCTCAGCACCCAAGAATTTGGATACAATCAAGAGACTAAAGCTAAGAATTCATGTGATAGAAGAAGGAACCGAGATAAACAGCAGAGGTGTAGATAATCTCTTCAAGAAAATTATAGCACAAAGTTTCCCAAAACTAGAGGAAGAACTAGGCATCCAAATACAGGAGGCACAGAACCCCAAATAGACACGATCAGAGAAGAACCGCTCCACAACACAGCAAAGTCAAACTATCAAAAACACAAAGCAGAGAAACATTAGACGCTACAAGGCAGAAACATCAGGATAACAGAGAAAGATGTCCTCCAGCGAATGTCGGGGTAACAGCTGAAATAGGACTGTTCCTAGCCAACTCAAGAGACTGACACAAGTCAGGGTCTGGAACCTCTTTCCCAGCATTCTTAACCCCGACCCGCCACCCCCAGTCCCTACAAAAACAGCAAGCATTTTACTCACAGGAGCCCTGCTTTGAAGTCTAATTTGAAGACTTCCCTGTAGTCCCCTTTTTTCCATTGTGCTTGGCATAATTTAACTCCTACCTGAATTATACAGCACATGTGAGAAATGACTTTTTATTTAGGCAATAAAGCTTTTCTCCAGTGTAGTATATTCAGTAAATAGGAATTTCCAGTTTTCGAACAAGGATTTATAAAAGCTGGATCCAGAAGAACCCACCTAGTTTCCTCCTAAGCCTCCAAATCACTCTAAGAAAACAAAGATCAAAATTCAACCCAACCCTTTGTGTCTCACAGCTAAGCATCAATCAAAATTGTAGCTGGCACGGGGAACTTGCCTGGAGCATCTTCCCTTAACCAAGATACACCAGCTGTTCACTTTTGACTATCTATTTTGGACCAGAGATGTGAGAAAGGTCTTCTCTGGTTCTTTTTACAATACTCAAATGAAGTAGGTATTTTTTGTTTTCATGTGAAATTTGTGTTTATATATCATTTCTATTGGACTATAAAAACTGGAAAAATCTCATAAGCAGTAGAAATGTGATTTGAACCCAGTTCCGAATAACCAGAAAATGTTAGTGTATGGTGCTTTGTGGCTAGTGATCTGTCCTGTTATGGGACATGGGGGGAGTGTGGGCTCTCTGAATGGTCACTGACCATAGGGCAAGAGCCGTGTGCAAGACTTGGGGAACAGGAGCTTATTCCAGCTGATGTTTGTGAGGAAGTCCTGGGACTCTGAATTCCAGCAATGTGAATGAATTCTTTCTTCATCTCCCTCCAACATACCCTTGGAAGCCAGCACCTCTTTATCAGGAGAGCTTAGTGGACATTGTATCCTGAAACAAATCGAACTGAATGTAAGAGTATCTTCAACTGCTTACTTACAAGCCCATGAGAAAATACTATTAGGGACATAATTTACCACTTTCTGATAAATGATAATCACTGCCAACCCCCTTCTGCAAATCATTGCTTTTAATCAGTCAGACACTTCAGTCCCTTAGCCCTCTCCTGAGCCCTCTGATGTTGACCTACTCTTGGGCTCCACTGTGGGAATGATTAAGAACATCTGCTGCAAAGTTCCCAGAAGTCACTGAGATGTCAGTAGACATGACACTCTCTAAAGAAGGTCTTGTGGAACAGACCCCACAGCCCTCACAACCTCAGCCTGGCCCCGTGTGTGTGAGCTGAGCTGCAGAAGTTCTCAACAGTTATCTGCTACGTCCTGCTGACCCAGTTGGCACACACCCTCCACTCTTATTCAGGACCAAGGATTCCAGAATTGCCATGATTGCTGTTGCAGCTTCCCTGCTGTGGAACGTGCAGAAGCTGTGAATGTGAAGGGACACCACAGAAGAGCTGAGAGAGATGCTGAGGACCGAAGCTCCGGTCATCTCTCAATTGCGGCACTGAGATTCTTGACAGGGGTGTGTGTGTGTGTGTGGTACATGCACATTCTCGTGTGAGATTGTGCACATGCCTGCCCATGTGTGTGCATGCCAAGGCCAGAGGAGGATGTTGGGTGTTTTTCTTTTTCTCACTACCTTATTTTTTTTGAGACATAATTGCTCACTGAACTTGAAGCTCACTGTTAAAGCTAGACTGGTTGGCTAGTGAGCACCTAGGAGTCTCCTGTCTCTGCTTCTAATACTTGGGTTATAGATACACATGGCTGTGCATAGATTTTTTGTGGTTGCTTGGGATCTGAATCCAGGTCCTCTTGCTTTCACAGCAAGCACTTTTAGCCATTGAGCCACCTCCTCACCTCCATTTCTTTTTTTTTTTTTTTCCTTTCTATTTTCTTTCTTCTTAAAAACATTAATTTTATTTATGTATATATGTGTATGTCTGCATGTACACATGAGGACAGGTGTCTATGGCATCCAGAAGAGGATGTTAGATCCCCTGGAGCTGGAGTTACAGGTAGTTTTAAGCTGCCTGACATGGATGCTGGGAATTGAGTCCTCTGCCAGAGCAGCAAATGCTCTTAACTGCTGAACCATTCACACACACACACACACACACACACACACACACACACACACACACACATACACACACACACATTCACTTCCTTGCTTTATTTTTTTGTATTTTTGAGACAGGTTCTCCCTGTAGTCCCAACCTGCCTGGAACTTACTACATAGATCAGGTTAGCCTTGATCTACCTCCCAAGTGCTGCAATTAAAGATGTGTGCCACCATGCCACCCGCAGCCCCTTTCTTGACATCTTTTGTGAAATAAAGGTCTCTGGCAAGCAGATATGAAGAAACAGCTCTTCTTCCGTCCAGATGTCTCCAAATTTGCTGCTCTGGAGGAGCAGTCAAAAAGTTTACCACGTTGGTTTATATTCAGGTGTTAGAAAAGGCAAAGAACCAATGAGCAAAGAAAAGACTAAGCATGAGGTCAGCATGGTCCCCCTGCTTCTGGGTTCCAGGTCTTCCAGTATGCCTGGAGCTTTTCCCCTCCCCTGGATTGGTTGGATGCCAGAATGGAAATGAATCACAGAAAACACCGAGAAAAACAGAAAAAATGGCAGATCTTGAGTAACCAAAGCAATGCTAATTAATGCAAAATATTATGTTTGCTTATCAGTGTGTAGGGAAACCTACATCCTGCTTGTGACAGTGGAAACTGTCCGTCTTTCTGGAAGGCAGTTAGTATAGTTTGTCAAAGTACTGATTTTGTATATACATTTCTTGCTCAGCTATTTTTAGGAAGTAATCCCCAAGATTGTATAGCATTTTACCAATACTGATCTTCATTTCAACAATGTATACCTGTATGACAGAATACTCTGTAATTGTGGTAAATTTTGTCACTATGACAAAGGACCTGAGGAAAACAAGAGGGAAAAGGTTTATTTTGGTTCATGGTTTCAGAGGTATTGGCCCATCAGGGTGGAGAGGATGTGGCAAAGAAAAACAGATGGCCCATGGCAGGGAGGCAGCAGAGAGTATCCGTGCTGCGGTGTCTCCTCGTTCTTTCCGCCCTTCCATCCAGGAGACGACCTCCTGAATGGTCCACCCACTTTCACCTTCCCTCTTCAGTTCATCCTTTCTGGAAACACCCTTGTAGACACACATGCAGATGTTTTCTTTACTGTTCCCTTAGGCGTCTCTCAAGAAAGTCAAGTTCCCCGCCAACATGAACCATCACAATAACAACCTTACGAAAGAACTGTTAGTTAGGCATAATGCCTGTGATACACCATTCAATTAAAAAGTGGTTTCCAAAGCAATATGTAAAATGATTCCAATTGGTTCTTGGTTTTCAGTCCTAGAAACTGAACCCATGGTCTAGCACATGCTAAGCAAGCACTCTACCACTGGACTGTATCTCCTCCAGCCCTTGAGTTTTTGGCCCAGGGTACCTCAGGCTAGTCTTGAATTCACTATATAGTCCAAGCTTTTTCAAACTTTGAAATTTCTTGCTCCTACTCCCTGAGTATGGGGATTTACAGATGTAGCACCATGTCCAGTCATCCCAAGTTTTCATAATACAAAGACTGAAGAGTGCACCCTGCAGATGTGATGGCGGCTGGCCATTACAATGTATTACACATGATTTGCTTTCTGTTACAAGTTTGCCTTTTCCAGATCTTTGTCATCAATGTGTGTAAATTTTGCAGTAGAGAAGGGAAAGCACATATTGAGAAGAGAGAAGCAGCTGGGTCTGGTGTGTTACAGTCTCCCAGAGGAGGGAGCAGATGGCCTCACTAAGGAAGCAGAGAAACCGATATAGGCGCTGAGCAGGGCTCACTCCCACAGAGTCTGGGGAAACGGGTGTAGCAGTTTACAGACATCCAAAGCCAGAAATTAAGAGTTCTTTTTTTAAAAGAAAAATTACAAGATCACATTTTCCCCCATTTCTTTCTGGAACAAGATTAGGGGACCTTAAAGACTCTGAGGCCCATGGGTCGGGGCAAGTGCCAGACTAGGGCAACAGAGTGCAAGGTAGGGCACGGCCTGGGCCACCAGGCAACCTGCATTCAGATCCTGACTGCACTTCCTATCAGAACAGCCTAACTTACTGAACCTCCCTGTGCCTTGTTTCCTCCTTGGGATAAAGTTGCCACCATGCCTGACCTGCAGCACATGGGCCACATGTATCCCAGGATCGCTATGAATTCAGCTCAGCAAATTGGTAGATAATGTTGTCATATCCCAATGTCAAAATGTTGGACACTGGTGCCTGGAGACTAACAACAACATATCCCAAGACCTGAAACCTGAAACCACTGCATCCTGCATAGTTCATGCTTTTCCCCTTATAGATCCAGGAGTATGATGAATTTTAATTTGTCAATTAAGCAGTGTAAGAGATTCACAACACATGATGAAATAGACCGATTACAGTGTACACCGTAAGAAAAGTTCTACACATGGCCTTGTTTCTGCTGCTTCTCTTTCTCAAAGCATGCTAATGTTCAACCTTTCTCCCAGCAAAAATTTCCTTTTCTTCCCATTCTTGTGGAAGCAGGATTGATTCTTGCTGCAGATCTAAGCAACTTCAGCTTGCAACACTAACCTTTTCCCAAGTCTCAGTCTTTTCTCTTTCTCTACTGGAAGCCTGTTATGGCTTTTTCTTTTTCTTTCTATTTCATTTCTGAATTGCCAGCCTCGGTGCTGTTGTGTTTGAAGTCATTACCGATAAAATAATGGTTGGTAATGAATGGGTAGATGGTGTCATCAGCCCAGTTACAAGGTGCAGTAGACAAAGGGGTGATTGAAGTCGGGGAAGCGGGGGCAGGGGGACACAAGACAAAACAAGATTTTATCATGTCACTTAAAATAACCATACAATGTAAGACTTACAGGTTGTTGATTCCTAGAATTTTCCACTTAATGTTTTCTCACTGAAATGGGTAGCTTTAAAGTGTGGATAAAAGTGGGGGCTGCTGTACTGAGAACATAGTGAATGTTTGCAGAATGAACACATCGATGTGGCCTGGTGAGCTGGATGGAGATGAACTGTGTGTCATTGTTAATCACTTCCCAATATTTGGGGGTCTAGTTGCAGTGGTCTGAGTGTGTCTCTGAGGATTCGATCCTTGTTGCATGTTTCACAGTGGAAACATACCTTGACTATGGCGTGTTTAGAGGCACAGACTTGGGGAGGCGATCAGAGTTAGCCAAAGTCATCATGGTAGAATCCCTGGCTAAATCCTGACAAGTGAATGAGAAGGAAAGAGACCAGAAGAGACACATGTGCGTGTCACGTCTTTTGCTGTGTGAAGTCCAGTGCTAGCCTGGGAACTTTGACAGCAGAGGTTATCATTAGATATGGCTCCTTAAAATTTAAGCCAGGAGCCAAAATAATTCACCTTTTATGTTTTTAATGTTGTGACAGTGTCTCATGTAGCCCATGCTGGCCTAGTATTTTCTGTGTAGTTGAGAATGACTTTGAACTCCTAATCTTGCTTCTACCTCCCAAGTACAGGGATTACAGACTTGCACTACCACACCCAGTTTATGTGATGCTGAGGTTGGAACCCAAAGCTTTGTACATGCCAGACAAGCACTCTGACTGCTGAGTTCCATCCCCAGCCCAAACCCCTTTTCTTAAAATGTACTTAGTCTATACTATTATGTTATTAGAAACAGAAAACAGACCAATATACTAGTCTTTCCATATTGGTTAATAGCCCAATTCTTCTGTGGTCAGATATTGTACTCTGTATGATTTCTTTGACTGTATTGAGACTTGCTTTGTTGCCCTAACTTGGGGTTCATTTGGGCAAGTTTGTGTGCCCCTGAAGTGAATCTGTCCTGTGGAGTTGCTGAGTACACGTTTCAGAAACTTGTGAATTGTCAGGTTTGTTAGTCTCATTCACATCTTCAGTACCGGGATTCTCTCCTCTGATTCTTCTGTGGTCATTTATTTGGGGGGGGGGGGGTCTCCCACTGCAGTTATGGATCTGTCTGCTTTTGCTCTTTTAATTGTCAATATTTATTTCATGCATGTTGAAGTGATCCATGCAAACTAGCAGAGTTGTTCTTGGCAGATTGACCCTCTCATTAACTGCTTCTCTTGGGCTCTGGTGGATTTCTTGTCTTGGAGTCCACACCATTTCACTCTGGATCAGCTTGCTTTTGGCTAAGCTGCACGTCGTGTATCTTCTTCCATCTGTTTATGGGGAGCCTCTGTGTCTTTTGTGAGACTGTGTAGTTGGTTTGCATTGTTGAATCTGTTGTGATGATCTGTGTCTTTTAGTTGAAACATTTATACTAACATAATTACTGATATATTTGGGTTTAACCTACCACTTTACTATTTCTCTGTGAAAATTTTTCTGTGTGACTTTTCTCTCTGATTTATTGCTTCAATTTTAGATTAACCAAGGGTTATGGATTGAATCAAAAATGTCTCCCAAAGGCTTGTATGCTAAAGATTTAGTTGCCAGCCTGTGGGACCCCTAGAAAGTAGTGGAAACTTTAGGAAATGAAGTCAAATGTGTTTGTAAGAAATATTGGGGTGTTATAACGGTAGTTCAGTCAGTAAAGTGTTTGATGCATAAACATGAGGACTTGAGTCCAGATCTTCAGCACCCACATTAAAGCTGGGTGTGGTGGTCTGTACCTATAATCTGAGAAGGGGAAGAAAAATGGATCCCTGGGACTGGACTGACCAGCCAATCTGAATCAGGTTCAGTGGAGAGAGTTTCAAAAAAAATAGGTGCACAGTGATTGAAGACAGCAGTGTCTACCTACAGCCTTCATGCCACACACACACACACATGGGGAGTGGGAGAGAGAGAGAGAGAGAGAGACAGAGACAGAGAAATAGAGAGACAGAGAAAGAGACAGATAGAGACAGAGAAATAAAGAAAGGGAGGGAGAGAGAGAGATGAGAGACAGAGAGAGAGGAAAGATCCTGGGACCCTCGTCCTGCCTGTCTTTGCTTCCTGGCCACCATGAGGTAAGCAGCTTCCTCCCCAGGTCCTCCCTCCATGAGACACTGAATCTCCACAGGCCCAAAATAAAGTGACCAAGGAACCATGGGCAGAAACTCCTGAAATCACAAGTCAAAACAAATTCTTTCTCCCTATTCGTCAATTGTCTCACACACTTCATCACAGGAACAGAAAGTTCACACAAGTGTCTTCATAATTTATTTGCACCCAGTGTTAACTCGTCCTACTTTTTTTGTTTCGCATTTCTTATGGTGCTTACCATAAAGGTGACAACACGAGTCTATTAGACTTGTTAAGTCTATTAGAAAATAGCACTGTTATCATTTCCCAGACCACACAAGAACTTTAAATCATTTTAATTCTGTTTAATCCCAGCCTGCCTCTTATGCTGCTGCTGCACAATAATAACATACATATGCATACACATGCACAGACACACATGCACACACAGTTGTTGTGGTTGTATTACTGGGCCTCAAACCCAGAGTCTCACTCATGTTAGGGAAGCAAGCGCTCTGGAACCGAACTACGTTGCCAACCCATAATACAAATACTTTAGTACAAAACTTGAAACCTCTATTAGTTACCTTTCTGTTACTTTGCTGTGATAAGACACCGTGACCATAGCAACTTATAGAAGGGAAGTTTATTTGAGCTTAGAGTTCCGGGGGGAAGGCCATGGTGGCAGGGAGGGTGGCCATGGTGGCAGGGAGGGCAGCAGGAGCACATCTTCCAGCAGGCACAGGAAGCAGAGAGTGACAGGAAATCTGGAAAGGCTTAAGAACTCTCAAAATCTGGCTCAGCGGCTAAGAGCACTGGCTGCTCTTGCAGAAGACTTGGGTTCAATTCTCAGCACCTACATGGCAGCTGACAACCATCTGTAACTCCAGTTCCAGAGGATCCAACGCCCTCATCTGACCTCTGAGGGCACTGCACAACCCGGCTGCATTTACCTACCTTCAGGCAAGGCACTCATACACATAAAATATTTTTAAAAAGAACTCTCAAAACCGTTCCCAGTGACATGCTTCCTCCAGCAAGGCCACACCTCCTAAAGCTTTCCAAAATGGCACCACTAACTGGGGACAAAATGTCCAAATACTTGGAGCCTCTGGGAGACATTCTTATTCAAACCACCACAAAACCCCTCAGACATTATTGTTTCATACAGTGGATTTGCATTTAGGTTTACTTACAGTTTCCCACTCCATCTCTTTCACTCTTCCTAAATGCCACACCACTCTCTGGTGTTATTTGTCCTTTGGTTTGAAGAACTTCTCTCAGGAGCCATGTGCCTGCCTTGAACTATGCCCTAGTTTTGGGTTAGGCAGAAGACAATCTCGTGCACAGAAGTGCTGTTGGAAGCAGGAGTTTTCATTATGCAAATGATTTACACCTGAGGAGAAGTTTATTCTACACCCAAGAATGAGGTCACCTGAAGATCTTTGAAGGAAGCCGATCACATCTTAAGTTATTTTGCCTGTGTTAGTATTGTTTTTACGTTGAACATCTGACCCATTGTTTTGTTCATTTCACAGTATAAATAGGGGAAATTTAATACAGGCAAGCTGCTTCAGTGTGACTGACAGTCCTACTGAGTCTGTCCTATTCTCTCTCTCTCTCTCTCTCTCTCTCTCTCTCTCTCTCTCTTTCTCTCTCTCTCTCTCCCTCTCTCCATTTTCTCATCCTCACTCCCCACTTTGGGTGCAGTTTGATTTCTGCTGGCAGGCTCCGGCAAACTTCTTTTAGTCCCTGTATCTCATAGGTCTTCTGGTAACACATTACCTCCACTTTTTTAGATTTAAAACAAATTGATGTGTATGTACATGTGCTTGTGTTAACTCTGAATCCCATGTCTCTGCAAGTCCTTGGAGGCCAGAGGGCATCAAACCCCCTGGAACTGGAGTGACAAACTGTTGTGAGCTGCCTGATGTGGATGCTGGGAACTGAATCTGGGTCCTCTGGAGGAGCAGTAATCCCTTTTACACCAAGCCATCTCTCCATGCCCAGTTATGTCTGTTTTTGTTTCTGTACAACAACCTCATTTCATCTTCATTTTTTTCAGTGAGCATCGACCACCGTTATTTTCGTCAACTTTTTGAAAGTGTCGTGTCATTACCTTCTTGAGTCCTCATTTTTGAGGAAAGGCTTGTTGATGATCTTTACATGTAGTGTACCCGTGATCCTCTGGCTGTGTTTGAGATTTCCTCTATCTCTGATTCTCCACAGTCTATGTGCCCAGAAGTGGTTTCCTTTCAAACTATACTACTTGGTCTTGACCGTGCATGTCAGGGTTGGAAAATCTTCACCTTCACTCTTTAAATCTGCCTCTGAATATTTTTTCTTTCCTCTTCTTTGGAAAGAAGCATGTATTTACACCTTTCTTATAACTCTATGCCCTGATTTGTCTCCTAAGGCTTTCAGCCCTTTAGGAAGCCCCATCTGGAAGCCAAAGCTATGTATGTTCCCCTGAACTCTGATTTATACCTTATCAGTCCTTGGAGGCCGCTGAAGATTTCACTCAGCTTTTCAACCTTTTGGCCACTGTCTTGAAGTTGGCAAGTGCCGAACGGAAAAGCAGAGACAGATGTGAGCCTCATCTTACTGGGCCTGTACCTCTGGATTCTTGGCTCCTTGGGCCCCTGCTGCCTTAGTAGCTTACCAGTGTCACGTTTCACCTAATGACAGAAACACATTCTGATAAGTGTATTAAGAGGAAGTTTGATCATTGTTTATACACCATAGACTGTTCCCACATAAGCCTGAATGGTGCCTCTATGTGGTCTCTTGATGCAGTTCAGAGACTTGTAAACAAGCTGTGGGAGGCTGCTGAGGGTGTGACACAGCGCTGTTCTATGTCAGCTTTGTTCATAAGTAGTGGCAGCCCATGCTAAAGTGATAAACCATATAGTAAAAGCAGGCATGGTGCCTCATACCTGTAATCCCAGCACTTGGGAAGCTAAAACAGGAGGATCACCATGGGTTTGAGTCCAGCCTGGGCTATAGAATGAGACCATGTCTCAAAACACCAAAACAGTGGGCTGGAGAGATGGCTCAGAGGATAAGAGCACTGGCTCTTCTAGCAGAAATCCTGGGTTCAAATCCTAGTGCCTACATGACAGCTAACAACTGTCTGTAACTCCAGTTCTGGGGGATCTGACCCAAACCTGGGTCCTCTGTAAGAGCAGCCAGTGCTCTTAACCACTGAGCCATCTCTCCAACCCCACCACCTGTCAGGTGGCTGGTTCTGCACTGTATGACTCTGGTCAAATACTTAATCCTCTTTGGTCCTTTTTTCTCTCTTGGTTAGTGAGAAATCTAATCTTGCCTCCCTTACTCCCTGAGGCTCTTGTGCAACTGAGAGATTTTTGTGTATATCAGTATGTTTTGGAGGGGAAGGAGTTGAGAGTCCTTATTGAAAGCATTCCAGAGATCTAGGAAGGTGGGTGGGAGAAGATGATGAGAATTCAGCCTGGTGTGGCCAAAACCTGCGGTGGGAGCAGACATGGATTGGTATACAAAACAGAAAGAGTTTTGTACGCCAAGCCAGGAGGGTGACGTCCCAGAGTACGTTGCAGGAATCAGCAACCCTGCATCCTAGACTAATGCGCCTCGCTTCCCTTCCAGCTAGGCCCTGCTGCTTTCGCTGGCCTGCCGCGCCCCACCTCCTCCCAGCACAGGACAAGGATGGAGACACCTTTCGGCACCCGCGTCTATGGCTGTTTGGTGGTGCTCGCCTTCCTGCCTTCCCTAAGTCTGGCACAGTATGAGAGCTGGCCCTATCAGTTCCAGTACCCCGAGTACTTCCAGCAGCCAGCTCCGGAGTACCACCAGCCCCAGGTGCCCTCCGACGTGGTCAAGATCCAGCTCCGCCTTTCGGGCCAGAAGAGGAAGCACAACGAGGGCCGTGTGGAGGTCTACTACGAAGGCCAGTGGGGCACCGTGTGTGATGACGATTTCTCCATCCACGCTGCCCACGTCGTCTGCCGGGAGCTGGGGTATGTGGAGGCCAAGTCCTGGATTGCCAGCTCTCCCTACGGCCCCGGGGAAGGTAAGAGTCTGCCCTTTAGAGCTGAGTGCACACCTCCTGGCCAGGCCAGAGGCGCTATCCGAGACTAGCCTGCAAAGGAGGCGGTACTTGCTCTTAGGCATGGACTCTGGAGAGTTCTCTATCTGCCCTGAGGACTGAGTGCTGCTGGAAGGTGGGTGGGAAACCCTGTAGGGACAGGGGAGCAACGATCATGATTTTTCTAGGATGTTCTTGGTTGGTTTGAGCTTGGAAAGTCTTAGGTAAACTAGACTGGTGGGTGACTCCAGGCATTGGGTAAAAATAGCTTGTGCCCATCTCAGTGAGCCACATGCCTTGTCCAGAGGCTATATTCACATTCACTGATGTCTCAGTGGTTAAGAACACTGGCTGCTCTTGCAGAAGGCCGGGCGTTCAATTCCTAGCACCTACATGGCAGCCAACAACCATCTGTAACTCCAGTTCCAGGGGAATCTGATGCCCTCTTCTGTCCTCTGAGGGCATTGCAGGACATGGATACACTTACACACATAAAATAATAATGAACAATATTTTTAAAAGAAAAGCAAAATTAGGGCTGGAGATATGGCTTAGTGGTTAAGAACACATACTACTCTTCTAGACAACATGAGTTTGGTTCCCAGCATCCACACTGGGTGGCTCACAACCTCCAGTAACTCCAGCTTCAAGGGATCTGACTCCCTCTTGCACCCAAGCTCACATGAATATACCACTACACAAGATATACACACATATACATAATTTAATTTTTAAAAGAAAAAAATTAGATCATTTTCAGAAATATTCGTGGAACTCAAGATCATTACATGAAGTGAACTAAGGAAGACCCAGGCAGACAAATACCCCACTTTTTTTTATATGTGGAATCTAGACTTGAAAAAAAAAATACAACTTGAAAACAGAGGGCAGACTTTTGGGGAAGAGGAAGAGGATCAGCAGAGTCGAGGGGCAGGAGAAGATAGTGGGCGTGAATAATATCAAAGTTCATGACACACATGAGAATGTCATAATGAAACCCATGATTTTTTAAGACAAGATCTTGCTACGTAACCCTGACTGGCCTCAAACTCGTGGGCAATCCTTCTGTTTCTGCTTCCCTAGTGCTAGGCTTACAGGAGAGGACTGCCCAGCTGAGATCGTTACGTTGCAAGGAATATACACCAGAGAAAGAAAAGATGCTGACCTGCATCCATCCCTGTGTGAGAGCAGCTTCTTTGGATGCAGATGGAAGACGGGCACTGCCTCTTTTCCCTATCTGCCCCTCAGCAGCTCGTCTCAGAACGTTCCAAGGGAGAAGCCTTGCTGGCCAGATGGAGGGCCTCTTCCGTTGCTAGTACTTAGTAAAACAAATATGAGCTTGCTGTAGAAACAGCATCTATTAGCAAGCGTGTGTTTCAATGGAGCCTGATGGCTTGGAAACCAGCCCGGATTGAGAAAGCGGTTGGAAAACTTCAGTCCAGATGTTTTCAATCAACTCATTGTTCCCACACTGTGTCCAAAACTCTCTCCTTTGAGCCCCAACCAGCCAGGCATCAGAGCACACATGTAGCTAGGCTTTTGATTCAGGAGACTGGTCCCATGTTCTCCTTGTCCTTAAAGAACTTCAGCTCCCCACCTCAGTTTTCTAATCTTTACAATGGGAGTGTTTTCATCTGCCTTTTTTCCTTTACTATGGAAGCTGTAGGAGTCATTGTTTTTCTGATTTCCTGGAAGAAGGAGAAGGAGATTGACCATGTACTAGGTCCATCCATTAGCTCATTGGATCTTCATGGCAACCCAACTCTTTGGACATCATTTTGACTTTAGAAATGGAAACAAGGCTTTTTTCAATAGTTGAGTCACACAGCACCCAAACCTAAGGCACATGGGACTGGAACACGGTTCCTGCTCTTCTGTAGGCTTCTAAAAGAACCTATGAGAAAGCGGCGGGCTTGGTTTGGTTTGGTCTTGTAGTGGCATTCATAAAGCTCACTATTTGCCAGGCTGGAAAGATGGCTCAGTGGATAAAGTGCTTGCTGTGAACACGTGGGGACCTGCCATCCTAGCTGAACTGGTGAGCTCTAGGTTCAGTGAAGAGGCCCTGTCTCAAAAAAATAAGGTGGAAAGCTGTAGAGAAAGACATTTCAGTGCCGTGTCTGGGCTCCACCATGCATACATGTGGGCACATACACATATGCCCGTATATCACACACACATACAAAATCACTGTTTAAAAAGCCTTTGGCATCTTTTTTAAATGTTTTTCGTTTCAGTAACATACGTGTAAGAAAAATCTGCACTTTAGCCATTTTGAAGTGTGTGTGCAGTTTGAAGTGTGCACGCAGCTTGAAGTGTGCACACAGTTTGGACATGTGTGTGCAGTTTGAAGTGTGTGTGCAGTTTGGTAGCATTACTTTTGTTCACATTGTTGTGCAACCATTTTCCAGAATGTTTAACAAGAAACTCTGGGCCCTTTCGACCACTCCCCCCACCCCTCACCACAGCCCCTGGGGCAGAACTCCTGTTCTACTCTGTTTCTAAGAATTTCACGACTCAGTGTTTGGCCTTTCATGACCAGCTTTTTCCACTCAGTATAATGTCCTCAAGGTTTGTCCATGCTGACGTTTGCATCAGAATTTTCCCTTCCAAGATTTTTCCCTTATATGTGTAGTTTGTCAACAGACATCGGCCGTTTCCACCTCTTAGCAGTTGTCAACTGTGCTGCTGTGAATGTGGGTGTACAAATGTTCCCCCAAGACTCGACTTTCAAGTTCTTTTTTTTCTTTTCCAGTTCTGGGGCCTTGTGGTTGGTTCCTAGGCAAGCACCCTACTGCTGAGCTACATGCCCAGTTAATTTATGGGATTGGTGTTTGATACAGGGTCTTACTCTGCAGTCTAGGCTGTAGAGTCTGGACTCACTGTATAACCCAGGCTGGCCCCAAACTCCTAGTGATTCTGCCTCTGTCTCCTGAATGGTGGGAATCAGTGTATCTTCATGCTCTTCTCTAATGTTTTTTGAGACAGGGTCTCACTCAGTTGCCCAGCCTGGACTAGAATTTATAACATACCCAGCTTAACCTCAAATCTGTGATCCTCCTGCGTAGGCTTCTCAGTAGCCTTACAAGTATATGCCACCATACCTAGATTCGGTTTTAGAATTCCTGAATTATATGATAGTTTTAAAGTTTGTGGGGCTGGAGATATAGCTCAGTGGTGGAGCAACTGTCTAACCTGTACAAAGCTCTGAGTCCTAACAACAACAGCAACACCCCCCCCAAACAAATACAAAACCAGTTTTGAGGAACACCATCCTGTTTCCCTCGGCAGCTGCACCAGTGATGTGCGGGGGTTCCAGTCCTCACATCCCCGTCAATACCTGCCCGCCTACTATTTCCTGGAGATTTTGATCGTAGCCCCCGATATTGGTTACTTTTCTTGTTGTTGCGATCAAACCTCGGGAGCCAGTGGGGGACATTTCACCTTCAAGCTACAGAATATCATCATAATGGCATCTTCTCATGCTTAGCCTTCTAGAACTTTGCACACAGAATCCCCTATTTAGTGGCAAGGAGCTGAAATAACAGGCAGTGTCCTGAGGTCCACAGTGACACTGCAGAATGTGTAATGGAGATGTGGATATGACAGGATAACTGCCTGTCAAAAGGCAGCAAGAAGGGCACTGATGAAGGACTGATACTTCAGCATCTGAGTTTCAGGGTGTCCTGGCACCCAGAGCTTCCCCACTCAGAGTCAGAGCTCTGTGTCTGTGGAGAGGGAATAACCAGTCATACCACCCCCACCTCCTCGAGGAATGAAAAGATCATGGTGGTGACACGCGTGGAAATGGCACCCCCTCCATCACAGAACAACTTAGCTTTCAGTTAGAGGACTGACTTACACTGCAGTGGGTAGAGCTAACGCCCTTCCCATCACTGTCCCCATTTCTGAGTCCCTGAGGGCCTGCAGTAAACTGTCCCTAATCAGCACACACCTCTGCAGCTCACATGTCCTTGTCTCCATTCCCTGATAGGAAAGGGGCTTTGACCCTGGTTACAAAGCTCAAAGTGGCTGAACCAGAATTCATACCCAGGTTGGTTTCCAAAGCCCATGTTCTTTCTACTATGCCACTGTGGTGTTTAAACTTGATTGTCACCCAGTGAGATGGCTCAGTGGTAAAGTGCTTCCTACATAAGGTCACCTGAGTTGGATTCCTGGAACACATGTAAAAAGCAACTCCACCAAATTGCCCTAGACCTCCACACTTGTGCTGCGTGCATGCACGCACGCACACACACACACAGAGAGAATAAAATTGAACTTCATTGTCAAGTTGACTGAACTTGGAATCACCTAGGAGACACACCCCTGGATATGTGTATGAAAGGATTTCAGGGGAGGTTCAACTGAGGAAGGAAGACCCACCTTGAATGTGAGTGGTACTATCCCATGGATCTGGGTCCCAAACTGCTTAAAAAAGAGAAAAAAGAAAAGTCAGCCAAGCACCAGAACTAATCTCCCTCTGCTTCCTGTGGACAGTGTGACCAGCTGCCTGGCAATCCTCTTGCCATACTGTCTCGCTGTGGTCATCTGTAGCCATTTGTAAACCAAGAGCCAAAGTAAATCCTTCTTCTCTTAAGCTCTCTATGCCAGGTATTTTGTCACAGCAGGAAAAATAACCGAGATACCACGTGACTTCCAGGCTTAAATCTGATATCTTCCCCATTCTGCTCAAACCGCCACCACCTCAGATCACATCAGCTACTCTGGGAAGGGACTCCCAGTGATCTCAGACTAGATGTGAAGGCCTCACATAATAAAAATCAACCGATGGCTATACAGTCTGCCAAAAGTAGGGGGCATTCCGTGTCAGTTGGTGCCCCAGCTCCTGCATTGCCATGAAGTTTGTTTTCTCTCTTTGGCTCCCTTCAGGGCCCATATGGCTGGACAACATCCACTGCACGGGCAGTGAGGCAACCCTGGCAGCCTGCTCCTCCAATGGCTGGGGTGTCTCGGACTGCAAGCACTCAGAGGATGTTGGTGTGGTATGCAGTGACAAGAGGATTCCTGGGTTCAAATTTGACAATTCATTGATTAACCAGATAGAGGTAAGAAATAGTTGATTTTTGCTTTTGTTGGGATCAAACCCAGGACCTTACACATCCCCAGCCTCTGTCTACTCTCAATTCTTCACTTGATTTTTTTTTCCTTCTATATAATATGTCTTGACTGCTGAGTGAGCAGTGGCTGGGTATGAGAGCTAACCCCAACTCATCTGATGCAAAGGCAGCTTGGAGAACGGATGCCATCTATAAAGCAAGAGCATTCTAAGCAAAGAGGTGCAGCGTGGGGCCTGGGGATAGTAAAGGATGATACTCTGCAAAGAAGTGTGCATTTGGGGCTATGAGGACTGAAGCTAAAGAGTGACGGGAAATGCCTTCAGGGCCATTTTCAAGAGTTTTCCCTCTGGTCTGGGAAAATGTACTAGCTATCATTTGCTGTGTAACAATTTGCCCTGGATTTTGCAGTTTAACATAACCGATGTTTATTATCTCAGTTTCCAAGGGTCAGGAAGCCAGGTCTGACTGAACTACTTGATTTTCTCATTCTCATGAAGCTGCTGTTGAGCTGTGAGCTGGGCTGGATTCCCAGGATCTGCCTCATGTGGCTGTTAGCAGGCTTGGCTTCTTACAAGCTATTCTCCTTCACGTGGCCTCTCAGTTGGCTGCTTGAGTGTCCTCAAGACATGCTGGTTGTCTTACCCCAAAACAAATGATCATTGGGGAGGAGGGGGGAGAGAGAGTGGGCGGGGAGAGATGGATGTCCTAGACTTTCATAACTGACCTCTGAAGTGGCTGTTATCTCCGTTGTACTCTCTTGGTCATGCAGACTGACCTAGTGCAGTATGCGAGGCAATGACACGGTTAGGAGATACAAGATGTAGATCACTGAGTGTCAGCTTCGAACCTGGCAACCACTGGATAGTTGTTCCTGAATCTGTTTGGGAACCAGAGTCACTTTACAAATGTAAACACTGGCACCCCATCCCTGATCTATTAACTCAGAATTTCCTTCCAGGTTGTTTCTGTAAAACTTCCCCTAATGATGCCGATATCACCAAACTTGCCAGCGCTTTGAAGTTATCAAAAGGACTTATGACCGTTTTTCTGCATTTATGACTCAGTTTCAGGTTAAGCTTTTCTGCAATTTCTTCACCCAAACAGCCAAATCAGCACACACATCTTGGACCCTTGTGATGTGCAAGGTGTATGAGGCTCAGAACAGGCAGAGCTGATAGGTGAGACCTCTATCTTCAAGGAACATGTTGGATATCACCCCTCAAAGGACTGTGAGGAACCAGAACCAAGGAGCTGCACTGTGCCTTAACTCCTAGCCAATGCTAAAGAAAGGTGACTCCAGGGACTGGTGATGTAGATAGTTAGTAGAATGCTTACTTAGCATGTACAAGGCCCTGGGTTCAATCCCCAGCACCACAGAGGTCAGGCATGGTAGTGCACAGCTGTAATCCCAGTCTTTAGGAGATGGAGGCAGTTGGGATTCAGAGTTAAGATCATCCTTGACGACATAGTGAGTTCAAGGCCAGCCATCCTAGGCTACATAAAACCCTGTCTCAAAAAAAATAATAATAATAGAATTAAATTTTAAATAAAAAGGAAAAGTGACTTGAAATTGCCCCATTTAGGCTCCAGAGGCTCCCCCACTGTGCCCTGGATGGTATCCTGCCATGACTCCCTCTGCCCTCCTCCTCCTCCCTTCTGGGCTCCCATAGCACACAGCACACATTGGAACTGGTCCAGGCTGCTTGGGGCATGGGAAAAGTTCCTCCTCGGCAGGAGTGGAAGGCCACTTCTAGTCAGCATCTGCTGGCATACTTCCATTCATGATAACAAGATCACTGTGGAGGGAGTCTGTGCACTTCATTGACTGAATGTCACTAATGAGACTTCGTTTTTCCATGGAGCTGATGACATGGACGATGCACTTGTGTAACCCAGTTTCACAGAATGTTCCGTTTCCCCTCAGCATCCTCATAGGAAACCCTTGGCACCCACTTGATGTCTCGAGACTGGATGCCCCTGGAAGTCAGTGGCTATATCTTCATCATTGCATACAACTCTAGGTACTGTCTGAGAACAGCATCTCCAACTCCCGAATTTCCTTAACCCTAGAAATGCAGACCAGAGATCATTATTCCCCTAAGTGAAGAAGCACACAGGATCAAATAGCACACTGTACAACGAGCAGAAACGCAGAGAAGCAGCACTCTCCTTCATAGTATTGTCTGCCTCAGAGGATAATAAGCTTATTCATGACATCTTCAGTGGCCCCATCCTCAGCTAGAGACTCAGGATAACCCACTTAGAGTGTTTAATGAAGGAAGACCGAGGCTCTATGGCCTAAGAAAGGTGTCAATAGTAGGGGAAAGGGCCAAAACTTATCTGTGGGTTCGGGGCCGAGAAGATAAGAAGATAAGATTAACCTACTACTAGCAAAAAAAAAAAAGAAAGAAAGAAAAGAAAGACTTTGAATGGTACTTCCTTAGGTAACTGTTCATTGAATTCCTACCACGTCTAGTTCCAGTGCTTAACTTATGAAAGAGAATTGGGATGTTACATAGCTTATTTACTTATTTATTACCTAATTTTCTTGAGGCACGGCCTCCGCTTATGTAGCCCAGATTGGCCTTGAACTCACTATGTAGCCAAAGCTGACCTTCAGCTTCTGATCCTCCTCCTTCCACCTGCAGTGTTAGGATTCCAGGCATGCACCACTATGCTGACTGTATGTGGCGCTGAGGACTGAACCCAAGGCTTTACATATGCTGACTCTCTTCCAACTGAACTGCATCTCTGTCCCCAAGATGTGTCATATCCTAAGCAGAGCTCTAATGAGGTAAAAGAGGCCTAGACAATCTGGGAAAAAAAGTGCTGCTAGGGAAAACTTTTTTATTCTGCAAGGGTTGAAAGTCCAAGATGGGCAAGCGTAGTACCCACCTTCATTCTGGGCATTCGCTGGGTGCCAACCACATCATGGTCTGAGGGTGTCCATCAGAAAGAAAACATGTCCCTTAGTTGCTGGGAAGACAGGGTGTATGTCCTGGGAAAGTGGGCCATCAGTCAAGGCCAAGTGCACAGATGCTAGTGAACCTAGTCACCAGGGGCTGTAGAGCCGACGTCTGGTATAAAGGGCTAGGTGACAGGTCAGCCTTTGCACTGATCCTTTTCTCAGAAGGCCCCTCTCCTGCTGTCACCAGGTTGAGGCTTCCTTGTCCAGCCACAGACACACAGGAACCTTCAGCTGACGAGCTGTCTCCTGCGACCTCCCTTCCATAGGCACCGAAAGTAGGTCATGTCAGGCCTAGACTCAGGACGCCTAAGGAGAGCCTGTGAGTTGCCAGAAGATTCCTATGTGCCAGGCTTCATGGTTAAGGCTCATGCTTACTGGTGGCACTCCTCTGACCAGGAGCCGCCTAGACCACCTACACAGGATGTTTGTGGGGTGCTGAGAGGCTTCTCCAAAGTACCTCATAAAATGGCCTGTGTCTGTAGCTGAAGTCATGGAAGCATTCCTCTTGGTTAAAGAAATGATCCCTATTAAATCTTTGTGGATAAGAGGACAAGGCGTGGCTTTGGTGGATACGCAGTTAGGTGGAGTTGTCAGACACTGACTAACAATACCCAGGGAGAATTGATGATTAATTTCATATGAGCGAAGTGCATGGTCTCTGATAGTTTGCCCCAGACCTCTGCTCCTGCCTAGTTGCATCCTGTGTAGAAATCTGCATGGAAATTAAAATGTGGACCAATAAGATGTATAGGGATACAAAGCTAGGAGAAAGTGCTGTCATATAAAATTCTGAAATGAAGATTTAGCCAAACTGCGTTAGGTTGGAATAGTAGATCCCAAATGTAACAATAATATGTTCAAAATGTAGGGTGTGCTAATTTGGGGTTAAAGGGACCATATTAGTTACTTTTCTGGGGCTGTGATAAAATACCATGAAGAAGTAAACTTACAGAAGGAAGCGTTTATTGGGGGATGAGAGTCCATCGTGGTGGGGAGGAAGCTGAGCGCTCACACGCTTTACCACTACAGATGGGGCAAGGCAGAGAACTTTCAAAGCTTACCCTCAGTCACATGCGTCCTTCAACAAGGCCTCACCTCCTAAGCCTCCAAAAACAGTGTCATTAACTGGGGCCAAAATATTTGGCGCCTAATTACAACCATCTCATTCAAACCACCACATGGACCTTGAATATACAGTCTAAAATCCAGGTTCATGGAGAAAAGAAATCAGCCACAAAAGTGCAGTCAGTAAGGAGGTGATTGAAAAACATTGATCTATTTTTCTTTTTAAAATTTTCTACAAGTGTTGATAGACTAAAATCTCAACATAAGCCAACATAATCTGACTATTTTTACTATGGATGTCAACTGCAATGCCAGTAGACTCTCTGTGTCACTCATTGGTTCAGTTCTGGACTGATCTCAGCCAGGTCACCCACAGGAAGGACTAGCAGGACAGAGATATGTCTGAAAACCATATCCTAGGAGGGAAGAAGATTTTTTTTCTGTCAAAGAGAGAGAGAGAGAGAGACAGACAGACAGACAGACAGACAGACAGACAGACAGAAAGACACACTTGGGGAGGCATCTCACTTCGCCTCAAATATTTGGAGTGCTGCCATGGAGACCAATGTTTATAAGTCAACTCCCAGAGAAAGCTGAGATGGGGGAGGTGGAGGAGGCCAGGGAGGTGGGAGGAAGGTGACAGGTAATGAATCGGAAGCAGACCAGCTGAGGCAGAGGCCCTGTGGACACATCTTCCCTTGTGAATGTCTACAGAGGAGTCCGAGTACAAACTGTATGGCCTCCTGCCGAAATATTGTGGTCAGATTCCTCCTGCGTGGAGAAGGAAGGAGGGATAGATGATCGTCAAACTCTGAGATCTCTTGTTATTCTGAATCTATGGGAAAGCATTCATCTAATGTTGGAGGAGTCTATAAGCCGGCTATTGGCAGTTATACAAAGTAGCATCACCATTGTGTGTGTGCATGTGTGTGTGTGTTACATGAACGTACAAGATAATACGTTCATTGTGTATTATCTGTTGCCCCTTCTGTGGCCCCCTCACAACCTTGACTGTGAAGCCAGGTGTTGATTTTGCATCCTCACTGACTGCCCGAGATCATGGCTAGATCACAAACTTACAGATGACCCTGTAGGCTTGTATCTCCGCTTGAGTACTCTAGAACTCACCAAGAAGAGTGGGAGAAAACTGCACCAGCTTGAACCAAATCCCTTTGATGGTGGATGTTGGAGGCATAAGTTAGGAATCCCAGAAAGTGGTTGATAGAATTTTCCTTAATCAGCCTCCTGGATTTCTCTGCCTCCTTGAGGCATCTTTGGGGTTCCTTGAAACCTGATAAAGTCCTTTCTATAGGAGGAAAAAATAGCTTCTTCCTTATAATAAAGACTTCATTGGAGTAGTCTACAGGTTTGATGCTGACCTCCCTGCTGACCGCAACCACAACGCTGGGCAACAGTCCACACGTAATCTGTGATAGCAACAGCTTCTCCATCATTTGCATGGTAGTTGTAAGTACTTTTCAGGAGAAAACAATCAAATGAGCTCAATAAGAATGCTTTATGGACTATAAAATGCTTAAGATTAGTTATCAGGCCCTATTATTGACTCACTGAGCAAGTTCAAGGGCCTCAGGGAGGCCAGAAGCATGAGTCAGAGCTTGGAGCAAAGCCCATGGAATTTCACTTGCACTAATTCCTTGGACACCTGTGTGAAACTAGTCATTCTCTGAGACTTCTGGACACTTGAATTTCCCTCCAGAGATGGGAGAAAACTATCATGTTTTAATGAATGACTACAGGACCTTTTTTTCATTTTGGAAGCTCCCTGGGAAGAGTCTACATTCCCCTGACTCCTTTTCCAGTGCAAACTGTACCAGCTCATCTTTATGTGGCTCCTCAACTTCAGACCCTAGAACTGAAGGTCTGGGTTCTAGTTGCAAAGACAGACTTGGGGAGTGACCAACCTCTCTTGGGTCACCTGACATTGTACTGTAAAACATACATTTGACTGGATATAGAGAAAATGAATCTTGAGTCAGTTACTAAAACTTTAAAAGCTGATGAGAAGGCTCGTCGTTAAGAGCACTGACTACTCTCATAAAGGACCCAGGTTCGAATCCCAGCACCACATGGAGGCTAACAACCTTCTGTAACTCCAATTCCAAGGGATCTGACGTCCTCTTCTGGCCTCCACGATCACTATACTTACATGGAGGTATAAAACCTATACACATAAAATAAAAATAAAGTTTTTAAAGAGACTTTTCAAAAATGAGGGCAAGTAGGAATAAATGACATGTGCAATACAGATCTTTTTTAAAGAGAAAAAAAAAATACCCAGAAAACAGTCCCAGACAAACCTCCAAGGACCTCAGCACCTCTTAAACCTGGAGGCTTTGTTTCCTGTCTGTGGCAGGTGGAAGAATTGGAAAAAGCATTAGATAAGGAGAGATGACATATCCAGATGCCCTTCCAAGCAAACCCTGGTTCCCATTGCTGGTTTGCTCATTACTAGGTCATGTGCTCGTTCCTACAAGGCTCCTGGCTGTTAGATCAGGAGATGCACAAGTCTTCGGTAGTTCATTGCCTGGTTTCTTTACCCATTTCTTAAGGGCTCTTTGGCAAAAAGCAAATAGGGGGCCAGGGACGTAGCTCAGCTGGTGCTTGCCTAGCATTCACAAAGTGCTGATCCCCAGCACCACATAAAACCAGGTGTGATAACAAAAAGGAAAGCAGAAAACAACAATTAGGCTACTAGAACCGACTGAACCCTCCAGGTTGTGAGATTTAGATGGTATCTGTTCCTTGAAGGACTCATGAGCTTCAGTATCTCCTTTAGGAGGCAGCTCAGGAGGTCCACTTTACATGCTCACATTCGATGCTGGAGCCTGAAAAATCCCCTTTCTTTTCCTTTAACCACATGGACTAGGCAAGGAGTCCAGGTTTTTATTAGTCACTGTCAGCTGCCAGATGTTTCCAGGTCTCTCTCTGGGTAACAGCCTTATCTGCCTATATCTGGAGGCTGTGGGCAAAAAGTCTCTTGAGTGACTTTTAGCAGACAGAACAGATCACACCCGGGAGGTTCCATTGTCTCTGCTCACAGAATAGAGGAACAGATTGTGCTGGGTGGTCTAGGACAGTAAGCGGGGGTCTGTTTTCATCTGTCTGTAGTTTGAAAGATTCCATATAGGCCAGGTAGCCCAGCTAGCAGCCAGATAGCTAGTCAACCTCCCTCTTGTAAGAAGAGAAAAGGTAACAATGGTGCTTTGTGCCCGACTCTTATGAGAGGAATGAAGGGCTAAGCAGAGGGTCTTCTACCTGCTGAACTTCTATATGGGCAACTGGCTGTGGCTCTTCTGGGTGTATGTCTCCCACCTCCCAGGGAACTTGCACAGGAACATGTATAGGAACCTATTCTGTGGTTCTATGCAGTGAGAATCTCTATGTGGCCAGGGCTGTTGGTCACTTTAAGGGACACAAGAGAGTAAGATCTAAGGTACCTTATTTGCCCAACCAAAAAATAGGTCACCACGCCTGAAAAGTAAAGGGGTGTTTATGTGGCAAACAGAACAAAATATTTGAAATTGTGCACATCCTAGCAAAGCTGGAAACTTGGTTTCTGGCCAGTTGCCCATACAACCCTTTGCAAAGCACAGATACCACTATAAACATTTGTGTGATGAAACAAGAAGCATTGTAAATTTAAAAAAAAAAAAATTACTCTTATTTATGTGTATGGGTGTTTTGCTTACATGTGTATATGTGTACCACACACATGTCTGATGCCTATGGGTCCAAAAAGGGTTATGAGCCAACCTTGTGGCTGCTGGAAAATGGGGGTCCTCTTCAAGAGCAGCAGGTACTCTTGACCACTGAACCATCTCTCCAGCACCACACTGTAGTTGCTAGATTGTACAACACTGCCCTCCAAGCATTATAATTTGTTTTAGATTTGTTTGAGTGTATAAACTATGCACTCAAATTTTGAACACTAGAATTGATGGTGCATTGGGTGCTGGTTTGGAGAAGAGATCAGCAGGAGAGTTGGGTAGGAAGTTTGCTTGGGCAAATGGGCCACACTGGGCGGGAGAAAGCTCTCTCCCCTTGCTCTGGGTGTGCAACCCTGTTTTCTGGAGACGCAGGTGGTCTAATAACACGAGTAGAGCAGGGCTAGTGGGGTCCGCTCTGGCTCTGCCACTCACCGTAGAGGTTCCCTTGAGGTACTGAAGCCACACTAGGAAGCCAACACCAAGTAGTCTTCCGCTCCATCCCAGGAGGCCACTGCAAGAGTCTGTTCATTCACTCATTGCATACAACTTCTCTGAGTACCTGAGCGGACAGAAGGATAATGGGATTAATGGATGGATGGTCTTGCTCTTCCTGAGCTTACAGTCTGGCAGTGGAAAAAGCCGATTTCAGGTCTTACTGCTATGTTACCATGGTGATAGTTGCTGTGTGTGGTGGATGGTTTGGCTCAGCCCAGGACATACAGGGTCTGTGGCCTCAGAACCCAGCCAAGGCCAGAGAAGCTTTTGGGCCACTGGGTTGGTGACTGGAGCAGGTGTCGTGCCGGCTTCCTACCCACAGCAGGACTCGCCTGTTGTCCAAAAAAGAAGCCTCTGTTACCTGCCCAAATTCTTCCAGGTTTGAAAATGAAACTACTTTCAACAGCATTGCCGAGCTCCTGATTTATAAGAGGAGGCCCAGACAGACCAGATCGTTGGCTTTTTCCTCTCATGGCAGCAGTGTGAGCTCAGCCTCTCACCCCCACTGCTCTCCAGCACAGAGCCAAGCAGCAGAATCGCAGAAATGAGCTGGACCCAGTGGTACAGTCCTGGGATCCTTCCTTGGAGAGACTGGGGCAATGGGACTGAAAGTTCAATGCCTTCCTTGCTAGAAGGAATTCAAAGCCAGCCTGGGCAATTTATGACACCCTATTTCAAAATAAAAAGAGAGCTAGGGCAGCCGCTCCGTGATAAGGCATTTGCTTGGCATGTTGGAGGCTCCCGGCTCTATCCCCAGTACTAAAAAAGAAAGACAATAAATCACAGAAATGGAGTCCCGGCAGGGAGGCGCACACCTGTCATACCTTGTGAGCTGAAGCAGAAGGATCATGCATTCAACACCAGCCTGCCCTACACAGCAGGAGTGGCCTCAAAAGGAAGAAGATGAAACCGCACAAATGCTTTTCCACTCTCCCTTTGTCCCACTGTCCCAGGCAGAAGTCAATGTTAAGTCTAGAGAATGTTACTTGCAACTTCGTAGCCTGTGAGTTCCTGATTTGGTCATGAGCAAGGAATAACTCCAGTGTAGGCAGATTCTTCAGGTATGAAATGTCTCATACTGTTCACAGACAGTACCACCTTCCCAAGCCATCTACACCTGTTCTGGATCAGACTGTTGTCTAATTCAGCTCAGCAAATGTGTCAGATTCTCTGTGTGTGTGTGTGTGTCTGTCTGTCTGTATGTGTGTCTGTGTATCCTTGTACTTGGGGGCCAAAGGACAGCTTCTGATGTCCAGAGAATAACTTGGGCATTATCCATTCTGTTTTCTTTTTCTTGTTTGTTTGTTGTGGATTTTGGTGAGGTTTCTTATTTTGTTTTTTGTTGTGTTTTAGACAGGCCCGCCCTGTAGTCCCAGCTGTCCTGGAACTCTATGGAGACTAGGCTGGCCTCGATCTCACAGAGATCTCCCTGCCTTTACCTCTCAAGTGCTGGGACTAAAGGCATGTGCCACTCTGTCCACCTGTTAGATTTTTTTAAATTATCATCAGCTGAGTTAAAGAGTGTTTTTCTGTCTGTTTGCTACTGAGAAGTAGAGAAGGGCCTCATGCGCCGTCCTAAGCAAGCCGTACCACTGAACACCCCTGAACCACATCCCCAGTCTCCTCCTTTATTTATTCATTTTTTTGCATTAAACAAACTTTTTATTTTGAGACAGGATCAGTTGCTCAGGCTAGCTTTGTAGTCTCTGTGAAACCCAAGCATGCCTTGAATTTTCCATTCCCCTGCCTCAACCTCCTGGGTAGCTAGGTTCCCAGGTCTGGAAAAGGGTAAGGTACAGTCACAGTCTAATGGGATGGCCCAAATCATGTGGGAAGACAGATCTAGATGAGCAGAAATCAGACCTTATGGATGAGACAGGTGGGGCAGAAGGCAGCCTCTGTCTCCATCATAAGCCTCATGACAGCAAGGAACTTCCGTCTGCTTGGCCCGTGCATCCCAAGATCTTATGCCATGCCTGGGACACAGCATCACTCACCAGGTTTGTACGAACCAGTCACTAAGTGGCTAACTCTGACCCTGGGTGTTAGTAGAAGAGAGCTGCAGAGAATGGCTGGAGCTAGTGGCATTGGGAACCTCAGGAAGATCTGAGCAGTACACTGCGGTCATTGTGGATGGAAGTGGCTGTGGACTAGATCAGAGATTAACCCAGCACTAAGGAGACATCTGGGAGGCCTGAGATGGTGGAATTTGAGTGACCTGTGGGAATATCCATGATTCTCCTTATACACCTAAAGACAGCCAGAAAGGGTGAATAAGAAACCAATGGAGATAGAAAAGGCATTGCTGGAGCCAAACAGGCTGTAAGATCGAGGGAGAGGAGTTAAAAAGATGCAGGAACTGTGGTCTGCAAAACTGGGTGGGACTCCTTTGGTGGCTTCGTGAAAAGAGGTAAAATGGTGGTGGGTCTCTGGGTGTACTTGGTGTGAGATGCTGAGGTGAGTGGGGAGGATGGATCTGAATGTGATCACTCATTTAAAACCGACAGTCAAATAAGGCAAGCTGAGGACCCCGAGAGCAAGACTCGGGACTTGTTAGCAGCAGAGGACAGTGAGCAGAGCATGTGGGCCTTGCCAACCAGTGGCACATTCCAGCGGGATGGTGGTATAATGGCATGACCCCCACCCCAGCCTCAGCCCCAGGAACTTCCAGTGGGAAGTTAAATTATGGCTTCTAGAACAGAAGGAAGATAGGAGGCGTTGGCCAAGGTCTGGCCTTGCCCAGGTACCTTCTGAGAGGCAGTTTGCCTGATGCTGAGAGCTTCTGGTCACTCTAGAAAGGAGGTGCCCACAGGCTTCGTGCTTCCCTGCTTTATGTCTCGGTGGTGATCATCCTCTGATGCATTCCAGCTAGCCTTTCAAAATGGGTGACCCTTTCTCAGGGACAACAAGCCCAGACTGCCGAATTTGAGAATCTGCAAGTCATCAACAAAGGCTGCACCTGTCCATGGCGTTGTGGCCTAAGCCTGGGCATCGTGCCTGCACTCACCCCTTGACCTCTCTCCGCTAACCCAGCCCCTGACCGCACTGTACCTTGCTTTCCCATGCTAGTCACAGTGATGCTGATCACTTCCGGGGCCTCCCTGAGGGCTAGGAAGAGATGAGGGCATGAAGGAGCTTCTGCAGGGCCCCTGAAGGGAAGCCTTTTAGAGCCCTGGTCCCTGTTCTTTCTGGGAAGAGGGCCAGAACTCAAGTAGATATTGGTAAAAATTTAAGACATTCCAGATGCTTGATGAATCCCTGGGCTTCATTTTAAATGACCAAATCCAACCACCAGGATGGCTCAGTGGATTACAGCTTTTGCCCCTAAGCCCATCAACTTGAGCTGAGCCCACGTGGTACAAGGAAAGAACTGACTCCTGCGGATTGTCCTCTGACCTCCACATGTGTACTGTGGCACATGTGCCTTGGCATACATAGTCACACATGCTCACATAGACACACACAAATAAGTGTAGCAAAAATTTTAACTACCAAATCTACAGGGAAAAGAATTTATTTTAGTTTATCAGACTTTCTGTTTGGGAGCTGAAATTCCGAGAAAAAGAAAATCTGAGTACTTGTGGTTCTGGAGGGATTCCACAGCAGTGAAGTCGGAGAGAAGTGGTGTGTGCAGGCACGTGCTTTCCAATCCTGAGGTTTCCCAGGAGCTGGGCAGCTGGTGAGCTCGCACAGTCCTGAGTACGTGCCACCAAAGGTTGTCGTGCAGCTTCCCACTGGCTTGCCCCACATGTCCAGTCTTCTGACTCACGGTCCCTCCAGGAACTGTCTTAAACTTGTAGTATATACAGTACCAGGCAGGCCTTGAGGGGACCACCCAGAAGTCAGACTCAGAGACTCCACAGCATGAGAGTCATTTTAATGCCAGGCAAGACAAGTGTGTGAGGACAGGGGCTGCTCAGAGGCCAGTGGTCACTATGAGCCTGGAACATGGACTCAGCATCAACTCGATTTGCATGCTGACCACCTTAATAAGACTGTGTGAACTTGGACAGGTTGCAAAACCTCACCAAGTTTTCTCATGTTTTCACTTATCAATGGGTCTACCATCAGCGCTCTTGTAGGTTGCAGTCAGAGTTGAAGGAGGAAAGAGATGTAAAATTCTATGCACAGAGCCTCAAATGCAGTTAATTGATGTTTCACTGGCACTGGTTGTTGACTGTAGTCACCATTAATGAAGAAACAGGACATGAAGAGAGGTGTAGGGAGCCTGACAAGACCTGTGGACAGCAGACTATATTTTGTTGAATATTAAATGGAAAAATGAATGAGTGAATTAGATGGATGAGATGGATGGTACCTTCCAGAATAGAGGGGCTTGGTTCTACAAGTGAGGAGCAAAAATGAACTCCAAGCCCATCTCAACTGCTTTCCTAAGGCACTGGAGAGATCAAATCCCTTTCCCTCTCTCTCCATTCCTCAGACACACATTCTGCACATCCAGAGACCCACAAGACATTGAGACAGGCAGGCCATCATGCACACACTGCCATGCACATAATGCAGAGACCCACATAATACCCAGGCATGTGCGCATAACCTTATGTACATATATACACAAGCCCAGGTACTCGCTCCCAGAGATACACAGATGGAATCAAATTCATGGATACACACAGAGAGAGATGTACACCACACATACATATGTACCATCATGTATACCTATCTCACACTGATAGGCTGAGATGAGGGAGAAATAAGAATGATGACTGATAGCTGGGGCTAGCCCTTTCTCTTTTCTAGAACTCTTTGTCTACATCCTGCAGCACATAGGTCTGTCAATGGGATCTGCCCTACTCTGAGGCAGAAGAGAGGGCTCTGGCAGATGGGGTTGTGTGTGATCTCAGGCTCTGTACATGGGTCTTCTCTAGGCATCTAATGAACTTCCCAGCCAGATCTCTCTGATACTGTGCTGAGGGTCACATCTCCTGCCCATAAGCCTGTGGTGCTGCCCACAGCCAGGGAAGGAATCTGTGAATGGAATGAGATCAACTCTGTCTGCCATGGACGGGTGCTACAGCTGTAACTTTCCTTCTGGGTGTGACTCATGCACTCTGGATGCCAGAGGCCTCCCAGGCTGGGAAGATGCAGAAGGGGGCTGGCCCAGGGGCTTGGATCAGGCCATTTCTTGGCTCATCACTGCCCACGTGTCTTGGTGGCACAGGTCCTGTGGGATGATGGGCTGTAAAGGATTCAGGCTGGAAAATATAAACCTGCCCCTGGCGGCTTTCCTTCCGCTCTGCGTGGAGGAAACTGGAGCCAAATGCCATCACTCTGGGCCACAT
Source organism: Eospalax fontanierii (assembly GCA_035773235.1). Taxonomy (NCBI): domain Eukaryota; kingdom Metazoa; phylum Chordata; class Mammalia; order Rodentia; family Spalacidae; genus Eospalax; species Eospalax fontanierii. Next base: position 51,315,609 of record CM069542.1, on the reverse strand, counting down.
ACTTTCCAGTGTCTTGCAGGACCTGTGGAGCGGAGCCTGGCTTTGGAGCCTGAAGCTTGTGGCAGGAGTCATAAATCCCTGCGCACGCAAATAATGGCTCTCTTGAGTCTCCTGGTTCATTTGCATTCCTGCTGGACAAGCTCAGGGCACTTGAGTCACCAGAGTCCCCCTTCTAGTCTGGCCCTCACCAGTCCTGCCTCTTCTTCCCTGGCCTCACTCAGGAGGGTGTCTCACACAGCACCCCAGGGTAGTCTGAGGAGGAAATTAAAATCAACCATTTTTCTCATCTGTAAAATGAGAACAGTAATAATAAACCACATGATCCTGCCTACAGGTTAAGTAAGAGGATGCACATAAAGTGCTTGGCGTGGCGCTCAGTGCTGCTAAGTACCTTTAGCAGTTATTAGATGATACATTGCAGTTCATGGTATATGAAGGCAGATGTAGAGCTGGAGACATCAAGCAGGGCAGGAGGCCTAGGTGGAATCAGCCAGGAAAGGTCAGGGACATCTCACTGAGACATTCGTACATAAGAGAGGTCAAAAGGAGCCAGCTGACAAGAGCAGACGACTGCTTTAGACAGGGCTCTCTGGTGGCAGGGATCATCATCTGGCCCTCATGGATGGAGGCGGGGATTCTGTTAGAGACTATTACAAGGGCTGGCAATGGCTCCAGTAGAGCAGGGGAAAGAAAGGCGGGGCTGGGACTGAGAGATTCAGGATTTGGGAACTGATGTGGAGAAGCATGAACTGTGTCCGTGTAACTCTGGGGACCCCTGTCCTTCAGCCATTCCTCTCACTCAGCATGGTCTCTAAAGGCCTCACTCCTTCTGCTGAATTCCTGGTCCCTGGTGTAGGAGTGATGTAAGGACATTCCAACCCAGTGTCTGGGAACATAGGGAAGGAGGGGCCTCCGCGCACGTCCTCTAGTAGGGTCCTGACCTCAAGTTCCTGTCAACCCCAATCCAAACCTCTACCCCACTGACCCAGGAAGAGAGGGGGACTTTGCAGTGGACCCAAGGCATTCAGAATCATGCCCTGACACAGCCAAATAATTGTCCCCAATCCCACTTGCCTGCCTGATACCAAGATGTGAGGTGCTCAACACTCGGTGGCCCCACCTCCTTCCCCTGCAAGACCTGTACCGTACCCTCTGCTGGACCTCTGGGTCTCCAGATAGAAGAATGGTACTGCTGGGGTACGAAGTAGCATGCGAGGTAACAGCAGTGGTTTAGGGAGGCCTGCGGCTTATCTCTGGGGAAATCCAGTCTTAACTGGCACACACAGGTGTATACACATTCATGCCCATAGGTTTGCCTGCACTCATACTTGTTTAAGGGTTTGTATCGCACCCTTTGGAGTAAAATACAAAGTCCAAATTATTGAAAGAACACTCTCTCATGCTTTGCTATTTAAGGCCCATATAGAAGGAATCTGCTTCCTACGTCTCCTCAGGTTCTTTGGTAGAATATGGGGACGTCCCAGGGCCCCTCTAGTCTTCTCTGAGTACTCCAGGTTACCCTTTGTTCTTGCAAACACACTACTCCCCATGCATAGCACTTCATAACTGTGGCTTATGCCATATCCCCATTGGGAGTGTCTGGTGCCGCCCCTGCAGAGCTTGGGACAGAAGCAGGCCAGTAGTGCTCGGCCACTGTGGTTGGTACCTGAGGAAGGAATTGATGCTTGGCATCTCTCCAGGGCCAGACTGTGTCATAACTGATGTCCTGCCACATCTCCTTCTCGCAGAGCTTGAATATCCAAGTGGAAGACATCCGGATTCGCCCCATCCTCGCTGCCTTCCGCCATCGCAAACCTGTGACTGAGGGCTACGTGGAGGTAAAGGAGGGCAAGGCCTGGAAGCAGATCTGTGACAAGCACTGGACAGCCAAGAATGCCCACGTGGTCTGTGGCATGTTTGGCTTCCCTGCGGAGAAGACACACAACCCCAAAGCCTACAAGTAAGGGGGCAGGGCCAGGAGTGGGAGAGTTTCCTGGGCTCCTTGCAGGGTCATCAGTCCTAGTGATGGGCTGTCCTGTCTACTAAGCCTTGCTCTTGAGTAACTCATACCCCTCTGGGTAGCAAGCTAATGACTGAATTAGTGTAGAGTACAGTGGAGTACAAAGTGCTCCAACCCCAGGAATTCCCACCGGTGGTTCCCAGCAGCCAGCTGAGAGCCACATAGACTGTATATGGGCAGTGCACAGGCTGGGCAAGGACAGCACTGATTTAAGAAATGTCTGAAGAGGTTGGCGAGATGGCTCAATGGGTAAAGGCACTTGCTGCCAGGCTTGACCACATGAGTTCTGTCCCCAGAACCTATATGGTAGAGAGAACCAACTCCCGCAAGTTGTCCTCTGACTTCCACATAGGCACCATGGTGCACACACACACACAATAATTAAGTAAATAAATAAAATATTAAGAAATGTTTGAGAAATCTAGAAATTGTACCAGTCATGAGATCATTGAGAAACTGGTCAGCTCATTTCAGGAAATCCCAATGGAACCCCACAATGATGTCAGCATTTCCAAGGTTAATATCACCCAGGGAGATGCTCAACCTGGCAGGTGCCCAAGGAAAGGATTTTAGTATCCTGATGAGCTGTGGGTGGGTATACAGTTATCCCTTGGTATCCTTGGGAGATGGTTTCCAGAATCTCTACATAGCAAAACTTCGGGGACCCTATGGTCTCTCGTGCAAAGTGCTGTGGAATTTGCATAGGGCCCATACTTATTGTACACAACTTAGATCATACCTAGGTGACTTATAATACTGGACGCTATGCTGGTGCTGTGGAAATCACTGTCATACTATATTATTTAGGTAATAAGGACAAGAATAATGGCTGTACATGATCAGAACAGACATCTTTTGTTTCTAAGTAATTTCAATCTGTGGTTCATTAAATCTGAGGACCTAGATCCCAAGAATACCAAGGACCTGTTGACTTGGATAGTGCGGTTTCCTGTCTCTCTTACCTAGTTCTCATATCAGCTTCTGCTTGCCAAGTGTTCACTGAGTGCCAGGACACTGGTTGTTGTCACTTGATGCCACCAGGAAGTAGTGGTCTATTTTAGAGGTGAGGAAAGTAGAGAAAGGTGAGTAGACTGAGGCTTAGAATCCAGGTCCAGCCTCAGAGTCAACACCCCGTGGTGTGGGGCAGGCCACCTCCCTCCCAAGTCTTTATACTTTGGCCAGAGCTTCCAGCCTGCCACACAGCGTCCTGGCAGCACTCTTGGAGAGAACCATGGTAGTGTGTCTCATCCACCCAGTCCTCAGAAAGAAAGAGTCCAGACCTTGTTGGTACCAGGGGTCCCATCTTCTGCGTGCTCTGGGGGACTCGCATCTACTGGGTGGTTCATTCTCCAATGGAAACCAAGGAAAAGAAGCCCGTCCCCCATCAGCCTTCCTATCTGGTGGCTCCTCAGGAGTCCCCATCCTGCTTGTTCAGGTGGTATTTGAAAGCTATCTCTAACTGAATTCTTTGGACAGAGTCCCTCTCCTCTCTTAAAGGGACTATCTAAGGTTAGTGTAGGCAGCTGGGTCAGGTGATTCCTCATGTTCCCAGTTTGATCCCACTCTGTTTCTTCCATCTCAGCAACTGTGGTTTTTGCCTTTTCAAATGGAAGGAGGAAAAGTTCTCAAAGGCCCAGAGATATGCAGGGTTATGGAAGTGGGCAGTGCTCTGCGTGTGACATGAAACAATCAGCAGAAATTATTGGAACCACAGCCACTCCCAGCTCTCCCAGCAAACGCAGGTGAAAGGTGCAGGACTTTCTCCACATGCGCCTCAAAGGGAAAACACTGCTTCTGAGCCTTGGTGCTGCTGCTGGGGCTGAGCTAGCAGAGGCTGGATGGAACTGATGGCAACGAGTCAGGGAACCTTGCAAGGCCTCAGGGTCACTGGCTGTTCCTCAGTCTGTTGTAGAAAAGACAGGATCCTGAGGGCCGTGGACTTGGGTCACACCACCAACTCCTACAGAGTTCACAGGACAGCCCAGAACTGCTCCAGTGACAGCTTCCCCATCCACTCAGCCTCCACCTGGTGGCTGTGACTTCTTGTATATAGGACCAGCTTAGTAGGGCTTAAACCAGGCTGGCCTCGGAGTAGGGGTGTCTGAACCCTGATCAAAGGTGACTGCAGGCCAGCCTGGTCCCTAAATTGGTAGCCTATTTTCCCTTCTCCCTTCACTCTTACAACCCTTAGCTACTTGCTGACATCATAGCCTTGAGGCATGACAAGTGGCCTCCATGCAGGCCTGAGGCTCCAGGAAGATGTCCTCAAAGTAGTCAGTCTATCTGTGGCAATCTCGTTCTATCCTCTGAGGCCCCTAGAGGACCTGGAGCTTTGGAAATACCCCTGGCTAGGCCATCATCCAAGACCCTTCCGCCTTGGAGCCTCCCTACTATTCCTCCAGGGCCACCCCCTTCTACTAACCTGCAGGGCTCACCGGACACTCACAAGCCTGAATTACCATTGGCCCCAGAGCCTTTGCTCCTCTGCTACTAACGTGTACCCTCAAAGCCTCTCTGCATCTGTAATCTCACACCTTGTGCAGTCAGCTTCTCTCTCCCCTGCTCCAACTTCTGCCTTGGGCTGGAGGACCATGGATATGCCCTGAAGCTGATGCAACTTATGATGCAATACCCTATTGCCAGGACCAATAACACTTTGCAGTCACCGTCATTCACTTCTTTTGTGTGGCGGGGAGGGCAGGGAGTTGTTCATGTATGTGCAGGTGCACGTGCACTTGTGTGTGTACGGATATACAGGCCACAGGTGTCATTCCTCACACCTTTGAGACACGTTTCTTTGAGACAGATACTTCATTGGCCTGAAGTTTGCCAAGTAGGCTAAGCTGCCAGGCCAGGGAGCCCCAGGGACCTGCCTGTCTCTGCTCCCCCGGCACTGGGATTACAGGTGTACACCACCACTGGTTTTTACATGGGAACTGGGGATTGAACTCAAGTCCTCATGCCTGTGCAGCAAGCTCTTTGTCGACCGAGCTATACCCCTGCTTCGTGTCTTCCTTTTTAAAGCAGGTTTTCAACAGTGACATTGATAAATTGATTCAAGCCCAGTGAATAGTGATTCTGCAATTACCACGGCTTGGCAACTAGAAAAGGCTGTAACAGTAGTTGCTTCGTGGCCCTCACCATTATGAGTGAGTTAGAACTTCTGGGCCTGCCTTGATCTGACATAAAAGAAGGGATGCAAAGGCTGAAGAATCCCTTGCTAAAGTGGACTTATCATTTTATAGCTACTCCAATGCTAGAAGGTTCTTTAAGCACACCTTTTCCCCAGATTGTGAGGGGGAGTCTTGCATGTTTCTCTATACGCCAGAGCTCACAGTGTGAAGAGTGCCACTGAGCTGGGAGAGCTAAATGCACTGGACATAATCCAGGAGTGACCAATAGGCCACCGAAGGCAAGGGAAGTGGTCCTGTTAAGGAGCATTAGAGCCAACACAACCTTCAGACAGACCCTGGCACTGTCTCTATTGATTGTGGTGCTTCTAGAAGGAAGACCAGAGCTGACTAAATACTTCCTTGATTGTCCTAGTCAAGTCCATCTCACATAGACCCAATAGAATCTCAATCGTGTCCGATGGTGACTGCCCCAGGACTGGGAAGCATAGCTGGAATACTCACACTCAGCAGTAGGCAGGATCACACAAAATCTAGCTTTCCCCTTGACGGGGGGGAGAGCTGCTAGGATTCTTCATGATTTGTGGAGTAACTCCAGCTCATTAACTGCTTCTCCAGCTTGGCAGAAGGCTACCCCCATCCTCAGTCATCCTTCCCATGTCCAGGCCTGGGGAGAACTGACCTCCCACCTCCTACACCTCATGTCTACATCCCTCCCTCCAGCTGAGTCAGCCCCTCTGTGAGGAAGAGAATAAGGATGGGGTGGGGTGGGCCTCTGGCCACTGAGGCCTGTGGAGGGTCATGGTGGGTGGCACATTCCTGAGCACTGATGTAAGGTGGAAGCTGAGCTGCCTGGGGAAGACTGGAGCGGGTCTGGGGCAGCCTTGAGTGCTGGGTGAGGGTGGTGCTCACCGACAGCTGAAACAGATGGGACTTCCTCAGCCGGCAGTGGGGTCAGTGTACTCTGACCTCAAACAGCTCGTGTTCCCCTGAGTATATTCTCCAGCCCATGTCTGGAAGGGAGGTGAGGTTTCCCAGCGCAGGGGCCTTACAGGAAGTGGGGAGGGGGCAGTGGCTCTGGAATTAATAATAGTTCTCTTGTGGCTGTCTTTGCTGTATGATGTCACCGTGGTAAGCACACATTCTAAACGCCCCGATATAGTCTGTGTTTCAAAGATCCCAGTGGTGGTGCCCACAGGCATGCTAGAACTGTTACAAGACACAAATTTTGGTAAAGGAGAAGTGATGACGTCTTCAGTAGGATTTGCTCTTCCCTTGTCTTCACTTACCAGTCATTCCAAGACAAAGTAGAGTTACAAGACACAAATTTTGGTAAAGGAGAAGTGATGACGTCTTCAGTAGGATTTGCTCTTCCCTTGTCTTCACTTACCAGTCATTCCAAGACAAAGTAGAGTCTGGGCCAGCAAAGACAAGAGTCCACATCTGCCGGTTCCAGGTTGCCTGCTCATTGAGCCTCCTGTTTATAATAATGCTGTGGTTTAGCTATCCCCTCCAGGACTAAGAAGTCGCACCTTGAAGAGGTGATTAGTCCTTGGGAGTTCTGTCCTCCTGAATGGATTGATGCTATAATCATTGGACTGGCTTAGTTATCTTACTGGTCGGCTATTGTTTTAGGAAAGTTTTTTATCAGCCTTAATCTTTTAACTGTTATTCTGCCTATAAAAGAAAAACAAAACCAGGAGAGGTGGTCCATGCCTGTTATCCCAGCATGTAGGAGGCTGAGGCAGGGCTGGGTTCTGGGAGCTAGATCTGCTAGTTACAGATAAAAGGAATACAGCAGGTGGCAGGATACCCCGGTCACACACCCCTTCCTGCCCTCTGCAGAACTTTCGCCTCGAGGAGGAAGCTGCGCTATTGGCGGTTTTCCATGAACTGCACGGGCACAGAGGCTCACATCTCCAGCTGCAAGCTGGGCCCCCCGGTGTCCCAGGACCACGTGAAGAACTCCACTTGTGAGAATGGGCAGCCAGCTGTGGTCAGCTGTGTGGCTGGCCAGGTCTTCAACCCTGATGGACCCTCAAGATTCCGGAAAGCTTACAAGCCAGAGGTAAGGACTGGGCAGGAGGTGCTGGCACTTGCCTGTTGACAGAGGTCAAGATCAGAAAAGGGAATAGGAGAGAGAGCTGGCCCTAGCTCAGACCACCAGTGTTGCCTCACTAAAATCAGAGCTCCATTTGGGGAGGACAAATCTCCTGGCAAGGAGATCACCCTGTTGTTGGCCATCACAGATGCCTTATGCTCTGCCCATCAACTCAGCATGAGCCAATGATGTAGGGTGGCCAGGAGGGGACCTTGTGTTTCTCCACAGTTCCTGATAGAGAAAGCATTTAGGACTTGGGGACTGTATGAGGCAGGATGTGACTCCCCGAAGCAAATGAAGTCAGCTGTGTTATTTCTAACCTGTTTGGGCTTATATCACTTTAGAAAAGGTAACAACTACAAAAGGTTTCCATGAGCTAGAAACCTGCCATTGTCATGTTCCAGCCATCTAGATGCTGGCCACACTGTACTTATCTTGGTGTGGAGGGCATGTTAGAGTCGGAAAGCGCATGGTGTGTGTGTGTGATGCATATGTGTACTGGCAATGTTAGTATACTCGTTAAGGATATGTTTATGTTGGGGACACCTGTGTGTTGGAGATGTGTGTGTATGCATGTTAGGGATGTGTTTGTGTTGGAAATGTGTATGATGTGTTGTGTGTTTGTGTGTGTGTGTGTGTGTGTGTGTGTGTTGGCAATGTTAGTATATCTGTTAAAGATACATTTGTGCTGGAGAGATGTGTATTGGAGATGTATGTGTCTTGGGGATTTGTGTGTGTTAGGTGTGTGTTCTCGAAGCTGCAGGCACGCTGGATGAGAACAGCACCTGGATGGAGAAGAGGAGTCAATCATGGATTAGGGTTGGATCCTTGGCTCATAAAACCTGGATCATGGAATGAGTCCCATGTCAAATGAAACCGGGGTGCTTAGTTGACATCACAGTGGCAGGATGAGTTCCGTGACAGGGCAAAGAAGGATTAGAGGAGGCAGGAGGACCCAGAGGGAGGCAGTTGTTAGAACAGCAGACCACTGCCTGTGTCGCTTCTCCCTTCTCCCTCCCATTCCATCCTTCATCCTTTGCCTCACCCTCTTCTGAGGGTGCCCTACAGAGACAGGAACTTGGAGGGAGGGGCGACTCTGACAGTTCATGCTGGGCGCCTCCCCCAGGCTGGGAGGTGTTTGGATGAAAGTCTGGAGCCTTAAATGAGAGGAGTGAATGCATGCTGGGACTCCAGCCCTCAGCCCAGGGTGTGGAACTGATTTAGAGAGACCTCGACTTCCTGGCACTCCTGGGGAACAGTGAGTTTAACTTCCTAGGTTCTCTTGGAACTGCACCGACATGACCACACCATCAGACACCTGCAACCCAGTGTCACAGGCATAGCTGGACAATGCTATTTCTGGGTGTTCCCCAAGCTTGCCCTGCCCCCAACCCTCACTTCCTCTGGCCTCATCCCCCACCCCCTCAACCTACCTTCTCTCCTCCCCTGCCTGAGCTTTCCTCAGTGTGTCATCCAGAGTACCAGATCCTACTGTTTTGGAATTCCTCCCTGTGCTGTTTAAAGTGACTGAGTCAAGTTCATACCAAAGTGGTGAACCAAGTGGGAGGCTGACCTCACATTTTCCTTGGTTTCTGTCTTCACTCCAGCTGGCTGTCTACCTGGCCACTTCCAGGGCCTGCGGCTAGGCTATCTGATACTCTGTCTCCATCAGCTGGGGTCATGATGGTATCTCCCTGGGAGTGTGAGGAGTCCCTGAATCCTGCTAGGCAACTTGAGAAGGAGGTCACAGAAGGTCAGAGTTCTACAGAAAACAGAGGCTGTAGCCAGCAATTTTAGTCACTGTGCTCTGCTTTTGAAAGTAAGAATAAAAGTTCCTGAAGCCACTGGTACTTTACACTCACCTACCTTCTATTACTTTTCTCACTACTTTTACTTCTATTACTTTTCTCCCTGGGGGGCAGGGGGCACAGGGATCTGGGTGGTACCACAGCATTCCACCCTGAGAGCTATGAGGCCAGCTCTAAGAAGGTGCCTTCTGAGGGAATGAGAGACAGCAGGAAGGTGGAGAGATGAGCTCTTGCATGGTGCCTTGATCCTCATGGTAGCTGTGAATAGGAAGGTTTGAAACACTCCACCTTCAGCCAGGCCTGCCTCAACCCTGCCATCAGTAGGTGAACTGAATGAAGTCACAGACTGAGAACAGCATAGAAAAAACACTCTCTTCTGATCGGCCTACAGTGGCTGCACGGTCCCTCAATAAGCACGAGTGTGACTCAGAGCCTTGAAGACTTCTGAGCCTCCCCAACATATGCACACACACACACACACACACATACACACACACGTGTATACCCATACACACTAGACATTGAGCTTGTGCACATGGGTATACGCAACCTGTACGTGCATGCATAAATAGAAACTGAGGCAGATCTGCCTATGTGGACAGGTGGAGCCATCTCCTGGCCTGTAAGATATAATCCATTGGCTTCATGGAGCTGGCAGGGATGGGTCTTGCTTTTGTGTAAATCCCAGAAGGGGACTGGAGCTTTCAGTCAGTGAGTGAGCCCTGGGGGCAATTAAACTGCCACACCCCTCCCTCTCTGCCCCCCAGGGCTGCATCTTCTGAAGACTCGGGCTGACTGGGGCTGGTTTGTCCTTGAACTGGGTCCAGGGAGTTTTAGACAGCTGCCGTTCCTAACGCAGAAGGCTCCCATCCCTTGCAGCATCCCTGCTCTGAGTCATGTTCTGTTTAGGTCTGGCTTTCCTGGAAAGGCCCCACTGTCTGGCTCCCTGTCTTGCCGTTTCCTGTGAGCTCCCTCCTTATATGTAGCGGGATCACCACTTGCTGTTGGCTCCATACCAAAGGGGTAGACTGTAAAGCTCAGTGACAGTCGGGGAGAACTGGAATTTCTCTACGATCTACAGACTTTAGAGGTAGGAGCTTTTCGAGTCAGGAATGTAGGCACCTGCTCATTAGTGGAATCTGGGAGCCAAGTATCGGAGTGACTGATGAGCTGATGAGTTTCCAATGGGCTTCCTGGTGGTGCAGGACAGAGACAGAAGCCCATGAGAGGCTGCAACAAGTTGAGCACTTTCAACTCAAACTATTGGGATCTGGCAGGACAGTGGGGCAGGAGAGGAAAGGGAGTGAGCAGTGACAGTTTGCAAGGCTTGTCACCTCTACACTCAGCAGGACCCTGTGTCTCTCCAGCAACCCTTGGTGCGGCTGAGAGGTGGAGCCCAGGTTGGAGAGGGCCGCGTCGAGGTGCTCAAGAATGGAGAATGGGGAACCGTCTGTGATGACAAGTGGGACTTGGTGTCGGCCAGCGTGGTCTGCAGAGAGCTGGGCTTTGGGACTGCTAAAGAGGCTGTCACAGGCTCCCGGCTGGGGCAAGGTAAGCAAACGGGGTAGCTTTCTTTATGGAAAAGTATGACTCCGAGAGCCTGGTCCAGCTGGTAGCCATGACCCCTCAGGCTACTTCCTCCATGTACTTCCTCCCTGCAACAGCAGCCCAGCCACTAGAGAATCTCAGGCCCCTCCCAGTCAGAGCCTTAGGGAAGCTGGGCCTAGAGAAAGGGTGAATGGATGGGAGAGGTGGCACAAACCAGCACCTGGTGAACACCTCAGCCCGGGTCTCCAACTCCCCACCCCATCCAGTGGGAAAGCCAGAATCCCAGGCCCTTCCTCCAGGAAGACTGCCAAGTGCATCAAGTAGGGCTGCACACAGAACCAACTGTCACCTTGCTTTTTCTGCTTCAACCTTGTCACCACTGGCCTCCTGAGAGCAGAGAGAGAAAACAGGGTGGCCCTCTCTGATGTCATGAGACAGTCATGAGAAGGGACCTGGTTTTCATTAAGTGTCCCAAACAAGTCTTTCGTGCGAGCAAAGAGTGAAGATTTGGGAGGCGTTCAGTGGGGGCACTCTGGGAGCAATGTTGTTACCTCGGCACAACAGAACAGACTGCAGCCCCTCCCTTGTGAGCCCATGAAGACCACTCAGCTATGAAAGTCCAGGTTCATTAGGAACCTTCCCCCGAGACCAAACAGCCCTGTGAGTGCCCAGCCCTCCCCTGGAGAAGTGGGTTTGTGGGAAGAAAAATCAAGGTCATTTCTGGGACTCTGTTCAGCAATGACCAGCAGGAAGGCTGCTGCAGCTCAGGGCTCAGGCTACAGACAGGCAGCGTGTCCTAGACTGAGGGGAAGCCATTCCCATACTGTCACACGTGGAACCATCACCCCATGGAAAGGAATCTGGTGAGGTCATTAGCTGCAGCCTGAAGGAAGTAAGTCCCTACTTGACCAGGCCCTGAAAGCCATACCAGTGGTTTCCTCTTGTAGGACACCAGCATCCTGACTGAACTTAACCTCCAGATCAGGTAAAGAACACAGACCTCTCACACCCTAGCAGAGCAAAGTAGTTCATTTGTCCTAATTTAACTGCTGGACTCCCTGCAGCATGCCATACCCTCAGCTGCCCTGGGTACTCTTAAATGGTTCCCTGGGACTGGAAGGAAGCTCTATGAACTGGGAACAGTCCTGAAGTCACAGACTGGACCTGCTGGAGAGGATCTCAGGTTCTTTGGTCCATCATAGGAGGAATCTGAGGCATGGGAGTGCCCCCGTAGTCAGCAGACAGACAGAAACTCACCTCAGATCCTGTCACATCTGATCTTCTCTTGTGCAAATGTCCTGGGTGTGCACTGAGGGGTGGGCACTTTGGGGCAGACGTCAGCAGCACATTTGTGTCACCTGGCAGTCTCAGCTATGCCACATTGAAAATCTGTTCTCCTCCCTGGTCCCTGTGAGAGAGTGACGTTTATAAATATTCTCATAGTTCACTGTGAGTGTGTGCTTTCCTGAGGTCTATGGGACAGGGGCCACTAATCCAGAGGCATAAACAAGCACTTGATGACATGGACATTCCATGTGTCATGGGTGGGTGCTATGTGACCTAATTCTTTTACTGTCCAGAGCAGCCAAAGGTTTACAAATGCCTGGGGAACTCTAGGAAGAAGAGGCCTCTGGTATTTTTGATGTTGACCTTGAAAGCACCATGGGACAATAAATCTGCCTTATGCCATGTTGAGTGGGTGACTCTGGTAGGCTAGAAGGGAAAAGTACCATGTTCAAGGACAAGTCCCCAATCAGATAGGGTCAGTCACTCGGTACTGGCCCTAGCTGATGGAACAAGTAACCACACCCAAACCCATGAGCAGTGAAAGGGCAGAGGCTGAGTCCTCATCCTGGCCTGGCTACTGACTTGTCTGGTGACCTTGAACAGCCTCTGGTTCTGGGATTCTTTGCTGTAAAACAAGGTAGCTGGATGGGTGGTGTGCATGGCTCTGTGTTGCCAGAATGGATGTTAGGTTATGGAAGGCTCTGCCCTCTACACTTCAGGACTCTGCACAAGAAAGCCCCAACTGTCTGCAGACACATGCATCTCCCTCACAACTGAGTCATATGTGAGGGTCGGGCCTGTGCGCTTTATCTCCTGTCTTTAGAGTCTGTGCCCAGCAGGCATTTCTCCAGAAATGTCCATGGAGAGAGGGAAGGAAAGAGGGAGGAAGGCAGTCTAGAAGGGGAGGGAGGCAGGAAAGGAGGGAGGCTCCAGTTTAACAAGTAGGGTCAATGAACTGAACAAACACTGATGAAGAAGTCCTAACCCTCTAGACCAGTGTCATCCAGTTAAAGTAGTGCAAGTCACATATATAATTTTTAATTTTCTGATAGCTGTATGAAAAATAATTGCAGGTCAAGTGAACTTTAATAATATATTTTCTTCAACCCAATATATCTAAAATATTATTATTTCAGATCATAATAAAAAATGCTATTAAGGGTGGGGTGTGGTGGCTCATTGCCTTTAATCCCAGTACCCAGGAGGCAGAGGCAGGTGGATCTCTGTGAGTTCAAGGCCATTCTGGTCTACATAGTGAGTTCCAAGCCAGCTGGGGCTACAGGGAGACCCTGTCTCACAAAGACCTAAAAAGAAAAAAATGCTATTAAGGTTGCTTGCATTTTAGTACCACAGCTTTGACATCCACCTGTATTTTATACTTACAGCCTGTCTGTTTGGCCTGGCTATGTTCTGAGTAGCTGCTGTGGCTACTGTGTTGGGCAGGGCAGTGATAGAGAAATGGCTCTAAAACCCTTTTGCCTGCAGTAAGAGATACATATGATAGGCGTGTCGCGCATGCAAAAGCAAAGCAAAGGCTCATTGAGAAAGCCTCTGTTTACAACATGCAGATCACAACATGTGCTATTCTGTTCTGTCATGCTTTCTAGACTGAAGCCTGCTTAACCGACTCTTTAAGCCCCTCTTAGAGACCCACGGAGCTCACGACAATGCTCTAAGATGCTGTTCATGGCTCTTCCACCACACTCTAGTTCTGCTGCGTGTGGTCACCTGAACCAAGGTCTCCACGGCAGAAGAGCAGGCACGCTAGAGGTGGGGCAGGTTCTATGAAGGGGAACAAATTTAGGAAGTGGTCCAGAATTCAGGAGTAGTTGGAAGCTGAAGGTCAAGGATGCAGAAAGTCAACTCCAGGTTAGCAAAATGAGCCAGAAGCCCACTGACACCATGGGCAGGTTATAGCTGGACACCCAGAGGTCGTTCAGGACCATCTCCCACCACATCCTCCCCCTTGCCTACCACAGAACTGCGTGGGGCTGGGGAGAGGATGAAACACACTGAGGCTCCCATCTTTGGACTCTGCCTTCAATGAGCATGAATGCACATGTCAGGAGGGTGAGCCTTACTTCCAAGGGCCTTGTGTCTATATACCTGAGAACCACATAGGCTATCATAGAAATTAAAGCCAGAAGACCGAACTAGGCAGAGGCCAAAACATGCCAGGCCCTTGAGTGAGCCCTCCCCTCTGTGCTGCAGACCAGCATCTCTACATACCCAAGGTTCCACTTTCCTTTTCTGTTGCTTTGATGAAACACCCTGACAAAGCAACGCAGAGAAAGGGTTTATTTTAGCTCACAGTTCCAGGTTCAGTCCATCATTGCTGGGGAGGCACAACAGCAGGGGCTCAAGACAGCAAGTCACATCAATCCACAGTCAGGACCAGAGAGGAAGAACGAATGTGTGTCCACAGTCAGCTCACTTTCCCCTTTTTTTTTCACAGTCCAAGACCCCCATTCCAGGGAACGGTGCTGCCCACTCTTGGGTTAGGTCTTGCTATGTCAATGAATGGAATCAAGAAGATCCTCCACAGACATGCTAAGGGCCACCCTAACCTAGACAGTTCCTTACTGAGACTCCCTTCCCAGGTGATTCTAGATGGTGTCAAATTGACAATGAAAGCTCACCATCACATTCCGAGTGCTGTTTGGGCTGTATCCTAGAATGGAGAGCTCATCTGTCTCAAATATTGGTTATGGCTTCAGCTCTACAGAACTGATGTCCAGTGGGAGGAATAAAAAGGAACCTGGGAACCTAGAGGGGTGGCTCAGCAGTTAAGAACACTGGCGTCTCTCACAGAGGGCCAAGGTTCAATTCCCAGCCCCCACATGGTGCCTAACAGTGATCTGTAACTCCAGTTCCAGGGGATCCAACACCCTCTCTGACCTCCTCGGGCATTGCACAACACAGGTGCACCTACATACATGCAAGCAAAACATTCATACACATAAAATTTTAAAATAATAAATACAAATTTTTTTTTAAAAAAGAAGGAAGCTGAATCAAGGGCCATCAGGGCTGGTAGCACCCACATGGTAGCTAACACTAGGATATAACTCCAGTTCCAGAGGATCCAATGCCCCTTTCTCATCTCTACAGGCATTTCATGACACGGGTGCACTTACATACATGCAGGCAATACATGTATACACATAAAATGAAAACAACAAAATATATAAAAAATAATTGCTCATATCAATGTGGTGATAAATAAGGACCTTGTTCCTCATACCCTCCAATCCCAGGGTCCCTAGCAGCCTGACATACTTAGTCTCATTTGTTTCTTATGCTCTCAACCTTTCAAGCTCAGAAAGGTTTGCCTTCTCCCAAGGATTATTCATCACCCCAGCCTTAAATCCTAAGGTTGGATGAAGTCTTGGGATAACTGTGAGCTCACTGCTTCAGAAATGAGAGGTGCCAAGAGGTGTAGACAAGGGCAGGGTCATGTGAGGCTTCACTGTGGTGATCACAGGTTTGAGGTGTCACTTGGAAGCTTTTTCTTAGGTAAGTAGAAAGGAGACAGCCTTCCACATAACAGGAACAACCAGAGAGCATCACAGGATAAAAGCAACAGGCACTTGGACCAGATGAGCTCAGCTGTTTCCTAGGCAGCATCCTGACTCTGCTGAGTTTCAGAGACTTAGTCCTTGGGAGTCTGCCTCTGGTTTAGCTCCTGGCTCCCTCTTTGGACCAGTCTTTGCTGTCCACATCCCACACTTCATGGGGGATGCTGTGATGATTGAATGAGTTCATATTTGCTACATGTTTAGGATCCCACACAGAGTGTGTAGTAAATGTCAGCCATCCCCACGTCCCTTGTCATCCCCAAGTTCATCACACAAGCCCTCATCCCACGGGTACCCAGGCCCTCGCTTGCTTCCTGTGCCCAGCTCAGTCCATGAGCTATGGCCCTTGCTCACTTCAGAGAATCCTGTTTTGTCTTAGCCTTTGACACAAAGGCTCTGAGTCCTTGTATCCTTCCAGCAATTTTCCCTAAAGTGTTTTTATAAATTTATAAAATCCCAAAGCATTGGAAGCCTCTTCATTTATAAATTTCCAGAGAAACAGAAACTTGGCACTTTCCTCCTAAAAATCAGTTTGGGGCCTCAATCCACCTAGATGATGGCTTTTTCCAGACACCCTCTTTTCCCTGTGAAACCAAAGGCCCTCCTTAGAGTCCCAGAGTACCTGTGACCATCTTCATCTTTATTTCTGACCACATTATAGCTAAAGTCTTTGTGTGACTCTGGGATCCCCAGGTACTGGGGACTTTTAGGACAGGCTCTGTTTTGCTTTCCTGTGAGTCTCCAATCTGTGGCATGGTGGCTGACAGGTCACAGGTACACAACAGCAAGAGACTAGTTAAAGCAGGCTGCTCAAAGTGGAGCTGTGCGAAGGAACTCAACACAGCCTCGACTCCCCACAAAGCTGGGGACCAGAAAGCCTTTTCCAAGGATGGATGAGAGTCAGTTGGTGGGCTCTGAGAAGGAGAGCAGCCAGGCAGAGGGAGAAGGATCATTTGGCTTTGTGGAGGAATATCTGACCACTATGGCTGAGGTAGGAGGAGCCTGATTCCTCTGTGGTTGAGGTGAGGGAAACCTGAGATCTCTGTGGCTAAGGTGGAAAAATAGAGCTGGGCCTCTGAGGCCATCAGGTGCCAGTAGATTCTGGGCACCGCTTCCTACGAACAGTGAACAGCAACTGGGCCATTTTCAGGAGAGGGGTGACTCAATCCAACATGCATTTAAAACCATCCTGGGATTCTGGGTGAGGAAGGGATTGGAATAAGGCAGAGGGCGGGAAGCTGAAGGTTGATCACTGCCTGTTGGATGGAATTTTCGGAGTTATGGTGGAGGAACGAGGAGATTTGGGAGAGTGAACATATGTGATGGGTGGGTTGTCTGGGATGGAGGAGATACCAGAGATGATCTTGGGGTACTGACAATAACTGCAGGTGGTAGGAATTGTCATTTCCTAGAATGGGGAGGGCTGGTGGAGAAACGAAGAGAGTGTCAGGCCTGAGGGCAGCATGCAGTCACATGAGGGCCTCTGAAGATAGCAATTTGAGACTATACTAGAACGGGAGGGACAGGACCGCAGAAAGAGGTGGGAGATTCAAGGGGGACAAGGAAGTAGACACAGCAGGGTTCTAGAAGGTGGGATTGATGCACCCCAGAGCAGAGCGTTAGGTCCAATCGGACCACTGAACTCAATTGTAGTGCTGCCTTAGGGAGCAGACGGGCTGAATGTTCTCTCCCCAGCGTGGAGGCTCCCGTGTTATCCCAGCTCCAGTAAGATTAATCCCCGACTGGCACCAGGGCCCCTGCGCACGCGTCACATCTGCCCTCCAGCTCCTCTCCCCATCCTTCCTTTGATGTCCTGTGCCTGGAGACATAGTTAGGTTTGACCATCAGAGAGGACTGGTGGGAAATGGAGGTGACCAGAAGAGAGGGGCTTAGGCAGTCAACTCCCTGCATGGTTCCCATGAGCACTGTGTCCTTCCACCGAAGCGGACAGCAGTTATGGGGGCCTCTCCATTACCTTTTCTCCTAGGTCAGGGACTGGCTTCTTCCCTCACTCATGGGGTATGTGTGAGCCCCACTGTTATTGGCCCTGAGATCAGATCTTGACTACCTCTTGTGATGTTCTTATACACCATACATAACTTTTCTAACTCAGACCAGCTAGTTTGTGTAGGCCACCTGTTTTCTGCAGGGACTCTTACTGGGACAGCCACAGTCACTGCCCTCATGTTCTGAAATGCGTAGAATTTTGAAGTTTCGTGGAAAATGAGACATCGTCTAGCCTGACTCTTGGAGAAACCCACTGTTCAGGAAGGCTGAGTATTTTAGTTACTTTGCTCATTGTTGCAACCAAACACCTAATAGGACGCAACTTCAGAGAAGGGTTTGTTTTGACTTACAGTGTAAGAAGGAACAAAGTCCGTCATGGCAGGGGAGGCATGGCGCAGGATCGTGAGGCAGCTGGCCACATCACATTCATACCCAAAGTCAGGAAGGACAGAACAGACAGGAAGTAGGGCCTGGCCCTAAAACCCCAAAGCTTACCCCCAGTGACCCACATCCTCCAGCGAGGCTCCACCTTCTAAAGTTTTCACAATCTTACAAAACAGCGCCACCATCTGGGGACCAGGTGTGAAAGCACATGAGCTTGTGGGGCATTTTACTTTCAAATCACAACACTGAGTGAACCAGCCAAAGCCATACAGCAGTTTAGTAATGAATTTTATGTGCTTTTATACAGAAGTGCATCCCCAGTTAGCAATGTGCTCTCCAAGGACAAGGGACGGGCTTGGGAGAGTTTTGAGGACGGAAGAAGGAGGTTCTGATTGTCAGGGACTTTCTTACTTGCTCCTGGAAACTTCCTTCAGATACTCTCAGGGCATGCATTTCCTTTTCTCTCCCCAGGGATTGGACCCATCCACCTCAATGAGGTCCAGTGCACAGGGACTGAGAAGTCCATTATAGACTGCAAACTGAACACGGAGTCCCAGGGCTGCAACCATGAGGAAGATGCTGGTGTGAGATGCAACATCCCCATTATGGGCTTCCAGAAAAAGGTGAGGGAGGAGATGGAATGCCCTGGAGGACCTGTGCTGCTGAGGCCCCAGAGAGTACAGACCAGGTGGCCTTGCTCTGAAGGGCCGTTTGGGGTATAGTTGTTCTAAGATGAACTCAGAGAGGGCAGAGGCCCTGCCGCTGTCCCTTTATCCTTACCTGCCCTTACCACCTAGCATTTCTAAGCATGCCAAATGAGCAAACATACACGCGCCACCCCGATAGTGGCAGGCGTCTGACCCCTCCCTCTGGACTCTGGCCTGCTTTGGACTAGGCATGTGGTGCGATGGGAGCTCAGACTTTTCTACAAAGGACTTGTGGTCTACCATACCTGTGACACGCTTGGCGTGGGTTCTATCCAAGTGCCCACAAGAGCCACATGAACAGCAGATCTGCAGAGCACTCTAGTGTGAGCACAGTACAGACAGTTTGTAAATAGAAGGAACTTAAAGAGGGTCAGCAGAATTACAACTAGAGACAGACTCTGCCCTCCCTTAGGCAGGGCATTAAAGTCCCCTGCCTAGGGTGGCCTTGCTTCCTTCCAACCTTCCCTGCCATACAGGAACACTATGAAACATCCAGAATTTCCCACATGATGCTCTTCGCCATGCCTTGAATTTGCCATGTGCTGTGTGACATCTGGCACAGAGTTGGCATCATGTGCTTATCTAATTAGTGATCAAACACAGACAAGTCATGGCACAGGATGTACCAGGGCCCCTGCTGGCACAGCAATCCTTGCCCTTGCACACCAGCACACCAAGGCATTTCTGACTCTGGGTACAACTGACCATCCTTAACTTGGTCACGGGGGGGAACCCAACATCAGACAGCTGAGCTGTGCATTTCCTTGTGGGTGAACAGAAAGTGCCCACATGGAGGCCTGCTCTTTGGAACTGCCCAGTAGTATTCTAGGGGAACCCTGGTGAGGCTACAACGTGTGCTGTGAGTCTCAGTGTGCTGAGGCTTTTTTTTGCATGGGTCAGAGCTAAGTATAATTATAGATCTGAGCCAAAGAAATAAGGCTTTCCAGAACCTATTTATGGTCGATAGATCGGAGCTAGGCCAGGTGCCTGGCTGTGGTGGAAGTGCTCTAACCCAACTACCAGCTTCCCCAGCACCTAGGTTCAAGTTTATATCCCTGAGTTCAAGCCCCCTGTGGAATTTCTTGGTTCTGGGTTCTCAAGTGACCACCCTATGAAAGACATTCCTCTGGGGCCTCCGGTTATCTTGCCATGATAACTGACCAGGCACTGCAGGGCCAACCACGGGCCCCAAAGCATGCTGGCAACCATCCTGAGCAGAGTGAAGCCTTAACACCGTGTCAGTCAGCTTTGCTGCCAAAGCAAAACCCCACCAGAGAGCTGACTTCACCAGCAGGAATTAGTTTCCTCTCAGTTCTCCAAGAATACAGCCGAGTCAAGGCCTTGCCACACTTAGTGTCTCCTGAGGCCCTCCGTCCCTGACTTGAATCCAGTCACCTTCTCACTGTCCTTATGTGACCTTTTTCTGTGCATGCTGTATCCCCAGTGTCCCTTTGCCTCCTTATAAGGATGACAGTCTGGTTGAATTAGTGCATTCCCATGTGATCTCTTGTGACCTTAATTGTCCCCTTAGAGACCACACCTCCAAATATAGTCACATGAGGGGTTAGGGCTTCTGTATAAGAGTTAGGGAGGTGGAGGTTGGAGATGTGGCTCAGCTGGTAGAATGCTTGCCCAGCATACACAGGCCCTGGGTTTTATTCATTCAACCACAGTGAAGCCTCATTTCTTCCATTGCTGGAGACAAGAGCCACAGCAAGAGGCTCTGTGAGTAGTGAGCAGCCAGTGGCAGGCAGTTTTCCAGGACAGCCATCCACCCACCTGGACAAGACCCTTACGTACCTGCTGTTCATCCCTCATGTGCACCAAATTAGAATATTTCCACTTCTATATACACTAACACAGGGTTGTGTTTCCTCCGCTTCCAAAATAGGAATGGGACTGTTTGGAACAAAACCAAGAGGTTCATCTCTTCTAAGAAGTTCACTCTGGCAGGGAGGAGAGTGCCAGGCATGGGATTGTAATATGGGATTGTGGGAACATTCTGCAAAGATAGAGGGCTGAGGTATATGGGAAGGTCGAGGAACAGGGCCTAGTCTTATTGGGAACACCATGCAGCCTAGAGGGGAGGTGTTTCCATCCTTAGCTGCCCACACATCACTCCATTACACCCCCATCTGCTACCCAGAACCAAAGAAACAAGAAGGGAAGTGCCCAGGCTGTGGTCAGAAGGTTTAACCCCTCTGGCATCCTGGCTGGGTGACTTGATAGTGGACAAGGTATGGGCCAGGCACTTTTGGTGGTCCCCAAGGCTTTATGGAGTCCTGCTATGGCAGATGGAAAGCCAGCATCTGAGTGGGGCTGTCCATCCCTGCTCCCTGTTACAGGTATGGTTCCAGGTCCTTGGAGGTTCACAGCAGTGTTTGGGGGCCTTGGGAAATGCCACATGTGTTCCTGGCCCAGAATCCACATAGCAACCATGTTCTTTAGCTAGAGCCTTTGACACCTCCCTCGTTTTGGAACCCAAGAGCAGTGGCAGCAGCCAGCCTAGGAGATGCCACCCAGGCAGTGGAGGATGAGAGGGGAAACTCCCTGAGACCTTGCAGAGAGCCCAGGCAGCAGGCGCCTTCTCACTGAGCTTAGACTTGGAGTCCTAGAGACCCCTTTGCCTTCTGCAAGCAGGAAAAAGTGAACTGGATTCTCAATCCCCTTGGGATGTGGTGGCCTTAGGTGCAGTTGATGGGGCAGGGTCCAAGGTACAGGAAATTATAAAACAGTAAGTCCAGAGGAAAACCATTTTTTCTTTGTATCATCCTGTGGGAGTCTGACCTGGTCCCAAGTTCCTTCCAGTGTTGCCTGCCTTTGAACAAAAACATCCTTGAAAAAGGCACTGGTTGAAGCTGATTGGGAGGTGGGAAAGTTAAAACCCATTCATCTTACTTATCTGAGACTCGGCGCTCCTGCCTCTGCTGGTGTTTACATTAGCACTACTGTGTCCTACAATTATGTGAGAGCTGGAGGCTCCTGTCCTTAAAGGACTGGCACTAGGCAAGGATGGAATTAATGCTCCAACTGGCTGTGAGTTTTCTATCCAAACACAGCACCTGTCACATACTGTAAACCCAGTACCTATGGGGTAAGTGACTAGATCCGTTAAGAGTCCAGAAGGCACACACACAATTCATGTCACCTCTTGAGAGGCGCTTGCATTTCAGTAGAGTGTTCAGGGTAGGGTGCACACACCTCATGGGGTCCTCACGTGATGCCATGATAGTGTGATACCACATATGGGGGACTCTCAGGGTTGTGCTGAATCCTAGGGTGGCCAGGCAGGAATGCCGTGGGGCTGGAGGAACTTAGGACTAATGACAAAATGGAGGGAGCCTCTATCCATCCTGGTGACCGTGCCTTCTTACTGTCCACAGCTGCGCCTGAATGGGGGCCGTAACCCCTACGAGGGCCGAGTAGAGGTACTGACAGAGAGAAACGGGTCCCTCGTGTGGGGAACTGTATGCGGTCAGAACTGGGGCATCGTGGAAGCCATGGTGGTCTGCCGGCAGCTGGGCCTGGGCTTTGCCAGCAGTGCCTTCCAGGTGAGAAACCCTAGCCTCACAGCCTGGCCCGCCATCCCATCACCAGCCAGCCCCTCTTCCAGACTCTCCCCAGCCACAAAGAAGGGACAGAACAAAGCAAGCCCTGGACTGAGACAGGAGATCTTATTCCAGCCATAGCTCCTTCCCCAATAGCCTCAAACCCCAGGGTAAGTCTCTTCAGGCCCAGCCTCAGTTTTTAGCTACAGAGAAAGGGGCTCCAGGTATGTCTGGCATTGAGACACATCATTATCATCTACCAAGTTCACTCTGGACAATTGAGTTACAAAGAAATCTTACAATATTTTAAGTAAGTTTATGATTTTGCATTGGGTCACATTTATAGACCTCCTGGGCTGTATGTAGCTCCATGTGGTCTTTGGGTACAGGTTGGACACACATGGGCCTTACTGTTATCTGAGAGCCACTCCAGTCTGCACACTGGGGTTCTTCCTGGGCCAAGGACTGAGCCTCAGGTATCTCCTATGCCTTTTTTTGCACAGGGAAGTAATTCGGTCTTTGAGGAAAGCGGAGACCATCCAGCCACAGGATTAACATTGCAAATGTCTTAGCTTGCTCCCTTGAAGCACTCTTTGACTGGACACTTTCCTGGTGTCCCTAACTCATTCTTGCCCCTGATATGCTAGCAAGTCTACAAGTTGTATCCAGTCCCCTTGTCATACCAATTATATCTTCTTCCCACGACCCCTCTCCAATGACACGATGACTCAAGGGAAAGCCACTAAGCTTTCTGGTCCATCATGTCTACTCTGCAGCTCTCTGTCACAGGCAGGATGGGACTGGAGGCTCTGGGGCTATTCCCAACTTTATCCCTGTATAGTCTAGTGCAAAGCACATGCTCTTCTGTGCCCCAATTGTCCTACCTGTGACATGGAATGAAAGATCCAGAATCCTCAGTGTCCCAGCTCTGAAGGTTTCATTAAACAAGGGTTTATGACCCATCTTGTTTGCTAATCTGTCTTTAGTTCCTGGTTCCTTCTGACCTTACCTGGGGCCTAAGGAAGGAACTCAGTATCCTTGCTGAACCTGTCTGTCTTGCACAGCCTGGGCTCAGATTACACATGTGGGGTGGGTGCGGTATGCTGAGTCTAAACTGGGGATGAACGTGTACCCTGCCTGTGGTTCCTCAATCCAACATCTTAGAAAAATACAGCCCACACCCTCCGGGAGCTCAGCCTCCCAGGGCATTGTGGTGTTTCTGGTAACATCACTAATGACAAGCTGGACACACAATGATTTTCCAAGAATGATCGTCTGCCAAAGGCATTCTTCAGGCACTATCCCTATTCACAGAGGGACCTTGGTCTTTTCCACTGTAAGGTTTTCAACTGACTGGATAAGCCCATCCATATGAGGTACTACAATCTATTTTACTCAAAAAACTGATTTAATTATTAATCTTATCTGAAAACTAGTTTACAGAAACATCTAGAATAGTGTTTGAACAAATAATCTGGTTATTGTGACTACACCAGGTTGACACATAAATAAACCTGGAGACTTTGGGAACACAGGTTCTCTCTTCTCTTCCAAGTTCTATACATGACTCCCTCTCCCCATTTCTCACTTTACTGGAAACATCTCTAAGAATGCCTTAACAGTGTTTTGAAGTATTGTAAGTGGAAGGGGTCCAATAAGTCTCAGCATCATACACTTGAGGAGTCCTCAGACTTCGTGTAGAACCGCCCTATAAAGTACTATGCCAAGAATTAAATCCAGAAGTTGGATTTTATGAAAGAGCAAATTATTGAGCATATATGAATGGATTTCTCCTCCCCTACAAATGTAGTCAGTTAGTAGGGTCTTCCTGGAACAGTATGTTGAGGATTCTAGGTTACATTTGGGCTTAGAGGAGATGATTGATTAGCAATGTCTGCCAGGTACAGGACTAGGGAGTGAGCAACATGACCTTTGGGCAGCTGCCATTCCTGACATACAGCACTGAACAATGGTTTGATTGCAAACTTCGCTCTACTTTCCCAAAAGGAGATGGCAGAATCCAGGTGTACAGCCAGGAGACTCGGATATTCTCTCATTTTGCCACCAGCTCACCACGCAGCTCAGATAGGTGACTATGTGCCATCTCTCTGAAAAATGGGATCATTAAAACCTCAGGGCTTTATGCCAGAAGTTGACAGAATGGGAGAAAACAAGAGTTGGAAGTGTCGGGTAACATTCTGGGGATTTCTTCTGTTGATTTCTCCAGGAGACCTGGTATTGGCACGGAAATATCGCCAACAAAGTGGTCATGAGTGGAGTGAAGTGCTCAGGAACTGAGCTGTCCCTGGCACACTGTCGCCATGACGAGGAGGTGACCTGCCCTGAGGGTGGGGTGCAGTATGGTGCTGGAGTTGCCTGCTCAGAAAGTAAGAATTTCCGACAATTGTCACTCACTCTCCCAACACCCCACCAGGCTCCAGGGGAGTGCAGAGAATTGCTGGTTACTTCTCCCTAGGCTCTGGGGCTTCACAGTGAGTGCATAGTGAATTCTGGTAAATGAGAAGAGAGGGGTCAAGAGGGAAACAATACCCACAGCCCAGCTATAGGACCTGCTGATGAAATGGTGAAGAAGAAACAGGAGGGACTAGTTTTAGGAGTGTGTATTGGTTACTTTTCTCATTGCTATGACCAGATACCTGACAAAGGCAACTTAAGGAAGGCGGAATTTATCTTGGCTCACGGTTTGAGGGTAAAGTCCATCATGGAGGGCAAAGCACAGTGGCAGGGGCATGAGGCACCTGGTCACATTGTATCTGCAGTCAGGAAGCAGAGAGAAATGAATGCTGGTGCTTGGCTAAATTTTTCCTTTTCATGTAGTCTGGGACTGCAGCCCAGGGAGTGGTGTCCCCCGCGTTTAGGATGGATCTTCCTACCTTAACTAACCTGACCTTGAATGTCCCTCACAGGCTTTGTAGAGGCTTTTTTGTCTCTTCCACAATTCTAGATCCCGTCAAGATGGCAGTAAATATGAACCATCACAAAGTATGAAGTCTTGGGTTCAAATCACAGCCACTATTGACTGTCAGTGACCTTGGGGCAGTCTTTGGTTGAGTACTCCCTGCTCATGAGTTAAATGAGAATGATGGCAGCTTCCTTGGCATTAAACACAAGTGAAGCATGTGCTGTGTGTTTGTAGTCCCCCCTTTAACTCTGTTCTATGCCTTATTTCGTTTTCAGACCCAGAAAGCAACTTAGCTACTTCATGGCTCTCTGGAGCCCTAGAGATATAAGATGTTTGGAAGGGAAGTCCAGACAGATTCACACCAGTCAGGTTCAGAAAGACTCCCTTTTATGCTAAGAGGACCAGACACACAGCCTCGTGGATGGCTGTCCTGACGCACCCTGCCCTGCTCTGCTTTTGTAAACTTACCTCTTTTGTGAGACTCAGGACTGGCTAGGAAACTTGAGAGCAGATCCTGCCTGGTCAGCTGATCTTGGCCAACTGAGCTAGCCACTGGACTCTACACTTGCTGTTGCTCCTAGACCCAGGAAATCAGATATGACAGGAATATGCACAAGTGCCTGCTAATGAGGTGGAGACAATATTTTTTTTACCTAAAGAATTAAATCTTGGTGGATATTTAATACTGAAGAATGTAGAGAGTATTTAGTGTTTTTCAAAGCTGATCAGTGTTTTAATTTTCTAATTGTCAATGCCAAGAACACCAGTTTGCATAAATTCATAGTACAAACAGCAGGAGCGTGTTTGAGGCCATTTCAGAGATTGTTGGAAATTCTGTTCTGATCCCTAGACAAAATTCATTTATGAAAAAAATATTATGAAACTTAAGACTACGTAATTCAAGCAATAGCTTTTTAAAACAAACATTGTATCATAATATGCCCAAAGACATGCTAAGTTCATACATGATGGTAGGAAAATAGAACAGTCTTTGTTTTCTGTAATTAAGCCACTATATTTCTATAAGGATATACAATTTGTTTGTACAGTAAAAGCTTTGAAATTCAGAACATGCAAAAATCCTGACTGAGCTGAGGTGTTCTGAGTAGCCTTCCATGGTGTTACATGGTGTGATGGCACACACTGGGCAGACTCCACATGTTTGGTATTCAGAACCAAAGCTGCAGGGACATCATACCATGATATGAGCAGCTGCTGTGAGAAACCCCTTAGATGACACATCTGATTTTTTAAATTAATTTTTGACCATTGTACATGTCAGTGTACAATGTAGTTCCCAATTTTTCAAGACCCCTACATTCACATACACAACCCCACATGGAATCATATCGCACAGTTTAAGAAGCTGGGCATAGGACATGGGTGTGAATTGTTCTCTGAAATGCATGCCAGAGGCTCGTGTTTCACAGGAGATGTGCAGCTAGGTGTACAAGTATGCTAGGTCTCCCAGGACAGTGGCTAAGAGACCACAGACGGCATCCTTTCAGCATGAGTCTGTGCCATGCAGTGATTGAAGAAATCAAGATTTTTTTTTTAATTCAGAACCTTGGGGGCTGGAGAGATGGCTCAGTAGTTCAGAGCACTGGCTGCTCTTGCAGAGGACCTGAGTTTGGTTCCCAACACCTACATAACAGCTGACAACCGTCCATAACTCCAGTTCCCAGAGAGCTGATGCCGGCTTCTGGCCTCTGTTGCACACATATGGTAGACTTACAGACACACAGGCAAAACCCTCATACACATAAAATAAAATAAATTCATTCGTTAATTTTTAAAAGTTCAGATCCTAGGGAAAAGGAATGTGGTAGAAACA
Source organism: Eospalax fontanierii (assembly GCA_035773235.1). Lineage (NCBI taxonomy): Eukaryota > Metazoa > Chordata > Mammalia > Rodentia > Spalacidae > Eospalax > Eospalax fontanierii. Next base: position 51,288,733 of record CM069542.1, on the reverse strand, counting down.
GAGAGAACTGGTCAGAAGGCAATTTAGCAATATGCACCAAAATTTTAAAGTCATTCAGCTCTCTTCTGAAATTTCTCTGCTAGAAATATATTCTAAAGAAAAAAAAAAATATATATATATATATATACACATACAGGTTGACTATAGAATGTTTATCATAGATTTGTCCTGAAATTGAAACACTCCAAACCGTCAAGGTACTTCATCTCTAAAAGATAGAAACGGGTGATGAATTGAATATTACAGAGCCATAAAACAAACATTTACACATCAAGAGTCAGATGTGTCTTAAGGGGACTGGTATCAGTAGATCATAAACCTACATGCATGTTGGAAAAAATATCATTCCCTGAAGAATCAGATGAAATGTGAGCAGTGTTCTGTCTCTCCTTTCATTATTATTTTTCTGTTTTTTATTACAGAAGGCTTGAAGTCACTTAAAACTAGAAAGCATAATAGAATGAGCCCTTATGTGTCCATCACCCATGCATGTGTCAGCACTTTACTCACCTACACTGAAGGGTCCCCAGAGGACCTCTAGAAAAGAGAAAGAATAACTGGCGTTATGGCTGGCAAGAAGGTAACATGGAGAAGCCATAGGGCCAGTTCCAGAAGGTGACATAAGAGGGACAAAGATTTTCCAAGATGAGAGTCAAAACTGGAGCCCTCAGGAGGGTTATCCTGTCTTGGTGACCCATGTCTGTCCTCCCCAGCTGCACCTGACCTGGTGCTCAATGCTGAGATCGTACAACAGACTGCCTACCTGGAGGACCGGCCCATGTCAGTCCTGCAGTGTGCCATGGAGGAGAACTGCCTCTCGGCCTCTGCCATCCACACCAACCCCACCACAGGCTTCCGGCGCCTTCTGCGCTTCTCGTCCCAGATCCACAACAACGGCCAGTCAGACTTCCGCCCCAAGAACGGCCGCCATGCCTGGATCTGGCATGACTGCCACAGGTAAGCCCGTCTACCTTCGTCACACAACCTGACACTCTACAGGACCCAGACAGGGAATCTAGAATGGCCAGAATCACCTTCCGAGGGACAACAGGCCGTGGCCCAGACAGAAGGGTGATCTGTATCCTCCACTGCGAGCCCACAGGCTCTCTCTTATTCTCTGAGCCTCTGCTTTGTGCCTCTAGCTCTTCTGACCCTAGGAAACACGCTGCTCCAAGTCAGGGTGCCTTCGAAGGGACCTGCAGCCAGAAGTTTCCAAGAGCTACACAACATGTCTGTACTCTGCAGGGAACTTCAGGGCTCTGCAGTCTGGAACTCTGAGTCCACACAGAGACATTTTGCATACGAGTTTGAAATTGTTTAATTAATTGTTTGAGTTAACCTACAGAGCAATACATTTTCATACATGTGTCATTAACTTTACTCTTACTGGTCCCTCTCCCCCACTGCCCTTCCTAATCTTCCCCGTCTCCCCCTTCCCAGTATTTTTAATATCTCTAAGAAGATAGAGGGTACAGGGACGGAGCTCTGGGTCCCAGAGTCATGAGGCCTGGTTTAACCCTGCTGAGCCTCTCATCAGTGGCCTGAGATTGGACCAGCTGGGCCACATTGCCTGGGATTTCTAGGCTTCCTTCCAGCTTGTCTGTCTGTGGCTGTGATCCAAGTGCTATAAACACTAGGCCAGGACACAAGAAAAGAGGAAAATTCTACAACCAACCCCACGGCTCTGCAGAAGCCACCTGGACCTCCCCCCTCTCCCGCCCTCTCTTTGCACCCCTCCCCCTTGACATTTAATCTAATCCTGACCCCACTGAGCCTGCTTGGTCATATTTTGCTCTTCGTCCTGAGCTGGGCAGGTAGCAGGCAGAAATAAGCACACAGTCGGAAATGCAACCTTCATTCCTCCCAGCAGGAATCTCCCAGAGGTCAAAGGTCTATGAACATGTAGCTAGTAGTTCCTTTTCTCTGGGCTCAAATATTCCGTCTGAGACAGGAAATATTTGTCCTGGACCCCCTGCTTTTCAAAATGAGGCCCCTGGACCAGTGTTATCTGCTATCGCGGCCAGGGCCTGGACTTGCTGAATGCCAGGATCTTCTGCAGACATATAAATCAGTCTAAATTCAGCAGGACCCCCACAGGATGGCATGTCAGAGCCTGGAAAGCCCTGTCTAGACTTCCTTCCAGCCCCAGTGCTGTGGTCACCATCAGAGACAGACAAGCTCATATACTGTTCCAAGTGATGAGACTTCAGAGTCTATGTAACTGCCCAAGATCATACAAGAAGTTACGATGCAGGGTGCTCAGCTGGGCCCCCAACTCCAAAATGTGGGCTCTTTCCGAACCAGAATCACATACCTATCTATCTTTAGCTTCTTTGTCATGTCATGGGTTATGGTCTATTCATATTTAAATCAGTTTGAGGACAGAGTTGTCTAATCCATTCCAAAACAAAATACTCTGATCCCATTTAGGGTGCTGATTTTTCTTTGAAACAACTAGCTAAATGTTGTAAATGCCCTAAGACCCAAAGAATCACCTCAGTCTTCCTCAGGGTCTAAATGAGAATAGAATTAAAGTCTTTATTGTCTCAGTACTTGGTTTCCCTCTGAGACCATGTGGTTAAATGCCAGGGACAGCAGGGGCAGATGCTGCCTGCCTATGAGTCTATAAGTGGAAGGTAATTGCATCCCAGCCCCGCATATGGAGGCCCACCCAAGATTACATGGTAGAAGTAGCCAAATGCCATATATTACCCTCCCAGACATCAGGGTCTCCTCTAGGAATAGTCACATGGTGACATCATGGTGGTGTCCTTCTGATCTGGGGCCCCAGTGCTCTCCCTCCGCTTTTCTTGTGGTCTCTTTTCTCCTTTGCCTACAGATGTTGTGGTCAATGATTTGGGAGGGAAGGGTAGAGAAGAACATGAGAGAAGCATAGGTCAAGCCACCCCATGTCTTCACCAACTAGACATAGAGGAATAGAGGAAACACCCTCAGGGTCATCTCAAATGCACTGTGCCTTGGTGGTTGACACTGGTGTAGACCTACTTCTGTTCCTCATGCCTCAGGGACTGATGTCACACTTCTTAACTGATGCAGCATGCCACAGGTTTCAAGAAAGCCAGACAGAGTAGGCACAAGTTTAGTCCAGGGAAACTATGACCATCACATTTAGGGAACCATATGAGTCCCCCCCCCACTACTCTCCAGAGCCCTAGGCTCTTCTCCAGCCTCACTAGTTTTACTGTGTTTTCAGAGACAAGGTCTCATGTAGGCCAGGCTGACCTTCAACTCCCTATGAAAGCCAAAGATAGACTTGAACTCCTGATCCTCCTGCCTCTACCTATCAATCTCTGGCATTAAAGGCATGTGAAACTGTGCCTGGCCCTCTGCCAATGAGAGAACGTCCAACAGGAGAGCTAGTTTCAACCTTTGTTGGGAACCTTGGGGATGCTCCTGAAAGCTGGCCCTTCCTCAACTCAAAAAATCCGTATCTAGAATTAACACCCACCTCAGCAGGTTGAGACATTCCGAAGGCATATGTAGAGTCAAGTGGGGGAGCACTGGCTCAGACCAATATGAGTGGGGACACTGCATGCCCAGGTTAATTAATGCTATAGTGACGAACAGAGCCATGTTCCTGGAAAACACTAAGCTGAAATGCAAAAATCCGTACCCTTGAAGTTCTTTACCACCTGGATACAGCCTTTAGTGTTGTCCCCTCAAGTGCACTAATTAAGCCAGGCATAGTGGCACATGCCTTTAGTCCCAGCACTCAGGAGGCAGAGACAGGCAGATCTCTGTGAGTTCAAGGCCAGCCTGGTCTATGTAGTGTTTCCAGCTGGGGCCACAGGGAGATCCTGTCTCAAAAAGACCACAGAAAAGCACTAATTATCTCAAGGGTGCTGGTGACTTACTCAAAGGGACATCGTGTCACAGTTTTGACGGGAGCCAGACAGTCTGGGCGCCTGTCCGCAGCGGCAGCCCTGCTGCATCCCAGGGGCTCTGCTTCCTCACTGGAGACGCCAAAGGGAGGAGCTGAGGTCTGGAGGAGCAGGAGAGTGGGCCCAACACAGGCTCCCAAAGTCAGGGTTGGCACAGCTTCAGAAGAGAGGCATCTGTCTGGTCCGCCAGCCTCTGTCGTGTGCCCAACAGCCCCTGACGGGGTCAGAACCCACAGATATGATGTGGCCTCTGAGCCAGTTAGTGACCCCTGATCCTACCCAATGGAATTTGTTCCTACTTGTGAGGGGCTGCTTGACGCTGAGGGTGACAGGGTAGGGCCCACAGAAGGACCCCTACCTTTGTGTCAGCCCCTGCTGGGACTGGAAAACAGGATACTCCCAGTGTCTCTAAAGAAAGGACAGGAGCCTTGTCCCAACCTCCAGGGTCAGGATAACAAAGCACAGCCCAGTTTTCTTTGAGCTGGTTATCGCTGTCCTCCATCCATGTTCTCACTCTGCACACCACCACCCCCTTGAGGAATGCTAGGCCTCAGGACTCAGAGCACTCGAGTCCTGCAATGAAGGCTGACTTTCCTTTAATCCAGATTACAAAACTGGGCATGGTGGCCTGTAATCGTGCCTGTAATCTCAGCACTCAGGAGGCAGAAACAGGAGGAGGCAGGAGCATTACAAATTCAGGACCAGCCTGGGCTACATTGTTCAAGGCCAGCCTGAACTAAACAGTGTTTCTGTCTTAAAGAAAACAAGGGCTAGGAATATAGCTCCGTGATGGCCGTACTTACCCACCATTTCCAGCACTATAGGGAAAATCAACTAACCAACCAACCAAATACAAAAATTCTATCACACAGCAGGCTACGCTCCCTTTCTTTAGTACTCTGGAATGTCCTCCCAAGTCTACAACTCCTGATCCCCGCCTGGGCTCAGGCTCCTGCTAGATTCCTAGCTGATGAGGGTCACCTTAGTACGCAAAATTTACCCTCTTCCTTTCCAGCACCCATCAGTGTTTCCTGGGAAAGGGCTTGTGGGTGGGGGGTGAAGGGCTTCCAGCTCAACGTGAGAGCAGCTGGGAGGGACACGTGCCCCTGAGGGTGTCTGAGAGAAAGCAGACACTCCAGGACAGAGGCCAGTGGGAACCGGGGGTGTGGAGCCATGGCTTCCTCCCAGGACTTGTTCTCAGGGGAAAAACTGAAGCCTGGAATCCGGTCTGCAGGAGGCCTGGATGCAGGAGGCGGCTTCACAACGGTCCTGCTGTGGCCCTGTCTGAATTCTGTTTAGACAACGGAACATAAACGTACCCTTCTGCAGTCTTTCCAGCCAGCCAGCAGTCACATAAGCCCCTCTCTGAAGAAGCAGACATTTTTCAGCCCATGAGTCAGACCTCATGTCTCATCTGGCCCCTGCAGGAAGCCAGAATAGACTCCCTCAAAGTCATCACCTCATTTGCTACAAAATGCTCCTTGTGCAGGCTGTCGGCGAAGGCCCTGGCGCAGCACCATTTTACCCAGGAATATGAGTGACCTGGGGAAGCCCAGCTTAGCAACTTCTGACGTTATTTATGTGGCGTGAGCAAACACAGGAGGAAGGAAAAGAGCCTCTAATTTCCTCTCTGGAAACGCTTTCCATTGCTCTCTCTCTCCACATACATAGTAGAGGGAGCCCCAGGCCACCGCGACAGGCAGGAGAAATGAGAGATACAATCAGGCTGGGTGACAGGATTCCAGCAACCCTTAAATACTGCGCTGTGACTGAAGGCTGGCAGTCATGATAAGGACACTGTTGGGTACTGACAGCATCCCTTCTGACTTACCAGCCTTGTTTTGGGGTCTTTTGTGTCCCTGTCCTTTGACTGATTAATTGACTGATTGAAGACAGGGTCTTATGTAGCCCAGATTGACTTCAGACTCACTTATGTAGCCAAAGATGACTCTGCTCTTCTGTTCTTCCTGCCTCCAGCTCCCTAGTGCTGGGATCAGAGGCACGCACCACCATCCCTAGTTATGTGGTACTGGGAATGGAAGAGCCTTCCTGCATTCCGGGCAAGCATTCTACCAACCGAGCTGCATCCCCAACCTGTATTATTTATCTTATTCCGTTCTTACATCACCTCAAGAATTGGTTTTCTTTATTAAAGAAGAAACTAGAGCTGAGCATAAATAAAACCAGTGCTCCTGTCTCTGCAGTGCCTTGGCCTTGAGGATCTGCCTGTTTGGAAATGCCCCTGTAATCGTGGTGATGAGTATATCCGAATAGTTGCAAATGCAACACACATATATATAGCAAGTTGTGGTAGGGCTAAAGTCCGCCCTGGATCTTATGCCCTGGGCCTGGGCAACTGATAATTCTCGAAATGTCTCAGCTACCCTCTACAGTCCTGTTTCCCAACAAAATGCATCACTCTCCAAGACTGCATCTGTTCTCAGTTTCTCCCAAGTGAAGACACAGACCTTTGGAGGGAACTGCAGTCAGCTTGTATAAGCACGGCCTCGGCCAACTCCCTTCTAGAGCCCCTGAGATACACCTTCCTGAGCTGCTGCCATGTCCCTCCATGAGAACCACCTGCTTCTCCCACCAAGACGCCTTCAGGTCCCTGACCTTCCCCTCCTCGTTTGATGTGCTCAGTGGAGGAGCGAGGTCTAGCCGATACTCCCCACCAGGGGCCCCTCTCCCAGTCAAGTGGACGGATCTCGCCAGGGCCCATGTGCTGCCCACTCTGGACACCTGCTGTTTCTTAATGACTTCTTTCTCTGTAATCACTCCCTTCTTCCTCCCCTCTCATTCTCTTCCTTCCTTTTATAGGCTTACTTTAGAAAGACAACAAAAATGGTTTTTAAAAACTTAGTATGTTGTATTAGTTTCATGGTTAAAAAAATACCAAAGACAATAAACGTATTAAGTTTTATTTAGCCCACAGTTTTGGTGGTTCGAAGCCATGGTGCCTGTATTGGCTCAGTGCTGGTGAGGGCAGTGGATGGCGGCACATCCTTATGGGAATGTATATAGGAGTGAATACACCTGAAACCAGAAAGCAGAGAAAGCAGGGAGCGATGGGGTCCCACAGTCCCACTTGAGGGTGTGCTCCCAACGACCTGAGAACCTCCCATAGTCTTCACCTCCAGATAGTCCGAACTCGCAATAGAACACCTGAGGAAGAAATCTCTAATGCATGTAACTATGTCGGACACTTCGTACAGCACATCTGGAGAGAGGCACCGTAGGAGAGTGGGCCAGATGAGTCAGGTGGGCACTAAGGAGGGCCCCTGATGATTCAAAAGAATATTTTATTGGGCTGATTGAATGCCAGATGCTGGACCGTCAGCTGACTTCACGGATACCCAGGATGCTCTGTGCTTTGTGCACATCAGTCCCACTTAACTGATACGACCAAGGCATGGCCGGGCGAGTGGTTATCTGACACCCCAGACCAGAAGCCCCTGTGCTTACTGGCTTTGCTTCAGCCTTCCTTTCACTCATGTCCTTCTTCCTCACTCCTCTGATACCCTTGGCCCCTGCTGCTTGGGTTCTCCCAGAAGCAAATCACCAGCTAGACAGCTGTTTGCAGGCAGCTATGGTTCCAGACATTGACCTTGGGCCCTATTTCTGGCTTGCAGGCACTACCACAGCATGGAAGTATTCACCTACTATGACCTGCTGAGCCTCAACGGCACCAAGGTGGCTGAGGGCCACAAGGCCAGCTTCTGCTTGGAGGACACGGAGTGTGAGGGAGGTATGTTTGCAGAGGGAAGGTTGGGGCTTTGCAGGGTTTTGACCACTCTCACTGCCATGTCCAGTCCATTGGGCTGGAGGCCAAGCCAGGTACCCGGTCTGTGTAACCCTAGCCACTACTGGCTGTTCATGTGGCCTTTTTTCTTGAGAGGCCTTTATTTGCCAATTCTTGGGACCATCCAGGGCTACAGACCTGGGCTAGAGAAGGTGGTTCTAAAGGCAACTGCTCTCCAGAGACGTTCTGACTGGTGCTGATAGCGTCTCATGGCTCCTGGGTAAGATGTGGTACCTCAGGCCTGACTTACGTGGCCCTCCCACTCTACCTGCCACAGACCTTCCCCTTTCTTCTGGGCTTCCTAGTTTCTCTCTCCGACCAGGCTTGGAGTCCAAGTTCACAAACAAGAGCCCTATCAAGTCCCCATCCCAGCTTCTCCGCTCACCCGTCCCTGTACTCACCCTTCCGTCTGTGAGTGCATGCTGCACTATGGTCACCTGATAATGCACCTGCCATTCTGACACACTAAGAACCCTTAAAGGAGAGACATCTGTTCTCTACCCATTGCCCACATGAGGTGCCAGATACACAGCTACTCCATAAATGTTTAATTTTTCTTCACTGAAGTGATCCATTGTTAAAAAGCCACATAATCACACAGAGCTTTGAGAACCTACAGTGTATAAACAACCTGTGAGGGACCAAGAGACAGATCAGACATGAGTCCAGCTGCTGATGTTGCAGAGGAGAAAGATGAGGTGACCCCATGTGAACACTGAAGATGTCCCAATTCAACTCAGCACTAATCCCCAGAATGAGGGTTTCCCAGGAATGCCAGTGCAAACCAGAGTGGTCAGGGAGCACTTCACAGAGTGGTCAGGGAGCACTTCACAGAGGAGAGGCCCTTGAGCCAGGCCTGCAGGAAAGGCTGGTGTGAGGATAGGGACTGGAGTGAGGGGACTCCACTGCAATGAGAAGACCTCCCAAGACCCACAGGAGGATGGGACGGGACAGAGGTGGAAGGCTTGAGGCCTGGAAGAGGCCAGGCAGGGGACCATGGATACATGGCGATGCTCCTCTCTTCCCATCTACAGACATTCAGAAGAGTTACGAGTGTGCCAACTTTGGCGAGCAAGGCATCACCATGGGCTGCTGGGACATGTACCGTCATGACATTGACTGCCAGTGGATTGACATCACCGATGTGCCCCCTGGAGATTACCTGTTTCAGGTAAGGTGGGCAGGACACAGGCCTCTACAGCTAGGAGGAAAGAAGGAAGCACCTTAGCAGCCTCCTTCCTGTGGGGGCCTACAAGCAAGACATATGAGCCCAGGCAAGGTGTCAGTACCCAGGGGGTGCCATATCTGTCAAGCAATATGAGACACATGGGCCTGAGGAATGCAGAGTATGCAGGGCCTGTTGGGAACCCACGGTGGAACCCATGATGCTGGAGACGACATATAGTCACTTAACCTCTGGAGCCTGCAAATCAAAACCTAGCTGCAGGCTTAGATCTCAGGCCAGGAATTGGTGCCATGAACTCTGAAGCAGCACACAGCTCCAGCCTCTTCTGAGCGTTTTCCTCCCATGCACTACCACCCTGAGCTCCCTAGTGCCCTCGCCTTGCATGGACTGTGCAATTGAGGCTGAAAGCAAGTTCTTGCATCAAGTGGCAGATGTGTGTGATTTTCCTCCCTCCCAAGAAAGAGCTGCAGAAGGGCCAGTCTCCGTGCAAAGAAACGGATCTCTAAGGGTAGAAAGTCAAACTGGGGACAGCCTGGCCTGGAGACCGTTTTGTGAGGACCAGGGATTTCTGGCCTCCCACCTTCCTGCAGACAGTGGTGGCATTCTCCAGCCAGACCCACAAGGCAGGGGAGACAAGGAACACTGTATCCTGTTGTCTCTCCTGGCACATGGTTGCATTCCTGTCTTCAGACACTTAGTTTCTACAAATCCCCACCCATCACATTTCCCAGCTTGCCCTGTTGGGTGGCAAAGTGGGTGACCAGAAATGGGTCGTTCTGCCTTGAAAGTGTTGCCAATAGGGCGTTCAACCAGCCCATGGTCTAGCCCACAGTCCCTACCACCAGACACTCCTCTGAAGAGCCAACACCTGCAGAGAAATGACCACAGGATGCTTTGAGAAGGCTCCTAGGCACTGTCAGGGCTGCTTTCCAGACAGCCATGCACTTTCCAGCCACGAGTCAAGCCCAGAACCCTCGGGCAGGCCCCGCCTGGAAGCAGGGCACTCTTTTTAATAAATAGACTTCTGTGGCTGTGGGTACATGTGCAGTGCCTGTCACGTGGACAAATAAGTTTGCTGTCAGTCAGCAGGTGAATGTGTATCATTATGTCTGTTGACAAATGCTTGAAAGTCTTTGATGGACCTGGCCAACCTTCACCCAGCCAGTGCATAGCCTGTCGACACTCCCAGTAAAGAAACATTTTTTTGAGTCTCAGTTCACAGTGGGACAACACAGGCTACACCAAGGCTCTACGTTGTGTTCATGACTAAGTTGTACAATCAGCAGATGGACTTGGGGGATATGATAGTACTTCTAATGAACATCAAGTCTTCCCCTTGATGTAGACACAGAACTATGGATCTCTGCCAGCCCTGACCTATGAGTCCACAGGACACATGAGCCAGCCTCTGTGGCAGACACAGAGCCTGCTGCTAGGACTGGCAGAGGACACTGGTGGGAGGAAGTGGCCTTCCTGGCCAGGTGCTTGTGCACAGACGCACAGGCAGGGCTCGAGGGGCAGATGAGCTTCTGGTGGTCCTTGTTTTGCCCCCTTCCAGACACACAGGGAACTAAAGGTACTTTTCTCATAGGCTCTTGAGCCTTGGATGTGAGTGTGGGGCCGGACTGTGGGCCCTGCTCCATGTGGGCCACATCTGCTCTGAGAACCTAACACTAGCCCAGGTTGCATCCTGCTACCCTCGTGGCCTCACTTCAGGGATGCCTGGTCAAGGAAGGAGCTGGCTAGGCCTCGGTGTGGGAGGCAGTGTCCTTCCCAAGTGGGGTGGCTGGGGCTGAGAGGACAACAAGGTTGTTGGGGAGAAAAGAGATCAAAGAAAAATCAGGTCACCCCAGAGAGGGACATTTAACACTTTGCCTGAATGGACAATGCCACATGGGACATGGTCTGAGTTGAACTATGGTCAGGTCACACACAGGCTTTCCAAACGGCCCCTGCCAGGCCAGGACACAGTGCCAGTCTTAGCTGGCCTCATTTTCCCGTAGCATCTCTTAGAGAAGCCCCAGCCAGCCTGCTGAAGATCGGGCCTCGTACCTAGAATGTTCACTAGTAAGCTACCTGCTCCCCAAGGAGGGTTACAGCCCTCACTTACATCCCCTCGCCTTCACCCACAACTCTGAAGCCTCCTTCCCGCCCCATTCCCCCCGCTCCCGCTTTCCCGCCCCTTCACCATCCTCTCAGAATGCAGTCCTTCCCTTCCGAACCCACTCAGCTAGAGGCATTCAGGAAAGGGACTGGGCGGAGTGGGAGGAAGGACTGGTGCCCAGCTAGGCCCTAGGCTAGCCGGGCAGGAAGAGACTTCAAGACCACCTAGGGCATCCCATCATTGTACAAAGTGAGCTCCAGGCCCAGAGTAGTATGTCCAAAGCCACACAGCTGGGGCCAGCCACAAGTCCCCAGCAGCACGGGGCAGCCCTGTCTCCACACCGCACGCCATCCTGTCCTCCCTATTCTGCCTGAGCAACCTTCTTCCTCCTCTTCCTGCAGAAGGTCAGCATCTCATTCTGGGGCCACCAGGAGAAGGGGACCCTGGTCCAAACCTGCCCTTGGTAGAGATGTGTGTATTATACTGGAATGGACATACAAGGTCTCATTTCTCCAGGCCCTGTCCTGCTCTGCTCTGCCCCAAGGATGCAGTCAGGACATACACCACCAACCCTTACGTAAACCCACTGGGCAATCCCTTATGCCTTAAGTTCCTTATTCCTGCTGAACTTCCCTTGTCTGAGTACATGGAGTTACATCAGGCTCTGGAAGAGTCCCTGCACTGGGGTGGAGGGTGGCCAACAATGGCACTGCAGCTCCTCTGACCTCACTCCCCTCAGGTCGTCATTAACCCCAACTATGAGGTGCCAGAATCAGACTTCTCCAACAACATCATGAAATGCAGGACCCGCTATGATGGCTACCGTATCTGGATGTACAACTGTCACGTAGGTATGTTCCCTTGGTGGCCCCACCCTCCTCAAGTGGCTTGGCCCACGTCCTAGGACACAAGACATAGCTGCCCTACTTTCTCTGGGAACCAGAAGCAACTAATCTGGAGAAAGCGGTGAGTGGGGCTAGCATCAAGTTCCCAGCTCGGGGAAAAAAAGCCAGAGAGACACAGAAAGCCTGGGTGGGAACCGGGTGTTCACAGCCAGCCCTGGCCAGGGAGAGTGGTACCAAACTGGTCAGTCCAGGAAAAGCAGCCCCCAGGACTATATAAGGGCTGGAGATGAAGCCACCAACTCACTGTGCATGTGATCACAAATATGTAGGCTTCAGCAGTTTGTGGGCTGTGTTTCGGGTTTTGCTGTGAAGGATTAGAAGTATGTGAACAACTGTCCCTAGTCTCCAAGGAAGAGGCTTTTCCTTGGGGAACAAAAAGGAAAGCAGATTTTGCCTCTCTGGGCAAGTGACAAGCCTCACTCCTGCTGAGAGTGAAAACTAAAGGCACTCCATCTGTTCAGACAGTAGGTGTGACACAGAACATGCCCAGTGCTGACTAGCAGCACTTTCTTGTGGGGTGTCAGCGGGATCCCAGCAGAGCATCTAATGTACCTCCCTCTCTCCCTGACTCCTACTCTTCAGGTGGATCCTTCAGTGAGGAGACGGAACAAAAGTTTGAACACTTTAGTGGACTCCTAAATAACCAGCTTTCTGTGCAGTAAAGACTTGCGGCCAGGTGTGGTGACTCACGCCTGTAACCCCTGCACTCAGGCTGAGGCAGGAGGATTGCCATGAGATTGCAAGCCCGGGCTTCAGACTGAGATTCTACCTTGAAAAAATAACCAAAAAGGAAGAAGAAAAAAAATGACTCAGAGTCACCTCCTGACTTCAGGTGATACAATGTCTCCCCAGGGGACATACTGATTACCACAATCGGCTGGCCAGACCCAGCTGAGAAGAAAGGTGCTCCTTCATTCACCAGGTGCTGCTGTCTGACCTGAGACTCCTCCTCAGGGGCAGGGGCTTTGGCACATGGCTGTGGGAGCTGGTGATAGGCTGTCACCAGCTTATCTCATTCAGCTTTGGCATATCCCAAATATGACATCACCATGTTCTGCAGAGTGGGTCATTTTCTCTGAACATATGGCAGTTGTGAACTTACCAACCCCAGAAGTGGTCAGGCCAAACCCCATTTCTCCTTAAGTAATTTCTGGAAACTTGAATCTCTAGACCTCTAGATTAGGAATTTTCCTCGTTGCAGGAACTCAATGCCTGACAAAGCCAATGTAAGGAAGGGTGGGTTTACTGCTCATGGTTTGAGGACAAAGCCCCTTGTGGCAGGGAAGGCATGGCAGCAGGAGTGTGCGACAACAGGTATTAAACTTACCATATAACCAAAGAGGACCGTGGATATCTGATCCTCCTGCTTCCACCTCCTGAGTGCTAGGATTACAGATGTGTGTCACCAGGCCACTTTATGTGGTGCTGAAGATCAATCCCAGGGCTTTGTACATGCAAGGCAAACACTCCAATCTCCTCAACAACTGTAACAGCTTTCTCAGCACCCGCCCTTTTCAGCAACTTTAAACTTGTTCATGCTCTTTTCTTTCACCAAACTCCATATTTTTTATTACATCTTTCTCTTCCAGTTGTGACTCTTTTTTCACTATAGACCTGAATAAGAGCAATAAGCAATAACCGTACTGCAGGCTGAATGCTAGATTGTCTAAAAATTTCCTCCACCAAACATTTAGCCCATCGCTTTTGAGTTCAGCCACACTCAGGTTCTCAGGACACAGGCAGAATACAGCCAAATTCTTTGCCAGGCAGGAACAACGGCTTCTAGTCCAGTTCTTGTCCTCATTCCCAACAAAATCTCGGGAGCCAGACCTCCACTATCAACATTTCTCTCACCATTCAGGCTTTCTAGACCTCCACTAGAACAGCCCATTAAACTCTGTTCACAGCATTCTAGGGCTTTTCTAGCCCAAAGTTCCAAACTTTTCTACATTCCTCCCTTCAAACCAGTTTCAAAGACCTAAGAACCACAGACTTCACGCTCAACACTAATTTGCCTTATTTCCTTCCTCATTACTGTGACACAATTCCTGACAAAAGCAGCTTAAGGGAAGTCTATTTTGGCCGACAATTCAAGTCTTTCATAGTGGGACATGCAGGGTGGCAGGAGTGAGCCGGGTGGTCACACTGTGTCCACAGGGAAGCAGGGGACGACGACGGCTGTGCTCAGCTTGCTCTTTTCATTTGGCTCAGGACCCTAGCCCGTGGAATGGTACTACCACTGACAGTGGGCCTTCCCTCTTCTATTAAACCTTTCTGGACACCCTCATAGACACCTCCAGAGGTGTGTTTCCATAGCAACTCTAAATTCCACCAAGTTGACAATCACAATTAACTATCACAACCTCTATTCCAATTAAACCATCTGTATTCTATCCAATCATAGTCTTTTTAAAACTGTGTGTGCATGTGTGTCTATGCACATGTAAGTGTAGGTGCACTCAGAGTCTAGGAGTAATCAGATACCCTGAAGTTACAGGTGGTTGTGAGCCACCAAACATGGGTGCTAGGAACTGAACTCCAGTCCTCTACAAGAGCAGTACATGCTCTTAGCTGTGAGCCATTTCTTCAGCCCTGTAGTCACATTTCACATACAGTAGTCAAGACAAACATTCCAAGACTCAAAGAGGATGTTTGAAGATTTGTATAGTACAGAGACGGATAGAAGGGGAAATTATGGGACATGGAAGGGACTCCTCACCCAGAGTCTGGCTGTAGCTCTCGCCAGCTGACAGTCAAGCAGTTAACAACACTAGCTTTCAATACTGACATAAAGACAGTATTCCTCTTATATAGAGATACTTCAAGTAAGGATGTTGCAACGAATCGTGTAAAGCCCAAGTACAAATGGCCTTTCTCCTTTCCTAACTGTAAAGCTGCAGTTTTCTAAGACTCTCACCAGAAACCCCGTCTACAGTAAAATCTGTCTTGGCCCTTTGCTACCCTTAGGACATGGTTTTATCGGGTTACAATCTATCCAAGGCATTTCTGGAACCATCCTATGATCTCGCTGTCAAAAAGGGGAAGAAAGCCATGCCCACATGGTGGCACTTTGCCTTTAATCCCAGCACTCTGGAGACAGAGGCAACAGACCTGAGTTTGAGGCTGGCCTGGTCTACACAGCAAATTCTGAGCCAGCCAGTGCTACATAGTGAGACTCTGTCTCAAAACAAAAAAAGCCGGGAATGGGGTGTAGGAGAGATTAGGAGGCAAAGTCTGGAGACCCCACAAAGCCTCTAAACTCCTATGTCGTTACTAAGACACAGCCATCCTCCTGTGAGAAGCCCACACCCGGCTCTCAGGTGTGCCCTCTTTCCCTGGCACCTCTTAACCCCAGTAACAAATTTATATTTAAAATCTTTTTAATAAAGTTTAACTCTGCTTCATACTGGCTCAAGTTCATCTCTGTGGGTGGCAAAGTTAAGGATCCGGAGGTTTCTGAGGGGGAAGGGAGGCTGCTGGGGGAAATGCTGAGCTCTTCATGCATCGCCAATGACATGTCCAACTTGTAGTACTGTTCTTGTTGCTATGGCCAAATATCCAACAGGAGTATAAAATAAAATCCAAACAGGATTTTAGTTCGTGGACTGGGAACAAGAACAGGCTGAAGTTGTGGCAAAGGAGGAGGATGGACCTGGTGGAAGCACATCTCGGTGGACCAGGAAGAATACCACCCCTCACCTGACTTTTCCCTTTACTGGATCCAGGACCCCAACCCTCATGACATGGTGCTACCCACAGTCAGGGTTGGATTTCCTCAGCTGAAAATGCCCTCAGACACATCCAGACCTGTCCTCCTTCCTACAGGATTCTAAATCCAATCAAATGACAGTAAAGATTAGCCATCACACAACTTCTGTAGAATGGAGGTTTTACCTACAGCTGTGTAACTATTACATTTTGTTGCTGTGAAAACTATCCTAGAGAAACAAATTTACAAGGAGGAAATTTTTATCTCGTGGTTTCAGATCACTGTCAGCTTAGCTGGCTCCATGTTACTGTGCTCATGATGAGACAATGTCAGTGACAGATTATTGATTCAGTAATGTTATCACCTGCGTCCTGGGTGACAAGGACAATTACCAAACCCACCTCACCACAAACACTCATATGTACTTGGAGCCTGGAGTGAAAGGCTCTGGATACACACCTTGGTTTTATCTGAACCACTACTGTGGGCTCATAGCTTCCTGTGTCCAGTAGGAGTGTCACATATGTTTATAGTTTCATACCTAGGTTAATGGTCATTTCATTCCCCAAAGTCCCATGTGACCTGATGGGCTCCTCCACTGCAGGTTGCAGCCTTGAGAAACAGACTAGAAAGCAGAAATCAACTTCTGCCTTTCTTAAACAGCTGCTCTTCACCCAGACTTGGAAAGGACACGGTAGTGTGTCAGGACCTGTCAGGGCAGCTTCCCAAGGAAGAGCGTGCACATCAGTAGAGCAGGGGCTGCAGCCTTGCCCAGGGAGGCCGGTGTTAAAGGTGTGCTGGCCCCAGAGAATCGGAGTCCACAATGACCCCAAGGCTCCAGGGAGGGCTAGAGTGCCTCCAGCTCTTCACCCAAGCTAGAAGAGAGGAGGGTCTGGTCTATCTGATGTCTATACTGATACTGCAGTGCCTGTCCTGTGGGAAACTCAGCATGCACTTGGGTCTCGCCTCTGGCTTTGTTCACCCTTATTTCGGAAAGGATCCCTTTGGTGACACAATCCCAGAAATAACACCCGAGCACAGCCACATCCATGACTGCTCCACACAGGGTGACAGGAGGCAGCAGGGGGCACAGCGCAGGTGCAGCCACCTCCCAGCAAACAGGACCACCTGTGCACAAAGGCCCCCAAAGCTCAGATGGGCTCCTCCAGGCGAGGCGGCCTGGTCTTCAACAGCCAACGGACAGTGAAAGATGAGACAGCGCCCTCTAGTGTCCCTGAGACTTGGAAGCAATCATCAGAACAACTTTCAATTTTTATTTCTCAAAATTTCTGGGACTAGATCAACTAAAGTCTACCATGCCCCACAGTAGCTCCAGTGATGACAAGGGGCTCTCCCGGTGTCTGTAAACGCCATGTGGTATTGGAGGCCCAGCCTGCTCTGGATGGCTGGGCCAGGGGCCTCAAGGTGGCGGGAGATTTGGGGCAGCAGGCAGCTCTTTCTTTCTGTTGTGCTGGAGGCCCAAGGCCCGGGCCACCAGCCTGCGGGCCACTGCTGAATCTGTCTGTGGCCTCTCCTTCACCAGTCGCAGGAGCTCTGAAAGGAAGCCCCAGTGGATGAGACTTGGATTCAAGGCTGGGGCTGCCTCTCCTGGTGACAACAGCCTTGGAAGCTCATCCATGCCTGACAGCATGGAGCAGAGGCTAGGGCCCATCTGGGCCCAGAGCAGCCAGGTGCTTGTAAGCAGGACCTGAGAGGATTCCAGGCCTGGGTTTCTGCCTCCCAGTGGGACCAACACAAACCTACACCCTCCTGTCAACCTTATTTCTCTGTACAGTGGGGGTGTGGAGGGTTTCCTTGAGCCTGCTCTGCTGATCATGATCTCACAATCAAAGAAAACTGACCTCTGAGAGTCCCTACCATGCTTTCTGGAACAGGAAAGGGAAGGAGCTAACATTTATTTGGCACCACGTGTCCCTCAGATCCTGTACAATCTGCTTATTTTACAGAGGAAAGTGACTCATTTAAGGTCAACTTAGATGAGTGACAGAGCCAGGGTCCCAACCAGAGCTGATCCCCAAGGCTCAAGCACTGTCTACCCATGCAGGGTACAGTATCCATGGTCTTCTAGAAGGAAGGCTGGGTTTCTCTTAGAGCAATGCCCAGCACGGGAGCGAGCTAGAGGACAAACCCTGACAGCAGCTGACCTAGACCCCTCCAGGCCCTCTGGAGAAAGGAAGCTTCACTCCATTGGCTACTGTTACTCAGGTTCCTAAAAAGCAAGAAATTGCAGAAAGAACAGACCAAACACATAAGTACACAGCCTCCCCGCAGAGGGACAGGCTCCATCTTACTTGGCCTCTGCAAGGCTTTGAGCTTGGACTGCTTGGTTCCCTGTGTGAGCGGCCGGATCTTGAGCACAGAGAAATCCCTGGCCAGAGCCTCAGCAGCTGCAGAAAGGAAGATCAGGAATAATTCTTTCTCGTGCTATGTGACACCCCCAGATCTGGAGCACATTCATCACCCCAAACTGCAGCAGCCACTCCACAAACCCAGTCCCGGCTGAGCAAAAGTGACAGCCTTGCCTGTGCCCCAGATCCCTGAAAACCTATATAATGATGCTGTCTGCACCACAGCCTAGTGTTCAGAATCTCACGGCAAGAGAGGTTCTGCCTTGAAAACCAGAGCTTAAACCAGACTCTCTTTCTACTGCCACCCCAAGATCCCAGGGCACCAGCGCTCCCCGCCCACCCACACTAGGCTGGGGTGCAGCTGGGAGCTGCAGTGTACAGAGCAAGACATCAGGACCTAGCTGAGCTGTTTTACAGATGAAGAAACTGAGACCAGGGCCTAACTTGCTCTTGCCATATTGCTTGTGACAGGGCCCAGGAGACGGCCAAAGCCGCCTCCAGCCAACTCATTCTTCCATGGCCCTCAGTGACCTCCTGCCTTGCTCTCTTCCAGGGGATTTTTGTGAGTTAAGTTTTTGCCAACCTGATACAAACTGGTCACCTGGGAATCTCAACTGAAGAATTGCCTCCATTAGTCCATGGCCATGTCTGTGAAGCATTTTCTTAAGTGTTGATTGATACTGGAGGGCACAGCCCACTGTGGGTGGTGCCATCCCTAGGCAGGGGGGGGCCTGGTCTGTATAAGATAGCTAAGCAAGCTAGGGGAAGCAGTACTCCTCCATGATCTGTTTCAATTCCTGCCTCCAGGTTCCTGCCTTGAGTTCCCTCAATGATGGACTGTGTTTGTGGAAGTGGAAGCCAAGTAAACCCCTTCTTCCCCTAAGTTGGCTTTGGTCAGTGTTTTATCACAGCAATAGAGAAGAAGCAAACAAGAACAGGCTCCTTCCCCAGGGCTTTAAAGTCCCACTGCACCGCATCCCGCTGACCCCCTATTCCTCCCTCAACCACATCAGGTTCTCTGAGGACCAGGCCAAATCCAAGCAGGATGCTCCTAGCTCTGATGTTCACAAGACCATGGCTGAGGATGGAGGGTCTTATAAAAGTATACACAAAGTGAGCTCAGGGATGGCAGGGACCACATGAGACAATAGCTGAAGAAGACAACGAACACTGAGTCAGTCCAGAGGCTGCATGGTACTGTAGCTTACACAGAGAGGTTCTATAACCAGCACAAACTCTGGCATTCTGGGAACCTCAGTCTTCTGTCTGTGAGAATGGAGTGATGAGACTCACAACCCGAGGCTGAAGTAAAAGGGGAATGAGAAGGCAAAGCCCCCTGAAGCCGCCCACCTCAAATACCGGCGACCTAGAGCAACTGCTCTTCTTGGTGGTTCACTGAGTGTGTGGAAGGAAGAACCTATGACTTGGCCCATGCCACCTTTTCAGTTAATGTCACTGACTCTAAAACCTCTGTACTGAAGGCCCCAACAGGAAGAGAAAAAGCCAAAGATTTTCTGAGTTTCCTGTTTCCTCGGCCTGAGCCCTCCCTATACCCAGACTGTTTCAGGCTGGCTGTACGAAGCAGACGGGCTTGGGTGGTCTGTATGTATGCTCAAAGGTGGTTAGAGAGGGGTGGAGCCCACCAGGAAGCCGCCTTACCTGAGGCCTGGCAGGGAAAGATGCCGATAGCATGAGTGTCGTCTACCCACTGGATCTTGAACCCCTTCGCTCTGTGTGGGAGAAGAGAAGTCAAACCCACCCTCCCCAGGTCCTTTAGGCAAGGTCCCTCCCAACTCTGACCTCAGGACAAGACGCTGTCTTCTCCACAAAAGAAAGGATTCTCAAGCTTTCTTCCAAAGCACTCTTTCAATTTCAGAAAGACACACATAACGCTGTACAGAGATGAGGCAGGTCCCCAGTCAGTGTCCAGAACTGAAGAAGCCAGTGTTAGAAGGCTTGTATAGCACAAGGCCAAAGGTAGAAAAGGCTTCCCACAGACTCCGTCACAGCCAGAATGGGCATGGAGGTCAATAGGCTATGACAGACGCAGTGACCCACTGGCATATGTGTGGCTGTGTGCTAGGGACTGATGGAGGGTCTTGTGGTCCCAGTAGCATGTGCACATGCAGAGCCTGGTCCAGGTCTAGGGCCTTCTGAGCGCGTCACCACCCAAACATCAGGTCTTCCCTTCCCCAGTCACAGCCATCAAGCTGACCTGCCTAGGAGCAGGGAGCCCAGGCGTCACATCCACTTTCAGCCTTTCTTCCTGGGATGTTAAGCAACAGGGGATGGGCAGGCATGCATCCCTAGAAGGGAAGGGCTACCCTAGCTCCTCCCAGCCTCCCCAGCACCTTTCAGCACTCACTGGAACTCAGAGAAGGTTGCCAGCAGGTCCTCGGTCTTGAGTGCCGGCTTAAAGTCATAAATCTCCACAACATGGGCCAAGTCCCTTTCCCCAGATAGCTCCTCTGCGAAGGAGGATGTGTCCAGGTGGATCTTCTCTATCTCAATCTCCTTCTCCGTCAGGTTGGCTGTGATCTGAGAGCAACCAGAGCCTTTGGCAAGGGGAGCTCTGACACAGGATCCCAACTACAGCTTTCAAAACCACTGATACCTCTTGGGGAGGTGAGAGTCTGCTTCATAAAAATCTGGGTATGGCGGCTTGGTCCCAGAATAGGCTGGGTTAGTCAAAACAGAAACATTTTAGGGGAAGGTATTTGGTTTTATGGAGTCCCCATGGGGTGGCTGTCGCCTGTAGGTACTATGTTTCACCTGAAAAGCACATTTCATATACTCCTCTTTGCTGGGTATACAGAATGGATAGCTAGAAGGAAAAACTGAGGGGCAAAAGGAGTTTGCCCAAAACCACATAGTCTAAAGGAAAAAGATTATTAAAAATGTGATATTCCATAGTGAGACCGTGTCTCCGAACAAACAACATAAAGTGATATTCTAAAAGAATATCCCCTTCCAACTGGTCCCTGTCAACCTCAGGGCAGACACAAGGTTCCAAGCAAATACAACGCATAAGACAAAGTTCCAGGCAGGAGGGTGATTGTTCTCCAGCACCACACAAAGCATGTCCACACGTCCCATCTCCACTGCCTTGTGAAGCACGTACTACCCCCTGCCTTTTTTTTTTTTTTTTTTTTTTTTTTCCCAGATGAGAAATGGACTTTAAAAAGCAAATGATTTAGGGGCTGAAGAGGTGGCTCACCCATTAACAGCACTGGCCTCTCTTGCAGAGGACCAGGTTTGATCCCCAGCACCCACATAGTGGCTAACAACAGTCTTTAACTTCAGTTCCAGGGGATTTGAGGCCCTCTTCTGACCTCTTCAGGCATTGTACAACACAAGCTCACTTACATACATGAAAGCAATACACTCATACACACAAAATAAAAATAATAAAATATGTTTTTAAAAAAGCAAATGATCCTCCTAGGGTCAACTAGATCCTGAACGGTTGGGCTAGGACCCAAATCTGCCATTATTCCACCAAGTTCCTTAAGGGACCCCTAATACCCAACACTCAGGCCTGAGTCACCTGCACATACCACCAGCAATTCCTGCACTGCCACGCCAAGACCTTTTGTCCCATCTACCTGAGGCCCACCTCACCTCCACCCTCCCCTTTCTGGGCTCAAAGGGTTCATCACCTCTGGCAGCAGCTCACTGGAATCATCACAGTCTTCGTCGTCGTCATCCTCCTCCTCCTCCTCTTCCTCCCCATCTATTTTCTCTTTCTCCTCTCCCTCTGCCTTCTCCGTCTCTTGGTCCACCAGGCTCTGCTCCAACTGACTCCTGCTCTCCTCCTCCACGGCAGGTTGTGGGCTGGACCCAAGCTGTGTGGCTGTCTCCACGCCTCGTTCCTTCCCAGAGGGACTCTCAGGCCCCAAGGGCTCAGTGCCACGCAGCTCCAGCAGTGGCTCCCTTGTGCAGCCTGCACCTGGGTCCTTCAGGTCTTCTGTTCCCTGAGTCATCAACATGGGGACTCCCTGATCAGCATCAGGTTCCCCAGCACCAACCCTTCTAGGCTCTTCTGAAATTCCATCAACCAGGGCCTCTCCTTTGAGCCCTGGAACAGGGGACACCACTGGTTCTTCTTGCCTGTGCAGCACCCGGGGCACATACAAAGCCTGGTCTGGCTTACGACCACGATGCCAACGGCCACCCCGAGCACCTCTGGGGCCAGCAGCTGCTCCCTGATGTGAGGTGGACCGAGGACCACGGTACTTGCCAGGGTGGGAGGCAGGAGGGCGGCAGGGCCCAGAGGGGCCATCTGAACTGGGTACCCTAGAGCAGGAATAGACAGACACCTCAGAGAATGTCTGGGCCCAGAGCAAAATGGCTCACTGGAGCCATCTACCGTTCAGACACAACACTGTCAAGTCAGCGCAAGGCAAAAGCCACAGCCAAAATGACCCTCAAGAACCCCTTAAAAAGGCATCATGGCAAAGGCAGAAGGCCACCCTGACCAGCACAAAACAGTTTGCTTTTGAACACTACAATCTAATCAGTGATTACTGAATCTTTGATTACACATTAGGTAAGGTTAATATTTGCATTTAGGAGCTATTATTAGGAAACATGTAACTTTAAACTTTAGAATCGGAGTCTTATTGATGGCGTGTTGTCCTGGTTCGCTTGTTGTCAACTTGACACACCTGGGAAAAGGACTCTCAGCTAAGAAACAGCCTTCATCAGATTCCCTGGAAGCCAGTCCAGGGGCGTTTCCTTAACTGCTGGTTGACTAGAAGGGCCCAGCCCACTGTGGGCGGTGCCATCCCTGGGCAGGTAGGCCTGGGCTGTATAATAAAGGGAGCTGAGCAAGCCAGAGGAAGCATGCCAGTGAGCAGCATTCTTCTGTGGTCTCTGCTTCAGTTCCTGCCTCCAGGTTCCTGCCCTGGCTTCCCTCAAAGATGAACTGTGATCAGGATGTGTACCAAATGCACTATTTCCTCCTCAAACTGGCTTTGGTCAATGTTTTGTCATAGCAATAAGCAGACCAAACTAGGACAGATGACTATACTGTGCAATGCACATGGGAACAGCCATGATTATAGGCTGACAGGTAATTGTTTCTCCTGTTATCAAGGTCTCTCTGGAGAACACGCTCACAAACAAGGGGCGCAAACACACCATCTCTACTCTGTAATCTCTACTCTGTAATCTCTCAATCTCTCTCTCTCTCTCTCTCTCTCTCTCTCTCTCTCTCTCTCTCTCTCTCATTTGGCCCAACAGGTCAACCGCATCACTGCTGAGGCAAAGGGCAGCCCTGACTTCACACCACTTGGGGTTTCTGGCCCTGGGTCTTGTCACCTCTATCCTCTCAGGGGCTGGCCAGTAGACCCAATCATCACAAAGAATCAATTCTTGAGGACCCTCCAAAGCCAGTAGAATACACACCTGATGTCCAAGTGACAGATAACTGTCCTCCTCTTCCAGCCTTCCCCAACAGAGAAGCTGCTCAAGAGATCAAAATTCTCTGCTGTTCTATGGATCAGGTACCGCAGGCGACTGGAGAGTGGAGGGAAAAGAAGAACCCTGGAAAGGACCAGACCAAGTACTAAGCAGGGGCTCCCAGTACAGCCCCTGAGCCTGATTCCTACCAAGTTCACTCCCAAATTAATGGTAGCTTGAACCAGGCTCCCTGTAACCCAGTGGATCCCAGCCTAGCTGCAAAGGATGGGAGAATATAGCAGATTACTGGGAGCTACAGGTTCCACCAGCCCCAGGGAGGAGGGGCGGGGACGACGCGACCAGACAGCCTTGGGGTGACGCTCAGAATTACAAAGGAAAAATGTGTCTAGAAGAGAACTGCAGATATTAACACTGAAGTCCAAGCAAGGTTAGGGCCTGGCCAGCCGGTAACCCGGCCTCAGTGTCTGGGGGAGGGACAAATCTGCTTTTCCTAGCATTAAAGTGACTCCCTCACTCTCCGTACTTGGACAGCTGCTTCTGCAGCAGGAAGCGGTCCAGCTCCTCCCGGACCCGGTGGACAAAGTCATTTTCGGCCGAGGAGAGGAAGACACCGTCCAAGCAGAGAAGGGCCAGGGTGGCAGGTGGGCGAGCCTGTAGGGGTGGCGGACAAGGCCTGGATCAGAACACAGGCCCCGGGCGCGCCCACGACGGAAGTGTCGGTGCCCGAAAGCCCGGGAGGCTTTCCGGTCCACCGCAAACGCGGAGGGGGATGGGCGGCGCGGGCCGGTCCAGGGCCGGGGTCGCTCGCTCGCCGCACCGCGGGCCCGCGCCTCGCCTGGCCTGGCCTCGCGCGGCCCGAGTTCCCCGGCTCCCGGCCGCTGCTCACGGGGCCAGCCCGGAGTCACCCAGCCGCCCTTCCCACCGCGATCCGAGCACCGGGCAGGAGCCCCGACAGCCGCAGCACTCACCGCGGCAGCCCTGAACGTTGCGGCCACGCTCAGGGACCCTGCTCCCCCGCGTACTCCCCCGCCGCAGCGCCACCGTGCGGCCCGGGGGAGGTATTGCATGTGCCGCAGGGGGCGTGTTCTTATCCCGGGACATCTGCCCCTCACCCCCAAATCACAGGCTGCGTCCACAGTGTCGCGACCAAATTATTATCATTATTTTTTTTGTTGTTTTTTTTTAAAAAGGACTCACTATGTAGCCCAACTGTCCTGGAACTCACTATGTAAACCAAGCTAGCATTGAACTGACAGAGATTCCCCGCCTTTACCTCCTGAGTGCTGGGATTAAAAGGTATGCACCACCATCATGTCCAGGTTAGAAAATAGAGACTCAAAGGGGTGAAATGACTTGTTTAGAGTTCCACCAGTATTAAATTAAAGATTCTTGTTTTCAATATTTTTTCAAAAATTTGAATCGTTTTTCAAAGTGAGCAAATAGTATATCCTAGATAGTAATGACTCCATTTCTGATTTTAGAAGCCCCTGGCCGGGTACCTAAAAGGAATAATGAGTTAAGTTTCTGGGCACAGGACAGCCCAGGAGCTTTGACTTTCTCCCTTACCAAGCTCTTGTCACACAGACAAGTCGCTGACAAGGTGTACTTGTTTGTGGGCAACTGGACCTGGAAGCCACTAATATCGAGATTTACAGGTCAACTCCTTCCCTGCTCCACCCAGAAATCATTCCAGTGCCACCTTAAATGGGCCTTGAAATTCTTGCCAGCAGATGGCCTGTGGGATGGGCTACTGTCATCCAGGAGACCAGGATTAGACTCCTGTTCCCTGAAAGGAGGTGAAAGTCAAGATGAAATTTTGTCATCCTGAATCCAGATGTCTGGAGCAAGCAGAGCCCTCAGCTAAGAACACCTAAGACACAGGTTTGGCCCCAAGTGTGGGACCAGTGTGAGTGGACACTGTAGTAGGGTACAGCCAGATACAGAGGGAGGCCTGTCCCTCAGGTGTAGGGATAGAGAAATGGAGGAAAATAAGATAAATTTTGCTTTCTTATAGTTTTCACAAAGTGTTTCTAAAGGGGACTGTCTTTTTGTAAATAACACAGTTGCAAAGAGATTTGCAACTTTTTAGAGATACCTACCAATAAGAACCAAAAAAGACCTAAGTTAAACATAAAATTGAATTACAGAGATAAATCATGAGTATCCTTGGGAAGCATGGGTGTGCCAAGAGACCTGACAGATACCTGTGACAATCTGGAGGGTATCAGCACAGGAAGGGGAACCCATGTGGGCTCAAGCCACCACCTTCACTCCATGTTGGCTCCATGAAATGAGAGTAGGCCACATGACGCCATCATTTATCTGACCAGGCTTTCTTGACTGGTGGTATAAGATTGAGAGGCAATCTAGGAACCATATTGGACCTAGGAGAGAAAGCCACGCTAGCTAGGAAAACAAAGGCCTAATTTCCTCATCAAACATGGTCTGTCCCCCCACTGTCAGAACAAATCCAAACCCCAGGACACAAGCCATGTTCCCAGCTCATTAGAGCAGGCCTATGGTGGAGATATTTCAGAAAAGCCAGAGTCTTGATGGAAAGATAGCTCTCCCAGGACAGCTGCCCATGAACACTGCTTCTGCTACACTCTCTTCAAGTAACTCAGAGGCCAGGTAGAGACAGAGATATATCAGTATCTACACTCCACTGGGCTATCGTGGTGGGAATATGATATGTCCCTCATAGGTTCATGTGCCAGAACATTTGGTCTCAGCTGGTAGCAGTTTTGGAAGGCAGTAGAGCCTTCAGAAAGTGAAGCTTCGCTGGAGGAAGGGGCAGGGTTTCTAGCCCATCCTCACCGCCTGGTCATTCTCTACCTTCCGGTGACCAGCCACCTCACACTCCTGCCATTATGCCTGCCTACGGAGGTAGGCTGATCTCCCCTGGAGAAGGAACATCAGTTCTTCCTTCTTTAAGTTGCTTTTCTCAGGTATTTTGTGACACCCATGAAAAAAGTAACTAATATAGGGTGAGGTCATCTAGGGATGCCTGGTAAATGGGGGAAGAAATCATGACAGAAGGGTCTCTATTCAAAGGTAAATCAACACAATGAAGAGTGGTACAAAGGACATGTGGAATTTGTACTACAAACAAGAAAAAGGGTGCAGAAGTAAAAATATAGAGAATAAGAGCATCTTATAAGAGCCTCTTTTTAAAAATAAGAAGAGGGGGACCAGTGTGGTGGTGCATGCTTTTAATTCAAGCTCTTGGGAAGCAGAGGCAAGCAGTTTGCTGTGAAATAAAGGCCAGTCTGGATGGTATATGTAGCAAGTTTCAGGCCAGCTGGGCCTATATAGTGAGACCCTGTCTCCAGAACAAAACAAAATAAGAAGAGGGGCTGGAGAGATGGCTCAGTAGTTAAGAGTACTGGCTGTTCTTGCAGAGGACCCAGGTTCAGTTCCCAGTTACCCATATGGTGATTAAGGTGTCCATTAATTCCAGTTCCAGGGGCTCTGACTCCCTCTTCTGACATTCATGAAATTGCATGCACATGGTCCACTTACACACATGCAGGCATATTTTTTAAAAATTTAAAATAAAATCAGAAAAAATAAGGCATGGTGACCCACTCCTTTAATCTCAGTACTTGGGAGGCAGAGACAGGAGGCTCTCTGTGAGTTCTAGGCCAGCCTGGTCTATAATAACAGGTTTCAGGCCAGTGAGGGCTACACAGTGAGACCCTGTCTCAAAAACAAAAACAAACAAATCAGAAAAAGTTGCTCTTAATAACTGGTTCAAATTCTCTAGGAAGCCAAAGAAAGCCTGACTTCTATGTTATATGACAAAGAATGGATTGAAATGAAAGACAACTATCAGGGCCATGGAAAGATGTTAACAATCTTGTCCATGGAAGCAACAACCAGAGTCAACAGGCTGACACAAGATCAGTATCGTAAAGCAGAGTGAAGGTACAGTTCTTTCCGTGGCGCACACCAAGCAAACCACATTCTGTCTCTGCAGCAGCCTTTGAGATAGCAGTTGCTACCCACCCTTAGGCATGTGCACCAAAGTTTAGCCCAGAAGCACTCAGCTACAAAGTGCAGAGTTGGGTCTCAGAGTTCAGGGACTAGAGAGATGGGTCAGTGGTTAAAAACACATACTACTCTTCCAAAAGACCAGAGTTTAATTCCCAGCACCTATATTACGTGACTCATGACTGCCTATAACTCCAGCTCCAGGGGATATGACACCTTCTGGCCTCTGTGGATACAGAACACACATGATACACAGAGACACATAAATAAAAATATATCTTTTTTTAAAAAATCAAGCTCTAGCCTGACTGACAAACCTCTGCTTTTAGACATGCTACAATTAAGACTTTCTGCCTTTAGAACGTGTCTTGCCACAGTGTCCAAGAATCAGTCATGAAATTAGCTGAATCTGGACAGTGAGAGAAACTGGGTATATGCTAGATATTATACCCCAAATAGGAGGCATGGTTGAAATATTCAGGACTGAACCCAGGCTACATGGGGTGGCACTCAATTTCATCTGAAGAGATGGCCCTGGAGTCCCTAATGGCCATAGTCTGTCTACAGAACAATTAGAGGCAACTTTACATGCCATGGCAGGATCACCCTGGGCACTATGTCCCAGCCTTGAATCTCCTCAATCTAAATATCCTTTACTTGCCTTAGAAGGTGCTGCAGGCATTGAATTATTCACCCAATGAGCTCAGCTCACTTGAAATAACCATCTGTTCTTTGTGTGTGGAAGAGTCCTTTTGATCCCAGGAATACTAAGTTTAAGAATATCCAGTTTCTTTTGTTAAGGTCCTTGTAATGTTTATACAGCTTTTGCATGTTATAGAATCAAATATATTGAGGGATAATTCCAACTTAAAAACATGAAATAAATCTCAGATCTACAATTTTAAAGGCATAAATGTGAGAATATTTGACTAAGTGTATAAGAGAACTCGATTTAAAATGTAAGGTCAATGAGGGGCCTGGAGAGATGACTCAGTGGTTAAGAGCACTGGCTGCTCTTGCAGAGGACCTGGTTTCAATTCTCAGCACCCACATGGTGGTTAACAACCATCCTTAACTCCACTTCCAGGGGATCTGACTCCCTCTTCTGACTTCCTCGGGCACTGCACAACACAGGTGCACTTACACACATGCAGGCAAGACACTCATACACATAAAATAAAAATAATAAAACATTTTAAAAAGCAATGTAAGATCAATGAGATCAAAGTTGTTAAGTGTGGCATACAGGAAAGTTTTGCTTCATAACCCAATGGATCTTCTATTCATTGTGCTTAAAGACAAAATAAGAACTCCAGGGAAGACGGAGTAAGCATACTTTTCTCTATTCTTTCCACTTAGTACAACTTGGACATTGAACATAAAACAAGCATAACAAAACTTTGACTGGTCAACTGAAGAAAGCAGCTGAGGCCACAGGATCCAAAGAAAGAGACAGTGTAAGTTCCCTGGATTTTCTTTATACCTTAGAAACTCAAAAATGTTTATAGACAAGACAAAAACTAAAACTAAAACCCAAAATCTCAATAAAAGTCTTTTTTCACTGTGGGAGGCATTTGAGATGACTGGTCTACGTCAGTCCAACACGATCCCCACCGGCAGGGGCAGAGGCAAAGAGGAGAGCTACTGTCAGTCTTACCAGGGGTAGGGAACACCACAGCCTTTCCACCAACATGATGCAGGGTAAGTCAGAGAAGACCAAGCAGGAAGTAGGAACTGTCATCCCCTCTGGGCAGGAATGAGGCCCCCACAACCCCCTGAAATGTCACTAGGGACTCATAAGCAACCTGGATTTCTACCTCTACCCTGAATGAGGTACTCTGTCACCTCCCTTCTGGAGTGGTATCAGAAGAGGTCTTGAGGACAGTAGGCCTTCTCATCAACCAAGAAGCCAGCCCACACTCGTGATGTCAGTGGAGGCTACACGAGGAAGAGCATCAAGACACTTCTACATTTCCCAGCCAGGAAAGAGTCTTTGGAGGTTTAGTGGAAGCCAGAACCCTTACCCTCACCAGAAATATGGATCCCCCATCTCAGGTGTCAAAGGAAGCTGAGTCAAGATCTTAGACTGTAACCTTTGCCTGATAATATTGTCGTGTCATATGGTCCCCTGATAGCATAGGGTAAGAGGAAAAAAATGTGGGGATAAGGTCTAGAATCTTACAACATGACATCTAAGTATAATGACAAAAGGGTCAATGTACTAAGAAGACATTGAAATTCTAAAAAATGTAAATGCCAGACAGCAGGATCACAACATATACAGTCAAAACTCATGTAATTGACCAGACATTTGGTGATGCATACCTTTAATCCCAGCACTTGGGAGGCAGAAGCAAGCAGATCTCTGTGAGATCAAAGCCAGCCTGGTCTACATAGCAAGTTCCAGGCCAGCTGGGGCTACAGGGAGATCTTGTCTCAAACCAAACCAACCCCACCACCACCAACAATAACAACAAAAAATTCATATAACTGAAAGAAGAAATAAACCCACAATTACAGATTCTCAACTCACAATGAGACTATGTCTGAATAACCCATTGTAAGTTGAAAACAATGAAAATTAAAATGCTGTCAATTTATTTAACTCACAGGAGGATCTCTGAAAACTCACTGGCCAGCTGGGCCACATGGCAAAGTTCCAGGCCAATGAAGACTCTGTCTCAAACAAAAAGTGGAACAGGCCCAAGTACAGCACCTGAAGTTGTCCTGACCTCCGTCAGGTTCCCCTGTCTGTACACTCTAACCCACGGGTGCACCCACACATCTGAACACACCCACACACATGTAATACAAACACAGGATCCCTGCGCTGGAGGTCCATAAATTAACATTTAGTATACCCAAGAACGAAAACAAAATTTTCTGGAAATAGAAAAAAACATTTTCTTTAAACATGAATCTATAGATTAAAATGATCTTCCAGAAAATAAATATCTGGGTGATATAGATTATAATACAAAATATTTCCTCTGGGGCTGGTGAGATGGCTCAGAAGTTAAGAGCACATACTGCTCGTCCAGAAGATCCCAGTTTAGTTCCCAACACCTTTTTCAGGGCAGCTCACAACTACCTTTAACTCCAGTTCCAGGGGATCTGATGCCTCTGGTCTCTGCGGGCACCTGTACCATGAATGTGTGCACGCACACACACATAATTAAAAATAAACCTTTACAAATATTTCCTCTATTATAAAGACACTACTGGTCATAATACTTTGGGCAGAATCCAAAGTGGGGAAAAAGAGTGCCTTATAGATTTTTGTAGCAATTCGTATGCCAAAAGAAAATGGAATGTCTGTAGAATTTTAAAGGAAAAATTGTAAACACCAGAAAATTCTATAAACTGTGATGTCAGTAGACAGCCTCAAACCTGCAGCAACACTGGAAGCATCTTTGACAGAAATTCTGACTCAAGAAATGGAGAAATCCTAAAGTCAGACTTGGTGATGTGCTGGAGCACGCCTTTAATCCCAGCACTCTGGGGGCAGAGGCAGCAGATATCTATGAGATCAAGGGCAGCCTGGTCTACATTTGAGTTCCAGGCCTGCTGGAACAGGGAGATCCTGTCTCAAAGAAGAAAGGAAAGGAAAGGGGAAAGGAAAAAGGAAAGGAAAGGAAAAGAAAAAGGAAAGGAAAGGAAAGGAAAAAGGAAAGGAAAAGAAAAAGGAAAGGAAATGGGGTGATTCCAGTCATCCAAGGTGGAGACACCTGCTGCATGTCTTGAACAGCCCAGCCCACCTCTTAAGCCACAAATAAATAAAATCCATAAATAACTACAGTTATTTCTCTAATGACCTAGTTGATTTATTCAAGGATTCCTCACCTAGACTGGCCTTTTTGACAGCCTCCAACTAACCACCATAACTAAGAAGAGACTTCTCTCCTCCTGGCCTGGTACCTTTCTCCCCTTTTCTTTCATGAGTTATTTTACTTTCCCACAGTTTTGCCTTTTTTCATTGTTAAGAATCTAATGACATTTCCTTGGTGGGTGGGTGTATTTGTGACTTAGTGTTATTGTTTGAACATGGTTTGTTCCCTCATATTCCCACAGGAGCTTAATGCCCAAAGTCTTATGTTAGTGGCAGACTGTGGTCCACAGTCTTTGGTCACTGAGGTTTTGGACTCATGATTGAATCTTAGTGGCTTCACGGAAGGGAGTGGAGGGCTGGGAGACAGCTCGCAGGTAGAGTGCCACACAGCCATAAGGACCTGAGTCTGGACCCCCAGCACTCATATGAAAAAGCTGCAGTCCCATCAATGGCTGCAATCCCATCAGTGGGTGGAGGGTGTTGAGTGGAGGCAGGAGGATCTCTGGGGCTCACTGTCAAGTCAGTCTACCTGATTCATTGAGCTTCAGGTTCAATGATAGATTCTGTCTCAAAAAATAAGGTGGAGAGGGATCGAGGAAGATACTTGCTGCCCACACTCGGCCTCCGAGGGCACGCACACACGTACACATACACACAAGCGACAGGAAAACTATAAAGTTTAGAAATTTGATAAGATCAAAATTGTGAGTGTGGTGAATGTATGTGGTATGTATATGTAGTATCTGCATGCTTGTGTATATTGTGTGTATGGTGTGGTGGCAGTGGTGTATGTACGTACGTGTGTGTTTGTTGTGTGCATATTCATGTAAATGAGACCAGATTATCAATGAGGGCCCCCACGGTGACCCTTCAGGTAGAGGTGCACAAGGGCAGGCTTGACAACCTGAGTTAGATCTCTCAGACCTACACAGTGGCACCAGAGAACTCCTGAAAGTTGTCGTCTGGCCTCTACTCGTGTGATGAAAAACTATCATAAATTGAAGAATTTTTTTAACCACCAAATCCAAGAAAATCCTTACAAAATACCTTTAAGCAAGAAATATTTCCCAGAGGCAGAAGTAAAAAGAAAAAGACATGGAAAAGCATGTGTTAGTTATTTTTCCTGTTGGCTGTAATCAAGTGTCTGACAAGAAGCACCCGATGAAGGAGGTAGGATTTATTTTGGTTTATGGTATAAGGGCTACAAGCCACCACGGCCGGCCTCTAGAGACCCATTTCCTTCAGGAAACTCCATGTCCTATAGGTTCACAACTTGCCAAACCAGCACCACGGGCTTGGGACCAAGTGTTCAAACTTGAGCCTATGGGGGACATTTCACATTCAAACCACAACAGCAGAGATGGGGGACGGCTCTAGAGAAAGTGGAAATGAAGTTGTGGGGAGAGAGGGGCTGGGAAAGGAGGGCCAGAGGGAGAAGCAAAGAGAAATCTGCCCTTCCCCATGCTACCTGATTCCTTTCTGTGGGTATCTCCAAAATCCCAGATGGTTTGTTGTCCTTCAGTTCCTAGGCGACCACAGTCCCAGTCTGGCCTGAGTTCTAGACCCTTCTTAAAGGACCAGAGTAACCAGTTTGTAGTGTCACTTGCCTGTAACCCCAACACTTAGGAGGCCAGATTAAAAAGATCTCAAGTTTGAGGCTGGTGATGGCCTGTGGAGCTCACATTGAGCTGATTTTCCCAACACTAGGCACCCTGTACCTCGTGCCTAACGTAGCTCATTCATTCTGACGATGCCAGGTGTTAGTGCTATCGCCATCCCATTTTACAGATGAGAAACCAAAGTACAGAGAAGGCTAACTGGCCAATGTGACACAGCTAGTAAGCAGTTTTACCACACTGGAGAGAGACCCCAAAGGTACCCTTCAGGTAGGGTGTGTCCCTGCAGTAGGACTCCCATGGCTGAAGGTGACCATGTCTACCACAGCCTACAAGGGAGACAAAAGCCACTAAATGCACAGACCATAGAATTTAAGGCCAAGTCCAGTGGATTCTGGAGGCGGTCTCCCTGGCAAAGCGGGTGCATGTCCAAGCCCAGTAGCAGGACAGAGCGACACAAGGAAGCACACTAAGGCCCGGTGAAGATACACCTTGTCTCAGCCCTCTGGTCTTCCACAGCAGGTGTAGAGCGAGCTTTTCCCAGCAGGTCAGACAGTAGGAAGCAAACGGCATCGTGAAACCAGGTAAGGAGGCTCACCAAATGTAGGCCTTCGGGTCCCTGACACTTCGCAGGAAGCTCATCTCACCTCTCTGTATCCTTTGTCAATCAATGCCAACCTTTAGACCCGTCCTCTGGCTGTCCGTTCTCCCTAGTCTGCTTCCCATGATCTAAGGCAAAGGACTGAGAAGCAATCCCGATCTAGGGCTCCCCACCTTTACCTGTAGACTTAATCTGCTGACTCACCTGGAACCGCACACCGTGTGTAGCAGGCCTGGCCTGCTCCCAACTCTGCTCTCAGCCTCAAAGTCTGTCTCCTCCACAGGGCACAGCAGAGATATACACCATATACAGAGAAGGCACTGAGAACCAATGAACCACACTGTTACAATATGGAACAATCACATGAACACACCAGCTCACTCAAGTACAGAGAGCAGGTCTGGAAGACAGCACAAACAGCAGTCCAGGACCAGGAGGAGAACAGCAACTGACAGACAACCTCTCAGCCTGGGATCCCATCACACGCCTAGTGCACATTCTCCAGAGGCCTGGGGTAGAAAAGCCCAAGTGTGGGTATGTGCAGGACTGGGGGAAGCAAGAAGGAATGAGAAACTTGACACAACCTACTGGGCATGATGGTGTATGTGTGATCCCAGCACTCAGGAGGCTGGAGGCAGGAGGATCTGAATTCAAGGCTAGGCTCTGCTATACAAGATACTGTCTCAAAAAGAAAAAAAAAAAAAAAAAATACAGCCTAAAGAACAGGAACTCAAACTGGTATTTTTCTCTTTTAATTATTTACCAGATTAAAAAAGAAAAAAAAATAGTGATTGTTTCTCTTCACCCCCAACATTTCCATTCACCAAAGTCGAGTCGCTCCTGGCCTGGAGCAAAATTCTCCCCTCTGCTCTGTGACACCCGAGGGGAGGGGGCAGTGCAAAGGCTCCAGGCAGTCCTCGTCCCTGGCAGCAGAGGGCTGTCATCTTCCTTTCCATGCTACCACCAGGGCATGCAGACCCACCCTCTCGGCCTGCCCTCCTCACACCCCCGCCCCACTTCACGGGAGGCAGAGATGGGCTGCAGGAGGCAGGGACAGGGAAGCACAGCACCTGGGGCAGCACCCAGCAGATGCAGCACAGCACACAGCAGACATGGCCACCTGCTCCTATTGCACATCCTGACCCTGGGCCCCTGCCATAGCAGTGGACTACACAGTAAGATGCTTTCCCTAACAGGGGCCTGTCAGTGTGTCCTAGACTCAAGAAAGGGGAAATGTGGGACTGTGTGGCTTAACATATATGTCAATTTGTTATTTTATGATAGGGCCAAAACTGAAAAGCATGTGGAGAGCTATGCCTGATGGGTCATGCTTTTGATTCCAGCAGAAGCAGAGGCAGGTAGACCTCTGTGAGTTCAAGAGCAACCTGGGGCTACATGAGTTCCAGGATAGACAGAATTACAGGAACCCTGCCTCAAAAAAAAAAAAAAAAAGCATATGGGGTTTAGACACCTCGGGGGCCCTGTAATTTACCTGGGCTTCTCCCCACTCAAGTTCAAAAATCAGAGAGTAACCCTTTCCCACCCCCATCAGCAGATCTGCATCTCCCTAATGGAGAGGCTGTGGCCACCAATCACACAAACCTCCTCCCCACCACCAAGACCCTGAGGCACTCAGGGCATCCTGTTTTTCAACACCTGAAGAATTGCACAAAGCATCTAGAGAAACATCTTGTGGGCTGTGTTTCTCCATGAAGATGTTAACTTAAGATGTTAAGTCCCTTTGAATAAAACTCAATTAACCCAATGAAAACAGGAGGACAGGGGTGATCTGTCTAACTGGCATTGCAGATCATAGATCATTGTTTTAAAGACGGGGGGGGGAGGGGGCTGACTCTGATGTGACAAGGCTGCACATCTTTCACTTTCATTGGCTGAAATGAAGCTGGTAGGTGAAGACAAACCTAACTGAGCCAATGGCAAGAACCACAGGCTTTGAGAGACGACGGTCAGACACAGAACTGTGTAAACTGTGGCACTATAAAGATGAGAAGGCAGGTCCATGACACCAGCCGGGATCAGCCTTCAGCAGCGCTTCCAGAAGCTTCCATCCTGTTGCCAGTGGCAGCATCCAGACACATCCATGTGGTTCTTTCCTCCTCTTCCAACAAATTCTCAGTGTTTCTCATTAAATAACTATGTACACACAAGAGGCTGTCTCTCTTTACATGAAGGTCCTTCACGTGAGGTCCTACAATGGCTTTAGAGAGTCGGTTCCAATTGCCTTTTTGGAGATTTACTGCTTGGGACCAAACCTGCATGAAATGACAACACTTAATAAGATCTATGACAAAAGCATCTGCAGCTTAACTGACTGAGTCTTAACATAACAAGCCTCTTTTGGTACACAACCA
The DNA here is from genome assembly GCA_035773235.1 of Eospalax fontanierii. Lineage (NCBI taxonomy): Eukaryota > Metazoa > Chordata > Mammalia > Rodentia > Spalacidae > Eospalax > Eospalax fontanierii. Next base: position 51,252,921 of record CM069542.1, on the reverse strand, counting down.
ATCGGAGTACTTGGACTAGAACCCATCAATTCTATGCCTAGCTCCTCTGTCAGCCACAGAGCCAAAATGCCCACCCGAATTCCTGTAAAAACAAACGCCATACCTCCCTCTGATAAGGACAGTTTCTCAAGTTCAGCTTCAAGTTCAGCATCCAAGATCCTAGGGTTAGGCACACTGTTGGTATAAAGCGTCTCATGGGGGTTGTCGGGCAGGTCCAAAGGTTCTTTGGTGGTATCCTGAAGGAGGATATCCAACTCCTTCTCCAGTTCCTCACTGTCAAAATCTGGGAGAGAGATGGCATAAGGATACATCAACCCAGGGGAAGAAATGAACCAACATGTCCAGGACAGCGCAGCTTTCACAGAAGTCCAGTTTCCTCCAGATTGGCAGAGTAGGTGAGTCGTGAGGCAAAGAGCCCCTTCAGGCAGATATTCATTCTTTCTCTATATGCAGAGTTAGGCCATCAAGTGGGTATACTGCACTGACCCAAGGACTTGGCTTTGCTTCCCCGTTCCCTGAGGGAGAACTGACACTCAGAAACCTTATGGTGGATGCTGGAGCATGGGAATCATCAGAACAGCTCTCAGGGGAAGAACAGTAAGTCCCTCCAAATCCCCATGCAGGTGAGTCCTAGAGAGGGGCCAAGTTCATGATCTAATGTGGCCTGGCCCTCTCAGAAAGGATGGAAGAGCTCCTTTGTCAACTCACCTAAACCATTAGTCACCCCACTGGCCAGAGTCTGAGAAACTTCGTCCTGCGTGTCACACAGCTGTAAGATATAAACACAAAGCCTTGAACGGAAATGGTGGCTCTAAGCAGCTCAAGGCCTTTAGGGGAAAATGTCCAGGTTACAAAGATCTGAAGACCAAGGAAAGGCTCCTCGAGGGCACAAGGTTGAGTCAAGTTTGGGATACTGGTCTGCCGATAAGTCAACTGCGTTCTCTATGCCTCTTCTGCATGGACCCCCTCCCAAGCCCCTTCCTGTACCTCCTGGATCTGGTCAACAAGGCTTTCTGCCTTCTCCACTGTGACGTCCTTCATGGAGAGTTTCAGGGCTCCCACCCCAGCTTGGTAGGCATTAAAAACCTAAAGAGAAGACCATTTATCAGTGCGGCAGTTGCTAAAGTACGGACAATACCACTTCACCTCCACAAGCTAGCTGTGGGGTTTCTCTGAGCATCCAAGTGTGATTTACCTCCAGCCAGAGGCTTAACTTCCCAATAGAAGAGGAAAGACAACCCAGCCACACCCTGAAAGAATCTAGGACTCCTCGAAACAACAAGCCACACGGGAAGGACACATAGTGTGTGAGAGAGACTGGGACCACGGGGCATGGCGGGGTGTGGCTACCATCTGATCTGTCTGGGAGGCATAGATGCGGTCCAGGATGCCTTGAACAGTGTCCAGCTTGGCATGCAGGGCCTCGATGCGCTTCTCTGTCCGTTGCTTGGCCTTGAGAGACCTCAGTGCCTAGGAGGCATGGAAACAGATCAGAGTGGGACACAACAGGCCAAAGGGCAAAAGGAAGACAGCCCCTCTTCAGATCACAAGAGCACCCTAGGCCTTCTCTCATTTATAAATAAGCTATAGTGCCTGGGCCACCTGCAGACACCGCTCCCTGACATTCTGGGAACCACTGTAAGGCTGCAGGGGAAGGGGACTCACCAGTTGCTTCTTTCCAGCTCGGCATGCCCTACGGGCTTCCTCTTTACACCTGAGGAAGGAAGGACAAATGAATAGCTTCAGATCCTAAGACCAATAACCCACTGCACTCCACAGCCACATGATGGCCACCAACCCCCTGCCTAGTCACAGGAAAGGCTTGAGCAACTGTATGTGGCAAGGAAAGCTGACCAAAAAGGCATTTCAGCCTCAGGGGAAAGAAATACGACACATCTTCCCAATGTCAGAGACACAGGATTTGTCCTACACACCAAAGACTTTGGACATGTCTCTGTTTCCCAACACCCCTGCATTTCAATGGGATGGGGTAAAGAGTTCTAAGTCAATATCTTCTCTATTCAGAAAAGCATCCGTGACTGCTACAAGAGGGCCTGTGGAGGCATCCCAAGGAAAGCACAAAGCTCCTCAAGAAAGCTCTATGTAGGCACAGACTTAACTTACCACATTCCCTGCTTCTCAAACAATGCCAGGCTTCCTAAGCATAGACTAAAGGGATACTGGCATGCCGTAGTGTATAAACACATTAACAGCTGTAATCATGGAAGGGACAGCTGGGTCTATTTTTCTCCTCTATTTTCTGTTTTCCAAAGTTTCTGCATGGAGCAGCTAATACCTTTGTAATTAACAAATAACTTTTTTTTGTAGTGCTGGGGATGAACCCAAAACTTCATGCATGCTAGCCGAGCATTCAACCAACTGAGATATACCCCCAGCCTGGTTTTTTCTTTTGGATGAGTCAAGACACCATGCCTGGGACTCTATGACAGCCAATGGAGTAGGAGTTACCTCTCAGCTTCTTGGGATAAAGACTCCACCTTGCGTGAGAGGAGCTGCTCGCTCTGCATCAGCTGGTAGACCCCAACATCCACGTCATTGACTGGAGACACCTTGGCATGTGGCCCCCGAGCAAACTTGACAATCTGGGGGACAGAGACAAAGTACTGCTGTTCCTACTACACATGCGGATACATTCACAAGCAGGTCTGGGAGGGCATGTGAATGCAGACTGAGTAAGTCACTGAGAGTTCAAGCACACTCACACAGGCATGCAAGCTGGATGGACAGACATGCCTCTGTACCTTCTCTCCATTCTGTTCCAAGACTGTGACTCTCTTCTCCTTCTGGAGCTGCAGCAGCACCAGGTAGAAGGTCCTCTCATCGGGGCAGGAGTTAGCACACAGGGTACTCAGCTCTGACAGGGCCACCACAGGGTGGGAGGAGAGGGGCGAGTTCTGGTACAGGCGATATACCTCCTCTGCCTTTTCCTATAGAGAAGGCAAAGGGTGTTCAAGGTCCTAGTCACTACTGTGAGACACATGAGCCTTGACCCTGAGCTTTGACCCTAAACTTCAGAGCTAAGATCCCAAAAGGCAAGACCCAAGGAGCACTGGCCCCATCCAAGTAGCAGCTCTTTAAACAGAAAAAAGGATGAGGCCTAGGGAGTGGCTCAGTTGGTAAAGTGTCCCCTGGGCAAGCATGAAGACTTGACTTAGGATCCTCAGCACCTGCATAAAAGCCAGCATGCAGACATGTGTCTGTAATCCTAGTACTGGTGGGGCAGAGACAGGCAGATCCCTGGAACTCATGGGCCAGCCATCCTAGCCAATCAGTGTGCTCCAGATTCAGTTAGAAACCCTGCCTCAAGAAATAAGAAACGGAAGATGGAGAGATAGTTCAGGTTAAAGAGCACTGACAGCTTTTGCAGAGCCCCCCACCCCCAGATTCAGTTCCCAACAACCACATGGCAGCTGACAACCATTTGTAACTTCAGTTCCATAGGATCCATCCCCCTCTTTCGACTTCCACAGACACTGTACAACACAGGTGCATGTACATACATGCAGCCAATACACTCATACACATTAAATAAAAGTAATAAAAAAATTTTTTTAAAAAGGTAAGGCAGGGGCTGGAGAGACGGCTCAGCAGCTAAGAACACTGGCTGTTTTTTCAGAAGACCTGGGTTCAAATCCCAACATCCATATGGCAGCTAAAAAAGTCTGTAACTCCAGTTCCAGGGGATCCAACACCTTCTTCTGTCCTCCACAGGCACTGCATGGCATGCGTACACTTACACACATGCAAGCATAACACTTATACACATAAAATAAATTTTTTTTAAAAAAAGGTAAGGCTAATGAGTGGTTCGGTGGGTTAAAGGCACTTGCTGCCCAGCCTGATACCCAGGAGTCACATGATGGAGGTGGAGAAGTGACTCTAACACGTTGTCCTGACCTCCACACACATGCCACAGCACATGCACGCACGCATACACACACACACATATACATATATATACATATACATATATATACACACACATAAATAAACATTTAAAAAAAGATGGTGGAGAGCACATCAGGAAAACATTGATCTCTGGATTCCACACATGTGTGCATGCACATGAACATACCACACAGATATCCACACACCAAAAAAGAAAAAGAAAAAAGGGAAAGGGTGTGTATCCTCTTCAAATGCTGGCGGGGAGCTGGTGACTACATGCAATGAGATGTACAGAGCGTAACGTGAACCTGAGACTGCACATTTCTGCCTCTCCCTGGTCTGTCACTAGGTGACAAACGGGTAGAATGGGCAGGGAGGGCTCATGAGGAGACTAAGAAACAGATCACTACAGCACAACGCCACTCTGCCTCAGACATGGAAATGACATCTACAAACAAGCCTCTGCTGAAATACACATGCAGTGTTATGAACAGGCAGGGAAGGAAGCCAGGGATTCTCCGGTTCCAAACTGCAACTAAAGGCTGTCTAGCACAATTCTTTTTTTTAATGATATATTTTTATTTTTTATTTTATGTGTATGAATGTATTGCCTGCATGCATGTAAGTGCACCCATGTCTTGCAATGGCCTGAGGTCAGAGGAGGGCGTTGGATCCCCTGGAACTAGAGTTAAAGACAATTTTTAGCCACCATGTGGGTACTGGGAACCAAACCCAGGTTCTCTGCAAGAGCAGCCAGTGCTCTTAACCGCTGAACCATCTCTCCAGCCCCCCAGCACAATTCTAAAGAGTGAATAATTATTACATGACATAGATGGACAAGGATCTTGGGATGGGGACAATCCAGAGCTCAGAAGTGTGTATTCACACAGTGAGTGTGCGTTCATGAAGGGGAAAGGAGTGAGAACAGAAGCTCTTCCCTGTTATGTAAAATCTGGATCTTGCTCTGTTCTTTGTTCTGCAGAGGATGGACAGCCAGTGGAAGGACTGCTGCGTCTGTATTGTCAGAGAACCAGCTAACAGCTTGCAAGTTGGATGGCAGAGTTAGGGTTAGAAGAGGGAAGCCATTTATACAAGAGAAGACATGGGGATAAACAAAGGCAGCTCTAGGAAACAGGGAGAAGTGGAAGACTCCAGCAAAAGCTGAAGAAGAATGGCAGCCCACGGAACTGAACACAGGACTGAAGGAGAAAAAGGACCAAGCTACAGGTGGGGGCTGGTACGCAGAAGTGCAGGAGGAGAAGCCTGTCTGAAGACAGATGCTCCTCTCTGAGTAAGGTGGTTCAGGACACCTGAGGGACAGCTGTGAAGCTACACAGGACAATCAAACGTTCAAATATGAAGTTCAAAGGAAACTTCCAGGCACCAAGGAGAACCCTTGAAGTACTAAGCACACAGGACAGTCAAGATCACAAGTGTGTGTGAAAGGGTGCAAGGAAATTCAGGGGGAATAGTGACAAGCTGAAGGAAGACCAATGTTTAAACAGCAAGGTGACCCACAAGAACGAGCCAACAGGACTTCTTAGAACCCAGTTAATCATGAACAAATGTGGAGGAAGGGATGAGTGATAAGAAGGGAGAGGTCAATCACCTCTAAGGCAGCACAAGCACCTAGCAAGATATGGGATTGGAGAGATGGCTCAACAGTTAGGAGCACCAGCTGCTCTTTCAGAGGACCTGGGTTTGGTTCCCAGCATCCACAGGGACCTAACAACTGGCTGTACCTCCAGTTCCAGGTGATCTAATGACTCCTTCTGGGCTCCACAGGCATTGCAGCAGAGGTGTACTTAAACATGAAGACAAAATAATCATACACATAAAATAAAAACGAGTAATAAAAATCTAAAAGAATCTAGAAAGAGATAGTAAAGAGTTAGTAAAGAGATAGAGAAAACTGTGCCTGTGTAGGGAGAAATAGGGCTTTTTTTCCCTCACTACATGTACAAAAATACTCAACAACTGAAATCTGAATTGAACAAAATAAAAGCACAAAGAAATTAAAACCAAATAAAAAGAAGCAGGAAATACAGCTCAGTGGTAGAGCACCTGCCTGGCATGCACAAGACCCTAGGTTCAATCCCCAGTACAAAACAAGTTATCTGGTTATGCTTGAGGCAGAATGCATTCCTAAGCCAGACCAGCAGTTCAGTGCTCCAGAGGAGAAGCTAAGCACTCTCACTGCAGAAATATGACAAGACATCCCAAAGGCCAGCAAAATGGCTCAGCAGAAAAAAGTGCTTGCTGTCAAGCCTGCCCACCTGAGTTCAATGTCAGGGACCATATGGTGGAAGGAGAGAACTGGTTTTTGTCCTCTGGCTTCCACATGTGTACCATGGTGGGCACACCCACACACAAGCACACAAACAAACGAGAATGACACCAAAAATAAAAATGAAACAACCAGTGAAGAAGCAATATTTACATCTTTGGGATGGGGAGATGGCTCAGTGGGTAAGAACATTTGCATGAGGTCCTGAGTTTGAGTTCCTCCCACTCACATAATGAGGAAGGCATGGCTGTACACCAGTTCCCAAGCATTATAGGGGCAGAGAGACGCACTACTGGGGTGACCTGGCTTCCACCCTAGCCAGGTTCAGTGAGAGATTCTGTCTCAAGGGAATCAGGAAGCAAGGGATGGAGCAGGACAATGAATGTCCTCCTCTGGCCTCCACATATGTGTACACATTCACAAGCATACATAACACACACATATACACACAAAGAAAATAAAATTTATCTTTGATGCCAAATGCATTCTAAGTACCTATCCCTAATACATAAAGAACTCCTGCAAATTAATAATAAGAAAAAAAGGCAATGCAATACAAAATAGGCAAAAGAGAGAAACAGGCAACTTGCACAAGGGCCTATGTAAATGGTGACAGGACAGATACAGGACGCTTGTTCATCCTGGAGTGGTACAGGTGGTACAATGCCTGTCAAGCCTACACAAAGCTCAGGGTGTCATCTCCTCCTGGCTCTGGCTCTGAGTGTGCCAGCCGCTGCACTCGGCTTTTTATGTCGAGTCCTTACGCTTAAACAGCGAGCCCCGTATCAACCGAGCCATGTCCCCAACCCAATCGGACAATTACTTTTGTTAAATGTGACAGGCACGAAAGTACATACACGTGCAAAGCTATCAAAATGAAAAAATGGAAAGAGAAACCATAATGTCCTAAAAGTCCATTTATGGAGCAACCGCTGGGTAAACTGTGGTGTATCTACATATTACTGCACAGCCATCAAAAAGAACAAAACAGATCAACACTGGACCTGTTGTAGGACCTGGACAGCGCTCCTGACATAGTAAAAGAAAAACATACCCACTATGAAGCAACTTTATTTCCAGAAAAACAATGAGTGGATGTCTATACATACACGTTTCCATTCATTTTTCAACAAATAATTACTGATTGCTATGTACCAGGCCCAGCTCCCAGGGTGCTGGAGTTATAGAATCCTCCCTTCTAACAGGAGAGTCAGAAAAGAAACAAACAGAAAGGCTTCTTCAGTTAGTCCTAAATGTTAACAAGAAAATAAAAGGGGTCTAGAGAGATGGCTCAGCAGGTAAAAGCTTGCTGCACAAGCTCGATGACCTGAGCTTGATACCAGGAACCCAAGCAAAAGACACAGTGGGTGCTGTGCCTTTGTAATCTCAGTATTCCTAAGGCAAACTGGGAAACAGACAAGGGAGAACTGCCCAGAAGCTGGTGGGCCAGTCAGTCTGAGTTCACAGCAGAGCAGAAACAGCAGAAAGCCGGTCTCAAGACAAGGTGAAGAAGAAAATCAACTCCTCAAAGTTGTCTTCTGACCTCCACACAAGCACCATGGCACACAGCCATCTATATTCAGACACACAAATACGTCTCTCTCTCATACACACACACACACACACACACACGCACACACACACCAATAAATAAAATACAATCAATGAAAAATGTTGTTAACCACCACCATAAAAAAAGAAAAGAAAACTGAAAGTAACAGGAAACAGAGGGTGACAGGGTTAATTAGGAAAGATGTGTCTGGGCTTCGTTCCTTTTCCCACCGATGACTGGGTCCTCCACAATAGTAAGCATGCTTCACTACTGAGCTGTCTCCCCAGCCCTAGGCACCATACTTAATGAACTGTGACAGGAAGCTCAAGCAGGGCCCCTCACAGGAACTTCGCAGAAGTCAGCTGAAGACAGTGACTCAAGAAAGGGCTGGCTGATGCCTAATTCAACTACACAGCCATCAGCTATCGGCTTCAGCTGACAACATGTGATGGTTCACAGCTGCTGTTGTCTGCACATCCAGGTAATTTATCTTTGATTTTGAATAAAAAGGTATTTGTACCTTCTTAATACTGGGTGCAAAAGTCATGTACCAATGTCCTGCTCTCAACCTAGATCGCTGAGGCATTTTCACCACTGTTCTGTTAAGACCAGCTCTCCACCAGCAGGTGAGCAGCTCAAGAGGATCTTTCTGCGGAGGTAAGAGTAACTGGTACCAAGCAGAGACACCTCCAATTGTACAGCCTTTATGTAACAAAAATTAATTTGTTTAAAGTATTTTTAAAAAACAGGCTGGGAAGTCTGGTGTGGTGGGAGCACACCTTTAGTCCCAGCACTTGGAAGGCAGAGGCAAGTGGATCTCTGTGAGATAGAGGCTAGCCTCTACACAGCAAGTTTTGGGACAGCTGAGGATACAGGAAGATCCTATCTCAAAAAACAAAACAATAAGAGGGCTGAGGGTACAACTTAGTGCCTCCCATGCACAAGGCCATGTTCAGTCCCCAGTACCGGAGGGCAAAAAAGCATCTGCAAGAAGACTCAGTCAGTTAAGGCAGCTGCCTCTACGGTTGATGATCTGAGTTCAAGTCCCAGAACCCACATGGAAGAAGGAGAAAACTGATTCCTGCAAGTTGTCCTCTGACCTCCACTCATGTGCCAATGTAAGCATACCCATGTCCTCTGACCACACGCACAATAAATATGTAATAAAAAAAATGTAAAGTAACACAATAAAATCTAGATATATATGCATGTGCAAACAGAAACGAGAAAGGGACATATCCAAAAGTAGAGATGGGACTAACAGAGAAGAAATGTGACCTCACAGAGATCTGCCTGCCTCTGCCTCCCAAGCACTGGGATTAAAGGCATGTGCTGCCATTCCTGGCTGTACCTTCTTTGAAACAGCAAAATCTTGGACAACTTTTGTCTTCTTTTCTTTCTTTCTGTTTCTTTTCCCCCCACCCCCAGCCCCCAAGTACTGCTTCAGATAAGACATTTCTGCCTGGTTTCTTTGTCTAGACGGGAAAATCAATGTTCCCCTGTACCTATTTTTCTTCTCTATCCAACACATGCCCATCACCTCAGAGCAAAGGGGAGAGTTACATCTTTGCAAGCAGATGTCACTAAACGAAATGTCAAGCCTTCTGCTTAGTAAAGTGAAACGGGCATCTAATTAACAGGACCATGCCCCGCAGAGCTCAGACTTCTTTTTTCTACCTTCACAGGATTAAACTATATTGCTTTTGAAAAGGACTGCTGGTTCGCAGACAGCCCTAACTTCCCCAGCCCACCTTCCCCACCTCCACTGGGTGGGCTCAGGGATCTGTCCATTCTTTGTTCCAGGTTGTAGAACATGGGAGGAATAACACTGTAGAGAGGACCTGACCTTGACACCTAACTCTCCAGTCTCAATGAGAAGAGAATGGGGCCTGGAGAACAGGACTCCAGAGGGGAGGCATATGAAGACCCTTGTGGGCAGCTCAAAAGTCACACCGGACAGATCATCAGTCAATCTGCCTCCACAGTCTGAGGTAGAGAACACGGAAAAAACTGAGGTGAAACTGGTGCTTCTCTTGAGGTTTGGGGGTGCTGACCTGGCTCCAGCTATGTGTAAGCCTCAAGGACACACAGGGCCCCGAGGCTGGGCTTGGTCTGTGAGTTTTGATACTAACCACTGTCCATCACAAAATTCTACTGCCAGGTCTCTGGTCATCGTTGTAAGATAACCCATAACCCTGACGACAGCAGTTTTGGTGAAGACAGTTGCAATGGTCATGCAGGGAGTGGGAGATGAAGAAAAAGCAACAATGTGGCTGGTCATGGAGAGATGCAGGGAAGCAATCTGGCAGGAGCCTGGGGACCATGTGGGAGTCCACAAGTGATGAGAAATGCTTTGTGTGTTTAGATAAAGCAGGAGAGCATCAAAACTGGGGGAGATGGGATTTATCAGAGCCAGTAGCTAGCTAACGAGACACAGGGACAAGACGGGCAGGAAGAGTCAACGGCACCTGCGGAATAGGAGGACACTTCTTCCAAGACGAGCAAAGGAGAGGGCAGACTACCAAAGGCCTGACAAGAGACTCATCTTCTTGGCAAAGTGTCCACAGAAAGTAAAGATGGAACCAGAGTGTGAGGGGTGGGAGAGGGTTGCAGAGTGGTTCTGAGGGCACTCCCATAGCCGGAACCACAAGGGAGGCCCAACCAAGTGACACAGATGGGGCTGATCCAAGGCAGTGGTTGTGCTGTGCACCTCCTGGCATGCAGCAGGATAGAGGCATGGCTGCTCAGGGCTTGGGGAGCAGATCTGGCCCACAGTCAGCCCTTAGTCCGGGCTAGGAGAAAAAGGCAATGTGGGAGGAAGCTGACTGGGTGGCAGAGTAGAAGGAATGGAGCCCTGGTGGCCTCATCGAGCAGAAGAAGGGCGACAGTGGAAAGTGGACCACTGGAGTCATGAGGGGGTACGAGACCGGAGCTTAGTAAAAAGAGCTGAGAGAGAGCTCAGTGAAGAGCGCTTGCCTAATGCACACAAGGCCCTCAGGTTAATCCCCCATACTGTAAATAAACGAATAAAATAAAATGAATTCTAGGACTGTCCTGCCAGTCAGCCACAGAAGGCAAAGCACATCCTAAACTATGGCTTACCATAAGCCCTAACTAGTATCAGAAAGTGATCAACTGCTTGTTACAGACAATTCCTGAGATGTAAGGACCATCAAACACCTAACACTACGAAGCAGAGTGCAAGAAAGGTCAGGTAGACAGTTATCAACTTGGTAAAAGAGACAGTCTTTTCCTAAGACCGTGATGGCCCTCCCGTCTACAAACCCACCTTAAGCAGCTCCACGGCCACAAGCACCTCCTCAGCCGGAACTTTACTATCCCCCAGCATGTTAGAAAGAGTCCACTTGAGGGGCTTCAGCAGGAAGACTCCGACGCCCCAGGAGATCCAGCTGCTATCCACGCTGGCCATGAAGTCCGATTCTCGCTGAAGCTCTCCTCGACTGCAAAAGGAGAAGAGCATGAAGGAACACGGAGTGCTCTGTTCTAGTCTCCATCTGCCCCTTTAAGCCCCAGAGGGATTTATCATGGTCAGAATTTATTAGGTATGTGTTCTGCACCAGCTCTAGGCCCCCTGTCGTTTGTCCTCCACAGCTAAGCCTCCCAAGCACTCTGTACTACAGACGCTAGTACCACATGCTAATAAGGACACTGAGAGTCTGAGAAGGTAAGGAGGAAGGCCAGATGGAACCCACAATCTGACTGTAAAACACAAGCATTCCACTAAGACAACAGTCACGAGAGGCTCCACTTGGCACATGTTGATAACTGGTCAAACTAAGGCTTAACAATGGCATGCAATTGATATAGGACCACAATGTAGAATGGCAGAACCAGGATTTGGATCAGGCTGTGCAGTCCTCAAGCAAAGGTGTTAACTACTGTGCTGTGTGGTATCTCACACAGTCAAGTACCAGAAAGTGTCAAAGAGAGGACCAGCAGTCAAGAGACGTTTCAAGGTGTTAAAGGTCTCTGGATCGGACATGGTGGATGGCCATCCTGTAACAAGGAGGCCATTCTGATCCTGTCTCTCAATGACTTAGTTACTACCTTCCCTGGTCTCCACTTCAGGCAGCAGGTAAAACTTTCCACAGTACAGTTTCTCAGAAAGGAGAACTGGAGAAATGCTTGTATGTCAAGGTCAGGCAACAAAAGGTTCAAGAACAGAAGCTGAGACTGTCTAATCTGTCTAATTAGAGAAAGCATTGTGCTATGAGTCCTTTCTCTTTTACTCACTGAAGGAGGCACCATGGTAGGCTGGTCTTCATATGATACCAGTGTGAAACAAATAATTTAGAGTCTAGAAACCAGGGATCCAGTCTTGGGGTTGGTTACTCTAACCAGCTGTGTAACTCTGAGTAAATCTGTTTCCTCTTCTGTTTGCCGAGGGTAACTGTTTTATCTTGCCCTAAGACTGCTGAAAAGGCCAGAGAAATGGAACACACAAAGTATGTGCACTCGGAGCTGGTGAGATGGCTCAGTGGTTAAGAGCACTGGCTGCTCTCCTAGACAACCGGGGTTTGAATCCCAGCACCCACATGGAGGCTAACGACCAACCATATTCCAGTTCCACAGGCACTGTAAGACACGCGGCACTTACATCCATGCAGACAATACACTCATGCACATAAAATAAATAAGTTTTTTTTTAAGTGTGTGTACACTGTGAAGTGCTGTGCATCTGTTAGATGTGTCACCTCCTTGGGTATGACCCAAACACTGCATCTGAAACACACATACCACCTAAAGCCTTGTCGGGGCCCCAGATTCCAGTCAACCCCTCATCCCCTCTGCTCCAAATATTTTCTACCAAGGCCAGGAAAGGCCAGATGCAAGATTCCCACAAATGCGCTCTTCTTAGCTCTGGTCTTCCAACTCGGGGATCTGCCCCAGAGGTAAATTAAATTTGGAAGTCCCTATGAAATAACGACATAACGGGACTCCAGTCCAAGTGACCCACTGTCACCTCTGCTAGCTTATCGGAAACCCACCTAATCGGACTATCCCAGGCATCCCAAGCACCTCCGACCCGGTCCTCCTTTCCCCCTCTCGGTGGGGAAGCCTTGTCTTCCTCCTCCACCCACTGAACCTTGGACGCAGAGTCCTGGCCAAACCCCGGGCGGGGTGCCCAGCGCCATCGGGGGCAGATCGCACCCCGGGTCTCGGGGAGCCGCCCCCTCCCCCGCCCGGCCCTCGGCCCCGCCGGCACTCACCGCAGCAGGTCCTGCAGCACCGTGGCCAGCCCGAGCGGGACGCTGCCCTTGCGCTGGAAGGCCTCCTGCAAGTCCCGCAGACGCAGGCGCACCACCCCTTGGCGGCGGCTGTGGCTCAGCACCAACGGCGCCCAGAAGCCCATCTTGCTATCCCAGTCGGTGCTGTTCACCTCGCGACTCCTCTTGAAGGCGGAGAACAGGAAGGACATGCGCTCCTCGTCCTCCTCCCACTCGGGGGGCAGGAGGCCCGCCGGGTCTCCCCCGGCCGGGGCCTGGGCCTCCCGCTCCGGGGACCACATCGGAACCCCAGCCCCGCCAAGGAACCCCGCACAAGCCTGGTCCGGGTTCCCTTCCGCCCCAGTTCCCTCTCGGCTTCCGTCGTTCCTTCACGCCCTCCTCGGCCATCACGTCACCGCCGGCCTTGGCGTGAAATAAGTCCCGCAGGTCCGCAGCGCGCAGGCGTGGCGCTGCCGGCGCTTGGCCAGGAGGCGGGATGATGACGTTATCACTAGAGCGACTCAGAGCGCTTGCGCAGAGTCCTTCTTCCACGGTCTTTGTGCGGCCAGAAGGGCTTTCTTTGGTCGTGGGCGGTGACCATAGAGTTGGGGGAAGACTGTAGAGAGGAACGCTTAGGCCTTCGGAGATGGTTCCGAATTCGGGTAGTGGAACAGCGGACCCGAAGGTAGACCGTTGGACCTGGAGGATACCTTCCTTTCATCAGAGTGTCAGTACTAAATAGAAGTGGCTCGACAGCTTCGTGACAGTGCACACTTATCTTTAGACTTTCCCCCGTCTCTGTAATGTCCCTGTTTTCTTCTGAGAACCCGTATCTTTTTTAAGTTTTACTTATTTTATGTGTATAAGTATGTTGTCTGCATGTGATTAAGTGCACCCGTGTTGTTCAATGCCCGCGGAGGTCAGAAGAGGGCGTCAGATCCCCAGGAACTGGAATATGGATGGTCGTTAACCTCCATGTGGTTGCTGGGATTCGAACCCGAGTCCTCTGCGAGAACAGCCAGTGCTCTTAACTGCTGTGTCATCCTTCCAGCCCCGTTTTCTCCGCTTTATACAGTCCAGAATCCCCTGATATCCAGAGAATGGTCCCACCAACAATTAAGATGAGTCTTCCCACATCAGTTAACGTAATCAATATAATTCCTCATAGGCATGCTCAAAGGCCCAGCTCTCAGGTGATTCTAGATTTTGTTAAGTTGACAACATTAGTTATCACAACTGTATCTCCCTGTCAGTACCCAAACACATGGCTTTTAAGCTATAATTTTCCATCCCTTACCCCCGTAGACTCAAAACCATGTTACAATGTAAGATGCATTCAGTTCAGTTTTAAAAGTCCTTATAGTCTTTAATAATTTCAACAGTTTAAAAGTCTAAAGTCCAGGGCCCAGATAATAGAGTGGTGTCACCCATAATCAGAATGGGTTCTGCCCAATTCAACCAACCTTATTAAGAAGATCTCTGACAATATGTCCACAGACCTACCTATTCTAGACAGTTCCTCATTGAGATTCTCTTCCAAAACGAGTTTAGATCATAACAGGTTGCCAGTTTTTATGATCACAATTCCAATCCTAGTCAACACAGAAGCACATCACTTTAAGTCATAACTCTTTATTCCCATAATCCTAGCTGCCTTATAATACAAAAATATTCTTAGTCTGCAGGGCATGGTAGCCCATGCCTTTAATCCCAGCACTTGGGAGGCAGAGGCAGGTGGATCTCTGAGTTCAACTACATAGCAAGTTTCAAGTCAGTTGGGGCTACAGGAAGACCCTGCTCAAAAAGACAAAATTAGTCCAACTTTAAAACTTCCATTAGGTCAACTTAAAACTCTCCATATTTACCAACAGTTACAACATTTCTAACGTTTAATGTCTCTTAACTGTGAGCGCCTATAAATTAGAAAACAAGTTACTTCCAACATAAAATGGAACAGAGATAACACTCCTATTCCAAAATGGGAGAATTGGAGCATAACAAGAGATAATCACACCAGGGCTGGGGAGATGGCTCAGCTGTTAAGAGCACTGGCTGTTCTTGTAGAAGACCTTGGTTGGAATCACAGTACTCACATGGTAGATAAAAACTGTCCATAACTTTTATCTCTTCTGTCCTCCTCCATGAGCGTTGCACAACACAGGTGCACTTATATACATACAGGCAATACACTCATACATATAAAAATTTAAAAAAAGACAATCACACCAAAGCAAACCCAAAGTCTGGCAGGGAAAACACAAAATCCTGTATCTCCATGGCCAGTGTCTGTGGCTCGTACTGTAATAAGCTGGACCCCAGCTTGGGCAGCCCCACCCTTCCAGCTCTGCTGCCTGTAGCACACATAGACTCTCTCCTAGGCTGGATCCATGCCCACAGCTCTCCTTGGAGCATATCCCATGACCCTGGCATCTCTAATGTTTTGGATTACAGCCTAGTCCTCACCTTCACAGTGTCACCTTCACAGCCTCATGGTGGCCTGGCAGGGCCTCCTTGCAGGGAGTCAAACCCTGCCACACACTATGTGGCTTCAGCTGCATCTGTAACCATTGAGTAAGACTCTGTGATCTCAATCTTGCGTTTTCTGTGCATGAAAGACCCGCACCACAGGGCTGCTGCCGACAAGTTCCCCTGCCAGCTTTGAGATACAGCCTGCCCTCCTTGAACCACAGTTGCATCAGCTTCTGTGTGCTAACCCTCCTAGGGAAATGTTTTCCAGGGAGTTTCTTTTGAGGAGTAGGAAATCACCCCTTCTGCTTAGATATTATTCCTTTAAATGAATTTGGATCCTCACAAGTTGGAGACTCCAAGGGATGGAGGTTTATTCTCAGGACACCTTTCTTATTGTCCTAGTGCAGCTCAGGAGCTTTAACTTCAGAGGTGCCGATAACTTTAAAAATTATGGTTGCCTTTTCAGCATCAACTTGTGTGTTCTTCTGTCTTCCAATAACCCCTATCAAAAAAATTAGACAATTATCTTTAAATTCAACATCACTCAGGTTTTCAAAACATAGGCAGAATGAACCAGATTCTTGGCCAACATACCACATGAATGAACCCCAACCCAGTTCCTGAGAGAGTCCTAGCTCCCCTCTGAGCTTCATGACTCAGGCCCCACTTTCCACATCTCTATCAGCATTACTGTCCTCCAAGCTCCTGCCAGAATGACCCATTAAGCGCTGCCTCCAGCATTCCAGGGTTTTTCTAGCCCAAAGTTCCAAACTCTTCTACATTCCAGTCACAAAACAGTTCCAACGGCCTAAGAGCCACATAAATCAGGTCTATCACGTTGATGGCCCCACTTCTCGGTACCAATTTCTGTTTAATTTCTTTTCCTGTTTCTGGAATAAAATATTCTGACAAAAGCATCTTGGAAAGGGGGCTTATTTTAGCTCAAAGTTCAAGGTGCAGTTGGTTATGACAGAGACATGAAGGTAGGAGGAGCTTGAAGCCACTGGCTATACCACACCCATAATCAGGAAGCAAGGAGAGATGCATGTATACATACCTTGCTTGTTCTCTACACTCTATACTGTCTGGAAGGTCCTACCCAGGGAATGGCTTGCTCACAATTAAGATTGGTCTTCCCCTATCAATTAATGTAATAGATAGACATGCCCAGATAATTCTAGATTCTGTCAAGTCAATAACAAATACTGAACATCATAAGTACTCCCCGATCTACTAAGTTACAGTTTTGTTGCTGTCTCCACATTATTTATCCATGTCAGAAATTGCTTCTTTATTTATTATTTGCCATTGTTTAATGTATTTATATTTTAAATCCTGTAAAGAAATTGTGGATATATAAACCAAAATTACAATAATGCCTTTTTTCTCTGAGCCATGTGTTTGTCTCACTGGAGATTTTCAGATCTATTTTTAATTACTGTGTAGCTTTCTTTCTTTTCAGCTTGTCAGCTTCGACTTGACACTATTTGGAGGTGGTAGAACCCTTAAGAGGCAGAACCTAGGTTTTAGGTCAGTAGAGGACATGCTCTGTTGAAGGGAATTGTGGGAATCTGTCTCCTTGCTTCTCTTCACAGTGTCATGTACATGATCTTCTTGCACTGTTCACTCCTGCAGTGATGTCTTGTGCCACCACAGGCTAAAGCACCAGGGCCAACTGGTTATAGACCAAACCTCCAGAGCTATAGGCCAAAATAAGTAATTTCTCTCTATAAATCTAGTATCTCAGTATTTTTCTTTACAATAATAGAAAACTGGGACTGGAGAGATGGCTCAGCAGTTAAAAGCACTGGCTGCTCTTACAGAGGATCCAGGTTCGACTCCATATGGTGGTTAATCACCCCTAACTCCAGTTCCAGAAGATCCAACGCCTTCTTCTGACCTCCATGGGCATTGCGCGACATGGGTGCACTTACACATATGCGGGCAATACACCCATACACATAAAATAAAAATAATAAAATACTTAAAAAATAAAACAGCAATAAATAGTTGGTTAATACATTTCTTACTATTTGTTGAAGGACATAGAATATATTATCCATACTTGTTTTCTTTGGATACTCAAATATACTATTCCATCACCTTCTGGACCTAAAATTTCTGCTGAATATCTGACCCGTCATCTTAATGAACAGGCTTTGCATGCTGTGAGTTGCCTTGCTCTTGGTACCCCCTCCTTTTTTTTTACATGATGGCCGGATCACACTTGCTGCCTAAGCTGACCTTTTTGTTTCGTTTTCAAATTTTATTTTTTATTTTGTGTGTATGACTGTTATGCCTGCATGTAAGTGTACCCATGTCTGAAGTGCCCCTGGAGGATTAAAGAGGGCATCAGTCCCCTGGACCTGGAGTTATAGATGGTTGTTAGTCACCACTGGGTACCAAGATTTGAACCCGGGTCCTCTGCAAGAATAACAAGTGCTCTTAACCACTGAGTCATCTCTCGGTCCCCCCAGCTGGCATTGAACTTATGACTCTCCTCCGACTCCTGAGTGCCGAGATGATAGGCATGCACTACCACAGTCAGCATCTCTTCCTACATCTAAGATGCTTTCTTTATCTTTGGATGATTTGACTATGATGTGCTTGCTGTAGTTTGGGGGGAGAGCGGGGGTATCTCACTTAGAACTTGAGCTCCTTGGATTTTCAGATTCACCTTTTTCCTCAGATTTTGGTGCTCTGTTTCACTGTTTCTTCAAATAACTCCTAAACTCCTTTTCCTGTTACTCCTTTCGAGACTCATGAGACATACAGGGGCGTGCACGAACATGTCCCACAAGTGATCCAGGCTTTGGTCCACCTTTATTATTCTTTTCTTTTCTCTTCGAACCTCACATTTACTCATTCAAGTGTCCTGTCTTAACTAGCTCTCTTCTTCAAACCTCTCACATGAGCACATCAACTCGGTTATTGTATTTTTCTATTCTGGAATTTCTCATTTATTTATTTTTTGGTTTTTTGAAACCTTGTTTTAACCAATTATTCATACCAGTTTTGCACTCTTCTTGTTGTTGACGGTGGGGGTGATTCTCTGGGTTGTGTGTGTGTGTGTGTGTGTGTGTGCACATGCATGCGGAGGCCAGAGGGCAACATCTGGTCTCTTCTTCAATAGCTCTCCACTGTAATCTTTTGAGACAAAGTCGCCCACTGAACCTCGAGCTCTCCAATTCAGCTAACCTGGCTGAGCAGCAAACCTCAGATGTCCTGCAGTCTCTGCCTCCCGAGTGCTGGTGAAGGCAGACAGGCACCTTACAGGGAGAGAGAGAGAGAGAGAGAGAGAGAGAGAGAGAGAGAGAGAGAGAGAGAGAGAAAGAGAGAGAGAGAGACACTCCTTGGCTTGTGAGTGAGGTCCCAGCAGAAGCCGTGATCCTCTTTTAACACTGTCTTGGAAAACACAGTCCATCCATTCTGCTGTAATCTCTTTAACAGAGGGTGGCTTACAACCATCTGCAACTCCAGTTGCAGGGGAATCCTGCACAAACAACAGAATGACAGCTTTCCACTTCACCCTGGACAAAGGCTTGGCAGGCTTTATTTTTAGCCTGCCAGGGGCCCCCTTCCAGCTGACCTGCCTAGTTGTGTCCAGGGTCAAATCATAAATGAAACTGTGAGCCTATAAGTTCCCTCCTCTTTCTTTAAATTGACCACTCTGAAATAAGGAGAGAGACCTGCCCTGTACCACAAACACACTTCAAAGGCCCAAGTCCTCCTGGGTGCTTTGGTTTTGGGTTTCCCAATCTCCTCCTCACTGGCAGGTGGTCTGTTTCTCTACGTGTGTGTGTGTGAGTATGTGCATGTATGTGCGTGCATGTGGGTGGGTGTGTGCCTGTGTTTCTTCATTTTTATTTATTTGTAAACATTTTATTTATTACTTTTATTTTATGTGTATGAGTGTATTGCCTGCATGTGTGTAAGTGCACCCATATTGTACAGTGCCCACAGAGGTCAGAAGAGGGCATCAGATCTCCTAGAACTGGAGTTATGGACAGTTGTTAGCCACCATGTAGGTGATGGGCATCGAACTCGTGTCCTCTGCAAGAGCAGTCATTGCTCTTAATTGCTGAGCTATCTTTCCAGTCCCATGTTTCTTCATTTTAAAGAATGTTGCTTGCTGTACATGCAATGATTCCTGCCTTTTGATTCTTTCATTGGTGGAGAAAACAAACTTGACCAAGACCCATAGACAGTAACACTGGGACTGCAGGCGTGTGACACCCTCAGTTTTTGCAAGTGGTTTCTGGTGGGCTGAATTTAGGTCCTCATGGTGGCACACTTTATTTGACCAAGCCATCTCCCCAGCCCTCTTTGGGGGGTTTTCTGCATAGCCAACTTATCACCTGTAAACAGATGGCTTTATTTTTTCATTCCCAGTCTGTACTTTTTTATTTCCTTCTCCTTTAAGTCTTTCCAGTTTCATGTTGACTAGGAAGACCTGAGTGGGCATTTATTATGTGGATCTTGATTTTAGCGGAAAAGCATCTAGTTTATCACTATACATTTCTATTAAGTTTTTAAAAGATTTTATTTTATTGGAGCGTGGTGGTACATGCCTTTAATGCCAGCACTGGGTAGGCAGAGGCAGGTGGATCTCTGTGAGTTCAAGGACAGACTGATCTATATAGTGAGTTCCAGGCTGGCCAGGGATACATTGTAAGACCTGCCTCAAAACAAAACAAGCCAAAACAGCAAGGAAAGAAAAAAATCTCCAAATATTTAGGGATTTGTATTCTATCATTCTTTTATAGCGTTATACTTCAAATCCATTGTAATCCAGGAGTATACATTATATGATTTTATTCTTTAAATTTTGTTAGTGTGCATTTTGCAGTCTGTCTCAGTGAGTGTCCGATGCAAGCTTGACAATAACAAATACAGATGTCAGTTAGGGCTAGGCAATGGATTTGATCCAGTTGTTGAGGCCAACTGTGTCCTTGCTTTCTGCCAGCTGGATCTATTCATTCTCAATAGATGGATGTTGAAGTCTCTAATAATATTCTAGTGCTGGGTTTATCTGTTTCTCTTTGTAGTCCTATCAGATTGTGATGTATATATCTCACCACTCTCTTGTTAGGCATATGTAAATGAAGAACAGCCATGTCTTCTTGAAAATTGATCTTTTTATTGTTATATAATGCTTCTCTTCTAAAAGATAGCTTTTGATTTGTTTTATTTTATGTGTATGAGTGTATCACCTGTATGTATGTAAGTGCACTTGTGCCATGCAGTGTCCACAGAGATCAAAAGAGGGCATTAGGATCCCCTGGAAATGGAGCTACAGACAGTTGTTAGCTGCCATGTAGGTGCTGAGATTCGAACCTGGGTCTTGTGCAAGAGCAACCAGTGCTTTTGACCACTGAACCATTTATCCAGCTCCCTATATTGTGTCTCTTTACCCCTAATAATTTTGTTTGATCTAAAATCTTCTTTGTGTGAAATCAGTGCACCGTGTTAGTGTTAACATAGTTTATCCATTCACTTTTACTCAACATCTTTTGTTTTTTTATACTTTTTTATATTGTTTTTTATATTGTACTTTTGATTTTTTATACTTTATTTTTATTTTATGTGTACATTTCCTGCATGTATATAAGTGCACCCATGCCATACACTGCCAGAAGAGAGTGTAGGATCCACTGGAACTGGAGTTACATGTGGTTGTTAGCTGCCATGTGGCTGCTGAGAACAGAACCTGGGTCCTCTGCAAGAGTAGCCAGTGCTCTTAACCGCTGAATCATCTCTCCAACCCTGTATTTTTGTTTTTGAGACAGAGTGTTGTTTTTCAAATCCACTCTGGCAGTCTTTGTCTTATAAATGGTATATTTAGATCATTGGTCTGTGTGATGATGGTTGATACAGATTTGTATTTGTACTATTACTGTATTCTGCTTATTTTATTTGACTTTTATTCCTTTTGATTTCTGCCCTTTACAGTTTTAATTGAGCATTTTGTGTGAGTCCATTTAAAAACCTTTTGTTAATATATATGTTTTATATCTTTAGAATTTTTTTAGGTTAACAATATGCATTTATAACTAATCTTAGTCCTTCTAAAAATAATACTGGGGGCTAGAGAAATGGTTCACTGGTGAAGAGTACTGGTTACTGCTTCAGAGGACCTGTACTCAGTTCCCAGCACCCACATGGCAGCTAATAGCTGTCATAACTCCAGTTCCAGGGGATCCCCACCCTTTTCTAACCTCCGTGGTCACTGCATGCATATCACTTACACACATGCAGGCAAAATACACATAAAGATAAGAAAATTAAAACAAAATTTAAAATACTGTACTTCATTGATAGTAGAAGCAATATGTTTTAGTATTATTTACTTTTTATTTTTAAAATATTTTACTTTTTTTATTTTATGTATATGAGCATATTTGCCTGTATGTAAGTGCACCTATGTGGTGCAGTGCTCTCAGTGGTCAGAAGAGGGCGTCGGATCCCCTTGAACTAAAGGGTTGTTAGCCTTAAGTTGTGCCTTAAAGTTTCAGACTTGGTTGGATGAGTCAGACCTGAGCCCCTCCCAGTCGCTGCCGGACTCCGAGAAATCAAAATCAGTGCGGCTTTAGAGCCGGCGGCGGTGCGTCTCAGGTGAACTTAAGAACACTGCGGCAACTTTTCCAGGGGCAGGAAAATTCTCCGTGGTTTCTGAGAGCTGAACATGTGGGATCTCCGACCAGGAGCTTAACCTTAACTCCATGGAGTGCAGCCTTAACTCCACCGAGCCACCGGCGGTGCCCGCTGCCTCTGCCGCTAGGGCAGGGCGCATCCCAGACCCAAGGCCAGCCCGGGGGCGCGGTGCTCGGCCTCGGGTCCCCAAGACTCTCCTC
The DNA here is from genome assembly GCA_035773235.1 of Eospalax fontanierii. Lineage (NCBI taxonomy): Eukaryota > Metazoa > Chordata > Mammalia > Rodentia > Spalacidae > Eospalax > Eospalax fontanierii. The sequence continues at coordinate 51,230,622 of CM069542.1, read as the reverse complement.
GTCCTGGGAGTCCTGATGCTGGTGAGTGGAGCCCGGAAGAGCGCGCCGCGGGAAGCCGGGTGGCTGGCCTCAGCGCACGTGCTGCATGCCTGGGCAGCACCCTGCGGGGCCCGGAGAGGGTGGCCGGGAAGGGTGGGCACCCGGACTGGCCAGAACCGGAAGGACCCGACGGGGCCGGGCGGGGTTCCACACGGAATGGCGGGGACTGGGAAGGATCCGACGGGCCTGGAGGGCCACGCGGAATGGCGGCACAGGGAGGGGCGGGGCGGGCGGGCAGGGGGAATGGCAGGCACCGGGAAGGACCCGACGGGGCCAGGGGAGGGGTGCCGAGGAAGGACCCGAAAGAGAGGGGGGCTGGGAAAGGTGGGCACAGGAATTGGTGGGAACCGGGAGGGACCGGATGGGGTCCGGGAAGGGTGGGCACCGGAAGGACCAGGCGGGGGGGGGCCACGAGAAATGGCGGGGACTGGGGAGGACCCGATGGGCCTGGGGGGCCACGCGGATTGGCGGGCACAGGGAGGGGCGGGCAGGGAGGGGGGCGGGGCGAAGGGCGGGGCCAGCGGAAGGACCCGACGGGGCCAGGGGAGGGGTGCCGGGGAAGGACCCGAAAGAGAGGGGGGCTGGGAAAGGTGGGCACCGGGAGGGACCGGATGAGGTCCGGGAATGGCGGGCACCGGAAGGACCGGGCGTGGGGGGCCACGCGGAATGGCGGGCACGGGGAGGGGCGGGGGGGCGGGCAGGGGGAATGGCAGGCATCGGGAAGTACTGGATGGGGTCCGGGAAGGGTGGGCACCGGAAGGACCCGACGGGGCCAAGGGAGAGGATCCAGGGAGGGTTGGGCACGCGAACTGTCGAGCACCAGAAGGACCTGGCGGTGCCGTCGGAGGAGGACGGGGGGAGGATCGGACGCAGGGTACCGGTGGAAAGAGTAGGGCAGGGTGGGGGCGAGCGCATCTCCCAGCCCCATCCCCCCCTGGCAGTGGGAAATGAGGCCTTGGCTCTCAAGGTGTGTCTGGGGACCTGTGGCCAGAGGCCTCCCGTGTGGTGTACACCTCCAACCCTGCCCGGGAGCTAAGGGAGGAAGCTTGCGTGAACGTGCAGTGACTGTGTCTCTTTCACGCTCTCTAAAAATTTTTTTTTAAATAAATTCTTTGAAAGTGTCAATGTATTTTGATCGTCCCTGCCCTACCCCTCCAGATCCTCCCCAACCTTCCTATCCACCCAACTTTATGGGGTCTTTTTGGGTTTTATTTTTCCTGTAGGATCCAAATTTGTGTTGCCCAAATAATCCCGAGTGTGGAACCAGCCTAGTTTATCAGGTTTAGGAAGAATAAAAAACTTTGTCACGTTGGAACCTCAGCAGCTTCTGGAACGAGCAAGACGGAAAGAGGGAGGGGAGAGAGAGAGAACAGAAGGAAGGAGAGAGGAGGAAAGGGAAGGAGGGGAGAGAGGACAGGAGGGAGAGATACAAGAGGGCGAGAGATGAAAGGAGAAAGGAGGAAAAGATGGGGACAGCATGGGACAGAAGGAAAGGTCAGATAGGAGAGAGAAAACAGATGGAGCGAGGGAGAGAGGAGAGAGACAGGGAAGGAGAGGAAGAGAGAGCACCGAGAGAAAGGAGCCAGGAAGAGGGAGAGGGGGAAAGAGGGATGGAGGACAGTGCGGAGGGCAGGAGAGAGGGAGCACCCCATTAGAGGTCAGCGAGGAGAGAGAGACAGAGAGATCCGTGGAGAGAGCACTCAGGAGAGACAGAAGGGGCACTGAAAGTGAGCAGCTCACCGCAAGGGTGCGGTGGGCGGGATTTAAGGGTCAGTCACCCCCTCCACCTCCGTACTCAGAGGTCTTTTCTTTGGACGTGTTGGCTTTAGGCTCATCTTTCATGTGCTATTTGCTTTTCTAGTTACTATGATCACGTACCTTACAAGACCCAGTTAAGGAAGGAAGGATATATTCTAGCTTACAGTTTTGAGGGGCTACATTTGTTCGGGGGTGGGGGGAAGGTGGGCTTGGCAGCAGGTGGGGAACGTGTGGCAGCAGGAGCAGGCTGATCACATTGCATCTGCAGTCAGGATGCTGACAGCGGAGTTCTTCCCCAACCCCACTGTCGAATTCATAGCAAAAATAGTGAAAAGTAGAAAAAGATTTATTCAATGTGACCTCACTGGGGAAAGGAACAAAGAGATCCAGTTGACAGCCCCCATAAGTCCATCTTCAGGGTCCTGAAGGGAGAGTAAAGTTTAAGTAAAGGTCCAGGGATATGCACCTCAAAGGAGTCTTGTGGTTACTCACTGACCCATCTTGTTTAGTTTTAAAAAATTTTATATTTTTATTTTATGTGTATGAGTGTATTGCCTGCATGTATGTAAGTACACCCATGTAGTGTAGTGTCCAGGGAGGTCAGAAGAAGGTGTCGGATCCCCTGGAACTGGAATTACAGATGGTTGTTAGCCATCATGGGGATGCTGAGAACTGAACCCAGGTCCTCTGCAAGAACAGCCAGTGCTCTTAACCAGTGAGCCATTTATTTCTCCAGTTTTGTTTTGTTTTTTAAAGTAGGATCTCATGTGTCCCTGGCAGGCCTTCAACTTGCCATAGTATAGAGGATGATCTTGAACTTGTGGTTCTTTCACCTCCACTTCCCAAGTGCTAGAATTACTCCTGTGATGTACCTGTGCTGCTTAGGCAAGAGGATTGAAAGTTCAAGTCAGACTGATTTACCCTGATGTACATAGTGAGTTTGAGGCTAGCCTGGGCTACATAGGAAGACCTTTTCTCAAAACAAGAACAAATGAAGAACAGGTTTTTCAATGATAAGGAGAAACTGGAACCTTTATGCCCTACTGGGGATCGTATAAAGTAGTTACAGGCATTATGGAAGACTTGATGGCAGTCCGTCCAGTAATTAAAATTGTCGTGGGATGTAGCAATTCCACCTGAGAACAGTTGCTGTGCTGCATAGCTCTAGTGTCAACTTGACACACCTGGGTAGAGGGAATCTCAGTTGGTGGATTGCCCCCATTGGACTGCCCTGTGGCCACGTCTGTGGGGTATTTTCTTGATTGTTGAGTGATAAGAGTAGGGCCCAGCCCACAATGGGTGGTGCCACCCTTGGGCAGGTGATCCTGTATTATATAAGAAAGCAGGTTGAGCGCCGGCCAGGAGACCAAGCCAGTTAAGCAGTGATCTCCATGGCCTATGCTTCAGCTCTTGTCTCTAGGTTTCTGCCCTGAGTTCCTACCTTGGGCTCCTTCATGATGAACTGTGACCCAGGATATGTAAGATAAAATAAACCCTTTCCTCCCCACTTTGGTATTGGTCAGAGTGTTTTGTCAAAGTGATTGAAGGCCAGCTAGAACAATCCCCAATTGAAAGCAGAGTCAGAGATCTTACAAACATGTGTTTATAGCAGCATTAGAAGTTCAACTCCATAAACAAATGGATAGACAAAATGTAAATACAATGAGCTATTAACACAACCTGCTAAGAGAAGGGCATTCTAACGTGGAACAGTTTGGATGAGCCAGGAGACTGTTGTGCTAAGCGAAATAGAACAATCACAAGGAGATAACGTATGATTCCCCTCACATGAGGTACTTAGATTAGTCATATTACTAGAACTAGAAAGCAGAATGGTGGTTACCAGTGTGGGAAAGTGGGTGCAGAAATGAATATTTTGGGTTTTGTTTTGTTAATGGGTACAGACTTTCAGTTTTGCAAGCTGAAAAGAGTTCTAGATAATCTGTCATGCAATGTGAATGTACTTAGCACCACTAGCCTGTATGCTTAAATTAATTAAGATGTTATGCTCTGGTTGTATTTTTCTTGGTGTGTGCACACATGCTTGTTGTGTGAGTGCTATGCCATGGTACACATGTGGAGGTCACAGGACAGCCTCGGGTGTTAGTCCTTGCCTCTTACCTTATTTGAGACAGGATTCTTGTTCGCTGCTGAGTATGCTGCTAGCTGACCTATGAGCTCTGCGGATTCTCTTGTCTCCCACTCCCATTTTGCCATAGGACCCTGGGATTACAGATGTGCGCCAGCACCACTGTGCCTGGCTTTTTTTGTTTGTTTGTTTGTTTGTTTTAGACAGAGTCTCTGTGTGTAGAACAGGCTGGCCTCAGACTTAAAAAGATCCTGCACCACTCTGCCCAGGTGCAGCCGACTTTATATGAATTCTGGATCTGAACTCAGATGGTCATGCTTGTGTGGCCATTGCTTTATCACTGGGCCATTTCCCTGGCCTTTGACTGCATCTTAAACTGTGTGCATGTGTGTGCCTGTGCATGTATGTGTGTGTGTTGCTTGTGTGTGTCAGAATATTAACACATGATTACTAGAACTACATAAGAAATAAGACATATTAGGATGTCATTTCTGGTTGAGAAAATGTAATTTTATGTGTATGAGTGTTTCGTCTGCATGGGTGTAAGTGCACTACATGCATGCCTGGTGCCCACAGGGACCAGAAGATGCGGGATTCCCTGGAACTGGAGTTACAGACCGGTGTTAACCACCATGTATGTGCTGGGAACTGTACTCAGGTCCTCTGGAAGAGCAGTAAGTGCTCTTAAACACTGAGCCATCTCTCCAGATTCAGAAAATGTAATTTTTTATTTGAAAAACAAAACTTCATTTTAAAAAATAAAAGCTATTTTTTTCAGGTTTCTCTTATGGGGGTAACTTTGAGGAGCAGAGAGCTAAAGATGACTACAGACAAGTTGCAGTTTTAAAAGTGAGGAAGGATCTAAGTCCTGTTTAGTTTTAGAGGCTGGAAGGAAGGAAAAGGGAGACCAGCTTTCTGATGGTAAGAGCCAAAAGCCACTTCCTTACACAGTCCCTACTCTGTCCCCACAGAGACTCACAGATGTAGCAACATCCAGTCCAGTCCATGATCGCTCGGCTGACCTGCAGGAACTGGAGCAGAACTCCTCAAAAGGGCTGTGTCCTGAAGGTACATTCTAGATTGATGCCTACTCTTTGCCTCCCCCCACCAATGTCTCCATGTTCTTCCTGTCTTCTGTTCGTTGCAGAATGACAAGCTGTGAGATACTTAGATTAGTCATATCAATAGAACTAGAAAGCAGAATGGTGGTTACCACTGTGGGGACGGGGGTGGAGAAATGAGATTTTTAGTTGTTGTTTTTTTTTTTTAATGGGTACAAACTTTCAATTTTGCAAGCTAAAGAGTTATAGATATACCTTTAATCCCAACACTCTAGAGGCAGAGGAAGATGGATTTCTGTGAATTCCAGGCTAGCCTGGACTACATAGCAAGTTCTAAGCCAGAATTACATAGTGAAAAGGTCATGAAGACTTGTCTCTATGTTTTCTGAGTTTAATAGGTTTTGCTCTCCAGGTATTTGATCTATTTTGAGTTAATGTAAGGGTCTAGCCTTTTAATTTTATTTATTTAAATTTATTTTATTTAATTTTTAATTTTATTTTATTAATTTTTATTTTATTCTTTATGTGTTTGTGTGTTTGTATGTGAATATGCATGTGGGCTTCAACCCAGGCCAGAAGAGGGCCTAGAAGAGCCCTGGAATTATAGACAGTTGTGAGCCACTGATGTGGGTGCTGGGAACAAACTTTGGCTTCTGTATGGGCAGCAAGTGCTTTTAAACCACTGAACCATCTCTCTAGTCTCCCATCCCCCCACCCCACCCCAGTTTATTTTATTTACATGTTGCTATCCAGTTTCTTTGGGTGGTTTTGGTGGTTTGTGAATTTGGGTTTTGTTTGTTTGTTTGTTTTTCTTTTTGTCTCTTCTGGGGATTGAACCCAAGGCCTTCCATACCAGCAGGTGTTTTACCATTGGGCCCATTGTTGTGTAGTCCTCTTCACTTATTTATGCCATCTAAATTCTGGGTGCACTGTGATCAGTTAACTTGTGTTCAAATTCTTTTCACTCATCTCAATTTTTCCTGGAAGCTTTGGTGGCCCCCTAGCCTGGTTCTGTTACTGGGATTATTAGGTTCAGAGCCTGTGCTCTGGCAACCCTAACAAGCCAGGCTCTACCACTATCTTTAATAATTAAGCATTGGCTTAATTAAGGGGGCTGGAGAGATGTCTTAGTGGTTAAGAGCACTGGCTGCTCTTTCAGAGGACCCAGGTTTGGTTCTCAGCACCCACATGGTGGCTAACAACCATTTGTAACTCCAGTTCCAGGGGGTCCAGTGCCCTCTTTTGACCTCTGTGGGCATTATCCAACACAAGTGCTCTTATGCACATGCAGGTAATACACTTATACACATATGCATAAAATAATAAACAAAATATATTTTTTTAATTAATCCAATTAAAAGAGCCAAATTAATACTGCAATTTAGAAAAAGGTGATTTATTCAATGTGATCATATTGAAAAGAGAGACAAAGAAGCCCAGTGAAACCCTCAAGTCCCATCTCAGGTTCTTGACATGAGGTTTATGTTTGAGTAGGGGACTAGAGTGATACATAGCTAAGCTCTCAGGTCAAGGTGTGATTCTGCCCATCCTTGACCCTTCATTGTCTTGGATCCATTCTGACCTGCAAGGTGATCTGCCAAGTCTACAAACCTCTTTCCTCACAAATTTCCCTCTCTGACTGGTCCCAGGCTTCAACCTTTTTCTTTCCCTGGGGAAATTCCAGGTTCTTGGAGTGGCGTCTCAATAGTTTGATAGCAAAAAGGAGAGATAGACACAAGGGTCTCTTTGGAATGCACTCATTCCTGTTATAGTTGCTGGCTGCTCCCTGAACCCGGAGAGCCACTGAAAAGATGCATTGCTCCTTCTTGGCCTTCTAAGAAGCCATGGCGTCAGCCTCCTTCCAGGAATGAACGGGGCACGCTACACCTGCAGGGTGGACCCAGCTCCCGTGGAGGTGGCCCTGCTGGCACTACCTCTCTGGAGATACCCCAGCTCAGCAGGGTAGTGTAAGCATAAGCAAAGGGCAGGCAGTCGTTCCCTCCACTCCTCACTGCACAGGCTGTGCCACTATGAACACTGTGTGCCACTCAGGTGGAGGACCAGCCTCTCCCAGCCCAGGTATGGATGCAGACCTAGGAGCACTGGGCGGTGGGGTAACAGGAAAGCAGATGGGCACCAAGCTGTTTTATCTTGAGTTGTTTCAGTATTCTACCTTTCTAGATATTTGTCCACCTAAAAATATTACATTTTTATGTGTATGAGTATTTAAATTTTTTTAAATTTATTTATTTTTGTTTTGTGTGTATGAGTGTATTGCCTGCGTGTGTGTAGGTGCACCCATGTTGTGCAGTGCCCACAGAGGATAGAAGAGGGCATCGAATCTCCTGGAACTGCAGTTATAGGTGCTGGGATTCAAACCTGGGTCTTCTGCAAGAACAGCTAGTATTCTTACTGCTCAGCTGTCTCTCCAGCCCTGTGTTTTTTTGTTTTTTTTTTTTAAGATTTCGTTTATTTGTCTTGTGTACATGAGTGTTTTGCCTGCATGTTTGTAAATGCACCATGTGCATGTCTGGTGCCTGGTGTGAAGGTCAAAGAACAACTTTCTTTTGGGAGTTGGTTTTCTCCTTCCCCCATATGGATCCTGGTGATGGAGTTCAGGCTCTCAGGCTTGGCAGCAAGTTCCTTTACCCAATGAGTCATCTTACCAGCCTGTGACCTTAGTGTATTTTGTTGTTGTTTGTTTTTGAGACAGGGTCTTGTATAGCCCAGGCTCTTCTCAAACTCTGTTTATAGCCAAAGATGACTTTGCATTCCTGCTTTTTCTGTCTTTATCCTGAGTACTGAGATCACAGGTGTGCACTGCCTCACCCAACAGAACTTTTTCTTTTGACTGTGTTACTGTGAACACTGAACTTGAATCTTGTGTCTTATACTGTGTTTTGATCAGCAGTACCGGTCCAAATATATAGCAGGTGTAGAACTAATGGTCTGACTAAGGCCAAGTAGAGTGGATTTCCCTGTTTGGAATCTACTGTTAGTGAGTACAGGATGTCTCAGGTCTTCTGCAGCTCTGGGAATCCTGATGTTTCCTTTACAAGCTTTCTCTCCCTCCCCAGGCCAGTACCTAAAGGAAAATGGAGATTGCAAACCATGTACAGATGGTATAGACTTCACTGACTATCCCAATGACTTGCCTTCATGCAGACCCTGCCGGAAATGTAAAATCGGTACAGAACCAAGGGGCCCTGGCCTGCAGGTGGGGTATGGGTAGGTGGGGTCATAGTTGATGTGGACTCAGAAACCTCAATTCCAGCCCAATTCGGTCTTCGTCCTACCTTTTCCCTGCCTGTCATTGATTCAATGAGATAAATTTTTTGTAAAACTGAGAAATTAGTAGATAATGTATGCTGTGTTTTAGGAAGTTATGGAGACCATTAGTCTCCCTACATACAGTGAGGGAGGAAGCTAATCTGCCCTGTAAAGGGCCAGACTAGTGCCCTCAGATGTGTTATGGGGCAGTTGCCTCTGCTTTCACCATCCATTGATTATAAACTCGGGACACTTAGGGTAGACAGTAAGCACCTAGTGCCAGCTGTGCAAGGACACTCCCTGGAGCCAGCTCCAAATGGCTAAACAAACGAATTAGGCTCTAGTGGAGAAAAGGACACTTGTCCCAGGGAATAGTACACTCCTGAGAGAGCACAGCATGTGAGAGCTGGGCCTTGAAGGACAGGTACAGGCTTCTAAGTGGCAAAGGGAGATCTCCAGCCAGGGGTCAGAGTTGGGGAGTAAGAGCCCTGCAGATTTGGAAGTAGGGTATAATTTCATTCTAGATCCAGAATGAATCTCAACTCTGCTAGGGATTTGGGACCCATTAGCAGATCTTGAGTGACCATAGACAACGGTCTGCTTTGAATTAGCCAAAGCCAGGAGTAGAAGTCACAGGTGTAAGTCAGGGTTTAACACCAGCCTAGAAGGGAAAAGAGCCACCCTAAGTGTCCGCTATGTCCCTGTGGCCAGCCTCCATCTGTGGGCGACATAATGTGTTCTGTCCTGACCCTCGGGTTCCATCACCTTTTTCTTAGACTGCCTTCTCTTCTGGTGAGAACGGAGGCCTTTCCTTCAGAACTTTCCACAGAAACTCCAAAACACATTCATCGCTCCCATCTTGAGCCTGCGAAAGTGTTTAGATCTTAGGTTTTAGTTTCTTTTGCTGCTGCTGTGATAAAACACTCAGAGAAAAACAGCTTAAGGGAGAAAGGATTTCTTCTGGCCCACAGTTCAAGGCAGGGAAGTCAAGGCGGCAGGAACTTGAAGCAGCTAGTCATATCGCATTCCCAGAGAGTGGTGAATGCTCTGCACGCTTTCTCCTCCTTGTAAAGTTTGGGATCCTAGTCCAGGGAAAGGTACCTCCCACAGTATGTGAGTCTTACTACATCAGTTAACCTAATCCAGATAATCCCCCCACAGGCCTGTCTGTCAGAGGATTCTGGATCTCAGCAAGTGGGCAGTTGAGACTGACCATCATAATCAGTAACATAAGACAAAGAGTGCCTGGGTGGGATTGGGCTGGGTTCCCAGCCGGTTCTGGGCCAGGCTGTCTTGCTGTGGGCTCCTGGCAGGTGTGAGCTCTTTCCATCTCCACTTCTCAAGCTCCTCTCTCCTCTTCATCAGAGCCAGGCTTTTGAGAGGTCATCCAAAGGTACTTCTCTTTCCAGAAGCTCAAAGATCATCCCCTTGCACCTGACCTTGTGGTCTAAAAGACGCACTTCCCCCCCAATTCGATGCATCAAGTTATAAATTGTGTCCCTTTTCTGTGGCTCCAAGTGCTTGTAGCAGCAGAGGGGAGCCATCCTCTGTGTGCCTAGATGTTACTGTAGAAACTGGCCCTTGGAATTACTTCCTAAGTCCAGTTGAGTTTAAGGGGAAGGGGACTGTCGTGAAGAAGTGTGTCATGGTAACCTGGAAAACTCCTCCCAAACCCTTCTGTGTCTCCAGATGAAGATCAGAAAAGCCGGTGCACCCCAACCACAGACACTGAGTGTCAGTGCAAGCAAGGCACCTTCAGAGAAAAAGATGACACTGAGCACTGCCAGAAATGCACTGTGTAAGACCTAGGGACGGTAACTCCTACCAGCCCAGGGAAGCCCGGAAGACCCAAGCCTCCCTGTACCCTTTTCTTTCCCCCACAGGGCAGTCCTGTGCCCTTGGTGCCTTCTGAGCTTGCAGTGGCCCCTTCGGGTCCATCTGCACGTCTCTCCTTACCCTTGTCCCCCACTGTCAGCAACCCCTTTCCAGCCTTTGCCACTCATTCTTAGTGCTGTAGCCGGGTTTCCTGTCCACTGTTGACAGGAAAGGTACCGTAGGGCCTGTGATACTTCGAGATTCCCAGGACGTGTTTTAATTCCTTTTGGAAAGATAGGGATGACTAGCATGCAGCTTGCTTTATATTCATTTATATGCCACTTCAGCGGTAAGTTTGAATTCTTATGCAGGCAGAGGCCTGTGAAGACAAAAACTTTTTCCTGGGAAACTATGAAAAGCATAATAAGGCTGTGTGTATGACTTCTTCAAGTTCTTAGACCTGAACCAACTCAGCCAGCCCCACCCCAGGACCCCATACCCCCAGTAGGACATGTCTTGGCCCTCTGATTCAAGGTGAATAGTTAATTTACTCTTCCCTGACTGCCTGGGGTTTACTATGATTGGTAACGAGGTCTGTTTATTAAAGGGCTCAGAGTTGACCACAGGAGTGTCCATGCTTCCCCTTCCTAACTTGGGGGTCGCCCTATACCCCAGGACAAGTAAGCACACACCCTATAGAAAGGGCCAGAAAATGCAGCTGCACCTACAGAGGGGTCCCCAAGGGAAGCACTGTGTGTGTCCAGATATAGGGACAGGTTTGGGGTGTGGGAACCCAGCATACATGATGCGCCTTTCCTTCCCCATACTGACTGCTCCACAGGGGTGTAGGGCAAGGAGCATGGCTCTCTTTTCATCACATCTGCTCAGCCTCCATCTCATCATTTCTGCCCCATGTGTACCCAGCTGTACCAACAGGGAGATTGAAAAGAGTCCCTGTAGCCCACTGAGTGACCGGACGTGTGTCCCCAGTGAATCCTATACCAACATCACTGGAAAGCCTGTGAACACCACCCTGGAGACTTGCACATTTCAGCTTATCTTAGGCTTCATAGTGATCCCAGTCATAGCTGTGGTTATATTTTGGATTGTTTGGAAGACTCGAGCATGGAATATAATTGAGTGTGTGAAGAGCACAAGTCTTGGTGAGTACTGACTGAGGGTGGGTGTGCTGGGCACACTCTCTGCATCTTCCTAGCCTGATCTCGCCCTTCAGAAATGCCCTCCCTGGGTTCCGATCTCAGTGTCCTCAAAGCCTGGACTCCCTCTTGTTCCTGTGATTGACACACGATATCCTACTTCCAGGAATCCCAGAATCTCACCAGTCCCTCCCTGAGACTGATGGGCCTCGCCTCTCTTAGTCGTTTGGGAGAATGGGACATAGTCAGGAGAGGGAAGCATCACCTGAGGGGGACAAAGGGCAGGGCAGGAGGTGGTCAGGGACAGAGCCAGGCAGAGCTTCTCTGTGTTTATTTTCACTCAGTTTCTCCCTGACCGTCCCCAGTCAGAGGGTGCTCCAAGGGGTAATGACCCCACCTGAGGGCCTTTGCAGGTCTCCCTGTCCAGTGTTGGAGCCTCCAACTCACTCTGCTTAGATAAGGAGGGACTGATGAGCTCCTTTTTCACTTGCTTAGGGGACTGCCTTCTCTTCCAGGCTGTCGGCGACCACACTCTGAATGTGTGAACTCCCGGAGATCGTCTACCATGAACTCACAGACATCCAGCTCAACATCTGGCTCCCACAACAGCACAGTCAGCCCTGCAGTAGAGGCTCCAGAGGTTGTACCTATGCACAGAAGTAGGGCTTTTGAGAGGCTGCATGGCCCAGGGAGGAGGGTCCATCATCCCCACTGTACTGAGTTGCTGCTCTGGCTCCCTAAAGTAGATTGGGGCTCAGGGCTCACTCAAAATGGCCATTTTAGTCTGCTGTGGTGGGCAACACCTTTAATCTCAGCACTCAGGAGAGGCAGGTGTATCTCTGTGAGATCAAGGTGAGCCTGGTCTACATAGTGAGTTCCAGGCCAGCTGGCACTACAGGGAGACCCTGTCTCAAAAAGAACCCCCCCTCAAAAAAAAAGGCCCCTAGATTATGTTGCAATCTTATCCTTTCTGCCATGCCTTGTGAGTTGGGTCAGGTGGGGGTAGTGACCTCCCCTTGACACAGCACAAGGGTCGTAGTAACATCATGGAGTGTGAGCTTTACCCCATTGAGAGGAGTGGGCCCCATTCCTCAGTGGGCTCTTTGCCTTCCCAAGGTTATTTCCAGGCAGCCATGTCCCCCAGGAGAACCTGAGGTTCAGGACAGTGATCACACTGTCAGAAGCCTCTGTCTGAGTGGAAAGTGGTAGAGAAGAGCTGGTGACAGGTTTCCCTGGAGGCAGTGCTGGTCTGTAGACAAAGTGGCAGTTCTTGTCAGACCTTCTGGCTCGGGGCAAGTAGAGACAAAGCTGCACATGGTCCAGGTGTGACTGGGCCACTCTGTGGAACGTGCTGAGTCTCTTGTCCCATTCTGGCTGTGTCCTCAGCCTGAACCAGTGCAGGTTGTGAAGAAGGGCCGAGTTCTCAGGTTTCCTTTCTGTCTGCTGTGGTCCTCACATACACCAGGCAAGCATTCTACCACTGAGCTTTGTAGTCATTAGTCTTTTGTTAATTTTATTTGAGACAGTGTCTCACTGTCACCCAGGCTGAGCTTGAGCTTGCTGTGCAGCTCAGGCAGGCTTCACACTGCCAATCCTCCTGCCTTAGTGTCCAGAGCAACTGAGTTAGTTTTCTACTTTCCAGTTTTACAGTGCTAGTTTTTCACTTCTCTGCCACCTGTTGAGTTTTCTGATCACGTATAGGAAGGAGCCCCCAAAGTAGAATTTGCTAGTCAGAGTGTAGAAGTGTTTACACTGTTCATTGTGTGTAGACAGTCACACATGTACAGTCACACGTAACTAACATTCACACATGTAGAGTCACACACTGCTCAAAGTCACACATGTACAGCCACACAATCACACACAGCTCACAGTCACATGTGTACAGTGACATAGTCAGACACACAGCTTAAACATTCACACGTGTGCAGTAACAGTCATACACACAGCTTACACATGTATAGCCATAACACAGCTTATACAGTCACATATGTACAGTCACACAGCTCACGTAGTCACACATGTGCAGTCACATAGTCACACAAACATCTCAGTCACAGGTGTATAATTACACAGCTAGTCATACATATACAGTCACACAGCTCACAGTTACATGTACAGTCACAGCTCGCACATGTACGGTTATACAGTCACACATATAGTCACAGTTCATATAGTCACACATGTACAGTCAGTCTCATACACAACTCAGACATGTACAGTCACACATGTACAGTGACATAGCTCACACGGTCAAACACAGCTCAGTCACATGTACATATTCACACAGTTACATATATACAAAGTCATACACCTGGTTCACTCATACATGTACAGTCACACAGCTCACACAGTCATCATACATGTAGAGTCACATAGTCATACTGGCACAGCCACACATCTCACAGTCACACATACAGCTCATACATGGTCATACATGTACAGTTACCACATGTACAGTTGTACAGCCACACAGTCATACACACAGCTCACAATCACACAGCTCACATATTCATAGATGTAGTCACACACAGTCACATGTACAGCCACATACCTCATAGTTCACACAGTCACATACACAGCACATAGTCACACAGCTCACACAGTCACTTGCACAGTCACACAGCTCACACACACTTGTACAGTGACATAGTCACACACACAGCTCACACAGTCACACACACTCCTGTTCTTCATTTATATCAGTTCACGTATTTAGATCTGGCGTTGAGCACTTCTTGGTTTTGCTTTAAGAAAACACCAACTGTCCTATACACACATGGTTTGTTTTAAACATCTTTACATATGGAGTCTCAATGGGAGCTTTGTAAGAAAAATTAGCCCCTCCTGTATATGTTTTCTCTCACGTGGATGATAGACTTTTGTTTGCTTGTGCACATACACGTTCATGTGTTCACATGTCACCATGAATATATATGTGCATACATGTGTATATGCATGGATGTGGAGGCCACAGAGGTCAGTGTCACATGTCTCTTCTTTATTTGCTTCTCCACTCTATTATTTTCTGAGGTGGATCTCACTGAGTCTGGAGCTTACTGACTGGGTAGACTGGCTGGCCAGCAAGTTCCAGGGATCTCCCTGTCCCCACCTCCCCAGAGCTCAGATTATAGGCACATGCCACCATGGCCAGCTTTCTATGTAGGTGCTGGGTGGCAAGCTCTTTATTGACTGAGCCATCTCCCAACCTCAGATTCCTAAGTTCTTGTCCTTTCATGCTCTGATATTTTCATGAAGTGGGGTTTCATTTTTGACTAGTGAAATCAGATATGTAACCTTTTTGGTTGCTCACAAGCTTCAGAAAGACCTCTCCCCAGTGTAAGATGAACCTCTCTAATTTGAGGGTGGGGTTCCCCTCAATGATTTTATTTTTACATATTTCTGTCATCTAAATGGAGCTTATTTTGTGACCCAATATTGTTCCAAGTCATTGTGTGTTTTTTTCAGTTCCATCTAAATATAAAGTCCCCCATGTCCCTCTGCACTGGGTCCGTCCTTAATCTCAAGTCAAATGTTCATACTGACGGTGTCTTCCTTCCACCTGGACTAGTTCTGTTTCATTTTTGCAGCTATACTCAGTTTTTGCATAACAATGAGAAACTGGTCACATTATATCCCCGTTAGCCAAACATGACAATAGGTGCATGCTTAGTGCTCAGCTCTCTCTCCTGTTCATTTAGTCCAGGCCCAGCCCATGAAATGATGCTGCCCACATTCAGAGGGATCTTTCCACCTCAGTTAACCCAATTAAGAGAATCCCTCACGGTCATCCCCACAGGGCAACCTGATCTAGGCATTGCCCCATTAAGATTTGTCCCAGGTGATTTGAGATTCTGTCAAGTTGACAAAACTGTCCATCACAACTAACTTTTAATGTCATTTACTGGTTTATTTCTGCTTCATTTTTTAATTAATCTAAAGTTATATTCATCTCTATTATTTAAACTGTTTTTTTTTTTTTAAGTGTATGGACATCTAAAACAATGACTATTTTTCCTACTCCACTGCAAGAATCCTACTTTCTGTTTTTGTTTTTCCTTTTTCTGTGTAGCTGGAATTGTCAGAAGGGTTTTCAGCAATGACTAGAGGATGGGGTGGAGCTTGGTGGTAGAATGCTTGAATTGTAGGTGGGAGGTTCTGGGCTTGATCCGTACCAGAGAATACAAAACAAAGCAAAACCAGTGGTGAGAGAAAACAGGCATTTTGGTCTTAATTGGATTTGTTGGGAGGGTTTTTAATATGTTACCACCATGACCTTGGCTATTTTAAATAGAATTTTTTTCTATGCCTTCTGTTCCAAGCTGTTTTTAAAAGCCAAATTTAGGGAATGGAATCTGACTTAGTGGTTGTTTTCAGAAGCAGAGTGCTTACTTCCAGAGGACCCAAGTTCAGTTCCCAGCACCCACATCTTACAACTCACAGCCCTATAATTCTAGCTCCAGGGAATCTGATGCCCTCCTTGAATTGTTTAAACAAGGCTATTAGGAAACATCCATGTAACTCCTAGGGCTTCCTGTCCCTTAGGATGCTCCTTGGGACCGTCCCCCCCCACACACATAGTATACCCTTAGACGCAGACACATATACATAAATTAAAATTTTTCTTTTATTTTTTTTATTTTTATTTTTTTGAGACAGGGTCTCCCTATAGCCCCAGCTGGCCTAGCACTTGGTATGTAGATGAAGCTGGTCTCAATCTCATAGAAATTCATCTGCCTCTACCTCTCAGTACTGGAATTAAAGGTGTGCTCCACCATACCTGGCTTGAGATGTTGTTATTGATCAAAACACCTTTACATTATTGAAAAAAATCTTTAAAAAATACTTTTTTTAATGTGTATGAGTGTACTGCCTACATATATGTAAGTATACTTGTGTCCTGCGATGCCTGAGGTGGTTAGAAGACAGTGTGGAGAGTAGAATTCCCCTGGAACTGGAGTTACAGATGGTTGTTAACTGCCATGTGGGTGTCGGAAATTGAACCCAGGTCTTCCGCAAGAGTGGACAGTGCTCTTAACTGCTGAGCCCTCTCTCTGGCCCTGAAATAAATCTTGACTTTGGATTTTGCATAGCTCTTTCCTCTGCAGTTGGCCAACTGTGGGGGTGGGCAGAAGCTCTGAGGAAGGGTTATACAAGGGTGCACTTGCAGCACAACACTTCAGGTGAACATTTACTACCTGTTACTTATGCCACAGCAGACCACCAGCAGTAGACAGCCTTCAAGCTACTAAGGCAGGAAGTTTATCTGTGTCTTGATAGATACTTTAGAGGGGAAGTACCTTGACCCAGGTATGGTTGTCAAGATCTGGCCTAGATCTGAGATCTTCTGACGCTGACCAGGGCATCTTCACGTTTGTTATAGGGATCTGCTGAAGCTGAGAGTTCTCCAACAGGAGGAGAGTTCCAAGAAATCGAAATGACCCTAATCAGAGTGAGTGTTTTGTCTGGGGCAATGAAACAGAAGCCCAGGGACAAGGAAGAGTGCCCTAAGTGTCCCTCTGGCTTACAGGATTCCATCTGGACAGCTAATGGGCCCAGAGCAGCCTCTGCTGTTGTCACTGGACTTGGGGAACCATAAATCTTTTCTCTTCAGTCTCCACTGGATCTTCCCCAGCCCTTCCTCTTGCCACACTTCCTGCCTTTCTACTCTCCCACCTTGAAGGTCAGCCTCCCCAAGCCCCTCTGTCATAGCACCCACCGGAGCTCCTGACATTTGGTCAGGCGTGGTTTGATGAACTGTATTATAAACGACAAATCAGGTTTCAGAGACTTATACAAGACAGCTAGAAACCATCTCATGGGTAATTTTTAAACGCTGACTTCATAAGATACTTTTCATAATACGTTGAATTGAGGCCACTTGCTGTTTTTAACTGTTTTACATGGGTGCTGGGGATCTGAACTCAAGTCCTCGTGTTTATACAGCAAGCACATTAGTGGCTGAACCATCTCCCCAGCCCAGCCCTGAACTTCTGATCCTCCTGTTTCCATCTCTGAGTACTGGCATTGCAGATATGCACCACCCAGAGCCATCTCTTCAGCTCCCACACTCGGGTGTTATGTGATGCTTGGGATTGAAGTGAACCCAGTATTGTGTTCGGAGAGCATTTTATCAGCTGAGCCGTACATCTCCAGCCCTCCTTGAACTTTTCAAAGGAGGCTGTTAGGGAACATCCACGTAACTCCTGGGGCTCCCTGGCCTGATGTTTCTCAAGATGGAGGGTGACGTTCGTCTTGGTCTTGTCACGTTTACTCCGTTGCCGTCTGTCCAGTTACCTTTACTTAGCTGCAGGTTCCTGAGTCCTTTTGTGCTATGTAGTGGCAGTGACATAGAGCAGCCATGAGGGAGGCCCGCTGGGTATCTCTGCCTCTGCTCTGCAGATAGGCTGCTCTGGACTCCACTCACAGAGTGCAGTCAAAAGCATCCCTCCCCAGTGCACCCACTCCCTGTGCCTATCTATGGCCCATGCCACACAATGCCTGCTTCTTTTCCCAGGACATCCATGAACCTTCTCCCACTGAGCAAGCAGCCTTCCTGCAGAGCAGAATTCCTGATTGACTTTGACTTGGGTGCAGGTAAGTAAGGCTCCAGCAGCATGCACACAGAGGGAGCCTTTGGGTAGGTCCCACCCCCAGTTTCTAGACCGGATTTAGGATCCTTCACCCTTTGTGAAGTCCTTCCAGCTCACCTGTTCCCATGTTTCTGCCACCTAGCCCCGAGGCTGATCTTCACTTACTGTCAGCCCTTGAACAACTAAGACAACCTTATGCGACAGATGGAAGAAACGTGCCTGGGACACGATCAAGGACTATGAAATGAGTTGGGAAGTCCATTTATCAAGAAGATGCAGTGGCTTCTGCAGCACATGGAAGTGAATTTTATTTTATCTTTTCTTTTGTTGTATAGTGTTGTATTGTTTTAAATTTACTTGTACTTTATTAGTGTTTTAAATTTACTTGTGCTTTATAAGTTATGTATGTGTACCACATGAGTGCAATGCCCTGAAAGAGACATAGAACTGGAGTTAAAGATGCTCATCAGTGCATCTCTGGAGTTTCCCGGACCTTACCCTCCCTCCTGGAGGGAGTGTTTCAGTCTGTGAAAGTTGTCGCACAGCAAGCTGGCCGCTTCCACACAGCGTCCCCAGTCAGTTTCGTTGGATATTTGCAGACCCCGGTTTGATGTTACCTTTCCTTTGTTCTCAGTCAGGCTGAGCCAGTTGTCTCTGGATGCTGTGAGCGCCAAATGTGGTGTTTTGTTCTCTGTCTGCTGCTTTTCTCTATCTGCTACTCTCTACTTCTACATCCATTTTTCATATACTTAATAACACTAGAGAAGTGGAGAGCCCAGTAGCTGCTGAGTCCAAGAGACTGGCGGCCTCGGCAGTCCTAATCTGAAGGCCTAGGGAAATGATTCCTGGAGACTACTGGTCTTAGTCCATGTTGGAAAGCTGCGGAAGCTGGAAGCTGGGTTCCAAGATAACTGAGGCATGACAGCAGCAAGCGTGGCAGCAGCAAGATGCACAGGCAGGCAAAACTAAAGCTTCCCCCAGACCTCCTCTTGTTGGCTGCGGCCAGGTACTGCCCACCCTACAGGACAGTCTTCTCCCCTCAGTTAATCTTCCTGGAAACACTCTCAGGCCTGCCCAGAGATACATCTCTTAGTTGATTCCAGATCCAATCAACTTGATAAATAAGATTATCATGGATAGAAAGCAGAACAAGTAACCCCGCCCATGCACATACACAAATACAATCCTAAAATTTAGGTTGAGAGTTGCCTAGAATAGGAAAGCACACTCCTGGGTGTGTCTATAAGGACATTTCCAGAGAGGGTGCAAATAGGACAGCCGCAGAGAAAGACTTGCGTAGACTGGGTGCACCATCCCATAGGCTAGGGCATGGATGCAATAAAAGGGAAGAAGAGGCCAGTAGGGATGCAAGTTCCAGTACTCCCACATGACTCTGTCTATTGCTGCTGCCATCACCACTGAACAACAGTCTCCAGCCTCTTCAGCCTTTCGGTGGGGACTCAACACCAGTGACTCTGTAGTGAGCTCTTAGATCTTCCGTCTTGATTTGTTTATACTTTGAGGCTTCCAGTTCTTGGCTGTCTGGCTCTAGTTATGTAAGCCAGACATAACTAATCTCCTAAGTCCCATCTTATAATTACATAGACTGTGTTAGTTCTGGTCACCTAGAGACCCTCGTATAATAGTCCTATTGGACCTCCATCCCTCATCTATGACCAGAGTGAGTAGGTGGAAGTGGAGTTAGACTAGAGGTGCCAAATAAGTTCATGTGTCAGCTCTGATGCATGCTAGTGAACTGAGTCCTAGCAGAGACTGAAGGAGAGGGAGTCAAGGGTCTGTCCCTAGTCTGTCATGGTCTCAGGGATGCTGCTTATGAATGTGAAATCTTAGCTAATTTGTGACTTCTCAGTTGTGAGTCTAAGCCGTGAGCCACATTGTAAGATACAGAAATCCATATTTGAGTATTAGAGCCCTCTGCAAGCACCTGACTTTTGTGTATAAAGACTGAACAATGACATGCCAATTCTTTGGGGTTTTTTGGCTTTGCATCAGGGTCTTGGCAGTATTATCTCAGGCTGTCCTCAAACTCACAAGCCTCCTACCTCAGCCTTTTCAGTGCTAGGATTATAGGCATGCACCACCATACCCAGATCCAGAAATACCATTTCTTACATACTGTGACTGGAAAGCTGGCACATTTTTATCCTGTGTAGTCTCCTCTTTTTATTTTTTCAGTTTTGTCTTTTTGAGAGAGGGTTCTACTTGTAGCCCCAGCTGCCCTTGAACTTGCTATGTAGACCAGACTGGCCTTGAACTCACAGAGATCCACCTGCCTCTACCTCCAGAGTGCTAGGATTTAAAGGCCTATGCCACGATGTCTGGCTTATTTATTATTTTTATTTAACGTGTATGAGTGTATTGTTTATAGGTGTGTAAGTGCAATCCCTGCAGAGGTCAGAGGAGGGCATCGGATCCTCTGGAACTGAAGTTACAGATGAGCTTAGCTGCCATGTGGGTGCTGGGAATCAAACCCAGGTTCTCTGCAAGAGCAGTTAGTGCTCTTAACCACTGAGCCATCTCTCCAGCCACCCCCCATCCCTCAGGCCTTTTCATGACTCAGAAATGTGTTGGTAACATCAAACAATACAAGAAACGCTGTTAGATACAAAATACTCATGTATTATGAATTCATGACCAAATTAAATATGAAACCTTATATAAAAAGAGGTGTGGTTTTTTGTTTTGTTTTTTTGCCCCCATCCTCTGAAACACTGCGTGACACAAGTCTGGGGGAGGCTGCTCCTGTGTGACCGCTCCCTCCCAGCTGGCTTTTAGACAGCAGGCTTTCCCTGTACTGGGGTCTCCTGCTTCTGCCTCTCTGGAATCCAGAGCACCCATGTTCTGGGGACTGGATTTGTACCTCCTCTCTGTCTCCTGGCTCACTCACAACCTCCCAGGGCAGTTCTTCTGGGCTATAGGGCTCCACATGGTGCAGACTGGCTGACAGAGATGTGGGAGTGGGTGGTGGGTCCCTGAGAGGTGAGCTGGCCAGGGTGCATGGGGGGGTTTTGTTCCACGACTGCTGTCCTTGGGCTTCCTCCGACTCTAGTTGACCTTTACTTTCTCCCCCCACTGGTCCTTCTGACCTCATCACTGGGCCCAGGTTGCTCAACCCTGCCATCATCTGGGAGACCCAGTTCCTCTGCCCCTTGCTCTTTAGGATTGAGTGCATCCTCTCAGCTACTGGTCACAGGAGGTGTACCCCAAAGTGTGTCCTCCAGGAAAGGTGTGAACAGCTGCCTTCCCATGCCAGAAGCTTCCTGAACTCGGCTGCAGGGAGCCTGACCAGCCAGTAGAGGGCAGAACACACCTTGCTTCCCAGGTAGCCCCTCTAGAGAACTTTCGAGGATCAGGCTCACATAAGAGAAAGGGTCGGGTCACCCTCCCGGGAGTCCTGCTGCTGCCTGTTCCTCCCAACAAGGTCGAACTCAGAACTCTAGGTCTTGGGCATTTGCTTCAGGGTTCACACTATCCCAGACCTGACCAATTCATCCAGGGCCCTGGAGCCTAGCCAGCACTTCCTACCTAAGCATCTTCTCAGGGGAGGGGACTCCTGAGCTCTCATGACTGCCCTGTGGGACTTTCACAATTAGAAAGGGGTGAATATGGGTTAGGGTTAGGAGTGGGGGGAGAGCTGAGGCCTTTGTGCTCTGGGGTCCTGGAGCTGTGCTCATCTTCCCTTCTCTTCTCTGCACTGACCTTGCTCTTGCTCCCGCTTAGTTCTTTTCCTTCCCCTCAACCAGCATAGGCTGGGTTCTGAGTTCCATGACCTCTCATTTCAGGAGTTACCTGGTCTCCACTTGTGTCCTCTTTCCTGACATTTGACTCCTAAGCCCTTCCCCACAAAGCACTCCACGTGAATCCTGTGGGGTCACCCTTGGAAGAGGAGGTCAGTGTGCATCAAGATGGAAAATGCACAGTGCTACTTGAACTCCGAAGCCAAAGCTTTCCCCCCAACCCTGCAACCTGTCTCTAGGCAGACTCAGGCCAGGGCATCCTTTGCCAAAGGCCACAAGTCCCTTGCTGAAAGGCATCAGAGAGGATGGTATAATGGACCCTTCGTATCCACACTGTGGCAGCCTCTGATTGGCTTTATGGGAATGCTCTACAGGGTCTGTTTTCGGACCTTCATTCTTTGGGGTAGGGGCATAGAGGACAGAGTGGTCTCGGTGGTGACAATATTGAGTTTGGTTTTCATTTGCTAATTGTTGGGGTGTTTTTGCTGGTTTTGCCCCACCCCATAAAAAGCACTGCTACCCAGAGGCAGGGGAAGAGCGCAGAGCCCACCCTTCCTCCTCCCACACCCCAACCCCTCCCTTTCTTTCCGAGTGTCGGTGTGAGGAGTTCAGGAGTGGTGAGGGAGAAGTTTCTTACCGCACCAAGAGGCACTGCCTCCCGGCCTGCAGCACCAAACAAGCTACTGCCCACCTCCAGGCCTGTGCTGTCCGCAGCCCTGGAAGGATGCTGGCAGGACAGTCTACCCCGCGCTCCCACTAGCAGCCACACCTCCTGGTGCAGAAACCTTGATATGGGCTCTGAAGACTTCATTTCTACCCTGACTTCTCTAGTGAGGATTTCAGTAAGCCCACGGGGCAACGCCCACAAAATACTTGCAACCCTCAAGTCTGTTGGTGGAAAAACATGACCAGCAGAGACAAGACCTTTGCTGCTGTGGGAGAGGGGGCTACCTCCCCAGCCAAAGCAGAGATCAAGACACACAGATAAGTCCACGTGCAAGGAGGCTTTCCCCCATTGACTCAAAGGGTCCTCAAGTCCAGAAAGAAAGCGCTCCGAGCTCTTTCCTGCTTCCCACCTCTGGGCATGTGTCTCCTGCCCTGTCTGGAATTGTTGGTGGACCCCATTCTGATCTGGAGGGCCTGGCTCCTCTTGGGCTGAGCCACCTTAGCTGGTGAGAACAGCTCCACCTTAGGGTCCTGGTTAGGTGAGCTCCCTCATCCCCTGGCGGGTGGAGGGGGTGATGCAGAAGAGCGGAAGGACAAAGGGCTAATGGGAACAGCAGCAGGGTCAGAAGAGGATGGCAGCATCTCAGACCACAGCCGAGGAGGAAGATGGGGACGCTGAGCCTGCTGCAGAGGAGGACGGCGAGGAGGGGCTGTTCCAGAACAACCACCTCCGCTTAGGCTGCCTCCGGAGGTGGAGATAATCCTCCTTCTCCCGCTCCTTCCGGGCCCGCTGATAGTGATCCTCTTCTTTCAGGTACCAGACTGGTGGCCACCGGTGTTTCTCAAAGTACTCCTGGTTTTCTGAACAGAAGGTGGGGGTCGGGGCTGAGTAATGAGGAGCATAGGCCCGGAGGCACCCCCCGGTCAGCACCAAGCCCACCTTGCCCATGGTCCAGGTTGCTTAGCTCCAGCTTCCACAAGTGGCAGGGGGTGGCCCGGATACTCACCTGGGGACATGGCCTTCATGTCTCGGGGGAACTTGCGGCACACGTTGTTGTAGTTGGTGCAGATGTGGTGGAGACACCAGTCGGCCAGCTGGTATGCACAGTGGAACTGTGGATTGAACAGACACGATCTGTACTGGAGCAGGAATCTGCATAGGTGTTTGTCTACTGTGGCCTGAGCAGCAGCACTGGGCAGTGTAGGCAAATGACCTGCAGTCGTAAGGGGCTCACCTCAAAATCAAGCCCACCCAGGACTGAGGAAGATGATGTTTGATGTAGGTACCTGGGCCCAACTGCCAACCAAACTGTTCCCCCAGCATCCTCCTCTACTGATATCCACGCACCCCTCCCCGCCAGCCAGGGCTTCCTCCTGCATCTGCCGGCCTCAGCTCTTACCCACCTGGTTCCCTTCTCCTCTCATCAGCAGCCAAAGCAGTTCGCAATAAGATGTGGACAACTAGGCTTAGAAAAACCTGGCACTAGCCCCACTCAGACTGAGTTCCGGGCCCTGTGACTTGTTTGGTCATAAAGATGCCAGTAGTTAATTTCAAAGCAGAGGGAGAGTCCTCAGTGTCCCCTAGAAGACCTCAGCCTTAGCCTAGGATCCTTCTGCTGACCTGTAGGTGGCCTACAGTCTCAGTCCCTTCCTCCCCGGCCAGCTCTTCTTGCAGAAGTCCAGAAGTGTTCTAGCTGTTTCCTGATATGTAGGAGGAGATAAGTTTCACCCAGCTGGGCAGCCAAGACTACCACAGCAAGTTCCCTTCCTACCTCTCAGGCAGACAGTGGTCAATTCTTTCCCCTGCCATGATACCTGCGCCAATTCCAGGAACACAAGGACGTCCCCATCGATGTCCACCATCATCTGAGTTGCTTCCATCAGCCCGGTCACTGTGTACTGCTCTGTGACATACACAGCCAACAGTCAGCTAGAGCATCATCAAAGGACCTGCACTGCTTATGCAGTGCAGCGGGGGATTGCTGCAGAGAGGGATCCAGACAGATCAGGCCAGGGACAAGTCCCAATAGGCCAGAAAGACCACAGGAGACTTAAGAGTGTTCCCACTGGTGGTGTGCAGGGGAGGGGGGGCTCAGGGATGAGGGCAAGACCTCAGTGGGGTGAGAATAGGAGATGAAAAGGAATGCTAAGCTTACTAAGAGGATTATTTTCAAATTACAGGGGTCCCACCCTATAAACTATACAGAGGGCCACAGTCCCCAACACAATTAGCCACTGATGCTTGTTGAAAATGAAAATAGCCTGAGAGCTATGATCTAAAACTGTGGGTTAACCTACTTATTGATATTAATTCAAAATTTACTAACAAGCTGTGTGTTAATCTTAAACTTTATTTATTCATTTATTTTTTGTTTTTTTTGAGACAGGGTCTCCCTGTATCCCCAGCTGGCCTAGAACTTACTACATAGACCAAACTGGCCTTGAACTCAGAGATCCTCCTGCCTCTGCCTCCTGGGTGCTGGGATTAAAAGCATTTAATCTTAAATTTTACATTAAAATATTTATATGGAGGAAGTAAATACCTTTGGTCCTGCTTTTTAATTAAAAGTATCAGAATGAACTCACAAAGTATTTTATCCTTAAAAGGATGAATACATTTTCCAGCTTCACCCGCAGAAAAGACCTGGAAATGGTAACCATTCCAAGAGCAGTGAGCATTTGTAGGGTCCATGTCCACTGCCAACCACCAAAAACCAGGACTTCTAGTATGTAAAGGCCCTAGGTTCAGCACCACAAAGAAGTCAGGCTTGGAGAAATGGCTGATTCCAGGTCTGAGGTATGATGGAGCTGAGAGAGCTCTTCGTTCCAAATAGCAAGGAAGACTCTGGAGTGAACAGGAAGAGACTCTGGCTAAAGGTACAGTATTTGAGCTTCAATGGGATAAATGCCCCAGGGATGGTGATGCACACCTACAATTCTAGCATCTGGAAGGCTGAAGCAGGAGGATCAGGAGTTCAAGCCCAGCCTCCGCTATATAGCCAGTTCAAGCCTAGCTCAGGCTACTTGAGACTTATCTCAAAAACAAAAACAACTAAAACAAACAAACAAACAAAAAGACAAATGCAATTAACTTAAACCAATCAAATATGTTCAGACCTAAGAGTTCATGACAATACTTTAAACACATACACAAACTAATTGGTCACCCTCAGGGATGAAATGAAAGAAATGTATCTCAAAATATCGGTAAATGAAAGGGGATAAAAACAAGCATTCACTGTTCTCCCTATAAGAACTGCATCAGGTAACCAAACAGTAGGGGATGGAAGTTTCTCTCTTTGGAGAAGTCTTCCAACAGATACATGAGGAGGAGATGGCTGAGCTGAGATGTTGTCATTTAGCAGCATCCAATCAGCTGAGGGATCCAGGCAGTGATACTCAATTGATGTTAGTATCAAAAAAAAAAAAAGAAAGGAAATAATCTATGCCTCTTGATAAAGAAGAGAAACAGCCTTTAAGGTGGTTTCTGCTTTTTTGTTCGTTTCTTTCTTTTGTTTTTGTTTGTTTGTTTGTTTTTTCGGGAGTGGGGGATCAGCTGAGACAGGGTTTCCCTGTAGCCCCCGCTGGCTTGGAACTTGCTACATAGACCAGACTGGCCTCAGTCTGACAGAGATTCACCTGCTTCTGCCTAGGGAATGTTGGGATCAAAGTATACACCATCATGCCTGACTCAGGCAGGTTTTTTTTGTTGTTGTTGTTGTTTTTTTTAAGTGCACAAGGATCCAGTTCCTAAATCAAATTACTACTTTATAAGAAATACGGCATATAGAAGACTATATTGAACTACATCACGGAAATGTAACTGAGGGGCTAGAGATGTAGCCTCATTGCCTAGCATACATGAAGTCCTGGGTTCAATCCCTAGCATCACATAAACTGGGCGTAGTAGTGGATAACTATAATCCAGCATTTGGGAAATAGAGGCAAGAGGATCAGAAGTTTAAGGTCATTCCCACTATATATTTGTTCAAGACCAATTTAGCTAGCTTACAGAAGACTCCACCTCAAAAAAAAGTCTCAAATGACTCAGAAATGTAATCATTATTCAAGGTCCATTTAGGCTATATGAGCCCCTGTCTAGGAGAAGGAGGGAGAGAAGGAAGAGAGGAGGAGGAAGAAGAATGTAATTGGTAAAAACCTAGATTGTTGAAAATTACAAGACTGAAAGACCAGTGTTAGGCCAGCAAGATGGCTCAGTGGGTAAAGACACTTGCCGACAAACCTGATGACCTGAGTTCAATTCCAGAACCCACCTGGTGAAAGGACAGATCTGGTGCTTCGAACTGTACTCTAATCTCCACAGCTGAGTCATGGAACCCTTGTGAACATGCATGCAAATGCACACATACACATGGACTTTTTTTTTAAAGACCAGCATTGGTTTTTCATCACATATCAGGAAGATTTTTTTTTAAATGGACAGTTATTCATTGACTAAAACTTAAAAGATATATGAAAAGCAAAACCAAACTATAATGTTAAGGAAGCATGCTTGTATCACAGAACTATACAGGATGATTGGGAAGCGAGTCCACAGGAAGAGAAGAGGACTGGGTAGGGTGGGTCCCTCTGGGGAGAAGAGAAGGGTTGTTAATGGGGAGGGAGAAATGGAAACTCTTGTGTCTGGCAGGTTCCAGCTCTTGACATTTACCAAGATTGGAAAAGTATTTTGCTCTATAATTCATTAGACTGAATATATATTTTGTTTACTTGTCTTATACTTTCTAATGAACAATTTTAAGTGTGAATTAATAACCTCACAAAATGTAAAGCATTACTAATACATGAAATTTAGTATCTTTCACAGATCCTCAACAAGGTGGATAATCATATTTTGGTGTACATTTTCTAATGTGCATAGACTACTTCCAGGGAAAAGCAATTTGATGTTATTTTCTGCAAGGATTTTCACACGGCAGTACAGTTTGACAATTTAAACAGCAGCCATGGGAAAATTACCTATGTGGGCTTAACCAAGGGTGCTTCTCTAACTTGTTTCCAATTGCTTGTACTAATGAGAAGAACTTCTAGAAATATTTTTATGGAGTTTATTTTTCCTTGGAGTCTTTATTTTGGAGGTAGTCTTTTAAAAAGGGAATTATTCCCTGTAAGTATTTAAGTTTTATGGGCTCTGGGAAGACATACCATTTTTCATGGGTGGCAAAGAATACTGTAAGCTGTTATCTTGAGACATGATTCTTACTCCCTGACCTGAAGGCCCTTCTGCCGACAGTGTGGGTCCCTGGATGTCTACTGTAGGTTTGATTCATATTCGGACTCCAATCAATGACTTCTGCCTTCTTCCTGTGACCAAGCTGTTCCTTCTAATTCCTTTCTCATGGAATTGCTATCTTTCCTTGTGTCTGTCCTTAATTTTAATTAACTGCATAGGGTTCCAGTAGCTCTGACCCCAAGCCCTTGCCTGAATTCTGACTCAAGATCTGCCCTGCCCAGGAATATCAGCCTTGACTTCAACATCAGCACAGGTATCAAAGTCAACAGCAACACAAATGCCAACTTCAACACCAAAAGAACCTGTCTGTCTGCCTGGGGCTTGGCACTGGCCTTGCTTGCCACTGAAGACATCCTGCCTTGGGACTTAGACTGCCTGCTGCTGTACCTCCCAGTTGCCTACATCTTCTTTCCTACACCCCGAGGGATTCTGGAATTGGGCCGTTCTAAAATTTGAGCCTTGGCTCTCATAATCCTCTGTGTGTGTGCATGTCTTTGATACTGGAGATTGAATCCAGGGCCTCACACATGTAGGCAAATACCACTTTTAAGCTATATCTCCATCCTGCCCCCTTTTTTTGAGACAAGGTTTTGCTAAATTGCCCAGGCTTATTTTGTAGCTCAGGCAGACCTAGGATTTGGGATCCTCCTGCCTCTGCCTCCTGTGTAACTGAGATTCCAGGCCTGCGCCACCACGCCCAGCTCTCACAGTCCTCATGGGGAATTGAGCAGTTAATCAATACATGTTTTATGTTTCTGGAAGAAGGAAGAGAACATGAAGTCAAAGGAAGGAGAGAAAAGGAGAAGAAGGAAAGGAAGAGCAGACAAGATGAGACGCAGAGTAAACACACCATCACCCGCTAGAAACCACTCTGCGGTACCTCAAGGCCTCTGAGGTGATCTATCAAACCGCACTCTCTCTCACTCACATTTCCCATCTATGTCCTCAAAACTCTACACATTTCAGCAGATTTAATTCTAGGAGAGCTTCTTCCCTTGCTTGGTGCTCCAATCTTGTCCCCAGGAGAAGGTGAGAAGTGAGAGATGTGTAAACCCTCCCTGAGGTCTCCACGAACTTGCCCCAGGGAGGTCCCTTCACACCCAGGGTGGTTACCCGTGAGAGCGACCAAGTGTGGCAGGCAGAGGCGGTTGGCCAAGATAATGAGCTTCATGTCGTCCAGGTCCGGGCTGGAGGTGAACATGCCGGTGTAGAGGTACTCCAGCACGGCCCTCATGCAGCTCTTGCTCGTGTACGGAAACACCACCTGGGTAAGGAAGATGCGGGCAGGTGACCTGAAGGCTAGGGGCCAAGAGCAACTCAGTCCTGAGAGCTGAGAAGACCCGACGCAGTGGGCCCGTCTCCCTGAGTCAGCCAGCCTCCTGTGCTGAGTCTGAACCTGCTTAGGAGACCCTCAAAGCCTTGGAGCTGAGTGCCACTGGCACTGAGCCCTGGTACTGACAGCGCCAGCGAGTGGGGCTCTGGTGTCTTTTGAAGGGACCTAAATTCTTGTTGGCACCCTGAAATTGCTCTGGTTGGAAAGATGCTTGAAGAAGCTGTTTCGATCAGCGACTCCCGGAGCCTCCTGTGCCTTCAGGGAGCAGCTGAAGTGGGATGCAGATGAGCAAAGGGAACCAGCTGGTAGCTCAGAGCTGCTGCTTTGGGCCTCCGGGATCTCTTTAGAGCAGCCCTGAAACAAAAACTGCTTTCTCATCAGATGCAAAACTCTCTAGGATTGCCAGGAATCAGGTGGCGCTTTAAAACTGGTGTTTATGGTACTGAGAAGTGCTCAGGGTGGTCAAACCCCTGGGGCTAGAGAATCCTGGGTCTGTACTTTCTATGTCCAAGTCCTCCCGTTTTAGAGACCTGTTCCTCAACCCTTCTGCATAGCCTTCCCTAAGTGCTTGCTTCCCAGAAACCTTACAAAGCTCTTATTTTGCATCACACGATGTGATTGCTGACTGCTCTTTAATTCAGGTTTTTAGGCAGGTATCTGGTGAGTGTTGTTTAAGAGCTGGGAACTGGGGGCAGCAGCAAGGTTACTTAGCAGAAGCCAAAGACCTTGTACCTGAACTCCTAAGAAATGAGACTAACTGGAGAAACTGCATGGGGAACTCAGAACTTTACACATCTGTGCAAAGTAGAACCTTATTAACTATAACATTGAGTGATAGGCAACTTATGGTCCAGGAGTTAGAGAAACACCAAGCTCTGTGGTCTGGGCTGCTCTGCTTGTCGGGAAGGATAGACACTTAGGAGCAGACTCTGGAAAACACTGCTAAGTGTTCACTGATAGTCCCTTTCAACTCTATGCTGAGCTGGCACCTGAGGAGATGGCCTATGGGGAGGAGAATGGGCACCGATCAGAGAGAAAGGTGACTGCATTTAGCATGTGCTCTTATAGCCTACATTTGAATGTTCTGACATCTAGAGCCTTACTGGTCCTTTCTGGACTGCCCCTCCCAGAGCCAGCTAGTTCCTAGAACTAGCTAAAGAGCTACCTTCAAGTGGGTCTTTTATCTGCAAACTAACTAGTCTAGAACCCACATCCCAACCATTTCCTCTCTCACACCACAGTGCCATTGCCTTGCTCCAAGCACTCCAGAGCCAGGTACAGGACAACCAGGGTGCCTCTGCCTCCACCTCCCGGACTGTCCCCCTTTAGCTCCATGATGTACATGCCCTTCCTTGGGATCTGTGACAGAGCACATTTTCAATAGCATCCTCTCTCGATCTGGTGACCTCACCATAGTTCAAATAATAATAATCACTGAAGACTGCTGAATTCGTGAGACACACTGAACTTTTTCTAGCTGTTCCATGTGTCTCAGGGAGGTAACAGAGTATAACATAAGGAACGGAGAAATGGTCCATTCTGAGTTCCAGACCTAACATCTCCTTTCCAGTCATAGAACTTTGCTCAAGCCACACAATTTCTCAGGGTGTCCCTTTCCTGCATATAACATGTGAATGCCACACTAGGAGTAAAGCCATGGGCAAATTAAATGAGGTATATATAAATCTGCTTTCCAAACTACTAAGCTGCTAGAATACTGTAAAATCCTTGGTTATAGGAACATCTCATAAACTTGTCTTGAATCTATCACTGTGCTTGGCATTTGGTCAATGATGAAGAAAATACTATTAACTGCAAAAGATATATTTATATGCAAAAGATATAAATGCTTCTCTCTTCCCCTCCTGTCCCATCCCCAGCCTTACCTCCCTGGTGGAACTCTCCACAAACGGTCCCCCAAACATGGCAGCCATCCAGTCACAGCTAGAAATCAACAGGGGTTTGTGGGCACTGATGGTCCCATCATCCAGGATGAAGGTCACATCTGTCCAGGAGGAGAAGTGGTATCATGTAAGGTCACGGTGGACATGCAGGGGAATCAGTTCTTCACTGAGCCCTAACCACTCACTTGCTTTGTGGGGGCACTAGGCATTAGACAACCAATCTCTTGGCTTGAGCAGCAGAACAGCCATATTTTGTGGACATGAGTTGCTAAAACCAACTCAGAACACTAAGCGGCCAACCCAGACACCAGAACTTCTCTGAAGAGCAACCCTGCCTTCTGAGCATGCTCCATACCTGAAAAGGTGCCCTTTGCCAAGCACTCCTTAACCCGGTTGGTCCGGCGGACATGGAAGGCCTTGGTGATCTCCTGATTCATGAAGGCCTCGTTGTTGAGAATGTTGGCCACCATCATGCGCAGATCAAAGACCTCCAGCAGCTCCGCGATGTGTGCGATATGCATGAGGTCCCGTTCGTTCTCACCCAGCTCCCCAGTGTACAGGTATTTGAGAACAGCCCTGAAGGGCCCAGGCTGAATGGAGTTGTCCATCTTCACCACCACCATCATCCGAGACTTGAAGGTCAAAGGATCTTCTGCCATCTCTTCCTGGATGCTCACAAAAGCTCGGCTCCAGGAAGAGAGCACACGACCTCGGCCGGGCAGGTACCCTGTTCCGTTACCCCGTAAGATCCCATCACTGGTGGAGGCCCGGAGGCCGGCGGGACCAGAGCCCCCAGCCTCATCCACACTCTCACACACGTCAAAGCTGGCTGCCCGCAGCAGGAAGTCCCGCCCATGGTGGTGATGGTGGTGATGTTGGTCAGGGTGGCTGCGGTGGTCCTCTGGGTGGGGTCCCCCTGGCTCTCCCTCACTCAGGTCCATGAGGAATAAGTCATAGAACTTGGAGGAGGAGGTGGAGAGGTAGATCTTGTGGGCAAAGATGCGCACCCGCTCCTGCAGCACCAGGATGACATCCGCGCACAGTGGGTCTTCCAGGAGGTGGGCGGGGCACTCCTCGCTGCTGGAGGGGGGGTCGGGCACCACGATGATGGGGGGCGGTGGTTTGGGGGGCAGAAAGGGTGCCTGCAGCAGAGGCCGCTGCACGTTGCGCAAGTGTGACTTCCAGAACTGCAGGTGACGGCGGGAGATGAGTGCAGCCCGGATGGCATTGTCAAAGACGTCCTTGATACCAAACTGGGCCACCACACTGGTCTCATAGTAGGGGATCCCCAGCTCCTTGGCCACTTCCCGACCCTTCTCTGGGGGGAGGATCTCATTGGGCTTGATGGGCCTGATGAGTTAAAGAAGGGAAATCAAACTTGAGATGGTGATGGAGGGGACCTGCCCACTCCTCAGGCTGGAAAGGCTGCTCAGCTTCTGTGTCCTTGACCCCTCTCTTCCCTGGCTCTTTCTTATCTGCCTGGGCTTCAGGACTCTGTCACTGACCACCCCAGTTCCAAGCAGTGATAGAGCCTCCCTCTCATGTAACTTGCATGCAAAGCTTTACATTGCCATTCAGTCTACTCACATATACACACCCAGTGGTATCCAAGGGAGATCAGTTCCAGGATCCCCCTCAGATACCAACTCCACAGAAGCTCAAGTCCTTTATATAATTTACATAATCTGTGCATACGTCCACTGTTCTTTAAGTTACTTCTAGATTATTTATATTAGTGCTATGTAAATGGCCATTACCATGCCTTGTTTAGGAAATAATAAGGGGAAAAGCCTGTACATTCTCCACTCACAGTCGGCTGAATCCACAGATGTGGAACTCATGGGTTAAAGAACAACTGTATTATCCCCAACAAATTATAGGACCTTTTCATTCAAATACTGTCTTCTCCTCTCTGTCTTTCCTCCCACAGTGTTACACAGACCTGTTCCCACAGCGTGTGCAATAGATACATGGAAGGATGAATGAGTGAATGAATGAATGATCGTGCTTGTTGATTCTGATGTGGACTTCCTCCAAATGGAAGGAGAGACATAAGAGTCAGTGGGACTCCCTCGGGACAGAGCAGGGTACCGTGGTGTCTGCCCTCCCTCCGTTCCTTCCCTCTCCCTGGGCACAGTACCCCTACCTGGCCAAGGGTCGCCTGGCCCTGTTGACAGCCTCCAGGTCGGCATAGCGCAGGTCCAGCTGGCAGCCCACAAGAATGACAGGAGCTCTGGGGCAGAAGTGCTTGATTTCTGGGTACCACATGGTCTTGACATGGTGGAGGGAATTGGGGTTGGCAATGGAGAAGCACAAAACCACCACATCAGATCTAGGGGTAGGAGAGAGAGGTTATAGGCAGAGGAAGATGGTGGCAGCTTACCTGCCCCTGGGAAGAGAGAAACATGTCTGCTAACTTCTGTCCCCTGTACTACAGCCCCACCCTTGGCTTATGACCTGCTTCACATCTTCCACACAATGTATAACAAACACACTTCTAATTTATACTGCTGTTTTAGGGCTCAAAGTCTCCTTTGGCCTTATACTATCTTGTGAGTTAAAAATGATCATTTTGGGGCTGGAGAGATGGCTCAGTGGGGTAAAGTATCTTCTGTGCAAATATGAGGACCTCAGTTAGGATCCTCAGCATCATGTAAAAATGCAGGCATGGCTGTGTATGCCTGGAAGCCCAGTACTAGGAGGAAGAGATAGGCAGATCACCAGAGCTTGCTGGTCAGTTAGACTAGACAAAATGGTGAGCTCCAGGCTTGGTGAAAAGTCCAACCTCAGAAGAGAGGTAGAAAGGGATTAAGGAAGATATTCTGATATTGACCTCTGGCCTCCACAGTTGCACCCATGAGTACATTCTCTTCCACATACACCTGAACATCCACGAACATGTACACACCCATATACCACTCCCCACATGCAGAATGAGTTCAAGGTCAGCTGGGCAATTCAGGAAGACCCTGTCTTTTTTTTAAAAGTCTTTTTTTAAAAAGAACTGGGGCTATAGTTCAGTGGTAGAGCACTTGTCTAGCACATATGAGACCCTAGCTTCAATCAGGGAGTGGAGGGGAGGGAAGGGGAGGGGAGGAGAGGGGAGGGGAGGACGAAAGAAAGAAAGAAAGAGAGAGAGAGAAAGAAAGAAAGAAAGAGTGAGTCTCCATCTCACAGTGACAAAAATCGGCTCAGAGCTACTCAGAAGTAGTAAGTTGCAGTGCTAGGACTCAACCAGGCCTCTAAACACCAAGCCCAGGCTGCCCAGCCTGAGAGAATGTCTATTATCATGATATTTTCTCCTCTTCTTCCTTCCAGTTTCCACTACACAGAAAGGCTTGATTCCTTGAAAAGCAGGAAAAACCCTCCTTCACCACTCCCCCAGGCAGCCAAGGCCTTCCCTACCTCCCATAAGCAAAGCGGCGGTCTTTATGGTGATCTCCAAAGGTGTCCCAGAGGCGCAGGGAGACGCTGACATCATCTACCACGTCTCGGGAACGTTCCAGTACCTGGGGCAGGGGAGACAGGGCAATGGTTCTTGGGATAGATGCCGCTGACCCTTGAGAGGCCCTGGCAGCAGAGGGGTGGGAGGAGATGGGGAGGGGGAACAGGGCTGGTGTGTGTCCTGCACAATCTGCTCATTCACATGAAACCTCTGGAGAATCAACAGGAAGGGCAGGCTCCAAGTCGACAGAAGTGGAAGACACCCTAAGAGGGCAGGCTTGTGACTGGAGAAGTTCCTTCAGGAACTCGCCCATCTTCCCAGCTTTCCTTAAGGTCCCTTATTTATGAGCCGCAGATCTTTTGGTATCAGATCCCTCCCCTTCTCAGCTCTCACCTTTCTAATTCTCAGTCCCTGGATTTCCTATTTCTTTAACCTGTGACTGCACAAGCCATGGTTCCAGGCCAAAGCTGGGGTTCCAGCCACTTTAGCCATTGAAAATGCAACAAGTCATCAAGGATACCTCCTGGGAGTAGAGCCCCCACCTCTCTCCAGGGGCTCCTTCTGTTTCAAGCACCCCACCCCACCCCTAGGGGGCTCTCATGAGCTCCAGAGACACCAAGCTGAGGTTCAAGGTGCACAGCATGGGTACTCCCTCCCCAGCCAAAAGCCTTGCAGTCTTACCTCCTGGCATACGCGATACTGGTCAATGGCCCATACTGTGGGCACATGGGTGGCAAGCAGCTGGTACTGAGTGAGGGTGGCATTGCAGGCCCGAGCACAGATGAGCCTGGTCTTGCCCACAGCGTTGTCCCCCACCACCACACACTTGATGGTTTCTACGTTTGGCCTTTCATAATCCATGTCAGAATCCATTAATTGGGACCTGAGAGGCAGGAAGGGAGACATCAGGATAGTTTGGCCTGCCAGCCCCTTGAGGATCAGGGCAGTGCAGGCAGCCCTCCTCAACTGGGGCTGTCCCCACATCAAGAGTTGGTACTGACAGGATGAGAGAGGAGTGGGCACATCCCGGGCAGTCACCCTGCAGCAGCCCCAGAGACACGGGCTCACTCAGGTTGAGAGGTGCGATGTCACTTGTCTGCCTCTGGTCCCCACCATCCTGCAGCTGGGCTTCTGGATGGAAAAAGCCTGTGAGAGATCCCAAGGCAGAAGCTGCTCTAGGCCTGAACTTATCCCCACACCCCAGAAAGAAGACCGCCTGCCTGGCAGCTCACTCATTCTCTTCTCTCCTCCTCCTCCTCCCTGGGGCTGTAGCAGCAGCAGAACAAACAGCTGAGAGAAGCAGAGTTGGGGCCAGGTCCCCACCCCTTCCCAGCATGCTCCAGGGCTGAGACACTTGAAAATTTAATGGACATGTCAGGGCTCAGCAGCAGCTCTCCCAGCTTCCCCAATTTCCCTTGGCCCACTCACATGGTAGATTTCCAGGACCCAGCCTGCTCAACTCCATCCTCTTTTATGCGGTAAGAGAGGTTTCCCTGGCAGTCTCTTTGAATAAGAAGCCTTCTGTGCACCTGCTGAGTCCTCAGGCCTCCCTCTTCTACTCTGGTTCTGTCACCTTGCCCACGTGTCTTGTTCAACTGAAGGCCCACTTTGAGACAAGGATGGAGGGAGCTGCAGGCTGGGGTGTATACTCCAGGCCCTGTGGGCTTTCCCATCCCCTGTCTGGGTTCCCCCAGACTCCCACGTCCAGCTCCCAGCTATGAGATCTATTTCCTATGTACTTCTTAGGTGGTGCACCCTCTAGAGAGGAGAAAGCGCAGACTGGAGACCTCAAAACCTCTGGCAATCTGGAGAGAATCTGGCCAGAATGCGGAATTGAGTGTGGGAAGAGGTAAAGGGTCAAGCTCCGCCTGGATTTCTGCCTCAGTTTCCTCTGGTAATGGAAAGAGAAGTATCTTGTCCATCACTGACAGAGATTGCTCAGATGGACAGACAGCCCTTCTGTCGCTGAAATATCACGTCAGTGGTTAAAAAGCTGAGGCCCGAGACTTGAGGAGGCTTTGAGGGCAGCCTCTCCATTGGCATCTGCCCTTCTAGAAGTGTTAAGCAGGGTGGAAAGGGGGCAGGGACAGGGCAGGTGTGCTTAGGGTTAGCAGGCTGCCCCTGTGACTCTCTGTGTACAGCAAGAGTCATCTTGGGGTTGGAGGCACCTGGAGTAAACTTTCCTAGGCCCAGGAAGGCTGAGCGCAGAGGAGACCTGGAGGCTGCCCAGACATCTCACTGCTGAGCTATCCAGACCAGAGCCAGGCCACCAACAGCAGCAGAGAAGCTTGGTCCTGCCAGGCTGTAACTGGATGCCAACATGCAGGAATGCAAAAATTCTCAAGTAACGATGGCAACTGGGATTTGCAAGTGGATGCAGCAATCTAAGCAAAAAGTGCAACAAGGACTTTTCAATGAGACAGGCTCCTCCTCCTCCTTGGAATTTTACAGGATCTGGACCACTCAGCTACCAGGGGTCTCCATGTGACTCTGGCCTCCATCTTCGTGGCAGCCATCTGCATCAGTCCTGCTCCCTCCTGGTCCTCTCCACCAAGCAACTGTTCTAACCATCAGCTTCCTCCTCCTTCTTCTCTCTCCTGAGCTGAAGACATGGAATCCTACTTAGACAGTCCTATCTCAAGTTAGACAACCAAGGGATGTGTGGGTAGCAGGAAGAGCCACGTGGGTGTGGTTCTGCTTTATCAAGTGGGTAACCAAACAGAACCAGAATCCTATCTACAAAGTAAGGTAAGGACAGAAACCCACAGACCAACAGAACTTCTTTGTGTAGTTTAGATTCAACAGCATGAAGGTCTGGAAGCAAAAGCGGGAAGGAGGCACAGAGAAGGCCTCAGTTCTTAAAGTCAGGGGCATGTCCAAGTTCAGTTGCTTTATGATGTAGACACTCAGGCACACTCACTTTATTTTATCTTCCAGAGTTCAGCAGGGGACAGCGAACCAACAAGTAGGAGACAGGCAAACACTGGCAATGGGTTTAGGAAGCAGACTGGCTGAATTGCTATCTCACCGCAGCACTTCAGGCCATCCCAGCTGCCCTTCAGCCTTCCCTTACACATCCTCCAACTGCCTCTGCACTTTGGGCCATCCGTCACCCATGGCACCCCTGTCCCAAACTGCAAGCCTCCTTGTCCTATCTAGAAAATGACAAATCACTTCACTTTTGGTGGGCATCAGTCTCCCCTTCTGGAAAATGGGTATGAGGGCACTGGAAGAAAATTCTTGAAATTTGGTAAATTCATGCCAAGAGAGCTTGGGCGAAAGGAGACATTTGTCTTCTTATGTAATATAGTATTATATAATGCTAGATTGCATATCCATATGTGTAATTATATCTTTCTTTAAGATACAGTCTGGCCCAATTAAGCTAGCAGAACTCTTTGTCTAGTCAGGCCTGTCTTAAGCAAGGATCCTGTCCTGGAGATAGCATGCCAACAGTGATATAATCTCTGCTCTAGAATACAGCTACTTTTCTGGATCACTGCTGATGCATGATGCTACTGCCCACTCAGTGAGCTTCTCAACTTCCCCTTTCTCTCTGGCACTCCCTCCTTCAATGCCTCTAGATTTTTCCTCACAATTGCCTCATCCCTGTGCCTTCAGAGCTACCTATGATACCTGCCCCGGGTATCATAACCCCCAACTCACTCTGCACCTCGACAATCCCAAAGTCACTGAATTTCCTTCCTAACTCTTGTCTCCAAACCAAATCAATGTCCTGTCTTCAGAAACAAACTGTACAACTGCTTTCCTGGTTCTTTGTACTCAGTACAGGACAGATGGGAAGGTGTGCTCAGATTAGCTACAAACCTCACTGGCTCCTAGTCCCACCCCCACACCCCTACACACACACTCTTTGCAGAGCTCTAAAAGGCCCCCTTTCCCTCCCACAGCTGATAGGAGGCTTGTTCATCTGTGGCTGCCCTAGTCTGGTTGTCAAGGAAACGACAGAATCTCCCTGGGAGCCTGTTTTGTCTCCTAGCAACCGACATCCCACATCCTGCATCTCACAAAAATGTGAAAGGGAGGAAAATCCAGAAGATAAAGGTAAAAAATCAAGGCAGGTGGCTAGGAAGGGAGAATACCGAGAAGAGGAGCGAACCAAGGGTGGACTGGGGATTAAAGAAGCTCCCACCGGGGATGCTGACATTGTAATATGGGCGAAGGTGGAGGAATGGATCCTCCCCACGCAGATAACGTAAAGCAAGGCCCAAAGGGATCTTGAATGGTCATATTACAAAAATACAAGCCTAAATATAGGGTAACCCTTCTCAGTCCTACGATATCCAAATATTAATAAACAAAGCTTAAGATTTCCGCTAGTAGTTTGCCAAAACTCAGCTGGATGGACCACAATGGAGTTGACTTCAAAGAAACATCTCCACAACCGTCGGCAAAACACCCCAATTCCACGGGCTTAAAAAAATAAAAATAAAAAAGGGCACATTTCCACAGCACTCCAACTTCTTATTTTTCCCTTGACATCCTGCTTTGCACACACACATTATTTAAAAATAAATTAAATAAATACGGAAGGGGGAGGGGCGCGACACGCCAAAGCAAGACATCTTCTTTTCCCTAGAAACACCAGGGAAAAGGTTAGTCCCTCGCCCCCCGAAACCCAGCAGCCTCAGCAAGAGCCCAAGGGGAGAGCAGAGCCCAAAGGAAGGCAGGAGGGGCGCGGGCAGGGGAGGGGAGGGCGCAGGAGGCAGCGCGTTTGCAGAGGCTGCTTGCAA
This sequence comes from Eospalax fontanierii, assembly GCA_035773235.1. Lineage (NCBI taxonomy): Eukaryota > Metazoa > Chordata > Mammalia > Rodentia > Spalacidae > Eospalax > Eospalax fontanierii. The sequence continues at coordinate 51,191,726 of CM069542.1, read as the reverse complement.
CCCGGCCATAATAGAAATCAATCATTTACTTACACCACTACATGTGACGGGGTAATTTCTAGTGTAGGGAACACATCTCTTCCTGCTAAGCACGCTCATTTTAGTGAGATGTCTGGGGTCACTCCGAGCGTGCAAGTTAGGGCGCCGCCGCCGCCGCCGCCGCGCTGTGCTGGGGCTCCAGCCTCCCGGGCCCCGCTCGATCAGAAACTCTGGCAGAGCAGCCCTGGCCGGACCGCCGCCCGCCAGCAGCCGCGCGCGCTGCACTGCAGCCACTGCCTCTTCCGGATCAGCATCTCCCCGCGCCCCGGGCGCCCAATGTCATGGAGGCGCGCGGAGCCCGGCTGCGCGCGGCCGCCGCCGCCGCCGCCGCCGCTCCGACCTCGGGCAGCTGGGCCGCGCCGCCGCCCGGCTGTGCTGCGGAGGCTGCGGGCGGCGCGCGGGAGTGCGAGGCGCGGGGCGAGGCCGGCGCCGCACAGGCGCTGCCTGGAGACGCCAAGCGCTGCAGTCCCGGGGACCGCTCGCGACCTCCTTTTTTCATTCACAAAAAAAGGAAAGGGGAAAAAAAAAAGAGAGAGAAGAAAAAAAAGGAAGGCAAAAAAAATCGCACCCAGGAACGGCAGCAGGGACAAGGACCGCCCACCGCGGCGCGCCGTTGGTGGAAAGGGGGAGGGGGCGGAGAAAAGGCGGGGAGCGAAGGGGATTGGACGTCCAGAGGCCACGCCCACGACACGCCCCGCCCCCGCCCCGCCAGTCCTCTCCCGCGCTCCCCGCCTCCTCCCTTCTCCCTCTTCCCGGGAGCCGCGGCTGGTGACCAGCGCGAATCCCTCCTGACTTGGCCAGGCGCAAAACTTCGCAGGACTCCCGCGACGCTTTCCCCCAGGAGACCAGGAACAAACTCAGAGCCGTCCTGGTGCGCCCTGGAAGGGATGCGAGGTAGAGGACCGCCGAAAGATTTTCCTCGGTTTTTCCTAAAGCCAAGCTTCTCCACCAATTGCGCGCTGGTCCACGGCACAGCAGTGGGTTCTTCCGAGTCTCAGTCTCCTTGGGAATTTTTCGAACACTTGATGATCTCCCTTCCTCCATCAGCCCTGCAACTATGGACTCTGCCTCTGCCAGGGCCCTTATGAGCGTTCTTGGTGGGTACCTGGCTCGTTTGCCATTTATCCTTCTTCGAAGGTCCCCTCCCAATCCGTGGTGACAGGGAGTTCACTAGATACTTCTCAACTTTGCAGAGTACCGCGAAAATACTAGCCACAGAAACACTATTTATAACCTCTTTTGGTCCTCCCATCTGGATTTGCCCTTCTGGAAATTAGGGCAGTTGAAGCCAGGTGTGATGTCCCATGCCTATAATCCCAGCACTTGGGAAACTAAGGCAGGAAGATTGCTATGAATTCAAGGCCAGCCTGAGGTAAAAACTGAGACTCAGACTCCAAAAATTAAAAAGTTAAAATAAGATGATTCTGATGCCAAGCATGCGGGAGGGGGAAGAACAGGACAAAGCAAAGTGTAGCTTCTCTCCTAAATATGTATTTGAACTAGTATTTCCTGTCTGTGGACAGTGAGTCTGAACATCCATCCTATCCATCAGATGGAAGCTTCTCTTTTCAAAGCTGGTTTTCTTAGGATGGTCTGGACCGCTAGGAATCACAGTAGACCACTCCTTGTGTTACCAATTTTGGCAATTACTTCCAGACTACCTCCCACCTCAACCCCTCCATCACACTTCCAACTTGTACTCTGAGAATACAGATCCATTTTTATATGAGTTTATGCAGAATATGATGAGGAAGAGAAATTTGGTGACAAAAAGTCAAACAAAAATTGAATTTTGGCCAGGTTCAATCATACACACCTGTAATCCCAGCAGTCAGGCGGTTAAGGCGGGAGGATGGAAATTTTCAGGCCAACCTGGACTACATCACGAGACTCTAAATAAATAAATAAATAAATAAATAATAAAGGATTTGTACTGTCTGAAATATGCCTCTTGTCTGTGAGGACATATGGCTGTGAATGTACAGCAGGAACTTAACTGTTGGAGGATGCTCCCAAACCTCCAGCCCCTTTCCAGAACTGAAGAGATTGACTGTGACTGAGGGTGCTGCAAGTTTACACCTCATGTTCAGACTCACTGTCCACAGACAGGAAATACTAGTTCAAATACATATTTAGGAGAGAAGCTACACTTTGCTTTGTCCTGTTCTTCCCCCTCCCCCATGCTTGGCACAGAAGAGCCTTGTCCCATCCACCTTCTAGGGTCCAAAGAGTGGCTACACCAAAAAGAAGCTCTGTATGAGACCTCTCTAAGTTCCCACAGCAGGCCAGGACCTCCTCCACTCATATCCTGCTCTTTCCACTCAGCTCCAGAGAGCCGCCTGGGTGCTGGATGCCTGCTGATGTCACCTTTCGTGTGTCCTGGCATGTAAGTTCCCTGAGCACTGTGGAGTAGGGAAACAGAACTCCCTCTGCAGAAAGTCAGGGGAGCAGTGGGCTTGCACCTGAGCCTGGAACCCTGCAGCCAATGCCTTTTCCCCTTGAGAGAGAAAGCCAGCTCAGTCTGGGGACCTCCACCAGACTGGATCATAGGGATTCTAAGATGTAGGTTTGGAGTTTGCTCTTGGACCAATGCAAACATCAAAGGAAATTATAAACCTGCTCATATTCGGTAAAGCGGCTCAGGGAGAGCTGGCACCTGACCGGGCAGATGTCCTGGGTTCCCAACCCTACCTCTGTATGTCATCCCCTCTTTCAGCTTTTCTTCAAACTGAAGTCTTCCCATCCCCTCACCTCTCAGGCATCTCCAGTCAGAGTCCATGCCACCCCCTCCTGACATGGCAGTTTTCCTCCAAGCCCTTCTTCCTCAGGCTCCTTATCCTGGTCAAAGTGCCCTTCCTATATTTCAACCCCTGTTGTCTAGGGGCCTCTGCAGCCTTCTCTGTTAAGGCAATCTAGAGGGACCCTGGTGGCCCCTCATTCCCAGTTTTATAACGGTGGTATTCAGATACCTGCTTCCTACTCCTTTCCTCAGACTTGGGTAATGGAATATTCTTAACATAAGGGGCAAATCACCATTAAATTCCAGTTTTCACTGGGCCCCAATTATGACAGGTGCTTGGTCTTCCCAGGACTGGCTGGGACTATCCTGGACCCTCCCTGCTGCTCATGAAGCCATGTCTGGGGCCAGAGAGTTTCTACCATGCTGGCTTTGTCTCTGCCCAATCTTCCAATACCAGATCCCTGAGGCTAGATTCTCCCAGCCGCAAAGCAAGGAGATGCCAATGACCTACTCTGTGCCCCTTGCTATCCCTAGCTCTCAGCATCCAGAAGCAGCTGCTGCCGCTGCAGCAGCAGCTATCACAACAAGACAACAGCCTCTCATCCCTCTTTCCTGAATGGTCTGGCCCGCCCAGGAACTTGCTTTTCTTCCTTCAAGGCTCTTCTCAGTTAGGCCTGGAGTTCCTACAACACCTGCCCTCTTCCTCTCTCCCTCCCTTCCTTTTCTTCCTTGCATCATTCCTTCCTCCTCTTTTACACACACACACACACACACACACACACACACACACACAGAGTTCTGGGTAGCACTTCAGAACTAGCTATCTTTTTTACTCTATCACCTTACTAGCTAGCTGGGCTTCTGCTTCACCCTTCCCAGTGGCCTGCCCACTGTGGCCTGGCTTCCTTGTCCTGGGAGTAGTGCTTTGCCTGAAGGGTTCCTGGCAACATGGAGACAGGTTTAATTCCAGTCTCCTCTCCCAGACCTCCAGAGTCCCTTCCCTCACTGAAGCTGTTTATGATATAAAACCCCCTTGAACCTGTCCCCTGAAGGTTCCCTCCCCATTTCATCCACACAACCATCCTCCTCCAGGCCAACACAAGGCTTTTGTTTTCCCACTGGGCGGATGCTTGCTTGTGAGCTGGAGCATTAGCTGGGGAGCAATGTCTCCATTCTGGTTCTCAGGAAGGTATGTGCTGTCTCAAGCACTGCCCTCTTTCTATGGCTCTGATGACCCCTTCCAAGGCCAGCCCAACTTCTGCAGACCCCTCTGTTCATCCCTCCTTTAGCCCGTGTGCTTAACAAGCAGCTCAGCCAGCCTTCAGCTCAGCAAGCTGCTAAACACGTTCATAGTGTCTCTCTCCTGGGATGCCAGAGCTCCTGGAGTTACTTACTGCTCCAGGCCCAGTGACATATGCCCACTTTTTGTCAACAGTGTGCCTACTTGAGCAGATGGCATCTCCATTCAGATTTGGGGACAAAGTTCAAGGTGCAAGTCTTGCTGCTCTTTGTGACACAGAGCATAGTCAAGGACAGGAAGCCCACAGGTATCATGTAGATGCTCTCTGCCCCCTGACCAGGGTAAGGACACCACTAGGTCCCCACAGGAGGTGGAAATCCTTCCTTTACAGAAACAATCCCCTCAGCATGAACACGCTTCCCCTTCCTACCCCGCTGTACCATGGAATGCTTCCTTATCCTTCAAATTAGCCTGGATGTCACTTCCTTCAGGAAGCCTCCCACCAGTACCTTCTATCCAACCAGAGTTCCCTTCCCTTCTCCTGTGCCCCGCTAGTAATGCCAGTCACACTGTTGTGCCTCTCATTGGGTCTCTCTTTCTTTCTCAGTGCTGAGAACACCTTTAAGGAAGGGACATGTGTATTCAAAGGGATATTTGTCTGTCATGTTAGTTTAGTGCATGTAGCCTAGTGCTTCAACAAGCGCACAGCAGATGCTCAATAGATATTCAATGGATGAATGAAAGTTTGGGGAGATGAAATGGAGGTGGGGCAGAGGACAATATCATGAAGTGGCCACTCACATGCAGTTCGGAGAGGTCTTTCTCAGGTGGTGCCAGCCTTTTCTTCGGCTTTCCATGCTGCTGGGTTCCCTCCAGACTCCTGACGGAGATACACATAAGGGAAGAAGGCAAGGCGGGAGGAGACAGAGGGGTGAATGGGAATCAGCACACTGTGAATCACCCAAAGTTGGCCCAAGTGGAGGGCTCTATCCAGGACAAGGATATAACCAGAGCTGTCCAAGCCCAGAGGGCTGATGCTTTAGCCTGGGAGCCCCAGGGGCCATCGCAGGGAGCCAAGAGGCCAGCAATGAGGGAGACACTAGGACCATAGTCCAGCCCACTCTGAGCTGATTGAGTGATTTGGCAAAGAACAGTTAGTTGTCAGTCACGAAACTAGGAGATATTTGACAAAACTCTGTCCTCTCTGGGCTAATTTTCTCATGGACAAGTGTTCATGACAACACTGACATCAGATGTGAGTACCAAGCATGGGAGGTCTAGATGTGATTGGCCATCTTTTTCATAGGAGCAACTCCTGAACAAATTAGGACTCAGAAAACATAAGCTGAGGGTTGCCAAAGCTGGGAACGGGCAGGGAGGTATGTGGAAGGGATGGAGTAGATGAAACAGAATCTAATTCTGCAACCTTCTCCACTTTCAGTCAGTCAGTCATGTTTTTGGATCTAATTCATTCAGAGAAAATTCTAGAATTTCCGGAGAGTTCAGAAATGATCAAGAAGGGGTTAGAGAAGCCAACTAAGACATCCTTGGGTGTCTTTAATCCCAGCACTCCCAAGGCAGAGGCAGGCAGATCTCTGTAAGCTGAGGCCAGCCTGGTCTACATAGTGAGTTCCAGGCTACCTGGGGTTACAGGTAGATTCTGCTAAAAGAAAACAGACAAGCAAAAAGCAACAACAATAACAACAAAAAACCCAAAGAACAAAAAAAGACACTCTTGGAAGCAGTTGGTATTGAATTGTTAAAGGGGGATAGTTGAGGGGGACAGTGGAGATGAGGCAGAGGATAAAGGCTCTTACCACCAGAAGGTAAGAACTGGCTCCTGAAATGGGGATAGTTGATTTTGTGGCAAGTGCCCAGGGGAAGGGTAGTGAGTGACAAGGCAGGAGAAAGACAAGAGTGGCCTCAAGAGTGAAAAATCAGAGCAGAGAGGCAGCTGTCACTCTCATTGCTGCAGACCTTGAAAATAGCTCTGTGACTTTGGGTCAGGAGCGTAATCCCTCTGGTCTTCTGGTGGGGACAACGGCATAAGCGATACTGTGTGAAGACAGCAGATGGCTCCATGACCTTCTCACTGTTTCTTCCAGCACTGAAATCCTTCAAGCTATTCCTAAACTGTGCTGACCCTCAAGCTTCCACACTCCTGGGTAACAGGAACCCAACTTCTATTTGTAACCCAGCCATCTGGTCCCCATATGTAGAGCAGACTACACAAAGGGCATGGAGTGAGGCTAGAGGTGAAATTCGGAGAGTCTACCTAGGGTGTCCACTAGGCCCTAGCAGGTCATCTGACAAAATGAAAGAGACCTCAGGGGAGGTGGGACCAGGAAAGACGAGAGAACGTTCCTGACAGAATGTTCAAGGCCTGCAGCACACAATGCAAGAAGATTCCTTTAGCAATCAGGTGTGGCCAGGCTATAGGTACTTCTGTCCGGCAGAGAATGTGGAAAGCCTTCACCCACTCCCCAAGTCCTCCCTCCCCATGGCTAATCCAGCGCCCCATGATACATTTTCTATGACTCTGAAGTTGATCTTCATTTAGCAGAGAAATTTGAGCTCTTGATGATCTGTGTCTTCAAAGAGGCCCAAGAACCACCATTAATGCCAGACCCTGTAGCATGCCAAAGCAAGATACCCAGCAGTGGAGTGGCGTCAACCCAAGCATCCTGGGAGGTGACCTTCTCTGTTCAGAGCCCCAAAGCCACCATTAGGCAGGAGGGGCCTGTACCCAAATTGAAATCAGGTAGTGATTCTTCTGTCCCCACTCATTTCATAGGCCAAGAAAGTACAAGGGGGTGGGAGCATGTAACCTATAGCTAGTACTGCCTGGCCCAGGAATCCTTGGCTTCCCATAAGCCTCCTTGGCAAGGGCAGACCCTGTCCCCAGAACCCCACGGAACCGAGGGTGCGAGGCTTTGAGGAGGCTGATCACCCCAAAATAGACTTGTGTTTTTCACAACTCTTTTCGTGAGGCACTGGCATCTCTTGCTGCATGGGAAAAAAATAGCCTCAACTGTTAACAAATAAAGATTATAAAAAGCCCACGTGTTCCCCATGGGTGTCATTGTAGCTGCAGCAAGGGGCAAGGGAGATGTATGACCTAGAACTAATGGGTCTCTTCCCTCTAACTTCATTTCCCCCAGTGCTTCCAGAATGCTAGAGGATAGGTGGGGTTGCCCTAAGTGTTGAGGTGGGGATGTTCATGTGGGCTTTCAACTCACATCCACTGTGAGTGTGTGTTCTTGTGTTCCACTTCCCGATAAAGGCACAGGATAGCTTAAAACAGAGACACATTGCAGGCAGGCTGCTTTCCTTGGAGGACAGAGTTTGTGGAGTCAGCACTTAGAAGGCTCTAAGGTCAGCTTAGCCTGAAATCAAATGCCCTGGGCATTACTGGATGTCAAAGAGCAGTATGAGTTTGTGATTTCAGCTGCTTCTGACCAGGGTGGTAGCATTACTGAAGGCTACCCATGAAGAGACGGTCCTCACCCCTGCCCTGAGTGAGGAACCCGAAAGAGTTCCAGGCTAGACCCTGCAGAAACATCCTATGCTTTTGCCCCATCCTTAGGAGCCTTCTTGATACCTAGATCTCCAAGGATACAGGAAAGGAAATGACATAAATGTTCTGTCGGGAACTGGGTTCCTGTCCTCATAGAGTCCTGAGGAAAAAATGAGACGATTGACGTGAGTGATTCTTGTGGGATCTCTGACCATGACCTTTGGCAGACAAAAGAAAATTCACGCAAGCTCTACAGAGCGCCCGTTCTCCACGGTGCCTGGGATCCGCCCAGCACTCCTCCACCTCCCTCTACAGGCTCGGCACTTCTCTTTCCCCTCATCCCTCTTTCACTCTCCCTGCCTCCTTTTTCTGCCCTCTCCTTCTCCCTGCCTCCAGTGGGAAGATAAAAGTAAATAAATAAATGCATGTAGCTCTGGCTTGGATGGCTTACAAGATGAGCAGGCTGGTGACTAGCTAGGCTATCAGGGACTCTGAGGGGCATTGTCCAACCTGGACAGTGCTCAAGGGCACAGGGGCAGAAGCTGCTGGCCAGAAGTTTCTTGAGGTAATGACAAGTGATGTTGAACCCAAATAATGAGTCATTTCTGATCACTCATCCTGCTTTTATCCTCCCTCTCATCATATACATGTTAAGCTTCCGACTGGTGCCAGGCACTGGGCTAGAAGTCATGGCGATTATAAATTGGCAAGGATGCCAGTATCTGGTCATCAAGAAGCTTAGATTTAATGAGAACAATGATAACTTATTCTGTGCTTATTATATGCCTAGTGTTCGGCTCCATGAGTTACCTCATTTAAATTTCAAAACAATCCTATAATGAGGTAGCATCATCATCATCATCATCATCATCATTATCATCCCCATTTAGCCAAGAATGAAATCAAAATGGAAGCTCCCAGAGGGGATAGAATTTGCCAGGGTTACAAAGCAGGCAGTCAGCATGAAGATTCCCACCAGGCAGAGGGGCTAGGCAGGACACAGATGGCCTGGAGTGGGTGCCAGGGCAGAGGGGCAAGAGTGTGGGCTGCTGCCAGTGGGAACCCATGTCCCAGCATTGGTTGTGTGGGGCTTACTATGTGTTGTTCATCCTGAGTCTCCCCTTAGGGACTATATAGCCCTGGGCCTCTTCCAGCTTTGGCTATAACATGCTGTTCTTACCTCCTTACAGTTAGGGAAATGGAAGTTGAAGCAGTTCCCACTCATTTGAGGTATGGGATTCATGGACTTTCCTTTGACTTTCAGTTTCCTGGATTAAACTAGGAAGCTGGTTGGTCACCCACCCACCCCCCCGACCCCCATTTTTGAAATTCTGGAGTGTGATATTATCATGAATCTTTGTCTGCCATCAGGGAGGGTCAATGGCTGCAGGGGAACAGAAAGCTGAGAAGGAGGAATGGGCTGGCTTTGCAGGCCTGGGGACCTCCTCCAGGCCACTCTGGGTGGGCCTGGGGCCGTCCTTGCCTCACACAGAGTCTAGAATATGAGGATGTTTTGGTCTATCCAGGTAGGCTTAGTGCTGATACACACAGTGGATAGTGAGGGCCTGGCTGCTCTTAATGTTACAGATAAGGAAGCGTGGCCTGCGGGCAGCACGAAGGGACAAATTCCTGAATGTACAGCCTGGAGCCAAAGCGAATGGGAACACGGTCAGCAAGATCCTTAATGGTCGCTGCAGAGAGCCCCTTTCAGCCAAGCTGACGCTTGGGTAAGGCCTGTGCCCCTCTCTACCTTAGGCCATACTTAGGGCCGCCCATATCTAAATTATATCTGCCTAGCTGGGACACCTGTAGGACCTGAGAAGCCTTGGGCTCAGGGCTGATCTCAGCCCTATCTCTTCTTAAAGCCACTTAGCTACTGCTTTGGTAGGAACTAACTCCAAGTCTTGGCATAGAAATAAGTCTCTCAGGTGCAAGCCAGAAAGCTCCTGGTCAGCTGGGACTGGAAAGAGGAACGGAACTTGGACCTTTGCTCCATTTCTTTTGAGTTCCACAGATCTTACTGTCCAAAGGATTGGGAGTCCCTCGAATGTGGGAGTCCACTCGGGAGCCAGCAAGTGCAAGCCGTCCCAAAGGCTGAGGCCACTAGCAAAGGAGGGGCTCTCCTGGAGGCAAAGGCATAGGTAGGGGTCCAAGAGACCAAGAGGGACATGAGATCAGGTGACCATGGAGGCCAAGGTGGCCTCAGCATCACAAGCTCTCACCGTGCTCCATCCTGGCCCCTGGTCACTTTGATGGGTAAGAATTCAATGGGGGAGGAGAGCAGAGGTATGACATCTGCTTGGGTCCCCTTGTTACACTCCTCTTCTACCTTGGCCAGGGTCTTAAGAAGAAGATGGAACATAAGCTTGTGCTGGCACATGGTTGCTGTTGATACTTTCCCTCGCTACTCCCACGGCAGGCAGAAGTTCTTTGCCTCTTGTTTTAAGTCTGGCAGCCTCAAGGATGCTGCACCCTGTTGGAGCAGGCACCAGGCTCTTCACCCCCACTCTTTGTCCTGTCTCCCTTAGCAACAGATTCAGTGCTGAGAGCGTTGGACTGTGTGAAGTGCTGGAAGTGACCAGGGCAGACAGGTAGAGGAACCAGGGTGAACAGCCCTCTCTTTTCCCCAGGTACAGAGCCAAGGCCAGGGGGCATAGACTTACTGCTGTGTCTCCTTTGGGGCCCAGCTGACCTACCACTACTGCAGGCAGAGGTATCCTGCAGGTCCCTGGAGGGAAGGTGGCCTATTGGGTTTTAAGGCTGGGATCCAAAGCCCAGCCTATGGGAAGCAGGGGAATTCTTCAGTTACAGTAGCCAGGGGTGTGAGTAGGAGGCTGGTCTCCTGCTCACATCCCTCCCTGCGTGTAGGACTGAGCCTAGCGCAGGGTAAACCACCTGTTCTTATCTTAGGACAGGTGAGCATTCTCAGTGCCTGGTACAGCCACACACACACACATACACACACACCACACACCAGTCCTATTTAGCTGCCCTCTTGCTCTAGATATGACTTGGGCCCTGTCCTGTCCTCCCAGGTTCCTGGTGACTCACTCTGCTTTGGAATTTCCACTCACTGGTATTTTCTGACGCGCATCCTGACGACTTGGCCTGGAGCCAGGGATCAGCACTGCGGCTGCACCCTCACCAGTGATTAATTTTGCCTACTGAGCTCCAAGCCATAAAGGTTGAAGAGAGAGAAAGCAGGCTAGGGAAGCCAGGTGGGGACAGACAGGCTTTGTTCCTGCTTGTGCTCACCTGTGCACAGGTAGGAAACAGCAGGAAAAGATGTAGGATTAGAGTGGTTGCCCAGGAAACAGAAAAGAGAACAGAGCAGTCAGGTGTAAACCTAGGCCATTGCTTTGAGGGCTCCAGACTTAAATACTAAGTGAGGATGGTGCCTTCTTTGCTCACCTCGTGGTGCTTTGTTTCCCTTCAGAATGGCTTAAGCTAATTCATCCCCTCAATGTAGGAATTGTAAATGTCCCTCACAGGCTTACTTGTTGTATGCCTGTTCTCCAGCAGGTGGTGCTGTTTTGAGACGTTGTGGAACCTTTAGAAGGTGGAGCCTAGATGGCCAAAGTAGGTCACTAGAGGTGGGACTTTGAAGGTTATTTACCTAGTCACTAGTTCAAGGCTTTCTTTGCTTCCTGGTCCACCACGTGCTCAGGTCTCCACAAGCCCCTCCTCCGTGAGTTCTGAACCCATGAGCCAAAATACATTGTTCTGTCAGGAATTCTGTCACAGTGAGGTGAAAGTAATATGTCCCCATTTCAATAAAATGTGAGAGGTTGGTCCTGGGTGAGGGCATTTCAGAGAACTGAAGGGAGATGGAACATGGTCACCTCTGGGCCCTCACCTGGGAATGGAAGATCTGAATTCTCTTTCTGGCTTGCCATTCCCCTGGATTTCCCCCAACAGGTACCAGGTCAGTGAAATGAGGCAGGATTCATGGCCCTTTCCTCTGGAGCCCAGATGTTCATAGCAGTGGCTGGCAAAGACCCCAGTGTCAGTGTGTTGTCTCTAGTCCACCTCCACCTCACTCCTCTAGAAGGTGATTGCTTCTCCTACTCCCCACCGACCTGTCCCTGGCCTCCTACCTCCCTCTGGCTTCCCGGGACTAAAGGGGTAGGGCCAGGGGGATGCTGAGTGGATTCTGCAGAGTCTCAAGGAGTGACTCCAGGGGCAAGGATCTCTAACCAGGTCAGGTGTGTTGTGAAACACACCCAGGGGTCTGTTCAGCCTTCTAGCATCTGGCAGAACAGATCTGAGTGGGATCTGTCCTTAAGAAAATCTAGAGAAGCTTGCCTTCAGCACACTAACTCATCTCCGGCTCCCTTGAAACCCCACTAGGTGACCTTGATTACAGGGAAGATGCCAAGGAATAGGGAGAAAGAAATGAACCCAGAACCTCAGCTATGGTTTGAATATAGCGGTCTCCTTCAAGATTCCCTTTGAGGCCTAATTCCTCCATGTGGCAGTGTTGAGAGGTGGGGCCCAGGGGGACGTGTTTGGGCCAAGGGTCTGGGCCCTCATGAATGGATTAATGATGTGAGCAGGTGAGTATGTTCTTCAGGACTGGGTTGGTTAACAGGTAGTTAGAAAGCAAATATACCCTTATGTGTTGTCATTTCTGTAAGCACTCACTTGTCCTTCTGCTTGTGTGTGTGTTTGTGTGTGTGCGTGTGTGTGTATGTATGTGTGTGTGTTTGTGGCTATGCATGTGTGTGTGTATGTGTGTGTGTGAGGGTGCACACATGGAGGCCACAGAGCAACATTTGGTGCCTTCTTCTTTTTCTTCTGTCATTTTCCGCTTTATATTTTGAGAGAGGTCTCTCACCTGAATCTGGAGCTTGGCGTTTTAGCTGGGTAACCAGCAAGCTCCAGGGATCCACCTGTCTGTGTCCTGAGCACTGGGGTCACAAATGCGCTCTGTCACACCCAACTTTTACTTGGCGACTGGGGATCTGAAGTCATGGTCATCATGCTTGCAGAGCAAGCATTGTACACACTGGTCCATCTCTCCAGCTCCTGCAATTCTGCTTTTTACCATGAGTTGAAGTCAGACTAAAAGCTGAGCAGACAGCAGTACCACAGGCCCCAGAATTGGAAGTCAGTATCACCTCTTCGCTTCATACATTTTCTAGCCCTGGGTCTTTGGGTATGGAAACCAAAAATAGACTAAGATAGTCTCTGTACCTATATAAGGGCGATTCTTCTTCTTCTTCAGATTAAAAGTACCCTTAAGCGAATAACAATGCACCATGACCAAGTGGGTTCATGAGTTTGAAATCCTGGGTCAGACTGTCAGAGTTCAGATCAAAAGCATCCTACTTATTGGTTTTGGCTGTATCTCAAGTTTCCCTCTGTAGTCATTAACATTTTAAATGGAATAATGCATGATACATAAAAATATTATATATACCCAAGTTATAAAACAGAACAGAGCCTCAAACAACTGTGAAGGCCTTGCTCAACTTTGAAAGTATAATGAAACCAGCATGCTGTGTGGAAAAAGCAACATACTGTGTCCTCCTCCTCTTCTACCTCCTTCTCTACCACGGACCCCACCTTCAACTGCTCCTCTTTCTGTTCCTACCTCTGACTTCTCCTTCTAGCTCCAACTTTCCCAACACAGGGGACTCTTGTTATGGATTTTGCACTTGCCATTTCACTGGTTCACTGATGATTTAAAATAGTTTGTATCATACTGTGTGGACACCTATAAATAATACCCAATTTAGGTTTTAGGTTTACTTGCTTTGTTTCTGCTTTCCTCTTTGAGGTGGTGGGTTGGAGTGATGGGGATGGAACCCAGGGCCTCCTTGCTAAACACAGCAGGTAAAAGCATTTGCCATGTAAGCCTGACCATGTGAGTTTGATCCCTGGAACTCACATAAAAAGCCGGTACGGTGCTGTACATCTGTAATCCCCACACTCACTCCTAGTTATCCTGGAGTAGGCAGCTCAGCAACAGAAACAAAGCCCTGCCGGTGGACCGAGAAAACCGGCTCCTGAAATGTTAACACTCAACACTCAAACCAAGCACATACGTATCTGCATGTGTACGCATGCGTGTGGGTATGCACACAACACATACACACGCACACAACACACACACACACACACACATTGTGGTGGTTTGAATGAGAAGCATCTCCCATAGGTGCAAGTATTTTTTGTTTGGTATTGGTCACCAGCTGGTAGTGCTTTTTGGGGAGGGTCATGGAACCTTTAAGAGGTTTAAGAAAAAGCACATCACTGGGGGTGGGCTTTGAGAGTTCTTACCTATGGCCACTTACAGTTTCCTTTCTACACTTTCTGTGCCTGCTTGAAGATGTGAGCTCTAGGATTTCTGATCTGGCTGCCTCTAGTCATGACTCCCCCACCATGATGGACTCTTATCCCCCTGGAACCATAATCCCAAATAAACTGTTCTTCCTATAAGTTACCTTGGTTATGATGTTTTATCACAGCATCAGAAAAGAAACTAATATTCACACTAAATAAAAACCATCTTTCTGTGCCCCAGGAACAGCCTAGTAGTATAGTATAGGCTTAGCTATTAGGTTCAATCACTAGAAACCAAAAGAAAAATCATTTTAAATGTATTTTATTTATCATTTTTATTTTACTTTATGTGTGTGAGTGTATTATCTATGTGTATGTAAGTGTACCTGTGTTGTGCAATGCCCTTAGAGGCCAGAAAAGGGCATCTGATACCCCAGACAGTTGTTAACTATCATGTGGATGTTGGGAACTGAACCTGATTCTCTGCAAGAGCAGCTAGTACTCTTAACCGTTGAGTCATTTCTCCAGCCTATCTTATTTTTTTTTAATTATATGTATTATGTGTATCTATGTATGTTTATCTCACTGTGTGAGGGCAGTACCTATGGAGACCAGAAGAGGGCAGTGGATTCCCTGAAGCTGGAGTTACAGGTGGTTGTGTGCTGCCAGATGTGGGTCCTGATAACTGAACTTGGTCCTGTAGAAGAGCATACATGCTGTTAACTATGGGATTAATGTCCTAAAATACCCAAGAAAGAATTGTTTTCCTTTACACCATGTAAGGACATAGGCAGAATATGACATCTAAGCTTGCTGACACAGGGCTGTAATCCCAACTACTCAGGAAGCTGAGGCAAGAGGATCACAAGCTCAAGGCCTGCCTAGGCCATAGAGTGAGTTCAAGGCCAGCCTGGGCTATTTAGTTTCAAAATAAAATTTAGAGGTCAGAGATATAGCTAAATAATAGGGCCTAGAGTCAATCATCAGCAAGGGGAGGGGAGAGGAATCTAGGACAAAATCTGCTAGTGTTCCAGATCCTGAACAACTGTACCTTGTTTATAAGTCTCCTATCAGACATTTTGTTACAGCAGCCAGATGGACTCAGGCAGCAGCTAAGAGAGACTGGAGAGAGGGGCGTGACAGAGTGGTGGATGCTCAGGAGATGGTGGAACTGAGTCCCCATGGCAGGTAGGAAGAACAGTAAATGGAGGCGGTTCCAAAGCTGCAATGTTATCTTCTCCAGAGACCTTCCTTGCCTGTGCAAGGACGGTGGGCCCCCAGTCCTGGCCAGAGTCCTGCACTTGGGCTAGTTGGGATGATGGGAGGACTAAGCCCGAGATGATGGGAGCCATGGAAATCTCTCTCTTCTAACTCACTCAGAAATGCCCCCGAGTACCCAGAGCCTTCTATCTTTGGAGACAGTCCCTACCATTTGTTCACACAGTGGGGGTGTTGAGACCCCAGTGGGGAGGCCGGGGGCTGGGGTGGATACAGAGGTTAACGCAGAGGACTGCGGCACCTGAGCCAAGAGCTGTGCAGACTTTGAGGCCTTGGGCGACAGCATTGAGGCCGCTGCAGCTGGTGCTCAGCTGACCAGGCTCCAGGCCAAGCTGTGCCCCGGAGCTGGAGCCGGCACAGTCTGTGAGAGCAGGCTCGGTGTGCAGCCGGGGTGTGCCACAGGGCAGGCACAGGGGACAGCTGCACCCACCCGCTCTTGACTGCCTTCTCCAGGCAGCCTTGCCCACCAAGGCCAGGCCATTGCCTGCAGATTCCAGGTAGGGACCTGGTGGCTTTCTCAAATGACTGGTTGGCAAAAGACTCAGCCCTAAAAAAGGAGACTACTTGGAACAGTCTCCAGGGGCCTGCCCTACCTAGTGAGTTCCAGATAAGCAGAGAAGGGCAGGGCAGGAAGAAGGGATGGGAGTGGAAGGGGCTCCCTGTTGTTCTGGAGGGTCCCCACCCTGAGGATCAGCTGAAAGCAGCTGCCCCAGAACTCTGATCATTGAGACAGCAATAAAATTCAACTCAGCTTTAAAAATAATTGTTACCATAACCAGAGTTAAAGAGGCATTTCCCCTCTACCATGGCTATGTAAACCCCTATCAGTATTTACTCAAGTCCTAGTGACAGGTTAGTGATTTGCTTTACAGTAGGAAATGAGATAGCAAGAAAACAAAACAAAAGCCCGCAGGCAGAACCTTTTCTGTATACTGAAGTAGAAGTCTCGAAAATGCATTTATAAATCTCAGAGGAAAAATCAGCAGGAAGCTTAAAATCCAGAAAGAGAACAAATTCTTTTGCTTTAAGCTCTACAAACAGATAGGGAGTATCGCTGGGAAGAAGGACCGCCCAAAGCAATTTAGTGTTTTCTTTTGATTGGCTGTAGCTAAAAGCTAAATGTAGGAGATGTGAACAAACTTCAAAAAAATATTGGTTTTGGGTCACGGCTGTGGGGTCTGGGTGCACTTAATGTGATCAAGTTGAAACATGAAGTTGTAATTTAGGACTTCTGAAATATTTGGGGAGTGACCCAAAGCTGTTGGGGAGATTAGATTCCTTGGAATGTGGAACTCCAATTTTAAATATCCACAGAGTTTGTTTGGTAAAAAAACTTGGCACTAGACACAAGTGCAGCATAGCACTTTGAAGGCAGCTAGGATAACAATAAAAATTGTGCTGGTTAAATGAACCGGCTCCTCTGTTTTTTCAAAATTATTAAGGAATTTGGTGATTAAATGAATTCTTTTTTCTTTTCACACTGGTAAGAAAAATACCCAGGTTTTTCACTCTCCTCATAGATATTTTAACGTGACAACTGAGCATTTAAACCTTCAGGGATTTTATGTACTGGTAAATTATTTTAACAAATTAAAAATGGGCAAATAACATGTAAATATAATTCATTAATAAGGAAGTAAATATGAAAGCATTTTAAAATGTTTTACACTGAGCCTTAGAGGGTAAGTCTATAATCCCAGTTGCTGGGGAGGCTGAGACAGAAAAAACTCTAGTTCAAGACTTTCCTGGGTTACAGAGTGAATTCAAGACCAGCTTGAACAATTTAGACCTTGTCTCAAAATAGAAAGTAAAAAGAAGCCTAGGGAGATGGAGCTCGGGGGTAGAGCACTTGCCTACCACACCGAAGCTCTGGGTTCCTGGCATCCCCAGTACTGAAAAAAAAAAAAAGTGAAAATTAGATTTTCTTTTTTCCAGTATGGGTACAGCTTGGCACCTCGTGCATGGGAAGCAAATGGTCAGTCCTAGGTTGTTACTGTTGTTGTTATTATTATTTATTTTTCAGACAGTATATCTCTGTAGCCCCAGCTGGCCTGGAACTCACTATGCAGACCAGGCTGGCCTCAGTTTCAGAGATCTGCTTGCCTCTGCCTCCTGAGTGTTGGAACTAAAGGCATATACCACTGTCTGGTAACTTTTAATATAACGAATCAGTAATAATTTTTTTTGCCTCCTTGGTGGTACTAGAGCTTGAACCCAGGACTTTATCATGCTGAATAAGAGTATTACTTTTGTGTTTGTGTTTGTTTCACTATGTAGCATAAGCTGGACTTGAACTCTCTGTCTCCCAAGTGCTGGCTTATGATGTGGACCACCGCACCTGGGAAAGTAAGAAAGTCTTTAAACAATAGAGCTATACTCCCCCTGCTTGATGGGAATAGACACTGAAAAAACTTAGAAAACATTTAGATGAGGTATGTGGGAACCCAGCCAGAGCCTCAGCATTAATAGAAAGGTTATTTAAGACTAACCACTTCATGAGTATAGTACTTTTCTGTGGCTGTGATAAAACACCATGACCAAGGCAACTTATAGAAGGAAGAGTTTATTTGCCTTATGGTTCCAGAATGATAAGAGTCCATCATGGTGGGAGGGATGGCTGCCCGCAGCAGGCATGGCAGCGGGGCAAGAAGCTGAGAGTTCACATCTTCAAATGCAAACACAGAACAGAGAGCACGAACTGAAACGTGGATGAAATTATAAACTCTCAAAGCCTGCTCCAATGACATGTTTCCTCCAAGACCCCCACTCTCCCACCCCAATAGCATCACTAAATGAAGACCAAGTACTCAAATACATGAGACTCCGGGGTACATTTCCCATTCACGTCACCACAATGAGCGAACTACTTCTGTTGTTGACCCCCATGGGTACACAAATAAACCTTTTTGTCTCCTGTTTAATTTTCTTTTGTCAGTTTGACTCATAGACCTTACAATCTGAATCTAACAGCATAGAAGGAAAGTTGGTTTTTTTTCCCCCTTCTTCCCATGTATATTCAGAGGCTTTAAGTTTTTCATCTTCTTTAAGCCAAGAAAATTCTAATTAAAGCTAAGGAAATAATGTGCAGTCCAGAAAAATTTAGATATAGAATATTTGTTATTTATCTTTAATGTTTTGTTTTTATTTTATGTGTATGAGTATATTGCCTGCCTATGTGTAAGTACACCCGTGTTGTGCAATGCTCAAGGAGATCAGAAGAAGGTGTTGGATCCCCTGGAATTGGAGATATGCCATGTAGGTGCTTGGAATCGAGCCTGGGTCTTCTGCAAGAGCAGTCAGTGCCCTTAACCACTGAGCCATCTTTCCAGACCTAGATATAAAATATGTATAACATTAAAAATCATGGGGAAGAACACAAAGGAAAAAAAGCTGCCTCACTGGAGGGGAAGATTTAAGGGAATGATGGATGTCTGTCCTGAGGAGGGAATGAGAAGGGCTGGAGAGATGACTCAGTGCTTAAAAGCACTGGCTGCTTTTGCAGAGGATCTGGGTTGGGTTTCCAGCACCCACATGGCAGCTAACAACCATCTGTAACTCTAGATCCAGAGAATCTGATGCCCTCTTCTGACTTATGTGGGCATTGCATGACACAGGTACACTTACACACATTCAGGTAATACACTCATACACATAAAATAAAAATAATAAATAAGATATTTTAAAAAGATGGAATGTAGGTAGCATTTTGTGTCTCTCTCTGTGTGTGTATATACACATATGTAGGCTATATGATCATCAATTGTTTACCAGAATGCTCTCAAATATTAAGGAAAAATTTACACACAAGGAAAAGTACAGAAATATACTTAAAAAGTTATTTCTGTATAGCAATTTTCTTCTTTCTGTATGTTTTTGATACTTTACAAATTTGTACAGTAAGTTGAACTTTAGATTGTAGTGGAGAGTCCCCCACTCCTGCCAGTCGTAGAATGAACCTACACAAACCCAGGTGACACAGCCTACTTCACACCGAGGCCCACAGTACATGTACATGGCATGGGGTATTGCTCCAGGGCATGGTAAGCAAAAAGCTTAAGTCTGAATCAAGCACAGGAGAAAATAGCAATCTGGAGATGGGTAAATCCTGAGATGTGTGAAGCTGAGGCTGGCAGAAGACGGCATCCTTTTTCACAGGGAACTTCGAGAGCAGAACAAGTACACTCTAAAATAGTGACAAACGTGTAATATAGTAAACACAGACCAGTAGCATTTATTGGTTTACTGTATCAGCAAGAAGAATGTATTAAACCAGACATGCTGCTGCACACCGATAAGCCCAGTGTTTGGGAGGCAGAGGCAGGAGGATCACAAGTTTGAGGCCAGCCTGGACTATATTGTGAAACCTGTTTAAACAAAACAATACAGTATTTACCCAGATAGTAGCTCATTCCTGTAATCTAGGCGCTGCAGGAGGATAAGGCAGGAGAATCACAAGTTCAGGGTCAGCCTGAGTCACAAAGTGAGTTGGAGGTTGGCGGAGTTTGGATCTCTAGCACTCCACTAAAAGCCAGTGTCCTGGTGCAGCTGTAGCTTCAGTGCTGGGGAGGAAGGAGGGTGCGGAGACCTGTGAATCCTTGGAGCTTGCTGGCCACCTAGTTGAAATGATAAGCTTCAGTCTTAGTGGGAGGCCTTGTCTCAGAAAATAGAAGGTGGAGGGACTGAAGAGACCGCTCAATGGTTAAGACCACTGGGTGCTCTTGCAGAGGACCCAAGTTGGCTTCCCAGTGCTCACATGGTGGCTAATAATCATCCAGTTCCAGATATCCAGTGCCCTTTTCTGATCTCTATGAGCATTGCATGACATGGGTGCACTTATGTAATGTGTGTGTGTATCTGTGTGGTGAATGATAGAGGAAAATATTTAACACAGCTTCTGGAACCACTGTTACAATGCGGTCTGCTGGTGATTGGAATGTTATATGGCACAAGACTCTATGTGTATCATGGCAATATGCCATAGAAAGTAAATTGCTTATTGTAAATAGCTTTTCAAACACTTCAAACATAAGAAAGCATACCAGAAAGTTAAGTGAAAATGTCAATTATTTTATTTTCAGTTCTTCTGTTCTCTCAATCAGAAATATTTCGTGCCTGAGGATCTGTCATTAAAGTAGGATGCCCTGGGACACAGCTGTTCTCCAACGATGTGACCTGACTGCTCCTTGTAAGGTCAGGGTTCGAGAGACACAGCAGATAAGAATGGACCAGAGACTCCACTGGGAGCTAACAGGACCCGGTTTTATTAAGAGAAGACCAGCTGGGACTAGCTTCTCCGCACCCACCAGTGGAGAAGTCTCCCCAAAGTCTGGGGCTGGGGCTCCAGGGAACCGGGCTGGCATGCCAGGCTCCAGATCCCGATGGAGGAGCTCCCTCAGGGAGAGTTCGAGAGACTAATTACCCAGGAGAGCAAGCTCAGCCCAAAAGCCCAAGTCCCAGTTCCAGTCCCAAAAGCCTCAAAGCCTTAAAAAAAAAACCCTCAGCCCCCTCCTGGCTTTTAGGGGAGGGAGAATTGGGATTGCCATGATATCTGATTGATGTTTAAGGCAAGCTTCTGGCCAGGAAGTAGTCCTTTTTTACAGCTGTTTGTGAATCCTGGGTTGGGGACCTTATCTATTCAAAAGTCTGTTCTTTTCTCAGATCTCTCAGATCTCAGAGGCCTCAGAGAGTCTGGTTTGGAACTGCTGGGGGAGGGGCTAGGAGGGTCCAGTCACACCTAACACTCCTCAGGCCTCTACCTGTACCAGTCTCATGAGCTCAGTCCAAAGAAAGATTGCTTAGTGCCGCCCCTGCCCTTCTCCACAGGGGGCCTCTGTGGTTTTTGATAAACAAGAGCCTTGACTGAGAATGATGGACAGTAGGCTAAGGCGGGGGCTATCCAGCTGGAAAAATGACTTTGAATTTAACCTTCTTAGGCTTTAGGCATCGTTCTCTCAATCCACCTTTTTCTTCTATAGGACTGTTGTGTGGTCACCTCCCTCATGACACAGGGTTTCATGAACCTCAGTGCATGCCTGCAGCCTCGAATAACACTGAACCATTTAATACTATGCTTTTTTTTTTTCTATAAGTTCTTCCCTATGATAAAGTTTAATTTATAAATTAGGCAGAGTAAGAAATAACAGCAATAACAAAATAGAACAATTATAACAATACACTCTAGTGAAAATGTGTACTTTGGTACTATTAAAAAAGAAAATGGAGGTAATCTGAGGAGCAGCACTCGGACAATGAGACTACCTGATAACCAAGACAGGTGACCAAGAGGCACGTAATCGACACACAGAGGATACGCTGGACAAAGGGATGATGTGTCCTGGATGGGACAGACATAGCAGAATGATTCAAGATTTCAACATGTTACTCAGAACAGGTCATGGTTTAAAACGTATGAATTACTTCCTTCTGGAATTTTCCATTTAATACTCTTAGATAGCAGTTGACCTAAGGTGACTCCAAGTACATAAAAGCAAACCATAGATAAGGGGGACTGCTTGTTTTCCAGACATCCTACCCACTCTGGTGAAGGGCTTCACGCTCTCCTGTCTTGAGCTGTGTCCCTGCCAGAAGGCTCAAACCATCCTCTGCCCCCAGCTCAGATCTGCTGATCTCAAGGCCAGGTTAAAATTCTACTGCTTTTTATCTTCTCTCCTGTCTGCATCTAGCCCACACCTTTCTCCTCTCTCCTAGGCTGCTTCAGCCCATTAGTGCTTCCATCTTCGAAAACCCACTCCATGCGACAACTCCACAATCACTCACCTCCCTACTTCCTGGAGTGTTCCCAGCCAGCTCTGCTGGGAGTCACATGACCCATTTTGTATGCGTGGCAAACAGCTTCCCAATGCTGCCAGCCATGCACTAAAGCCACAGCCTGCGGTCCTTCCTGGCAGGTCTGAGGGAATGTGACCTTAGCATCTCCCCCCATGTGCTAGAGAAGTCCCTGTTCTGCCCTGTTGCAGTACAAACTGAGTGGGAGGCAGGTGGCAGGGCCTGGTGAGAATAGCATTCTGGCAAGGCACTGATCTGGGCGTGGAGGTAGCTTGCTGCCTCAGTGAGTGGGACAGGAGGACTTGACTCTGGGGAGAGAGAAGGCCCAGAAGATGTAGGTTTTGGGGTCAGCAGCCTGGGGGTACACAGTGGGACTCTGAAAAGAGATATCTACCTGTAGGGAGACCATAGGAAGGGGCTTGAGGTACAAAACTGAGATGCCCTGAGGGAAAATGGGAACAAGGGACACAGTAGATATATTATTTACCTTGTCCTTTAATTCATAGGCCCTCGAAGTAGGAGGAACTCTGAGTCCTCGCCTTGTTTCTAGTACCTGGGCCAGCTATCTCCCAGCAGGCCTTCCTTTGCTCCTGTTGGTCATACGGTTTAATTCTGAACACGGGAAGGGATTCCTAGTGGAAGGGCTGCGTGGTCAATGACAACTCTGCTGACTAAATTTCACAGGCCAAGCATCAATCCAGTTTGGCCTTGAAGTTTCCAGACCTCAGGGATCAGAATCCTCTCCCTGACCTGAGCAGCAATGACTGTGGGATTATCTTGTAGCAAGGCCTCAGGGAAGGGAAATTAGGATGTGAAATGGAACAGAGGCCTGGACTTGTGGGAATTAAAGGGAGGCCACCCAAACCTCAGCTTTCTGTTGTCATTTGGCCTCTGGTATGAGATCCATGGGCCCACTTAAGTCCCCTCTAGAGCTGCAGTCCCCAGCTTGTCTGTTTGTCTCACCCTTAACACTAAAATAGGCACAAAGAGCCCGCAGGCTACCCTGCACCCGCACCTTGTGTCTGCCTTGTGACTGTGCTTAATATAGGCCAAACGAAAACAGCTCCCAAAATAGACCTGCTCCGAGAGGCAGCTGCGGCTGCGAAGCGCTCCTCGGAAAGAGGAAATGTGCAGGTGACAGGGGAGCCTAGTTCTCCTCAGGTATTACATAACCCAGGCTAGAAAACTGGGGCCCCAAATCAGCAAGCTTTCGTGTTCCTTCAGCAGCCTTCCCCTCCTTCCCCTCCAGACCTGGGAGTCAGCCCAACTTTACAGGCAGCGCAAGAGCTGGGCACAAGGTCACCCCTCAAAGCATCCCCAGGGAGCCTGTCATGCATGCCTAAGTGGTCACATGATACTCCAGAGTTGGCTGGGAGCCCCAGAGGGGTCAGGTGACTCCTCAAAGGATTGGTGCCTGGGGTGGGTTTCATCTGGCTGGAGGGATCAGGGGCAGCAGGGGAGGGGAGGGGACAAGATTGCCAGAAAGGAGCTGCTATTCTCGCCTTCGGGGCCACAGGCAGCATTAGTGGCAGGCAAGGCCCTGTGGCCAGCTAGCTCTGGAAACTGGCGTGGTCTCTGGCTTTGCGTTTTCCATTTTCCTTCAGCCAAGAAGAGACCTCTGTTACGCTGGAGATCCACCTCCTCCCTTCGCTTATCTCTGTCCCTTCAGTGGTCATTTCATTGCAGGAAGAACCCCGACCTTCCGGTCTGACACTTGTCTACTTCCTCCTTGCTTACCCACTACTTTTCCAGGTTTCCTTCCACCTCTCCAGCTAGTCCTCCTCAGCTCTTGTGCTCACTGTCCTTCCTTTAACATCCTTTAGATGTCGTGGTCCTTTGGGTCTCTGGCTGGCTCTTCAGGCAGCACTGTGAAGAAGACCTGATCCTTGCTCCTAGGATCACTGAATTTAGAAAAGAAAAGAGCCAAGAACCAAGCTAAGGGGAGTCCAGGATAGTGAAGGTCACACAGGAGCAACCTAGAGGTAGAGGTGCCATTTTGGGGCCTGTAGAAGATCAAGACTATCATCCTGAAGGAGTGACTCGGGAGAACAGATAGGAAGATTGAAAGGTGCCAGTCATTTCAGGGTTGGAGATTGAGGGCTGAAGATGGTCCAGACAGAGACGAGGGGGCATCTCCAGAGGTCAGATGGAGCGTTTGCTTCCAAAGGAAACTATAATCATGGCAGAATAGCTAGCAGATAGATTCTGAAACACAGGAAGACGGGTGAGAGTGATGGAGGCATTGGATACAGAGTGAGAACACGCTTTGCATGGCAGTGTATATTACAGTCTGACAGCACTGGGAGAAACAGCTTAGGCAGGAGGTTCTCAAAGCCTAGGCAGCGAAGAACAGGGTAGAAAAGCTAATTGTTAGGGCTAGAAAGATGACTCGGCAGTTAAGAGCACTGGTTTCTCTTGTGAAGGACCCAGGTTTGGTTCCCAGCACCCACATAGTAGCTAACAACCATCCATAATGACAGTTCCAGGGGATCTGATGCCCTCTTTTGACCTCTAAAGGCATTTCATGACACAGATGCATTCATACACACCAATAAAATAGATTAAAAAATAAAATATATATTGAATGACTACATTTGGTATAAAGATAAATATATTCCAGGATGGATCATGTTAATCTTTATGATTTTAAAACAAATGAAACACTTGTACAGACCCCAAAATGTATGCCTGGTGGGTAAATCAGCTATGATTGTTAAGGTGAGAGTCTCAGTGGGACCAACTTTTGACTGAAGGAGGCAGGATGGGACGGGACATTGTGTCCAATGCCCAGCATCTGGGATCAAGGTGCTGAGTGGAAGGGCCAGAAAAATCAGAGCTAACAGAGAAAGAGGAAACTTACAGGAGACCATACCATCTGTTTTAGCCAAGTTCAAGCATGTAATATCTGAGGGATATTCAAATAGGACCAGCCAGGTGGCAGTTGGATAGGCAGGACAGGAGCTTTGCTGCAGATGTATAGATCACAGCCATAAGGACTTGCATAAGCAAAGAAAAGCCAAGGTTTTCCTGGCAGAACATAATAAAATAAGAATCCAATGAGAGAAGCCTAGAGGACAGTGATATTTAAAGGATGGGCCAAGAGAGAGGGAGAGAGCCACCTACATAAGAGATGAAAAGGAATAGCCAGGGAGGTGGAAGGAAAACCAGAAAAGTGTAGTGGCAAATAGACGAAGGCCTCCAAACGGAGAACGACCAGGTGCCAGCACCTGCAGAGAGTCCAGCATGCAGGCAGTGACGTGTCCTCCGCATTGAGGTGCCAACAAAGGAGGTGGCATTGGCCTTGCCCCACAGAAGTGTGGAAGGTGACTGGAAGGCATGGAGACCAGGAGTAGAGGTTCTTCCTCCAAGATGCTTGGCTGTGAGGGAGGAAAGAGCTGGTGGTTGGTGGGGCTGTGGAGGCGTGGAGAGTGTATGTGCTGGTTCTCTGGAAAACAGATGCCAAGATGTGGGTTTGCAGGCAGGAGGGTTCTGTGGGCACTCTGAGTCGGGTGGCAGTATGGATCGAGTCACCAGGGGAGTGGGCCTTTGATGCAGTGATAATAAAGACCTTTGCAGAGCAGGTCTTTCCGTCATCTCTCTGTCAGGGAAAGGGGGAAGGGGCGCTCCACCCTAACTATGGATCAAGCTTTCTGGTTTCTGATGCTTCGATATGAAGTGAGGATGCTGATCCTGGAGAGAGTGCCCTGTTCCTGAACGATGACAGT
Organism: Eospalax fontanierii; assembly: GCA_035773235.1. Classification (NCBI taxonomy): domain Eukaryota; kingdom Metazoa; phylum Chordata; class Mammalia; order Rodentia; family Spalacidae; genus Eospalax; species Eospalax fontanierii. The sequence continues at coordinate 51,166,113 of CM069542.1, read as the reverse complement.
TCTTTGAGGCGACAAATTACCCCCACTGTGTAAACAATACAAAGCATATGCTTTCGATTCAGCTCCCTTTGGGCTTAGGCCACTAGTACCCACCCCAATCATGTTCTAATCATCTTAGGTCAGATTCTGACATTGAGGGGGAGTCCCACACCCCTAAACCCATTGAAACTATTCAAATGAGGCAGAAAGGCTCTGTTTTACTTTGTTTACTGACATTTTCAGTAGAAATCATGGTAAGTACTTTTGGTCACATGTCTCTCTCACTCCCTCTGCCCCTTCAATGACTGCTCATGGGGCCTTGTGTGGCATGCCTTCTGCACTTGGAATACTTTCCTTTCTGCTGGTGCTGGAGATTGAACCCAGGCCTCCACGCATGAGAAGCCCATGCTCTACCACTGAGCTACACTTTCAGTGCCTCCTGTATGTAGGGATGTGTGAGCTTAAAGTCGCCTGTCATGACCATCATTTCTATGTCTGCAAGACTTATTACACCTTAATAAAATAAACTTGAGATACTTTAAAAGTATTTTATTTATTATTTTTAATTTATGTGAATGAGGGTATTGCCTGCATATGTGTAAGTGTACCTGTGTCATGCAGTGCCTGAGGAGGTCAAAAGATGGAGCTGGATCCCTTGGAACTGGAGTCACAGATGGTTGTTAGCTGCCATGTGGGTGCTGGGAACTGAACCCGGGTCCTCTGCAAGAATCATGTCTCCAGTCCCAGTAGTGGTAATTCTTGTCTCTAGGCATTCGACAAAATTCTGTCTGGTAGAGACTCAACTGAAGTTGCCTCTCTCATCATGGAGGAAGGCATTGATATTACCTTAATTTTTTTTTTTTTTATGTGTACAAGTGTTTTGTGCACATGTATTTAAGTTTACCACATGTGTGAAATACCCATGGAGGCCAGAAGAGGGTGTCTGATCCCCTGAAATTAGAGTTACAGAGGGTTGTTAGCTGCTCTGTGGGTGCTGGGAACTGAACCTGAGTCTTCTGCAAGAACAGCCATTGAGCCATCTCTCCAGCCCCTGATGTTACATTTTGTACACTGATTTCAATATCCTTATCCCCACTCTTTAAACTGATTGCAAGATCTTACCAGTTCCCTCATTATTAATGAGTTAAATAAAATTTCTATTATTTATTTATATCTTATATGTATGAGTGCATGTATGTCTGTGTATGAGGTGCTTACAGAGGTCACAGAAGAGCATTTGGGTGCTGGAAACAGAACCCAGGTCCTCTGTAAGATCAACAAGTGCTCTTAACTGCTGAGCCATCTCTCCAGCCCCGAGTTGAATAAAAATGTTAACATTATGTTCTGTGTTAGGTTCTCTAAAGGGACAAAATCAATACTGTGTGTGTGTGTGTGTGTGTGTGTGTGTGTGTCTGTGTGTGTATACTCACATAAACTAAAAAGGAATTACTAGATTAGCTTACATGGTACAAGCTGGGTAGTCTAATAATGGCCACAGCATGCTGGGGAGTCAGAGAACCCAGTAGCTGCTCAGTCCACAAAGCTGGATACTTCCGCAGTCCCAGTCTGGTGCCCCAGGCCTGGGCATCCCTGAATGTCAGCAGCAGAGGTTGAAGTACTCTCTCAGGAAGAAGCAAAGGCAGGCAATGTGGCATTTCCTGGGTTTCTTTATATCAGGGCCACTATGTTGTTGGAAAGTACTCAGTTCATCCTCTTTGGAAACACCTTCACAGACGTGCCTAGAGGTGTGTCTCCTAGGTGACTCTAAATCTCTAAATTGTGTCAATCATCTACATGTTTCAGTGAAGTAAAATGGTGGTGTTTTAAACCAGCCCTTTCACAGTCACCTATAAATGACATACAGTTTTAAGCTAACACAGAGAGACCCGTTTATCAGCCATCGTCAGTAGTTACAGTTTCAGGAACATTCGGTTTACAAGCAGAGGGACCAGGTTTGCAGCACACGTGGCAGTGGTCAGAGCAAACAGTATGTATTCTCACACTGGTACCCTTCAGTATTCTAAGAGAGCCTAACCACATTGTGATAATGGCATAATCAACCTACATGATCCTCCTGACAGATCAGAGAGGTGCTAACCATGCAGAACTCTCACCATCCTTCCTTCCATCTGTAGATATTCACTGAGTGTCTACAATATGGAGTGCTTGACACCAAGATGCAGTAGGGGAAATAAGCAAAAGTCTCCTAGGCCTGGTCAAATTAATTTCTTGATTTCAAACAGAGGAGCTATCACATAGGCCCCACACAGAGAGCTGTGAGACGAGAGAACGTGATGGTCTAGGCTACGTCAGACAAGATTAGTATGAAGGGATGCAGCACAAGAAATTTGCTATTCTCATCAGAATAAGCAGGTCAACAAATAAGCAGGTCAACAAAAGAGTCTTCTGCTTAGACAGCCCAAGACTTCTGGCAGGAGGTTCTTCCAAGGACCTTTCCCAACACAAAGGCAGATCAGCTACCATCAAGAGAGAGGTGACTTACTCAAGAGAGATCTATGCTGGTAGAAAGCAAATAATGCTGTGTGCTATGGTTTGAGGGTATCCCCTCAGAGTCTTGTGCTGGAACATTAGTCAATGCAATAGTGTTGGGAGATAGGGCCTAACAATAGATGACTAGGCTATTAGAATCAGGGAGGCCTGCTTCCAATGCAGCTGCCGTGAACTAGCTTATAGGTCTTGGGCAAGGTTTTCATATTCTGTGCCCGCTTCCTCAGCTCTATCATGACGTGTTTGTGAGAATGAAAAGAGACTACACAGAGACCATTGAAGAGCAGACACCAAAAGCTTGAGGGAGGCCAGATAACTGGTTTATCCAGCAGAATAGTTCGAAAAAAATCTCTATATCTCTATATCTATCTATCTATCTATCTATCTATCTATCTATCTATCTATCTGCCTGTCTCGTAAGTAGAACCAGCCATGGTTTGGAGCTGGAATGTCCTTCACAGGCTTGTTTTGAATGTGTTTTTACTGTGCTGTTTTGGGACACTGTGGAGCCTTTAGGAAGGGTGTGGCCTAACTAGTAGAATTAGGTCAGTGGGGAAGTGAGCAGCTCTGCCAGGCCTTCCTGGACACTGTTAGTAGGCCCCCTGTGGGTCTCCAGATAGCTCAGCAGAGGGTTTCTTTATCACCCATCCATGATCACTACCTTAGTACTAGACAGAAATCTGCTTCCAGGTACCTCCATCCCTCTTTCCTCTGCAACCACAGAGGATGACAGGACTCCCCTAAACCCTGAACTGAACGTCCTCGGGCTGCTTTGGGAAATAACCTCATTGGTAGATGCTACATCTGAAGGGAGACAGATCATGGATTGCCTAAAGATCTGCCCTGGTCCTAGCTGACACCCTGCTAACAAGCCCCTTTCCTAGGTAGGCATGTTGGCAGAGCTTGGAGAAGAAGCAAGAAAGGGAATGCTCAGCTTTCCTTTAAGAACTCAAAGAACTTTCCCAGAGAAGAGCAAGACCCCAGCCTTACCCCAGGCCTGATCTTTAAATTTTTAAAAATATATCCATTACATACACACACACACACACACACACACACACACACACGCACGCACGAATTTTTTCCTGTTGCATATAAGTACACCTGTGTTGTGCAATGCCCTTGGAGGCCAGAAGAGGGCTGTCAGATCCCTTGGAACTGGGTAGTTGTTAGCTACTATGTGGGTGCTGGGAACCTAGGTGCTGCTCTTAACCACTGAACCATCTCTCCAGCGCTGCTAGGTCTGATCTTTATCCCTTGGCTGGTGTCTGTGGATCCTCTGACACACTGCCTTGGCCTCTTGAACTTTCCAGTTGAACATGCTATTGTCAGTGGTTCGTTTTGGATTCAATGACTTGGCCGCTTTCTCTCCTCCATCATGTTGGGCCACAGCAATTACATGATCAGATGTGAGGGTTTGGGGCTCAGACAGGCCCTGAAAAACTTGAGTCTGAGTTGCCATCAAAGAACCAAAGATGAACTTACAGCACACAGCACCTAGGATCCATTGCAAACACAGCTGTACTACAAGATCTTTAGCTCTAGTCTCACAAGATCATGACCCTACCCTGACCCTGACCCATGACAGCACCTTGACACAGGCCTGTTCTCTGCTATTTAGTTTTTATTCCTTTGTTATGGCTCTTTAAAAAAACACATTTATTTTTATTTTGTGTGCATGAGTGTTTTGCCTGCATGTATGTAAGTGCACCTGTGTCATGTAATGCCCGCAGAGGACAGAAGAAGGCATCAGATCTCCTAGAACTGGAGTTATGGACAGCTGTTAGCTGCCATGTGGGTGCTGGGAGCCAAACCTGGGTCCTTTATAAGAACAGCAGTGCTTTTAACAGCTGAACCATCTCTCCAGCCCCCGTTTTATCATAGCTCTTATCTTGGGCTCTGTTGTTTTATTGTGGCTTAAATAAATGTTATGTTTCCTATTAAACCATGTGCTGCTGCAGACCCAGTACAGGGCATCCCTCCCTCCCACCCAGTTTCACATTGCTGTAGCAAGAACACTAAGCCCTAGAGGCTGGCCTGGAGGAACCCAGGGAACACCTGTTGACGGAATGTATGGATGAATGAGTGGGACCAGAACCAGGGAAGCGTCCAAAAAGGAGGACCCAAAGTATCCTGTGACCACCGCGGTTTTGAGGAGCTAAGAGTCAAAGAGGGAGGACTTGTAGCAAGGGAAGGGCATTGTGTCCACATGCCTTTGAGTGGAAGGGAAAATACAAGCAGCCAAGAAAATCTTGGCACAGGGCAGTGGGGGCAGTATACACACGGGCTTTGGCTACAGAAGGATCTGGGTTAGGATCCAGCTCTTCCATTCACTAATTGTGTGGTCTCAGGTAAAGTTTTCAAGCATGCCAAGCTTTAGCCATAAAGTGGGAAAGAAGGACCTCAGGTCACAGGGCCAGATTTAAATGAAACAGAGCAACTTATGTGTGCTCCCAGAGTGCATGCCATGGTCTGTGGAACAGGGTCGGGCACAAGCATCCAGTGAAGTGGGACACTTGGAGGCAGAGAGCAGAGGTGGGAAGATGCCTTTGCCCACCCCTTCCTCTCTGCAGACGGGTCCCAAAACTTCATGGCAATTAAGCTACTGCAGCCAGTTAGACATCTGTCTGCTTTGCAGCCTCCTCTGCGGATGTTTCCAGAAAGTGAAGGAGACTGGCACCGACTCCAAAGAGCTCATGGCTCCTCTGCAGGTCAGCAGCTTCAGGGACTCCTGGAGGGAGCAGGGATTGTCTGGAAGGGACACCCTTACCGAGCTGTCGCTTGTCACTGCCTCATGAGCTGCCACCTTGCAGTTTTGCTTTGTTTCTTTTGTAGCAGTGAGGATCGAACCCAGAGACTTGCCCATCCTAGGCAAGCCCTCTACCACTGAGCTACACTCCAATGCTCACCTTGCAGTTTAGGTGAAATGTGTGTCTTTTTGTTCCCAATAGATTTATGGTTTCTCTTGGTTTTTCTAGCTGGGCATGGTGGAGTAGACCTGCAATCCCAGCATTTGGGAGAGTGAGACAGAAGGATCAAGAGTTCAAGGCCAGCCTGAAGCCTAGATGACATAGCAAGACCTTGTCTGAAAAACAGAAATAGGTTTTTCCTGGTTTCAAGGGGGGAAATGTAGACTCAGACAAGTTCTATGTCAATCACTGCGCTTGGTCTTCACCTCCCTTATCTTCCTGCCAATACCATGACATGGGCCAGACATTGCCCACTCTAAACAGGTCTCAGGAGAGAAAAGTTTGACTGAGCTTACAGGCTAGCATCAGTAAGTCACAGTGCAGCCTCAGCGTGCATCCGCTTCCTCAAAAACAGGAGCCTTCCAGTGCCTAGCTTGCCAGTCCTGTCTCTTCCTATAATCTCCTTGGCCCAAGGCATATCAGTGCAATACCCAGCCTGAAGGATCTCCCTCAGCTTAACTTATGACTCTGGCAAAGCCTACGTAAAGAAGTGGGTTAGTAGAAGGAGAATTGCACATAAGGGAGACTCAACCTCCACCACGCCTGATTCCCACCTGTATATTCTCATCTCTACAGCTCTTAGAGATGTGTAAGGCTGAGTGACAGTATCGAAGGGGGGCATCTCATGCTATTCCTGACGGTCTCTGATCCAGCCTAGGACTTGCATGCTGTCTCCACCTCCGGTTTACTTGGCCTCCACTGCTCAGTGCCCTTCAGTACCACCCTGCTTCATCCAGGAGTTCCACGCCCCTCCAGATCTTGGTGCCTTTGCAGAAGGACACACTTCACCTATCCTCTTCAAAGTATCCCATGAATCTTGCTACATCTTCTGTGTCCTGGGGTTTAATTTGCAAAAGTGATTGTGAGCAGACACCAAATGCCATTGAAAGAAGAATGATAGGCTCGGGGTTGTAGAGTACTTGCCTAGTATATACAAGGTCATGGGTTCAATCCCCAGCACTGATCAAAACAAAGAAAAAAGACATTGGAAGAAAAATGTGTCACCTGCAGATTTTTTTCCTGGTGGTACTGGAGATTGAATTTAGAGCCTCATGGGAGCTGAGCCACAACCCCAGCTTCTCCCTCTCCGTTCTTTGAGGCAGAATCTCACTATATAGTTCAGGCTAGTTTGGGACTTGAGATCCTCCTGCCTCTGCTTCTAAGTGTTGGGACCAAAGGCATGTACCATCATGCCTGGCTGGATTTTTTTTTTATTTAACATTTGATGTTTATTTATTTAATGTGCGTGAGTATACTGCCTGCATGTAGGTAGGTGTACTCATGTCATACAGTACCTGTGGAGGTCAGAAGAGGGCACTGGGATCCCCTGCAACTGGAGTTACAGATGGTTTTTAGCCACCATATAGGTTCTAGGAATTGAACCCAGGTCCTCTGCAAGAGCAGCCAGTGTTCTTAACCACTGAGCCATCTCTTCAGTCCTGCAACTAGATTCTTTTAAAAAACTTATTATTATTATCAGTGTGCATGTGAAGGTACATGTGTACAATGGCACATGTGTGGAGATCAGAAGACAACTTCTCTCCTTTCACCTTTATGTGGGTTTCAGGCTTAGGTGGCAAGAGCCGTTACACCCTGAATCCTCTTGCCAATCCCACCTCCCTGCCATTGCATATTCATAAAGAAAGAAATACTCCATACCATGCAGGGCCACTGAGGAAACAGCTGGGATCCACTGAGAGGCGTAAGTAGCCAGGGAAAGGCAAAGCTCAGAGCCCTTGACGGTAGTTCTGTGGGAAGGCAGACTTAGGTACGGCACAGGTTCAGAATCAGACAGTTTGAATGTCTGTGGACTCTGGACCATGGGGCTGGCTCCTAGTTGTCTGTTACCTGACCCCAGGTGACTTAGAGGGAACAGTGACTTGGGTATAAGTAGACAAAGGACTTGATTGGTTTGTATGTTCACAGGAAATTGTTAACTATCTCTAGATAAGCACTCAAAATGTTTTTATTTTTATTTGCAATGCATGGAATGGAATTTTAGTCCTGGGTATGCTAGGCAAGTGTTCTGAGCCACGTCCCTAGCTGTCTCCAGGACCCAGCTAGACCTACAAGGGTCAGCTTCTCCTAGGCCAGCAAAGTTTACATGGTATCAGATCTCACTGAAAATAGGAAAAAAAAACTATGGCCAGTGTATCCTGCTCTTTTCTCATGTTTCTGTGGCTGCCCTCAGCACACCTGTTGGCAGTTTGAGTCTTCCTGCTGGTTTTGTGAGTTTTTGTTTTGTTTGTTTTTTTGCTGTCTATTGTCTTTGCTAAGCTGTGAGCTGCCCAGCAGCAGGGTCTATGTCTATCTTCCTACCTCTGGCGCTCTGTAAGTGCCTTTTAACACAGGAAACTGGTACCTCATCAGAATCTCCTGTGCCGCATCTGACAGTACTGACGCCTGGCTCTTCCCCTCAGAGGGTCTGATAGAATTCTCCTGGGGGAGCCAGCCATTGTTATTTCGAGATGTCTTTCAGGTGGTCTAATAAGCAGCCAGAACTGAGAATGAACTAATAGTGTATGAATTTCCATAGATTCCTTGATTCTCTCTCTCTCTCCTCTCTAGTACAGAAGGTTGAAAGTAGGGCCTTGGACATACTATGGAAGTGTTTTACTACTGAACTATCTCCCTCCTCCTCCTCCTCCTCCTCCTCCTCCTCCTCTGACATAGGATTTTCTGTATCTCAGGCTGGCCTTGAACTTGCTAAGCAATGTACATGATCTTGAACTGCTGATCCTCCTGTCTTCACTCCCCAGTACTAGGATTATAGGCCTGCACTACCATGCTCAGTATCAAACCCAGGGCTTTATGCGTGGTAGGTAAACATTCTTTCTACCAAATGAACTACATCCCCAGCCACTATCTTTTTATTTTTTATTTTGAGATAAAAGTCTCATCAAGTTGTCCAGACTGGTTTTGAACACCCCCCCCGACTGACCCTCCCCCGACACCACCCCCCCAGCCACAGCTAGGCTAGTCTTGATCTTAGAAATTTCTCCTGCCTCAAGCATGTGACGTAGTTAGGATTTCAGCTCTGTTCTCCCAGGTACACTTCATTCCTTCATTTTCCTGGGAGAAATTTTCTAGAAAGTAAAGATGTGAGTCCAGGTGTGGTTATTCAAACACAGAACACAGCAGCAGATCCACTCATGAGACCCAGAGATTTGCCCTGGGTCTGCTCACCTGTGGCAGGACTACCAGGTGCTCATTTCAGGAGGACCCACCTGGTGGAAACTGACTTGAGCTCATTGGTCAGATTTCTCCAGGTCATACTGGTTGAGGAGGCAAACAGCTCCAAACCCCTGCGACTCCAAAGAGGTTTGCTGTCTGTGGTTACATGCCTTTCATGTTCAAATGCTGTTAATCTGTCTCCAGGTGCTGGTTTCAGTGATTCATCTCTGTGCCTCACTGGAAGCCTCACAGTATCCTTTGAAAAGCAAGAGGAACAGGAATTGAATTGTCCCTGTGGTTTCCACTCTAGTCCTCAGAATGCTTGGAAGGAGGAATGTTAAAACCACTCCAATCCTCTTCGGTCCCCTCCCACCCTGTATATGACAGCCTCCTTGGAACTTCTCTGGAACTTTCTCCAACTGCCTCCCCAACAGCCAACTGCTACTCCTCATCCTGAGTTTTGCTTTCAAACATTCCTTAACACCCCTGGACTCTCAAAACCACTAAACTCTCATTCCCACCAGGGAAAAACTGTGAGGAACCCTGGAGGGAGGTCTACAAGCCCCAAAACGGATCAGCAACGCCAACCAACTAATATCTTGGCCGAGGTAAGTAAGAAGGGCTCCTTTTGGCTCCTGGTGTGAAGTAGAGACTCCGAGAGAGAGAGAGAGAGAGAAAGAGAGAGAGAGAGAGAGAGAGAGAGAGAGAGAGAGAGAGAGAGAGAGACTTAGAGGTAGGAACTTCATCTAGGGAGCTGACAAGAACAAGCGTTAGGGTGGTATCTTCTAATTCTTCTTGTTAACACAATTTGGAGCATTTCTGAGTGCGTATCTCTGAGTGTCAACATTTCTCTGCTGTTTCCTAGAAAGAGCACAGGGCATATTTCTCATTGTTGGGCTCTGGGCTGGTCAGAGGGCATCACTGACCTCGGCAAGGCCTCACTTCTGACAGCCTTAGCAGCTTTTGGATTTACTTTTATTTGTGTGTGTGTGTGTGTGTGTGTGTGTGTGATGTAAGTGTAGTACCCACAGAAGCCAGGGGAGGGCATCAAATCCCCCCTGGAGATGGAATTACAGGTGATTATGAGCTACCCAATGTGGGTGCTGGAAAGCGGTCCTCTGCAAGGGCCAAGCTTTCTCTCCAGAACATCCTCATTTCTTCTTCCCTGAAATAGCAAGAAGAAGCCCCCCCCCAGTCCTCATACCTACCGGGAGCCGGAGATTGGCTCTGTCTTTGAAGGGAGAAATCAAGGTTCAGTTTTGGTTAAGTCTAGTTTATCATCTTACCTTTATTTCTCAGGCTTTTGGCATTCTATATGAACCACACAAGTTATTGCCAAATCTGTTGCAATCTGATGTAGATTTCCTGTATGTTTTCTTTTAGGACTCCTATAGCTTTTGCTCTTAGATTTTAAATGGATCCACTGTGACTGCTTTTTAAACATATATTTTTTATTGAATCACTGTGTTTCATACAGAACATCTCAACCAATCTTAATCATCTTTCTACCCCTCCCCACTGGCACCTCACCTCCCACAGCCCCCCAACCGGGATCCATACATTCTATCATTTGTGTTAAGGTCTATTATGACAAGTTAGTGTCTCCAAATGACCTCAGTGCAGGTTCATCTATTGAGGTCTAGTCAGCCTACCCAGAGTCCCTCGCTTTAGGAAGACTAGCTCATCCTCACCCAACAGTAATCAGTTGCCAATATTTCTTAAGCAATGGTTGAGGTCACTCCCCATTTCCACAGTTCCATCCATACTGGGTTTTTGTCTGCTTGAGTTTGCATGGGTCTTGAGCATGCTGACACCATTGCTGTAGGTTCATATGAGCAGGTTCCCTGGAGCTTGTACAATTCTATTTCCATATGGTCACACACACACCTCCTCACTGGCACTTACAATCTTTCTGCCCTCTCTTCCCTAATGGTCCCGGAGCCCTGGGTGAGTGAGACTTAATATAAGAGTCCTGTCCAGGGACCCACACTCTGCAGAGTCTTAATCTCCATGATTTAGCCATTTTGTGACCTTTTGTGTTACCGCCCATTTGTTGCCTGAGGGAGCTTCATTAATGAGAGTTGAAAGAGTCATTAATGACTTTTTTACTCCTTGTTCTATAATGCATGAGCTTGGGTGTGGGGGCTTCATTGTAGATGTGCCACTTAGGCATAGGAAATTCACAGACAATGTCTGTGTGTGACCAGCTGTGGGACTCTGTAGTAATCTCCATCTTGTGCAAAAGAAGCTTCATTGATGAGCGGTGAGTGGGATACTCGACTGTAAATATAAGGATGCATATTTTGCAATTAGGAAGAAGTTACATTAGCCCAGGGATGTGACAACCATGGGGATTTCTCTAAGATCTATGTGTTTTTGGCTTTGATTACAGTACCACACATGAGTTTCCACCCATTGAGTGGGTTCTAAGACCAATTAGATAGCTGTTGATTGACTCCAAGCTAGAAGTGTCACTACTGCACCAATGTTGAGTGCTGGGCCAGTCACTGAGGTGGTTATTTGGTCATGAAGTTGGTGTTGGGCCATCAATTGATGCTCTCCCTTGGCTGCTTGCATAATGCTCTCCAGAGCTATGCCCGATAGCCTTCATGGGAAGTGGCTTCCAAGTCAGTTCCAGCTCCATTGCTCCAAATTTGGTCTCCGAAGTATGTCTTACCTTCAGCAATGGGATCTATCCTTCAAGCTCTTGGAGTCAATCAAGGGCTGTGGTAACTGCCTGTGTAATTTTGGGAGTCTCTTGCTCCACCCTGGGCAACAACTCAAAGGAAGGTTTCTCCTGTCTGGTACTGTTTCTTGCTATGTAGCCTTCAGCTATGCGCATGGGCTCATGTAGAGATATTGTATGTGGAATTTGTCATAGGCTGTTAGACTAATATGATTCCCTCTGAGGTTTTATACTAGCTAGGCATTACTTATATTCTCCCTCCCTCCCTCTCTCCCTCCCTCCTTGTCTAACCTTCTCTCCATGCCTTCCCCATTTAAAGTGTCTCCATTTTCCCCTTTTCTCCCTTGATAACACCTGTCTCCGATTATTCCTCTCTCTTAGGTTCCTTCTTTCCCATCACCTCCCTACTTCCTTTCTTTCCATTTTCCTGGTTCCTGCGATTACATCAGGATGCACACTCACATATGAGGGTTTGGTGCTAGGATCCACAAATGAGAGAGAAGTACACTGTTTGTTTTTTTCCAACTCCGTGCTATTTCACTTAGCATAACAGTTTCTACTTCCATCCATTTACCTGTAAATATCACGATTTCATCTTTCTTTACCACTGAGTAGAACTCCATTGTGTAAATGTATCACATTTTCATGATCCTCTCATCAGTTGAGGGACACTTGGATTGCTTCCATCCCTTAGCTATTGTGAAAAGAGCAGCAACAAACATGAATGTACAAGTATCTCTGCAATAGGATGAGTATTTGGGGTATATGCCAAAATGATAAAACTGGATTAAATGGTGGCTTCATTTTTTAAAGAGTTCTCCACACTGCTTTCCATAGGAGTTGCACAAGTTTACACTCCACCAGTAGTGAATGAGCATTCCTCTTTCCCTACATCCTCTCCAGTATTTAGTATTATTTGTTCTCTTGATCTTCTCCAGACTGACTGGGGGGTAAAATGAAATCTTAAAGTGGTTTTAATTTGTATTTCCCTGATTATTAATGATTGAACACTTTTAAAGATGTTTCTCAGCCACCTTCTTTTGAGAACTCTGCTCAGAGCCTTAGTCCATCTTTTAATTGAGTCACTTGTTTTCTTGATTTTTTTTTTTTTGTTTGTTTTTTGAGTTCTTTGTATATTCTGGATGTTCAACCTCTGTCAGATGTGTCACTGGTGAAGATTTTCTCCCATTCTGTGGGTTTTCTCTTCACTTCCTTGGTTGTTTCTTTCACTGTATGGAAGCTTTTTAGTTTAATGAGGTTCCACTTGTTGATTGTTGACCTTAATTCCTAAGCAACTGCTGTCTGATTTACAAAGTCCTTTCCCTATATCTTGTAGGTTATTACCAGCGTTTTCTTCTAATAGTTTCAGAGTTTCAGGTTTCACTGAGGTCTTTGATCCATTTGGAGTTGATTTTTGTACAAGGTGAAAGATAAGGGTCTAGTTTCTTTCTTCTACAGGTGGAAATCCAGTTTTGCCAGCACCATTTAATGAAGAGGCTGTCTTTCTTCCAATGAGTGCTCTTGGCCCCTTTGACAAATATCATATGACTGAAATTGCATGTACTTATGTTTGAGTCTTCAATTATATTCCATTGGTCTACTGGTCTATTTGTGTCAGTTCCATGCTGTTTTTATGATGATAGTTCTGTAATATAGTTTGAAATCTAGTATAGTAATACCCCTGCATTGCTCCTTGTGCTCAGGGTTGCTTTGACTATCCAGGGTCTTTTGTTCTTCCATATGAATTTTAGAATTTTTTTTTTTAACTCAGTAAAGAATGTCATGGGGATCTTGATTGGGGTTGCATTGAATCTATATATTGCTTTTGGTAAGATGGTCATTTTCACAATACTAATCCTTCCAATTCATGAGCATTCTCTGGTGTCCTTATTAATTTCTTTCTTTAAAGATGTAAAATTTTCATTGTAGAGATCTTTAATGTCTTCGGTCGGGTTTATTCTGAGGTTTTTTTTTTGAGGCTATTGTGAATGGGAGGGTTTCCTTGTGCTCTTTCTCCAATTGTTTTTCATTGGTATATAGAAAGGCTACAGATTTTTGTAGATTAATTTTGTAACCTGCCACTTTACAGAAGGTGTTAAACATTCTAGGAATTTTTCTGGTGGAATTTTTGGCATCTCTGAGGTATAATATCATGTCATCTGCACAAAGTGATAATTTGACTTCTTTTCCAATTACTACTCATTTGACTGCCTTCTCTTGTTTTATTGTTCTAGCAAGAGTTTCGAGCACTATATTAAGAAGTAGTGGAGACAGTGGACTGTGTAGTTCCTGATTTTAATGGGAACGCTTCAAGTTTTTCTCTACTTAGAATGATATTGACTGTGGGTTTTCTGTATATGGCTTTATTTGTGCTGAGGTATGTTCTCTCCAATCCAATTCCCTCTATTTTTAACATAAATGCATGTTTAATTTTGTCAAAGGCCTGTTCTGTATCTATTGAGAAGACCATGTGATATTTTTCCTTTGAGTCCATTTTTGTGCTTTATGACATTTATTGACTTATGTATATTGAATCACCCCTGAATCTCTGGAATAAAACCAACTAGATCATGGTGGATGATCTTTTTGATGTGTGTCTGTGTGCAGTTTGCAAGCATTTTGTTGAGAATTTTTGCATCTGTGTTCATTAAGGCTGTAGGTTTATAGTTTTCTTTTTTGGTTGTTTCTTTACCTGGTTTTGGTATTAGAGTGATGCTGGCTTCATAGAAGGAATTTTGGATTTCTCCCTCTGTTTTTATCTTTTTGAATAATTTTAGTAATAATGGATATAGATCTTCTTTGAATGTTCGGTAGAATTCTGCTGTGAATCCATCTGAGCCTGGGCCTTTTTTGGTCGGGAGGTTTTGTATTATTGTTTCAATTTCCTTATATGTTATGGGTCTGTTTAAGCTGTTGATCTCTTCTTAGTTTAGCTTTGGTGATTCCCATGATTTTAGATATGCATCCATTTCTTTAAGGTTTTCTAATTTAATAGCATATAGGTTTTTAAAGTATTTCCTTACAATGTTCTGGATCTTTTTGTTGTCTATTGTGATGATTTCCCCTTTCATCTCTGATTTTGTTGATTTGGAGTTGTACTTTCTTTCTTTTAATTAACTGGCCTAAGATTCTGTCTGTCTTGTTTATCTTTTCAAAGAACCAGCTCTTGGATGCATTGATTCTTTGTCTTGTTTCTTTGTTTCTATTTCATTAATTTCTGCTCTGATTTTTATTATTTCTTCTTGTCTCCTGGGTTTGGGTTTCATTTGTGGTTGCCTTTCAAGAGTCTAGATTTGCAGTGTTAAGTCATTCACTTGTGCTCTTCCTGATTTTTTAATGTAGGCAGTTAGAGTTATAAACTCCCCTCTTAGGACTGCTTTTAAAATGTCCCACAGATTTTGTTGGGTTGTATTGTCCTTTTGATTTATTTTCAGGAATACTTTTATTTCTTTCTTAATTTTTCCTTTGACCCATTCATCATTCAGGAGTGTGTTGTTTAGTCTCCATGAGTTTGCAGAGTTACTAGGGCTTCTTCCAGTGTTGATGTTAAGCTTTATTGCATTGTGGTCTGATAGAATGCATGGGGTTATTCCAATTTCTTGTATTTGTTGAGGTTTATTTCGTGCCCTAGTATGTGGTGGATTTTGGAGAAACTTCCATAGGGTGCTGAATAGAATGTGTATTCTTTGGTGCTTGGGTGGAATATTTGGTAGATATCTCTTAGGTTCTTTTGATATATAGCATTGTTTAATTCAGATGTCTCTCTGCTTACTCTTTGTCTTGTCCAATGGAGACAGTGGAGTATTGAAGTCCCTTACTATTAGTGAGTTGGGATTAATCTGTGTCTTAAAGTTCTGTAGTAGTGATTTTATGAAATTGGGTACACCGGAGTTTGGTTCATATATATTCATCATTCTAAAATCTTCTTGGTTAATTTTTCCTTTGATTGGCATGAAGTGACCCTCTTTATCTCTTCTGATTAGTTTTAGTTTGAAATTTGTTTTGTCAGCTATTAGAATGGCAACTCCTGCTTGTTTCTTAGTGCCATTTGCTTGGAATATTTTTGTTGTTGTTGTCTACAAGAAACCCATCTCACCTGCAAGGACAGGTACCACCTTAAAGTGGAAGGATGGATTTTGTTTCTTGATTCATTCAACTAATCTGGGTCTTTTGATTGGGGAGGTCAGTTTATTGATATGTAAAGTTCTATTGAAAGTTGTGTGTTGATTCCCGTCATTTTAAATTCTGTTTGCATCTTTGGTCTAACGTTGTGGCTACCGGTTATACCTTCATTTAGTTTCTTTCTGTTGCCCCTTGGGTATAGTCGTTCCTTTCTTCAACTCTGTATTGCGTCAAGTATTCTCTGAAGGGCTGGCTTTCTTGACATGAATTCTTTCAGTCTATTCATGTCGTGGAAGATTTTTCTTTCCCCTTCAGCTATGATAGATATTTTTGCTGGGTAAAATATTCTAGGTTGGTGTCTATGGTCATTTAGAACTGGGAATACTTTGGTCCAAGCTCTTCTGGCTTTCACAGTTTGCATTGAAAAGTCAGCTGTAATTCTGATGGGTTTTCCTTGATATGTGACTTGTTTTTTATTTTGTAGCTTTTAGAATTCTCTCTTTGTTCTGTACGCTTAGTGTTTTTATTATGATGTGCCGTGGGGAGTTTCCTTTCTGGTCTGCTCTATTTGGTGTTCTATGTGCTTCTTGTATTTGTATGGTAATGTCTTTCCTTAATTTTTGGAAATTTCCTTCTGCAGTCTGGTTGAAGATCTCATCAATACTATTATCCTGAGTTTCTTCTCCTTCCTCTCTGCCTATGATATGAAATTTGATCTTTTCATGGTGTCCCACATTTCCTACACATTCCATTCCTTTTTAAAAAATTTTCATAATCTTTGCTTGAGTGTTCCAATTCTTCAGCTTTATTGTACAGTCTAGATAATCTATTTTCCATTTCATTCATTCTATTGGTGAGACTTTCTCCCGTCATTTCAAATTGGCTGACTGAGTTTTTCACTTCTTTCATCATTTCAGCCTGAGTTTTCTTTAACATTTCTCTTTTGTGAATTCAGTTATAAGATAATACATATCTTCTTTTGGTTCTTTGATTTGTTTGTTTGTGTGTTCTTTAAGTTCATTGAGTTCTTTGATCATATATTTAAGACTGTTCTTTTGAACTCTGTGTCCTGGGTTTTCTCTGTAGGTTCTTGTTGTAGAACTCTTCTTTAGGACTGGTGATGTTTGGTGTGGACATATTATTTGGGTTTTTCATATTATTATTTTGTTGTTGTGATCTTGGCATGTGGATTCCTTTTGTTGTTTGTGATTCTGATGTGAGACTCAAGCCTTCCTTTGTTCAGCTGAAGTCTGATCCTATTTGTATACTTGATGTTGTTTTCTTATTGGGCATGAAAAACTAATTGGTCAAGGCTTCAGGTTCTCTCTTTTGATTTTATATCAGAGGGACAGATGACTGTGGTCCAGCTGCTCTAAGGTTCCCTCAGAGGCACAGGTTAGGTGAGATCAGATGTTCTCAGGCTCTCTTTTAAGTTCTGGGACCCTCTAGCCAGCAGGCATAGCACAATTTAGAAAAATTGCTAGGCTTTCTCAGGCAGCCTGCAAAGGTCTGGGCCCCAGTGAAGAAGGCTGCTGACAGAAATCCAAACCATGTTGGGGGAAGGAACAGCCAAGGTAGATGGGAGGTCACAGAAATGCAATGGCAAGTTGAGAGTGGGAACAGCATATGAAGACTCTAACAAACTAGACAGAAATATTGATCTGGTCTAAGTATGGGACACAGTGGGAATGCTAAGAGCATGAGCAGGCCTGTGACCAAGGCTAGAAGTGTGATTGTTTTTATATGTGATATGTGATGAGTTTAACTTCATTCTTGTGCTTGTGACTCTTATCCCATTACAGTTTGTTGAAGTGAATGTCTCTCCTCAATGTTCTAGCATCCTTACTGGAAATCAGCCCACAATATATACAAAGATTTATTTCTGAGCTCTCTATTCTAGGCTAATTTGCCTATCTGTTTTTGTGCCAGTTCTCTCTCTCTCTCTCTCTCTCTCTCTCTCTCTCTCTCTCTCTCTCTTTCTCTCTCTCTCTCAGACAGAGGTCAACTTCAGATGTCATTCCTCAGGAGCCATCCACTTTGATTTTGAGACAAGGTCTGTCAGTGGGAACTGGGGCTCACTGATTTAGGCTAGGCAAGTTGGCCGGTAAGCCCCAGAAACCTGCGTGTCTCACTCTCCAGACCTAGGTTTATAAATACATACCACTATGCCTGGCCTTTGTTTTTTTTAATTAATGTGGATCCTTGTAAGGACCCAAGGTAAGCTCTTAATTAACTGATCAACTGATCTCTCTCTCCCCAGTCTGATGCCTGGCTTTTTATATGGTTCCTGGGATCAAACCCAGGGCCTCAGGTGGTACACATACTTACATACTTATACACTTTACAACTGAACTATTTCCCCAGCACCATTTGTAGTAACTTGTAAAATCAAGAACTTTTAGACTTACAACTATGTTCTATAGAACATTTTTGTTTTTGTTTGTTTGAGACAGGGTCTCCCTGTAGCCCCTTCTTGACTAGAACTTCCTATGCAGACCATGCTGACTCTGATCTCAGAGAGCCACCTGCTTCTGCCTCCTGAGTGCTGAAATTAAAGGCATGTGCCATCACACTTTGATTTGGAGATATCCCCCACTCTATCTGGGGTCTTTTGGGATTGTGAGGTGGATTTTTCTAGTTCGACAACAAACAAAAGTTATTGGGATGTTTGACTGGGCATGGTGGTGCATGCCTTTAATCCCAGAACTCAAGAGACAGAGGCAGGTAGATTTCCATGGGTTGGAGGCCAGCCTGGTCTACACAGTGAGTTCAGACCAGCCAGGGCTACATAGTGAGACCCTGTCTCAAAGCAAACTCCTCATTTTTGGTTTATATTATCAACATAGTATTTACCTTTAATCTATAGATCACTGCAGGTAATTTTTCATATTAACAGCATTAGGTCTTCCAATTAATCTATAGGTGATGCCTTTAGGTTATTCTTTGAAATTTTTTCAGTAACATTTAATAGTTTCCAACATGTGAGTCTTTTACCTCCTTTGAGCTTATTTTCATTTTTGGCGGGGGCTGGTATTATAAGCATAGTGGTTGCCTTACTTTCTAATTTGGATTCTTTATGTTTAGTGTACAGAAACGCATTTGATTTTTTCTTTGATTTTATTGACTTCATATTTTGCAACTTTGCTGACTTGCTTATTGGCCTTAACATTTTTTTCGTTTTCTTTTTTGAATTACTGAGACTTTTTTTCTACATAGAAGATTGTATTGCCTACAAACAAAACCTGTAGTACTTTCTCCTTTCTAATCTGGATGTTTTTCATCTCTCTCCTCCATAATTACTCTGACTAGAACTTCTCAGTATATACTGAATAGAATGACAAACACATGCCTCCTTGCCTTGTTCTTGATCTTAGGAGAAACCCTCCGCCGCTGAGGCAGTGGCTGCTATGGGGTTTTTGAGTGTGGTCTTTACCACACTGGGAAAGTTTTCTTTTTCCTTATTTGTTAGTGCTCTGTCATGAAAGTATGTTTGTCAAACACTTCTTCTTCATCAATATGATGATCATGTGATTTTAAATATATTTTATTTATTTTTATTTTATGTGTACGGGTCTATTGCCCTCATGGATGTAAGTACACGTGTGTTGTGCCGTGTCTGCAGAGATCAGAAGATGGCATTGGATCCCCTGCAACTAAAGTTGTTAGCCACCATGTGGGTGCTAAGACTTCAACCCTGGTCCTCTGCAAGAGCAGCCAGTGCTCTCAACCGCTAAGCCATCTCTCCAGCCCCAAGCATGTAATATTTTCCTTCATTCTGTTAGTGTGTTTGGGAGTGCATGTAGATTGAACCCAGGGCCTCCTGAATTTTAGGGAAGTGCTTTAGTGCTAAGCCAGACCCCATTTCATACTGATTTTTGTTGTTGTTTTGTCTTTTTGAGACAGGGTCTCCCTGTAGCACCAGCTGGCCTTGAACTCACAGAGATGTGCCTACCTCTGCCTCCTGAGTGCTGGGATTAAAGTATGATCCACCTGGCTGATTATTTTTTAATTGATTTTAATTGATATTTTACAGGGTGTGTGTGTGTGTGTGTGTGTGTGCCGCATGCACTGCCATTTGTGGGAGTTGGCTCTCTTCCACCATGTGCGTCTCAGGGATGTCAAACTTGGCATCAAGTATCTTTTTCCTGATGAGCCATCTCTCTGGCTCCTTGATTGGTTTTATTTATTTAGAGACAGGTTCTTACCACGTAGCCTTGACTGGCCTAGAACTCCCAGAGATCCACCTGCATTTGGGATTAAAGGCATGCACCACCATGCCCAGCTCAGTCTTTGTTTTATGTTTTGAGAAATCTGCCCATTTCATTGAGGTTACCCAGTTTGTTAAATAACCAAAGACTTCATTCAATTGTTCATATCAATCTTATTTATTCTTTTTGCTTTTATCTTTGTGTGACCGTGCGTGTAGGCATGCACAGGTCATAGTGTGTGTGGAGGGGTGTCAGATCTTCACCTCCCACCTGGCCTGGGACTGAGTCTCTTGATGTTTGCTGCTTTGTGCACCACACTATCTGACCTACGAGCTTCCAAGATTCTGTCACCACTTCCCATCTTGCTAGAGGAGTGTTGGAATTACAGACAGGAACTTCCTTGTCTGGCTTCTAGTGGGTTCTGGAGACCTGAACTCAGGCATCCAAAGTGCTTCACTGAGTGAACCACTGCCCCAGCCCTTCTATCAATCTTTTATAATCCTTTCTATTCTTGTAAAATGTTATTTCTTTAATTTTTATTTCTGTGAATTCTGTAGTGATAACCTTACTTTCATTTCTGAGTTTAGTAATTTCCCTCTTTATTTCTTATTGAAACAGAGTCTCCTTATATTGCTCAGGCTAGTCTAGAACTTTCCCTGTAGCCCTCCAGCAGATTGGCCTCCAACTGAGGATGTTTCTGCTTTTCAAGTACAATAACTTACAGGTGTGCATCGCTACACATGGATGCCATTGTTTCTTGTTTTGTGTTGTTTGTTTGGTGTTTTTGAGACAAGGTCTTACTCTGTAGCCCTGGTTGGCCTACAACTAAAGGCATTTTTTTTTTTTCAATTTTTTGAGACAGGGACTAGCTGGTATTTAACTGGTTGTGTAGACAGGCCGGCCTCTGCTCCAAGTCCTGGGATCAAAGGCATGCACCACCATCCCTGGTTTAAAATCCGCTTTTCTGTTTGCCCATTATTTGCCCCTAATAAACATCTTTTTCTCTTTCTTCATTCAATTTCACCTTCCTGTCTTCGATGCTTTCATTTCAGGTTGAAGATTAGGTTTTAGCATTTCTTGCAGAACACCTACTGGTAACAACTTCTCTCATGTTCTGTTTAGTTGGCCTAATTGTCATAATTTCTCCCTCACTTTTGGAGGATAGTCTTATTGAATATAGCATTCCTGGTCGACTGTTGGTTTGTTTGTTTTAAGGCCTTAAATATATCATTTCAATTCTTACTGGCCTCCAAGATCTCTTCTGAGAGGTTGTCTGGTAATGTTATTGAGGATCCTAGTATAGAACAAGTGACATCTCTCTTGCTGCTTTCAAGATTCTCTCCTAGTCTTTGGTTTCCAGTAGTTGAAATACATTTCTCAGTGGAGATCTCTTTGAGTTTATTCCTAAGAAGGAATGAAGATACCCAGTTTCAATTTCACAGGTTGACATGATGACCAAATGATCAAAGTACTTGGAACAGAGAGTGAGGAGGAATTTCAGTGCTGTGTAAGCCTGACAGGATTCCTCTCATACTGTGGATTCTCTCCCACTCTTAGGCTGTCATTCCCTGTCTGGGCTTCATCTGAGCCTGGGGATCAGGCTGACGATATGGACCTGCATGTGGCTTTCGCAACTCTTCCACACACAGCTGCTTGGCACGTCTTCATTTCCCAAAGCCTTTCACCCCCAAATGCTTCTTCTCTGGTGTGTCTCAGTCTGTCATCTTCCCCCAGGTACCTGCAGGCCCACAGTCTCTGTTGAGTCTTTTCTCACTTAAGATCTGAGTTAGATAAAATAGACCAGTCCTATAGGCTACCCAGAGACAGTAAAGTCTGTCCTGCTCCCTCCAGACAGAGGGAGGGAACCAGGAATTCAGATGCCTTCTCCAGGCAGCACCATACCCTGGCTCTGGCTGATCTGCGAGCTTCATGAGAACAAGGACAGCAGGCAGCCCACACCCCAGGACCTGGCATGTGGCTAGGAAATGGATGAATGGTAGTTGGATGAATGGGTGAGTGGATTTAGGGATGGCTGGCTGGCTAGAGGAATGACTAGATAGATGAGGAGTAGATAGACGAATGAGTAGACAGATGGATGGATGAGTGGAGAGATGGATGTGTGGGTAGATGGATGGATGGATGAATGGATAGATAGATGAATGGGTGAATGGATGGATGGATGGGGGAGGGAGGGATGTGTGGATCTGTGCAGTGGTTAGACCACCTATCAGCCAGTGAGTGCTTCCAATAAGACTCTCTCCTTCTTCAGTGCTTGAAACACTTCCTTCATTGTCCCAGTTGTTTTTGGAGGAAGTTCTCAGGGTCGGAGTTGGCTTGTCATGCTTCAGGGGAGCATGTGATTTAGAAATATATTTAATTTGTAGAACCAAAGGAAGGCTCTGTGCTAGAGTTTGGGATCCTGGAAGCAGAGAGTAGAAAGCAGTTTCATTTAAAATCAAGCTGCAGGGGTAGGAGACATGTCTCAACAATTAAGAGCATGTACTGCGCTTCTCAAGGATCCAAGTTCAATTTCCAGCAACCACATAAGAGCAGCTCACCGCTGTCTATAACTCCAGTTCCAGGGGAACTGATGCCCTCTTCTGGCCTCCACAGACATTGTACTCATATGTGCACATGCTTCCTCCACACACACGTACACATAATTTGAAAATTTTTTAAAAATCAAGCTGCCTATACTCCATTTCATTTTCCTTAGCAAGGCCAGAGGGTGACAGGGTCTTTTGACTTGAATTTAGGAGGAGAGAGTGTTGTGTCTTCGGGAGAAAGAAGGCTCCCCAGTACTTGGCAGCCATTGGAGGAGAAGCCAGTGGTTCATAGTCTCTGGGGATTAACAGGGTAGATTACCCCTAACCGGCCTATGCTACAACCTGTTATCAGAGAGACCTCCCAGGTCCTACTGGGAACTGTTACTGAGGAGAGGTGTGCCTTCAACTCAGCTCCTGGGCAGGCTTCTCATGCTCCGCCCCCTCCTTCTCCAGATACTGTTATTCTGGGAGCATGCTGAACTCAGCACCCTCTGACTCCTGCTGGTCTTAGAAAGCTGCCCTCTGGGGAGAGGCCCTCCACCCTCCTGTGTAGCAGCTCCTCTCCCAAAGGGACAGTCTGCCCAACCCTATCCACCTTCAGATGAGCTGGAGACCGTGGAGACAAGTGGCAGAGGAGCTGGAGGCAGACTGAGGACATCACTTAGCCAAAGCCGTAGTGCTTCCCAGCCTGAAATAGACTTGAAGCCCAAGGCTCTGGCCCTGAGCTTTACCAACAGGCATTTTTACACACTTCCTCACAACTGGCAGCCAGGACAAGAGAGACAACAAAGCTGTGTCCTGTCAAGGAGGGGCCTCAGCCAGGACTATAAACAGAGTCCAGCTTGGAACAGACCCAATCTGGGTGGTGGATCAGCATTCGGAGGAGCCCGGATAGCTGACCACCCTTTCCCTGTGCTTGCAGGGAACTCTGCCCGCTAGGTGCCACCTGCAGGTGGGAAGGGAGCCCCTGCCAGGGTCATGTCACCACTTTAACTTCTTTTGTTTCAGTTGCCTAGGAGTTTGAAAATGAAGATAGGTATAGCAGTCCTATGCTTGTGCCTCCTGTCCGCAGCACTGTGGCTGGGTCTCACGATGACCGTGTCTTCTGAGGGAGGAGGATCTGGAGGAGGACCTGGAGAAGGTCCTCCTGGAGGAGGAGGAGGACCTGGAAAACCTGAGGGAGGAGGATCAGGAAGCTCGGGGTGTGTTCCTCAGTCCATCCCATCTGAAGACATTGACGTCTGCAAGTAAGTGGGCAGACTGATGGGGAGGGGTGGCCTTAGGAGTGTGCTTTTGTGAGGACAGGCAGAAAGTACTAGGTCAAGGTGTCCAGAGATGACTTTGTCAGACGGTGATGCTGAGATCAAGCTAGTCCTCCAAACCACCCAGAGAGCTCCCTGTCCCAGGCTTCTAACAAAGTGGCATTTTAATGAAAAGTAGAAGTTAGAAGCAACACTTGTCGCCAAGGCCTTCCTGTGTGAGAGATAATTTTTCAGTAATGGGTCCAGGTGAGTCTGGCCAGGGAGCCTTGAAGGAAGTGTGGCCCGGGCTGCCTTCAGCCCTTCCAAGGATATAAGTTTGTTCACTCTGGGTTGCCGTCAGCTCCAGACCCCGTGGCTCTTCACCCTTTACCGGTTATAGGTTAGAAATTCTAGTCTTCATTTTCCCAGACTCTGGATCATGCTGGGGTTGCCCGCTCCCCTACCACTGCTCTGCCACTCCCTCCGCAAGTCGACAGCTGAGAACAGGGGCATCCACTGAGCCCATCTCAGAAATGGAAGGTTCTTACTCCATCTTTTCTCAGTACTCAGGAGGCAAAGGCAGGCCTATCTATAGGTGACCAGGGCCAGCCTGGTCTACATGATAAATTCCAAGCTGCCTGAGGCTAAATGGACATCCTGTCTCAAAACAAAACAAAACAAAACAAAAAAAAAAAAAAAGAGAAAGACATCTTCTTTTAAAGAAATTACATAGTTGAAATGTGGTTGTGATGGTGCATGCCTGTAGTCCCAGCACTCCATGAGTTCAGAGCCACTTGGTTTACATATCAAGTTCCAGGCTAGCTGGGGCTGCACAGTGAAAAAAAAAAGTTATGTAGTTGAAATCTAAATTTTAAAACAAATACCATTACATGAATTTTACTCATGTTACATTTCTCCCAACTCGTGTTAAATCGTACTGGGTGAAATTTCTATGAGGAAGAAAGGAGAAAAACACAGCTGCTTGTCACACATGCATTCTGAATCTCTGGATGCTCTGTGGAGTGGCCCCAGGGACTCAGGATTCTCTACTCGACAAGTGCAAGGTCAAACCCCACCAGCCACAGGGAGCAGCCAGGGAAGACCAGACCACAGTCCTGGCCCCATTAGGGGATCCTCGGAGCTCTTTCACAGCTTCCATACTCTGTAACACATGGACAAACACATCTGTATGGCTACTGAAGGAGGCTGCCCTGGGGGCCCCAGATGCCCACTTCTCTGCCCTGTAGAGATCCATATTTGAGGGCCACGGAGACCAAAGTTCTGTAGGCATGTTCTGCTGTGCCAAATGCTCTGTCAGTAGACAGACTCCTTGACTCACTCCACTGTCATAGTGAGGTTCACCAAGGGATCATTCTCCCCTCTGTTTAAGTAAAGTATCTGCCCATAATGCATACACAGCTCAGAAGACACTGAGGCAGGAACCAGTGTGTAACAGATACTTTTCTGTTGCTGTAATAGAATACCATGATCAAAGAAACTTACAGAAGGAAGAGCTTATTTGACTTAGGGATCCAGAGGGATAAAAGTCCATTATGGGTGTGGTGGTTCACGACTTTTAGGCCCAGCACTCAGGAGGCAGAGGCAGGCAGATATCTATGAGTACAAGGTCAGCCTGGTCTACATAGTAAGTTCTAGGTCAGTTGGGGCTATAGGGAGACCCTGTCTCAAAAAGACTGGAAAAAAGTCCATCATGGCAGGAAGCAGCTGGAGGAGAAAGCTGAAAGCTCACATATTCCTAGGCAAGCAGGAAGAACAGAGAAGGAGGGAGGGAGGGAGGAAGGGAGGGAGGGAGGGAGAGAGAGAGAGTGCAACTTGGAAGTGGATTGAGGCTATGAACTCTCGAAGTCCACCTTTAGCAAGTCCAGTCCTCCTAAAGGTTCCATGACCTTCTCCAAACAGCGCCACAACCTAGAGGGAGACCGTATATGAAGTGTCCCAATACTTGAGCTTGTGGGGGATACTTATTCAAACTACCACATAGCACTTGGCCAACTTTAGGCTCCTGTTCTTTCTTTGCCTGCTTCTGCTGTGCAAACTCACTCAAGGTCCAGAGTAGGAGTGGAAGGCATTCTTATGATACCATAATGATGCTGATTGATGGCCAGTTTGAGAAACATGGACGTATAACACTAGAGTCGAGTACTAGGAAGATGTCTTGTTGGGAACTGTCACTGCATAAGGGAAGTTCTGTCTCTGGAGACTTGTATTACTTACTTTTCTATGATTGTGATAAAATACCCTGAAAAAAAAGCCAGTTAAGGAAGAAAGGGTTTGTTTTGGCTTTAGGTTCCAGAGGGAGAGAGAACATCGTGGTAAGGAGGGGCCATGGCGGCAGACAGGAAGGCATGGTGGTGAGAGCGGGAAGCTGTCTTGTTATAGGTCCATCTGCACACAAGCAGAAAGAGAGAGAGACAGAGATACAGAGACACACACAGAGAACAGGAAGTGGGGTGAGGCTCTAAATGCTCAAAGCTCACCCACAATGACAGTTCTTCCTCGAGCAAGACTCCACCTTGTGAAGGTTCTATAACCTTCCCAAACAGCGCCATCTGCTGAGGACCAACTGTCCAAATATGTGAACCTATGGGGGACCTTTCCCATTTAAACCACTTTGCAGGAGATGGCCTTGGAAATGAAGATGCATCGTGGGCATGTCAACCCTGAGGACAGGGCATTGTCTTCTGCACTGGCTCTCTCCTCAGGAGATCTGCTCGGCACAACTTCTAGCTTTGCCTAGGGAGAATGCTTCTCTTGTGAACATTTAGTTTAGCAGGGAATTCTGGAAAGCAGAACTTAGTTCTTAAAGGAATAGATCCATAAAGGAGAAATGTTATTTCAGTTTCAATGAGAGGGAAAGTATGATTGAGGGAAAAGAGCTTAAGGCACTGTGTCTTACCTACGTCGAACAGGACCTGTGCTTTGACTCAGGCTAGGAAGAATCATGTCATCCATCCCATTCTCAGTGGGTGAGTCTGTTTGATCCCCCTCTGTGGCCGCTGCAGATGTGTGCAGTAGTCCTGGTCAAACTTCCCTGTGATGGAAGCTGCCAAAAGCCAAGCTCGAGACTCCAGCCCTTGAGAATACCCTTTTACCCAGGTACAGTGCTTTTTGTTAACTTTAGTGCATTCTTCATCTTGCTCAAGAGCTTCACAGGGCAACTATAAGTTCCCTTCTTTACATTATTTTTATTTTTTTTATTTTCTGTTTTATTATTTATTTAGTGTCTATGAGTCTATTGCCTGTATATATGTAAGTGCACCCATGTTATGTAGTGCCCTCAGAGGTCAGAAAAGGGTGTCGGATTCCCTGGAAATGGAGTTATAGATGGCTGTTAGTCACCATGTGGATGCTGGGACTCGAACCCAGGTCTTCTTCAAGAGCAGCCAGTATTGTTAACTGCTGAGTCATCTCTCCAGACCCTATTTTTAGTTATCTATATGTGTGTGCGTATGTGCACCTGCCTAAGTTTATGTGCACCACAAGTGTGCAGATGCCTGCAGAGGACAGAGGGTATAGGTTCCCCTGAACTGGAGTTACCTGTGATTGTGAGCTACCTCATGTAGGTGCTAGGAACTGAACCTGGGTCCTCTGTAACAACAATAAGTACTCAACCATGGAGTCATCTCTCCAGGCCCACAAGTTCTTTTCTTGAAGGTCTTTCCTATGTTTGGAGATAGTGCTATATCCCTACCATTATCCTGGTTCTTCCTGGCCTGGGCCATCTGTCATGAGCAGGCTATGATAGAAACATAGCCAGACACTTGTGGTCTTTCCACAATGTTAGAATTTATTGAATAACAATATATTCACAGACTATGTTAGTTTTGTTGCCAAGTAGTCCCAACTTTCCTTGATAGCTGGCTGTTGGCAAACCTAGGGTTTTTTTTAAATTCTTATTTTAATTACTATTATAAATTCTCAGACAACACATTATATATCACACAGTAATTATCTATCTATATGTATGTATGTACGTACGTACCATCTATCTATCTATCTATCTATCTATCTATCTATCTATCTATCTATCTGTTGGTTACAGAATGACTACAAGAGGGGTAAAGAGGACTTGACAGTATTCAAGGACTTCAAAGAGGTCTTACAGAGGCAGAAGCAGAGGCTGATACAGGTGCAGAGATAGAGAGTCAGTGAAGGGTTAGATAAGATGATTAACGAGCGTAGTCGGAGAGCCACTGGAGGCGCAGAGCCTGGCTGCAGTGTTGCGGGGTTGAGCGGGGTCTCAGGATTGAGTCACGCTGTAAGGTAAGGTCCAGGAGGTGAAAGTGCAGGATGCAGGGCTAGGCCAGGATGGGCAGATGATGGACAAACAGACGGGTTGATGGTACTTTGATTAGGTCGCATAAGCAGTGGGAATTGAGCTGAGAGGAAGCTCCAGAGACGTCTCTGCCTAGCCCCTGACTCAAACACTGCGTGGTCAGATGCTGGGCGGCAGGGCCTTCATCACTGCAGCTGCTTGTCTTCCTCTGTACACATGGGGTCTAGGCAAGGGTGTTTCGCCTTTCCTCGATCTAGTATGCTCAGTACATCTTTAGGCCTCATTTCTGTGATTTGGTTTTATTTTTTTTAATTTATTTACTTTATGTGTATGAATATGTTGTCTACATTTATGTACACACACCTGTGTAATGCATTGCCCACAGAGGCCAGAAGAGGGCGCTGGATTCCCCGGAACTGGAGTTACAGATTGCTGTTAGCTGCCATGTGGGTGCTAGGATTCAAACCCAGGTCCTCTTCAAGAGCAGCTAGTGCTCTTAACTGCCGAGCCATCTCTCCAGCCCCTGTTTCTATTTCTAAACAATTGGAGTTTGCTGCTCAGAGTTCTGGAGCCTGGGAAAGTCTAAGATCAAGGTGCCAACAGATGTGGAACCTGGAGAGGGCTGGCTCTTTGCTCAAAGATGCTGCTTCCTCTTATGACTGAAGGGAAGGGCGTCTCTATTTAACACATTCTATAAGGGGAACCAACCTCTCTTTCATAAAGATGCCTTTATGAGACCCCACCTGATTATACTATCACACTGAAGATTAAATTCTGACATATGATCTGTGAGAAGAACATCCACGTCGAGACTGAGCCCTCACTTTGGAGCACCTAAAACTCTGAACTTTTAAAGTTTTTTTTATTTTTCATTTTTCATTATGTATATATGTGTGAGTCTGTGCATGGGTTCATCATGTGCAGTGCCCACAGAGGCCAGAAGAAGGTGTCAGATCCCCTGGAGCTGGAGTTACAGGCAACTATGAGCTGCAGGACATGGGTACTGAGAACTTAATTCTGGTCCTCTGACAGCAGCAAACGCCCTCAATGCCTGAGCCTTGGTGTCAAAGGCTGAGCTCTTTCCACTGGTACTGCTCAGGAGTCATGTCTCTAATCCAGTCCTTACAATGACCGATCGACTTTAGTGACATCTGGCTCAAACAAAAGCCTGGAGAGGTGAAATGACCAGAGAGGGAAGCAGTGTGGTCAGCTATACGGGATTATGGTCTATCTGAAGGATATACCAGTCAAGGTGGGGATGTTCTGCTCCCATGCTCATTGGCTCATCGGGTAGTAGTTTTAGAGGGGCCTTGATCTCTGGTCTTTTGGGTTCTGTATATGGCTCCAACCTTCCCTCAGAGGAAGGGGGGAGAGGGGAGAGAGAGAGAGAGAGAGAGAGAGTCAGTCCTTGGCTTGTGAGTGAGGTCCCAGCGGAAGCCGTGATCCTCTTTTAACACCGTCTTGGAAAACACAGTCCATCCATTCTGCTGTAACCTCTTTAACAGAGGGTGGCTTACAGCCATCTGCAGCTCCAGTTGCAGGGGAAGCCAATAAAAAATACAGTATTTTAAAAATGTTTTTAGTAAGCATAAAAATAATGGGTTTTATAGTGTCATCTTCATGCATATATCATTTCAAGTTAATTAACATTTTTTGATTGACTAAGTTATTTTTGGTTTATGTGTGAGTGTTTTGCCTGCATATGTGCAAGTGCACCTGTGTTGTGCAATGCTCTCAGAGGTCAGAAGAGGGCGTTGGATTCCCTGGAACTGGAGTTGCAGAGTAGTTATCACTCTCTGTCTGGTTTACTGGCTGATGTAGACCCAGCTACCTTTGCTCAAAGCTGGACCTCTGGAACTGCAGGAAGGTAGTGGGAAGAGAGTGGAAAGAACTATGCATCTCTTCACTGGAAGGCTGCCCTTGGCCTCTCAGCCCCAGCCTCCAGGAACTCTCATGAAGATCTGATCCTCAAATCACCTTCTCCCTGGGTACCCTTCATGTATCACCCCAGCAGGACATGTCGGACAGCTGTAGGTGATTATTGCCATCCACAGTGGGCTATTAGGGAAGACCGGAGATATCAGGACCTACTCACAGAATCTTCTCTCCTTGTGAATGGGCTTAATGAAGTTAGCCCCACAGAGCCCGAGTCTGGGTGCTCAGACATTACAGAAGGGCAGACAAGAAAGGTTTTTGCACAAAGGCTTTTGTTTTTAAGACAGGATCTCTCATAACTTGGTATGTAACTAAGACTGGACTTGAACTCCCGATGTTCCTGCTTCCCTCCTGAGTGCTAGATTACAGGGATGGGCTGCTATGTCCAGGGTACACAAAGATGTTTTAAAATATCTATTTGTGTTGGGTTGAGGATGAGGCACAGGGATAGAACACTTGCTTATCATGTGTGCTGGATGGCGTCAGTTGTCAAGTTGACACACCTGGGAGGGGGGCCCTCAACTGGGGAATTTTCTCTATTGCGTTAGCCTGTGGGCATAGTGAAACATTTTCTCCATTGTTGAGTGATGTGGGAGGGCCCAGCCCACTGTGGGCAGTGCCACTTTGGGCATGGTCCCTGGGTTGTATTAGAAAGCAGACCGGGCACAAGGCAGAGGGGCAAGCACAAGCAAGTGGGTAAGCAGTATTCCTTTCTGGCCTGAGCTTCAGTTCCTGCCTCCAGGTTCCTGCTTTGGCTTCCCTCAGTGATGAGCTGTGATCCCCGCATGTGAGCCAAACAAACCCTTTACTCCTCACATTGGTTTTGGTCAGAGTGTTTTATCACAGCAGTAGAAAGTAACTAGAGCACTGTGCATGCAGTGTTTTCTGCCTTTCCATGAAGCCATATTCCTAGAATACTGAGCTATGCAGGCCCAGCCTGTCAGGGAGAAAAGAGCTTAGTGGGATCACACTGCAACCTTAGCAGGTAGACGCTTTACCTGCTGAAGAGTATTTGTAGTTTGGAAGAGGCCCTATAGAATAGGCAATGCTTAACCCAAACAAGTAGATTCTCTAATGCTGGGGTTCTAGGCACAGGGAGTTCTTGATGGTCTGGGAGAAAGGAAAGGTCTCTGTCCATGAAGGAGGTATACTGTCTTTCTAGAATTTTCTTTCTGTAATATGAATGTATCTGACAAGCCAACATGTATTGTCCTTATAAGGCCAATTTGATTTTAAAGATATTGAACAAGTTTTCCAGAGGATTTCTAGCCTCCTCTCTGCCATATTGGCAGGCCTCACAGCTGTGGCTTCAACTAAACATGAATGAGAAATGTCTAGGAATGGGAAATTACCTGAGACAGACATGATGGCACACACCTGTAACCCAAGCACTCAGAAGGTCAAGACAGGAAGATCAAGTGTTTAAGGTTAGCCTGCACTACATAGCAAGACCTTGTCTCAAAAAGAAAAAAAATCCTTGGAATATGGGACTGTAGGTCAGTGGTAGAGTGCTTTCATAGTATGTACAACCTCTAGGTATCACATACACCACCTCCCACATCTCCATACCTACATACATATACACACATGCACGAATATATACACCTATTGGGGGTCTCAGCACTCGGGCCAGCCTGAGGGGACTGAGGGGGAACTCCACCATATGGGGAGGGGGCAAGTAGATGCAGAGTCAAGCCACAGACTCTGGGAGATGGATGGGAAGCAGGCCAAGCACATGGCACTGCCAACTTGTTTATTGAATAGGTGCACAAGCTCTTATAGGTCTGGATAGCCAATGACCTTATGGGGTGGGGTCCCAGATACAGCCAATAGTAAGTTGTCCCCAGGTAGGCAGGTTCTTTCCAAGTGCTGGTCTCACAACTAGGCAGAGCAGAATGCCACGCCCACAGGAGCCATTCCTCTGTTCCTCCTAGCAGGTGGCCTGGCTAGGCCCATCCTGCATAATGCCCAACATACACCCATACATACCTGTGTGCACACAAACACATAGGTACATACACATGCATGCACGCACACACATGTGCACACACGCACACATACATATGCGCATAAGCACACACATACATGAATGCACGTACACACATGTACACATGTACACACATTGTTTCTGTACTGAGCACATACAGACTTTTTTTGTTATCGTTCCCTCACCAATACTACAGAATGGCAACAGTGTAGTGTCAGTATCACAAATAGTCTAGAAATGATGTAAGCGCACAGGACATGTGTGTGCTAATGCAAACCTACCATTTTATTAGGGACTTGAACATCTGAGGCTATACATGGGTTGGGGGGCACTGGAAGCAGTCCCTGGGGATGTCGAGGGTGGCTGCATTCTTCTGGGGAAGTCAGCACTTTCTGGCTGCTCGAAGTATGTCTAGCTCTGCTCACCCCCCAACTGATGCCTCACCTTCACATAACCCCATGACAGGTGAGATGACAGAGGATGAGAGATCAAGGAACTCTTGGGGCACACAGTTAGTTGGTGGCAGGTTTAGAATTCAATCCCATTTGACTGAGTTCCCAACAGTGCTAGGCTGACGCCTTGTGAGCGCCAAGGTGGGCGATACCCTAGCAGGGACTGACCACTTTCCTCTCTCCTTAGGGCCCTTGACGTTCTCTACACGGAGTTGGGTATCATTAGCTGCAAAATTATTCCTCAGTGCAACCAGTACAGAGCGAAGATCTCCTTGTGGCCCCAGCCGACAGTCAAGTTCCCTGGCGCCCTGGATGTGAGTGAACTGGATGGGTGGAGGGAGAGATGTGAGGTTCTGACTTGCTGAGCTCACTGTTCTTGGGGATTTGGACCTTCACACAGAGTCCCAGGGCTGCGTCTGCAGGAAATGGCTGTTGCCCTACAGTTGTGTCTTTCCTATAATGGACCTATGGCAGAGGCAGGGGGATTCTGGGTGGTGTCTGTGTCCTTGACCCTGGGGTCATGCAGTATGAGATGCAACCTTCTTGGGCTCAAAGTTATCTAAAACAGAACATTATGATATTTTAGAAATTGTAAGTAACTATTTCTTTTCCTGGTAAGTAGTTAGCAACATCCATTCCGAAAGCATCCCCAAGCAAGGAGGTCGGGAAAGCCTGGGAATAGGCCACATAAGTGGGAAGCAGAGTTGCTGCTCCATACTTCCTTTTCCTGATTACTACTGTCCTGATCACAAAGTGTCAATGGTTGAAGCTGGACTGGCTCTTTGGTGGATTTTGGCAGAAGCTACTAGAGTTACGGAAGTACACGGACTGTGATTTGGCAAGACACAATGGTAGAGACAGAGGTGTGGTTGTGATGTGATGTGGTCCCTCTGCAACAGGGCAGGGAGGGGCTGCAGCATTCCTCCTTTGTCTCCGTGTGCCCTCGGGATCCCCTTCCACTGTGGTTGGGCAGATAGTGGTCAGGCAGCACAGGCCCACTGAAGCATCTTGCCTGGAGAGCGTCATCATCCTGGTCACTCAGATCAGCATGGCTGGCTTGCCGTTCTCAAGTGTTTCTCATTATTATTAGAGAACAAATGGACTGCGATGCCATACAACAGGTGCAGCTGATATATAAAGCTGTGCTAAGTTGTCCTGTATGTGTCTATGGCAGACATCCTTTCCTCCAGGAGACTGAGAATCAAGTAACACACAACTCACATACACGTGCACACACGTACACACATGTTGGCTATCCTCCCTGTGGACCTCAGCCAGTGTCAGGCCTTTGGGCAGCCAACAGGGGCAGAGGAAGGGAGCTGCTGTGATGGACAGGATCCCAGTCCTTGGAGGTGGGGACTACCTGTGGGACAGGATCTTTGGCCTCACCATGAATTCATGGCTTGTCCTCAGGGCTTTCCCTTGCAGAGTGAGGAGATCTAGCCAGATTGTCACAGACTGTCTCCAAAGGAGAGTCTCATACAAGCTCCATTCCCTGTACTTCTATGGAGGCAAATGTGCACTAGATGGCAGCATAGACTGCCAAGCGCTCAGACTCCCTCTCAGAAGGGATTCAGAGCCAGTTAGGAAATCTGGTTTCACTGGGTTTATTTGACCTGAATTGTCGGGAGGTGTAGATGTATGACACAGGGAAGAGATGATCTTCACCATGTCTTGAAACATCTCACAGTCTCAGTCTGGGGGTGGTGGAAGAAGGTTGGGGGGAAGCAGTGGACAGAAAGAAAAAGGGTACAGACCTATGGTTTATGGAAACAAGCAGACCACAAGATAAAGACAGAGTTAAGGAAGCGTCCACAGAGTACACTGGTCTCTTCTCAAACGGTCAATTGGCTCAAGTGGCTCAGCAAGTCTGAAAGTTAATCATTTACTTCTGTCAAGGAAGTTAGTAGAAAGGGACAAAAAACCAACTTAAATGGTTTTAAACCAAATAAAGAAGAGAGAGCAAGACAGTTTACAAATCTGAAAGCTCCAGGGGTGACTCCAGGCTTGGCTGCATTCAGGTTCTCAAATACTGTTGCTGGAAATCCCTCTTTGTCTTGATTCTCTGTGCTGTTTCCATTGGTGAACAGACTTTCCTCTGGTGATAAAGATGGCTCAGACAGCCTCAGGTTTAAACTTGACTAATTTATATTTCTACCCCAGTAGAGGGGAAAAAGATGAACCCTTTCTGACCATTATAAGTCCCAGGGTCCTGCTTGGATTATATGCCTGTTCCAAACCAAACACTGGTCCTGTTCTCTCTACTAAATCTATAAGGTCTGAGAGCAGAAGTGGATGACCCTCAAAGGAGTATCAGGGATGTTTGTGGGAGTCAGCAGGGAAACCAGAGCAGTTCTGATCGTGTAAGAATCTAGCGAGTGCTGGGCTGGGCAGTGCCAGAGCCAGACTGCATACCCAGGTCTGCCCAACTCCAGAGTCCTGGGCTCCTGCAGTGACCTCCTGGTAAGGGTTATAAGGGGATCTTTGGGTGGTGCTGTTACAGTCAGAGGAGTGTCCTGAAGGAAAGTTCCCCTAGTTAAAACAGAAAGGAGATGAAGGACAGACCCCACTAAGGACGGTAGTGGCTGGAGCTTCCTTTAAGAGCTCAAGGCAACAGAGGGCTGCAGAGAGAGTGGTGGGTGAAGCTGGGGAGGAAGCAGGTGACATCTTGGAACAGGGTTGCTCAAAAGCAGGGTGTGGTGAGGAGGAACCATGCTCCTCGGATAGATGAGGAAGACATTTCCTCTGGGTCCTCAGTGTTGATGGAGAAAGGCAAGAATTGGTAAGTAGCTCAGTGGAGACAGCACCTGGTTTCTAAAGTTGCTGAATTAAAGCCACCAAAGCAACAAATCACCAGGAGACATGTCCAGGGGTTACCCACCCCCAAGCGATCCCTGATGCCCTGGTGGGAGTTGTGCAGCAGGCATGGGACAGGCTTCCGTGTCTACAGGGGGCCTCTGCACCGCCACACTTTGTACAGGCCACTTCCCACTCAACAGAGTCTTCTCCGACTTCTGCTCTGAACCTCATCTCCGATCCTGCTGATTATTTGCAGCTCTGAGCTCTTCAAGCTCTTCATATCTCTCACCAGCCACCTTTTCAACATAGGCAAGTGGGGATTGGAGAGATGGCTCAGTGGTTAAGAGCACTGACTACTCTTTCAGAGGATCCGGGTTTCAGTTCCCAACACCCATGTGGTGGCTAACAACCACCTGAAACTCCAGTTCCAGGGGCTCTGACACCCTCTTCTGACCTCTAAAGGTATTGTATGTGTGCACTTACACGCACACAAAACAAAACATTCACACATATAAAATAAAATTAAACACTAGGCAAGTAAGAACATGTGTTACATGTTCTTGAACCACCCACAGCATGACAGGTCCTGTGCTAGCTGACTGGGTGAGAGGGAAGTGAGTAAAGAAATGGATAGATGGACAGATGAGTGAGAGATGGATGAATGGATGGATGGCAGGCTGGTCGGAAAGGTGAATGGATGGATGGGTATGTGGATGGACAGATAGATGGATGGATGGATAAATGGTGACTGGATAAGCAAGTAGATAGATGGATGGACAGATAGATGGATGAATGGATGGATAGATGGGTGGATGGTTGGAAAAGTGGATGGATGGTATGTGGATGGATAGATAGATGGACACATGGATAGATGAGTGACTAGATAAGCAAGTAGGTAGATGGATGAATGGATGGACAGGTGAATGGATGGATGGATGGATGGATGGATGGATGGATGATTGAATGAATGGATGGATAGATGGCAGGGGAGGGCTCTGTGGACTATTAAACTATGAACCCTAAGTTCCACGACTTGCTCTTTAATCTGCTGGGAGTCAGGTACAGAAGGAAAGCTGCTGAGCCCAGGTGCTTAGGAAGGCACACTCTGCCCAGGTGGGG
This sequence comes from Eospalax fontanierii, assembly GCA_035773235.1. Lineage (NCBI taxonomy): Eukaryota > Metazoa > Chordata > Mammalia > Rodentia > Spalacidae > Eospalax > Eospalax fontanierii. The sequence goes on along the minus strand of CM069542.1, from coordinate 51,130,091 downwards.
GTTGGTAAGAGTGGGAAGCAGAGACAGGAAGGGAAAGGGAAGAAGCCAGAGGTCTGCAAGTTGACAAAGCAGTGCAGGAAACAGGACAGCGCCTATGTGATCCACGGCTGTGCGAGGACTGAGAGCAAGCTGAAGAAAGTAGAGGCTTTTCTCCCCCGGAGCTCCTTCTGACAAACATTAAGAGGCCAGCATTTTAAAAATGCATCGCGCTCTCCAGCCAATGAAGACTGAAAAGCTCCCAAGAAGCATCTTGACTGGGGCTTATTCTTCACCTTAAATTTAACCAGCTGGAATCCTTTTGAAAGGAACAAATTGCCTTTAAGTGGGGAATGTGTGCTGCATTAAAGGGACAGAACAAAAGCCACAGAGCTCTGTCCCGCTGTCCCTTGGGTTTCCAATCAGGCTCCGGAAAACAAGTGACCCTGCGTGTCCTCCCTGGGCTAGGCAGGCACATTCCTCTGCCACTTGTGTCTGCAGCAGAGCATGTGTTGCTGCCCTTGAGGGGCCACGTCTTTGCCCCCATTATCAAGACAGATTTCACAAGGGCTAGAGAACTGGAGACCTGCATACGGGACAGGCAGTCATGGACTCCATTCAGGAGCTCCTGAGAACTCCTTCCCAAGTCTTCTTTCTTCCATGCAGAGCAGGAACGTGGGGCCTGCTGCAGTCACAGAAGAATCAGCTGTGGAAAGGCCTTTGAAACCCTGGGTAATTCTGGGCAGAGAATTTCCTGACAATGGGAACAGCTACATGGGACCTGGAAGCAGGCCTTCCTAACCGAGGCTGATGAGTGCAGGCATTTGCTCTGGAGTCTGTGGCCGTACAGGCTAACTGTGTTAGGAAGGTGAAGTAATTCATGCAACAAATACTATTGCACGCATGCTGTGTGCTCAGCACTGTGTAAGTGCTGTTGATTTAAAGACACAGACACCACAATGGAGCTTCCAGGATAGGTGGGGAGGCAGGCAGGTAGCTGGCAAGCAGAAGGAGGTAGGGTGCCATAGCGGGCAGTAGACAGGCAACAGTTAGGATTGCCAGGATTGGAAGGAAGGCTTGGAATAGGGCAAGGTCCGATGTGAGCCTAGATTTTTATCTTGAAGCCAGGCTGGCATGAGGGGAAGTCATGTTTAAACTAAGGATATTAAGAAGGGCAAGGTCACTGCGGCAGCGGATAGGATGGGGAGTGATATTAAAGGAAACCCATAGGGATGGAGTGAGAGACGTCAGGGTGGTGGAATCCATGGGGTGCTGTGGCTATCAAGGGAAGGGGAAAGTGAGTGTAACCTCACATTTCTGGGTTGGACAGGCAGATGGGTTTGGGTGAGGTTGAACATGTGATTTACCATCTCAAATAGGACCCTTTGAGAACGGCAGCATTGTTCATAATTCTGCCTGGATATGGGATATGGGCACAGTCCAGCAAGCCAAGGACAAGCACCTGACAGTGGCCACCTCCACATACTCAGCATCTGGGGACACTGGATGCCACAGAGGTGGCTGCAGACAGATACCCAGGCCTGTCTGACCGATGCTAGAGGGGAAGGCAGGAGTAGAGACCCGGACTGGGGTCCTCAGTGCCCACCTCAGTACCCAAATCAGGTACAGTCTGCAAAGGACATCTCTCTATTGAGAAGATGTCTCAAGGTCAACAGCACCTGGCCACAGGTGTCAGGTTAGACAAGTGGTAGAAAACTTGCACTGGACTCAGTCATCCACCAGGGAACCTCGGTGACCTTCTTGAGGAGACAGGAGAAGGAATGAAAAGTGGACATTATAGAGGGTATTAGTTACATTAGTTTGCCAAGAGAAAAAGGGACACCGGCAACACTTATTTAACTGTGGTAGGAAGGAGCAGATAGGCAGGGCAGGCAGGGCAGTGCCAAACCAGAGGGGAAAGAGGAGATGCTGGGCTTACTGCATCAGTAAGAGATGGACACTGGCGGGGGCGGGGGAGGGATGCCAACAGAGAGGGGGAGTTTCAAAGGGTCCCGGATACGCCAGAACTGACTGACCGTCAGAGGCAGTAACTCCCAGAAGGCCAGGAAGGAAGAGCTAGAAGAAGAGCTTCCAACTCTGGGGTGAGGGCCTGTGCCCTGGAGCCAGCCAGCAGAGCCCTGCCTGCAGGGGGCAGACAGCACGTGGTGGAAGGTGCTTGGGCACAGAACAAGAGGGATGCTCGTGCTATGGGTGTGGCTGGAGAGCAAAGGAGGCTGCCTAGGAAAGGCTGGGTGAGGGAAGCCCTGAAATCTGCCTCTGAAATCCACCCTAAGAACATTCCCTACTGTTCCTGCTGGACTCGGTGTATCATTCACCTATTCACACATCCGTCCATCCATCACCCATATCCATGCGCCCACTTATCCATCCATCTATCCCTTTACTGGACCAATCCTTGTGGGACTTTGCTCTCTGTGTCCCCTGCTGGACACTGTGTCAAGAGCAAGGGACACAGACAGCACATCCCTGCCCTGCCCTTCACAGGCATCTCATGATAGCAAAAATGTTCACTGCCGCTATTAAGGGGAAGCCATAAAAGTCAACCACAGTGGGCCTGGGGGTGTAGCTCCCTATAGCTCCCCATCGTGGCGCACACCTGTAATCTAAGCACTTGGGAGGTAGAAGCCTGAGGGTTAGAAATTCAAGGTCATCCTTAGTTACATACTGAGTGTGGGGCCAGTCTGGAATACATAAGAACATTTCTCAAAAAAGAAAAATAAATTAACCACATGCTTTGTAACCTGTGTCTTACTCCAGGGTCACATCCGTAGTAAACTACTTGGACTTGACCTTTGACCTCGTCTTTATTTCCAATCACCTTTCCTGTTGATAAACTCACTGTTTCAGGGCTTCCAACTAAATGGGAGTCCAACCCCAGGGGCCCCCAAAGCAGCCCACCCTCAGAACAAAAGGGGACAATTGGAGGCCAGGGCAGCTGGTACTTGCTCAGTAACAGAGCATCTGATGTCTGATGTCAGCTGAAGCTCCCAGTCAAGGGTTGGAGAAACAGTTGCAGATGTTTTTCAGATCAGACGGTGTCTCTTTGAACAACTGTGTGGGCCGCTGCCTGGAGAGGGCATGTGGGACCTGAGAGGAACATTCAATGGATTTGCATCTGGTTGAAAAAAAAAAAGTCACCAAGTTCAGGTCTGTGTGTGGCTCTTCACATGGCCAGGATCTGTTCATGGCGGTCTGCCGAGTGCCGAGGGCCGGCAAAGGCTTCTTGGAGTTTAAAATAGCTGGCCGGCCTTTGTCGCAGCCATTTAGAGGGATAAACACAGGCATCTTGAATGCTACAGAGACTTGTTGCTGGCTCACATCTGAAAAAGGTAGTGGTTCAAAGAGGAATTTTGAGAAAGGTTTTGTGGATTTTTAAAAGGATGCTGTGTGCCGTTTATTGTTAAAACTTGTACAGCTGCTGGTGAAGAGAGGAGAGGTTGGACCCACTGAGACCTAAAGCCTGCTGCAGGGGAATGACTTGCGGATGAGGACAGGGTGTAGTGTGAATGGCTTTCTTACCACTCTAACCTTAAAGGTTTCTCTCACTCCGCAGGGACCAGTGCACCCCATCACTGGAGGGGAGTTCCTTGTGCATCACAGAATCTGCCTGATCCAAATCACAACCCTGTGGGTACTGTAGGCAGGGTGAGCAGGTCTTAAGAGTCTCCTCTGTTTTACAAATGAGGAAACACTAGTTTAAGGGAAATGGTTTTTAAAAGATAATTTATCTATGTTTTTATTCTGTTTAATGTGTATGAGCATATTGCCTGCATGTGTGTAAGTGCACCCATGCCATGCAGTACCAATGGAGGTCAGAAGAGGGCATTGGATTCCCCTGGATCTGGAGTTATGGCCAGTTGTTAGCCACCATGTGGGTGCTGGGAATTGAGCCCAGGTCCTCTCCGAGAGTAGGCAGTGCTCTTAACTGCTGAGCCATCTCTCCAGCCCTGGAAATGATTTTTTAAAAAATAGATTTTATATTTTCGACCAGTTTTAGAGTCATAGTAAAACTGAGCAAAACACAAGAGTTTCCATATGCCCTTGCTCCTTGGATATCAAAGTTGCCCAGAGCCTGGAGGTGACATTAGGGTTCACTCATGGTGTACACACCTTGGGTTAGTCCTGATGTCTGATGACACATAATCACTATTACAGAGTAACTCATACAGAGTAATCTCGCTGTCCTAGGAGCATTCGATGCCCTTCCTGATTAATCTTTCTTCCCTCTGATGCTCCTGGCAACCACTGGTCCTTGTGCTGTCTTCAGACTGTCACCAGCTTCCCAAGACCTATGATAACAGAGTAGCTTTCTCACCATCTGAGGATTCAGAAATGCTGGCCATCTATGCTCAAGCCAGTGGTCAACTGCCCTGGCCTCAGCTTCTCTTCTGAGAATTTCTCTTCCTTTAAGTGAACTTTGCTGCTAAGACTTTAATGTGAGCAGAAGACCACCCGCTTCTGCCCCTGGGACCAACTTCCTCATCCTCTTTGTTTTTTTTTTCAACGAGAATGTAAACTTCCTGACAGTAGTGATGTCTGTCTGTCTGGGAAATAAGCAAGATCACAGGTGGTTCCTATGAAGTGAGATTTCCTGCTGCGATAGAGTGGAGTACAGGCCTTTGGGAGTTTTGTCCCTTGGTAATAACAGGGTAAGCTTTATGATTTTCAAAGCACTTTCCCAGTCATGTGGCCGTTTTGTACACCATGCCCTGCTGTAATTTCACGTTCCTTATCTGAATCTCAGATCAATTCCTGTAGACAGGTTAGGCAGTGTGGGGCTCTGTCTATGGTGGGGAATCTTCTGAGGCTCAGAGAGGCAAAGGAGTTCTCCCAAGATCTTCAAGAGAAGGGGCTGTGGGCTGGGGACATAGCCGAGTTGGTAGAGTACTTGCCTCAAGCTCGCGAAGCCCTGGGTCAGACCCCAGCATTGAATAAAATCAGGTAGTGCATGCCTTTAATCTCAGTACCCAAGAGATGGAGGCAGGAGGACCAGTTCAAGGTCATCCTTGACTATGTAGTGAGTTCAAGGCCAGCCTGGGCTGCATAGGCCCCTGGGGCTGGGGCAGGTAGGTCAACATAGAGCTCTGTGCCCAATGCCTTGTTGTGTCCAGGCCTCATCTGAGTCTCATCACAACCCCAGGACATTTATTTCCCTCTCACACACTGACGTAGAAGCAAGATCATGAGGCTAAAGCCCGGATCCCCCACTTCTGAACCATTCTCGTCCCTGCCTCTGTCCATCTCCATTATTCCCAGATGTTTACATAAAAACGTTTACTGGTCCTCCTCCATGCTGCCAGGCTCTGTGGGAAGCACTTCACGAACATGATTACATTTAGGCCACTTAGCACTGTAGCACGAGGACTGAAGTACAGAAAGATTCTGCAGCTCACCAACAAGAGAGTCAGGAATTAAGTCCGGGTCTGGCCTTCCTGCTTCCTAGTCAGGAGAGGGCCACCTGCAGGGTGCTCCACTCGGCCCAACTACCACCTCCAGGTACAGGGAAGCCAATACAAAGACACAATGTACAGAAAAAACGTTCCTTTAACGTCCCTGTACAGATGGGCCAACGTGGTCCTTTCAATGTCAACTGTTAACAAGGGAAAGATGGGGCAGGCTCGCCGGGTCTGCAGAGATATCCCGAGGTAGTCAAGAGACACCATGGACATTTGTGCTCCTGAGCCTGCGTTTTTCCCATCACACTGGGGATACACAGCCATGCTGGGGATGTGGGGACCCCAGATCCACAGCAGGAGGATGTGACAGGGAAGAAGAACTCAACCCTGCCCCAGAGGTTCAGTTCCCAGACCTGCTTGTGGGTAGGTGGAGATCGCCTTGTTAGCTCCGGAGCTGCAATTGGAAGCGTCACCACCAGGGGGAGATAGGTGACCGTCCTCTCGCCCCAGGGAACCTAAAGCCCACTGCGTGACTGGGGCCACCTGGGCAGGAAACCAGAGGCCACGCCACTCCGGTGGAGGCAGACCCAAGAGTCTTGTTGTGAACCCCTCTGCACCCCAAGTCCCACTCCACCTCTCCTTCCATCAGTCTGTTGTGGAAAAGTCCTTCTGCTATGAAAATGCAAATAACCGTGGGGTGGAATGCTTTCAATTTAGGGGCCACTAACCTAAAATGGTCTTAATTAGGCCCTAATTAGGGGGCCATAATTAGCTGGGTGAAACAGCTGGTGAGAGGAAAAAGGGATACCTCTCACGGCCCAACCCGGATCACAAAGATTTTGGAAACGGGTGGAAGCCGGCTCCCCGCTGTTCAGCCTGGGGCTCCCCTTCTGACTGGCGATTGCTGATTTTGAGCTGCCTGTCTCTGTTTACAGAGGCTTGGAGCCTGAGCATGGAAATGAGGGCCTCTCTGAAGGTTTAAACGCTGGTGTTAGTTCCGCCACCCCATGCAAGTCGCCCCTTCCTCTCCTAACCTTGGAGTCAGATGAATAGGGTTGAAGTTGGGGGCCGGGGAGGCGGGGGTCAGTCCTCCATTGGAATCCTTCTTGCCCTTTCTCTCGGGCATTTCTCCCAGGGAGTGGCTCCCTCTTGCTGGACATAGGTGGTTTCTATGACCCACACTGTCTAGAGACTCTTAAATTCATAGCCCTGCCCACTCCCTGGTTGTCCTCTTTCCTTGGGTGACCTTATCCAGGAGGATGACTTTCAACATCCACATAACAACGATCTCCAATTCACACGACCACTGAGGTGTCCCATGGACCTCTTCAATGAGACGTATCCAAACTCAAGCATGCAGCCCTCATCCTCCTCCCCAAACATGCTCTGTCCCCAGTCTCACCTCCACACTACCAGCTGTGGGGGCTGGGCCCCTCTTCTCCCCACCACGCCGCGAGGGCACCAGTAGAAAAGCCTAGAAGGGCAGCCTCTTTCCCTCTCTTACTGTCCAAACCCTAGCAGGGGCTGCCACCTTTTAACCAGGATCATCGTTACTGCCTCTCACCTGGTTTTCCCGCCACCACCTCTGTGTGTCCCCAAGGTCCGGTCTGTACTCCATCCAGCCATCAGAGGGAGCCTTCAAATCTGTGGGTCAGATAAGTTCCAGCCCCTTCTCAAACTTCTCCAAGTAAAAGACCCCGTGGGGCCAGTGCCTGTCAGACCCCTTGAGATCTGGCCTGGGCCTCTGGCCTTCCCTATGCCTCCACTTCTCCCCCACCCCCACCCTTACCTGGCTTCTGCGCATCCTCAGCAGTCACCTGGGCCTGACCCCTTCTTCTCCCTTACTTTCCCACGGCTCCCTTGTATCCTCTCAGATCTTTGCTTAAACATCACTTCCTCAGGAGTACCTTCCAGATCCCCCACCCCACTGACAGCCTGGCCCTTAACCCCTGTCAGTGTGTCATCGTAGTTACAGTCTTCCAACCAACAGCATAACATCTTCACGCATTCTGGGTTTTGCTTATTTGCCTAGTTCTACTGCCGCCCCACAGCTAGAACATAAGCTCTGCGATGATAAGAGTCCCAGTAACTCTCGGCTGTATCCCAAGCCCTAGGATCGTCTCTGATGCCTAACAGGCTCTTAATACGGATTTGTTGAATGCATATTTGTTGAAGATTTCAAGAAATCATGTCTGTAAAGTTTGTTGGTACCTGACACTGACATTTGATAAATGGTGATCACGATGGTGATGATGGTGATGATCGTGGTGGAAATGACTAGTGCAAGCCTTTACCATGGTAAACAGCCTTACAACATGGCAGCCATAGCAAGGCCGAGGCTAGGTGGTAAGCAAGTCTAGAGTTCTCCTTTTCCTTCTCTTGCTGTCCCTCCCTTCCTCTTTACCTCCCTCTCTTTTTCCTTCTCTGTCTCCTCTTTCTCCATTGCTGGGGATAGAACCCAGGACCTTGTACATGCTAGGCACTTGCTCTTTCTCTTCTCTACCACCCCCAACCTGACAGATAAAGAGGGAGAGAGATGGAAGGGAAGTATTTTAGCCCTAGATGAAGAAAAGCAGATCCACAAGGCTAGACCCAGAATTACACAGGCAGTAGACACTCAGGAAACCTGAGGCTTGAATGACTGAGTCCTTTGCCTTGTCAGCACCCAAGGAATTTGACTTTGGCAAAGACGTTGAGGGAGGAAATAAGGGAAGGAAGGCAGTCTTCTACCTCTTGGACAGAGGGAACATCTGGACTACCTTTCTTCAGGATCATGGCAGCTGCCCAATAATTTCTGATTCTAGGGTCCCTTGGTGTAGCAGGACTGAAGAGAAGACCCACATTTTGGGGAGCAGATGCCCCAGGTCTCCTCTGCCCCCAGTACTGCTCATTCATCAAATCTGGCCTGCGCTGACATACCACACCAGGCAAATAGCTCTGTCAACACCTCGCAGGTGGAGAGATGGTTAATTTCAGGTTTGGAATTGAAGCTCTGTGTTTCTAATGCACTACGATGCTTGAAGCTGCTTGCCAGCTCTCCATACATCTGTAGCTCCCCACCCTCCTCCGCCCCCATCTCAGATGGGGAGCCCAGGCCACGTGAGGTGCACCTTGTTCTGTGTAACTGCAGAACCGCTCCTTACTCCTCCCCGTTCATCCCTTCCATTCACCAACCGCATTCCAGGCCTGGAGAGAAGGCGTCTGCCAGGCTGCGATCAGTCAGGCGGGGCAGCAGAGGGTGGGTCAGTCATCTCTGACGTAGATGTAGCTGTCCGGGTTCCTGCCTCAGAATTCCAGGGAAGCGTATGCCCAGCCCACCTGCCTTACCCAAGGTGGCCTGGAATGGTTCATAGAAAGTAAACCCAACGTCAAATGAACAGAAGAGCAGAATCCAGGTAGATGAGTGTGAGAGTGGAGAAGGTGAGAAGGTCTGCTTAGCCATAAGATCAAAGGACAGTTGGGGCTGGAGAGATGGCTCGGCCATTATGCTCATGCAGAGAGCCTGAATTCAGTTCTGAGCACCCACATCTGGTGGCTCACAATTGTTCATATCTCCAGCTCCAGGGTTTTTGCTGCCTCTGGCCTCAGCAGACATCTACACTCATGTGCACATAACCCACACAGAGCTGCACACACATACACATAATTAATACAAATAAATCTTAAAGGAAAGCATCAAAGCTAGGACAGATGTGAGTTGCGATATTAAAAATTTCTGCACTTAGAATGCTATGTATGACATAAAAATCTGATGGAAAATTGAGTGAACACTTGAGCCCCAAATATGTAAAGAGTTTTTACCTTTGTATATAAGGACTCTTGTAAGCCAGTCAGAAAAAGATGAATATTCTATAGGAAAATCATAGGCAAAGAGGTGAAGGATTGTGCCAGAATGATTGCAGGGAAAAAAAAAGGAAAGTTTGTTAAAAATATGGGAGTTGAATATGTAATTCAAAAAGTAAAAGTTTTTTTTTTTTTTTTTTTGAAACAGGAGCTCATGTAGCCCAGGCTTGCCTTGAGTTCAATCTATAGCTGAGGGTGACCTTGGATTTCTGATCTTCCTGCCTCTGCTTTCTAAGTACTGAGATTGCAGGCATATGTCACCACCCTGGGGTTTTTTGAGGTGCTGGAGATTGAACCGAGGGCTTCATGCATGCTCGGCTACTATAGCTGAGGGTGACCTTGGATTTCTGATCTTCCTGCCTCTGCTTTCTAAGTACTGAGATTGCAGGCATATGTCACCACCCTGGGGTTTTTTGAGGTGCTGGAGATTGAACCGAGGGCTTCATGCATGCTCGGCTACTAGCTGGGCTATCTCCCCAGCTCCTCACCAAAATGTAATTTTAAAAAACAGTACAGACTTTATGTAAAACCAACCAGGTGGTAGTTTGTATCCTTTTCTTAAAGGGAAGAATATATTATAGGTAAAAGTACAATTTGCTTCAACCTTTCTCAAAGGCTATTTGATAAAATATATCAAAATCATTAGCATGCTCATTGTGTCTGAACAGTAATTTCAGTTCTAGGAATTTATTCTAATCGGATTACTTAATCAGACATAGGCGGAGATTTATGTAAGGGATGTTCATGGTACGTTATTTAAAATTGCGGGTAAAAAAGGAAAACCATCTAAACTTTCAATAGTAGACTGGTTAAAAAGACTGTACTCTATCCATATGAAAAAATAGCAGAAAGCCATTAAAAAAATCATATTCTCCAAGAATATTTAAGGCTATTGAAAAGTCTCACAATATATTTTAAGTGAAAGAAAATCAGATGATAAAACAGTAATTTCACTCCCACCCCAATTTTTAAAAATTATGTCTTTTTATGCATGCATTTAAGAAAAACTAGATGAATGGGGATACATCAAAATGTTGGCATCGGATCACCTTGAGTGGTGGGATTCAGGGTGAATTTTATTTTCCCCTCTACACTTGTCTGTAATTTCCATATGTTCTCCCATGAATTTGTATTATTTTAATAATAAGAAAAAAAAGCTATTTGAGGAGAAAAAAAAAAAAAAAGAACACTAAGAGAAAGGCTCCAGCTTCCAGCTCCCCAAATGGTCTGAATGCTTGTTGCTGTGGAAACAGTAACTTTGAATTGCCCAACTTTTTGTGAATTACTTTCCTGCTCTGTGAGGTTAGGAGCAGGCGCTGGATTCAGCTTTTTCCAGACACGCACAGGCCTGGGAGGTGGGGAGAGGGGAATGGTGTGTTTTTACATTGGATTCCTTCCTTTTCCAAGTGAGGAGGGCCCAGAGTCCCATAGCAGATATTGGCGTACAAGCTGCCCCGAGCAGGGACTGATCCTGCTTCTTTGATTGGTTCTCCGGAGCCTCTGGGGAGCATTTGATAGTTCTAGATCCTCTCCAGTCTGGCACCTGAAGATGGTAAATAGATGGCAAGTGACTTTATACGTGCAGCTGTGTGATGTGCATCAGAGGTCATGTAGATCACAAAGCGACTATGTGCAGAGTTCAGGAGTTCAGTATGTAAACAAAAGTCCTCTCCCCAGGTCAAGCCTGGTCTCATCCATTGGCTTTGTCTTGCCTCCTTTCTCTCTCACGGGAGATCAGTGCCCAGCCTGAAGAGGAGCCAAAGGTGGTGACTGGGTACCAGGTAACCTCGACTGAGCTCTAAAGGCTCTTTCCACTGCCTATTCTCAGACCATGGGAAGGAAGGTCTTGCGACTGCCTTTTGCAGATCGTTTTGTGAGCTCTAGGGTGTAGAGAACGGGTTGCTTTGTAGACCGAGGCAGCCACAAGTTAGAATTTTAAAAAGCAATGTGTCCTTTGAGCAGGAGCCCGGGCTGGGGGCTTTGCAGGCTGTTGCTTTGTCCCAGGGACCAGATGGAACTTGTTTTTCTGTGCACTTGGGGCTCTAACTCTTCATGCACCCCCTCCCCTGCAACCTCACTCAGCTACTGCTGCCTCAGGGGTGAAGAGGCTGCATGAGAGATAACTCATGCATTTGGGCCGTAACCATATTCATTAGAAATGCCCTCTTGTCCCCCACCCGTGCCTGATGATTTTGTTTTCTTTAGCATGTACAGACATTGCTCCCGAAAGTTTTGGAAATACTTGTCCGTCTACTTTTCAGAGTCTTTATTATCCCTATTTTACAGATGAAGAAACTGAGGTACCGGGAGGTTAAGCAACTTGCCTAACCCTAGCATAGCTAGTGAGTGAGGAAGCCAGGATCTGGGTTAGAATACCAGCTGCTCCCTTCTCCCTGCTTGAAATTAATGCATTTAATCACAGCATCTTTGTTGTATTTAAAATAACAGGTAAACAAATCCAGTTGTTAACGTTTCAGGCTTCTGGGATGAGTCTTCCTCTGTAAAATGTAAGAGTGTTGCCCACCATCAGAGTGACATAGGACCCAAGGCCTCTTGAAAGATCATGGTCATCTATTCCATCCCCAGCCTTCAAAGCCCTGCTTATAAAATACATGTAGTGTTATGAGAAAAACTGAGCTTCCAGCATACACCTGAACCCCACCCACAGAATGTACAACTCCAGGGTTGCTCTCCGGGATCTTAATGCTTGGGCTTGAAAGATTGTCTGTGTAGTTCCCCTGGCCTGTGATACACTGTCTTGCTCTAATCCTTTGTGAAATGTTGGAACCTTAACTCTTCCTAGGTAGAGATGCTGTTCCTTATTCCAGGGACATCTGCAGCTGGGGGGCCCAGAGCTGATGACACGCACCCCCCAGGCTTTGAGAGAGAATGTAAGAAGGCATCTGATCCCAAATGAAGTGACCTGGCGTTAGTTACACCTTTTCAAGGTCCTGTGCCTATGTACGAATGCTCACTCTGTCTGCTTCACAGGAGATGACTAATGGAGACCCAGGGATTAGATGTGGTCTCTTATGGAAGAGACTCGGGGCTTGAAATCAGATGATGTATTTGATTTTCAATTATGATTTTGAATAGCCATATGATAAGACCATATTGGGAATGAGCTGTTCTACGCTCATTTTCTGGATAGCTGAATCTTGATCATCTATCCTCTCAAATTTCTTATTTTATGTATTAGAGACATGGCTTAGCAGTTAAGAGCACTGGCTGCTCTTGCAGAGGACATAGGTTCAGTCCTCACCACCCACATACTGGCTCTAGACCAACTATAACTTCAGTTCCAGGAGATCTGACACCACCTACTGATCTCCATGGGTACTGCACACACATACATGCAAACAGAACATTCATACACATAAAATAAACAAATATTTGCATATTTTTATTTACTTGTTCTTATTTCAAGTGTATGAGTGTTTTGCCTGCATGTATGTAAGTGCATGTGTATGCCGGGCCAGCGGGCATCAGAAGAGGGTGCTGGCTGCCCTGCAACCAGACTTACCGATAGTTGTTAGTTGCTGTGTGAATGCTGGGAACTGAGCCTGGGTCCTGTGTAAGAGTAGCTAGTGCTCTTAACTGCTAAGCCATCTCTAGAGCCCCCAAATAAATAAATACTTAACATTTTTCTTATTTTCATCATTCCTTTAGTCTTTCTAAAATAGCTTACACATGACCTTACTGTTCAAAACAGAGTCTAAGTAACGTAGTTTAGCTTTTGCTAAAGGAGTGTGCGTCATCCTTGTAAATGACTGGCATGGAGTGCCACCCTCTTGTGCCTGAGCCTTTCATTTCTGTGTTGGCAGGAGTTGCTGGCCCGTGTCCTGACAGGGTTCTGTGGGTTTGCTTCTACCTTTGGAAGCATGGTCCAAGGGTGGAGGGAGGAAAGCCAGGTTTACAACTGACTCCCCAAGTGCCAGACTGGGCTGGTCCACACAGGGTCCTGAGCCCTGTTTATTGATTATGTAAATAATGACTCTTTGTCCTGGGTCACCTGGTTTCACTCTGCTGTCTCCCTTTGCTCTTTGTTCTCAACCTGAAGAGAAGCCCACCTTTGCTTTGGTGTGGTGTGTGGCCCCCTGATGGTGAGCTGGAGGTCTGATGCCTGGCGTGGCTGAGGCAAGGTGATGGTACCAATAAGAGGTGTGGCCTAGTGGGAAGTAGCCTGGTCACTGTGAGGGTGAATATCTTTTAGAAGGGACCAGTGGCATTGTGGAGCGAGTTGTCATCAAACAGCAAGACTGGCCCCAGAATCTGTCTCTAATTTCTTGTCTTGCCACGAGATCTCCCTTCCCTGTGTCTGCTCCCCTTCCCAGTTCCTGCCACTTTGCCGCCTGGCCCAGGCAGTCCTCATCAGAGGCTAAACAGATGGGGCTACCTGGTCTCGGACTTTCTGCCTCTAAAACTGTGGGCTAAGGAAACCTTTTTTTCTGTATTAGTACCCAGATTCGAGTGCTCTGCTATAGCAACAGAAATAAGACTAAAATACGCTCTCCTCTCTCCAGTCATCAAGGACAGGTCATTAGAACTCTGGAGGTAGCCTCAATCATGCAGGACAGTGTAGACAGCAGATAGATGGCATTAAAGATGACATCAGCTACATAAAGGCAGGCTGGACCAGGAGGAGAACTGCTCTTGCCCAGGGCTTAGAAGTCAGTGACGAATACAGCACACTTTCTGCACTAGCATAGATAGGCCCTTCCAGGGAGGCAGAAAGAATGTCAGCCAACCTCCTAACCACCCTCACTCCCACACCTACCCCTGGACCTAGGACTAGATAGGCACATAGCAAGTTCTGAGGCTTATTCAGAATGTGGGAATGATAAAAACAAGAGCTATTTGCACCCTGTGATCCGGTTTTATGTATTTCTTTGGAACTCCAAGTCTATACTGACCATGTTTGGAACTCTTGATTCCTGGATTACCAAGGACAAACCTAGAGCCCAATTCTTGGGACAGTGGCTAGGAAAAGGGAAAAGAAGATCTTCAGGAGTTGAGAAAGGTCCAGCTTCCCCACTCAATATGGAAAATGTTTTTGCTTTTGTGTTTTTTTTTTTTTTTTTCCTAGAGGCTGGCCTGTCTGGAGAATATAGATTGTAACTTGTATTTGTGAGGAGGACAGGGATTTTCTCAGACTGCTCTGTGGTATCTCTGGGAATCAAGGAAATTTGTAGGATTGTTTGCTTTTCCATGAAAACACCCAAGACTGCTAAAATTATTTTAAAATTTATTTTCCGCCTGTCATCTGTCACTTCTTGCTGCTGTCAAAAGATGATTAGTGTCCTTATGGTCCTTCTAATTCTTGACAGGATGGGAAACCTAATAGTGGAAAATGTCAGAATTATGTCTAAACTAAGAGTAAATAGGCTTAGAATGAGGGTGTGAGTCTAAGGCCTGGATTTTAGCCTACAAACCCCATGACATGCATAAGATACATTTATGTGACCTTTTTGGAAGTGGGAACCAAGAGCGACTGAGTAATTTAAGTTCAAGCCATAGATACAAAACAAGGCAAGACTGAGTTCAGCCTCCAGCTCTGTATTTAGCAAGCGTACCCTTTCCTCAGTCTCTTAGCCTCATCTGTAAAAGTGGGTAAAGAAACAGAGGAGATAGCTCAGTTGGTAAAGTGCTAGGAGATTCAAGTTCAATCCCTAGAACCTTGCTTTTCTTCCAAAGTCAGGGGGTTGGAGAGATGGCTCAGCAGTTAAGAGCGCTGAGTACTCTCGCAGAGGACCCAGGTTCGGTTCCCAACACCCACTTGGTAGCTCACAATTGTCTGTAACTCCGGTTTTAGGGGATCTGGTTCCCCCTCTGGCCTCCTTGTGCCTTACACTCAGAGAGCCAGTTGGGGTTCACAGGTCCTCCCCTGTGCTTCATGATGGCTCCACAGGGCTGGTTGCTACGTCTTACCATCCGATCCTCTGCTGCAAGCCAAAGCATAGCAAAATCCAGTCTCTTGTTGGAGGTCACAAGGGCAGGTAGCCATAGAGCCCAAACTAGAAGCCAGGTCTATTTTCTTGAAACGTCCCTGAGCCGTGCTTCTCTGGTTATCACTTACCTGATAACCATGGGTGAGAGGGTTAATTATCTTGACTTTCTGTGTCAGGCTGAGAAAAATCATCCTGACCACCACTGATATACCAGGGCTGTTAGGCAGATCACTTAGGGAAACAATGAAAAAAAAAAAATTAAAGACAGGCACAATCCTGTGAGTTTTCTGTTTTAAAAAATTTAAATAACATTTGTTTATTTATTTGTTCATTTAGTTCTTTTGTATGTTTGTGGAGGAGTATGTGTCACAGTGTGTATATGGAGGTCAGAGGACAGCTTGGAGGAGAGATCTCTCCTTCCACCATGTGAGTTCCGGAAAACTAACTCGGGTCATCAGGCTTGGTGGCAAGTGCCTTTACCTTCTGAGTCATCCTGCCGCCCATCACCGGTGTTGTAAGCTCTTTCTAACTACACTGGTAGATAACATGCCTGACAATTTTCGCTCTCCAGTGACTAGGGAAACAGCAGCCCAGAGTCAAAGCTGCTTCACAGGGAATCCAAAGTACTACCGCCTAGGCACTGCTCACTCTGCAGCTACCGCGTGGGCACACGGCTGAGCCCCAGGGGCCAGGAGCCCGGCATCAGCTGGTAAAAGCAGATAGATTCATGAGCCTCCCAGAGTTCAAGGTTAACACTTTTTTCCTACCCAGTGAAGAAGGTTTCCTGTTGAGCTTGGGCTTTTCAGAATTGATTATTTTGAAATCCGAACCACCTTTTGTAATTAAGTTTCTCCCCACCCCAGACTGTGAACGTCACTCCTTAACCTTCCACATGCCAAGGCTACCCAGCGATGAGCTGGCACTTACCCAGAGAGCCCTAGAGTTGGGCAAGGATGATGAAGGCTGAATGATCCCAGCAGCCCTTGTTCCCCAGGTTTGCCTCTGGGCTACTTTGAGCAGTTTTCCTATATAGGATCAGAGAGCAGAGCGTGATAGAAAATGACTATAGAGCAGGTGCCACCTTAAGTTCTTGTGTGTGTGTGTGTGTGTGTGTGTGTGTGTGTGTGTGTGCGTATGTGTGTGTGTGGTGTGTACACATGTGGATGCAGGGTATGTGTCCGTGCAAGCGCCTGTGGATGCCATTGGATGTCTTCTGTATCACATTTTTCTTTATTTACATTCATTGTTCATTTGAGACAGGGTCTCTCTTGGACCCAGGAGCTAGGCTGGCCATCCACGAAAACCCAGCGACTCTTCTGACTCCCTCCCTGACAATGCTGGGGCTAGAATCCCCTGTGTGATTATGCATGACTTTTATGTGAGTGATGAGAACTCAGGTCCTCATGTTTGCAGGGCAAGCACTCTTGCCCACTGAGCCATCTCTCCAGCTCCCCATGTTCTTTGCACAAAGTCATCATTTAGTCTCCAAATAAGGAGCCCTCTAGATAGCTCTTATAATTGCCCATGTGGAGAACTAGGCTGTGTGTTACCATGGACCACAGCCAGTGCGTTTCAGGGCCGGCCTCCAAACCCCAGTGATATGGTTCTAGAATGATGCTTTACTGCCTTTGGAGGAGAGTGGGTCTGATTAACTAAGGCACACTTCCGGGAAACTTCCACAGTGGGGACCATCAAGGGAAGCCGGGGCTCAGTTTCTTGTCTGGTCTACGCTTCATTCTGAGGCCAGTCCCTTACTGCTTCCCCAACATCTCCCTTCTGGGTTCAGCACCTCAGAATTGACTCCCTTATTGTAGCCTGCCCCAGATTTCTTCGTTGCTGTCTTGTGATTTCCTGAGATAGGGTTTTACTATGTAGACCAAGCTGGCCTTGAGCTTCTTTTTGTCTTTATTGTCCTTTTATTTATTCTTTGACAGTTTAATATATGAATACAACACATCCTGATCATATTCACTCCCAGCTCCCAATCCTCCTGGACCCCTAAAACACCCTTCCCAGACCCCTAATGTGCCCCCCTCCCACCTACACGTCCTTTTTTTGTAACCCACTAAAGCCCATTAATGCTGCCTGCTGGAATGTTGACTGATCCTGTGGGCCTGACCTTGTTCCAGTCTTGTACAGGTAACCATGGCTACAGTGAGTGCAACGACCATGTCATGTCCAGAAGACAGCATTTCTTTTCTTTTATTAAACGGTTGTTTAAAAATATGTCTATGGGGGCTGGGGAGATGGCTCAGCGGTGAAGAGCCCTGGCTGCTCTTGCGGAGGACCCAGGTTCAGTTCCCAGCACCCACATGGTAGCTAACAATCATCCATGATTACAGTTCCAGGGGATCTGATGCCCTCTTCTAGCCTCTGCAAGCATTACACAGCATGGGTTCACTTACATACATGCAGGCAAAACACTTATACACATTAAAAATTAAAAAACTGTACACATGTGTGTGTGTGAATGGGTGTGTAGATGTGAGCACAGGTATTCACGGGGGCCAGAAGAGTATGTTGGATCCCCTAGAGCTGGAATTACAGATGACTGCGAGCTGCCCAATGGCGGATGCTGGGAACTGAGCTTGAATCCTCTGCAAGAGCAGTGCGTATCCTTAACTGCAGAGCCATCTCTTCAGCCCCAAGAAGACAGCATTTCACAGCATTCCCGCCCATCCTCTAGCTCCTACTTTCTTTCTGTTCCTTTTGCAATTTTCCTTAGCCTTGTGGGGTTAATACAGGTGTCTCCCTTGGGGCTGAATTCTCAGCGGTCATGTAGTCTCAGAACTTTGACCTGCTGTGAGTCCCTGCACTGCTGCCCAAATGCAGAAGCCTCTCTGGCAGAGGCCGGGAGGAGCACTAATCCATGGGTCTAAACAGAAATATTTAGAAAGCGGTTTAGTAACATGTCAGTTTAACAAAAACACCAGGAGTAGCTCCCACATAGGCCTTTGACCTCCCAAGTCATGGGCTTTAACCAGGTTAACAGTCTGTGAAGCAGATCTCAGAACCAACCAGAAAGCGGTTGGTTCATGCCCATTAGCCTTTGCGCCACTATTGCAGGAAGGATCACATCTTGCCTGTCAGGCTAGTATCGTAGCACTCAGAGTCCAGTGGTCCGGTGCTGAGTAAGTCCACCAGTGTCTTCTCAGGTAGCAGCCTACGTAATACCTTTCAGCACTGTAAAAACTAGCTAGCAGGGAGAAAGATTTCGGGTCAGTTTCAGCTTTATCTCTCTATGGCCTACTATAAAAATGTGTTGTTTTTTCCAGCAATAGGGTGGAGCTATCTAGTTACGATGGGCAATCAAGAGCCATAGTAAGGGCTGGAAAGATGAGTCAGTGGTTAGAAGCATTTGTTGCTCTTCAGAGGACCCAACTATGGTTCCCAGCACCCACATCAGGTGGCTCCAGCTTCAGGAAACTCCAGGGCCCTCTTTTGGCCTCCTTGGGTATCTGCATACACACGGTACATACTCATAAATAAAAAAATTTTTAATTAAAAAAAAAAAGATCTATAGGGATAGTCTGTGTTGTTTGGAGGCCTCTGGGGTCTCCCTGACCAATATCTCATAGGGAACTATCTTATGCCTGGCACTGAGATTTTTTCATTTAATAACCAATATCTTCTGAGGGAATCACTGTTCACACATTCAGGATCCCTGTGTTCAAACGCCTTTTTATTTATATTTTTAATTAGCTTATAAAGTACTGGGTTTCCATAAGAGTCTTTCATTTTGTTTTTTTGGTTCCCCTTCTCCCACTCCTCTCCTGTCTCCTGTACCCCCATTCCTGATAAAACCTTTAACCCTAGTACCCTCCCTTTCATATTACATGTGTTCTACTACCTCTCACACCATATGGCCTTGAACTTTTGATCTTCCTGCCTCAGACTCTCTAATCCTGGGATTACAGGTGTGTACCAGTGTCCGACTTGTCCAGGATTTCAACTATAAATTTCTTCTTACAAACAATATGTCATACACCCCAGACTGGAGAGATGGCTCAGCAGTTAAGAGCACTGGCTGCTCTTGCGGAGGACCCAGGTTTGGTTCTCAGTCCCCACATGGTGGCTAACAACTGTTTGTAACTCCAGAAGAGATCCAACACCTTCTTCTAGCCTCCACAAGCATGGCACACAGGTGATGCAAGACACTCATAGAATGAAAATAAATAGGCCAAAAAAAGTTTTCAAAAGCAAAAGAGCAAGAGGCAGAAGGAATGTTTGGAAAGAGAGTAACGGACAACTTTCAAAAAGTAACAAAGGACAGCAAACCTCAGAGCCAGGATGTTCAGAGAACACCAATCAGGATTTTCGTTTTCACCACTCAGATGTCATGGCCAAATTGATGAAAACCAAGGACAAGCTCAGAAGCAACTGAGGAAAAAAGAAATTTGAACTGGGCATGGTGACACATACCTTTAATTCCAGAACTCAGGAGACAGAGGCAGGAGACTGAGATGTGGCCAATCTGTGAGACTGCGGCCAGCTTCTATATAGCAAGTTTCTGGTAGCTCAAACAAAACTAAACAACAACCACCACAACAAAACCAAGAAAGCTGCCATTCCCCCCACCAAAGCATCTCTAAATCTTCATGAAGGAGCTAGGTCCTCAGGGAATGGCGTTGGACAGGTGGGAGGGGACCACACACATAAACCTCCTCCCACGTTTCTGTAGCTCTCTAGGTATTTAGATTCTTCCTTCTATGTTATATCAAGGAATTTCTGTTACCTCACATTCATGTAGGAGAACTTAGCCTTTGTCAGACAACCCGCTTAGCACACAGAATCACAGAATTCACTAGTTCTTTGAGTCTAGAATTCTTATTGGTCCATAAGGCCCAATCAAAGATTTCTCTCTGTGTGTGTGTGTGTGTGTGTGTGTGTGTGTGTGTGTGTGTGTGTGTAGGTGGAGCTCACCAGTTAGGCTCTTCTGCCTGGTCAGCAAACCCTGGGCTCTGCCTTGTCTCCCCCTGCCCAGTGCTAGGATTTTAAGGGAATGCTACCACACACACCTGGGTTTGTCACTTGGGCTCTGGGGAACTCAGGTCCTCATGCTTGCATAGAAAACACTTTACCAACGGACCCAACTCCCCAGCCTGATTTATAGTTTTTATCACATTTACAAATCTCTCACCAGTGCTTCTTCGGAGATCCATTTTCCCACCCCGTCCTGCAGGGACTTAATTACTTGTGTACCTGGCTACTTGAAGATGTCTCAAGTCTTACTGATGTGCTGTTCTGGGTATTGTCCAATTTTCTGTCTCTCTGGTTCATTTTGGATGGCTTCTGTTGTTATGTCTTGTAGTTTATTATTTTCTGTATAGCTTATCTTCTGTTACATGCTATTTGTTTTATTTTTTAATCACAGACATTGAAAACTGCATCTCTTAAAATTTTTTAGGGAATATTTAAATTTTCTGGGGATATTTAAATAGTCTTTTACCTTCTTGAACATATCTAATGTCCAGTGGAAATATTGCATTAGACACTCTTCTCCTTGCTGCAATCAAATATCTGACAGAAACAACTTAAAACAGGAACAGGTGATTTTGGCTCACAGTTTAAGAAGGAATACAGTCCAATATGGCAGAGAAGGCATGATGGCAGGAGCCTGAAGAGGCTGATCACATTGAGTCTGGTCAGCAGTCAGGAAGCAGAGAGCAAACAGGAAGTAGAGCCCAGCTATCAAACCTCCAGGCCCACCTCCAGTGACTCACTTCCTTCAGGGAAGTTCTGCTTCCTGAGGGTTCCATAACCTTCCAAAACTGTGCCAGCAGCTGGGGATTGAGTGTTCAAACACATGAACCTGTGGGGACCATCTCACATGTAAACCCCAACAAATACAAACTCTTCTCTCAGTCCTCAACATGGCCCCCTCTGTTTGGAGGAATACTTTCTTTACATTCAGATGGGACCCCACTTTCTGGTCAGTTCTTGGCTGAAGAATTGGAAGGGCCTCCTGCTAATTCCAGAATTCTCTTTCTACCCTGTGTCCTCTGCATGCCTTCATCTCCATGAACTTCTGGCTCTGTCTCCACTCAGGGTGACTCTCAGTCTGTCTGCACTGAGCCTAGAAACTAGCTAAGTGGAAAGCTGGGCTGGTGGTAGGTTTTCTCTCATTGGTATTCTTCTTCTGAGGTCACTGTCCTACATGGCCTGAAATTCAGTCTTAAGAACATTCTCTCATTTTCTCATTCTGGTTTTTCGTGGTCTCGGGTAGTACGTAAATCTCTTCTCCAACAGCCCCCTTCTCTGGAACTGGCAGATCCTGAAACCCAACCAGATAAATAAACCACTCCTGAAATAGGAAGATCCATTGCCTGTACCCTCTTCTGATTCAAAACGCTGGTCGGTCAGTGAATGCTTGAGAGAAAGGAAACCAGGCTCTAGTGGTTTTAAGCAGAAGGGAACTTGCTCAGGAAACCGGATGACTGACACTGTGAGACGGCCTAAGAACTGGGCTGTAGCCTAGGCCTCCAGGAAGACACCACTAGGAATGAAGGCACCAAGCTGGCTGCCCAACATTCTTTCCGCTACAGTAAGTTAGCTGGGGAGTTCAGAGGTCACTGTCCACTTGACCAGCAAGCGACTCTCTCCAGTCTAGTGATTAGGAAGCCCGAAGAGCCTCTTAGCCCCCAAGAAATAAAAGGCTAGACACAAGAACATCAAGTCTGGATGTCTCTCCTGCTGAAACCTTTGCCCCACAGCCATGAACCTGGTACCAACCCTGGAATACTCCTGCCAGAAACCCACTGTGCTGGACAGCTTTAGCTGTCAACTTGGCACACCTGGGTAGAGGGAGCCTCAACCGGGGAATTTCCTCCACTGGACTGGCCCATGGTTATGTTTGCGGGGCATTTTCTTGTTTGTTGAGTGATGTGGGAGGGCCCAACCCACTGTGGGTGGTGCCACCCCAGGTAGGTTGTTCTGTATTGTTTAAGAAAGCAGGTTGAGCACAGGCCAGGGGTGCAAGCCAGTAAGCAGAGTTCCTACATGGCCTGTGCTCCAGCTCCTGCCTCCCGGTTCTGTCCTGAGTTCTTACCTTGGGCTCCCTCAGTGGTGAACTATGACTTGGGAGATGTGAGTCAAATAAACCCTTTCCTCCCCAAGTTGGTATTGATCAGAGTGCTTTGTCACTATAATTAAAAAGAAACTAGAACATCCACCCATCCTGTAACTCACTATAGTAGCCCAGGAGGAGGAGACAGCTTCTGCTTCAAGAGTGCCTTGAAGCATCTCCTTGGATAAATCACCTTTGCATCTAGACCCAGCATCCTCAGGCAGAATCTGCCTCTTCTCCACGAGCTCACAGGACCTTGCCGTTCTCTGACTGATGGCAGTGATGAGGTCTAGCTCAAGCTCTTCTTGCTCCTCCCAAGTAGCACTAAGTCTTACAGGTAACATCTGGTGGTACTCAGTGCCTTGCTCAGAGACTTCAATATTGCTTGGCTCAACCAAAAATAAATTGGAAAAGAAAATTGAACATTGCATCAATTTGGAGCAAGTTTATAAATTCTGCAGCTAAGCAATACCAATAGAAAATGATAGATCGCCACAGCGTGGGGCGTCCCTGCAGTGATGTATAGTCACATTAGCTGAAATACCGTATTACATGATTCTGCTTTATTACCAGTGCTGGTGGCAGACAGAAAAACAGATTACACTTGAGTTCAAATCGATAGGAACTTTATTTACTGGCCTTTTAAAAACATATTTCTGCACTTTATAAAAACATACGGTAGAT
This sequence comes from Eospalax fontanierii, assembly GCA_035773235.1. Taxonomy (NCBI): domain Eukaryota; kingdom Metazoa; phylum Chordata; class Mammalia; order Rodentia; family Spalacidae; genus Eospalax; species Eospalax fontanierii. The sequence continues at coordinate 51,107,157 of CM069542.1, read as the reverse complement.
GCTATTGATAGAGCTTGTCTACTTGTTAAAAAGCAATTTGCCCAGAACGAGGCTTTTAAGCTGTAATTTACGGCGTTACTTTTTGCCTCCTTTTTTTTTTTTTTTTCAGGGTTCTGTTCATCTGGCTGTGCTTTGACGACTTCCTTAGGCTCCTCTTGCCTTTAATTTTCTCTCCCACTTACTATCTCCCTAAACTCTGAGCTCCCCAGGGCCTTCAAGCAAAGTGGAGAACCCGGAGCATCTTCCCTTGATGGAGGCTGGGACATCTCTCTGAGAGCCTACCTCCCATTCCTCGGCCCATGCTTCGTTGCTCCGGACGTTGAGGGGACTCCTGTGGCTTTAGATAGTCCCCGGGTCTTTCTTCCCTTCTTCCCCTCTCCTTTCCCTGCTTCAATGGCACCGCTCACTCCCGGGCCCTGATGTCAATGATCCTGTGTGGTAGGAACATTTTATACCTGTACAGTTTAGACTCCAAGAGGTCACACTTAGATCTTCTGGCTCCAAATTAAATCAAGGCATATTTGGGGTTTAAGGTGTGCCTGACAGGGGGCACAGTGCCATGAACATGCAGAAGGCTCACATGTGAGCTGGGTCATCCAGGGGGTATAACTGATACAGTTGGGAAGGAAGACAGAGGTGTGTTGGGAAACACATGCCATTGCATTGTGATGGCACACATAATTATCTGAGGAGGAGCCAGTAGGCGTGGGCACAAGTCTGGGAGACTTTTCGGGGAGTGAGGACTAGGGCAGTGCTATTGTTTGAATGCATCTACAAAATTTCACTTGCTGGGGAGATAGCTCTTTTGATAAAAAGCTTGCCTCGTAAGCACTAGCACCCAGGTTTGTTCCCCAGAACACACATAAAAAGTAAATAAACAAATAAAAATCCAGGCATGGTGACACATGATTGTAATCCTAGCCAAGGAAGATGGAGACAAGTAGGTTGTTGGGCATTGCTGGCCAGCCAGACTAGCCTACCTGGCAAATGACAGGCCAGTGAGAGACCTTGTCTCAGAAAAATAAGGTGAAGGGCTGGTAAGATGGCTCAGTCACCTGACAGTCTTCCCAATCCCATGTGGTGGAAAGAAAGAATCAACCTCCCAAGTTGTCCTATGATCTCCACATGTACACCATGGTGCATGTGTGGTCATGCACACACACACACACACACACACACACACACTAAAATAAATACAAACAAAAACTTTTTAATTAATTAAAGAATGTGGAGGGCACTTGAGGGCCAACATTAGAGGCTGCCCTCTGGTCTCCACACACATGTGCACACATGCACATACACTTGCATACAAACACACATGCATACCTGCACAATAAATCCCACACTCATATACCCACATGCATGCAAACACATACCTGCATACATAAAACATATGTATATGCCAATACACATAAAACACTCATGCACACACCTGAATACATAGAAATATACATGCACATACATACGAACACACACACACAAGCAAGTTCACATGTTGGAAGTTCAACTTTCAAATTCATACATTGGGCATCTGGAGGTGAGATGTCTAGGAGGCGGTTCAGACTGGATGATGTCATAAGAATGGGGCCACCATGGTGGCACTAGTGGCTGTGTTAGAAGAGGAAGATGTGCCTGAGACGGCACACTAGGTCTGTCTGGTACCCACCCCATGTTGTGATACAGCCTGAAGGCCCGCTCAGATCCCTGTGCCACGCTCTTGGATTTCCCAGACACCAAACAGTGATCCCCAAATCCTCTGTTCTTTGTAAAGAACCCAATCTTAGGTATTTTATTATAGCAACTGAAAATGTACTAAGAGAGTTACGCTGGGGTTAGCTCTGCCCCTACCTGAGGCTCCCTGCTCTTTGCATGTGTATAGTGCCAGGGCCTCATCCAGTAGGCTGTGCTGTCATTATCCCTTTATTGCTGTCCACGCTGTTGCTAGGTGAGGAACGGACCTTCCAATGGCCAGCACAGGCACACCAGAGTGATCAGTGCCTTCAAGATTGCCAAGGTTTGGAGGAGATGGTTAATGTGCTGAGAGTTTGTTGGGAGCTAAGGCAACTTTTAAGGGCTGGGGTCTAGTGGAAGGACATTCAGTCTTTGGAAAGAATTAAGGTTAATCTCAGTGGCATGAAAGCAAGTTGTTATAAAAAGAACAAGCCTGGTGCCTGAAATTGCTCTGGTTCTTTTTTTTTATCATGTGATCTTCTGGCACCCACCTCTACCATCCACCAGGCTGTGATGCAACAGAGAGGCCCCTCACCAGAGGCCAAACAGATGACACCACTGAGCTTGGACTTTCAATCTCTACATGGAACTATATAAAACTCTTTCATGACTACATTATGCACCATACATGTATTCATTGATCAGCAACAGAAAACAGACTAGTCTAGAGAATTTGTGCAAAGACTGAGCAAAAGGATTCATATAAAGTTCTCAGTACTCCTAAGCACTCAGCAAGTAAAAGTTGTTTATTGACTAACATCAAGCAAGGATGGTACGCTCATCCTGGGGCCAGGTGGGAGCTCTCTTCAGTATGACTGCATTTCCACTCATGTACAAAGAGATATTACCCCATTGTTATTCCAACAGGTGCACACTTTGTGTGGGGATGGGGTAGCGGACTCTGTGTGGGAGGCAGTTTGATAATTGTCACATGGTGAATGCTACTGTGATTTGAGATAAAGAAGCATGCAAGGTGGGGCTTACTGGGAGAGCTGGGCGGAACTGAAGGAGCAGAGGGAGGGGAAAAGCGGAAGGCTTTTCAGGCAGTACACAGAGGCTAGGAAAAGCTGAAGATGTGGAAGCCAAAATTCCCATTGAAGGATGCAGAAAAATTCAGAGGACACTGGGAGAATATGGAGAAAGAATGGAATTAAGCCTGTCATGTGGAAACTTGGGATAAGTGGGAAAGATGGAAGCACCCTGAGCTCTGGGGAGTCCAAGTTGAGGAGTAGATACTGACCTTTGACACAGACTCCCAACAATCCTGACTGAACAGGCATGGGCTAAGTGAGTCTCGTCTACGGCCTCCTCTTTGATCAGCATCCTCCTGGAGCCTTAATTGTGATGTCCACTGACTTCTGCCTAGAGCCAGTGTGTCCCGCCATCCCACGGAGAGAGAACATGAGTCCTAACAGTATAATAGGCTCGGTAGAGAAGGCAGTGCTGTCACTGTGGTGGTGACAGCAGGCTCTAAGCCCTGCCAGGTAGCTTTAGCAACTTTCTAGTCTTCCTTGTCTTACTAATTAGGAGAGTCTCTCTCACGGACTTGGGTTACCAATCTCAGAAAGCAGCTCTCCAACCGTCATTAGCTGTGTCTAACTGGCTACTAGAACCAGGTACATTTAATATTTATCTTTGTGAAGAGGCCTCATGCTTAAGATGGTATGTGAGCGCTCTCTGCAGTGTATGAGCCAGCAGAACCAGAAATGCTGGTGGAGAGGAACATCTAGGTGGGCTCTTCGGTTGCCTTCAAATCTGCAGGCTCCTCTTTGCTGGCTCCCTTCTGAGATTCAAGGCCAATGTGTCCAGGGGTCAGGAAGCCTCTTCGTTTCAACGTAAATATTTGTGAACGCCGGAAGGAACGGCGGAGATCTCCTCCCGCTTTTTTGCACCCTCCATAAATAGTATACAGTCATCGGAGTTCAAGGCGCCCAAGATGAAATAATTGCTTAACAATCATATAAGTCAAAATGATTCAACAAATGGCAACGCCGCCCCTTGATATGAGGAGCAGATGCATTCAGTGTACCATATTATAATGTGCTAATGCAAGATTGACAGCTCAATAATAGGAGTCAGCAGCAGCTCAGCCTATAATTCCAAACCAAATGCAAGGCTGTCCACAGAACTCAAATCCTAGCAGGCTGCAAAATTAGAGGTAACACCGCGCAAGGTTCAAGACGACTCATTAGCAGGTTGGCAAAGTGTTTCAGGAGCAAATTTGTCTGTTGAAGGAACTAATTTTGTGCCATCTTTGGCTCAGTGGTTTTTTTTTTTTTTTTAATTTTTATTTTATTAAGTGTGCAGATACAACCTTCCCTGGAGAGGAATGTAGCAGTAAGAGTTTCAGATTTGGTCATCAGCAGCCTCCGCGGCACAGCAAAAACACTGGGGTCACTGCTGGGGTGGCCAGTATTGATAGTAGTCTGGGTGTGATAAGGGGTGTGACACGAAGCAGTGTGACAAATATTAGTTGGGCCGGCCTTAAGGTGAAAGAGCAATGGGACTCCCTGCTCGGTCCTCTGGCTGTTCCTTGATCAAGGATATAATTAAGAGTAATTGTGGCAGAATCCTTCTAGGTCCTGGATTTCTAAACCTTTTAGCAAGCACCATACATAATCTTTGCCATGCCTTGTACAGGTGTCTGCATTGTGTTGAAAGTACCTGGGATTGGCTTTAATCACAACACAATAGGAGATGACAGACACGAAGGCAGGGCTTCATTCTCACAGAGCTCTAGACAGAGAGAGCATGCTATGCCACCCAGGGCCCCATGGGGAAGTGCCAGGAAGCACCTCTGTCAAGAGATGGAGGAACAAAGGCAAAAGATACATAGGAGTCTCACTGGGGGACGGAAAAAGTGAGGAAAGGCAAGCCAGCTTCAGGTTGGCTGGTGTGAATAATCTCAGCAGGCTCTGAAGACCAGGGACAGTCCCTCATTGGATGGACTGGCCCTGGGATACTCAAGGCAGGTAACTAATGGCCTGCAGCATAAGAGCCAGATAAAGGATATGATATGTGCATATGAAAGGTGATCAAAGGGGTTTATTAATTACCTCTGAAAATTAGCTTTCCCTGGAGGGGCAGTCTCTCCAGGGTCAGTGAGGCCCTGAGATGTCAGTGCACTAAACATAGTGAAAGTCATGTTGAATGTCCCCTCGGGTCCCACCTCTGCAGTTTCTTTCTTCCTGGAATCATGCTCTCTTTTCTGCCACTGTGAGCCTCAGTCTGTCTTTCATCCCAGATCCCTGATCCAAACAGGGCATGGCACACCACTGTACACACTGAACAAACAGCCATGGTACATTCTCCATACCGACCCATGCCGAATCTGTCCAGTCAGGAAGGAAGACTTCTGCCTTCCTTCCCCAATCAGACCCGTAGTCAGTGGACAGCACCAACCATAGTACTGTGGCCGATAGTATACACAGGCCCCTGAGAGTGATCCTGAAACCCTTCACCCTCTGCCAGGTTGCGTCAAGTTTCTGGGTCATTTTTCTCTCCTGGATAAAAAGGCGGGGATACGTGGAAAGATGACTCAGCACTGACTGCTCTTACAGAAGACATGGGTTCAATTCCTAGCACCCACAAGGTGGCTAACAACTGTCCATAACTCCAGTTCCAGGGACTCTAACACCTTCTTCTGACCCTTCGGGCATTGTACAACGTGGTTGCACCTACTTACATGCAGGCATAACACTCATACACATTAAAAAAATTAAAAATACTGAACAAAATATTTTTTTAATTGGACAGATCCTAACTCTTAAGTGTCTTTTATTTGTTATTGAGGGGAAGAAAGATGAGGAGAAATATCAGAAAAATGTAATGGGCATGGACTGGTCCTCCAATACCTGTGACTGTCATGCTGGAGAAGCCCCTGGGTCCCTCCAATGCTCCTTTACCGCCCTGATGAGCTGATATGCTAAGGAGAGGACAGTTGTCATGGTAGACCACGTGTGGGGTGGCCAGGGCTTTACACATATGACCTTGTCTAATGCTTACAATGCTAGGATGGGCAGCCACTGTTAGCATCATTTTGCAGTTGGGGAAACTGGGGTTTAAAGGAGAGAAGCTCCTTGCCCGACCTCCCCTGCCCCCACTACCCATAGTCACATAGGTTATAAGCTAATGGATCCAGGACTTTGACCCCATAGCCTCATTTCTTTGGAACTCATAGCCTTTGACTCACTCCTTTCAAAATCTGTTGTGTCTACTCGATGTCTGATGTGGCTTTAGGCTCTGCAGACAATGATTATGATGAGACCAAGTCCCTGCCTTCAGGAAGCGTTTGACCAGAGAGAGGGACAAAAGAAAGGTGGATGAAAAGCACAGTAGCCTTAGGGTATTACTCTGACAGAAGCAACTTAAGGGAGGATTTTTTGGGGCTCCCAGGTGAAAGGGTTCACTCCATCATGGTGGGGCGGCAAGGAGGAGTTCACGGCGGTGGGAACGCGCTGCTGGCCTTACAGCTCAGCAGATCTGGAAGAAAATAGGAATGTTAACTTTCTCTTCCTTTTTTATCCTTTGGTGGGGGAAGCCTGTGGAATGATGTCACTCACATTTAGGGCGGGTCTTTCCACCTTGGTTAATCCCTTCTGGAACCATCTGCACAGACACACCCAGAAGTGTGTCTAAATTATCTCTGCTAGGTGATTCTAAATAAAGTTGACACTGAAGATTAGCCATCACATTTTGGAAGCATGGAGTTGACAAGTTGTAGCAAGTCCTGCAAGGTGGCCAACTCTGATCACTAGAGCAGACACGAGTCCTTCCTCAGATCCTGGCCTTGGTGGCTGGGTCAACTGGGAATTAGCAGCTTAGTCCAAACCTGTGTTGAGTAATAAAAAGAAAAGGAATGGTACATTATACTGGGGATGGCTTCTGGAGGTGATGGGAAGTGTGAGGCATGAAGGAGGATGAAAGGCCGCCCCAAATCAGCAGCAACCAGAAGCAATTACCATCCTCAAGCCGGAGGAGCTGAGGGAGGACAGGGACTTCAAGATTTCCTAGACTCGTGTATCCCTCAGGAAGTAGGAGCTCCAAGGAACCTGGTAGATGTGTCTGAAGGCAAGATCACTTCCAGGGCCAACAGGGAGAGATGGAAATGTCCTGGCTTCTTCCTTCCTCTGGTCTTTTAAAATATTTTATTATTTTCATTTTATGTATATAAAGATATTGTCTGCATGTATGTAAGTGTGCTTATGTTGTGCAGTGCCCATGGAGGTCAGACGAGGGCATCAAATCCCCGGGAACTGGAGTTACAGACAGTTGTTAGCTGCCCCATGGGTGCTGGGAACCTAACCTGAGTCCTCTGCAAGAGCAGCCAGTACTCTTAACTTCTGATCCATCTCTCCAGTTACCATTTTTGGTTTTTCTTTTCTTTTCTTTTGGCAGGGTGTCCCTTAGCCCCAGCTGGCCTGGGATTCACTAGAGCAGGTTGGCCTCGATCACACCGAGATCTACCTGCCTCTGTCTCCCCAGTGCTAACATTAATGGTGTACAGCATCATGCCTGGCATCCTCTGGTCTTTTAATTTCATGCAGTACTTCTGAATGACCTAAGCTAGACTAAATCCAGATGGCACAGGGTGTCTGGGGAATCCATCCTGCAAAAGTCAATCCCTATACCACACCACTGACCACAGAAGAGGAGGAGGCAGGAGAGGTGGTAGGGCATCAGGGCCTGAGGCTCCCCTTTTTATAGGAACACCTCAAGGGTAGCAAAACTCTTATTGTTCAGGGGAATCCCTCACTCTCAGTAGAGTACAAGTCTCTGGCTCCTCTCACTGGAGCCCTGAAGAGCTTGTCTCCTTTACACAATATTTCATGTTGGTCACCTTCCCTCCAAGGCTGCAGAATGGAGAGAACAACCTCACTGAGATGTAAGAAGGAGGAGGCCAGCTGCTGGCCTTAGGTGTGACAAACAAGGCTAAGGAGGGGAGCTACCTTGAAGTATTCCCCAGGCTAGTATGCACCTGCTGCTGGCAGGCACCTGTTCAGTGAAGGTTTAGGCCTTTGCCTTAGAAGAGGCTCATTATCAGAAACAACACAAACACCAATACGTCTCTCGGTCTCCTTGGGGGATTGGTCATAGGAACCACACCCTGCAGTTACCCAAATCTGCAGGTATGAGGATTAGGATGCCATCAAAGCACATCCTCCTGTACATGTTAAACCATCTCTAGATGACTTGTAACATTGAATACAATGGAAATGCTATGGAAATAATTGTGGATCCTTATTGTTTAGGGAATAATGACAAGAAAAATGCGCATGTGCAGTACAGATGCAATTTTCTTTTTCAAATATTTCCCATCAGTGTTTTCATTGAAATCATGGGTTCAGAACCTGCAGATGTGGAGAGACGACTGTCTACAGACAACTCTCATGAGAAAGAAGTACCCCTCTTTAAGTGAAAAGCAGAATATAGATGCCTTAGGAGTGATTTGGAACTATTTTGTCTTTTAAACTCCAGAGCAGTCGTCCCTAGCCCGTCTGTGTCCTTTTTACCGAGGTAGTAACTCCCATTTACACAGTGATCGGAGTCTTAAAGTAACTTCATGTGTGATTTGACACGGGAGCCCTGTAAAGCTCATGTTCCTGGACAGTGAATAAAATGACTGCAGTCACAGCAGTGTCGTCTAGCAGAAAGACCTCACACAGGGCTGCTCTCTGTTTGGCTGAGCTTCCTCAAAAGTCCTCTACCCAGGCTCTCAGCCCTCTTACCTCTGCCCCGTTTTCTGCTTTCTCCTGGGCTCAGGTCCTGGACCAGACAGTCTCAGAAGGAGGGCTGCAGCCCTGGAGGTGTCTGGCCCACTCTTTTCTCTCAATCCTGAGTTTGGATGGAACTATGCCGTTTCGGTTTTGTTTGCCTGTGCGTTCTAGACAAAGTCTTATGCAGCCCAGGCTGACCTCAAACTTGCTGCGTAGCCAAGTATGAACTCCTGATGCTCCAGACCCTGCCTTCCAAGTGTTAGGATTACAGGCATGTCACCATGCCCTCCTGGGTACGGCTATTCTGATTAAAAGTCAGACTCATACACATGGCCATTTGCATTTCAGTCAGAAAGTATAAAAAGAACAATATTTTCGGCTGCTTTAAAAACCAGCCACCACCACCAGAAAGTAGCGTTGGCACCTCCATTAGGCAGATGACCCACAATATGTGTGACTCTGTTGTACGTTATGATAAGACAAGCACACCAGAAGATAGTTATTTCCTCCTTTCTGTGAGGGAGGACGAGGAGATTTGGGTGATTATAACTCCCATCAGCCATCAGTGCACGAGTCTCAGAGATAATTGCATTGCTGCCGCAGATGTGGGCTGAATCATGCAGCTTGGTTCTGCAGGGTGTGCACGCCAACGAGGGGCACCCCTGGGCTGCCTCCGTGCCCTCTTCCACCAGTGTGGGGCGGTGTAGTGAGGATGCCTGGGTGGCAGTCCTGTCCTTGTTTAAATTAGCCTCAAGCAGGCTTTGGAGGTGCCTCAGCGCTTTCTTGCCACCATCTTCTCCTCTGTAATCCGAGGAGTTGGAAGTGGATTGTTTGTCCCAGCTGTTGCCACTTGATTTCTGTGGCCTTACTTATACTTTTTCTTTGTAAAAATTTATTGAATTTATTCTTTACCAATTTTATACATGTGCAGTGTGCATTCTGGTTATTATCATGTCCTTCCTCTAATCCTCCCCACGTCCCCTTACCACATTTTTGACTTTGCTGTTGTTATTGTTATTGTTGTTATTTGAGACCCACTGAGCTTAGCCAGAATGATCTGTGTGACCACGGGTTTTGAACTATCTGCTGGAAGCCTTGGGCTCCTCAGTGGGTGCACAATTGAATATGATGATTGCTCCTCTCACAGAATCCGATTGTAACCAATAGTTCAGCAGGGAAGGGTAGAGAACTGTAAGCTCCTCCCAGTCCATGATTGATCATTGATAGGCCCAGTCTTGCATAGGCTGGTGGCAGGCACCACGGCTGCTGTGAGGTCATGATTACATTGGTTGTGCCATGCCCGGAAGACAGCATTTCATCACTCTATTGTACTTCTTAAAGTCAGGTTAAATCTCATCTTTGACTTAATGAATCATACAAGCTCAACTTACGTATCACATGCCTCTTTTCTGTCCGGCCTGGGGCTAGGACTGGGAATTACAAGAGTGGCTATACGGTCTCTGCTTCTGGGGAGCTCCCAGGCTGGTGACTCAGGCATCCCAGATCATACTGGAGGTAAAATCCTTGGCTCCAGAGTCCCAACAGTCTAGGCTCAGATACCTATCTCAGTGTACTGATCAAAGAGATGAGAAGTGTTGATAGGCTAAGGAAAGAACTCTGATCGGTATAGTCAAGTTGGGAAGGACAGACAAAGAGGTCTTAGGAATGCAGAACATTCAGACTTTCTAGGAAAAGGAAGCAAAGGAACGGATTGGGGTGGACACAGCTGACAGCAGGTGATGTCGGTCCCAACTGTGTCTGACTGAATGGTATCACAGTTCTTGTCATCTCTGGGGTCCTGGGGGAGTTGTTATATCTGTAATCTAGTTCCCAGGAGATGGTTATTTCTGCTTCCGCCTCTGCTTCAGTCCCATCATGGAGAATCATCTCGTTTCAGGTGTGAGCTCATCATGGTGGGAGCAGTCCTCCGAGGCTGGCTGTTGCTTGTGGGGTATGGTCCTTTGTCATAAAGATATTGGTATATCAGTCCGGTCATTCCTGAGATCCAAGGTAGCTGCATTAGCGAGTGAGTAGGGAAAGAGTTATACAGCTCAGTAGGGTGCTTACCTAGCACCCATGAAACCCAGGGTCAATCTGCAGCACTATGTAGTGTGAAAACCCAGGTGTGGTGATGCTCGCCTGTAACCCAGTGCTAGGGAGGTGGAAACAAGAGATCAGGAAGTTCAAGGCCACCCGGCCATACTGTAAAGTCCGTTGGAAGTTACATGAGACTTTGACTCAAAAAAGAAAAGGAGAGGGAGGGAGGAAGGAACAAATGAACGAAAAGAAAATGCTAATCAGAGCCAGAGAGGAACTACACAGAGCTTAGTAAGGCCTGTTGATGCCCAGTTAACATCACAATGAAATATATTGAGGATTCCTCCGGAGGTACACGCTCCCATTGAGTGACCTTACATAAGTCACCTGTATTGGTGTGTTTGGCTTTTCATCCGTCACTTGAAGACATTTGCCTCCCTGTCTGGGCATGGGTGCACTTCGAGGCAGGGAGACTTCTCTAGAGCAGGAACGGCAGCGGGCATTTTCTGTAATCAAAGGCCTGTTTCTCACCCTCTTTTTTTGGTCAGAAATGAGATGGAGACACACAGGCAAGTTGCCAGCTCTTCCTTTTCCCCCTTGTCTATGACCAGAAATCATTCTGCGCTCAGAAGCCAGGCTGCTAGCATCTTGGCTGTCTCCCAGCCTCTGGGGTCTGTCTGTCCGTGATGTCTTCATTATAGTAAGTACTTGTAAAGAGCAGGATCTCTTTAAAAGAGAGAGATTGGCTCCCGTTGCTTCCAGCGTGTTCCATTTTCTGCTCTGTCCACGCAGTCTGTGCATTTTTGGTGGGTTCAGGGGCTATACTCCCATTAGCAGATCCTGGGCTCCATCTACTCCAGGCTGACCGGGAACAGAGAGCCCATGTGAGCATCTTAGAGGGCAGAAGCCTGGAGACCAGGATCCAGGCCCGGCACAGGGAAACTCTATTCCCCCTCTGTTTTGTAGTCAGATACGAGCCACAGAGATGACTCACAGTCTTCATGACAGCAATCTCACCAATGCGGCGCGTCAGGTAAACTGACACAAAAAAAGCGCACAAGTGCGACCCAGAGACGGAAGCCTTTTGCAGTGACAGCGGCCCGGTGACCTCTCAGAGCTCTCCTGAGCCGCTGGCCTCTCTCTCCGACCAAGTCTGCGTTGAACTGACCTGCGGACGTGTTAAGCAGAGGCCCTCAGCTACCAATCACAGAGCCTTACCTCTCCAACCGTCTCTAATCCAAAATTCCGGGAAGTCACCTGGGCACCGATGCCACCCTCACACACCGCTCCTTCCCAGCTCCTCTGTGCCCACCTTCCGTTTCCCTGCAAACATCCAGCTCGAAGCAGCAGAGGCCGCAAGGTCCCCGTGTCGGCCAGGCTAGTTTGGAGGATGTGGAGAAAGGACTGGTCTGTCTGTCTGTTCTGCCTTCCTGCCTGCCTATTGTTTGTTTCAGCCAAGGGGTGACAGCTTCTTGTGTGTTGGTGGCTGTGATGTATGGATGTGCAGTCACCTCCCTCTCCAGCGGGGCAGAGAACTGATCTCGCACGCTGGGTCTCCATCCAGGCACCTTTCCCTCCACCCCTCTGTCTCCTGTTGTTGCATAATGCAGGTGTCCTGTAGGCCATGTTTGTGCAAGCAGCTGTTGTGGATGTGATAGACATGTGCAGTGGTTCTGGCAGGTTTCATGGGTAACATGCCGGGGAGGCCTGACACCCACAGGGGCACTGGACTTCCACTGAGCTATGCCTGATCACAGTCACATGTGCAGGCCCCTGGCCTTGGGCTTCCTGGATATTGTTCCTACAACTCCCTCCAACTGTCCCTGTGCGTTTCCTGACAGAGCGGCTATGAGACTGCACTATCTGCTCCCTGGCTCTTGTCTGTAGTGCTCAGGAACGACAAAATTTGGACTGTGCTCATTGAAGTAAGGGCATCTAAGTTGATCCCCTGGTGTCATCAAGTGCAAGCACCTGTCCACTCAGCTTGTCCCTGAGGGTTTGACTCATAGCAGGGGGACAATAGCACTTTAGTTATGCGCTCATAGTCTCTGTCTTCCAAAGTTAACTGGCTTCATCCGGATAACCAAGGATAAGAAAGAACAGACAGTCAGAATGAATGGCTGGGGAACCTTATGTCTGAGGCTGAAGGGCCGAGTCTGGGGGTTTCTACCAAGCCTGCAAGCTCCTGAGAGTTACTTCACTGTTCAGCTTTTTAACAGTTGCTGCCTCATTAGGAAAGTGGATTTAGAGGAAGAGTTCCAAGCACAATGTCCACTTGATGAGTTTGTAAGAGCAGACTAAATCCCCAAGGCCCAGACCATAATTAAAGTAATAAATAGCTAATAGAGTGCATCTCTGTCACCAAGAATCAGGCTGTGTGACTGTTGCATTCCTCACAGGACTTAAGGAAGAAGATTCTGTGATTATTCCCATTTTAGAGATAGCTGACAGTAGACATGAGAAAGTGGGTGGGAAACCCCAACCCAACCTAAGGAACTTTTGGCAACTAATGGCTGCTGGGTGGGGGAGAGAAAAAATCTCTTTAAGGATGGGACTGGTAGTAGGTAAACCAGGCTCCGGTGGATGGATCCACACTAAAAAACATTTAGGAACATAAATCAGACTCTGTAAATATAGAATGTCATTAAGGAAACATGTTTGGAATTGAGGTAGAGACAGGATGTGGCACCTCCATCACTGGAGAGTAACTCCTTGCTTCTCAGGTGTCCGTACATGCTCCTGGAATAGGGACCATCCTGTTAGTTCTTCGTAGTTCCTTTCTTCAGTTTTTCCCTCAACAGTCCTTGGATACAGCAAACGTCACTGTGGACACTAAGAACCAATAATGCAGAAAGTCCTAAGACATGGCCTCTGCCCAAGGTGAAGTTTGCTGAGACAGCCAGAAAGGTACACGCAGAGCTGTACTGATAATGATAGAAGCAGCCACGGAGCAGGTGACATCTGAGATGAATCATCAAGACCACCCAGTCTAGAAGGAGCAGAGAGGTGGAGGAAGAATAGAATGCCTAGACAAGATCCAGAGAGACTGGATGGATTTGGACCCAAATGTTTTATTTTCAGGGTCTCACTATAAAGCCCTGGCTGGCCTGGAACTCACTATGTAGACCAGGCTAGCCTCAGATTCAGAGGTCAACCTGCCTTTGCCTCCTGAGTGCTGGGATTTAAACTGTGTATTACCACACCTGAAACTGTTATTTTTAATTGGGTGTGTGTGAGAGAGTGTGTGTGTATGCACACACACACTGAATCCCCTGGAGCTGGAGGTACAGGCAGTTGGAGTCACCTGACATGGGTGCTGGGAATCAAAGTTCCATCCTTTGCAAGAGCAGTCTGTGCTATTGACAGCTAAGGCAACTCTCCAGCCCCTGAGACTGGAGGGATTTGGACGCATAGCCCCAAACCGCTGGGTTTCTGGACAGTGTGAAGGGGAATACTGAGAGATGAGTAAGAAAGATTGGCAGCGCTGGCTTGCCAGAGCCTTGGCTGCTGGAGCCAGAGACTTGGACACTCTTAGCTCTTAGCCTCTGTCCTGGAAAATGACAGGGGAGCAGGGCCCTGAGTATTTTATTACAGATAGAAAGGGCCAAAATTTGGACTGAGGAGATGGCTCAGTGGGTAAAGTACTTGCTATGCAAGCATAAAGACATAAGTTTGGATCCTCAGAATGTATATCAAGCTAGATACCATCGTGTATGCATCTGTAATCCCAGAACTCCTACAGGATGGGAGAATGAATCCCTAGAAAGAAGCCCCAGAGCCAGCTAGCCTAGTGTACATAATGGCAGTGAGACCCTGTCTCAAACAAGGTAGGTGAGGGCCAATGCTTGAGTCTGTCCTCTGACCTCCACACAGGCACCATCATATGAACATGAGCTTATGTGTGCACATGTGCTCACACACACATGGATACACACAAAGAGATAAAGTGCTAAAATTCATTAGTGATATTCTTTTTTTATAAAAACCAATTGACACCTGGATATGATGGCACATGCCTACAATCCCAACACTGGGAAGATGAGGTGAAAAGATTGCCAAAACTTTGAGGCCAGTCTTGAAATCTTGTCTCAAACAAAACAAAATAACACCAAAAAAAAAAAAAAAAAAAGGTTCATCTTGAGGACCATTACAAAAATCAACGTGATTTATGACTCCAGAGAGAAAGGGGGGCATTGTGCAAAATAGCAGGTGCCCTCGCTCATGGGAGTGTGCCTAGCTTTCTCTTCTCTGGCACATGAATCTTGGTGGTGAAAATGCTGCCCACAGCTGGCTCCGAGGAATCAATACATCGTTTCACTGCTGAGGCCAGTTCCCAAGGCAGTGGAAGGATTTTAGAGGCCGGGGATACAAGGTCTGAACAGGGAAGCAGGCAGACAGTCACCAACCCCACCCACTGCAAAACTCAAAGGTAGGTAGACCACCAGAACCTCCAGATCTTACAGCACTGATGAGCAACTGGAAATTGCTTGTCTCTGAAAAAAAAGTAATAAATTTCACATTATCATTTCAAAGCTTCCTCACATAAATACTAAAGAATCAGAAAAGCGGTCCTCGTGTTGCTCCCAGAATCTAAGAAATGGTATCTTTCAGTTATCGGATTTTATTTCTGTGCACTGTTACGTTTTATACATATTTATTCATGCAGAACAGAAGCGCAGCATTATTGAGGCTGCCATGGGAGCGGAAGGGAGAGCTGTTATACATAAGAATGCATTTATATTGCTGCACCTTGAACAATTGAACTATATGCGACTGTTTTTTTTTTTTTTTTTAATAATAAAACCCCTCTGGTTTGCATTTAATTTTCCGGGTTTTTTTTCTTACACCTGAATTTTCAAATGCTGATAGGAATGTGAACGGAAGTATAGGACCGAGATCCTCGAAGATACAGGTAGGGCTGGAATAGAGGCTGCTTTGGTGGTGGAGGGGTTGGGAATTCATGACTAGTTTCTAACTAGTTCTTTTGTAACAGATGCAGTTAACTGAACTGCAAAACACTCATCTTCTGATTTAATAACTCATTCTCCCTTCGTGGACACCCAGGGTATTATAGCGCTGGATATTGCTTTTTGAGTTTTTGAGTGTCAGTGATAAATCCTCATCTTCTATAAAATACATTTTCATAGCCATTGAAATAATAATTTTTTGGCCTCTATTTTCCCAGGACTTAAAGGGCGTTTTGACTTCTTTTCCTTTCCGTTCTCCTGACCTTATTATTTATTAATTTATTTCTGAAATTCTTCTCACTCCTAAGCTGCGCCATGCTTCCAGCCTCTGTAGCACACTGGTCTGTACACTTCCTCCATGGTCACAGTCACAGGATGGCTCTGAATACACAGAACTGATTCAAGGGCACGGAGGTAGTAAGACCTAGGATTCTTCGCTGGGTTTGGCTTTTTATTTCCATCCATTTGCTTATAGAGTAGACCGGACAGATGGGGCAACCAGACACTGAGGGAAGAGAAATAGCCGAAGAGGAACAGTGAAGGGCCCCAAGTCTTGAAGCCACACACTATAGGCAACCCCTACACCTCCCTTCAATACCCAAGGTCAAGGTCTGGGACTGACTTTCCTCATCCCGCATGCACGCCATAGGCTCCACGTAAGGCTGCCCTCAGGAGGGGGCTTGAGCATCAGTGCAACACATCTGTTTCTCAGGTATAAAAATGCGGAGGGAGAAATGTGGACCCTGATGCTGGTGCTCAGTGCGATGCATTCACGCTGAGGTTCTGTGAGCAGAGCTATTTTAAATGCTGTTGTCGTGAACTGAACTTGAACTGAAGTAAAGTTGTCTCCTAAGACAAAGCATGTTTTCCTTCATGGCTGACAATGAAGAGAAAGAAGGAAAAAGCATCACTGAGACAGGTGGGTTAAGATGGACAGCGGACGTGCAGCCAGCTCGGGAAGACCTGCCTCTCCTCTCTGCTTTGTTCCAAGCAAAAGGAACTTTGGTGAGACTCTGCTCCGTTTAAGTTGCCATTCAGCTTTGCCTATAGGAATGCTCCCCTTCCTGTGTCTACATTTTCCCTACTCTAGGGAAAAAGAACTCGGAAGTTAGGAATTGGGATTTGGAAGTAGTCTCAGCGAGAAAATCAAAGAAAGTGCAGAGGAAATGGTTGGGAAACACAACCTTAAGGGCGGTGCTTTCATAGTGCAGTCATTTGCTTTCTTGACTAAGGCAAAATAGCCATGGCTATGTATTTTATAAAGAAAAGAGGTTTACACCAGCTCACAGTTCTGGCAGTTCAAGGGCATGGTGCTAGCTTGTGCTTGGTTCTGCTGAAGGCCTCTAGGTAATGGCCTCCATGTAGCAAGTGACCAATGGCCTCCATGGCAAAAGGAATTATTTGGGGAAATAGGGGACACAGACTAGGAGAGGGCCAGACTTGCTGTGCGTGCGTGTGTGTGTGCGCATGTGTACGTGTGTGCGTGTTGTGAACCTGTTTGTGGCAGGGGCTGTGGGTGTGTAAAGGGACAACCTTTAGGTATCAGTCTTCACCTTTTCTACTAGTCTGTGACAGGGCCTCTTTGCCACTTCCTACCCACGCAAGCTGGCCCCTGAGCCTCTGGAGACTCTCCTGTCTCAGCCTCCCATCTTCCCATAGGGGCACACTGGGATCTCCAGCTTGTATATGGGTTCTGGATACCCAGACTCAGTCATCAGGCTTGTACAGGAAGCGTTTTACCCACCTCCCACTAAGCCCTGTCAACTCTCAAGTCACCACACTGAGAACACAGTTCTCAGCATATGAGCCCTCTGGGGACAGACCACAGCTAAGCCACAGCACGTAAGAATGGAAATGAAACGTTTCCTTTCTCATTTTTCCAGGTATTTTTTTAAAAAAGGATTCTTGCATTGTTTTCTTTTCTCCCATCCTAAGAGAAACTTACCCATGACTCTGGCATGTTGCCAAGCAAAGGCTGGCTTCTGCATTCAAGGCTGCTGGGGGTGGGGCCCATACAGGCTAGGCAAATGCTCCATACGGAGCAATGTCCCCAGCTCAGGAGCACTTTCTTTTGGTCTAACATCCTACTGACAATAAATGATAGCTTTCAACTACCTAAAAGACCTGGGTCCAAATCTGGACTCCACCTTGTCAACACCTAGCTGTGCGGCCTTGAGCAGGTGACTTGATTTCATCAGAGTAGGCTTTTGTGAAAAGAACATAGTGACAACTGGCATCATATGTGTGACTCTCTGAGCACAACCTCAGGCTCTAAATCCATAGTTTTATATTCATTCATTCATTATATGTTTTCAGTCCTTTATTGAGACAGGACTCATTGAGACAACTTATTTCAGAATATGACAGAAATGGAGTGACAAAATGTGACACACACAGTCCTCAGGGGCAGAATTGCTGTGGGAGAGAAAATCAAGGGCTGCTTTGAGCTTGACTTCCAGACAGAGGCCGCAGTCCTGGCCCCACTTTCTGGAATTATCCATCTGTGCTATTCTTGCTTCTCTGTTTCTCCCCTCACCACCCCAGGGCATGGTACTATTTCAGTGAATTCAAGGATCCTGTTTTGTCTGGTCAGGGATGTGTGTCCTGTCCTTCTCCAATTGAACAGGAAAGACACAAACTCCAGGTGTCTGCAGAAGATCCCCCGTTCTTTCATCTGGAGTGCTCTTGGAGTCTGAAAACCTTAAGAAGAAGAAGATTGTTCTAGAACAACCCTGATCTCTGCCAGGGGCTTCTTTAGATAAGAAAAAAGTAGCCATTCAAACTTAAAAAATTATCCCTTGAAGCTGGGCTTGGTGGCACAGGCCTGTAAGCCCAGCACTCCAGAAACAGAGGCAGGCAGATCTCTGGGAGACCAAGGACAGCCTGGCCTACATAGCAAGTTGCAGGCCAGCTGTGATTACAGGGCGATCCTATCTTAAAAGACCAAAAAATTTTTTAAATTACCTCTTGAAAAGATCAGTGGCCAAGTTGCCCTTTCTCAAGAAAATAATCCCCACACGTGTTCATGCAAGTAACCGTCATGAAATGTAGTGGGGCATTAAAAGAAAAAGAGACATGAGGAGCTGGAGAAACGGCTTAGCAGTTAAAAGCACTGGCTGCTCTTACAGAGGACCCTGGTTCCCAGCCCCCACACAGCAGCTAACAACCATGTGTAACTCCAGGGGATCTAACATCCTCTTCTGGCCTCTCTAAGCATTGCACAACACAGGTGCACTTACATATGTGCAGGCAAAACACTCATACACATAGAAATTAAAATAATTTTTTTTTTAAAAAAAGAGACATGAATATTGAAGAGGGGCTTGGAAGAAGAAAAGATTGGCAGGGGGGTGGTTAAGAGAGAATGGGAGGGCTGTGGCCAAAGTATGTTACATATATGTATGAAACTGTAGAAGAATAAGCTTTAAAAACTAAACAAATAAAAAAGGGCTGGAGAGGTGGCTCAGTGGTTAAGCGCACTGGGTGTTCTTACAGAGGACCTGGAGTTCGATTCTCAGCACCCACATGGCAGCTAATAACAGTCTGTAACTCCAGTTCCAGGGGATCCAGCACCCTCTTCTGGCCTCCTTGGGCATTACAGGACTGAAGTACACTTACATGCAGGCAAAACATTCACACACATAAAATACAAATATAAACTAAACAAAAGAAGAACAGTGGCCAATTCAACTTAAAAACAAACAGACTCTGCTTTAAGAGCAATTTTAGATTACAGCAAGTTTAAGTAAAAAAGTACAGAAAGTTCTTTTAGGATGCTCAACCCCACTGCACGCAGTTCTCATGTTTTCCATAAGAGGTACGGCTGTTTCCAGAGTACTGGATCTGAAACCAGTAACAGTAGCAAGTGACCAGTGGGCAGGCAGCAGGTCCAGAGCATGTACCTGGGACAAAGTAGTGATTTTTGCCCCAGGCAGGAGGCAGTGGATGGCAATGGTAGCTCATCAGTTTTACTCAGAATGGCATATAATTTAAAACTTGTGAATCACATGTTTCGGAAATTTTTCTTTTAGTTCTTATAGACTGCGGTTGACTTGGGTAACTGCAACCTTGGCAATCAAAGCCGCTGATGAGTGTGGGGATGGCTGTCCTCTTCTTTGCTGAGTTGTCTTTTCAAATCTCCAAACTTTCCTTTTCTGGTGCTAGAGATGAACCCAGAGCCTCATGCATGCTAAGCATGTGCTCTGCCACTAAGCTACACTCCCAGCTCCTGACCTGCTTCTTCATCTTAGTGTTCTTCGCATAGTTTGGAGCCCAGTCCTTTCTCAGCCCCATCTTTTACAGCCTGTCTCTTCTCTCTTGACTCCATCTGGTTGTCTCCTGCAGCTCCTATCTCCCTGGAGGAGATGGAAAGAAACCAGTGTAGCTGTGGAAGGCATGGCTTCCTAGGGAGAGCATGTGGGCCTGTGACCATCATCCCCCTCAAACCCACATGCTTATCCACTTCTTAAACACCTGTACTAGGCCAGGCACCAAGTCTTAGAGACACATCCCCAAACAGAGCAAGCAAAACCCCTGACTTTGCAAAGCACACTTTCTGGTAGGGAGACATACACTCAGAAATAAACACAGAGCCACCTAAAACATGACATGAGAATATTATGTAACATCTAGATGTAAGCCTAATGTGAGAATAGAACAAGATGATTAGTCGTGCTGACACAGGGGACCTTTTCAATCTAAATATGGTGGCAGGGTGGGCTTCATTGAGAAAGAGACATTTGGGGCTGGAGAGATGGCTCAGTGGTTAAGAGCACTGGCTGCTCTTATAAAGGACCTGGGTTCGGTTTCTAGCAAGCACATGGCAACTAACAACCACCCAGAACCTCAGTTCCAAGGGATCCGATGCCCTCTTTTGGCCTCAGTGGGCATTACATGACACAGGTGCACTTACATATATGAAGGCAAAACAGTCATACACAATGAATGAATGAATGAATGAATGGATAAATAAATAGAAAGACATTTAGCTGAGAGGTTAAAGGACAGAAAAAAGCACAGAGAAATCAGAGGAACAGTACGGGGATATGGCTGGGTGCTCGGGTGTCTCAAGGGCTATATGGCTACAGTGAAACACGGTAGGAGGTCGAGGTAGGGTGCTGTGCTGAGAGGAGACATGCTGCTTCTGTAAGGGCTTGGTTCTGTTTTGTTTTGTTTTGTTTTGTTTTGAGAAAGGGTCTTCTTGTAGTCCCAGCTGGCCTTGAACTCACAAGTGTTAGGATTAAAGGTCTGTACCACCAAGCCCAGCTGGGTCTTGGTTCTTGTGTACCTGTGGCTTTTGCTTGGAGAGAAATGAAGAGTCATTGGAGGGATTTGAGGAGAGGAGTGAAGTGATCCTATTAGCTTCTCTGGATACCATGCTGAAAACCAGCTGTGGAGACCCAGATAGAGTCACGGAGGCCAGTATAGAAACCTGAAGGAGGTGACAGAGGAAGTGCCTTCAGTCAGTTGCTGTCAGATTCCTGGCATATCCAATGGAATTCCTGCTGGATTCGATGTGTATTGATTAAAAGAAGACATGTACGTAACACCAAGGTACCACTGGAAGGACACAGTTACTGTGAACTAGGATGGGAAGGAGCGGGGTTCTGAGACAGTGGGGAGGCACGTCTGAGACCCGTTCTGCTCATATAAACATGTGTCTCCTTGAGACGTCAGAAAGATGTTAGACAGATGGATTTGGAGTCCAACAAGACATGGCTGACTGCTTCAGGAGAATACAAAGGAAGAGTAAAACTCTGTCTCTCCCACCCCCCAGGCTCTACCCAGGACTTCCTGGGGAGAATTTAGGAAAGCAACTCATAACACAGACACACCCGGCAGAAAGAAGCACCTTCCAGACTGTCTTGAGGTTTAAGACAGGCAAAGAAATCCAAGCTGCCAAAAACTACACTCAAGGGGATCAGAGAGAGGACACCCTCCTCCCCAACCCTGGCTGCTCACTATTTAAAAGGCAGAAAGTACAGGGTGTGTTCCCATCCCTAGTGGCAAGGAAATAGACACTTTTAGACATTTAGATAATCACAGCACTTCTCATAGTCTGCTGGCCTCTTCACCTCCAAGGCACATAAAGGAAGGGGAAGAGGACTAAGAGGGAGGGGGCACCCCTCCCATCCCCCCCACCCACTCCTTGGACCAATGTGATGAGCACTGTGCCCTGCCGCCTATGGTCTGTGAGTGCACAAAGGTAGTTTTGTGCAGACAGATCTATGCCGGTGGCTTTGCCATTTACTCACCCAGTTTTAGGCGAACCCCAAACTTCAGTAGCCCAGGGCCTTGGTCTAACATACCAGCTGTGTCCTCACCCTGAAATACAGCCAACTGCCCAAGCAAGAGCCGAGTTTTCACATTAAACGTCCCTGACTCTCGCTAAGCAGCAGATGGTGAATTTCATGCAATGACGTGAGCAAAGGCCCCTCTATTTCCAGCCTGGAACTGGGAATCTGAGAAGCCGCTAGTCTGCTTTCCCTGCACTGGAAGCTGCAACTCTGGGGCGGGAGTGGGAGGAGTCGGGGAAGCTACTTTGGGACTGGAGCCAGGAGAGGAAGAACAATGAATTGGCCTTTGTCCTGGGTTCCTCAGCTAAGAAAGGGGAACCAAGGGCACTTTGACAAGCCTGGGCTAGGTATAGGGGACAAGACCTGCCATCCACCACCTGAAAATCTAGTGCTTTAATAAGCCAAGGCTGATATTAGGCCTGGTGTACCGAGGAGACCTCAGAGAGATGGGCAGCATGGCCAAGTGGGGCTTACTGATGGAATGTCTTTTTGCAGACTCCGATCAGAGAGGAAGTAAAAGTGAGTTATGAAAGGGGCCCGATTAATGAGAATGCACCCACAACAGCCCATTCCATCCACCTTGATTTCCACCCAGCACTTGGCACCTTCTGACCCGAATATGTGGATGGCGGCATTTAATGTCCCACACCCATTTCTCTCGCTTCCAAAGACAGAGAAAGATTTATCACATAATAACCTTCAGGAATCTCACGCCACTTCCGGACCGCGCTCTCGGGTCCCCCGGGGGAGTTCTAAGCAGGGCAGGTTGCAGGGTAATAACGGGTCTGGAATCCTCTACCGGGGGTTTACGTACACTTTCTGCACTTTGTTCCTTACTTTCCGTTTCTCTCCAGCAGACCTGTGTACCTGCCATTTCTTCCCCGCCCCCCTTCAGTGGGGGAGGGTAAAAGGTCCCTCCCCTGTGTGGCCTTTCCCAGGTCCTCATTCTGTTCCTTCCTCCACTTCCATGAGGACAAACTCAACCATCATCTTTGGGAAGCTTTGCGTTCAAGCTGCACATTGGTAAACATCAGCTGCTTTCTTTCTTCTTAGAAGATTCATATTCAGTGCAGAAAATATGGTGCTGATAAAAAAAAAAAAAAGAAAAGAAAGCAAAATCACCCATCATTTGGACATATATTCTCCTGGGCTTCCCCCCACCGCTAGTGTTTATTATGAATATTTTAATTGAGAGTATACTGTGCTTGTGATTCCTTTGGGGGCTGTAGGGAGAACTCAAGAGAAAATGGTTAAGTGTGGGTGGGTGCTGGGGTCTAGCAGAGGTTAAATCTGGAGTCTTGGGACTTGTACCTGCCTGAATGTGTTTCTGTTTAGAACAGTGTGGTTTTCTTCTTGTGCTCATCCGTAATTGTGTTTTCACTTTGTCACTGGACAATGGGGTTCCAGGCACTGGACCGTGTTCATCTTTCTGGTACATAGTTCTGGTACATAAATAGCCACGCCGATGGTTTTAAATGCCTGAGTTAGGAACCTAGGGAAAGTTCTTGACTCACAGAGCCCAATATTTGCCTTTGGGGGATGAGAGACATATTCCTCCCACTGATTGGGGAGAGCAAGAGAAACCCCATAAGTTATATGTACTGAGGTTCCCATTTCTTGGTTTGTCAAGCAGAGACCTCAACAGGACCATGAGACAAATGGGCTGCCAACTATCTGCTCCAGAAACTGCACAGCTCCTCCAGTGAAGTTTCACTGGGCTGATTTGACTGGACCCTGTAGGTGACAGGCACCTCTCGGAAGAGCCTGCTGGGCACCCCTGTGACTCACACTTCACCTTGAGGGACCTCAAAATGTGGGTGATGGGGCTTGCCTGGTCACCCAGCATGTGAGACCTTGCCTGGGTGCAGGGCTCTGCTGGTGCCAAAGCAGCCAACACCTTAACCCCATCACACCATCCTTCTCATCCCTCAGGGTGCATCCTTTGCCCACCGGATCCAGCAGGAAGAACTCCCTCTTCTACCATCCAGGCTTTCCCTCCAGTCTGGTGGCAGGACACAGCTGGAAGAGTCTTGGGCTTCCTGCTCCTCTGGGCAGCATCCCCGGCTTCCCTGGGTGGGAGGAAGGAATCCCTTCCTGGGATTCCTTCTCTGGGCTACAGCATCTCCCTTTTTACAGTTCTCCCTGGAGGCTCCTTCTAGTCCACAGTGTGAACGGTCCTGTGCTGGGGACAGCGGCAGCCCCACAGAGGGGAATGAGAGATCCCTGATGCAGGGGTCCCTCTGCATTTGGCCACCCCACACCGCGACGGCAGGGGGACCCAGGGTGATTCCCAACCGTTTACACCTCCTTCCTGGCTGTCCTGAGCAAGTTGTTTTGTCATTTTACAAAACACCTTCTATCCTCCCCACCCCGCCTCCTAGGCTGTTTCAGAAATGGCTTTGAGTCAGATCTGAGTCACAGGAGAACGTGGGCCCCAGCCCTCTCCTCCTGAGGTTTTTCCCTGGCCAGCTACCACCGGTTCTCCACCCACTGCCCCACATAAGACTGGCCTCACAGGTCCCAGCCTGGCCACCTAGTCCAGAACCGGTGAGCCCACCTGTGCCCTCCACCCGCATCTACCTGACCACTGCCCAGGGTCAGCCCTTCCCTGTCCTGCTCTACCCTGCCAAGGCTGGCAGGGCCTGCCACCCCTGTGCTAAAAGACAACCTGTCTATGTCCTGTGGCCCACAGTCCCGTCCTCTGGCCCCGACCCCAGGCACAGCAAGCCACCTGCCCCTAACCTGCCCAAGGAGATTGTTATGAGCCCAGGGTCGGTGGAGGCGCCCAGAGCTGAGGAGAGAGAAGGCCTCTGGGCTGTGCACTTGGCCCTCCAGGGCCGGGCCAGCCACTTCCACCTCTGGCTACCTTTCCCTCACCCTTCCCACCCTTCCCAAGCTCTAGGCTGGAAGGTGCCACAGGACTCTATTTTTAGTCCTCCCAAGCTGCCTGGAGGAGAAACTTCCATCTGCAGTACTCAGAGCCCGTCACAAATGCTAATGACTGGGAGCGTTTCCTCTGAGTGACTGAGCTCCTTTTTAACCCTTGCCATGCTGATCCAATGGGGGAAACTGAGGCACTGGGCTAAGGTATAGAGATCTGATCCAGCTACCCACTCAGACACTCTAAGCTTTTTCCCAAAACTGTTGGTGGTTGTGCAGTCTGGCTTCCGGTCCTGAGTTAGGTTAAGCTAAGTTCAGAGGGCAGGCAGTGCCTACTCTCAGGGACCAAGTTCCTGGGACAGGTGAGCTCAGAAACAGATCAAGTGCCACCTGGTTGCTTTGGCAGAAAGTGTTACATCAGTATAGACAGGGAGGGAGGCAGTCAGTGCTGTTTAAGGTCCATTTATAATCTAATCAGGCTTCTTAAAGGACGTGGCACCTGAGTCAAGCCTATGATTGAGAGCTGGAGTTAAGCGAAGGGCAGGAGGTGTGAGGTTGGTCCACACACAGAAGCAGAGATCAGAGAAATGGACAGTACAGACAGCTGGTGAAATGTGTTGTGTGCAGAGACTGGAGGCCAGGGCTTCAGCCAGTGTGGGCTGGTATGACCTATATGGGGATGGTTCCTGTCCAAATGGTCCAAATCATGTTGATGACTGGGAGGCGAGTGGGACTGGTAGGTTAGGAGGCTCTTGTAGTAATGGAGGCAGAACTTGATTAAAGGTCTGGACCAGGTGTCTTGAAAAGGTGCCTTGAGGAGGACAGAGTGTGTGAGAAACACCTGACAGTCATTTAGCCAGAGAGTCAGGTGGCACAGCTTTCTTTCCCCCTCACATAGGTGGGACTGTCTCCCCTTTTGAACTGAATGCCTGGTGTTCCAGGCAGGCAGGTGTTCTGACTCCACCATGGCAACCAATGGCCAGGCATACCTTTTAATTTTCTGATGCTTGTTGAATGAATGTTGGGTTGAGCAGATCCACATAAACAAAGGGGTAGGAGATACTCTCTCCACTGGGAGTAGAGGAATGCAGGGATCACAGGATGCTAAGCGTTTCCCATGATACATTAGAAAAGGAAGCTAGCATTTACCTGCTCAGACCTTCAAGGCCTTTTCTGGGAATCCAGAAACCTACCTGCAGAGAACTTTTTCCTTCCTTGTTTCAGGGTCTCTGCTGGCCAGCCCCCAATTCAGAGCTGGCCTTTGAGCTCTTGATATGTATTCTGATCAGAGCAGGCTGTATAGAAGACAGACTTGGATGTCAACCTCTGGCACACCCAGCAAGGAGAGTGACACAGGGACACGTGGCAGCTGCACTCACCAGTTCCATCGCAGGGTGCTGGGAGTGCTGGGTGGCCATGCTTTCTGCCAGTATTTCTCCACTGTCCATATTGCGCCTGGGAACTGTGAGACTCTCTGGTCATCTGTCTAGGATCAAATCCCAGTTTGGCTATTGTAAGAATTCCGTCCCTACAGAGACATAACGAACATTTACCCCCTCTTTATAAGGTTCCAGTGACAAACCAAAGGACAGTTCTACCAAAATTCATCTTGGGGAGCCAGTGAGTTTACTGAGCTTATTTCAGAGGCTGGGTGAGGGGTTACTGGTGCGAGAGTGGGTGTCCCCAAATCAGTGCACTGCAAAGTCTTCACCCAGCATAGATGATGACCGCCTATCATAGACCGCCCAGCATAGATGATGACCCCCATCAGTAAACCTCCTCCAGTCTAAGTACCCTCACACTTCCAGACCAGGTCATGTGTAATTAGGCAGAAATGCAGATAGTGGGGAGGAGTGACTGGAATCTAAAGTGAGAGTCCGGTGACCTCCCCACATGCTCCTCCTCTGAAGAAATGATGACAGTCCACAGGTGCTCTCCTGACGGTCTCTTGCAGGCAGGCACTGCTGAGCTGATGAAGATGTGGGACTGGATTGCCTGAGTTCTACTGTGGTGGTGAAAGATGAGGTCAGGTTGAGTCTGATCCAGGCTCAAACCCTGGCTCCCTAGCTCCTATAGGTTGTGTGATCTTTGGGAAATTAAGGGACTTTTTGGCCTTCTTTCAAAACCTTGGTTTTCTCATCTGTAGATTGGGTATATATTAGAGTTCTTAGGTGGCTAAAGTCTGTTTAAGTGCTTCGCCCATGCAAAGCCCTAAATGAATGTTAACTACTGGTCATGCTGGCAGTTCTTTGACCAGTGTGAGGCATGGTGCCTTTCCGGCTGATCAGTACAAATTGCTGTGACGTCTCACTTTCATCCCTCTAAGTCCTGGGTGCTTATAAAGGAAACCATGGGTCCTGTATTCAGAGTCACTCTCCTGGGGACAAGAATATGTGCTTCATTTTAGGGGGAAAGTCATCGTTTTGTTTTTGTTGTTGTTGAGACAGTCTCATGGTATAGTCCACGCTGGCCTGGAACTCACTGTGCTGGCCACAAACTCCCAGAAATCCTCCTGCCTCAACCTTCCAAGTGTTAGGATTAGAGGCATGAGCCACCACACCTGGCTGGAAAGTTGAACTTTTGACAGAAGATGAGCTATTCCAGTAAAGAACTGGCTAGGGTTTAGAATCAAAGAATGCATTGGCTGGACGACATCTCAGGGTCCTAATCACAGGGCTCCTTCTGGTTCCTAGAGACTGAGCTAGTGACTAGTGGGAGATGGTGGTAAGAACAGGTCTCTGCTACTGTCGTCTTCTGGGCAACACTACTCAGCTGGCTCTGGTCTGTTCTCACCCCACACTCTGTCCAACTTAAGCCTTCTGTCTCTCCTTTCTCCCCACATTTGTGTTAGGTAGCCTTCCATCACTATCAAAATACCTGAGATACTTAACTTATAAAGAGAAAAAGTTGATTTGGGTCAGGCAGGCAGGGAGCCCACAACAGAACAAATTGCTCACCTCACTGCCAGGAGGCAAAAGGGGAACAACAAAGGATAGGGCATGCCACCTGCTTTGAAGACATGCCCCCAAGGACACAAGAACCCACCTCCTAGAGGTCCTCCTACCCTCAAGCAATGCCACCCTGGTCTGAGGCTTCAACAGACCCGTGGAGCTTTCTTCTCCATCGTACATCATTTCTATCACATGTTTGCTCCCAAACCATCACTTCTGACTGTGTATCAGCTAGGGGTCAACCAGGGAAGAAAAGCCTCCAGGACACACACACACACACACACACACACACACACACACACACACACACACAATTTAAAAATAAAACAAAAGATTAGTTCTAGGGTATTATAAATGGCAGTAGAAACCATTTCTGTGTTTCTTTTCATCTCTGCCTGTCCACCACACCTCTCTGTCAATACAAGTTCTTGATATTTTTTTGAATCAAGTTGACATCCTTTGAACCTAAGGAAATGCAGCTCTCCAAACGAGATCCAAACAGAAGCAGAAAGATCCCTGGCATCAGCTCTTCTCAGCGTTTTGAAGGGGGTTCACCAGTGAGTTCTGGCGAATGCAAGCTACATCGAATCTTTCTAGTACCAGCACAGCAAAGATCATAAAGTTATGAGATGACTCAGAGGGTAAAGGCACGTTCTCCTGGGCCTGGCAATCTGAGTTTGTGGCAGCAGAAGAGAACTTACTCAACACCATTGTCCTCTGACCTCCACCATGTGCACCGTGGCACACGTACACACACACACACACACACACACACACAATTAAATGTTGACAGAGAACACAGCAATAAGAGTTCTCCTGCCTGGGTTATCATTCTGTTTGTGTTATCATTCTGTTTGGCCTCTCTGTGTCTCAATTTCCCCACTTATGTGATAGGGCTAGTGTAGACATTTATATATCTATGACCAACACAAGTCCCTGGGTTCGTTAGGAGGACTTCAGTGGGCTTATGGGAAGCACTGAGAAAGCCTGGGCTGTGGAAAAAGCATAGGCATCCTAGCTGTCCTCACAACCTATTCCAGGGCAGACTGAGCCTTCTTGGGCAAACTGAACCTCCAGCTCTCCCTCTGCACGTGGTGACATCATTCCTGTAAGAAACTGCTTCTATCAGGTCTCTCATCCCTTTCAGCATGGGCACAGGAACCTAAGCCTATGACCCTGAGCCTGTGTCAGGGTCAGCTCTGGCAGTGAGTGGGCACTGTCTGCCTTTTCATCCTGTCAGCTAGTAAAGGCTGAGAAGCCAGGAAATCCTGCATTCCAAGGGGCACGATTATAAGTCTAGCAAGTCTCCTGGGTTCAATACGCTGTGCTAACGAGTGCGACAGATACTGTAGAAAGCACAGAGTAGACTTCAAGGCCGCAGGTGTGCTGTGAGCATGGCAGTCAGGCTGTTGTGATCTCACTTGTGCCCAAAAGCTGGACTGGGAAAGACTATGAAGGAAAGCCTAAGGAAAGCCTGGCCTCCCATCCATGTTTCCCCATCACCCACCAGCACACGGCATAGAATAGGTGTTCCAAAGGTCTTTGTGAATGACTCACTATAGCCAGGGGCCTTGAGGAAAAGTTCATGGGGTGTGTATAGGGGTTTTAAGCTTTGAAGGTGGACTTAGAATTGGAGAGGTCAAAGCAAAAATGCAATGCGTGAAGACATGGTTGATTCTCACAAGGGAAGATTACTCGGTCTTGAAAAGGATGGAAATTCTGACCCTTGTTATAACACAGATGAATTCTGAGGACAGTATTCTAACTGAGATAGGCTCATCACAGAAAAGACAAACACCTTGCTATTCTATTTAAGTGGAGTTCCTGGAATAGTCAGATTCCTAGAAAGACACTAGAATGGTGGTTGCCAGGGACTGAGACGAGGGGAGAACGGAAACTTTCTGAATTAGTGCAGTTTTCAGCTTTGCAATAGGAAGAGTTCTGCAGACTCATTATGCATCAGTGTGGATGTACTCAAGAGTAGTAAATTGTACACTTTGTCATCTATATAACATATATATGTATACACATATGCACACATGTACATGTATATATATAACATATGTATTATAAATATTTGCAGTGCCGAGGATGGTGAATTGTATATTTAAAAATAGTTAATATAGGAGCTATGGAGATGGCTGTAGGTAAACTGCTTGCTGGCCAAGCATGAGGACCTTAGTTTAATATCCAGCACTCACATAAAAGGTCAGGCATGGTAGGTAAGTTGTGGTAATGCACATCTCTAATCCTAGAATTTTGGAGGCAGAGGCAGGTGGATATCTGTGAGTTCAAGACCAGCCTGGTCTACATAGTAAGTTCTAAGCCAGCCAGCACTGCATAGTGAGACCCTGTCTCAACAAAACAAAAAGCCAGGAGTGGTGGCACACACTGGAGAGGCGAAGACAGGTGGAGCCCTGGTCTCATTGACCAGCGTGCTGGAGAGCTTTAGTTGTCAACCTGACACACCTAGGTTGAGGGAGCCTCAGTTGGGGAATTTCTTCCATTGGACTGGCCTGTGGCCATGTTTGTGGAGTATTTTCTTGATTGTTGAGTGATGTGGGAGGGTCCAGTCCACTGTGGATGGTGCCATCCCTGGACAGGTTGTTCTGTATTGTACAAGAAAGCAGGCTTAGCATGGGCCAGAGGAGCAAGCCGGTAAGAAGCGTTCCTTCATGGCCTGTGCCCCAGCTCCTGCCTGCAGGTTCCTGCCCTGAGTTTCTGCCTTGGGTTTCCTTAGTGATGAACTATAACTCAGAGCCAAATAAATCCTTTCCTCCCCAAGTTTGCTTTGGTCAAAGTAGTTTGTGCCAACAACTGACAGCAAACTAGAATGGCCAGCTATCCCCAGGTCCCAGTGAGAGACCCTGTTTAAAAAACTAAGGTGGACAGATCCTAAGAAACAGTGCCCAAAGTGCACTCTCACACACTTAAACATACATACACACTTGCACACATAAATAATTAAAATGGCAAATTGTATGTTATATGTTGTTACTTTTTAGATCTGAACAGTCCCTACCAGCTCATGTGTTTGAACATCTGGCTCCCAGTTGGTGGCACTATTGAGAGAGACTCAAGCCTTTGGGAGATGACTCACTAGGGGTAGGCCTTTGAAGGTAGGGCCCAGTCTTGGTGCCACTCTGGCTTTCTGTCCTTCCTGATACACGAAGATGTGAACAAACCACTTCACAAGCTCCCACTGCTGCAGTCAGTGACATGTGCCTCCACCATGAAGGACTGTATCCACCGAAACTATGAGGCAAAACAAACTTCCCCTCCCTGAAGTGGTTCCTGTCAACTATTTTGTTACGGCAAGGAGAAAAAGAGTTAATATGTATGCATTCTAGCATATTGAAGCTCAAAGTAAGATGATGAAGACTCCTGAGAATAAGGTGAAAGGTGAAGTGCAGAGGTGTGACAGTGTAGGGAGAAGGGTTGTTGACTGACAGGGCTCACATTCAGAGTACAGGGAGGGCCAGGGTGAGAGACAAGGCTACAAAGAGGCCAAATGAACCTTGAAGCCATGCCAAGGATAGTGGAGTTTGATTTCTTATATTGCTAAGGGGCTTTCAATGTTCTCCGCAACTTAACCTACTGTAGACTTGCCGAAGGTACTCTGTGAGCAAGTGTGCAGGGATGTTGTCTTTGTTCTACATCTGGCTTTGATTTTAAGTGACCCCCCAGAGTGTTCTAGCTCCGGTGGCACGAATGAGATTCACCTGATTTGCCTGACTTTTTTCCAATTGTGCATTCAGAAGCCATCTCCGTGCTGTGAAGTCAACACGAGTCCCTCCCTGGGTCTGCCTCCGTCCCATAGATTTCTCTTCCTTGGCTTTCTATAGGTGCAGGCTCCCAGAGAAGTCTGATGGCCATATGATGAGGCCTCCGGGTGGGTGCTGCCTGGTCTTGGTTTGCTTCCTGGGCTGGCTTTCACTTAACTGAAGACTGGCTGAAGACAGAGGAAGAACTGCCTTAGGATGTTTCTGAGTGCAGTTGTATTTCATTGCTCTTAGTGTTCCGGTGTCGTGGGCACACCCGTGCAAAACTGACTTCTAGATGGAACTGCAAGCCAGATGGTCACAAGAGAAGACTGTCTGTCTTACTCCATCATGTATTTAACATAAGAATTTTAGACTTGGGTTATATTCTATAAGTCTGTTTTTCGTCTCTATAATGAGTGTGTCATTCCTTTCTGGCTTTCTAAGGATAGTGAGATGATGAATGAAGCAGAGATGGGACATATTTTGAACTCTAAATAACAAGATAAGATAATAATGTGCTTTTCAGAGATGCTGGAGCTAAACACTGATGGTATATTTTGGATCTCCCAGCATGGAAACAGAGGAAGGTTCCGGCCTGGACTAGGGTTCAGTCAGTAAAGTGTTTGCTTTGCAAGCACAATCCTGAATTCAATCCTCAGAACACAAGTGAAAGGTAAAAAAAAAAAGAAAAAGAAAAACTGGCATGGTCGCATGTGTGCTCATTATCCCATTCCGGAGGGGACAGGCAGGTGGTTCTGTGGCTTTCTGATCAGCCAAGCCTACTTGGTGAGCTCCACGCTAATGGGAGACCCTGTCTCAAACAATAAGATGGGCAACACCCAAGGTTGACCTCTGGCCTCTGTATGTGCATGCATATATGAGCACCCCCCCACAGAGATGCACACATACTTACACACACAAAGAAGAGACCTCTCTCCCTTCCTTCCTATTCTTTCTTTTCTCTTCCTCCTCCTCCTCCTCTTCCTCCTCCTCCTCTTCTTTTTATAGGGCTCTGCTTTAAATCCTAGGCTAGCCTCAAATTTGAGACTCTTTGCCTTAGTCTCCTGAGCTCTGGGATTGGGATTACAGAAATGCACTACTCCACCCTGCTGGGGAAGAATTCTTGTTTTGAGACTGACAACAAGCAGTCACTGAAGTCATCCTCCATTAAAAACAGGCCAGTTCCTCTCTTCCTTTTGTCAGCATGGCTAACACCAGCTGAACCCCTGTGATGCCTTGTGGTTTTACTGCCTGATATTCAAGGCAGAAACAAAGTACGAAAAAAGGCAGACGTCTTGCCCATTCCTTGTCCCATTTCAATATCTG
This sequence comes from Eospalax fontanierii, assembly GCA_035773235.1. Classification (NCBI taxonomy): domain Eukaryota; kingdom Metazoa; phylum Chordata; class Mammalia; order Rodentia; family Spalacidae; genus Eospalax; species Eospalax fontanierii. The sequence continues at coordinate 51,074,489 of CM069542.1, read as the reverse complement.
CACCACTCCTTTGAGCAGCTGAGTCTGTTGGTACAACTCCAGCTTCTCACCCTTCTCTCTGGGACATAGAAAGGACCCCCTCCTTAGTTATAAAAGCACTAAGAATAAAAAGCCCCAAGCATGGTCCCCTCAAAGAATTCTACCATATGATCTCCATGCCACAGAGAAGGTGGAAGAGATGGTTGGCATGACAACAAAGAGTTGGCCCCCTCCACAGTTCATTAAAATAGCCCAGCACCCTCTCTTTACTGGACGTTATGTCATGGCCACCTCCTATGCCACATAGTTCTCACAGGACACTATCCTCTTGGGTATTACATGTCATTTCCTGTTTCACCTCTGTGACTCACAAATGCCTGACTTTGTATGCTGTCCTAGCTATGTACTAAGTGAGGCAGACCAAAAGAGAACCATATCAGGAATACTTGAAGATTTGACACTGGCTTCTGGTTCTTCAGTATAGTAATTCACTTCTACTCCCTTTTGGTCTGAACTCTGCATCCCACTAGAACCAATGTCCCCAACTCTGGGTTCTCCTGTGATGTTAAGTAAAAGACTTATTGTATCAGTGCTGGCGTCAAGGATCCCATCATCCAGGCTAGCCCGACCAATCATCCTGACTCCAAATTCTGGCTAAAAGTCCTGCTTACTACTTCGAAGCCAAAATAACACTGAGTATCTACCTTGTACTTCTGGTAAGCCTTCAACAACTTGGCTCTGGGGTTTGGGGATGTAGCTGAGTTGACAGAGTGCTTGCCTGACATGCAAGAAGCCCTGGGTTTGCTCCTTAATACTACTTAAGCAGGCCTGAAATCCTGTCAGTTGAATGGTGGGAGGGTCAGAAGTTCAAGGTTACCCTCAGTTATATAGTGAACTGGAGATCATCTGGGGTTGCATGAGACACTGTAGGGGGGCAGCTCTGGTCATGAATGTTCCTGTAATGAGTAATAACGAGTGAAGCTTTTGGTGACTGATGGGAGACCCATACCATATAGAGGTTATCTCTACAAATTGTGGGTTCTCTCTGAATACCTTAAGTGCATGCGTGTGTGTGTGTGTGTGTGTGTGTGTGTGTATAATAATTAAATAGTTAAATAATTAAAGAGTAGCCTAAATGTGACTATAAAAATTTTGGGTGGGTTATGATGGCTAATTTTGATTGTCAACTTGATTAGATTTTAAAACTTAGGGTGTTAATGAATCACACCTATAGATGTCTTTGAAAGTATTTATAGAGAGAATTAACTAATTGTGAAAAACCCACTCTGAAATGGGCCACACCATCCCAGATGCTGGGATCTCAAACTAAATAAAAGGAAAAAAGTGAAAGCCAAAAAAATTGGGGGGGGGATTAACTAGATTTTTTTAATTAAAAAAACTTTAATTTTATTGATTTATTTTTATGTTATGTGTTTGAATATTATGCCTGCCTGTATGTAAGTATACCTGTGTTGTGCCATGTCTGAGGAGGTCAGAAGAGGGTGTTGTATCTTTGGAACTGTAGTTATAGATGGTTGTTAGCCACCATGTAGGTGCTGAGACTCGAACTTGGATCTTCTGCAAAAGCAGCCAATGTTCTTAACAACTGAGCCATGTCTCCATTCCCAAATTTTAAATTTTTTGAGTTTAAATATTTTGAGTATATTGTATTGAGTTCTTTCATATTTTATACAATAAAACTTAATCAAATTTAGACCCCTCCTCCATCATTGCCCCCATAGTCCCTCATCCCAGACTTCATGTATTCTGTCATATATGTTAGGTCCTATCTGGTCAAGAATTTGTACCTGGATGTCTTTTAGTGCAAGTTCACCCACTGAAGTCTAGTCAGCCTATCTAGAGATCTTAAAGAAGATCCACTCACCCTCCCGCAGCAGTAATCAGTTACCAACAGTTCCTAGGCTGGGGTCTTCCCCTCATACCAGGCATTTTGTTCATATCCTTCCCTCCCCTAGCTCTCCCCAGTTCCGCCCTCACCTCCCTACCCATCTAACTGTGTTTCTCCTCCCAACCCCATCAAATCCAATTTCTGTAGCCCAAGTACTCCGGGGTGTGGAACCTGCCCTGGAATATGGTCTACCTACTAGGAGTCACACCCTTAAGAAAACTAACTTCCTCTCCATCAGCTACCAAATGCCAGTAACCCCTCGGTTAGGGGAGAGGACCTCGAGTCTACCTCCGCCATCCATGCTGGAGTTTTGTCTGGCTTGAGCTATAAGCTGCTTTATCTTAAACGAGGCATCTACATGACACCCCTCATCTGAGAGCTCAGAAAGCCTGTGAGAGCCACAGGTGATGGCTGACTGCATGTAGACCCTCTTCTGACCTCCACAGGCATTGCACAACATGGATGCACTCACACACACACACACACACACACACACACACACACACACTTGGAGGCAATACACTCATACACATAAAATAAAATAATAAATAAAATAAAATGTGGAGGTCAGAAGAGGGCGTCAGATCACCTGGAACCGGAGTTATGTACAATTGTTAGCTGCCATGTGGGTGCTGGGAATCGAACCTGGGTCCTCTACGAGAACAGCCAGTTCTCTTAACCACCGAGCCATTTCTCCAGGATTTTTTTTAAAAAATAAGTATTTTAGTTATTATTTTGAGAGAGGTTAACATTCTTTTGTGGTCTAATTCACATCTTCCTTCTTCATGATCTCTGTTCCCATATCATTATTTCCCACTTAGCACACTTGATCACATTTAGCTCTGAGTTCTAAGGACATAGCGTTTCAAGCTATTTATCTCCAGAACTGTATGCCTGATGAAAGCCATGCCTCCCAAAGACTTGTGTGATGAAAGGAAAGATGTGACAATGTAGAGCTTGGCACAGACCCCATAGCTAAGGACTCCAAATGTGCACTAGTCTCAGGGACAAGCTGACCAATCCAAGCTTTGCTAGACTACCCCTACTGATCCGCCTGCCTCCCCCCTGGGGGATTGCCTTCTTGTTCAAATCTTTGCAGAAATTTACTGGGTTCAGAATAATGTCAGCATCTTCTCCAGCATCCCTCTCCCATGGGTGCTCAGTGTTACCAAACTGGGTGGCCTGTTCATGGATGTGTCCACTCCTACAGGGCACAGGTCACCCCAGGCAATTAGAACGGAGAAGAGAGTCAGGAGAGAGGAGTGCGGGTTGCTCCAGGGTCAAAGAATTGTTGCCAGCAGTAAGCTGTAAGACTAGTGTGACAGTCACCTCTTGTACATGATACCTCTTCCTCCAGAGTCAGAAAATGCCTTTCTTCCTGTGTGTGTGTCTGTGTGTGTGTGTGTATGAACACCTGCCTACATGCATGTACACACTCATTCATACAAACTTGTGCATGCATTAGCACACACACGCACACACACACACACACACACACACACACACTTCGTGTCTAACCTCACTACTCTGCTAGTTAACTCCAAATAGGAGAAACTATCTCTGCCATTTGAAAAGGGGGAGGGGGAGCCAATAAAACCTCCAATAGAAATAGAAAAGGAAGTGAGCATGTGCAGAGTAATTTTTCTTCTGCATGCTTTATTAAAGAATTATATGACATAATTACACGTTATAATGTCTTTACACATATTTATGGTAATTACGTCAATGCGCATTTGATGTTCTGTAATTACAGTAAATATACAACAATCTTTGACAAATGCTTGATCAAGAATTCACATTCCCCAAGGAAAGAAGGGATGAAAAGAAGTTAACCCCTCAGTTTCCTGACAGCCCCAACCCTGGATACCCCCCAACATCTTCTGGGCTGTTTAGGGATGTAATTTATGTCTCTGAGTGTCATCAACACACAATTGCAATTCACCAGGAATGGTCTTGAGATTGGCCCCTAGTCAATGCTACTTATTTGGAGCATTCCCCTTCGTGACCCAAATGTTTTCCAAGAGAGTGAGAGGAAAGGACATCAGATTCAGTGAGTGTCAAGACTGAGATAAGTGGTCACTGTGTGTGTGAGCCCTCTGTGAAAAGAACCATCATAGGATGTGTAGACAAGTTGTCTGTGAGGGTTCTGTGTGCTGTGACCTGGAATCCCAGAAATACCTCTCTTAGTCACAGGTTGCTAGTGATCACAAAGCCACTTTGCGACTGGGTCATTTCCTAAGAGCAGGCCCATGTCCGATTGCCGCTAACACCTGGACATACATGCAGTGGGAGTTTTCACTGAGAAACCACTGATGGGTGTGGCATTGCATTGATTATGTTGAATGTATCATTTCCTTCTCTTCTATGAGTTTTTTTAATATGGTCTCATATACTCTGGACTATGAAGTTGAAGAGTTATTGCTGTTGTGGTTTTTTTATTTGTTTGTTTGTTTTTAAGACAGGGTTTCAATATGGCCTCCAATTCACCACCCTCTCCCGAGTGCTGAAATTACAAGCAACTGTTGTCCTTGTTATCTAGAACTCATGGCCAGTGTTTACTATAATCCCATCACTCAGAAGGTTGAGGTAGGAGGATAGCTTGAGACCAGCCTGAGCTACATACCTGATCTTAAATAGCAATCAGTAATTATTGGTCCAATCAATATACTTCTCCTACGATCTGTGAGTCTCGGTCCATTCTAAGGTCTGGAAATAGTATTTCTTTACCTTTACCAAGACAATTCTTGGTTGGGACCTTCCATCACTCAGGCCATCATTTATTTAGCTCTAAGAAGGAACCCTGGGCCGATTCCCAAGATTTGGGCTTTAAATCCCCAAAGGGACCTGGGTTTCCTCTGGGGAAAGGAGGTGACTGTGAAGCTACTGTCAAATTGAAAGAATGGAAGGCCAGAGGGGGAGAACCCAGTTCTCTCTGTTCCCCCTTATTCCTGGCCAGCAGCTTTGCAACCCTCTAGGGAGAAGAATGCCTCCCCCATTTCACTGGGCCTTCAGCCAATAGATGATAAGGAGTTATTAAAAAGTTAAAAGGCTTTCAATAAGTGTAAGGACTTTGCGATACACTCTTCCCCTTGCCCACACTGACCTCTTTAGTATGGAATGAAAACAGACCTGATGGTCCCGTTTGCATCCACTGATTCCATCCCACCTCTGTGACCCGAAAAAACCAATTATCCCTGGAACAGGTGGCCTCAAATGACAGTTTCTTTGGTCCCAAAAGAAGGAGGAAAAAAAAAAAAACAAGAAATCTATCAACCTGATTCAGTTCAAGTATGAGAAAGGACTAAAGCGCACACCAACTAATGACTCATAAAAGTAGCAAACTTATTGACTAATATAATTCTTAGTCATGAAGTCGCCATGTCCCCTGCGTACTGAAATCAAAATGATTACATATTTAAACGAAGCCGTAATTCTTGCTGAAAATGCTTGTTTTAGCCCAAGATGGGGCTCAGGATGAGTGACCTCTTCCCTGTAATGAAAGCACCTTGCAACCTACAGACTTCCAGGTGGTAATTGCTGCATGCTGAGGTAGAGTTCGCACTGTGCTAATGATGCCCTGTTCCTTTTCGGAGGCCGAGCTCCTGCCTTCGTGGGGAGCCAGGAACACACAGGGATGCAGTGAGGTAGAAACGAACCTATCAACGCCTGCATCTCAGCTCTGTGATTTTTCCAACTGTATGGATAGATCCTCTTTCCTCTCCTTCCGGTTTCCTTGCTTTTTTAATGGTTAATTGTTCCAGGACCTGGTAAATTTAGACCCAGGCCTCATGGTTGTATTTAAACATGTGAGCAAGCGAGATAGAAACAGATGCAGTTTTTTTTCTTCTTCTTCCTTATTTTTTTCTTTCTTTTCAGTGAGGACTTTACACGGCCAGGAACCAGAATTCATATTTTCTTCACACTCACAAAAGACTGCTGGAACTGAGTTTGTGTTGGGAAACAGATTTTTTTTCCCCTAGGCTCTTTCTAGTTGGGCTTCGTAGTGTTTTAAACTGCTGTGCATTTACCAACTAAAAAAGGTGAGTTCGGAGGGAAAGTAGACCAAGATTTATATCTTTTTGCATGAGTTCCAATAAGAAATTGGGACGTTTGCATTCCAAGGACTTTTTCCTATAATTAATGCAAGTCATTTTGCCAAAGTGGTTTCTGGGCCAAGTGCAACAGGTAGGAAGGAAAGAGAGGAGGGAGAGATATACATCCCACCCCCTCTTTCACACTCCCCCATCCCCCTACCCCTCCCTGCCACACAAACACAGGTGGGGGGTTCAGTTCTTCTCATTTCTAGAAGTTCATGCCTTGGAAGTGGAGGGCAGGAGATTGAAATTAAATATTCGAGAGAGAAATAAGCAAGAGGCCAACTCTTTAGCCAGCGAATGTCCATTAAACTCGGGTGATGGGATTGCCAATAAAGACTGTTCAGCCGGGCTGTCCCTTGCCTCTTCCTTACCAGCATCATTTGGAAGTTCAATAACTCCTGTGGAGGGACTGTGCTCCATTCTCCCCAGCTCTACCTAGCCTTGGCTGCTGAGCTACCAACTATGGTCCCTGGGGATTGAAAATTAATTTCCTTCTCTGCCCCACTTGACTGATCTCAGCTGCCCTGTGGCTCAGTGGCTCTCAGGGGTCAGACGCACGAGACCACCAGGTGCTTGAAGTAAATGATCAGGGCCTTGGGCGGAGAAGACGTCTACCAATTCGGAAATGGCATTTTCCACTCAACTCAATTGTGGCGTGTGCTGCTGTCTCTCCACACCAAGATTCAATTACCAGGGCCGATGCGTGTTTTTCCTTTACGTGCGTTCCCTCCCCCGCCTCACTCACCTGTGCTCTGCGGTGGGCAGTTTAGCATCCTCTCTTCCCGGTAGCCATGGGTAATGGGATTCCTATCAAAAAGAGAGAGGTTTTTTTTTCTTTTCTCTCATTGTCAGGAACTAGATAATATCTTTGATGGTGGGTGGCATAGTGGAAAGGCATCAGAATGTAAGTCAGAGACCCTCACTCTAACTCTATGACCTTGGACGAATCACTCCGCCTTCTTGAGCCTCAGTTTCCCTCGCCATACAATAATAAGTTATAGCACAGGTGGGATGAGAACTCAGTTGGTAAAATATTTGCTACACAAGCACGAAGAATTCCCCAGAACCCATGTGAAAAAAAAAAGTCAAGCGTGCTGGGGTGGTGTGCAGCTATAATCCCAGTGCTGAGGAGGCAGAAACACGCAGACTCCTGGGGTTCACTGGCCATCCAGCCTAACCTGCTGAGTGAGCTCTGGGCCAAGGAGAGAACCTGTCTCAAAATAAACAAGGTGAATGGCCCCAAGGAATAACCTTTAAGCTTATCTGCTTCCTCCCTGAAAGTGCACATGTATGCATACACAGTTATAACAGATCATCTCTTACCTCATCATCTATCGAAAAAATTCCAAGGATCTCCTAGTATGACTCCCTGAGGGAACACTTCCTTGGCAACAGGTGTATTCATTCTAAAGAAGCCCTTACAAGGAAACTGGAACACTAAGTCGCAAGCAAAGGCCATTCAGGGCCCCAATACCTGATGTGGCTGTAATACATAGCAGACTTCTGGTCCCCAGTCCTTTGTACCCCTTTTCCTTAGGAAGCCCAGAATCTGCACAAGGTCCTGCATGATAGAGCTTTCTTGAGGCAGCTTGCAGGCCAGAGGTGGTGGGAGGCAGGAAGTAGATAGAGACTATCCTCAAGCTCCATTTGGATGTCGTCGCTGAGGGGTTGCCTTTCCAGAGCCCCCGCCTCTTGCTCTTCAGTTTGCGAGGCTGTCAATGGAAACAAGATCCAAGCAATGCTGATTCAGTGGTGTTTGCCCAAATGCTGTTTCCTAAGAACTGTTGGATGCCCAAGATGCTCTCCGAGTCTGTTTGCTTTTTCCAAGAAGCCCGTTTCTTTTCCTGGAAGTGGAACGTGGCATGAAGCCGGCGGAGTCTGAACTCACGTCACTTCCAACTCCCTTCTAAAAGAGGCTTACACTGCAGTAACAGGACTTTCTCCCACCTTCCCCAAGGTCCCGAGGCTATGGCCGCTCATAGGTGCTGACTGTATGAGGCAGCCTTTCTGCCTATCAGCTAGATGCGGCTCTGCAGATCCGTTTCATCTTTAACTACACAGGGAGGAAGGATTGGGACCTCCATAGAACAAATGAAGAACAAAGGCCTGAAATTGTGAATGACAGGTCCCACATTGAAAGCAAGGCTCAGAGCCTCTTCCTGGCATCACAGACACACGCGCGCACACACACACACACACACACACACACAAGCAAGGCTCAGAGCCTCTTCCTGGCATCACAGACACGCGCGTGCGCGCACACACACACACACACACACACACACACACAACCACTCACCCTTTTTTAAACCTAGAAAAGCCCTTCTTAATGGTGTCACTCGCTCAGTCACAGCTGCCACCCTTCAGTTTGACTTTCCTGTCTGGCATCTCGGTTGTCCCAGTAGACTGGCTCATTCCAGGAAGAAATCCTTGTCCTAGCCCTTCTCTGTACTAAGTGGTCCCTTTGGTCTGGCTGGTTTAATTAAAGATGCTGACCAGTGGTTCAGGGATATGGAGGCTGTATGTGTTCGTGTGTCTGGGTACGTGTGTCTGTATGCATGTGTGTATGGGAGAGGTGAGGGGGCAGAAGCTGATGTGAGGTATCTTCCCCAGCTTCCCCACCTTCCTTTTTTAAAAAATTATTTTTATTTTATGTGTATGAGTGTTCTGCCTGCATGTGTGTAAGTGCATCTGTGTTGTGCAATGCCCAGTGAGGCCAGAAGAGGAACTGGAGTTACAGATGGCTATTAGCTTCCATATGGGTGCTGGGAATTGAACCCAGGTCCTCTGCAAGAGCAGCCAGTGCTGTTAACTTCTGAACCACATCTCCAGCGCCTCTACCTTACTTTTTGAGATAGGGTCCCTCACTGGACCTGGAGGTAGATGATTAAGCTAGGTCAAGCCAGGAAGCCTCACGTCTTTGCTGACCCAGCACTGAGATTATAGACAAGCCCCACTATGCTTAACTTTTACATGGCTACCCCAAACTCAAGGATCCAAACTCAGGTCCTTATCATTCGTGGCAAGCACTGTACTGACTGTCATCTCTCCAGTCCCCTGGCCTCGTTCACTTCTGCCTGTTTGTCTCCAGTGTTTGGGGGAGGTCCTCCAGCCCCAAGAGGCACAATCACTCCAGCGCTGCCACTTCTTGAGTCCAGCATTTATCCTCTCTAAGCCACAGATTTTAATTTAATTTTTAAATTAAGCACATATTTATTTATTCTTTGACAGCTTCATACATGCAAGTAATGAATTTTAGATATTTTTACCCCTGTTTCCTGCTCTTGTTCCCAACCCTTAGATGAAACCCTTTTTCTTTCCAACAAATTCCCCCTTCTACTTTCATGGTGTGTGTGTGTGTGTGTGTGTGTGTGTGTGTGTGTGTGTGTGTGTCCCAGAGTTCATTTGGGGTTCCTTGCATGAGCATGGGTGGGAAGATGTTTACTAGAGCATGGTTAACTTTCCCACTGAAGAAAATAATGCTTCTCCCAACAACATTAACTACCAATTTCCCTTTAGAGAGGGAGCGGGGCCTCATGTGCCGCTCTCATCCATGATGAAATGTTGGCGGGCCCAATCTTGAGCCACAGAGTTTTAGATAAAAAAGGAGGAAGAGGAAGAGGAGGAGGAGGAGGAGGAGGAGGAGGAGGAGGAGGAGGAGGAGGAAGAGGTCTGATGGTAATGTATTTGTGTGGGAAACCAGTGAGTTTATATTAAAGTAAATAGACTTGGTGAACTGTTAAGATACCAGTTCCTCTCTCCATTCCCCTCTCTTTCTTCTCTGTCCAGCACTGATCAAAAGCCCAGTCACTTCTTAAATTATACTGAGATCCTCTCCCAGCCTCACTTACATACTGATTACATTTAACACAGTAGATAACAGATAACAGCAGATTAAAATAATGAATGAGTTAGGGATAAAGCCCAGTGGTAGAGTGCTTGCTTAGCATGCAAGAGGCCCTAGGTTCTATCACCAGAACTGCAAACATGCACAACACACACACACACACACACACATACACACCTATAGACACTTGAGTGTCTTGAGTTGGCTCTAATAAGAAGCATTAGATTTTGACACCTTTTCATTTTAGTTCTCTATCTCCCCCTCACCTCTCTCTCCCCCTCCCTCTCTCCCTCTTTGCATAAAAAGTAGATGTGAAGAGCAGAGAGTGTGGTAACACCCCAGGCCAAGTAGCGTGTTCAAGACAGCATGGCAGGTGACACCCAGGATGTCAGAGAACGTGACAGCGGCACTGGGGACGTGAATAGCATAATGCTACACATCAGTGTTGCTGGCAGAGCCCGGATAAGTTGGCAGTGGGCACAGAAACACCGTCTGGGTCAGGAGACGCCAAGATGAGCTGGTGTATTATCATTAGCACAAGCAACACAGACGCCGCCAAGGCTGCGACACGAGTTCCCTGCCTCCTGCACGGTCGTCCTGCCCTCTCGCTGACCCCGCCTGACAGCTTTTCTTTGCCTTGCCTGCCTACATTGTGAAGCACCTGGAAAGAATGGATCAGATCTTAAATGCCAGCGACATGCATTACAGGTAGATGGAACTCAGTATCCACTTACTCAACAGCAATCTCAGTGTTTATATTCCATGCCTTAGTTTCTCCATTTGAAAATGGATGAAAAATGCCCATGTCTTTTAAATCACCAATGAGGGAAAGTTTAAGATCCACAGGGAATGTTGAAGCCACCTATTAGAACTACCTAGATGTTCTCCTTCATTTGTTTAACTATCCCTGCTGAGACTCATCCAGTTCCAAGCTCTAGGCAGAAAGGAGAGTATTGCCTTTAGACCTTGGCCCTGGACTGTGCTGGGGGAAGAGAGTGAGGACCTCTGACTCTCTGGGAGACAGTGACCAGTGTTTCTAAAAAGAGGTTGGAGACTACTGCTCTCCAGTGGAAGCAATCCTCCCTCAGGAGGCCTGTCTTTCTTCCAGAGCTCCCTCTCTCTTGGTGACACATCTCCCCCGGAGTCCAGGGCATCTTGTCTTTGGTCCCGCTTTCCACAGCTGTGACCAAAATCCAGCATCTCCACATTGGGACCCCCATTTCCTCATTGCCACTTCAGTTTTCCTCTGGCAGTCAGGCAGTAGACTAGGCTGGCCTCAGACTCACTGTGTAACCCAGGAAGGCCCCAGACTAGTAGCAGTGCTGTCTCCGTCTGCCTTCCAAATGCTGGGACTGTATAGATATGTGCCAGCACATCGGGCTAATATAGACTGTTATTGTTGTTGTTCTTGTTGAAACAGAGTCTCACATAGCCCAGGCTAGCCTCAAACTCACTATATAGCTAAGGCTAGCCTTGAACTCCTGATCCTCCTGCCTCCACTTCCCAAAGTGCTGGGATTACAACATGTGCCACCATAACTAGCTAGAACATTGACCTTTTCTTGTGGTTTGCAAGTGCACCTTGACTCTGTACATGGAGACAGTCAGGAACTGTGAACAGCAACATCAAGCTGCTGGTGCAGATTTCAGCATGTGTACTTAGGGAGTGAGCACACATGTGCACATACATGAACATGTGCACACAGAAACCTGAAAACATTCACATGCACTCCTCCCCTTCTCTGAGCCCCCGAGAATTTCCTCTGTTTTCTTTAGCTGGTTCCCCACACTCATCCTGCCCTAGCCCTGGTTGTCAGAGCTCGGTGGCCCTGTACTGGCTCCCTTGAGCAGACACCACCCCCATCACCAGCTTCCCAGAGCCAGGTGGGGGGCAGGGGGAGCTGCTGGATAATGAGTTGAGAACTTCCAGCCTCCCGTCTCTCCGGCTGCTGAGTGACACAAATGGAATTCATCTTTAATCATCTGTTAACTCGTTGTCTATTATAGCTCTTTAATAGCACCATAGATATTCTTAATGAAGCATGATTTAAGGTATTTACAGCACAAGGACCGACAGACATCACTCACAGTGTGCAGGTAATGAGGCAGAAAACGGCTTTTGAATTTCCCCCAAAAGAGAAGGCACATAGAGTTTCAGCACAGGGGCAAAAAAAAAAAAAAAAAAAAAAAAAAGACTAAAAGCCTTGTGTTGTAAGGTTTGTTTTAAAATGTTTAGGCATTTAAAGTCATTTTAGCTCTTTCGAGGTGTTTGGCTCACAGAGTTCAGTAATTATGGCACAGAGGGCGGCAGGCTCCAGTTGCGAGTTTTCCTGGCAGGCACCTCAGGCCCTGGTGTTGTCGCCCTAGGTAGGGGAATGGGTGGGGCTGGTGGGATTGCTTGAGCAGGTACTTGGAACCCAACCCTTCCCCAGATCCATCCGTCACTCTTTCCTAATGGGCTCCCGATGTTAGAAGGACTAGTGATGGAAGGGTGTCCCAACCTAGGGGCCAGGGACGGGGTGTTCCCTAACCCCACCCCGCAATGCCTGAATCAGAGAGTGCAGACCCGGCCCATTGCCACTGTGGCTTCTTCCTGAGGGGAGAAAGGCTGTCGGCACCAGGATGGGCACTCAGCATCCGGAAGAGAAGGTGGGTCAGGTGGGCTGTGGGAGCTCCACAAGGTTTCTTGGCGTGGGGTGAGGTCACTGGATTCCCTTCCGGCTGGTATCCTCACAAACAGCAGCCCCTCAGGCCTGAGAGCACCATTTTGCGTCGCTACTCTGAAAGGAGGCACAGAAAGGGGAAGGGGCTGGCCCTGGCCGCTCGGGATCAGGATTCTGGGTTCTAGTTCTTCCTGGCCTATAGCCTCTCGCTCTGTACCAATCCGCTTCTGCCTGGTGTATGTTGCCTCTTCCTACGCCTGAGGGAGCAGGATGCCCGGTCCACGTGGAAATGCACATGCAGGGGGTGACATTCTGAGGACACCGGCAGGAGAAGGGGGAGATAGATTCATCTCTCTGTGGGGAGATAAATGTGGAGCCTCATACAGAAAGATTCCACTCATTCCCTTTAGTCTTCTTTCTCTTTTTTTTCATAAATATTTTTTATTATTTTTATTTTATGTGTATAAGTATTCTGTCTGTATGTGTGTAAGTGCACCTGTGTCATGCAATGCCCGCAGAGTCAGAAGGCATCGAATTCCCTTGGAACTGGAGTTATGGACAGTTGTGAGCCACCATGTGGGTGCCGGGAATGGAACCTGGGTCCTCTGCAAGAGCAGCCAGTGCTCTGACCACTGAGCCATCTCTCCAGCCCCTCTTTTTTTTTTTTTTTGGTTTGAGACAGAGTATTGCTATCCAGACTTCGCTAGCCTAGAACTACCTATGTAGCCCTGGCTAACCTTGAATTGGTGGTGATCCTCCTGTCTCAGCCTCCCAAGTGCTGAGGTTACAGGTGTGTCACCAAATATAGCTAATCTTTCTTCTTTCTTTTCTTTCTCCCTCCTCTCTCTATCCCTCTCCTCCTTCTTCCTTTCTAATGATTGCATCAAACCCAGGGCTCTGTGCGTACTAAGCAAGCACCCTGCCACTGAGCCACACTGCCAGCCCCTCCACTCCTTTCAGAAGGGCTCAGCCCTATCCCAAGTCTCTGCCATCCAAGCTGTATCTAAACCAAGAGTAATATAAAAAGAGACCAGGGGTCCCAGGGCCTAGTGGGCTGTGCCATTCATTCATTGGTTGATTCCTTCCTAGCTGGCCAGGCCTCGTGCAAGTCCTGATGATAACAGAGTAGACTGCCCAGAGAAGCCATGATCTGGGTGGTCCGAGGACTGATTTGTAAAGCAGTAATACCTTAAAGTAGTTTAAAGATGTGAGACATACCTTAGAGGGCCCCAGGCAGAAGACATCTGAGTAGAATAAGGATGACATAGGATAAGATTCTCAGCCTGATAGTGATGAGGCATTTTCCAGAATAGTCTATGCAGCTGGGTCTAGAGATTACCACTGGAGGAGGCTGGCAGGTTTTCAAATAGCCCCATGATACGATGGTGTGCTGATGTCTTTCCACACCTCGGTTCTCAGCAGTTCACTGCATGGCTGCTCAACACGGGCTCTTAGAAAGGTCTCCCGCAGGCAGGTTGAAATCCATCTCTGTTTATCTTCCACTGAAGAGCCTGTTTCTTCCCTTCCCTCCCTATTGGTGAGGACCAGACAGGGAATGGAAGGCTGGCATGGCTCAGGGGACCCCGGAAACTGAAGTCCTGTTTCCTACCTGCTCTCCCTGGAATGTTGGATCATTATAGATCCTTGGGAGTCTTACCTGCACCACAGGCCTTTGGCTAACCATGACCCTGACTTCGGCCAGCCCCTTCTGGTTCTGCTAATGGATCCTTGTTCGAAGTGCTAAGTTGGGGGACGAGGTAAAACTGACCCAGTTCAGGATTGGCTGCCCCGGGTCAAGCGGCCACCATGGTACCATACTAAGGTCCAAGGATTGAGAGCAGAGAGAGGGTCAGGGTGAGGTCTCAAACGTGCTGGCCTCCTACTGGTAGCAAGTCAAGTAGGCCTGGAACTTGTAATCCTCCTGCCTCAGCCTCCCAAGTAAACAAGACAACAGGCCTGTGTCACCAGGTCTGACTCCGTGACTCTGTCTAAGTAGTCAAAGCTTTGTGGTCTGGTGTTTCCTTGTTATGTTTTCACCATAAGTTAAGGGATAGACCAAACCCACGGGTATTTAGGAAACACAGATTAGACTTGATAGGCCTTAAAAAAGACAAAATAATAGAGGGCATGAAGTGGCGGCGGAGGGTAGTGAGTTGGGGTGGAGGAGAAGAGAGGGCACCGAATATCATCAAAATACATTGTGTAAAATTTTTGAATCAATAAAAATAATATTTTTGAGACAGTGTCTCCCTGTAACCACTGCTAGCCTGGAAATTACAATGTAGACCAGGCTGGTCTTGATTTCTTCCTGCCTCTGCCTCCCAAGTACTGGGATTAAAGGCATGTACCACCAGGCCCAGCTCAATAAAAATATTTTTTAATACCAGGGACTACGGAGAAATTCCAAGGCCTCCTCTTCTATAAGTATTCTCAGGGTCATCTGAGCTGTCCAGTTAATTATTCCCACAGTATTTTCCTCTACCCCAATGATGAGGACTCTGCCAAGAGTCAGCACCTCAGTACTTCTGAGAATACTAGCTCTGAGGAGGGAAATGCTGGTCCCTACCCCCAAAAGGAAGTGACTGCTAGAAATGTCATTTCAACACAGTACCGGAAGAGATGGGAAGAGTCAGAGGCCAAGTCTGTGATGGTAGGGAAGACTTGGAGTTCATGGCAGAGGGAGCATGTAACAGAGACTCCTCACATCTTAGCAGATCAGGAGCAGCGCCCTAGCTTGGAATTTGAGAAGGGTGTAACTTTCAAGGCTCACCTCTCACCACCCACCTCCACCCACGAGGGCCCAGGGTCCAGAGATTCTACAACCTCCCACCACCAGCTGGGGACCAAGTGTCAAACACATGAGCCTGGGGATCTAGGGTCTCACAGTCAAACTGGAGCAATCTTGAATGCAGGCTCTTTGAGTGTCCCAGAGATCTTGAAAGTAGCCCTTGTTATAAGCTCAGGACATTACTTGAGGATCTTTCTGGGAAACACTCTGTGACTGTCTGCCAGGAGGCTGTCATTCAAAAGCCCCCAGTCACTTGAAACTGGATCCAATAAGTCAGTTTCTCTCTCTTCTCTCCTCTCTCTCTCTCTCTCTCTCTCTCTCTCCCCCCCCCATCCCCCCCAGATGATTCCATTCATGGGTTGGCTATGCAGCCAGTCATTGACACCATCCCTCTATCCCACATTCCCAGGACTGGGTATCTCCTATTTTATCTCCAGACATTAGGAAATGTTTTTAGCAAAGCATGTGTGTGACACTTACATGGAGCAACCCGTTACCTAGGAAACTGTCCCCTCTATACATGCTCCACTGCCTGCTATCATTTCACTCTGACTACATCCTTCAACCTTCCTCCTTAGCCCTTCTGTAGCCTCCCTTTCTCCCCATTTTCGTACCAGATAAGTAACTCCTACCCAGTCCAGCTATATAATTTGTGGGGTTCCAGTGTAACATGCCCCCTCATCCAAAATGTATTGAGAATTTCTAGATAACATAAGAGAATTAAAACAAACTCTTAACCTCTCTAAGTGTGGGGCCCTGTGCAGTTGCACAAGTTGTACCCCCATAAAGAGTTCCTGGTATCGAAGGTAGTCAGAGTAGTTCCACACACCCTGGCTCTGTGAGCTGACTGGGATCCTGGCCTGGAGACAAAGGCAGCTCCTTCTGTTTCATCACAATTAAATGTTCAACCATCCGTTTTTTTTTAAGGCTTTCTCTAATAACACCTAAAGTCAGGGCTTCTGAGTTTATAAGACTGGAGACTGCTGCTTGGAAGCTTTATTCTCTCTTAGCAGAATATCTGAATGATATTAGCCACCTCCTTCAGTCTGACAGGAACATCTGAGTTGACCCCGTGTCCACCTGAACCCTGAACTGTCCAGCTGTGAGCGCTGTGTCTGGCCATCACACCCAGAGACTTACCACTCTCTGTGCTCTTGTTTCATAGGGATTTCCTCTGAAAAGTCACCATCCACCTAAGAACCCATGGTGAGAGGATCATCCACGGCTTTCCCCAAACCTTTGACAGTGATTTGTACTTCCAGTCTGTCTCACCTCAGGATAAGGAATTGAAGGGATTGGTTACTCACTGCAGTAGGTTAGAAGTTCCTTTCGTGTGGGCTCCCTGCTTCCTTTTCAAGCACTCTAGCCACCTCCCAGTATTCCAGCACCAAGACTGTGTTTGAACATTCTCATTCTTGGTAATGTAAGACACTGGTCACACCTAAACTTCTCCTGCAAAGGCTTCAGTGTGTCTTTGCATTCTCTATATTTGACCACGGGGGATGTCCTCTCCATGGCTCAGTCCCCGTCCCTGCCTCCCCCACAGTGAGCCTAGATCTATCCTCCAGGTTCTGAGCTGAGGAATACTGGTTTAACTCATGTGTGGTGACTTGCCAGCCAATCCCAACTTTTCATTTTCTTTCTGGGATGCAGGAGATGTTTTGGCTGCTGTCTCCAAGGAACTATCTAAAGCCATTTCCACAATTCTGAGTTATCCTGCCTGGGCTTGACCTGGCTGGAGCCCATTCACTTCTCTGTTTTCAAAGGGCCCCTCAGGTTGGCCTAGTTTATGCCCATGGAGTGGCATTTTCACAGACCAAGGACTCCAGTGTCATTTGATTTCCTGGTGATTCACTGAGCAGTTCCTCCCCTTACCATGTAGATAAAAGCACAGAATTGAACCCAGAACATACTAGAGACACACTTGGAAAGACACTTGCTTGTTGCTGTCTTTGAACTGCTATTGATGACAAACTATTTGAAAGTCACCTTGTCAAACACCTATGGAAGACTGACTACGGTGTCCTTCCTCAGAAGAACCGAACATATTAAGGAGGTAGGGATGCCCTGGACAGAGACCCTGCATCCCCCTCCCTGGGTCAACAGAAGGAGGCCCAGGAGCCCTGAACTACAGGCAAAGAATGGAGCTGGCTTTCTGCATTTGCTCGTGACCATGATGTGCTCTTGGGCAGGTTATGCAATCTCCCAGCAAGGCGGTATTCTTAGCTTTAAAATGGGAACGGTAGTTCTGAGCTGTATGGTAACAGGCTGTGGAGTTAAATGAGGCAAGAGAAATAAAGTGTTTGGCACATACTGTAAACAGGTCTGAGTTTTGGTAGCTATTATTTGTCTGATAATCTTTTTTAAAAAATATGTGTATGTCTGTGGAATGGGGGATATTACACATGTGTACAGGCGCCTGCAGAAGCCAGAGGTGTCAGATCTACCTGGAGCTGGTTATAGACAGTTGTGAGCTTCCTGGTATGCATTCTGAGAACCAAACTCAGGTCCTCTGCAAGAAGTGGACAGGCTCTTAACTGCTGTGCCATCTCTCCAGTCCCCTTGTCTGATAATCCTGATTAGCTGATAACATTAATTTAAAGTTCCAATGTTTGAACTTTTTTTTTTCCTTTGGAGTCAGGATCTTGTTATATAGCCCAGGCTCAACTCAGCCTGGAGATCTTTCTGCCTCCCCTTCTTGTGTGTGGGGATTACAGGCTTGCACCAGCACACTGTGCCCAGGGTTCACTTTCTATGGAGAATCAATTTCCTTGGTGGTTAGGTTCTTGGCAGCTATAGCTCATGTTTCTTTTATCTCTGCATTCAGCTCATACATTTACTGTGTACCGTGTGTGTGTGTGTGTGTGTGTGTGTGTGTGTGTGTGTGTGTGTTTCTGTGTCTGTGTCTGTGTCTGTGTGAAGTAGTCATGTGTCAATAACAGGGGAGTGCTCTGAGAAATGAGTGTTTAGGCAACTCCATCATGGTGTGACCATCCTAGAGTTCAGAATGTTCTCACAGAAACCTAGACCCACAGCATGTGGCTTTTCCATGTAATGAAGAGACAGTAAGCAGAAGCTGTATGAAGCCCCCAACAGCCTCACAGCATGTGCTGTTTTATGTGGGGGGGTGCATATTTATGTACATGCACATGTATGTGAAGATACATATACATGTGTGTGAACCTGTATGTAGAACTCAGAGGTCAACCTCAGGTGTCATTTCTCAGGGGCCTTCGACCTTGTTCTTAGAGACAGACTCTCTTACAGAGGATTGACAAGTAGGCGAGGTTCACTGAGGTTACCCCCTCTCCAACGCTAACATTACAAGCGTGAGCCATCACACTTGGCTTTTGTGTATGCATACTGGAGGTTGAACACAGACTTTCATGTTTATATGGCAAGTACTTTACTGACTGAACTATCTCTCTAGCCTTGTTTTATAATTGTTTTTGTAAGAGCATACCTCCAAATAATAGTGAACAGTATGATGAATAAATAAAATAATAACAGCCTTATTTTGTATCATTATTAGAGATTACTGACAGTAGGTAATGGTCTATGCTATACTTTATAGGACTGACTGCAAAGTAAGTTTGTTTACCTCAGCTCCAAAGCAAACACATCAGTCAAGCGATGTCCTGAAACTTTTGGTTTTTGAGACAGGCTCTCATTATTAGCCCATCTGGCCTCAAACTTGAAATCCTCCTACCTCAGCCTCTAAGTGCTGAGTTATAGCCATGTAGTACAATGCAACAGGCCGTAGGAGTTTGTCAGCCCTGTTATAATGTGAAGGAACTGCTATCTATATGTGACTTGCAGTTGACAGAAACACTAGGTGGTACATGGCTATATTCAATGGAGGCCACTACAAACCAGCTGCAGTTTACAGAGAGTTCTCAAGGTATAGGTAGACGCACACCCACCTGAAACTGAGACCATGTTACTTGTCTTTAGCACAAACCTTAACTCAAGGGGTTGATTCCTATTCTGCCCAATCAAGTCTGTGTGAAGAACACATGGACTTCCCCAACATACTGTCACTCTGAGAAAGTGTCACTAGGCAGGGGATACTCAACCTCCCCTCCCCCAGCTCCGTAATCAGAGAATTAAGCTGGGGTCAGCAATCAATGGGGCCATGTTTTAACCATACCTCCAATAATGTGCTTGTGGCTTGTGTAGTCTAGTCTGGGTATAAATATTGAGAAGCCCTTGGTCACTTTAGAGGGTGACATGAATCAGAGATGAACAAAATCTGTTTAATGTGTAGAAAGCGTTTCACATTGTGATGGGCACTGAGTGGGCTCTTCTGATTCTCCACCTCTTTCCAGAATGGTGATTTGAATCTTCAATTTAAAATTTTTATTTTATTATTTTATATGTATGAATGTATTGCCTGCATGCATGTAAGTGCACCCAGTTGTGCAATGCCCATGGAGGACAAAAGAGGGCATTAAATGCCCTGGAACTGGAGTTGGGACTGTTATTAGCTGCCATGTGGGTGCTGGATTCAAACCCGGGTCTTCTGCAAGAGCAGTTGGTGCTCTTAACCACTGAGCCATCTCTCCAGTCTTGAATCTTGAATTTTTAAAAATTATTTATGCTGGACGTGGTGGTGCACGCCTTTAATTTCAGCACCAAGGAGGCAGAGGCAGGCAGATCTCTATGAGTTCAGGGCCAGCTGGGGCTACAGGGAGACCTTGTCTCAAAAAGGCCCAAAATAAATTATTATTATTGTGTGGGTGGGTGTATGATGTGTATGTTGGGGGGTGTGCAGGTGCACATACATGTACCATGTGTGGAGGTCAGAGGACAACTTTCAGGAGTCATTTCTCTCCTTCCATCATGGGTTTGGGGGATCAAAACCAGGTCATTAGGCTAGCACAGCAAACACTTTTAGGTACTAAACCATCTCACTTGGGCCCTGTTTGAATCTTTTGATGCCTTTGGACAGAAAGACAGTGACTCTGAAACAAAAGTTTTTCCTTCAACCAGGGTCTTACGTACAGTGACCTCATCACCTTCTGTGGGTTTCTCTGAGTGGATACCCTCTCTTGACACTGGAAGACTTAGAAAGGTGGCTCCCTTCATATGCTTCTTCCTCCACAAAGGACCAATGGTGCCTCCTTCCCATCCATCCCAAAAGAGGCTTGGGCTGCAGGTTAGGCCTCTGTCTTCACCATTCTGGGATGAGATGTGGCACTCCAAGTTGGGCACCTTACACTCAGGATCTGGGTGGTAAAAGTGAAGATGTTAAAATAAATCCTAATGGGGACTCACAGCAACACCTGCCTTTACACCCCGAAGAAAGACAGAAAACCACATTCACAGCAGGTTCACGGTCAAGGCGTGCGGCACCAGTCAAGATTTGATGCTTGCATTTGGTAATATCTGTGTTTCACATATCAGGTCTTCATGGTCCTTTGTCTTAACCCTCCCTTGGAAGATTCAGGATATTTTGCTGTAGTCCATCCATTGTCCTAACAGCTTTTCAAGATTCCATGGCACCAATTTTGTGTATACAGAAACAGAAGCCCAGATATAACCAGTTCTGGAGCTCTCAGTCTCTGCCTGCCCCAGCCTTTCCTGGTTCTCGGCCATTCCCTCCAGGCTGTGGCACCTTCCAGAGCCCTGAGCAGAGACAAATCAGTGCCTTGCCTCTTGTTGAGGCACCCAACCTAGCCCCTCCACCTGGGCAGTCAGACCAAGATCTACCCATCTTAACGTGTCCAACCCTCAGGCAACGGGCCCGGCCTCTGAAAGGCTAAACCACCGCCCAGCCACTCACCCCTTGGAGCTTGGTCACCCCAATGAGTGTGAGAAACGCTGCCTTTGTAGGCCGGGATCGGACAGGAGTGGGAAAGCTGCTGCTCGCCCAGTTCCTCTCGTGTTTGCTGTTATTTTTTAACACTTTTTTTTTCCTCCTCATAAAAGCACTATCCTCTTCCCCAGAGCTTGCCTGTAGCGAAGCCATGGTCTGTACAACTGCAATTATTTCAGGAACAGATGGAGTGAGGAGCAGAAAGTCTGTTAATAGTAATAGAAACACTACATGTTAACCTGGACAGCACATGATGACAGTCCCATGACTACCCGTTCTGTTCCCACCAGCTGGGCACCCAAAGGAGGAATGAGATATTCACAAACACAGCCATCAGCCACGTAGCCACCTAAAGTTAGAACTCAAATTCCTTCACACTAGGGGCCCTGGCGACCACAGCGACTCAGGCCCAGAGCAGAAGAGACCATACCACAGCTCGGCATAGGCCTCACAGGATTGCCCAAGCTTAGGTTCAGCCACTAAGATGTCCTGGGCCAGCTGAGTACCAGGTCTGCTTTTAGATAAATGCCAAGCTTGCTGGCCTCAGCCTGGAGCCAAACCACCACTGATTTCAATAGATGCCTTTGGGGCAGCAACAGAGCTGCTCTTGAGTTCTTAGGACATGGTAGGCATGCAAGCCAGAGGCTTCAGCTGGCCCAGGCAAAAGTGAAGACCCCGTAGTGAATGGCCTAGTGCAAGGCCTACCCAGCTCTGGAACCAGAAAAATCTCTTCCCCCTTTTAGAATGTGGAAAAATAATGTCTTACCATAACAAGGGAAATGGGCACATCCATTTGAAAAACTGTATCCTGAGCACCTGCTTTAGAAGCCGTAATGTGATAAGAGAGAATGTTGGGGTTTGAATATAAAATGCCCCCCCATAGGCTCATGTGTTTGAACATCTGGTCCCCAGCTGATGGCGCTGTTTTGGAGGTTCTGGAACCTGTAGGAGTTGGAATCTCACTGGAGGAAGTGGGTTGGTCACTGGGGATGGGTCTTGGAGTCTAATAGCCTGGGCTCACTTCCTATTCACTCTCTGCTTCCTGTCCGTAGTGGCAATGTGACCAGCTGCCTCATGTTCCTGCCACCGTATCTTCCCTGCCATGATGGACTCTGTCCCCTAAAATCTTAAACAAAAACCCTTCCTCACTTGAGTTGTGACACAGGGACCAAGAGATGCCCACGTAGAAACACAGATACAACAGGGTGCAGAAGTGCCCAGCAAGGCAAGCAGGTTGCAATCAGGGTTCATTTCTCTGGAATGAGGCTCAGAGCTTTTACAAAAGACATAGAGAATGAGGAGGATTTTCTGATAGACACCGAGACCAGAACAGAGGCAGAGAGCTGGGGAGCCAGAGTCAGGTTAGAGACCAGAAATATCCTCCGTCTGCGTGGGTAACTGTAAGGGCTCACTGGGCACAGCTGGCAAGCCGAGTGAGGCTTCACATGCCATGGAAGTAAATGTACATGGAAGTCTGTGGTGTGGCCAATTGTTATTTAGGAGGATTATTAGGCAGTCATTGTCATAGCCAGTTCTGAGCGTCCTTCCAACTCTAGTAAGTCCAAAGACCTTAGGTTGGCACCAGGGCATGAATATCTACCCATGCAAGTGAGGTGGCACTCTAAAGCAGGGCCTGGTTTTTAAACTGTTGTTTATTTTTTTAATATTTTATTATTTTTATTTTCATATGTATGAACATATTGCCTGCATGTATGTAAGTGCCCCTGTGTCATGCAATGCCCATAGAGGTCAGAGTAGAACATCGAATTCCCCATGGAACTGGAGTTATGGATGGTTGTTATCCGCCATGTGGGTGCTGGGAATTGAACCCAGGTCCTGAGCACGCACAGCCAGTGCTCTGAACCGCTGAACCATCTCTCCAGTCCCTATTTATTTATCTTTGAGAAACGGTTTAACAAGACTACTCCATTACTTTCCTGGTCAGCAAGGGCCACATGAGTGAGAAGAAGAGGTCAAGGGAAGATGGCCACTCGTGCCTCACAGAAAGAAATTCTTAAGACAGTGGCCATCGGGATGTTATTGAAACACTAGAGGCATATGCTTCCAAAGACCTCACAGAGGGGTCAGAAGGAATGTAGAGAGGCCAAAGTGGACCCCAGAGACCCCAACCTTGGAAACCCCAACCCCGGAAACCCCATAGGAACTGGAGAAGGAAGAATCCAAAGATTAGTGCTTAGTGGCTAATGGTGGCAGTGCCATTCGTAGGAAGAGGCAGCGTTCGAGGAGGAGCTGGCCGGACATAGACGCCTAGATCTACAGGGGTCTACAGCTGGATGGGTGTGATCACTGCTTCCATTCTAGAAACACCCCGTCCCTCGGTTCCCAAGGTTTCTCTTTGTCTTCACTTCCCCACCCCACCTCCCGTGTGTGCAGTATGGAGAGTCTCGATTCATCCTTCAGCATGTAGTGATTTCTGCTGCCTGCTTGGCTGCCAATGAAGCTTGACATTTAAATAGATCACTCAGCTTTATTAAGACAGAAAAGTTTCAGAGCCCCAAAGGGAGACCAAACACTCAGGCGCTAAGCAAAGGACAGGACAGCGAGCTGATCAGGATTTGAACTTGCCACTCAGCACGCCAGCTGCCTCCTGGCATGCAGCCACTTGAGCCCAGCGAGAACATTCCTTCCCCCAGACATCTTGAGTGGGCAGATGCCATAAGTGGACCAGTGTCCCTAGAGGACTGGACAGCACAGCGGCACACAGCTTGTGGAACAGGGACCCTGGGACACATTACCCAGGAGTACATCTTGCATATTTTAAATTACACAAGTATCCAGAGGCTTAGGTGTGCAAGAAACACAGAAACAAATACCATCTTGTTGTGAATAGAAGTCAACCCCAGGGGTTGGGGTACGGCTCAGTGGTAGAACACACACACACGCCTAGCGTGGGTGAAGCCTTGGTTCCATCCCTAGTACCAAAAATTAAATCGCCTCAAATTGTCCGTCTGTCCCTCTGCCCATTGCTCCCCATGCTTCTGTCCAAAAGAAGAGGATGGGTTTTAAAGACCTGGGACATTGTTTTAAACTCCAGAGAAACTCATTGTTCACAGTGACTGGAATTTATTGATCACTTCACACGCAGCAGGCTCTATTCTGAGTGATTATTAACTCACCCACTGTGTATAATGGTTTAAGAGAAAAGAACTATAATTATTATTTTCTCTATCTGATAGTGAGCGTGATGCCCAGAGAGGTTAGGTAATTTGCCCAAGGCAGCCCAGGAGCCGAATAGGATTCTTATTCTAAAGTATATTGCCTCATAGAAAGACAAAGCAGATCCCCTGATTCCCTTAAGCCTCCATTTTTCTGCCTGTAGACTCAGAATAATAATTCATATTTAGAAGGTTTGCCCCACAGTGGCCCCTTGTTCCCAGTTATATGACTCTGGCCACTCCACATTATGACTGACCTGAACTTGTATCACTTGCCCCTACTGACCCCAACATTGGACCCAGGCAAAATGGTCCTTAATCAAATATCCTTCATCAAACATGACCTCCTGAGAATTTCCGCCTGGGAGCTGGGGATGGACTAGGCAAGCCTCCCCTTTCCTTCTACGGTTCCAATGACAAATCAAAGTTTGATTCTACCAAAGTTCACTCAGGGGAACCAGTGAGTTTATTAGGTGTATTAGTTACTTTTCTGTTGCTGTGATAAAACACCGTGACCAAGGGAATTTATAAATGGAAGCATTTATTTGAGTTTATGGTTCCAGGAGAATTAGAGTCTGTCATGGCGGGGAGGCCTGGTGGCAGGAGGTGCCGGGAGCAGGAGCAGAAAGCAGAGGCTCACATCTTCAAGCAGTCACAGGGAGCCCAGAGACTGGAGATCTCTAAGCCCGCCCCCAGTGACCTGCTTCCTCCAGCATGTCTGAATGCTTGGGGCCTACGGGTGACACTCTCATTCAAACCTCCACATTAGGCTTACTGTAAGAGTGCTGGTGAGGGGTTACAATCAGGAGTGTAGGGGACCTGAAAGCAGCTGTTCTTGCAGATCTGCGCCCAGCATGGAAGATGACTCCCCATGGCTGTGTCGATGGGCCCCCCTCCCTTAGTCCTTCTCAACCTGTATATGCTAGCCCTTCTCTGAGATGACATGTAATAAGGAGTGGCTGGATACTCAGCTGAAGATCCTATGACCCTCCCGATCCCCTCCTTCTATGAGGTGACATCAATCATCGGCATGTCCACCTGGGGTAATCTTTTGCAAACAGACACAGCCGAACTCATGAAGACAGCAACTATTTGCCTCTGAGGAGAGTCCTGTACAATGCCTTCTAGTGCTGGTCTAGCTCAGTGGTACAGTGCTTTGTCTAGCAGGTGAGAGGCCCTGGGCTCCGTGCCCAGCACTACAAAAATACACACATGCACACACACCACTTTTCTACTTGCATCCGGCCTGTCCTCCCCTGGGCTCTCTATGTCCATTCATTTGCAGCTCTAACCTTCACGCTGCTGGGTCACATGGTGCCATTGCTGATGACGTACCCATTGGTCCCCCTCAGTGGTTTGGGAACCACCTGGGGCAGAGTATGAGATGTGCTAACGGGAGCTGAATTCGTCGGAGACACTGGAAACTTTGTCTTGAACAGAAAGTAGTGGAGAATGTGGTCACCAGTTCTGAACGTCCAGGGCTGCCGTGTGAAAGAAGGACCAGGTTAATTCTACAGTCATGCTTGAGGAACCTGTGAGTTTCCAGAAGGCATTTTTTGGCTCTGTGAGACACGACTGTTTATAAAGATCTGAGCTGAATCCAAGTAAATGGCATTGCCAGGACAGTGAGGGGTACCTGTGACCTAGAAGCCATGGAAGATTCTGGATAGCCCTTGCTAGGCTTCCCATGGAAACAGGCCCCTTTGTCAATCCAGCACTCAAAGGTTCTGCCATCGGTTCCGTTCCTGGGAAAGCTTGGTCCTCCTAGGGACATGGAGAGAGAAAGAAGGCTGCATAGGCAGTGCCACAGCTCTGTGTGCACCAGTGTTCCCACATACAAGCTGCTACACGTTTGGGGGAACTCTCCCTGCCATCAAGGTAACTGATGCTCTAAGACCCGCTGAGAACAAGCACCCTGCTGTTTGCTTACGAGAACAGAACCTGACTTTCTAGACATTGCTCAAAAATAACATCGTGCAAAATATCTCATTCCACCTCCAGAATAGCCTACTGGTAGGAGACACATATTGTGGCCATAT
Source organism: Eospalax fontanierii (assembly GCA_035773235.1). Taxonomy (NCBI): domain Eukaryota; kingdom Metazoa; phylum Chordata; class Mammalia; order Rodentia; family Spalacidae; genus Eospalax; species Eospalax fontanierii. The sequence goes on along the minus strand of CM069542.1, from coordinate 51,048,174 downwards.
TTTGACTCAGTTAACTACAGCTCAGAGAAGGTAATGGATCCGAGGAACAACTGGGCTCAGGTTTATAGTGCTGACTCAAGCAACCTCTACCTATTAGGATGGCTTTCCGGCAGTCAACCTCTGGCATCTGCCTGCCTATACAAGCATGGGAAACTGACCTGTTGCTAACAATGTGTTTGGGTACAAAAGAAGAAAAATCCCTACCACCCAAGCTGAAGGGGTTTGTTTCATGGAAAGAGTCTAGGGACTGGCCACCCTGACCTGATTCAGGCTCTTCACATATTTTTTGCTTTATCATCATTAGTGTACAATGTCTTCACATCTGTTCCCTCTTGGCCAACAGATGGTTGTTACACACACAGCGCATCCACATTCTAACCAGGAACCAGACTGACTGAAGAAATAAGACCCTCAGAATTTTCTCTTAGTTACCTTTGCCTCTCACTCAGGAAGATACCTTTCTTCTGCATCTTGGCCTCGGCAAAGCCTTACTTTGGTATAAGGCTTTAAGATCTTATACTTTGGTAAAAGATCCGAAGAAATCTAATACTTTAGTTTCCCAGCTTTTAAAGTAGAGGCAGAGTAAGATCAGCTGATCCACAGTGTGATGGTGTGAATTTCAAATGTCCTCCATGGGCTCATGTTTGGGGCATTTGTTTCTGGCTTGTGGCACTGTTTGGGGAGGCTATGGAACCTTCAGGAAACGGGGCCTGCCTGGCAGAGGTAACTCCCTAGGTTTAAAGGTTATAGCTTGGCCCTTGGTTCCAGTCCCCTGTTTCTGCTTCTTGGTCCACAGTAATATAGAGAGTCTCTGCCACATACTCCTGCTGTGGTCAACTCCTCCTGCCATCAGGGACTGAGACCCTCTGAAACCGGAAGCCAACATAAGTCTTTCCTCTCGTTAGTGGTTTCTCTCCAGTAATTTGTTACATTGATACAGATATAACCAACACACACAATGAGTACACAACACCTCTTGCTAGCACATCAAAGTGTGAAGGCTAATCTTCATTATCAACTTGATGGGATTTAGAATCACCATGGAAACCCACCTCATGTCTATGTAGGTATTTCCAGCATTTAACTGAGGAGAGGACACCTACCTTGAATGTGGGTGGCCCAATTCCATGGGCTGGGATCCTCAGCTTTAATATAAAGGAGAAAGTGAACTGAGCAACAGCATTCATCACTTCCTGATGCAGGCACCTCACTCTCCTGATACTGTGTCTCCCCACCGTGATGGACTGTATCCCCTCAGGCCACAACCGACCTTTCCTCTCTTAAATTGCTTCTTGTCAGGTATGGGTCACAGCAACAAGAGAAATAACTAATTCACAAAGCAAGCTGAGAGCCCCAGCCCCTGGGTGGAATCTCCACTGTCTGTCCAGCTGGGCACTCCTTCTTCGGCAGTATACACAGAAAGCCTGACGTGCCAGCTAGACACCAGACCGAACCTGGAGCCAGTTTGGGGTGAAAGGGTTCAGGCTTCAGGGACAGCGCCTGGACAGCCGCCCAGCAAGGAGCAGCTGTTCCATGCAGCCTCCCAGGAAGAAGGCTCTTAACTAGATTTCCCATGCAGAACTTTGTGGGGGTGGCTCAAGCCTCCACCCACTGCGGGCTAAATTTGTGTTCCACCCATCACCGTCACGAGCAGTGGGAGCCCAGGGCGACTGTGTTTGTGCTTCAGCTGCTCCATGGGTGCTCGAGTCCTGTCTCCAGGACCCCAGCAGAGACCATAGAAGGCTGTCTTCCTTAAGAAGAAGACACAAGGACCCCTGGGGAGACGGACATAGAGCAAGAGGAATATACTCATGTGGCTGTAGTTCTTGTCCGTAACTGCATGACGGCTCCTTGGAATGCCAACTCAGTGCCAATGCCTTGGGATTTTAATTCAAACTGCTGCTAGGAAAGAGGGGCCCAGCCTCAGTGCTCTGGAAAACATCACTGTTGATCCTCAGACACAGGCAGGGGTGAGCATCATTGCTTTGGAGAAATGGCTCCATTTGTAAAGTGCTCGCTAAATAAGCACAAGAACCTGAGTTCACATCCCCAGAACCCACTTAAAAGCCTAGGTATAATAGCATGCACTCATAATCCCAGTTCTGGAAGGTGGTGACAGGATCCTGGGGGCTCGTCAGACAGTCAGTCTAGACAATTGGTGAGCTCCAGGCTCAAAGAGAGTCCTTGTCTCAAAAAGTAACATGAAAGCTGGTCATGAAGGTGCATACCTTTAATCCCAGCACTTGGGAGGCAGAGGCAGGTGGATTTCTGTGAGATCAAGGGTAGCCTGGTCTACATAGTGAGTTCTAGACCAGCTGGGGTTACAGCAAGACCCTGTCTCAAAAAAAAAAAAAAAAAAAAAAGAAACCAACAACAAAGAGGTAAGATGGAGAACAACAATAGAGAGAAACATACCTGACACTGACTTACACACACACGAAAAGTAAAGGCTTTCCACTAAACTTGGCTATGAGCCTGAACCTGGCTCTCTCAGCCCAGATTCCACTGAAGTAATGCCGTCGACAGAAGAGGAACACACACACTCCATGTCCCTGCAGTCTCCAGATGGGCTTCATGGACAACTGGGCATGACAGACTCAAGGCTGCTGCTTGAAAATGGATCTATTTCTTTTATTGGGGAATGGCAAGACAGGCAGACGGAAATGAGAGTGATGAAGGACAAAGTTGTTATTCAGGAAATGCGGAATTCCATGAAGGACCACGCAGGGAAGCCCCAGACCAGGCCAGTGAGCAGAGGGAACGGGGAAAACATTACTAGGGTCTTATTCTACTTCCTGTTGCTATAAGTAGATCGCACAACCTCAGGAGCTACAGAGAACTGAAGTTTATTTGGCTTATGGTTCTGCATGCTGGGAATAGGGAGTCAACACCTGGTAAGGGCCTTGTGCCATCACACTCCTCTTATAAAGCCATTGATGCCATCATAAGCCCCAACTCAAGACCTCATCTAACCCTAGTCACCCCCACAGGCCCTACCTCCAAACTCCATTAAATTTCCAGAACAGAAACTCGGAGCGAGTCCACTTCATTACAATTTTCCCAGAGGGAATGAGCAAGGCAGGCAGATGGGTTTAAGACCGGCTGGTTGAATGGTCATGGTGGTGTCAGTGTACCTGGCCCTGGGATGGTTCTGTCAAGGGAGAGCTCTGCCTACCAAGAGGTGTGGTTGAGGTTGTGAGGCCCAAGGAGCTTAGTTTGCATTTGAAGAATGTGCTGAAAAGGCCAGCTCTGGGAGGGGCTATGTCTCCAGGTCAGCAAGGCAACGAAACACCAGAAAATAAAGCATAATTAATATGAGCTTCATCCTCTCAGGACTCGTAGGACTCATGGCTGGCCTAAGGGCTACTGAAATATAATCACTTGCTATTTTTCATTCCTTCTGTCTGTCTGGGAAGGGCAAATATGAACAGGCTATACAAACAGCCAGGTGGAAGGAAGGGGCCTTGGAGACTGTCAAGTTCAAATCCGTGGTCGGATAGCCTGTCAGCTCGGGTATCTGTCTTAGTCCGTTTGAACTGCATCACTCTGATCAAAATGCCTGGCAGAAACAACTTGAGGGAGAGAAGGTATATTAGTTATCTTTCTATTGCGGTAACAAACACCATGACTAAGGCAACTTACAGAAGGAAGATTTCACTGCTTACAGTCCCAATGGGGTAAGAGTCCATCGTGGTGGGGAGGCATCATGGGAGGCAGCCAGAGCAGAAAGATGAGCACGCACACCTTCAAGCAGGCACGGGAAGCAGAGAAGGACGAACTGGAAGTGGACAAGGCTATATACTCTCAAAGCCCACCCCCAGTGATGTGCCTCCTCCAGCAAAGCTGCACCTCCTAAAGCCTCCCAAAACAGTGCTACCCACTGGGGTCAAAAGGTCCAAATACTTGGAGCTTATGGGGGTCACTTATTCAGATCACCTCGGAAGATCTGTTTTGGCTTAGAGTTTCAGAGTGATTTCCGTCCTCTGTGTCAGAGCGCCTGTATCCGCAGTGGTGCGACCATGTGGCGGAGGCTCCTGACATTTTGATAGTTCGAGAAGCAAGCAGAGTAGGTCAGACCCAGGGCGGGATATGACCTTCAAAGACTAGCTCCTAATGATCTACTTTGGCTAGCCTGACCCTACTTCCTGTAGGTTGCACAGACTCGGAAAATAGTGCCCCCACAAGCTGAAGGCTGGGTGCTCAGAACAGGGAGGTGGGGGAAGTGAGTGGACCTGGATGCTTGCAAGTGGTTTGGACAGGCATCTGGGCCTTTGATTTTCATAACCAGACACTGTCACCTCCCTTCACGTGGATAGGAAGCTCTGGGGGAGCAGGTGATGTCAGTGGAAGTGGCAAATGTGGGGTGCTTTGAAACAGCCAAGCAGCTGTGTGATATAGGTCATGAGATATAAGGTTCAAAATTCCCAAGAGAGCTCTAGCTCAGATAAATGAATGGGGCTGTGGGCCAATACCCCCAAGGGGACAGAGAGAAAAGAGCCCAGTCTCCAGCCCAGAAGGAAGCCTTGAGGAAGAATGGCATGAGTGACGGCCAGGGGAGAAGATGTCCTGATAAAGATGGGGTGACCCATGTAGCAAGAACAGCTGGGACTTGACGTACGGGGAGACTTTTAAAATGTTCCTGGGATGGGTGTGACCTGACAGAAGGGACATTAACAAGAGCTACAGAAGTAGCCGCGGGAACAGAGTCAGGGTTAGAAGTCGAGGGCAGTAAGGGAACCGTATGTGTACACTTGCTCATGGGATTTGCTTGGGAAGGGGGGCGGGGTAGGATGAGAGCCAGGAGGATACATGGCCACAGAAGTGGAGGGGGCATAGAGGACGGGCTCCATGGGCCAAGAAGCAGAGGGCGTTTCCAGCAGAGTGGCGGAGGGGAGCAGAGAAACAGCAGAAGTGAGCAACGAAGACCTAGGTGGGTGGCTGCCTTGGTAATCTGTTTGTTGCACAAGCATGAGGACCCGAGTTTGACCCACAGAACCCATGTGAAAAAAACCAGGCATGGCATCATGCACATCCATAACCCCGGGTTGCAGAGGCAAAAGCAGGCAGGTCCCTAGGACTGGCTGGCCAGCCAGCCTCGCCAAATCAGTGAGCTCCATGCCAGTGAAAGACCGTGTCTCAAAGAAACACGGTGAGCCAAGTGTGGTGGCGCCCATCTTTAATCACAGAACTCAGGAGGCAGGGGCAGTGGATCTCTGTGAGAGTGAAGCCAGCCTGGTCTACACAGCAAGCGCCAGGCTGGAGGGAGACCCTGGCTCAAAACCCAAACAACAACAACAAAAAATAATCAAAGAAACAAGGTGGACCATGGCTGAGAAATGACACCTGAGTTTGACCTCTGGCCTCCACATGTATGCACATACGTGTCCACATGTTCCCACACAAACATGTATACACACACACACACACACACACACAAAGAGAAAATCTGGATGACAGGCAGAGTGCTGAGCATATCTGTTTCTTTGAGGTGACCAGTAGAGTCGGGACAGAGAAAACAGCTCACTGGCCTTGGGCGTGTCAGTGCGAGGTGTTCCTGACCACTTGGACAGCAGCGGCAGCTTGGGATGCAGGCTGTCACTGAGGTTGACATCTCTAGGTGAGAATGGTCAGTGTCACATGAGCTGCAGTGAGGGCTGGCATCACACTTCAATGGTGGTTGAGAAGCAGAGGCCACAAGTTCATTAATGAGGCAAGTCCACCTCAGACAGCTAACTGAACAGAGTAGAGGTCCTCTCCATGTGCTCTGCAGAAATATTTGCATTCTCATTACCTATCACCCATTGCCACTGTTTCCCATTAAAGCTCCTTTTGGAATAATAATAAGATAATCCCGTTTTTTTAAATGGGCAAAGATTAATCAAAATCATATTCATAAAGAATATACATGAAAATAAGTCCCATTCTATAATATATCGACATATATGCTGACAAAGACATTAAAAGGTGCTTCATGGTTGATATTCATTAGGAAAAATGCAAATTAGAAAACAGCAAAAGTCAAGTGTGGAGGTTCATGACTAGAATCTGACTAGAAGCTGAGGCAGGAGGGTCTTGAGTTGGAGGACATCCTGGGCGGCATAATGAGCCCACAATGAGATGCACCTTCAAAGCCACTAGAGGACTTGACACAAAAGTGCAAGCCATCATACGTGTTGGCAAGGATGGAGAGAACCTCCATACATTGCTGGTGAGATTGGAAAATGATGCAGGCACTTTGCAAACCATTTGATGGATTCTTAACATGATGAGCAGAAATGGTACCACATGTTGTAATCCCCATAAAATGTCATGACACAAAGCAACTTATGGGAGAAAAAATTGTGAGTTATTTCAACTCACAATTCCAGTTACAATCCATCACTGTGGAGATGTCAAGGAGGGCACTTCGAACAGCCAGTCCCATCACATCCACAGTCAAGAGCAGAGACATGGATACCTTCACGCATGCTTGCATGCTTGTTCTCAGCTCAGTGTCTCCACTCCTACACAGTTCAGGACCCCCTGCCTCACAAATGGTGCCAGCCACAGTGGGCTGGGCCTTCCCACAACAGTTAAGACTATCCCCAACAGACGAGGCTTACAGGCCAACCCAATGTAGACAATCCTTCATTGAGACTCTCTTCCCAGGTGAGTCTAGACTGTGTCAAGCTGACCATCACACCAGCCTACCCAGAGTCTCCCCTCTAGGAATCTCCCCAAGAGAACCGAAGGCAACATGCCCACCAAGATGCCCATAAGTGTTGTTATGAGCATTACGAGTGAGAAACAAAACCACGCCAGTGTCCCTAACTGGATAAGCAAAGTGTCACCTCCACGTGCAGTCAGAGGCTTTTCAGTGAGAACAAAGAATGAAGAACTAAATACTGACACGCAGTAGCGTGTGGGGAACTACAAAACATGATGCCGAAGAAAAGAACCTTCACACATGTGACATGCTTTATATCTAATGCCCAGCAAAGGCAAAAAGGAGACTGAAGAGGCAGAAAATAAATTGACATTTGTGTAGAGCTGGGAAAGGGGATGGGAATAGAGAGAAATGGGCACAAGGTCACCTTGAGGATGATGGGAATGTTCTCAACATGGATTACAGAATGGCTGTGCAGTCCTGTTCAATTACAGAGGAACTATTGAACTCTAAGTGTAAAGGGGTGATTCTGTGATATCAATACCTTGATAGTCTCATCTTAAAATTTCATCTGGGTGCTAAGGATGCGGCTCAGTGGGTAGAGTACTTGCTTTGCATGCATGAAGCCCTCGGTTCAATCTTCAGCACCATATAAGCTGGGTTTAGTGGCACGTGCTTGTGCCTCGGGAGGTAGAGGGCAGGAGAATCAGAAGTTCAAAGTCATCCTTAGCAGCATAGAGTGTGTGAGGCCAGGGTTGGCTACATGAGACCCTGCCTCAAAAGAAAAAAAACCCACCAAATAAACAACAACAACAAACAAAACCCTATTTGGCAAGTTCAGACTTCATTCTGCTTCTAAGTCATCATTGTGACCCCAGAGTTCTATGCCTCCTCAGACCAGCTTGCTATGCCTTGTTCCTGTCCTGCTCCCTAATGAGGCTTGAGTCTAGTATCCACCCTTCCCCCAACTATCCTTCAAAAATGAGTGTTTCCCAGGCTCTCTACTGAGCGAACAACCCTTAGCATTAACAAGGAGGAGCCTGGTACCACTGAGCCAAAGCCACAATCCCATGCCTTCTGCCTATGTCATCATCATAGTCTGGTTTTACAGGTACTAAGTTCTCATGGCTCAAAAACCAAAATGACAGAACCACAGTTTAGAAATTCCCTGCATCCCGTTTTCCCCACAAGCACTACCACCACCCACAGCCTCTGAGGACCATTTTAAACACCCTTCCGTAGTTTGTTTATGCAAACACAAACAAATTCACTCATGTTACCCTTCTGACGTGAAAGTAAGGCACTAGATGGTTGTTCGTCACTTAATGTGTTGTTGTCCTGGAGAACTTTCCAAAGTACACTGGGGCGTTTCCATTGCTTTGATGGTAGGTTATTTTTCCTCAGCTATAAAATTTCCTCTTGTTAGAGTCGGTCACTGGTTTTAGCCCGTCCCCAGCAGATGGACACTTGAGGTATTTCCAATGATCTTGTTATAAGTGTGCAGCGATCTTGAAGGGAAAAAATTACGATAACGAGATTACTGGAATGTAGGGTCGTGGGGTTCATTGTCCCGTTTTGCATTTCCCATCCAGAGCTCCACATTCCACCTGTCTCCTCTGGCCAGATCATGTTCTTTTTAGTCTGTGTGCGCATGCCCACATTCGAGGGGGAGCGCACATGCGTATATGTGCATGTTGAGGCCAGAGGTCGATGCTGGGTATCTTCCCTGGTTGCTCTCCGCCTTGGGTTTTGAGACAGGCTCCCACGAAGCCTGGGGCTCAGGCTGTGCTGGCCAGCCCCCAGCTTTGCCTCCCCAGGCACGCACTGCCTCTTCTGGCTTCTCTTTAATGTTGATGCTGGGGATCACAACTTGTGTCCTCATGCTTACGTGAGAAGCACTTTGTCAACTGAACCATCTCCCCAGCCCCTCTCATTATAGACATCAGGCTGGCCTCAGACTTGCAGAGATCAGTCTGCCTCTGCCTCCCAAGTGCTGGGGGTAAAGGTGTGCACCGCCAGACCGTTTTTTTATGTGTATGAGTGTATTGCCTGCATGTGTACAAATGCATGCATGTCGTGCAATGCCCACGGAGGTCAAAAAAGGGCATCAGATCCTCTGGAACCGGAGTGTAGGCACTGGGAATTGAACCCCGGCCCTCTGCAAGAGCAGTCGGTGCTGTTAACCAGTGAGCCATCTCTCCAGCCCCAATTCTACCTTTTTTAAAGGACGGATAATATTCTGTTGTACTATTAGATGGCTAGTGACTTCCAAAGGTTTGACATGGTTTTTCAACTTTACAATGGTATGAAAGTAGTCAATAAAAACTTTGGGTTTTTTTTGGGGGGGGGGAGTTGTTTGTTATTGTGTGGCTTTTTTTTTTTTTTTTTTTGCTTTGTTTTTGAGAAGCCAGCAACAGACCAAGGGTTCAAGCACATTGAGGCTGTGGAGGACATTTTTACATTCAAACTACAAGACCCTCCATGAAAGAAAGTCCAGAAGAAACAGGAAGTGCCCTTGTGACTGACTCTTTAAGTGGAGGAATAATTCTGAACCTTTTCCCTCTCCGGGCTTTCCTACATTTTCTAGTGCTTTTGTATCAAAATGAATTGCTTTTATATTTAGAATAAAAGATTCATACTTAGAAAAAAAAGAGAGACACCATTAGAAGTCCTGGTAAGAATCTTCTTTCTTTTTCTGTTCAAACATCCAGGGGCCTTCTTGCCCATGATGAGCATCCCTTCCATCCTCATCCCCGGCCCGCCTCACAGCCGCTCCCTGCCCCCACCTGCCACTCTCTTATATTCTATTTGGACTCTTTGCTTGGTGCTCCAAGAGAGTGGTCATAGTGGTTGAGTATGTGTTGCATGGAACTCTCCAGGGTTGAGGTTCACCCTAGATTGCTACTGTGGTTTGGGTGTGGTTTATCTCCCCAGAGTTCATATGTTGTCACCTTGGTCCTCAGTGTGGTGCTGTCATGGTTCAGACCCATAAGAAGAGGGGGCCATGGAGAGGGACAAATGCACCAAAGGGATGCCTAGGGGAACGCTGTTCTCCTGGGACCCCAGTTGTTCTCTTTCTCGCTGGCATGCTCCTTCCATTGGGATGCAACCCACCAGGAGGCCCTCACCAATGCCATTGCCATGCCATTGAACCTCTAAAACTGAGAGTTAAACAGTCCTTTCTTCTTTCTAAAGTTTCCCATTCTCAGATAGTCTATTAGAGTAGCAGAAAAGACATAAGCACTGTTACTCTCCTCATAGCAGACCTCTTCAGAACCTCAGCAGGAAGGGAGGGCTTCCGTGGTGAGGAGTTTGCAGATGTCTCTCAACACAGGCTACTGGTCCCAACGCTTCCCATGACCAATTACTAGATTACCAACAGAAGTTATGTAGCAAATATTTAGCAGATGGCTCTGTGTGTGTGTGTGTGTGTGTGTGTGTGTGTGTGTGTGTGTAAGTAAGTAAGTTATTCACAGGAGAAATCAGGAGACAAGCTATTCCAGAACTGGGACTTTACCCAGCTACTTGAGGAAATCTGACTAAGGCCCCACTGTTCCCTGAAGGATACAGTCTGGCACAGGTGCTAGGAAGAGGCCTGCAGGTCTTCTAGAATGGAAAACCTTTTCCAACCATAGAGGCCCATCCTCTAAGAATAACCAAGAGAAAAGGACGTTTTTCTAATTTGCTTTCTGTTGTGATAAAACACTAACCAAAACCAACTTGGGAGAAGAAAAGGTTTGTCTGGCTTACAGGTTATAGCCTATTACCAAGAGGAGCCAGGGCAAGAGGCAAGAGCTTGAAGCAGGGAAAATGGAGGAGTGCTGTTTACTGCCTTGCTTCCCCTGGCTTGCTCAGCTACCTTTCTTATACAACCCAGGCCTACCTGGCTGGGGATGACATTGCACACAGTAGGCTGGGCCCTCCTACATCAGTTAGCAATTAATGTCTCACAGACATGACCACAGGTCAATATGATCTGGGAAATTCTTCAGCTGAGGTTCCCTTTACTCTAGTCTAGTTTGTGTCAAGTTGGCAAAACCAAACAGCACAAGTATGCAATCAACACTTCCAACAACAGTATCAGGTTGGGTGACTATGGCATGGGTCCTTGCCTAGCATACTCAAAGGCTGGGTTTAATCTCCAGTACCAAAAATAACAACAGCAACAAACAATGCAGTTGCCCCCCAGACCCTTTAAAACTCACTACTTTCACCCCCTTAGCCCAGGGACTGTTAGATAACTGCTGGATACTATGCTGTACAGCTTCAGTTGTCAACTTGACACACCTAGGAAAAGGGAGCCTCATCTGGGGAACTTCCTCTATCAGACTGGCTTGAGGGCATGTCTGTGAGACATTTTCTTGATTGTTGAGTGATGACAGAGGGTCCAGCCCACTGTGGGAGGTGCCACCCCAGGCAGGTGGTCCTGGGTTGTAGATGAAAGTAGGCTGGGAACAAGCCAAGGAGCAGTGTCCCTCCACAGCCTCTGCTTCAGCTCCTGCCTCCAGATGACTGTTGAAGTTCCAGCCCTCGTGTCCTCAGAGTTGGATTGTGACTTGAGAGCTGTAAAATGAACTTAAACCTTTTCCCCACCAAGTTGCTTTTGGTCAGTGTTTTATCACAGCAACAGAAAAGGAACTAGGACAGATGCCTTGAGGTATGTTTTAGAAGGGTGTAGAACCCTGAGGAAGTAGAGCATCACTGGAGGAAGTGGGTCACTAGGGGGCGTGTCTTGAGGTTTCATAGGCTGGCCCCACTTCCTGTCTGCTCTGTGCTTCCTAACTGTGGATGTCATGGGCTCAGCTGCCTGCTGTCCCTACCTCCCTGCCATGATGGATGGTGTCTCCTCAAACTAAGACAAAACAAACCTTTCCTCCCTTAAGTCACTTCTTGTCAGGTATTAGATCACAGCAATAAGAAAATTAACTGATACAGAGGAAATACACGTATATGATATATGGTTTGAGTCTCCTTTCTTTGTTAAAAAAAATGAATTCATGGAGTTTTTAGGGTTTTGTAACCTACCCTTTGGTTCTATATATTTAAAGGCTCTGGGGATAAATATAAAAATATATATTTATAGGAAAGATGGAATTTTATTTTCTTGCATGTTTCATTGTCAGTGAAATTCAACATTTGTTCCTTTGTATATTAAGCACATGTATTTCTTATTTCAGAAATTGCCTTTTGATGGCTATCCTTCCACTGGGTTACTAGTCTTTTTCTTATTGATTTAAAAAGTTCTTTATTTATTAAAAGTATTCATCTTTTTCCTGGATCTCTAAATATCTATCCCCAGTGTGTTGTCTTTGGATTTTATTTTACTTTTTTTGCCATATAAAAGATTTTAAAATATATCAAGTCAGATTATATCAATCTTTTCTTTCATGCCATTTACTGTTAACAGTTTGGTATGTATTTTTCCAGACATTTTATGTGCATATGGAGATATATCTATAAATATATATATAGCTAGATATATAAAGTTTCCTGCACATTTCAGATGTCAAACACACTACTCCACAACTCACTTATTTCACAGGCTAGTATAGCGTAGATACTTCTCACATTAGTAAGATGAAGATCTAACTCCAACAGAGTATTCCATTCCATGAATTCAATATTGTGTTATTAAACCAGTTTTTACAGATGGGTTTTTCACTTTCATATTTAAATATGGAAGTTGTTTAGTGTCCAAAAGAAATAGAGACTTAAAAAAAAAAAGAAATAGAGACCTCAATTTATCTATTCCACATGAAGAACTATCTGTTGCCTGAGCTGGTCGGTTTTAACTGTCGCCTTGGCATAGCATAGAGTCACCTGAGAAAAGAGTTCTACAGACCAGGTTATCGTCAAGTCTATTGGGGATTGTACTGATTGTGCACAGAGGTGAGAAAACGCACCCTGAATATGGGTGGTACTGCTTTCTTGGCTGGACCCTGAACTGTGTTAGAGTGAAGACAGCTACCTTAGGAGCAGCAGCAACAGCAACACGCCAGGAAGAGGGGATGCATACAGTGGCTCTGCTCTTGGCTGTGGACACGACTAACTGCTTGAGTTCCTGCCTTCACTTCCTCATAAGGATGGACTGCAACTCAGGGTGTTTTATCACAGCAACAGAGACGAAAAGGAAATCCCCAGAGCATTTATAAAATGGTTCACCTTTTCCCCTCTGATTTGAAAGAATTCTGTCATATATTAACTGTCATCTGTTAAAGATCACGATCAAGCATTAAATATATATATGAGTTTCCCCACTAGATTTTCTTTTAAAAATATTTTATTTTTATTTGTTATTTTTATTTTATGTGTATGAGTGTACTGCCTTCATGTACATAAGTGCACCCGTGTTGTGCAATGCCTGAGGAGGTCAGAAGAGGGTGTTGGATCCCCCGGAACTGGAGTCACAGATGGAGTTACAGTTAGCTGCCATATGGGTGCTAGGATTCAAACTGGGTCTTCTGCAAGAACAGCCAGGGCACTTAACCACGGAGCCATCTCTCCAGCCCCTAGATTTTCTGTTTTGTCTCTTTTACTTATCTCACACTGCCATATTGTTCTAGTTATTTCAGCCTGATGATATGTTTTTATATCTTCAAAGCCAATATTATCCCTTATTTACTTCTTGAATTTAATTATGAAGTTTAGAATTATTTGTGGAGTTGGCAAAACATCTACTTAAGGTTTTTGTTAGGATTTTGTTACATTAATAAATTAATTAAAACTTTATTGACATTTTTTGCAAAATGTTTATTTCCATTTTAAAGCAGAACATTTCTCTCCATTTAGTCCATTTTCCCCTTTATAAGGCATATTTTTTTAAAACCATGTTTATTCTGAGATTTTTGTTACAATTGTAAATGAAATTTTAAAGTATATTTTCTGATTATTATTAGTATGTAGAAACATACTGGTTCTGTGTAGATTTGATATCAGCTTAATTTGCTTTTAAAAAACTATCAGTTTAGTTATTTAATTCATTTTGAAAATGAGTTTCCCATGTAGACCATCATGCCATTTGCCAGCAAAAAAGAGGGAAATGGAGGTGTAATGGTTGTATTTCTTCTGTTCTGCTGAAGTTGTACTTTGTTTTCTTTTTATTTTCTTTTTTATATTTTCTTTATTATTTTTATTTTAGTGAAGTGCACCTGTGTCATGCAATGCCTGTGTAGGTCAGAAGAGGGCATCAGATCCCTCGGATCTGGAGTTAAGGACGGTTCTTAGCAGCCTGCCATGTGGGTGCTGGGAATCAAACCTGGGTCCTCTGCAAGAGCAGTCAGGGCTCTTAACCACTGGGCCATCTCTCCAGCTCCTCCTTTTTTATTTTCTTACTGTTTCATTAGAACTAGTTCTTGGAAGCATTGACTATGCAGGTCTTTCCTTGTGGGATTCCACTGGGATCAAACACATATCTCAATGTTTCCAAGTCTTTAGCTTCTCCTGAGTCCTCAGAGAGTTATTTGAGTTTATCCTCCTGTGCTCTGATTTAATTTCCTGTAGTATCTAATATATGGTTTGCTTCTTTCCTTATGGATTTTAGCATTCAGCAATGAGTATTTTCATCTCTGTCTTGTCTTTGGAAAGTGCGATGGTTTCCAGTGGTCACCTCCATGGTGTCTGTGAGTCCTCATCCCTCCATGGCTATCACAGTGACCTGTTCCCATCCTCATCCCTCCAGTGGCTATCACAGTGACCTGTTCCCATCCTCATCCCTCCAGTGGCTATCAGAATGGCCTGTTCCCATCCTCATCCCTCCAGTGGCTATCACAGTGACCTGTTCCCATCCTCATCCCTCCAGTGGCTATCACAGTGACCTGTTCCCATCCTCATCCCTCCATGGCTATCACAGTGGCCTGTTCACATCCTCATCCCTCCATGGCTATCACAGTGGCCTGTTCCAATCCTCATCCCTCCATGGCTATCACAGTGGCCTGTTCCCATCCTCTCAGCATCCATAACTCCATGACGTCCTGATTCTCTAGAGACCTTCTGGTCTCTGGGCTCCACACGCCTTTGAGTTCCCAAGTTCCACCATGGTCTTCCTTTGGTTTCTCAGTCCATAAATTGCCCCAGATGCTCTCTGACATCCCCAGGTGCACCACCAATTTTTCATTTCCTGGGAAACACTATTAAAAGACCCTCATCATCTAGCTCACTGGCTCACTGTCTGGCCAGGAGAGAATCTGACTGACTCTGGACTTCTCCCTCCCCATGGCTCTGCACACACTATGTCCTTTGCTTAGAGAGAGTTTTTTCTGATCCTTCTCCTCCTCATCCTTCAAGGTCAAGCTCGGAAGCTGCCTCTCTGAAGGCTTCTGGGCTCCTGAGGCAGATTCACAGCAGCCTCCACTGCCTTTCCTCGGAGCGTCCTCAACCTCCCTCTGCTTGAGTACTTGGAACACACACGGCAGAGCAGATCTGTGTGTGCCCAGGTGAAGAGGAGGGCTAGGATGCCCCTGCTCCTCTTCCCAGTGCTCTCCTCACTCCTTCCTTCCAGCCCCTCACCAACCTGAGTCTCCAGCCCAGTGAAGTTAGCTACCACAGTCAAGTCGCGTGCATCTGTGGACTGCAGTGATCTTCTCGTCTCCTTAAATAACTATTTCCTGCCTCCCTCCCTGTCCCCGAATTTCCCATAATTCCTCTTCTCCTAATGACGTTGCCTCTAAGTCACTGAAGACCACAGTGAAAAGACAATTTCAGAGTCCCTCACCATCGCGCCTTCTATTTCTCCAGCATCTCACCCCATGTTGCTGCTCCTTTAAAAAAAAATGTTTTATTTATTTCTATTTTATGTGGATGAGTGTATTGCCTGCATGTGTGTGCACGCACCATGTCGTGCAGTGCCAATGAAGGTCAGAAGAGGATGTAGGATCCCCGGGAACTGGAGTTACAGATGGTGGTTAGCCATCATGTGGACGCTGGGAATCAAACCCAGGTCCTCTGCAACAGCAGTCGGTGCTCTTAACCATTGAGCCATCTCTCCATCCCCCATGTTGCTGCCCTTAATGAAGACTTGCTTCCAGTTTTGTTCTGGTTCTCCTCCCTTCCCAGAGTCTTGGCTTTTACAGTGTTCCCCTTCTTCCTCTCTGCCGTCCCCACCCCCTTTTCTGTTACATCATTTCTATTGGTTTATAAACATGCCTGAGTATCCTCGACCTCTATTTAAAAAGTCTTGATTTCTTCTCTAGAAGTGGCCACTCCATGTCTCAACTGTCCTTCACTCCATCCTTAACAGCATCTCCAATTCCTCATTGCCTCATCATCTTAGTCCCTCCCACTCAAGTGAGGGTCCTTTCAACTCCACTGAGACAGGTCTTCTCAAGATAACAGTGATCTCCAAGTTGCCAATTAGGTTCCTCGTCTTGTTCTTCTACAAGCAGCCAACATGTTTGATCACCTTTTTATTTTCTTTGTTGAGCTTTTTGTTTGTTTGTTTGTTTAGTTTTCGAAATAGGGTCTCACACAGCCCAGGTTGGCCTCAAGTTCACTGTGTAGCTGAAGATGACCTTGAACTTTTCATCCTCCTGAGTTCTGGGATTATAAGCATGCTCCCCCATGCCTGATTTATATGATGCTGGGTATCAAATCCAGGGCTTCCTGAATGCTTGATAAACATTCTGTTACTGAGCTCCAGCCCCAGCCTCACATTCTGAAACACTTCTGTCTTAGCTTTCAGGACACCCACTCTTCAGATCTCCCCCACCTCATTGGCATCTCCCCCCGCCCATCCTTTGCCAGATGCTGCCTTCTTCTCAATGTCAGCATCGTGTAGAGTTCAGTCAAGGGACCTCTTTTCTCTGTATCTGTTCTCTCTGTGAATAATGTTATCAGGTTACAGATTTAAAGATTATATGTCAGCGACTCCCATATACATACATCCTGTCCTGCTCCAGCCCTGACTTCCAGATTCTGATATGCAGACTTAACTGTCTTCTAGGAGGCATTTCAACATTACCAGATCTGGAAGAGAATGGCCAATGTTCTCCTCTCCAAGTCTCTGTCATTAAGCAGTCTGGTTGTAGGCCAAGTATGGTGACCCATACCTGTAATGCCAACACTCAAGAGGCAAGGGTAGGAGTGTGAGTTCAAGCCCAACCTGGGCTATACAGAAAGAGCCTGCCTCAAAGACAGAACAAAACTAGCAAAATGGCCACATGTTCAAGCTAAAAATGAGAAGTCATGCTGGATCTTTCGCTTTCTCTGCCCCATCCTCGCTGCTGTACTATTCAATGCATTGGCAAACCCTCCTGATTCTACCTGAATCTCTAAGCCATCTGGTGGTTTCTACCATCACTACCATTGTGGTCCAAGATGCCATCATCTCTACCCAGCCTCCTGGCTCCGTCTCGTACCTTCTGCCTACCCCTCGTTCTCTACCTGTAAGCCCAAACAGTGTTCCAAAACTGTAAAGGAAAGTATGGCACAGTCCTGCAGTGATCTCACAGCACTTGGAGTCAAATCCTACTCCTCACCCAGGCCTAGAAAGCCTTCCATGCTTTATCCCTGTCACCTCCCACTCAACATGTCCATTCCACCCCTGGTCTGCCCGTGGACACAATAGTGTTCTTTCTGTTTCTCAAACCTACCAGATCCTCCTCCCACCTGAAAACCTTGTTGAGGCACTTTCTCTCTAGCACTGTTTGCTGCCCTGCAGGCCACCCTGATTCACTCTCAACAGAGCCTTGGTCAAAACTGGAAATGTTCTTTCCTGTGTGTTCACTCTTATTATCTTGGAACTATGGGTCTTACTGTCTTGTGCTGTCGGCTTTTCTAGTTCCTGCAGCAGTCTCCAGCACATAGGCGCTCAGCTTATGCTTGCTTAGGCGCTCAGCTTATGCTTGCTGAAGGGATCAGTGTATCTCAGTGGTCCTGGCGAGAGCAAGTTCTCATTTATGCTCTGAATGAACAGATAAGTACCTACATGTGTACCAGAAGCTTCTGGGGAGCGGGGCTGGGGCAGACACCTGCCTACAGCTTTCATTGTTTCTTCCACAGTGCTGGGCATGGTGCACGGAGGCAGTTCAGGAACTTGGTAAAACACATGTCTTGTGGGGTTTATTCCTTCGTCACGGCCAAAGGTCCGAGACCATTTCCTAGACTTCATTTCTCTGGGAATAAGCCTGCAACGTGAGGGAACCGTCAGGACAAGAAAAGCAGGAGAAAGCAGTGGGGACTGGCTGCTTCCTCAGCTGGAACAGGGGAGAGTCCTCCCTTGGGATGCTCCTGTCAGTATTACCCGTGATGCTACATTACTTCTTGGTTCATGTGTTACAGGGTGCAACCTACCTGCTGGTGATGGTGGATCCAGATGCCCCCAGCAGGCAAGATCCTAGAGCGAAATATTGGAGACACTGGTTGGTGTCCAACATCCCGGTAAGAAGCTTCTGCTTTTCAGACTCTGGAATTGTATCTAGAAGATTCTTATTCTCTGTAGTTCTTAGTACTCAGAGAATGGAGGGAGGGCTGGAGATGAGGGCAAGTGTGGACCTCGAGGTCAGATTTCTCCCCCGTCCCCAGCACTCAGCTGTCTCAGCTCTCCCAAATTTTCTAAGAACCTTGAAGCACATCCAGGACCAGTGCTGGGCACGCTGATGAGCCAGCTCTCAGGTTCCACACGTTTGCTGCTCCACGTGCTAGAAGCCCTCCCTCAGTGCCATTGTCAAGATGCTGCTAACTTAAGAACTGGTTCCCCAGACTTCCAGAGACAACAGTTGGCTACACCACCCACTGCATTTGGGGGACTGTCCTTGTGTGATTTGCAGGAGGGGGTGACCTGTGGGGGACCCTCCTGCAGTTGGATGAGGGGCATGGAGGATGCAGAGAGGTTTCCTTTTGTTTATAAATAAGCAGCTGTTTGCAAATTTACAGCATGAGAGCTGGGACGGAGCCTGGCTTGCCCTTTCCAGAGTGTCTGAGGAACACACCGCCCCGAAATAAGCTTTCAGTCCTCTGGCTTGAGCTGACTTGATCCCATTTCTCAGCAAGTGGCCTATTAGAGATACTGCTATCCTGATCGAAACTCCAGTTAGCCCTCCATATGCTCAGGACTTCTCCCCACGGATACCAAACCCCCTAAATGCTTGAGTCTCTTCCGTAAAATGGTATAGTATTCGCATCAAGCGTCTGCACATCCTCCCATCTACTTTAAACCATCTCTAGGTTGTTATAATACCTAATGCTATGGAAATAGCTTGTTGTGCTATATCGTTTAGGGAACTGATGACAAGGAAAAATGCCTATACATGTTCACAAACGTAATTATATATAGTTTTTCAATCCACTGTTGGTTGAATCTGAGGATGCAGAACCCACAGATAGTTAGAGGGGACCAACTGTATGTAACACTCATTTATTTCTCAATTTTGTTCAATTATGGAATCATGTATTCACAAGCTCCTGGCAGTGTACTTTGGGGAAATCCATACACGCCGGTAACATTCAAGAATCTGTGCCCAGACAACCTGCATGTGGCTCTTGCAAAGATGAGCAAAGGTTTCTGCTGTACACGATAATGGAAACAGGAAGAAAGCGCTAGATATAGTTTGGGCATTTTCTGCTTCTCTGCAATAAGTGAATCATATCCCTGACTTCCTATGGTCATCCTGATGATCCCATGGAAAGCATCCTAGAAAACGTAGAGAAAGCCACAGATGCAAGAGCTTATGCCCGTCCTGCTGGAGCCGAGGCAGAGGTGGGGGCATCAGTTTAACTAACTACCCGCTCCTGAGCAAGGGGAAGAGTCTCATACGCAACGGCATAAGCAGGGGGCGTTTCGCTGGCAACCAAGTCACGGTCCAGCACCAGGTCTAGCAGCAGGAGCCTTCCTATGAACTTCAGGGGACCAGCCCTCCTTCAAAGCAGCCAGGCTATAGGCCCAATGGGGCAGAAGCTGCTTGAGTAGCACTTGAGTAGCACTCATAGACCAGCAGCACTCCTCCTTGGCCAGGCTGAGGGAGAGCTTAGCAATCCGCAAAGGGGTAGCGCTGGGGGAGTTTGTACTGTGCGGTGGGAATGACAGTGGCGAGCACGGAAGAGAAGGCTGTAGGACCTGCCCCCATCCACTGGCACTGACATTTTCTGGATTTGGGCGAAGTTCACGGGGTGGAAACTCAAGATGGAATTGTACCATAAGGTCAATTGTACCATAAGGTACCAGGGGCCCTGGACTGTGATCCACAGCCTGTAGAGGTGCCTGACCGCCCACTCCCCTCACCCCAGTACTCCCGGACACATCACTCACACCAGCTCTGTACTGTGACCAGGGTTTAGCCCCAGAAGCCTCGTTTGGAGGCACAGCAGGTGGCAGGTGGCAGCTGTTGGGCAAAGCCGCTAAGCCACAGAGCCTAACCCAGAGCCACCTGCCCGGGTGCGGCGCTCACTTCCCGGTCACCCGGAGAAGGCTCAGGTTTCAGTTGCATTGCCACCCACTTTCCCGCAGCTCGGTGCCCAGCAGGAAGCTGCAGCTCTCCCTGGGACAGCCACTTGGCCCTGACACCTGCCTTCACATTCTGCTAGCCAAGTGGGTTCAGGTCCCCAGTCCCGGAACTCAGCCAAAGGAGGAAGGGTGGAGCTTCAGGGCTCAACCAAGTCTGGGAGCCTCTTTTCCTACTTGGGATTTACACAGAAGGGCAAGGCGCCCTAAGGTAGACTGATTAATTGGAGAAATGCAGATTTCTGAGCCCACCCCTCCACAGAATTCATGACCACCACAGAGTGAGGCGGGTAGGAGTGTTCCCCTGGCCACTGACACCTCTCCCAGCACCAGGCCCTTCTCTGGAAACTCAGGGGAATAGCACTTTTTTGGAGGCAGCCTGACCATATCCCTGATGAAGTAGCTTTGGGGGCAGAAACCAACCCAGGCTCCGCGGTGCTTCCCTGCAGACACACAAATAATGTGACCTCCACCTTGACCAAGTACACCAAAAACTCTCAGGTGGGAGGAGGCTGCAGAGCTCGTGGATAGGATGACTGGTTAATGCCATTTGTCTGTGGAGCCACTTTAAAGTGAAAGCCCTCCTGAAACCTCAGACGTTCCCATTGCTTTGTGCAGGAACGCCACACCGTTGATGGATAGGAATGCAAAGGTGCAGAGGTTCAGTGCAGTCTGTCGGCTATCGGGGGGTGGCGGCAGGTGCTGAACGTGTGCCCTGGACTCCCAAACCGCTCTTGCCATGCTACATGTTTGTGGGGTCCTGCATCTCCTCCATTGATACAGGGACCACCATGCCCCTCTTTAAGATGGGAAACAAACTCTGTGTCTCCCCCCGCCCCAATGACTCCAGCTCACTCCTCGACATGTAGAAGTGAGTTCCTATATTAGTCTCAAGAGCATCCTGCCCAGGGAACACTACGTTGGTTTATAAAGCACGCCCGGTCTGAGTTTTGGACCCCATAAAACTACACTCAACATGTCATTATTACCCAAGCACTAACAATGGCACTGAGATTTCCAATAGCCACAGAGACAAATTTAGAGGAACCTAGGCCTTGGTATCAGGGGCCAGATCTAACTGGACAGTGGACCAGAGTGTGGCTATGTAAACCCTTCAGTGGGGATAATTTTTTGAAAGGCTAACCAGACCAAAACAGGACAGAAAGCAGTTCTTGGGAACACAGGAACATCTTTACCTCCCACCCCAGCACCTTGCAGTGCAGGCATTAAGAGCAGTGACTCTGGTTCAAATCCAGAATCCAGCATTAATAACAGTGTGGTCCTGGGCTAGTTACTCAGCTTCTCTGGGTCTCAATATGTTCGTCGTAAAGTGGAGTTATTTATAGTCTTTTCCTCACACTGTTGGTCTGACACTCATCGGAGTTATTTCAGGTAAAGTACTTAGAGCAATACCCAGAGCACACAATCAGCTCTCAACAGTTGGATGCTGTGTTGTACCACATTGCCTCAAGTCAAGTACCTCTTGCCATCTGGAGTCACAAACCCAAATGAAATACATGAAGGTGCTGTCCTGCACAGGGGAGGAGTTATGAAGGTCCAGGGACAGGTGTGGGTAGAACTTCCTTTACCTGTAAACTCCCATTGGCTAAGCAACAGGACTAGATGTCAATCCCCCAACCTGGCCAGGACAGGAAGACAGGGACAGAGATGGAATGTGTGACATTTCCCTTGAACCCTCTCTGAAACTGTCCCATTGAACACAAGAGATTTCTGATTGTTGCCAGGCATGGTGGTACACACCTCTGATCCCAGCACTGAGGAGACTGAGGCAGGGGAATCTTGAGTTTTAAGCCAGCCTGGACTCTGTATTGAGATGCTGTCTCAAGAAACAAACAAACAAAAACGAGATTTCTAACAAAGCGTATGCAACACCTTTCTCTCCTGTGCCAGGTCCTCGAGTTTCTTTACAGATGTTTTTCAGTTCTGATTTAATCATCTCCATGCCAAAGCCCAATTAGGATATCAATTAATTTGCATCATTCACTTTAGAAGAAACGGTTATTGGTTCCTTGTCTATTTGTCTCTGAAATTAGCGCTTGGGGCTTTTCATACAGATATTTTCATTAGGCTTTTTTATTGTTAATGGGAATATTGAACACAGGAAGATGGTACATTAATACTTTCCACAAAGACTATCATGATTGGTGACAAAGAACACGATGACAATTAAGGAGACAAGAGTACCTTTTTTCTTCCAAAAAAGAAAATCTTCCTAGAAACCGTCAATGATTCTAAAATTTGCCCTGAATGTCTTTTTTGTTTTAAGAAAGAAAAGGAACCGCCACGTTCACGCTTCCCTTTCATTCAGGGCCCTCACCCTCTGGCAGCTCTAAATGGCAACCAATTCTGGGTTGAATTAAAAGGACCGCTAAGGGGTCATTATTCTGTCTACTTTTCTATAGGGTTGAATTTTTTCATAATGAGAGGGGGTTTTGTGTGTTTTTAAAAGGATCTCTAAGTGTGTCCAGTGAATAAGAAGAGTGGAAAGCCCACAAACAGGATAAGGATTATGGCACTGTGCTTTAGAGTTCTGTGGTCAGCATGTGTTTGAGTCGCCATCCCAGGCCTGGGGAAATAGCTCAGTTGGTAAAGGGCCTGCCTTGCAAACACGAGGACCTGAGTTCAATTCCCAGAGGCATAGTGGCCCATGTTTGTAAGCTCAGCACTGGGGAGGCAGAGACAGGCAGAACCCTGAGGCTCACTGATAGCCAGGCTAGCCTACTTGGTGAGTTCCAGGCCAATGAGAGACCTTGTCTCAAAAGAACAAGGTGGATGGTGTCTGACAATGCCGGCTCAGGTTGTCCTGTTGCCTTCATGTGTGTGTGCATGCACACACATACATATGCATACATTCAATAAATAAATTTAAATTTTTAAAGTGTGTGTTCCTCTGCGCTCCTGAGTGATCTCATACAAGTCTCCTGACCTTTCTTGGAACATGGATTCTGCACTGTAAAACTGACACAGACTCTTCAAAGGAGGAGCAGACTTCCTAGAAAGAGGAGCCATAGGAAGGAGCACGTTTGTCTTCATTCGCAATCAATCAAGTAGCAGATCCTGTGTAATTTACATATGCATCTGTAAATAATTATGGGATGTAAAATTTTAATCTAACTAGAACCCAGTTAATAATAACTAACAGAATAAACCCTGTTTACTAGGCCCACCAGTCGAGAGGCAGAGGGAGGAGACAGGGTTGATACGTAGTACCTCTTCTACTGTTTGTTTGGTTGTTGATATTTTATTATTTGTGTATGTGTGTGACGTGTGTGTCTGAGCGTGAGCAAGTGCGTGCCATGCCACGTGGGGAGGTCAGAGGACGTGGTCCTCCTCTCCTTCCCCCACAGGCTCTGGGGATTGAACTTAGATCATCAGAATTGTGAGGCCACGGCTTCCAGCCACTCAGTCATCTTGCTGGTCCCTTGCTTTGCTTTTAAGACTGAGGTCTGGGAGACAGTTCAGTGGACTCAAGAGCGCTTGCTGTGCAAGCATGAAGAGTTCGAATCCCCTGTGCCCACGTAAAAACTAGGAATGGTTTTACGTTCTTGTGACCTCAGCGTGGGGGTTGAGACCATGCCCAGGGCCTGCTAGTCAGCTTTCATAAGCAAAATGATGAGTTTCAGGTTCGATGAGAGCTCGTGCTTTGAGACAGTGTGGCGGAGAATAGTAGAGGAAGACACCAAAAGTCTTCTGGTTTCCACACGCACACACAGGTGCAGACACCCACACACCCGGGCGTGCACCAAATGCACATCTATCACACACACACACACACACACACACACACACACACACACACACACCCCAGCACACATGCCCTTGCTCTGTAGTCCAGGCTGGTCTTGAGTTGGCTATGTAGCCCAGGCTGGCCTTAAACTCAGGATCCTTCTGCCTCCATCTGTCTCCCAGTGCTGGGATTTACAGCGGCAACACCAGGCTCATCTGAGTACTTTTGGTGGAGTCCGACATTTTCAGATTTGCCTCATTTTTGTGCTGTGGTCTGCACAGCTAGGAAACATTTAAATATAGACAACTAAACTGCAAATCTCGCTCCCTAAGAGGATATAGGTTCAGATCCATAGGCCATGATGAGTGCTGGCTGATGAGGATGGCATAGAGGTGGCCCTTGTTAGAAACCAGACTTTTCTGTAACTATCCTGGAGGGGAGGCAGGAGCCTACATTTCTGGGTTCAGTCTCTAGCATTTCCAAATGTTCTCTGAGCCTCAGTTTATCCATCATTAAAATGGGTACCATAATCAGACTTTCTCAGTGTGTGATGAGATTAATATACCACGCCCAAGAGCGATAGGAAATGGATTAGAGGCCCACTCCCCAGTCATTCCTACTTAAAGATCTAACCATGGTGGCTACTTAGAATTCAGTGAACCCTCCAGCCTGCAGGCCACCTGAGGCCACATATAGCCAAGGATACCTACAAATACAGCCCAACACAAAATCATGAATTTACTTGAAATGAGAATATTTTAGTGATTTCTTTATTTATTGTGACTTGATTGTGTGTCTCTCAAATATAAACTTTGTAGATAACCATGTCATGTTGCCAAAACACTGGACATAGGTGGGGCACAGTGGTGTATGCCTTTAACCCCAGCACTCAGGAGGCAAAGGGCAGGTAGATCTCTGTGTCATTTGAGGCCAGTCTGATCTTCAGGGTGAAACAGTGAGGTCTTGTCTCAAAAAGAAAAAAAAAAAAAAACAAGAACTTACCTGCATGTAGACGGTTGGACTCAGGCTTTGCAAAGTAAAAATCTTACCTTCTTTCAAAATCTTTATTCTTTTTGAAGTGTTGGAAAGTTAAGACCATAGCATCACACCTGCTAAGTGAGACTTCCATTAAGAGCAACCCTAAGCCCTGGTTTGTTTGTTTGTTTTTGTTTTGTTTTGTTTTAGCTTATTTTGAAAAATAAAAATCTTGCTAAGTTGTCTAGGCCGGCCTAGAATCCGCAATCTTCCTGTCTGAACCTCCCAAGTATCTGGGATTATGGGCACGAGCTACCACACTCACAGTAAAAATTTCAGACTGTGCTCTGCACAAGCTCACGCCTTTACATTCAGAATGTAATGGGAGAACTTGACGTGACCCAGGCTGGCCCATAGAATATGGGGGTCAGGCTTGAGAGTATGTGTGTGCCTGCCTGCCTGCCTATCTGTCTGCCTGTCTGTCTGTCTATCTGCATCTGTGTGTGCTAGACACACTCTGAAGCCCATGCTGGCCTCAAACTTAAAATCACAATTCTCCAGCCTCTGCCTCCTGAATGCCAGGGTTACAGGAATGTGCCAGCATGCCAGGCGTGGGGCAGAGGTGAGTCTTGTCACAGCCTCTGGTGATTGCCCTCTGACCTCTAGACCTGATCCGCCTTTTCCCTCCCTCATTATCCCCGACCACAGCCAGGCCAGGGCTTGAGATTCAGTGGGTGGCCAGTCTTCCGGCACCTCCCTCAGACGGGGGCTGCAGCCACGTCCCTCCTAACACACCCCACTTTTATTCTCGACTCAACCCAGCAGCACCCCTTGCCAGCTCCTTATCACCCGCAGTCCCTACTCAGCTGTCATTGTCCTACCCAAGAGATGTCTTCACTCCTATTCAAAATAATTTAAATAAAATGTTGCTACAACGTGGAATATTATCTTTTGATGAATGTTTTTAAAGCCCTTTAGGTTTTCACGGTAATTTGCGGTGTAAAATTATTTGGAGATAAGAGCCAAATTAGCTCTCCTATGCTGAGGTCGCTGTGTCCTGTTATCCGTGTGAGCAGTGTTTAAATATAATCAACCCTTAGACTAATGCAGCATAATTGTTCATTTGAAATAGCTTTTTTTACTCCATTCAATGAGTCATTAAAATATTCAAGGGATAATGCAGTGAATTAGAAATGAATTTATCATATTATCCCATACATACTGCAGTGCTTCAGGTAACTAAGGAGAAAGAGGAGAGAGAGAGACAGAGAGACAGAGAGAGAGAGAGAGAGAGAGAGAGAATAGGGAGCACGTGGGGAGAAAGAGGGGTCTGGGGTCTGATACTCGGGACTGTGATAAACATGGCTTTCTGTTAGGGTCATGCTAAGCAGGAGAAGCTGACTAAGAAGGAAGGAAAAGAAAGAGAATGCTATTCTTCGATGTTCTCTCTCTCTTTCTCTCTCTCTCTCTCTCTCTCTCTCTCTCTCTCTCTCTCTCTCTCCACTCTGAGAATCTGCTCCACCACAGCTCTGCTGTTAACTTATTTTTATCAAATATGTTTATATCAGAAAGTCGTTATGGAAACCAATTCTGCCATCCAGGAGAATTCCTGGAGCAGGCAGAAAATCTCTTCTCTCTCTCTCTCTCTCTCTCTCTCTCTCTCTCTCTCTCTCTCTCTCTCTCTCGTTTTCTCATACATACAGAGAGAGAAAAAAAAACAAAGCACAATCTAGCCTTTCTCTGTATCTACAACTCCAAATAAGCTCTGAAGGGCAAGGCTGGTTCCCTGGCCCTGTTCCTTGGGCAGAGCTGTCCAACTGTCACAGTCCTAGTCCACTCCTGTCCTAACATAAGGGCGCTGGACTTGTCATCGATCCCTGGGCCTCAGTCACCCAGCCCATGGAAGGTGAGGGCAGACTCTCTCAATGCTCCCAAGATTTCAGGGAAGTCCTGCCTGCTTTCACACTGTTAAGGAGGAATGCCGGCATGAAGGTGAATGCAGGGATATCTTGCAGCCTTAGTTGCACAGCAGAAGTGGATGATGTCTGACAGGAAGCAACATTTGTTAACAGGAAGAACTTTCCAAAAATTTGAACTACCCAGGAACTAGCATCTCCTGCATGGAGTTGTGACCTCCTTGTCACTGGGAGTAACTGTCCATTGGACGACCCAGGGGATTGTGCCCTGGTAGGTTGGTTTCAGTGTCCCTGAGGACAGGCCCCATGCATGATACACAATGGCCAAATTATAGAGTCAGCCTAAGTGCCCACCAGCAGACAAATAGATGAAAAGATGTCATGGGCACACACGGCACAAAGAGGAACTTGTCACTGGCTGGGAAATGGGTAGAAATAGAGATCATATTAAGCAGAATAAGACCCCAAAAGACAAATATCACACCTTCTCTCATACATGGAACCTAGCTTGTGAGTGTGTGTGTGTGTGTGTGTGTGTGTGTGTGTGTGTGTGTGCGTGTGAGTGTAACATGAAAGACTATTTGGAAAGAGAAAGGGGACCTGCAGGAGGGAATGGGGGTCCCAAGAGGACAGTAGGAAGTGAATATGGCTAAAGTACATGATGCATTTGAACAAAAATATCATTTTAAGTCTCACCACTCTGTGCAACAAACATGCACTGATAAAATATATTCCCCTTGATGCTCCCAAACAATGTCTTCACCTGCCATGTTTCCTTTACTGACCACGGACACTCTCCTTAGAGCTCCCATCCATGTAAGTAACAAACCAAAAGAACAATGAAGAAAGAAAATGAAGGAGGAAGAACAGGAGCGGGCACGTGGTACGAAGCCCTGAGCTTTTCATTAATATCTCAGTCCTCACAGAGGCCCTAATAGGAAGGTAACAGGGAATAAAAAAAAAAAAAAAGAAGCCTAGAATAGATAAGCAATGTGCCCAGATGCCACAGCTTAGCAAGTGGCTAGGATTCACATCCAAAGCCCACACACACATCCATGAGACCACAGTGCCTATTACCAGTCTATTTTCTGTTGCTATAACAAAACACACAAGCCTGGATATTTTCTGAAGACAAGGGATTTATTAGCTCACAGTTTTAGAGCCAGAGAGTCCAAAAGCAAGTCCTATCTGTTCATACCTGGTGAGGATGTCATGGCAGATGACATCACAATGGCAGGAATATAGGACAAATCACATGGTAAGACAGGAAACAAGACAGATTCAAGAGTCTGACTCACTCTTTTTATAACAACTTGTCTTGAAGAAAGGAAGCAATTCTGGAGAGAAACACATTAATCCCTTCCAAGGGTAGTGTCCCCCACCCCAGACCTACATCCTTCCACTAGACCCCATCTCTTAAAGGTCCTTCATCTCAACACCACACACTGGGGACAGAACTCCCAGCCCATGAGCCTCTGGGAGCGCACCATATCCAAACGTCGGTACCACCTCTAGAGTTCAGGTAGCCTCCCGCCCACTAGCAAGACGTCACCAGTGTGTCAAGCTTGCTCCGGGGCTCGTGGGTGCTGAGAGGCTGGTGCTGTAAGGCGTGGTGTGGTTTGAGGCTGACGACACCTCTCTCAAGCCTCACCCACCTCTGGCATGGCACAACCCTGACCTAGGCCTTCAAGTGTGTAGTACGTGTCAGGGGACCCATTCTCTGGCATCCTGAGAAGCAACTATTTACCTTCCTGGGTCTGTTTCCTCCCTGTGTAGAGACTAAGGTCAACCTCACAGTAACATGGGAGGCTAAGGGAGACAAGTTCTGTAAAACACCCCACACAGGAGCTGCACATCCCCTGGATATGCCAGCTCTCCACTCTGTCCATCTTCAGTCCCCCTAAGTCCTCCACAGAAAGCTTCAAAAGTTGACCTTTTGATGGTATGTTTCTCCTGTGAGGTAGGATAGGGTCTGGTCAGGGGAATGAGCTTAAAAGACCTAAAGAAAAAGTCCATCAGCAGGCATCAGACTTCACAAGGAGGTGTTAGGACCAATTGTTTAACTGCACTGTGCTCAGCTCTGTGGGCCTTTAAAAACTAAATTAAATAAAAAAGATTCAATGAAGATGCTTGGGATTCAAATGCTTCTTCTGATGCCCACTTGAAAAGGCCAACATAAATGAAATAGAGAGTAACATTTACAGATATGACATCAACTCCAACTTGCCCTCTAGGCTCAAAGAGCTATTAGTTAAGAGCGGAGCACACTCCTCTTCCAGGTGAGGGAACCTCTCCCCTTTCGAGGCTCAGTTCAGATGTCGCCTCCACTAAGGGCTGTCTCTAATGCCGGCAGACCTTCCCATGCTCCTGCCACACTGCACCAAACCCAGCTAGCATCCTGACCAGACCAAGCTTTTGATGAATCTCTTTTTCCTCTTAGACACGAGTTCTTAGAAAGCAGAAATGTGGTTTATTCTCTCTTTATCCCCACTACTTAGCATGGGGCCCAAAACACAAAAGATCCTCAGTATATGTTGAGTGAATGAATGTAGAAAGGGATGGATGGATGGGAGGGTGGGTGAGTGGATGGATGGATGGGAGGGTGAGTGAGTGGATAGATGCATAAATGAGTGGTTGGATACATGGATGGGTGGATGGATGGATGGATGGGTAGATGAGTGGGTGGTTGATTAGTTAGAGGCCACATCACTGTAATAACTTCGTGGTGGAGATAGAAACTGAGTTGAGTACTGAATTATGAACAGACCTGAAAAGATCAAAGGATCCAACAGACTACATTTCAAGAATGCTATCATAACCAAAAGCTGGATGTTTGATGAAGTAGAAAAAGAGCCATAAACATTAAAGGCCAGGCTAGCTGAGTAATGGAGGCCTCTCAGTTACCTCTGGATTATTATGCCAAATCTCCCAGCTGGTTCCTGTCTAGAATCTCACCTGTACAAGTATATCCATCTTATCTTCAAGGAATGAGTTTTCTAAAAATCTAAACACAATCAGATTACTCTCTTATTTGAAGCCCTGCAGTGACACACACACACACACACACCCCAGGCCCATGCCTGCCTTCCCAGACTATACAGTCTCCTGCTGGTCTGTGGTATCTCTAAACCTTTTTGGTCACAGCCTCTGTGGACCATTACCTGCTTTGTTTCTTCATCCTACAAGCCCTTCTGCAATCTTTGAATACTTGGTGCTTTAAATGGTCAAGCTCTCTAGATGAATTGCACCTTCAAGGTCCAAAAAGAGCTGAAATATGTGAACATAAACTATCCAGAAATAAGAAAAAAACATGCAGGGTCCTGAATGCAGGCTAGGGAGTGTCCTAACAATCCTAACAAAATGTAAATGGTAGTTAAATAGGAGGGTGGTCTAGGACAACAGAAGAGAAAAACAATGAACAGGGAGAGGCCACATAGGTTCACCAAAAACAAGTGGCTCCTGGCCCCTGGCATTTCTTCATTGGTGTAAACATTGGTCCTAAGGACAGAAAAGAGCCCTAAGCAAGCCCAGCATATCTTGACTGAAGAAGGTGTTAAACCAGACGAATCACAGATCCTGTGGACAAGGAGGGAATACAACTTCAATGGTCAGAATACTAAAGAATGGATTAGCAACAGTTGTGAAGTAGGTCAGGGATGACCAGTCATAAGACTCCAGCACAAGCCTTGCCTTGTCCTGTATTTTTATGGATAATATGCCACCATGGCTGTAGGTCACACAAAGTTTTAAGAGATAGTTAACAGGATGGGTAACACAAATAAGTTAATTTTGTCAAAAAGGAAGTAGAGGGCCTTATTGCAACACAATTTAATTTAATAGTGATTGATCTAAAGTTCTATATTTAGATTCCAAATCAATTCTGCACATACAGAGCAGAGAAGATCTGGCATGTCAGAGGTTCATGAGGGAAAAGATCAAAAAGAGTTTTTGTTAATTCTTAAGCTAATTTAAATCTGAATTTTAAGCTAATAATAGAATGTCAAACCATAATGCAGGAGTTAAGACAGTTAGGATAATCCTAGGCTACATCAGAAGACATGGAGGCTTCAGATCATTGGAGAATCCCAAGACTGGCCTTTCTCTGAACCAGTCAGGCCACCTCTGCCTGTTAACTCATTCACATGTGTTCCGCACATCCTGGGCAATAGGCCTCATTCAGTCAGCTGCAGACCCAAAGTTGATGCAGTCAGATCCCTTCTTTAAGAGAGCTGCCTGTCTGGTGAGAGGGATCAGAGTGGAAAAATGATGACAGGTAGTGTTGCGGTGTGTTAGGATGGCGTGAAACCCTAAGAACCACGGGAAGTGAGGAGGAAGGCTAGGGGCAGACGGGCTCCCCAGACGTAGGAAACGTGTGAGCCCAACAGAAAGTTGCCAGGCCGCCGAGTGAAGAGAGGACCATCTAGGGAGAGAGAGCAAGAAGGAGTAGGTGCATTGCAAAAGAGGTCACCAGTGTGGCTGACGCTGGTGGTCCAGGGAGAGTGCTTAGGAGATGAGGTCAGCTGGAAAGTAAAGGAGGCCATGAAGATGGAGGCTCTGACTCTCACTGCTCACAGGAGCCTCCCTGGAAACCATACTCAAACCAGTTAAATCAGAATCTTAGAGTGGGAGGGGCGGTCATGGAGCTCAGGCATCCACTTATTTTTTAAGGCTCCCCAGGTGAAGCAAATGTGCCTGAGAGGTGGGGGAGAAGTGGGGTGTTGCTATGGAACGGGTCTGAAGTTTCAGTTATGCAAGATGATTAAGTTCTAGTGCCTACTTAACAATGTTGTATTATACACTCCAAACTTCAGAGAGTAAATCTCACATAAAGTGTTCTGACCACAATAAAGGGAAAAGGAATTTTGAAGGAAACAAAAAAGGATGCCTTAGGGTTGAGAAGCATCAGTGCGGGGCCTTTACCTGGACCTGGACACGGAGTTTAGTACATGGACTATGGGAAGCCTTCAGCCAGGGATCAGAAACTGCCTGACAGTTGGGTGCAACGGCAGTTCCCAACTGATTAGGAGGCAGGAGCATCATTGAGCCCAGAATTTGAGACTAGCTCAGGCAACATAGCAAGACTGTCTCAAAAAAAAAAAAAATTGTAAAGACTTGTGTCCTCTGAAAGTTCTCTCTGCTCTGGCAGCAGAGGGAACAGCAGGTGGCCCCAAGAGGCTACTATTCTTTCAGGAGGAATGACAGTTGTCTCCCCCAAGGGCAGAGGACACAGAGGGGAGGGGACAGCTTTGGGGCCTGCTGATCAGTTAGATACAGAGGATGAAGTGTAGACAAGTGACAGCCACTAGATTTGGGTGCCATGACTGAGGAGGGAGCCCTGACGTAAAGCGGGTGGGAGATGAGATCAAAACTTCCTTCACAGCCATGCACGTGCTTAAAGGCTTTTGGGATCTCCTAGTAGAGGTGTCAAGTGGGAGACTGAAGGGTGTCTAAGTCCCAGGAAGGCGCCACAGGAGCCTGGTTTCACAAGGTGCATAGGATGCTTGCAGCCAGGTCCTGTTGCCTCCAGAGAGGGAGCGAGTTGTCTTTGCAGATGTCCAAGGGAAATCCGTCTGACAGGACTTGGACAGAAGTTTGCATGAGACTGTCAGTCAGGTGTGGGACTCATGATGCCCCACACTAGCCCGCTTAGATGGAGCAGAGTTCCATCCTGGGAGCCAAAGAAGCTGGGTCTGTGCAGGGCCTTGAAGACCAAGACATGTTGGCTCTGTCTTGTGGGGGACTGAGTGATACTCCGAGTTTGGGACCCTCTTTGCCAGGCCTTTTGCCAGCTGGTGACAATGCTATAGACTCTGCTCCTGTGTGGATCTCTTACATCCCCATCCCACTTACAAACAGACAGTTAGGTAGATCTTGGTGCTGGTGCTGATCTCTCATAATGTAGTGCTCCAGACGGACCCTCTACACAACAGCCTTCAACCTTCGTTTCTGCCAGCTCCCCTGAGCCCTTGGACACATACAGCAAGCTGTAAGTTCCATGCAATTCCCTGTGCATTCTCTCTCCCCATAACAGAGCGTTTCAGAACACCAATGACAGTGACATTGTTAGAGGGAGAACACGGAAGCCACTGTCCTTTATTTGAAAAGGTAAATCGCTCCTTGCTGGAATTTTATTATTAGTCACATCTGCCTGGGAGCCTACTTCCCTAGTGATCTGTGACCTGTGGTTGAGACTAGTGTCATTTGAGAGTGTGAAACTCAGCTACTGACCAGAGGGCCAGTGAGCAGCAGAGCAAGGGTGAGAGCCAGACAGCTATTGTCTTAGGAGAGGTGGGTAGAGGAAGAGCCATCGGCCTCCGGTGTGCTGGGAATGGATAAGTCCCCAGGCAGGAGGAATATTGGAGGTAGGTGATACTATAGGAATTCAGCTTGCCGGGGCAAGAGGTTTAGCATGTGGCAGTGGAACTGATGCCCAGAGGCATCCTAGGGCTTGCCAGCCAGCTTGGCCTGGAAAGACCCCAGTGGGGCCTAGTGTGGAGGGGTCAGAAAATGAAAGGTAACTGGTGGCTCAGAGTACAGTGCTCTCCTACACTGGGGTTTTTGTTTCCCAGAAGAGAAAGAGGAGGAGGAGGAGGAGGCGGAAGGAGGAGGAGGAGGAGGTGGAGGAGGAGGAGGAGGAGGAGGAGGAGGAGGAGGAGGAGGAGGAGGAGGCAGACACAGCAGGTTCCAGGGTGTTCCTGGGGCAGAATCACAGATCTGCTGCGTGGAGGAGGGGCAAAGGGACTACTCAGGGTGTAAGGACAGGTGCCTGGAGCTCCATGGGTTGTGGCCTCTCATGCTTTTCATCAAAAATTAGCTCTTTCCTTTCAAAGAGGGTGGAAGTCACTGTTTTCTTGTCTCCGTTGATGAACAGATTCTGGGTGGCAGGAGTCACCATAGAAACAGGTGCTATCTTAAGCAAATGAGCCTTATTAACCTTAAGAGTGGTGGAGTTTTCACAAGATTGCACATATAGGGTAGGAGGGAGATGGAGTTGGGGGGGGAGGGCCGGGGTGGCTAGAAGCTGTGTTGCTACAGCCCTGGGAGTGGAGGCATGCGTGCCCACGTGTGCATGCCTGTGCATGTATGCACCGCATGTCTGTGGATGCCCATCTACATGTGCTTATGAAAATGCCTCTGAAGAGGTGAACCCAGGTTCTTCCCTCTCCCTAAGAAATATGCACACACCCCCACAAGAAATCTCTGTCTGCTGGGAAGTGACCTTCAGGTTGCAGGTGCCAACAGCTCTGGCCATGACCCCACTTCTCCTACTCTTGTTTCCCGTCTCTGCTGTCCCCTGGCTTGCTGAGCATCAGGAACAGATGTCCCTGGAGGTGACAGCCGCCAGACAGTAGGGCCCTCCTTGCCTCAGAAGGCAATGTGGTACAGTAGGAAGAGCAAGAATACAGACATCATGAGCCCCCAAATCACCATGATGGCCTGAAGACAGGCTCATATGTCATCATGTATGTTCACAGCAACTGTGTTCCTCCAACCCTGCCCACTGTGACCCACCTACTTCTGGGAAGAGGAAGGACCCTCTCTTCTCAGGCACCAGATTAATTTTTCCCCAGCATGACCTCACTGATCAACAGATTTGCATAGGATGCCCCCCCTCAAGTTCCATGCTCTGGGTGGGGAGTGCTCAGAGAAGCTGCAGTGGGCAGGAAGGCCTAGAAGTAAGGTTGGGTGGGGCTTTGAAGGCAGGCAGATTGAGATAAGTAGAGAAAGGGGGCGTTCATTCATCTCTTAGGGATAGGAGGTAAAGGAAAGAAACTGTCTCCTTCAGGATCCTGGAGCTGTGCGTGTTGGCCTCAAGACACACGTCTGCTGCCCTCTGCAGCCCCTCCTTGGGCAGGACACTCCATTGCAGATAGCATACCACCTGTCCTAGTCTGGATCCCATTCCCAAGCATAAACCCAAACTGTCATCCTATGGACCCTAACACCCTACTGTGTGTGCCTCTGCAGCTCGAGGTGCAGTTAACCCAGGGAGATTGGTTAGCGCAGCTCCTCGAGGGCTCTGGAAAAGGGAAATCCTTTCTTTTCCCCTGCTATAAAGAGTTAAGAGTTCCAGGGCTGGGAGATGGCTCAGTGGGTAAAGTGCTGATGTGCAAGCTTATCCATAACCTCAGTTCAGATCCCCAGCACCTAAGTAAAAAGCAAAACAGAAGAGCACATGCCTGTAATCCCAGCATTGAGAATCAGAGATGGGAGGATCCTGGGAGAATGTCAGACGGTCAGTCTAGCCAATTGGTAAGCTTCACATTTAATGAGAGACCCTGTCTCAAAAACTAAGATGGAGCGCAATAGAGGAAGACACCTGATATCCACCTCTACATTCTGCCTACCCATGTACACACACACACACACACACACCCACAGATGGAGAACTCAATGCTTTTTTATAGCTGTCTAGATCTCCAGAGCTGGAAGGTAGTTCAGATTCATCTGGTTGTACCCTCTATTTGACCCATGTAGACACTGAAGCCCAAGGTGACCCAAGCCTGTAAGCGGAGGTTATGCCCGACAATGAAAGGGTCCAAACTTTTAGTCCCCTGTGCCCTAACCTTTCTGAAATGAGAGAATCCACCCCTCAGTTCATGTTTAGTGGGCCAGTCACTGGGTGGTTAGCTGAATCACCAGGCATGCCAAGGGAACCACTTTTTGGATCTGACTAATGGCAAAAAAAAAAAAAAGGAGAAGTTTGCCCTGGGCAGCTCAGCTCTCACCTCCTTTGCCTTCCAAAATCAAACTCTGGCACGGGGGAGTTTATCTGGCCCCCGCCGAGGGCTGCAGCTTTAGAGATTCCAGGGAAGCTCTCCTGACCCACCCGTCCCCACTAGCTCTAGAGCTGCTTCAGACTCATCAGTAGCAGGAGAGCATACTGCAGTTGAAGGCCTGTCTGAAAGGGTCATTCACTCGGAGAGGTGCTGGGCTGACAAGCCCCGAACTCAGCATGGAGATGGACAAAACTGGAATACTGTGGGAACCACTTCGAGAAGAGCAGACTGGGCGGTCTCAGCAGCAAGGGAGAGCAAAGGGAAGAGTAGGACCTGGCATTAGCTTGTCTCCCTGCAGAATCTGCCCCTTCCTTGATACCAGTGGTCCCCAGAAGTGATGGCTTCCTTTCTTCTTCCTTCCTCCCTTCCTTATTTCCTTCCTCCTTCCCTTCCTTCCTTCCAAGGGTACCCAGGTTATAATTTATAGCCATGACATGGAGAGTTCAACATCGGTGAACATTTTATTGCTCACAGTTTCTAGAGAAGGCCTACGTGTCATGCCACACGGTCACCCGGGGAAGCCCCTGCGTGTGTCAGGAAGCAGAGGAGGTAGAGGAGAGCCTAGCCTGAAGCGTTCTCTGTGGCTTCCACAGGAAAGAGCAGGGGCAGGACAAGCAAGCTTGAACAAGCTTAGGACTGGCGAGCTGACATAGTATCAGTAGGCTCTGGGCTATTGGAATGTGCTCCAACCACCTGGTACCTACCCTAGGATGAGACAGGGCAGGGGAATATTGGCTAGGTATAAGAGAGTTAGGTGAAAGAAGTAATCAGAGAGACGGGCTGTGGACTGGTGGGTGTGTACATGACAGCTATGCTTGCAGGCAGGCTGCTTACAGGCTCTGGGACTAGCCAGTCCTGCCTGGGCGCTCTCTCTAGAATGAGTGCCTTCAGGGTAGGAAAGCAGTAACATAAAATGTAGAAAATAAAAGGCACAAGTAATACACCCCAAACCCCTCTCTCTAAATGCTCCTCTTTTTAGATAGTTCTGCTCAGTCTTCTTGTTCAGGGTGCCTTCCTTAGAATTCCAAGACCCTCCACTTTCCCTGCCTCCCACATAGCGCAGGCTGTGCCGCACAATTTAGCGCCTGATTCCACGCTGTCTTGTTCCCTAGCCATCCCAGGGCGCTTGCCCCAGTTTTCCAGTCCCCCTGGGAAGGCTCCACTCGCCTCCTTCCTGCACTAGTCATGTCAGGTCCTGCACCATGAGCTCCACCATTTGCGTTGACATCAGCCCCTCCCAACTGCCATCCTGGCCACGAGATCAGTTCTGACCACATCACCTTTGACACTTTCATCTTGAGTGGCCAGGCTAACTTAGTAACCTGCATCCTCTCCTCTACAGACAACCCTCTTCCCCAAGTCCTTCTGGTCACACAGGTCTAGGAGCAGTCTGTCCACAGCCTCCTCGAAGAATCATATACCCTCAGCACTGAGTACATACCACTGCTCACCTTCCACAACTTCCTCCTAGCCTCCAAATCTCCTCCATTGCCATTCCCTTCCCTAAATAGCCTCTCCCTGCAGTCCCACAACAAAGTTCCCTCCAGTTTCCAGACTGCCTTAGGTTGCCAGGTGATCTCCAGAGTGACCCTAAACTTACCTTCCATGAATTCATTGACTGGTGGTATTGCCTATCTTAGATGAAGAGTTGGTGATGTGGCCACCGAGGCCCCTTTTGGGCTATCATCATCTGGAGTGCTGACATTCTATAGCTATCTTTGGCTTGTGTCAAGAATGCCTTCTTAGGTGACATGGAGGCAGAGATGGAGACTATGATGCATCCTTTCCCCAGAGCTAGCACCATGGTAGGTAGAGGCCTTCCCTCTGCTCCGTCCTACTGACTATGCTGCTGTTAATTTCAAGAGTAAAAGAGGATTCAACCAAGCAAGACTGACTGAGTACCCCTGCCCTGCTCAGTCTCTGCTGGGCATGGATGGAGGCTATAGAGGCTAGGATTAATTCCTGTCCTCGAGAAACTCAAACGTCAGTGGGAAGATGAATTACACATGCACACATAAAGGTATACATATACACACCACCAGCACCACCCTATCTGAGAATTGCTGAGGGACTCAAGTCACTCCACAGACCAGAAAGCCTCTTGTAAACCCCCCTCTGGCTTGTTAGTTCTTGACAGCACACAAGGTGAAGCTGTCTATGGATATTGACCATCTATCACCTCACAGGGCACGGTGTTGAGTTCTTTGGGCTTGGCAATTGCACCTGGCATTGTCTGATGCTGTTTCCATCTTGAATATTCTGCCTCATGTTCCCCTCAACCATAGAACATCTCTGAAATTCCCACATCTCCATATCTAAGCTGTACCTCTTAAAATGTTCTCGACATTTAGAAGCACAAAAAACATCTTATTATGTTTATGTTGATACTTGGTTCAGAATATTTGGCAAATGCATTCATATGTTATTCTCATAAAGGGCATGAGATAGTGATAAAAATATTAGCCAACAAATGTGAAGAATGTCAATGAAAAAGTTTCATGGAGAATAGGAAAGACTTGAATAGATTGATAGAAGATTGATTGATGATTGATAGATACATAGACAGAGACATAGACATATATAGATATCATAAGTTCAAAAATCAATATTCTCTAAATTAACTTGCTTGATAAAAATGATTTTACTGGAATATGTTTAAAATGGTTTTTATTTGAACTTAAAGTAACCCCAAACTGTACCCTAGAAAAAGAAGAAAACAATATTCAAGAAGATTTTGTAAAGGAATTAATGGGGGTCAGATGGAACAATTTTACTGATATCAACACATCTTGTGAAACTATAGCAATTAAAAATACGGTTGTGGTGGGAAAGTACAGACATATCACTGGGATGGAATAGAAGGATCTGGAGCAGACCAGAACAGTCAGCACAGGATGAAGGAGCCATTTCATCACAGAAAAGAAAAGATGGGTCACTCCACAAATGGCTTGGGAAAGACTGACATCTGGAAAAAATTATGATAATCAGTCATAGTGGCTCACTCCTGTAATCCCAGCGACTTGGGAGGTTGAGGCAGGAGAATTACAAGTTGAAGCCCAACTTGGGCTACATAATGAATTTCAGGTCATTCTGGGAAACTTACTGAGAGACCCTGTCTCAAAAACTAGGACATTTAATAGAGGCTACAAATAAAACTCAGCAGCAGAGCCCTTCCCTAACATATGCGAGACCCTGGGTTCAACTCAGTACTGCAACATCAAGAAGATATTGCTCTTTCTCATGCCGTAACCAAAATACATTCAACAGGACTAGACACCTAAATGTTAACTTTTAATTCATTAATTATATTTAGTTATGTGTATGAGTATTTTGCCTTCGTGTATGTTAGTGCATCACATGTATGCTATGCCCACAGAGGCCAGAAGAGGGTGTAGGATCCCCTGGAACTGGAGTTACAGAGGTTTGTTAGCCACCATGTGGATGCTGGGAACAAAACCTAGGTCCTCTGCAAGAGTAGTCAGTGCTCTTAACTGCTGAGTCATCTTTCTAGCCCTCAAATGTTATTTATTTAAAATTAAATTAAATGTTTAAATTAAAGCATGAACGAATACAATGCATTAGCATTTAAAACTTTTAGTTGTTATTTTTATTTTACATGTGTGAGTGTATTGCCTGCATGTCCTACAGTGCCCATGGAGGTCAGAAGAGCATGTCAGATGCCTTGGAGCCAGAGTTATGGACAATTGTTAGTCACCATATGGGTGCCGGGATATGAACCCAGGTCTTCTGCAAGAACAGTGTTCTTGACCAGTGAACCATCTCTCCAGCCCTGAATTAACATTTTTATGCAGATGTACAAAAGGATATATGAAATGATTGACCAATCTGACCTCATGAAACCTTGAAACCTTTCTTAATAAAAGCCTCCAAAGGTCAAAGTAGAAGACAGTGGACACTGGAAAATAGGACAGATAGGTGACAAAAAGTTATGCACCTTGATATATAAAGAAATTACAAGTAAGCCAATCACTACACATACCTCAGTTATTAGAAGAGAAAAGTAAGCGGTGTGTGGAGTGCTCGGAACAGTGTGTGGTATACAGTAGGAGCTCGTTTTGATAGTTTATTGATCTATTTTAGCATTCAATAGGTAGACATTAAATTAAAAAATTACCAAAGGACACAAATAGGATTTTTTTTACTAGACTTGGGATGGAACCCAGAGGCTTGTGAGTGTTAGGCAAGCACCCTGCTATGGAGTCACACCCCTGGCCCAGCAAACTCTCTTTTTTTTTTTTTTTTTTAAAGAAAAGCAGCATATACCTATGAGAAGTAGACATCTACACAGGAAGTAAGAAATGCAGACCAAACAAGGAACAACCTGCCTTCCCTCTCCACTGTCTGTGGCCATCAGTCTGGCAAAACTTGGATTTGATTTCATTTTAAAATAAATAAATAAATAATAGCATCCTTTCATATAGTTCTGGTGGGAGTGTAAGTTGCTAGGAACCCTTTGCAGGGCTAGTCTAATACAAGCACCAAATGTCAAATGCCTTAAAATGCATATAGGCTTTGACCTAAGCTGATTCTAGAAATTTATACATAAATTATATTTAAAAAGTGGTACCTACCAAATTGAAGGCACACATGTTAAGTGCTGGATAATTACTAAGGAAATTATGTGAATGTGAGCAATGTTTCATCCACAGCACAGTTTGTTACCCTGTGCCTTACAATAGCTAAAGATTAGAGCTCACCAATACCACAAAAAGTTAAAAATCAGAAGAACTATGTCTACCCAATGAGAGGGTTAGCAGCCAAGAATGCCATAGGAAATAGTATGTAGCTATTAAAATGAACACACTATAAAAGGATTCCATCAAGATATTTATGCCATATTGTTAATGTAGAAAAAAAGTGCAAATTAAAAATTAGTAGATCTGGGGCTTAGGTGTAGTTCAGAGAGCAGAGTGCTTGCCTAGCTAACACAAAGCCCTGGGTCCGTCCCCAGCACCCAGATCCTGGGCATGGTGATGCAGACCTTTAACCTTAGCACTGGGGAGATTGAGACAGGAGGATCTGAAGTTCAAGGTCATTGTCCGCTACATAACAAGTTAGAGTCCATTCTGGACTACATTAATCCAGTCTCAAAACAAAACAAATTATTAGACAGATGTGTTGGGTATAGTTGCATAGTTGCATACATCTGTAATCCTAGTTTACAGGAGTCTGAGACAAGAAGATTCCAAACTCAAGACCACCCTGGGCTACATAAAATGAAAGAGAGAAAAGAGAGAGAGAGAGAGAGAGAGAGAGAGAGAGAGAGAGAGAGACAGATAACAAAGAAAAAATAATAAATCAATAATTGGTCAGTGAGCACTCAGGAAATTTCTACAGACATGCCAGTGACAGAATGCTGAAGTAAAAATAATTAGATAGAACCCGACCCATTTTAGGTGTATGGAAAAATATGCACAGGGTAAAGAAACTGGAAAGTGTATCCACCAAAATGTTCCTGAGTCAAATTCAGGCAGCAGCTGTAGGAGTGGAAGTGATTTTTATGCTCTTCTTTGGACTTACATGTTTTTCCAAATATTATATAATATATATTTTTATATTTTTAATGCTGTCTTTAAAATGAAATTGTGGAGCAAGAACACATGACCATCACAACTAGGAGGGTTATAAAGAGAAGGAAGAAGGGTCCCTGAAGTGTGCTTTGGAAGTGTCATCTGGGTTGAGAACCCCTGAGAGAGCCCTGCCCCCCCGCCCCCCCCCACCAGTGTCCCGATCACACCGGAGCCTGCCTGCCATCCGCTCCATTTGCAATTACAGGTGCATGTCTGTCCCACTGCTGGGTTGAGAGCAGCCTGGGGCCAGCCAGCAGCCTTCACTAATGTGTCTGTAGAAATCCCCAGTGCTCTGTGAAAGGGCCACTGACACTTTAGTGATCTCTATCAAAAGGAGGGAAGGCATGCCGGGTGTCAGATGAATCACAGACCTAGGGTTACCTGCTAAGAGAGAAACATTGGTTCTAACTGGGATGAGCAGGGGAGGGTTCACAGAGAGGAAGATATTAGAAATTGCCTGGAAGTGTGGGTAGCACATGACCAAGGTCACAGTCCAGAATCATTGTGAGGTGAAGAGATTAAAAGTCATGAAAGACTCTAGGGAGATAGCTCAGTTGGTAAAGTATTTGTTTTATAAGCATGATGACCTGAGTTCAAGCTTCCGAACCCTTGCTTTAAAAAGAGGTTGTGTATAATGGCACACACTTATGATCTCAGGGCAAATCGCCGGGGTTCACTGGCCAGCCAGCCAAGCCTAATCGACAAGCCCTAAGCAAGTGAAAGACTCTGTCTCAAAAAACAAGGTAGATGGCACCTAAGGAACGACACCCAAGGTGGTTCTCTGGCCTACACACACACACACACACACACACACACCCCTATGTGCACACCCATGTACATAAACACAAAAGGTCACCAGGGAATTTCTACCAACCCCGCCCTTTCATTTCTTTCACTACCACCATAGAAACACCGGGTACTCACTCTACTGTGGCAAGCCTCCACTCTGAGAGGTCAACCTGTGGCAGGAAACTGTAATGGTCACTCAGAATGGCCATTTGTGTACAAAGGGAACTGGTGTGTGACCCTATTCATAACCAGTTCACTCATTGAGCATCAATACATGTTTCCTTA
The DNA here is from genome assembly GCA_035773235.1 of Eospalax fontanierii. NCBI lineage: Eukaryota > Metazoa > Chordata > Mammalia > Rodentia > Spalacidae > Eospalax > Eospalax fontanierii. The sequence goes on along the minus strand of CM069542.1, from coordinate 51,006,012 downwards.
CCTTTGTTGAAAACCTTTTGTTAAATATCCCATGGATTTAGGGGCTGAGAGATGGTTCAGCTGCTCACTGGCTGCTCTTGCAAAGGATCTGGGTTCACTTCCTAGCACCCACATGGTGGCTAACCATCTGTAACTCCAGTTCCAGGGGAATCCAATGCCCTCATCTGACCTCCTCAGGCACTGCATGACATGGATGCAATTATACATATGCAGGCAATACACTTATACACGTAAAATAAAATTAAAATGTTATTTTTTTAAAAAAGAATCTCATGAATTTATTAAATGTTAGCTCCCTAAGGCAGAGACTTCATCTAATTCACTCACTGCTTTATGCCCAGGGCCTAGGATGGTGTTTAATGAATCATTAAGTGCTTATTAAATGTTTGTTGAATAAATTAAATATAACTTAAATATTGGCTTATAGAAGTCTACACTGTATTACACATATATGTAATGAATACATAAGTATATACACATTTCTGTGGTTGCCTGATGAATATGCATTATGTGTTTGTACATAAGATATGCAGAGATCCAAAAGTGAATGTGCATGCATGTGCACACACACACACACACACACACACACACACACACACACCCCATTTGGGAAAATATCAAAGGGAGAAGCCCACAGCTTTCTCTGGAGTCAACTACATCCTTTGAGAATAGAATTCCAATAAAATAGAATTTGGATGGTGTCACAGATAAATTTGCCTTTCTAAAAGCTCCCAAATTAAAATTTGAGAGGCTTGAACATGAGGACAGGACGACAATGAATAGATATGAATTTGCTTTATTTGCACAGCACGAAAATCCTCTCCGTACCATTTCAGGGAGAGGAAGAAAAGCTGAAGAGAGGAAAAGAGAATCCGGAAGTATTGAGGCTTACCAGGCTGCCTCCTGCCCCACCCTGGGTTCCTGGGCTGTCCGGGAGCCTAGTGGACAATGTAATCCATTGTTCTGTCCCCAGAAGCCAGTGTAATTCAGCTTCTCCCTGAGTGCATGGGCTGGGGTGGGTGCCTGTGGATTCTTCAGTTCCACTGGCCCTGTTCTTCTGGGCCTCTGGCCAACCAAAGGGCGCAGGCTGCCTCTCTGTCCTACCCCTGACTACAGAAAAAAAAAAAAAAATCACTTCTGTCACACTGCTCCAGCATTTTAAAGCCCTGGGGGATTATTGCACATCCAAGGCACTCACAAATCTCAGCGCCTTGTTCTAAAGACTATGTTTAAGGGTAATAGAAACAGTTTGATCTTTAAAGAACCCTGGATGCATAATATCTATACATAGTTCTTGAATTTTTATCCTAAAAACAATTAGCCAAAAAGCCCTTTTTATATGATATTTGCAACTACGCTGACAGTAACAGCAATTAAACCCCGTCTGTTTGCTGAGAGAAGAGCCAACATTCCGTTTCTCCAGAAGCCTGTAAATGTACAAAACCGGAACTGGAACAGCCAGCCTGTAGAGGTAGTCTGGAGACCCTTCAAGGACAGACCCCAGCCCAGCTGTTCTGTCCAAACCCCAAGTACCCTTACGTCTCAACCACCCACCGCAACCCAAGAACTGTTTTAGTGTTTCCTGCTAAGGCCCGGCCAAGCCATGCACCTTCCCTGAGCAGCTTCCTTCTCTATCCGCCTCTTGCCCCATCCGTATTTCAAATCTCCCCACTCTCACATTTTTGACAGCTTCCTGGTCTACCCCATTTCCTGATTTCCTGTATCTGTGTCTCAGGAGGATCTTCTCCCTATTGTGGGATGGTCAGTTCCAGGCATCCTCCTTTGTGCTCCATGGACCCGGGGTCTCCTTAAGGACAAACTGCATCTAGCTGTGCGTGGTCATGTGGTGAACAAAAGAATACATGGGTGAATTGGTCGGTACCCAGCAGCTACAGTAATGGAAAATAACTAGAGGATTTGGGGTGTATGCAGTGAAAACTGGCAGTCAAGAGATGGGGTCTGGGGTGGGATTGGGGAGCCAAACTTCTATCTAGACTTACACTGCCATTCCGACCCCTGAACATTGGGGCTTTCTCAGCAGGCACGACCTGAACTCTCGTCTGCTTTTCTGATTCAGAAAATATTTCTAAGCTCTTAATTTTTATCTTTAAAAGACTTTCTTTATTCATTTGCTTTTATTTTATGTGTATGATTGTTTTGCCTTCATGAGGGTAAATGTTCCACATGAGTGCCTGGTACCCACAGAGGCCATAAGAGAATGTTGGTCCCCTGGAACTAGAGTTACAGACAGTTGATAGCCACTGTGTGGATGTTGGGAACCAGATACAGGTCTTCTGCAAAGCAGCTGGTGCTCTTAACTGCTGAGTCATTTCTCCAGCCCCACCTCCTTTTCATCATTCGACAAATAGATTTTGAGTGACTGCTCTGTACCCTCCTACCCTAGGCACTTTGAATCAAGCATCAGTGAAGAAAGCAAAATCCCTCTCTCATGGGAGATGAACACCCAACAACTTATTGTTGTAATCTGGGGCTGGAGAGATGACCCAGTAAGTAAGATTGCTTGCTGTCCTTACCTGAGTTGAAATCCTCAACACTCATGTAAAAAAAAAAAAAAAAAAATCAGGTATGGCCATGTGTTCCTAGAACTCTTAACACTGGGGGATGGACATGGGCAGATCCTGCTCACTGGTCAGACAGCATAGCTTCAGGTTCAGTGAGAGACCCTACCTCAAGGGAACAAGATGGTGAGTGATAGAGTAGGACATGCAGTGTCCTCTTCTGGCCTCTCCATGCTCGCATGGGCATGTACAACTGGACATACATATCTGTACGCATGCATACCCCCTCACACACACACACACATACACACACAAATGCACATACCTCAACTCCCAACATACAAAGTAATTAGCTGGGCCGTATTTCTACCTACTCAGGGGGCCGGGGCAGGAGGATCACAAGTTTGAGGCCTACTTAGCCTACAGAGTGAGTTCAAGGTCAGTGCGGGCAATTTAATGAGATTGTGTCTCAAATTTAAAAGTATATAAAGACAGCTGGGGATGTATCTCGGTGATAGAATGCTTATCTGGCACACAGAAGGCCTTGGGTCCAATAGCCAATTCTAAAATGCAAAAAAGCAATGCCAAGTATAGAGTCTGGTGGATCAGCATGCACTCGGGGGGCACAGACTGAGAAAGAGACATTGTAAGTAGAATGAGAGGATGGTTCATAGAAACCTGGGAGGTCCCTGGTCAACCAGTGCAAAGAACCTGCAGCAAGTACATTCCTGGGTGCCCGAGGTGGAGCTGGGAGGCTGTGGCTACAGGAGAAATACGCTCAGAGCAAAGATAGATCAGAGCATGAGACAGCAGGCACTCCTGGCCCAGGCTCTGCTATTCCTGTGGGTCCATCAGGAGGCACTGGGCATGTGTACAGAGGAGGGGTGTGTCCTACAAGGGTCTTAGCATGATTCTCCTGGCTGATTGGCACTTGGGGTAGCAGCACAAAGACGTCAAGAGCCCTGCAGTAGTCCAGGCAAGTGAGAAAAGAAGCTGCAGGTTGCATGCCAGTGTGAGCCACAAAGCATCTGCAGTTGGCACCTGGTCTCAAAACTGAGCTCAGCAAAGATGGAGTATTGTCTTGAGTTGGGAAGTTAGTCCATTGGGAACAAGAGAGAAAACCTATTTTGAGGAAGGAGAGTCACATCACCAAGTGCCTGACAAACCAGGAGTATGTTCTTTGGGGAGTCAGTGATGCCCAGCCGGGACCCCCTAGATACTAGTTTTTCTTTGGAGCACTGGGTCAGTTCCAGAGGGCCCAACATTCCTGGAGAAATTACCCCAAAACTGTGCTGTGGCCACCCCAGAGCTGCACAGGTGTCCAGTGGTTGAGGGATGGAGGAAGTCCCAGTCTTGATTACACAGGGTTCCCCCAAATACCAGCAGTATCAGAGACAGAGACTGGTATAAACTGGAAGCTGAGAGACCTTAGTTCTTGGTGATGTCACCTGTTCCCATCCCAACTAACTGCCCTGCACACCCCCAAAAATCTTGACTTTATTTGCAAAGTGAAGACGTTGAGTTCTCTGAATCCAGGGTAATTTCCACTCCTGAAAATCGCATAATTTCTCAACTTCTCCACTTCCTTGACTTGCCAGTAGCCTATTCTCCATCCTAATGACTTTAAAATCCACGTGACCTAGTCAGTGTGGGACTCTATCTCTCTGTTTCATTTTCTAGTTATATTATTCCAGATAATACTCCTTTTGCTTGCCAAGAGAAGGAGAAAAAAAATGACATTAATTAAAGATTTGGTCTGTGTCCTAATCAGAAATTTTGAAAATGAATGTATCATACTGTACGTTCCATAATGTAGTCGGCTTTTTTACTTAGCAATATATCATTAACATTTTCCCATGTCAACACATAATCTTCCGAACCATGTACTGCAGAAGTAGTTTACCATATGGGTATACTATAATTTACTCAGCCAATCCTTTACTGTTGGACATTAGGTTGTAGCTTTTCTCTTTCTCTCTCTCTCTCTCGCTCTCGCTCTCGCTCTTTCTCTGTCATGATATGTATATATATAATCGCCAAGGCTACAGTGAACAAAGTTGTGCATACACAACTCTTCATTCACCTCTGTGCTGTCTTTCTTAGGCTAGACCCTCAGTAGTCAAAGGTTTTATATGTACAAAGGCTTCTTGGTAAGTGTTACTAAAATGCCATTGAATTTCTGTTTTATTATGCATAAAAAAGTATGTGCAAAAGTGTATTGCCTGCATGTTTATAAGTGCACCATGCCATGCAATTCCCTCAGAGGTCAGAAGGAGGTGTTGGATTGTTAGCTACCACGTGGGTGCTGGGAATTGAACCTGGGGCCTCTTCAATAGTAGTCAGCGCTCTTAACCACCAAGCCATCTCTCCAGCACATTCACAGGATTGGAAGGAAACAAGCAAGGCTGTGGTCCAGCCCTTCCATTTTACACCTGGGTAAACTAAGGCCTGGTGGGGGTGGGACCAGGTATATGTCCTGGGCACTTCTCTCACAAGTACATGTGAGACTAGACACAGCTAGGAAGCAATGGACTCTGTTTGTGTCTCCCATTGCCCAGCCTGCCCACCTTGGTCCCCACTGCCATAATGTGTTTCTGGAACCTTCCTTCCCCCATGACTCTCACCTACTCACCTTTCATAGCCTTGTTCGCCTCTGAGAGTTACTGGACTATTAAGTCCTTCATCATTCTCCACTCAACCCCTCCCCCAATAACCTGCTGCTCCCTTAGTCCTCTCAATGCAAATATAGTGGTTCTTATTCCAGAGACATCTCTGGAATAGTTAGGTGGCATTTCCTACTACAAAGTCCTCTCCTTGAGTTGCCAGGGCTTTCCTTCCACCCCAGTAAACAGGTCCCCTCATTACCTTTCCCAGGTGCCTCCCACTGCCTGAGTGTCCCTATCTTGCTCTGGTTCTCCCAGCATCCCTTTCCCATTATGCTTCCCAACATGAGTGGATCTAATTCCAAAGACTTCAGCCAAACCTTCCTTACCTCTGCCCAGGACTCTGCAGACCTATGACTATGCACCATGCAAGGCCATTCACAGTATACCAGACAGAATATTAGTTCAGCACCTGTCTGACCAAGCACATATAACCCCATTCACTTGCCTAGAACATCCTTTAAGGTTGGATTTAAACATGTCATCTTCCAAAGTAGTCCTGGGACCTTCCCCTTTAGAAAGTCAGGAAATCAGGAACCTAGAAGCTGGCCTAGAAGCTTCCGAAGTGCACACAGTCGCCCAGCCTGGACCTCGGCAGAGCAGCATCTTTAGAAGTCATGACAGCTTATTTCTCTGACTCCCCAGCTAGGCTCAAGCACTTGTAGAACCTTATCTGTAATGTGCATTTGTGGACTCAAGAGCAAATACTACCCTGACCTTAAATCTCTTCCTTCTACTGTCACCAGCCAATCGGGAATCTGGACCAAGAGTCGTTTCTAACTGCAAGGAGAGAGCACCGAGACATGAGAATAAAACGTAGCTGTCAGAATGTTGGCACCCTCTTCTTGCATACATGCCGATTCCCAGGTCTGAAGAACACCCATCAGGGAAGGTCACGGGGAGATTTAAGGTCCACTGTGATTCTCGCCCTCTGCCTACTTCTCTAGCATAACGTCTTCACGGGAACCTGACCGTCACGCCTGAAACGGGCCCCCAGCTCTCAACTCTGTTCACTATATTCCATTTCGTTCTTCTAAAATGCCATGCTTTTTCTGCATGTAAATCCCACCACCCTCCAAGAGAGGCATTTGGGGTTGTTCTTAGAGGCTCCTATTCATGAAGACTTCGCCCTTAAACATCAGGATCCCAATCAAAGGGGACAGTCCTCTTCCTTTCATAGGACAGGGTACTACTGGCCATCGACACTTCCTCTCTGTTCCCTTTCCTGCAGCTTTGCATGAAGCTATGTCAGGAGCTTGTGTCTTATGAGTGGCCTTTGAAAACTTGATGGTTAGAAGCATTAAGGAGGAAGAGGGGGTGCCCTTCCTGCATCCCCAAGCTGCCTTGGTCACTTGGTAAAAAAAAAATTAAGAGATGGTTTTTCAATTTCAGAAATACGCTAGGGAAAACATGCACCCAAATACTGCAGAGCCCTCGGTGCCTCTTCCTGGTATCACTAATCCAGAACTCTCCCGAATAGAAGAAGTAGTGCTTCTCTAGTTGGGAAACAAAGAGATTTGATGAAGTTGGCAGGAGAGAAGGAAAGAAGACACGGTAGTTGGAAAAGTCAAATTCTTATCCAGAGTCACGTAGCTGAAAAGGAGCAGAGCTGAGACTTAAACCCAACTTCTCTTTTCTCCAGTGTCTGACTTTAGCTCCAGGCAGCCACAAAGCCCAGGAAACAGCTCCATGGTTGCCTATTGGTCCTCCCTTCTTCCTCCTCCTCTCTCCTCCCCCTTCCTCCTCCTCCTCCTCTGTTAGCACTCATTGACAACTTTCTCCACACCAGACTCCCGGGACCCTGCCTGCTGGTTACTACCCTCATTTTCAAGGAGGAAGCAAGCCCAGAGAAGTGCCCTGGCATTTCCAAGTCACACCAGTACCAAGTGGCAGAGTGGGTCCATCTGACTCAGTTGCACTACTGATCACCTTTCCTCCCCCTCCTTTCCTAAAGAACGTGATCAGGATCTATGGTCAGGTGGAACCATCCCATACCTCTACCTACCAGAGGTACGACCTTCTCAGAGAATATTGAAGTCTTGCATGACCTCAGCTGTGACCTGGGCTCTGGACAGGAAGGATGTACCAAGGAAGGCCTGGGCCAGATTTCCATAGGTGTCTCAGAGGGACAAGAAATTCCCAGTTCAGGTTCTTAAAGATTGGTATCCTTGGGGATCATTGAGAGTCAATGGCTCTTTGTTTTTCTTCAGTCAATCAGGGCATCACTGAATTTGGCCTTTGTTCCTACCCTCCTGTCATTTAAGGAAAATGCAAAAAAAAGCTCCCTGAGTGAAACAGACCTATCACGAGGCGAGGACCTGGGGTCTAAGTCAAAGTGTTGTTCTAGCCCACTATAGCTAGAGCAATCTGTAGACCTGGGGCAAGCTAGTCAAACTAAACAACCAAGGTGGGCACACCAGGGTTCTGAGGACTGGGCCTGGTCACAGACACATGCTCAAGGGTGCCTACAGGTGTCATGTAGACCCGCCTATGCCCACAGCACCCCCCCCAAATGTGGTAGAGTTCTGGGTGGAGCCAAGAACATCTCTGATCACCCTCTCCATGGCACCCGCCTTTCTCCGGGTGTCGTTGCTGTCGGGTTATATAACCCAGAATGAGGGGAGGCCTGGAGTTCTCCCCAAAGCAGCAGAGTGAATCAGTTTTTGCTTCCGTCATTTTCTCCACAGGAATCTGCTTTATGCAGATTGGATTTAGGGGTTTTTCCTGGATGCTTCTGTTTCATTTAACATGCAAGGGCTAATAACTTGTCACAATTCAATAAGGCGGTGGTTACAAACACCCAGGCGGCTGCTTATTTAAATGCAGGTTTGTTAATTAGCTTCTCTTAACAAGGCTTGCGCTAAATCAGGCTCCCGGCTGGCAGCACCCAAGCCTGGCACGGCTCCCAGGACAGGAGGTCGGGACGTTGGCAACAGGATCAGAATTCAAGATGAGGAGACCTGTCCTGGTCAGTCCTTTACCTCAGTTTCCTTAAAATCAAGGTGCTAGTGACAGAGTTTTTTAAGCAGCCATAAGAGAACTACAGTCTCTTCCTGCCTGTTCTAGTCCTTTCTCTGCCTGACCTCTGAGCCCATCCTCGTTCTAGTCCTTTCCCTGCCTCTGACCTCTGAGCCCATCCTCCCTCCTAAGGGTGTGGTTTGTGTTTAGTATTGTGACTCTTCTCCATTCCTGCTTCTTCCATTAAACCTTCCTGTGTGCCCTCAGCCCTCCTAGGCACTGTTCTCCACCTGATGACGATCACTGTGGATTCTGCTCTGGGGACAGGGTGCCAGGAATAGGGACAGAACAGAACTAACCAATATGGGGCACTGCTGTGTGCCAGAGGCTCTCTGCCACCCTTCGAACAGCCAAGAGCTGATGGCCTCATCTCATCCTGCTTCTACAAATGTGGACATTGATACCTGGGGAGGTTACATGGGGCCAGTCAGAGTCTAACTCCAAGGCCTGAGCTCTGTGTACTTCCAGAAAACTTGAAAATCAGCACATCTTATGTGCATTATTCATTTGTTGACCTGATGATCATCACACTGAAATCTTGCTGAGAACATGTGTCTACATGAATTATGTCTGAATTGTAGATTCTGGTTCTACTCAGAGCCTATAGGCCACTTACGGAGCATCTGACCACCAGCCACAGGAATGCTGCTGGGGACCCACAAGGACATCTAGAAGGCTGCTTCTGGGGACTTCTTGACTTTTGTGAGACCCAACAGGGCAACTCCAAGTACCCACATCCAGAGGGGGAGCCCAGCCAGGAGTCAGAAGCAAGCAGGAGCTAGCTGGCTGAGTGGAAATTCCAGCAGATGTGCCCCATAGACACCTACTAAAGCCACTGGATAGCCACACCCATGTTCCCTCTGAAGGAAAGCGATGGGAAAAACACAAAGAAAATGGCTTTGTGTGCTTGCTTATTCTCAGGAAAGGACTGAGAAACATCTAAATATATATATTTTTTTAAAAAAGAAACAAAAACAGGGTTTGTGTCCTAGGCTACCAAAACCTTCACCCCAGAGAATCAGAAGCCAGACTCCCATGCCTTCTCCCAAAGCTAGAGTCACCCTTCTTAGAGTAAAATCCAGATGTGCTCCTGCATGAAGCAGTTGTCTGCTCAGGACCTCCTAGCAGAGGCTAGACCTGAGATAGCTGACATCTGACACCTCCTGAGATTGTCACTGCCCACGAATCTTCCCCATGACCCTGGCAGATGCAAACACTTGGAATTCTGCAAGACTGGTTACTAGGTTACCACCGTGGATGATGCATGTGTAGCTTTCCTTCCCAGGCCATCCTAAAGCATGCTGCTTCTGAAGCAAGGCCAGCCTGTAGAGACCCTTCTACACAGTGAGAGGACCTCCCCTCCCCAGAGGCTCCATATAAGTGGTGGGTTTCTCCCCCGAGAAGCTCACATACAAACATATATAAAGGTGAATCATTTTCTAACTTACACCCAATTCACCAGCCTCTAACCTGTTCCTGAGTCCTAGATCAGGAATTACTGTACAAAGAAAGCATTCTCCTGACCTTTCCCCTCGTCAGTGTCCCTTTGAACCTGTGTGAGACTTTCCACATTGGTCCAAGGTCCCTGTATGAAAACTGCAGTTCTCTAATGGATGACTTGGGCAATTTCATATCACTGGAAGCAGAGGTCTGGATCTGATAGTGTTTAAGGACTTATTCAACAATTAACCCATGGTAGGTATTCTATAAATGTGTGTTGAATGAAGGAGCAAAGATTCTACTTGCTCTGTAACTCAGCATTACTCTATTTTTACAGCTTGCACAAGTGCCCTTAATTCCTAACATTTAGCCCACTGGTCAAGTGCCTTGTATCATTAAGATCAACATTATGGGGTTGGTGAGATGGCTCAGTGAGTGAAGGTGCTTACCAGTAAGCCTGACTACCTAAGTTTGATCTGTAGGACCTACATGCAGAGAACCAGCTCCTTGAAGTTGTCCTCTGACCTCCACAAGCACATGGTACTTCTGTGCACAGATGTACACACACACACACACACACACACACACACACACACACACACAAATAATAAATAAATAATAGACTGTAAGTTAAAAATCAACATTATTGAGCTGGAGGTAACTTGGGGTTAAGAGCACTTGCTGTTCTTCCAGAGGACTTGGGTTCAATTCCCAGCACCCACAAGGTATCTCTGTCGCCCTCTTCCAGGCTTCATGGGCACTGCACACATCTTAGTAAACACACTAGCAAATCGAAACACTTGTACAAATAAAAATAAAAATCATTTTTAAAAAAATCAACATTTTGGCCTTTCTAGGGAGTGAAAGAGGCACAGAAAGTCAGGCCTTCTGAATCTTCTGTCCACTGTTTCTTGAACCATAAGAAACCTCTCACCACCAGGGTACCCAAAGTCTAATTTTTCCCAAGCCACTGGGCACTGCTATGAAGGCCAGTCTCCCAGAGGCAGCACAGAAGAGGCACTACTCCACATCCTCTCCCCAGATACACAGTGAGAGTAAGGAGGGGAATCAAGTCCTCCAGGCCTTGTGCCTGAGTTATGGTGGCACCATGTCCTCTCCAGCCGTCCAGTTTCCTGGGCCTTGTCAAGGTAGACCCAGCCCTGCCACTTCTCAAAGATTCTCGGCCTGCTTCCTCTCCCCAGGAGAAGGACCGGAACCAGCCATGTCCAAAGGCCCATATGGGCCTCTCCAGATATGGGTTGGGGGCTGTGAACCTAAGCCAAGAGAGTCCAGAACAAGGACCTAGGCCAAGCACAGGCTCTGGTCTCCCCAGATGTCTCTGGTAGGCTGGGCCACCTGACATCGCCAACTGAGGCAGGAGTGGCTGTGTGGGAGGCCTGGGTACAGGGGGAGGGAACTCCTACCCCCGCCCAGGCCTTGGAGCATTTGAAAGGCAAATGTGCTGGGTTGCCTAGGGAACGGGAGAAAAGGGACTTCCCTAGCACCGGTGACTAGTAAGGGATGGAGACAGGGAGCTGTGATGCTGAGAAAATTGTTTCCAAAAAAAAAGTAAAAAGCAGTGACTAAGCAGGCTCAGTTATGTAAAGCGATCCCTGAGGAAGTGTGGGGGAAAGCCTGGGACCCACCCCCGGTCCCTCCTCCCCACTCTGAGCCCAGTGCCTGGGAGTTTCCACCAGCCTGGGCCCCTCCTATTCTCCCGGAACTCCCAACTCCTCCACAGGACTGACAGGAGGGCCGCCCACCTGCCCTCTTTCACTGCCAAGGACAACCCAACATGGTGGGCAGGATAAGGAACAGAGAAGAGGATGTCATGCCCTATCCCCAAAACGAGTCCCTGTGATGGTTCTGGGATCTCTGAAGGAACCCAAAGTCAGCCCAACAGGAGACTGAGGGTCATTCAGCGTCTCGGAACCGAGGGCTGTCCATCCACTCAGAAGACGGAAGTCCAGACTTGAACTCCAACACTGTTGCTTACTAAGTCTGAAGCCTTGGCGAAGTTCTCGAACTTTGAGCTGGTTGGTTCTTTAGGTGGAGATGAAGGTGGGCACCTACTGCATAAGGGTGTTAGAGTCATTCACTAAGGTGCCTTGTGTGCAGGGTGATTCGTGGGAGGTGCTCGGTCTGTGTTAGTTCCCTTACTGTGTAGCTAGAAGGAACCCTAGGGTCCTGTCGATCATTTCAACAAAGGAAAAAAAAATCACAGGGAATGTGAGTCTCACTTAAAACCTGAAGTGAGTACCCAACACACAGTGTCCTCCAGCCATGTTTCTCCAGCTGATGAAGGTCCCAAACCCAACCACCTGGTCCACCCAGTAGACATGTGGAAGGGTGGACCTGTGGTTTACAGCCCATGACTCTCTTCCCGGGCACATGCTTCATTTCTCAAAAGGATCCTCTCAAGAGTAAACCAGGAAAACCGTGGAACCTCAAAAGGCTGATGAGATGTCATAGGCCCCAAACCCCTCACCTAGAGAACATGAAGGATCACAAATGCCTCAGTTTCCCCCATTCCTCCTGCTTACAAAGGCAGGCTTCTCTGGACAAATGGATTTCAAGGCATGAGTTATCCTGGCCCTCACAAAGCTGTGGGAAAGACCTGAAAAATAAGGGCTCTGTCCCTAGTAAGCCTGGCCTCAGAGAAAGAGACTAACCATGTCCCACCTCGAAGTGAAGAAGGCAGCAGGAGTCCATCCTCGAAACAGTACCCAGCACTCCTCTCTCTTAAGCGCACATCTCATATGACTCCCCTGTAGGATCCTTTAAGCCCTGTACTCCCCGGGAAAGAAAAACAGCTAACTGCCTTCCATATGCGCATAGTCAGAAGCCAAGCATAAGAAGGAAAGCATCACTTAAGCTCAGAGGCCTACCACTTCCCATTTTCCCAGAGGTTCAAGTCCGTGGGAGAGCCTTCTGATGCTTTTGAAAGTTCTGTTCCCTGCACTTCTTTTGGGCTTTTAAAAACAGGGTGCCCTGGGATGAATGACAGATTTGGGCTGCTCCTAACTGGTCCAAGCTCCCAGCAGAGGCCAAGGGAGAAGGGTGGAAACGGCTCTGCAGAGGTCTTGGCCCACCTGCTCTCCTTCCCACTCTGGATTCTCTAAGGCCAGATCCCCTTCCACTCTGCTCCAGATAAGGGCTCAAATTCAGCCCCTCCCAGGCCCAGCAAGCCAATTTGGTTTTCCTCTGCGATCCTCAGTATCTCGTGCATTTGCTATTGAACTTGAATGTTGGACTGAATATCTTTTCTTAGAGATTTAGCTGTCCTGACCCTTCCTGATGTGAAGCCCAGAGCTGAGGATGCAGCATAATTCGTCAATAGATATTGAAGTCAAATGGATGATTATGTCTATTGGAGACACTGCCCGAATTCCCAAGAACTCTGTCAATGGGCAGATCCACTGGGGACCCACCCCACCTATCTCCCTGAGCATCTGGTCCCCCCATAGAATGGAGGCAGGAGGCACTGTGACCTTCGACTCAGCTCCTCTTCTGAGACTCCCCCCTCCCTCCAGCTCTTACTAGGGCCTCTGTGACACCATGAAACCCACTGGTCTTAGAGAGGCAGTCACCTGTTTGTCCCCCCTAATCACCTCCTCGCTAGGCAACCTCTAACATGTAACTTATTTCTCTGTACCTCAGATTCTTTTTTGGTAAACTGAGGCAATCATCAGTTACTCTGAGGTTGTGGGGAGAATGAGTGTCTGGTATAAGCATCTTCAGAAAGCAGGACCCCTATGGGGTGGTGGGGTCTTTCTGTGAGGACTGTGGGTCCGTCCCCTTGGCTCTGCTTTCCTGGGATTTCAATCTCTTCTTTGGCTACCACCACCCGACAGTTTGCCCACAGGCAGCTGACTGGGTGAGGAAACCCCTGCCCCTGACTCCCCCATCTCTCCCACCAATCTTCCCACACCTCCTCCCAGAGGCCCATAATTGGTGTTGTGAGGATTAGTCACTGCACCAGCACACCAGCACAAGCAGCCTCCCCCACAGCCAAGGCCCCCCACACAGGCAGACTAGCTGAATGTTTAATTGGAGTTCCTCACACCTCAGAGGACAGCCTGCAAGGAAATGACCGAGGGCAGACTGCGACTCTGGAGGGCTGATAAGGCTGGCTGAGGCCTTTGCCTTCCCTGAAATGTCCCCTCCAGAGGGTCCCAGCAGAGTGAGGCCTGGAAATGGCCTAGGTGCCCAGCATTCAGCCAAGTAAGATTTCTAGAACTTCCTTTCTTCCCAAGGGCAAACTGGAAAGATTTTCACTGAGACATGTACATCTCAGTAAGAAGGGTGGCCCAGGCCATCAATAGACTCTTCTCCCTCTCTTGGGACCCTCAAAGGAGAAGGAACAGCTACTGAGGTCTTCAGGAGGTCAAGACCTGTCCAAGGTCACCATGAGTCACCTCCTAGACTCATGCTCACAGCTACCATAGGGAAACACCTTAGAGGCAGCAAGATCCAGTCTCAAGTGGTAAATCATTGATTTGGCTGCTGGAGACAACTAGGGATGATAGTTCCGGAAGAAGTGAGGTCACTTGTCACTCTCTGTGCCAAGCCCAAGCAGAGCTGAGTGAGACAGACACTTGCTACAGAGCTCAGATAAGCCTAGAAGAGATGGGGGAGGCATGGACGGGTACCCAGCTCCCAGGAGGCAGCACCCTACCCCAGTTCCAGAGGCAACTAGGGAAAAGAAACACTAGTAGCCACTGCCGTGGGGGATCTGCTGACTCAGTGGGTGTCAATCTGTTGGGGACTGACCCACACCAAGTTAGAAGGGGTGGTAATCAAAGAACAGAGACAGTCCTGGGAGAGGAATGTAGGACATGAAGGAGCCAGGCTGTAGCATCCCACTGAGGGCCAGGGAAGCCAGAAAGCGAGAAGCAAGCTTTTCCCACTCACCACGCAGCTTCCCAGCCTTGCATGTCTAATTGGAGTCTCTCTGCCTCCTACAAGGTTATCCCTAGCGCCAGGAAAATACCTGATGGTCGCGTTCTCTCCTCCTGCTCAAGGAGGGAGCTGGGGGCTCGGAGCAGCTCTGCCATCAGTATTTCCCTGTGTCCCAGCCACCCCCGGCTCTGGGGTGACAGGCGTGCTGCTGCAGAATTGAAAAAAGAGTCTGGGAATAACATGGCTGCGGAGGGCGGGAGCCAGACGCTGAGCTTCCAAGCTGGCTTATGGCTGTTCCAGGGAGACCCTGTCAAATATAGCCCCACCAGATATCTGCTCATCTCTTTCAGCCCCCTGGAGCGCTGGGGCTGTACTCCCAGCTTCCTCTCTGCCCTCCCTGCCTGGAATCTGTTTCAGGGAGTCCTCATAGCCTAGAAGGACCCTGCCTACCATCTGATCCTCCTCAATCCAGCACACGTCCCATCTGTGTCTTATGGTTCTCTCCTTCCATGCACAACCGCAACTGTGTTTCCCAATAGAGTTCAGCAGCCACACACTCACCTGTTTCCCAGCCTTCCTCACTAAAAGACTCTCCCTCGAGAGGGCTCCCTTAGGGGCAGGATCGCATTCTGCACCTCCCTCTCCTGTTACCCTTGAGGCTGGATTCGGGAAAACCCTTCAGCTTTAGCAATGTTTGTTCATGTGTTCTAGTCCTGAAGTCCAGGCTTCTATCCAGAGGACCAGGAGCAGGACGCTACGATTTGAATATAGACTCTCCCATCATAGACTCCTGCTTGGATAGTTGCTTGGGGAGACTGTGGAACTTTAGGGGTGGGATATATGGCGGGCAGAGATTGTCCCTGGGTGTAGACATTTTGAGAGTTATAGCCGGCTAGAGTTCTGTGCTTCCTGATCCACCAAGATGTGAAAAGTCACTTGCTACCCTAGCCGCTTTCCTTGGCATGATGGACTGTCCCCTCTGAACTATAGGTCAAAATAAATCCTTCCTTCCTTAAAGCAAGGGCAGCACTATGTAGCTTGTGTCCAGGGCAAGACGAACGAACAGAGTTGTGTCCCCCTCTAAGAAATGCTTTTCTCTAATCAGTGAAAGGGAGTGCTGCTGTCATCAGCGGAATGTCATCAGATGTCACAGGTGCACAAAGAAGGACAGTAGGAAGTGGTGCAACATTGTCTCTCCACCTCACAGTCCACACAGAGTCCCTCACATCCACTGAAGAAGATTCCAGTCAAGTTCCAAGAGACCTTGTTCTGTGTGAACAGAGACAGCCCAGGGTTGTCTCTCCAGCGATTCCAGGTGGCTGGGTGGGCCAGCTAGAGCAGGCCCAAACATCTTCCACAAACAGCTGATCGAAGGAGGGGTTGCCTCTCTCCTTAAAAATAGCTTACATATGACCTGGTGTTACCAGTTTAATATTCTCACGGTGAGCATACCTGTCTTTCTCTTTTTCTCAGCCTCTGGTTCCTCGGCTCCTTGCTTCCACTCTAGCCCCTTCCTCTAAGGCACTGTCTCTCTCCCATTTTTCTATCAAAAGAGGGGGAGCAGGGATGAGAAAAAAAGCCCACCGACGTTCTCCCTCCGTGACTGCCCAACTACCCTGCTTCTCAGGGAGTCAAGTGATTACGTTTTCATCAGTTGGGAAACAAACAGTAGACTGAAGGTAGGAAGGAAGCAGATGGGGAGAGAGACAGCCCACAGAAAAGACGGGCAAGACGGAGGGGTAGGTGGGGTCCAAGAGGGTGTCTGGATGAAGGACCAGTAGTTTGAAAGCTAAGACTAGGGAAGATGGTGGCCAGATGGGCCACCAACACCCACGGCCATTCTCGCCAGCAATCAAACGGTCTCACCCGTGGGCACCTAGGAGCCCTCCCCAAAACTACGTGATCTTACTGTCAAAAGATGAGATCCGCTTGCAGCAGTGTGGTAGTCTAGAGAATATTTGTGTTTTGTGAACATCCCATCTATGAGTAAAAAGAGAAATGACAAAAGGGCAACAGATTCAAAACAGCTTTTGGAGGCCTGTGGAACCCAGAGTGCCTGGGCATGATCCTTCCACCCAACACAGTGAGTCCCAGGCCCAGGAGAGTGGGATTCTGCGGAGAAACCACTGCTCCTAACTGAGGCTCCTCATGTGCTTCTTTGGGGTACAGAAGTAGTAAGAGGCAGGTTCCTTTGCAGCCCTAGGCACAGACTCCCCCATGTGTATCAGAGACCCTTGAGTCCCAGGGATAAGCCCAGACCCCCCTGGCCATCCCCAGTGGGGACAGATGCCTCAAAGGAGCTCACTTGCAGCATCTCCAGCACGGGAAACCCCCCCAAAGAGCCAAGGAGTCGGGCAATCCTTCCTGCCCACTCAGAGATTCCGGAAGCCCTTCCAGCCGGGAACCCGCCTCCCCAACCTCTCTCTTGCTTCCTCTGTCTGTCTCCTCGAGACTCCTGCGAGTGCACAGGAGGGCTGAGGGAAGCCCCGTGTGCCTGTGATGAACGGAGCTAATTTCTGGTTTGCTGGTATGCCGCAGAGACGCTGCCTCCGTCCCCCTCCCTCCAGCAAACCCTCTCCCACACACAGACAAATAGGCTGCATATTTAATTGGAATTCCTCACACCTACAGGGTAAAGCCTTGTCAGTAGAAATAGAGCCCACAGCCAGCTGGCTTCCCCCATTCCACCCACCTTGTCTCTTAAAAAGAAATCCCCCCCCCCCATACGTGAACACCACCCACAGTCCCTCCCAGCATGATTGTAAAGGAGGGATTGGTTGCCAGTGCTGCTCCTTGCCTGGGCTGCTACAGCGGGGCCCACCCAGCAGAGACCACCCAGGGGCTTTTCCCAACAGACAGACCCGGACGGCATTCTCGTTGCCCATCTCAGGACCCCCTTTGCCAAAGCTCTTAAAGCTCCAGAGTCCCTGAGAGATACTTCTCGGATATGCAGGCCACTTGGTATATGAGACCAGGTGGATGGATGAAGAAAAGAGAGAAGTGGAGAGCCCCCAAAACTGGGAAATTTCCCACGAAGAGCCCTTGGAGCCCATTGCAGGTGGAAACTGAGCCTGAGGAGGTGAAGGAAAATATATTGCACGCAAGGCTAAATTGATTAAAGCTGGGCTGAACCTGGGTCACCACCCTAAGCATGTTGCTCTGCCCCTTGGCCTGTAGCATCTCCCCAAATGCAGGAAGGACGTGGCACACAGGACCAATGGGAGGAGGGTGCACACTCCTGGAGGAAAACAGGAAAAAGATGGGAGGGCTCAGAAGGACAAGGGACCCCTGGGATTCCTATGGAGGAAAGTCTGCATGGTGTGTTTCTCATGTGACAACAAGGAAGGACTTGGGGCTGAGGGACAAAACAGGGCATCAAAATATAAAGATGGCAGACCTGGGACAGGCTGAGCTCCTTAGGACAATCTCAGAGGAGACCCAGCCCAGAAACAGCTGAACATTCTGGTAGGGACAGATGGACCAGAGATGCTCCCTGCCAGCAGCTCCAGAATGGGAACCCCACCACCAACTAGAAAAACTTATGTGACCTCAATGTTCAGGTCAACGACTTCATCCGGGCTTGCAGCAGCCTCAGCGCCGCATTCCTGTCTTGCCATCTTGTCCCCGTGGGCCTCTTTCTTCCCTCTCTGGCTCAGACTGAGCCTGGCACAAGACTGCGCCAAACGGTGTGTGTCAGCGAGTAGACAGCTGCCTGGGTGGGGGTGGGGGGGTTCTGAAGATCTCTGTGACATCCTCATGCTCCCCCACAAAATATCATCTCAGTTTGCCTGAAAGTTCACCATTAGTGACTCATTTCTTTGGGTTAAACATAGCCCTCCCTTCTTCAATGCAGCTGCTTCAGGAAAGGAACTCATTGAGATCTTAGCATCCCAGTGTGAATGGGGAGATCCAGGATACCCAGAAGGCGGCCCAGAGGAAGAGAGGAAGTGGAAGAAGAGGAGAGAGTGCGCAGGAAGAAAAGTTATAGAAAGAGAAGAGGAGGTGGGTCCAGCTCCAGCCGTGGCTGCTCTGCAACCAGTAAAGAACCCCGCCTTTTCTGAGGCAGCAGGCTGGGCTTCACAAGCACTCTGTTTCATGTCCATGCCCATCTGATCCTCGTGGGGGGAGGGGAGGCTTGTGTGCCTGTTTTACAGATGAAGAAACTGAGGTATGGAGGTTGGAGAGCTCGTCGTCTAGCCTAGGAGCTGGAAAGCCAGGACCCCACCATACCTGCCTCTGCAGAGCCATCCGGTCACTCTCAGGGAGCATCCTTCCCCTATTTCTCCCCAAATCAGACTCTGGCCAGAGAGGAAAAGTTCCCTGGTAGAACTAGAGAGACAGGAAAGAAAGAGTGTGAATGTGTGTAGGAAGGGCACAGCAGGTGAAGGAGGTGAGGCTCAAGTTCATGTCCTAAAACCCTTGACTGAGACTCGGCCAGGAGGTGTAGATGCAAAGATCATCACTGGCTGGTAGAAGTCTGACAGGAGCACGAGGACCACACTTCTTCATCCTCCCACGCCCTCATCTTTCAGGAGTCTGGTTTAGTGGGTCTTTGCTTACTAGCAGAAGCGGGTAAGCTCAAGCTTCCACTATCCTGGCACCCTCTACCCGTCCCCTCCCGCCTCTTCTGCCTGCCTTTTCTTCCCTCCAGCCACAGCCCTGCAGGAAGTGGCCTGTCGGCCATTTTGAAATGCTCTGCTCCTCTCCCTCTTAACGAGCCAGGTTAAATATGCTGTAATCAGAGTAATCATACACCTGGGCTGGTTCTCGAGAGAACTGCCTTTTGTACTGCGATAGGACATTAATAGCAATTATTCTGCTTTGTAATTGGAGCTTTAAATACTAATTCAAACAGCCAGAGGAAAACCAATTAGTGCTAATTTATCTCTATGTGTTTTCCAGAGCTGGTGTCTGTCACACTGTGAAGAAATAGGTTGGTAATTAGTACAGTTGGGTGGTAGATAGAAGTAATTATCAGATTCTTTCATTTTTCTTTGGGGGAAAAATGGGTAGGGGGCAGGGAAGGCCAAGAGAGGTTCTGTGAGTCTTTGTTCCCTGGAAGTTTGCTGGGAGGGCCTGCGGGTGCTGGCATTGAGATCCCAGCCCTGAGCATCGGCAGCCAGTGAGGTATTCCTGTGAGACAGGTGGGTTCAGGTGGAGCAACCTTGAAGGCCTTCACAAGAACTTTCAGCCTAATGGGCCTGTCAGCAACCATCAGTTCTGTTATAGCAAGAAGTCTTTTCCTGCCTGTCTTGACAGAAGGGCTTGGGATCCCCACAGCTGACCATATATAGGGTCAAATGGACAGTAGGACCTGGGTCCCAAGTCAGCCTCTCGGCCCCTAGAAGTGTAGCCTGGACAGAGTTGCTGAATCTCTTTGATTGCCGATTTCCTCACATGTAAAATAAAAAATATAACACTGTAATGTTTAGAGTTAACTTAAATAGGCCTTTGGGCATACTTGTGGGGAGTTATCTGGATTGTGTCCATTGGGACAGGAAGACCCGCCCATTGTGGGTGGCACCACTCCCTGGCTGGATCCTAGACTGTAGTAAGTAGAGAAAGTGAGTTAAGTAGCAGTGAGTATGCATTCTTTTTCCTGTGAATGGATATGGCCAGCTGCTCCTTCCACCCAAGCTGCCCCTGACTTCTCCCCACCATGATGAACTGTGTCTTGAACTGTGAGCTAAAGTAAACCCTTTCTGCCTTAAGTTGTTTTGGTCAGGGCATTTTATCAGCACAATGGGAAGAGAAAGTATGACAAATACCTTCCTCTCAAAGTTATTATAAGGTCTGATTTAAATAGAAGCCAGAATATTATAGGTATTATACCCAAGAGTAATGCATATGCATTACTGTATGCTTGCAGTTTGCCCCAGACTTCCAGATGCCTTTGTATGTGTGATCTCTGATGATCCAAAGCTACCAGTTGACTGTTCATGTCAGTGACTTCTCTGTTCCCTGTGAAGCCCTCTCTCTAGCTACACGGCCTTAGGGAAGCTGCTTAATTACACTTAGCCTCAGATTCTTCATCTGTACAGTGGGGCAACAATAATCCCTTCCTTGAGGACTCACTGTGCGGATTATATGAGGCAGTGATCATAAAGCTCTTGGCCCAGTGTCAAGCATGCAGTAGGAGCTCCATCAAAGTTATTTGTCATTATCGCTGTCGTTATATTATTTCACTGCATACGGTTTTATTGGAGTCTATGTAAATCCTCCGTTGAAGGAGGTAGATAGAGTATTATAAGTGTATTTTATGAACTAATCCACATACATTTTATCAAAAGCCTGATATACCCTAGGGACTGCAGGAGCCAGCCCCCACCGCTCAGAAACATGAGACTAGCACACCCTGAACAAAGGAAGATGGGATGCTAATGGCATTTCCCAGAGCTCCACAGTCTGCAAAATGCTTTCACATGGATGTACCTTCTCCAAGTGAGTGGGCTGAGAATTGCTTTAATCCCCATTTCACAGGTGGGAAAATGAGGGTTAGAGAATTTAAGTGACTTGCTCAAGAACACACTGGAAGCCAAATCCAGGTACTGCAAAGTCTGCAGACGCGATTCATGCACCCTGGTTGAGTGGATGAATAAATAGATGTGTTTTCCACTAAACTGGGTACACTGAACCGCTAAGGTGTACATCGTCCTTCTGTATGAGCAGAGGGGTTGATCAAGGAGAGACAGAAATAGGCCAGAAAGGGCCAGAACTCTTCAAAGGGCAAAAAGGTTGGTGGAGAGTTGGATAGCTTCCCTGGATCTACCAGGACAAGGTCTTTTACAGTGTTGGGTTCCAGTCACAATTTAATGAGGATTCAACTTGTACTTTAAATTTTAGGTTGATGGGAATGTGGTCAGCATTCAGTAGAAACCATACATGGACTTGGTAGAAATTTTTGTTTGGTGACTAGAGATTGGCTCAGTGCTTAAGAGCACGGGCTACTCTTGCAGAGGACCCAGGTTCGATTCCCAGCACCCACATGGTGACTAACAACCATCTGTAACTTCAGTTCCAGGGAAATGCAGTGCCTTCTGACCTATATGGGCCTTGCACGACATGGGTGTACCTACCTCCCTGCAAGCAATACACTCATACACGTAAAATTAAAAGTAATAAATAAAAAAAATTTTTTAAAGAAATTCTTGTTTTGTTTTGAGATGGTGGTCTTCCTGTGCAGTTCAGATTGGCCTGGAACTCACTACATAGCCAAGACTGGCCTTAAGCTCCTGGCGATCTTCCTACTTCCTCCCTCCTCTCGTATGCTGGGATTCCAGATTCCAGGTTTATACCACCACACCTACTCATACTTATAATTTTGAGTTTTGTTCTTCTCCTGGGTTAGTAACATACACACTACAAAATCTGTGATGCTGGAGCCACATCTTCCAAACAGTCCCATAGATACAGGAGAGATCACCAATACTTTATAGTGGGATGTGCTGTTAAACTGTGGTTGGGTAGATAAAACACGTCTATGACTGATAATAGCTACCATTTGTGATGAGTTTGTCCACATGTAATCCTGTCAAAAAGGAGAAGCGCCAATACTAAGCAATCCTGAGAAGTTGTGAGGTTGCTGTACTAATACGGAGGGAGATCTGGCAGGCTCAGGCCCTTATCGCAGACCTCACTCACCCACAGACACACTTAGGGAACCTACCGGGACTCTACAGGCATCTGAGGGCTGACCCTAGGCCATAAACATGGGTATAAGAATAAGGAGAGGAGGAACTAGAGAGGGTAGTGCTGCTGCAGAAGCCTGGAGACAGAAGGAACACACGTTTTTGAGAAGCAACGAACAGCCCAGCCCAAGCAGAGACAGTCAGTGCTGGGAAGTCAGGGGCTCCATTTGGTAAGTTATGCTTTACCAACCACATAGCAGAGAAGATCTGAACAGGGCCTCCTCCTACAGGTGTTCACTGTACCCACAAGGAAGCCTGTTCTCTGCCTGCTAAGTCACTTACCCATCTGAGTGCCTTAGTATATTGTCTACTGCTATAACAAAATACCTGGCAAGTAATCTATAGACAAGAAAGGTTTAGGACTGGGAGCTAGCTTAGTCAGTAAAGTGCATGCCACCAAACTTAAGGACATGAATTCAATCGCAGAAAACGTGTTTTTAAAACAAACAGCTACATGCCCCAATATACACTTGTAATCTCAATACAAGAGACAAGGGCTTAGTGGTCAGCCAGCCAGCCTACCCTATTTGGTGAGTCCTAGGTCCAGTAAACAACCACAGCTCAGGGGCTGAAGAGATGGCTCAGTGATTAAGAGCACTGGCTGTTCTTGCAGAACACCCAAGTTCAAATCCCAGCACCCACATGGTGGCTAACAACCATCTGTAACTCCAGTTCTAGGCTATGGAGGCTGGGTGGTCCAGGGGCGTTCAGCACATGGTAAGAAACAGAGCAGGGATGCAAACCCAAGTCTCCCTTCACCTTCGTATCGTCATTAATGCCATCTTGCCCATGGCTTCATCTAACCCTAATCATCTCTCATGGGAAGCTACCTCCAAATACATCAGCATATTCACGTAAAGATCAAGGGTTTTTGAGGGGGTGGTTGTGTTTTTGTTTGGTTTGTTTGTTTTGGTTGGGTTTTTTAAGTTTTTAATTTGTTCATGCATATGAGTGCTTTGTCTGCACATACATGTACAATAAGTACACCAATGTTGTGCATTGCCCACAGAGGCCGGAAGAAGGTGTCAGATCCCTTGGAACTGGGCTTTTGGATGGTTGTTAGCTGCGACGTGGGTGCTGGGAACAAAACTCCCAGGTCCTCTGGAAGAGCAGCCAGTGCTCTTAACTGCTGAGCCATCTCTCCAGCCTCAGGACTAAGTTCTCAATACATGATCCTTAGGGGATGCATTCGAACACATTGCATGAGCTTCCTCCACCCTGAAGAAGGCACGTCTTCTGATTCCTGCAAAGGCACTGGCCATACCGAGCCGTGGACTTCTTCCCAGGGTGAGGTACCTGCTTCCCATGGCTTCTCAGCTGCCCTGAATTTGGCATGTTGGAAATGGAAGTACTGAAGACAGTGTTTGAGGAGGTCGGACTGACCAAAGCAGAATGGGATGGGAGGAGTGAGAGGAGAGAGCTTGAGACCCGGGACAGAGGGTGAGGGCAGGAATGGCGAGCAGTGGGTGAAGGGGCACACACAAGCAGGGAGGAGAGGCTCGGCAGGTAGCCGAACAATGGGAGAGTTAGCTGTGGTGGGAGGGACTGTGGGTAATTTTTTCCTCTTTGGTTTTGGGTGCTGTATTTTCTAAATATTCTACACTGAACATATTTCCCTTTTATACAAAGAAAAACAATGAAATTTGTTTTTAAGAAAGGAAGGGACATATGCTAGAGACATTTTGAAGGAAGAACTGACAGAATTTGATATGCGACTAGATAAAGACAATAAAGGAGATAGATGAATCAAAAATAACTCCCAGGTTTTGAGACTGGGTGCTAGGGAGAATGACAGAACGCAGGCAGGAGGTGGGGGGTGGGAGGCTCTGTGACAGGGAGAAGATAGGCTTAATGTCAAAGTATGATGTTCCAGCTACTGGAGAGACCATGGGAGGCATTCATGTTCATGTGGCCCAGAGGAGCAGCTTTCAGAGAGGAGGTCCAGGGTGCCCATGTGGAGACTCTGTCAACTCACCAGGCTTGGGAGCAGCCTCAGGCCAAAGACAGAACTCCGAACATCCTTACGCAAGGCACAGATGTAAAAAACAATGGCGCATAAGGATGTCTCCGAGATAAGTCCCAGAGTAAATCCCTGAGGACCGGACCAATTTCCCAGCCTGGGTGATTAGCATGAAGAAGTAAGGCTGGGCCTGCAGGGATGGTGGTTGAGGATGGTTTAATGGTGCAGCAGGAAAATGAAACTAGGGGGTCAAAACATGCTGGCAGGAGGCCCCAAGGATCCCCATGCCACTGCATTTGGTGAGGGAAGAATGGTAAGTGACGGAGCTCGAGAGATGGCTCAGTGGTTGAGAGCACTAGCTGCTCTTGCAGAGGACCCATTCTAACAACCATCTGTCACTCCAGTTCCAGGGAATCTGACACCCTTTCTGACCTCCGTGGACCATGGCACCACATAAGTGCACGTACCTATATGCAAGCAATACACTTGTACACATAAAGTAAAAATAGTCAATAAAGTCTCACGGAGAAGGATCTATCTGCCTGAGTCTTAGTGACCAGCCCATGTTCCCTCTCTTGTCCATAACAATACCCAGGCCAAGAAATCCATTCTCCCTGTCTCTGGACTCCACTGTGCTCTGCAGAGACTTTGGACCTGGTAAAGCCTCAGAGACCACCCATCCTATGCCTCACAGTGAGGTGGATGGGCTGCTCCCAGTGCCCTGTAGAACCATCTGCCTTGTGGCTGCTGGTGGCATGGCCAAGGGCGGGTCTCCTGACGCTGTGAGGGGCCTACTGCATCCCGCTAGGACCTCCAATAAGCCAAGCAGCCAGCTGCCCCTACTTCCCACCCCGTCCTGCTCTAATTCTTCTCCCTCAGCTCTGTCACCTGCCCTCAGGCCTGCCTCTTCAGCAGTAGCCTCAGAAGACTGTATTGACCAGCTTTGGCCCCACCCAGGGATGAGTCACTGTTTCCTTGGCAACTGAAGGGGTAGATTGAAAAGTAACACATAAAGCAAATAAAATGAACTCCAAATGTGTGGCCTAGGGACAGCCACCTCAGCATCCTGGGGCCTCAGATTTCAAGGGGGTTATCTGCATCACCTCTTTCACTAGGTCTGCTCTATGAGTAGTACCCCAGTCCCAGGCAAAGAACACTTCCCAACACACTGTGGCCTCGCACATGCTCCTGCTGTGCTTCAGAGCTGTGTAACCAGAAATGAGCTCTCTGATTAGGGTCCCATCTGTACAAGTGCTAGTGCTAATGAGGCTGAGACCTCAGCCCCCAAAAGTCAGTCATCTCCCAGGGGGTAGATAGCTCAGAGTAGCCGCAGAGCCACTGAGTGGAACGTGCAGATGCGCTGTAACAGAGCCCATGGGCAGACGAACTCTGCAGGGGAAGCAGGATCCGCTTGGGGACCCCAGGGTGCCTGAGTTCATGTCATTATCTCACGGTCCCCTTCAAAGACCTCAGAGCATTGAGGGAACCCCAGCAGGTGCTGAGGAAAGCCCCTTCTAGGTGCATGACTAGGAAGTATACAGACATCTTCCTGTCAACTTACAAAAACATATGACACGGATGTAGATCTTAACTGAACACCTTCATGGTGTGTTAGCCACGGAACCATCACCATGCTCAAACCATAGGCTATCTTTAATCTCCCAAGAGACCCCCACATGGCTCCTCCTCAACCACTTCCTCCGCTTGGGGGGACATACTCGAGCTGCTGTCACCACTAGAGGGGCATGCTCTTGAGCACCACTTGATTGGCATCATGTGGAAGGTGCTGTTTTGTGTCGCTTGTGGAGATGCAGAAAGCAGTTACTCACTCCTCGTCTCTGTGCCTTGCACCTAGTGTGTCTCAATTTCTCAGAAGACTTTGGTGTCTGGGCTTGTCTGTCTCCCAGGCAAGGGCTTGTAATCATGACCTCCTGGACATCCATGATCCTGTGACCAAATATATCCCAATGGAGCCAGGCCCAATTCCCGGGCGTTCCCTCCTCCTCTTCACATGGGAATGACAGAAGGTCTGATAACATGACTGGGATAACCTTGAATTCCCTATAATTTATACAAAAGAAAAAAATAGGGGGGAATTATTCGAAAACTGCAACACTTTATTATTAGTAACGTATTTGTCTGTGATACATCTCACTGCTGGTCCCACACCAGCGTGTCACAGCTTTGAGGCTGAGAACTGCTAGTCTAAGTGGTGTGATTTCAGAAGTAAAGGAAGGCCACTTCCTGCCCCCAGAATATCTCTTGTCTCCACCCCAGTGCTCTCCCCTGAAGTCTTGCCACATTCTATTACACTATATAAAACAGCCCAGCACCCTCTTCTAAAATATGAGAATTAGCCTGGCATGGTGGTACATGCCTTTAATCCCAGCACTCAGGAGGCAGAGGCAGACAGATTTCTGTGCCATGCAATCCAGTCTAGTCTACATAGAGAATGGAAGAATCCATTAAGGCCACAGTACCCTTAGTGAGACTGATAGAGGACCAGGAAACTCACATACTGCACACTCACACCCGTGTGATACCCTCTCTACCCCCTCAAGATAAGAAGGGTGGTACTGTTGCTGTCTTTACTTTTCACACCAGGAAACTGAGGCATGGGGAAGTTACACCCAGTTTGGTCCTTTCTAAAGCTTGTACTGTGACCTAACATGGAGAGAACAGAAGGGCCCATGAACTAGGATGGAGAAGCCTGTACCCAAGAGAAAGATAGGACATAAAGTGTTAGGTAACAAATGAGCATCTTAATTCTGCATGGCACATCCCCAGGCAGGCTTCTTCTGTACCTGGAGCACTGGAGTGCCCTCTGTGTTCACCAACACCTGCTCCAGTCTTGGTTACCATCAAGACCAGGTACAGGAATCATAGGCATCAAGACCCATCCCTAAAGAAAGATGAGTAAGTGCTCCTGTTCCTAAAGGGACAGCTTCTTCCTGCACCTTGCGGGACACAGAGGAATGTTTGTTTGAAAACAATGTAGAATATTTACTCCATATCAAATGTCTCTGGCATTACAGATACTGACTTTATACTCTGGGTGGGCTCCCTCCAAAGGCCATTGATTGCCGGTAATTTTGAAGACTTTTCATTCTCCTTTTTCTCGAACTTGAAGATAAAACTGTATTTTATTTAGTTATCTCCCAGCCCAACATAGTCTTGGCATGCCCTGTAGAACCATTTGCCTTGTATCTGCTGGTGGAATGGCCAAGGGTGGGTCAATCTCTATAGAACCCCTGTAGAATCGTCATTCCAGGCTCCTTTTGTAAATTAAAAGACCTGTGCTCAGACAGATAAATCACTAGAAGCCACAAGCTTCATGAAGGCAAGAGTGCTAACCAGTATGATGGTGTGCTGGATGCCTTTAGTCGTCGATCCACCTGGGTTGAAGAAGCCTCAGTTGGGGAACTGCCTCCATTGGACTGGCCTGTGGCCATGTCTGGGGGCATTTTCTTGATTGCTGAGTGATGTGGAAGGGCCCAGTCCACTATGGGTGGTGCCATTCCTGGGCAGGGGTGGTCCTGTATTGTATAAGAAAGCAGGCTGAGCACAGGCCAGGGGAGCAAGCCAAGAGGCACGGTTTCTTCATGGTCTGTGCTCCAGGTCCCTGCCCTGAGTTCCTGCTTTGGCTTCTCTTGATGATGGATTGTGCTGTGAGAAGCCCTTTCTTCCCCAAGTTGGTTTAGGTCAGTGTTTTTATCACAGCGATAGAAGGTAACAAAGACAGATAGTCACATCTCGTCCCCTTCTTTCTGCTTTCTAGTATACACACCTTGTCTGGGTCTCATTCCCTAGTCATGGGCTCCACTTCAGAGTCACATGGACCAGTATACTTGGGTCTGCTTGACCCTGAAAAGCATATCCTTTCTACCATGTCCTGGCTACCAGAAGGCCTCAGTGCAACAGGCCTGGTCAGAGATATGACATGAGGGTGAAGAAGGAGGCATGGGCTTTACAGGAAAGCAGGGACCATCTAAGTGGGTCAAGAAGCCTAGATTTGTTACTGTGAAGCAAGAGCTCTCCCTCCAAAATAGCATCCATGCAACAATGATTCCACATATTCCATGTGCATTTCCTCCTTGGGGGTCTAAATGTGAAGAATCATAGTTGCACGATTTACCAAACTTGCATCCAGAACCTAGTCCATGCCAGGACTATGTTGGACTGGGAGATAACAAACTAAATAAAATGTAGTTTCATCTTCAAATTCTAGAAAAAGGAGAGTGAAAAGTCTTCAAAAACCATAGCAATCAATGGGCTTTGGAGGGAGCCCGCCCAGAGTATAGAACCAATATCTGTAAGGCCAGAGTCATGCATCTGCTCACAGGCACACATGCCAAAGGGTTTGTATGTTATCCTAGAATCATCAGAGAAGCTTGTGGAAGAGACTTTAGAAGGAGAGTGACCAGGTGAAATCCATCTTCCACGAGGCCAACTTTGGCAGCAGCAGTCACAGGAGAGGAGAAAGCAGAAGCTGGAGACTGCTCAGAAGTGGTCTCAGCCTTCCCGAACTGTGCTCACGTGCAGCTACATGTGTCCCCAAGAGGAGATGCTTCTAAGAAAGAACTGAGAACTTGGTGACTACTGGAGGGGAGGAGAATAAGAGAGAACATTCAGCTAGATCCCTGGCAGGGCCAGTGACATGATTTGCAGGATTTGGTGGGACATGGAACCTGGGCCTGCCTACAATGAGAGAAGTCCGTCCCTGCTTCCCTACCCTCATGGCCAGGGCCAACTCCAGGATTATGACCTTCGTGCCAGGAGTTGATTGGCATCCAGGGTAGGAAAGAGGGACAGATAGGGACATGGATGATCACTATTTGTCCTATCCCAAGGCACACTGGGCAGTGCCTGATCCCCACTCGGCACCTGCCCCGAGGCACCTCCTGAGAGTGTGCCACCAGGTGAATGGGACTACACCTCAAATCCCTGGTGTGTGTTCCACTGTCCCATCAACCCTCACTCACAACACTTTCAAAGATGACATCATTAGGAACTCAAAGACAGTGACCTGAGGGCATCAGTCCCTTTAAGGCTTACATGGTCATGTTCCCAGGAAGCCATCCTGGTACTTAGGTTTGGGTTGTGACCAATGTTGTGACCAGGGGGACTTTTGGCTAGCTCAGTGCTTCTAGAGGAGTCATTCAGCAGCAGCTAGCTGCTAGCATTTGCAGTGACAGCAAGCACAGGGTTTGGGACCGCAGGGTAGAAAGTGGAGAAGCGTGTATCCCAGAAAAATGGACAGGCACAAAGGCAGTCTCCTCATTTTACCCAGCAGAGGGTGTGTGTGTGTGTGTGTGTGTGTGTGTGTGTGTGTGTGTGCGTGCTCACCTGCTAGCCCAAGGCATCTCCCTTCCATGAGTCTCAATTATCGGGTACAGTTTGAGGAAACAAAACTCAAATTTCTTGTCACTTTTCCTCCATCCTTGATATATCTCTTTGCATGATTTCTCATAAAGAAAATAGGCAGGAAAGGTATGTCATCATACCAGGGGAGCAACAGGCCAAGACTCTGAGGAGCGCTCCTCCGGAAAAAGACAAGCCCTGAAGACAAATCCTAACTTCCTCTGGGTGTGCACTCTTTGAGAGCAGGGACAGTGTGTCTTTTCTGGTGAGGGAATGAACTATCTGGCAGTAGCCAGGTAGGAAGGAAGTCAGTTTCAGTCTGCAGGGTCAAAAGTAGAAGCACAGCCAAAAGAGTTATTGGAAGACACAGGTTTTAGTTTCGGTTTTACCTTTGTTGTTTTTGATTTGTGTGTGTGTGTGTGTGTGTGTGTGTGTGTGTGTGTGTGTGTGTGTGTAGTACTAGAGCTTGGGGCCTTGCCCATGCTCAGCGAGTGCTCTATCACTGAACTGTAAATCCAGCCACCTTTTTTAAATATTTGGTGTGTGTGTGTATATGTGTCTGCTGTGTATACATGTTTCTGTGTAAGGGAACATCCATGTCCAGTCATGGTGTACATGCAGAGGTCAGAGGAGAACCTCAGGTGTCCAGCCCCCACCATCCATCTTGTTCTTGAGGCAAGGTCTCCTACTGTTGGTTGCTGTACTATGTACTCCACACAAACTGGCCCATGAGTTTCCAAAGGATTCTTCTGTCTCTGCCTCCCATCATGTCACGGGAGTGCTGGGATCGCAGACACTTCACCCAGCTTTTACTAGGACCCAAACCCACACTGTCAGATTTGCACAGCAAGGACTTTTACTCACTCAGTCATTCCCCTAACCCCCATGGGGCCCTTAAGTACTTTTCATTTTGAAACAGGTTCTTGTTAAATTGCCAAGACTGGACTTGAACTCACTCTGTAATCCAGAGTGAGTTTTCAATCCCCCCTCGTCAGCCTCCCAAGTGCCTTCGATTATAGGCCTGCACCTCAGACCCCACTAGTTCTTTCAGGTCATTGTCCATAGGGATCATGCTCAGCTGAAAGGAAGAGCTTTCTTTTTTTTAATATTTACTTTTAATTTTATGTATCTGCATGTAGGTAGGTGCACACACATTATGCAGTGTCCTCAGAGGTCAGAAGAGAGTGTCAGATCCCCTGGAACTGGAGTTACAGACAGTTGTTAGCTGCCATGTGGGTGCTGAGAATCAAACCCAGGTCCTCTGTAAGAGCAGCTAGTGCTCTTAACCACTGAGTCATCTCTCCAGCCCCAGGAAGAGCTTTCTAATAATAATTGTAATCATAATCATATAATAATAACAACAGCCAATCTGAGGTGGCCTGGAAGACTGGAAATAACATGTATGATCTGCCTCACAAAATCCATAAGGCAGGCACTCGATTACAACCAGTGTACAGGCAAGGAGAAAACGGAAGTAAAAGAAAACAAAACGCTGACACTTGCCCAAGGGCTGCTGAGTAGCAGGTGGATGTGCTGGCTCCAGCATTCCCTGACCTTGAACACCTTTCAGACAATAGAGATACACAGTATTGATCTGACCGCTATGGAAAGGGACCCAGAACCCAGAACCAACCTGCTCATGGGGGAAGACGTGGTAGAGAGACCCCGTCTACAACAAGAGAAATGGACTCACTGACTTCTCGCTCTCAGAAAGATAACTGTCCTTCATTCCTTGGCCCTTGGTCATGCTTGTAAAGGAATTGTTGCCTGGAGCTACTCTGTCTGAAGTGGATGCTGACCTGGGAGCCAGGAGCCGGGAGTCCAACTGTAACTGCAGGTGGTTGTGTAACGGTAAATGATACACCCAGCACCTCTCTGTCAAGGTTCTCGAGTCGTAAAACAGTGAAGGTGGTCTCTAACCCTTTCAGCTCCTAGATGTGACGTTCACTGTACAGATAAAAAGAAAGATCGCAAAGAAACATGGCCCTACTCTGATAGTTTTGATTGTTGTTGACATTGTTGTTTGAGACAGGGTCTCAGATATCCCAGGCTGAACTCACACTCCTTATGTAATCAAGTATGTATGACCTTGAACTCCTGAACCTCCTGCCTCCACCTCCCAAGTGCTGTGATTACAGGCACGTATGGGGTCTGCTACTTAACACACAAGTAGCTCTATCTCCCGGAGACCTGCAGTCTCTTTTATCTGTAGTGTCATAGTCACAGGAGGCTTCGCAAGAAGACCCCAGATGGGTCAACATCAGACCATCCACCTCTGTGGAACTTTTATTCCCTTCTGGACTTCAAATCTGAGAATCTAGGGCATCTCAACATTAGCCTTCCTTCTCTTCAACCTCGGGCAAGAGGTAAATGGGAGAAAGATCCAGAAAAGCTGATGGGGCAGAATGCTGGCAACCTCTGTAGACAGGTGTTTGTGAAGGGGTGCCCCCCCACCTCGTGGCTTTGCACCCCTGGGTTGCTTTACAGATATATATTTATATACATATAAATATTTTTTTTCCCTGAGGGACAATGAAACTCAGCCAAGTGGGAATTCAGCATGATCTGGTGGGGTTTGCTGCAAAGGAATTTTACTGGGGTGGGAAGAGAAATTGTGTATTCAGGACACCTCCCACTGAATAAACAAAACACACAGCTCCCCAAAATACACGTGACTTCCTTTCTTCCTTTTCTTTAAATTAACCAAGGGTGTATTGTCTCTCTCCTTTTGCCAATTTAAATTGTGGGTTTTTTTTTTCCCTTTGAGACAATAAGCAAACTAACAGTAGGGGTTAAATAATTTGTTAAGGGGTGGCAGGTAGAGAGGAATTGGGGCTTAGAACGGGGGTAGGGGACTAAAATCTGCCAGTAGCAGCAATAAATGCAGAGTTATGCCTTAGGCATAATATATCAAAGAAAATATAATGCATCCAGCTTAAAACTAATGATTGCCATATAATTAGATGAGAAGGCATTGTGCTATAAATGTGTATTCTTTAGCGTGCTGTGATTTTACTGTAAAAAAAAGAGAGAGAGAGAGTGTGCGAGAAAGGAGACAGAAAAACACAGAGCCCAGCAACATACTATAAAAAGAACCCTCTGTTGACTTCTCTGCTGTTTAGTATTCCTTGGCTGTTCTCCCTTGGGAGTGTGTAATTAGTACTTTATGAAGAGTACATTTAAAGCAGTTTAATATTCACCTCATTCAATCTGAAACAATGTGATCCATGCTTAGACAAATCAGTGCTCCTTGCTGACATAATCTGTCAGAACATTACCTCTGAAAAGACCTTTCAAGAGGTTCGGCTGTTAATTAGTTGTCTATCATGTATAAACAGAGCAGTGAGCAGAAGGGCCTCGACAGGCCAGAGGGATACGTTGGGAAATGCATTTTGTATGAACGCGGCTTGCTGGGGAGTCTTCTCACTCTCCCGCCTCTCTCCTCCCCCCAGCCTCGCTTCACACGTCTGCAACCACACGCGCCTTGGGCATCTTCCGGGCAGCAAGGAACTTTCCGGTTGGCAGCAGGGGGCACCGCCAGTCACCAGAGTGAGCTGCAAACGATGCTAGCGATGTTCACACAGATACACCCCACTCCACAACTCCCCGGGCAGGCCCACCTGCAAGGTGTGACAGTTGTCTCTTCTCCTGCCCAGGGTGCGTGACCTCACAGGCCTACCTGAGCAGAACAAGAGGCTCCAGGTTTTGAGTGGAGCTGGCCCCATGCCCCATGGGCAGAGAGGGCCAGGCAGAAAATTAAGGTCTGATGTGTGTCTCCCTGGTCACCACAAAATGAAAGAGACTAACCCAAATGCACATTTATACATGTGAAACCTCCTTGGGCACCTGGGACTCCAAGAATGCCAGCAATGTTCAGAGTCCCGTCTGAGGTCATGCAGTCGAGGCCTGTCTTCAGGGAGTGCCTTTGTCCTAGTCTATCCTACAAGAATGAGTGCTGGATCTTCCTCGATGTGTGTCTAAGGACCTTACTAGCTCCTCTTTATCCTGAACGTAGAACACCAGTATCTCCTAACTGTGGGAGGTGCTTCCTAAATAGTGGGTCAAGACACAGTTCTCCTGCCCGCACTGGGATGGTGATGACAGATGGCATGGCACAGCCCCACAAGACCTCTTCCCACTGCAGGACCCCAGAACCCCCAAAGTGACTCCATACTGCTCCTTGTCTGCTTCCCATGCCTGCTCTAAGAAATCTCACCTTCCTCAGTGGCCACAGACCCTTTATTCAACATCCACTCCATAATCACCTATTAGGACCTACTATGTACATTATACTGTGCACTACATTCTAGGGCAGCTGAGATGAACAAGTCACAGTCTCCATTTACAAGACATTTACAGACCCATAAACTTCTAATTACAGTTTGAGGTAATTATAAGTAATGAAGGAAGGCAATATAATTTGTGATTAGGAGGGAGGGCACTCGAGTCACACTACTTGGATTCAGATTTCAGCCTGACCACTTGCCAGGTGAGTGACCCTGGCTGGGCAAGTTATTTGGCTGCTCTAAGCCTTAGATTCCTTATCTGTAAGGAGAGTAAGAAGATCTACTGCATCGGTTTATAAGGATTGCCTAGCTGGTAGGTCCCAACTGAGTCCTTCGGAAGAGGCACAGGCTGGGTGATGATGGGGAGGGAGAGAGAGAGGAAGAAAGAGAAATGAATCAAAATCTCAAAACACTCACCAAGTGAGTGTTTGGCCCCTTCCCCAAACCTCAAGCCATGCAGAAAGAGAAAGACCCCCTGCTCTGGTCTGCGCTCCCCCAGCTCCAGTCCCATAGACATAGATCGAGGGCCTTGACTCCTCAGTATGGCCTGAACTGGCTGGGAAGAGGAAAGCCAAGGTGCATCCAGTTTCCCACATAGCACCAGGTATCCAAAAGTTGCCCAGTACATGTTCCTCCTTTGACTTTAATGAAAGGCACCAACTTAGTAAGTCTGGGAAAGGTTAAGGGAAGGATTCGAGGACATACAACTAAGCAGAACTGGGTGTCGGACCTTTCCTGTTGCCATTCTCTCACCTACCTTTACTCTAGGAAAACTAGTCCCCAAACTACAACCTCCAGGACAAACTGACCTGTTTTTGCAGGGCCTTTGAGTCAAAGAATGGTTATACATTATTAAAGTGTTGGGTCTTTTATTTTTGTTTTTTTGTTTGTTTGTTTGTTTGTTTGTTTGTTTTGAGACAGGGTCTCCCTGTAGCCACAGCTAGCCTGGAACTTACTATGTAGACCAGGCTGGCTTTGAACTCACAGAAATTCACCTGCCTCTGCCACCCAAGTGCTGGGATTAAAGGTATATGCCACTATGCCCAGCTTACATTTTTAAAGTGTTGTAAGAGAAGCAGCAGAGGAACAAAGAACACATGATTAACACCACATGTGGCCCACCAGGGCTCAGACATCTACTACCCAGGCCTTTTCAGAAATTTGCTGGCCCATGAACCTGCCCAGGGACTACAAAGTGAGAACGAGGCATTGGGTACCACAGACACTGGGTACAAAGCGCACCAAGGAGAAGCCAGATATAGCATCAGGGACACCCACCTGAGTAGCCCACTCGCTCCAAGACATTTCTCACACACACACACACACACACACACACACACACACACACACACAGGTGCTAGTGGAGGAGATGGGGCTGGGAGGACAGCCGCTTTGACCCGCATGCATACTTCGTGGCTGATAATGAATCAGTTCCCATGCTGTCTCTTCTTTATGGGCTAGCCCTTTGAATGAAAAAGCAGAAAGACAGAATGAGAAACTGAGGGGCCCCTGGTGGACCATCTCCCCAGCTCCCAGGACCCCAAACCAGATTCTGTCCATCATATCAGACTGCCCTGACCGCCCGCCCCCCTATCCCACCTCCACCTCCACCAAGGGAAGCCAGAGCACAGGCAGACCGGCAGGAGGGACCCATGCTTTCCGTAAGGATTGAATCTCTGTGCATCTCAGATTTCCCATTTCAATACATGGCCCAACTCTTTTGGAGCTGTTACAACCTCTGAGTCACCCGCCCCCAGAAAAAGCACCCCAATTTTCAGGATCCTGGAGATGAGTTCAGCTTCCACCCATCAAGCAAGAAACGCTGGTTTCATTCCCAGCTGGCTGTGTGACTGAGGGCGGGTCTCCATGCCTCTCTGTGCCTGCCTTTCCTCCCTGGGAATCCAGAGGTCAGAATCCCCACCCCTCCAGGCTGTATGGGATCTGGGAGAGTGAATGAGGTCATGTCTGTGAACTGCTTGGCGGCGGAAGGAAGTGGCAGGAGGAATACAAGGCTGCATTATCTTCTGGAGCTGGCAGGATGCTAGGAAGTTTCTGGAAGGGAGAATGTCTCGAGGGTCTCAGATTCAGGGCTGAGAATGCCACAGGAAGGCAGTGTGTCACAACTAGCTCCAGCTTTTCAGGCTCTGAGATAAAATCCCAGCTCAGTTGCTTATCAGCTTTGGCAAACAGGTAACCTGATCATTTTCAGCCTCAATTTCCTCACCTATGAAATGGGACTAATCTCGGACACTTATGGTTCCTTGGTAAAGGAGTCACTAAAACAAAGCCTGGCACAGAGTAAAAATACTTACCGTGGTGAGTGCCCTGGGCCTCTCATTTCAGCAGAATCGCTCTATGTGTTTATGAACTGTTTCCACATTGGTGCCAACACTTGCACCTGTCCTCCTGGGGACAGCTTTCTGTAGTAGAAAGGGGCTGAGTGCTCCACATACCTGTTTTTGAACAAGAAAAGAAGGAACTGTGGCAGTCAATGAAAGGCTTTCCCTGGCAAAACCCAGAAAGCCCGTGACCCACACAGCCAGGGGTCCAAGGTCAAAGAACTTGAGGTAGTCCTTTTTCTTTGAGTGATGGCAGAGATTGCCCTCTGAATTCTAAACCCAGCACTCTCAACCTTTGCAAGCCAAAGCTCCCAGCCAGGCCACTCCTCTTCCTTACTTGGAAGAAGATGTTCTCCTTAAGTTCCTAGGCAAATGGTTCTCAGGACAGATAGAGGAACTCCCTTCCTCTGGCTTCCTTTAGCCAAACAGAAAAGCACACAGCGTGGGGATGGAGCTGGACACACAGAGAAAGGGCTTGCTTCCCTAACCCCCCAGGGCCCAGTAGCCACAGGGCAGGGTTGTGTTCTAGGGAGCTGAGACCCAGGAGGAGAAAACCCAGAGATTTTTTGAGCAGAGGGTGTGAAGACCAGTCACAGATGGGGCTGAGCCCTCCGAAGCTGACAGAGAGGCTGCTGAGCCAATCTGGCCGAGACTGTCTGAATTAGTCACTGGTTTTGATGAGGAGGTAAACCAGTTACATAACAGCCTCTCTCCCTGTCCTCACTTGGCTCTCCAGAGCTGGGGCTCTCCTTTCTCCATCAGGGTGAAGGGTCTCTGGGCCAGGGAGGGTCATATATCACAGCCTAAGGGCTAAGGTTCCTGCGGGAACCCTCCCCAGGCCTGCTCCAGCCCTGCGGGGCCAGAAGGAGGCGCCCGAAGTTCACCTCCTGTCTGGATCCTGTCACCCCGCCTCTAGAGCAATCCCACACTAGTCTTGCAAAGAGGCTCAGGCTCTAGGCATTAGCCGGAAAGATGCCCCAGACAAGGACTTGCTTGGATGTTTCTCAGTGGCCAACAGCCCTCTTGGGTTGTCCCAGGCCCACTCTACCTGCCGAATGTAGCACAGTCCATCATCAATCCACGCTGAGCCAGCACTATTTGCTGTGACCTGGTGGAGGGACTGCCGAAGCTACGGAAGTACACAACGGCAGGAGCACAGGTGCCTGTCCTCCCCAGAGGAGCACTCTGGCCAACACGAGCAATCAAAGCAATCTTGCTCCATGTCCTGCCAAGGGTCAGATTCAGCCCCTAAGTGGAGGTTGGGTCCACTGGCTTCCAAGAAATGCCTAGAAAGGGCCAGTGTCTGTGACCAGATCGTCCTGTCGATTTGCTTATCCATGTACAAGGCTGAATAAAGAACAGTAAATGTTTAACAGTATTAATAATGATGGCGATTTTAGAGCAGGGTGTTCGTGTCCTGCTTAGTCCAGGCCCCAGGGGTTTGAATTCCTCCTGCCTGCCTGTCGGCACTTCTGCTGTGCCTACTAGACAACCCAAAACCCAGAGCAAGAGCTTGAGAAACTGTAAGAATCACACTGACCTCCTGACCCTGTGAAGGACTGGGCTCCATCAACCCAGAAAGATGACTCACCATGGCACGAGTGAGTAAGCCCAACAGTGAGCAAGTAGAGTCGGGACCTCTTGGGTCTCTCTTCTTTTCCCAAGCCTGAGCGAAGGGCCCCAGCCCAAGCACACAGGAGACAGCAACAACCTGCAAAAGTCCCATTCCCACTCACCATCTGCCAGATTCTGGGGGAGTCAGAACTAGAAGGGGGTCTCAGAGGTCTCCTGCTCCAGTCCTCCCCATTATACAGATGAGAATACTGAGGCTCAAAGAGGAGAAGTGAGTGACTCAGGGGTGTACAGCAGAGCTGGGATGCAAGCTCTCGTCCCCTTTCACTCACACTGTGGATAACAGATGGAGATAGAGGGGGCAGAGGCAAGGGAATCTATCGGCCTCCAAGTTTGCTAAGGTCCATTTTGCCTTTCAAACTTCCTACCTCTCCAGCTCCATACTAGGCAGGTGATAGCTCTGAATGGAGTAATGGATGACCACCCCCATGGAGGCCACACAGATGGCCACAATGCCAAGCCAGTCTGAACAGTTTCTAGAACAGTGAGGCTGTCCTCTCTGCCATGCTCCCTAGAACAGAGGGGGAAAAAAAAAAAAAAAAAAAAAGACTAACTCAGCCCCTGGGCCTGAGGGTAAATTCCCCATGAGAAGTCTGATCCTGCTTCTATCTCCCAAAGATCTCTCCCAGGTGTCTTCTCATAAGCTTCCCCAGCAGTATTTGAAGCTAATTAGAGAAAACTAAAGAACAAAATAGGAAAGTTCATGTTCGCTTAGGCCATGAAACCATTTATTCATTCAACAAACTGCTTGGCCCCTTGTCTCTCCCCTCCCCATCGAGCTCAGAGACACTCTTTGTTTCCATATGAACACTCCGCCACCCACAACCCCCAGCCCCAGTCTCTATCTTGAGCCTTTCCTTTCCCATCGGTTTTCCCCATCTGGGACCCAAACCTAGCCCACACTCAGTAGAGAGGTTGTGGGAGGGGCCCCACCAAACTCACTCCCAGACAGATGTGCTCTGTTCCCCGAACAGCTGTCCAACCCCATCCATCTGCGTTCACTTCCTGCCTCCCTGCTCCAGCCCCTCACACTTCCCACACAGGCAGGGGCGGGGGAAGTCTAGTCCAGAGATTTTCTTCTTCTCAGTCCAAAATCCAATTATCAGGGTGGCCACAAGCACAGCATAGCCCAGGTCTCTGGTTCCTGCCCTCCCTGGCCTCCAGGAGGAGCGACGATCTAGGAAGGACTTCAGCACGTCTGCGTCTTCACTGGGCTTGGACTTCAACCTCAGTCCCTTGGCAGATGCTCAGGACCTACCCTGCTCTAAGGCCTCCCAGCACGAAACACACTAATATTGATACTGATTTGATAGCCATAGTTTTTCAAGACTAGCCAGGGTCTGTCCTGCCAAGGGAGGTCGACATTACTTTCAAAAAGAAGCTAAGGCCTGGAGAGATCAGTAGTTAAAGCACAAGCATGAGGACCCAAGTTCAATCGCCAGCACTCAGATGATATCTGGATGCCATGGAGCATGCTTGTAATCCCAATGCTGGGGAGGTGGAGACAGGCATGTCCCTGGGGCTCACCTGCTGGCCAGCCAGCCAGTACAATGGGCAAGCCACAGGTATTGCCTCAAACAAAAACAAAGCAGAGATGGCTCAGTGGACAAACTGCTTGCCATACAAGTGTAAGGACCGGAGTTTGAATCTCCAGAATCCATAGAAAATCCTGACAGACATGGTGGCTGCCTGTAATCACAGTGCTTAGGAAGCAGACCCAGCTAGCAAACTGACTAGCTAGACTAGGCAGAATTGGTGAGCTCTGTGCTCAGGGAGCGAGCTCGTCTCAGTAAATGGGAAGATCACCAGTGTCAACTTTGGGCCCCCATATGTGTGCACACATCTGCACACAGGCCCACACACATATGAACACACATACCACACACACCTACACATGCCAAAAGAAAATGCCAAAGTGGATGGCACTTGAGGAGGAATGAGGCCCACGGATGCCCTTTGACCTCTGCACACACGTACATGCACGCTAGCACACAGAGTTGATGCAAAAAGATGTCTCGCCCCAGTGATTCCTGCAGAAGTCCATGTCACACCCTAGTCTTGCTGCTGGGAGGTTGGTCTGCTTTACTGAGAGAAGGTGGCCTCTCTGGAGCCCAGCTTGTTCCCAGGGTGCCCACAGCTGCCTTCTGGCTCCTAAGCATGGACTTTCAACCATCTGCTTGACTCAGGAGGCTCTGCAGCTCCCATGAGATGACCCCACCTTAAGATCAAGAACTGAGCCAGGCGTGTTGGCCCAAGCCTTTAATCCTAGCACTTGAGAGGCAGAGGCAGGTGGATCTCTGTGAGCTCAAGGCCAGCCTAGTCTACATTGTGAGTTCCAGGTCAGCTGGGGCTACAGGGAGACTTTTTCTCAAAATAAATAAATAAATAAATAAGATCAAGAACTGGAGGACTGGGGCTGGAGAGATGGATTCGCAGTTAAGAGCACTGGCTGCTCTTGCAGGGGACCCAGGTTCAATTCCCAGCACCCACACGGTGCCTGACAGCCATCTGTAACTCCAGTTCCAGGGGATCCAATGCCCTCTTCTGACCTCTGAAGGCATTGCACAACATGGGTGCACTCACACACATGTAGGAAAAACACTCATATACATAAAATAAAAATAAGTCAAAAGAACTGGAAGATTATGAATGCATTCCCAGTAACACCCAACCTTAGCTCCAGACATAGGAGGTGCCTAGTAAGGGTGTGATAAACTGGGCTGCACACCAGCCCACTCACCTGGCACACCCCAGAGTCAAAAGGCATGTGAGGAATCTTTTCAACCCTTTCGGTTTGCCTTTAGGAAACCCAACTTGGGCAATTAGGGAAAGGAGAGGCATCAGCAATATGTCTCCATGATGGAGAACAATGGAAAGGTAGGACAAGGCAGGTATCCCACACCCACCCACAATCTTTTCATTAATAGCGTGGCCTCATGTGTAAGGGGGTGAGATGGAAAGATGATCAGTTATTTCCCTTTCTAGAAGCGTGTGTGTGTGTGCGTACATGTGTGTGCATATGTGTGTGTGTGTGTGTGTGTGTGTGTGTGTGTACCTTCTAAATCCTACACTTCCCAGAGGAGGGCCTTTGCCTGCATGAGAACTGGCTTTTCTGGGCAGAATCAAGCCCTAGATCAAGCTCTGGTGCCAAGGACAGGACAAAGCTAACCCAGGCTTTGCAGCTGCAAGAGGGGGCCTCACTTCTTTGTAAATGAGGTGTAATCCCAATTCACTCTCCCAGTTTACAGAGACATACATGGTCTGGGGATATGACTTTAGGTAAGGACAGTGATGGTCTTTCTGCCAGGCCAGAAAACCCATGAATTCTGGGATTCAGTTGGGTTTTTAGATGACTCCCTTCAGATGAGCCACCTTGGATGGCCAGACAGCTGCAGGCAGAGGTTATTTTTGTTTTCAATCTTAAGTAGCTAAGGAAGAAAAGTTCTTGGGGCTGGGGTGCTGGGGCCTCATAGCACAGAGGATGGATGAGTGGATCACTGATGACGGATGGGCAGGAAGGCTACTGATAAGCGTGAACCAGGCGCAGAGACCAAGGCCCATTCTCACCCAGGGCCTTAGAGGCAGGCTGCCTGGCAAAGCCCACTCTATTTGAGGATCATAGTGACTTATTTTCCTCTTGAGTGTAACCAAGAGAAACTTGGTGTTTGTTAAACACACACACACACACACACACACACACACGCACTCCCTCCTTCCTCCATTGCAAACTTCCTATTCTACCAGCCCACCAATGGCTCATGGGATCTCTCTGCTCTGCATTTCAGAGAAAGAGAAAATCTACATATTTACCTGGGCCCTTCCACTGGTTCCGTCAAGATAAGGAAGCCCAAGGGCCTCACAGAGGTCTTTGGGTCTCAGACACATGCTCTTTAAGGCACCTGGGGTTTTGGAAGACACAGATAGGGCTTCATTCTGACTGTCCCCCAGAGTCACAGATGGTCTTAGAGCTCGGAGTTCCCCAGGACTCAAGCAGGCACAGAAGCATCCTTAGACTTCTGAGCTGAGGAACCCACATCCACCTCTGTGCCCCTACTCTAAGCATCTCAGTCCAGGGTGACCACTGTGGCCTACCCCAGCCACCTGGGAGATGGGGCTTGACCTTGGAGCCCCTGCAGTGCAAATTCCCTGGGACAAATTTCACAACCCAGCACTGAGTTTTACTACAAGTTTCAGACAAAGAAGGTGTGTCGGAGCCGAGAGCATGCTTCTGCCCGCTGCGTGGGCGTCAAGTTCAGTGCCTTCTTGTCAACACTTGAATGTGTTGAACATCACTCACAAGGGCATTCTTTAAGAAACCTATTAAGTTAATTACCCAAGCATTTTTTTTCCTCTCTCCTCCTATCCATGCATCTCATATAAGGGGGAAAAAAATTGGCTTTCTTCCTTTCTGAGATACTTTTGATGTAACTCCTCTCCTCTTGGCACAATAACATCTTGTTTATTTCCCCAACAGTTAGTCAGGGTGGCTGAACTACACAGACGTACCCCTTTGCTCAGAACTCAGGACTGAGAGGAGCTAAGAGAGGGTTTGTGACCTGAGGGATGAGGGAGTGGCTCACCTGGCAACCCCCTTTCTAGCTAACTGCCTCCAGGGGGGGCCATGCTAAGGACAGGAAGAGTGATGACACAGGAGTCACTAACAGAGCAGGTTAATGGATATGTGCCTAGAACCATGTGCCATTTGTTTGGGATGAAGAAAACATTCTGCCCAGATAGAATTTTCCCAACTCCAGGCATATCCATACCCTAAAAAACTGGGTCCTAGACCCACACCGTTGTGGGTCCTTGGCCCTGCAGACATCAGGTGGTGAATGTTTCCCTCTGTTGAGAGCAGGGGTGGCCCTGGTTGAGAGGTCACAGCACCTTCTTGCAGCTGTTGTTCTTCGTGCCTGCACAGCTGCCTAGAGAAGCCGATCTGGATGGGGGGTCTGCTCAAAGGGAGGGGAGGCGAGGCAGTGTTCAGACAGACTGTAAATAGAGACCACCTAGGAGAGTTGATCCACACGCTATGCTGGATGGCTGTAACCTGTAACCGGGGTGATGACACCTCTGCCCAGGAAGACGGGTGGAGGCACGGCCTGGGGCAGACAGAGCTCTCCAGCTTTAGCGGGTAGCTGAGCTTCTCGAGCTGCCTTGACACAGGTGGGGCCTTTTGCATTCAGATGGAAAGCAAGAAGAGCTAAAGAAGGGTCCACAGAGACCTGGGAGGAGGTACCCAACCAGCCAGACCTCAGCCTCCTGATCACTGTATTAGAGGAAGTCAGGACTGCTAGCTTGGAAAGGAGAGCCACACCCCAGCTTCCTTGCCAAGACCCTACCTCACCCCAAAACCATCCCTGCTCCTCCCCACTTAAAAGGAAGCAAAAACCCTGTGTCAAATGCAGACACTGTAAGAGGACTAGGGGTTACAGTCCCCTGTACCCACATCCATCTTGGATGGTCCCTTAACCTCAGTCTGTGATTCTCCTGGTCACAATATAGGACCATCTCAGCACTCAGTGAGCAGATCTGGGTCCATAAGGCAAAGAAGCTTTGATGTGGTGAGGCTACTCTGTGGAATCACAGAATTCAGAGGGACCCAAAGGATCCGTGTGTCTTCTCCCTGCCCACAGGCAGCCCTTCTCCTAAGTCACTCAAGCCTTAGGGCAGCCTGCCCTAAGCTGCATATACAACATGGTTGAGGAAAGACTCAGCGCACACACTGGGGCACATCGGGAACTTCCAGAAGGCTTTGCTTTCTCCAGGATACTTTTGTTCCCAGGTAACCCCCAGACTTCACGCTATCACTTCCACCCTCCTCCATGCCGTTTCTCTGATTCATTGTTGATGAAAATCCCCAGTGATTTCTGGCTTACACCCCCCACTCTCTGAGAAGACCACTTCCATCTATGTGAGGCCTAGTGCTGAACGGTGTTGGGAATGAGGAACAGAGAGCTTCTGGAGGCCAAAGACTTGACCCTGAGCACCTCGAGATTGGAAAACTGGGCTCACAAGCCCTCAATGCCCTCCCCCCTCCAAGGCATCTAGCACAGTTTCACTCTGACGCAACACTCTGCCAGGCGGGTTCTATGACCCAAGATCCCTGAGGCCTGGATACCTCCCGGGGTCAGAAAAAAAGAAGGTATCCTTTGCTGTCAGGACTGTGGACATGGAACATCTAATGCTGACTGCTGGACTCCCCTCCCCTAATCCCTGGGCCTTCCTCTCAGTGGTCTGTCCTACCTCGGCCCCAGGCTCAGAGCCACCACCATACCCCAAGCAGCCTTAGAGCAGCTCTCTGTCAGGGATCTCCTTCTCTCTGGATCTGAAGAGATTTGTGGGCAGAGGCTTGGAAGGAGGGCACAGCAACAAAGGACAGTTCCCTTCCCTACGGCTCTCCACACTAAGCATTTGTGTGCATATGTGTAAGCACTAATGTGTGTATGTGTACATAACCCAGTTGCTCAAGTTGACTGAGACTAAGCATTGATTGCATAAAGCCAGAACCGTGAGTCCCAGGTCCCTCCACCTGGGCTGGGACAGACACACATGTCTCCTTTAACACTGGGCCATGGCTCTTTGGGAGAGCATGCTCAAAGACTGTGCTCAATCTCACACATTCCCTGAGAAAGCCCCTGGGGCTTCTGTGGGAAGGCTTTCCGGGAGACTT
Organism: Eospalax fontanierii; assembly: GCA_035773235.1. Taxonomy (NCBI): domain Eukaryota; kingdom Metazoa; phylum Chordata; class Mammalia; order Rodentia; family Spalacidae; genus Eospalax; species Eospalax fontanierii. The sequence continues at coordinate 50,961,534 of CM069542.1, read as the reverse complement.
TTATGGTCAAAGAGGAAGTCTAGGCACTGTGAAATGGCCCAGCCCAGGCCAGGGAACCAGCAGATGCCTGCCAGGAGTGCAGTCAGGTCACAGCCACCTCACTAATTCCATAGCCTTCAACCCATTTCCTAGACTCGGGCTGTTTGGCGAGGCGAGGCTGGGTGGAAAAAAGGATGCCCCTGTAATCCCAACACTGGAGAGGCAAAGACAGGAGAATAAAGAGTCCAAGGACAGTCAGGGCTACATAGCTAGACCCTGTCTCAAACCCTACCCACCCACCCCCAAAAGAGAGAGAAAGAAAGAAAGAGAGAGAAAGAAAGAAAGAAAAAAGAGAGAGAGAGAGAGAAAGAAAGAAAGAAAGAAAGAAAGAAAGAAAGAAAGAAGGAAAGAAAGATCTAAGATTTTCTGCTCCTCCTCACGTAACACACACACATGTAGGCATAGACATACATATACATTCATGCACACATACATCACACCAGTCCACACAGGCCTGACTACAGCAAGCTCCTGCTCCAAAGACACACAGAGGTTGAGCTGGAAAGAAATGTTAAGGCTTACAAGGAACTACCCTCAGTATTTCACAGAAAAGGCCACAGAACTGTAGAGATCAAGTGATTTTTCCAAGGTCACCCAACTCCAAACCTAGTACCTAGACCTAGCATCTTGTCATGGGTCCTGGATCAGAGGCAAGCCTGGAAAAAGATACTGGGAAAGGGTGGAGCCTGGGCAGTGCAGGGGGTGCCCTCAGTCTCTGACATCTAGTGCTTGGTACCTTCCTGAGTTCTGATGTTCAGTACAGTTACCACTAGTTCCAAGTAGCCCCTCCCATTTAAATGAGATAAAATGAAATCATTGTTGCTTAGTCTAATTCTCTTCTTGAGTAGCTCTGTCTCCTGGCACAATGCTGGATGAGAACACGGGGCCACAGCTGCTCTCTAGGAGAGCACAGAGGTGCACATCCCCACCATGGCAGAACATTGCAAGGATAGGGCTGACCTGGAGGGAGGTGAGCTGGGGATCAAGTTGCCTGAAGGAATCTGCTCTCAGATGGAGGGACTGATGGGCTCCACAAAGAAAGAAGAAGAGGAAAGGACAGAAGAAAGGAGGAGAGAAGGAGGACCAAGAGAGGCAGGAGCCTGAGGGGATGACGAGGAATAAGAAAGAAGAGAAGACAGAGCAAGGGAGAGCAGGGGAGAAAACTGGAGAGCTCTGTCTGAGACCCCACCAACTGGTCCTGGCCCCAAAGTGACTCACCCTATCCTCCAACCACTGCAGAGAGGCAGAGGCTAAAATCACACATGCCATAGTCATCCAGAAGCCAAAGAGATGGCACAGGGAGAATACAGACCCAAAGAGCCCACTTGTTTCTGACCACGTGGCCCTCTGTCCCCCAGGCGGCTTCTACACCTGAACTCCGGAGAGCAGAAAGATGCCCTTTGCTTTTTCTTCATGGGAAGGCGGATCTAACAGGGAGACCCTGAGGTCCTTTTCACAGTTCAGGTCAGCAAAAGTGTGTCTTGGCAGCAAGGGGGATGAGGGAGGTAGACTCAAAGAGAGGGAGGAAGGGAGAAATTGAGACCTAGTGACATAAAAAAGCTTCCTCCTGGCCCAGTGAGATCGCTCAGAGGTAAAGGGGCTTACTTCCAAGACTGGCAACCTGAGTTCAATCCCCAAAGCCCTCATGGTAGAAGGAGAGAACTAACTCCCATCAGTTGTACACACAACCAATCAATCAATCAGCATTTAAACTGTTTAACAAAATGCTTCACCTGCTACAAATTGGGCATGCTTTTCAAAGCAGAAGGCACTATATTTCCATCCCATAAACACTAAGTAAACATTTGAGAGACAGCATTGAGCTGGGCAAAGTGCATCACCATGTGATCAGAAATGCCCGGCTTTCATTCCAGGTCTCCTGTCTAATGACTTGTATCCTTCTCCAGCCCTAGTTTCTCCCCTTACTGGGTTGTAGTGATTGCAAAAGACCCCAAGGGACATAGAACTCCTGGGCAAAGCAGACCCTCAGCACATGCAAAATTTTCCCTTCAGCCCAGGTCTTCCTGGGTGATGGCAGAGAGTAGAGAGTAGGGTGACAAACCGTCGACTACACAGAAGAAAGACGGAAGAGACAGCTATGGATCCACCAGGCCAAGCAGATACAACCACATTAGAGACCAACACAGACATGAGAGAGGAGCACATAGAGGATGCTTGAGACAGAGAATTCACAGGCTAAGCAGAGCAGAAACCCATCAGGCTTGCGTGCGGGAAACTTCCCTTACTGAGGTCCAGGCCCCCTGAGTCACTCAGTCTTCCCAATATCCCTGTAGGTCTCCATCCCCAAAGACACCTCTGTGGGACCCAAGCTGGAGACCCACTGACTCATCACATCCTTGTCCCCTCTGGGTCCTCCCAGCCCATGACACCAAAGGTCACTTAAGTTAAACAAACATTGCAGAAAGTGGCCTGTCCCATCTGGAAAAGCTTTCCACTCCTGGGTCTGGCATGATACAAGGAGGTGTAGGAAGTTCTGACCTGACCACCTTCCATGCCACATTGAACATGTCCAGGGGTTGCTAGAGAGGTTCCAGCAGAACAGGAAGAAGCCACCCCTTCCCCTCAAAACTGGTTCCCTTTACACAGCCCCCTTTGTTCCTAGTGGAAGCAGAAGAGCATTGAGCTGTGAGTCAGGAGGCTGACATGGGCCAGGACACTTGGATTCGACTCCCAGATCCAGAGCCCGTTGGGACTATAATTTCGGACAGGTCACTTAAGCTCTCAGGGGCTCAAGCTCCCCATCTGCAAACTGAGGTGACGGTTTATCGAAGAAGGAAAAGATGATCTGGTGGCACACGGGGAACAGCTACGACACCACCTCTGAGTGACTCACCAGGCTTCTTCACTCCCCACTCTCTTGAACCAAGGATTTAGCACCTGCACCTTTCTAATGGTCCCTCTCCTACCATCATGCCCTGCAGAAGGTTGACTGAGACCTGGAGATGCTTTATCAGCCCTGCCTTGGGAAAGAGAGGACCCTGAAAAGGGAGTTGGGATGGGGTCTGAGGACTTTCCATTCCTGGGATCCTCTGCCCTCTGTTGACCCCAATTATCTTCAGATTACCTGGAGGCAGGGTTGGGCCAGCACCTCAATGGGAACACTAAGGCTGCAGACTGAGTCATATATAAGTCCCTACCACTTGCTGAAGACCCTGCCATGGCGGTCCATGGACCCTGTCCAGGCTGTGGCCAGAAAGACGGTCAAGGTTAAACAGTTCCAGAGTTCTTTCTCCATTCTCAGGGGCTATGGAGGTTTTGATGCAGCCCACCTTACCTCCTTGGAGTGTTGCAGCTCACCAAGAACCTTGGGCACTCCCAGGTGTTTATTACAGTAAGTAGACACTGGGTGTGGTGGCACATGCCTTTAATCCGGTCACTCGGGAGGCACAGACAGGTGTATTTCCGTGAGATCAAGACCAGCCTCTATATCGTGAGTTCCAGGCTGACTGGAGCTATGAGAGACCGTCTGGGGAAAAAAAGAAATCCTATAGTAAGTTAGTAAGTGAATAGAACTGTTCTCCACTACACGATATATCCAGAGTTATTTTATGTATAAGTCCATGGGAATAGGGGATTCAAAAGGCAGTCTCTCTCTCTCTCTCTCTCTCTCTCTCTCTCTCTCTCTCTCTCTCTCTTTCTATTTCTCTCTCTCCTCTCATTGAACTAGTCCTGGGAACTCAGGGGTAAGTATCTCTTTAAAAATACTCCCTGCATAGCAGGTCACACTGGCCTGCAGCCATAACACCCCAGGCTGTGATCTCACCAAGCTCCAGGAAGCCAAACAGGGTCAGGCTTGGCTGGTCTAAGAGCAGGAGACCTCCCAAGCAAAACACAGGTGCTGCTGGTGATTCAGCAGCCCAACCCCTCCCTCTCTGAGTCTAGCTCTTTTCAGGTGTTGGATGGAGACTGGGATGATTCAGTGAGCTCCTATCAGCACGGGGCCAGAGGGAGGGGGTGTGGTGCCTCCTCCAGGTGCTCACGTGATTTCTGAGCCTCTATTGAGTCCTTGGGTTCTGTTCTTAGGAATCAGGGTGTATGTCTGTCTGCCTTCCCTAACCCCTGCCCAGTTCCTCAGGCTGAGCATTCTCAGCCATTGACCTAAATTCCACAGGCTGTTTCTACCAGGTAAGGGATGGAGGAGCAACAGGCAGCTTCCTGAAGCACCCTCCACCACCACCACCAACTGCAGCTGTGCTCTATAGCCGCCATCAGGCTCAGGGCCTCAGCATCCAAGATAGTCCCTTCTAGTTTGGGAACAGTGAGGATAAAAGGGGTCCATGAAATGAGGGCCGTCATTAGCCTGTTTTATGAGCACGCAGATATTCATTACACCCCAACCCCATCATTAGAGGCTGAAGTGAGAGGTCGGGGCCCCTTCTTTATGGAAGTAGAAACTGAGGGGGTTTCTTCCCCAAAGGGAGTAAGGTTTCTGCTCCCAAGAAGGCTGCCCAGCCAAGGAGAAGAGCAGGAACCTCAGTCCCAGGCCTGCCTCTCACTGTCCTTCTAACTCTCCAACCGTCAGATGTCTCAACAGCCCAGGAAAGGGTCAAGTAGCTTGCAGAGAAAGTGTCACAAGGACTTGGGACTTCTTGGTAGGGAGTCCTGTGAAGGAACTGGGACTGGTAGTTGCAGTCTGGCACAAGGGGGCATTGGCATCCCAGTGTACAGCTCTCCCCACCGTCATCTGCTAGCCACCACTAACTGCACAGTACACACCTACAAAGCTTCCTCTGAAAAAGCTTTCTTATTCTCACTAGGTCCCTGTGTGTCCCCTTCTTAGCTCTAGTCACATCTATATCTCTGTACTCTTGGCCCCCTGACACACTATGAGCAATCGCTCACCAGTCACTATACCCAGCACCTATCAGGAGTTTGTGATCCTCAGAGGCTGAGTTGTCAGGAGCCAGGAGCCAGGAGCCAGGGCAGGGCAGGTAAACTGAGCCAGAAAGAGAAGATTGTCCTAGTTCCCTCTCTTCTTTATGCCTTTTGTCACAGACAGGGGTGGTCTGACTGCCTTCTCAAGGCCATAGTCAGGTGGTGACCCAAAAGTAAGCTGCTTGCCCAACCTGGGAAGTGTCCTGATTACCTTCTAATTCAGTCATATGGATCCTCTCAAGCAGCCAGTTGACCCTCCCCTTGCGTTTCAGTCTCTATGTGTCCCCAGAAAGATAGCCTATTAGGGAACATCCAGTGACAAAGTCCGAAAGGGTGAAGCCTCACTTCCAGGTCCAGCCCATAGCCCTCTCAGTCCTGGAAAGACCATAGGCCTGAGGGATGGGCTTTGGTTAGCAAGAGGCAAGTTTAGGAGTCAGTAACTGTCCCTTGACCCCTTTGGAGTTCTCTGCTGTCACCTGGTCCCCTTTCCTCCCATCTCTTTATGCCCCTTGGCACCACTGCTTGGAATGGCCAGGCTCTCCTCAAAGTTGTGCAAAGGCTAATTTCAACACGTTGAGACTGAGAATGCTCCCCACCTGGGCTGGATGCCAAACACCACAAGCTGTCCTGCTCCCAACTCTTCTGCCTGCTCAGGAGCAGCCAGGGACCTCTGAACATGCACCTTCCCGGTGGTCACTGGTCCTGAATGGCCCTTAAGACACGACTGCCTTGCCAGAAGGGTCCAGTACTTTGGAGCACCCTCTTCCTGGGGTCATGTCCGTCCTCCACCATTTCAGAGATCTATGGGACCAACCATGAGGTCAGGGTGGAGTTTACTGCACTAGCCTGGGTTGTTTTCCACATTGTAATTGCCAAGCTCCCCAGGTTGGCATTTGCCTGCTGGGCACTATAAAAAGTGACACAATGGAAAGAGAGCAAGTCCTGGGCCTGACTGGAGACTGCATGGCCCCAGATTCTGGCTGGACTCTAGTGGGCCCCATTCACCATTCCCTGGGCCTAACAAACAGACCTGGTTTGTCACAGATGAACAGGGACATGGAGACCCACCAGGCAGGCCCCAGCATAGCTAAGGAATGATAGAGCAGCATGGCTGGTCGGGGATGCCACCTAGGGTATCTGGGAGGAGGGAGAACTGAGCACTGGGTTCGCCTGCCTGCTGTCACCAGAGCCCCAGAGAGGAACATGACTCTTAGGCCCAAGTGCCCCACCACGCCCTCATATAGTCTATAGGTCGCCACTCTCCTGCCTCTTCCCTCCTCTGGTCTCTGAGTTTCCTGACCACTTGGAGAACAGAAATTCTCTTTGTCACATGGAGTTGCAAAGGAACTGGGGAAATATTATCAAAGGGTATCAAGAGCCCATACGTAATACCCTTATTAAATGGAGTGGCTACCCCCACTCCAAGAAATCAAAGTCTCAGAGCATAGGAGCTCTGTGTGAGGTGAGTGACCCGCCTTTTCTGATTTCTCCATCGTGTCTGAACTGCCTTGTTTGAGAGCAGGCCACCTCTGGACCTGAAAGTGAAGGTCAGCCAGGACCTAGCAAGGAAAGACTTCCAAGGAGCCAGAGCTTGGAAGAGACAGGAAAATGGACCCCATCCCAGACCACAACCCTGAAGGTTTCCATTGCTACCACCTTACATCCACTGAAGAGTCAGTCCCCTTCCTTGGCCCAGAGACCCCCGGGAATCAGGACTCCATGTCAGATGGTGTCCAGGTTAGTGTGCATATGAATTGCCTCAGGTGCTTTTGGGTTTGTTGTGTTTTCCTTTGGCAGCAATGGGAAATGACCTGAGGTCTTTCACATGCCAAGCAAGGGCTCTCCCACTGTTCTGTGTCCCTAACTATCCAGCCCACTTTTTCCAGTATTTAAATTTTTGAGACAGAATCACACTAAGTTGCCTAAGGTGGCCTTGAACTCACTCTGTAGCTCAAGGTAGCCTTAAACTTAGGATCTACCTACCTCAGCTGCAATTACAAGCCTGAACCATCAAGCACAGTTTCACCTCGGGTTCTCGTTAAAAGAAACGCTGGAATTCACTAGCGCTAGAGTGGAGCCCCAGATCCTCTATTTCTGAGGAGCTCTCATCCCAGGCAGGCTGCTACTACTACTCTTGCGGGCTGCATTTTGAGTAACAGGGAGCTGGTGGCTAGGGGACAGAAGCCAAGTACCGCTGTCCATCTTTGACAAAGAATAAGATGTGACTTGACTAAAACTTAGACCATTTCTGCTTATTGTCACCCATTCTAATGTTGTGTAAAAACTTCTGTTCTTTCTTCCCGTTGAGTCCCTCTCCTCGTCCTTCCTTTTTTCCTTCCTTTCTCCCTTTCTTCCTTCCTTATTCACAGCCCAGGCCTGGCTCTGTGGTGGAAGGCTCAGAAGTCTAGGTTGGACTTTCTCCTCCCACCAGAGCTGCAGAGCGCCTGGCCTTACAGTTTTCTCCAGTTCCTGCCCTTCTTTTATTTGTCTGAGAGATTCTCCTCAGTCACCCACTCTGACCCATTTGCTTTCTACTGCCAACCAAGAAGCAGTTTCTGAGGATGGAGTCATCAGATAAAGGGGGACAAAGCAGAAATAGGACCTCCAGTGTCTGATTCCTGCTGCTATGGCTCCCCTACCCCCGCCACCCAGGCCATAATAGAGGCTCTTGATTGTATGGCTTCCCACCCAACTCCATCCCCCAACTCAGTCTGTGTGACCCAGCCTCAAGGAGGGAAGTGGGAAGGGCAAAAGTAACCTAGAGATTGTTGATAGTTTCCTGATTGGCAGTTGAAAGTGGACGGGTGGATTTGGGGTAAAGAGCAAGCTCTTCTCAGCCAAACAGAAGGGAGACAGAAGAATGGGCAGGATCCAAGGCAAGAGGAAAACTATGGGGCGAGCCGCTCTGCAGACCCAGAGAGCTCCAAGACAGTCATAACCACCCTGGGAGCTTCCTGTGTCCGGGCATGACAGTCTAGACACCAGTTAGGCAGCAAAGGTCTGGTAGGGTCACTTCCTCCCAACACATGGCTTCTTCTCAGCCCCTTTCTTTCTCTCTCCACAATGCAGGTCGGGGATCGGGCTGGGGTGCAGCCAGCAGGCAGGGTGCTACAGGCGAGAGATGAAGCAAGATAAGGCCGTTCTGGTTGGGCTATAGTTTCCCAAGCCCTGTTTGTTTTAGGGATTAACTGAACCCCTTTCCTAATTATTACTGGAGCCTGCAAGCAGTCAGGGAGGAAGGCTGAGGAGGACTAGCTTTGCCAGCCTAACTCCTAGCTGACTGCCCCCCATGCTCTTTGCACCTCCCATTCCAGGCCTTCAAGTCCTTAGACCCCCGTGCAACCGGCCAGCTCTGGCGCGACCCACAGACCTCAGTACCAGCCGGTCAGCTGTTCCCAAACCCTGCCACTTCTCCTAGTCCGTAATCCGAGCCACGGCCTGAAGATGTGCTCTTTCCCAAATTCCACCTTTCCCTGCTCCTCCTACCACACTTAGACTCTGACAACACCACCAGTGAGAGGCTGCCTAGGGGTGTGTATGACGGTCATGTGTCTGGGTGTTAGTGTGTATATGAGCATAGAGGTCTGATGTGAGCATGCTAGTGTATGTGAGCATGTGTGTGAGTGTACATGTCTGGGCATGTATGTGTTTGCATGATGTGAGTCTATAGGCAAGTACGTGAGTGTGGTGTATGTAGTATGGCTATGTGTGCGTTTATGTGCATACTGTATATGTAAGCATATTATGTTTCTGTGTGGTTAAGTGTGTAAGTACATATTCATAGGAGTACATGTGTGAATACGGATGTGGGTGAGCATATTGTGTATGCATGTGTATGCATGTTTCTGTATGTTATATGTACAAGCATGTGGAGGGGCTAAGTGTGGATAAGTGCAATCATGTATACGTGTGAGTGTGTATATATATATATTCTGTGCAATACATTTGAGCATTGTGTACTTGTGTTAATAGGTTGTATGTGGGCCTGTAGGGTGAGAATTTGTGTGTGTGAATGTGTGTAAGAAAGCACACACAAGAGCATGGAGGTGTAAGTGTGTGTATGTGTGTCTATGTGAGTACATCTGCATGCGTGTGTGAGTGCACTGGGAATGCATAGGTGTGAGTATATTGAACATTAGAACGCACTGTGACAATGAGTAAATATGTGTGGGCATGTATATGGTCATGTGTATGTGTGAGTGTGTGAATGTGAGCAGACTGCATGCATATGTGTATTTATGTCACCATTCCCCCTGCCTGTGGCTCTCTCTGCTGTGTCCCAGCCCTCTCAGACCCAGGCTCAGGGAGACCTTGTGGCCTCCTCAGCCTCCAGCTGCTCCCTTCAAGGAAGCCAGCTCTCTGTAGCTCGAGCTTCTCTCTTCCTCCCCAGCCAGGTCTAGAAAAGTCTTGCCACTGTTTTATCTCCCTTGCTTTAATCACAAGCCGTCTCTAGCCAAATTTTTACCAGCATCTGCCTCATTACCCACCGGGCAGGTCCCTAAGGCTGGACCTCCCACCCATGTGCCAACAACAGAGCCCTCTCCTCCTCAGACAGTGCTCCAGCCCTGGTCCTCTGGGCTGAGCCTCCCTCAAGCCTGCCTGTGTTTGTGTCCTCTGTGTATGTGACAGTGTGTGTTTCTGTGGGATGGGGGGACAGAAAGGATCAAGGAATAAGAGAAGGACACAGGCCAGGCTCAGACGGTGTCATTAGGAGGTCCTAATGCCCTCATCAAGGCCTATTAATAAACATTATGTACTGCTTGCTCCACACGCCTGGGGTGAACATAGGCCCAGCGGGACAGGCCACAGTCACAGCTGGGTAACCTCCAAGCCCTCGGCACGGCCATTAGCCTTGTGAGGCTGACTTCTTGGGCCTGTCACAGCCAAAGAGCACTGTCAGCCACAGGGCCCCTCCTCCCTCCACCAGCCTTTCACTGAGCTTCAGCTGGGAGCTCAGCTCAGTAATGACCCTTATACTTGGACCGCACTGTGGGACTTCAGATATCTGTGTTTCCTAATTGCATCTTCACAGCAACTCTGCGAGAAAAGCCAGGCTGTACATGCCCATCGCTACTTATAGGTACGGAGACTAAGAGTCTTGGAAATTGAGTGACTTACTCAAAGTCGTGTCGCTAATTGGTAATGGCATTGGGCTGAAGTCCGACTCATTCTGTCACACAGTCCTGTTGGATGCCTGAGTCACCTGTCAACTAGACATCTCCATTTTCCCAGTCTTGTGGCTGCCAAAAGTCAGACCAGGAAGCACAGCTCCATCAGCAGGCCAGCAGGCCTTGGCCCTCCAAGCAACGGTCTCCCAGCCTCACTGCACTTCAGCACGAAAGTTCCTGCAAAGTGGAAACCAAGTGAGCTAACTCATGCAGAAAGCCTGGCGCGTGGCTCCACTGCAGGCTCCACTGAGAGTGGCCCCTCTTCTTTAGGTGATGACCAGGACATAAACATTTCGTTATCCCAAAGGAGGCTGACGAAGCAAGTGAAAGACTGAATGGCCCTTTCTTTCTGTTTACTTTGAAGCTTAGTGCTGTAGCAGGGTGCCAAGCTAGTATTCCTGGGGCTGGAGAGATGGCTCAGCACTTAAGAGCACTCACTGGCTGCTCTTACAGAGGACTGGGCTCAGCTCTCAGCACCCACATAGTAGCTAGCAACTGTCCCTAACTTCAGTCCCAGGGGATCTGACATCCTCTTCTGGCCTTCACAGGCACTGCACACACATTTTACATACATGTAGGCCAATACTCAGACACATAAAATAAAAATAAATTAATCTAAAAACATTGAATAAATATTTAGGAGACTGGACAGCTGGCTTAGTCAGTAAAATGCTTTATGTACTAAAGACCTGAGTTCCATCCTCAGAACCTGCATATTAAAGCTGGGCATGTTGGCATGCACTTATAATTCCAGAACTGAGAAAGGGGAGGCAGGTTCCGGCCAATAAGTTCCTGTCTCAGAAAAACAAGGCCGACGATACCTGAGGAATGACATCTGAGGCTGTCCACTGGCCTCCATCCACATACACATACATATATGCACACACATTATACCCATCCAAGCATGCACACATGTAAACACCCACAATTAAAATAAATGTTTGGTCCTTTTATAACTTTAAACCAGAAGTTACTGTTTGTAGAAGAGAGGTGTTTGGGGTCCTGGACCCTAAGCTCGCCTGCTCGAAAAGAAGCCGTCGGTGATGGAAACCATCACTCCTCTCTGACTCTTCTTTTAAAAGAAGTGTCCTTTCTTTTAAAAATATTTTATTTTATTTTTATTTTATCTGTATGCTTGTTTTGCTTGCATGTGTGTAAGTGTACCACATGTGTGCCATGCCCAAGGATGCCAGAAAAGGGAGTCAGATCCCCTGAGAATGGAGTTAGAGGTGGTTGTTTTTTACCATGTAGATGCTGAGGACTAAACCCAGATCCTCTGCAAGAACAGCCAGTGCCCTAACCACTGAGCCACCTCTCCTGCCCCCAAATCCCTTCTGGACCTGCCAGGAAGCTGTCCGCCCTTCTCTGCTGACCTTCCTGGTGCAGCCACTAAGTATCTAGAAAACAGAAAAGGCCTTGCCTGGGATGTGTGAATTCAAGGTTCAGCCTGCTGGTGGCTTTGGCTGTCACAGCCTGAGACACGGCCTGCCATCCAAGCCTGATCTCTTGCTTGCATCGCGAGCCTTATTTTCAGTCAGTTAGACCTGAAGGCTGGTGGCTGGCCCAGTCTAGTCACATCTTCCATGTCACTTTCATGTTCATACAATGCTTAAGCGGTGTGTTAGTTTCTTTTCCCATTGCTCTGACAGAAACAACTTAGGGGCAGAAGGATTTGTTTTGGCTCACTGTTTCGGGGCGCATAATCCATCATGGTGGGGAAGGTATAATGGCTAGGATAGCTCCATGTAAGACCACAGCTCCTCATTCTCTGGTGAATCAAGAAACAGAGAAAACAGACCAGAAGGAAGTCAAAGGTTTGCCTTTCAAGGCTTGCCCCCAGTGGCCTGTATATACCATCTAGGTACCATGTTCCTGAGGTTCTGCTGCCCCCCCACCCCAAAACAGCTTCACTGGTTAGAGACCAATATTCAAACATATAATCCTACAGGGGATATTTCAGACTTGAAAAATAGCAGGCAGCTTTCTCAAGATGTCCTTCGCTTCCCTCTCTTACTTTGTCCACTGAAAAACAAGACACTCCTACACATCCTTCAAGACCTGAGGACTAGCCTCCATTCCAGAGCTCTCTCTGACTACATCACCCCTTGCCCTCATGTGTCTGTCTTTTCTGTCATCTGTGCTCCTCTACATCACTGCCTACAGACCTCAATTATTTAGGGCAATCAGAGTTGTTTCTTTGCCAATTTATCTGCCCCTCTAGACCATGGGCCCCTTGATATCATGAGCAGTGTCTTGTTAATATCTCTTCATTTAACACTTCATTCAAGCGTCTCATCCATTCATTAGTCTTCCCAACTCTCCAGCCATCATTTCTCAGGGCCAGTTTCATGCTAGAGACTGTCACACATGTAGGCAGAGTTGAGAGAGCATGGCCTTAGACAGCCTATACTTTTCAAGCCACAGGCAATCTTGACCTTGGCCTTGGGAAATCTTGCCTCTTAGCCCACTATGACAGAGGATGGTTAAACTTTGGGTGATGGTTTGCCCATCCCAGGTAACTATTTTCTTGGGCCACACCTCACCCTCCTCTGCCCCACTGTATGTGGCATCTGGAGACTTGGAACATAACCAACTGTAGATTTGAAGACAAGCTCAGAATCAAAACCCTGCAGTCCAGCTGTCAATTGGTGCCAAGATAGCTGGATCTGCTGTCCATCCACTGGTATAGTCTAAACACAATATTTGCCATGCTGTACCCAATGCCCACGAGGGTACATGGACAATCACCTCGCAAGTCTTTGATCTTGACCTAACTCAAAGGAAATGGGTACAGAAAATAACTGGCCATCTTACACCCTGGGGTCTAGAAGCACTCAGCTCCCAAGCGGGCTCAGATCTTTGTACATCCTTCTTCCCACTTCCCGCCAGCTTCACCTCACCCGCTGCCGTGGCCAGCCCTGCATCCCTCAGCCGCAGGGCAGGAGCAGGCCATAGGGTTAATTGACTGGAAGGCTTTCCCTTGGATCAGGCACAACTGCCAGGGCTGGGTCTTCTCCAGGCTGGCATTTGGTGGCCTGGCAGCCACAGCCCCTGGGGATCTCAGAGCCCGGGAGCTGTCAGTGCCTTCCACTCACTTAGCCCTCGTTAATTGCAGAATACACAGATTGCTGGGTAGCACTTTCCAGTGCTGTGCCTTTTCCTGGCTTCTTTGCCACTTGGCAGCTTTGCAGGCAGCTGTGCAAAACAGCAAGGCGCTTTCTCCTTTTGGTTCCAGTGTCAGGGAGTCTGGAACTCTGTCTCTAGTTTCCTTTTTTTCTTCATTTTCAACCCAATGATTCTGTTTTGCTCATTTCTTCCACCACTCTCTCCCTTAATCTCTCTGTGCCTCATCTTTCAAGTTTGGGACTTTGTGAATGTCTCCCCCCCCATGTCCCCCACACACACACCCTTCATGAAATCAAGAAAGCAAAACTTGCCACTCTGCCAGAGGGAAGCCCTAGTCAGGCAGAAGTGACTGAATCCTTCCATCTAAGGGGAAGAAGTGGTGAAGATTAACATCTCCTGAGTGCTAGAGGAAATGTACCAGTGACCTTCCAACCTGGAGGTCAGGTAGCTTGAGGACCTGGGACTTTGAAAGTGCCCAAGTGGGCGGCTAGTTTCTTATAGGAAATTTCAGGGGAGTGATGATAGGCCAGCATCCCTGCTGGGACCAGCAAAAGCCAGGCCCCTTCCACACCCACCAACCAACTCAAGTGCCTTTACCTAATGGGCTTTCAGCAGTGGGGGGATGGAGTAGGGAGAGGAGAGAGAGGAGGAGGGAGGGGGTGTGAGAGATTTCAGAGAGTATAGCACTCAAGCATCCAGATGAGCAGAAACAAAGGGTAGAGACTAGAAGTGGAGCTGACTGAGGTAACAGGGACAAGGGGGACAGCACGTCTCCCCAGCCCACTCTGTACAAGGCATCCCAGGGCAACAGAGATGGCAGGATGCAGTCCCTACCCTGGAGAAGCCAAAAGCCCTAATGTTTTCTGTCTAGCTGCATTGGTCCACAGCTCTCCATCTTCCCATGCAAGGAGTATTGTGAGAGCAGAGGAATAGAGGCCTGGAGAATTGAAACTTGAACCAATAGGGACTAGAGACAGACAGACAGACATATTCAAATACACACAAATACACTCACGCACACATGCACATACATACCAACTTCCAGTACTATACTTTTGACTTAACCTAGGACAAAACAGCCAGAACAAACCTTTTAAGGCATTCTGGGTTTTTTGGTCCCAGAATGGGGTTACTGTTACTCTTAATCAAGCCTCAACTTTCTCAAAGTATCTCCCACTTCTAAACTAGTTCAACAGAGAAGCAGTGAGCACTGAGATGGGAGCCAGCAAAAGGAAATCTCATGTTCTACCAAGGCAGACATCCTTCCATGTGTTCTCAGAGTCCAAGTCCTTCTCTGCAATTAGAATCATTTTTGCTGAGGCTAGGAATGTGATCCAGTGGTGTGTCACAAAGCTCTGGGCTCCATTTCTAGCACCACAAAAATAATTTGTATGTATTCTTGTATCAGGTAGCCTTGTATGTATCTAACACCCTGTATGTATCTAACACCCTATATGCATACACTCACACATGCATGCATACCTATAAGCATGTACAACACACACACATACACACACATGCACACACACACACACACACACACACACGGAACCAACTTCTAAGATCAACAGCAACTGCTGTTCTGACATTCTGAACATGCAAGAGTCAAGTCCTACAGAGCAATTTTTCACTCTCTCTCCTATCCCTGCTACATGGTCATGATTATCAGATTCTCCTTCCCAGAGGTTTCTGGCTGTAAAGGGTTGCTTTTCTGAGGCCATCTGTCCCTGACACCACTTATAAGAGCCCCAGATGTCCTCCCAGGTACATGACCCAAATGCCTCGGGAATTCCAGTCCCGATGCCCTTAAAGTCCCACCTGTGGCTTTTCAGTGTTGCCGAGGATCAGAACTCCACTACGTCGACGGTGTTCGTGATTTCCATAATTATTTCCCTTTTTAAAACCTGAGCATTTAAACAAGTTTCTTTTGACAGTGTCAGCCAGTCTTCGGCTACTCTAAGGGAAAGGAAGTTTGGTCTGTGTTGGCCCTCCTGGAGGCTAGTGGGGCAGGTGGAGGCAGTAGGTTTGGTGTAGTGAAGGAGGCTGAAGGTGTTGGGGGTTCTCTGTAGTCCTTTGCCTCCTGCAGGCTCTCCTTCCTAAGTGTAGGCGTCTCTCTTGCTCAGCCTCTTGAGCAGAGCTGGCATCTCACAACATCCTGCTCATGTTCTAGAACTTAGTCTAGACCATCCTCCAAAGTTCTACCTTTCCAGACCCGGATGTGGTTTTCTAACCCGCTAAGCTATAGGGAAACTGAGATGGGATAGAAAACCATTTCCATTGTAGCCCTAGGCCTCTAGGTCCTATTTGGCTCAGTTTGGTTTGACTTGATCCCAAGCATTAAGCACAACACCCCACAGATGCTAAGAACCCCATTCTACAATTGAGTCACTCCCTCATCTAGTAGCTGCGTATTTTCATAATAATTGGCCGAAAGCACTGCTTCCCATTGGAGTAATGGGCTTTCTAAGACATCATGAAAGGGCATAAGGGAGTACTATGGGCCAAAAAGCCTGAGTCCTTGACCAGTCAGCCTCAGGGATCCCAGGGCATATGGCCCCTCCTTTCCTGAACATTCTAGATTTCTCCCATTCATTGCTCAAATGACTCAGGACCATTTATCTGGTTTTTCTAGGCCCCAGCTTTCTCACCATTTAGAGGTTCCTGAGGCTCTTGCCTTACTGGTATTAATTCCACATTAAAAAATCTCAGCCTCTCAGCACTGACCAGGAGATTTTATAGCCAAAGGACACTAAGCCACCCTCACCCCCAACCTGAGTAAGTCAGAGTCACACTGTCCACTCACTGCTTGGGGACCTTTTCTACACAGTCCTTCTCTATCCTTTCTACCAGCAAGACTGGTATCTGTCCATAAGACCAGCTCAGGCAATCCCAAGCAGTTAACCCTCCTCAGCACCCCCTGGAACACAGAGCAGGGAGGGAGGTGGGAGGCGGAGGGAAGGGCTCACAGCTTGCCTGTGTGAGCACAACCCAAAAGTTTACACGGCCTTTGCTAAGCAGCCCTAGTAGGCAAGAAGATGCTCCCAAGACCTGGGACCCACATGTTCCAGCCCTAGTGGGTGAGAAGATGCTCCCAAGACTACAAGTCACACTTTCCACATGAACCCGGCTCCAATTCCACGCCAGTTGCTCCCTGACCAGCAAGTCCAAGCCCCCACCCTCACTGCCTCCCCCCCTTCACTGGAGGAGAGAGACCCATTTATTTATCATTTGGGTGGGACCCAAGCCTGTGGGGAATTGAAAAGAAACAGCCAGGCTAGGTTGCTATTGTTTGGTTTAAACAAACCAGGGGCTGGGCTGTCTTGGAGAGGAATGAGGGGGAGGCCAGGGAACAGAGAGCAGGCTGCTGGGCTCAGCTTCCCTGCCTCCTCCCCATCTTGCTAGGGTAGCCAAGAGAGCTATTTTCGGAGAGTACTTCTAGGCTTCTGTTGGGTCCTGACCTCCCCTCCCAGAAGAGACAGGAATTGAGGAGAAAAGCCTCCAGGCTCCAACGACATACCTTCACCCCATACCTACTCCAGCTACAGACATTCTGTTCCTGGTCACGTCTGGGTCTGATGCTAACCCCAGACAATGCCAGACCCCAAAGTGGAGGAGTCAAGAGACTGGGAGATGAGCCAGACTGGCTACTGTGGGTACCCATGCAGGGGGCTGCATTTGGAGGCTGCTCAGAAGTGAATGAGGCTGCAGGAACAGGGATGGAGAGGATGGGCGGATGGGAGGGGAAGAGACAGGGTGGATTCAGTCAGATGTGGAGGGATCGTGGTAGTGGGTTTTGTCCTTCTACCTCCTGCCGCTTCTCCCAACCAAAAACGACCTAGAATCTCATAGACAAGCCTGGGGGAGGGTACTAACAAGGAGATGCCCTGTGAACAGTCTAGGGAAGGAGGTCAGGTGATCCTAGAAAGGGCAAGTGGTCAGCCAGGGGTCAGCCCTCACCTCCCCCACCGTTCCTCTATTCTACCTCCACTTCCAGGGAGTGAGACACAGAGACTGCCCCAGGAAGAGCTGGGTGGAAAAGGGGCCAGGGCACAGTTAGGTGTTGGCAGAATCAATTAAGAGCCACACTAATCATCATCATTAAGGCTATAAAACCCCACACCTAGGGGCCGCAGGGCTCCCTGGCATGGCCTGGGGCCCTGAGCTGTGGCACAGACCCAGGGGCCCGGCTCCAGTCCCTTTCATCTAAGCATCTTCCCGTCCTGCACAAACAGTAATTAGCACCCGCCCCCGGGAGCACCTCATTATCCCACAGACACTGAACAGAGGAAAGGAGAAGGGGGAGAGAAGAGGAGGGAAACTGAGGCCAAAAAAATCTGCCCGGAGCTGCGGGCTGAGTGCAGTCAGATCACCTACCCTGAGTCCAGTCAGGCAGTCTCCCCTCTCCCCTGGCCCCTCCCCCTCTGCGTGCTCCCCAAACCCACAGGCTAAAGGGTCCAGAGGGACCCAGAGTTCGCATCTCCTGCAAAGATGGACTAACTAGCCATCCCTTGGGGACAATTGGGCCCAGTGCCCCATGAACAGTTACATTCTGTACCCAGTCTCAGGGCAGATGGTGATCATAATGAAACCCTGTGGGAAGGGCCATATGAAGACTCCCCAGACGAGAGGTGTCTGTCCTCGGACTAGGCCACCCCCTCCCCGAGTCCTCTGCTTTAGTCTTTGATTCCCCCAGGCTCCCTAAAGCATGTTTTCCCAACTGCACAGTCCTCTCACAGAAGCAGCCCCTCCCCTCTCCATCCTGTTCCCACAGTGACGGCAGCTTATCTGAGAAGGGATGCCAGAGCATGGTCGGGGGCAGTCTTTACCACTGCAGTCCAGGAAGTGACCTACAGCCCTGCCTGTTTCTCCTTTCAGGGTACCAGCATGAAGAGTGGGACTATTCAGGGCCAGGTGATAACAGGTGAGTGGGGTTCTCCAGCACCCCAGCCAGGGCATTAATAATGGTCGTTAAGAGTCACAGGATACTGCTTCTCAATGTGCAAACAGCCACACAAGTCACCTACAGGCTCTGATGTCATCACAACTGCCTTGCAAGGTTTGGGGGGTTTTTTGTTTTTTGTTTTTCTTTTTTGAATCAAGATCTCATGTATCCTAGGCTAGCCTCCAACTTGACATGTAGCCTAAGGGTGATCTTGGGATCACAGTCATGCACAACCATGCCCGATTTATGCAGCAATGGGGAGTGAACCCAAAGTTTCATGCATGCTAGACAAATACTCTCCTAACGTCATTCCTAGCCCTAAGGTCTCCTTCCAAAAAAAACTCAGGTGGGGGTGGGTAAGGCTACCCCACATCATGCAACTAGAAAGACAAGGGGCCAACCAGGAGGGATCTGACTGACCCCATTTCCCAGCCCCAGCACCCCTCCCTCTCAGGTCCCTACCCACAAAGTGTGCTCTGGATGCCCCTTAAAGAGGATACTCAGATAGTGAGCTGGCCACAGACAAATGACTGAGTACAAATGGTCTTACAGTTTGTTAAGCCACATGGGCTCTGTGTTATGTAGGCTGGATTCCAATCCCAGGTCCATTTCCCATGGGTCCA
Source organism: Eospalax fontanierii (assembly GCA_035773235.1). Taxonomy (NCBI): domain Eukaryota; kingdom Metazoa; phylum Chordata; class Mammalia; order Rodentia; family Spalacidae; genus Eospalax; species Eospalax fontanierii. The sequence continues at coordinate 50,942,740 of CM069542.1, read as the reverse complement.
GTCTCACCATTCAGAACCTCAGTTTCTTCATTCTAAAATCAGACATTATACTCATCTTGCCAATGCAAGGGAGATGTCATAAGTGGAGATTATGCACCTGGCCTAGGGCCTGGCCAATATGTGGCTATCCTACTCTCCACACCCCCAAATCTTGGCTTATGGAGGTTTTGAATGGGTGATTCTTCAGGAAAACCCTAGTAAGAGGGGTAAAGGTCCCATCTCCCTTGAGGTTTAATCTTCCATTCTAACTTCAGGCTTGTCCACACAGAAGCCTGGCCACCTATCTTTGGCCATATGGAATATGCTTACCTCAAAGGTACTGTGCAACCCCAGAGCCCACCAGCCTGGCCAGAATCTGCCCATCACACCTGCCTTCCACACACCCATGAGTACAAGAAATAATCTTTGCCACTCCATGCTTAGAAGTCTTTCTCAGCCCTACAGGAGTTTGGAAAGAATTTCTGGGTTTACCTAAACCCACATGCATTGACACAGATCCTCCAAAACAGACGTAGAGAATTGGCACACCGGCACCTCCTAAGTGTACAGGCAGACCTCTTGTAGACCTCAAACCACACAAACTCACACAGCTCCAGGCACAACCCTGCTCTGTTCTCTCTGAGCATGTGCGTGCACACACACACACACACGCACACACACAATCTGAGTTGCGATGGGAAAGATGAACAGTCAGGAATTCCCCTGGTTGTTGGCATGCTGGAGGCCCAGTGGCCGGAAGTATACTATGAAGAACACTTCCAACAGTGCCAAACAGCCAGTCCCTCTTTCATTTCATGATCAAGAGAAGAAAGGAGGGGGTGGCCATGAAGAACTAGTGCTCCCTCCCACCAGCACGTCCTTGCAATCATGCCTCTTCCCTCCCCACTCTCCCAGAAAATTCTTGGCTCCAGCTTGTGTCTCCGCCTTGGAAGGGGAGAATGGAAGAGCAAAGTGCTCTTGGAAGGAGCTCCAGCTTGGAAGACCTAGGCCAAGCCAGCAAAGCCCCAGGTTGTGCAGAAATAGTAGGGATCTCCTCCCGGTACAATCCTGCCTCTGAAAACAGCCAGTCTCCCAGAGGGAGAATGAAGGAGGAGCCTTCTCCTCAGTGCCCTGAGCTCCCAGTTCCTGCAATGCCTGTGATCAAACCTTTGAACCCAGTCCTACCCACCCGCGTAACCACTTCCAGATCCTCTCAAACCAGCCAAGAAACAGGCTTCTTTGGGGAATTGAGTTCATACGGAAATGTTGAAAAAATAAATTAAAACCCACTGCTAAACACACTCACCGGGGAAGATGGGTTTCTCTTGAGGCAGGAAATCCATCAGGACAGATTAAAGCAAAAACAGGACCCCACCAACACTCACTGGCCCAGAAAGACCCGGGAGCCAGGCCAGCACCTCATCCCCTCATGCCGATCTGCAGCCTCCCCCCACCCACACCCACCCCAAACACACATCTTTGAAGACACTGAAGGTAAGATTCTACCAACATAAACCCTAATGGGGCACAAATGGGTGTAGATTCACTTCGGACCCCAAGAAGGTCAGCCAGAATGGAAAACCAGAGACCGTTCTTTGGGGGTTTTTCAGAGTGGCCAGGAGAAACTCTTAAGTAGCAACTGGATGGAATACTGGTGAACCCACCTGTGTTTCTTATCCTTTTCCGGCAGAATACCAGCCTCCCACCCCACCACCGACCACCGGGTTACATCGTTACCAGTTCTTCATCTATCTTCAAGGAACAAGGAACATCTCTATCTCAGCTAGAGAAAACAAAAATCGAGGTGAGGCCTTCCTGGTCTTCACGCTGAGGTTAGGGGCAGATTCTGGGGCAAAACTAAAGTTTCAAGCCTTTATGGGAAAGTCAAGACTTAGACTTCCACCCATAAGCCTTACAGGCTGGGGTCAAACGGTGGTGTTTCTTGAGAGTGAACTGATTGGAATGATTGTCCTAAAAGAGATGCTGGCTCCAGATGTGGTCTTCCAGAAGTAAGCCCTATCGGCCAGAAACACCCCTAAAACTTTGCATGGCATGTATAGGCAGCTACTCCACAGCAGGTAATTGTGCCCTATAATTGAGGCCGATCTGGGCAAGAGGACTCTGGAATGCCACCCTGCTGGTCTGTCTTCATTGATGGCTAATTGCTCCATCTGCTTTACCATCTTAGTGATGGGGCAAAGATGTCCCTAGCCACGCCCCCTCCCCCAGCTTCTCTGAGCAGCTTTCCTTGGACACTGGAGAGGGCAATTCCTACGGCCTGTTCATGGCTAACCCCACCTACTTAGCCTCAATTCCCCTGCCACCAGGGCTGGGAAGCAGGAGGAACCCTGGTCAGACTGCAGGTGACTCACTGTGTGCGCTTTAGATTTCTCTTTAAGAAAATGGGAAATACAGTAATCTCTGTGTACTCGGTCACCTCCTCGGATTTAGGAAAGAGAAGGTCGTGCAGAAACACAGATGACAATGTGAGGGTCATTAACTATATATGCCCCAGGCTGTGGGGCAGGTGAGTGGGAAGGCAGATGTGGGCAGCTGTTTCCTCTCCCCTAGTGACCCCCAACCAACTTCCACCGACTGGGAGCCAACACAGGCATTGTCACAACCCCAGTGCCTGAGGCTCCAGAGGAGAGGGGCCAAAGCCCAGAAAAGGACTGGCACACCGGTGTGCCAAGCAGAGGCCACCAATCACAAAAGGCTCAGCACCTGGAGCCAAGTCAGTGCCACCTTTCCACCCATGAACCCTCCCCCAGTTGCCCTCAGTCCCTTCCCAACCTGTAGATTTGTTTAAACAGCTCTGCTACAACACACTTTTAGTGTAGATACCAAGAGAGGAGAAAGAAAAAATATGCATCTTCCCCAGGCCAAAACAGGTTTCTCCGTTTCCTGGTTATCAATCTCACCAAAATGACAGGAAGCCCCTGTTCCATTCAGGCACAGTGATTCCCGGGTACCAGAAATTAACACCTCGTCCTGCACCATTCCCAGAATTCTACCAGCTTCTCATGGAATAAGGCAGTGCCACAACATTGCCTCCTAGACTCTAAGATCCCAACGCCAGAGCCCTAGACAGGAGAATGCTCAGAATAGGATCGCACTGCCCAGCTCTGTTGAGACAGGGCTCCTGAGGTCTGACCACAGCCTAAGGGCCTGGAAACACAGAGGTTCAAGTGTTTAACAAAGGCTACCTATCCACCTAGAAGACAAGCAGAGAGGCTAGGAAGCCACACATTTATGGGTCCTGAAACCTATTGTTAATCCCTTTGGATCTTTACCACAATCACCATGCCTTACACACACACACACACACACACACACACACACACACACACACACACACTCCTTGCTTCTTCTAGGCAGAATAAGACTCCCATAGTCCTGTAGTTTTATTTGCTGCCAGGGGCCTAGTCCCGCCATGGGGTTCCAGTCCCACTTTCCATGTGCTTAGCCCTGTGCCAGGGGCTATAAAGAGACAGTCCCAGAGCCCATGGACTTTTCCCTGCCCTCAAGGAGCTTGTAGTCTACTTTGGAACTGATTAAATAACAATGTGGAACAGCTTATAATTAAAGCAGTTAATTGTGTGGTTCTGGCCATGAGAACACAGGATCACTATGTAGGTTGGGGATACATCCCCTCTCTCCCCAGGGTCTCCTTTTCTCTGGGATAGTATCCCTCTTCAGCCAGGTAGGGAGCAAAGGTATTTTTATTGTGGGGTGAGGAAATCTTACTTCTACTTTCTAGCTGATGATGGCCCTCCCTATGCCTCAGGTTCCTCCCTAGAAAATGAGGGGAATCATTGGCAGTCAATCTACAGACCTCTGGCCCTGAGGCTTTGTGGAAGAGTGGGGTGTGCACTGGGTCCTGAAGAAAAAAAAAACATGAACCCTTGCGTGAAGGAGGAGAGAGCTCTGAGCTGGAGAAAGTGGAGAGATACAAAGATTTTTTTTAAGTGAGAAAACAGGGAGAACACAGAGGACAACCTGTGGACATTCTCAGAGATCCAGCAGTGATGCTACATGGGTGGGTAGACTACATTCAGGGAACATTAGAGATTATTTATAGGAGAAGTAATACATGAACACCATTCTTTAGAGACAAGCAATCTGAGTGACCAGAGAAAGAAGACAAGAGGCCATCTAGGGCACTGGAGATATGAGGCAGCAAGGGGCTGGCAGACATAGACCCAGATGATTGCAAGAGTAGACACAGTAGGCCTTGCCCAACTGCAGAGTACTGAGGGCCAGGCACATTCTGTACCATCTGATAGTGCTTAGGGATTCATGATGCCCTAGGCAGGATTCACACTCAAGAGGTCAGGGCACGAGGCTCTGCCAGTGAACACAGGCCCTGTGACTTGTCTTGATCTAGTTTTCTGTCCATAGGATTAGAGCCATGGAAGGATGGGGTATGGGATAACCAGTCATTGTATTCCCCAGGGTAAACAGGCAGAGACAGCTTCCAGAGGCTGAAGGGGAAAGGTGAGGGTGTAGGAGTTAGGCAGAGAAGCATCTAAGAAGACGACCAGCTGAGCCAGTCAGCTGGGCAAGTCTAAGAAACCTTTGCAAAGCAGTTTTGAAACTAAAGTAACTTAAAGGTCCCCAATGTGACATAGTATACAAGTCACTTAGAAGAAAAAAATGTAGAGAACCAATTGTGTTCTCGTCTTGTTCAGGCCCTTGTCCTCCCTGGGACTCATATGTATACAACAGGCTGAATGCCAAAAGAGAACCTAAGATGACTGTCATTGAACCTGCCATGACTGATGGTGAGCAGCAGGTAGCATCATTCAAAGGCAAGGAAATGAAACCCTCTTCAGGATTCCTCTCTGTCCTGTGACTCAGGCCATGTCTTTGGTCAGAGAATGGGGACATCTTGACATTCATGCTTTCAATTTTTGTGTGACCTTGGACAAGGCACCCCATATCCCTGGGTCTCAATTTCTATCTCATCAAAACAGGATTAGGGGGCTAGAGAGATGGCTCAGCGGTTAAGAGCATTGGTTGCTCTTGCAGAGGACCCAGGTTCGATTCTGAGCACCACATGGTGGCTTATAGCTGTCCATAACTCCAGTTGCAGGGGATCTGAAGTCCTCTTCTGACCTCCATGGGCATTGCACAACATAGGTACACTAACATACATGCAGACAGTACACTCATACACATAAAATAAAAAATAATAAACAAAATATTTTCTTAATGAGATTAGGGTAGTTGTTCTACAGTGGAATGACCCGGAACTGGTTTGTTCCTGAGTTTACTTCCTGAGTTCTGCCACATGGATGTAGAGAGCCGGCAAGGCTTGACTGGAGGACCAACCCCAGACATTTCTAATTGAAGTTTTCACTTCAGACTGCCTGCCTGGCAATTAGCACCACAGGAAGGCCTAGAGGGGCTCAATCTACCCTGCTCTAGTTACAAAGTCCTGTGGTGCCATGATACCACTCCATGGCCTTCCATGGCCCTTTCATCCCTTGCACCCCCTGGGACAATACTGGGTCCCAGAGTGTTCCCAGCATGCTTCCCAGTGCTAGTAGAACAAAAGGGAGCCACATATCCCTGCTCCCATGGATGTGCGTGTCACCCTAGTATAGCCCATGAGGAACTGGAACTCACAGAAAGCATTGGAGATGTGCAAGTAGCTAAAGCATCACCAGGCACCCGTGACGAAAGAGGAAGAGGACCTTGAAACTGCTACCTCTGACAAGATCGAGCCTTGTTTTACTCAACATCCCAAAGGCCATTCTTTGCCTTCCCAGACTTGGAGCTATGACCTAGGATGTACTACATTTCTGCTCTCTGCTTTCCAGTTAACTGATCCTGTCCTAGCTACACACACACACACACACACACACACACACACACACACACACACCACTCAAAGTCCTAAATGTGGCCTCAGCTAACCTGTGACTCTCCATGGTGTCCCCACATGGTTTTTCCTAGCAGTGACTTTGGACTAGGGATTTAGACTTCTGGATTCTAGAGAAACGAACTGACCCCACATGCAGAGTCCCAGGATCTTCACATGCTGCCAGAACACTCCTAAATCCTGCCTCCCATCCATGTCAACCTGTCCACCACTCTCAGAAATAGCTGATTCACCCATCTCTGTCTGCCAGTCTAGGTGGGCAACTGCTCCCCTCCCCGAACCTGGAATGTCTCCTCTGTGCACTGCCCCCTCTCAGCCAGCCTGGCCCCATCACTTTGCCAGCTCTCCTAATGTTCTGTGGTACTCAGGCATCTACCAGGGTCTCTTCAGTGCTAGTAAATACCACCCACATCAACCCTACTACCATCAGGGGACCAGAGACCCCTTGACAGAAAGGGTCACCTCTGTCTTCCTGCCTTTGATCATCTGTCACTGTGTGTAGCCTACTGTAGCCTCTCAGTCACCAAGTGTGCCTATGTGTATGATACACCCACAGATACACATTTGCAAGTCAGTCACACGTGGATCTGCATATTCTCACACCCCCACGTTCACAAACACACACACCACATCAACTTCCTTCGACACCTGGATAGGCAGCCACCTCTGTGAACTCCATGCCCTCAGACTCAGTCTCCCCACTCCAAGCAGACAGGATCACCTCTCTGCCAACCTGTCCTACACTCCATGATCTTTCCCTTTACCCGACTATGTCAGGGGGCAGGACAGTAGCCAGCATCACCTGGATGACTAAGGAAATAAAAGCCCATGATCGACCAAGGGTAGGTCCACAGTTAACAGATCAACCTTCTTCTGGCAAAAGGCTCTTGGCACTGGCAGCAACATACTCAGCATTCCTTCTGTGTCCCTGAAACTGCCAGACTCCTGGGCTTTGGAGCGAGGATAGATAGGAAGCAGTTCTGTCTTGCTGTCCTGAACCTGAGGTGATCTGTTTACTCAATGCTCCGTTCTTGGGTAAACGCTATGGCTAAGCTTCAAACTCCTGGGGAGCTACAGCCAACACTAGACCACACCTCAGCCACCGGCCCAGATTTGTCACAACCCAGTCTCATTCTCGTCCTGTGAGTAAGTGCAGGGACCAGGAATGGAGCAAAAGCTAGGACTCATGGGTCAAGTTAGTATATTTGTAAGATCCAGCAGTTGGTAGTAGCAACGGTTGGCTGGAACTTGGGGAATGTCTGTGAGTTCTCTATGATGTCCTCCCTATGAGATGACAGATGACATTTTATAGCTTGCTCCAAAAGTCACTCAAAGGCCACAAGCCCAGGATAGTGATACAGTGTCAGTTACCACCTCTGGGACCTTCAGTTGGAAAGTTTGATTGTTGCAAAATACGATGGAAAGAGCAAGCAGGGTTGGTGTTCTGGGCAAGGCAGCGGTAAGCTGCTCCCCAGCACACAGATATCTCTGGATGTCTGGGTACAAAGTCTGAGAAGAGGAACCGGCAGGAGCCTGCATACAAGTTGGGTTTAAGCCTTGCTTGTGGATCTAAACACCTGCAGGGTTCTCTGGGTGAGTGAATTGGGGCCCTTGTAGGGCCATAGGCATGAAGGCAGCAGAGCTTCAAACAACAGCATATAAAAACCAGATTTGGAGAGACCCCATTGACCTGTAGACAAGAGCTGGGGCTCAGGAGAAGTAGAAGAATATGAAGGGAAGGCACCCCGGAGGAAAAGGGGGCTCTACCCGGAGAACAACCCCACCCTTGGGCTTCCACCCGCCAGCGTACATACAGACAGACACAAACGCACAGAGCCCACTGCAAAACAGTGCAACCCACCCCCCCATGACCTCCCACAGTGGTTCACCTGGCCTGGCCCCAGAAGCCCCCAGGGCCCAGCCCGGATCACATCACTGTGTGGGCTTGTGTGGCATGCAGCTCTCTTCTATCTCCAAAAGGCCCTACCCACCTGGCAGGGCCTGGTACCTCTGGGGTCCTGGCAGGTGCCCAGCTGGGACTCTCCTAAGCGGCACTCAATCAGGCACCCCAGCCAGGAACTACCCGAAGTCCCTGAAGGCTGAAGGCAAGTCTCTTAGAGAAATGTGTCCCAGTCGGGCTGACCTGACCACTCAAAGGGACAAAGGACCTGTAGATAACTCCCAAATTCTAGCCCAAATCCCAGCCAGCCTTTGCTACTACCAAATACAGGAACTGAGAAATGGGAGCCAACTTGGTCTCTGTGTTCTCACTCTCTCCCTCCCTTCTCCAGACCCACTCCCAGCTACAAGATGGAGAAAGGAGACCTAATGACCCCCTGGCCAAGTGACTGGGAATCACCCTCTCATTCTCCACCTGTCCTGGGTTCTCTTCTACCGAGGAGATTGGGAGAGGCAGCTCCTCACCACTGTGGGCCTTCCCAGCCTCCCTTGCTGACCACTTGGACCGAAGTCCCAGGTCCCAGTGGTCCCTCTGTCCCAAAGCCTCTCAAGCCAGCAGGATCAGCCACTCAGCAAATACTCTCCAGAAGTAATTGGATGTGATGGAACGAGGGCTTTTCAGCTCCTGAGTGAAAGTCTCTGGATGTCATTTAATGGCACAAAAAATAAAAGGCTCAGGCCTCCCGCCTACCACTGCCAGGACATCATTAATCTCTGCAGAAAGGCATCCGCGCTCCTATCACCCAACCGGCCCCGATGAGCCAAACAAATTACAGACCTGAGCCAGGCTCTCTGTGGGGCAGTTATTAGGTTGGACTTGAAATCATGTTGTTTTCTTCAGGGCCATAGTCCTCCTCATCACAAGTAGTGGCCTGCCAAAGGGGAAAATAGAGCAGGCCAAGGCAGAGGAAGAGGCTAGATGCCTTGATTAAAGGCAAGTCACTTGCCTTGGGGCACAAGCAGCCAAGATCCAGGTGCCTGGGTCCCTGCAGAGACTGCCTGGGGCAGGAGGCCAAAGTCAATGTGTAAAAGACCCTGTTCTCTTGTTCCCCAGCTTCCCTGAATGGGGGCCTGCCTCCTTCAGGCTCCCATGCCCATAACCAAAGCTGAGAAACACTTCAGGGGCCACTGAGGGCCAAGTGACAAGTCAGATGAAAACTGTTCTTGTCCAGAGTTGGATCAGACCTCGTTGTCCTATACTGGTAGGAACTCTGGGAGTGAACCTGCTAAAGGGCCTGTGACCATCAACCTAAGGCCTGCTGCAAAACTATGCTCCTGGCTAAGGCCTCCCTGTCCAGGACTTGTTTATTTTTTTCATCCAGTGTTAATTAGGGAATATTAGGAACTCACTGAGGGCTGGAGTGAAACTGGATATATCAGCCACCATCATCCATGCCTGGCAGAGGCCTGGGGAGTTACATAGAAGGAGCTAGCACTCAGGGGTAGGCTCTCAGGCCCACTCAGCTCAGGGTGCACAATTCTAGGAAAGAAGTTGTTCGCAAAACCCCAAAGATGCACACGATAGCTGGTTCCAAACTACAAAGGCCAGCCCCAGAGACTCAGGATCTAGGATGGAGAGAGTGACTATCAACATCTGCCCCCAAGGCCATTCCAAGTCTGCCACCCATGGCCGTCCCTAGGACTGAATCTCAGAGAAATATCCCTTTCCTGGTTGCTAAAGACAGGGTCCTCGTATCCCTGGTGCTTAAGCGGGAAGTTGGGCAGTGTGGTTCAGAATCTGCCCCCGACCCCAGCTTTAGATAAGGTTCTTCTCTCTGCCCTCACCCCTTCCCACAACCATGTTAACATCAGCACCTTGGCTAACCTCTTCTCCATCTTCTCCATCAGCTCTCAGGAGAGGCCATTACAGCAGTTTCTGCAGGACGGAAGGGGTGCTTCTTGGGGCTGTGTGGGAACCAATCTGCACATGATCTATGCAGCCCAGCTGCAGGAGCACTGGCTTCTGTTTTGTTCCCTCTGGGCAGCTCAGGGTACAGACACCAGAGGCTGCCTCCTCCTGGAAGCCTCTGACAATGCACTCCCCACCCCTCACAGCCCTGAGAAGAGGCCTGCAGGACAATGGTTCCTGCGTTCTTCCTGTAACTCTGAGACACAGCAAAGCCATACAGGAAGGGGCTCTCCTCTGAGCAGTGACCACAGAAGCCACAGCTCTCCATTTCACTCCACATGCCCCTGAGGACCTGACTCACCCCTCTTCCTTATAGAACTTGCTCTGGGTCAGTTCCTCTTACCCTCTGTGGCAGGAAACAAGTGGGGGTGTATAAGGAGTCCCTGGTAAGCCAAAGGAGGAGGTGGCAAGAGACTGGCAGGCCCAGGGCCTGGCTTTGTAGAACTGCTGCCCGAGTTGTTGAGAGCCACAAAGTTGGGGGAAATGTTGCTACAAGAAGCCTGAGGATCCCAGGACACTCTGAGCTCACGGGAGAGACAGCTGTTAAGTTGAGGATGGCCAGCTCTGCATGAGGCGGGCTAGATTCCTCTCTCAGAACACGGGGGATTTTTTTTCCGTCAGCTTGCTCTGATCTCGTGATGAGTTTCAATTCCTTCCTTACCACCCAGGCTCCTTCCGGTCATACTCAATGAGGAAAGGGGAAGGCCACCTTGTCTCCTCAGACCTGCTACACACTACTTTGCCCATGAGCCCTTTCTCTGGTGTGCACATGCTCCCACATGCACACACACAGGCTGGCATGCATGCACACATATTCATACACAGACACACATGCACATGCTTTCCAAGAGTCATGATATCAAAACTGCTTTCCAGCCAGCCTGGCCCCCTGGGGTACAGAGGCCACAACCAGGTACATTATATCCAAAAGGACAGTGGGGTGACACAGAGCCATAACATGGAAGCGCCCAGTATGGTCAGCATCCATCTATAGGCCAGTCTGTCAGCATCTTGACTAACCTTTCTCTCAAGACATTCTTGCAAGTCCTAACTCCACAGCCCTTGAGGTCGGGTCAAGCATGCAACTCCTGAGTCAGACAGCATTGAGGGAACCTTAAAAATCCTTACCCCCTCAGCACAGTACCCCATTCAGGGCCCCCATAGTCCCATCTGTGAGCTGAGGATAATCCAATCACAATCCTCCACTTTAGAAGTATTGTAAATTACGGTACATAGTGCACCTAGGAAACACAACCGTGTCACTCATTATTATCTGAACTGTCATTATTATTGTTTGTGGGGTTAGGATTAATAACTATCTAGTTCTTGAGAATATCTGAAAAGCCAGTCAGACCCGAACAGAAGGTAAGTTGAGAGAGGAGCAGGAGTAGACTTCATTTTATCCTTATAAAAATGATGGTGGGTAAGACGAGGGCCGACAGGTGGCCTGTTGGTCAGAGGTGAGGCTCTGCGAAGACGTCCAGGCCACCAGCCTCTTGCCCTCTTGCTGACACGCCTCTATCTAGGTCTCAGACATGACTGGTCTCTACAAACCAGGACATGTCAGCCACTACCTATGTTTGCTCTAGGGAAGGCCCTTCCAAAGGTGTCCTCCCATCCAAGGAATGTTGCTAGAGTTTGCCTCACTTCTAAAACAACACAAAACTGTAGGACACATTCGAATTACAGTTATCCAAATAAGCAGAAAAAAAAATTTTTTTTAGGATAAGTATTCTCAGGTAGGTAGGTGGGATAGATATGCTTAGACAGCAAATGACTTGTTGCTTATCTGAAATCCATACTCACCAGAGCTTCCCACATTTTCCTGGCAACCCTCTACCCAGGGCGCGTGAGGCTCAGGATTTAGGAATGGAACATGGGAATGTATCTCCAACTCCTTCTCTCAGCCTCTCTTCAATGTCTGGGGCTGTGTTCTCCTTGCCCTTCCATAAGGCCTGCTCACCCTCCCCGCAAAAGGTGTAACCCTGCCGGGTCGTCTTCCCCTGAGAAAAGATCCCTCTGACCTAGGCATTGACTAGGATTCTCCAGGCCTAGGGCTGGGGACGTGTGTCCCACACTTGATCCCTAGCCAGGATCCAAGTGCTCCCTCTCTCCCTGCACCCCAGGAAAGGAGCCGTGTTTCAGGGGTGCTGGCAGCCCTGGAGAAATTCTAAGAACCGCATAGTCTCTTGTCAGTCTCAGCCCCAGCAGCTAGGGTGAGCAGGTATGTTAAGAAGAAGCATCATAGAGTCAGGAGACCTGCAGGAAGAGAGGGTGGGAACTCAATGCCCACCTGATGACATTCCCTTTCTACACAGGGTAAGAAGGCAGAACTCTGGGGAAGGGGGCCCAAGGTGGCCTCGACTCACTCTAGGCGAAGTTACCATGTTCCTTCAGCAAGCAGGCACCTAATTCTACCATGTTGGGGGGCGTCTACGAGCATCCAGGGACTCCCCTGCAGCCAGGGGCTAGAGGACTTGCTGTGCACTGCACACTCCTTAGCCTGATGGCCAAGGGCATCTCTGCCTGTCTCCTCACCCTCAGAGGTAGTGGCCTCTCCTTGTCAGGACATCTCAGATCAGTGGTTCTCTTCCATTGTCTCTCTATGGTCTCTCTGTTCTTCTAGGCTCTTGGAGACTTGAGACATTTCTACAGCAGCACCGGCTGGATGACGCTGTAACAAGTACCCAGTTCATGACCGAGTTCGAAGGAGAACTGCCACCAGGTTTTGATAGGAGTGGCAGGAGGAAGGCCAAGGGCTAACTGTTCACTGAGTCATAAGCTTTACCTCCTAGGTGAAGCAGATGGTCTGTGGACAGAATTTCCTCTTGGTATGAACCCCCTTCGCTTCCAAAATAAAAAGTATCATCTAGGACCTAGTAGTTTGTTTCCTAATCTGCATTTCTTTAAAAATCAGTAAGGGAAGGGTTGAGGGAGATGTGGCTCAGTCAATAAAGTGCTTGTCTTACAAGCATGAGGACTTGAGTTTGGAAGCCCAGTGATACACGGTAGCACCTGTCTTTAATCCCAGCACCTGGGAGACAGAAGCAGGCAGATGAGAAACAGAGATGGTCAGATCCCTAAAGCTACTAGCCAGTACCCTAGCCTATTTGGCAAATATCCAGGCCAATGAGAGACCTTATCTTAAACAAAGGCATAACACTTGACATTGTCCTCTGACTTCCACACACATGCACAAACACATGCATGTATGCACCCACACATACATGAGTAGCCACACTCACATGACCATGCACACACAAAAGAAAGACAGAAAAGAAAAGTGATATGGAATAACAGGCCAATGTCCAGTCCTAAGTTTGAGGCTTTTCTATAAATTGGAGTGGGTAGGGCAGGGAGCTGGATTGACAGGCACATGACCAGGTCCCTAGGCCTATCAAATCATTTATCCTCCCTACAACTCTGACAATGGGGAAGGGAGGAGTGCAGGTGGGGGCTGGTCTCTCACCACAGACCTCTCCAGCTCCAATATTCAACATTGTTCATTCAAGGAGTATTGCCAACAACCTTCTAAGCTTGGCCCAGGAAAGTGGGGGGGGGGGGGGAGGCACAACAGGACAGGCAGAACAAGGTGCTGGTCTTGTAGAGCTAAAACAATCTGGGGTGAGGGTGTTACTCATCAGATAGAGACAATTAAATTATAAGCGTTATGAGGCTGTAAAGGAAGCTTGATATCTCCTGGGAGTCGAAGGCTGAGGCAAGGCCTCTTGGTTTGGTTTTGGTTTCATTGAGACAAGGTCTCCCTGTAGCCCCACCTGACCTGGAACTCTCAATGCAGACCAGGATGGCCTTGATCTTACAGACATCAACCTGCCTCTGCCTCCTAAGTGCTAGGATTAAAGGCCTGCACCACCATACCCAACTCTGGCAAGGCCTAGTGGAAAAAGTGGTATTTGAAGACAGTTAGAACATGGGGTAAGGGTTAATTAACTCTGTGAGTAGAGATAGGTGGGCAAAGGCCAACCCAGGCCAGGTCAGGCCTTGAAGCCATGTTAAAGTTTGGAATGCAATAAATTATGAAATGATAAATAGATCAGAGGTGGACAGGCGACATCATCAAATAGATGTTTTTCGAAATCTGTAAGGGAGCTCCTGAGTGTGCACAAGGAAAGAATTTTCAGCATCTGAGGCCCTTGGACTTCCTTGTATGTTTCTTGACCTTCCAACCCAGGGAAGATGCTAGTCTGTGCCGTGTAAACCATGGCTCTTCAGCTGCCTCTTCCCCAGGCTAGTTCTCTCCACTCCTTCCAAGACCCCTTCAGATCAGCTTCCCTCAAAGACTTGCTGAACTATGGAGACACTGGCTGGGACACAGCAGCACTGAAGACTCATGTGCAAAGGTACTTTGAGACCCCCCAGATGAAAGAGACGGGCTACAGTTGGGCAATGGGTTTGCTCCCTTCTTAAAGCATGTCCTACGGTAGCTACAAGGCAGAGAGGCCCCAGCTGACCCTTTACCCCATGGAGTGCACTCTTAACTCATCAGTCCATTTTCATGGTGGAATCTGAAGGATGCAGTGGGGTACGGTACTGAGTCTGTGACTGGGAAGGAAATTCGGATGACGCCTCCTCCCGTCGCCTCCTGCCCAAAAGAATAGAAGCCAATGCTTATGTTCTAGAAGGGCATCTGATGCCAGCCCAGGGCAAAAGGAGCTTTCCCACTCCTTCTACCCCACCAGACAAACCTGAAGCAGGGCTAAAATAAGCAACAAAAGGAAGTTTCCATCTGCAGTGTCATGGAAGGCAGCTCCAGAAGGGACTTCTGGATTCCATATTCCCGAGACCTTCTCTCCACGGCGCTTACCCGTGGCTACCTGCCAGATACAGAGTATAATTGGCAGCTCCGGTCGGTGCCCAGGACCAGGATAAATAGAAGGTCAGCTTGCTAGAACAGCCCCAAATCGAGACAGCCTCCCCTCTTCTGCTTTTAATTCCTTGTGGCTAGCGTGTTTATTTTGGGCAAGGGAAAAAAAAGCTCGGATGTTTATCCTTCGAGGAAATTATCGGCTTGCTTTTCCTTCTTTTTTTTTCAAACTCTTCTTTCTTTTGCCCTGGCATTTGGGGCGTTAAGTTCAGCCGTATAAACCCCACCACCACCACACTTCAGTCTTGAAAAGTAAAAACAGCACACAGCTAGCCCCAGGCACTAGGCTGAAGCCAGCCTTGCCAGACCATCCCTGGAAACCACAGTGGAGGACCCAGGGGCAGAGAGGAAACCTGGAGGCCATGAGGGGGCCTGCGGTAGGGGATCCACCTTTGGCTCACCTTTCTACCTGAGCTCTGTGGGCCTGCCACCCCTTTTCTTTTCTGTTGTTCATCCAGTCATGTAAAGCGCTTTGAGATCTTTAATGAAGTAGTCAAGGAATGCGAATAAGGGGACATCAGTGACCTTTACACAGATAAGAAGGGCTGACATTTTTTATTTTAAAATTTGTTTATTTATTATTTTATGTTTTTTAATTTTATTTATTCTATTTCTGTGTATGCTTTCCTGTGTGAAAGTTCACCCATGTTGTGCAGTGCCCTCAGAGAACAGAAGAGGGCATCAGATATCCCTGGAACTGGAGTTATGGACGATTCTTAGCCACCATGTGGGTGCTGGGAATTGAACCTGGGTCTTCTGCAAGAGTAGTCAGTGCTCTTAACCACTGAGCCATCTCTCCAGTTCCACCAACTGACATTTTTATCATCATCATTATCATCCTTGTCAGACATTATTACTGAGCACTTTCTGCATATCATATACTATGCCAAATGCTTCACATGTACTATTTCGTTTAAAGTATCCCCACCCTGATTCATAGCCTACTTGGGTCTTCACACTTTTCTCTCATTCAGTCACATAATAGCCTAATAATGCAGCTATGGCATATTCATTTTACAGATGAAACAACAGAGTCCTTACTCAGTTCTATAGATAGTAATGGCAGAATCTGGTATTAACTCAAAGCCTATTACCATAATTTAAAAGGAAACGGCATCCTAATTTTACTCTCTGAACAATATAAAATAAAACCCAGGTCTTTTATTCATTTAGGATAAATTTAGAGTGGGTCAAAGGAGAAAGGTGGCTCGTGTCAAAATATTTGAAAGTTACGGCTTCCCTGGACCTTTATGTAGGCCCTTGGAATGTTCAAGGCAACTAACAGGCTGACCCAGACAAAGACCTTAATTACCACTGCTCCCTCCCTGCCCAAGGCCTCTACTTCACCACTTTCAATTCATTGAATTTCCCTTCTGTCCCCCACCACACCTATGTGACAACTGCTCTTCAATAAGAGAGAGAGGTGGAAAAGAAGAGCCCACCAAGGAAACTTAAGAATGTTGGTGATAAGGGTGATGATGATGGTAGTGATGGTTATGGTGATGATGATGATGATGATGATGATGATGATGGTAGTGATGGTCATAGTGATGGTAGTGATGGTGATAGTGTTGTCAGTGACAGTGGTAATGATGATGCTGGTGATGGCAATGATGAGACTGATGATGGTGATGAGAGGGTGGTGATGGTGGTGATGGTGGTGGTGGTGATGGTGGTGACGGTGATGGTGGTAATGTATGTAGGTATTAGGACTGAAAAGCCATGGAATACAAAGAAAGCCCAGTATGTGTGCTACGTGATACAGTTTTAAAAGCATAAGCTTTTCTCCTACCACTGGACAACCCAATGATCTTGGACAACTTAACTGTTTCAGACCTATGTTTCAAATGCAATAAAGAGAATAAAGAATAGAAGGATTAAAAGCCTTTCTCCCAAGATAGGTTACAATGGTTAAATGAGATAGCCCAGGAGACACCCAAGCAGGATGCCTGGCAGGCAGGACATCCTGTTCATCAAATGTGCATTTCCTTCTCTCTCCTGCCTCCATCTCACCTGTTCTCTCGAAGTCAGCTGGAACAAGCAGTGAGGCTCAAGCTAAGAAGCCACTTCTTCCACATAACAGTTCTTCCTACCAGACCCAGAAGAGCCTCAACAGTCCCAGGAAAGGACCAACTAGCCAGGGAGCCTCAACCCAGCATCCCCCTCCCAAGCTGAGCAAAACACTGGGAGACTTGGATCAGGAAATACACCCAGTTCCTTAGCAACTAGCAAGCATTTCCCTGTAAAGACAAAGACCCTTCACTCAGAATACTCCCTCCCCTCCACCCCAGCCTCTCCAGGTGTCTGAACTACTTTGCAGAAATGGAGTGTGGAGCTGCCCACCTCTAGGACCTTACCCCACCCTTCTGGTCAGCTAATAGTACCTCTGATGATCCCAGAACACCTTTCATCCTTTTGGTAATTAACTTCCCATCTTCCCCCAGTAACTGCTAGGAGACATGCGAGATATGTATGTGTGTCTACACATACACATACACACACACACACACATACACACACACACACGTACACCATACACACACACATACACACACACGTACACACCATACCCATATCTTCCCTACTGAGACTCTTCCTCCATTTTAGAGACCAGGAAAGAATCAGAAAGAGAAGGTAATAGAAAAGAACACAGCCATCTGGTCTGTTATAAAACAGCCATTGGTGAGAGTTCCTGCTCTGCCATTCACTGTTTGCCTGGGCAAGTCAGCCACCCTGTCTGGATCTGAGCTCCTCATCTATCAAACTGCTTGGAATAGATGTTCTATATAGCCTTCTCCACCTCAAGTTTCTGCAAATCTGCATGGTTATTTTGGGGGGAGTAGCAGAGAAAGCACCACAACAGGGTAAAATTAGTATGGCATGATTAAGACCAAAAAAGAGCCAAGTTCATTTGCTTAGAGAAGCCAGAAAATCCTACTAGGATGCTTAGGTTAAAGATGAGTTTACACATGTACTGCGAGGAGCTGGGGACCCTGGGATCTCTCACAGGCAACAGCCCATTCATCCATTCCAGATCCAAGCCAGGCAAAACCCAAGCAGAGGAATCCTCTGCATCTAGTGGAGGGCAAGAAGAGAATGGGAGGTGCCTGGATATTCAACCAATACAACACATAAAAGTATGAATGGGAGTCTGCATCCCAAGCCTAAGTCATATGGGCAGGGGCAAAAAGGGTTAAAAATAAAAGAAACAGAGTCTGTCAGAAAGGGAGCCAGCCTGCCTGGAGTTCTCACTTTCATTTCTGGTCTCATGATGCAAGCAGGTGAGCACACCCTCAGCACACTGGAGGGCCTGAGTAGAAGCTGAGAACCCTATATGACCTCTATTCCCCCAAGACCCTCTCCCAACCCAGAGACAGAAACAGTCCCGTGAATTCAAATCGCCTTAAGGAAATCAATGCTTTACGGATGGTAAAGGCACTGCCTCAGCCCACAGTTCTCCAAAGTTGATGGAGGTTCAGCTGCAGGGCACCAAAGGGACAGAAAAAAAAAAGAAAAAGAAAAAGACAGCTCTGCCACAGTAACAACCCAGTTATATGATTGTGAGGTCTGCCTGAATCGAGACTCAGAAGAGAGCAGCCAGAGACAGGCTAACAAGCGGGGAGAGGCACCCACACTGGGAGGAGATGCTGCAGCCTTCAGGCTGGAGAAGAGAGGACAGAGAACAGGCACTTGTGAGCACAAGCAGCGCCTTGACCCTGGCTAGAGCTCAGCAAGGCTCCCAGCAGCACAGCTACAGTTAGCAACCTGCCTCCAGCCCCGATCCACACACAGACAGCACTTACAGTCCACGCTTTGCTCACATGAACACTAGTCACAGTTGTCCGGAACTCACATGTCTTCCTGCCCATCTTCCTGCCAGCCATGCCCTTGTCCATCCACACATACAGAAGCAAGGGCGCCCACATTTACACATACCTCTACTGTATGCAACCTGCGTACGCACATACTGTCAACACAGCAGCCCACACAAAATTACATCATGAACACACCCGTTGACACTCCAGGGTATCGACTCTGCCAAGCTCTTTCTAGACATCCATGCAAGCTGCATTCATGAGTGCATTGTTGAACCCCCTCCCAACAAACTTGCACATGAGATTTGCACACACTTATAATCTCCATCCATCACACACAGTCCACTCACACACCAGCACACCACTGATACAGATACCTCCTGTTTATACGAAGCTAAAGACCAGACATGACCTAACCACAACTCTCACTTGATGCTACAAGTGCAGTTCAGTGGCTACAGTTGAGGTTTCTTGTGTGTGTTTGCAGGCTGGAGGAACAGGGGAGGTACTAACAAAAAAGGCAAACCAGGCCTTCTCTGGAAGTTCGTGAGGAAGATACCCAGACACATGCCCTCCTCCCAGCATCCCTAACCCTGGCCCCTTGCCTGGGTGCTGCCTAGCCAAGGAAAGGACAAGCCAAAAGTGGCCAGTCTGAGTTGCTAAATTGGACCTTGGCAGAGATGAGGAAACACGTCAGTTCCCTGGGGAAGTGGCAAAGCCCAGAGCAGCCACAGGCCCCTGGCCCTCTACTTCGATGGAACAAAAGTTGCTCAAATAGATCTGACGCTTTGTTTTTGAGCCTAAAATACTCTGTGGTAGCAGCCGGAAGTGTGACCACGGAGGGAAGTGGGGCAGCAGGGGAGAATTCGTTTGAGTTTCCATTGTGGCCACGTTTTCTTTCATTTGGGGGTCTAAGAAGAAGCTTCTCTGCCGAAGGAAGGAAGGAAGGAAGGAAGGAAGGAAGGAAGGAAGGAAGGAAGGGAGGGAGGGAGGGAGGGAGGGAGGGAGGGAGGGAGGGAGGGAGGGAGGGAAAAACAGCTTCTGCGAGAGGGGAGTGCGCTTCTAATTTGGGGCTGGGGTACCCACAGCCATAGTCACCTGTGATGTGCTGCCCCCTGCCTAAGAAGGCTTCTGAAAATCACCCTGTCCTCACACACTGTCAGAATTCTATCTCAGGCCACCTGGTGGCAGGACAGAAAGGTGACCCAGAGGAAGAAGAGGTGATCTGGGGCCAGGGGTGCCTTTTCACTGGTGACTTTGCCTTCAAGGTCTGACTTTTCCTACTGCACTTTGATATGATTTTTTTTTACTTTTATACATTTTTACTTATTTTGTGTGCATGTACATGGATAAACACACAACATGGCACGGGAGTGGAGGCCAGAGAACAACTGGGATCAATTTTCTCCTTCTACCACATAGGTCCCAACAGGTACCATACTCAGACCATCGGACTTAGCAGTAGGCATCCCCAACCAGCTGAGCCATCCCAATGGCATCTGATATGATTTAAAAAATAAAATAAAAATAAAAATCCTGTTCACGTGGAATTTTTTCAGCACACCCAGTAAACTAAGCCGTAACTAGACTAAATCTCAGACGCATATATTGAAATTGAGAACTTTGATAGATAAGCCAGCAAGACCAACTCTACCTCCAAATGCAAAAATCATGGGGTAACTGCTAAGACAGGCCTCGCCACTTTCCACACCCCCGTCCTAATTTATTTTTACCCCATAACCCTTATGACCAAATCACATGTATTTGTTTACTAGAGAGTAAACTGTTCCCACCCTGAAGCCTCACGGGACCTGCATTTCCCCACAGCAATGACTTGGTCTGCTTTCATCAATACCTTCCCACCCCCACCTCACAACCATCGCACCCCCTCTCCACTGGCGTCATCACAGTGAGCACACAATAAATACTCTCCAAATGTTGAAAAAAAAAAAAAATACAAGAGATCATCAGATAGTTCCATTGCCTCCTGGAGACTTGTTCATTCAAAAAGAGTTAACTGAGGCTATTAGACACCAGATGCTGGTGTCAGATGAAGGTTGCTGTGCGCAGGAAGAGGTGTGGTGGAGTGGGAACACTTACACAAAGTCAGAAGTAGCTCCTGCTCTTGTGGGGCACATGCTGAGGGGGCACGCTTATTGGAAGATTGTACACTTTGAAGACCCAGCCGCTGCCCAGCAGGAGGTGACAGTTCAGTAGAATAGAACTTGACTGTACGCACTGCCAATAAACAGTGGCAGATGGTGTTCCTGGAGATGGCACAAACTAGTGGTTCTTACCCCTGGAACCCAGGTACTAGGATTCGAACTGGTCAGCAGAGACATGGAGCATGCGGCTGAAGACCTGGGGCTTGGGGACCTATGAACCCGGGCTGCAGTTCAGAGGAGGCTGCGCGGCCTGGTCCCTGGGTGCGATTTACCAGCTTTTAATGATAGCAGGGTAATCACTCTAATGAAAAACTCCCTCCGGGCTTGGGGCAGTCAGACTGTGATGAAGAAACCAGGAGGCATTTTGGAGTTGCAAGTGAGTCACTCTGAGTGTGCAGGGAGCCGCCAGCCCCTGGGTGCAAAGGACTCTGGCATTCCCTTCCTCTGCGCTACACTCTCGGAGCTCACAGAGACCACGGCATGCTCTGGGGGCCGCGAGATCCACCCCTGGAGCACCCTAACCCCTGCTCTGGGAAACCCAGCACAGCTGGGACCAGCAGCAAACCCAGTTACACAGCTACCACCTGTGGTGAGGCCTGCCGCAAGTCTCCAGCCTCTATGGCCTTGGCCTCCCCCAACCTC
Source organism: Eospalax fontanierii (assembly GCA_035773235.1). Classification (NCBI taxonomy): domain Eukaryota; kingdom Metazoa; phylum Chordata; class Mammalia; order Rodentia; family Spalacidae; genus Eospalax; species Eospalax fontanierii. Next base: position 50,921,499 of record CM069542.1, on the reverse strand, counting down.
TCCTGTGCCAGGATTTTGAAGCGGGGCATGCTCTGATGTGTTTCAGGCTCCGTGAGGATCCTCAGCTGTGCTGAACTCCACATCCCCTCTCCTAAAGACTCTCTTGGACAGTGCCTCAGTTTCCCCAAATGAGTAGCAGTAGCTCAAGATTCCTTACACACACCCCACCCTGCCCCCGGGTGGTGGGAGCATTAATTACAGTTTGTTCCTGGCTTTGAAGATGAAAATGCCAAGGATCATTACCACTCAATTAACGGGGTTATTACCTCTTGAGTTTATGTCTGATTAATCCTACCCCACCCCTGCCCCCAACCTGGGATCCACAGTAGTCCCCTGGCGCCCATTTTTTGGAGTCCCCTTCTCGCCAGGCTCCTCCTTCCCTGGTTTCACATTGGTAACTATTCCCCCCCCCCTTCAAAAATAGAGCCTAGTAGAGTGTTACATTCCATCTTCAGCAAGGACTTATTGAGCTTCCCATGAACAAGGTACCAGCAGATGGGATACGACAGTGAGGGTCACACAGCCTAAGCCTTACCTTCATAAGACTCACATTCTGATGGGTGTCCACATGTCTGAATGAGATCTAGTGTATATCCAGGGCTCCCTGAAGGGATTCCTCATTCATCCAAACAGCAATGATCATCCCTAGGGCAAGTCCAGGAAGGACAGCTGCTAATAGTTTCAGAGACTGAAAATAATGGTTCCTCCTAACAGGAAGCACTACCTCCTTCCTTCCAGTTCTTTTACCTCCTCTCCTCTCTCAAGGATTTAATCCTTCCTCCTCCACAGAACTTCCCCTTGGCCTGAACAGCTCCAGCTTTAGCCTGTAGTGGTCCTCTCCCTCTGACCTCCCACTTATCATGTGGTGTGTGTGATCATTTCTACCAGGGCTCCATTTTACATTAACTTGCGTGCTCCTGGACAGTACAATCTCAGTCTCAAGTCTGTTTCCCTCCCCAAAGAGTGAAAGGAAGTGTTCTGTAGCTGCAAGTCTCATTGGCAAGAGGGCACAAAGTTCCAGGCCCAGAAGCCCCAGCCCCACCCAAAATAGAGTGAAGCAGTAGACAGATGAGGCTACCCATCAAAGGACCAGATGGAAGAGTGAGGTGTATCTGGCTCTCCTCAGATCCACATTTCAGAATCAGCAACTTGGAAACTTGATTTGGGCCACACTCTCATTGAGCACCTACTGGGAACAGGCACAGTGCTAGCTAAGCCCTGGGAAGACGAAGACCAACAAGACTAAGAGCCTGCTCTCAGGGAGCTTGAAAACCTGACACTGTCTCAACTTTCAGAATGATTCTGAGACGAAAAAATGCAAACCAACCCCATTAATTAGGGGATTGGGTAGGTATCAGGCCCTGCCTATGCCTTACACTATGAGCCCATACCATCAGGGCTTCCTGACCAAGGTATAGGCCTCTCATGGCTCCAACTAGGCCAAAATTATTCCTCTCTGGTAACAGGATCACGCCAGCCTCAATCGTTTGCCAGAGTGGCTTTCTAAAGACTTTCAAGTCAGATATGGTATTAGCTCACACCTGTAATCACAGCCCCCAGGAAATTGAGGCAGGAGAATCTTAAGTTCAAGTCCAATTTGAATACAGTGAAGACCCTGTCTTGGGTCCTCTACCCACAAAGATTTGTTTCCTTAAAGAATGCCAGCCTGATAAAAGCCAGTAAGTCCTGCCTAGGCTTCTTGTGAAATATAGTGCTAATCTCACCAGGAGCTCCAGTTCCGGCTCCAGAGTAATTAACTTCTTCCCTGGATGCTGTGCTACTGACTTCATGGAAGAACAAAGAAGCCAACAGTATGCCTTCCATTCCTCCCTGCGGTAGATGAGGCCAAGGGCCTGGCAGTTTTAGGCTGAGGATGCTGCTGAGTCTGGGAACAAATCAGAAGCAAGAGCTCAGAGTTCACAACTCTCTCTAGAACCCAGCAGTTTTTCTTAAAAGAAAGGAGGAAAGGAATCATCTGCCTCATGAACAAAGCCTAAACTTCAAAAGAAGTAAGGCTGTGCAAGGCGTGGAGCCGAGAACTTGCCCTTGACCCCCTTCTTTTCTATCGCCCTGTTTTTGCTCCCCCGACTACCTTTCCCACTGGTCCCCTACACTCACACTTTTTCTGGTTCATTTCAAATCATAAAGTTCCTCTTTCCAAAAAGCCCCATCCCCTGAGAGTGCTTTCTGCAGAGACACCATCCCTCCCTGATGAGATGGGGATGTCCCACAGTGGGTCCCAAGGGAGTGACAGGTCCTCAGAGCACATGACTCCATTTACCCTCCATGACTCCCTGAGCTCAGACATCAAGTTTTCGTCCCACATACACACACACACACACACACACACACACACACACACACACACACACACCAGCTGCCCCCAGGAACTCGGCCCTGTCCTCTAGAACCTCAAACTATAACTAGGAACTTTAGTATGTTCGTTCCTCGCAACCCCACCTGTAATAGTCAAAATCCCATGGAGCTGAGAAAAGGGACCTAGATCATTCTCTCTCTCTCTCTTCTCTCTCTCTCTCTCTCTCTCTCTCTCTCTCTCTCTCTCTCTCTCTCTCTCTCCCTCTGCCCCAACCCCTTGAGTTCTACCATTAGAAACCCATGAATTAAAAGCTAGGAGCTGGGATTAACAGAAAAAGGTCATCCAACACTTCCTGAGGCCCATGAATAAGATGGACCTGGTCCAATGTCTAGATAGTTTATGGCAGAACACCTGATTCCCAGACCAGGGTTAGTGTTTGGCATTCACTCACAATGTAACCTTTTCCCATCTCAAGTCTCATCTTTTAAGCTTTCCCTTCCATCTCTGCTCCAGCTCAGCCCCACCTAGAGCTCTCATCTTCTAGATTACCTAGGGCAGTTAATTAGCCCTGTGGACTCACTCAGGTCTTGGGAGAGATCTTCAGGACAAGCCACTTGGAGAACTTAGTGGCTACCCACTCCCTACCAGTTTCATAACAAAACCTTTTCTCTTTGAAACAAAGTTTTGTAACAAAAGTTTTTCTCTGTGGTTAATCGACTTTTCCTGAAATTACCTAAAGTGTTATCCAAAATATCATGCTTCTACATGATCAGAATGAGTTTGTTTGCATTTAGACCAACAGATTTTAAAATGCAGTGTGTGGGGCTGGGGAAATAGCTTAGCTGGTGCCTGATGTGCAAGCAGGAGGACCTGAGCTCGAATCTCCAGAACTCATCTAAAACACTGGGCCTAGGGGTTCCTGCCTATAACCCTGGCCATGGGAGTAAGGCGTATGAAACAGGCAGACCTTGAAGCTTATTGGCCAGTCATCCAACCTAGACAAATCTGTTAGCTTCCAGTTCAGTGAGAGATCCTGTCTTCGAAAAATAAAGAACTGGGTGTGGTGGTGCATGGCTTTAATCTCAGCACTCAGGAGGCAGAAACAGACAGATCTCTATAAGATAGAGGCCAGCCTGGTCTGCAGAGTAAGTTCCAGGTCAGCTGGGAGTACAGGAAGACCCTGTCTCAAAAGAACCACAAAATAATAATCAGGAGGAGGAGGAGGAGGAGGAGGAGGAGGAGGAGGAGGAGGCGGCGGCAGTGGCTTAAAAGTAGAGAGGCTGGAAAGATGGCTCGGGTACTAGGAGCACTTACTGCTCTTGCAGAGGACCTGGGTCAGCTCCCAGCACCTACATGGCAGCTCACAATTGCCTGTAGCTCCAATTCAAGAGGATCCAATGTTCTCTTCTGACCTCCTCAGACACTTGCACACATGTGGTACACATAAGCTCATGCAGGCACACATACTATATACACAGGAATAAATGATATTTTAAAAGATAAGATAAAGTTGGAGTGAAATCAAAGAAAGACACTTAATGTCAACTTTGGATCTCCACACACATACTCGAAAGCATGTGCACACACACCACACACATACATACCACTACACACACATAAAACTTTTTAAAAATCCATAAAAGTGAAGTGGATGATTGCCTTGGAAAGGGTTCCATGGTCTTGAAGGAAGCACAACTCAAGCTCAGAGTGACATAGTTGCCCTTAACCGCTACTCCTCTGGCCTCCCTTTACAGGCCTGTGGAGCTGGGGTTCTTCCTGTACCCCTACACTGGGTCCAAAGGATGCTGGGATACCACAAGCCTCCTTTCTATTGCTTGTCACTTTCTCCCAAGTTTTACCCATTCATCCTGCTTCCCACACCAACCACCTCATTTCTTCTATCTCAGTCATAAAGGGACAACAGGTAAAGTTAAAAGCATTCTTTTTCATGTTACACAGGGTGAGTTCAAGTATCAGATCAACCACTTTGAGTCCAGTTAATCTCCAGTAAGCTACTAAGACTCCCCTGACTACATAGATATTCATTTAATAAGTACAGGAAGCAGTCCTAAAATCGTTCTCACTGGGCTGCCATAAAAAGTAAAGAAGGGCCAGGGGTAATGTTGCATGCCTTTAATCCCACCACTCAGGAGGCAGAGGCATTTTGATTTCTGTGAGTTCAAGGCCAGCCTGGTCTACATAGAGAGTTCCAGAGCAGCTGGGGCTACAGGGAGATCCTGTCTCAAAAAGATCAAAATAAAACAAAACAAAAATAGTAAATAAAATGGAGTGTATGCACAAGCGGCCCAAACTTCTGGGCTATCAAATCAACCAGGAGGCTATAATCCCAGCCCTTGAGATGTGGAGGCAAGAGTTCAAGGCCAGCCTCTGCTATATAATGAGTTCAAGGTCAGCCTGGACTCCATGAGACCCTGTATCAAAAAAGAGAGGGGGCTGGGAACATGGCTCAGTGAAATGCTTGACATTCAAGCATGAGGACCTGAGTTTGGATCTCCAACACCCTTGTAATAAGTTGAGCATGATGACACACACCTACAAATCCTAGCACTGAGGAGGCAGAGACAGAAGGATCCCTAGAGCTCACTGTCCAAGTAGTCTTACCCAATCAGTGAGCTCCAGGTTTAGAGAGAAACCCTATCTCAAGAAAAATAAGGTGGAGAGCAATAGAAGAAGACACCCAATGTAGACCTACACACACACAACACACACACACACACACACACACACACACACACACACACCACGGTGTGTACAGAAACATGTGCATGTACATATAATATACACACCAAAAAAGTTACTAGGACTAGAACCCAGGGTCCTTGAGCAGGCTAGAAAGGATGGAGCTTACCACTGAGCTTCATCCCTAGTCCTAGACATTTGCAACTGCATTAAATGGCTAACTTTCCAAGTTGAAGTAATTTTAATTGGGGAGGGAGGCTTCTTAGGAGAGCAATGGACTGACAATATTTGATTATAAAGGGGGAGGGGGCCCAGAGGTGACTGGAACAAAAGAATGAGACAGAATTGTGCCTTTTTCTGCTGTAGATTTTGTGTGAGATGTGCTGAGACCACATTTCCTTTATCCTCACCAAGACAAACACACCCATTGACCCTGAGCAGCATCAGCCCCTATAAGAGCAGCTGCTGAGGCTATCTGGATCCTTGAGAGACAGTAGCCTTGACTCTGTTGTACAGGGGCTGCTAGCCTTTCACTGGCTCCAGGGAAGGACGTCCTGAACCAGTGCCTACTCCCTGACAAGTTCAGGGCTTAGAGTTCAGGTAATTAGGCCCTTGGCAATCTCACTGGAGCCCACCAATAAAACTAAAACAAACCCCCTCAGCTCCACTCCAGGAGACAGAAGGGAAATACACAGAATGGGGGAAGGAGGGGAAAAGAAAACTTTTTTCTCTGCTGAATTCTAGTCTTGACAACTAGAATGAATGGTAGTAGTCTACAGAGCAGCCACGCCAAACATCCCAGGCTATTCCAAAACCCTGATTGTCTGTGTTACCACAGAGCCCTGTCCTCCATCTTCCACCATCATGCAGGGTGACAGTGGGCAACGGCTGGCACTGCAACCTGAACAGAAAGCAGGCATCTAGAGCCCAAGTATGCAGGTCCCAGAAATCCTCCGTCCTGAGAGCCACAGCCAAATGTCTAAAAACCATCTGAAAGTGTACTCCAGGGTGTTACAGAATAATCCAGTGACTTCTTTGTACCCTGCCTCCTGCCACCACCAGCTGTTAAGGTCTTAAGCTGTGTGTGGTAGAATCTACAGAAAGGTCGCCTTATACGTCCTTAAGCATCGATAATTTGGCACAGTGTTGAAGAGGTATTAGGCACCCATACAGGAATTTCCTTTTGTCTGTAAATAATAAACATTAGTATTTATTGTACATCACATGCTTCAAAAAGAATGACATTCCATATCAGGCCCTTCTTACTAGCTGTATTATCTAAAGCCACCCCTGAGATACACAAGGAGTGTCCATCATGTAGCAGGGTGGAGGAGAATAATACAGTTTAATAACAATTGCTATTTATTGAGCACCTGCTAGAAGTTTGACATACGTATTCTATGAAAATTCTCCAATTTAATCCTTTCTATGAGATCGGTACTGTGATCTCAATTAACAGACAAGAAAAACAGATTAAGAAACCCAGAGGTTTGCCTTGTCACACTAAAGCTCTAATAAATACTTTAATTTGAAAGTTCCTATTCTATGCGAAGAACCAGTAGAGAGGAGGCTAACGGCCTTTCCAGTCTCTCCCAGGAGGCAAGACGACGCTAGTGCAAGCCAGTGAGCTAAGTGCTCTTTTCCCCAGGAGCAACAAGTCCAGCTGGCCTTCAAGTGTTCTGGGCCATCCCTGGAGGTGCATTCGCTGACGCTGAGACCCAGAGAGCCTTCAAGGACCCCAAATGCTTCCACCGCAGGCCCCTGTGGGACAGGAACAGTGCTTCCAGCTCCTCTTCACTCTGCGTCCCCTTCTAGAGAGAGAGCCAGACAGGTGGAAAGTGGGTGCAATTTGGGGTCCTTGCTAGTTAAGCTGGGCGACCGGAGACCTGTCACTTCCTTCCCACCACCTCCGCAGGCTGATCTCTGCCTCTCGCGGGGAGACATAGGCACTGCAGTCAGTCTTGGACCTGCCGCTGGTCCAAGGCTGAGAACCTAGGGGCCTGTCCTTGCTGTGGGCAGGAACCCGCCGAGACACCCCTCCCTTCACGCCGCCGCCAGCCAGCCTCCCCGGGCACGCGCGGCAGGAAGCGCCGCCGAGGCCGGAGCTGGGAACTGGCGCGCCCCAAGCTTGCTCGTTGCCTCGGCTCCCCGCCCTGCTGCCATTGCCAGGCTCTACGGCCAGAGGCCAGAGCCGATGGCTAATCTTTCACGCCCCCCAAACCGCCTCCCTAGGTGACGCTACAGCCTGTGCGGTTCCTTTAAAGGCTGCGGGTTCCGCTCTTCTTTCCTTTTCCACTGGATGCCAAAATATGCAAATCAAGGGACCGGAATCTGCAGCCAAATAGAGAAGGAGAAGGGGCGCGGCCGGCGCGTCACCGGATCCGCTCCTTGTATGGCTCTTCCCGGCTTGGCCCGCCGCCCCACGACCCTCCCTGCAGCCGCGGAGGCCCCTCCCGCACCCAGCCCGGCTCACACCGCCGCCCACGCCCCCCGACCGGCCGCTCCCCCGCCCCCCCAGGGATGGAGCCGGGGGCGGGAGGCGCTGCATGCCCTGATTCCGGCCGCAGCCCGGGACCGCTGCGCGCTGCCTCCCCGCGACGCGCGGGCGGAGGAGAGCCCGGGGGCGCTATGCCTCCCGGGCACAGGAATGGGGAGCCTGGCGGGAGAGGCAGCGGGGGTAGCAGAGAGGGGGCTCACGGGCGGCGGGAATCCCTCTTTTCCTAAGAACTAGAAAAGATCCGGGGGAGGTTGGGCCCTTCCCATCCTCGGCTCTCCGAGTGGAGAGGAGGGGAGGGGAGGGAGGTTGTCATCCACCCCCTCCACGAGACGCAGCTCGGGAGTTCCTCCCACACGTCCTCGGCCCGCAAGGACCTCCCACGGCGTGAGGCCGGGGGATCCTCTCTTCCTCCTTGTCAACACTCCACTCCCCCTAAGAGATGCACGTTCCTCCAACCCCAGCTCTCCAGCGGGGGACGCGGGATTCACTGCGCCCACGCGGCCACTGAGGAGGGAATCCTCCCCCGCCAAGCCGGTGTGATTCGGGGTCGCGCCGCAGTGCTCCCTCCCGCTCCTCCCCCTCGCTCTCGGCCGGGCTGTGCGCGCTTCAGGAGCAGGCCTCTGGGGAACACATCACCCACCCCCGGGATACGCAGTCACTCGGGGAAGTGACAGCTCTCCGGGTCAGTACACTGGCCGTCCTTAACTGCAGGGCGCCTGCGGGAGCAAGGAGGGCAGCCCAGTGGGAGACAAGGGGGAGGGTAGAGACTAGGGGAGGCCGCCGTGGTGACTTAGAGACCAGAGGTTCCACGTCTCCCTGCTGCAACCCAGCGGCAAGCCTTTCGCAGCCTGCGGTAGACAACTACTGTGCCCAGGCCTGCTGGGCCCTCCTGCCATCCTGTGGCCAAAGGGTTTGCTTTAGAACCGTTGGGGAATTATCGGGGAATTATTTGAATCACGTGCTTTGTGTCCGCCAAACTTCATTCCTACCTCTCTCTTCACCACCAAAACCTAACGTTCTGGGCCTTAAAAGTGTGGGGTTCCCTCCTCCTGCGCAACTTGTTAGTCTGCAACACATCCCGAGCCACTGCGCTCAGCTAGGAGTCACAGCGGGGTCAGGAGCCCCAGGGAGGGGCAGGGGATGTGGGCGGCGAATCCCAATGAAGTCGGCACAAAAGTTCCCGGTGTACTAGACCAAGAAGGCCTGACAAATTGGAAACAACCCCCCCCCCCCCCCCCGCGCGCGCGCGCCTCAAAAAAGAGAAGCACTCTCCCAATCCGTTCAAGTCTTGGATAGGGTGCTGGATGAGTGGGAAGGGGGGTCCACAGGGGTCGGAATACACACCGTCCCCTTTCCCCAAGAGTTCCCAGGCTGCTAAGGGACCTGTCACCAGGTGTATTCAACTCATTCTTGCTGCTGGAAGTGTTGGAGGCCAGTTGCAAACTCCACCCCACCTTCCCCTAAATGCAGACTCTGAAATGCAGACCTCTCATAAGAACGCACGTTTGGTTCCTGGTTTTTCCACTGCGCGCCGCGCGCCCCGCGCTTTGCATTCGGCTTCGTCCTCTCTCCTCTAGCGTTTTCTTTCTTTCTTCTCTTTTAATGGACTCTTTCTCTCTCTCTTTTTTTTTTACGAACGGCGAGCGGTGCGGGCGCTGCACGTTGGCTGCGACCCGCTTCCTGCTTTCTAATGTTCCATTGTGAGGAGCTTCCATTGTGACGTCGCGCCCCTTCGGCTGGGCTTTGTCTGTCCATATATGGGCAGCTACGTCACGGAGCTTTCCCGGGGCTCAGATAAATAGACTGGTGGAGTTCCCTGGCTGGGAGCTTTTGGGCAGCAGAGAGCTAGCTAGGAAGCGGCGGGGCTGGTGGTGGTGGTAACAGCGGCGGCAGAGGCGGCGGCGGCGGTCGCGGCGGCAGAGGGGGGGGGGGGGGGGCAGCGGGCGCGTGTCTGTTTGTGAGATCAATACTGAAGCCGCGTCCGACCCCCTGGAGCCGAGATCCCCCCCCAGCCCAGCCCCCACCCCACTCCCCGCACACGCCCCACCCCACCCCCACGACCCAGCGTCGCGCGGCACAGCCGAGGCCCCCCAGAGGATTACCCCTTTTGCCCCCCTCCCGCCCACCCTCCGAAAGAGAGAAGCTCCCCTCCCCTGGCCCACCCCTTCCCCTCTTCCCTCCCCCCTCCCCCCGAACTTTCCCTCTCGCATGCTTTTCCCCTGCACCACGGATCGCCTCTCGGATGCCGCTTGCCTGGAAGCTGCGTTAGGAGCGAGCGGCGGCGGTGGCGGCGGCGGCGGCGGTGGCGGCGGCAGCTCGGGAGTGCTATGACCGGCAAACTCGCCGAGAAGCTGCCGGTGACCATGAGCAGTTTGCTAAACCAACTGCCTGACAATCTGTACCCCGAGGAGATCCCCAGCGCCCTCAACCTCTTCTCCGGCAGCAGCGACTCGGTAGCCCATTACAATCAGATGGCTGCAGGTAAGGGCGGCGGGGAGGCGGCGAGGCAGCGAGGCAGGAAAGGGGGAGGAAGAGGAGGAGGGAGCCAGCTAGTGATGGATGGATGCACAGATCGATGGATGGAGAGATGGATGGATGGAGAGACGGATGGGAAAACGGGGGGCGCGCTGGGAATTTTCCGGGGGGCGAGTTGCTTTTCCCACCCACTCCTCCCGCCCTCCGAGATCGGGAAGGCTTGGTTGGCGACGCCACGGTAGAGGCTTCGGTTCTCCCGGGTGGGGGCAGACGCCGACCGGAGGGAGGTAGGTGCGAGCAGCTCTGGGGTTCTCCCTCTGCACGCAGGGGGCCCGGTCGCCGGGCTGCGCGCTAGGCGTGGTGCTGCAGCCCCCTTTCTCGGGAGGAGCCCAGCGTCTTTTTCACCCGCGCTCTCCCCGCTTACTCCCTCAGCCTCCCACCCGGGATGGAGCCATGTGCGGCGTGGAGTCCCCGCGGTGGGAGAGGTACTGCGACGCTGCCTTTCCGGGGCGTTCAGCAAAGCCGTGGGGGTGTGGGGACGGCGGGGAGAGGGAGGGGGCTCACCCGCCGGGCGGAGGGAGGGGGTGCCACGGGGGGCGATCCCGGGACCCTGGAGCCTGGGAAAAGTGGCCGCTCCCGCCGTGGAGACACCGGCCGCTTTTCCGCCGCCCTCCACCCTCCTTAGCTGGGGCTAGGCTTTTCCCCTCCAGCGAAGAGCTGGGAAGCTCCTTCAGGCCGGGAGGATGTTGGGGCCTAGGGGAGGCGACCGGAGAGCTCCCTTTACGGGCGGCACCCGAGGACAAAGCGTCGAAGCGCTCTGGGTCGGCCACCCGGGGCCCTGCGCGCGTAGGGGGTGGGGGGGGTATCGCTTGGGGCGTCAAGGCGCGGCGTCTCGGAGTAGACAGGGCCTTGGGGGGGAGGGAGCCTTGGGGAGGAGGGAGAGAAGAGGCCGAGTTGGTGTGCGCTGGAGAGCGAGAGCCCGGCGCGCTCCGGGTCGGAAACTACCTGTAGCTGCAGCTACCTGCCCGCCCCACCTCGGGAAGAACAACAATGCTCTCGCGCGCGCGTGCGTGTATGTGTGTGGTACGTGAGTGTGTGCGCGGCGTGTGCGGTGTGTGTGCCGGATCCACTCCACACCCCGATCCGTAGTATTTTGCTGTATCCAGGTTGCGCCGAGGAGCGCGGCACCGCCCGCTTTGCGCCGGGCTCAGCGTGGCTCTTACCCCACGCGCTGAGCACTCCAGCCGGCCGCACCCTCTACTCCTGGGCAAGGACCTGGGCGCCGCGGCCCGGAGCCGGCTCGGCTTCACTCACCCCTCCCCTCTCTCCCCCGCTCTCCGCAGAGAATGTGATGGACATCGGTCTGCCCAACGAGAAGCCCAATCCGGAACTCTCTTATTCGGGCTCTTTCCAGCCAGCCCCCGGCAACAAGACCGTGACCTACTTGGGAAAGTTCGCTTTCGACTCCCCTTCCAACTGGTGCCAGGACAACATCATTAGCCTCATGAGTGCTGGCATCTTAGGGGTGCCCCCGGCCTCTGGGGCGCTCAGTACGCAGACGTCCACGGCTAGTATGGTGCAGCCTCCGCAGGGAGACGTGGAGGCCATGTATCCGGCGCTGCCCCCCTATTCCAACTGCGGCGATCTCTACTCGGAGCCTGTGTCTTTTCACGACCCCCAGGGTAACCCTGGGCTCGCCTATTCCCCCCAGGATTACCAATCAGCCAAGCCGGCTTTGGACAGCAATCTTTTCCCCATGATTCCTGACTACAACCTGTACCACCACCCCAACGACATGGGCTCCATTCCGGAGCACAAGCCCTTCCAGGGCATGGACCCCATCCGGGTCAACCCACCCCCTATTACCCCTCTGGAGACCATCAAGGCATTCAAAGACAAGCAGATCCACCCGGGCTTTGGCAGCCTGCCCCAGCCGCCGCTCACGCTCAAGCCCATCCGGCCCCGCAAGTACCCCAACCGGCCTAGCAAGACCCCGCTCCACGAGCGGCCCCACGCGTGCCCGGCGGAGGGCTGTGACCGCCGCTTCAGCCGTTCGGACGAGCTGACCCGGCACCTGCGTATCCACACGGGTCACAAGCCCTTCCAGTGTCGGATCTGCATGCGGAGCTTCAGCCGCAGCGACCACCTCACCACGCACATCCGCACGCACACCGGGGAGAAGCCCTTTGCCTGCGAGTTCTGTGGGCGCAAGTTTGCGCGCAGCGACGAGCGCAAGCGCCACGCCAAGATCCACCTTAAGCAAAAGGAGAAGAAGGCGGAGAAAGGGGGTGCGCCCTCTGCATCCTCGGCGCCCACCGTGTCCCTGGCCCCTGTGGTCACCACCTGCGCCTGAGGCCCTGGCCCCCAGATCCCTTTTCCTTTCCAGTGCCTCCCGGCTGGTCGCCTGAAAGCAATGGGGAAAACCAGCCACCGAGGCGCAGGGGCCGCGCCCTGGTCTCGCCATGGACGTGCGGCCCCTTGCTCCCCTTCGATGCTCCCCATTCCCACCCTTTCACACCGGCCAGCGGTCGGGGGTAAGGCTGGAGGCACCTTCTCCTCGCTGTCTCCCCCTTAGCCAAGGCGTGGGGGCGGAAAGGTGGCGTCTAGCCCGCTTTGTTCAGTTAGGATCGCCTTGATCCAGGGGCCGTTGGGCCGCGCCACGGACCTGCGGGGGACTGAAGGCGGGGCCTACCCAACCCTCGCCAGACCCAAGCACCTCACTGTTTTTTCCCCCAGGGTGTCTCCCTGTGTTTCCCCTCGAACACCCGAGAGGGGGCGGGGGTAAGGAGCGCACCAAAGCGCAGAGCTTGCTGCCGGCCGCACGCACGCGCGCCTGCGTGCGGGGATGCGCGCGAGTGTATGCGTGCTCGCCTGTGTGTGTGTGTGTGTGTGTGTGCGTGTGTGTGTGCGCGCGCGCACGCGTGAGTGAGACTCTTGAGCTGAACTGGGCTGTGTCTACCCCCAAACTCTTCCCCACATCGGGTCCCCAAGCCGCTGGGAGATGTCCCAGACTGGCGACCTGCACGTGGCCGGAGGAGATGGTCTTCCATCTGCTCCGAAATAATATTTCTTACAGAAATGCCTCGGACGCAGCCGCTGCGGTGCTGCCGCCGCTTCGGGTTTTGCCCCTCAGAGCCCCTTTCTTTCCGAGCGCTTCCCTTTTAGGCCTCAGGGCAGTTTGATCTTAGGGGAGAAGAGCCACCATCACCTGAGCCTGCCTTTTGGGGGAAAAAAATCCATTTTCTCAGCCCCACTTTTCAAAATCCGTGTTCCTGAGCTTGCCCTCTTGCCTTTCCTACCATCTTTTACCTTTTCCCCTCTCAGGTCTTTCAAAATCTTTTCCCAGAAAGGCAGGCCTCAACCAACCACCCAGGTGTTTGTTTTTCTCACTGAAATACCCATTTCTCCTTCCCCTGTTCCTGGGAAAGATGGCTCTGTTCTTTTGCCTTCTGTCATCACCAACACAACAGATAGAAATGAAATAGATGTATATGGTGTGTGTATGTGTTTATGTATGTAGATGTATGTGTGTTTATACACATATATTTACATAGCACACACAATATGTATTCCTAGCAAAGTCAAATCTAAGATACTTGGTCATCCAGCGCAGTGCACTGGAATAAAGAGAATTTGTAGGCATATACAGCTTTAAATGATTTATTTTTTATGAAAATGTTAACTGATGAGATTATATCTACATATATGTGTATGTGTGTGAATATATGTGCACACACGTGTATATACGCATACGCATATCTGTCCAAGTTTTCCTCAAAGATACAGGTGGATTTTTGCATTGATCCACGTTGCTGAAATGAGGCGTATCTGTCCATGCTCAGTCTCACCTTCTCCCTGCCCTACCTCACCTCTTTTCAGGAGCCCCTCTTCCCTTGCCCAGCCCTTCCTCACAGAGGGTGGCCCTTCTGAAGTGGAGAAGTCGGGAAGGGTGCTCTCTGACACAGCTTCCAGCACAGTCCTGACTGAATGTACTGTTCCCTATTAGCGTCATTTCTCCTGTGGCCAGTAAGCTGCCCAGGGAGAAGGAACAAAGGTCTAGAGTTTACAGAATGTCTGTTTTTAAAGTCACTTTATGCGTTTCCCACTTTTTTTTTTTTTTTTTTGTAATGAAAAAGCACCGTCTTTTGGTGGTGGATAAATAATACTAAAAGGACTCTAGTGAAAGGGGAGGAAAAACTCAAGAGCAGGGGGATTGTGAGTTTCCAAGTACTCGGGCTTTTTGTAGGAGAGAGAAGTTGAAGTTTGCCAGGAGGGCCCATATTTTTTCAGCTGAAGGGTAAAATCTTTCTTTGCAGAGACAGTATTTTGCTGAATACTTTTTATAATGTGATGATTATTAAAACACAAAAATTTTGGTCAGTTCAAAGCTGGAAGGAGGAATCAAATATCCTTTAATATTTTTCCTTGCTCCTTCTGGAATATGCATGTCACTGCATGATAACTCTGAGTTTTCCTTTGTTTTAATAAAACTGTTCTCAGACATTTAAGCTAAACTAAGAGAAAAATAACTTTGTTGCCAAAAGGTTGTGCTATCCAGATTTTTTTACATGTCTGCATGTTTAAAAAAAAAAACCAACAAAAGAAAATGCACTCTAACTTATGTGAACTGAGAGAAAAAAAAAAATCAGGTTTTAAACAGGAAAACCTATGGGGAATGATATTTTTTGAAAGACTTTTGTATAAAGTTGAGTACTTAGAAAAAGACAAACCAGATGTAATATATTTTGTGGATGTTTTTATTTCTTGGATTTATAGTACCTTATACTAAGGTTAAAAAAAAATGCTTGATATTGTGAAAAGGTGAGATTCTTCACCAACATTTCATTTGCTCCTTCGTCACATTGTTATGCCAATATAATATAGTTAATGAAAACAGCATTTTTAAAAGCAGAAATATTGAAATGGTGTAATGTTGTACCATTTGCACTGTGAGCAAATGCTAATACAGTAAATATATTGTGTTTGCTGACAATCAGCCGGCCTTTAAATCTCCTTATTTTATTTCTTGTTTTCATAGTATAAAGTTTTGGTTTGGCCTGTTTTTTGTCTTGTTTTGTTTTTGGCTTGGTGGTGTGTTTGATAGGTCATTGTGTCCAGATTTGCTCTTCTTGCCTTGAAAACTCTCAGAGTGGAAATGTGGAACCTGATGTCCCCAGAAGTGGGTCAGAATTTTGTAAAAGTTCTGGTGTTTCAAATCCAATTTTGAGTGTTTATTCAAAGAGGATAGGATTCCACTCTGCCCTTTGGGGAAATCTCAGACCAATAGAGAAATTATGTGAACAAGTTGGGTAAACTAAACTCATGGGAGTCAGAACAATGACTTGTATCATCTAGAATCTTCTCTCTGATTTCCATTGGGGTAAATCTAGTTGTTGCTGAAATAGTCGGTGAACTATTTCTCTGTTGCTCTTAGGACAGGACCTAAAGGGCACTACAACCACACCGAGTAGTTCTCTCTTAAACTTTTGAAGCCCAAAGACAAGTGGAGACACGACAAAGGTTCTCAGGGTTGGCAAGATAACCAGAGAGATTGGCAGCTCTTTTGTGGTCAGATAATGGGGGGTGGGATCAGGTTTTAAAGTTTTACATCTTTAATTCCACTTGTACATGTTTTTCTGAGGCCTCAGTACTTGTCAATGCCTGGGAAAGGTGGTCTTCCTTAGAAAGTTGTACTTAAAAATGACTCAAAGATTTGATGCTTTTAAGGCGAGAAAGGACTTTTGAGATTTGGAAAACACACGGGGCAGGGAAAGTTTGTATAGCATCAATCACATCTTATGATTTCTGTCTCCTATGAAAGTGATGTTTCCCCTACCTCGTAAGCTATCTATCTCATCCTTAACTGAGTTTACTGGCTAGCCTAGAGTTTTCTCAATAGCTCTTCAGGAAATATTTGTCCTTACTTTTGGGGTCTGCATCTCCATCATCTCACCTTCCCTTTATGCTGTAGTCTTTAGAATCCTCTCCCCCTGTAAGACTTGTTCTAGAGCAGTCTTTAGACAAGTGAATCTGGTTCCTGTTTCTTTGCCTGCCCTATAGAAAACTCACCTGAGCCTCTTTGCTGTGTGTCTGACATATGTTCTGCTTCACCATCTGGGGCTTGGTACATGACACTGAGCTATGTAAGCACAGCACCAGATTGTGATGGGGAATCAATGTCTCAGCCTCCCATTGGGCCAGCCTGAAGTCAGAGTCTTTACTCAGGGACTGTTCTTACCTGCCTAATGCAGGCCCATCACAGAAATATGGGTGGTATTTCTGGTTGGCTACTGTTACCAGTAAGTTAAGGCCAGAGCTGGGTGGAGCGGGTGGTAGGCCTTAGAAAAGAATGCTTTTGAAGCGAGAGATAGATAAAAAGAATGCAATATGGAATCTTAAATTCTTGCACCCACACAATTCTAGGTCCCTGGCTGCCATCTTGAATTCCTTTCTCTCACCTCATAAAATGAATTCTAAATTCCAGCTTTATACACAGTCACATAGAGATGCACTTCTTTTAACAAAGAGAATTCAAGATGGCTGGAAATTCCTAACGATTGAACTTATAACTTAGCTCTTTGCTAAACTAGATTTCTTTGTGTTTTTTTCTTGTGAATATTATCAGAGCTGAAGATATTATCACCAGGTGTCTTCATAGTTAGCATTCTGCCCCACCTGTACCTTCTCCAGCCTAACTAGGCCTTCAGAGTTATACCTTCGTCAACAGTGTACTATGCTGCATGATTAATAAACTCACTTCCCATTGGTAGATGTTACTCAACCTGGTTCAACCACTGGGTTACTTGGCAATATGGCAGCCCGCCTGGCTGGCACCAACCCAGTGTGGTGTAATCACTGATTCACACTTTGTAGCTAGATAAGGCTGCCCCAGATAGCATCAGACCAGCTACCCAACCTGCCTGGATTTTGTAAATGCAGGACATGAGACTCAGCCCTGAAACTTAAGGATAAAATGGAGCAATGGTGGAGGAAAAGTCCGAATGGGGCTCCCATGAGGAGTAATTGACGGCGGGAGGCTTTGCAAAAAAGAGGCCTGGGGCAAAATGAGGCATTGAAGGATAGAAAAAAATAGTGGCCTAACTTGCTCCAAACAACACTCGAAGTGTTGAGAAGAGAATAAAAGGACACTTCACAGACACACATGTACCCCCTCTGGAGTGGCATACTGAGACTCATGACTGTAAAATTGTACTTGATGAGTTGGGGTTGGGTGTGAATGAGACGCTTTTAAAGAATGTGAGGCAAGGAGAATCATGTTTTTGTATGTTAGTGGTAGGGGTATATGTGTATTCACAGATATGTAAAAAGGAGTCTCAGGGTGGATTTGGGTGGATTCGAGCCATAGCTTGTGGCAGTTTGTTCATGTTCCCCTTCCGCTAGCTTAGGTTTGCCTGCATAGATGAGCGGACTCATTGCAAGCTGCCTTTTCCTAGCCTCAGTGTGCTTCCCTGGTGTTCTAGTGCGATAAGCCTAAGGAAATCAAGAGACCGCTGTGTGTCTCAAAGACTAGAACTCATATTGACCAAATGCTAGCAACTAACAGTTAAATACATGACTTTCTAAAAGGTGCCAAGAAGTTTTTAAATGTGGACAAGATCCTAGATATGTCCCAAAGAGTCATTTCAGAAAATTCAGCCTTTGTCCAGTGGACAGAGACCTCCAGAGGAAGATTTCAGAAAACTTGGCCAGACAGTCCTGAAGACACACTCCTACCCAGCCATTAAACACGGAGGCTACTGGGACCTCTGGGCCCAGCGGCTTCTCCCCATGTTCAGTTCTTAAGCCTTCATCATCCCTTTGCTTTAAAGATTCTATGTACTCTACTGTTTTCAAGATTGGTCATCTTAATATCTCTGTGCCAGAATAGGAGTGTAACAGGGCGGAGGCTGTGTGATGATGCTTTCCCCCATTTGCAATAAGGTCTCTGATGTGTCTATGCCTGGCCAGAAATGAGCCAGACCCTGACTCCTACTGCTCTTGAAGCCTAGAAGAGCTCCCAGCCCCTCACAGCTGGCTTCTCTCTGGCCTGGACCTAAGTCCTTATACCTACTCTTGTAGCTACCAGGGCCCCTTGACTCTAGTGTAGACACAGCCATTTCTTCCCAACTAGCAAATACATAGATGACTGAAAGAAAGTTTTCTTAGCAATCTTACTAAGGTGATAATACAAACAGAACATTACCACAAAACTGCAAACTGGGAAAACGTCAACAAAAAAGTTTAGCTGTAGTAAGGCTGGGTGGGAATCAGACCCACCAGGTGGTTCCTTCAACACTGCCTAACCTGCCTTCTGGCCTTCGCTTCAGAAGGTCCCTAGAACCCAGAACACATCTCTCTGGTCAACTAAGATACTGGTCTGATGCTTTTCCTGACCTTAAGTGTCTCTCTATACTCCTGCAGTCTCTTCACCCTGTGCCTGGAGTCCCTGGAATTCTACCATTCCCCTGCCTTTCCACTGATACAGTGATATTCTTGGGGCCTTGATCATCTCATATGAAACACAGTCACCAGTCCTTCAGGCTGGCTTTCCTCACCCTGCCTATGCAGGCCTGGCAGTCATCCATGTCTTAGGCTTCTCGTTATTGGCATCATGACCCACCCAGAGACATACTGCTCAGCTGCAGATTTGGCTGCACTTTGGGTCACCCACTGAGTTCCTTGCCATAGTCTCAGAAATGTCTCCACCCCTCAACTCCCTGAAGGTAAAGAGTTACCTGCTGCCCTTGAGACTGGGGTGGCCTCCACACCCGCCTCAGAGGCCCTAGTTTCTGGGCCTGTATCCTTTAAATGGCTTATCCCTGTTGATGACTGCCCACGGGGCCCAGATCTACCAGTTATTTGTCCCTACCAAAGGGACAGATTAGTGACAAGAACAGAATAGCACCTCCAAGCCCATCAGCATCTTCTCACCAACAGGCTAAAAGAACTGTGGGTCATTCAACATTTTACATTTACCCCTCTAGCGTACATAGGTTCTAACCCTTCCATTGCTTCTTTCTTTTTCTCCCTACTACTTAGGAAGATCAGGTCATCCCAACAAAAGGTCCAAAAACTCTGCATCCATGAGATCCCAAGATCTGAAGGAAAGCCTACTTTAAAACAATTGTTATTTACTCAGATCTCAGTTCTAAAAATTAAAAGGTCGTTTGATAATCCAACTACTACTCTGCTTTTCCCTGGGGCTCTTCACCTGCTCTGGAACTGTGACCTTCATCCTAGATCCAAATCTCAACTTAGCCACCTCATTGCAGTATGACTACGAATGATTATTGTTGTTTATTTTGCACTGCCGGGAATCAAATGAATTCAAGGTCTTGTACATTTTAACCAAATATTCTACCACTGAGCTATATTCTCAGCTTGGTTTCTGTGTCTTACTGAGGCTCAGTTTCTACCTGTTTTTGCGTGGCTATTGTGGAGTTCAAACAAGGACATGTATATGGTACTGGCTCATTGTGGATTGTTCTATCAGTGTCAGCCTTGTTCCTTAACTCCTGTCCCCTGCCCCCATACTTTAAACACATTTGTGAGTGAAATGGCTCTGTCTCCAACCAGAGCACCAGAGCGTGGTGCATCTAATCAAACACATTCAGAAGATGTTGTAGTGACTGCCAACTCCAGCCATCCACCTCAATATGGGAATTCCCAGCATAAGTCCTTTGACCCCCCATCCACCCAGGGAGGACACAAATTCTTTCCCCTCTTGGCCACAGCTAAGGTTCATTGTTTTCATTTCCTGGCCTGGTTCCTGACTCCTTTCCAGGTTCTTTTGTCCTCTCTCTCTCACCAAGATGGGTGGATGTAACACCTTCCTGATCCTGTATCATCTGCAGAGTTAATTAATGTGTCATTGGGCTGTTACCTGCTTCCTGATCCTTATCAGGGATTTAAATAAAACGCAGCCGACCCAGTTCTGCTCTGTCCATCCCTCACCCTTGATACTAGGCTGGTTCTTACCCACCCTTGACCTCAGCTCTCCAACCAGCTCTTAAGCTTCCAGCTGCAGGCCAGGTGGTACTGCCCCTCACTCAGCCCAGGTGTGGTAACAGAGTAAAATATCAAGATTCTCTGAGAGAATCACAGGCATCAGGGCCCTTCTCATCCCACCTCCTGGAAGGTTCTCCTAGATTTGCAGTAAATTTAGCCCAGAATTCTCCTTTTTAAATAAGGAAGCAGAGGTCATAGGGGTTTGTGATTTGTCCACGTGCATCTAGTAAGGGCAGAGCCCATTTCAGGTCCTCTACCAGTTATTCGAGGGTCCTAGGGAAAGTGTCCACTGCCTCCCCAACCTAGCAAATATTTATTCAAGAGTCACCAAGTATAACCCATTCTTCTAAGCATCGAGGCTTTAGCAATGAACTAAAGGGCACTGTGTCCTCAGAACTCACCTTCTCCAGGCAGATACAAATAAAACCCAAACAAGCAAATATGTATGTTGTAACTGACTGTGATATGAGATGGGGGTGAGGGGTGGGGAGGACAGGGCAGAGCTTATAAGAAGAGTGGAGAGTGCTGGAGTGGGGGAGATTTACCACTCAATATGGGTGGTCCAGGACAGCCTGACAAGGAGGGGGCCTGTGAGGACAAGCTCTGTGATAGAGTTAGCATGCAGACCGTGCTGAGGAGAGACAAGCACAAAGGTCCTGAGATGCAATGTTGGATAGTTCAGAGGAATTCTGGGAGGCAGAGTAGCTAGAAAAGGGAAGGAGTTCAGCCAGTCATAAGAGGTGAAGTCTGAGGGGCAATGTGGAATCCCATCATTCAGTTCATTAAAAGAAATCCAAACATCTGAAAGACCCCAACAAACATAGAAGGCTAATGAGAGGTCTCACGACCCTCCAAGAGCCGCAACATGCAGCTGGGCTACTAAACCAAAGGATAGCTGCCTACCCTCCTCCCCAGGTTCTCTCCTTCCTCCAAAGCCCCAATCCCTCTGCTTGGCTTCCTAATCCCTTAATGTGGCCCTCTTATCTTCCTTTTCATGTCTCAGAGACCCCTGGTGATTCTTAAACTCCAACCAAGAGAGCCAGAACTGCATCCCTGAGACCCACACAAGGGCCTTCCTGTTAATATGCGCCTGGGTGCCAAGTCCCTAGTGGTGGCCAACTCTCCTGCTGCCCAGCCGAGGAGTGGGAATGCCCCTCAGTCATAAGTGGGTCTTGCAAAGGCCCTCTGTTGTCTGTGACTGGAGTGGTGGTGTTTCCTGTCTTGGTCCAAAGCTGGCAGATGACCAGGTTCTGCCAATATGGCCATATTCTCACCCATACCCTGATCCCTGAACACACAAAATGGGACATACCTAAAATAACTTGATCCACGATGTACTCCTTGCCATGTCCCTGGATTCTTGCAAATTCATTTCTATAGTTCTTTTAGTTCTATACAATTTCATCCTTGACTGTTCTGGGTCTTCTACTTCATTTCTGTGCTAAAGTTATCCTTGACTTCCATCTTTCCCTGGTCCGGAACTTTTCCCTTTTCTTTTCTTTTTTTTTTCTTCTTTTTTTGCTATCCATAAAAACTTAAGCCAGATACAGTGCTCAGCTTCCAGGGAGGAAAGCAACCATACTACAAAAATAAATAAAATTTTTGTCCCTGCCTTTAAGGATCTTCTGGAGGCAGGGAGGAGGCAAACTCATCAGCAGATAATTTCAACACATTGGGACTGGTAGTCCCTGATAGGGAGCCACCAAAATCAGAGTCTAGTGGGAGGTAAGAAGGAAGGAGTGGAAAAGGTGAGAAGGGGAGAAGAAAGTCCTCTTCCAGGTTCCCCTCTGCACAAATCCAAATCATATTAAGTTCTTCCTACATGCCAAGTATTGGGCTGAAGTCGCCACACAAACTATACCACTGCCCTCCAGGTAGTGAAGAGCTACCAGGACCCTCTATAGCGGCCTGTGGACTGCCCATCCTTTTTGTCCTTTTCCTGAAGGAGGAAGAGAAAATCCCCAGTGCCTCTGGGTCCTAGGAAACAACGCACAACTTGGCATCTCTAGAGTGTGCCCAGCTGGCTTGGTGGAGGTTGTCCAACCCAGATGACACGTCCCTGTGCTACATTCTGGTTCCTTCCTCTGGCTACAGGGAAGACTTTTCTGGAGCTAGGAGAGGGCTGAGGAAGGAGATTCTATATTCCTCAGACATATCTGCTTGGACCAAGCCAAGCATCTCTCTGGGATGTGGGAGCCTCCTCCACGGGAGACTTAAGGAGGGGAGCATTTCCACGTATTGATTCTGCTACCATGCCAGGAATGGACAAACTCAACCTTCCCATCTCTCAGCCCTCCTATCTGCTCTTCCTCTGCTGCTGCTCCTGGTCATTGAGCTCAGGCCTCTCCACTGAAGGGCAAAGCTGTTCCTCGTTCCTTGTGTTGTTTGTTTGAGCCTGAATCTCCATCTGTAGCACTAGTTGTTGATGGAGAGGATCTGCTGGAATGAAAAATTACAAAAAGAACCGTCTTGACCCAGAAACCTGAAAACCACTGGGAGAGGCGAACAGGAACACTTCTTCTTCAGGTGAATATTCTAGAAGCCAGATCTGAACACAGTCACTATTCCCAGCAGGTCAGGTGAACAAATAACCTCCAAATGGCTCAGAGGTGACAAACCAGGGAACAGCCCCAGCCTCTCTGTGGAAATCACATCTTCTGGGTTTTAAGGCACCAAACTCTCCATCTAATGAGAAGGTGTCTCTTGCAACAGGTCTGCACCTCTGGGCTCCACTGTCTTGAAGTTAGGAAATCTGGTTTCTCCTCCTGGCTCAGACACTAGGACAAAGATGTATAGCACTGCAGACTCACAGTCCTTTTCTGTGAGCCATAGCACCAGCGGACCCAAATCATATGGTCAGCAGAAGTCCCAGGACAGTCACAGTATACGTAAGACCCACGCCTTCAACTCATAGCTGGAGCTGAACTCAGGCTCAGAAATACCAGGAGAGGTCCAAACTCAAAGTCCCTGCTTCCTGCTGCTCAGAAGCACCACTCTCTATCCTCCAACAGTGGTTCAGTGGCTTCCCTGGCTTCGTGGAGCTCTGAGTCCTCCGGCCTTATTGCCTGACTCTGGTTCTTTCTGGCCTGAGCCCATGGGAGAATGTTCTGGACTGTGCTTGCTTCTTGAATATGTTTACAAATCCCTTTTCTCTTATAGTTGTTTGAAAGGTATATAGAAACTGCCATTTAGTACAGTCTTTTTTCAAAATATTTTATTTATTTTTATGTATATGAGTGTAATTCCTGCATGTATGTGAGTGCACAGTGTTGAGCAATGCCTGCAAATGTCAGAAGAGGGCATTGACTCCCCTGGAACTAGAGTTAAGGACAGTTGGTAGCTGCCATGTAAGTGCTGGGAAGTGAACCTGGGTCCTCTGCAAGAGCAGCCAACTCTCCAGCCCCATGTAGTCTTTAGTCTGAGGTCCCATTCAACTCTAGGCCAGAAATGCTCAGCTGTGGCCTATTCAGATCAGCCTCATATGTCTAAGCCTGATAGCCCCAAAGTGGGAACTTCTAGCCTAAGGAAGGAGCATCAGGGTCTGGAAGGCTCAGAATGTGTCTGAGGGATCCTGAGGATCCCTACTACTGGAAGCCCTCCAATTCAGATGTTAGATGTTAGTTCCAACCCACCATCTTCCTCTCAGGAAGGTCTGGGAATCTTACTGCTTCTCCACATCCCCAAAGACCAAGTGTGCGCCTCCCAAAAGGCGCTGCCAAGAGCCAGTGGTCCCGCCCTGTTGGCACACCCTCTTGCCCATATCTCCAGCATCAGCCACTTATTCCATCCTTACCCTGCTGTGGCGTCTGCTGTGTTACCCAACCTCCCCTAGGTCAAGCCAGTGTCGGACAGGTTGAGTCATTACCCCTTTCTCCTCCCAGTCCTCCCTGGGCTGGGCTGGTTCAGCAGGCTCCATCCTTCTACATATGCAGCCTCCAAGCTCAGGTGCCTCTTGGGACCAGAGTTTTCCTAAGAGTCAGCCCCCTTTCATTTTCTCTGGAACAGCCCCTGTCACATCCAGACCACTCAACAAGACACCTGAGTTTCTTCACTAGCTCCCTACCTACCTCCTTCTCTGACAAATCATGGAAGCTTAGATGTAGCCAGGAACCTCAGCCTCAGATGACACATCTATAAAATGGGGGTAATTGTACCTCTCCTGCCTCGGGGCAGGACACTGGGTCAGCTAAGTTCCCAAAATCCTCTCACCCTTCTCATACGCTTCCTAATCTCAGCACTCTACCTTGCTCTTGAATAACTCATCCACAAACACTTAGGATTCCTAATTCATTGCATCTCTATTATCCGTGTTACCTGCACCTGTCTCTGTCTTGTTCACAGCCTCCTATTCCCAGGGTCTCTGCAGGCTTCCCCCACAGGAGTCTCAGCAAGTGTGACACCCACCAAACAGGCCTTCAGACAAAGCTCCTGCAATTTCAGGCCACTGCTTCCTTCCCCACCCTATTCTGTTCTGACTCAGGAAACCCACGGATTAGACAGCAAAGCCTAGATTCCCTCTGGGGGGCAAGAAACTGGGGTCTGCCTCTGTTCACACAACACCGCAGAGCTGGCAGGGCCCTCAGCAATCCCTTCTGCGTGCATCTCGGGCTACACAGCCCCAGTCTTTGCTCACACCCTGCATGCACATGCTCTCTGCAGCCCTACTCTGTTCTCCCACCCGCGCTCAGGCTCGCCCTCCCCCTCTCTCTGCACTGTTCCTCTAAGACACACCCTCCCAACCCACCAATCCCACCCCTGCCACTGCGCTCTACAAGCCTCAACTCCAGAACCTGCCTCGGTTCCCTCCACCCCCAAAGGGTGGGCCCCTGGAAGCCCAGAAGACAAAGATGCCTCTTTCTCTGGTGGCCTTTATAGGAAGGGTTCTCCCACAACCATCTACTGCGACTCCTCACCTCCCTTTCCTTGCATGGGGGAGGAGCAGTCTGAAGCCCCCACAACCTAACCACCCCTCCCCAGCATCTGGTGAGGGACAAGAAGGAAGAACTGTGGGTTCTTTTCCCTGAGACTCCTAGATTTTGTACCAAAATGCAGGGTGTGCTCCTGTTTGCATTTTTTTTTTTTGTTTCCTTTCTGAAAATAACCATGAAACTATCATTTCCTCCCACTGCCTTTTCCCTATCTTATTTGGATTAGCAGAGCTGCGGGGAGAGGTGGTTGGGAGCTACTGACAGCCTCCTGCATTGGCCTTGATCCCCACAACTTACAGGTGGCTTTTGAGGAGGTACACCTGTTCTGTTGGGTGGAGTCCCTCAGGTGGAGGGAAGGAATAGAGATACCAGGCAGCATGAGTACCTGCCACCCTCTCAGTCAGAGACGTTTGGGGAACCAGAGTCAGCCCTGCCTGGTCTCCAACTTAGCCAGTGTTGGGACAACCCTTGTCCTGGTAGCTTATGACTAGCTTGAGGTCACAAAGTCCAGCAGTTCAGCCCCTTCCTCAGCAGACGGGCAGGGAAGCTGTCCATAGACATGGACTCTTCACATGGAAGGGGTTGATGCACAGGAACTTGCACTTATACAGGGGGGAAGTGGGGCATGTTAGGAGAGGGGCTTCTTTATCTCTCATGTCTTCTAGTATCCCCTCCCCACTGCTCTTCTAGACATTTATGTTGCTCACCAAGAAGCAAGCCTCAAAAGATGTCAGCTTCAGGACCGGTCTCCAAAGGAACCTGTCTCTAGCCCCACCTGAGTGCCTTCAGGGCCATTCTACTGAACCTCACTTCATGCTAGAGAAACCATGCTCTCCCACCTCTCTGGCCCTCCATGTGGAGGTTTAACCTGACAGGTTGCCAGGACTCTTGGATATCTCAGGCAAACTGAAGTGTAAGTACTGGGACAAACACACCTTGCCAAAGAGAGAACAGACAGGAACGTAGAGGTGATGTGACAGGTCTCCTTGCCCTAAGGACAGTCCTACAAGACACACCATCCAACAGACTCTGGCTCCAGTGACAGGTCTCTGCTACTGCAGCCTACAGCTTCCTGGCTTTGCCTCTGGTTGAAAGGAACCCTGAGAAAAAGCCCTGGCGTTGGGAAGTTGCAGTCCCACACAAGACTGTTGAAGCTGGGACTGAAGTAGTTCAGCCTGGACCTCTGAAGCCGGGGGACTGGGTGTCCTCGGCACCCTCCTCACCCTGGTTTGGCCTCTTTTCCTCTTTGCCATAAGCCTTCCCTGGCAGATCTTTCCTGATCGGCGCAGTGGTTCAGCAAGTCAAAGCTGGAGGATAACCAAGCGCCTCCCTCGGTGTACCACTGACCCCTCCTCTACAGTAGTGAGACCCTCTGCACGTGCCCCTCACCCTTGACACCACCTTTTCACTAACCAGACTGAGTGGCGTGCACCCTGTCCAGTTGCTCTGGGTCAGCCTGCTTCACTAGGCTCTCATTCCCTTCTCTGGGGGTTCTGACGGCCCAAAAGACAGACGCCTGAGCATGAAGTCCTCCCCCACCTCCACAGCCTTTCCTGACGCATCCACACCCTGTGCTCCTTGGCCCTGCCCCTCCCCCATGTAGACCCTTTCTCTCCCCGGACTCCCAGCACCCAGGCTGGG
Source organism: Eospalax fontanierii (assembly GCA_035773235.1). Classification (NCBI taxonomy): domain Eukaryota; kingdom Metazoa; phylum Chordata; class Mammalia; order Rodentia; family Spalacidae; genus Eospalax; species Eospalax fontanierii. The sequence goes on along the minus strand of CM069542.1, from coordinate 50,894,933 downwards.
TTGCTGAGCTATTTGAGGCACTGCTGGTCCTGTGGTGTAATCAGTGACAGGGGATAATTGCCACCTGTCCTGCCGGTGTCTGGGGGCTGTCTCAGCCACAGCAGCAGGGGGTGGACACTGGGCAGTCAGGCCTGGAAAAAGGTCAGGCTAGGGCAGTCCTGCCCACATCCTGGTCAGCTTACCAAATGGGGGCTCTGCAAGGATTCCCTAGGAAAGCTGCATGCTCCTGGGAGCTGGGTTATCTGGGATAGTGGCTTCAGTTTGGGGTGGGTGGTGATCCCAGTCAGGGCCAAAAGTCTCAAAACTACTCCATTCTCCAACAATCAACCCAAACCATGAGCTCCCCTTGTCTTCTGATACCAGGGACCTATTGGGAAGCACAACTACCAAGCAGGCAGGACTTTGCCTTGACCTCCATCCAGCCCACCTTCTTTAGAAAAGCAGCAGGGTTAATGAGATGAATTTGGGGAGTGAATCTTTCATAAATTCCATTTGCTACTTTCTTGTTTCATTTAAGGTGGTTTAGACAGCTTGTGTGAAAATGAGTATCTTTCTTGTGGCCAAATCTATAACCTCAGGTCGTTAGTCCAACCTCAGTTTCTTCATGGGTAAAAAAGACAATCTCCCTGCCAAGATGCTATATAGAATGCACTATCTAATATGTGCAGAATGGTTTCTTTGCCTGGTGCTCCCAAGACTCCCCAGTGGTAGTTATGGTTATTGGGAACCACAGAGGGCGGGGCTGGGTGGGGAGCCTCCGCATGCTAGCCTAAAGCTGCTCAGGAAAGCAAAGCCTGGAGAGACTCCAAGGCTGAGGGGACAAGCCACAGGGTGACCCTAGGGCCTGGCAACTGTGGCTCTGGGGCTGGGCAAAGGCTCACAGGCTTCTTCCCTCTAGGAGAACACACTTCTACCCCTTTTCAACACCATTTGCTCCAAAGCAATGTCATATAAGCTTTGGGGCACCAGAGAACACTTAACCCCTGTAAATATTAGTTTAAAATTTTTTGTTATTTTTATTTTATGTGTATGATTGTAATGCCTGCCTGCAAGTGGGTGCATCCATGTCGTGCAATGCCTGAGGAGGTCAGAAGAGGGCATGGGATCTCCTGGAACTGGAGTTACAGGTGGTTGTTAGCCACCATGTGGGTGCTGGGAATTGAACTCTAGTCCTCTGCAAGAACAGCCAGTGCTCTTAACCCCTGAGTCAGCTCTCTAACCTGTTGCCTTTTTATTTACTGTTAGTTAAGAAAAAAAAAAAAAAGTTTATCCCAATACTTAGACTTCTTTACACAAATATCCATACCCCTACTGTGTGAAAGGTGACTCAGATAAATGGCTTCTTTTCAGGGTAGGGGGGAATAAACTATAAAATCTGATCCAAAAGGACAGGACTTTCAGAGTTAGCCTGCCCCTGAAGCAAGGCCTCTCCACAAGGTCCAGGCCTGGTAGCCTGGGCCAATAGGCCAGAGCTGAAAAGCATCTTAGCCCCATCATAGCACCAATAGGAAGAGAGAGAAAGCAGTGCAGGAAAGAAGACTAGCCCAACACAGCAGATCCTGGCCCCTTGGGATGCGAAAGGGAGGATGCTGGTGTGGGGGATGGGCTACGGCCACTGGCTGTACCTCACAGCAAATTTCAACCTCTGGTAGAGGCCTGAGAGCCCCAACCAAGGCTGTGCCTGTTAGTCTCACTATGGCCTTAGCATCAGCCACAAATCACAGTTAGCACCCCCTCCAAGTGACTTACCATGTCCTGTTCCAAGTGTATGTATGCTAGACCCACCTGGAGGAATAGGCTACCCAGTGCCATCTGACCTCGGCCCAGGGGCCTCCTTCGAGTTGTCTCTAGTGAGCACCGACTCCTGTGGGTGGGGCCTACTTCAGGGGTCTGTCTCCCTCCCTGACCCAGCATCTCACACCCTGATGCTGGGGAAATACATGGGGAGGTGTTGTTTTCCCTCCTGTTATACTCTCTCTCGCTCACTCATCTCTTCCCTGGGCCTGTGAGCTAATTGGAGAGAAGGAGGGGGAGGAGGGGGATGCTGCTTGCCTTCCCCGTTATCTGCAGCATTCCTCGGTGACTAATGCTCCCAGTTGGTAAAAAGGCAGTGTAATCAAAACACTTTTTTTTTTAGTCCTTAAAGTTAGTCATTCCCTTCCAGAGTGGAGGAGAAAAAAAAAAAAAAAAAAAAGCCCACAGCAAGCACCATGAAATGCGAGCTGCTGCGAGCTGCTGGGTGGAACCAGGCACCGGCAGCTCCCTGCGGTCTGAGGTCTGGGCCGTCCTCCTTGGGACACCTGGCTACGCTTTGTTCACACCTTTGTCTGCCCTAGCTTTCCTTACCGCCCAGGTTATGGACTCCCTGAAGGTCTTCCACGCCAAGTTCGGAGGAGCTGCCCTTTGCGCTTCCTGCCAGGTGCTGCCCTCTGCTGGCCCCCGCTTTCCCAAGGGGAGGAAGCCTGTTAAAGCTATCTGTTAGGTGCCTGGTCATGTGCTGGTCCTTCTTCCGAAGTCAACCTGATACTTCAGTACCATGCTTCTCCGCCCTCCATATGCTCTCTGGTTTGAGACCAAAGTACAACACTGTGCCTTGACAGAACCAAGGAGACAGGGATGGCAAGCACCGTGGGAGTCATTGAGAGCGGTGATATACCTTAGTGGCCAAAAAAAGCAGGATCAGAGTCAGGTTGTCCAGGCTGGAATCTCTCCATCATTTCATGACTGTGCCTCAGACCCAACAAATGACAGTAGTTACAGTACCTACCTCACAGGGTTATTGTAAGGATTTGATGTTAACTGCTTACAACAGTACTTGGCATGTCATGTGTTCTTGACTAACTAATCATCAAAACAGTCACAAAATAGGAAGCTGGAGAGATGGCTCAATGGTTAAAAGCACTGGCCGCTCTTGGAAAGGACCTGGTTCCCAGCACCCACATGGCAGCTAACAACCATCCATAACTCCAGGTCCAGGGAATCCAGCACCCTCTTCTGGCCTCCATGAGCACTGAACACACATGGTATACGTACATACATGCAGGCAAAATACTCATTCACATAAAATAAAAATGAGAAAATTTAAAAACAATAGCAAAATAATAAAATGACATGTATACCATCTTATCTCTTTGCTCATTTGTGGCAGACATCGCTAATCAATCACAGAATGTTCCCATCAATGAAAGATTTCCCCAGCATCTTCAGCATACATTCTAGACAGCTAATAATGGTCAATCCAAGCTGGCATATGGAATGACATCCAGATTTACTCTGGATTCTTCACATTAGAAGTGTGCACAGAGTGTACACAGAACTGGAAGAGCTTGACTGTCCATCCTCAGCCTAATGCCTCTCTTGCTGAGAGGAAGATGTGGTAAAAATGAAGAAACAGATAACTCTCAAGGCACTTAAAGACAGAGAATCAAGATCCAGGCAGGTATCGCTGTTTGCCAGCCTGGCTTCAGATAGGACACTTTACCCTGATATTTGAGTCTCTGTGGGTTTCCCATTCTCCACAAGTTCTCTAATATCCTCGCCTTCTGCTGCCCTGGCTCTTCCTCCCATTGGTACTTTTCTGAACAGGTGCAAAGCAGGGGACAGAGGAATGGGAATTCACAGAGAACCCTGGGTCTTAGTCTGCTCCACGAAACTCCCTAAGGCCTACCCTAAACTTCATGTGGGAAAGGCTGAGAGAGAGCAGGATGTGGCATGCCTGAAACAAGGCTCCATAAGAAGGTACTGCATATGAGTCCCCCTACGTTAAAAATCCCAAAGAGAGGTCAGGGATATAATGGGCCAGTTCTTCTGTAGCTTTGTTCATGAACTCAACCTCTGTGACCTGAACAGTCTTGAGGCTCAGACATCTGGGGAAGAAGCAATATGGACCAAGCTTGCAACCAGGAGCATCACCTCTACCTGAAGCACCTCTGCTCTCATTTCTACCTACAAACCCCCTCTGCTCCTGTCCACACCTCCTCTGCAGAGGCAAGCTGTCTGTGGTTATGGAAAGACAAGGCAACGCTCCTAATCCTGAAGGCCAAGCTTTTCACCATAGTAGGAGGCATGCATGCCTTCCTGTGCACAGCTACCCAGGGATGCATACCACTCACAGGTGACTTCACAGAGGAAACCTGAGTGTGCACAGAACTGTCCATCTTCAGCCTAACGCCCCTCTTGCTGAGAGGAAGAAAGGCTCAGTGTAGACACTTCCTAGATTCTGTGAAGGCCAGAATTCTCCCCAGTAATCTAGAAGGTCTTGTTGATATGTTAAAGGTTTGAGGTAGGTGGTAAAGAAACAGCCCCAGTTGGACCTCAGATTTAACCCTTCCCTCCCAGAAGATTCACACTTAACCTCAGCCCCAGACATCACTGATTGCTCAGATCTCTGGGTCACTTCTCTGTTCAGGACCTGCCTCCTCTATTCTATTTCCCATGAGCCTCTACAATCAACATAACTGTGGACTTGGAAATTGAATGAGTGAGACTTCAGCAGTGTTATTCGTTCACCCATTTGATTGATGAGAAGACCAAGGCCCAGGGAAGCAGTGTGAGTTGTCTGAAATCATTCATGCTGCCAGAGAAGGGAGTAGAGTCTTGCTTTCTCCTGACTCTGAGTCCAAAACTCATCCCATTCTTAGCTTACAAAATTTGCTCTCCCAACCCACAGTCCCCAAACAGACTTCCTTTGGTGTACAGCCATGGTGAAGGATAATATTTTTTAAGATATTTATCACTGTGGGCAACATCTGAGAGCAGAGTATGGACGAGGCCGAAGCATCCACCAGTGCTGGACATCAAGAGAGTCATAAACACAGCACCCTTTCCATCCCATCTCACCCTGCAAGACTCACTGTCCCTCCTCCCATGCTGTCTGTTCAGCTACTCTTTGGGGACTTTGGTTTTCAAGATTGATCTTGTGCTCATGTTTGCCTGTTTCCTGAAGAATAACGTGGTGATGAAGCTAGTCTGTGTGATGTCTTTGAGGACCCACCTCCCACTGGAAAACCTTTTCAAACTGAATTCCGAGTCCTCAGTCCTCGTTCCTCTGGTCCTCCTGGTCTGAGTCTCTGTGCTCTAGGAATTCAGGACACATTGTAAATATATTCTGCTCTAGGTGGAGGGATTAGATGTTCCCTGGGCAGCTCCTGAAACACCTGAAGTTCATTTCAAGAATTCCCAGAAAGAAGGTCTTGGGCAGCGGAGAGTTAGCATGATCTTCTCCACCTGCTTTTCTCTTTGAAAATGGGAACTTGGGTTAAGGAACAGAATTCAAAACAGCCCCTGGCAATTTATGGTACAAGGAGGCTCTGAATTCTGACATTGGGAGACCAAAGACAAGTCATGTGCAGCTTCAGGGTCCCTAACAGAGTGACTTATCATCATCATATCCTCATTTATTATTATAGTTATTATTGTCATTGCTTGTTTACCTCTCCCTGCAGAATGGTGGCTCTGGGAGGGCATGGGGCAAGAGCAATACTCCCTTTGCATAGTTGTATCTTCAAGGTTAGCACAGAACCTGGCACGTTGTAGGAGCTCAGCTTCCATTTGTTAAATCAAAGAACAGAAATTGGGACCCTTCCTACCACTGTTGCAGATTTCTTTCACACACACAACCCTCCTCTTGTTTTTTTTTGTTGTTGTTGTTGTTGTTGTTTTTGGGTTTTTTTTGTAGGCTTGGGTGTGTTGTTTGTTTTGTCTTGAGACAGGATCTGGTTGTGAAGCCCAAATTGGCCTTGAACTTGCTACATAACCTAGACTAGCCTCAAACTCACAATTCTTCCCTGCCTGGGATTATAGGCATCACACAGGGCTCACTGCACCTTCCCTTACTCAATACTTTCACAGAATATTCTACCCTGAAAAGCACCTACTCTACTTCCAATTGAGCTCCTGAGCCGTCTTGATGGAGAGAAAAGACCCGCTTGTTTGTTGTAACACGTAATGCATATGGGACACATGTTTAAATGATACAAGAACAAGCCTCCCCTCCACCGCCAGTTCCTTCTCCAAACCACAGTCGCTGCTGGCATCTTTGGGTCAGAAACTTCATGCCAGACAGAGAAACTGAGATGATGAACAGGTGAAGGGCCCTGTGCAAACTGCCGACCCTCAGGTGGCCAGGGCGCAAGGGTCCACCGCAACGGAAACTCCACCCCTTACAGCCGGCAGCCGAAGGGTTAAGGTGTCAGGCCCGCCCCCTACCCGCCTCTTCCGGCCAGAGGGGGCGGGCCCTGCATCACTTCCTGGAGACTAGCTGAATCCGGAAGTGGTCCCCGAGAAGCGAGTTGCTGGGGAGAACCCCGCGGCCGGCGCAGGTTCGGGACCATGAGCTGGTGAGTGAGGCCGGGCCGCGAGCGCCGGGTCCTCGGCGCGCCCGGAGCCTGGGCCTGCGCGCTGCGGGGTCCTGGCGCCCCACCTTCCCGCCGCGACCCCAGGGCCGGCCGGCAGCCCCTGCTCCTGGGTCGTTCCGGGAGCCTTCCTCGGTGCTTTCTGGAGTCTGCATCTCTCGGCGGAGCCCCTGGGAGACGGGCTGGAGAATCTCTTAGCCTTGGCCCTGTGTCTGATCTTGTTGCCTTCTTGCTCTTCCAGTGCCTCTCCTTGTGAGGAGTTTCTTTCTTCCTTCTTTTAAATGCTCATTGAGGTGGAGTCGGTGTCTTCCTTCGCCCCTGTGGGCATCTCTCCTACGCGCCTGTCCGCTCCTGAGCTCTGTCTCTCACTGTGGCAATCTGGGCACAGTTCTCTGATCCAAAAACAGCTGGTTTCAGAGAACTGGAATTGCATCGCTGAGTCCTCAAAAGACAAAGGGAAAAAGTTGGTTCTCCTATGGAAGGGGCCAGAATTACACCCCACACACCCTTTTAATGCAAGATTGGACTGCTTGAATCATTTCCAGGGCCATGACCCACTGCCCTCCCCCTAAAGTAGACATAGTTAGCTTAATCCTGTTTGGTACTGCCCCAAAACAGTAGTATCAACATGGGCCAGTGATGTAGAGCTCATGGTGGACACTTTCTGATGTTTGTGATTAGCTTATTTTCTAAGGCTTCCTTTGCTTAGAAAGCAGTCCTTACTTGTTGCTTTGGACTTTTTATGTTCACAGGAAAGAGTGGCTTTTCTGCCATCAAGGTTGCCCCTGTTAAGGGCTGGTGTGTTCACAACCTCCCACCTGATGACCTTCAACTTTTTATAGTGCGTTTGTATGAATAAATTGACTCCCGACAGGTGCACCAGATGAATCATCCCTCCTCCATCCATTAGATCCATTAACATAGGGAACATAACTTGCCATTGTGTCCTCAGAATCTAGCCTGTTATGCAAAGTAAGTGCATGATAAGCAGTTGTGAATGAATCAAAAAAACAGGACATCCTTCTGGATGGTGTTCACACTTGACCTAGCTCTAGAGACCACTCTCTGGCCATGGGCAGCTAGTGTCAGTCACTGTTGAAGATGGCTCACTAGTGTACAGTGTGAACCATTTCTTCCCCTCTCCCACCCTCCTCTTAGAAGAAGATTGATGGACACATGTCAGACAGCTGGAGAAGCACGAAGCCCCTTGGCAGTGCTCTACTTAACCCCACCAAGAGCTAGCCCTTTCCCCTTTCTGCTCCAAGATGCTAAGGGGGCAGGGCTGGAACCCTAATAAGCTGACTTTTCTTGTCTTTCTATAACCTAGCTAGTGACAGGCAAAATAGCAGTTCTTCAGTTTCCTTTCCTAGAGGAAGTGTGTCTTTTAAACATCATTCTGGGACTACCAACCTGTGATGGTAGATGTTTGTGCATCTTGAATCTTTGATGCTTTCTTGCCTAATTTTTTTGGAAGTAAAAAGAAGAAAGTACAAATGCTTTCTATTTAAACTAATATTTACAATTTGAAAAATGGAATCTGTCATTTCTTCCCTTTGGGGATTGGAGTAGAGTCCACTAGAGGTAACAGTTATGAGTGAGCTGTGGCAAGCTGTTGCCACCTGTCTTCAGAAAGTTTCTACTCAAAAATCAGCAGCCCATTTTCTAAAGCCCATCAGAGTGGAGAGAATTGCAATTGGGAGCAACTCACAGAAGCTGAGATTTTCACAAAGAAGAACTAATTTACCAGTACAGACACATCTTGGTACCTCCTCGGGTTGAGGGTCACAACCAAAAGGGTGGCTTTGTCCCTAGAAGCTGAGATTCTTTTCTCTTCCTCCTTAGAGGGCTTCTACGTCATCTCCTGTGTGGACCCTGACCCTCTCTCCCTGAGAGGGGACCGGCACAGGCGCCTGGGCACACAATTACACTCAGTTTCTAACTCAATGGCTGGCAAGGGAACCAGGGTTGGGTCCTTCTGATTCACTCCCAGAGTGGTTTTCCTGCTCCCAGAATGAATCCATCCATTCTTCTGAGACTGGAATTCTCGGTAGGGGAAGAGACCAGAGTGACGTAGAACCATCATGGGAGGCTGATGCCCAAGGTCAAGTTCACCAAGTACATGGACTGTGCCAGGCATAGTTAAATAAGGCCTCAGGCTACCCTGGCCCATGGCCCCTAAAGGGTACTCTTTGTTCTGCACTAGGCTGGGCTTTCAAAATGTCACAGTGAGAAATGTCCAATATTGATGCCCTTTGCACACTGTGGACTTTACATGAAGAGTAAGAGACCTTTGTTCTCTGCTTCCTCTGTGCAGGCAGCCGCCCACCCCCTGTTTATTTAGGAGTACCTGCACTGCCACCCATCTACCAATTAGCCTTTCAGTAAGGCAACCCAGTGATCTGCCTTACTGGGAAGAAGACATTGGATATACACCTCTCAGATCATCCATCCACTCCTTGGCCCCAGATCGAATGCCTCGCAGTCTTTCTTGCCCCTACTCCAGTCTGTTTCTGCACAGTTGTGTGTTCTGTACAGTATTCCAAGAAATAAGTAGAATTAAGGATAGTGACCCTGATTTAGCTTAGTAGCTTTCCCTGGGTCCATAACTTGACAATCTTAGTTTTAAATGATGAGAGAGGAGGGTCTAGTTGTGTGAGAAGGAAGGGAATGAGAGGAGGTGCAGATGAGTTGGTCTAGGAAGTGCTGCATTCAAGTTTAGGTTCTGCTGCTCGCAGTCTTGCCAGTCAGCCTTTCTCGGTCTTGTTTTCTCCAACTGTAATGTGGAATAAATAATCCCAGGAAATGCTCTGCCACCCTCCCATCTGCTGGCAGACTTAAAGACTATCTGCAGATGGGACCCTTTCCTGACATTCTAGGCTTCTTCTATTCGTCTTCCTCTTAAACATTGGTATTCCTCAGGCCCAGTCTGCTACCTGGAAGGTGAACCACTGATCCTCCATAGGCAGGCTGTCTGCTAGGTTAGGTTTAGTAAATGACCTTTCCCCTTAAGATCTTTATAACTTAAGATGGGCTTTGGGGGCTGTATAGTGTGGGGCACACAGAGGATACTCAACAAATGTTTGTTGATTGAATGCTTATTAAACATTGACAGTATATAAAGGTCTATGCTAAGTGGTGGTGGGCATTTGGAAGACTGTAAGAATCAATCCATATCTTCGGTCAGTGCCTGAGAAGTATTAGGGATTAAATGCAAGCATGGTGTTAAGAAAGACTCTGAGTAGGTGATGGAATTTTCACTGAACTTTGACCTAGCAAGTTCCTACTGTTTCCATAGGGGAATGACAGAGAAAGAGAGATCCAGGTTAAAAGAGTGGCATGGAAAATGTGGGTGGTGAGAGGGTACTTGGAAATCGTTTGATGGGGACAGACGGTAGGGAGGCCTGTACAACAAACAGTGGCTGGAAAGAGGTTTCCCTGGTGGGAATTGGCTCTGTCGTTGTGGGTCACATTGTGTAGTGTTTTCAGCACCATGCTGAGGAACTGAAATTGAGCTTGGCCTTTGGGAAATTGGCTACGCCTTTTGAGCAGAGAGGTAGCATGGCAACGCAGTGATTAGGTGGTTTGGGCAGCGGTCTGCAGGATAGCTCAGAAGAGAGAGCATAGAGGCCCGCTTAGATAACAGCTTTCCAAAATTTGATTACTCCTGGCAGTTAGAAATATCTTTATGTGTGTGTGTATGTGTGAGTGTACGTGTGCCCGTGTGTGGAGGCCAGAGGCAACCTTGTGTGTTGTTCTTTAGGTGCCTTCTACCTTGATTTTTGAGACAGGGTGTCTCACTGGCCTGGCACTCGCTGATTAAGCTAGACTGGCTGGCCAGCAAGCCCCAGGACTCCATCTGTCTCTGCTTCCCTAGGCCTGGAATCCCAAGCACCTGCCACCACACCTGGCTTTTTATGTGGGTACTGAGGGGAGCGAACTCGGGTCCTCTGCTTGGAGGGCAAGCATTTAACTGATCAAGCTATCTCCCCTGCCCTAGATTGTTGACAACACACACACACACACACACACTTGAAATCATATAGTATATGTGCAATAAGCGCCAACATTTTTTCCATTATGTTCTTTTTCATGTTTTAAAAAGTGAATCATCTAGATAGATTTTTATGACTCTTTGATGTATGTACATAGTAAAATAATATGTAGCCGTTTACATTGATCTATGTACCCCAGGTTCAAAGTCTAGAACCCCAAAAGAAATAAGTGTTTTCTATGGATTCTAGTTGAAAATGCCAATTGAGGAGTATAGTCACAGATGCTATAAATTAACACATGGCTGCAGCAAAGAGATGTAGCTATGTATTTGGCTTGTTTTGCTAAGTTATCAGACCCAGACTGAAAATAAAAATTTTAAAAACAGGGCTGGGATGTAACTCAGTGGTAGAGCACTTGCCTGGCATGAAGTCTCTAGTATGAGAGAGACAGAGGTTGGTGGAGGAGGAAGGAGGGAGAAAGAGAAGAGAAGAAATGCAGAGGACAGCTGTAAAGAATACTTCCCATCACTGCCCAGAAAAAAAAAAAAACACAAGTAGGCAATCTATACAGAAACGTTCAGTCTTAACCAATGATGAGGGAAAACAACTTAGACCGACAGTGAGATGCATTTCACAGCCAGCAGACTGGCAAAAAAAAAAAAAAAAAAAAGTTAATCTGACAGTGCCAAGTATCTGGGGGTGAGAGGCAGGGGGAATTCTCTAAGGTATGGGGGTGTAAGGGTGAATTGGACTCTGTGGCACCTGGTACATTTGGAGCCACAACCGTCTGAACCCCACAGGGACTCCTGTGCAACAGGAGTCGTGTGCCAGAAGCCAGCTGCATCATTGTAGGTGTCCAGCAGCTGTGCTATATGTACACAGTGAAATGGCATATAGCAGTTAAAATGAGTGAGCTAGCAGGTGTGGTGAATCCTACCTGTAATCCCAGCACTTGGGAGACTGAGGCAGGAAGAGCACCATGAATTTGAAGCTAGCCTGAGCTACTGAGACCTGTCTCATTAAAAAGAAGAGCTCTGTACGCTAAAATGGATGGGCTCAGAAGGGTAATAGTACAAATGCAGCGTCTGACAGATGCATCTGTTGTGCTACTTAGACAAAGTTTACATCCAAAACACAAGACTAGGCTGTGTTTATGAACTCAAACTTACATAACGAAAATGTGAGAATGAAAATAATAAATCTTGGATTCAGAACGGCGATTGCTCTAGGGTAATGACCAGAAGGAGATGGAATCAGGTATCCTTGAGGAGCTTCCGTCTGTACAGTTGTGCGTCTGCCTTTCTTACCCTCATGAATTGCAGATGAGAATGAGAAGAGATGAACCCAAGCACTAGACATTTCTTAGAGCTAAGATACTAAGCATCAAGTGCCTCCTTGAAGTCTCGCCTTTTCTTGACTTTTGCATGCCTCTAGACTTCTATCACAAACCCTGCACTATTTAGGAAGCGGTCACCACTCAGTTGTTGTAAGCAGAGGGATAACTTGGACCTGGGTGTGGTAAACTACTGTACAGGACAAATGCTTGCCTCAAACCAAAAGTAATTTCAGGTTTCTTAGCAACTCAAGGTTTCAAGGTATTCTTTTTAAAAATATTTTCATTGAGGAGCTAGAGAGACCATTCAGCAGTTAAGAGCACTGGCTGCTCTTGCAGAAGACTCAGGTTTAGTTCCCAGCACCCATATGCCAGCTACCCAGTTACAAACAACAGTTTGTAACTCCAGTTCCAGGGGATCCAACGACCTCTTCTGGTCTCTGCAGGCATTGCACACACATGGTGCACTTACATGTAGGCAAAATACTCATACGCATAAAATTTAAAACTAAAATTTTAAAATATTTTTATTGATTCTTTGAGAATTTCGTACTATGTATTTTGTCCTCAAGATATTCCTATCTCTGTGTGGTCCTCCCTTGTCAGTCGCCACTGCCATCGCCTTCACAGTGAGTCTTTCCAGACCACATACTCTCTGGCAGGAGCTGTTTTATACATCACTTAACCCCCACAGCAGCCCCGTGGGATAAGTAGGTGACTCCTCCACTTTACAGGCAAGGACACTGAGGCCACTGAAGTGATGTGTCACAGCTGCTGGTGGACAGAGCCAGCACTTCATGTGAGCCAGTGTTTCAGAAGCTCCTCACAAAATTTGATAGTAGCAGATGCTCAGTAAATGGTCATTTAATTAGATGACCTCTTGGTTCACCTGATCTAACATGGTGTCTCATCTTCAGAAGCAGCCTGGGGAGCAGGAGCAAGGAGGGATCAGCTGAGCCGGTGAATTGTCCTGGTCCCACTCACAAGTCTGCCAAGTCACAGAGTCATCCTTTCATTTTTAAAAGCACACATACCTCCTCCGACTAATGGCAAGTCAAGAGCTGTGTCCATGTGCTCCAGTTTGGGGTACAGCTAATTCAGGTCAAACATAGAGGACCAGAAGTTGCTGTCATAGGTCCTAAGGTGGAGGATTTCAGCCCAGGTCGTTACCCTCGGAGGGTCTCTCCTGTCCCTGCCCACGCTGAGCTTTCTCTGGCCTTCTGCATAGCAGCCAGCTTGAGAAGATAGATCCACTAAGCACCTGTTCTCTGGGCCACATGACTATATATAAGCCCTGCCTGACATTGGCCTTGGCCCTGCTCCAGTTTTCTTTTCTGATCATTATCGTGGTGGTGGCCTTGCCAGCCTCAGACCAGAGCCAGTCAGCAACCAACGGACAGTCACAGGGTGGGGGAGGCCAGTCCATGCACATTGCAGAAGTGGCTGCCTTTCGCCCACCTTCCTGCTTTTACCGAGACAATGACTCAGGCCTGGACCACTCCCTGGGGAGCCAGGGTTTCAGCCACTATCAACTACCGCCCACTCTTTGCTCAGCCCTCCCTTCCTTGTCACACCCCCCCCTCCAAACTCTGTGTGTCTCCTGGCCAGTTGGAGATAGCAAAAAGGTACAGGATGGGGTAGCCTGAATCATTTGTGGGGGTTCTTCCACCTCCAGCCCAAGCCTAGATTCCTAGTTACAAGAAGCAAATTCTGGAAAGCCAGGTGAAGCCAGAAAAGCACAAAGAGGTTTGAGCTTCTCTGTTGTTCTGTGTGACAGGAATAGAGGACGCTCCCAAGAAGGCAGGATGGATGTGCTGGGGCAGGGGATCCCCACCCAACTGCCATCTGGTCCTGCTTCTTGTCTCTGCCCCTGCAGTAGAGGGGATGAGGAAACAAAAGACTGAGAAACCTAGCAAATCAAAAATGCAAAAGAACTGTTTTTGTAAATAGATGTCACACAAGAGCAAGAGCTTTTTTGGAAAGGTTTCACTGAGACAGAATTAGCCAACTGGCAGTGTGCTGCTAATAGAGATATTTACTGTTTGAAAAAAGTGTATTTGTAGCTTCGGAGAACATCCTGTTGACTTTTCTTCATTGTGAAAGAAAATAGAATCCTTTCCCCACTTTTTCTCTGTACACAGAACTTTTCCTCCTTTCTCAAGGTGGGGCATGTTGGAGGTTGAGGACTGTTTTCTCCATTGTATTGCTAAGACCAAAATATCCCTTCTGGCCTCTGGCACTTGTTTATGGAACAGCAAGCAGAATTGAGTAGAGACTTCTCCTGAGTCAGAGAGCTCCAGGCTTCTTGCTTTCTTCCAGAGCCTAGAGGTTCTCTGGGTAACCAGCCCTGCTTTCTCTATGGACCACTGCCTCCCTCCCTGGTCCCAGGAACAGAACACTAAGTAGAGCTGGGAGAGGAAGAACGTAAGTCATGAAGCACAGGGGGCCTAACCGCTCTGGAGGACCGCCAGCCTCCTGAGACCCAACAGTAGCTCCTACCGTGGAATGCTGTCAGTCTTTCTTGCTGCCACCCCTTGGAGCAGCTGTTTCTCCCGAGGAAGCCCCACATGCCAGCCAGGACTCGGCCCCAGGGAAGGCAGAGAGCCTGGTGAAGTCTGGCTGGGCTACACGCTCCTCTTGTTCCCCATCCTTGCACTTCCATTGCCTGCTGCAAGGTTGGCCCGTGTCAGCACCAGGAGAATCCCATCCTTCCATAGGATACTTGCCCCAGTTTTCTAGCTTTTTCCTGAACACAGTGCAGTCCTATCCAGAATTAACCCAGGAAACTCCTCTCCCTTTGTAGTATCTTCAAAGGCTCTTTAGAACATCTTTCCTTAACCCAGCTCTGATCACTTCTCCAGGCTTTGCTTCTGAGGCCAAGGCCAACTCTGGCTGCCAGCTGGCTGCTGGTATTTCTTGTCAGCTTGGTTTTGATCACATCAGATTGGGGCCTAAAGTCTGTTTGTTGCCTTTCTCTACTCTTTCTATCTTAAGAGTACGGTGGGGTATGCATGTATGATGGTGTTTACAGGACTCAGGCTTAGAGCATTGTGTTCATTTTGATCATTCAGTTAACTATTCCTTACTGTGGAATGAAGTTAGACTGTAAACTCTACGGGATTGTGGATTCATCCCAGTATCCCCAGAACTTATCATAGCACGTGACATAAAAGGAGGCCCTTAGTAACAATGTATTAAACATTTATTCACCGAAAGGCTGAGAATATACTGCTGTGCCTAGAACAGCACCTGCCAGGGTTGCAAGGGGGTACAGCTTTCAGTGCCTGCCCTTGACAAGCTATGAGTACTGTTCAGAAAGCAGGATGTGGACACAGTGAGGTTAATTAGCCTGTACCCTTTACCATGCAGGACATTTCAGTAATGACCAAGTGGTTCAGTATCGGAAGCGTATTTGCTCAGTTATCACAGTGATAGCTCATAGGCAAGTAAGCTGCTCAGCTAAATGCGTGTTGCCGAAGCAATGGCTTGCCAAGAATGCAATCTTTGTGACTTTTAGTAATCTAGGAACAGAAAGATACTTCCTGTTCAGAAGCTTTCTGGCTGAAGTTGGTAACTCCCTTCATATTTCATAGTGAAAGACCAAAAACAAAGCTGTCTTACTCAAGTCTAAAAAAGTTAGTTTCTAGCTAACACAGTAACTACACAAGAAGTATGTGTAAGTATTGGTAAGAAAAAGAACATTTTATCATTATTTTCCAATTAGAGTATCTATTTGAAAAATCTTAATTAGTCCCCTCCCCCAGTTGAATTTCTTGGACCCTATAGTTCAGTATGTAGGTGTGGTGGGTGGTTGCAGGGTAAATATATCCAGCAAGATAACATTAGAAAGAATTGCCTTTCAGAAAGGGAGGGAGGGAGGGAAGAGAAGGGAAGAGATTTCAGGCCAAGAGACATCATAAAAGACCTGAATGTCTAAAAGGCAGTGTGGCCCTAAATGCAGAGACCTGTGTATCAGGATATACGTTCTTCACACACACACACATCCTGAGTGAAGTGCATTTCCATTGATATTAAGTATGTGTTCATAGGGTTTGGGTGTGGAGTGGGGACACTGTGCAGACAGATCATCTTGAATAAAACGAATGAAAATAGCCCTAAAGAATACCTGAAAAGGAAATAGAGAAGGGATTCATTTACTGGATGTTCGGAGTGTTTGTAACCACAAATAGTTAAACCTATGTTACTATTTATTATGATACAGAATAGTAGAAATATTTAATACTGATACATGTTTTTTTTTATTTTATATGTATGAGTGTTTTACCTGCATGTATGTAAATGCACCCTTGTATGCAATGCCATGGAGATCAAAAGAGGGCATTGGATCCCTTGGAACTAGAATTATGGATGGCTGTTAGCTGCCATGTGAGTGCTGGGAACCAAACCTGAGTCCTCTGCAAGAGCAGCCAGTGCTCTTAACTGTGGAGCCATCTGTCTAGCCCCTCAAAAATATTTTTTTAAGTCGTGCATGATTTGCATGCTTATAATCCCAACACTTGGGAAGCTGAGGTAAGAGGAATGTTGTAAATTTAAGACCAACCTGGGCCATAGTGTGATATCCAGGCTACTGCAGGCTACATAGTAAGAACCTGTCTCAAAAAAATCACATATACACAAAAAATAGATTTTTGTGTATACAAGTTCATACATGCCCTTGTATGTGGAGGCCAGATGACCACCCCAGCTGGGGTTCCTCAAGTGCCATTCACCTTGTATGTCAATAGAGATGGGTCCCTCACTGGCCTGGAACTTCAAGTAGGCTAGGCTGGTTGACCAGCAAGCCCCAGAGATCTGCCTGTCTCTACCTCTTAACACTGGGGTCATCACTGTGTGCCGCCATACCCAGCTTTATTTTTAAAAAGGTGTCTTTTAGATGATGTTAAAGCAACTGCATAGCCACACACTTAGAGTAAATTCTAAATGGAGGACTGGAGAGATGGCTCAGCAGTTAAAAGACCTTGCTGCTCTTGCAGAGAACTCTGGTTTTGTTCCCAGCACCCACATGGGAACTAACAACTGTCTGAAACTCCAGTTCCAGGGAATCTGATACTGTCTTCTGGATTCCACAGGCACTGTACACACATGATATATATACACATATACATGCAGGCAAAACATCCATACCCATAAAATGAAATATTTTTTAAAAATAAATATTTAAGAATAAAAAAATCACTAAAATTTATATGGAAATAAAGAGGACACAGAATGATCAAAACCATCTTAATGAAGAAGGTCAAAGTTGGAGGCACACACTTCCAGATCTCAAAACTCACTCCAAAGCTACCGTAATTAAGCTAGTGTGGTAGTGGTATAAAGAGACGTGTAGACTGATGGAATGAAATTGAGAGTTCAGTTAGATTTGGTGGTGCACACATTTAATCCCAGCACTTGCAAGGCAGAGACAGGAGGGTCTATGAGATTGAGGCCAGCCTGGTCTACATAGAGAGTTCCAGGCCAGCTGGGGCCATAGGAAGAAAATCAAGAGTCTGGAATAGATCATTTATGGTCAGCTGGTATTTTCACAAGAATTCCAGAACAATCTAATGGAAAAAGCAGGTTTTTTCGACAAACTTTTGAGGTAATTAGATCGCCATTTGCAGAGGAATGAGCAGCACCCTGACCCGACCACACCACGTCAAAATTTAACTCAAAATGCATCCAAGAGCCAAACAAACTTAGAAAAAAGTATAGGCATAATCCTTACAGCACTGAGTTTGGCAAACATTCTTAGATATGACGCCAAAAGAGCATAATAGCAAATGAAAGAAACAGGCTTCAATAAAATTTAAAACTTTGACACTTTTAAAGGATTTATGCAGTTGAAAAATGGGGGGAAATAAATGAACCCATGGATGAGAGAAAATAGCCAGTTACACATCTGATTAGGGACTTGAACCCATGTAAAATGGCCCCTTACAATTCAACAGTAGCGAAGAAAACTCAGTGTGTGTTTCTTCAGTGGCATATATGTTACCAACAAACACAGGAAGAGATGTTTAGTGTCTTGAGAGAAATGCCAGTCAAACCCATGGTGAAATGTTACTTCACACCTACCTGTATGGAAAGAAAAAATGGCAGACCCCAAACTGGCATTGGGCAATAATAAGAATTACCTGCCTTACATTTACAGAATCCTCAGCAGCTCAGGAGCTGGTAGCACTAAGTACCCCTACGTAGAAGCTCAGTTAAGCTGAGCTTTGAGGCCAGGATTGGCTGAAAGGTGCTTCTAAATTTAGACCTCTATCATCTTCTTAGATCGACTCCCCTGGGAGATTAATCTCCATCCTAGCAGAAAGATGAAGGGTCCCATTCCTCTAGAAAGTTCTACACTAGGTGTTCTAGTTAGCTTATCTCTTGCTGTGATAAAATAATGACCCAAAACAAGGCACTTACTGGCTTAGTCCCCTGGTCCATGCGCAGCCTGTCTTCCTATACAAACCAAGATGACCTGACCAAGGGTGGCACCACCCAGAGTGGGCTGGGCCCTTCCAGTTATCATTTAGTGATCAAGAAAATGCTTCACAGAGTTACAGGCCAGCCCAGTAGAGAAAATTCCCCAACTGAGGTTCCTTCTCCTCAAGCCTGTCAGGTTGACAGCTAAAGCTGTCCAGCACACTAGGAGACACACAGGTGGATTGACTCTGTGAAGCTAATAAAATCTCTTCACTTTGGAAACCCTGACTTGCATGGACCTTGGAAGGCTGGGTCTTTCAATCCCCTTGGAAGGAACCCTAGCCATGTGGTCACATGGTCCTGTTCTTCTAAACTAAAAGTATTTCCACTATAATCAGTTGTTGTGGTCCTGTTCTTCTAAACTAAAAGTATTTCCACTATAATCAATTGTTGTTGTTTGTTTAAACTTCTGACTTTACTTTTTTTTTTAATTAATCCTCATGTCAGTCAGTTTTGGAATAGTCTAGGCATTTCTTAGGGTGAGGCTGGGGAATTGAGTTGAAATTATATTAGTTTTTAAAAGATTTTTTTATTTTTATTCACTTGTATGTGTCTGTGTATGTCATCTGTGTGGGGTGCTTGCAGAGGCCAGAAGAGGGCACTAGATACCCTGGGAGCTGGAGTTATAGGCAGTTGTGAGCCATGTAACATGCATGCTGGGAACAGAACTTGGATCCTCTGGAAGAACAGTATGTGCTCTTAACTGCTGAGCCATCTCACCTCCCCGAGATTATACTGTTTTAACTGTCATTTGTATAGGCATTGGGGCAAATTTTTTGGAAGTTTTTAATAAAACAAGTGAGAAATTGGAAGTACACAAAAAGCACCTTGATCATTTAGGGGAAATGGGGAGTGTAGTTCACTGGTAGAATGCTTTCCTTGCATCCCCGAGTCACTGAATTCAGTTCCCAGCACTGGAAAATATGAAGGGAAATTGGATTTAAAATTAATGGAACACAGTGATCAGGTGAGGTGAACAATTAAGTCATAGAAACCATCCGTAACTCCAGTTCAGGGATCTGACGCCTCTTCTGACCTCCACAGGCATCACAGCTGTGTGGTGCACAGACATGCAGGCAAAACACACATACGCATAAATCTTTTTTAATTAAAAAGGTTTTAATCTATTGAAATCCAACAATATAAGAAAGTATTTTCAGCTTGTGTCCCAAACTAGTAATTATCAAGAAGATAAAAATCAATCTTAAACACTAATGATGATTGTTTGATAAATCTACTTAATGAAGAACAAGAGCAAGCCATGTGAGCACACTGAGGAAACATCGAATTTCTGGTAGACTTAATATGAGAAGCACAGCAAAGCTCACAGAACTCATGATATACCTCCTACAAGAGCGTCAGTGACAGACTGGTTACTATTGCTAATTCAAAGAGCATTGAAGATTAGTCACTGTACAAGAAATCTTGAAATGTGCCCTGAAATTTTAGAGTTTATTTGTGAAAGAAACATGAGATTTTCTTAAATCTATGACAATCTTAAAATTTATATTTATACATTACCAGTTATCTGGGGGGAAATGCTCTGTAAACTGTTGGTAGTAGCAAACACATTTCAATCAGCTGTACCAGAGGAATTATCCTTCTCACTTGAGAACATGACACTGGCTCTGTCACAGGAAAAGACCACCAAAGGCTGTGCAGCTAGGAAAGTGGGAATAAAAATACAGTGTGTCAAGCCAGCGACTAATAAAAATGCAAGGTTATTACTGGTTTTCCGATGTTTATGTCATTAGCCTTCTTTTAAAACTGATTCTTTAGGTCTTTTTCTCTATCTAAAGTTTCACTTTTGTGCCTTTTTTATATTGTATTTTTTCTTTAAAGAAGCACAGAAAATTTCTATAAGCTTTGGCCCACAACACTCCACCCTTCCTGTGAGAGAGAATCAAACACAGTCAAGGGTAGGAAGACCACAGTGAAGTCGGAAGGGTGCAGTGTGTGTCCACACGTGACGTGGCATGACATATCCTTCCCCCAACACATGTAAACACACGTACATGCACACACACATGCATTTCCCCTCACTGGGTTCCCAGATTGCTAAGCTAGGCCTTTATTCCCAGTGCAAGAGACTGGCAGAACCTTCCCTTACCAGGAGAAAAGATGGGCCGCCAGGGAGAACCCCACAAAAATGTTCAGTCAGGTAATTCTACACAATGGAACATCGTTATTGTTATGCCTCGGAGCTGCTGGTAGGTTTTCTTTTGTCCCCCAGTCATATAGGTGCACAGGCATCTAAGAATTACCACACATCCAAGAGAAGTATTTTAATCCAAAAAAAATAAAGACTAACTTGGAAAAAAAATAAAAGAGAGAGAAAATTGGAAAGAAACCAACTAGAAAGGGAAAAGAAACTTGAAGCTATCATTAAGATCCCCACAGAGATAAGGGACCTGGGAAATAAAAACAGGGCTCCCTTAAAAAGGGACAGCTCTTAGACATAAAAATACGAGAGTCAGTAGCATGAAGTAGCACTGATAGGGACTTCCAATGCATTGAGGTGGTGGTGGTATTACAGGGATATACTATAAGTAAAAGTTGATCAGGTACTTTTAAAAATTATTAATGATTGGATTTCTTTTGAAAAATGCACTAAATTGAAGCCATCTCTTTGGAATTGAAGTTAAGAAAAACCTGATAGCAGAAATGAGAACAACTAGAAGGAAAAATTAAGAAAATGATGAAAAACATAAATTGGAGGACCAGCCAGGGAGGATCCAGCATCAAGATGACAACAGCAGGAGCTGTCGGTTACAGCAGAGCCTTGTAGCTCTGGATCTACCCACCGGTAGTATACTGCCAGATTGAAACTGCCCTGTGAGAACCCACGGGGGCGGCGGGGGAGGGGGGGTGTGAAAGCAGCCCCAGGAGGTACACGTTACAAAATTATACACCAAGACAAATATACAGCCCTTTCAGCCTTTCAGCTGCATAATGAAAATTGACCTAATTCGCTCTCTATTGCTATGATAAACACAACATCCAAAGGCAACTTGGGAGGGAAAGGGTTCGAGGGAAACCAAGGCAGGAACCTGGAGGCAGGAGCTGAAGCAGAGATAATGAAGGAACACTGCTTACTGGCTTGCTCCTCTGACCTGTGCTCAGCCTGCTTTCTTATACAACCCAACACCACCTGCCCAGGGGCGGCACCACCCGCAGTGGATTGGGTCCTCCCAGATCCCTCAACACTCAAGAAAATGTCTCACAGACCGGTCCCATAGAAAAAATCCCCAGTTGAGGTTTCCTCTTCCCAGGTGTGTCAAGTTGACAACTAAACTAAAGCTATCCAGAACAGTTGACCCCTTCTTAATTTGATACATAAACACATCACTATTAAACCATAACCATTCCACTTTTTAGTCCCCAAGATCACACATTAAAATCACAGTATAAAACAATACAAGTTTAAAAGTTTCTCGATCCTTAAAAATTCCAGTACATTAAAAACTCAGTGTCAGGGCTGGAGAGATGGTTCAGAAGTTAAGAGCACTTGCTGCTCTTCCAGAGCAACCAAGTTCAGTTCCCAGCCCCCATGTCAGGTGGCTCACAACAACCTGTAACTCCAGCTTTAGGAGACCCAGTGGATGGTAAAAACTGTATTAGCATCTCACAAGAAAAACAAAAACAAATGCTGGTGAGAATGTGCGAAAGAAGGAATCCTCATTCACTGCTGATGGGAATGCAAATTTGTGCAGCCACTCTGGAAATCAGGGTGGAGGCTCCCCAAAAACTAGAAGTACAATCACCATATGACTCAGTTGTACCACTCTTGGGTATAAACCCAAAGACATCATACCACAGAGATACTTGCACATCCATGTTTGTAGCTGTGCTATTCATAACAACCAGGAAATGAAGCCAACCTGTATGTCTATCAACAGATTAGAGGAGAAAATGTGGAACATATACACAGTGGAATTTTTTTGTAGTCATAAAGGAAAATAAAACCTTACAGAAAAAGTGGTTGCAACTGGAAATTATATTAAACAAAATAAGCCAGACTCTGAAAGATGCCATGTGTTCACTTTTTTTTTCTCATGTAGAACATAAATTTAAAATTTTGGGGAGCTTCAGAGACATCTCAAGAGTTAAGACCATTTACTGCTCTTGCAGAGAACCCAGGTTCAATTGCCAGCACCATCACCGTCTTCTGGCCTCCCTGGGCCCTGCACACATACTAGGTATACATACAGGCAAGCAAAACACTTGCACAAATAGAAGTATTTTTTAAATGTATGTTTTCTAGGCATGGTGGCTCAGGCCTTTCATCCCAGCACTCAGGAGTCAAACACAGGTGGATCTCTAAACTCAAGGCCAGTCTGGTGGTCTACATAGCAAGTTCCAGGCCAGCTGGGGCTACAAGAAGACCCTATCTCAAAAAGACCAAAAAAAAAAAAAAAAAAAGTGCGTGTATATGTGTGTCACAAAACTAGAAAGGAGAGGAAGAAAACGGAAGGTAGATGGGAAATGGAACAGAAGCGAAGGGAAGCTGGAGTAGACACTAGCTAGAGGGAGAAGAGGAGCCAGTCAGCTGGGGCAGGGGCGTGGCGGCACAAGCAAATGAGGCCGAAGAACCGCGACACCTGTGTAGAAATGTCACGATGAAACCCAGTACTTTGCTCACCTAAAAAAAAATTAGATTAAAAAAAACTATGGTGATATATCAAAAACATTCATGATACATTGTTTCTTTTACTTTTAAAAAGTTACATACACTCTGACTGAGGTAGCACAGGCTTTTAATCAGCGCACAATCCCAGCACTCCTGAGGCAGAGGCAGGCAGATCTCTGTAAGATTGAGGTCAACCTGGTCCACATAGAAAGTTTCAGATCAGCTGGGGCTACAGGGAGACCCTGTCTCAAAAAAAAAAAAAAAAAGATATATATATATACAAATGCACATGTGTGTATGTATGTGTACATATATTGCAGGTATACACGTGCATGCACACACGGTAATTCAGGGTATCACTGCTTGTTTCTCCTTTGTGGTGTGTATTGGGGTATGCTTTGTCATTTGTATTTTCTGTACCTTCCAAGTTTTTATTTTAGCACTGAATGGTTGCTATTTTTGTAGCTAGGAAAAAAAACTGAAGAATTTTGGGGTTTATTTGTTTGTTTGGCTTATTTGGAAGAAACTATGGGAAGTACAAAGAAGCAAGCAGAAATCATCCCACCAGAGCTGACCACCACCATGTGCTTATGTGCCTCCATAATTTTTCCTTCTGCCAGTATAAAAACAGTAATTCCCACCACCAGTCCATCAGCCATGGTCTTCCTGAAGATGGGAAATAATGGCTGGGAGGGTCCTTTCTTCTCCTTCTCCCCACCTTCTTTTCTTGTATTTTTCAAGTTTTAGCTGATGAAAATGTTGTATCCCTTGAAAGTAAGCAAGGCTTTAGACCAGAGAACAACTGGCAATAAAGCCAGTTGGGGTGAAAGTATTCCCTTCAGGTGGTGTGACTATAAGCTCCATTTCCCTCGATGGTCCACGGTGTCCAGACAGCATACTTGAAAATTTCCCAGACTGAGACAGGAAGTAAGGAACATAGATTCGGAGAAACTAAGAAACAACCATGTGGCCAAAGTAGAGTAGTTGGACCCCCCCCAAAAAAATTGAGAGTGTTTTTATCAGAGCACATTGGAAAGTAAGTAGGAGTGCACGCACTGGTGAGAACATGTCAGAAGGTCACTGGAGCCAGCTTCGAGAGCTGTCAGTGGCCCAGACTGAAGCAGTTTTGAGTATCAGAGTAGCTTATGACCCAGGGTGGAAAGTGTCTGAGTCCATACTGATATGAATGATGGACCGAGTAGGTAAACAGAGAGCTTATCTGCACAGCTCCCTGGTGCTTCCTCCCTGCTGGTGCAGCCAGGAAAAGAGCAGGGCTGGGGAGCCCGCAGTGGAGAAACCTGTGAAGCACTTCTTCCGTCCACAGCAGGTGTATGTCTGCGTTGTGTCCATGAGGAGACATGACAGAACTGACTTGTACATTCTTTTATTTATTCTTGTTTGGTTTGGGATTTTGTCTTGTTTTTGGTTGTTGTTTTTGTTGTTGTTGTTAGACAGGGTCTCACTGTGTAGCCCTGGCAGGCCTGGAACTCACATAGACCAAGCTGGCCTGGAACTCAAAGATCTCCCTCCCTCTGCCTCCCAGATGCTGGGATTAAAGACGTTTGCCACCACACCAGCCAAGAATGATGTGTTTTTTTAAAGATTTATTTATTTATTTAGGGCGTGTGGGTGTGTGCATGTGTGCGTGCCCACGTGCGTTCACACACACCAAGGTGCAGGGATGCCCATGCAGGCCAGAGGAAAGCATCAGATCCTCTGGCGCTGAAGTTACAGGTAGTTGTAAACCACCCGTTTGTAAGTGCTGGGAAGTGAACTTGAGTCCTCTGAAAGAGCAGCTGAGCTGTCTCTCCAGCCCTCAAGAATGGCTGTTGAGCTCAAGAATGGCTGTTGAGCTCTCTGAGCCTCTTCCTGCAAGTTCATAACCTCAGTCTAGTTGAGAGAATGACCTCAGACAAATCCTGGGGGATGGGAAAAGCATTCTATCAAATGTCTGACATTGTGTTCCTTGAAACTGTCAGTATCATTAAAACCAAGGAAAGTCTAGAAACTTTCACACCAAAAGGCATTTGGCATTTAAGAGGACTTAACAACTAACTGTCATGTGGTAACCTGAGTGGGATCCAGGTGCTGAAAAGGACATTAGAGGAAACTAAGAAACTCACATAAAACGCAAATTTTAATATGCTACTTCTACTCATCAGTTTTGACAATTGTATTGTACTAGTACAAGGTGTCGGTCAAGGGGAGCAAGATGGAGGCATGGGAAGTATAGTACTTCACATTTTGTCTGAAAATCTGAAGCTTTCTTTAATTTTACGTGTCTGAGTGTATTGCCGGCATGTGTGTAAGTGCACCCATGTCATGCAGTGCCGTGGAGGAAAGAAGAGGGCATCAGATTCCCTGGAACTGGAGTTATATATGGTTGTTAGCTGTCATGTAGGTAGGTACTGGGAATCTAACATGGGCCCTCTGCAAGAGCAGCCAGTACTCTTAACCACTGAGCCATCTCTCCAGCCCAGAAAATCTGAAACTTTTAAAATAAAAAGTTTATGGGGCTGGAGAGATGGCTCAGCAGTTAATAGTAATGGCTGCTCTTGCAGAGGACCTGGGTTCAATTCCCAGATCCTATGATACAGTGGCTAACAACTGTCCATAACTCCAGTTCCAGGGGATCCAACGCCCTCTTCTGGCTTCCACGGGCATTGCATGACATAGTGTACTTACATATACACAGGTAAAACACTCATACACATTAAATAAAAAATAAATCAGAAAATTTTAAAAATAAATAAATGAAAAGCTTATTTTCCTTAAAAGGTGTTGTAGTGGGTAGACACGGCTTTTGAGGTAGCAAGTTGAAATTAATGCAGGTAGTCTGATAAAGTTCTATCTGGTCATCAGTAACTTTAATGGAAACATGGACCTGGCTCCATCCACATAGTACAGATAACTAGTTTCTCTTGGTGCCCAAGCACCCACCTCCACACAAGGCTGTCTCTCATCTTTAGACTCCTGATTGATCCCACACAACTAGAAGACTCTAAGGCATGTGATCACAAACCTCTAAGAAGTTCATGAGAAGAGGGCCAGGGAGATCAGGGCCCTGGTGGCTTACCCTGGTTCATGTGTAAGGCAGCACAGTGGCTCTGGGCCTGTCATTGAACCTCTTAAGGTGTGCTTCTCTGCAGAATAAGAGAGTTGAACTGGAAAAGACTTCCCTATAGTGACATGCAGGTCTAAGGTTTCGGGCTTCTAAGGTTAAGTTTAGAGAGGCCGTGGCCCTGCAGATAACAAACACTAATTCTAGCTTCCTTGACTGTAGTCTGTAGTAACCAGACTCCCAAGGCCAGACTGAGGTTTCTTCAGGATTCTCATCTCATCCCCATGTCCTTGGGATATAGATCCTTGTAGGTGGTCAAGAATGCTATCCCTTCCAGCTCAGTGGATTCATAGTTGAAACTGGGTTCCAAAGAGACTGACTTTTCTCACTGGCAAAACCAGCGGAGCCGAGACCTGGTCTTCTGCCTTCTGGTTAGAGCTTTTCTGCCTGCAGCCTCCTTCCCACAGAATCCAAGACATCTTGAAATACCTCCAGGACCTTATTTTCACTGTCTCCAAAGTGGTCCTCAAGGGCAGTGGTTCACCAGTCATCAACTCCAGTACCCAGTCATGGAGAAAGTGACAGGGGCTGGGTTAGAAAACCCAGTTTCTCCTGAGCCTTTCCTCTACAGGTCTGAGAAAGAGAAACAAGAATTTCTTTTTTTTCCTTCCCTTTTCAGTTCCATAGTGTACCTTTCCTCTCTGATAATTATATAGCCCAAGACTCTTTGTTTACAGAAGCCACGTGAGTCAGCCAGCCCCCAAAGGGTTAACTCTCCCAAATTATGGGGCTGGGTTAACAATAAACAGGATGTCCTCCAGAAATTAAATTTAAACCGCTGTGACTCAAGCCGGCCCATCCCCTCCACCAGATCGCTGTCTGGGGTTATTATCGGTGGTTAATTATACCGTTGGGGTTAGCTGCAATGTTGGTCAGCTTGGGCCAAGTGGAGGCCGGCTTGGGAGAAGGGCTGAAGGGAAGGATGGGAGTGGAGCCCAGAGTTGATGGAACAGTGCTGGGCAACGTTGGTTGTGGAGCCAAGAGAAGAGAGTGCTGAGAGAGGCTGATCCAGAGTGGGTCCCAGAGTTGCTCACTTCCCACCTGGGGCAGGACAGGTGGGGAAACACGTTACCATTTCTCTCACTGCTGGGACGGACCATGTTGGTGTTAGTATCACCTGACTATCAACATGCACCAGCAGGAACTTAGAATCATAAACTCTTCAGTACCTAGAAGTAAGGGGTTTCTTCTGGTTTAATCTACTCCCTATTGAAAGCAGGAAAGTCCTAGGGCAGCAGCTCTTGCCAAAGAGCAGCCTGCTGGAAAGGTGGAGGCCGTGCTGTTGCTCCATTGCTGAGCCCGGGTTGCTGACCCCTGGCCCCTTAATCTCCCTGTGTTAGACTCGGCTTCTTTGTTTTTTAGACAGGGTCTCCCTGTAGCCCCAGCTGGCCTGAAACTCACTATGTAGACCTCAGTCTCACAGAGATCTGCCTGCCTCTGTCTCCCAAATGCTGGTATTTAAGGTATGCTCCTCCACATCCAACATAGGCTCAGCTCCTTATAGATTAATGTGGCAGGCAGAGCTTCTTAGCAAGTTCAGTAGGCTCAGCCTACACAGCAGATTCTTCACCAAGGTCCCACATTTGGTCTTGCCAGATCTTGACCAGTTGTAAATGCTCTTGTAATTTGTCATCCCTGAAAATTCATAGCATGGTACCCTACAGGGAAACTGAGCACTGATAGAGAATTAGAGATATTTATAGGGTTTTTTTTTTTTAAGTCATGTTTGCAAGAATGATAGCTGTTATAGTGAACCATAATTTCTTACTCTGCAGTTCCTCAAAACACAAGGATTATAGTTCCTCGAAGTGGTCTCTGTTTCCTTCCCCACTTCTTTATTATATTTAAGTGACAGTGTTCATAGGAAAGCTGCTCTGAGCAGGAAGTATTGCCCGGGACCCTTCATTGAATATGATCTGTTCCAGAAGGCTCACAACCTCAGGACTCAAGTCAAATACTGATCCTGACATGCCTCACTGTCCTGGGACAGAAGAGCTGTACTGCATCCATCCCTTCAGCCCAGCCTTCCTCGCTGCTCACAGTGTCCCTCTGTCTCTCCCTCTTACAGGATTCCTTTCAAGATCGGGCAGCCCAAGAAACAGATTGTTCCCAAAACAGTGAGTAACCCAGTTCTTATGCTCTGAGACTCAGCTGCTCTTCACATGGCCTCTGCATTAGAACCTGAGTTTTGTTGTTTTGTTTTTTTCTTTTCTCAATACTAGAGATTGAACTCAGGGCCTAGTGCATATTAAACAAACACTCCACAACTGAGCTGCCTCTCCAGGCTAGAATTGGAACTTTGATGAATCATATCTTGGGACTGAGGTCAGCACCCTGGCCCTTCTTCTCAATCCTGTGGCTCCAACCCGGGGCCCTCAGGGGCCTCCTGTTCTGGCTTCTCTTTGCATCTTTGCCTTTGGACAGGTATAGACGATCTGCATTTGAATAGTCCAGTTCCTGAGGAAGTTCTGAAACACACCTCCTTTCTCCTTATGCAAGACCAAGACATGACCCAAGGCCTTTCTTTCTGGGCACCTCAATGTCAATAAAAGACCAGGCCCTTCTCCAGGTGGCCCTGGTCCCTTCATCTGCACAGTTGTACTCTCTTCTGTGACCAGTCCCTCTGTGGAGGGGATGATAACTCCTACCGATGTTTGAACCTGTGATATTTATCCCTGTTTTATGTCTGGAGTGGAAGAGGAAGAGCCCCAGATTCCTAGAAGGGGAGAGCTGGACGCCCATGGAGCTCATCTCACCACTGCCTGATTTTTCCAGATGAAGCAAACAAGACCATAGAGTAAAGACGTTGTTAGCTCTACGAAACCCCTCCTGGAGACCAGGAGCGAGCACACGGGTCCATGGCTCTGGACACTCCTCCATCATTCTCTGTGCTGTTCTAGCTATACAGACTTCCAGAAAGATCTAGTATAGAAAGCCTCTTCAGCCCCCACCTCAACTTAGGTTTTAATACAAGTGACCCTACACCCAGAGACTCTTGTGACAGCTCCAGTCCAGGGCTGTCCACATAGTCCAGGCCCTTGTCCCTGTGCTTCGAGTCCCTGAGAGCTCCCATCTTCTTCTTCCTTGGCTCAGCTGGGAAAACTGTAACAAAGATCTTTCTCCAGTCTGGTGAGAAGTCCAGCACACATATGACCACTGCCTGCATCTTTGGCAAGTCTAAAGTGAGGTCACATTAAAAGAACTGGGCTCAATTTAAAAGAAGTCCACTGCCTTGTGCAGAGGCACAGGGGAACAGACACGGTCGCCATGCCCGGTCGACCATCTGTGGAGGCTCTCGGCTGAAACCCAGAGAGTCTGGGTGTACAGATGCTGAGCTCCAGCCGCCTCCAAGCAGTGGGAAGGAGTGGCTTTGAGCCTCCAGAGAGTAATCCACAGCAGATCCAAAAGGGAAGTGGTTTGGAGCAGGATCTTTTTTCTCCATTGCTCACAAACAAAAAGACAAAAAATCCCTCCCTCCTTGCCTCTATCAAATGGCCTCTGCTCCCCACAGAGCAGTTGATGGACTATAGTGCAGTTTCTAGTTTCTAGAGTCTGTTGGTGGAAAAGTCTTGGGTTTTGTAATTTTTTTTAAGGGGAAGAATTATTTATCTTGGCTTATGGTTTCAGAGGTGTCATCGTGGTGGGTGATCTTAGATCTTTCACTCTGAAGAGTAACAGATTCCCAGGGAAGAACAGGGGTGCCCGTGGTTGCCCTTGCCTCTTCCCTATGTCTGTCTATCTTCTTGCCATGGAATCGGTCATTCTTTCTGGTGTCCACTCCTCCACATCAAGCAGGTATCCAGTAGTGGTCAAGGAGCCAGGTTCAAGAGACTTGCTGCAAGATTTCTAGCTGGCTCTGCCCAGTGCTGTCTGACTTTGGGTACATGCCGTAGCATGCCTTAACCTCTCTGAGCCTTAGCATTCTCGTGTAACCCCAGTATACACACCACATAAGCAGGAAGAGTCTCACACAAACCAGTGCATGTAAGACACTTAGTCCAGTGTCTAGTCCTTCAATGACGGCCTCTGTCTTACAAAGCCAGCCGATTTGTCTTCCTCCAAAGCCATCAAAAACTCAGCTTGGCCCAGTAGCTCCGTTCCCCAGTGCAGTGAAGTTGGGGGCTGTGCTTTTGATCTCTCACCAGCAGTCAAAGCCAAGGTATGACTTGAAATGGAGTTGTTTGCCTGCTCAGCCTATTCCCTGCAGCTCCCTAGGGTGCTAAGCAGGGGTGGCAAGACCCTGCCTCTTCCGGGTCAGTTCTCCCTCAGCCCTCCAGCCCCAGAACAGGCCTGGGCTATGCACTTGTCTCAGAATCTGGCAACTGCTCCTGGATGGTGGTGACGTACCCTGGGACAGCAGCAGATGTGGCCGCCCAGGTTATTAAAAGTCACAGCACCCCTGTCATGGGAAGAAATGCTCATGTTATCTTCAGGGAGTTTCAGGAGGTTTTTGGCTCTAGGCACCCATCTGCCAGCCACAAAGAAAGCATTGTCTTTACTGTTACCACTCGCCTGTGCCCAGGTTACCAGCGTGTGTTCTAAGATTGCCGAAGCTGTGGCTGGAATGTTATCTGCAGGAGCTGACCATTGGCACCAAGATGGAAGAACAACAGCTCCCCACTGCAGTCCAACCTTGTTAGTCCCCTCTGGAAGTTTAGATTTTGTAAAGTGGGCAGAGCAATTTTTTAGCATGTGTCAAGAACACACACACACAGACACATCTAGCTCAGAAGAATATAGGAGCTCTTGGAAACATCACTTCCCCTGGCCCTCCAGGCAAGGGTTCCCTAGGTCTTGTAAACATAGGAAAACACAAGCCATGATTCCTAGCTAGGTAGGTGCCTTGCAAAAGGCAAAGACAAATAGCCACACTGAGCCTCTGCAGTGGAGAAGGATTCTACACACCCATTAGAGAGAGACCTTGGCATTCCTAAAACTCCTTAGCTATGGAGTATACTAAAAGGAAGTGCTGTCCGTCCTTAGTATCTCCTACACAGCAGCTCTCACAATGCACCCTCCGCCTCCCCCTTATCTGATGCGCCTTAGCTCTGGCATCAGGGTCCCAGCCCTGCCTGCTGCTCCTTTTCCCCTTTACCAGGAATTTGAGTTTGGAAGAGACAGCCTGTTCACTCATTTAGCAAATACTGAGCCCCTGCTGTATACCAGGGCTGGCCTAGGCATTGCCCTTGCACCCTAAGCAGGAGAATGCAGGGAGCATCGTTTGGGGCTTGATTCTCCCTGTGTTAACCTCGCCAGCCTGGCCCAGCCCGATCCCCTGACAGTCCATGCACATGTGTTTACACTTGCATTGTTGACTGGGCTCCAGTTGCCTTTTTGGCAAAAGCATCAAGCATTCAAAACTGTTCAGATCTTTTCCACTTGGCTCCTTCCCTCAGAAGACATACACCTTGGAATGTGACTCCAGTGTGTCCCTTTATCCCATTAACCATGATCCGAGGGCCTTGAATTCTGGTCCTACACCACGTGGGTCTGTCCTGTGGGGAGAAACACATGCGATCTGGGAGCTGCAGCAACAGGCCCACCCCTGGTTCCTGGAAGAGGGGAGACGCTGTGCTTCCCAGCTCCCCTCAGGCTGTCAGGCAGCCTTGAACAAACCCCAAGCAGAAGGATCATGCGCACACCCTGATGTGCTTCTGTTTCCAGTGTGAGACCATGAGTTTTTCTTCCCCCAGAATGATCCCACCAGGCTGGGAACCTGAAGGCCCCTCTGTACAAGTCCAAGCAGTCCCCAGCCAGGCAGACCAGGTGTTCTCTGACATCCCACACACATCAGCACTTGGGCATTGCAAAAGAGAAGGCTTAGAGCCAAAGGTGGCAGCACAGGGGCTCAGCAGCCCCCACCACCCCAGGAAAGCAAGCACTTAGGTGTGTCTTCAGGAGAGCCTGATTCTGGCCAAGAAGTGCTTAGTTTTCACCTCATCCTTTTGGAAATAAAGATTTTAATATGTAAAAACACCACTCTGCTGGCATGACCTTTGTTTATGCAGGGGGTACAGTAGCTTGGTAATGCCCAGAGTGGGGCTGCATGCTTAGTCACTTCAGGGCTTACCTGGCTGCCATATCCCAATTGTTTATAGCTGCTAAGAGGTTGCTAGCCCTGTCTGCATCCCCAGGCTGCCATGGTCCTCCATTGCCCAGTGAGCAGGAGAAGAACTTAAACACGCACACTCTAAGTACCGCCACGGGCCAGGTACTTAGCCACATGTTATACTGCTTCTGAGCAAGGGAGCCCCTAAGCCCGAGGAATGACCCAGTGAAACCATTCCATTTTACCAGAGAAGGCAGTGAGGCTCAGTATGCTAAAGGAGCAATTAATGTTCTACAGCTAGTGTTAGAGTCCGCATCTCACCCAGCCATTCTTCTAAACTACCTTCCTCTACCACCTGCTGGAAGAAGGACCAAGATAGTCAAACTTTTGACCTTATGACACAGTGTTGTCCTTTGCAGAGTTCACTTTCAAGAACCATACAATCAAGTTAGAAAAAAATTCAGGCCAATGACTCAGTGGGTAAAAGGACTTGCCATGCAGGCCTCATGGCCTTCAATTCCCAAGACCCACAGTGGAAGGAGAGAGCCAGTTCCTGAAAGTTGTCCTCTGACTTCCATGCACACATTGTGACGTGTGTACAGTGGTATACCTGTAGCCACATTCACACAGGTGTGTACACACACACAAAATAATGAAAAATTTTAAATCACAAGATGTTTCGTGACGGTGCAATTTACAGTTGTGGCCGGCGGCATTGGTAGCTATCCTTGCCCTCAAGCAGGGCCCCTTTACTCCAAACCTCCTGCCTGCCATCCCGCACATGGTCTGTCTCATACCCAGACCCAACAAGCAGATAGGGCCTGTGAGGAAACAGGCTGAGAGGAGAGGTAAACTTGCTCAGACTTCACAATCGGTACATGATAGAACCATCCTACTCCAGACCTGCATCTTCCTTGGTGCCCTGCTGTCTCTGGTTAGGTTCCGGTCACATTCGGAGCACCTTGACTGCCACCGGGATTGGGATAAGGAAAGGCACCAATGCAGTGCGTCTCCCTGCAGTGACAGAGCAGAGGCCTAATCCAGTGAGATGTGCCAACTTGCCTGGTTGGCCCCTCTGGGAGGAGAGGCTTTCTCCCCAAATCAAACACTTCATTAATTTTGGAACACAGGGACACTGTTGTTAATGATCTGCTGGAGCTTGTAGGAACTGGCTGGGGGTGGGGCCGAGTTTCAGTAGGCTGGGAGAGTTTCCATGGCGCTGTCATTACCCTGTTGATTGCTCTACCTCTCTCTTACAGGTGGAGAGAGACTTTGAAAGGGAGTATGGAAAACTCCAGCAGTGAGTATCAAACCCCAGAAGGGTGAGATGGGAGGTTGCCTGGGCATGTGCTTCCTGCCAGGTCTCAGTCCCTCTGCCTCATCTCCTAGCCAGGCCAGCCTTAGCACGGGAGCCTTTCCTGTGTCCTTTGCCCACTTATAACCAGGAGCTGAGGGCAGCTCAAGTCACCAAACTGCCAACTCTCCTCCAACAGATGGTTGATTATAGGATGTCATTAATGCCTAGGCTCTGGGTGCTCGGACTCCTGCAGACCCTGAGGTGGTGCCGTGGTGTGTGGGTCTTCCTTCCCTGCCTGCTCATTTACCCGAGGCGGAGGGGAGGAGAGGCCCAGATGCCTCAAGGTCCAGTGCCCACCCTGCCCTTGCTTTGCAGGCTGGAAGAACAAACCAAGCGGCTGCAGAAAGACATGAAGAGAAGTGCTGACGCAGACCTGGGTAGGTGCCTCCCGCAACTAGAAGCTCAGAGGCCCGTCCCTGACCCCTCCAGGCCAACTCAGAAGCTACTGCACTTAGAAAACACCAAACACTGGGGCCAGAGAAATGGCCACGTGGTGAGGGACACACACTGCTCTTGCAGAGGACCCAAGTTCAATTCCCAGAACCCGTATCAGATGGCTTACAGCTGCCTTGACTCTAGTAGTAGGAGTATCACACGCCCCAGCCTTCATGCCAGGGGCACATACCCACACCGAGTTGTGCAAACACATCATTTAAAATAAAAATGAAATCTTTTAGAAAAAAAAAAACTAAGCATTGCTCCTAACAAGAGACTGGGTCACCCTGGTCAGGTTGCCACTTCCCACAGGGTCCTGCTAAACCCTCCCGTTTAGTGGACAAGGGAGCAGGTGCTCCTGGGCTCCCGTTAGGGTAGTACTGTAGCCAAGAGAAGCTTCTAGTTGCAGATGCCTCCCCTGCCTCAGCGTCAGGGCCAGAGAGAAAGGCAGCATACCCCTCAGGAAGCTGACTGACTGACAGGGAGCAGACAAGACCGTCCCCCCGTCCCCACTGAGCACGGCCCAGCAGTTAGTCTCTGACAACACCACCCCTCAGTGTGCCTCATCTGGACAGCCGCCGCCCTGCCAGCCCACAGCCCCGTTGCTGGCTGTGCTGGTGAAGTTGTGTGTTGGTGTGAAACACCCAGAGTAACAGTCGCTCTCTGACCAGGGCCTCAGCAGCTTCTCCTTAGGTTCCAGAGGGATGTGTCTGCATATCACTTTAGAATGGGGACCTCAGAAAGGTGGCTTTGGACATGGCAGCCCACTGTCTCTTACTTGACAAATGCTGACTGAGAGCCAACTTGTGCGAGGCATACGTCTCTAAGGAGGTATTCAACAGTGACTCAAGATGGGAGCTTCCATCCTAGGAGAGAGTATGACTGAGAAATCAGTAAATGTATGTGATAACACCATGTAACAGCCATGTAATTGCTGTGGAAGAATAACAGGGATGGAGAGTAGCAATACTGCTTTAGGTGGAACAAACAGAAAGACTCTCCCAGAATGTGTCCCCTGCGTACCTGAAGGGATGAGGAAGTCTGCTATGTAGATGTGCCTGAGAAAACATTGCCTCAGACCAATGTCAGCAAGTGCAAAGGCCCTGAGGTAGAACTTGACTTTACCCTATTGACTGTGCTCCGTGGCCCACAATGTAGCAGTAGAGTTGAGGACCCGTGTTCGGTTCATTCAGCCATATGCCATACCACCCACATAATGATGCTCTGTGGTCACAAAGCACTTGAGCAACTTCCAAAGAAAGTCCACCACCTCCTGCATGTTTTCTGACCTTGAGATTGGCAGGGTATATGAAATGTCTATCTTATAAGGGAAAATTATTTTCTTCAGCTGTCTGTCTTGGGGCAGAAAACCTTGCTTGTTGCCCTGACTGCTCCTGGTTGAAAGGGAGCTCAGTGAGTCCTCCCTGCAGTAACTGGCCCAGCTGTGTTGAACTCGCAAGTAGAGTCCAAATGGGGGCAACTTTATGGTCTCTAGATGCCATTCAAATGGTCACTGTGCATTGGACAGCTCAGGGAGGTTGGGGAGCCACCTTGGTGACAAAACAGTGACAAAGCAGACCTTCACTAGGCCCCCATGGAGGCAAGGCCTCGCGTTTGTCCAAGTGTAGGACTCAGCCAGTTACCTCGCCTGCTCCTCTCCTGCAGAGGGCTCTTAGAAGCACTGTAATTAGGAAGAGAAATGCTTCTCTGGGGCAGAGCTGCCCACCCGTCCTCAGAAGGCCAACACCTTTGGTCTGTGCATGACAACCTCATGCCCCTGCCAGCCCTGAGGATGGGGGCTGTTCTGAACACAACTCACACCTCTTTCCTGGCTCCTAAGTAAGCATACCCCAAGCCACAGGTCAGGTCTAGGAGCTGGTCTGTTCCACGCATTTCAGGCCCCACCTACTTGGATGGCCTTTGTCTCTCTCGCTCCCCACTACTACCTTCCGGCAAGGGAGTCACTATGACCTGCTACTTCCTCCTCGGACAGCTGTGCTGTCAAAGCAGGAATGGGGTGCAGGCTTTTGTTTCATGGTGACTCATTGGAGCCAAGTTAGACAGGAGTCTATGAGGAGGAGGCCTCAATGTCCCAAAGAAAATCTGGGACAGAAGGGTGACTCCTGAGGCTGAGGATCATTGACCCCCAATGAGAATCAGGGTGCCCCTCTGTAGGGCACCTTCCTCTAGAGCACAGGGTCTGTACCAGGGTTCTTACACATGGGTGACAACAGGTTCCCTGCTGGGCTGGAGACAGCACTAGATACTGAGCCTGACCTCAGCATCTGGTTCATCAGGTCAAGGCAAAGCCTGGAAATGCATGTCCCAGATGACACTCTTACAGTGGGGCCAGGGACACACTGAGAGCCACCAATCTGACAACTGAAATGGATTCCCCCTGGCTCCTGAGACAGGATCTAAAATCCTAGCTGATGCTCTGAAAAGGTGATCTTTAATTCAGAAAAATTACATGATTTTCAGAGTTTTCAGAGTGATTAGTTTCCAAGGGCTCTTCTGAGCTTCATCTAGAAGCTGCGCTGGGACCCCAGAGACCCAAGGAGCCTAAGACCCCTTACTTTCTCTAAGGGATTCATAGCCCCTAGGGCTATGACCTGGGGCAGGGATTTAAGGTGTTCTAGATAAGTTGGATTGGGTTCCAGACCCAGGAGTGCCCAGAGAAGTTGCCCTGGAAGATGCCATAATTGGCTTTGTGTTGTTTCAGCAATGGCCCGAAGATGGGTATGCGTTAGGAGAGGTGAGAAGAAAGCAGTTCGTCCAGTGACTGTGGGGATTTTCTTTTCATCAAATATTAGGGAAAAAAAAAAAAAACAATAGAATATGTTTTCAGAAATGCTTCCGGTTTTGCGTGGGTTTTTATTATCTTTTGACTATACTGTATGTGATGATTTCATCATCAAATCATACATACGGTTTGTCCCTAAACCTACGAAGTCACTTTAGAGATTTTGAAAAGTGTTTCTTCCTCCATTGCTTCAATATTTCTGGCAAGCTCACCTTTCCAGTCTTCCCCTCCAGCTGGCCCTTTTTGCCTGGTGGCTGCAGCCCTCAGCCTCCACAGCAGAGTGGGCAGGCCCTTGGGCACAGCCTCTTACGTGTACAGCAGGACCTTCTGATAAGACCTGAGATTCTCCCACTCTGGAAAGGCAGGCCCTTCCTAGGGGCTGGGCTTCAGCTGTTTATTGCTCACATAGTAGCAAAGGTTACTCCTGCAGTTAGTTGGGAGGTCTTCCTTGATCCATTCTTAGACACTTTTTCAATTTAACATCCTTGAGATCACAGTTCCCTAATACTTACTAATATGGCCTGGCTTGATTGTCAGCAGTTTTTTCCTTTCTTTCTCTGTGATTTATACAGTAACAGTGTACCTTAAAATCAGTAACATCTTAAATTCAGTGACACTTCAGTAATAAAAAAAAATTTTCCAAGCCAAGTATGGTAGTACATACCTGTAATCCCAAGACTTAGGAAGCAGAAGATTGACTACAACTTGGAGGCCTGTCTGGGCTGCACAGTCTGAGTGAGCCTGGACTATAGAGCATAATCCAAGAGTTAAAAACAAACTTGTCTTCTGTCGCTTCTCAGTGTTTCATCTAAGGTCAAGTGTTTAAAAAAAAAAAAAGTTTTCTGCTCTGAGCCTTGGCCAGATTGTTCTTAGAAACTGGTGTGGACAGTATCTAGCCAGGCTGGTCCTTCTCCAGGCCCTCTGCCCCCTTCTCTACAATTTTATCTGCAGTAATGGAGAGCAGAAAAGAAGGACAGGACCGAGAATCTCAAAATCACCAACAGCTCTCCTTCCTGCTCTGAACTCTGTGATTTCCACATCGCCCACAGTATCTGAAGTATTGCCGCTCTCTCCCTTTCCAGTGAGAGTATACCAAGAATCCCAAGAGTGGCCTGTCTAAGCCAGAGGTTCTTGGGTTGCAGACTTATTGAGTTAGTATCTTTGAAGCCAGAAAGAAGTCTCTGTTATAGTTTCCCACCCAAATGGTCCTAGTCCAACCCAGAAGTTTTGTTTCCCAAATGGCACAGTGTTAAATGGCCGGTGATGGGAAACACTAAGAATCACGTTATGGGGCTTTGGAACCTCATTGCTTCGTAGCCATGGTATAGGAGAAAGTGCTCAGGTCGGATCCCTGGGTGAGGAGACGAAAGGGAGCACTAAGGAGAAAACTTTGACCATGTCTTTCTGGAAGCTTATGGAGCTTTTCACTTCTTACAGCCATGTCAAAATCTGCTGTGAAGATATCCCTGGACCTACTCTCCAACCCCCTCTGTGAACAGGACCAGGACTTTCTAAACATGGTGACAGCCCTGGACACAGCCATGAAACGAATGGACGCCTTCAACCAAGAGAAGGTGACTGGGTCTTTGTGCTGCTGGCCACTGCTCTTCTTTCTCCCCTTTGTGGACCTATGGGGATATAGTACTCATAGGTCTTAATCAGGGCTATGTCCTCTCCTGAGGCTGCTCAGCCCTCTGAGGCTTGCCTGCCTCCAGCCTATGACCAGCTCGTCTCAAACCACATTGGTCAATTGCCCACATATCCTGTGAGGCACATCACTGAGAAACCATGGAGAGGCTCATGGCAACTGTGCTCAGTAGGGCATCTCTGCCTACCCAGCCCTCCACACTGAGCAAACCTATACCATCAGTGGTGACTGGACAAGCCTGATAGAAGACCAGGCATGACCCTAGGCATGGTCCTCAGATCTCCTGGTCGGCCGTTCCACCTCCTCCAGCAACAGAATGAGGATACTGCCCTGCCTGTCCTACCATGGTCCCCTCTTACCAGGGCCAGCCAGGACTCTGTCTTCTGAGGGATTTGAAGTCTCTTGTTTTAGGTAGAGCCTGCCTCCTCCAATTTTTATATCGTTGGGTCTTTCTTTTGACAGGTGAACCAGATCCAAAAGACAGTGATTGAACCCTTGAAAAAGTGAGTAAGGACATCCAAGGACAGGGACCTCAGGGCACCTATGGAAAAGCCAGTTGGGCACTTAGAGACCAAGGAGCATGTCTAGCAGCCTGTCCTCAGTTTCCCATAATGGAGAACAGGGACACCAGCCACACAGTCTGGCTCTGGGTTGAGGCTGCCGATAGCGCCAAGGCACTAACTCTGCCCAGACACACTCTGGGGTCAGGGAAGCGCGGGTGACCATGGTGCCAGACACTGCCATGGTGGTCGTTTGGCCCTTTCCCCTTTCTTTTGGCTGGTCCCCTTGGGGCCAGAGCTGGCTGATTCCTACTAGCAGAGATCCTGGCCCACCCTCAGCGGACATAAGCAAGGCCTTTCATCTCACAGCCGGACTGGGCTGCAGCTGCCTACCGCACTCTGCTTTGGAAATGTGGGGGTGGCTGCACATAGAGAGGGTGTAGCGGCAGCGTCCTGCCTGGGAAGGTTCCCTTCACTTGTGACCTAAGAGCCAGGAATTCTTCTGTGAGACTCATCTTGGGTCCGCCAGGCCCTGGTCAGGGATCAGTCAGGCTTGTCCCCTGGGTCCCCAGGGGAGGAGGCTGGCTCAAGCCTTGCCTTGAAGCTCCTGAGCGCTTCCTCTCTCCTGGCCTCTCCCACCCTGCTTTGACCTAGAAAGGCTCCAGCTCCAGCCCCGCAGCTGCACTTTATTACCTCTCTGTGGTGGTCCCTGGCAGTTGCCTTGCCAGGCCTGGGTAATGAACCTCTGCTTCATTATCATTAGACCAGGATCTAGCTGGAGGGAGATGAAGAGAGTAGTTTTTGATCCTACAGTCCTTGGTGTTGGGGAGTGTTGAGTTATTCCTTCTCTGTTCAGGCCCAGGAGTGTGTTAGGACAAAGCCCTCCTAACCTCGTCAGTCCTTCCCCACACTGGACCCGCAGAGCACCTGCAGCAGCCACAAGACTGAGGCTGGCGCGGGAAGGACTTTACCTTGCCTCACGCCTGCCACCCCAGCCTCCTGGTTAGAGCTTAACCCCACATCACAGGACCCTCCATTGGGACCTGGGTTGCAGGAGCCAGTCAGTTGGCCTGGTCTCCAGGACAGGTTCAGAGCTGGGTGGAAGGATTGCAGGCAGATGAGCCTCTGCACACAGAGGACTCTGCTATGCCAGACACAGGGGGCCCAGAGGAAGCCACACGCACCAGAGTTGACAGAACAAGGCAGGAACAGCGCAGAGAACTAGGGGGTTGACGGATTCTTGATTTCACAACCAACGAGGCGGCATTGAAATTGGATCTCTGGCTTCTGCAGCCAAGCGGAGAGAAGCCCGGCTGCTTTCCACCATGCTAGCGGCCCACCACCTGCCAGGAAGGTGGGGGTGTGGCAGAGGGGGCGGCCACCATCTCTGCCATGGATCCGCTGACCTCTGTGTGAGCCTGGGGCCTGGCTGGCTGGCCAGCTTCTGCAGCCCGCAGCCAGCATGCAATCCCCCATGACCACAAAACCGTCACTGCCTGTTGCTTCCTTGTGCCAGGAGTGAAGCTCCCAGGGACCCCAGCACGGGAAACAGGAAACTGCAGCTTTCCTGTCCTCTGATGAGGAGCATGGCCACCCTGCCGCCCTCAGCCTTCCCCCAAGGG
This sequence comes from Eospalax fontanierii, assembly GCA_035773235.1. NCBI lineage: Eukaryota > Metazoa > Chordata > Mammalia > Rodentia > Spalacidae > Eospalax > Eospalax fontanierii. Next base: position 50,854,613 of record CM069542.1, on the reverse strand, counting down.
GGGGCTCAGCCTCTAATCCCCCAGTCCCTGGGCAGTTCACATCGAACGGGGATGCTTTCAATTTCCCTTTCCTGGTGGGTGGAAGATCCCGGCTGTGTGGGCACAGATGAGGAATGGCAGGCATTCCCCACCAGGCCGGCTGCTCCCAGCCCACCTCCCAGCCAGCCTCTGTCCCTCCCTGCTTTCTCTTCACCCCACGCTTCACCTCTATGGGGAGCTAGCTTGAGGATGAACCCTGAGTCAGGCAAGACATGGCTACCTCCTAGGTTGAGCTGCATGAGCTGACCAGGTTTTTTTACTTGGTACCTGGTAGGTTTGACTTGGTCTTGAAAATGGTGGTCATGGAAAAGGACTGGGACCATGAACTCAGGCCCAAGAGCTGCTGAGACCAGCATATATCCAGGACTGCATAACCAACTAGCACTGCACCAAGGCCATGTCAGACCTGTAGAATGCCCTTCACATATGGCTTCTTCCTTGTGATGCCTTGTCCCTGGGAGGTGAACTCCAGTGAAGAGATTCTGACCAGGGCCAGAAAGTGTTCCACCTGCTGCCCCCTGCCAGGCCCTCGTTCTCACCCGGTCTCTGTCCTTGATACTGAGGCCACCCAAGCGGCAGGTTGCTTCCGACAAAAGAATCAGGCAGCTGTTGGGACCCTTGTCCTCTTGAGGTGGCGAGAAGGACAGTATGAAGCTTCTCAGGCCTGAGGCACCTGTTCACTTGAACTGCATGCTGCTCAGCTGCCCAGGAAGGGAGAGGGGCTCCAGAGCAGCTGGAACTCCATCGCCAGCTGCCTTCGCACAGGCGGAGTAACTGGTGCTTCTGACACCATCCGCTGCTTCACTCTGTTGGATGCCCTGTGTCCTGGTGGCACCTGGTCCTCGCATCCTGTTTGCACAGTGCTAAGTAGGTTTCTTTCTGTAAGAACAGTTCATCAGATCTTGGTTTGGTTACTGTATGTCATACAGCTGAGGGTCCCGAGAAGTTCTGGTAGCCTTGGCCCCATTAGCATTTTCCAAACCCATCGTGGACACTTAAGTTCAGGGACTGGTCTTAGCAGCCTTTGAGAAAAAGCCCTTTGTTTCACCAGGTTATGCTCCTTGGATCCATGGCTTGTTTGTGGCACTTAGTACTTGTCCGGGTTTATATTCTCCATTCTCTAACAGAAAGCATTCACCACTCTCACCACTTAAGCCCTTTAAGTACCAGATTCATGATCCCATGATTGTAAGAAGCAGAGGCATGGACTGGTGCTTTCTCTAGTGTCTGAAGCTACAAGACACCCCCGAGCATCGTGATGCCCTCTTGGCTCTGATGAATGTGAAAGGGTAGTCTTGGCCACTGACTGGGTCCCAGTAACAAGAGCCTCACCCCCCTTACTTCTGTCTGCCTTCCTGCACTGTCGTCCTCTCGATTCCTCCAGGATAAGCTGTCTTCCAATCCCAGTCACCAGCTTTCTCTCCACCGCCTGAGTGCCCCTCAGTACATGACCAGATCACACCAGGCTCTCGGGGCTCCTGATTGGCAACAATGGGTACCTCATGCTGAGTGGCCCTGCACAGCACTGAGGACATCTAAGGTATCTTAAGACCTTACATTCAAGGAAGTTACCCCATGTTCTCATTGATCACCTTCTCTAGCCCTCACATGTGTCAAAGAGAATATGTATTTTGCCTGGGCCCACAAAAGGTGGCCATTTCCTGGGCCTGTCCAAGATGCCATGGCCCTTCATGGGTAAGCATGACCGTAGTTGTGACCATTAGCCCATGGCCCAAATACCAAAGCATAGAAAACACTGCTGTCCTCTGGTCCTGTGTGAGTCTTAGTCATGTGGGATAGGAGGACATTTTCCCTTTGTCCTTCCAGTGGTGGAACCACAGATACTTCTACAGCGTGAAGGAACCCTTAGCTTCTTGTTCTGTTTCTGCCTCTTATTAGTGGCACAGTGAAGTTGTAGAAAAGGTGCCAGTCAACTTAGACACTCGAGGTTTCTTCTGGACCATACTAACCAATTGTGGCCTTAACTTCTCTTGGTTTTCTAATACAGAGAGGAGTGTCCTGGCCCTGTCATCCTGTGGGGAAGTCAGGGTGAGTAGGGAGGTAGCCCAGGGACAAGTGGCCTTGCTCATTCATGACCCACCATTTGGGTCCAGGGGAGCACTCTCAGTCCTGTCTATCACTCTACCAGCTCAAGTGCCAAGGCTGCAGGGCCTCGTGGGTCTGGCACCAAGGTGCACTACAAGTTTTGAGTAAGTGGTAAGCTATCAGATATCCCCTTCCCAAGACAAGCCTGTGTCCAACTAGGTTGTGCCCTGCAGGTTTGGCAGCGTTTTCCCAAGCCTAAATATGGCGGTGAAGCGGCGGGAGCAGGCCTTACAGGACTACAGGAGGCTGCAGGCCAAGGTGGAGAAATACGAGGAGAAGGAGAAGACAGGGCCGGTGCTTGCCAAGCTCCACCAGGTGTGGAGGGAGAAGGGAGGGGCGGGCAAGGTGGTCTACAGAAGGGATGGGATGAACAGCAGCCATTGCCACAACGTCCCCCTGTGGGCACCAGCAGAACCAGGACAGTAGCCATCTCCATCTGCACTCCACCACCCTCGGCAACAACCTTGACGGCAGGATCTTGTTCCCCAGGCCCGAGAAGAGCTGAGACCTGTGCGGGAGGATTTTGAGGCCAAGAACAAACAGCTCCTGGATGAGATGCCCCGATTCTATGGCAGCCGTCTCGACTACTTCCAGCCCAGCTTTGAGTCCCTGATCCGGGCACAGGTGAGACCAGCCATGCTCTGCACAGACAGTGGCCCTGGTGCCCCAGTGCTGGAATTTGGCATCTTCCACTGCCAAATTCTGTTAATCCCAGCCCTAGGATGGACAAGGTTCCACTTTGTTTACGCCTTCATCCCTTGAGTTCTTTCTCCCACCCTCGCTTAAACAGTAAGGACCCAGGCAGCATCTTCAGCCTGGGCAGGTTCTTTGCAGGGGTGGTTAGGAAGATGAGTGATCTAGAAGCCTCTTTCTGAGGACCCAGCAGGAGACTTCTATTATTAGGAGAACACAAGGCCCCTGACCTTGAACTTCCTATAGAGCGAGTCCTGAGCTCTAGAGACCTGTTCTGGCCGCTGTCTGGGCCTCTAGGTATGATGCGCCCTCTGGTGGAAAGGCAGGTGGAGTGCAGGATGGTATGGGGGCTTTGCCCAGCTACCTGTCGGTTTGAACCAGGCAGCCAGAGGATAGGACACAGTCCAGAGCGTTGTGTCTCCTGCTGCTGGGGTCTGGTACAGACTGGGGTGGTGTGCAGCTCCTGGCCCCACCCCACCCCATTCATCTTCAGGCTTTTTAACTAGGACGGTTCTTCCCACTTGCAGAGTGGGAGAGGCAGGGGTACCAGAGCCAGAAGCAGGGCTCCTCCACGCAGACCTCCACTGATCACAGGTGCCCAGCTTCCACTTCAGGACCCCAACACCAACACGGACCACCAGGTGGCCAAGCTGAGGGGCTTCTTGTCCCCAGGCTCTGCCTGCCTTGCTTTCTGGCCTTGCCTGGGCTTCTGGCGCCCTCCGGTGGACACCATCACTTCCATAGTCACAAGTGCCCAAGAAAAGCCTGGTTCCCATTTCCCAAAACCACCCCACCTCCCCACCCCTGTTTTAGAGGAACACCGGAAGCTATGAGACAGAATGGTTGGCATCAGAAAGTCCCAGCAGAGTTTGAACAGGAGCCTGGACTTGATAGTGACCCAAGTTCTCAGTCTGGTGCTCTCTGGGTAGTGAGACCAGGAGAGCGGCTCTTCCACACCTGTCCCTCTAGGTAAGGGCTGCCCTCCAACTGCTGCGGGCTGCGGGGTCAGACTCAGAGGGAGACCTGGCCTGCCCTCTCTTGCCATCAAGCCTGCTTCTGCTCCCAGTGACCTCGTGCTGCCCTGTGTCCTGCCCTCCCATCTCAGCTCCCAGAAGGAAGCTGCAGGGTGCCCGGGCTGGAACCTTGGGGGAGATTAGGGGTGCCCTGTAACCAAGCAGCAGCATAGCCAGGGCTGTTTGCCTCCTCTGTGCAGCCTCCTCCTCACCCTGCTGCTGCTATTAGTCACTAGAGAAGTGAGCATTCCCGGTGACTCACTAAGCAGCATGGCCCAGGCGAGAAGCCGGGCCCACCCAGCACTTGGCCTGCCTAGCGGAACCCAGCCGGGTGTCTGGAGAAACTTCGAGGACACCACTTACCACAGCCTGCTGCACAGCCGCCTTTCTAGTCACTATCCTCGTTTCTCCAGAAGAATCTGGAGTCCTCCTGGTGACAGCCTTAGAGTTGAGGTACTTAAAGAGTCTAGAAGACTGATGAGTGTGGGCTTCTGTCATGTCAGGAACTGAGGCAGAAATGGCCTCTGACCTCTTTGGAGAAATCTGTGGCTTCCTCCATCTGGGAAAACTGCTGTGTGTCTCCTCCATTCTTGGGCCTACTCCAGCCCCTCACCTGTGCCCCTCTGCCGTATTGTTGGTGCTTTGAGATGCCCCCATCTGGGCAGCTTAGGCTGGAAGTAACAGCAGAGGTGGGGACAGTCAAAGCTGGGAAGCTGTGACATCACCTCTCACTCGACTTCTGGAACCTGCTCTTGAGACCTAAGGAGCCAATGTCTGCCATGCTCTTTATGAGAGAAACTCCTGGTTTCTCTCTCAGCTTAGAAGACAGAACACTCAGGGCACACCACCTGCCTCTCCCAGCCTGGCCTTGGCCACATACTGCCCTCTGGCCACCTTCAGATGCATAGTCCTCTGCCCCTTCTAGCTGATGGGGTGAACCCCTAGTCCTAGGCACTGTAGACTCCCTAACATCTACCCTGTGATCTTGACAAACCTTTCTCTGCAGTAGACTTGCTCCCAAAAGCTCCAGCTGTGGTTCACCCTTCCCTAGGCCACCAGGTGATAGCTTGAGAGCTGGGAAGTAGTAGCGGAACAAGCGGAAACAGGCCCCTTCAGCCAGCCCTCAGCAGCCCACAGACCCAGACCCTGATCCTGCTCAACTTGGGCTGCTGCGCCCAGCAGGTGCTATGTCGAACCCGACCCCAGACCCTGCCAACAACTCTTGCCTCCCACCCAGGTCGTGTACTACTCAGAAATGCATAAGATCTTTGGAGACCTGACCCAGCAGCTTGACCAGCCGGGCCACTCTGATGAGCAGCGGGAGCGTGAGAATGAGGCCAAACTAAGTGAGCTTAGAGCCCTCTCCATCGTGGCTGATGACTGAGCTCCTGTCTCTCAGGAGTCGAGACTCTTCGGGACATGGACACCTAACTTCTCTGTAATCTTTGCCCTTAGCTGGCGTGGATCCACGGTCGTCCTAGTGGCCAGCAGGTTGGAGACAAAGGTGGCCCCTGTTCTGTTTTGCCAGGCCTTTGACCTAAATGCCTGACACCAGGAGCCACAAATAGGCTACTGTCTCCCCATTCCCAGTACAGGCAAGCAGTGTAGAGAAACCCCAGGGGCCTTTTTATTTCCAGAACCGTCCAGTGTGCTTTATCTCTGGCCAGAGGGAGCTTCAGCCTTCAAAAGAGGCTGGGCTTCCCAGGCAGCTTGAGGGTCTTAGCCCTGTTTGCATGGTGGGGACATCTACCTCCAGAGAACTACCGTAGGGAACCCACCCGACCCTCATGGCTCTTCACTCCTGATTGGTGTTGTAAGACACAGTGCTCTAGGGAGCAGGAGAGCTGTGGTCTTCCAGCTGTGATGGGTCCCTGATGCCAACACAACCAAAGCTGGTACCCTCCTGATCTAGTGCAGGCACAAGCCGCAGATGTTTAGCTTTCCCAAAAACTGGGACTCTATTTCCAACTGTCTGCTATTCAAATGTCAAATGTTGATCCACTGACCTCAAAGTAAGGCTTGTGTTTCACCTGTTGTCAAAATTTTATTTTTTCAAGTAAAGTTTCCAATAAAACACTTAGTGTGCTGTAACTGACGCCATGGAGAGAGCCACCACAGCTTGCAATTTAGCTGACGGCCTTCAGTCAAATGCAGCCTCCCTATCCACCTTCTGGAGGAACTGGAGACTAGCAGGCTAGGCGGGCGCAGGCAGCTTGGAGAAGGAGTTGGGAGAGCTACAAGGACACAGTTTGTTTTTGACTTTGGTTTTATTTAAAAAACAAAAAGAAAAAAAAACAAAACAACTTTATATACAAAGTCAAACTGAAACCATGGATTATGGAAAGAGGTGAGAATTATGGGTAATAGGGGAAAAGGCTGGGCCAGAGCCAATACCACATTCTGAACACAAGAGCTAGAGAAAGAGGTGCTGGTTTCTTCTGGCAAGTCTGGGATGGCTGGAACACAGTGTTCTATTGGCAACCTTGACCCAACATCTAGCTTCACGTTACCTCAGGGCCACCAGAACCTCCAGGAGTATACACCTGGAACCTACAGGACTTGTGCTGTAAGGAAGGGGGTTCTCAGTCCCCACTAGGCTCCACGGCTGTTCCTTCCATTTGCTGGCATCAGACCTTGTCCCAGGCTCGAAAAGCCTTTTCTTCCCATCTTATTCTAAAGTGGACGAAGACAGGAGACAGCACAAGACTACAAGGGCCCTGGGAGAAATTCCGAGGTTGAGGGCAAAATGACATTCTAGGGGTGCAAAGATGTTGTATTTAGTTGTAGCTGGAACTGGGGTTCTTCACACGTCCATCCACATAGCACAGACCCCACCCTGATGGCTTGACATTCCTTGCAGAAGCTGGGCACAGAGCTCAGCTGCCCCTGCCTGTGGCTCCCAGGCCCTGCTCCAGCTGCTTTCTGGTACCAAAAGGGCGCTAATGTCACCAGGCTCCATTGTAGACCTCACAGGACAGCCTCTCAGTTGCTAGGCGCTGGTTCCTCCTTCTCTACCCAGCTGTCAGCCTGTGTGAACACATGTGACCAAGATGAGAACTCTGGCCACCCGAGGACAGCCCCTCCTTCCTGCCTCTAGGGTGCACAGCACTGAGGTGGCTAAGTTCCTGAGAACTGGGTGGCTGGAGGACCAGCACAGCAAGAAAGGAGCTGGCTGTCCCCCAGGCCACTCTCTGTGCAGCAGCAAGCTCTCCTCCAGGGTTCTTGTCTTATGCCTTCACAAAAGGAGCTGCCGCTCCCCTCGCCAGCCCTCCTCACCTTTTCAACCATCCGCTGCATCTCAAGCTGCAGCGGGGTCAGGCGCCTGCGGAAGTCCTGCAGCAGCCGCTGAAGCTGACTCTTCTGTCGTTCTGCCGTCCTGGCTGTCTCTTCCGCCTCAGCCAGCCGGCCCCGCAACTCCTGCATCTCTGCAGCCAGTGTCTTATTCGTCACTTCAGTAGCTGAGAAGCGGTTATGGCTCTCCTCTACAAGGTGGGCAAGGACATGCCAAAAAAAACTGCTGCTCAGTCAAGAACTGGAGCATGGGACAAGGCCCCAAGACTTAAGGAGAAGTTCCCCCTAGACACTGCTCTCACATCCCTTGGGCCACTCACCAAGCTTCAGTTCCAGTGTGTGAATCTTGTTCTCCAAATAGAGACGGCCACTGTCTTGCTGCTCAGCACGCTGCAGCAGGCTCCCCACATTGATGAGGCTGCCATTGTGGGGCACCAGGCCTTTGTGTTCTGTAGGGGCAGCACCTGGCTTGGCACTCTTCCCCAAAGGAGGCAGCAGATCCAAGTTTCCTAGAGGAGACACACAAGATCTCAGGATAGAATGGCCTACCAAGGCCCCACTCCTCCCTGCAGGCCACTGAGCACAAGACACACCAAAGAGCAGCTCCTCCGGAAGACCGCCATCCACCACCTCCGCACGACTGTACTGAAGGCTCCGGTACTGGCAAATATTCTGCGTCACTACCCTACTGACCAGTTGCTTGGCCTGCAGAAAACACAACGGGCCACCTACTGTTCACAAGCCTGTCCTAGAAGGACCCAGAACCCAGCAAGCGCTCTGAAAAAGCCTGGGTCACTACAGAGAGGCTCTGCAGTAGGACAAGTGTGGCAGAAGAGAAGCTACCTGCTCAGCACTGAGCCGGATCCCCAGTGTGAGAAGGACCCTCTCCAAGTCTCGCCTATGCAAGTAGCCACACCAGTTGGTATCAAAAAACACAAAAGCCAGAAGACAGTCCAGTGGAAGCACAGCTGAGGGGTCCAGCTCCTTGGGCTACAAAGGAAACAGAGAAGTAAGCTTTACAGACCGTTCTCAAGGCTACAGGCCTCTGGGCACATTCCCAAAAGAACCTGGCGGGCTCCCTCACTGGACCCCTCTCTGATCCACCCTGACAGGGTGAGTGAAGTGTTCTCCAAGAACTAAGAACCACAACTAGTCTCTGGCCAAGAGAAGAGGTCACTGGTAGCCAGCCCTCTCCCAGGAAGGGCCAAGCTTCCCACCACCAACGCACAGCAAGGAGACCAGGTCTCACCATGTCCTGAAGAGAGGAATATTCCATCTCTGACTGGTTTGAAGCAACAGAGCGGACCTCTGTGTCCTCGAGCTTTGCTCCTGCTACAGAAATCCCAAGCTCAGCATACTGCAAGGATGATGGCTGCAATGCAGCCTTAAGAGGTACTATAACCAGCCCCAGACAGCCACCACCCCAACACACCAAACTCTTCCTCTCCATCATCCCTCAGAAGCAGCAGGTCTGGATCCAAGGCCATCTCACAAAGGTCCTCGGCTGCCTCACCCCGGGGCTTGTCCTCCTCTTCTCCCCCAGAAGAGGGCGGTTTGGGCAGAAGCCCATCTTCCTTCTAGGGAAGCAAACCAAGGCAGTGAGGAGCAGCAGGATTCTTGTAATTCTAACAGTAACAGGTGCTAACACTCGAGTCTCAGCTGTATGCCAGGCACTACGTGGCCTACCACAAGCTTTGTGGATATTCAACCACACTGGGATTTGCATCAGCACATCTAGACACTTGGGGTATTTCTCATGAGTCAGTCCTAGCTTCAAAGCAATTATGTTTACATGACACTATTTGGGCAAGAAGCCAATTTACATTTCAGAAATGGTTAAAAACCAGTTTGTCCAGCTAGCTATCAGGCACCCAACAGCCATACCACCCAAGCATTCTGACTCTGACTGGCATTTCTGTGCGGCCATGGCTTATCAGCTACACTTCCCTCTCTCACCCTGGGTATACCACTAACTAGCTGTGTGACCACATGCAGAGGATTCATCTTCCTGGGCCTTAGTCCATCCCCAGCTTCCAAGAAGTGGGCAGCATGAGGGAGCAATGCAACCAAACATGCAGAGTACTTAGACTTGTGCCTGGCACATTTGAGACTCAGATCATGCTAAGCATTAGGATGTGTGGGCCCAGGCCTGACAGTGGGACTCACCAGTGGGGTGTCTGACTCAGCAGCTGCGCCCTCACTCTGTACCTCATCCTTGGATTCCTTGGCCACCTCCTCTTTGACAGCTTCCTCCTCTTTGACCACTTCCTCCTTGGCTGCCTCCTCCTTCTCAGGTTCAGGAGGAGACACAACTTTTTCAGGAAGGCTCAGCAGCATCTTATAAATCCTATACCCAAAATCCCTTTGCAGCATCTCTAGAAACAGCTCGGCTAGCACTACCACCTGTTGGACAAGGTACAGGGGCCATGGCATCAGGGATGACACAGAATATGCCATGCTGTCCTATATCCCACCCTCAACCTCCCTCGTACACTTGCCTCAAAAGAGATCCTTTCTTTTGGCCTCCGATCCTCCACAATCCCATGGAGTGACAGGTTAACACAGCCAGGACGTGCCATGACAGCAGGTTCTAGAGGAGGTGGAGGGGCCTCTGGAAGGTCAGTGTCCACATCCTGCTGTGTGGCGGCCTCCGAAGTCTCTGCATTCTGTTTGGAAGTGTCTGCTTGCTCTGATGTATCTGGGGACTGTTCAGTAGGCTCTGCTTCCTATGACAATAGCTGAGGTGTGACCTTCTGAGCATCTGCTTCTGTTCGCTTTTGTTTTGTTTTTTCGTTTTTTTTGGGGGGAGGCAGGGGCTCATATAGTCCAGGCTAGCCTCAAACTTATGTAGTTGAGGATGACCTTTAACTCCTGATCTTGCCCCCATTCCCTAAGTGCTAGAATTACAAACTCTTGCCACGATGCCCAACTCCCCTACATTTTCCTAAGACCCAGCCTTACCCCTGATGTTTCCTGGGGCTGGGGAACTGCCTCTGCAGCTTTCTGCTGGCACAGTGCCTCCCACTCTTCCAAAGTGGGCATGATGGTCCAGACATCTGGCAGGTACACTACCACTGTGTGCAGCCTCCGGGGTAACCCTGGCTGCAAGTACTGAAACTCAGCAAAGCGCCACCTGTTCACAGCGAAAGGGAGAAGGAAGTCCTCAACTGTGACATTCACAGGTGCCCCACTCACAGACAAGTACCTCTGTTTCTAATCAGCACTCCATGCGCACATGCTGCATGCCATGCCATGAGCACAAACATAAAAGCCACGTGCCAAGGCCTCAATGGTTAGGCAACAGGGAGACTCGTAAGCAGACAGCGACTGTAAGAGCTCTAAGGCAGTAAGGAGTAGAGGGAGTGGCTTGGGGGTCAGCTGATCTTCAGCACCCCACTTGGGTTCTCAGTCATCTGTGTGCAGTTGGGAGGTGGGGGGCTACAAGCTATGGCAGGGGAGAACCCAGGTCAAAGGGCAGGGGCCACGCCTCCTGACACCCCACAGCGAGTTGGCCACATGGGGAAGGCCACTCACCACTTGGTGCAGGTGCTCAAGTCAATGCCAGTCTGGGCTTGTGCACAGCGGATGGCTGTGCGCACCAGCACCTGCGGGTCGGCCTGGGGGTCGAGGCCATCCAGAGAAGGAGACCACTCACCCCCAATCAGCACCGCCTCTTCTTCTTTCCGGCCCAGCAAAAACTGCAGAGAGATTGGGGATAACGAAACATGGCCTGCGTCTCCCACAGCGAGGCAAAGCTGCTGCCTATTAGAACTGAGACAACAGGAAGTGTAAAGGCCACCACCTGCAGTTCTCTGGCCATTCACTCAAACCAGCCACTTGACTCCTCTTCGGTGGGAACATCTCTCTGAACTATACTTTCCTCCTGTATAAAATGTGGGGCACTTCAGCTCTGAAACACAGTTTCCATATATTAATGCGCAGGAGCCTAGCTGCTGAAACCATGGTAGACTGACCAGTGACTGGCATCTTGCCTCCTGTAGCCAGGCCAACCCTTACCTTTAGCTGCTTCAGAGGATGCTCTGGTGTCTCCCTTGGCTCAGCCATGTCATCCACAAACAGCATGCAGCAACGATACAGCTCCTCCAGGCCCGGGGAGGAGAGCAGCAGGACCTGCGCAGAGGCACAGGGTACTCAGCCACCTTCTGCCCCCAGCAAGGTGAAAGTCACAAAGAGCCCAGTCAACTAACCTTAGAACTGTAAGTGGGGTCACTGTCAGCAGGGCTGGGCTCAGCACCAGTGTCTGGAGCTGCCTCCTTCTCTGAAGAGACCTGGACCCGGCTTGGGTGGTGGAGGGAAAGGGGCTGGCTCAGAGGGAAAGCCGACAGCCAACTCAAGTGGACAGAGAGAAAGTCCGAGGGGACCAGGAGGCTTCGGTAACGACGCTGGAGCTCTAGGAAGTCACACACAGGACTGCAGGAGACAGCAAGGGTATCCACACTAAGCAGTAACTCAAAACAAAACTGTAGAACTGAAGAATAGCTTAGTAGGTAAAAATGCCCGCCAAGCAAGCCTGATGATCCAATTCCATCCCTGGAGCCCATGTAAAGGAGGAAGGAGACAACACAAAGTTGTCCTCTGACCTCCACACATGCACCATGACGTGTGTGCCCCAACACCCACACACATACAAACACCATCAATACTCATAAGTAAAAGAACAAAACTGAAAATGACTAGAACAATAACACTTTATTCAATTTGAGAAATAAGGATTCTCTAATAGGACATCTCTCAAGGGGTAAAGAAGGATTCCGCATGATCACTTGATTTATAACTTCCCTATAGCAAAGAAGGTCGTGCCAGGAAAGGAAAAAAGACTACAACACATAATACAGAAACAGTCATGGTCTTAATAAGCAACTCAAAAGTCAGTAACAAAAAGTTCAGCCTCCTAAGAGAAAACTGTAAAACTTGAAATCAACAGGTACTTAACAGAAAAAGAAACATGTATACTTAAAAGTCTGCAAAAAGAGGCTACCAAAATGGCTCAGCAGGTAAAGACTCTTGTGACTAGGCCTGAGTTCAATCCCTGGAACTCACAGGGTAGAAGGACTCCCACAAGTTGTCCTCTGACTGCCCTGCAAGAGCCAAGGCACACACATGCCCATACACATTAGAAAAGAAAGTAATAAATGTACACAACTTTGTTAAATACAAATGTGCTGTGGAAATAGAAATATGCTCAAACTCACTCCTAATTAGAAATGCAAATCAAAACAGCATTTTTCACCAGTAAGATTAAAATAAAAAGACCTGACAATGGCTTGGGCAAAGGAATCAAGTTCTTTATGCCCTGTGACCGTGTATAGACTCAGCCTCTGTAACACAGCTGGCAATAGGTATCAAAGTTGAAAACCAGGCTAGGCATGGTGGCACATGGCAGCTAACAATTATCTGTAGCTCCAGTCCAAGGGGATCCAACACCCTCTTCTGACCTCCAGTCATTGCATGTATGTGGTGCACTTACATGCATACAAGTAAAACATTCATAAAGGATAAAAAATTTTTAAATTTAAAAAAAAAAAAAAAAAGATGTGGGGGCTGGAGAGATGGCTCATCGGTTAAGAGAACTCGTTGCTCTTGCAGAGGATCCGGGTTCAATTCCCAGCACCCACATGGTAGCTAACAGCCATCTGTGACTCCAGGTCCAGGGGATCCAACACCCTCTTCTGGCCTCCTTGGGCACTACAACAAATGTGCACTTATACACAAGCAGGCAATACACTCATCCACATAAATAAGTAAATAATTTTTTTAAAAGATGAAAACCAAACCTTTTGAGCCAGCTCCTCCATTGGAAAGAACCAATCTTACTAGCAGGCTTGCAGCTGCAAACCTAAATGTTTACTGCAGCAATCCCCAGATTGCAAATGGAGGAACTAAGCAGACATCCATTCAATAGAACACTATCTACTTGTTTAAAAAGAGTGAGGCTGGGGTTGGGGAAATAAGTCATAGACTTGAGTTCCATCCTCATAACTCACCCAAAAGAGAGATGGGGATAGGGAGAGGGACAGGGGAGGGGAAAAACAAGAAAATGGCATAGTGGTACAGACCTGTAATCCTAGCACTGGGGAGCTAGACACAAGAGGATCCCTAGGCTTCTGGACCAGACAACTTAGACTACAGGGTGAGTCTCAGGTAAGTAAGAGACTGTCTCAAAAAAAAAAACAAAAAAAACAAGAGAAAGAGAAAAAAGTACACTGAAGAAGTACCTCAGCGGTAAAGAGTACTTGCTGCTCTTGCAGAGAACCTGGGCTTGGTTCCCAGCACCCACATGGCAGCTCACAACCGTCTATAACTCCAGTTGCAGAGAATCTGAAGCCCTCTCCAGGCCTCAGTCATACACATAAAATAAAAATAAATCTTAAAAGGTGGACAGTGCCTAAGGAATGATATCCAAAGTTGTCCTATGGCCTCCATACACATGTGCAAACATGCATGTATACCTAAGTACACATGCATAATGCATACATACATGTACACACACAAAAGTGATCTAGTACATGTTAACATGGAACATACTCTAAGATACATTAAATGAAAAGCTAAGTACCAAATATCCACTGGGTGGCTGGTTTTAAGAAAGCTTGTCAGGCAGAGCATGATAGCACATACCTTTTATTCCCAGCACTCAGTGGGCAGAAGCAGGCATATCTCTGTGAGACTGAGGTCAGCCTGGTCCACACAGAAAGTTCCAGGCTGGAGCTACAGGGAGACCCTATCTCAACAACAACAAAAACTTTAAATAATAAAAGAGGAGGTCAGAATATACTATTCACCTGTGTCTATATGGACCATATCTCCTTTACCCTAGAAACCGTTACTGTGGTGGGTCTAAGCACCTCCGCCAGCCTTCACTCACCTGTCCACAGTATAGGGAGTGAGATGGACCCGGTAGGGAGGCAGGTCATGCCTAGGTTTCTTAGCACCCCAAGGCTCTCCACCGGCCCTCTGTTTGCGTTTCTTGGAGTCGTAGTCATCACTGGAGATTTATCCAACACCAAAAATAAGAAAACATGTTGTTATAGATGTATTCAGTACATACTGGTCTAGAAAAAAAGAACCATAGAATATCTGAACCCACATCATTAGGAAAAGGTAGGAAGAGTAGAGGTGAGGCTCAGCAGCAGAACGCCTGCCTAGCTTACCTGGCATGGAGGGGAAAGAGAGGGAAAGAAGCCACATAGGGTTCAGAATGTGGCTCAGAAGGAAAGCACTAACTAGTTTCTGTGAGACCCTAGGCTCAAGTCCCAGCACCACACATACACACAAAAAGAGGCCATGCTAACAGACACCTGACAGAATATGAGACATTAAAATAGATGCTGAAATTCTTTTCATAGCATAGACAAAAGCACAGTATATATACAGAAGGCTACAACTATGGAGGGGACAGCTTTAAAATACTGGAAGGGTTGGCTCAGTGGGTAAAGGCACTTGCCAGAGAGCTTGATGACCTATAAATTACATTCTGGAACCAACACAGCGACAAGTTATTCCGATCCCCACACATACAATAAATAAAATTTTTTAAATTTAAATAATGAAAGAAACTAAAATAGAGCCAGGCGTAGTGGCTAAGCCTGGGCTAGTGAGTTTGAAGCCAGTCTGGACTACACAGTGATTTTGAGACTAGATGGGTTACAGAGTAGGAGACTGCCTCAAAAATACTAAAACATGGGCCAGAGAGATGGCTCCATGGTCCACGGCATCTGCCACTAAATCTGACAACTTGAGTTGGGACCCACATGGTGGAAGGAGAGAACTGACTCTAACCTCAACTGACTCTGACCTCCACGTATGCGTGCACATACAAATACACATGAATGCACACTAAATAAATAAGGGGCTGAAGAGATGGCTCAGCTCTTATAGGGGACCCTGGTTCTATTCCCAGCACCGACATGGCCGCTAACAACCACCTGTAACTCCAGTTCCAGGAGATCCAATGCTCTCCTGACCCCTCAGACACTGCACCACAGGCGCACTTACATCTACCTATTCAAGCAATACAGTGATACACATAAAAATTTATTTAATGAAATAAAGATCCTAAAACACAACTTGTGAGATTAGACTCTTGCCACCAAGCCTGATGACCTGAATTCAATCCCTGGAGAGAACTAACTCCTATGGGATATCCTGACTTCCACACACATACCATGGCACCTCTGAGCCTACCTCCCCAAATAAATAAATATAATTTTTAAATCGCAAAACAAATACTTAGATGCCTTTGATTGCTAAGCTAACGAGTAATTTTCTAAACTTTATAAACTGTCTAGTTAACGCGTAATTTACTGAAAAGAGAAAAAGAATTTAGCATTTGTTAAGCAAGTGACATTACTAGGTACCATGTTGTGGCTTCAGCAAAATACATATTACTAAGAAACAATTCTTAGGGGTTGGAGAGATGTCTCAGCAATTAAGAGCATTGGCTGCTCTTGCAAAGACCTAGGTTCAATTCCCAGTACCAACATGACATCTTACAACCATCTGTAACTCCAGGTTCAGGGGAACCAGTGCCCTCTTCTGGCTTCCATGGGCCCCAGGCACACACGTGGTATACTTACATACATGCAGGCAATTAACATTCATACACATTAAAAAACCACAACAAAAAATACAGTTCTCAGCAGTAAACCCTACTCAGTATATATTAAAGCCACAAAAAAACTTTAAAAACCAGCCTAGTCTACATAGTTCAGGCCAGCCAGAGCTACATAGTGAGACCCAGTCTCAAAAAAAAAAAATTTGCTTCAGTAATTCCACCCTTGAAAACTATTCCAAACAATACCCAATGACAACTGAATTTTTATAGTGAATACAATGATAATGCAGTCACTAAAGCAGTCACTGAGATTACAATCCCAAGAGTCTTATTCCTCAGTGGCACAGCTACTAGTAAATTGCCCACCCATGGTCATGCAGCACCTCCAATTAAATGCCATGAGGCAAGGATATGACAGCACAAGAGAGGGATGAGGCAGTCATTTTCTTCTGGAGAGTGGTCCCTGGCATTGTCCATGTTTCCAATGAATGGCGCATATCCATGAGCATGCAGCAGCACTAACTGGATTAAATGGATTATTACAGAGGGTATAAAGGCAGGTGGGGGACATGTTGTAGGAGTGGAAAGGGGAAGTTGAGAGCAATACAATAGACACATTGGACACATATATAAAAATGTCAGAGGAAATGTAAAATACTCTATAAAAATGGAAGACAGACTTGGAAAAAGGGGGTTTGGTGGGAGGTGTAATAGAAAAGAGAGGATAATAGAGGGCTGGAAAGATGGCTCCCTCAGCAGTTAAGAGCACTGGCTGCTCTTGGAGTAGGCTCAGGCTCAGTTCCCAGCACCACATGGCAACCCACAACTGTCTGTAAATCTAGTTCCAGGGGATCCGACACCCTCTTCTGGCCTCCAAGGGCATTGCACAATGTGAACACACATACATACATACATGTAGGCAAAGCACTCATACATAGAAAATAAAAATAAGTCAAAAGAATTTTAAAGAGAGGATAAGAGGAGGAATATGATCAAAGTGTGTGTGTGGCAGGGGCGGGGTAAAAAATTGTCAGGGAATAAACTTTGAGGAAGTAGAGATGGATGGCTCAGTGGTTAAAAGCACTGGCTGCTCTAGCAGAGGACCAGAGTTCAGTTCTCATCACCTACATGGTTGTTAGTAACTGTCCTTAGCACCAATGAAGGGGATCCTATGCCCTTTTCTGTTCTTTGTAGGTAATATACAACACAGGTATAGTTAAAACACACATGCAGGCAAAACACTCATACACATAAAATAAAAATAAATTTAAAGACTAAATTTTGAAAAAAAGATTATGGAAAAAATGTCTGAACACACAGAAATACTGTGAACTCTAAGGTTAAAATTATAGAACATATGCATATGTACAGATAGAACAGATCACAGGGAAAAATGTGGCATTTTCTTATGCAAAAATTATTTCCTAGCTGGGTGTGGTGGTGCATGCCTTTAATCCCAGCACTCAGGAGACAGAGGCAGGCGGATCTCTATAAGTTCAAGGCCAGCCTAGTCTACATAGCGAGTTCCAGGCTAGCTGGGGCTATAGGGAGACCTTATCTCAAGAAGACCAAAAATAAAAATTCCTTAAGTTCTTTTAATACCTTCCTGTTAACAGAATATTAAAGGAAGAAAGTTGTGTCTTTTAATGCTGTTATTTTATTTTTTCTTTTGGTTTGAAATGGTCTCACATAGTTCAGGCTGTTCTTGAACTTACTGTGTAGCCAACAATGACCCTGAATTCTAATCCTCTTTGTTGTGGATGGCACAGTCAGTGAAGACTTGGCAGGAGTAAAGGCAACAGAAGCCCAGCCTGCCAAAGACCTTAGCTGCTCACAAGTGGAGTCCAACGGCAACCCATTATTCCCTGCATCTCATACCTGGGGGGTTAATACAAAGCTGGTTTCCAGGCAAAACACCAACACTGCCAAATCCTTTACAAACTAACAGTTTTCCCCAGTAACTAATTCCTATTGCCCCTTCATCTCACTAGCCCACACATCTCACTTCTGTACCTCCCTCCCAGGGATGACACTTCCTTTCCTTAGGAGTATAACACTGAAGCACCCTGGCCAAAGTAACACCCTGCACATGGTAATCAAATTCGATTAACACCACCATGCTGGAATCTGAACTAAAAGCAGGAAATCCACAAGTCACTGGTTTCCACCCAAGTCATATAAACCCTCAAGACACTTGCTGTGGTTCTGTAATGAAGCCTTTAATAAGCTCACTGAATGGTGAAGGAAAACATCCTTACAAACTGAAGACCAAAAAGATGACCAGGACAAGAGATGTGGGTGTAAATATGTACCTGTGAACTGAGAGGGGAACAAAAGGTTTAAATAATGAAGAGGACATAGGGAGCAATGCTAGACCAAGCTGCATGAGGTAGCATTTAGCAACCTTTCCCAGGGAACGAATGCTAGCTTCTGCAGGGAGCAGGTACATCACCTTGCCTCAACTTTTCTCAGTTACACTGTGCTCCTTTGAAGTGTTTTCCCTGGACTGCTTTGCAGGTCTTACTGTGTAATTACCAGCCTCTGAGAGACAGGGTGGGTCCCTGTTCTATACAGTTACTTCAAAAGAGAACTACAACATGAGGCAACTTTACAATTTTCTTACTAAGGACAGGGTGCTATGAGATCAAAACTATACAGTTAAGATTTTGACATTTCTAGTTCCAGAGGATCTGATGCCCTCTTCTGACCTCGATGGGCAAATGCATGACATGGGTGCACGTGCACACATGCAGGCAAAAAACTCATACACATAAAATATTAGTATAATTTAAAAAACCCACATTCAGGGCAATAAAGAGACTGCAGGTAGAGATGAAAAAGGCAAATGATGATGATTGTTGAGAGCCAGGCATGGTGGCACATACCTTTAATCCTAGTATTTGGGAGGCAGAGGCAAGCAATCTCTGTGAGACTGAGGCCAGCCTGGTTTACATAGCAAGTTCCAGGCCCACTGGGGCTACAAGGAGACCCTGTCTCAAAAAGACCAAAAAAAGAAGAAAAAGGCAGATAATGATGCTTGTTGAAACCAGGCAGTGTGCTGAGAGTTCATCTCATCTTTCCATTTACTTGGCATGTAGTGGAATTTGCCATTATAAAAAGCCAGAGAAAAACTGTCAAGAACAGTAGACACAAAGGACATGTGAACTTGAGAGGAAACAGACTGGCCATGCTCCTGGAAGTCCCCAACGCTCACAGGTGATAAAGGATCACTAGGATACCCCAAGTGCCCAAATCAACCATGCTTGTTCCACAACATGATCAAGAATATGTTCTGCATGCCCAAGACAATGCCTGAATTTCTGCGCATATATACACTATATACTATAACACTATGCTTACAGGAAATGTATAAAAAGCCTGTCTTAAATTAGGAATTAAAATAGTCACTACAACATTCCTTTCTGTGATGTTACTATTTTCTTGGAACAATTCTTAGAATCTCAACCGAAGGACTAAAATAAAATGGAAATAACATTTTGAAAGTATCTCAGGCGCTGGGGAGATGGCTTGCTACCCATCAGTGCCTGACTTTCAACCCCCAGCACCCACTAAAATGGGTGGGTATGGTGGCATACTCTCTGACTTCTACACTGGAGCAGGCAGAGACAGGAAGATCTCTAGGGTTTGCTGGCCAGTTGGCCTAGCCAAAATGGCAAGCTCCAGTGAGACCCTGCCCCACCCCCCCAAAAAAAAAACAACCAGTAGAGAGCAACAGAAGACAATGCATTTCAACCTTCTGCCTCCACATACACCTGCACACAGTGTTTCAGAACCAAAAAAGTCAATGAATAAGTAAGCCAGGTGTAGTGGCACACGCCTGTAATCCTAGCACTTTGGAGGATCAAGGTCAGCCTCTGCTACATACAGAGTTCAATCGAGGCCAGCCAGAGCTACATAAGACCCTGTCTCAAGGAAGTATCTCAGCTAGTCAGGGTGTGTTGAAACACTTATAATCCCGGCATCCTAGATGCAAGAGCCATTCCCCCACTCCCACCGCCAGTGAGATCAGACTGGGCTGCAAAGAGAAGCCTTCTCAAAGAAAAAAGTAAAACAACGCAACAAAAAACTCTTGATGCGAGTTTGAAATATAAATTGTATCAAATCTCAGCTTGGTTGAGGTAGCGTATAAAGTTGCAATATGTGTGTGTGTGTGTGTAGATGTTACAATGTATCTGCTTTTTGAGGAAAGGGATTAGGATCTATCTGCAGAAAGCAAACATAATATCAACAGGTATCAAAAACCCGGGTATGGCTCCTAGAGGGAAAATGAAACGAAACCTCTACCCTGTCCAGTCATCCTCTTACCTTCGCCCCTGATCCAGTCTTCCATGAGGACCCCGAGCAGGAAATCTGTTCAGGTGGCTCAGGTGAAGTGTGTGGGATGTTTGGAAGAGACTCAGAGCTACAGAAAGAAAATGGGCAGTTACTCAAAAGCCCTAAGACCTGTCCAGCTTCCCTCTCCTTCTCTTCTTGTACAGAGAAGTACCCACTTCAATTTTGAGAGCAACTATCTAAAGGTAACAAGTCGTTCACCCAGAGGTCATCCATATACCCCATTTGGCCATACCCCAACATGCATGCTACTGTACTCACGTTTCTGAGGAAAGAGTGGGGGAATCCGGTGAGGCTGAAAGATCAACTGGGGCTGAGCTCCTAGGATCCCTTGCTTCTGGCCCAGAGCTGCCACATGCAGTAGGGGAGGTGCTGGAGACTTCAGTAAGGGCTGTAGAACAATAACCAGGAAGTTGAGGGGATCTGAACTTACCTGCTATCATGGAAAGATGGTATTCCCACCCCCTCAACAAAAAGGATTTTGCCCAAGAGTCAAGAAACAGGGCTTCCTTCTTTCCTTCCCTCCCCAGTGCACATGCCTAGGAGATAAATACCTGGTTGGAGAGCGTTTGCACCTTGACAGCATTCCAGGGCACTGCCTGGCCTGGGTTGTATGCAGCCTTCACCAGCACCTTCTCACCCAGCTGGGGCAGTCGGCCCTTCACCACACTACCAGCACACAAACCAGGCTTCATCAGGAGAGAGACCCTGAACAAGCCACCCTGACTGCCCCCACAAGGCCCTTCCCATCAAGATTTCTGACACCTTGCATAAAAACAGCAAAGCAATAGCTTTAGAAAGCGACCCCACCAGCTTGGAAACAGAACTGAATCCCACAAACATTTCCAGCAGGAGACTAGCCTCAGGCCTACCTTAGCTGGAAAAAGACTTCTTCATCTACCACCCCAAAGTAGTCATGCAAGCTGGTAACAATGCCAGTGAAGACCCGCTGCTTCTCCCCACCCTGCAAGAGAAGAGAGCAGGTTGAAAGCAACCTGAACAAAATCATGCTCTGCCAGAAGGGCCTTACTTCTATCTACAAGGGCCCCAGCTCAGAGTAACATAGAAAAATCCATATGAACACAAATCCAGTGGACAAAACCTATCAACGAAGAGAGGGGATGAGCTAATTCTTGACTTGCATGCTTCTGAGATTTTCAATTCTCTAATCCCAAGATCTCCCTAAAGATCTCTCTGGAGCCAGATATTAAAGACTCCCCATTCTGTGGGGTTTCTGAGCACCAGCTCACTACCAGAGCGGAAATCATGAATGGTGACTACTCTAAACACAAGAAATGAACGTATACCCGGCATCCAAACATACTGTGGTAATCCCAAAGGGCCAACTGACAGACACCCAACCTACCTGAAGGTGTCTGGCATTTTGGGACAGGTCTGTGGCCACAGGAGGAGTAAGCAAACCAGGAGGAGGGCCCAAAAGAGATGTTGAAGCTGCGCCTATGGAAACAGAGAAGCAATCTCCAGGAACTGCACCTACTACCTTAATCACAGGCAGCCAGAGGATCTGGTAAAGCAAGAGTGCAAAGTGGTTTCAAACCAGCACGCCTCAGGCATTCAGGGAAACCCCAAGAACCATAGTTTTGGAAACTAACTCCAGAGCACATACTTCCCAGAGTGCAGCCAGGTAGGGAGAAGAGTGATCACCTGAGAAGTTTCGTCCCCCTGGAAGCGGGTTGATCCTCTGGCGCTTAAACTGGGACATTGGGAATGAGGTCCTCTTTCAAAGTCTTCAGGGAAAACCTTCAATCAGAAAAGAAGTTAACTTCAACCTATGTCTGTAAAAATGAAAAACCTTAATGAAGTAAAGCTCTTAAAGTGAAGAGGTGGGTCCTGAAAACCGAGAGGACATAAAGAGGAGTGGGGAATGAGACAGGAAATTACATTAACAGTAACTCTAGTGGTGGGTGCTAGGGACACGCTGTTTTACAGAGGAAACTGGAGTTCTGTGATCAGGAGACTTGCCCCAGGTCACAAAACCAGTTATTGACAAGGTGGGGCTCACACCTCGGTCTCCCAACTTAGCCCTCCTTTCACGATGCCATTGCCACCCTCTAAGAGGTTGGCGGGGTGAGGGGTTGGAAGCGCTCCGGTGACATTCATTCATTCAAAAACATCCGCCAAAACGCTCCTCGCAGGGCCCGGAAAAAATGGAGGGGCCAGTGGCGGGCAGGCGATGCGGGCCGTCTCCGGAAGCCCGCCGTTGTTCGCCCAGACGGCTGGGGCGAAAGGAACTGTCCGGCCCGCCCGCGAAGCGGCCTGCACGCCGCTCCTGGCCCCTGCGGTCACTGGCCCCGGCTCCGGCCTCAGCTGCTGCCCGCGCCGAGCTCCGGCCCGGCAGAGAGCCCACCGTGGGAGAACCAAGGCGCGCGGTTTCTCCTCCTCCCGCCCGCCCCCAGGACGGAGGCCGTTGCCAGGGAGACGGAGCTTGCGGTCCGAAGGGGGCTCGGCTCCCTGCAGCCCATACCGCCAGCGCTCGGGGCCCGCAGCCTCCCGGCGGGGAGAGACAAAAACGCAGACTCGCGGCGGGAGGCCGCCAACCCACCTGCGGCCCAGGGCCACGACACCGGGGGGACAAAGACACCCGGAACCACCACAGCCACTGCTGCCGCCGCCACCGGAAACGCCTCTCCGGAAGAGCGACCACTGGTCGGAAGCTGCCACTCTCCCGGATATTGTCCCTCCCTCGTCTCCAGCGACCTCTCCCTTCCCCCACGCCAGCCAGCCATCCCGCGGCAACTGTGGAACGGAAGTGCGCCTTCCCAGATCGGATAATGCGTTCGGAAGCAGAGCCCTAGTGGTGTCTCGCTTTAGTTGTCCCATTAGAAAAGTAGGCTTCAGAGCATTGGTTCCTGGTGCAAAGACGGCTCGAACTGGACCCGTTACCCAAACACCGGGAAGGGACACACCTGCCTCACTCGGGGAACTCTCAAGATGAAGGCATAGAAAGAACCAGCACCTCCGTCGATTGAAGGAGCATGCCTACTCAATGGCCATTTCTAGCCGGCATCCTTCTGTCTGTCTCAAGCCAATGACCCAATCCCTATCCCTGCCCTTCCTTTGCACCACCAGCAAGGCGTAAGCAGATCAGGAATCAGTCTCCTAATTCTTAAATATAAAATGTACCAAGATCTCAGTGAAAAGACACCCAAAACTCTGGCTGGAAAAGTGGCCATTTTAGTACCTAACAGTTACCATACCCCTGACCTCCCATCATCACTTTATCCCAGCCTGCCTCGCACCCATACCCTTTCCTATTCATTTAAGAGTCACGGCACATTTTGACAGAGTTTAATGTTACTTTATCCTCATAACAAGCTTGTGAGGTAGGTAAGTCTGGCACTGTCCCAAAATGGAAGCTGTGGTTCAGAAATTAATGTTACGATCTAAATGTAAATATGGAATACAGCAACTTGGAATTGACCTTGAAAGTTATTCTGTTTTCCACATTGTTCTTGATCTTCCCCATTTCTCATTCAGACTTCAGAGACACTGCTCCAGAGTCAAGATTTACTACAGAAGCACTCAAATCAGTGCTAGTCTCTGTCCCAGGGCTGCTGTCTTGGATACGAGGAAGAAATTAGAAATCCATGTAAGGAACTGTCCTTTGTGGAATGCAGATCAACTTTGTTCTTCCAAAGGTTGCACCCAAAAGACCAACTCCTTGGATGCATGATTCCATCAGAGATGGCTCCTGGAACATGTTCATCCTGACAGATTACCATGCTAAAACACACTCTGTGGTGCCTGCTAAATAGGTCAGTTCACATTGCCTAAGCCCAGGGATTTCGGGCAAGGAGGAAGATCCCTGGAACTGTTGCACTTTGGGTCCTCTCAGGGAACCAGGGCTCCTTGTCCATTCAGCTCAGAAAAGGACTCGGCCCTCACCTTGCAGAAAAATGAGCACCAACCTCTTTGCCTGTCTTTCCAAGGCAAAGGATGAGGGACTTCATGGCAAATCCCCTCCACCCAAGGTCACCAGATACACCAAGAGGTCATACAGAAAGATTTTTTGCTCGTGGCTTCTTAACCACCGATGGAATAAAGGTCTTCCGGTGGGAGCGACATTGAGGTCTTTCAGAGAGGTCCCTGGACTCCATCCTATAGGGAAAACAAAGGCGACATTAGGGTAGAAGAAAACCATGACCTCAGTGTTGTAAAGCATTGCTTGCCTTCTATGAAGAAGCTGAAATTGTTTGACACTTCATCCCCCTGGAGAATCATCGCCCCCTCCAGCATGATGGACTTCACCCACTGGAAAATCATTGTCTGTGCTTCTACCTCAGCCTCCCCACAAACCCAGAGTAGTGACCTCAATTTCAATGTTGAGAAGCAAGAGATTGATGGGGATATTTCCTATAATCTGGTCAGGGCTTTAGGAAATCAATCTTCCCCAGTCTGTCTACCCTTCAGCCTCATCTATAAATGAGGCATTTTAACTACTTTCAGTTCTTTCTAGCATCTTCTCTAACACTTTGTCTCTCAAATTCTACACAAAGATGACAACTGTCAGGAAAATCTCAACACCCTGGCTCCTCCTGCTGGCCTAACCTGGACCAGGCATAAGACTCACCTTGATCCAGAATCATCAGGAGGCTCAGGGTGTCGAGGGTTCCTCCAACGGATCCGATTGAGCAGAACCTTGACCTTGTCCCAGTGGGAGAGATCCTGCTGAGCAGAGGGAAAGAGTCACCACAGAGCCCTTCCCCATACCTATCCCTAACAAAACTCCCAGGGACAGCTGTCACCACTGCCAGAACAAGTAACCTGCTCCAGATAGGGAGCTTGTCATTTTCCAAAAGTTTTGATTTGAGAGGTACCTACACGTCCCAATGCTCCCTGACCCTGCACCATCCATCCCAGACATATCCATCACTACCTTGTGTCCCTCAGAGGCGGGAAGGATGTGAGTCGGTTCCAACAAGGCCTCTGTCAACCTGGGAGGGTTGGTGATGAGCAGCCCCATCTCCGGGAGTGCCTCTGCACCTTCAGAAAAAGAACTGCATTACCCAGAGCCAGGGACAGAAAGTAATCTCACACAGCAACAGCCCAGGAGTTTGCTGATGGGACCCGGGCAGGCACACAAAACAAGCAAAACATGGAGGAAGACACAGATGCTCCTCACCTGTTGCCTTTGTATGCCTTAGCAACTCTCTAGCTTCCTGAACCTTATTGTCTGGGGTATGTGAATGTGAAGGAGCCACAGCCAATTCTTCCTCTTCAGGATGCTGGGACAAGAGAGATGGAACAATCACATGAACTTCATCAGCAGGCTTAGGCTATTCTGAAGGCACTCATGGTTCCTGCCCTACCCCTCTCGCCAGCCCCTAACCTGGCCACCTTTCCCTACCATTCACTCACCCTAGGAGCCCTCTGGATCTGCAGCTGCAAGTAGAGTTGCTGAAGCCTTGCCATCTGCTCCAGTACCAGGCACAGGTGTTCCAGGTAACGAAAACCTTGCCCTGGGAGGCAGGTCCAGCCAGGCTCCATATCACCTACCTATGGGACACATTAAGATAGGGGAGATGCCAAGCCAGGCGTAGTGACACATGCCATTAGTCCCAGCATTTGGGAGACAGAGGCAGGCAGAGCTCTGTGAGATTTGAGATTGAGGCCAACCTAGGCTACATATTACGTTCCAGACAAACTGGGGCTACAGGGAGACTGTCTCAAAACAAACAAAAATTATAGGGGAGACTTCCAGACTCAGCCAGATTCCCATCCTGAGTGACTGGGCTGCACTGAACCAGCAAAATACAGGGGAGCAGGAAGGCTGAGGAGTATATACTGGGCTGACTTCCCCAGTGCTCAGTTGGGGATGGTACCCATACCAGTCTACTTCCTCTGTGGAGGTGGCTTCTTCACCCTGCTGGGTACAGGGTGAAGCAAGAAACAGTGACACAACCATCAATTAGGGGCAGGAATGCCCCACCCCGAGAAAGCTCCAGGGAGAATGGGGGCGTCCCCCACAAGCTCCATAGCCTGGCTGTCTCCACCCAGTGTTCAACCAGCCAAGATGGGACACTCACCACTTCTGCTTCTTCCAGACCAGCCTCTAGCTCAGTTTCTGCCTCAGTGGACTCCTGTTCTCTGGCAAAAATGGGGGCTTCTCCCTCAGGCTTGCCCAGCAGCTGCAGGGAGCTGTGCCATCCAGACAAGCTGGGGAGCTCTCGAGACCTCTCTAAAACCTGCTCCAGCTTATGGCTGGCCAGCAGCCGTTCTAGCTGGGCAGGAGGCAGCTCAGAGCTCCCCGTGGGCTCAAGGTTCAGAGACTCCTGAGAAAGTCCTGATAAGGTAGTCAAAGAACTGTCCCCAACCACCATCTCCATGCCTGAGTCCTGGGAAGCCAATTTGAGAAGTGGCAGTTGTCTCTCCAGCCCTCTCAGCTCACTCTGTCCCTCCCCAGAGTCCAATGAACACCCGTGAGCTTCTTCTGGGATCCTTCTGTAGGTGCTGGTTATTCCTGGCACTACACAGCCTTGCGTTGGGTCCTCACGAGCCCCATCTGTAAGGAGAGTCAGTATCAGGCTGGGTAGACTGCCCTCAACGCCCCCAGCATTCCTGGTTGCTAACAGCATTCCCTTGAGGAGGTGTGTGTCCTGGACCAGTGGTGAAGCAAGGACATGGGACAGCCACAGCTCACCAAGCTATGGTTCTAATCCTGCTTGGGAGACATCTAGATGGGGTTCTTATAACAGTAGTTGTCAGCAGACAGAAACCCACACTTTGGACTATGTGGTAAGAAAAGTCCTTGTAAGTCATTCTAGTCAGCAACCTGGATGGCATAAGAGACACCCTCCGACGGTCCACTTGAGTCCTTAGTGGAGAGCTGAGGGCTCCTTGGCTACTCCTCAAGAGACAGAAAGACTGAGCAGGTTGTCCAGGGGGAAAAAACAGAAGAAAGCCTGGAGGCTTCAAGAAGCAGGATAAGGTCTCTCCTGGAGCTCATGGGGACAGTGGTAAAGTGACAGCAGCCTGGGCTGGGTGCTGTATGTAGTTACTGCTTGCACAGTGTGCCCAAGGCGCTGGGCTTCGTCCCCAGTAGTGCAAACGGCAACCGCGAAAATAAAAGCTGCTATAACCATTTGACGCTTTTGTCCTTTCAAGCCAGAAATAACGAGCTTGTGACGTTTAAAAGGAAGAAACACCTTAATAATAAATGTAAACAATAAGTAACATTAATTCAAGTGAGGAAAACTTGTTTTGGTTTTTTGAATCAGCATTTTATTCTATTACCGCAAGCTGAGCGCCCAAGATTCCTCCGGCTTCAGCCTCCCAAGCGCTAGGATTACGGGTGTCAGCCTCCCCGCCCTACCACCTAGCCTTCGTTTACAGTCACCCCCACACCAAGCCCTACAGTGGTCTGGATGCTCTATTGGAATGGGGCAGAAACTCAGGCTGCTTTGGCAGCAGCAGGACGCCAGCCCGTTCCCTCTGGGCCAGGAAGTGGGCCAGGAAGTCTATCCCGGCACCGGGAAATGGGTCTGTGGCCACTGAGGGGCTTTCGGTACTGATGACTGGGCTACGTAGGGGACGGCGGAGTCACCCAACGTCGGGCAGAGGGAGAAGGCTCCACACCGGGAACCCGCGGACCAGTGGCTGACTGACCGCGCAATTCCAGAGGATCTGCACAGTGCAAGGCGTCCCCAGCCTATTCATAATTCGGCTCCGCCAAGGCTAGGAGGCGCGGCCGGTAGGCGCCGCCCGCGCGGGGGCCGGGGCCGGACAGCAGGAGGCGACCCTAGGGCGGGAGGCGACTCACCCCGGCCGCCAAGCGGCTCCACCGCAAAGACGCGCCGCCGGTTCAGCATTGCGCGCTCCCCGCTCGACGCGGCGCCCGGCGGCGACCGCACAGCACCCTGCACGTCCCAAAGTTGCGCTGGAGCGGCTCGGCCCGCCGGTCCCCGCCCACCTGGGCGCGGCCCCCGGACACTCCCTGCGCGGGGCGGGCTGGGGCGGGGCGTGCAGGTGGAGGGCGCCGAGCCCGCCGGCAGTGGTCCGGGACCTGCTTCCCCAGCCGCTGAACGCCCAGCCCTGGCGCGGAAAGACCTCCCTCCACTGTACCTGGAGGACCACGACCCCACCCGAGGTCACCCCCCACTTGCGGACTTGGAATCCGCGGGTGCGGGAGGGGCGCGGGACAAGAGCCCGGAAGGAAATGGAGCCCCACGTGCTGGCCAAAGGAAGAAGGCAGACAAGGACCGGACCGTGTCCGGGCGCTCCCAGCTGTGTGGCGTGGAGCAGGTCCCTCAGCCTGTCGGAAGTCAGGAGCCGAGGAAAGAGAAAAGGGGGAAGGGCTCTGTACACTGGGGGAACCAGAGCACTGCACGGTGCTCTGCGCCTAGAGCTGCAGCAGAGCCCCCTTCCTGGCACAAACCTCTTATTGTGGTGCCACTGGAAAGTTGTCAGGCGGATGGCTGCGTCTTCAGGGTCTGGTTAGGAAATGATCTGCAGCCTGGAGCTGCCTGAAGGCTGGGCGGAAGTTTAAATGCTTCCCTGACCCTAACTGCCACATACTCCCCTTTGACATTGTCGGATTCCCACCCCCCACACTCCATTCTAAAAGATGCCTAGACAGTTGCTGACGGTGCGACCATCAGCTGACCAGATGCGGCTGGCTGGAGGCTCCCAGGGAAAGGTCTCTACAAAAGGGTAGGACTGGAAAAAAAAATCTCAGCTAGACCCAAATTCCCTGGAGGCAGATAAGGGTTCGGACGTGCAAAGTAGCACCTGGACCCCAGGAGGAGGGGCCAGAGCCAGAGCCACAGGAAGTGACCCTTAACTAGGAGAAGGTCTGCCTACCCCCTATCGGCTCCTTGCTCCTTCTTGGAACCCATCCTCGACCACTCCACTGGCGCTTTCATCAGAAAACCACCAATGATCACATTTCAGTACTATAAAATCAGGAAACTGAGGCCCACAGTCAAGCTCCCAGCATTCAGGATGAAAGCAAGAATTGTAATTCCCTGGCTGGCTTCAAAACCTTGATGTTTGAGGCCAAGCTCTTTCCTGCCTCAAGTGTTCCCTGGGCTGCTGGCTGCCCCGCCCCACCCCCAACTCTTTCAAATACTGTAAGGGAAACAGGATGGTGGTAGAGCTGCCTTTTGAAAGCCCAAGAAGACTTCATGCGGCAAGATCCCCAGCCAGGTCAGGTGGCCTCCTCCTTCCAAGGTGAAACAGCAGGGAGGAAAAGAAGGGACCCTTTGCCAGATTTTGCCCTGAATTTGGAGAATGTAGGGCCCAGATTCCAAGCAGTCTCCGTGGTGACTCGGAACAGGAATGCATCTAGAAACAGGAAGCCAGGCCAGCAGGAATGCAGTGTCTCAGCACAATGTTTTGTGTGTGGCTCAAAGAACCCCCACACACCCGATTATGTACACTCCCAACATATACTTCCCTCCTAGCTAGGACCCCACCCTCTTGTGCCCCACCCCCTAGTGCAAAGCCTGGTACAGTTCAGAGCAGACAGCGCCCTTATGGGGACGGACCTGATGTGGTAGGCCAGGCTTCCTTCCTTTTGCATCTGATGTCCTGTGGCCGCCTCAAGCTCAGAACCCTGTGAGTCCTTCACTGTTCAAAGGGCTCTGTGGCCCTACATGACTTGCCTCCTCCACCTGGAAAATCATGTCCCTTGGAGTGATGCTGTAAGGAGTGGGAGGGCAGCCCAGCCACTCATGGCTGCTTCATGAGGAGATGAGCTGCTGCCCTGAATTTCTGGGGTAGAAGGCAGCTGGAGGAAAGTCATCCATCAGGCAGGCCGTCCATGCCCTTGGCCCTTCTGCCTCTGGTGGGGAATCCCCAACTTCAGGAAGCTGGCTTCCTGCAAACTCAGCACTGGGCTTGACCCTGGGGAAGAGTGATGCCAAGAACCTGAAGGCAGGCTCTGATTTGGTTCTATTCCTGATCCCTTTCCTTAGTAGCAATCTTGGACCAGTCATTTAATCTTTCCCATCTGTCTTCGTTTTCTTCATTTACAGAATGACGATGAGAGCTGTACCTATCTCTGAGCTATGAAAATACAGTTCAAACACTGAAAATATCCCATTTAAAATAAATCCAGAGTGCTCTAGAATGTTAACCCCTGTTGCCCAACTGTGTAACTCTGAGAGGATCCCTTTCCCAGCTTTTTGAAGGAAGGCTCTTTTGATGCTCTTGGGGTCACTTCTAACTTTAATCTGTCATTTCTTTTTAAAATTTTATTAACTTAGCTTATATGCTGTGTATGAGTATTTTGCCTGCATGTATGTAAGTTTACTTAAGATGTGCAATGTCTATGGAGGTCTGAAGGAGGTGTCAGATTCCCTGAACTGGAGTTGCAGACAGTTATTAGCCATGATGTGCATGCTGGAAACTAAACCTGGGTCCTCTGCAAGAGCATCCAGTGCTCTTAATCACTGAGCCATCCCTCCAATCTGTCATTTCTGAATTTATTCTCCCACAGGAAGAACTATAAAGTACAGAAGCAACAGTGGAATGTGGGGGTCAGAAGGAATGGGAACTCACCACTAGCTGGGGTCAAGGACAAAGGCAGAGGTAAAGACCACAGCCTGCCCCAAACCCTGTCTGCTGACAAATCAATTTAGCTAATAACTCCATTTTCCAAGGGAGTTCACTGCCGATCCTGGGCCAGCCACGTGACCACAGAGAACTCTGCCACAAGGAAAAACAAGGAGAGCCCAGACTGGCGGCACACACCTTTAATCCCAGCACTTGGGGGGCAGAGGCAGACCCCAATTCCATAGTGAATTCCAGGTCAGCTGGGGCTACAGGGAAGCAGAAAAGGAAAGGGGAAGGAGAGAGGGAGAGAAGGGAGGGAGGACCAAACAAGGGCTAGTTTAGCTGAGACCCATGCCTTCCGATAGTATATATACTCATGTGTCTCCCCTCCTTGTGCCATCCTTGGGCCACATAGGTTTGTTATAGATGGGGATCTGACCATGTCAGTAATCCAAATCACCCTTCCCAATCTGTCACTTACCTGCTACACATTTTCCAAGTGTGCCCAGAGCCTTAAGGTGAAGTTCAGATCACATTTGGCTTTCAGACACTCTCTTGGTCTTAGCTCAGTGAGCTTAGGCTGGAAGCAGCCACTGCTCTGAGCATTCTGCTGGCAGACTCCCCATCTCTCAGTACTTGTAGTTGTCTTCTCTCACAAGGCCACAGCTTTGAATTCACAGCTGCCCCTTGTGTGTTCCAAGACAGCCTTAGCACCTACTGCAGTATTTCCTAACGCCAGCTCTATGGATGACATTTGCATATCATCTCCAGAAAAGTGAGAAAGGTATTTAATCCTTTGGCATTCCCACTGTACCAAAGCCCAAGTTCCATATTTACCAGTGAACCAAATTCCCCTTTGGTGAGCATTCTCTTTGCAACCAGAGCACTGGACACTAGGTGGTGCCAAAGAGGCTACCTCTTCTCTGACCATCCTGGATAGACTCCTCAGCCAGTCTGCCCG
Organism: Eospalax fontanierii; assembly: GCA_035773235.1. Lineage (NCBI taxonomy): Eukaryota > Metazoa > Chordata > Mammalia > Rodentia > Spalacidae > Eospalax > Eospalax fontanierii. The sequence continues at coordinate 50,823,067 of CM069542.1, read as the reverse complement.
CCTTGATCTTTTCTATAAAAAACAGGCTCATCCTCAGGCAAGCATCCAGGCAAAAGATGATTATATCAAGGTGTAAATTACATCCACAAGTGCCTGAGAAAGCAACACAGTCTCTGCCAACATTCCTTTCCCAAAGAGCCAAATAGCACAAGCTTGCCCTCAGACCCCACCCTCCAAAGCCAGCTTTGATCTCCTGTGAAAATAAGGATGACTGCCCTTCCCAAGCTGACTGGGAGCCAGGCTTGAGCACACAGCATACCTGGAGAACTTTCTGAAATGTCCTTTGAGATTAGAACTAGGGGTGGTTGGTGAATTAGGCCAAAATCAAGAGTTTGCAGATGACCACTACCCTCACTTCTGTCCACACTGCCCACCAATGTATTTTCTTCAAATCAGTGAAGCCAACAGAAGTGGTCCAGATACGAGTAGATCAGCCTGGCCAGAGACTGGGCCTTTAAGGGTGGTAGTCCCCCAGGGTGGGTACTCTGTTGGATTATCTCAGGCTTCAGCCCTTCCCTCATGAGCAAGGCAAACCGGCAGCCCTGGTCCCAGGTGATCATTGGTTGCTAATCATTGTTCCAGAGGGCACAAGCAGCCTGAGGTGCAGGCAGCTTTAGAAGTCAGGCAGGAGCCTCCACCACCCCCACCACTGGTCCCCCTCCCACCTATCCTGCTCCTGTGTGCGCTGGTAGTCAAGTTGGTGGCATCCATATCAAATAAAAGGACGATCAAGATCAGCCCCGCCCAGCTGAGTGTGACATTGTCTCACCAGGAAGCCCTTCCCTGGTCCTCTGCTTCTGTTCCTGTCTGCACTCCAGAAAAGAAACTCATCTCCTCTAAGTATGAGGGACCATCCAGAAAAATGGGCAAAGAAGCAAGACTCTGCAACTGGGTGCCTGGCTGGTGGGACTTGAAAGAGGGGAAATAAGAGGGAGCCTGTGTGATGAAGACTCTCCACCCAGGAGCAGGGAAGAAATGAGAGACACTACTACATTTTGCCCGCTTTTCCCACATATATATATTTAGAGAGTTCATATGTCAAAAACTTTACACAGTGAATATCATTAACCTCAGGAACCCTGTCCTTCTAGATACTTCTATCTGTGCTCAACCCTACACACAAAGACACCAAACACAGTAGCCACTGGAGCCTGCAGTGCAGCACGGGGTCCTGCAGGAGAAAGGCCAGAGAGGGTGGAACTGTCCTCAGCACTGCAGCCTAAGACAAATCCCTGCCCTTGACCTCACCCAGCTAGGACGGAAGGACCTGGAGTCCCCAACCCTAGTTCATGTACGAGCCACCACCTGCACCGTCCCTTCCCTACCAGCTTGCTCTCAGGATGGCCATGCCCAAAGATGCCAGTACGGATGGACTGAGCACCACAGAGCTCAGGCCTGAGAGCTGAGTGTGCCAGGCATCGAGTAGCGCTGGCGGGCATGTTTCTCACAGTACAGCTCATCGCCCACCCAGAAATGGCCGCGCATCTTCAGGTTCAGCCCGCAGTCGGCACAGGTGTAGCAGCCAGGATGTCGGTACCTCCCCTCCTGGATACGGACAGCCTGGTTCCTGCAGGAAGGAAGAGCCATCAGCCACAGGACAGAGGCAGATAGTTAGAAGGACAAAGCACGAGGCCACCATCATTCCTAGGGAGCCTAGTCCCCAGCCAGTCAGACACTTGGCTCCCAAGCCTCTGTCAGGAATCTCACTTCATCAGCTCCCAACACATATATAACACATGTGTATTAACATATACAAACACGCTGCCAGAGCGCCAATCGAGAACAACAAAAAGGCAAAGTGTGGTGTCACATACCCTTAGTCCCAGCACTCCAGAGGCAGAGGCAGGCCGATCTCTGAGTTCCAAGCTAACCTGGCCTACATAGTAAGTTCCAGACCAGCCAGTGCTACAGAGTGAGATTCTGTCTCAAAAAACAAAACCGAAACAACAACAAAAAGGCCAGAGAGATTGCTTAGTGTGTAAAAGCCTGGCAACTTGAGTTCCAATCTAGAACCCATGGTGAAAGGAGAGAACCAAATCCCAAAAGTTATCTTCTGACCTCTACATGTGTGTGATGGCACTCCCACATTCTCTCCCTCACACTCACACACACACAATACACACATATACATTATATACAAATAAACATAATAACAAATCAAATAATTAGCTAATTAATTTTAATTTTTAAAAAGAACAAAAACTGCTACGCCCAGAGCCAGGCACAGTGGCACATGACTTTAATCCCAGAATTAGGGAGGCAGAAGTATGTATTTGGAGGTTTAGGCTGTGCTCTACCTAGCAAATCATGTCTCAAAGTCATTCCCACCCAGCATAAACCGACAAATTCCCACACATTTCTTGAGTTTGGGGGTTTTTTGTTTTGTTTTATTGAGACAAGGCATCACTGTCTAGCCCTGCCTGGCCTGGAATTCACTATGTAAACCAGTCTGGCCTCAAACTCACAGAGATCCACCTGCCTTTGCCTTCCAGCTGTTGGGATTAAAGATGAGCACCAACACACCCAGCTCCCCTGGGTTTTTGAAACAGAGTCTTACTATGTATCCCTAACTGGCCTGGAACTCATTCTTTAGACCAGAAAGGTCAAGGAATTGGCCAAAATAAGTCACCTGACCCTCAATAATGGCATCTATGGAAGTAGCATGTGCCAGCAATTTTCCAGAGAAAGGGGCTATGTTATAATGCCACCTGCTGAGAAAACTGAGCCTGAGAGCAAGAAGGGGGGGGGCAAGGTTCTTGGGGGAGGTGCCTCATCTGGGGGCAAATTTCCAGAGACTTGGAAAATATGGAAGAAATCCTCAAAGCCGTAGCAATTTTCATTCCTCTAGGGAGAGGGAAGGAAATGGGGACAGGCACAGGAAGCAGCTAGTCAGGCATTCATTCTAAGCATGAAGCTGCTTGATCATGCTTTCGTCCCTGGTCCCTGGACTAACCGCCCAGCCGTGCCTGAAAACCCCCCAAGGCATACCCACTGCCCACCCTCTGACACTCACGCGATGTTCCCACCGCACTTCTCGCAGGTATGGAGCTTGGGTGGGGTGGCCAGGGCCCTGCAGCTGGGCAGAGGGGCCTGGGGACTCAGTGAACTGGGCACAAAAGCAGGTGTGCCACCTGGAAGGGGCAGAAGAAAGTCACATGAGAGCTGCTCGTTCACCCGCGGAGATTGGCACACCGTTCAGTTTCTCTCCAGGCCACTCTCACACTTGTTACAAAAGGCACACCCACACAGACCTCTAAAGTACCAGTGGGTGTGCAAGCAGGTGAGGAGGGAGAGAGGCGATTAAGGCAGACCCTTGGCAGAGGCTGCTATAGGGTAAGAAGCGGAGGTCAAGTCTGCCCTTCTAAGGCAACTGGGAGCATCTGTACCTAGTGTCTGTTAGAGACAAAGTAGGTGTTCCCTTTCTGTGAGCCAGTCATGATGACATGAACAAAAAACACTGGGTCAGAACAGCAGCACAATGCCTTTGTATAAAAGCCTTTCAAAAGGTTTTTATATGCATCATTGCATCTGGGCCAGCGAAACACCAAGGAAGCAGAGCATTCAGCAGCTCTTGTCCCTGTTTCAGCTAAGAGTCTGAGGCACCCCTAAAACAGCTTTGTGTTTTCACTTCCCTTCCCCACATCCATCACCACCACCAATCTCTTGGTGTCCACTCCCTTGGCCTGGAGCTACAGAACTTGAAGTCAGAATGGGCAGGATTTGTTCCAAACCTTCTCACCTGGCTCCCCATGTCCCAGCAAACAGCCCTGTGAGCTACATAACAGAGTTGGAGCCAGTCACCAGGGACCAGCCATTTTGTGGTTCCAAGCCCTGCCTTGCCAGCGTCACCCTCTGCATCCTGTCCTTGGACAAGGCGGTGCCCCCATCTGCTATTCTAAAGAGACCCTTCCTGATTGTCTGGAGGAGCAGCATGCATCCCACTAATGTTTCCACTCTTGTGGGAACTGCCCAGACCTATCTGCCCAAATAAACAGAGTTCCTCAGGGACAGAGGCTGGGTCATGACCACCTTCCATCCCCACACTCTGCCCACATCTGCTCCACTGAACAAACACTGCACTGTTTTTCCAATGAGTAATGGGGTGGCTGGCAGGAGCCTGCATTGTCTGTGTTGTTCCCTGAGACTGGCATGAGAGCTTGTGGTAGGATTCTCTTCAGTCTGGCTCCCAAGGCCCTTGCCTCAGTGACTTGCTGTCCATAAGGCCAGGACAGGCCATCCTCTCCTGAACACACCCGAAGCCCTCCGGCCGCAGGCCTACGCATTCCAGTGCTTCCAACCAGGCCACTGTCTTAAGGCTGTTTATTGAAGTCTGGATCTTGTTTCAAGGGCCAAATCAAATCCCTCTGCCTGCAAGAAGCCCTCCCTGGAGATACAGCGGAGGACCCACCTTACCTTGCGTAAGGACCCACCTTACCCTTGGTGTTTTCCTGGTTCTGGCAGGCACCACCTACCGCCTTCTCGGTACACACCTGGTACCCCCAACCAGAACACGAGCTCTAAAGAGCTTTAAAGAAAGCAGCCGCTGGGGCTTGATATCTGGCACCCTGGTCCCCAGTTCCTCTATGAGCACAAGAAAAACTACATTCTTAGTTGGTTTAACCACACTCCAGGGACTCTCCTTCACCTCAGACTTTGAAGCCTCACCTCTTTCCTCAGCCTCCAGGGCTTCCTGCAAGAGCCGAAAAGAGCTGGACTGCCTCGGGGCTACGCGCCCCTCACGGTTTTCCTGTAGCATCTTGAACACCTCGGAGTCCTCTTCCAGGTCCACACTGCGGTGGAAGGGTCAACCAAGAATGAGGGCCCCATGCCACGGAGTTGGGACCCAGCCCAGCACAGAAGGGGGTGGGAGACCGAGGGGTCCCTCCAGAAGTCTCCACCCAACCCTACAAGGCCTGCGGGTACCTGAGCCTGGGGCTGGAGGAGCGAGCTGAGCAATGCGGGAGCACCCTCACGGCTGAGTCGCCAGCGCGGCCGAGACCAGCCTGTGGGAGGAGAGCAGCGGGGAGGAGTCTGGGCCCGGCGGTGCAGGCACGCCCACGGGCAACATCAGGTGCTGATCCCAAGGCTAACACCAGGGGGCACCCGGCCCCCGCTGGCCCACCATCCCCTGCGTGTCATGTGCGGTCTGCCCCGTACCCAGACTGGCCCCCAGAACCAAAGTGCCATGGATGCCTGAATCTCAACCAGGGGAGAGGCCAGCAGCAGCTGCTGAGGTGCTTGGGTTCTGCATGGGGATCCCACGAGGTGTTGCACGAGGACACCAGGTGGTACAGGTGGGCTCCACACAGACATCTCACACTTAAACACAGACACAATCCTCACACTTAGGTCATGCTACTTGTCCTTAGAGATGGGACATTCTGAGGCCAGTCTCCCAACAAGCAGGAGAAGCAAGCCTGAAAGCAAACCGTCTGACTGCAAGGCCTCAGAAACGAAGAGTGGAGTGAAAGGGTACCCACTCACCCATCTCCCAGCCAAGGCAGGGGCAGGGCAGGCCCTGAGTGCCCTATGTTACTCTCTCTCTCTCCCCTAAGAGGATCAGGCTCTGGACTGCTGCCTCCCCTCCCCCACCCAGAGTTATGTGCAGCCATGCTCAGTCTGAGCTTGCATCCTGGACACAGGTGTTGCCCATTTATCTCAAGGTCTGCATTTGCTCTGGACATGGAAATCTAGCCTTCAACTGCCTTATCCATCTCGGAGGCCAGTTTCCAGCCTGTGTCTGGGTGTCACCCTTCCCTTGCCATCCTCAGTGGGACTCCACTGAGCTGGAGGAGTCTGGGAGGAGAGCATTAAGCTGCCAGCAGTAGGGGAGCCTAGGTAGGGTTCAGGGTAGAGATCCTAAAATGTTACTGACTGAACTATATTCCCAGCCTTTTCCAAGTCCTTTGCTACAATGCTCCAGGGCACAGTAGCTGATTCAAGCTGCCTGGGGGGCAGAGACAGGACTCCACTCCCTGGCTCCTGGATGGTCACCAGTGCTGGGTAGTTAAGGTCTGTGATAGTGTCTTCAGATCCTCAAGAAAAATGTCACATCTCCAAGCAGGCCAGCATGTACTCTGCATGAAACGGCCCACAAAGAAAGGAGGGCTGACACCTGTCCTGCCCAGGTCCCTTCTGAAGCCAAGGCCTCACTGCCAGTCAGAGGGAGAGGTGCCTTCTTTACTTGGTGAACCTATAGCTTCCAGAATGACACCTAGGAGGCTGGTGGTACATCCCGGCTCTCTAGCCTCAACCAGCCAGGAGCCTACTGCAAAGTCTGGGAGTCTCTGCTCCCTCCAGCCCACAGCCCTTGCTGGGAAGCCTCTGCCTACTCTGTCCCTCCTAGACAACTGAGGTCCCTGCTTCACAGAGGGGACCTTTCCAAGTCCTTCCCATCTCTCTAAATCAGCGAGCTCCTTCCTTGTCACCTGCCCATAAGGAGCATGTCTATAGTAAACCCTCCAAGGCACAGAGAGATGTTCATATGAGTACCAGGAGTAGTCCAGGGTACTGGGAGAAATTCTGTAGTTAACGAAGTTAAGGAAACTAATCAGACCAAATGTGCTTCTTTCCCATGGACCTGGAGCCTCTAAAATGTTAAAGCACAGTGATTCCAGAGAGAACGGCAGACCCTTGACTCTGGCACCCATCAGCACAGCCTGTGTGGTAAGGAATTCTGTTTTTCCACGAATGCATCCCCAGAGCCCAGAGGGTGTCTGACAAGAAACAGCTGGCTGAAAGAGAAGAAGTGACAGCAGTCTTCAGGGTCAGAGAAGGGAACACAGAGCTTCTAGCCTGGCTCTGAGGCCCAGGGGAGGAGAGGGCCTTGTTCTGGGTGGCATAGCATACAGAGTGGGACTGGCTGGGACTCCCTGCCGCCTGACCCCAGCTCCCATTTAGCATGCAGGCCTGTCAAAGCACAGGTTCTTGTCCTGAACCCACTCCCACTTTGCAGGTCCAGGCTGAGGCCCAGGAATCTGCATTTCCAACAACTTCCCAGGCACTGCTTCTGGCTTGAGAACCAACTCCCTTACACCACCTGCAACCCTGATGCCTGGCTGGGACAATACAAGAAGGCCTACCCTTGAGCACCAGAGTCTGCTGAGGCAACAGCCTCCAGGAGACTGTGGCTGGGAGGGACAGGGACGTGTCCTCCAGCCCCAGGCACTCATTTCCAGCTTGTCTCAGAACCTGCCAGGTCTTGCTGGGACCCATCTCTCCCACCCCAGAATTTCAGACCACTGTGTATCACTCTCTAAACAAAACTCTGCTCCATCCTCTCTCTGCTGTCCAGCAAAATCCCTGACAGAGCCTTCCCCAGCAGCCCAGCCTCCTTTTCTCTTTCTCCTTCCAGAACTGCCTCCTGCTTTTCTAATTAATCCCACACTCACTTGTGCTTAATTGCTCCAGGATTGTTTGGTATGTCTGTCTTATCTCAACAACTACATCTTAAATTCTTTAAGGACAGAGATCTTGTTGAACACATCTCTGGGTCTACAGCACCCACCCTTGAGCAGGCCTTGGGCAGGCGTACAGCCCATTTACCAAGGATTCTGCCCCTTCCTTCTCCAAATCCCCCCACTTTCTAGTCCCTCCCCCAAGCCACCCCTAAAGGCCCTGCTTTGTGGAATGTAGAATGAACTCAGAGGTAAGATTCCAGCAGCTGGGCCCTGTCCTCTTCACCCTAAAGGCAGGACATGTCCCCAGCCACTCTGCCCCCAGCAGCTGAGGTCCAGAATCGCTCCTTCACTGCACTCCCCCTGCCCTTGGGGAGGAGAAATACCACCTTGGGGTTGAGCTGTGTCACCAGTGGTCACAGGGACTTTGCCCTATGGGGACACCAGTGGGGGAGGGGTCCAACAGAGGAAGGAACAGACAGAAAACAGGCCAAAGACAGCATGGGACAAAAGCACAGGCCTGCAGAAGTTCTCTGGTCGGAGTGGGAGGAGGACCAAGAGCTGGGGGTGGGAGTTGGGGGCTTGTAACAGGAAGGAATGTCTTTAGGAGATGCAGCCAGCACAGAGAGGGACTCATCCCAACAACAGCAGCAAAACTATTTCAGCCACAGCCCAAGAGAAACACACTGGAAGGGAGGAAGCCAGTGAAGGGGAGGGCAGCCAGAGTGGGCAGGAGGGGACAGAAGAGCCTGGGCACCAGCAGGGCAGGCCTCGTCTCAGCACGTGTGGTCCATAAGTGCTGTCCTCCCTGGCTCAGGAAAGCAGTGTGTCTGTCACTGGGGCTGACCCCACAGGCCACTCAGGAGTCACCAGCTGCCTGAAGCCCAAGTAGCATCCCTGGTAGCTGGTGGAACAGGAGATAAGGCTTGTCTCCTTCCTCTACGCACCCTTACCTGTCTGTCTATGGGGCGGCCACCATGAGACAAGTCAGTAGCAGTGAGGCCAGGAGAGTGTGGCGGCCCCTGGAAACTGAAATGGGAGGACTGATATGGGTGCAGAACCCCACACGGCCCCCCCAGGATGGAAGAGGGGGTCCCCACGAGCCCCTAAACATAGTCGAGACTCTGAGAGGCCAGGCCCAGACTCAGTGGCCCAGGTGGTGGTGAGAGGCACCCACTCACTGCACTCACCCGCGGCCAATCACAGCCTCTCCAGAAAGAGCGAGTGGACTGGTGGGTGGAGGGGTGGCGAAGGGGCTGCCTGGCCTGGGGCTGAGGGAGGCCGGCCTGGAGTAGGAAGACCTCATGGAGGAGTGGCTGTCCCGGTGTGTTCTCAGGGATCCCTGTGGAGAGAAGGGCCAAGAGAGCACTAGCATGCCCCTGCTGGCTACACCTCTTGAGGAACTCAGGGGCAAGGTTACTGAGGCTTCTGGATGGAAAGCCTGCTTACCTGGAAGCGAGCGACCAGTACTTCCCCATTTGTCTGCCCAGGAAAGGCAGCTGGAGACCTGAGGGATCAAAGAGAGGAGACTGTCACAGGGTCCTTGAACACCTCCCCCATCCTGAACACTGTTCCCAGGCTTGGTTCTCAAACCAGTCAAGTATCCAAGACACTTGGATTGGCTCTCAGTTTTGTCAAGTTCAAAACAGATGACTACCATCAACAACCACCATCATTTCTTTCAGGCTCATCATGACATAGAAAAGATAGAGTTTCAGCAAAATACTCAATAAAAAAGAAGTGCATCACGTGGCCCATGATCCTCTTTTATTTATCGAGACTTTGTCATCTATTTGCAGATCAATGTTGAGGAAGAGAGCTAATTCCATATAAATAGTCCTTTGTCTTTTAAACCCTGGAGAAACTAAAACCCTGAGAGGGACCAGGAGGTCCCCCAAGGGCCAAAGTCCATCAGTGGCTGGGCCAGATGCCCGCCCTTCCTCACCTACAGGCTTGTCCCCTACCAGCTGCATTACCGATGGCCAGAATGTCTTTGGGAGGGTCACTCAGAGTCCCTTCCTCGGGCTTCTCCCCAATAAAACAAAGGGTGGAACCAGGTTTCCCTTCCCTTCCCTTCCCAGACAGGCAGCTGAAGGACCTGGAGACCTCTGAACAGGCCCAGCACCTGACCTACAACAAGCAGTAGCTAGCCAGAGGGGCTTCTATGGCCCAAGCGGACCCCTTTCCAAAGCCCTTCTCAGTGGAACTAATTGGAGTCTAGAATGGGAGGTCATCAGAGATGGGAGGTGACGGTGAGGAGGGAGCCCACGCCCTCTGCTCCATTACTGCATACGACAGCATTTGTGGGTCACTCTGGAGAGGTTGGCCAGCAGGACTCTCTGCCTCCCCGGTATGAAGTCAGAATGAGAGCTTTACCACAGAGCTCTGCTTCCTGCCTCAGAACCTCTGAATGTCCAAGCAGTCTCCTCAAGAGCTGGGAAGACAGCTATGGAGGGGTCTTGGCAAAACAAGGAAGACACCCAGAGCCTTGTCTTGCCTGGTGCGGAGCTGGCCAGGCCTACCTCCCTGATGGTCAGGTCCTTCCAAGAAGAATCTGACAGCAAGCATTGGTGTCAGCAGATCCTGCCCTGATTGCTGCCTCCTGTGGATTTTGGGCCGATTCCCAGATGCCATGATGTCCCTTCCACCCTCCTCTGGGTCCTTCTCCTGCAAACACTCAGGGACAGATTGGCATAAAGAGGCCAGTTTCGTGGGAGCCTGCCTGTGTAGAACCACAGGCGGGGCCCGTGGATAAGGAGAGGTGCAGAGGCAGGGCCAGAAGAGAGCCTGGCATGGGGCAGAGGCAGAGAGAGACAAGAGGCATCTAACTCCTCTGCTGGCCTTTCTAAAGAGCCAACGGATCAAGGGCTCTCCCCGCATTCCTGATCTGTGACTCACTGTGATGTTCCACCTGGGGGAGTCACCTACCCCCGCCCCACCAAGCCTCCTCATGAGTACAGGAACCCATGCTCAGTAGCAGGGCCCAAAGCAGTGATAGGTGTCAGGCTCAGGGTTCGAGAGACGCAGCAGACAGAAGGGACCGGGGGTCTCATTCACACCTTACAATAGGGAGGGACAGTGAGTGAGTTCAGAGTCCCCAAGTCTCCATCTCTACCTGGTTCAACACAAAAGCTACCTCTCAGGGACAAGGGGACTAGAGACTCAGCCTAGGGTACACCTTGCCCAGAAGTCTCCCCTCTTCAACCACTTCATGCCCACACCCTGTACCATTCACACTCTTGGGAACCAGTCAAACCCGGGCTTCCAGGTAGCTAGTGCCAGCTTGCCCCACCCCACCTGTGGCTGCATGCCCAGCCTGGAGCCCACCTTCACCCAGCTGGTCACTAATCCTCTCAGCCCACCCTACCCTTCTCTTCCCTACTATAGGTCCAGAGCTGAGAACCTTCCATGTGCCAAAATAGCCCCAGAAGGCCTGGATGGGGCTGTACTCAGAGCTGCAGGCAGGGGTGTGGGTGGCTGTCTGGCTGGCATTTGGCAGGTGGAGGAGGGGAAGAGTAGCAAGCTCAATGGAAGTAGAGGGCCTACCTGTCCAGCTGCAGTCGTAGGGGTGAGGCGCTCTGGCGGATCTTGCTCTGGGCCTCAGCATGTAGCATACCCTCTGCCCTCTCACCATTGATGGCCACAATGATGTCACCAGGTCGGAGGTCAGCAGCCTCAGCCTTGCCCTTCTCTGTTACCTTTAGGGATGAGGAGCCAGGAGTTAGTGAGTCTTTGGTACCCAGTACCCTATACCCAGTAACCTGAGAGGGCTGGGGCAAAAAGGAACTTTTCTCTACCACCCAAGAAATGTAAAAGCTTGAATGAACCTCTGCCACCCCCTCTCTGTCCCTCACTCTCTGCCAGCTAGCCAGCTAATCCCTCCCAAGCATGAGTGGCACCCCCCAGTTCCCCACCCCTCTGGCATTCAAAGAGGCCTCCCAAGGAATGTGATGGCAGGATGGCAGGAATTGAGCTTGAAAATACTTCTGGTAGAGGGCCCTGCCCGTGCAAATCAGACCTCGCAGGTGGCTGCCTACATACCACCCTTCCTGTGAATGCTCCCCAGCCTCAGCCCGGGCCTGGGTTGAGAGGAAATGACCAAAAACCTGTAGAAGTTCTTGTTCTAAGCAACCACCCCAAAATGGCTGCCAGCAGGTGTGGAGTTGTGGACTGATGGGTGAAGTGCAGCCCCTCATTCATAACCTACTCCCTTTCACCTCTTAATGGCCTTCCTGAAGGCCACTGTACCCCGTGGCAACAGAGAACAGCTGTTTCCTGGGCAACATTGCTGGGCCTAAGCCTCAGGCACTGGAACAAATTAGAAAACGTATTTGTGGGGATGGATGGGCTTAACGAGACAAACCAAACTTTTGGGGGGTAGGTCCTTAGTTCTTAGAGTCAGCCCTTACCTTGGTTACGATGATAGGGGTGTGGAAATCTCTGCCTCCGCTGATGCGGAAGCCCCAGGGTGCTGGCCCCAGTACATCCACCGTCAGTGCCATGCCTGGGGAGGAGAAAACTGGGAGATGGGACCCACTCCCCCAGCACACCCACCCCAATGAAAATGGAGAAAGATAGGTGACGGGTCCCAGAGTCGGGGTAGGGCTGGGGGGGTGATAGAGGAAGTGACTAAGTCCCTCCCTCACCCGGGTGTTTCACTTCCCCCCACCGTGGGAAGCTGTGACTCTGAGTTCCCCCTTCCATGATCTCCAGCTCAGCAGGTCCTGAGGGAGGCTGTGATCCCATTGCCAGGCTGACAGACTGCCACATAGGTGCTTGGTAGAGAAGGGTGGGCACGGACCGGCAGGTGGTTGAAGATACCAGCATTTCCTCCCTCCCCCTCCTGCACCACGCAGGGTAAGGCCCTCAAGGGCTTGTTTCCTGTCCCTAAAGCCGAGAGCACACAGTACTTCCTCCCCACTCCCCACTCCCCACTCCCGGGGAGGAGAGCAGAGCTTTCTACACAGGAGAGACAGCGCATGGGGTGACCCCACCAGACTGTGCAAGAAGGTACTAGGTAGGGGCTGTCTGGGGTCAGACCAAGGTGTTCAGAGGGGCTACTTGGCCACCAGCCCTGCCCTGGGTTCAGATGTGCAAAGCAAAGCTGCCCACCCCCTCCAAGGGCCTGCTGCCCTCTGAACAGCCTGAGCACCAAGGCCAAGGCTCATCTGCCAAGGGAGGCACCCCCACCCCCACCCTGGTGCTGGCCAGCAAGGCGGTTTATGATGCTGCCTGCCAGGCCGGCCACAGGCTTCCCATCCACAGCCCCCTCTGCCCCACAAGGGAGTGTCCTTGTGGACCAGGCCCTCCTAGGATTTCCTGAGCTTCTAGGTCTGAAGCCAGGAGCAAGTCAGGCAGGAAGCTACAATGCCAGGGCTGGGCACCACCCAGCCCAGCACCCATCCTAAGGCTGCCCCTGGGGAGATATGGAGTCAGCCAGTATTGTCCAATTATCTCCGGGCCCAGAGTGGGGTATCCAGGCCAGCAGTTCACCCCTCTTGTCCCCCAGGCAACGGGCTTTCCCTTTCACCCAGGCCCAGTCACTGTCCCTCGGGCTGGTCCCTGGAAGTCTGCAAACGCCCTGAGATTCTCAGACCTTTGAGCCGGTCAGTGGACTCCGCGCTGCTGAGTGCCGCAGGGAAGTGCCTAGCCTGTCAGCCTGGCTCTCCCGGTCCTAGTTCTGAAGCCTTCTTCCCACTAAAGCCAAAGTACCCAGCCAGCCTGGGACTGGAGAAGAAATGTCTAGCCAGGACAAGGGGAGCTCAAGCCACTGGGTGCCCAGGCCAAAGACCGGCTTCAGGGAGAGGGGCTTTGGGCCCAGGGCAGGGTCTCCGGGAGCCAGAGATCCCAGAGCGCGCTGGCCCTTGGAAGGTGCGCAGGTGGACGCGCGCTCACCTGGCTGCGGCTCACCTGTCGGGGTGGGCGGTCAGGCCCGGGAGGGAAGGGAGGGGAGGGAGGGAGGAAGGGAGCGAGGACGAGGAGCCGCCGCGCTGCTGTCGGTCCAAATGTAAGGAGAGTCCGCCTGGGGCTCCGGGACCTGCCTCCGCCCATGTGATCCCGGGGCCGCCCCTGCCGCCGCCCCTGGCCCGGGAAGCCGCCTCCTTTGCGCTGCCGAGCCGGGGCGCCGCCACCTGGCCCGCGCTTTGCCGGGAAGTTGGGAGGACCGACTCCCCCAGAAACCACCTCTAGGTCGTCCTCCCGAGATGCCTGCATCCTCCTGGACCCGTTCCACGGAGCCGTCCAAGTCACCCTCCCGCCCCCTTGCGCAGACTGCGGGGGACCGCCGAGTCCTCCTCTATCCCCCACTTCAAAGCGGCCCTCGGGTCCCGACCCCCGGGCCTCGGTTAAGCAACTGCAGGCTTGGGGGATACGTCTGCGGTCCACCAGGCTCCTCCGCCCACTCCCGGCTCGGATGCCGGCACAGATGCGGTCTGGACACCCACAAATCCCAAGTCTAGGCCACCCCTCTGCCCTCCTCAGCTCTTCTGGGACAGATGATCTGTCACTGGCTCTGGCTTGGCGGAGCCAGCTCGGTCTTCTATGCCGCGCAGAGGGGCCTGGTCTCGGATACCCCTCAAGAATGGAGGCTTGCCAGAGTCCAGGGGAGATGGAGAGGGTCATCAGGCACATCCCATCCCTTCCCTGCTGGCCTGCAGGGTGTCCCAAGAGTTGGCTCCGGAAGGCGGGGTCATCCCATCCCCAGTTCCCCCAGAGCCATACCTGGCAACCCTTGCCCTGGGGAGCCCAGTGCCTACGCAGATGCCTCCTACCTCTTCAGTTACACTTATAACCTGGCACTCTGAGGAGCACACCTGTGGGCACAGCTGTAACCTGCCTGCCTCAGGTGTGAGTCATTCTCTCCGAGAGTTCTCGCTGTAAGTCTGCCCTCACCACCCCATCACTCACCTAGTGGGAGTGTGGCTCATCATCCCGGCACTGCCAGTCCAACCTCCTGCCTGGCTCCACCTCCCAAACTCTCCTCCTCCTGGAGGGTGAATGGCTCTCCAGGTACTAATCCCAGGGGCCTCCAGGAGGGGCCGCTTGACTTCTGCACCTGCTCTCCCTCCACAGCTAGACTGGGAGCCCATTTTGTTTGTTTTGGGCTGCCTAAGTTTGTGCTTTACCTTTCATCTCCACCCTCAGCTCTTGGAATCCCTGGACCTGGAGGCCTCAGGTAGGACAAGCACAACCCCACCCTCAAGTGTCACATCTGCTTTTTAGAGTGTGATCTTGAGAGTTTCGACAACTCTTCCAGCCTCAGTTTCCCCAAGCATCAATGCACAACATGAGACCTGGGGCTGCTGTGCAGGTGATCTTGCATAAGTAAAGTCAAAGGATTGCTAAGCAGAGAGGGGGAGATGCGGCAGGGAGGGAAAGCAGCCAAAGGGAAATTCACCCACCCTCATAGATGTCTCAGACACGCTCTATAAACACAAACAGGTCAATATGCAAGGCTTTCTGCTCTGAGTTCAGTATTCACAAATCTCATTGTAAAGACAAGTCAGCTGACCAAGGGCATGACTCTGGGATGCAGAAAGAACCTGTCGAAGTGATTCTGTTTACTGGTACACCCTTCATCTCTCTGATGGGTGAGCCACCCCACAGCCCTCTGACTCCTTCGTCAGGCTAAGGCACCAAAGTGGTCATCTTACAGACTGGCCTGGTGGCAGGCCGCCCCAGGGGAAAAGGGATTGTCTGCTGCAAGGGAAGTTTCAGGGCCCCATCAAAGAGAGGGTGTGGGTTTGGTTTCTGCCCAGGGAAAGAAGTCTCAGCCCTGAAATGTTTCATGAGGGCATCAGGGAACACAGAACAAGCTAGGATGAGGGATCAAAAGCAGGCTGGGAGGGCCCTGAAGAGTTGTCATTTCCAGGCAAGGGTGAGCTGGACCTGCCAATCTAGAGCCAGATCAAGGTGAGTACTGGGCACAGGGAATGAAGGTCTCGTTCTGCAAGCAGCTGTTTAACCACCGAGGTTGGGGTTCAGGCCCCACCCAGGTTCAAAGAACCAGCCCTGGTCAGGCCACTGCTCTGTGTACCCGGGCCCTCCCCTGTCCTGACAGAACCAGGAATGCCACTCTTCGTGTCAGGCTAAGGAGACAGGCCTGGGCCACCCCAACATAGTCCCTGACTTCCTGTGACTCTCCTGTTCCAGGGGCCTCCAGACAGGGACTGCTGAGCACTTGGTAGATGGGATGCAATGTGAGCCTTCAATAATGATGTGGCCCTGCATCTCTCAGAACCTCTCTCCTGTCAAATGGCTGTGTATCTTATTTTAAGATACTTTACCGCTTGTTCAACTGTCAGCAGCAGCAGCCCAAGAATGGAGCTTTCCGTAGTTCAACATGGCGGTACATCCCACTACTCAGGAAGCTGAAGCAGGATTGCCTCCAATACCATGGCAGCCTAGGCTTGAGAGTGAGACAACAAAACAACAAGAAGAAAGACAGTGGAGCTTTCCTTTCTTGGGGAAAGGCCAGGCCCAGTCTGTGCTATTGCTAGTGTTCCCAGAAGCCACCAAGCTCTAGAATGCTAAAAACTTTGGGTGAGGAAGAGCTGCCTTGGCTAGCTGTGCCCCACCCTCCCAGATTCCCAAAACCGATTGCTCAGAAATCTGAGCATCTTGTGTGGAACAGAGCACGCAGAAGGAAAACATTAGTGAAGAGTTAGAAATGTCTTCTACTTCAGCAACATCACGGTGTTCTGAGGCATGGTGGCAGCCTCAGAACCAAGCCCCCTGTGAACAAGGCCACATTAGCTCTCCAGCTCTGGGTTCTCCCATCAGGCCCTCCCCTGGTTCCAGGGATAGTGGTTCTCAGCACCTCTGATCAGGCAGTTACCTGAGACTACTGTACACTGCCAAACAACTCGTTGAGACCTGAGAGCAATGATCTACCAGCCTCCCCTCCCACACACAGCCGGCCCACCTGTCCCCCACCACAGCAACTCCAGAAAGAATTCCCATAATCCTAAATGGGCAGAGCCTCCCCCTACCAAAAGGAAAAGGACTTGACACACGTCCCTGCAAACCAGATTTATTTAAGTTCTCTTTGGAGGGGACCTGGGAGTGGAGGAGAGCTGGGAAGTGGAGTGCAGCAAGCATGTCTCCTTGTATATCCACAGGCCAGTGCAGCTGTGTGTCTCAGAGGCTGTGCAGAACCCCCCGCCCAGGGCTCAGCCGCCTCTAGGAAGAGAAAGACTTGACACAAGGCCTCTTGCTGAGCCTTGAAGGCTGAGAAGGTGCTGCATCTGCCCCCCACCTTGCTTCTAGGCCCAGCTGGAGACCAGAAGGCAAAGGGGTTGCAGGCAAGCTGGTGAGAAATGGGAAGGACGCCTGCCTGCAAGGGCAGGAGGCCTTTAGTCTCCGAGAGTAGGGGGCTGGTCCTTGTTAGAGAAATCCCATGGGGCAAGCTGAGAGCTGATCCCTGTTAGGGGAAACACTGGGGGTAGGGTGGGGTGGGAGGGGGCTTAGGGGTCTGGTCTCAATAAGGCCTGGAGACAGTCTCCACTTCAAAGCAGACGTCTGTATTTGAGGGGTGGTGAAGGGGACTTTCAGAGGAATGCCTGTGACTTGTGGGTGGGAATCAGTCCAGGGGACTTCGAGGGGGCTCCGAGGGAAGGCTGCTGGGGTCTCTGCAGATGCTAGGAGCACAGGTCCTGGGGGAGGAGGATGTGGGGGCCTCGCTCACTCCCATAAGTGCTACTGCACCCCACTCCATCCTTGTTGGCTCCAAGGTGCCATGGAGACCACTCACACCGGCGCTACATAATTTCCAGGGAATGTCCCAAATTTCTGAGTCCTTCGGGAGACACCTGAAAGAGGGAAAGACTTACAGTAAGCATTCCCCTCACTCTTTTATGAAAATAAGTTGTGCAGTTGAGGGCTTGCCCTCTGCTGGCAGTATCCAGAACTGCAAGTGGGGTGAATGAGGACTTATCTCCTCGCCTCGTTCCTGCCCACTAGCGGCGAAAGTTTAGATAGGCAAAGCCGCACTTCCTAAATTCCTTGATTGAAGAATCGGTGCAAACCAACCAATGCGTACAGCTTTGCTCACAGCACTAAAAAACTCCACCCTTCTTTAAGGAAGTCACAAAATGAATCACAGAACTTCTATAGGGCGGAACCCACTGATCAAATATAGCACCCTCATCTCATGGATGGGTGGGTAAGACCCAAGAAAAGGCCCAGTGCATTGCTGCTTAGGGATAGAATTGGAATGACAAACCAGGCTTCCTGTCTGCTAGGACTCTTGCAGAAGCTCAAGTCTTGCAGTGAGGCAGCAATGTACTTAAAAGTGTGACTGAGGGGCATGGCTCTTCATGTCATTTTAACAAGTTACACGTAAGCAGCCACATGTGGATACACACCAGCCAGGTCTAAGCTATTCCTTTGAGCACCGTGGCTTATGTCACCAGAATGGTGCTTTTTCTTCTTGTCTACACAAGTCTATAAAACGCTATTAATAGCAGGAAAATTCAAAAGCAAAAGTGTGTGCATAAAATGAGAAGCACACATACTGCAAGCCAGTTAGTGCTTAATCTCCGGGGCGAGGGAAGTCTGGTTGGCACTGATGTGTTAGGAGTCAGATTAGAAAGGGCAGGCGTCCACCGAGGCTCTGTCCCTGTCTTTGTCCAGGCATTCCTCCAATCGTTTGGCCCCAAAGTCTATTTGTTATCCCAGATTGTAGGCGCACGCTGCGTCAGGGTGGAGGATATTGGGATATGAGCCCTGGTCCTTTCTACTAGAATGCCTGATCCGAGAGGCAGGGGTGTGGGTGTACAGAGGGAAGGAGCAGAGGCCTAGGGTCGGGAATCCTGAGTGTGACTCGGTGACCCTGGAGGGAGGTGGATTCCCCTGGGCCTGGCCTCTCCTCAGGACAGGAAGGTGGCTCTCAGTGCAGAAGCTGGTGAGACTGCTCGTTAAGAGTCTTCGCTGAGTCAGTGCTTCCATGCGGCAGCGGTCCACTCGCGCCCTCGGGGAACCCCGAGTCCTTTTCTGGCCTGCCCTCCCCACCTAGACCACACACCTACAAACCAGCCATCGTCACAGTGCTGCATGACATCCACACGGTCCCCCTCTCGAAGCTCCAGCTCATCTTCATTCTGGGGCCTGTACTGATACATGGCCCGGTACCTGTGGGAGATGTCAGTGTGGCAGCCACAGGCCTCAGGTGCTTTCCCAACCCTGCTTGTAGTTCTGCCAAGAGCTGCCACTTAGGGTGCCCCCACAAGGCACCGAAACATCCCAGACTACCACCACCTAAGAGTTCCTCAACCTACAGGTGGAGGAGGTAGGACCTGGGGTCAGTGTGCTCAGTACTGCCTGCCAACCCCAGCCAAACACCGTCAAATAGTACTCACGGGGTCCAGTGTATCTCTGTGGTGTTGGAGGAGGAGGTCCCCAGGTCCATGGGATGATTGGAGCCTCGAGGGTGAGACAGGGCTGGTCTGGGGGTATTGGGACTCTGGGACTTCAAGGAAAGAAAGGAGGGCCACAAGAAGGAGGTGTAAGGAATCAGCAGTCGACCGGGGTCCCACAGGGCCTGATGAGTATCTTATATGCTGCCTCATCAAACTCTCAGGCTCAGAAGGTCTGCCTTGACTTTATCCCTCCAGAGGCACTAGGAGGTAAGCCCAGGCCCCAGGTGGGGTGAATGGCTGATTTCTGAACACCAGCAGGGCCAAAGCAGGTCCTAGGAGGAGTCATGAGCCATACCTGCTCAGAGAGAGGTGCTAGGTTAACATGGACCCAAGTCAAGTATACAGTGAGGGCTGCCTGACCAGTCACCACACACCTTTGCTCAAACCTAGCCAACTACTTCCCCTTCTACATGGGGGACTGCAAACCAGAGACGGTAAGCCACCTGCCCATGGACCACAGAGCAGATAAACGCCAGGGCCCTGATACTTGGCACTGACAAAGTGGCATCCTTAGGGTCAGGAGGTCTGGACAGGTTTGGGGCCTCACCCAGAGCTAGGGCCTATCTGTGCCTCCCTGAGCCAGAGCTCCAGGGTTAGATCCAACTTGAGGGGATTTGGGATCAAGTTCCAGGTGCCTGGGGCCACCATGCTAGGTTCTTCCCAGTTCTAGACTTCTCTGTCCCAGGGATGTCTGGGAAAGATGGCCAGCATAGACCAGTCACAGGAATGAAGACGGGGCAGGCCACCTCACCTGGGTTTGGGGTCTGAGCTCCTGAATGGGGATCGGAAAGGGGAAGCTGGAGCGGTGGGGGGAGGTCTGGCCCCCCCAGTCAGTGGGGTCTGCTGGGCTTCGTGGTGCTGACGGGGAGCTCGGATGACGGGTCAGACGGGCAGTGGCCGTCAGGCGAGGTGACGCAGGGAGCTGGGGGCTGTCGTCACAGACCCGGAGCCGGGGCTCACGATGCACCTGTACGTAGCTGGCAGGAAAGATACCTTGGCGCCCCGTGCCCGTGATGCGCCCCTCGTACCAGTTTTCATTCACCTTGCGGATCAGGCAGATGCGCTCTCCCTGGAGGGAGACAGAGAGTCAGTTCAGCAGTGATCTCTTGGGTACCATGCACCCGGGCAGTCTCGTTCAGGTCTGACACCTTGCATAGAATTAAAGGCCAGCCTAGGCAACTTCCCAAGATCCTGTCTGAAAATAAGAGTAAAAAGAGGACTGGGGCTAGAGTTCAGTGATAGAGCATTGCCTTGCTTACAAGGCCCTTGGTTCAATCACCAGTACTGATGGAAAAAAGACTTAATCAAGGGGAACCTATCCCAAGAGACTGGGAAAAACTAAAATTGGGGGTACAGTTGACTTTTTTTTCGTCTTTTTGAGATAGGGTCTCCTGGTAGCCTCAGCTGGCCTGGAACTCCCTATGTAGACCAGGCTAGCCTTGAACTCACAGAGATTCGCCTGCCTCTGCTTCCTGAGTGCTGGGATTAAAGGCGTGTGCAACCTTGCCTTGACTTTAAAAAAAAAAAAATTTTTTTTTTTTTCCCCTGCTCATATACCTGTGTCTTCCCCCGTCCCCATCCTATGACATCATGCCTGGCCCCACCTTTCGGAAGGACAGCTCCACCTCCAGGTCCCCTTTGAAGGTGTACTGGGCCACAGCCTCTCCATACTCCACCACCTGGTAGGTGGGGGGCTTGATGGGCTTGGGGATCTCATCTGCAGGCAGCATCTACCGGAAGAAAGGTCATGAGAAAGAAAGATCAGGTGGAACATCAACTGGGGACACAGCTGTGCTCCTGGGAGAGCCAGCAATAGAGAAGGCAGAACGGACCCAGCTGCCCTGGCCAGATGTCAGCTCCAGACACTGACACCAGACATAAGCCCTGGGGCGGGCAGGGGGAATACAGGCAAGAGTCATGGAGGGGTACCCCAAGAAGGATTCCTGGAGTAATGTAGAGGGATGTGCAGGGGGCCTGGCAGATGGGGAATGGAGACGCAAGGTGGATGCCGTTCAGCCTGCAAGGAGTCGGGGAAATGCGGAGGAAGAGCTCTGAGCTGTAGGGGAACTTGTTCTAAACTGAGAATTTATTTAACCTTTAACCACTGCTGAGGACCAAGTGGTCCTTGGTTCAAGTGTCTTGGTCCCTCCTTTCCTTCTAACCCCCAGGCCCAGAATCTCCATAGTTTCTTTGCTTGACCTTACTCCTAAAAATCAAGAAGCTAATCAACCATTTCACACTAAGATCTAGATGACTGATGGAGTAGATTACTGTATGTACTTAAAATTTTGGAGAAACCAGAGAGATTAATGTGTGGGTGAGTGGGGTTTATAACGTCTATTAAATCAAGAGCCTGAATTAAACAATAGCCTACTTCCAGGAATCCAAAAAAAAAAAAAAAAAATCACAAAGGAAGTGAGAAAACAGTTCAAATTAAATGAAAGAAAATCATAACTTGCAGGGTACAGTTAAAGTGGTGACTGGAGGGAAATTTATAGCATCAAATGCTTGTATGAGGAAAAGAGTTTCCAATCAGTCACCTAAACTAGACTGAGGCTGAAAGATCGCCAAGAGTTTGAGGCCAGCCTGGGCTACATAGTGAGTTCCAGGCCAGCCTGGGCTTCTATGTGACTGGAAAAAAAAAACAACAACAAAAAAAAAAACCCAAGAGCTAAACTTCCACTTGAACAAACTAAAAAAGAAAAGTCAAAATAAACCTCAAATATGCAAAAAGAAGGAAATAAAAACAAAAACAATAGAGAAAAATCAATGAAATCACAAGCTAGCTCTTTGAAAAAATTAAGAAAAATAATACATCGATAGCCAGAATAAGAGAAGACGATCATTACAGAACTCACTGATATTAAAAGAATCTAAGAAAGCTGGAGAGATGGCTCCGCAGTTAAGAACACTTGCTGTTCTTGCACAGGACCTGGGTTCAGGTCCCAGAACCCACTTACCCACATGGCAGCTCACAACCACCTGTCCTCCAAGGGCACCATGCATGCATGTGAGCAGGCAAACACTCATACACATAAAATAAACCTTAAGTAGAAAGATTAAGACAGTTGGACTAGGGAGTTGGGTCAGCTAGGGTAAAGCCTGATGATATGAGTTCAGATCCTCGAAACCAATGTAAAAGCTAGACTCAGGGCAGCAGCAAACAAGAGAGACCCTGGCTCAAGGTGAGAACTGACCCCCGATGTTCTGACCTCTAAAGATGTGCATGTCTTCATATATGAGCAAGTATACATATACACATTAAAAAATGGTAAAGATAAGGGAATGTTATGAACAACTTTATGCCAGTGCCTTAGTGTGATATTAACACATAAGTACTAAAAATAACCTACAGGTCTCTATCAGGCCCAGAACCTGCATTTAGAACATGACTCTTCTACTTACCATAGAAACTCTATAAAATGGGGTAAGGTAATGGTCACTTCCCAAGTAGTGTGAGATACAAGTAGTGTGGATTTCCATGGGAACTGTCACCCACTTCACACCCCTGCTAGCTGAAATTAGGATTATCCCCCACAGAGAGCTTTCCTCTAGACAAGGAAATGGGCTATTTGTTTCTCTGGGGGGTGGGGGGCTGGGAGATGGGTGAGACCTGGGCCAGGTGCTGTGCAGGCCAAAGACATTAAAGAAAGACGGCCCCAGTCCCTCACAGGTCAGTAGTTTAAGTCTCCCAACCCATGGGCCCTCCCAGCCTGTAGCTCATGGCCCTCCCACTCACCTCAACATAATTAGCAGGGAAGATGCCCTGTCGGCCATGGTGCTCCCCTTCCAGCCAGTTCTTGTCCACCTCCTTATGGATGTAGACAATGTCACCCTTCTGCAGAGTCAGCTCCCTGAAGGGAACAGCAAGGATGTCACAGCAAGCTGACAGTCCTTCAGACTCTGCCCTTTGCACCACAGTCCCCCTCCAGTCCTCTGGGGATGCCCACTAGAGCCCTGTCCTTCTCTGCCCCCTTAGTGCAGACAGCCCAGGGTGGATGGGAAGGGCTGAGGCCACTTACTTGGGGGACTGGGCCTGGAAGTCAAACTTGAGCCGGGCAGCCTTCCTCTGGGCAGGGGGAGAAGACAGAGTGGTCTACCTCAGCCAGACAGGGCCCTGCCCGGGCACTCCCTGACCCTGGCCCTTCTTACCTTCTTCTCCTCCTTCCTGGCCGGGCTACTGCCCCTTTCAGAGGCACTAGGCTCTGTGGAGAAGCACCATCTCAGCTTGGGGAGGTCATGTCTGAGGGGATGGGGGCGGGATGGGTTATGCTCCCCCCACCCAGGTTAGGCACAGGGAAGCAAGGGGCTCTGTGACCTTCCTGGCCCCCACCCTCCCTTTCCTAAGGCACCACATAGCAGATAGAAGGGCATCCAGGTGTCAAAAAAACAGGATTTGCCTTACCTCGGGGTGAGGAAGGGTAGATAAAATCTCTCCGTCCTAGGAAAGGGCTTCCTCCGCCATCTGCCATTCTGTGCGGGCTCAGGGGTCTGTGGCAACCCAGGAAAGGTGCATGCGGGGAGCTAGACCTCCAGACTGAGGCTGGGCTGCAGGGGCACACAGTGAGTCATCAGTCGGGGACTTCACACCCCTTTGGGGCGTGTCCCCTTACCTCCCCGGAACCCCTCCTCCCAAATCTTTTCACTACCCCCATCCGGGACCTCTGCCTCCCAAGGCGTCGTCCCATCACAACAGGATGTCTACTTCCCGTGCCACAGCGGCCGGGTAGGGTGAGGCCTTGGGCAAGGAGAGGCAGGAGGCCGCTGGAGTGGCCGGAGGGCGCGGCGGGGCTCGGGTTCCACGGCCCCCCGAGTCCTGGGGCTCAGAGCAAGTGGCCCTCGGGGGTGGGCGGGCAGCCCCTGTTGGGGGCCGTGGCTGCGGTGCCCCGGGGCCACTTCTCCGCTCTCCAGGCCCCTCCTTCGGGCTCGGCTGTCCTCCGCCGTGGGCCGGGCCATCGCTCCCTAGCCGCCCAGCCCACGCCACGTCCTGTCGCGGCCGTGGCTGCTGGGACAGACCCTCTCCTCCAGCCCGTGTCTCCACCACTCACCGGGGCGAGGGCCGCGGCTCCGGCGCGGGTTGCTCCGGGGTCCGTCGGGGCGCCTGCGAGCTCTGCGGGGACACGGGGCCGCGATCAGAGCCCAGGACCCCGGGCCAGGGCCGGCGAGGCCGCCGCCGCCGCCGCCGGAAAAGAAAAGTTCGTGGCTCGGCTGGGAAGGGGGCCGGGGAGGGGCGGCGGGACGCGGGGTCCTAGAGGCGGCCGCGGAGCCCCGGAGGAAGCGCGCGGCGGAAGGAGGCCGGCCCGGGAAGCCAGGCCGGGCGGGCTGGGGGGTCCCTGGGGCTGCGGCGGGGGCGGGGCGAGGAGGGGTGGGGGCCGACGTCAGCCCGGCTAGGAAGGGCTCCTAGGGGTCACTTAGGAAGTCCACGCCTTGTGTTTTGTGGAGCGCACAGGGCTGAGGACCGCCAAGGTCGCCCGGCCTCTGGGTACGCGTGCTGCCCTCGCTCCCCACTGCTTGGCCGACTGGTCCTCAGGAGGCCCCGGGGAGGCTGGTACCTTGGGGGATGGCAGGCGCGTCTCAATGGCCCGCAGGTCCTTGTCAAGCTCGGCACTCAGCTGGGCCAGTTCTCTCTCCAGCAGGACCTGGGGGTAGGGGTGGGGAGAATGGGGCAGTGCAGTGTGTGGGGACTGGTCAGAGGTGAAAAGGGAGAAACAGGCCAGGGACAGGCCTCCATGCCTGCAGGTATGCCTCTAGGTTAGTGCACAAGGTGTCAGGCCGTCCTCACTGTCTCCAGCCAGGACTCCAGGATGCAGACAGTGCCTGATCCCCTGTTCTCCCCCGCACCCCCATGTTCTGTGTAAGAGCCTGAGGAACTGCTAAATTCCTTTGCTTACCCGTCCATGACCTTCCACAGCCTTTCTCCACATTGTTACACTCACACATATACATGTGGACATGAGTTCATATTCCTCACTCCCCCCACCTCAACCCCCACAGCTCTGTTTACACATCATCTCCCTAGACCAGCCCTCTGGCCTGGCCAAACATGGCTCCATGTTCGTGCATATCCTTGACAGATCATCCGCAGTGACCATTCCCTTCCTACACACACATATTCAGTGTTTGCAGGTACTGGCCTTGCTGCTGGAGATCAAGGTTAAATGTATGGACTAGTAGGTGAGCCTTGGTGAGCGAGGCCACATTGCCAGAGTCACTGTTGCCCACCTGACACTGCTGTCCTCCCCACCCCATCTTGCAGCACTCACCTCGATGGGCTGGGCAGGTTTCTCAACAGGGTCATCCACCAGTGGTTTCTTGGGCTGGAAATTGGGGAGGGTACATCAGAGGGGTGAAGTCACTTCGAACATACTCCATCTGAGGTGTGTCCAGCCCCTTTTGGAGGACCTGGCCGCCACTTACCTTCTGCCCAGTTTCTAGTTCTTGCAGAAACTGGTTCCAGGAGTCTTCTGTCCAGACATTCTCTACTTTCTCTTGGCGTCTGGGCACCTGCATGGACATGGGTGGCAGTCAGCTCAAGTGCGGTGGCACCAGGCTGCATCTTGCTCCTAAAGGCAGGTCTGGTCTTCCCCCTAAGCCCACTGGTCCCCTACTAAAAGCTGAAAGGATGTTTTCTGTGCCCTCTTGGGCAGAGAGGTCTGGTCAGAGACCATGTAGCCAGGGACAGTGTGGAAAACATGCTTAATGCTCTACCTGATTTGGGGGCTGGAGCCCTGAAGAAGATGTTCCAGAATTATAGTTGAAGGTGTTTCTAGTTGTCTCTTCAGAGTGTTTCCAGCTTCTGAAGAAAGAGAAAGGTATCACTTCAGCTTCCTTTTAGGGAAACTGAGGCATAATGGGTGTAACCCAAGGAGAAGAGACTGTTCCTCCTCCTCTACTCCAGTCCCATTCCTACAGAGGGACCTATTGCTCCCTCCGCCTTCTCTGTGGAAGTGGTATTTAAACTCCAGTTTTAAATCTTAGTAGCCATGTGACCCAGTAGCTACAGCAAGTTGAATGGAGCCTAGGGCTCAACAACAGGAAAATGGGGGTGACTCACTGAGGGAACAAATGCCAGGTGCCCAGCAGAAGGCTTGAACAAGCATCCCTCCACAGGTAGCCAGGTTCCTTCTTGTGCTCTGAGTAAAACACCCTGATTGTGTTTAGTGTGGTATGTATCTGTGCAGCTAGCTTTCAGACTGCCATAGCCAAGTGGTTCCAGAACTCCTGGCCCAGGATGTAGGATTATATCGTATTCCAAGGAAAACCTGAGAGTAGCTGCTTAGGAGTCCTGGGAAAGTTATTTTCTGGTCTTTGGGTCTCAGTTCCTCGGGGCTTAGATTCAGTGACAAAAATATGTGTGGTACTCTGCTACTAAGCACTGCACTGTTGTGTCTACCAGGGTTCCATTCCTGGCTGGCTTTCATGTGCCAGTCTCTGATTTTATTCTGAAAGTTACCCAGTAGAACCACAGCACTGAGCTTATCAAATGATGGAATGTCTGGCCACAGGGTGAGGACTGGTTAACTATACTTAATGACTCTTCTGATTTCAGCAATAAAAAGGTGATCATGAGAATGGAATGTGTTGTTTGCAGTAGAAAGGAGCTAGTCATACTGGAACCTGTGTGTTATGAATATCTGCGGACTTGCTATGTATGTTACAATCACAATGCAAGATGCGCACATGAGAGCATTTGGTTCTCACAATCCTCCATGAGCCTCACTTACAGGATGGAAACACTAAGGCCCCAGGTCACATGGCTAGTGGCAGTGCACCGACTTGGACCTTAACACTGGGTCTAATCTGGACCTGTTGTCACTATCTCATTAATGCTAAAGGTCAGTGATGACTATGCTAGTGAAATGAATTCTACCTTGCAAAGGTACAAGCAGCTAGTGGATTTAATCATAGAGCTCAGGTCCCCGTCAGGGTCTGGCTTGTCAGGACAGGGGAAGGAATTTGGTTCTTTCCCTCTGGAGGGTGCCTCTGAGTCACATCTATGCAGAGATGTGGGTTCATCCACACTGTTGGTTTTCTCCCAAGGAGAAGGCCACAGGTTCACCCCCAGCGCCCTGGGCACATTCTCTACCCCCATGACCCCTGGATCCATGAGGGGTGGATTCCTAAGGTCAACTGACCAGGGATGGGTGCCAGATCCACTCCTGGCTATGCTTCCCCTTTGATCCTTGTGAGTTGGAAATTTTCAAGTGGTGGAGACCCTCTGAGATCCTCCATAGCCTAGTGGAGGACTTAGACCCCTTTCCTGCCTGCTCTCAAGCTGTGCCAGAGATGGCCATAAGAGGGCACCATTCCATAGTGTCTGCCCACAGCTCACCCAGTAGAAGTCACTGCTGTGCCAGGCCTGGAGGCAAGTCTTTGCTGGGGCCCTGGATTCCTGGGGTCTGCAGAAGATGCACGA
Source organism: Eospalax fontanierii (assembly GCA_035773235.1). Classification (NCBI taxonomy): domain Eukaryota; kingdom Metazoa; phylum Chordata; class Mammalia; order Rodentia; family Spalacidae; genus Eospalax; species Eospalax fontanierii. The sequence goes on along the minus strand of CM069542.1, from coordinate 50,795,837 downwards.
GAGGAAACCACTAGAGGTGAAAGAAGACAAGCCAGGACTAGAGTTGGGCAACTGTTTAAGGCTGTGGCAACCACCTCCATCCCAGCTCCTGGATGACTGGCTCACAGGGACAGAAGTGGGTTCTGGGCTTTGTCCCAAGAGCATTATACCACATGTTCAAAATGGCTTGGGGCAAGTGGTGTCTCCACTGCACAGATGAGAAAAGAGAGGCCCAGGGAAGTCTAGTCAGTAGCTGACAAAACAAGGATTCCCTGGACAGAAAAGCTAAGGATCTTAGTCACCTCCTACCAGGGGATTTGGTGTTCCAGGAACCAAGCCATAAAAATCTTGGGTGGAACCATAACACCTGGAGAGCCCCAAAGCCTAGGCCACGACAGACCAATGAACCCACACCACTCACCTTTGGGTGGATCCTCCAAGGTCCAGTCCAGCTGCAGGTCTGGGGAGCAGAAAGGACCGGGTCACCGTCGGGGCAGAAATTGAGGATTGGGTGCCCCAGGTGCCTGCCTAGCCTTGCTCTCGGCCCCCCTCCTGCCTAGAGCAGGGGCTGAGGGCTGAGTCAGGGCCTGAAGAATGTCCCGAGGGAGGGAAGGAATCAGGAGGGCAGCCCTTGGGAGGGCTTAAAATGCCTGCTTCTGGCAGGCTTTGGACACAGGGGAGCCAAATGGGCGGCAGCCTTGCTCACACCCTCTGGCTCCTCCTGCCCGTTCCCACACACACCCTCCCCTGACCTCTACAGGCCTGCCTGACCATGCCAGCTTGGGGAAGCTAAGCTTCCTCTCTATTGCCTTTCCTTTCTATCCCCGGTTCTAGAATGCCTTGCTTCTCACTGCCTAGGCCCACCCCTCCTGGGGTGTGGGGACCTCTGGGGGGTAGGGCTCGGGGAGACTCCGGGTAAGAGGCACTAAACCAAAATACCTCCCTCAGGAGCCTGCCTTCACCTTCCTCTGCTGCTGAGGTCTCAGCTTTTCTTCAAGGCAAACCATAACTGACTGAGCTCTGTGACTGCAGTCCCTGCTCCCTTCTGACAGGCCCACTGAGGGCTGTGACTCCCTGCTCCCTTCTGACAGGCCCACTGAGGGCTGTGACTCCCTGCTCCCTTCTGACAGGCCCACTGAGGGCTGTGACTCCCTGCTCCCTTCTGACAGGCCCACTGAGGGCTGTGACTCCCTGCTCCCTTCTGACAGGCCCATTGAGGGCTGTGACTCCCTGCTCCCTTCTGACAGGCCCACTGAGGGCTGTGACTCCCTGCTCCCTTCTGACAGGCCCACTGCCCCAGCCACTCCAACCAAGGACTCAGGACCTCCGTGGCACCTGGCCTCATGGTCAGCTCTGATCCACTGCTGACTTTTGCCACAGCTCTGCCTTTGTTTCTGAAACTTTCTTTCACTTGGCTGCAGGTGGTTACTCCTCCCTCCAGGACCACACCCTCAGTTTCTTGGCTGGTTCTTCTGTCTGGGGCTTCTCAGAACCCACATGCCGAGGGGCCTCAGTCCCAAGGACTTTTACTCTAACTTCCTGCACAATCTTGGCTAGTCTTAAGACTTTTGAGGGGAAGGATTGGGTTTTTTTGAGATCTAGTCTTTCCATGTAGCCCTGGCTGGTCTGGACCTCGCTGTGTAGACTATGTCCTGAGAATCACAGAGGTCCACTGCTCTGCCTCCCCAGTGCTGGGACTAAAGGTGTGTACCACTATTGCTGGCGTCTTCAGGTTTTTCTAATGTATCCATCCCTCTCTATTCACAGGTTCCACATCTGTGACTTCAGCCAGATTGAGAATATAACTGCATCTGTCCTGCACATACATGTACACTTTTTTCTTGTCATTAGTCCCTAAACAACACAGTAGAGTATATATATAACTGTACATAAAGCATTTACTTTGTATTAGCTGTAAGTAAACTAGAGGTAATTTAAGGTATATGGAAGAATGCTTGCAGGTCATATGCAAATATAACTACCTCTACCTACATTTTGTTTTCAGGGTATTTTTTTTTTACATTTATTTATTTGCGTGTATGTGTGTGTGTGTGTGTGTGTGTGTGTGTGTACACACACAGTATACGTGTGGAGGTCAGAGGACAACTTGTGGGAGTCAGTTCTCTCCTTCCACTACGTGGGTTCCAGGGATTGAACTCAGATCTTTGGGCTCAGCAGCAAGTGCCTTTACCCACTGAGCCACCTTGCTTTTAGTTTTTCTCTGAGACAGGAGCCTCACATTGTAGTCTAGGCTGGCCTGAAATTCATGGCAAGCCTACTGCCTCATCCACCTGAATGAGCCCCGCTCAGGCCCTATACTTACAACAACTTTGAACAGAATTTTAGCTGGGGTTCAAATCAGACTCAGTTGAGCAATACATACAGTAGAACCAGGCTCACTCTGTGGCATTTTATACAAGCTTGTGGTGTTACAATATCTGCAGGGTCCTGTACCAATCTCCTTTGGATGCTGAAGGAAAAGAATGTTGCTTTCTATTCCCATGATTAAAGACCTCAGCTATAAATTAGAATTGCCGAGGGAACTTGAAATCACAGTCTCTTTTGAATGAGTCCCAGGTATTTCCATCTGCAGCTTAGACTTTGCCTCTGAACAGATGTGACATGTATCTAAAATCGAACACCTCTTAAACCTTCTCCCCCTGCACTCTTCTCTGTCTCTAGAAACAGTAGCTCTGAAGCTGGGCACACTCCTATAACCCCTGCGCTCTCACTCAAGAGGTTAAGGCAAGAAGACAGACTTCTAGACCAGCTTCAGCTACACACTGAGTTTAAGGCCAACCTGGGATACATGAGACCCTGTCTAAAAAACACAAAAACTAAACCAAACAAACACACAAATGGCAGCTTCATCCTTCAGTTTGCTCAGAGTTTTTTTTTTTTTAAGTTTTATTTTATGTGTGCAAGTATTTTGCCTGCATGTGTGTGAGTGCACCATGTGAGTGCAATGCCCACAGAGGCCAGAGGAGGGCATCAGATCCCCTTGTTAGCCACCATGTGTGTGCTGGGAATCAAACCCAGGTCCTCTGCTAAAGCAGCCAGTGCTCTTAACCACTGAGCCATCTCCAGCCTGTTTGTTTGTTTTTGAGACAGAGTCTGTGTAGTCCTGGCTGGCCTGAAACTCACTACATAGACTAGGCTGGTCTCGAATTCAGAGATCCATCTGCCTCTGCCTCCTGAGTCTTGTTCAGGTTTAAATTCATCCGTGATACTACTCTTTCATGCCATGTCCCATCCATCACTAAATTCCAATGACTGTGCCTGGGACATCCCTGGAATCTTCATCCCATCCCAGTGTCCACTGCCACTACCCTGGCCTGTGGGATATAGCCTGGTTCAAAGCAGAGCTTCTACACAGGTCTCTTCTCCCAGCCTTGCCAAGGGGAATTTCCCCGTTCCCATCATCTCTTCCATGCCTGGCATTGTGGGAGAGCCTTTGGCTCTCACTGTCACAGCTTGTCACTTTTCTGCTCAGAACTGCCCAGAGGCTGCTAAAGTCCTCATAGCGTCCCCAAGACCCCACATAACCTGACCCCATGACTTCTCTGACAAGTACCCTCTCTCAGTCTAGTTCAGGGACTCCCGGCTAGTCCAGAACTGGCCAGATGAGATTTTCCCTCTGGGTCTTTGGAGTTCCCTTTGCCGGAGCACTGTTCCCCACTCTGCGTGGCTCAGCTCAGGGGCCTCTTCACAGCAGCCTCACTGACCGTGCTGTGAGGTCACTGCCTCGCTGCGCTGGTCACACCCCAGCTTCTTCAGCTTCACACTAGTCCTTTCTACCATCAGCTCCACTGACGGTTTATCTACTTGTTGTGTGTCTCCTTTCATCTCTGTTCCTAGAAAAGTACTCAGCACACAGTAAGTACTCGGGAAAGGACTGACTCGGTGAGTGAGTAACCTTGTAGAAAGCTCGTATGCAACCCTAGGGTTGATGTCATTTGGGCTTGTAGAAGACATCTGTGCTTCATGTGAAGAAAGGACTACTACTGGTGACAGGAAAATGAGAGGGATTTCAGGGAGCACTGGCTCCCCTGCATCCTCAGAGGACATGAGGAAACTCCAGCATAAGGATGCTCTGGAAGCCACTGTGGGCCTCAAGCATTGATGAGACAGGAAAATTCCCTCCCTTCCTCCCACCCTCCCTCCCTCCCTCCCTCTTCCCCCCCTCCCTCCTTCCCTTTATTTTCTTTTTCCTTCCTTTTTTTCTCAGACAGGATCTCACTATGTAGCCTAGGCTGACCTCAAATTTGTGATCCTTCTACCTCTGCCTCCTGAGTGCCGGAATTATAGGCAGAGACCTCTTTTCATTGACCTATTTTAGGAATCACTCACCTTAGAGCTTGTGGGAAGATGTCAGAAGAATCCTCAAAGGAAGTAATCCCTTTTCTATCCCTCCCAAACAAATTTCAGAGTGCTTGGGTCTACTGGGCCCTAGAAGGGTGTCTAACCTGGCATTTTCCGGTGAATCTGCTGGAACATTCTCCGATACCAGTCTCTGGGGCTGTCAACACTCTGAGATCAGAAAATTAAAATCAGGCTTCCCCATTCAACCATCCTTCCCGGTATCAAGCCACAAGGGCTTTCCTTAATGAGCCTTTCTCTGGGCACCTTGAAGTCTCTATAGGTGGCTGGGGCCTAGAGAGTGATTCTTGTGGTGTGTGTGTGTGTGTGTGTGTGGTGTATTATAGGTATGTGTGTACAGATGCACACTCATACATGTGTGCATGTGTATATGTGTGTGTAGGCCAGAGGTCTATCACTACATTTATTTATTTATTTATTGGCTTTTTGAGACAGTCTCTCCCTGTAACATGGAACTCACTGTGTAGACCAGGCTGGCCTCGAACTCACGGAGGTCTGCCTATCTCTGCCTCCCGAGTGGTGGGATTAAAGGTGTGCGCCACCACGTCTGACTTTGCACTTTATTTTTTTTAATTCTTAAAATCTTCTTTTATATTTGTTATTTGGGGGGCACAGCATGTACATCCCATATGTTTATGGGGGCCAGAGGACAACTTAAGGGAGTCAGTTCTTTCTACCACGAAACTCTGACTAGGGTTTGGTGGCAGTCTTTACCCACTAAGCCATCTCACCAGCCCTCCACCTTATTTTTTGAGACAGAATCTCACCTTGAACTAGAGCTTGTTGTCTTGGCTAGACTGGCTAGTCCAGGAGCCCTGTGGATCACATGTCTCCCTCCCCCATCTTTGGAGTTGTAGAAACACACTGCAGTGCCCAGCTTTGCCATGAAAACACAATAAGCACTTTACCCACTGGGCCATCTCCCCAGTTCCCTTTGTGGTATCCCGATGCAACAATAACTTCAGGTGGCACGAAAAAGACACAGAAGGACTTCCTTCAGTGTACAGGATGCTAATAGTTGTGATTTACACTTTTCCTCTTTGTGCTTCTGCATGTGCATGTGTGTGTGTGTGTGTGTGTGTGTGTGTGTGTGTGTGTGTGTGTGTCTGTGTGTTTGTCTGCAGATCCATGTGCTTGTGTATGCTTGAGGAGGCCATGGGTCAACGTTGAGTGCTGTTCCTCAGAGGCTGGGAGACCTTGTTTTTCAAGACAGGATCAATCAGTGCCCTTGAACTCACCAAGTAGGATTATAAACATGTACCACCATGCACATCTTTTTTATGTAAGCTCTGAGGAATCAAACTCAGGTCCTCACATGTGTATGGCATCACTGTACCACTGGGCTCTCTCTTCAGTCCTGTTTCTACGTTTCTGATGCTTATGTGTTTCTACATAAGGAAAAGCCACAGGGTATTTCCCATTACCTACTTATGAGTCTCAACATCGCCTTAAGAGACGGGAAGGGAATGTGACCAGGAGGAAACATGGCTGGTCCAAGAGATGAAGACAATGGAAGGCCAGGGCCCCAGTGGTTCTGGGAAGATGACCAACTCCTTCCCTGCCTGCCACAGTATGAGGCAATCTCACTCAGGACTCCCTCTTCAGTCACTCATTGGGCAGCTATTCTGTGAGTACTGTGCCAGGCACTCGGAACACAAAACTAAAAGGCACCCCCACTGAGTTCAGTTGGTAAAGCACTGGCTCATTACCTTTGAGATCTGTACCACATACACATCTTGATTCGTACACACAAGATATGGGAATGACCTTTAGGCCCCACCTCAGTTTATCTCATAGAAGTAGAACTCAGTACTGGTCCCCGGGTCCCCTCTGTCTATGACCCCCGCCTTGGACTCACGGAGCGGGGGGCGATGGGCATGCCGCTCTCGTCCACCGGCCCGATTCCCTCGTACTTCACCCAGCGCTTGTCCCGGCGCTTGCTGTCCTTGGTCCATGTGGCTGACCAGTTTTGGGCATGCTGGCTGGCAGGGGGTTTGGGGCTTGCCGAGGGCCGGCTCCCAGGGCCTGGCCAGGTCTGATACCATGCAGGGTCTGTGAGAGGTATATAAGAAGGCATTAACTAAAAGACAGGGGTCTCCCACTTGCCTTTTTGTTTGTCTCCTCAAAACACCAATCCCTGTGAGTTCGAAGTTCAACCTCTTCTTGTTTATTTGGTTGGGTGACACAGATTCCACTCCATAAACCTTCCCATGTTTATTTCAAAGGCAATTAGAAATGGATTTTGTTTGAAGCAATCTGTGCCCAACCCCACCCCATTCTGTTTTCCTAGGACTGTCCTAAGAGTTTGCAGGAGGGCTGGAAATCATTACGTGGAGGGAACGCAGTGCTGGGCTTGAAGGGAGACAGACAGATTTAGACACCAGCTCTGCTGTGTGAGTTTAGGTCTATCAATCACCCTCCTCGTTGTATAAACTGGGAATAATTGCAGCAAAGATTCAATGACTTTTAGTCTATGTCATTATGCCCAGAACACACACACACACAAACACACACACACACACACACACAGAGGCTCTCAGGGAGCTCAGAAACTCATTCCTCAGGAATGGGTTCTATGTCCCAAACTCCCCCAGAACCTTTAGTCCCTAAGTAGCTAGTGTAACAGCATAAGGCCTTGAGAACAAATGGTCAAAGATGTGGATCCCGAGTAGCCTCAGCTACTGAACAGCTCTGAGACCATAGCTCCTCCCTCGGAAGATGCCCATAATTGAACCCAACTTTGCTAGAATGAGGACAGATTAATGAGGTTATACTTGTGAAATGCCTTTACAGTGTTTCCTGATATACTGCTCAATAATTACTAGTTAAATGACTGAGGTTCTCTGCATAGTGTCTGTCTAGGGGAATCCTCCATAAAGGATGCTACTTTCCTTGGGGCTGGATTGCACCCAGTTCAGGGACCCTAGGACCTAGATGACAGGCTTTTAAGTTGCTTCCCCAATGTCCTTCTGTGCTGCATGAGAGCCCTGAGGGCCTGAGGGGGCCATCTCTGCCCCCTTCTTGAACCAGTATTTCCCACCCTCCCATTTGCATCCAAGCTTCTGGCTGGCTGTAGTCTCCTTGACCCCCTAAGGCCATGGCTCCCGCACACTCCCTTGCCCTGACAAGAGGAAGAGCTGTGTCAGCCTGTTCTCTCTTCAAGGTTCCCTTCTCAGGGTCATCATGATCACCCAGAGGGGCTCTGCTGCCCTTCCATCTGGCCCAGCACTGCCCGATGGCAGGGGTCATCTCAGCAGAGCTTCTAGAGCCACTCTTCCCAAGCAGACTCACCTGGCTGCTGAGAAGCCGCCCTCCTGGGTGGGGCCGAGCCATTGCACACAGTCCTGGGCGCAGGGTCATGGAACTGGAAATTAAGGGTGTTGGAGCCACCATTCCGGATCACACGTGCCTGTGGGGAGGGGCCAGGAGCAGCAAGCTCAGGGCCCAGGAGTTCCACAGAAGCCTGACCTGGGGAGCTGTGGAGGCTCTCCAGAGCTTTCTTCACATCCTCTTTCCTCCCTTCTGTCCTTTCAATCCCCTGCTCCCCCACCTGTCCTACTAGTGTTCCCATCAACTTGCTGGCCCACAGTGCACCCTCTTATTTGCTATCCACTCACCCTTGTCCCTTGGGAGGATGACCCTACATGGGCTCGAAGGTGGCCAGGGATGAAATCCTCCAGACTGAGCTCAGCGGGGAAGCCTTGCATGTTTGGGTCAAGGTTGGAGGACACAGAGTGCGCCAGCTGCTCCTTCGTGTGTCCTCTGCGGGGAAGGAGGAAGGAAGGGAAAGCCCCGTTGAGCTGGACTGCTTGGGCCCTCTTGGCTCAACCCTTGGGTGGGGGAGGAAGGGTGATTGTGGGAGGGGGTTGTGGCCAGCTGGGTGGGGGCTCAAGGACCCAGGAAACAGGCAGTTCTGGGCATCCGCCTGCAGGCTGCTGGTGGAGACTCCCAGAGGCACAATGGACTGCTTGTTAGGCCTGGGGCAGGAGCTCTGGGTGGGAGTGGGGGAAGGGAGGCCAGGCAAGGAGGAGGAGAGGGGAGGCTGGCCAGGGGCAGGCCTGCATCCTGCTGACCACCCCTCCGGCGCTCTTAGTGCCAGGATAGCCAGTTCCCCCAGAGGGAAGGCTCAGGGGAACTGGGGCAGCTAGTAAAGAGGCCCTGAGCACAGAGGACTGTTTCCATTCCTCTGCCTCCCACAGGCCCTGCCCAGCATCTGCTTGCTTACAGGGCACAAGAGCAGCCACCAGCAAGGCCACCCACCTGCTGACCACTGAGAAGCAGCCAGTCGTACCCTCATTCCCCCCAGGGTCAAGGAGAGCACAGGGGCATTGCCAAGCAGGGAGAACGTGGGCTGTTCGCTTGCACCCTGTGCAGAGCACAGCCCAGAACATTCAGGGCCAGTGCCAGGTGGATGGAAAGAGAAGCAGCGTGTGACAACACTCCTGTCCCAGGTGTGGTGTGGAGCTGCTTTTCTGCTCCCCGGTGCACACTGACACACACTTTCCCACATCTCTAGGCCTCCAGGCTAGGTTCAAAGCAAAGGGTCCCCTTTGGCTGGCAGCACCATGCCTGACAGGCCAATAGGTTCTTCTGTCACACACAAAGGTCAACAGAAGGGAGCTTCTGGCACCTGGGAGATGGTGAGCAAGAGGGGACCCAAAGGCTGGCACAAGAGAATAAAAATGATGTCATGGTTCTGGAACACAAGGTGACTCTGGTACCTAGAGAGCTGTGGTGGAGTGTGCATACCTCATCTTTGTGGTTGGATTGGGCCTCAGTGGAGCCAGCTTCTACCACTGGATCAAATCAGACTTGTATGTGCTTGTGGGGTCTGTCGGGGCTCCCATCAAAGATGAGCTGCTTTGAGAGGTATCCTGTGCGCGACGAACTATACATGCAGTGCTATGAGTATGACTTTTTTGGGGTGCCATGGCTGGTTATATGAATGGCATGGAGGTTGTAATGAGAAGGGTGACAGCTGAATGGCATGTGAGGTGTGAGCAGCAAGCAGTCATATGAGCAACATAAGAGTCGTGGGTACCTGAGGGGATGAAGAAGGTACCGTAGAGGCCTATGAATCCTTGTCTTCTCTAATCATTCCTGCTCAGGCTGGGGATGGAGGGACCCTCTACAGTCTGTATTTGTGGGGATTCCTCCTGACATCTGAGCAGTCTATTGGGGACCCAGCCAGTCCTTTACTTGGGGAGCGATGAGTGGAGGGCTGAATCTGGAGGAGGGTCAGCCCACCAACTGGATCCAATTAGAGCTCTTACCAAACATACAGGCACACCCCCAGTTCCTGCAGCTTTGGCCTCCCTCAGAGGGAAAATGAGGCAGAGCAGGATGGAAGATCTGGAGGCCTGGGCAGGTCGTTTACAGCAGCCTCCCCTCCCTGCTCTGCAGATGGCTTGAGGCCAAACTTGCCCGCTTAGCATCAGCAGTTGCACCCATCAGCTGACAGGCCTTCCTTCCCTAGTGTTGGAGTCCCACCCTCCCAGCTTGCCGAGCAGAGTCCTCCTCTAGAATGAGTAGGGAAGAAGGTTTAATCCCCATCACCACCTGTTTCTGGGGCTGTTGACCTTCGGTGCTCCATCTGCTCCTCCCCAACTCAGCTACATGTGAAGGCACCCCAGAAATATACGGGATGGGTTGGGACAGGAAGGCGGTCCTGGTTTTTATCTCAGCAGCCCTGCCTGGGGACATTAGGCAGAACCCAAGGGAGACAGAAGCATCCTGGGGAACTGGTGCGCTGCCTAGCGTGAAACAGAGGTGTTCAGACACCTACAAGGAGCCCCCAGAAGTCAGGCAGCCCCTTCACCAAGCAGCCTCTCCAAATGGCTGGAAGGAGGAAGCTGGGTTTGGCAAACTCCTTTCCAACCCAGAGTGAGGCTCTGATGGTGGGGACTTCTCCCTCTGCCTTTCCAGGTCTTATCCAGCTACAAGTCCTCAGGACACTTTTTTTTTTTTAAACTGGGTTTTGGGTAGTGGAACTTCGCACAACCTTAGAGACTGGGACTCCGGAGGGAGGGACTCCACGCCTTGATTGGGCTCGCATCCCTCCCACGCTGCAGCCTCGCTCCATCCCCGCCCCTCGGCATCCCGGCACCTACCTTTCCCAGAGAGCAGGTGGCGGGGCTTGGGGCCGCCCAGGAGGGCAGAAGCATCCCTGCCTGGCTCCTGCCTGGCGCGGCCGCGGCGGGCCCTCGGGGAAAGAGGGCAGGGAGAAGTGCGGGCGGCCGGGCCCTCGTGACCGGGTCAGGACGCCGGGCCAGGCTGGACGCTCAAGGAGGAAGAGGGAGGCCGAGGGGGTGCGCTGGGAGGCAGGGCCGTCAGAGTCGCGCAGCGGGTGGAGTTTGGGGTTTGGATCTGGACTGTGGGCCGGGGCTGTGCCGGGGCGGAGTGGACGGACCGGCTACTCCCTCCCCCGGCGCCTCCCTCCCTCCCTCGCGCTCGTGCCCTGGGTCCGGCGCGCCTCGGCGATGCTGTGGCCCCTTGCCCAAGGGGCAGGGCCGGTCGGGAGGCGGCGCCGGGCGCGAGGGTCCCCGGGGAGCCTGCCGGGTTCCCCAGCTGCCTTCCCCGGCCCCCACCGCGAGGCTGGCGTCGGAAGGGGGGCGGGCTGGCTCAGGCCACTCAGAGTTTCCAGCGACATTTCCAGGGTGTGGGAAGCGAACTGCGGCGCAGAGCCGGACAGAGGGCAGGAGTGATTAACCGGAATGAGCCGTGAGTTCCAGAGCCCGGGTGGAGCCAGCAGTTGATAGCTGCCACCGAGAGGCCAGAAACGGGCCCGCGAGGCAGACAGGCTGGGATCCAGATAAGGGCGCCCCACGGGCAGGGTGGCTCAGCAGCGAAGGCGCCGCCCACCGACTTGGGAAAGGGAGTTTGCGCCTCCACAGCGTGTGCAAGCAAACGTGTGGTATTGGCAAACGTGTGGATGCTCACACACGTGCAGCCTCGGGAAGGAAATCGACCTAAGGCAGTGAAAGGCTCCCTGGGCGTGCCGCGCCCCTAAAGAGGATGAGGGTGGGGTCCCTAGGGCGGGGATAAGGTTAGGGTCTTGGTGTTCCCACACTGTATTTGTTTTGATCTTCCAGCTTTTCCTCTGTTCCCGCTGTGCTGATTTGGATCCCCAGGGCCTCACCCACTGCCTCCCCGTTCTCTCAGATCCTCCCTCCTCCCACCCCCATCCCAAGCCTCCCTTGCCAGCAGGTAACCCATAGTGTGGAAGCCCTGGTGTAGTTCTAGCCCGTGGCAAACCTCTGGCGTCCTCAAGCCCTCAACAAACCAACGAGTAAAAATGGTTATTGATCAGCTTCTGCTAGGTGTTGGAAAGGGTCAGCGAGAAATTATGGAAATAATATGTTGGTTGGATACCTACTGGAGTTTGGTTGGTGCCTGAGGTCTGCCTGCACTTTAGGGTTTTTCAAGTCCATGAGATCAACTCTAAAGGAAAAGACCGAGCAGTTTCTAATGCCTAGCAGCCTCGCTGCTTATTAACTTCATCTTTAACAAGTTCCAAGGAAAGAGCTGTTTGCAATGCACAGAAACAAGCATGATACCATGGGAAAGCTCAGGCTGAGGAGCAGCTCCAGACATAGGTATGCCAGGGGCCCCGTGGCTCTGGTCACAAGGAAACAGTTCCCAGGCTTCCACAGAAGTAAAACTGCTTATAGGGCTCCAATTTGCCAGCTGTGAGGTCTTTTTACAAAGCTAAGTATTGCACAGTGCAGGGAACTGAATGAGATATCTTTGAGGTCTTTTCTGAGAGTCTCTATCTGCTTCTCCAGAGAAGCTGAAGAGACAGAGGTAGGGGAGGGCAGCCATGCCCACGGAAGGCACTACCTGAGTGGAAGAGCTCCAGGACCCTCCTTGAGGACAAGCAGCAGTGTGCTGCCTCTCTGAAGCCTGGACACTCATCCACCTCTGGGAACTAGCCTCTTCCCTCCCTGTAGAGTAAAAGAAGTACCCATTTCCTTTCAGTTTTCCCACCTGTCAGGGTCCTTGGGACTAAGAAGAACCACATCACTTTCATTTTCTTCCTTGTTTTCCAAAGATGGCGAAGCTGACGATCTTCCAACTCCTGAAGTCCTGGCCATACCCCCTCACCAGCAGAGAGCTTCTTATTCTCTAGGGCTCTGACCTGGACTCCAAGATAAATATTTAATGTAGAGTGTGCTGCTGAGCTGCCAAAGGTCCTAGCTTCCTGTTTCTCACAAAAGAAGGCACAGCCATGGGCAAGGAGCTGAGGGCTGGCTACCAGGCCCATCTCTATGGGAATTGGGGGGAGTTCAGTAAACAGTCTAGGAGGAGGCAGGCAGGAGTGGGGAAGGCCCCACTGAAGAGCTGAGCCATGCTTAGCTGCTTCAGCTCTGCCTGGCTACTCCAGCCTGGGCCCTGCTGGACCAGCTTATCACCCTCTTTCAAGCTGAAGTCCACAGTGTTCTGAGGTGTTCAGATGGTCTCACAAAACACAGAATACAAGATCACTAGGGCCACAGGGCAGAACCACCTAAGGACACTTGATTAATTCCTCCTTCTGCCAGTATTTAGGGAGAATTTCTCCTCTTCAAAGATTAAGGGGTAAAAAAAGTAGCAAGGTTCAGAGATTGGACCAAGAACCAGGTGTCTTAGTGTCCTGACTCCTCCCCCAGCTTGAGCTCTTGCTGCCTGCCGGACTCAGAGCTGGGCAGTTTCCAGAGGCATATTAGAGTTAGGTAACATTGTCCCAGATAGTGCACCCTGGTCAGCATGCCATGCAGGTCTCCTGCATGCCCTCCTGTTTAAGAGACCTCCTTTTCATTAGTCTGCTGTCTGCCTACCTTGGACCCTGCCTTCAGTGGAGGATTGCCCCGGTGTCCACAGCCACCTGAGCCCGGGTAAACACAGTTACGTAATTGCTCTGTTTTTCCTAGCTATCTGATTCCAGTCACCCGGAGCCCCACCCCACCCCAGACAGCCAATTTTGTCCTGTGCACATCCCCCCATAACACTCTGTCCTCAACCACCATCCCTGGGCACCATTCGCCAAGTGACTACCAATCAGCGTTGAGGAGAGTCTGTCCTTTGCCTGAGTAACACTGACATCTTCCCTGCTTTGGGGGGGGGTTCCCCCATGTTAGATAAAAGGTCATCCTTATTCCCTTTCTTCTTCCCTGGGGCAAACCTCAGAACATTCATCAGGTATGCTTCCAAGTCCATTTTTTGTGTGTGTGCCCTCAAAAGAATTTTTTTTTTCCTGCAGACCAGAAAAGATTAGCCAAGGCTAATCTTCTCTGGAAGGGGACTACAGTGACCCAGCAGCACAGAACAGGAGCCAAGTCACTGTGGATGCACCTAGACTCTGTTTCGTCCCCTGGCTCCATCCTTTCTCCTGCAGTGCTTCCAGCTCAGTTCTACTGATAGCCTCTGTCTATGCTGACCACTCATGGGAACAGGGGCAAGCAAGGGAGGAAAAATGAAGTGACCCACTTTGGGGCTCCAAAAGCCCTCTCCTGTGCTCACAGTGGCATGACCTGACCCATCTGGAACTCTGAGTGTTTGGTTCAGTCCACATACAAAAGGAAGGATCTCTGTGAGTAGATACAACACCCAAGTGCAGATCAGGGATGGTCAGAGTGGAGCCTGGCAGCCAAGACAGGTATAATGGAACCCCATAGAAATGAGAGAACTAGGCTTTCAGTCCTGCCTTGCACAGATCTTTCCATGGCATACATATAATAGGTACCTCAGGGCTCTCACATCTAAATTCCAAAGGCTATGAGAGAAACCAGTTTCTTCTACCGGATTTATCCAGCCTGTCTTCTGGGAAGCTCTGACATCACATCCACCAGGGGTCTTTCTTCCTTTTTGCAGGTGAGAAAACAGGCACCATGGACAGGTGGAGGTGCCCTTGAGAAGAACCACGCTGGATAAATTTCCTTCAGTTCTTAAGGAAGATGAAAAGACCAAGTAGCTGTCTAAGGCCATCTTTTAGAAAGCAAACTTTATAACGGGAGGATAAATAAGCGAGCGATGACCTCAGAGGGAAGGCAAGCCAAGTCAACTCAGTCACAGAGAAGGGCACAGAACCAGGAGCTGGAAAATTAGGTCTGTCTCCTTCCCAGCTCAGGTAAACTGAGATAAGGGAGACAGAGAGCCAACTGGCTGGCCAGAGGACACCATGAGGTAGAGCTCTGGCTTCCAAACAAAGGATAACCTGTCTTCCTGCCTCCTTGAATTCTGTGATGAACTGTCTCCTTCACTGCATCAACATTAAAAGACTTAATTTACCCCTAAAGGACCAATCCACTGTCGAGATTAAACAGATTTTTTAAATTGTGAAAGTTGTGATCTTTAAAAAAGAAAAGGTAAAACCATCTCATTCCCTAGAGCAGACAACAAAGTGGAGATGGACCCAGATCTAGCAAGGGGTCAATGTGACCCTGCACGCTGCCCTTCCTGCCTAGGCTCTTAAGAAGCTTCCCACGACTCTGTAAATAAGGGCAAACATTACCTCATCTCACTGGGACTTTAGCTAAAGGATAAGGACACTGTTAACTCAGATGTTACTGGGATAACAGAACCCAAAATGCTCACTGGCTTTTGTGCAGTTTAAACTCTGGGCTCATTTTTTTCTGGTCTGAAAACTGCACTGTGGCTGTACTTGACACAAAGTTGCTATTTGGGTCCAGCAGTCCTAGATTTTTCTACTGTGATTGCCACAATCTGTCCAACTCCCTCCATGGTCCCAGCCTGTTCCTGTGCCTAGCCTACTTATGCAGACACTTATCTGCTCTTGTAAATCCACAGGCCCTCGGGATCTGACTAATGTTGAGAGGAATTTAAAGGCTGGTCTGATACTTTTGAACTTGGTAGTCCAACTCTATGCCAACTCCCCTCTGGCTTTTGACTTTTCCCAGGCTGGAATTCACCCATGTCCATCATTAGGATCATATGCAGTCTTATTCAATGACTATCAAAAAATCTATTTTTATGGTTGGTAAAGACTATGCTTTCTGGCTTGTTCTTTTTCTTCAAAAAGGGGGTCTCTGTTGGAGAATCCACAAAGGAACAGGGGCTTGAGTAGGAGTTAGTAGGCACAATGCCAAGCAGCAGCCAGAGGCAAAGGAACTAGGCTTTAGGTGGGGAAAAGCAGGAACTCAGAAGCAGCAACCAAAGACTGAACTAAAAGGCCAAGGGATAAGGAAAGAGGTCCTTTTTGTCTTGGGAAGGAAATTTTTTGACATTGTCAGAGACCAGGCCAGACATCAAAAGTCAGGCTTTCCCTCACCTCTGGACTTATTAAGTGGATCAAGGCCAAATTATCAGTACCTCCACTAGAAAATCAAGGAAATAAAGACACAGGGAGCCAATGAAGTTATTCAATTTTAAGGGTATTTTCTTCTTTTAATCTTAAAGATGACTCCAATTTACAGTAAGAAAGTCCTAACAAAATTTTATTCACAAAAAGACTCATTGAATGTCTTCTGTCAATAAGTAACATTTCCACTACTGTCTTTAACAAAACGGATAGCAAGAAAAAGCAGGTAGCCTCTAAGTACAAACAAACAGTCCATCATTCAAGAAAGCCTTTAAAAAACTGGGCCACCAGCCTTGTTTGCCTGACTGCCTCATCTCTTAGGCAGCAAGAAAGGAACCTTTCCTGGGAAACATCTGGCAACATTTCTAGTGGGAAAAACAGCAAATGACTACAATGTGGTGAGAAGAAGAATGAGTTAAGCTTAGGACTTTTTCACAAAGGTTCTGGGACAGACGTATCTCTTTTTCTTTTGTTTTTTTTTGAGGCAGAATCTCCCTGTATCCCTGGCTGACCTGGAACTTGCTATGTAGACTAGACTGGCCTCCAACTCACAAGTCTGCCTCTCAAGTGTTGGGATGAAAGGTATGTGCCACCACATCTGGTTCATTCTCTCTCTCTCTTTTTATAACATGTTATCATTATATAGCTCTGGCTGGTCTGGGAACTCACTATGTACACCAGGCTGGCCTCAAATATGCAGTGTTAATCTTGCCTCAGCCACCCCAGTGCTGGGATTTGAGGTGTGAGCCAAGCCAAAAGCACATCTTTATTCCCCCAAATCACAATCTCTGGTTACCTCCTTCTAATCACATGCACTTCACTTTGACAAGCCAAAGAGAAAAAATGTAACAAGGATGTGGGAGTACTTGGAGATCTGTGACAAAGGAGTGAAGGGAACGTGGGCAAGGACTTACAGGCAGGCAGTGTGCGAGGCTCTACTTCAGAGCTGTGCAGCGGGAACGGTCCATGTCCACGTCCTTGCTGCTTGATCTGAAACCACCTAGACTTGGCATGAGGGTGTTAGAGATGCATAACCCTGGCTCAAACAAAGGTGTTATTTAGCACGTCTTGCCACGGTTGCTGGGGCATGAGGCCAAGGCCTCCCAGGAGGGAATATACTCCCAGTATCATCTTTACCTTTGTGACTGCATAGATGAAGGCAGCTAACACTGACCCCATTCACTTTGGCTGGCTAGATAGAGGCAGGGCAGATCCCAAGTCCCAATGTCATGCAGACTCTCTCTCTCAAAGCACTATTGTTAATACAGTTTGCTGCTGGCATCCAAGATTAGAGTACTGATCCTGTCCTTTGGCTAGCACCTTTCTTTTCTACACACGTCTGCTTTTCTTATGGTTTTCCTATGAGCTTCTGCTCACAGCAAGGCCTGAAAGTTCCATGCTTCGGAACTGTCCTTAGTGACCCAAACACTCTTCAGTGTCTCACTGGGCCGTGTGACTGCCCTTTATGTCCTGTCTAGCAGATTGCAGGAAAGATGGGGATGGGGAACCAGAGGAGGTGAAACCCATGGTTATAAGCCACAAATAATGTAAGAAGCTGCAGCCTTACACCCAGGATTCAGTGTTCATCTAGAATTTTTTCTGCCTGGGTAGGGAAAGCTGAAAGCAAGAAACTTGGGTTCCACTGTTACTATAACAACTAGTTTATATATTGAGAGTTCTAGAATACTACCTCAGTGAGTCTTCACTGGTTAGATAATAATTTTCAATAAAAACATCGGGGAGAAAAACCTGATGATTAATATGAAGGAAAACTATGCATCATCAATGTGAGGCAGCCTTTTCCTAAACAAATCTGAGTGATCACCTAGATTGTTCAGCATGAACTTAATTCTCTAGAGCTTGAGAATTTTACAGATATTTATAGATAGTGACACAGGAAAAAACCTCTGAAGATCAGCTATAATATTTACATAATATAAGGCAGAGTAGAGAGAAGGGATTTCAACTTCCTCATCCTGAGGCTAGAGAACTCTTGTATAATGACCATGATGAGCAGCAAGCCCAGCTGCATCTCACAAGGCTTAGAATAACTTATGTATAACAGCCGCCTCAACTTCGTGTTTCAAAGACCACATAGAGAAGAGGAATCAAGGGATAATGCCAAGGCTGAAAAGGTCTCAAAACTACCTGATTTTCAGAAATCCCACATTTGCTCCTTAATGACATCAAATAATCTTCCATTGGGCCCAACATTGGGGTTTTCTTTTATTTAATATTTTATTATTTTTATTTTAGTGAATCCCCTGGAATTGGAGTTATGGATGGTTGTTGGCTGCCATGTGGGTGCTGGGAAGTGAACCCGGGTCTTCTGCAAGAGCAGCCAGTTGCTCTTAGCCACTGAGCCATCTCTCTGGTCCTTTCTTTATCCCATTTTTGAAGTGTCATGAAATGATCCCTACGTTTCTTACCTAAGGGTAAGAAAACAAATATTCACTATCAAGAGAAAAGTGCTTCATTGAATGGCAGCTGTTCTGAAAGAACAAAAAAAAAAGGGCAATGAAAATACAGAAAAAAAGAGGACAATGCTGACATTCCTGGACAGTCTGTTGAGACTCCTCTATTCCTAGGCAAGGAGCCATATCAGTCATGCCCATTATCGCATGATAAGCAATGTTCACTTTGCTGGTCAATATCTAGTCACAAAAGATCAGCAGTTCAACAGTATGTGTCCTCATAACCAAAGTGTCACCTTGAGATTGCAAAGAAACCTGAAGCTTTTTATACTGCAGCAGCCTTCTCTCTCTCTCCTCTCTCTCTCTCTCTCTAATCCTTCAGAATGCAGAGCCTAAAATGTTCAGAGATGTTCTGAACTTTACATCAGATGAGGCTTTAAGTTTTTATTTATCAAAATATAGTCTCTGGTAAATGTGAAATTTCATATGGTGTATATTTGACTATAACTGGGAAACCTGGTCTGTGTGAAGGGTTAGAAAGTTTACAAAGGAGTTCTCTGACATTTCTAGGGAACTGATGTAAGAAGTAGGTTGTTTTTATTTCTCTGAATGGGAGAAGTTTCAGTATAAGAAGGTCCCTGTGGGCCTTAATGTGAAAAAGAACAAGAGAGAAATATTTTTGGCATCTTTAGGACACAAGGGGAAGATGTAATAAACCTGAAAAGGCTTTGAAAATGCCAACACTGCAGAACTTTGACAGCAGTTAAAGTGTTTGTTTGGAATAATGGCCTTAGGGAGAAAGTTGTTCAAGGGCAAATCTAAGGCAAGCATTCAGGTGAAAAATTTTTAGATTTCAGTATTTGAAAACATGTTAAAAGCTTTCAATGAAGTCTAAAGTGAAGAAAAAGTAGTTACAACAACATACTCCAAAGGCTCAGGCCGCCCAGATGGGTCTGAGTCACAAACATGAACAGGCTGAACAACTGAGAGCTCTACTTGTACTGTTGTTTTTCCATTTATTTATTTACTGCAGTGGTGAGGGATGACCCAAGGGCCTCAATCACGTGAAGCAAGTCATTGACTCCCTCACCAGCAGAAAGCCCCACTTTAAGAGGCCATCTGTACCATAGAGACACACCTAGCACATGACTTTCTAAAATGTCACAATACACACGTATCTTTTTTAAAGAAAAGTATTTTTTATAAAGTTCTTCGATTTTTAAAATAAAGTTATTCTCTAATTTAATTGGTTAATGGTGTGGATATGTGGGTTTTTACATGTGAGCGTAGTGCCTGCGGAGGCCAGAGAGGCATCAGATCCCCTTGGGACTGGAGTTCTAGAAACTGTGAGGTGCCTGACATGGATGCCAGGAATTAAACTCAGGTTCTCTGCCAAGAGCAGTACATGATCTTAAGGGCTGTCACCTCTCCAGTCCTGTTCTCTCCCTGCCCTGCTATGTAGACCAGGCTGGCCTCACTTACCAGGATCCTCTGCCTCTGCCTCCCAACTGCTGGGTTTTAATGCATGCATCACCACATCCGGTTCCTCAGGTTTTCTTCAGTCTGGACTTCACAGCTCTCTACTTTGCCCACCCCCAACAGGTCTGCTGGCACCTATAAACCATCCTTTTGTGACACTTCCATCACAGAAACTTGATCAACTATACCACTTCTAAGAAGATAATGAAGACATTATTAAGTAATCCCTTTCAAAGATTTTTATTTTTAATTATGTGGGTGTATGTGTCTATATGGAGGTACAGACACGTGAGTGTAGTTGCCTACGGAGGCCAGGGGTGCTGGATCCCTTGGAGATCAAGTTATAGATAACAGTGAGCTGCTCAACATGGGTGCTGGGAACCAAACCTGGGTCCTCTACAAGAACAGGAAGCAGTCTTAATTGCTGAGCCATCTCTCTAGTCTCTTAGTCATCCTTTTTAACTTAAAATTATTTTTTTGCTCATAGGGATTTGCAATAACTTTCCTTACTGCCTGCTTATGGAAGTCTTAGGACTGAACTGCCTGTGACTGTGTGTAACAGTATGATCTACCATAGGGCTGACTTTCAGAGGGGAGCTTTTCAAAAACAGGATCTTTTCTACCAGTGGGGTTCAGGAGGAGAATTGTATAAAGATGTTCAGGTGGTTAATTCTCTCTGTGGGTACAAAGAAATGACAGCCAGGAAAGATAGTCACTCAGGACTTTTCCCCTTTGTTCACAGTCCAGTTAAGATCCTTTACCTTCTTCTGCAATACTTTCTCCCTGACTCCCACCTAATCAGGGTCTCATCTAGCTCAGGCTGACCTCAAATTAGTTTATTTTTTTTCTTTTTTATACATATTTACTTAGTGTCTGAATGCGGTACTGGGAATGAACTCAGAGCCTTGTATATGTCAGCAAGTGTTCTACCACTGAGCTATGCCCTTGATCCTCATTTTTTAACTAAAAAAACCTTTTTTACTGATTTCTTTTTATTTTATGTGTATCAGTGTTTTGCCTGCATGTAAGTGCACCATGTTGTGTAATGCCCATGGAGACTAGAAGACGGCATTGGATCCCCTGGAGCTGGTTGTTAGCCACCATGAGGGTGCTGGGAACCAAACCCGGGTCCTCTACTAGAAGAACCAGTGCTCTTAACTGCTGAATCATCTCTCCAGCCACATTGTTAAATGAAAAAAAAAAATTATTTTATTAAATTTTTTTAAACATTTGTTTTGTGTATTTATGCACATGGCCTGCCATGTGGAGAAAAACTTTTAGGAGTAAGTTTTCTCCTTCCACCAAATGGGTTCCAATAATCAAACTCAGATCATCAGGCTTCCACAGGAAGTACTTTTTATCTGTTGAATAACCTTGCTGGCACTGGCCTTGAACTCATGCAGTTGAGGATGACCCCTAACTCCTGATTTTCTTGCTCCAAACTCCCAAATGGTGGGATTACAGACCTGTGCCAACCCACTTGGCTCTTTAATCAACAAAGCAATTCATGCAGGCAGATTATGGTCCCCGGGAATACTTTAATCTTTGTCATGAACACACTGGAAAATGTTAGTAAAAGGTGTGTGTGACACATAGCTAACTTTTCATTTTTTTCATGAAAATCATATTTTTTAAAGAACAAAATTATGTTGCTTGTTTTTCTGCTTCCCCCAATCTCCCAACATGATACAGGACTCTCTGAGACGTTTAACACTGGGCTTCACAGTCCACATGATCTCAATGAGTTCTATAAATCTCCATCTTCCAGGCTTTGATCTGGAGTTCATCAGTGAGTACCTTGACATGTCACCTATGATCAGGTTGAGCCAAAAGAGGAGCCCAAGCAGCCCCCAATCTTTCACTAGTTGTTATGATATTAAAAAACAAAGCAAAACAAAACTCAGGACTGGCAGTTAACAGCATTGACTGCTCTTGCAGAAGACCTAGATTTGGTTTCCAGCACGCACATGGTGGCTAACAACCTTCCCTAACTCCAGTTCCAGGGTAGTCAACATTGTCTTCTGACCTCTGTGGGCATTGCATGCACATGGTACATTTACATATATGCAGAAAAAACACTTATACACTCATAATTTAAAAAAAATTAACACCCTCCCCAATATAAAAAAAATACCAACAAACCTGTCAGGTATGATGGTACATATTTGTAATCTCAGCACTTGGGAGGTAGAGGTAGAGGGTCAGGAGTTCAAGGAAAGCCTTACCTACATACTGAGCTCATGGCGGCGTTGAGCTACAAGAGACCCAGTCTTAAAACAAAGTCAGGTATGTTGGTACATTTCCTTAACTCTAACTTGGGAGGCAGAGGCAAGCAGATGTCAGTGAGTTCAAGGGTAGCCTGGTCTACATAGCAAGTTCCAGGTCAGTCAAGGCTACAAAATGAGACTATGTCTTAAAAACAAACAAATAGACAAAAAAAGCTGAGGCAATTATATCTGAACCTTGATTCTGTATTCCAGATTACGTTAATCAAGGTTACATAGAATTCAACTGAAAGATGCAGAAATGCCCCAGTGACTAGAAGCTAATTTTCTAATTCTAGAAGACAGGAACCCTTCACTTATCTGATGCCCTTTAGCAAGCTCATTCTGCCTTGATCAATTTCTAGTCAGTTAGATTCAGACATATTGACTATGGAAAACAGAGGATGATGGGAAAAATGGATGTAAAGATTGATACAGTGACCCAGGAGGACATAATGTCTTGACTGAAGGCTCTGAGGGCACTCATAAATTACTTAGAAACATGACTTCCTTTGCAGATAGATCACCTGGGATTCAAAATGAAAACAAAAGAATCTGGGGACAGAACTTAGAAAGTCATCAACTTCTAAAAAGATGCGACACTAATCATGTGGTTAGATGGACATATTTTCAGTAACTCTAAGAAAACTTTTCATTATTATTATTTTATTTATTTTTGTTTTATGTGTTTTGCCTACATGTATGTGAGTGCATCACCTGTATTCCTGGTGGCCACGGAGGCCAGAAGAGGGCATTTGACCCCCTGAAACTGAAGTTGAGGACAGCTGTTAGCCACCATGCAGGTGTTGGGAACTGAACCCTGGTCCTCTGGAAGAGCAGTAAATGCTCTTAGCTGCTGAGCCATCTCTCCCACTCCATCATTGTTACTATTGTTTAATTTTTTATTACTTTTATTTGTTTACTTATATCATACGGGTTCTGGGGATCAAATCAGGCCATCAGACACAGCCATCTTGCCAACCCCTCCTCACTATCTTTTATTTGACTTTATTAGAACACATTAAAATGATCTGAGTGGTGAGGATATAGCTGGGTGGTACTATAATGTTTGCCTAGCATGTGTAAGGCGCTGGCTTCAAACTTAGTACCACAAAACAAACAAAAACAAAAATCCCCACAAAAACAAAAATAACCACAACCACATAATAAGGTTGTTCTCTCAAAGCTCAAGTTTCCCATCAGAAAAGAAGTGGTTTTTGCCATTAAACTCTAAAGGGACTTTCTTTCATCAATGGCACCCAGCAGAAAGGGGAAAAAAGGAAAAGATGCTTTTGAGTCTGAAAAATTACTAGTTCTAAATGAAAGATATTGTCTTCCCAAAACAAGAGAAAAGGCTAACTAGTTGTTCAAGTCAGAAACCCAAGGCTGAGGTTTCCAAGGCCCTTTTATTAGGGAAGGTTCCCTTTATAGCTCAAGACTTCACATGTATTAACAACATCAGATCTGTTCCTAAAAACTAGACGGGTAGAAGGGGAAAAGCAAAACAGATGCACTTTTAATATATCTTGAACATAAATTAAAAGAATTTATAAAACGGTCACCTTTCTTACAGATTGACTTATGAATGCACCTCCAAGTTTAAGTTGTTTGAGCTGTTTCATTTCCAATAATAAATAAATAAAATTTGTTAGAAGGTTTGGGATCCACCTGACACAGCGGGACTCTGCGCCATCACTGGGCTTTCTTTCCTTGGTCGCTCCTCCGCACGTTGGGGGGTGCTGCATTTACCAGTTTGGCTGGCCTATCAGGACGTCCATTATCTTTTCGGGGCGGCATTCTCTCATTAATTCGGTCCAGACCTCGAGCTTCTTCAAAACTTCGGATCTTGTGTGGAAGTGTAAACCCTCTGATGGCTACAGAAAAACAGCAAAGTGGTTGGGGAGTGCTCAGTTAGCTGACAAAGTCAACAGTTTCAACCAAATTTCCAAGCACACAGCAACCTCCTAGGGAGTACACAGCGAGTTGGCTATAGAACAGATATCTGGTTTATTAAATCAACCAGTCTACAACTACTGCTTCCATACAGCCCAATGCTTGGGAGAAACTGAGATTTTCACAAAAACTCCATGTGATTGTGATAGAAGTACACTTGACCAAAAAAAGCAAGTTCTTAGTCAGGCGCCATATATTTGAGATAATGTT
Organism: Eospalax fontanierii; assembly: GCA_035773235.1. Lineage (NCBI taxonomy): Eukaryota > Metazoa > Chordata > Mammalia > Rodentia > Spalacidae > Eospalax > Eospalax fontanierii. The sequence goes on along the minus strand of CM069542.1, from coordinate 50,771,862 downwards.
TCTTATGGGTCAGAAACAACTCAATGCTAGAAAAAGAACACCAGAGGAGAACACAGAGTAGTTGCTTTAAGCACTCTGAGTACAGAGAAGTAACAAGAGAGCTAATCTCTTTTAAGACAGCTCTTTTATCTTGCACAGCCAGGAGCTGATCAAAAGATAAAAACCATCAACATAGCTTCTAGACTGCCTCCTTCTGACTCAACTTTGGGTTTTTCCTTGTAGTACTCAGGACTGGACCCCAGTCGGATTCAATTTTGTATTGTCAATTTTTTATTGAACCATCTTATCTAATGAAATAACTAGACATATAAACCTAGACATATAAGTTTACAAATGCCGATGGTCTTCTAAAACTTTGGAAGTAGCAGTACCTAAAATATGTCTGACAGAAACAGACACCTTAGCTTGCTCTGGGTCAGCCTGGAAAAGGAAGCAGTCTGAACGGCAGTCTCCATTGCCTCTGCTCTTGCACTGTTGAAGCATCGGTGAAGAGACATGCCTATCTGACTCTCTAATTACCAGCTACACAGGTGCCTATCATTGCATTAAAATTGACTGAGTCAGAAAGGACTTAAGCTATGAAGGTCAGTGAATAAAAATGACATGTCTCTGAGCAGTTGTTCCTTTTCTCTTACAGTTCTGGTGATGCAATTTGGAAATTTTCACAAAGTCCTTTGGACTAGCACACAGAAACAGGAGCATATCTACCAGAGTAATTCGGCCATACCTTCCCGGGCCTCTACCGCTTCTACTGTGGCTGTAAGAGGGCAGGAGCAGTGGCATGCAAAAATGAAGACAGAGAAAGAGTGAGTGAATCAACAGTGCCGCGGCCAGCATAGACGCCCTGGGGGTCCCACCTGCCAGCCCACCCACTCTGTAACAAATGTTAGAGAAGCAAGAGTATTATGACAAGTAACTAAAATGGGGGGTGATGTGTGGGGGTGGGGGTTCTGGTATTCTTAACATTTTAGGTGGCACTGGAATGCTGCTCTCTTCGTGTGAATAGCCACCTGCAAAATTACTTGTCAAACCAGATACTTTAACATCACAACTGGGTTTGTTTGTAACCACTCTGAAGCTATCACACACGGTTCTATTTTAAAATCTCATTTCATTCTGATTGACTCACGTGAGGTCCAACTGTCCTTAACCACTTAAATACTTGGAAGCAGAAAAAAAAGGGAGGGGGATACAAGTGAGAGGTCATTTCTGGTGTGGAGGTCACTAACGCACTGATTTGAACTCTTGTACCCATCAGACGCTAACAACTGATAGGGCTTGTGTTCCTTGTGCAGGAGAGCAGGCCAGTTTAAAGAAAGGCCTCTTCTTCTCTGTGACTGAAATGGAAGCAATGTAAAAATTAGCACCAATAGGTAAACTTTCTTGTGCCTTTCTTTGTTAGTTAAAACCACAATACATGAAAGGACTGGAGTACAACAAGAAAGATTCTACGAGAATCCTGCCAACTCCTTCCATAGGGAAATATCCTGAACAGCTAAAAAAGGGAGAAACTGCAAAGCTAATTAACTTCCTAAGGCAATGTGAAGAGCGGGTAGCTGGAATCAGCTCATCAAGGGCTCAGATTTGCTCAAGTATGAAGACATGTGTGGAAGCACTGCCACATCGGCAATCGTAGTCTCAGACGGACCTGATAAACTAACAGTTCTCCCTCACATGGCAGGGGATTGCCCATGCATCTGTTAGGAAGAACCAAAAGCTTTGCCTAAGACACTACACAATGCACGTCTGATTAGTTTTAATTTGTGTAGCAAAATGTTACCAGTATCACATTTTGGGGAACCTCTAGACTTGCCTCCTCTATTTTTCCATTATTATTTTATTGCATGTGTTTAGTGCGCAGATCGCAAGGATATAAGCACATCTGCACCGTGCAGTGACCACAGAGGTCAGAAAAGGCATCGGACCCCTGGAACAGGAGTCAGGGACGCGGTCAGCCACCATGGGGTGCTCTTAAACACTGAGTCACCTCTCCAGTCCCCTAGAATTCTTTTCTTAAAAAAATTTAATATTTTATTTTTATTTTATGTGAATGTGTTTTGTCTGCATGTACATAAACATAAGTGCACCACATGTGTGCAATGCCCGAAGAAGCCAAAAGAGAGTGTCAGAGCCCTGAAACTAGTTACAGGTTATTAGCCACCATGTCAGTGCTGGGAATCAAACTCAGGTCCTCTGGAAGAACAGCAAGTATTCTTAACCATTAAGCCATCTCTCCTGCCCTAGAATTGAGACATGGTCTCACAATGTAGCCCTGGCTGGCCTGGGACTTGCTATGTAAAACACCAGACTGTCCTCAAACACAGAGATCCACCTGCCTCTGGCCCCAAATGCTAGGACTAATGGAGTAAAGACATACACAATCACACCAGGCTAAGCCAATAGCTTTGCTCTATTTATAGCTGTATGACCATCACGATATGCATTTAAAACATTTTCATCATCCCCCAAAGAAGCTCTCTACTTATTAGCAGTCACTTCCCATTCCCCTTCCTCATCTCTTCCTATTAACCTTAGTCAACCAAAATCTACTTCCGAGCCCTGTAAGTCTGGACATGTCATGTTGGAGGAATCATGTAAGATGTCATTAGTGACAGCGTTCATTTAGCACAATGTGTTCAATGTTCACTCATGTTGAAGCATGTACTTAAACTTCTTTCTTTTTATGGCTGCACAGAATCCTGTTTATATATCTTTGTTAGTTTATCCAATGGATGAACACTGAAGTAATATCCACTCTGGGATTATGATAAAGAATGCCATTTGATGCTATTATGAAGAACATCACTTTTGAGCATTTGTATACAAGTTTTGTTTTGTTTGAGACAGGGTCTCCCTGTAGCCTCAGCTGTCTAGAAACTCGCTATGTAGACCAGGCTGTTCTTGAATTCACAGAGATCTGCCTGCCTTGGTCTCCTGAGTGCTGCGATTAAAGGCATGTGCCACTACGTCTCTTTCACTTTCTTGATAGGATCATTTACAGCATAAAAGTGTTTAATTTTTATGTGGTCTAATTTATAACTGACCTTAACATTTTTTTTAAACTCATCGATTTTTATTTTAATGTATGAGTATTTCCCTGCATGCATGTAAGTGTGCCACATAGGCACAATGTCCAGGGAGGCCAGAGAGGGCATCAGATCCCCTGGAACTAGAGTTTCAGTTGTTCGTCTCCATGTGGGTCTGAAAACAGAATTCTAGACCTCTGCAAGAGCAACTGGTACACTTAGCTGGTAAGCCATTATTCCAGTTCCTTGGTCTTTTGAAAATCTTATGGTCTTTGTGAATTGTGTTCTGTTCTTGATTTTTCACTTTTATGTTGATTACCAGGAAGTTTGAAGTCAAACTTGTAGCTGGCCTTAGGCTTTGTTGACTTTTATTTATTTATTTTTACATTTATATATTGGGGGTGGGAGACATGAGTGCTATGGCACCTGTGGATTGGGTCAGATGGAGTCAGCAAGCACTTTTTATCACTGAGACATCTTGCCAGCCTTAGGCTTCATACTGTATTTGTCTTCTAAGCATACCGAGTTGATTTCCCTGTGCTGCATGTGTGCTGTACTCACTTGAAGCATACCTCACTTAGGCAGAGTATGAACAAAGGGTACACGAAGGTAATATGGAGTATCACTGATTGAAAGCTCCTAGAGCAAAGTTACTTGAACAATAAAATGTCCCTTTTACTTCAGCGTGCCACCGACCTGCTGGACTGAGACGAGGGCTTAAGCCCAGTTTCTGCCAATCCATTAGAAAATGAAAAGCTCTAAAGGTACCAGTTTTCGTTCTTATCTCAAATACTTCTGAAGGTTTCCACCTATTTTGGAAATACCAAGTAAATAATCCTAAACTGACTGAAATACTAATTTAAACCAGGAATGAAGAGAAATAATTACACTGGGACTGAGTCTGAAAAGATATGAATCACAAGTAACACGTCTACAAAATTTTCTTTGTTGCCCTTGATTGGTAGAAATTTGCTCTTTCAAGGTCTAAGGAAAACATTTTTTTTTTAGATTAAAACAGTAACTTTGTAGATCAATAAAATTTTAGAAACTTTTCAAGTAGAAATGCTATAGAGATATTCCTTTTTTTTCTTTACTCATGTTACTTCCTATTACTCTAAAACATCCTCATTAGAGGAGAGGGGGTGTTACAGGGAGGGAGGATGGGGGTGTTACAGGGGAGGATGGGGGTGTTACAGGGAGGGAGGATGGGGGTATTACAGGGAGGGAGGATGGGGGTGTTACAGGGGAGGGAGGATGGGGGTGTTACAGGGGAGGGAGGATAGGGGTGTTACAGGGGAGGGAGGATGGGGGTGTTACAGGGGAGGACGGGGATAGGGAATGTTACAGGGAGGGAGGATGGGGGTGTTACAGGGAGGGAGGATGGGGGTGTTACAGGGAGGGAGGATGGGGATGTTACAGGGGAGGGAGGATAGGGGTGTTACAGGGGAGGAAGGATGGGGATGTTACAGGGAGGGAGGATGGGGGTGTTACAGGGATGGAGGATGGGGGTGTTACAGGGAGGGAGGATGGGGGTGTTACAGGGGAGGGAGGATGGGGGAGTTACAGGGAGGGAGGATGGGGGAGTTACAGGGAGGGAGGATGGGGGTGTTACAGGAAGGGAGGATGGGGGTGTTACAGGGAGGGAGGATGCGGGTGTTACGGGGGGGGGAGGATGGGGGTGTTACAGGGGAGGGAGGATGGGGGTGTTACAGGGAGGGAGGATGGGGGTGTTACAGGGCAAGGTTCAGTGGAGTAGAGAAGGTTCAATACGTTGAAAACTCATTGTATACATGTATGAAGTTGACAAAGAATAAATTAAAGCTGCCATTAAATTTTTGTTTAACTGCACATTCATTTGAGGGAAGTCAGCTCCTCTACCTGAACGTTCTTACTAAACAACTTAAGAAAACAAATGAAGCTGGGCATAGTTACGCATGCTTGCATGCTTATGGTCGCAGCTAAAGCAGGACAAGTGTTTCAGCTCTGAAGTTCAAGGCCAGCCTAGGCAATGCAGTGAGGCTGTCTTTAAAAACAAAACAACAAAAATGTAAAGAAACCACATCCTTCCAAGGAGAAACTATTCAGTCTTCCCATTAAATAAACTGGACTTTAATGCTCCAGTAGTCAACTTGAAAGAGGAAGAGGAATTCAATTCTCTTTAAAGGTCGGGGAGGGGAGAGTGGGCGTTCCTATTAGCTAAACCTGTGACATTTCCACAAAAGGAAAAGGATTCCTGCAAGGGTGAGGGTAACAAAAGAAGGGAAACTTAAAGAAACAGCAGTGGAGCTCCTTGGTGTGCTGTGCACATCCGTGACCTCCGAGTTCAAGCCCAGCATTTGGGTGTTGGAGGCAGAAAGATCTCAAAATTGAGGCCAGCTGGGGCTACACAGTAAGTTCCAGGTTAGCCTTTGGTAACAGAGTGAAACTCCGTCTCAGAAACTAAACAAGAAGCGGTTGAAGGTGTAAGCGACACTTCCACTCCAGTTTCCATGTTTAGAATTAGTATTCCAGTGATGTGAGCCATCTCTTCCTCCCATCTGACCACATCTACATTCAGACAGATGTTAATGTCTTTTACTGCAGAATTCCATAAAGTACTGCCTGGAAGCCAAATCTAAGCAGTTTCAGAGACACTGGCAGAGTAGGGTTGCAAGCAGAGACAAGCACCCTCTCTTACTGAGAAACCCTTCAAGTTAGTCTCCTTAAGGATTACAATATATGACGTATGGGATGTGTCCAGATCTGAAATACACAGCTCAACCCCACCCCCACCTATCTTTTCTTTTTGAGACAAGGTCTTATTATACAGCCCTGGCTGGCTTGGAACTCAGAGATTCCTTGTCTCTGCCTCTCTGGTGCTGGGATTAGAGACATGTGCAATCATACCTGGTTCAATTCCTTTTAATATATGTTTATACATATGGTTTATACATATGTTTATACAAAATGATATGGTACATTCCCAACACTCCAGAAGGCATGCGTCCTCTGTGTCAATATTCTCCTAACAGGGGGAAGCATTGTTTTATCTTCTTGTTCTTTCATTCATTTTTAAAGTTGTTTTATGTGTATAAAGTATTTTGCATGCATGCATGTGCCTGCATGCATGCAGTGCCCACAGAGACCAGAAAAGGGCATTGGATGCCCTGGACCTGAAGTTAGAGACAGTTAGTAGCTGCCATGTGGGACTGGGAATCAAACCCAGGTCCTCTGCAAGAGTAGCCAGTGTCCTTAACCAACAAGCCATCTCTCCAGCCTCTGCTTGTTCTTAAACATCATACACATCAGTCAGTGTTCTTTTGTAGACATCATTTAAAATGTGATTTATATACTGAAACAGGTTTTATGTATATCTGGAATAGCTGTGAACTTGCAATCCTACTGCCTCTTAACCTCCTGAGTGCTGGGATTATAGGTATATTTCACCATGTTCAGATGGCTGTTAAAACTTACTGCTTCATATGTAAGATCCAGTCATGTTGCTGCATGTATTCATAATGCTACATTTATGGATGAATAAATAGCCCATTATGTCAATATTATACAATTTATTCTAATATCAATGGGCACAGGAGCCACCTCCAGTTTAAGATTATCATGAATAAAGTTAAAGTAAATATCCTTAAGATACAGATATCCTTGGTGTGGAATTGCAGTGTTATGGGATACAAATGTGATTAGCTTTACTATCTGTCAGCTGGCCAAGTGGTTCAGCTAATTTATAAGCTCACCAGCATATATTTAGTTCTAGTTTTCCATAGACACACCAATACTTAATATTGCCAGATTTCAAAATTTTAGCTATTCTTGTGGGTATGTGGTAACATTTCATTGTAGTTTAATATTTATTTTTCAGATGAATAACGACATTAAACATTGCCTCAGATGTTTAACTGGCCATCTTGAAATCCTCTTTGGCCAAGTAACCATTACAATCATTTGATTATTTTTAAATTTTCTTTTTTTCTTATTGTAGTTCTTTATTCTGAAACAAGGCATTTGCCAGGCATAGGTACTGCAAAAATCTCTATGGCTTGTCTTTTTCTAAAAAGATTTTTTAAAAATTAATGATGTGTCTGTGTAAGTGTATGTCTGTCACATGTGTTCAAGTATCTGTGCAGGCAGAAGAGGATGGCAGATCCCTCCCCTGGAGCTGGAGTTATAGGTGGTTATGAGCCACCAGATGTGGGTGCTGGGAACCAAACTCAGGTCCTCTTGAAGAGCAGCAAATGCTCTTAACCAAAGAGTCATCTGTCCAGACCTCATGTGGCCTGCCTTTTCCTTCTCTTCATTGTATATTTTTATTAAAAGAGCTTAACTTTAATGAAATTTCTTTTCTTTTCAGGTCAATTCTTTCTGTCTCTTAAAGACTCTGCTTACCCCATGCCTACTCACCACACTTTTCTGAGAGTTTGTTTTCCCTTTTGCATTTAAACTATAATCCATGTTGAATTGATTTTTGTGAATAGTGGGAATAAGGGTCACGATTCATCTTTCCCTAGATATCCAATTGCTCTAGCACCAAGTACTACAGGAAGCCACTGACTGCTGGTAATGGGGGCACACCTTCCAGGAAGAGGCAGCCTCATACTCACCAGTCTCAATGGTCTGCTTGCCTCCAGAGAGGACACCCAAGGGGAGTGTGCCTGTGGGAGTGAGGCCCTTGAGGGTCAGCACACTCTCACTCTCTTCCCTGCAAAGGAACATGGAAGCCCTGGTTAATGCCAGGGAGCCAGGGCACAGCAAGGCAATGACACTCAAAGGAAGACAGCAGAAAGGTAGAGACAAAGACAGGCTCCCCTACCTCCATCTGACCCAGGTTTTCTGTAAACATTTCAATCTGAAACGATGAGCCAGTCCTTGTTTTTCAACCGGGGCACTGTTAGCCAGCTGCTGTTTCCTACACATTATCCCATTTGACTCACCTGACAACCTGTGAGCTGCATCCAGCTATTAGCTCTACTTTTCAGACAAGGAAACTAAGACCCAGAGATTAAACCCAAGATAAGGAGAACCAGAATCTGATCATGGGGAATCTGGCTCTGAAATCTGCTCTAAACCTCTACATTCACTATGTCTAAGGAGGTATCAAATGAACATTTTCCAGAACACTGTTACTTTCACATGTAAGTCTGGTTCAACCGGAAGACCTGCACTCAACAGGAAGATTTGCAGTTCTGGCGCCAAACTGCAACCCAAAAACACTACCCTTAAAGCCAACTTCTAACCTACTTTCCAATGCCTTCACCCCACAATGTAATGACAGACAGATCCTTACCGAAGAATTGAAAAGACCCGTGCCATCTTCCCAATGGCTCTGATTTTATTCCTGATGATCTCTTTTCGAACTGAAGTGCCTCCTTAGAGAATACAAAGAACGAGTGGGTTAAAGGGTGTGGTGACAGACTGGCATAAAATGTGCAGGATGAAGTGGCTGGCATATAATTAAAGGAAAACTTTTTAAAAAGAATCATGGACTAGTTTTTAGAAAACAAACAAACATCTCAGGAAATTCTAAGGAGCAAGAGAAAAAATATACCAGAAGAGGAAAAGGTGAAGTAAAGAATGAAGGGGCCACAAAAAGACAGTGGATCAAGGAGTGGGAATTTCTGTGGTTCTGAAATAGAACACAGAGAAGAACGCAACAGACACACACAAACTTCAGAGAAACAGCTGCGACAAGCAAGTGTCTTTTGAGAATGCTGTAGACACCTTAGGCTGCAGGCTCTGGTCTGCTGGAGGCAGAGTGAGCATGGAAGACGCTGGCTGATCACAGAGCACCAGCTCTCCGGAACCCTGTGAGGGCTGCTTTTATTCTGCAGTCTTCAGTTTCCCATGCCAGTAACTTACTGCTTCAGAACACTACTGACAGCCATGCAGTACAGGTTACAAGAATGGGTGGGTATTTTAAAAAGCAACACTGAAAAGTTAATGCAAGACCTTATGGCCTTTTCCTATCTGAGATTTAGGAAATAGCCCAAACATAAGAAGCGAAGATCTAGGTATGCACCCGGTGGCCGCATTCAAAAGTCAGAAAAAGATACACAGGCTTTTCTTCCTCTCTCCCATGCCTGCTGGATAAGCAACAGGCCCACAGATAACACAGCCATGCCCACTGAGAGGGAGGATGGAAAGTCGTGTGAAACCACTCAAATACCAGTTCAAAACATCTAACCAGTCAATGGTGGCAGGACAGATGGTGAGAATTAGCTCATAGCACATTGCAGTTGGATACCTTTCGGATAGCTGGAAATGCAGTGATCTTCAGGGAGAAGAGACACCAAGAAACAAGATGAAGACAGACACATGAGCAGAGGACGAAAGCATACATGGAAGAGAGAAAAATCAAAGTGAAATGCGCCGGGAGGAGCAGCCGTCACTTCACTGGCTTGGAGACGGCCTGCTCCTGAGAAAGCTCGATATAGATTCCTTTTCTCAGTCGTTTCTTCAAATCCTTAATAGTTTAACATTCTATATTCATTCCGGTTTACCATTTTCCATCCCCACCTCCCCCACTTCATGAAAGTAACACCAGTCAAAGATATTGTTTGTAGAACCAAACAAGGAACAGAACAATGGGCAAGGACAATTTACAACTCAGTAAGAACAGTGTGCTTTTGTTTACTGGGCTCCATAGAATATCTTATTTTTCAGAAGATATATTCCTTTTTAAAGATCTAAGCCTTCAGAATTTCAAGTTCATTCAAACTGCTTTCAAAGTCTCTCATGAAGACTTTGCTTCAGAGTCTGATAATCCTTGTTCACTCATGATTTAGGGAGCAGGGGAGAGAAGCCGGGCATGGTGGCACACACCTTTAAGCCTTTAATCCCAGCACTCGGGAGGCAGAGCTGGGTGGTGAACACTGCTGATTCTGAGCTTTACCTGGTGGTCCTGTCATGGAAATGTACAGTGTGCATTTGGACACTTACTTCGTTGTAGCCCCAATCCAGAACACCTTTGGTTTTAGAGATCTGCCTCCAGGCATGGAGAAGCAGCAGACGCCCAGTGGCAAGTCGGGCTTTAACTGCCTTTCAAAGGGTTCTTACCTGATCTGCTTAAGTAAGCTCAGTGTCCCTACCCCATTCTCAGTCCTAGCAACTAGTATTGAAATTCAGCATTCTCGACTGTTAAACTGGGCCTCAGTGTTCTCAAATCAACTAAGTGAATAATACTAATGCATTTAAAAAACATCCTGTTACCTTAGTCCTTTCCTAGCAAGAGCTTAGTGTTTGATGTGTCCTTCTGACAGCAGGAAAAAGACTCCTTTTTTTCCCTCTTCTAATTAATCTGAAAGTCAGCATACAAAGGCTTCATCTTGGTGTGAGATATATGCAGTCAAGGTACTTTGTTCTAATTTGTCCCCCTCCCCTACTGCTCTTCTTAATGCATCTGTTTTCCCAGCTTCCAGAAGTTCTACTTCCCATCTCTGTAGATATGTTCTCACTTTTTAAGTGAGAAGTATAACAAACATTGAGAAAAGCATATGTGCTAGTTAGTTTTTTGTCAACTTGACACAAACTAGAAACATCTGGGAAGAGGGGACATCAGAAGAGGAATTTCCCATGTCAGACTGGCCTGTGATCGTATCTGTGGGGCATTTTCCTGACTGCTGATTGATGTAGGAGGACTCAGCCCACTGTGGGTAGTGTGATCCCTAGGCAGATGGGCCTGAGTTGCATAAGAAAGTTTTGCTGAGCAAGCCAAAGGAAGCAAGCCCATAAGCAGCATTCCTCCACTGTCTCTACCCAAGTTCCTGCCTCCTGATTCCTGTCTTGACTTCCCTCCATGACGGACTGTGATCTGTAGGTTGAATAAACCCTTTCCTCCCCAGGTTGTGTTTGGCCGATTGTCACAGCAACCGGAGGCAAACTAGAACAGCATACAATGCAAATATGTATCTCGATGACTTATTAAGAAGCAAACACCTATAAACCCACTCACTCAAGGCAATAAACAGAACGTTGCCTAGACCCAATTGAGTATCTCTAGCATAGTCTCTCTCTTTCCCAGGGAAATCATTCCCTTGGTTTTCATTGGAATTATTTTCCTTGTGTTATTTATAGTGTCACTATGTAGGCACATAGCTATCCATACTGCAGTTTTTACTGTTTGAAATCATTACATTTATGCCATGTGTGGTGGTGCACGCCTGTAGTCCCAGCATTCAGGAGGCAGAGGCAGGTGGATGGCTGTGAGTTCAAGGTCAGCCTTCGTATACATAGCGAGATCTAGGCTAGCTAGGGCTATAGGGAGACGATGTCTCAAAAAGACAAATTTTTTAAAAAATTACATTTACTTATGCATTTAGTCACTGTGTGAGTGTACATGCTCATGCACACGGAGGTCAGAGGGATAGCCTGTTAGGAGTCCATTCTCTCCTACCCTGTGGGTTTCAGGGATTATACTCAGACTGTCAGTCCTAGCAGAAAGGGATTTAACCCACTGAGTCATCTCAACAGCCCAGTTTTCACTGATTTTGAATTTTTTTTACATTTTACTATTTTTATTTTATGCATATTAGTGTTTTGCCTGCATCTATGTAAGTACAACAATGTCTTGCAATGCCCATGGAGACCAGAAAAGGCATTGGATCCCTTGGAACTGGAGTTGTGGCAGTTGTTAGCTGCCATGTGGGTGCTGGGAACCAAGCACGGGTCCTCTGCAAGAGCCAGTACTCTTAACTTCTGACCATCTCTCCAACCCCTCCCTTACAATTTATCACTTTGACTCCAATGGACATTTAGGTTGTTTCTAATCTTTGGCTACTACACACAAGACTCCCATGAGTTTTCTGTACATCTGTTTTTGCAGTACATATACACATATTTCTGGTAAGTATGTCCCTAGGCTATCAGAATGTTGGGTTATAGAGTGTGTCTATGTTTAATTTTGGATAACAGTGTAGAACTGTCTATTAAAGTGGATCTACCAATTTATACTTCTGTGTATGAGCGTTCCTGTTACTACAATGACTAACACCAGATATGCTTCATCTTTAATTTTGGCTAATCTATTAAGTGTACAGTATTATCCCACTGGGATTTTAATTTGCATTTTTATCATTACTAATGTGGTTGAATATCTTTTCATATCTTTGTTAGCTATCTGGAAATCCTCTTTTCTGATTTATCTATTCATACTTCACCATCTTGATCTGCGGCAATTTAATCTTTTGCAAATAGGCCTTTTGTTGGCTGTGCCACAAATATCCTGCCTGCTCTACTCAGTCCTTTCATATGCTTTAAATAAACATAAGCTCTTACTTTTTATTTATTTATTTTTTATGTTTATGAGCGTTATGCCTGCATGTGTGTAAGTGTATCCCTGTTCTGCTGTGCCCTCAGAGGACAGAAGAGGGATCAAATTTCCTGGAACTGGAGTTATGGATGGCTATTAGCCACAATGCGGGTGCTAAGATTTGATGCGAAGACTTCTACAAGAATAGTCAGTGCTATTAATCTCAGAGCCATCTTCTCCAACACACAAGCTCTTACTTTTAATTTTATCTAATTTCTTAGTCATTTTCTGAATAGTTGCTTTTTGTGTCCTGTTTAAAGACTTTTTCCACAGCAAGGTCATGAAGATAATTCTATATTACAAATACTACAAATTTTATTGTTTTAAATTTCAATTGTTTTTCTTTAATTTTACTCTTTGTTGAGATAGGGTCTCTCTATGTAGCACAAGCTAGCCCTGAGCTCACTCTGTAGGCCAGGTTGGCCTTAACTTGTGATCCTAAGTGCTGGGATGACAGATATGTATTACTATCTCCCTTTTGTTTGCCTGCTGCTGTGATGGTGGTGGTGCTGGAGGAGTTCGGGACCTTACACATTCTAGGCAAGCACTCTATCACTGAGCTATATCGTCAGCCCCTTTGTCTTTCATATTTGAATGAGATATGAATGCACAAAAACTCATTCTAGGTAGATTTAATTTTTTCAAAAGTGGGCACGAATTATTGCCATTATTTTCTCACCATTCTATACTGTTATCTCTGAGCATTCTATACTGCCATCTCTGAGCATTCTATACTGCCATCTCTGAGCATTCTATAATGCCATCTCTGAGCATTCTATACTGCCATCTCTGAGCATTCTATAATGCCATCTGAGCATTCTATAATGCCATATCTGAGCATTCTATACTGTCATCTCTGAGCATTCTATACTTCCATCTCTGAGCATTCTATAATGCCATCTCTGAGCATTCTATACTGTCATCTATGAGCATTCTATACTGCCATCTCTGTCATAAATCAAGTTCCACACACACGACTCTATTCTGCGTTCCCTGTTCTGTTTTAATGCTTGTCTATCCTTGAATTCGTAGTTTTAATTTGCTGTCACACTTTACAGTATGTCTTGACATCTACAGGACAAGTCCTTCTACATTATTCTTTAAGATTTAAGTTATTTTCCTATAATGTTCAGAATGAGTCCTTTGCATTTCCGTATCAAGATTAGGTGGTTCCTGTTATTCCCCAGCTCCCTGCCCCCTGCATTATAGCAATAAACCTGTTTTCTTAAAATACTGTTAAATGTGCATGCTCTCTTATATTATTTTTTATTTCACTTTTTCTATAACTTAAAAGTTATGTAACGAATTATTTCTCTTAGTGCTTAACCTAGAGATTATACCATATACCTGTAACTTTCAATATATAATGTAAGGACTAGGGATATAACTCAGTAGAGGACTTGTTTATCATGTATGAGGCCCTGGGTTTGAACCTCAAAATTGAAAAAAAAGTACACATGATGGGTACATTCTTCTTCTTCCCAGATAATATACAGTCCTTACACACTTTATTTCACTAGTATTACAAACTATTTTAATCATTCAAGTTCAACAAAAATCCAAATTCATTTGATTTATGCACATATTTTCTACTATTTCTTCCTTCCTAGATTTCCAAACTTCTTTCAGTATTTTCCTTCTGCTTAAATAATATCCTTTAGAATTTCATTTACTGAGTTTTCTTTTAATTCTCTTAGTAAAAATGTTAGGGGGTAGGTAGGGTGATGTCCACAAGTACCATTACCCCTTTTTTACCAAAAGGTTGAAGACTCTCCTTCCTGGGCATTAACTTTCAGCACACTGAATACATTGTTTATGCTTTTCTTGCTTCCACTGTTTCCAGGAAGAACCTGTCAACTTAGCTTTCCTTTTGGGAGTAATCTCCATTTTTGGTGGCTGCCCTCAGCTCTCTGACTTTCACTTTGACTACCGTTATTGAGTGGTTAGGTGTTGTTTTTGTTGCATCCCCTGCTTTGTGTTATAGGGTTCTTAGGTATAGCTTAACGTCCTCTCAGTCCTGTCTTTTTCTCCTTGAGTCTCTGGTGCTACAAGCACAGTTGGCTGGAGCTGCTCAGACACGCCCTACGCTTCTTTTGCTGTCTTTGCACTTTCGTTTTTTGTCTTCATGCCTAGATGGCTTCTTCTGACCTATCTATTCAGTCACTCGTTCTATATTTAGCTTTACCAAATCTGCTAATTTGTTCTTTTTCAGCCAAAGAATTCCATTTTTGATACTTTATCAGATCTGCTCCATTCCCTGTTATAATTTCCAGTTTTTGCTTATATTCTCAATCTAGTCTTTTATGTCCTGGAACAAAGTCTCAGGGTTTTTTTTAGTAATTATTTCAAAGTTTGATCTGATAAAAGCCAGTGTCTGTAGAACCTGGAGAGTCTGCTTTTAGTTTTTGCTGTTTCTGAATTTTTAAAAAAATATATTTAATTTATTATTTATTATTCTTCATGTGTGTGTATGATGGGAGGGGCTCAGGTCACAGTGTGAGTGTGGAGGTCATAAAACAACTCTGCAGCATCAGTTCTTTCCTCCCCCTTTCAAAGGTCCTGAGGATCCACTCGGGTTGTCAGGTTGTGCAGCAAGCTCCTTTTCACTGAGCCAGCTCAGCAGCCCTGTTCCAGGGCGCTCTTCTCCTTCCTCATGCATGTTATTATCTCTCTTCATTTGCCTGGTTCTTTCTGGTTGTCAGCCATGCACTGTATTTGAAAGACTGCTTACTGAGGTCCTACATGATGTTATTCTTGTCTAGAGGATCAGGTTTGTCAAGTACTTGGGACTACTTCCCTTAAATGTCAAGGACTGCACTGAGGTGAAGACTGTACTTTCTTCTAGCTCATCCTGGCTCTTCCATAGATGTGACCTTCCAGGGACACAAACCAATGAGCAGAAACTTATGAGCACTCACATCCTCCTTGGATCACATCTGTCCTAATTTCTGACACCCCCCTCCCCACCTAAGGTTATCAGTACCCCTTCCTTGAAATTCAGGAATGTATTCAATAAAGAATGGTCCAGTTCAACTCTCTGGATTTCTGTCTTTTTTTATTCTCATCTAATCCTTTACTACTTGGTCATCTTTTGTATGGATTTAAAACAGTTCAAAGAACCTTTTGCCTGGGTTTTCTAGCTGTCTTAACAGCAGAGTTGAAGTAGAAATCCTTAGATTGTATCACCTTTAAAAAACCTACGTTCTGGCCAGATGTGGTGGCGCACACCTTTAGTCCCAGTGCTCGGTAAGCAGAAGCAGGTAGATCTCTGAGTTCAAGGTCAGCCTGGTATACACAGTGAGTTCTAGGTCAGCTGGGGGTACAGGGAGACCCTGTCTCAAAAAGACCCAACCATCCCAAAAACAAAAACCCTAAGTTCTGGGGCTGAGAGACTGCTCAGCAGTTAAGAGCACTTGTTGCTCTTGCAGAGGACCTGGGTTTGATTCCCAGCACCTACATGGCAGCTTTCAACTGTCAGTAACTCCAGTTCCAGGGGATCCGATGCCCCTTTCTGACCTCCTCGGGCACTGCACAACAGAGGTGCACTTACATGCATGCAGGCAATACATGCATATACATAAAATGAAAATAATAAAAATTTTCAAAAACTGAAAGAAAATCAGTCTAATAAATGGATGCAGGAACTGAACAACCTGCCCCCCACCTCTCCAGGAGGACATCATCTATTTCAGAACATACTGCTCTCAGCAAAAGACACCTGGTTCCTTAACAACCCTCTTTCAGAACTCCTCATCTTTCCTTCCACGATCCCAGGGAGGAACATGACACCACCCAAGAAGTCATGTCCCACCTTCCAGGATTCTGGGAAGACACCCAATGTCTGGGGTTCCAGGAAGGCACAACCCTCTTTTTGGGACTTTCTGGTTCCATCTGTAAGTCCCAGACCTCTCTTAACCCCACTACTATACCCAAGGGAAGGCTGTGCACCCCTTGAAGCTAATAAAGATGTCTGGATCTGCTGAGGTCAGACTCTGCTTCTGCTTCGTTATCAGTTGCCCTCTCACCTCAAATTCTAACAAAAACAACACCTAAGTTTTGGGCTAGTGAGATGGCTCGGTAGCCAAGGGTGCTTACCACGAGGCCGGACTACCTGAGTTCGATGGCCAGAATCCACATAGTGGAAAGAGAGATGAACTTGCCAGCAGTCCTCCAGTCCTCCACACCATGTAAGTGTACTGTGGCATGCACCCCATCCTGCCCCCCATCAAACACAAACACACACACACACACACACACACACACACACACAATAAGTGTTTTTAAAAATCCAGATGTTGTTGGTAGTTTTAGTGTAGTTTCAGAAGGGAATGAAATTACAAGGGAATTCAGTTCACCACTGTGACCTACAAGGTCCTTTTGATAGAAAGTAAGTAGACTAACCTCCCCTTGGTCAAGAATATATTTGCTTATAATAGGAATGGAAAAAACTCTATCCATTGATGTGTGTGTGCGCGTGTGCACAGGCATGTGAGTGCACCGTGTATGAGGCTAGGGGTTGAGATCATGTGTCTTCCTCAATTGCTTTCCTCCCTATCTTCAAACATGCTCTTCACATCACTCAGCTAGCTACTGACTATGCTCACTGGCTTCAGAGTAACAGTGGTAAGCAACACTCAGTTGGCACTAATGGAGTTAGGAAGTGAGTAGGGGTAAAATACATATTAATCATTACATTATATAAACAAACGTAAAAACCGTGATTGGAACATGCTATTATGTGGTATTCTGTTACAGCTTTACAGGGGTACTAGATCTGGAAAGGAAGGGCAGAAATGTCTCCCAAGAGGAAGGAGGTTGAATTAGTGCTAACCAGAAGAGAAGGCAAGAAAAGCATTTGATTTGCATAGGGAAGTAATATTCCAAATAGAGGATCTGTCGTATACACACCTGATAATTCATCAACCCAGTTCTCTTCTGAGGAGACTGTTTACAGTCTTTTATTATTAAAAACAAGATTCAACAGATATTTCCATATATATATAATTCTAGGCACACACATTATAATTTTTATTTTTTATTTATTTTTATTTTATGTGTATGAATGTTTTGCTTGCAAGTATGTAAGTGTACCCACGTCATGCACGTGAAGGCCAGAAGAGGATGACAGATTCCCTGGAACTGGAGTTAAGGATGATTGTTAGCCACCACCTGTGTGCTGGGACTTGACCCAGGTCCTCTCAAGACCAGCACGTGCTCTTAACTGCTGAGCCATCTTTCCAGCCCCACATATATAATTTTGTAAGTATATCATTATAGTAATCAATTCTTTCTTTAAATTTTTTTTAACAATAATTTCTTGACTGTGTGTATGTGAGTATGTGCCACTGCATGTGTGTGGAGGTCAGAGGACTATTTGTAGGAGTTGATTCACTCCTACCACGCAGGCCCCTGAGGATCAAACTCAGGTTGCCTTACTGGCTAGGTTATCTTTCCAACTCAAGATAACTCAAGATAAGATTTTTTTCTTTTTAAAAAAATTATTTATTTTTATTGTAGTGTATGAGTGTTGTAACCATGTGTATGTAAGTGTACCATATGTGAGCAATGCCCTTGGAAGCCAGA
The DNA here is from genome assembly GCA_035773235.1 of Eospalax fontanierii. Lineage (NCBI taxonomy): Eukaryota > Metazoa > Chordata > Mammalia > Rodentia > Spalacidae > Eospalax > Eospalax fontanierii. The sequence continues at coordinate 50,753,955 of CM069542.1, read as the reverse complement.
AGGAGTCAGATCCCCTAGAAGTGGAGTTACAAGTAGTTGTGAGCCACCATGTGGGTGCTGAGAACTGAACCTGGGTCTTCTGCAAGAGCAGCCAGCGCTCTGAAATGCTGAGCAACTCTCTAGACACCCCCTCCCAAGAATTCTTTCCTAATACATATAAAGTTTTTAATAATTTCATTTCTATTTAGATTTGAATATAGATGTTACTAGATCAGTTTTTCCATACATTTCACCTTCCCTAACTCAAAGTCTTCTTCTTTTTAAATTTTCATTCAAACTTCTTCAAGGAGAACTGGCTCCATGCAGTAATCTTCTATCTCAAAAAGGAATTCTTGGAGCTGGTGAGACCTGAGTAAACAAGTCTGCTGCCAAGCCTGACATCTGAGTTTGATTCCCAGAACCCACAAAGTAGAGAGAACGACCCCACCTTCCATACTCCCCTACACGCGCGCACACACACACACACACACACACACACACACAATAAATAAATACATACATACATAAATAATTTCTTGGGGGGGGCCTTTTTTGAGACAGGGTCTCCCTGTAGCCCCAGATGTCCTGGAACTCATTATGTAGACCAGGCTGGCCTTGAACTCACAGAGATCTGCCTGCCTCTGCCTCCCGAGTGCCGGGACTAAAGGCCTGTGCCACCATGTCCAGCATTGAAATAAATATTTTTTTAAGAAAAAAGGAACTCACAAGCTCCATCAGCTCATGACCTTCCACGCAGAATCTGAAGCATAAATATGTATGGAAATTTTAAGATTTCTAATGGGAGCTATGCATTCTCCACCACACAACTGTTATAGAATAGTTGGGTGAATCACCTCAGCGAATGTTTACTGAAGGTTTTTGATCATGTTTCCATTGTCTTTCTAGAATTCTCTGTACCCTCAGACTAAAGTTAGGGCCTAGCTTTCAGATCAAACCTCTCACAGCCCCTCTGGTCACACAAGAGTTTAAATTCTTCTAAAGTCAACAAACTCATCTATAGTTAGAACAATGAAGGCAAATAGGGAGGAAGCACTTAGCTACACACACAACAAAATGCTACCAGATCAAGATCCCTTGCACACCAATATTGGAAACCAAACATGACATAATCCAGTAGAAAAACTAGTAACAAAAATGAATTGACATTCACAAAAGAGAAAAAACTGTCAATAAACACAAGAAAAATGTGTTCATTAATGATCATAAAAGCATAACTTAAAATTTTCAGGCTGGGGATAGAGCTCCATGGTAGAATGCTTGCCTAGCTTACACAATGTCCTAGGCTCTAACTCCAGCATTGCAAATACACACATACATAAATACACGGATTGTAACAAGTATAACAAGCAATACTTGTGTACATATGCAATTTCTAAACATCTAAAATATAAAAATAATCAAGAAAGTAATGCTATCCTAATTTCCTAATATTACATTGCTTTCTTTCAAAGCATAGCTCAACACCTGAATTATATTATTTCTTCTTTGTTGTCTCTACAAAATACAATCTAAGGTTATTAAGAACATGGGCTAAACAGTATTTGGCACATATCAGGCAAGTAACAAAGCCTGGTTGTTAACAGAATGTGCAAAGATTTATCTACAGAAATTTGCAAAATGGTAAAGGTTTTAAAAGCTAAAATTGAAAAAAAAAACAAACCCTAACATCCCACAGAACACAAGTGAATGACCAACATGGACAGCTCTGTGACCACAAGAAAATGGACTATAGAAAAAGGAAAACACACATGACTACCACATGACCTCATTTTTGTAAATAAGGAAAGTGAGAAGAAAAAAATGCATGCAAAGACAAAGACAGATAACACAGTGTATATAAGATCACATTATGTGACATATATGTCACAACATTAACAGTGGACTTTGAGATGGAAGAATAGCAGGTAACTATGTAACTATTTTTTTCTTATTTATGATTTCCTATATCTTTCAAACTTTATTTTTCTATAATGAACATAATTCTTATCTAGTGAGACAAAAAGAAATTCAAAATAAACTAAATCCCAATGAAGACTTCTTAGTTTCTAGTTCAATGAGGAAACATTTACCTTCTGCTTCATCATCGGAGATCAGTTCATCATCAGAACAGATGTTGAGAATGTTAACCAACATCTCTGTGACTGCATGACAAAATAATCCAAAATTCATGTAGTTAATAGGGGATATTCAAATATGTGTATGTAAATAAAACACATGCTAAATGAACACCAACAGAAACCATTTATCATCATATTATGAATAGTTATAAAGAGTAACATTTAATGGAGACCATCATGTTCAGAGAGAATTGAAGTAGATTACTTATTCCAGTAAAAGGCTAAATCCAAACAGTCTATTGCAGAATTACTTGATTTTATTAGACTGATGTCCAAAACTTTAGGTTCAGATATACACATGAGCAACTTCTTCCCATTCTGCAAAAAAGCCACAGTAGGCCTTTGTCCAAGAGGCTTGTCTTCTATTTGTAGAGCTTCCCTGGGTAGGTTACAAATGAAATCTAAGCACAACAAACCCTGTCTAACTCTCTAGCACTGAGGACAGGAAACATGGTATAGGGACCATGTTACTTTACATCTTCATCATGGGACAGCTGCTTTAAATTGATATTTAGGATAAGAAACCTACGATAGACTAGAACTAACATTTAAGAACCAATTAGTGCAATTTAAAAATCTTTGAGGTGGACTCAGTAGGTAAAGATGTTCCTATACAATCCTGGCAACCTGAGTTCAATTGTCAGAGCTCATATCACATACAGGTAAAAGGAAAGAACTGACTCCACAAAGTTGTCCTCTGACCTCCACAACATGTACCATAGTATGTGCACTTCATCCTCATCATTACAAATATACACAATGCATACACACGCTAATAATAATAATAATAATAATAACAACAATAATAATAAATTACAAAATCCTTGTAGAGAACAAACAAAATGAGCACACATTTCTGATAACTTTAGGAAAAGCGCTTCTGAACCACTGGGGGCTTTGTAGACTATAAAGGTGTATCGTGGTTGGTTGAGACAGCTGGGGTCCAGATGCACACTGCATTCTCTTACCTTTTTCTCCAACAAAGGGCAAAGACCACGTGAAAACATCCATAAAGTTTGGGAGCCAGTAGGGGTGTGGAGAGCAGTTAAACTGCCTGATATTCATGACATTGTTTTCATATTTCAACACTGCAGCTAAAAAGTAAAAAGCAAGAAAATTGAGCACAGAAGAACACGGTATATCAACTAGAGTATTTTTTCCAATGTGAGTCTATGACACAGAGCTGTAGATGGCTTACTTTCCATTTGCTAATTGGGGGCTAGGGTCAGAGCAGTTGGAAGACTTTAAAGAATTTCACATGGTTCATTTTCTTGGGAATTATCACAAAGAACAAAGACACCTGAGGAGCTCACACAATAAAAGTACAAAAGATGCTGAGCTCCAAAAGCAAAGGTTTGCTGCCCATTAACTATCTAATGATCCAACACAAAAAAAATTAACCCATAATTTCCTTTTATTGGCCAAATGGTTACAGTTATAGCTACCCTCTGAGGGCAAATATCAATCATCAAATGGACACAGCCTGTTTTGCTAGTCATTAGCCATGGCCAAAGTTTTTTATACACTCTTCAGGAATGTATAAATACAGTTATCAACTCACAGTGGGGATTAAAATGGTAAACTTGAAGTAATTTATAATTAATGTTTAATAGATTACAAAATCTCTCCTACAGTTAAAAATACCAGTGTCTTCCATTCACAGTACATTGCTGGTGCCTGTAAACAACACTAACACTTCAGACAGTTGCATGCCTACTTATGCCAAATGGGGTTTCTTTCACATTTTTAAAGCTCTAAATCCAGTCTTTTATTCTGCCTCACTATTGTTGCTGTGTGCACTATTCTTTCAATTATTCTTACCAAGGACATGAAATGGTATTCAGTAGTCTTCTAGGAATGACAGATGGAGGTCATATCAGATTCCCATTTCCTTGCAGGAAGACAGCCTAGCATTCCAAGCTTTAAGTGACCAAGTTTATAAAATGTATACTACAGATTATTTAAAAATACGTGAAAATAGGATTTCTAGTTATTAAAATCTAACCCTGGCTGACATGTACATCTCCATTATTTTCATGCTGTATTTATTTTATGTAGCTTAAGTGAATATATCAATGATTCAATTTTCACAGGAAGAGGTGAGTCTCAACAGTGGATGATTAAAAATGAGAACTTTAAAAAATGCTTTGGTAGCTAGGTGTGATGGTGCACACCTTTAATCCTGGCACTTAGGAGGCAGAGGCACACAGATCTCTGTGAGTTTGAGGTCACGCAGCAAGTTACAGGCCAGTGAGGGCTACATAATAAGACTCTGTCTCAAAAAACCAAAAGGCCAAACCAAACAAAAAACTGCTTTGGAGTATGTTCCCAGTCGGAGATGGGAATAAGACTCAGTTTGTCAGTGGAACCAAGAAACACCTTTGGTGCTAGTGAGCCTAAAGACTACTCCAAGGGGAGCTCACTGGTAGAGTGCTTGCATAGCATGCATGAGGGTTAGCACTACATAAATCAGGCATGGTACATGCCTGCTAATTCAAGCACTCTGGAGATGAAGGCAGGAGGATTAGAAGTTCAAGGTCATTGCCAGCTACATAGCAAGTTCATAGTCAGTCTGGGTTCTGCCTCAAGAAACAAAACCAACCAAACAAAATTTTTTAAACCCCAAAGTGACAACAGAAGGAAGTCAAGGGTGACAGAGTTCTTTCAACTTAAGAGGCACTTGTTTGGGAATAACCTACACTTGCTTAGGGGCAGCTTACTTATGAGTCCCACTGGGAACTGTTTCAGATGCCACATTTTTCTGCCTTTTTTCTAAAAATATGTTCAAGAAACAAGTCCAGCAAGATAGCTCAATGGGTAAGAGCACTTGCCACCGACACCTTGAGTGTCCGACCACTTGAGTTCAATCCCTAGAACTCACTTGGTGGAGGAGAGAACTGACTCCTGCAAGTTGTCTTCTGATCTCCAGGCATACGCCATGACATGCATGAATCCACATACATACACACACAAAAATAAATGTAAAAAAAAAATTTTTTTAGAACTAAAGCTACTTATTATGTCAAAGATGTCAGAAAACCTAGGTAGAATGGAGTATAGTTTTAAATGTTTACTGAAGGACAATCAGTACAGTTAGGAATAATGCATGTACCTATGATCCTGGGACTTGGGAGAGGGAGGAAGAAGCATCAGGAGTTCAAGGTCATCCTTAGCTATATAGCAAGTTTCCAGCCCTACACAAGACCCTAACTCAAAAAAAAAAACAAAAACAAAAACAACAGTAGTCAACAATAAAACCAGATTAGAGTAGGGCAAACAGTGAACTAGAGTTGGGCAGTTGTTTAGTGAGCGCTGATGGAAGTGCATGTTTTGGCTAAACACCTGGGAAGTCCACTGAGCATTCAGTAGACATTCTCAACAATGACATTAAAATGAAGGAGGGGGAGTCTTCATCACATATATGAGGTACAAGGCCACAGGTGTCCTTGAAGATGTTTAACAATTTAGTGCATGCACTTGATAAAAAAAGAAAACCAGAAAAAAGTTGCTAATATATTGGAAATATTAGGAAAAAGGAAAAGAAAATAGAACAAACTAAGGAGAAACTGAGCTCTGCGGGATAGCAAAGGGTCAGGAACAGTGACGGGAAGTGAGGCTTGAAGAGAACTTAGATGCTTTTAAAGAATGGCTGGTAAAGGCTGAAAGTGAAGCTCACTGCTAAACATTTGCCTGCCAAGAGGGAGGGAGGCTCTGGGTTCTGACCCCAGCACTGAGGGGAAAACAAGAACAAAAGAAAAGCCCTTGAAGGCCGCAGTGAAATGACATTCAAGCCAGATTTAAATGAGGTGTGCCATCCTAGAGGCTACTGCTAAATAGAGTATTAAGTATTTTATGGACCTCTTTGAAACTTCTCTTCCCAACTTTATATACAAGGTATGACTATAAAGTAATGAGACTTAAGACACACCAATCACAACCACAGGAGACCTTATATATCAGATGAGTGTGGTCCTCTGATGTCATCATACCAGCACAATGACAATAAAAAGTATTATAATGGTTTGCAGTTTTTAAAATGCTGTAGTATTCATTTCCATGATTTCAACTTATCTCAACAACTCGATGGGACAGATCTTTTGAAGACAAACTGGGAGCAAGAGAAGTAGCAACCTATTACATGGGACACTTAAATGTGGAGCGGGACTGGAACAGGAACTCAAGACTCCTAGCTCAGTGCGCAGTCAACACAGCCTGCTGCCTGGCCACATGATGAATCCAAAGATGCTGCCATTACTCAGAACACTTCTGGAACTCCTCTGGAACTACCTCCAGAGCCAGTGTACAAGCAACACGAGAAAAGTCAGTCTCATTACCTTATAATCATACCTTGTTCTGACCCCAAATGGTGTCATTGAACTCAATCACTCACCTTATTTATCAGTCTTGACTCCGAATGACTTTTGGCTGTCCAAAAATCAAATCCACCCTCAGAGGACGAAGATTTCCATCACTGAGGATAATCAAAAGAATGTGTCGCAGACTCTGAAGGCAATGCCAAAAGAGGAGTTCCAAAAACGTGTTTGCACAATGACTGCACTATTGGAATATGCATCTAGCCTGCCAAACCAACTACTCTGAAGGGACAATACTCATCTGGATATATTTGCTTCTGGTATGCTTATTTTTAAAAAGCCCAATTATTTTATAGTCATATTTTATAAATGACAAAATAATTTTAGAGACATGAAGTTTTACGTAGGATATAATTCCTGACAGAAAACTTGGGAGCTATGAATCACAAAAGTTTTAAATTTTAAAAAAGGTTTTGATAGGACAAACTCTCAGAAGCAGATCCTATGAAACAAAACACATGTACATATCCAATCTTCTTGATATGGGAAACTGTGGTTTAGAAAGATCATGTGATTTACCCAAGTCTTACTGTTAGTTTCTGGTATGGTTTAGGCTAAAATGAAGATTTTTTTTCCCCACTTTTTATACATTTTTTACTCTGTTCATACTGTTTCTTAAGAACAAAAACAGCTAAATAATGAATAAACAGTAAAACAATAAATGGACAGCCAGGTATAACCGTGGATCACTGCAATCCTAGCACTTGGGAGGCTGACTCAGAAAGATGGTAAAATTGAGGCCAATCTGGGTTATACAGAGAAACCCTGTTTCAAAATACCAAAAAGCAAAATAAAACACTACCAAATGTTATAAACAAATTCATCAAAGTCAGTAACTTAGGCCAACTGCTCTAAAATGACCCTGAAATTAATCTTCTTATGCTCTGACTCACAAGTGTAAAGCTACTACGATCACTTTACTCCTAGAAATTAATTCTTAGGGCATGGAGGCTCAAACAGTGACCTAAATTCTAAATTTATTGATCTTTGTTTCAATTAAGATCTCCTTTTGTGGCTAGGTATAGTGCTGCAGGACTTTAATGCCCGCACTCAGGAGAGAGAGGCAGGCAGATCTCTGTGAGTTTGAGGCCAGTCTAGTCTACATAGACAGTTCTAGGCCAGCTAGGGCTACAGGGAGCTTCTGTCCCTCAAAATAAAACAAACAGATCTTTTTGAGCTAGGTATGGTAATGCTTGCCTATAATCATAGCACTTGGGAAACTGATGCAGGAGAATCCCAAGTATAAGGGCAACCTGAACTTTAAAACAAATCCCATCTCCAAACAAAGAGAGAGAGAGAGAGAGAGAGAGAGAGAGAGAGAGAGAGAGAGAGAGACAGAGACAGAGAGACAGAGACAGAGACAGAGAGAGAAAGAAGCAGTTTTGGGGGTGGGACAGGGCATGATGTCAGAGACTGAAGCTATGGTTTTCCACATGCAAAACCACAGAACTATACGCCCCATCTAAGACCTTTTTATATGATTGAAATTTTATGTTTAAAATAGGTGCTTGGAGTGCAGCCCAGTAGTAGAGTATATACTTAGCAAGCTAAACACCCTGGGTTCAATCCCTAACACCAAAAAATAAAAGTAAATAAATACAATAATAAAAATAAAATACAAACACAAACTAGAGCTCATGTTCACTCACAAATTCAAACTCAAATACTGCTGGGCTTCTTTACCTTTATTGTTATAGACATCTAGGTAATTAGGGGCAGAGAAAATTGTGATAAGTGATGGAAAGCCGGTTGCCTGGCTCTTCCTGTACATTCGGTACCTGGAAGAGAGATGAGAGCCCATCTGTCTTGACAGTAAAAGAAAAGTCTCTGCAAACATAGTAGATAATTTTGATGTAACTTACCCAGCATCCTGGGCTTCATGGGCTCTGATTATTGATAATAAACTGTTGTTCTGCAAAAATTCACAAACTGCAGGATAGCTGAAAAAGAAAAGGAGAAAACTGAAGTCCAGAATTACAGCACTTACACTGGAATAGGAGGAAAGGGAAAAGCTAATGTTTTAAGACTACAGATAATGCACACCACAGAAATTTTATTAAAAGTTATGAAATCAGTGGGTTTTTCTGTCTCATTAATATATATATCAAACATGAAGATAACAGACACCCTACAAAAGAAAGAACTTCCCCATCTTTTAATGTCTTTGTCTTAACTCATAACACTAATGATACAGTATCAAAACTTTTCTCGCTATCTTGCTATAAAAAAGTATCACAGTAGCATGTGTGTGTATAAGTAGGTGCTACAAACTAAGAATATGATTTTCCTCAATCATCAAACCTTAAGAAAAGTAAAAGAATCTAGCTTTATATTTACTATCACTATCAATATGATATTATGCAAGAATACTTCGGGAAGAGATGTAAATACTAAGGACTGCATATTCTGATGATATCTGCATATATCACCTTATGAATGATAAATAGAAGGAGCTGGAGAATATATCATTATTTAGATGTTAATGAAATTTTGTTGTTGTTTGTTTGAAACAGGAACTCACCACAAAGCCCACGTCGGCCTCAAACTCACAGAGATCTGCCTCTCTCTACCTCCTGAGTGCTGGGACTACAGGTATGTGCCACTGTGATGCTTCTTGGGCTGGAGATATAGCTCAGCTGGCAGAGTGCTTGCCTGGCACACACAAAGCCCTGGGTTCAACCCCCAGCCCCACATAAACCAGGGATAGCTGTGCACGCACGTAAGCCCAAAACTTGGGAAGAGAGGCAAGAGAACCACAAGTTTACAGTGAAGACCAGCCTAGGATGCATGAGACCCTGGGAGGGAGAAGGAGGGGGGAAGAATTCTGTTTCTCATTATACTTTTCAGACAGACTGCATATGGTATTATTAAGGTTACAGGATGGGAAGTTCCCAGCTCTTGTCTCCTTCAGAATGAGGTAGGAGGTTGTGAAATCTTAGTAAAGCAAAGACTAAGGAGGGCCACTTTGAAAAGGAGCCCCCTCCCATCCTTTGTCAAGCTGCAGACCCAGAAGCAGCCTAGGTTCCACAAAGTTATTTTTGGGCCTCTGCATGTATGCTGTGGTACATGTACACACACACTAAAAAGTAAAAATGGGGAGCTGGAAAGATAGCTCAAAGGTTAAGAGCACTGGCTGCTCTTGCAGAGGACCCAGGTTTAATTCTTAGCACTCATATGGCAGCTAACAACTGTCTGTAACTCCAGTTCCAGGGAAACCTGATGCCTTCTTCTGGCCTCAACAAGCATTGCATGACATGGGTGTACTTACATAGATGCAGGCAATACACTCATACACACAAAATAAAAGTAAAAAAATGTGGGGGCTGGAGAGATGGCTCAGAGGTTAAGAGCACTGACTGCTCTTGCAGAGGACCTGGGTTCAATTCCCAGCATCCACATGGTGGCTAACAAACGATTGCAATGCCAGATCCAAGGGATCTGAGGCCTTCTTTGGACCTTCACAGGCATTGCACTTACACACATACAGGCAAAAAAATTTTAAATAAATTTTTAAATAAATTTACAGTTTAAAAATTTTTTAAATAAATTTAAAAAGTAAAAATTAACATATATATAGACAATAATACTGTAATATCATCACTGTGCTACACAAATCACTTGTGTGTGCAAGCACATGGGTACAACAGGAGGCAATTTGGGGTGTCATTCCTCAGGTACTATCCACCTTGATTTTTGAGACAGTCTCTCACTGGCCTGGAATTTGCTGATTAGGATAGGTTTGCTGACCAGCAAGACTCAGGGATCAGCCTGGCTCCTTTGGGAATTCAAACATGTACCACCATGCCCTGCTTTTTCTGTTTTTATATAGGTTCTGGGTTTCAAACTCATGCCCTGATGCTTGCAAGTCAAGCACTTTACTGACTGAGCTATCTCCTTGGCCTACAAATCATACTCAAACTAGTCGATTCTTTATTTATGAAAGCAGTAAGAATAACCATAACCACAAAAATTTATAAATAGAAACACTATGTAAAGTAAAATCTGAAATAACGTGTACATAGTGGGGAATAATATGAAAGTATCTCCATAACTGAAGTCAAGTTCTTAGCTTAAGACAGATTGTTGCAAAGATGTCTGATGTGAAACCCATAGTAAAAAAAAAAACAAAATACAGTAGATAAACAGAAATAAAAAGAACTAAAATATATCACTGCCAAAAAAAGCCACCAGATCACACAGAAATAGTGGACTAGGAGAACCATAGAACAGAAAACAAACAATATGACAAGACGTCCTTAGATGACTTCCCCAATGGAAACAGAGTGCCTGGGTAAAACAACAACATCTAATTTGTTTGTCTTGTCTATAAGAGACTCATGACTCATTCTAGACTTAAAGAGGTACATAAGCCCAAAGGGTGCAGAAAGGTGCTCATGCAAGTAAAAATCAAAGGAGAACTGGAGGTATCAAGATGGCTTAGTCAGTAAAGGCACCTGTGATGCAAATCTGGCAACTGGTTTGATTCCCAGAACACAGGTAAAGGTGGAAGGAGAGAACTGACTCCCAAAGTGGTCCCCTGACCTCCAGACATGCCCTGTGGCACATACACCCACACAACCACCATGCACACAGACAATAATAATGAAATTTAATTTTGTTTGTTTGTTTTTTGAGGCAGGGTCTCCCTATGGAGCCCTGGTTGGCCTGGAACTCACTATGTAGACCAGATTGGGCTTAAAGTCACAGAGATTTGTATGTCTCTGCCTCCTGAGTACTAGGAATAAAGGCAGGCACCACCATACTCAGCTTAAAAATATTTTGAAAAAATAAGAGAGGACTGGAAATAGAGCTTGATGGTAGAGTGCTTGTCTAGCACGAAGGAGCCCTCAGCTTCAATGCCTAGCACGCGCATGCGTGTATCATAAAAAAAGAAAGAAAAGAACAGGAATGGTTATATTTTTATCAGATAAGAGAGAAATCCTACAATCTGTGGAAAAATGGACATGGGACATACACAGACATTTGCATAAAAACATAAGTGAGCAGAGGGCATATGAAAAATGTCTAGTATTACTATCACTAATCAGGAGAACACAGATCAAAACCATGATGACAAGCCACCACATACTCCTAAGCATCAGCACTGGTAAAAAGACAAAAAGTCTTGGCAAAGGAGCTTTTGTTTCCACCTCAGAGGAGTGATCCTCCAGATGAGCATACAGTTTGTTTTCTTTCTTTTTCATTATCTGGACACAGCATGATTTCGCTACTGTCTTCCATTGAACACTGAGATTATTTTCAACCTTTTATCATAAATAATTACACAGGAAGGAAAAAAACTTTATATATACTTTATATGCTTACAGGTAGAACCAATTCTCACTATTTGAAGCAACAACTACTTGATAATGTTGCTTTGAAAAGTGAATTCATGAATAAAGTCCTAAGACATTATTCCTAGGGTCTATTTAGTGCTCGGTTCCTAAAAGCCTTTGGTCATTAACATTTTCATCAACCAGTTAATCCATAGCTCTGTTTCAGATGGATTTCTCTATAAGGACATGGTCATCAAATATACTACTGATTTGTTAACACTGAACTCACAGCCAATAAGACCAGAACTCATGGCTGACAAAAATTACCCAGCACATGTACTTCCTCTGCAAGTTACACCGCAGCCCCCTGGGCACCATTTCAGCACAGTCTGAGTGCTATTTAACAGTGAAATAGATGACTGACAAAAAGGGGAAAAGTATCGTTAACAAGAGTGTAAGAACAATGTTACACTAAATAGATCACAGAAAAAACACCAATTGCTCACTCTGTGAGAGCTAACAAAGGAAGCTTGAGGATTACCTAGCTATGGGGTGACTCAAGTTTTTTGTTCTTCTGTATAACACAGGTCCATGACATTTGTAAAAGCTCTACAAGGACTGAATTGGGGTTACAAGTAAATCTCTCTCTTTTTTTTTTTTTTTGGTCTTTTTGAGAGAGAGTCTCCCTGTAGCCCCAGCTGGCCTGGAATTCACTATATAGACCAGGCTAGCCTTGAACTCACAGAGAACCACCTGCCTCTGTCTCCCAAGTAAATCTTAGTAGTGTATGGGGATTCACTATCTCCAAGATGAAGTTTTAGAAAAAAGATTTTGGGGTCAAAGGTCATGTTTATTGACAAGTAAGAGATATTGCCAAGTTAACCATAAAAACTGTATCAATTGACATTCAGCTAACAATAATTATAATATTATATACTTAAAAAAATTTTTATTTTACGTATATGAGGGTATTGCCTGCATGTGTTTTAAGTGCACCTTCATCATGCAATGCCTATAGAGGTCAATCTGGAGTTACAGATGGTTGTTAGTCACCATGTAGGTGTTGGGAATTGAACTTGAGTCCTCTGCAAGAGCAGCCAGTGCTCTTAACTGCTGAGCTAACTCTCCAGCATCCCTACCCACCCCCCTTTTTGAGACAGGGTCTCCCTACAGCCACAGTTGGTCTGGAACTCACTGTGTAGACCAGACTGGCCTTGAACTCACAGAGATCTGCCTGCCTCTGCCTCCCGAGTGCTGGGATTAAAGGCGTGCATCACCACACCTGGCCTATGTGGTATTCTTTGAGCAATGTAAAAAGAAGGAGAAAATGAGGCTGGAGAGATGGTTCAGCAGTTAAGAGCACTGTCTGCTCTTATAGAGGATCCAGGTTTGATTTCCAGCATGCACATGGCAGCTAACAACAATCTGTAACTCCAGTTCCAGAGGATCCTCTTCTGACCGTCTTCTTGGGCACTACATGACACGGGCACTTACACACATGCAGGGAATACTCACACACATTAAAAATAAATCAATTTAATTTAATAAAGGAAGGAAAAGATAAATGGTTTCATTATATAAGTTCCTAAAGTGAGTAGAGGAAAGGAATGCAAAGAGATTATTTTTAAAAATATTAAAACTAATAGCAAAATTTAGACTTCTTGTGTATATGTGTGTTTCACTTAGTGAATTCATTATGTTCACCAATTAACAGTTTTTAGGGGACTGAATATGTGTACCATTGTCATGATAAAATACTGGAGTTAAAAACTGTTTATGTTTCAAGCTTCCCTATACTATCTACTTTTGTGAGTGGCAAATCACACTGAAAGCTTATACGTGAGCTTTGGGACAACAGCCAACTTTCAGTCAATGCTCTGGGCTTAGATCTCAATGTCTTGTTCTTTTTATAGCTTTGACTATACCAGCAGTTGCAAAAGCTGGAGAGGTTTTCAAAACATAATAGGATTCCCCTGTCTCAGGGCCTACTGAATCAGAATCTCTAAGGAAGATTCAAGTTAGCTAATATTTTTTGAGACAGGGTCTCACTGTGTAGCTTGGGCTGGCCTGGCATTTTATATGTAGACCAGGTTGGCCTTGAACTCACAGAAATTCATCTGCCTCTGCCTAATGAGTGCTAGGATTAAAGATGCACATTCCACCACACCTAGCTCCTCATTTAAGTTTTTAATAAAAGTATATAGATAAGAGGGTGAAGAAACAGCTCAGTTGTTAAGAGTATTTGCTACTCATGCAGAGAACCCAGGTTCAGTTCCCAGCATGCATATGGCATCCTATAACCATCTGCAACTTCTGTTCCTGGGAATCTGATACCTTCTTCTGGCCTTCATGGGCACTAGGCATGCATATGGTATATATACATATATTCAGGCAAACATACACATAAAAATAAATAAATCCTTTTTAAAAAAAATATACAGATGATGTTTAGGAACAAATAATCTAGATCATTTAGAGCTAAACAACAATGTCTAACTATTTAAAGATGTACGGTCATATTTAGTGCATCACACTTCCTATGATATAATGTCTCAGAAAATACTAAACAGAGCCTTTTGCTATTAAGGATTTAAAAACATGTTTGCTTATCATGTGTGAGTTCCTGGGTTCAATCTCTAGCAATAAAAAAAGAAGAAAAGGAGATTCGAGAAAAGGAAGGGAAAAAGAAAGAGAAAAAGAAGAGAGGAGGGAAAGAATAAACAGAAATCTATATACTGCATGTCTGAGATCTAAACCACTCAAAATAATCTCATAAAATGGATCACAGGAGGGTTGGAGAGATGGCTCAGTGGTTAAGAGTGCTTACTCTTCTTGCAGAGGACCAAGGTTTGGCTCCTAGCACCCACATGGTGGCTCATAACCACCAGCTCCAGGGGATCCAACCTTTCTCCTGTCTAGTCTCTGAGGGCCCCAACAGTTACCCACACATATCTCCCATATGTATAATTAAAAATAATAAAAATAATCCTTAAGTAAATAAAATAGAGTGCTGGATGTGGTGGCACATGTCTTTAATCCCAGCACTTGGAAGGCAGAGGTACGTGGATCTCTGTGAAATCAAGGCCAGTCTGGTTCCTATACCAAGTTCCAGGTCAGCTGGGGCTATAGGAGGAGATCCTCTCAAACAACAACAACAACAATCACCACCATCACCACCACCACAACCACCACCCACCCCCCAAAAAAAACAAAATAAAATAAAATGGATCACAGTTTTTTTTCATAATTTTATACTCTGAGGATCAGCTTACCTGAAAAAGTAAGAGCACCCTCGGACGGTGTTGTGGGTATAGTGCTCCAAGGTCTTCTCACTACCATAGTCCTCTGAGGGATCCGACCAAAGCAGGTCACACACTGGCCCAAAAGCAGGAGGCTCGGTAAATCTATCTAACTAGAAGACACAAAACCAAAGAGAAAACAATTAGGAAAGCAAAAGGTCTCAGAAGCAGGCAGGCCAAACCCCCTCCTACCCATGGGAAGGCATTAAGAGAGGGGGCTGAGAATCTCAAATAATGTTCCTATAAGAAAATTAATATTAGAAAATTCAGATACACAATTTTATTATTTTTTGGCAATAAATGTTTATAAATAGCCTATCCCTGTCATCTAACCAGACTGTAGACAAGGACCTCCTTATAAGCTAATCTTTTTATTGAGACAAGGTCTCACTATGTAGAGCAGGCTAGCCTCCAACTCACACAGAGCCACCTGTCTCTGCCTCCCAGGTGCTAGGGTTAAAGGTGTGCACCACCAGGCCCGAATCATAAGCCAGTCTTCATCCAGCACTCATTCAACTTGAATGTGAAATCAGTCACCATAAAGTACTTTAGAAAGACTGCCTGGAGTTCATTTGAGTTGTCAGTTGGAAGCAAGCAGTGTTACAGCACAGCAAGAACGCTTTGCAATGGTTCTGTCTATTGCTTACTTCATTCCAACGGAGACTTTATTTTGTAAAGAGTTTTTATCCCTTCCATTCCATCCAGTGAAGTATTTTAATATAGGTTATTCACTTACATTTTAGTCACTGCTGCTTCAGTTAAAAACATAAAAATCCAAAGAATAAAAATAATTAGATTATGTTCAAACTAGAATAGCTGAGTGTCAAAAAGAAGACTTCTGCTGAGCAAAAGGGAAGCTCTTTATTAATACAATTGATGTGGAATTGTTAAATCCAGAAATTGCTATTTAATAGAGAGATGGCACATATTTAAAAGACAGCAGAAAAGCCAACACACAGCTATACCCTCTCACCCTACAGAGACTGCTGTGAGCTCAGAGAAAACAGCTCTATGAGCAGAAAAATTTGAGTTTGTGTCTATCTGAGAGAACAGGAAGGGGTAGTATGCTAGTGAAGCACCAGAGGCGAGCAAGCCCGGTCCTCTTCGAAAAGCATGAAGACATGCTCTTGGGAATAATGCCACATAAGGCAAATGGACAGTACTAGATCTTTTAAAATGCTAAAGTGAATGGCTTCAGAGCTGCAGAGTCCTCAGAGAATCCACTCCAACTTCCTCACTTTACCAAGGAAATGTAACAAAACATTAAGGGATTTGGCCAAGGTTCCACAATTAATGGAAGGACTGGGATTGAAACCAGGGTTTCTTTCCCTGAACACTGAAGCATAATTTAAAATTTCAAAGCTGAGCATGGTGGCTTATGAGGCAGGAGGATTTTCTTGAGTGCAAGGCAAGCCGGGCTTCACAGAGAAACTCTGTTTCAAAAACACAAACAAATTAAAATTAGTTTCAGAGTCTAACTGTAAGAGCAATATGCTTTTACCCAGTAAGATTTAACTTTTAAAAAGAGAGAAATTAGAAATGTATGATTTTCAAAGTGTTAATGGCAGCTATCCTACAAAGACAAGATCATGGATAATTTCTGTTTATTACTTTGGTTCTATTTTTTTTCAGTCTCAGTTAAAGATATATTAATTGGCTACAATAGAAAACCAAAAAATTTAAAATACGCTATATGAAAATGACAAAAACTTACTTACTTTCCTAATGTCATCTAAACAAGTAATTTCAGGTGACATTCCTCCGTGTACACAGAGAAACTGCTGGTTTAGGAGAGCAGCCAGAGGAAGACAGTCAAATGTATTCATACATGCTTCATATACAAGCTCAGAATATTTGATCCGACCTGCCAAAAAAGGAAAATCAAAGGATGAAAAACGGTCATACATGAAAAAAAAAAAAAAAAGCTAGATGAGTAAGATGCTGTGGCAAAAGCCATTAATTTCAGGCAAATTTGAAGAGCATAATCATCTTTGAAAAGTTGTAGATAAGAGCTAACAAACCTCCTTCCCTTTCTAAAGGCAAATGTGACCTTGGATTAACTTTTGAGCTTTGTTGCCCTGGAAACCTGATAAAGCGGCTGCCTGTCAGCTGTCTTATTAGGCAACATCATAGTACCTGGCAAGGTTATGGCTTAGTGTTCCTTTAAGGGTGGTGACTCATCCCTGAAGTTCTGACAGGGAAGCATTCACGAGGGATGCAGGAGCCTCCTAAGGCAGAGTGGCTCCCTGATGTACCCCAAGTGGAACTGTTCCACAATATGAATTAGTGTTTCAGTATCAGTAACCTTTTGCTCATTATTTTTAAGATGTGTAAGTAGGCTGGAGAGCTGGCTTTAGCAGTTAAGAGTATTGGCTGATCTTGCAGAGGAACCAGGTTTAGCACCCACAGAGAAGCTTAACAACTGTTCAGAACTTCGGCTCCAGGGGATCCAACACCATTTTCTGGTTTCCATGGGTACTGCACACACAGGTGCACATACATACATGCAGGCATGACATTCATACACATAAAACAAAAATAAGTAAATAAATAAATAAGAGATGAACACTGGTCCCTTCTTAGTCTTTGACCTCTGTGTCACTATGAGAGCTCTCCTTTGCATACGTTCCCAACATGAAGTTCTTATCAGTATGGAGTCAATGCTGGTGTCACGCCCTTGAACCATGAGAAGTATGAGTTAAACAAATCTCTTTTCTATATAAAATACTCAGCCTTAGGTATTTTGACATAGGAACAGAAAACAGATTTACACTTGACCTTGGGTTTCAAACTCAAGCTGTGCTTTAGAGTGTGGTAAAGAAGACCAAACATGGTACATGCAGGCAGGCCTATGAGTCCTCTTCTAAGACTGTAAGGCTGGGACAGCCTACAGGAGAACAAAGCTATAGCCAGTGAGTAAAGATTATCTAGGTAGTAGTGATTTGTATTTATTTTCTTTCTATAATCTCTGAGCTTCTAGAAAAATGTGTTTCAGTTTCAGAGGGTTGGTCTTGGCTTTGGGGAATAAAGTGAAGGCTAGTGAATCTGAATTTTAACCAGAGTGTGACACCTAAACAAAAGGAATGATTAGAGACATCTAAGTATAAACCAAGAGACCAACCATGTGCAGTTAGAAAGCCTTCCATATGTGAATCCATGGTTTTTCTCTTCTGGGCCAATAATGAGCCATCTTGGTTTGGTTTTTTTGGGAGTCTATGGGTTCTTTTCAACCCTTCAGAATGTTTTACACTACTGTGATAGCAATTAGGGGCATCTATTTTATTGCACATACTACTTTAATATGAGCTCAGACTCAGCAAAGACCATATCTTATGCATTCCTGTGTCTTACAGTTATTACCTTATCTGGCTATTTCAAAACTAGAACCAGCATGAGGCATAAAGTCTGTTGAAAATATAAAGTGAACAAAAATCCTTTAATTTGTGGCCAGTGCTGGACATTTTCTTCTAAAAACTCTCAAAGCCTGAGCTCCTTCTGCTGCCACTGTCAACAGGAATTTCTCTGTTAGAGTCCTAAGTTTGAATGCAGGAAAGGATTTAAGTTACGACTTCATGCTCCATAACATCATCTAATATTGGTAATATGCCTTGCAACCCTAACAAGGTCTCAAAAGAAGTCCTTAGTTTACTTCCAAAAGGGTGGCAAATCTGGACAGATACAGCAAGTATAATGTATTAAGCTATTCTGTACACTAAAACAGAAGGCTAGAAACCAAATCAGGCAAAAAGAAATTCATGGTATGTGAGTAAAATGCATTGCTACCTGTTACTTGCTTTCCCCTGAGGGGTTAGATTGATAACAGTATCAATAATCTTAATTATGCATTTTTCTGATTTTCTCTAATGAATACATCATTTTTGGAGACAGGATCTCCCTGTAGCCCCAACTGGCCTGGAACTTGTTCTGTAGACCAGGCTAGCCTGGAACTCACAGAGATCTGCCAGTCTCCCAAATGATGGGATTAACGGTGTACTCCATCATGCCCAGCAGTACATATCTTTGTATAATAATATTATATTACCAATGTTCCTGGAACTTCTGGACATATCCCAATGTGCCCATAAGTGAGCTAGCGATGTGTTTGCTCCAGCTTGGTAGATAAGAAGATGGCCTATGACCTAACTCCCTCAGTTTACACCTCAGATCTGCCAGTTTATTAGCTTGGAACCCTCAGCAATGTCTTCATTCCATGTGCTGTGGTTTCAACTATAAAAGGAAGAGGATGATATCTACCTACAAGTCAGAATGCTATGAGGGCTAAAGGGACCTATCTGTAAATGCAAAATGTATCATGTCTGGCACATAGTAGGTACTATGTGAGTGTTAACCCGAACAGAATCCCTATGGGGTGGGTACTATGACAATTTAAAAGCTGAAGAAACTGGGCTAATGCACAGAATTGCAAGCTAATAATGTCAGGACTTAAACATGTTCATGTGTCTTTTGGGGGGATTTATTTAATTTTTTGTTTTTTTTTGTGACAGGGTCTCTCTGCAGCCCCAGCTGGCCTGATACTTGCTATGTAGACCAGGCTGGCCTCTAACTTGCAGAGATCTTCCTGCCTCTGCTTCTGCCTCTGGAGTGTTGGAACAAAAAAAAAAATGTACACTATCATCCCTGGCTTATGTTTCTTTTAAAAATATTATTTATTATATTTTTTATGAGTATGAGTGTTTTGCCTATGCACAAAGCCCACACAGGCTAGAAGACAGTGTCAGATTCCCTGGAAGTAGAGTTACAGACTGTTGTTGGCTGCCATGTGTGTGCTTGGAGCTGAACCTGGGTTCTCTGAAAGAGTAGCCAGTGCTCATAACTGAAGAGTCATCTCTGGTCCCTGTATCCATGTTCTTAATGCTCTCCCAAGATCCTCTTACTCATAGCATTGAGATGTGAACCCAGGGCTGAGAGGATGCTAGGAAAGCACTCTAGCATAATGCTACATCCTCAGCCCTTAGATTTTCAACTTGGGTCTTGCTATGAAGCTCAGGTTGGCCTCAAACTAGCAGCTCCAGAGTGTTGGGATTGCAAGTATGTGCCATATCCCTAGCTCAAACCATTATTTTTAAATTAACAATTAAATAAAATCTAAATACCCAAATATATTATTCCCAAAGTTTAAACTAGTTGATTTTCTGAGCTTCATATTCATGAAAAAATTAAGATCTACATTATAAAGCAAAACTTCTCTAAAGTACAGGGACCTAATTACAGCCACAGGATCTGGTTGTTTTGTTTCAGTCTTTTTGAGATAGGGTCTCCCTGTAGCTCCCACTGGTCTAGAACTTGAAATATAGACCAGGCTGACCTTGAGTCAAAGAGAGTGCTGGGCCACCATACCCGACAGGATTTGAGAGTTTTAACCAATACCAATAATGTGGCATGACAAAAGTTTTGTTTTATTATATTTTTGGCTTAAAAGATGTTCTCATATGGCCCAATCTGGCCTCAAACTTACTATGTAGCTGAGGACGACTTTCAATAGTTGATCATCCTGCTTCCATCTCCTAAGTGCTAGGAATGCAGGCATGCATCACTATGTGTAGCAACAAAACAACATTTTAATATAATTCCAAGAAAACAATTTTGAGAGCCAGCACTATTTGTAAGGCCCAACCTGCCAGGCATGGTAGTCTTCAAGCTTGCCTGAGGCAAAATCTCTTTGCTTGCTGCTGTACTGTGTACTCATGGCTAGCTGGTCTATGAGCTTCTGGAGGTTTCTCCTGTCTCTGCCTCTCATCTCACTGGAGTGCTGGGATTACAGACAAGCAATCTGGCTTTTCACATGAGTTCTGAACTCAGGTCATCAGGCTTGCAAGGGCTTTTACTCATGGTATCGCCCTGGCCCTAAAAAGTTCCCAAAGATGGCCCATGCCTATACATGCAGATACATTGTTATTTTCTCCACAAACATAGTAGATGCGGATTCTTCTCAGCTTGCTTTTTCTACCTATATTTTGGAGATCAAGCCATATTTTCATATGAAGATCGAAGGAGTCAAGAATATGCCACTTTGGCACACTGACTATTTGAGCTGAAAGCATTTGAAAAACAGCAGGTTCAAAAAGATCATTCTGGACTCAGGTGTGGTGGGTGGCCCATGACTATAATAATCCTGACACTGGAGTTGGAGGCAGGAGGGTCAGGAGTTCTAGGACTTGCTCAGCTACATAGCAAGTGTGACTCTATCCTGAGCTATATGAGAACCTGACTCAAAAAAACAAAAACAAAAACACAATACCTAAACAAACAAAAAAACCCTCCCTTCACCTTCATGTAGCTTTTTAAAAGCAAGAGATGAAATTCTCTTAAAAAATTAAATCTCTCCAGCATAAATAAAAATGACTACAAAGCCAGGGCTGGTGACACAGGTTTATAATCCTGCCTATTTAGGAAATGAAAAGGTAAACCAAAACTTCAAGGCCCACCTAGGCTACAGAATTAACTCAAGGCCAGTCTGGATAACTTAGTGAGGCCCTGACTCAAAGTAAAATATAAAAAAAGATTCTCTCTCTCCAGAAAAATGGAATAGAAAAGCCTGCCCACACGCCTTCAAAACACTGCCATGGTTGTGGCTGCACACTGTGGAACTGAGTATTGTGTAGCAGTAATTATAAGGTTCTGATTCTAAAAGTCACAATGGCCCTGTAAGAGAGAGATCAGGTTATCAGTGAACACCCATGCCAAGCACATATGTGTTCTTCCGTATATAAGAACAAAATTTTATATTTGTACTTGAATGTATATGCTAGATCCAAAGTTTATTTACATTTCATACTCATTAGAACAAAGCAGGAGCAGTACACTGGTTCATAGGAGATCTAAGTGACTGGGTTAAAACTAGTTAGAAGCACATTGAGAGAAAAAAAGAAATCAGATAAAAAATTCTGGGCAAAATAAGATGCTTAAGATGTTCCTGAACCTATTGTTCTAGCTTCTGAAAATAGCTCCAACCAATTATGCCTGTCAACAAAAGAACTATGAGTTCATTCTCCAGTAGTAAAAATGCACAAAAGAACAAACAAACAAAACCTGCTTTAAAAAAGGGGGGTGCGGTGGGGAAAAATTAGATTAAATATCACTTAAAAACCAAATCAAACCAACAAAAACCCTGAATATAAGTCGCATGAATTGATGTGTACATCCTGGGCAACAGAGACAGGCAGATGCCTGAGTTTGAGACCAGCCTGGTCTATATAGGTACTTCAAGATCAGCAAGGGAAACACAATAAGACTGTTTTAAAACAAATGCCCTTTAAATACCTAGTTTCCAACTAAGCCATTTTAAAATTAGCAGTTAAAAAATGATAAAAGTATTACCTAATAGTAGTCAAAACCCAATTCAAACAGGAAGTAAAAGTCAAAGTATAAATCCTTCTGACCCAGTTCCCCAGAGTTAATCACTATTAATGTCTTCTGTATATGGATGCACAGTCAGCAGATGGTTTATCTCAGCTGACAACACATCTGAGCATCTCTTAGTATAGTACGTATAGATTCCTTCATCTTTACATAGCTGCCTAATTTTTTTATTTTCTTTTTGATTTTTTGATACAGGGTCTCTCTGAAGCCCCAGTAGGCCTGGAGTCTACTATGTAGACTAGGTTGGCCTCGAACTCACAGAGATCCACCTGTCTCTGCCTCCTGAGTACTGGGATTAAAGTCCTGCACCACCATGCCTAACTAATAGTACACTTTAAAAAAAATGTATTCTTGGGGCTCAGTGAGTAAAGCACTTGCTGAGCAAGCCTGATAATCTGAGTTCAATCTGTGGAATCCACATAAAGACAGAAGATAATCAATTCCACAAAATTATCCTGATTTCCACTTGTACCCCCATTTATCTCTATTTCTCTCTGTCTCTTGCACACTCACACACAATAACACATTTTAATGTATTCTCATTTATTTGACCCCATATTGACATTTAGTTTATCTCTAGCTGTTTTTATAATTAACACTTCAATGAACATCTTTAAGAAGCAAATATTCTATTATTGTTGTCCATAGATCCGTGTAGTGGGTGTAACATGGTTTCTTAGACTTTGTATAATGTCAGGATTATGCTTCACTATGTGGCGAATGGGAGATTATTCTGGATGGGCCTGGCCTATTCACATGACCCTTTTAAGAGCAGAGGTTTCCTGCAGCTCGCTGATCACAGAAGTCAGAGACACATTTAGGCTGGGCCAGAAGAAATCCAACAACTACCCTGGGAAGTACCTATTGGAACTACACTGTCAAGATTTGTAAGCAGTCCCTAAGAGCTTCAAGTAGCCACTAATTGGGAGTTAGAAGGAAAATAAGGACTTTAATCCACAGTTGCAAAGATTCCAAACAACTAGTAACCTCAGAAAAAGACTCAAAGGTCCATATGGGAATGCAGCACTCTCAAAACACTGATTTCAGCTCAGAGAAACCTAAGCAGAGAATGAAGCCACAACTTAGCCTGGACTTCTGCAAATGTTGACGTGGTGAATGTGTGAACTCACTAAATGCTTGGTACTTTCTTCAGCAGCATCACACTTTCTGAATGATACATTCTGACAAGTCAAAATGCTGGGTCAAGGGAATGTATACTTGTAGTCTTTACAGATATGGGGAAATTGCTCTCCAACTACTTTACAACAATTTAAGTACCTATTTATCAAACGTAAGTCTAATTAAAAAAAAAAACTTTCTGCTGATTATCTGATGATGTGCTTATCTCAGTAAGTTCCTAATGGCTGGAATGATCTGAATTTCCTTTACTTGCAACTGACTTTTCTGTTTGAGCAAATTTTTCTTTTGTTGTTGCTCTTTGAGACAGGGTCATGTAGCCAAGGCTAGCCTTGCATTCTGAATCCTCTTGCCCCACCTCCCAAGTTCTGGGAATACAAGCATTCATGCCACCAAGCCTGATTTAAATTTCTTTCTTTCTTTCTTCCTTTCTTTTTTAACCAAGCCTGACTTAAAGTTTATTTTAATAAGATTGACTTTGGGCTGGAGAGATGGCTTACCACTGGCTGCCCTTGTAAAGGACCTGAGTTCAGTTCCCAGCACCCACATGAGAGCTTACAATCATCCTTAAACCCAGTTCCAGGGAACTCCAACATACTCTTCTGACCTCTTCAGGCATTGTACAACATGGGTATACTTACATGCAGGCAATACACTCAGATACTAAATAAATAAATAAAATCTTTTAAAAACCAGCAACGACTCTGCCTTCAGGCCCTGCTGAAGGAAGGTTGCCACTATAACCCCATGTCAATGTGAGAAGCTACCGGCAAGAATCAATCTGAGCTTGGGAGTCACTGTGAAACAGAGGCACCTGTCAATAAGGGGTGTATGGGTGCTGAACAAACGGAGTCTCCGAAAAACAATTTATGAGTATTTAAATTTTCTTTTCTTTTTTTTTTGATACAGGGTCTGTAGCCCAAGCAGGTCTGAAACTTGTCGTGATCCTCCTGCCTCAGCCTCCCAAGTAATGGAAGCTACCATGCCTGGCTTAATTTCTTTTTAAAGGCAGGGTCTTAACTGACTGATCACGGTAGCACATGAACTGAGAGAAAGGTTCTGGAGAAGATACTTACATTCCTGCTTGAAGGTGAAATACTCTGTAAGATGTCTGCATTCATGATTTCCTCGAAGCAGAAACAACGTTTTGGGGTGATTAATCTTTAAACTCCATAAATACAGCACACACTACGAGACACAATTTAAGGATAAAATTTTCTTTATGACCATCATAACACATGAAGACAGTTTATCTAAATGCAAATGGTATATCTCATTGTTATTCTCACGTTCAGAAATGAAATCCTCCAGGTTTTGAATGTTATCCTTGAATTTGGCAAAGTAGAAACGAACCTTCAGAGAAATCTCTCCTAAACATCTCCATATCTAGAACTCTGGCAAAGCCACCCACAGACATACATTTCAGTCCTAAAATCCATATAGTTACTTTATAATGGGAAAAACAACATGGACATTCCTAGTAGGATCAGGAGTAAGGCAAGGACATTAACTCACTGTACTATTCAACATTGTAACAGAGGTGTTGGCCAATGCAATTAGACAAAGTGAAATTAAAGTTTTCAGAATAGGTAAAGGAAAATAATATAATTGGATAATTGAAAAAAAAACAGAAAAAGTAAATAATAAAACTAACTCAAATAACAAATGAATTCAGCAAAATAATATATAAAACTGAATATATTAAATGAACAAGCTTTTATATGAAAATAAGAGATAGGATGACACGGTAGAAAATTCCACCTAGAAGAGCTACAAAAGAGCTGAGTATGTAGTTTAGTTGATAGAGTGTCTACCTAGCATGCAGAAGGCCCTGAGTTCAATCCTTTGTACCAATAAACAGAGTCTGGGGCCCACACCTGTAATACCAGCACTTGAGAAGTAGAGGCAGAAGGATCAGTAGTTCAAGGTCATCCTCAGCTACACAGGGAATTGAGGCCAGCCTGGTTTACATGAGGCAATGTCTCAAAAAATAAACACCTCAATGTCCTGAGCCAAGCATGGTAGTATACACCCATAATCCCAACACTCAGGCAAGAGGACCATGAGTTCAAGGCCAGCCTAACAACATAATGAATTTTAGGTTAGGCTGGTTACAAAGTGAGACATTAAGTCATAAAACAACCAAATAAACAAACCAACAACAAAAAAAACTGTGCCCTGGCACATGTCACAATATACCAGTGGCATGTATAAGATCCAAGAACATATGAAAATCAGTCCACAGTAAAGATGGCGCCTGTAATCAGTGGGGGAAAGCTGAGCATGGTAGTTCATGCCTGTAACCCCAGTACTGAGTAGGCTAAAGCAGGAGGACTACATGAACTGGAGGCCAGCACTGGTATAGCGCAAGACCTTGTTTCATAAAAAACAAACCAACGAACAAAATCAAATCACTGAAATATGCTGAGCATTTTAATAAAACAGCTCTGGTGTTAGTTGTCATTTCAAAAAATAAAATTTGATCTCCCCTTACACACTCCATAATAAATGACAAATGGAGGAGCGATCAAAGTATTAACAAGTTCTAGGAGAAAACATAGTCGTTTGAAAGAAATTTTAATGACTAGAATCCACAGACAGGAAAAGGTAGATACATTTCATTGTTTAAAATGAAAATAAACTGCACAGTAAAAAGACATGTAACAAAAAACTGATAAAGCTACATATTCACTTAACTTCTGACCATTTCTCTAAGTTCTGTATCTCCATCAATATGAAAGTTCACACCGCGCTGCAGCACTGTT
The DNA here is from genome assembly GCA_035773235.1 of Eospalax fontanierii. Taxonomy (NCBI): domain Eukaryota; kingdom Metazoa; phylum Chordata; class Mammalia; order Rodentia; family Spalacidae; genus Eospalax; species Eospalax fontanierii. Next base: position 50,727,608 of record CM069542.1, on the reverse strand, counting down.
AAAGCGAAATGCTATCAGCCTCACATGAACACACACACTCACACTCACACACACACACACACACTCAGAGTGAGCAGCTTACGACAGATCCACACAGTGCAGCACTACAAAACTATAAGAAAGGAACAATAAAGAGCTGTGTAAAGTGATTTGGAGTGTTTTTACTGGTAGGTAAAAAAAAATATATAGAAAAGAATATAGTATGCTTACTATTATACAGTAAGGGAGGATGTATGAAATGCACACACATCTACTTAAGAAGCGGGGGAAGGTGCAATAACCCTGACATGACACTGGAAAGGGGGGTTCTCGGAACCCATGAGTAGGGACGAGGAAAAAGCAACATTTTTCTTCTGAAAATTCATTTTATTTTAATTATGTGCATATATGGGATGTGGGGATTCTCCCACAGGTGTGGGATATGTACATGAGTGCAATGCCCATCTAGGCCAGAAGAGGGCACTGGATTCTTCTGGAGCTTGAGTTACAGGTATTGCGAGCCACCCAACACAGGTGGTGAGAACCAAACTCAGGTCCTCTGCAAGAGAAGTACTGAGCCATCTCTCTGGTCCCATTTTCAAAAAAAAAAAAAACAACTTCTTAGGGGCCGGAGAGAAGGCTCAGTGGTTAAGAACACTGACTGCTTTTACAGAGGACCCTGGTCGACCCACATGGCGGCTAATCTATAACTCCAGTTCCAAGGGATCCAACATCCTCATCTGACCTCTGCAGGCACTGCATGACATGGGTGCACTTATACACACATAGGCAGTATACTCATACACATAAAATTTAAAAAAAAAATTTAATATACTTTTTGGATAGCTTTGATCTGGAGAACTATAGTGTTTTATATGTTTTCCCTCCTCAAAATAAATAATTAAGTCAATAGGATGTGAAAGAAATCTAGATGAGAATATAAACAGTAACTTATGAACCTCATTCTATTACAAATGAATAACTACAAAAAAGGATGAGAAAAAAAATAACTACTCCAAGTAACTTCGGAAACAGTATTTTCTCTGCATACCAGAAGACTAAAGAAATGCACACAAGTACTACAATCTACTGAATAATCTGTTTTACCAGAAATAAATAATTAGCTATCATCTGCATGTTTTATGGGCATAGTGGGATTGAAAACTACAGTGAATAGTGTGTAGATAAGGAGAGCCAGGAAAGGGGTAAGTCCGGAATGAATCCAGTGGTGCTCATGCGAGTAAAGAGGATTCACAGAGAACAGAAAAATAAGCAGGAAATATGAATATCAGCATGGTTATCAGATCTGCATATTCCACAATTCTTTCTGCTGAGCATACCAATGAATAATGACTCTATAGCCTTCCCTTTTTTGCAAAAGCAATCATGTGGCACTCCTAGCACTCGGGAATTTTATAAACACTACTCTTGAATAAGAATCAGGGTGGAGAATGAGAAACACAGGATGAGCTTGGAACGTTCTCTGATACCAGAAAACTGAGGAAGTACTACACAAGGGGAGTCATATAAAAGTTATGATGGTTTTTCGCTCAAGAGTTTATGCTTCCATTGATTTTCTGTAACTTACTGAAAGGCACTGAAGTCTCTAAATGAAATTATGGGGCTGTCCACTTCTCCTTTCAGTTCTGCCAATCTTTGCCTTGCAATTTTTGTTTCTTTGGGTTGTTTATTTTTGAGAGGGTGTTATGTAGCCTAGACTAGCCTCAAACTCAATATGCAGCTGAAGATGACCTTGAACTCCCGACCCTTCTGCCTCTACCTCCCAAGTGCAGATTACTGGTATGCATCACCACACCCAGCTGCTTTGAACCTTTCAACACTGTGTTTGATCTTAGCCAAAAAGCTGAGAAGGGATGTCTTGTGAGATTTAAAACTCTGATTTTTTTGGTACATGCATTCAGGGTGTGTCTCCTGAATCAATTCCTTTCTAATTACCAAAAGTCTCTTTGTCCCTGGCAATATTCTGTTTTTTGTTTTGTTTTGTTATTTTGGGCTTTTTGAGACTTTGATCTCCCTGTAGCCCCAGCTGGCCTGGAACTCACTATGTAGACCAGGCTGGCCTTGAACTCACAAAGATCCACCTGCATCTGTCTCCCAAGTGCTGGGATTAAAGGGGTGGGCCAAAATATTTCTATTTTGATGCCTGATACTGCATCTGACATTAATACACCCACTGAAGATGTCTGTCCCCAATCCTTTTTTGAGGCGTGGTTTTTTTCACTCTAGCCCAGACTAACCCTGAATTCCTCCTAACTCAGACTCTCAAGTTCCGGGAGCCACCACACCTGGCTAAAAGACTTAAAAATTACTATTTGTATGACATATCTTATTTTGTCCTTTTATTCTTTTTGTTTAGTTTTGTTTTATTTTGTTTGTTTTGTTTTGAGGGGACAGGATCTCCCCGTAGACCCAGATAGTCTCTCCCTATGTAGGCCAGGCTGGTCTCTGCCTCCTGAATGCTGGGATTAAAGACGTAGGCAACTAGGCTCAGCTGTGCTTTTATTCTTTATCTGTGATTACATGGTTATTTTAGTCTTACCATATCTACATCCGTATCTATATCCATAGATTTTTTTTTTTGAGACCTGGTCCAGCTATGTTGCCTGTGTTACTCAGGCTGGCCTTGAACTTGCAATTTTTCTAATTAGCTGAGACTATAAACATGGATCATCATACCTAGGCCCTATGTCTATATGATATATTTGGGTATATGCTTTGTGTGTGTATGCATATGTGTGCACATGCATGTGAATGTGAGGAGAACATGAGGTGTTAACAGTCCACTTTATTTTTTAAGAGAGGGTCTCTCACTGGCCTGGCGCTCACTGAGTAGGCCCTGCTGGCTGGATGGCCAAGAAGCCCCCAAATCTACCTATCCCCTTTCTGCAGCCAGGGATTACAAGGGCATGTCACCATGCCGAGCCTTTTTAAGTAGTTCTAGGAAGAGAGCTCTGGTTCTCACACTTGCATATAAAGCACTTTACTGACTGGGCCATCTCCTCAGGCCCATGATGCATTTATAGTATTTAACATTACTGTTCCACTTGGAATCATTTCAGCTCTTTATCACTCATCTTCTTTTGCTATACTTTCTTTTGTTCTTCCTGCCATACACTGAATAAACTGTCCTTTCCTCTGCTACACTAACAATTACAGATTTTAATATTAATTATGGTTCTTAATTAACTAAAATTCATGTTCATGTTTGCATTTTCTTTTTAAAATTTTTTACCAAAAGACACATCTTCCCCCCTAAAGTAATTCTTTTGTTAATATATATTTTTATTTTATGTGCATGAGTTTATTGCCTATACATTGTATGTAAGTACACTCATGTCATGCAATGCCCATGGAGGTCATAAGGGGGTGTTGAAATCCCTAGAACTGGAGTTACGGACAGTTGTTAGCTGTCATGTGGGTGCTGGGTCCTCTGAAAGAGCAGCCAGTGCTCTTAACAAATGAGTCATCTTTCTAGCCCCCAAATTCTCTGTCTTGTTAGTTTCTCTTTTGCCTTTGTCAAATTAATAAAAAAATTAATTTTGCTGATAAGACAAGACAGGATGGATGAGACCTGATCTCAAAAGTATAAGTGCTAAGTGTAGTAGCATATGCCTTATAATTGCAGCCTTCTGGAGGCAGAAGCAGGCAGATTTCTATGAGTTCCAGCCAGTCAAGACTATACAGTAAGGCTCTGCTTCCAAACAAAACAAGACAAAAAAGCAACAGAAGCTCTTACGAGTAACCAAATCAACAAATAAAGACCCAGAAAGATATCTGGGGGAAGTCCAACAAGAAGATACACACACACACAAACACAAATGTATAGTGTTTAAAAAAAGAAGACAGTGTGCCTTGTTTGCCTGCTGAAATATACCATGACTTGAGGAACTTACTTACTTTGAGGATTCCCTGCTTCTCTAAAATGGGAGAGGCTCCACAGTCCTGATCCAGCTCTGAAGTCTAAAACTTTCTGAGTGCCAACATGATACTCTCAAAGATGTGGCTTTGAAGATTTCAAATTTTAGATTTTTGGATTAGCAATGCTCCCCTGGTAAAGATATTTCAAAACCTGAAAAACTCTGAAATCTGAAAGATGTCTGTTCTCAAGCATTTCAGACATACGACAGTCTATACTAGATTTGATTCCTAAATGGTGTGTCTGCACCTGCCCTTAGGCTCTAACAGTCGATTCACCACATAAAAACCAGAGTAATTGTTTTGAAACTAAATGTGCCAATCAGACATGGTAGTATATAGTCATGTCAGTTACCGTCGTGTCTCACCACTCCGGGCCAGCCTGAGGGGTTGAGGGCGAGTAGACGCAGAGTTAAGACACAGACTCTGGGAGATGGACGGGAAGCAGGCCAAGCGTGTGGCACTGCCAACTTGTTTATTGAATAGCACAAGCTCTTATAGGCCTGGATAGCCAATGACCTTATGGGGTGGGTCCCAAATACAGCCAATAATATGTTTGTCCTCAGGTAGGCAGGTTCTTTCCAGATGCTGGTCTCACAACTAGCTAGAGCAGAACACCACACCCACAGGAACCATGCCTCTATTCCTCCTAGCAGGTGGCCTGGCTAGGCCCACCTGACATTATGCTCAACAGTAGTACACGCCTGTAATCGAAGCACTTGGGAGGCAGAGGCAGGCAAATCTCTGAGTTCAAGGTCCACATAGCGAGTTCCAGGCCAGCCAGGACTGCATAGTGAGACCCTTTCTGAAACAAACAAAGAAAACAAAACTATAAACATGGCTGTGCCACTCTTCACCTCCACAGCCCCCAAACTGGGAAAACAAACAAACAAACAAACAAACAAACAAAAAAAAACCAACAATAAAAAAACCCTCAGTGGCTTCATATCACATTCAAAACAAATCCAAACTTGGTGACTATGGGTTGCAGTCCTACAATCATCTAATCTCTGCCTGTTTCTCTCCTATACATTCCCCTCACTCATGACTCTGTCCAGTCACCCCAGCCTTTTACTATCTGGGGTCTTCTGCCTTTGAGCTTTTACACTGGTGTTGTCCTGTGCTTGGAATGACTTCCTGTTGACTTATGCAGTTTCTTCTTGAAGGTCATTCAAGTTTCTGTCTAAATGTAACCGTCTCCGAAAGGCCTGCCATGATCACTCTAAACTGGCTGCTCCTATCTGCCTTATCCCCTTACTCTGATCAGACTGATCATGGATGGTAAACAGATAATATGATGCTGCCCCTCTCAACAGAAAAGTGGGAACTCAGCTTTTAAGAATCTGGCATGCCATTAAAGATGCATTCAATGGAGATGGCTCAGCAGGTAAAGGAGCTTGCTGTGCAAGCCTGGCGACCTGAGCTCAATCCCCAGAGCTCACATAAAGGTAGAAGGAGAGAATCAACTTCACAAGGCCGTCCTCTGACTTCCACATAGGTGCTATGGCACTCACACCCACATTCACCTCATGAACACACATACACACTAATACATTTTAAAAGATGTATTTAAAAAGACATTACTTCAGCAATATAAAGAACAGAAATGGAAAACAAGCTTGTACTACTCACAATACAGACATACAAAATCTAAGTACCTGGGTCAGTAAGATGCCCCAGTGGGTTAAGGCACTTGCTGCCAAGCCTGACAAACAGTTCAATTCCTGGAACCTACAAGATAGAAGGATACTATACTGCCACAAGTTGTCCTCTTACCATTGCAAGTGTGTGCGCTCACACACACACACACACACACACTCATTAAATAAATAAATAAAAAATTTTAATCTTAATCTAATGAGTTGTTGTATAAGCCATAAAGCCATTTAGTATTCCCACAAAACAAAAAATCTAGAGATAGCCACTCAGTGCTAGTTTAATAGCACAGTACTATCACTGAGAAACCAAATTCTCTCCTGATATTTTTAATTCGATGATTTACAGAAGGTCTTTTCCCTCTTAGTCACATCTCCTCCCCCTAGACACAAAATGGCTGCTGCAGGACACATATCCACATGTGAAATGATGGGAACAGATGTTCAACAGCTTTACCTTGCCGTCTATGGTGGTGCACTCCTGTAGTCACAGCACTGGGGAGGCAAAGACAGGAAGATGGGCTGGAGAGATGGCTCAGCAGTTAAGAGCACTGGATGCTCTTGCAGAGGAGCCAAGTTTGATTTCTAAACTCACATGGAAGCTAGTAACCATCCATAACTCCAGTTCCAGGGGATCCCACAACCTCTTCTGATCTCCTCAGGCATTGCATGAAACGGGTGCACTCACATATATGCAGTAAATACACTCATACAATACACAGAAAATAAAAAATTATAAAATATTTCTTAAAAATAAAAAAAAAGACAGGAGGAGCAGGAGTTCAAGGTCACGCTGAGTTACACAGTGAACTCAGGTCAGCCTGGGCTTTATGAGATCCTGCCTCCAACAAAAAAAAACTCCAAAATTTTAACCTTTCAAGAGCCTTTTCATCCAGAAAGAAAGTACTCACAAGACAGTAACAACACCCAACAGAGCGTGCCTTATATATCAGTGGACAAAAAGGGCACTATGCTTATCCTTGGGCTAATCACCAGTGACAGGAAATGGATTTGTCTAGATCAAATCAATCAGAATTCATTACCTGGGCCTTGGATAAAAGCTTTCCTTTCCGGTGACTGAAACAAGCTCTGTATATAACACCAATCCCATTTACTTAGAATAAAATATGGATTTTGTTAGCAAGGACAGAGGGAAAGGCAGACAAGGAAAAGCAGGCAATGAGCAGTCTTTCTGTAAACCTGTTTATCAGCACTAAAGGAAAGGCAATCCTAGCAACTGGGAGATGAAGACAGGGGTTATCAGGAGAAGTCCAAGGTGGGCCTCATGTCCTAGTTTGCGTCTCTATTCTTATTATATAACAATGACCAAAAGCAACTGGAGGAAGGGTTTATTTCTGTTTATAGTTCCGAGGTCACAATCCATTACTGAGAGATATCAGGGCAGGAACTCAAGGCAGGGCAGGAACCGAAGCAGAGTATGGAAGAATATTGCTTTCTGGCTTGCTCCTCTGGCCTGCTCTCAGACTGCTTTCTTATAAAACCCAGGACCATCTGCCCAAGGGTGGCACCATCCACAGTAGGCTGGGCCCTCCTGCATCACTCAACAATGAAAACAGTGCCTCACAGACATGTCCACAGGCTAGTCTGATAGAGAAATTTCTCCAGTTTGAGGTTTCCTCTTCCCAGGTGTGTCAAGTTGACAACTGAAGCTATCCAGCACACTGCAGCTATATAGCATATTGCCTATAATCCCCACACTTGGGAGGCAGAGGCAGACCAATCACTGTGAGACTGAGGCCAGCCTGGTCTATACAGCCTGGTCAGGCCAGCTGGGGCTACAGAGAGACCCTGTTTCAAAACAACAGCAACCCCAAACCACTGTTACCTTAAGGTTTCAATTCATTTATGTTTACATTATTCTAGAAAAATCAGTCAAATTATGAAACATCAAGTAACAAAAAGCCAAATACAAACTACGATTAATGTTAATTCATTTAACAGAGTGTGTATTACATGTCAGATGATTGAGTTAGGTCTTAATATGAAAAATACAACTGCTACTTAAAGGAACACTTCACATTATACTGAAAGACCTACTCAAAAGAGTACCTTTCTTTTAGGTTGTTAGCTCTTTCAGAGAACATGAATCTCATTCTTTTTAGTGGAGGGGAGCATGGAACTTAGAAACTCACATATGCTAGGCAAGCATTCCACTGCTGAATGGCAGCCTCTGTCTGAATCTTATTCCTTATTTATTATTTATTTCCAAGGCTTCTATAAAGTTGGCACTCAAGAAACTATTGGTAAGGGAAAAAAACATATAATAGAAAGTATTCTGAATATAGTATATGGGTACAAAATTCATTATAGGTTTTTAAATGTGGTTTATTGAAAGTATTAATGAATTAAATACATTTTAAAACTAGGAACTGGAGTCAGGTGACTGGTACATATCTACAGTTCATGCCAGCTGAGAGGCTGAAGCAGGAGGAACAAACACTTGAATACACAGTTCAAGACCAGCTTAGAGAACATAAAGACATCCTATTTCAAAAACAAAACAGGAGCCTAAGGGATGGGGATAGAGCTCAGTGGTAGAATGCATACTGGATTTAATTCCTCGCACCTAATAAATAAATAAAAATGAAATAAAAAATGTAAATCCTATTTAAAAATTACTTTAAGTCATTACAATAAATATTCAGAAGACAAAACATCACAATGTTTATGTTTAATAAGTTGTCTCAGGGGCTGGAGATGTAGCTCAGTTGGTGGAATATTTGCCTAGCATGCACAAAGCCCTGGGATCAATCCCCAGCACTGCATAAACGGCATAGAGACACTATCACAATCCCAGCACTAGAGAGGTGATGGCCAGAAGATCAGAAGTTCAAGGTCATCCTCAGTTACATAGCAAGTATGAGGCCAGTCTGAGCCACATGAGATCCTGCTTTAAAAAACTGCTTCATTAAGTAAAATGATTAATGAATAATTTAAGACATTTTATATTCTCTTCAGCCTCTTGAAATCCCCTGTGATAGGACATACATAAAAAAACAAACTAGGTGTGCCGTTCAAACATCCATACTATTGGCTATCTATTGAAATAATGTGACTGGTAATAAGGAAGGTTTGACAGAGTCCGTGTGTATGAACTCCATTCATCCCTGTTAGCCAGAGATCGTGAGCAGACTGTGAGCAGCAAAACAAGGCACAGCAGTGAAAATGGGGACTTACTTTCTGATTTTATAGCATTAAACCTTCTTAATTTGACACTAAATGAATTTGAGGCAGTAGCAGATATTCTGATTTAAGCTGTCAATTCTCCTCTTTCTCTTCCCCTCAACTTGAACTCAGGGCCTTGTGCACACTGGACAAACACTCTTATCACTGATTTACATCCCCAGCCTCCTATACGGCTATTTAACCAAAAGTAAAATCAAAATATTTTGCTTTTTATTCATTTGGGGACTTCAGAACAACTGATGCTTCTTTGAACATTGGGTAAAATCAGTAACTTGCATTTCAGAGCAATGCTATAAGAGAAAAAACCTTTCTCTACCAGAAACATACTTAGTTCAGTGAATTCATACACTAGGAAGAGCAGACAAGCTAAAGACACCAAAATAATAGAGTACACTGGCTCAGTTTGTCATCTCATGCTTATTCTGGGGCCTATTACAAATCTGATTATGTGGACTACTTCAAATATTGTTCTAACTTTATTTGAGAAGTATGTAGAGGAAATCAACAGATATTAAATATGAAAATGCTATAATTGCACAGTACTCAAGTCCTTGTATTAGGTCCTAAAATAATTTTATGTTTACACATAAAAAAATTTTTTTTTTAATTCCAATCATATTCCCGTCATTAACTTGTTAAAATATATAAAGGTAAATTCTGAGTTTTTATTAACTCAAATTCATTTATTTGTCTTTCAATGAACATTTATTAAGTATCCACTAAGTGCAACAGTATCAGAAATTATTCCTATAGTAATCTAAGTATCTCTTATTTATCACTGGCAGTTAATCTAACAGTTAATTTAGTTCCATAGCTATGGTCTTATAATTAAGATTAGCTAAACCAGATACTGTTTAGAACGAAAAGTAATTCATGTCCTTTCTATACAGCTCATAAAGTATCTTCAAAGAAAAAAAGTTAGGAAATACTTATTTTCAAACTAATTTAATATACCCTTCCATATGCCAGGTTTTCTACTGATTAAAAAAAAATTTTTTTTAATAAAAGTAACAAAGTTCATAAATCCTATCAATGTTCACATTTTAACTTCTACTCAGGAATGGAAAGCATTTCTTTTCTTAAAAGCAACAGGGATAGGGCATACAACCGGTGAATTTTACCTCTATACTGAAATAGCCTCTGTCCACATAGTCCCCCAGAAAGAGGTAGCGAGTATTACCAGGTGATCCCCCAACTTCAAACAACTTCATCAGGTCAAAGAACTGTCCATGAACGTCACCACACACTAGGCAAAAAAGACACGAGGTGAAAAACATTATATACTAGCAGGAAAAGGCATCAGAGCAACAGGGATTACAGTTCAACTTTTTAAAAAAAAGTTTTTTATGTATGAGTATGTTGCCTACATATATATAAGTGTACCTGGGTCCTGTAAGGCCGGAGAACATCAGAAGAGGGTGTCAGATTCCCCTGGAACTGGAGTTACAGATGGTTGTTAGCTGCCATGTAGGTGTTGGAAATCAAACTCAGTTCCTCTGCCAGAGCAGCTAGTGCTCTTAACCACTGAGCTATTTCTCTAGCCCGCACAGATCAACTTTTAACTGTACTTCTTTTTGAAAAGATGTATTTTTAATTATGTATATTCATGTGTGTCTGTGTGTTGGTATGTGCATGTGAGTACAGCACACATGTGAGTACAGAGTAGAAGCATCTGATTCCCTGAGCTGGAGTTACAGTTGTGAGCTGACCGGCATGGGTTCTGGGAATCAAACTCCGGTCCTCTGGATGAGCAATCTCTCCAGCCCTTAATATTGTATTTTGTTTGTTTTCGTCTTTTTGAGACAGGATTTTCCTATAGCCTGGAACTCGCTATGTAAACCAGGCTGGTCCTGATCTCACAGAGATCCACCTGTGTTTGCCTCCCAAGTGCTGAGATTAAAGGCATGTACCACCACATCCAACTCAATATTGTATTTCTTTAAGGAACAAAAGCCATTTTAACCAATCCAGAGATTGCCTCAAAATTTTTAGAAGAATTATCACATTCATGTTGGCTTTTGGTGACCATTTCTCAAAATCAGTAAGCATTTTTTATACCTGTGATCGGCGCATCCACCTCTATCATAGTTTTCTCTTGCCTAAGGATGGCAGCCCCATCATTGATTATCTTTAAGGCTACTTCCTCTTCCACTCGGCCTTCCTTTATCAAGTGGCTTTTCAAAACATCCATTCTAGGTTTCCCATTCTCAAATACTTCCTTCAAAGAGAGTCGCTGGGTTGGAGGAAAGGGGACAGCTAGAAAGAGGAAAAAATAATTTTAAATATTTAAATGCACAAATGATAATCATCAACATACTTCTTTTTTTGTCTTGTTGAGATGGGGTCTCCCTGTAGACCTAATTTGCCTGGAACTCACTATGTAGACCAGGCTGGCCTTGAACTCACAGAGATCCATCTGTCTCTGCCTCCCAAGTGCTGGGACTAAAAGCGTGTGCTACCATGCCCAGCTCATGAACATATTTTTTAAAAATAAACTAAATTCTGTAAGCTGCTGTAACCTTACAATACTAGAATTATGTGGCCAATAATTCTAAGATGAATTCTAAAATCAGTTCCAATTTTAAAAACAGTTACAGTAAAGTCATATTTTTAAAGTTTGTAAATTTAAGTTTTTGATGTCTTACATAAACACACGAGGTACTCGAAGCTGATTCAGGGAATAAGACAAGGGTCTATTAGGGGTTTCCAGCCTTTTGCTGTTGCAGTATGAGGCTGTTGTCTACAAATGCCAGGCCATATTCACAGTGATCCTGAGTTACTTGTGGCCTATAGAACACATGTTATACACATCTGGCAGATGACATATTTATCTTTCAATGTGCGGAAAAGGTGTTACAAAAATCAAACTGTGGGGCTGGTAAGAAGGCTCGATAGATAAAGGTGCTTGCCACCCAATCTGATGATCTGAGTTGGATCTTCAGGCCCCACATGGTAGAGGGAGAAAACCAACTTCTCCTGCAAGTTGTCCTCTGACCTCCACATACATGTAGGACCAAACACACACCTACACACAAAAACAAATAAATAAATAAGTGTAAATATTTTTTTTGTGTGTGTGTGTGTGTGTGTGTGTGTGTTTTTCCTTGCAACAGGGTCTTACTATATAGCCCTGGCTAGTCTGGAACTTTCTATGTAGACCAGGCTTGTATTGAACTCACAGAGATCCACCTGCTTCTGCCTCTAACCTCTGGCTCTGCCTCTTAAATGGTGGCATTAAAGGTGTGCGCCACTATGCCTGGCAAATATAAATTTAAAAAATGAAGCTGTGGTTAAAGAAAATGGACTGAAAAGTAATCATAATGTTAAATTGGTGTATATTTCTTCTACAGAACTGAACTAATGAACCAATTTTCAGAAATATGACTTCAGCTTCTAATAAGGACAGTCATGAATATATATATTATTCATAAAAGGGAGTTGCTTTATGCCTTTTATTACTTATAACAAGACACTATGAGGATGGAGCAAAAGCTTGAGAACAGATCAGGGAAGTCTAGTCATATTCTTGAATCTGGAAATGCTAACTTCTTTCTGTCTACACTTAAGACAAAGCTTTCAAATGATGTTATGCTGAATTAACAACTTTAACAGAAAAGAAGTCTGGTATTTTAAAATGAATTATTACCTCACGTGCTTACTTTACTACACAGGCAACTTTTGATTCCTTGAGATCTAACAATACAAATTCATAAACTACAATTTAAAATGAGACTGTCAGCCTTCTTCTGAAGCTGGGATCCAAAGAGAAGTGGGTTGGGGATGTGGTTCAGTGACAGAATGCTTGCATAGCAAGTTGGAAGTTCTGGGTTCAATTCTTAGTATCATCACAAAAAGGGAAAACAAGGAGGGCCAGACAGCAGAACCATCCCCTCTTTCAAAGTTGATATCTCTTTTTAGTTTTTAAACTTTTATTTCCAACTGCTAGATGGCCAGTCTGCTTAATTAATCTTAAAGCCAAAGTCTACTTGATTTTTTAAAATTTAATTTATTTTTATTTTTTGCCTGCACGTATGTAACTGCACCAAGTATAAGTAATGCCTGCAAAGGTCAGAAGAGGGATCCAGATCCCCTGGAACTGGACTTACAGATGGTTATGAGCCACCACGTGGGTACTGGAAAATGAACCTGGTTCCTCTGTAAGAGCAGTCAGTGCTCTTAATCACTGAGTCATCTCTCCCAGTTCCAAAACTCCTTTATTAGACATCATATTTAAGAAGTAATACCTAAGTACTCTAGAGGAAATAATTCACTTTTTCTTACCCAGAAGTCCTTCAGTTGCAACATATTTAAAATGAAACAAATAAGTAATTTAGTTAAGTAAAAATACAAAGGTGAAATGGATCAAAGGGATTATGTTCAGCTAAAAGAAATGAGACTCAACTGAGCTAGGAACTCTAAAAGGATCTAGGACTGGAACAGAACATGCATTAAGCAAATTCCCTAAGTTGTTAGGTTAGGGAAAGTTAAAGCAACATCCTCCAAATTAGAGGAAAGGAATCTCCAACTTTAAAGGAATGGGTCCTGCCTCCTTTTAGTTATTCCTAATTATGTTTGGAAGCCCTGAATTATCTCCCCTCTTTAACAAGATAGTTCTAGGCTACAGTTGAGACTGACTATGGCAGTGGAAAGCCAAAGGCAATGTAACCCAGTTTGTTAGTTAGTTATGAAAGGAAATGGTAAAAACCTACAAATTAAACTGTGAATCACTTTTTGTGGTAATTGCAACCGAAACTGAATCCAGGGCTTCACCCATGCTAAACAAGTACCAAATCATTAAGGCAGATATCTAGGCCCCTGTTCACTTTTTGTTTGTCTGTTTGAGGATATTTAGGTTGGTCTAGAACTCAGTATGTAGCAGAGAACAGTCTTGAACATCTGACCTTCCCGCTTCCATTCAAGTGCTGAGACTGGAGGTAAGAGTCACCATGCATATTAGATACTTTTCTGTTGCTGGGATAAAACACTAGACCCAAAAGCACCTTAAGGAACAGTTTCATTTTGGCTTACATCTAGCAGTTCCAGAGGGCTAGATGTCCATAATGGTAGAAAAAGTATGGAAACAGGAGCCAGAGGTTGAGATCACATTTCAACCACACTCAGGGAGCAGAGAGTAAGCTGGGGGCTGGGGAGGCTATAAATCCTCAACTCCCAGTGACATACTTCTTCCAACAAGGCTGCACCTCCTAAAGGTTCTATAACCTCTGCAAACAGTACCACTAACTAGGTACCAGGGTCTCAATAAGTTGATCAGGCTGTCCTTGAACTTGCAATTCTCCTGCCCCAGCCTCCAGAGAAGCTGGAATCATGGGCCTGAGTCACCAGGCCAACTTCATCATTTCCTTAAGATATGCTCCTGACACAATGACTTTATCCTATATCCTAGTCTGCCTATTGGGATATCCCAGTTTATTGATTTTGTCCTGATATAGTTACTAATAGTAGTCCCTTACTCTCAAGGATTCTGTTTTAAAACTATATGTCCAGGAACATCATCCATAGAATCAACTGCCTTGATATATAATATCAAGCTGAGTGTGGCGGTGCATCCCTTTAGTCCCAGCATTCAGGAGGCAGAGATAGACAGATCTCTATAAGATCAAGGCCAGCCTGGTCTACACAGTGAGTTCTAGGCTAGCCAATACTACATAGTGAGAACCTGTCTCAAAAAAAAAAAAAAAATGAAGCCAGTGTGCTTGCTGCCAAATCTGATAACCTGAGTTGGCTCCCCAAGACCCATGTGGAGAGAATCAACTTCTTTGCAAGCTATCCTCTCACCTCCACATGCCTGCCCATATTCATTCATTCTCTCCCCCTTCCCTTCTCTCCTCTCTTTCTCCCTTTCTCCTTCTCCAAATAAAAAATGAAGCAGAGGCCTAAGGATGTAGCTCAGCTGGTAGAATGCTTCCCCAGAATGCATGGAGCCCTGAGTTCAATTCCCAGCATCACATAAAACAGGCTTGGTGGCACCCACCTGCAATCCCAGCACTTGAGAGGTGGGGGCAGGAAGCTCTGAAGTTCAAGGTTATACTCAGCTACAAAGAGTTCAAGAGCAGACTGGGCCACATAGGACCTTGTAGCCTTCTAACACCCACTTTTTATATCTGACCTAACAAGCTTTCCATTATCAGGTAAAACCTTTGGAACGCATTAACTTAGGACACTACTGGGTTCCACCCACCCCAAAGCTAAGAATGCCATTCAGATAAGATCTAAGACCTGTAACTTTGTTGTAACCTGCTTACTTGATGTCCCCACCTATATATTTGGCAAATGCCCTAATTTATGATTTTGTTTTCTTTTGCAACTATAAAAAGTTCTTATAATCTCTTCCATGCTATACTGTAATGGTTAATCTTGTCAACTTGACAGAATTACTTAGGAGACATTCCTCTGGGTATGTCTCTAAGGGCGTTTCCAAAGAAGATCAACTGGGGGTTGGGGGGGATGAGACCCACACTCAAAAGAGGTGGAACTCTCCTACAAGCAAGCAAGATATAAGGAGGTCCCAGGAAAAGGCAGCATGCAGCTGCCTTGCCTGGCTTTACTTCTTCCTGAGTGCATCTATTGCTACTGCTGCGTAAGATTTTAGCTTCCTCAGCTTTTCAACAGTTTCTCCAGGCAGCTAACATGCTCTCCACATCTCTACTATGCTGATGGCTAT
Organism: Eospalax fontanierii; assembly: GCA_035773235.1. Lineage (NCBI taxonomy): Eukaryota > Metazoa > Chordata > Mammalia > Rodentia > Spalacidae > Eospalax > Eospalax fontanierii. The sequence continues at coordinate 50,712,149 of CM069542.1, read as the reverse complement.
TGTTTATATAAATTGACATAATAAATCCCTTTTATACACATACAATTTAAAAAATCAATCTCTCTCTCTCTCTCTCTCTCTCTCTCTCTCTCTCTTTCTTTCTGTTTAGCTTCTCTTAACCCTGACTGTCCTACTTTGCTTTCAACTGCTGTGATAAAACACTGACCAAAACCAACTTGGGGAGAAAAGGGTTTATTACAGTTTACAACTCCCAGGTCACAATCCAACATCAAGATAAGTTAGAACAAGAACTCAGTGCTGGGTCCTCCCACATCAACCTGCAATTAAGAATATGCCCCACAGACAGGCCCACAGGACAGTCCAATAGAGAAAATTCCCCACTGAGTTGCCCTCTTCCCAAGTCTGCTAAGTTGACAACCCAAGCCAACCATGACACTGATTATATGGAAATTGGTACCGAGAAGTGGGGCTAACACTACTTGACCATGTAGTTCTTAGGCCTATTAGAACTGGTTTGCAGGAGAAATTTGGAAGAGTTTGGACCTGTCGGCTACAGAAGCCCTAGAGTGCTGTACATAGGACTTTAATGGGCCAATGGGGTAAGAATGCATAAAATCAGAATGCCGACAGAAATGAAGACAATGAAGTCCTAGCTCCTGAGTTTTCAGATGGGAACAATAACTCCACCAGGAACTGCAACTCAGATAGAGGTCATTAATGTAACATTCTGGGAGAAAAAAAAACCTTACTGCTTCCTGCCCATATCCTGGAAACTTTTGAGTGAGGCTGAATTCAAAGTGATAGACTAAGAGTTGTTTGGTAGAAAAAATTTCAAGTCAGTATAATATCCAGGCAGCCATCCACATGGTGATAGTTTTACAGTTATGTGAAAATTGAGAGTAAGGGAATTATGGAGGCTTGCACGAGGTTCCAGAAAGTGTCTAAGCATCAGCATCTCTCTCTCTCCTTCCTATGTGGACATAATGTGACCAGATGTCTAATACTCCTGTCACCACAGCCAGAGTCACTCTTGTTGCCAAGCCTTCCCTACTATGATGTATTATATCCTCAAACTGTAAGCCAGAATAGCCAGCCCTCCCTCCGTCCCTTCCTCCCTCCCTTCTTTCCTTCCTTCTTCCTTCTGTTGCTTTTTTGCCAGGTATTTGGTCACAGCAATGAAAAGGTAACTAATACACAAGCAACCTGAATCTGTATTCCTGAGTGATGGTCGCTTACATTTGGTTCAGAGTAAACTATTTCTTATTTTCTTTAAAGTGAGAGGTGAGTTTTGCTAACAATGGGATAGTACAGGAAGACAAACTACTATTGCTACTACTCATAATAATAAAGGAAAAGAACTGTATTCAAGTAGAAAACTGAAATGTAATATTATTACAGGAGTTTTTAGGGCAAAGGCCCTAGCTTGAGAGGTACCAATGGACTTGGTTTGGCCACCTATCTCAAAACAACAACTGAAGAGACAAAGCAGTGCTGAGAGGTAGGAAACGAGCCTTACTCAGTGTGGTTGCACCAGGGAGACCAGAAAAGTCTATGACCTAAGATCTGTCTTCAAGTTTCTGAGAGGAAATGTTGAGGTTTTATAGAAATTTGAAAGGGGGAAGGTATTGCATGGCTGGAGTACCTGTGTAGCTGGAAGAGCAAGAATCTTTAACAGGGATGGTCTGGTTGGTCATTATCTCAATTATCCCACAAAGTTCTGCTGAACCATCTCTCCAGCCCGCCCCCCCAAAATAAAAAAAGTTTAAGTTAGAAAATTGGCAAGATTGTCTAAATAAATTTCCAGTAAGGACACATATTAAACTAAATGCAGACAGCAGTAAGCTAAGGCATTACTTTTTGTTGTTGTTGTTGCTTTGAGACAGGGTCTCCCTATAGCCCCAGCTGGCCTGGAACTTGCTATGTAGACCAGGCTGCACTCATCTCACAGAGATCCTTCTGCCCCCTGAATGCTGAGATTAAAGGCATGTACCACCACAAAGGGCAAGCATTACTGTCTTAAACTAAGGACAGCAAAATGCATAACTAGTCAACAGTTTTCCAACTTGAGCTATTATGTATCAAGTTACCAGGAATACTGTTTTGTTTTTTTTGTTTTGTTTTTTTGGGGGGGCAATACTGGGGATCAAATCCAGGGCCTGGCTCTTGTTAAGCATGTACTCTGTCACTGAGCTACCTCCCCAGTCTTACTTTTTGTTCTTAATCAGCTTTATTTACACAATTTGTACACTTTGATGCGTTCTGACATTGGTTATAACAGAACTGACTATATAGAAATCTTTGGTTTGTTATCCCTTCATAGGTGCTTAGGAACTAAATATATCAATTACCTGTTGCTATAAAACAGTGTCCCCAAAACTTAGTGACTTAAACAAAAATCATTTATTACCTCTCATAGGTTCTATGGAGTATGAATTCAGACAAGACACGGTAGGGCTACAGACTCTTCTCCGCGCTTCTGAGGCCTCAGCAGGACACTGGACACACTGGGGCTAGCACCCTCCAGTGGTTCCCATTGCCTGTCAGCCTATTAGTTCAGGGTTTGATAAGAATATCTTCATGTGGCCTCTTTATGTGACTGAGTTCCAAGGACAAGCATCCCGAGAAAGCAAGCCAGAAGGAGGCTGTGTGTATGACACTGTAGCTTCATAGGTCACATCACATCATCCCCATCTCAGTTGGCTGGAGCATTCTCCAGTCCACCCAGATTCAAAGGGAGGGAAAGAGGGCTAGAGTTGCATCTTGGTGACAGAGTACTTGCCTAGCATGGGTAAGGCCCTGGGTTCAATCCCTAATACTGACTGGGAAAAAAATTTTAAAAAAGAGAAAGAAAAGTAATACAGACCCTCATGTAATGCTTGAAGTCAAGGATTTCTTTTTATAGACTTTCAACAATTACAGTTTTTTCTAAAGGATTTTCTTTATCTTATGTATATAAATGCTTTGCCTGCAGGTATGCAAGTGCTCCACACGTGTGGTTGGCGCCCAAGGGGGCTGGAAAGTAGCTTCAGATCCCCTGGAACTTGAGTGAAGTTTGGGTGTTGGTTGCCATGTGGGTGCTGGGAACTGAACCTAGGTCCTCTGGAAGAGCAGCAAGTACTCTTAACCACTGAGCCATCTCCATAGCCCTATTTTTGCTTTTTTAAATTCAGGATTACATGATATAGTCCTGGCTGGCCTAGAACTCAATATATAAACCAAGCTAACTTTATCCTTGCCATGATTCTCTAGTCTCTGCCTTCTGAACGCTGGAATTACCATCATGACCGGCTTACAATATACTTTTCTGGTGGTGGTGGTGGTAGTGCCAGGGATTGAAGCAAGGGCCTGGAACATGTTGGGCATTAAGTATGTGCTCTACCACAAATACAGTTTTGATGCACACAAGAAACTAACACTGGCTGCCTCTTAAAATTAAAAAAGAAACCACAACTTATAAACACCATGACTCATAAGACACAGAGAGCAAACCAAACCGCAATGTGCATGGTAGATTATTTAGTCCAGGCTAGAGCCTCCAGATCACAGGTCCTGAGGTAAAGCCTCTGACAAATTAATGCACCAGTAACTGCAGATACCATAGACCACCTAATCCAAGCTAGATCCCTCAGATCACATGTCCTAAGATAAGACCTCTAACAAATTAATGCACCAGTATCTACAGTACTAAATCAACCTCACAATGAAGCTTCATGACATCTAGCAACTCATTCAAGTTTACAAAGTATCATGAGCTCTTGCCCAGACGACAAACTCTACCCTAAAATCTGTCACTAATCTAACAACAGTACCCAGTGAGTACCTGTTCCTGTCTCTTCTTCAGACTATCAGTTTCCTCTGGCTCTATTTACTAAAACACATTAAATAAACCCCCTTTTTAAAAGATTTTGAATTTGAGAGAAAAACAATGGGGCAAACAAACTGTAAATCATGGCAGTTACACAGAGAGAGAGAAAGGTGGAGAAGAGGAAGAGAGAAAAATCATGCCTTCTGAGGTAGGACTAGCAATGGAGGCCTACAATGCTGCAGATAAACCCACTTTTTGAAAAGCCATAAATTCCATTAACGTCCATCAAGCCTCTTATTATGGTAAGACAGTGCATAACTGAAACCAATCAGTGTCCTGTTCGAGACTACCCTGGCCTTCCATACAGGTGGCTAACCTCCAAAAGTTTTGCTAAGCACTTTCAGTGTTAAAGTGATACTTGGGTCCTCTGTCTTTCAAGTCTTATCATACTGTACTGTTCCTGAGTAAAATTTGGCTTCTACCTAATTGATGACATCCCTATTATCTGCCTGCTTATTCCAGTGAGTGTTGTTCACCTGTAAGAGTAGTCTTTGGAAGAGGACAGACATGGGCTTAATAAGTCCATCCTCTAGCCAGCTCCAAAGACTGACAAGTTCGGGTCTCAAAACAGTATCTTGGACAAACTTTGCCACAGTCATGTTTTCTACAACTTCATAAGGATTTTCCACAGTCCTTATAATTTCCCCAAATGCCTTATTCAACTCTGCCTTGGAGCTGTCCTCAGCTGATGACAACTGGTCTTTGGTAAGTCTTCTGGAGACATGATGGCAAAGGAGTCATTCATACCAACAAAAATTAGGTGGGGAATCTGTTTTCTCTGGGCCTCTTCTACCTAAGCCTTTTGTATTTTGAGATTATGAATATAATTCAACAGCTTAATTTCATCAAGGAAAAAATCTAGAACTTCCAATGGCCTTTTAGAGGACATTTATGGTGAGAAACACAATAAAACATGAGGAGCAGATCTGAATCCAAGGCACTACATTGTAGTAGCCAAATGTAACCTGAATTCTAAAACTTCTTCCCCAAAAGACTTCCAAATTCCAGGATGAGAAGAAGAAAGTTTATAGAAAAAAAATCAGACCTCTATGATCTCTAGATAGTTCATATTTTAGTGTGCTCAAGAAATACAAAATCTGATAAAGACAAAAATCATCCAAAATATTGTGTCAACACTGCTTTTGAATATACTCATAAATTGAACTTTTGGAAATTCCTTGCCTTGGGGGTTAGAGAGATGGCTCTGCAGTTAGTTAAGACCACTGGCTGCTTTTGCAGAGGACCCAGATTCAGCTCCCAGTACCCACATGGCAACTAACAACCATCTTTTACTCAAGTTCCAAGGGAATCCAATACCCTCTTCTGGCATCTTTGGGCACTGCAAGCATGTGGTGCAATTACACACATGTAGGCAGAATGCTCATATACATTAAATTAAAATTAAAAGGGCTGGAGAGATGGCTCAGTGGTTAAGAGCACTGGCTGCTCTTGCAGAGGACCCTGGTTTGATCCCCAGAACCCACACGGCGGCTAGCAACTGTCTGTAACTCCAGTTCCAGGGGATCCAATGCCCTCTTCTAACTTCTGTGGGCATTGCATGACATGGGTGTACCTACCTACATGCAGGCATAACATTTAATGTACACATCAAATAAAAAAAAAAGTAAAATATTTTAAAAATTAAAATTAAAAAATAAAACTAATAGAAATTCTTTGCCTTTGGGAAGGAAGGTAATGGTCCTAATGACTGCCACTCACCCAGGTCTTCCCCATCCTTCATTTTCTTCTCAGTTTTGTTTCCTTCCTATGGGTTCAAGAATCTAGACTGTCAATAGCTACCAGCTTTTCCCTCTGTTGGTACTATCAAGACCTTTACCTTTGGCTACCACCAAATACTACGTGAGTTATTCAGATACTTGTAAAAGCAAACAATCCATATCCAAATTTGAAAAAAAGTTAACAGATTGGTGAGATGGCTCAGTAGGTAGAGACGCTTGCTATAAAAGCCCAGTAACATGAATTTGATCCTGGGTGTCCTCTGACCCCCACACATGCACCCAAACACACTATGTACACACACAATATTTTAAATTTAAGAAAAAACTTATTTTAAAAAATTACCTAGCTATCAGAAGAAGAGTCAAAAAAAAAAAAAAAAAAAAACAAATAAACAAAAACAAGATCCAAATAGCCTATGAGGTATATGGGACATTATTTCACATTAATAAAAATTTATCCAAGTTTCACCAGTCAAGTTGGTGCATGCTTTCAATCCCAGTACTCCAGAGGCAGAGGCAGGCTGAGCTCTGTGAGTTCAAGGCTAGCCTAATCTGGAATAGTGAGTTCCAGATCAGCTGGGACTATAAAGAGACCCTGTCTCAAACAAACAAACAAACAAACAAAAAAACTGTCTCAAAAAAAAAAAAAAAGAAGTTTCCATCTGAGGTGCCCAATGTGCCAAGGCCTTAAATGCTGCTGTGCAGCCACAGTCACCCAAAGGACAGAACAAAATATTATCCAAGAAATGGGCCATTGCATTAAGTCAAACGATCTATCACATGAGCTAGAGATATGGCTCATCAGTTGAGAGCACTGGCTACTCTTGCAGAGGACCAGGGTTCAGTTCCCAGCACCCACATAATGACTAACAGTCATCCATAACTCCAGTTCTAGGCAATCTGATGCCCTCTTCTGGGTCTCCGCCAGCACTACATGCCATGGATACACACACACACACACACACACACACGCACGCACGCACGCACACACGCACAGGCCTGTGTGCACCTGCACAGGGCAAAACCCTCATATACATAAAATAAAAACAAAAACTTTTAAAAAGATCTACCATAAAAGGCTTCGTAGGGGCTGGATAGATGACTCGGCAGTTAAGAGCACCGGCTGCTCTTACAGAGGACCCGGAACACACAGAGTGGCTAACAACTGTTCCAGAGGCTCCAACACCCTTTTCTGACCTCATTGGGCATCGTACAACACAGGTGCCCTTCCACACATTCAGGCAATACCCTCATACACATAAAATAGAAAATAAATAAAATATTTTTAAAGGCTTGATAAACATTCACAACCTATCCAGTAAGAGTACAGATCTTGAGGGCGTATCTCCCCTACATGGTAAATCCCCTGGTCTAGCTAAAGACTGATCAGAAGTAGAGATTAGAAAGGAAACAGAAACCACAAACTGCTCACAAATGCTCAGGAAAATGCTGAGATACAGATACAGATAAACTGAACCAAACTGTACTTTATGTTGCAGACCATCTAAGTTCAAGCACTGTTTTTCAGTATCAGCTCTCACCTAAGATTTCAATACAAACTGATCTAAGAACTTCTAAGGAACTCACTAGAGGCAAAAATCACTGACCTTTCTAGCATCCCACCTAAATGAGATTTAACCACTCCCAGTTCAAGACCACTAACTTCATTTTATGACTAACCTGAACTCCTAAAATCCTTTACACATTTTCTAACTCTTTTCTTTCAATATGCCTACAGTTCTTCCAATGTATGGCATTCCTTCCTACAGCAAGCTAAATAAATACATCTTATTTTGGACCATACATGTGCTCCAGGTGGTCTTCAGTGGTGCACTTTAACATTTCCAAAGCAGCCAACTGGTGGCTGAGAGGGATAACAAGTTTTGCTGAATGACTTTTTAAATTTTATAACATTACAGTTATTGCTTATTAAAAATGACTGTAGAAATGTGATTAATTCTATTCTAAGTAAATCAATCGACAGTAATACTACCAATATTCAGCTAACTGGAATTCACTTATAAATGAGAGCACTGCTGGATGTAAACAGACATGAGAACCCACTATTTCTATAAGCCTAGAAGCTTATGCATCAATTAGAGGTTATAATGAGCTTGAAACCTTTAACTTATTAAAAATAAAGTTCAAGTCAGGTATAGTGGTGCAAGTCTTTAGTTCCAGCATTCAGGAGGCAGAAGCAAGCCAATCTCTGTAAGTTCAAGGCCAGTCTGGTTTATACAGCAAGTTCCTGGGGCTATAGGACGGCCCTGTCTCAAAAAAGACCAAAAATAAAAAAAATAAAAGCAAACTTCAAGGAGCTGGAGAGATGGCTCAGTGGTTAAGAGCACTGGCTGGTACTGTAGAGAACCAGGGTTTGATTCCCAGCACCTACATGGTGGCTGATGGCTGTCTGTAACTCTAGTTCCAGAGGAATCTGACTTCCTCTTCTGATGTCCACAGGCATTGCACAACACAGATGTACTTCACATATGCAGGTAATATACTCACACAAACACACACACAAAATAATAAATAAAATACATTTTTAAAAAAAGAAAACTTCAAACTGGATATGGTAGTGTACACTTTTAGTCCCAGCATTTGGGAGGCAGAGGCAGGAAGATCTCTGTGAGTTCAAGGCCAACCTGGTCTACATAGAGTTTCAGGCCAGCCAAGGCTACAAAGTGAGACCCTGTCTCAAAAAAACAAAAGTAAACCTCAGGGCCAGTGAGATGGCTCAGTTAGTAATTACTTGCCTTGCAAGCACAAAGTTTTGAGTTCAGTTCCTAGCACCCACATAAAAAAAGCAATGGGGAAGCAGACAGGCAAATCCTTGGGGTTTACTAGACAGCCAGGTCAGCCTACTGGTGAGCTCCAGTCTGGAGCTCTCTCTAGAGACAACTGTCTCTAAAAATAAAAGCCAAACCAGGGGTGGTGTGCCCTTTAATACCTGACCTTGGGAGGTAGAGGGAGGCAGATCTCTTGAGTTACAGGCCTAGCTGGTCTTCATAGTGAATTCCAGGCCAGCCAGACCTGAGGAATGACACCCAAGGTTGTCTTCTGGCCTCTATATGAACATGTGCACACATGAATATGCCTCACATACACAAACACACAAAAATGCACAAAGTAAACTTGAGATGTGGACAATCTCAAGTTGACAATTATAGCTCATAGAGTACTACAAAGTGACAATTTTTAAGCTTTAAAAATTTTAATTTATCATTATCGTGTCTGAGCATGATGTGTATGTGTGGGTACATGTTCAGGTCAGAAGACAGCTTTTTGGCATTAGTTCTCTCCTACTTTTACATGGATTCCAGGGATCAAACTCAGGTCACCAGGAAAAAAACTTTTCTGAAAACTTCAGGCAAAATTTATAGAAACAGAATAGCATAACACTGCCCATGATGTATCACCTATAAACATTCTGTTAACCTTTCACAATATTCCTTAGTTATTTCCCCAAATCAAAGAGACTATATACTGGGTTGAGGATGTAGCTAAGTGGTAGAGCACTCACTTAGCATGTGTAAGGCCTTGGATTTGACCTCTAGCACTACACAAAACACACACGCGCACACACACACACACACACACACACACACACTCACACAATGTAGGAATGCAAATTTTTATTTTTTGATTAAGAAACATCAAAGAAAAACAGCTACTACAAATCTCTCAGAATCCTATCAACTAAAACTACTACTGTTAATATAATAGTATATATCTTAATATTTTACTATTTAAATACTTTAAAATCAGTTATACTATAGATATTACTCTTAACTTAGTAGTAAACTCAAATTTTCCTGTGCAAATATTCATTAATATAATTTTCAAAGTTTGCATGATGTATACAGAATAATTCCTCTTAACCTCCTGCTATAAAACACTGAAGGGTTTTCTTTTGTTTGCTTTGTTAGTAAGAATAATGTAATAATAAACTAAAGCTTTTGTTTATTGGCCAGTTTAATCTACTTATCTATGAATTATCAATAAGAAGTTTACTATCTTTTGATTATTTCTTTCTTCATATATATGGGTAACTTGTAGGTCTTTAAATATAAAAAGTATACCCACATATTATATATACATAGTATATAAAAGGTATACCCATATATTAAAGCTAGCCATAACTTCTTGTCATATATATTACAAGTATTTTTCACTAAAATACACCTTTTAAGAAGAGGCATTATCAACAGGCAATATTTCAAAGCACATTTTATCTTCCTAAGGTTATCAAATGATCTCTAGCTCACAGAGAGGCTGTTTATCCATTTCCTTCAGGCTTTCAATTAAATACTTCAGTAGCCTATCCACCTAAAATTTTGTTTTAACATAAATTATCTGTATGAAATCTACATTAATTTTATAGCCTCTAAGTTTTTTAAACTTTATTGTTGTTTATTTAAGGGCTATAAGCTGCCCACTAATGTGTTCAATTTAGTGAGTTCTGATACATACATACACAATCAGTATACAAACATTTCCATTACTCTAAAAACCCTCCTTTGAGTCAGGCTGGTTCACACCTGGATCCCAGGCCTGGGAGGGCTAGGGCAGAAGGCAGAATGATTGAAAGTTTGAAGCCACCCTGGCTACATAGCAAGACCCTGTCTCTAAATAAGTAAGTAAGTAAATAAATAAATAAATAAATAAATGGCTGGAGAGATGGCCCAGCAGTTAACAGTACCAGTTATTCTTCCAGGGGACTTGGGTTCAGTTCCCAGCATGCACTTGAAGGCTAACAACTGTCTGTAACACCAGTTCCAGGGGATCTAATGCCCTTTTCTGTCACTGCATGACACAGGTACACTTATATACATATGAGGCAAAACACGCATACACATAATTTTAAATTAATTAAATAACTTAAAAATAAGGGCTGGGGAAATGGCTCAGCAATTAAGAACACTTGCTGCTCTTGCAGAGAACCAGAGTTCTGTTACCAGCACCCATGTACTGTAGCTTACAATCACCCATCATTGCAGTTCAGAGGACCCAACACTCTCTTCTGGCCTCTGAGAGCATCTCTCTGTCTCTATGTCTCTCTCTCTCTCTCTCTCTCTCTCTCTCTCTCTCTCACACACACACACACACACACACATACACAATCTTTTTAAAAAAAAGAACACATAAATGCCTCATTCTGCCTTCAGCACCAAGTAACCACTGATGTGCTTTATGTCACTATAGACTATCTGAGACTGTGTTAAAGTTTCATTGTAGTAGAACTACCTATTATGTAATCTTTCTTGTCTAGTTCTTTTCACCAAGCAAAATGATTCTGTTATTTATCCACAATGTTAATCAGTAGGGTGTGTACAAAGGCAGTGTACAAGAGTTCTGCTCACATCCCTTATTGATAGTAACTATTGTTTTTAATTTCAGTCATTCTAATAGTATATTGTGGGTATCTCACTGTGGTTTTTATTTGCATTTTCCAAACAGCTAATGATGTGGATTAGATATAATCTGACACACTGTTAGCTATTTGTACATCTTTACTTTGTGAATTATCTGGTTAAAACCTTTGCCTGTTTTTAAACATTCTGTTGGTTATCTACTCAGCTATAAACTCTACTCTCGATATGGGTCCTCTGTGAGATAAATTGTAAATGCTTTGTGAGATAAATAATGTAAACTACTTTCATATGTGGTTCATTTGTGCATGCCTTCCCACCCCTTCCTGTCTCTACTGAGAGTCAGGCCAGGAGGTCTGCACACAAGACAAATGCTCTACCACACTGAGCTGCACCTCTAACCCTCTTTCTGTTCTTTTTCTTCCTTCCTTCCCACCCTCCCTTTGTTGTCATCTTGTTTCCTTTTGGGGGAACAGGGTTTCCTGTGTAACCCAAGCTGGTCTCCACTGGAGGAATCCTACTGTCTCAGTCTCCCAAGTGCTGGGATTATATACATGCAGCCACCATGTCTTTATGGCCCTTCATTTTCTTAATTAAATTTCTTTAGAAAAACAAGATTTTAGTTTGATGAAATCTATTTAGCAGTGTTTAGAACTCATGATTTTTGTATCTAAGAACCTCTGTATACCCCAAGGTCACAATATTTTCTCCTCTGTTTTCTTTTGGAAGTTTATAAAAACTTTACCTTCCCAAGACCCCACCTCACAATACAATCACTTTGGAAGTTAGGATTTCGATATACAAATTGGAAAGACATGACATTCAGACTATAACATCAAATAATCATTAATACTTTTACATTTATTTTATGTGTATGCACATGTCCACACATGTATGGAGGTCAACCTTGGGTGCCATTCCTTCAACACCATCCACCTTATTCTTTGAGAGCTCCAGGGATCCACCTGTCTCCATGCCAGCACTGGGATTCCAAGAGTATGCCACCACATCTGGCACTTTACATGAGTACTGCAATCAAACACAAGGCCTCAGGCTTGCATAGCAAGTACTTTACTGTCTGAACTATCTCCTAGCTCCTAGCTTTTCTTAATACATATAAACCAGAGGAATATGACATGGGCTAGAATGAAAGTAATCTGAGGTCACTACAGTTTAAGTGTAAACAACAACTACATAAGTATAACACAAAACAAATAACTCACATTCAAGATGTACTGTTGCCTAAACAAACAAGATTTTACACAATTCTAGATAAACTACCAACAATTCTGCTTCTTGAAAGAAAAGTACATATATAATACAGCAACACTGATATGGCTATTTGTAGTAAACCTGAATCAATCTTATTCTTATACAGACAAATCATTCAGAATTATTGGCAATTTTTTATTTACTTTTTTATTTTATGTGTATGAGTGCTTTGCCTGCACATATGTAAGTGTATCTGTGAGTGCAATGACAACAGAGGCCAGAAGAGGGTGTTAGATTCCCTGGAACTGGAGTTATGGACAGTTGTTAACCACCATGTGGGTGATGGGAACTGAACCTGGGTCCTCTGCAAAAGCAGACAGGGCTCTTAACCACTGAGCCATCTCTCCAGTCCCAGCAGTGGTTTTTGCTTTTTTTAAAAAAAAACATATTTAACACCTGAGTAGCATTAAAAAATAGTAAGAGGTTTGAAGTTCTATTTTAAAAGAGAACAAAGATAAAAATAATCACTAAGTTTACCTTTCTGATGTTAACTTCAGTATGTAAACAATGCCACAGAACTATAACTGACCTCTTCTTTAGAATAAGGTATTTTATTCTCATATCATTTCCTTCAAGACTAAGATTGCTGATCCCCTTAATTTTACTTAAAGGCAGCAAACTTAGTCAGGCATGGTGGCATATCCTGTAATCCCAGGACTAGGGACATAAGGATCAAGAGCCCAAGAGGTTCAACTACATAGTGAATTTAAGGCTAGCCTGGGCTACATGAGGCCCTCTCTTAAAGCAAACAAACAAGAGCAGCAAACTTTGAAGACACCCACAAACCACAATTAATATCACCTTTCTCCTTCCTAATGCAAAGGAAAGACTGATGTACAGAATCACAAACTTCTACTGTTTCAGACATCTCACCTTTGTCTCCTATACCAGCTGAGGAGATTTACAATTCAAACCAGCCATCCAGTGTCATCCTTTTAAAGACCAAAAGATTACACATTACTAACATCAAACGTTCAATAACTAACAAATCCAAGTTTCTATCACTAGCCTTCTTAGATCTCTTGGTAATAAAGCTCTTGCTAAAAAAGTGAATCTGAGATCTTTGGCAGACAAAGAGCTAAAGAGTTTTTTTGGTTTTTTTTTTTTTTTTTTAAGTAAAATTCTAAAATGCCAAGGAAGTCAGGTGTGGTAATGCATGTCTTTAATTCCAGCACTCTGGAGGCAGAGGCAGGAGGATCTCTGTGAGATAGAGGCCAGTCTGCTCTACATAGTAAGCTCTAGGCCAGCTGTGGCTACAGAGAGACCCTGTCTCAAAAGCCAAATAAATAAATAAACAAAATGTCAAGGGGAAAATACTAGGGAATGATTATATTAAGACTAACTAATTTCATATGTATTTACTACTCCACACTCTCTCGGGGTAAGCAACGTGCAGGATATACAAGATTAATGCAAGGAGTCTCCCTTGAGGAACTTTATTTTCTAGTGAAGTAGATAAAATGATTCACATAAAACAAGACATAGAAAAGGCCAGGCATAATAGCGCATGCAATCTTAGCACTTGGGAATCAGAGGCAGGAGAATCACTGCAAGTTCGAAGCTAGTCTGGCCAATATAGCAAGTTATAGGTCAGTTACATAGTAAGATCCTACCTCAAAACAAAACAAGATATAGTATAAACACAAATATGAAACAACACACAAGGTATAGGAGCCTGTCCATAGCGCCTTGCTAGTGCAGTGGTTGGCATGCCACCTATCACTGTACAGTACAGACTGTTGCATGGAGGATTATAAAGAGAGGAGGTGATTATGACGGCTGCCGCAAAGTGAGATTTGGGGTAGATCTGAGGGCAGCTCCAAACTCATCTGTTACGTTTTTAGAAATCTGCTTAGCAGTCCTTCACTCTTGCACCAAAATAAAATAAATAGGAAGTACATTAAAGGAAATTCCCGATATATATACATATATATATGTGGATATTTTGAATATTTTAAAAGATTTAATATAATGTAGTTCAACAAATAATATATTCACATGTCTACCATGTAAATATAGAGTATTTAAGTTTTCCATATCCACTTAAAATTCTTAAGAACCACAATGCTACAGATACAGTTGAAAATATCATCTATTCCTCCTCCTTCCTCCCACAGATTAACTAGTACCTTAAAACACTGTATCCTTTCCATGTGTACATAATTTTGTTACAAATGTACATTTTGAATTTTTGAATACACATCTTCTTTGCACAGATGGTACCATCCTGTGTACCCTTTTGCACCCTGTGTTTTTACACTAAGCATGGCTTTTCAGATTTATCTGAATGGGGCCAAGATCCCCCTGCCTTTTTATAACCCCCACAGGAAACCTAGCTTTTAACCATCAGGCAGTTGCTGTTAGATTACTTTACAGTGCTTCCATTCAGAAGTCAAACCAGGTTTATAAATGATTCAGACTACCAAATTATGATGTTAAATTTCTGGTAAAGAAGAGGATCAGTGGGCCTATAAAAGTGGAGATACTCTGAGAAGTTTCATGTTGATAATCCTCTATCACTGTGTCCACTAAGGAGTATCTTGATTATGCTAGTCGTCTGGCAAGACAGCATAAGTAACCAAGGTATATGCTACAAAGATCTATACAGACACAGACACAGACACACACACACCCCAGAAGATTATTAAAAACAAAAAAACTCTGGGGGCTTGAGAGATGGCTCAGGCGTGAAGAGCACTGGCTGCTCTTGCAGAGGACCTGGGTTCAGTTCCCAGCACCCTCATGGCAACATACAACCATCTATAACTCCAGTTCCTGGAGATCCAAACCTCTTTGGTACCAGATACTCACATGATACATCTACATACATGAAAGCAAATACTCATACATGTAATATAAAAATAAACAGATCTTTTTAGAAATCTCTCCGGACCATGCCAATGTCAGCTTTTTATTTTGGGTATAGGACTGTGGTGGTAAGGTTGATGCCGTGGCAAAGGAGGACTTAGGGAGAAATTTGGGAGACTTCTTATATGTTCCTTGTGACATCTGTGTATGTTATCAAAACAGATAATAAAATGAATTTAAAATTGAGCTTCTAAAGTACACTGAAGAAATTCTGCAACCTTTTTACTATCAAATTCAACTCAACATATTGCTATGACATATCAACTACCTAAACAACATTTTAAGTAAATGTAGGGAAAAATGTGATGGAGATCTGCATAAATGAGAAAGGCCACACTTGTGATGACCCCTTTAATCCTGAGGTATGGAAGATGATCGGAAAAGCTACTGGCCTACAAACTACTAGTTTTAGATTACTGTATGGTCTTGTCCTTGAGGGACAGTAGGATTTATCTAAATAGCTATCTCTGTTCACCACAAACACCTGCCCTACTTCTGCAGGCTTCCTAATCCACTCATCTGCCCTTCCAGCCATGAACAGCCCACTGCTGAAGAGGTGATTCAATACTGAAGATCATGTTCCTCTCATAGTCTTTCAAAACTTATTAGAACAAGCAACTTATTTCAGTGACCTGACGGAGCTCTTTGAGGTCATTCCTGACTCAGTGGGTTGTTTGGAAAAGAAAAAAAGGGGGGTTTGGGATTTCGCTCAGTGGTAGAACACTGGCCTAGCAAGGGGCAAGGCCCTGGGTCCTCAGCTCCAAAAAAAAAAAAAAAGGAAAGAAAGAAAGAAAAGGGGGACAGAAAGTTGGGAGAGGATGAGGTGATGGGGTGGGAGTTAGGGGAAGGAGTGAGGAGTGAAGGGTGAATACAATGAAAATTCTCAAAGCATTAACACACAAAAAATACAGAGAGAGAGACAGACAGAGGTATCATCCCATCTGCTCTCTGGTGATCACAATTTAGTATTAAAATACACCTAAGAATTAACCCTCCTAGAACCAATTCAGTAATAGCTATCAATGACAGTCAATAGAAACATTATCTTTTTAAAAGAATTTTATGTATTTTATATGTATGAGTGTTTTGCCTGCATGTATGTAAGTGCACTTGGGTTGTGAAATGCCTGCAGAGACCAGAAGAGGGTACCTGATCCCCTGGAAGTGGAATTACAGGCAGGTGTCAGTTACCATGTGGATGGTGGGAACTGAACCTGGGTCCTCTGGAAGAACAACCAGTGCTCTCCAGCCCCAGAAACAGTAACTTCCTAGATGGTACAAAGACATACTTTATGCACTTGAGACAGGAAGATGATGAGTTTTACACCAGGCTGAGCAACAAACATATGGAGACCCTATCATAAAAAGAAAGTGGGAGGGGCTGAAGAGATGCCTCATTGGTTAAGAGTGCTTACTGCTCTTTCAAAGGACCCAAATATGGTTCCCAGAACCGAAGTACGGTTCCCAGAACCGAAGTACGGTTCCCAGCACCCACATCCAGTGGCTCATGACCACCTGTAACTCCTCTTCTGGACTCCATGGTTACCTATACTCACACGTGTACACGCCGCCCCCACCCCACAACATATACACACAGTTAAAAATAAAATAAATATGAGCATGACAGCACACACCTTTAATCTCAGTACCTACAAGGCAGGCAGAATCAGGTGGCTCTGGGATGGAGGCCAGCCTAGTCTACACAGTGATGTCCAGGTCAGCTGGGGCTATGGAGAGACCCTGTCTCAAAAAAACAAAATTAATTAAATCTTTTTTTAAAAGGAGAAAGAAAAGTCACATTTGAGCTTCAAGGAAATTGAATGGGTATACGATATTAAGAGTGTTTGTTTAGAGGCTTTGCTTATCTAAGAACTTTGATTGCTGAGGGTAATACCATAGCCTGTAACTCTAGCACTTGGAAGGCAGAGGAGGCAGGAGAAGGCAAGAAGTTCAGGACCAGCCTGAGGTATGCAGCTAACTCATGTCTTAAAAAGCCAAAGATCCATTAGATGGCTCAAGCAGTGCTTGCTGTCAGGTCTGAGACCTTAGTTCAATCCCAAGAACCCATAGAGTAGAAAACTAATTCCTGTAGTTTGTCCTCTGACCTCCAAAAGCATGCCATCGTCCATGTGAGGGCCCCCCTAAAATAAATAAATATATTTAACATTCTTAATTGATTATAGTCACCCTACTAGACAACAAGCATCAAAACTATTCCTCCCTTCTGTCTGGAACTCTGTGCCTTCTCCATTCCCTCCCTCCCCACCTTCCAGCCTCCATCTTTACTAAATTCCACAGGGATGTAAGATCCTGCAAGAGTTGTTTTTCTGAGCCTGGTTTGTTTCACTTAACATTTTGTCTTCCAGATTGATCTTGTCATGAACAACAGGATTTCCCCTCTTTTTAAAGTTGAATCATATCCACTGTCTATACAGACATGAATTATCTCTATATTTATGAATACTTAGGTTGATTCTCTAACGTGGTTACTGTGAATAAACCTGCAATGAATATGTGAGTGTAGACATCCCTTCAACAGACTGACTTCAGCTTCTCTGGGTATGAATCCCACAGAGGAATCACTGGATCATGCACTAGTTATATTTATACTTTTTTGAGGAACTGCCATACCATGAAAACAGTAACTTCTATAGTGATACCACATTTTCCATAAAATAGTGCAGGACTATAAAACAACAAACAAACAACTCTGGGTTGAGGCAGATAGTAAAGTGGTTGCTTTGCCAGCACAAGGACCTGAGTTTGATCACCAGAGTCCTGTAAAAATGCTGAGTGTGCAACGATAGTCCCAACATAAGGAGGATCTGTGGGGCTCACTAGCCAAGTCAGCCTAGCCTAATTGGTGAGTGCAAACCAAAGAGAGACACTGTCTCAAAGGAGGCAGATGTTTCTCAGCAGATCACCTGAGGTTGTCCTCTGGCTTCCACATACATGCATACCATATCCACACATCCTCGAATACACACATGCATATCACATCCACACATCCTCCCACACACATGCACACACACACAAATAATAATAATGATGATGATGATTTTTAAAAAGCCAATTCGGCTGGACATAGAGACACATACCTTTAATTCCAGCACTCAGGAGGCAGAGGCAGGCAGATCTCTGAGAGAGCAGGCCAACCGGGTCTACATAGTAAGTTCCAGGCCAGCTGGGACTACAGGAAGACCCTGTCTCAAAAAAGCAAAACAAAGCAAAAGAAAAAAAAGAACCCATTTGCTTCTATGAATAAATTCACCTTCACTATCCTGGCCGTTCATTAAAACCATTTTATGTTTAAACTTCCACTAGTGTAGGGACCACGGAAGGACAGCAATTAAGTCTCATTTCTTTAAGGCCACTGACCATGGTCAAAGTTGAAAGATTATCAACAAATAGAATGTGGGAACAAATATTTCATTCCAGATGCAGTCGATGTTTTAGTCATCAGCTTTTGTAGCGGCTTTAGTCACTGGCAGTTATGTTTTGGGGAGGTAGTCTAATATTACCAAGAAAGCATTACATGTAGTAGAAATTCATCAATATTTGGTTTTGAATATAGAGATTTCCAAAATTCTGCATATTCTACAAAAAAGGAAAATTTCACAATTTTTTGGCCTTACGTATTTTAGGTTTAAATCTTTTCGCAGCTAAGGAGACTAAAGGCTGGAAAATATACAATATATTTACTCTTAAGCCTTTATTTCACATGTCGGTTTATATGAAACAGGTTTCCAGTACATTTCACTAAGATTAGCTTTTCTGTTGTTATTTGTTTTAGGGTGCTGGGGCTTCGAACATGCTAGGCAACTTATACCACTAAGCTATATCACCAGCCCAAGACTAACTTACTGAATAACTGTTAATATTTATCAAGCATCTACTATGAGCACTGTGCTAAGCATTTTACATACGATAATTTTTTTTTTTTTTTGAGACAGGGTCTCACTGTAGCTCCAGCTAGCCTGGAACTCACTATGTAGACCAGGTAGACCCCCTCAACTCCACCCTGACCCCAGTGCTGGGATTAAAGGCCTGTGCTATCACACCCAGCCTCATATGTGATAATCTTTAACTCTGAGGTCAGTACTAGCTCAAATTTTAAACCTGTGAAAGGAAAATAAGTGACAAAGGTTACTCAGGTTGTGATTAGCAGAGCAGATGCTCTTTTCTAAACTGGTATCTACAACCTAAGCTTCTGACACTGCATTTCAACATGTACTGAGTATGTACCCATGTACAGGGCATTGCATTCGTCTGTAAGGACACACAGTTCTTGCCTTTGAATGATTTACTGTGAATAAAAGACATGAAAACATTTTGGGTAGAAAAGGACGGTGCTGAAGACTGGACCCAGGGCTTCGTACGTATTAAGCAAGTACTCTACCACTGAACTACCATACACTTACTAACAGCAGGAAAACGTTCTTCAGAGTTCATAAAGCAGTAAGATTGTTAGTGGGTGCTCATAGGAAATAATACCTAGCAATGATGATGGTGGTGGTGGTGGTGGTGATGACAACAGGACGTAATTTAATGCCTGCCACTGGACTTTGGAGAGTTTATTAACCTTTCCAATTACCCTGAAGGCTAGTCTTTACTATTTTTCTCCTACAGACAAGCATACTGGCCAACTGGTTTGTCCACCATCATGACACAGGCTATTACAAGACAGAATCTGAATCCAGGTATGTCTCACTTTGAAGCTCATGACCTAAAAATATTACTCTCTATAGCCACCCAGCAGAGGGAAAAAAACCTTCTCAGAACACCACTAAGCTCCATCTTGACGGATAAATAAGGACAAAGTAGCTGTTAGGGCCAGGATCTAAATGGAAGTAATGCCTAGTCACAGATCTAAAACATCTAGCAGTGGTTAAAGGAGGCTGAGGACAGTGCTGTGAAATGTGGAAGAGGAAGTGGAGAGAGAGGTTAGAGAGGTTTAGCATGCAGGTGGTACTGTTCACCAACTAAGAACCAATCTCCCAGGCAGGAAGTGCTTGTAGAAGATTTCAAGAATGTGAAGAAGGACCCTCTACATTATTCACAGATCCTGGGGACACATGCAGAATAAACGCTAAGGCAAAAGGCTACTCAGTGGACGAGGAAGGGGTAGTTTATACAAAAACCCGAAGTGCAGCTCACCCAGTCTGGCGGGGCTGCC
Source organism: Eospalax fontanierii (assembly GCA_035773235.1). Classification (NCBI taxonomy): domain Eukaryota; kingdom Metazoa; phylum Chordata; class Mammalia; order Rodentia; family Spalacidae; genus Eospalax; species Eospalax fontanierii. The sequence continues at coordinate 50,691,897 of CM069542.1, read as the reverse complement.
TGTGCAGTGAGAAGAGCTACGCTCTCAGGCTTGTCCCTGGCCTGACAGCGACTGAATGGGCAAGCGCTGCAACAGCAGGGGTGGGGGAATGGAGAGGTCCCTTCTCTGCTCTTTGACAGCTTCGGTATTTACACCTCACTCACCCTTGTTGGTCCTCACTTCAGTCTCTCCAGTGGAATAAAAACACGACCACGGACATCATTTATTTGAGTGATGTTTTACTATCTGAGTTAGGGTTATAAGCCTATTAATTTTTTAAATACATCAGAATGACCCTATCAGTCAACCGCCCTCCTTCACTTTACCACTATCAATGGCACTTCAAATCCACCCATCTTCTCTCTATTCTTCAGGTAAGCACACCTTTGTCTTCACTCATTAAAACTTAAAAACAGGGCCTGGACAGATAGCTCAGTGGTTAAGAGCACTAGATGCTATTGCACAGGTCCTGGGTTCAATTCCCAGAACCCACATGACAGCTAACAACCATCTCCAGTTCCAGGGGATCTGACACCGTCTTCTGATCTCCTCAGGCACTGTATGACACAAGTGCACTTACATACATGCAGGCATAGCACTCATACATATAAAAGAGAAAGAAGAAGAAAAAAACCCTTAAAACAGTGTTATAGTCTAAGAATGGTTGCAACAAGAGGTAGCAATGATTGCGAGACATCTTCTTATTCATTATTTCATTCATGTACAATTAAGTAGCAGCAATGCTCCAAAATGACTACAAATGACACAATTAGCTGAAAATTTCTCTTATAAATGAATGTCTAAAAATTAGCTTTTTCCAAAAATGTTACCATAATGGAAGGGCAGTCTATTCCTACTACCAAGCACTGCCTAAGAAAGGTCACTGGTAATTTGTTTAATGAGTCCTTAGCATTTTTCTCTGAAGTGACCTAATATCTTAAAAACTTTACAGTTAATTGGGATAAGCTGCTAGGCTGGGCACATAGCTCAGTGCCACAATTGTGGCCTAGCATGAACAAAGTTCTAGGTTCCATCTCAAGCACTGAACACACAAAAAAGTGATAATGTTACTTTGTAGAAAGCTGTATTATCGATGTCTAATACCAGTAACATATAGGCAAAAAAGACTCTCATCCCTGTTCCAAAAAAAAAAAAATTATTTCAAATGTCCTTTCAGCAGTTAGAGTTCTACTCAGGTACAGAATTCTCAGATACCATCAATTTCATGTGTTTCCAAAGTGTGACAGTTTGCTAACTACAACTGCAAATTAAGCAAACATAGTTCATAAGCACAACAAACAGATTTAAGTCTTGCCCACACTAACAATTATAGATGAAAGTGTTTCTCCAAGACTGGTGTCATGTCAAATTATGTGTGCCACCCCAGTGAAAACCTAAAGTACCACAAGAGGATTAAAAGTACTTTCAAATCATGTTCGTACTGACTATATCCACCATAGGAATATTTAGGTAAAATTACAAAATTTGTATAAGATAATATGAAATATTTTTATAATGAAAACATTAATATATGTGATCTGTTTTAATTCAAAATATACCAGGAGACAGAAGTACAGGAAAGTATTTAAAGCAGCTGTTTCTGGATATGGAAGTTATGCTTTCTTCTCTTGCTACCTTTCAAGCTTGTATTTAAAAGGAAAAAGAACTTTAAAAACTCTCAAAATATAAAAGAGGGAAACAGCAGCAAGAGCCGTGGAAATGAATGCCACAGAGCTTCCGGAGACTTCTATGATGCTACCGGTAACAGAAGGGGAGCAGTACTTTTTGTCCACAATACTATTCTTAAAATCTTTTAGGAAACTCACAATCACACTATTCCCAGCTGTTAAAAAGTCAGTCACCTACCCTGTGCACTACTAATGGGACAGGACACTGAATACACTGAATTCCAGGAGAATGAGGGACCTGTAGCAGCTCAGACTCTGCTGAACTCCATTCAACCATCTGATTGATGACTACAGAAGGTGGACTCCTCTGTAATTTCTGCTGAAATTCCCCACTGCTTCTAAAAGGATCCAGTTCAGAAGAATAAATGACATAAAAAATCACCATCAAAGAAAACAAATTTCTCAACCAAGAAAAGACACTTGGAAATGGGGGCAGGGAAGGGAGATAGCAAATTGAAAGAGCTTCCTAACTCAATCCTTTGAAGTCCTAGCTCTGAGCCTCAGCTTTGGGGGCTCATAGGAATGGTATTTCCAAATCAGAGAAACAAATGAACTCCTATTAAGGTATACTGCAGAGGGTTCCTAATAAATGCTTAATGAATTGGTGAACTTCTAAGAGTTTTTAAACGTAAATAAGCAGCTAGGGAAGAAACTGGCCAGTAGACAATACTGGACAGAAGTACATTCACCCCTTCACTGTTAGGAATGGGAGTCTACCCAGATTACCTTTATATTTCAAAACAGGTATTTTCCTGACTAGGAAGCACTTTTTAATTTATGTTATACTTTCTAATCTACAATTTTCAAGTGCTAGTGATTTCTCTACCAACCACTCATGTACAAAGAGATCTATAATGGATGTGGGCATAGTGGCACATATCTGTAATCACAGTTCTTGGGAGGCTGAGGTAAAAGGACTGCTACAGGTTGGAAGCCAGTTTGGGCTACATAGCAAATAACAGGCCAGCCAGAGCTACACGGGCAGGACGGAAAGAAGGGGATGTGTGTTAATTATGAAGATGCTTTCAGGTTTTTCAGTATTACATTAAGTTTTCCACAATCATTATATAATTTGTATGACTCAGGGTAGATAAGAAAAATATTATTACAGATAAGATTGTTAACCAGAAACAAGTGTTGGTAAAAAGGCAAGGTAAAAAAACACAGGGGGGGGGGGGCGGTGCGGGACCAGTGAGGAGGATATCACAGAAGGACCTGGGGAGTGGGGAGCAAATAGGAACAAGGAGCAATAATATATACATATGATAACCAAAACCCACTAATACAAAAAAATAAAAATAAAAAAACTAGCCAGGTACAATGGTACATGCCCTTAATCCTAGCACTCCAGGAAGCAGAGGCAGGTGGATCTCTGTGAGTGCAAGGACAGCCCAGACTATTATAGTAAGTTCCAGGCTAGTTTCAGCTTCAGAGAGACCCTGTCTCAAAAAAACAAAACAAACGCAACATCCTCAATAAGGTCCGGAAGTAGAAGTAAAGCCAGGTTTTCTAACCATATATCCTCCTCCTCTGCCTGAAAGTTGCATTTAAAGGACATTTAAAATACAAATCACGCCCACCCACCCACTCTTCTCCAAGATTTGCTCAAACAAAACAATTAAGCAGACCTTAAAGTTAACAGGAAATAACACAACCAAAAATAACTGGGGTGTGGCCTCACCTCTTCAGAAGCTGTGAATAAATGCAGAGGGCTCTGTCCAGACAAGACAATATGGGAACAGGTCTGAGTGTTCAATACAATGGGCCTCACCTACTCATACAGTAACACCTGGTTTTCTTTCTTTTTTCTATTTCTGATTTACTGATTTTTATGTGTATGAATGTTTTGCCTGAATGTATATAAGGGCACACATGTGACACAATGCCAGAGAAGCCAGAAAAGGATGTTGGGTTCCCTAGAACTTCAGTTGTTAGCTGCCATGTGTGCCCTGGGAACTGAACTCTTACCTGCTGAGCCTTTTCTACAGCCCTCCTCCACTTAAAAAAAAATAGGGTCTCATAGGACCCAAACTAGCACTGAACTCTTGATGCTCCTGCCTCTACCTTCCCAGTGCTGAGATTAGAGGCATGTACCACTATGCCTGGCCTCATACCTTATTTTCTTAAGAGACCAACTATTTCAAACTCTGGAAAACCCAGAGAAAAAAGTTATACAGAAATGAAAATTGCTGAGGCCAAGTTCTTATGCTAAGAACTTTTTTAATATCTGAGATAAACCCACATGTTATAAAAACCTGATCTAATTTATTTTTAATTAATTTAGGAGCAGTCTTAGTCAGACATGGTGATGCATGCCTTTACTCCTAGTACTCAGGAGGCAGAGGCAGGCAAATCACTGTGAGTCTGAGGCCAGCCTGTTCTACATAGTGAGTTCCAGGGCAGCCAAGGCTATATAGTGAGACCATGTCTCCAAAAAAAGTAGTCTTAAACTAGGTATGTGGCTCATAACTACAATCCCATATAATTCCATATAATTCTAACATTTAGGACGCTGAGGGAGGTGGATCACCATAAGTTTGAGGCCAGGCTGGACAACAGAGTCTCTCTCTCTCTCTCTCTCTCTCTCACACACACACACACACACACACACACACATCTTAAAAGTATCCAGCATGTGGCAATCCTATAATTTTGCTAAAGAAAAAATTTATATCATGTCACACAGACCAAACAAATGATACTAACTTAGCTATGGACACTTAGCAAGAAACAGCACCTGCACTTTAACTGGGTTTCACTACTTTGGTTTAAGGGTAGGAAAGGATCATTTTTAAAAGCCCTTTATATGTCATGGTAGAAAGGTACACAGGAGCTTAAACTCTAAGATTCCTGAAGATCTGAGGGCACCACTAAGCCTCACTTATCCTGACTTGACACACAGTTCAGGTTTAACTGATTTCCTTGCCTACTTCATCTGGGAAATAGAAGATTAGAAGGCAGTAAAGGCAATTTTAACAGGGAACAGCACTGGAAGGAAAAGGATGGATAAAACAATAAAACGGTATACTGGTGGGAAGTCATTTTTGTAAAGAAGGAAACTGCCAACACCCTTACACAGCAGGCTGCCCCAGCCATACTAACAGCACAGTACAGAAGTTAATGCACACAATGATGACCTTGCTCCATCAAAAAAAGGTGATTTCTGCATCTTAAAAGAGGCCTCTATCCTATGGGTTGGATGTAATGAAGACTTTAAAATGGTCAGGACAATTTATCAGATAAAGGACTCACATCTGAACAAACAACTTAAATCCCCAATGACACCAAATTCTGAGGAAATAAGTCTGGAAAGTACCATATTTATATTTACTAAATGTTTGACAAATAATCAACATTTATGACACTGATACTGTTCTTCCCTGAACATGCAATAGGTGTTCCCTATTTAAAGAAAAAAAAAAAACAAACCTATTATCATTACTAATCTTAGTTTCCTTTCTCTTCTATTATCAAAATGAAGAGTGGAAAGACATTTAATAGTTTCCTCTCAATGGAATGCCAACCACTTCATCCAGAGACTACTAACACATCTGGTCTAAGCATTACTACCTTCTTAGAAAATAGTCCTTTCAACCCTATTATTAATGCTGAGAGGGAGGAAGAAGGGTTAAGCTTAAGTTGGACAAAAGAAGCACAGGAATCAGTGGCTGTGTTTGACAGGTCTTGTTGGTTTAAGGGCAGAAACTACACTATAGAACTCTACAAAATTTAGAAAGGAGCACTTTATATTCTTATAACAATGAAAATCAGATATTATAAACAGGTGGACATCTGAATCAAAGAATATTATTCTTCAAGTCTCTACAGCCCAAGGAAAAAGAGAAGACCCAAGTTATGTCACAAAATGTTACTCCCTTTTCAGCATCATTAAAACAATTTGTATTAGTATTGCTTGTTTCTTTTAGCAAAAGCAGTGACTTGTGATTTCTAGAGCAAGTGTGCCAAGCATGCAGACAGACAGACAGACACACACACACACACACACACACACAGTAAGAAAAAGTTTATTACGCCAGAAGGCCACCCCAAAAGATCTGATCCTAAAGAAAGACATGACTTGGAAAACACAGGTGAACTCCCTGCCTATACAACCCAGATGGCGATGGCTTCCCCAGATAGAAGAGGAAAAGGAAATGTCTCTTAAAGAAAAAAAAAAAAAAAAACTACGACCACCCATACCCTGTGGGAGAGACTGATGGGTGTGGAAGTATGCACCGGGGTGGGTACTTCGCCAGCCTCCTGCCAAGCACCAGTCTAGGTACGGTCCTCCAAGGCGGGTGCCAGGATCCATCGCCGAGGGGCCACCCGAAATGGACAGCCACCGTCCTCCCAGCTCCCTCCATCCGTGGTCCTTCCCACACCATTCATCTCTGATCCTCCCCACACCCAGCTCCCTCCACCTCTGGTCCTCCCCACACCTAGTTCCCTCCATTCCTGGTCCTCCCCACACCCAGCTCCCTCCATCCCTGATCCTCCCCACACCCAGCTTCCTCCATCTCTGGTCCTCCCCACACCCAGTTCCCTCCATCCCCGGTCTCACGGTCCCCAGCCATTCCCCCGGGTGGCGGAGGAGGAAGGCCCGGGCTCCGCACCTTTGATGACGCGCTCGGTCGTGGACAGCGGCTGGCGCCTCCCGGACATGGTCTCCGCCGGCCTCCCGGCTGGGGCGGACGGCAGGACGGGAGCCGCCGCCCTTCTCTGCAGCGGACTCCGCTCGGCGGTGCCGGCAGACTCCGAGCTGGCGGGGCAGCCAACAGCGGGAGTTCCGGCCCCCGGGTCCACTGACGGGCGGCGGCCGCACCGCCACTCCCTTCCTCCGGCGGCGCCCGCGGCTCGGCGGGGACGTCCGCGTCCACAGACCTCGGCTGAGGGCAGCAACCAGGGCGACCGCGGCTGCGCGCGGCCGAGGCCCCCGCCTGCGCGCCCCGCGGCCTGCGCCGCGCTCACAACTTCCCGGAGGCCGCGCGCGCCGCCGCCTGGCTGCGCCCGCCGCGCTCTGCGCACGCGTACTTCTCCCGCCTTCGGGTCCCAGGCCCTGCTGCCAGTGGTCGGCTCTCCCTTACTCTGAACCCCTCTTGGGCAGCTGGCTGCTTCTGGCCACCCCTGTCCGTGCTCGTAGGATCTAAAATCAGCCCCTGGTTCCTACGCGCACAGGCCGGGCAAAGCAGCAGCGATCTTAGGACTACACCGGCGACATGGTGTCTGCTGTGCTTGACCCTCTTGGTGAGTCAGAGGCTGCAGCCCCTTGCTTGAGAACACCTGCTCTTCTTAAGCACTAGGTCACTCCCACACACCAGGAGATCCAAGAGTTCTGTCTTTTAAAAAATATTTTTATTGATTATTTTATGTGTATGAGTATTGTCTACACGCATGTAAGTGCACCCTTGTCGTGCAGTGCTCACGGAGGTCAGATGTGAGCGCTGGATCCCCTGGAACTGGTTGTTACCTGCCACGTGGGTGCTGGAAACCAAACCCAGGTCCTCTGCAAGAGCAGCCAGGACTCTTAACTGCTGAGCCATCTCTCCAACACTCCCAGTGTTCTGTCTTATCCAGGACACCAATATTACACCTTCTCCCAAGGAAAAGGATCGTTGAGGAGGAAAGGCCCGAAAGGTTGAATGCAAATTTTCATCCACTCTGCCCTGCTCTTCAGGATATCACCCACCAATCTTAAACCTTGAAACAAAACCTCCGATTCGAGTTTTCATGGTGGTTGCAGTTTGGATTTAATATCCTAAGGATCTTTGCATCCGTCCTACTTCCAGTCCAGCACTTGGAGGACGGGACTCTGTTTCTAACCACTACCTCGTTTGCTTCCATTCTACTTCCAAGGGAATGCGGATGCGGGGGGGGGGGGGGCGTCCTGGCTTCTGCAGCTCTCTTGGCCAGATCACCTTGATGAAGTGAAATAACCTTTCCTGTGTGTCACCTGCCTGACTGGATGTATCCGTCCCACAGTGGCCCAGTGACAAAAGTACCTGTTTCTGTGTCCCATGTTTTATTTGCTTTGTGATGTGATGGTTATTTTGTTCATTTCGTTAGTCAGGTCTGGTTTGATTTATGTCTGTGTCTATGTGGGTTGTATATATGGATGTGCATGTGTGTGTGTGCAGGTGGGCTTGCTTGGAGGCCAGAAGTGGAAGCTGGGCATTCTATCTATCTCGACCTTTATTTTTTTTTAACATTTTCTTTATTATTTTTATTTTCTCTCAGTGAGAGAAATAAATATGAGTGCATTGCCTGCATGTAAGTACACCAGTGTCATGAAATGGCAGAAGATCAGAAGAGGGTATCAGATCTTCTGGAACTGGACTTACATGTTAGCTGCCATGTGGGTGCTGGGAATCAAACCAGGGTCCACTCTTGCAAGAGCAGTCAGTGCTCTTAGCTGCTGAGCCATCTCTTCAGCCCCTAGCAGCTGGGGATGCCAATTCAGATCTTTATGCAGCAGGTCCTTTACCCACTGAGCCATCTCCTCTCATGCTTTTTTTGTTTTGTTTTGGTGTGGTGCTGGGGACTGTTCTATGCTTACTTTGCAACACCCCGGACAAGTCTCTATTAGCAATCTGGCTCATCTCTAAGGTTAAAAACTGACCTTTATGACTCCTTAAATTAGAAACCTAGAACAGAAACTGTCTTGCAGTGGACTGCATCCTCTTGCTGAGGATAGTACCTCAATGAGGTACTGACAAGGCAAAAGGTTTTTTTTTATTTTTTTTAAGTTTATCAATGCTAATGAAGTATCAAAACTAAAATTCAAGGAAGCATATACAAGTTGAGGCAAAATCAGTTTTCACAGTAGTCAATAAATCATCACATATGACTACATAAAGGGAATTTAAACTGAAATAGTTCAGTTCCTCTTGCATAACAGGCACATTTCAAGTACTCTTGATCACTACCTTATTGAACATGGTAAAATAAGACATTTCCATTGTCACAGAAAGTTTTCTTTCTTCCTTCCTCTCTTTCTCTTCTTCCCCTTCTTCCTCCTTCTTCTCTTCCTTTTCCTCCTTCTTCAAGGAAGGGTTTGAAACAGGATCTGATATGGTCGAGGAACATTTTGAAGCTGATTCTCTTTGCCTGTATTCCCCAAATGCTGGGATTGTAGGTATCATCCACTATGCCCAACCATTGCAAGAATGGTCTCTTGGATAGCTCCTTGCTAAAGAATTGTAGGGGTTCGGACCAAGTCTCCACTAGTCTAAGTTTATGCTCAGAAAGAAGGCCTGGAGATATACATTGGAAGCAGACCCTAAATTGTCCCTTGGAGTTTTGACGCCGAACCTTCGTAGTAAGGACCACTGAATGCAGCAGCATTTGAGGCAGGATCACTTTAGGGACCATGGGGATTTGAATGAGAAATGTTTTCCATCAGTTCCAAGTATCTGAATATTTGGCCGAAGTTGGGGGCACTGTTTGTGGAGATTTAGGAGGTGTGGCCTTCACATGTGTGAAGATGTGAGCCCTCGGCGTTCTGTTCTTGCTGCCTCTGCCCCATGCTCCCTGTCATGATGGACTCATCCCTATAGAATCATAAGCCCAAATAGTTCTTCCTTCTATAAGATGCTTTAGTCCTGGTGTTTTATCATAGCAACAGAAAAGTAACTAATACAAGAACTAAATAGAATCTGGCTCTGTGTTCAGGGATCTTGGCATCAGGCTTCCACAATGAAAACTATTCAGATATCCTAAGGAAGTTCTTCATTTAAGAAATAATCAGAGCTCCACACCTCTACTAAACAGACTATATACCTAAAAGTCAAAAATAAACTGGGTGCTGAAGCATAGCAGATACTAAAATTCACAGGACAGCTAAAAACAAAAAGGGTTAGGAAACTGCTAACCGATGTGAAAGAATGGACTATTCAATAATATATCCCGTTTCTAGGTTGGGCCTTTTACATGAGATGTCCAGTATTTGCTGAGGTGATGGATGACATCATCTCCTTTTCTAATGATTCCATATGTGACATCATCTCCTTTTCTAATGATTCCATATGTGCTAGTACCCACAGGGTAACTGAAAGCAAAACTGGGTAACTATAATAGATCTACAAGGCCAAAGCCTAAGGATTTCTACTGACCAATGTTATTATATTCTCTGAAACAATGTTCAGAGAAAGAAAGTGAGTCCACAGATGTGGACTAATACTTTCACTTTGAACCCAACTCTGCTTCTGTTTTAATGCTTTAAATATATATTTGTGTGTATATATAGTATGTGTTCCTACTCAGTATTAATGGTTAATAGTATATATTTTTAAGTATTTAAAATTTTTTGACTTACTTATTATTTTATTTGTATGAATGCTATATGCCTGCAAGTATGTAAGTGCACCTGTGTGGTACAGTGCCCAAGGAGGACAGAAGAGGGCATCAGATCCCCTGGAACTGAAGTTATGAATGGTGGTTAACCACCATGTGGGAGATGGAATTTGAACCCAGGTCTTCTACAAGAACAGTCAGTGATCTTAACTGCTGAGCCATCTCTCTAGCCCCAATAATATATATATTTATAAAATATGTGGCCACAACTTTACAAAAATTAAATACTGTTAAAAACTCCAGTTCCGGGGGATCTAACACCCTCTTCTGACTGATGCAGACAGTGCATGAAACACATGTACTTCATACATGCAGCAAAAGTCATAAAATAAGTTGATTTATCAAATGTTACGGGGCAGTGATGTCGCTCTACAGCAAAGGCGAAGCCCTGGGCTCTGTCCCTAGCACAATGGAGAAAAGATTAAATACTGCCAAAGTATGGAGAGGATCTCTGATTCTCAGTCTGCCAGCTTCTTTCTCATGAGCAAACCCTTGCCATTTTTAATATATATAAACGTTTAGCCAGGCGTGGTGGCGTATGCCTGGCCCCCTAGCACTGAGGAGGTAGAGGCAGGAGGAGCAGGAGTTCGAGGCCAACTTCACCTACGTGTTGAGTTCATAGTCAGCCTAGATTACAGGAGACCCTGTCTTTAAAAAACAAAAAATAAGCCAAGCATGGTAACACACACTTTTGATCCCAGCACTCAGGAGACAGAGGCAGGTGGATCTCTTTGCATTTTAGACCAACCTGGTCTACATAGTGAATTCTAGGACAGCTAGGGCTACATACTGAGACTCTGTCTCAAAAAACAAAAACAAAAACAAACAAAAAACCCACAAAAGGGGCTGAAGAGATGGCTCAGTGATTAAGAGCGCTGACTGCTCTTACATTGCAGAGGTCCCAGGTTCCGTTTCTAGCATCCACATGGTGGCTAGCAACTATCTCTAACTGCAGTTACATGGTGCTTGTGATTGAACCCAGGACTATTGTGTGTGCTACACAAGCATTCTACCAACTGAACTATATCCTCGGCTCCTCCTGTGTATTCTAAATCATCTCTTTACTTCTTAAATCGTACCTAACACAATGTAAATGTTTTATTAATAGCTGACATACTGATTTTAAAATTTTTATTTGATATGTTTTGCCTACGTGTATGTAAATGCACACATCATGCACATACACACAATAATAAATATTAAAAAAAGGTAAAACATAATTAAAAAATATATATACATTTACATGCCTGTGTATGTTGTATATGTACACATAATTCCTCAGATATATGTATATTTACTATGTCTTAAATATGAAATGCCTCTGAAAGGGTCATGTGTTGAAAGTTTAGTCCCAAGATGGTGGTATCATTTTGAGTGCTAGAAATTTTAGAGGTGAACATTACCAAAGGAAATAGGTTTTAGGGAGATAATCCTTTGCAGAGTATATCTGGTACTTATCTCTGTCTGTCTCTATCTCTGTCTCTCTGCTTCCTGCCTGTCACATGGAGAACAGCTCTGCTTCACAACATGCTTTTGCCTCCTGGTGGCCTGGAAACATCAGAGCCAGCCAACCACAGATGGAAATCTCTGAAACTGTGAACCAAAAGAAATGTTTCCTCCTTTAAAATGTTTCTCTCATGTATTTGCCACAAAATACATGAAAATACACATTTATACATACATGAATATTCATTTTTGTATATAATTATTCACCAGCTTGTATTCACATTCACAGTGACAGACTATATCATGATACATAGGTTGTAATCATTAAGTTAATAGATTGCAAAAATTAATTGATTTGGTCACCACAGGTATGATTTTGTTTGTTTTTCTGTTGTAATGACAAAAAACAGAAATTGACTGTGGTTGTACATACCTTTAATCCCAGGGCTAGGGCAGCTAAAGCAGGAGGATCAACAGTCCCAGGCTAGCCTGAGGACATATAAAGCCTTTCTTTTTTTTTTTTTTTTTTTTTTTAAAAAAACCTTTATTATTTTTATTTTATATGTATGAATATATTGCCTGCATGTGTGTAAGTGCACCTGTGTCGTGCCATGCCTGCACAGGTCAGAAGAGGGCATCCTGAAACTGGAGTTAGGGACAGTTGTTAGCTGCCATGTAGGTGGAACCCAGGTCCTCTGCAAGAGCAGCCAGTGCTCTTAACCGCTGAGCCAGCTCTCCAGCCCCATAGAGCCTTTCTTAATAACAACAAACAAAACAAAACAAAACACAAACTACTGAAAATAGAATACACACTAGTTAGAAAGACCAAGAACTGTTTCAAGAGAAACTTTTCTTTCTTGTTTCATTGTTGTGTTTTTGTTTTTGTTTCATTTGTTTTAATAGAGGGTCTCATGTATCCCAGGCTGGCCTAAACTTAGGGTAGTCTTGAACTTCTTCTTTAAAAAATTATTTTATTATGTTTTAATTACATTTATTTATTGTATATGTGTGCACCTGTGTGTGCACAGCCAAATGTGTGTACATTCAGGTTTTGCAGCACACATGTGGAAGTCAGAGGACAAGAGTATGTTCTCTCCACCAGGTCAGTCCCAGGGGTTAGACTCAGGCCCTCAGGCTTGGTAGCAAGGACCTTTATCCAGGAGCTGTCTCAGGCCTGACCTTGAATTTCTGATCTTCTGGTCTCTACCTCCTGAGTGCTAGGATTATAGGCATGTACTATCATGCCCAGTTTATGCAGTTGTGGGGACGGAACCCAGGGCTTTCTACATGCTAGGCAAGTGAGCTACCACCTGAGCTCTATCCCCAGCCTTCAGGAAGACTTCCATTTCAGTTTCAAGTTTATTAAGGGCATAATAAAAGTTCACCTTTATAAAAAAAGGGGGGATTACATGAAGTACATGAAGGAAAAAAAATTGATACAAAATTAAGAAGCAATCCTGTGTGGATTATAGCACTAATCGGTGCCAACAGACATTGACATCTCTTCCCTGTGTGCATTTATCAGCTTAAAATCAGCTCAGCCCAGTCAGGTATGGTAGCACACACCTGTGATCTTAGCACTTGGGAACCAGAGAAAGGAGAGTGTGGACTTCAAAGTCATCCTAACTATTTAGCAAGGTCAAGGCCAGCCTTAAGTCCATGAGACCCTGTCTCAAAATGCAAAACAAAACAATTCGGTGGTGGGACTGAGGATGGAACTCAGTAGTTGAGAGCTGGAGAAGCAGACAAGGCCCTGAGTTGTATCTCCAGTGCAGGAAAACAAACTGTGGAACTGAGGATGTGGCTCAGTACACACACACACACACACACACACACACACACACACACACACACACACCCAACTCAGTGATTTCAGATAAGGATTTCCTAAACATAAAAGTAATTAAAGTAATCAAAGATAAGTATGTTTGTATGTTTGACTACTGGAAAAAGATAAGCACAATTCAAAGGCATAAAACATGAAACTATTTGCAACTCATCTGGCAGAATAAGAATTCCCTGTTCAATAAAACAGCACTGTAAATACAAGTACAGGAAAAGACTATGGATAAACAGCTACATAAAATTGTCAGGCATGGTGGTACATGGTTGCGATCCCAGCACTTGGGAGGCAGAGGCAAAAGAATCTAGATAAGCTTGAGGCAAGCCTGGTCTACATAGCAAGTTCGCAGTCAGGCAGAACTTCATAGTGAGACCCTGTCTTTAAATAAAGAAATGAAATAAGGGGCTGAGAAGTTGGCTCAGTGGGGAAGAGCACTTGCAATACAAGCAGGAGGACCTGAGTTCAAATTGCTAAAGTAGAGACAGGCAGTCCTGAGAGCTCAGTGGCTGGCTAGCATAGCCAAAATGTGAGAGAGCTCCAGTCTGGTGAGAGACCCTATCTCAAGGCAGTAAGCAATAATGTCTTCCTCTGGCACCCACATGCACATGCTTGGGCACCTATATCACACAGTCATGTACATACACTACACACACACACACACACACACAAAGGAGAAGAGGAGGAAGAAGAAAAATACATGAGGCAGTAACATTTTAAAAAGAGACTAGCCTGGTAATATAGACCCTTAATTCCAGTTACTTGGAAGGCTGAGACAGGAGGATAACAGGTTCAAGGCATGTTGGGGCTACAAAGTAAGTTCAAGGACAGTTTGAACAACTTAGTTTCAAAATAAAAGTGAAAAGAGGGCTAGGGATGCAGCTGAATGGTTGAGTGCTTGTGTTTACCTATAATCCCAGCAACTGGAAGGCGGAAGCAGGAGGATGAGAGTTCAAGGCCAGTGTCAGCAACATGGTGAATTCAAGACCGGCCTAGGCTATATGAAACCCCGTCTCAAAACATAACACAAAACAAACAAATTAAGGTATAGACTGTAATTCTCACATTTAGGAGGTAGAGGCAGAAAGATTTCAAATTCTAAGTCAGCCTGGGCTGCATGGTGAGATGATGTCTCAAAAACATATAAAAAATCAAGACATGCCAGGCGTGATAGTGCACAGTTTTAATCCCAGCACTCAGGAGGCAGAGGTAAGTGGATCACTGTAAGACTGAGGTCAGCCTGGTCTACATGGCAAGTTCTACGCCAGCTGGGGCTACATGGAGACCCTGTCTCAAAACAAAAACCAAACAGAAAAATCAAGACATAATTTTAATCTTTTATGTGTATGAGTGTTTTGCCTACATGTATGTAAGTGCACCACGTTCTAGCAATGTTGGAGGTCAGAAGAGGGCATCAGATTCCCTGGAACTAGAGTTACAAATGGATGCTAACCACCATATAGGGGCTGGGAACCAAATCGGTCCTTTGCAAGACCAGCCAGTGTTCTTAACCGCTGAGCCATCTCTCCAGCCCCAAGACGTGATTTTAAAATTACACTTATTTGTGTATGTATGTGGGAGGTATATGGATGGTGGTGGGGGGAGTGTGTGTGCACACATTTCACAGCGTGCATGTGGCGGTCAGAGAACAACTTTCCCGAGTTCTCTCCTTCTGCCAGTGGACCCTAGGGATCAAAAGTAAGTGTCTTTACTTATTGAGTCATCTCACCAGGCCATCAAGACATGGTTTGTTCACATAATAACTTGGAAAACGTTCTTTAAAAAAACATTCTGTGGATACAGCTCAGTGAATACTTTATGAAGCTCCAGGTTCAATCACCAGCCCAGGGGGGAAAAAAAGGCCAATACTAGTAGAGTCTAAACTGGCAGGTCTCTGAAAACAACAGTATCAATAAAAGATCTGTAGCTATATCTCATGGCCAATGAAGAGATTTTCAGCATCATTATTATCAGGGAAGTACACGCTGAGCCATACTCAGATATCACTTCACTAGCCTATTGGAGTAGCTAAAGATGGGCCGTTGCAAGAATTGAAAGAATGGGATCAATTGGAAGTCTCATACATTCCTACATTCCTGGTAGGAAAATGAAATGACACAGTTTATGGCCAGGTATGGTGGTGAATGCCTTTAATAATCAGCACTCAGGAGGCAGAGGCAGGTGATCTCTTTGAGAACAGACTGGTCTACACCGTGAGTTCCAGGCCAGTTGGGGTTACAAGGAGACCCCGTCTCAGAAGATCAGAAAAGATTTTTTTTTTAAAGATTTACTTTACCTTTTAGTCTGTGTATGTGTGTATCTGTGTGTGAGAAAGTGTCTATAGATGAAGGTGCCCTTGGAGGCCCAAGGTATCAAATTCCCTTGAAGCTAGAGTTATAGGGGGTTGTGTGAATCACCCAGAATGGGTGCTGGGAACTGAACTCAGGTCCTCTGGAAGAGCAGCAAGTGCCATTAACCACGGAGCTGTCTCTCCAGACCCAAGATTCTTATTTAACTGGTCTTTCTACTAACTGCTTTAAATTCCAGTTTCTATCCTACTTGGCTTGTGAGGGTTGATATATTTCCCTAGGGAACTCCCCAAGCACAGCATAAGCCTTAATTAATGACCTTTGAGAAATGATTATGAACACTTTTAATTTCACAAAGCACAGAGAAGCCTTGTTTTCACTACTGTGTTTAACAGGTAAGCAAATGAAGAATGTTCCAGAAACTAGAGTACAGTTTAGAGATACTAGAGTATCTGTAAAATTCTAAACAGGACCATAGTTGCTTTGTAGTTATCCTCTGATTTTATATGAAAAATATTACAGGAATGTTTTATTGGAAGCACATACTACATGGACATCATTTGCTATATTTTATTCATGTCTCCTACAGGGCATTTAATTTTGATTAAATCACCAGTGCTGAAGTACAAAAAAAATTTACCAAGTTTAGATAAGAAAATTTATTTATTTTTGAAGTACTGGCGATTGAACTATTGCTTTCATAAATGCTAGGCAAGTGCTCTACCATTAAGCTATATTCCCAGCCATTTACATGAGACAGGATCTCACTATGCAGTATTGGCTTGCTTGGAACTGGAACTCTATGTAGACCAGACTGTCCTCAAACTCAGAGAGATCCACTTGCCTCTGTCTCCCAAGTGCTGGGATTAAAAGTGTATGCCATCATGCCTGGCTTATATTGTTATTTTTTAATTCTTTATATGTGTGAGTGTGGTACATGTATGTAGAATATGCATACATGTGTGGGGATGCAGGTGCATATGTGTATGTGTATGCAGAGGCCAAAGGAGGATGTTGCATGTCCTCAGTCATTCCACCTTATTTCTTTGAAAACAGGTCACTCACTGAACCTGGAACTAAGCCAGCAGCCAGCAAGTCCCAGCAATCCTCTAGCCTGCGGATTTTTAATTCAGGTTCATGCTTGCCCAGCAGGTACTGAGCCAGCTCCCTAGTTCCTTATTCTTTTTTAACTTTTTAAATATTAGTTTTCAAGTTAGCCAACAAAGCGATGAGTTTTATTAAGGCCTTTCTATATGTACATGCAATTATATTTTATTCTAGTTCATACCCCCCCTCCACCACTTATTTCACTTTTTGAGATCGAATCGTCCTAATTTGCCCAGGCTAATCTTGAATTTATCGAATCCTGATTGCCTCATTCTCTCAAGTAGCAGGGATTATAAGCTTATGCCACCAGGCCAGGTTAAAATATATATTCTTTGTAACTAGAAAAACATGACCTAAAGAAACATCATACATGAATTCAAATTACGAACCTCTTTAACAGCTGGATGTGGTGATACACACCTTTAATTCCAACACTCAGAAGGCAGAGGCAGGCAGATCGCTGTGAGTTGAAGGTTTGCCTGCTCTACACAGAGAGTTCTGGGCCAGCAGGGATACAGAGAGACCGTGTCTCAAAAAAAAAAAAAAAAAAACAAAAAAAACCAACCTCAAGCCAGGAGTGGTTGTACATGCCTTTAGCTCAGCACTCAGGAAGGAGAGGCAGGCAGACCTCTGTGAGTTCAAGGTCAGCCTGGTCTACATAGTAAGTTCCAGGCCAGCCAGGGCCAGAGATTATTCCCAGAATATCTAGGAGTATGCTTCAAAGCTCTGTATTCAGCCCCTAGTCCTGAAAAACAAAAACAAACCTATCTGCCCGAGCCCGCCGGCAGAAATCGAACCGCACCCAAAGCGGGGAGTGAGGATGAGAAAATGTAGAGATAGAGAGAGAGAAAAAATAGGACAGACTCAGGAAGACTGTCAGTCACACTGAAGCCGTTTGCCTTTATTAAGTCCCCCCTATTTATACTGCAAAACAATGGGTCAGATGTTCAAAAACAATACTAACACAGGCAAAATAACTTAAGATATGACTGGCAAAGATCTTCAGGTGACCTCAGTCTTGGGTGTAGAATAAACTTCTCCTTGGGTGTAAATCATTTGCATAATGAAAACTCCTGCTTCCAACAGCACTTCTGTGCATCAGATTGACTTCTGCCTAACCCAAAACTAGGGCATAGCTCAAGGCAGGCAAATGACTCCCGACACCTATCAAACCAAAATTCCCCCTGCTACCTCCTGCAAATGAAATTAGTGTTTGTTTTTGAGACTGAATCTTATGATGTAGCCTGTGCTGGCATCTAACTTGAGATCTTCCTGCCTCAGCCTCCTAAGTGCTGGAATCAGAGACCCCGGCCACTGTCACCCACACAGGCACAGTGTCACACACTAAGTGCTGGAATCAGAGACCCCGGCCACTGTCACCCACACAGGCACAGTGTCACACACTAAGTGCTGGAATCAGAGACCCCGGCCACTGTCACCCACACAGGCACAGTGTCTGTCACACACTAAGTGCTGGAATCAGAGACCCCGGCCACTGTCACCCACACAGGCAGTGTCACACACTAAGTGCTGGAATCAGAGACTCCGGCCACTGTCACCCACACAGGCACAGTGTCACACACTTACGTCTCTGGAGGCTGAGGTAGGATTCTAAATTCCTAGCCAGCCAGGACTTTGTATCAAGAGCCTAACCCAAGTATCAAGCAGCCCAGTAAGAGGTGGGGAAATGGCTGTGCAAGCATGAAGAACTGCATTTATATCTACAGCACTCAAGCAAAAAGCCAGGCATTGAAATGTGATCGTGAAACCCCAGGTCTGGGTGGGGTGAAGACAGGATGAACACTGCGGATTACTGGCTGTCAGTCTAGCTCCAGGCTCAATAAAAGACCCTCTTTAGGGCTGAAGAGAAAGCTCAGAGGTTAAGAGCACTGGCTGCTTTTACAGAGGACCTGGGTTCAGTTCCCAGTGCCCATACAGTGGGTAACAACTGTCTGTAACTCCAGGAGATCCAAAACCTCTTCTGGCCTTTGCGGATACGCTTACATACACACACATAAAACAAACAACAAGAAACCCACATACATACAAATAAAATAAAAAAATTAAAAATAAAAAAAAAAAATATCCTGTCCCAAGGGAACAAAGCAGAGAATAATAGAGCAGGGCACTGGATCGTCTCCTCTGGTCTGCACACATGCAGGGGTGCATGAACACATACATACATGTACACACGCACCAGAGAGAGAACTCCAAATAAATCAACATTCCTAGGAGAGAAAAATCTAAATTCCAGTTCTCTACTATTGACTCATTTTCAAAAGGGAGATAAAAAGCCTCCTAATGTCTATATTTGGTATTGTTATAAATGGTGTGAATCTGAAGCATTTCTTCTCATGACCTTGTCTATAGGGTACTCCCAGACCACAGCTTACAAAGAGCCCATTTGTTAGCCTGGAGTGCTAGGATGCAAGAGAGTGAATATGATCCAAGTGCACTACATGTGTCCAAGTGTCGCTGCTTTACACAGTGAGCACAGACTAATACGTTGCTGGGTACTTGAAGGACTCCCATTCTGGGAAAGCATGACCCAAGAGACTTTTCCTTCCTTACTAGCATCTATAATTAAAGATCACACTTTTTTTCCTCTGAGGCCAAGCCTCAGATCCTCCTGCCTAAGTGCTAGAATTACAGGCCTGAGCCACCATTCCCCTGCCCCCGTCGTGGAAAATATGTTTAGAGAAAACATTTTATTTACAATTACTTCAGCAAAAGACTCACAGGGGCCTCTACTGAGAAACAACCAGATGATATCAGTGTGAAAACCTGGGTGTACTCTTGCCTAAGTTTAACCTTAGGTAATCTCAGTGTCCAGGACACCTATGAACAAACCAGACATAGGGAAAAAAACCCAGAGCCCAGTGACAGAAGCACTTCTTGACCTTTGATTAGCAGGGTTAGACTTCTGGGTTATTCCCTCACCATAACTGATGCTACCATCTTGGACTCCTATCTGCTGCCAGGGCCAAAGACTGCTGTTACACCAGAACAGTCTGTTAACTCACTTCCTTGAAAATAAACCTTGAGTAAACCACTGTCAAAAAGGAGCCGTGATACTGGAAAGGACGGTTTTGTTTTGTTTTCCGTTGGCAGCTTGCACGACCATTTCTGTTGTTTAAAAACTTTTTGAATTTTATTTTACTTTTGGTTAGAGACTGGAGAGATGGTTCAATGGTTAAGAGCACAACACACACTGTTCTTGTAGAGGACTCAAATTTGATTCCCAGCACCCACATCAGGCAGCTCACAGCTGCGTGTTTAGCTCCAGCCAAGGGAAGATTCCATCTTGTCTTTCTCTGGCCTCCACTGGCGTCTATACTCACATGCACAATCCTACAAACCCACCCTGCCACCCCCACATACATATCCTTAAAATTTTTTTTTAAAACTAAATGTGGGCTGGAGAGATGGCTCAGTGATTGCAGGAGACCCAAGTTCCATTCCCAGCACCCACTTGGCAAACGACCATCTGTAATTCCATTTCCAGGGGATCCAACGCCCTCCTCTGACCTCCACAGGCATTGGATGACACAGGTGTACTTACATACAGGCCAGCAATACACTCATACACATAAAATAAAAATAATAAAAAATTTTACATGTTCTTGGTGGGGGCAGAGGAAGGCTCATGAATGTCATGGTGCCTGAGTAGCTGTCAGAGGAAAACTTGTGGGAGCTGGTTCTTTACTTCCACCACATGCGGCCTGGGGATCTAACTCAGGCCATCAGGTTTAGAGACAAGTGCCTTTACCAGCTGAGCCTCTCACTGGTTCATATAAAAAAAATTTAAGCTCCTTATCAGATAATTCAGTTTATCACAGAAAATGTAATTCAGTTTTTTTCCAGAAAGATAAAGGGACTGACTTCTACAGGTGTCATGTGGATAAATCAGTCTTCAGAGTCTTTGTATTTATTTCCAAGCTAGATTGTAAAGAGTACACACTTGTTTTTCCAATGATTGTAAGCCTGTGTCTACAGAGAGTGTCTTTGTTTTCTTGGAATAGAGTTCCCTCAGATCACTGGATACTAAAGAACAGTAGGGAAACAACAGCAGAGAGCACTAATTAATTTAGAACACCTTTCCAAATTTAGTGCTTCACCTCCCAAAGGGCTTACCTGGCTAAGACTATTACAAAGAGATGTCTGTAGCCAAGATTTTAATCGACTTAAAGGCCTGTTTACTTCTGTTCTGTTCTATGTGAGCCATGATTTCACCTCTTTTTAGTATGCTTCTAAATAAATGTGAGTCAGCTGAGGAATGATGCCACAGAGAGAGGGGCAGTCCACATACCCAGAACTCGAAGACAGTGGCTTTCATTCCTCAGCCACAGAGAGAGGGGCATTCCACATACCCAGAACTCGCGGACAGTGGCTTTCCCATTCATTCTATTAACAGAGCAGGGGCTCAGATGTTAGAAAGAAATGAAACCTCCACCCGGGAGTTTGGTGTGGGTACCTCAATTAAAATAAAAGTCTTGGAACTGAGATTGTAGAGAAAAAACAAAACCACCCCATGAAAACAGAATGCAGAAGAGGGAGGAAAAGATTTCTCAAAGGAGTAGATAACAATGGATGTGGGCAATCACAACTCCAGAAAATGTGTAACAAAATAATGCAAATTAACAGAACCACATGAGGGGCTGGACAGATGGCTCAGCAGTTTCCAACAATGGCTGCTCTTGTAGAAGACCCAGGTTTGTTTCCTGAACCCATTTGGTGGCTAACAACGGTCTGTAACTCCCATTCCACGGGCATTATGCAACATGGGTACACTTACATACATGTAGGCAAAACACTTATACATATAACATAAAATAAAAATAAACCCAACTTAAAATTTCACACTGTAAAACTGATTTCTCAGTAAAACAGTATGTCTTCTTAACTAGCAAGATATGAGCCCTGCAGAGATCTCACCCAATAAGATTCAAACCAGGTCAATGTGACATTTAAACGCTTCCTGATGGCCCACACAAAATCACTCCTCCAATAAAAACCGCCCCTTATTTAAAAAAGGGGAGCTGCTGAGATGGCTCAGTGGGTAAGGGTGCTTGTTGCCCAGTCTGATGACTTGAGTTTTGATCCCCCAAACCCACATTGTGAAGGGAGAGAACCATCTCCTTGTTCTCTGACCTATATAAATCCACCACGGTAAGTGTATATACCCACCGCTGGAGCACACACACACACTAAAAAATAATAATAATTTAAAGGAAGAACTAATTAGCCAAGCTTGGTGGTGTTGCACACCTGCAGCCTAGCACTTGGGAGGCCATGGCAGAGGTTGTGAAGTAAGGCTAGTCTGGGTTAACATAACTAGACCCTATCTCAACCAAAAGAAAAGAGCCAGGCAGCAAGTATTTAGTAATCTGAAATATTATGAGTCACTGTAAGAATCAACTCTTTTACCTGACTGTTCATTTCTACTGTTAATGAAAAATAGCAGTTCAAACCCAGGGCCTCAAGCATCCTAGGCAAGTGTTCTACCAATGAGTGTTACCTCCCAACCCCAAAGTTCTAAGAAACTAACAATTCTTTTGTGGTGCAACCCAAGCAAAGGTCTTTAGGGAATCTTTACTTTTTCCAAGGCCTCAAACACTGAACTACATGCTTAGCTCAATGCTAACCTTCTTCTTTTTTTCTGAGACAGGAGCTCACTATGAGCACCAGGTTGGTTTTGAACTCCTAGAGATCTGCCTCTTCCTGCCTCTGTCCCCCACCGCCCCGCCCCCAAGTGCTGAGATTAAAGGCATGTGCCACCATGCCAGACTTGCAAATCATTTTTAAATGACCATAGTATGTGACATATAAAGTCCCTTCTAAATTCTCAGTCAAAACATAGGCTGGACCTATTACGCAGACCTTTGTTCAGCAGCACACAGTCGCCACCTTGTGTCAAAGAGTTTTCATGACACTCCAAATCTTACTTTGGAAGAACACATATGGACTTTCCAACCATTACAGAATATAGCTTTATTTATAGAATCTTACACATAAAACATTTACAGTCCACATGACATAAGTTATTTTCTTTTCTAATTCTTTTCATAACACCTGAGTTATTTAAAAAAATACTGTGATGGAACTTCAGAACTGTAAAGGGAAATATGAATAAAAACTCCTTTGCAAAAATCTTTTTAAAGCAGGTTTCCAGCTGATCAGCATCTCTTTGGAAGAGGGATTACTAATAAAATGTATCTTAGGCTACCCAGAGACGTCTTTTAAAAGCCCAGGTAAAGGACTATTGAAAAATGGCCCCCAGTTGACACTAGACACTAAGAATCTTGAGGGGACAAGGACAGAAGGCAAGGTCAGGGCTGAGAGATGGCAGAATCCTGTCCCTGGCTAAGGGACATGTGACTTCCCTGCAAGTACTAACAAGTGTGTGTGTGGAGGGACACAAAGAGCGACAGAGCTTGCAGGTGGTAATACCGGGTGAGGAAGATCCATTAAACAACTCACCACCCCTTAGACTTCTAGTATGTACAGATGCTTAAAACAGCAAGTTCAACACTTACAAGTCTAAAAAGAAGTTGCCACATTTCAACTCATGAGGCCAAATAGTTGCTAATGCCATTTATTAGAACATTTCTATCCCCATCCTACCTAAGCTTTAACGAGGGCTGGCCCTCCGCACCAAACCAGCTTCAGGATTTCCCTTTAAGGCAGCCGTCTTATCTGTACAGAAAGTTTGAGTTTGTGCGAAGTGTGCACAAAACAAGAAAGCACTCTACTTCAGTTTGCACAAAACAAGAAAGCACTCTACTTCAGTGTGCTCACCATTACACTTTTAAGGTCTTCTCTTAAACAAACCCATTTTTCTATTATAACAAAGGTTATTTTTAAAGAATGACAGGATCTATAGGGAATGCTAAAATTAAAACTGTAATACATCAGTGTAAGCTAGGTAAAGCCAAACCTTCCACAGAGTCACACCCTCAGTCCTAGAGACTTAAATTTTACATTTTCATTTATATTTGTCTTGTTGAGACAGGGCCTCCCTATTTAGCCCATGCTGGCCTGAAACTCACTATGAAGCTCAGGTTGGTATCAAACTCAATCCTCCTAAATCCACCTCCCAGGAGCTGGGATTATAGATGAGCACCACCAGGCCTGGCTGAGTCTTAAATTTTGAGTATCATTTTCTGCTAGCTACTGAAAGCAGTTTGAGAAAAAATAAAACAGCAAAGACAAAGACTCGTTTTCAAACAATAACGACGACAATGACAATAATATCTAATGATAATATAAAAAGTCAACTTCTGACATTCAAGGATTTGGTTCTTTGGTAAAACTGGATACTAATCCTGACCTTCAATCTAGAACCTTGATTGCTGAAGTTTCTTCCTCCTTCTGTCTTAAATTCACCAAAGGCAACAGACAAAACCAGGAGAGAAACTGAGCAAGTATCACCAGCAACTGTCCAGACATGTTTTTCTCAAGAGTAGTCCTGGTTTGAGGGATGTTTCTCCAAAAAAAGAAGGAAGGAAAAAAAAAAACAAAACACCACAGATGCTGTTTTTAATTTCTAACCGTGGACAGTTTTTCTGTGGCAAAAACAGAAATCTCAGGCGTTGGCCATGAACCAGTATTCTTTGTCAGTCATGTGACACGGCCCCTGGGCTCTGACTGTGGGCACCACTAAGAAAGGCTCTGGAGGAGACTGGCTCCCCAAAGTGGCTAAGGAATCCACATTATCAATATGATAATAATAAATTAATTAATTCACCTAGTGAACCTGGAGATTGGCTCCCCTGGAAGCCAGAGATCTGAGGAAGGGGCTCCACAGTGCCTGAGGCTGGCCTGTAGTGTTAAAGGACAAGCATACCCATCAGTTTTCTGGAAAGAATAAAAGCAATTTTCACTCAGTTCAATTCGGGATTCAACCTTGTTGTCTGGGGCCAGGAAGGAAGTGGTAGCTAGACAGTGCCCTTTGAGCCTGTGGGTAGCCATATGTCTGCAGTGGCCAGACCTGAATGTTTGACCTCACGGTCCAGAGTCTCCTGGTATACAACTTTTATTTCTGCAATTACGAAGTCCTAAGTTTTGCTTGCCACCAATTCCACTTCTGATTACCTTTGTCATAGTAGGACATAAATGACTGCATTCCGATTCTATAAGACGGCAGAAGTGTTGACCAGGGGAGGTTAAGTTTGTGCAGTTTCTCTACTATTGCAAACATTTTAAATGTGCTCAGAATGTGCTCCTGGTGAGGCACCTAAAAAAAATCTAAAAAGGGAGCTGAGAGAGGATGTGGGAATCATAGCAAAACCGAGTTCTTGTAGGCCTTTTGCCTCTCTGTTCTGTCAGTGTTAACCTGAAAGAGGTGGACCAGACAACCTATCGGCTCACCTGTCTGGTTATGTGATACAGGTACTGCCCACGAGCAGCCTCCAGCATCCAAGTGGGAACCAATGAGCATTGAGGAAACAAGACATCACTGGCTGTACTTCCTGTCTCTCTGCCTGCCCTACTCATCTACTGGGACTGTCAGTTTTTCAGACAACAGTTAACTGGACAGACTGCAAAAGAAAAATGGGAGAGATTCCTGTCTCCTGCCCTTTTGTCATAAGAACACAAGAACCATGTCAAGACAGACCAGCTTGAAGTCCAAGGCACATGTTTAGAATCACAGGCCCCAAAGTAGGACACTGGCCTGATGTTTCAAAATAAATCATGACTTCTGGATTTTTTTTTAAACATCATAAAAGATTCACCATCTCTCAGGGCTAATTTCAAAAGAAAAAGACGAGGGTGACCAGAAGGAAAAGGAGGCTTGTCCATGTGGCATCTCAGTTCCAGAATCGCTGTGTGGAAGAGGGTGGGGAGAGAGTTTGAGGAACTGTCTAGAGAACAGTCACCAGGGCGGCTTCTTCCTAGGAAAGAATATTTTGAAACAGCTGACGTCTGAATGCGGGCAGGCAGTCTGTGCCAGTTTTTAAAGAACTGCCTCTTCTGTGGTGCTTTGTGGATGCTGAGTCCTCAGGTCAGGGGTCAGGCAGCCCAGAGCCTGATGTCCAATCCCACTGGCTCCCGGCAAGGTCCTACCCAATCTGGATCTGTCCTGAATACATAGTGAGGACCAGCATGATGGTGAAGCCTGTTAGGAGGCCAAGATTCTGGATGACAAAGGGAACCAAGAATGTGCCCTTCCTTTCGTCCTCTTGACAAACCTCGTTCATCTCCGGGAACTGAGAAAGCAGAGAGAAACAAGAGAGTTGCGGTTTCTTCCATTCTCTTCTCGACCAGGGCAGTACACAGACTGGGACAAGCTACGGTTTGAATCTGAAATGTTCCTGACAGGTTTAGATGCCTGACCTCCAAAGGAGGTGCTATTTCCTCAGGTTCTGGAGACTCTGGGAGCTGAAGCTTAACTGGAGGAAATAGGTCATTGGAGGCCTGTCCTGGAGGGATGTATTACCCTATTCCTCTCCTCCTGCTTCCTGTCCTCTGCCATTATGTTCTGCTCAACTACATGGGGCCAAGCAATCATGGAATGAACCCTCTGAAACTGTAAGTCAAAATAAATTGTTCCTTAAACTGTTTCCGCCACGCATTATGTTCATAGATATGCAAAAGCAACTTGCTTGTCATAGAAAATTAATACAATGGCAGAAATAAAATGTTCTAGTCTTGGGAAGTTGTTCCCCTGATGTTGTCAAGTACTGGGCACACATACACCTGTGCCTCAGGTGTCCAAATGCTCAAAATAAACAAGCTGATTGTAAAAAGTAACCTTCTTCTTTTGGACTTAACTCCAGTTCCAGAGGCTCTGACGTCCTCTTCTCAGGCATTGCACAATGCGGGTGCACTTACACACAGGCAGTGCAATCATACATGTGAAATAACAATAATAAGTAAAATATTTTTAAAAACAAATATATTAAAAACACTTAATGTCACCTTCTATGTTGAACTCCATAAAAGACTGGATATGAGAGAAAATAACAAGAAAGAATAAAAACAACATTTGAAAAGATCCTTTCATTACCAAAACACTGTTGTCACTTCTTTGAGAAATTTCTCAGCTGTGTAAAGAGATGGAGCCGGGAGCTACACAGTGGCTCCAGTTCAAGGCCTCATGCTACTAAGCAAACAGAGGCAGGTGACAATTATGAGATTATCAAGTCAAAACATATCCAAGTCATGGGGCAGGCTTCTCACAAGAGGAGGAAAATGAAAAAAAAAAAAAGGAAAAAGGTTTCCAGGGATATAACTGGATGGTGGTAAAGTTCTTCTCAAAGACATTAAAACTTAAAAAATTTTTTTATTTTTAAAAATTTATTTTGATTTTGTGTGTATGAATGTTTTGCTCGCTTGTATATATGTGCACCTGTGTGTGTCCACACCTTCGGGCGCCAGAAGCAGGCATGGAGTCCTCTGGAACTGTAGTTACAGATGTAATGAACCACCAGACGGGTGCTGTAACACTGCTGAGCCCTCTCTCCAGCCACAAGATTTTATTTTTACTTATTATGTGTACTTGCATGTTTGTACACGTGAATGCAATTATCTGCAGAGGCCAGAAAAGGGCAAGGTATAGCTCAGTGGTAGAGCATTTGCTTAGTCTGATATACACACAAAAGCCAAAAACTATGCCAGCAGGTCTTATTCTAGAACTTGGAAAGAAGGCATCCAAACGTACCTCATGTTATATATCCATTTATCAAATGATTACAAATGTACATCCAATGTTATTACAGTATTTTAAAACAGACATACAGAGGTAATGCCTCCCCCCTTAAGGACATGCCTATTGTCCAAGGGCATTGATTTTTTTTTAATTTATTTACTTTTATTTTATGTATATGAGTATTTTGCCTGCATGTATGTAAAAGTACCATGTGCATGCAATGCATGCAGAGGACAGGAGAGGGTATCAAGTCATGTGGAACTGGGTTCCAGATGGTTGTGAGCCACCATGTAGGTGGCTCTGGGGTCCTCTCCAAGAGCAACCAGTGCTCTTCACCACTAAGTCATCATCTCTCCAGCCCCATAATGCTGTCAGTTATTTTGTGGTAGGACGATTATGGATAATGTTCCTTCTTTTCTTTTACTTTTTTTTTGTCCTACATATACCTTTACTATAAAATTTAATAAGCCTAGACTAAGTGTAATTATTTTCTTTAATGTTATGCTAACAGATATGAAACTTCTTTAAAACCTAATGTTTTGCTGGGTATGGTAGCTTGCACCAATAAGCCCAGCAATTGGGAAGCTGAGGCAGGAGGACGGCAATGAATTCAAGGCCAGCCTGGGTTACAGAGTAAGACTCAGTCTCAAACAAACAAAAACAAAAAACTCTCCTCCTTAAAAACTAAATAGTTACACCTTAGATCAGTGAATTGCATGTATCTGAAAGATA
Organism: Eospalax fontanierii; assembly: GCA_035773235.1. NCBI lineage: Eukaryota > Metazoa > Chordata > Mammalia > Rodentia > Spalacidae > Eospalax > Eospalax fontanierii. Next base: position 50,663,796 of record CM069542.1, on the reverse strand, counting down.
TCTCATTAAAGCTGTTATTAAATATTAAATCATGGGCTAAAGAGTTGGCTCAGTGGTTAAGAGCACTGGTTGCTCTAAGAGGACTCGGGTTCAATTCCCAGCACCCACATGGTGGCTAACAACCATCTATAACTCCAGTTCCAGGGGATCTGATGCCCTCTTCTGACCTCCTCGGGCACTGTACAAATTGGGTACACTTACGTACATGCAGGCAAATACACTCATGCATGTAAAATAAAAATAATAAATATATTTTTAAAAACGAAATCATAAGCCAGGCATGATGGCACATGTCTTTAATCCCAGTACTTGGGAGGCAAAGGCAGATGGATCTCTGTGAATATCAGCCAGCCTGGTCTACACAGGGAGTTCCAGGTCAGTCAGAGATGCACAGTGAGACCCTGTCTCAAGATATGGTGCTAGCTGCCAAGCAGGACCCCTGGGAAAGAACTGACTTCTGCAAGTTGTCCTTTGATGTCCATGAGAGAGCATACAGAATAGACAGATCTTAGTTGTTTTACTGTCCATGAGCTCAATAATCCCAGTTCTGCCGAGATGGTCTAAACTATGTATGGCACACTTAACACTTACCATATCAGCCAGAGCAATATACAAGAACATTCCTCCAGCCAGTGCAAAAATCCAGTTGGCAGAGAAGTGGCTGCCAGCCAGGATGCCAAAGGCCAGACCCACATAGCAACAGCAGGCAGAAAGGAAGTTGAAGAAGAGAGCCTGTTGGATGCTCATGCCAGCGTTGAGCAGGATGACGAAGTCTCCTAGAGTGGGAAAGAGCAGGAAGGAAGCTGCGTCAGAGCACTGATGAGTCAGATTGCTTCAGCGATGGGCGAACCAGTCTCATCACTGCTGTAAAGATGAAGGCACCTTCATCTTCTCATCTGGGAGCTGTCTCCATCTTCTAATTCCAGCCCTGGCCTCCCGGCCTAGGGGCTGGAAATAACTCACAGCATTTTGAGTACGGGTGAAAGCAGACAGCAATGGCCTTACTGCAGCCCATCAAGAGGCTGGAAATACTTCACAGGACTTTGAAAGCAGATGACCAACCATGTCCTCAATTCTCTTTTTACTGATGGTCAAATAGAAAGACTTCCCTTCCTCCTATTATATAATAGATGGGATGTTTAGGAAACAAAATGAAGTGAGGAAGAAATTAGTTACAAGCCAATAAATAGCAAAGCTAGGACCTTGAGTTCTGCCTTTTTAGTCTCCCTTGATAAAACTAAGTATGTCCTTAAGCTCTGGCTCACCTACTTCCTCCACTGGCCACACCTTAACAGACTTTCACCCTCTACTTAGAATAGTGTGTGGCACCTGGTAAGTCCCTTTCAACATTTGTTTGCCTGTGTCCCTCGTGGTGGTTCTAAAGGCAGGCACTATTATTAACTACACTAAACAGGTGGAGAAACTGAGCCACAGTATGTAAGACTCAGGGGAGAAAAATCTCTCTGTAAAAACCTCCATCATTCTAAGCTGTTATGATTCAGTAGTTAGATGGGACACAGCTGAGCCAGTGTGTTTAATCATAATGAGCACTGTGGTGGTGGGAGGCAGGGGAACCAAGGATGAGCCATATAAAGGACGTCTCAGAACAAAATTGAGGCAGTTGGCCCAGAGGGAGAGGAAATGCACACTCACCCAGCTCATGGGGGAACTCCTCACAGAGAATGGCCACCGATGTGCTGATGCCTTGGAAAACAGACACAGTGAAGGAAGCACCAATGGCCAGACCGTCGATGAAATTGTGGAGGCCATCGCTCAGGGTGATCATCCAGGCCAGGGTACCAATATCAGAGTAGCGAACCCCTTTGAGCCAGTAGCAGGCACTCTGGGATGCCTGGAGGTCCTATGAGAAAGTACATGGGCTGTAGAAGACTATACAGTGATTCAGGCTTTCTAGGTGAGGTCAAGGCTTCTCAAAGGCACGCCCAGCAGGTGATGGCACTGACCTGCACAGACAGCGAGCCCACAATGACCTTCTCATCCATGCCAGGAGCCTTGCCATCCAGCTCGCTGTTGCAGTGCTGAGGAATCATGTGGTCCAGATCCCCATTTTGCAGCTTCTCTGTCACTCCCTCCTCCTGGTCCTTCTTGGAAGGAAGTGTCTCAGAGGTAAAATGGTTATGTCCATGGTGGTGCTGGAGAGGAAACAGAAAGGGGTCAGTGTGACTATCAAAGCCACCAGCCACTGGCTCAGAGGGAGCACTCCAAGGCCTGGGAAGATCCTATTCCTACATCCAAAGAAATGGAGCAGGTTGGCCACACACGGTATGTGGAGAAATCTGTTATTTACAGCTGTACCACACATGAAAACAAGGACTTCATATTAGCTCTCAAAGTAGTCTTCTCTGGGTGTCACTCAATCCAGTGAGGTGCCACTTTGAGTGCTTGGAGCTCCTCCTTCGTGATGGCCACTGCATTCAACTCAGTGACGGGCAGTGACCACAAGCCAGGAACCAGAGGAACTATACCAATCAGACCAGCTCCTGGATATCTTGTTTCGTAAGTGAAGATGTGTGTAATTAATTAATTAAGCCCTTTCTGTCTATATAAAAGTCAGGCTTGCATAACAAGTACCTTAGTACATAACAAGTATACTGAGCCATCTCACCAGGCTGCATCAGTATTTACTTGTTTACAATTTTTTTATGTATATTTGTTTACATGTGTGTAAGTGCACCCGAGTCGTGCAAAGCCCACAGGGGCCAGAAGAGGGCACTGGATTCCCCTAGAACTGGAGTTAGACAGTTGTTAGCCGCCATGTGGGTGCTGGGACTTGAACCTGGGTCCTCTGTAAGAGCAGCCAGCCAGTGCTTTTAACTGCTGAGTCATCTCTCTAGGCCTTATCAGTATTTTTTGAGGCTGGAGGTTTTCCTGGACATTACTTTACTGACAACTGGGCCTCACCTCATTTTTCTGCTTAAGGAGCATCTTCAAGATCTTCTCTGTGAAAAAGAAAAGGTAGAAACCCCCGAACACCACTGCAGACTTGGAGACATAGTAATCTTCCACAGGATTGAAGCCAAAAGCCTGTGGGCCCAGGGAAACAGAATGAATTTAAGAAACAGAAGACTCCACTGCTCGCTCTCACCAGTTTACTACCATCTCCACTCTAGGAGAGAGACAGTCTGGGGGACTCTATCTGCCCATTCTCTTTTGTCAGCAAACTCTAACCTTGATGTGCTGATGAGCTAAACACTAGTTTGGATAGGTTAGGCTCTCTCTTCTGAAATAAATGGTTTACCACCTTTAGGATTTCTACCCCCATCCTGGTCCTGGGGTTTGACCTGGGACTTAAGCATTCTAGGCAAGATTCTACCACTAAGCTGTATCTCAGCCCTTAGGGTTTTAATTTGGGAAGAATAATACTGTAGATGGTTTTCTATTATGTTGTTTCTTTCTTTCTTTTTGAGACAGGGTCTGATTCTATAGCCTAGGTTAGCCTCAAACTCTCATCAATTTCCTGAGTGCACCAGCCACTGTGCCTGACTTGGTTTTCTACTTTTAAAGAGAACTATTTTAATTTTTCTTAGTACTTAGTCACATAAACACCCAATCAGCAAATTCCATATTTAAGGGGAAGACACTTGTGCTTGGTTTTTGTCTCATCTAGTGTCCCTGGCTGGTGTGCCTGTAAACACAATGGGAAGTGGTTTAATTATGATTTCTAAAAAGGGAAATCCATTTCCCAGTTTCAGAGCAAGAATTGCAGCATCTTCCTGACCACAGACCTAGCAGGGACCACAAACCAAAAAAGCAGGCTATGTCCCTGCAGGCATCAATCTTGGAGTCATCTGAAGCCAGGCATGGCGACACATGCCTGCAGTCCCAGTTACTGAGGAGGATGAAGTAGGAGGATCACTTGAGCCCAGGAATCTTATGCCACTCAGGACAAAGATTCCATCTCTTTAAAAACATAATATAAGTATTGTTTTAAAAGAATGGAGAGCATGGTGTTTTGAGCTCTTTCTGGAAACTTCACTTATTAAATAAAGGAGAAAAAAAGGATTCACTGGCAGGAAAAGGCAGGAATAGGAATCAGGAGAACTGATCCTAAGTTTAATTCCTGGTTTTAATTCCTGGACAAAGTGTCCAGTAACCTGTTTCTATTTCCTAGTGGGAAACAGGTCTCAAAGAAACTCAAAGCACTCTGGAGGCTCAGGCAGGAGGACAGTGAGTTTGAGGCCACGTGGTGAGACTCTGTCTCAAAAAACAGACTCCACTTCTCTTCTGACAAGTTACAGATAAAAGGTCATCCTAACGGAGGGTAACGGTAGGTGCTTTCCTTTAGGGTTACAGTCACTGCCCTCTGGCACCAGCTTCTATGAGGCAGAAGGTCAGGTTTGAAAGAAGCACAACATTCAGGCCAGCTCTCCAGAAGAGGAACAGCCTAAGGAAAAGCAAAGGGAGAAGAGGCAGTTCTCGCTCTCCCTACAGAACCAGGAGGTGTGGTGGGATTCAGGAGCATGGCTGTGGGAATTATCAGACCTGGACCCTAGGCTTGGGGTTGGGGCCTCTTTTGCAGGTCAAAGTCTGTGGAAAAAAACATTATTCAGCTCCAGATACCATAGCTGATGCACAAAGAACACAAAACAACTATTTTGGAAAGGAGGGTTCTCAGAAGCATGTGGAATCATCTGCCTTTGCTCAGGCCTGCTGGACCTCCTACAACGAAATGCCTTGTGCTTATAATAATTTGCAGGTCTAGTGAAGAGATTTTACTAGATCAGACAGAACATTCTCAGGGCTGACTATCCAGTCCTCCAAATACCAGCTTTCTTCTCTTTAGCAGAAAGCTTCCTCATTCACTAGGCAAAGGGCAAAGGTGCCATGGGTGTATGTGAGACTATTTCCTTTGAACCCTCTCTTTTCCCAAACTCCCTACTGAAGAGAACTGGGTTGTTTCTGTTGGTTTGTTTGACTGAAACCCATAGATTCTGTTGATGTGTTTATACTTCTCTGCAAAGCCCCACACTGAGAGCCAGTCTAAAGTGCCCTTAGGAGGTACTCACATTGCCTTGAGGCCAATCCTATTTTTCAGTCCTTCCCATACAAAGAACAGAGGTGAATGGCTAGCCTAGATGGTAGAATCTGGAGATGGTGGGGCTGGGATTTAAACCTGGCTCTTAAACCTCTCCTAGCTCCTGCCTATATCCTAAATTTATCTTCCAATCAGAAAGGACCCTGAAGGCCAGTTCCTATGCCTTCCATGTCCATGGAGGGTCCTCCCCCTGTGCCCACTGTCCCCGAGGGGACAGGGCATGCTCCAGTGTGAGTGCTGCAGCTTGCCATACCTCGGGGATGAGCTGGAAGAGGGCGTTGGAGTAGAGGGTTCCAATCGCCAGAGCTATGAAGTAGAGCAGCAGCCTCTTGTAAAAAGTCTTCTTCATGAAGGGCACCACGCTGGCCCCCATGAGGGAGCAGAGGGAGATGACGGTGACGCAGAGGAGACCGTACCCCCAGACTGCCAGCCCACCCAGAACAGGGAGTGGGGCAACCACCGAGAAGGGGAGGAAGGTGGAGGAGAGTTGTGGGTATTAACGAAGGAAACAAAAACAGGAAAATCAGAGACAAGTGGGGAGGGAGAGAGAAACAGAAAATCTGTTAGTGATTCAAGTCCGATGCAATTTCCTTCAATCAGTGCAGGAGAAATGAGAAGTAACTGAGGTGGTCTTGGAACCCTGTGACTACTGTCCCTGCCCCTGAGGTGACCCAGGTCACTCACCTTGTGTGACTAGCAGACAGGACAAGGCACTCTCTCCTCACTGAGCCCAGCAGACTTTGGACTCAAGAACTCTTAACAGGAAAGAGCATGTTCAGTGTCATTGGCTTTGCTTTTGCATACTTAACCCATGTCACAGAGGCACATGTGACACTCACTGCCTGATGGTTTGTGTCACAAGACACAACAAAGTCATGTGTAGAGCAGAAGGAATGTTGGAACAGTAAGGCTGGTACTCATGAAATTCAGATTCTGAGTTTCTTAGTTGTGTTTATCTGTTTCCACTCGATACACAGAGGGACTTGAGTGTAGAAAGCAGAGTTCCAAGATCAATCCATCACAAAAAAATTATTGGAAATGCATTTTCTAAGGTGACACACCCTGGGCTGTGAGTTTGGAGCCCAGGAAAGGGCAGCACAGAACGGTACCAGGATGGCAACCCTCGGGTAACCCAAAGGGCGGACCGTGTACAGTGATGACAGCTTCATTTAAACAGGTAATGAGGCATTTCATTTCAAATCCTTAAAAAATTAATTCAATTGCCAGAGCTGAAAAATATCCCAAGATGAGGCCTCCCTTAGGAAGGACTTTCTAGATCCACATGAGATTTTGAAACTGTCAGGGGGATTAATGTTAAATCATCTCTTTGCTTATGATGGAGGAACAAGTGGGGCATAATGTCCCATAGGTTTTTTGGGGGTCAGCTTTTGGTTGAGAAGGCTTGGGAAACCCTGATACATTTATTATCTTGTTTTTTGTTTACAGACAGGGTTCTACCATGTAGCACTGGATGGTCTCGGATTCAAAGAGACCCACCTGCCTCTGCCCTCTAGTGCTGGGATTAAAGGAGTGCACCCCACACCCATCCTGACAGTGAGTTATCATGAAAACTTTCATCACCGAAAAGTGGCCAATCATTCAATGTTCCTGAGCACAAAAGAAGGGCAGACTGTCAACTTGGGTCTTATTTTGGCAGCTCTCCAGTGATAACAATTTTTAAAAATTACCAAACATTTAAAAAGTCAAATAAGAATATCAGGAAAATAGGCCCATCAGGAAAACATCAAGATGCAAGCTACAAAGACTGAGTTTCTCTTTCATTTATTTTGTTTTGCTTTGTTTTTGGCTTTTGTGGGACAGGAGCTTGTGAAATCGCCCAAGCTGGCCTTGAACTTGTGATCTTCCTGCTGCCTCAGACTTCCAAGTACTATGATTGCAGCATAAGCCGCCACAGTTGGCTTGTTTGTTCTGCATTTGGCTCTGTATACTGCAAAAAATGGCCTAATTAAAATCAGGATCATTCATTTTTATAAAAATTATTTTTTAATATTATTTTTATTTTATGTGTATGAGTGTACTGTCTGTATGTATGTAAGTGCACCCAAGTCTTGCAATGCCTGCAGAGGTCAGAAGAGGGCACTGGATCCTCTGGAACTGAAGTTATGGGTAGTCATTAGCCACCATGTGGATGTTGGGAACTGAACCCAGGTCCTCTGCAAGAGCAGTCAGCGCCCTTAATCCCTGAGCCATCTCTGAGTCAGAGTCCCCGAGTCATTCGCTTTTAAGGCCAGTTCTACTCATATCCACTGCTAACCTCCTTTCTTTCTGCTTCATTTCTCATGATCAATTGGGGTCCATATCTGAACACCTCTAAAATTTCCCTTGGAGCACAGGGCCTGGCACATCACACCAAGGGCGCTGATAGTGCCTGTAAGCAAAAGTGCTCCCTGGAATTCTGTAAGTAGGGGCTCAGGAATGGAACCAAGAGAGATTCTCCAAGAAAGGTACAAAAGCTAAGAGCCTTGCATCTGATGTCACCCGAAGACGCCAACCTGAGTGACAGAGGAGTGAGAGAAGTCTTCAGGGAACCCTGATATGAAGGGTAAGCTCATTTGTCAGGTGGTAGTTGTTGGGTGCCTTAGAGCATGGGAGAAGAATGCCAGCCAGAGGAGGGCTCGGTCGGGCGGCCCAGGAAGGGAGGGTGCGCGCGCCTGTTCTACTGCACCTCTGGGATGAGCTGGAAGAGTGCGTTAGAGAGCAGCGTTCCAATGGACAGGGCGATGAAGTAAGCGAGCACACGTCTGAAAAATGCTTTCTCCGTGCATGGCAGGATGAGGACTCCCAGGAGAGAGGCCAGGTTAATCAGTGAGACACTGAGGAAACCAAAGCCCCACACTGCAGAGAAACAAGAACACATGAAGCCCTCCATTACTGAGGACAGGCACTCCTGCTGCTGGTGGGGGAGCGGGGCATCTAGGCACAGAGCCACCCAGCAGCTCTTCAGGAAATGTCTGATGATTCCATCTCGTGCTAGGTGCTAGAAGCCTCAGAGCTAAATGTCAAGGTTGCTGTCCAAAAGAAGCTTACCTTTTAGATGAAGAGACTGGAGACCCAACATGGAAGAATAAACTCCATGGGTTAAATAATACGAGGGGTTATGCTGGCAGCATGTGCTAGGTCTAGTAGCATTTGGTGGCTCTGTGGAACTTCAGAAAGGCAGTCAAGGACCTACAGGATGGTGTGGTGTTCATTCAAAGGCAAGGTGAGCCCACTCTGGCTAGAGGGAAGGTACTGGGAATGCTGAAGTAATCAAGGTAGGTCAGAAAAGTTGGCACTCTTCTGGCTTAATGAGAACAGAGTGGGAAAAACAAAAAACAAAAACCAGCACATCCACAGGCTGGTCTGGGTCTAAATCTCTGTGCTCACCAACCAGACTCCCCAGGGTCTGGTGATGTAGTACAGCAATCGTATGTGCATCAATTATCAAGCTACTCTCACGCTCTGCCCCTAACCTCTTTGCCTTGCTCACCTTCAATGGCACTTGGCTTCCCCTCCTCCGTCAGCTCATTTTCCTCATTCTCCTGGTTTTCGGAGGTGCAGGCCCGGGAATCCAGCTGTTGGAGAATGGTGGGGCAAAACTCCTGGAACTCACTGGTTCCGATCCGAGATTGCTCACTGAGATTGTGGGCGGCAAAGAGGTCTCCAGAGCTGTAGCACTGAAACCAGGAGTAATGGAAAGCCTCTTAGAAACGAAAAGCCACGCTCTGCCCAGCCAAGAGGCAACCATCCAAGAAATGGAGAGGAAATGGACACAGTTAAATTGCAGACTCTGGAGACTTATCTGTAGGGACCAGAGTAAGAAGTCCTCACACTGATAGCCTGATCAGTGATCTGAGCTCAGTCACCATCATTCTACCTGCTGAGCGCACTTAAGTGAAAATGGCTGCAAGAAGAGGTTTTAAGAACAAACAAGACTCCAAGCTGGATCATAATCTCAGCCACTTGGGTGGGACTATAGAGGGACTGCAACTTCATGAGCTGTCTGGGCTACAGGAGCAAATTCAATCTCAGTCTAACCAGTTTAGTGACACTGTCTCAAAAATGGAAGAAAAAAGAGGGTTGGGACTGTAGTTTAGCGGTGCTTATCTAGTGTGATGGACAGAGCCCCAGGCTCAACCCAGGTGCTGGGGAAACAAACAGGGAACAAGATTCAAGTCACTGTAACAAGGGTGTGGTTTCAGAAAAACCGGATTCTATTTTTAAACCTGAAGATACAGGCTCCATAGATCCATCCAGATAGCATTTGGCTGCACTTGACAATAGCCCTGGAAGCACTTCTGTTAAAATGCAGATTGTAAATATTTTTATTTGAATATTGGCATGTACAGGGGCTGGGCTCTTCAGAAACCAGGTGGGACCTAATCAGACTCACACTTGGGGAGTAGTTTCCTTGACCTCATCTGACTGCTGATAGAGCGTAAGGGAGGAATCTAGAGATTCAAATCTGACAGCAAAGCAAGCATGGGCTGGTCAGCAGACAGTGACTTTGGGAGGTCTTCTTACACATCATTCCTGGGAAATGCTGGCTCCATATGTATGTGGTATATGCACACACATGTACGAGACCAGAGAAGAATGTGGTTGTCTTGCTCTATCACCCTCTACCTTATTCCCTTGAAACAGGGTCTCTCACCGAATCTGAACCTAGGCTGGCAGCTAGCAAGCCCTAGAGAGCTTCCTGTCTACCCCTACAACACTACAATTACAAATGTGCTTTTTTTTCTTTTTTTTTATGTGGGTGGGATTCAAACTCAGGTCCTGAAGCAAGTGCTCTTACCCAGTAAGCCATCTCTGCAGCCCTACACTACCTTTTTTTCTTTCTTTTCGAGACAGGGTCTCCCTGTAGCCCCAGCTGACCTGGAGTTCACTATGTAGACCAGGCTGGCCTTGAACTCAGAGATCCACCTGCCTCTGCCTCCCAAGTACTGGGATTAAAACAAGTGCTCCCATGCCCAGCTACACTACCTTTTTCTAACTGTGCTTTATACACATAATCCTGCCTTTTTCTGAGTGTGGTTTTTACCAAGATCTACCCCTGAAAGTCACAGGCCTCTGGACACGCTGATAATGTAGCTTTCTATGACTCTTGAACACTGCTGCAGACCCTAAGACCCATGAATAAGTCCTCTGGGCTCAGGCTGCCTCTCTCCTGACCACATGCTGCACACTTGGCCAGACAGCTATTTACCACACTCAGGCAGCTCTGCATCAACACCACACAGTCCCCTTGTCCACTTTCACTCCAGCCTATTTACCCTTCGGGGTGTGGCTCCAGGACACCTTGCATACAAACCCTTGACTATCCAACACGCTCATCTATCTCCCTGTGTTATTTTGGAATCCCATAATTATGGTCCAGTCGGCAAAATGATGCTTCATTTCTATTTTACTGAGTGAGCTCCCGGTCTTGGCTATAAGCTCCTTAACAATGACTCGTTTCACTGCTTCCCACAATGCTCAGCGTGAGGGACAAAAAATATATAGCCTGGCATGGCAGCACATGCCTTTAAGCCCAGTACTTGACAGGCAGAGGCAGGAGGACATTCATAAGACTGAGGCCAGCCTGGTCTACACAGTGAGTTCCTTTTGGGGCTACAGAGAGACCCTGTCTCAAAAACCAAATCAAAACACACAGAAAAACAGGTTTTTAAATAAATATATGTAAGACCCTGCTGGCTGGCCTCTATTGGGCTGTCACAAATAGCCCAGACTCTGAAGAGCAGAGATGATATGCAAGAACATAGAATCAAGAACGGAAAGTCCTTGGTTCTAGTCCTAGTCTCCTAGGGACCCTTAAGGAACCCCTAAAACAATTCCTCCCACATCTGAAGGGACTGTGAGGTATACCTGGTATGGGGTGCAAGGTGAACTCTACTGGAAGTGCTGTCCTGCCACTGTGGCTTTCCAGTAGTTCCAAGTAACCCAGGTATAGCTAAAAAAACAACAGTCTGGGGAGCTGGGGAATCCCACTTCTCACCATTTGTAATGGCTTCAATACCACACGGGTAGTCAGGAGGTCTCAATAGAGAAGTACATTATTCTGAGCCCAAGCTGCTCAGCCACTCTGTGCCCAATAGCACTGACAGAGGGGAGCCCTACCGTGGAGAGGTTCCTCTGTCCTTGCTCCAGCTGGGTGACATTATCTCGGCCTACCCCCACATCCAGGTGGTTAAGCAAGGCCTTCAGCTGCGACAGAGTGAGGCTGTCACCCTTGCCATAGCGCCGCATGAGATCTTCCAGGAAAGAGGTGGCACTTAGAGGTGGCACAGAGGTGGATGAGGTGTGAGTCTGGGGGGCGGCTGTCCAGATTCCAAGTAGTGCCAACAGGAGGCAGCTGGGGAGGGCTGGGCGTAGCAGCTTCATGGTGACCAGGCACACCTACAAATGTAGAAAGCCAGGTGAAGGCCTCTGCTTCTCTTACTTTTAAGTACCCAAGCCACCCACCACCACCCCATGAAGGATGAAGGCTCCCTCCTTCAGACCCTGAACCAGGAAGCATCAAGGTCTGACTGCACTTCCTGGTGCTTTTTAAAATCCTTAAAAATGACAATCAGGGAAAAAGGCCAGGCCAGGCATGGGGACACACACCTGTAATTCCAGCACTCAGGTTGAGGCAGAAGGACCAAGAGTTCAAGGCCAACCTGACTATGTAGGAACTATTCAATGACAACAAAGGGAGAGTGTGAGCAGGGACAGTTTTTCAGTTCTTAAATGACTGGTAAGGCACCTATGCTTTTGTAAATAACCCTAATAAAACTCACTGAGTCACTCACAGGAGGGAAGGAGGGAGGGAGGGACGGAAGGAGGGAGGGAGGGACGGAGGGAGGGAGGGAGGGAGGGAGGGAGGGAGGGAGGGAGGGAGGGAGGGAGGGAGGGAACCCAAAGAAAGAAGACTTAAGTAGAAAGGGGACTAGCTGGGAAGAGAGAGGGGATCAGTGAGAAAGGGACAGGAGGGTGATGGGGAAAGAAGATCAAAATAAAGCACATATATGTATCAATGTCATAATGAAACTCATAACTATATATAATATACACTAACAAAACATTTTTAAGTATTTTATTTATTTAAAACATTTTTTTAAATTTTATGTGTATGAGTATTAAACCTGCATGTATAAGTGCACCATGTTATATAATGCCCATGGAAGACAGAAGAGGGTGTTGGATCTCTTGGAATTGTTACAGATAATTGTTAGGTGCCATGTGGGTGGTGGTCTTCTCTAAGAGCAGCCAGTGCTCTTAACCACTGAGTCATCTCTCCAGACCCTTATTATTTTCATTTTATGTGTATGAGGGTTTGCCTGCATGGTAAGTGCACCAGTGGATGTAGTGCCCAAGGAAGCCAGAAGAGGGCATTGGATCCCCTGGAACTGGAGTTTCAGACAGATGTTAGCTGCTATGTGAGTGCTGGGAACTGAACCTGTGGCCTCTGCAGGAGCAACCAGGGCTCTTAACTGCTAGGTCATCTCTCCAGTCCTAGCACTTTAAAAAGGGAGGTGTATCTAGTACAGTGGTAAGCAAAGTAACAGGCCTCAGGTTCTACCGCCAGCACCAAAAGCAGAAATAAATGGAGATGAGACTGGAAACAATGATGAGACTGGAGACAGCTCAGAGTACTTCCTGCTCTTGTTACTGCCCATCAGCCCCATGGTGGCTAACATCTGTCAAAGCTTTAACTCCAGCTCCAGAGGACCTGATGCCTCCTTCTGGCCTCCACAGGTACTGCATACATGTGGTGCACATACACACACATAGGCAAAACATTCATACACATAAAATAAATATTTTAAAAATAAGCCAGGTGTGGTGGCACATGCCTTTAATCCCAGCACTCTGGAGGCAGAGGCAGGAGGACCTCTGTGAGTTCAAGACCAGCCTGGTCTACACAGCAAGTTCCAGGTCAGCTAGGCTACAGGGAGGCCTTGTCTCAAAAAGACCAAATAAATAAATAAACAAACAAAATAAGCACTCTGACTAAAAGAGAAAAAACATAAAACAGGGTGAGCATGGTGGCACATGCCTTTAAGCCCAGTACTCAGAAGGTGGAGGCAGAGCCAGAGGCAGGTGAATCTCCAAGAGTTGAAGGCCAGCCTGGTCTATATAGCAAGTTCCAGGCCAGCTGAGGGTACTGGAAGACCCTGTCTAAAACAAAAGAAAAACACTCCCAATAAATAAATAGTCACAAAGTAACAAAAATACATATCAATAATTAAAAATACTTAGTCTTTCTATAATATTGAGAGCACATGTCTAAAACTTGGTTCAGGCTAGGTTTGATGACATATACCTGTATCCCAGCATTCAGAGGGCTAAGGTAGATGAATCTCAAATCTGAGGGCAGTCAGGGATCTATAATGAAACCTACATTCAACCACCCCTTCCATGATTATTATATCATTATGCAACATATTAAAACAACAAAGTAGACTTGATAGCAAGTCACCTGGGCAATGGTGTTATAGCACAGTGGTAGAATGCTTGCCTAAGTGCAGGAGGCCCTGGGTTCTATGCCCAAAACTGCAAACAAAACAAAACAAAAACCAATACATGTCCATGAGACCAAACAGCAGAATTTACCTTACTTCTAGAATTTATCCTAATCAATGTAATAAAAAAGCCACACTCAGAAATGTGTCAGGTAAACTATATCAATTTTAAGGAATATCATGTAGCTATAAAAAGTGAGTTCTGTTAAATGAGTAATGTTAAATAAGAGCAAAATTATATAATACAGCTAGGAAATGAGAAGGAACAAAGAAAAATGAGAGCCGTCATGGTTTTCCTGTTAATCATTTATTTCCCTCAGCACAATTATAACTTAATTAGTGGCATAAGCAAACACAGGAAGAAAATGAGCTCCTTGCTCCAGCCCAGGAAGAACTAGATCACCTGATGGTTTCTCCTCCCAGGGCTCCGGCACCAGATGCCTCACTGCACATTGTTCCATCTTTGGACAAAGGAACAGGATCTGGAGGCTAGGACAGGCCTGCCTGAACCCTGCCCCTGCCGCTTGCAAGCAATGCGATCTTGGTAAATTGCTTAACCGCAGCTATCACAGAATGACCCAGGGCAGCTTAACAGAGCTATTACTGACAAACAGACATGGCCTGAATTTCTTTTTATACCACTGCTTACAAGAGAAAAGGCACTTGGTGAGTTACTCAGCCTCAACTACCTCAGTTTTATCATCTGTGAAACTGGTACCCACTTCATTGGATGACTGTCAAATTTTCATTATGGTGAGGCCCTGGCTAACTACCTGAACTAAAGCACTCAAAATGTGGCTCTACAACTGAGACCGACCTGTGCTACAAAGCAAGGCAGCAAGGCAAAAGGAAAGAAGGAAGGAAAGGCAACTGGTGGAGGAGGGGGAACGAAAAGCTATGATATGAACAACCCAAGACTGGATACACTTATTCAGACACAAAGATGCTTTCCCAGCTTGGCCTCTCAGCACTAATTCACTGGAGCCACACAAATGACAGTCTGCGAAAGTGTTACTTTGTGTCTCGATACTCTTAAATCACCACCAAGAACCAAGTTAAATTATGCTATGTGGGGTGGATCTTTGGCAAAATGGCTAAAACCCATTGTCCAAAGAAGTGGTTATGTCTTGCATGGTAGCACATGCCTATAACCCCAGCTTCAGGGGAGGATCAGAAGTTCAAGGCCAGCTGGGCTTCAGGAGACTATCTCTAAAAAGAAAAGGAAAGGAAAAAAGGGAGGGAGGGAAGAGGCTATCCACCCAACCAAATGTGAACAGTCTATGACAAGCCCTTCACTGGCAACACAAGGGGTGGAGGTCTGTGTGAACTTGGGAAAGGAGAGATGGTGAACAGCAGTTAGCTTGGTTTTACACCTGGCTTTCAGTGTTTCCTTTAAAAGAAGCTGGGAACATATTCTTATCTAATAGATAAGGAAACTGGAGGTTAGGGAATGTGATCCACAGGCTGCAAAGTCAGAACTGAATTTTTCATGAACTGAAGCCAAATCAGAACAATACCCAGGTCCAGGTCTGGCATGCAGTGTGCACTCGGCATGAAGACACAGAACAAATGCCAGACAACTGTGCGGGCCTCTGTGCACGTGGGTGCCAATTCCTGTCAGCCCCACTGGGCACCCTAAATCCAGGCTGGAGATGCCCTAAGAATTGGGAGGAGGGATGGTCAGGGGTGCCATAGAGGCTGGCTAGTCTCAGAGGGCTCCTGCCGTAGAAGCAGAGAACACAGCACTGATACTACTTTAAGCATGTTTCTCAAATTTATCTTCAGTAACTTCAAAACACTATAGAAAAGCAAACAAACTCTTTGAATGTGGGCATCCCAGGTGACTTTATCTATTTTGGCAACTTCACCTGGATGAGAACTCAGGGAGAGATCAGCATTTATGACAGAGTGACACTCTGGTAGCCTAGTGGCCCCTTTGGTCCCTCCCATGGCCTCGAGGACAGCTGGCATGCTAGAGAACAAGCCAGAAGAGCCCATTCTGGCCATGCCATAACACAAGCCAGAGGTTACCTGCTTCTCCAGGAAGCCTCTCTCTCTCTCCTTGCTTGCATGGCTACCCGCCCCGACCCCCGAAACACTACTTTGGATTTTGCTGGCACTCAGCTTCTCTTTAGTGAACAGGGCAAAGAGAAGACAGGGGTCTGGCCAGTCCCTGCAGCGAGGGCCCAGTGAGCCTGCCTGACCAGCACCTGAGCACTTACATCAGCTTACCAACAGTCAGGCAGTCTGAAACACAACTGGAGGCAGTAAAGAGTCCTTATCCAGAGGACCTTGGAACAGTGAAAGACACTCCAAACCCAAGTGACCCTAGCCTTTTTGCAGGCATGAAAGGTGTTTTCTGCTCCAGTGAAGATTCTTTTCACCCTTAACTTAGTAGAAAAAAAGTTTAAAGAAGATTCTTTGGAGTTAGCCAGGCATGGTGGCTCACATCTACAACCCAAACACCTGGGAGGCAGGGGAAAGAGGAATGCCCCAAGTTCAAGGCCAGTGTGATTTATACAAGTTCCAGGTCATTTTGGGCTACACAGAAAAACACATAAAACAAACAGATTTTTTTGGAAGAAAGAAAGAGGAAGAAAATGCACCCAAGTCTTACCAGAACTAGAAAGGTGGGGATAGGCAGGAGTCCTCACCCTGCAGCCCTAGCTCCACACGTGGCCCTGTGGAAACCACAGCAGTCCTCTTGGGGATCTGAGCCAGGGGCTCTCTTCTCCCCTGTACCAGAGGTGCTAGGAAGAACAGGAAGAGACAAGGCACCAAGTGTGACTCAGACCAGGCCCTGCTCACTAAAGAGAAGCTGGAGTTTTCTCCTCTCTGACCACTGGGCTGAGGGTCAGAAGTTAGTTATTCTAACACCTCAGGGGGAACAAATAAAAGGAACTGAACATAACATTTATTCTGGAACACTGTAAAATTTCTATGTCATCCTGAGGCTCCTAAATTGGAACCCTCAATACTCCCCACACCCATTAGGTCCAGAAGCTTCCATGCTAGAAGTGGCATCTCTGTCTCCTTCGCTGGCACACCTTACTGTTGTATTTACAGGATTCTGTTTCTCCTAGTCCCATCCCAGGAGGGAAAGCACTCACTCTCTCTGAAGTTAACAAAGCAGTAACCTGCCGTGATGCTCGGTCAAGAAGCAGCACTGAGGAGAGCAGAAAAGAAACTTACAGGGCTGGGAGTAGCCAGGCCTCCCATTCTGATCCCACCAGCTGGCCAGGGAGCTCACACTGGTTTCCTATTCCTCTAGGCACAGGCATAAAACACAGACACACCCACAGGCAAGGCACAAGTGTTTCTGAGGCCAATGAGATATGGCCTTATGATCCTTCCCTCTAGTCACATGGGTACTTCCTAAGTGACCTAGCTGAATTTCTGCCTCACACTAATCTTAATTATCTGTAAGGACAGGCAGGGTGCTTGCCTGAAGGATCCGTTCTACTTCAGGTAAGCTAGCCAAAACTGGTTGATTCTAAGACAGCAGCCAGTGTGACCACCCAACAATCTGAATTCAGTATAATCCCAACTGTAAGCTAAATGACACCTCTTCAGGACCCTTATAGCTGACAACTGTCATGACTGTGACAAGAAAAAACACTGCTCACTTACTGTGTTGTTGGCCCAACCCTGACAACCCAAAAGACGAGCACAATAGGACAATTTTTGCCCCAATTTTGGCAAGAGGCAGGCTACCACCAAGTCTTCATCCTCTTCATTGTGAATCATGGGGAGAGCTCCTGCTGAAAGGTGGAGAGGCACCAATGCTTGTACTGGTTTAGTGCTCACCAATTCCAGGGATACTCGATCCTTCCCTTCCAGTAGAAGTGGAAGGGACTGTCACAGCCGCAGGCTGAACCACATCAGCACTATAGGGATCACTCACAAAATCCCAGCACAAAAGACAGATCCACCTCACCACCTAGCCTCCATTCCCCAGACCACAGAGAACAAACCTGCCGGCCCAACCCTCCGCATGCCTGTGGGAGATGGGAAACAAATCAGCCATATCTGATGGAAAGAGAGCCGCTTTCATATCTTAAGGACAACAGAACATTGGGTAGGCAAACACAGGCAAAGCCATGGACACAGAATTACATGACTCAAAGACTCAGCCAAATTCCACAACAGTGATTCCATCAAATTAGCACATGGGAGGCTGAAGCAGGTCATGAATTCCAGGCCAGCCTGGGCTCTACAGTAAGCCCAGACCCTGTCTCTCAAAATCAGACAAACACAAAGCAGAAGATGAACTGGGAAGAGAGCTAGTCGATAAAGTGCTGCCGTGTAAGCATGAGGACTTGAGTTTGATCCCAACACCCTTGTAAAAGCCAGGAATGGAAGCATGCACCAGTAATCCCAGCACTGGGAAGATGGAGGCAGGAAGGCTGATCCCTAGGGCTCGCTGACCAGCTAGGCAAGTTACAGCCCCAGGTTCAGAAAGAGACCCTGTCTCAAAACAAACAAACAAATAAACAAACAAACCTGGAGAAGATACCCAATATTGACCTGAGCTCCACACGCGCACACACACAAACACACACACGCGCACACACACACACACACACACACACCACATGCACATACATAAACACAAAAAGAGAAAAATAAGGGGGCTGGAGAGACGGCTCTACAGGTAAGAGCACTGATCTTACAGAGGACCTGGGTTCAGTTCGCAGCACCCACATGGCAGCTAACAACTGTCTATAACTCCAGTACCGGGGATCCGATGCACACTTCTGGCCTCGGTGGGCACTGCATGCACATGATATACTTACATGTAGGCAAAAGACTCATACACATAAATTAAAAATAATAAAATTTAAAAATAAGTAAAATAAGCCAGAACTTTAATCCTAATACTTGGGAGACAGGCAGGCAGATTTGGCCATGTGAAATCTATAGAGTGAGTTCCAGGCCAGCTGGGGCTACACAGAGACTGTTTCAAATAACCAAAACTAAAAAATAAAACCTGAGTTCAGATGATACCATAACAAGACAGAAGGAAGGGCAGAGGAGCCAAACAGTGTCACGGGAACACTAAAATGGACAGGGAACCAACTCCTGCTGTAACTTAGAACAGAAATACTAACAAAGGAAAGCTTGAGATAACCCAAGCGAACAGATGAGAAATACCCAGGAAAGCAAACTGAGGTAGACAAAATTAGGCAACAGATTTTCCTGAAACAGACAGAAAATTCACATATAAAGTAGAAATACTGTACTATATACCGTACTATATAAGCATTCAAGACAGAGACACGACCTCATTCAGCTCTTCCAGGTATTTACAAGCTTCTTTCTTTCTTCTTTCTTTTCTTTCTCTCCCTCTTTCCTTCCTTCCTTTCTTCTTTCTTTCTTTCCAACAAAAATTCTTATGTAGCCGTGACAATCCTCTAGCCTAGCCTCAATCTCCCAAGGATAAGTGTATAGACTTGGCCCAAGGGTAGGTGTACAGATAGGTGTCAAGCCACCACGCCTGGTTGAAACACCTTTTACATGGGAGGAAAAGCAGACTACCCCCATCTTCCCCCAAAGCAACATTTAGCATGTAAAGATAACCTAAGAAGGTCATATGATTCTGACAGAAGGGCTAGGTGGGGTACACCTCTAATCAGCACTCGGGAGATGGAGGCAGGAGGATCAGGAAGTCAAGGCTAGTCTTAGCTATAAAGTGAGTGAGGCCAGCCTGGGCTACACAAGACCCTGTCTAGGGAAAAAGGGGGGAAAAAGACTTCTTTTTAGATTTGAAGGCTGCTCAGGAGGCATTCAAGGCCTGGAGGGCGACAGAGCTGAGTTTAAGGCCTACAAAGTGTGTTCAAGACTGACTGGTTCAACTTGGGGGGGGGGGATGACCTCACAAAACAATGCAGTTAATCAACATAAGAATAATAATAAAGAGGATGAGGGTTTGATCCTCAGCACACCAGACTAAAGAAATAAAGAAAACAAAAAGCTCAGGGAGCAGTTAACAATGTAACATCTGTAACCCAGCATGCTACAGTGAGACTGGAGGTGGAGACAGGAGAATCACCGGGAAGCTCCTGAGCCAGGAGCGTGCAGGACAGCAGAAACAAACCTGCCTCAAAACAAGAGGGAACGGGGTGTGGCAGTGGAGCCAGTGCAAACCTTTAACCCCAGCACTCTGGAAGCAGAATCAGGTGTGTCTCCCTGAGATTGAGGCCAGCTTAGTCTATAGGGTCCCAGGCCTGCTGGGACTACAGGGAGACCCTGTCTCCAAAAGACCAAATTAAATAATAAATAAATAAAATGAAAAGGAAAACCGACTCCTGAAAGTCGTCCTCTGACCTCCACACATGCACACTGTGCACACATGCATCTGTGTGCACCCATGCACAATAATAATAGTAATAATAATAGTCAATTTAAAAACAGGGCTAGAAATAAGAATAGAAAGTAGACAATCCAATAATGTAGTTAACATAATCAGGATATGGGGAAAAAAATGAGAACAAATGGGAGAATTCCAATGTCCTCCTTTTTTCATAACAACGAGGTAATAGGTACTGTCTAAAATTACAGATATGACTCACATGCTATTTACTTTCCTGAGTAAGAAATTATCTCTTGATGGTAACCTATTTCCTTAAGGTTAATTCCTTTTATTTTACTGAGATTTGTTTTTTCTTCTGTTGCAGTCAGGAAAATTCAGTGCCTTTTTTTTTTTTTAAACTCTATTTATATCTATTTTTTTCTATTCCTGTTTATGTATCAGTATGCCTGGAAAAACATTTGGAATAATATTCACTTAATATTGACAATGAAAATTCTGTGTGGTGAGGCCTGGAGTTGGTTCCGTTTTGCATCAACCTTCTGATCTACCCAAATCAGCTGGGGGTGAGGGTAGGAGGTAGGGAGATGCAGCAATGTAAGGAAAGAAAGATTAGCATCATCAGGGAGCCAAGACTGCCCGCCGCCCGCCTGCCTGCCTGACTGATTTTTCTGAAGGCAGTATCTCATGCAGCCTAGGTTGGCCTCAAACTTGATAGCTGACATTGTCCTTGAACGAGTGCTGGATTTATAGGAACCACACCTGATTTATGCAGTGCTGGGGATCAAACCCAGGGCCTTATTACGTACTAGGCAAGCACTCAACCATCTGGGCTATATCCCTAGTCCCAACTTTCTAGTATAGCACATAATCCATAACGTAACAAAAGCAATTGCTAACAAATCTGATTACAAAAGGTGCCAAATGTCCTACAAACACCTCGATATAAATCCTCAAATTTTATGGCCAAACAATGACCCAGTCATCTGTGTAAATCTCAGTACCCACAATTATAAAGTCAGTAATCTTTCCCCCTGCTCTTTGTGATGCTAATAAGGATTTCATGCATGCTAGGTAAACACTCTACCACCAAGATATGAGCCCAGTCCATACCTGAAGTCTTAAAGCTCTGTATTCAGTTAAAGACTTCTCTACGGTTCTAAGAGCTTCAAGAAAAATATGAGAATGTATGTCTGTGATCCCAGCTACTTAGGAGGCTGAGGCAGGAGGATCACAAGTTCAAGGGCTACTTGGGCTACAGAGTAAGCGCAAAGCCAGCCTAGGCAACCTAGTAAAATCCTGTTTCAAGAGGCAGATGTGGGGTGCACACTCTGCTATCTCACTTGGGAGGCAGAGGCAGGAGAATTGGGAGTTCAAGGCCAGCCTCAGTCACACAGTGAGTTGGAGGTTAGTACAGGCTGCATGGAATTCTGCTTCACCTCTATTCTACCCTCAAATAGACTTGTCTTAAAAAGTAAAAAAAGGCAGAGGATGTAGTTCAGTCATAGAACATTTATTTACCTAGTATGTATACATATATAAGGCCCTTTACATTCAAATCCCAGTACAAAAAAAAAAAAGTTGAGTGTGTGGGACTGAAGGTATATATACTTTGGATTTGTAGTCCCAGCCCTTGGCAAACAGAAGCAGGATTCACTGCAAGTTCAAGGCCAACCTAGACTGCATAGCGAGATCCTGTCTCAAACAAAAATAAAAGAAACTCTCCAGACTTAGCCCCTAAATACTCACCGAGGCCCAGAAGCCACGCTCACCTGCTGCAGCTTTTACCCAGGTTAAGAGCCAATAAACAGTACAGTGAGCAGAGCCTTGCTTGGACTGGCTCACTCAGCCCAAGGCACTCTCAATGGCTTCATTATTCAGCACCATCCCACATAACTGCTTTCCTACGTACCCTAAAAGGATTTGTTCTTTACAGTTTCTGCTCCAAGACCTGAGCCTCAAGCTCTGGCATGCCCAAGGCCACCCAGGGTGGGAGACTTCCAGCAGGCACAGGAGGGGCAGGGGCAGGGGCAGTGTCTCACTTACCCCATGAAACCTCAGCTGAAGGGAAGGATGAGAAAACTTAAAAAAAAAAATAAAAAAAAGATGACCCAGAAACAGAACAAAATTAGAACTGGTACCCTACTGCTCAACACAAATATTTATTGAGTTCCCTCTTGTGTGTGTCAGGGCCTGTGGGGAAGAGATTATGAGGCCAGAGACTTGAGACCAGGACCTGGGGCAGCCAGAGCAGCCAGACCAGGAAGGCTTATTTAGCCCCAAGCTGAGCTGGAGTGAGTTTAATGACAGGCAGGCCCAGAGCTGGAGCCAAGAGGGAAATAGCGTGCTTGAGGGCCAGGAGAACTTCGGAAACTTGAGGGGTGGGGAGGATGGAGGGGAGAGAAGAGGCCTCAGGGAGCCCGCCAGGTTCCTCCGGGCAAGAGCCACTCCTGTTCTCATCATTCACCATCACAGTTCCCAGACATGTGATTGCAAAAGTGGGACCTACGTCCACTCCTGTTTGCCAGGCCACTGGGTTCTGCTTGTGGCTTAGGAAACAGTGGTACTCACATCTCCCACTTACATCACTCAGTGAAGCAAAATTCCCCAGTTTGTTATTTAGGGTCAAATGAAAAGCAGGATCTAGTGACTAAATCATCAGGCAATATAGCAATCAGACCTAGGTTCAAACATGGGGCTTGACACTAACATAGTCTAAAAGAATGAAAGAGTGAAAATTTAGGTAATGACAAAACTCCTAGAGGCTCTCGTCACACAAGTTTTGGGCTACGAAAACTGACACCAGAACTCATGTGGTGAAAAGAACTGACTCCAGCAAGTTGTCTTCAGATCTCCACATATATACCATGGTACACAGGTTCACACACATACAAGCCCACAATAAATATGAAGTCAAGACCACCATCCTGGGGTGATGTCCTTGCATCTCAATGACCTCTTCTTCCAGGGAGCCACGCCACCATCCTTTGCTTCTTAATTATCGTGGATACTGAATAACTTGGTCTCCCAAGAAACCTGCCTAATTAGACATTTGTTCTTTAAAGGCAAAGAGCATCTTCTTGAACCCCTTAGTCAACATAAGCCTGACAAAGTGCTGTGTGCATGAAGGCCTAAAAGCAGAGACTTTCTGGTCAAAGACGAGGCGTTTAAACCCCCTCTTCTTCAAGATGCCTACATGGACCCTACAGTCCAACACCTCCTTCATAGTCATGCGATCCCCTTGGAAGTCACCATAAGCCACATTTAGCCTAGATCAAATGAAGGCAGCTGTCGGGATCATCTCCTCTCCCTCCTCTAAACAACTGTCTTACCTTGAAACACACACACACACGTCACACAAAGCATGCCTACTTATACAAACGCATGTTCATTTTGTTTTAAGAAAGTGTTTAACTGTGTAACCGTAGGCCTGGTACTTACTATTATAGCCCAGGCTAGCCTTAAACTAGTGACAATCCTCTTGCTCTACCTTCTGGAGTGCTGGGATTACCTGCATGAACTGCCACACTAGACACTTACTTAAATTAAGTGAACTAAAGCTAGCTTTAACCTACCAGACCTAAAACTCACTTCCAGCCTGGCATGGTGGTACACAACTCTCAGGAGGTAGAGGCAGGAGGACAAGGAGTTCAAGGCCAACCTTGACTACATAGCAAGTTCTAGGTCAGACTCAAAAGAAAAGAAAAGAAAAGAAAAAAGAAAAACCCACGTTAGTCCAAGAGTTCATTCATTCATGAAATAGTCATTTCCTGTCAGTTACCAGGCATTATGCTAGTTCATGGGGTGCAAAAAGCACACAGTAAGCACTGGACAAGTAACTTACCAACAGGGTGAGGCCAAGGGGAATGTGCAGCTCAGGATTTATTTGGTTAATTTAAGCAGGAAGAGACTCCATGAAGGGTATGAAGCTGGCCTGGAGACTCATCAGAAGATGAAGAAACTGCTCTAGGCTGAGTTCCCACAGGCTACTGCTAGGATCACATTGCTACACCATGATGCAAGGGAGCCACTGCCTGGGCTGTCATCCGGGAACACGGCATAAGGAACCCCCATTCTTGCCAGTGATCTACTCTAGTAAAACAGATGTCCCAGGGTCCACCCCACGGAAAAGAAGGCCTAGACTCTTTGACAAGACTGTTACACTAGATGAGCATATCTAACTGGCAGACTCTGAATCACACTGGGAGTCTTAGCACAAGGATATCTGAGGCAAGTTCTCCCCCCCCCCAGGCCAGAACCTGACCTGGAGCCTCATGCATAGTAACATTACCAGTAAGCTACACTCCTAACCCTGAATGTGTATTTTTGATTCTCTACCTTTAGTAGGGTGGATCTTAATCATAACTTATCATCCTACTGAGGTAACACCTAATGAGGTATCATTAATAAACCAACCAGGACACCTAGAGTAAACTACCAGTTACGTTAGCATTGACATTTAGGGAATGCTTGATATATATCACCTACCACAGACATGCCAGGCGAGTCCCAGAAATGATGGAAAACACAAAAGAGCAATCAACCTGGTGTCCGAGGTCAGGAGGACTCTAAAGGGAATCTGGACCCTCAGAAAATGCAAAAGTGAGGCGGTGGGTGGAGAGCTAGGGTAGGGCCTTCTAGGAACTGTAATCACACACCGGGACTCACTATACATGGCACAGCTAGAGATTTGAAGTTCACAGTGGTTAGAACACAGGAGATCATGCAGGGTAGAAAATGGGCCACAAGTGTGGACCTCGAGGGACTCACCTTATGAAAACATTTGGTCCAACTGTGAAGATCAAACCCAGACCCTCAAGCATGCTAGACAAGACCTCTACCACCAAACTATACTCACACCTTACAACTAGGGGGTTTGGGTTTTTTAGGGTTTTTTTTTTTTCAATTTTATTTCTATTTTACATGTTTGAGTGTTTTGCCTGAATGTATGTGTGTACCACATGTACATATGCAATGTTCACATGTCAGAAGAGGGTGTCAGATCCCCTAAGGATAGTAGTTAGTTGCCAAGTATGTGCTAGGAACTAAACCCTGGTTCTCTGCAAGAGCAGCCAGTGCTCTTAACTGCTGAGCCATCTTCACAGCCATTTTATTTGTTCTTAAGACAAGGTCTTACACTGTTGTCCAGGAATTCACTGTGTAATCCAGGCTAGCCTACACCTCCTGGCAAGCCTCCTGCCTCAGTCTCCCAAGTGCTGAGAATACAAGCATGAGCTACCAAGACTGACATTTTATTTCTAGTATCTGTCCAACTTCAGTATAGAAGATGCACGGCAGAAGAGGTGTTGGAGATTAGCCAGCAGGATCGCAGACATTCAGGTGAAAACCGGCGTAGTCTAAAGTACAAAATGTCTTTGTGTTCATTTAAGGCTTAACAGCAATCCTGCCTGGCATGCAAGATTCAGAATTCCATAAGTAGAATTAGAAAAAAAAAAAAAGACCACCTCATTCCAATGCTGGGACAAGTCAGTTCAACTCTCTTGCTGTAGCAGGTAGGCAATTTAAGAGACTAGCTCCAGTTATGGAGCCAAATATACCCACCCCCCAAGGGCCTTTGGCTACACTGCTTGGATGACAGCCAAGATTATCTGCCCCAGCAGCACTATCCCCAGCCAATTTCAGTCCTCCAGCAAGCCAGAGCAAGCCCAAGTCCTCTTAAAGTCTATGGCTGGCCATTCTCCATAGCTGAGAACCCTGTCGTGGTGTGTGATCATTCTTGATAGAAGTAGCTCTCCAACTTGTACAGTCCCTGAACAGCAGCAGCATTGCCATCACCTGGGAACCTGCTCGAAGTGCAGATTCTCAGTGCCCTCCCATTAAATCAGCAGCTTGGGCTGGCCAGTATTGGGGTTTACTCAAGGCTCTGGTAATGTCTGGTACACACTAAAGCCTAAGGCCTGTGGCTCCCAGAGAAAGAGCTAGAGCCTTTGCTCCATTTCCAGCAAAGCCAAAGAGAAAACAAATGACCCTCTTTACCTAGCACCTAACTTCCTAACTGGTCATCTTGAACTTTCCACTTCTTCATGATCATTATTACTCAACAACAGATTGATAAATGAACCCTATACTCATGAACAAAGTAAAGAAAAATCCTTATTTCCAAATTGGGAAAAAGAAGGCAGCAGAGACAGGCAATATCACATTCATGAATCATAATTCCTTTCGCACTTACCCAACCTCTTGCACAGCAGTCTTTCGCCAAGGTCACAAATGATTTGGCCAGCCACTGACAGATTACTAAGATGCAAGGCCTTCCCACATCCTCTGCTTCCTCGCTGCATGACCACAAACCAGAGCCATCTTGCTTCCTAAGAGTCTAGGCTCCTGAAGAGAAACCACCACAGCCTACTGCCCATCATTCTAGCCATCTAGTCATTTACGATTTTCCCTCCTAACCCCCACCTGGTTGCATCCTATTAGCTCCTGTACTTCTATCCAGTAGTCAGGGTTCTTTCCTACTAGATAGAATCCAACCTGCCTCCCTCTGGGGCTCATGTCTCCATCCAGAGTGCTACACAGAGGGAAGGGTGGAGCTCTGTGAGTTCAGGACCAGTCTGATCTATGTCGTGACTTCCAGGCATGTCAGGGCTAGACAGTGAGACCCTGTCTCTAATTAATTAATTATTGCAGAGCACCACACACACACACACACACACACACGCGCGCGCGCGCGCGCGCACTCCATCTGCTTCACTCTGCACCTTATTATGTCCATACCCTGGCAGGACTAGAAAATCTGAAGGTATCAGAAACAGCACAGGCTCCAGCTACTCTCTCCAGGAGATGGAGGTCAACTACAGAAGCCTGGAAGCCCTGTAGGAACCCAGGGCTCGACTCCACTCCAGTCCTCCTCAGCAGAGCCCACCGCAGCCATATCCATTCTCACCATCCTCTTTGTTTCAGTATCATGTCTTAGAATGACAGGCTTATATTTAAGGTTAGCTACTGTGGGTATTTCTTAACAGGACTTTTGCTACGTACTTCTTAACCAAGGACAGAGCCAAAAATGCTTCCATATGCACAGGCATAACCTCACCCTTCCTAGAGACTGCAGAATGGCTTACACCTCACCATGAGTGCGCTGTGCACTGAATAGGGCCATGGAAGTCAAGGGCAGGAGCACCAAAGCGTCTTCTAAAATCTCCCTCTGTCGAAGAGGCAAAGGAAAACACAACACAAAGGCCCTGACCTCTGCAGAGAAACTGTCAAGTTCAACCACAGATGGATTCCAGAGAAAAGGCAACCAGGGTTCTGGATCATATCACACTAAGCCACAAATCAACACCACACGCTACAGATCAGGGCCACATGAACAAAGCTGATCAGACGGCCATCTCCAGCAATATGGTAGAGAAGGAGTGAGTTCCCTAACAGGGCACCCATTTATGCATATATTTTCACCCTCCTCCTGACCTCCCATAAACTGCTTTGTCTATTAAAAAGGGATCAACATTCTAGTCAGCTGGACTTAAGAGGTTTATTCTTTCAGTCAACACTAACTCTAACCAGATTGAGTCACATAGCAAGGGGTCCTGATTTTGGTTTGCAACTCAGGCTTCAGCTGGGTAACTTTCAACCGCAGAGAAGAAAGAGACCAACATAAGAACAGTTATAGGAGCTAGGGATAGCCTACTTGATAAAGTGATTGCCTTACAAGTACGAGAACCTCAGTTCAAAACACCTAAGTGGCATAAAAAGAGCTGGGCATGAATCCCAGGGACACAAAGGTGGGGACAGCGGATCCTCGGGGCTCACTGCCAGCCAGGACAGACTGGTGAGTTCTAGGCCAAGAGAGACCCTGTCACTTTAAGGGAGGGGAAAAAAAAAAAAAAAAAAAAAAAAGTGGAGAAGCTGGGGAAATGGCTCAGCAGTGCTTTTTGTAGGGAATATGAGTTCAATTCCCAGTACCCACATCAGGCTCACAACTGCTTGTAACTACTTCAGGGACTCTGATACCCTTTCCTGGGCTCTGAAGGCATCTGTACTCACAGGCACATACCCACAAATGACATACACAGACACACATTTAATAAATGGGTTGGGGATAGTGCTTTTAATCTCAGCACTCAGGAGGCAGAGCCAGGTATATCTCTGTGAGTTCAAGGCCAGCCTGGTCTATATAGTAAGTTCCAAGCCAGTCAGGGCAACAAAGTGAGACCCTGTCTCAAAAAGCAAAACCGAAGGGGCTAGAGAGATGACTCTGCCATTAAAGGAGCACTGGCTGCTTTTGCAGAGCACTTGGGTTCAGTTCTCAGCACCCACATGGCAGCAACAACCACCTGTAACTCCAGTATTTTATTTATTATTTTTATTTTATGTGTATGAGTGTATTGTCTGCATGTGTGTAAGTGTACCTGTGTTGAACAATGCCCACAGAGGGCAGAAGAGGGTGTCAGATGCCCTGGAACTTGAGTTAAAGGTGGTTGTTAGGCGCCATGTGGGCGCAGGGAATCAAACCCAGGTCCTCTGCAAGAGCAGCCAGTGCTCTTAACTGCATGTCAGCTCTCCAACCCCAAATAAATATTTTTTTTTTAATCTTAATTTTTTTTTTACTTATTTGTTTTATTTTGTATGTATGTATGTATGCTGCCTGCATGTATGCAAGTGGACCTGTATATGCAATGCCTATGGAGCCAGAAGAGGGAATTAGATCTCCTGGACTGGAGTTACAGGTGGTTGTGAGCCACTATGTGGGTGCTAGGAATAGAACCCGGGTCCTGTGCAAGAGCAGTCAGTGCTCTTAACCACAATGAGCCATCTCCAGGCCCATAAATAAAATCTTTAAAAATAAAGGTGGGTGGCAGCTGTAGAATACCAAACCCTCCAGGTGGTCCTCTGGCCTCCACATACACACATGCACACAGGTGTGTACCTGTAGGCACACAGGCATACAAAAGAGAGAACAGTTACAGAAACACTATTCATCAAAAACCCTGGAGACAACCCAAAGTCCCTAAGGCAGAAAGTGGGTGAAAACCTGCACCCACATCTCAGGAAGGAACTGGATGTGACCAGGTGCACAGACCAAGCTTTTGATAACAAGTGCCTTTTGACATTGCTCTTTCTAGGAAGACCTGGCAGGACTGTCTGAATCTGAAAACAGTACTGTAAACTTCTGAGGCCAAGTGCCCATCTAAGTTTTCCTTGTAAAGCTGAAAGAACATGAGGAATTTGAGGGGAAAGAATGTTGAAATGTTAAGAGTAACATCTCTGAGCTGGCCTTGACCTTCCACTCAGCACCTAACCTCATACTGTCCAAGTTCTCTCTCTTTTTAACAGTGCAACAAATACATACATCAAGTATCCAAATCTTACTCCTACACTTAATGAAATGTAAGATCCTTTGATAGCACCAAACTGATCACATCATTTTCTTGCCTTTAACCTAGCAAATGGAGTTTCAGCAAAACTAGTAGAAAAATCTAAGCTTGATGTGGTGGCACATGTCTTTAATCCCAGCTCAGGAAGCAGAAGCAAGCAGGTCTCTGTATATCTTACATATAGTGAGTTCCAGGTCAGTTGGGGCTACAGAGAGACCCTGTCTCAAAAAAACAAAACAAAGCTCTATGTGGTAGCTCATGTCTTTAATCCCAGCAGCACTGGGGAGGCAAAGGCAGTGGATCTCTGGGAGAGTGAGGCCAGACTGATCTACAGTTGAGTCCCAGGCCGGCTGGGGCTACAGGGAGACCTCGTCTCGAAAAAGAGTGTCCCCCTCGAAACCGAAACCGAAACCCAAACCAAACAAACAAAAACCCTACTCCACCAGTAGTCACCCAGGCCTTCTTTCCATCCAACAACATGACCTCATAGGCTTTGTACTTTCTGGTGGTCCCTCTACCTACAATGCTCTCTCTGCATCCTCATGAGACCCAGTTCAAACATTACCTCTGTCAAGTAGAAGACACTTTGCAGTTATGAAAGGGGGGGAGGGTGTGCTGCTGGGAAGTGGTTCAATTGGTTCAGTGCTTGCCATACAACATGCAATCAAGAGAAACTTCCTGAGTTAATCCAAGATGCTGGGGAGATGGAGACAGGATGATCCTTATAGCGTGCTGGCCAAACTAGTAAGCTCCAAGTTCAGTGGGAGACCTTGCTTCAAAAAAGATGGAATGGCTGAGAAAAGTATCTATGCTGACCTCTGGCCTACATACATGCACACACATGTGACTCATGTGACTCACAGTGACTCATGCCTGTTATCTCAGCACTCAGGAGGCTGTGGAAGAGCACTGTCTTGGCCTACACTATTGAGCTCCAATCCAACCTAGACTACATGATAAGGAGATCTCTATCTTAAAATCACCAAAACAACTCAAAATGAACTTTCCCACCCCAGCCATTCAAAATCTTAATATCCTATTTTCCTTTTAGAATATATCACTTTCAAAAAGAGTCCTTTTGCTTTTTATATTCTGTCTGTCTCCTTCTGTTGGACGACAAACTTCCTAAGGACAGAGACTATTTGATCCCTAAAATCTGGCATGGCACTTGGCCCCAGAGAAAAACCAAAAATGTGTTAAGTTGCTGCTGCCCATTTAAAGGAGGACACACATTTAAAGGGGGACATACATTTCAGTGTTAGTTCTTTCATCTCCATGCCTGATATGTAAGCAGCCATGGAGGGAGGAGAAGGGCATCACCTCTCCTGCAAAGTCACATCAATGGCTCTCAAGACCCCAGAAAGTCATAGCTGATCTGACCTGGAACAGAAAAGTAAGGGGGGGGGGCGGCAGTGGATCCAAATTGGGGTACCGGGGAGGCAAGCATAGACAGGCCCCTCCCTTCCCTACATCCCTAAGAACAAAGTGCTGGGGAGAGCAGCCATCTGATAATCTCAACAAAGTATCATTTCACTTTTCCCGTGGCAGGGGAAGCAAAAGGGAAACCCACGAGTACAGGCTGTTTCTAGACTGTCTCAGCTGCTCATGGAAACTCTGAGTTTTGCTCCCATTGCGCACACAACCTTGTCAACGTGCCAAGTGCACCACGTTACTGGGGGAGGGGGCTCGAGAGTGGCTGCCCGGAAGAGGAGTGGCGTGAGAGTAACCAAGGTCACAGTCACACGAGCGCACACATACAACAGAAGGCGGCTGGCTCACCCTCGGTCAAAGTCTCTACCCAGAGTCCCTGGATGTCAGAAGGGTGAGAGAAGGGGGTGGGGGAGTGGGAACCCGCTTCCCGGGTTGGACAGGCTGTCCCACCGGGCATTCTGGTCTTTTGCCCAGGTGTGGGGGAGTGGGGTAACTGTACTTTTTGCACCTTTCTGGGAAAGGAGATGGGAACAGCTATGGCTTGCTGCCCTGGAAACTATCCAGAGACCTGGTACTCTGAACTTTCCCGGCCCATCATAAGCACAGTGTCCCAACATTGGGGAAATGGTCACATTGAAATATCCATAGGCTAGAGATCTCGTCGCTCAGGGACGGCAGAGCATGGGATGCCTCTTCAGGGAACCGTGTCAGCCTCCCTACAGGCTCAGGCCACCAAGGCTGCAGCTAGCCCCCTAGCTCTAAAAAACAAGAGTCTCTAGGGGCTGGAAAGAGAACCCTCTGGCTTCCAGGAAAGGACAGAGAAAGTATTTGACAGGACAGGGCTCCCTTGACTGACAAAACCTTACAAACTTCCAGTAAAAAAAGCGGGGGACATGGGGGTGGAGGGCACAGCTGGCCAGGCTGGCAACCCTTCCCAGCAGGTCCGCTCCAGTCTCCACTCCTGGGGGAGGGCCAGCCAGCCCAGTCTGGCCTTGAACTTCACATCACTCTGCCTTTGTCTCTCAAGTAACTGGGGTGACAGGCCTGTGTCATTAAGCCCAGTAACAAATACTGGATAAGGAGCTGAGTCCAAAATGTTTGGCGGCAAGTGTTTTAGGTTTTTCTTTTTTCTATTTCCAAGTGTTTTGGATTCTTTTCCCTCTCTCTGTTTTGTTTTGGAGGCAAGGTCTCCTGCAGTCCAGGCTGGCCTCATACTCTCTGAAGCTCCTGCTTCCACCTCCTGGGAAGACAGGTAGGTGGTACCATGTCAGACTTACATGTTTCCAGGGTTTCATGCTTGCTAGGCTGGCACTGTACCAACTGGGCTATATCTCTAGCCCGCTTCAGATTTTTAAAAACCATCTCCTTTTTTTTTGAGGATGGGACTCACATCTGAACAAGAAATCTATTTATGTTTCATATATACCTTACAGAAAGTAAGAAGAAAGTTTTAGATAATGTTCTTAATAATTTTGCACATGAAACGGTTTCACACTGTGGAATTTTCACTTTATGCTGATGCCTAAAAAATTTTGGATTTGGGAGCATTTTGTATCCCCAATTTTGAGGCTGGAGAAACGGCTCTTGTTCTTTTAGAGGACTGGGATTTGGTTCTCAGCATCCAGATCAGGTGGTGCCCAACCTCCTGTAACTCCAGCTCCAGATCTGAAAGTCTCTTCTAGTCTCTGTGGGCACGTGCATACATGCACGTGTCCAGTCTCTGTGGGTACATGCATACATGCACGTGTCCAGTCTCTGCGGGTACATGCATACATGCACGTGTCCTCACAAACACACAAATAAATGATAAATCTTTAAAAGGAAAAAAAAGAAAAAAGAAAATCACATCTCGACCCTGGGCATGGTGGCAACTGCCTTTAATTCCAGCACCTGAGAGGCAGAGACAGGTGGATCTCTGTGAGTTCAAGACCAGCCTGTTCCAGGCCAGGTGGGGCTACACGGAGACCCTGTCTCAAAAAGACAAAAAAAACCAATCAATCAAATCAAATCATATCCAAATTTTTGGATTAGGGATTTTCAGTCTATGCATAATTTGCTAAATTGCCCTCCTGAACATTTAGCTAGTTTGATACTTTCATTACTTGAATTTGAATGTCTATTACAAGGGACTCTCATTAACATGAAAAAAATGACTTCATCTCCACCACTATCATAGGGGAGTAATTATCTGTTCACATAGTTCTGTTTTGTTTGTTTGCTTTTTTGAGACAGGGTCTCATTTTGCAGCTCGGGCTGGGTTTAAACTACAGTAATCTTCCTGCCTCAGACTCTCAAGTGCTATGCCTACAGATGTGGATAAAAAACAAATACTACCCTGAAATTACAGATGTGTATATACGAATTTCTTGCGTTTAAAAAAACCTTAATTTCTAATTAATCTAGTATTCAGTTTGGCCTAAGAGAATCTCTATTTTTTTCTAAACAACCAGTTGTCCCAATATTGCTAAAGAATAATCTATCTCCTTTGTAAAGCACAATGTAGAGTTCAGGAACAGTAAGGAGAACAAAAGCTAAACATGTCCTTTGACTTGGAGAGGCCATCTGCGGCTGCTCCAGTGTGTGTGCAGGTATCATCTCTTTCTCCTTCCTACCTGGTGGTCCAGGCTCGAAAGTGGCAAGTACAAGGACAGAGTCTACATGGAAGAATAGAAGAGCTGAAAGATACAGTGAGCCAGTAAAGGTCCTGTAAACCTCCAGAGGCTGAGGCCACCGAGGCTGAAAAAACAAATAGAATGGCAACAGCCTGAGTTCCTCTAGGTACCACTGAGCAGGAACACTGGCCCTGGGAACTCATTTGTGGATGCTTAAGCACCACCCTCCCGACCACCACGTCTTAAGACTGTGCTTCCTGTCTGGCCACCATACTCTTGTTGAACACTATGGTTTCTTCCTTTTTAGTAATTTTATAGTATCACAATACAAGCTGCTAGGATTTATTGCTGCCTACTAGGTACTGTGATAAGCACTTTGTATTGTTTTATTAACCTTCCCAATCACATTACTGAGATAGATCCTAGAATACTTCCTTGATTCTAGGAGGTATCAATGGGAGCTTCTCAGAGCAAGAGAAAAATACTGCTTTAGTGTACACATCAATAAGTAGTTAGTTCCCTAGTTCAGAAACATTAAAACAATTTGAGATGAATATGCCAATTACCCCATTTGATCAATATACTGTGCAGACATGCATTAATATAATCACATTGTACCCCTTAATTACGTAGCTATTCTGTGTTGAAAACAAATTTTTAACAGTTGAGTGTGGTAGTAGAATACATACCTGTAATCCCAGCAGAGGAGAAAGGACGAAAACTTTGTAAAGGCCAAAGTGATCTATACACCCAGCTCCAAACCACCCGGGGTTACCTAGACAGACCCTGTCACAAACAATTAACAAACCAATAAAGGACTAGCAAGATAGCTCAGGAGAAAAGACACCTAAGGTCAAACCTGATGACTTAAGTTCAATTTCCAAGACCCACATGGTAGAAGGACAGAAGGAGAGAGACAAGGGTAGAGGAATCCTAGAGCATGGTCGGCTAGAGCAGCTGGAACTGAGCTCCAGGTTCAACCAGAAACCCTTCTCAATAAATAAAACCAGGAAGGTACTAAGTGTTAACTTTGTACTGGCATGTACACATACACACACACACACACACACACACACACACACACACACATCAATTTTTTTAAGCTCCAAAGGATAACAGCTGTGTTAATTTTTCTAAAACAACAAATAATTGAAAAACAGTAATAAAAAAGTCTCCAAATTGAGGAAATGTGTTATCGTTTCCATTTAATGAATGAAGCTCCTGACACTAACAGAACTCGCTCAGAGATATACTATAGGGCTGGCAAGATGGCTCAGTGGGGAAAGACACTTGCCACCAAGCCTGATAACCTCAGCTCAATTCTGAGGACCCATGTGATAAAAAGCACCAACTCCCACCAAGTTGTCCTCTGACTTTCACAAGTACACTATGCCTCATGTGTGTGGGCACGCATACACACAAATATAAACGAAAGTCAGGCATGGTGGTGCACGCCTTTAACACAGCATTTGGGAGGAAGAGGTAGGTAGATCTCTGTGAGATAGAGGCCAGCCTGGTCTACATAGTGAGTTCCAGGCCAGCTGTGGCTACAGGGAGACAATGTCTTAAAGAATCAAAAATAAACAAATAAATATAATTTTAAAAACTAAATTAAAGGTGGGGTATGGTGGCATGTGCCTGATCCCAGCACTCAGGAGGCAGAGGCAGGTGAATTTCTGTGAGTTGGAGGTTAGCCTGGTCTACATAGAAGCTTCAGGTCAGCCGGGGCTATATAGTGAAAGAATGTCTCAAAAAAAAAAAGTTTTTTTCAGAAATGCAGATTCGATAATCAACTTTGTGTGTGTGCGTGTGTGAGTGTGTGTGTGTGAGTGTGTGAGTGAGTGTGTATGTAGTACCAGAGATCTACTCACGGCTTCACACGGCAGATCGGCCAGGTGCTCTACCACTCAGCTACAGTCTCAGCTTTTTAATTCTTTTAATTACACTTATTTATTTTTGTGTGGTTGTGTGTATGTTTGTGGGTGCATGTGTACCAGAGTGTACATGTGGAGGGCAGAAACAACTTACTGGAGTCACTCATCTCCTTCCATCACATGGGTTACATTTATCAGCTTCAAGGAATTCAGTCAAGACTCAACAGTTTGAAAAACTAGGGTTTTAACCAATCCTCCCTCAGAGCAGCTGAAAGAACTGAGATTCCCGAATCCAAATACAGTGCCTGCTACATAGAATCTGCTCCATAGATGGTAGTCATCTAAAGACAGAAAGGTGTGGAAAGAGGTTCACTGCAAATAAAATACAGAAGGCCCGTGGGGAGGGGAGTACTGGAGAAATGGTTTGGTGGTTGAGAGCACAGGCTGCTTGCTCTGGCAGAGGACCCAGGTTTGATTCCCAGCACCCATATGGGGGCTGACTACTGTCCATAACTCCAGTTCGGGAGGAATTCGACACCCTCTTCTGAGGTCTGTGGGCATTGCAAGACACAGGTGCACTTACAGGCAATAAATACATTCATATACATAAAAATTTTTTAATTAATTTTTTTTAAAAAAGGGAGGCCTGGGGATGTAGCTCAGAGCTGGAGTGCTCAGATGGTCTCACAGTCCCACCCTGCATTTCCTACAGGGGTACCCAGCACCACTCAGAGCTGTTGGTACTACAGAGCATCTAATCCAGAATATGGGAGCTTCAGACCCAAGGGTGTCTCAGATCTGCAACATGAGGGAGGCAGGAAGCCTAGGCTAGGCCCTGCCCTAAAGCAATCAGGCCTGAGTAGAAGCCCTTTTCCCCAAAAAAAGAAACCCATTTTTTAAAAAGTTTCATGAGCCAGACATCGGCTTCATCTCTTCCCATCCTGAGTGTCATGAACTGACTAGTACCTTCAAAGCATGTCTCCCCCAAACCTCAGAAGGTACTTTGAGTGGGAATGGGGCTCTGTTGACGGACTTACATTAAGGGTCAAGAGGAAATCAACCTGGTATCTGGACTGGTCCTAAATCCAATGACTCTTATCTTTGTCAGAGAAGAGCGAGAGGTGGGGATGGACACACAAAATTTGAGAAGGCCGTGTAAAGACAGACACAGAGACCAAAACAACGTAGCCACAGCCAGCACCATGAACCCCCAAGGAGTCAAAAAGGCAGGAAAGATTCTTCCAGGGGCTGTTGGAAGAGTCCCGCCCACACTTGGCTTCAGACTTCTGGCCTCCAGAATTACAAGAGAATAACATTACTGTTGTATAAAACCACAAAATCTGTAGTGACTTGTCAAGGAAATGAATATACTAGGTAAATACTTTGGTGCTGGAACCAAGGCTGGATTACTTTAGCTGTGGTCAGAGCTCTAAGATGACTTCTGTGACCCTCACACCTTTGTGTGGGCAAAAGCTGTGAGACAGGACTCCTGTGCCTGGGTTACACTACCTCATGAAAGGGATCTGCAGCTCTTGGTTGACAGACAGAAGTCAGGAGTGCTGGTGGTAGAGGCCAGCACATAGGGGGTGGAGGTAGGAGGATTGAGAGTTTAAGGTTATCCACAGCCACATGAGTTTAAAAAGCAGTGGGGGGGGAGGCAGCTCAGTGAGCAGAGTACTTGCCCAGGATGCACAAAGCCTTGGCTTTCATCCTCAGCATATTCCTATAATCCCAGGAACAAGGGAGAAGGCAGGAGGGTCAGAAAGTAAATGTCTGAAGCCAGTCAAAGATTCAGGAGACCATGTCTCAAAAAACAAAATACAGGGCTGTAGACACCGGCTTCTCTTGCAGAGGGACCAGAGTCTGGATCCTAGCATCCACAGGACAGCTAACAATCATCTTTAACTCCAATTCCAGGGGATCCAACCCCTTCTCCCAGCCTCCTCAGGCATTTCATTTATGGGCGCACTTACATTCATGCAGGCAAAACACTCATAAACACAAAATAACAGAAAAATTGAGCATGAAGGCACGTGTCTTTAATCCTAGCACTCAGGAGGCAGAGGTAGAGGCAGAGGCAGGTAGATCTCTGTGAGTTCCAGTCAACTTGGTCTATATAGCAAGTTCAAGACCAGCCAGGACTACATAGAGACCCTGCCTCAAAAAGAAAAAAATTCAAAGCAATAAATAACAAACAAATAGGAGTGAAATAGGAACTGAAATTGGTCCCTTGCTAGAACCAGAGGAAGGACTCCGTCCTATATTCACAAGGATGTCAAGTTCCCAAGCAAGACACCCTTCCAAATGAGAACTCTGGATGACTCCTTGATTTAGCTTTGTGGGATCCTCAACACAGACTTTCATTTCCTAGAACCGTGAATAACAAGTTTTGGTCACAGGTGGCAGACCCAAGCTATAGCAGGTTTCTAAGCTCCTTCCTATTCGGGTAGATTTTCCATGAAACCATCCTACCAACAATGTTAAATACATACCCACAAGAGCAGGTGGTGGGTACACTGGAAATGTGCAATAGCTGTTTCTGAGTAGGTGATCATGCAGGTGGCTGTTTTGGTTTTGACACCAGGGTACAGCATGTTCTATGAGTTAAAGGAATTCTGAAGATGAGGAAATAAACAGGACTGTTGTTTAGGAGAGATGCAAAGCCTGATGGGTAGCCCACAGCTACATATCTAGTACTCCAGATGCTGAGGCAGGAAGATCTCTAAGTCTGAGGCGAGGCCGGGTTACATAGAGATCCCCTCATCCCCTCCCTCACCTTCAGCCATCTTAAAAGCATGCAGGCCAGTGAGTTGGCTCAGTAGGTAAGGGCACTTGCTACCAAGCCTGTTGAACAGAGTTCTAGCCTCAGAACCCATACAGTGGCGAGAATAAACTCCTGCAAATCCTCTGACCCGTGCGCACACACGCACATGCGTGCACCAACAATAGTCAACCCATCCACCCGCGCACCAGTGTGCATCACCTGCTTACTGTCTTCACTAAGCCACCCACTTTTCAGAATTCTAACTCAAAAGCGTAACTTTTCCTTCCCCCTTTCTATTTCTTCTCTGGATAACAGCCCAAACCCTAAACATATTTGCCCGGCACTCTGGGCTTTCTCACCATCATCACTGAAGACCCTCCTGCCTCCTTTCCACAGCTGCTTACAGACCTCCACTGCGACTCTAACTCAGAAGACACAACTTTCTTCTTCTTCTCCATCTCTCTCCTCCCAGTAAGTGTCCACTTTACAGCTTGCCTGTCCTGCTGTTCTCTCAAACTCTACTAAAAAACAGTTTTCGTGAGTAAGAAAGAAAAAAAGACAGATGTAAGTGGCAGGACTGTGCAGTAGGTACGAACTGAGAGGGACAATCAGAAAGGACATGTCAACAGCATTCACTCGATCCTGGTGCACAGACCCCCGTGTTAACCAGAGGATGCTTGCCTCTACCACCGGAATCTATCATCTAAAAGGTGAGTTGAGTCAAATAAATCTACAGTTTACACATGTTCAGATCAGTGTCATAAGAGTAGCAAGACGGGATGGAAAGATAGCTCAGTGGTGAAGAGCACTGGCTGCTCTTGCCGAGGACCTGGGTTTGAATCCCAGCACCCACACAGCAGCTAACAACCATCCATAACTCCACTACCAGGGAAATTCAATGCCTTCTGACCTCCAAGGGCATTGCATGACATTGGTGCACTTACATACATGCAGGCAATACACTCATATATATAAAATAAAAATAAATTTAAAAAAAAGAGTAGCAAATAATTAGAAAAGACAATGGTTGAGGTTTTGTTTTTTTTTAACTGTTGGGGAAAAAAAGTTATAAATAACAGGAAGACCAAAATAAAATTAATTTTGTATTAGATTGGAATAAACAGTATTTTTATAGACTTGTGGCTTAACCTATAAACAGGGGCCAGGGAATGTAGCTCATTTGGTAGAGTGTTTGCCTAGTGTGGTGGTTTAAAAGATAAATGTCCCCCATATTTGAGCACTTGGTTCCCAGTGGTAAAGCTATTTGGGGAGGTGTGGGACTTTTAGGAGACAGAGCCTGACTAGAGGAAGTGGGTCACCGGGGACCGGATGGGCCAGGCCTTCGTAGCGTCACTCCACTTCCAGTTTGCTCTCTGCTTAGACTTTATGGTGAAGATAAGATCCCTTGGCTTCCTGCTATAACACCTCCCTCGCCTTTATGGACTCTCCTTCTGGAACCACAGGCCAAAATAAACTTTCTTCCATGTTAAGCTGCTTCTGGTCATGGTATTTTATCACAGCAACAGAAAAGTAACTAATGCACCTAGTTAGGACACAGGAAGCCTGGGTTTGAGCTCACCATAGCATACACTGCACACCTGTAATGCCAACAGAATCAGAAACTCAAGGTCATCCTCAACTACATAGGAATTTCAAGACCTATATTAGCTAAAAAGAACCCTGTCTCAAAAAATATAGACTAGGGGCTGGAAAGATGCCTCAGAGGTTAAGAGTGTATGCTGCTATGCAGAGAGCACAAGTTCAGTTCCAACAACCACCTGAAACTCCAACCTCAAGGAGGATCTGACAACCCTGGCTTCTGTGGACACACACACACACACACACACACACACACACACAATAAATCTTTAATAAACAAATAAAAATAATTATATAGTATACACAGAGAGAAGACATGTATATGTGTCTTTGTACATGGGTTGGTATCATGCATTTCCCAGCTTTGTCTGCTAAAAGGAACTAGAGACAAAGATAATCCCAGTAGTAAATGGCACACCCAGCCAAAGCACCTTACTACCATTTGAGCTCCTTGGAGAACTGGCTGGTCCCAGAGCGAGGGTACAGAAGTGAGAAGGTGAACAACTATAGAGTAGGGGGAGCAGTGGGAAGAGAAGAGGACTATAGAGAACAATGCAAAAACAGGAGCTCTTCAAATGGTCACTGCTGGGGCAAGGACGCAGTTCAGTGACAGAGCATCTGCCTAGCATATGTGAGGCCCCAGGTTAAATTTTCAGTATCACAAAAGGTAGAGGAAGGACAAAGGAGGGGAGACAATGAGTCACAAATAATGATTATGAGAATAACCCAAGGAATAAAAAAATCTTAATACAAATACAAGAGTCGGTTCTTCCTTACAACAGAATTCCAACCAATAAATGTAGCAGAAAAGAAGGAAGCGGAATCATCAGGCAAACCCCACAGTAACCACTGCTTGCACGCAGGGCCCACAGCTGGATACTAAAATCACAGGGTGACAGCACAAGGGGGAACAGGTGGCATGTGTGCTCTTCTGTTTAATTATTTTTATTTACGTGTATGAATGCTTTGCCGGTATGTAATGTACGTAAGTGCATCACGTGCTTATAATGCCTGTGGAGGCCATTAAGAGGGTTATCAGAATCCCTGGAACTCAAATTATGGATGGTTAGCTGCCATATGGGTGCTCGAACCGAACCCAGCTCCTCTGCAGAAGCTAACTGCTGAGCCATTTCTCCAGTCTTCTTTATAATAAGCATATATTACTTTTGATAACAAGAAGGAAATATAGTTAATAATAAAAAATACAAACCGTTTGAGGGAGTCTATAGAATAGTCATGTACAGTCTCTGGAAGACTTTATCTGGGGGATGTGGGAGGTATGGTTTCTCTCTGCAGTCCAGAAGGACCTAACTCAAAATCCTCCTGCCTGCACCACCATGCCTGGCTCTGGAAGACTTCTCCAATGCTGTGTTAAGGAAGGCTGGAAAAGAAGGCATTGCATGGTTCTGAGGTCCTAGAGAGCAGACAAGGCTGGAGCAAGTGGATGGTTCAGGACATTGAACACGGTGTGAGAGCTGCCCTGGATAAGAGGTGGGCCTCCCCAGGAGGGCTGCTGACTGAGCAGTGTCAGATGAGGAAACAGCTCAGATTCTCAGAGAATATTTGCACCTCAGACTCCAAAGTCCTTCAAAGGCCATTTTGTCTCTCCTGTTGGGTACTTGGCCTGAGCTGACCACTTTTGTGTTACTCATACAACTCTCCTTGCCAGGTTCCCACTGCCTCTCGCTTCTTCCTAGTCCAAGGGTGGCCCAATTCTACCTGTAGGGAGCCGTACTGATCATTCCCCACATGAGCAGGAGCCTGGCAAAGCAAATACTTGCCTATTCTACTGACTGGAGTTTCAGAAAGACCACTTGGGAGCCTTGGCTCCCCTCCACACACATTTCACAAATCTCACAAGCTTCTATGGGACTGAAATGGTATTTTGCCAGTCCTCAAGCAGGTGAGACTGTCTTCCTAGTCCCATGCCACTGGGCTGGCTGAGCCCTTCCATACCCATCTCTCCCTGCAGCAATTGAATCCTGTAATGCTGGGATCACAGGCATGTGTCACCAGACTTACCTTAACAAAATTCTTACCAGAAAAATTAAATGATATCTATTTGTAATCTGTTGTCATCATCTAAATACATCATTGGTTTGAGATCCTAAAGATTTGCAAAATTGTTTTTAAATTACATCTCTTTCACCAGTTTGTATCTTAGATACTATAATTGTTTTTCACAAAATAAGCTTTTGATAACATACAATGACCATTATTTTGTTTTAAATCAACCATTGACTATTTTTAAGTTAATTATTTTTTAATTTTTTATTTTCATTATTTATTTGTGTGTGTTTGCCTGTATATATGTCTGTGCATTGTGTGTGTCATGCCCACTGAGGTCAGATTCCCTGGAACTGGGAATTGCAGATGGTTGTTAGCTGCCATGTGGATTCTGGGAACCAAATCTGAGTCCTCTGCAAGATCAACCAGTGCTCTTAACCACCGAGCAATCTCTCCAGCCCCTACTGATTGAATTTTTAATATAGTAAATTTTCAAGAGATATAACCACATACATAAAAGACAATATTAAGGGGTCACAAGTATTAAAGTGGGGCTAGAGAGTTCCCAGCACCTACATGGTGGCTCATACCCATCCCTAATTCTAGTTTCGGGGATCTGACATCCTCTTAATTCTAGTTCCAAGGGATCTGACGTTCTCTTCTGGACTCCACAGGCATTGCACAACATAGGTACACTTACATGCATGCAAATAAAACACTCATACACACATAAAATAAAAACAAATCACTGAAGTTTAAGTATAAAAATGACTAACCTACAAAGACTTGTTACAAATGAAAAAAATTACAATTAAATTGGGCATGAACCTTAAAAAATAGGATTCTAAATACAGTTTCTTTAAGGTCTTGGTTTTTTTTTTAATAAATGTTAATTAAACAGCTGTATTTAACAGCTGTATCTGTATGGCAATTCCAGTTCTCAGAACTTATTTGATACTTACCCTTCCAAGCACAGAATATAGGAAATGCCACTTGTACAAAGTCAATCATTGCACTGTGTGTAAAGGAAAAATAATGGGAACCCCAGAGGTAAGCATAGATTTTAAAAAATGACAGTACTAGGCTAGAGAGGTGGCCGAGCAGTTAAGAGCACTGGCTCCTCTTCCAGAGGACTTGGGTTCAATTCCCAGCATCCATATGGTGGCTTACAACCATCTGTAACTCCAATTCCAGGGATCTGACACACTCTTCTGGCCTTCTTGGACACCAAGCATGCATGTGATGAACAATTATACATGCAATCAAAACTCTAATACAGATTAAAAAATGTTTTAAATAGACAAATATTTTCATTTAATGACAGTACTTTTACAGTATTGAATTCTATGTAACATTAACAGGGAACAGTGAAAGCTTGTGCCTGTATGGCAAGGTCTAATACTGCCACTTGGTGCAAAAGGAACAGTGGTAAGCAATGACTAAAATGCTGCCTATTAGAGCCCTGGCTGTTCTTGCAGAGGACCCGGGTTCAATTCTCAGCACCCACATGGCAGCTAGCAATTGTCTGTAATGCCAATTCCAGGGGATCCAGTGCCCTCTTCTGACTTCCTGGGGTGCTGCATGACATGAGCGCGCCTATATACACACACGCAGGCAATACACTCATGCACATTAAATAAAAATAAATATTTTTATTTATTTTTAAAAGGCAGGGAAGGGGTGATTTTTTGACTGCTTTGCCTTTTGAATTATGTTATCACAGAGCCTAGTGAAAATTATTTCATAAAGAAAACAAGGGGACCGGGAACACAGCTCAGTGGAGGAGCACTTGTCTGATGTGAAAAGCACTGGGCTCCATTTCTAGCACCACAAAACAAGGAAAACAAAGAATCATGGGTGATACACGTAGGTGAAAATTTGTTGTTTTTTTGAGAGTCTTCCTATAGCCCCAGATGGCCTGAACTTGCTATGAAGACCAGGCTGGCCTTGATCTCACAGCCTGGCCTTGATCT
Organism: Eospalax fontanierii; assembly: GCA_035773235.1. NCBI lineage: Eukaryota > Metazoa > Chordata > Mammalia > Rodentia > Spalacidae > Eospalax > Eospalax fontanierii. Next base: position 50,620,322 of record CM069542.1, on the reverse strand, counting down.
CACAGCAATCAATCTTCCTCTACTTCCTAAATGCTGGGATTAAAGGCAGGTGCCACCACACCTGGCAACCACACCATTCACAACTTTTAAGGAATGATTTTATATTAACTGCTTTGTGAGAATTTATCCACAATAAATTCAGGACCATCAACTTCTCATCCCATCAATCCTCAGCCTCTCCAGGGCCAGCTCTGCAAAAAGTTAGACCTAAGAAACTGCGCTCTGGTTGCCAGGGCAGGGAATTTGGTTTTCCCAAGGCTGGCCATGACACATTCTTCAAGCAGGTGAATTCTATACTTTCCTGGCCTTCTGGCCTGATACAAGTTGGAGGGCCCAGTAGGGGCTCCTCCTCCCCAAGCTGGACTGGATCCAACCAGCGTTCCTCTCTAGAGACTCCATGACAGTAGTTGGGGTTGGAGCCCTTGTGATGAAGCTGCCCTGTGGCCCCCTGGGCGGGCATGAGGCCCTGGCTGGCAGCAGTCCTAAGTTAGCAGACTCTGGACTTCTTATCTCCTGGCATTCTAACAACTGCCAGCCAGGGGGGCAGACAAGGCCTACTGTAGACTCTTATTGTGTGCGCATGCGCGTGCACATGTGTGTGTGGTGGGAGGGCTTGACTCACAGCATGCTCACATCTTACTCTCTCTTTTCTCCAGAGTCTTCAAGGAAAAAGTAAGGGGCTTCCCCACAAGAAACTACTGCAGCAAAAACAGAAACCCCCTCTCCCTTCAATGTTAAAACAAGAGGCCATCACTGAATTCACATTTGGGGGAGAGGGATGACAGAACATTTCTTTGGTATTTCCCATCAAGTCTCTGCCACTGGCAAGCAATGTGACCAGGGGACAGCAATTAACCTCTCTGGATCCAGTGTCTTTCATTTTCAAAGTCACTCCAGATAACAAGCTCTGCCAAACTGTATGGTATTATCTTCTTCAGCCATTAAATGGAATAGAGAAAACAGGTCTGGCAGGGTTGGAAAGGGGTGGGAGTAGGGTCCCAGCATGTGCAATCTATTTCCGGCCCACTAGGAAGACTCCCAGGCTCTGTCAATATTGAACATGAATTGAGGTTCCTTTTCAAATAGCTTGGGGCACAGGGGAAAAAAGGTCAAGGTGGGAAGGCTTTGAAGCCAGGACCCATGCTGTCATTGATGGGTATCCTACACACACACACACCACACATGCACATAATACATACAAATATGATATGCTTGTGTGTGTGTGTGTGTGTGTGTGTGTGTATATATATGTATGTATGGGGGGCACTAAATTCTTCCTAGCTAACACCAAGTCCCAAGGAAGAGCAGTTTCTGAAGAAACAGATTCTAGAACTAATACAAAAACACCTCTTCCCTAAGATTGTCCAGGGGAATCTGTGGGATATTATCTGGCAGGCCACAGAAAAGTGGCCTCCTCAGGTGGGCAACGGAAACTTGGTAGCCTAGGAAGGATAAGGAGGAGACAAATCCACCTCATGTCTGGGCCCAGACCATCCTTACAAACCCAGCCTCTTGAATTGGGACTGTCACCACCCAGCACACCCCACAAAGATGGCAGCAAATAGGCTTCTGCCACATTCCAGGCGTGACCACAGTGCTCCACCCGTCAGTGAGAACAGACTCAGAGGTTAAGACATTTCTTACTCCCGGAGAGTAATGGAGAGTAATGCAGCTGGGTTCTAGACACAGAACCATCTCGCCTCGGAGCCTTGAGTTCTTTGCAGCGCCTCTAGCACAGAGCTCCCTTCTCCGAACTTCACCCTCTGCCAGAGAGACCTCTTTGTGTTGCTATCTTACGCCTCATCCATGACGCCCCTCTTCCTGCTCTCTTCACCTGAGGGGTCTGCCTGCAACCAACCGCAGAGGCTGTCACAGCCCCAGTGCATGGGCCCAGGTCCTTCTGCAGCAAGGCTGGGTTTGAAACAGAGCTTGGATCCCCAGGACCATGTAATTCTCACTCCTCTTCTTGCCTAAACGACCAAACCCATAACATAGCTCCCCTCACCTGTCAGGTCAGGGAGTTGCTCAGCCAACATCTGGCTCTTTTCTTCTCTCATCTGGGCCTCACAACTGTCCCAGAGGTCAGGGAACAAAAGCCAGATGAAGTAGGAAGCTTTACAGTTTGGTCCTTCTGGAAGAGGTCCTAAGCTGCCCTGCACTTCTAGTTACACTAATAAAGCAGTGGCAGGAAGAGGACCCACCTCCCAACTTTGCACAACTGGCAAATAACTAACCGGCACTGCCGAAGGAAAGGGGAATATAACATGGCTTCTAATTCTGAAGGCTGTGATTCTAGACTTTCTTTCTACAGTTTTTCTGAGGAGACAAGTTCCTCTTAGATTTTAGAGTTTAAGAGGCAAGGATTATGGAATTGTACATATTTTGTATAAGCAATCCAGTCTGGTCTCAGGGGTGACCAGAGCCTTCTCCAAGGTCTAGAGCATGTTAGGAGCAGAGGCTGAACAGAGGCCAGTCTGCCACTCTGGGGCCAGTTCTCACCCCTAAAATCAACACCCTGAGCAAGCACTGTCTATCCCAGTGAGGAGAGACTAGCTTGGTAAAGAGCTAAGGCTACAACATAAAATCCAGGTTGCTCCAGGAAGAGGGGTTCTGCCAAAGTTACTCCCACTCCCACCCTTCCATTCAGGTCACAGAAAAGCATTCTATCCCTCTCCAAATCAAACTCAAAAGTCCTCTTGAACACACAGGCCGTGTAACTATCTAGACAAGCCAGTCATTTGGGAACCTGGGCCCAAGAAGAACCAGAAATTTAAAGCTCAACCCACAACCCAGAGCAGAGGCAACTTTCATAGTTTGATCCGACCTCGGAATCACAAGGTGAAACTGTTTAGATGGCTATTTTGGCCATAGAGCTGAAGCGCCAGGAGGGGGAGCCGGAACCAGACCACCTAACTTGGATAGTCCCAACCAAAAATAGCCCAAGAGCAATCCCCGCCGTTAGCAAGGTGGGAGTTCAGCACAGAGCCTCCCTTTCGGTTCTCTACTCCCGCCCAGCAAGAAAAACCCAGGCATCGATCTTCAGCCCGGGGTTAGTCTGGCGGGGGGCAAGGTAAATGTACACAGTTCCTGAAAAGCAAAGTCCAGACGCCGGACCCCCATCGGAGCTGCCCCCATTGCAAAGCATCAGACTGCCCATCCACTCCGCTCTACTTCCTCTGCGCTCCCGGGCTTCAGGAAGCCTATCTCAGCTTTTCCTCGCAGCTATCGACCTCCGGGGCGCCCTTCTCTGGCTCACACATCCTGGGCCCTCCAGCCAAAGGCACAGCGCTGTGACCTCCATCCCCTCGCCATCGTGGCACGGTGATCAGGTGCCATCAGCACCCGGCCGCTCAGAGTGCGCGGTTCAACCAGCGGCTCCGGGTCCTCAGCGCACCGGTGTCCCCAACCCCCATTCGGCGTCCCCGAGCCGGAGGCGGCGGGAGTCCATCCTGCCTGCGCCCGCGCGGTCCTCACCTGCAGCCTGCCGGCTGGCAGTCGCACCCACGCAGCTCAAGCTCCAGGCCCTGGGGCAGCCGGCGACACTGTCAGGCTGGGCGTCCGTGCACACCGCCACGCGCCCCCCTCTCTGCGTCCGGCCCTCGCCGCGTGCGCATGCCCAGCTATATACCCGGCACGTCACGGCAAGGCCCGCCCCCGCCCGCCGGCCCGCCCCGCCCCGCCCCGCCCCGCCCGCTCGGCTCCTCAAGGCCTGCCACGTGGGGCAGCCCAGGAGCAGCCGCCCGGTACCCTGGCCAGCCCTCTCCCTCCAGCGCCCTGCATCCCAGCCGCGCATCTTTGCTCGCCCGGCCTCATCCCCATTTCCCCTCGAATTCCATCCCCTACTCACCAAAGTCCCGCGGGCGCCTCCTTCCTCTGGAAACCTCCCATTAATCCTTCTCTCCGCTCTGTAGGACGCGCTCATCCCCATCCCCGCACTGCTGAATGAACAGTGCCCCTCGCTTGATAGGTACATGTGCTCCAACACAACTCAGGAATCTATGACTTCCCTCCGTTTTCCCCATTATGAGATGTACGGTAGGAGAGGGCGCCCCATAGACTGCGTTGCTTTTGCATGCGCCCGCCAACCAAAAGAAACGAAATGTCCTGTTTAAGTTCCAAGTAAATCATATTATATTCAGTTTTCAAACGAGATTTCGCACCACTTTCTGGCAGTAATCAAATTCCTAAGAAGGCCAGTCTGCAACGCCAAGCCAAGTTAAGCGTTAAATTTTGAGAAAGGAATGTCTTAGCGTAGAGTCTCTTCCGACGTGGGATGGGCCTATTGTGATGGGTATCGAGCCTCGGAAATGCAAATTTCTTGAGAAAATAAACCACCCATTAAACTCCCATTGTTCTATTCAGCCGGACATTATCAGGATTATTTCCTCTACAGCTAAACCAGCTGCCACCTGGGAGCTGGGAGACCCGTAGGAACTTTAAACAGAACTGTATCCAATGGGTACCCTTATCCCTGTTCTAACAAGTGAATGGTGCCCAGCAGGCTACTGTTTGTGCCGAGGAGAGATGACTTTCTGCTCTGATCAAATCTTGGAGAAAACACCCTCACGAAGGCAATGGCAAAGAGGAAAGGAACCCCGACAGTTTCTGGAGTGGAAAGCAGGCCCCCAGTTCAACAGCTGCTTGCTCTTCTGGACTGGGTCGAGGGAGGAAAACAAGAGATATCATAGCCAGGCCTAGTGGTGCAAGCCTGTAACCTCAGCTACTCTGAAGGCAGGGACAGGAGGATCTCAAATTCAAGGTCATCTGGGATAATTTAGGGTGCACCTAAATCAGCTGGTTCAAAACATGCCTACCCTGCATGAATCTGGGGTTCAAGCCCTAGCACTGAATAAAACTGGGCATGGTGTTGCACACCTGTAATTCAAGCACTTGAGAAGTAGAGGCAGAACTGCAAGTTGAAGGTCACCCCTGGCTACACAGTGAGTTTGAGGCAAGCCTAGACTACATGAGACCCTGCTATAAATTAACCGATGGCTAGGGATGTAAACTAGTGGTAGAGTGTCTGCCTAGTATATACCAGGTCCTAGGTTTAAAAGATAAGAAAGTACTAAAGCCTGCCAAATTCTTCTGGTCATTCTGGAAGAGACTAGCTGGGCCCTGATTTTTCTAAAATTTAATTATCCTTACTCTGTAATTACAGTGCTCCAGAGGGTAAAGGGACAGCTGTGATAGTCCTCTCATTTTCTGAGAAGCTTCAAGGTAATGATAGTTCTTGTAGAATTTCCCCCAGAGCCCCTTCATCTATGTAATAACCTGAATATTCGTCTTGGTTAAACTCACACTGGTTTTCAGACATTAAATCATTCACTTGGAACTCTAAAGTGCAGTGGGCTTTCAGGAAAGGTCAGTCCCTGTCAGGTCTTTCCTTGAAGAAGTGTAAAAAGAATGAGAAGCCCACTCAGAAATAAAGTACATCCTAGAGGTCTAAATAGGATGAGGCTCATACACAGGAGAGTGAATCTCTTCCAGGCAAGGTGGCAGTACTACAGTTTGGATTAAACACTCTTCATACTGCTAGGAGTGCACAGTGGGGAGGTGGGCATGGTGACCCATGTCTGTGACCCCAGCACTTGGGAGGTTAAGGTAGGAAGATCAAGGGTTCAAGGCTAGCCTTAGCTACATTGTGTGTATGAGGTCAACCTGATTTTTACAAAATCCAGTTTCAAAACAAACAAACAAACAAGCAAATAAAAAAGTGCAAGTAGGGAGGGGAGGATCGACCAAACACCCTGATATAGGACCCATGTGTGGCATTGCCACTTGTTTGTGACCAGACTAAAGGTGGAGCTGCCAAAGTCCACAGGGGCAACCAAAGTTGATACGCTATCAGTAATCCATGAGGGGTATAAATTAATCATTAACATAGCTCAAAATCAAAAGGTCCTAAGTCTGACCCACACTGGTTTCCTTAGGAGGCATCTGACTAGATGGCATCCCCTGACTAGGTCCTACTTTGTCAGTGACAGTTCACCATGCATAGTGCCAGTTTGGGACCCAGGTCTTTCTTTTTCTCCGTCCACTATACTCCCTTTTTCCTCTCACCCCATTTCAACTTGTCAGAATTCTAACTCTTGCTCCCCTCAGCAAGGTTTTCTAAATTTTTTTACATTTATTTCTATTTTATGTGTATGAGCGTATTGCCTGCATGTGTGTAAGTGCACCCATGTCGTGTGGTGCCCGAGGAGGCTAAAAGAGAGTTTTGGATCCCCTGGAACTGGAGTAACAGGCAGTTGTCAGCTGCCATGTGGGTGCTGGGAATCAAACTCAGGTCCTCTGAAAAAGCAGCCAGTGCTTTTAACCACTGAGCCATCTCTCAAGCCCTTCAGCAAGCTTCTTGATTGTTCTAAAGTATATTTGATCTATTCTTTCAATTTTTTTTTTTACTACAACCCATTTTTTTTTAAAATTATGTAGTAGGTCTGAAGAGATGTCTCAAGGAGTTTAGAGCACTGGCTGCTCTTGCAGAAGAACTGAGTTTGATTCCCAGCACCTATATGACAGCTGACAATAGTCCATAACTCCAGTTCCAGGGGATCTGAAGCTCTCTTCTAACCTCCATGGGGATTGCATGACAAGGGTGCGCTTACATATATACAGGTAAATCACTAATTTACATAAAATAAAAATAATTTTTTTTACAACGTAGTACCACAACTCCAGTATAAATAACAAGCAAAAATTTTCACAACATAGGGCTAGAGAGTTGGCTCAGAGACTAAGAGCACTGGTTGCTCTTGCAGAGGACCTGAGTCTGATTCCCAGCAACCACAAGGCAGCTAACAACCATCCATACTCCAGTTCCAGGGAAATCTGATGCACTCTTCTGAAGTCCATGGGCATTGTACAACACGGGTGCACTTATGAACATGCAGGCAATATACTCATACACATTTTGAGACTGGGGGATGTTGCTCAGGGACAAGATGCTTGCTTAGAATGCTTAGGGCTTTGAGTTTTACTTCCAGGATCAACCAACACACACACACACAAACCTAAAATATCCTTAATATGATCAATGCAGTTTATGATGCAGCTCCATTTTTAAAAAGTAGTGACAAACCCATTAAATCTGAGTTCATGGCCATTATTGGGTTGTGATCTACAGTATTACTTGATTTGTTGTACTAGGATTTTTCCCTTCAAATGAAAAGACTTCATTTCTTTTTTTTACTTTTTTTATTTTTGGCTTTTTTTGAGACAGGGTCTTCGGATAATCCCAGCTGGGCTAGAACTCACTAGGTATACCAGACTGGCCTTGAATTTATAATCTGCCTGCCTCTGCCACCCCTGAGTACTGGGATTAAACCAAGATTTCATTTCTAATACAGGTTTTTAAAACAGTTTTTTACACTTACTTATTTTGCCTGTCAATGTGTGTGCACTGAGGTCAACAGCAACTTGTGGGAGTTAAAGCTCTTCTACCATGTAGGTCTCAGAGAGCAAACTCAAGTTGTTAGGCTGGGCAGCAGGCACTTTCACCCTCTGAGCCATCTCAATGTCCCAAAGTATTTCATTTCTGTCCCTAGCTTTACTGGACCTTAACCTGCCTTGATTACAAGAGATTTCAGTATGTACCTAAATGCCATAACATCTTGCATGTAACAGACTCTCTATAAACAATTGTTGGGTGAACAGGCCAACAGCTCCCTAAAAATTTGTTGTTGGGCAATATTTAAGGGAACTGAGCTCAAGAAATTGACACAGTCACTGCTCCTCCCAGTGACATGCAGACAGATTTCCTGTAGGAGAGGTGAGGGAATGACCTTGCAGAAGCCAAAGAAATGAGATTCCCACTCTGATGGTGTGGGGTGTGGGGTTGGGGACTCAGAAGCCACAGTTCCCTGGATGGTGTGTGTTGACTGGGCCAGCAGGAAACGGGCTAAGCAGGGAAGCCTGAGACCCTTCAGCTTTCTGTCAGCTCCAAACCAGATGGTTCTCCAGGCTGTTGGGTTACTGATCTATTTCTCTGGTACTTTTTTGGGAAGAATCCTTCCTCCCCCTATATTTTGGTATGGCTTAACAAATTTAAGAGGATTAGAGGACCTTGAAGGTCTTCACCCCAAAATCAGATGCAAGGACCAATGTGTGAGGGTCCAGTGCTACCAGGCAGGGCTTGGAAGATCACTCGTGGCCGTGGCTGTGAATCTTGGTAGTGTCTGATTGGGTTACAGACTTTAAAAGGCAACTGGGGAGAACACTTAGCTCTGAGGTAAGTTACCTGTGGGGGTAACTTGCTCATTGGACCTAAGTTGTCTAGTTTGGCAAACAAATAGCATCAGTATTCCATAGTCTTTTTTTCTCCCTCTTAGTAATTTTATACTTATTATTTATTAGTAGTAGTATTACTGTTTTTTTTGAGACAGGATCCCACTATATAGCCCTGGCTGACCTGGAAATTGCTATGTAACCCAAGCTGGCCTTGAACTCACAGCGATCTGCCTGCCTCCGGTGGTGCCTGAATGCTGGCATTAAAAGTGTGCACTGCCCCCAAGCTCAGCTATTCATTTTAATAATTCTTTGTATAGTCTGGGTAAGAGTATTTCTCCAATTCTGTAACTGTCTTGTCATTCTCTTGATTTTGGAAAACAAATTCAGATAGAAAAAGAAAATCCAGATTTGGATAAAGAAAAATTAAGTATACAGTCTGAGAGAAGAGTTTTCTCAAATAGCCCAACGCACAGAATTTAATTTCAGCACCAAACTTTTATGTTTCGATGTAAACAACTAATCACTAGAACGCCTTCCTTTTTCACATCATACAACAAAATGCTGCCCAAGTAAAGCCAGCACATCATGGCTCTTCCTAGAATGAGTTCAGGACACACCATTGAAGAATGGTGTCTACCACACCAAATGGCTCAGAACTACTGGTCACTACAGCCCAAGTATCCAGCACCCTCTTCTGGCTTCCGCAGTTACCTGCACACATGTGGCACACTTAATACAGTCACACACATACATATAAATAAAAATTAATCTTAAGGATCTGAGGGCTGGAGCAATGGCTCAGCGGTTAAGAGCACTGGCTGATCTTGCAAAAGATTTGATCCCCAGTAACTCCAGTTCCAGGGGATCCAACAGCATCTTCTGACCATCACGGGCATTGCATGACATAGATGTACTTACATACATGCAGGCAATACACATTTAAAAAAAATTTTTTTTTAATTTTTTAAAAGGATCTAGCTGGGCATGGACTCTTTCTATTTAACTTTATTGAAAACCCCATTGTTTGGAGGTTTGGGGATTTTGTTTCTTTTGAGACAGGTCTTGCTAGAATTTGAAATATTCCTGCCTCATCCTCCCAATGTTGAGATTACAGAGGGTCTCCCTAAAGCCACAGTTGGTCTGGAATTCACTGTGTAGACCAGGCTGGGCTCAATCTCATGAATATCTGCCTACCTCTGTCTCCCAAGTGTTGGGATTAAAGGCATGCACCCCCACACTTGAAACTATTTTTATTTATTTTCTGAGACACAGTCTCATGTCCATGGGTGGCCTCAAACTCACTGGATAGCCAAAGATGATCCTAAACTTCTGATCGTCCTGCCTCTGACTTTCAAGTGTAGAATTTCAGACCTGAATGACCTTAAAGAACAAGAATTTAAAGAAGGGTGGGAAGAGCTGGCAAGATGGCTCAGTGAGTTAAGGCCCATGCATAATGCAACTCCTGCAGGACGTTCTCTGACCTCTGCAAAGGCACTGTGGCACGTGTGCCCCTTATGCTCAGGCACAATAAAAAAAAAAAAATAGTACAATTTTAAAAAGAAACGGTGGGAGAGCACTCTTGGAAGTGAGTATCCCGGCCATCCCGGCCGGCTCTCCGGCTCTCTCTTGAGCAAATCAGAAACTGTTAGGAAGAGTGACCTAAAAATAATTCAACAACATACACAAAATCTAAGTAGCTTACCAGTCTGTTAAGTCTTACACTTGCTCAAGGTAAAATGACCTGGCTGCTATCTCAGTGCTATACCTTATATGTACAATAACAGACAAGTCACTTTTTTCAGCTCTCTGAAGGAAAATACATCAATTTGATAAATAAATCTTGGCTGGGTGTGGTTGTACATGCTTTTAATCTCAGTACCTGAGAAACAGAGGCAAGTGGATCTCTATGAGTTTGACGCCAGCCTGGTCTACACAGCAAGTTTCAGGATACAGGCACTGCACGCATGGGTGCACTTACATACATGCAGAGAAAACACAACACATAAAATAAACAATCGAAAAACAAAACATTAAGTAAATCTTACTCTTTCAGACACAACTGTACATACAAATTTTTTTATTTCCAACCACAGGACCCAACCGTCTGACATGGAAACTGCAAAGCAAGAACATCAGAAAGGGGCACATAGACATCCAGCATTAACAGTAAGCGCTCGGATTACTAATAAGAGAAGAGTGTCAGAATTTCAAGTGAGAAATTCAAAATGCTTCCCAAAATACCAACAGAATTTGTTCAGCCAAAGACCAGTGTTTCAGGTCTCCTTAATTCTGGGGCTTTTAAACTCCAGGTCTCAGCCTAGCCTTGGCTATGAACTCCAAATAAAACCAGGAGTACACTTAACGTCAACACTCATCCCTCCTCAGCCTCTGTGTGCTGCAGTAAGCTGAAGGTTTTCTTGGCGTCCTCCTCAAACCCAGGCCTTCACATAAGCTTGGCAGAGCACTCAGTACTATGCTGCCCCATTTCTCTTACATAGTTTCACAGTGTAGTTCTTCGCATAAACAGTCATTTAAAATGAGTGTTCTGCTCTGTTCCCTACCACCCATCACACCAAAACATAAATACAAATTTTTAATAGTTAAGTAAAATTAGCCTTTAAAACCCAGTAAAGCAAGATAGAGTCAAATTGAGCCTGAAGGAACTTGGAATATTTTGAAACCGAAGGAGAAAAACCACACAGAAAAAAACAATGTTTCTTCCAAAACACTGAAATTCACAGGCCTGGTGAAAACTTCCTTAAAGTCTAGACTCAAGTGAGTGTCACATTTTCCCAAGTCAACTTCGGGAAACACCCTGGATTCTAAAAAATTCCTAGCAAAGTGAGGCCACAGCCAGAAGAGGTTATTGTGCAAGAAAGATGAGCAATCTCATTTACAGTCATTCATAGAAACGAGGGCCAGACACCTGGGAGGAAGGGTCAATAAACTCTCACACTACATCCGAATGTTCCTAGCTACTGAATCCCTCCCATGAGCTCCAATCAATTACTGAAGATTAGTCTCAAAGAGCAAAGGTATGTGTGTATGCATGAGTGTGTGCTGGGGCAGCAGTTAACTTGACATACTGCAGTAACTGAAAGGTCCAGAAAAAAACTCCAGTTCTAGTCTCAGAAAGTAACAGAATCCTGGCTGAACTCTCCCCTTTGATTATGCTCAAGGGCCTGACTATGCCACACGCTGGTTTTACTACATGCCTTTCACATCTGCCAACAGCAGTCATCTTTCTCTGAAAATCTATGCTTCACTGGCCTTTCTTTATCCTCCCCAGTTGCCCAAATAAAGTAGCTCCCTCCTTGAAGACACTTGCAATGACTTCATTCATGATCACCTCTTGCACCAGAAATGGGGCCATCCTGTAAGCACAGCTTCAAGGTGTAACTCTGCTTCTGCAGGTTTCCGAAGCTCATTCAGGATGGGAAATAACTCAGGGCATTTCACATGCTAAAAGCATGCCCTACCACTGACTTACCTACACTCCAACCCCTTCTAAACATCATCCCCTTTTGTCCCCTCTGCATGGTGGCAGTACTGTGACCACCCACCCCTTTACAGAGGCAGGAACTTCCAGCTGGTACTTAGAAACTTGCTTCCTGGTTGCATCAGGGTTTGGTTTGGTTTGGGTTTGGGTTTGGTTTGATTTGGTTTGGTTTCTGAAACAGAGCCTCACTCTGTAGCCTTGGCTAGCTATCCTGAACTCACCATGTAGCCTAGGCTGGCTCTGAACTTAAGATCTTTCTGCCTCAGCCTCCCAAGTGCTGGGATAACAGGTATGTATCACCACACTCTACTGTAGCATCAGGTCTAAAAGAAAAACAGAAATCTAATACTACAAAGTTGGAGAAAAGAAAAATGCCAACACAAAACCCCACTTCCATTTCTGTTGATTCTGTAAGTGTCTTGGCTGAGTTGGAAGTCCAGTTTCTCTTGACAGCCTCTGTCCAGGCTGCCAGTCACAGGAAGAACAGGTTTTCACAGAGCTGGATGGCTGGTTCATGATGCAAAATCTGTCCAGACAGGAATGCTAGCTTGTGGGCATATTTGCAAGGAGCTGGAACTCGGATGGTACCAGGCCAATTCCAGTACATGTGGCACAGTTTGAAAGTCAACCTACAGACAAGAAGAAAATGTAATCTTTATGACAGGGGTTGGGGGTGAGGGGTGTTATAATCTCTTGGAGATATAACATACAGCATTCCCACCAACAAACTGGAGGATTTAGGAATACCTAATGCTGTTTTCAGGAATTGTCAGTTTTATGTTTGTTTTGTTTGGTTGGTTTTTTGAGACAAGTTTTTACTCCTTAGCCTAGGTTGTTCTGGAACTCTATGTAGCCCAGGCTGGCCTCAAACCTGTAGTGACCTTCCTGCCTCTGCTTCCCAAGCGTTGGTATAGTTCTGAGTCATCAAGTCTGAGAGGTAAATTATTATTGTTATTATTTTTTTTAACGTTTAATTATTTTGTTTGTTTTCATATGTATGAGTGTATTGCCAGCATGTATGTAAGTGCACCAGTGTCATACAATACTCATGGAGGCTAGAAGGCAGCACTGGAACCCTGGATCTGTAGTTATGGATAGCTGTTAGCTACCATGTGGGTGCTGGGATTCAAACCTGGGTCTTCTGCCAAGAGCAACCAGTGCTCTTAACTATTGAGCTATCTCTCCCCAAATCATTATTTTTACCTGAAACTGTTTATAAAGGATAGGTAAATCCTCTCATTTTAGGCATTTCTCTGTTTTTTTTTTTAATATTAAAATGATAAAAACAGTACAGAGTCTTTGTCTATAAGAAGAAGCTCCAAAAAAGGCAGTGTTCACGCAGTCTGAACTCAAGGGCACAGGGTCTATGTGTCACAGACAGGGCTGCATGTCACAGTCCTCTGGAATGTGTTCTATTTTTATTATTTGACTTTTTTGAGATAGGGCTTTGCTATGTACCTGGGACTGGCCTAGAACTCACTGGTCACTGAAACTGACCTTGGACTCAAGGAGATTCTCCTACTTCAGCTTCCTAAGTGGTTGGATTACAAGCATGTGCTGCCATACCTGGCTGCAGCAGTTTTAAAAAATACAAATGCTGGGCATAGTGCCGCATGCCTTCAATCCCAGCATTCAGGAGGCAGAGACAGGCAAATCTCTGTGAGATGGAGGTCAGCCTGGTCTACACAGAAAGTACCAGGCTAGCTGGGGCTACGGGGAGACCCTATCTCAAATGAATGAATGAATGAATGAATGGCAAGGTAGACAGCTCTTTAAGACACTTGAGGTTCACAAACACCAGTACATATACACACAGACACCCACACATACATCACAAAGGGGTAGGATTTCTTGAGGTACAGTGTCTCCACCACAACTAGTAATTAGGACTGACAGTAAGAACAGTAAGTTTTTGATAGGCTTACCTCTGCATATGATCAGGGCTCAGGTTTGCAGTGTTGAGAACACAGATGTAATGTGTCGGTATGCCACAGCCCTGCCGCACGTGATGAGCAAGAAGATAGAAATCCACCCTGGCAAAGAAAGAGCACTAATTGATGAGAGGTCTAGAAGGCATCTTGGAGATCACTGGAGCCCCTGCATCTAGGGTTGAGAAATGCAAAGGACAAGGTCATGCAGGGATGCTGTGTCAGCACTACCCTCTAACCAACTGGGCTAACTGGCCAGCTAGGGAGGTTTAAGAACAGGACCTGTCAACACTAACCTGGTCTATTGAGAAAGTTCCAGGTAAGTGTGGGCTACATAAGACCTTGTGTCAAAAAGAAAGGAGAAAAAGTAAAAAGGTAAAAAGCTTTGTTGTATTAGGTATTTTTTAGGACTGTGGACATAGCTCAGTGGTAGAGTGCTTATGTAGTGTGCATGAGGCCCAAGGTTCAATCCTCACTAATACAAAATATACACATACACATACACAGAACTCATGTGTGTATGTTTTGATGGGGATTGAGCCCAGGGACTTAACCGATGCTAGGCAATCACTCTACCACTGAACTGTATCTCATCCAACACTTAAGTTTTTTCACAGTAGCATCTCTGAGAATCCCAATCCACACCTCTCCACAATATTTGGCAATAGGTCACTTCAGCTTCTTATTCTTCAACTGAAGAGCCATGTTTTTCCTACTTACCATTCACAGCTTGTTATGGTATGATCAACCACAGTCCCAGGGGAGGGGGTCACAAAGTGATCTGGAGCATCAAGGTACAGATTGGTGCTGATTTTCTTCTGAACTACAAACACTACCATCTTGGGCTGGTAATTCTCAAAAGCTTCAAAGCACTTCTGCAGCTGAGGAATCTCATAGTTGGCAACTGTTTTCAGCTGGCCATCAGACACTCCATCTCGGTACACTACAATCTTCTCTGGTAGACAGTGGTTCACCTGAAATAACACCGAGATGAGGGGACTCCCAGGGTCCATACCTCAAGGACCCCTGTGAAAAGCTCACACTCATCTTGCAGACTGAAGACCTGACAGTTGGGCCCTGTGGCACTTAGCCTAAAATTGTGTATCTGCCAGATAGGCCCAAAAGCTTCTCATCCTTTCTAGTTTTCCTCAGAGTAGTAGAATGGGCCTGGAACAGCAAAAATGCTATAAAACATGAAAGCAAGGCAGGCAAATTCTGGATCACATGCTCACAGATTACCTTCAGACAGAGTGAACAAAGATGAAAGAGAATGTCAGGAGCCTGGTATGGTTACACACACCTAAAATCCCAGTACACAGAAGGCTAAGATAAGAGAATCACCCCGAGTTCCAGGCCACCCAGGCCACCCAGTGACATCTTGTCTTAAGAAAAAGGAGGGAAAGAAGGGGGAAAAAAACCTTAAATTTATTTGGTTTTAACACAGTGTCTCCTGTAACCCCAGTTCTGATTAGAATCTGGTGTGTTTATTTTAGGTTTTTGTTCACAATTTTCTTAAAGCCTAAATTATGGTTATGTTTAAATATTCATTACATATGTATATACTATTCTTTATAGGCTACCCTACATGAAAATTTGATTTCAAAAAACCCCTTTCTAAAAAGAATCATCTTTCTGAACACAGTGGCTTGTACTGTAATCCCAGCACTTGAATGTCCGAGGCAAAGCTGCTGTGAGTTCCACTGCAACCAAGGCTATGGAGTAAGGCTTCATCTCAAATCTCCTCAACAAAACAAACCCATCTTTCCGAAGTTTAAGCTCAGTGTTCTAAGCTGGGCACCATAACAGGAATCTTTAGATCCAGCACTAAGAAGGCACAGGCAGGCAATCGCTGTAAGCGTGAGGCCAATCTGGTCTACACAGTTACTCTAGGCAGGGCTACATAGAAGAGACCTGTTTTAAAAAGAAAAACAGTTGGGAGATGGAGAGATAGCTCAATGGTTAAGAGCCCCTGGCTACTCTTATAGAGGGCCTGGGTTCAAGTCCCAGAACCCACATGGCAGCTAACAACCATTTATATATAACTCCAGTTCCAGGGGATCCAATACCCTCTTATGACCTCTGAGGGCACTGCACAACACGGGTGCACCTGCTCCACGTAGGCAATATACTCATACACATAAAAAATTAAAAATAAATATTTTTTTAAAAAAGAAAAAAAGTTCAGTGTCTCAATTCCTTTCATAAACTTCCCCCTCTTCTGAGTACTCTCACCCTCTAACACTGACATCAGTGCCATCTTCACAGTCGCTGAGCTCACTGTCCTTGCTTTTATCATCCCCATTTATGGTGCTTTTTTTTCTGCTTCGTATCTCCCTCCTGTTTGTGAGAGAATTTCAGCGTCCTCCTGCCTCTCTTGTACAGAGTGGCACTCAAGGTCTCCAGACCCTAATCTAGGGTTCCTCAGCCCCAGCATGCCAGCACTGAGAGCCAGATGAATATTCACTGTTAGGACTAGCCTGTGCTTTCTGAGCACAAAAGAAGCCAGTTAAGCTATTTGCAATGCTGGACACAACAGTGGCAGACAGGAGTAAGGAACATCCCCTCAGACAAAAAGTACTTGCTCAAGTGGACTTGTTCTGAATTCCAACCACCTCCCAATTCTGTGAGAAAAGGGAAGCTGGAATTGAAATACAGAAAGAACTGAAATGCATTGTCTCACATGCCAGGACAGGAAACTTCCCAGCTTTCCAAGGACCTAATGTTGGTCGAAGATGGTCCAGGAGCAGGGTGTGGTAGTATGTATACTCCTGTAATTCCAACATTTGGGAGGCTGAGGCAAGAGGATAAAGGGTTCAACCACAGACCAGACCCGACTACATAGTAACTCTTGTCTCAAAACAAAACAAAAAACTGGTCCAGTCTCTAGGTAACCTCAGTTAGTCATGAGGCACCTCTGCAACAATTCCCCAGTTGCACTAAAGTCCAAGTCAGTATTTTATTTTAGTTTTGATTTGTTTTTTGGTCTTTGTGAGACAGGGTCTCCCTGTTGCCCCAGCTGGTCTGAAACTTACTATGTAGACCAGACTGGCCTTGAACTCACAGAGATCCACTTGCCTCAGCCTCCCGGGTGCTGGGATTAAAGAGATGTAACATGACACCCAGCCTACATGTCAATATTTTTTTTTCAAAGTTCTAGTCAAACAACAGATCAACTCAGGATCAAAGGTTTAAGTCTTTTATAAGAAATAAAGCTTCTGAGGCAGTTGTCCAGTTTGTTTTGATTTTCTACCCAAGTAGAAAGTAACAATGGCATGCAGACTCATAGGGTTTAAGTGGTCAACAAAGTACACAAAGTAAAGGCCAGGCAAGCAACACGACAAGTGATTTAGGAGCTCAATGGACGGGACGTGCAAGATCAGCAATTCCAGAGATGGGTTCTGTGAAAAACTTCCCTTCTCCCCTGCTCTGACCGGCCCCACCAGTCTTTTGCATTGTGTTGGTGATTAAACCAGGCAAGTGCTCTATCACTGAGCCACATCCCCAGAATACCTTGAGATATTTGCATTAGAAATTTTTGACACAGTCAAAATCAGTTTTATGCTACTATTAATATCACACTGACCTTTTCTACTTTGCTTCACAAATATACAATAAGATTTTGAAGAGTAAATGATGTATGATATTGCAATAAATTCTAACATATCTTTCCAGCTCTTATTAAGTTAGACATTATAACCATTTGCAAAAATGTAAAACAGAAGCACTGGTTTCACTAAAACTTTGGCAGTTATCTTTCATTTCAATTGCTAAATGTCATTCATGTTAACATGTACTAAATTTATAAGGTTGTTCTGCTTTGTGACAGGGTCTTATATAGCCCAGGCTGGCCTCAAGGTTGATATTTATGCAAGGATGACCTTCCACTTATCCGCCTGCTTCTACCTCCCAAATACTGGATCCTAGTTTATTGTTATTTTAAGTAAATTAATAAATTTCTTTCCCTCCCTCCTTTCCTCCCTGTTTCATAAATAGGGATTGAACCTAGGGCCTCAAACATGCTAGGCAAGTACTCTACCACTAAGCTGTGCCCTTTACATATTTTTAAAACTTTTTCAAGAAACTATCACTAAACTGCACAGTAGGCCTTGAACTTGAGATTCTTCTTCCCCAGACTCCCAAGGAGCTAGGCTTGTGCCAGACCTAGCACATTTAATTTCTAATATGATAATGTGTGACATATATGCCCATATAAACAAAATATCTTGGAGCCCTCAATAATATTTAAGAATGTAAAAGGATCCTTACATTAAGAACTGCTACACTAAGAGATGCAAATCTAAATATAGATATCTAAATAAAATCACAAGTGAGCTTAAGATTGCTTGAAAGGCCTCAGGTGATAGACCAAGAATTCTAAGAAAACCTCAACTTAGGAGAATTGGAAAGGCTAGACAAAATATTAAAACATCACCAAGGAATATATGACTCCCTCTCCTCCAAAGATCATTAATTGCCTTACAGCTCCTTGGGGAAGGTGTGGGTCTCCTGAATCCTCTCCCCTATACATGATGGGATGTTGATGGCATTGGAGTTGTGCCCTGGCATTGGGGTTATAGATGTGCACCATCACACCTGGCTTTTGCATAGGTTCTATGTGTATTAAAGGGCATCTGTGTCATGCAATGCCCTCAGAGACCAGAATAGGGCATTGAATCACCTTGAAACTAGAGTTAAAAACAGTTGTGTGCTGCTATGTGTGTGCTGGGAGCTGAACCTGAGTCCTCTGCAAGACAGTAAGTACTCTTATTCTCTTGAGTCATCCCTCTAGCTTCTGCACCATTTCTTGAAAAGAGTGTATCTTATTTTTTGAGACAGGGTCTCTCACTAAACCTAGAGTTCACTGATTAGGCAGACTAACTAGTCAGAAAGGCCTAGGGATTCTCCTGTCTCCTTTCCAATACTAAGATTACAAATGCCACTGTGCCTGGCTTTTTACATGGGTTCTGGGAATCTGAATTCAGGTCCTCATGCTTGTATCACAAGCATTTTTATCTCCTCCCTGTTTTAGTTTTAGTTTTGTTTTGTTTTATGAGACTCAGTAGTGGCTAGCCTCAAGTCCACTATGCAGCCTAGGCTGGCCTCAATCCTGAGATCTTCATGCCTCAGCCTTCCCAGTGCTGGAATTATCAGCTTGAACCACCATGCCAAGTACAACACGTATCTTTATTATACCAAAATGTAATATAAATACCTGTACATTTTCTTCATAATTCAAAGACCTAACATTAGAACATCATTCACTTCCTCCTAAATATGTGCCACTGTTGTCATAAGTTTCAAATTATACCTCCACATATATCATTTTAAATAGTATGTATTCATTTCAATTACTCTCCATATCTGTTACTTTTAGTGGTATTTATTCCTTTAACCACTTCTAAACTTCTACCTTGAGTACCCTTTTCCTAGGTGAACACTGTTTTTCAGTAGTTGACTTCAGTGTAAATCTGACGGGGCAGCTTTCCTGGAGTCTTTCACCTCCCTTACTGAAAGCCATTCTCAGTGCCCATTAGAGTCAGTGTTGGCCCTTACTTCCTTCCAGTACTTTGAAGCTATCATTTTATATCCTGTGGCTTTACTGTTCTTGTCAACAAGTTAGTTATTAATCTATCCGTTGATCTTTTAAAGACAGAACCGTTTCTTTACTCTCCCAATTTGTTTTATATGCATGCTTATATCCAACTTTTTTTTTTCATCTTTTTGAGACAGGGGTCTCCCTGCAGCACCAGTTGGCCTGGAACTTGGCATGTAGACCAGGCTGTCCTTCATCTCACAGAGATCCACCTGCTTCTACCTCCTGAATGCTCAGAATTTCCTTTTCCATGTCCTAGGATCTGTTGGGACTTGTGTATGTGTGACTAGCTCTTATTAGGTGGTTCAGGCAAGCCTTGAACTTGGGATCCTCCTGCGTCTGCCTCAGGAGTACTAGGATTACGGGTATGTATCATCATGCCTGCCTGTTTGTTGGACTTTCTGAATTGATGACATTTCTTTCAGTTTTAGAACAATCACTACCACTGTCTTTTCAGATACTGCTTTTGTCTTCTTCTAAACCACTTACTGTGTATTTATTATAATCCCACATTTCCCACAGCTGTTGACTTCTATTATATTTCCTTACTTCTGTATCTTGGTGCTTCAGTTTGATTACTTTCTTCCTACCTGTCATTCAGCTGACCATTCTTCACCTATAGTTGAACCACTGTTACCCAATGTTATGGAATGAGCAGCATCCTTCTCCACACCCAAAATAGTGATATGTTGGAGTCCTACCTTGTAGCATCCCAGAATGTAATTTTAAAAAAAAATAGGAGCCTGGAAGAGGGTGCTGGATCCCCTGGAACTGGGGTTAGGATGGTTCTTAGCCATGTGGGTGCAGGGAATCAAACCTGGGTCCTCTGGAAGAATGGCAAATGTTCTTAACTACCAAGTCATCTCTCCAGTCCCCAGAATACAATTTTTTTAAAGATAATGACTCAAACACATGTGAAGACATAGGGAGGAAAACTGTCTACAGGGCAACTGAGGCCCCAGAAGAAATCAACTCTGGTGCCACTTGCATCTTAAAGTTTTGATCCTGGAACTGGGGGGAAACAAGTGTTTCTTATAAGCCATTTGGTCCATCATTCTTTGTGAAAGCATTCATAACAAAATAATGCACATATTACAACTAATACATCTATGCACTGCGTAATTTTAGTTGTTATAGTTTTCACTTTTAGAAATTTTAGTTTTTCATTCTTTTCAGTTAAAATTCTTAGTGCTTTTTAAAATCTCACTGAAGTCATTACATTCTTTAATGTAGCCATTTATGTTATTCATTTTTCAATATTTATTTATTTTGTGAAGGGGAGGGGCACATGCATGCTACAGTACACATGCATGTGGGTCAGAAGACAACCTACAGGAGCCAGTTTTGTCCTTCTACCATGTGATCCTAGGGATAGAATGCTGATGCTGAGGCTTGGTGGCAACCACCTTTACCTGTGAAACTATCTTGGTACCCTCAATTTATTTTTTGAGATGAGGTCTTACAATATTGTCCAGTCTGGCCTCAAATTGCAATCTTCCAGTCTCTCCAGAGATGCTAGGATTATGAGAGCATGCCAGCAAGCCAAACATATGATGTCCTGAGTGTGTCTGACCAAGCACCTGGACCTCAGTGAATAGAAAAGAATTATCTGATATCTCCTGGTTTTCTGGGTCCCAATTATTATCTGTAGACTTACTGTCACATTCTCCAGAAAAAAAGATCTGCATCTAGTAAGGGAGGAGACATATTCACTTTGGCTAAGCCAGTCACCTTTATCCATATTGGGGAAATAAAATGAGTCAGAGTTAAATAAGTTCAACTTTTTTGCTTCTCAGCCTAAACAGTGGGGAGAAGACTATAGATCACTACTTTCCAGTCTGGGTCCTGACCTCTGGTTTTCTGCCCTTCAAACATTCTCTAAGGCTGTACAACTTTTCAACCTTTTAAATTAGCATGTGTCCTTAAGGGAAAAGTACCCCAAAGGCAGCCCTCATTTCTCTGGCTCTTATTGTTGTTTTTAATCTTGGATTTCTTATTTTTATTTCCTTCATTAGCTTTTAAACTGAAGCAAAGCTGGACATGATGGCTCATAGCTATAAATCTAGCCTGGATTAACATAGTGAGTTCCTAGCCACCCTGAGCTACATTGTGAGACCATGTATCAACAAAGAAACAAAACAAGACTCATGCACAATGTGCACATGTGTTCTTTTTCCAAAACCAAATGCCAAGCATGGTATTCACAATAAGCAAGTAGATAATGTAAGCCTTGGAGTGATGTTTTTCCTACAAAGACTGGCGTTGTTTCTTCTGGGTGCCTGGGTACCAGCTCTAACAAACCAGGGAACATCAGTATCTTGGATCAAATTTGAGGAACTGAGATAATTCAAAGGTGAGTTATAATTTACTCTAGGGCCTATAATACCTCTCACTCACCTTACTCTGAGGCTGAAGATCTTTAGGACCCCAAACCAATGATGAAAACAGTATAGTGTCATCTACCCATAGCAGGTTCTAGCTGCTAATCACTGCCCCTAGAATACTGCCTGTTAAAAGCACTCTTAGAACATATATTTAAATTACAGAATAAGGACCTCTGAGAAAGAAACAGGAACAGTGGGCAAGATGATCAAAATTAACTTGCTGCAATCCTCATGCTTCTACCTCACAAATACAGGAATTACAGATGTGTACCATCACACCTGGCTTAAAATAAACTTTTTTTTAAACTGTGGAAACCATAGGCTTGCAACAATCTAAAGGGCAATTTACTCAAGAAATCCAGCTGAATCTCAGAACGGCAAGCTCTGGAGTATTTGAATGTGCTCTACTGTTTTCCCCTTTTTTTCCAACTGCAGATTTGCCCCTGCGATAGTTAAAAAGCAGGCAGTATCACAAAATGGGGAGAAGAAGCTCAAAACATTTGAAGAAATCCTTGGAATTGGGTTGTAGTGGCACACACCTGCAATCCTAGCACTGGGGAGGCAAGGCAGAAGGATCCCAGAGAGTTTGAGTACAGTCTTGGGTATACAGTGAGCTCAAGACCAGTTTGAGCTATGCAGCAACTCTACCCAGTCATTAGCTGCTAAAGTAACTGAACAAAGGCACCAGAGGCCATATACAGGTCAGACTACAGTAATTATAGAGTGTAATCAATCATTAATCAGTCACACCCATGTAAGGATCCCCAGTGAACCTCCAGACAGCAGGCTCAGCTGAGCAGTCCTATTTGCAGTTCTCCACATGCTTTATCATACATTAGTGCCAGAAAACTGTGTCCTGACTGCACAGGGAGAGAGGGCCATGGAAGTTCCTTGTGTGGTAGTTCCTGGACTCTGCCAATGTACTTCTTCCCTTAGCTGACATTAATCTGTATCCTTTTCCTAAAATCAATCACAAACATGAATATAATAGTTCTCAGTTCTGTGCCCCTTTAGTGAATTACCAAAACTGAGACAGATTTTGGGAATCACCTAAACCGGTTTAAGAAAGAAAGTCAGTCTTGGAGACTATTCTGTTGGGTTTTAAATTCTTTTATCCACAATGAAATTCTTGAAATTAATATTTGCTAGAAAAGAACATATGATATGGAAAACTGGAGACAAAAATAGAAAATTAGGACACTTCTAACTTGAAAACTGAAAAAATAAGGTAAAAGTGATAGGAAATCATCAAAGGAATAAACAGGAAAAATCTCATGCAGCCACAGAGCCCAGAAGATACCCAGAACAGTGAGAACACCCACACCAAAGTGGACCATAATGTTAGGAAAATAAATAAGAGAGAATAAAACAAAACCAAAACAACCAACAAACTCAGAAAGGGAGGATTCATGTACAAAAAATTAAAATTAAGACTTGCCAACATGAAAATCTAGAATAAATGATGCAATAACTCTGAATTTTGAAAGAAATACTTTGGCTATCCAGAATTCTCTACATTAAACAGTCAAGGGTGGGAAAATAAAGTTATATTTAGGTATCTAAATTCTAAAAACTGTGTCAAGAAGCTACTTGATCATTTAAAAAACAATGAAATGAACAATGAATTAACCAAGAAAAAAGATGTAAGCACAGAAAAGAGATATAAAAGCCAGTGCATAAATGGTGATAGGAAATCCCAGGCCAACAATAAAAACAAGGTCTAGCATTTAAAATAAGCAAGGGTTCTAGGAAAGAGTTCTCTGAAAACAGGGTTAGAATATGGTGTTATGTGTTGCCAGCTATATTTGAAGTTAAAAAACAAAATACCCAGCCAGCTAATTTGTTTAACTTGAAAGATAATTAGTGTTCAGCATACAAAAAAATAGGAAAAAAAAAAAAAAAGGCCACCACTAACATAACAACATAAAGGATGTCTAGCACTCGGGAGGCAGAGGCAGGAGCATCTCTGTGAATTTGAGGACAGCCTGTGAATTCCAGGCCAGCCTGGGGTACACAGTGAGACCCTGTCTCAAAAAATAAAAATTAATGTGCAATCATATTACATGACTCAGCTGTAGTAATATTATGAACTAAAAACTAAATTAACCAGGCTTTGTAATATAACCATCAGGCTATATCACAACGTAATATAGGTGAATTAGATGGGGGATAGGGATGGAGATGAGATGGTACCAGTGCTGTGAGAGCTTGTTCCATAGTAGGAAGACAGTGCTTAGTATATGTCTATGAGTGAGTGTGTGTGTGTTGCTGGGGACTGAACCCAGGATACTGCGCAGGATAGGCAGCACTCCACCACTGAGCTACATACCCAGTCCTGAAGCACCAATGTAAATGGAGTTGAAATGTATGTGAAGAGAACAATTTGGAGCTTCTAGTGCTCACTGCCACCCTTATGGAATATTAAATTACAGGGAGAGGGGAAGAAGGAAAAAAGGAGGAAAGGGAAAGCGGAAGAGAAAGGGGAAGGGGAAAAGAAAGGGGAGAATGGAGGAGGGGGGGGGAGGACTGACTGATTCTTGGGTTAGAGATGATCAGTGGTTAAGAGTGCTTCCTCCTCTTCCAGAGGACTGGACCTCTATTCCTAACACTCATGTCTGGTGTCTTACAACTATCTGTAACTCCAGTTTCCAGGGATCCAACACCCTCTTCCGGCCTCTGTAGGTATTGCACACACTGATGCACTTACATACACGTAGGCAAAACACTCAGACACATAAAATAAAAATAAATAAAAACAAAAGTGAAAAAAGACAGACTACCCTTGGGCTTATAATAGATTGCATTTTCCAAAACCAGCCACAGCAGCATCTCCAGTCACACATTCCCCCCGCTATCCTCCAGATAAAAAATGAAATTCATTTCCCTCTCCTTGAACCTCAGCAGGACTTTGTGACTATCCTCCATAGCTGAGGCATAAAAAGCAGCACATTCCCACCTGTGTTTTTAATGTCCATGCTTTCAATTCAGTCATCATGCCATGAGGAAGCCCAGAGTCCATGTGGAAAGACCATCTGATAACGCCCATATGGAGAAGAACTGGAGTGCACTGCAGCAGTCCAAGTTCCTTACTGTGAATAACATGCATGCTTATTGTATATCTTAAGTTTTAGGGTGGTTTGTTACATAGCTATTAACAATGAAATCATGCTCAAGTAATTTAAGCCCAATGAGAAGCCTGGCACAGTAGTACAGGCCTATAATCCCAGTATCTGGGAGGCACACGGAGGAAGATCATAAGCTTGTAGCTTGCTTGGGCAACACAATGAGATGCTGTTACAAAAGAAAATAACAAAACAAACAACAAAAACCCAGTGAGAGGGCTAGGAATGCAGTTCAGTGGTAAAATGTTTGCTAGCATGTATATGTAAGGCCCTGAGTTTGACCCCAAACACCACAATACACACATGGGGGGGGTAATTAAGGAGATAAATAACATAAGTAGCAGGATGTGATAACTACTAAACAATATACAAACTAAGGTCTTGGGAGAAGAACATAGACTAATCATTTTAGCTAAGAGATGGAGCAGTGAAGAGAAAAAGTCTTCACAGAAGTCATCTGTGGAGATGGCTTAGAGGTTAAGAGCACTGGCTGTTCTTGCAGAGGACCTGTGTTCAGTTCTCAGCACCCACATGGCAGCTAACATGCTGCCCATAACTCCAGGTCCAAGGTATCCAATGCCCTCTTCTGATCTCCGCAGAGATCAGAGTGCACTTACACATATGCAGGCAATATACTCATGCACAAAAAATAAAACTAATAAATATTTTGAAAAGAAGTCATCTTTGAGTTAGGTCCTAAAAGAGAGAGCATGCAGGAAAACAACCAAAAGGAATGACAGAATTTGGGGATGTATTAGTATATCACATGGACCTTCTTAGAGACAAAAATTCATAATTTCTGATGCAAGAAGTGGATCAAACTATTTGCAGGAGACTGTAGGAAACGTAATTCCACAGAGACAAGGTGGAGTTTCAGAGGCTGACTTCAATCACATGAAATTGCTACGTTTCCTGCTGTCTACTCTTTAGGGAGAGGCTGCACTGGCTCTCAGAATGGAAGGCACTTATCATTGCTTCCTTTGATGTACTGGCCAAGGCAGAACTCTGCCTTGCTTGCTCACTATTCCATACTCAATATCAGCTTAATGACAGCAATTCTCCATGGTTAGCATTCTTTGGAGTGCTTCTGAGGAGTGATTTACAGGGAAGCTTTTGTCCTAAACCAAAATGAAAAGTCAGCACCTAATGGTAGTCATAAAAAGCTGAGTAAATTCATAAGGTTTAGCTTTAATTGACAAAATTTACCTCCAACTTCCCCTGTTAAGGCACTGAAATTATGTTTACCTGCACCAGGTGGTCAACCAGGTAAATGCTTATTACTTACTAGAGAAAGGAGAAGCGTTAGGCTCATTGAGTTGATCTATAGGAGCAGAAACTTGAAAGGGACACTGAGCTCCATTCTGGGCAGTGGCTCTTTCAGAGACTTACCTTTGATTTATTTGGGTAACCTCCCACTATGTCAGACCTGTGCTCAAGAGTTCAAGTAGGTAGTCTTTAAAACCAATAAATATTAGGATTTCTGGTCTTCTCACCTCATAATACTTTTTCAAGGAGCCCACCAGGCAGAGCTTCAGGCTGTCCACAATCTCCTGATGAGGCATCTGGAACACCACTCGTGAATACCATTTAGTGAGGGTGCTGGGCAGGTCAAGAGAAGGGGTGTAGAAAGGTGAGTAAGTGCTCTCACAGAAAAGCCTGTGGTCTGAGATCCACACACAGGATTCCCTTTGAATCAACTCAACACATATTTATTTACCAAATACATTGTTGGATGAGAAGGCCCAATGGGTAATCAATTCCTGGAACCCATGTAGAGGTAGAAAGGAGAACCAACTTCACAAAGTTGTCCTCTGACCTCTGCATACATGCCAAGGCATGTGTGCCATCCCAACCCCCAACACATACAATTATAGTAAAATTTAAAAAAAAAAACACAAAATGATTAGGAGATATATTTAAGCCATACACAGAATTTTTTAACTTAAAAACATGTATTACTGGGGCAGGAGAGACGACTCGGTGGTAAAGAGCACTGGCTAGGCTACTTTTGCAGAGGACCCAGGTTTGGTTCCCAGCACCCACATAGCAGCTAACAACTGTCTATAACTCCAGTTCCAGGGGATCCGATGCCCTCTTCTGGCTTCTGCCAGCAATGTATGACACAGGTACACTTACATATATGCAGGCAAAACACTCATGAAAAAGAAATGTGTATAATTATAGGTATTTCCTACAAAACTAGTTCCCATAGAGTAAATAACCTTATATCCAGAAACAGAAGGTTAAATAAACAAATGATGTCAGAGCAGTCAATAAATTCTGTGCAGCAGCTAAAGAGAACTGGCTGAGGTTTATGTGTATTGATGGGAAAAATATTCAAAATATATAGTTTATGGTGTGGTGTTGGTGATGGTGAACACAGCTACCTTCCAAAATACACAGTTTATAGATAGAAAATAAACTGAGGGGCTAGGATTGTAACTCAGTAGAAGTAACTGAAGTAACACACACAATCCAAACTGAGGAATAGTGTGCACAGTAATAGTTCATTTGTATAAATAAATATACATGTATGTATCTACGTCATACATGCTATTATGCTATTACATCATTTAGTAATATGGCCACCTCAAGTTTGTGTACAGTCTATGATGTTCAAACAATGAAATCACACAAGCAACATATGATTGGATATGTTTTAAATTATTTATTTAATGTATGTGAGTGTTTTGCCTGCATGTATGTAAATATACCCATATATGCAATGCTCATGGAGGGTAGAAGAGGGTGTTGGATCCCCTGCAACTGGAGTTATAGATAGCTGTTAGCCACCATTGGGATGGTTTAAATGAGACTGTCTCCCACAGGCTCCAAGTATTTAAACACTTGGTCCCTAGCTTCTGGTACTGTCTGGGGAGAGTCACAGAATCTATAAGAGGTGTGGCCATCCTGGATGAAGCTTAAGCCAGACAAAACTCCAGCACAGAGGAGGGAAGGTGGGTAAAAAGCCCCAGCCCCATCTGAAGAATTACTGGCAACCAACCAGTGGTTGCTGAGAAAGAGTCAGTTTTCTCTAAGGGTGTGTGATTCTAGGTAGGTTGACTGGGCTCCAGGGGATGGATCTATACCAAAGGGCATTTGGGGACACAAATTAAGGCCTTTAAAAAAATACTAGTAACAGAGGACATTAGGTGGGAAGGTAGAAAAAGAGGTAGAAACAGGGGAAGGAGTCTGAATATGATCAAAATACATTGTATGAAATTCTAAAAACTTCAATAAAAATATTTAAATAAAAAATATGGGGGGGGGGGTAGACAGATGAGTCAGTGGTTAAGAGCACTGACTGCTTACAGAGGACCTGGGTTCATTTCCCAACACCCACATGGTGGCTAAAAACTGTCCGTTTCTCTAGTTCCAGGGAATCCAATACTCTTCTTCTGACCTCTGTGGGCATTGCACACAGGTGCACTTAAATACGTGCAGGCAATACACTCAAACACATAAAATAAAATAAAAATAAATTTAGAATTCTTATAAAAATGTGGTGGAAAGCCACTGAAGAAGACATCTGATGTTGACCTCTGGTCTCCATGTACATGTACACACATACACACGCACACACACACAAATCTCACTTCATTTCTAGAGGGTAAAAGCAGTAACACAAGGCACAGCCTCTGCCTTTTGAGATGTGTACAGTACAAGGAGCAAATTCACGTCTGTGACAACTGTAGTCACCAAGCTGCGAATAGAGGCATTATAGGAAGAGAGAAAGGAAGGAGGTTAGAGTTCATTATACTGTAATACAGAGTACCTAAAAAATAGCTGCTGCATTTATAAGAAGATCAGGCATCAAAAAATGAGACAGCTGACCATAACACAACTGTGGGTAGTACTTACAGATTGATGCTTGCAACGAAGCCAACAACTGAGCGCATGCCTCTGCTGGGGTCATGGTACACATCCATTCCAATCACCATTAATTGTTTCTAGGTTGGAAAACAAAAACATAAATGCAAACATCAAATTCAAGTGATCCATCACTAGGTCTTTATTATCTGAACCTCAAAGCAACCTCCCCCCACTATCTGCATATGAAAGCCAGTTCTGCAAAGAAATAGACTGCAATCAAAATGATTTTCTAAACACAATAAAAAAAGATCTAAGCCAGGGATCAGCAAGTATTTTCATGAAAGAAATGAGTAAATCTGCAGGTTTTGTGAGCTAGAGGGTATCCCTAGAAATTGTGTAACTCTGCCTTTTCACAAGGAACAGCCATAGACAATATGGAGGCCAGTCCTGTGTATGCCAATGTAAACTATACTGAAAGACAGTGAAAACTGAATTTCATATAATTTTCATATATCATGAAATGTTGGCCTTATTTGTTATTTTTTCTCACTATTTAAAAATATAAAGACCAGGGCTGGAGAGATGACTCAGCAGGTAAGAGTACTGGCTGTTTTTGCAGAAGACCCGGGTTTGAATCCCAGCACCCATATGGTAGCTAACAGCTATTGCATGACACAGGTGCACTTACACACAGGCAGGGATAACACTCAAACACATAAAATAAAAAATAAACCAAAAAAAGCCCCAAAACAAATCCATAAAGACCATCCTCAGCTCAGGGACTTCCTAGTAACAGCCAGCAAGCCTGTCAGACTCTAATAAGAGTCCACACTGAGAACAGGAAGTTCAACTACAGGAGGACAGGGAAAGAGCCAGGTAGGATTCTCTAGAGGGCTGAACTGAAAAAGATCCATCTCAGCATCACTCACCAGAGGAATATCCACTCCCCAGAGCTCACCACCCAATTTACAGTTCATCTGAAGTAAAATTTTCTGAGCCACACTCCGAAGCCTAGTGGGTTGACCAATGGTTCGTACATTGATGACCTATAGTGACAAGACCAGAAGACAGGGGAAACATCAACTCTTAGAAGATGTCAGGGTAATCTTAATCGTCCTCTGGCTCTATACCTCTCCCGTCCCTCCCATAAGAAAACAAAAATCTGAGGATGCTCAACTCTCTGAGGATGCAATGGCATAGTATTTGTAAATAACTGTCACTGATCCTCCTGTTTACTCTGGATCATCTCCATTATTTATAGTGCCTAATGTAATCACTACATAAATAGTTGTTATCCTGTATCACAAGGGGGGGAAGTCTGTATGTGTTCAGTGGAGGTATAATTTTCTTTAGGAATATTTTAAAACTGTGGCTGGTAAATTCACTCACTGGTACAGAACCCACAGATAGGCCAGGCATGGTGGCAAGCCTGTAATTCCAGCACTTGGGGGTAGATACTGGAATAGAAGTTCAAGGTTATCCTGATTTACACAGGGAGTCTGAAGACAGCTTCAGCTACATGAGATCCTGTCTCAAAAAACCAGATACTAAGGACCAACTTAGTGGATGCTTGTATTAATAATTCCAAGTCTAGTGTCTCTAGGCACACAATACACAAATGCAAACACAATGCATGTTTTCTTAGCTCCCCAGAGTAAACATCATCTTTCTCAGAATGAAGCCTACTCCCACACTCACACATGGGAAAACATCCAGGGACTCTGAGGAACAGGAAGGAGTGCTTAGAAGAGCTACCTGCTGTTGCAGGCTCATTCTAATCAGGGACCCTTTCAGCATATGACTCTACCATACTGGCCTCTAATGGCAATTCAGGAGCCTTAGGAGGCTTAGGGGGCTCCACCTTACCTCCTGTTCCACCTCCACTCACCTGTGAGGGCACGGGGGACTGTACACAGCACAGCTTCTTGATGGCCCCATAGAGATCATCACGAGTGCCCATGATGATGCAAACAACCATCTGTATCTTTCCCTTGAGGAGATAAGTAGATACTGTCAGGCTCTGAACTCTAAAGGGACTTTCATGAGACACAAATAAGGTAGATAGGGAAGTGGTGAAAAGACGGTGAACATTCCAACCAGAAAAGGCCTTTAAGTCTGAACTAAGCATTTGGCTCAGGGTTGCTATTCATGATAAGTAATATGTTACTATTAACTACCTAGATTGCTTACCAATATTTATTTATTAATTAGGAGGCTTTATATTTTGGAAAAGTACCAGGCTTGAAA
Organism: Eospalax fontanierii; assembly: GCA_035773235.1. Lineage (NCBI taxonomy): Eukaryota > Metazoa > Chordata > Mammalia > Rodentia > Spalacidae > Eospalax > Eospalax fontanierii. Next base: position 50,589,507 of record CM069542.1, on the reverse strand, counting down.
ATATGAGAGTTCTATGACTTGCTGCTCTAAATTCCCTTAATGATGTTTACTACTCTCTTTAGCTAACCAAGTAATCGATCAGATCATAGAACTTCAACTGAGGATGCATGAATGTAACACTACAAGAAAGGGTTCAAAGCCAAGTGCAGAAGGAATGAAGGCAAACCCACAGTAGACATTCCTCACTCTCTGGTTAAGGAGAGAATGATACTGCCAGCAACAGCCCTGGCAGGAGCCTCCATCCCTCATGACATAAGGTAGCCAATGATACAAGAGAGGATCTTCCAAAGCCTGCAGCACTCAAGTGAAGCACGGCTGCCAACCCTGCTTGACATGGAGAATCAGACCATTGCTTCTATCGAGACTGCTCCTACAACCTCCCAGGGGACAACGGACCAGTAACATTACAAAATTTCCAAAGTCATGTGGAACTGAGGCTGCACACTGGGAGCCAGTGGGCTGGACACAACAACAGATATGCTGCTTTAGCTTTTACAGTGATTTACAAATGCTTGTCTTAATCATAGAGTTATACCCATACACAAATTCTTATTTTTCACTTTTACTGAAAAGAGAACAACTTAAAATCAATTTGGTGATAGTGGGTTTCCATCTCTAGCTACAGAGATTACCCTGGTAAGTTCACTGCAGGCCCCTCCTAGCTGACTTCAACCATTCTGTTACTTGGGTAGCCTCAGTCCATATTTGAGTTTGTGATCTCTCCCAAAGAGAACAGTAAATAGAGTGCCCTGAAGAACAGAGACAGACACAGAATGACCAGTATGCGTTAAGTCTGCTAGACATCCTGAATGCAATTCATAGTCAGGATACATCAACTGTTGACTATGTACTCCCAGACATGGGATGTGGGAGGGGATGTACTAAGTAAGCTGGGCTATTCATCTGAAAGGAGAGCAGAACTTATCACTGATCATGTCCAAGGGAGACTGGGGAAGAGCATGGTAAGCACAGGAAGTGAGGGGGAATCATGACGGGAACATGCGAAAAAGAGGACATGAACCCAGATACAACGGCATATACCTGTGGTCTCAGCTACTGGGAAAGGTGAGGCAGGATGAACTCTTGAGCTTGGGTTAGGATCAATTGATGCAACAGAGCAAGAACCTGTCTCAAAAGCAGAAGAGGATATGTGTGTGCCACTGTGCTCCACACACCAAGAAGGGTTGCAAAAAGACGGCTACCATGCCAAGATTATCCAGTTCTGGGACTTTTGGATAAGGGTTAATTATTTTGCAAGACCTTTCCTCTGCCTCAGTCCTCTCCCTCCTGTCTTATTACAGAGAGATAAGGAGGGAAACTCTGAAAGCTGACCTGTTAGTGCCAGATCTAGTGTTCAGATCAGTTATCAGGACCAATTACTGAGTCCATGGCCAAGTTCGTAACCAAAGCAACTTGCATCTTGAGCCAGACCATTCAGTGAGAGCTCAGTACGGAATCGTGCAAGATGGCACCTGTCACAAGTAATTGTTTCCTGAGCACAATGTGTTCTACAGATAATGAACTGGAGTAAAGTCAGCTATTTTCTTACCAATTACATGAGAAAAGACTAGAGTAAAGGAGATTGTGAGAGCAGACAATGAAAGACACAGCATAACCAGAGGGCACAAGGAATAAGGCTACAGCTCACAGTTTCATCTGCAAATGAGAAGCTTACCAGCTCCTGAACCTCATTAACAGCAGACTGCCAATCAAGATCATTTAAAATTAAGTATTCAAATACTGTCAGAAATCTTACAGACCCACTCCAATTAATTAGTTACCTCAACTCCCAGTAAGGACTGAATGGTCCTGATATAGGTCTCTATTCGGTCATCCTTCAGTTCGACCCAGGCCGGGGAGCTTATGCGCATGCCAATGGGGCCAGCTATCTTCTCCAACATGTTAACCAGTTCTCTGGCTTGATCCATTGCTCTCTTTGGGTAAAAAAGTGCCCAGAAATGCATGGGAATCTGCAAACAACCATGATATTCTTAGTGCCTCACACAATTAAACACTTAAAACATACTCAGGAGATTTTACTATAGAAAACAAATGTCTGTGCACTCCCTCTATCTTATATAATTCTTGTCATTCTAAGGAATTTATAAACTTTGACAGTCTTATGATGGAATACTATACAACAGTGAAAATGGAAGATCTACAACCATTCCAAACAATATGAATGAAACTTAAGAACATAAGGTAAAAGAAAGTAAATACACTCTCTAGTTCTATGGCTATAAAAAGTACAAAAGCAGGTGAAAAGAATCTATGTTATTTATTGCCAAGTCAGGCAATTATTATGCTCTGGGATGGCAGGCAGGTTGAGGGGTGGTCAGTAACTAAGAAACAAGGTAATGGAGTAAGGGATTGGGAGCACCTGTAAATTTTTGTTTCTTAACCTTTGGGGTTGATTGCACAGGTCTATTCATTTTGTGAAAATATATCAAGTTATACACTTTTAAGTGTGCTTTTTTCTTTAACAACACTGTCATTTCATTAAAGGTTCAACAATTGATGGATTTTATACACGGTCACAAAGACCAAGTTGGTCAGACCATTTACAAATAATTATTTCAGAGATATTTCATTTTCTGATGCAAATAACTAATAAGCTAGATGTCTGGGGAGGGTGCTGTTTGACTTCTTTCATGGATAAAAATAATCTTGGGAATTCCCAGGGGCAAAGGAGAACAGAGGAGGGGAGAAGGAAAAAAGAAAGGGTGATGGGCCGGCACCAGATGAATCACTCTGACAACATATTTCCTTCTCTTCAGCCTGTGGTTACGCTGAGGGCTTCCCTCCGGCACTGCTCCGCTGGAAAGACCTTGTAGAGCAGGGTCATTCAGATTAGAATGTAGATGGCATTTCCTCCCAAAGATACCAGATCATTCCTGTTTCTACACTTTGGGGACTACTGGTTCTTGAGTCATCTCAAAAGTCACTCACCGTCAAGATGGAAGCATCTCTGGTTACTTCCTTAACCCAGTTCAGGTCCTCAGATGTGACAAATGAAGTATTTCTTAGGTTAATCCTTTCCATTGGTAGAAGACGTCCTTCAATCTGCATTATAAAGTATCTATGACATGGAGCCATCCACAAACCCAACTTAACACTAGTACTGTTACCTCTGAAGCCTACTTGGGTTCATATAGATTTGTGCTGGGATTAGAGGTGTGCACCACCATGTCTGGCTGTGTTAAAACTTTTGAGAAAGTTGATAAACCCAAACTTCTAGCAGCAGGAGTCCATGTCATTCAAAGCCTGGACACACATCAGTAAGGTGTTCACAGGAACTGCAAAAAATGGATTTTTATCAGGCAAGGTGGCACATGTATTTAATCCCAGAAGTCAGGAGGCAGAGCCAGACAGATCTCTGTGAGATTGAGACCCTGTAAAGTAAAAAAGATTGCCTGATATGATGATCTATACCTATAATCACAGCATCTGGAAGGTGAGGCAAAAGGATTGGATTGCCATGGGTTCAAGGCCAGCCTGGACTACAGATGAGCCCCTATTTCAAAGAACAAAAACAGGACTGCAGAGATAGTTCAGTTGGTAAAGTGCCTGCAATGCTGCATGAGAACCTGAGTTTAATCCCCAGAATCCACATAAAAAGCTGAGCACGGTGGTATGTGTCTGTATCACTTTTTACTAAGTGGGGATGGATCCCCAGAGCTCACTACCCAGTTAGTCTAGCCAATTGGCAAGCTCTGGGCTCAGGCAGAGAATCTGTCTCAAAAAAATAAGAGAAATAGAGGAAGACACATGATGCTGACCTCTGGCCTCCACACACACAGCCATACATGTATACATATACAACACATTCACATGCACACATACAAACACACACTTGCACATTATCAAAAAAGTTTAATTGAAAAATGACACCAGTAACATGGCTCAGCAGGTAAAGGCACTTGCTGCCATGTGTGATGATCTGAGTTCAATCTCCAGGACCCACATGGTAGAGAGAACTGACTCCCATTAGTCGTGCTCTGACTTCCACATATGCACGGTCTCACATACACACACACACACACACGTAACAAAGATTAAAAAACACGCAAAAAAGACATACACAACTCTAAGAATAATCTGAGTTGGGGTTCGGTCTCTAGCACCACAAAATAGCCTAAAAATATAAAACAGGGTTAGCAAGATGGCTCAGCAGGTAAAGGTACTTGCCAGACAACCTGAGTTTGATCCCTGGGACCCACATGTTGGAAGGAGAACTCTGGCTTCTGCAAAACATCCTCTGATCTCCACATGTGTACTGTAGTGTGTACAACACACAGACAGGCAGGCACGCACACACGCACACACGCACACACGCACACACACACACACACTAAATGCAGTAAGTTTTTTTAATTGAAACAATCTAAAAAACATTTGGGTTGGAAAATTAAAATGACGACAATTTTAAATTAATACTTGTCTTGTTTTCTATTTAAGCAGAAAGTAATAGCTCTGATCCTTGGGAAATACAGAAGAAAATTCTATAAATGATAATAGTGAATTAATTCAAGGATTTTCAGGTACCATGACTTCAATTAAAAAACAAAACAAAACAGAATTTAAGAACAAAGGCAGCTGGGCATGGTGGTACACACCTTTAATCCCAGCAAAGGAAGCAGAGACAGGCAGATCTCTATGAGATCAAGGCCAACCTGGTCTACATACCAGTTCCAGGCAAGCAGAGAGCTGGGGCTATAAGGATACCCACCCTCCAGAATAAAGACAATAAAGAATGTCACCCTACCAGCTCAGCCCCAAGCTCTGACTGGGTGGCCGGCCTCCTGTCCCTCTGGTTTACCTTGTGGACATCCTTCTGCAGACTGAGCCCCCAGCGGGTCAGCTCATTGTTGGCTGTCTCATTCTTTGAAATTCTCTGCAGCAGGCACTCCAAAGCATTATGGTGTTGTTTGGGGCTCAAGTTAATTTGCTGGGTCAGATCCTAAATGGAATTACAACAATGACAGTTAAGTTCTAAGTGTTACTTTCTCTAACTGGAAGTAAAATCAAACCCAGTATGTCTGAAATGTTTCCATAAGCAATCTCACTCTCACTGAAATCAGTGGAAAATTTCAAATCTCTCCAAGGACTTTTGTAAATCTCTTTCAGGAATGTAAATGAGGTATTTGGCAGAAAAATTAATAACCAAAGTAAGAACTTTGGAAAGTTACAGACTCTTTCTGCCCCATGACATCTGATTTCTTTTTTATTCAAGGAATCTTCTGAATTTAAAATTCCTGATTCTATAAAACAGAAGCGAAGGGGGCTTGGTTATACATAGGTAAGATCTGGGGAAGGGGAAGTCACAGGCTAGCATCCAGGCAGAAACAACAGAATAGTAAACCACATTCGGGCTTACACCTTGTCATCTTGTATTAGCAATTCAATGTCACCATAAGGTTTTTGCTCCAAAGTTACCCTAGGACTGTCTTTAGAGGTGCTTTGTAAATACATGATTATTTGCAGGTGTTGTATGAAAAACTTCAATCACGTAAGAGTTCTTTGTGCTTCTGAGATTTATGGATCACACAGCTGCTTTCAAAACCTCCATGGGGCGATATAGATAATGGAGTGATCATAAAGCCATTAGGCATTGGGGAGTTGTCGGGAAGGGGCCTTAACCTGCATGGGAGAAGCAGAAGGATCAGGAGGTAAACATGAAAGAAATATCTTGGGGACTTTCAGTTTCATTTAAGGTCTTTATGATGCTACCAAAAAATCCTTCATGGCATACGGGTCTGGGACAGACCAGGAAAGCAAGGTGGTAGAGGGCAGCTCAAGCACAGACCACTGGGGGTGGCAGACAGTGGTGGAAGTTGGGGGTATGTGTATGCTGGGTCCACCTGAGCTCCCCAAGCCTCAAAGCCTTACAAGATAATGACTGTTCTCATCTTCCCGTCTGCTGAATTTTTGCTTCATTTTTCTTCCACACCTTCAAATAAATTGATGATCTGCAGAAAAACTACAGCAATTTGGTACTGTCGAGGAGCCCCTCATTTATTGTTATCTGACAAGTTAACGATCATCCATCCAACTGAGGAGGAGGAGGACATGGGTGTTTCTTTTTACCTTAGAATACAGTGCCTGTTACTGCTTAAAGACCTTCAAAAGGAATACACTTTAACACATCTTCTGTGGTAATGTACATGGATGAGATTTCACAGAGAAGAAAACTGAAGCCAGGAAGCAAAGTCTTGCCTGGGTAAGAGTTCAAAACCAGCGTCAGAGCTGGAGCCTGGCCCAGTCCTAACTCAGGCTGCTATTCTAAAAGTGGCCAAAGGAGGCAATCCCCACCCTAAAACAGCAGGACTCTAACCTTCATGGCCCTGAAGTCCTTCTTCATCTTCTCGGGGATCCCCGTCATGAAGGAGAGCTCAGGCAGTAGCAGGATCTCACCCTTCAGCAGCTTTGACAAGAAAACAGGGATGTAAAATGGCTGAAGTGGCACCTCTCAGGCCACTCAAGGTGGGTCCAGGGCTGTAGGAACATACTTGCCACAAAAGAACTTCTATAAAACTCCAAAGGAGAGGACAGATAGGGAACCACTGCATGAATTCTACCCATTATCAATAAGCCTCGGCTACAGCACAGACAGCGGCTATGTTAGGTAAAGGGGAGAAAACTGTCACAAGGAGGGAGAAAAATAAAGCCCCAAAATCTAAGTTTTGTTCCTATCAAGTCTCAAGATGATGGTAAGACAATCCATTTTGTCAGCTCTGCTTTCTGTTCTTCTCCTGGTGTCCCTCAGCCTTCACAGTCTGATTAAGACCAAGAGGGGTAAATAAAGCACTTCTCAGGGCATTTCCCATTAAAATGAATCTCCATACATTCCTTCCTGGATCTACAGATCTGCTTACTTATTTTTTTAACTTTATTTATTTATTTATTTTTAAAATATGAGTGTTTTGCCTGCAGGTATCTAAGTGCAACTGTGTCCTGCAATGCCCACAGAAGTGACAAAAGGGTGTCAGATACCCTGGAACCAGAGTTCCAACAGCTGAAACTTGAACCTGGGTCCTCTGGAAGAGCAGCCAGTGCTCTTAACCATTGAGCCATCTCTCCAGCCCCTATTTATTTTTGAGAGAGTGTCTTGTTATATAGCACAGGCTGGCCTTGAACTCACAACAATCCTCCTGCCTCAGCCTCCCAAGAGCTAGAATCACCTACCACTCCCCAGATTAGAGTTTTAATCTTTATACACAGGCAATATCTTATACCCAAATTGTTCATGTGTGGATTTAGCTCCTCCTTGTGGGGATTCCAAAACAAATCCTACCAGTGTGACATGACAACTCTGGTCAGAGAAACAAAGCCCTGCCCAGCATTTCCCACCACACTGTATGGACACACACACACACATGGACACACCCACCCGCCCATACGCACGCATGCACAGAACCTGAGGAAAACTACCAGTGGATAACAGGACAGGAATTCTCCTGAAGCATAAGCCACTCACTGTGCCATGGTTGTTCTGCCTCTCACTGAGCCTGTGGATAAGCAACGGCTGGTCGTCTTCCTTCACTGTGATGCCATAGTTCTTGCTAAAGCACAACAGAGCAAGAACCAGCTCACCATTCCTATAGCAACACCCCCTGCAGCTTTTATCCAGTCTTGATGCAGCTTACAATTAGCACAATACCCTTATCAAGAATCCATCAGAAATCCACCATGATGTATATAACCAGAAAAAGCAGGCTAAAGTTACCTTGCTAATAAACAGAGAACAAAGGCTACAAGTCCAAGAGAGAATTATTTTAAAATTCATCAGGCAAAAGGGCTCAGAGAATCAAAAGACAAAATGAAAGTCTAATGATTAATGGCTTGTATTTTACTTTCTATATCCAGATTTCCAACAAAATCAGAAAGAGAAATACAATTGAAGCCATGAGATTTACTTACATGTTAACTGCCTATAGTACCAAAGAAATAACTCTAGGGGTAGCACATTTGGGACCAATCCCAGAGACAAAGTCATTCAGTCTCAGGTGTGATACTAATCTAAGTACTTTTACCATGTCAGGTACTATGTACCATTATGGAACTCAATGTCCCCTTGAGACTCAGGAACTACATCCCACCTCGACCTCAGGCCCAAACCCAGTTTCTCTACCTGTAGTATTCCAGGAATGTGATCTCCTTCCCATCAGACATCATGAAGCTATCTTTTGGGGTCTTATTCCAGTCCACGTCATCGATTCTGTAGGTGCGGTTGTTGTATCTCGTGATAACAATGTTACCCACCAGAAGCTTACTACACTCATCCTGGAAATGTTCTTTGTTCTGCTGGTAGATGGCATGCCTTTGGAAAGAGGCAAAAGACGTTTGATTACAAGGCAGTATAAAAGGGACAAGGGACTTCAGTAAGTGAGTTATGAGCTTAATGATTTAATCACATCTTTTGCTCACTGAGTCATCTCACTGGCCCCTTATTAATCTTTAAACTGTGACATTCACCAGTTATCCTTACTTGATACAATCCAAATTAATACTTCATTTCCAATTACCTTCCTAATTTGTTTGCTCTCTATTGGAGAAAAAGGTTTATTGATCAAAGAACATCTCGTTTTACAGTATCTAAACAGATTCCCAAACAAGATTTTTTTAGGTGACTTTCTTGTTTGCTTTTAAAATAAGAAAAAGTGACATATTTAAAAATTTTTTTCATTATTCTTATTTTATGTGTATGAGTGTATTGCCTGCATGCATGTATGCAAGTAGACCTGTGTCATGCAATGCCCACGGAAGCCAGAAAAGGGCACTGGATTCCCCTGAAACTGGAGTTATAGATGGTTGTTAGCTGCCATGTGGGTGCCTGACACCTGACAGGTCCTCTGCAAGAGCAGCCAGTGCTCTTAACTGATGAGTCAACTCTCCAGCTCCTAATGTATTCTTTTCAGAGTTGCTCAGCCCTTTTTCCATTGTCCAGAAGTGGTTCTAACTGGACTAGTTGGTTCTTTACCAGGTAGAATTTGGGGCACTAAACAATCTTTACTCCACTAGATCACCACAATGACCTAAGCCCACAGTATAACGCTGTACTACAATGGCATTAACTAAATGTTCTGCTTTGTTTTGTTTATTTACTTATTTTGCAGTGGTGGGTATGGGATTCAGGAATTCATGTGTGCTACACAGGTGCTGAACCACAGAGCTATACCTCCAGCATTTGCTTATTTATTCATTACTTATTTACTGCTATGTAGCCCTGGCAGGTCTGGTACTCAGTATATAACCCAAGCCGGCAATCTTCTTGCCTTAGCCTTCAACACAGGAATTACAGGTATGTACCATCACACCAGGCTCAGACCTTGGATTTTATTATGAGAGCAACAGAGTAATGGGTAGACTTGTAGGAGCATGAAATACTCAGGATCCTTCTTCACCTACACCTTTTTTAAAGATTTACTTGATTATTATTTGTGAGTATGTATGTGTGTGTTTCTAAGTGTAGTGTATTGTGTGTGTGTGTGTGTGTGTGTGCCTTCAGAGACCAGAAGAGGGCAGTGGATTCCAGGATATAGTGAATCACTTGACATGGATTCGGGAAGAATCTGAACTCAGGCCTCTGGAAAAGCAGCAAGTACTCTTAATCAGTGACCAACTCTAGCTCTGCTTACCACCTCCCATACTTTTTTTCAAAAGACAGGGCCGCACTATGTAGCCCTGGCTGGCTCTGGTTAGCCTCAGACTCAACAGATCTGCCTACCTCTGCCTCCTGAATGCTATTAACAATATGAACCACTGAGGATGGAGAGACGGTGCAGTGGTTAAGAGCACTGACTGCTCTCACAGAGGATCTGGGTTTGAATCCCAGCACCCACATGGCAGCTAACTCCAGTTCCAGGGGATCCAAAGTCCTCTTCTGACCTCCTTTGGCATGCATGACACAGGTGCAGTTACATACATGTATGTATGTATGTGTGTGTATATATATATATATATATATATATATATATATATATATATATATGTAATAAAAATAATTTTTTTAAAAAAGATAGGAGCCACCATATGCAGCTAAATGCTGGTTTTTAAATGAATCCCCCCAAAAGGATAATGCCTTACATTGCTTTTTTTAAAAAAAGTTAAATCCTCATGACCTATAAAGTTAAAGAAAAGTTCTGTAAGAATAAAAATTGCTGAGCGTGGTAGTGCATGCCTTTAATCCCAGCACCCAGCACTCCAGAGGCAGAGGTAGGTGGATCTCTGTGAGTTTAAAGCCAGCCTGGTTTAAATAGCTTGTTCTAGGACAGCTGGGGCTAAAGGGAGACCCTGTCTCAAAAAAGACTGAAAAAAAAAATTAAGGGGCTGAAGAGAATATTGGCTGCTCTTACAAACAACCTGGGTTTGGTTCCCAGGACCACATGGCAGCTAGAAATCTGGCTTCTGAATACACTTACATACATGCAGGCAAAACACTCATACACATAAAAATTTTTTTAAAAATTTAAGTCAGGTACAGTAGTATGCACCTTTAATCCCAGCACTTGGAAGGTAGAGGTAGGCCTATCTCTGTGAGATCAAGGCCATCCTGGTCTACATAGTGAGTTCCAGGCGGGCCTATAAAGCTACAGAAGAGTAAAGAGATCTGTGATCTTTCTGTAACTCATTTTAAGCCATAAATTAAAAATGGAAGTGTGATGTTGAAGAATATTACTAATGATTTAGAACATGAGATATTCATTTCATTTTATGATGTTTTAATGATTCTGTGAAGCTACTCCAACTCAGATAATAGCGTTTCTTTGAAAATGAGTGTAGGGGGAAAGTTCATTATGAGTGGCTTTAGTGTACTTTACTATTTTTTAAAATTTTATGTGTATGAGTATATTGCCTGTATGTATGTAAGTGCACCCTTGTGCAATGTCAGAAGAAGTCATAAGAAGGCATTGGATACCCTGAACTGGAGTGACAGAAGGTGGTTAGCTGCCAAGTGGGTGCTGAGACTTGAACCTGGGTATTCTGCAAGAACAGTCAGGGTTCTCCAGCCCTATAATAAAAGTTGTTTCTTGTAACAACTTTTTTCACATATAAAAATATGGATAAGTAAGAATCTAAAAAAACAAATGATGGTGTGATAACTCCTTAGGTTAAGGTGCTTGTCAGGCCCAATGACTTGAGTTTGATCCCAGGGTCCCAGGTAAAAGAATTGCCAATATATTTTATTTGCTATGCTTTTATCCACCTAAGATGTATTCCATTTTATGTCTCTACCAGCAGTGTTTGAAGGTTCTAATGCCTTCAACCTTACCAATACTTGTTGTCATATAAATGTGGACAGAACCTACTCCACAGACTGTCCTTTGACCTCCATATATAAGCCACTGAACAAATGTACATACACATGCACATATAAATTAATAAAAAAATTTTAAAAGATCATTTAGAAAATCTGGTATGTTAATATGGGAGAATATTGTTCTGCTACAAAAAAGTAATGCTGATAAACACTTGCAACTTGGCTAGATCTTAAAAATCATGCCAAGGGGCAGATTGTTCACACATGATTCTTTTAATTTTTTCCCTTTGGCTTTTTCCTTATAGCCCTAGCTGGCCTGGAACTCACTATGTAGACCAAACTGGCCTTGAAAACACAGAGATCTGCCTGCCTCTGCCTCCTGAGTGCTGGGATTAAAGACATGCACCACCATGCCCGGCCTACATGTGAATCTTTCTATATGAAATGTTTGGGATAGAAAACAAATAAGTGAGATAGGAGGATTGCAAATTTGAGGCCAGCTTGAGCAACTAAACAGGACCCTGTATCAATCAATTTAAAAAGAAAAGGAAATATACACACAAAACATACAAACAAACAGAAAACAAATTAATGATTGTTCTAGGCTTGGGGGAAGTAATTACTTAAGGAGTGTGGAGCATCTCTGATGCAATGAAATACTGTAAAACTGACTATAATGATGGAATTATGGAGTCATGAATATACCAAAAGTCACAGAACAGGACCCTTTAAATGAGGAAATTTTATCGTGTGTTTCTTAGTAAAGCTATTTTTAAGACCATATAGGGACCATTTAGATACCTCAGTGGGTAAAGACACTTGCTGCCATGCCTGACAACCTGAGTTTCATCCCCAGGCTCCTCACGGCAAATGCAGAGAATGCTACAAGTTGTACTCTGACCTCCATATACACATGCAAACAAATAAATATTTTTAAAAATTATACAGGAGAGGGTTGACGATATGGCTTAGTGGTTAAGAATGCATATTGTTCTTGCAGAGGACCCTAGTTTGGTTCCTAGTACCTACAACTGTATGGCTCACAACCACGTGTAATCCAGTTCCAGGGGATGTGATATCCTCTTCTGGCCTCCATGAACACCTGCAAAGACTCACCCCCGCCCGCAAACACACACAAATAAAAGCAAATTTTAAGCTGGGCATGACGGTACATGCTTTTAGCACTCAAGAGGCAGAAGCAGGTGGATCTCTGTAAGATCAAGGCCAGCCTGGTCTACAAAGTGAGTTCCAGGCCAGCTGTGGTTACAGGGAGACCCTGTCTCAAAAAGACCAAAAGAAAGAGAGTTGGAGAGATGGCTCAACAGTTAAGAGCACTGGCTGCTCTTGCAGAGGATGTGGGTGTTGTTAGCACCCAAAAGGCAGCTAACAACCATCTGTGATTCTAGTTCCAGGGGAACTGACACCCTCTTCTGTCCTCTGTAGGCATTACACAACACGGGTGCATTACATACATTCAGTCAGCTGCAGTCATCTCAAGGTTGGACCAAAGTAAAATGTGCCACTAAGGTCACCTCAATGAGTTGCTCCACTAGGCTGCCCCATAACATGGCTGTCAGCTTCTCCTCAATGAGTGGCCCAAGGTACAGTGAGAGAGCACACCCAAGACAAAAGGCATAATCTTTTCCTAGTTTCCTCTCAGAAGGTAATCCCCTTACTCCTGCACATTCTATTCATTGAGATTTGGGTAAGTCTAGTCCATACTCAAGAGTGAGAACTACACAGAACCTTGAGGTACCAATATTAGGAAATGACTCTCTCCTTGACCAAATTCTAGTCAGGCTCTTTTTTTTTTACTGGGTTCTAACTCCTGGGTTTTGGGTATTACCACTGTACTGTTCAGTTTCAGTAAGAATCCTACTGAGTCAGTTTAACCAGAATCCCCACCCTGGACATCCGATCACCTCCGTATCTGTTCAGTCTTCATCTCCTACCATTCTCCAGGTGATACCGAAGGCTGCCACTACCAAGAATCCTCTTAGGTCTATTTAGCCAGAATCCACTCCCATCAATTTTTTCTGTGTCAGTAATTTTCCATCCACTCATCCCTTGCACTGTTGCTTCACTATAAATTCTCACTTTTAAAGTCAGGTGTGGTGGTACATGCCTATAGTGTCAGCTATGGGGGGTGGGAAGAATCACTAGAAGTTTGAGGCCAGCCTGGACCACAAAGTTGAATGCCAGGTTAGGTTGGGCTACAAAGAGTGACTGTCTCAAATATACAAACACAGCTGGATGTGGTGGTACACACCTTTAGTGCCAGCACCCTGGAGGCAGAGGCAGGTGGATCTCTATGAGATTGAGGCCAGCCTGGTCTACATGGTGAGTACCAAGCCAGCTGGGGCACAGGGAGATCCTGTCTCAAAAAGAACAACAAAAAAAAAAAATCAAAAAGGAACCTGAGTCATACATACCTCGGTTGATGTGTGATACCTCACACAGTACTTCTACCTAGAGAACAGAGCTCAGAGCTAATTTGATTTTGACCACCCAAGAAATGTGAGTCCTCAAAGCACAGCAGATGTCTCTTCAGATGCCCATCTCAGTAGGACTTAGGGACAAGAGCACAGTCATTCAACTCTTTGGTTTTCTGAGACGGTGGTCTCGTAACTGTAGCCTAGCGTGACCTGGAACCTTTATGTAGCCTAGGCTGGGCTTGAACTAAAGGTGATTCTCTTGCCTCAGCTTTCCTAGTACTGTGATTACAGGCAGGAGTCACCATATCTGGCTTCAGTTGTTTTAATCCATTTACAACTAAAAGTCCAAAGAGACCATGTCTAGCCCGTAGTCTGACTAGACATTCATTACTAATTTTCCAAAGTCACCAGCATGCTAAAGGTAGACCCATCATTCACTCACATGACATCCAGCACAGAGTCATTCCGAATGACCTTATGGGAGACATCGGCAAGCAAGAAAAGTCCTCCATCTGTTCTCCGAATGCTAGCTGCATAGCCAGGCCAGATCTGCAATCTGAAGAGAAAAGTGTTCTTTACCCTAGAGTTCTAAAAGAATCAGGGGTCTCAAAGTCCATGTCCTCATTTGAAACAACACAGAGCTGATACTGCCCTTCTATTAATGAGGAAGCCTCAGAAAAAATTCAATTAAATCAATATCACTGCAAATTTACTAAAAATATAAACAAACAACAAAAAGATTTTAATTGATAAACTGTACTTACTACCATAAAATATGGTTGAAATTTCTGTCCTAAGTTTAGGAGTCACTTTCTTTCTGGAACATTCAAAAGTGAAATAAGGAGCTGGAGAGATGGCTCAGGGGTTAAGAGCACTGGCTGCTCTTGCAGAGCACCTGGGTTTGGTTCCCAGCACCCATATGGTAGCTAACAATTGTCTCTTACTCCAGTTCCAGGGGATTTGTTGCCTTATTCTGGCCTCCTTGGCACTGTATGCAGGCAGTGCACTTCTATAAATGCAAGCAAACACTCATACACATAAAAATAAAAATAAATTTTAAAAAATCCCTCACTAACCTGTGTTGCTGTAATACCATGGCACTTGTAGGATCGTAGAAGTTTCTCCCCACAAGCTTCATATCTAAGAGTTTCATTACCCTGAAATAAAGAGTAGGAATAGGTTTTCTTTTTTTCCTTTTTGCAGTGCTGAAGATGGAACGCGGATCTTCATTCATGCTAAGTAAGCACTATCCCACTGTACTGTGCCTGAAGTACCAGAAAAATATTTAAAAGCCCTAATACTTATTATGTTTTCCTTTTCAAGTCTAAAGGGTCAGAAATGCTTATGCTATGCTCTCTGAACAATGTAGCTATTAAGAACAATCTTGTTAAGAGAAAAATACAAATCAGAAAAGCATTTATCTCAGAATATGTGTACATGACTGAGGGCTTTCCTAATACCTAAACAAACACAGAGTTATTTCCCAGGCTTAATTTACATTGCTTTCCACCACAAACTAAGTAGAATGGAAGCAAGCCAGTTTCTAAGATTGTGAATAACAGTCAGAAAAGGGGAATTATGCTTGTTTCTAGCAGTTCAGTTTTAGTTCTATTTCTAAATTAAAGGCAGTTTGGGAATACACCCGTGAAAAATTTATGGCGTCTCAAAAGAGGCTAAGCAACTGTAAACTGTCTATCCAAACAAAGGGCCGGAAAATTTCTCCTAGCAAATATTTTTGTACTCTGAGTATCCCTGTCACTTAAAACACAATTAAGTACACAATATAAACATCTGATTTTGCTGAGTGTGGTTGCTCACGTCTGTAAGCCCAGCATAAAGATAAGAGTAGGCCATCCTCAGCTCCATATCAAGTTTGAGACTAGCCTGGGCTACATGAAATTCTCAAAAAAAAAAAAAATCTGCTTTGAAAATTCTTAATCAAAAGGAGTCCATTTGCTTAGTCAGCTATCCCCAAGTCTAAATTTCATATACTCAGATCTGTCTATCAAGTATGAGGTAATCTCTGAGTAAGCTGGTACTCAAGATCATTCATTTAAATGCTTCCAATCCTATCCACAGACACAGACACTGTATATAATGCCATCCACACTTCCTGGAGAGCATTACCACAAGTACAAACCAACCTAAAGCCCAGAAAGTCTAGTTGCTTCCTTCCTCACCTCCGGAAGACAACATTGTAGAAGGGAATGCACAAGTCAGAACATGGCTCCAGGATCTTCGTCAACTGGATCTTGATGCTGATCTCAGCATCATCAGTTTTCCTCTGACTTTTTAACTCAAGAACCTAAAAAAATATATACAAGTAAAAAGAAATGAAAAAACCCCCAAGCGCCAAGTACCTAACCACAATCCACAGCCCACCATGGTAGCTTTCCAAAATGTGTCTTCTACTTCCCCTCACTTTGCTGCTTGTGCTGGCAAAACCACAGTGTAACAAGCAGGATCTGGGAAACTACTTGGTTTAAAAAAAACTAACAAAATCTGTACGTGCATCAGACGCCTGTGGAGGCCAGAAGAGGGCAACAGATCCTTTGAAACTGGAAGGTTGGGTAGGGGAGGGGTGTGGTTGTGAGTGGCCCTCTTTGGGTGCTGGGAATTGAATCCCCATGTTCTGCAAGAGCAGCCAGTGATTTCAGTCACTGCATCTCTCCAGCCCCTGAACTTGAAATGTTAAATCATTCATGGAGGCCAAAACCTTCCTGGTATTCCTCATGAGTGAGCAGGTATTTCTTGAAGAATTCAAATGGGGGATTGTCTTTGTTCTACAGAATCTGTCTGTTCTCTAAGAGTAGGAAGGTTCAGGTCAAATGTCCAGAAAGTCTCTAAGCTTCCTCTGCCTAAATCATCAGAACACTATTAGGAGTTTCATCTAAACTACAATTTCTACTTGGTCTCACTTGTTGAAGCTTAACAGGCAGATAGAGAATAGATCCGTCAAAAGCGGTAACATTTCCAGTGACAGCTTGATGGTCCTTCAACATACCAAACCTCATGCTTTTGCACTCCACATTGGGGCTAGAAAATAACAAAGAGAATTTTATTTCAATTTGACTCAAACAGTGTTCTTTACCACAACTGAGCAATTAGGTATCATAGTTTGAGAGGCAGTTGTTTAGAACTGTGCGCCATCTAGTGGTCATATTTAAAATCATACAGTTGACTAAAAAGCAAGCGGACTCCTGGATATCTGCTCACAGCAGAAACATTAGAAAATAAAACAACTGGGCCTGGTGGCGTATGCCTCTGATCCCAGCTAGTTGGGAGGCTGAATCAGGATAATCACTAGTTCACAGTCTGTCTGGATAACAGAGAGAAACCCAGAAGAAAAGACGAGAGCAAAAAACACCCATAATTCTAGACTACCGGCTTCGCATGTCATGTATACCCACCTAGACTTTTGTGGAACAAGGGACCAGAAAGTTGGTCAAGAGCCCATATAGTAAATATCTTAGGTTTTTCAGGGTCATATGGTCTTGTAACTCTGCTTTTATAACACAAAATCAGACACACACAGATCACTTAGGAATATGGAGAAGTTCCAATAAAACTCGACTTCAAAAACAAGCTATAGGCCAGGTGTGACCTTTAGACTAACTGTGGTTTGCTAATTCCTGCTCTGAGTCTTCTGAGATACACACAGGATACAATGCTAAGCATGAAGGTAATTTTATGCGGTATTTCCAAAAATTTTGTGTATAAAGTTTTATAATGGGAAAAAAAAACAAACATGGTGGTGCACTTGTAATCCCTGGGCTGGGGAGGTGGAGACAGGTGGATCTCCGGCACTTGCTGGGCCAGCCAGCTTAGCTTAATCAGTGAGCCCCAGGTCCCAGTGAGTGACCCTGTCTCAAAAAACATGGTGGAGCAACAGGTGTGGTGGCTCATACCTTTAATCCCAGAACCTAAGAGACAGAAACAGGCAGAACTCAGAGAGATCTGAGGGCAGCCTGATCTATACAGGAGTTCCAGACCAGCTGGACTACAGGAAAAGTATCTCAAAAAAATCCAAACAACCAAGGGGCAGAAGAGATGGCTCAGCAGCAGTTAAAAGCACTGGCTGCTCTTGGAGAGGATCCACTCAGGTTCTATTCCCAGCACCCACATAGTGGCTGACAACCATCCCTAACTCCAGTTTCAGGGATCTAATGACCTCTTCTGACCTCCTCAGGCATTGTACGACATGTGTGCACTTACACACATGCAGACAATACACTCATAAAATAAACATAATAAAACAGAAAAAAAGCCAAGGTTGGGGGCTGAAGGGATGGCTCAGCAGTTAAGAGCACTGGCTGCTGTTGCAGAGGACCCAGGTTCTGTTCCTAGGACCCCATATGATGGCTAACAACCATTTGTTTTAACTCCAGTTCCAGGGGATCTGATACCTTCTTCTGGCCTCCGTGGGCATTGTACACATGGGTGTACTTAACGTACACGTAAGCAAAACACTGGTACACATAAAAACAAATATTTTTAAAAAGGTAGATGGCTCATGAAGAATAATCAACTTTACCTCTGCAACTGGACATGCACACACAGAGTCTAAACTATACATATATCCAGTCCTATAAGTAATAACTTCTCCAAGACCTAGTCAATGCAAGAGACCTTTCCTGTTTCACCAGCATTTAACAGTCCATTCTTGGAGACAGCCTTCTTCCCTCTAACATTTGGCCCCTCCCTCTATGCTCCTCCCTCTATGATCAGGCCTGCTTCCTGGGACTTATTTCCTATCTTCTCTTGCTCCTTCCCTTTCCATCAAAGGTGCAGCTCAGCTAGCTAGCTCTGCTCTGGTTTCTTAACCCTGGGAGGCAGTCTTGCTGCCTTTTGTTCCTTTTTCATTCTTCTTTGTAGTTCTTGCAATGAATGGTGGATTCACTGGTTATTCTCACAGTCTATGCTCTCCCTAGTTTAATTTGAATGTTTCTCTGTAACTCCAATGGAGTTGATAGAAAAGCACCAATGGTACACTGAAAGCAAGCTAAAGTAACTTTACCCTATGTGTAAGAGTGTTATGCCTGCATGTATGTAAATGAAGCCCTGCTGTTCAACGTCTGCAGACGTCAGATGAGGACGTCAGAGCTCTTGGAACTGGAGAACTGTTAGACACCATTTGGGTGCTGCAACAGATGAACCCTTTCCTAGGTCTTTATAATTCCGGATATTTCCCCTAACAGTTCCTTTCTTCTTTCTCTCTTTCCACTCCACTTTTTCCTCTTCTACCATCATTTAGTAGCCATCCTTCAAAAAAATTCACATTTCTTAGTACAGCAATTTTGGAAAATGTTATGAGATTCTTCAAGAAACTAAAAATAGGACTGGGGGGTGGCTTGGTTGGTAAAGTGCTTGCCTTGCAACTGTAAGGACCTTAGTTTGACCCTCAGAACCCTTGTAAAAATATGGGCATGATGGCATGATCTCTGAGGTTCTCTGGCCAGCCAATCTAGCCTTGTCTTAAAGGCAGCTAGCCTTCCTGAAGATTACACCCGGGGTTGTTTTCAGGCCTTCGCACAGGTGCACAAATATGAACATGTACACACATATACATATGATTATGGAAAGTCAAAATACATATCATTCAGTTATCTCACTTATATAGCACCAAATAATCTACAATCAATTACACATCTATACACCTTTATTTATTTTAGCACATTCACAATACCCAAGACACATCCATCAGCAAATGAATACAGAAAATGTGAAATATATGCTCAGAAGAATACTATACCATACCTCCTTATCTTTATTCACCCCCACTACTCACTCTCACATTCTCTCCTTCTTTGGTAAAACCACTCCTCTCAATAAGTCCCTTTTCTACTTTCCTGTCTGTGTATGACTCACTGAGTTTCAGCAGGGTTGTCTGCATGAGCACTGGCGGGAGGTTATTCTACTGGAGCATGGGCTACACCGCTGAAGAAAATCATGCACCCCCTCCAACTGATCACTGTCAATAGTCTCTCAGGAAAGGGTGGGGCCTCACAAGCCCCTGCTCCATCCACATCCAAGTATTGGCTGCCCAAATCTTGTGCTGTCCCACAGACGACCACAGTTGCAATGAATTCATGAATGCAGCAGCTATGCCATGTTCAGAAGATGGGGATTTTTTTGCAGCACACCTCCTTAATTCTTCACCTCTAACATTCTTTCCATCCCTTCTACAATGTTCCTGACATCTTGGAGGGGATGATCAGGATGTACCATTTAGGGCTGAGCATTCCACCATCATTTATTCTTGGCACTCTGATTCAGTTTTAAGCCTCTGCATTAATCACCCACAATAATAATTTGTTTTTGTTTGTTGTTTTCTTTGGAGACAAGACCAGGTTAGCCTAGAACTCATTTTGTAGCCCAGACTGGTCTTGAACACAAGACAAGACAATTCTGCTTCAGCCTCAAAGTGTTAAGATTACTGGTGTGTGCCAGTACACCTAGTGCCTACAGTTTTTAAAGTGAATTTTGCAATTTGTAGCATAGATAAGCCTAGAGGACATTATCCTACGCGAAATAAGCCAGATAATCACGATAAGATCTCACTTTAGAGATGGCTTAGCCATAAAGACACTGTTTTTACAGACGACTAGAGTTTGGTTCTCAGCCCCAACAATGGATGACTCAAAACAGCCTATGAATCTTGCTCCTGGTGGATCTGATGCCTTAGGTACCTGTACTCATGTGTGTATTCCCACACACAGACACATACACATAAATACACATAATTAAAAATAAAATGGCTGGAGAGATGGCTCAGTACCCACAGAGCAGCTAACAACAATCCTTAACTCCAATTCCAGGGGACCTAATACTCTTTTCTGGCCTCTTCAGGCACTAACTGACATGTGTACACTTATATACATACAGGCAAAACACTCATACACATAAACTGAAATAAACTTTAAAACTTTTTAAAAAAAGATCTCACACATGGGTGGATTCTGAAAACAATAATCAAAATCATACAGAGTTTCCATAACCAGAAGTTGCTGTGAGGGAAAAGATAGGAAAGAAATGTTGATCAAAGACAACAACATTCTTTGATGTGGGAAAGTTTCAGTGAGCTACTCTACAGTGTGTCATGGCATGCTGACTATAATTAATGGTATGTTGCATATTTTTAAATTGCTAAAAGGGCCTTGAATGTTCTCACCACAGAAAAGCAGATGATAATACAGCCATTTTAGTATCATTTAGTTTTCTACAATGTGCACATGTATGAAAATATCATGTTGTACTCCATAAGCATAAGCATTATAGCAACTATCAGAAAAATTCAGATTTCCAGCCGGATGTGGTGGCACACACCTTTAGTCCCAGCACTCGGGAGGCAGGAGGCAGGCAGATCTCTGTGAGTTCAAGGCCAGTCTGGTCTACATAGTAAGTTCAAGAACAGCTGGGGTTACAGGAAGACCCTGTCTCAAAAAGCCCAAAAAAAGAAAAGAAAAATTCAGATTTCCATCTTCTAATTGTCAAAACATTCACTTTTTGTAATTACAGCTAATAACCTCTAGATAAAGCTCTTACACACAAAACTATACTATGAAGTCAAAATCTGAGTTGGAAAAATAATTAACACCACACACATAAATATTAAGCCTGAACTTCCTGTCAGAATCTTGAGAACAGACTTATTGCATGGGAATTAGCTAGGATTATTCAGAGCAGTACAGTTACCTTGGTAGAGATCTAAATCATTCCTAGGTTTAAATCCAAACCCCCACTAGGAAGTGCACAACAGAGAAAAACAACTGTACACACCTGAAAGTCACATGATACTGATAAACTGCTTCATTATGACAGTGGATTTTGATGAGGTTCAGTCCTAAAGATTGAGGTATTCCTTTTGAGCCTTGCTTGACAAAAAGCTCTCTGGAAAAATGAAGGGGAAAAAATACAAGAAAGGCATGGTAATATACATCTTAGTTCCACCTACTTTAGAGACAGAGACAGGAGGATCCCTTGAGCCCACCTACCCCCAGAAACCAACTGACCATTCCCATTAACAAGGAAAACATTGGAGGGAAAATCAATTTTTTTCCCCATTTCACGTACAGATACACAAAATAAGAACCAAGATGTAGGAAAGTAAGCTTTGAAGGTCTAACTGCACAGACGAAGCGACCCTAGCTGCCTTAGTAACGGTGCACGAATAAACACGGCAGCTAACGAAGCATTAGTTCCACAGAGAATGATGTATTGCCAATATTCTTCCTGAATGACTTCCTTATCTTCAACATGACAGAGCACTGTCAGTCAATTTGGAATGAAAAGAGAGGCCATACTCACTGTCAAACCCACTGAACTTCTGTAGGAATTATCCCATCTCTTCATCCATTTCCACACCGACAAAAAGTAAAACACTCTAGTTCTTATGATCCCAGTAAGAGTTTGGACTCACAAAACAGTGCTCACATTTCTACCCACCAGTCCAAGCAAAGGCTCCTAAAGTACCTCTTCCTCTGCCATCCCTCCTTTAGTGCACAAGGTGCTCTTAACTCACTTTTCCCTCCGCTCCATAGTCAGGACGGGAGCGGGATCTGCTGAGTGCAATGAGGTTGGAGACAGAGTTGGAGGCTGTGGCAGCTGTGGGGGATCACGGGTGGACAGGTCAAAGGCACTTGGAGGTTTGTCCACTCCTCTGCCTAGACCACCAGAAGCTCGTCCCAGTGGTAATAAAGAGACATCTGAACTCCCTCTTCCAAGCATTCTGAGATGGGAAAGGGAGGCAAATCAGGGCTTTTCTGGTCTGCATCACATCTAGATTATTCCCACAAGTCTACCACTCTTTTCTTGAAGGGAAGGAAAGGGCCTAAGCTTGGTCCTAGGATTTTATTTATTGGCAGGGCCTTCCTATGTAGCTCTGACAGACCTGGAACATACCATATAGACCAGGGTGGCCTTGATTCACAGAAATCCTCCTGCTTCTGCTGGGATTAAAGGTATGTACCACCACACCTGGCCCTGGGATTCTCTTTAAAATGATGGGCAGCTCTTGGTATTCTCTCTCAGAACATCTATCTTCCTGGGCAGAAGTGAGGGGAATGGGGCTTACTCAGATTAAAGGTTAGGGGAGCTTATTACGGGGGCAAATGAAGCTATGAGGCACCCAGAGGAAAGCTACTCCTCTCCCTTCCCAACTGTCTGATCAGCAGCAGTCAACTGCTCCTAGAAAACGTCCGTTTTGGAAATGCTTGTTTGGAAGGTAACATGCCTGTCCCAGGACCTCTCTTTGCATCCTACACTTGATGGTCACAGGTTACTTACCTACTCCAACCAACAGAAGCCTCTGCCAGCTTGCTGTCCCCAGCTGCCAGCACCGAAGAAACAGGTGAAGTGGCACAGGGCTCTTCTCTGTCCCTGCGGCCCATGTTAACAGACAATCCTCGGCCTAAAATGCCTCTACCTACAAGAGTCAAACCTCAGCTGTTACTGTGAGCTGAACATGCTACAGAATTAGGGTTCTGAAATCAACCACATGGACTCAAGAACAACTAAAACATATATTCCTCCACATTTCTGATTAGTTTTCCACGTACCTAAAGGAGGTGCTTCTCGTTTTGAAGGGGTCCGAGAGGCCACCTCAAGGCCCATGCCACGAAACATGGACACCAAACCCAGAGACTCCTAGAGAAAGGTGATTAAAAGTTATCATAAGAAGTTTTTAGAACCACAGAAACAATGGCTTTCTCAAGTCTTTGTAAAAATAATAACAACAAAAAAATCACTCTCCATATTCTATAAATGCTCTAAGAATAAAAGCCGGGGGCAGGGAGATGCTCAGTGAGTAAAAGCGTGTGCTGCCAAGCCTGACAACCTGAGTTCAATCCCTGGGATGCACACCGTGGAAGGAGAAAACCAACTCTGGAAAGCTGTCCTCTGATAACATGGACTTTGTGGCATGAGCACATACACATAATACACAAGCACACAAAATAAATAAACGTGATAAAAACAACGTTTAAAGAGAAAATATCTTATAAAAAATTTTCAATACTTATTGCCACATCATATTAGATTTTGTTAATAGTTATAGCTAAAAAGCCTACAAATTGGACCAGCACTCAACAGAGGCAGGTGGATCTCTGTGAGATTAAGGCCAGCCTGGTCTTTAGAGAGTTCTAGGACAGACGGAGCTATAGGGAAACCCCTGTCTCCAAAACAGAAAACAAAGAAGTCTACGAATTGGAGCTGGAGAGATGGCTCAGCAGTTAAGAGCATTTACTCGCTGCTCCTTCAGAGAATCTGGGTTTGGTTACCAGCACCTACACAGTGGCTCACAACCATCTAACTTCTCTTACAGGGAACCCAACCCCCTCCTCTTGCCATCACAGGCACCAAGGATACACATATATACATGCAGGCAAAAAAGTCTTACATATAAATGAAATCTTTTTTAAAAGTCTGTAAATTGATGTACAGTATAAGAAAATGTCACAAAATGTTATTTTCATTTTTCCAGTTTTTAAATCTAAAAAAATTATCTTATGTGTATGAGTATATTGCCTAAATATACATAGGCCATGTCATGCAATAGCCACTGAGGTCAGAAGAGGGTATTGGATGCCCTAGAACTAGAGATATGGACAGTTCTTAGTCATCATGTGGGTGCTGGGAATTGAATCCAGGTCCTCTACAAGAGCAGCCAGTGCTCTTAACCACTGATCCAGCTCTCTAGCCCCAGGTTTTTTTTTTTAATTTTTAAAAATAAAAAAATCAATCTTTGTGTGTGCCGTTTGTGTAAGTGGGCACAGATGCCAGGCTACATGGCTTGCAAGCTTCCAGGGGCTTTCCTGTCTCTATTTCCCATCTCCCTGTAGGTGTAATGGGGTTAGGACATGGGATTACAGTGGAGAGCCATCTTGCCCAGCTTTTACAAAGGTGCTGGAGATTCAAACTGAAGTCCTTATGTTCATACAGTAAGCTCTTTACCAACTGAGCTATATCCCTGGTCTTTTTCCAAGTTTATTTCCTATATAGCCTGGTAAAAGAGAACATGAAGATTGCTTAATAATTTTTTTTAAAGCTAGATCACTTAAGGATATAAAAGTTTGGGTTTCTGTTTTGTTTTTGAGATAGGATCTCATGCATCTCAGTCTTCTATATAGCTGAAGATGACCACTGAACTTCTGGTCCTCTTGTCTCAATACCCACAGTGCTAGGATTACAGGTCTGTTCCACCATGCCCGGCTTATGTGGTACTGGAGATCAAACCCTAGGCTTCAGGCATGCCAGGCAAGTATTTTACCGATTAAGTTACATCCCCAGTACTGGTTTTTCTTTTCTTTCATAACGTCCAACAAAACATGCTACTGTATTATTCCTATGGTCATCTTCAAAGTTTGCTGTTACACCAACCAGAACTGCCAGATGAATAACAGCAGTCCATCTGAGTAAACATTCAATACTGTTGCCACAGTTTTTATTTTTAATATTTTATTATTTTTTGTGTATGAGTGTACTCATACATACGTAAGTTCATCTGTGTCATGCAATGCTCATGGAGATCAGAAGAGGGCACTGGAATTGAAGTTAAGGGTGGTTCTAACTTCCATGTGGGTGCTGGGAATCAAACCTCGATCCTCTGCAAAAGCAGTCAGTGCTCTTAACCACTGAGCCATCTCTCCAACCCCAGAGTTTTCTTTTTATGAATATTATATCTTATATTTTCAATTCAGAATGATCATAACTGTGTTAACTCTATGTACACTTTATCTTTGACATTATGGATCAATACTGTTCTTAAAAATGACTGTACAATTATACAATTAATCACACACATACGTGTTCACACTGCAGGATCTTCTATCTGCAAGATTTGGGCAAGGAGTTTTTGAAAGGAACAAATCTAACAATTATTACCTCAGAGGTAAGAGTTGCTGCCAGTACCACAGAGTCTAATCAGAGCAAAACCTGAGCCCTCAGAAGGAGCAACAGGCTATGACACTAAACCTTTCAATTATGTATGGAAGCATGAAGAGAGATAGATGGATAAACAAACAGATGGCTGAAGCTAGAAAACCAACAAAAGGCACCTACCCAAGTCCATCTAATGTTTATTTTAAGGCACTTTTTCTAGACTTGCAACTCACTGAAGGACTTGAACTGCATGCCCCAAAGATGCAACTGCTTGTTGAATAAACAGTGCTAAAAAAATAAGCCGTGGTTGTAGCCCATACCCTGGTTTCTTAAGCTTCTGGAGCCAATTTCATTCTTTTGTCACATAGGTAAGCAACCAGATGTGGTCTTACCTTCTGTACTGGCTGGAGCTGTGGGCTGATTTCCTCTGGCTTTCTAAACACATGGCCTCTGCCTGCAGGTCCTGCCCTGCCCCAGGCTGAGTCCAAAGGTCTAGGAGCTTGTGGCCAACAGCCTGGCATCCGAACACATTGAGATGGGTGCACAGGGGCAGGTCCCCTGAACACTGGCCGGACAGGATCCATCAAAAGGCTTTAAAATGACTGTTGATCCTTTTCTGGTTAATTACCTGTCAGCATTTTTGAAAGATTAAAGATTATAGTGACTCTCATTGTTGCCTTTTTCTCTCTTCAAGACAAATTCCCAAGGCAGGGAAGATTAGTTAACTGAGTTGGATAAGTGATAGGATCGGTCTCCTGTAACAAATTCATTTCAAAAGATTCTTTTTTAAATTGAAAAAAAAAGTTTTTTTGAGGCAGGGTTTTGCTATGTAGCCCTGGTTGGCCTTAAACTCTTGACAGTCCTCCTGTCTCAGTCTCTCAAGCACTGTAATAGGCATGTGCCACCACACCTGTCTTGTTTTGAGTGTCTTGCCACATAGGCCAGGCAGGCCTTGAACTTGTAACATCTTGCTGTGCTAGGATAATAGGAATAAGCCATTATGCCCCACTAGGGCTTCTATTTTGAGCTAGGGAAATTCTAAGCATCCTCATTAACAATTTCTTAGAAAACAGAAGCCCTCCTTGAACTTATTTTCTACTCCAACAGCCTCTCAACAGAGCTCAGTCCCATCAGTTTAGCAATCTATTGTAGAAGGAAGCAATTTTTATGTATGGATATGATTTTGGTTATAGTTAACATAGCCACATCATAAAACTGTTCTGTCAACAAATATTTATGGGTTTTTCTTTTTTTCTCATTTATCAGTTTTCTTTCCTAATGTATAAATGCATTCAACTTGCTGGATTTAGTTGCTTTTCTGAATCTTTCTCCAATTATTTTCAAACACCACCAAGACTAAGTTCTCTGGGTTACAGAACCTTTCCGCTTTGAGTTTCCCATGTTTGGGTGGGTCTAGCAGGTTCTATTTAATGCCTTGCCTCCCTAAGTAAGCAGGGGTGAGCCCCAGGCCCTACATCAAATCTAAAGTTTTATCAAGCCTCTTCAAACTCAAAATTTACAAATTTCAGGACTCCTTCTGTAAGAGGTTTTTCTCAGTCTCAACCTGCCCTTGATTTCTGAAGAACTCTTCCCATTCCCCAACCCCCGCAGGGATCAAACCCAGGGCATGTTAAGCAAGCATGCACTCTACCATTGAGCTACCCTCCCAATTCCGGGAATCTTTCTTAAATGTAAATTAATTATGCCTTTTAAACTTTTGAAAATCTGTCATGCCTATAAGCTACAGAGAACTGCAGCCATGCATAGAAAGAAAAAAATGGACACTCAACTTTTCAGTCGCTAGTCTAGATGGCAGGAGTTTAAGAACTTCCAAAACCCTCTGAACCAAAGTACACTTTAGTATGCTCCTTTTCACTGCTAGAACTGCTCCTGGGCCGCCTGCCCTTTCTGCCACACCTCCCAGCCCTACCTAAGAATCTAGAACAGTTGGTTGCCTAACTGGTTCGTAAGGGATGGTGAGAGCATGAAGCGAACCTAACAGAACCACACAGCAGACTCATCTGAGGCCGTCTGGACTGCTTTTTACCCTTCCCTCGTCCACTGTCACCTCAACACATGGCCCCCTCCAGGTTGCCCTTCCTCCGTGGGCCGCTGCTCCCTGGATTCGTTAACACACACGGGGCTGAACAGAGGCCCGTGAGTGCCAGGCCTGTCCTGGGTGCAACCCTGAGGCCAGGTCGTGGAAACAAGCCTCACCCAGCTCCACCGAGAGCAAAATACCTTTCCACCAAGCGAGCTGTGACCAAAACAAGCCGGGCCCAGATTTCCTCCTAAGTCAGGAGCCCCTGGAGCCCAAGCCAGAGCCCTCGAGCTGCCCGGTCCCCTCCTATTCCAACCCCACGTTCCTCCCACACACCTCCCACACACTCGGCCTGGAATAACGAATTCCTCCTGCGTGGGGGAAGGATGTGGGGGAGGGACGTGGGGGAAGGGCCAGCCGGAAAGGATGCTGGGAGGGCCTGGGAGAGAGGCCCTCACTCACCACCGGAAGCGTGAGCCAAAGCGTGTCAGGCCACACAGGAACGCCCCTGGATGCCCTGGCCTTCTGCGCTGGGGCCTCGTCCTCCCACCAGGCCTCGAGTCTTCGATTCCTCGGGCCCTAGAGTGCCCTGCCTGAGAACACTGCCACCCTCACGCCACCCACTGGGGAGCCAACCATGTGCCCCAAATCCTGATTTCTGTTTCGCCCCCAGGGGCCCAGCCCATTGGACAAACTACATGCCACTCATGAACTCCTCTCACCTCATTGGCTTATCCTTTCACATGGCCTAGTTTGCGGAGGTTCATCTCAAGGAGTGCGAGAAGTTACCAATGGCCTAAATGCTGGGAGCGCCTGACTCCCTTTCAGTGGACTGCTCCCATTCACTTCCATGTGCATGTTGACAGTGTCCAGCCCTATCTTCCCAGGTTAAAGGCTGTAAGGTGTAGGTAACAAATAACAGCCTAGTGTTGGGATGTGACTCAATGGTAGAGCACTTGCCCAAGTCCCTAGGTTCTACCCCCACCACCACAGGAAAAAGTTATACAAACTGTTCTGTAATCTTGATGAAGTCCTATCCTTTTAGGAACACTGACCAAACCTTGCATGGAAGAGTCAGTCATTACGCATTGAAACAGCAGCTTCGGCACAGGATTCAGCAAGTGCTTTGGTTGAAGATGGCAACAATAATTCTGGATTTCTGAACACAAATGTTTTGTAACCTGAAACGAGCCTCATCTGTTACAAAGGGGATGCACCTTGTCTCACAACAAACAACAAACAAAAAAGCCCCAGCAACAACAAAAAAAGGGGCTATAGATTGGGTTCCTTAGATTTTTACTGTTGTGCAAGATCAGGTGGCTTTTGTATAGTGTTTCTAAGTAATCTACACCTCATGAATACTATTTCACCAAAGGAAAATCCATACGGTATTGGTGTTGACTGGAGATAAAGATGGTTGCAGCATTCTGAATGTGGGCATCTGTTTAGACTCTTCCAATGATAATCAACATCTCTTATAGTTTATATTCCTTATCAGAACACTCCAGTTCTAAATCTTTAGGATAGCAAATTTTAAAAAGCACAAGTAGAGTGCTTGTCTAGTATATACAAAGCCCAGGATAAATCCCCAGCAACACACTCACACACAAATAATGTTAAAGCACACACTGTACAGAGAGTGGATAGGGGTATGTGAGGTGTTGATATAACTTACTTCAACCATTCCACAATGAACTATACATGAAGCATTACATTGTATTCCCATAAATATATATGGGAATTAATCTGTCCATTAAAATAGCACATACATAGTGTCTGAGATAAAGTATTTTTACTTAAATTATAGATGATATATTTTTTCATTCAAGTCATAATCCTTGTCAGGCTCTAGAACTTGGGAATGAAAATGGACCCATAAATATATATACAATCTAGTTGTTTTGTTTGTTTGTTTGTTTGTTTGTTTGTTTTTTAGGTATTTAGGGATTCAGATACTGTGGTCAGGGGCTGGAGAGATAACTTAGCAGTTAAGAGCACTTGCTCTTCTTGCAAAGGACCCAGGTTTGGTTTCTAGCACTCACATGGCAGCTAACTGTCTGTAACTACAGTTCCAGGGGATCCAATGCCCTCTTCTGACCTCCACAGGCATTGCAAGCACATGGTCCACATACATACATATAATAATACATATTTAAAAAATATACTGTGGCCATTTGCTCCTATAAGTACTTCCATTCTGATCATGGATTCTGACATACTGTTTTTTGTTGTTGTTGTTTGAGATAGGTCCTTACTATGTGGGTTTGGCTGGCCTGAAATTCATTATATAGAAAGGCTGGCCATGAACTCACAGTAGCCTGCCTGCCTGTGCTGAGATTAAAGACACGTGTCACTACACCTAACGTTTTTGCTGTTTTTCAGAAAATAAGATCACCTGAAGCATAGCAAGATTAAGGGCAGAGAATTACATTACCCATGCGGCCTAGAAATGACAAGGAAAGTTTTATTTACAGATCTTTGTCTTTAGTACCTCTGGGTTCTTCAAAGAAGTAAACATAAATCTTCCCAGGAGAAACACATCTGTAACCAGGTCCCCAAAGCTCCCACATAAAAAGTGCTAATAAATTTTAGCTCACAGGAGAAGAAATAAAAGCACAAAACATTAAGAGAACAACAACAAAATCCAAACCTGGGCAAGAAACTTAGATAGACCAACATGAGCATGGTGGCACATGCCAGAAATCCTTATACGAACAACCCCTGAGACCTTAGGTGAGGGTCCATCAATTCAAGGCAGGTATGGGTTATGCAGTAAGTCCCTGTCTCACAAAAAAAGAAAAAAAAAGAAAGAAACAAAACAAACTCCTTTGGGGCAAGATGGCTCAGTGGGTAGAGGCTCCTGCAACCCTTCTATCATCTGCCCTGCGTTCTTGCTTGTACTACGCTCTTGGAACTCCAGAACTGTGAGTCATAGTAAACTACTTGACTTCATAGATCACTCAGTCCTGAGGTACTCTTGTTTTTCCTCCTTATTTATTTTTATTTTATATGTATGAGTGTTTTGCCTGTATGATGTAAGTGCACCATGTACATGCAGTGCCCACAGAGGCCAGAAGAAGGTGTCAGATCCCCTGGAACTGGAGTTACAGATGTTTGTTAGCTACCATGTGGGTGCTGGGAATTGAACCCAGGTTCTTGGGAAGAACAGCCAATGCTCTTAATCATTGAGCCATCTCTTCTACCCCCACTGAGGTACTCTTTTTACAGAAACACAAAACACTAAGACACCGAGATATATGGACCAGAAAAGGGTACTGGATGTTATCTTAGTCTGTTTTCTGTTGCTGTTAGCAGAATACCCATAACTGGGTAATTTACAAGGGAAAGCAATTCACTTCTCATAGTTGTGGAGGCTGAATGTCCAAGATGGAAGGGCCATGTCCAGTGTGAGTTTTCTTGCTATAGCAAAATACAGCAGAAGGCATCACATGGCAGCACTCATGAGAGAAGGGGAGAAGAGAACACATACCTAGAAAGCACTCCCTTGAAACAGCATTAATCTATTCACGAGAGTGGTGTCTTGGTAACCCTAATCATCTTTTATGGGTCCACGTCCCAAAACTGCCAGTGGCAATTAAGTATCACCTTGAGTTTTGGAGGGAACATTCAAACCAAAGCAGAGGTAGACTCAGAAATTGTTGAGTTGAAATTTTGAGAAGGTCATTCCCTTCCCGTATAGTCCCCGATGCCTGTGTAGAGTGAGCAGTGTGGAAGGTCAACTGACTTCCTTGAGCAATTGAAGAGCCCACTGTGACGGGAGCTGCAACACTTCTAAGACTGAACATGTCTACAAGGTTGAATATATGATAACGAATTTATTTTCAAGAAGCACAATGAGATGTCCAAAGTCATCTTACCAGATGGCACCAGTGTGCTAGAACCTGAAAAAGTGTTGGCAGTACTGAGCTATTACCCTCAAGAGGGAAAGGTTGGGTAATACTGTGGTTTGGATATGTAGTGACCCCCATGAAAGGTTAGTGTGTTTAAAAAAGCTTTGTCAGCTGATAGGGCTTTTTGGAATTGGCTCATGAAGGCTCTGACTTCTTTAGTAGGTTAATCTATTGACAGAGTCACAATTTTGATAGTATTGGTAGAGGCTTGGAGGTAGAACCTAGTTGGAAGAAGTAGGTCACTGGGGATGTGTCTTTGATAATATATCTAGCCCTGGCCCCTTCCTGTTTCTGCTTCTCTGCCATGAAGCGGGCAGCTCTCTTCCATCCTATCTTTTCACCATGAGGTTCTGCCTCAATAAAGCCCAGAAACCATGGAGCCAGCAGATCATGGATTATAACCTGTAAATTCCCTTCTTTTGGATATTTGTCACAGTAGAAAAAGCTAACACAAAAGAGCTCAAGCATCTCACACTGTGCTCTGCGGTCTTTCTTACTAAGAGAAAAACAGTTCAGCCAGGCCCGGTGGCACGAGCCTTTAATCCCAGCACTGGGGAGGCAGAGGCAGGAGGATCTCTGTGAGTTCAAGGTCAGCCTGGTCTACATAGGGAATTCTAAGACAGCAAGGGCTGCAGGGAGACGAGAGAGAGAGAGAGAGGATATGATGAATATGAATAGTTAACGTTTCTCTTTTGAGACAAGGTCCCATGTATCATAGACTGGTCTTAAACCAGAAGATAGCTTTGAACTTCTGACCCTTCTGCCTCTATTCCAGAGTAAAGAATTAGAGGCAAGCGCCACTACACTCAGTTTATGTAGTGCTGGGGACCAAATCCAGGGTTCATGTGTGCTAGACATTCTACCAGCTGAGGATATTCCCAGCCTGCCTCCACCTTTTGATTCTGGGATTTTTGAAACAGGGTTTTACTATATATTCAAGACTGTCCTGTAATTCCCTATGTAGCCCAGACTGGTCTTGAACTTGCAGCAATCCTCCTGCCTCAGCCTCCCAAATGCTGGGATCACAGGCATGTGCCACCATGCATGGTTGACAGTTCAACTGTTACAATTTTTATTTTTATGTAGATGGATTTTTTTGCCTGTATATAAGATCACTGGTGCATGCAATGCCGACAGAGGTCAGAAGAGGTCATCAGATCCCCCAGAACTAGAGTTAAGGTCAACTGTTAGCTGCCATATGGGTGTTGGGAACCAAACCCAGGTTCGGCTCTGAGCCATCTCTCCAGCCCAGTTTAATTTTTATTAAAAGTCATGATTGTATCTGGCAGGCAGAAGTAATTTGTATATGTGGAACGTGAGGTCCTTTATTTGTTCTATGGTGGTGGGTGTACAGTCATGTCTAGATACACTGAATCCATGTTGCAAAGGTGGTAACATGAGGGTGCAGCCTCAGTTTACAACCTTGTTTCCAGTTGGTCTGAGAATGAACCCTCACCATGGACACCTACATGATTGACCAGCTAGTTCGGTTCGTAGCTTGAGATTTGTTTCCATGGTTCATGGTCCCAAAAAAGGAAAATCTTTAACCTGCCAGTCTGTAGTTTTCCAAATGGCAGATCAAACAGGTAGGCCATTGTCAACAGCCCAAGCCAGTGAAAAGAAGCCAGGGTTCATCAAGGAATATTGGCCAGTGCTATGAGAACAGCTTTGAGTTCTGCCCACTGAATGGGCAAACACGTCCATTTTCTAGTCCACACGTCTAGAGTGGATGCTGTATGACCAGAGCAGCCTTTGGGAACACCACTGGTTTCAGCTTATCCAAACATCAGTGAACCAGGGTCTGGCATTTAAGAAAACCGCTGTGAATTGAGAGCCTCATGAACTAATGGCTTTGCTTTGGGCTGTGGAGCAGAGGGTAAACTTCACAAAAGGAACAAGTGATCTTTTGTCCCCCAGACAAAGCTGAAATGCCAGGTCAGTGTACTGGAATATACCATGTAATAGGAAGGCCCTTCTCACATTGCTCATGTATGCATGTGTGTGCATGTATGCGTTCATGCCATGGGACATGTGTAGAGGTCAGAGAACCGCATAATCTGGTCCCAGGGATTGAATTCAGACATCAGGTTGGACAGCAGGTGCCTTTACCCACTGAGCCACATCTCTATCTAAGATGTTCAGCTTTCATAAGAACCTGGTGGTAATTTAGAATTGTTCTCAAAAGGGAGGTATCAACAGGGCATGATAGCACACATCTTTAATCCCAGCACTTGAGCAGCAAAGGATCTGTATGAGGTGGAGGCCAGCATGGTTTACATAGCAAGTTCCAGGTCAGCTGGGGCTACATGGAGAACCCCTGCTCAAAAAAAAAAGAAAAAAAAAGGGATGTGTTAGTAGGTACATGTCTCTAATTCCTGCACTCCAAGATGGAGGCAGGAAGATCAGGAGTTCAAGGCCACCCTCCACAACATAGCAACTTCAAGGCAAGTCTGTACTACATGAAATTCTGTTTCAGAAGCAAACAAGAAGGGGCTGGAGAGATGGCTCAGCAGTTAAAAGCACTTGTTTTTCTTCCAGAGGATGAGGGTTTGATTCCTAACACTAACCTGGTGGCTAACAACTGTCTTTAACTTCAGTTCCAGGGGATATGACACCCTCTTCTGGCCTCTGTGGGCACTGCACATGGCGCACTCACATACTCCCAGGCAAAGCACTCCTAAACATAAAATAAAAATAAGAAATAAAATATTTTAAAAACAAACAAAAAAGACATACTTCTTATCCACATCAGAGAGGCAACAAATATCAACTCTTGTCAAGGAACACCTCTCCATGGAGCCTGCTTCCCTTTGACACATGCTACAATCAGCAGATGACCAACCAAAGACATAACTCACAGGATTCATTGTGGTTTTAGGAACCCAAAGATTCAAGCACATATCTATAAGCAGCCATTTTTGCCTGATACAATCCCTTTGACATCTATGAGCATGTAACACAATAATATGCCACTTGTACACTCACTAGGGGAAGCCACAAGGGCCATACATTAAACCCGATCAAAGCCAGGAAACTGGGACATGGCACAGAGTCATAGGAGGGTTCCATGCTCTCTCCTAGACTTTGAATAGACTTTGTCTTAAGTATATTGACTACATGTGTAAGTGCACCCATGTTGTGCAGTGCCCGAAGAGGTCAGAAGAGGGTGTTGGATCCCCTGGAACGAAAGTTGTGGACAGTTGTTAGCTACCATGTGAGTGCTAGGAATCAAACCACGGTCCTCTGTAAGAACAGCTAGTGCTCTTAACCACGGAGCCATCTCTCCAGTCCCCCACTTTAAATGTTTTAACCTAATAGAAATAAATGGATATTTGTTGGCTCAGGGACAAGTTCTTTTATATGAGTATGACTGCACTGGTTGACATTCTGTAGAATTTACACACAGCCATTACTTGAAACACAAGCTTCAGCTTCTCTAAAAGTACACTGAAGGGCTGAGGACATAGCTCTGTTGGCTAAGGGCTTACCTAGCATGCATGAGGCTCTGAGTTCAGTTCCCAGCACCACATAAAACCAAGCATGCTGAGTCAGACCTGTAATCTCGGCACTTGGAACGCTGAGGCAGGAGGATCGAACTACATAGCTAGTTCAAGGCCAGTCTGGACTACAGGAGCCCTTGTCTCAGGAACACACAAACAAACAAATAAATAAATAAAAGTGGACCGAGAAGTCAAAACCTGGAGACCTTGTGTGGCAGTCAGGGTGCAGAATTACAATGGCTCCTAACCATTTCTCATCATCTTCATATTCATCTTGCCTATATTTAACAGTATTTTGCAGTGAGTTGCCTTTTTGCATCTTTCTGAAGCATTTCCTTTAGTTTCCATAGAAATAAGAGTTCTTCCGTTGGGCATCCATCTTTCATCAGTTTATATAATTACCTAAATGCATACATATATTTTCAACAGAAGTAACTTTTAGTCCTCTCATTTAGTTACTTTATACAACTGGTTAAAATTATGCAACTCCACAAGTGAATACTACTGGCAAAAATAAGCTTGGAAAAACCCACCTGACTGGGATAAACATCTAAGTCAGTGGTGGGAGCTGGATGCTCTTGGTACACCAAGCTCGATGATGCTGACAAGGGAGTGGACAGGTGGACAGCTATCCAGAGGGTTAGGTAGACACAGGACAGGTCTCTGACACACTTTTTGTTCGTACAGTTTAAAATATTTTTAAACCTTTGTCATACATTTAACTATAAATATTGTTGATGGGCCTGCAAATACGTGGGAAGATTATGGACGGTAAAATCTTTCAGTATTGAGGATCAAACCTGGGTCCTAGTGTATGCTAAGCAAGTACTCTAGCTGCATCTCCAGTCCTGGAGGGCAAAAATCTATCACAAGCCTTAAAATGTCACAGATGGGCTGGAGGGTTTGGTTCAGTGGTGGAGTACTTGCCTAGTAGGCTCAAGGCTCTGAGTCTGAGAAAGAAAGAAAAGAAAAAGGAAGAACAAGAGAAAAGAAAGCAAGCTTTGTTGAAATTCTGTAGCCTTTTTGAACTGAAGGTCTCACTGCATTGGCCAGGCTGGCTACAAACTCCTACGTTAAGAAGTCCTTCTGCCTCAGTCTCCCAAGTAGCTGGGACTACAGTCACATAATCAGCATAATTAGCAAAGGGATTTGTCTTTGTTTTTGTTTGACTCAGGGTCTCCCTATACCCCCAGCTGGCCTAGAATTCACTATCTAGTCCAGGCTGGCCTGGTTTTCACAGAGATCTGTCTGCCTCTGCCTCCCAAGTGCTGGGATTAAAGGTGTGTGCCACCATGCCCAACCGTAGCAAAGTGATCTTTAACAAAGAAGCCTAGGGAAAGAATTGACAATGTCAGCAACAACTTAAGACTATTATGTCACGTTTTTAAGTGATGAAAGACTGGAAAAACCTAAGTATCCAGAAACAGGAGATTGAGGTAAATAAACCATTTTTTTTTTTAATGTATATGAGTGTACTGCTTGCATGTGTGTAAGTGCACCCATGTCAAGTAATGTCCACAAAAGTCAGAGGGAGCTCGGATTCCCTGGAACTGAAGTTATAAACAGTTGTTAGCCACCATGTGGGTGCTGGGAATCGAACCCTGGTCCTCTGCAAGAGCAATCAGTACTCTTAACTGCTAAGTGATCTCTCCAGCCCCAGAGGTAACTCCAGTTCCAGGGGATCCAAAGCCCTCTTCTGACCTCTGCAGGCATTATACCACACAAGTACACTTACATACATGCAGGCAATGCACTCATATACATAAAATTAGGATAACATTTTAATAAAAAAGAGATATCAGCTGGGCATGGTGATGCATGCCTGTAATTTAAGAACTCTGGAGGCTGAGGGAAGGGGATCACGTTCAAGGCCAGCTTGGACTAGTGTGATATTCTATCTCAAAAAAAAAAAAAAAGACTATATGAGCTAACCCACAAGTATCTGAAATACTCAGTAACATGGAAAAAGTGCACATATATTTTTATCACATGTGTATTTGTACATGTGTAAGTATCAGACAAGTTGCTGGAGTCACATAAAACCCAGGAATTAAACTTAGGTCATCAGGCTTGGTAGCAAGTACCTTCACCTGCTGAGTCATCTCACTGGACCAAGCATATATTTTGGCCTGTTATGGGACATATGATAAAATAGCACATATTTTATAATTCATAAAAATTGAGTCTGAAATAATATGCACTAAAATGTACATTAAATTTAAAGAATTAAAGGTAAAAGGATTAAAAGGTAACAATAAAAAAAAAACCTACCTAGATATACCTTATGATTTGGCAATTTTTTTTTTTTTCTATTTTTGTTGTTTCAGCAGGGTCCACATAACCCTAGCTGGCTACCTGGTACTTGCTATGTAATCTAGTGTTCTAGTTTGGTGTCTCTGTTGCTGTGCTAAAACACCTGACCAGAACCAACTTGGGGAGGAAAGGGTTTATTTCAGCTTACAAGTTACAGTCCATTGCTGAGGGAAGCCAAGGCAGAAACTTGAGGCAGGAACCTGGAGGCAGGAACTGAAGCAGAGATCATGGAGGCACGCTGCTTACCAGCTTGCTTCCTCTGCTTTGCTCACGTATTTTCTTATACAGCTGAGACCCAGCTGCCCAGGGATGGTGCCACCCACAGTAGCCTGGGCCCTCCTATATCAATTAACAATACTTCACACACATGCCCACAGTCAATATGATAGAGGAAATTCCTCAATTGAGGTTCCTTCTTTTCAGGTGATTCTAGCTTTCATCAAGCTGACAAAAACAAACCAGCACATCTGAGGTGGCCTCAAACTCCCTGTAGTTCTCTCTCAGCTTCCTGACAACTGGTATTACCTATGTGCACACTTGCCTAACAATATAGTATTTAAAATATGGTGGCTGCTCTTAAGAGTCTACCTAACTGCTTCTCCAGGGGTTCCCTATAAACAAAATTCCATCTCGCGGGAGAGCGTGTGCGAGACTATGGAATAAACTGGTCTGTTCTTCCCTTTTAAGTGCCTTGTACCGAGACAGACCTGTGGCCCTCTCTAGAGCCTTGGGAGCAAGTCTGCTGCTATTTCTGAAGGCTGTTCAATGTAATGAGAGCAGAGTGTGGAGAAAGTGCCTATCCTGCTGTCCCCTGCTCGCCACTGTTTTTGTTTTTTTTTTCTCACGGTTATAATGTAGTTTATCCCCTTAGAGTTCCTGCACCAGAGGGTTGGTCCCAGTGCAGTGGTATTGGGTATTGGGGTGGGGGGACCTTTAAGAGGTAGGGCCTGGTGGGAGGTGAGTAGGTCGCAGAGGGCATCACTCTTGGAAGAGATTAATGCTGATGTCATGGTGCTAGCTTTCCTAAGAGCAGAGTGTAATAAAAAAGCAAGCTTGGCCCACGGCCTCTCTCTGGCTTGTT
Organism: Eospalax fontanierii; assembly: GCA_035773235.1. Lineage (NCBI taxonomy): Eukaryota > Metazoa > Chordata > Mammalia > Rodentia > Spalacidae > Eospalax > Eospalax fontanierii. The sequence goes on along the minus strand of CM069542.1, from coordinate 50,551,089 downwards.
TTCCCACCATGTGATTGCTCCTTATATGTACCATCACCATTATACCATCCACCACATTGTAACGCAGCCATGGATCCACGACTAGAGCCAGAAGATGCCGGTGTCATGCTTTTGTGTCTAAAACTGTGAGCCAAGTAAACCCTTCATTATAATATACCCAACCTAGGTATCTGCTACAGCAGAAAATGGATTAATTCAGATTTACAGACTGAATGTAGCAAACAAGAAAATCTTGATAAGCTTTTGGTTGTCATTCAATTCTAGAAAACATCTACCTCCAGATGTTGCCATCTTTCCTAAGCTACAGTCGGCCCAGTCTTCTCTAAGTTGTGATGATCACAAGTGCCTGCTACAGGCACACCTGGCATCCAGTAAATGCTTCATGATCACTCTAACACAACCGGGCGCCAGGGAGACGGCTCAGTGAGTGAAAGTACTTGCTGCACAAGCCAGATGACTTGAGCTTGATCCCTGGAATTCAGGTAAACCCAGCAGCAGAAACAAGGGACCCTGAATCAACAAGACGGAAAGTTGGCCTCTGACCTCCACACAAAATGCTTAAAATTTTAAAAAGCAACACTAAAAGTATCACAAAAGCTATGATAATGTCATTATTTTTTATTTGTACAAGTGTTTTGATTGTTGGGATGTTTACTGGCATGTATACAGTGCCCCCAAAAGCCACAAGAGGGCAACAGAGCCACCAGATGGGTGCTAGGAATCAAACCCAGATCCTCTGGAAGAACAGCAAGTGATCTTAATCCCCCAGCCACCTCTCCGGCCCAACAAGTGTTTGTTTTTTGTTTTTTTTAATCTCCCCAAGACTCCTGGTGGGGTTGGAGCCAATCCTAAATCTCACTAGAGCCTACACTGCTAGGGCTGGAGAGACGGCTCAGTGGATAAAAGCACTGGTTGCTCTTGTAGAGGACCTGGGTTCTATTCCTGGCACCACATGGTGGCTGACAAGTGTCTATAACTCCAGTTCCAGGGCAATGATGCCCTCTTCTGGCTTCAGGCACTGCCTAACATGGTGCACTTACATACATGCAGGCAACATACACACACACAAAGCCCACGCTACCACTTCTATCAAGAAATGAACAGGCCCATCTTTCTCTCTGTTTCTAACACAGTACACACAGACACAGATGCAGGTAGTAATACATTTGCATCCATTGGCACCCTTCTCTCAATTTGCCTTCGGGCTTTTCTCCTGTTACTTGCACATATTTGTTGGTAGAAATATATACTTCGGTGGCTCAGCCAAAAGAGCAGTCTTGTCTCATCTTTCCCCACACTCTTACTGATGAGCTCTAACTTGTGCATCTGGAACCCAGAACAGGTGGTGAGGACTTTGATAGTTGCGAGCTTCACTTTCTTAGACATTTGGGACAGTGAAATGAATGCAAAGGTGGTACTTGCTCTTCTTCAAGTTTTCTGGTTAGCATCACAAAACTCAAGACTGCTGCATGTGTTGGTACAAGTCTGTAGTTCCTGCACTCAGGAGGCCACCCTGAGCTACAAAGAGAAACTGTCTCAGAAAATCAAAAAACTAAAGACTGCAAAATACCAAACATCTAAAGACAAGGCCATTGGTTTAGTCAAATAAAAAGGTATTTCTGAACCAAAGAAACAGGGAGGATCATCAGAAACCCAAGAGCAGCACATTAGCTATCTAAGAGCAATGAGCTGGAGCCCAGAGCTAATCAGAGCTCAGTCTTAGACCAGATAGGAGTTCCATGGCACATACTTCTGAGAAACCCACAGTTTCCATGCTGTATGATGAAGACCCAAACACCACTATCCAACTGAGCTAACTAGAGCTTTTGGGTCCACAAAGAGCAATGTAGTCACTATTTAATCTCCTTCACAGCTGCTGGCTGGGCAGTCTGAGACGCTGTAGGAAAAGCCCCATTTGTGCTCAAATCAGACTTTGGGAACAGAAAGGAAGACTACAGGAAGAGACATCTGGGATTACCTGGCAGTAACCCCAGGCCACAGATTCATCCCTGTTGCACAGGCTACCTGCTAAAATGCCAGCAGAGGGAGTTGGGCCGCTGGTGTGGCTTTGTTCCAACCTGTCTCAGCCCTGAGGAGGGAAGAGAAGCTGTTCCGCCAGGTGCTACACAGGGCACAATGACACCAGTGAAGGAAGATTACCGACGTACAAACTGGGCAGTAAAGGTGGCAGTGCGTACTCAGCAGCACACCGTGATGCCAGAACAGCAGCAAAGAGGACGTCTCAAACACTGAGCTCTGAGGCGTCACCTATCAAGTGTCAATCCCTGTCTTAAGGCTGCTTTGTCAAAGAACTACTGGGTGTAGTATGGCAGTCATTCTGTAGCCAGAGGTTTTGAGAACTTTTTAAAAACGTGTATGAGTATATTGCCTGCATGTATATAGGTGCATCCATGCCATGCAGTGCCCTTGGAGGTTAGAAGAGGGCATTGGAGTCCTGGAACTGGAGTTATGAATAGTGGCCAGTCACCAAGTGGATGCTGGGAATTGAAACTGGGTCCTCTGCAAAAGCAACCACTGCTCTTAACTGTTGAGCCATCTCTCCAGCCCTTGCTTGAGAAAGTTACAGAATTAGTCTACTGGACACTTATTGCAAGAGAGGGTGCTGAGAATAGGCCTTAGTCTATCACTTTATCAAAAGGTATTTGTAGGGTGCCAAGAGGGGTCTGTAACTTCTTCCAACAGAATCTACAGAAACTCACACAGGAAGCATGTGGTGAAGACGAGCAGAGGATTAAAAAGCTCAGAACAGCTGACATGGACATTCAGAACACAAGCCCAGGCTGGGTGGGGTACAGAGTAAGGATGAAGGAGGGCTGGGGTGATGGCTCAGGACAACAGTCTAGCATGCTCTAGGTCTTGAGTTTTGCACTGAATTATTAAAAAAAATGAGCAACATAGGGACAGAAGTAGCGTTATGAGCAGTTCCAGTCGATTTTTTGAAGATTTTGATGCTTGTTTTGTTTGAAAATAGACTCAGGCAAAGGAAAGGGAAACCAACATTTATTGAGAGCCTGTGGATCTGTGTCTGGCCTTGTGCAAGGAGTTTTCACCCACAGAATTCCATCTGATCCTCACACCAACCTTGTGAGGTAGGTATTATCCCCATTGTTGTGAGATGAGGAATGCGAGGCTCAGAAAGGTTAGGTTGTGTGTCTCAGGTCACAGAACCAGGAACCAACAAGCTCACACTGAGTCTTAAGTCTCCTTATTCTCCTTCCTATGAGCCTCTCAAGAGAGACTGCAGGAGAAACCAAAGCTGCAGCGCCCCCCCACCCCGCCTTTGTAGCTCAAGACTCCAGGACAGAGAGCCTGCACCACCCTACCTTGGAAGGATGCAGTCAGTTGTGGAGGTTAGGACATAAATATAAAAATAAATATCAGGGACAAGTCCCCAGCAGCGAGGATGTGCCTTCCAGGTCCATGCTGGGGGAAGGTCACTGTGCCATTCACAGCTGCCAGGAGAGAGGGGGCAGCGTGGGCCACAGTGGGGAGAAATTGGGACAACGGCTGCCAAAGGCTGCAGTGGGTGGGCTAAACAGGCCCCTTCTGGGTTGCACAGATCTGAGAACAAAACGTCTGGAGCAGGCAGCAGCCGTGGGCAGTCACCATCCTCCTCCATCTGCTCATTTTACCGGTGTTTGTGATCCAAGAGAGATTCAAAATCAGGAGAACATACAAGTTTGTGCTTTACATGTCCCAGGACTGTCATCTCTCCCGTCCTGCTATCTCCAAGGCCCACAGACACCAGCTCCTGCCAATCAAGAGACATCAGTGAGAACCACACACCCACACTCAGTCCTGTGACTCAAGAGCTCCCCTTACCACCTCAGCATTGGCTGCTCCACCTCCCAGCCTGTCCAGGGCCTCTCCCTGGCCCACAGGCTCTCACCTGCAAGAAAGAACAGGTGGTTCCCATTGTCACATCTAGGGTCACCTTGCCCAGGAGGAGCTGCACCTTCCCCGACTTTCGGATGAGCAGCTTGCCCACCTGACCCTCTGTCAGGTCAGCCAAAGTACAAGCATTCTCTGCCAGCCTAGCTTCCTGGGGAGAGAAGCAATGGATAGGTACTGGACAACTTCGTTCATGCATGAATGAATTCCACTCTACTTCCCAGAAAGAGAGATGTCAGAAGCAGAGGGCTCCAGAGCTGTCTGCTACTAGTTATAAAATAAAACCCACAGCAGACAAGCAAATGGATAAAATATCCCTAATTGCTGAAATCGAGATGAGGCACAAAAAGATTAGGATCTCTCACCTGTCTACATCTGAAATTATCATTACCAAAAGTAAACACAAACACACATACACGCAAATGGGGTGGGTGATTTTTGTTTGTAGACAGGGTCTCCCTGTAGCCGTAGCTGGTCTCCATCTCAGAGATACACCTGTCTCTGCACCCTGCATGCTGGGATTAGTCATGCGCCACCACACAGAGGCCTTGTTTGTTTTGGACAACTGGGGTTTTCCCAATGTCCCACCCTGGGATTTCCTAGCCCTCGCTCCTGAGCATACCCGGTCTTTCTCCTGCTTTATGACCACCATCTGTCCATCTTCACCCTGCACCTCTGTCTTGACAGGCTTGATGTCCTGAGTAGGTGGCTGTCCGGGAAGGGTGTCAGGCAGCTGGAGAAACAGCAGCTCTTCATCCTTGGTGAGGCTCAGTTCCCTGAGCAGCTCTGCAACAGACACATCCTTCGGGAGGCCTGGGGTCTTCCTGGCTGCTCTCGGAGGGGCCTTCATCTTGGTCTCCTCCTCATCCTGTGGTTCCTCTTTCACTGCCCAAGTGAGACAAAGGAAAAGACATCCAACGGCTGCCCACTATGTCATCTCCTGGTCCCCACCCTTCACACCTGTTTGATGGATGCTTGGGTAGGAGACTGGTGGGAGACACTAGCTAAGGAAAGGAAGAGACACATTCAAGAGCTGTGGCTTGTCTAAAATGGGATGCTGAGGCCAGGCAAACATGTCCGGAGTGACACATGAACTCCTAGGGAGAGCGGCTATGTTGTCTAATGCCTGTGCCTTTGAGTAGGAATAGAAAGGACATGCTGGTGAGCAGCTCCTTGGAGGTTCTTGTGAGAGTTCCCAGGACAGCCAGGGAACCAGGGAGGTTAAGTGACACAGGATAGATACCTCTGACAGCAGGCACGTCCACTTCCATATCTTCTTCCTTGGGGCCAGCTGGCCACGGTTTAACATCTGAATCTTCATTCTCCTCCTTAAAAAGCCACCCTGAATGAGCCAGTGGCAGCTGCACCGGCATGTTCCGCGTGTCATTCTTCAGCCCAGGGTCATCGATGAACTGCCAAAAAACTGGAGTCACACAGAACGCAAGAACACGTACCCACACGGCAGTCCACTTAGGCAGTCTATTCTTTTCTTGTGTGTGTGTGTGTGTGTGTGTGTGTGTGAGAGAGAGAGAGAGAGAGAGAGAGAGAGAGAGAGAGAGAGAGATATTAGGGATTGATCCTAAGGCCTTGGTATCTCTGAGTTATATCCCCAGCCCCACTTTAGTGCTTTTGTAACCAAAGACTCCAGGACTTCGGTGACCTCTGTATTTCCTGACCTGGCTCCCCGGAAGTCCTCTTTGGTAGCTACAAAGCTCCAGGTACCTACATCATCCTTCTCCAGCATGCGCAGGATCTGCCTGGTTTCCTCATCGGTTTCTCGCTTCTCTTTTTTGATGTTGATGATATGGGAGGGTCCCATGTCTGACATATCTACCGTCTTATCCCAGTTTCCTGTGGAAAATCACCCTGCTCACTAGGGATACATAAGGAAGACGGCAGCAGCAAGGAAGACTGAACTGGGAACAGGAGAATTCCTGTTTGCCCTGCCTTCTTCAGTTCTCATCCCTTCCTGGTACCTTTTTTCTTCATCATTTCTGCAGGGCCCTGCTCAAAGATAGAGTGGGACTGGATCACTTCCGGGCGGCCCCGGCCCCGTCCATGCCCCTCACGTTGGCGGTCTCTATCCCGTTCACGCTTTTCCTTCTTCATGGTTACTTCTTCCTTGGGCCTGGAGATACGAGTAGATAAAAGGAAACTAGCCATTTCTGTGTCCCCACCCACCCTACTTCACCCAAATGAACCAATAAATAATACCCTGAGAAGCGAGCCTAACCCTTTGCTGGCACTTGCACTTCTGGAATGAGGCAGGGGCCTTTTAGTTTGCTTTACTTTACCTTCTTGTTCAAATGTGGGTTTTTTCACTGAGGGAAAGCAGAAAGGCTGGAATGCAAAGGAACTTAGGGGAAAGTGTGTGTGAAGAGTTGGGTCCCTACCTTAGTACTATTGGGAGGTGACTGAACTTTAAGACATGGAACTTATTGAGTGGTCTACCAGCCAATGGGGGTGTGTCCCTGAAAGAACATGAAGCTCAGCCCTTTTTTTTCCACTCAAGTGCTCTCTGTCATTTGTGTTTGCTGCCTCACCATAGGCCCAAAAGCAACAGCGCATGGATGAAAGCTCCAAAACCGTGAGTGCCAAAATAAGTATTTTCTCTTTATAAGTTGATGATAGGTATTTATTACAAAAGAAGGACTCAGTGTCTTGGACATCAGTATTCTTTAAAGCTTAGAATAAGAATGACCAAGAATGAGGGCTGAAAATTATTAGTGAAAAAGACCTGATGGCATAACCTAGTAATGAGCCACACGCCTAATACAGACAGAGTCAGTAAGGTGCAAGCATTCAGGCCAGCTACTTACTCTTCCTTGATCTTCCGACTGATGATATTTGGGGTAAAGGTTTTCTGAAAAGTAAAATATGGTAGTCACAGATTCAGTAAATCCTGATCTCAAAGTACCAAGGAAAATAAAGATCCACAATGGACATGTTCTAAGGACCAAGATCACTGTGGATCTCTCCTGTACATCTGACACTGCTGTTTTATAGAGCCAGGCATGTGTTTCCAAAGGACCTTCATGTACGTAGAGGCAGAGGAATTACACGCAGAAGAGGCACCCCAAACCATCCTAACCTCTGCCAGGTGAGATTCCTAGATATTCTTCTAAAAGCTTAGGAGCTGGCCTCTTGTCTTCAAAGTACTATACGTACCAGTCAGCTGCAGAGAAACAATTCTAGGAAGGCTTAAGAAGAGAAGACAGATCTGCCAGCACTCACAAATGGTACTTTCATCAGAGGCATCACGAAGTCAAGCAGCAACTTCTGCCATACTGCTCTCTTTTCAAGGCTACTTTCTACATCTAGTTATACATATAATATGAGAGGACAAGGAGCATCTAATTGCCAAGACTGTTCATACACTAGATTGTTAGTTTCTATACTGGCATCCAGAGTTCTGAACCCTCAAAGTTGCAAGTTTATGCCTGCTTGACTTTCATGAGATTGTTAAAGGCGTCCAAAACACACAATAAAAATAAAGAAGGATGTGTGCCCTTGAATTGCCTATGAAATCCATCTCGGTATCGTCCACCAGCACCGGGACTTCAAGACTCTGCTCCCTAGACGTTGACATCCCATCAGGAACACAGCGGCCCTATGAGGACAACGCGTGACGCACCCCGGGGCCTGGAACTCAAGGTAGTTGGGTATTTTTATTTTGCAAACGCGCTCGCTGGTACCTTCTTGACTCCCCCGAGGGTGAGGTCCCGGGAGCGGATGGAGGGAAGGCGGCCCGGTGTAAGTGGGGGCGCGGGTCTCCGGCCGACCAGCCCGCGGCCCCCCGAGAGAAGGGGGCGCGGCCCTCCAGAGTTGCTGGGCTCGCCCGCGGCGTTTCCTTCCGACATGCTGCCTGCGAGAAAATCGGCAGCCGAGTGACTCGCAGGGCCGGATGCAACGACCCTGGGCGGAACCCCACCCACGTGGCTTCCCGAGGCCCCTGTCGGCGCTCAGCTCCTCCCCGTCCCGCGTGGCAGGGCTCCCCCAGGGCCCCGGGTTCGAGCCCTGGACTCGCTACCTGCCGTCTTCCCCCGACCCCTGCCGGGCACGAGGCCGGGTCGCACCTGTGCCGAGGCTCCAAACCGCGCGTCACGACCTCACCCCCGACGCAACCCGCCACCGGCCCCCCGTCTCCGCGCCAGGCGGAAGTCTGCGTGGCAGGGCCCGGGAGCCGCCATCTTACCGCGGGGCGGAAGTGACGTCAAGGGGTGGGCCCGGGCCATAGTATTTATTAGACGGCGTCGCTCTGCCCTCCGCCTTCTCTTCCCGGTTCTTCCCGGAGTCGGGAAAAGCTGGGTTGAGAGGGCGAAAAAGGATGAGGGGACCGATGTGAGCTACGTCGCCGTGTGACTGCCCCTCTCCCGACAGAGGTCGGGGATGCCGAGCCTAGGGTCGGGGACCAGGAGATCGCTTGGCTGCAATGTGGGGTGTGCCTGCTGCAGAGCTTCTGGAAGCAGTAGGACATGTACCCACACGGTCGCCGCTCGGGGTAGGACAGAGGGAGCTCTGGCTGCAGCCTCTCCACGGTGACTTTGGAGTGGTCACTGTACCTTTGGGCCTCGCCCTTGCTGTGGAGAGCCTGCCCCTGATGGGGTCTTGGGGTGCCACCCTTAGACAGCTGTGGCAGACCAGCCAGTCCCTGATTTCACCCGCCAGAATATTGACATTTTTATAGCCATGATACAAGACATTTTCATCACCACAAGGATCCCTCGAGTTGCCCTTTTAGATCCACACCTCCTTTAGCCCCACTCCTCCCACCGCTAATCTGTTCTCTGTTTCTGTAATTTCATTATTTCAACAATATTCTAGAATTGGGATCATACAGTATATGACTTCTTGAGGCTGCTTCCTCCCTTCCCCCTTTTTGAGATAGGGTCTCACTACGTAACCCTGACTAGCCTGGAACAGGCTAGCCCTGAATTTACAGAGATCCATCTGTCTCTGCCTCCCAAGTGCTGGAGTTAAAGGCATTCACCAGCATGCCTGGCTTTTGTGACTGCATTTTTTTAAATTTATTTTTATTTTATGTATATAAATCTGCTGCCTGCATGTGTGTAAGTGTACCGTGTGTGCAATGCTTGTGAAGGCCAGAAGAGAGGATCCCTGGAGTTAAGGACAGTTGTTAGCCACCATGTGGTTGCTGGGAATTGAACCCCAGGTCTTCTGGAAGAATAGTAACTGCTCTTAGCCGCTGAGCCATTTCTTCAGCCCTCTGTCGCTACTGTTTTAACTCCCAAAGTCTGTGGCAATTATCCAAGTTGTTGTATATATCAGGTTTGTTGCTTTTTCTGCCAAATATCCATGGTTTGTTTAACCATCTTTAGAAAGACATCTGGTTGTTTCCAGTTTGGAGCAATTATGAATACCATTGCTATGAACAAATGTATATGGGGTTTTGTGTAAAATAAAAATTCATTTCTCTGGAATGAGTGCACTTGTTGATTTGTATGTTTACATGATTAATTTTAGAAGAAACCAGCAAATCAGTTTTCATAGTGGCACCACCATTTTCAATAAGTATATTTTGTTCTTCCCCATCCATGTTGATAAATTGCTTTCCAAAAATACTGTGCTAAAATGCATCACTCCTGAAAATATAAAAATAAAAACAGGAGGAGGGGCTCCTGGAGTCCCCTCCCCTTCCTGAGGAGTTTATAGGCAGTTGAAGGTTGATGGGAGGGAGGAAAAGGCATGTCTCTTCAGTGACGGCCAATTGGTTAGGTGCCCACACTCCTATAAATAAACTGTCACCCACGATCTGTAATCAACCGTAATGGTACTCATTGAGTCACGCATAAGACATGAAAGTAGAAGGCAGACAGTGAGGAAGAGGATTAGGGGGAGTGGGATGGAAGAGGAGGACAGAAGAAGACACAGGGAAAATAAATATAAAAATACATAATCGGTTCCCTCTTTGCAATATTTGTTCAATTTCCATAGTATTATTTTTATGTGTTTGATTGTATTGTCTGCATGTGGGTAAGTGCACCCATGTTGTACAATGCCCAAGGAGGTCAGAAGAGAGTTGGATCTCCTGGGATGAAGTTATGGACGATTGTTAGCTGCTATATGGGTGCTGGGTACTGAAACTCAGCCCTCTGCAAGAGCAGCCAGTGCTCTTAACCACTGAGCCATCTTTCCAATCCCCTCCACAGTATTATTTATCCCTGAAAGGATAAGAAGAGAGAAGACTTAAATCAGATATTTGATAGTTTGTTTAGACAAGGTCTCATGTATCCCAGGCAGGCCTCTCACTAAGTAGCCATGTATGACTTGAACGTTTTATGTGTACGAGTGTGTTGCTGCATGTATCTAAGTTTACAATATGTGTTCAATGCCCATGGAGGGCCAGAAGAGGGCGTCAGATCCCCTGAAACTGGAGTTACAGATGGTTGCTAGCCACCATGTGGGTGCTGGGAACTGAAGACAGAGCCTCTTCAAGAGCAGCCAGTGCTCTTAGCTGCTGAGCCACCTTCCTAGCCCAACCTTGAACTTTTGATTCTGCTGATTTGCCCTTATGAGTGCTGGAATTACAGATGCGCACCACCATATGTGGTTTATGTAGTGCTAGAGATGGAACCCAGGACTTTAGGCATACTAAGCAAGCATTTTACCAACTAAGTAACATCCCAGCCAGATCTTTGACATTTTAGAGATTACTTCCTAACCGTGATTACATAAATCAGTTCAGGGACTTTTTCTCCAGTCTTCCCTTTAATTGAGCTAATATCTTTTCAACACCTTGTTTCTATACCTCTATCGTCTCCCAAATTTTGAGGCTAGAGCCTTTTACCTAACCTCAAAGAAAACTTTTAAATTATTTTTAGCTGAATCCCACATAATAGCAATTCTAGTAGACCCGATCTGTTAATAATAACATCATATTGCATGTTATGTTCATGAATTTCATAGTCAAGATAATAGTCTTTCTTCCTGGTAAATAATGAAACTAACAAACTCAACAAATATAATTTAGGGGTTCTAAATGTAGGTTGTGGGAGTTATAACTAAATTTTGTCAAAACCTCATGTCTGACTTCTCAATGGGCTTCAGAAATGGGAAGTGAATGAGGAACTGTTTTAAATACACATCTGTAAAATAAAAGGAATGCAAGCTATGACTTGTTCTTATGTGTAATTCATTCTAGTTTATTTGCTTTGCTTCATGGGCCTTTTTTTTTTTTTTGCTGGTTCCCCTCCGTCCCCTTGACCTCTAAACATTCAGTCCTCAGAATTCTTCCATGTTTTTCCCTGTACTTACTCCACTACCATAGTCTGGTTTGTGTGTGTGTGTGTGTGTGTGTGTGTGTGTGTGTGTGTGTACCTCAAACTACGCCTCCAAAAAAGTCCCATCTTGGTAAATGGCAACTGTGTCCCTCTAGTTGTTGAGCCAAAAATCTGGCCCCCAACCCCATATCAGGGCCTTGACCATGGTAGGGAGGCTACACCGCCAGCTCAAGGTCAAAGTCTTGCAATTCTCTTGTGCTCTACACTTACTATGTCAGCTTTGCTAAATCTGCCAGAATCTTACCACTTTCTACCACACATCTATTACATACCTTTCTTGTGAAGACCACCATCATTTTAAAATTATTTTTATTTTATGTGTATGAGTGCTTTGCCTGCATGTGTGTAGGTGCATCCATGTCACGCAATGCTGGAGGAAGTCAGAAGAGGGCGTCAGATTGCCTGGAACTGGAGTTAGGGACGGTTGTTAGCTGCCATGTAGGTGCTAGGATTTGAACCCCGGCTAGGATTTGGTCTTAACTGCTGAGCCTTTGCTCCAGCCCGCTGCTGCCATTATTATAACCTGCCTGGCCTCTCTCCAGCTGGGCAGCCTCTGCAGTCTAATCTCAACATAGCACAAGGGACATAGTTCATATTAGGTCACATCTGTGCTTAAACTTCCCAGCAGATGCCTATTTCATGGAAAAGCTTAGGATGCCCTCCCTGGCTCAGCAGAGTACAGCCCTCTACCCACACTCTCTCATTCTGGCCTCCTATGAGACCACTGCTGCCTGCTCGAGGCTCCAGCTGGAACACATCTGGCGGGCTTCTGCTTCAGGGCCTCTGCACCTGCCACTCAGAATGCTATTTCTCCTTAGAATGCTGCATGGCTTCCTCCCTCCCTCCCTTTAGTCAGATTTCTTATTCCCCAGTCACTTTTATAAAGAAGCCTTCTCTGATAGCCCTGTTTTAAAGTGTAAAAACCCATCTCCCTCAGCACGCCTTCCATTTACTGACTTATCTTGCTCTATCACCAACCAAATAGACTGTAGTGTTTATCTGCCTATTTCTGCCTGTCTTTCCTACAAGAAAGCAAGCCCTATGACAGGAGGAATTTCTTGGGGGTAGAGTGGATATCTACCGTCTTACACTTCCTGCCTAAAAGTGTTTTATATGCAATAAGTGCCAAGTAAATATTTTTTAAATATTTTTTTTAGTTTATGTGAATGAATGTTTTGCCTGCACATATTTAAGTGCACCGTGGGTGTGAAATGCCCATGGAGGCCATAAGAGGGTGTTGGATCTCCTGGAACTAGAGTTACAGACAATTGTTAGCTGCCCAACTATGCTATGAACTGAACCCAGGTTTGAAGAGCAGTAAGTGCTTTCAGCCACCTCTCCATCACCCCCTCTCCAGTAAACCGTTTAAAACGAATGAACAAATTCTAATTTGTGCTGAGACCAAGTAACAGGCCTATATGTGGATATAAAGGTAGGGTTTTTTTTTTCCAGGATGTAATTTAACTCTGAAACTTATTAATATAAAAGCCATTTTGGGGTTCAGGACGTGCAGATGAAAAGCAGAGAGTGTGCCTGGCATGCTCAAGTCCCCTGGTTTGGTTCCCCAGCACCACAAAAAAATAAAAAATAAAAATACCCAAATGCCTTTTAAAGTTGTATTTTCATATTTTTTCCTGTGTCTCTCTATCCCTCTCCATTTCTCTGTCTCTCTGTGTGTCTCACAATCAAACCTAGGATCTCATGCATGCCAGGCAAGGGCTCTACCACTGAGCTACACCCCTTCTGTCTTTTCTGCAGTTCTTCTGCAAGCAACTCTCTTCATAAGATAAATGGCAGCTAGATATTCAGCAGGTGGAAGGAAGCCTTTCCATCCCAGCAATAGCTGTATTCAGGCTGTTGACCTCTTATCCCTGTGCCTTGTCAGCCTGTGCAGAGGTATTCAATATGTCCCACATTATGCACTTCCACTTCAGTGTAACTTGCTGACTATTCCAATACTACATTTCTGAATTAGGACACCCAATTCTCAGGTCCCCCATAATTCTCTTTTGTCATTATTCCCCGTTATTTCCCTTTGAAATTTCTTTTGCCTTTTCCGTGTTTCATCAATGTATCTTCTATTGCCTATAATCACTAAGAATCCTCACATATATAATTGGACAATTTTTTTCATGCCTCAAAAATAGTTAATATTCCAGGTATCGTGGTGTATGATTTTAATCCCAGCACTCAGGAAGCAGAGGCCAGGCAGAATTCTGTGAGTTCCAGGCCAGCCAGCGCCACATAGTGAGATCCTGTCTCAAAGACCAAAAAAGTAGTTGAATATTTAAGGGCTTGGGGAGATAGCTCAGTTGGTAAATTGTAATCACAGCACTGGGGAGACAGAGACTGGTGGACCTGGAGCTCACTGGCCAGCCAGCCTACCTTATTTGGTGAGCCTCTGTCCCCAAAACAAGGTGGACATCTCCTGAGGAAAGACACCCGAGGTTGTGCTCTGGCCTCCACATGCATCCTCCCACACATGCACCTGCACACACATAAACACACACACACATGCACACATACAAATTTAAATTTTGAAAAGCTAAAGCTCTGTTAATCTTTAGTAAATGCTGAGATAAAGGTCTTAGAATCACTTAAATTAATGTGACTTGGGAAGTACTGGGGACTGAACTAAGCCTTTCACATGCTAGGAGAGCACAAAGCCTCTAAGCTATATCCCCAACTTTAATTTTATTTATTATTTTATGTGTATGAGTATATTGCCTGCATGTATGTAAGTGCACCATGTCAGACAGTGCCCAAAGAGGTTAGAAGAGGGCATCAGATCCCCTGGATCTGGAGTTATGGACAGCTGTCAGTTGTCATGTGGGTGCTGGGAATCGAACCCAGTCCTCTCTGCAAGAGCAACCAGTACTCTGAACTGCTGAGTCCTCTCTCCAGACCCAACTCTTTTAAAATTTATTTTGAGGCAAGATTTTTGTTAAGTCCCCAGGTTTGCCTCAAACTTTTGATCCTCCTGTCTCAGACTCCTGAGTAGCGAGTATTACAGGTTTGTGCTAATTAATGCTCTTTGTTAAGTGTAAAATGGATGGCCAGTAGGAGTTTCAGGATGTCAAATGCAATTTCAAAGAGAGAAAGTAAACAAGCCATGGAAACTCAGTCTTTATATACGGTCATCCCCTTGCCTGTGGTTGTAAGTACAATTAGACAGATGAGAGCTTTTGTGGATGTGTATGCTTTGTTGGCTCCTGGGATCTCTACACTTAGCTCACCTATAAAGAAAACCTATCTATACATTTTAATTCTATGAAGTGCATAAGCAGTATTTAGACTGTAAGCTTTTCTTCCATTCTGTCAAACTCTGTATTTGCTCTCCCTCCTTCTACCACATAGAATATAACCTTCACATTCAGATCTGGGTTTTGTTGTTGTTGTTTTGAGACAGGGCCTCCTTGTAGCCCCAGCTGACCTGGAACTCGATATGTAGACCAGGCTAGCCTCCATCTCATAGAGAATCACCTGCCTCTCCTGGGATTAAAGGCCCACACTACTACACTCAGCCTCACATTCAGATCTGAAACTGAATAAAAAGTTTTACAACTTTGGGGCTGGGCCTACTTTCCATCAGCCTTTTTAATATGAGGTTGATGAATCAATCTCACAAGGCTGCCTTATAGATCACATGCCTGGCACTGTGTATTTGTGCTTAATAGGTGCTTTTGTTGTTGCAGTCTTGGCTTAGGTATAACATTTAATGTGGAAACTTCCAATCATGTACAAAAGTAGAGAGAATAGTTCATTGTATCTCTAAGTATCCAGTTTTAATAAGTATTCACTCTTGGTTTTGTTTGTTTGTTTGTTTTGTCTTTTTGAGACAGGGTCTCCTTGCAGCCCTAGCTGCCCTGCAACACATTATGTAGACCAGACTAGCCTTGAACTTACAGAGATCCACCAGCCTCTGCCTCTTGAGAGCTGGAACTAAAGGTGTGCAGCATGACACCCGGCTTGTAGTTTGTTTCTAGAGAGAAAGTCTTACCATTTTAACACTGGCTGTCCTGGAACTCGCTATATAAACCAGACTTGCCTCTAACTCACAGAGATCTGCCTGCTTCTGTTTCCTGAATTCTAGGATTAAAGGCATATATGCTACCATGCCCTGTTCTTTTTAAGATCTGTGTGTGTGTGTGTGTGTGTGTGTATGTGTGCGTGTGAGCACACGTACGCATCCAGAGAGGCATCAGATTTCATGAAGCTTGAGTTACAGGCATTTGTGAACTGCCTAATATGGGTGATGGGATCTGAAGGCCCTTGTCCTCTGATAGAGCAGTAAGTGCTCTTAACTACTGAGCCATCTTTCCAGCCCTAGGTTTCTTGAAGCTTCAGTTATAGGCATTTGTGGCTTTTGTTTTATCTCACTCACCACATGTGATTTAGAAACAAATCACATATATAATGTCATTCATTTATAAAAATTACAATATATATTTCTGAAGGATAAGGACTTTAAGAATAACTGCAATATTATCAGAGCCAGTGATTCCTATCAACTATCTAGATATGAAGTCAATTCCTCCAATTATTACATAAATGGGGTATCTGTTTCAGTTTTGGTTTGGGGTTTTTGTTTTGTTTTATTTTTACTTATTTTTGTTTAGTTCTGATTTGGGTTTTTTTTTGGAGACAGGATCTCACCCTAACCCAGGCTGGCCTGGAAATGCATTATGTAGCCCTAGCAAGCCTGGAACTCAAGGCAATTCTCCTGTTTCAGGACCCTGAGTGCTGGGATGACAGGCACTCACCATCACATCTGGTTGGTCTTTTAAAAATAGTTTGTTAAGGGCTGGAGAGATGGTTCAGAGGTTAAGAGCACTGTCTGCTCTGGCAGAGGACCTGGGTTCAATTCCCAGCACCCACATGGCAGCTAGCAGCTGCCTATAACTCCAGTTCCAGGGGATCTGACGCCCTCCTCTGTGCTCCATGGGCACTGCACACGAGTGCACTTACATACACGCAGGCACAACACTCATACACATAACATAAATAAATAATTTAGAAATAGTTTGTAAAATCAGTATTCCAATAGCATCCCTAAGCTTTAATATTTTTAAAGTGTAATTACAGCATGTAAAGAATTTTGCCATAAATATGTTTACTGCAGTGTTGTTTAGAATAGAAAGAAAAGAGAGAGAAAGAATAACAGAAGAGGGGGGAACTGGTCCCAAAAAAGGACCTGATAATGGAACACAAGACTGCAACTTAAAATGTCACTGCAGAGGCCAGGTCTGGTGGTGGTACACACTTGTAATCCCAGCACTCAGAAGGCAGATGCAGGAGGATCTCTGTGAGTCTGAGGCTAGCCTGGTCTACATAACAAGTTCTAGGACTCCATAGTGAGACTGTGTCTCAAAAAAAAGTCACTATAGAAAGACTATATAATGAATAGAAAAGGTACTGCTATTTTTTAAAAGGTCATAAAATAATACTTAATCCCTCTATTCTTGTTAACAAAGCATGCACACATATCATACACCTATTTCTTGTTTGGTTTGGGTTTAGACTTTTTGAGACCGCATCTCCATGTAGCCCCAGATAGCCTAGAACTCACTATGTAGACCAGGCTGGCCTCAACTTCACAGAAATCCACCTGCCTCTGTCTTCCAAGTACTGGGATTAAAGGCCTGAGCCACCATGACTGGCCCTTTTAATTTTTGTAAGGAAATGTTTGCATCTTTCTGCAGTGATCGTGTATGACTTGTGCAAACAAAAGCTATTAAAGCTGACATAGCAGAAGTGCATCTGGATGATGATTAGTTGATCCCCTATATATGCAGCTAGTTATACTTCACTGTGCTTTGTTCCTGCCACAAGTTCACCTCCTGCTCCTAGACAAGCCCTCTGAGGCGAGAAGAGGCAAGGAACCTCTGAACGGTTGTGTCCTCACCTGCTTGTCTGACTCGCCAGCACATAGCTGCACAAAGGGGCATTCAGTCAGCTGCTGTTACCACCACTGGGACTCATGATCTCATGCAGACTCCAGGTGCCATCTTGAGAAGGTGAGAAGCAGAAGGTTTAGGTCTCATCTCCCTTTCACAGGAGGGGAAACCAAGTCATACAGAATCTTCTTTTTCCCTCTTGCTGCCTGTCAGGTTGGTCTTAGGATCAGGGTGTCACACCAGATGGCTGGAGCCATTCATAACCAGGTAGTGACCACTCAGATCTCTCTGGAGTTTCAACATCTCAGTGTGGGTGTGTGAGGGGCAGGGCCTTGTGTTTGGCCAAGTGAGTGCTTAATCCTGCCTCAATGTGACACACCACTCCACATTCTGTGGTTCAGGATCTGACCAGACTCGCTCAGGTTCTCACGCCCATTTAAGGCAGGACTGGCTTCTGTTTGACTTAGCATCCTGTGAACTCTTCAGTGTGTCACTGTCACCTTCTCTGACCTTTGCTGCCAATATCTGCCAACTCCAAGCCCCTCTCCATGAATATCTCTTTTGCTCAGCTCATGTCTTCTGTTTTCTGTGGCCCTCACCCCTAAGCTCAAGTGGCCTCTACTGTCCACATGCCCCACCCCCCACCAACCCCTGTCCTCTCTGTCTTCTGGGGTTGGCCACTTTTCCTGCTCTGAATCCTTATCTGTACCGGGAACTCAGTTGGACATAATCCCCAAGTATTCACAGGGGATTGGTTCCAACATCTCCATAGATACTGAAACCAAAGGATGCTCAAGTCCCTTACATAAACATGGCATGGAATTTACATGTAACCATTAGATTACTTTTAATAGTTAATGCACTTTAAATGCTACGTATGGTTTAGGGAATAATGCAAGAAAAGTGTACATGTTCAGTACAAATACAATGTAATTAATCTATTAATTTATTTTGAGACAGAGTTTCACGTAACCCACGCTGGTTTCAGACTTAACTATGTAGCCAAGGATTATCTTGAACTTCTGGCCCTCCTGCCTCCACTTCCAGAGTGCTGGAATTACAAGTACTCTAGATCCAACCCAGAACTTTGTACATGCTAGGCAAATACTGACTATATCATATCTCTAGTCCCACAAATGCAATTTGAATTTTTTTTTTAGACAGGGTCTCCCTGTAGCCCCAGCTAACCTGGAACTTGCTACATAGACCAGGTTAGTCTTGATCTCACAGAAATCCACCCACCTCTGCCTCCCAAGGACTGGGATCAAAGGTATGCATCTCCACATCTGGTTGAAAAAACGGTATTTTTAACCTTTGGTTGAATCTGCAGATGCAGAACAGGTAAATACAGAGGGCCAGCTAGATGCCCTGTTCTCCAGTTACATCCTCTAAGTGTCCATACCTTCACCCTCTCCTCCCCAACCAGTGATGGGAAAGTCAGCAACCTTGACTGGCTTGACTGACACTTCTTATGTGTCAAGCCCAGAGCTAAGTGATTTAAATGATGACCTCATTCCATGATAACAATAAACTTGTGTTATTTTCCCACTTCACAGATGAAGAAACCGAAGCTCTGAGACAGAGTCGCCTATCCAAGGTCACCAGGATGAAAGCTACAGAGCAGAAGTGGTCCCCATTTTTGACAGACTGCAAAGTCCGTGCTTTTTCATCACTGCATCAACTCTTGTTCACTATTTGCCGCTACATTCACATTCTCTAGAGTGTTCTTCTGGAGACTTCCACTCATTTCTTGGTAACAGACAAGCCTTGCTGATAGTTCTCTGCAACTGCAGTTTCACGCCTTTGGCTTCCTCCTGCCCGGGAGGGCTGTTTGGGATGAGAACACTCAAAGCTCTGTGTGTCCTCCCACCGTGTTGCCTCTGTGCATTCCTCGCTATTTCACAACTCCTCTCTCCTGTTCCTTTTCTTGGGATCACTTAAGCAGCCAGAAGATTCTCACTGGACACTCTGGAGTCTCCCAGGCTGCGGGGATGCTTTCTCTTGATAAGAGTTGGTAAGAAAATGGAGCCATGGATCAGTGAAGGACCCTCAGGGGAGGCCCCAGAGTGAAGACAAGGTCCTTCCAACCCTAGCTCAGACACCCCCTTTAGGACCCTTCCCCTACATAGCCTCCGTCCCTTCCCCCAATCAGAATCCTTGTTTGGGGGCCCAAGCCCTTGGGTTAAGCTCCACCCTTCTCCCAGCGTCTTTAAGTTTAGGGGCTGTATTCAAGTCTGAGATTTCCAAGTAGGGGGTGTGCTGGACGGACTTCTGAAGGTATTTTGTCTCGGAAGAATGGGGGAAAGGTGGCAGCAGCCACAGATGCTGCCTCCAAGGACATCTGTGTAGCTCTCTGGAGGACCCTCTGCCCTGTCCCCCTCCCACCAGCCCGGGCGAGCAGGGACCAAGCTTGCTTATTATCACCTGACGCTGAGCAGCCGCTGATCCCATTGGTGGAGCCAGATTCAGTCTGGCTCTCCCGTTCTTGCTCGCTTTCTCTGCCTCTGCTCCACGCTCCTTTGATTTCGCTCTTGCCTCTCTCTTCTTGCGCTCTCACTCGCTCGGCTGGGAACATCTTCGTCTCGCCGGGGGCAGCAGCCCGTAGCTGCAGAGCCAGACAGGAGCCGCCTGTGGGGCATGGAAGCAGCCTCCGTGGCAGCCGGGAGAGGAGAGCGCGAGCCCCGTGGACTGTGACCCAGGCGTCCGGCTGCTTGTCCCCTGCCTGGGGAGCTCTTCCACGCAGAGGTCTCTCCCTTCCCTCCCTGCCAAGTCTCCCTCTGCAGGGCCAGCTGAAGCCAGGTGAGTCCTCGTCCTCTCCAGACCACCTTGCCCATCCTCAGAGGCTGAGAGCTGAGGCCACCAGGGTCCCATCACTGTCGTGGCCGTCCACCTGGGTTGCCAGGCCTGGCGACCTTGTCCCCTTTCCCCTAGGCCCTTGGCAAAGAGCTTAACAGCTGGTTCTGGTCTCCAGGGCGACACAGTTAGTTCCCCACGATCATTCTGCTGCAGTCAGCGATGCCAAAAGGTTGGGAGGGGTGGGGGATCTTTCCCTTTGGTATGTCAGTGGCTTTTCTCAGTGGGCTTGGGGAAGGGACCCCAGTGTGTACAACATGTGTGCTCGTTGGAGAAGGCTGGAGACTTGCTTGCGTAGATAGGTCTGCCTTCACGCAGTTATGCTCCTGTGGGGTTTTTGACTGGCTTGTGGCATATTTCGGAGCACAGCCTTATTTGCACGCGTGCGGTACATGTGTGCGGGGGCAGCGCTTATCTGAGTAGCCTGTGGGTGTACGTGGGTGGGGGCCCAATGAGGCGGTAATTTTAGGGGGTGGACATGTCACTTGTCATGTAGGTGGGAGTATATGTTGAGGGAGTCCTGTAGCAACCAGGAGGTTTCTATGCAGGGAGGGACAATTGCAGGGCAAGATGGGATGAGTAGTTGGGAAGTGTAGGGGTAGCGGGTAGGCTAGACCCATGGAGGTGTACAGACCTGTTGATCTGTGAAGGATCAGGTTAGCCTGAGTGTGGCCAGAGGCAAACATATTTTCAAAGTCTGTATCTTGGGGAGCCCAAAAAGACTCCGGGGAGAATTCCAGCAACCAGGCCGGGGTTGATGTGTGCTCAAATGTACATGTGTGCGCAGGCAAGGGAGAGGGTTGCTTGCCTTTTAGGGAGGTGGCTTTCATGCATACTGGTGCCTGTGGCTTTCTCTTTTCCCCAAATATGGCTTGTGATGAGGTGCACATGCATGTGGGTGGGTGTGAGCCTGTGGACATGAACAGACGTGGGTTGGCACGAAGGTGACAGCTTTCGAAGGGAAAACTCTGGGGCATTCTTAGGACGTGCGAAGTGGTGGAGGGTACCTTCATGGGTAGGTGAGTGTGGTGGAGGAGTGAGGATGTGTGAGGAGGTGTGTCCGGGGGTAGGTGGGCATTCTTGCGCATGTGTATGTGTGTGCATGCCTGCCTGTGTGGGAGTGTGTACATGCTTGCTTTGGGTGGATTCACATGGGATTGTGGGTGTTCCCAGGGTGTTGCCCCAACCTGTCCCTCACAGCCTGCCCTTCCCCAGGCATCTGGGTGCAGAGACGCTGGGTTGACGCCCACCTTGGTCCTTGCCACGCTGGGCTGGCTGCACTTTCAGTGTCAAGTCACTGCCTTTCTCCCAGGCCTCCGGCTAGGGTGGGGAGCAGCTCTCCCAGAAATGCGGAGAGGAAGGAATGAGCAGTCACCTGGGCCTAGAGCCCCCACCCACAGCTGCCCTTGCCTCTAGGAGATGGAGGCACTGACAGGTGGCCTCTTACAAGGTAGGCATAGGCTGTTTCCCATGTGGGTGGAAGCCCCTTAAATCCTCAGGTGGAGGTGTGTGTTCATGTTCGTGGGTGCAAATGTGCGTGTGTGTGCATGTGCATCTTTCTTGGAAACGTCTTGTCAATATCCAGGGCATTGGTAATTCCCTCTTGCTCCATACCTTTCCACCAAATTATGTACAGAATTATAATTGTTATTGTAGGGTTATTTCCAGACACTCCATTTCTTTGTCTCATTTTCGGAGAGCCTGGTAGCATTCCAATACTTATTGACCATACAGTCCCAATGCATGAAACCACAGACATTTGGCTCCAAGATGGGAGGCTAAGAAGAAACAGGACTTGAGGAACACCTAGGCAGATAACAGCTATCAACCATATCCCACCCACTGCCCATGTACCTGCCACCCAGGCAGCCCACAGGTTAATTTAGAGGTGCCAGGCTCTGGAGCAGGCTTAATTGACAGGAAAATGTGGGTTGGATCTTCTGGAAGCTATAAATAAAGGTACCTGATTTTGCAGGCACAAGGTGCCCTCACCCCTAGCTCCTGGGAAAGAGTTAGAGAGGAAGAAGGAAGAGAGCTGAGAACAAGGTAGTATGAGATGTGCTGGGTACTGGACCAGCGGAGAGAGCAAGTCCACCCACAACTGTGTCTACCCACTCATCCACCCACCCTTGTTTTCAGGAGAGCCAGGCCATAGACAAGGAAAACTAACTCCACTCTAATCTAGCTCTAACTCCACTCTGATCTAGCTAAGCACAGGTAAGAGAAATGAGGTAGTCCTTTCATGCCAAAGGGCATCAGAGTCACAGCAGAACCGAAGGATTCGGGCAAGGAAGCAAGGGAAAACTTAACTGTTTAAAAAATGTTGATAGGAAAAGGAAAATAAACAGCAGTTGTAGACATGCCCTGTGCATACCACATAACATGTGTATACCACGCACGCACATACACAAGCACACACATGTGGAGAGATAGAACCTTAGCTCAGTGATAAAGAACTTGGCCTCCAGGGTACAGGTAATTTTCTAGCTGTGTGGCCTTGAACATGTCAGTACTCCCAACTTCAGTTACCAGTCTATAAAATAGGGAGACTAATGATGCCTACATATCATGAGATTGTGTGAGATGTTATTAGTTTATGTTGACTCTGAATAGATGTTAGTGTTAAAAGTAATTCTTTAAAAGAGTGAAATGACCATACACCTGTAATCCCAGCATTTGCAAGGCTGAGGCAAGAGGATAGTGAGCTGGAAGCGAGTCGGGTTACATGGTGAGATACTGTCTCAAAGTAGAAGGGAAAAACTGGGGGGGGGGGGGGTGCGTGCCTTTAATTCCCGTGCTCGTGAGGCAGAAGCAGGCAGATCTCTGTGAGTTCGAGACCAGGCCAGCTATGGTTACATTGTAAGACCCTGTCTCAAAATAAAACAAAACAAAAGTGGGGAGAAAAGAGAAAAGAGAGAAAGAAAAACCAGGAATTTATTTTATAAAAAGAAAGAAAAAGTCAAGTGAGGTTCTGTGAAACAAGAAAGTAATTGTCAAAAAAGTAATGGACAAAAAAAGAACTTGGAGCAGGCTGTGGTCCATGCCACCCCCACCACCACAAATATACCCACATGCTTCTCTACAGCGCTTGGCTTCCCAACCCTGCCTGTGCACTGCAGGGACCCTCACTGTGACAGTCACCCGGGGAAGAGAGTGGGCTGATCCCCAGGGTCTCGGTGCCTGTGGACTCTTGGCTGCCACTGACCTGCCACCTGCATTAGTCCTCACACCTCAGCCCCCCCACGCCACCCAGCAGGTGCTTCCTCCGCCTCCTCCCCGTCTCTCCTCCCCGCTCTTTCTTTTTTCACGTCTGCTGGCTGAGGGCCCCTCCCTCCTCAGCTCCATCTGCTGCAAATCTGTCCCTGCCCAGTGTTAGCAGCATTCCCACTGCCTCTGCCACCTGTCAGGTGCCGTCTGCTCCATGGACCCTCTGAGGAGAGCCAAGAGCCCCCTCTAGAGGGTACGTCCACCCTCCTCTGGAGGTACATCCCGTCCAGCCCCTTTGCAATGGCTTCTATCACATTTATGAGGCAGAGGCATTTGATGGGTATGCAAGGCTCCACCTTACCATGATGGAGACATCACATTCTAGAAAGTTCTGCAGTGCGAGGGACTACTGAACTTTCCCCTGGCTCTCAATCCTCATAGGAGCCGATCCAGAGGGGAGCATGGAGCTGCTGTCCACCCCCCACAGCATTGAAATTAACAACATCACTTGTGATTCTTTCCGTATCTCCTGGGCCATGGAGGACAGTGACCTGGAGAGGGTCACCCATTACTTCATTGACCTCAATAAGAAGGAAAACAAGAACTCCAACAAGTTCAAGCACCGGGTGAGTAAAGGGTGTCTCGACACTTCTCCCCGACCTCCGTTCTAGAGAGAAGTATGTCAGAGAAATGGGAAGAGCCTCGTCAAAACCCAGAATCTTCTCATGGGGTCATCTTGCCAAAGTGATCTGGCTTTTCTGAACCTGGGTGTCTTCCCTGGTGAAAAGGAATGATCACACCACCCTTGTAGAGCTGTTGAAAGGGATTCCGTGAGTAATGTGTTGCGTGGTGTTTGGCCCAATGCCTAGCATAGCTCCAGCACTGTTATCCCCACCACGACTGGGACTTCAGACGACGGCAGAACACTGGGTAGGTTGGATGGGCTTAAGACATCACATGTTGGGATAATATTGTAAACGTCTTTGAGGCTGAGATGTCAAGGGGCAGCTAGCCTTGTGATTGGGTGGGAAACGTGGGCTCCTTTGACTGGGCATGTGATGCATTACTCAGGCCTGGTTATTCTTTGCTTTTTCCCTGCTCATTAGCCTATTTCCTTGGTGTGTTCTCTCCATGTGTCCTTTCCTTGGGTTAAAAGCCAACGTAGGAGCTGGTGGGAGGAAGCCTCCATCTTCTTCAGATGCAGAGGGAGGGGAGAGTTCAGTGGGAAGGAGCTGGCTCCCAGGGCAACAGCCTATGTGTGGGTTAGCGCTCCCCCCCCCCCCCCTTGAATCTGGCTCCCCTGATCTGGGTGTCTTTTGGCAGGCCAGTTGCCACGGTGATGTGAATGTTCAATACCACCCCCTTAGCCCTCCCCCCAAAGAATAAGGCATATTTTTCTCTTCTTCCCTGGCTTCTCGGCATTTGCCGTTGCCGTGGAGACGGCACTGCGGTGTGCAGAGCTCTCAGAGTCTCCCTCAAAAACGAAGGTGTTGCCACCTTCAACTTTGGGGGCCTCCTCCCAGGTGGCTTTCTCCAGTAGTTCCCAAGATACCGGGGCATGAGGGGACTTGAAGGAGGGGTGTGGTCTGGTGTCCCGCTGCACGTTGTTCAGGAAAATAGGGGCTGGGACATGGAGCTGTGGAGTCCCTGAGATTCTGACCCTCTTCAAGAGGAAGAGGGGCCCTCCGGGGAGTGGGAATTCTGGAATAATGCCAGGATCGGTTACGACGTCAAGATAGACGCTTTGTTTACTATCTGTATCCCGCTTCTCAGGATGTCCCCACCAAGCTGGTGGCCAAGGCAGTGCCTCTGCCCATGACAGTGAGAGGCCACTGGTTCCTGAGTCCCCGTACTGAGTACAGTGTGGCTGTGCAGACAGCCGTGAAGCAAAGCGATGGGGAGTACCTGGTGTCTGGCTGGAGCGAGACTGTGGAGTTCTGCACTGGGGGTGAGACCCTGCTCTTGTGGCACTGCCCTGCTTCCTTGGCACATCTGGTTTGGTTGGGGTGTGTATGGGAGGGTTGACCTTAGCTCAACGTATTCATAAACAGTGGCTGTACCCCAGATACTGTACTTAGACCAGAGGGGAGACCGTTGGACCAGATCCTCCCCTATTGTCATAGAGCCTGCCTTTTCTCTAATGAGAGACAGATGTAGACATTATATATTGGCAAGGGATGGAGTTACTTTTCTGGCTTGAACCAAGAATATGTAAATATAAATATATATAGTTTTAAGAGGATTTATTTTATTTTTATTTACATGTGTGTGTGTGCGTGCACGTGCCTACATGCATGAGGGTACTCACAGAAGCCGGAAAAGTGTGTCAGATTCCAGATTTTGCTGGACTTATATATATTAAAGCCCTGGCCAAAACAATTTTATTTATTTATTTATTTTTATTTTGGTGTATGAGTGTTTTGTATGTGATATTGTTTTGCTTGCTTGTATGTGGAGGGCATACAGTGCCCATGAAGGCCAGAAGAAGGTGTCAGATCCCCTGGAATTGGAGTTATGAATGATTGTTAGCCACCAGGTGGGTGTTAGGAACTGAAATCGGGTCTTCTGCAAGAACAGTCAGTACTTTCCACTGAGGTGCTGTCTCTCTAGTCCCAAGAATACATATTTTTAATTGTGGTAAAATCCACATAAAATCTGCCATATGATCCATTTCTAAGTATACAGTGTGTGAGTGTTAAGTGTGTGTTTATTTAAACTGTGCAACAAACCTACAGAACTTTTCTGTCTCACAAAGCCAGTACTCTATACCCATGAAACAGCCACTCCCTCCCCGATCAGTGACCACCTCCATAGGTTTTGACTGTGCTAGGTGGCTCATATGAATGAAACTATCAAGTATTTATCCTTTGGTGATGCTTATTTCTCTTACCAGAATATCACTGAGGTGCACAGATGTTGTAGCATATATCAGAATTTCTTTCCCACTTAAGATTAGACAGTATCCCATTGCATTGTATAGATCCCATTTTTATCAATTATCCATCAGTGATCATTTAGTGGGACAATAACATTTTGCTTGTCTTAATCTCCCCTTATTCTGGGAAAATGGTCCCTATCCTATGACCTTATAAAGTTTCTTAGGCAGAGCTGAGTGTGCAAATTCTAGCATGAATGAACACTACTTTGTATATTCTTGGTCATGATAGCCAAGGAACTATCCCATAATATTCTATCCCTTTGGTGTCCATGTGAGAACTGCTCCAGATTGCTCTTTGTCACAGGAAGGGGCAGAGAACATTCTCTGCCCTGGGGCCTCCAAGGCTGCTGGCTCCATCCTCTGCCAGAATCTGTGCCCCTAGTCTCCTTGAGCCGTCATAACCTTACTGAAAAGTCGATCTTGCTTCTTGCGGGAGAGGCATCTTGGTTGCCCCCCAGAACTGCATATGCAGTTGGTATTTAATTTGGAAGGGGAAGGTGAGGATGCTGTAGTCTAGTCCACCATCCCCTCACCAGACCAAGCGCACAGAGCTGCATCTACAGCAAGCAAAGGGCACTTTCTCTCATACATACCAAGGCTCCATCAATCCTAGCCACAGCTCTACCTAGGTCCCAAGACCCCAGTTCCAGATGAAAGCCCATGGCATCAGTTTTCCTGTCCTGATATCAGCTTTCTTTATTTTTCCCACATAAAGAAGCTCAAGGGTATAGTTAGTGCCCCCAACATCTGGTCTGCCTGAACATTCACCTGAAGTTCAGCCTCTGCCCTCTGAGTCCTCATGAGTCCCCATCTATAATTACAACCAGCCTCCACGCCAGGTTCCCCTTCTCCTACCCCTTCCTAGATGTGAAGGGCCTTCAGACAAAGGACCTTGTTATCTCCTCAAGTCCTTCTTTTTCTTTTTGGTCCTCTTGTCACATAAGGGTGACCTGGAACAATAGCTTTTGGGCCTCTCGCCTGATGACAGACAACCCTCTGCCCTGTTTGGACTCAGGGAGCCCTGACCCTCTAACAATGGGGACACGGGCCAGCTGGCCTGTGCTCATTTGAGTCCTGGCTGTTCTAGCAGCTCCCCTGCTGCTCCATAGGACAGAAGACAGGCTCATTTAGGGGAGTGCGGGAGGAAGAGGTTGTGATCCTATATCTGCCCCTCTGCTCATTTTACGCTGCCTGGACTCTTGCAGATTACGCCAAGGAGCACCTGGCCCAACTGCAGGAGAAGGCTGAGCAGATTGCTGGCCGCATGCTCCGCTTCTCTGTCTTCTACCGCAATCATCACAAAGAGTACTTCCAGCATGCTAGGTAAAGTGTGGCAGGCCTACCAGTCTTCTCCCCGCTCCATCCTTCCTCAGCTCATCCTCTGCCTTCCCTGGCTCTCTGAGGTCAGCCTTCTCTCCCACAGTGTTCCCCTGGCCTTACTTTATAAGGCTGGCTCAACAGTAACTGCCACTAAGACAAGTGTGATGGTGCATGTCTGTGATCCCAGTACTTAGGGTGCTGAGGCAGGAGGAGAGCAGCAAGTTGGGGACCAGCCTGGGCTACTTAGCAAGTGACTACTACTTTGGGGTTGGGCTTGGGGAAGATGAAGGATATTGAGGTGGGCTACCTAGCAGAGGACCCTGCTGACAAGGCAATGAGTGTGATCCCCATCTGGGACAGTTCCTTCACTGGGGTCTACCACACATCAGAGGTCAACTGTCTCTCCATTTCAAGGCCTCGAAGCAGAGGGGAGGTGGTAAGAGACTGCGTGGTGAAAGAGTCCTGAGCATAGTGTACTCAAGGAATCCCCAGCCTGCTGGCTTTCAAGCTAGGTGCTAAGGAGTCCAGAAGCTCCATGGAAGCATTCTGGGGAATCTTTTAGGGTACTGCTGAGAGGTAGGTAGTACAAGCTGGAGGGTGAGGCCTGGAAGTTCCTACATTATGATCCAACCAGAGCAGCCAACAATCCACTTGAATATTACTTTCTTTTGAGAAAAGAGAGGCGGTCCGCATTCCAAAAGTAGAAGCCAATGATCTGATCCAGTGCCTCAGCCTACTGGTGATGAGCCTGAGGTCCCAAGGATTGCCAAGTCACTTGTCTCCTTGGACAGCCAGGACCAGGCAAGGGTGAGACTAGACCAGGGCCTGTCTACCCTCCCCCATGCCTACTGACACTGCTCCAAGTCTGTGTCCTTCTAAGCTAGGTCAGGGCAAGCTGCCACGATTTCTGTCTTTATCATTACTGGCGGCTAGGGTAGGTGTTCCCTCCTTGCCCAGAGAAAGCTGTAAAGACCTCAGAAGTCTTGAGTTGTTTGTATTAAAGAAGTAACAGTCCCGTTTGGATTCCTTTTTCAGGGGAGACAAGGCACACTCATGTGTACCAGGCTCCTTACTAGGGGTCAAGACATGAAAACTAAGTCACAGGCCACCCATTTAAGAACCCAGAGTCTGGCCAGGGAGACAACATGGGAGGATTTAGTCTGTGGTGGTGGAGGCTATCGACTGATGGGGGACCTGGGAGCTGGGACGGCTCACTGTTCTCAACTACAGAGCCACGCTCTGGCTGAGGACTGAGCTAACCCGTGGCATTTTCCCTTCCTTTGGCATTCCTCCCTGGCGGACAGGACCCACTGCGGGAACATGCTGCAGCCCTACTTGAAGGACAACAGCGGCAGCCACGGCTCCCCCACCAGCGGCATGCTGCATGGTGTCTTCTTCAGCTGCAACACGGAGTTCAACACAGGCCAGCCCCCCCAGGACTCCCCTTACGGCCGCTGGCGCTTCCAGATCCCTGCCCAGCGCCTCTTCAACCCCAGCACCAACCTCTACTTTGCAGACTTCTACTGTATGTACACAGCTTACCACTATGCCATCCTGGTACTGGCGCCTAAAGGCTCCCTGGGGGACCGCTTCTGCCGTGACCGCCTGCCCCTCCTGGACATTGCCTGCAACAAGTTTCTGACCTGCAGCGTGGAGGGTGGGGAGCTGGTCTTCCGCCACGCTCAGGACCTCATCCTGGAGATCATCTACACTGAGCCGGTTGACCTCTCCCTGGGCACTCTGGGGGAGATCAGCGGGCACCAGCTCATGAGCCTGTCTACTGCTGATGCCAAGAAAGACCCCAGCTGCAAGACCTGCAATATCAGTGTGGGTCGCTAGGGACTCCTGGGGAGCTGGGGGGCTGGGGAGAGATGGCTGTAGGGTGAAGGTGGGTGGCTTAGGTTCGGGGAGCTGGCTTTCTCTCCCTGCCCCCTGCTCCCTCTACACTGTCCACCCTTCTCCCCCTTGATATTGGAGACTACAGATGGTGGTCCTCTTAGTTAATGTGGCCCACCGCAGGCCTAGTGGACTTGGGAGTGTTTCTCAGCAGGTGGCTTGCACTTCCAGAGAACTCTTCCTTTCCTCTGTTTCCTGTTCTGTTCTGTTGGCCTGGCGCAGGCCTGAAGCTCCCAGAGTCCTCCCTGCCTCCTGGTCCAAAGCCTGTGTGCAGCCCAGCTGCTTCTACGCAGATGCAGAAAGCTGTGGGGTACCTCTTCCTTAGCCCCGCCCACCCCACTCAGGGCCACCCGACAGCTCCCTCCCCACAGGGCTGGGCCTGGGGGCATCAACTCCAGGTCAGGACCCTTCCTCTATAGATAACCTCCTGCACTGCTGTCGCCCTGGCTGCTCCTTGCTCCCAGAGCCCTCCTCCCGCATGGGAACACTGTCCGTTCCTCTGTCACTGTTACTGGTCCACTTGAGATGCCCTCCAACTCTCTGGAAAAGGACCCTCTCTTCTCTTGGTTTTGAGGGCTCTGGGCTCTTGAGAGTTTCCTTTCTTCCATCTGAGGATGATACAGCCCTCAGCAAACCATCTCCCTTGCTCAGAGAGTGCTGGGGTCTGCAATAACAGCTGCTGGGGTTGAGGAGGGGGACAGAGACCCCTGAGACCCATTCCTCAGCTGGAAGCAGGCCACGTCATGTCTTGATGGGCCTGATACAGAACTGGAGAACGGAGGGTGATCCCCTGGCACCCTGCCTCGCCGTGCGCTTTGCTCGCTCACTCGCTAGCTCTGCCATGGAGCCATGACTGTTCTGTGCCATGTGTGAGCCAGACTGTGGGCTCTCCATCAGGCCACCTCTTGCTCTAAACACCAGCCCTGTCTGCTCTCTGGGTTGCTTTCCTGGGGAGTTCTTGATGAATTTCCCGCAGAACTCCCCGAGTTTTTGTCTTGTTTCTACTGTTTGGTCATGAGGGTAGATTCTCTGAGACAAGACAAGGAGGTGGAGAGATGAGAAAGAGGGAGGGAAAATCACAGTGATTTCCTCAAAGGTGACAGGGACAATGCACAAGCAGCTGGATTTCTGAGAAGAAGAACAGAGGAGCTAGCAGGCCCACAGGGCCACACTTCTGCGAGTGACAGGTGAATGGCTGGTTACCAGGGACAGTGCTGGAGTCAGCTGACTCATTGGGACAGGCCAGGAAGCCCGAGGTTCTGTGAGATGTGTGGAGGAGAGGACCTGGCCCCCGCTCTTCCTCAGCTGCTGACAGCATTGCATGGGAGTGGCCTGCCGCCTTGTCCTGGCCCTCTGTTCTCCCCGGGTGGGGCACACCCTCCTGTGCTGTGCTTGCAATGTGCATCAATAAACCACCGTGGCCCAAGGCCTCCGCCTGTCTCAGTCCATTTAGGATGCTATGATGAAATATCAGACTTACAAACAGCAGAATTTTTTCTTTCACAGCTCTGGGAACTGAGAATCTGAAAACCAAGTTACCTTCAGACTTCCTATCTGGGGAGGGGCCTGCTTTCTGGTGCCTTCTTGTTGTGCCCCCCAGCACACCACACACACATGTTCAAAGGGGTAAATAAGCTTCCCTATCCCCACCCACTTTTTTCAAGAAAAAGCGTTTCTGGCCCAGTCTGACCTCCAGCTCCCTGGAACTTCTACTCCTGTCGCTGCTAGGGTTGTAGGCGTGCATCGTCACACCTGGCTTATGTGATGCTGGAGAGCGAACCGAGACTTACACGTGCCAGGCAAGGACCTACTGAACTACATCCCTGCCTACCCCACCCCTGTCTCTTTTATAAAGGCACTAGTCCCATTCTTAAGGGTCCAGCTTTATGAAAGGCTACAGCTGCTAATATCACCGTGGATTTTGCTGGATGAACTTTGGGTTTGTGGCTTAAGCATGGAGACCACAGTAGTGCCTCTCTTTGAGTCTGAAGACTGAGGGTGGAGTGGCTGAATTGCACTGTCCCTAGAAAAGCTCACAGGGGGATGCCCTGGGACAGGCCACCTGAAGCTGCCCCAAGAATATATCTAAATTCTACCATGGGGTAACAGGGCTCAGAATACAGAACCACAGTCCCAGCTGTTGAAGAGACTTTGGAGATCATCAGGTCACACACTGTACTTCCCATACAGGGACACTGAAGTGTCTAGGAAGGATCTATGGCAGTTTAGAGGGCTCGACAAAGTGCCTGGGCCGCTGTTGGGGCCCTCCCCGCTGTCTCAGCTTTCCATGGCTCAGACCCACTGGATTTCCCTTTCCCGAGAGCCTTGTGTCCCCTTCTCCCCAGCAGAGCTCTTAGACTGCAGATCTGAGTCACCTCTGCGCCTATTATTACAGGCTTATTAAAAATGATCCTCAGCTGGAGTGGAAATGCTCCAGAACTGTCAGAGGCACCTTACCAACACTGCCTGAGTCAGGCCAAGCTTACATGTGTCATCAGACCACGAGGCATAGCCTCTTTGGGATAAGAAGGAAAGCTGAAGGGCAGTCGACCCCTTCTTCAGGAGCTCGTGCACAGGCATTGATTTGGCACATCCTCACACAGCAGCTCTGTTAGTCTACATGATGTCTTGGCCAGTATTATTCCTACTTCACAGACAAGAAACTGAGGTACAAAGAAGTTAAGAGGCTTGCCTATGTCTAGGCCAATTCAGAAATGGGAATCTTCCCTGTCAACTGTCCTTAGTGTATGTCAGTTTAGATGTGGCACTGTTAGATGCAAGCAGGGCCTGTCTCCCACCAGTGGCCCTTCCCACTTCTCTTCCAGCTAACTGACCACAGGCCTAATTTCAGAACGACGCTAGGGGGGGCTGTGGAGTCATGAATGCCATAGAAGCTTATTCTAAAGGACTGAGTAGCACTTGAGTCCAGGATTCAAGGATGGGTAGTAACTCCAGGGATGACCCTCTCCTGCCTCTGAGCAGTGTGGGTTGTCGGAATCTTTAGAGGGGTGGGCTTCGGTTTTTCTTTTGAGAGTTCCTGGGTTTCTTGGGAAGAGGGACTGGCTCTCAGAGTTCTCATACTAAGGGATGAAGGTGAAGAACAGACGCGAGGGGGCATGGAGGTTCCTCCAGAGCCTGCTTCTTTCTGTCCAGATGGCCACTCCCAGCACATGACCAGCCCTGGGCTATAGAAAGCACCGTCAGATGGAGTAGTGTCAGGGCACCTGCTGGAAACTGCCCTGGGGTTCTTTTTGACTTAAGGTCTAACTGACCCAGGAGAAGAAGACACACAAGCACTCCATCCACACATGTACACACATGACCTCTCTGGGCTGGGCTTGGAGGGAAACATACCAGGCCCAAGCTGAGGCTCTAGGTGGACTGTAGGTGAGAGACCTGAATTTATCTCCAGTGCTGACAGTAAGGGAAACTAAATGCTAGGCTCAGGGTTACAGGTGGGTGTTCACACTGTGTAGGCAGACACACACAGACACATAGACACACAGACACACAGACACACAGAACAAACGTGGCTGCATCCATTGCCCGCCAAAGCACACAACTCCCACATTTCCTCTGCACTGATGTGCGCCCTACTTGCCCCTTCCTCTTTCCTCCCTGGCCAGTATCTTTCCTTTTAATCCTTGCTAGGAAAGAGCCTTGCCTGCCAAGGAGCAGAGAGAGCAGGAGGCCAGCTCAGAGGAGTCTTCCAGTTTCCTCTATCTCCCGAATGTGTCTCTTCCCATTTAGGAAAAGAGGTGGCTGGGGTCCCAAGGAAAGGGACAAGGAGGGGCCATACTCTGAAATGGAGAGAGGCCTGATTTAGGAAGCCAAGCTGAGGTGATTGCCCATAAAAGTGTGGCTGCAGCATCTGGAGGAGATTGGAACCAGATGTCCTGGGAAGGGGGCAGGGAGTAAAGCAGGCAGGAACAGCAGCTCTGGTCAGAAGAAGGCTGGGTTGGAGGCGGGGGATCATGGTTCTCTGGGGAGAACATCTGGCTGCCCTCTTCTCCCCAATTCTCTAAGACAGGCACTACTATTTTTGCAAACTGGAGCAGTCAAACTTTTCATGGATTCCAGAATCCGCCTTGTGTGTAGAGACAGTCAAGTACAGGGTGGAACTTGGGAGGTACCCAGAAAGGCCACCAGCTGCCCAGAATATGTCCCTGCTGCCCCACAGGCCCCTCCTTGCTATGACTTTAAGCATCATTCTCTCTGGCAGAGGAGGTCTGCCCTGAGCTCTGAATGTCTAACAGAACCAGTATACCCAAAAGTTTACTTTCAGACCAGGAATTGCAGTCCAAGGTGAGGCGTTGTCTGGCAGAGAAAGCCTGATCATTAAGGGCCATTTGCTAGACACAGTGAAAGGCTCTCTTCAGAGGTCACTTCTTTCTTCACAATCATGTCAGGTGCTCCTATTGTTAGTACAATAGTTTGAAGAAATGGAGTCTCAGTTATCCAGGGCCACACAGACACCCAGTGAGGGTTGAAAATGCTTTGTTGGTGTTGAAGCTTGTGACCTTTCTGATTCTGAGAAGCAAGAGGGGAAGGGGAAGGAGAGGAACATGGAAGGCACGGGCAGACTTGGGTACCCAACTTGCCTGATTTTACAGTCAAGGCAATAATAGGAATGACTTCCATAGCCCGGCCTCTTAAAACACCCTGGTAGCTTTAAGCCTGGAAAATGGAGTTTTCTGACTTCCTCTGACAGCAACAGAAGAGGACCTGGGGTGGGAGACAGGTTTAGGGAACAGAGCAGGTTCATGTCACAGAGATAAGCCTGCCTGCCAGACTCATGCTGGCCTCTCCAACAAGGCTTTAGATGTGCTCCCAGACAGCACAGCGGACAGGTCTGTGCCTTGCCTTTCCCCACTGGACTCCAGGACTGGGGGTGAGGCAGAGCCTCATCCTGGCTTTTCCACAGTTCGGCACTCAGGTCCCGAGGACACCGCGGGCTGGAGATCCTGGAGGAACACGGGCCTCTCTCAGCCACAGCATCACCTGTACTGCACTGGAGTTGACCTAGTTTGGACTCCTGAGAAGTTAGAGGTGAGGGTGGTCTGGGCCTGGGGCGCACCGTGGTTTACCAAACCCTAAAATGTTTCCATATCCTACAGTTAGACTAGTTCCCACCACTCCAAGAAGGAAAGCCCTGCTCTACATTTTCCTCCTCCTCCTCCTTCTCCTCCTCTTCCTCCTCCCCTCCTCCCTGACCATATTACTTTGGTACACTCTGTCCTCAAACTTGCCCTCCTCTTCTTTTCTCTCCATCAAAGCCGTCCAATAACCATGCTGCTATTACCTGATTGCAAGCATTTGGGGATGGATGTCTAGCCCTTCAGACAGGCCTGTCTCCCCGAATTCTTGGCTGGCAGTGACAGAGGACCTTGAAAAAGCCACAAGAACCTGCTCTATGGTCCTCACAATCTGTATCCACTCTATAGGCTTGTTTGGAAGCTCATGCTATGGCTCTGGCTCTATATAAAAACATCCTACAAGCCTTGGTTTGGACTTGAGTGTCTATGATGTTCTGTGCCTTTTGCTATTGGCACAGTTTCCCTATTGGTCTCTTTCTGAACCTGAGATGCTATAGTTGCCTCTGATGGGCACAGGGAAGGCCAGGAAACTTATCCTGGGGTCTTTGGAGTAATATAAGTCTACATGGGTGATAGAATGCTTGGGGGTGGGGTGGGGACTGTGTGGGCAAATCTTCATCTGTCTCTAGATGTGCTGTTAGTGCTTATGAGACATTCCCTGGAGTATAAGAACAGGTACATCTCAATAGCTGGGAACCTCTCCCTCTAGACAGGGTTATAATCTTCACTCCTTTGGGCATATGTCCTGTGGGCTGGGACTGTGTTCCTTTAAACTGTATAAGAATCTGAAAGACTGGTACGGAGAGCTGTGGCCACTGACTACAGATCCTACTGTGGAGGAGCCAATACCAAGTTGGTAAGTGGTCAGAGAGTCTGGGAGAGATGTCAAGTAGTCCCCACCATTCTAGAGTCCTTGCAATTCTGACCACAGCTCTACAGGCTGTGTTGAGCATCCCTACCAGGAAAAAGTTGAGGATAGGCAATAGGACCTCTGGGCATCTCCTGCACCTATGCAGGGATCCAGTGTCTCAGTCGTAGTCAAGCCCAGAGGAGAATTCTGCAGCCTGACAGGGGAGCAGCTGGCATTCTGGAAAATCCTGGATACACTGTCTGTTTTCCATCACTGCTTTCTGGGTAAAAGGCTTATACAGGGTCTCCGTGCCGTGCTGCTCCCTCGGGGTTGACGCAGGCA
This sequence comes from Eospalax fontanierii, assembly GCA_035773235.1. Classification (NCBI taxonomy): domain Eukaryota; kingdom Metazoa; phylum Chordata; class Mammalia; order Rodentia; family Spalacidae; genus Eospalax; species Eospalax fontanierii. Next base: position 50,515,477 of record CM069542.1, on the reverse strand, counting down.
GCCTCTGTCACAGTGCCTGCTTCGGCAATACGGAATTGCTTGGGACTGATAGAATCCTAGCCTACCGAAGGCTCTTAGGATGGCCTGCCTCAGGATGCCACTAGCTTGCTGCAGCTCTGGGTGTGGCCAGCTTAGGCAGAAGAGCTTTGCCCTGCTTTCTTTCTCTGTGAGATGCAGACAGAGACCAGAGGGAAGGCCTCCTCAGAAAGAAGGGGACAGGGCTCTCTTCTGACCTCTAGGAGGCTTGGGTCTGGGCTTCACTGCCGGCTGGGGAAGAAGGCAGCAGAATGGAGGAGGAGGCTGGAAAAGACATAGCCTTGGGTCCACGGGGCGGCGGGGGGGATGTTTACTCAGTGGCTGCTTAGCCATCCTAGCTTTCATCTCCAAGAAGAACAGAGGGTCCGATGTGCTGGCACCCAGTGTCTGCGGGTCAGGACTGGGCCTAGCTTAGTGATACGGGTCTTCTGGCTCCCAGTGGGTTCGCCAGCTAGACACTCACAGCCCCCTCCCCGCTGAGACCAAGAGACAGAAGAGCCAGATGGACAAACATACCCCAACCTCTTTTGTGCGTCCCCTCCCTCCCCCAGACATCCTCTTTATAGAATGTTCTATTCCTCCTGTCGTGTGTAGGAGGGCTACATGCAGTGTGTGTGTGTGTGTATGTGTGTGTGTCTGCTCAAGTGTGAAATCACACCCTTAGGGACTCTGGAATCTGGGGAGGAAAGGGCAGCCAGGGAAACCAGGTGTCTTGGCTCCACAGTGGTCTCAGACACTCAGCAAGCCTGGACATCTGGAAGAAGCCACCCTGCCCCCACAGCCCAGACTGCATCTGGCACAGGATATCGGCTGTAACACTTTCAATTTATTGGCTGGGGTGCCCTGGTGTGGCTGACCAGCCAGTGGGCCTAAGAGAAGCCCTGTCTGAGCTCTCTACCCGCTCCTCTCTATCTCCCCACTATGGCTCCTGGGTTTTTGCGCAGACACGTGTGCCCCCAGGAACCAAGGAAGTGGGGGTCAAAACACAACCAGATCAAGGCTGGAGAAAGGGCAGGAAACGTACATTACAGGGAAGATTGGGGCCACTGCTATACACAGTACAGTGTGTGGAGATGCAGGAAGGCGGCAATGTCCTGCACACAGGCAGGGCCCCTAAGGAGGAATGGTCACTTCAAGTGTCTTGGTGAAAGCTCTGGCGCCCTGGCCCTGGCCCCTCACTCTGATGGGGAGACCATGGGGAAGTGGCTTATAAAGAGTCCAATTCCTCTGCCTCCGGATGATGCCTGTCCCATTGGCCCTGCAGGTCCTGGTGCCTGGGGGTGAGGGACAGTGTGTCACCTTCTGCCTGTCACCCCCATTGTCCAGTCTGGATGACCAAGGGAAGCAGGACTCCTGTTCCTGCCACTATGCGGGGGCAGTGGTCACTTCCTGCTGTGGAGTGTGTCCTGAAACTTGGTGCTTGTGTACCGCAGGTGGAAGCCTTTCTTGGTGATGGTGTCATCAGAGTGAAACTTCACCAGAACAGAATCTCCAGCTGAGTACACTTCCTCAGGAGGCTGCCAGAGAGAGGGGTGGTATGAGGAGAAGAGAAGGGGCAAGGGGCTCCTCTCCTCCCTCCATGAGTTCTACATGTCACCAGATCACCTTAAAGTAGGACAGTGTGTGCCTGTAATCGCAGCACCCAAGAGGTAGAAGCAGAAGGATCTCAAGTTTGAGAGAGGTCTGGGCTATATAGTGAACCTGAAGTAAGCTTGGGCTACATTAAGAAAAAAAGGCTGGAGAAATGGCTCAGCAATTAAGAGTACTTCCTGTTCTTCCAAAGGACCCAATCTCTCTTCCTGGCATCTACGCTGGCATTTTGCCTGTTAACTCCAGCCCCAGGGAATCTGGTGCCCTCCTCTGGCCTCACAGGGCACTGCATGCACATGTACAAACCCACACACCAACACACACATATACACATAATTAAAAATAAAATAAAAGGGGTTGAAGAGACAACTCAGCTGTTAAGAGCACTTACTTCCCTTGAAGAAAACCCAGGTTCAGTTCAAGTAGGCTAGGCAGGTTAGCTAGTGAACCCCAGAAACCTGCCTGTGCTGAGATTACAAGTGCATGTCACCATGCCTGGCTTTTTTATTGTTAACATTGGTTCTGGAGCTCAGACTCAGGTCCTTGTTATGACAAGACAAGTACTTTACTGCATCCATCCCCCCAGACCAGAATTTCATCCAGTTCTGCTGCTAACTAGTTAGTTAGTACTAGCCACTTCTCCTGGCCTCCCGTCACTCAAATGCATACAGGAGTGAAAGCTCTTGGCTCTCCAGTTCTAGAAGGGGGACTGGGAAGATGGAGGCGGAAGGAAGTTGTGGCAGGCACCTTTTTTGATACTTCGGGGGACACCTAGGGAAGATGGAGCAGTACTTCTTTGCCTGCTGGGCTAGGCAGAAGTTTCAGGGAGGGTGTTCGCAGACCTGGGCTCTCTTGTCCCCCACCTACTGCTTAATTCTGGCTCTGGCCCCAATCCTTGCTCTGACTCCGGGCCCTGGGAGCTGTATTGGGCCAGGGCTTAGGGGCTGAGGACAGATGATGTGCTTCTTAGTGGTTTTATGTCACAGAAGGAATAAACACCTCAGTGCCTTGAGGGCATTTCCCATGACTGTGTCCAGAAGTCCTGCCTGGGTTCCTTCCCCACATTCCATCCCTTGACTCCAGCTGGGGAAGTCCCTGGAAGAGGCCCCTAGAAAAACTTCATCTGGCATGTGTGGCTCAAAGGAAGGGGCAATTGTAGGGAGTGGCTAGTTTGGCAACCAAGGGGGTACCAGAGAAGCTGGGCAGGCCAGGGGTTGTGCACGGCCTCCCACAGCCTAGCCCCTGCTCCTCATACAAGGCTGGAGTTCTGCCTCTGGACCCTGGCAACTGAGACTGCTCCTGGGAAGCATATAGACAGAATTCCGGCTTCTGATTTGTGATCTTGTATTGGGCAAGGCAAACAGCAAGGACCTTTTCCTGGGGCAACATAAGAGAAACCAGAGAGGCAGGAGCCAGAGACTGTATCAGAGTGCACATGTGAGTGTGAATGTGTGTGAGAAAGCCTGTGAGAGAGAGAGAGGTGGGGAAGAATGATGGGCTGGGCTTGGCCTTGGTTACTAGTTGGCCAAGGTGACTGTGCCCACAGCTTCTGCAAGTGCTGTTTTGGACAGCAGCAACAATAGCTTGGGGCACACTGGCTCTCACCAGGGAAGAGACAGGCAGAGGGAAAGATGATGGTGTTTATGGTTCAGCTGCATCTTGTGAGAGCAATAGCTCAAGTCCCCTGTCCCTGGCTCTGGCCCTAACCTCTGGCCCACCCCCAGTTCAGGCCCTGGCGACAGGAGCCAAGGGCTGAGTGGTTCAGGGAGAATTCTGTCATCTCCCCATTCTCAGACACACACAATCCTGCAGGCCAAACCAAACTGGAGTAGGCCTAGGTCAGGGTGGGGCACAGGCTAGATACTGTGGAAACCTCTACATTGTCTGGAAGAGATCCCAGTTTCCTAGGTAGGGATGGCCCAGGGTATGGTGGCCTCTCTGAGTGTCCCCAGGCTGAGCATTCTAGCTTCTGCAGAGAGCTAGGCATGGATTGTCACTCAGTCTAGCACCCTAGGCACAGGTTGTATTATCCTGGGTCTTGGATTATGGTAAGGGGGTTCAAGAGCAGTGTAAGGTATGGGGCCAGGAGGGTGCTTACCCCAGATCCACAGTAGCGCCCCAGTCTGGGGGCTGTGCTGTCGTAGCCGTCAAAGAGCTCCATGTAGTCATAGCCACAGTCTGTCTCTTCCTCCACCTCAAAGGTCTGGAACACCAGCTCCACACCATAGCCCTCTTCGGCCACAATGACCCACTCACAGTCCACTCCTCCGGGGTAGTTGTTGTCACCAAACTGGGCATGGGAATAAAGGTCTTTGGTCTTCACATCTGCTCGCACTTGGCCCCCACACTCTATAGGGGATGACAAGATCATCCATGAGTATCACCACAGGAACAGCAATACATAGCACCACCTAGATCCACAGATGAATTCTGGGTTTAGAAGCTGTGTGATGGGTGGGTCCTGGCCTAGGACTCAACCTCAAGAAAGTGCTGTGCTATACCACCTCTGAACGGAGGCCTAAGAAGAGGCCAGGGGACACGCTGGGGTGAGGCACCCCGAGGAAGAGATCACACAGGGTAATGGAGTTGGGAAAGGCATGCTTTATCTGAAAAGGAATTGCTCCTGTGCTCCAGCTGAGGGCTGCTGTGGAAGAACACAGCCTCTCATTATCAGAGCTTCCACTTTCAAGAGAGAAGCTGTGCATCTAGGCTTTATGTGCAAACTGATTTTTAAGTTTTGGGTCAAATTTAATAAACAAAACATAACACAACACAACACTCTGGGTCAAATGCTGAGGTCCGCAAGCAGATAGAGTTCTGGCTTCTGATTTGTGATCTTGTATTGGGCAAGGCAAACGGCATGCAGGGCATGGTCATCGTGACCGCTCGCCTCTGGATATCCTCCTGAACACTGTGTTCCGGGGCTCTGAAGGGGTGAGAAGGGAGCCAAGCAAGGCCTTGGTCAGGAGGGAGGTAAAAGGTAGGAGGGCAGGCTGTGGGCTCATCAGTTCTGGAGACACCCCAGTAAGTGGCTCAGGATCAAGTGGCTATGGAGTTTACAACTGGCATCCTTGCCCTGCACACTGGCCTCCAGAACTGTGCTCTAACCTCTCTCTGCAGTCACATGGTTCCTGTGTGTAAACCCTCCCTGCTTCTCCTAGACCTGGAGACTTGCTATCACCAGTGTATAGGGGGAGCTGTGCTAGAGTTCCAGTCCCCTGGCTCCACCCTCAGTGACTCCATCAGCTCTCCCCAGTCAGCCTCCTTTCTTTTTGCCCACATCACCTTTTGTGTCTTGCTGTAATTATGCATGCCTGGCTTATCTCTCTCCTGGACAGGGAGTTCCCAGGGGTGGGTGGGGTAAGACCTTCTGTCTGATTCATTACCATGTGCACCCTGGTCTCTGGGGACAGGCAGAGCTCAGTAGTAGTCAAAACAAACAAACAAACAAACAAAAAACAAACAAACAAAAACAAAAAACCAACAACACAACAAAAAAAACGAAAGCAGAGCGAGCTCCTTGTGAACTGGGATCTTTAGCGGCTAGGCTCATTTTCTGATCCAAAGTTCGAATGCTGCTTCATACATGTTACATGCTAATAACTGTGGAATGAAATGAATAAGTACATTATAGGCGATAGAGGGAGGGGGGCAAAGTTGATGCATCACCAAGTATGCAACAGTGTGGACAATCGGGGATGTATTTCCCATTTCTGGGTTCCCTGACCACCCCTCACCTGGTCACTGTCACTATGGCCTGCTTTTTGACTTTTGTAATCCTTATGATGTCTCCTTCCCGACCCCTCGGTGGTCACACCAATGACCTAATCCTCAGAACACACTATTGGTCTGGGGGCCACTCGGCTCTGTTCTTACAGCCTTCAATAGATGGAGACTTACAAAGTTCCACAACTAGACAGACACAGAGGATAAACGACCGTGAGGTACCCAGCCCTAAGTGACACATCTACGATGCACTCTCCACCCCTCAAGGTTCAGGGACCATCGCAGAAGAGGAGGTAGAAAGAGTGTAGGGGCCAAAGGGACAGGACACCAGCTGCACCTGTGAAATGAAATCTCCGCAGTGTGGGAGTCTAACAAGATCTGCATAAGGACAAAGCCAGTGGACACGCCAGTGTGGATGGGGGAAATTTCACAAGACCCCACTTCAAATGCCCTTTATAAATTCAAGGCTGGGTTTGGAGACAGGATCAGCAATGCATTTTAAGCAAATGGCAATGCTCAGGCAGCATCTGGCCTGAGGCCAGCCTTACCTGTGGAATGGGATGCCTGAAAGCCTTTCCTCTGCACAGAGTTGTCAGAGTAGAAGCGAAGGAACATGCGGTTGCCTGTAGCCAGGACAGGCTCTGGTTTTTTGCTGCCACAGAATCGGCCAAGGACTGGTGCCTTGGTATCACGCCCATCGAACACCTCCAGGTGGTCATAAGCACACTCCGGCTGAGACTCAATGTCCATCTCCATGAAAGTCTGCAGAACATGAGAGAGAAAAGATTAAAGGCATGGCTGAGGGTGGCCAGGACAAGGGTCCCCAAATCTCTATCTCCAGACCCCAGCTCATACACAAACATGGTAGCAACCATAGTGGGAATGATGGTGAGCAAGGGCTCAGGGCAGTGGCAGACACACCCCCTAACAAGGAAAAAGGGCTACTGACCAGGAAGACTTTTCCTCACTTGGATGGCTGGGCCCAGGGATAGCCTCGTCTACAGCCAGCACCTCTAATTCACACAGATCACGGCAGCTGGCAGACACAAGTGGCCACAGCATGGCAGAATAGGACACCCATACAGGTGGTCAAGCGGTGTCTTACCAGCTTGACCCGATGCCCAGGGGTGCTGGAGATAGCCCACGTGCATTCCTTTTTGCTGGGGTACTTGTCAGGCCAGTTGGGGCTGGTGATGGTGCCGCTGGTAGATGTCACCTTGTGATCACAGCCGGCTGTGGGATGTGAGAGATGGGAAAAGAGGATCAGCAGGGACCTCACATGCCCTGTGAAGAAGGCTCTTCCTCCTGTCCTTTCCTTGACTTCTGCCTCCTGTCTTCCACTTACAAAATGGACCGAAGACAAGCATCACTTCTTCTTCATTCAGGTACTCATCTGGCGGAGAATCTAATAGCCTGGTTCCTACAGCAGCCCTAGGTGAGGCCCAGTGGCACTTACTGTTCTGAGTAAGTTAGTCCTCTACCCTTTTGTGACTGGCCACACTGCCTCTGCCTGGGAGCTCTCACACCAACATATCCCCCTGTTGCCCTCTCTCCCTACTCTACAGCCCAGGAAACTTCGTGTGTTACGCGTGAGGCTGCATCGTCCACTGGGCCCCAGCAGCCTCCGCACTCATGGGACACTTTGGCACCTGATTCAGTCATCCCCGCTCCTACTCCTGCTGCCATCACAGGTGTCGGCAGTGAACAGCTGGCCGGCTCGTCATGGTCTCTCGAACCTCTGGCTTTCTCAGCTCTGCTGGCTCTTACCTCATGCTTCACCTTGGGTTTCACCCTCTTGGTGGCTATGATCTTTTTTCTTTTTTTCTTTTTTTTTTGAGTGTGCACAGTCTTGCTCTGTTTATAGATGTCTTTCAGTATCCACGGGGGATATGATCTAGGACCCCTCACAGCTACCCAAATCCACAATGCTCAAGTCTCCCATATAAAATAGTGCAGTATTTGCATGGAACCACACACATCCTCCTGTGCTCTTTCCTTTCCTTTCTCCCCTCCCCCCTTTCTCCTTTCTTCCTCTTCCTTGATTTATTTTTATTTTATGTGTATGAGTGGTTTTGCCTACATGTATGTAAATGTACCATATATGTACAATGCCCATAGAGGCCAGAAGAGGGCATTGGAACTGGAGTTAGAGACAGTTGTTAGCTGCCATGTGGATGCTGGGGACCAAACCGAGGTCCTCTGCAAGAGCAGCCAGTGCTCTTAGCCACAGAGCCACCTCTTCAGTCCTTTCTTTTTTTCTTTCTTTCAAGACTCATGTAGCCCAGGCTGGCCTCAAGCCTGTCACGTAACTGAGGATAACCTTGAATTTCTGATCTTCCTACCTCTACCTCCTAAACTGTGGGATTATAGGCATGAGCCAACAGGCCCAGTTTATATGGTGCTGGTGACTGAACCCACAGCTTTGTGTGTGATAGGCAAGTATTCTGTCAACTGAGCTACATCATCAGCCCCTCCTGTCTACTCTTAATCACTTGTTGGGTCCTTATATCAGCCCCAACACAATGTAAATGTTTTACCAACAGCTGATATATTGCTTTTTAAATTTTTATTTATTTTTTAGGGCTGGGCATGGTGGCACATGCCTTTAGTCTCAGCACTTGGGAGGTAGAAGCAGGCAGATTTCTGTGAGTTCAAGACAGGCCTTGTCTACCTAATGAGTTCCAGGTCAGCTGGGGCTATAGGGAGACCCTGTCTCAAAAGGACCATGTCCAACTCTCCTTTGCTTTTTATCTTAGAACCCCATCCTGCTGGGCTGTAATTCCAGGTGCTTGGGAGGCTGAAGCAGTAAGATCACAAGTTCAAGATTAGCCTTGACTACAGAGTAAGTTCAAGGCCAGATAGGCAACTTAGTGCGAGATCTCAAAATAAAACATAAAAAGAGGGCTGGGGTGCAGCTCAGTGGCAGAGCACTTGCCTGGGGGTGTGCGGCTCAGTGGCAGAGCACTTGCCTGGCATGTGCAAGGCCCTAAGGTCAATCTCCAATATCACAAAAACAAAATTAAATAAATAAAAAATGGGCTAGGGAGATGGCTCAGTTAGTAGTGTTTGCTGTGCAAAAATGACACAAAAGTCAGGTGTTGTAGCACAAACCTATAATTCCAGTGCTGGCGAAGAAGAGACAGGAGGATCCCTGGAGCTTCCAGCCAGCTTGTCTAGCCAAATCACTGAGCTCCAGGCTAGGTGAAAGACACTATCTCAAAAAGAGTGTTGGAGAGTGACTGAGGAAGACACATGACATCAACCTGTTTTCCACTTGCAGAAGCACACCCATGCATGCACACCCACACACACTTGAACACAGACACTAAATAAATAGAAAGAAATCCCATTTGGGGTGTCCTATTGTCCAGGGCCCCAGACCATTATATACATATTGCATTTATCTTTTACCACCTCAGCAACTGTTCTAAACATTCAGCTTCCTCCTCGTCTCAACCATGTTCCCTCCCAGCAGCAAATGGTCAGCTCTCCTCCACCTCCTGAAGAAACAAGGCCCTCAGATGAGACCCTCCCTGCCTCCCCTTCCCCCCCATCCTGGGGCCTCTGAGGAGGTGCCTCACCTCCCTAAGAGAATGGACTTTTGGAAGCTGGAGCTCACTGCTGCCAATAGCCCAGGAACTCTTGCATCACAGAGGACCCATGGCCACTGTCTCCCAGTTCTGCAGCCCATGAACTCAGCACATTCTGAAGTTACTCTCCCATATCCCTCTAAGTTGCTAGCCTCAGCCCTACCTCTTGCCTATTCTTCCTAGCTGACCTCAAAAATTGGCTACTACACATTCTCACTACCTATATATGTCTCCAATGTCTCCAGCAATCTGACTTCCACTCAAAGATGGCCTCCCAGACATACATGTAAAAGCTGATGATCATTGCTGTGAGGTCAAGGCTAGCTTGGCCTATCGTGTAAGCCCCTGTCTCAAAACAAAACAAAACAAAACAAAAGCCAATGATCACCGTTCATGATCAGACATTGGCAGGACCCTCAAGGGCAAGCATTATGATTTAGATCTAAAATGTCCCCTAAGCATTCATGAGATGAAGGCTTTGGACCCTGATACAACATGGATTTGGGGATGTCACTGGACCACGAGGGCTCTGATCTCATCAATGGATTAAACCACTGATGGGCGCATAATTGAATGGACTATTGGGAGAGGGTGGAGACTTGAGGAGGTGGAGGAGATACATTACACGGGTGTGCCCTTAAGGGTGTATCTCGTCCCTAGCCATGGCTTCTCCACCTCCTCCCTTTCCCAGTCACAAGCCAGGCAGCTTTGCTTGTTGCTCCATCATGCACCATCTGCCATGATTTGGTTCTTATCTCAAGTCCAAAGTGATGGAACTAAGTAACTATGAATCAAACCCTCTGAAATTGTGAGTCAGAAAAAATCTTTCCTCCTTTAAATTGTTTTCTTCAGATATCTGAGGATGATGCAAAGTTGACTAACACAGGAAACAGGCAGTCAGTTATGAAGCTAGTGAGACAGCAGACACAGGCCACACCCCAGGACTGGAAACTCACACTCACCGAACTCCTAGTCCCGGGTACAGACGGCTGAGCACCTGCCTCTCTGCTGTTGAGCTGTGGGCTGTCCCCTTCACTCATCTGCAGCTTCTAAGATCACTCTCCCCAACTTCACACTGGTCTCCCCACTCTGCAGCTCAGGCACCCCATGCCTCTCCTCAGCTTGGCATAGTCTCTGTGTGCCTTCTCTTATAGAACAGTGCATTGCATTAGCTTCTCCACGGGGGCCAGGCATGTGATCTGATCTGCCATCATCCTAACTCTGAGTGAGGGACCAGGAGTGCTTGCGAGAGAATCAGAAGATAAACAGATGAGGATCTGGAGAGATGGCACAGCAGTTAAGAGCACTGGCTGCTCTTACAGAGGACTCTGGTTTAGTTCCCAGCACTCATATGGCAGCTAACAACCATCTGTAACTCCAGTTCCAGGGGATCTAATGCCCTCTTCTGGCCGCAACTTGCCCTGCACACATGTGTCACACACATACATGCAGGTAAAACCACCCATATACATAAATAAATAAATAAACAAACAAATAATTTTTAAAAATATGAGCAGGTCACCTTTCCAAGAAAGCCTGGTCTGGCTTCTTTACCCAAATCTTTCCATCTACACTATAGAAACAGAATGCATTCTAGACAACCTCAGAACAAGACTTCTGCTAGCTAAAAGGAGTAGGTGCTAATGAGGCAGATGCTCCAGACCTGGGTATCCTGACTGGTTGTGGTAGCTCTCAGTGCCCTATAGGTTCACTGTTGGGTGCTTCAGTTCTCTTTACTCTGCTCAGAAACTTATTTATTTATACTTGGGTTGTCCACTTGATAGTGAAGAGTCATTTACTAGGAACTGTGTTCAGTGCTCAGAGTAATGGCAATAAAGCTTAGCACTCTGAAGAACAGGATTTTGTTTATCAGGTTACAGATAAAGAAATAAGCTCAGAGAGGTTAAATGACTCACCCTAAGTCGCACAAATATTCAGAGATACAGGCAGGCCTGTTAAGACTGCTGGGATTGTGAGTACTCAAGCAGGGATGGGGCATGATGAGTCGAGGTAGTGTTGTATCATTTTCAAAGAGGCACTAGATGCTGTGAGTAATGGAACAAGATCTGTCTTTATCCAAAATGCTTGGAACCAAAAGTGTTTCTGATATTGGAATGTAGGTAACTGTGTATAAAGAGTTATCTTAAGGATGGAACCCAAGAGTAAACTAAATTCATTCATGTTTCATATATACCCTACACACATAGCCTGAAGTTACTTCTGTTCTTGTTTTTTTTTTTGTTTTTTAAACATGTCTCCTTAGTCCCAGCCCACCTAGAAGTCACTATGTGAACCAGACTGGCCTTGACCTCACAGAGCTCCACCTGCTTCTGCCTCTCAAAAACTAGGATTAAAGGCACACACTACCATACCCGACATAAAGGTAGATTTTTTAAAAAATTATTATTATTAGTTGTGTGTGATGTAATATGGATTACATGCATGCTACGGCACATGTATGGAGGTCAGAGGACAATTTTATGGAGTAGTTCTCTATTTCTACCTTCATGTGGGTTTTGGAGATCCAACTCAGGTTGTTAGGCTTGCATAGTAGGTGCCATTACCTAGTGAGCCATCTCACCAGCCCCTGAAAATATTTTTACGTAATATTTTAGTGTGCCTCTGATTTGCCTGCAGCCCATCCCGTGAGGTCAGGAGCAGAGTCTTCCGTCTGTGGTGTCATGTTCAAAAAGTTTCAGATTTTAGAACATCTGAGGTTTGAACTTTCAGAATAGGGCTGCTTAACATGTGTCTGCAGGGCTCCAATGTCAGGAAAGCAGAAGCTGCTCTGGGTGAGAAGCGTGACCACTCCTGGTCATGTACACAACAGTGGTTGCTCAGAGCACTTCATGGCTTCTTAGCACCCTTCTAATGTAGGTATGAACAGGATCATTTTATGTACAAAGCATCCAGGCAGGGAACGAGTAAGCATTCACTTGAGGATACACATCCACATCTAGTCAAGTAACAGATCCACGTAACCTTGTTCCAAAGTCTGTGCTCCTGACCATTATTCTACCTCCTCTGTGTGCCAGAAGGGAAGAGCTGTAAGAGAAAGACTTGGAGCCAGATTCTAAGAGCCCAGGAATGGACTTCCAGCAGCTAGGAGCTTCTCCCCTGATGTGGATGGGGAACCGTACCAGTGTGTGATCTGGGTACCACAAGGAGGCAGGGCCACCCATGCACTGGCTGGAGGCAAAATGCACTGACTGCAGGCCATCCTGGCTCCATGAAAATGGAAGCCAGTGAGAATGGCGCTGCCAGCCTTCCATTCCCCAAGATGACCCTGCCCAGTGCCCAGCAAGCTCTGGTCGTCCTCTCCAATACCGTCAGCCTCTGTGCAGGCCTTACCTTCCTTGCAGTCATGTTTGTTGTCGTGGAGGACGAAACCGCTGCGACACTGGCACTCATAGCTGCCAAACGTGTTCACGCAGTCTTGCTGGCAGCCACCATTGTCTTTGGAGCACTCATCCTTGTCTGCAGGGGAGCAAACGAGAGTGGTAGGTCTGTGTGGGCTGAGGTCTGGTCACTCCAAGGGAAGCAGGAGGCCTGGCTGGGCTTCCTCCCGCCGGGAGGGAGTGCGCAGGAGTCGGTAACAGCCAGTAGAGCTGGGTGGGGAGTGGGAGGTCAAGGCGGTGGTGGGATTCGGACGCTGCATCAGCGGAGCCAGCTCAGTGGGGCCCCGCTGTGGGCAGAGAAGGTAGAAGTGGGCAGAAGTGGGTGGTGGGAGGGCTGGGGTCTGGGCTGAGCTGACCAGAATGGGGACCTCTACCATTACCTGCTTACTGGACAGACGGACAAGTGGAAAAACAGACACACGGACAAGCAGACTGCGAGAGAAAGGAGCAGGACACAGAGGTCCCTCTTTTACTTCACGACAGGAAATGTCACAGACACCATCAAAATGGGAGGGGCGGGGAAGGGTCCCCTGTCGGGTGAGGGGGACAGGGGAGCGGAGAGCACCAGTTCTGTCCAGCCAGAGGAGACGGCTGGAATGGCAGAGTGAAGGCAGGGGGTGGGTGGGCTCCGAAGCCCCCAGCCCACTCCATCCGAGGTGAGCTTCCTGAGTAATGAAGGGTCTGGGAGGCCTGGTGGGCCTCACTGGGGGGTCCGGTTTCTTTTCTGCACTCGGAATTTGAGCTGGTGGGGGCGTCCCCGAGGGGGCTGCAGAGCTGGCCTCTTTTCTGAAACGAGAGAGAGAGAAGGAGAAAGGGGACCAAGGGGTGGGGGTGGAAGGCAGGGACCAGGGAGGGAGAGCAGTGAGAACTAGACCCAGGGCCTTAAGACAGGTGGGCAGGGCAGGATGGGGCAGGAAGGAGGGCAGCTGGACCCACATGCAGGACAGCCATGTCACTAGGGCTGGGTTAGCAGGTGGGAGGAGGCACAGCAACAGGGGACAAGACCGAGCCTGTGGCAGGGAGAAGGGCTGGAGGGATGACACGCTCTGAGGTGTACATGTAGGAGAAGAAAAACTGATAGTGACTGATGAAAGGAAGCCATGTATGGAGAGGGCTATGTGAGAGCCGCATACAGACTGGGTAAGACACAGACAAGCTCACACGAGCACACCCACAGACACAGGCACCGCAACACAGCCCTGTGCATGGAGGAACTGCTTCAAAAACATGGAAACACAGATAAACATGTACATGTGTCTTGCCTCACAAACAGGCTCCTACAGTATACCATGCAGACGCAGACACAGACAACCATGCACGTATCACCTATCCAGCCATCTGTGTGTGGGTGCACACATAACACCCACACGACTTCCTACTGTATGTGTGTGTGGAAGCATATGCAGATAGAAGCACACAGTCGGACATGGACATATACAGGGAGACAGACATGCCTGCATATGTGAGGACCTGAGGACCCAGATGTGGAAGCAGACACACATCCATGCAGAGGTGCCTATATCCATCAGCAGCCCACTCATACGTGGCACTGTGCAGGTGCTGGCAGGCCTCCTCACACATATACATGCCCAAACATACACACACACACATGTACCTTTGTGTACTTGCAAAGATGCATAGTCACAGGCCTGAGTGTGCCACACCTGTGTTTTAAGTTGGTGATCATTTTGGGAGTGGTGTGCCTGACATGGAAGCAGGCACTCGGGAAGTGTGTGGATTCCAGTGAACAGCCAGAATTCCAGAGAAGAACCATGAAGTGGAAAGATGGCCCCTGGCATTCCATAGGATAGACCAGTCTGTGATAAGGTAACCCTGTTCCTGGTCTCCCTCGGGAGAAGAGCCTAAAGGCTGGAGCACTGGCTCCCAGAAGGCCCTGTTCAGGTGGGCCAGACCCATCACAGCCCGTGGGAGCACAGGGCTAAGAGGTGAAGTCAGCAAGGCCCTTCCCAAGGGTTCCTTCTCTAAACATCAGAGAACATGACTGGGGCTCCAAGGAAGCTGTCTTTGCACTAGTCTGTGAAGACGCCTCAAAATAAATATTAATTGTCCAAGACTGATGGAAGCTGCAAGCTCAGCTCATGGACCAAAGACTTCCCTAGCATGTTTGGACCCACGTGCCTTCTTCATATTTGCTTCCCAGATATCTAGTCCAGTGTGTGGAACACAGCTGGGGTGAAACAAAAGGCACATCGATGAGTGGATGGGTAAGTGAATGGCTAAAGAAATAAGTGAGGGACAGTGACTTCTGAGAATGGCTGCCTCAGCGTCTGGGCCAGGGCTCTGGCACACCTCGGGGAATAGATGGCTCACCCCAGTGACTGGAGAACAAACTGCAGGAATTGAGGGCAGGGGAGGTGGCATGGACCCCGACAAGGAGATGGCACTCACCCTACAGTGCCCAAATGCCCTGGAGGTGCTGGGGTCAGACCGAAGGTCTTCAGGCTCTTGCTTCTCCTTCTTGGCTTAGGGTCTCCTCGATGGGTGTCCCAAAAGTCCACAAAGCCCCCTCCTGGGGGGCCAGAGTCAGATGCCCCAGGCCCTGAGGCTGAACTGTGATGCCCACCGGTGAGAGTCCTCTGCAGGTTTCTTGTGCAATGGAGCAATGCATGTATGTGTGCGCAAGTATGTGTACATGTGTGCATGCATGCACGTCTTGTGCAAGACTGAGTGTTATGCAGGAGATGGGGAGATAAGGCAGTAACTCCGGACAGGTGTGAATACTGCCCCTGTCCCTTCTGAGACTGGAGCAAGAGAAGGGCAGAATAGACAAAAGTAAGCAGGTAATGGTTTCTCTGGGGAGGAGCCCATGCTGGCAGATATTACACCCCTCAGCCCTCTGGAAAGCACCTTGTAGGACTTCTAGGTGGGCCCAGGGAAGGGGACTTGGTGTTACACAAGAAGAGTCTCAGCAAGCAGTGTGGCGGGGGGCTGGGACAGTAGCTCAGTGGAGCACGTTAAGCGGAGCAGGGCAGCTGGCAGTGCCAAGCAGGGAACCAGTGCATGGGGGCAGGTGCATGGCATCCAGGTGGGACAGGCAAGGGTGCAGGCTAGCCACATGGGGGCTGGAGGATGCAGGACCCTGGGTGAGGAGGGGAGAAGGGAGGCGGCGTGGACAAAGTCATGGACTTCCTGTTTCCTGCCCACCCTATGCCCACCCGGCCAGGAGAAGTTAGGGTGAAGGTCCCTACCACTCTTCCACAAAGACACCTGCTCTAGTCAGCCACCAGTTTCTGGCACTCTCCACACTCCACTGCAGAGCACTCCCTGCCTTCCCTGCTGGGGCTGGGCCTTTAGCTTCTGGAGGCACCAGCTGTCTGATGCTAGTCTGGGGCCAAAGACTTAGGGATTCCGAAGGCAGGGGAAAGGTCTCCCAAGACCCTGGAGGTCCAGCTTAGGGAAGATGGGTTTGGACCACCCAGAGAGGGCCTTCAAAAGGGCTAGATGAGGCCAAGGGATGGATCAAGCCAGGCCTTCCATGTGGCAGCCCTCAGCTGACTGTATTGAAGGGCCGAGTCCCCACCCATGGGCAGGGGAGTGGGAGGCTTTGGTTCTGAAGGGCGGAGGTGACTTCTCTTTGTGGAAGGCCCAGCATGAACCCAATGGGCTGGGCAGGGTCTGATTGGAAGCTGAGCTGCTGCCAGATGATCTGCCCTAATGGTCCAAGGCAAACAGCTTCCTCTTCTCCATCCACCCTGAGTTTTCAGGCAACTAACTGAACTCCCTGTTCTTGGACCTGCCCTCTCAGGCCTTGGCTTGCAGGCTCCTGATATCTGGAATGCCCTTTCCCTTCCTTTCTGCACTCAAATGCTCTGCCCCACCCTAAGCCTGGCACAATTAAGGTCTTAAGGACTCAGAAAAAAGATTCAAATGTCCCAGGGCCTGGTGTGATGGTGGATAGTGAATTGGAGAGGCAGGGGGCAGGCCGGGCATGAGATGAGCCTGGCAAGGACTGGAGTGGAGGGGCAGGGGGACCCTATCCTTTGTGAGAATCAGGGTCAGAAGCTAGGGAATCCAGTATTACCTGAGAAGAAGTGGGCCTTGAAGCCCTTTTTGGACACAGTATTGTCGGACTTGAATTCCACACGCATGTTGTTGTATTGGGAAGTGATGACTTCTGGCTTCTCAGAGCCACAGAACTTGCCATGCAGCTTAGAGTCTGCTGTGAGTCCACTGCGCACCTCCACAAAGTCATACTTGCATACCTGCAGGGGGAGTCCAGCTCTGGCTGCCTCCTCCAGGAAGCCTCTCCTGACCACTCCCTCCCTGCAAAGCTGCCAGGCTAGGCTGCTGCTCCAGATTTCCTGCGTGCACCACAAAGCCCCAGGGCAGCTGCCCCCAAGCCCTGCCTCACGCCTCAGGCTTCCATCTCAATGTCTGTTCTCACCTGCAGACAGTTCTTGAAAGCCTCTGGAGTCTTAAGCTTCCATGCATTGGGCAGTCTCCTCCTATTTGTTTTCAGAACCTTTCTACCTGAATCTCTCCCAATGGGAGAGGCAGGCATTGAGCTGAGCCCCTGTGACCCACACTTTCCTTCCCACCTAAGCTCCAAGGGCACTTACGTCATTGCCCTCCGTCTCAAAGAAGTCAAACTGCAAGGAGATACGGTACTGGGTGGGAGCCACCAACTGCCAGATGCAGTTTTTGTTGGGAGGGTACTCCTTAGGCCAGCCCGGGCTGGTGATGGAGCCATTGAGCTTGGTGAGGAATCCACCACAGGCGGCTGGAGGAACAAGGGAGGTGGCATTACCACCCGCAGCCTCTACTCAAGGGAAGGGCCTGAGGTATAGGCTGGACCATCAGGAGGAGATGGTGTGTGTGTGTGTGTGTCTGTGTGTGTGTGTGTGTGTCTGTGTGTGTATCTGGAGGTGAGCCCAGAGGAAGAAGCAGAGGAGGGGGGAAGGAGCTACACGTATGCCATGTCTATCACGTCTGCCAGAGAATGGGCAAGGAATCTTCTGGAAAGGAACAAGGGGCTTGAGGAAAATGGTGCGAGTGGGAAGTCTCAAGAGGCACTAAGAGGGGCCGCTCAGAGACACGGAAATTTTGATCGGCCCACGCTGGAGCTGTTACCATGAAGTATTGTCACCAGAATAGAAGCTGAGGCAGTCTGCCCTAAAACAGTGCCTTCCAAATTGTGGAGAAGGTGCTGACATCAACTACCAGGTCAGGATCGGCATTAACACAGGAGTCAGAATAAAACCCCTTCAGCCAGTGTACCTCACGCTCAGTGCCAGGGTTCTGAGACCTGATGTATAAAAACGTCCCACCTGCGGTTGGGAATGGTGCTAGGGAACTCCTCCAGACTGTCCAAGAATGGGACTGTCCAAAGGCAAAGGAAAAGGGCCAGTGATCCAGAGGCAGTGTGGGCACTCACCCTCACATCGGCGCTTGTCAGGAGCCAGCTCGTACCCAGGGTCGCAGCTGCACTTGTAGCTGCCCAGGGTGTTGAGGCACCGTTGCTCACAACCCCCACGGTTAGGCCGTGAACACTCATCCACCTCTGTGGGAAAGGAAGGGGTGTCACAGGTCCCAGGCCAGGCCTTGCTCCTTCCTCCTGCTCTATGCTTGGGGATCAAGGTTCCTGTGGACCCCTACCCCATTTCAGGGGGAAAGTCAACTGGAAGCCTTACTGGTCTGCTTATTCTCAGTCATCCCCCTAGTCACCATGACATCCCAGAACCCCACAAGGGTATCCTACAAAGCCTTCCTTCTGAGCATATGGGCTGCTGTGTGCCACCTCTGCCTATGTGCCAGTCCCAGCCAGATACTGTCCTCTTGTTTCTCCCTCATTCACTTCATATCACCTTAGGATGGGAGCAGTTACAGTGCTCACTGTATAGAAGAGGAACTGAGGCTGGAGGACTGGTGGGCTACAGATCACACTGGTTTAAAAAAAATCTGCCGGATATGGTGGCGCATGCCTTTAATTCCAGCACTCGGCAGGCAGAGGCAGGCTAATCTCTGGGAGTTCAAGGCCAGTCTGGTCTACATAGTGAGTTCCAGGCCAGCAGGGGCCATAGGGAGACTCTGTTTCAAAAAGGGAAAAAAAAAAAAAATCCACAGCTCTGTACCTCACAGGATTGACCGTTTCTCCTGTTTGTCTACAGCATCTTAACAGCATGCCCCAGGGTCCCACCATCACATTTTTCATTTCTTCACACACTGAATAAACTAATGATAAGGGAATGAAGGAGCTGGCTGACTACCTGAGGGGGATCTAAGACAGGGGAGCAGGTACCTTTGAAAAAGTTGACTGCGAAGCCAGCTTTGTTAATGGATCCATCAGAAACGAACTTGAGCCAGAGACGGCTAGATGTGCTTTTGATGTCGTCGGGCTTCTCATAGCCGCAGTAGCGTCCAATGAGGTTGCTGCTCTCACTGTGTCCATCACGCACTTCCAGGTAGTCATAGGCACAGCTGTCATGACGCTCAATCTAGGAGTCAGGGGCTCCATCAGAGGGAAGAGCTCTGGCTGCCAGGACCCCAATCCCTAGAGTCTGCAGTGAGACAGGCCGTTCTGGAGGCCAACAGGGCACTGGAGGGTGGGAACACAGATCTGTGAGTACCTCAAAGGACTGGAACGTGAGGCCCACATGGAAGCCTTCAGACACCTGGATCCGCCAGATGCAGACTTTGCTGGGCCGGTAATCGTCTGGGTAATTTGGTGACTGGATATGGCCGTTATCTTTTTTCACATCACCACCACAGATGGCTTTGGGAACACAGGGTGGGGTGGGGACTGTAGTCATGTTCTGTCCTGCTTAAGTGTCCCCTCTTCCAGCCCTTCCCACATCCCCTGCTCCCCAGTGCCCACTCTGCTGATCCCACCCTTTCCTCTACCTCCTCCCTGGGGAGAACCACAGCTAGGACCCTGAGGCACCAGGCGGGAGTGGCTCTGGGATGTCCAAGGGCCCCCTTCCCCTCCCTCTGTACCTTCATAGACAGCAAAGAAGCCCTTTCCGACCCAATTGCTGCTGCTGCGGAATTCCACCCAGAGGCGGCTGTCAGTAGAGACGATGGGCTCGGGGAGTTTGCCCCCACAGAACCGGCCTGCAGACAGTGGGGACAAAGGACTCCTGAGCCCTATGTCTGTTCATGTAAGCCCCAACTCTCTGGCAGGCTCACGATTCCAGCCTGGAGCCATCCCACTGTACATTTATTCCTAAGACCACCAGAAGAGCCAGAGACCCCTTAAGGGACAGGACATGAGTTAGACAATATGTGTCTTTCCTTTTTTAGTGACCTTCTTTGAAGGTTTGAAGATATAGTCCAGATTGGCCTTGAACTTTTGGTCCTCCTGCCTCAATATTCCCAGTGCTGAAATTATAGTCATCTAGTTTATGCAGTGCTAGAGACTGAACTCAGGGCTTCATACGTGCTAGCCAAACACTTTCCGCCCTGGGCTATATCCCTAGCCCTGGCCTTGAACTTTTAGTTCCCTGATCTCAGCCTCCCAAGTACAGGGATTATAGTTTTAATGGTCTTTTGTTTTTTGGTAAAATATTTTATTTATTGTTTTTTATGTGTATGAATGTATGAGTGTAAGTGCACCTGTATTATGCCATGCCCTCAGAGGCCAGAAGAGGGTGTGGGATCCCCTGGAACCGGAGTTACTAAACTGTTGTCGGCCACCACGGTGGTTCTGGCAATTAAACCCAGGTCAGTGCTCTTAATCACTAAGCCATTTCACCAGCCCTTCATTTTACTGGCCTTTAAAAAGAACATGTTACCATCATTACTGACCTGTCTTTATGAGGTCTCCATGAAAAAAAGTATCAAGCAAGAAATGGGCACCACTTTCTCTGCATATAATGCTACGGCATGCTCTTCCAGGCATGCCTTCACTGGGTCAAATGCAGGGATGCCTTTAGAACCCCAAATCCCAGAATCTGGGGACAAGGCCAGAAAAGAATTCCATTCAAATGAAACTCAATACAGTAGGTAAGGATGGCCATCTGTGGATTCTTTGCAGTCAAGAATTGTCTGGGGATGATTTGTGTGTTTCTAATGAGATCCAGGGTTTCTTAACTTTCAGCAAGGTACAGAGGGTGCCTCAGGATGTCAGTTGTGAGGAAGAAAATGTAGTCTTGGAGACCTAACAGGCTGCAGAGGAAGTGTCATAAGGACAGCTGTTTTGGGTGACTAAGGAGAACTAGGGTATCAGAAATGGAGGAAGAAAGCATTAGTAGAAATGCTTCCTGTGGCTTCCCAGTAGTCTAAGGGGCAAAGGTCCTGAGGGTGGGGTGCAGCCTCAGCCTGAGCCTCTTAGGGTTACCTCCAGCTGGGACAATGAACAGTCTCACACAACTCCTCAGGCTTGATGCTGATGTCTTCTGGTGACAAGAGGCTGGTTTTGTTCTAATTCTGTGTTCCCTGAACTGCGTTTTTGTCCTGTGGTGCTTTGCTTTTTGCTTTTTGTTGTTAAGATAGGGTCTTGCTACATAGCCCAGGATAGCCTCAAACTTTGGGTCCTTCTGCCTCAGCCTCCCCAGTGTACTCCCAAGGAGTACAGCGCCATTATGCCTAGCTTTGTCCTATGTTTCTGGCCCTTTTTTGTCCCTCTCACCACACACACACACACACACACACACACAAACACACACACACATGCATACACACATATACATCCATACATTATTATTAGTGACAAAGTGTCTTGAACAAACATGTCAAGCCACTGTTCTGTGCCTAAAGTCATCAAGGGTGAGTTAAGAGCCTGCCCAGTTGGTTTTAAGTCAGGCCATATCATGAGTACCCAAAAATTGCAAGTACAGGAAACCATCTGAGATGGCTCTAATCAGGGTGTGAGTCTGCGGTTATAGGGCGTGCAGAACGGCCTGCCAGACACCTTTGTCGACTCTTGTGACTCCCATACCCTCCTCTGAGGGAGGCCCAGAAGCCTGCACTGAGGACACAAAAGTCTGGATCACAGACAAGACCTGCTCACTGTCAAACCACTAGTCCATGCTGGAGTTAATTGGGACAAACTACACCAGAGCATCTAAGTTTCACACTAGGCTGTCATCTCATAGAGTGTTGGGCCCCAGAGGATGATGACAGAGTGTTCTAACAAGAAACCAGGAGCTGAAGAGGGGAGTGGTCAGTGCCCTTTACCTCGGAGGGGTGCCTTCCTCCAGAAGCCATCTCGTACCTCCACGTAATCGTACCAGCATAGGCGGCTGCGGTATAGGTCCATGGACGTGAAGTTCAGGATGATCTAGGGAGGAGGAAGACAGTTATGCTGCTCCCACTCATAACCCACTTCGGGGGCCAGGTACATGAGTACTGCTTGCCAGGACTAAGGGTTAACCATCACCAATCATGATCAGTATAGCTCCCATACAGCCCAGGCCAGTCCAACTGAAAACACTTGTCTATTGGTCCCATCACAAAATACCCAGGAAAGTCACAGGTTCCACCACATGGCTCCCCACTCCAGAACAGAGCCATTAGGTTGGGTTAAATACATAGTCAGCTTTCCTCATGAGGTTAATATAAATCACAATCACAATGTCTTTAAGAGGAAATAGGTTCCCAAGAATCGGAATGGCCCAGGGTAGTGTGAGGGTCTGATATGGGGAAGGGGCCGGGGAGGAGGCAGACACACCAATCATACAAATTCACTGGCTGCTGATTCTGAGCGGAGGGCTTGCTAACTGCCAGGAGCAATATCAGGTTATAGTCTTCTCATGAATGGCTTTAATGTACATCCCTGTCCTCATGGAACTTTTGATGATGACATCATGCAGATAAAAATATAAGCTTCAGTCCCAGGGCCTGTGTTTGAATCAGCCCTGGATTTTCAGCCCAGTCTTAGGATGAACCATGCAGTCTCCCTGAGTCAGCCTTAGCCAGCCCCTGTGAGAACCTCTAAACCTAATACAGAATTCCCTGGAGATACGTAGGGTCATGCTAGCTTGACAATAGAGGCTCCACAGCCCCTTTGTAAGTCTCAACGCTCCACATCCTTGGTCACAGGATTTTTTAACAGGTAGGTGCACTCTTTTCAAGGGAATCCACTTGCTTAGAAATGTTCTGGGGGAGCCCCAAGCCAGCTATTCTGTCAGAGACCCCACAAGCAGGAGCTAAGAGTTATATTTGCTGTGAGCTGTGGGCATGTATGGTAGACACTCAGCTTGTGGGATTTCTTATGGAGAAGGGACAAGGGGTCCACCTCCCCTCTGCCTCAGTGGAGAGCTAGATGCTGATAGACAGACTTCAAGGAGGGCGCTGGAACGTCCTGTCTCTATCACAGTCCATATGTGCTTGGAAGAGAAGCTTCTGGTTCCCAAGCACTCTCATACCAGCTTTTTCACAGAGCTGGGGGTGGAGTTTTTCTTTTTTACATGTATTTATTTATTTAATGTGCATGTGTGTGTGTGTGTGTGCGTGTGTGTCTGTGTGCACTATGATGCACATGTGTGGAGAGGATAACTTAGGAGAATTCTACCATGTGTGTCCCAGGTAGTGAACTCAGGTTCTCAGGCTCAAAGGAAGCAACTTAACCCTCTGAGGAATCTGCCTGGCCCTACAGGGTGGTTTTAACCCCCACACAAATAGTCCTCCTAAATCCTAGCCTTTCCGTTCTATGACATTCTTTATCCTCCCCTATGTGTCCCTCTGAGCCACACCTCCAGCATGACATGTCTGAGAACCATCAATAAGTGCATGCCTCTCCTATGATCTCCACTCCCAGAACCTTGCTCCCATCTATACGCTTTTTTCTTTGTACCTTGCTCCCCAGCAGTTCTCACTGATCCTCAAGGCATTTCCACCATCCCTCTCTACCTACTCCCTAATTCACAGTCCCTCCTTTTCTTTCTTAATTCCTTTTTGTATTCATGTAAGTTTAATTATGCTTACATCTGTGAAACTTTTTTTTAATCAATTGTGGTACCCTAATATATATCTGAGAGAGATCATATTTGTGAAAAGTGAATTATATGCTACTCTCATTATTAATCATCACCATGGAAAGGTCTTGCTAGTATTATTAGAGTTTTAGCATTTTCAAATATTGAAGCCACAAATCCATTCTAGCTCCTTCCACAGAGCTACAGTAGGTCTCTCTCTCTCTTCCCTGCCCCTCTCTCTTGTTTGTTTGAGAGAGGGTATCACCATGTAGCCCCAGCTGGCCTGGAACTCACCATGTATACCAGGTTCTCAGAGATCCACCTACCTCTGTCTCCAAAGTGTGAGCCACTATACCCAGCCATTATCCTTTTAGGAAATGACCAAATGCACCCACAGAGGAAGCAGCTAAGCGTGATGCGGTGACCCTTCAGGTGAGTCCATGGCCGGCCTGCACTAGCACCTCCTTGCACTTGACCTCCATGGTGTGAATTCCACATTCACACTCCTCTTCCTCCTTATTGTTCTCACCTAAAAACTCCAAGCTGGTTATATCCAGACTGTTGCCTCCTCATGTCTATATAAAGAAACACACATGGCTGTGTGTGTGACTGTTATCACTTGGGACTCCAGGCCACCCACCCACTGGGTCCTTGGCACTGCCAGGCACAGTACCCTGTCTTCTCACCTCTTTCTTCTCCCCTCCAACCATCTCTTCTGTTCATTCTCATCCCAGTACCACCATCAGCTTTTGGGGGGATTAGTCTAAAAGTCCTTGTTCTGTGGTGCTGGAGAGATGGCTTAGCAGTTAAGAACACTGGCTGCTCTTGCAGAGAACCTGGGTTCAGTTCCCAGCACCCACGTGGCAGTTCACAACCATTCATAACTCCAGTTCCAGGGGATCTGACCCTTATGATACAATACTCCATGGGTACTAAACAACATGGGTACACTTTCATAAATGCCAGCATAATACTCATACCCGTAAAATAAAAACAATATTTTTAAAAGTCCTTGCTCTTGACCTTGCCCTGCCTCAACTACAGTAACTAACCAGAGCAAGATTTTAGGATGTAAATCTGATCAGACCCCCTTCACCCCGCTAAAAGTCCCTTAATATACATGACTCAGAATAAACTTCCAAAGTTCTCAATTCAAAGGACTATTTTTCATCTCATCCCTGTTATCTCTTGACTGCCTTTCCTACCATTCCTCCTTGCTTACTGAGTTCCAGTCCCATTGACCTACTACACACACACCAAGCCTACCTTAGGACCTTTGTGCTAACTGGCTGGAAGCTCTTCCCAGTTACCTGCACAAGTTTCTTCACTCCTGTTAGTTTCTGTCCCAACACACCAGACATGAATGAGGTCTTCCCTAAAAAATCCCCCATGAATCAGTCACTCTCCCCTTGCTGACTCCCTTCCGAACATGTGTCACCATCTGCTTGTTGCACAGTGACTTGAATATCTGCTTCTTGTCTGTTTCTCTCCCACAATCACCAAAATGCAAACCTAGACAGGTAGGAATTTCGTTTGTCCAGCACACTGGATTCCTTCACATGTGGCAGGCATGCAGTAGGCACTTTGTCACTATTCCTTGCATGTAATTTAATTTTCCTTTTAGGAATCTATAGAAAGACTTGTCTAAATGTATAAAGATGGATGTAGAAAAGGCTGAAGCATTTTGGGTAATAATGAAAACCTGAGAAAACTTAAAATCAGGAAGCAGTTGGAAAATTACATGAAAGTTGATGATTAAAAACTAAACCACCTTGAAATGGATGGGGTAAGTCTGTACGAGCAGATCGGGAGCAAGAGGACTCACTGTTAAATGCAAGGCAAGTTGCAGGAGATCATGTATGTGAATGTAAAGACCTAGAAGGCTCTATAAGTACACACTAGAGTTCCCCAAGCTTAGTCCCTGCTGAGGAGTGGGATATGAAGGGAAAATTCATTTTTTACATTGAGTTTCTAGATGTTCAAGCATTTTATAACATGCCCATGTTATTTTTATATATCTAACAAATGACAAAAATATCTTTCAAAAGAGATGCTGGGTGGAGGAAGGAGAGCAGAGCTGAGTGACGGCTCCCTGGCTCCCAAACTCACACCCTTTCCCACTCTTGTGCTGCCAGTCTTTCTGCTCAGCAGCTGAAATGAAAAAACAAGTGTCTACTTTCCCTTACACTCAGACATATGCAGGGAGGATGAGTTCCAAAGTGACCACACCCAGCAGGCAGAACCGTGAATGCCTCCCAAAGCCTCCCAAGGGGTGGAGGTGGAAACAGAGGTCACCTGACTCGGAAGGAAGAGACCTGTGTTGGTGGTCAGCAGCACCCTCAAGGGAGGCACAGCAGTGGCTATATTGAGACCAGAGGTGTCTAATTAAGAGCTGTACCGACTTCTGTCATGTGGACACGGCTGGGCACTGTGCCAAAGAAAACCTGGCCAGCTCGACCGTGTCCTGGCTGAGGACCTGGGTGGCTCAGTTTTCTTGAGCCTTGGGGTCTTTGTCTACAAATCAGAGGGGGCTCGGGGGGCATAAAGGTCCCTGCGTGCATGGTGGAGACTCGGGAAATAACCAACAGAATGCTGCACTTCCCATTTGAGCAGGAGCCCCTAAGAGGCCATCAACCACATCCCCACTAGGTCCCTCACTAGCTTCAACATGGCCTCACTCGACAATCTTAGACACATCCCTAAATTCCTCAGTGTTCATTTTCTTATCTAAAACAGGGTAATAGGACCTGCCTCACAAGGTTTGAGGGAACTAAGATGAGCAAAGAAAGTTTACACCACCGTCTGGTGTGTGGTATGCAGACAGTAGGCATGGATTTCACTTTCAGAACTGAGTTTGCTTAAGTCTTTGCAGTACTGAGGACTGAACCCAGTGTCTTGTACATGCTTGGCAAGTGCCCTATCACTGGGCTACATCCCCAGCCTCTTTTATATTTTTTTAAAATTTTGAGAGAAGGTCTTATTAAGTTACCAAGGCAGGACTTGAACTTGCAAGCCTCCTGCCTCAGCCTGCCAAGTAGCTGGGATTATGGGCCAGATGCTTAAGATTTTGATATTTGCAGTGGTTCAGACCAGAGTCCTGGAAGTAGAGGGAAGTAGGGCACCTAGGAAACTAACTAGAGTTTACTCATTTAACAATCGGAAATATAGAAAAGACAACTGTAGCCAGCATGAGTCAAATGTTAAGAGTTTCTGCATATTTGTTTGGTCTTCATATAAACCCACAAGGGGGTACCATTACCAGGCCTATTTTGTGAGCAGGGAAACAAAGGCCAGACTGCTTGGGAAGCCCTGCATGCCCCAAGGTCAGCTGCTAATTACATGAGTGTGAACAGACGCTTGGGGGTGGGGGGGCTTTCAAAATGGCTTTCTAGCAGTTGACATACCTATGACGTGATTATTGTATAAGATTCACACCTATCTCCTGCACTTCTGACGGGAAGATGAGCACTGGAGAGCAAATGGAAAACAATCTCCCAGCAGTCAAATTTGATGTCAAAGTCCGTCTGCTCAGGCAGGTGGCTTTATTTAAGGTTTACTGTTGAAAGGTCAAACTTTGGAGTCACAGAACCTAGAACTGCGTGGGTACACTGGCCAGATTTACATTCAATGCTGTTAGCTTCAGGTGCCTTTTCACAGTAGAGAAGACAGTAACTAATGAACTTAAAAATGGTAATGGGTACAAATCGAAGTATGGGGTTGGAGAGATGGCTCAGTGGTTAAGAGCACTGCCTGCTCTTACAGAGGACTGGGATTCAGTTCCCAGCACTCACATAGCAGCTAACAATTGTCTGTAACTCCACATGCATGTGGTACACTTATATATATATATGGAGGCCAAATACTCATAGACATAAAATAAAAATAAATAAAAGATTTTTTTTTTTTTTAAAAAAGAGAGATGTGTGTAAGGTACCTGATACTTTGCTTGGCACATAATTCTTTTAACAACAAAGTCAGGGCCCAGCCAGTTCAAAACAGCAACAACAAAACCAAAAATTTACAGTTTTTAAGTGATATTCAGAACAAAGAGAATCACAGAGAGTGGCCATTATTATTCTCTAGCACCATTCTCCAAAGTCCTTTCAAGCCTAATATCCCCAGGTTCTATCTTGGATTCACTTTGTTTTACTTGATACATTCCTACAACCATACATTGATTCATTTGGAATTTTTATCTTGAGTTCACTTCTTGCCCTGGAGCTCTTGGTAGGGTTCTGAAAAAGGATGGGGTAGGTGGTGTCTTTAAGGAATTACAGAGGGCTTGTAGCTTAGAGAGGCTTGCGGGGCAAGGGTCATGTGTCCACTAGAGAGGCTACAGCCAGCCTATTCTTCCAGAAACAGCTGGGGAGAAAGCTGACCCAGGCCACACTGCCTCACTATTGCCGAATGAGTTACACTCCTGAACAGGAAAGGAATTGGTGCTCTACCTGACTCTGCTCCTCAAGGCCAGGAATCTCAGTGTATCTGCACAGCACCCCTCGTGTCTAGTTCAGTGCTGAACACATAGTAGGCTTACAGATTTTCTGAAGAGCTCGAGAGTAATTGTTGAATGCAAGAGGTCTTTAGAATGCATCAGTACTACAATCATAGACTACTGTACCAAAATTTAGGTTCTATATGACTTTGGGTCAGGTATTAAATTTTTGAAGTTCATTTTCTTGTAAGTAAAACAAGGACAACATTAGTATCAAGATTATAATGGTGTTGAGCTAATTAAATGGCATAGTACGGGCTTGGTTTCCAGCACTAAAACAAAACAAAAACATAACATTCAGAAAAACACTGAACACATGCCTGACTGATCGATCATAAGCTCAATAAATGTTAGTTATTATTATTATTATTGGATATGATTTCCAAAGGCCAGAGAAATGGAGGCCTCAGGAAGAGAGCCAGGGCCCACCTAATTCAAAACAGCCAAGAGGATTCCAGTTTTGAGATCTGGAATGAGAACAAGGATGAGTTGTCTTTGGAGAAAAGATGGTAGAACATTAACTAGAGGCAGATAACAGAATTAGCAAGTCCTCAATAAAATTCTGTGACATGAGAGCATACTCTTCAAACTGCAAAAATGAAAATACAGGTTGTCTGGAAAGCAAAGGGAAGCTGCCCAACCAGACAGAAGCACATCTTGAAGTTCACAGATGACATCAGAAGACAGTCAGATAACTTGCAGATGTGATCAGCATGTGTAATCTCAGTAGCTTGGAGTTTCTCAGGGTATGTAACCTCAACAGATCAGATATGTGTAATCCTAACAGCTTGGAGCTTTTCAGCATGTGTAATCTCCACAGCTTGGAGCAAAAGCTTTCTCAATCTTCAAGAGTGTGTGTGTGCATGAATATGTGTGCTGAGAGGGGTTAGGAGTAGATTCTGGGAAATGCAAACCACAGAGCCAAATGTCGATCCCTAATTAAAAAGACAGTCTGTGGTCACTTAAGAAAGAAGCACTTGGTTACTGGGAACCAGTCTGGGTGCACTTGAAACAAAGCCCAGTGAGTAAATTAAATTTCTCTTCCTTTCTAAAAGGGCTTTTCTCAACTGTTGGGGCAGTGATGTGATTTGGTAAGGCATTCCAGCTCTGTATGGTTGATCACTTCCTCTGCCAGGGAAAGAAAGATGACAGAGATAAGGTTTCAGAGAAGTACACATCCCCACCAATCGGTGGTGACCTGTGGCTAGAGGATGATGACACTAAACATCATAGCTAGTGGAAACCTGCAACATCATCGATTGATAGCACTTTAGAAGGCATCTCAGAGCCACCCAGGCTTGTGTCCTGTTCAACATTCTGAGCACGGCTCAGCACAGAGATACAGATGGCATGTTTTGCCAGTGAACTATGGCAGAGGTGAGAGGCTGGCACCTACTGGGTGGTGGGACTGATTCTAAAACCTCTTGCATAAGATGATGAAATGTACCATGTAATCAATAGTAGCACCAAATTTAGCCCTAACACATTCGATACCTCGTCCAGTTATGGGGCAAAGGTGTAGCAGCTTACTCTTGGGAGCAATACAAATATGAAGGACACAGAAGGTCCAGGGTTGGCTGAAAGATCCAGACTCCATGTGACAAGCCCATGAGTAGAAGACAGGAAAGTGGCCTTCCCAGGTTGGGTGTTACAATGAATTGCTCTTGAGGGATAGACTAGGAGACTTCAGGGATGGTGGCTTCCTCTTTTTACAAGAAGAGACTTTGTAGCATTAAGAGTTGGCCAAACAACAAATAGGGTAGATGGTGGAGAGATGGTTTGGCAGTTAAGAGCACTGGCTGCTCTTGCAGGAGACCTGGGTTTGATTCTCGTACTCACATGGTAGCTAACAACTGTCTGTAACTCTAGTTCCAGGGGATCCTATGTCCTCTTCTGACCTCCATGGGTATTGCACAACATGGGTGTACTTATATACATGCAGGCAATACACTTATACTCATAAAATAAAAGATTTTAAACCCAGTACTCTGGAGGCAGAGGCAGGCAGATCTCTGTGAGTTCAAGGCCAGCCTGCTCTACATAGTGAGTACCAGGCCTGCTGGGGCTACCCTGTCTCAAAAATACCAAAAAATAAAAAATAAAATATGTTTGAAAAAGAGTTGGTCAAACAACAAACAGAATAGTAGAAGCAGTCGGCCCTCATCAACTCAGACATTTAAACATGGCTAGTCAATTACGCAGGAGGGGACTGTACTAGGCAGGCTCCAGGGCCCCTCACGCTGTTTGTCCCACTTACCTACATGAGCAGTGGGCAGGGCAGGACTCAAGGACCCCAGTGGTTAGGAAGAAGAGGAGGAAGGACAGACGAGACCAGAAGCATCCTACTGGAGCTTCTGCTTTGTTCTTCAACTACTCTTGGGACCACAGCTTGTGTGAACTGAGAAGAGCTCTTTGGGAGTCCTTGACTCAAGCTCTGATGACACAGATGAGAGCCAAGGGCTGGGGCTGAGCAGTTCACCCCCAACACTGGGTAGGAAGGGTCCAAATCCCACCTCCCTCCTTGTTAGCTGTAGGACCTGGGCAAGTTACTTAACCTTTCTGTGCCTCAGTTTCCTCCTCTATAAAATTAAACACAGGGTGGTCATAAAAATGAAAAGATAAGCTATGCAACAAGCATTTTAAAAAGCACTAAAGAAGATCTAGACAATCAAAATAGAACTACATGGTAACCATACATAGAAACAGTGTCTGCAAATTAGTACCGATGTACAGCCCCCATGCAAGGGCATGTGGGGAAAGTGGGGACAGAGAAAGGCTAGGATTGGTGGGAGCCTCCCCACTGTATATTTGATACATTTATGACAGATGACCAGGTAGGTCTCCTTGTGTCAGGGAAGTCCTTGAGCTGGGACTCCCAGGAAGAGTCATGCTCTTTCAGTCCTGGGGGTTAGGGGAGGCTCAGGAGAGCAGGGGAGGCTCAGAAGCACATGATCCATCACAGTTACCTTCTCCCCAGGCGTGACTGAGATGCGCCATACACAGTGCATGTGGGCGGAGTAGCCGTTGGGGTACTCAGGGGAAGAGAAGTTGCCCATGCTGTCTTGGAGGGTCTCTCCGCAAGCTGTCAAGGCAAGAAAGTGACTGAGCAGCAGGTTGCAGGTGCCAGATCACCCTGTCTCTGGCTCACCCTCAAGCCCTTAAGGGTGGCTGAAAAGAGGGGCTCTGTCTCTTTACGATGTACCCTCCTTCTCTCACAAGCATACATCCTCCTGGCCTAGTGCTGCCAGGGTAACCAAATGCCTTGTTGTCAAGGCAACCTGGATTCCAGAGTTCAGGTCAAGCTCTTTTGGCGGACCTCATCTCCTCCTCACTGTCTAGGGTGGCTCTGCTCCCCCTTTCTGCCCCACCACCCCTCGCTCTCCCATGCCCTCCCTACCACTGAGCCTAGCCTCCATTTGGCCCTTAACTGAAACACTGCTTCCTTACTATGCCTCGTCTCCAACACCTTTCACAGACACAGCTGTGAGGTTCTAGGCAGTCCCAGGTCCCCCTGCCGTCCTTTGACCGTACCCTCTGACCCTCCTGACCCTTCCCTTTCCTGCTCTGACCTGGGCACTTGTAGAGCTTTCGGGCCTGGGTGATGTCCCCCTTGCTGAGTCGAGTCCTCTGGCCGATAGAAGGCTTCACCCCATTCACCTCATACTTGGGAACGATGGTGTCCAGGAAGATGCCCCTGAGAAAGACATGGGGAGAGTGAGGGCGTGGGTAATCTGGAGAGTGGGTGAGGAGGGAGTGTGCTGTGACCATCTGTACCCACAGGGCATGACCCTGCCTGGGCCCAGACATTCCTAGGCAGGGTCAGGGACGGGTGGAGACATCTCACCCTGTCATTAAGCTGCCCACTGACCACCAGCCACCCTGCTCCGTGGCAACTATACCACAGGAGCTGGGGGGAGACCCAGGAATACTTTAGGAGGTCAAGGACTCAGGTTCATGATGTTCAGACTGGCCCCGATTCCCAGCCCAGGAAGAGCTTTGGACCCCTCATTTGTCATCCCTGCAGCCCCACCCACCGCCTACCTCTAAGCCTCAAACGCTGATTCAGCCCTGATCAACTTCTCCCAGGACTTCCCAGGGCCAGCCCTCTAACTGTGACTGACAGCACCTGGAGCAAGGCCAAAGGGCAAGGGTAGCTTCCACCATGACCAGCCAGCTCCTAGGGCCCAGTGTCCCTTTCTCCCACTTCGACCCTGCTAAGCCCTGTGTTTCCATCTTGGAGAAGCAGCAGAATGGGGAGACAGCAGCCCTCCCCCTCCCTAGGGCCCCTGACTCATATCCAGCTGGGAAGAGCCCAGCAGGGGGTGGGGGATGCTGTAGGAAATGCAAGAAGGGTCTGTGCAGGTGGGTGGAGGGCAGAATGAGCTCGCTGCCCCTTCCCTGATCTCTGTTCTCAGACTTGGAACAGGAAGAGTGGGGTCTGGAGGAACTGGAAGAAGTGGGGAGGGAAGGCCACCATCTAGACAGGGACATGGTGCAGGAAGGCTAGTGCAAGGAGTGTGAGGGGGCACGTCCCCCGTCTAGCTGGAGAGAAGGGTCTTTCTGCAAGTCAGGCCCAAGATAAGGAAGTATCTTGTAAGCTGACAATGGAGACTAGCTCAGGGCATGAGCCAAGCTTTCTGCAAGTTAGTCAGTCACAAAGCAGACAAAGCCAGGCCTAGTGGTTCAGGTCTGTAATCCTTGGCCTTTGAGAAGCTGAGGCAAGAAGATCAAAAGTTCAAATCCTAGAGGCTGATGAGATAACTTAATGGGTAAAGTCACTTGCCACTGAGGCTGATAACCGGAGTTCAATCCCTGGAACCCACATGACGGAAGGGAAAGAACTGACCTCCCACCTCCACATGCAAACTGGTATGTGAATGCATGTGTATGCACATATGCATGCAAATAAATAAGTGTAAAATAAAATTTTTAAAGTTCAAATCCTGCCTGGGTTACATCGTGAATTCACAGCCAACCTAGGCAACTAGTGACACCCTATTTCAAAAATAAAAATTAATAAAAGGGTTGGGAATGTAGATCAAAGGCAGAATACTTGCCTAGTGTATACACAAGGCCCTGGGTTCAAACCTCAGTACTGCAAAAATAAATAAATAAATAAAACCAAAAATAAGCAGATGATTAGAAAGGGCCCCTCTGGGTACCAGTGAGAAAAATGTGCCCCCTCTGGCGATAGATGAGACACAAGCTCAGCTCCTTTGGGTTGGCACAGTCACTACACAGGGGGCCCACAAAGTCAGGTTTTCAGTCTTCCAGGCCACACATCCTTGCTGTCTGTGCCTGACAGCTCCCCGCTGGCAGAAGAGACTATTAGGGCAGGTAGCAGCCCAAACCCTCTGCTTAGGGACTACAGGCACTCTTGTCCTTGATGCCTACTGAGGCAGGGTGGGCCAGGGTGAGGAGGAAGACTTCCAGAAGACAGATCCGGGCTGCCTTGAAAAGGCCCAGCCCATCTCTCACCTGGAGAACGTGTTCCGGGCATAGTGCATGATACTGTCAAAGTCATAGGTCTCTCCCAAAGACTCCACCTCCTGAACCTCCATCTTCAGGAAATTATACTCCTGCCCTGCAAAGATCAGGAGAAAAGTGGGAGGGGGAGGAGCCTATGTCTTTCCTGTACCTGTGAGGGGGCCCAACCTGACGGTAAGCAAAGCAGCCAAGGGCCGCCGCGGGGACAAGGACCAGGGGCATCTGTAGAGGAGTCTTTCCCCTCAGAAGTGAATGGAGAACTTGCTGGCGGGAACCATGGGAAGAAGGCGAATGGGAAAGAACAGCGAGTCCCTGGAGAATGAGGGAGGCGGGCAGGAGACTGAGGACAGGAGGAAAAGGCAGGCCTGTGAAGGGAAATCCGGGGAAGGCTGGCTGCACCCGAGCCTTCTCAGCTCACCTGGGTTCTGGCTGCTCAGTATTATCAGGGCCTGTGCCAGACCCCCAAGTAGCTCCATGAGTGGGAATACTAGCCCTGGGATGGGATGCGGCTCCTGGGGTGTGTGTACCTGGCTGTATGTTCTCTCGTATAATAGAGACGTGGCGGTCCCGGTCGGGCCGCGTGTGCTCGTGCCAGAAGCCAATGACGTGGCCCAGCTCATGGACCACGATGCCGAACTTGTCACAGTTCTTGCCGATGGAGATGGCCTGGGGGCCCCCACCACGGCGACCCACGTAGGAGCAGCACCTGGAGGGCGGGGCCAGCTCAGGGGGGTGGTCCCGAGCTGGGGGAGTGCATCCACTCAGGGGCCGGGCCAGGCTGCCTGGGGTGGGCTGGGGAGTGGAGGGACAGGGAGGGCCCTGAGCGCCCAATGTGCAGGCTGTGTGCCAGGGTCAGAGTCATATAAATGGGAGATGCCCATGGCAGGGGGAGGGGAAGGGCAATCCCAGCTGAGGGCAGCAGCAGTGCCTAGGGTAGAACCTGGCTGTGGATCATGGTCAAGGGTAGGGTACCTGGGCAGTCATTGCTCACCCGCAGGGTCGGTAGGTGAATACAATATAGCTGTCCTCGTCTGTACGTTCCAAGAAGGTGACACAGGTGTGCTTCTCCCAGTGCCTCATGGCCTGCCGGAAGACTGCCCTCTGGCTGCCTGTGGAAGGAAAAAGTCCAGGCTGTCACACTGTCCAGCAGTAGTCCGCTTCCACCTACTGCTAAAGTATTATAGCCATTCTGCAAGCACAAGGCTTGGCCAAGAGGTTGTGAACAGACAGGCCAGAAATAACAGGGCCAAGGACAGGTGAAAGCTCATTTACCCACATCAGCATACTCACCAGTGAAGTTCCCTCCAATGACAAAGGGGATGACCCCATCTGGCCACACGCGCTCTGGTCTAGAGGTTGCTGCCCGCCTGCTCCGGCTCCGAGGCCTGCCTCTCCATCTCCCCCGGGTTTTCCTCTGTGGCTGCCCACTAGCACTCTGTCCTCCAGGGGCAGAAGAGTTGCCTGGAATCGAAGAGGAAGAGCACACTGGCAACAAGTGAGGGGATGGAAAGACACAGAACAGCGGGCCCTGTTATTTGTGGATTCTGAATTTGCAAGTTTGTCCACTTTGCTAAAATTTATTTGTGACCCCCAAATCGATACCATAAGGCTCTCGTGGCCCTCTGTGCATATGCACAGGGTGGTGAAAAAGTTGAGTGGCCTAATGTGTGCACATTCCCAGCTGAGGTCGAACAAGGTGATATGCTGTCTGCCTGTTTCAGTTCTCACACTGTAAACAAGTGTCCTTTTTGAGGTATACTGACTGCCACTTTTTTTTTTTTTTTTTGCTACTTTGTTGATTTTGCTGTTTAAAATGGCTCCCAACATAGTGCTAATGTGCAGTCTCATGTACCTAAGGCAAGAAAAATAGGCTGTGTGCCTGGTCTCGGAATGCAAACCTGTCATCCCTGCTCCTGTGGAAGCTGAGAGAGGAGGGTTCTGAGTTCAGGGCTTGCCCCAGTTATACAGTGGGCAACTTAGAGACCATATCTCAAAATAAAAAGTAAAATGGGACTGTGCTTGTTGCTTAGTGGTTCCATACTTGCCTGTCATTCATGAGGCCCTGGGTTACTCTCTATTATCACACACAGATACGAAAAAAGCTGGGATGATGGGATGCATCTTACCAAGAAATGCTTGTTGTTCAACAATTCTGTTCAGGCTAGAGTCAGTGCCATTAGCCATGAGTTCAATGTTAATGAATTAAATGGGTATTAAATAAGGGGTCTTTAAGTGAAACACACATAAAAATGTGGTCATATAGTAGTCAGTTCACAAAAATGTAACCGAAGGCTGGCAGGAGCTTGCATTTCTCCTACGAGCAATGACTCAGTATTTGTTAATTCATTGTTCATGGTAACTATGCGAAGTAACTATAAAGTTCTATAATAACTATGAAGTTATGCTCTAACTATCCATAATGACCATGAATAGCTAGAATGAGCTAGAACTGCAAAAGAAAACAATGAAGTATTCATTTCCCAGGAATTCTGGGGACCTGGGGGATCTAGGATTTGGAAAATGTCCCTTCTCAGCTAAGAAGGCTTGGAGCACACAGAGCTTCATGTTTCTGAAAACTTCCTGGAGCCATATTCCCATGTGACATGGCATCTCTATGGCATAGGGACAAGTGCCATTGTCTATTCATGATCAATAAGGAGACTAACACCAAATCTTTGCCCCAAATTACTGGTGGGTTGGCAGCAGACCCCTGGTGAGATTTTTGCCTTTTGCCATGCCAACTAGTCCCCACTAAGGTCAGGTATGCTTCACTTGTCACCAAGACATCAGACTACCTTTTGATGGTAACTGTCCTCTAGGGTAGTTGACTTATATTCCCAAGATGCTTGTACCAGGATCATCCCTCCTGCTGGACAGTGATGACTTCCTGGCATACTAGAGTATGCCCAGAACTGAATCTCAGTAGGAATCCCTCCTTTGGGCAGTGGGAGAGCTCCATGTATGTGGCTCTCTGAACCAGGATCTAAGAACTGCGTGGTGACAGACTGCCCCTCAGGGGCAGTAATAAGAAGGTTGGGAAAAGTTAACCCACCATTCCCTCTCCCCATCACCAGGCCATCTGGGTTGCTGAGTGTTGGGGCCACCAGGGAACTAAAAGTTTTGGACCCAGCTATGAGATAGATAGTATAGATAGTGTAAATAGATCCTTTCTGCATTCATGGTAAGTAAGGTATTGATTGTTCTCAGAGAGCAATAGAACATGGGAAGTGAAGGTGAAAAGTCAAGACTCAGAGACAGAATAACAGAAGATGCTCCTGAGGATGGCCCCAGAGGATGCATAGGAGCTTGCAAACTGGGACCAAGACATCCAAGAGGGATTGCTGGGTACAGCATCTTGGGTTGGGAGACAAAGGCTTGGATTTGTGTCCTAGCTCTGCTACCTGTGTGATCCTGAGAAAATTACTTCACCTTTTTGAGGCTTATTCTCAGTTTCTATAAAACAGTTGTCCTGTCACTTACCCCTAAAGGTAGTTAAGGGAGCAGTTAAGTCAGATAATACTTTTGAAAGTACTTTGTAAGCTGTATGCTGGAAGGCTATTGATTCTTAGCTCCTGGAGGTTGTCTACACTTACTCCCCCTCTCTGCAGAGGGGATAAGGATATCCCAAGGGACAACAAGTCCCTATGTTGAGTTCAAGTCAATGGCTTCTGTCCTGGGAAGGCCTGGGTGGAAACAGGGGAGTTCCTTGTTTCTCTAAGTCTGAAACCCATTTCTGGGACACAGAGAGCGAGCCTGTCCTCAACATACCTGCAGCTCTGATGGATGATCTTCGGGCTGTTTGTTGTCTAAGAATTGCAGCCTGCTGCACCTGAAAGGCCCTCAGGTCTTCCTCATCCAGGGCAATGTCCCCAAGAAAGGCAGCTGGAGAAAAAAGAAGCAACCAGGGGCTGAGTTAATCTCTTACCCAGGGTTGGGAACAGTGTGCTGAGAGCCCTAATCCCATTGGTAATAGACACTTCAAAGTATCTTACTCCAGAGCACTTGTCTCCATGAGAAGTTCTGTGGGTCAGTATGTGCTGTGTACTGATTAGCTCCACAGGGGCAGGGGCCTCTTCTGCCTTGCTAATCTCACACATGGCATCTGGGCCATAGTAGGTATTAATTGTGCGCTAAGGATAGTGGGATAAGTGACATGACTATATCTTCATGGAACTCACAATTTGATTGGGCTGAGTATCTACTTTGCTTGGATTTTCTTTTTTTGTAGCACTAAGAACAAACTCAGGGCCTTGTGTATGTTAGTCAGTGCTCTACCCTGAGCCACATTCCCAAATAATTAGTACCTACTATGGGCCAGATGCTATGTCTGAGATTAGCAAGGCAGAAGAGCCCCTGCCCCTGTGGAGCTAACCAGTACACAGTACATACTGACTTACAGAATTTCATGTGGAGACAAGTGCTCTGATGGTAAGATGCTTTGAAGGTAAGATGCTCTGGGATAAGATGATACAGTACAGGCTACGGTCAAAGAATGAATGTAGCAAAGGCCTGGTCCCCAGGATGATGCCACTGGGAGGTTCCATGGACTGTTAGGAAGTGGGGCCTTATGGGAGGTGCTTAAGTCACTGGATGTGTGCCCTTGAAGGGGACTGTAGGACCTGGCCCTTTCCTCTTCCTCTCTGTCTCCTTGGGGATCAGTAGTGTTTTGCTCTACCACGTGTTCCTAACATAATTTATTGCCCATAAAAAGCCCCAGAACCAAGTTCCCCACTGCTCTGTACTAGAAACTCTGGAACTGGGAGCCAAAATATACCTTTTTTCTAAGTCAGTTATGTTAGTTGTTTTGTTATAGTAACACAGTGTGATGGTGGGCCCATAGCCTTGGCACTGTGCTGTGTATGTGGTGTTCACATAGCAAATGCCATTTCAACCAAATCAAGGGAGGATACGCAACATGGTAAGATGTCTAATATGCCTATCTGTTCCAATAAGAGTCGGAATGGGTTGGCAAACTTGAAAAGCCAAGACAAACACAGAGGGGAAGGAGGGCTCCCTCAGCTAGCAGGAAAAGGTCTAACAATTCTCAAACCAATCCTATTCTGAGTTTCTAGATCTCCTCTCTGGAAAAGTAAGGCCCAGGAGGAGGAGAGTTTCCCCAACAAGTCATTTCTGGGCCTGGGAAGAGCTGCTTCTGGAGAGATGGGCTGAACAGCCTATCTTCCTTCTGAGAAGTCTGGGGCAAGAGGAAGCACAGCCATAGTACTGATTTCTTTGGAAGGAGCCCAGATGTGAGTTTCATGCTGAGCTAGACTGAATTAGAGTCGGGAAGCTGAGCTAGAAGAGAAACCAAAGCGGCTTCCCAACAGCCAAGATGACATCTGCTTCTCATCCAGGCAGGGTCGGCATTGCACAAATTGTTTTAACCTCAAGACCTTACACCAGGTTCCTCTTCCCTACTTAGCTCCACTGGGTGGACATGTATACATTTAGTTCATCACACACTTAGTCAGATACTTAGCCAGTGTTCCTATGAGCCTATGGTGACACCCAAACCTATGCTGTCAATGCAGAGCCATTGAAGCAGAAACTAGACCCTGCACACACAAGCATCGCTCAGCACTGGGGTTTCAAGTAGCAAGAACACAGTGCTTGAATGAATGAAGGATCATGCCAGTTTCCTTTCAGTCTGCAAATACACACCGAGAGACACAGGCTCACTGAAACGCAGATCAGCAGAATGCAGGAGTGATTTTAGCAGTCATCAAGCCAATATTTCATTTTACAGTTAAGGAAACTGAAGCCCAGAAGGAAACTGACAAGTTAGATTCAGCTGTTAGTCTCTGGAAGGCCTTATTTGTACTCAGGCTTTACCATTCCCAGACCAGTGGCCTCTGTATGCAAGTTCATTACCTCTCTGGAACCTGTACAGTAAATACATATACACGAAAATAGACACTCGCTCAGACACACACATCCACAAAAAAAATATACACACAGTCACGGACAGTTCTTAAAAACACACAGGCACAAGCTCCAATACACACAAACTAGCAGCAAGCTCTGAACTCAATAAGCCAGTAATAGTAGCAATAATGACACCTTATGTAAATGTCTGTTGAAATTTACCTGGTGCTTTCCAGTTGACAAAGTGTTTGCACATTAATGAGTCCATTTAATCCTGGCCCACCCACAACATACTCAGTAAGCCAGACACCATCCCTAGGAGTATCCCATTACAAACACTTGGAGATATAGACCATGGCTAGATGCCAGCCTCCATCTCTTACTTCAAAGATCAGGACCCTGGGTCCCAAGAGGAAATAACATTCCTAGCCTGTAGGTCAGTAGCCTGTAACTGGTCAAGAGTCTCTTTTGGCACATAAGAAAGCTGCTCTTTCTCAAGATGACACCCTCCATGACCTGGGCTCAGTAACTAAGGTGACAGTAACAGAAGTTTCTCAGCTGGCAGGCGAGTTTCTCAGCAGATATGGGACAATTAGGTATACTCCATCAAGGAGGAGGCAGATTCCTATATGTCAATACCACATGAACTTCTTACACTGTTGCACACTTTGTACTTTTGCTCACACACTGCACCTCCAGACTGCCACACCCACACCCACAGTCATCAGCATACACAGTTGTCCCTCAGTCTCCCTTGAGGGTTGATTCCATGACCCTTGCAGATAACAAAATCTTCATCTGTTCAAGTCCATATAAAATGGCATATACTATTTGCACAGAACCTATACATATTTTCTCCTTTTTTTTTTTTTTTTGAGACAGGGTCTCACGTAGCCCTGGCTGGCCTCATGTAACTGAGGATGACCTTAGACTTCTGGGTCTTTTTGTTTGTTTGTTTGTTTTGAGACAGAATCTCACTATATAGCCCTAACTGGTCTGGAACTTGTTATGTGGACTAGCCTGGCCTTGAACTCACGAAGACCTACCTACCTCTGCTTCCTAAGTGCTGAGATTAATGGCATGCACCACCATGCCCAACTGACATTAGCCTTCTGATCCTCCTCTTTTCACTTCTCAAATGCTGGATTTACAGACATGTACGACCATGACCAGTATGCAGTACTGGGGATCAAATCCAGGGCCTTGTGCATGCTAGGCAAGCACTTTACCAACTACATCTCCAGCCCTTCCTATATACTTTAAATCATCTCAAGATAACTTGTAATAATACACAGTAAATGTTATCTAAGTAGTTGTATAGTATATTGCTTAGGGAATTATGACAAAAAAGTCTGCAGATGTTCTGTACAGACCAATTTTTTTCCTCAAATACATTGGATCTGTAGTTGGTGGACTCTGTGAATATGGAAACTACAAATCTGAGAGGCAGTTGTACCCATAAGGCTGAACTATCAGCAAATAGTTCAAATAGCAGGCTCTTTGGAGGCAGAGACCCATCTTCGAATCCCAGTTCAGCTGCTGCTAACTGCCAATCGTGGAAACTCTTCAAAACCTCAACTTTCTCATAGATGAAGGGGGGCAAATGATAGAACACATCTCTAAGATGCTGTATGAAATAAAGTGTGTAAATGAAGTGTCTAACACCAAGCCCGGAGCACAGAAAGTACCCAGTACACTACACAGACACTTCAATATGATCACCACATTAATCCTGGAAATTCAAAGTCAGCTCCAAACCTTCCCTAGACATACTGGGTCCCCTGCACTCTCTCCCCAGCTGAGAGGAAACCCATGGACAGAGGCCACAGAACCATGTTGGCCTGTGAGACCAGGGCAGTGTGGGACCAGGGCAGGGCAAGTAGAAGGCTGAACAGGGCTGGCTATATAGCTCAGCTGGGTGCCCTGTGGTAGGGATGTCATGGCTGAAGAATGCATGGGAACAGAGTGGAGGCAGGGCAGGGTGGGAGGGGAGTCCATAGCTGGAGCTGGGCTAAGGGTATGGCCTTTTGGGATCCCAGCCTTGGGAAATGAACACTCTAGATGCAAGAGTCCAGGATGCTTCTCCTAACACAAAGGAAGCTCCAGGGTCAAGGTTGGGGTCAGAGTAGTAGCTGTTTTCAACACATGATCAAAAGTTTTTGTTTTGTTTTGCAGTGGTAAGCCATACAGGAACAGTTGTGGCTGTTCTGTAGCCAGGCCCAGTACAGAAGGGGAAAGATCGAGGAGACAAATCCTTGTGTGTGTGGACCTGGGGAGCAATCTTTGTCCCCCAGGTCAGTCTCTGGACTCTAAAGTTCCCTCCCCCATGGCATTGCAAGGCCTCCCCTGAGTGGAGCCTGGTTGGTGTGATGGAGCTCCACAGCCATGTATGTGGGGCAGGCATATAACCCTACAGGTGATCAGAAAATGCAGGCTTGTAGCTGAAGAGAGGATGCATTTGTGACCCTCAAATATGCCAATGACCTTAATCACATGATTACTGATACACAGGTGCATATTGGCACCTGTGCTCACTCAAAGGTTCAACATACATGTAGGTGAACAGATGGACCTGCTATGAAGCAAAAACAATCAATTCCCTGTGCAAGTTGTGGTGTGTTCTAACATTAAAAAAAAAAAAAAAAAAAAAAAGCAGCAGCACATTGCATTTCACAGTCCACACAGTCCACACTTCTCAAAGGAAAAGGCAGTCCTAGGAGTGAACAGGAGTGTGGACATGACTGGGGAGGAGGAGAGACTAGCTGAGCCTCCCACGTGCCCCTTAGGAGATGAGCTGTTCCATCTCTCCCCACCCCCTCCAATATTTTCTCCCCAGATTCCTGGAGAAACAGGATTCCTACAGGTCCCTTTTTCCTGAGGAATCTAACTGGTCCCCCTCAATCAGAGCCTATAGATGTTTTCCTCTACCCTTAGGGTACCTAAAAGAGAGGGTGACTCAGGCAGGGAGCAGGGGCTTAGGTGGGTGGAGTGACTCACTCAGCCTGTCTGGAAGGGGGGATGTGGTCTGGTGAGAGACAGGATTATGTTCTACCTCCAAAGTCTGAATCTTACCTGGGCCACAAGGCCCCTTGGGTGAGAATGATAACAAGGACCAGTAAGGTACCTGTCCTCCTGCAGACCCCCTGGCTGCTTAACTGAGGTACAAGTGGAAACAAGAGCCTCTGGGGTCAGACTCAGGCTCTGGGGGTTTCTCTGTTTATGGGATCAACTGTGACCCAGTTCCTCTGGGGTCTTTCCTAGAGCCACAAGTATCAGGGGAAGACATTTACGGCAGCCAAGAAATGCTGGGAATCTCAAAGGAAACCCCTCCTCCATGGGATCCAATATATAAGAAACCAGAGTTGCCTGTAAATCTCCCAGGCTCGGTGGGACCAGCTTTAAGCACATCAACAGTTTTAAGCTTGGCTACCAGCCCAAAAGTTCAGAACCTTCCCCAGGGCATCAAGGGTCTTAATTTTGTCCTTACTATAACAACAACTATAACTGGATGTGGTGGCTCACCTCTGTAATCTCAACATGTGGGTGGAGAAGGTAGGAGGATAATAAGTTGGAGGCCAATCTCAGTTACATAGTGAAGCCCTGTCAATAAAAAACAATAAACTACAGAGGTCATTTCAAATGATGAGGCCTGACTATCTTTGGAGTAACCTGAGAGATCACATTTAAACTGGGAGAATCAAAGGGCTTTCATTGCTGGCCCTCTGTGTGGGAAGAGAAGGAAGAAGAAAAAGCTAGGGAAGAAAAGTCTGTGGGTAAGA
Source organism: Eospalax fontanierii (assembly GCA_035773235.1). Lineage (NCBI taxonomy): Eukaryota > Metazoa > Chordata > Mammalia > Rodentia > Spalacidae > Eospalax > Eospalax fontanierii. Next base: position 50,472,637 of record CM069542.1, on the reverse strand, counting down.
GGTTTACCAGACACTTCCGGAGGAATCAGAGGCAGGCACCTGCCAAGCTCATGTCCAGCATCTGGAGGTCAGGACTGCAGAGGGGCCAAGAAGCAAGATCAAGCAGGAAGAGACAACAGGAAGAAGCGAGTCTGTGGATCTGTGCATGTATGTGTCTGTGCACATCCAGGAACAACAGTCCAAGTTTCCTCCAGGGGTGCGCCACGGGACTTTAGCATCAGTCACACTCAAGAAGGCCTGATCTGACCTTGAAGCTTGGCCTTGTCAGGCTCTGGGTCCTCTTAGCCAGCCCTTAGGCCTGGCCCAGCTCCCCACCAGCCTCACTTCACCCTGGTGGAGAGCTTTCTCCAGAGTCCTTGTTTGAAGTTCCAACACAGTCAGCCCCACCCTAGCATGAAATCTGAGACTGGGGATGGAGCCCTCAGCCTCTTGCTGTTCCCAAAAATCACTCCCATTTTGGGGTTGGAGAAATGGCTGAGCAGTTAAGAGAACAGGCTGTTCTTGTAGAGGACCCGGGTTCCATTCCTAGTACCCACATGGCGCCTATAACCATAGGTACCTCCAGTTCCAGGGAATCCAACTCCCTCTTCTGACCTCCGTGGGCTTTGCACAACACAGGTGCACTTACACATATGCAGGCAAAACACTCATAACATATAATAAAAAAAAACCAACAACAAAAACCACTTGTACATATAAAATAAAAATTGTTTAAAAATCACTCCCATTTCCAACATCAGCATAGCTTCCCACCCATTCTTTGAGGCTGTATCCTGTCCCATATCCTCCACGAACTTTCCACTTTACAAGCCTTTCCAGACCCCTGTCGTCACTTTGCTCTTCCCTCCCGACCAGCAGGGATGAAGAAGGGATGAAGGAACCCCATGCCCTCCCTGACTTGTGCTATGCAGCATTAGGGTGCTCATGGGTCCTTGATGGACTGTGAGCTTCTTAAGAACAGAGGTCTGTCTGCCTCCTACAACATCAAGCCCAGGTCATTTCAGGTATCAGTAACAGATCACTTTAAGAACAAGAGACAGAACAGGGACAGGGAGATGCTACCTTTTCCTTGAAAAAAAGAATCAAGAGCCAAAGAAACACAGAACACAGCCAACATTTATTTAGTGCTTACTGTATGCTACACACTAATAAGTGTTTGATATATGGTCTCAGATTTAGCACTTGCCACCAGCTGTATGAAAGGTTATATTATGAGTCCCATTTTAGTGAGAAAACTGAAGTTCAAAGATGATGCTCAGCTTTCCTAGGGTGGGTAGAGGAGTAGCTAAGGAGTCCTTCAGAGCCCACACCCTGCCCACTCTGTCTCCTGCCACCACTCATCACACACAATGAGACTGAGATAGCTTATGCCCGGGTTTGCCCACAGCCCAGCTGTGGGAGGAGAAGGAAAGACTGGAGGGTTTGGCTTGTCCAGTCCCCAACTGGAAGGGTCTACTGTTCCTGTCTGTGCTCTATCCACCCTTGAATGGATAAGCTCTCAACCCAGATCCACAGCTGTTTATCTCTGGCCTTAAGTCTACTTCCTTGTGTCTCTGGCTCTGGCTCTAGGTCTTTACAGACAGGCTGAAGTCAGAGGCAGAAGTTGTGACATGTGTGTCCCAGGCAGCCTACTTGGGGTCATCAATCAGGCCAATGGTCAGAGTGCCTGGTCAATTGGTCACTCCAGGGGCAGGGCCCTTCTGGTCCCAGTAGGAGGGTCCTCAAGGACAAAGATCACATACACACTAGGAGCCCTGACCTCGACTAATTAGCCTCTGGTGTCTGAGGAGTGAGAGGGCTGTTGCAGATTTTCAAGTTCTCTTTGTGTGACCCCTTGGTGTCCCAACTTGGCCCTGGCAGAGCCCTCCTGGCACACTGAGGCACAGGTAGGTCTTCTTCTGGGCTGGCTTCTCTGATTTTGACAGCTGTCTCCTGAGTGCCAGAGAACTGTTGCTGCCTAGAATCACAGGATGCCCAGGAAGCAGGAACCCAGGGATCCTCTGAAAACCTTTCTCCTTCCTACTGGATTGGGTGGTAGCCGGGAGACCTATTCCTTGGAGCTGCAGGCCTGCTGGGCATCAAACCTGCCAGATGTGCAACCCCAGGGCAGACAGACAAGCTGGCACACAGCAGAATTCCACGGAGCAGGAGGGATGGGAGAGAAGGGAAAAGCGCACACACACACACACACACACACACACACACACACACACACACGGAAGAGTTTGGCCAGGAAAGTTTCCTGCAGAAGGAAAAGCCTCCTTGCCAGCGGGATTCGCGGGGACCCAAGGAGATTTCCCTAGGAATCCTCTACCAAGGCAAGAGGCAGCCGCAGCAGTTTCCACAAACAGCAGCAAAACTTCAGTCCTAAAAGTCCCCCAAACTTCCCCCTCCCTCTCTCCCTCGGTCTTTTGTTCCCCACTGCATTGCCAACCAGGCAGCTCCCGGCTTCCCACACTGGACTGTCCTCCCCCAACCCCAACCCCTGCCCCGCCGGAGCCTCGATCCCGGCCTGCCTGCGCCTGGCCCGGTGCGCCCCTGGGGGAAGGGGCACCGGGGGCGCTTACCCGCCTTGCAGGGGTCTTTGTAGTTAAGGAGCTCGGGGGCGTCCTCCTCGCCCAGGTCGTAGGTATAGTCGGCCAAGTCCAGCGGCCGGCCGGGGCGCGGGAGCAGCAGCAGCAGCAGCAGCAGCGGCAGCGGCGGCGGCGGCGGGCGGGCCACGCCGGGCATGCTGGCGGGCGGCGGCGGCGGTCGCGCCCGGACGCGGGAGCGGGGCGACGGGGAAGCGGAGCCCTGGAGGCGAAGGGGAGGCGCTCCCGGCGCTGGCCGCCCGCTCCCCCCGCGTCGCTACCTCTTCCCTTCCCGCTTCCTGTCTCCCGCCCCCCCTCCGCTCGCCCGGCTCGCTCTGGTCCTCGGCAGCCGCGTCCCCTCGCCCTCGTCGCGCTTGCAGCCTTTCTTTGCTCGCCGCCCGCCCGCTCTCCCCCCCGCCCTTTTTAGGGAAATGAGCTCGCTGGAGGGCGGGTTTTCGCCCAGCTCGGCCCGCCTCGGGGCCGGGACGGTGCTCTGCCCGGCCGGGAAGCGGGCCAGCCGGGCGGGGAGGGCGGGAGGCGCGCGGTCCGCCCCGGAGGGGATCGGCTGCCTGGGGCCGCGGCCGGGGAGGGGGCGCGAGCCCCGGGGATGCCCGGCGGCCGCCGCTCCCTCGAGGGGCCCCCTAGCGGCCGCTGCCCGGGCGCCGGGCCGAGTGCCGCGCGGCGCGGGACACGCTGTCAGGGCGCTCGCTCCGCTTCTGCGTCCCGGGACCTACGACTCATCGTTCTCTCTCGTCCTGAGACTCACTCGCGGGTCTCTTCCTCCGACCGCGGCTCGCTCCCATCCCGCTGTCTCTGTCTTGCTGTCTCTCTCCCTGTCCCTATCGCTGCCCTTCCCCCCGGACACGCCGCTGGAGGGCGCCTAATACCCGTGTATGGCATCCAGGTCCGGTCCCCTGTTTCTCCTGCTGCCCCCTTCTCCGCTGCTTGGGGTAGACCAGATCCCCCAGAGAGGACGCGTGGCCAAGCCCCCGCACTCCCCTTCCACCAGGAGCAGGAATGAGGAAATATAGGAAGACAGAAGAAATAAGAAATTCAGCCTTTGTTTTTCAGTTAGGCTGCTTTATTCTTTGGTGACAGGAACCCCTGGCCCATGCCAGACCTCTGCTCTACCGGCTCCCACACTCTCCCACAGCTCCAGTGCCGAATGTGGGCTTCCTGCCTGGCTGTGAAAGACCCTTTGCTGCTGGTCCTTCCTGCCCCAAAGGGGCTTCATTGGACCCTATGAAGCAAAAGACCTTTGTTTATCACGCGAGGGAGAGAGACAGGGGAGCCACCAGCCTGACTGCAGTGTGGGCTACGCCTGTGAGCCATCCATCTCCAGAGTTCCCCTGACCAAAGACTTGAGGCATAGTGCATGGCAGGTGACCCAAGTTCTCCCGAATGCTGCTCGGGCACCCTGAAAGGGGCTCTTGCTCACCTGAGGAGCCTAGATGTAGTAGAGTGGGAGCTCTCCACACAGTGTGCTCACAGCAAGGCCCAGGAAAGCCAGGTCTCTTCCAGAGGACTCAGAACCTGCATCGTGCCCTTCCTCCTGGCCCAGCTTGGAAGCAGGTGCTGATGGCTTGGCCTGGAAAAAGTACCAACTTTGGAGTCTGGGAACTGAGGTTTTATTCTCACCTGCAGCCCTTATTATCCTTACTGAGGGATACTAGCCTGGTCAAGCAACCTCTCTGGGCCTCAGTTTCCTCACCTGTTCTATAATCGGAAACAGGTGGTGTATGGGCTCAGTCAAGGCCAGCAGCTGAGCAGTGGGTGGGCTGAGGACTTGTAGGGAAGGTGTGATACAAGTGAGTGTAGAGAGACACACACACCTGATGGCGCACAAGCCGTGATGTACAGTGGCATTAACCATCATTTCAAGTACTCCTCCCTACAGCCCTTGGAGAGAGACAGCCTACTCCTTTTATTCACATACTCACCTGGAAGTTCTGGAATTTTCTAATGAGAGCATCAAGACTGGGGATGTTCTCCAGAGTCATCTTCATGATGTAGCAGTAGGTTCCTGGAGCTGGCTTATAGGCGGTCAGGAGCTGGGCATGGAACACTGGAGGTCATTAAGGAATGTCCCTTGCCTTGCTCACTCCCCATCCCTGGTCCTCAGCCAGCTGCCTTTAGGTTGGCCACGAGAATGGGAGAGATGGTTGGGAAGAAGTAGCACAGCTGAGTAGTTCCAGCTGAGTCTTCTGGGTCCCTGGGCACACTCACCCGCTGGTAGTCATATACAGCGATGCCTGTGGAGCCGATGGAGAAGGTGGCAGTGGTATCCATGTGCTCACTCAGAGCTAGACGTTTCTGGGCTTCTGCTGACCCCATACTCATCTCAAGGACCTGAGGGTGGGGGGTGTGAGTGCTGCCTGACATTCCTTTCTTCTCTTAGACCTTCGGTACCCTTGCCTACCCTCAGTCCTCTCGATTCAAATGCAATTCCTTCTTTCCTGAGATCTCAGGGAGGCCAAACAGAACAGGTGCTGGAGGGACTGGTTATCACAGGGTAGGGCAAGGCCCTAGTGTGAAATTCTAGGTCAGATTGCAGCCCCATCTCTGCGTCTCTCTTCCCAGGCTGTGCTCTTGTGCTTGTCTGCCCCCACCCCACCCTTGTGTTTCCCATCTGCCCATCTCGCCCAGCCTTCTGTCTGGCATGTCTCCTATCCACTGTCTACCACCTAGCATTGCTCACCGCCTCAGTATGTTTCTGGCTCATGTGAAGACCCATGAGCAGGGCCCCCACAATGACCACAACGACAAGAACCACCACCACAACCACGATGAGTAGGCGTTTGAGATTCACCGGGCAGCAGGGGATGCGGAACTGGCTCCTGGGACCTGCTGAATAGTCCTGAGAAGGTCGAGCAAGCAGAGAGGCAAGCGGGGGGTCATGAGGATGTCCATTTTTGCTGCACAAGATGGGCATCCTACCACACCCTCTCAGGCTATGGGGAGAAGGGCTGAGGGGATCCTAGAAGGCTTTGGGAAGGGATGATCTGAATTCTAACAAACACATAGAAATTTAGACATTTAGAAGCAAAGCCTGTGTCTGGAGGAACCCAAGAAAGCCTATCACCAGGCTCATCTCCTGCCTTCCCAAGACTCCCAGCACCCCAGCTATAACCAGGCTGTCTGCTCCCCGAAAGGATCCCAGTCATCCCATCTCTTTCCCTTCTTCCTGCTCTGCCTTCCTCTATGATGTGATATGTTGTGCCTGTGTGTAGAGGTCAGAGGACAACTTGCTGGAGCCAGTTCTCTCCTTCTACCATGTAGGTTCCAGAGGCTAAATTCAGGCCATCACCTGCTTAGCCATCTCAGCCGCCCCACCCCAGATTTTTTTTTTTTTTTTGAGATCTTATCTCTGGCCCAGGCTGGCCTCCAATCCTCTAAGTACCTTGAACTTCTGATTATCTTGCCTATATCTTCCAACAGTGTGTACCACCTAGCCTGGTTTATATGGTATTGGAGGTCAAACCCAGGGCCATGTGCATGCAAGGTGAGCATTCTACCAACTGCTCTACATGGCCAGTTTCATTTCATTTCCCTGTGATGCTTCCTGTGACCGCCTAGGTACTTAGGGGTCATCCTCATTGCTGTTCTCAGGCCGTTCTGTTGACCCCTACACTGGCTTTTAGCTGCTTTATATGGGTATTCATGGCTACCATGCCTATCTCTGCCAGGGACTCTGTCTTAGTCGTCTTGGTATCCCCATTCTAACAGTGTAAGCCTAGGCTACTTGAGTGAGTGAATGAGCCCTGGAAAAAGAAACAAGCCTGTGGAGGATGGTACAGGCAAGTCCCAGTACACACACACACACACACACACACTCACACCACAAATTCACTCACCGGTGGACTTTCCATCAAGACCTCTTTGCTACCTACGTCCATCCTGCAAGTGCTCTCCTCTCCTCATCTTCCTGGTATGACCAATGTCTTATATGTATCATCAGAGAGGGAGGACAGAGGTGAAGGACTGGGTCCCCCATTTGCCAGCCAAGTCCTTGGCTTTGAAGCTTGTTTGTTCCTGGCTCTCCAGAACCCAGGTTCTGATAAGCTAGCTGCAAGAGCCCTCAAGGGCCCTTGGCCCAGGCACATGTGTCCTCTTGGCCTCAACAAAAGTAAACCTGAGTGAGCTGAGCAAACTTGCCCTGAAGCCACCTGCTCCTCTCGCTGTAGGTGTCTTCCTGGCATGCCCGCCTCTCTTGCTGGCACCTGCAACCCCATGGCTTCCCTTCTTCTGACAGAAGGTATCTCTGGTGGCAGCTAAGGGTCTGGCTATCCCGTTTCCCAAGATAACCTCCCCAAGAACAAGCATGAACTTCACTTAGGGGACTGGGGAGGCAGTGCCTATTGATGGGGGCGGGGTGTCTTTGGAAGGATCAGGGACTGGGGGTCTGTTACTGTGTTTCTCAGGCAGGGTCAGATTCCGCTTCACCTCGCCTCACCTCCTCCCACACGTCCCAAATCTAACCTCAGATTTGCTCCAGTTGTTCTTTTCCTAGTTCTGGAAATTCTGTCCCCAATGGTGGGAAATTCTTACTCATGGGTGATGGGATGATGTTTCATTCTTTGTTTCAGGCTTGTCTGTAAGTTGAATGCTCTGATGACACATTCCATGCCTTACACTGCTTCCCTTCCCAACTTGTCCTCCTCAGTGCTAGGGATCAAACCTCAGGCCTGGAGCATGTTTGGCAAGTACTCTAACACTGAGCTATATCCCCAGCCCCTGATACCACCTTCTTAGGCCAAGACAGCCTTGCACAGGGTTGGATATGGTCCCAATCTTTCTGCCCTTGAATCAGCTGGCGTATTCTCCGCCCTCCCACTACCCTACCTACCCCCTGCCCCTTCTGGGATCTTTTTTATTTGTCTTTTTTTTTTTAGATGAGGACCAAACCCAGGGCCTTGTATTTGCTAAGCAAACGCTCTGCCTCTGAGCTAAATCCCAACCCCCTGGATCACTTTTATATCTTTGAAATGTGTTCAGAGAGTCCACTTTCTGGACCTCTTCTTTCTCCCCTCTCCTTGCCTTATTTCTTTTTCCCAAACCATCTCTGCAGCTTGGGATACTAAGTGTTATCTACCAGTAACTTGGTGTTGATTGCACATTTTATCTCCAGCTTCATTTTGGTTACTGGCCAGCTAGTGTCTGCAACCTTTAAGCTTTCATGAATGTATAAGCCACGGGTCCCTACTTTCTTTTCGTGGCCTGGCTCCCTTGGCCTCCTACAGCCGCTCCCTATTAGCCCCCAGATTTTTTTCTAAGATTCCTCATGAATACCAAATCCACAAGTGCCTGAGCTCTTTGAATAAAATGGCTTGTAGTAGTTACATATAATATGTACACCATCCCATTTGCTTTAAATCATTTTTAGATGACATAAATACATCATAAACAGGGTACAAATAGTTGTTTAGGGAATAATGACATGAAAACTGTCTGTACATGTTCAGGACAGATGCAATTCTCCCCCTTCCCAAATACTTTCCATCTGTATTTTTGTTTGTTTGTTGGAGGAGGCACATGCATGTGTGGGTGCAGGTGTACATTTGTGTGCTTGTGTTTGGAGGACAGAGGTCAACCTCAGGCGCCATCCTCCTTGAGACAGAGTCTCTTACTAGCACCTGTGGCTCACTAATTCAACTAGGCTGCTGGCTAGTGAGCTCAGAGAGTCCCTGTCTCCACTTCCTCAGAGTTACAAGTGTGCGCCCCTGCATATGTCTGCCTTTTTACATGTGTTCTGGGATCAAACTCAGTTTCCATGTTTGCTCAGCAAGTACTTTATTGACTGAACTATCTCCTCAGCCTTGTTTTTGGTTGGTTGGTTGGTTGGTTGGTTTTGGTTTTTAACACAGGGTCTTGCTCTCCAGCACTGGCTGGAATTTTCTATATGTACCAGGCAGGCCTTGCACTCAAAGAGATCCAACTGCCTCTGTCTCTCAAGTGCTGGGATTACAGGCCTGTGTCCTCACACCAGCCTCTGATATATATATATTATATATATATATATGTATATATATATATATTATATATGTATTATTATTATTTTTATTTTTGTGTATGAATGTATTGCCTTCAGGTATGTGAATGCACCCATGTCAGAGGAGGGCATCAGATACCCTGGAACTGGAGTTATGGATGGTCGTTAGCCACCATGTGTTGGGAGTTGAACCTGAGTCCTCTGTAAAAGCAGACAGTGTTCTTAACTGCTAAGCCATCTCTCCAGCCTGTTTTGGGTACTTTTTGTTTTGTTTTGTTTTTTGTATTTTTGAGATAAGGTCTCATTCTGTCACCCAGGTTTATCTGGAACTGCTGGCAGTTCTCCTCAGCCAGCCTCCTGAGTGCAGGATTACAGGCATGTGCCACCATGGTCAGCTCCATGTACTTTTGTGTAAATTGGTGGATGCAAAACTCACAGCTACAGAGTGCCAACTGTACTTGAACTCTGAAATGTCATCTCACTTCCTGGTCCTTGCCCCAGGCTCCCTAGCACCTTGTCCCCATCCTTTGATCATGAGCTGACCCCTCCTCTCCAGCAGGCTCCCCCTGTCCCCCAAGGACCCCTTCAACAGCTGGAGGGCCTCAGTCTCAAGGTCATACAATAGCATGGCACCTGAGCTGAGAGCTCCTGAGATACTCAGGGGGGGAGAGAAGGAAGGAAATGTTTGCTCCCACCACCCTCCTCACCCCTCTAACTGCCCCTTTAAATATTTGCCTAAGCTTCCCACAGCTCCACAAAGTGTCCTAGGATGAGAGGAAGAAGGGGAGGGCTGAGGAAGGAGAGGAGGGGGAAGTAAGCGTCCTCTCTCCTTGGCCTCAGCTGTGTGCAGGTGACAGATGTAAGAGACAGCCTGCCTGCACTGCCCACCCCCCTGTCCGTCCCCCAGGCTCCCTCTCCCACCCCGGGTTGTCCTGGCAACCTTGGGATTGATGGCTGACTCACACACACTGGGCCTGAGCCAGGTGGGAAGCTGGCCAGCAGGAGAGCCAAGATGAACTGCAGGCATCCCGGGGTCCCTGTGGGCATCTCGGGGGGCCGCAGTGTCCAGTTGTGGGGCTTGCTTTGAGCAGGAGTCACAAGCAGGGCTTGCTCTTACCACTAGGTGTAGGGAGAGCACCTCTGTTCTAGTTCAGGTCTCCAGTTTTCTCTGCAGGTTGTCCTTAGGCTGGGTTCTCAGAGCATTTTGACTTTTAAAAATTAATTAATTAGGTAATTAAAATTTTATGTTTATTTTAAGTATATGAGTGTTTTGCCTGCATGCATGTAAATTCATCCATGTCATGCAATGTCCCTGGAGTTCAGAAGAGGTATTGGATCCCCTGAAACTGGAATTATAGCCAGTTATTAGCCACCATGTGAGAACAGAACTCAGGTCCTCTGAAAGAACAGCCAGTGCTCTTTACTACTGAGCCATTGCTTTAATCCCAAATTATGGCTTAAAAAAAAAAAAAACAGTTCCCACAACCCACATGACAGCTAACAACCACCCATAACTCAAGTTCCCGGGAATCTGATACCTTCTGGCCTTCCTGTGCACTGTATGACAAGGGTGCACTTACATAAACGCAGGCAAAACACTCATACACACAAAATAATAAATAAACAGATAATAAAATAAAAAACCAAATGTCATTTGTTTAGGGGCTAGGCAAGGTACTGTTTAGTTTCTTCATGCTGCCCACCACCTGGTAGGGGTCGTCCTAGTCCTGGTCCTGGTCCACCACTTGGCTTCCTTGAAGGAAGGAAAGTAGGAAGGAAAGAAGGCAGGGAGGGAGGGAGGGTGGGCGGAAGGGAGGGAAGAAGGGATGGAATAAGGAAGGGAGAGAGGGAAGCTCTTTAACTGGGCCTACATAGCCCTCAACGTGGGTCCCCAGACCAGCTCTGGGGTACAGCCTTCTTTTTATTAGCCTTCACTGGAGCCATCTTCACTGTGAATGCCACTTACATTTAGAAGTCCAAAGCAAGGGCCAATGGCATCTGTTGTGTCACCTCTGTCCCAGTCTCAGCCTCTATAATCATTTCTCTGCCCTCCACAGTGCACACACAATAGTAACTCAAATCAATGTGGAGGCTTTTGTCTCCCCATCTTCCCAGACAGGCTACCTTCCTGGGAAAGGAAAGAACATGTTTTCTTTGTATTTCTATGAGCCTGCCTCAGGGCAAGAAGCATGCACACAGCCTGTATGTAATCATATGCAACAAGAAGATTGTCACCAGACATGAGGAGGCTCCTTCCATGAAGTCCCAGTTCCTTCCTTTGGTGTATGAGGTCTCGGTGTTTCCCCTTGCAGCTCCAGAGCCTACAGTGATCCTGCTTTTCTAGGTTTTACTGTTTTCATCTGTGAAGTGGACTATTACCACCTATTTCATCCACCTCACGAAGCTGTCCTGATACTCCAATGACTTCATGATGTGAAAGTCCCGTTGTTATCACTGTCATCCACTTCATCCCTAGGGCACCTCTTATTAGCTAAGTCTAGGACCCAAACTCCTCCCCTTGTCTCTGGATTGCCTCTGTGACATCTGTGGGCAATGGAGAGCCCCGCAGTGGCCACCCCTTCTGTGTGTGCCTCTCTTTTTCCGGCTCCCAACCCCTCAGCTGCACGGGTCGGGACAAGACTCACTCTGCCCTTTGTGTGCTGGGCAGAGCCGTGCCAGGGACGAGTGGGGACGATTGCCCAGCTGCCCCAGCTACTCTCCCTACCCCCCTTGCTCCCTCCCTCAAGCTGGTATGCATAAGGCAGCACAGGGCAGCTGGATCAGCAGAAGCTACTGCGTGTCAAAAGGAAGGGGCATCCCTGTCCAGAAGGGAAACTTCAACTCAGAACAGAGACTTTTCCCTGCTGGTGGAGGCTGCCAAGTTGGGGACGATGTTACTGTTTTTATGTTTTTCAGAGAGGATCTCACCGTGTAGCCCAGGCTGGCCTTGAACTCTTGATCTTCTTGCCTTGGCCAGAAGTGCTGGGACTACAGGCATGCAAAACCACACCTGACTCACATACATGTTCTTGTTGTTGTTTGAAACAGAGTCTCTCTGTAGCCCCATCTGGACTTGAACTCACTATGTAGACCAGGCTGACTTTGATCTCACAGAGATCTGCCTGCCGCTGCCTCAGGAGTATGCATATAAATGCACCATGTGTGTGCAATGCTCTTGGAGGCCAGAAGAAGGCGTCAGATCCCCTGGAACTAGAGTTACAGATGGTTGTTAGCTGCCATGTGGGTGCTAGGACTTGAACCCAGGTCCTTTACAAGAGCAGTCAGTGCTCTTAACCTTTGAGTCATCTCTCCGCCTCACCCCCACCTTTCCAAATGAAAACAGAAAGAAGAGTGCCACTGTTACATTTCTGCAAGTCTCTTTAGTTTGGGGTTTCATAAAAGATATGTCATGTAGCCTCTGGAAAAGTCCAGGGTACTTTCCAGAGAGCATGAAAGTGAAAAAGACAAGTTATATCTCACTTAGGCAAAGTATGTTGCCCTCAGAGACTCTGGGATACTCTCTTGGAGCCCTGGGCTCCTAGAGTTATCCTTTGAAGATCACTGTAGAAGAATCGCTGTGAACTTGAAGCTGATCTCCTGGTCCTGGGTCTATGGTTTTCCTTATCTGTGCAAGGGAGTTAATGTCCCTTCCTTCCAGACAATTAACCCTGCCAAGTTCCCAGTTGAGATGGGGAGCTTGGCTGCTTTCCTTTTCCTTGTGGCCTCAGTTTCCTCGTGGTGAAATAAAGGGCCTGGCTGGAACACATTCAAAGCGCTTCCAGCTCCATCCGGCTGTGGTTATGTAGTGTGAAATGTTCCCGAATTCCACACTTCCCACTCTGGCTCCAGTGGCTACCTTTTCCTTTTCCGCTCACAGGCACAAAGGTACATTCTGTTCCTCGGCTGATACAAACACACAATACAGAAATGAGCACCCCGCAGCTCCTAGTCGCTCATGCCAACCTGGACGGACATGAGTCACTTACGGCAATGTCCCCAAATTCTATGCCCCCTCACATCCAAGACATAAATACAGATATGTATAAGGTTCACAGATCCATGTGCGCCGTGCACACACAGGTGTGCACACATTAAGGCACAGATGCACACGAATATTCTCACACAAATACATTCGCGCGCAGAAGAGAACCCTGGGGACCAGACACAGAGGCAGGTGGCCGCAGAGAGCCCAGTAGAGCGCACCGAGGCCGGGTGCAACCTCTCCATCCTCTGGCTGCTCTCCCGCGGGCGGCGCGCGCGTGGGCCTCCCCGCTCCGCCCCCACGCGCGCCCCCGCCCGCGCCGCAGTCCGCGTCCACCAGCCTTGGCCGCCCCAGTCCGGGGCTGCGCTCACGCTCGCGAGCCGCTCGCGGGAGCGAGCAAGGGGAAGGACTGCAGCCAGCGCCCGAGGGCAGGAGGAATCCGCGGCGCCTGGAGTGCAGGTGGCCCCGCGCTGCGGCAGCCGGAGAGGGTGGCGGAGCAGCCTGCGGGAGCGGCGCGGTGCGGGCCGGCGGGTGGCTTGGGGAGCCGCTGCAAGAGGCATGGCGGGACTAAGAGCCAGGCGGGGCCCTGGGCGCGGGCTGCTGGCGCTGTCCACGCTGGGTTTTTGCCTCATGCTGCAAGCCAGTGCCAAAAGGCCCCCTAAGACGCCTCCCTGCCCGCCCAGCTGCTCCTGCACCAGAGACACCGCTTTCTGTGTGGATTCTAAGGCAGTGCCCAGGAATCTGCCCTCAGAGATCATCTCCCTGTGAGTGTGTACTTGGCCTTGGGGGAGGGGAGGGGAAGAAAAGCAAGGAGGATCTGAGGGTGGAGACCTGGAGCCCTCCCGGATTCCTCGGGACTGGAGACTCCAGGCCCCAGTCTGCAAGGAGCCCTGCAGTCATACAGCGGCCATGGCTTGGGAAAATCAGAGTTCATAGCCAAGAATGAATCATCACCACCAGCAGCAGTACAGTGAGACCTACTGTGTGTGGGTTGGAGGGAGTGTCGACGGGAGCATGTGGGCCCCTGCCTGTGAGGTTACACCAAGGACAGAAAGCAGGAGGAGAGAGGAATGACAGCGGGGGAGGAGTGGCAAATAAGATTGCCCTCATGGTACCCTGACACAGGGCAGGCACCTGCCATGGGCTAGCTTCTCTGCACCCAGTTAGACCAGCCTCACTTGCAGCAACTGGCCCAACACCCCCACCCCCTTGCCTGTGGGGCTAGAGAGGCTGCCAGGTCCCTCATCTCGCTGCTCCATCCCTCAACAGTACCAGCACATTGTGGGTGTTTGGATGATGCAGGTAATGGAACTTGCTCTTGGCTGAGAGGGAAGGTGAACCTGGGGCCACTGGTGCTCCTGGAGGCAGGGGGGAGGAGAATGCTCCAGAAGGAGGGCGGTGAGTTGGGGAGGTGAAGGACAGATACAGGTAGGGCCTAGAGCTGGTTGAGTACAAGGGCCACTGCCCTGCACAGACCTTGCAGACACCCACACAGTACTGACTCAGGTGTTCCCTACAGGACCCTGGTGAATGCTGCCTTCTCAGAGATCCAGGACGGAGCCTTCGCCCACCTGCCACTGCTTCAGTTCTTGTACGGATGGCTTTGTGGAAGGGCGGGTGGGAGCACGATGGAATGGGACAGATTGGGCTTGGGTGACAGTAGGTGGAGGTGGCATTTGGAGATGTGGATGCTCCAACAGAATAGGCCACAGAAGATGGAATATGGTGTCAGGAGTCCAGGCAAGAGGGAGATGACACACAGAAGCAGAGATGTGGGATGTGAAACATGGGTTTGACTTCTCTAGAGACTAGAGAATTGAGTTCAATAGCTTGGGCCAACGCTCCTGAGTGGACAATTGGGGGTGGGGTGGGTGATTATCTTAGAGCATATGACCCCATGTAACCCCAGGGATCAGGGCCTGAAGCTGTATGTTGAGAGGAAGGGATGGTGGGACAGCTGTTTGTGAAGGGGTAGAGTGGGCTGGAGTGAGGGTAGAGAGGCTGGAAGAGGAAATGCCATGGAGGCATCACGCCCCCACTGTATTAGGAGCAAGCACATTGTGGTTATTTGGAAACAGAGGGCGTGGAAAGAGGCTTACACCTGGTCTTGCAGCCCTGGGTGACTCAGGGACTTTCTGCTGGGGTCCTGAAGTATATCAGGGAGGTCAGCCAGATCCTGAGGAAGCTCAGGGGTGGGGCAGCAGGCATGGGCATCAGGCACACCCTTGCAAGCTCTAATTCCACCTTTGTCTCCCCAGGTTACTCAACTCCAACAAGTTCACGCTGATTGGAGACAACGCCTTCATAGGACTGTCGCACCTGCAGTACCTGTGTGTGGGAGGAGAGGGGCTAGGCCCGAATAGAAGGGAGTCTGGGCCTGGGTGGGCTGAGACAGGAAGTTCAGAGTGAAGGCTGGGAAGGGGTGGGATGGAGGAGCTCTTGAATCCTCTGACTGCTGGATGGACAGAGGGTCATTCCATTCACACCCCTGTTGGCACCATGTTGCCTAACACCCTGTTGCTAAGGGCGTGATGTTATTGCACTCTGTGGAAACCTGTTTCAGGCTCCTTTTCTGGGGTGTAGCCTAAGGTGTAAGGAAATCACCGAGTGGGGGGATCTGGGCCCGTGAGTAGCAACTGAGTCAAATCCTGGTTTTTTCCAGCTTCATCGAGAACAATGACATTTGGGCACTCTCCAAGTTAACTTTCAGAGGACTCAAGTCCTTGACACACCTGTGAGTACCTGATACTTACACCCACACTGGACAGAAGCCCAGGTGTCCTCTGGATTTGGCCTTGATTATGATCTTCAGGTGATTCTGGGGTCTCTCTTGCAGCTCACTGGCCAATAATAACCTGCAGACACTGCCCAGAGACATCTTTCGTCCCCTGGACATCCTGAGTGACTTGTAAGGCCTGAATCCTGCCTCTTCCCACAATGCCACAGAGGGTGTATCCCTAGAGGGAGCAGAATTAGGGTATTGAGAGGGGGTCTTGAGAGATTGGGAGGGCTTGTGTTTGGGGGCTTTGAGAAGATGAGGTCAAGGTATCTATAGGTGGAAGCTCTCCAAACTGGGATTCCTCAAGGTCCCCATAGTCCCTCTCAAATGTTCATGAGATATTTATTTCAAACACATGTGTTTTGGGAGGCATGGTGGTGTATCCCTTTAATCTCAGTACTCGGGAGACAGAGGCAGGCAGATTTCTTTCACAGCCAGCCTGATCTACATAGCAAGTTCCAGGCCAGCTGAAGCTACAGGGAGATCCTGTTTCAAAACAACAGCAACAGCAACAACAACAACAACAGCACACACACACACACGCACACCAAAACTCATATGTGCATTTTTTAATGTATGTTTGATTTGAATCAACATTGAAGCCTCCTCTATCCGCAGTCACTTGCTATTATACATATAACAGAATGAAAAACCCTGGATTCTGTTGGAGTTGGAGGACTAGGAAAATAACGTGTAGCTGAACAGGTTGCACACCTGGCCACCAAGTTTGGTGGTGCGGGCTTTTAACCCCAGCTACTCCGGAGGTTGAGGCAAGAAGATCATAAGCAGTGAAATTCTGTCTCAAAATAAAAAGTAAAAGCAGGACTAGTGGTGGGCTCAGTGGTAGATCGCTTGCCTGGAATATACAAGGTCCTAGATACAATCTCCAGTGATACAAAAATAAATAGATAAAACATTTTAAAGGCATCTGGACAGGAGGTAAGCAAGCAGAGGCCGAGACTCAGCCAGAACTCCTCTGACCAGGCCTGTGCTGTGGGGCTGTGTCCAAGGCAGCTCTGTGTGAGCAGTTCACAGCAGCCTCTGGAAACCAGGTGGGCTGCTGGACAGAGCAGCTGAGGGCCTGCCCCATCTGTGCTCCACCCTCACGATCCAGGGACCTGCGGGGCAACGCACTCAACTGCGACTGCAAGGTGAAGTGGCTGGTGGAGTGGCTGGCACACACCAACACCACCGTGGCCCCCATCTACTGTGCCAGCCCACCCCGCTTCCAGGAGCATAAAGTGCAAGACCTGCCCCTGCGGGAATTTGACTGCGTCACCACAGGTAGGCGGCGCCTCCGACCTGCTGAAAGCCTCCTGACCCAGCACACCCAGCCTATACAGCCAGGTCCCCACTCCCACCCAGCAGGTCCGCCTCCTTCCTTGGTGCTGAGTGCACTGATTGCACCTCTCTCTCTGCAGATTTCGTCCTCTACCAGACTCTGTCCTTCCCAGCAGTGTCGGCTGAACCTTTCCTTTACTCCAGCGACCTCTATTTGGCTCTGGCCCAGCCAGGTGCCAGTGCCTGCACTATCCTGAAGTGGGACTATGTGGAACGACAGCTTCGAGATTATGATAAAATCCCAGGTACCTGCATGCAATCTGCCTGTGCTGGTCCAGACCAAGGAAGTGTGGCAGGAGGCTCCATTGCCCAACCCCAATGAATTCCTATGGGAAGAAGGATGAATGAAAAACAGCCTCCACCATAACGATTTTCTTGGGTTTGAAGGAGGCCAGTATGTACAAAATAATAGCCATAGAGTGATTATAGGTACCCACAAGACAAGTGCTCCTGGCAATCAAGGAAGGCTTCCTGGACTGGGGAAGAATACTTGTTTACCTTGTGCAAGACCCTGGGTTCCATCCCCAACAAAGAGAGAAAGAGAAAAAAGGGAGGGAGGGAGGGAGGGAGGGGGAAAAAAAGAAAGAGAACTTCCTGATTGGAGCATGAGGAAAGGAAGCCAGAGGGAATGAAGAGGAGCTGTCTTAGATCTACTGAGTGTGAGCTCAGGTTTGAAGACTGAGAGATACTTAGCATGCACAAAGCCTTGAATCTGATCCCCAGCACTGCATAAACCAGGCGTGGTTTATCCTAGAAGGCAGAGGCAAGATGATCAGAAGTTCAAGGTCATCCTTAGCTACATAGCAAGTTTGAGGCCAGCCTGGGCTATGTGAGACCTTGTCTCAAAAAAAAAAAAAAAAAAATGGTGGCATGCTTTTAATTCCAGCACTTAGGAGGCAGAGGCAAGTGTATCTCTGTGAGTTCAAGGCCAGCCTGGTCTACATAGCAAGTTCCAGGCCAGCCAGTGCTATGTAATGAGAGCCTGTCTCAAAAAAAAAAAAAAAAAAAAATCCAATAATGAACATTATGGTTAAACAATCAGTTAATACCTACCTAGGGACACCTGTTTTATGCCCAGTGTCTGCTTGTGTTTGGACCCTGGGTCCAAGGATGGAATTCAAGTGATACTCAAACTAATGTGATATTGGAAATTAGGGAACAGTGAGCCAAGCATGGTGGCTTTTACTGTAATCCTAGCATCTGGGAGGCTGAGACAGGAAGATTGAAAGTTTAAGACCAGATTTGACTATATAGTGAGAACCTGTCTCAAAGGAAAACTCAACAGCACAAAACTTGCTGGGTGTGGTGACTCACACCTGTAATCCCAGTACTTGGGAGGCAGAAAAATAAGATCACTGCAAGTTCAAGACCAACCTGGTCTACATAGTAAGATCCAGGCCAGCCAGGGCTAGCCTATCTCAGAAAACTAAAAGAGGCTGGAGAATTGGCTTAGCAGTAAGTAAAAGCTGACTGCTGTTCAGTTCCCAGCACCCACGTGGTGGCTTACAACCATTTGTAACTTCAGTTCCAGTGGATTTGATGCCCTCTTCTGGTCTCCCTGGGTATTGCACAACATGGGTGCACTTAGAATATATGCAGCAAAACACAAGTAAAATAAAGAAATAATAAAGAAATAAAACTAAGAATAAAAACAAACAGCAACCCAGAAATTATGGAGCCCTGAACACTGGGTGGATGGATTTCTTGGGGGGTAGAATACTGTAGTAGTCTCAGCCATAGCCCACATTTGGGGACTCATCTCCTGTGGGTGGGAAAGGGGTGGGAACTACCTGACACTGCTTGACCCCACGTGCTTCTGTCCTGGCAGCCCCCTCGGCTGTACACTGCAAGCCAATGGTGGTGGACAGCCAGCTGTATGTGGTCGTGGCCCAGCTGTTCGGCGGCTCGTACATTTACCACTGGGACCCCAACACCACGCGCTTCACCAAGCTGCAGGACATTGACCCACAGCGTGTGCGCAAGCCCAATGACCTGGAAGCCTTCCGAATCGATGGTGACTGGTACTTTGCTGTGGCTGACAGCTCCAAGGCAGGTGCCACTAGCCTCTACCGTTGGCACCAGAATGGTTTCTATTCCCACCAGGCCCTGCACGCCTGGCACCGTGATACTGACCTTGAGTTTGTGGACGGTGAGGGCAAGCCACGGCTGATTGTGTCTAGTAGCTCTCAGGCACCTGTCATCTATCAATGGAGTCGTACCCAGAAGCAGTTTGTGGCCCAGGGAGAGGTGACTCAGGTGCCCGATGCCCAGGCTGTGAAACACTTTCGTGCAGGCCGTGACAGCTACTTGTGCCTTAGCCGCTACATCGGTGACTCCAAGATCCTGCGCTGGGAGGGTACCCGCTTCTCTGAGGTGCAGGCTCTGCCCTCCCGGGGCTCACTGGCTCTGCAGCCCTTCTTGGTGGGTGGCCACCGCTACCTGGCACTGGGCAGTGACTTCTCCTTCACTCAGATCTACCAGTGGGATGAGGGGCGACAGAAATTTGTGCGATTCCAGGAGCTAGCTGTGCAGGCCCCTCGGGCCTTCTGCTACATGCCTGCTGGGGATGCCCAGCTGCTCCTGGCCCCCAGTTTCAAGGGACAGACGCTGGTGTACCGACATGTAGTGGTGGATCTCAGTGCCTAAAAGGAGATCGAGGCCTCTAGGTTCCTTGGAGTTTTGCTGAAGGCTGGATGGGGGCCCCTATGAACAACTTGTGGCCCCAAGTGAAGTCACATGGCTAACCTGTGTATGTGCTCTTACACACACACACACACACACACACACACACACACACAAAGAGGTAGCCTGGGCATGCTCCAGGCAGTAGCCCAGGGAAGCCCTTTCCCATCACTGTAATCAGCACCTATATAAGCACCAGGCACCCAGTGACCAGGCTCTCTTTTATGCGTGCACCAGTGGCTCCCCCATCCACAGCACTCCTAGGCTCTGTTCCTTCACTAGTGCATACGAGTGGTGGGATTCAGGAAGGGGGTGAGTCACACCCTTCTCTGCTTAGCCTTCCATCCTATGGCCTTTCCCATGGGGTGCTCCGGGTTGTTTGTGTACCTGCTCAGCCTCTACAGTTGCAGCCTCAACCCATGTTCCAGGTGTGCCCAACCATGCCACTCTCCTTCTGCATGCTTATGTGGACACTGATGGACATGCTCAGTTACACACTTGTGCTTCCCTGGCCACACTGCTATTTCTACATATGCACAGGTCCAGGAGCATGTGCACACATGCGAACTGGGCGCAGTGTGAACAGGATCCCTTTTTACCACCTTGATGCTCTTCTTGGAGAGTATCCACAGTGCCCGTGCCTCCTCTGCTCCCCGCAGTGTGCCCCGGCTGGTAAAGACAAGAACAGTGGCAAACCTGTGAGCATGGGCATGGTCTCCTGGGAACAAAGCCTTTTCACCCTGAAGCAATAACAGCAGCACTGGTTTCTTTGCAGTGTAGTGTGCCTCTCATCTCACGGGAGTTGCCCTGAATCCTGCTCACCAGGGAACAGGCGAGTATCCAGATGAAAGCCTTTATCTGGGTACCTGTTGCTTTTTCAAGTTTGGGCCATCCTCTGGTTTCACCCAGTCTTTGGGATAGAGACCCTGAACTGATTGCCCCTAGGATAGAATATAAGAAATGGCCAAGGCAAGAAGAAGCCCATGAGCATCTGAGCCACCTGCGCAGTGGCATAGAGCATCTTGGGGACACTGGAACCCCTCCACTCCATGGAGGTCCTCCTCCTAGGAGCGCTGCCTTTCAGTGGAGGCTGAGTGTTGACAGTGGAAGAGACAGCTGTGAACCTGGCCTCTGCTGCCCTCTGCTGTCCACTGGGAGCAGCAGCTCTGAGGAGGAGGCTGGGGGCGGGGCAGAGGGTGGCCAGTGTAAGGCCTTTTTGTGGCAGGATGCCCAGGGGCACTTGGGGCATTGCTATGATTCACCTGCTTCGAATAAAAAGTTCTACCCGACTGCCGTCTCTCACGTGTCATCAAGGTGTTTCACTAGGAGCAGAACCAGGACTGTGCCACCTGTCCTTGTTATGCAGAGGGATCACACCAGCTTCCAAGCCCTCTTCTTCTTGCCTCCTTTCCCTCAGGGAAGTGGGCATCCTTGAGGTCAGCTGGCACTGAGGTCAAGAGTTCATAGCAATGACATTCAGGTGCTGGGTCAAGTGATGAGTATCTTCCACCTGGGTATGACTCAGCCCAATGTTCCTTCCTGGAGATCGCAGGCCTGGACCCACTACAACCTGAGCCTGTCCCTTTCTCAGGTCAGCCTTAGGTAACAGCAGCGACACATGCAGCACTCAGCCATCCTTTCCTATCACTCCCTTCTGGAGATCCCCTCTGGGTAAACGTCCACAGCATCATCAATCTCTATCTAGGTGAGGTACCTTGGAGTCTTAGGTAAAATCTTGATCCCTCTTCTCCCTGATTTTTAATCAGTCGCCAAGTCTCCAATCTTTATCACCAAGGGTTTCCGGATAAGCACTCATCCTTTTTTTTTTTTTTCCTTCCTTTCTCTGCTGCAACCTTTATCCCAAGATGCCTATTGCTATTGTCTCTGGCTCCCCCCTGCCAACCTACTTCTCAGATCTTCCTGGTCTGACCTCTTTTCCATCATGTCATCCACTGCTCAAAACCTGCCTTGGCTCCTTGATTTTCTGGAAACAAATTCATGACTTTCTACCTAAATACCAAGGTCCCCTGAATCTGGTGCTAACAGACACAGCATGTGGTCAGTAACAGAGAAAGGGATGCAAATGGGGGAAATAAAAGTTTCTCCAGCAGGGGGTGCTGGGGAGAGAGAGAGAGAGAGAGAGAGAGACTCTGTGTGTGTGTGCGCGTGCGCGTGCGTGTCCCACCCCCAGCCTCTTCTGATTTTCATTTGTTTTCCAGGACCCCTTTTAACTCTCACATATCACATGTGTTACATGTGTGTCACAGGTCGCTGGTTTGAATGGAACCAGGCCTGAAAACTCCAGAGCATGCAGTGTCAACAGCATGCTCTGAATTCTGCAGTCTGGACACAGGCATGGATGTAAGCACCTTTGCTCAGCATCAACTGATTTCTCTGAACCTCAACGTCTTCTGCAAACCTACTTTGTAGACTCCTGATTTGGTTCACTTACTGAGGGACAGCAGCAAGTGGCATTCAGCTTCAGTACTTTGCCAGCATCAGTTTCCTCATCCATAAAGTAGGTCTAATGATGCCAAGCCAACAAGGTCATCTATCATGAGCTATATTAGTGCTCACACTGCTTTTGGCCACACCTTGCAGTGACAGGTCTGGGTTTCCATCTCCTCAAATCGCATTGCCAGGCTCTTGGCTGAGCACCTGTGAGTCCCCATCCTCCTATTTTGGCCGGTCTCCCTCTTTCCCTTGCTTCCTTCCATTTGAGGCAGGGTCTCATGTAGCCCATGCTGACCTTAAACTCACTACGTAGCCAAGGATGTCTTTGAATTTCTGACTCTTGCTTCTACTTTCCAAGTGCTGAGATTACCGGTGTGCACCACTATACTATGCCAGTTTTATGCAGTGTTAGGGACTGAACCCAGGGCTTTGTGCATGTTAGGCAAGCACTCTGTCAGCTGAGCTACATCCCAAACACTGTCCTCCTTTTTCAAATGGGAAATGAATGCACCCTTAACCATACCCACCAAGGCTGCCTAGGGAAGTGGGTTGGGTCTCCAAGACACCTTAGCATTCTGTTGCCCAGTTGCAAGATAAACATCACTCTGACAGCCACTCCCTCCAGCAGAGAACTTCCTCCAAGGGTGGGAGACATTCTCTCCTTCAAATCTTGAATGCCCAGCTTTCTGTGCCATGGCTGCCTGGTCACCTGCCTGAGGGTTCAGCCATGAGTCCCGGGAGCTGCCTAGCAACCTGGGGTAACTGGATGACTATGTCAACAGCTCAGGACCAAAGGCCACAAGAGCAGGGTCAGCTTATTCTGTCAAAGCCAAGGAGAGTGGTTCTCCTCAGTAGCAGCCTTGCACTTCTCTGTGAGGAGCTCTGCTCCCAGCAACAGACCCCTGACTTCTTGTCCTTTAGCCTTTCAAGGCATAGGCATTATAGCCAGGAGTCTCCATGTGAAAGACTGTCCCAGCTGGGGGTGGGGGGCAGAGGGGACCTGGCAAACTCTTCCCAGCAAATGAGAACAGAGGTAGGCTGCTTTTCTTTCTTTTTCTTCTAAAACTGGTTCTCACCAGGTAGCCCAGGATAGCTTTGAACTCAAATCCTCCCGCCTCAGACTCCCAAGTGCTTGGGTTACAGGCATGTATCACCACACCGACCCAGCTCAATGAGAGGCTTCAATGGGACTGGAGTGACAACTCAGTAGGTAAAGTGCTTGCTGCACAAACATGAGGATCTGAGTTTGTAACCCTAGCACCTACATAAAAAGCCAAGTATGGCGGTACACATCTATAGCCCTAGCACTGGAGGAGTAGAGACAGAGCCTGCACACTTGTGTAGTGGCCAGCCAGTCTAGCTGACATGGTGAGCTCCAGGCTCGGTGAGAGACCTTATTTCAAAAAATAACGTAGAAGCTGACAATGGTGACCCACACCTTTAATCCCAGCATTCAAGAGGCAGAGGCAATTAGATCTTTGTGAGTTGGAGGCCAGCCTGGTCTACATTGCAGGTTCTAGGCCAACTAGAGCTACATAGTGAGATTTTGTCTCCAAAAGATAGTAATAACACAAGATATAGAAGTAATTGAGAAAGACATCCTACTGCCCTCTATACATGCCCCTGCCTACACATACATATGTACACATATGCATACAACATATAGCATTTTATAAAAAGAAAAAAAAAAGGCTCTGGTGCTAGGGTCAGGTAGATTCTAGAAGGTAAGCAAGTGAGGGATGTAACCAAGTGATGGTTTTCTTTCTACATCTCTCTACTCTTCTCAAGTTGATCCTCTGTTCTATCAGTTGCTCTTCCCCCTATGACACTCTTTTGTCTAAAGAATTAGATCAGGAAGCCTGGTAATATGGCTTAGTACAGTGCTTGCCTAGCATGCATGAAAGCCATAGGTCTGAGCTCTAGCACCACATAAACTAAGCATGATGACACATGCCTATAATGCCAGCACCTGGAAGGAAGAAATGGAGGATCAGAATTCCAAGGTCATCCTTGAATACATAGCAAGTTTTCAGACCAGCTTGGGATACATAGGACCCTGTCTAAAAGAAGAAAAAGAAGAAAGAAAAGAAAAGCTTATGCTTGTGCTTCAAGATGGATCTCAAAATCGATGGTGGCTGGGACCCTTCTGAATTGGATTCCCAGCTCTTGATGGTTTTTGTCCCTACAAAACAGCAAGGGAGGTGGGCAGGAGAAGTGAGGGAGAATTAAGGCATGGGGGGGGTTTCTCCTGTGGGCCGGTTTCACTGCTGGCTCCCACACCCAGTAATACCAATAAAATTGATGATAATAATTAAGACTGTATAATCACCGTGTGTTTATTTACTCCAAGAAGCCTCCTTTCCCCAGCTCCCATCATTACTGATTCCATCCTCATAGGTGGTGGGTGTTAACTGTAGCTCTAATAAAAAGCAATAACTGCCTGTGTTTCTGCCCCCACAGCCCCAGGGCAGCTTGGCTTGCACCCTCACCTCAATGCAGCAGAGAGGGTGTACTGATCTCCGTTTTCAGAAAGAGCAACTGAGGCAGAAAGCAAACGTCATAGAGAATGAAACCCCACACGTGAAGCTGCAGAGGCAGCAAAGCCTTCTTCCTAATCTCCCTGCTGGCAGAGTACTCCTCCCCAGAGGGGCTCCTCTACTTCCAAAGCTCCTCCCAGGGCCACTTGCAGTGGCTGCTGTTGACCCTGAAGAGAGCTGACCACAGTTCATACCAGCCAGCAACAAATAGCACGGGTGACACTGTGCCATTCACTTCACTGAGCATCTCCCCCAAATGATAGAAAAAGATATTTGCAAAGTTACTGTGGGCATAAATGCACAGTCTAAAATGGCAATTGATGTTATGAATCTCCCAGGGGCATTTGTGTTCTTGACTCAGAAACAGGTAGAATTCCAAATGGCTAGTGAAGAAGGATCTCCACTCAACATCTCTTATGGTCAGCATGACATCATGGCCAGACTGCGAAGGTGTGTGGATTCTAGATAGAGGCCTCAGAGAGAACTGGATGCCTGAAGCCCGCGGTTGGGAGGGTGGCTCCCTGACCCCACTCTTCTCTCCTTTTTCTCTTGATCACCTGGATTATTTGAGGTGCTGAGTCAGTGGTAAGATTAGAATTTGTTTCCTCCTCAGCTAAGCCTGCTTCCGGGTGGACATGCTCACTTCATGCTCTATGTCATGTTAAAAGAAAGGGAGAAATGAGACCACAGGCAAGAACATTGGGAGACCCCAACTAAGAAATTCAGTGAGACTGGAGAGATGACTCCGTGGTTAAGAGCACTTGCTGTTCTTCCAGAGGATGGAGTTCGGTTCCCAGCACCCACATGGTAACTAACAACTGACCTTAACTCCAGTTCTAGGTGATCAGATCCCCTCTTCCGGCCTCCCTGCATGTGGTGCACTTACATATATGCAGGCAAAACACTCATACACGGGGCTGGAGATATAGCTCAGAGATTAAGAGCACTGGCAGATCTGGGTTCAAATCCCAGCACCACATGGAGGTTAACAACCATCAGTAATTCCAGTTCCAAGGGATCCAACGCCCTCTTCTGACCTCCACGGGCATTGCACTATATGGGTGCAGGTACATATATGCAGGCGATACACTCATACACATAAAATAAATATAAAAAAAATTTTAAAGCCACTCATGCACATAAAATAAAAATGAATAAAGTTTAAAAGCAAACAAACAACTTCAAGAGCTCCAGAGTACAGGTTTGTTTTTCTTTTTGTTTGTTTGAGACAGGGTCTAGTTTACATGTAGTCCTGTACCATGTAGCCCACTTGGGCCTGGACTCTGTGACAATTCTGCCTCGACCTCCCGAAGTCTTGGATTACAGGTGTGCACCACCACGACCTGCTGGGAGTCCAGATCTTCTTTGTTGCCCTTGGTCATTCTGTTGTGGCTTTCCAG
The DNA here is from genome assembly GCA_035773235.1 of Eospalax fontanierii. NCBI lineage: Eukaryota > Metazoa > Chordata > Mammalia > Rodentia > Spalacidae > Eospalax > Eospalax fontanierii. The sequence continues at coordinate 50,446,903 of CM069542.1, read as the reverse complement.
CTGCTAACCTTTCTGATCAGGAAGGCTAGACTACTCCACCACTGGCCCCACGTAAGAGTAACGCTGCACATCGCCGCTTTAAGGGGCGGGCCTTGTGCCTCGGTGACCTCGCCCCTCCCCCTTAGGGGCCGCACTGCGCCTGCGCCTGCTGCTTGAGCCCTGGGGTTGGGCAGGACCAGGTTCCGTGCAACTTTCAAGTGAGTTACAAACTCCACCCTGGAGGCTGGTGCAGGTGGTCCAGCACGCCGGAACCCCGGCGATCCAGAGAGCTCAGGCCGCGACCTGCCACCCCGAGCCGGGGCTAGCTGCGGCGCCTTGCAACGCCCGGTTCTCCGCGGCAGGAAGTGCGGGCTGAGCCGCCCCAACTCTGCGGCTCGGGGCGGAGGAACGCGCCCGCCCGCCTCGCTCCCTAGTCGGCTTCCTTCCTGCGAGGCCACCTCCCCCACGTTCCCTGGTTCTCGGTTTCCAGGCTCCCCGCACTGCGGGGTCGGAGACAAGAGCTGGCGATAAGTGGCGACGGCAGCACCACTCGGTCCCCAGCCCCTACGTGAACATCCCACTTGGTTGTCTTCTTGGGGTCGTCCCCCAGGCTGTCAGGATGGTGTCCTGGATAATCTGTCGCCTGGTGGTGTGAGTATAGCCACTCTGAAGACCCCTTCCTCTCCGTAATCCCCAGGTGCCAGTCTGCCTTCGGGGTGGAAGGTGGGAATGCTTGGTGGCAAGGGAACTTCCTGAACTTCATCACCCCTCCCCCACACCCACTGCAATGATTAACGGTCCTGGAGGTCTGAAGGTGGGACCCAGACCTTGCATGCCTTGTGCTCAATTCCCTGCCTTCTGGACTGTTGGGGACCCTTCTTACATGGACATGCCCTGCAGACAGGTGCGGGACTCCGGGCCTTCGCCACCCACAGCCCCAGCAAACAGAAGGTGCTAGATCCTGCTGTAGGCGGATAATCCAGGTGCCTGCCTCCCATCAATCTGGGCAGTCACATGACTCACCAACCTGGCCTCAGCCCCTCAGTAGTACCCCTCACCTTTGGGTACTCCAGCATGTGGCTCAAATGTCACACTCTGCATCCAGGTGGCCCTGAGCCTGACTACCTGCAATGGGAGGAGACAGCCTGGTGTTCTCACCCACCTTGTTGAGTGCTCTTAGTCTGTCCTGTACCGATGGGCCACTAGTGCAGGCCTGGACAGGCTTGGGATGTTTGTAAACAGCAGGGTGGGGAGGCCGCCTCCGGGGCGCTGACTCAGGCACCTCGGGTCCTGCAAGCCAAGCGGGAAAAACAGGGCTGACACTGCCACTTCGCACCCCAGTCGGGGGGGAGGCAGCCACCTGGCAGGGAGAGGGTGGGGCGTGGTGCCCTCATGCTTCCCATGGGTCCTCTTCTTCCAGGCTTGTATTTGGGATGCTGTATCCAGCTTATGCTTCCTACAAGGCTGTGAAGAGCAAGAACATTCGAGAATATGTGAGTGGGGGAGGGGGGCCGACAGGAGAGCTTATCTAATGTAGGGCAGAATGACAGCCTTGGGAAGGGGGTATCATAGGCCTTGCTGGTAGGACCTCGAGGCCCAACTCCAGGGGTATGATGGTGAGGCAGATCCTGAGGGCCTGATGGTATGGAAGGAGGGCCAGCCATTGGCTATCCTTGGACGATCTTGTGGGTGAAGCATGCTGGGGTGAGCACTGGAATGCAAGGCAATTTCTCAGGGAGTCCTGTCCAGCCAGGCATGAGGAAAGCAATGCAGTGGGACTGGCTCTCAGGAATCTCTGGGTTGGGCCAGTGGGGGCGGGCATCGGCACCACAGGCTCCCAAGCTGACCTTTGCGCACTCTGGCCTACAGGTCCGATGGATGATGTACTGGATCGTCTTTGCAATCTTCATGGCAGCAGAGACCTTCACAGACATCTTTATCTCCTGGTCTGGCCCAAGCATTGGCAGGCAATGGGTTGGGGAGGCTCACCTATCACTGCCTATCAGCTGGCTCACCCTTCCCCCTGTGCTCCCACAGGTTCCCTTTTTACTATGAGATAAAGATGGCCTTTGTGCTCTGGCTTCTCTCTCCATACACCAAGGGGGCCAGCCTGCTTTACCGAAAGTTTGTCCACCCATCCTTGTCCCGCCATGAGAAGGTATCCTAGGGGAGATAGACAGGGGACACAGAAGAGTGTGTCAGGGAGAAAGGCCTGTATCTCAGGTTCAGAGCGCTGGGGACACCTAGGTTCTAATCCCTATCCCACTGCTGTTTAGCTATGGGGAGTTGGTGTTTCTCCTCTTCCTGAATGATCAAACAGGATGGGGGATGCATAGGAATGACCTTTACGGGTATGAAGTGCCAACTGGAAGTTGGTGTGGGTATGGAAGACTGGAAGGTAGCCATTCACTGAGGTGTAGGGTGGGTGAGTGCATGGGGAGTTCTGTTCTTGGTGTGTGTTCTGGACCTATATCTGTGGTTCCCAGACACTAGGAGTAGGTAGGAGTGGGCTGGGAGATATGACAACCAGAGGCTTCTGGGAATCTGCAGGTGAGGAACTCTGGCTGTCAGCCTGAGCTCTCCACCCTTGGGTCTGCAGGAGATCGACGCGTGCATCGTTCAGGCAAAAGAGCGCAGCTATGAGACTGTGCTCAGCTTGGGGAAGCGGAGTCTCAACATTGCTGCATCAGCTGCTGTGCAGGCTGCTACCAAGGTGCTCTAGACCCCAGGGCCCCAGCCCCAGCCCCATTCCTAGTGTCTTTGAGACAGTCCAGCTCTACCAGGGAGCCAAGAGCTGAGGGCTCAGGTGCTTGGCTGAGCTCCTTCCAGTTCTTGTGTCCCAGTGACTAGCGGAGGGCTAGTCTGGGCTTCCTTGCTGGTTCCTTCCCCTGAAAGCTCCTTCCCCTAATTGATGCAGTGCCTCCTCTACCTCACTTCACAGAGTCAGGGTGCTCTGGCGGGTAGGCTTCGGAGCTTCTCCATGCAAGACTTACGCTCCATCCCCGACACCCCTGCCCCTACCTACCAAGATCCCCTCTACCTGGAGGAACAGGTACCCCGCCGCAGGCCACCAATTGGTAAGTACATTAGGTCCAAAAATGTCGAAGGCCTGGAGTGGTCCCTAGCTTGTATAAATGTCCAGCTTTGCCTTCACTGGCCTCTTCCACAGGTTACCGGGCAGGTGGCCTACAAGACAGTGACACAGAGGATGGGTGCTGGTCAGACAATGAGGTAGCCCCCCAGCCACCTGCTCGACCCCGAGAGAAGCCCCTGAGCCGCAGCCAAAGCCTACGGGTAGTCAAAAGGAAACCGCTGGTGCGAGAGGTCAGTATGTGGGAGGGACAGTGTGAGGGAGGGAGGCTGAGTGCCATTCCCACACCACTTAGAGTGTGCTTACTTTCTCCCCCAGGGCACTTCAAGATCCCTGAAGGTCCGGACTCGGAAAAAGACCATGCCCTCAGACATGGACAGCTAGAGTCTGCAGAGTCAGGCCATCTTACCTCAAGCTAACAGGGGACCTTTGGCTGCACATCACGCCTGCCTGCACCAGCTGCCTGGGCTCCACCCCTTCTGGCTCACTGTGGCTGCCCCAGGGCCAGGGGCAGATGGTGTGGTGCCCTGCATAGGGATGTACCCACAATATACCAAAGCAGGTCAGGCCCAGGGGCCTATTTATTGCCTTCCTCAACAATCCACCTTTTCAAGCATGGGACCAGAACCCCATGACTCCCTGCAGATGAAACCAAAAGTCCACCCAAAGTGCTCGTTCCTTCCTGTCCTTCAGAGTACTTGACAGCCTTTTCCAAGGCCTGGTGTGTGTTTCCTTGTTGTGTGTTTTGTGTTGGTGAATGAGGTCAGGCTTGTGAATGTTTTGATAAATAAATACCTAAAGGTGTTTGCCTTTCCCTGATTGTCTCCTCACTCTTCGTATCTCACATCATCACTAAATGGCCCACAGCAGGCTGGCCTAGCTGAGGCTCTGGCAAAAGGTCAGGCAGACTGCCAGAGAGGATCCTTGTGCTTAGAAGAAATGGCTACTGACAGATTTTATCACAGCAGCAAGGGTTCTCGTGATTGAGCTCCTGGGGACCTCTGGGGTCATGAATCAAGTCAGGCCAGTCTCAAGACTCAGAAGCTGGCTCTTATAGGAAGGAGCAAAGGCGTGGAAGGGGTGTGAAAGCTGTGCTCTGGGTAAGCCTGAGGAGGCTGGGCTGTGTCCTCCCTGAGCTTGGAGGGTGGTCCCCTGGGAGCCCAGGGACACAGTTCTGTAAACATTCGGGTACCATCAGTGTGAGCTTGCATTCTAAGAAATAGCCACCAGAGGGCAGCAGCTGCCAGGAGCCCGACTGCCCCCACCTTCCAGGTCAAGGTGGGCGGGGCTCGGAGACTGGCCAGAACCTCGCCCTGCTGGGCTCGGCTTCTGGTGGGGCAATTGGCCACAGGAACGATACAGAACTTGAGCAGGGCCAATGATGGCCCTTCTCTGCTGCTTGTTGCCGTTCTGTGGCCTGCCCTAGTCACAGGGCTTCTTCTGCTCCTAAGACCCAGGCTCTTGGCCTGAGTTAGCTTCAATCTATCTCCTCTGGCCCCTGGGTCATCTGCCCGATATTGGTGTCACACTAAGCCCAGGGCAGCTCTCCTTCTCCCACCCCATCTGCCCTTCCACTTTGGAGTAATTAAAGAGGTGGAGGAAAGCACTGGTGGGAGGAAGGATATGGGCTGCTAAATTGGAGTGGCCTGTGAGGATTAACTCTTGGTGTGGGGATTATCTGGGTTTTATTGGAGGGAAGGCACTTAATCTGTGCAGCTGATTTATCTCCTCACAGAATGGGGCTCAATGGCTTCCTGTATGGCATTCCTTTGCATTGTGATGCTCAATTTCCACCTCATGAATTCACTCAAAAGATGTGTTGCTAGATACTGTAGGGATGCAAAGACCAAGGAAGCAGGTATTATTATTATAATCCCCATTTCCCAAACAGGAGCATAAAGAGCAAATGATTTGCCCAAGGTCACATAGCTAGTAAGTGGCAGGATTGGGCTTTGGACCAGGCAGTCTGGCTCCAGAGCTGATGCACTTAATCACTATTCAGCAAATGAGTTGTTCCTTGCCTGGGAGGCAGGGAGAAGGAGACTGGCATGGATGGAACATGTGTTGCATGTCTGACCTTCTGTCGGACATTTCACAGAAACGGTTTCCTTGAATCTCCCAAATGATCTGTTAAGGCTGTGCCCATTTTACAGGTGAAACAGCTTCTCCACACTGGTACCACCCGAGAGGTGGGCCAGGTCACTTGGTCCCCCTAGTAGAACGAGTATGCTGAGGGCTCCCAGGCTTTGTGCAGCCACATACTCTCCCCTCTCTGCTCTCCTCCCCCGACCCTTGGTCCTCTTCATTTTCCACCTGGACCCGTATGTCTTCCCAGAAGCCCCCTGCAGGCTTGCCTTGCCTTGCTTGCTATCTGGAGTTCTTGCCCTTCCTGTTCACAAGGAATTTTCGATCTCCCTTGGAGCATATCATCTTTTTGTCCTCCCTGTTGTGACTTCATAAGCAGATTTATCTTACTGTTGTATCCCAGCCCAGAACAAAGTGCTTGAACCAGAGCGAAGGATCTTGATAGCTGTGTGATTTGGTGGTAAAACCTTACTGTCTGACTCCTGAGCACAAACATCACCTCTTCTGTGAAGCCTCCCGGATTCCCTAGCTCAGTACTAAAAGTCATGTAATCATTTGTTAGCATGTCCCTATCTCCAAGAGTCATTCCCAGCCTCAGCCCAAGGCCTGACACCTAAGAAGCCCCAAGGAGGACTTGCTACTAAACCAACAAATGCATCAAATGACTGTAAACCTCTCTAGGGTGGGGACAGACTTGAGCTTTGGTGTCTGTGCCCTCTGTCACCTCCGGCTCACCACACAGCTTTGAAACTACCAGTGTCTCTGTGATATGGCTTGGTGAATGGCTGGTTGAGGTTGTATGGCTTCCAACACATTCTGGGACCAGAGGAGGAGTGAGAAGTGCAAGTTCTCGGGCATTTCTGAGCAAGCATATATGTGACCCTGAAGCTCGGGGCACTGGTATCACCTAGGCTTCCCTCAGCCTGCCTCTCTGAGAACCACCCTTTACCCAGCGCTCCTCTGGGTAGCATCCCCAGCACAACTTTGATTCTTCCAAAGATCACCAACCTTCTGCATGATACTGGTTTGCCTCCCCAGGCAAGATCAAAGCTGGCAAAACCCGACACCATCAGGCCTATCCTTGGTACTACATATCCTCTGTGGTCTTGGGCCCCCCATGCCCCCCGCCCCGGACTATTTCCAGGGAAGCCAGGGCTTCCCTTCTTACCCCCACTCCACTTCTTGCCACCCCAGTAGCCCTGCCTCTGGCTACATCACTCTCTCTGACCTATGGCCCCTCACTGTCCTGGTCCCTTCCCCGTCTCTGGCTTCCATGTTACAATACACAGGAACCCATGGCTGTATTTTTAGCTGCAATTCTCAGTAGCAGGCTAAGCCTCTAGATCCCACACAGCCTTGGGCCAGGCTGAGTGAAGGGTCCAGCAGCCACTGAATCCCCAATGGAGGGGGCTCAAGGGACAACTGCTCAGGCTCTTGTCCCCATTCCCCACCCAGTATCAGGGATGGAAGCCCACCAGCTGTGAGGGGACAGGGCAGGAGACCGATGCTACTGGGAGACCCCCGGGGGCAGAGTTGGTATACAGGTTCCAAGCTTAGCCTGGAACACAATGGAGGCTAGATGGCAGGGGGCGGGGGCTAGGGGGAAGGAGGGCTCCAGAAGAGGAATTAGGTCAAGGATGTGGGTGGGTGGGCGAGAGGGGAGGGTGGCATCTGCCACAGAGCTTCCTCCTGGCTCCAGCATCATCTCCACACTTCCCGTCCCTGTCCCCTCCCCCTCCAGGTCCTGGGAGAATTCTCCCCGGTATTCCCCCTCCTCCGTGTCCCCCACCCCAAGCATGGCCACAGGGGTGAGGGTGGGGTGGGGGGAGGCCAGCCTCAGCTGTCTGAAGGATAGAGGGGCTGGGGAAGTAGGGCTAGGTGCCCAGACGGCCGCGTGTGTGGGAGGGGATGTCCTCAGATGCCCTCCACCCGGCAGTCCCCGCTCTGACGTGGGTGCCCCCCCTCTCCCCGCCCGGATTAGTGGCAGCTTGGCCTGACTCTCCGGGGCTCCTTCCCCCGCCCCGCCTGCTGCCCACCCCTGCGCAGGGGGCTGCTCTGCCTGAGGGGCACCGTGCTTGCCCAGGTAAGGGGCTCTGGGTGGAGAGAGGGCAGCAGGCTTTGAGTAAGGCTCTGCCTGTCAGCCTGTGTTTGTGTGTCAGCGCGTGTGTGTCAGTGCGTGAGGGGTGGGTTGTGAGCTGGGGCTGGGCCCACGTGAGTCTGGGGGTGCTGGCCGGCTTGCCATGATCTATGGTCTGGCTTTGTGTGTGCGTGCTGGGTGGCTTCCCCCCTGTGTTTGTGTCTTTTGTGTGTGTCCTCAGCTCTGCTCCATCCTCAGGCACAGCACAGCCAGCCACAAGGACTCTGGCCTGTGCCATAGACTCTGAGGCAAGGATGGGGGATAGAGTGGGGATGGAAAGGGGTACCTTCCCCCACCTTCCCCCCACTAGCCTCTGGGCATTCCAGAAGACTGTTCTGAGAGCCCTGGGGGAGATCAGGCACTAAGATCTGACAGGCAGATATGGCAACTGGAAGTAGGATGTGTGTGTGTGGGGGGGTCTGTTCAGCTCCCCTGGAAGAGTCCCTATCACCTTAGGGGAGAACAACAACAGGCCCTCAGGACTCTGGACAGCCTAAGTTCCCATTTGGTCTCCTTCAGGCATCAAGCCACAGGACTCTCCCCCCAGACTTGATTCTCCCACAAGTCTTGGCTGTTAAGGCAAGCCAGAGGACTCAGAACCAGGACCACAGGCATACTCCAGCCTATCACCTTGCCCTGGAGCCAGGCTGGGGATCCTTGGGACATCAGTCCCTGCTGGACCCTCCTCAGTCATCTTCCCTGGTCCACTCAGAGCAGGCAACCTCAGGGAAGTAGCTGTAAGAAGGAGTGAAAAACTCAGCCATGTAAACAACCCTACCAGCCTGTCCGCGGCAGACCAGGCCTCTGTAGAGGTAAGGGGCTAGGAGGTTCTGCACCAACATGGCCCAGATCTGAGTTGTGGCAGCTCTTGAGGACCTCCTCTTCGCAGGATCCCTCCTGTTCTCTACAGCTGGTGAAAGGCTCCCTGCCTTCACTCCCATCCTTTGGGAGGACCACCTTGGGAACCTCTGTGGTGCCTTGGTAGTGAGACTTGGGACCAAGCTGTAACTATCAGAAAGCATCCCTTCCATGGGATGGGGAGTGTGTGTGGAGTAGGGGTGGGGGCGAGGTTGCTTCTGTTTCAGGCTAGACGTGGGGAGGCAAGAGGGTAGAGGGGCAGGAGGTGGGTGCCTTCGGGGAAGGGAAGCGCCCGTTGGGCGTTGGGTTTCTGTGTGTGTCTGAATCTGTCTGTGTGTGTTTGAATCTGTCTGTTTGTGTCTGTGCTCTGGAACCACCCCCGCAGAGGAGCCGGGATGCTTCCTCGGGTGGAGGGTGCCCTGTTTGCCCATTTCCTCTCCTACTCGCTGTTCCCTCCCAGGAGCCACTCCCATGGGCTCCTCTCCAGACTGGGCCTGGGAGCACCAGGAACACTGAGGATGGGACAGCCCCGCAGAGGACCCCAGTTGCAGCTTGGTGAAGTGCCTCTGGTCCCATCACCTCTCTGGACACGATAAAACCAAAGTCCTTAGACTAGGGAACAGGCTAGATCACAGGCCCTCTTGGATTCTACTTTGTGACACTGGGCCTGGGCAGGAGAACTGGGATGGGGTCCGGGGAGGCTTGGGCTAGAGACCCTCAGGAGTACTTCGGGCAGGTGAGGATAAGGAATGGGGCCGGGCAGACACCAGTCGGTGGGGTGTGCCCATGTGCCAGAGCTGGAGAGGACTGGGAGAGAGTGGTCCAGCAGGCACCGGCGTGCTGGCGTGGGTCGCAGCACCCATCACTGACCCGTGAGAACCCGACTGCCCCTGCCAGCTCTGGCACTGACCCCTCCCAGCCGCCCCGCCCTAGCACCCCGGGGGGCACCCCGCCTCACCGTGGCCTGGTCCGGCCCCTCCCGCCCTTTGCTCCAGTTCCCGGGCTTGGCACCTATAGTGGGGGTGCTGCCCGCCTGCCAGGCTCCGGGCCGGGCCCACGGGAGGGTGGGGCGGCTGGGAAGCTGGCACGCTGCCCCAGGGGAGCCTCTCTCGGCAGGCGCCCGGGTGCCGCGGGGGGGAGGGGGGAACAAAGGGCTCATTCTCCCCGTGCGCAGCCGGTGGCATCGCCGGGGCGTTGGCGGAAGCCCCCGGGGCTCAGGAGGGGGCAGGCCCAGGCGGGGCCGCCGAATCACGGGCTCCTGTTTCCCGCAGGGTGCTGGAGGAGGAAACCGGCGGAGCAGCTTCCCCACTCTCAGTTGCGCGTCTGGCGATGGCGATCAGAGGTCCTGCTGCGCTCTCCGCTGCGCTCTGCCTCCATTAGCCGCGCTGCGCGGTGCTGCGCCCTCGCTGGTGCCTCTCTTCTGGCTCGCCGGATCGGGCCCCCACTTCCACGCACGACCCCCTTCCCCGGCCCCTTGGCCTTTCCCCCCACTCAGCCGTCTCGACCCGGGGCGCGCGATCCCCCCGGCCCGGCTCCTCTCTCCCTCCGGGGACACCCGCTCCCTAGCCCGGTCCCGGCCCTCCCCAAGGCGCAGCACGGAGTCTCGGCGTCCCATGGCGCAACCCACAGCCTCGGCCCAGAAGCTGGTGCGGCCCATCCGCGCCGTGTGCCGCATCCTGCAAATCCCGGAGTCCGACCCCTCCAACCTGCGGCCCTAGAGCGCCCCCGACGCCCGGGGGAGAAGAGAGCGCGAGCGCGCTGAGCAGAGAGCGGGAGAACGCGTCTTCGCTCGCCGGCCGGGAGGCCCCGAAGCCGGCCCATGGGGAGCGAGTGCCAGGCGCCGGCCAGCAGGACCGCCGCCGCCCGCACCGCGCCCGGCCCGTGAAGCCCAGGTAAGCGCCGAGAGGGGGCGCCTTCTGGGGATACGCGTAATGGGGCATTTTTGAGCGAGGCCGCCGTGCAGGCAGGGAGTGAGGTGGCGGCGCACTCCGACCACACATCTTACAGCGAAAAGTTGGGGCGCTCAGCTAAGGGGGCTGGACCGGTGCGAAATGCGACTCCGGAAAATCTGGGCGCCCTCCGACCAGGCTCGCGTGCCTCTCGCTTGGGGCTTCATTGCGACTGCCCCGACTGCCCCAGGGGACCGCTCCGGGAGAGCGCGGCGGATCTGGTGCCACCTGTCATCCTGGTCCCTCGCATGCATGTTCAATTTTCCCTCGCTTGCGTCTCTCTGGGGCCCAGCCTGCTTTCCCCGCCTCCTTCCCTCCCCCCTCGAGGATGCAGTTAGCAGCGGCACCCTGGCGTTGCCGCTGGGCTTGGGCAGCTCGACCCACCCCAGCCGGAACCTCTTAATCCCCTCACGTGCTGGCTCACTCCTCCCTTTAGGGGCCAAGATCCTAGCCCCCAGCAGTTGTCTCGGTTCTCTGCTGAAGATGCCAGGAAACTAGAGCCTGGGAAGAGGCAGAGTCGGGCAGCCCAGGTGTAGGGAGAGACACCAGCCAGCAGTCCTGGCTAGCTGCCCTCCTCAGTGACTCCAGCCTGCCAAGCCTGAACATCCCGGTCTTGCAAGCCTGGCTGAGGCTGGAGATGGGGGTGGGGAAGCAGCACCCCCCAAACCGCAGACTGCAGTTTGGAAAGAGTCCTCTGTGTGGCAAGCTCTGTTTTCACACAGGGTACTCTGAAGCCCATAGGAGCCCCATGATTTGCCCAAGGTCACACAGCAGGCGATGGCAGTCAGGGCCAGGACTCAGCCTCCCTCCCCTCCCAGTTGAGTGCTTTCCACCGAGCTAACCTTTTGCACTCTTGCTCCCTGTCCTTTTCAATGGCTTGTAACCAGATTCCTAGCTCCCTGAGAACAGAACATGTCACCCTAGAAGTGACACCTTCTGCTGATCCAAACTCTGATTGGGCCAGAGCTTGGGAAAGGGATGAGCTCCCATGATGGAGCATCCCGCTCAGACAGGATCTTTTGGCCACATGTGGAAGGCTGCATGTTGCCCTGCTGTTTCCTGGCTCTTGCTATGCTGGTTTGAACCACTTTGGTGCTGCCAGCATGGTATCCAAGATGGTAAGGTGCTTGAGGCATGTGCCCTAGGAGTTCATGCTTTGGTTCTTATGCTCCAGGGTTCCTTCTCCCTGGGAGAGCCCCATGAGGGCAGGAGAGTGATGGAGAGTGTGTCCAGCTTCCTGAAGGACACCCCAGCCTGGGAGAAGACAGTCACTGAGAACGGCATCGTGGGACAGGAGCCGGGTACCCCACTGCAGGATGGCTTGCGCCATAGGGCACTGTGCCTGGGAGAACCTGCTCCCTTCTGGAGGGGGGTCCTGAGCACCCCAGACTCCTGGCTTCCCACTGGCTTCCCCCAGAGCCCCAAAGACACTTTCTCACTGGTGGAGAGTGAGGGCCCTCGGAATGGGGAGAAGACCAGCTGGCTGGGTAGCAAGGAAGGACTGCGCTGGAAGGAGGCGATGCTGGCCCATCCACTGGCCTTCTGCGGGCCAGCATGCCAACCTCGCTATGGCCCCCTGGTTCCTGAGCATAGTGGCGGCCATGCCAAAAGTGACCCTGTGGCTTTCCGGCCCTTGCACTGCCCTTTCCTGCTGGAGACCAAGATTCTAGAGCGAGCTCCCTTCTGGGTTCCTACCTGCCTGCCACCTTACCTGGTATCCAGCCTGCCCCCAGAGCATCCATGTGACTGGCCTTTGGCACCCCGTCCCTGGGTATACGCTGGGGGCCAGCCAAAAGTGCCTTCTGCCTTCAGCCTAGGCAGCAAGGTGAGTGATGGGGTAGAGAGGGAACATGGAGTTCAGGTCAGGCAAAGTAGCATAGTGCTCCCCAAGGAGCCCTTCCAGGACAGCACTGTTCTGCCCACATTCTGTTGAAAAATTAAGATAGAGGAGCTCTAAGGCTCAGAGTTGTCCCTAGCCCTGAAGTCAACACAGACAGGAGTCTGCTGAGTAGCTCCATCTCCCTGGCCCTCCCCTCCTCTACCCTTAGGCCTATGTAGCCACTGACTCACCCACTGTCCACCCAGGATCAGGTCTTAGAAACTCTTCCTGTGGAATGTGTGGCCTTATCCTGGGGCAAAGAGTGGGTGGGATATGCAGTCAACCTCACGGCTTGTGTCTGGGACTTCTCCCTGCCAGGACACCAGCATACCCAGAATGAGATATTAAAATAATTTAAAATAAAAGACGGGCATCATAGCACATGTCTATAATCCCAGCACTCAGGAGACCCAGTGAGATCTATGCTAGTCTGGACTACTTAGTAAAACCCTTTCTCAAAAACCAAAACAAACAAAAACCCAGAATGGGTCAGGGCTGCGAATATCCCCCCTCCCAGATCCTGGTGCCCTTTGGCCATATCAGGCATTAAGCCATCAGCTTAATGGGGTTATGGGGAATTCTGAGAAATCCTGGAAAGGATCTGGGGGGACAAGGCCGTAGGAGAGCACTTATCTGCCAGTCTGTATGTTCCCCAGTGACTCCCTATAGCTGTATTTAGTTATAACAACTACAGTTGTCAGTCCTACCTGCCCTTTTAAGTGCTAGGAAACGACATCAGCACAAGCTTAACCCTTTCTCCTCTCTTAGGGCTTTTACCACAAGGATCCGAACACTCTCAGGCTGGCGAAGGAGCCCTTGGCAACATCAGAGTCAGGGTTGTTGGGCTTAGCCCCCGGTGGGCATCTCCAGAGAGCCTGTGAGGCGGAAGGCTCTTCACTTCACCAGAGGGATGGGGAGACAGGAGCTGGTGGGCAGCATAATCTTTGCCCACTTTTCCTGGGACACCCAGATACTGTTACTCGGGCCCCCTGGCCCTCTTGTCCCCCAGGGCTGGTTCATACTCTCGGCAATATCTGGGCTGTGCCAGGTAGTAGCAGCCTTGGGTACCAGTTGGGACCACCAGCCACACCAAGGTGCCCCTCCCCTGAGCCTCCCACTCCCCCGGGGGGCTGTTGTTCATCCCACCCACCCACCAGAGAGGGGGATCTTGGCCCTTGTGGGACATGCCAGGAGAGCCTGGAGGGAGGTACCAGCGGGCCAGGTGAATCCAGCGAAGAAGGGAGCAAGGCTGACTCCAGGGCCTGTCCCCCAAGTCATCACACCAAGCTGAAGAAGACCTGGCTCACTCGCCACTCAGAGCAGTTTGGGTGCCCAGGCAACTATTCTGGGAAGGAAGAGAGCCCGGCAGTCCGATTCCGGCCACTCAAGAGGGCAGGCAGTTCTGAGGTCCAGGGAGCATCAGGGGGTCCGGCTCCCAAGCGCCCACCTCACCCTTTCCCAGGCACTGTGAGGCAGGGGGCCAGGGCTTGCCAGGAGGTACCAGACACATCAACGGGAAGCAAGGCAGAGGCAGAGCAGCAGAAGGAGCAGAGAGGTAAGGAGATGATACTGCGGTGGGCTTCGGGGATCCGGCTGAGGAGAGGGTGAGGGCAGGGCTTTGCATGGGATGGGGGCTGTAGGCCTTTGTGATAGATCACACCCAGTCAGCACGTTTCCTGCCCGGATCACCCTGTTTCTCTCGCCCCTCAGTGTCAGCTGTCATAGACTTTTAGCCAATGGTTTCTGTGTCTCTGTCCTTGGTGTGTTGCGGCAGCGCAGTGACATGGCTCATAGCATGCGTTCTAGAGACAGAACCTGCTTCCTGGCATTGCTGATCAGTAGCTGACCTTGAGCGAGTCACTTCACTTCTTGAAGCCTTAGCTTCTTAATCCATAAAGTGGAAATAAAGGTGATGCCTACCTCAGGAAGACTGTGACAAGGATTAGATGACTTATCAGGGGCACTAAAGAATTCATGGCACTTAGGAAACACTCCGTAAGTGTTCACTGCCATGAATATTTGTGCCACATATCCCAGTTTGGTGTTGCCTCTCCTAAAAGACCACTGTCAGCCTCTCTTGGCCAGCTGAATCATGGAGACTCAGTTTGGACTCCCCAGCATGACAGCTCTTTGGGTACATCCTGGACTCCAGTGCCACACCTTGTCCTTCACGGAGGGTTCCAGTACTACTGGAACTGGGTTGTGCAGGATCACCTCATTCTCAGCTCTTGGCTTGCCAGGCCCAGAGGACTGTCTCTATGCCCTGGCCCCAGAGCCCCTGCACTGGCGTGGGTCTGTCGGCGCCCTCGCACGCCTTGGTCTGGGCTGGGAAGTTGTTGGCCGCTCTGCCTTCTCGGGTTACCGCACCTGTGCCCGGTGTTGAAACTCCCTGGCCTTCTCACTTTCCGGTGTCCTCCATCTGCGCATTCGTCCATGTTGAGATCATTCCATGTTGTGCTACCACTGAGCCTTTGGCAGACCTATCCAAAGTCTATACTGGGTGGATTCTGCATGTGAGCAAGGACCATTACCAAAACTGCTCAAAACCTTGGGCCTGACATGCTAAACAACCCCTTCTCTCAGCCTCCATTCCTGCCAAGGATGTCTCCAGGCTGCTGCTTAAAGGCCTTGTGTGTGAAACTTCTATGTACTTGGCTCTCTCTTGGGTTCTGAAATAGTCCTCACAGGCCTGGGGGCCAGGGACTGAACCGGCTGGGTGTGGACAGGGTGGGTGCTAAGTCAGAGGCTTTGATTGGCATAAGCCTCAGAAGTCAGACCTCCTGAGCAGCTGCACTGTCTTCTCAGGACCCCCAGATGGCAGGGTCAGGCTCCAGGAATCCAGGCATCAGGACACATCTTGCCCAGCTCTCTTGGCAGGCACTGTCCAGTGCCAAAGCTGTACCCAGGCAGCTGGAGAGATGGGAGGATTGGCCAGTCGCTCTCAGAAATCACGGAGGTAAGCGTTGCTCCTGACTGCCCCAGCCAGCAATCCCTCCACCCCAAACCAGGGGTTTCCTCCTCAAGCGCCTCTGCCCTGTCTCCAGGTTGCCTCTGGAAGGGGAACAGCTGCAGGAGGAGGACTCTCCAGGCAGCTCTGAGGAAGGAGGAGGATCTGGCCCGGAAACTCCACTCAGCAAGGGCCTGGCGAAGCACCTGCTGAGTGGTTTGGGGGACCGACTGTGCCGCCTGCTGCGGAGGGAGCGGGAAGCCCTGGCCTGGGCACAGAGGGAAGGTGAGCTGGAGGCCCTCTCATGGGCCTTCCCCCTGCATGACCCTCACTAAAGCTTTGGGGTTCCCAGGCCTACCCAGAAGAGCTCTGTCTTTCTCTATGTCTGTTCCTAACTTGGACTTAGCCAATCCTGAGGTTTCTGGTCTGGGCAGGGGATCTTGGAACGTGTAAAAACTTCGTTCAGCCCAGTTCTCTGAAAACAATAGAACTTATGAGGAAAATAGAGCTTAGGAGGTGGGAACTCCAGAGGGGTGAGACCAGGGAAGGCCTCTGTAGTGTGAGGCTTACAGGCCTAAAGGTTGATGGGATTGGGGCTGAGAATAGAGAACCAGCATTTCAGCTGGGTCCTCAGTTCCTGGCCGTGCCGTGGCCTCAGCTCCTGGCCATGCTCCAAAGACCCCTGAGAGAGGTCTTTTGTAAACTGCATTGCCTGTTACTTTCTGGAAGGAGGTCACTCATGGCTTCATCCTGCCCCAGAGTGGGCAACCCCTATTCTCTTCAGTCATGAACCAGCTCCTGTGGGCTCCCATCCTGGATTCCCGGAACATAAGGGCCCCATCCTTCCCTTCCCGGATCACCAAGCCCGTCTGTGCCCTGGGGCCTTGGCACTGGCTATTCCCTCCATCTGAATGCGCGGCTCCTCCCTTCCTACCTGGCGGATGAGAACTTACTCATCCTTTGGGGCCACTGTGAAGTTCCCTTCCACGTCATGCTCCTCTTTCTATGGCCTTTTCAGCCAGGAACCCTGAAGTCATCACTGTCTGTCAGTTGTCTCCCTGAGTGGGGTGTGAGCAATGCAGAGTGCTGAACCTAGTCTTTAGAAGCTCTGAGTGCCTTGTGCCTGCCTGAGAATCAGTGTCTTGACTTTGTGCTCACTGTGACCTTTTCCACCTACCATGGCTTACTCTGAACCTTGGATCCTTTTCTTTTTGAGACAGAGCTGTTTTCCTGTAGCCTCCAGCCCTGCTATAACTCTCTATGAGGACCAGGCTGGCCTCAATTTCACAGAAATCTGCCTGCCTCTGCCTCTGCCCCCTGAGTACTAGGATAAAAGTCATGTGCCATCACACCTGGCTTTGAACCTTGGCTCTTAAAAACAAAAAATCTATTTATTTGGGTAAGGATAGGAATGACCTCTTAGGATTTCCTCTTCTAATCTACCAAGTCCCCTGGAGGAAAGGCCACCTGAGTAGCTGCCATGCCTTTCCATTTCTGGTTGCAATAGGGCTTGGAAGGGGGGGAGGTGAATAGAAGAATGTGCTGGAAAGTAGTGTGGATTAGTAATACAGCCCCAGTGGGGAAGTCCCTAGGGCAGGGCTGGGGGTGGGGCAGGCTGGGGAGCTGAGGCCATTGCTGTCCCGCTGGAGAGGGTGACTACTGCCAGGCAGTGTGTTGACTAAAGTAGGAGGAATGGCCAAGGGGCGGGCTCCCTTCTCCTGGTGGCTCCTCCCTACTGCTTTCCTTCTGAGATCCTCCAAAGGAGGCCATGGCCTTGAGCCCTCTGACCCTGTCCTGTCCTGTGGTCAACAGGCCAGGGGCCATCCATGACAGAAGACAGCCCAGGAATCCCACGCTGCTGCAGCCGTTGTCAACACGGACTCTTCAACACCCACTGGAGATGCCCCCGCTGCAGTCACCGGCTATGTGTAGCCTGTGGTCGCATGGCCGGAGCTGGGAGGACCAGGGAAAAAGCAGGTAGGGAGGGGGGCAACGACCAAATGTGTGTGGGGAGGGGGAGTCTGAGGTAGGATTGTTCTTTTAGTTGCTGTTTCTTGACTGCCTCACCGTCCTGCCTTAGCCTTAGTCACTTCTGCCCATTGCCCCTTAGAGTAGACCTTCCTCTGTCCCCAGTTAGGAGGATCATACCCAAGTCCTTGCCTACTCTTAAATCAAGTAGGGGGACTGGGGAAATGCGTTCAGCCAGTAACATGCCTGTCATGCAAGCATGAGGACCTGAGTTCAGATCTCCAGTACCCATGTAAAAGCTGGACATGGTGACATGGGTCTATAACCCCAGCACTGGGAAATTGGAGACAATCAGATCCCTGGCGCTCATTGGCCAGTAAGCCTAGGTGAATGAATAAGTTCCAGGTTCAGTGAGAGATCCAGCCCACATGCATCCCAGGTGTATACCAGCACACACACACACACACGCTCAGATGTTAAATACCTATTTTATACCTCTCACTTTGGTCAGCTTCCACATAACATGGTAAAGTGGGTGTTGTCTCCATTTTCCAGATAAGAAAAACTCAGACAGGTTCGATGAGTTGTCCAAAGTCACAAAGCAACTTAGTGTTATATATGATCAAGATTTTAGACTCAGGTCTTACTCTCAACCCCATGGTTCTCGGCTTTTACTCCTTTGACTCAACTTGACCACCATGTGTCTTCAAGTCTCTCAATGTTGGCCAAAAAGTGTTCTAAAATCAGATACGTTCTGGGACATTCTCTCTTACATGATCAGTCTGGGAATCTTCATATACTAAAAAAGAATTTATATATATATGTGTGATGTGTGTATGTGTGTGTGTGCGTGCATGTGTTTTAAGAGTCAGTTTTCTCCTTCCACCATCTGAGTCCTTGGAATTGAACTCAGGTTATCAGGTTTGGTGACAAGTGCCTCTGCCTGCTGAGCCATCTCCCAGGCTCCCCTCCATGTTCCAAAAGCAAAGAATTCTATGTCCTTCTGTATTCGGGTTTCCCAGCAAGCACATCCTCTGTGAATTGCTGTATTACTGATTTAAAATGTCATGTACTTGGCCATCTTTCTTGACCTTCACCTGTGGTCACCTTGCTTTCTGGACCTACAGCTTCTGTCTTCCCACCTCATAGGCTCTCAGGAGCAATCCAAGGAGGAGTGTGCCCAGGAAGCTGGGCATGCTGCCTGTTCCCTGATGTTGACCCAGTTTGTCTCCAGTCAGGGTGAGCCATTGTGGAGGGGTGGGGCATGCAATGGGTGGGTCCTGAGGGAGACAGTCATCCTGTCTGGCTGTCCCTGACCCCAGTGACATGTCCTGGTTGGCGTGGCCAGGCCACTCCATCTCCATCCTCTTCTGCATCCCCAGTGCTGGCAGAACTGAGCACTGTGATGCACCAGGTCTGGGCCAAGTTTGATATCCGTGGACACTGTTTCTGCCAAGTTGATGCTCGTGTGTGGGCCCCTGGGGATGGGGGTCAGCAGGTAAGAACCAGGGAATGGTCCAAGTAACAAAAACGAGTTGGTGGGCCCCAAGATTGAGCAGTTTGTCTGTAAATGACTAACTTACAGAGGGTTGGCTCTTCTCTTTGGGTGGGGATGAAGAGGGTTCTGGAAGCTAGTAGGATCGACTTGTTCCCCCATCCTTGGGGAGCAGGATTCTGGTACTGAATTCTGCATTCTAGCACATTCCCCCCGACCGCAAGTCCTCTCTCCCTGCCTCCTTGCCCCACTTTGTACATCTTCTGTCTCAGCATCTTGCTGCTGCTCAGAGTCCCGGCTGCCACCCCAGCCACGGATGGGTTCTGTGTCCATCCACCTTCCCAGTATTCCTAGTGCCTCTCACATGGCAGGTGCTCCCCATGCATTATGAAAAAAAAAATTTTATGATTTTTTTATGATTTTCTTTGTGATTTTTATGGTAAAAGTTATTCATGTAAGAGTTAAAAAAAAAGTATCTAAATTTTTTAACATTTATTTTTGGTTGCGGGGAGAGGGTACAAGTAGAGCACAAGTAGAGGTCAGAGTACAGTTTGTGGGAGCAGATTCTCCCCATGTGGGTTCCAGGGACTGACCTCAGATCATCAGGCTTGGCAGCAAGTGCCCTACCCTCTGAGCCATCTTGCTGGCCCTGTTAAGGGTATTTTATGAGCTGGGCATGATGGCACATGCCTTGGGAGGTAAAGGTAGGAGAATCAGGAACTTGAGACTAGCCTAATCAACACAAGGAGACGGCTTCAATAAAAACAAGAGTTAGGATATAGCTCAGTGTTAGAGTATTCACCTCTCACATCTAATGCCTTGGGCTCCATCCTCAGGACTGAAAAACAAGGTGTATTTTATTGTGTTTTGCTTTGTTTTTATCTTTGTTTTTTGAGATAACCCTACCTAGCCCTGGTTGGTCTGAAATTTACAATCCTTCTGCCTCCGCCTCCTGAGAGCTGGCAGTACAGATGTATGCTACTATACCTGGTTGACAAGTATATTTTATATACCAGACATTCCACATATCCGTTGTAGAAAATTTGGAAGATAGACAAGTATAAGTAAGAAAATGGCAATGGTTTCTCTTATTGCCATTAACGTTTTGACATTTTTTTTAGTGATGTGTCTATGTGTTTATTTGCATCTATTTAATTCACTATTTAGACGATGCCCTATGGAGAAGTCCCTAAGCAGTTTTATTTTCTCTCCTAATTCTATGTACTGTAACATCTCACTCTCTCATAAACAACTTTAGGACTTAGAAGAGCCCATTGTTAATTCCTGTACATTGAATTCAGTTGTGTCTGCCCTTTTTAAAATATCTGCTTGGATTGGGGGGTGGTGGTGGATGTGTTTAACAGAAGGAGCCGACAGAGAAAACTCCTCCAGCTCCTCAGCCTTCCCTCAATGGGGATTCCACCAGGACCAAGGACATCAAAGAGGGTGAGTGGTTCCCTGTGCACCTTGGACTGAGAAAGCAGGCGGGCAGTGGGCAGTAGAAATCTCCAGGAGAGACTGAGCATCACTGGCAATCAACCCCCACACACCGTAATCTTCACTCCTCTCTCAAAGCAGGTCCCTGACTCCTTCTCTAGCCAGACTCTTCCATTCATTTATTCATTCATTTATTTATTCATTCTCTCACTTTCATTCATTCACTTATTCATTCTCTCATTCATTTATTCATTCTCTCACTTTCATTCATTCATTCATTGTATGTGTATGTGTCCTGCTCTCTCTCTCTCTCTCTCTCCTTTTATCACTTTCTCTTAAGTCAGAGTCTCCCACTGAAACTGGAGCTAGGTTTAGAAAGCCCAAGTGATGCTTCTCTTTCCCTCTGTCTCCTGCTCCCGAGTTCTGAGGTTATAGGCATGACCATACCTAGCTTTTTACGTGAGTGTTGGATTTGAACTCAGATCCTCATGCTTACACAGAAGTGCTTTGCTTTTACCTGCTGAGCCATCTCCCCAGTCCCAGACTCCCCTTCTCTTAGAAGCTCTGTAGCTGCTTTTAGGAAGGCAGTGGTGGAAGAAGACCTAGAGCAGGGATGCTGCTGAGGGAAGAGCTTGGCCAGGAGAAGAGGAAAAGGTGAGAAATCAAGCGGAAAGCCCCTTCACCGTTTTCTTCTTTAACAGAGACCCCAGACTCCTCTGAGACCCCAGCAGAGGACCGTGCTGGCCGAGCACCCCTGCCCTGTCCCTCTCTCTGTGAATTGCTGGCTTCTACTGCTGTCAAGCTCTGCCTGGGGCATGAACGGATTCACATGGCCTTTGCCCCCGTCACTCCAGCTCTGCCCAGTGTGAGCAGGGGCTCAGAGGAAGGGCTAGGAGCCTGAAGAGAGGCTGGGTGGCTATCCTTATGTGGTGAGTCCTGTTCTCCCCATCCCTGCCTCCCCCCAGGATGACCTTCCTGTCCCCCTCCATCCCTGCCTCCCCCCTAGGATGACCGCATCACCAACATCCTCGACAGCATCATCGCACATGTGGTAGAAAGAAAGATCCAAGAGAAAGCCTTGGGGCCTGGCCTTCGAGCTGGACCAGGCCTACGCAAGGGCCTTAACCTGCCCCTGTCACCAGTGAGGCCCCGGCTCTCTCCACCTGGGGCTTTGCTATGGCTACAGGAGCCCAGACCACGGCGTGGCTTTCACCTCTTTCAGGAACACTGGCGTCAGGGTCAGGTAAGCTGGCCTGCCTCTCCCTTCCCAGTACTCTTCAGAGTCCTGGTCCCCAGGCTCAAGCTGTCCTGGTGATCTGAAAGAGTTCTCTACACTATTCTGGAGCTATTACACTATGCCACAGACTGACTGTTGTGGACTTGCTCGGTATTCTGTGTCCTTCTTCCCTCTGCACTGCAGCCCGTGTTAGTGTCAGGGATCCAGAAGACACTGAGAGGTAGCCTGTGGGGAATGGAAGCTCTTGGGACACTTGGTGGCCAAGTGCAGACATTGACTGCCCTTGGGCCTCCTCAGCCCACAAGCCTGGACAGCACGGCATTCTGGGAAGGATTCTCCCACCCTGAGAGTAAGTATTCCTAACATGGGATGAAGGGAGCTGGGAGCATGGCCCCCAGGAGACTGGGTAGCCTCAGAGTAGCCCTGGGGGCAACTGGAATCCTGGCTCAGGGTAGAAGCTGAATTCCAGCCTGCCACTGGAACTCCACCTTGGGTCAGTGACACTTGTCTCTCCCCCTAGCACGTCCAAAGTTAGAGGAATGCTCTGTTCTCCTGCTGCATCGAGCCCTGGGAGACGAGGATGCCAGCAGGTACGTACAGTAACAAAGGCTAGCCTACCTCCCAGCCATCATCACTCTCCTCCTCACCCCAACTCTTAGCGCGCAGCCCCTCTAAAGGGGCTCAGAACAAGAGTCCGGCTGTGGCAGGGGATGGGAGGAATGACTTGTGGGGAGTGATGGAAATTCCTGGGGGGCTGTGTGGATTTTGCCCTTTGGGAGTTGCCCCAGCAGTAGGAAGCTCTGAGGGGTCTCAGGCGCCTGTCTTGCATGTGCTATGCATGACTCCTATCCCCAACCCCAGGGTGGAGAACCTGGCCTCCAGCCTTCCACTCCCAGAGTACTGTGCCCTCCACGGAAAACTCAACCTGGCTTCCTACCTCCCCGTGGGCCTCACCCTGCATCCACTGGAGCCACAGCTTTGGGCGGCCTATGGTGAGTGCCCTTCCACTCCGTCCATTCCCTACTCCTACTGAACTGACATCTTAGGGTCTTGGGATCCGGAGTACTTCGCTTAATCAGTTCCTAATCACCTTGCTCAACCTGCATGCAGGTGTGAGCCCACACCGTGGACACCTAGGGACCAAGAACTTATGTGTAGAGGTGGCTGACCTGATCAGTATCCTTGTACATGCAGAGGCACAACTGCCTGCCTGGCACCGGGCACAGAAAGGTAAGTCAGCAGGAGACGTCAAACTGTCAGTGTTGATGTCTGTTGATGGTGGCGTCTGCCTCTGCCTACCCTGGGCTCACATGAACCATCCTTCTCCTGTAGATTTCCTCTCAGGCCTGGATGGAGAGGGGCTCTGGTCTCCGGGTAGCCAGACCAGCACTGTGTGGCACGTGTTTCGGGCCCAGGATGCCCAGCGCATTCGCCGCTTTCTCCAAATGGTGAGGAGGGATGGAACCCAGGGCCCAACCCAAAAAGTTCATGACCATCTCAGAGTGTGCTCCTCTCCCAATGACTTTGCTGCTTACCTTTCTCCTGCAGATGAATTAGGCAGACTGACTCATGTAGACAGGTGCAGAGAAGGCAGACCAGGACCTTGATTCCACAGTGGGACTCAGAGGAGAGAGGGTGTGTCAGGGGAATCAAAATCCAGGGAGGAGACAGGCTGTAGCTGTGCAGGCTGGAAATCCTGTTAAGGGCCTTGGTGCATTATCTCAGTTAACGGGGCAACCTTCGCCTCCTGAATCCCAATTTAGGCAATGACAGTTACTTTGTCATTTTATGGATGGGAAAACCGAAACTCAGGGGTAACAATGGGATCTAGGCTCATGTCTGTTCCACTCCAGGTGACTCCCCTCTACTCTCCTCCTGGGAACAGGCAGCCTTCCCTTCCTGGGCTCTGGGGCTGAGGGACTGGGAGACAGCTACTCCTTTTCCCATAGATTAGACATGAGGAGAGACTTCTGGGGGACACACCACCTATAAAGGGGGCTAATGGAGGCAAGTGGGGCATAGACCTGCCAGGAGAGGCGCTCAGTAGTGGAAGTGGGAAGGCAGAAAGCTCCAGAAGGATGGGGGGAGGGGCGTGGGGAGATCAAAGTTATGACAGGCAGGATATGGTTGTGCATGCCTGAAAGCCTAGCATTCAGGTGGCTGAAACAGAAGAATCATGAGCTTGAGGCCAGCCAGGATCACATAATGACTCTCAAAAATAAGTAAACGAGCAAGGCATGCCTGTAATCCTAGTACCTGAGAGGTGGAAGAAGAAAGACCAAGAGTTCAAGGTCATCCTTAGCCTACATGATGAGTTTGAGGCCAGCCTGAGCTACATGAGACCCCTGTTTGAATGTCTCCCAACCAAAAATATCAATAAGTAAAATAAATAAATGGTTAGGGTGGGCTGGAGTTTCCAAAGTCCAGATGAGCCCCAACTGTCCTAGAGAAAAGACTCCAAGTATCACCCCTGGCACACACAGACATGCAGGTGCCAACACGGTACTCTCTACCACTGCCTGACCACAGCACATGCGTCTGTAGATGCATACCCGGATGCTGTGACATGCAGAGGGGAACACACTGTCGTCATCAACAGATGGCCTCATCTGGTTTGGGTGCGGTTGGCCCTGTGCAGTCCCATATGGCCCTGTGCGATGACTCATGGGGAGGTCTGAGGGCACTTTCTCACTGGGTGGCCTGGAAAACACTGCAGTAGCCCAGGATGGACTTGAATTTCTTCCTAGGACTCCTCTAGTGAATTCAGTTCACAAGTCTTCCCCTCTCCCATCCCCATCCTCAACCCAGGGACAATGGCTGAGGTCCTAGCTGAAGGGGGTGGATCTAGCTGGTGGCCAGTTGGAATATGGTGCTGGCATTCACCTCTGCAGGTGTTCCCTGGGCACCTCCTCCGACCTCCACAAGTCCCTGCCTGCCTGAGGAACTCTAACTCTGCCTGGGCTGGTGACAGCCCCCATAGCTGCCTGCTGCAGAAGTCTCAGCCTGGACAAGCAAGCCTGTCCACCCACTGGGAGTCAAAATTCTGTGTTACTCTGATTTTTCTGGATCTAGGATCTTGGATGGTCTACTTGGGGACACATACCAATTTATGCACAATTTATCTTTCAATGCAGGCTGTTGTACAAAGTCTCAGAACCCTTCCTGTAGAGAGTTATGAACAGGGATGGTAGAGGACATCTTCCTGTGTTTCGGAGAAAGGGGTACCACTGATAGAATAACAGGTCAGGTCAGGGCCACAGAGGCTACAGGAAAAGCAGAGATTTAGACCCCTAGCTCGAATGCCCCGAATCCTTTGCTCTAAGCTCCTTCCAACCCGGTATTTGTTCTGCCAACCTAAGCCTCCACGTCCTTTACCACCACTTCCTCCCTTTATCCCTCCCCTCCCCTGCCTGCCCTTTAAGACTTGACAGCTTCAGCTCCCTACTGCACCTGGTCCTCTGTGGAGACCCTGCCTCTACCTCTAATTCCTACCTGTGTTTCCATCGACATTTATCTCCCTTTCTCTTTAAGGTGTGCCCAGCTGGAGCTGGGACCTTGGAGCCTGGTGCCCCAGGCAGCTGCTACCTGGATGCGGGATTGCGGAGGCGCCTGCGGGAGGAGTGGGGTGTCAGCTGCTGGACCTTGCTGCAGGCCCCTGGAGAGGCTGTGCTGGTGCCTGCTGGTGCACCCCATCAGGTGCTCTTTTGGTGGGCGGAGCTTAGTAGATCAGTCTATCAGAAATCACAAGAACATCATCTCAAGGTCATGGTCACACAACATTCTCTATGTGTCAGAGAGCTAGGCAGGGTGGGGAGCCACGGAGAAGGAGGAGCTGAGGGTCTTGGAGTTGTCAAGGCTAAGTGGGACTCTCTCCAGAGATCTGATCTAGTCCTGACCAACTCGGCTCCAATGACCCCTAAGTCTGGCTCTGTCCATGCCCTGTGAAATGCCTGGTACTGAAATTCAGGGCCACTGTTCTCTGAAAGTTGGATGGAGGCCATCAGAGAAAGTAGACTTAGAGGGGCAGGGAGATGTTATGACTTGAGCCTCCACTGACCCTGTTGCCCTTGTCCCCCTGGCACAGGTACAGGGCCTGGTGAGCACAATCAGTGTCACCCAGCACTTCCTGTCCCCTGAGACCTCTGCCCTCTCTGCTCAGCTCTGTCACCAGGGAACAAGCCTGCCCCCTGATCACCGTATGCTTTATGCCCAGGTGGGTGTGATACTGGCCCCTGCAGTAGGCAGGACATACGCACCTCTGAGCTGAGGGCTGCCCGCCTGCCAGTGCAGAATAAAGGTATCCTGAGGGGAGCAGGGGTGGAGGCTGGAACCTGATGGAAAATTCTGTGTCCTTTCTTCCCCAGATGGACCGGGCTGTATTCCAAGCAGTGAAGGTGGCTGTGGGGACGTTACAAGAAGCTAAATAGGGGTCCTGGTGTCTGGGAGAGGGGTGGCAGGTACCCAGGTGCGCAGCTCAGGCATAACTTCATCAGGGAATGGCACTGGGGGACTGGGGACTTTGGCCCATCCCACAAATATCACTGTGGGCACAAGCGGGAACCCCAGTTCTTACCCTTGCCCTGGCCCCAAAGGTAACAACCAAAGCACCACTGGCGCTCACGCCAACCCTTTGAAGGTTGGCACCTGTTCCGCATGCCACCCCTTTCCGTGGTACTAGGCCTGTACTAGGGGTGAACGACTCCTTCTAACCCCTGTACTCCAACCCAGGGGACAAACAGCCCTTCTGTGAGAGACTTTGGGAATTGTTTCGGCTTAAGCAACACTTCCTTCTGCTTCTTCACCCTGTACTGTCCCACCAAGGGCCTCCAGCTCTGCTGCGTCTCACCCGCATCTACACTGGGCTCTGGGACAGCCTTTCCCACTGTAGGCCTGCTGGGTCAGGAGTCACAGAACTCTGCCCTCATAGAAGAGTGTGGAGTGGGAATGGAGATGGCCTCAGGTGTGGCACAGGCTAGGCTAGAGGGAGGGACAAGGGCAGTGCTATTGTGTCCCTGCTCCCATTACTCTCCTTCCCAGTCCCCACTAAAATCTGTTCTTTGATGACTACTGCCAGCCTGGTTGGCCCCGCATCTGCTGGCCATGTGTTCTGGGGAAGGAAGGCAGATACAGAAACCTGCTCCCTAGGAGACAAAAAGGAGGGTATGAGCGGGGACCGAGCGCCTGGTGACAGACTCCGCAAATACCACTGCCTGATCTGTGGGAGGCCTGGACCCCTAAGCCTTCTGAGGACTGCCCCCTGAAGATGCTCCTGACTGTGACAGCAGACAAGGCAGAGTTCTAGGGTACAGCACTGAGATGGCCTCCCTGGGTGACATCAGCCTGTGGAGACTGCAGAACCCCATGCTTCTAGCACACGCCAAGCTAGCCAACCCCTCTTCTAGCACTGATCAGGAGAGCTAGAAGAACCCTTGCCCAACCCAACTGCTTTTGGTGGCTAGGACCCTGGGATGGAGTTTTGCTGCCTCAGACCCCGACCCCCATGGCCCTTAAGGTGCCGCTTTGCCCTCTACCTCTTCTCCTGTGTATCTCAGCCGCACAAACGCGCCAGCTCTTGGTATACCTAACTATTCTGCTGTGGTTTGGGGAAATTTTTTTTATTAAATAAAATTTTTTATTATAAATATAACATCTGTTCAGAGAGTTTCAAAAAATAATAAAATCACCTGTAAGCTCCTCTCTCTTTCACCCAACCCAAACACCATGAGTATTTGCTGTATTTCCTTCTAGCATTTTCTGCAGGGAATCTGTTATGCACATGGTCAAAGCAGTAGATTTGTTCTTGGTTTCTTTCTCTTACGGCTGTTTGGAGGCTGGGTGTAGTGGCATGCATCTCCAACGCCAGTATTTGGGGAGGAGAAGCAGGAGGATCAAGAGTTCAAGGCCAGCCATTGTGATTTTGAGGGCAACCTGGATTACAGGTTTCATCTTTATTGAAGTGTGGTTATTTTCACTTTTTCTTGGGATTAAAAAGAGAAAAGGGGAAAAAAAATCCCAGAGAACAGCTATGTTTTACTGTGTCCTTTCAATTTAAATGATCTTATTTAATCTTTTAGCACGATTTTGATTTAGATTTGATCTATTTCCATTTTGTAGAAGAAACAGGCAGGCTACGGGTTAAATAAAGTCACCCAAGGTCACACAGCCATTTTAGTGGCAGAATGGGATTTGAACCAAGTTTGCTGACTCAGGCCACCTCGTTTACATTACAGCCTTTGTGCTTCATGGAATTTAAAGATAGGCCACGTCACTGTCCTCCTCCCAATATATGCACTTTATAGCTGATTGTGTTCCAAGTGGCACTGAATGACATATTCCTACTTATACCTCACCTTCTATAGCGGTGTTCTGATGTCATCCTGAACTCAAACATTGGACCTTCCTGGGGAAGATGTGCTGCTGTGCTTTGTACACTAGGGTGGGCTGGAGGAGTTGCTGGGCCTTGTTCTTCCCTGAACACCCTTCTCCCATGGTCATAGTCTCCTTGGATAGAGTTGTCTGGCCCTTTGTAAACAGCAGTAGAGGCAGGACCAAGTTGAGGTAGGGACCGGCCATGAGACTAGCCTGGGACCCTTGGTGGCATTATCCCCACAGTGGTCCTGGGGCCTCTGCTATGGCCAGAATCAGTGGCTCATTGTGCATCTGCTGTTGCAGCCCTTCTCTTAGGCCCAGACATGATGACATACACAGAGTTGGAGATAAACTTGAGTACACATATCCATCTATCGGCTGCTTTTCCTTTTTTTCTTATAAAGTTCTCATACATCTTCTGTTAAAATAGAGATTTACAATCAAGTCACAAATCCAGCACATACAGCTTCCTGTTACACTTTACCCAGTGTCCCCTAATGGAACAGCTTACTCAGGCAGGGTACCTCTATCAAAACGAAGATATAATCCTGAGAAACACACAGCTTTGTTGGAATTTCATCAGCTCTCCAATAGCCGTTTTCCACGCCAGAATGCAGCAATGCCTGTGTCTGATAGATGACCTACAGCGTAGCTGTGACCTCCGAAGTTGCTCAGGGAGTGCATAGTACAGCCCATCCTCCCACTTAGCTTGGGCTTCTGCCCTCTCACCCATTTCTACTTTGTCAAGAGACAGGATTTGCTGCTCTGTAAATGACTGTAGACCCCACCCTGCCTGCCCATCCCTGCCCTCATGTCCCTGAGGCCGCCTACTCCAGGCCTCGCTGCTCACAAGCATCTATACACATGGACATGCACACACCCCAAGATGGCCATCTCAGGTTTTGCTCTCTGGGTGCTGGGAGAGCTGTACTAGTCAGGCTACACCTGTCCACATGGTGTTTCTGCCTCCCATTCCAAAAGTGTTCTCTCCCTTTCGGGAATAGAGGACACACTGAGGCTCTGTGTCAACTTCCTTCCCTCCCCAGTGATCCCCTTTCTTTCTCTGGGACTCAGCAATCTGTTGCTCTTTTCCCCAAGGCCTTGAGGAGGTCGCCTTCTTTTGTTGCCTCCCTAGATACTCTGGGAAAGGCTGTACATGCGTGGAACGCCTTCTGTGTGTCCCATTCACAGTGTATAAGGGGCTTTTCGTGTTCTGTTGCTTCAGTGTGGCTCATGACAAGGTAATTAGGCCCTCAAGAGGAGTGCTTTTCCCTTCCTGCCCCTCATGATAATGGGGGAATGGAACTGCGGTTTGTGGCAGCCTTTGCTCTTCCAGGCAGTTAGGCTGTCTGCTGTTTATCTTAGGACGCCTCTGCAGCTCTCCCAACCCTGCCCAGACATGACCTCACCTTCTCCAAATCATCCCTGGGAGGCAGAGTCTATGACCAATGATGCCCCCACTTCACAGATGGGAAAACTGAGGAACTGAGAAGTCTAAACAGAAGGGGGGACAAGGGAGAGGAAGAAAAAGAAGATGGGCAGAGAGGGAAGGGAAGGGGAATGAAGAGAGGAGAAGGGGAGGGGAGGGAAGAGGCTAACACATGACTCCAGCCCTGGGTCCTGGTCCTGTCTCTCTATCAACCAGCATAGTCACATGGAGGTGAGAAGTATTAGATGGGCTTGGACCAGCAGTATTGAACAAGTGCCTCGAAACACTGTGGGGCAATAGGTGGGTCCTACAACCTCACACAGACCAAACTTTTCTCCAGGGAGCTTGCAGTCAGAATCTGTATCAGGGAGAAGGGCCCAGGAGGCCAGTCTCATGGGACTGAGATTCTTAGGATCCAAGTCCATGGAGCACAGACGCTTGTTTTGTTTTTGCAGTGCTGGAGATTGAATTCAGGACCTCATACGTGCTAAGCGAATAATACCCTGTTACAGTCCCAGCCTCAGTTCCACAGGGGCTTTATGAGCACCTTTCAAATAAGGGCTGGCCTTTGTGTGGTAGCAACAAATGCCATGACTTTGAGATTCTAGCTTGGAGGTTGGGTGGGCTGCCTGGTGGCAGTGCCCAGTGTCGGAGTCCACATAGATCTTCCCTCATCATCTCAGCTTCCCAACAACCATGGAAAAGGAGGGTTGTTAACAGCCCTGCTCTACAGATGAGGAAATTGAGGCCGTAACTTACCCCAGGGCACAGAGCAAGCCAGCCAGCAGTGGCTAGATGTCTGGCTTGAAGTCCAGAGCTTTGTCAGCACCACCAAGCCACTGTCCCCCAAAGGAGGTACACACAGCCAGCAAGAGGGAGGGGAAAGGGAAGGCCAGAGTGGGGTGAGGAGCCCAGACTTGGCCTGCTTTGTGGATTCCTCCCAGCTGGCCCTGCCTTCCTGTCCTGAGTGGAGGTTAAAGAAGCTCTGAGGAGGAAAGGTCAGGCTGGGAGAGAAGCAGGGGCTGGCCAAAACAACCCACACCCTGTTCCCCATGGCCAGGCCCTGCATGCTGGGTGGGAGGGCACCACCCCTGCCCTTTAAGGGTGCCGTCAGCTGCAGAAGCCTTAGAACTGCATGGGAAATGCGGTGGGCAGGGCTGCTGATTCTAGGCTCCTTTTTAGTAGCCTCCCAATCCCCTCCTCCCATCCCCAACCCTGCCCCACCTTGACCATCTCAGCCCTGCCTCCTCTTTCCTTTAAGCCTTCTGTGTCACATCTTCTGCCCAAACCAATCGTTTAGCACTTAACCCATAACTCGCGGCTGTCTTTTTGAATGTCTGTGTCCATCTATCTAAACAGATCAGAATCTCCAAGGGAACGCTGTGTGCACCCGCCACATGACGTTCAGTACATTTTAACAAATTCATAAAGTTGCTTGGGATGTGACATCTTGAGTACTTTTCTAGTTTGTCTATGATAAAATCTGGACAGTGGGTACAAGCGGCAGGGCTTAGGCTAAGCTTCCGTGATATCATCCGGCGTGTGACGCAACCGACCGTGGTCGCTGAGGTGTTCAGCACCCTACGGGCAGGATGACATCACCGTCGGAACCCGCGCGGACAAGTGCGAGCTGGGTGAATTAGCGAAGAGCTGGAGAAAGTGGAGTGACCGGCCGCTAAAACCCAGAGCCGCGGCGGGGAGGGGAGAGGGTCCTCTTACTCGGGCCCCGGAGCCCCGCCCCCTAACGGGCTGGCCCCGCCCCTTCATAACCAACGTGAGCTGGCCAATCCGGGCAGGCCGCGGTGACGCGCAGCCTATCAGCGGCCGGGGCTCGCCGGGAGCTTCCGCGTTAGCGTCTGCCCGCAGGGCAGGGGAGGGGGCGAGGGCGCAGCCGCCCAGACCGTCGCAGACCCCAGCTCCCGGGTCTGTAAGACCAGGCTTGCCTGCCCCCAGGGGACCTGATGGCCACGGAAGGCCTGGCGGGGACGCTGGCCACTGTACTGGGGGGGAAGGGGCTGATCGTGCAGGGCTGTGACTCGGAGCCGGCCGGCAAGCCGCTGTCGCCCGTGCGGCTGCGGAAGAACGTCTGCTACGTGGTGCTGGCCGTGTTCCTCAACGAGCAGGTGAGCTGCAGGCCCCGGCCGTCGGCTCGGGGACAGGCGAGCCAACGGCCGCTGCTCGGTGCGTGGCACTTCCCAGTGTTGCAAAGCACTCTCACACTTGCAGCTGAGCTCTAAGATTGCCCTAATAGAGAAAGAAACTGAGGCCCCAGGGACGGTTTGTCTCATCCACCAGACCTCATCACTTCCTCTAGGTGAGAGGCCTGCAGCACACCTCTTTTCTCAGGAGTCTGGCACGGTGCCTGGCTAGGCACAGGAGTGTCCTAGACCCCCCTCCACCTCCCACATACTGTAATGGGACTTTTACACGCGGGCCTCTCATCCCGAGCTCTGTGGGTGCTCATCTCTGTAGAAGGAGGTATAGTAACTGTCAGGGGCCCTGGCTATGGAGGAGATGAGGGAGGGGTGTAAGGCGGCGTTGGGATTGAGTGTCAAAGTTTAGTCTCCAGAGAACCACAAGCAGTTTGTAGACCGGTAGTGACACAGATATGGGTCAGTCTGGAGTCCGAGGCAACTCTCCGGGAGCTCCTGAAGCCGCTCCCAGGGACCTCAGACTCTTCCAACAACAGACTCCCTCTGAATCTAAAGGTGAGTTAGTGCAAGGAGGAGGCGTCTACAGCCACACCAGGACCTGACTCCTGAGGACCTCGGTATCCTGAAGATGTCCACCAGAAAGGGAGCTGGGGCCACCACCTTTGAGGCTGGGCCACTCTCCTGGAGCCCACAGATTGGCCAGGTGGGAGTGAAGATTCTCTTGCCTCCCCTCAGGATGAGGTGCTGATGATCCAGGAGGCCAAGAGAGAGTGTCGAGGAGCATGGTACCTCCCTGCGGGAAGAATGGAGCCAGGGGAGACTATTGTGGAAGCCATGCAGCGGGAGGTGAAGGAGGAGGCAGGACTGCTTTGCGAGCCGGTGACACTCTTGTCCGTGGAGGAGCGGGGTGCTGCCTGGATCCGCTTTGTGTTCCTCGCTCGCCCTACAGGTACAGCCCACGTGGAGGCCTGTGAGCACCCTTCCCCTACTTTGTTTTCTGGGTGCTCTGCCGCCAGCTCTACTGTGGCTGCTGCAAGTTGGCATCGACCTGTTGTAGCCTGGGTCAGCATGGGATACTTGGTTGAGAGTTTGCTCAATCAGACTCAACACTTCTCTTAACACAGTCCTTCTCCCCATTCCCCAAATCTCCCCTAGGTGGAGTTCTCAAAACTTCCAAAGATGCTGATGCAGAGTCCTTACAGGCTGCTTGGTACCCCAGGGTCTCTCTGCCTACTCCTCTTCGAGCCCATGATGTCCTGCACCTGGTAGAACTAGGCGCAAAGTTCTGCCAGCAAGCCATGCATCCTCTCATTCTGCCCCAAGAGCTTCCCTGCAGTGTGGTCTGCCAGCGGCTGGTAACCACCTTTACCAGCATCGAGGCGGTGTGGGTGTTGGTGGCCACAGTAGGCACTCCTCACTTGCCCATCACTGCCTGTGGCTTTACTTCCATGGAGCAGAGGGGTGGTGTCAAGGTGGCCATCCTGCGACTGTTACAGGAGTGTCTGACGCTGCACAATTTGGCAGTGGAGACCAAGGGGCTGCTTGGCCTGCAACACCTAGGCAGAAACCATGTAGATGGTGTCTGCCTGAACGTGCTGGTGACAGTGGCTTTTCGGAACCCAGGAATCCAAGAAGAGCCCCCAAAGATTCGGGGTGAGAACTACTTTTGGTGGAAGGTGATAGAGGAAGACTTACAAAAACAGCTCCTACACAGACTCCAGGAATCTTCAGTCGTCCCACTAAGCAGATAGATACCAACAGTGACAGAGAGCTGAGTGGGCTACCTTTACTCAGTGAGCTTTGCCTCTGGCAGGCAGGTGGGCAGCAATCAGAGATCTCATTGTGCTGTGTGCAGGGACCCTACATTGCACCCAAAGGGACAGTGCCTGGAATCCAGTGCTCAAGGGGGCCTGCTTGTCCTGTGGGCATATAGATGCTTCTCTCTAAGAGGGTGAGGAGCTTTTTGAGCCCCAGATGGCATCTTATTTCTGTGCTCACCTTGATAAAGGCTGCATGTTGATCCTTTCAGGCTCTTAGAACATGAAAGGGGGCATGCCCTCAAGGCAGGGCCCTCACTGCTGAGTAAAAAGGTGTTGCTTACCCTGCCTTCCTGCTTAAATGTCTCTGTTAGAGGATGTGGGGTCGCTGTCCCATCCACAGCTACCCAGGGCTTTCTCACTGTGTGCTAACTGCTGCGGTGAAGGAGTGTAGGGCTGCTGGGATCAGAAGGTTCTGTCCTGCACCAAAGCCTCAACCCACCCAGGCCCCCTCTAGCTCCTCTGTCCTGGTGGAGTAAGATGAGACTGTGAAGTGACCACACTCCTAATGAAAACACAGCTTAGACCTCTGCAAGTGTTGAGCAGTGGGGACAAAGGGCGGGCTGAAAATGACTCCCGTGCCTCTCTGCCCAAGTTTCTCTCTGAGATTCTGGGCTTTCTGACCTGTATCTACTCGCTCTCTTGACTTTTTAGTTTTTCCCCAAGCCCAGCCATATCCTTTCCTCAGTCCAATTCATGCATCCCAAGCTGGCCCTAAACTTCTGACCTTCCTATTTCCATCTCCTGAGTGCTAGGATTACTTACAGATGTGCTACAATACCCAGGTTTATGTGGTACTGGTGATCAGACTCAGGGCTTCATGCATGCTAAGCAAGCATTCTACCAACTGAGCTACATCTACAACAATGCAGGATTTTTGTTTTCATCAGACAGGATGTGCCTAGGTGCACCAGGTTAGCCTCAAGTTTGTTGTAGTCTTCCTGTCTTCCCTCCTGGGTGCTGGGATTGCAGACATGCCAGATACATTCCACCAAGACAACAACAAGCTTTGTTATTATTATTATTAAAAACTTGGAGGGTGCTGGAGAGATGGCTTAACAGTTAAAGAGTACTGGCTGTTCTTGCAGAGGACCTGGGTTTGGTTCTCAGCACCCACATGGCAGCTAACAACCATCCCTAACTTCAGTTCAGGAGATCCAATGTCCTCTTCTCCCTTTCTTGGGCATTGCATGACATGGGTGCACTTACATAAATGCAGACAGAACACTCATACACATAAAATAAAAATTTTTAACCTTGGGGCTGGAAAGTTGGCTGAGCAGTTAAGAGTCTGTGCTGCTTTGGCAGAGGACCCAAGTTTGGTCCCAGCACCCATGTGAGGTGGTTCACAACTACCTGTAACTCCAGCTCCAGAGGATCCAATGCCCTCTTCTGGCCTCTGAGGATACTGCATTCATGTGCACATACATAAATACATGCATGCACATAATTAAAAATAAAAATTTAAAACTTTTAATGGAAAACCAAAAGCAATGGAAGACAAGAAATAACTGTGTGCTGCTCATCACCGCATCCTGGTGCGGCTTCTCGGGTGGTAAGGACACACTAGCTTGAGAAGCTATGAAGTTCATTGGCTCTTTCCTTGGTGCCTCCCAGCCCCTCTTGGCCATCATCTTGTCACTCTGGTCTCTTGAGGGCAGGAGAAACCCTCAGATCCTCTGAAGATAGATCTTTCAAGTGAAAAACCAAACATTCTTCTATTTTTTTCTTTTTGGTAGTGCTGGGGATTGAAACCTGGGTTTTATGTGTGCTAGGAAAGCACTGCGTACACTCAAGTGTCTGAAGGACTCCCGCTGCCAGTTCATACCCACTCAAGAGCAGTGATAGTGACTCCCACTATTTAGCCTGATAGTTTTTAACCCCGGGAATACATTAGAACCAGAGAGCTTTCAGATAGTTCTGTCCATCCCTGATTCTGGCTGAACTGCTGGAAGGGTGGCTTTGGCACTTTTATTATTTGTGTTTGTGTTATATACACGTGTGGCTGCTTGCTGTTTCACTTGCCACCTTCTACCCTCGAAGCAGGGTCTCTTGTGAACCTGGAGCTAGGGTGGCAGCAAGTTCAAAGATCCTGTCTTCTACCCACCATGCTGGGGTTTCAGACACACATGCTAGGGATTCAAACTTAGGTCCTCCTGCTTGTGCAGCAGGTTCTCCACTGAACCATCTCTCCATCCTCGCACCGGCATCTTA
Source organism: Eospalax fontanierii (assembly GCA_035773235.1). Classification (NCBI taxonomy): domain Eukaryota; kingdom Metazoa; phylum Chordata; class Mammalia; order Rodentia; family Spalacidae; genus Eospalax; species Eospalax fontanierii. The sequence continues at coordinate 50,411,859 of CM069542.1, read as the reverse complement.
AGCAGTGCAGACGATTCTCCCATGCGTCAGTGGAGCCCTGCAGAGGGCCTGCTTCTTCCAAGTTCTTGACTTCCTGACCCTCAGGTACTCTTGGTGACCCCCTCAGAGACAAGGTCTCCCTATAGCCCCCAGCTGGCCCGAAACTCACTATCTAGACCAGGCTGGCCTGGATCTCTGTGAGATCTGCCGGTCTCTGCTTCCTGAGTGCTGGGATTAAAGATGTGATCTACCACATCTGACCTCACACAAGGCTGGGAGTTGGGCATCATGGTACATGCCTATAATTGCAACACTCAGGAGGCTGAGACAGGAGGATTGCCTTGAGTTAAAAGCCAGCCTGAGTTAGAAAGCATGACCATGTCTCAAAAAAAAAAAAAAAACAACAACAACAAAAAACCAATCAAACAACAAAATAAGTGTTGGAGATTGAACCCAAGAGCCTTGTGGAAGCTAAGCAAGCACCCTGTGAACTATATCCAGACCCACTTTCCACATATCCAAGGATAAGCTTTTATCAGTATCACTCTGGTCCGTAGCATAAACACAGGGAGACTCACATACAGACACTAACATATGGCCTGACCCCTCATGGTGGCTCCAAGCCTATCATGGTGGCTCCAAGGCTGGTAGGCTCTCAAGGTGAGCTGAGTAGTAACCACATTGCAAAGAGCTGGCTTCCTGGCCAGTGGGAAGGAATAACAACTTTGTGCTGCCAGAACCAGCCTGTTCACCTGCCCAGTCTTCAGTGCTGGAAAAGGAATCTGGTATCTTCTTTGGGCTCAAAATGGCAGAGAAGTAGAAGACAAGCAGGAAAACAGCACTATATCCACACAGTCACACTGTTTATTGCTGTGCCGTGTAGGGAAGACACCGTGCAAATGCCAAAGTGCATTGATTGAGGTGAGGGTCTTTAATGCCCAGACCCTCGAACATGTAAGAATCAGAGTACAGACCCAATCCAACCAGTGAGAACTGCTCCTGTCCCACAACAGCACCCGTACACACGCACATGCACACACGCATGCGTGCGTGCATGATGCTCTTCAGAGCAGCAGCAGCGAAATCCTCCCCCGCTGGGAGGAATGCGGGAGAGGTAGAGGTCATTGAGTTTCCTCCTCTTTCATGTCACCTCTTGGCAACCTGTGCCCAGCTTCGAGAGGCGGCATGGGCAGGAAAAGGAAGCGAAAGGGGCTCTGGCCTGCTCCTCCTTGCCCAGGAGCAAAGCCAACAACTCAAGTTCTGTCGTGAGGTAATGCCTGGCGCCGCCTGTGTGTTCTTGCAGGTTAAGACAGATTCAGGTTGGGTGGGGTGGCGGCCCCAGCCACGGAGGGCACATGGAGAACACCAGAGCTAGCTGCTTGTGCCTCAGTCCCTCCCTACCAGTTTTGGAGATCCGGAGTTGGGGTGACCATCCCACCTGTACCCCAAGTTCCTGTCCTCCCCAGGAAGTCATTCCACTGGGAGTACTTGGTTCTGAGCAGGATTCAGAGGGCAAGGCCTACCACCCCTGGTCACTGACCTCTCTTGCCCAGGTGTTGTGGACCTGCTGAGACGAGTTTGGAAGGCGCCAGAGAGAAACCAGCTGGAGCTGGAGCTGGAGCCTGGCACCTAGCTCCCAGCTCTGAGGCCCTTGCTTGCCCTGGCTGCAGCTGCGCCAAGGTTCTCGTTAGCAGCTGCCCCCGCCTGGGCAAGGAGCATGCTTTGGGCATTTGCCATTAGGCAGTTGGGAATTTTGCAACAGTCTTCGGGAGAGCAGAGCAGGAAGAGGGGCTTCCCCTCCTCCCCCGCACTGCTTCTTTACCACTGCTCAAGCCACGGACGCCAGAAAGAAACCTGTTCAATCTTGGCATCTTCAATGACACCTAATGTGACAGAGGGCTCCTGGTCCTGTCTCTCTTGCCAGCGTTCCTAACCAGCCTTGGAGTCAGCAGCTTATTCCCTCTGTCTTGTGAGTTGTCTCATGTTGTAGTTCTGGTCACTGTAGAGCAAAGACAGTCACACAGCACAGGAAGCCAGGATCTGGGTGCTCAATGGTCATTGTCCAGTTGCTCCAAGAAGGCCCCAAGGTTACCATGCCACCTGAAAAGTCAGCTCTTTTGCTCCTCAGCACCTCCCTGAAACCTCAGTTTATATGGTCAGCAGGCCAAGGTTGCCTGCAATTAGCCTGGGAGCTGAAACCCCCAGCTTGGAGGACAGCAGCAGCACAGCCAGGCAGAAGGTGGCTCACAGGCAGAGGTGTGGGCAGGAGTCTGCCCCCGCCCACCATGCTTCTGGCTCAGACTTGCCCTTTCGGGGGTGGAGAGATGTTCAGGTGAGGACCATGTGGGGGAAACTTGACGAATGCAATGGCAGCCAGCTCCTTGCAGAATTCCTCAAGTACTACCACACCCTGGAGGAGGGTCTGGTGGTCCAGACTGAGGAGAGATGGCAGCAGATGAGGGAGATGGCATGGTTGAGCATCAGCAGATGTGTGTCAGACATGACAACCCATGTTCAAAGAGCTTGACCCAGCAGAGAGACCCCGCCTAACCTGCAGCACTTCCGCCTTCCCAACACAGGGTATCCACTTCCCTTGGCTACTTACTGCTCTCCAGGGATCTGGCCCATCAGTTGCTTTCGTACCATGAGCAGTTTGCCTGGAAACTGGGGTACTCTCTGAATTCTTTGCATTAAGTCCCCAATCACCTAGAGTGAAGGAAAAAGGACTAAGGACCAATCTCATTCCCAAAGGTGTCCCTGGCTCTGCTGCCCCACAGGAGGTGAAGCTGTGGTTGGAAAACCTCTGCCTTCCCTGGCACTGGTAAGGGGTGCCCACCTCTCTATTCCCAACCTCTTTGCTGCTCTCTTCTCCCCGTCCCACCCCCATCCTTACCCTGACAAGCACAGAGAACAGGCTCCTGCAGCCAGGGGCCAGGCTGATGTAGGGATCCAGGAGATACTCGTGGATGTTGGGGTGGGGGAAGAGGGCGAGCCGGGACAAGACTGAGGTCACTTGTAGGTTCAAGCTATATGGCTGTGAGGAACAAGATGGACAACACTGAGTGTTGGCAAGGGGTGGTGAGCATTTTTGTACTCCCCTAGCGAGGCGCCTGGCTGGTGTGAACGTGCGCGGGGGTGGGAGACTCACGTGATGTATGTGTGTCATGGATTCCCTGGGGCTGAGGGCCAGAGCATGTTAGGGCGTGTGGAGAATGGGCAAGGTGGGGCTTCCCGCCTGGGGAAAGGTGTAGGGGCTGTGGAGCTGAAGAACCAAAGAGGGGTCCACCCCTGTGGCCAGCCTCTACTCTCCTGAAGGACACAAAGCCCAACCTGGAGTCTTCTAGGTCTACTCTCATTGACTACCTGATCCAAAATCCGGGCCATGCGATCAAAGAGCACTTGGAGGAAGTGACCCTCAAAGAAAGGTCTTTCAGGCTCATGAGGATCCAAGGGCGCAAGGCCCAGGGGCCAGCCCCATGAGGCCACACGGCAGCTGCACTCCTGGAACTGAAGCAGAGGGGAGAAGAGTTGAAAAATAGTCCCAGAATGGCCCAGCTGAGGCCCCTAAAAGCGGTGTGCGGTTGGGATTGTATAGGCAGACATAAGGGGAGCTTATAGCCTCTACTCACTAGTCCATAGGCATCGTGGACGTATGTGTCGTACCCATTCTCCTCCAGGAAGGCTGATGTCTTGGCTTCCTCAGGGACTAGGCAAAGGAAGCTAAGAGACAGGGGCCTAGGTGTGGAGGCGCATCCCTAGGATCTCTAGGATCCCCACTCTCTGCTATTCGCTGGACCCCAAGAACAGGACATGATTCATGACTCCAGCTGCCTAACCTTCTCCCCACCTGTTGACAATCTCAGTCACTGCTGTTTTCCCATCGGAACTGGTGGCAGGAGCTGGGGGAGGCTTTGTGGAGGGCTGAAGGCCAGAATCAAGGAAGCCATCTGTGAAGTAGGGGTCTTCTTCCAGATCTCTGCAGGCAGGGAGAGTCAGCAGGCACCAATGAATGGATGGGTGGAACAATGGGTGATAAGGGCTGGGCTAGGAGCTGGGCAGCCCTACATCTCCCTCCCAGTTTTACTTACAGAGTGTCCTCATAGTTCTCAGGCTCTGGAGAGCCCCGGGCCACATACAGGCGACCCTCAAGGTTGCACAGGACTAGGCTGCGGATGACTTGCTCATGGGGCTTTTGGAGCAGCTCCTCAAATAGCTTCAGAGTGGCAATGCTGATCTGGAATGAGAGGAATCAGCAGGGGAGACTCCCCGTTGCCCTTTCGGCTGAGAGGGCAATGCCTGAGAACTGCTGGCCCGGGTGTAAGGTGGGGGTCACCTCCCTTGGTTAGGAGCTAAGGTGGCAGGTATTGGGTGAGAGGTAGGCCAGGAAGTAGGAAATCTGGATGATCCCTGCTCCATTTCTCATTTGATGTGCTATCTTAGGCAAACCTAGTGGCTTCTCTGTGCTTCAGTTTCCATACTGGAAAAAAATGGGCTACCTCACAGAGTGCTTGAGCCTCCAACAAGCCAAATGAATAGGAAAGCAGCTTGTGAAATATACAGTAGTATAAAGAGGTGCAATCATCAGGATGGAGAGATGGCTCAGGAGTCAAGAGCACTGGCTGCTCTTGCAGAGGACCTGGGTTCAGTTCCTAGCACCCACATGGCAGTTCACAACTGTCCAGAACTCCATTTCCAGGGGATCCAATGTCCTCTTCTGGCCTCCTCAGGCATTGCATGACACAGTGCACTTAACATGCAGGCAAAACATGCATACACATAAAAAAAGAAATTTAAAAAATGTGTGCAATAACAGAAAAGCATGATAAAGACAGCTTGACTGTCAATCCCATTGGGCTTTGGCTAAAAGCCTGAGGTAGAGCCCCTGGGCCAGCTAGGGAAAGTGGGGGAAGCCTCTGCATGCTCTCTGGTATGCAGAGAGCTCCCCTGCCTTACCTCATCAGAAAGATGGTCACAGTGCTTGATGAGGTGTGTGCCCAGGGTGCGGGGGCTGCCCTCGGGCGCTGTAGGCTGCTGGTCAGTGCCCAGGAGGAAGGCCACAGCTTCCTGCAGCAGTGCAGGAGAGCGCAACTGGCGCAGCATGGCCGTCAGCAGGGCGGTAGAGGTCAGGATGCTCTGCTCAGACCTGTGGGAAGAGGGAAAGAACAGAGGCGGACAGGTGGATGAACCGGTGTAGGGCTGCTTTCATCTTTGGCCAACATGTCTCTAGCCATGTCCCTACCCCTCCTGACGTCCTATATTTAAGGATAGGAGGTCATACTTTAGCCCATGGGGCTTAGAACCCTGTGCATATTGGACAGGTCTGGCAAACATTAACCAGTGGAGTTCACAGGCATGACTCTGGCCAAGGAGGTCCCTGGCCTTTGCTATGGGAAGAGGACTGGTAGGGTGGGTCAGACACAGACCAGGGCCATTGACAAGGGAACTGGACACTTACACATGCAGAAGCTGGGGCTGCAGGGTCTCTACAAACAGCTTCTCAGCCACAGTCTTCGCCAAGGCATCTGCAACCACCTAGGAGCCAAAGGGCATGTCTCCCATATTTATACCACTCATTATTGCCCCTGAGAATCACTGCATTCTCACATTGCCCCAAATATTCCAGAGAGGCCCAGCTGACTAGGGTTAAGCTGGCATCTAGTTCCAGGTCACCATGCATCTGCTCATTCCCTCCTCGAGATGAGACAGCTAGGGAACTGTGAGAGAACCCCAGCCATGCCTGACCATGCTCACCATATGTGCCTCTGTGATAAGGTGGTCGCAGTAATCAAACCAGCCCAGGAAGGCAGCCAGGGCCTCCTTGCCGGGGAAGGTTGCCTCATCAGACGGGGCACTGGGCAACCTAAGGAAAAGGGAGGTGGGGGTATAGAGGACGAGAGGAAAGCTTTGAGAACATCTGGAGAGGGTCTCCCGCTCCTCTGGAACCTCTGTTGCTGCGGTCACTTCTACTGCAGGCTTTGTAGTCAGACTGCAGAAGTGAGGCTTCTGGGAGGTTGCAAAGGGCCTAGGGATTGGCTAGTACCTCAGGAAGAAGGTAGCCAGTAAGGGTGCCTATCTTACATAACTGCCAGCCCCTAAAGATGCTTCCCACCCTTCCCAGGCTAGGGACCCACCTCCAACTGATGCCCTCTAAAGTGGCGATGTCTGCTGGGTCAAGGAAGGCAGGCACAAACCGGTACAGCTGGCAGAGATGCTCGGCAATTGCCACACAGCAAGAGCTGCTCTGTGTCAGGTAGGCAGCAGCTGCAGGGGAGGCCACGCTTACCAGGAGCAGTAGGTTCTCCTGCGCCTTCAGGGCTACCCGACTCTTCTACGGGATGGGGAGATGATGCTGAGACAGCAGTTCTCTTCACCATTCCCCACCCCTGCCAACTCTGCAGCCAGACCTTGCTCTTGCATAGCCCAAGCAGGGAGGTGATGAGGTTGCTCTCCCCAGGCCCATTTTCCATCCCCTCAGGCTCAGCAGGCAGGCAGCTGTTCAAGGCAGGGACACCACAGCATTCCTTATCCGGTTGGGGATCCTTGTCAGAAGCACTGTTGTGGGGACAGCCTTTATCCCAGTGGCCAGTAGTATCTTTAGGCAGAGCAGTAGATCCTCTGGATGCCTTCTTCTTATCTATAATCTTTTTACCCTGCGAAGAAGAGGCCAAGGTCACAGTGGAGTCCATTCCATCCCATAAGGTGGTTCTTTGCGAGTTCAGGGTAAGAGCCAGGTGTAGGGGAGCACTCCTGTAATTCTAGCACTTGCGAGGTAAGTGGGGGAGAATCACAAGTTCAAAGCCAGATACAAAGGAAGACTATGGATCTCACTAGCCACGGTAGCACACACTCTAATTCTACAACTTGGGAGTCTGAGACAGGAGGATTGTTAAGACAGAGGCCAGCCTGGAAAAGACAGAGCTCACTTACTCACTCACTCACTCAATCTGTCTACCCACCCACCCAGAGAGAAAGCCTGTCTCAAAAAGCCAAAATTGGGGCCAGTCAGATGGCTCAATAAGTAAAGGCACTTGCTGCAATAGCTTAGAGACTTGAGTTCTATTCCCAGAACCCACACAAAAGTGGAAAAGTGACTCCACAAAATTGTTCTCTGACCTCTACATGCATACCATGGCACAGATACCTCATGAACACACACATACAATAATATATATTATAATATATATTGTATTGTGTGTATATATATATATTGGTCTTTTTGTTTTGTTGTTTGTTTATTTGAGACTGGGTCTCTCTATAGGCCCAGCTGGCCTGGAACTCACTATGTAGACCAGGCTGGGCTTGAACTCACAGGGCTCTGCCCGCCTCTGCCTCTCAAGCGCTAGGATTAAAGGCGTGCATCATCATGCCCTGCTAATATATTTTTAAAAGGCCAAAAAGGGCTGGGGAAGGTAGGTAAGCACTTAGCATATATGAAGCCCTGGGTCTGACTCCTAGTACTTTATAAATAGGGCAGGATGAAGCATTATGGTGCCTGTAACTCAACACTAGGGAGACGGAGGCAGGAGGAGCAAAAGTTCAGGGTCATCTTTGACCACACAGTGAATCTGAAGTCAGCCTGGGTAGAAGATAGGGCCTCAGCCTGGAGTCCTGTCCTTCTTCCTCCGCAGGGCTAAGGGGGCGTTGCCCCAGAACTCTGCACAGCAACCCTCATTCCCCGCAGAAGCACGTACTTCCAGGATATAGGCAAGCAGCTCTGGATCCTGCTGGATCTTTGAACAGAGGACACTGGTGAATTGTACCTCCTCCTTTTCAGTGAGGGATCCAGGGGCTGTCCCACCAATTCGCAGAAGTTTCTGAAAGGGTAACAGAACAGAAACCAAGAGGAATAGAGTTGGGGAAGGAAATGGCCCTATGCCCAGACACCACCCCAGAGCTCCTTGGCCCTCACCTGCACAGGTCTGTGGACGCTGAGGTAGTGCAACAGGGGGTGCTGCACCTGGGCCAGGATCTTGCTGAAGAACTGGAACACCTGCTGCCGCATGCCTGGGGGGTACTGGGTCATGGACACAGTATCCTGTCAGGGGCAGGGCCACAGACACCTGCCTGGAACAGTCTTCCTCCAAGAGCAAGGAGCCTGACTCCTCCACAATCATGGCTCACTAGAGGCCTCCTTTCCTCAACAGTGTATGTAGCTGGTCTTCCCTGTGCCCCCAATCTCCTTTCCTGAGTTAGTTTTCTTTATAACTGAGTCATTACTGAATACACTGCAGCTGGCCCTACATATCTACTGATTTTGTATCTGTAGATTCAACCAACTTCATATCAAAAATATTCAGAACATGTACAGGCCTTTTTCTTTCTTGTTATTCCCTAATCAATGCATCATTGTATTAAGTGTAAGTAATTCAGATATGATTTAAAGGTACAGAAGAATGTGTACAGGCTACAAACACAGTCATTCTTGGGGTCTATGGAGGACTGGTTTTGGAAAGCTATCCATCTACCTAACTATCATCTATCTATCTTCCCTCTCTTGATGTCTTTTTCTTTGCGGAACTCATTAAAAATTTGTTTACATTTATTTAGTGTGTGTGTGTGTGTGTGTGTTTGTGTGCACATGCCACATCGCACATGTTAAAAATCAGAGGACAACTTGAAGGAATTGGTTCTCTCTTATCACGTGGGACCCAGAGATCAAACTCAGATTGTCATCAGGCTTGGTGGCAAGTGCTTTTACCCACTGAGTCATCTTGCAGGCCACTGGACTTCATTTTATATAAGGGACTTGAGACTCCATGGATTTGGGATGTGTGGGAAAGGGCAGCAGGGTCCTGGGATCAATTTTCCATGGATCAGGAGAGCTCACTGCGTACAATTATCTTTCCCCTCAATCCCAAGCACCCAGAACACAGCCCAGCAAACAGCAGGTATCAGTCCCTCTGTGCTGAATGAAGAGGGATGTTGCTGCAAGTAACACAGTACTCATTCTGTTTGGCTCCTCACCCTAACATCAGGGAAGACCAGAATAATGAGGGTTTGGCTGGACTGGGGGGTTCCAGATGCCCCAGGAGCATGCCCACCTCCGCCTTGCCCAGCGTGCACAGGGTCTCCAGGATCTTGTGCTGTAGCAGGTATTCCAGACATGGCCCAGCCTCTCCAGCAGCCGCCTGCTGCCTCTCCTCGTACACCAGGATGTCCAGCATCTGTTTCAGCCGCCAGGGAATATCTGTTTTCTTGGCTGGGGTGTTTTCATCTAATCAAGGTTCAGGACACAAGGGAGGGTGGCATGAAGAGGAATGCTTGAGGTTAAAAGAGACACCCTCTCATGCCAAGCCTAGAAGGAAGTCATGCCGGAGATGGGCTGAGGGCCATCAGGAAATGGAAGCTTACAGCTGAACCGACATGTGTAATTCAAAAGACAAAAGTCTGGGGATCAGGCCCAGGTCACAGCCCACTGGCTGAGCATGTCTGCTTGTCCCAGCACATCATCAGGGGTGCAGGAATATTTCCTTCCAAACTGGGGACAGGGACACATCATGGGCCCAAAAGAGGACATGGATCCAAACAGGAGATGTTTCAAGAGCTGCCTGTCTGTTCCAGGCCCCAGTGAGCAGCTACATGATCTGTCCTGCGACTGTTAGGCCTATATTCTAGCAGCTTCCTGAGTGACCATCTCCTGGGGGCCTGTTCTTCCCCTTTCCGCTCATGGAAGTCCGTACCAGCTCCAGCAAGGGAGGAGGAAGGAGGGAGGAGGAAGGAGGAATGGGAGAACAGGAGCCACCTTTCCTGGGGCTTTAGACAGCAGTCAGAGAGGTGCAGCACCCTTTTGGAAAGCTTTGCAGCTGGGCCTGGAGCACCCCCTAGCTTTTCTTTAAGGTACAAGCTGTTAAGCAAGGCAGCTTGCTTCACTCTCTCCCTGTGGCGCTGATGTGGGGATCATTCTGTACATTAAAGGCCTAAATGCAGAGAAAGACCCAGATGGGCTAGAGCATTCTTAGACAGCTTTAGGTAGGGCTTGGCAGCACAGGCTTGCAATTCCAACTAACTACTCAGGAGGCTGGGGCAAGAGTATTGAAAGTTCAAGACCTGACTGGCTTACAGTGTGAGTTCAAGGTCAACCTAGATAACTTAGTGAGCTCTTGTCGCAAAAAGTAAAATGGGGGGAGGGGAGGACTAGAGAGATGGCTCAGTGGTTAAGAGCACTGGCTGCTCTTGCAGAGACCTGGGTTTGATTCCCAGCACCCACCTGGTGGTTAATAACTATTTATAATTCCAGTTCCAGGGACCCTGACTCCCTCTTCTGGCCTCCACAAGAATTGCATGCACAGGTGCACTTAAATACACCCAGGCCATTCCACAGACCACAATGTACAGGTATTCCTCCTTCAACAGGGGCACTCCAGTCTCACTGTCCACTGTGCCAAGCCTGAAAGAAGCCTATTCTAAGGGAATCTTCCAATGGTCACTTGGGATATTTTAATTTTGTGGGCTGGCTCAAGATGGAAGGCAAACTTCTAGGAAAGCCACAGACCCAGAACCAGTCTGAACCCAGTGAGATGGAAAGCTAGGGATGGAGTATTTGGTTGTCTGGTAACCAGGCTTCCTGACTACAAAGCAGCTAATCAGCTTCCTACTTTCAGTGAGTGATTACGGTGGGTCAAGTGCCCCCAGGCTCTGGGCCTGGAGATGTCAGCTTGGAAGGGACCCAAACATGTTTTCTCCTGTATCACCTAGACCTCTACAAGGACAATGATCTTAAGATGGCTCAGGGAAAAGAATTTATTTCATTTCTTCTTTCTTCTCCTTTTCTTTTTTTATAGACAGGATCTCATGGATCCCAGAATGACCATGAACTTCTGATCCTCTTGCCTCCACCTCCTGAGCATGGTGATGACAGGCACGCACCACCACGCCTGGTCTCTACAATGCTGAGGAATGAACCCAGGGTTTTATGTGTAGAAGGAACATCAATTGAGGAATATCCTGTATTAGATTGGATTGGCCATGTCTGTGGGGCATTTTCTAGATTGTTGAGTGATGTGGGAGGGCCCAGGCCACTGTGGGCAGTGCACCCATGGGCAGGTAGCACTTTGTGTATAAGAAAGCAGGCTGGGCACAGGCCAGAACAAGGCAGTAAGCAGCGCTCCTCCATGGTCTCTGCTTCAGCTTTTCCTCCAGGTTCCTGCCCTGACTTCCCTTGGGGATGAGCTGTGACCTAGGAGATGTAGGGTAAAATAAACCCTTTCTTCCTCAAGTTAGTTTTGGTAAGTGTTTTATCACAGCAATGGAAACCAAACCAGGACAATAGGCAAGCACTCTACCAACTGAACTACATCCCAAGCCCCGTTACATTTCTTTAAATCAGTAGTTTTAACCACAAGGGGGCCAGAGAGACCGCTCAGTGGTTAAGAGCACTGACTGCTCTTGTAGAGACCCAGCACCCATATGGTGGGTGACCACCATCTTTAACTTTAGTTCCAAGGGATATGACACTCTCTTCTGACTTCCACAGCATTGCACAAGACTGGTACACTTACATAGAGGCAGGCAATACACTTAATACACATAAAATTAAAAATAAATATTAAAAAAATAGTTTTAGGGACTGGAGAGATGATGGCTCAGTGGTTAAGAGCACCAAATACTCTAACAGAGGAACTGGGTTTGATTCCTAGTACCCACATGGCAGCTAACAACCTTTCATAACTCCAGTTCTAGAGATCCAATGTCCTCTTCTGACTTCTGTGGGAATTGCATGACATGGGTGCATTTACACACATTCAGGTAATACACTCATATATCTAAGTTGAAAAAAATAAATAAAATATTTAAAAAAATAGTTTTAGAGACAAGCACTTGGGACCAAAGGTCTGGGGAACTATACCTAACTGGGGGCTCAAGCAAGTGGATCCACCTTTTCTTTGCCAGTGAGATCCCCAAACTCTTCTCCTTACTCATCACTTATATAGCTCCTCCCCCAAAAAAGTTAAGGTGGGGATAACAACTAAAGCAAAACCAGAAGAGGTCAGGACTCTGAATCTTCCTCTTGTCTGTCTCCCTGGCCCAGCCCTGACTCTGGGCAGTGAATGTCACCTTCCCAAAACATCTGTATAGTGGTCTTCTGCCCATACTTTCCCCCAGCTCCTTTCTCAGGTCCTAGGCTGGGGAGGAGCAGGCCTACCTGTACTCTCAATGTAGTACTGTGTGATGCCCTTCCAGTGCTCCACGAAGGCCTGCAGGAGATCAATGCTGGGCTCCCGCTGCAGAGAAAGCAGACACAGCCTCGGTGGGAGAGCCCAACAACCATGGGTACACAGCACCAGCACTCACAGGAGCAGACCTCCACAGTTCTGTTCAGTGTCTAATCAGGTGAGTTCTAGGCCAGAGCATCATGGTCTCCTCATCTCATAATCTGGGTCCCTGAGAAGTAAGCATGTTGAAGGGGTGGCAGATATGAGTATTTCTGCACAATCTGGTCATGCTACAACAGAAGAACTGCTAAAATACGGTGGCCCCAAGGAAAAAAAAACCCTGAGGAATGATACAGATGGGAAAACCTTCAGGTCCCTCTCCATCGGGGTCTAGGAAAACCTATGCTCAAAGCCATGGCAGGCTCTGTTCACTAGGAGAGTTATACTAGTATAATCTGAGAGAAGGGCCTTATTTAAGGTGCTTCATCTTTTGTCCCAGACCTCAGCCTAACTCTGTGACACCTTCTTCTGTCACCCTGTCACTGCTTTCAGAAAGCCCCTCAACTAGCCCTTCCCCAAAATATTCTCTCCATTTCTGCAAGAGCTGAAACTGGTCTTGAACTGAGGATGGCTAACTGCCCTGAAAATCTTTTTTTTTTTTCTTGCACAGTAAATGTCTACAGGACAAAAATGCACGCACAGTTCCTAGCACAGGCACTCCTTTTTACATTTAGGCTACTAAGGCTACTTACTGTCCTGGGGGCCTGTCACCTCCCTAAAACTTGTCTAGGTCTGAGATGTCTCAGAGGCCAGGGAAAGACTGACAGCTCCCTAAGGTCTTCGCCTGGACTTCTGCTTGCACACATCTCCTCCTAGCTCAGCATCTGGTGGCACCACAGAGCTGGGCATCTCCTCAAGTCATTCATTCAGTCCCAGTCTTGTGAGAGTGCATACTAGGTGCAATATGCTATGTAGCATGCTCCAAGCAATCTAAACCTGACTAAGCCTCCATCCCCAAAATGTAACTATGAAGAAGCAGCAGCAGAGGTAGAAAGGGACCCTGAAAAGTGGGGTCACTTTTAAGGGCTGGAGAGACGGTCAGCAGTTAAAAGCACTTGCTGCTTTTCCAGGAGATCTGAGTTCAGTTCCCAGCACCCATGTCAGAGAGCCACAATCAACTATAACTCCAACCACAGGGAATTCAACACCCTCCACTATCCTCTTTAGGTACAGCATATATGACATATAAACACACATATACATAAAGTAAAAATAAAGAGAATTTTTTGTTTTCGTCTCAGTTTTTTTGAGACAGGGTCTCACTATGTAACTCTGGCTTGCCTGGAAGGTAGCAGAGATAGACCAGGTCTACCTCTGCCTCCCAGTGCTGAGATTATGTGCCATGGCAACCAACAAGATAAATCTTTAAAAAGGAAAAAAGGTCCATTAAGAGAGAGATCCCTTTTGAGAACTCAAACTCCAACTGGATCCAATTTCAACAGGGCAAGAAAACTATTTCCAGTAGAAGGGCCTGGGCAAAGTGCGTCTGGGGAAAGAGCAGTGAAGAGTATACGGGTCTCCAAGGCCCAATCAGAAGTCTGGTTGTTCTTTTTTTTTTAAGCACCAAGGTCATGCCACCTTCAGAGGAATGTTTTGGGAAGATCTATCTGGCAGGGTCAGGCAGAAGAGGAGACAAAGGCAGGGAGATGTTTAGATGGCCAAGTTAGTTGTAGGGGAAGTGGTCAGTCCTTCAAGGTGGGTGTTCTCCCTCAGGCTGGGAGATGGCTCAGCTGGTAAAAAGCCTGAGCCAAGTTTGACCCCTGAGACCGCTGACTTCCAAAGGCATACTGTGGTACACATATAAAACCCCTAAATAAATGTAATAATAGCAGTAGTAGCAGCAGTAACAGAGGGGCTGGAGATATGGCTCAGGGGTTAAAAGCACTGACTGCTTTTGCAGAGGCCCCAGATTCTGTTCCTATATCCACATGGCAACTAATTCTTGCCCTAAACTCCAGTTCCAGGGGATCTGATGCCCTCCTCTGGATTCTGCAGGCACCAGGCAAGCATGTGGTACACATACATACTGCCAGGCAAAACACTCATATATATAAAATAAATTTTTCAGACAGAGTTTCCCTATACCCCCAGCTGGCCTGGAACTCACTATGTAGACCAGGCTGGCCTTGAACTCACAGAGATGCCTGCCACTACAACCCTCCAACCATAAGGAGTGACCTGATTGATCACACTCCATGTAATACTCCAGGCTCTGCTGGGCTGTGAGCTTCCTAATGACCAGGGCTGTGTTTTCTATGTGCCAGTCTCAGAAGAGATTTTACCAACTCTCAGCAAGCTCCTAAAGGCATTCTTGCCACAGTGACTTGTCTTGTAAAGTGCTTGGAACCTTGGCCAATACCCCAGTGACCTCAGTTTCTGTGATGGGGTCTCATCTAGCCTCAGATTTCATCTACAGTCTCCAAAAACCCTGTGCTGGATTTCAACCAAAATGAATATTTAGAGCTGGGTTGGGTGGTGCATGCTTTTAGTCCCAGCACTTGGGGGGCAGAGGCAGGTGGATCTCTGTGAGATGGAGGCCAGTCTGGTTTACATAGCAAGTTCCAGGCCAGCTGGGGCTACAGGTAGACCCTGTCTCAAAAAGACTAGAACAAACAAAGCAAACAAACAAAAACCAAAAAGAATATTTGCAAAAGAATAAGAGGTCCTAGCTGGGTATGGTGGAGCTTGTGTTTAATCTAAGTACTATGGATACAGAAGCAGACAGACCTCTGTGAATTCAAGGCTAGTCTGGTCTACATTGTAATTTCCAGGCCAGCCAGTGAGACCCTGTCTCAACACACACACACACACACACACACACACACACACACACACACACACGTACACACATAGACAAGAGACCCACATGAGGCAGGACAGCACAAACTGGTGGAGGGCAGAAACGAGGGCTTTCAGAAATCTCTACCTGAATCTACACTGGCTACTGTAACCAGCCCAAAGAACTGCATCAAAAGATTCCTCTAAAAGATAACATTGTTTTTAGAAAGAGTCATAAGAATATAAGGATCTCTATTCTACCTGGTCAGGAAGGAGAGGAAAGGAGCACTCTTTCTAGATCATATGCAACCTGGTGGCCCAACCTGGGGAAAAGACCTAATTCCCAGAAGGGTGGAGCCAAAAAGAGGGATTCCTATGTGACATCAATCACACAGGGCCAGCCACACTTCCAGGCACTGTCTGGGCTGCACACCAAGGGTCACTTGCTTAAAAGTATGTCCCTCCACTCCCTGCACCCTCAGCACATAATGCCTGAGCTTTCTGCACTGGGAATAGAAGAAATTCGCTCCTCAGGATCAAGGAATGTTAGGGCCTATCCATCCTTTCAATCCTCCTTGTAAATGGAGCTGTCCCCTGAGGTATGAATTAATTTATCAGATCACTTTCTAAGGTGACAACTGTTTTGGTTGGGGACAGGGAGGGGAAGGAAAGGTTCTTTTAGAACCTCTCCTCTATAATTCTAGTGCCCTAGGCCTTGGACCTCAGGAGAAAGTAGGACTGGGATGGTGAGGGTGTGCAGCTTTTCACTTTTCTTCACCAGTCTGCCAAACGCTGGGCCAGTCAATAATAATAATAATAATAATAATACCAGTCAATAATAATAATAATAATAATAAATGATCTGATTGGGGAGGGGGTGCAGAGAGAGAAGGGCAGTGAAACATAAGTTTTATCTACAGAGACAATTTAATGCACTAAAAGCATCAGTTAGAGGATGTTCTTATATGGTGAGAAAAAATAATTAACTTTCCAGAGTTTCTTGCAAGGCTGCTTTAAAGATACTCTGTTTAAACTGTACTTTGCTATTGATGAATGAGGCCCACAGAGGGCTGTCAGGGACGCTAACACGAACTGATAGACGTGGGGAAAAAAATGAATATACTCTCCCATCACGGCCCCCAGGCTGGCTGGCCCCCTAACTCAAGGTCAGTTTGACTCAGAGGTGGAGACGTGTGGCCTGCAGGGGGCTGCTTCCGGGTTCCGCGACCACCCATCCCTGCACGTTGTCTGTCCCTTTCCTGGGACTTCACTCAGGCCGCAAGTCAGCCCAGGCTGGGACCAAGCACCCAGGTCGAGAACTCCTTGTTGTCTAGCAGCTGAGAGGGGCAGGGGAAGCAGCAACGGTTCCAGGTGAGGAGGCTTGGAGGAGCGACAGGAAGGAGGAAGGCAGGCTGACAGGGGTTGGGCAGGAGGCCGGGGCAGATCCGGGAAGAAACCGCTGGAGGACCACGGAGCGTTTGGAGACCAGAGTTAAGGAGCCGGGAGAGGCTGGGGGCGCAGGGGAGGAGGAAGCAGAGCCGGGTGCTTCGGGGATCCGCGGGCTGACCCCGGCGCAGCCTGGGGGATCCGGTGCAGATCCGGGCGCAGTCGGGGGAGCGGGACGGTCAGGAGAGGATCCGGGACCCGGCGGCCCGGACCGCAGCGGTGCGCGCGGGGCGCGACCCGGCGACGCAGGCCCGGAAGCGGCGTCCGGGCCCACGGAAGGGCCTGTCCGAGGGGTCGGCGCCCGCCCGCCCCCGGCCCCGCGCCCGCCCCCCGGCCCGGAGCTCACCGCCCCCACGGCCTCCTGCAGCAGCGCCCCGAGCCGGCTCAGCATGATGGCGGCCCGGCTCGGTCCGAGCAGCGGCGGCGGTAGCGGCGGCGGCGCAGCTCCGGCGGAGGAGGCGGAGGCCCGGGGGAAGGGCGGGAGGCGGGGCCGGGCCTGGAGCCACGCCCCGACCGGCCGGCGGGGGGCGCTCCACACGCGCTGCGGGCCGGGTCGCGGAGGAGGCCAACCGCTCGGGAGCTGGTGTGGCTGTCCGCGCGCTGGTCTTCCGGGAAGGTCGGTCAAGGGACACCGGGAGGGTTCTCCTTCCGCATGCATCCTCCCCGAGCCGTGCCCAGCACAGTAGTGCCTGCCACGCGTGGCTGTGGGGCACTTGAAATGTCCCAGTCCTAGCTGTGTCAAGGTCACCCCAGAATGTGAAGACAAGGTGGGGAAAGAAAGGTTAAATAACCACCCGTCATGTTTTATATTGATGACACTGTTAAACGTAATGAGTTAGGAATATTGAGTTAAAATATATTACTAATATTAATTTCATCTGTTGCATAGTACTTTTTTAGTTAGTATATTTTATGTGTATGTGTATTGCCTGCACGTAAGTTCACCCGTGTCATACAGTGTCCACAGGGTCAGAAGAAGGTGCTGGATTACCTGGACCTGGAGTTATGCGCAGTTGTTAGCCACCATGTGAGTGCTGGGAATCAAACCCAGGTCCTCTCTGCAAGAGCAGGCAGTGCTCTTAACCACTGAGCCATCTCTCCAGTCCTGCTTAGTACTTTAAAAAAAGATTTTATTTTTAATTTTAAAATTATGTGTATATGTGTGTGTGTGGGAGGTCTGTGCACTCAAATTGAACTCAGGTCCTCTGGAAGAGCAACAGCAAGTGCTCTTATCTTTCTAGCCTTTGCTTACGACTTTAAAAAAGTGGTTCCATGCTGGAGATGGCTCAACGGTTGAGAGCACTGACTGCTCTCGAAAAGGACAGAAGTTTGATTCCCAGCACTCATATAACAGCTGACAACCTCCAGTAAAGCCAGTTCCAGGGGATGTGATGCCTTCTTCTGATTTCCATGGGTGCACCTACCCACAAGCAGACACTTGGACACATAAAATAAAAATAATAAATAAAATATTTTTTTAAAAGTGGTTCCCAGCATCCATGCCTATCAGCTCACAACTGTAGAAGGCTCTGGCCTTCAAGTGCACTGCGCTCATGTGCTCAACCCCCCCCATCAAAAATAATAAAAATAAAAATAAATCTGCAGAAGCAGCCAGTGCTCTTAACCACTTAGCCATCTCTCCTGCCCTTTGAGAGGTTTAAAATACCACCAACAAAAAGCAAGAAGCCAGAAACAAGGACGTCATGAGGTGCTAGATTCAGTTCCCAGCACCAAATAAATAAACAAACAAATGCCAAACATGGTGGCAATGCCAGTAATCTCAGCCTTTGAGAGACTGAAACAAAAACAGTGTTAATTCCAGGTCAGCCTCAGAAAACAGTGAATCCTCAAAACTAAGGGTTGGAAGATAGCTCAGTGGTGGAGGGCTCGCCTAGCATGTCGGAGGCCAAGGGTTCAACTCTCAGTATCATATTAAAAAACAAAAAGTGGGGCTGGAGGGATGGCTCAGTGATTAAGAGTACCAGCTGCTTTTGCAGAGGACCTGGGTTCGATTCCCAGTACCCACATGACAGATAACCATCCCTAAGTCCAGTGCCAGGGGAATCTGATGCTCTCTTCTGACCTCTGTGGGCATTGCACAACACAGGTGCACTAATAGGTGCAAGCAGTACATTCATACACATACAGAAATAAAAACAGTAAATAAAATATTTAAAATTTAAAAAATAAGAATTTTTTTAAAGACTGGAAGTGATGATATATACTTGGGAGGTAGAGGCAATCCAATCTCCATGAGATTGAGGCCAGTCTGCTCTATGTAGTGAGTTCCAGGCCATCTGGGGCTACAGGGAGACCCTGTCTCAAAAAACAAAACAAGCTGGGTGGCACACACCTTTAATCCCAGCACTTGGGAGACAAAGACAGGAAGATCTCTGTGGGTTCAAAACCAGCCTGGTCTACATAGTGAGTTCCAGCTGGGGCTGTAGGGAGACCCTGTCTCAAAAAGTCAAAAAAAAAAAAAAGTAAACAGAAACATCACAGCTATCGTATATAACCTCTGACTTAACATATTCTTAATGTATCAAACTCCTTCATTCTCCATTGATTTCATAATTCATTGTATAGTCCAACTCTTTTTTTTTTTTTTGAGACAATTTCATGTAGCCCAGGCTGGCCTCAAACTCGCCAAGAAGCTGAGGATGGCTTTGAACTCCTGATCCTCTTTTCCACCACGTCCCCAGTGCTGGGATTTGGGAATGTGCCAGCATGACTGGTTGATGCAGTACTGAGGTGAAAACTCGGGTTCTCCTGCATGATAAGCAAGCGTGCACTCTACCACCTGAGCTGTATTCCCAGCCCTCAACTCATGTTTTCTAATTACCAAAGAATAAGATGTAAAAACAAAACAAAAGCTTTGGAAATGACTACACTAAAGTCCCCCAGTTTATACATCCACATGTGAGCTGTGGGAAGGGAGCATGGGGATTCTCTCTAAGCCTTTGTTTCAGGGGCTAAGAGCCTCACTTTGAGGGGTGCTAATTCTCAAGAACTTAAAATCCTTTAAGATTTAGAATCAAATCAGGTTCTACCACAAACTGATCACTGATCACACCCTGCCTCCAGCGCCATTCGGTGATCAGCAACTGTGACATTTTCAACAGTTTGTGAGCTGAAAGGGCTGCACTGGTCTTGTCCCTGCTGTATGCCCAGTGCCCTGCACAGGGTTCACCTCCACACATTCACCGGGTGTCTGATAGCCTGTGTGGAGTCCAGTCATGCTTCCTCTGAAAAAATAGCTCTACATTGCCAGGGCAAGTTGGGGATGTAGCTCAGTGGTGGAGTGCCTGCCTAGCATGCATGAGCCCTGGGTGTGATCCCCAGCAACTGCCCCGGGCAAAGAAAGACATAGGAAATTGTCTCTCCCTCAACGTTTTCTGTTCATTGGTTGTATATAGCTTTGGGCTTCAGGTAAAATGTCTCTATCCCACAATGTCCACGTTCCACAAATGTCTCTATTCTCTCATTTGTTAGGAAGATTCAAATAATCAGTCCTATTGGCCTCAGAGATTTGTTTCAAGGATAAAACAATGTTGTTTGAGCAAGACAACTTTATGTAAAATCACTGTCTGGAGTCTGGGAATGGAGCTCTGTTGGTAGAGTGCCTGCCCAGCACGCATATGCAAAGCCCTGGGTTCAGTCCCCATCACTGCTCAATCTGAGTGATTCTGATCCACCTTCCTGTTGTTTTAGATAGCAGCTTCTCTTCTCACAAGCACCCACATCCCCAACCAAAGCTGCATACACAGTTCCCCTCAGACGTGTATTTCCATGACTGTTCAACTTAGGAGGCTTTGCCAAGGCAGAGCCCAAGTGACCACTTCCTCCTCTGGCTCCACCTGACCCTTGATCCAGCTGGTCATCCACCAGTTCTCTGTTCCTCAGTTTCTTCTGCCTGGTCCTTGGTCATCTCACCACATACCCAGTTACTGGGCCTCCCCACTGAACAGTGAGCAGACTGTATCTGGGAGGTGGGTGCAGTCAGGCCAGAGGCCAGTGAACCTGAGGAAGTCTTCAGAGGCCCCTTTTCAAGTTCCCTGCAGTGTGCCCTTGTGCTAGCGTCCCCTGTAGAGGTAGTAGATGGCACGCTGTCTGGGCCAGCCCCTGCTTCTGTGGCCTAGAGTTGGGGAAACTACTGTGCCTCCATCCCCCCAACTCAGGTGAAACCTCTCTCCCATTGCTTCCTCAGCCTGATTCATCTGTCCCTCTGACCCATGGCTGGATTATAAAACACAAGTGGGGTCAGGGATGTTAGCTCAGTTGGGAACCTGGCATACCCAAAGCCAGGGATGTTAGCTCAGTTGGGAACCTGGCATACCCAAAGCCCTGGGTTCAGTCTTCAGCAGTGAATAAGCTGGGCACGGTGAGACAGGCCAGTAGTTCTAGCACTTGGTAAGTGGAGGCAAGAAAGATCAAAAGTTCAAGGTCATTCTTGGCTACATGGTAAGTTCGAGGCCTTCCTGGCCTAAGAAAACAGAGTCCACGAATGTATGATCTATGCCTGTGATCCTAGCACTTGGAAGGCAGAGGCAAAATCAGGAGTTCAAGACCAGTCTCAGCTGCATAGCAAGTTTGAGGCCAACTTTCAGTATATAAGACTTTATCTCAAACAAAACAAAATAAATGAACCAGTAGTTCAGGCTCGGCCATGCCTGTAATCCTAGCTACTTAGGAGACTGAGGCAAGAGAATCAAAATTCAGAAATTTTCTGAGTTTGAGGCCAGTGTGGGATACATAGTGAGATCCAGACCCTCCAGTGCTACATAGAGATAACCTGTCTCAAAAAACAAACACACAAAACCCAAAAACGTTCAGATTGCCTGGGCTATAGCATAGGTTCAAGTTCAGCCTGGGCAACTTAGTGAAAGCCTGTCTCAAAATTTAAAAATTTTAAAGGGTTAGGGATATTGCTCAGAGTACAGTACTTCCCTAACATATGCAAGGTCCTGGGTTTGATCCCAAAGGGGAAAAACAAAAGAACAAATAGACTTAAGGACCCAATGCAACCTTTTAATTCCAAGCAGAGTCACCCCTCCCAGCATGATCATACACACAGTGGACAGGGAATGCCAGGGTCTGGGCAGGAACAAAACCCAAACCGGGGCAAAATATATATATATAATTATATACATGTATGTATGTGGAGAGACATAGGGCTGGGAGTGCAACGCGGTAGGG
This sequence comes from Eospalax fontanierii, assembly GCA_035773235.1. Lineage (NCBI taxonomy): Eukaryota > Metazoa > Chordata > Mammalia > Rodentia > Spalacidae > Eospalax > Eospalax fontanierii. The sequence goes on along the minus strand of CM069542.1, from coordinate 50,390,248 downwards.
CAGGGAGTCAGGTAGGGAAAGCAGCAGGGGTGCCCCAATAAATTACATTCTGTAAAGAGCACAGTGGGGGTGCATGGGAATGGGGGTACCTGGGAGCCCGGACTCAGAGACGCCCCAAGCTAGGCCTCTTGATTCCATCTAAAGGAGGCTGAGGCCTGGCTCGGTGGTCCCTGGGCAGGTGCTAGAAGGGTGCATCCTAGCTGGCTTTGCCTGGAGGCTGGTGGTGGTTAGGCATTGTGTAGACAGCATCTCCGCTCTTAGCCACAGCTTCTGGAGAAGCCCTGGGACTGGAGCAAGAAGCTTTGAAGCTTAGGAGGTTGCAAGCTGGAGGGAAGGCGACCTCCCCACTGGAGGCCCAGCTGGAGCCTGCTCCTGCCAGTCAAAAAGCAGCAGGCCCTGGTACAGGGAGCTGTCAGGAGTGGAGTGGGCTGGAACCCTTGGGTGGGCAGACACAGGGTCCCAGAGCTGGCCCTGCTTGGCTCTGAGTCTCTCCCCTGTGCAGGACAGCAGACAGGCCTCACCACTAAGTGCCCCTTCAATTCTCCTCACCTCTTCTAGGGACCTTTATGTGGGGTGACAGGCAGGGGGAGGATGCAAACATTGACTGTGTGTGCTAGAGTCCAGGCTGGGTTTGGCTAGGCAGTGGGGACCAGGGACAGAGTGAGGGCCCTGGTCCACTGTGGGGAGGGAAGTCCGTGCCTCACAACTCTGAGACTGCAGAGGTCTCGGATCTCTCTCTCCCTGAGGAACAGAGCCCATGGCTTCTGCCCTGCCTCCCGCTGCTCCAGCCGGCAGAGGACACTGTGGGGTCTCAGAGCCCCAGCTCCAGGACCTTAAGCAGCAGCGGGAAGGTGCTGTCATGGACGGGGCAGGCCGACAGGGAGGTCAGAAGAGGGAGGCCTTCTTCTTGAGCTCATTCCGCTTCCACAGGGCGAGCTTGCCAAACTCCTCAGGAGACATGGCAAAGACCCTCGAGAAGTCCTCTGCGGACAGATGTCTCTGTGGGGACACAGGGGCAGCAGAGTGATGAAAGAGGTAGCCACTACACCACTAAGAGTGAGGGAACCCTGCAGGTAGCCCCTATGCCACGCAGAGCCCCTGGAGGTCCCCACCCATCCTGTGCACTTTTCTACACACCTCAAGCCGCATTCGGTCCACACCTGGAGGCAGCTTGGTTCGCCCCTTGTTGGTCACCACCAGCATTTCATAGGGATAGATCTGCAGAGGCAGAAAGGGCCCTCTTAGGGTCATAGTCTCCTCTCCTCAAAACCCCATCGACTCCCCAGGCCCCTTTGTCAACTTGCAGGGGCCACTGGGGTTCATGCCATTTTGCCATTCATCTCCCTCAGCTTCCCTGTTGCCGCCCCCTCGTCATTTCCAGGAGCACCCTGCGCGCATTCAGCTTGGTGGGCTTCACCACCCCCCCCTGAAGCCCACCCACTGAGGGGGCCAGGTCCCCTGCCCTCACCTTCTGCTCCAGCACACAGGGCAGGGAGTTCCCCCGGTCCATCCTCCCCCTCTGGCCCTCTCCGTTCTGGGGAGACCAAAGCCGCAGTGAGCCAGAGTGGGTCAGGGGGACCGTCCCAGCCTTACCCCGGTGTCTTCGGTCTTCACCAGGCAACTTCTAGGCCCCACCCCCCATCCCTGCCAGTGCAGGTGCCCAGCTCGTGCTTGTGCTTCTCCTGCTCCCCTCCAGGGGGCACTCACCTGCAGGCCTGTGGAGACAAGAGCCCTTGTTCAGAGGCAGCTCTGGGGGGCTGCATTCGCTCACCTGACTTTGAACAGACAGACCACTGCCTACATCGGGCACAGGCTGTCTATGGAGCCTGTGGAGGTTCCTTTCCCAGCTCCTAGCCACAGGCGGTCCCACTTCTCACCTGGACTCCCAGCCTCACTCCCCGATGGGCTGAAGTCTGTGGACTGTAGCTAGGAAGGGATACAAGACGATCAGAGGGAGCTGGAGACACTCCCCATCAGCCTCCCTGCTACCTGGGATGTCCAGGTACTTGGCGACTCAGAAACACAGCATATGCACACATCTCTCACACAGCCCCTGCTTAGTCCTGATGCCTTACCCGGCTCAGAGTGGTCCTGCCGTAGGAGGGAAGAGAAGAGGACTTAGATGTTCCAGAATGCAAGGCTGAAAGAGAGCAAGAGGTCTTGGGCTCAGTCCCTTGACCCTGACAGTCCTTCCTTCCTGAGAGGGCTCCCTCCGTGACCTTCGCTGGCTAGGAGCCTTGGGAGGTTCCACAGGCTTCCAGAACCTACTCATGACTTTTAGCTAGCAAGTGTGCTGTGGCTTCTGCAGTGTCAGCATCTTCCCTCTTCTAACTAGATGTGAACCAAAAGCCTAGTGACTCCCACAGGCAGAGCTGAGGCTCACCAGCACGAAATGAGTCCCAGGATCTATAAATAAACCTATGATCTAAGAGAAATTGCTGTATTATGAGGATGTTATTAACAGCAATCAAATTTTGGATATTTGACATTGCAATTTATTCACAATCACCATTTCAGCACAGTTAATGCAGTTCATTTGGGGCTGTGGAGACGGCTCCGTGATAAGAATGCTTACTCTGCAAGCCTGAGGACCTGAGTTTGGAACCTAGTACACATAACAAGCAGACCATGGATGTGTGTGCCCAGCACTGTGGGAGGTGGGGACAGGAGGGTCACTGGGGCTTGCTGGTTTCTGGCCTAGATTCTAATTTCTAATTCAAATAAATAAGGTAGAGAGTGACAGAACAAGGCAATGCCATCTTCTGACCTCTGAGCACGCACATACCTGTAAACACAGGAGCACATCACACATGCACATCATACATGTGCACACACACACACACAGATACTGCCTTATTTGCATTACTGGATATCATTTGCAACTTGTGTCATTTGTGTAATCACTAAACTTTTAAGCACTGAAGATTTATAATTACGGAAAATTGTTTTCAATAATATTTTCCTGGAAGGAAGTTTTATTTTTTTATTTTGACTCAGAGTCTACTTAGTTGTGTTTGGTCTTGATCTCAAGATCCTACTGTCTCGGCCTAAGTGTGGGGATTGCAAGCTTGTACAACCACACTGGATCTAGATTCTTAGTTTGGGCATGCTTCAAAACTTCTTTGTCTCCAAATGTGAGAATTGGCTACCATTCTTTAAAGTATTTTATTTGCCAGGTATGGTGGTACATGCCTTTAATCCCAGCTCTCAGGAGGCAGAGGCAGCCAGATCTTTTTAAGTTCAAAGCCAACCTGGTCTACATAGCAAGTTCCAGGCCAGCTGGGGCCACAGGGAGACCTTGTCTCAAAAAGACCAAAAGAAAGTGTTTTATTTATTATTTTTATTTTATGTATATGAGTGTATTGCCTGAATGTATATAGGTGTACGTGTGTTGCGCAATGCCCTCAGAGGTCAGAAGAGGGTGTGGGATTCCCCTGGAATTGGAGTTATAGATGGTTGTTAGATACCTTGTAGGTGTTGGGAATTGAACTTCAGTGCTCTGCAAGAGCAGCCAGTGCTCTTAACTGCTAAGCAATCTCTCCAGCCCCAGAAATGCTGCCATTCTTCACAGTTGCTTTGACATTCATTTTTTGTTAAAAAATAGTCTAGTCTATGCAGATCCAAAACTATAAGGAACATTCTTATAAAACCTGTTGGAAGGTTAGTTGGTGAGAACAAAATAGATTTGGGTAACCTAATGCTTCTTTTCATAAAAGTTTAGGATCTGGAATCTGAAAATCTGAAACCTGAGATGCTTTGAATCCAAAATATCTTCAGTTCTGCCAATATGATGCTCAAAAAGATTTGAATTTCGGAGTATTTATTTCAGCTTTTGGATTTTTGGATTGGGAGTCTTCAACTGGTAAAGTTTATTCAAATATTCTAAAACCTTGGAAACAAAAGAAAACCTTATTAAGTCTGAGACACTTTAAATCCTAAGCATTTTGGATAAGGGATGCTAAACCCATATAAAGAGTTAGCAGTTCTCGGGGCTAGGGAGATGGATCATGGTAGAGTGTTCACGGTGTAAAGCAAAGCCAGGCATGGTGGCACTTTTAATCCCAGCATTCAGGAGGCAGAGGCAGGTGGATCTCTGTAAGATTGAGACCAGCTTAATCTACATAGTTAGTTCTAGGTCAGCTGGGGTTACAGGGAGACCCTGTCTCAAAACAAACAAACAAAAGCAAAAAGCAAGCCATTGGTTCTCAGTCACCATTCTTTTGCGATAATGATACATTTCTATTTCTGTTGACAGAATTTCAACCTATCAAGCACATATGAAGATATTTCACTCCAAATAATTTTTCAGAATGTTTGTGTTTGAAAGTGGCAGTTCCGAAGTAATGCCTGCTCATGACTCTGAACTGTTAAGCTGATTAGATCTAACATGATCACATGATGCATAATTCTACGGACTTGTGTCAAAGCAATGCTGAGGGGGCATTTGGCTATCCAACTTCACAAAGCCACAGAGTGAAAGTCACAGAGCTCACTCATTTCTTTGGCTGAATAGAAAAATCTGGAACATCAAAATTGAATTCATCCCTTGAGGCACCCTTCGATCAGCCCCATTCTCCAGGCCTCAACTACAGACTCTGCAGCCTTTAAAATGCCTTTTGTAAACCTTCCTGCCCACCCCAAGCCTGAATCTTGGGCATTCTTGCTGCATCCTAGTCATGGTCACTTTACCAACTCTTCGGTTCCCAGTCCTATGACTGAGTATAGTGGTGAATGCCTATAATCAGAGTACTTGGAGGTGGAGGCAAGAGGATCAGGAGTTCAAAGCCATCTCAACAATATAGTGAGTTTGAGACCAGCTTGGGTTACACAAGACCCCTCCCCACAAAAGAATCCCAATCCCAGTGTCCTATCTTTACTCCACATCTGCCACACCCTTTCAAAGAGCCATACCCCGGAGCCAATCACCTGGCCCTGTAATTCCTTAGCATCTTCCTAACACAGGCTGGCCAGAGATGAGCCCATCTCCTTCCTCCCCTCCGGCTGTGGATGCAAAGGTAAGACTGGGCTATTTCCCAACAACAAGCAATGGAGACTTTGCTACCCTCTGACTCAGCAGCTAAGCCCGTAAGTCCTTCAAGGCCAATCTCCCAGTCTGGGGCTCCATTTCCTTCCCATGCTCCTCTTCCCCAAGCTTCAACCAGGATCTCTACTGGGCATGCTCTCCAAGGCACCCGTGTCCTGCAGGCTGGCCCCAGCCTTTCCCTTCCTTCCTCCATGAATAGTCTCATTTTTTTCTCCCCATTTCTCACGGCATGCCAGCTGTAGACCCTCCAGCACTCAGTCTGGGCAAACTCAGTTTTATACCCACATGTTCTACATGGGGCATTGCAAACCCACCACACCTGAAGCCAGTCTCTCCCCTCCGCAAACCTGTTTCTGGTATTTCAGTTCCAAGCCGTCATCCACTAGCACGCGGGATGCAGCCCCAACTCTTCTCTCCTGTCCCTCCACTTCCAGCTGGACATGAGACTCACTCCAGTGGATCCCATTTATCTATTTCTCAGACTCCCTCTTCTCTGAACCCACAAAGATCTTGAGCCCTTCCAGCTGTCAACTTGACACACTTGGGTTGAGGGAGCCTCAATTGGGGAATTACCTCCATTGAACTAGCCTGTGGCCATGTCTGTGGGGGATTTTCTTGATTGTTAGTGCTGTGGGAGGGGCCAACCCATTGTGGGTGGTGTCATCCCTGGGCAGGTTGTTGTCTATGTATAAGAAAGCAGGCTGAGCATGGGCCACAGGAGTACACCAATAAGTACTGTTCCTCCATGGGCTGTGCTCCAGCTCCTGCCTCCAGGTTCCTGCCCTGAGTTCTGACCTTGAGCTCCCTCAGTGATGAACTGTGACCTGGGAGATGTAAGCTAAATAAATCTTTTCCTCCACAAGTTAGTATTGGCCAGTGTTTTGTCATATCAATGGAAGCAAATTAGGACAGCCAGCCTAATCTATAAAGCAAATTCCAGGGCTACAGAGAATCTCTCCTGGAGTGGGGGAGGTAAGAGGAATCAGAGAAGAGAGGCGGCTCAGTGGTTAAGAGCATATACTGCTTTTGCAGACCTAAGTTTGGTTCCCAGCACCCACATTGAGCAACTCACAACTACCTGTAACTCCAGAAGGATCCAATGCACTTGCAGGCATGTGCACATACACACAGACCCACACACATACACATAATTAAAAATAAAATCTTTAAAAAAAAAAAAAGGTTGGGGCTAGAGAGATGGCTCAGAGGTTAAGAGGCACTGACTGCTTTTGCAAAGGACCTGGGTTCAATTCCCAGCACCCATATGATGGCTAACAACCATCCAGGGAATCCAATGCCCTTTTCTGACCTCCTAGGCATTGCATGACATGGATGTACTTACCCACACTTACATACAGGCAATACACTCATACACATCAAATAAAAATAATAAATAAAATATTTTTAAAAATAGGAAGGCAAGAACTTAATTGAATTATGGTACTTAGAGGTAAGGCCTTTAGAAGGTGATTAGCCAACAGGTTTATAACCTCAGCTACCCTGGAAACTGAGGCAGGAGAATCTTAAGTTCAAAGCCATTTGGGCAACTTGGTGAGATGCTAATTCAATACATAAAGTGAAAAGAGGGCCGGGGATGTATCTCAGTAGGAAAGTGCTTGTTTACCACATTGAGATCCTGGGTTCAATCCCCAGTATCATCAGAAAAAAGAAAAAGATATGGTCCAAAAGGTGGAGCTGGAGCCCCATGATTAAATCCTGGTGCTATGAAAAGATGGAGCAAAATATCATCTTGATATTCTGGAAAGAAGGTCACTAGCAGGTCCAAGCCCTTGAACCTCCAGAACTGTGAGCAAACTAAGTCTCCTTTCTCTATAAAGTTGGGTTCTTGCATGCTAAGCAAGCCTTCTACCACTGTGCTATATACCCAGTCCTTTTATATGTTTTTATATGTTTTGAGACAGAGTCTCACTCAGTTGTCCAGGCTGGCCTTGAATTCAATCTGTAGCCACAGTAGGCCTTAAGCTTTCAGTCCTCCTTGTCTCAGCCTCTGGCGCCAGTTCCTCCTCCAGATCGGATCAGGTATTTCCCTACAGTGACAGGAGGTGAACTAATGCATTTGGCTACTGGCAGGTAGAGCAGATTTTCTCCAAAGACGACCTTTGTCTCTGTTTTCTCCATTCTGCTTGCTTTTTTGCAATGAGACCTTGTAGTTCTTGAATCATGGGGCAGAGTCTAGCCCTACCTAGGCTTCAGGTGACCTACATTTTTGACTCAGTGCTGGCTACCACATATAGACTTGTGCCACGACAACAGCTTTGGTGTCCTTTGACCAACAAATCGCAGAAGAAGTGACTTGGCATCGCCTCTAAGGTCGGGTTTTAAGAGGTCTCAGAGCTTTCTTTGGGGTAGTCAGCTCTGTCCTCTGTCCAGCCACTGTGTTCTCAAGAAGTCCAGGCTAGACTGGGGCTGTTAGTTCATATTCTTGTCCCAGGGACGTGCACATGTAGACCACACACATGTGGACCATCGTTTAATCTAATGATTCAATGGACACACACATCCCCTCACGCCCACTGCGGGTCTCCAAAGGCGATCCCAAGCACCCTCCACGGGACTCACAGGTATGGAAGGGTGTTCGGTCAGGCAGGGAGCGGGTTTTCCTCCGGATGGGCAACGACTTTTCCATTTCTTCTTTCAAGATCATCTTTCCCAAGTTGGAAGTCACCTGTTGAGGAGGGAGGAGGATGGAGCCAAGCCTGAGACGTCGGTTTCCCATCTCTGAACAGTACAGAGTTGGGTATACTCCAGCTGGTGACAGTTTTCCCCAGGTGGCCGGTCTGCCCATGGAGTCCCTTGCCTTGATCTCATCTGACACTCATCCACATTAAGTTTGTCATAGATGCTCAGTGTAACTCTACTACAGTGGCCTCGTCTGTCCCAAGTCACCACACCATGCCAAGAACACAAGCCATGCCACCAGCAATGGCCTTCCATGGCTCCCAGTTCCTTCTCTGCTGTACCAGTGGCTCACGCTCTTTTTCCTTCCTGTGAACTGTTCAGTCTACCGAAACCCAGTGCTGGCGGTCTACCCTTTCCTGTGCTTTGAACCACAATATCTCGTGACATTCTCCCAAAAGCAGCCTAAGGTCCAGGTATCCCTAGAATCCTGGGGAAGGAAAGGCACTTTTCACCTGTTCTGGCACAACTGCTTTTGTGGTGTGAGCCTTTAGACTAGCTGTGGGGCTAGAACACTTATTCCCCAGATGACATGGGCAGGGGGCAAGATGCTACCTTACTGAGTTCCTCTCTCTGCCGCTCCCTGATTGCCCTAATCTCCTCCTCAGAGTCATCATCTTCCTCTTCCTCCTCTTCTTCTGCTCCCTTGCGAGATGCCTTCCGCTTCCTCCATTCCGTCTCTAGGAGACACAAGCACAAGAACCAGTATAGACACTCAGCCTTTGGCAACTCCAGCACATGGCACAGGGTTGGACTTTGAAGAGAACACTAAACAAATCCTTTTAAATTTTGGTTTAATTAAAAAACGTTGTTGTGGGGCTGGTGAGATGGATGAGTGTAGAGATACACTCATACACATAACATAAAGTAAAAATAATAAATAAAATATTTTTAAAAATATTATGGGGCTGGACAGATGGTTGAGTGGCTAAGTGCACTGGCTGCTGTGGCAGAGGACCTATGTTCTGTTCCCAGCACCCACATGGCAGCTAACAACCCTCTGTAACTATAGTTCCTGTGGATCTGACACCATCTTCTGGCCTCTGTGGGCATTGCACACACAGGTACACTTTCATAAATGTGGGCAAAAATACTCGTATGAATAAAATAAAGATAAATAAATTTTAAAAAGTAAAAATAAATAAATATTGAGACAGTGCCTTGCAAATGTCACCCAGGAAGGCCTTGAATTCTTGGGTTCAAGTGACACTTGTACCTAAGGTTCTCAAGTAGCTAGAACAATAGCTGTGTGCCACCATGCCTAACACAACAAATTCTTTTTAAAAAAACATTTTATTTATTATATGTTTTATGTGTATGAGTATATTGCCTGCATGTGTGTAAGTGCACCCATGTCATGCAGTACCCATGGAGGTCAGAAGAGGCTGTCGGGTTACCTGGAACTGGAGTTACCGATGGTTGTTATCCACCATTTGGGTGCTGAGAATTGAACCCAGGTCCTCTGCAAGAGCAGTCAGTGCTCTTAACTGCTGAGCCATCCTTCCAGTACCAAATAATTCTTTTTTAAAAAATAAGGGGTATATGTGTGAAATGGCTCAGAGGTTAAAAGCATGTGCTACTCTTGCAGAGGATCTGAGGTCAGTCCCAGTACCTACATTGGGTAGGTCACAACCATCTGTAATTTCAATTCCAGGGGATCTAACGCCCTCTTCTGGCCTCTGAGAGTACCTGAACTCTTGTGCACACATCCATATACAGATACATATATACACATATTTAAAAATAAAATAAAACCTTAAAAAACAAACATAAGTCAAACTGAAGTAGGGGGGCTGAGGATGTAGCTTAGTGACAGACTATGGTTCAGTGTGCACAGGGCCCTGGGTTTGAGCCCCAGCACCAAAATAATAATAGTAATATACAACAATATATAATAACAATGATATAATAAGAAGAATTAACAGGCTAGACAAGAAACACACATCTTTGAATGCTCTGGGGACCAAGGCTTCTCATTCATTTTTCTCCCAAATCTCCTATCACAGGGCCTAGTGTGCAGCAGAAGTTTGAGAAATGTCTGTTAAGTGACTGAATAATGAACTGGAAGAGAAGGAATGATTAACAAGTGGGCCCTGCTCAGCAGCACCCAGGCTGGGAGCAGGGTATGGGTTAGCAAGTGAGTTTATGGACCAGGGAAGGTACGAAACACTGAGGAGGAGCTGCAAGGTGTGCGACTCTGGAACTTGGTCCACAGAGCTTCAGAGACCAAGAGGGAGCAGTGAGCAGGGAACCTAGGCCTCCCTTTCTCCTCTTCCCATTTTTTCGTACCCACAACGGCCAGCGATGGGGGACACGGCCAGTAGTCAGTCTCGATCTTGGCTGGCTGGTTGGGGTCGGGGGGCTGTGCCGCAGGGAACTTAGACGACTCTATGATCAGGTCCTCGATGAGGTGCTTGCTCTGAGGGCTGCCTCCCATGGATTCTGAAGATGGAGCCAGGGTCAGCACACACAGCCCTCTCCAGACTAACCACTGCAGCCAGCCAACCTGGCCCACCACGCCTCCAGCTTCCTCATCTCTCCCCTCACATTGTGAGACCCCAGATCTAACAGTGATGCATCAGCAAGCAGCATACAGAGAATGTCACCGGCCTTATAAAGTTAACCTCCCATCCTTCCCAGCCCTCAGCGCACGCCCCAGCTCCCACCCCACATCAAGTGGTAGAAGATGCGCCCAGGAAGTCAGGGGAGCCCTTACCTCTCTGCTTGTAGATGGGTGGCTTCTTGTAGATGTTGGAGTCTGGGCGCGTGGTCTCTGAGTGAGAACAAGAGATGAGAAGGGGATGTGTTGGTGACAGGGGATGGTGAGTCCAGGGAAAGAATGGGCAAATGGAGAGGGACAAGCAGGAAAGGAGCAAGAGAACCAGAGGTCCTAGCGCTGTGCCTTGGGGCTTGAGGCTTCCTGCTTCTCTGGTTGAGTGAGGGGGAAGACATAACAAGCCTGCCACCACTGTTGGGGGCTCTGCCCGACATCCTGACCCCGCAGGATCCAGCTAGGACTGTACACCAGAGAACAGGAACTAAGAGAAAGGGGTCCGGGGGTCCTGATGAAGAAAGGAAGTCCCGGGGAAAGCACTCAGCAGGTTGACAATGAAACTTGCCAGGGTGGTGGAAATGGGGCAAGCTGGTCCGGGGGGTTCCCGTGGTTCTTGGTGTTGAAGTCTGAGAGATGATTCCTGGGGTCCGGCTCTCCGCCCACACCTGTAGAGAAATGTGCAGCTCCGAGGTCCCCACCACAGCACTTCCTACCCCCAAGTACATGGCTTCACCTCAGGACACTTTATGTCCTCCCATACCAGCAGCACACACCCCAACCCCAGGGCAATTCATGGCAGAAGAGGCACGTCCAGCCACCTGCTCAGGGTGCCTACCCAGTGAGAAAGAGTTAACCAAGGCCCTGGGTCAGGCAGACACATGTACAGAGCTGGCCAGTGACCAGCCAGGATCTGCTGATTCCATCATCCCCTGAGCTCTGCCCGACTCAGGCTGGATATGTGGTGGGAGGGAGCTGGAGGCCCCACAGAGCAGGGCTGGGGCAGACTTACCTCTGGGGATGGTGGGGGAGATGTGGATTTGGGGGACAGTGAACGCTGTGAATGGAGAGAAAGCTGGTCAGAATCACATGTAGGATTAAACTCTAGAACTCAGAGGGTCTGCCTTCACCCTCACCCACCCAACTGCATGTACTTTCCTAGCTAATTCTCCTTCCTCTGAGGTTCGTGAAATCTCTGGCCTTGCCTTCATCCTTCCTCTGCCCAGTACTCTCCCAGTCCTGAGTGTTTTCATATGAAGCACAGGTCTGGGATCAGAGTGCCTCATGCTGCAAGGGTCAGCTGGAAACTAGCTATGGCCCTGACTCTAGAGCCTGACAAGGAATGGTGGGACCAGACCAACAAACAGCACTATGGAGTGAGGGTTCCTTGGTGCTCCAGTTTTCTAGTCTGACAGCCCAGCTCACCTTGACATGACTTCTTTCTTTTTTAAATTCAAAATTTATTGTTTTTATTATTATTATTTTGCATGGATGTGCCACAGCACAGATGTTGAGGTCAGAGGACAAGCTTTCAGGAGTCCCTTCTCTCCTTCCATCATGGGTTCTGGGAATCAAACTCAAGGCTGTTACCGGCTGAGCCATCTCACAAGCTCACGGCCCATTTCTTGAGTATAAGTGACATAGTACTTGTCTATGCATTGCCCCATGCATGACTTCCTGATGGGCACGGGCACAGTTATTCCCTCTAAGTGACAGGAGGGGAAACTGAGGCCACAACGTCCCTCCAGTCCCTCAGCTAGACTTTCTGGTGCTCCCCGATGGGTCTTATTCTTTTGACCCTCTTCTACCCTTTTGCTATAAGACTCGGCTCCCAGCTGCCACTGTCCAACTGTAGTGGCCATTGAGCCGTGCCTGCTCCCTGCTGCCGGGACACACCCCGGCCTTGAGCCTGCTGCTAACAGGGCTGATTCCTGTGCATAGCTCCCTCTGTTTCTGCCTACAGGAAAGACTGCTGTGTGGGGCTCCCACTCATCACTCAGCCCGACCCAGGCCTGCCCAGAGGACCCTGTCTCCTCACCTCCCGGCTTCTAGGCAGCTCCACATGTTCCAGAAGGGAATAGGTGAAGTGGGGCTCATAGATCATGAGGTCAGGCCGTTCAATGTCCAGGATGGCCTTGTCCTTGGGGATGGCAGCCAGGTCCTTGTAGCCCAACACCTGGTTGTCCATCTTGGCCTGAAGGGAAATGGGCCAAATGGAACAGATTTCCCCGGAGCATCACATAGGACACTGGCCTCACTGGTTAGACTTGGCTATCAAGAAATCAGCCATTTTAGATGGCCACTCTCATGGAGTTAATAACTCCACGGTGCAGTTTAAAGATTTAGAATGATCATTTAACCTTGGAGACAGCATCCCATGTATTCGAGGCTGGCCTCGAACCCTCTATGTAGCTGAGGCTGACCTTGAACTCCCTGATCCTCCAGCTTCCACCTCCCAAATGCTGGAAGTACAGGTGTGTCCTCCCCTCTAGAGGGTCACTCACTTGAAAATTAGACCAGCCAGGGCAGTGAGTAACCTCCCCTGGATCTCTTAGGTCTCTACCTACAAGAACTCACAGGGCCTCCATGAACGGGAGTCGGGTCGAAGTGGATTCTGCCCCTCCCTCCTCCCAGCTGAGGTTCGGGTGGCCAACCGGAGTACTCACCACGATGCTGGAGGGAGAGCCAGGCACACTGGAGTCGCGGGAGGAGCTGACGCTCCCGGGGGAGGTAAGAGGTTGCTGGGGAGAGCGAGAAGGCGGCGGAGTGGGAATGTGCGTGGGTGCGAGGGCATGGGCGCGGGTCTTGCCCTGGGCCTCGGGTTGGGGTGGGGTGACCCGGCGTGTTGCGTGGCGGCCGCCAGGTGGCGCCCGGCGACTCCCGACCGGCCCGGAGGGCAGCAGCCCCCACCCGGCCCTGGGCGCGGCCGCTCACCTTCTGCAGCCGCTCCATGCGGGGAGGCCGGTGCGCGTGGACAGAACCGGCGTCAGGCTCGGCCGGGCTCCGGCAGCGAGGGCGTCGCACCGCGCTCTGGTGTCCTCATCCCTCGGGCCTCCCCTGGTTGCTGACCGCGGGGCGGCTCTGGAAGCAGATGGAGGCCCGAAGGGCGTCAGGCTGCGGGGTCCCGCGGCGCCCGGCTCAGCCCAGCCGAAACTGGCCCGTGTCGGGCCACGAGGCGGCTACGCGGGGCGGCTGCGCTTGTTTTTGAGCCATTGTTCTCTGGCTCCAGAGGAAATGACGGCAGGGGTCAGCCGGCATCCCTGGGCGGGCGGGCCGCTGGATTCCCAGGCCTGTCACCCCTACCCTGCCCAGGGCCGTCTCCCAGGCTGTGTGCTGGCCTCTCCCATCCCAGCCACTGGTTCCCCTCCCCTCCGTCTACTCCAGACACTTCATCTTCGTTTTTCCCAGGAAGGTCAATATGAGAGACTGAGTTATTCATGAGAATGAAGTGCAGGGAGCGAGACGCCGTGGAAGAAAACCCACTGGGCATGAAGCCATGGGCATGGCCTGGAGCTGCTGCCTCTTTTCTCTGTGCCCCACAGGCAGGCAGGGTCCCTGGTACGCACTGTGTAAAGCACCCCAGAGGCCAGGATACCCTGAGCAGTCTCAAAGGCAGTCACACTACCCCAGGAGGGCTCAACAGAGCTCTCACCTTCCCTAGAGACTTGGGCCTGTCTGAGTGTGGTTGTGACCACAGCCCATGTCTTCTTCCTGGTCACTCCCTCAGCCCTTTCCCCTCCTCCCTACACGGGCTATGGTGAGGCAATGGCAGCAGGGCAGCTATGCCTGCCTGTCTGTTGGCAAGAAGCCACAGAGAGAGGCCAGCTGTTACAGAGGACAGCAAGGAGGACGGTCAAGGGGTCTCTGAAGGCAGAGTGCCTCCACTTGTGCAGTAACTGCTACTCGGAAGCTGTGTGATCCTGGCAAGTCATCAACCCGCTCTGCGTCTTTCTTATCCAAAAAATGGGGGGTTGGCCAGGTGTGATGCCCTCATCCTCAAACTTGGGAGGCTGAGGCAGAAGGACTGCTGTGAGTTTCAGGCAAACCAGGGCTACATAGTGAGACCCTGTCTGAAAAACACAAAACCAAGGGCTGGAGAGATGGCTCAGTGGTTAAGAGCAGGTAGGTACTGCTTTTGCAGAGGACTCTGGGTCAGCTCCCAGTACATACATGGGGCAGCTCACAACTGCCTGAAGTCAGGCTCCAAGGGAAGCCAACACTTCTGGACTGCACAGGCACTCTCTCTCTCACACACACACACACACAGAATTTTAAAAAATAATAAATTTTTAAAAAATGAGGGATGGTTGGGGCTAGAGAACTTGCTCAGTAGTTAAGAGCACTGGTTGCTCCTGCAGAGGACTCAGGTTTGGTTCCCAGCACCCACAGGGTGGCTAACATCCATTGGTAACCACAATTCTAAGTGATCTGATGTCCTCTTCTGGCCTCTTCAGGCATTGCACACACATGGTGCACTTACATTCAAGCGTGCAAACTCTCCTACATATAAAATATTTTAAATGGGGGATGGTAATAGTTCCTTGTTGTAAGATTGAAGTGAAGTGTGTAAAGCATGATGTTTTCTATATACAGGGTTAGCTATCATAATGTGTCTCTCTGATGGACTTAGGAGGCTTCTCTATAGCCATTCCTGGCAATGGTCATGAAAGACTGAGGTTGCTGGTGCTCCTTTTCTTTTTTTTTTCCCTTTCTTCCCCTCTTCCTCCTTGTCTGTGCCTCTCTTTCTTTCAACACAGGGTTTCATTGTGCAGTCCAAGCTAGCCTCAGACTCTCTGTCCTTCCACCTCAGGCTCAGATTCCCATGTGCTGGGATTAGAGTCCTGTCGTTCCAGGCCTGGCTCTCCCAATCTTTTTCACCTACACTTTGTATCAGTCATTCTTCTGCTCGCCTGTGCCCCGGCCTACCTGCCTGCCTTCCTAGTAACCCTTCCCAGCCTTGGCCTATATCGGTCCACACTCTGCTCACCTCTGCCTCTCTCATGTCATTCATCCTCCTACGTCCATCTGAAAGCCCCCTGCCACCCTGCTCTAGTGCCCTTTTCTGAATTCACAGAGAAGAAGCAGATATTTAAGTGCTGGATGCTCTGCAGCCTGGCGTAGGATGCTTTTCTCTCTAGAGTGAGCCAGCTGCTGACTGGAAGACAACCACAAACCGGAGCTTCTGTTGCCTGAACATGTTCTATGGGAGAAACTTTTTGAATTCGTGTGTATGATGCGGGGATTGAACTCAGTGCATGCTAAGCAAATGTTCCCCCACTGAGCTACATCCCTCTCTTCTTTATTTCATGTTGTAGTTTAAGACAGAGTCTTGCTAAGTTACCTGGGTTGGTTTTGAATTCACTCTGTAGTCCAGGCAGGCCTTTAGCTTGTGGCCTTCCTGCTTCAGCCTCTCAAGGGCTGCACCACCATATACTAAGTACGAGTAAACAGGATACAAAGATTATTCTGATTCACCTTCACAGCACACCCCTACAGGGTAGATTATTTTACAGATGAGGAAAACAAGGCTTAGGGAGGTTAAGAACATGCCCAATGTCAAGTAACTGAAGCTGACTGTCTTTAGCATGGCTTGGTGCAGGGTGCCCACTCAGAACTGTGCATCATGAGGAGAGACGAGATCATCCAAGATCCTGCCAGGTCTCCCTCCCTTCCTCCCTCTATCTCTCCATCCCTCTGTCCTTCCTTCTCTCTCTCCCTTCCTTCCTTCTTTCCATCCTTCCTCCCTCCATCCTTCCCTCCCTTCCTCTCTCTTTTTTTTCCTTTCTTTCTTATTCGTCTTTTTTGAAACAGTCTCCCTGTAGCCCTAGAACTTGCTATATAAACAGAGCTGGCCTTGATCTCACAGAGATCTGCCTGCCTCTGCCTCCTGAGTGATGGGATTAAAGGTGTGTGTCACCATGACTGACACTACCAGGTTTCTTAAGTCTGTTTAGAATTCTAGGACCAGGGCATCTCCAAGATCAGAGCCTGGCCATCAGATGCACACAAAAGATCCAGTACTTATGGTAGCAGAATTCACACTTCTCTTGCCTTCTCAGTGCTTACTTTGAAAGGTTTTAACTAGGTGTCTGATGAGAAACATACATTCTTATACACATTTAAGAGCTGGGATCTCCCTCTCATTAAGCTCTGAGTTTTACTTTGCTAAGAGCCATTATCAAAAGGGCTATACCTATGACATATTCCTAGAGGTGAATGCTTATCCATTCACCACCCACTCAGTCTGGTACTGAATTATCCATCCACTCAAACACTTCTGGACATCTACTCTTCAGTGAATACAGTACAATGCTCTATGCTGAGCCTTATGGATAACATTAAGATTAGTGAAGGGACTGATGAGACCTCTCCAAGAAGGCATGGTCACAGATAACTCTTATGCAAGCAGAGAGGTACGCACCCCAGATAAAGACTCAGGGGTGGCGGGAAGTCCGGAGAAAGAGAGAGAGAGAAAGAGAGAGAGAGAGAGAGAGGGAGGAAGAGAGAGAGGGAACTATCTCAGCAGGGAGAATGGAAAGGTTTCTGAGAGGAGAATACTTTGATGTCATAGAAAAACTGAAGAGAGGGTGCTGCAGAGATGGCTCAGAGGTTAAGCACATTTGCTCTTCTTGCAGAGGACCCACATGGTGGCTCACAACCATCTGTAATTCCAATTCCAGTATATCTGATGCTTTCTTCTGGTCACCACAGGCACTAGGCATACACATCATGGACATCCATATGTGCAAACAAACACACAATACACAAAAGTTAAAAAAAAAACAAGAAACCTGGGCTGTAGAGATGGCTCAGTGGATAAGAACACTGGCTGCTCTTGCATAGAGCCCAGGTTTGATTCCCAGCATTCACACAGTGGCTAACAACCATTGGTAACTGCAGTTCCAGGGGAATCCAGCATCCTCTTCAGACCTCCTGGAGCACTGCACACACCGGAGCACTTACATGCACGCAGGCAATGTACTCATACACATAAAATAAAAATAATACAATATTTTAAAAATTGTTTGATTTTGTTTTGAGACAGGGTTTTGCTCTGTAGCCCAGCCGGGCTAGCCTGGACCTCACTATGTAGTAAAGGCTGGCGTCTAATGCTATGAATCTCTTGCTTCAGCTGCCCAAGTGCTGGGATTACAAGAGTAGGCCACAACATCCAGCTTAAAAAAAGAGGATTCTTGAGAGACAATGGCATGAGCAAAAGTGGGGACATAGGGACACACTGGATTAGTCTGGAGAACAGCAAATATGGCTGGATTTTAGATCTCAGAGACTAAGCTCCATTTGGGATGGGAGACTGGGTTCCACACTAGCTTATACTCTGTGGGTGACATGGATCACAGCGGCCTTAAAAACTTGTTGTGAGCAAGGAATTGACATGATCTCTGCAGTGCTGGGGTAAATGAATCAGGCTACAGACAGAGCTGTCCTGGGCAGAGGCGGACTACAGGGAGAGCAGCCAGGAAGCTGCGACAGTGCTCACTGAGGGCATGGGGGAGTTCCAGACTTGGGCACGGCCCAAGAACAGAAATGATTAAAGTGGAGGAATGCTAAGCCGGAAGACAACACTGGTGAGGCAAGGAGAGGCACCCAGAGAAGTGGCAACCCTCCAAGCTGGGTGTCAAGACCCCATGGAAGGGAGGTCAGAGGGTCAGGGCCTGGACAAGCCATATTCGCAGGAGGAGTGGCTTTTGTGCAATGAAAAGGAGGGGTCTTGGAGAGTGGCCTTAAAGAAGGAAAGCCCTGGGCTTGAGCTGCAGCAGGGAGGGGCACTTGGAAGAGCAAAGTGCCAGCCAGCATTTGTGTTCAAGCATAGGACAAGCTCAGGAGGCACATGCTCAGAAAGGAGAGAAAAGGGCAGGAAGTTAGAGGATATTTAGAGGGAGCCAATCAGGAGACTTCTGTTTTCCCAGAGAAAGTAAGAGGGGTCATATGCAGATCCTACAGAGGGCAAGGAAGCTGTGGAAGGTCACTCTGGGGAGCACACACAGCTGAGCACAGGCTGGCAGGAAGGATGAGATTGTGGTACCCCATCCTGAATAGCAGGTATGGGGTGCATTGTAAAGTGGCTGCCCACCAGAGTGCTGAAGAACTGGAACCGGAAGGGTCCCAGGGACATGGCAGACACGAGGCCTACAGTTACACATGTACAAACACCAGCTCCCCAGCACAGACACTCAGGAATATGATTCCAAGCACTGAGGGGCAGACGATCTTCGTCACAGCTGGCTCTGTGCTCACTTCACATTCTTTTATTTCACCCTGACATCCTAGTCCTGAGACCTGACTCTTATCTCAGGTTTGTAGAGGAAGAAGTGATTAGTTGAGGACATGGGGTTATGCGGAATTTAAGTACAATGAACACAGTAACACTACATTGAAACCTGTGGCTTGAGTCACTGAGCTCCTCTTCCAGACCCTTCCTGTCTACAGCTGGCCCCCTGCCTGAGGTGCTCCACAGCATGGAGCTTCTCCCTGGCCTCCAGCAGGGTCAGTATCCCTGGGTGTCAGAGTTTACAGGTTAGAGACTTCCAGGGAGGAGCTAATCGCAGTTTGACTTCTCTGGGTCCATTGGCATCTAAATAGAAGTTTTTTTTTGTTTGTTTGTTTTTTAGGCAAGGTCCCAGAGGCCCAGGCTGTCTTCCAAGTATATAAAAGTAACCTTATCTTGGATGACCTTGAACTTTTCTACCTCAGGAATGCCAGGATTACAGCTGGCCCCACCAGCTGGGGATTATGTGGTGCTGGGGATCAAACCTACGGCCACATACATGCTAGAAAAGCTCTGCCAACAGAGCCATATCCCTGGTCCAGGGATAAAGTTCCTACTGGGAAAATTTTAGGCTGTCAGAAGGCCAGCAGGGAAATGGTTTTGGAGTGGAGGAGGAGAGAAGAGAGATGGGAGAGAGTGGGAGGGAAGGAGGTGTGTGGGGGTGACTTCTCAGCTTCTGACAAATCACACAGCACTGACACCTGCCTCCTCCACCCACGTGGAGGTGGAGTCCCCTCCCACAAAGCTACTTCATACTTCCTCCAGGCACATGTACACCCTGCTCAACCTCCCTATGCTCCTGAAGTCCCAGCAACCTCTGTGGTCACAGACCAAAAGAGCAGGCTGCAGCAGGAAGAGAGGGAGGAAGCGGGGCGGAGGGAGGGCACAGCACTGCGGAGGAAGCAGGTGCAGGCACCCCTCAACCTCGCCTGGCCCAGGTCAGCAGCCAGCAGGCCTCTCTCATCCTTCCATCTCGGCCCCACCCTCCTTCAGCTGGGTGTCCCTGCCTTATCTGAGGCACCAGCCTAGCCCCACCTCACACCACCCACCCTCCGATCTCCACAGCAACCAGAGCCTTGCAGCTCCCAGGGATGTGGGTGATAAGACTCCCCACAGGGACCTCCGAGTTTGCACCCACTCCTCCCGAGGAGGCTTTTGTTCCAAGAAGGGGAGAATCTAAACCATGGCCCCTGGACTTGTAGAAGTGGAGGCCCAGCAGGAAGCCCCAGAGCCAGTGGTGGGTTCTCTGGTCCAGCCTTTGCTCCCATCCTAAGCCAACCAGTACTGACTGCCCTGTGCCAATGCCTGTGCTGGAGATGTTCACATAGCCTTGCTAGACTTCACACTAATTGGCATTTTGCTCACTTAGAGATGAGAACGAAAAAGACTGAGAGGTTAACTCCTACATGACCAACCAAGGGAATCCAAGCGGGAACTTCATTCACCCAGGCTGGATTTAGGCCAAACACTGAACTTTAATCTGAACTTGGGTCTCTTGGTCTCTCAGTACTCTCCTCACCTGTGGATCAGGAGCTGGGAGTCAGGGTAAGGTGGGATGAGGATATCTTATCCAGACATGGGTTGTCTGAGCATCATCAAGCCAGGCTGGAATTGGCAGACAGTAAAGGAGTTAGGGAACCAGGTGAGCTGGCCACATGGGCTGGGTCAGGCAGGGTGAGCTCTGTCTTCTGTCTCTCTCATTCAGTGCCCCCCACCTTCTGTCTCCCTGTTTTCTGCCTTCCCTCTCTCACTGCCTTTCACCCTCTCCCTCTTCCCCTCCCAGCCCCACCTCCACAGTTGCTGTGGCAACAACTTAATGCCAGAAATAAAGACAGGATTCAGCTAGGTCACCAGTTCCTAAAACAGCATTGTAGGGTGGGAGAAGAACAGTGGAACAGACCATCAGGGCAGGGACCAGGCCCACTTCGGTGCTGTGTGTGTGGTAGGGGAGGGTATGACGCAGGACCAGAGGGCTTTGGCCTGCTCAGGCCAATGGTTCACCAAAGGCCTTACTTAGGCCAAGCTCAACCCCTACCTTTTCTCAAACCCTGTTACTTCTTCTTCTTTCAGTCAATATTCTTTAACCTTTTCTATCTACTCAGACTAGGGTACTAAGGCACTCCAACATGACACCTGTCACTCTGAACTAGACCAGGCAGTCACAGGCAGTGGACACAGAGCCCATCTATTCCAGGGCCTTCCTGTCCATTCTCAATGACAACAGCCCTGAGTCTTAGTGCCTTGTTCTCCCATTGACCCCACACATATGCATGGATTTCTGGATTTTTCCTAGGTCTCTCTCCTGACTGAGTTGGCAGTCCCTCTCTACTTCCCTCTGAAGAGGTAGGTTCCCTCTTTCTAGGCCCCTCAGCCAATCAGGCTTGCTTGATCCTAACAGTTCCTGCCCTAGCTTCTACCGAGAGACCTACTGCACAGCTGGACTGGCAGAGATGGGGGAGGGGGAAGACTCTCATACTCCAAATCAAGCTTTTAGAACTCAGAAGTAGTCCCAACTCTACTCTCCGCACACATGAGCTCTTGAAGAACTCTGCAGACATTGCCCACAAGTGGACAGGACTAGATGTTGGTCCGACCACAGAGAGGCCAGCAGTACAGAAACAGTGGCACATAGCCTGAAGAGCTCCGCCTGACACATGGCTGCAAGCAGACCTCATGCACACGGGTGCACACGGGGACTCTGAAGCCCTTCATGCCAGAGCACTCCCCCACTCTCCCCGCAAGCCCCCCTCCCCCCATGACACATGGTACAGAGGACACCTACTCACAGGCACTCACTAATCCTCCCTTATGCTCACAGGCTGGGACAAGGCCCGCAGACACCCATCCCTGGGCTGTGCCCATAGACAGCAGTACTCAAAGTGCCCCCACTTGACCCATCCTCCCTGGGGGCTTCCTCATGTCCTGCACTCCCTTGGCTGTATTGCCTATTCCTTCTCTTAGACTGGCACAACCTGGCAACCGGTCTCCTGGGAGAGACACAGGTGTGCCTGCCCAGCAAAGGGCAGCTTTGTGTGACTGGAGCTGGGAAACGGGGAGCTCTAGAAGCCCAAGGGTCTCTGTTCAGCACCCAGCCTCTCCCAGTACATCAGCTGCCAGCAGCAGCAGAGGCAAGCCTGGCCTGCAGTCACGCCCTGCCCCTCAGCTCAGCTTCATTCTTCATTGGGTCCCCACCCCAACCTGGCTGACCCCGGCGAGGAGGGGCTCCGGAGCAGGCTCTAAACCAACAGCAAGTGCCCCTCAGTGCACTGTTCCCACCCCGGAGAGCACCTGGCCTGGTGGGAGGGAGGCTGGCAAGGGTTTCTTGCATTATTCAGCAAAGAGGCAACAGTTCTCTGCCTACAGGGAACCCCCAGACCTCCTGAGGTTCTGGCCGGAGAAGCTAGGTAGTCAGGACGGAGAAGACGGGGAAGCGGGTGCTGGGTGGCAGCTGGATTCCTTGCAGTGGAATACCCCAGGTTATCCTCACCAATTATAAGGAGGTTTGATCAGATCGAACCCAGTCGAGCTCTATAGGCCTATTCTTACACTGACCAAGGAGCCACAGTTAACCCTCTCCCATCATTCCTGCTACCACCCAAAACCTCGCTCCCAGCCAGGGACACAGCCCGAAGTCCCCACGGAGGGAGAGGCAGGAGGCCCTGCCACCTACCTCTTCCCAGATAGTGGGGCTCAGGCGCTCTGAACCCCAAAGAGGCAAGAGGCGTAGGCCCTGGTCCACGGGTTGCCGCGTTTTCTCCGGAGTCTAGGTAAGAGGCGTCTCTCCCAGGAACCCAGCCGTGCTTTTGCTAAGCACAAATAACAGGAAGAAAGCCGGCTTGGGGTGGGTGGGGTGGGAGCAGGCGAAGGAGGGGTGCTGGTCGCGGCTCAGCGGTCTGAGCTCCCTTCTGAGCCCCCACCCCCTTCACCCGCACCCTGCTGCTCCGCAAGCCATCCGCTCGGGTCCGGTACTGGGGAGTCCGTGTCTGGTTGGCGGGCAGGACGGCGGGCGGTCGCTGCGCGGGCGGCCCCTCCCCACCACAACTGATAGTGGCCGGCCCCAGGGTGTGTATGTTTGGGTGTGCTGCTCGTCCACCACGGCTCTCGCTGCTGCTGCTGCTGCGTCTGCAGCTGATCCATTTCAAACAAGGGGAGCGTTAGCCGGCATCGTGACGAAGCAGAATCAGCCGCGCTGTCCTTTTCCCACATCCCCAGCTCTGCAGTGTTCACACTCACAGACTCACTCACACAGCGTCAAGCAGAGTTCAAGTTACTGCGGGGACAGTGCTACTGATAACCAAGGAGACTGTGTCCAGCTCTCCAGTCTCATCCATAGTGCTCCACCATCTAGAAGTAACGCCCCCACCTCTGGGCATAGGGTACAGCTGGGTTACCAAGATGGGTCACCCACCCAAGGAATGATCCTTTCCTGGGAAGAACAAATGGAAGATGCGAGGAACCATGCAGACAGCCACCTGGATCCCCTGGGAATTACAGTGGGGCCCAGTGGAGAGAATGAAGGACCGCATTCTCCCCAGAGAAGCTGTTTGTGAAGAGGAAGCTTTCTGCCAGGTGGCACCAATTCTAGCACACAGGCATGCCTTCTCTCTCTGGCAAAACCTCATTCACCTCGGGTTACCAACGCTGGCCTTGGGGTACAGGTAGAGCCTAGACAGGGATCCTCACGGCCACTGACCCAGCCTCAGCTCCACCTCCATATCTGCTGCAGACTTGCCTACCTAGGCAGCCTTGCTGTTACCCGGGTAACTGCTGCCCACAGCCAGTCAGCTGATGGTACCAGCCGCGGTTGGAGAAAAGCTAGGATCTGGGGAGGGGGCTCTGGGGTATCTGAATGGAAAATCTCAGAGGGGAGGTCTTGAGGAGACTGGTAAGAATGTGTCCCCAGGTTTTTGGGGACTTACCAGAAGGAACAGGAAGGGAGGAGTGTATCTGGATTGGATTAGTCGAAGACCAAGATGACTGTAACCTGACAGTCCTTAAGGAAGGAGAAATGGGAAGGCAGGTAGCTGGGTGGCTGAGAAAGGGGGTGGGAGGGTATGAGTCCAGGCTGAGCTGCTGGGGTGGGGTCAGGGAGGGCCCTGGGGAAGGAACAGAAAAGAACCTGGGGTTGGGGAGAGACATCCAATCCATAGAACCCCGGAGAAGAGGCCAGGAGAGCTGCGTGGGAGGGGGTACACCTTTAATGCGCAGGAGGGGGCCACCGCCCTGGAGGAGGAGCTACCAGGTTTTTCCGTAGCCAGTCGCGGCCTCAGCCTCTCACTGTCTGTCCCTTCAATCCCACCCTGAATCAGGGACTGAAAGAGTGGGAGGGGAGACTCAGCCCCGCTCCCAAGCGGTCTCCTTCCATCCCTCTGGGAGACCAAGTACCAGGGGTTCTGACAGCCTTTAGATTCCTCACTTCACCCCTGCCTAGCTTCCTGTCCTTAGATTACCTGTCCTAGCAGACCCCGCCCCGGTAGACATATCTTCTAGTGCAGGGGTCCCCAGCGGTAGGGTGGGAATGAGCAGATGCCAGAAAGGACAGCTGTGGACAGGAGCCTGGAAGACGTGGGTTGGAAGCCCTGGGTGGGAATGGAAGATCCAGGAAGAGGAGGCCCCTCCTGATGGGAGCCAGCCTGTGAGGTAGGGCAGAGAGGGGGGGAGCAGGGGGAAAGGCTAGGAGGAGGGGACAAGGAGGGGAGGTTTCTCGGTACCTTCAGGGGCCTGGGGCGTGGGCCAGGAGCGCAGCAACCTCCGCGGTGACATACACCTCCATCCCTCAGCGCATCTCCTCTCCGCCTCCCGTTGCCAAGACAACCTGCCGGCAGCCCAGGCCCGGCTCAGTGAAGACGGGAGGGGGGAGGAGAAGAAAACTATGGCTCCTATGGCTTCTTCCCCAGGAAGAGACAGAGGGAGCCTGCAGACCCTCTAGTGCTGGGGCTGTGCCCCTTAGCTGCACCCCCACCAAGTCCACCCTACCCTCTCCCTCCTAAGCCAGCATCGGCTCAAGGGAACAGTAATTCAGTGCTAGACAACAGTCTGGTCTTGAGGAAGACTGCCCCATCCCAGGAAGCCTATCAAGCAATTGGAGAAACAGGAAAAATGAAGGAGTCAAGGAATCCATAACTCTGGTGCTGAGGTGCTCAGGGCATTGGCTTTGCTGGACATGTATGTGATCGTGGGCCACTACTTCTGAAACCTACCTGGGCACCTCCTCCTCATCCCAAGCCCTCCCTCACACCTCTCAACCTAGAGGAAAGTCAGAGCCCAAGATGAACTCTCCTAATTCCTCAAGGTGTAAGGCCAATAGGCCAACACCTCAGTTTCACAGTCCTTGGGTTTGTGCTTCCCTGGGCCAGCCATGGCAGAAATAGTCTTGGACTCAGGCCTGGAGCCAAGGGGTCCACAGAGTTAGGGCTCCCTCTGTCGACTTGAAGAGTGACAGCTGCCAAAGTCATTCCTTGCTGGGAGGGATCCTGTTTCTCTCTCTCTCTGTCTCTCTCTCTGTCTCTCCCTCTGTCTATCTCTCTCTCTCCCTCTGTCTGTCTCTCTCTCTGTCTCTCTCTGTTCGAGTGTGCATGCGTGGTGGAGGTCAGCCAGGCAAGGCACCATCCACCATCCTCTCCTGTGCCTTTCTCTGCCTTGGCTCTCTGTTCATCCCTGTCTCCTTCTGTGGAGAGCAGGCTCTCTTAGAGCCCTTTCCTTCTGGAAAGGCCCAGCAGTTGAGCCTGCCTTCTTCCTGTTCGTCTGCCTTCTCCTTCTAGCAAATTTCTTTCCTACGAGCTAGCAATAGTATCCCTGGCGCCTGTGACTCTGGCCCTAGGTGAGCTTTCTCAGCCTCATTCAGCCATACTCAACAGGCAAGGAACTCACCCTCAGACAGGACGAGTACCTTTCAAAGCTCAAGGGTTCTCAGGTCTTGTGAGTTGGCATTCAGTCCACAGCAGAGAATGGGAGTTCTTGCCCCTTTCATGAAGGGGTTCCAGGTCCAGACATGTATTTCTTGGCTACTTTCTCCAGCAAGGTCACTGGTATTGGATGTCTTGAGCGGACTGTGGCTGAAGCAAGAGGTTGCCCTATAGAGGTCTCACTCCAGTGCCCAAACCCCGCCCCATGTACCAACCTGCTGAGAGGGTGACATCAGGGGCGCCCCTATGCTGTCTAAATATTAACTCCTGAAGAGTTTGAGCCAGGGCACCAGGACACTCAGGAGGCAGGGGGGACTACAAAGACCCAGGCTAGAGGAAGAAAAGGAGGACGAGGGCCAAAAAAAAAAATGACCTTTTAAGACTGAGTATAGTAGCATCTGACTATACTCCCAACACTTGAGAGACTGAGGCAGGAGAATTGCTGTGAGTCTGAGGCCAGCCCAGGCTACATAGCAAGATCTTATTTCAAAAAATGGAAATGAGCTGGCTGTAGTGGAGTCTGACTTTAAAATTCCATCACATGGGAGGCAGAGGCAGTGACTCTCTGAGATTGAGGCCAGCCTGGTCTACATAGCAAGTCTAGGCCAGCTGGGGCTACAGGGAGAGCCTGTCTAAAAACAGACAACAAAAAAACCCAAAAACAACTCCCTCCCCCCCAAATCCCCCAAACAAACCAAAACCAGACTGGAGAGATGGCTCAGGGGTTAAAACCTTTACTGTTCTTCCAGAGGACCCAGGTTTGGTTCCCACGTACCCACCCACATGGCAGCTAACAACCTGCTATAAGTCCAGTTCCAGGGGATCTGAAGTCCTCTTCTGGAACCATGGGCACTGCAGGCATGTGGTACACTAATATACATGCAGGCAAAAAACCACTCATATACATTAAAAAAAAAAAAAAAACACAAACAGATAATCAAAAAACAATCCTTTCTCACCAGAGACTGGAAACCACTTCCTCTTCCAGCTAGACAGAACACTTGCATCCAAAACTCCAGA
Source organism: Eospalax fontanierii (assembly GCA_035773235.1). Lineage (NCBI taxonomy): Eukaryota > Metazoa > Chordata > Mammalia > Rodentia > Spalacidae > Eospalax > Eospalax fontanierii. The sequence continues at coordinate 50,363,744 of CM069542.1, read as the reverse complement.
GCCTCAACATCAAGGATGCTGCCACCAGACCACTGCCATCTGTCACTCCTTTCTCAAAGCCCCTTTGCGGTCCCTTCCCCAACCCAAGACCAACCTCCTTTCTTTAACCCAACATTTCTAGCTAATTTTTCTATGCAAGCTTTCAGTTACACCAAACTGACTTGTTACTCACTTTTCTCCAAGCAAGCCTCACATTCTGCAGGTCCCACATCCCGCAGGTGACAAGCAGGAATCACGTTTTGCACTTGAACGAAGGTGGTCTGTATGCACCTCCATCTGCCTGGCACATGACTAGAGCTCAGTCATTATTTCCAAAACTTTCTTTCTGAAACACTGTAGTCTAGTCTGGCCTCAGACACACACCAATCCTTCTTCCATAGCATCCCAAGTGTTGAGATTATAGATGAGTGACCATGCCAGGCCTTATTTCCAAAACTTCTTGCCTATCCTTCCTTTCTTTCTTCCTTTTTTTTGAGAAAGCATCTCATTAAGTGACCCTGAACTCAGAGAGATCTGTCTGACATAAAAACAAGCAGCACTACACCCAGCATCATTTTTTATGTGTATGAGTGTTTTGACTGCCTGTATGTACACCTTGTGTGTGCCTGGTGCCTGCAGAGGCCAGAAAAAGGTGGATCCCCTGAAACTGGAGTTATAGACAGTTGTCAGACATCATATGGATGCTTGGAACTGAACCCAGCAGAACTTGAACTCTGCAGCCACTGCTCTTAACCAATGAACCACCTTCTCCAGCCCCATCTGTTTCTTTTTTTAAAACAGTCTCATTATATAAGTAACCCAGGTTAGCCTTGAGTTTGAAATCCTTCTGTCTCAGCTTCCTAATTCCTAGGTGATAGGATTACAGACTTATACCACACCTAGCTTATCTTAATTATAAAAGGGAAAGAGTTCTAGAAATCCCAAGAAAGAACTATGTTTTTATGGCTTAATCCCCCAATTAAATTTCAGGTGCCCTGAAAGCTCCACCTGGTCCATCTTTTTAATTAACGGAAGGATCAGCACAGCTTATGGAGTTGAAGGGAAAACATGAGTGAGTATTTAGAATAACTTCTCAGAACCCTTGTTCCCCAAGTGTACCAGAGGATGCTTCTTCCATCCTTCCTGCATCTCCGGGATAGCACAGTGTAAGGAATGACCCCTGGACTTCAGCTGGAGCATCCCCTTTGTACATATTTCCCCTGAATGCTCAATAGTGCTGAGCTTGACAGGGAGAAAAGACTGCTTCTAAGTCTGAGGCTCTTGTAGCCCCATGACATGAACACAGGTAACAATGGTGCTGGCCAAAGTGTGTATGTGTCAGGAGGCCACAGTGGATGAACTCTGGTGAAACCAGGGGACCAGAGATAAGGGAGGGCTGAGAACCTTTGGAGCAGAGGAACCAGTCTGGGTGAATAGCCTGGTAGAGAAGAGAATGCTACCATGGAACCATGGCAACAGAGAGAAGGAAGCATGATGTGGTGGCCCAACCTGTAACCCCAGCACCTGAGAGACTGAGGTGGAAAGATCACCGTAAGTCTGACATCCGCCTGGGTGCCATAGTGAGTTCTGGGCCAACTTGTGCTACAAAGAAAAACTCTGTCTCAGGTGATAGCACATGTCTTACTCCCAGCACTTGGGAGGCAGGTGGATCTCTGAGTTCAAAGCCAGCCTACAAAGGGAGTTCCACACCAGTCAGGGCTACCTTTTCAGACTGTCTGACAACAAGACAAAATAAACTGTCTCAAAGAAAAAGATGGGGAGATGGCTGGGGTGACACGCTTGCTGTGCAATCATGCGGGCCTGAGTTGAGTTCAGGCCCTCAGCACCCATGAAAAGGTCAGCTGCCTGAGGCCACTGTTGAAGTCTCTGTGTGGGTGTGAAGTTCACTAGAAATCACTTTCCTACCATAAACTCCTGTATTAATGCCCCTCTTAAGTTTCATCAGAGACCCAGTCTTGACTTCTCTCCCCCCTTCTTTTTGGACAGGGTCTTACTATGCAGGCCAGGCTGGTCTGGAAAACCCAGAAGGGTTACAGGTGTGACCACCACGTGTAAGTCTGGTTTCTTGCTTTTAGTATTTTCCGTCAGATTGGTAGAGAAGACCCCAGGATGTGAAGAATGGCTTAGGGTAAGGAGCCTGCTTGCTGGGCAGAGGCACTAAGCAATATGGTGTGGTAAGGACTGGATTCTGAACCCAACCAGAGACCAAAGGCCAAAACAGGTGTCAGATACCAGGCTTGGGGTTCTGGGTGGGATGAAGGTGCTCCAGGAATGGTCCTGTCCTCTGAAGCTGTACTCCTTCACCCTGTGACGGCCTGCCAGGCCTCACCTCGAAAAGCAAGAAAGGAAACAGTGAGGGCTTTCTGGAGCCGGCCCCCAGAGGCTTGTCTGTGCTGGGGAGGTCAAAGAGGGAGGGAGGGGCCAGAGAAAGGCCCAGAAGAAAGCCGGGGCCAGACAAAGGGCCCAGTCCACCTTTGAAGCTGTCTCTAACCCATGAGGGAGGGTGGGGGTGGACCGAGGCCCGGTTGGGGGGAGGCTGTCTAGAGTCTTAAAGAATGTCTCAAATTCCTGCGGAAATCAGAGGGATCAGAGCCCCCCTCTCCAATACACCTCCTTCTCTGTGTCCTCCCAGCCCCCCCAAAGTCCAATCCTCCACACCTGGGGGGCCCCAACCCTTTGTCCTCAAGTAATTGCTGGGTGTTGCCCCAGTTTTAAAATCCCATTGAACTCGCCAGTTATCAGCTGCAGCCCCAGACCACCCGCCCTACACACCCCACAAAACTACCCCCAACGCGTCCCGCGGTCCTCACTGGGATTAAGGCTCTTTGTGATGGGGGGACAGAAAAAAGCAACCTGGTGAAAAGCAATTATGACGAGCTGGAAGGAGAACTTCGGTCCTCCCTCTTGGCTGCTGCCGGCTCCACCTTCTAAATGGCCCCGGGTTGGGGGTCAGGCTCTGCTCTGAGTTGGCTTGGTCTGCCGCTGCCCACCTCCGGCTCTGAGTAAACCAGCTCCCTGGCCCTACACGCTCGTGTTCTGGACGTCTAAAGGCCATTCTTGGGAGAAGTGCGGAAGGGTTAGCTTTCATTCTTTTCGTTTCTCTCCGCAATACTCCTCCCTAACGTTTTCTCAGAAGGGGAAACTGAGGCTGGAGGCTCCATCCGCAGAAGATGGGGTTGGGTACGGTCCCAGATACAAGCCCTCCCCTCCCCCAAGATTAAAAGCCAATGCACAGAAGGAAAAGACGACTTCTTTGGCCGCGGAGTTGAGCCCCAGACACACCTGGAGGCCTCTGGGAAAGCCCACCCGAGAAGCTCGGTGGGGGCAGGGCGGCCTCCCTCCGCTCCTGGGGACAATCGGGGCCCAGCCCGCGCCGCGGCCTCTAATTGAGACTTGCTCTCAGGTGTGGCCCCCGCCCCCTACCCCAGCCCGGACCTGGGAGAACAAGAGGACGCATTCTGGTCCCCACCCGCTTCCGCTCGTCCCAGGCCTCCTCCCCCGCCCGGCCCTCCTCACCGGAAAAAAGCAATCTTGCTCCCGGCGAGGTGGCTTCAGGCGTGCGCGGGCCTCCGGCCCAGCTCCGGCCGCCCCCGCCGCCCCTCGGGCCTGGGCCGGGCTGGACGCCCGCCCCGGCCACCCGGCCGCGCCTAGGGGTTGGGTTTTCTTCGCCCCAACAGGTAGCTGGGGCGCGCGGAGCGAGCCAGGACACCGGAGCCTGCGGAGGGAGGGGCCGCCGATCCCCGGGGCCCGGGTGCGCCCCAGCCACCCGCTCCTGGCCGCCTGTCCCCGGCCGCAGGGTCCCCGCCGCGGCGGACGTGCCGGCTGCAGCCGCTGCACCTGCCGGCCCCGGCGCTCATCTCCCCCAGCCGGCACCGCCTGCACCAGCCACCTTGTTTGCAGTTGTGTTCTGTCATCTGATCGCCCACCCCTCTTCAGAGGATCCATTTGCAGGAAAATGGTTTTATTCTGAGGCTTGGGGTAGGGATGTAGGCCTGGGGTGCGAAATATGAAGAATGGCCGGTTTCTATTTCTCCCTCTCTCTGTCTTTTTTTGGGGGGGGGGGCGGGAAACAAACCGAAAACTCCCTTCCTATTGTCTGGCCAGGAGTTTGGGTATTGGGGACAGACTGAGCGAGAGATACTGGGAGCAAGATTTGAGGACAGTCAGCTCCGGGGCGTGCACGGATTCTGCTGACTTGCCCGTTTGTTTCAGGAGGCTGGTATTTGAGGTCAGGGAGATGCTAGGTCCTGTCCAGGGCTCTGTCTGCCCTTGGCCTCAAAAGGCCTGTTTCAGTGTGCCATGCCCTCCCTGGGGTACAGCAGTCCGGTCCGTTCCCAGCTGGGAGTCGGTTGCTTCAAGCCCTCGGGGTCTTTTGCGGGGGGTCGGGCTCCTCACCCTCCACCCCAGCCCCATCTTTGGATCAATTAGGGAAAGGAGTGGGAAGGCTGCTGTGGGGCAAACACCTGGCCTCCCTTACTACGTTTGGGGCTGGGGCCTCCGGGTGCGCTTGGTCCTGCGGGTGGGGGCTGAGCCCACGAACTCGAACTGCTTTTGCCTTTCTGCATGGTTGGGGAAAGGCAGCTGCCCCTGGTAGAGGCGCTTGATGAAGTGGGCCTCTCGCTGGTTCTGGCGGCTTCGGGAGGCCTGTCGGGGCCGGCCCTGCCGAGTGAAAGCCATGAACCAGCCCTCGTGCCGAGCGTTCTGGAAGGCCGTGTAGTTGTTCTCCAACACGATCTCGGTGAACACGCAGTCTTTACTCTTCCCGCTGGGCTGAGAGAGAAAGAGGCAGAGGGAGGGAATTTGTCTCCCCACCCTGGCTGGATTGTCTGTCTTTGGGACTATTTTGTAGGACCTGGGAGGGAGCAAGGAGACACTGTGGCCAAGGAACTGTCTAGTAAGATGGACTTTTTGTTAGTGAGGCAACAGTGGGCAATACACACAGGCTGTGCTTGGAGTCAGAGCCGAATTTAAATAGTCTTGCTGGCAGTCGTGTCCCTTGAAGACGCCTTGAGAAAGCACTGAACCTCAGTTTCCTCAGATACAGAGAAAAGATCAGGGTAACAGATCGGTGCCCACCTGGGGCACTTGGCACATGAGAACCCAGTGAGGTCTGGGTGAAGGCTGTTTGCTGGGCAGAGAGAGGGAGGCAACTGTATCTAATGAAAAAGGTGACAGAGGCAGCTGTATGCTTGACCCTGCATGTCTTTTTACAGATGGGAAGTTGGAGGGTACTTGGTAAACAGCAGCCAAAAGGAAGTCAGGACAGGGCTAAAGGAAGTTAGGTGTTTTTCACCCACAGTGTTGGCCTCCCCATTGAGTGAAGCTTCACTGTTCGGTGCTTCGTGTGCACCTTGCTAGTTGGGGAATATGGACGCTACTGATCTGGGGACTACTTCTACCTTAAATGTATCCTCCAGCTTTCAACCCTTATCAGCCCTTAGCGCTGCACACAGGACGCCATACCACACATCACATACAGCATCATGTAGGTAACACAGTTCTTTCTAATTACTCTTGGAAAATACACCTTACATGAGAGCCAGGATCCTCTGCTCTTAGCAGGCTTGGAGGGCCACAAGGGCTCATTTAAGTAGAGAAATTGGGGGAGGGGATGGTTGTCAAGACAATAAGACCTAGTCCTGTCAGGCAGGAGCCCTGGCTTTTGCTAGACCAGCCACAGGAGTCCAGAATGTTGTTGTGGCCTTGCCTGCCCTTACCCCAGTAGGGAAGGCACATCTGTCCACTGCCCTGAGTCCCAGGCCTCACCTTCCCGATGAGCTTGCCCTTCTTGTTCATACAGATATACTTCTCGCTCTCCGCCCCCTTGATTCGGACCCGGCTGCCGAACGTATCCGTCTCCACTATGAGCTTGGCTATGATGAGGGAAGGGAGAAAGACCTCTGTCCACATCAGGGCTGCTGGCCCAGGGGTATGCAAGGGGCCTTTAAGAGTTTGCCCTTCAAACCAGAGGGAACGATTCAGACCTTCACGCCAGAGGGGGCCCCCTCCATGGGCTTTTTCCTGTTTATCCCCTGGACCTCAAGCCTTGACCAAAGAGGTGGGGATGGTTCAGGAGGCCAGGCCAGGCAAGGTACAGTGGCTTAGGGTGACGACCAGGTCTTACCAAATTTGTTGCCGTCCTCAGCAGTGGCGGAGATGTGACGCCCGGTGACCTGCACGTGCTTGCCACTGGTCCGGCTGTAGAGCTGGTACTCACGGATCTGCCGCCTGCTCAGCTGGTCAGTCATGGCACCCTGGTCCCTCACGTACTGGTTAAAATTAGGAGACGGGTGATTCTCCCCCTTTGCGGTTACCAAGGGAAAAATAGTGTCAATTTGCTTTGGACAATACCACCACTGGTCCATCGGGGAGAAGGGTAGGAGGTAAGTGGAGTGGGGCTGCCATGTGCCCTGAAGAGCAGAGGGTGTAAGGTGAGAACTGCATGTGGCCATGACCTCCGGGCTCTGTGTCCACCCAGTGGCTGCCCGGGTTTGGGGAACACAGTGTGACAGCAAAAATCTGTGAGCAACTTGGGTTTCTAGAAGGAAGCTTCAGAGTCATGGTGTGCTGTCCTCATGGTCTATGGAGCGTGGAGCACATGGTTCACAGAACTCTTTTCCCTTCCTCTAGGGTCTTGACTCGATTAATCAGGACCACCAGATTTGGGACCACCAATGGTCCCAGCCCCAGCACACCTGCACAGAACAGCTGATTTGTTAGGTGCATTGAGTTAGAATCACTGGAAAACACTTTGGGGTCTCTTATGTCCTTATCCTTATTGTCATGGGGGTTCTACAGAGAGAGATACTTTCCTAGTGCAGAGGGATGGAGGCAGCAGTAGAAAGCACTATTCACTGGGGGGACCAGTGACTACTACTCTCATGGTCCCCTGCCTCGCATTGGTGAGAGGAGCCATTTCTACCTATGCTGTGCATCAAGCCTGTCTAGTTCCATCTCCAAACTGGAGCTTGATTTAACCAGCCTTACCGTAAGTGGAAGAGAAACGAAATACTTCCTGCCCTTTGTCTTTTCCAAGGTGTCCACCAGGGTGACAGTTGCCAGCTGTTGGTGATAGCCTTAACTTGGCATGAAAGTACACCTCATTTTTGTTTCTTTCTTCACATGGATCCCCAGGCCAGTGTGGGGACAGCCTTTCCTTGCCCCTAATACCAATTCCATTTCAGACCTGGTCCCAGCCACCTGGACCAAGCCAGAGCTAGACACAGCTCAGCATGTAGGGATCACTCTCTCATTAGCAGAGGGTTGGGAGATATCAATTTGGAGGAAGGGAAGGTAAAGGAATAATCTCAAGTGCAAGGTTTAACCTACTCAGGGTTAGCCCTTCCATCCTTCCATCACTGCCCATTCCCAGCCCCAGTCCATAAAGGCCAGGAGTTGCCAGGCCCTGAGAGGAGAGGAGCATCTTTGGGACCTGCCCTGCATCCCATCCTAGAGACTTGAGGCCAGTATTTGGGGTGGGGGATGTGCCACTTGCCCCTCACAGGCCTCCTTGCCAGGGGTCCATCTCAGCCTGAGCCTCCTGGCCCAGGTTCAGGCTGTCCGCCCCTCTTGGCGGGCAGCCTCCTCCTGGCAGTCTGTTCCAGGTCAGGGGCAGATAGCAGCCCCCCAAAGCCCCCTCCTCTCCTTGTCCCCCTTCAAGGCTTTCACAAAAGCAGCCCACGCCCCCCCCATAGCCCATAGCCCACAAGTCCCTCTCCCTACAGGACCTTGCCTGTTCCTTTCATGTTCCCGCTGTGGGGGGACCTCCCCTTCCACCACTGCAGACAGCTGCTTGTCAGACAGCCCCTCAAGCATGGCTGTGGTTCAGCCTGCTGCCCCCCCTCCCAGGGGGGTGAGGGGGCACTTCAAGGGGGAAAGGACAGCCTTGCCACCTTCCTGGAGTCCTGAATGGGGCCTCAGCCAGGCCATAAACGCCCAGGCCAGCAGCACCATTGTGCTAATTCCCCTTCCAGAACAGGTTGGGCCCACCCCCAGCCCCCTCCCTGCCAGGCTGGGGGCTTTCTTCTTGCTCTCCCTGGATGTGTGAAGCAAAAGGCCTGGAACGGGCTAGAGCAAAGGGGGAAGGAAGAGGGGGTGTTTTCTCTCTCCCACCCCCCCACGGCTTCAAAGGCAGCCCCTTCCCTCTCTAGAGAAAAGGCATTTACCTTCAAAAAAAAGTCCCCAGTGGATGGGAAGAGAAGCAGGCCTCCAGCCTGGGAAAGCCAGGCGATCTCTCCCCAGAGCGGTTCTGGACCAGTGCGTTTTAATAGCTGCACTTTTATGGAGGATCACAAAAAAGGGACAGAGCCTCGCACTGGGGGCTGAGACTCGGAGGTGGGAAGTTTGTGTGTCGGGGTACAGAGAGGTAAACCCCTGAATCCCATCCCAAACAAACCTCTGCGCTTGACCTGAGTGCCCTACAGGCAACGAGTCACCCCACCTGGCTGGACACTCCAATAGCACCCAAGACCCTGGCTACTCATGGATGGCCCAAACAAGTTGGTGAGGGTTGGCAGTAAGTGGATCGGACAAGTGGTTTGGCACCAACCAATCCCTTCAGGTACTTGCAAGCACAAACTTCACCTGAGCTCTCCCCTCCACTGGCTTCTAACTGTCCCAAGGTTTTATCCCTCAAGTCCTAAGTGCCCAGCCTTTACCCTTCCTGCAGCCCAGTGCAGAGGGATGGGCGGTGGGAGGGAAAAGATCAGGGTGGTTAGGGAGGCCTGAGATGCAAACTTCAATCTATCTCCCATTCTGCCGCCTGTTCTCCACCCCGCCGTGTTAGCTGACTCTCCAGACCTCAGCACCTGTCGGGCTGGGGGAGGCCAACACCACTTCCCCTCCTCTCCGCTGAGGTGGGGTGGGGAAGGTCGGGAAAGCTAAGCAGGGGTGCCTACCTGCGTTTGACAGCAGAGAATCAATAGCTGCAAGCACCTGTGTGAGGAGACAAGGCAGACACAGGTGTGGGCGCCCCAGGGCACACCGGTCCCCACCTCCTCCCAGCCCCACAGCCCGGTTGGGAGTCTCTAGGAGGTAGGTCTGACCTGGGGCGGGAAATGGCAAAAGAACTCCGGTCCCAGACAGCACACTTACAGAGTAAGGTTAGGCAGCAGGCGGGCGGCTCCCATCGCTGGAGACACTTCTTGGGGCGGCTGCCCCTCTGCCCCCCAAACTCAGGAGCAGATACGGATAGGCCCCAGGGGTAGAGTCCCAGAGAAGCCAAGGGCTTTCGGAGCCACAGGTTTTCAAGGGGAAGCAGAGGGGAGAGGGGGAGAAGGAGGATAGCCCAGGCGGGGGAGGGGAGGAGGGCGTAATTGGGAGACTGAGGTGCGAGGCGTGCGCCTTCCGGGCCAGTGAGGCTGCGAAGCCGGAGCTGGTGGGGGTTGACGTACTCGAGCCCTCGGGCTTCTAGCCTCGGGCGGGGGTCCCCGGGCGCAGGGGATGGAGCTGCAGGAGCGTCCTCTATCAGGAGGCTGGCCCCTGCGATCTCCCGATTGATTCCTGACCCGCACGGACCTGCCAGGCTCAGTGCAGTGCGGGGCGTGGGGCCGACACCGGGAGGGGCGCGCTGCCGCCCTCAGGTTTGCGGCCTCAACCCCATCTTCCCAAGGATGAGCCGCAGGTAGCGCTTGGGGCTGGGGTCGCGAGTTCTGGCTCGGGGTGGGAATTCCCAGAAGCAGCCTTAAAAGGAGGAGCCTCCCTCCAGGGGGCAGGGGTGGGCTTGGCTTGAGCGGCTGCTGGCTCGGCCTCTCTTCTGTCACCCCTTACCACCGGGAAGGAGGGGTTAAGTCTGCCCTGCCGGGCGACGAATAGTGGGCGCAACAGGTTGGAGCCAAAGGTTGGGAGTCAGGTGTAGCTAGCTGGGGGTCTTGAAAGGACCCCAACAGTCACAAAAGCTGGCTTGAGATGGAGATTTGGAGAGCAGAGGAGTCACTTTTTCCTCGGCAGTCTCTAAGAAGAAGTGGGGACAAGCAGCCTCTGAGGAGCCAATGAAATAACAGCACTGAGCAGACTTGGGAATCCACAAGATGTGCTGGGACTAGGACCCAGCCTCTCTGGCCCCAACTACCAGTGTCCCTTAGAAGTTGCCTGGTATGAATGAAATGCCCACCCGTGTGGACACACGACCTTCAGCCCACATAGCTGGGTCCCTAAGCCAGCTGTTTACTAACGCAGTCTGCAGAGGAGGAAGCAGGAACATGCATAGGTAATTTGCCCAGAAGCAGCCAGCTGTTGAGTAGGACAGCCGGTTTCCAGAATCCGTGCTCTTTCAGTTAACTGGAATTGTGGCCCCGCCCTCCCATGTCCCAACCCTCGAAGGCCTCGTTGTAAGGGTCCTGAGGCCTTGAAAGTTCCCTCTCTCCAGAGAGGTGCTTGGTGGTGAAATAAAAGGAGCGAGCGCTTGGGGGAGTACCACGGCGGTCCAGTCTCAGAATGAGCTCCAGTTCGGGGCTCCCTGGAGTCCTCAGGGCAGAACGGATGTGCATTTATTTGCCTTTAAAGAGTTGAGTGGGAGGGTGAAACCCTCACCTCCAGATTCCCCCACCTCCCTGAGCTCTATCAATCCACAAAGTGGTCTACCACCCTGACATGCAAACAAGCCTGCAGATCTCACCCCTACCCAAGGGCCCAGTTCCGCCCTCTGCCGACTCAGCGAGTCACTACAGGGGGCCTGGGCGTGAATTTTCAAGAGCTGATAGAGAGGGTGGGGGTGGGGGAGAGTCCAAGGTTTTGGAATAAAGTTTAAAGACTGTCAAAATTGAGCGCTGACTGGGGATGTAGCTTAGTTGGTAGAGGGGTTGCCTAGCACGTATGAGGCCCTGGGTTCGACCTGGAGGCGAATGCCTGTAATCCCAGTGCTGCAGAAGTGGAAGGAAGGAATCAATCCACCAGTCAGTCGGGAGGATCAGAAGTTCAAGGTCATTCTTAGCTACAGAGAAAGTTTGAGGCCAGCCTGGGATATGAAATCCTATCTTTAAAAACTGGAAGGTAAATGGTACCCCATGTCTTATAGCTAGTTACCCTGCAGCTGGGCCAAGGGACCAATGCATAGCACAGTATAGAGTAGCAATGCATACAGCGTTCTTCTCTCTGAACAAGCTCCAGTGCTTCACCTTCCGGCCCTGACAGCCACACTCCTGATCCCCACCCCATTTCCATCCTCCACATTCTTACCACCATGGAGGCTCTCCCAGGGAAATCTCCCATCTCTCTCCCTCTCTCTCCCTCTCTCTCCCTCTCTCTCCCTCCCTCTCTCTCTCCCTCTCCCTCTCCCTCTCCATCAGACTCAGCTCTGTGCTTCTCTGGGAAACCTTTGACATCATTCCCACATCCCCAACAGCTCCTGGGCAGGGTGTTGAAGGCTACCCTCCACCTGACCTCAGTCCCCCATGAGTCAAGTAGGCTCACAGGCAAGAGGGCACAGATCCATGGAAGGAACAGCTAAAGCCTTGCAATTTCATGGTGAGCAAGATGCCAGCCGGAGTCGTCATACACAATGTCAGGCATGATGGTGTTGGTCGCCATGTGCTGCTGGGGTTCATTCACCAAGGGACTGTAGGAGCTCTCAAGGCTTCTGAGCCTGAACACCTGGTTCCTGTCACTGTGGACAGGGCCTATTGTCTCTGATCAGCCCTCAGTTCAGCCTGGGTCTCCACAGTAAAGAATGCCAGCAGTCAAGCTTGGCCTTGAGGCTGAGCCAGGGGCTGGTGCCTAGGGGTCATGGGGGAATGGCAGGGGTGGCTTGTTTTGTGCCTTAGGTATCTTTGGCTTCTTATCCCTTGTCATCTGATACTTTCAGACCTGGCTTTCAGGTTTCTCTTATTTTCCTGAAAAAGACAGTAGTGGACCCCAAGGAGGCAGGCAGCAAGTGTGAAGGGCCTGGGTTCTGGTTTTTAATTAAAATTTTTTATTTGTTTATTTTGTTTAGAGACAAGGTCTCTCTGTAGCCCCAGGTGGCCTGGAACTCACTATATAGACCAAGCTAGCCGTGAACTCAGAGATTCATCTGCCTCTGCCTCCTAAGAGCGGGGATTAAAGGCATGTCCCACCACATCTACCTTTACTTATTATTTTATGTGTATGAGTGTATTGCCTGTATGTATGGAAGTGAACCAGTGTTGTGCAATGCCCTCAGAAGTCAGAAGAGGGCGTCAGATCCCCTGGAACTGGAGTTATAGACTGTTGTTAGCCACCAGAATTCCAACCAGGGTCCTCTGTAAGAGCAGCCATTGCTCTTAATTGCTGAACCATCTTCTCCAACCATCTTTTATTTTTAATTAAAATTTTTTTATGCATATGAATGTTTACCTGCAGGTATGGAAGTACACCCATGTCTTGCAAGACCAGGAAGGGTGTTGGACCTTTAGAACTAGAGTTACAGATGATTGTGAGCTGCCATGTGGGTGCTGGAAACTGAACCAGGGTCCTCTGCCAGAGCAGCTGGTACTCTTAACTGCTGAGCCATATCTCCAGTACCAGATTTTAATTTATATATATATATACATATATATATATATATATATATATATATATATATATTCCCTCCCCCTTTGGTTTTGTTTTTTTGAGAAAAGGTCTCATTATGCAGACCAAGCTGGCCTTGAACTCACAGAGACCTGCCTGCCTCTGCCTCTCAAGTATTGGGATCAAGAGATCAAAGGTGTGCATTGCCACACCAAGCCCTGAAGTTTTTTTAAATTTTTAAATTACTTTTATGTATGAGTGCTTGCGTGTATATCGTGCAATGCCTGTGGAGGTCAGAAGAGAGTATCTAATTCCCCTAGAACTGGAGTTACAGACAATAAGTAGTTAGGTAGTGCCATGTGGGTACTGGGAATTGAACCTGGGTTCTCTGCAAGAGCACCCCGAGCTCTCAACTGCTGAGCCATCTCTCCAGCCCCCTGAATTTTTTAAATTTTAACTGGCCTGGAACACAGAGATTCACCTGCCTCGGTCTGCTGAGTGCTGGGATTAAATGTGCATGTCCTTTGGTCTGGATTCCCTCCTTTGCCCTGGACTTTATAGGCTGCTTGAAAGTTCCTCTGCCTCTGTGGTTCCAGGTTCTCTTTTATAAAAAAGGAAATGGCTATTATTATGAATGTCAGTTGAGACAAAGAACTCGTGCTGCCAGGCGGAGGAAGGGGGACTGACCTCGTACGTGGTCTGGGCTTAGTTTACTTGAACTTTGGCAGGCTTTCTCCCCCGGTGGAGCTTGGAAGGAAGGGAGGGCTCATTAACATTTTGGGGACAGAGCTGCAGGAGGTGCTAAACTAAGGGGAGAAGTGGTGAAGCTCTAGTTAATCCCCACCCCCCAGTGCCAAGTTCAGCACCCCCCAGCTGGGCTGTCTCACGCTTATGCCTTAACAGCCCAGCTGCTGCAGAGCCCACCTGCAGATGCCACTGTCACCACTAGCTTCAGCCCGGCCCATCCTTTTCCTGATGAAACACGGGAGGGTTAGGGCAGAGGAGGCCAGCGCAGCCCTAGAGATGTGGACTGGTGTCTGCTAGCCATTTGATCTACTGTAGGCCTGCAAATCCAGTCAGATAGTCACTGATGTATCTGTTGAGCAACCCCGTGTGGATGGGTGTATTTGTTGAGTGCCTGCGTGTGGATCTGTGTAGCCTTGCTTGGGACTGCGGGAGGGAAGACATCACTACTAAAACTGCACTTGGCTGTGGAAAGGCTCCCTACACACACAGGATGGCACTCTAGCCCCTGCCCTCAGCTTACATAGACATCCTGTGCACTGGCCCATCTTTCTCTCACGTCAGCAGGGACATTCAAGGGCTCTAAGGCCAGGTTATCTGTCTCTTCCCCTCTGCTGTGTTTAATTTCTCTGTGCTTCAGTTTTCTCATTTGAGAAGAGAAGCTAAGAACACCCACCTCAAGATGAAAGGAGCCAGTCTGGAGATGGCACGGACCACCTGGGCTTGTGGCTACTGCTGCCATGTGAGCTTCCCTTCTGACCAGACCCTTGGATCCCACTCCTGTCTCAGGTCAGCTGCCTGCTTCCAGCAGCCTTCTCTGACCTCTTAATAGCCTGGTCTGTTTCCTTCAAAGCATTGGTCAGGAGCTGAAGTCATGGTTGTTTGTTTGACCTTTGTGTTTCCACTAGGCTGCAGGCCACTTGACCCTGTAGAACTACCCTGAGTGAACACCATCTGCACCAAGGCGTAGAGGAGTAAGGAGCCGAAGCCTGGTCTCAGAAGCCTGGTCTCAACCTTCTTATGCTAGTACTGAAAGCCCTTTGACCTCCTGGGACCCACACGTTGGGGTTCTGGACAGCTCCTCGCTGTCTGGTTTCAGACCCAGCCTACAAGGATTCAAAGCCCATCAGATTCTCTAGACACACACTCCTCCCTCCAGAGGAGTACCAGAGTATCAGGGTATCCATACCAGGACCACCACTCAGGGAACAGGCTCCAAAGCCACCTCAGCAGGGCCGAGAAGGGCAGGCAGCCAGAGCCACACAGTGCTTACTCACCCTGTTTTCCAACTGTTGGCAGGCCTCACTCTGTCCCAGGACTGGGCCCTGTCAAGTCTCATGTGGGGTTCAGCACCCTCATAGAAGTAGTCTAGGTGTCCCCTGAAGGTCCCATCTGCTGTTCTGAACCTTTGACAACTGCCTCAGAAGAGCAGGGAGGTAAACAATTGGAGCTGGGCCCTGACCCAGGCCCTTCTGATAGAGACTGCTGGGGTCCTAGAGGTCGGTCCCTTTAAACCTCTCATGCCCAAAGGGAATTAGCCTCCCAGCCCCAGCTCAGCAGTAGACTGGGGCTGAAGCCACGTGCTTGGCATTCCCTCAGTCTCTGGAATGAACCCAGGGAGTGGCCCAGGAGTGGGTTTCTGGCTCTCGCCTGCCCTCTGCTGGGCACATGAGCTGGCACAGAGCAACATCCAGGAAGAGGCAGAGGAAAGGTTCTGACCAAGCGAATTTTATTGTGGCTCTGTGCATTCTCTTCTCCCAGGGCCTCCTGAAACTGGAGGGCTTGTGTGTGGAGACTCAGGTGGAGGGGCCATCTGGAGACACTTTCACCAAGGCAGAGCTGGGACATACCCTCCCTTGGGCGCAGGAGAGGCCATCACCGGCTCCTCATTTCTTGGACAGTGGCTTCTTAGGTTTGGGTGTAGATTTCCCCTGTGCAGACAAGGGAGGGCTTCAGTCTCTGGCCTTTCCTGCTTGGCTAGCCTCTCCCAGGACCAGCCCCGGCTGCTCAGTGCTCACCTTTTTCCAGGGGCTCTTGTCTCGAGTGCTGGGCCTGGAATATGGTGGGGTTGGCAAGGAATAGTAATGGGGTAGATGAGAGCTCAGCTTTGTGTCATAGCTGGGCCCTCAGCACCCCTGCATGAGTGAGCAGAGCTGGGCAGTCACTTAGAGGGGAGCCCCGGCCCAGAGGGGCGAAGCTGCCTGCCCGTCCCACACTGGGTCACCTCCATGGCTGTTCTGCCTCTTTTTACTGTGAGTGTTTGTGTGTTGCTGGGAATTGAAGTTAAGTCCTTCCACAGGTAAGTACACTACCATTGACCTTTATTCCTAGTCCGAGTTTTAGCTGAATTTTATTTTTTGTGGTGCTGGGGAGCAAACTCAGAGCCCCTGCATGCTAGGCAAGTGCTCTGTCACTGAGCTACAGCCTGAAGTCAGTTTCTCCCTTTTCTGTTGTCTGTTTTTTCTGCCTCTTTAAACAACATGACTTGTTTGTTTTTTCCTTCTTAGATTTCTATTTGCTTTCTTTTAGTTATCAAAAATACCCTGTTCGTGACAGGAGGGGAGAGGTTAATAAGAGAGGAGCATGGGGCGGGGCATGACAGGCTAACACACATATGTACTTAAAAAATAAGATTTAAGGGGCTATAGAGAGATGGCTCAGTGGTTAAGAGCACCGACTGGCTGCACTTGCAGAGAACCTGGGTTTGCTCCCAGCACCCACACAGTGGCTAACAACCATCCCACCATCAGTAACTTCAGTTCCAGGGTAATCCAGTGTTGCCCTCTGACCTCCATGGGCATTGATGATACAGCTCACTTATATACATCAGGCAGTACTCTTACAAATAAAAAAATAAAATATTAAAATTGCTGAGTGTGGTGGCCCATTCCTTTAGTAGCACTCAGGAGGCAGAGGCAGGCAAATCTCTGAGTTCAAGGCCAGCCTGGACTACATAGTGAGTGCCAGGCCAGATGGGGCTACAGGGAAACCCTGTCTCAAAAAAAAAAAAAATTAAAAGCTGAATATTAAAAAAAATTTTTTTTTGAGACAGGGTTTCACTATGTAGTCTTGGCCGGCCTGAATTTGCTATCTCTCCTCAGCCCTTAAACTGGATTCTTTGGAAGGAATTACCTTAGATGGAATCATGCTTTAAAAGATATTTTGATGCTTTTCAAGGATTGTACCAACCTCCAGTGCTACTGAATCTGTTGTATGCATGTGTGTGAACACATTAGTTGTTTCCAGCATTATCTATCTCAGAAAGGATTTTGGCTAATTTATCTGGGCCTGGTGTACAGGCCTGTGATCCCAATTACTAGGGAGGCTGAGGCAGGAAGATCATAAGTTCAAGACCTGCTGGGGCTACAGAGTTAGTTCAATGCCAGGCTGGCCAACTTAGTGAGACCCTGTCTCAAACCAAACAAAACATCAAATCACACACACACAGAGGGCTGGGGCTCCAGCTCAGTGCACAGTGCTTGCTTAGCATGCCGGAGACCTTGGGTTCAACGGGGGTGGGGAGGTGGGGGGGTGGGGTGTGTGTGTGCGGGGATTTGGCTAATTTAATATAGGGCAAATTACCTCACTGCCTCTTCCTCTTCTTTTCCCAACTTCTTTTTCTAGGAACAAAACCCAAGTATTATTAGGAGAGTTGCTGAGGTTCAGAATCATAACATACCACTGAGCCCTAAGCAGTCCTATCTGAGACCTGCAGAACTCAGTGGCCTTGACCTGTCCCAAATGCCCAAGCTAGGGGGCCTGGCTTAGGTCCTGGAGCCCAGTCCCTCGGAGGTGTTGAGGCAGGGTCCAACCGCATTCCTGTCCCCACCTTAGCCACACTCATCTGCTTGTGGGGAGCCAGCCTTTTGACTTGCTTGACAGGGGTCTCCTCTATTGACATATCTGCGTCATCATCCTCTTCCTCCTCCTCATCTTCCTCCTCCTCCTCCTCCTCTTCTTCCTCTTCTTCTTCCCAGGATAGGTCTGAAGTCTCTGAAGTGGTTTGGGGAGTGGGTAGAGGTAGGGCAAGGTGAGAAGACTAGAGCATCCGAACTGTAGGTCCCATGCCTACCTCCCACTCCAGAACCTTTTTTACTCCAAGTGTGGCTTGGGGGACCCCTGGGGTTGAGAGTGTTCACCTCCCTTCTGACTGTAAAGGGCCATGTGTTTTCTGTCCCTTCCTCTAAAGAAGGGCTGGGTGAGGCAGGGGATGGGAATGCTCCATGGAGGCTGGAGAAGTAGGAAGAGGCACACGAGCCAGATGTGCAGTGAGGACTGGCAGGGACAAGGCTTAAGGCAGGTGAGCAGGAGAGGGGAAAGGAAGGGATGTGGCAGTGGGGTCATACTACGGCTGGTCCCGCAGAGGTGCCTATGTAGAAAGATGGTCCCCAGCGTTACATGTTAAGGTGGTGGAACTTCTAAGAGGTGTGCTCTTAATTGCTGAGCCAACTCTGCAGTCCGGATTATTTATTTTTATTTTATGTGTATAAGTGTTTTGCTTATGAGATGGTAAGTACATCATGTGTGCAATACCTACAGAGGCCAGAGGAGAGCATCAGATCCCCTCAAACTGGAGTTACAGACAGGACAGTGTTAGCTACCATGTGGGTGCTGAACCTAGGTCCTTTGAAAGAGCAGCGCTCTTAACCACTGAGCTGTCTCTCCAGCCCTACATACCCCCAGTTATGCTTATGTCTGCATACCTTTCCCATGTCCAGCCTTGGACTCAACTTACCATAACACTCTTGACCACTGAGGAACACAGGTCCTGAGCCAGCCCGGAGCTGAAAAGTCACCGGAGGAGAAAGTTCCATTCCTGTCATAGTGACCTGTGGTGGGAAGGGACATAGAGGCAGAGTAGAAGAGACAGGTACAGCCTGGCCCCTGGTGGAGATGGGTCTCAGGCAGATACAAACACACGTAATCCCGCATGGGGCCTGAGGACCTTGGTGCAGTCTCAGCCCCGAACCTTGCCGAGGTGGCTTTGATGAACAGTTCACAGTGGAAACCCTGCCTCATGGTGTGATGGTATCTGAAGAGGAGGGTTTCAAGACATAATTAGGGTTAGATGAGCTCTGTGTGGGTCCCATGATGGATCTGTGTCGTTTGTTGATGAAGAGACAACAGACTCCACTCTCCCATCCCACCATGTGAGCGCAGAAGGCACAGTCTGCAAGGAGAACATACTCATCAGAACCCCCTAGGCTCATGTCCTGATCTGGGGCTCATCTCCAGAACTGTGAGAAAATAAATGTCCCCAGTCTAGGGTAACTTGTTATGGCAGCCTGAGTGACTGAGACGCTGGCAAATGGGGAATGCAGATGCAGAGGCGTATGCTCAGTGAGACTCTTCTAGGAACTGTGTGTTATACAGATGGGTAAAGGCCATCAGAGCACCGATCATGATTGTTAGAGTAGTAGGCTATTTATCTTTTACAAACACTCCAGATTTTCTGCAACACACACATTTTAGATGAGTTATTGCAATATTGCTCAAGCTGATCTTAAACTAGGATCTCAAGCAATCCTTCTGCCTCAGCTTCTGAATTATCGGGACTATAGCCATGTGCTACTGCACCTGGCTTAAACTTTCTAGAACAAGAAAGCATTTTGGGGCTTCTTTATTGTTGCTGTGGTACTGGGGAACTACTGAACTACATCCTTAGCCCCTTAGTTTGAGACAGGCTCTAAGTTGTTCAGGCTGGTGCTGAACTAACTGTGTGGTTCAGGCAGGAACTGATTATCCTCCTGCTCTCAGCCTCCTGACTAACCCCAGTTCCAGGGTGCACAGTTTGAGCCTCTACCCCATGCCTGTGCCGTGTTACATGGTTTTCACACTTTGTTCCTTTCAGCCCTCTGATGGAAACATTGTTTCCAGGGGAGGAAGCTGAGGTGAGGCGTTTGTAGAGAAATTCAGACTTCTGGTTCCATGGGAGGGGTTGACATGAGAATGGAACTCTGCAAACAAAATATCTCGATGGGCTGATGTGACATCAAGCTGTGTGGCTACATCCAGAAGCCCTACATGTCGGAAATGCACACAGTGCAGGCATGTCTGTCACTGAGGGCACCCTGAACACAGAGCAGCTCTGGCCTAGAGTTTCAGACATGGTCAGGAGGTGGGCCTCAGGGCCAGAGAGGATGAAGCTACACAGGGGCGAGGCCCTGAGAAGGCTGTGGGAAGATACAGACTAAGGTTCAAGGCAGGGTCAGTGTTGAGGGCTAGGGACTGAAAACTCCAAACCACACCCCGCCCCAGGACAAAAACCAAACCCACTTAGCCATCTTAAAGGGTGACAGGGGAGCTGCACAGGAATAAAAGTCTGGAGATCTTAAATGCCCATGGCTGTGCCTTATTCCTGTGTGGTCTGATTCACCAGCAAGCCTGAAATCTGGATAAAACCCCAGGCTGTGGTGTTACTAGGGCAGATGACTGTGCAAACATGAAACTTTTGTTGGGACAGTCCCCAAGCCCAGGCCACATGGAATGCTCCTAGAAACAGATCCCTAAGCAAATGAAAAACTCTGAAGAGGAGCTCACTTTATAAAACAACTTTGCTTGAATCAACAGAAAGAAATGGGATGGGTGTGGACGAACCAGAACAACCAGGACTGGGCCAATGACTGTGTGTAAAAGGGCTTGCAGCACAAGCCTAAGAATCTGAGCTCAATCCCTAGATCCCCCAGTGAAAGGAGAGAACCAGTTTCTGAGAAGTTTTCCTCTGACTTCTACATGCGCCATGGCCTGGGTGGACCCACACTCACATAAGTGAAATAAAGATTAAAAAAAGAGTAACAATCTAAAACACCATGAAGCAAGTTGAATTAAGAGCAACGCGGGAAGGGGTTGCGGAGAGAGGGCTCAGTGATGAAGAATGTGCACTGCTCTTCCAGAGAACTCAAGTGTGATCCCCAGCACCCATGTTAGACAGCTCACAACCACCTGTAACTCTAGCTCCAGGGAATCTGACCCCTCTATATTCTGCAGGTGTGGGCATTTATGTGCATATATTTACACACAGACACACACACATAATTAAAAAATAAAATAAATCTTAAAGTGTTGCAGTTAAGAGCACTGGCTGCTCTTGCAGAGGACCTGGGTTCTGTTCCCAGAACCCACATGGTGGCTACCAACAGTCTATCACTGTGGTTACGAAGTATCTGATGTTCTCTTCTGGCCTCTGCAGCCATTGCATACATGGGTACACTTACATGCAAACACTCATATACATTAAAAAAAAAAGTAAGATCAATATATTAAAAAAAAATCATAGAATCCAGATGACCAACTACTGCTTATTATAGGCAGAGAGGTCCAAACATTATCCCTGTTAATAGATCTCATCACATCAATGGAATAATGGAGAAGGAATCTGAGATCAGGTGAGGAAAAGAGCGTTTGATAAAATGTAATCTCCATTCATGATCGAAAAGAAAATAAAGAATTTAAAGCAGATGGGGCTGGAGAGATGGCTCAGTGGTTAAGAACACGGCTGCCTTTGCAGGGAAATCGGGTTCGATTCCCAGCACCCACATGGTAGTTATCAACTGTCCATAACTCCAGTTCCAAGGGATCTGACACCCTCTTCTGACCTCCAGGGGCATTGCATGACACAGGTACACTTACACACATGCAGGCAATACAATGATACATATAAAATAAAAACAAAATATTTTTAAAATTAAAGCAAAATAGGACCAGATGGGGCTTCATTCATTTGCAAGTATATCTGTTAGTCACTTTGTGTTTCATGGCGAAGCATTAGGAACATCCTTCCTTTTAAATCAGGAAAGAGGAAAGGGTGTCAACCCCTCACATTTAACCAACTATAGTTCCCAGTTATAGGGTTCAACTCAGGACTCTGGCTTTCCAGGGATGCAAAAGTCATATCTACTTAGTGGAAACCATACTTAAATCCTGACTGTCCATCTTTTCTTGGGCTATCAATTTGCGGTACAGTCCTGTTTATCTGGGGCCATGGCCATGATGCTCCCTCAGCCCTGCCGTCTCAAAGGCAAACAACTCTCCATGTATATCATGGTGCTAACTAGGATGCTCCAGAGGCAAAGTGTACTAGATGTGCTTTCCAATTATGATATTTTCAATTTACAGTGCAGAACATAACCCCATTGTAAATCAGGAAATATTTGATTTTACCAGAAGCCCTAGCCCATGGAGCAATGCAGAAAATTATAGAAAAAATAAAAGGACACAGTATAGTGGAAGAAATCTGTTATCTCAGCACTAGGAAAGCTGAGACAGGAGGATTGCAAGTTTGAGGTCATCCTAAGCTATCCTACTGAGACCCTGTCACAAACCAACAAGGGCCAGTGAGATGCCTCAGGAGATAAAAGCACCCAGCTGCCCAGATCTGACAATGTGAGTTCAGTTTCTGGAACCTGCAGTAGAAAGAAGAGACCTGGCTTGCTGAAAGTTGTCTTCTGACCTCCACATGTGTGCCATGGTGCATGTGCCTGAATACACACACACACACCACCACCACCACCAAGAACAAAACAAAACTCCCTGCAAACCACAATCCTGCCATTATTCAGAATGATTGTTGCGAGCACAAGTTACATAACTAGAAGAGACTGTCTGAGCACAGAGCCCATATGTAAGTCATCAGCATTGTTTTGGTGACTTGCAGTGAAGAATTTAAAAATGGAACTGCCGGAAAGGTCATTTGGCTGGCTCATGACCACAAGGCCCTGGGAAGGGGCCATGTCTCTCCAGCATGACTGGAGTCAGGGGCATGGAGGCAGCCACATTTACGTCCAGGCCCACCTGAGGGTGATGCTAGGCAGAGGCTTCCCTCCTGGGCCTGAAGGGAGAGACTCACCATGGGCAGGACTGAGGCCTTCAACGAGGCAATGGTGACTGGTGTTTTTCTGTCCTCCTGGTTTGCTGGGGGCAGGATTTCTATGCGATTCACCTCCTCTTTGGCTTTTTCTCCCAAGCAAATCTGAGAATGGTTGAAAACAGACCAGAGGATTGCCAGCAAGCCCAGGAGCAGACGGGAGAAAGCTGTTGTCAGCTGTTAAGATCGGAGAATCACTCCTGCTCCACCCTTCCACCCCTCCTTGGGGAGACCCACCGTACTGAGCAGCAGCCTACAGCTCTCCTTCCTCTCCCCTTGGGGTCTGAAGGTGCAAGTCCGCTTGTCCTGGTTGAGCTCACCACCTGCAGGCAGAGATGGCAGTAGGGGATAGGAGGCCACAGGACCCTCCGTGTTCCCTTAGGGGTATGGCCACAAAGCAAACCCAGCCCATCTTTGCTGGTGACAGGTATAATGCAGTGGGGCTGAACTGGGCATAGCCTTAGCCCTTACCCCAGAGCATGGCTCTTGCAGCCTTTTCAGCCGTACTGCTTGTGCTGTGGTGACTCATGTTGCTGGGTGGCTTGTTGGAGTTATCCAGACAGAAGTGAGACTGCGGTGAGGCAAAATCCTGGGTCCCTGCTTGGAGCTCAGCTGCTGCGATCTCTGCTGAGTGAGGCAGAGGCTAGCTGGCAGTGTTCGGGGAAGAAGCCTTGTTTGATGCCCGAGAGCCATTTAAAACTTCTGGAGTCAAGTTCTGACTGCCTCACTGATCAGAGCATGCCAGGCCCCAGGCCCCACTCACTCAAAACAGCAGCACCAGGCCAGGAGTTGCTGATGTAGACCTCTAATCCCAGCTCTTGGGAGACAGAGGCAGGCAGACCTCTGTGAGTTCGAGGTCATCCTGGACTACATAGCAAGTTCCAGGTCAGCCTTTTCTATATGGCAAGTTCTAAGCTAGCCAGGCATACACAGTGGGACCCTGACTCAACAAACAACAACAGAAATCAAAAGCCCCAATCCCAGTAGTATGTGTGTTTGGCTGAAAAGAACGGTGATTCTGTCTAGTCCAAGTTTTCAAGCTTGCTACAAGACCACCTGTTTGCCATTGGGGCCTTGTGGTGGGGGTAGAGAACCAGAGGGTATGTCCAGTTGGGTCCCGGTCCCACTCATTGCCTGCTTTCAGGCTTACCGTGCTGCCAGTCAGGCCATGGATCTTCCCCTTCATGCGGCCTCACCCAGGTTTACAGCTTTGCCCAAGGCTCAGCTCCCTAGGGCGGGCCGTTAAGAAGCCTGGGAGGAGAGGGGGAAGGTGTCCAATTAGACTTAAAGACGCAGCCTTCACTCCATTCTTCCCTTCTTTCCCGCTCTTTCCGCCCCAGAATCACCTGGCAGTGTTAAAGCAATTGTCGGCCATCACCTCCACTGTTTTCCTATTGAGCAGGTCTCCATAGGGTCAAGAGAATTTGCATTGCTAACAAGATCTCAGGTGAGGTTGCTGCTGCTGACCCAGACCCACTAGGCGAGAACCATTCCGGAGAACCACACCGTCTGACAGCCAGGGAGTTTACTGAGGTTTGCTGCTTAGAGATGCCCTGTAATCAGGCAGGACGCAGCCTCGATGCCTTCCATCACACTGTCATACTATTTCATAATTCTCTCTACAGCGTATGAAAATTCTAACTGCTCTGAGTCTTTGCCAGCACTTGGCACTGTTGGTGCTCATGATTTTAGCTGTTTTCAAAATATTTTGTCAGGTGCAGGGGCACATACCTGTAGTCCCAGCTACTCAGGTGGCTGAGGAAGAAAGATCACTAGAGTCCAGGAATGCTGGAATGTACTGCACTATGCCTATCAGGTGTGTCTGTACTGAGTTCAGTATCAACATGGTGATTCCCTGGGAATGGAGGAACACCAGGTTTCCCTAAAGAGGGGTGAACTGGACCACGTTGGAAATGGAACAGGTCAAAATTCCCATGCTGGGGCTGGAGAGATGGCTTGTTGGTTAAGAGCACTGGCTAATCTTCCAGAGGACCCAAGTTTGGCTGCCAGCACTCATATGATAGCTAACAACCATCCATAACTTTAGTTCCAGGGGATCCAACACCCTGTTCTGTCCTTCTGTCTGTGGGCACTGCATGACCTGAATGCATTTACACACATGCAGGCAATACACTCATACACATAACATAAAATACAATTTTAAAAAGTGGGGCTGGAGAGATGGTTCAGTGGTTAAGAGCACTGGCTGTTCTTGCAGAAGACCTGGGTTTAAACCCCAACACCTACATGGTGGCTAACAACCGTCTGTAACTTCAGTTCCAGGAGATTCAACGCCCTTTTCTGTCCTCAGGGACTGCATGACATGGGTGCACTTATACACATGTAGGCATAACACTCATACACATAACAACAACAAAAAACCCAGGTGTAGTGGCGCCTTTAATCTCAGCACTTGGGAGGCAGAGGTAGGTGGATCTCTGTGAGTTTGAGGCCAGCCTGGTCTACATAGTGAATCCCAGGCCATCTGGGGCTACAGGGAGACCCTGTTTCAAAAAGACAACAACAAAAAGAAACAAGAACAAAAACCCCTCCAGTGCTGATCAAGATGCTTTAAGACGAGGGTGTAGGGCAGTGGCACAACACTGAGCTACACCTGAATGGCCCAGAGAGCTGCCCTGCAAACTGTAAGAAAAGATTCTTAGCCATTTCATATTTTTTGCATTCTCACATAAATCATATAATCAGCCTATCAATTTCTAAAAAAAAACTTAAAAAATTTCTATTGGACAAAGTACATGATATTCTTATATGTGTCTTTAGGAAACCATCACAGTATACAATTAATATACACCAATAAAAAATTTCAAAGTATTTATTTGGAAAAAATATTGTTCAGTTTTATTGAAGATAATGATCATTGTGGGGTGGTTGGAGATGTAGTTCCAAGGCAAAGTGCTGGCCTAGCATGTGTGAAACTCTGGATTTTGTCCATTACTAAAACAAAAACAAAGCAAAGCCAAATGAAAACAAAACAAAAAACCCGTGTTGAGACAATATCACAGCTTTTGGGAGTTACCCAATTCATGAACACATTGCAGTCTAATTTTCCTTGTCTATGTTTTATAGGTTTTAGTACATATTTAGAATATATATATATATATATATAATTTCGTGTTTTTGGATGCAATGGAATACAGCATATATTTTACAATTTATTCTGTTTTTGACATAGACAACTAAGCTTACTTTTTCTATCCAGTGGTAGGGATCAAATCCAAGCAAATCAAGTATCTTGGGCATGTTGGGTAAGTGCTCTATACAACTGGCTTTTGTAGATGACTAGGAGAAGAAAGGGATGATGATGAGGAGGGCAACAAACAGAACAAAATATAATGACATACATGTACACAGATACCATGATGAAACCCATTACTTTGTATGATAACCTGAACAATTAATTAAAAACCCCACAAACAAAAAATTGGCCTTGGCATATTATTTTGCTTAAATCAGTTTATTTCCAGTGACATTTTTTTGTACTTTAAAGCATGACATCTGTGAATACACACGAATTTCATTTCTTCCTTTTTGACCCATCTGATTTTCTTTTGAGGCTCATTGATTTGGACAGGATCTCTGGTAAAGCAGTAAACAGAAATGGTGGGACTAGGCAGGCATTTCCTCCTCCCTCCTTCCATGTTTTCTTTCAAGACAGGGTCTTGCTATATATAACCCAGACTGGCCTTGAACTTTTAATCATCCTGCCTTAGCCTCTGAGTGCTAGGACTACAGGCAGGTGTGTGCCACCAGATGCAGCTTTTTGTTTCCTTTTTAAGGAGAAGCATTCCATATTTACCTCTAAGTATGTTGTTTGTGATACGATTTGTGTAGACTTTATAAGGTTAGAAATATCTGGGGCTGGGATTATAGCTCAGTACCATGTACAAGACCTTGGTCAACTCCCCATTACCACCCCACACAAACACACACACACACACACACACACACACACACACACATTTCTATCTAGTATTTGTTTGCTGAGTTACTTTTTAAATTCTTTGACTTTTTTTGTTTGTTTGTTTTGATAAATGGTCTCTCTATGTAGGCCTGGCAGGGCTCGAACTTTCTATTTCTTTGTAGACCAGGCCGGCCTTAAACTCACCAAGATCCACCTGCCTCTGTGTCCTGAGTGCTGGGATTAAAGGTGTACATTACTACACCTAACTTGCTAAGTTATTTTTGAGATGGATTCTCATGGACTCTAGGATGGCCTTGAACTAATTATTTGGCTGAGGATGACCTTGAATTTAAAATCCTTCTGCATCTAGTTCCCAAGTGCTGGAATTACAAGCATATTCTACTATGCCTGATTCTATGCTATGCTAGAGACTGAACCCACAGCTTCACAAGTATTAGGCAAGCACTGATCAATTATACATCTTTAGTAGAGTTTTATTTTTTAAGTCCTTTTGATACAGGGTCTCCCTGTAGTCCCTACTGGCCTAGAACTCACTGGGTAGACCAGGATGGCCTCGATCTCACAGAGATCTGCCTGCCTCTGCCTCTCTAGTGGTGGGGTTAAAGGTGTGAGCCACCATACCCATATAGTTTTAAGTAAATTATGAGCAGTGAATTTTGTCACATTCTTTCTACATCTACTGACATCATCTATAATATCTCCTTAGTTTATATTGTGGTGGAGCTACGTGGACCAGAGCTATGGTATGTCCTAGCTAATCCCAGTTGTTAAAGCCAGAAACAATTAACTCAAAAAGAATGGGAATGAAAAAGTTTGACCCAGCTGCACCAAGGTGTGGGTTTGAGAACAGGTCAGCACGCACCTGGATGCTATGGCTAACTGCAGAGTTATGGCTTCCCACTTGGTTTGTAGAATAGGAATTGTTTGGGGGACTTGCCACCCCTGAGGCTTGGGGACTTAAACTTTTCATATTTAGATATGCTTTTTTTCTCTTTTCCTGTATAAAAACTGAGTCTGAATGCACTGCATTGGGGACATTTGCCCACTGTAGTTGCTGGCCGGCTATAGAAGACTTTCTTTTGGCAATATTTTGTGTCTGAGTGGTCTTCTCTGGTGAAGTATCTCAAACAATATGGTGAGTTACAGTCATTGATTTTTTTAAAAAAGAGAATCCTTTAAAATATTTACTTTTATCATTTTAATTATGTCTCTGTGAGTGAATGCCACATGTGTGCAGGTGTCTGTTTGTGGTGGCCAGAAGAGGCAGGATCCCTTGGAATTGGAGTTACAGAAGGTTGTGAGCTGCCTAATTGGGCTTGTGAACTGAACTCTGGCCCTCTTGAAGAGCAATATGCACTCTTAACTGCTGAGCCATCACTCTATCCCGTTGATTTATTGAGAGTTAGATCAATCTTGCATTCCTACATTCAGTCACATTTAATCATGCTGTATTATTTCTTTTATATATTATTGGTTTTGAATTGTTAATTTTAGTAAGGATTTTTGCATCTAAATTTGTAAGAGCTACTAGTCTAAAAGTTTATTTCATTTTTTAACGTTTTTTGGTTTTGGTATTTGGGGTATATTTGTTTAATAAAATTAGTTAGGAAGTATTCTTCCTTTTCTGAGTTCTGTGTGACTAGTATTCTTCTGTAGAATGTTTTTGATATCAGCCAACCTCTGGCTGCAGGAGCAGGGAGTTATCTTTGACTCATAGTTCCATTCAGGCTCACCCAGTGGGCTACCTTTTTTTACAGTGCTCACACTCCAGGCCTGCCCCCTCCTTCCTCTTCCCCACTCAGGTGCTGCTCCACTCTGGAAGGTAGGAGCCATCAGAGAATCATTCAAGTCCAGCTGGTCACGGAGGTGTTGAATCCACCTCTCTCAGCTCGCACCCTCCAGCTCTAGCCTTGGTTCATATGTCCTATGCATTCACCCGGTCGGTTAAGCAAAGACGGGCTCCGCGGTTGCTTTGCTAAGTTGCCCTCTGAGGCCTAGAAGCCGGTTTTTAAGATCAAATCTAACCTCTTGGGCCCACCCCTCACTCAAACATAAACAAGGCTGCACTCTGCCTCCAGCCTTCTATTCCTGTTACTCCTCTGGTCTCGTGTTTCATGCCTCGGTGTCCGTGCCTTCTTGGCCTGGCCACTGCGGGGCTGCGCTGGGAGCGTGTGCGCGCGCTTCCTCCACCGAACCCTTCAGCACCCTAGCTTCGGACAGGGTCTGTGCGACGACTACCGCGGAGAGCGTCGCTCCCGAGCCGCAGCGGGCGGTGCAGGAAGGGCCCTCCCCTCCCCGAGCGCACTCGGCGCCTCCCACCAGTGCTCAGTGCGCGTGCGCGTGCCGAAGCGGGCGGGGCGAGCGAGGCCACGCCTCTGTGCGCAGACGCCAGGAGGGGCGGAATCACTTCCGGGGCCGCCCTCTGGGACTTTCAGGCGGGAGCAGCTGCGCTTCGGGTCTCCAGCGTCTAGGCCGGCCGGCCGTGAACGCTTCCCTTCCCTTCTCAGGGTCTTGGTCGGATGGTGTCAGCGGCTTCTTCCTTTTCCCTTTTGGTACCGCACGGCCAGTGTCAACGATGTAAGTTTAGCTGGTCCAAACCGGGCAGCCTGGGATCCCAGTTTCTCTCACCCTCACCTACTGTCTTCTGCAAACGCACCTACGGCCTGTAACCCACACTTCCTTGTCATCCATCTTGACTGACATCCATCGGTCCGGGCTCGTAAGGAGCACATTTCAGTTGCTAGGACAGAGGAGGGGTGGGATCAGAACCACCTCTTATAAGCGGGTCCTAAGACTCGTAGGGATGGGGACAGTTGAGGGAAGGAGGCTCTTTGGATCTCTGGAAGGGTAGGTAAGCAAAGAGCAGTCTTAGAGACTGACAGGAGCGAGTTGTGCAGACGCCAAGGGCAGGTGGAAGGGTGTGGAGGCGGAGACTGCGACCGCAGTTGCACCTGTCTAGTTGAGTGGTCGGGTTCTAAACCAGTGAAGTTGACAGCTCCGTCTGCTTTGTAATACACATCCCAGACTGGGCGAGTTATCAGTTGCTTGAACTATCGGCCGGCTGTATTCTTCAGTGATTTAATTTCTACTTACTTTTTTTCACTGTCTGGTTGGATTGGGCCGTAGGTGGATGTTTTATACAGTGTACCGAGAGTTGGGGAGAAGCTATATTCTCCATCCTTTTTACTAGTCATAGGAAGTACCTATCGGACTCTGCTAAGTGGCTATAGAATTTGGGCTGATTCTCCTACCTCTGCTGAGTGCTGGGGTCACAGGTAGGCACTACCCTGCCCATCTCCTCTGAACCTTTCACAAGGCCGTGCTCACTGTGTTCATTTAGAAATTCTTTACCTTTTAAAATTAATTTTAAAAACGGTGCATATATGTATGCCTATGTACACTCGAGTGCAGGTGCCTATGGAGTCTAGGAGAGGTTGGGCCCCTGGAGCTGGAATTACAGGTGTTTGTGAGCTGCCTGACATGAGTGCTGGGAACTGAGTTTGGTCCACTGCAAGATCGTGTGCTTAACTTATGAACCATTTCCAGCTGTTCCTTGCAGACAGGATTTCATTTCTGTAGCTGGGATCACAGGTGTGAACCACCATGGCTGGCTTTTTACTAGTTTTATCGTTCAGTAGTAGGAGTTGGGTGATTCCCTTCTGGTTAGACTGCACTCCTTTGCAACCCAGGAATTCTCATTATATGGCCTAGGCCATATTGGTGTTACTGTGTGCTTAGATGCATTACGAACTGTCTTCAACTATAAATACAACTGCTGCACATGCTGCTTTATTATACATTTTGCTCACTGAACTAGGGGTGCTGAGGATTAAATCCAGACTAGTACATGCTAACCAAGCACTCTACCACTGTGCCACACCCCAACCCTGTCCACTTAGTATGTATGTACTACTGAGGGATTCTATACAGAAGAGTTCGAGTAAATTTGGCTTGCAGATTATTTTTCTACGTTGACTTTCTGTTTTTGGTTAATGACTACCAAAAAAGGCATTTGGCCCACAGTAGATGCTCTATAAGGATTTCATGAATGAACAGGTAATAAATGGTGCAGTCAGGCTATCCCAAGACCCACAATTTTCTGAGGAATGGATTTATTTTCAAACTTGATTCCATCTTTCACCCTGATGGTCTCAGATTCATTGTCTGGTGGCTGCTTACTTTGATTTATTGTTCCTGAAACACCAGAGTGGCTGACCAGACAGTGTTCAAAATATGCAAGACACTCAAATGTCATCAACCCAGAAGACAGCTGAACAACCCCTCAGACACAGTCAGTCTCACATCTAGCTAAGAGCTGTTTAGTTACGTCTGGTAAACACATTCTAATTCTAATAGGATCTGTGCGTTTGGACAGAGTTGGTAGTGGCAAACAGGATACAGGGAGATATTTTGGCTCTCTAGATTTAATTCATGATATTCTGCCTGTCTGTGTGTTTCAATGAAATTCACAGGATGCTGAAATACTTTCCTACAGGGGGGTACTTAAGTTCATGTTTTAGAGAATGGTATTACTTCTTAGGATGTCACTTGCCATTAGAAAGTTAAAAAGTTAAAAGCCTAGCCAAGCATGATGACACATGCCTGTAATCCCAGCACTTGAGAGGTAGACAAGGGAGGGCCAGGTGTTGAGGCCAGCAAGTTGAAATCCTGTGTCAAAAAAACAAAATAATTTTGACTCCGTGTAAAATTTTTTCTGTGGTTTCCACTTTAGTAGAAAACTATTAACCCTGTTTGGGTCAAGCTAACAAATACATGTGTACATAATAAAACAATAATCAGCAATATAAAGAATATATTAAGTATGGTTTATCCTGGGAATCGCTGTGTAAAGACACTTGACATAATGGACCCAGTGCTTAGGAAGCAGCATAGATACTCCCAAATAAACTTGTTTACAATGAATAGAGCCTCCACAATTTCCGAGGAAACAGAAAGTTAAAGATAATTGGTTGAATCCTGTGAAAATAGTAATGAACTCTGTGTGTGTGCGCGTGCGCTTGCGTGAAAGGGGAGGGGGGAGGGGGAGGGGGGGAGGGAGAGGAGATGGAGAGAGACAGAGACAACGGTACTGTAGCCCAGATTCCCGAAATATAACCAAGGATGAACCTGAACTGATCCTTCTGCCTCTACCTCCCAAGTCCTAAAAACTCTTTGCCAGTTGAGAAACAACAGCCCTAAGGTTTACAAAGTTTGGTGGGGTTGTGGAGGATCTTAACCACGGGCACTCTACTGTGACTGAACCAAGGGAAACCATCCCTAGTGAGTTCCTTTCATCTCAGATTATTTTGTAGAAGACACATTCTCTGCTGACAACTTCTATCTTAAGCTAGTTGGAGCAGAAAAGACTGTTTTGAGTGTCTGAGTTTTGTTTTGTTTCCGTTTCCTTTCCTTGTTTCATTTACTTCAGAACTAGAATCCCGAGTCCCTGGAGACTGTTCCAGGACTGTTTTGCATCTCAGTAAAACCTTGCTAATACTTTTACTAGCCTTAGAGATGGAACTTGGCCAGGAGCCATTGATTCTACTTGCCTTACAAGCTCTGAAAAAGTTTTTTAAACAATTTAGGTCTGAAGAGATAATACTAGCTCTCTAAAGGCTCAAATAACACAAACAGGCATTAGCATATCTAAGTGAGGCACCAAGATTGGCACTTGAGCCTGTGTGGTTAGGAAACACACCTGTCCTCTAGCTTCAGCTTCCAATGGTTCTGGCTATGTAGTTTCCTCACAGTGAAGGCACTAAGGTATGGTCCAGGGTTAGGAATCCCTGCTAGCTAGTGTTCTTCATTTGCTAAATCTGGGCCATGCCTTCTTTAAAGTACTCTGGGGAAAAATTTTGCCTTTGAACTTGTCAGAGCTTACTAATGATGAACAAACAGGGCTTTCATTCAGCTACTACTTGTATGCAGGTAGTTGTTTTATTACCTGGTAAAAAGTTGGAATGTCTTCATTTGAAGCTATGGAACACACGCACTATGCTGTAAGTATGTCAACTGGACCAGTCACACTTTTCAAAGAAGCTGGGTCAGACATAGTTTGAGTTGGTAACCACTGGCCTTTAAAAAGGAAAGCATGTTTGCAGAATCTTCACGTGTTTAGAGTGAGACATATCCCTGAACACACTACACTTGATTGCTGAAACCAGGTCAGTAGAAACCATTGAAGTTTATTGGCGGTCACAATGCTTACACTGTATGCAGCAAACACCCTTACAAGTCTATCCGTAACCTGATCACGCAAGAAAAGATTCACCACACAGTCGCCAGAGGAGAAGGAAAAAAATTATAACAGGCTTGTTTGTGAGGGTAGAGGAAAAATAAAAATAAAACCTAATTGATTAATGTCCCATGGGCAAGAGCTGAACTAGAGATGTGTACAACTAGCAGCAAGTTGTGGAAAAAGTACAAGGCAAATAGCTTTCTCCATTTAATTTTCCTCTGAAGGTTAACTTTTTTTAATATTCAAAACATTTATTATGGTTTTTATTTTATAAAAATGTATATTTTTCAAGGGAGAATGTTAAATACTTCATGCTAGGTAGACCTTGTTATTAAGAACCTCTTCCTTGCAGTAACTCCCTCCAGTCCGTACATTCATGAGTGCAGGGTACATACATAAATATCCACACATACATCCACACACACTGCCTCAAGGGCTGGGGAAGACAAAGTTATGGCCACACATGTTAGGCCTCTGGTGGACTCACCCAAACTGCTCAACAAAAGAGCAAGTGGCTCAATTCTCTCTGGTCTCACTACAGAGACCAAAAACCCTTAAACATATAAATCCAACTTTTAACAGCAAGAGGCATCTGTCGGGATGGGGGTAAGCAAAGTGAGAGGGAGGAAGGAGGTAAGAACACCAAACACTTTGAGCTGGAGTTTATGTCACTGCAAGAGGCCAGGGGCCCTAGGGCAGCATCCAGGATTGGGGGAGGGACGATGCTCTGGCATGGCTTAGAGTTCCTAATAACAAGGGTTAATACAGCAACAGGAACGGATCATTTTTGGGGGTGAGGAAGGGCATTAAGAAAAAATATACATTTGGAGTTTTAACTTTTTTTTTGCCTCTCTTCACTGTGTCACTAAATATATCTCTGCACTTTCACACATCCGTGTCCAGTAAAGCTTCAGGCCCCCAGAGCACACATTTTCTTCCCTCGCCATACACACCCCTCACGTCAGCATTGGTGCACTAGACTCTGTAAAAATTTTTCAGTCACACTTTGTTTTTAAACTTGAGTCAATATAAACCTTGTTCAAAATGTTATGAAAAAATGTACATGTTTATACAAGGCAGGTTGTGGCAGGACACTGAGGTTCTCCTCACTTGGGTGGCCCCAGGAGGGGCTGAAGTCTCAGATGTTTGGGTCTCTGTCTCCTCCCACCACTTCCCACCCAGTCCCTCAGGAACCAGCAGTGCCCTGCCCCTTAGTGAGTGCACGCACACCCCATATTTCCTGGGGAATCAGCTAGTTGACCTTTGCCATGTTCCCCCACGCCCCTGGAAGGAGCCAGGTTCAGCCAGGCCCTCTCCCCTGCAATTGTTCACCCCTCTGGGTCAGACCAAAGGGACGCTGCTCTGTACAGGTGGAGTCCAAGGAGGCGTCAGCTCATCATGTCATTGCTATTCACACCATAAGTGGAATTCTTCATTGAGTCGTTGACTTCTCGACGGAATGCTGACAGGTTCTGGGTGAACCTGCAGAGAGGATGCATGTGGGTTGGGGGAGGAGGTAGGTGGGAAAAGTTTTTGCCTAAAATTTTTTTTCTCTTAAGAACAGAAGTAGCTGCTGAGCAGACACTAGAACTGACAGGTTCTGTGTCTAAGGCAATCTTGTATCTTAGGACTGCAAGGGAAATGTGGCCTAGTTTTTGCCTCTATGTTTCCCTGGCAACTTCCTAGCAGGCTAGATAGAGATGGTCAAAGCTGGAGCTGGAAGGGCCACTTGGGATCATGACAGCACAAAAGGCAAACATCAATCCTTCACAGAGCTGTGAATGAATATTACAGAGCAAAGACAGAAAGAACACGGAGCTGTATTGTCCAATATGGAAGCCGCTAATCTCAGATGGCTAGTGAGCACTGGATCTGTGGCCAGCAACACCAGGCTGGCCTCTATCTCACAAAGGTCTGCCTGCCTCTGTTTC
This sequence comes from Eospalax fontanierii, assembly GCA_035773235.1. Lineage (NCBI taxonomy): Eukaryota > Metazoa > Chordata > Mammalia > Rodentia > Spalacidae > Eospalax > Eospalax fontanierii. The sequence continues at coordinate 50,329,560 of CM069542.1, read as the reverse complement.
CAGAGTGCTGGGATTAAAGGCATACACCACAATGCCCGGGTTACACTTTAATTAAACTTTTATGTTAAAATGCTCCAATTAAAATTAAATGAGAATTAAGATAATTCAGATAGTTAATTCAGTTCTTAGAAAACTTCTAAGTATGTCTGGTACAACTAGGGTATGGAAATTTGCTAATTTATGAACTAAATCAACTAATTTACGAAATCTAATTCAAATTAAGTATTTCTGGCAAAAATTTAGCACCTCAATGAAGGTATGTCATTAGGTGTAAAATAAATGGGATTCTGAAGATTTAGCAAAACAGACATTCTTAATTTTAAAACATATACCGACATAATTTTAGGTGTTCTGGGTTATAAAAAATAGGATGGATTCTGCCTAGTTCTGTAACTCTTAAATGTAGCCACAGAGAAATTTAAATTACATACATAGTTTACTTTTCTACTGGACAGCATGGCTTTTGGTGGACTACACATCTGGGAGGACAGACTTTTATGGAACTGCGTTTTGTAATGGTCTGAAAAATAACAGGATTTCTTGGCAAGACTCTAGTACTTACCTGTCTCTGTTTTTTGTTAGAAGATTCCGCTCAATGCCTTCCATCAAGTTTTCGAAACACAGATGCATGGCCTGCTGTTTTTCTGGTGGCTGACTGTTCACGATACTGTTTCTTAGGTCAGAAAAATACTGTAAGGCAAGGAACAAAACAGAAGGTGGAGAAAGGCAGATTAGCATCTGCAGATGAATGTTCTTCAAGGAATGTTTTTTAAGAAGGGTAGACTACCCAAATCAGCATGTATTTGTAAAACTCAAGCACTTGAATGATAATGTCTTCATATTATATAAAAATCAGGATTTTCTGAGCTGGGCATGGTAGCACATACCTTTAATCCTGCGCTCAGGAGGCAGAGGCAGGTGGATCTTTGTGAGACTGAGGTCAGTCTGGTCTATATATTGCTTTCCAAGCCAGCTGGGACTATAGGGAGACTGTCTCAAAACCAACCAGCCAAACAAACAAAAATCAGGATTTTTAATTCATAGAGTGGTTCAGAAAGCGTGTGCTCCAGACCCTGATCCTCACTTCTTTCCGCTAACCAAAAAAATCTTTCTGGAGACATGGTTTCATGTAGCCTGAACTGTCCCCAAACTTGCGCAGTTGAGGTTGGTGGATGACCCTGAAGGCCTAGACCCTCCTGCCTCTGCCTTCCCCTGCCTAAGTGCTGGCTTCAGACCCTTCATGGCGGTCTCAAGGCAAGGCTTAGTTGAATGTGTAACTTGGGTCTTAAGTGCACATGTTTAGGTACATCTTTTTCCCTTGTAAAAGATTTATCTTACTACTTAAGAAGAAAACACTCTCTCATCCTGTATGGACTTTTTTTTTTGAAGATAGATGTCATGTAGCCTAGGCTGGCCTCAAACTCACTGTGTAGCTGAGGATGACCTTAAACTTCTGATCCTCCTACCTCTATACCTCACAAGTGCTGGGATTATAGGCATGAGCCACCAAGCCTGGCTATGTGTATGAATTCCTAACAGGCAGGCAGGCAGGCAGAGGAGATGTTCAATCAATGGCCTACTTTCCCTTTCTTGTCAAGTACTCTCTGAGAGTTTCACAGTGCCTGGGAAGTGAAGGTTTGGCACCAAAAAGTTGGCTTCTTTACCTTTCCTTTTTAAAGAAGATTCATTTTTATTATTTTTTTATTTAAATGTCTATGAACCTATCTGTATTTCACATGTGTCTGGGGTACCCACAAATACAAAAAGAGGGTGTAAAATCCCTTGGCACTGAAGTTACAGGCAGTTGGGAGTTTGCTTAACATGGGTGCTGGGAACTGAACTCAGGTACCTCTGGAAGAACAGCAAGTGCTCTTATCCACTAAGTCATCTCTATAGCCCCCTTTTCTTTAAAAATAAATGGACAAATAAACTTAGTGTGTTAGCGTGTGTGTGCGTACGCAGGTCAGAGGACAGTGTTGTCAGTTCTCTTCAACCACATGGGTTTGGGAGGAGGGGTTTGAATTCAGGTCATAGCTTGTGGCAAGTGCCTTTACTCCTTGAACCATCTTGTTAGCCCTCACCTACCTTTTCATTAAGCAGTATCAAGCCAAGTAGGGGTCGAGACATAGACCATTGATTCCTACAGTCTTCAAAGATGATGATGTTCAGCACCGTGGACAGCATCTGGAAGCAAGGCCATGATCTAGTTAGTGTGTGGCAACCTAAGATGACAAAGTCCAAACTGGCCTTTTCTGTGTAAAGTAAACCAAACAAAATGTCTGTGAGGCTTCTTCATTTTGGTTTCAATAGAAAGGTTTGCTTTTTGTTCCTTTTTAAAAATTTTGTTTATTTTGTGTTTATCTGTATGTGTCTGGAGGTCAGAGGATAACTTGCAGGAGTCAGTTTTCTCTTTCCACCAAGTATGTGGTCCTGGTGATTGAATTCAGGTTGTGAGGTTTGGTACCAAGCACCAGAACCCACTGAGCCATCATTTTACAGGCCCTTAAAAAAGTTTTAAGGTACTTCCTGTTTTTTAAATTGGTTTGACAGTTTGTGTACTGAACCTTTCCAGCACACTCTGACAGGGAATAGGATGTAGTGAAGCAGACGACATTTATACAGCCCAAACCACCCTGCACTGTCATCTGCAGGTATGGGCTTGGAAAGGACAGTTTTATGACACTCTGTTCATGTGGTAAAGTTGTGAGTAACTTTACTGCTACTTTTTAAGAGAAAGGACATTGGTGAGACTGGCTTAGACACTATCAGCTTAAATACAAGTAATTCTGCTGAACTGATCCTACTTCATTATCTGTTTCAGTTTTGTATTTTTATAAGTTGCTTCAAGTCTTATTTTTCTTAATGACATATGGGAAGGTATGTGGCTTGATTTGTGTGTGTGGCTGTTAGCTTTCTTCTGGTCTGCATTTTCTGTAGTGCTGGTGATCGAACCCAGGGTCTTGTGCATCCCAGAAAATGTTCTGCACTGCTACATCCCTACCTATGCCTTGTATTCTGGTTCCTGCTTTGCAAATAGGATCACTGCCATAAGAAAGCTGGCTATGGCTAACTCAAGCTCCATTTCTCAGCAGTGAGGGAGGAAAGCAGTTTTCGTGGCAATGATTGCTCATGCACCTCTCTTGTGGAGTTCCTCATTGTAGGACTGTCAGTGCCTCTTAACCCTCAGATTCCTGACCTGCTGGATCATCTCTGGATGCTGCTGCATGATATGCAGAAAGCGGTCACTCTCCTGGTTCAGGGGTGTTGTCCTCTTCTTGGTGCTTCGTGACAGTTGTTTGAAGAGGTATGTCACGATGTGGTCCAGGCAGGAGCAGCAGCCTGTGCATACCATGGTGTCTGGAAGAAAGATGTGGAAGAGGAGGAATATTGAGCTGCTGATGGTGATCTGAGCAAATATAGATGAATACTGGCTGTGATCTCCTAAGTACCCAGTTAGTTGGACTAGGAGTATAAACAAGGCCTAATGTTGAACTTTAACACTGAGTATGGTGATATATGATATATGATATATATATATATATATATTCAATTATTGGCTCAATGTATTTTTGATGTCTTTATTTCATTAAAAAATAATTTCAAATCATTTACATTTGGCAAGTGCTTCATTTATGCCAGATACTTTGCTAAATGCTTCTTAAGTACTGTCCCTAATTTATGCTCTTGAGAATTCCAGGAGGCATTTGACCACAGGGAGACTAATTTGGAGAGGTAATAAGAGTCATCTAAGACCACACTGCTAGGAACTGGAAGAGTTGTGATGAGAATCCAGGAACCTGAGGTGGGAGCCCATGAGGCATTGTCAAATCTAGCTTTATACGGCCTATGAATATCTACAATGCTAGAATGGGGTGTGTATTGGTTTGTTAATCTCTAAGGTATCTGAAGGGAGTCACAAATTCATCTGTGCTTTTCACCAAGGGTCACAGCAGTACAATCTATGGACTGAATGCTGACTAGGAAAGACTAAGTGAAGATCACCTGAAAGTATAAATAATTTCTTATTCCTGAGAAACCTGACAATTTGTACAAAGACAGTCTTCCAAGGCAAGGTCTGATGCTTTGTCTAGACTGTCCTAGACATGGCTTTGTCCTGAAAAGAACAGCTGAATCATGGAAGTGACGAAGAGGTGAAGACAGTTAACAGTAGATAAAATAATTTTCAGTGCACATTATATAAATCATGACTGCTTAGTTTAATAGGAAAACATGTTTTCTCTGAACATACCCACTAAAATTTCTGGGAGGTAGTTTAGAAACAAAATGGTCGACGGGAACCATATAAACTAGGATGGGAAAACTGAGGGCAGGGTCTGCATGCATGTAACCCACAGCTTCCATTTTCCCGAGGAGAGCTCAAACACCCCAATACAGGTAAAGCACCCTGCCTGATCTGCACATTTGTTTCCGCTCATCTCCAGCTTCAATTCATTCCTCTATCACCCTTTTCATCAGCCCCCTAGATTTCCTGGTTCCTTGCCTATAAATGCTACTGGTTGCTGTTTCTGCTATGGGGAACCTTGTTCCACTTTTACATGCGCACTGATGCCAGGCTTTTTCTGAGCTCATCTGCTCATGGCCACGAGCTCATTATTTCTTTGTACTCACCATGTCCTACAATGTAAGGTCTAAGTATGGTGAAAATAGGCACCTCTCTGCTCATGTACTGTTTCACCTGTCAGATGAAAGCTCCATAAGGACAGGAGGTATGTGCTGTTACCATATCCTTAGTGCCTTACACAGAGGTACTTATGTAGGGATTAGTAAGCATTTGCTGAATGAGAATGTACCAGCATCGCAAAGCAGTATTGCTTTTGAACACTGGTAAGTGGCATAAACCAGCCAACCCAGGAGCTTACCAAGTGCAGTAAGTCCTTCAGAAATGGAAGAGAGAATATACATAATGACATGAGGTTCCAGGCTTGCAATAAAGTTCATGTGGTCCTGGGTCAGGACTTCCAGTAGTGAATAGTAAGACTGGCTGAGCTTGGGGTAATCCTGTGGCAGAAATGAAAAAAATTCAGCTCAGCCATTTGTACCTCAGCATGAACAGAGAAAGCCTTAAATAGTTCCTTTCAACTGGGAAAACAAAAGGCTTAGGGCTTACCAGGAGGTCACTGTGGGGAATAGAGAGGAGCAGCTTGATGAAGGTCTGTAGAGCATTGTCTAGGGCATCATCTCCATAGAGACGGAAGACTCCGAAATTGACGTAACTCCCACTGAGGGCAGCCTTCAGCATGGAGAAGCAGATGGAGATGCCCTTAAGCTTCAAAGCATAGACTTGATCCTTTGGTACCTCTCCTAGTGTCAGGATACGATTGCCTGAACAGATATGTAAGAAGTACTTATTCAACAGTTCACAGTTTTTAAACTACCCAAACCCTCTTATTCCAAAGGCATATATAGCCCAGCAGGCTTTTGATGACAATGGGAGGTCTAACACCTCTGTGTAAGGAACAGAGCATGCCATGGGAACTCTATCTTGGCTTGAGGCCATTCACTGCTGGAATCCTAAGGCATTCGTTACTGAAGCACCTACCATACATCGTTATCATCTTGCTGGTTTCTCGGAAAAGTAAGATACCATTGGGGGATGAGACATCAAACTGAAGTCGCTGAGATCTGAAGAGAAAAAAGTCATAGTTATTTTCTTGGAGGACTGGGATACTTTGAGTTCTCACTGGTATACCATAGGAGATTTGGCACTAAGACTGCAGACTGCTTATTCTAATGAAGAAAGAAAGAAAAATTTTAACCAATAATGTTGCTTATTTCTTGAGGCCCAACATGTTCCTCTGTTCAAACAATGAAAACATTTAAAAAAAAAGAAAGAGGAAAAACACCGCCCCTCCAAACCCAAATGAACCACAAGACAGGAGATAATTATTTTTACAAGGAAGATTTTATTTATTTTTATTTTATGTGTTTAAGTATTTTGTCTGCACATATATATTTGTATCATGTGTGTGTCTGGTGTCCTTAAAGTCCAGAAGAGGGCACCAGATTCCTTGAAACTAGAGTTACAGTTAGCTGCCAAGTGGGTGGTAGGAATGAACCTTGGTCCTCTGCAACAGCAACAACCAGTGTTCTTAACCACTGAGCCATCTTTCTAGCTCTAGGTAATCTTAAAATTCTCAATTAAAAAAATTTTTTAAAAACTTTATATTTTGCATGCATGTATGTAAGTGCTCCTGTGTTGTGCAATGCCCACAGAGGTCAGAAGAGGGTATCGGATTCCCTGGAACTGGAGTTACAGATGACTGTTAGCTGCTATGTGGGTACTGGGAACTGAACCCATGTCCTCTGCAAGAGCAGTCAGTGCTCTTAATGACTGAGCTATCTCTCCTACCCCTAAAATTCTCAATTTTATTAAGGTATAGTTTCTACCAGACAAGTGTTAGTCTAACTCAAAGGCCTTCATTTACATTTACCTGTATGGCTTTGGTGGCAAATGAGGGAGGGGCACAGGGATTGTTAGCACTTTCTTAGAAAAACTACAAAGGAACTTGGAATGCTGCAACATGAAACCAGAGAACCTCTTCTAGCTCCTCTGCTTTGAGTGAGCTTCATTCAGTTCACATAGTTAAGGCCTTCAAATTCAGGAGGCTTTACAATACTCCTGCCCATCCGATCAAACTCATCAAGGTACAGCTCTAAAACAAGCACTGGCTACTCTTACAGAGGACCTGAGTTCAGTTTCTGGCACCCACATAGTAGCTAACACCTGTCCAAAACTCCAGTTCCAGGGGATTCAATGCCTTGTTCTGATCTCTGTGAGCACTGCACACATGGGTACACTTACATACATGCAAATAAAAATTAAAAAAAAAGCTCCAAGTCCATCTACTTCTTATGTGCTCTGTTTCTACTCTTGGTCCCTACAGTTCATTCTTCACATGGCAAGTAGCTAGAATGACACTGTTAAATGACATAACCAAGATAATTTCCAAACATGCATAAAATGCCAAGGAGTGTCCCGCTGTAGTGAGGACAAACTCCTGCTCTTCACCACTGCTCCACACTCCAGCCATACTGGCATAATTCTCTGTTTCAAGTCTCAGCAAACTCCGGCTATACCTTAGGACATTTGCAATAGTGTTGCATGCTTAATGACTTTTATCTTTGTCATTCAGATTCCAGCTTACATACCATCTTCTTTAATAGGCCTCCCCTGACTACTCTCGATTTTAATACCTCCTTTTTAAGAAAGATCTGTTTATGCGTCTCAGTATTTTGCTTGCTATGTAAGTGCACCTGTGCTTTGAAGTGTCCTCAGAGGCTGCCAGAAGAGGGTGGCGGATTCCCTGGAACTGGACTTAAGGATGGTTGTTAGGCACAATGTGGGTACTGGGGACAGATTTCAGGTCCTCTAAGAGCAGCGAGTGCTCTTATCTATTGAGCATCCTCCAGTCACAATACTTTTTCACTATGTAGCCCAGTCTGCCTTGAATTCATAGCAGTCCACCTACCTCAGCCTCCCCTGTGCTGGGATTACAGGTTTGAGCAGCATACATCATGCCCGGCATACATCATGCCCAGCATACACTCATTTTCACTGTCTTTCTTCCCACTGCATGTAACATCAACTGAGGGCAGTGATTCTGTCCAAAATAGCTGAGAAGCTAGGCAAAGGCTGGGTGCTCTCATATACCTATCTTATGAAGAGTAACTCCTGAATGGAGGTTATGGCCTCTGAGTATTACACACTCCCTCAGTATAAGATCTTAAACATTTCTCAGCAGTGTCACGAGAAACTGATCAACATACCTGAAATCTCTGCAAAGCTAAGTGACTGGCTTTTTAAAAATTTCTAAATTGTGAAGCAAATTTAAAATTTGGTGTTTTGAAAATTTTTTATTACTTTAAAAAACGTAAATCTATTTTTCCGTGTGAGTGTATACAGATGTGTGCACAGATGTACTTGCCCATGTGTTTGGAGTCCAAAGACTGATGTCAGGTGCCTTGTTCCATCATGCTCCACCAATTTTTTGAGACAAAAGTCTCTTATTGAACCTGGAGCTTGCTATTTTTGGCTAAACTGGCTGGCTAGTGAGTTTCAGGGATTTGCCTATCTCTCTGCCTTCCTAGCCCTGAGGTTATAGATGTGTACTGCCATACCTAAATTTTAGATTGGTGCTGGGGATCCAAACTCAGTTCTCCATGTTTACACAGCAAGCACTTTAACCACTAAGCCATCTCTCCAGTCCCCTCCTTTAAAAATTTTATTTATTTTATGTGTGTGAGTGTATTGCCTGCATGCACCTAGTTGTACTCATGTTGTGCAGTGCTGGCAGAGGACAGAAGAGGACATCAGATCCCCTAGAACTGGAGTTAAGGCTGCTTGTTAGCTGCCTTGTGGGTGCTGGGATTTGAACATGGGTCCTCTGTAAGAGTGGCCAGTGCTCTTAACTGAAAAGCCATCTCTCTAGCCCGAGACCCTGCCTTTTTGAGACAGGGACTTACTGTGTAGCCCTGGCTGGCTAGAACTTGCCATATAGACTAGGCTGGCCTTGAACTCAGATAGATCCACCTGCCTGTCTCTTAAATGCTGGGATTAAAAGTGTGTGCCACCATACCTGGCCTTGTTTTTTTGAGACAGGATCTCATTGGTAGCCTAGGTTAACTTTGAATTCATGGTAATCCTTTTGTTTCAGTCTCCTGAAGCCTCCTGAGTGCTGGGATTATAGAAATGAGTCACCATGCCACATCTTTGTTAAGAAAAGGTACTTTAAAACACATCCTAATTAAATGTCTCTATTCTGAAATATGACAGGCCACAATTCCAAATGTCAACTTTTGTATATGTGGGCAGAAAAATCAATCCTGGTGGCCATGGCCAAGTCTACTTTTTTCTGAGACAGGGCCTCCCTGTAGCCCTTGCTGTTCTGGAACTCACTATATAGACCAGGCTGGTCTTAAACTCAAGAGATTTGCCTGCCTCTGCCCCCTGAGTGCTGGGATTAAAGGTGTGCACCACCATGCCTGGCTCCAAGTCTTATTTCTTATTAGGAATGGATATCCTGGGCTGGGGATTTAGCTCAGCTGGTAGATTGCTTCCTAGCATGTATGACACCCTGGTTCCATTTCCAGCATTGGAAAAACCGTTCATAGGGGACACATGTCTGTAATCCTAGCACTTGGAAAATGGAGGTAGGAGGATCAGGAATTCAAGGTCATCCTCAGTTATATACTGAATTTGAGGTCAACCTGGGCTACACAGACCCTGTCTCAAAATGAAAACAAAAACACAGATTGCTGAGACTCTATTAGGTGACTTATTTCCTATGGACAGCAATGGTTTCTATGACTGGTGATATCCTTTTTTCAAACAAGTAAGAATATACATATAAACTTTAAGAAGTTTTCAAATTTGCTAGCAGTGTATCTTGTCACCCACCATCTGCCCAAAGCTTGAGAAAGCAAATCATCTTAGAGTTTTCTCAAGTAATAGAGCATCTGCCCTTTGAATGTCCTCCTCCTGCTTACCTGTTATGAACTAATTCAGCCATCAGCTTGAGCACAGGTGTGGTGCAGGCTGGGTCATGGTACCAGAGCTCAATTGCCCGCTGGAGAATTGGCATGTAGGAGGGATATCTATAAATGAGGAGCTAAGGAAGAAACTCTGAATCCAGAAAGATATAGTTTAAAATTACTTTTCAGTGCTAGATGAACACAGACTCAAATTATAGCTCTCTATTTTTCTGACTCTTGCTTGCTAACCTTTAGAGTTTGTCTATTTAGAAAAATATATCTCTTAACCTACAACAGGCATTGAATAATACATTTTAATTTCCACAGTGCCTTTCCTATAAAGAGCACAATGTATTACTTTATCACTTATATGACAGATCAAAATTTTTTTATATAACTATCGGAGAATAAGCACTCAGACTTGATAAGACTGACTCAAAGTTATGAAGTCAGTAAAGACTTCCTACAACTACAAGGTTTTTAAATGTGCTCTTCCCTCCTTTTTTAAGACAGGGGATTATTATATACCCAAGGCTGGCCTCAAAAGTCACGATTTCTTGCCTAGCTTCCCCCCAACATTCCCCCCAAGTGCTGGGATTCCAGGCATGGGGTACCAAATGTAGTAAAAATCACATGCAATAACTCCACGATGGTGCTTGGTTCCACTGCAATTTTTATCTGGGATCAAGCCGAGAAACTTATCACAGGGAACACAGTACAAGGAGCCCACAGTACAATGGTGGCTTACAGGAATAGCAGACCCTTTGGAAAGGCCTCATCTTCTGGCCCCACCACACCTCTTTCCTCTTTGCCTCCCCACTCCCATTGTATAGCATGCTCCTTCTGGGAGTCAGGATACATCCACTCAAACAGCATCATGAAGCTAGTCTTGGCATTGAAGGCGAATGCTATCCCTCTCAGGTCTCTCACTAGGCCAACTAGAGTTCGCTGCGGCAGAAAGTAGAAATATGTTAAAAATAGAAGAAAACCAAAACCACAACCATCTGATGGGATTTCAGACACCTGTAGTCATATTCTCCCTTTCAACAGTTCCACAAATACTCCTTTCCTGCAATCAACTCTTCTAGGCGAGAATGGAATCTTTTCACTTGGATAATTGGTTTGGGAAAGCTTAACATGCAATGCAAGTTGAACATCCTCCTAACAATGTGAAATCTAAAATACAAAGTCTTTGTGTGTGTGTATGAGAGAGAGTGTGCTGAGGGTTGTACCAAAGGCTTCACACATGTCAGCAAAGTGTGTGCCCTTCATTCCCACACCCAGTGTGCCAGCATGCAAAAATATATGGAGTGTCAATATGCCACTGATAAGTGGAAAACTCCCCACCATGAAACTGTGTTTCATGCACAAAATTATTGGGAGAGATAGGTCAGTGGTTTGATTCCAGGCACTGCAAAAAAGAAGAAAAAAAAAGTCAAAAGCATAAAATCATCCTCAGGCTATGTGTACAAGGCATGTATGAAACACAAATGAATTCTTTATTTAGTCTTGGGCCCCATTCTCAAGATACCTCATTACATATATGCAAATATGCTTAAATCTGGAAAAAATCCCTGAAATCTCAAACACCCTTGGTCCAAGCATTTCAGATAAGGGAAACACACCCTCTATTAATAAAAATAGGATGGATTATGGCTCACTGTTAACAAAAACAAAGTTAAGTCTGGCGTGGTGTCACACACCTTCAGCCCCAATACTCGGAAGGCAGAGGTAGGGAGATCTCTGTGAGATGGAAGTCAGCCTGGTCTACCTGGTGAATTACAGGCCAGATGGAGCTACAAGGACACCCTGTCTCAAATAAAGACCCCAAACAACAATAGCAAACAACCCCCCAAACAAACAACAAAACAAACCAACAAAGTTAACTCTTCTATTCTCCATGAGATCGAACCCATGGTCTCATGCATGCTCGGTAAGTACTCTTGGAGCTGGTAAAATTTTAAGACACTAAAGAGATAACTGGGGGCTACTCTCAGTACCTACATGGTGGTTCACAACTGTCAGAAACTCCAGCTCCAACACACAAGGTGTATGTACATACATGCAGGCAGGCAAAACACATACTTAAAAAAGAAAAAAGATGTCATATGTAAAGAGCAGGAAAGCAAAGTAACCCACTTTAAAAGGTAGGTGGTGGTGGGGAAGCCCAAAGAAGAAAAGGCAAAAGGGGCCTATATTAGAGTTATCTTAAAGGAAGTCAAAGGCAGACTCTGCCAAGAGGAAGAGAAAGGGAGTGCACATGGTCCTTCTCTTGAGTTGTATACCTGGAAATAAGACTTATGTGTTGAACCTTAGCACTGGGAAGTGGAGTACTCTCATAGAGAACAACTGAGAGCTGAAGAAGCCTAATAACCTGCCCATGGTCCTGATACTTCTCAGATTAGAGTGCAGAGCTTGCATCAAGACTCCATTATCTGGGACTGGTGTGATGGATCGGCAGGTAAAAGTACTCTCTGTGGCAACCCTGAGACCTGCCTGGCTTGATTCCTAAAATCCATGTAAAGAGGTAAGAGGTTAAATGACTCCATAATGTTGTACTGACTTCCTCAAGAACATGCACACCATGACACATGTGAGTAAACACACACACACCAAAAATAAGTTAACGAGCAAAAAACCCTCAACCAAAATAAAACAGAAAAACTATAGATCCAATATTCTCTTTCTCAACAGAATTTCTACTTGGGCATCTTCAACAACAGGACTGCTTAAAAAATTTAGTAATTCATTAATATACTTGAGAAAGTATGTCGGAGGATATTGACTTGTTTGGCAAAAACTTCTTTAAGGGTCTCCTTTAAGCAAACAGTTTTTTCTGAGCTCAGATTATGAGCTTAATGGTCTTGCCTCTCGATATGGTCAATCTAAAAGACTTGTTATCTGAGTCATGATAGACATGTCAGTGGCTCTTTTGTGATAACTGTACTTCCTTTGCATCCAACTAATTCAATGGGAAAAAAAGCTGACATTTACTAATACTCTTAACTAAGTCCTTGATACTGGTTGATACTGCAGCCTAAGTTACTGGTATGTTCTTTAATAATCTTCTCCCTTTTGAATGGTACTTGTCTCAGACCCAAGAACATAAGTATGAAGGATGAAAGCTAGACGGAGTGCTATCATTGATTATCTTGCTGTTTTGAAGATGGAAAACTAAGAGGCTTCGAAATTTTAACATTTTTTATTTTGCGTGTATGTGTGTGAATGTACGCATGTCACTGTGTACATCAGAGGACAACTTATGTAAATTGGCTCTCTCCTTCTACCCTATAGGTTCTGGGAATCAAATTCAGATCATCAGGCTTGGTGGAGGGTGTCCTTATCCACTAAGTCATCTCCCTTGCGCCTCAAAGCTTATAGAAGATGAACTGTAATATAAAACCTGAATTTTTTTCTGACAAAGCCTCCAGCTATTTGGTGGCTCTACTGGTCTATTGGGTGCTTTGGAAACAAAGCAAATGACACTAGCAATGGTAACATCCTCATGTCTTCTGATTTGGGCACAGGTCAAAAGAGCAAGCGTGTATGAAAAACATGAGGAAAGTAACAATCACGTGACAATTTGGACAGCTAAAAGTCAAGAACTAAAACTAACCAAAATTCCAAATGTGGGATATGGAAATTCAAAGAAGCAACTGTTTTTCGTGTTTTTTTTTTTTTTTTTTGTGGTATTGGGGTTTGCTGAACCCAGAGTTTCTAGCATACTAGTCAAGCATTGTACCACTGAGCCACAATCCCATAAAAGAAATCTTAGAAGAAATTATAAAGAACTGAATGATAATGAAAATGTTATACATCAAAACTTGTGGGTTTTGAACATTAAAAAAAAAAAATGTGTATGTATGAGTGTACTGCTGGCATGCGTGTAAGTGCACCTGTGTTGTGCAATGCCCATGGAAGCCAGCAGTGGGCACCAGATCCCCTGAAACTGGAGTTATGGACAGTTGTTAGCTGCTATGTAGGTGCTGGGATTTGAACCTAGGTTCTCTGCAAGAGCAGCCAGTGCTCTTACCAGTTAAGCCATCTCTTCAGTCCCTTGAAAATCTTTTTTATGACAATGAAGAGGCAAAGACACCTAACACTATTTATACACATAAAATAAAATGGTAAAGTCTATTTTTATAAACTAAAAATGTTCAAACAATAACTTGTGGAAAATTATGCCTAGAGGTACCTACAGTTCTATAGGATTACACTAAGAGAAAGAACAGGACTGAATCAAGTAACACAAAATCAAAGATAAGAGTAGAAAATAAAACAGAAAACAGATAAAATAAAGCAAAAATTGTTTTCTTTATGTATCTTTTTGTTAAGACAAATGATTTGGCAGAGCTACTCTAGAAATACAGTGAAATCACTAATAATCAGCGTAACAAATTAAAATGGGACAAAATTCAACATATAGCAGTGATTCAAAGGCAACGGGAAAACTATCTCTTTATGCTAATCCATCTGAAACATACATGAAAAATCCTAAGCACTGTTTAAGAATATGAAAATGAGACTTATGACTCAGTTCTTTAGTTTCAAATCCCAAGAACCCAAGAGACTAAGCTAGATGGTAACTAGTGGACAGTTTGTAGACAAGAACCATCTGGTAGTGCTACCTACTCCACTAGGCTTTCCCAGGGACACCTCTGACCAGAAGCTGATCAGCTGCTAGGTATACGACTCACCTTTGCCTCTTGCTCATTGAAACTGTTGGCACTGAACATCTGGGCCACGGCCTCAAATGCTGCTGTGAGGGGAAGCATGAACTGCTCGTACTGGTCTTCATCCTCTCCTGCAAGGGAAACAATCGTGGATGTGACTGTGATGCCACCAAGTTCAAGCTGTGTATACCTGAGAAATAAGATGTGTTGAAAGATGAGGGGGTCCCAGGGTAACTCAATGGTCCCTTTGTTACCCCACCAGGTACCAGTATCAATTTGAAAATAAACTTCATATCCAGAAGCAGAAAATTTTAAACTAGAAAATGCCTAGTGTGGGGAAGCCCTAACTTTCTGAGGCTGAGAGTTATCAGATTCCCATGTATAAAGAACTACGTGCTGTTTATTTTGCCTTTGGTAAGAACCTGTTAGGCGAGAGAGGACCAAGGCTGTTGTGTGACAACTAGGTGAGACTCAAATTTGACAAGTGCTTCTGGAGGCTTTATTTACATATACATTTGTTAATGATTTCACATAAACCTAGAAAATTTCCTGTCATTTTAGCAGGATTAAATAAAAAAAAAAATCACTCAAAATGACAATGATAGATATCACTGAGCTTCAATTATTAGTTGAACCTAAACTGCCACTCTTATCAACCAGGGTACTACAGTGACTCAGTCTTTCTGGTCCATTATGTACTAGAAACACACATGAAATTTTTGACTGTCTCAGGTAGGTTTCTTTATCACTGTGGGGTGGAGATGGTTCTAGTCAAAGGGATATACTTAAGAAATCTTAGTAATTCTCTTATTTTACAGATGTGATATATGGAGAACTTTATATTAAAAAAAATTATTTTAGACAAGGGTCTCTCTATATTGTCCCAGTCAAACTCAGTCTTCCTGCCTTAGCTTCCTAAGTAGCTGGAATAGGTATGTGTCACCATAACCAGCTAGAAGAGAATTTTAAAGTCACTGCATAATAAGATGAAAACTTTGATTGAATTTCTATTCCAGTTATAGGGAGTATGTGTTCTTGAAGACAGAGTGTTACTTAAGAGTGTTACATGGTTGAAACAGAGAAGCCTTCCCCCATATCTAAGTACTTTGTTCTTAAATAAAAATTTGAAACAGTGCCAGATTACTTCATGAGCCTCTAGGATTTATTGCAGTACCTAAATCCACCATGAGGAGACGCCCAAGTGCTGTGTAGAAGGTAGTCCGACACCGCATGTCTGTCAGGTTGGACTGATTGTTAATACCCAAAAATGAAAAGTGCTCGCTCTATTGAAAAAAAGAAAACAAGTTAAAAAGGTAAAAACATGGGTTAGAGGTAGAATGCAAGCCAGTAATTTCAGAATTACTGAGCCCTTTCAAACTAATGGCTCCATGGTCATTCCTTATGGATCTGAGGGTGTTTTTATTTTTTGAATTATCATGGTTGGTACCTACTACTAATTTATCCTAAGTATGTGCATCGTAGGTGGCTTTAATGTAGCTTGGGACATCCTGATCCCAAAAAGCAGCTCTGATAAGGTAAGTGTAATCTGGCAGCTTGATAGAGTCAGGACCAGTCAGTCTTTGCTGTAGCAGCATCCAGGACCTCTAAAGCATCTCCTTTACTGTGTTGAGGAAGTGTATGTGGGTGGCTAGAAGGGACAGGGAAGGGCAACATGACTCACCGTGTGATTGTTTAGCATGAACTGTACCGCACTAAGCTTTACTAGCTTCCTTACGCTGCTGTACGTAAGGACAAAGCAAGACGGTCAAGGAAAGTGTAGCACAAATGAAGACTCTTTAAGGCAGAATGTCTAGAATTAAGCACACTTTACCTAGATACCTTATTTTCTTTTTTTTTTTTTGGGGGGGGGGCAGCCTTTTTGAGTCAGGGCCTCCTTGTATCCCCAGTGGGCATGGAACTTGCTAGGTAGCATCACACTGGCCTCGAACTCAAATATTTGCCTGCGTCTGCTTCCCAAGTGCTGGGATTAAAGGTGTGTACCAAAATGCCTGGCTCATACCTTATTTTTCTAATCCACAAGAGCCTAACACTGCCAAATAGGAAAAAGTGTTCTTTCTTAGCATTTAGCTGATCAGTAAGAGACTACCATACTAAACTCCCACTTGAAAGAAAATAACCACCTCCTAGCAGTTCTCTTAAGATTACTGACTATACTAGAGCAACGTCTCACGGCATGGGTTCCAAGAGGGACTTTATGTCCTAAAGTACCGCTCGAGGAGCCCACTGTGTATTGTGAGTAAATCCCTCCTATTCAGAAAGGTAATAGCTAGGAGCAAGCTTTTGGAGAACTGAGAAAAAGTCACCTAGGAAATCTGACAGTGTTTCCTGGTCTTGCTGAGTCCTGACTACGAAAAGCTGTCTTAAAGCTATTCAAAGTTTATAGCAGACAATGTCTAAATCAAGGAGTTGGCAAGTCACTACTACTGTGAAAAAGCCTGGTGGTCAGGATGTTTTCATCCATCAATTGAAAGGCTGTTTCCACTAGGATGCCAAGACCTTGGCCACAGGCAGTGACCCCTAGGTATTTATGTATCGTAGGACCAGCCAGGGATAAATTTGTAGCCAGCTATTACCAGTGTGGTGCTTCATTTCTAGGGACTTGGAGTTATTCTAGATTCTGTACAGGTACTACCTTTGGTTCCTAGGAAAATGGAAGATACTTGAGTACATGCCACAACTAAATTAAAGTCATGATCTAGGACTGGCACACCAGTTTCCGCTCTGGTCAGACTCTAGTTTTAAAAGGATATCCAATGGAGAGGTCATTGAGAAGCTGTAGTGTCTTGGAGGTGATTGGTTCACAACGACCCCAGTACTTCAAGTTGGTGATGCTGGAGGACAAAAAGAAAAGAAAAGCAAGAGAAACTTTTGATTTGCCTGGTTTCCTTGAGGGCTAGAAGAAGAAATTCACCCATCAAAAGTCACCACACATCTGCATCACCAATTCACAGACATCACGACCACAGAAAAAAAAAAAAGGGTATAAAATCTCTGTACTTACATTTGGTTGACTAGAAAAATTATCCTTCAGATAATCTTCACTACTTGGTTCCAAAGCTACACTGGCCCATACCCAGGCCCTTGGAATTCTGGGGCACTCCAGGGCTGATTTCTGCAGCAAGGGTAAGAGATTTCTGCGGCAGTGATAACATGCAGACGTATGTAATTCTGCACCTGCACCATCCACTGTCAGCTGCAGAACTCTAGTAGCCCTTGCTTCTGGATTCTTTGGCTGGCAGAGTCCTTTAGACCCCCTTTGCTTTTTCCATATTAACCAGCTCATGGATATCAGTATTTAGGGCTTGGGATAGTTGCAAGGAAGCAAAATGTCACTTTGCACACAGCCCTGGGTTATTATCATTTGGCTCTAGTGTGTGCTTTGACAAATTGAGCTCCTAAAAAGGGGAAAATGTAACCAAAGGGACATAACTTAAAAAACAACAAAAACAAAAACAGAAAAAGGGCCAATTAGGAGCTCCAACTTTGAAGACATTCATTTGAGCAACAGCAGATTTTGGAGACTCAAGACTCCTGGAGGGTATGATGCTTCCTGAGAGAAGCAAGCCCATATGAACCAGAGTCTCTCTTCTAGGGGACAGGCATTACTAATGGAAATCAGCACCAGAAAGCAAATGCCTACTCTGGGCATCCCAGACATCTCAGTGATGGACTGAGTGAAAGGCCAAGCACATTCACCGGGGAGGGAGCTCTGTTTTACTAATGTCATAATAGGGTTTCACCCGTGATTCCAGAGGCTAAAGAGGAAATTCGGCAAAATTCTGTACAAGCCTGGAATGCTCTGGGGCCGGGCCATATCTCTAAGCACAGCTTGTCACACACTCAAATGCACAATTTTCTGACGCAAACGATCAATGGTGGAATACCAAGGTGGTGGCAGCACAATGCCAAGATCACAGTTTACAGTTGCAACAGGACTTCAAGGGCCTCTTGCTGATGGCAAACCAAAACACTTACATTTTGCCTATGAAGACACTGAGGACCATGGTCTCATCATTTAATCCCAGAACTTCTGAGAGTCGGCGGTACAGCTGGTAAAGAGAATAGAAAGTAATTAGATGATATTAGAACAATTATATTTCCCGGCTGTTTAAAATGTGTCCACTCTCAGGGGTGGGGTGGGGTTGGAGTAAAGATACAGTAAACAATGGACAGTCCTGGGAAGCTTTAGGCCAGCTTCAGTGTTAGAACCCTGGATTGAGGCTGTGTTTTTATTGGTCCCCTTCAATCCTGACATTCCCCAAACACTGCCACAACTGCAGGCTGTTTTGAACACTAAGTCATGCACAGACACTAAGAACTGCCAATACGGGGAAATACAACAGATGTTTTGACTGGCCATTTGCTAAGCATATGTAGCACTAGAGAAAAGGACCCAATTCTTTGATGACTCAGAATCTTACATATGAAGAAAACATTTACATTATCCGAATACTAAAAATATGGAGGGTGTATCTTAACTGTTATCAACTGTTTCCCCTCCATCAGCAATTCCACACCAGAGAATGAGAAATAAATGGAGCCAACTGTGAGTCTGTTACCTTTGAGGATTTCTGCACCTGGTCCCCAATGTAGATCTTACGAAACTGCTCAAAAAAACTCAGCATGGCCAATTCAAGCTTCTCGTTCCCTGCCTGAGCCAAGCGGGAATCTGTTAGGTTCATCAGCTGGAGCACCCTAAAGGAAGAAGAGCAATGACACTCTCAACAGCAGGATATCCTGGGTTCGCTAGACACTCCAAGCCACCTCAAAATGGTCCAACATGCCTCCTCTCTATCTCCTCACTCTGAGAATGGCTTTCTCTGAGGCTGCAAATAGCACTGAGGGAACAAAATCTTCACTTTTTATAAACAGTGGCCAACTGTTTAAAGGTAACTGTCTTTTCTGGAACTTCTATGAGATCTTGGGTGGAGCAATTTTCTGCATTCCAGCTCACCTATGCAAATGAGGGAGACTAGACTAGAGCAGAGATTCTCTATCTTTATTTTTCTCACAGAGCCATAAGAGAAAGGGAAACAAATGGTGAGTAATGTTATTGGCCGGGAACACTTCTAGGGACAAACTGCAGAAGCACTATCTGTGACTTCAACCTTTTCTCTAGGCCTCTCTTCTAAAAAAGGATGTGGTGAATGCTGAGTAAGAATGACTATTTTATTTTTTTGAGACAGGGTTTCCCTGTAGCCTCAGCTGGGCTGGAACTCACTAGGCAGACCAGGCTGGGCTTGAACTCACAGAGATCTGCCTGCCTCCAAACTACTGGGACTAAAGGCATGTGCCACCACGTCTAAGAATGATATTCTTACAAGTGACTCATTGATGTTTTGACAGCATGAGAATAGGTAGTAACTATCTGTGATGTGCATCTAGAGACTCAATCATTGTGCCGCAACACTCGAAAAATGAGAAGCAGTCTACATGACACTGCCTAAACTACACTTATGACACACACAGCAGCACACGAGGCTGCAGAGTCAGGAAGGTATTTCTGTTCACGTCTTCAAATGTGCTGGTGGGACAACATCATGGGGATCTGTCAGGATTAAGGCACCCAAGGGCAAAAGAACACCTAATAACACAAAATGGGAGTAGAAGGACACCAGAGGTATTTCTTAGGAGACTAAGAATTATAGCTGGAGATGTCTAAGAACTGATAAAATATAAGACACTGGGCTTAATGTGTGCTCTCCCTAGGGAAGAATCTGGAAGTTCAGAACCCTTAGGGTGATGGGGTTCTAAAACTATTTTGATAACAGCACTCTAACATTCTGGCCCCTTCTACTTATACTGCCACAGGAATGTAGAGGAGGGTTCCCAAAGTGGTAGGATGCGTGACATCAGCACAGATTGATGCAGATGTGAAAATACAGCTGTTTCCTACATGTCAGACATGAATGGGATTTATAAAATTTTAAGACAACATTGATCAGAATTAAAAAAATTTTTTTAAGAATCATTTTTATTTTCTGTGTATGAGTATATTGCCTGCATGTGTGTAAGTGCACCTGTGTTCTGCAGTGCCCACAAAGGCAGCATTGGATCACCTGGACACAAACACAATAACTGGAATCCTGGAGATGGACAAGAACCATGAGAGGCTGCAGGAGCTCTCTTAATTCAACTTTTGATGACACCAAGGAACCAGTTTGCTTTTATAACTGTGTTAGCACTGCAAAGTAGCCTATGTCCCTAAACTATTCTATATATACCATTTCCTTGTTGATTACTGCTAAAATGTCTTTTAATTAAGTCATAGACCAAGTTCTTAGTGCACTTGTGAAAGACTCAGAATTGGCTTAAGGTAGTAGGCCTTTGTCTTTATGGGCATTCAGCTGCCCAGTAACATTCTACAAAGGGGAAAGCATTAACAGGGTCCCATCAGTTGCTAAGGAGTGGTCAGAGTAGAATGGAAGGATTCCGGAGGGCATACTTACCGACAGACAAGCTCACCATCCATAGCGTCTTGCTCATCAGTGCTGGCGAAAGAAACCCGGCCACCAATCACAGCGCCAATGATATAAACCAACCATGTCAGTCGTCCTAGAAGAGGAAGAAGACTCATCAATATCCCTCTAGCAATAATTTTGTGAAGACATTCCTATTACAAGAATCCTTCATCTTAACAATACCCTAGTAAAGCTACAAAAATGTGGCTTTTCTCACGGGGGCTGGCTATGGTTCTACTCTGATAGGGATGATACCAAGGGGAAACTGATCAGATAATCAGTGTTCTTATATCAGACAACCTCATTATTTTCAAGTGTAGTACTTTCATAAAATAGCCCATTGAAGATATGATTTCAGTTATTCTTCCTAGTTCCTTACTGCACTTACTCTGTATTTATTTTGTGTACATGGAGGTAACAGAGAATGATGAAATCTATATGCAGGCAGTAAGGAATGAAAGGTACTGAAGTTTCTCCACAGGATGAGAACTCCCTGCACACTGCACTCACCTTCCTGCACTGCGATGTCCATTGGGCTGGCGCTGGCACTCTGCAGCAGCTCCTGGTAGGACTGGGCTGACTGGTCAAACAGCTGCACAAGGAGCGCACATGTCTTCTCGTACTCACATCGCCCAATGGTGGACAGCTGGTCCAACTGCTGCTGGACCAGCCCGGTATCCTCCAGGGGATCTTCCAGGCCATCCCTACCCACAGGAAAGAAGGCAGTCCTCTTAAAAAATATGTATGTTTTCTCCTCAGCTTAGCTACTGTTTTCAACCATAGAGGCCCACATCCCAACATTAATTTTTCTTCAAGGAAAGATATCTTATTTAAAAAAAAAAAGGCCTCCAGACAATTAAACATATTTGCCTCTGAGCAAATTAATGAAAAATATACATAAGAAAAAACATAAACATTTATTATAGGTTTCTGACCCAGTTAATAGTCAAGGTAGACAGGAACTCTGTTAACATAGCACAATCTATGATCAGCTTGCTAGAATTACAACTTCTAACAAGCTATGAAATTAGTTGATAATCCGATCTTGTAATCTCATATATGTACTCATTGTTTAGAAATTTCATTAAGTAGTGTACTTACACATCAGAGTTCTTATCACCTGTATCCTATACAGTGATCCACATTAAAAGAAAGTCAGTGGCAAGAACCCAAATGCCATACCATGCGCTTTGTATTCAAAGGCACTGCTAAAGATGGTGAAAAATGGACACAAGACGTTAAAAAGAAAGACTCTTCTTTCAAACTTTTTCTCTCTATCTACTCTGGCAATAAGGAGGGGTAGCCAAAAACAATATTAGCTCCAATGGACTTAAGTTTCTCATGGTCAGTTTGGGCTCTATTGTCTTTCTTTCTCTTTTTGAGACAGGGTCTTTCTGTGGCCACAGCTGGCCTGGATCACACAGAGATCCACCTGCCTCTGCCTTCCTGGTGCTGGGATTAAAGGCCTACAGCACCATGCTTACCCGGTGTCTGATTTCTAGTAAGGCTACAGGAAAGGGAATGCTCAAGGCAGTCCAAGTTTCCTCACCTCAGTATGATGTGCACAGATTCCAAACGGGATGTGATGTAGGCTTTGGTGACCTCAGGAGTGTATGTTTCCAACATATGGGGCTCTGTGGCTTTGACATATGGCACAGAAGCTGCCAGCCGCTGCCACAGGCTCAGGAGATAGTGCACACTATTTGGGGCAAATTCCCAGTGCTAAGGATAAACAAAACAAGAGGCACATTTTTCATTTCTGTACACAAAAGTCTTAGGGCACTTAACATAAAGATTAACAATTTTTTAGAAAAAAGGAGGTTTTCAGGTGCTTGAATCTGTATACAGCAACTAGTTTAATATAGCTCTTACTATTTTAGAGATTACGAGTTTAATGAGAAAGTGACTCTGTGTTGACTGTATAAACCCCAACTGGAAGTGGTTCTGAGACATCAGCATGCAGAATTGCTGGGTGAACTTGTTAAAATAAAATATGCCAAAGTCCCATTCTGGACCTAGTGAATCAGAAACTGTGGGGATGAGACCTAAGACCTGTGTTTTCCTTCAAGCTCTCAGACAATTCTGATGTAAGTGGTATGGTAGAAGACTCAATGCTGTCCATGACATGACTGAGAAAGAGAGGGCACTATCTTTTCATTCTTTTATCTAGCTCCCTCTTCCTTAATGTTTTTCAGAGAGACAATGAAGGAATTTTCTCTTTTTTAGTACTGGAGATTAAACTCAGGGCCTTGTGTACACCAGCCAAGCTCTCTACTACTTGGCTATACTTATAGCCCTTCCCTGTCCTAAGCTAAATATTATTCTTAAAATTTACATGTGTTTCTCTAGGCACACTCATTAAACCTTTTTTTCTCTGTGGTGCGGTGCTGGGATCATATCTAGAGGCTCACAGATATTACACAAGTATATACTTTTAAATTTAAATAAATGAGCTGTAATACCAACTACTTTGCAAGATATCTTATACTTAGTCACCTTTGACAAAGGTATGTTTGTATGGGGGTAGGGGTAAGGTTCTTTCTTTTCTTCCCGTGATGCTAGGGACTGAACCAGTACCTCACACATATTAGACAAGTTCTATACTACTAAGAAATGCTCCAAGCCCAAAGTATTTTTATAAGCTTAAAACCAATAAGCAAGAGAAGAGATCCCAATGTTTAAATACACACAATAGTCAAAGACAAACCTGTAGACTGGTCACTGTGAAGTTGGCTATCAACCGGATGACCTCAGGGTAGTTTTCCACTTTTACCAATTCTCCCAGCTGGTAGTTACTCTTTAACCGAGCCAGTAGTCTGCAAAACTCATGGTAATTGTTTGGGTCTGATAAACTCTGGCAACAGCATAGAAGGAAAATAAATGGAAAATGTGATCACCACTCTTCAAGAACGACATGTTTTGGGATGGCCAAAGGGAAGGGAAGAATCTACTTTGCAACTTCTGGGCTGCAGATCATGATTTAGCACTCTACATCTGTACAATGATTAGAAACAAGTAAAAAGTCACTTAAAATATTTGGTCACATTATCTCATTAGCTCAAAATAATTACAAGGAGATAGGATTCTTAGCCTCAAGTAGTAGAATTTGAAAGCAGCCCAGAAGGATCACACTATTAGCCTAAGGTTATAAAGGTGATTAATGGCAGAAATGGAGAACATCTAACATGTGATTGCCTTTTTTGCCTCTTACAGAGCAGGGGAAATCTAATATATTTCATTTTCATAGCTGTCAAACTGAGAGCAACACTAGTTATAAATGCAAAGCTACACAAATGTTTCATGTTAGATCACAATTTATTCATATTAGGATGTTTATTACATGTTTTAGCATATTAATTATATCCAGTACTATACATTAAAAAAGATTAATTGGCTTATTTTTTATTCAAGGATGGAGCAATACTTTATTACACAGAACAGAATTTGAGGAGAGGATTTTATTGGTTGGCTGGTTGGTTGATTTGAGATGGGGTCACATTCTGATGGCCTTAGAACCCACTATATAGCCCCAGCTGGCCTCAAAATCATGGTACTCTCTTGTCAGAACTCCCTAAGTGCTAGGCCTATAAACATGAGGCACCACACCCAGTTTATGATGGACTGAGCAGAGGAGGTTAGTTTCATAAATAGGAAAAGAGACTGGAGAGATGGCTCAGTGGTTAAGAACACTTGCTGTTCTTCCAGAGGACCTGGGTTCAATTCCCAGCACCCATATGGCAACTAACAACCATCCATAACTTCAGATCCAGGGAATCTGACACTCTCTTCTGGCCTCTGTGGGCACTGCACACATGGATGCTCTTACATACATGCAGGCAAACACACATACACATTAAAAAAAATTAAAGGAATAAATAGGGAAGGACAGACGAAAGGAGAAACAAAAGAGCAAAAAGCAGACTGGTCATTTCAAAGTGACCTTCCTTGTAGGGTAGGGAAGACAGAATAACTGACTGGTTAATATCATGCTGGCTTTCTAGGTTAATGATCCTACAGCTTGAAACTGGCTCATTTGGGACATCAGATACCTGAGGCTACACAGGTCACAGGACATAGGAGATAATCTAATACTACTTTTCTGCTAACTAGTTATCATACCAAACTGACTCCTAATGACTTATTGTTACACCCATAAATTAATGCATCTCTCAACTCTCACCAAAAGAAGTTTCTTTATATAGCAGGTGGTGATTAACATAGAAATCCACAACTGGCCAATGTATAGAGAACAAGAAGTTGTAGACTGCTTATCCATGAATAGAACATCTATATCAAACTTCTGCCTCCCAGGGATCAGAGATCATTGCAGAAGAGGGGGTAGAAAGATAAGGTAGTAAGAGTCAGAGGTGGTGGATGACCACAAGGAAACTCAATTTTCCAGGCAACTGGTCAGTACTCATATGAGTTCACAGCAATGGTAGTGACAGCATGCACAAGTGTCATGCAAGCTCAAATCAGACAAAATTGACATGAGGAAGTGGTATAAGGAAACTGTGGCAGTTGATGGTTGCTGGGAGGGGCAGAGACAGTCTCTCTCAAGGATGGAACTCTTGGTAGGTTAACCAGGCTCCAGTGAATGCACCCATACTCAAGAACACTTGGGGATACTAATTAGACTCTATTGGCCTTATTAAATATATTAAGAGTGCATTAAATTGGAGGGGGCAATAAGGAGAGGTCTGGGTAGGGGATCTAAACACCATCAAATTATATAATATGAAAATCGCAAAAATTTAATTAAAAAAGTTAAAGAAGGGTAAGAAAGCTAATAAAAAATGTGAAATTTATTACAGTCTGTTAGCTTAATTAACACAAAGCACCACTGTCAGGTACCTACTCCTGATCACCGACTGTCCTGTTCTGTAAAAGGCTAACATCAGGATATCAAGTGTTAAATAAAATTTACTATAGGCCATCATTTTTAGCTAAACTTCTATATAAAAAAATTTAAATATATCACTTTATTTACATTTCCCTTCTATCTATAAGTGCCAAGGGCAGAAACTTTGCTTTATTCACTATTATAATCCTGGAATACAGTAATTGCTTGATAAGAGTTTACTGAGAATACAGGCTTTTTAAAAGAGAAAGACAAAGTCAAGTATATTTAAAAACAAATGGATTTTAGGAATATATTTTTTTTCTAACACAGAGAACAGTTTGAAAACGATTAGATGTTAGGATGAATTTTGGGGACTTGAAAAAAGAAAAAAAGGACATCAAATTATGAAATGAATATTTGAAAAAGTAGCATTTCCCTTCTAACCAAAAGATTGTCTTATGAACTTAGGTTTACCATGTCAATTTTAAACACACTGAGAAATAAAAAACCAATCTTTAGATTCTAAATTTCTTGAGCTGAGGGGAGAAATGACAAATTCCATCTTCACTGGTCTATGTCAAGGCACTCCCTGTCCCCTGCATTTCTGAAGCTGAGGTCCCAAGCTCCTCTGAAACAAACACTACACAAAATGATCTCTACAGACCTTCAGAAGAATAAAACTAACCCATTTCCTGGGATCTGTGGAAAGTGTGGCCCTTGATGGATTTCCTTCAGAGTTCTATTCATACACTGATTCAATACATATATAAATTCTCAGAATTCTTACCTGTGGATTTTCCAGTATTCGTTTAACACCATCAACAAGATGAGAGAGAAACTTGGCCCTCTCAGCATTGTTAAATAGGGACCTTCGGACTGAGGCAATCTGTACTAAGCAGGATAAGACCTGCAGGTAGAGAACACAGACACTTAGCATAATGCACAGCTGTCTTCAGCAGTCCTCCTCTAACATTCACTATGCTATATGACACAGTTTTGCAGAAGAAAGAACATCTCATCTAAGTTCATCACAGCAGCTATCTGTGGTTACATTCAGCTGGAAAAAGTTCCTGTAGATATTTTCTGACTACCCCAATCAGTTCTTTAATTCTTGCTCATATATATTTAAGTCTTAAAAATATCAGGCAATTTAGTTTCATGTTTTAATAAAATCAGGCTTTGCTTATAGAGTTATGATAAAAAATAATCAGGTCAAATCTATGCCCTGAAAAAAGAACACTGAAACAGCTTCCACTTTCTCCACTGTGCTAGATATTTATGTTGTCTGTCCTTCCAATCTCATTTCTGTTCTTTTCTATCTGCTCTGTTTCCTGAAGGCTGATTTCCGTCATCAAGAGCCCAGCTCAGTTGTTCCTGGCTTTGGGGTGGTCTCAGCCATGAGGAAGCAGGAGGGTAGAGGGCAGGTAGAAGGCAAGAGATCCTACCCTCTGGCTGAACTATAGACTGGCAGTTTTTCTACTGCTGTATAGCTGTCCCTGAGGTCACAGGTAGAGCTTTTTCAGGGTTCCTTCTCTTGCTGCTAGAGGTCCTCCATTCCTGTCAGCCCCTAGGGGTGTGCCTTGTTGGATTATATCAATTTTATGAATATACTGAAAATAGTCTGTTTTCACTGACTATTGACTGCTACTTTTTCCTGAAGTGACTTAATGATACATGCTACACTGAAATCATGTTTGTGCTCAAGAGAAGATCTGAGTTCATTAGGAAATGTACAAAGACCTGAAAAGTAGTCTACTGTAGAAACATCACGCAGAATTTCCATTACTTTATTGTATTGCATATTTCAGACACAACAATATTTTAGTCCAACAATCTAAATACTAGTCCACCAAGGTTTTAGAAACTGAATGATTTTGAGATCTGAGGTAAGTTATTGTTTTAAAAGACAAATATACCATTCCTGACAGCTTTCAAATGCTTTTCAGGGTAAGCATTCAAGTAAGCCTTTTATAGTTCACTATGTAACTTCAGCCTAAGGGATTTTTTTGTGTGTACCTGCTTCCCCCAAGCCCCACCCAAAAACTCGTTATATAGTAGAGGATAACCTTAAATTCCACATACTAAGGCTTCCAACTTCCAAGTGCTGGGATTACAGGTGTAATTACAGGAATTTAAAAAATGTTTTCAGGACTGTCCCGATGGTTTAAGGAGACAAATATCACATGAATCTTCACACTCCAGCCTGTGGCAATTGTGGGGTCATAAACATAAGATGGGACAAAAGGAGCTTGACAATTAGCTAGAACCTGTCAGCAGACAGGAAGAATTTTAAAAATAATTAAGACCTCACTGTTTGCTAGAATCTTTAGGATATAAACTTAATCCCTCTTGATGAGGTAACTAACCCCAATATGCCTAGGCTTTACTTCTGTGATTTTATAATCAAACCAGACACAAGGCTTATTCACCACTGCTACCTTCTAGAAATAGGTTCACTTTAGAAACCAAGATTCTGACTTACCAGAGGTGAGAATGAAGGAGGGATGGAATGATACAGGTCAAAAAACAGCTGCAGAGTTGAAGAATCTAAGAATGCTAGTGGGAAAAAGACAAAGAACTTTATTGTGGGCAAAGGGCTCCGGGCATCTTCCTGCACTGGAGCAGAGCCATCTTCTGCTTATTCATCAGAAAGTGTCTCCTTAGACAATGATAAACCAGGAGAGATTTTTTTTTTGTTTTCTTTTTGAGAAAAAGTACTTATTATAGTTCTTCTATGATTTGTCTTTCATCCTTTTGATTCTCAGGGAACTTTAAATTAAGCACCTCTGTCCATAGCAGTAACTTTACACTTTTGTCCTTAGGAACAAAATCATAAACATAAGCTAAAATTATTCTGATTAATTAATTAATTTTTTAGGGCAGGGTCTCACTACAAAGCACAGGAGCTTTCTTTGTAGATGAGTCCAGTCATGAATTCATAGAAATCCACCTGTCTCTGCCTCCCAAGGGATGGGATTAAAGGTGCACGCCACCATGCCCAGCCTTTTTTTTAAAAAAACAAAACCAAAAAAACAGGGTCTTGTTATGAACTTGCTGTGTAACTCAGGCTGGCTCTGAATCTGGGATCCTCCTGTATCAGCTAGGATTATAGACATATGTTACCTGATGAGGCCTTATTTTTAAATAACAGTTTCTGGACAGTTAACAAAAGAAGGTAAAAACAGATGTGTTAATCAGTAATTTTAAGTTCTTGTGCTAGGGAATCAGTAAGATTCCTTCACCAACTCCTCCCCATGTTGTAAAATCTGACATAAAGACAAAGTTATTTCCAAAGTAAATAAAGGATTACAGCAACTCTCTGGATTATCCTGACACGGGGAAGGCAGGTTTAGGAGGTGGAAACTCTGTTACCTGATCTCCAGCTTGTAGGGATCTGTACTGTACACAGGTCATCTGAGGACTCATCAGTAGATGTGCCGATGAAATCAAAGTTCAGACAGTTATGGGTAAGTTTGAGCAGCTGCATGAGCAAGCCATGCTGACTTTCATCGTTCAAGTTCAGATTCTTTCCTGAAGCCTGGAAAAATTGCCACACAATGAGCACCGAAGCTCCAGCTTCTTCCCAAATTCACAATTAGGCTGTTAAGCCAGAAAAGGAGGCTTATTTCAGCACAGTAAAACATTTTTTTTCACTCCAGGAAGACACCATACTTCTATTTTCTTAGTTACCAAGAACACCTACTCTCTCTTAGTAACAACACATATATACTATAAAAAGATGAAGCTGGTCCTTAAGATCTCTTGTTGACACTTACTCCTTATATGTACATATGGCCACAAGGAATTCTAAGATAAATGGAATGTGGCATTTGCATGTGAGGTAATTTCTAGGCAGGGCTGAAATAAAAGTATGGACAGTTCATAGGAAGTTTTACTGCTTCCTTTCCTCTCATTAAAACCCACCATTACTCAAACTCTTTCTAACAAGAATCAAAATAAAATTACCCTGGGCATTATATATTTATCTGTAGTCTACCTGTAGAGTTACAGCCGAATACTAGTCCATAACAATTCTGGCAATAGCTTCCTATCAGCTGGGCCTCAGTGACTAGTTAATTATTTTGGATAGAAACAGGGAGGAAGACTTATTTCTTATTTTTCTCAAAAAACTATATCCCTTAGTGGGTAGCACAGCTTTGCCAGTCAGCTTGCCCAACCTAAGGAGCACTTGCAAATTTAGCATACAATAAATAAATGAGTTAAAGAGGGTATCATTAATGGTGAAAAGAGAAAGAATCCATATATTTCTCTGAAACTAAAACGGAAAAATATCAAAAAATGAGACAAACACAAAAGTGAATAAAAAAAAAAACCCAGACCTAGTCTCATTTAGCTTTCCATTGGGACAAAGTGATCAAACACTTATAAATGTGCAGGATTCTTAGGGTAATCCTTCTCAGAGACAGGGTTAACCTTAGAGAGAACCTCCCCTTCCCCCTCTCTCCCTCCTTTTGAGATACGGCTCTACTCTGCAGCCTAGGCACACAGTATCACGCCAGGCTTGCCCCAGGTGTTTTCTTGCGGCACTGGGGACTGAACCCAGGGCTTCCTATATCACCAATCCTGATGTTTTTTGATTAGTTCAATGCTATTAATAAGTGAAATTAAAACCAGCTTTCTACTTTAAAACAGGTAATTTCCTTATGTGGCACTGTCTATCCCTTCAGGTTATTAAGTCTAAATGGATGCTAAAAATTTAAAACCTATTCTTCCTTACAGATGTTGCTTGTTTATTTGATGCTTTTAACTCAGCAGGGGGCAGAAGAGTCACCTAGCTTTGATTGGTAACAATGTAGTCTAAACCTGCTTACAGAACACTTAAGAACCCAAACACCATAAAGCTAACAGGCTTTAATTCTGTATAGAAACATTTTATGTGGCTATAAAACAACAAACAGCAAATTTCTAATTTTGTGATAAACTAAATTCCTTGAAGATAGAAATAAGGGATAAATGTTCACTTACTGCTTTTGTCTGTTTCTGAGACAGGGTCTCCCTGAAGCTCCAGCTGGCCTGGAACTTGTTATGTAGACTAGGCTGGCCTGGATCCCACAGAGATCTGCCTGCTCCTGCCTCCCAAGTGCTGGGATTAAAGCTCCAATGCCACCATGCCCTACTTACAGCTTTTTATCTAGAGCTTTGAAATGGGAAAATCACAGTCCCGTCTAAGTATGGGACTTAACTTGGATAACTGCTTCTCCACCTCCACATGTGCAATATGTGAGAGGTGTAGAAATTCTCAGTTAAGAGCTGGCTTCTAATAAATTCCCACCCTCTTTTACCCTTGAAAAGGAACTGGGACTCATGACCTAACCTACAATCATACCTGTTTTAGTAAATTGCAGGAAAGTGTGAAGATATCAAATAGTGATGAATCTCGGAAAGAAGAGGCTATTTTTCTGTGTTTGGTTAAAGGATGGGTGGTGTCTGCCTGCACGGAAAAAGAATAAGCCAGCACAAGTTTTAACATTAATTCCAAAAAATATTTTTCTATGTAGATTTAAAATAAACCAGGACTACCAATAATGCAATATAAACACAAAATACATTTTTAAAGCTTAACTTACTTTTAAGTCAGATCTAGTGAGACAGTGTAGAAAACAGGAAGCTGCTAATAGCTAACAACCATCTCATATCTCTGTATGTTACAGAGGAAAAACAAAAAGGGGGAATGAGTATTTCTCCTTCATATTTCTAATTTTCCTCTGTTCTCAGGGAGACAAGACTTCACAAATTGTTGGCATACATTGCTAGCAACTGCTGTCATGTCTTATCATGGCTTAGCCACATCAGATGTAGTAGCAAGGCTCAGATTTGGTAAGTGAACCAATTGCAAAATTTCAAAACCAGTCATTAATAGCCATAACTGTGAAAAAAATGACAATGGCCTATAACCTCACTTCCTTCTCTAACTTAATTTGACATGGAAGTGAGAACTGAACTGGTCTCATTCTGCTGATCCTGTTTTCCCAGCTGCTATAAATTCATATGCCTCTATTTCTAACACACAGTGGCCATTCAACAAGTGGAATAAAACATTTCAAAGCTGTCCAGGTATGTGCAGTCTAGCTACGTATTGAATACCTAATCTTTTCAATTTAATGATCCAAGAGATCATTAAATGTGTTTTAGGCACATTGAAGAGTTAATACAGCAACTTCCTTAATGTCACTTCGAAGTTCAAATGGCCACAAAGCACACTGTCTGATATGAACGTGACAACCAATAATAATAGAAAGTAACTTAAAGGTTCAAAATATTCCAATTGTAGCTCCATGTCACTGTCACCTATGTCATGACAATAAAAGCACTGATAGATTATACATATTAATCACCATACACTACTATACTGATTGTAATACATACACATTAACTATGCCAAACATTTTCCAGTCTCTGACCCCAGGACTGAACCTAGGGTCTTCTGCAATGCTTGGCAAGCATTCTACCATTGGGCTACATCCCAACCCAAAGTTTTCATCACTAAGTTTAAACTCTGGACAGGTTTTTAAAAAATATTAATATTCATGTATTTGGAAGGGGAAACCTTTAAAGGAGAGAACATTAAGCTCACAATCTTGGTACTTAGGTTAATAGATGCTTTCCTTATTGTAAAGGCAATAATGGTTAAATAGTTGTTGAGTGTACAGAATTTGTTCTAAGACTATATAGAGCTCAAATTTATACATTATTGCTTACTAAATGTAAAATTGTAGTCAAATTATCATGTGCCTCAGTTTTCCTTATCCAGAAAACGGAATAACTACAATACCTACCTCATAAGACTGTTGAGAATAAAATCAGTTAATGTTCATTAAAGTGCTTAGAGTGGTGGACGGCCCATCACAGTCACTCAAAAGTCTCAAGGCATCAATAACTTAGATATTTACTGCTTACAATGGGGACTGCACTTAGAGAATACAACATGGACTCCAAATCTAAACAGGCAATAAGGTAAAACACCAAGAGTACCAACTTACAGTTAAAAGTTCTCAGCGTTAATAAAATGTCCGCATAATTATTAGCAAGAGCAACAGTAATGCTAATGTAATTAGTATGCTGATAACATTAATGTGAGATGTTATAACTAATATTAATATTAGCCTGTTCAAAATAATTGTGAAGTTTTAGCTGTATATAGAAGTAAACAACTGAAATGATAGTAGCCAGAGCAAAAAAGGAAAAAGAACAAGGAGAGAGAAAAAAAAGTCACTGGCATTTCCTCTGCAGTA
Organism: Eospalax fontanierii; assembly: GCA_035773235.1. Lineage (NCBI taxonomy): Eukaryota > Metazoa > Chordata > Mammalia > Rodentia > Spalacidae > Eospalax > Eospalax fontanierii. The sequence continues at coordinate 50,296,817 of CM069542.1, read as the reverse complement.
CTTGGTGACATCAATAACTATTTGAACAAATAACTGGCATGTAACAGATCATTTCATTCACTCTGAAAAGATTATCAGCAAAATCTTCAGTAGGAGCATATGCGGACTGATTTTTAAAATTTATTTATATTTTTTATTTTATTTTCCCTTAACAAATCTTTTGAGATATGGTTTCTAGCCCAGGCTGGCCTCTAAGTCCTACTGTAGCCGAGGAAGATCTTACCTTGAACCTCTGATCCTTCTGCTTCCATTTTCAGAGTGTTGAGGTTACAGGAGGTACTATGCCTGGTGTATATGGTTCAAAAAATTGAACCCAGGGCTTGTTGCATGCTAGGCAAGTACTCTACCAACTGAGCTCCATCACCAATCCTGGGGACTAATGTTTAAATGACTAATGGATAGCATATAGGAGCAGTTAACCATAACTGAATGCTGTTGGTTTCACTCTTAGGATAGCTGTTTTAGACTTATTCTCCTTCACTAGAGGAAGGCAACACTTCTTTCTTCTCTCTTCTCTACTTTTAAAGACAGAGTCTCAATATGTAGCTCAGGCAGGCCTCAAACTCATGGAGATCCTTCTGCCTCAGCCTCCTGTGTTCTATTACAAGGGTGCACTGCCATGCCCAGTACAATTTTTCATTATGATTTTGACTTAGGATCATGACTCTCATCTTTAAAAAGAATATCAATACCAATGAGGAAAGCTAGTATGGGAGGAAGAAATACAGTGGAGATCTCAGAAGGGACCAGGATAAAAGGAGCTATGTAGGTTGCACTTACAGAGGAAAACCCAATGGAACAAGTTTGTTTCAAAAGGGCATTAATCACTTACCGCAGAAGCACACAACTGCCAAAAAAGACCATCCCACACAAAGCAGAAAGCACCAAGACTAAGAAAAAATGTGTCACTTACTTCAATGAGGAAGGCTGTAGCACTTACTTGATTAATTTCATTGGTTAGTTGAGATAAGATTGTGACGCCAATGATGCAGTATTCAACACTGTCCTAGTAAGAAAAATGTACAGCAGACAGAGTTGGCATGGGCTTGATCTTGGTATGTGGAATGCACTGATTCTACTGAATTACAGATTTCTGTCAACAGTGAAACTACCTAGAGAAGGCAGCAAGGAATTAGTCTAAACCTGCTGCCTTGCAGGACATAAAAACTAACTTCCATAAAGAAAGACTGCTACATTCTACCTAATCAAATTTAGAAGTTTCCATAAGTAGCACAGCATAAACATTAAAAGATAAACCACAAAACTCATTGTTGAAGGTAAATTGGCAAACCAATAACACATTTTTCATAAAGACTGTTTATAAGAAAAAGATAAAGAACTTGAAGAAAAATGAAAAAAGGAAGTTCAAAGAAAAACAAAGCAGTAAATTAAGACATGAAAGTTTGTTCTGCCTCATTTGTAATTCAAACAATGATATTATTTTTCCCTTAGTTATGAAAATAAAAATGCTAGCTTCTAAGACTGAGAGAGAAGTGGAGATTCCTTTTTTTGGGGAGGTGGAGGGGTCTTTCTGAGACAGGGCTGGCCCTGTAGCCCCAGCTGGCCTGGAACTTACTACATAGGCCAGTCTGGTCTCAATCACAGAGATCCACCTGCCTCTGCCTCCCCAGTGCTGGGACTAAAGGTGTGCACCACCATGCCTGGCTTTTTTTTTTTTTTTTTGGTCACAAACTCAACTTTTTAAAGACTTATTTGGAAATTTCTCTGAAAGTTAAAAATATTCCTACCCACCTGACCGAACTCCAAGGTTATGAGTTTACCCAATGAACACACTTACTCAGCGTGTGTCCAGATATGTGTATCGGGATACCCACTGAATACTTAACAGCCTCAAATTGAAACAAATGAAATGTTCACCTACAGAACACTAGTTAATTAAATTATAGCATTTTAGCTTGGCATAGTGTGCAGGCATTTTTCAAAATGGGCAGAGTTTATTTATGCTGATATACAAACATGGTCAAGACACAAGAGTAAAAAGAGAATTTGCTGGATAACACCATTTTATGTAATTTTATAAAAGTAGGTAAGCATCAAATCTGTTTCTGTTGCCTTTCCCATTCCATTTACACCAAATATATATATATTTTTTTATGTGATGCACACACATTGTACCTGTAAAAACCTTGTGACGTCTGTGATTGCATTTCTGAAGACATAGTCATCCTTCTGACAGTCAAACCAGCCCAGCTTTGTAATTCTGGCATACAACTGAATAAGTGCCTGTGTCACGAAAGCAGCCAGTTTTGGCCGGGTGGCAAGGTAATTGAGCACATAGTTCCCTGAAACAAAAACAGCAAATGGTGAGAAAGTCTGCCATAGAGGGGTAGTTGAAAAAGTATATTAAATGGCCAAGAGATGGTAAGTTCAGGCTTAATTCTCTTAATGTATTTTCATGGTACTGGGGACTGAACTCAGGGCTTCATTCATGCTTTGGCACCACTGAGCCAAATCTGTCCTCCAGATTAAGATTACCATAGGCTTTTGAATTTAGAATTCTTTACTATCATAATGAAAAACTAAAGTACAGCAGCCTTAAATATACCCTACATAGCTAAATAGTGTGGACCATATAGAACTAAATGTCTTCCCACATGTTAGTGACAATAAAAGGTAAATGAGGCTGGGTATGTAGTACATGCCTAAATCCTCCCATGTGGGAGGCTGGAGTAGGATGGTGAGTTTGAGGTCAGCCTGAGCTACAAATTAAGAGCCTATCACAAAAATAAACAAAAGAAACCTGTTAGCAGCAAACAGGATGACCTAGGGTTCATCTAAAATTAGCTGTATTGGGCCGTCTTTCCTTTCATGAGGCCCAAATTCTGAAAAAACAACAACAACAAAAAACAACTGGATCACAGATACATTTAACTCTATATATCTATTACTAGCACACCACTAACAAGACTTCTTTAAGACAAAACGGACAATTATATACTTACGAATATCGATTCGTTGTTCCAATGGTAGGGGGTTGTTTGTGCGCGATACAAGCTTAGTAAGGCATGTAGCTGCTAGTAACTGGGAGTAAGATGACTGCAAAAAGAGAAAGAAAAAGACTGAAAATTGTATTGTGAAGTCAGTCACAAGGTTTTTGTTGGACCTATTTCAGTGTTTTAGAAAGTTTCACGTCCTAAGATTTTTGCAGTATAGTTTTAAAATAAAAGAAAAAAACTTAATAGAAAACTATATATTATGCTGCATAGCTAATCTCCAAATTCTATCAGCACAGCTATCAATCAGCTATAGTTTTAGGGAAGGTATATGTAGTTTTACAGTAAACTTCAGAACAATTATTTCTGAGGAAAATTATATTCTAATAATGGAATGTTATCTCATTCTCTAATGGGGCTTTTAATCAATTTCAGCCTTACAGAGCACCAAAACATTCTAACTGGTCACAACATACAAAGAGGAATTGTGTGGTCATCTTACATAAACTCACATAAAAGGAATGGATTTAGAACAATTAAAAATATTGTAATTAAAGGTCCAGGATAATTGCTTATGAAACTAAGTCTTAAAGACATCCATTTTTCTTAGTACTATTACACAATACCAACCAGGAATAAAGATCTTTAAGATTAAGAAAAAAAAATTATGTTGTGGACAGTGATGCACATCTATCAGCATTCAGGAGGCTGAAGAAGGTGGACTGCTGTGGGTTCAAGGCTACATAAGGTTATATATGAAGTGAGACACCCTCCCAGAACATTTAGACACCACAAGACAAGAGAGAACAATTATGAAAGTGATTCTAGCCAGGTTTGGTGGCACATGCCTTTAATCTCAGCACTTGGGAGGCAGAGGCAGGTGGATATCTTTTGAGTTCGAAATCACCCTGCTCTACATTGTGAGTTCCATGTCAGCTGGGGCAACAGGGAGACCCTGTCTCAAAAAACAAACAAACCCAAAAACAACAATAAAAAACCCCACAAACAAACCCAAAACAAAATGTGGCTCTGACATGAGTTTTACTCAGTACCCTTAAACATAGTTTAGAGTGATTAAAGGAGATGTGTCATATTACTGTCACCATGTAATAGGTAAACTTTTAAGAATAATTTTAGTAATTTGTTAAGCCACTAAGAAATCAACAGAGATTAGAAAGGAGGAACCTACCATAATTGTTTTCAGTACTGTACCAATTCTGTTTTTCTTTCTTAAAAGAGTTAGATTCCCAACTTCAAAAGGGTGATTTTAACCAACTATAATTTGTTTTATTTATTGCATAAACATTTTAACAATGGTAATGAAAACTCAAAAATAAGGTCAATTAAAATTCTACTTTCAATAAATTAGTTCTTTCACATTTTTACATTTCCTTTCCATCTGAAGAATATTTTTTAGAAAGAAAATGATTATTATTACCTTGGTGGTCTTTTGAGACAGGGTCTAACTGTATAGACAGGGTTGGCCCTAAACTTGGCATTTATCCTGCCTTGACCTCCCAAGTACTGTGATTACAGATATGAAGCACTGCCTCTGGATTTTGGAAATCAAACTTTTATAAACAAACTCTTTAGGGACACACATTATTGTTCAAGACAATTCTATTTCCATATCTACCAGGCTAACAGTAATTATAGCTAATATTTGTACCCTTTGTCTATGAAACTAGATAATATAGGTAGGCATGTCTAGAAAATTGTCTGAGCACTAGAAGTAGGACTGCACCTGATTGTGCTGCTACTCTGTCTAAAGAAGGCTAGTGCTAACAGTCTAATTCTTGATGCCCTTTCTTGGTATCCTGTGGGAGCTTACTAAAATATCTATATGCTAAAAATAGTAATTTTATTATATTTCACTAGAAATACTATTTTGATTACTGCAATAACATTTTTAATCTGGAAGAGATTTAAAAAAAGATTTATTTTTAAGTGTGTGTATGTGTGTCTGTGTGTATGTATGTGTGTGTTGTGTGGCTGAACGTGGGTGCAGAGGCCAGGGGTGTTGGATCTCTTTGGACCTGGAACTACAGGTAGTCTGTAAGCAGACTGATGTGGGTTCTAGGGAATTGAACTTGGGTCCTCTGGAAGACCAGTACACCTCTGAGCTATCTCTCCAGCTCCAGACGAAAGAGATTCTAATTCTAATTCCTAGACTTCCTAGCCAGATGTGGTGCCACATGCCTATAATTTCAGCAAGGGAGGTGGAGGCAGAGGCAGGAGGATCAAGAATTCAAGATCTTTCTCAGCTACATAGGTAGTTTGAGGTCACCCTGGGATATATGAGACATTGTCTCAAAAAACCAACGAAACACTTAAACTTTCTGTAACTGTAAATGTCAAGGTCCTATTTTCTTAAGAGTTTTTAGTAATAAGCAGAGCTGAGGAGAAAATAGAGGGGAGACCAAGGAATATGTACAGTGACAAGGACTTGGGAATATCACTACCACAGCCTTACTTTCTATACAGTATAGGATGTGGCATTAAGCATACAGAATGTATTCCAGAAATCAGGTGCAAGATAAAAATGGTAGGACAGAAATATCTAGGTAAAGAGACTTTCCTGAAGAGGCTGTAGGGCCTTTCTTGTCAACTTGGTGGGTGTGGTATTTTTCAGTTTAAAGAGGAGACATGAAGAAGAACCACAGAACAAAGACAGTCCTAACCTATCCCTAAACTCAGACGCGAATGCTTTCCCTAAGTCCTGCTACCCTCTAGAATTTGTCAAATCTTACGTACACTTCCTCTCTCGAGGAGCAGCTGGCACTTGCTCAGGCAATCAGGGCTGTTGGTGAATTCAACCAAGGCTTTCTCTGCCTGAAGTCGAGTGGTTGTATCTGTTGTTTCATACAACTGTTTACACAGATTCTCTAGTTGGGCCAGGCTCTGGAAAAGATCATTAAGAGAAGTCAGTCGACGCTACTACCTACCAAAGGTACTCTACTTGAAATTCCTGAACAAAGATAAACCATACTCAGTGAAGAGAGAATTGCCATTCATCAGAACCCAGGAACTTTAATAACTTTGAATAGCTAGCTCTTCACTTGCTACTTTAGGAGACAAAATGACAGAATGCTTAAAGTATCTAGACAGGATTTCGGTTCTTCCCTTGAAGAGCAACCAAGAAGGCTGTTTCCCTTGCAAACAACCATCTCCTATGCTTTTCCAAAAAATCTCAAATAAAAATTCAAAACATAAAAAAATGCAAAACTTATTTTGCCATTAATTGTAAAAGTATGACGACTAGAGAAATTGCTGCTAAAACCAAGCACATAAAACATCACTTAAGCGCAAGGTAGGCCTTTACCTAGTATATTAGATGTCTGCCTTTTGGGCAACAGTTGTAAGTTTGCAGCTATCTATATGCATAAAGATGCCCCAGTGAGAACGTTTGAGAATAAAGTACGCACCTTCCCTCCCAAGTCCCGCATGTCTGAAGTGCAGCAGACACTCTTCTGATGTACTTTAAACTCTTGCTTCAGTTCCAAACTTAAAATGGAAGGGCCAAAATAAATTCAACCCTAGCATCTGCTCATTCAGAGATAAGAGGAGGGAACCGCCCCCAAACAAACCCTACTCTTCAAATCTTGAACCAGTTCCAGACAGGCAGGAAGGGTATGGGTGTGTGCTTTGGTCACAGCCCCACAGAGATGCAAACAAATCTACTTCCACTCAGTGTGTTCTTCCCTTGAAGAATGAAGACAAAGACGAAAAGGGACTAGTTAAAAAAAGCACACTTAACCATCACCGTTCACCGAAGAGCATGGTAAACATCTGTTAAGTCTTTAAAGGAGTGGTCTGGACTTTAAGAAGAAAGTTTCAATAGCAATAAGATTTGTTTTAAGTAGTTTGAGAGATTCTGCTATAGTTAAATGACCATTCTGAGAAAAACAAAAATAGTGATAACCAACCAACCTGTGGAAATTGCTTAAAATATATTTATATAGTCTGTCTGCCCAAGGCTTTTTATTATTACTTTTTGTCATTATGCTGTGACTTTATAAATCACAGCTTTTCCACTAAGCAGGAAAGCCCTTAGGGCAGGATTCCTATTTTACTCAATGTGATTAATAAATTCCCAACATTGAAAGAAACAAAGACAGTATCATCAGTGCCACCCCAGAAAGTCCTCAAGAGTAAAACACTTTCTTCCACCCTTGAAAGAAAACAAACAAAAATGTTTGGGGATTAAAATGAGACTTGTGTTAAGCACACAGAAAATTGCAGTTACAGAAAGTAAGAGTTCAACCTGAAATTCTATAAGCAGTGTCTGATTTTTTTTTCACATGGCTTACAAACATGGGAATAGAGGATAAAAGCTAATTGTATACATTCTATGAAATACATACAAATGCCTTTTTTTTTTTTGCTTGCAACTACTGGCTCAAGATTCTAGCGAAAATGGAATCATTTAAATTATAAATCCCCACATTCTTAAGCAAACAAGTGTCCTTCAAAAAGTTCTGTTTCAAATCAAACTTTATTTCCTCCTATAAAATGATTCACTTAAAAGAAAAGAAAAATATTATTTAAAACACGGGCAATAGGTGACTTCAAGAGGACACCATAACTAAAAAGAAAATCTGGCTATAAAATCTGGTATTAGGGAGCATCAACTCCATAACCTTCATAGCAGCTCACACTAAGGTTCCAAGAGCCAGAGCAGACTCCCTAAAAAAGACTTGCTGCTAGGGGTATAAAGACCTTCCTTAAGGTCTGATCAATCAGTCCCAGCAGCTCCCACAGCAGCTCTAGTTTGTGTTTACTTCCACAAAGCTGTGCCCTCTACGATGCTACACATCTGTTACGACTAAGTAGGCTATAGGGGCTTTGGTGCTTCAGTTTTGAAGTAGTGAGTTCTCAGCTCAGGAAACAAGACTAGAAACAAAACAACAACAAAAGCAATCTGACTATTTACACAAACAGTCTGAAGAACTGTAGCTCTATTTCTTTGTTTTCGAAACAAATGAGTTAAAAGTTTTGTTTTTCTAAACAAGTAGTAGAAGTGTCTTAAAAACACGGGGCTAAGAGTCATCTTGTCTGTGTTATCCCAAGTACCCATGAAAGCAAGAGGAACGAGGCATTTCATATTTAACGCCTTTTGATTCCAAGTGTTTCCAAAGCAAATTTAATGGTTAGGATAATTTTAAGTCACTTTTAAAAAACACAATCTATTTCTTTAAAAAATATTTTATTATTTTTATTTTATGGGTATAAATGTACTGCTTGCATGTGTGTATGTGCACCCATGGTGTGCAATACTGGCAGAGAGCAGAGAGGGTGTGAGATCCCCTGGAACTGGAGTTACAAGTGGTTGTTAGCTGCCATGTGGATGCTGGGAATTGAACCCGAGACCTGTGCAAGAACAGCCAGTGCTCTTAACTCCTAAAATAATTTATCTTACAATTATTTGACTAACTATTAAAGCTAGTACTTTACATTCTGCACGATGACATTGATAGTCAATTTTTCAATTTTTCCCTAAAGCTACATTATGTGATGCTACTTTGATCACAAAAATAGCCTCCAGATAACTGTCTCCTTTCTATTTCCAAAGATGTCATGCTTACAGTCCACAGACAAACTTCATATGGTGCCACTGAAACACAAAAGCATATCATAAAACTGAAAGAAATTTTCAATAGTAAAATACTGCTTTACAACAAAAACCTCAGATGATTAACCCCCAAGCCTAGAACCAGACTGTTTTACCAATAGCCACAATTAGGTTATGTATTTATTTTTCTGAGATATGGTTTTGCTATGTATTCTGGGTGGCCTCCACTTGTTACACAGTCCATGCCAGCTTCAAATTCATGATCTTTCTGGGTTAAGCCTTCTAAGTGCTGAGATAACAGGCATGAGTCATCATGCCCTCATCTTTAATATTTACCAGCAACACTAGAATACATTCATCCTGGATATATAAAATGTAGCCCAATTATTCATATTTCAGCAAAAGTAGCAATTTGTTGAGACCACAGATTTAGCTAGTTTCCTTTAGAGGAGGAAAAAGATTATGTTTATACATTAGATGCCATATTATTGCACAAAGCAGAAATAGAATGAAAATCTATTCAGTGTGTATACAGTTGCTTTTTGTTTATTTTTAATTTATCTTTGTTTTTTTGAGATAGGGTCTCCCCGTAGCCTCAGTTGGCCTGGAACTCGCTATCCAGACCAGGCTAGTCTTGAACTCACAAAGATCTGCCCGCCTCTCTTTCTTGCGTGCTGAGATTAAAGGTGTGTACCAACATGCCTGGTATCACTTTGCTTTTTAAAATGCTGAACAGTCCTTCATATTAGCCTCACTTCTTTTAGGAAGGGCTTGATGACACTTCCAATCTTGCCAAGTGCTGAACTAGAAATAAGCATAATTCTTGGATAAACAGTCAGATTTGTGGGTGACTGAGACAATACCCTTGACCTGATTGCTGTCTGACCATATGAAAAGATTGAAGCCACCATCTATAAAGTAGTGGTGTAACCCACAAGTTCTAATGAAAAGTACAGCAGATTTACTAACTTACCAGCTGAACTTTCATCAGTAGAAAGTCTCAATTATTAAAAAAGAATTGATAAAAGAGTAAGTCATGTTCAATCTCAATTCAACCCATGCTCAGTGGAATTCTTCTGTACACTGAGAAACAGAAGTACTAGAAAATTTAAAAAAGGACACTAAACTTAGCCAGAGAAGAGGCTACCGTAAGGACCTAGAAGGCTGTCAGAGAAATTACATTTAGAAAAAAACCGAAGGCATCTTACTGTCAATGAGTATCCAATTATCATGGATAATAACTTACAGAACTCTTAAAAAAATTGAGTGTCAATATTAATCAGTAGATTAAAAGAACAAGTAGTGGGCAGCAGGGAGAGGTGTTTGTCACAGAATGCTGATGACCCACAGGAAGGTGGAAGGAGAAAACTGACTCCATGAAGTATTCTCTGACCGCAACATGCCCACCATGGCACATGCACACATACCATGCACACGCACACACACAAAATTTGTAAGAAGAAACAAATGGCAAAATAGTATTAAAGTATATTATAATTTATAATATGTTAAAGAAGAAAATCTGGATGAATTATCTCTCAGAGGTGAGATTATGGGAGACATACAATTTCTATATTACCAATTTTTGTGACTTGAAGATTTTAGAGGCGAGCCCTTAAAATTACACTTATTAATTTACACATATGGGGGTGCTTGACATGGTTCATAATATGGAATAAGGACAACCTGCAGGAGTTAGCTCTCTCTGTGTGGGGCCTGGAGATTGAACCCAGGTTGTTAGGCTTAGCAGCAAGCTGAGCATCTTGCTGCCCCTTAGACTTACTTATTTATTTTGAGACAATACAAAATTCTATGTATCCCCGGCTGGCCTAGAACCTTCTATGCAGACCAGGCTTGTCTTAAACTTGCCTCTGCCACTCAAGTGCTGGCTGTGACTTTTTATTACAACTATGTCAAATTTGGTTGTTTTTTGTTTTGAGACACAGTTTCACAACATAGCCCAGACTGGCCTAGAACAAAGATCCACCTAGTACTGAGACTGAAGATATGAGCTGCCACACCAGTCCAAAGTTTTTCAAAGATTATATTTTATTTTAAATTATGAGTACATCTGTGTCTCTGTGTATATGCATGTGAGTACAGGTGTCCTTGGAGGCCAGAAGAAGGTGTCAGATCTCTTGCAGCTGGAGTTATAGGCAATCTTAACCACTGAGTCATCTTTCCAGCCCCTATGTCAACGTTTATAATACTCTATAAGCAGAAAAAAACTCCTACTTTGGCTATTTTAAAGACAATTTAAGCTACTTTTTTTTCCCCCCTCTAAACCAATTCTTCTAATTAACTTTTTTTTTTTTTAAAGACAAAGACTCACTATGTAGCTCTGGCTGGCCTGGAACTCACTATACAGACCATGTTGGCCTTGAACTTGTAGCAATCTTCCCATATCTGTCTCTGGAGTCCTGGGATTATAAACATGCATTATTACACCTGTCAGTAATGATTATTTGTTAATAGCAATCCTGTATAACTATTTCTATTTTGTTCTTGAAGAAAAACATTCTACTCAAGTTCTCCTTTCATTTTTTAAAAAATTATTTTTATGTGCATGAATGTTTTCTCATGCACATAAAATAATAGTGCCTATGCATATCTAAGTACATCACTTGTGTGCAAGGCTTGTGGAAGCCAGAAGTGTGTGTCGGATCCTGTGGAGCTGGAGTTACAGACAGTTGTTAGTTGCTATGTGTGGACTGTGAACTGAACCTGGGTCCTCTTTAAGAGCAGCCAGGCCTCTTAATGACTGAGCCATCTCTCTGGTCCCCGATCTCCTTTTATTTATAAAGTTAATGGAAGGTAATCTTTTTAGGTCAAAGCCAACCTGGTCTTATACATGTACCAACTAATTTCTTCTCATAAGTTATTTCTGAGAGGCTAACTGGTAACACTGGAGTCAATAGATAAAATCAGTTAGCTTTCGGAATGTTTACATATACAAATAACTTATTCTTAAGCCAATTTAAGGAAAATGTTGACAAAGGTAGTATACAAACGATCTGAATATGGACTTTACAAGGAGATATCCAAATTGTCAACAGGCAAAGGTTTCAATCTCTGTAATCTTCAGGAAATACAGAGTTCAACTCACAATGAGATCCATCAGAATGGATGGAAAGAATGTAGTTCAAGTGGACTACATGCTGTTAGTCAAGTCAGAACTAGTTCAAACCTGTTAGGAACCTGGCAGTAGGTATTAAAACTAAATTTACAGGCACTCTAAATGTAATGGCTCTCAAACAGAAAGCCAAGTGCCTATTAATAGTAGTATGGATAAATAATCTGCTTCTTAGCCTGGGTGCTGGTGACTATTTTGTGAATAATTCCCGAGCTGTAAATTTATAATTTATATACTTTTTCTGACTGCATGCATGCATGACAGTTTTCCCCAAATTCTTATCTATTACTTTCTGATAGTAATGGGAAAGTTCACCAATAACCTACAATTACCTTTGAGACAGATACTTTGGTTCTATCAATTCATGCCTTTAGGACTAGGCCTCCCATTGTTTTCTCAGGAAATAACTGAGGTAAGGCTTTGAGATGTATTTGAGGGACAGTCTACTTTTAAGACAACTGAGAGGGTAATATTTTTTTGGTTGCAGGTGCTGTGTAATGTCTATGTCTTAAAGCAAGATAAAATGCACATTTCAACAAGTGATAGTGCTACAGCAGGGGGCTGCATGCACTAGATAAGGATGGCCAGTCTGCTAACATGTGAGACTGCACAATTCTACACTTGACTTCAAAATATGAATCAATTCTAATGTAATAAACATATATGATCATTGCTCTGTGGGCAAAACACACAATTTATTTTATGAAGTAAACAAAGTGGACACCATGTTGTTTTGACTGCATATTGAACTTACCAGTCAGTATTCATTTAGTCTGTCACTATTTTGAAACTGGTTTAGTTTCTTTCTCCTAGTCATAATAGTACTGAGCACAGAACTAAGAGCTGCAGCATTTAGAGAAATCTGCTAAAACAGAGGCTTCCAACCAACAGCCTAGAATGGCCCATAGACATTTCTGGTTCTGGCCTTGTAGTATAAAGTTTGACAAAACTGTGAATATTTTGTAACAATCTCTGGTTTTCTAGCTTCCCACAAAAATTTTGAAGGTCAGAAAACACTGGTCCTGAAGAAGTCTCATTAGCTAGATGTTGCCAAAAAGTACATTCTTCTCAGAGGGCAGACTCCTACTTACCTGGCCCTCTTTGTTGTACTGCAATTCTGTCTCAAGTCAGGGATTCACCCCAGGAAGCCAGACATACTATAACATAACAAACTTAAGCAGAGAATGACTAAAATGACAGCTTAGATACTGTGTGACACTGGGCAATTAAATTTCTAGAAGCCTGTTTCCTATAAAAGTAAATATATTTCATTATATAATTGTTTTTATATAGCCCTGGTTGGCTTGGATCTCACTATGTAGACCAGGCTGGTCTTGAACTCACTGAAATCTGCCTGCTTCTGCTTCCTGAGTGTTTGGATTAATAGCATGAGCCACCATGTCTGGCTATGATATAGTTTTTATTTTATAATATTTATTTATTGTTTTTATTTTGTGTATGAGTATATTGCTTGCATGTAGGTAGATGCATACACATAGTGCAATGCCCACAGAGATCAGAAGAGGGCTTTGGATCCCCTGAAACTGGAGTTATGGACGGCTGTTAGCCGCCATGTGGATGCTGGGAATCAAACCCAGGTCTTCTGCAAGAGCAATCAGTGCTCTTAACCACTGAGTCCTCTCTCCAGCTCCTATTTTTTTTAATATTATATAATTTTTAAAAGAACTTCCAAGTTCTAAAATGCTATGACTGCAATTACACTATCTCCCTACTTCTACTTATACAAGTAAAGATTAAAATGATCCTGAAGACAACAACCAGGACTTTTGTTCTCTAACAGTGCATTATGAGCAAGGGCGATGGCTTAGTTTGGAATGAGCTTGCTATACAAAGCATGAGGAACTGCTAATACTAAATAACAACAAAAAAAGCTAGGCATGATGGCCCACAGTTCCAATTCCAGTGCTAGAGAGGCAGAGACAGATGAATCCCTGGAGTTTGCTGAGGCCTACTCTTATCAGCTAGGTCCTAGTAAGACCCCTCTCAAAAAACAAAACAAAACAAAGGTAGAGACAGCTCTTAAAGAGCAACACCCTAGATTGACCTCTGACTTCGGCAGGGTTTGATAGACAGCTCAGCAATTAGAGCACTGGTCGCTCTGACAGAGGACCCAGGTTCAGTTCTCAGCTCCCACAAGGTGTCTACCAACTGCTTGTAAATTGAGTTACAGGAGATCCAATGACCTCTTCTCACCTCTGTTAGCACTGCACAGATGTGGTGCATATGCAGGTAAGGCACTCATCCACAAAATAAAAATAAAATTTAAAAACGAACAAATTATACTTAAAAACACATTAGGTAGTCACTCTTTCCCCAGCCTGATCTACATAGTGATTTCCAGGTCAGCCAGGAATACACAGTGAGATCCTATCTCCAAACAAACAGCAACCCCTCCCTGCAACCGCACATTTTCCCTTTGAATTCTTACAGCTCAACTACCCACTTATCAAACAAGAAAAGCAGCACAGCATTCACTTCACTTGAAGGATGAAAGAACTGATAGCAAATTTTAACAGTTGTGAGATATATAATTAACAAAATGTACAACTCCTGAAAAGTATGTAACATACCAGTACTTATATTTTGAAGATTCCTAATATTTTCTTTAAAAAGATTTAGTTTATTTTTATGTCCGTGTTTGTGCCTGCTTGCCTGTGTGTCATGTACATGCAGGTGCCCATAGCCCACAAGAGGGTGTCAGATCTCATGGTGAAGAGTTAACAGGTGGTTGAAAGCTGCCTGATGTTGGTTCTAGGAAATGAATCTGGTACTCTGTAAGTGCAGTAAATACTCCTAACGCTGAACTATCCCTCCAGTCTCCTAATCTTTTCATTAACAAACTTGTTAGAAGACATGGTTAAAGGTTATTTATTATTTATTTATTTATTTACTCTTATTTCCTAAACTGTCATTATACTCTTTGAAGTAAATTTTCATTAAGAAATCCTAGGAGGACATGGTAACAACCAAGGAGGTACTTCTCTGAAATATGGAATGAGACTGGATGGTTTTTACTTAAGTTTGCTGAGACTGGGCTGGGTTGTTACCAATCCTATTGTTAGCCAAGCAGGCAGGAACATCTGTTGATGTCTCCAAATAAGGTTCCTCAGATGGATAATGAGGCCGCACACCAAGGTCTCCAAAAAGAAAGACGATCACTTTGCTAGATTCCAGTTACATGCTAGGCACTTTACGCATGTTTCATTTTCTGTATAAATTTAAAATAGGGGGATTAAAATCCCATTTGTAGTCATTCTTACTGAAAATAAAGTAAAAGGCAAACATAAATTTTACATCAGCAAGCTTAAGGAAAAGTATCCTGAAAAACAGGAATATTCTTTGTATATACTGTAACTTAAAACTGACTTGATAATGTAAGCAGCTAAAGACAGTTGCCTCCCAGAACACTAACGGACATTTCCAGATATTTCAATATAGTTTTACCAACAAATCTTATGCACTGGATGGGAAAAACAATTTGCTCATTTTTTTTAGAGGAACAAAAATTAGCTCCTGCAATTTATGTACATGAAATATTCCCTCAACAAACGGTACTAAAGCTAATTAAATCTTTAGGCAAGTGCTTCTTTGAAAATGTCCAGAATAGTCTATGAAACAACTGAGATTAAAGGAATTAGATTGGAAGAAATGAAATAATTTTAGATCCATTCAGTCCAACTGGATACAGAAATACTTTAGGGTATGACTGTGAATTAAGTCAAAACAACAACAAAACCAGACTGACAAAACAAAAACAAACGAAACCACAAAACAACCAAACAAAATCTCAAAACAACCCCTTGACAAACCCTAGGGACAACAACAAAAAAAATAATATGCATGCAATTTTTAGAGCCTCAAACTCAGATTCCAGTAAGAATGACCTTAAAACAGATTCTTTATCTTATATTCTCTCTTCCTATTTTGTAATTAAAGTACTCATAGCTACCTATAGTTTCTTCAGAAACTTAAGACTTCTCAAACTGCAACAAACTACACATCTTTTCTCAAGTCTCTCACAAAGATAGTCATCAAAGTCAGAACTTTATGATTCAGGAGAATCGGTGCCTTGAACACCTCAAGGCTTCACCTGATTCCTGACAAATTTAGAGGAGGACTACTGTACCTTAGTGATCTGGAGAGAAAGTTAGGAAGTCGTTGGCCTTTAAACACAGTTATGCATTTTTTAATTTTTTAAAAATTTATTTTTAGGGCTGAAGAGCTGGCTCAGTGGTTAAGAGCACTGACTGTTCTTACAGAGGACCGGGGTTCCGATCCCAGCATCCACATGGTGGCTAACAATGGTCTGTAACTCCAGTTCTAGGGGATTGGATGCCCTCTTCTGACCTCTGCTGGCACTGCATGGCATGGGTACACTTACATACATGCAGGCATAACGCTCATACACATAAAATTAATAAAAATTAAAAAAAAATATTATTTTACGTGTATGACTGTTCTGCCTGTATGTTAGTACACCACTTGTGTACGCAGGTGCACCACTTATGTGCAGTGCCCAAAGGTCAGAAGAGGGCACTGGATGCTCTGGAACTGGAGTTACAGATGGTTTTTAGCTACCATGTGGGTGCTGGGAACTGAACCCAGGTCCCTTTGCAAGAGCAGCCAATGCTCTTAACTGCTGAGTCATTTCTCTAGCCCCAGAACTGTTTTTTTTTTTTGAGACAGGGCTTCCCTGTAGCCTTGTGTGGCCTGGAACTCCTTATGTAGTCCAGGCTGGCCTCAATCTCATAGATCTGCCTACCTCTGCCTACTGAGTTCTAGTAGTTCTGCTGGCTTTTATTTATGTGTGTGCACCTCCTTTTCAGTATGTGCATTACATGTCCAGTGCCCACAGAGGCCAAAAGGGGGCATCAGATCTTCTGAAACTGTAGTTACAGATAGTTGTGAGCTGCCTGATAAGAGTGCTGGGAACTGAACCCAGGTCCTCTGCCAGAGTAGCTAAGTACTGTTAACCACTGAGTCATCCTTCTAGCCCAGTGCATTAAACAGAAACAAAAGCAAAAAAACCCACACCGCCCTTCAAGTTCCCCACCTGCCCATCACACTGCTTTTAACAAATCAATTTCTAAATTCCAGACATTTCTGTAAATACTCAGGTACAATTAACGCATAAAAGCAACTTTTATTTGAGTGGCAATAATGCAGAAGCATTGAGTTCCCTGTCAGGGTCATGCTATTCAGTTCAATATGAAAGCAGCTCTGTTGGCCTTTGAGCCCGCAAGAAACTTAGGATGTCTGGGTCAGTCTCTGATGGTTGCTAGAGCATCAACTGAATCCCAAATGGCAACAGCTGGTTCTACTAGGAGGACTTGTGCTCCACTAGGAGACACCACTTAATATAAATGTGGAAATTAAACTTTCAAGTCTGAGAATAATAAACTAATTTGGCCTGAAATGTAACTTCTGAAACTACTGTCAACTTACGAGATTTTCTAAAAAGATGTGATCCCAGAATACAACAGAAACTAGAAGCAGAGTATCTAGGTTTAACCAGTGATCAGCACCTTACAACATTATCTGACTTGTGGAAGCATTTGCTGGTTCCCATTTCAGAACCCTTAGCTTGCTTTTTTGATGCTACTGACAGAAGCCCAGGGGCCTCTGAAAGCTTTTCCAAGTGAAGACTCTGTCAACCATGAATGAGCCCACACACATTCAGTACTCAGACTCATTAAAGCACTAACTGGTTTTCAAAGGGAGACAGTTTCACTGGAATAATCCTAGACCTACCAGTTAGAGAGCATGTCATTTCATGAGAGCCTGTGATGTCTGCTGCCGTGTAAAATATTAGACGCATTCAGTTAGATTCCAGCACAGCATTTGATAGATGCTGAATTGTGGTCAAATGTTTATTTTTCTAGAGGAAGATGAATAAAAACAAAAACCCCCAAAATATCCAGTAAAGCTCAATTATGTATCTTCTGTTAGGCTGAACTGTATGAAAATGCCAAATACTGTCCTTAACCTACAAAACGGTTATTTTATACCATTCAACCTAGTATTTATAAAAACACTTAAACTCTGTGGAAGTTTCTTTTAAAGGTTTATTTTATTTTAAATTATGTGTTTGTGTGTGTGTGTGTGTGTGTGTGTGTGTGTGTGTGTGTGTGTCTGTATGTGGGTATGTGTATGAATGCAGGTATCAGAAAAAGGCTCTGGATCACCTGGAGCTAGAGTCACAGGTGGTTGTAAACAGCCCAATGTGGGTGCTGGGAACCAAACTCAGGTCCTCTACAAGAGTAGTACAGGCTCTTAATTGCTGAGCCATCTCTACAGCCCCCCACGTCACCTTGTAGCCCTAACTAGCCTGAAACTCGCTATGTAGACCAGGCTGGCCTTCATCTCATAGAGATCTACCTAGCTCTGCCTTCTGAATGCTGGGATTAAAGGCATGTGCTATCATGCCCAGTTCCCTTCCCCTACCACTTGGGACAAGGTTCACTATGAAGTCCAGACTGGCCTTGGAAATTATGATTCTCCTGCCTCAGCCTCACAAGTACTGGGATTACAGGAATGAACCACCACTCCTGGCTTCCCTTAGAGTTCTTTGAAATCTGTATTCTGCTTCTAATTAAAGGCTGAATTCATCTGTAGATCAAGACATGATGGTAAGGTCCATCTCAAATAACGCATATAATATGACCTCAAAATGAGGTCCAAGTCTACTCTTACTCTCCTTCATTAGGGGTCTTCTGGTTCTTGTCTCTTCTGTCATGTTCATCCTTTTACTGGTTTTAAGGGTTTGCTGACCACTCTGCAGTTCTTCCACATTTTACACATTTCTGTAAATAGTTTATGTGTGCTTCAGAATGTCCATCTAGTCCAGCCTGCCAACCTGTGTGTTCAAATTTGCCTTTTTTTTGGTGTGGCTCCTAGCAGTAACTGAAATTCTTCACTCACTATAATGGTAGATTTGCAGTTCTACCCTACAGCTGTGTCAGCTTTTATATATTCTGAGGCTATTTATTGATCCCCAAAAGTCAGTCAGTCATGGTCCCTTCTGGACTCCTTTTTCACTCAAATGGTATCTTTATTTTTCATCCCAGAATTATCTGTTAATATTATTTATACATAAACTGACTTGATGTTTTATCCCCATCATAATTTTAAGGTAGAATCCAAGACCAAAACCATCTTTCTTCCTAGAGAACTAAAAAAAAAAAAAAAAAAAAAATTAGTTTATGTGTGCGCAAGCACACCTGTGCCATGGTGCACATGTGAAGGTCAGAGGACAACTTTCAGGAGTCAGTCTCTCCTTCCACTATGGGTTCTGAGGACTAAACTCAGGTTCTAAGGCATGCACCGCAAGTATTTTTCCTAGTGAGTCATCTCACCAGTGCTATTTAGACAAAATTTAACCCACAGACAGTCCCATTAAATGGTTATCATTTGATGAACAGAAGACCTTAATTTGATACAGCCCAATTTGCCAATACCTTCCTTTATTTACTGCTTTGCTTGCCCTATTATTGACTACTATTTACGTATGTGGGGATCGTTATGAAGAGGTGGTAGAACTATTTTATAGTATTATTTTTTAATTCACCCTAACCGGCCCGGAACTTTGAATTAACTTAATGTTTATGATTACTAAGTCACCCTGGAAAAATTTCCTAGTTCTTCCTTTGTGCAATATTTGTCTTACTTTTTTCTTTCCTTGACTTTTTAATTAAAAAAATTGTTTGCTTGGCTTTGAATTCTATTTTCTTCTCCAGTTCTAGTTACCAGACATTCTGAATAAAGCTCAGAGTTAAGTAGTATCTTTTCCCCTATTGAATAACACAATAACATGAACTATCAGTTTGACATTATTACTGTTAGTTCACAAGATGCTCTTTTAGACTCATTTGTGAATGCTTCAGGATTCCCTTGGCCATTTTTATTTATTCTTATACAGCCAAACTCTGCTACAGTGCTTTCCTCTTCCTTCAAGTATATTCTTGTGGAAATTCCTGAAGATGTGCTGGTGGTGAACTCAACTTCTGGTTTTCTAAAAATGACTTATAGTACCTTTCTTTTTTGGTGAAAGGTAATTTTGTTGGGTACACAGCTTTGGGTTGGAATCTCTTTTGGCTATCAGGCTGCATGGAGTATCTTTAATTGCCTGTCTTTTCTCCATAGTAATGTTTCTTTCTGATTTTAAGGCCTCTTTGTCTTTAGGGGTTGTGGCTTTATTTCAATGTGTACAGCTGTGGTTTTAAAAAAATGTATCCTATTTAAAAAATATATGTGGTGGTATTTTAACTTAAGATTCTTTTTTTTTTCAGTTCTAGAAAATTCTCAGCCACTATACTTCTTTGCTCTATTTGTCTACCTCCCAGCACTGTATTTTGAACAATATCCTCAGATCTATATCTACAAGTCTCTTTTGCACTGTGCCTAATAAGCTAATCTATTCGTTAAGTTGAAAACTGCAACAGTATTTTAAATTTATAAATATTCCAATTATTTTTCTAATACACTTCAACATTTCTGACTGTCACTTTTGTACATTTTACATAATGAGTCATTATTTTTTTGAGCTCTATATGTATATTTTGCCATCCTGTATCTGGTGACCTTCCAGTATCTGATGCCAGTATCAGCCATATGAGGAGATGGTGGATGATCTAAATCTGCCTAAAGCTTGTGCTGAATCTCATTTACGGTGGCCTTTCCTGTGTGCATTCTCATGTGTATATGTGTGTGTGTGGCAACTTTTGTTTCTAAGCTCTGTTTTCTGTTTCTGCTAATGGCCAGGGAGTGCTAACAATTCCAATTGCTTTCCAAGGTTTTAATGTGGAAGTTTCAGCTTTAGCTTCTTTATCTTGTGAAGGACATGCTGTAATTTTCTATTTGACCCTAAGCAACAACTCTGACTTTACTACTCTACCATCTGGATTATGTTCATTTAAATTAATTAGTGGGGCTGAGACACTTAAGAGAGTTCCCTTATTTCTTGAAAGCTTGCCAGTGCATTAAAATGTAGGTTATTCAAATCTAAACAGTATCTACTTACAAAAAAGGGTGCTGCTGGTGTTGGAGAACAGGGTTTTAGGTCCTACGTCATACTGCAGTGTGGAAACTGTACAGATCTCTCTTTTTTAAAAATGTTAAACTGGATCTTTTCTACATTATATGTAGTTTTTCCATACTTTCATATAGGATCTTGCCCGTTCTTATAGTAAAAACAAACAAAACAAAAAAGTCCAGACCCCTTTGCCCTGTATATGACCAGCATATTAAATTTTGGCAGTTGTTTCTAGGCAGTTTCCTTTCAGATGAAAGGTTAAAGGATTATCCCTTTGAGATTAAAGGACAGGAAATATTTGATATTAAATAAATACACACTGACATAAAAATCCCAAATAATAGAAGCTGCTCTTAAGCAGGATCAGGGTTTTGTTGCCAGCACCCACTGGCAGCTCACAACAACTGCAGTTTCAGGGGATCCAATGCCCTCCTCTGGCCTCCATGGGCACTGTATGACATAGGTACACTTATCATCTATAAAAGCAAAACACTCAAATACATAAAATAAAAATAAATTGGAATCTTAAAAAAACAAAACATTTATATGTATTTTAAAGTATATAAAAATCTTCAAAAACAAACAAACAAACAAACAAAAAACACCCAACAGTCTGAGAATTTGGCCAGAAGAGAGATCATTTTTCTTAATGTCAAGACTTTTTTCCTCAATGTCAATGACTCATTCACTGCTTTGCACTATTGGGTACAGTCATCTAACTGATATATTCAATGATTCAAGAAATATCTGAGATAGAATTAAATTCTGATTTAGCTACTTGCTCAATGTCTATGAGGGTACTTCGAGATTTTTACCTTTATCAAACTGCTGACCCTCAGATAAATTATGCCTATTAACACGTTCCTTTTCTATTATTACTACTGGCTTGTTTTAAATCTTTCACGAACATTGTGGTACATGCTTATAAATCTCAACACTTCTGAGGCTAAGGCAAGATGATGGTGAATCTGAACTCAGGCTGGACTACACAGTGAAACCCTGTCTCAAAAGCACCCACATGGTGGCTAACAACTGGCTGTAACTCCAGTTCCAGGAGATCCAATTCCCCTTGCTGGCACTGCATGACATGGGTGCACTTACATACATGTAGGCAACAGATACACATTAAAAAAAAGGAGAAAAAGAAAAAAATCTGGGTGCAGAAGTGCATGCCTTTAATTCTAGCACTTGGGAGGCAGAGGTAGGTGGATCTCTGTGAGTTTTGTGAGTTTAGTTTGAGACCAACATAGTCTACATAGCAAGGTCCAAGGTCCATGCTAGCTGGGGCTACAGGGAGACCCTGTCTCAAAAAGACAAGAAACAAAAACCAAAATAAACCCAACCAAACAAAAAACTCCACCAAAAGCCCCCCAAAACTCAACAAAACAAAAAAACTCCATAAATCCTTTTGATTAGTCAGCCCTCTAGTGTTGAGCAATAAATATTTTCTAACTATTTTATCATATTTTTACTTTTTATTAGTATGAGTGTATTGCCTGCACATATGTTAAGTGCACCTGCATCATGCAATGCCTGCAGAGGTCAGAAGGGGTGTCAGATTCCCCTGGAACTGGAGTTATGAGTGGTTGGTTGTTAGCCACCATATGGGTGCTGGGAACTGAACCTGGGTCCTGTGCAAGAGCAGTCAGTGTTCTTAACCGCTGAGCCATCTCTCCAGCCCCAATAAATATTTTTATACCACAGTCATATGTGTCTTATTCTCTTTAATGACTTTTTAATTTACTTTCTCACAGTATTCAGGTTTTGAACATATATATGCAATATACATATACATGCATGCATACATATCAACAAGTAGCTGTTCTTTTGTTTGTCTGTCTTGAGACAGGGTCTAGCTTACTGCAGGTCAGTCTACCTGGAACTCAGTATGCAGCCCAGGCTTTCAACTCAGTATCATCTTCTGCCAAGGCCTCCCAAATGCTGGCATTGCTGACATTAGCTATCATGCCCTGCTAGTAATTGCTTTATTACAGAGACATGACTTTTAAATATCTGCTGTATTTGGGGAGAAAATGAGAACTCTAGTTTTAGTCCTACTCTCAAACAGGAGAGAAGAAAATAAGGAATGTTGTGTCTGTTTAATAAAATTACTCACCCTTTAATACTATCAAAATTTGCTTTTATAATTTTAAATCTTTTTTTCTTCAAATATATGTACCAGAACAAACATACTTATAAGAGAAATGTGCTCGATTATGGCAAGCCAGAGTAAAGGGGCTTACATATTTTTCAGAAGATGTGAAACAGGGTATTTCAAAACACACTGTCAATCACTCTAACACTACAGACCTAAACATTTTATTTAATTGATGACACCCAAAAAGAACTGCCATAAAATATCAAGTTCTTAATTCCTGATGAGCCAGGGAAAGCCATATTGTGTGTCAATTCCTTAAAAACAAGTTATTTTCATATTTTTCTCAAAATACAACCAAGATGAGTGCTCAACACATCAGCCAGGGAGAATACACAAAATTCTCTAGTTTATGGTTCTTAAAGTGTGGTTCATGGAACTCTGGGGATTTCCTGAGACTTTTCTAAGAGGTCTGTAAGATCCAAGGTATTTTTCACAATGCCAGTAAGATATTATTTGTATTGTCTTTGCTGTACTGACACTTGCCCAAATGGAGGCACAAAAAGTAACAATGGGTAGAGTTAATGGTGCTTTAGCACAAAGTCAGGCAGTAGTTTCCAAGCAGATGGACAGTTTGCAATCTTGGCTTGCACCCAGTCCTTTAAAACAAGACAAAAACTCAGGCAGTTTTACCTGAGACTGTGCTTGGTAAAGAAGAAAAATAATTTCATTAAATCTCAATCTTGAGGGTCATCAAGATGTCTCAGTGGTAAGGACATCTGTTGCCTAGCCTGATGACCTGAGTTTGATCTCCAGTACCCATATAGTGAAAGGAGAACCAAATCCCAGAAGCTATTACCTGACCCCCCCCCCCACATGTTCATGCACACATACACACACAATAAATAAAAAATCCTGAGACATATTTTAATATTCCATGCAACAAAATGGGAATTATGCATAAAATACTTCTGCTGCAAACCAATGGGCTTTCAGGTACCAGAGCAAAAGTTCAGCAACTAACCTTTACAAAACTACCACTTGTAGAACATCCACAATGAACTCAAGAGGTTACTAAATACTTCTCCCTTTCCACTACGTATCTGTGTGAGGTTGGATTTCAGACACTTCAACCAACACAATGTACCATCATAGATTAAATGTGGAAGTAATGTGAGAATCTAGCTATATTTTATGAAGCCAGACCTGAAAGAAAGTCACAAAACAGTAAACACTCAGGAAGGCCAAGGCAGGTATGAGTTTAAGGTCTGCAAGGGCTATACATAACTAAGCCAGTCTCAAAACGAACAAAACAAAACAAAGACACCCCCCACTGCCTCCAGGGTAAAGAAAGAATTCTCAAGACTGGGAGGGACTTTGAGAAAAGAATAACCTACCCATGTGCTTTTAACCAACCCTACCTCAATTCTTTCCTTGGCCAATTTTCAAGAGTGCATTGATTTCCTACATCCTTTGAGGAGGATCAATTATTTTATTACTTTTAAAACATCATTTGTAAAATTCATGGTTTTACGTATCTGATTAACTTTTTTCTAGTAAAGTTCCAAACAGAATGCTTTGGCCATTAAAGGGCTAGGTTTAACAACATCAGCCGTATAAAAATCAATTCCACACCTGATATTTCAGTTATAGAAAAGGTTAATGACTTATTCTAAAATACATGACACAAGTCAGGATAGACTAAAGGATAGTTAGCCCATAAGTTTAGATAACAAATTTAGATAGTATTTAAAAGACTAATTATATTCTTAAAAACGTGTCAATGGAGTGCAAGCCCATAATCCCAGTATTTGGGGTGGCGGAGGTGAGGGTGGGTTTGGTGAGGCCAATTTGAGGGCAGTTTGAGCTAAACAGCAGATGATCTAAAAACAGCAATATCCACTCTTGTGAGTTCAGCTGATAAGGTATATCAGAATTTATGTATGTCAGCTTGTCTCTGACCACTTTGGCAGTTACTTTGATCTTTTGAGCAGTGTTTTTTTTTTTTTTTAAAAAACTGCCTGCTTGTTTAAAGATTATCCATTGAATCTAAAGTCTGCTCATATCACAATTATTTTACAAGAACTTGATTCGATTAACTTATGGGAAAAATATGATTCAATTGTGACAATGAATTAAGTACTCTAACTTTTACAGTCCAAATATAAATGCAGGCACAAAAGACAAATACCATGTTTTCATTCCTATGTGGAAGCTCAAAGAAATTGACATTAGAACAATGTCCATTAGAGACTAGAAAATGGTGAGAGAGGAAGAGGATGTAGGGAACCAAGTCCCAAATAGTCAGTTAGGAGCTGTATGTCTAGAGTTCGGTAGCACAGTAGGGCTGCTGGAGCTTACATCGAGCTGGACTAGTAGAAGAATCTGACGGTTGTCCACACAAAGAAATGGTAAATGTTTATGGAGATAGAAATAATAATTACCCTGATCTGACCACTACACATTACATACATATATCAAATTTCCACACTGTGCCACATAAATATGTGTAGTTATCAACAAAAATTAAAAAAAAAATACAGATTAGTTACTCCTTGAAGATAATGGGGACATTCTACAGGCAAAGCCTGTGTCTATCTGTTAAACTAAAAGAATATTAATAGAAAGTAAAGAAAGACTATAAGGGCTGAATAGGAAATCATTTCATTTTATTATCAATTTGAAATTTCCAAAAGGGAGTTTTTATGTTCCCAATGAAAAAATTATGTAAATAAAATCTTGTTTTTACCAAAATGAGATATAAATAAAACTTTCCTAAAAAGGTAATTTGCAGATAGCTGGGCAATTATCCTCCATATTTCAAAGTGTATTAACAGGTTTAAAATGCCCATGTTCCTCATTCTCATTAAGAAGTACATGCAAACCTCAAGAATTACTGCTAACAGTGCTTCTCAATCCGAGATATGAGAGTAATGGATTTTCATTTTATGAGTATTAAGAAAAACAACATAGTTATATCCTGGATCATCTGGTTGATCACTTCTAATGTCTGCCTCATTATCTGTGACCACATTTTGGTTTAGGGACGTCTACTGTCAAGTAGTTACCCTTGTCAGTAGTAACTGAGGGCTAATAAAAAAGGAGCAGAGGTACAGAGGTAGGCTTGTTATGTAAAACATGATCCTCCTGCCCCCAAAAGTCAGATGTGGACGTGGTGGCACATGCCTTTAATCCTAGCACTGAGGAGGCAGAAGCAGGCTCTGTGAATTCAAGACCAGCTTGGTCCACATAGCAAGTTCCAGATCAGCTGGGGCTATAGGGAGACCCTGTCTCAAAAAACAAAAACAACCCCCGCCCTCAAACCCTGTTCTGTTAAGTGATGCTGGAATTACATTAAGAGAAAGTTTCTCAGTGCTCTAAATGCAAAAACGGGTAATTGTACACACATGGCAGTACTGGCATGCTGAACTCAGAATTTTCAGCAACTGCTTAGGGGATGGAAATAGGGTTTATCTGGGGTGTGATGAAGATGTTCTCTAATCAGCCAGTGCTAATGGTTTCACATCAATGTGACTATACTGGAAGCTGTATTTTCTAAAGGCAAATTTTATCTCAGTAAAAAAGAAAATATACAGCATTGCAGTCAATATTACAGTCAGGATCATCTAGCATGGTAAATGTATGTTGCTAATTTGAATGCATCGGGCTTTGTGGTTTAAAATCTGTAAATCAGTTTATAGTTGAGTAAGAGTGACAACCCTGAGGAATACCTAGTTATGCTTATTTTTATCTGTTACATTAAAATGAAAATTGTTAATCAATACTGGAGGTCTGTGTGACACCATCTGCCCTTTTAAAAGGGGCTATATATTAAGAAAGTTTGAGAAAACATGAAACTCATAAACATTCTTATTACTCTGCTTTAATAAAATAGTAATAAAAATGAGAATGTAATGTAAAATTTATGTCTCCTTTATAAATTTCTAAGGCCTATGGAGAGTCCTTTACCCATATAATATTCTACTGGCAAAAAGTGCATTATCAATTTGAATATAGTATCTTCTTAGTAAATTCAGTTTTATAAAAGAGGAACAAAGACACCAAGAATCAGGTACCAATTTCCTTGTTGCTTCAGGGTACTTCAGTTTCTGCATGATCCTTTACAGTCGAAGTTACTAAGCATACCTTTCAGTAATAAACTCCAAAAGGATAACAATGCCACCAGCTGGCAGCTTTTGCAGTTAGGGATGCTGCACTGACAAGGAGCAGTGACGAGAACAGAAGGGCACAGCTAGGAGCATGTTTGGAAGCCAAAGGAATGAGACAGGCACAAGTCTGAAAAGGAAACTAAACCCAGCTCCTGCAGGGTCTGCCAGCAAAACATTAATTAAATGCCTTTCCTATTAGACATGAGCACTAAGAGGTTTGCTCTTTTGAGTAGTAGAGATAAAAACTGCTTCAGCTTAAATAGAAGGATTCAAGATGTTTTAAAAGTCAATAATATTTCTATTGCCAGGCATGGTGGAGTCACCATGCCTTTAATCCCAGCACTTGGGAGGCAGAGGCAGACAATCTCCATGAGTTTGAGGTTACCTTAGTCTATATAGCAAGTTCCAGGTTAGCTAGAGCTACAGGCAGACAAGAGTCTCAAAAAGACCAAAACCAAAACCAAAAATCCAATGTTTCATGACTGAATTCATTTTTTTTAAAAGAAAAGTTAAAAAAAAAAAACAATTTTCACATACCCAAATAAAACTAGTTGATTAATTCATGTGAATGTATATGTTCTATAGTGGTAATTTATAATTTAACAATAATTATGTAAATTATAGATGTCATTCTAAAAATATTTTGGCCACAAAGAAAATTTAAGATATACAGGTATGAATTTTCTTGAGCCTTTGTTATGCTTGGTGTTAAAGAGAATAAAATTTCAAAGTTTAGATTTGATTAGGTGGAATCTTTCAAGAGTGACTAGGGTTGATGACAGAATAAGATTAAAAAAAAACCAGCACTTGCTGGGTGTGGTGGCACACGCCTTTCATACCAGTAGAGGCATGCCATGCAGATCTCTGAATTCAAGGTCAGCCTGGTCTACATAGCTGGTTCCAGGCCAACTGGGACTACAGGGAGACCCTGTCTCAAAAAATACCAAAAAAAACCCAAAACAAAAACCTTAAAACATTTCTTTGCTTATTTTTATGCATGCAGAAGTCACAGCATATGAGTCACTTCTCACCTATGTTTACCCTCAACACTGCCTACTGAGGAAAGTGTTATTATTCTATATCCAATGAAAACAAGGCCACCCCCACTCCACTGAACCAGAAGTAAGCATTTCACATTGACTATTAATAAGATTCTGCGAAACCAAGAAACTTCAGTTTGGAAACCATTAAAAGTAAAGTTACAAGTTAAAAGTAAAAGTTCCAAAGTGAAGAATTTCTAAGAGTTTTTAGTATGCTAATACACAACATGAATTTCTAAGAGATACAATATGTAGTTTTGTAATTTCTAAGACCAATGAGCCATAAAATGCTTCTTTTGTGGCCTCTAAACATTTAAAGACCGTGGAAGTCTGGGAACTAATCTTTCCAGGCTGCTGGTCTGTATTTAATTCTGGCAGGAGCACTGGTGCAGGAAGCAGAGAATCACCCTTTAAAGGACAGAAAACTAGTAACCTGGATATTACGTAGGACTGCAGATTCTGAGATTCGAATCGTCTTGGTAACAGACAAAAACTGTTCCACTGGTTGTGTCTATTGGACGTGGAGAGTACCTGGCAGAAGGAATCAGCAGTGACCTGTAAATGTTGCTGGAATCACCTTAGGGTACAGATCTAAAAACAAGTCAAATCATCTCAATGACAATTCTTATTCAAGCAGGGAATGGTGATGCACACCTATGATCCCAAGTACTTGAGAGGTATACCTGAAAGATCTTGAGTCTGAGGCTAGCCTAGACTACATAATGAGACCCTGTCTCAAAATCAAATCAAAACACTTCTGAGGGCTAGGGACACAGTTTCATGACAAAGTGATTATATAGCACATGGGGGGGGTGCTGAGCTCTGATTCTAGAACCTCAAGAAAGCAAATCAAAAATTGTGATGTAGTAGATAAGATGATTCTAACAGAGATAGATGACAAAGGAGACAGAATGGAAAGGTAGCTTCAGAGCATAAAGTGGAAGAGCAGATGCCTCCAGCTGCCTTCAAAAAATGAATCATGGATCACAACTCTAAAGACATCATGTGGTTTAGGAAATGGCTTAGTGGATAAAGTGCTTGCTATACAAGTTTGAGGACTGGAGTTTGGATCCCCAGGCATCACATAAAAACCCATCTGTGTGTGTGTGATGCCTCATCTGTAGTGCCAGCACTCAGAGTATAGAGTAGCTTGATTAGTGAGCTCACTGGGTTGAGCAAGAGTCCACCTCTCAGTAAATAAAGTGGAGAGTAATGGAAGAAGGCACTCAGTGCCAACCTCTGGCCTCCGCAAGCATGTGCACATACATTTATGCACACATGTGAACACATATACATGTATGTAAGCCACACATACACACAAAAAATAATGTAGCATCTTAGTGTTTACTGTCTAAAGCAGGATTATTGGAATAATTCAAATTGGTGCCCAAATTCTACTCTGTAATTTACTAGTTGTGTTGAAGTTGGTGCATCAGGTTTCTGAAATAATAAACTCAGGTTGGTGTGTCAACTATAAAATGAAAATCCTAACAGTCCACATCTGTGTTGTCACAAGGCGTAAGCTAGAGAACATTCATAAAACACTAAGCAAAATGCAAGAAGTGCAGCAAGAGCTCAATAAATACTGTTATCATCATCACTGGTCAGTCTTCCCACTAGTGATTATGAATAAAACTGCTAGAGGAACACTGGTCCTGTGAGAAACTTGACACATTTTTTTTCCTGTTTTGAAAAGAAAGCTGCAAAGGCTATCTAATGTGAGGAAAGAAGAGACAAGGTGAAGGGTAGACAGGCCAGTTAGTCAAAATCTCACTCCATATGTTCTCCTCATGGGCATTTTTGACAGGTATAGGATGGCCTGTGTGTTTAATCAATAGAAAGCCTAGCATACTGAAGGTCCTGGGTTGAATCCCAATACTGAATAGATAATAAAATAATAATAAAAAAAAACCTCATGAGGGGCAGGAGAGATGGTTCAGTGATTAAGAGCATTAGTTGTTCTTGCAGAAGACCTGGGTTTGAATCCCAGTACCCACATGGCAGCTAACAACTATCTGTAACTCTAGTTCCAGGGAATCTGATGCCCTCTTCTGTCCTCCATGGGCACTGCATGGCATGGATGCACTTACACACATGAAGGCAATAACACTCATACACATAAAAAAAAAAAAAATTCAAAAATCCTTTTAAGTGTATGGCTGCACTAATTAAAGTGCAGGGGAAAACAACTAGGTCCCAAGTGAAGAGGGAATAAAAAAACCACCAGAGTATTAAGAAGAAATTGCAGGTCAAGAAACTAACAAATAGGCGGCACATGCCTTTAATTCCAGTATTGCGGGTGGATTTCTGTGACATCAAGGCCAGTCTGGTCTACACAGCAAGTTTCAAGCCAGCTATAGAGAGAACTCATCTAAAACAAGAACAAAAAAACTATCACATAAATTATCTTCGGTCCAGTTGACTTTTCTGGGCCAGGTAGAATTAAATGCAAAACCTTTCTGAAACAGGTTACTCTAACCCAAGCAATACCAGGTTCTCATGGCTAGCTGTATTCCAGTTTAGTTTATAATCCAGGATTTAAATTAATGAATCTAAGAGAGGTGAGTATAGACACTAAAATATAACCGAAAGTTTAAGAGAACAAGGCATTATGAAAAAAAGAGGGAGGATTATTTGGAATAAACATGAAATCAAAATGAAAGTAGAAAATATCAGTCAATGAAACAAAAAGTTGCAAAGTTAGGTTAAACAGTTGAATGAGAGCATATGAAACTGAATCAATGAACTATGAACTGAAAATAATCTGTGGAAATTATCCAGATTAGAGAAATAAAGACACAGAATGCAAAGGGTTGAAGACATATATAGGAGACATCAGTAATACAAAGGCTTCCAGAAGAGAAAGAAGGGAAAGGGTAACAGAATTTTCCAGAATAGATGAAAAAAAAAAAAATGAAACCTCAATTTTAGCAAATTTAATATATATCAAATAGGATCAATGAAAATCATCTTACTCAGATACTTTGCAAACATGTAGAACAAAGAGAAGATCTCAAACAGCCAAACAGCGGGACATTGAGACAATGCTAAACTAGATAGGCCTCTGAGACACTAGGAGCAAAAGGAGACAGTTCCAAATTCCGTCCCAGTCAAGAGGTATAGCCAGTCTGCTAACAACAGGAGAGTAGCTGAGAACAAAAGGCAATGGAAGGCTAGAGGGCTGGCTCAGCTGGTGGTAAGGGCACTGGCTACTCTTGTAAAGGACCTGGGTTTGGTTTCATCAGTAACATGGCTGCTGACAACCACCTGTACCTCCAGTTTCAGGAGAATCCTGATGCTTATTTCTGGCTTCCCAGGGCAATGTATGCACAGGGATCACATATGTACATGCAGGCAAAACAATCATACACATTTTTTAAAAAGCAATGGAAAGCTGGGTGTGGTGGCACACAACCGTAATCCCAGTACTCCTCAGTCAGGGGGATCTTGCGGTTGCCCTCCTGGGCTACACAGAGGCTAGCTTGGTTTACAGAGAGACCCTGTTTCAAAAAGAATGAAATCACTCCTTCACCGGGTAAAAGAACATGACAGCTGTTTTTCCTATTTTTCAAAAATGAAGGCTAAAATAAAAACAGATTCAGACAAAAGCAGATTGAGTTTTTCAGAGGCTCCTTTAGAACCAAAGAACAAAGTAGTCACACATGAAAAAGAAAATTCATGCCAGAAAGTCAATAATGGGAGAAAGAACAATTGCACAAGCATGGCAAAGTTAGAAAGAAAACTTTGAAAATATAGTAATAACTTTTAGAGAAATATAACTTATCAAAAACAAAAAATAGGAAAGAAAATCTGAATTGATCTATTGCCCCACTTCCAAAAAGTTAAAAAAAAAAAATCAGGCTAGTTGGGTTAGAGATATAGCTCAGTGGAAAAGTTCTTGCCTAGCATGTGTAAAGTGCCAAGTTCGGTCCCCAATACTACAGAAACTTGGGTATGAACAGTTGAGGAAAATACTAATTTTACTGCAGAAAAGAACAAAGGTGTGCATGGGGAGGGAGACAGAAGGAAAAAAGGAAAGGTTCTTATCTGAGTCTAGTATAACTGATACCAAAAGCTTGACCAAAGGAAAAATATGACAACAAAAATTACAGAACAATTTTCATTATAAGCAAAACCTTAGGTAAAGTGTTAACAACCCAAAACTAATGTGGTAAATCTGACCAGTGAAGAAAGGCCAAGAACGTAGAACAAGGCTGAGAACACCTGCTTGCTAATCACTCAAACTTGAAGTCTCAGGTACATGGACAGAAAACAGACTCTGGACAAGGGATAGAGAAACAAACTTGTGGAACAAACTCGTGGAAAAGGAAAGTTGTTCTATCACAGAGGCAAAAATACCAAACAGCAGAGAAAGGCTGGGAGGACAACACTATAAACATGGTTGAGAGAATTCATGGAGAGGAAGCAAGACCAGAGCTTGACTCAAACTGGCTTTTAGTAAATACAAATGAAAGTACCATAAAACATACAATGAAACATGTTTTTATTCTTTACACATAAATAGCAACATAAACAGTATGATTTACTAAAAGAACATTAAATACTCTTAGTGAAAAGCAATTGGCTTAATACTAGAATAGATGTTACAACTAACTGAAACTAAAGTTATCAGGTTATATTTTATGGCACAGTGAGCTATGTATGTCCACTTGTAGTCCTGTAGACACACACATTTAACTTTAACATAAGTTAAATCCTTAGTCTGAGAATCTGAAATCCCAAATGCAAAACCTTTTAAGTGCTGACTTGAACCCACAGATGGAAAATTTCACACCTGACCTTAAATGAAGGCTCACAGTACAAATGCAGATATACTAAAATACTGTATAAAATTACCTTTAGACTATGTAAAAAGTATTTATGAAACAAATTTCATGCTTAGACTTGAGTCCTATCCCTAAAATCTCATAATATACTTGGCAAATATTCTAGCGTCCCCCCCGCCCCCAAAACCTGACATGGGAAACATTTCTTGATGCCAAGCATTTTGGAAAGGCGGTATCATAACTGATACAGTACTTAGAGAAACTATCTTGAAAGAAAATGCTCTCATTCAAAGAGTGTCTCTAACCACTAATACATGTGCCTTTATTTTAGTTATACCATTCTTTATGACTGAATTCCAACAAGAAGCCAAACTGGTAACATGATACTTTTTCTTCATTAACCACACAATCACAATCTGCTTTGCAGTGTAGTTTTTTCATCTTACTACTACAAACTCTACTTCCGAGTCCCTACAACTGAAATTCAGATTTAAGATATTACACAAAGTTTCATTCCTTGTTTTTGCTGCTTAATTAATAGAAGGAGAATTTCAGCAAATCATTCAAATCTCTGAAAGTCTGGTTTGAATGCCCAGACAACTATCCACCCTATTCTAGTTCTTGTGAGTTAAGCTCTTTGGCCACACAGCCTCCCTAGGCCCATGAGCTGCAGCTACCTAGAGCTTCCAGTTCCTTCAGAGAGGAGGGCTCTCCCCTTAGGTTACTGGTACACAGCCTCTTTCCATCCCTTCACCTCTTCAACCTGAAACAGAAAAGAACCATTAAACATTATGGTTCTTAAAACATTTCACTATACGTTTTCCTTCATTGCAGGCATCACACTGTAAATGGACATTTACTGTACAGTTTGTGGCAAATTGCAAGCACAGTGAAGGCAAGACCTATACCTATTCTGTTCTGTTTCATCTCTAGTATGCAGCACAGTATTTGTTCCACTGAAGTGAATCACACAATTAAAAAACCCCATTCCCTTCCTTCCTCCCTCCCTCCCTCCCTCCCTCCCTCCCTCCCTCCCTCCCTCCCTTCCTTCCTTCCGTGTGTCTGCATGAATTGATGTGCACCACATGCCTGCAGGTGCCCATGGAGGCCAGAAGGTGTTGGACTCCCAAGAACTGGAGTTACAAGCAGTTCTGAGTCTCCTGATGTGGGTGCTGGGAACTGAATTCAGGTCCTCTGGAAGATCAACAAATGTCCTTAACCGCTGACCCATCTTTCTAGCCCCTCAAACAGATTTAATAGTACTTTTCCTTTCACTGTGCTGACTATATAACAAATATTAAGATTCAATGGCTGGAAAAGTTAAAATTCTTTACATTATCACTAAAAAACCCCCACCAATAATATATAGTTAGTGCCCCTCTAAATGTCCTATGAATTACTTTTACTGTAACATCATACTATGTGATTCTAATTCCATTTTCTTAGCCTGAGAGCTAGTAGCAAAAGTACTATGTCAGTAAATGAAGCATCTCACATACCCAATTGTGGGTCAACAAAACAGCAGACTGATAATGAAATGTTAACTGGCTTAAAATGCTTTGTTAATATACCAACATAGTAAACAGAATATTCTACATGAAATGTACTACTGCTGAACACAGTTAATTAGAATAAGTCTGTTTCTGTTTAAAGAATAAGGGTCAGGCAACATTTCAGTGTTAAAATCTGTATTATATGATTGGGGGAACTAATTAATTTGTACGGCCTTGAAATCTCAAAATAAAGGAATTTTCAAATTAAAGCACATAATCTATTAGGGAACAGTAAAAAATGTAGCAAGAGAAGGAAATTTCAACTATCTTCTGAAATTTTAAATGTGACGTGTGTCTACAAACTTGGCAATGTAGAACTATCGTACACCAACACAAATCATACTTTCTTGCCTTACAGACACACACCCTCAGTTCCCTAGAACAGGTCGATATACTACCATCTTTCCGTGAACATTCTCCTATTGGGTATTTCTTTAAACCCATATATCACATACATAAAATAAGGAAAAATGTACAGTTTGAAACTAGCTGCCAGTATTTGAAAACTTAGTATCGCCTGTGGCTCACTGACTTACAGTCTAACTCCTGATATCAACACTTAAAAGTTGCGAAGAATGAAAGAGGAGATAAGAGACAAGCATAAAGGAAGAGGACATAGAGTTTTTACTGGTATAAAAATCCTAAGGAAAGTCTCTCAACTCTCCTTATCTCTTCCCATGAGAAAACCCCAAACACACCATGTTCTTTTTTAGAAGGCACAAGACAGAAGCATAAGAAAATTCAAAACAGAACATTAAAGAGAAAAAGATAAAAGAAATCACCAATTCTTAATCTTGGAGCTCTGTACTTTGATTCAGAGAGGGAAAAAAAAAATCATAGTTCCATATTTATTCTCTGGAAAAAAAGCAAAAGAGTATTAAGTTCATGTTTCTTAAGAGGCTTTGACATACATGCCCCACATACTGCTGGGTTTTTTCAGTCTCTGGAGTTCTAAATCATTTTCAATTTGCTTTTCAAGCTTACACTACTTGCATGAGTTATGAAATATGCTTTTCAGATGGGGCCATACCACCTGGAATGTACCTACCAGAAAAATGCTTTTCAGGAAAATTAAGTCAGCAAGTAAGGAAGACGAGGCAGACTGTGATATAAGAGAGGGCTGAAGAGATGGCTCAGTGGTTAAGAGTACTGGGTGCTCTTGCAGAAGACTTGGGTTCAAATTCTAGTATCCACATGGTAGTTAACAACTGTCTGTTAACTCCAGTTCCGGGGGTTCTGATGTCCTCTTTTAACCTCTGTGGGTACTGCACAACACAGGTCCACTCACATACATGCAGGCAATACACGCATACACATAAAATAACAATATTTTTTAAAAATTTAAAGGAATCTTCTAACAGAGAACATTTTTTAAAAGGTCTTTTCTGGATATCCTGGAAACAACAGTTGACAGGGGATAAACATATATGGGGGTAAGCAGAAAATGGAACCTGATTTTCCAAGAGTTAAAAATAGGCTGGAGGGGCTTGGGAAAGGGCTCAGTGGTAGAACACTTGCCTAACATGTTTAAGGCCCCAGTTTCAATGCCAAACCAACTGTCTGTCTAGCTACCTGGATGGACAGAAAAAACAAATGAAGCAGTTAACGCAGAATTATTTTAAGTAGTAGTAGTGATCCTAGTAGTAGTATTGTATAATTCATGTAAATTCCCAAGAATATGACCTTTTCTTACATTAAAAATACATGCCAATACAATTAAATTCACGTCCGTTTCAATACAGTCACAAGGACTTCACTCTTGCCAATGTAATGTAATCTGAGGGTACTATAGTCACTGAAGTTTTTCACTTGCTTTAAGTCATTAGTAATAAGTTGGGTATACAATGTGACCAGTTAACATTTCATATATTTATAACATCTAAAGGCTACTGACATGGGGCTTTGAGAAAACGTGGGTTCTGAGCTGGACATAGATGGCACATGCTTGAAATAACAGCACCTAGGAGACGTAGGCAAGGACTGTAAGTTTGCAGCTGATATGGACCCACTCACTACATAGTGACACCCCTACTGGTTCAGAGAGACAATGTCTCAAAAAAAATGTTAAGATACCTGACCTACCCCTGACGTTGACCTTGGCACCGCCCCTCCACACCCCAAAATCTGTTAATAGACTCCTATCTGGTTTAACCTCTATTCTCTAGTCTTAAAGTTACTATCTTACTCCACACTCCATTTATTTCTCACATATATACTATTGCTTCTCTTCTTACTTGTCTGCATTTAATCAGTTTTCACTACATTTGCCACATGTTCTAGTAGTTCCTTTTTACCAACAGTCTCATTTCTCAGCTTCTCTTTATTTCCTATAAAGAGACCTGAACATAAAGCTTTGCAACTGGTACTTAGCCTGGGCCGTGCTCTTTATTAACTTGGAGAATACTGGGTCACTTTAGATTTGGCTTATCTATGACATTAAGAAGCCTTTCCTGAGCTGTGGGCATGGTGGTGCATACCTTTAATCCCAGTACTGAGGAGGCAGAAGCAGGCAAACCTCTGTGAAGTCGAGGTCTGGTCTACATAGGAAGACCCTGCCTCCAAAAAACCCAAACCCAAACCCAGCTCCCCCACCCTCACCTTAAAAATCAGAAGCCACCACCTTTCCTGGCTCTATGAGGAGAATGAGGAGAATCAATGCTTGTGTCTCATGTTCTACGCATTCACATGTCCCATCTCTGATATTATCAACAACCCTTAGTGGTACACAGCTCTAGTTGTTAAGGTCTTTGAGTTGAACCATATTCATATTCACATTTATATTCTCAGGTATGCCTAGTAATGAAGATGCAGAATATGATTTAGAAAGAATAAGACTAACAGATGTTTACTGGTGATTACATCATTACTTCTTATATCTTACCAAGTCACCAACATAGTAATCCTGTTCTAAACAACACAAATCTGTTACTTAGCAAGTAGGTGACAGGGTATATTTGAGAAAAATCAAGTCAATAGACAATGTGACAAGTTATGTTTGAAATTGGAAATGACAGGAGGTATTTTAACATGTACCTTTCTAGAAGTCTCTAAGAGACCTCCATTTATTTGTGATGTATTTCTTTACGCATATATAAAGAACATCACCAATATAACACCTATGTCAGTTCTACATTTAGATTGCCGAATCAACAAAATATTTATTTCTAGGATGGATTAGGAAGACAGTACCATGATCATCCAAAACTTATTAAACATTTCTATTTATGTTAGCAAAATACTGACCACCACATCACTACTTAATAGTAAATCACAACAGTTTTTTTTAAAAAAAGGGTCAAGAATATTTTAAAATTAGGAAGTGGAAAGAGTCAGGGTTGCTAGTACACTTGGACTTAGCACCTTGAGTCTAATTTTTAAAAGAATATTTTATTTAGTATTCTTATTTTTTTATGTGTAGGAATGTACTGCTTGCATGCAGTGAGTGCACCAGTGTTGTGCAATGCCTAAGGAAGTCAGAAGAGGGCATTGGATCTCCTGGAAATGGAGTTATGGACAGTTGTCAAAGGCCATGTGGGTGCTGGAATTCAAACCTGAGTCCTCTACAAGAGCTGCCAATCCTCTTTAACTACTGGGTCATTCCATCTATCCAGCCCAGAGTCTAGTTTTTATTTGCTTGGTGCTGGGGTTAAAACCCAAGGACCTGTACATGCTAGACAAACACTACCACTGAGCCACACTAGGGGTAAGCACCTAGAATAAGGGATTGAATAATTGAGTATATTTCCTTGGTATTTATCGTCCTGTTTATAAAGTGGTTACAAATATACATGAGAATTTTAGGTTTGCTTTTGTACAGTGCTTTTGAAAAGAATACATTAAGATTCTGTCACATTCTTAAATTGCTTTTATGAGTATACTGCTCTTTGTCATCATTTGGCCAAGAGAACAGAACACAGGAAGCAATCTTAAACAGGTCACTTAACATACCTATCTGCATTTATATCCACTTGGAAGGATGTTTAGCTTATTTTTACTGGCATGTGGGAATGCAACTTTATAACTTAAGTTCTACTTCTGCTTATAATCTCTTTGGTTCAACAGTATGTTCTTATTCTAGATTAGCCCTGTCCAATAGAAATGTTCACGACAGGGGTAGGGAGATGGGTCAGCTGGTAGAGCTTGCTATGCAAGCCCAAGGACTTGAATTTGGATCCCTAGCACCCACATAAAAAGCCCAATGCAGTCAAATGTGCCTATAATCCCAGTGCTGGGGAAGCAGAGACAGGAGGATCCCTGGGGCTTGCTGGCCAGCTAGTCTTGCCAAATTGGTGAGCTCCTGGTTCACTGAGAGACCCTGTCTCAGGAAAATAAAATGGACCGTGACTTAGGAAGACTCCTTACCATCTACTGCTAGGACAGACAGACACACACATACACGAATGCACCTGCATACACATGAATATGTATACACCAAAAAGATCTACGATAATATTAAACATTTTATATCTGCATGATGCAATATGGTAGTCATTAGTTACATAGCATATAATGACTAAGAGTTTAATTTCTAATTTAACTTTTTTTGTGGGGGGGGTCAGGGGAGACAGGGTCTCACTATGTAGTCCTGACCAGCCCTGACTCTGCCTCTTCAGTGGTAGGATTAAAAGTGCCATCAAAACCTGGTCATTAATTTTTAACTTACTATGTGGTTAGTGATAATCAGTTGGACAATACAGTAGAAATCCCAGAATGCCACAGCCAGTAAAGTCTATCAAGTAATTTCTAAGCCTGGTTCTTGCCAAACTGGGTTTTGGTTCAAAACATGCTAGGCTGATACCCATGCTTCCCAAAAGTTGGACAATGAATTTGAGGTTTGACATTTTCTCCAAAGAAATATATCAGAAGCCTGCAAACTTCTTATGTAAAAGGCCAAAAGATATCCTTCCTTTCCCAATCCCACTAAGTTTGACAGTTACAGCCACCATAACTGTATCTAAATCTGCTAACAGTTCTCCAATCTTCCGGGCAGAGCTGGTCTTTATTTCACCAACCTATATCAAAGAAAATTCTATTAATATCATCTTTATAATACTCATAGAATGGCTATGAGTGTTACGAGAATGAGAACACTGTAAAGTGACAAGCAGCTTAAAGTCCATCATCTCTCAAACACATTCTTTTCATCTTCTGGCTGCAAAAGTGTGTCCTTGTGGGCACATATATGTGAAGTGGTCAAGAAATACTTAGGGCCTAAGTTTTCTTGTTAACAATTCCTCTACCTTCCTTATGACTTTGATATGCCCCCTCCCCATTATTCTCATTCTATTAAGAATTTCCTACTAATGAGTCTATAAATAGGAGAGAACTATATCCTTCAGTGATATAAGAATGGGAGGAAAAGGCAATAATAATCCCTCATTTAGGGACATATTCACAAAACATGGTCTTCTAACAAATTCTTAACTCTATAACCCAAGCTTGTTATTACTGCCGTAATTCAGAGAGAAGGTCCCTGAAAGTAGGGTGTCACATTTTGTGTGTCCTTTCCTGAGTCCCCATAACCAACAACAGAACAAAGGACATGGTTTATGGTAGTCACTGTTACTCTAGTAACTGCTACTCTAGTCCAGTTGGTCACATATGCCTGTCATCCCAGTTACTTGGGGGGTTGAGGCAGAAGGACTCAAAGTTCAAGGCCAGCACGCTTCCGAAATGAGTTCAAAGCCAGACTGAACAACTTAATGAAACCTTGTCTCAAAATTTTAAAAGGAGTTGTTGGACAGATGGCTCAGTGGTTAAGACTATGCACTGCTCTTGTGGAGGACTCATGTTTGGTTTCCAGCACCACTAGGTGGCTCACAATACCCTGTATCTCCAGCTCCAGGGGGATCTGACAACTCTGGCTTCAGTGGGCACTGGTACTCATGCCACACAGAGGCACAAATATATACACATGATTTTTTAAAAAAGACTTTAAACTAAAAAAAAAAAAAAAAAAAGGCTGAGCATATAGCTGAGC
Source organism: Eospalax fontanierii (assembly GCA_035773235.1). Taxonomy (NCBI): domain Eukaryota; kingdom Metazoa; phylum Chordata; class Mammalia; order Rodentia; family Spalacidae; genus Eospalax; species Eospalax fontanierii. The sequence goes on along the minus strand of CM069542.1, from coordinate 50,256,482 downwards.
AGTAGAGCACTTGCCTAGCATATGCAAGGTCCTGATTTCAACCTCCTATACTAGGGAGGCAAGGGAAAGGAACCTAAATCATTACCTTTGCATGTAACAGTTCAGGAACTATTATGACACTGAACTAAGTCACAAAAAGATCAAAAGAAACACTTGTAAATAAGCTTCTTAACAAAATGTTGTGAACATTTTCATCTAAAAAGGAATCTATTTCCCCCAGCCCCCCCCTTTTTTTCCCTTAGAGATACAGTGTTTTTTTTTTTACCAGCTGGTCTGGAACTCACTATGTAGACCACACTGGCCTGGATCTCAGAGATCCACCTTCCTCTCTCTTCTATTAAAGGCACATGACACCACACCTGGCTGGAACCTATCTTTAAACCACAGTTCTTTTATATCTTTTTTTATTTATTTTATGTGTATGAACATTTTGCCTAATTGTGCTTAAGTGTACCATAAGTGTGCAATACTTTCAGAGGCTAGAGAGGGCACTGGATCCAATGGAACTGAACCCAGGTCCTCTGCAAGAGTAGACAGTACTCTTAACCACTGACCCATTTCTCTAGTCCCTAAACCATAGTTCTAAGTATCATGAATGACCTGAAATTGTGGGCAAAATTTTGCACAGATACACTTCCCTCTTTTCTCTCTTCCAGAGAGTAGTAACACAGCTTCCATCTTGTTCTCAAAAACTAGTAAAAATACCCTATAAGCTGAGTAAGTACTCTTTCTCCAGCTGGCTTTGTAGTTGAAAGTCTGAAGTTACTCAGCCAGAGCTGTAAAGGCATATTTAAAAATCAAATGACAGGATAGGAGTTACCTTGAGAGGACAGCAGGGTATATGAATAAGGGCATCAGAAGGGCTTCTGGGGACACTGACAATACTGATTTGATCATGATGTTGGTTACAAAGGAGTATTCACTTCATGAAAACTCATCAAGCTTAACACTAGATTTTTGTACCTGTCTTTAGGTATATCATATTCAGTAAGTTAGAAAACAAAGATAACTCACTAACACAGAGTAGACATTAGTGATCTTAAAAAGATAAAGATGATAGACAAAGTGAGACTAGAAGTGAAAAGCTGAAGCCTCTAGGCAGCAAGTGCTGAGGAAATGAACCCCTGTGGCAACCAGCAGCCTGTAAGGGCCTGAGCCTTTAGAGAAGCATGCATTTGAAAGCAGATTCTCAGCCTCAGTGAAGCCTGGAAACTACAGACCCAGCTGACTGTGGAGATTGTAAATGAGACCCTGAACCAGGACCATAGAGATAAGCCACTCCCAGGTTCCTGACCCTGAGAAAATCTGTGAGATAATAAATGTTTGGTGTTGGGTGGGGGTGGAGACAATTTAAAAACACTATCATCCTTACACATATTGAAGTGAGCAAAGTAGCCTTTGTAGCTGTACCTAAAAGAGATCCTAGCTTTTAGTTTAAACTGTCAACTCTCCTTGAAGCTATGTACAACACTGCTTTCCAAATCTAACCAAGAAGAAAATACAGCTGGTGATTATGAACATCAGTTTCTGCATGAAATGGAAGCTATTTCTCTGTAAGATATAGACAGGATCTTGATGCTTCCTTCTATTACCTCCATCTAAACTAGAGATTATTCTGTCCCAGCAATATATTTTCTGTTTTACTGCCTAAGTGTTTGAATGAAACATGCATATATATGTTCCTTAACTTTTCTCAAAAGAAGAAATATACTGTCAGAGTCATCAAGTAGATATACATATATTATTTTATAATATAGTCATATTTGCCTGGCAGGATAGCACACAACTATAGTCCCAGCTACTTAGAAGCTGAGGGAGGAGACTCACTTGAACCCAGTTCAGGACTAGCCTGGAGAACATAGGAAGACACCATCACACACACACACACACCCCAACATTATTTTGTAAATTTACAATACAGAGGGGTTGGGGTAGGATTGGGGAAGGATGCAGTGATTACAGCATCATCCAATACAAACAGAGCATACCATGGAACAATGTATTCACTCCTATACCGACATCTGTGCTGCTGAAGCCTGCCTTTGATGCCCGCCCAAATTTCATACTCCCATTCCAGGGTCTTTCTTATCCTGCATCCTCTGCACAGCAAACACATTAAGAATTTTGTACGATGTTAGCTGAAATCAGTTTCTAAATTTATCGTTTATTTTCAAGTAAAATTCTCAAAATGGACTAAGTGAACCTATCATTTCTTTGCATATTTCAAAAACTCAAACAATGATCACTTTTCCTATATAACCAGGCTAAATTTTTGTACCCTGTTAAATTTTAACCTGCCAGCTGTAATGATTCTTCATAACTCCCTAGAGTTATACTGACAGTCAATATTTAATTACTGCACCTGAAATTTAAAGCAAACTATGACTACTGTGAAAAGTCTTTTCTGTTACTACATAGATATAATGCAGAGCCCAGTAAATAATACTTTAAAACAATCTGTAAGGCCTACCAGAACATAATAAATCCAACAAAACTTCAGAACTATTCTTTATATTACTTTTATATTTAATACACACTTAATTATACTGGAGTTCGTCCTTCTCAAATTCCTGCTACACATGAGCTTTCTTAATCTTTTTCATTACCACTATTCACTGAGTTGTCTCTATCTCTTCACAATGACTAGCCAGCATGGGAAGATACTGAATCTTCATTTCCTTCCTTAAACTTTGTATAACCGATTCGCTCATATTCATTCTTTCTCTCTTTCTCTCCCCTCCATCCGTCTTACTGCATACAAAAAAGTTTCACTCCCTGCTTCTCCTCTACAATGCCTTTTAGCTACACTAGAGTTAAGAGCATGTCATTTAAGTCAAAGAGTAAGAAAACCATTACATCAAGGAACTACTTAAGGCCACTCTTCTAAAGACCCTTGACTATGACAATAACAGGGCTAGTAGACAAACCAAGCATTATAATCTTTCCATGACTAAAGTTTCATGGCACTTAAAATCTTCCATAAAACACAACCTGAGTTGGGTGTGGTGGTACACACCTATAATCCCAGCACTTGGTAGGTGAAGGCAGGAGGATCAGACGTTCAAGGCCAGCACTGGCTATACAGTTAAGTATAAGGTCAGCCTGGATAGCAAGAGACCCCACTTTAAACACACACACACAAAACCTTTACATACCTTAAAAAAAGTCTGCGATTGAGATGATATGACAATCTTACAACTCTTATTTGGCATCAGATTAAAAAAAATTGCTCACTCTAGTGGTGTCAGAAAAGTATACATAATGACTCAACTACTTAGTTCTACACATGTAGCTTCCAAATAATCAATCTTAACCTGTAATAGGCTCCTTTATTAAATTTCATGTTCCAACAGTGATTAGTGTTCCCACCTCAATGCACTGCAGACTTTATTTACATAATTCACCTGGGAAGTGTCTTTTCAATGGGAATGTTTTCTGTTATATCTCTAAATATCCAATATTAAAACTTAACTTGAAGCCTGGTGTGGTGGTGTCCTGCCTTTAATACCAGCACAGATGCAGGTGTATTTCTGTGAGAGCAAGACCAGCCTGGTCTACATAGTGAGCTTCAGGCCAGTTAGGGCTACAGGGAAACCTTGCCTCAAAAAAAAAAAAAACCCTCCCAACGAAACAAAACAAAAACTCTAAAATTTAACTTAGTGATCTAATAAAACAAAATCAGTATGCCCCATCCACGAAAACTAATTTATGCTGACACATTAAAGGTCCTAAAGTAAATAAAGAATAAAAACAAAATATTGACAAGTGTGCTTCCCTTCGTTTAGAAAAGTTAATCAATTCTTACTTTGGGTCTACTCATTTTTGGGTCAGTGGAAGAAAAAAATCTCAGTAAAAATAAGACCTTCCTTGGTTCAAAATGGCTATTAAGGTGGCTTTCACACATTTCAACACTCTAATAATTAGGAATGAAATCTGTTTGGCTTAAAAAATGTGGACCACGACATGAAGAGATGTTTCTTTAAAGGAGACATAACAAACAGACACACACTCTTAAAAGCAATGACTTTCTAAGTAGTACTGTTCAGAGGTTGGAAATGCAGCACAATGGTAGAGCACTTGACTAGCATGCCCAAGATTCTGGCTTTGATCTCTTGCACAACCAAAAAGTTCTGGAATACTCATTGCACACTCACTTCTCCTTAGCAAAAAGCACGGAACTCAGAATTAAGATTTTAGTCTCCCATCAATCCTCTATTGGTTCTGTTCCTTTAAGTGTGAGAATTCTGGGCTACCTACTTTTATAAGATGCAAAAATTAAAAAAAAAAAAAATCACATAAACACCTTCATGCTTCTTAAAAACGGTACCGTAAAAGTCAAGGTCTTATATTATTACTGTCATCATCTTGTGTCACATTTTACAGCTCCTTCTGAATTAGGCCACGATACTGGCTTCAAAACATAAATCTGTGGTCTTCCATTTGTGGTTAAGTTTTCTGATATAATTCTATCCTGATAACTTGTTCCTCTCGCCCCAAAGTGCAACTCTACCAATCTCGGGCCTGGAAAGTGAGTCTTTAATCAGTCTCTTCTCTGCTAAGGAAAGGACTAAAAAGTCACAGCATTCCACTTTCTTTGAACGCACCAGGAATAAAATCGCTCTTTATACTTGGGAAATGATGCTACATAGTATGCAAAATAAAGGAGCCACTGCCGTCTAATCTCTACTTCCCACAATACAAAACCTGTGGGGTTTTTATGGTTGGCTACATAGAAAATCCGAAGGTTTCTGACAACAGATTTGCATCAACAAATGTCAAACGGTATCAGAAGACAGACGCAGAGAGCAAAAACTTTACCCAGTTTGCAAGAATCACCGCAGCACTCCAGCAGCTAGCTACTACTGTTGGGTGTGAGTTAGCCCCCTTTTCCGGCCTGTGCTGTACCCTTGAGAAAAAGTGGCCTGGTCCCAAGGCATACGCCGGGCAGCTCTGGGGGCAGGATCAAGACCCTCCAGAGCACCGTCTGCACCCTACCCTCCCGCTCTTGTTTCAGACACACCCCCCTCCACCCCTCGTGCTGCACAGGAGGTGTGGGCGCTCAACTCCTTGGCTGTGGTCAGGGGGACGCGAGGGGGGGCGGGCCGAGGCCTCAGCTCCCATTTTGGAGGACCCGGCGCTCGGGCCTCCCGGCGGTGCCATCAGGGAGGTGGGAGCGGAGGGCGCATCCGGGCCAGGGGGCAGAGGGCCGGCCGCACGGGGGTCTCTCCGGTTCCGGGGCGTGAGGACGGCGGCGGCGGCGGGAAAGTCCGGAGAGCGCGGCTGCCTTTTTGTTGTCCGCCGAAGGCCGGCGTGACCCGGGCCCCTCGGGACACTCGGCCAGGGGCTCCCTCCCTGCCCGCCTTGTCGGGGGGAGGGGGCTCCGCGGAGGCCGCGGTCCAGCGGGAAACCGATGGCCGCGCGGGCCGCGGCTGTGCGCGCCCGGCGCCTCTCCTGCCCTCCCGGCGCCGAGCGTGAGGCGTGGGGCCGGTGGGAGGGGATGGAGGAGGCCCCCGGCCCGGGAGGCGGGAAAGGCCCCGCGCTGCGGGACGGGCGGCGGCTCGGCAGCCCCGAGCGGCGGTGGCGCGGCCTGGCGAGCCCCGAGCGGGCTCGAGCCCCGGGGACCGCGTGCGCCCCGCACTCCGCGGCCCCGTCCCGAGGCCGCCCCCTCCCCCGCCGCTCCTCTCACCTGCACATGATCCGCCATTTTGCTCCATTCATGCTCCTCTCAGGCCCCCCCTCCCCCCCAGCGCGCACCTCGGCCGGGGCTGCCGCCGCCGCCGCCGCCGCCGCCGTCGCCGCTGCGCCTGCGCGCTGGGGGCTCGGCGCTCAACGCTCGCGGCGTAGTGCCGCTCGGCTGCGCAGGCCCGGGCGGGCCGGTCGTGGTTGGAGAATGCGCAGCGCCCCTGGGACGGCGTAAAGGCGCGGGCGACGTCAGCGGCCCGGAGACGCCGGGTGGGAGGAAGCAGCGGGCCGGGGGAGCGCGAGGGAGGGGAGTGGGGGGAACAAAGCTTTGTTTACATGGTTTTTAAAGGGGCCGCACTCGCTCGCTCTCGCGCGCGCGGGCGGACGCCGTGGGAGATGGCGCTGCCTCTGGCTGTGTGTGATCGGGGCTCCTGGCGCAGGCCGGGGTCTGTCTCCACCCGGAACCTCTGCCCCCGGGGCATCCCTCCGCCCACGTGTCGTCCGCTTGACTTGCTTCTGGACGCCTTAGCCTCAGTCGCTGCGCGGCTACTGCCCCGCCACCCGGGACAGGGGTCTTCGGTTGCACCCAGCGCCAGACACCTCGCACCTAGGATACCTGCACCATGCGTGACTTTCCGGGAAGGACACTGTTCTTACCCTGGTCGGGATTGTATTTGTGCTTTTCTAGCCTTCTGCCCCAGTGGATCAGGGCCATTGCTTTCTGATCTGGGTTTCACCCGCAAACCCCAATAGAGATCTTGTTTTTGTGTCTTTTTCTCCTCCACAAACAGCCATGGATATAGCTGCCAAATAGCGATGATCAGAACACACAGAAGCCACCGTTTTTCTGAAAGCGAGTGTTGGTTTAATCAATGCTCTAGGCAACCTCTTGAAGGGGTCAGATGCTGGAAGAGGTGTTTAGGACCCCTAGGCTCAGTCTGAGGGGGAGAGCCATTCCGCTTGGGACGGATGAGGTCAGTACCTGGACACCGAGGCTAATTCCAGCTTTTCCCACTAGGAATTATCTGTGCTAGATAATACAGGTTCCCTTTTCCATTGGATTCCACTCAGGCTTGTATTCAAGGCTCCTAGATTAAATCTTAGCAGGATTGTGGCAGCATAGGTTATTTTAAGTTTGCTAACAGGGCTAAGCGTGCCTTGTTAAAGGGGCTACCGCACACGTACAAATAAAGCACCCTTTATTGTTGTGATATTAGGCAGTCATTTCAACCTCAGTCTTCGAGAGTGTCTTCCTGGTTCGCAAAGATAGGAGAGCTAAAAACTACATTACCCAGACTTCCCTGTAGCTAGGGCTCTGCAGGATTGACTCAGTCAATGAGACTGACTCAGACTTAGGAAGCAGAAGTAAGGCAGAGTTTCTGGCAAGCTTAACTGCCAATCCCTGTTTCCCCTTCCCCAACCTTCCAGTGCTTAATTATAAGTTCCATGAGTGTAAAGAGGCAAGGGTGGGGGGGAGTCGGGGGAGTGGTTCAGAGTCTTCTGGACCTTGTGTTGCACAACAGTAGTAGATTCTTGGAAGTCTCCTTTGCAGTGGCGATCTTTGGATTTTCTACTTGACTGACTGGGTAGACATTACAACTTTCTTGTAGGCTAGACTCAAATCTCTGTCCACTCTCCATTTATACATTTGGTTCTGTCCCTTCCCCTTCTTACCTCTCCCTGTTCACTCAGTTTCTCAAAATAAATACTCAGTAGTTATTTCAGCCCCATTAGTTCTCCACAGCCAATGCTTTTGTGTACTGGCATATCTGTGTAATACATACTCGACTCTGCTTCTCTCTGCCTTCACTGCTGATACTCTGGCCTAAGACTCGGTTACGTTTCTTCTAGGCTCTCGTATTTTATTCCTATTATTATTTCTCTTCTTGTATTGCTCCTTGATAGTTCATTCTCTTATAGCTGCAGAACGAATCCCAAATACAGATAATTTATACTCTTCCTTAAGGTCCAAAGGTGGTTCTCCTTGAACTTAGGCCATATACTCTGACTTCTTCTCCACCATGCCCCTTCTTAGAATGCTCTGGTCATTCTGGCCTTGCAGTTGCAGTTACTCGGTGCCTCTTCAAGGCTCCAGGAACTGAACTCTTAGTACAATAGTCCCCCTTTTCCTTGGAAGATATATTCCAAGATCCCCAATGAATGCTCCCATCTACATTGTAAGGAACCCTCTCTGCTGTATTTCCCATGCACATCTATGATAAAGTTTAATACAAAGTAGGCACAGTAAGAGATGAACAATAATAGATAATAAAATAGAACAAAATGTGGCATTACAAGTTATTTATGGATTGCTTATTTGTGGAATGTTCCATTTAGTATTTTTAGACCATAGTTTCTGAAATCACAGATAAAGGAGGACCATTGTATATACTTAATCAGGAAAGAGCAAGGGCTAGGAATGAATTCAGGGACTGGTATTGTTGTCCTACCCTCCACAGTCAGGCACCATTGGGACTGCGGTACTTCCATACCCCGCGGAATCCATGTTCATCTATTTCTTTGCCCAATCCTTCATCCTTCTCATGCCCACATCACCTCTGCTCCCTTTATATCTCCTTCCCTGTTATATGGTCACAGCTGCGTGTTGGGTAGCTGTCCCCATCTAGAACACTTGCAGCTAATCCCCAAACCTGCCTATAGAGTCGGATGTGGTATCTCCTCTTCCTTTCTTACCTCCAAAGAAATGCTACAAGCTCTTGTGATAAAGATTTGAAAACTATTAGCTAACCCTGCTGCAGAGGGTCCTAGTGGTTTATAATCCAGGGTGGGTTTGGGTTGTCTGTTCTTTTCCAGTGAAATCAAGGAGGCTCCCCTAAGCCTGACCTGTGCTTGAGTGTGAATCACAGGAGTCCTTTTCTCTGGAATGCCTTTTTTTTTTTTTTGGTCTTTTTTGAGACAGGGTCTCCCTGCAGCCCCGGCTGGCCTAGAACTCATTGTGTAGACCAGGTTGACCTCGGTCTCACAGAGGTCTGCCTGTCTCTGCCCACTGTGTGCTGGGATTAAGGGTGTGCACCACCACACCTGGCCCTGGGGCATTTAAAAAAATTTTTTTATGTCATGTGTGTGAATATTTTGCCTGCATGTATGTGCACTTGTGTGTGCAAAGCCCACAGAGGCCAGAAGAGGGCATTGGATCCCTTGGAACTGGAGTTGTGGATAGTTGTTAGCCAATATGTGGATGCTAGGAACCAAACCCATGTCCTCTTCAAGAGCAGTCAGTGCCTGAAGCACTGAGTCATCTCTCCAGCCCCCTCTGGGATGCTTTCACTTCCCAACACTGGTGCCTGGAGGATCCTGAAGTCTTCTCATTCTCTGCACCTCTGTTGCGTCTGAGAAGAATGTATTGCTTCTTGCTCACAGGGTTCCCCTGAGGCTAGGCAGAATGGACTGTGGTTAGTGCTTCTACTTCAGGTTGCCAAACCCTGTTAGGTGAAGCTGAACTTGATGAAAGTCAGATATAATACTCTGGTATATTCTTGCTCCTTAACTTTTTCAGACAATGGCTTTGGGAGAAGTACAGGCATGGGATGGGATGGGGGTATCTGGATTATTTGGAGCTCAGTTTTCCAGGTCTAAACAGTTTCCAAGGAATCTGGCAAACTTGGGTGCCCCCCTGTGGTTCTGAGTGGAATCCATCTGTTTACCTTCGAATAGAAGGGTTGGTTGAGAACATCCTTTACTGCGTGTGAGGTGTGTGCTGGCCCACTCCATAGCAGTGTCGCATCAGATTCACCTTATCACAATTTGTACTTTAAAAAAAAATTGAAATACATTTTTGCCCTGTGGGCCTCACTGGCTTAGAATTTGCTGTGAAGACTGGGCTTGCCTTGAACTTGTGCCTCTCAAGTGCTGAGATCATAGGCATGTGCTACCTACCACACCCTGTGGAATCTGCACTTTTAACAAGTTCTGCACGTTAAAGTTTGAAGAACGCTGCTCTGCTGCACTCAGGATGACTCTTAAAAACCCATCTCTCTCTGTGAAGCGGAAGTAAAGAATGCACAAGTTGCAGGCAGTGCGGACACTCCAGAGTCCAGAGTCTTAAACTTTGAATAACAATCCCATGTGGGGTCATAGAACTGAACATGAGACAACTGTAAAAAAGTTTCTGAACATATAGAGATGAAAAATTAATTTGAAAGCCAGTGTGTGAATCCAAGGTGTTTCTGGCAGTGCTTGCCTGTGCTGCTTCATGAGACTTCATGTTGTAGTTCTGAACAGACAACATGCTTTCTGCACTGTGTATGCCATCACACCATCTGGTGCCAAAAAACACTGCCTGAAACACCTCAGCTCAGATTCGAGACCATTCTATGTCATGAATGAATTGTATTTTTACTGTTCATACAAAGTTTCCTGCTGTTATAGAAACATAAGGTTTAGTTATTGAAAAACGACAGTATTTTCCACAATAATTCCTTGTCATGTATCAAATTAGTATATTTTTGTATTGCATTATATTAGAATGTTTCTTTTTTTTTTTTTTTTTTTTTGCATTTTTGAGACAGGGTCTCCCTATAGCCCCAGGTGTCCTGGAACTCACTATGTAGACCAGGCTGGCCTTGAACTCAGAGATCCACCTACTTCTAAATCCTTCTGCTTCTGAGTGCTGGGACTAAAGACCTGTACCACCATGCCCAGCTAGAATGTTTGATTTTAAGAACAGCTCTTTGGGGGTTGGAGAGATAGCTCATGCTCTTGCAGAGGACCTGGGTTTGGTTCCCAGCACCCTCATGGAGGCTAACAACCATCCATAACTACAGTTCCAGGAGATCCATCGCCTTCTTCTAGTTTCTGTGGCATTGTACAGTGTGGGTACCTTTACATACATTCAGGCAAAACATTCATACACGTAAAATAAAAATAAATTTTAAAAAAGAACAACTGTTTGAATTGCTGATTTGAGTTTCATAAAAAATTACTAAATGTATTTTGTTATATCTAGGTTTAAATAAAATTTCTCAGGGAAAGGGGATCGTGGGTGAAAAGAGTTTAAGACGCTCTAGAGACAGAGTCGGCCAATCCTGTTTCCTACTACTAATCACTTCTCAGACAGTCTCAGTTCTTCTTTGGCCTTTGGATTAACCGTTCAAACCCTGGCAGCAAAGATGAGGGCAGTGAGGTGAATGACATAGCCCTAGTTCCCAGCGCCATCTCTCATCTTTCCAGGCTGTTTTGGTCCAGCACTACACCAGAGCATGAACAGTAGTATGTGTCTCTGCTCTCCTCACCAGGCTACCTGAACCCCTGTGGTAGAGGAAATGGGCCGAGCTATATAAACACCCTTTATGGGATTGCACCCAGGAGTACTGGTCTTATTCTTAGTTTCCCCTAACTATTCCAGATTATTTTGTCAAGTGAATTTCTCTACGGAGCATGGCTTTTGCATGAAGTCTGAGTTCCAAAAATGTTGGGAGTCTGAGAAATGTGGCATTAAAAACATTATATTAAAAAATTCAATTTAAACATTTTTAAAAAATTAAAATATTTTATCATTTTAATTTTATGTGAATGAATGTATTGCCTGCATGTATGTAAGTGCACCTGTGTTGGGTAGTGCCAAAGAAGTCAGAAGAGGGTGTCAGATTCCCTGGAACTGGAGTTACAGATGGTTGTTGGCTTCCATGAGGGTGCTGGGACCTGAACCTGAATTCTCTGCAAGAGCAGCCAGTGCTCTAATTGTTGAGCCATCTCTCCAGCCCCTCTCCCCCAATTTTTTAAAAAAAGAAAAATGTAAGCCAGGTGTGGTGGCACATGCCTTTAATCCCAGCACTAAGGAGGCAGAGGCAGACAGATCTCTGTGAGTTCGAGGCTAACCTGGTTTATATAGTGAGTACCAGGCCAGCTGGGGCTGCAGGGAGACCCTGTCTCAAAAAGACCAAAAAAAAAAAGAAGAAGAAGAAAGGAAGAAAAGTGTTTATTAGGGTGGGGAGATGATCCAGTAGCATTTACCTGAGTTTGTATCTCTAGAATCTCTGTAAATCTAGATTATTTAGTTGACACCTGTAATCCCAGCACTCCTATGCCAAGATGGAAAGCAGAAGAAATCCAGAAGCTCATGGACCAGCTAGCCCGGCCTATGAAGAGGTGAATAAAAAGAGACTGTCTCAAACAAGGTAGAAGGACTGACACCAGAAGTTATGCTCTGACCTCCACCTGCATGCTTACGCTCACGCATAGGAATACACACAGAAAGAAGATTAAAATAAAAGGTGCCTTAGCAACTTGATGGCATACCCCTGTACTAGCACTTAGGAGATTGGTGGCAGGAGAATCGAGAGCTCAAGGTTAGCTTTAGCTATATAGCAAATTGGGGCGAGGGGGCATCCCAGGCTACACGAGACCCTGTCTCAAAACACCAAAAACCAACCAACCAAAATTATTACATGAACAATCTTATCCGACTCCAGCCCAGCTCTGTGACTTCAGCCAAATTGTAAGCAGGTGCGCTCATTCCTACCCTGTTTTTGTCAAGGGGTAAAATATGGTCGGGGAAAGAGTCCATCTGGAAGACCGGGGCGGGGGGGGGGGGTGGCTATGAAACTACTGTAATTTAAGATAATTTCCAAGTGAAACCCAGTGCCTATAGAACACTAACAAAGGATGGGATAAAGATGAAATCCCAACAGCCATGTGTAGCAGCCCATGCCTTTAGTTTCAGCACTGAGGAGGCAGAGATAGGCATGTCTCCATAAGTTTGAGTTCAAGGTGAACCTGGTTTATATAGTGAGTTCCAAGCCAGTTGGGGCTATAGGGAGACCCTATCCCAAAACCAATCAACCAAACATGCAATGCAACAATTGAGATGTACTCAGTGAGTGACTTCTCCAGAAGGAATGACCTTATTTCTAAAATCTCCACGGGGTGGTGTATGTGTTGTTGGCAGATAGAGGACACTTTTACATAGTGCAACAGGTGTGTGTGATGTGTGTGTGTGTGAGAGAGAGAGAGAGAGAGAGAGAGAGAGAGAGAGAGAGAGACTGGCTGATGGGGGCTCCTCTGGGTAGTCTCGGGTCTCTGTGCAATACTGGGTATATGGCTCAGGTTTGAATGAGTTGAGACTTGGTTCTGGTCTGGTAGCCTTGAAGATACCCTTCAGACTGTTCCTAGTCTCAGTTTCCTCCCTTTTCAATGAGTAGACTATGGGGATTGAGGTCTTAGGGCCCTTCTAGCTCTGTTTCACTCAGCACCCTGTCTGAATGTGGAGACTTTGCTACTGATTTTCTTGTGCAACTTGATTTCTGGGTCTCCTTTGTTCTTGTGGGTCAGTCACTCATGACAGTGTTTGTACAGTGTTGCTGTTCACTGAAGAGGTGGAATTTTGCTTTTTTGGAAAATATATATTACTTACTGGAAATGCAGGAAGGAAGCTTGAGCATGAAAAGCCCTCATTTAAAAAAAAAAAAAAAAGCACACACAGAGAGCAAGAAACCACAGCGCCTATCGGACTGTCGTCATCAAGCAGGCTAGAATACTGCAGAAAACTCTAGGCAGAGAGGAAATGAACTAGAGAGAAGGGGGAACACGGGCCAAGGAGAGAGGAGAGAGAGGGTGGGAGCAATGGCAGGGGACTGCTGAAGCCGTGATGGTCAGGATGGAAGAGGTGGCCGTGAAGCAAGGTTTCCTGCACCTTCAGCAGCAGCAGACCTTCGGCAAGGTGGGAGCCGGGAGCCAGCCTGAGCTCGGCTGGGCAGAGCAGCTGTGGGGTTTTAGAAATTCCCGGGGTGGAGGGGATCTCGGTGCCTCCAACCCCTGTGGGACCCTGCACTCCACCAAATTAGACAAGAACACAACCTTGGGAAGATACCTTGGTTAAGGAAGCTTGCTCTCCAAACCAGGCCCTAAGCTGCCCTCTCTGTGTGCGGGGAGGGGAAGGAAGGGAGGCTGACTTCATCTTTTTCTTGCTCTCTCACTTGGTACTGAATCTGTGACAACTTGGAATGGATGGACAGGAGTGTTGCGGGTTAGGGTAGCATTTGGGATGACGGTGGAGGTACCTTTTCCCTTTGACTGGTGTTCAGCTGGGGCTGAACCTCTGGAGTTGGAGCCCCGGGGTGTTCCAGCCTCCTTCACTGGCCTTACTAAAGGAGGAAGTCCTCTGCCTCTTACTCCAAGCCCAGGCGTGCCTCTCCCCCTTCTCCTTCCCCGCCACCCCCTCCAGGTCTTGGTTTCTGCAGCTGTCTCTCTTCTGACCCAACCTGTCAGTCAGGGGCCAAATAAGTTGAGGGGATTGTGGGGAAGGTCCTGGAGCTAGAGCCTTCCTACAGAATGAGGATCAGCATGTCCTCCTGCTCCTCTGGGCTTCTGTGACTCGCCAGTATCTCCTGAGTAGGCCTGGCTGCCTTCGTGCACTGTGAGCCCACTCTCTGTTTACTGTGGTCCGTGCCCACCTTGCAGACCTCCTCAGCCTCCTGGGCAATCTCCTTTCTCATTCCAAGGGTCTGTTTTTCGTATTGCCTTTCTGCCTCTTCTCTGATCACCTCTTTTTCCTCAACCTGTGTTGCTGCCCCAGCCCCAGTCCCTCTCCCACTGTTCCTCTTGTCCCCTTTGTGACTGTCTTTCCATCACTGGTGGCTCCCCTCTGCTTCTATCTGCCATACATGGGCTCAGAAGTGGCGTCGGTTCACTGCCGTGTTGTATGGAGAGTCTGGCTGTGCCCTGGCCCGACTGGAACTTCAGGATGGCCCCGAGAAGACACGTCGTGGAGATGCCGCTCGGAAGATTGTTCGCCTCAGTGACTGCTTACGGGTGGTTGAAGCAGGTGGGGAGGCCAGCAGTCCCCGGGACACCAGCGCCTTCATCCTGGAGACCAAGGAACGTCTGTACCTGCTGGCAGCCCCCTCAGTTGAGCGTGATGACTGGATACAGGCCATTTGCCTGTTGGCTTTCCCGGTGAGTAGGTACACAGTGGGTCACAAGCATACAGGGGAGGGCAGTGTTAGATATTTCCTCTGTTCAGGTGTAGAACAGCCAATGTGGGAGTCTTTCTTAAGGGGGACCCAGTTTAGAGTGTAAACAGGGCTGGTAGGCTGGGTGTGCCCTGAAAGAAAGCCTGGGCCAGAGGGAAGCATTGGGATGGGTTTTGGTGGTAAGACCTGGGACCTCTTCCTCAGGGACAGAAGAAGGAGCCCTTGGGGCTGGAGGGGAAGAATGGCAGGCCCCACATGGAGGAGAATGAATTGTATAGCACCTCAGTCACAGGTGAGAGGTGGGGGCTGAGGGGCACTCTCCTTGGGTGTGGTTGGGAGGAGGCTGCCCCATGCCCAAGCTTATCAGCTTTTCTGGTTGGCTTCCGGGTACAGTCCGTGTGGTGGTGGAGCCCAGCCTGCCTGCCCTGTGTCACCCTTGGCTCACCCTGTCTTGCACGGACCTGCTGATGAGAGAGGACAAGGCTGAGGGTCTTGCTTTTGATCCTCTCTTTGTGGGACCTGAGTGATTGTGTGAAGATTCCTTTCTGTGTGAGCCTGTCTGTGCTGTGTCTTCTGGTTAGGGAGCGCGGTGCTGACTAGGTGGCCCTTGCTCTTTCTGTCTCTGTACCTCCTGTAAACACAGGAGACTCTGTCCACCTGCTTTCCATTTAAGTGCCACCCATGGGGATAGGGGTGGACACAGTGGTTCTGGGAGAGTGAGTCAAGCTTTACCTGCAGCTGGACAGTGACCACAGGGCCTGGGTAGGCAGCTGGTTTTGGGGGAAAGATGGGGTGAAGAAGACCAGGCTGTGGCTCTGGCAACAGTGGCAGGAAGGATGTGGGCCCAGGATTGGGGTGATGTGGCTGAGGGCATGAATGATACCTCCCAGGGGAGGAGGTGATATTTGGGGGAGTCACCCAACACACAGCAACTTAGCCTTTACGATCCAGGCTGGGTCTTAAACATAGTCTTGAACAACTATGAACAGTAGTTTTTCTAAAGACCTTCTGGCATGCTTTCTTAGAATTGGGGCAGTTTGGAGGGAGGCCACCTGTTTCCTGTAGCTTCTTCTTTCTTTCTCTTCTTCCTAGGGGTCCCCAGCAGGGAATTTGCTGTGACCATGAGACCCACAGAAGCCAGTGAGCGGTGCCGGCTCCGAGGGTCCTATACTCTCCTGGCCGGTGAGAGTGCCCTGGAGCTGTGGGGTGGTCCTGAGCCAGGCACTCAGCTGTATGACTGGCCCTACAGGTTTCTTCGGCGCTTTGGGCGGGACAAGGTGAATGAGGGACCATGCTGGGCAGTGGGAGACAAACAAACAAAACAAAGCTGAATTATAGAAGAGAAAGAGCCAGAGAGGCAACACAGGAAGAGGATGTGGAGGAAGTTCAGTAGCAGAAGAGACACAGAAGTGGGAGAAGCAGGGAGACAGCAAGGGAAAAGGAGTGAAAGCCAAGAGGTCTGGGTGAGGAGAGAGAGGAGATGGGGCCTGAGGAGCAGCTGGCATTTCCCGAAGATGAACTATAAGTCCCATCTATACCCATCACCGCGTGTGTGGAAGGGCGGGAGAGGAGGGCGTTTTCTTGCCAGGACAAACTAGTCTATCAGGTGTCGTGGCACAGGACTGTAATCTCAACACTAAGGAGGCTGAGACAGGAAGATAGAGTTGGAGGCCTACCTTGTCTCATAGTGACAGCCTGTCCTCAAATAATCAAGCAAGCAATCAACCAACCCCAACAAACAAAACCCAGAGGGAGAGAAGAACAAGGAGCTTGAAGAGAAAGCTCAGATATTTCTGGGGCCAGAAAGCAAGAGTGCCCTGTGGCCAACTAATAGCCTCTTCCCCCACCACAGGTGACCTTTTCCTTTGAGGCTGGCCGGCGGTGTGTTTCAGGAGAGGGCAACTTTGAGTTCGAAACCCGACAAGGCAACGAGATCTTCCAGGCCCTGGAAGAGGCCATTGCTGCCCAGAAAAATGCTGCTGTTTCTGGGCTCCTGCCACCCTCAGCCACAGGGCCCCTGGTGCCCGCTGTGCTGCCTGGGCCTGAGAGCCCCTATTCCCAGCCCCATGACTCTCTGCCCTCCCCTTCCCCTGGCACATTGGTGCCTGGCACAAGGCCAAGGGGCCCTGAGGGGGAGTATGCTGTACCCTTTGATGCGGTTGCTTGCTCACTGGGGAAGAGCTTCGGGGGCATCCTGGCAGGCCCTCCCTTGCTCCCCACTGACCCGCTGTATGACAGCATCCAGGAGGATCCTGTGGTCCCTCCACCTGACCACATTTATGATGAGCCTGAGGGTATGGCTACTCTGTCCCTGTATGACAGACCACGGGAGCCCCGGGGGGAGGCGTGGCAGAAGCAGGCCGCTGCTGATGGGGGCCCCAAACCCCTCCAGCAGGACTCCTCTGTGTCTGACTGGCCGCAGGTAACCGAGTATGACAATGTTGTACTTAAGAAAGGCACAAAGTGATGGGATGCTGAGGAGATGTGGTCCCCAGGGAGGGCTTTGGAGGCTGTGGACGGGCGTGGGGGCCTCTGCTGGTGAGTTCTCTTGACCACTGTATTGGAGTTCCTCCATCTACTCCTTCCTGAGTGGGCTTGGCCTGCCTTGTTTGCCTGCTGTGTGAGTCACCAGTCCAAGGCAGGAAGAGACCTACCCTCCTCCTACGACTTTTCCACTTCCTCCCCCTGCCCTGGGTCTAAAGGGAACTATGGTCATTAATGTCAGGGGACAAAAGGATGTCCACAGATCCTGGTTTCTTGGCTTATACAGTCCTCCACCTATAGATATCCCATTCTTGGGGGCAGCCCTAGCCCCAGGTACCCAGGAGTGGGGCTATAGCTCCTGTAGGTTTCAGATTTCTCCAAATCATTAAACCATTTCCGAACCATTTCTTTGAGGCCTGGATGCTTTGAATGAATGCTGCATCTGACCCATTGAATACCCCTTACCCAGCCATGAGTTCCTCTGGGGTCTAGGCTGGGATCCCATCCTTTTTCTGAAGTCAGAGGCCTGAGAAGGTCAGGGTATCTTGGGAACACTTGTCTTCATCTGTTTTGTGTTGCTGTAACTGAATGCCATAAGCTAGACAGTTTATGAAGAAAAGAGGTTTATTTAATTCATGGTTCTGGATGCTGGTGAGCCCGTGAACATGATATGGGCCACTTGCTTAGCATCTGGCGAGGGCTTTCTTCTTGCATGATAATATCATGGAGGACATGATGTGGCAAGAAGACTTCAAGCATGCAGGAGAGAGCAAAGCCACTCCCAAGGTATGCACTAACCCATGCGTGGGTTAATTCATCCACAAAGGCAGAATCCTTATGACCAAATCACCTTCCAAAGGCCCCACCATTATATGCTGCTATATGTCATTAGTATATAATTTTGGACAAGTTTCCAACACACGAGATTTGGAAGGTCCATTAAAACCATAGCAGTATTCAAGGACAAGATTAATACCAGAAAAATGACCCCCCCCCGTTTCTGGTCAGTGAAAGACTTGGAATCCCAATTGTTTTTACATTTGTTTATTTTGTGTGTGGGGACAGGACTTGTGCCATGGTCCACATGTGAAGGTCAGAGATAACTTGTGGAAGTTGGGTCTCTTCTACCATGTGGGTTCTGGAGACTAAACTCAGGGTGTCAGGCTTGGAGGCAGCCTTGAACTTACAGAGATCCACCTGCCTCTGCCTCCTAAGTGATGGCATTAAAGGCATGCATCACCACGCTTGGCTTATTGTTTCTTTTATGCACTAGGAATGGGATTCACTTTCCGTATGGATTTGGTCAGCTTTCTCTGGAACTTTTCCTTTTATAATTATGATGGGGTGGCACCATGAAGGAGCGAGAGCCCTTTCAGCTACGTAATTCTTCCTAAGGGGCTCCTAGACCACCTTATACCCCATTTCCTCGTAGACTTTTAACCTTATGATTTCTCTTGTGATCAAAAGCTGGGCTTGTGGAAAGGAATGCCAATATATTTTTCAATCAACCAAGCCAAAGGGAGAACTGTGTATAGGAAACTGTAGACTTCTCAGACTTCAAGCTATGCTCAACTCAGAAGGAGAGGCAAGGCACAGATGTCTGTCCCTGAAAGGGGACATAAGTGTCCAAAAGAGGCAAAACAGGGCCCTGTGCTTCAGGGGACAAAAAAAGGCTTTATATGAAAAGCTGGCGTTGATGGTGGGCCTTGCAGGGTAGGAAGGAGTGCTTAAGTGGGGACTGAGGAGACAGTGTCCTGGGTAGAAAACACAGAGAAAACACATGAAGCCATGGAGGAAGTCAGGAAGTGCTGTGCTCAGAGTGGAGGGAAGTCATGGCAATACACAACCTCCAACCTGTCATTATTCAGCTGAGAATTTTTGACTTGACAATGACATGAAAACCATATGTATCCAGTGGAAACCACACTTTGAACCTTGAACTTTGATCTTTCCCCTGGTAATGAGTATCCTCTTTCTCAATGCTGGATGTTGGCAATGACTCATGATTTCTCAGTTGGTCGGGTATATTACATGCAATTTTGACTTAGGATAGTTTGAACATAAGGAGGTTTACCAGCACAGAACTCCACCATAGGTTAAGGAGCATCTGGAGCAGGGAAGGCAGATTCTGACCATGCTGTGGGCAAACATCTATTGAATTAGAGAGAAGAAGGCTTTGGGGACAAAGAATCTCACAGGAACAGATCTTTAGGGTGATAACTCCAGGAGTCCTGGGGAAGGCAGACTCCGGGTAAGAAGAGCAGCTCCTCCACTAAAGAATTCCTTGGATTCAAAAGCTGTTATAGAGTTAGCCCCTGTAGATCATGGAACTAACTGGATGTAGTCCACGAGGAAGCAGTGTTTCTGGAGGAAAACACAGGTTTTGAGAAGGTGAACTTGACTCCTGACATGCTGAGATTAAGACGGCTGTAGTACGTCCAGCCAGAGCAGACCTGGAGCTAGAATGGGCTTAGAGTCCAGGAGGGACAGACATGCAGATCAGTGAGGAATGCAGGACCTCAGGTGTTTGTCTCTCTGTGGCTTTTTGCCCCTTATTGAAGGAGTTTGAGTGAATGAGCCATAGTGGGTGAAGGATCTGCCTGCCCCTTTTGTCTATGCCAAGGTTTGCATCCGATCTGAGTCCCAGGATCCATGGGGCTTGTGGACCCAGTTCCTCCAAGGAGCCCAGACTTTCTGCTTCTCAGACTGCTCAATGCTCAGATGAGCATTGGGGTGGCCACGTTACTAATTTCTTCAGGTGGCACCTGGCAAGATCATACTGGCTCTGCCCAGCAGGGGGCAGTGTCAACCTGTGGAAAAGGCCACCAGGGGCTTATCTTGCCAGGCTTGGTGGGTGCCTGGTCTTGAACGAACTTCCCTACCAGAAAGGTATGGAGGTAGCTTTAGAGTCTACATTTTAGCGCTGGGCCCTTCAGACCCTCAGGCTGCCACTCCGGAAGTGTGGATGTGTCTTTAAGATGCGGGGTTCTGAGCTGAATCCCGTTCCCCTGTGCCTTCTTCACCTTCAAGAGCCAGAGGCCTCTGGTTGTTGTTCTACTCTGAGGTAGTGTGCGGTCTCACAAGGGGAAGTGGTGGACAGCTTGGTTGGGGAAAGGTGGGGTGAGGGCTGGCAGCTGAGGAAGTAGAGTGCTTGGGGAAGTTGGGAGGGGCAGTAAGAGGGCTGTTGAAGAAAAGCTGACTAGGCCTTTAGTGCCCTCTCTGAAGAATGAGCCAGGGGGGCGGGGTGGGGTGCGGGCCATTCTGTAGAGAACTGCCAGAGCTATGTAGCTTGCTCAGCTGCATCTCTGTCATCATCCCTTCATTCAGAGAATACCACAGGACATCTCCCATGTTCCCCTCACCCTGAAGCTGGGGTTCTGCAGGGCTTCAGAGACCCAACCCCATCTCATGGAGCCCACAGTTGACAGCAGTGGACAGAGATGACTGCTTATGGACCAAAGAGAGGATCAGCTGAGAGAGCACTCTTCTCAGACCCACGGAGGCAAGGTCTCCTTGAAGAGTCTGGGCCACTTAGGCTGCCAGGGGCAAGTTCATATATAAAGAAACAGATATGCCTTGGAGGAATGGCAATAAGAGAGAAAGGGTCTCTGGGACCTAGGCAACCTGCTTGTCTGCTGTCTGGCACCTGCTGACACCGTGAGAAGCTTGGCTGTAACTAGGATACCTGCTTGGTTTTTATCTTCTAATTGCACTTATAGATTGCTTAATAAAGGGACATGTTCTGAGAAAGTTATCACTAGGCATTGCCATTGTTGGATATCATATCTATAGCTAGATAGTATTACCTACTACATACCTAGAGTATATGGTATGTGTATATGCATGTCTGTGTGTGTATATATAGTATTTGGTATATGCTATATGTGTATGTATATGCACATAATATATACATTATGTTTATTCTATATAATATTCATGTCTTTATATACAATATGTATATTGTATATGTATGTATTGAATAGCCTATTGCTTGGAGGATTCAAAACATGTATGTATATCTTGTTAATATGTAATTGTAACACAATGGCATTTGTATATATAAATATATCTAAACACAGAAAAGGAGCCATAAAAATACCAGGCAGTAGGGATTTTTCAGTTGCTACAGTCTTGTGGGATTTATATGCAGATCGCCACTGACGCAGAAGTTGTCCTATGGCACACAACTGTATTATGCAGAGGTGGCATGCGAGGCAGGCTCCCCAGCTTAGCGATGTATGCACAGATTCGTGGATTGTTGGTGTGTACACATATGCAAGCAGTATTTTTTCTGTTCTTTTTCTTCTCTGCTTCTCTCATTTCCCATAGTTCCTATTTTCTACAGAGTGTATATGTTGTGTGTGTGTGTGTGTGTGTGTGTGTGTGTGTGTGTGTGTGTTGGCTGTGGTCTGCATAAACCTGCCCCTATGCTTATAATGGGTGGGGGGGAGGGGTGTCAGGCCCTCAGGAGCTTCTACTGCGGACTTTCCTCAAGGCCCAGATCGCTTGGGTCTCTCTGCTCACTCAGGCTCCTCCCATGTGGCTCAGTTCAAGCTGTTGCTGCCATCACCTTTCAGCCGTGATGCTAACCAGCCTCCTGCCTCCAGCCTCCTGAGCACTGATTCAATTAGCCTAGGTGCCCACCTCCTGCAAGGCCATTTATAAAATCAACTGGGGCAGCTGCGGACCTCAGGCAGGGTGGGGTTGGGAGAGGCAGTGAGCTGGGAGGAGGAGGCAGAGGAATGAGGGGGCCTGGGAGGGGTGTCTGATCCGATTAGGTGTCAGGCTGGCTTCCCCCTGGCAGGCGGTTGTTCATCACTGCCTGGCTCCTATCCTCCACTGCCCAGCACAGACTGGAGCCCATCAATCTCCAGGCTATGGCTAGACTGCTCTCTTCCTTGCCTCCCCCCACCCTCAGAGCCCTCTTCTGGATCTCTGGGCCAGAGGTGGTGGGTGGGGATCAGAAGGGGAGAAGATGGAGAGCGTGGGGTTCTGACAGATTTGTAGGGGAGTCAGAGTGGGGCTAAGGAATTTGAGCCCTGCGTCCAGGCAGGGCCAGCTTTGAATCTCTTGATGTCTGATCCCAGAGGGAATGATTGGGAGAGAGGAGAGGTATGCCTGAGGGAGTTAGAATGTTCTTGAGTCTCTACAGTATTTCCTTGTTTGCAGACTGCTTGGGACAGCTTAGCATTGTGGGTTCGACACACAGGCTGCAGCCTGACTCCCTAGATTCGAGTTCTAATTGGCAGCTTGTGTGTTTGGCAAGTGCATTTATTTTCACTGGTGGAGAATGGAGATGAAGCTACAATTTTCAGAAGTTTAGGGTAAAGACGAAAGGAGTGGGTGAACGCAGAGCTCCCAGAACAGTGTCAGGCACACGCTGAGCTCTGGTGTCCTTCAGTTTCATGTGGCCTCCAGACAATCCCCCAGAGCAGCAGGCAAATTATTCCCATCTTACTAATAGGGCCACGGGGGTCGAGAGGATAGAGAAGCAGATTCCTGCCTGATCTTTGCGGCGTGGACTTGGGCATTGTGGAG
This sequence comes from Eospalax fontanierii, assembly GCA_035773235.1. Lineage (NCBI taxonomy): Eukaryota > Metazoa > Chordata > Mammalia > Rodentia > Spalacidae > Eospalax > Eospalax fontanierii. The sequence goes on along the minus strand of CM069542.1, from coordinate 50,233,848 downwards.
GTGCAGGGATTTGTTTGGGAGGGAGACACGGGTTTCTGAAAAGGAAAGAAAAGGGGAAGAGAGGCAGAGAGAACATCACCAAATGACCTTTCTTTTCTATAGCTAGATGGAGGCTCCTGTGGGTGAATTTGGTATTCACTGGTCTGTTCTGCCTAGGAATGGGGAAGCCCACAATCAGTCACATAGCCTAGAAGAGCTTCACTGGAGGCAAGCCTGGAAGCCAGGCAGCCTCAGGCCACTCCTTTCATCTGCTTGCTGCATCCACAAACACCCAGCAGTGGGCACTTCAGGGATAGGGAGCCAGCCTCTGGCTGGTAAGGAGCATGAGGTGATTCAGCTGGTGCTGCTTGCCAACTGGTGTGATCAGTGCAGACCCTGGGGCCACTGCCCTGCAGCAGAAAGAGAGGTGCAGAGAGTGTGATGGACTCTGAGAGGAGGAAGTTGTGGCAGAGTGGGCAAAAAAGAACCCACAAAAAAGAACCTGGAAGCCAGGTGTGGTCGGTACACTGGGAATCCCAACAAGCAGGAGGCTGACACGGGATTGTTAGCTTGAGGCCAGCCTGGGCTATATAGTGAGATCCTGTCTCAATAAAAGCACAATAGTGGGGTGTGGTGGCGCAAGCCTTTAGTGCTGGCACTAAGGAGGCTGAGGCAGGCAGATCTCTGTGAGTTCAAGGCCAGTCTGGTCCACATAGTGAGTACCAGGCCAGCAGGGCTACAGGGAGACCCTGTCTCAAAATGGACCACCAACAAAGTACAATAAAATAAAATGAGTCCTGAACACACTTAGCACAGTGTCTGGCAGAAATAACTAATCTCTTCTCCTCCCTCATTCCCTCAGTTGATTCCTTACTTCTTTATTGTTAGGGTCTCACTGTGTAGCTCAGGCTGCCCTTGAAATCATCAACTTCCTGCCTGACACTCCCCACCCCCAGTAGCTGGGATTACAGGTATGGATCATCTTGAGGACAAATAACTATTTCTACATTGAAAGAATAAATAAAACTCATGTTGCTTGGGTGAAGGAACATAGGCACTTTTAGTTGGGCAATATGCTCTGGAGTTGGCCCTTCTAGAAGCTTCTCACTCCCATCCTTTGCCTTTCTAGAACCCTATGCTTGTTTTTCCTAGTGGACCTCTGTGTGTATGTATCTGTGTGTTTGTGTAGTTCTGGGGAGAGAACCTAGGCCAGTATGCACTCTACCACTGAGCTAAATTCCTAACCCCTTAAAATACAAGTTCCTCTCCTGTAGGGCCCCAGAGATGCCAGGAGGGGCTGAAGATGGAAATGGTCACTCCCAGGCCCTGGAGCCAGGGTCTAATTGGTAAAAAAAATCAGGCAGCCTGATCTGAAGACGGGAGGCACAGACAGGGCCCTGGGCACAGCCATGCTTCCCTTGTCTGAAGCCTACTTTTCTCCCCAGTCCTCTCTCCTTGTCTTACCCCATTTTTGACCAGTCCAGGGCCCTTTGGAAGCCCCTGGAGCTGAGAAACCCCTTACCCACTGAGGTTTTAAGGGGCAGGATGGGAGCCTGAAAAAGCCAGCAACCTCTATCTTATATCCTTATTTCCCACTTAGGGAAACTGAGGCCAGGTGGATTTTTAAGTCCCTCTCTGCCATATTTACCTATTATGAGAATCTGTTTATGGTTGTGCTTGACACAAAGGACAGAATCCTTAATGTGCAGGTTTTGGCATCTACAGGGCGTTTGTTTTTGACCTTGTGCATGATATGGGAGGCACCAGAAGGAAGAGGACTCCTGATTCCCTCACTTGACCTTCCTTCAAGGGCGGGTCTCTCTGAGCAAGGATTTCTTCCCTCCCCAGTGCTACCCCTTTAAGTCCCTAAGCAAATGCTTAGGGGTGCATGTGAGAGAGGCTTGGGTTAATTAAGGGCAGCTGATATTGAGGCTCTTCATTTCCTGATGGTCACTTCGCTGATCCACACCAAAGGCAAGCTATATAGATGTGGGACATAGTCATTTTCTGTTTTCTGCGGAGCTACTCCATGCTTGCCACCCTGAGCAAAGAGCAGTTCCGTTTGGTAGGCATTCTGAAGCGGGACTCAGGGCCAGTTCCCGGTTTTAACTCACTTGGTCCCTGAATGTGAGCAAGGTGGCACAGGCTGGGGCTGGTGGAGAGGAGGCAGAGGGCGGAGAGGCAAGTTGAGATAGGCTCTGTTGAGGGAAACAATGTAGATGCATGAAGCTTGGACCTGTATCAGTGACTTGGAGAGCGGTGAGAGGTATCTGGTCCCGAGGGTCATCTAGAAGGGGGTTGGGAATGGCAGCTGAGGTACAGGACTCTGCCTGACTCGGGCAAGGCTCAGAGTGAGGGAGTTGCATGTGCCACAGCATGCATGTGGCAGTCAGAAGATGACTCTCAGGAGTTGATTCTTGCTTTTCACCTTGTTGTGGCAGAATCTCTCCTGTTTCTTTTTCTGTGTTGTGTACTGGTCCTTGAGCTTCTCCTTTCTTCACCTCCCGTATCACCTGTGTTCTGATTGGCCTTCAATTGCTGTGACAAAACACTCTGACCAATACCAACTCGGGGAGAAAAGGGTTTATTTCACTTACATTTACCCAGTCACAGTTCATCACTAAGGAGCCCAAGGTAAGAACTCAAGGCACAGCTGGAGCATAGGCCATGGAGGAACACTACTTACTAGCTTGCACCCCTGGCCCATGCCCAGCTTGCTTTCTTATATAATACAGAACAATCTGCCCAGGGGTGGCCCTGCCCACAGTGGGCTGGGCTTTCACACATGACTCAGCAATCAAGAAAATATCCCACAGACATGTCCATAGGCCAGTCCAATGGAGGCAATTCTCCAACTGGGTCTCCTTCCACCCAGCCGTGTCAAGTCGACACCAAAGCTATCCAACACAACCCGGATTATAGAAGCATGCTACATCATCTAGAGTTGTCCCCTGCTGCCATCCTGGGATTTAACTCAAGTTACAATCTCTTTGCCCCTACTTCCAGGCCCTTTCTTTGAGAAAGAGAGCCTCCCAGTGCTGCCAAGTAGCTGGGGAGACTGGATTGTCTGACCCTTGGAGTTATGCTTGCCAGTGGGGTCAACAGTCTTGATGTTCTCAAATACCATTGGCTGGGAGGGTGTCTTGAATAGTGTTTGCTCACTGGGACAAAATATCCAACAGAAGCCACTGAGGGGAGGAAAGGTTTATGTTGGCTCCTTGTTTCAGAGCTTTCAGTTCGTTGTGTGTGGCACAGCTCACACCACGACAGGCCAGAAGACAGGAAGGAGACTAACTGTTGTTTTCTTCTGGTGTTCCTCTTTTATTCTGTCTAGGCCCCATGGGGAGGGTGGGTCTTTCTTTATCCTAGGGTTAATTCTCTCCGGAAATATCCCCACTAGGACACATTTAGATGTGTGCTCCCATTCCTAGATGATTCAAAATTGGATCAACCATCACAGAATGAGTAGGAACCTGGCCAGCTTTGGGGTCAGACTGGGACTGGAGGAGGGGTTTAGAGGTAGACTTGGGGTTGAAGGGCCTAGCTGGGGCATGGAGCCCTCTGTAGGCTTTCCTGGGCACAGCTGGTAGGTAGAAAGAGCCCCAAAAGAAAAAAGGACTGGCACTCAGAATCCTCAGGGCTACTGGGCAGAGCTGGTCACTTAAGCCCTGGCAACGCAGCTGAACCCACAGCAGATACTGGGCTACCTCTGGGTGGGGCATTTGGACCTTCAGCTCTTGTCAGCACCTTCTGATGCTAACCTGTGCTTCTGGGCTTGACTTCTGGCTTGGTTGGCCTAGGACATGTCCTGTGCTGTAAGAGACCAAATAGAGCCATCTCGTAATTAAAAAACAAAACTCTTTTGGTTCTTCTCGTGGAAAAGAGTGGTACAACCAGCAGTGAGCTGAACAACATGCTGTGCTCCAACATCGTTTGTTCATTGACTCTGTTCCCTTAACCTTTGTATGTCTGTGAGGAGAGAGAATGTGGTATAAAAGATGGGACAAAACCAAGGTGCTCCAAGCCTTGCTGTGTCAAAAGTGCCTGTAGGACATGGAGTCTCTGGTTTCTCATTTCCATTCTGTAAAAGGACAGAACTAGGTGGGAGAATCCACATGTCTCCATTAACTCTGTAGTGCTCTGTCTTGGGGATATTACCAGGACAGCCAAGTAGCTGAAACAACTTTGTCAAGGAGTATGGAGAATTTGAGTTTGAAGTTCTAATTTTAAAGCCAGTCATGGAAGTGCATGAATATAATCACAGGACTTGGGAGGCAGAGACAGGAGAATAGCCACAGGTTTGAGATCAGCCTGTATACATAGTGAACACCAGGCCTTCCAAGGCCTGGTAAGACATAGCAAGACCTTGTGTAAAACAAAACAAAGCAAAACAAAACAGAAATTCTAACTTCAACCTTTAAATAGTAATGTGACATACTGCTAGGATTCAAGCATGCCAGGACAATTTCAGGGTGGCACATGTGCTCTCAGGCCAGAGAGCTCATTCCAAAGGAAGCAGAGGACATTTAGGATCTCTGTGCACAGTTGTATAGGTTGACCAGTGAACAACTCTAGAGTGCACCATTTGTAATGAGCCTTCAGGCAAGTATGACAAATTTGACTGAAGAACAAAGAACAAGTTGCTGGGCTGGAGAGATGGCTCAGTGGTTAAGAGCACTGGCTGCTCTTACAGAGGACCCAGGTTTGATTCCCAGCACTCACATGGCTACTAACAACTGTCCTGTAACTCCAGTTCCAGAGGATCCGACACCCTCTTCTGATCTTTATGGGCATTGCATGACATGAGTGCATTTACTACAGGCAATGTACTCAAACACATGAAATAAAAATAATAAATAAAATATTTAAAAATAATAAAAGAACAAGTTGCGAGAGAGAGGGGGCGCTCTGAGGACTGCACAGTATCTATTGGCTCACTGTGTACAGCTGCTTAGGCTGTGTACTGTACAAACCCAAGGGGCCACCATTAGATCACAACAGAGCCATGTCTAGGTGTCTATCTCTAGACCTTTATCGCATCACCCTTCTTTCACTTAGAGCTCTTAAGACCTTTGTAAGCTTACTGCATGTTTGAGCATTCATTGGTTGAGTCTGAAACAGGAAAAAGAAATCTTTACTTTGCTATAGGGGTGCCAGCCAGGGTCTGGGGGTGGAGTTTGTTATACTTTAGAGTCTTGGAGTTGGTGGACAAAGAAGTGGACAAGAAGTGCTGAAGTGATAGTCTCAGTAGAGACAGAAGACGGACAGACAGCCCTTAGGGTCAGCCACAAACACCTGGGGGGTACTATGCATGGGGGCACATCCTTCCTTCACAGGAGCCTGCAAGGGGCTGTCAAATCTGGACCCCTTACTTCCTTGGAAGTAAGTCTTAGAGCTGTCCTTCAGTCCAACCATCTTATCTCCATCCTGTGACACCAACTGTGCTTGCCATTTTTAAACCACCAGGGGTGTCTGTTCTGGGTGAGAGTTCTCCGTGCTCTGAGTCTGCTGCTACCCCCAGTCACAGTCTCCGCACAGCCTTCCTCTTTGCCATCTGTCTGCCTCTTTATTCCTTTCAGAAAGGGGGTCCTTGGCCCAAAGGTTCTCCTCCAGAGTGGGAAACGGAATCTTCTGTTCATCATCTTCATAGCATAACACATCATCCTAGGCATTCAGAACATGGGGTCATCTGGGGGTGTGATGGCCATGGCCCCTCCCAGGGCACAGGCTTCTTAGGGTGTAGAACATCCCACATTCTCTTTGTTCCTCTTATGACTGTGGATGTTCTTTGTACTCACAGATGAGGAACTGAAGTCGCAAGACCACTTAATCTTGTATGTGGTAATGCTTCAGTTGGGCCAAACCTTCCCCAGTACACAAGGTATCTTGCCTGCCAGGGAACCTTGGCTAGGAGACTCATATCTGTGGGCCTTGAGGACTCTCAAGGAGCACAGAGGAGAGTGAGCTAACTGCATGGTCTGATGCGGGTACCTGCACTGCTCTCCCTTACTAACCTGAGCCTCGTGCTTTTTCATTTCAGCTATTGTTAGTAGCATCCATTGACCTCAATGAGGTTAACTGAGGTAAGTAGAAATTGTGTCTCTTCAAAAATAAGTCAACATCGGCCTCCAGAGCATCTCATGATCATCAATTGCCAACATTATTCTCAGATCTCAAGGTTGTCTGAGCCTCCACAAGGCATCAGATAGAACAATGGGGTCAGGACCCAGGGGATGGGCTCACAAAAGGGACAGAACACAGAGAACTCAAATTCTCTCGGTTCTTTTTTCTTTTTTCAGGTTGGCCTCAAACTCATGATTTTTGTGCGTAGGATCACAGGCATGTGCCACCACAGCTGGTTGACTCACGTCTAGGCCCCTCTGGCTCCCTCTGGGGCTTACCAGAAACAGCACAAATAGTCAAACCACAGCATAGCTCTGGGGCAGAGGGAGGCTTTGCTACCTCTGGCAGCTGGCAGGCACCTGAGGGCTGGGCTCTGGCTCCTTTAAGAGGTTGCTCTTCCTGCTGATCCGGGGAGGGGGACAGATGGTAAATGATCTGAGGAGAGGGATAAGAGCTCAAAGAATGGACTGGAGAACTGACCAGTTGGCACAATACCCAGCAAATCAATGGAGACCATCTGGATGGAGGGGATGCACTTAGGGACCAGGCAAGTGATTCCATGGATTCCACTGCCCTGCCCCCATAGAAGCAGCACTGACTACAGACTGCTCCCTGTCTCCAGGAAAGCCCAGAAACTTTTCCTATGGAACCCACCCAAAGTGAGGCTCTCTGCTCAAACCCTGAGGAGGTTGATGATTGTGATCTCCATAAGCTGGTTGCTTAAGGGGTGCCCTACTCACAATGGGCAGGTGGGGTTGAAGGGGTCCTCTCACTGCGGTGTCTGTAGGTGGACACTTTCAGGATGTCGGTAGACATGACATTGCTGGTATCTGTGAACACCCCTAGGACTCTGCTAGAAGTGAGGCTTCTACCTTCACATCAGTTCCACCTTTAGGAGGTGTAGATTTAGGCTTTCCCCACTTTAAAACTATCTCAAGGTGGGGTAACATCAGCCCAACAGGTTGGGGTCCTATATCCACCAAGGGGATCTTCCTAAGATGAGGAACAATCTGAAGGCCTTCTCTTGTTTTTCAGAGGTACTCTTGACTAGCTCCTATGGAGCCAGTGCCTTGGCTAGATCAGAGCTGATGAGAGGAGTAAGGGGCAGGAGACAGTGACCTGGAACCTTTTCTGTCAGGATAAACTCACTGGCTCCCCTCACTTTCAGGCACATCTGATGTGTCCCAGGATAGCAATTAATGTGTCCCAACACACAAAAATCATAAGCTTACTTAAAACATTACGAGTTTTTCTAGGTAACTAGATTGGGCAGTTCCCCAGCATGGACTTTGTGGATGACAGTGTCATGCCACAATGTCAAAAGGTTGGACACTTTTGCTAAGGTCTCCAGCTCCACCTGTCATGATTGTGGCCCTTGCTGTGAGGTCTAAAAGTCAGGGCTAATGTGACAATTTTTCTGACCTCATCTTTTTGAAATGCCAGGAGCTCTGGGATTTGAGGATGGGGTTACTCCCAGCCTGACTGTGAACTGTGAGAGTTGGTCTTCCTGGAGCACCAACTCCAGGCTCAGCATAAACATACAACCTTTTGAATAAAGACAAAGATAAGGGGCCTGGAGGGGCACTGGAAGGGGCAGGCTGGGGCAGGGAGCAGGCAGGGGACGTCATAGGTCAGAACTAAGCTGTGTCTTCCCTAGGAGTTGGAGAGCTGAGTAGCACCAAGGGACTGAACCTGGATACTGTGTGACTGGGAGACCTAGCTTCTATGTGCTGATCTGCTTCAAAGTGCTTTAAGCTGGGGGAGATAGGGATCCCAAAATACCTCTACCATATAATTCATCCATAATAGCATCTCCCCACAGGCTCATAAAATATTTTATCATTCCTAAAAGTCTCCCTTATAAAAAGCCAATTCCACCATAAAGTGGTCATGTCTGGAGTTCATTATCAGCCAACACCTCAATTACGATCATTTCACTGGGAATTAGGTGGCAGCCAGAAATCTGATCTTCATAAAGTTTTCTCTCTCTTTCTCTCTCTCTCTCTCTCTCTCTCTCTCTCTCTCTCTCTCTCTCTCTCTCTCTCTCTCTGTGTGTGTGTGTTTGAGGTATGTGTTTGAGTTGAAGGTGGAAGTGTTTTTTTGTTTCATTCATTCAACACATATTAAACATTAACAGAATGACAAGTGGTATTCTGGGGAATGGAAAGTGGACAGAAAAACAAACCCTCTGTCTGCCCTTGCGGAGTTTACTTTCTTTCTCTGGAGGAGGAGTAAAAAAGTATACATAAAATCTGATGTATCAGATGGCAGTGAGTGCTAGGGAGAAAAGTCGGGGAGAGCGTGGGTTATGTCTGAGGAGGTGCCAGCCTTCTGCCAGGGCTTGGCTATGCGGGAAGGACCAGGCTGTAACTGTAAGTCCCAGGACGAAGCCAGGAGACACTGGGAGCATGGGACTCAGGGAGGAGGCCCTCACTTTATCTCAGAGTACATGTGCCCGAGACTTGCCTTTGTCCTTGCATTTTCTTCCTTCATCCAGTGCTCAAAGAGCCAGAGCACTCTCAGGCCTCAATAGAAAGGAAATAGACCCTTGGTAGACCATAGACGGAGTGTTTCCTGGGCAGACAGAAGGATAAGATGGGTGGACCTGGCAGGCTCTGGACAGGCCAATTCCTGCATAAATTATTAGTTACTTTTACTAGTGGTGACCAAAATCCACGAGAAAATAACTGACAGGAAGACAGATTTATTTTGGCTCATGGGTTCAGAAGATTCATCCACAGTCACTTGAGCATGTGTTTGGCCCTGTTATGAGGCAGAACATCATGGCAGTAAAGGCTGTTCACCTCAGGTGGACAGGAAGCAGAGAGGGAATACAGGAAGGAGTCATGGCATCCCATCCTCTACTTTCCATGATTTTCCAATAATACCGTCATCTCATGAATCCATCAAAGGATTGATTAACCCATTCATCTAATCATCTCTGAAGACTCCATCACACAAACACCCAGAGCTGTGTGCTGTCCCAGTGTAGGTGTTCTGAATTTAATCAAGTTATTAATCCACATTAACCATCACACCTGGGAATATGGTGCTGGCTCACCTCACATGGCTAGTTTCCTAGTCTGAATCTGGGTGATTTCGTTCTTTTTTTCCCACCAGCATTTGCAGCTTTGGGGGAATGGCAGGGGTGGGATGGTGTAATAAGGTAGGGTAGGCTGGGCAGGTGAGGGCTTGTTTCACACAGTGCCTGGACTCTTTCCTTACTGCACTCTGCTGCTTAGGACTTTCTCTAGCTTGGTGAGTGGATGCAGAAGAAAACTGAACATAGCTGCCCAAGAAGTCTAATGGGGGAGGCTGTCAACTCTTTAGGGTGTTATGAAGGACGTAGTTCTGGGTGCAGGAGCCCAGAGGAAGGAGCCCTAACTACCTGGGCACCACAGAAGGATCTAGGTGACACAGCAGTATCCCTAAGCTAGAGGAGGAGAAAATAGCATTCTAGGATGAGACCTATGTTTGGTCATTCTAGAATGTTCTCTGAGTGTGGTAGGAAGAGGAAGGGCTCCAAGCCACAGAGGCCTCCCCTGTGGAGAAAGAAGGGGAAGAGGGCTTTGTGGTCTTCTGTGGGAAAGACAGGGGAAGCCTGGGGAGGGTGTTTCTCTGAGAGTGATGCTTATCATGAGCAGAACCCATAGGACCAAGGGACCTTAGCATTACAGAAGGGGAGGGTTGGATAGATTCAGCCCCCTTGTTTATAAATATGGAATCAGTTTTCGAGGGGTGAATTGCCCTGATATCCTATGGTTCTAGGGACAGAGTGGACCAGAACCCCTGCCCCTGGGTTCACAGCTCACTGTTGCTACCACACTGTACTGTTCTAACACTTTTCAGGTGCTAACTCATTCATCTTCATGATCCCCCTGGAAAGAGCTATAATGGTTAGTACTCCCTGGTTTTTCAGATACAGAACCTGAGGCACAGCCATTAACTTACTCACTGTCACATAGTGTGTATGTGGGGAGGAGGGATTAGAACGTTGTCCTTGGCTCTAGGGCTCATGTTCTTCCTTATGGAGGTGACATGGAATCATCTGATGTCCTGGATAACCAAGGGCATGCCCAGTGGTCTCTGTCTAAGCACAGGAACGATGTTGAGACCTTCTCAATTCTCCTACCCTCTACACTGCCTGAAAGTCTTGTCAATGCCCCAGTGCCCCTGTTGCTTATGGGTTTTTTTTTTTTTTTTGAGACAGGGTCTCCTTGGAACCCGCTATGTAGACCAGGCTGGCCTCGATCTCACAGTGATCTAACAGCCTTTGAGTACTTGGATTAAAGGCTTGTACCACCACACCTGGCTTGCTTATGATTTTTGGCACCCTTCATGCAGAGATGGCTATGGTGAACAGGCAGCTCTGGTGAAGGAGATAGAGTGTCATTTGCAGCACCTGCCCATTACTGTGGTGTAAAAATTTCCACTGTAGCCTGATTCTCATCGAGGCCTACTTCAAGCCATCAACTGAACATCAGTCAGTTTGAGAAGTGAAAAAAATCTATAATGGACTCTCAGACTGAGCCAACTCCAATGTCCCTGGTAACAGCACGGCACCCCTTCCTCTAACTCTGCCTGAAAGCCCCTCCCCCTTCCTGCCTGCCTTCTCCCTCCCTACCTTTGATTAAACTAGGCTCATATAAATGGCTATGATTTGAAAGTTCTCATCTTGGGAGGTTTATTTCCGCTGCTCAAAAAGAAATACTTATAAAAGATTCATGGAGTTCTGCTCACTATAAACATTTCTAGAAGGGGTTTTGGTGATTTAGTTCAAATCTTGGTTTTACAGATATGGGAAGTGTGCTGGGAGAGTCAAGGGACTTGCACAGAGGTATACAGTAATTTACCATAGCACAGCTAGAAGCCAGAAGCCAGACTCTTGGTGCCTGACTTGATTTTCTACCACATCTTAGCATCCTTTTGGCCTGGAACAGGGGATGATCCAAAAGCAGGTAAAAGTTGCTCACCTCAACTGGGAAGAAAATAAAACCACCAGGCAAAAATCACAATGTAGTGTTTTGGCTCTTCCTTACCAGCCTACAATGTTGAGCCAGAATCTTAAATGTCTTGAGCTGTACCTTTATCACTTTAAAATGCAGGTATTGTGAATCTTTGCCTTGTGTAACTCACAAGGGCATTATGAAAATCTAAGGGGATAAATGAGTAACCAAGTACATCTAATGTAGGAGACACAGATGGCTCTTAAATGACGCACTGCCTCATTCAGAATAAGAGAAGTGTATATTAACATTACACTAAGGTAAACAATTTTCTCACCTATCAGATTGGCAACCTGCCAGAAAGTTGATAACACCCTGCAATGGTGATGTTGTAAAGAAATAGGCACTCTCATCTTTCTCATGGGAAGACAAATGTGTATAACCTCTACAGAGGGTAATTTGGCAATATCTATCAGCATTTTAAATAGACAGATCTTCCGACTTAGCAGTTCCACTTCTGGGACTGTATCCTATAAATACATTTGCATAAGTGCCAAGACTCTGTTTATGGCTATTTGTTATAGTAATGTTTGTAACAGGAAAGGATCCAGAGGGGGTCTCTCTGGGCTGGGGGAGTGACTCAGTGGTGAGTATTTGTCTACCATGTACAAGGCTCTGGGGTCCATCCCAGCATTGAGAAAAAGGAAGTATCTATTTAAGAGGCTTTGACTGGCCCATGTCATGGAGACATATGCTGCTATGTAAAAGGAAGGGAAAGAACACTTTGTAGTCCAGTATAAGGTCATCAAAGGAAAAAGCGATATATGGAGTAGGCTACATTTTCTGTTTATAGAAAGCAGAAATAAGGACTGATGAGTTGGCTCAGGATAAAGGTGCCTGCCACCAAGTGTGCTGACCTGAGTTAGATCCCCAGGACCAACAGGATTGAAGGACAGAACTGATAATCTGCCAACTGTCCTCTGACCTCCATGTGTACACACATACACACTCCGCCCTGCACATAAAATCAATAAAATAATAAAAATTTTTAAAAGGGAGCAAGTGAGATTAAGTTGCCTATGCATACAAAATGAAACCCTTAGAAGGATCTTGGTGTCCGGAAGAGCATGAAGTACTGAGTAGTCCAGACAGTAACAAGGAGATGTGTCACCATTTTAAATGATGCAGATCAATTAATGATGCGGAAACATGAATTAAAAGTAGCTGTGTAAACTGTGACACATTCTGCAGACACGAGTCACCTGGACTATTACAAATATAAGAATAAACATTGGGGAGATGGGTCACTCGGCAGAGTGCTCGTAGTGCATGTGTGAGGACCTGAGTTTGGATCCCCAGCACCCAGATAAAAAACTAGCCAGGTAGAGCCCACAGAGACAAGAGGGTCTCTAGAGCTGGCTGTTCAGCTAGTCAGGCTGAATCAGAGGGCTCCGCGTTCAGTGCAAGAGACCCACAGTGTCCTCATGTCAGGAATTCTCAGAAACATGCATAAAAATAGTTAAAAAGGTAGATGGTGATTTAGGTACGCACCTGACATTCATCCTGGCCTCCATGTTCATGCTCATGCACCTGCACAACATGTACTTATGTCTATCTACCCATATGACCGTGTATACACACACACCCCAAACTAAAATGTGGGGCAAAGATTACAGTTTGATGGAGGTCAAAAAAAAAAAAAAAAGATTTCCTAGGGTTTCTGATGGGTACAGGAGTAGGAAGGGGGAGGCCCTGAAGGAAAAACATTCCTTGGTGGTTAATTAGACAGTAGTTAGTGATGGTCTGGGAGTGTAGCCTAGTGGTAGAGTGCATGCTTAACATTCACGAGATTCTGGGTTCAGTCGCTAGCACTGCTCCTCCCAACTGAGAGGACAAGCAAGGAAGCATTGGTCAGAGCCCCACAGTGTGTCAGGTGTTATCCAGCGTGGCCACTGTGGTGGCTGTCTCACACTGCGGTGTCTTGCACATAGCATGTGCTTTTCGGGCCCTAGTGCCAGGACTGAAGTTAGAGCTGGTTCCAAGCTCTGGCAGAGAGAGGCACTCTTGAGCTGAAGAACAATTCACCCACTCTGGTGTCTTCTGGACTGGGAAAGACTGTTAGAGTTTACTTAGCACACCTCATTGTCTCACAGGCTTTGGGGTGGGAACTGTGGCAATCTCCATTCTACACAGGGTGAAACTGAGGCACAGTAAAGTTCAGGTTGCTCAGTGCTGCTGCTGACTTATAGCTGTGACTCTTATAGCTGTGACTGACTTACAGCCAGTGACTCTTGCTTCCTTTCCTCCTCCCCTGCTGTTTCTCTGGCTCTTGCCTTCCATCCTGCCTGGATTAGGAGTTATTAAGGTACCATCTGCCTTGCTGCATGGTAGGAAGTAAACCTCCTTAGTTAGGAGGGACTACGTCTGTCGAGAGCATCATTTATGTGGTTGCTTAGTCCATTTGGTTTTCTGCCTTTGGGGCCTCCATCCCTCTGTTTTCCTGCTTCATGCTGAGAAGCATTAGAACACCCCACCCCACTGACATCTTCATATCCCAGAAACAAATCCTGCCAGACAGAGTCCTATGCCAATTAGAGAGAGGCAAGGCCTTGTTATCTTTAGCGGGATCTGTGGGAGGTGGAGCTACCAGCAAAGGGAAAGCATCATGTCTCCAATTAAACTTCTAAAGATTCATCTTCCACTCAGCCCCCTCAGAAATTTGACATTTATTAGGTTGTCAAACCTGATTTTTTCTCTTGGCCCTTTCTTGCCCCCAACACACACACACACACTCTCTCTCTCTCTCTCTCTCTCTCTCTCTCTCTTTCTCTATCTCTCCATTTGTACAGACATGCATGTGAATACATTACCTATGTTTTGTTCAAAAATTCAAAGTGTTGCATTTGGCCTGACGTCCTGATGGAGGGAAAGTCATGGTACCCAAGGAGGCACAGGCAGGCTCTAGGGAGGTAGAGGTCTGAGGATCACCGTAGGCCTCTAATTTGGGATGAAGTAGGTCTTGTATAGAGAAAGATTGCTAGCTGTGTCTTAGGAGGGGCTTACTCTGTCACCATAAAAAATGGGTCTCTTCTGTGCCATTCAACCTGAATTCCATTGTTAGGGACTTACTCCTATAGCTTTTCTGAATGTCCTCCCTGAGTCTCTTTACAATAATGTGTTTCCCTGAGAGAGGAGCTTACTAAAGCACTGACATCCTAGAAACACAGGATTCAGCGTGAAAAGAGAGCCTGTAGATGGTCTGAACTCTTGTCGAAAAGAAGCTGTAGAAGAGATTTTCCCAACACTTATCATGTGGGTGACAGTGACGCGGATATCATCTGGGTCCTCTCACTCGAAGCTCAGTGGACTTAGTTTATCAGAGCGGTTTTCTTTGGTGACACAAGGAAGCCTGGTTGTATGAGAGCACAGGGTCCCCAAATGAGAATAGGCAAACAAGAAGCAAAAACAGTATGAAGACAACCTGCCTATGTCAAAATCTTTCTAATTGACACACACGTCCTTTTTATTTTTATCTACTTTGCATTTGTGATTTAGGATATGAAAAAGAGAAATCCGCTGTGGCTATCTGGTCTCGGTTTTTCTTAGGATGGTACATGCCAGGTTGTGGGTACTAACCTCACTTTTATTCTTTTTGCCATACTTTTGTGCTACCTCTATTAATGTGACATGATAGCTTTGTTTAAATTAAATTAGAATTTTTTACTAATTTGGTTCTTTGACAATTTCATACTCATGTGGAATGTATTGTGGTCATTCCCGTGTCCTCCTTTCATCTCTTGCTGCCCCTGTTAACACCCCCATCTTCTCTACCCATGCCTTTCTCAAGTTCATGACGTAGATCTTTGTTGTGTGGCCAATTTAGTTTAATCAGGACCATCTGTGTGGCCATTGGGCCTGGCAGGGTCACCAGTCGATACATATCTTTCTCTCTCCCTGAATCTATTGGTAAGAAATATCATAGGGGCTGGAGAGATGGCTCAGCGGTTAAGGGCACTGACAGCTCTTACAGAAGAAGGAGCTGAGTTTGATTCCCAGCATCCACATGGCAACTAACAACTATCCATAACTCCAATTCCAGTGGATCTAACACCTTCTTTTGACCTCCACAAGCATTGCATGACAGAGATGCACTTACACACATGCAGGCAACACACTCACTCATACACGTAAAATAAAAATTATAAATAAATATTTTTTAAAGAAATAGTTATCAGTGAGGGGTGGAGCCCTTGAGTCCCTCCTCCGTAGCCCTGTCTAAACTCCCAATCCTTCTTAGTGCTGGGATTATAGGTTTGTACCACTGTGCTTGGCTTAAATTAATTCGCTTTTAACTTAATCTCTTTATGTGGAAAGGGGGCTTTGTTTTGCTGCTGTGTAGGGAAATCTGTTAACATTTGTTAGAAATGGATGGCAGTCATAAAAATAAACACAATATAATAAATAAATATAAATATACAATCAATAAAAATAAACAATGAAATCACATCTTTAATCCTAGTTCTCTTGAAGAGAACCCAAATGACAGTTAACAATGGTCTGCAACTCTAGTTCCAGGAGATCCGATGCCCTCTTCTGACCTCCAAGGGAACTCCACCAAATGGATGCACTTACATGCAGGCAATACCCTCAGACACAATTTTATTTTTTAGGAAAAAATAAAACAAAAGAAAAAAAAAAAGAAAACTAGCAAGTGTTGGAAAGATATTAAAAGCCTGCCAACTTCCGGTGAGATGCTTTCCTTCAGATGTTTATGGTCGGAACAAGTTTCCTAGTCTGCCACAAATTGAGTGACTTAAAAGAGCAAAAATTTGTTGTTCCACTATTCCTGTTCATACCCTTTTAATTTCTTCTCTTGTCTTATTGCTCTAGCTACAAGTTTGAGTACTGTATTGAGTAAGAACAGGAAGAGTAGACGAGTAGACACCCCTGTGTCCTTCATGGTTTTTGAGTTTTCAGTGTTCTCTCCATTTAGTATAATGTTGACTATAGGTTTGCTGTATATAGCCTTTATACTGAGTTGAATTCCTTGTATGCCTAGTTTCTTCAAAGATTTTCTCATAAGGGGATCTTAAATTTTGAAATGCCTTTTCTGTGTCTATTGAGATAAGCATGCGATTTCTATCCTTATGTCTATTTATGTGTTATGTTATATTTATGGATTTGTATGTGTTGAATAAACCTCAAATGCCTGGCATGAAATCAACTTAGCGCTGGAATCTGATTTCTTGATGTGTTTTTGAATTGAATTAGCAGATATTTTATTGAGCATTTTTGAATCTGTGCTTATCAGGGAGATTGGTTATAGTTTTCTCCTTTTGTGTATATATGTGTCCTTATCTGATTTTGGTATCAGGGTAATGCTGGCTTTGTAGAATGAGTTTGGTAGTTTGCCTCCTTTTCTATTTGGTGGAATAGTATGAGAAGTGTTGATGTTAGCTCTTCCTTAGAAGTTCCATAGAATTTGACAGTGAATCTGTCCAGGCCTGGGATTTTCTTTGTGGGGAGAATGTTGTGGTTTAATGAGGATGTCCCCAGTTGGTGGAACTGTTTTGGGAGTTTTAGTTGTGGCCATACTGGAGGTAGCATGTCAGTGGGGGTAGGTTTTGAGAGTTCTTAAGCCCTGCTAGATTTCCAGTTTCTCTCTGCTTCCTGTAAGATGTGATCACTAGGCTTTCGGCTGCAGCCACTTCTACCTCCACACTTCCCCTGCTGTAATGAACTCTAATCCCTCTGGAATTGTATGCCACATAAACTCTTCCTTCTGTAAGGTCATGGTGTCTTATAGCAGCAGAAAAGCAACTAATCCAAAGAGCTTTTATTATTATTATTATTATTATTATTATTATTAATTATTATTATGTCAATCTTGCTGTTTACTTTTCAATCTGTTTAAATTGTTTGTTTCTTTTTGATTTAATTTTGGTAGGGCAAATGTGTCTAGGAAATTGTCCATTTCGTCTAGATTTTCCTCTTTGAATATAAGTTTTCAAAGTATTCCCTAATGATCACCTGGATTTAATTGAAATGTGCCATAACATTCTTTACATCTCTAATTTTACTAATTTGAGTCTTTTTCTTTTAGTTAGTTTGGCTAGGGGTTTATCAGTTGTGATGGATAACCTTGGTTGTCAGTTTGATATGTATAGGAAGAGAGAACCTCAGTTGAAGAATTGCCTCCATCATATATCTTGTGGACATGCCTGTGGGGGTGTTTTCTTGATTACTATTAATGTAGGAGAAACCAACCCACTGAGGATGATACCATTCCTAGACAGGGGTATATGATAAAGGTGGTGGAATGTGAGTGTGGGATCAAGTCAGTAAGTGGCATTCCTTCATGATTTCTGTTTCAATTCCTGCCTTGTGCTCTTGCCTAGAGCTTCTGAACTATTAATTACTTGAAAGTGTTAGGTGAAATAAACCCCTTCCTCCCCAAGTTGCTTTTGGTCATGATGTTTATCACAGCTACAGAGAAGGCAAAGTAGAACATCAATCTTTTTTTTTTTTTTTTTTAATCTTTTCAAAGAATCAAAGCTTCTGTTGATTTGTGTTTTTCAGTCTCTATTTTCTTAATGAATGCACTGGTATTTATTATTCCTCGTGGCTTACTGCTTTTGGATGTAACTTGTTTTAGCTTTTCTAGGACTGTAAGGAGCCTCATTTAGGTTGTTTATTTGTGACCTCTCTGACTTTTAATGTAAGCACTCACAGCTATAAATTTTCTTCTTAGAACTGCCTTAGCTGTTGTTGCATGGACTCATTATCCTCTACCTGGCAAGCTGGACTGGCAAGCTATGGATAAAGCATTTGTACCAAGGCTGGGGGTGCCTGCTTGTCCAGGATTATAAACTTGTTGACTTTCCATAAGACAAGGAGGAGCCAGGAGAGTCAGCTACTCCTCCCAACCAAGCAGTGGCCTGAGTTGTATGTTGGGGAGGGACTAAGGATGTGAGATGAGGAAGCTGGGAAGAGACTAGCCCCTTCCTCATCTTGGGCAGCTGCCAGGAGGTCACAGGGTCCCTGTTGGGATGTACAGTGTGCTGTACGGCCTCAGTAGGGGAGCCCCCCAACCCCCAGTGCTCTGTAAATAAGCCCAAATAAACTCTGGTTTCCCAAACTGCAGTTTTGTGAAATTATACCTCCCTTTGTCATTAGGGACCTAGAGAAGAAGGTAGGGCTGGACAATGTCTGTGCCTTCCAGAAATAATTTTAGCAGCAGCTGTATTCCAAAGATAAGTTGTGTTTTCTTTTTCATCTGGTTCTAGAAGTTTAAAATTTCCTTCCATGAGTCCTTTAGTTACCCGCTGGTTATTCAAGGGTTCTGTTCCCAAGTATTTGTATGCTTTTTGTCATTTCTCTTGCTATTGATTTCTAGTTTTATTCTATAATAAGAAATTATTTTATATTTGTTAATACTTGCTTCGTAGCCTAAAATTTTAGAGCTGTTTTCATGGGCTACTGAGAAGAAGGTGTATTCTATGTATGCTGGATAGAATATTATGTAGATGAATGTTAAGTCTGTTTGATTGATGAGGTAGTTTAACCCTGAAGTTTCTTTATTAAGTTTTAGTTTGGATGGTCTCTATAAAGATGAAAATGGGATATTAATGTCACCCACTATGATTGTTTTAGGATTTATATGACCTTTTATGTACACTTGTGTTTGTTTTATGAAGTTAGGAGTATTAACATCTGGTACATATATATTTCTAGTTGCTATGTTTTCTTGGTTAATTGTTCTCTCTATTAATTTGAAGTGACCTTCTTTATCTCCTCTGATTAACTTTGGCTTGAAGTCTACTTTATCAGATGTCAGAGTAGCTATGTTTGCTAGTTTTCAGTCTCCATTTGCTTGATAGGATGGAATCCATCCTATAACTTCCAGTCTGTGGTGTCTTTGCTGGTGAGGTCTTTTGCTTGAAGATGATAGATATTTGGATCTTGTTTTTTATTTATTATTTTTATTTTATGTGTATCAGTGTATTGCCTATGTGTGTAAATACACCTGTGTTGTGCAATGCCTGTGGAGGTCAGAAGAGGGCACCAGATCCCCTGGAACTGAAGTTACAGATGGTTGTAGCTGCCACTTGAGTGCTGGGAATCAAACTTGGGTCCTCTGTAAGAACAGCCAGTGCTCTTAACCATCGAGTTATCTCTCCAGCCCTTGGATCTTGTTTTTTAATCCAATAGACTAGTATGTTACTCTTTATTTATAAGTTGAGTTCATTTACATTTAACATTATTATTGAGAGATAATTACTGATCCTTGTGATTTTGTTGGTAGTTTTCCTGGTCAGTTTTATTATTATTTGTCTTTTTCTTTCTTCCCCATTAGTACTAGGTTTGACATGATGGATTTCTTTCTAGCTCTCCTTTGCTCATCTCTTCTGGTGCTCTTGTGGTTGAAACTGTCTGTCTTCCTCCTCTGTGAATGGCATTCCTTTAGGCACATTCTGCAGTACTGGCTTGGTGGTCATGAACTGCTGTAGTTTTGCTTGTATTGAAATGTTCTTATTTCTTCATCAGTTTTCAAAGATAGCTTTGTTAAATACAACAGTCTTGGTTGGTTACTTTCAGGCCTTGACATATATTCCATGTACTGTTTTTTACAGTCACTGAAAAAGGAAGAACAGGGGACAGAAGGGGAAGAATAAGGAAGGAAAAAGGAAAAATACACCAATACTTAGAGCAACTTCTTTGTGGGTCTTTGAAACTTAGAGACTGCCAGTTATATGCACAGGGATGGGGAGGGTCAGTTGAACTTGTGGGTTCTTGTCTTTCCTGTGGTTTTGCTGGGCCTGTATTGGACAAGTGTCTGATGTCTTCCAGAACTGTCATCATGTGCTGGATAGTTTGGTCAACTGGGCACAACTGGAGACATATACTGCAGTCACCTGGGAAGAAGGACATCACACTAGTCTGTGAGGCATTGTTAATTGATGCAGGAGGATCCAACCCACTATGGGAGGTGCCATACCTGGGTAGGTAGCTTTGGGCTGTAAAGGAAAAGTTACAGAGTAATTCAAGGGCAAACATGGTAAGCAATGTTCTTCCATGGTCTCTGCTTCAGTTCCTGCCTTGAGGTTCCTGCCTAACTTCCCTCAAAGATGGACCCTGCTTTGGAAATGTAAGATAAAATAAACCCTTTCTTCCTCAAGTTGATTTTGGTCAGTGTTTTATCACAGCAATAGAAAGCAAAGTAGGACCCTTCACTTTAGCGTATTTGTTTCTTTGCTTAATAGGGGCCTCTTGCAGGTCACACTTAGCTTTGTAGTCTGTGATCTAAGTCTTATCTTCTAGAGACTCCTAAGATTATACCTCCTAATGTCTTAGGGATTGTCTTCCAAGTGTGTTGAAAGCAACCACAGCACTGAGATCTGTACAAGTGGAGGACTTCTCTTTGTGCTTTGAAGATGTTCTAAGCATTAATTACCTTGAAGAAAGGAAGGGATGCACTTCAAAGTTCTGGGCTCTGCATCTGTGAATTACAGGTAACTCCAGAGGGTGATCCATCTGCTGACCATAGTCTCATGTCTAGCAAGCTCCAGTGATATCTTCAATTGATGAGGTCATCTACCAGCCCCTGAAGACAGAGTTATGCATTTCACACTGTGAGCTAAGCCTGGAACTGTGTATTTTCCAGCCTGTCTGTGTCTGGCCTGCTGCTTTCCACAACCTCCTCCCAAGGCTCTCTCTCTGGCAGGTTAAGTTCAGGCTCCCTGATTTATGATTGTTTCTGTTCTTAGGCCCCCAGGACTTAGCTCCGTTTCTCAGTTTTAAGCAATAGCATCCCTCTGAAGGTGGCAATTTTCTATTAACCTTCTAATCTTACAGAATGACAAAATGGGATTCCTGTCTACTGCTGTCCCATCTGCTGGTGGAACCATTGTCACATTAAGACTCAGAACTGCTTGAGGTTTGTGCGGGCTACGGGCTTGTCCTGAGGGTGGGACTGCTAGTCATTCTCCTTTATTCCAGGCTGCTGACTTCCCTCCTCTTCCCTTCCAGAGAGTCACACAGCTGGGGCATCTTTTTGGTGTGTGCTCATCTTTTTCTTGGTACTTTTGCTTTTCTGTCTTTGCTTTTGTGGATTCCTGAAACTTCATTTTTCTGTTTGGAATAGAGTCTATTTTTTTCTTTAAAAAGTTAAAAAAAATTTTAAATTATTTTTTTATGTGTATGAATATATTGCTTCTATGTATGTAAGTGTGCCCCTATCGTGCAATGCCTGAGATCAGAAGAGGGAATTGGATTCCCTGGAACTGGGGTTACAGATAGTTGTTAGCCATCATGTGGGTGCTGGGAATCGAACCTAGGTCCTCTGCAAGAGCAGCTAGTGCCCTTAATTGCTGAGCCATATTTCCAAACCCTTTCTTTAAAAATTTTTGGAAAAATTTATTTTTATTTGTGTGTGTGTGTGTGTGTGTGTGTGTGTATGCATATATACATCACCTCAGTGTGTGTGACTGCAGAGGTCAGAAGAGGGCATTGACTCCCTGGAGCTGGAATTACAGGCATTGTAGGTCACCCAAAGTGTGTGGTGGGAATGGAACTTGGGTCCTTTGGAAGAGCAGGAAGAGTTCTTAACGGCTAAGCTATCCATCCCTGAGTCTATTCTTTCTTGTATTGGCTCTTTTCCTTAATGGGGTCATGGACACTCTTGATCTGACCTAATTTTAAGCTGACCTTCCTCTGTTATACTAAGAGGAGACATTGAGAGGCAAGAGTTGAGGCAGAGAGGGGCTCCCTCAGGAATCTGGACAACGTGATGGTGGTGTGTGCCTGGGTGCAGTAGTGGAGTTGATGAATGCTGAGAAATGACCAGAGGTTTACCGTTGTGAGAGTGGTGCCCGAGAGGACTCCGTAGTTTCTGTCATGAGCTTCCTGAAGACCAGAGCAGCCACTGACTGATGGGAAGGCTGAAGGAGGAGCTGACCTGGAGAGAAGATTGCAGGTTCCAAGCAGGTAGGTGAAGACATGATTTCCAAGTGTCCATGGTGGTTAACAGTAGCACAAATGCGTGCTAACTTGGGAGTCTGGTTTAGACAGCAATTTATGAGTAGCTCTTAGTATTTTTTAAAAAAATCATATTTATCAGCTGGGTGTGGTGGCACATGCTTTTATTCCCAGCACTCAGGAGTAGAAGCACGTGGATCTCTGTGAGTTCAAGGTCAGCCTGGTCTGTATAGCAAGTTCCAGGCCAGCTGGCGCTACAGGGACGTCTGTGTCAAAAAAACATGCCCCCCAAAAATGAAAAGAAAGAAAAGTCAAAAATCGTATTTATGTCCTCCTGACCCTCCCTGGTTCCCGGACCTCTTCCTGGTGGTTCCATCTCTCCAAATGCTTCTCTTCTACTTTCCTGTTTTTAAAATTTAAGATCTGGATTCTGCATGTGTGAGGAAACATGTGGGAGTTTTCCTTCTAAGCCAAGTTTTTAAATTTTAAAATTAAAAAATTTAACTTCATTATTATTATTTTTTGAGGCAGGGTCTCCCTGTAGCCCCAGCTGGCCTGGAACTCACTATGTAGACCAGACCGACCTTGAACTCACAGAGATCCACCTGTCTCTGCCTCTTTCTGGGTGCTGGGATTAAAGGCATGCATGACCACACAGGGCCAAAATTTTTTATTTTTTATTTTATTTTATTATTTTTTTAGACGGGGTCTCCTCATGGCCTGGAACTTGCTCTATAGATAAGAGATCCTCCTGCGAACGCATTCCAAGTGCTGGCATTAAAGGCCGCGCCGTCACCACACTTGGCTAATTCTTAATTTTTTTATTGTTTGAGAATTTCATACACATGTATGTTTTGATCAAATCTACCTCTACTCTCTCCCCATCAAACCCTCCCTCACTCTTCCTTCTCAAGTTCATGTTTAAAAAGCTCTTTCCTTTTTAAATCCACGGAGCCCACTTAGCGTTGCCTGAGTGTATGTGAACGTGTGTGGGACCATCTGCTGGAGCATCGATAGCCGCTCAGGCTGCAGCCCTGAGGAAAGCTGGCTCGCCTCCTCCCCCTGCACCATCGATTCCTAACAGCTAGGAAATACAGAGGGAACTCCTCTTTGAAAGTGTTCCTAGAAAAGTCAAAGGCGGGTCCCTGAAGCAATCTAATCAGCAGGGCCAGGAGGACCAATCAGCAGAGACGACAGAGGGTGTGGGTTGCCAGTGGGCCAAACAGTGTGGTCCTGGGGGTCTGTCCCTGAAGGTGCCATTCCTTGCCTTTGTTTGTGGGTCATTTCAACAGGAAGAGAGGCAGAATGAGAGCCCACAAAAGTTCCTTTTTCTCAAGCAAATACAAATCAAGGGCTGGGTGAGGGCTGTGAGGAGGTGCTGGGAGCTCGAGGGGAGAAGGAGCGACTTCAGGGAGAGTGGGGGTTCTGAGCGGCATCACGGGTTCACCCGCTCAGAAGCAGTCCTAGAATTTCCTTAACAATTTAAAAAAATTTTTTACTTAAAAAATTGTATATGTGCATGTGGGTGGGGATGGAGGTTGGCATGCCACAACATATATGTGGAGATCGGAGGACAACTTGCAGAACTCTGTCCTGTCCTTCCACCCTGTGGCTTCTGAGGATCGAGCTCAGCTTTTTAGGTTGGGTGGCAGTGCCTTTGTCCATTGAGCCGCCTTGCCGGCCCGACAACCCCAGCATTTCTGTATTTGGCAATGGACTCTCAAAATAGTGACTTAACGTCAAGAAAATCCCAGTTGTCCATGTCAAGGAAAAGATGAGCTGAAGTGAGGAGAGAGTGTGCTAACCCTGAAGTCCCCTCAGGGCTCATTTAGGACAGGGAGGGGACAGAGAGAGGGCCTTCTGGGTAAGATGAATCCTTCAGCGTGGGCATCTGGGCCCTTTTATCGCTGGTCGTGTGTAGTCAGTAGAAATCCAGCCAGTGTGGTGAGAAGGAGGGTGCAGAGCCCGACAGGAGTGGGCAGGGACACCAGAGCCAGGCTCCTCTGGAAGCAGGAAGGAAATTTTCCCACACCTTTTTCTTGACCTCTCCCCTCTCAAAGTACCAGGTAAGACATTTATGCAGATTTGAGGATGCAATGTGTGTCTCTAACTTACCTTGACTGATAAAACATATACATGCATAGAGGTGCACACACATTTATACATGTACACACTTATCTATACATATATGCACACACATCCACACATGTACACACCTACATGCTCACATATGTGCACACATATACAAATATTCATACACCTGTGCACATGCATCCACACATGTACCCACATATGCACACATATCCACACACATTTGCATATTCCCTCCCACCACCCCAAACACATCACACATCAAAGGAATCATCTTGGGGAGCCAACAAGATAGTTCAGGGAGAAAAAGGCACCTTCTGCCAAGCATGGTGACTCGAGTTCAATTTCTGGGACCCACGTGTTGGAAGGAAAAAACCGAATCCTAAAAGTTATCCTGTGACCTCCATCTGCACACTGTAATATGTACCTCCTCACACACACAATCATCTTTGGAGGCCATGAACTTTTTTTGTAAAGATGTTGCCATGGAATACAGCGTTCCTGGAATCCTTTCTAGGAAACCCCGTTGTGCATGTGACACCCTGTCTTCACTCTTCTCTGTGGGAGGGGGGTCACTCTTTGCATTTCAAGGGTAGATTTGATTTCTGAAAACAGCCTGCAGTTATTGAAAGCCAAGTATGATGCATAAAATGAGAGATTAAGGTTTTTATGGCCTCTGATGAGGTTTGATATAGCTAGAATAAAACTTTATCTTGTTTAAAAGGGGACCGTTCTTTCAAGGATGTAATAAGGGATAGTGAGTAAAGTGCTTGGTTTGATCTGGAGCAGACATTTCATAATTGGTAATTATTAATATTCTTTAAAACAGGAATCCCAAAATGAATGAAAGCATTATTGAAAGAAATGTCATGTCCCCCAGAATGAAGGCTTTGAAGGGACAGATTTTATCTAGAATTAGAAATTTTGCTAAGTGTGTTAAAAAAGAGCAGATTCATAACTTCATAACCTTATCTGTCATTTCTTTATCAACCTTGCAGGCAAGAGTACTAGAGGGTGCCAGGTCAAAGGTTGCAATGAAGGAAATCATGCCCAGAGGAATGAAGTCAACCCCCAACTTACTCCTCAGGACCACCCATGTCTGTCCCAGGTGTCAAAGAGACTGCAAGTCTCCCCACCCCCACCTCTCAGCCGGGTTGCTGACTCAAAGGAAAAAAATGCTACTATAAAAACTTGGGGCTGAGAAGTTGGCTCACTAGCTGCTCTTGCAGAGGACCTGGGTTTGAGTCTACATAACTGCTAACAATTTTTTGTAATTCCAGTTCCAGGGGACTCTATTGCCCTCTTCTGGCCTCTGTAGGTATTGCATACATGGGTGCACTTGCATATATGCAGGTAAAACACTCATATACATAAAATAAAAATAAAATTTAAAAATTAAAAAAAACTCTTGTTGTTGGGCATAAATTTCAGGACAAGAGCAAATACCTATGGAGAAAACAGCAAGGAATGGTTTACAGCTTTGTATGCAAAACAGATCAACATAGCTCTCTCCTGGGATCAAGTCTTCATAGTGTGAGAGAGGAGCCTGCAGGAAGCTTATGAATGCATCTGCAGAGCGATTAGGAGGGAGGGGGCCCTCCAAGAAGGCACTGAAATCAAATCCTCTCCTGCTCAGTTATATGCATAGCTAGCTCTGTTGTGTGGGTACCGTTTCAAGTGGCACAAGAGGGAGCTTCCTGGCCCAAGCTACACAGGGTGAAGGCTTCTGGGGCCACCTTGCTGCCATAAGGGTTAACAGAAAGATCTGGCCTTCATCTGGACTCTGTTTACAAACTTTGGTGGCGCTCCTCTCTAGGCCTCAGTTTCCTGCAAAAAGGATTGTTGGTTTGGGGCTTTATCAGTGTACCTCACACTTTTTGTTTTTTCATTTTGATCTACAGGCCTCCACTGAGACCCAGTATATGTATCCATTTGTGTGTTTACATATGTATAATCATATGCTATGTGCTGATGTTGTAGTCAATGATGGACCACATACATGGCAGTGGACCCTAAAGAATGTATGGCCTAGGGTATCATAACAGCCTTATTTTGTGTAAGTATAGTATGTGATGTTTATATAATAAGAAAATTTCATAATGATGCATTTCTCAGTACATCTCTCTCTCTCATTAAATGGTGTACACTGCATATATGTATGTGTCCATTTGTGCACATGTAAGTATATAATCTGTGTATCCTATCTATCATCTATCCATCCAACATCCATCCACAGGTCCATCCATCCATTCATCTGTCTTCCTTCTTTCTGAACCCCAAATTATAAGACTTGAAGTTTGAAAGATAGGAGATTGGGTAATGAGTTACATTCCAATTCTGATAGTTTAGGCCTATTTAAAAAATAAAATATTTTTACTAGTTTTTTGAAAATTTCATACATGTGTAGTGTGTATTTTGACCATCTTCATCCTCCCACTCCTCCACCAACTCCCCCAAATACACCCCTCACCCTTCACCCCCACCGACTTTCTATCTTCTCTTCTTTTTAATAACCCACTGAGTCCAATTTGTGCTGCCCATATATATGAGGCCGTCCATTGCATGACCTACTAGGGACCACACCCCTAAAGGAAACTGACCCTCCCTTTCCTGGCAACCATCACTACCAACTCCTCTGCTGGGGGTAGGGGCTCAAGAGCCCCTCTCCCTCCCTGCTGGAGTGGACTTGATTTTGTGTGTGTAAACACAGCTATTATGAATTCACGAGTGCATCAGTCCTGTCATGTCCAGAAGACAGTTTTGCCTAGGTCCTTCCCGACCTCTGACTCTTACAGTCTTTCCACCCTCTCTTCCATGATATTTCTTGAGCTTTGAGGATAAAGGGAGACTTCATAAAAACCCCTGACCATTCCTGCTGACAGGCCTTCTCAGAGCATTGTTAGCTTTTGAGCCTTATCAGAGCATTTGTCAAAACTAACTATGGCCCTGGAACATATCACTCTTAGCCGTAAAATGATTCCTGTTCTGAAAACAGGCCCTTCTGCCCTTATCAAGTCCCACCTCTGTAGAGACACCAAGTCTCATAACTCTATCCTTAAACTGTCAGGCTGCTTGGATCAGTGTGGTTGCTGCACTGATTCCTGCAGGTCGGTTTCCAACCCTCACTGACTAAGAAAAGGTCAACCTGGATCATGGAGGTTAGTTTCTTCTTTTTGCTACCTGTCCCTCCTTCCACTCCTGCTCCTAACAGAGGGAAGGGGGTGTGAACTGGATGCCCCATTATCAGGCCAATGTTTTATTTACTTATTTTTACTTTATGTGTATGAGTATTAGGTCCGCATGTACGTAAATGCACCTGTGTTGCACAGTACCAGAAGAGGGTCTTGGATCTCCTGGAACTGGAGTTATGGATGATTGTTAACCATCATGTGGGTGCTGGGAACCAAACCTGGGTCCTCTGCAAGAGCAGCCAGTGCTCTTAATCACTGAGTCATCTCTCCACCCTGTAGGCCAGCGTTTTAAAAACCTTACCACTGGTTTATTATGCTGTTCACAGCCTTGGAGATATGTCCATATAAAGCCCTGAGCACAGAGTCCAGTTCATAGTAAGTATTCTGTGACTGTTATTATTACTCTCCCTGTCTGGAATTGGCCTTAGTAGCTCATAGCCCATTCCATTCCCCTCTTTCGGCTTTTTCCTGCAGGTGTTCTTATTTCCTGCCATGTCTTGTAATTTTTGAATGTGAGCTAACATTTGACCTCACCTGTCTCCTGAGCTCTCTCCCTTCATGCTGACCCACTAAAACCCAAGCTCCAGATGGACAGGGATCATCTGAGCACTTGTCACCCCACCCTGGGCTTTATCCCACCCAAGTGGGCACTCACCTCTTAGAAATGGAATTTCCGATGATATTTTGACCTTTGTGAACTTTTAAAATTATATTCTTCCACAAGCTTAGTGATGCATTTATGAAGTTAATTTATTTTTACTCGTTATCTTTTTGTTGTTCTTTAGAGGGAAGATTTTCTGGGCAATCTCACTGTCATATGATCTGAAAATTAGAGGCATTCTTGTTTTTTCTCAATAGAGAAATCCAACACTCTGGAGGCAGCCTCTGCCACATGGGAGGAAAGGGACACCATCAGATGACTGGGGACAAGTCTTCGTTTGGGGGTTGGTAGGTGCTGTGCTGGATAGCTTTGGTGTCAACTTGACACACTTAGGTTGAGGGAGCCTCTACTGGGGAATTTCCTCTATTGGGGAAATTACCTCCATTGAACTGGCTGAGCAGGCTGAGCTTGGATCAGGAGAGCAAGCCAGCAAGCAGCATTCCTCCATGGCCTGTGCTCTAATTCCTGCCTCGAGTTCCTACCTTGGACTCCCTTAGTGATGAACTGTGTGACCTGGGAGATGTAAGTGGAATAAACCCTTTCTTTCCCAAGTTGGTATGGGTCATAGTGCTTTGTCACAGCAATGGAAAAGCAAACAGGACAAAAATTGGTACCAGGATTGTGGGATATTGCTGTGACAGACCCGACCTTGGTGTTTTGGAGAGAATTGTGGAAGTGTTTGGAACTTTGGGCTAGAAAAGGCACTGAGTGCTTAGAGTTTGTTGCTGTGGAGCTTGGAACAGTTATGCTGAAAGAGTTGTAGATGGAGGCCTGGCTTGAGAAGCTTGAAAGAGAAGCAGAGACTATCAGGGCTGTTTTTATGATATTTTGAATCGAGAATCTGTGTGTCCTGGTCAGCTAGGGCTGAAGAATCAGTTGTGATTAAGAAGAGACCAGAAAATAAAGTGAAACCTTTGCTTTACTGGGACAATGGATGCCGGTTAGCTGGGGCTGAAATATCAGCTGTAAGTAACAAGAGACCAGCAACACTGTGGTGAAATCTTCTGGGAAGCATTTCCTCAGGGTCAGCACATAGAAGCTGTGGTCCAGAAGGGCCCAAGCCGCCGTCTCAAGATGGAAGCTGGTAATGTAAGAGTTTCCTGCATGGTTCTTGATGCTGAAATCCTGAAGGGGTCACAGAGAGCAGCTGAGGCTTGGTACCTAGAGAGGCCAGGAAAGGCTATTGGTGAAGGTGCAGCCTCAGTTTCAGTGGAGACCCCAGCTTTTTGGAGATGCCAGGACCATAGGACAATTACCCAGGACAGCAGCCGGTATGGAATGGAGCCAGCCTGGGTCTGCGAGATGAGCTGTGTGCTGTGGATGACAGAACCAGAGAAGTGGAGCTGCTGAAACTCTTTGGAGCCTAGAAAATTGTGAGTGAATCCCAGCTGTCCAGCCTTGAGATATTTGCCGGGCTTAGGTTTTGCTTAGGTGTGCCCGATTCTTCCCTTTGAAATAAGACAGTACTTGTTTTGGGTTTTACAGGAGCCCACAGTTAAGAGACTATGAACTTTTAAGTGTTTGACTTTTTTAAGGACTGAGGGGCTTTTAAGGTTGTACTATCTTATATTAATGCTAACATATTTGGGGACAAGAACTGAAAAGATTGTAGTTTAAGAGTGATCTGTTTCGTGTCAAGTTGACAAGGGATCAACTGTGTGTTTGGTGTCAACTTGACACACCTGCATTGAGGGAGCCTCCACTGGGGAATTTCCTCCATTGGACTGTCCTGTGGCCACGTGTGGGGGGTATTTTCTTGATTGTTGAGTGCTGTGGGAGGGCCCGGCCCACTGTGGGCGGTGCTATCCCTGGGCAGGTTGTTGTCTGTTGTATAAGAAAGCAGGCTGAGCCTGGGCCGGGGAGCCGGTAAGCGGCGTTCCTCCGTGTTCTGTGCTGCAGCTCTGCCTCCAGGTTCCTGCCCTGAGTCCCTAGTTTGGACTCCTGATGAACCGGGAGATGTAAGTAAAATAAACCCTTTCCTCCCCAAGTTGGTATTGGTCAGAGTGTTTTGTCACAGCAATGGAGAAGCAGACTAGGACAGGTGACAACTCTCAAGTTGGATTCTCATCCCAATTCAACACTTACTTGCCATATGACTTGGCACTGACTGACAGCCTGACCCCCTGAAGCCTCATCCAAGAACTGGAGATTGCTGTACTACAGGAAGGAGCTTTGGGAAAGGTGACCAAGCTGCAGCATCTAGAACCATGCCCAACTCATTGAGTACTCAATTAATATTTGTTGTTTTAGAATTTTTTTTGGATTTTGGTCTTTTTGAGACAGGGACTATCCATATAGCTTCAGCTGGCCTGGAACTTACTATGTAGACCAGGCTGGCCTTGAACTCACAGAGATCCACAGAGATCTATCTCTGGAATGCTGGGATTAAAGGCGTGTGCCACCATGCCTGGCTCTGTTTTAGTTTTTTTAAAAAGATTTATTTTTATTATTTGTATGTATGTGTGTGTGTTTGTGTGCATGTACATCAGCCACATGTGGGCATGTGGAGGTCAAAGAGGGCACTGGATCTTCTGCAACTGGAGTTGCAGGCAGTTGTGAGCCACCTAGTGTGGGTGCTGGGAACCAAACCAGGGTCCTCTGCAAGAGCAGCAGGTGCTATTAATGGCTGAGCCATCTTTCCAGTCCTCTGTTTTTTCTCTTTTTCCTTGTTCATCTTAAAAGACTGCAGACTCTGTAGCAGGTGTCTGGGGACCCAGGTCACTGTCTAGCTGTGAGAATTGGGGCATGTTACTTCATCTCACTGTTTTCTCACGTGTAAACATTTCCCCCCGTCTGGAAAATGAGGAGGTGGACTAAGTGATTTCTAAGAATGCTTTCGCCCACACAGTCTGTGATTCTAGCACGGGTGTGCAGAAAGCAAAACACATCCCTCGAAACAGCACTTTCCCAGGCAGCACTCAGAGTGGAACCGACTGTGCCTTCCAGAGCTGATCTGTTGGAGTTGGGTCTTTGGGATTTGGCACGAATGTTCCCATAGGAGTAGCCTTTTAAATGGTGGATAGCTTTCAAGGGCCAGCTCATAAAATACTGTTTAATCCACAGTGAAGCAGAAACACTGTTCATTTGCATTGGAAACGGCAGGAAACAATACTGTCACAATACTAGTAATTAAAACAGAAAAGCAATTCCATTGACTAGGCATTCATTTTTTATTTATCTGGAATCCTGATGCTTGAGGAGGCAGGTTAATGTAGAGGAAGGGGGGAGGTGTCTGTGGAAATATGTGTGGAGGGGGCATCTTAAACTTCCAGAATGGGCTCTCGGGGGGTTTACACTGAGGCTGGCAGCATAAGTTCTTGAAATGTCTGTTTTGGTTGAAAATGTAAGGGTTTTTCCTATACGCTCACTTTATCTTTTCTTTGAGATTGCATTGACTTAAGCCTTTCTCATATTTGATAGCTATTGTAATAACTTGGACCAGACGTGTACAACTTTGGCCTTGTGTCAGGATGCTGTCTTCTACAAAGTTCATACTTGAGAGCAGTGCAATTGAGTTCCCCCTAAATTGCAAAAAGTCTCATAATATTTGTTCTTCTTGCTTTTTGTGGCTGCGATAAAACACTGACCAAAACCAACTTGGTTGGGGAAAGTTTATTTCATCTTACAGATGAATTACATCTTCCCGACACCAATCCATCACTGAGGGAAGTCAGGGCAGGAGCCTGTTGGCAGGAACTGGAGCAGAGATCCTGGGAAACATTACTTATTGGCTTGCACCTTCTGGCTTGCTCATCTACCTTTTTTATTATAGCCCAGGACCACTTGTCTAGGGATGGCACTACCCACAGTGCTCTGGGCCCTTCTATGTCAATCAGCAACCAAGAAAATTCTCTACAGATATACTCACAGGCCAATCTGATGGAGGAAATTCCTCAACTGAGATTCCTAGGTGGTTAGAGTTGTACCAGATTGACAGACTGGCCAGCACAATATTTCAAGTAAGTCTGTGATTTTGTGTTGGGCCACTTTCACAGCTTTCCTTGATCGTATGTGATTGCATGCGGCCCATGGCCCACAGGTTGGACATCTGATAGACTTATCAATGGAAAAGAGAGATAAGAAGAAGAGAAACAAGAGGCAAAAGGACAAGTGTGACCCTAGACATTACAAGGAATGGCCCCGCAGTGTGTTTCGTTGTGCTGTGCCTTGCTGGCCCACATGGCACTTCAAAGTCTGAAAAAAAGAATTCTAACTAGGACTGAAAGGAACAAAAACACTTAATTTGGGGCATGGTACTGGTGAGAATGGGCTGGGGGGGCCTGTAACAGCCCCTGGACCTGCTCAGCACACCACACACTTCTGTAACAGCCCCTGGACCTGCTCAGCACACCACACACTTCTGTAACAGCCCCTGGACCTGCTCAGCACACCACACACTTCTGTAACAGCCCCTGGACCTGCTCAGCACACCACACACTTCATTCCAGGAAAATAATTTTTGTTGGGCCCCTGTGAGCACTGGAGTGTGAAACACTTCAAGGGGTGTAAATTAATAAGCAAAAGGGATCAAAGTGAGCCTGGGGTGACTACACAAGGAAATGATGGGAAAGGAAGTTCACTGACAAGAGGGACAAAGAGAAGGGAATCACACATCACAGAAAACCAAGAGGAGGAAGTGGCAAGGGGTCATGCTGAGTTGTTTCTCTTTTGGCCATCGAGTGGCTTCATAGCTTCAGTGTGACTTAGTTACTATTTGGGGTGATGTCTAGATGGTTGGAGGGACTGTATGAAGATGTTCAGGACACGTTTATGTATATGAGGTTTCTAGGTCAAGAGTCAGAAATTCCATGCTTGGCTGGTGATTGCTGTTCTCTGAACTATGTCCTGCCTCTCAATGCCCTCAAGGGCATGTCTAATATTACACTTCTGACAGAAGGACCAGTGGCTGTGATATGGTCATCCCCTTGTTCAGAGGAGTGGATCTGGCTGACCCTGATGAATGGTGGGGTCCCTTCTATCCTTGAAATGCCAGGTTAGGTAATCTACAGTGATTTGTTTTCAGGTGGAGCACTGCTTTTTCCCTGCCCATGTCATCACGAGGTACTGTATCTGGGTCTTTTCCTCTGTTCCTGTCCCCGTCCCTATGTCACCTGGTAGTTTAGGATGTTAGGACAGACAAGATCCCTTTGGAACTTGATTCTCAAGTCCTGGAGTGTGTGAGTCCTACTTAGGGTGCTATGTGCCTGCTAATTCCTGCAGTCTATCTCAGACACAGTGGAACCAATGTTCAGGGTAAGGGACTAGAGCTCTGCTTTTAAACAAAGCAGCCTTCAGGGACTTCTGATAGAGATTCTTACCTGTACTCTGTGCAAATCCCCTGCAGAGGCTGGTAGAGAGAAGCTTGGAGAAGAGCACATATCAGAGGCAGTATTCACAGCCCAGCAAAAAAAAAATCACATTCCTCAGTTTCTCTGAATATAAAGTTAGGGACTCAAATAGGCTCATCTCTAATGTCCCTTCTAGCCCTGCAGGTTGGAATGCCATAGCTCTGCCTCTGTTTCAAGTAGTTCCCGGGTGTGGTTGTTCATTTCTCTACTCTCAGTTGGCTCCTCAGGTGGGTTGTAAGACGACAGCTGGTCAACCATGGTCAGAGGGTTAATTCCTGCTGTTCTTAGACCATGTTTCTCTAGTTTTGTCTTCCAGTGTTGGGAAAGAACGAAGAGAGAGGGCTTCTGGGTAGACTCTGAGTCTGAATCTTATTCTTGGATTTTCAACCTTTCCCTTTAGGAATGCATGGTACAGGCTGTAGCTTCTTAAACTGTGGGTTACAACTGCATATGGGGCCATGTAGCCGAGTGTTGAGGGGGGTCACAACATTTTGACCATAATAAGAGGTTTCTGGATGTGCAAAGATCAATAGTTCATTAAAAATCAAATGAGAGGACTGGGAGAGATGGCCCAGTGGTTAAGAGCCCTGACTGATCTTGCAGAGGTCCTGGATTCAGTTCCTAGCACCCACATGGTGGCTAACTCCAGTTCCAGTGGATCTCACTCCTTCTTCTGGCCTCTGCAGGCACTGCACAGCATGGGTGCTCTTACAGAAACATAGGCAACATGCTTATACGCATAAAATAATAAAAAGCTTTAAAAAATCAAATGAGAAATGTATCTGAGGTGGGCCTGGCAGAGCGTGCCCGTGTTCTGTCATGTGACTTCACTGCAGCCTTAATTCTGAACACGCAACATTCGTACTTTGCATCATCATGCATGCCATCATGCCTACGAATACTTCCTGAAATGCTCTGGCTCAGGTTCAGGACTATTGTGTCTTATGAATTGCAGTGTTTTGATTGTACACAGAGTTTTCTATTCTTATAGAAACATAACGGTTTAGTTACAAAAACAAAGACTTTTAAAGTATTTCCCTACAGTTATACTTCGGCATGTATCAAATTAGTATATCTTTGTATTGTGTTGTGTTAGAATGTTTGTTTTTAAAACTTGCTATTTGAGTTGCTGACTTGAGTTTTGTAAAAAAAAAAAATCATTAAATGATTTTGGGCTTGCAATTAGGATAGAATTTCCAACAATTTCTCAAAATTCCTGTATTAGTTACTTTTCTCACTACTGTGATTTGACAATAGGTAATATAGGACAGAAGGGTTTATTGTGACTTGCAGTTCCAGAGGGATACAGTCCATCACAGTGGGAAGGTGTGGCAGCCAGAGCAGGAGGCTGCCTGGTCAAATCGTATGGGCTGTCAGGAAGCAGAGTGTGAACAGGAAGTAGGGTCAGACTACAAAATCTCAAAGCCTACCCACAAGGCTCCATCTCCTAAAGATTTGACAACCTCGCCAAAGAGCGCCCCCTGTTGGGGACTAAGCATTCAAACATGTGAACCTGAGGGAGACATTTGACATTTAAACCACATCAGGTCCTAAACACACTTCTTCCATTTTGTCCTGTGAGTTCATGGGAAGTGCATTCTAAGCATTGCTGATCATGAAACCAAAGTATTGATTAACTCTGAAAAATAGTGAAGATGCTCTACACTCTGCAGTATAAAATAACCAAGATTTAATTCTTTATGTAATAATAAACACATTAGTATACATTTTCATCCTTAATAAATAATAAAATTATATATCTACCATAGCCACATGTAGTGGAACATGACATACTGGGATTAAAAATCCCAGTACTTGGGAGGCAAAGGCAGGCAGATCTCTCTGAGAGTGAGGCCAGCCTGGGTTACATAGTGAGTTCCAGGTCAGCTGGAGCTACAGGGAGACCCTGTCTCAAAAAACAAAAAAGGAACTCAAAGTTGTATAGCTACCAAATAATTGTTTTAAAATATTTTTATGACTTGTGTGGCACATACCTGTAATTCCAACACTCAGGAGGCAGAGGCAGGCAGATCTCTATGAGATGGAGGACAGCTGGTCTGCATAGGAAGTTCTAGGCCAGCTGAGACTACAGAGAGACCCTGTCTCAAAAAGACAAACAAAACAAAACATAATGGAATAAAACAAAGATAAAACAATTTTTTGACTTATTATTAGTAAATGCTTGATTTGTGTATCTACTTTATATACCTATATACCTTGGGTTGTATAAAAATTTCTTGAATGAAGGGAGGTTGTCAGTGACAAAGGTTTAGGAAGCTCTGCTGGGCCTCTACAGGTGTGCACATGTGGGCATGAGCATGTACACATACATGTTCCTGCGCCAGAAACACCACAGACACCATATATACACAGAGTGACATAAGATTAGACTTAAAATAAGACGCTTTTGCTGGAAACCAATTTTGTTGCTTGTTAGTTCTCTTCTCTCAGGCCAGATTTGTCTTTTCTTTAGGCCTCTGTTTACTGTCAGTGATGCAGTGACAATGGATGTGTTCTTCAAAGGCAGGCTGCGAGGATCACAGGGTAGCAAGTGTGTAAACCTCTATAAACAGTGCAGCCATGACAGACACAAGGCTCCCTGGTGCTCAACTTCCTGAGGCTGTGAGGCCTCGCATTTCTCAGTGACAGTCCCCTCCCCCTGTGGATTGTTGACTCTGTGTGTTACTTTCAGATGACTGTGCCCACAATCAATACCTGAGAGAAACACCTTAAGGGAGGAAAGATTTATTTTGGGTCAGTTCTTCATGGCAGGGAATGTCTGGCTGAGCAGGTCAGTTCATGTGCAGAGGCTGTTTATATCACAGCAGACAGGAAGCAGAGACTGTGACAGGAGCCAGAGGCTGAGTATAACCTTCCAAGATCTTCCCTCAGAGATGTACCTCTGCTCTCTAGGCCTTATCTCCTAAAAGTTCCACAACTTTTCAATTGGTGTCACCAGCTGGGGGACAAATGTTCAAATCATGAGCCAGTGGGGGAACATTTCATACTGAAACCACAATGCTCTGGTAACAGTGTTTCCTCCACCAAACCTAGGCTCCCAGGGCCCTTGGCTTCCTCCATTTTCTCCTCTTCTCCTGTGTACTTGACTCTGGTTCATACTGGGTATTTAATAACTATTTCTGAATACATATATGAGCAAGTGGCATGTGGTATGAACACATGACACAATGAATGAGACTCAATATCCAATTACCAAATGGGTGGGGCATCCTGGGCAGGTGGAGCCCATTGAGGTACTCCGTCTTGTACATGTTCTTGGAGCGGAGATGGGAGACTAAAGGAAGGGATATTTCTTGAGCAGCTGCCAGCTGATAACAATACCAGTCTCTCTCCATTGTTTGAAGAGCAGAGGACGGGAAAGGAAGATCTCTGAGGGTGGATGAATTTCATTCTCCAGTATCAATAGGGAAGAAAAGCAATCATCATACACAGTCTTCAGTGACTTCTGTTTATTGAATGACTATGAGGTACTGGGCAGCATGCTGGATGCTGGGGCTAAAGATCACAACCCAAACAGAACATTATTGCCTAAGAGAAGTTGTCTCATTTAATCTTCAAAGCAACTGTGTGAGGATCAGATGAAAGATTGCCCAGGAAAAGGCGTTATAAACTGTAAAGTGCTGTAAAATGTCACAAATTGTTCACAGGCTGATTAGTTTCCCTCCGCCAGCCACTTCCGCAGCTTGCCCGGCAGTCCTCCAGTGCAGAGTTGACACCCACCTTGCCTGTCTCCTTCCCAGCTAATTGGGGAGGCTCTCCAGGCCTGATTTATGCGGACACTCACACATTCTCCCACTGAATATTATTCTAATCAGACACCTCATTATTGGAAGCCAGCCTCCTCAGGCTGCCTGGACAGGGTTATTACAGGATATTATACAGACCATTTGCATGGCCACCTTCAGGTCATTTCCATCACTTTAAGCTACTTACAGGCCCATTTTCTTCCCCATAATATTTGCCTAATTCGATTACTCTGCAGCCTCTCCTGGCTCCAAATGGAATCAGAAGTTAGAACTGGGAGCAAAGTCAACTGGGTCTGGACATACCCTTGTTACATTGGACCTACCTGTTCCCTGATCATTGTGTTGGAACTAGGTTTCTACATCCAAAGGAGCTTCAGAGCCTAGTGGGCCTGGGGCTGGGTGGGAAAAGGCCAACTTGTTGGCTAGGCTAAGATTTTATAGCTTAAAAGGATATATAGTTTATTGTTAAAGGAAGAATCTTTTCCTAGCCCTAAGTTTATGTGTGTGTGTGTGTGTATGCACGTGCCTAGTTATAGGCAGGAACAAGTGGCTCTGTGTGCTATTGCACAGGTGAGTGACTATAGGCAATAGTTCTTTACTAGACATTTCAAGGTGGAAGACAGGATGCTGAATGAAAAGAAATGATGACTGTTTGAGGGAGTCAGATATGAGTGATCTGATTTGAGCACCACCCAACCGACACATTCAGCATCATGTGTACCTCATTAATATGAACAATTAAAAATGTTTTATTTATTATTTTATTTTATATGTATGAGTATATTGCCCTGCATGTGTGTAAGTACACCCAGGTTGTGCAATGCCTGTGGAGGTCAGAAGAGGGCACCAGATCCCCTGGAACTGGAGTTATGGACGGTTGTTAGCCATCATGTGTGTGCTGGGAATCAAACCCAGGTCCTCTGCAGGAGCAGCCAGTGCTCTTAACTGCTGAGCCATATCTCCAGTCCCATATGAACAATTTTTATGTTTAAAATTTTTTGGTGTATATGCATGTTCATGTATGTGAGTGTGGGTATGCACACTCCAAAGCATGCATGTGGAAGTCAGAGGACAACCTCAGGTATCGGTCCTTACCTTCTACCTTGTTTGACACACAGTCACTTGTCTGCTGTGGTGTACACCAGGATATCTGGCCTGTGAGCTTCCAGGAATTCTCTGGTGTCCATTTTCTATCTTCTTAGGAGTGCTGGGATGACAGATTCATGCTACTGTGTCAGGGTTTTACGAGGATTCTGGGGATCCCAATTCAGGTCCTCACATTCGTATAACACTGAGCCATCTCCACAGCCTAATTTTTATGTTTTCATGTATCAGTTAAATGAAGAATGAAAAATTACATCAGTGGTTCTCAACTGAGCGCCTCCTGGAAGACTTTGGACCATGTTTGGGGATGTTTTTGATTGTCACTTGTGTTAGTCAGTTCTTCATTACTATACTGAAATACTTGAGCCTGGGTAACTTAAAGTGATGATATTTATTAAAGTCATAGTTTGGAAGGCAAAAGAGCTTGATACTAGCTTCACGTCGACTCTGGTGAGGATCTCATGGTGTACAGCCTCATGGTGGGAGTGAGTGTTAAAGGGAGAGGTCACAAGCAACACAGGAAGCCAGAGTAAGAGACAGGGGCTAGTAAGGACCTCCCACTAGGCTCTACCTCTTAAAGGTTCCATCATCTACCATTGTTATAGTGTGGACCAAGGTCCCAACACATGGTATTTCAGGGGACATATTTAGCCGTAGCAGTACTGCTAACGACACCCTACTGGCATTAACACAGACCAAGGGTGCTGTTAGACCTTCCGTAACACACAGGACAGCCCTTACAACAAAAATGATCCAATTAAAAATGTCCAGAGTGCTGGGGTTGGAGAGATGGCTCAGCAGTTGAGAACACTGGATGCTCTTGTAGAGGACCTGAGTTCGATTCCTAGCACCCACATGGTGGCTACAATTATTTGTAACTCCAGTTTCAGGGGATCCAATACCCTCTTTTGACCTCTGTGGGCACTGCATGACATGGTTGCACTTACCTACACGCAAACCATATACTCATACACATAAAATAAAAATAATAAATAAAATATCTAAAAAAGTATCCAGAGTGCTGAGGCTGAGATGCCGTGTCCGAGGTTAATCAGGCACATCTGGTAGAAAGAGGAACAGTGAAGTTCCCTGAGGCCAGCTAAGTTCTGCTGAGGTTCCAGGGGGCTTTTATGTGACATCTCCTCCTTGCCCCTGAATCATGAACCTGGCAGAAAAAGATAAAAATACTGACTCTTTTTGAGAAAATGGTGGGAGGACATAGTTTCAGTGTGTTATCTGGGAGACACTGCGAATTCCACACTGTGAAATGGACTTACTCATCTCCCTTCATAGAGTCTGATGTGGCAGAAGGAGAAAGAGTTAAAACTTTTGGTTACATGTGCCCAGTTCTGTCCCTACTGTTATCAAATCTCCTTGGCTCAAAATGGCAGCCAGCATGGGCCAGACCTAACAATGAGGGTTCAAGGCTTTTGCTGTCTGCATGTGACTTGTGACATTTGTGGAGCTGCTGTGAGGACCTGGAGTCATAAAGGCCTGACTTTTAGTCTTCCTTCTTCCCTGAGACTTGTGACTAGTCAGTTTTTGTACTTCAATTTCCTAATCCACCTAATAGGGACATTAGACATGGTCTGACTTTGTAGTAAACATTGAAGGAATTGAGCTCACACGTCTTTACATTTATTTATTGATTTTATTTTATGTGCATGAGTGTATTACCTGCATGCATGTAAGTGCACCCAGGTTGTGCAATGCCCTCAAAATTGCACAGAGATCAGAAGAGGGAGTCAAATTCCCTGGAACTGGAGGTAAGGATGGTTGTTAGCTGTCATGTGGGTTCTGGGAATTGAACCTGGTCCTCAGCAAGAGCAGCCAGTGCTCTTAACTGCAGAGCCATTTCTCCAGCCCAGGCACATGCCTTTAATGCCAGGACTTAGAAAGTAGAGAAAGATCTCTGAATTCTAGGGTAGCCTGGTCTACATAGAGTATTCCAGGTCAACCAGGCCTACATAGTGAGATACTGTCTCAAAAAAGCCAAAACCAAAACCCAGAACCTCAAAGTAATCATGACTGTACCAGTAGCTACCCGAAGCATGGAACAGGGCCTAGGCTGGGCTATGTACAGGATACACAGATAGACAGGTGCCACTTGAGTGTTGTAAGGAGTTAGTGGCCAATAGATGAGTGGAATCTGCACACTTACCCACAGTCCAGACAGAGAAAACACAGCAGACCTCAGACTCTGGATTTCAGGGTAGAAAAGTTTCACATTCTCAGCTAAGGCCAGGAGGGAGCAACTTCTGATTTAGGCCCAGAAGAAATATTCAGAAACCTTAATGTTAATAGCCTACTATTTTTATTATCATAAGAACAGTTCATATTCATTTTAGAAAAAAAAACTGTTGATAGCCCGTAAGATGGAGCTACAGTTCTCTGGCAATGCTATTGCCCGCATACAATCATCATCGTTTTGGCTTTTGACTGTCTTTGAGCCATTTCTGCTCCTGTAAGTAACTCTTCACCCACACTCTTAAGTAACTCTAATGAAACTCACTGGTTCACCAAGCTGGACCTTGGTGGTACCCTTACTTTGGTCTGTCATCAGTTCCCTATCTGAGGTGAGTAGATATTCATGTCTCCCCAGGAATAGTGCCACACAGCAGGTTACTTACAGAGAAGCACGGATGAGGGGTTGTTTACAAGTTATGGGTGACTCAAATGCAGCAGAATCACAGAGCTATGATCTGAGAGCCGCCTCAGAATTAGTAAGGACTCACAAAAGCTGCATCTTGTCCCCCTTGTAGGCAGATCCACTAAAGAGACTCTCCTCTCCTACAGTAATTGTTTATTGCTTTTTATGAGCTTGGGGGTGGAGCATTGTGAGTCTTATAACTTTCTGAGATTTCTGAGTTTTATACATTTCTTGAGCTTCCTGTGCTTTATAAGTATCCTTCACTTCTTGAGTTTTGAAGCTTCCTTTTCACTCTAGGAATAGATGTTTTAATTTGGAGGAAACAGATATACACCACATATGTGTGTATACAGGTGCATATGTATATTACACATAAATGTTTATAAAAAGTTTTACACATTTTTAAAGTGAGCACGGAAATATTATATAAATGTGCAACTTTCTTTTCTTTCCATAATATTATTATTTAGGATTATTCATATGATTCTTATAATTATGATTCATTATTTTAACTACATATAATATTCATTGTATGGCGATACCGAGTCAGTTGTGCATGCTTCTGTTAATAGATGTTTTTTCCACTATTATTGCTGGGCACCTGAGTATTCATTTGTGTAAAAAGATATGATTTTTCTCTTGCCCTGGATGTCAGAGCTTTTCTAGAACATACCATAG
Source organism: Eospalax fontanierii (assembly GCA_035773235.1). NCBI lineage: Eukaryota > Metazoa > Chordata > Mammalia > Rodentia > Spalacidae > Eospalax > Eospalax fontanierii. Next base: position 50,192,333 of record CM069542.1, on the reverse strand, counting down.
TGCCCCTTGACCTTGTAAGATATGTTCCAAGACATTCAGTGGATACATGACAATAATAACTAATAATAAGATAGAATAATTATAACAGTGTATTGTAATAAAAGTTATTTAAAACTTCTGAATAGCTTATTTTTGAAATTTATCATTTTATAACATTGGACCACAGTTGACCATAGATAACTAAAATGGTATAAAGTAGAATTGTGCATAAGAGGAGAGTTCTGTATTGTTTGGAGTTCAATTGCTGGATTGAAGAGGATGTACATGTTCCATATCAGCAGAGGTAGGTAAGCAGCCCTGAGTGTACGAGGGTATTTGTCATGGTTAATCTTCATTGTTACCCTGACTGCATTTAGACTTACTCTGAGACTCTGAAACACCTGGATGTGTATCTCTGAGGGCATTTCCAGGGAGGATTGGTAGAAAAGGGGTAAAAACACCCTCAATGAAGTAATTGCCATCCTGTAGACCGAAGGTCCTGACATAATGAAAAGAAGAAAGCCAAGTGCATACTGTTCTGTTTCCTGTACTGATGTGAACAGTTCTTCTCCACTGTGCCTTCCTGCCACGATGGGCTGACCACTCTGAAACTGTGAGCTCCAATAAATCTTTTTTCCTTTAACTTATTTCCATTAGATATTTTGTCACAGTGACATAAAGGTAACTAATGTGATATCTATTAGTTCACTAGCACTTGTCACTGTTAGACTTTAAAAACACATTTTATTATTTTTATTTCACGTGTATGAGTGTATTGCCTGCATGTACCTAAGTGCACCCATGACATGCAATACCTGCAGAGGTCATAAGAGGGCACTGGATTCCTCTGGAACTGGAGCTACAGATGGTTGCTGGCCACCACGTGCATGCTGGGAATCGAACCCAGATCCTCTGCAAGAGCAGCCAGTGTTCTTAACCGCTGAACAAACTCTCCAGCTCCACCATCAGACTTCTTGCTCTCATTGGGTGAATGTAAAATAGTACATGGTTGTTTTAATGTATATTTCAACTCTCCTGGTGAGGTCGAATACCCTCTTATGATCATGATACTTGGGTTTCTTCTGTTAATTGTTCATACTCTTTGATCCCTTTCTTCCCATTGTCCTGAAGAGTTTGGGGATACCAGTCACCCTTGGACCTTAACAACACCTCTGTGGAAAAGCTACTTTCAAGAATTCAATCTTCTTTTGGCAAGTCCCTAGTTGCACAGGTCCCCTCTTGTCTACTTGAATTGGGAGTCAACTCTCCCCTGAATTACTTATTCAGATGTTAGATTTATAACCTTCATGTATTAGCTACTGTTCTCATTGCTGTGACAAAATACCTGACAAATACAACTTAAGACAGAAAGGATTTATTTTGGATCTCGGTTCAAGAAGGCATACAGTCTGTCATGGCAGGGAAGGCATGTGGCAGGAATATGAGACGGCTGGTTACATTGTGAACACAGTCAGAAAACAAAGAGAAGACAGGAAGTTGGGTTGGAGTTTAAGGCCTCCCAGCCTGGGGCCAGAAAGATGGCTCAGCAGCTCCTACAGAGGACCTGGGTTTGGGTCCCAACATCCACATGATGGCTAGCAACCATCAGTAACTGAAGTTCCAGGGGATCTGATGCCCTCTTCTGACCTCCGTGGGCATTGCATGACATGGGTACATTTACATACATATAAGCAATAAAAATATATACATAAAATAAAAATAACAAATAAGAACAAATAAACAAAAACACCTCAAGGCCTGTTAATCATTGACCCACTTCCTCCTTCTCCTAAAAGTTCTACAACATTCCAAAGCAGCACCACCATAATCCCTGAGCCTATGAAGGACAGTTTACATTCAGATCACAACAGTATGCATCACCTCCCACATCAGCTTAGAAGGCTCTCAGAAACAGGTTCCTGCACTGTGCTTTTCTGCCTCTGTCATTTGAAGAGTGAAACTTGTTCTTACACGAAACTGCTCCAGTCTGTTCTGTGGCTGAGGTGGAGGAGGGTTCTTTTCTCTGTGCCGTGAATGTGTATCTTTAATCACCTCTCTCCACTGCACTTGACCTTCTGTACCATGTCTGATCCATCCCTCTCCTTTTGTGCTCACGTGCCTCCTGTCTCAAGGAATCTGGGAGTGGAGCACATTGTCATGTCACAGTGCATATTCCAGCTTGAAGATAAACATCTAGTCATAACACCAGTTAAAGCCTCTAATTTCAGGGATGCACATACACGCATTGTGGCATAATTAAGAAGAAAGGCCTGTCCTTGGGAAAGATTTACAAAAAGGGTTTATAATTGCAAGGACGCGGAATTAGTTTGAAGGCATCTTGACTCATGATAATCTTTAGGGCTTCGTTATCAATTCATGGCCAGATGACGTTGCTTTCAAGTGGTAAGTGATTGGCTTATCAGAACTCCCTGGCATCTTGTGACTGTGCATAGCCGCAGTGGGGTGAGGAAGCATCACTGGCCGTAGATGGATTAGGTTTATAATATTGCAATGCAGACTTAGAGGTTGGTAATGGCTTGATATTCTTTGAAGTGGCCTCGGGATGGTAAGTCCAATACCACGGGATATTTTCCTAGTAGGAGTTAAATTGGATTTGAGATTGTTGCTTTTCAAGGAAAGAACACGGAGTAAAACTGGAGGGGCCCCATGAAGGCTGGAAGCTATTGTTTTGCTTTGAAAGCAAACACACCACGGGCTGTAGAGACCTTGCCTGGTGTCGAGAGAGGCATAGGGATTGGCTGATTAGAGCAAGGAAGGAGGCGATAGTGAGGCTCCATTCCACACTTTTCTTCACTCGGGAAACCTGATGTGTAGAGCTTATGTGGCATTTCTTGGCGGTTTCTTAGGAGCTTGCCTGCTGTTGATTTCACGATTTTGGTAATATCAAAATAATTTCCCACCTAGAGGAAGTTCCAGGGAGAAGAACAAGTCTTATATTTCAAGGTACTCAAATACATATATTCTTCAGTGAATGACACTTTTTTGAAGGTCCCTGGAAGTATTTCTGTTAATTCATCCTCAAAAGATTTGGGCAAGATCCTGCCAGCGTAGGGAGTTGGTTTGCTGTGGGCTGATATATGTGTATTTGTTCTATTAGATTAAACATCTCCATCACAGAGTACCATCGTTTTCACAAAGTGATATTAGTGAGCATTAGTATCAGCAACACTCACCTGGCTTATGGAGTGTTTTCACATCACCTGACTAATAGTACGCCATACTTTTTGTTTTCAAACCAAAGTAACATCGCGTATTCTACAGATGCTCATTTATTCACTCATTAAACATTGACAGTGGTTGCTGGGGATACAGCAAAGAGCAAGTCAAACATGGTCCTGACCTCAGGGGATTGCAGAAACCTGCTGAGGGTTATGGAAAAGAAGATGACCTATGGGTGCCTCCTGGTAAGCTAGCTTTGGCCCCGACTTTTAAATGTCCACTTCTCTGAGGATATCTGCAGGCATCGTTCTCTGGTCCTAAGGCAAATCTAGGCCTCCAATTCCTTCCCAAGGGACTTTTTCCCCCATCCCTTGGCTTCTTCTAGGGTTCACTCTGCAGGGCTGAGGTCATGCCTATGGCAGGAGCACCTTCAGCCCTGCAATCCTGAACTGTATGCTGGCCTTCAATCACTGCACCAAAGGGTGGTGGGCAGAGCCCTAGAAGGAAATGCTTGCTGATTCTTGAGGGTCTATGAGCCCAAGTGGGAGCCAAACCCCACCTCTATGTCCCACATGCTGCCTTGTGGTATTAGCAAGTGAAGATAAAGATCTCTGAATTTTAGGAGATACAAGCTATACCAGCAGGCCTTGCATGTCTCTTATGATTTGCAAACAGAGGTTGCTCTTGGACTTGACCTTCCTCTGCAGAAATCTGCTCTGGAGCTGTGAGAAGAGTATCAGTATGCCTGGACCACTTCTGAATGCAGAGGCTGAGACCTGGAGCCAGCGCTCCCTGAGCCCTGTGGCCTAGGCCAGCAGATGCTCCTTGTGCACTGTGTAGAGGGGACGGCAGAGATCACTTCTGGAATGTCTGAGACATGGGGTTGTCACAAGAAGAAAACACACTTGTTGAGGAATCTGCTGCAATATGTACAGAATCTCATTTCCTAGATTATAGGAATAAACAAACTTAGTTTCTCCCCTATGCGCACTCAACAATCCGCACGGAAGTCATCTGACAGCAAATGCTGTGGGGGTGTTTCCCACATATGATGGTTTGAATCAGGTATTTGAATACTTGGCCAGTGCTTTGGGGAGGATCATGAACCTTTAGGAGGTGTGACTATGTTGCTAAGGGGAGGGCTTTGAGAGTATATCGCTTGTTCACTTCTAGTCTGTCACTCTCTGCTTCCAGATGTGAGTATTGCTTGAAGATGTGAGTCTCAGCTTTCTGCTCCGGTTGCCTCTTGTCATGCTTCTCCCTCCGTAACAGACGCTTGTCCCTCTGAATGTAAAACAAATAGACTCTTCCTTCTGTAAGGTGCCTTGGTCATGGTGTTTTAACACAGCAACAGAAAGGTACCACATAGGTGTATCTTGGGCTTTTTTGATGAGTTGACTGAGAAAGTATGTTGGGGTATGTATTAGTCAGTGTTCTCTAGAGGGACAGAACCAATAGAATATATAATTAAAAGTGTAATTATGTATCAATGTCAGTAATAACATCAATACATCATATATCGTATATCAATATATCTCAATAAATTCATAATGAAGTTAATTATGCAGTCGATACCTAATCCAGAGACCTGAAATTCAATTCCATTCCAACACTGTCTACTGGGAGACAGTGTTGGGTCCCACAAGTTGAAGGCTCACTCCCACAACACTGTTCTCCTCTGCTCCACTCCCTGATTTTTAGATGGCATTGCAAATTCTAAATTGGTTTATTTGTTTCTTACCAGCCAGCTACAAATGGGGATTGCTGCAACCCTATCTTGGGGGTTTAATTTGCTGGAGTAGCTCACTTGTTTCAGGGAAACACACTCACTAGTTTATTGTAAGTATATTACAGAGGACAGAGATGGACAGCTGTAGAGGGCAAAGTGGGAGTAAAAGAGCACATGACCTCTCCAGGCCACCACCATTCAACAGGAACCTCCATGGGTCCAGCTATCTGGAAGCTGTCCTTCTGGGATTTTATGGAGGTTTCATTACCTATGTGTTATTGATTATATTATTAGACCCTCTCCCCAGCTGGCAGTTTTGGAGTGGAACAGATTAAAAGACCCAACCCTTTAACCCTCCCCTGGTATTCCAATGATCAGGCCCCTTATTCTAGGGGCTCCTGGCTGCCAGCTATCCATTAGTATACAAAAAGATACGTATTACTTCTAATATTTCAAGGATTTTAGAGTTGGATGCCAGGAAACCAGAAGACCAAATATATATATTTCACACCATCACACCATGAAATCCCCAAATCCTCAGATGTCGGCTCTCTTTTATAGAGGAGGATCTTGAGACTCACAGAGGGTAAATTACTTGTTGCAGGCAGAGTATCCTGTGCCTGGATGAGCTGTGATCAGATTGCAGGCTAGTCTGAGTCCACACTCAGTTCTTCCTGTTACTTATGTTATGAGGCTTCTCCACAAAGCCTATTCAGCCCCAGATTTCTTTGAAACTCATAAATATCAAGCTTGATTTAGTTGAGAGGTGATGTGTTAATCTGTTTTCTGTTGCTATAACAAATACCCAAGTCAATCAATTTAGGAAGAATAAAGGTATATTTTGGCTCATGGTTTTAGAAGTTTTAATTTATGATCAGGGGAGCTCATTGCTTTTAGCATCTGGTAAGTCTGCCAGATGGCAATGATGAAGAATACGTGGTTGGGTCACCTTCTTGTCACTAGCTCAGAAGCAGGAGAACAATGAAGTGTTGTGGGTCCCATGGTCACCTTTGCACACAACCCAATGATTCAAGACTTTTCTCTATTCTTTACTTCCTAAAGATTCTAACATCTCCAGAAAGCATCCTGCTGGGGACCAAGCCTTGAACACATGAGCCTTTTGGAGACACTCATTCAAATCACAGTTGATGGTAATGGAGGAGCTTGCTGTGATTTCCATAGCCAAAGGGAATGGGCAATGTATCAGCTAAGATGCTCCTTGACTTCATGCCCACGCATACACATGGTAGAGCACTCAGCCCACAGCCAAGGACTGGGCTCTGCCTTTCACCTGGATCCAAGTACCAGGTCACAGTCAAACAAAAATATTAGCAGTTCCTCCCCTGCATCTCAGGTGAATCCTTGGTGTTCCCAGGTTCTCAGGAGCTCTTCCTCCAACGCATGCTGGGTATTAAGAGGCTAGCACCTGACCATGGGGTTTGGTTGTTTTAGGTCCTCAGTTGCACAAAGCTCTATTTGGCTTTATTGCTTAGAGAATAATCTTGGTGGCTAATTTTTATTTTTTACTTTTTAATAAATTGTTGGATGCTTTATTTAATTTAATTAATTTTTAATTAAAATATCTTTTTACTTATTTTATGTATATGAATGTATTGCCTACATGTGTGTAAGTACACCCATGTTGTACAATGCCTGTGGAGGTCGGAAGTGGGCATCAGATCCTCTGGAACTGGAATTACAGATGGTTGTTAGCTGCCAGGTGAGTGCTAGGAATTGAACCCTGGTTCTCTGTACGAGCAGTCACTGCTCTTAACTGCTGAGCCATCTCTCCAGTCTTCTCATTTTATATTTATATTTTTATTTTTTGTGTGTGTCTAAGAGTGTGTATGTACACATGTATGAAGTACCTACGGAGGCCAGAAGAGGGTCATTGGATCTCCTAGAACTGAAATTAGAGGTGGTTATAAATCACCCAACTTGGGTGCTAAGAACTGAACTTGGATCCTTTGGAAGAGCAGCAAGCACTCTTACTGCTCAGCCATCTTTCCAGCCCCATGGTTAATTTTTTCTAGCTCTTTTGGAAGTCAGAGATGCTTTCTGCATTTTCACCACTGGAGAAGGATTCTGCTTAAATCCAGAAATCAGGGAGAACGCCTACTGTGAGACCAGATCCAATGGACTTACAGACATCAATAGTAGCTTGATTAGACTCACATTGGGCTCTGTGGTTTTGTCCTGGGAGTGGGGCTCTGCCTCTGAGTCCCTTCCCTTCGATCTAAATTGCCCTCCTTTCCTGGCTGACCCTCTGATAGTATTTCAGCAAATCTTGTCCATGGAGTTTACTGGTTGATTTTTGTCACAAGGTCCAAATTTCTTTGCAAGGAGTGATGGTTCCCTGGGGAAGTGATTTTAATCATCCTTTAGCAGTTCAACTGAGGTCCTTAGCTGAGCTGAGGTGGGGCCAGAAGCGTTGTGGGGAGAAAACGCAGTCGATGTTTGTTCCTTCTCACGTTCAGACCTGTAGCTCGTTTCTTTCCTGGACCCCATCCTCTCTGAATTTGTAAGGCAATGTCCTCAACTGGGAGAGATTTTGCCTCCCAGGGGTCATTAATAATATCCAGAGACATTTTTGATGTCCCAGTTGGGGACATGTAGGAGGGTGCACACGGACAAGGCTGGTCCAGGTCTTAAGAACGGAGAGGCCCATCCTCCTCTGTTTGGAGGGAGTGAAAATGCTTTCCTTTCCTCCTTATGGTGATGCAGAGAACTTCTTGCTAAAGCAGCAAAAACTAAACCAAACACAAGTTGTGTTCTCATGGGTCACCCATCAATAAAAGGTTCAGTAGGATTCCTGCTGCATAAAAAGCAGGTTCTGGGTTGTGACTAGGGACTATCCAACTCCCTGTCCTCCTTTGCACCTGGGTAGGGGTAGTTCAGAGAGGGGAGGTGACTTGCCCAGGGTCATGTAGTTGATGGGCGCCACAGCTGGCAGTCTTTTGACTTAGAGGCCTCTTGGGGTTGGCCTCACCCCAAATTACCGGGCATGGGAACTGAGGAATCAGGAGGTGGAGAACATTAGGGATGAAGCCCAGCACATCCCAGCACACCTAATCACTTTTGTGGTGAGGAAGGCTCTTACCTTCTGGCCCCAACTCTCAGCTTGATTGCCCAGTAGGAAGATGCACAGCACTTGATAAACCCATTCACATCCATTATCTTACTTGAGTCTTAGCTTCTCTGTGGGGGAGGCAGGCCTGGGATTTTTTATTCCTGCTTTATAGATAATGAAACTAGGGTTCCAGAGGTAAGTGACTTACTCAAGGCCACATGCCTACTGTAGAGGAGGCATTAGGACCCATGTCTTTCTATTCCAAATCCCTCTGAGACGGCTCTGTTGGGGTTGGTGTGTGCCTTTTCTTGCTCCTCTCTGCTCCGTTTCTCTCTGGGAAGGCAGGGAGACCCTGATGTAGTCACCTTTCTTCTTTGTACCTGTCTTCTTCGTATTCTGACATCCACTCACTTCTTCCTGGTCCTCCTTCCTGGCCCTTTCATCCCTCAGGCCCTGTACTTAAGATGCCTGTTGCCAGCCTGAACTCTTAGCTGGATATGGCCCACCCGCTTCTCCGTCCTGGGGTTTGGGCTGCAGGTAGATTCACATAGCAGCAGCAGAGAGGCTCTGAGCTGGGTTCTGGGTTCTCTCAAGTTTAAGATGCTCTCTGTTGTGGAGTCTCAGTGTTCCTTTCTGTAGAATGGACAGTGCCACTTTCTGCTACTCTCTCAGCTTGCTCATTCTGTCAAAAGGTGGTTAAAAAATAAAACTGAGCTTAATCCCCACAGAAACTTGGTATATCTATTTGCATAGATGCATCTCCTGGACTGCCAGCCCTGGTAATTTACATCTCATTATCCAAGTGTGTCCTTGGAGATCTCCGCCTAGACTGGCTAGGTCCTCCTCTTTGACTCTAAGGGCCTTTCTCCTGCCCTCCTGGCCCTGGAGTGGCTCCTGGCCTGGACCTCCCTCTGTTATCACAGCTGCAGGTAGTTTCCTAGGTGCTCAACATGACCCTCTGTAAAAGATGTGTCCCAGTTCAGGTCAGGGAAACTGAGAGCCTGTGTCAGGGGCAAGGATGTGTGTATGTGCTCACACGTGCACACAGTAGGGAATGTGACTTCATCTGCTGATGCAAACTTAAAGTCCAGGATGTATTTGCATATACATATTTATTTAAAAATTTTTTTAGTTATTATTTTTATTTTATGTGTATGAGTGTATTGCCTGCATGTGTGTCTGTGCACCCATATCTTGAAGTATCTGTGGAGGTCAGAAGAGGGTGTATGATTCCCTGGAACTGAAGTTAAGGATTATTATTAGCTGCCATGTGGTTACTGGAAATGGAACCTGGGTCCTCTGCAAGAGCAGCCAGTGCTCTTTACCACTGAGCCATCTCTCTAGCTCTGCATATACATAGTTACACACATATACATGATTATTTATATATGATTTATATATGCACTGGGCAAAAGTTGGGGCAGGTAAAGGAGTAGGAGAGACAGACCTGCTCTTGAGGGCAAGATCCTGGCCCTAAATTCTCCTGGCAGGGTCCTGCACTTCCTAGCCCTGAAATCCCTAGAGAAGCCAGCTCTGTGTATAGCTCTTTTGTTTTTTCCTGCAGACCCCGGCAGCTAGAGTGGATGGCTGACATAGTCAGGTTGAGCAGACGGCTCCAGAGAAGGAGCAAGAGTCTTGAGAAGAGGATTGCTGGTGGAAGGCAGAGGAATACACCTGCTGGGCTGTTCTTTTACCTTCTGCCATTCATTGCCTGACAAGGCGAAACTGAGCCTGTTTGCTGCTGTGAATGGTTGAAAGAGAGGGAAGGATGAGCCACATATGGGGCAGTATGCTTTGGATATAGTAGACAAAGCCAGAGATGGATTTGTGTCTGTCTAATGGAGCACATAGCCTTGTGGTGTGGTGACTCAGATGAGGTAACTTGGAGGAGTCAGACACACACTAAGAGGGCAAGGGTCAAGGGCCTATGAAGCACCCGGGAAGGGCCAGGGTCATAGAAGTCTCTTGGAGGAGGCTGGCTGAGCTGCACCATGTCTGTGGTTATGGAAGAGGAGTGGAGACATTCAGGCAAGTGCACTGAGGAAGACAGGTGCAGCCTTGCTGAACAGTGGCAGGGTACCAGCAGTGGACGTGTGAGTGGGGACGAACCAGCTCCATGGTCTAGGCAGGGGCAAGGGAAGGATCTGAACTTCAACTTTCTCTTTGACCCCTTGAACCACAGTCCCATCAATCTTTAAAGGGGAAGGATGCAAATGTTATGGTGGAAGAAACTAGTGTGGTAGGTCCTGAGGACTAGTGTGTGTGTGCGTGTGCGTGTGTGTGGGTCGCAGCAGCTGTGTGGTGTTCTCTTGTGTCAGCAGCAATGACTGCAATGAGTCAGAGGAGAAGGAGGGTCTCCTTAACTGTTTGCAGGGCCTCTCTGGGCTAGTATGCCCACTTGTCAAATGAATGCCTTTGAGCTACTGAAAGAAGTGAATGAGCTGATGTGAATTTTGAACATGAATGAAGTGCCAGAATGCCATGTGTGATTTGGGTCCATTGTCTGGCAGAGGAGGAAGGGGACCAGGCCCGAGGGAAACAAATAAGGTGATGGAACACAACATTTAAGGATCTCCCATCTCCAGGACCTCATCTCATCCTGACCCCTCATTCCCAGCCAGGGGCAGACCTGCCAAGGAATATCCATGACAACTCTGAGATCTTTAACTGCTGCTTCTTGAGGGCCTCTGTAACCTCACCTAGCAGGCCCTAGAGGTGAGAGCTGGCTTTCATTCATGTGAGAGAGTTAGGTGCTTTTTGTGGCTACTGGATTTAATGTCCTCTAAAAGGCTTGATGGATATTTTTACAGGCCCTGCCCCATGATGGTTGGAATGGCCTGTTCCAAATATAGTAGTTTTCAGACCTGCATCAACAATACCTAGAGGCTTGCTAGGAATACTAATTCTCCAGCAGTTCAGACTGATAGAATCAGGAATGCTGAGGACAGGGACTTCGGATGCCATGTTCATGAGAATTCTGTGCTTTGGAATGGTCATTGACAAGGGAAGTAGTGCCTTCATTGACCGACTGATTTATCCACACAGGAAAGGATACTCTCTTTTGTCCCTGTTTCATTCTCTACACTTTTTTGGGGGGACCTTTTTCTGCCTCTTCCTTTATCATAACCTATAAGATATGAAGTGAGCCTCTAGCTGATAGGATCCCCAAACTTACTGTGCAATGGGGGCATATTTCTAAACGGCCTGCATCTTTAACAAAAGACCAAATGACTTACACGTATTGGAAAACTGGCCCAAAAACTATGAATTTAAGAATGTAAATGTAACTACAACTTTGGCTTTACGAGGATGGCGGGAGAAGGAGACCTAGAGCTGGTGAGGATGTGGGTAAGAAGGACCTTCTCACGGAGCTGGCAGTATGAACTAGTTGTTTTGGAAAGCAACCCGGTAAATATAGTGCTACTTATTTATTTAACTCCTTTAGTTATACCACGTGTAAGGCTGGTTGTCCTTTAAACCTTGTTCTAGGCAGTATACAAATTCCATCTGCTACAGTTTGAATGTGCTTCCCAGAGCTCATGGGTTGGAAACTGAGTCTCCAGTGGAAGAATGCTGAGAAATGAGACTCTTGAGACATGAAGTCAGGAGGGCTAGATTAATACTGTCGTGAAGAAGGAGGACTAGCTACCTTGGGAGGAAAGTGTTCTCTCTTACATCTTGTTCTCACACACTGTCTTGTCCTTCTGCTTTCTGTCGTGGGATGATGCAGCAAGACTCTTGCCAGCTGTGAGGCTTCTCACCTTGAAGGTCTGACTCCAGAAAACATTAAGTTTTGTTCTTTATAAAGGGATTTTTGTTATAACACTAAGACAATAATTACGGACTTACTGCATTGAGCACGCATATGCCTTACAGCTCAATGACCCTGCTTCTGGAAATAAATTCTGCAAAGGGTCTCCAGTCATGGGTGAAGGGGCTTGTGCTGAGTGTATTGTGTGGGGTGGAGGGGGCTGGATGGGAGATGGAGGAGCAGATTGGGTTGGTGTCTACTGTGGGATCCTGTACAGTGTTGGAATCAGCTAACCAGGTATGATATACTAAGGAGAGTTCTCCAGAAACAGTGCTGACTAGAAAAGCAAAATGCAGAATGGCATTCCTGCCACAATACCATTTATGAAAATTCAACATGCTGAGAGTGATGCGTCATAGTTGACATGGACATATATCTATTTAGGTAATGCTGCAGACATATCTGAGCAAGGGTGTATGGAAAGGAAATGGATTGGATGGAGTACAGACAAGAATGAAGGGGAAATAACAAGATATACCAGGAGCCTTCCACGGATCAGAGGTAATCTGGCAATGTGTTGTGTACTGAGGAGAGCAATGCCTTACTCAATGGAGATGTGTTTAAAAATAAAAAAACAGAAAGGAAGTTGGCCTTTCTGTGAAGATGACTTAAAGCTGGAGAGAAGCCTTGTCTGTGGGGAGTGAGCCGAGCACCCAAGATGAACGTAGAGTTTGGCCTGAATTTGCCTCCAATCACTTGTTCTCTGGAAAATAGAAAGAGCACAAAGCAGACATGACAACTGTGTCCCTTGTTACAGAGTGATCACCCTGTTACAGGGATCCACAGTGATCTGATTTTCCTCATTTCATTTGTGTGACACTCTGGAGTTTGGTCCTCTTCAGAGAAGCACATGTGTGCTCAGGCACAGGTCAGGGTCAGAGGGTGCTGGGCTGGTGGAAACTCAAACACATAGCCTGGTGTCTGGGCTAACTTTCTGAGAAAATCTCTCACATAGTCAGAAGTAAAGGGAATGGTATCGCCATGTCTTAGTTTGTTCAACCACTGTAGCAGCAAGGGTGTGGATGGGAAAACAAACATTCGTTTATCATAGTTTTGGAGTCTGAGAAATCCAAGATCAGGGTGCCAGGAGATTCAGTGTCTGGTGAGGACCTGCTTCTTGGATCATAGATAGCTGTCTTCTTCTTGTGTTCCAACAAAGAGAAAAAGGCACTTTCTTGGGGACTGTCTTGTGAGGATGTTAACCTCATAATATGACTCCACTCTTATGACTCAGTTGCCTTCCAAAGGCCCTGCTTCCTAATACCATTCCACTGGGGCTTAGGATGTTAACATATAGATTTGTGCGGACATAAATATTCAGTCTATAGCATACTTGCACTTAACTTCAGCATTTATTGACACATGCAAGCTTGGGGGTTTCATTGATAGGAGGGACCCTGTTTATGAATTATAGGTATAAGAGCCAGGGGATGGGGATAAGTGCTATGAGATGCTGACCTCTGGACATAATATGGTCATTGCATGCAACAACTCACAACTCGCCAGTCAAAATTCTAACATGGGGCACTGGAGAGATGGCTCAGCAGTTAGGAGTTCTAGATGCTCTTGCAGAGGATCCAGGTTCAGTTCCTAGCACCACATGACATGAATTTGCCTCCAGGGGATCTGACACCCTCTTCTGACCTCCTTGGGCATTGCATGACATGGGTACATTTACATACATATAGGCAATACACTCAAACACATAAAATAATAAAAATAATAAAATGTAAAAAAATTCTAGCTTGGATGGGGGTGTCCCTGAGGTCCCAACCCCAATCCAAGGAGTTATTGGAAGTTCAGGGCTGCTGAGGGAGAGGCACTTTGCTCTGAGGACATGGCTGCTGATAGATGCTCACTCCCCAGTGGATGGCCACATACCCATGTGCATATGGACAGCACTAATTGTACTGGGGATTATTAATAACAATAAAAAAGAGGGCAGGAAGTTGTGAGGACGACTGGGTGGAGGTACTGGGGGAGTTGGGAGGGAACAGTGAATAGATATGATCAATAATCATTGTTTGCATTATGAAACTTTAAAAGGAAAACTATTAAAAAAATTAATGGTTCACAAAGCAAAACGAAAAGACATGAATGCGGGAAAGGAGCTTGGAGGGATGAAGTGTGGGTGACCGGGTGGGAAGGAGATAGGAGAAGGTGGGGTGAAAGAAAACAGTGTATTATATTCCTGCATGAAATTGTTAAGGACACATTTAATGAAAAGGTGTTTGATTACAGCTTTAAAATGAAATTTATTAAAGTAAAAAAAAGAAGCACATGGTTGGGGTTAGTCACACTGGCCCTGTTCTTCGCTTCCCATCAGTTTCTGTCTTAGTTACTTTTGTGTCACTGTGATGAATATCCCCAACTTAAGGAAGAAGGATTCTTTTTGGCTCACCGCTTCAGAGGTTCATTCTGTGTTTGCTTGGACCCCATGCACTTGAAAAGATCATCATAGCAGCAGGAATGTGTATGTGTGGTGGAGGAGAGAGAGTCATAGTCAAGACAGATAGGAAGCAGAAAGTGATAGGAAGTGGCTCAGGGACAACACATCCCCAAGGACCTGCCTCTTCAGTGACCTCCCAAAGTTTCTAGAACCTCCTAAAGTGGTGCCATCAGCTGAGGACCAAGCATCCAAAGTGTGAGAAGACATTTCAGATTCAAGCTATACCACATAACTATATTCACATAGAATATGTCTTATTATATATGCATGTCTTTTACATATGATATTTCATTCAGTTTTTCCATCCACCACTGAGGAGATAGTGTTATTCCTATTTTAGTGGTGAAAAGGCTGAAGCCTAAGGGCCAGAGAGACGGCTCAGCGATTAAGAGCACTGGCTACTCTTGTAGAGGACCCAGGTTCGATACCCAGCACCAACATGGAGTTTTAACAACAGTGTGTAATTCCAGTTCCAGGGGATCCTAAATCCTCTTCTGGCCTCTGTGGACATTGCACGTATGGATGCACTTACACACATGCAGGCAAAACACTCATACACTTAAAAAAAAAACAAACAAAAACTGAAGCTTAAACAAAAACTGAAGCCTAGAGAGGTAAAGTGGCTGGTCTGAGGTCACACTGCCTACAGCAGATCCCAGTGACAACCCTGAGTGTTCTGACTTCCCATCCTGACTCTCCTCCATGTTCTTTCTGGACAGAATCAGTGGGAGTGATGAGCCTCAGTCCCACACATGCTACTCAGGACTGTGGTAACCAGGGTAAACCCTTCATTTCTGGGTCTCATCTGTTGGGCTGGATCTCCAGGTCACTCTGGAGGAGAGGAGACCAAGATTGCTATTTCCATTTCCTGAGTTTCACCCTGTCCCTTCCTGGTTTGTCTTACTTAACAGGAAATGGAGCAGTTTAGAAGAACTCAGAAAGCAAAAAAAGCCCATACAATTCCACTGTGTCCACCCTAGGGCTCAGCTCTGGCTCCTAGGCACGGTTTTATGGAGAAGCCCTGGGAGGCTATGATGGTAGGTAGGGAGAGGACCCTTGGGCTCCTTGGCTCCTGTCAAGAGATCATTTTGGCTGCTAAACTCATGGGTTAGAGACCTGTTGGCTGGTATTAGCCTGGGGAAGAAAATAGTAAGCTTTCTGCATCTCTCCATGGGGCTACTCAGCTCCCAGGCAGCACTGACCCCAGGTTCCTGAAACAGATCTTTCCATTTTTAGATATCCCCTCATAGTGACTCCTTTCTGTAGCTCTCACTCATAGGCGCTTTGGTCACCTTCCCGAGTGGATTTTCTGCAGGACAGGCTCCACATCTGTCTCCACTCCTTGCACCGTGGTTGAAAGGCTCCCTTCAGGGATACCAAGCATCTTTTGGGGTGGGACAGTCTATAGGTTCAGGGCCACCCAGTAGGTCCTTCTGGAGTGACCATGCCTCCCTCTGGTCTGGAACCCTTCCTTGGTTTGTGTGAGACAAATGAGAAGTCTGTGAATTCTTAGACCCTCAAGATGCGGGGTGGGAGAGATGGGCAGGAGGGTCATTGTGTTAGTCGGTGGGGGATTTGAGTTCTACCAACACAGCATGGAAGGATCATTTAACATATCTACATTGACCATTCCCCAAATGTCCAACTCTGAAGAGCGGACTTGTGAAGCTACAGGTCTAGGTGGGTTCCTTTTGCGGGGTGAGTAGGAGTCAGAGGCTAGGTGCAGAGAATTCTTATCCTGTGATTATTGTGTCTGGCGGACCATTAGACACTGCAGGAGCAAGGCCAAGGCAATATTCTTGCTGTCTTAACCTGTCTTATCTGCTGCCATGACTGACTGTCTGACTGTCATAGACTGGGTAGTTTATAAAGAATACAGCTTCTTTTTTTTTAATTTGGAGGCTGGAGAGTCCAAGAGCATAGAGCCAGGACAGATCTGTTGAGGAGATTCCTCTTGTATCATAGCATGGTGGGGCATCATACGGTGAGTTAGGGCAAGTGTGCCAGCTCAGATGACTCTTCTTTATATACTTTGAACACTGAAGTCTATAAGAATGCCATCTACTCCTCCCCCTGCACACCTGAAGGGTGGAGGTTCACGGGAGCCTCGTTTGTTCAGGCAAACCGAGAGAGACTCATTTGCCTGGAACCATACAGAGTCCAGCAGAGCAGAACCTGGAAAGAAATGCCAACAAAGCTAGCTGCTTCCCGATTCAGGGAGCCTGGGAAACCTGGCACTGCCTGTGTTCTCTTACCTTGGTTAGCCTGGCATCAGGGTGTAGCACTGAATGACGTAGTCAAGCTCAGAGATGGCGGCAGGTGTATAGGGCGGTCAGGGTACTGCAAGAACCTCAGGGGAACTTCTCTTCCTGGCTGCCATGAACCTGAGATGCCTCTTTCCAGTCTTTCCCCACTTCCCGTGCTTGCTGGTGCTCCTCTGCAGTTTAGTCCCCTCCCACACGATCAGGATAACCACGTTGCACCTCTTGACTGCCATCCTGGAGATTCATTAAAAGGGGACAAGCCTGCTTGTCCAGGGCGTTGGAGACCGAGCGCGCTTGTTTACCCTTTCCATCTGGCTAATGCCTTACTTTCTCAAAGCTCAGTGCCACCTCTGACGGGGCTCTCGGCCTCTCTGCTTGCACCTCCCCTGGGCACATCTGGGAAGCAGTTCTGAGGTCTGTGATGGCACCAGCATCCCAGTTAGATCTCTTCACTGGCACATGGGCGACATCTCACAGGATGTGGCTAACTTAGCCTCTCTCTCATTTCTGGAAGAATGAACGAAAGCCTGTAAGTGCTTTGTAAATTGCAAAGAATTTACCATAGTTACTTAATATGCTTCTCCAGAGAGTGAGCCCCGAGCAAACACTTAGTGAAGGAAACACAACTGGATTTCAAGGTGAAGGCCTCATTGGAGCTGGGTCTGTGAGGATTTTGGGAGTGGGGTGAGGAGATGGAGCCATACTCACCTGCACTCTTTCCTCTAATCCTCTCTGCTCCGGGGACTCTGAAGTGATACAACCCTGTGTCAGCAACTGGGTCATCTTCTGTTCATGGGAAATTTGCTGTCCTCCCTCAACCCCAATGCTTTTCCTGATCATAAAGTCAATCATTGTAAAACATTCAAACAACGAGCTGTTTGTTTCATATGGAATGTGATCAGCCTCTTCCCATCTATCCTTGCGTTGGATGAGGGAGCCACTTTTAACCCTCGTCCTTACAGATGTTTTCTAGATGCATGCACCAACTTACTTATTTACTTTATTTATTTATTTGTTTGTTTTTCAGAGACACAGCTTGGTAATTTCCAAATATCACCTAGCAACATATTGTGGACATTGTTATTTTCTAAATCTATACCGCATTCGTTTTAATGGCCATCAATGTTCTGTGCTAGGCAGCACGTATCGCTTATTTAACCAGTCCTCCACTGATGGGCTTTGGATTGGGTGAAATGGAAACTGCATTTTGAAGGAGTCCATCTGGTAAGGGCAATGGCTGGCTGGGATGAAGGCTTCCCTAATGGTATCATTCCAGCCAAGGTGTGTAGCAATGTTTCTTTCCTCCTTTCGTCCATCTCTTTCTCTGTGTGCTGTCTTTATTAAGATGGAAAAATGACTTACTCCCAATTTCCCCCAGCCCTCAGTCTCCTTTCTCAGAGGGGGTGAGAGGATATCCCAGGTCCTGTGCTTTCTGCAACTGCCTCTCTGTCTTTGTCAGAACTGTGAGCTTAGATGACTTTGTTTGCAGCCCCTTGTCTGCTGGGATTTGGCTGCTCACCTGCTGGGCTCAGACCTTTGGTTTGTTCAGCTTGGGGTTTGGCAGAGGGTCTTGACATATACCAGGGGCTTTGGGGAGGGCACACAGTAGAGGTGAGGACCAGATGGGGTGAGGGAGGTGGTGGTTTGTTGGAAAGAGAGTGATTAGAGAAGAGGTCATGCTGTCCCTGGAGATGGGCAGCCAAGAGGACAACACTGTTGTTTGTCATGGCATTTGGCATTTGGGAAATTCAATGATGCAAACAAGGCCTCCTGCTCTGGTGACTATGAATATTCATGAAGAGATTTCCCCTTGGAGCAATCTGGGAATTCCTCCAGGCTTGCTAACAACTTTGCTCTCTCTAGCGTGGGAGGTCTGGGGAGGGGGCAGAGGGAGAGATATAGTCTGTCTGTGTTCTGTCTTTCTTTTCTCACACCTTTCTCTGGACCCTCTGGCCTCTTGGCTATGGCAGAGGCCAGTCCTGGGGTTCTCAACTGGCAGGTTTGGGCCTTGAATTCTGTCCTGTGTCCTCTTTTCCCCTTAGAAACTCACAACAAAGGTCACTTCCATGAAGGAGGTAAAAGTTGGAGAGAATTACAGGGAGCTGGATAGAATCTTAGATGTGGTTTAGAACAAGTTGGGGAACTGAGGTTAACAGTGTAATTGGCTTGTCCATGTCATCTGGCAATAAGGTAACAGAACCGTAGATGAACCAGGCAATGGAATCAGATTCCTGGTAACTTACCTGTGTGTCTCTGCTCTACCTGCTGTGTTCTCAACATGCCCTGGTGTGCTGGTTAATCTTCTGAGCCTGGCTGGATTCAGAGTCACCTGGGAGACACACCTCTGGGTGTGTCTTTAAGGGCATTTCCAGAAAGGTTTAACTGAGGTGGGAATATGCACCCTGGCAGTGCGTGTCACCATCCCAAGGGTTGAGGTCCCAGAGAAGGGCGGGTGGAGCACTAGCATCCCCTGCTGTCTGCTTCCCAACTGGGAACACAATGTGGCCAGCTGCTCAGGCTTCTGCTACCATAGCCAAGAGCAGCTCTTACCACCACACCTTCCTGGAAGGATGGACTGTATTCCCGAACTGCCTCTCCCTTGGAGCCTGTCCTCTGCACCATAGCTGTCTCTGTCTCTGGCCCTGGCAGTGCTTCTTGGTTCCTATCTACCCATGTTATACTGAGCACAGATGCCTGAGGCATCTATCTTTTGTGGGGGGACATGTGCTTCCTGAACTTTGGGGTGGGGCTGTAGCTAGAAGTGTGTGGACCTGGTTCCTGTGACTGTCTTATAGGGAACTCAAGTGAGGACTGTCAGGCTAAGGTGGACAATCAAAGCTGTGAATGTGGATTGAATGAGAATGAAACAGAGAGAGAGGAACCTCAGAAGTTATCTGGGCCACTGCATTTAAACTTCTTCCTTCCTTCCTTCCTTCCTTCCTTCCTTCCTTCCTTCCTTCCTTCCTTCCTTCCTTCCTTCCTTCCTTCCTTCTAAAGCACAGTCACTGAAGCTCCTTCTCAAATAAAACCTTACCCCAAACCTTGCAAATAGAACCACAGCAGCAGGTCTGTTCAGGTGGGGGGTGAGATGAGGGGCTTGGACTCACGTCTGCTGACTTCTCCCTATTCCTATGCCACAACCCCTGAGCAGGTAGGCTGCAAAACTGTGGACTCGGGGCTGGAGAGATGGCTCAGCATTTAGGAGCACTGGCTGCTCTTGAAAAGGGTTTGGGTTCAAATCCCAGCACCCATGTGGTGGCTGACAGCCATGCATAAATCCACTTCCAAGGCATCTGACACCCTCTTCTGGCCTCTGTGGGCACTGCATGACATGGGTGCACTTACACACATGCAGGTAAAACATTCATATGCATGAAATAAAAAGGAATTTAAAAAAGGATAAAAAAAGCTGTGGTCTTTCCAGCTCACCCACTTCACAGATGAAGGAAGGAAGCTCAGATGGGGTGGGGTTTGAGTTACTCAGCTTGGTACTAGGAAAAGCAGAATTAGGGATTGGGCCTCACGTGCTCTGGTAAGACCTGCCTTCTTGAGAAACTCCCCACCAGTCACGTTTGGGATCAGGTAGCAGGTGGAGCTCCCTTCTGCTCTACCTGTCCTCTGAAGTCTGCTTCTTTTTGATAGAGTAGACTCCAGCTTTTTTCTCCATTGAGGTTTTTTGGAGGAGGATGAAGGGGTTGGGTAGAGCCGGGTGGAGAGAGTGAACCTCAGAAGGAGAGAAGGGCTCCAAGAGATTGGTCTGAATTACAGAGCTCTGCCTTTGGATCTCAGCCTGCAGAGGTTTTGTGTGTGTGTGTGTATGTGTGTGTGTGTGTGTGTGTGTGTGCGTGAGCCTGTGTGCCTGCTTCATCTCTTAGAGGGGGAATAGGAATGGAATAATCACAGAGCTACAGACTTCTGTGGGCTTTATGGGGATGCCAAGTGCATCTATAGACCCATGGATCTGGTCTGTCTATAGCTGTTCTCATCTGGGTCCTCGTGGGTCCCTGTGGACATGTGCTAGCCCTGGGCTGCCAGTCTTGCTGGTTACCCTGTGAGCTTTCCTCCATGGCTGTCTGATTCTCCTTCCTAGCTAGGTCCTCGAGAGATCTTCCAGATGCTCCTCCTCTTCTGGGGTTTCTGGGGGAATTCCATCTGAAGCTCCTTTAAGGGATCCTTGAACGTTCAAGGATGAACATTAGTAAAAAGTAGGGTGTGGAGAAGAGGGAAGCAGAATGAAGTCTCTCAGGGGAGAATTTTCACCAGCCTTGTCTGATACTTGGGGGTTTGTGGAGACCCAGGAGAGAAGGCAGAGCTGGCTCAGTTGAGATTGTTGGATGCACAAATTCTGGCTCTGTCCCCATTTTCTGTGTCAGCCTGGGCCAACTGTCTGATGCCGCTCAGTGCCTCGGTTTCCCCATCTGGAAGAAGAATGGTGTTATCACTTTACATTTCAGCCTAGTAAAGCTGTTGGAGGGTGACATATGCTGTGTAATCAAACTAAGGGACTTCTCAAGACTGGCACTAGGGTAGTTTAGAGAAGATGGGTGGCAGTGGCCTTTGAATGAGATGATCAAGAACCTAGCCTGCAGGCCAAGACAGACCATGAAGTGCATATGTCTGTGCTCCCAAGTTCCTTTTGGGTTGGATAAGGATGCCAACAGGGAGAGATGAACCACTCATAGTACCCTATGCTTGATAATCAGTAGCCCTGGCCACTTAGCATAGCTCCCCTTGATCTTGTCATGAATAGTTCCCAGGAAGAGGCATCAGGATGTGACAGTGAATGCCATCTAAAGCATTCAAGTGACTGTACCCCTAGACAAAGTCATTTTGTTCTAAAGCAAACTGAACTTTTGAAATTACCTACCTGTATAGTATTGCATGTTATTTTCTCTCCTTGAGTCTTGGTTTCTTCATCTGTGAAATGGGAGGATGGAATTTATGAGAGGAGTTAGAATTCATTATCATCAAGGACATTTTAGTGCAATATTTATGTTTCAAGTCCAAGAATGCTTGCAGAAGTGACCCTTCCTATTTAATTGTATAGCAGCTTCCTGACTTTCTGCTTGATTGCAAAGCAACTCTGCCATCACTTTTTTTCTACAGTTTGCTCTGATTTTGTGGCTAGTACAGTATATATGATTGAAGTGGTGTCCAACTAGGTGCTGTGCCTAGGAGCACACAGAGATGGGAAGACACGTGGCCTTCCTGTACCTGGCAGGGTCTTGGACCTTGAGCTAATGATTCCTCTGGAGTTGGGACCCATTATCTATGTTTATTCTCTAGTCTCTGTCTTGGGCCCACAACTTCCTGCCTTCTTGCCACACCTTTCCCCCGCCACCTTCACCAGTCTGCTTATTGCAGACAGACTGGAGAAGCTGATCTGCTCTCTTTGGGCTGTTTGCCAGGGTTGGGTACATGGGTACCTCCCTCTTGAGTGCTGGGCATCCCGACTCTGCTGTTAACAAACCACTGCCTATGCAGGTGAGTGGGCTCTCACTTCTCTCTGGGGCTCCCTTTGCAGCTGTCCATGCGCTGAGATGGGCACCTTTCTCCCTTTCTCACAGAGCCCAGGGTAGAAGTGGACAGAGCAGCAGGCCTGGCTGCACTAGATGCTGTCTGGCAACCAGGCGGGCAGTCAAGAGATTAAGGCAGCAACTTGGGAGGGAAGGGGAACTCTCTGGGAAGTGCTGGCCTCGCTTCTTAAGGAAACAGATGTTCCTGGTAGCGCCTTCCAACTGATGCTTCCATGGAGTTGGGGGAGCACTCAGGGTAACAGGAATGGGTATCTATAACTCTCGCATCCCCCTCTCCCTCCAAAAGTCCGCCGAAGAACAATCTTGATGAATCACACTAGTAGAAGTGTTTCCAGCCGTGGATCACTAAGACTTCTGAGGAAGGCCTTCCTGCCCCCCCCCCCCCCATTACCCTTGGAGCCCCTTATTGAAAGTCGCTCCTTCAAATGACATTAGCCCTTGCTGTTGTGGGGATTTAGAAATTTATCAGTGGCTGGCTGAGTAACGGAAAGGCCTGTGCAGATGCAAGGGGAGGCACCGGGGGCCTAGGGCTGGAGGACAGGGTCCAGGTCAGGTAAAGAAGGCACATGCCTCTTACCACATCCTTGTTCTTAACCTCATGGAGCCAGTTCCAGCTGGGTTGGGTCATGCTCCTTTGTGCTGATGTCAGAAAGACCCTGCTCTACAGGGCGAGGGTGGTGTCTCCTGTTGGCTCCTTGCTTTCTAGACTGGTTGCCTTGGGTAGATAGGTGACTTATCCTTCTCAGCCAATTTATCCATCATGGAAACCCTGCAAAGGCATGATGAGGACAGCGAGATCCTGTGACATGTTTATGGGATTTTTGGAGGGGGTGTGTATCAAGACAGGGTCTCTTAAGGCATAGGCTGGTCTCGAACTCCTTACATTGCTTAGGATGATGTTGAATTTATGGTCTTCCTGCCTCTCCCTCCCGAGGGCTGGGATTACAGGCATGCATCACCATGTCTGTTAGGAAGCCATGCCTGTGACATAGAGGGGAAGAGGAGTTGGGGAGCCATCTCCCTAGGACAGGGCTTCAGTCCGATGGTCGTCGGGGCTCCTGTCTTCTCTTCTGCCTCTTCCTTGCCTGCAGATCCGACTATCTTCCTTACTAAGCCTCTTCTTATCTCTTGTCTTGTTCTCTCATCTCAGCTTACGTCTGTATCTTTGGCTGCTGTCAGGTTATCTGCACGCCTATCCAGCTCCAATCTCTCTCTCGGCTCATCCCCTTCTCTGCCCGCCCTTCGATTCCATCCTCCATCCTCTCTCCTCCCTCTGGCTGTCTTCTTGCCATCTGTCTGGCCGACATTCAGTCCTGTGGCACTCTGCCTCTGCCCATCACTATACCTCCAACTCCCTCAGGCTTCCCTGGTCTCGCCTTCCCTTCCCTGTGTGTCTTTTTACCCTTTGTTTCTGCAGCCCTGGGAAGAGCTCTTCCCCAGCAGCCCTACTGCCCCCTGCACCCCAGTAGGTAGCTGGTGGAGTGGAGCAATGCAGGCAGATGGGGGCTGAACACAGCCTCCTGAGGCGAGGGTCAGGCCTGCTAATTCCTCCGCTCTGGGTGGAGGAAGTAGAGGCCTCATTCAATTATGTCACATCCACTCAGCCGCTCCACCCAGATGATACAGCACAGCCTACTCGCCTTTCCCTGCCAGGACCTAATGGAGAGAAATCTCCTCCTGCTGGGGCCGACCACAGGGTCCTCCTAGAACGGGAATGGGCCCTGCCAGTCTGGCCTCAGGATTCTGGAACTGCTGTGATTCGCTGCTCACTCTAATTACACCCAGCCATCAGTCTCTGGAGTTTGTTCCTCACCTTAATCACCGTGGAATTGGATCTCAGCAGCCCTCATTCCATTACTGCCCCTTCCTCACTGGCAGCCAGGGAGGCCCTAGCTCTCCCTGTGGCATGAGGCCTGTGGGTGAATGAGCCAGAAAGGTGGCTAGAAGGATAGGGCTGGGACTCTGGCCAACGCTGCTTTTCTGGTCTGGAGTACAGGCTCACTGGCACTGCCATGGAAATGGTGCCTGGTCTTGGGTGTTCATTGACCCCAACTGTGTCAGCTGTCGTAGGAGATTCCAAAAGTCCCAAACCTTCCTCTTTATTCAAGAATCTTAGCTCAGGGAGACATGGCTAGCAGAAGGAAACAATTCCACGCAGCACTGTCCAGAAATAAAAGTGGATTCAGAGATGGGAGATCAAACACCCAGAGAACAATGTTTATTGGGAGTTGATTGGACACAGACTCCTTTGTATACATTAAGCCCTTGAGCCCTCACTATTTTCTGAGGCAGGAGTGTCTCTATTTCAGGTAGGGCAGCTAGGCCTGGAGACATTGGGGGTGCTTATATAGCTGGTGTCAGCTGCTGCTCAGAGTCTTGGCCAAACTCTTCTTTCTCCTTATCTCTCAGGGGCTGATGTACCGGAAGGCTGTAAAACAGGACTCTCTGGGCAGAGGGATGGAGGGATGACCCCAGCATGGGTACTGAGCAGAGTTTCGACATGAATGAAGACACTGTGAACTGGGTGTGCTTGGTGCACAAGAGAAACAGAGCCAGGTTAGCAAGGTGGGGCCTTGCCTGACTTATAGTTGAATCTGGCCCTCACAATATGGCAAAGGAAATAACATGGAGGAGAATTACTAATAGGTAGACCAATATAGTGGGGTAAGTTGTGTCCTCTCAAGTATATATCTGAGTAGTAAGCCTGCAGCTGGGAGTACAGCCCTTTAGGAAGTAAGATCTTGATATGAGATCATCTGGGATTTAGTGTGGACCTCACATCCAATCATTGATGAGAAAAGACAAGGGATGAGCAGAGGGGAAGGTTATGAAGAAGAGAAGCGATACAACCATAAACTACAGAGTGCTGGGGGCCACCAGACGAGGCAAGGAAGATTCTCCCTATGAGCTTTGAAAGGGAGCTCAGCATGCTTACAACTTGATTTCAGACTTTGGGCCTCCTTGACTGAGCGAGTACATTCCTACTGCTTTATGTCACCTAGTTTGGGAGAATTGGCCCAAAGAGAGCTATGACTAGGCAAGGCTGCTCTAAGGAGCCCGAGACCTATTGATGTTTCCCATGCTGTGGTTCATGCAGGGGGACTGACCAGAGAAATCAGCCTCTGGCTCTGCCATTGGCTGGGAGAACGCGTCAATCCCTGCCATTGCAGGCCGGGTAGAAGCAGTCTCCACCTCACTGTATGTAGGAAAGTCCAGGCAGCACCCCTTGAGAAGAGGTCCTTTTAGATATATGCTGTGGTCTGGATGTGATTTGAGGTGTCCCCAGGGTTCCCAAATAGAAAATGTGGAGAGGCGGTGGGACGTTTAAGAGGTGGTGGGGCCCAACACAAGGTCACTAGGCTCTTGGAGGTGCTTCTTTTGGAAAGGATTTCCTTGGAGGATCCTATCTCACACAGGGTCCTACCATTGTGGTATTATCTGTCACTCCATCCTTAGCAGCGCGGAGCTGATTCTGGAACTGTAACTTTTGAACCCTCAGAATGGTTAGCTAAATAAACCTCTTTCTTTGCAAAGTACCCAGCTTCAGGTGTTTTGTTATAGAAATAGAAGTGAAACTCATCCAAAACATAAACAGGTTTATCTGGGCTTTGTTTTCTTGGTGGATGGTGTCACCCTGATGTCATCTGAAAGGGAATGAAGGACATTTCAGAATGAACACATAGAAAGACAGATATCCTCAACTTCCACTCCTAGAAATCGTCCCTAAGGCCTCTTCCTTTTGTAGAACTGTGGACTAAAAGGGTTTTGCTCTAGGTGGGAAGAGTTCCTTCAGGCCTGCTGTCCTACAGGGGTGAGTGGATTTTCTTTCACTTCCTGTGAACTTTAAATGACAAATGAAACTCATGTATTTGCAACTACTAAGATCTGCTTTCCTGAGTGGCTCCCAGATCCATTTCCAACTTGAACTTAAAAAGCAGAATTAGACAAGATAAACCTGTGTTTTGTTTCTAGGGCTTATGATGATGGGGTGGAGTCAGGTGACAACTAAGGGGTAAGTAAATTATCACAGGGGCAGGAATCTCTGGGGCTTGAGCTGCTCTTGAAGGCTCCTCCCATTGGAGGTTGCGTGTGTGCATGTGTGGCTGAGGGACAGCAGAAGTGGAAATATACTTACTCCAAGAGGCCAGGGAAAGGAGGCTGAGGGCCATTTACTTGACCACAGGCCTGGATGCCTAGAATGTTCCTCTTTCCTGTCTGCTGATCACAGCTCTTTGGTTGTGGTTTCTCCTCTGTGGAGGCTGTGAGGCCTTCCAAGCACATCCTACTTCTAAGTCATTCTTTTTATCAGGAGCTTCCTCTGCCTCCTCTCCCCCTAGCACAAGACCCCTGCTAGTCAAAGTGGGACCCAGGAAATCGTCAGCTGCCCAAGGCCTTTTTCTTGCTCTCATGTGGTCTTTGAGGGAATAATCTTACTGAGACCTGCTTCTGTTTCCATTTTTCTTTAAACAATTTATTCTTTGAGAATTTCACATATACAATGTTATTCACTCTCCATTTTCCTCCTCCAGCTACCCCTGAATCCTCCAACACATCCTTCTCCCAAGTTCATGCCTCCTCCTCCTCCTCCTCCTCCTCCTTTCCCACTAAGTCCAATTACTGTTGCCCATATGTGCATGCATGTGGGGCCAACCAATCACAAGACCATGAGATACCTACCGGTTGATACCTCTCCCCAGCAACCATCAATTATCAGGAGCTCCTCAGGGGTGAGGCCTCAAGATCTCCTTCCCTGACCTCGCTGGGATCTTGGCTGGCTTGATTTTGTATAGGTCTTGTGCAGGTAACCATAGCTGCTGTGAATTCATGAAAAGCCATGGATGGAGAGGTCATAGGCCCTAGAGTGAACCCTACTACTATTATTTTGCCTGATGGTCATGTTGTCGAATCGCCTTCTAAATATTTATATTTATACCCATACTTTTGGGCTGCTCTCACTTAGCCTTGGTCAGAGAGGTTTCTTTTTATAGCAGTCAGCAGTCAGTAGAGAGGTACTTAACTGGTCAAAGTGCTGAGAGTAAGTGACTGTGAATCATTAGTTCCAAATGGGACCTGTTTATTTGTTTTCCTCTCTACCCCTTTCTTTTCTCTTCTTGGAGTCCCCTTCTTCCCCCTTAGCTTGGAGAACACCCCAAACTGATGGTGTATGTGTGCAATGTGTCTATACACACACACCCAGTTTGCAGACAAGCTGTGTTGGGAATTAGGAGTTTTCTCTCTCAGTAAGCTCCCGGGTCTTAGGTTTCAGCACCAAAATGTAAGGAATAGGAATTTTAAGCAGAGACCTGTCTTCTGGATTGGAACTTTCTTCCGGGTAAATGTTAGGATTAAGAGTTGAAAGAGTTGCAGGTGGAAAAGCCAAGCAACCAACCTCATACAGCCCAGGATGACTTTGATTAGTCAACGTGTGGTGACTGCTGGCCGGTAGGAGTCTGGAGTAGCCACACGGGAGAGGGAGTAGCCATCCCTCTCCCCCAAAGAGCTGGGGAGCTTAAGCACTTTTGTGTATGTAAACAGAGTTATGGGAGTTGGGTAAGGGATGCAGGGTCTGAATTCTCTCCCCACCACATAAGGGTCTCTGGAGGGCTTGGGGGAGAAGATTTAAGGTCTGTATTCTTTCCCCAAAAGGGTCTTCAAAGATCTTTTTTTTGCAGAACTTTATAGTTGGGGCTTATAGGTTTCCCAGATGGGCTTGTTTGCAAAACAAGAATTGCTTTATGGTTTGGGGCTTATGGAGGTCTCCCTTCTAGCTGCGCAAGTTGAGCACACCCACCTGCCTTAAGCCCCATCTGCAAGGCCACTGTCCTCAGTGCAGTGAAGCCCTTAAAGAGGGTTTTGGGACCATGTCTAGCCACATTTTCTCTGCTCCCCAATCTTCCTTCCACATCTGTTCATGGACTCCCTCTATCTCCCTTATACCTAACCTCTCACAGCTGTCCTCCCAAGGGGACATACTCTTGCAAGGGCCTGGAAGGATCCAGGTCAGCTCTCACTGAGGACACTGAGGCTGAGGCTGTGACTGCCCAAGGTCGCATGGCCAGGCATAACAGAGCCAGGGCAGGCCTGGACCAGTCTCGATAGTCAGGCAGGACAAACGCGGTGTTCTTTCAAACAGGGTCTGCTATACCTCTCTTCTGTGCTCCTCGAATAGGGCTGGAGCTGATGCTCACAGGGAATGTTGGAGCTGGGCTCTCTTTCTGTAGGATTTAGGGGATGACTAAAGATGCTGTGTGTAGAGGCCCGGTTTTGGGGGCACCAATTACTTATGAGTTGCACTGTTGTTTTTTATTCCTTACAGATTTGTGCCCAGGGAATGTGTATAAACAACCTGCCTCTAACACAGTCCGGTGGTATTGGAGCCCCAGACCAGTGCCTCCCCCTGTCTTCCCTCTGCTCTGTTCCTGAAGCCTCGGCACTTCGTTCTGTGCTCCAGGACGCTGTGTTCCATGAGGGTTCCCATTTCCAGATGTCACAACAACCCAGTGTTCATTGCGAACCTTCCTGGCCCCTGTCCTGGCTTTCCTTCTCTACTGGTCCCTTCTTTCTCAACCCTCTTCTCTCCAAGGTCCCTCTGACACCTCTGGAATTTTGCAGCTGTCTGGCCTTGCATCTCCTGGAACTTTCCTTTGCCCCTGTGTCCCTGAAGCTCATTCCTCGGACTTGCCCATTCTCCAAATGGTGACAACTATGTGCCCATCTGAGCTCCAGTCTTAGTTTCTGTTCCCCCAGCTGACTCTGGCCCACCTCTGTCATCCCCAAGCCTCACTTCATTTGGAGCAAGACAAATGAGAGAGGCTTCTGTCCCTTCGTTCAGCTCTGCTGTCACCTGAAGGCTTCTCCCCAGAACTCATTTCCTTGGCTTCAATGCTAATATCTGGCCTCCCTTACTCACCCAGCATCCCATGTGAAGCCTTTGCAGTGTCTAAAATAGAAAGATAATTAGCGAGGTTTATTCTACAATGAATACACATTTCACAACATCAGTTTGCTTTAAGTATACATAGTTTTGGTTAATTTTTAAAGAATGACACAAAAAATAGTAAGAATTTTAAAGGTGAAAATGAGAGATGTCTAGCTTCCTGTCTGAACTCAGAGATAAGCAGATGAGGACTGGCCCTAGGGGACTCTGTACCAATCACCAATTATCCAAGGTCAAGGTCAGTAGACTTTTTCTGTAAGGAGCCAGAGAGGAAGCAGGCTATACATTATAGTCATTTTTGTGGGTGACATCATCTGTCATAATGATTTAATTCTGTACATATAGTGCAAAAGTAACTGAGTTGTCTCCCCCAAATTTGTATGTTGAAGTCTTGATCCTTAGTTCCTGAGAATGTGACTGCATGTAGACACAGAGCCTTTAATGAGGTAATTAAGCTGAAATAAGGCCACTATGCTGACCCTAATCCAAAGTGACTGGTGTTCTTATAAGAAGAGGAGATTAGGACGTAGACATGCACAGAGGAAAGACCATGTGAAGACACAGGGAAGAGATGCTAATCACGAGATAAGGAGAGAAAACTCAGAAAAACTCACCTTGATTTCACACTATCTCTCCAGAACTGGGAGGAATACTTTTCTAGTCTTTGAACTTCCCAGCCCATGGCATTTTGTTATAGCAGCTCAAGTCGTAAGCAAGTGAGTCCAGTGGCATTTCCATCAAATATAACTTATGAGCACTGAAAACTGAACTTTGTATTATTTTCACACCACCATTTGACAATTTGAAAATGCAAAATCCATTCTTGTTTCTTTTAAAAAAACATTTCATTGTTTTTATTTTATGTGTATGAATGTATTGTCTACATGTAAGTGCACCTACGTTGCACAGTGCCCGAGGAGGTCAGAAGAAGGTGTCAGATCACTTGGAACTAACTGTAGTTACTGACTGCTGTTAGCTGCCATGTGGGTGCTGCTCCTCTGCAAGAGCAACTGGTGCTTTTAGCTTTTCCCATGCCCCATGCTTAGCTTCTGAACTGTGCCCAAACTGGTGGCCCAATGGTATTTGACTGCTGACCCTGCCCTGGAGTATGGAGATCGTGAGGTTTGCTGAGGCTGGAAGGATAGGCTGATCTACAGAAGACAGAGCTTTGGTTTCCTGAGATTTAAATTTCATGGCAGGAGCCACAGAAGTTTCGAGAGCTAGGGTGTGTGGTGACATATGCTGGATTTCCAGGACAAAGCTCATTCTTGCTAGGGAAGGTAAGAGCTAAACTTCTGCTTCCTTGATGAGGCCAGAAAGCTGCCGGTACAGCGGAAATGGTTGTTTCCCTTAGATTTCCCTTGCTCTTGTCCAGTGAGAGCATTTTGCAATCACATCATGAGAATTCTGTCTCCAGGAATTGTGATCCATTGTTCCTGGATTGTCCTCCCCTCTCTAATGTCTGCAAATTAGGCTTCCTGGTGTCTGCTGTTTCCTCTGTGAGTCGCTCAGAACTCTAAGATGATATGTTCACTTGCTTTCCAAGTTCCAGTCCCTTCTGTCCCTGAATTCTGTCATCTCCAGTTCCTGGGAAGTTAGACAGAATACAGCCTGGGAAGCCTTCTGCCTCTTTTACCTCCTAAGCCTCTAGGGTTGCACTTGTGAGCTAGGGGAGGCAAGAGGGGCTGGACCACTCCCATTTTGGCCCTTGCGTCTCCAACTGGTGGTGGGCTTGGAGTCCACACTAGAGAAGCCCTGCTTTGCTCTTACATCTTGAGGCCTCTGTAGGACAGCAACACCCAGGACAGGCGTGGCCTCCTGAATCATTGACATGGTTCTGTAAAACAAGCTTGGAGGAAGAAGGGACCAGGATGACCCTCGTATTTAACCAAGTGAAGAAAAACCAGCCTAGAAAGGGCCATGGCCCATCTTTAGCATAGTCAGAGGCTAAGTGCAGTCTTTTTTGAGACACACACCTACAGTTGCTGGACCCCACACATCTCCTAGGGCCCTCAGGAGTCCTGCTTACAGAAGGAAATGCAGACTGTACAGCCAGCTACTGCCCCTTGGGAACACCAGGTATCTATGGTCTTTCCCAACACCCCCACTCTGGGCAGAAAAGATCTGCTTTCTATTTCCTATTCCTGTCCTTTCTAAAACTACACATATACTGTTAGTGCTGCTTCTGTCTTTTCTCCTGGAACATCATCAGCATTTGAGGCCCAACATGAATTGTGGTTCCTGAAGCCTTTCCTTACCTCCCAAGTCTCTCCTTCCTGGGACTCAGATGCTTTTATGCCCAGACTTCTGCTCAGCGCTCATCACACATGGTCTTATTGTATTTGACGGAGATAGTCAGCATCACACTGGTCCCCACAGAACAGCACAGGGAAGGAGCTGTCCTGTGTGTACTAGGTATGGGGGCTGTGTGGTGAGTAATTGTAGGCTGTCAGGACAGAGGAAAGGAGAGAGGGAGTCGGGGAAAGAGGGGAGAAGGAGGAAGGAAGAAAGGAAGGAGGGAGAGAAAGAAGGAGTGAAGAATGGAGAGAAGAAGGGGCTCAGTGCTAAGAAGTTTTATGCTCCTTGGAAAAGGAATTGGGGTGTGTGTGTGCGCATGTGTGTGCATGCATGTGCCA
The DNA here is from genome assembly GCA_035773235.1 of Eospalax fontanierii. Taxonomy (NCBI): domain Eukaryota; kingdom Metazoa; phylum Chordata; class Mammalia; order Rodentia; family Spalacidae; genus Eospalax; species Eospalax fontanierii. The sequence goes on along the minus strand of CM069542.1, from coordinate 50,160,741 downwards.
GTCTAATGGGTGGACTGGCCTGGTAGGCCAGTCCATTCTGGCAGTGATGGCATCTGAGTGTGTGTGTATGAGGCATGGGGGCAGCAGGAGAAGTAGCCCTCGTGTTGAGTGGAGCCATAGGGGTGGAGGGGGTGGTATCAGAGGTGGCTGTTGATGCCTTTGGTGACAGGAGATAAATGAATCCATCCCAAGGAGCGGCTCCTTTTCTAGTACTGTAGCAGCTCAGCTCTTGAGTTCGCTGCCTTGGGGTTTTAATTAAATGTCAACTATAATTTAAGGCTGGAGTGCTGATGGGTGTATGAACACCAAGTCCAGTGTCGTGTCTTTGCGGGTCTCCCCTTGTACTTAACTAACTTAGGGAGGTTAGTTGATCACTCTTTATCAGAATACCCCTTGAAGATGTTTGATTGCCCCTCTCCCATTATCCTTAGCTTTGAAATAATAATTGGAAGAGTTAGAAACAAAAGCCATGACTTGCATGTATGTTATCTGTAGAGAAAGAAAGAGCCAGATTGGGACTTGGGTACTTTGGGACCTACAGAAGAATGTATATTTGAATCTGCAGTTTTTCTTCCCATGTTAGGCTTTGGGTGGCAGAACTATTGACCCATTGTCTGTGCTCAGCTCCTGGGCTCAAGGTCTGGGCTCAAGTCAGTCCAGTCTCTAAATGGGCATTTTGTGGAACAGAGGAGGAGGAGGAGCCAGGACCATCTGCTGGGTACTGAACTTCAGTCACAGAGTAAGTTGAGATTGGAGAAGAAAGTGACCCAGCTGAGGACCTAGAGTTGGCAGAAGAACTAAAAATACCCTCCCATTTTTCTGAGTGGCAGTTGGTGGAAGAAGTGCAGGCCACCCAAAAGTAATCATGTAACTTCCTTTCAATTCAATTTAGTAAGTCTTAAATGTAGCAGATATTACAAAATAGTGTGAGGCCCTATTCCTGGGCATCATCTATTTCCTTAGTGGGGTCTTACAGTGTTTAGGTATTAGTTACTTTTCCGTTGCTGTGATAGAAACACCATGACCAAATCACCTTATGAAAGAAAGAGTTTATCTGGGCTTACAGTTCCAGAGGGCTAAGAGTCCATCATGGTGGGGAGGAATGGCTGCAGAAGTGGCTAGAGCTGAAAGCTGAGTGTTTAGGTCTCCATGTGCAGAGAGATAAAAACTGGAAGTGGGGCAAGGCTATGAACTCTCGAAGTCTGTCCCAGAACGTGCTTCCTCCAGCAAAGCCACACCTCCTGACCACCAACTGACCAAGTGTTCAAATACTTTGGGCTATAGGAGACACTTCTCACTCAAACCACCACACTTTATATGATGCAATTATTTTCCTAAATGCAGATAAGATCACCTTACTCCCTGCTTGGAACTTTACCCTTCTCCCTCTGCTTCCAACCTCCTATGAAGCCTTTTCCCTCTATGACACGTCCTCCATCCCCCAGCAACATGGAATCCTCATGCGGCATAATGCACTACACACCCCTTTTTCTACTTGGAATCTCCCTTGAGGGTTAGTTGGGATTGCACTGAGTTTCAAGGATAGGATATTGTCGTAAACAGAGTTTAAACCTAGAACCTCATATTTCTCATGTGACAAGAAGGCAGGCAGTTGCCAGACATCATTTGGCTGTTTGGGAATCTGTCAGAATTCCAAATTCCTCCTGCCTGTCCACTGACCATTGTTAGCACATTGGCATTTTGTCCTTGTGCTTAACACCTGATGGTCACAAGATGGCCATCCTGGCTTAGGGCATCATATTTGCATTCAACAAAGGAGCAAAGGAAAGGGAGGCAGTGAATCCAATCTGTCTGTTCCAGAACCTCCCTCTCTTATTGTTACAGGTAACATAATCTCTGCTGGGGTCAAGAGGGACTAGAAAACCAACACTCTGGAAAATGGGCATAAGGATTTCAGACTGCAGAGGTCAGCCCTGGAGAATCACTTGCATCCTAAGTGATTGTGCTAGTTGCTGTGATAAGATACCTGGAAGAAGTGACTCAGGGGAAGACTTTTATATTGTTAGTTTTTGAGACAGAGTCTCATAGCCCAGGCTGGCCTTGAACTCCCTATGTAGCTGAAGCTGGCCTTGAACTCTTAATCCTTCTGCCTCTATCTCCCAAGTACTGGGATTATAGGCATTTGCCATCACATTGGCCAAGGAGGAAGGCTTTTTCTCTGGCTGGTGGTCTGAGAGTCTACAGTTCATCATCATGACTGAGGCAGCAGTCAGGAAGCAAAGAGTTCTGGCTAGAAACATGGTGGGACTATAACCCATAATCCTTCGCCCCTTCCCAGCTACCACTTCCTTCAACTAGGTTCCACCTCCTAAAGGTTCCATAACCTCCCTAAATAGTTCCACTAGTGCGAGACCAAGTGTTCAAACATATGAGCCTGTGGGAAGGTTTCATATTCAAAACGAGGTAGCAACCTTAGGTCAGCAGGGGAGAAGGGGGAAGGCAGGTGGCTAGAGACACCGGTCTGCCTCTGTGGTGCTTCCTTTCTTCCTTCTGAGGCAATGCTCATGCTCCTGCAGTACCCATTTGACCCTGACGATCTAGCCAGATTTGACCATGGGCACCGAGAGAACGTGTGTGAGTCTTTCAGAGCGCAAGGCTCTCCTGCTCTGTGGAAAGCATGGGAGGCACTGTCTTGGATTCTCAATTGCAGTGTTCTTCCCTCGGCTGACCTTTCTCAGTGTGTTGGTCTCTTCCTTCTGCCTGGCAAGTTTAGGGACAGCCCTGGCATCTGAAACTGAGGCAATCAGTCAGTTTCTGCTGTCACTCTCAGACCTTTCCCTTCGCTGAAAAGTTTGCTCTGGAAGCTTTATCTGCCAGTATTTGCATTTCTGTGTCTGAGGGATTTTTTTCTGGAAGCTTTGTCTGCCAGCATCACCAATGCTGGAAGAGCTCAACCCATGCTGATGAGGATAGATTGATAAATCCTTCAGTTCCATCATCCCTGTGGTGGGGATAATTTTGAGGCATACTTTATATTATTTCCCAGAGCTGCTCCATAGATTTGAGTGTCCTTCAGACATCTACTGAGATGGGAGACTTAATAAAAGATCTCTGAGACCCCTGTTGTTTCTGACTGATGTTCCTTGTTCCTCCTCCAGAGGATTCCTGTGTACTTCGACCTTTGGTTCAGGGTTTGCTTCTAGGGTGGTTCCCAGCTGGGCCAGGATTTCCATCCTCTGTGCATCTCTATAGATCAGCATGGCGCTTTCTGTGGAGCAGACCCCAGAAGTCCTATGGGAAGCCTCTTCAAGTGACTGGAGAGATGAAATGTTTTCAGAGTTCAGCAGAGCTAGGAAACCAGGTGGTGCTGCTGTAAATGGTTCCCACTGACCACATTCCACTGTACACCTCTGTTCTTGCTGCTCTCCTTGAAGTTAGGCAGGAACTAGAAGAGGAGAACTGACCAGAGACTAGGAGTAAGAATGATGTATGTCACCATGGGCAGCCCTTGTCCCTCTCTTCCTTGGCACAGTTGATATGACAGGATGCAACAAGTCTAGGTCTCTTGGCTCTCGTGTGGGAGACAGACACTCTGGAAAGCTATCAGACCCACCACGAACCTTATATGAGTAGAAAATAAGTCATGTTAAGTCAGGACGACTTTGATTTTTCTTTTGCTATTATGGGATGATGTATTATAACCAGTGTCACCTATTCCACGACTCTTACTTTTGAACACTTGCTATTTGAGTCTAGGGGAGAAGGAGAAGGAGAGGGAGAGGGAGAGACCTAGTCCCTGCCCTTATCTGCAGAGCAATGGGCAGTCCTAAAAATGTGTCATCATCTTTGGTGTCTTCACCCAGGCAGGAGTGGCCTCATCTTGGCTTTCCTTCTCTTTGGTGGAAAAGTTAGGCAGACTATAGGTTTGTGGTCCTGTTTAGGATGGAAGGCATCAAGATCCATTGTTTTTCAACTCACAGTTATGAATATATTTTCCAGTACATTAATATGCAACACATATATATGTATATGGGCATGCTGCAATCAATATTTATCACTGGTAATATATTCTGATATCTTGTACTCTCTTTTGTTAAAGAATGCTCATTATGACCCATTGAATTGATTTCCATGACCCTCTAGTGATACACAGCCTACAGTTTGAAAAGAATTGATACAGACATTAGAGACTTTAAGGAGTTAGAAAAAGGAGGTAAGTACTATGGGCTATGGTGAAGGGCTTCGAGGAGGAGAAAAGCCCTTGACTAGCTTCCTGGGCGGAGGCTGGATCCATAAAGAAAAGCCGTTCTAGGAGGCAAGACTGTGAACAAGGCTTTGGAAGACATGCATAGATGTCTGAGGGGTGTGGTTAGCCTCCCTGTGGAGGAACAGCCATATGAGTAGGTTCTGGAAATATGGAAGCAGGCAGGGCAATACCTAGACCAGCTCCTGTGCTCGGAACAGTAAGGGTTTTGATGAATCAGAAGTATATCCATGCGACCCCCTGTTATCAGTGGCACCAAAGTCAGCCTAATCATCACTTGGAAAGGAGACAGAGAAGAGGAGCTGTTAGGATGCGAAGAGAGGTAGGCATGGGGAGGGTGGAGGTAGGAATGGCAGGATTGGGTCTGGAAGTCCCTGTAAAATGGGAGACTAGCTCTGCTGTATGCTCCTTTAAAAAGTACAGCCATGGGCTGGAGAGATGGCTCAGCAGTTAAGGGCACTGGCTGCCCATCCAGAGGACCTGGGTTTGGTTCCCAGCTGCTGCCCACACTGTCAGCCATCTAAAAGTATCTCACGATTATGAACAGAATACTTAGTGATAACAAACAGCTACAATGCTGGCTTATTTGTAACTCCAGTTCCAGGAGATTTGATGCCCTCTTCTGGGCTCTGTGGGAATTGCATGCATGTGGTGCACTTACATACATGCATGCAAAACACTCATAACACATTAAAAAAAAGTATAACCATGGACTGGCAAGATGGCTCAGTGGGTTAAGGCACTTATTTCCAAGGCTGATGACCTAAGTTTGTTCCCTGGCACCCACATCATGGAAAGGAAAGAAATGATTCCTGCACGTTGTCCTCTGACTTCGGCATGTACAACATGGCATGTGTGTGCCCCATAAACAAACAAATAAATGTAATTAAAAATAAAAAGGGCAGCCTTATCATTTTTGCACATGCAGGTAAGTGAAGCATGATTTTTGGCCCACATATACAAAAACGGACTATAACAGGACTGGAAAATTCCCTTTACCAGGTAACGCTAAAGCTACAAAGAATTACTCACCTGCTGGTGCTGATGCTGGTAATAAATACACTGTCAGCCATCTAAAAGAATCTCCTGATTATGAACAGAATACTTGGTGATAATAAACAGCCACAATGCTGGATTCTGCATTCACTATACTCTACTTTTTGGTGGCTATTTAGTGCATAGCCCTTATTTTAAAAGTTTTCTATAAAATAGTATGTGATGTGCGCCAGCTGTGGCCTTACACATCTCCTGCTTTTTGTGTCTTGGTTGCATGTGGAGAGATTGGCCTGTGCCATGCAGGTTTGTGTGAGCATACTCTAAGACGTTCCCACTGTGATGAAATTGCCGAATGACACACTTCTCAGAATGTGTCCCTATTGGTAAGAGACACTATAGTTTCAAATGCCTTAAGATTCTGAATATTTGAATTCGAGGTTAGAGTGCTGTCAGGATGAGCCCTGGGAGAGATACAGGACCCAGTCAAGGACAGGGGTGGGTGACAAAGATGAGCTACTGTGTGCTAGAAAACAAAGTCTATGTATCTGTCTGTGTTTAGTGTTGCTGGAGAGGGGGTTTTGAGGAGGATCAGGACCTGGGTCTCAGTCCAGGACCATACAGCCCTTATTTATGTTTCAGAATCTAATGAGGTAGAGACCTGGAGAATAGCTCACTTGGTAAAGTGCTTACCTTGCAATCCAAGGACCTGAGTTTGATTCCCAGAACCATGTAAAAAAGCCAGATGTGGTGACTCATGCTTGTAATCCCAGTGCTGGGGAGATGGAGAAGGTGGATCCCTGTGCAAACTAGTCAACCAACCTAGCCCACATGGTGTGTCACAGACCAGTGAGAGACTATGCTTCATAAAAAAGGAGGAAGGTGGGCAGAGAGATGGCTCAGTGATTAAGAGCACTTGCTGCTCTTGCAGAGGGCCTGGGTTCAGTTTCCAGCACTGAAATGGGGGCTCATAACCTTCCAATTCTAAGTATAGGGGATTTGACACTGACACCTTCTTCTGTACTTTATAGGTACTAGATGTGCACATGGTGCACATACATACTTGCAGGCAAAACACTCATACATATAAAAGAAAAATGAATAAATTTAAAAGAAGACAGCGCTTGAGAAATGACAGCCAAGGTTGTCTTCTAGCCTCCATAGCATGTGAACACATGTGTATGTGCATCTACACAGAAACACCCCCCACACACACTCAGAGAAAAAGAGAAAAGAGAGACACACTAATGAAGGAGAGAGAGAGATATAGAGAGATAACAGCATCTAATCTTATGAGCACATTCTTTAGATGCAGGGAGAATTACCTTGACCTTGAAGAGTGTGTATGGTTATGGGAACTATCTTGGGGTACACTGGGGAACATATTATTCTCAACTTTTTGGAGAAGGGAAATTCTTATTTAAATAGCACAAGTATAATGGGACTGTCCAAAGTGCGTGATTTCATTAATGAACTTTGTACAAGTTAACTTGTGTCTTTCTTGGCTTTATAACAGTGTAAAAATAATACATTTTTCATCAAAGTAGAAATAAAAACAATAATAAGAATTTAACATTTACTGTATGTTGATTATTTGCCAGAAACTCTCCTAGGTACGCTACATTTCATTTAATTCTTGCAAGCATCCTGTGTGGTGCTTCCTATTATCATCCTCATTTTGCAAAGCAAAACAAAGCAGTGAAAGGGTGGGTATAACTCAGCTTGCAAAAGACACTCCCAGTTGTTCCACCACATGGAGGGAGAACCGTTACTGTGGTGCCTCTCCTCCCTTGAAACACGTTAGCATTATTCCTAAGTCTGCAACAGCAAGGCTGTATGGGACTGGCCAACCCAAGTTACCCTTGTATCAGTCAGCTTTTCATTACTGTAATGATATACCAGAAGCAGGCTACTTATGATGAAAAGAGGTTTACTTACCTAGTTCAGTTTTAGAGGTTCAAAGTTCAGGATCTGGTTATCTGCTTGGCTTGGCCTCCTGTGAAGGTGGTATCACATGATGGTGAGAGGAGGCGCAGGAGCAAGTGGTCCAATCCCAAACTAAGAAGCCAAGAGAAAAGGAGGTTGGCTTACTCTTTTGTATAACCACCCTTTCTTAAACACCAAGGGGTCACAGAAGAATGATCTTCATTGTTTTTGAGGGCAGGCACCTAAGGGCCTAATTTTCTTTTAACAGATCCCTTCCTCCTAAGATTTTCACCCTGGGGATAAAGCCTTTAACACTTAGGTCTTTGGCGGGGAGGGAGAGGACCCCAAATCATTTCCAAACCCTAGAAATCCTGTTCTCACATTATGTCGGACTGTCCTCCCTGTAAATAGTCTTTTCTTCTCCCATTCCATACTTTCTTCTGATTTGTCTCTGCCAAAGCCTCTTAGCATTTCAAAAGCTTTGGTAGTGGGATAGTGAATGTAGCTAGTCCTCAGGAACAAAATAATCCCATTACTTTCTGATTTTGCCTGTTTTCTCTTGCCGTAACAAAATACTTGACAGTAAATGATTTATCATAAAAAGATGTTTTGGCTCATGGTTCTGGAGACTAGGAAGTCCAAGAGCAAGGTACTGACATCTAATCAGTTTTATAAGAGTTTCATGGTGTCGTAAACCTTGATAGAAACTAGGAGGGCAAATGGGGCTTGTGAAAAAGAAAAAGGACATCAAAGTCCTTTGATAGTTAATGGATCTCCACAAGAGAAGCACTGAGGAGGCTGGGGAGATACCTTAGTTGGAAAATCCCTGGGTTCCACCCCCAGCACCCACAGAAAAAGTCATGTGTATATAATCCTTGTGTCAGAGAAGCTGAGACAAGGTATGCCAGCTAGCCTAGCCTAATCAGTGAGTCCTAGGTTCCTGAGAGAGCCCCTGTCACAGGGGTGAACAAGGTGAATGGCTCCTGGGGAACGGCACCTGAGGTTGACCTCTGGTCTCCACATTGTACACGCACACATACACATCCTGTACACATGTGCATCTGCATGCATAAAATATGCGTACTCCTTGTTCCTCCCACAAGATTAGCACTGATCCACGATCATGAGGGCCTCACACTGTGGCCCAGACACTGCCCCTAGACCTCAGCTCCCAACACCACCACAAGACCAAATCAGTTTCAATATGTGTTTGGAGGGATCAGTCAACTTCAAAGCACAGTGCTTTCTCTGAGGTCTGGTTGCTCCCTTTTTGATGCAGGACAGTTACTGGAGGTGCAGAAAGGCAAACACTGGAGACTGGACTGGGCATCTGGGTTCCTTCCCCTCGTACTCAAAGCCACCAGTACCCAAGGGAGCTTACATAGCTTCCCAGGTTCTCCTGGAGATCCTGTCAGTCCTAACGTCCTCTGCGCTTCTAGCAGCCTTTCCAGACTCCCCTGAAGGACAGTCCTCAGGCACTGTACTGGGTACCCTTTCCTTCCTGACCCCGGTTTGTTGATAGCAGTTGCACATATGCTCCTCACTATCTGGGTTATGTACAATGAGTTGTGAGTAACTATAAAGACTTGATTCTGGAACCTTCCAGCAGGTAGTTTTCAGGGCTTTGCTAATGGAACATCTTATGTGTTCATGAACTCACCAGACTTGACCTTGACCATGACTCATGCTTTTGAGAAAGAAGAGAGGGATGGGTTTTTATGTCTTTCATCACCACACTTCATCTTCTGGATCTCAGGTATGGTTGATGATAGCTTGGAAAGTTGCTATGAAAATTAAACATAATTTATGTAAAATGCTTAGCCCAAACCTGCCTTCACTAAATGACTCTGGAGTAGTGGAATATAACTGCAGTCAGGAGAATTAAGTTTTCACCCTAGCTTGGGACCTTTTGGCTGAACTTGAGTGAATTCAAGTCCAAGGTCTTTGGAGCCTCTGTCATTTGGAATTAGTAGATAGATCAGGAGGGATCAGCTGCTCCCATCTCCACTGTCTGAATGAAACTGTCCTTGTGGGGGCTCTCTCTCTCTCTAGGGCTCAACTTGAAATTGTAAGACTAGATTTTACAGGTGCCCTAGTGTCCAGGGGATCCCACATTTATGAATGGGGAAGCATGTACCCTGGGCTGCTTCTGTCCTGGCTTGGAGAGGAGAGGCCGGAGGGACGGAGGGAGAGTACCTTAAGAGGAGGACAAAATGATCTTGAAGTTGCATCCCTGTTGTTAGCTCAGAAATGATGGGTTATTTGGGGGCTGCTGCTGGTGGTGGTGTTTTGTTCTTCTCAACTTTACTGTAATTCCGAGAGGATTCAAGGCTAAGGCTTGGAATTCCTTCACGAAGGACTGTGTTTTTGCTGTGTCCACAGACAAGGACTCTACCAAACCAGCAGTCAACGCTCTGTCAGCTCACCAGGAAGGGAGGGCTGTGGTGACAGATGGAGGTGTACCCCTGGCCTGGGTCAGAGTCTGCCTAAGCACCCTGCCTGGTATGAGGCTCCTTTTCTCCTGTGTTTCCACAGTCACAGTCACAATGACAAAACTATGAAGATGGCTATTATCTCTCGGGGGATTGGGGTTGGGGGAAAGAGGACAGAGCAATTTGGAAAGGTGCAGGAAGAAGGCAGGCTGGGAAAGAGTGGGGACATTGGCTCTGGGTATCTCTGTGTCCATGTAGAGAAGGTGGGATCCACTGAGTGCAGTCTCTGACCTGTACTTGGTGTGTAAGAAAAAGAAGGAGTGTGATGGTGAGTAAGATGGACAGGCCCCTGGGAGGACGTGTAGAAAACTGACTTTTACTTAATAAGATTCTTACCCACCCACTGAGCTCAGATAGCCTGGTACCTCTTCTGATTCTAGAGTGATTATTCAGTAATTTCAATGTTGATTCTTGGTGAAATTCCAAAACAGAGGATGGAAACTGATGATTTGTGATTTCTTAGAAAAGAAAAATGATTGCTAGAAGTCAGCACGGGTTACTTAGAACGAAGTGTTCCACCCAGTGCCTTTTCCTTCTGATAGCTGTTTGATTGGTAAATCAGTGAGACAGGAACTTCTGCTCAGTGGGGGTTGCGGTGGGGGGTTTGAGCTGGAGACTTAACCTTCTCTTGCTGTTATTCATGTACTTTGAGGATCACAGGATGGTCTTATGGGCTGTCCTGTTTTATGATGAACTTAGCTGGAAGCAAAGGATTCTTCTCTGGGAGACTAATGAGGGAGCTCCATCCTCACACTGGGGTGCCCTATCAATGGCCGTATCTGAGGTCTGCTGCGGGGAAAGAACTGTGCCCTCCCTATGAGGTAGCTTAAAGATGGGGGAGGGGAGCCAGGTCCCCAGGGAAATGTGGCACTTTATGTGGGCCTCAGGGAAAAGCTACATAAGTCTGATTAAAGATTCAATATTTGGGTCCTGAACAGACTTGATATCCCCCTTCTCACATTAGAGAGCCATCCCAACCCTAAGTTGAGCAAGAATCTATGGCCAAGCCAATCAGTGACCCCAGTCTCTGAGTCTCTGCGTTCTCTGGAGTTAGCAGCCGGGTAGCCTTGAGGAGCTGTGTACAATGCTGAGGATTCTTGGGACTGTCTGTGAAGTAGCCCCAGGTGAAGAAGCATGGGGACGCAAAGCCATTGTAATCTGGTTATGGGAGGACTTGCGCCCTCGTTTTCTACGTCCAGGCTGACAAAGCAGAGCTATTTGGGTTGGTCCATTCGTGAGCAGGCAGTGTAAAATCACCTTTGGCAGCCTTGTGAATAAGTGAAAAAAAATAAAGTGTAGTTGGCAGTGTGCTTGGGAGGACGAAGAGCTGCCAAGTAATTTCCCCTAAGGGAGGTTGCTTGTACCTCAAACCTCAATCTCCTCTGTTGAGAAGGGCCCTTCACTTTATAGCACCCTGCCCTGACCCTATTCAATTTCGAGATTTCATCTATGACGTGGATGAAGACACAGAGAGCAGGATTATTAAATTTTTAGATGACAGTTAGAAGGGATAATTGAGGTCCAGAGAGATAGCTAAGGATCTGAAAACATCCTGACAAGCTGAAATGAAGCCTGAAACAAACAAGATGAAATTTAACAGGGACCAATATTAAGCCCTATATTTAGGTAATAAAAATGAATTATGTAGGGAAGCATGACTTGGGAGAATTTCAAATTAAAATCCTATGGCTGGGTCGCCCGATGGGGGCAGCAGAGAAAGCGAACTGCTTTGGGGTGGAGTTCAGGAGGGCTGGTCATCGGGCAGGTGAGGGACAGGGCAGTGGCAGCAGAGGATGCGGCGTCCAAATGGGGCAAGCGACCAGGCAGGCCTGACATGGGCACGCGAGGACTGAGTTGTGGGTCTCAGGCTGCAGGCATGTGGGTGTCCGTATCCGAGTGAGGCTAGGGTCACCATACTTGGGTCACTTTGTCCCAGGCTGTCTGTATTGACTTCTCTTCTTCTTAGTTGGTTCTGCTCTGTCTGTGAGGTGGCTTTCAATGGCCACAAACTTCATGGGGCAGATTGGAAACAGCACATTGACAGAGATGGAAAATAGACTCGGGTAAGGGCGAGGGAGGTCGAAGGTCAGGATGAGGGGGGTCCCTGGAATGATGGAAACAGTTCCTGATTTGAACCATGAATCTTCCTTGGAGATGTCATAGCCTAGAGTTGCATGTACACATTGTACCATGTGGATTTCTGGTTTTGATGCTATAGTATAGTTATGTAAATTGTTACTATTCCAGGAACTTGATCAAAGGGTCTATGAGACTGCTCTGTACTATTTTTACAATTTCCTGTGAATCTATACAGTTTTTAGTGTTTAATTAAAAAAGCTGAGCTCTCCTCTATGATGTGTGGAGGGGTGGGGACAGAGCTCCATTCTCTTTTGGGGAAAACTAGCTTTAGAGTCATGTGGAGTCTAGAGGGTGGTTTGTATGCAGCAGATTCCTGGGATCCTAGGCATTTGAAGACATGTGACAAAGGGTCTAGGGTGCTGGGCCTCTGAGGATTAACTAAGAGGGCTGAATGTATGGGCCCGCATCTTCAATTCCAGCATTCTGGAGACCAAGGCAGAAGGATGTCAAGTTTGAGGCCAGCCTAGATAACAGTGAGTTCCAGATCAGTCTAGACTAGATGGCAAAACCTTGTCTTGAAAAGATGAATAAACAAGGACCCCAGTACCCCTGAACCCCAAAGCAAAAAATGAAAGAGAGAAGGAGACAAGGGTCAGTCCCTAAACACGTCCTTAAGGTTGGCAGGTGGGAGGAGGACCCAGAACACTTCATTATTGGCCTCCTATCTGTGAGTTGGTTGGTGATGGCTGGGGAAGTGCTTTGAGACTGAATTTTGTGAGACATTGATGCAGTCTGGGAAAACCTACTCAGAATTGTCTAAGAGCTGGTAAAGTCAGTGCTAAGGTTTTGGCTTGGGCACTCAGTGTGTCCTGGTCACTTCCTGTGGCAGTGACTGAGGTGACCAGCCATGAGGACATCTCACAAGAAGGCCAGTTTCTGTATCTGTTTCTGGGTGGCTCAAGACAAAGTACAGAGGAACACTGCTGGTTGGGCCTAGAGAAGAGGTGGCTGTGCCTGCCTGCTGTGTTCTGACCCAGCTGGAAGAAGCTGGTCTCTTAGGAAGCTCTTCCTTTTCTCTTCTGGGCCCCTGGAAAGTCCATCTACAGGATTGTTCCCCAAACCGATGCAATTTGACAATGGATTATTTTGGAGAGAACAGAAGTATTAGACTCTTTTGCAAGGCAACTGAGATGGAGCTCCCCTGGAATGTCCTGACTGGAAGCCAGGCAGCTTTTCAAGTTTCTCTCCTTTGGGGAACATCTGGCTGGGGCTGGGTGGCGGCGGAGGGGTGCTGCTGCTTCTCCTGGTCACTTCAGCCTTGGCCCCAGGGAATGAGCCTCACTTATTCCTCGACGTACCACACGTCTCATCTCATTTGGGGGTTTTCACTGTGTCGTGTGTGTGTGTGTGTGTGTGTGTGTGTTTGTGCACACATGTGTGTTCATGAGTATGGAGGTCCAAGGCTGACTCTGGGAGTCTTCCTCAATTGGTGCTCATTGAGGTGGGATCTCTCAAATGACCCGAGCTTGTGGATACGGATAGTCTAGCCAACAAGCTTACTCAGGGGGAATTCCCTGTCTCTCCCTTCCGTACACTGAATAACAGTCCACCAAGCCCACCCGGCATTTATATGGGCTTGCTGCTTGTATGCCTGGCACTTTAACTCCTGAGCTATCTCCCAGCATCCACCTCCAAGTCTCTTTGCCACAGAGTCCCTGAAGATTCAGCTTCCACAGCCGACATCTGGGTTACCAGGCCACTGATCCATGGTATGCCCACAACCAGCCCTGTGGCTGCACTGCTGCCTCTCTCATGCAGAGACTGGGTCTCTAGGTGATAGTGCCTTTGACGTGTCCATTTCCTTCAGCCCCAAGAGGGATCTGCAGTGTTCTCTCTACCCCAAGTCCCACGTATTTTGAATGCTCAGCACACCAAGGAGTTGGTACCAAGTGCTGTCAGCTAATGCCTAGGAAGGATTCTGCCAGGGGAAGGGAGGAGCTTGAAGAGATTACAGATCAATGGCAGGGGGGAGAGTACAGGGATGGGGGTGGCGACAGAGAGAGGGAAGCTGACAACACCCAAGCTAGAGACCTGTTGAGGAGGGAGTGGAGAAGGGTGGTACATTATAGGTCATTTATATACTCAAAGATCAATGAATATTAAGGATGGTGTTTGGGGGCATCTGTGTTCATCAGAGAAGAATGCAGGGTTGGGCGGTGGTAGCACAGATATGTGTGTGGGATTGTCACACATTCTTCTTACTGAGCTGGGCTGGTGAGAAACCATGGCTTTCTTCTTTTGCAGCCCGCTCCAGAACTTGTGTTGGGGGAGGATTAGGCTGGGTAACACGTGTTCCAGTTGTGCTGAGTAACTAGGGCCAGCAGCCACTGGGGGCCTAGGCACCAAACCCTGTCCACTGGTATGAAATGCCGCTGCTGACTGGGGCGCATGACGGTGCATCTGGATGTCCCCAGTTCCACTTGTTCGCCTACTCTTAATGCCTCTGGTCTTCTCAAGGAAGTCATGGCTATATGGCTGTTCCTTGGAGCCATTAACATCTGGACACCTATATTAACATGCAGGCAGCCATCTATGAGTGGTACAGGGCTCACAGGACCTGAGTTGGCCTAGGGAGTCTGTGTGTCACCTGAAATTATCCAGACAGGAATTGTTCCCAGTCTTGTGTGCCGAAAGAAATACACCAGCAATTAGAATCTCCTCTCTTCTACTCTGGCCCTTGAAGGAACTGTCCTGGCTCAGGTCCTCAGGGTTCCCCCATCCTCTGAACCTGGGGGTGCAAAGACCATCTTTACATAGTAATGGGTGAATCTTGGCTCCTCTTGGTCTTCCTTCACTCATCTGCCAGATGGGTGTAATGTCTTCCTTATCCAGTTTGCAGCATCTCCCTGAAGGTGAAATGAGATAGTGAATTTTAAAAATTGTTACCCGGCTTCATTCCACACTGCACTCCACCAGCAGCTTCTAAAAATACCTGTGATAGAAAGAGATAAAAATAAATACTACATGAAATCATCCTGCAATTGTACTCAAATCATGTTTTTTTCTTTTTATTGTCACTCATTGAGGTGTGGAAATGATAATAGGTAGACTCCCAAATCCATTTCCAATTTAACCCTGGTCTTTGGGGCTCTAATTGCAAAGCAGACCTGGCAAGGGAAACTCAGTCCCTTAAGGGTCTAACTATGGGATCCAAGGTCTGGTTTTGCCTTCCTGGGGTTTGGGTAACAGAGTGACGGTCAGTCCTGACTCTTACTCAGCTGCTCTAGGCAGCTTGGTATCAACTATCAACAAGGCCCAATCTCTCTTGACTGTGCCCTCTCTGCGTGGCCCCGGGCTGGGTGCTTAGACATAGAGAATTAAAGTACCCTAGTCTCTCCTCCAGGGAGTGAAAGGAGGTCTGGCAGTGAGCACCACTAACCAGGCTTGGCTTGAGTTGATGAAGTTGGCTCATTCCTTATTTCAGTTCTCAGTCCAGAAGGCGGACATGAAGACTCCACTTCTTTCTCTTCCCCAGTGTGGCTGGAAGGATCTGACAAGAAAAAATTGCTATGCAAACGCATGAAATCATCATGGCTCTTCAGCACTGTTCAAAAGTGATTTCAAAAATAACAGGACCATTAGGATTTGGAAGTAGATATGACTGAGAGACTTTTCCTTAAATACCTTATTAGGGCTTTGCAGTTTCTTTGCAAGGCAGGGAGTCCAGACCACAAAGGCAAGCTCTCCCCATGGAGAACAAGGAATGTCTGTCACTTTGAGAGCATGTGTTGAGTAAGGAATGTGTGTTCAGCACTTAGGCTAGTCTTGTAGGGTCAGAGTCCATTACGGGCTAAATTATGTAGCTCACATTTACATGTAGAAGTTTTAACTCCAAGACCACAGGATTTGACTTTGTATTTGGAGATAAAGTCTTTAAAGATGTGATTAAATGAAAGTGAGGTCACTGGAGGGGGCTCTAATTCAGTGTGACTGATGTCCTTTTCAGTATAAGAAGTCTGGACATGTGACTAGACACTAGGGATATACACACACAGAGAAAGGCCCACGTGAGAGCCGGGCATGCATGCTGATCTTAGCACTCAGGAGGCCGAGGCAGGGAACTCAAGAGTTGGAGGCCAGCCTATGGTACATACCAAGTTTCAGGCCAACCTGAGCTATATCATAAGATCCTGTCCCCAAACAAAAGCAAACCCAAAACCTTAAAGATACGTGAGAAAAAAGAGAAGGAGGCATTTACAAGCTGTGGAGAGAGACATCAAGAGACACTGTCTCTGCCCACACCTGGATCAGAGTTCCACTCTTCAAAACTGTGAGAAAATAAATGCCTGCTGTTTAGACATCACAGTTTGTAGTATTTTGTTAGGGCAGCTTGAGAAGACTTACATAGGCATATATAGAAGTTATGAATTTCCCCTTTGCTTTCTAAGAACTACTTGTGACACAGGAGATTCAAGGACGTACAAGGATGATGTGGTTTCTGCTCTCAGGAAGCTTGAAGTCCACTGGGACAGACGCATTTGAGATGTGGAGCTGGGATCAACACCATAACAAAATAGTATGGTGTCTCAATGTATACACACACATGTGGGATGACTTCACATTAATATTGAGTAGTGTTGACTTCAAGCGTTCGTGGAAGCTTAAGGAAAATAAAAATTAAAGTGGAAGGTGAGAAGGTGCTCAAAAGATCAGAGGTTTGAGACGAGCGTTGCAGGGTATAAATCAAGCGGAGTGGCTTCGTGGAAGGTGCTCACTCCAGGGGACCTGGTTGCACTCCAGGGGACCATCCAAGACAGGCTTCCTCCTAAGGGAGCAGCCAGGCTCCCTCTCCTGCTCTGCAGTCTCTAAGCCTTGGCTGGCCCTTCTGTGGTTATTTGTTGCCATTTTTTTTTAGGCAGATGGGGACTGCTGGCTGTTCATCAATTAACAAGTAATTCATTAGACGCCTAATGAACAAATTATTAACCTGGCAAGCCATGCCTAGCCGCTGACTGGGGAGAGAAATGGCTATTAATAAGGTCTTGGAGTGGCAGTTGTGGTTTAGTGGTTAAGGCACTGGGCAGGGCGACAGGAGATGTGGGCTCTGGTCTCTCAGGCCAAGTCACTTTCCTCTCTAGCCTTATTTGACTGCTCATGCAGTAGGGCTAATAAAACTCAATTAGTGGGAAATTAAGTGTCAGAAATAGTCTATATGAGTACAAGACATGGATTATATAAACTCAAAGTTCTCAAGCCACTCTAAGCTATTTCTGAGCCATCGCCATGACTTCCCCCACCAACCCTACCAATTGGCAAGCACAGTTCTGTATCTCAAATATACTGGATATTAAAAATAAATGCTTTCTGGTGTGAATCAGTCCTCTTCTTCTACTACCGTGGGGCCCAGGGACTGAGCTGAGCTTGGCAGGCTTGGTGGCAAATGCCTTTACCCACTGAGGGCTAACAAGGACTGCCTCCTTGTTTCTTTTTTTTGAGACATAGTCTCTCACTGTCCTGAGGCTTATCGATTAGAGTAGGCTGGCTGGCCAGTGAGCCCCAGGGATCTGCTTGCTTCTGCTTCTCCAGTACTGGGATTTAAAGTGTGTGCTAACATGCCTGAGTTTTTTCTGTTTATTTACTCTATTGTGTGTGTGTGTGTGTGTGTGTGTGTGTGTGACATGGTGTGTGTATGGAGGACAACCTGTGGGAGTCAGTTCTCTCCCTCCACCATGTGGGCTCCAGGGATTGAACTCAGATCTTCAGATTTGGCAGCAAGCCTCTTTACCCACTGAATCATCTTACACACCCCTGATTTTTTTTATATGAGAACCAGAGATCAAATGTAGATTCTTGTGCTTGCCTGGCAAGTACTTTACCAACTTAGCTATCTACCCAGCTCCAGACCAAGTGTGTGTGTGCGTGTGTGTGTGTGTGTGTGTCTGTGTGTGAGTGCATATGTGTTTATTTGTCCCCAGCATATGCCCAATACAGAGGCAAAGCCACCGCCATGCACAACCTGGGACCCTGGGGGAGGGGTTTGTGGGGAATGCAGGCACTCAGAGAAAGCTGAAACTACTGCCCAACATCGGGAGATCCTCCCTCCTCCAATCTTCTCCACCATCAGCCCACCACCAGAGGAATGTGGAACCATGGCTCATGGGTGGGGACCACAGCTCCAGTTCCCAGGAGGGGACCACAGTTCCAGGCTCCTTAGAGGGGCCCACAGCTCCAGCTCATAGGGAACCAACTTGTTTTTAATGTGGGTTCTGGGGATTGCTCTCAGATCTCATGCTTGTAAGAGCAGCTCTCTACTGACTGAACTATGTCTCTAGTCCCTAGCACAATAGATTTCAAAAGATACTTTTGGTTCCAGAAGGTGTTATTCAGGCAACTAGGGGAGAAAAGGTGCCAATGGTGATTCTCCAGCTTGTTTATGAGAAAAGGTCTCCAGGGATCCTCCTGTCTCTGCCTCTTCAGTGCTAAGATTGCAAGCCCATTCCCAGGGTTTTTTTAAACATGTGTTTTAGGAATATGAACTCATGTCTTCATGCTTGGGCAGCAAGCCCTTTACTAATTGAGCCATCTCTCCAGTTTCATAGAGTATGGGGAAATTTATGACGAGGCTGAGAGCTCAGGAATTTCTCAGGAGAAGAGGATTGTTGTTAGTGGTGGCAGGACTGAGGGGCTCACAGGAGGGTACGGACTTAACGCATGACTTCATTTTGTTTTTCCGATTATAAAGACAGCATGTGCTCATTCCCCTAGATCTGCAGAAGGAGGAAACTGGAAAGAGAAGATAAAGATAATCTGTAATCTCATCATCCTCAGATAACTGCTGTTGACATTTTTATGTGTGTCTGGGGAGGCTTTGGACAGGAGAGACAATGGGAGGCTGTTCTAGGTGTGAAGGAGCCATGAGTGAAGGCTTGGGGTTATGGGAAGCTGAGAAAGATGATGGACACTTTGGGAGGACAGATGAGTGGAATGCGCAAGTTGAAGCTGTGGTCCTGGCACAGAATGGAATGGAATTTTGGGATTGCAAATTGTGTGTAATTAGTGGACCTGTTTGATGAGAAACAGCACAGCTTGGTGGTAAAATAAATGTTTTGGAAACAGGGTAGTTCTGCATTGAATTTCTTTTATAAAAATATTTTATTATTTCTTTTATGTGTATGTGGATGGATGTATTGCCTACATGTATGTAAGTGTACCTGTGTCATGAAATGCCCATGGAGGTCAGAAGAGGGTGTCAGATGCCCTGAAACTGGAGTTATGGATGGTTGTTGGCTGCCATGTGGGTGCTGGGAATTGAACCTGGGTCCTCTGCAAGACCAGCCTGTCCTCTTAACCGCTGAGCCATCTCCCTGTCTCCCGCATTGAATTTCTTATTCTAATATATTTGCTAAGTGAAGAATATGAAGAACTTTGTACTTGTTCTTCACTATTTTTACATATTAAATGACTGGCTATTTGTTTCCCTAGGCTATCATGAGGGTTGAATGAGCTAATACAGGTGATATGGGTTTGGCACATAGTAAATGCTCAATTAATGTTAACGAACTCTCCATTCTTTGGAGTAACAGAAATTATTAGAGTCTGTTGTTTGCTCTTTAGGGTTCTCCAGAGTAACTCTGGAGTTAGTAAGAATGCATGTTCAGTCCCAGGTCTGAGCAAGTTTTTGGCCCTGAGAGAGTCAGATTTAGAGGTCCCTGAAGGATACTTTGATCAGCCAAACACATCCTGAAGGACACAGGATACTTTTCTTTGGTCCCTGTGATAGAGACACTTATGCCTGTGAAACCTTCCATCTATGTCCCCAAATCACTGGTTCCAGTGTTGTTAGAACTACATATATAGCAGGTCTTGACTAATGGGTCATCCCATAGCAAACACATATATCACTCCTGGTCAGCTGTTTGACCTCTAGCTTGCTTTTCTTCTGCTTTACTGATCGAAGAGCCTGTGCGTTTTACGTGTCTTTAGCCAGTATTAAGATGAATCAACCTGGATCTCTGAATGACTGTGTGGACAGCCTGGGTCTCTGAGTAACTGTGTTGAACAGAGACCTCTGCCAAGGTATACTGGGCATGTTGCATGAAGACAAAACTTTTATGGTGTTAACCCTCTGAGACTCTGCAATTGTTCATAGTAACAAACCTAACTTAACATAGCATAACTAACCCAATAGATTTTACTTGGCTCAAGATTGACATTTTACATGAATACTTTGCACTGTATAGCTCTCCATGGCTTATTATAGAATAAGTCCACTCCCTTCATCTCTTTCCATCTTCAGAATAATTAATTATATAACCAAAATGCCCCTGGTTACAGAGCTTAACAAGGGTTGTTTCTTTATGAAATGACTTCTCTAAAGCTGTTGTTTCTACATATGCCCATTATACAGCCTATTATTAGCTGTACCCTAATTCAATCATTGTAGCTTACAGACTTGACTGCACTTATTTGTTTGGATATCTGCCTTTCTCATCTGAGCTGGAGCCTCTGCACCTTGTCATATTGAAGACAGAGGCAATATCTTGCAGGTTGTGTGTCTCAGTACCAATTTCAGTGTCTGAAGTAGAGTGAGCATGTAGTACAATCATCCACTGAACACACAGGTAGGAGGGGACAGGGCAGACCAGCCAGGAGAGGTTTTAACTTGAAGGGTGAAGGGACAGACCTGTGCAGGAGGGTGGTTGGCAGTGAGGAATGTACTCAGGACCTCTTCTGCCTTCCCGATGGCTGTGTGGACCTCCTGGAGACTACAGGATGTCTATCTCAGGTCCCTATGAAAATGGCTGGACTGGGTTAGTTGCCGAGCAGATGATATCGTATGTGATTGGATTCCTGTCATACCTGGTGGCCCACTTGAGTGTTTCCAGAATTCATGTCAGCCTACCATGTCTTCCTGCCTTCCACTCCTGCCAGCTGAGGGAAGATCCTGTCCCTCTCTGGGTTCAAGGGGGCTGGGGAGTGGGACACCTGGTATGGATATTGTGACCGTAAGTGAGACCTTGTGAAGAAAAGCCTGCTTCCTTGGGTCTGACTATCTGGATTCCTAGATGAGTCCAATAGGCGTGTTTTCAGCCCACAAACCCCTTCCTTCCCTCCCTTAGGGACATAGGATGCTTCTTATCCTCTGGAAAGTTTTTTAGACACCCTACTGCCCTCTCATATAGATGAGTGTAACACAGGTCAGCTCATGTGCCATTTGAAGGACCTGGGGAATGGCTCCCCAGCCACCTCACAGAGCTGCAGGACCCAGATGTGGAGGGGATTCAGGATTCGTGAAAGTGGCACTTGCAAATGGATTAAGTGAACTTATGAGTCAGCTCCAAGTGCCTGATGCAGCTGCTTGCAGACCTCCATTGAGAGGTCTCAGCTGTGATCAGCCTGTGTAGTGAGGGAAGGGAGTGGCCGGTGATCACCACAGATCAGCTTCTCCATCTCTTTCGAAGCCCTTTCTCCTGATGACTGACTTCTGGGGTGAGAGCCATTAACTTGCATTAAGGCCTGTCTCTCTGTTAACATTTCTTCCAAATGCACATGTGTTGGAGAGAGGAGTAATAAGAAGGTATTGAAGAATTCAATAATTGATTGAGATTGATGGCCAGAAAAAGCACATGATCAATTTGGCAGGTTCTGGAACTCATACCACATTGGCAAGGCAAACTAAATAGATTATCACTTCACTTAGGATCTGTTTACCAGATTTACTTCCACTGCAGCTGGAGGAAAGGAAACTGTGATCAGTGTGGTGGAGAAAGGAAAGGTAGGAAACCCAAGGGATCTCTGGTCACTATGTCCCCTGCACCATATGTACGGAGATGCTGACTCCTGAGAGTTGTCACTCTCAGCTCTTGATCCTGGTTCTGCCTGGTTGCTGTGGTCACTGTGTGCTGGGAAGGGACTCCTTACTGGGAGATGCTTGCTCTCTGCACTTCTCTTTATCTTCCTCATTCACTTCAGGGGCTGACTAGGTAATAAAACTTAGGTTGCTACTACTTTTCCCTTTTTCCTTCTAAAAAATTATTGGGTCATTTGGGCTGGAGGGCAGAGGTTCGAGGATTACACGGCTCACATGTAAGTACAAAATGGTTCGTTGTGTCAATCGGGAATTTTAAAGAGTCCGACTCCCATTAATGTGCTAAATCTTTATAGAATTAGACTTTAAAGTCAGGAGCATAAGCCAATCTACTTTGAATTAAAAGAACTTAAATGGCAAAAAATCCTCTGGTAAGATTTATCAATTTTTTCCTATGGAGAACAGAACAGGAGGAAGCAAAGTATTTACTTTATGAGTCAGTTAGACCTCAAGGAATTCAAGGACAGGAAGGAGGAGGTGGTACCATGCCAGGAACCTTGGGCCCAAGTCCCTATGCTAAAGTTATATTGGGCAAGAGGCATCATTTGCCTATCCATCCCATCTACCTACTCATCTATCCATTAATGTTTCCCTCCCTCCCTCCCTCCCTCCCTCCCTCCCTCCCTCCTTCCATCCATCCTTCCATCCATCCATCCACCCATCCATCCACCCATCCATCCTTCCATCCATCCATCTATCCATCCATCCATCTATCCATCCCTCCCATCTCTGGCAGCCTCTAATGGTATGGTGGTGATGAAGATGTAGGTTCTGTTTGCAGAGAGCTTTGCATTGAATAGGAGTGCAGACAAGACCATGAACCTTTTCAACAGGGTAAGAGGAGTGCTAAGAGGGCCATCCGCAGTGGGACCTGGAGGTCCCCAGTCTCCCCATCTGTGAAAGGGAATCATCCTCCTTACCAGCTCTGTGCACTACAGTAGCTGTCCCATGTAGTTCAGTGGGTATGGGACACTCATTCCTGAAACAGATGGTGAAAGGTGGGCTCCAGAGTTCACTCTAGATGTGGACTGCCTAAAAAAACCCATCACAGTCGCTTGCTGCTGATGGGTCTCATACATTTCTAAGCACTGTCATAGGCAGCATCTCACTTAATTATCCTCCTTTAAGGTTGGCAGGATGAGGAGAGCAATCCCAGAAGACCTACAGTAACATGGTCAGCTGGGAGCAGAGCTGGCTGCAAGTATAACTGCTGGCTTATTTCATGGGCTGCACTGGATGGCAGATGATTAAGGGTTTGGGATGAAGCACAGCGAGGGAAGAGGAAGAGTCTAACAGTATACAAGCCTTCTTTCCCTCCCGTGTTAGTTCATTTTCTCATTGCTGTGACAGAGTACCTGACAGAAACAACTTAATGGAAGAAGGATTCACTGTGGCTCACAGTTTTAGAAACTCTCAGTCCATCTGGCTGTGGTAAGCCTTGTTCACATCTTGGTGGATCACGAAGCTCTGTGCTTGAATGACAGGTGGCTATCACCTTCAAAGTCCATCCTCAGTGACCCAGTCTGCCAGCTAGACCATAATCATAAGGTTTCATAACCTAGATGGGGACCAGGTATTCAAACACATGGACCTTTGGGAAGCATTTCAAATGTAAATTAGTGTTCTCTCTCTGTCTCTCTCTCCCCTCCCTCTGTCTCTCTGTTTGTCTCTCTCTTTCAATTGGGAAATGTGTGGCCTGCAGGCAGTACCAACCTCTTCTCTGGGCTGTAAGACCAAGCTCAAGCTCTAATCTGGGCCTCCTTCCATGATGCCACACAGGTGGCTGGGTATTTGGTATCCCAGGCAGCATGAGCACAAAGGCCTGGGGCCACCCTAGCACAAAGGTGCATTTTCACAGGCCAGCTGGGAAGACTGCAGAATACTGTTTCCTGTGCTGTCAGGAGTAAAGACGATGCAGTCCAGCAAGCCCCTTTCCAGCAACATCCTTATTTTGGAGTAGGGGGACAGCAGTTGTGTATACTCCTGAGATTGTCATCCTGGGGCAACCAGGTGATGGATGTGGTAACTTCCTCATGGTAACTAGGGCAGGGGGACTGGAGTGACAGAAGCAGCCTGTCTGTCTTACTGATGGTGCACACACCCAGCTAGCACTCAGGCAGCTGGCTGCCCACAGTAATAAACAATGTGAGGGATAACCTTCCATGCTTTTGATCACTGTAGATATTTATTATTGTTTCCATGGAAGATTCTTTCTAACTCTGGGAGCCTTGGGCCTGAGGGCAGATGATAGTCCCAGTTCTCCTATTAGTGATTTAAACACTGTCACGCCCCTGTGTTACCTACTGTAGGAAGAACAGTAAGGCAGGAAAACACTAGCGGATAAGGAGAGAAAGTTCTGGATAATGGGAAAAGCATCTCCCAGAACAAGAGTTCAATGTGATGGGGTAGACATGCAGATAAATGTGCTCATTTTACCAAACTTCATTTCTGGTTGAAAGAAGACACTTCTGCTTAGAAAGAAACATCCTAGTCTTTGTTTTGTAGGCAAAGCCTCTGATGAGCTGCCCTTCCAGGCTATGGATCTGGAGCTGGGGCCTTTGAGTGACAGTCCATCTCAGACCTACCTTGCTAGGCTTGGCTAAATAAAGACATGGTCCCAGTGGGGAGCACTGGGACTGAGAGCTCTCCCCAGGGTGCCAGGCAGCAGGAGGTGTTTTAAAGGTTGGCAAAAGCAGTCACTGCCCCTCTCCCTTGATTCTACCTTAGCCTTGAGTAACCTGGCAGATGGCCAGTGCCCAAGAGGGGCTGCAGGGCAGCTGGAGGCTGTCAGGTACAGCACTGGCCTTAGCACAAGGCTGGGTGTGGCAAGCTGTGCCAACCACGGACAGCAGAGCAGTCAGGGGAGCAGGGGAGGCAAGGCAATGAGCTGGGGTTTTAGTTTACCATAGCTGTATGGAATGGTAGTTTCCTATCTTGGCTGTCAGGGGGATGTGTGCTGGGGGCAAGGGGAGACTGGGATACAGCCTTCTCTGGTGGTCTAATGAAAGAGTCCAAAGCACCAGTCTTTCCTGGGCTTGTTTTGAATAACATAAAGATAATGCCCTGACGTGCCTCCTATGCCTTTTCTCTGCCCCTTTCTGCCTCCCCTGCCGACCCCCCAATAGCCGCCTGTAATGGGAGGAAAGCGGGAATGTCATAGCGCCTCAGCAGGCTAGGCTTCCTTTCCATTCCACTTGTGAAACTCAATAGAGAACCATCCCCGGGTGGGGAGGATATGCTTTCTGGTTGATTGGTCCTCTCTCTGACACTTGACTTTGACTCTCTCATAACCTTGACTATGACATGACTTTGACTATGTGATGGACAGCCTTCAACCTGCTTGTCCACTTAGAAGGGAAGCTAGTTTGGCCATGCCTTCCTCCTAGGGATGTAAAGACTCTGAGACATGGAAAGGGAGAGGAGTTTGTACTGTGTGAGGTGCTGATTGTCATGACTGTAGGTTGCAGATGCTGCTTACTGACTTTCCCGCCCTCCTCTAAGGGACTACAGAGACTTCCTCCTCTAATGGGCTACTCTGGAGCTTGGAGGGCTTCCTGGACTGGGTTGGGCCACAGTCTCTGGGACTTGGGGAGAGGATTAGTAGAGCCAGATCCCACCCCCTGCTGGTACCTACTTCTAAAGGGAAGGCAAAGCAGAGTGAACATGACTGAAATCAATTAGAGAAATCAAGGCCTCTGAGTGTAACGTCTCTTTTCTCCTAGCCTGGTCTCACTCACCCTGTGGTGCAGCCTTGTTCATTCTTAGGGAACCAGAAGGTTTAGTTAAATCTCTGCTGGTCTCTATTCCCAGACTTGCTTGCTCCCTTTGGGACTTGAGATAGAGTGACTTAGACCAAAGGTCAGGGGTTCAGTCTGTCATTAGATGGAGATAGGCACCTGGAAGAAGACTGGGTGAGCCCAGGGATGATCCAATCCTGCGGCATAGAGCTGGGCACTGTAATCTGGGCTATATGGATAGGATCTTTTCTGGCTTATAGATATGAACTCCAAGGATGAGGCCAGACAGCTCAAAGTATAAATAAAAAAGCAATTTTGAGCCTTATGATTTTTTTTATACTCTTGCTAGACAGGGTAGGAAGAAAGGGATTATCTCAGATGTCCTTAATGCAGATACAAAAATTTATAGGCCCAAAGATTTCCCATCACTTTGCTTATTTCTGTGGTGCCCAGATTGATGAATGCAGGACTCTGAATCCTAACTGCCCAAGTTTATCCCACTTGGAACAGGACTTTACGCAAGTCAAACCACTAACCTAACTCATGGGGTTATCGTATGAATTAAAGGAACATTAATTTGTATTTTGCCATCAAGTTGACTGCTTATTCACGTCCTGAAAGGTGAGTATTGGTGTCTTCATCCTGGCCTGGTCATTCTCTGAGTGGATGGCAATGTCCCTTCCTCCTGCACCGTGTTCAAGCCGCCACCAATGTCCTGCTAATTCATCTTAGAATGCACTGTCTCTGACAACCATCTCCTCCTGTCCATGCCCACTGCCACCTCCTGTTAGGAGCCCTCATTCCCTTAGGCCACGACTGTCACAACTGCTTTCCAACTGGCTTCTATCTTTCACACACTTGTCAGATCAATATTGCTAAAGTTATGTCACATACCTGCTCAAATGCCTTTAGAGGCTCCTCAAGGCTGTAGACTAAAGCTTGTGGTGTGTGGTACTCCACCACATCCCAATTGGATCTTCTAGATCTCTTCCCACCAGGCCTCTTCTGCTTGTGCCCTTGGTTCCTCTCAAGTGTTGAAAAGTCCTCTGTTGTTCTTCGCCACAGCAGCCTTGCACGTAGTTCCCATACATGGAATGTCCTCTTACTTAGCCAAATCTATTCATGCCTCGAGGTCTAGAGCAAATCCTGCTCCCTGTGAACAAGGGGTTTCCCTAGATAGCCCTGAAATCCAGTGGCAATGGTTCTTCCCTGCTCTCACTGGGGCCCAGTGTGCCCCTGAGTAGTTCCCTCTCTTTACAAAGGCATGGTTAACTCCATCTCCAAATGCTTCCCTGGCAGAGACACCCAAGCCCCATTCCCATAGCCTTTAGCATAGTTCTGTGGACAGAGGGCCTTCAATAGGTTTGTTCTGGTTGGCTGATGGTGAATGCCCTGGCTCAGGATGCTGGTGGAGGGCATTTCTATTTTGCCAGCTCTGTGGTTCTGGGGTGTTTTAGCAAGATGGTCGGGGGGCTGTCACCGTTTCATTCCTGATTGATTTCCATCTCTAGATCAAGGGAACCTTCAGATTACTTCCACCAAGGGAAAGCCAGGGGGCAGGAGGGAGATGAGAGTCTGATCTACACGTGGATGGTTACTCTGTGCCTCCTTACTGCTCTTTCTCTCTAAAGAATCTTCTCCATAAGACAAGAAAGGAGAGAAAGGTATTAAGGGTCAGGTCACTGGCATGGTGGCACACTCCTTTAATTCTAATGCTGGTGAAGCAGAGGCAGGTGGGGTTTTTGTGAGACTGAGGCCAGTCTGGTCTACAGGTCTACATAGTGAGTGCTAGGTCAGCTGAGGCTGAAGGGAGACCTTGTCTCAAAAGGCAAAAAACAGAACGAAACAAGGGTCAGATGTCTTTCCCTCCTCCTGCACGTTCTGATGGCTGGGTCTGTGCTGGGAGAGGCTGGGCCCTGTGTGAGCTCAGGTGTGACTAAGTGGGGCCCATGAAGACTGAGCAAAGGATACAGGTATCTCAAGGCGCAGGAAAGCCTGTTATTCCCCTGTCTGGTTTCCCAAAGGACATATTCCTTTCCCCCATGACTTTCTCTTGCAAAGTCTGTTCCCATTTCTAGAAAGCGATCTCTGGTTTCTCTCGAACCCTCGCTGCTTTTCAGCCTCTACTCGTTTTATTTAGATCATAGCTTCATTCTCATTCAGGAGGGAAGAGATGAGTCAGGCATTCTACTAGTTGCTTCACGTATCGTATCCCATTTACGTTTAACAAAATTGTTTTTTTTAAATCTCCATTTTACATATGAGATAAGTGAGGTTCAGAGAGATCAGAGAGATTAAACTGCCCCTGCCTAGTACATGCTCCTTGGCAGATCCTGGTGCATGGACTAGGTCCTCTCTAATAGCAGCTCAGGTTGGAGGTTAGGGAAGGGTGGTAGATCTTTGTGTAGAGAGGAGGGAAGAGGGTTCAAGGTTAGTATGCTCTACAGCTCCAACAAGCTGAGTGGTGGTTGTGAGTACTGTCCACTGTCCTTGTGAGGACTGGGTGGGCCTGAGTCCCTGAAAATTCTTGGACACTTACGTCCTACTATCTGAATCCCCTGACCCTGTTCCCATGGGAACTCACTGGAGGCCATTGGCTGGCTGTCTAGTACTGCTTTCTCAGCACCCTTAACTGTGTGTGGGGCAAAGCACCTGATTCAGATCGTTTTCCTCCTTATACTCAGCTGGGGCTAAAAGGTGAAAGGTATACATTTGGTCTGGGTAAGGGAGAGATGTGTTCAACAGGCATTTTGGAGCGTCAAAGGTATCCTTGAAGGAGAAGAGCACTTCATGGGATACAAATGAGTCGAAGTGGGCAGTATTTGGGGTATTAGAAGGTCCTGGAAGTAGGTGAGGTCCTGGAAGTAGGTGAGTATTTATCTATCGGCAAGGCTCTAGTCTCTGACCTCTGGTTTAAGATTCTCCACAGGTCTAATGCATGCTGTTACTCATCTTTTAACCTACAATCTTCCTGAAGCCTGTTCCTTAAGCCCTCCAGTTTTGGGAGAGAACCTAGGAAAACTTGTGAGGCGTGAAGTCCTTTCTGAGAACGGAAGAGGCCAGGAGGAGGGTCAGAAGGGCCAGGCCCCAGCGGTTTAGTCGCCAGTTGCCAAAAAGCCTCCCCCTGCCTCCCTCCGCTGGACCTTCCATTCCCAGTTATTACGGCAGTGTTTCTAGCCCGTGCCAGTCACTGGCCCATGGAGAGGACTCGGAGGTCTAGGGTGATTGTCCCTTGACAGACCAGGTGAAAAGAAGGTATAAGGAAGCGCACATTTTGCAATTCTAAGGCTCAGAGGAGCCGGGTTCCCGCCTAAATCTACAAGATGGAAGTCGCTCTCTTTAGCTTTTCTCCTAGCTAAAAGGCTGCTGGTTTTGTGAGTGACCCCCTCCCTTCGCGCTAAGTGGATTTCTCTCATTTCCTCTCCTCCCTGGTCTTGCTGTTTAACGATGCATTTTAAAAGGCACTCCCAAACACAGCTTGGATGCTGCCGAGATTCTTTTTGGGCAGCGAAAGTTTACGAGGCCCTGTGCATTCCTGGTGCTAGCACCCTGCGTGCTAGGCTTGCAAGGCATTTGTGTGCGAAAGCCTAGGGATTTAGGGCAGCCCAGCGTGTGTCAGAAAGGAGCGTGAAACTAGGGTGCCCGATGTGCGTGGGTGTGTGCGCTCGTGAGCGCCGCAGAGTCTGCCGCCCCTCCACCTCGAGCCGGAACGTGTCACCGACCTCACTTCTTCAACCTTTCCCCAGCCAGACGCTTCCTTTTCGGTGCTTCTGGGCGTTTATGGTAAATCCGTGACTAAAACACGCCGTGAGCCCGGCCCACAGACAGATGGATCGATCGCCCCCTTTCCAAGCTGGGGGAAGGGCCCGCAGCCTTGGGAGCCGGAGCTGCCCGCGGTGGGGGACTAGCTCTGGGAGCCCGGGACCGCGCGGGCGGGGCGAGATGGGGGAGCAGAGGCCACCCTCGGGTGGGTTTTAGGGCGCTCCGCCCGTGCACCCCGACACGAGCCTTCCCACACGGTTCCTCGGAGGAGGCCGTGGGGAGGGGACGCTCCGGATCCGGGATGGAGAGACGCAGTGGGACAGGGACGCCTGGGAGGGCTGCGAGGCTGGGCTTGGAGGACCGAGGAGGTTCGGGTGTGCGGGGAAAGTTCTCGAGCTCCGCGAGCACAGCACACGTGCATGGGTGCGCGGGGCTAGACTGGGGCAGACCGGCCGCTCCGGAGCTCCGAGGGCTGGCGCTGCGGGCGTCCCGGGGTTCCTTGCGCCGCCCGGGCGAAGCTCAGAGCGGTTCCCCGAGAGGGGCACATCAGCCCGCAGAGGGTGGAGTCCCCTCCCAGACCCGCACCGCCAGGCCCAGGCCTTTCTGCTGCCCTGCCCCCACGCCTGCGGGATGGCTCGGGTACCCGGGTCTCCCGGTCTCCGCGCCCCGAGACCGCACGGTCCCGGGGCGGGGGCCGGGCACTCGGAGGACGCAGCGCCGCCACGGAGCGGACTTGGCGCTGCGGGAGGCGGAGGAGGGAGCTTGGCTTCGTAGGCTTTGGGGGTTTGGGCTTGAGCAGCAGCGCTGAGATCCGGTCCGTTTCCAGCCTAGGCGGCAGGTCGGTCCGAGGACGCGCAGGCTGCCGAGCCCAGGGAGCCCCGGCCCGGCTCACCTCTGGGCCCGGTTCCCTGGCGCCACGGCCCGGAGTGTCGCTGCTCCGCGGCCGAGCGCAGCCCGCCGCCCGGGAGCGCAGCGCCGAGCCCCGGGCGGAGGAGAGGGGCGCGGGTGCGCGAAGGAGCGGCGGCGGCGAGGGAGCCACGGAGGGGAGGGGGCGGGCGGAGGGAGGAGCGGGGAGAGAGAGACGGGAGGGAGACGGAGAGAGAGAGGCGAGCGCGAGGGAGAGTGGGAGAGATCAGGAGCAAAGAGCGAGGGAGAGCGGGAGAGGGAGGGAGGACGGGAGAAAGCCACCAGCCGGCAGAGACGCCTGGGCACTGGAATTCCATTAGAAAAAAGTGAGCCGAGCTAGGTTTAGCCGGAGATTTCTTTCTTTTCTTTCTTTCTTTCTTTCTTTTTTTTTTTTTTTGAGTCTTTTCCTCGCCTCGGTGCCAAAGAAGCGACTCCCATCTCCGCTCCTCGAAGCTCCGGCAGGATTGCTCCTTGGCGCTCACCCCGTCGGTGGATTTCTTTCCTATTTGCGCTGACTCTGACCCCCTCCCCCAGCGCTCCCTTCCAGCCCTTCACCCTCGGATCCACTCGCCCCTACTCCCCAGTCCCCTCCTGGGAAGCACAGAGGAACTGGACCCGCGGGGACTCGCGCCTTCCGGGAGGAGCGGAGGGCAGGGCTGACCTCAGGACCAGGCTGCTGGCTTATAAGGCGGCCAGACACATAGCTACGTGTGTTTGATTTCAGTGGCAAGGGGGACGTCGAGAGGCAGCCCACCGCCCGCCTACCACCCCACCCCCTCCAGCCAGCGGCGAGAATCGCAGGACTCGGGACCTTCATCCAGAGGATCAGTGGATTCTCCGCATTGGATTTGGGGATCATTATCTCTGCTTGACTATTATTATTATTATTGTTATTATTATTATTATCGCTGTTATTTTATTTTATTTTTTACTCAAGGGAGAAAGACCAAAAAAAAAAAACCTGTGGGATTTATTTAACATGATCTTGGCAAACGCCTTCTGCCTCTTCTTCTTTTTAGGTGAGTACTTGCGGGCAGCGAGCCTAGGGGCCACGCGAGGCCGCACGTTCGGGCTCCAGCCAGAAGCTGGACACTCTCGGGGGGTGAGCAGAGCAGGGCGCGGGCGGAGGCGCCGGGAAAGCGCAAGGATTCCGGGCCTGAGCTCCAGCGAAGCGGGCGGGCGGCATGGAAGCGGGAGGAGGGAGCCGTGCTGTGGCTGACTGGTTGCGAGGGGATCGGAAAGGAGACTTACAACATTGAAACCACACACACACACACACACACCCCACACGCACACACGCACACCCCACACGCACACGCTCACTCGCACGCCGTGATAGCACTCATTTTCCTCAAAATAATGGGTTCAAATTGCAGAGACTTGCAAAAAAATAAATGCAACTCTTGATGTGGAAGAAAAGCGAGCAGAGAGGCGGGCGTCGGGGAGCTGTCGAGCCTGTCCCTTCACCGTAGGCTCTCTCGGAGTAGGTCGCCTTAAATCCAGGGTTTCCGCAGGAGCTCTTGGTATGGACGTTTTGGGGGGCCCTTGCGGTCGCCTCGTACCTGTCAATCACCCTCAGGAAATCACCCAGTTTCCCCACTCCCGGGAACACTTTGCAAGTTTCTTCCTGTCCTTTGCCTCCTCTCCACCTAGACTCAAGGCAGACGGGTGGGTGGGAGCGCAAGCTTGTGAACTGATGATGTTCAAGACCTTGAGTTATGTCTGTGGGGCCTGGGGCTAGTGGCTGCGGGAAGAAGGAGCAAGGAGGCCAAAGTTTGCTGAAGAAGGTGGACTTGGGGGTGTGGGTGAGGGCGGAACATGGATCTGAACAAAGACCACTGCTCATTCTGTACCCCTCCGGCTCTGTGGCCAAGGAGTGGCTGCCCTGTGCTCCAGCAGGCCAGCTACCCCCACCCCCACCCGGTATGCTACGTAAAATCTCAGTTGCTTCGGAAACAGAGGTCTAGAGATAGTGATTTCCTTGAACAGGTGAGGAAAAGACGTTTGCAAGGCTGTGTGTGGACCAGGAGTCCCAGCAAAGCTGCTGCAGGGGAGTTGGTGTTCTGTGAAGAGCTGGGAAACTCTCTCTCTCTCTCTCTCTCTCTCTCTCTCTCTCTCTGTGTGTGTGTGTGTGTGTGTGTATGTGTGTGTGTGTGTGTGCCAGGAGAACACATCTGCTTCAGGGCAGGTGCTGTTCTAGTCAGCATGGCTTGCTGGGTGTTAGGAATGAGCCAGGCTGCCAGATAGGGTCAGGAGATCACCCTTGGCTTCCAGCAGAAACGACGCTGGGATGGCCCAGATGGAGAGGTAGACTTTGCTTACAGAAGATGTGCATAGTCTAAGAAGTGTCCTCTAGACGGGGCCAGGGAATGTGTAGCCAGTGAGAGCCAGTGTTGGTTGGATCCTGGTTCCTTTGCCAGCCTACTGTCTTTCTACCTCCCAGGTATGCATCACCCTGGGGCATGGCCCTGCCCTGGGGCGTGGCCTTCACCATGCAGGCTCCCTAAGCCTGTGGAAGTATACCAGTCGGGCAAGAGGGACTGAACAGGGGGTTGGGAGGTGCTGTGGGCCCAATTCCATCCTGTAGCTGTTTTCAGAAACCTTGGGGGATGTGGACTCTCATTCTGAATGGGCTGTCACAAAATCTGACCTTTTCTTTCATTGCTGGTCTGGAAACACAGCTTTCTGGGGCTTAGAATCATCAGAGCTAACAAGAAAAGAAAATTATATTTCAGGCAGAAGCAGCCAGATTGCCTACTGCTGTTGAGTTGTACCCTGCCCTCTGTAAGTCTGCATGCTTCCTGGTGTAGGGGTGCCTTCTGAGGGCAGGGGTTGGAGGCAGTAACCCCACTCCAGAACCAGACTCCAAGTTGCAGATGGGCTGTTCCTAGCGGAGGAGGGTAAGGAGGAGTCAGTTCTCCTTCCCAGAAGTGACACTGATGTGTGTGTGTGTGTGTGTGTGTGTGTGTGTGTTGGGTATGAGCAGAAAGCAACAATGTCCACTGTTTTCTGCTATCCAGAGCTGAGATGGGAAAGGGAAGAACCCTTTGGGTCACAACTCTTCAGTTCCTTATCCCTTAAGTCCCTATGCAAAGCTGGGCGAAGGCTTAACTGAATGATGGACCACAGGGTTCTAAAAGTCTCTCAGAAAGATAGGCTGAAGTGGCAAGAAGGACACTTAAACCCCAGGGTCTTTTTCCTGGCTAGAAGCCTATGGTGGGGAATTGGTTGGAAAATATACTCAGGGTAGAGGTTTCTCAGGAGCTTGAGTTAGGCAGTTTTGGCTAGGGCCATGGTAAAGAGTACTCACAGGAACAAGGGCCTTTAAATGGCCTTTCCAAAGGTTCTGAGTGAGGTTTGGTGTCAGGACTATGAGGAGTAGAGAGGCCTTTTTATCCCAGCCATCCTGACCTCCAGTGTTGGCATACAGGAAGAGAATACAATAAGGAGGGTGAGGGGGTGGGGCTGGCAGAGGATCCCCAGTGGCATTCTAGCACTGAGCCTGGCTTTTTTAGGGGACACTGGATGCAAAGGCAGTCAGAGCTCTGTGTTACCTCTTGGTTGTCCACCTTTGCATCTCTAGCAGCTGCATCCTCTTGATGGAGCCAAGTGTTCTCCCTTCAGTCTTCGAAGACAGTCTTCTGTCTTTTCCTCTCCTTTGATTCTTGGCTACAGGCTCTGGGTTGCTCTGATTCCCTTCTCTGGATGGGCTTGGTTTCTTCTGGGGGCTTGGAAGCTGAATCCCAGAGTTAGGGACAGTTGATGAAATGACATTTTAGTCCTCTGCAACGCAGATCCTTGCCCCACCATGGGTGCCAGTTAGAAGGATGGAGAAGTCCTTGATTCTGACATAGGAGTTAATGTAGGATTGTGTAGGTCACCCCAGGGGATTCTGGGCTCCAGCTGGGCAGGGTGAGTTACCTTATTGCTTCAGTCTCTGGGGCTTCTATGCTGACTGTAAACCTGTGTGAATTCTGAGCCTGCAGAAGGCCCAGATGCCAGGATGTCCCATTCTGAGACCCCTTGGACAGTTCAGCGTTCAGTTCAGCCAGGTGGATGATGAACCTCCTATTGGAACTTTGGGACAGAGTCAGTGGAAAGCTGAAGGCTGACTGGGAGGGGCCAGTAGGTGCAAGTTGTGGGTGTGGCTCAGCTGTTCTTGGGTGGCCCAGAGGCATAGAAGTTCTGTACAAGAATATAGAAATCTGCTGAAGCCTGGAAAGAAAGATGTCATTTCAGCTTTTGTGGAGGATAGCTCTCTAGCCAGAGTCTGGGCAGAGCCTGCTGCCAACCCCTCCCACTCTGGCTGGTTCCTACCCCTGGTTTTGTCTCAGTGTGCCATATCCTTCAACTCTTCTGTGGTCTGCGAAAGAGGAAGTGTCTGCTCTAGCTCTTTTTTTTCCTGTTTTCAGGTGGGGTAGGGTACCTGCCTGAGGACCTCTGGGAGTGAGTCCCTTTCCCTGGGGCTTTGGGGAGTGACAGGCTTGCTGTGTGTGACTTTACCTGTAGGTGTCGCTGTCCCCCTGCAGTAGCTCCCTGTGAGCAGGGTCTCCTAGGGAGAAGGCCTGAGAGTACAACAAGCTCTGGGTAAGGATTAGGGGGATGCTTTGGGATTCTGAGGAAGGGACTGATGGTCTAGGATTTTATTGTGTTTTGGAGTGGGGAGAGTGGAAGAAGTCTTCTAAATTATTCCTTAGGTCTTGGAAAAGCAGTCTTGGCTCTGGCCTTGTTATTTGGCTTTTCTGGGGCCAGGGTCTGGAGTAAGGGGCTTAGGAAGGACAGAAAGACAGGAAGATATTGTCTGTGTCAGGAAACCATTTTTGGAGCTTAGCTTTGAAGGGGGCAGGACACCTTCTCTCTCTGCCCTTCGTTTTCTGTCCTCTTGCTCTCCCTGCTGAGGACACTGGGTGCAGCAGATAAGAAGGGTGGGATGCTGGGGTACTTGTTCAGTTTTCAAGAAGCTATACTCGGTCTGTAAGGCAGGGCCTGAAGGAGGGGAAGTTCTTTTCTTTCAGTAAGGGATTTATTATTTTTCTTTGGAAGGAAGGGAAAAAAATAGAGGAGGAAGAGGGTTTCAGGGTAGTATATGGAGACAAGGAGTGGAAAGAGGTGGTGGTGGGGGCAGGAGAGCTCAAAGAGAAAAAGTGATGAGGCCTTTAGTGAGCAGAGCCCTTGGGAGACAGGAGGCAGGAGAAGCTGAGAGATGGAGGTGGGAGAGGCAAGTCCTGAGGGGGAGGAGAGCCAGGGAGAGTGGAACTGCCCACATGCCTTGCCTAATGCATTTTGTTCTGGAGGGGGCTAGGATGGAGCTTGACTAGGCAGGCACTTTGCCAGACAGGTGTGAAGTTGGCTGGTGTGCAGGGGCCAGACCTGAAAGGGGTTTCTGCTCCCTCCGGGGCCTCCTGGACCACAGAGTTAGGCTTATCTCTGGTTGTCTTCTTAGAAAGTCCAGCGATTCAGAATGAGGAGACTAGGTCCAGGAGGCAGCTTTTCTGCCTGTGTATGACTTTGTATGACTTTGAGTTGTCAACTCCCTTTCTTTGGACCTCAGTTTCCCTGAATGTAATGTTGGGGCTTGATTCTAGGGTCTGTATAAGGCCTAGAAAAATTCTGAAGGATTTATGGTGCCTACCATGAAGTAGAAGTTTGTAGGGGATCATCGCAGAGTTGGAATGAGACCCTCCACGCAGGTCCTTCTATCCCTCCTCTAGCTGGTGGCATTCTCCCTGGACTACTTGCATCTTTGTCTGCCTACAGTATTTAAAGGGAGTCTTCCTGGATTTATTGTGCTGTGCTCCACTGTCAGCGTGGCGCTGAGGACACGAATGTAAACCATGGCTTTAGGGGAGCATGACTGACTGTTGGATTGGAGTTGGCCTTGATCTTGTACTTTGGTATAAAGTGGGTGAGACGTTTCCAGGAAGGCCCAAGCCTCAGGCCTGCATTGGGGTCGGAGACTGTAGTGGCCCTCATTCATGCTTGTCTTCCCTCCCCACCACCCAGACGAGACCCTCCGCTCTTTGGCCAGCCCTTCCTCCCTGCAGGGCCCCGAGCTCCACGGCTGGCGCCCTCCAGTGGACTGTGTCCGGGCCAATGAGCTGTGTGCGGCTGAATCCAACTGCAGCTCCAGGTACCGCACGCTTCGGCAGTGCCTGGCAGGTCGGGACCGCAACACCATGCTGGCCAACAAGGAGTGCCAGGCAGCCCTGGAAGTCCTGCAGGAAAGCCCGCTGTATGACTGCCGCTGCAAGCGGGGCATGAAGAAGGAGCTACAGTGTTTGCAGATCTACTGGAGCATTCACCTGGGGCTGACAGAGGGTAAGCCTGGGTGGGCCCCAAGGAAGGGTGGTGATGGGTGAGGGGATGGGTTGAGCCAGGGGCTCAAGACAGGGGACTTGATAAAGGGTTGACTTCTTCTGCTGTCTGTTCTATCCACCAAGTAAAGCTAGAATCCAGAGAAACAACTATTCCCTGCAGAAAGCTGGAGTGAGCTGGATGATGGAGTCAAGCACGGGCAGTGTGAGCTGGTCCCTGAGAGAGGCAGGAGGCACCAGGCAGGTGGAGAAGTTAGAGAAGAGGGCAAGGCGCGGTAGCCATGCAGAACTCGGTGGTCCAGAGATGGCCAGCCTCAGCCATTCTGCTGCCCTATCCCCTGGGGCCGAGCCCAGAGCCTTGCTCCTTCCTTGTGGTCTCTGGGACCCATGAATGACCTAGGCACTTCATTCTGAGCTTAGGAGCTCAGGGGTCTGGCATGAGCAACAGGTCTTATGCTTTTTGGCAAAATTTCTCAAGCCTGCTCAAGGCAGAACCCAAGAATCCTTCCCCAGTGACACCCCTTTACTTCCTCAGCCCTTCTCAGACCAAACGGGTTTGGGGGATTTGCATATATCTTAGGACCATTGACTACCTTGGTGGATTACTCATTTATTAACTTGACAAGTATATAGTTTAAAAATATTTTATTATTATTTTATGTGTGTGTATATGTGTGTATGTATGTGTGTATGTAAGTGCACCTGTGTTGTGCAATGTCTGTGGAGGTCAGAAGAGGGTGTTGGATCCTTTGGAACTGGAGTTACAGATGGTTGTTAGGAACTAACAGTTGCTGGGAACTGAACTCAGGTCCTCTGCAAGAGCACCCAGTGCTCTTAACTATTGAGCCATCTCTCCAGGCCCTTGACAAATATTTACTGAGAGTGTGTTGCTGCTAGATATTGTTGGATAGTCTTTGCCTCTACAGAGCTCATAGACTGGTGTTGCATGAATTCTCTCATGGTGAGGCCCGGCATTCAGTCTCACCCCACTCCCAGGTTTGAACTGACAGAAAGGATAGAGAATGTTCTTTAGAGAGATTAGTTTATTCCATGTTACTTACAAGGAGTTCATCCCCAGATAGAGATTTCCTATGGCGGAGCCTGCATTTTGATCACCGGTCCCTCCTGGAACTCTGGAAAGTGTGCCCAAGATGAAAACCTGGCACTGTGCCCTCCTCTCTCCTTCCCAGCCTTCCCTGCATTTCCATTAAACTTCTTCCCTTAAGTCATTGGGTAGTTGGTTGTCAATCACACTTGAAGTCCATCCATCATAGTAGACAGAGAGAAAACTGCTTTCCTATGCAACAACTGTGGTGGGGCACAGTTAGCAAGGGCGCATCTGCCATTTGGTGGCAAAGTGCTCTGATGAGAAGACCCAGAACACAGTAGAAAGCCTTGAATGGGCATCTGAGCCCTTGTTAAAAAAATCTAGAGAGCCTTCCTGGATGACACAGTCTCTGGTCTGAGATGGAAGAGGGGGTCGTCTATCCCAGGTGAAGGGTATAGTAAGAGAGGGTAGGTGGAAGGAGAAACATGTCAAGGTCAGGACTGAATTGAATGTGCTTGCAGAACTGTGAGTGACTAGACAAGGTAGAGTGGAATGGAAGGGTCGGGGTGGGGAAGGTAGAGGGCAGGAGGAAGAAGACATGGTGGGCAACAGGCAGCCTGTTTTAATGGAGATTTTAAGGGAGCTGATCTGACTTAAGAAGAATATTCATGTAGTTTCAGAGAAGAAAGCCATTTGCACAAATTGTGATCCAGGCCAGGAATAATTGTGGGAAGAACAGGACAGGCAAGAAAGGGGAAGATGGATCGGAATGCTTCTTACAAGGTGGAATCAACAGACTGTGGCAGCTGCTGCCTATGAGATGGGGAAGGGAGAGAGTGGTCAAAGAAGACCCCAGCTTCTTTCTTGGGTACTTGGGTATTTGACTAGGCAGAGATGGCGACAAGGGCTTTGAGTAGAAGGCAGAGACATGGTGAGTTTCTCTGGGAGCCCTGTCTCTAGTTGGTCAAGACCTGTAAACATGCAGGCATGGAATTCAGGGGAGGACCTGGATCTAGAGAGACTTTGGAGTGGACATCAGTTTGGATGGAAGCTGGAGCTAAGCCAGTGGGTGCAATCACTGCAAGAAGACAGCAGAAGAGCGCTTGGACCACTGGCAGTGAAGGATGGGTGGGGGAAGGGAATGTGCAGTTGAGTGAGAAGACTCTGGAGAAGTGGGAGAGGACTCTCAACAGCTCGCACACTTCAGGTCAAACAGGATAAAGTCTGAAATACCCCTGATGCCACTCAGGGAAGCCTCTTGGGTGGCTGCTGGGGCAGGACTCTGGTTAGGGAGTAGATGGAAGGCAGAGGGTTGGACATAATGAATATGGATACATTTTTGCAGAATTTTGTTGTGAGGGGGAAGAAGGAGGATGGCATATTTTCTTTTTAAATATGCAGGAAGGTGGGATATCTAAATTCCAAAGGAGAATGCAAATGATGGAGGTGCAGGAGAAAAGGACTGGAAGGTTCTCTACACACCACTTCCTCTGAAGAGGGCAGGGATTAGTGCGGGGTAGAGGTGGAGGCATTAGAGAAGAACTCCTTGCAGAGGACCAGGAGAAAGGATGAAGGGGAGAAGGATTCCAGCTGCAGGTGTGAATTCCAAAGAGAAGAATCCCCAGAAGTCACCAAGATGCCACAAATATGCTCTGAACATAAGACTAGGAACTGCATATAATTGGTAGTTATATTACTACCATTAACAACATTGTAGCCCATCCTTCATCAGGCAGCCTCTTCTCCCTAGCAACTTTATTCCTAGAGCTAGAAACAGCAAGGTGCGTTTTATCTTACATGACATGTGGATCTGGTTCCCCAATAGTCTGTCTCTAGTGCACAAGTCATGAGCCTCCTACCTCTGGAATGGGGCAGTTGTGTTCTTTCTTTTCATATTTAGAGCTTTTGATAGCAGCCTAGAGGACAGTGGGCAGCTGGTAGAGGTGGGCTTGCCAGGGCTGCACAATGGACAGGAAAAGGGACAGGAGAACAACTAGAAGCTCTAGGGGCTGCTCGGAACTCTTATCGGGAGCAACCCTGTCATACTCCATTGGCATGGCCATGCCAGCAAGTGGGAGGCTGTGATCATGAGGCATTGTCTCTCTAGTGGCACTGAACATGATGCTGTATACATTTAATTGTCACCATCATGGGATCTTCAGGGTCCCTTGGACTTGGGGTACCTCACTGCACTTAGCTGTCTCTGGGTTACACCTTGAGATGGTTTTTGAGATCTTGGAAGATGGTTTTTGAGTTTATATACTCAGTGACCACCTGTTAAGCACCTATTGTATGCTTCAGAGAGTGCTGGCATGGCAGAAATTGCAGCCCCATGCCTGCCATGGGTTCCTTCCAGAAACTTATCCCAGCTTGTCCCTTTCTGTAGAAACCTGCCTTTCTCCTCAGGAGGCTCCATCTTCAACAAGGTCTAAGGATCAGAGATTTTTTTATCCATGGTCAATCAAGAGAAGCCAGGAAGCCTTGAGTAATATGATGTCCTTGTGGGTGATATGGTCTATCCGAGAGAGTTATAATTATTCATGTTAG
This sequence comes from Eospalax fontanierii, assembly GCA_035773235.1. NCBI lineage: Eukaryota > Metazoa > Chordata > Mammalia > Rodentia > Spalacidae > Eospalax > Eospalax fontanierii. Next base: position 50,120,844 of record CM069542.1, on the reverse strand, counting down.
AGAGTTGAGCTGTTTTCCTGGGGAGGCTGTAGATGCTCTCTTCCTATACCTTAATACTGCTTAATAATTGGACTGGGCCTGGAGCCGAGGGGAAGGCAAGACCGTGCAAGAGGAGAAATGAGGGAAGGACTGGACTTGGTTTCTCCCTGACTGTTGGATGGGACTTATCTAAGCTTTTGATCCCTCTACCTGATTCCAAGATCCTCCCCTCATAGAAGAAACTGCATTGACAGTGGAGGAAGGGAGCCAACTGAAGAGGCAGCCACTAAGATTAGGGAGTCAGAACTGTTAAGTATGTTTCTAGGGGAAGCCGAGACAAGAGGGAGAATGGCTGCCCAGGGCACACAGCGAGCTGGTGACTGAATCCAGGATCCTCACAACATACCCAGTTTTCTCTCTATTGTGCTGGGGGTGATCCCGTGGCCGAGGGGCTCTTTCCTCCTGTGTTATCACTCCTGGTATGCTACAGTAGGACTGTCACCACTGGCTGCATCAGAGGTGGCTCTGAAATTCAGAGCCCCCGATCCTTACATCGTGAAGAACAAAGGCCTGGCTCATGTGCTGGTTCCAAGGATCGACATCCTGGATCTGGCTTCGGTGGCTCAGGCCTGGCATATCCTGCTATATAGAACTGTATGAGCAAGCTAAAGAGAGCGGACTTAGAAAGGATGGCCTCCAGGTACCCTATTAGCCAGTGGCATGGGCTATCCCTGACTCAGGCATGTGGCCATGCATCCTGCAGTCGAGGAAGAAGAGCCCAGTCCAGGGGGAACAGTCCAGAGGCAGCAGAGATGTGACTGCAGGGCCTGTTGAAGAGCCACATGGTTTTAGTGACACTCTGACACTTTGGAGGGAGCGTCATAAAGTTAGAGTTATACTCCAGGTCCCCTTGCCTGGGTTTAAAGCCTGGGTCTTCTGCTTACCAGCCACGGACATTATCACTTTGAGCAAGTTACTTGATATCTCTGTTCCCCCTGCTCCTTGTCAGCACAGTAGGGGGATGGCAGTGCCTAGTTCACGGAGTGGCTGGGAAGAGAACCAGTTAGTGTGTTTAAAGTATTTTGGGGCTCTGGGTATATAGAAAATGCAGTACAACCTTATTTTTATCTTAATAGCAATTCCTAGGTAACGAGTCCATTGTTTGACCTTAATACATAGCAGTGCCTGGGGGCTCCACCCTAGGAACCTCCTGGGAGAGGGTAAGTTAAGCCCCAGTGGGTGGAGTGGAGAGCACTTAGATCATGAGAGTTGTGGATGAAGTTGCCAGCAGGTCCTAGTACACACTGTATGTGCTGGGCACTGCTTGGCATACAGGGTTTCCGATGAGGTAAAGTATAGGATAGAGGCCTCACCCGGATGGAGTGTACATCTTCCTTGTGCTTTGGAAGTCTTTGCTCTTTATTGGGGTCTCCTGAGTTCAGCAGCTATGAACCAGCCAGGACTAATTGTATCTCTAGTTCTGGTTCCTATGGTCTCTGGGGTTGGATGAGGGCTCCTCCTGCAGGGGCATTCCCAGACCCCTTTGTTAGGAGCAACCCTCATGGACAAGGCTCACCCAGGCTCCCTGTAGGCAGGGGCGCATGCCCATGCTGCTGGGCCCTGCTGGATAGGAAATCAATGTGAGGCTGTGGGTCACCCCCTGCCTGCCACGCCCTGTCACCGCACAGCCAGTCTGAGTGAGTTTGCATTGATTTCCCCTCACTGGTCAGGTCTCTTGAGGACATTTCCCTTCCTGCAAGGCATTGGCAGAGGCCGTGGGATTCCTGATGAGGTGGTGGGGTCTCCAGGGCAGCCTGGGGGCCATTTATCTCCCGTCATTCACTTGCTTTTCTACCACAAACCTCTGATGTCGTCTGCAGCCCTGAGGAGAATTTTGAAGTGAGATGTGCTGGAGGGATTGGAGAAGGATGTGTGAGAGGAAGGGCCAGGCAGATGGGAGCAGCCAGTTGGGGCTTCCACCCAGAGACTTTCAGCAACACCAGCTAGAGACTTCTGGTCACATGATGTGAGACAAAGGGGAAATCCTAAGTGAACTGGGCATAGCCAGTGTGGGTCTCCAAGGGAACAGAATCTAGCCCTAGGCTGACCACATGAAGTACTGTGATCCCCCAGAAGGTAGTTCCACGTTGCTGGGCTAGGTGCATTGGAGTGATAGATATCTCTTGTGGAGTAAGGAAGTTATATGAGCAATCATGGCAGACCCTCTCTGCCTTCGGATTCTATTATTTGCGCTTTACCTTCTGAGGGCTATTCTTTCTTGTCCTTCTTTCCAAACTCCCGTGAAGAGAGTTGGCCACTTAGGACATTAACATGAAGAGACGTTCTACCTGCTGTCATTGTCTTAGGAAACATTGGCCTTTTCACCCCTAACTTGCCTGCACAACGTTTTCCACCTTGGGAAGGGCCACCCTGCCTCTTCCCACTGCAGTTTCACAGGGTTTTAGTAGAACTTTCTCTGGCAGAGTTGCTGCCTGCTGGGAGTGCTCTGCCCAAGAGGAGCCCTTGACTCAAGCTTGTCTTTCTTCCAGGTGAAGAGTTCTATGAAGCTTCACCCTACGAGCCCGTGACCTCACGCCTCTCTGACATCTTCAGGCTTGCTTCAATCTTCTCAGGTAAGTGGCTCTTACTGGGGCTTACTCTGTTTCCCGCTCATTCCTGTGGTGTGGCCCAGGCAGCTTGGATTTGGGTGTCCTGGGCTTCTGTTGACTCTGCTCTCTGTCTGCATGTTCATTATTTCTGAGCCTTGGCTCCCAGCTTGTAGGACGCTGTCGTGGCCTCCCTCCCTCAGCAGTCGTCTGAGGTGAAGCATTTAAGGACCTTGCTTGGTACCATTGCGGTTGTGGGTAGGTCTTGAATCTAAAACCTGAAGTCCCTCTCCTCTTTTGTTGTCTGTCTTGTCCATTTCTTATTTTCACTTTCCTGTCTCTTTTGTTTGGAGCCCTCCTTGGCCAGGTTTCTTAACCTCTTTGTGCCTCAGTCTCCTCACTTGTGAAGTGATAGTAACAGCTCCTATGTGCTTGGATTGGCTGTGAGGTTAGATGGGTTGGTGGACCGTAAAGCATGGGAGATACTACAGGATTCTTGTGAGTCTTCTGGAAATGCTGGCCATGGTTATCAGTACAGATTAAGACTCTTTCCTCCAAACCCCCTGAATCTAAAATGCTCCCAAATCCAAAATATTTTGAGTACTGAGATGATGCTGTATTGAAAAACTCTATACCTCACCTTATGTGATGGATCACAGTGTACTGGAAGTATTATGTAGACTCTACTTTCAGCTGTATTGTGTGTGTGTAAAACATAAATGAGTTTTGTGTTTGGGCCTCATCTCTCTGATATCTCATTATGTATATGCAAATATCCCTAAATCTGCAACAATATGAAATCCTGAGCACATCTGGTTCTGAGTGGTTCAGATAAGGGATATTCAGCTAAATTTCACTATCTAGTCTGCTCTGGGGTTTCCCTCTATTACTTGAGCCACTAGAGAGGGAGGAATCTCCTACCCCTGGGTCATTTCCCACTCTTGGGAAACCCAACCTGTGTTGTCCTCTAACTTTGTCTGATAGAGCTGTGCTTAAGAACTGAATGAGGACTGAAGGGATGACTCAGCTGGTAAAGTAACTTGAGTTTGATTCCCAGCATCTATGTACAAATGCTGAACATGATAATGCAAGTTTGTAATCCTAGTGCTTGAGAAGGGAGACAGGAGGATCTCTGGGGCTTGCTGGACTGCTAGCCTGAGCTTAATTGGTGAGCTCCAGGTCAACAAGAGACCCTGTTTCGAAGGAGATGGACGGCATTCTTGAGGGCGATACTAAAGTTACTTATGGCCTCTACATGCACACACGCACACACACCTGTACACATATTCATCAATAATTTAGATAAAAAGAGCCACGTGAGGTTTGTGGCTCTTTCTTCTTGGTGTTGTTCCCTCTGGCTTTTGAGTGGGCCAGACAGACCTCATCTTGGAACTGCTCTGGGGATGGCTGTCAACTCTTCCAGAATCAAGTAGCCAGAGTGGGCTTGTTCTCAGGGTCTCTGAGTACAGGGATCTAGACTCTAGATTTAGAGGGAGTTTTGCAGCAGACTTTGGCATCTTCTGAGGCTCCTCTTGCTCCGAACTTGGGCTTCTCAGTAGCAGCGTTGGGGGCCCTTTGGCCCTGGCAATGCCTTCTTGTAGGAAGAAGCATCTGGTGTATTTTGGAATGTTTAGTGTTGACCCTAGAGTTGTCTGCAGGTGAACTCACACATCTCCAAGGTGTGACAACCATACATTTCTCCAGACTTTGCCAAATGTCCCCTGAAGGGCAGAAAATCCCACTGTAGGTTGAAAAGCACTCCAAACTGTGAGCCAGAAGGCTTTCTAGTGGCATTTTGTCTCAAAGACGACATATCTTGACCACATTTTGTCATTATTATCTGCCTAAGGAGGAAAAATAATTCCTCCAGTTAGAGAAATAAAATACCAAGAAATAAAATTTATGTCACAGGATTGAGTTTTAGATGATCATCAGTCACTGCAGTATCTATTTTTGCCTACTTGAGGACAAATTATTTCTGCTACAACATGATACCTTCCCACCTACTGAGGAAATGTGCTCTAGATGATCATGAGGGGATCATGGTGTGAGTGTGTCCTTGATGGGAGACACCGGTCCGTGTGATGGTTGTCACTGATTCACAGAGAAGTTCACTCTGGCTTACAGGTTGTGGGATAGCTTTGGTATCAACTTGACACACCTGGGTTGAGGGAGCCTCTGTTGGGGAATTGCCTCCATTGGATTGGCCTGTGACTGTGTCTGTGGGGTATTTTCTTGATTGTTGAGTGCTGAGGGAGGGCCCGGCCCACTGTGGGTGGTGCCATCTCTGGGCAGGTTGCTGTGTATTGTATAAGAAAGCAGGCTGAACATGGACTAGGGGAACAAGCTAGTGATCAGCGTTCCTCCATGGTCTGTGCTTCAGCTCCTGCCTCCAGGTTTCTGCCCTGAGTTCCTGCCTTGGACTCCTGATGAACTGCGTGACCTGATAAGTGAAGTAAGCCCTTTCTTCCCCAAGTTGGTATGGGTCAGAGTGCTTTGTCACAGCAATCAAAAGCAAACCAGAATGTAGGTTTTGAGGTTTTAGTCCTTGATTGCCTCATTTGCTTCTTGGGGGCCACGGTGGCACATTGTGATAGGTGTGGGATGGGGCCAAACTGCTCACCTCATATCTGAGAAATGAAATGGAATGAGACTCAACAATCTCCCTTCAGGGCACATCCTCAGTGTTTGAAGTATACCCCATAGTGCCAATCTGGGGACCAGGACTTTCATTCATGGGCATTTGGGGCCACTTAAGGTGTAACTGTAGAGCTAGGCATAGCGGCACATGCCTGTAATCCTAGGACTCTGGAGAGAAAAGCAGGAGGGTTGCTAGTTCAAGACCAGCTGCATAGTGAGTTTCAAGGAAGCCTGGGTTGACAGAATGAGACTCTGTCTGAACAAAACAAAACAAAATATTCAAGCTATGGAAGCCAGAGAGTGACGGTTAGACATGGCCTTGGGTCCTGCTGGCGGTGGGGGTGGTAGAAATAGATGACAATCTCAAAGTTGGTCAGTTGCAGTGAGCATTCTGCCCTTGGCTCCCACTGTCCTAGACTCCCCAGTAGTGTCCTAGCAGTAGCCTTTGGCTGAGAGCAGGCTGCCTCTGGTCCACCTGTGGGTACAGTATTAGCTCTCCTAATAATCTTGTCTATCCTGTAAGCCTGGGTTAGGTGATGGACTGACTGAAGTCCCTTCCAACTGTCATTCTGAGTCTCAAAGTTTCTACTGAGTTGGGGGTAGAACTCCTTTTTGGATTGGTTCTCCTGAGACAGTGCTCTGGGTCTCAGGTGTGGGATGAGGATACTGCCAGCCTGCTGTGTTGGGCACACCCTGGAGGCCAAAATGTGCAGTGTGCCTGCTACCTGTTGTTCAGGTTGCAACTGATGACTTACAGTGTGGGCAGGTGCTATTGGGTTTGCTCTGTGAATGCTGGAGCTCCAAGGTTCCCACCTTAACTCAGGATCCTAATGCTGTCTGGATTTAACCCTTAAGTATCTTCCTACTAGAAAACCTTTACATAATGGACTTGGCATGCTGTGGTACAAAGGTGTTGACAAGACAAATGAGGAAATTACTTGATGTTGTAGCTTACCAAGTGAGCATCCTGATAACTGGGCCTTGTGTAGTTCTGGAACTCTGTGCTCTGCGTCATTGCCCATCATGAGGACCTGCTTAGGAGGCTGTGATGATCTGTTATAGTTTGGGTATGACTTTTTCTCACAGGCTCATGTGTTTGAAGACTTGATCTGTTGGTGGTATACTGTTTCAGGAGGTTGTGGAGCCTTTGGGGGTGAGGGAAGCATGTCTGGTTGAGGAAGGTCACTAGGGTTGGGTCTTGTTATAGTCCAACTCTGCTTCTACTTCTACTGCTCAGACTCCTGGCCCATTCCATGTGAAACCTGCTACTGTAAGCTCCCACTGCCACGGACCAACCCACTTCAGCCTCTGTGCCTTCCCTGTCATCATGGACTGCATCCGCTCAAACTATAAGCCAAAATAACCCTTCCTCCTTTAAGTGGCTTCTCTTAGGTGTTTGGTTACAATAACAAGAAAAGTAACTAAGACTGGGTCCTGTTGATTCTCTTCCACCTACAGGAGCCCTAGAGTTTGGCCAGTGGGCAGCTCTGCTTGGAGAGACTTAATTACAGCAAGGGAGGGAAGGCCAGGGCCTTTCTACCAAGAATCTATGCAGGCCATTGTGGAGAACTCAGCCACAGACGTCAGGAACCAGAATCAGGAGGCCAGTTTTTAGTGTAGTCTTTGACAGAAATCTCCCACTGGGGCCTTGGGCTTCCCAGCTTCAGACCTCAAGCTCCTTTTCTGAAGGTTGAAGGTGTGTGCTAGAACTCCCCACTCTGTCTCATGAACATACATGTTAAGTGGCAGTGGGAGTGTGTGGTGGAGGAAACTGTTCACCTGATGGTGACTGGAAAGCAAAAAAGAGAAAGGAAGGGACCACAGTGATAACACCCTTCATGAGCTTGCTATATGGCCAACTTCCTCCTACCAGGCCTCATCTCTTCCACTAGCTCCAAGTAGTACCAATCTGGGAAATAAAAATTTAACCACTGGGCCTTATTGGGGACATTTAAGATTCTAATGAACATACTGTTTGCTCCTGGGCCTTACTATGGTCTCCTTGTCGTGGGGTGGCTACATTTGTAAGATGGGCATATGCTATGTATTGCCAGGGTTGGTGAAGAGGCTTTAGTGAGAATGAGCACGAGCAATGCCCCTGCCACTCACCGGGGCCATGCTAGGCTTGGCAATTAGTCATCTACCAAGTTGGTTTCTCTGGTGGGCCTGTGCAATAGAGATAAGAGGTTGTCTAGAGGATATGAAGGGGTCAAGGTGCTGAAACTGAGTGACTCTCCTGTCTTAAGATTCTGTGACCATGTGGCTGTCGCTGTGCATGTGTGGTGGGGAGTGGGTGGAAAAGGTAGAGAAGAAAGTGAGAGCTTCTAGGTAGAGTTTCCCCTGGAAAGACGTTCCGGAAAAATGATCTGGAGCTGAGGGGCCTGGGCCTTAGTGGAGAGTGAGGGACTTGGCTGGACACCATTGTGAGAACAAGGAGAACTAAGTAGTCAGTAGGGGTCCGTCACAGCCATGGGGGCCATGCTCGAGGGGCGCAGAGAAGCTGTGGGAAAGCGGCACTGTCAGCAGGCTCTGCTTCCACGTTCTTTTAAAGGTTTTAAGGTTTATTTGTATTTTATGTGTATGAGTGTTTTTGCCTGCCCGCCCTTGTCATGCAATGTCCACAGAGGTCAGAAGATGATGTCAGATCCATCTTCTGGAACTGGAATTACAGATGATTGTGAGCCACTGTGTGGGTGCTGGGAATCAAATCTGGGTCCTCTGTAAGAGCAGTCAGTGCTTTTAACCCCTGAGTCACCTTTCTAGTCCCATCTGCCTCTATTCTGGGTGAGACTCCCGAGGGGTCTGTAGGACCTCCCCATCCCAGGCAAGCATCATCTGAGACACAGGCTTGAAACATATTTTTGAAACACCTTCCCCCTCTGTAGCTGGGACATTAAATACTTAACAGTAAAGGAAACTGTGGCCCAGCAATAAGCATAGACATAGACCAGAGTTCAAATCCCATTTCCAGCTCTGTACAGTTCGTACCTTAGATAGATGCCCCATTACTAAGCCCTAGTTTCTTCCTGCTCGACATGGGCCAGCAGAAACACCTGTCTTCTAGGATTTTTGCAAGAATCAAATGAGATAATGCAGGTAAGGATTTGGCACAGTGCCTGGGATGTTGCATGGAAATAGGTTAGCTATTTAGAAATGATCACAGAGTGACTTATCCAAGGTCAGGCGGCAGATGGTGGCAGAGGTGGTCTAGATGGCGTGTGGGAAATGTGCTTCTTGTTGACTTGACAATGCTCCCGTAGCAGAACAGTGCTTGTGGGGGCTGGAGTGGCAGGGGGATTGTTTTAGAGGGTAGAGGGGCAACAGGACTCAGTGGCAAACGGGCAGTGATAGCCTTCCAGTGAGCGGGTGGGAACAGATGGTGGCTGCTAAGAGACCTGAACTTGAGTGGCTTCCTGTGGCTTATGGCTGTGTCTGCTTTGACTGGCCCCCTTTCTTGGATGAAACCAAGAGAGAGCTAAGGACATTCTTGCCAGAGACACCAGTAGTCTCCTTTTGAGGGAGCACAAAAAAGCAGAGAACTCATACTCAAGAAACCTTGCCCGTGGCCTCTGAGAGGGGAGAACCCCTCTTTCCCTGGCGCTGTGGCACGGGGCTTCATCGTCATGATCTTTCTTATATGTTGGGCACACATGTCATCGTGGTACTGATCTTTCCGTGTCCTGTGTACTTGTTCCTCTCTGTTATCCCTGGGCTCCCTGGCTCCATACTTTGTCTCTAACATCTCCTGAGGGTCACGGGGTGGAGGATGATATGTGAACTTTGAGGTTAGCTAGTGCTAGCCTTGAATTCTGGCCTTGCTCTACCAGCTGTGTGACCTCTGGGCCATTCAGCTCTCTGGAATCTTTCTTTTGCTCATCTATAACTGGAGTAGGGTCAGCTGACCTGTGGAGACTGGTAATGACAGACAGGCGGTTCCTCATGTGGTGTCCAGCATGCAGGAGCACTTCGGTTGATGATCATTGGGCTCGCTCTCTGGGGCTGCAGGGAGAGAATAGCTCAGTATGAGTGTTAGACCTGTTCAGGAAAAGGTAACTGAGAAGTCTAAGGTGTTCATGTGTGCTGGATCTTCGGAATTCTGAGGTATAGAGATGGGGCATAGCTTGCTGGGGCACAGGAAGTACTCCCAGAGGAGATGGGATAAGGCTGGGACCTGGGATGAATATCATTTTATTCAGTCTGTATAAGATGTGTGCTGGAGACATGTGCAGTCCACTGCTGCACAAGGTGAGACCTGTGACCTCACTGTCAAGGGGGACACACAGACACACAGCTGGGACACCCTGTTGGTGGTTTATTGTCCGTGTGGTACAGATCAAGTGTTGCCACAGATTTCAGAAGAAGCAGAAATCAGCAGAGCCTGGGGACGTCAGCTTGGGAAGTCTTAGAAGAGAAGAAAGGGGGATTTGAGAATGACATTTTTTCCTCCCTCTTTCTCTCTTTCTCGCCCTCCATGTATGTATATGTGTATTCATATATACACATTTTCATCTGTGTGTGCGCAGGTGTACATGCACAATTTTGTGTGTGCATGTGGAGGTCAGAGGTCAGCCTTGGCATTGTTCCTCAAGTACTGTCAACTTTGGTTTTTGAGCCAGGATGTCTTACTGGCCTGGAGCTTGCTCAGTAAGTGAGTCTGAATGGCCAGTGAGCTCCAGAGATTTGTCGTCTTTGCTCCCTCCCACTCTGAGATTACAAGTGTTTGCCACCATGCCTGACTTTTTTACATGGGTTCTGTGGTTTGAACTCGGTTCCTCATGGTTGTATGGTAAATACTTAGCGACTGATCTGTCTCTCTGGCACTGATATCTCTGACAGCATCATGGCTGGGAGGCCTGGCTAAGCTTGTAATAAGGGGACCCCAAGTCTGAGTCTGGTGAGCTCAAGGGACAGTGAATAATGGCCTTTGTGGCAGTCAGGGAATGGTCTCTCTGGGTCTTCTCCTTCAAGGTTTCTGCTCAGGACTTCTTCATGACAGACTTTGAGGTGATTGCTTGGTTAAGAGGGTTGAGGCCTTAAGGAATGAAGAAGGGATTTATCCTTGGGCTCTGAAGTCAGGCACTGTGAAGAGTACCCAATGGCCCTGGAGGGAGTATTGGGCCCAGATCAGCTTAGGGAGGTCCTGTCATCTTGGCTTTCCCTTTCTATTTCCCTGGCCCCTGGGGCAGGTGTGGGGCTTTGTACCCTGGGCTGTACCCAGGCATGGGGAACTCAGGTTTTAATGTCCAGAGGCTGGGCTGTGCAAGCCAAAGCTTCTGGTGAGGCAGCCATGGGAGGGAGGATGCAGGCAGGTGGGTGGGTGGGAGGAGCTGGCGGAGCACCATGTCTCCCTGCCCCCTTCATGGTGGCTCAGGCGATAAACTGCTTATCCTCAGGTTGTCTCCCTGAGCTGAATGCAGAAGTGTGTTATTTAAATTTCAAAATCACATTCTTCTCCTAACAGCTGTCAGAGACTCTGAATGTCAACGGAAATTGGGCTTTAGCTGCCGCTCTGCCACCCCTCTACCCTTGCTTCCCCTTTTTTGGGGGAACTTTGCTGGCCATGGTGAGGAGGGGTGGAGAGGGGACTGTCAGCTGAAAGGAGTGACCCAGGCCGTGGGTCCAGCGGAGGCTGAGCCGTCTTCCCTAACTACAGGTGCCAGAGCTGCAGAGATCTATGTCTCTCTCTCCATTTCCTCTTTCCTATAAAAGCTGGGGGACCTCAGGCTCCTGTCAGCAGCTGGAAGGATTTGAGCCGAGAGTCACTGGCTTCACTTCTGGTTGCCTTTGTGTCCAAGGAAGGAATTTCTAGGAAAAAGAGCCGACAGAGAACACATTTAAGCAGAAAAAAGCCTTTTAATGGTGGCACCTCAGGTGCTGTGGCTTGGGTGAGATTTTTTTTGGGTGAAGGCATTTTTTTGATGTTCTTCAGGTAGCATGATGCAGGCAACCATCTGCTTGCTTCTTCTGTGCATGCTGGGTTCTGCTGACAGCTGGCATGTGGGGTGGCTCTTGGTTGGGCCCTTTGTGCCTTCAGCTCCTGAGCTGGTTTTCTGAATTCTGCATTCCCTGAGTTGGCTCCTGGCTTAGCCATTAGCTGCACCTACTCTGGTTTATCCTGTAGAAGACAGGGTGTGAGTCATGTGAGTCCTGCACTGTGAAATCTCCTCCCATGCCTGTCCATCCATATGCTCCTATGTCCTGTGGAGTACAGAGAAATGACTATAGTGAGCAGAGAGGTCAGTGTGGAGCTAGAGTCTAGTCAGTAGCAGGGGCAGTGCAAGTATGTGTGCCATATACGCATTTTGTGTGTGTGTGTCAATGTGTGCTGAACATGTGTGTATATATCAGTATGCTTGTGGAGTGATGTGTATATGCATATAGATATGTTTGTTTCAGGGTGCAAACAAGTGTCATGTGGGGATGGTAGATGTATATGAATATGTAGTTATTTGTGAGTTAGTATGTTTGGTGTAATGCATATTTATGGAGTGGTTTGTGTGTGTGTTTAATGTGTATATGTGTGTAGGCTGTGTGAGTTAATATGTGGGTGCAGGAGATGCTGTGTGTACATGGAATAGTTTGTGTACGTGGGATGATGTGCATGTAATGTGTATCTGTGTGTGTGTGTGTGTGTGTGAGTGTGGTGAGTGTATCTAGATTGTGTGTGTGACTGTGTGGAGTATGTGTTCAATGTGTGTGTTAGTGTATGTAGTTCCATAGGTGTGGGTTAGAACATGGGGTAGTTTGTATGTTTTTATGTGGCTAGTGTGCATGTGATGATGTGTGTGGGGTGTTGTGTGCATTTTAACATGTGTTTGTGTATGTGTGTGGTGTGTATGGGGTGTCATGTGCATGTTTAACATGAGTGTGTCCGTGTATGTATGTGTGTGGGTGTGATGGAATAGCTATGGGTTTGGAGCAGCAGTTTTTGCCTTGAGGTGGGAAGAGAAGGTGAGGAAGGGGACAGAGTCAGGGAGGCCCTGGTGGAGAGGTAGGAGTTGGAGCCCTTGCTCCCCTCATTAGAGCAGAACCTCAGCTGCTGCCCCTCGAGGAGCAGCCATTCTCCTTAGCTCCCTGTTTTGTCTTTCTGGAAAGTTCTTAGAAGGTGGTCTAGGAACGAAGACTGAGGAATATCACCGTTTGGCTTGGTCCACAAAACTGAGAATGGTGTGTGTAACTGGGGGCATCCTTGTCTGGAGGCTGTTTCCACGAGCTCTGCATGCTCTGGTGCCCCCCATAGGAGGTGTTTGTCCTCCGATCTTCCCGGAGAATCCTGGTACACCATGCCCTGATCTAGGTGCTGAGGATGCACCCACGACTGAAATAAAAACTCTGCTCTTACAGAACTAATGTGCTGGAGACAGAGGAAAGCAGAAACAGACCAAGGAACAAATTAACAAGAAAAATATCATTGTGATGAATGCCAAGCAGATACTAAAATAAGACCATGGGTGAGGTAATTAGGGATGCCCAGCTCTGCCTCACAGGAAGGGCCCAGCATGGGAAGATCAGGGGAGTGGCAGGATTGGGACAGGTAGGGAAAGATCCAGGTGGGGACGCATGTGGAGGTGAGACCTGTGAAGGCTGCACGGCTAAACCTCTGAGTGGAGTGGAAGCAATGGTTTAGGAGGGGCTGCTGGGGTAAGGGGGGCAGATCACTAAGCTGATGCCGGTTGAGTTAGGAGTTGCACGTTTATTGGATGGGAAACCATTGGGAGGATTTTAGATCACTGAGCAGCACAGCGTAAGCTGTGCATTTGGAAGATACTCTGTGCTATGGGAAAATGGATAATGAGGAGGAGGCAGGCCATGGAAAAGACTGAAAGCAGGGAACCAGTTAAGAGGTTACTACGAGAGTCCAAGTAAGGGACAGAGGGTCAGGGCAGAGAGGGAGAGAATGCAGGGCTTAGGGTAGACTGTGCAAGTGCAGCTGAGTGGATGATGAGGAGCTACAGTTATGGCTAGCTCTTATTTTTGGTTCATACAACAGTGATGCTGCCATTTATTAGGAGGACAGAGATGAGGGAAGAGATCGATTCGGGGTGGACTGGGCAGAAATCAAGAGTTCAGCTTAGTCTGTGTTAGGATTGAGATGCCAGATAGACCTCCACCAGGAAATGCCAAAGTCAAGGAGATCTATAGAGAGGCATTAGCATATAGATGGTGTTTTAAGCTGTAGAAACAGGAGTTTGGAGTCTGAGAAAGAAGGAGGCTGCAGTTTTAAAAGTAGAGAGCTGAGATGAGGGCCAGAGAAGAAGGGAGCCAACCAGGAGTGTCTGGGAGATGGGGAAGGCTCTGGGTAGAAAGTGATGGGGGCCAGGTACAGCTGAAGGTTAAGCAAGAGAAACTTTGAGGCACGAATGACCATCCCTCTTGGCTATATGGAACTTCCCAAGTCTCCTACTGGACCCTTAGGGAGAGTGAGATCCATGGGTAGCTTTGGGGACACCACCCTTTCAGGCTTCACGGTGAAGGGAGCAGCTAGAAAAGGGGACTGGAGGGTCGAGAGGAGGCTTTGTTCTGTTCGGGAGGTGGGCAGTAACGGCAGCACATCCACTGATTGTTGGGGATGGAACATGACAGGAAGAACTGGGAGGGCACAAGACACAAGAAGGCGGTGGGGGCGGGGGTGTCAGGAGGGTTGTGCTTGAGGAGTGTGAAGGAATGGCACCCACACAAGCACAGGAGGCAGTGGTCTTTGGTAGGCACGGACACTTCTTCCTTAGTACTAGAAGGCAAAGCTGGGCTGCCAGTGAGACAGGTTAGTTGTTGCCAAGGAAGGGAGGGGAGGGAATTTCTGTGTGAACCTTATATTTCCCTTTAAAGTATAAGGCAAGGTGCTGTGATCTGAGTGTCTGTGCGTGCCCCAACTCCAATTCATGTGTTGGAATCATAACCCTAAGGGTGATGGCATCAGAAGAGGAAAGTAGATCATGAGGGGTGGGTCCCTCATGGTCTGGATCAGTGCCTTTGTAAAAGATGGCCGTGGAGCCTCTTTGTCTCTTTAGACAAAATGAAGACATCATGAAAAGGTGATTGTCTCTGAATCAGAAAGACTGATTCCTCACCAGACATGCATCTTGGTCTTAGAACTTCTCAGCCTCCAGAGATGAATTCTGTTACGTGTAAGCTACTCGGCCTGTGGTATTTTGTTATAGCAACCTGAGCACACCAAGACACACTTAGTTAAATTAGAACAAAGAAGGAAGAAACAGTGCATGGAGACTGAGTCAGGAGAATGTGTGGAATAGCCTTTTATAGGACATCAGAAACTCAAGTACAAGAATTTAAAGTGAGACCAGTCATGCTCGTTGTTTCTGAGTGATACTCAGCTACTAGGGCCAGCGTGGAATTAGAAGGTGGCTTGGATTCACCAGGCTTCATGATTGGTTTGTGTGTTAGAGAGGTGCTGAGAAGGTGGGGTGTTGACCCGGAGGACAGGGAGTTAAGTCTTGCAGAGGTTCTTTTGAGGATGGGTGGCGATGGTGAAACGGGAAGGGTCAGGGCAATGGCCAGGTCTCGGGGAATGTGATAAATTGCTGGAGTAGGAATTCGCAAGAGGAAGTTGCAAGACCAGAAGAAAGTAGTCCAGGGTTGGGATGTTGATACAGATATCAATGAAAGTCAGGTGAGGGGCATGTTGGTAGCAGCAGGGAGCACAAGAACAGGAAGTGATCATGGGAGGCAGAAAGCCAACCCCTTGTTCCACATGCTGTGGAAGACCCAGGATGGTGCCTGGGAAGTTGGCAGTGGCTGACACCGAACCAGGTGTGAAGGGAATGGAGAACTGGTAGGTGAAAGCCCTGTGGAGGAGTGGGGACAGCGGAGTGACGGTGTGATCTTCACGGGAGGACAGATGGCACAGAAATGTGGAGAGAGGCCGATCACCCATCTTCCCCTGGTCCTAGAGGTTAGCTGTCCACCAGCTGTCCAATCACCTCTTCTCTCATAATTAGTGTGTTAAATGAGAAGTGTGTTGCTGATTTTATCAAACATGTTAGTTTATTCACACTTGTTACTTTGAATTATTAAAAAAGTTTTTAGAGATTCATATTGAATGGTTTCCATGGCTTTTGAGGATTTTTGCATGTGTAACTTTGTAAGTATATTTTAAGATGCATTCAGTCTTTTGGAAGTGAAGGGTCATACGTTAATGTGGATTTCCCATGGTGAGAAAGGTCTTTTTCATAATCAGTAAACAAAATTTTGGCTTGTGATTATACTCTCACATCAGATCCATTCATCACAAATAAAAATGCGAAGGACAGTCAATCACAGCAATGGGAAATATGTCAACTTTAGTTTCTATAAATGCAAAACTTGAACTGCTCTGCCACCATGGGATAGATGAAAACTGTGCGTGCCTGAATTATATTTCATAGTAATAGAGACCTTAAATATGACTGAAAAATTCCCTTCACATGGAAAAGACTGAAACTTAAATTTTCAACTGCTACCATCACAAAATGAAGACGAATCTGCTTTTTGAAGAATTGGAGAAAGACTTTTAACCCTGGTTAAAAATTGACAAATATAAAATGATATTCAAGAGCATCAAATTGATTTTGTTGTTGTTGTTGTTGATTTCTAATGAATTTGTTATTCATCCAAATTGAATTCTTGTGGGTTGGCCTGCTTTAAAAAAATCAGCTTCCTCTAGGGAGTGTTGGGGTGGCTGTGGTGAAGTGCTGGGCTATGGGATTATAAGGGAGTGTTGACCAAGGCTTCCAGGGCAGGCCTGAGGAAGGTGGTGCCCCGGATAAAAAGAGGAATGAGAGTTGACGGTTCAGGTCCTCCTGGGTCTCTGGACTTTGAGTGACTGAAAGGGCAAGGAGACAGGGTACTGGATTTGGTCCTGTTATCTTTTGGGGAAACTGAGGTACTGCTTTCAGCAGGTTGGTTTGGTTGGGGTCTTATGGGTGCAGGCCTAGATGTGAGAAGGGGTTTGAGGGCCTGCTCTATCAGACCTCCTGTATGGAGAGGACGAACTCTGGCCATCGCCTCTTGTTTGCGGATGGGGAGAACAGGCATGGTGTGTTGAAGTGGCCGCACGTGGCTCTGGCCTTTTCTACTGCAGGGTATAATGCGTGTTTTAGGGATGGAGAAATAGGAAGGAGGTACTCTGCAACTTTCCAGCTAGGGGAACTTTAAAATTAATTTAAAAATTTTATGTGTATGAGTGTATGTATGTAAGTGTACCACATGTGTGCAATACCTACAAAGGCCAGAAGAGGGCATTGGATCTCCTGGAACAGGATTTACGGAGGGCTGTTAGCTGTCATATGGCACTGGGAACTGAACCTGGGCCGTCTATAAGAGCAGCCAGTGCTCCTAATTGCTGAGCCACCCCTCTGGTCCCAGAGAACTTATTTTTAAATCTGATTGCTTCTGTACTATGAACTGGGAACTCTGAGGGTCATTGGTAGTGAGCTTTGCATTACCACAACAAAACACCAGAGGCAGCTGATTATAAAGATAAAAAACATATTTGGCTTGCCATTTTGGAGGGTCAAAGTTTGTGGCACTTCTTTGTAGGAGCATGTGTAGGACCAAATGGTTACATCTTGAACCTGAGCAGAGAGAGTGAGACAAAACTCAGGCTTTTATGACAATCCTCTCTTTCAAGAACTGCCATTCCATGACAGACCTTCTAAGACGATATACCCAGTCACCTAAAGCTCTCCCAGCAAAGATTCCACCATCTCCTGGTGACTGGGGACCAGTCAAGGTTCAACCCATCAGCCCTTGGAAGGACATGCAAATTACACTCAAACCACAGTGGGTATTTTCTTTTTAAAAAAAATCTTTTATTTATTATTTTTATTTTATGTGTATGAGTGTATTGCCTGCATGGATATAATTGTACCCATGTTGTGCAATGCCCACAGAGATCAGAAGAGGGTGTTGGATTCTCTGGAACTGGAGTTACAGACAGTTGTACGTTGCCATGTGGATTCTGGGAATCAAAGCTTGGTCTTTTGCAAGAACAGCCAGTGCTCTTAACTGCTGAGCCATCTCTCCAACCTCCCCAGTGAACGTTTTCATCTCTGTTATCTTGTTTCGCGTTGAGCATAGCCTGTGTATGCAGGATGGGCAATGTGGCTCCATCTTGACATTGGGACAAGGTTCAAACAGGTTCTGTAACCTCTGTACATCTGTTCTGCTGGTCAGTGGCTCCGCTCTGGGTAGTCCTCTACCTCCCGAACTGCTGCTGGGCTGGAGTTCCCGCTCTTCACAGCAGCCCGAGCCAGAGAGTGCGCCTAGGTGAAGGGGAGTTCTCACCGTTTATGATTCTAGTCTCTGTGGCTGTAGATTGTGCGCTCCAGGCAGCCAGGAGCCTTCTCAAGGTTGTAAATTAGTGTTATTCACTTCTCCAGACATCCTGGATGCCTGACGGGAGAGCGCTCAGAGGGTACTGGCTGTGAAAATGAAGTTGCAGTTGGGTGATTCCTTGAGAGCAAGGGGTGTTGAAGTGACAGTCAGGTGGCTGCAGTCCACAGTGAAGACAAGACACGCACCCCTGAGCACTCCCTGTCCTTCCCGTCTTCGTCTGGCCTCGGTAGACTTTGTTCATTCTCTATCTCATTTACCCCTAACTTCTTGGGGTCGGTTGACTATCCAGTTGACTTTTTTTTTTTTTTTTCTGTTTGAAACTCTTGACTTCATGAAACTAGACTCTTTTGATTTCCTCCAACTCAGGTTCATTCCTTCCCAATCTCCACTGAACACTGGCTCCGAAGTTCTGTCCTGACCCTTCCTTGTCTTTATTCTTATGCTCCACCTAGGCAGTCTGTTCCAGTTGGGTGGCCCAGTGTGCCAGTTATATCTAGTATGGTGTCTCTAGCCCTTCTGATTCTTCTGGCCACCATCTCCACCAGGTTACGTATGAGTTCTCTCATTCCCACCCAGCTTCATCCTGACCTGCCCACTTTAATTTGCCCCTCCTCCTTTCTTCTCAGTATTCTGTTTAATGACAGTATCATATCACCGTCCACCTGGTGCTTAGGCGGAACTCCTAGTGTTTTTGAGTTCTCTCTCCTCCCACTCAAAATCCAGCCAGTCCTGTTGGCATGTAATGTGCAGAATGGGAACAGGGTCATTGTCACCATCTCTGAAATGGTCACCTGCCTAAGCTTCTACCTCTTTGACCTGGTACTACAGCAGCCTGTCACTCAACTCCTCTTTAGCTTACCTCTCCCACCATGTTTCTTTTTTTTGTATATTTTTATGTATTTCATACACATCATCTTAATCATCTTTATACCCACTTCCTGTACTCTCCCCTTTCCCACTGGATTTCATGTATTCTGTTATTCATGTTAATATCTATTGAGTCAAGTTAGTGTCCCCAGATGTCCCTCAGTGCAAATTCAGTCACAGGAGTCTAGTCAGCCTATCTAGAGTCACCCCCTTAAAGAAGATCAGCTCTTCCTCACCCAGCGATAATCAGCTGCCCAATAATTCTTTGACTAAGATTGGGGCTTGCTGCCCATTTCCACAGTTCTATGCTGAGTTTTTGTCTGTTTGAATTTGCATGGGTCTTCAGCATGGGTTGCCATTGCTGTAGGTTCATATGAGCAGGGTTCTGGGAACTTGTAAGACTATTTGCATATGGTCATGCACCTCCTACCTAGTTCTTACAATTTTTCCGCCTCCTCTTCTGCAATGATCTCTGAGCCCAGGGTGGGTGAAGTTTAATATAGGAGTCCTGTCCAAGGAGCCACACGCTGCAGACTCTTATTCTCTGTGCTTTGGCCATTTGTGACCCTTTGTATTCATTGCCCTCTGTTGTATGAGGGAGCTTCATTGATGAGAGTTGGCAGGTGCATTAGTGTTCTCTTTACCTCTTGTTCCACTATGTTCTATGAGCCTTAGGTGTAGATGTGTCACTTAAGGTTGGGCATTTCACAGATAGAGACTATTATTGAGTTCCACAACTGGTCACACACAGAGATTAAGTGTCTGTGAAATGCCCACCTCTGTTCTTAATGTTCTGCCTTCCACATGTTGGCGAATGAGCTATTGTCTGCCTGCTTTCAAGTGCTTAGCATTTTATTTTAAGTTTTATCAGAAAATTTATAACAAAATAAAAATTAGTTACCAAGAACAGTAATGGCATTACCTCATTCAGCATGTCAGTGCTTAGCATTAGAAAGATTATTATTTTTAAGGGTTGTGTGTGGTGGTGCACGCTTTTAATCCCAGCACTTGGGAGGAAGATGCAGGCAGATCTCTGTGAGTTCCAGGCTGGCTGGGGCTAAAGGGAGACCCCATCTCAAAAAAGACCAAAAATTTATTTATTTTTATTTTATGTTTTGGCTGCATATATGTGAAGTATAGCCCTGCATTTGTCAATGTCTGTGGAGGCCAGAAGAGGGTGTCAGATCCCCTGGACCTGGAGTTCTGGATGGATATTAGCCACTATGTGGGTACTGGGAAATGAAACTTGGTCTTCTGTAAGAGCAGCCAGGGCTCTTAACTGCTGAGCCGTCTCTCCAGTCCCAGTGCTTAGCATTTTAGAGAAAAACCTGCAGTTCTTGCCCTGCCAGCCTGTGACTCTGCGGCCCGCTCCTTCCACTTTTCCTTTGAATGTTTCCCTTGTTACAGAAGCTCCAGTCACCTTGTTCTTTCTTTTGACTACAGATGTGCCAACCTCCCCCGTCTCAAGGCCTTTGAACCTTCCTTTTGCTTGGAATTCTCTTGCCTTTTGTGTGTATCACTCCTTCCCATCATTTCCAACTTGATGGCACCTCCTCATCATTCTTTTCTCAATTTTCTTCATCATACCTACCAATCTAAATTTTTAATGGATTTATCACTAGACTTTCTGTCACTGGAATAAAAGCCCCTGGAGAGTAGGGATTCCATGTTTCTAGGGTCTGATATGTAGTCAGTGCATGAAAATATTTGGTGGTTGTTTTGCTGACAGAACTGCTAAGAGCAGGGCCATGGTGCTGTTGGTGGAGAGGCAGGTATGGTCCAGAGACTGCGTGTGGATGCATGCATTGCTGTGTGCACACCTGCTGTCATGCTTGCATAAAACACAGGGGTAGACTTCTTTGAGCCTTCCACGGTGACCTGCGTTATCTGATCAGAGGAGCAGGTGGTCTGGGGCACTTTTCCAGACTCTCTAGCCCTCAGAATCTTGCCCTGGTAGGTCAGGTAAGTAAATAAGAGAGTCACAAAATGTAGGAGACCAAGAAGTATGAAACTTGCCACTTTTTCATGTCAAGAGATGAGACCTAGAGAGGGACAAGTGTTTTCCTGGGATCTTACATAGGCAGACAAAGACTTAGGACCCAGGTTTTCTGATCACACATTAATGGCTCAGGGTAAACAAGGGGCAGATATCCATCTGCAATAGGATTTGGGGCAAGAGCTGTGTGCAAGAAGGGAAATGTTCCTGGAAGGGCAATAAGGGAAGTTGAAGCTCATGGGTCCCTGTGGTTAGGAGTGTCTCAGAAGGGTGAGCCTCTTATTTCTGTTTTCATAGGGAAATACCTGTTTGTGGTTTGAAAGTCTGTCTTGATGGTTAAGGGTAGGGAGAAGAGAGGAAGTATGAGTTTGCCCAAGAATCATGCATATGCGATCACAGAGAGCCACAGCTGCTTTCTGTCCAGGTGGTGTGTGTGTGTGTGTGTGTGTGTGTGTGTGTGTGTGTGTGTGCATGCCCATGAATGTGCATTTGGGGTATGGCCTAACACCTGTAGGTGTTCAGTCTCAAACTCTGGAAGGCAAGTTAGAATCATAGGCTATATGTAGAATCCAGGTATCTAGGTACTAGCCACAGACTCTCTGACTCTGAGTCTGGTGGGTGCCTGAGTACATGAACTTTGAAAATCTTTGTTCATAGCTAGACCCCTGCCTCTGAGTGCATGTACAGTGCAGCTGGAATTTGAGATTGCCATAGTAAGCAATTTATTTTAAGACCAGTGACTTTTAATGTGTTTGATTCAGAACTAATGGAGATGTTATCAGTTAAGACATACCTAGGTAAGAAATGAAAATTTTTAAGATCGAGTCAATTAGAGAAAAACTTTAAATTTAATTAAGAAATAAGCAATTTGGGGCTGGAGAGATGGCTCAGTGGTTAAGATCACTTATTGCTCTTGCAAAGGACTCCGATTCAGTTCCTAGAAATCATATGGCTGTTCACTACTGTCCAAAACTCCAGTTCCAGGGGATCCAACACCCTCTTGTGGCTTCCAAGGGCATCACGCATCTGTCCACCTGGTACACATACAGACATAGAAATGGAGCAATCATACACATACTTTGGAAGGCAGGTTAGAATCATAGGGTGTATGTAAAAATAAAAAGAAACCAGTGTTTTAAAAAAGAATTAAGGAATTTATCCAAGTCCTGGTAGCTCAGGCCTGTAATCCTAACTGTTTGGGAGGATGAGGCAGGAGGATCACAAGTTTAAGGGCCGTCTAAGCTATTGAATGAGTTCAAGGCCAGTCTGAGTAAACTTAGTAACTTTACTTACATCTTAAGTAAAAAGTGAAAAACAAAAAAAGGTCTGGAAATATAGCTCAGTGGCAGTGTGCTCGTTCAATCCATAGTGTCCCCTCTGTACACAACATAACATGGACCTTAAAGAAAAAAGAATGTTAGTACAAGTGATACTGTTATCAGGACCTAAATTCTGTGGGTGGCACTGGGATGACTGGCTTGGCAAGCTCATTTCCATATAAATGTAGAACATCTATTTAGAGAATGTCTGCTGCCCAGGGTGCTGTGCTATCTGGGGACAGCCTGGTGCCACAGATGGCCCATTGGCTTTGGGGGTGCCCTTGGGGAGAAGTGAAGAACTAAGGCTGGAGTGTGGACAGGGGTAGGCTGGTGTAAAGCCTATGGTAGCAGGACCCAACGTTGCTCTGCAACTAGTTGCCCTCCCCCTTGCCTGGCCCTCATGGAGGGAGGAGAAAAACGGGATAAAGAAGCCAAGATGTGTCTCTAGAGGCTGGTGCTGGCAGGAGGAATTTACTGAGGTTTTGGAAAGTGCCAAGCGTTATTAAATCCTGCCTCCCTCTTCCCTGGGCAGCTGTTTACTATTTACTCTTTGACCCATCTCTGCTCTTCTCTCTGCAGGACCAACACAACATCTGTTGGGGACAGGCTGGCCTGGGTCAGAGGGCCTGGCAGGCATTTTCAGCTCCCAAGTCCTGTCTACGCAGGGAATGGGCGGGGATCCAGAGGCTCTGAGATTCCAGAATCTTCATCTCTGCCTGCCTGGTGTACATTTTTGTTTAGGAACTGCAGGCTAAGGAGAGTGAGGGGCCCTAGAGGGAGGAATTTGTGTCTGGAAATCTTCCACTTTGTTCTCCTCAATGGGGACCCACCTTCCAGGCACTGGAAGAGAGGCCTTGGGGTGGGCTGCAATGCAGAAGGCTGGGAAAGCACACACTGTGTCTCAAACATATCACCCAGGCTTGCGTGCACCTTGCTGTGTGCTGAGCCCTGTGCTTTGTTCATGATGAAGGTCCAAGTGGGCGGCTAGGCAAGTTCCTGGCAGTGGGGGTGGGGGGGTCTTCTCCACATTGAAGCACCCTGCTATCCCATTCCCATCTGGCAGGATTAGAAGGGGGCATCGTCCCAGTAATCAGGCAGTTGTTGTTCATATTGCTGCATTTCTTGATTTTTTTTTTTTCTAGGAAATTTACCAAGTTCAGGCCCAGGGGTTTACATGTCCCACCCCTAGCAAATGCTTTCACTATTCAAGCTCCAAATGGAAGTCACTGGGGCTATAATTACACCAGCATTAGCTCTGGAACACGCTGAGAGACGGGGAACAGAGCACCTGGGGGGAACCTGGTTGCAGCCACAGGCCTAAATTAGCTGTCACTCTGCTTGCAGTTGTCAACTGCTCCTCCGCAGAGTCCCCCACTTGCCTCTGTCCTCCACCTCAGCCCCAGGCCACTCAATCTTTGCTCCTGCCAGCCACCAGGCATCTGACAGGTATAGGGACCAGCTGGTCCTGACCCACAGAGTCGGGACCCACACCAGCCTTTGTGCTGACAGGCATCCTCGGGTCCTTGCATGGTGGGCAGAATAGTTTAATAGTAGCTCAGAGGATTGCTCCGGAGGCCAAGACTCTAGCATGGCCAAGCCACTTGCCTGGCTGGCCAGTCGTTCTATCACTTGGTTTCCATTCCTAGGCATGATGATTTGCTTTCCTTGCCCCAGTGCCCCCTCCTCTTGGGGCACCCTTGTCCATGTTCTTCATGTCTCCTGACTCACCTTGTTGGTTTTAGCAAAGAAATCACGTTGTGTATAACACCTCCCCCCCAACACTGGGCAGGTCTTTTCCTCTCTGTACTTGATTTGTTCCAGTGGAATTGGTGTTAACATGGGCACACAGTTCTCCAGCTGTCTTACAAGGTGGCAGCCCTAGTAGCCCCTCCTTTCTCTCTAATTTGAGTGTGTATGTGTTTGTGTTGTACATGTTCTTGTGTGTGTGGTATGCACATGCACATGTAGGTTCGAGTGTATGTGGAGACCAGGGGTTGACATCAGGACTCTTCCTTGGTCACTTTTCCACCTGATTTTTTTGAGGCAGGATCTCTTCCAGAACCTGGAGCTTACCAGCTGATTCACTGCTGTCTCCTTATTCTCCAAGCACAGGAGTTACAGATGTACTACTGGTCTGGCTTTATTTTCTTCTTCATCTGGATTCTGGGGATCTGAACTCAGGTTGTCGTGTTTTCTGCCTTCATCTCCCTCCCCCGCCCCAATGTTTCTTTTCTTTTTATTCTCTTCGTCCCCTTTTCCATTTCCTTCCCTCCCTCCCTCTCTCCCTCCTCCCTCCTCCCTCCCTTTTTCCGTCTTTTGCTGATTTCTTTCCTTTCTGTATTTTTGAGACAGGCTCTTGCTCTGTAGCCCATGCTGGCCTGGAATGCATGGAAATCTTCCTGTCTTAGCCTCGGACTACAGATGGGAGCCATCATACCCTGCTCCAATTCCCTTTCTTAAAAGATTCAGTGTTTTTAGAACAGTTTCATGTTCATAGCGTGACTGAGGGAAGGCATGAGTTCCAATTTGCTCCCTGTTTTCCCGGCCTCTCCACTATCAATACCTTGCACCAGAGTGATGCATTTGTAACAGCTGGCTGTGCTACAGCGATGCACTTTTACTACCCAGAGCTCAAAGCTGACATCCGGATCTACTCTTGGTGCCGGTATAGCATGGGCTTGGACACAGGCGTTGCACGTATTCAGCACTGCAGTGTCATTCAGAATAATTTCAGTGCCCTGAAAATGCTCTGTGTTCTGCCTGTTCATCCCCTCCTTCAGCTCTTGATGGTCGCTCATCTGTTTACAGTCTCTGCTGCTTTCCCTCTTCCAAAATGTCATGGACTTGGCATCTTATGTCCTGCTTCTTTCGCGTGATTTCCTCCACACTTTTTCGTGGTGTGACAGTGCCCTGCCTTTACCGTAGAATAATAATCTGCTGTTCTCACCCCTCCCCTCTTCATTTTGACACAAAGAGAGGGACCATTCCTCTTTCCAATGTTATAAGACTGCTGTTGGCTAAGCAAGGTGTTTTAGTGAATCTTCCTCTGGCTTTTCCTTCTGTGGCCTTCTGGCCTGGGACCCTCATTAGTACTTGAATGATGTGATCTTTTGGATACTGTTGCCTACTATGTGTACATTTCACTTCCTTCATAATATTAGCAACTTTTGTGCATTTATTGTAAACCAACATTGTTCTTGTTACGTTTATTCTTTCAGTCATGAATACTGAGCGTCCATCTACCAAACTCTTGATACTCTGAACACAGCCATTAGCCTTGTGAAGAAGTGGACTTTTTTGATAGAAGAAATGACTAACTATGTACTATGTACTATAGTACTGCTGCTGCTGAGTGCTGTGGGCAAACAGGCAAGAAGAGAGTAACAGAATATTGGGGATGCTGTGTCTGGTGGTCAGGAAGCACTCACAGAGAGGTTAGCATTTGAACAGAGAGACACGGACCAACTAAGGACTATTGCTCCAGGGTTATGCCGGGAAGAGGAGAGCCTTGTAGACTAGAGGCACACTGAGTACAAAGATCCTGAGGTCAGGCCGCCATTGGCCTGTTCCAGGAAACTCAAATTGGCCAGTATTAGAGCAGAGTGACCAAAAGGAAGGAGGAAGAGCCAGGTCAGATAGAACAGTGCTGGTTAAAAGAAATATAATGCACCACTGACATGGAATTGTAAATGTTTCAGTAACCGCATTAAAAGGTCAAAAGAGGTAGGTGAAATTAATTTTGATATTGCATTTAGCACCATATGTCCAAAATATTATCCCTACAACATGCAATCAGAACAAAGAACTTACTAGTGAAATACATTTTTTTCCTTAATAAGCTTTGAAAATCTGGGGTATATTTTAAAATCTTGTGTATATATTTGAAATATGCTAGGTGCATTTCAAGTTCAGTGGCTAGTAGCATCCATATCGCACAGTGCAAACACAGAGACTTGTAGTGTAGGTTATGTTAAGGCCACTGAGTGAAGCCAGTGGATGTACTGGTATCCTGGGGTGACACTTTTGTGCCTTAAGTTTTTGAAGTTCACTCTAGTTCTGTGATGAGAGAAGGTTATTATGGGGTGCTTTGAGAGCAGAGTGACTGGGCACATTGATGACAGCTTGGAGGAAGGTAATAGCCCTGTTGGTGAGTAGTGGTACATTCTGGGTCTCCTTTGAAGTTAGACTTCCAGGTGTTGCTGATGTGTGAACGAGAGAGGAATCCAGGATAGGGTAAGGCTTCTTGTCTGAGCAGCTTTGGTGTAGCTATTTATAGCAGGTGACGGGAGGATGGCCTCTGTGGGGTCTGGGTTTGACACAGGGTATTGGGTCTTCAGATAATGTTGTTGAGTTGGACTGGTGAGTCTGAGGTTTGGGAGAGAGGTTTGGGCTGGGGAGATAGAAGCTGATTGATGGTGTTTGAGGGCATGAGATAAAATGGAAACCCAGGGAGCTAGAGAGGAAGGCCGGGCCCTGGAGAGCACAGACAGGAGCCAGCAAAGCAAACTGAGCAGGAAGGTGTTAGAGAGAGGGGACTCAGGCAAGAGGCAGTGAGCTGTTGGGTCCAGGGTTCCTGATGCATCATCTTGGAAGGTTAGGCCTGAGGATTCCTGGCCGGTTAAGGGAGGGTGGTGCAGCTGCCTGGCTGACAAGTGTCTAAGAGAGAACGCAAGGAGAGCAAGATAGGGCTGGGGAGACAAGTGGTTTTGCTTTAGAGGGGCAGAGAAATGTGAGAGCTGTAATCAAGTGGGGAGGCCTTTTTCTCCATTAAAGACAGGAGGCCACATAGTCCATGGGAATGTTCTAGAAGACAAGGCAAAGTCATGATGCATGGGAGGAGAAAACTGGGAATGGCTGCACTCATGCTCACAAAGACGTTTTGCTGTATGTACTATTTTGTAGATAAAGAAACTGAAGATGGTTTAGTCACCTGATTCCTGTCTCATAGCTGATGTGTAGCCGAGCCAGGATTTGAGGTTGATGGCTCAGTTCTAGAGGCCTTCATTCTGGATACTATACACTTCTGCCTCTTGGTTTCGTAGGTAGAGTGGTTGACTTTTCCAGATGGGCCTTCTTCCTGATAACTTTCATGAGCAACACAGCACCCAGCAAAGGGCAGTGCAGGGGTGTGACCAAGTTACCAGAACACCAGGAACTGTGTGTGCAAATGTTCATTCACCAGGGCTCTCCATGGAGAAGTCATGGCCTCTATGCCAGTCCTCCCTACTGTGATGGGCCTTGTGTAGAGAGAGGAACTCAACACAACCTGAATACAGCAGAGTAAATGATGAACAGAGGCAAGTTCAGGGCTCACCTATGCCTGAGGCTGATGATTCTCCTTGTTGAGTAACCGGCTTCTAGCTTGGTTTGTGGTCAGTGCTCTGGATGGCTGGGGCAGTCCCACTGCCCACTTAGAATTCAGTTTCCTTATCTATAAAACAAAGATTGGATGGGATGAGCGCCCACCTGACTGACCCCAGAGCATCTTTGTTGGGCATGAATAGACTGAAGTTCCACCTCTCCAGCTGCCTGTCATCAAGTTGGATAAGAGGCTCTCTGCTGGTGGGAACTGGCAGGCAGTGGAAAGTCAGATGGTCACTGGAGGTATCTTCTTTGTACAACTGAGGATCTGTGGGTTGGGGCAGCCGCCACAGAGGAAGCCTCATGATTCCTCAGAACCCTGCTGTGCACCCTCATTGTACTAAGAGGCCACAGCAGAGTCCCAGCCTAGCTCTCTGTGGTTGGCCACATACTCAGCAGCGTCACAGTCCAAGCTGGGAGCAGCTTTGACCTCCCACTTGCAGGACTTTTCCTTCCTTTCTGGTGGCAGTGACAGCCGCACCGCTGTGGATACAGAGCAGATATTTGAAGTTCCAGGGACAGCTTTGGTGGTCATAAGAGTGGGAGTGAGAAAAGTAGCTGTGTGTTGTAGCTGTGTTCGCTCTGGTTGGCGAAGACTCAGTGATGAGTGTTGCTCATGCCAAATGCCAGTAGTATCACTTCCTTGTGGTCCTGCTCAAGTGTGCTGCTAGAGGTGGGAGTGGTGGGGCTCTTAGTCATGTGCCTTTAAGCCAATTATATTATCTCCTGCTCTTGTAAAGGGAGTCCTGTGGCATACCCAGTTCCATGATTTTGAGGCTGGGGGTGTTTTGAATCTGGATCACTGTCTTTGCTTGCACTGTCCCCGCTCCCTGGCACTGCTCCATGTACTCTAGGGCACCTTTAACCATAGCCCTAGGTTTCTGGACATGGTCTCTTCCACAGATGAGGAAACAGGCAAAGGACAGGCATGTGGAAGCATCCTGGTCTTGAGTGGTCATGCATGTCCCCCTGTGTCTGTGTGGACCTTTGACCCATGTTCTCCTTTCTCCTCCAGGGACAGGTGTAGACCCAGTAGCCAGTGCCAAGAGTAATCACTGCCTGGATGCCGCCAAGGCTTGCAACCTGAACGACAACTGCAAGAAGCTCCGCTCGTCCTACATCTCCATCTGCAACCGGGAGATCTCCCCCGCCGAACGCTGCAACCGCCGCAAGTGCCACAAGGCCCTGCGCCAGTTCTTCGACCGCGTGCCCAGCGAGTACACCTACCGAATGCTCTTCTGCTCCTGCCAGGACCAGGCCTGTGCTGAGCGCCGCAGGCAAACCATCCTGCCCAGCTGCTCCTATGAGGACAAGGAGAAACCCAACTGCCTGGACCTGCGTACCCTGTGCCGGATCGACCACCTCTGCAGGTAAGAGCTGCCGAAGCTGTCTGGGGCTGCTCATGTGGTGGGCTGGTGTTTTCTCTCTGTGCCGCAGGGTCACTTGGGTTATGACTATGAACCCAGCAGAAGCTGTTGAGAAAGTGAAAATTGATTTGGTCCTGGGCAGAGTCAGCTGTCAACATTCCTTTCCGTTCATTCGTTCATCCACCCATCCACCATTCATGACTTATTCATTCATTCAATATGGGTTTATCGTTTGTCTATACTCTGTGCATTTTCATGCTAAGTACCCTGGGGAAACCAAAATGAACTACTCATGGAGTTTCTGAATCATGGGTTTCTAACATTTTGGAAGAAGAGGGGAACTTCAGAGACATTTGTTCTCCTTTGAAGGGTAGCCCCCACCTGCCTCCCAGCAGAAGAATATGCTCTTGTGATCCAAGAGCCAGCTTACTGCAGACCATGAGAGCTGGATTAAACTAGTGTTAGCTGAAGAATAGGTTGTGAAGTCTGTCAGTTCTGGGTTCGAATTCTGACTTTACCACGTACTTAGCTGTGTGACTTTGAGGCAGTTTTTCACCTTTTCTGAGTCTCCATCTCTTCACCTGTGAAAGGAACAAAATACTCATATCACAGGGTTATTATGAGTGTGATTACATATGTCCAAAGCTTAGCAAGGAACCTGGCATATAGTAAATATTTAATAAGTATAGTCTAGTTATTAGGAAGTAGGTTCTTTTGGTTACAGTGAGTTGAAATTTACCTCTTTATAATTCTCATGCTTTTCTGGTTTGTTAAGTATTTTATTGAATCTGTTGTGTGAAGTACTCGGCCCCAAGGCCTGGCTGTTCAGAGAACACACTGCTCTCCATGAAACGCACAGTGCAGCAGGGAAGGAAGTGGTCTCGATTCAGTGGAACATGGATGGGGCTTCTAGAGAAGGGAGCACAAGGGAGTTCCATCTGCCTCGGCCTGGGAGTCCTGAGGAGGGTCTTTGAGTTGATGGAGTCTTAAGAAATGAGATGGAGAAAGCCTGTGAATGAATTGGCTGGGAGAGGCTAGAGGGAGAGCTTGGGCTTATGGGAAACTTCAGAGCATGGGTGATGGGAGGCAGCTGGAGAAAGAAGGATTATGATAGCTTAGGTGTTTATGGATTGTTCACTGTGTTCTGGACACCGTTCTAAAGACTTCATGCTCATTAGCCCTGCAAAAAGCTCTGAGCTCAGCACTATTATCGTCTTTGTCAGACGAGGAAACAGACTGAGAAAATCACTTGCCTGAGGTCATACAGCACACACATTTTATAGTCCAGAGTTGTGGGATATTGCTTTTTTCTACGATGGTTGCCAATGCCTACCATCTGAATGACAGCAAGCCTGCCACCCTGGACTAAAGTCGTGGCTGTGGGGATGGAGAAAAGTGGATTGTTTCAGTGAGGATAGTAGTAGACTTGATAGACCTGGAAGTCCCCTGGAGGTTGAAACTCCACACCTCTTCCTACATATGGATCATGGTGATGGGGAACACAAATACTACTTAGATGATGAATGGATGGCAATTGTGTGTTTCTTAGTGAAATAACCATGGGGTAGTGGAGCCATTCAGTGGGCAGCAGTATTAGACATGTCGTGTTTGAGGTGCTTGAGTGACCGTGGTTGTTCCAGTGTCAGCATCTGGGGCACTTAGACTGGTGATTCTGGAGCTCAGTAACGAAGGTGGATAGAAGGGATGGATTTAGATGTTTGGGGGGCACATGGTGGCGATTAGAGCTCCGCCATGTCATGGGAGGGTTAACGGAACCCACTAGGGAGTCCAGGCTGGAGGTGCCTACTCACATGGGGTATGCTCAGCGGCCAGGTGTAAGTGGAGACACCCACGCATATGTAAAGAGCAGGCAGGTAAGCCAGGGATGTTGGAAGACAATCAGGAGAGAGTGACCAAGAATCCAGAAGAAAGGGGTTTCAAAAGGAGGGAACTGCCAAGCCAAGATGCCTCTGTGTGTGTGTGTGTGTGTGTGTGTGTGTGTGTGTGTGTGTGTGTGTGTTGAAAGTCAATTGCTGTGGCTGGGGCCTGGTGGTAGGGGATAGAAAAAGAGACAGGGATCAAACTATTTTCTTCAGAAGGCAGCAGGGCTGGGACCAGAGGCTTCAGAGTGATGTAGGATGGAAGACACCTTCTTTTTAACCTCAGGGAGCTGGGCCTCTGTGTAACTGGAATGGGGGCAGTATTTGGTTTGGTTTTGAAAACAAACTCTCTTAGTGTTTAGAGAAGGGGCTGAGCACAGAGTAGCCTCAGGGCTCAGGGAAAGCCTTGTGAAGAAGTAGACTTTTTTTTTTTTTTTTAATTTTACTTCCCTAAAAAAATTCACCTAGATACAAACAGATGAAGAAGTCTGAAATAGACCTATGCCTATTATAATAGGGTGTTGGCAGTAGCAACTGGGAGCTCTAGAAAGGAGCATAGAGAAGCTGTGACTGTTGGACTGGCAGAGTTCTAAACATCTGCCCCGGGGCCTCCCGGTTGCTGGGATTAAGGAGAAACTGGATGATTCGAATAATTCCCAAAGCACCATAGAAAGGAGCAAGCTAGTTCTTAAATGGAGACACCATCCTCTGTGGGCTGAATGTCCAGCTGGGCTTTCCAGAGCCTATCATGTGCAGCAACCTGGAATGACAGAACGATGAAGAGGAGAGGCTTGGAAGAACTGGTACAGAATGGCATGAGTCCAAGCCCAGGATTCCATGCCCACGGCTGGGCCAGGCACATGCAAAATGTCAGCAGGATACAGGGTACCTATTTAGGTGTTTGGGATCAAACTACTCAGATATCTGAACTAGGAGGCTCCAGCAGATGAGGGACAGGACCTAGCCCTTGCTTGTCAGTATCATTTTGAGGAATGATGGTTCATGGAATTCGTGGTTCCTGGAGTCTAAGTTATGTGTGAGTTGGGAGATTTTCGAGCAGAGTATTTTGGTGACTTGGTCTATCTATTTCAGGAAACAGGTTTTTATTTGCTTGTTTTCCTGGAGATGAGGCAGCCAGGATCAGGAGAATGGGGTGGTAAACAGCACATTGTGGAAACAGAACAGATGTTTGAATACCATTAGGTATAGTGAGGGTCCAGATGGAGGAATCTGAGAAGTGAAAGGCTGATAGTACCCAGAGGGACTGACCAAGCAAATGATCCCCTAGCACTGGGCTATGGTCTTCAGGAACTGCAGTCCTGGGGCCCGCAGACAACACTGCATCTAGATTATTGAACTGGGAACCTGGCTCAGTTTGGCAGGGTTGGGGTAGGAAGCTCGTGCCAGGATGTAGCTAGGCGAGCTCCTTTCTCCAATCAGGACATCTCCACCCAGCTGCCATCCCATCCGTCATACCCTCCTGTATGCAGATGGAGCATGTGGTCCCAGAGGCAGAAAGTCGGGGATAAGGGCAGAGACTGAATCTAGGATGAATGTATTAGGGATCTTGGGGGATGTTGCAGCACAGCCAAGTGCCCTGTGGGGGACTTGGCCCTCTACTCGGAGCTGAAGCTTGAGGTGGGCTGGGAGACATGTGCAAGGGGAACCAGAGACTGAGATACAGAGGCATGCAGGTGGGGTGTGGAGTAGGTGGCTGTGGTGCTCCAACTTAGAGACCTGTGTGTGGTCTGAATAGCCCTGAGTGGATGACTGTCCATCCCTGAGCCCTTGGTTTCTTCTCTGAACAAGCAAAGATGCTTATCCATGGCATCTCTGGGGGACCCTTTGGAGTGGCCCAGGTCTGTGACTGGAGTCTTTCCAGGTGGTTTTCTAGGCTTGTGAGTCAGCCTCTTGGGGTTCTTCATGGGAGGAAATGGTCAGAGCCTCATCAGGAGATGGTGGGAAGGGTGGTTTGGAAGGGTTCTTCTTAGTTTCTGTCCAGGAGTGGGCCTGGAAGGAGAGAGGCACCATCTTCTGTCTAGCCCTGCAGGTCTGACCTCTGACCCCTGTGTCACTCTGCCCAGCTGGCTCCAGTGGTCCTGTGGATGTCAGTCTCAACATCAACACTAGGAAGTTGAAGATGGCTTGAGGGGACAACTAGAGAGCAGGAATTTGAGCTTGACTCTATACTGTGTCCAGGAAGGAGTTTTAAGCTTTTCTTTCCCAGGTTTCTGTCCTCCCAAATGGGTACACAGGTGGAGATCTTATAAAAATGGGGCACCCAAGGCAATGGGGGTTTGGAACAGGGACTGGAGACCCTCTCTGTCCTGGCTATGTTAATGAATAAAGCTGGTTTGATGGGATGTCACAGTCTTGATGGGGACTGCATCTTTGGAAAGAGACACCTTGTCCTTGGATAGCTGAGGCCTCCTCATTCTCCGTTCCTATAGTGTCCAGTCCTGACTTATCCAGTCCAGCTTGGCCTTCTGGTCCTCCTTCTGCCTAAGGAGGATGTTTAGGTATGCCTATGTCTATGGCTTTTTGCTGAGTCAATCTTGGCTCAGGAGTCTAAGAGGGCAGTTTTGTCAAAGCCCAGCTGGTACTCCAGGAAGCCAGTCCACGGATCTGCTGGGAGGACTGCCTAGTGACAGTCTTACGTTTTACCTTGTGATGTATAGCAGACTCTGCTGCATTGTCTCATTAAATGTCACTACCAATAAGGCTTTGGAGGTTTCTCTTGACCTGGAGCTTGAAGAAACCTTGGTGAAATAAGGATATCTGCTTGCTGGGCCTTGGGGTTACCGCAAGTGCTTCTGACTCCTCCCACTTCCCTTTGCACTAGGGTCAGATAGAGCTTCTGGGCACGGAAGCTTCCTGTTTAACCTATAGTGTACTTGGCTGGGAAGAGCTGCATCCCAGGACCCTAAGCTCCGCCCTTTGCTTTTGTCTGGGTCCTATCCTGAGCCTCAGGGTTATGGACATCAGTCAATTGAAGATCTAGAGATGACCAGGGAAGGCATTTCCTTTAGAAGCATCTGGTAGGGAGCCTAGAAAGCTGGGAACTTGTTGGAATGAATCTGTGGAATTTGAGTGGATTTTTCTCTAGTTCCCAATGAGCCATGCACTAGTTTTTCATTTTTTAAAACGACTGTTCAGTTGTTTTGTCCACTTACACTCATTGCAAGGATGTGTTTGGTGTGTGTGTGGAGGGGGGGGTTGTGAGTCGTAGGGAGGACAACTGCTGTCTTATAAACTATTCCTTGCAGGCCGCATTTGGAAATGGACCCCTGAAATGCTCTGTTCCTCTTAGTCTGCCAAGAGGCTATAAATAACCTCTTGCTGGACCCTTGCCATCTTCTGGGCTGTAATTTAACCTCTGGGTGCTGAGGATGTGCATACATAAATAGACTCCAGCTTGGGGCTAGCTGGACAGTCCTGGGCCACTTTTGTGCAGTGGTTGTTGTCCTTGTCCTAGAGGAGAGGATGGCGGGGCTGTAGAGTGGAGGGAGGTGGGCTCCCTCCCTTGGGGCTGTCCTGAAACTAGTGTGGGATTTGAGTCTTGATTCCTTAGGACTGTGACTCAACTTCTTTTTGACTCTATAGGATGTGTTGCTGGTATTTGTAGCAGGTTGTCTCTCAAGGTACTAAAAAATTCTTTGTGTAGGAAGATGTAGGCTCAAAGGCTTCCAAGCCTTTACTTTCTTTAAGGAAGAAGTCTCTGTATATCTTGACATGATAAGCCAAGTTTGGGTGTGTATTTTAGAGAGAATCTTACTTAGATTCTTGAAGGGTTCCTTAGATCTCCTAGAGTTCAGGAACCTCTGTCTTCTCTGGAAGAGCAACTTTATAAGCTCCCTGGAGAAGAATTTAGAATCTCCTTCTTGGCTCATTACCAAAGAGATTAGTGGTTCCTTGCCACTGTCCCAGGAAGGTTAGGATAGATCTTGGCAGGAGCCCAGTCATTCTTAAGGAAGTCAGTTGCCTCTGTCAGGGAGAATGGGGGGTCTTGTGACCATCCGGTATTCATTTCACATAATGCCCTATTGATCACTCATGCTAGGTTGAGCAATGCATTAGTGTTAGAGAGTTCATGAAGAAGGAACTGTAGGTCCTTGGAGTCTCCCTGGCAGCCGTTGCGCTGGCTCTGCAGTGGAAGTGAAGATGCTCATCAGATGACACCATTACTACTTGCCTCTCTTGAAATCCCAGTTTTTTTTCCTTCTACCTCCTAGGTCCATTCTGGCAGCACTGGAAAGCACCCTTCTTGAGACAGGTGGGCCTCGGGCTGATAACTCTCACTTAGGAGCCTTTCTGGCCTGGAAGAGAGCTTGGAGTTGAGTCTCAGGGCAAAACTTTACCCTGAATGAAGTCTTCACTGATGAGACTGCCTAAGGAGGGAGGCTCTGTGGGTGGACAGTGTGTGGCTCCTCTGCCCTGAAACCTTGCTCCCAGCTGACCCATGCTGGCTCCTGGACTGTTCTCATGGGGGCCCTGTTCTCCTTCACTCAGGGTTAAGGGAAAGGATCTTCTGGAAACTTCTTGTGACATGCTAATATAAGGCGTGAATGTTGAGTATCACTTTACAAAAGGCTCTGAGGAAATCAACCCACTGATGCTCCAGTCCAGATACCTGGATTTCAAGATATGGTCTGTGTGGTCTGTGTGTCTTTCTGCTGTGGCTATTGCAGGCCTAGCAACATGGCTACACAGGGGTTCTTTAGCTAAAGAACGGGTTTCCACAAAACTTACACCTAGCACTGATGAGGTATGGTTTCTGTGTGGTAATGGCTCCTACTGTGGAGCTGAGATTAGGGACCTGCCTCATCTTAGGAGGAGGAAGAGGAACCACTCAGGGAGATGCCACTGAGTATCAAGATGCAAGCATGTGTGGTCAGTTCACACAAGAGCCTTCTTTTGTAGGGGCGTGTGTATGTGTGTGTGTGTGTGTGTGTGTGTGTGTGTGTAGTCACATGGGGCAGACAGCCTTTAGCTACCCTGGCCTTGTACTGTTCCCATGGTGTCTATGATTTTCTGTTCCCAGCTGACACGAACTCTCTCTGCTTGATATTTTAGTCACTTTGGGTTGCTATAATAGAGTAGTATAGACTGGCAACTTAAGCTACATTGATTTCCACCAGTTTGGGAGGTTGGATGTCTGATCAGAGTGCCAGTATATTATAATTAGAGTGATTGAAGTGAACAGAGTATAGAAACAGAGCATTGTGGGTTGGGGGGGGTCAGGAAGAATTTGAAGAGATGACATTTAAAATAAAATCTTGGGCTAGTGAGGTGGTTCATTCGTTAATGCCCTTGCCACCAAGTCTGGCGATCTGAGTTTGATCCCTCAGACCCACACGGTAGAAGAAGAGACTCTACTCTTGCAAGACAAGTGTAATCAATCAGTCAATCAATCAATGTAATAAAAAAATTAAAAAAACCCCGAGACCTGAAGAATGGGAAGCCAGAGCGAGACAGATGGAGAAGGGACGTTCCTGCAGAAGGGGCCTCCCAGGCTGAGGCTGTTGGAGGGAAAGACATCATGGCTGAAAAAGGAGTGTGGATGGAGCACAGTGGCTTGGAGATGGCAGGCAGGGGCCAGACTGATAGGCTTGTGGGCTCTGGATAGGGGTTTGGACTGACTCTGGGAATAGGTAGAAAGGAACTTCTGAAGCTGAGTATCAACAGTACTGAAATAGAGGGAGAAGAGGATTCTGGATCCTGTGTGCTGGGAACAGGAGGGACGCAAGCGATTTTGGCATCACTAGATCAGCGATGATGGCAGCTCAGACCCAGGCCATGGATGTGTGGCAGCAGAGAAGTCGATAAAGTGGGGAAATATTGGAGATGGATTTGGGGATGAAGGTGCTGGAGGAACTCTGGGTTGACTCAGGGGATTCATATTGGAGTAACACAGTGGGAGATGGGGCCACCTTTTCAGATGGGCAAGACTTGGGGTTGAAGGAATTCTGTTTGAGGCATGTTGATTTTTTTTGTTGCTTCAAGACATTCATTTCTGGTGTTTGATTGGGGTGATTAATTCTAGGGGCCATTAGCATGGTGATGGTATTTCAAGTTAGGGGATAGTAAGCTCCTCTTGGGGGGAATCCAGTGAGAAAAAAGGTGCTTAGGATGTGCCTGGCTTTCCAGGTACCTGATGAGTGTTTGCAATTGTTCTCACGAGGTCCAGGGTTCAGAAGAACATGCTCTGGAAAAAAAGAAGAGGGCAGCTGTGCCAGATGCTGCTGAGAGCACACGGGATGTGAATGCACACGGAGCCACTGGGCTCAGGGATGCAGAGGGCTGTGGTTACACCTCCATTTTTATTTCATGTATTTCCTGCATATAGGTAGGTACACCTGTATCATGCAATGCCTGTGGAGGTCAGAAGAGGGCGTTGGGCCCCCTGGAACCGGAGTTATAAATGGCTGTTAGCCACTCTCTGGGTACTAGAAACTAAACTCCGGTCCTCTGTAAGAGCAACCAGTGGTCTTAATGGCTGAGCCATCTCTCTAGCCCCTTCCGTTGCAGTTTTGATGACTCAGTGATTCTAGAAACCTGGTCAATGCTAAAGAAAGGCAGGTTATTTGGGCCTAACTTTGCTAAGAAAGATGTCAGAGGGAAGGCAGCAGGTTCATCCTTCCATACAAGGGTGGCTACGGATACCCAACACTAGTATGGTTCTGGAAAGTGTGCACTGAAAATGGAGGTGGGCAGGAGGTCTCTGCCGCGGTAGTCATCCCAGGTTCTCCACCATGCACTCTATAGGTTCAAGGACTGTCTCCTTAGCCAGAGCCAACATGTGTCCTACAAACCCTCAGCTTTGGGATGGCTATAGCATCTTATGGCTTTACAATAGTACAAAAGTAGAAACTGGGGGCTGGAGTGATAACTCCGGGGTTGAGAGTACTGGCCGCTTTTGCAGAGGACCTGGATTTGGTTTCCAGCACCCCCATAGTGGCTAACAACTGCCCATAACTCCAGTTTCTGAGATCTGATGCTTTCTTCTGGCCTCCATGGGCATTGTCCACATGTGGTGCACTTACATACATGCAGACAAAAGCATGTGTACACATAAAATAAAAGATAAATAAATAAACAATAAATAAAAAAGTAGAAATTATGCTTGAATTTTAAATTTGGACCTTTCCCAGGCTATGCAGGATTTCCCATGCGGCCCCTGCGGTAACTTAGCCACTGGAACTACAAGAGTGGACAATTGACGCTCTAGTGTGCTGTAGTCAACAGACCACGTGAAGCATTCACCACTTTATTACAAAATGGGCTTCATGTTAGATGATTTATCCAGCTGAAGGCTAATATAAGTGCTCTGAGTATGTTTAAGGTAGGCTGGGCTAGGCTGTGATGGTTTGCAATATGTTTTTGACTTATGGTATTTCCATCTTTCTGGTGACATAACTGCATTGCAAGTTGAGGAGTGCTTGTGCAGCAAATCACGCCCCAGCAGATCCCTACTTGGGTTCTGAGCACCCTGATATGGTCACCACCGACTCTGCTTTTCCTGCTGCAGCCCTGAGTCCTTCATTGTGGGAAGACACTTTTGTTTCTGGGCCCCTGTGCTCTTGGAACAGCCTGAGGGGCAACTTCTGATTTTCAGCTGCTCCAGTCTTCAGTGAGGAGGCCCCTAGAGCTGCACCGAGGGAGTCTGAGGGGTATCCCAGGGCGTCTGTGGTAGGTTCCTCTGCAGGGCGCTCCAGAGATTGGATGTGACTTTCCTGCGCTCAACATCAGAAGTGCTTTGCCTTTCTGTTCAGTAGAGGTGAGGCAGCCTTGTTCCCCTTCTGGTGGAGTGGCTTGAACCCTGGCGTCATTTGAGCCAGCCACGGCCCTCAATGCCTGTGTAAGTTATTCTCACACAATATTTGACAGAGGCAAGAGAAGAATGGTTTATTTTGGCTCATCATTTTAGAGGGCTTCAGGCCGTCATTATGGGAAAGGCATAGGGGAGCAGTTGATGGCTGTGGGAGCATGTGCATGTTCATATCGTGGTGGACCAGGAAGCAGAGAGTGTCGCAGGAGCCAGGGGTATCACATGCAAAGATCCACTCCTAATGACTTCCAGAAGTTAGGCCTCACCTTCTAAAGGTCTGATGGTCTCCTGAAATAATCTCACCACTTGCTGAAAAAGCCTTCAAAACATGAGCCTTTGGAGGCAGTTTCAGAATCAAACCATGGCAGCACCTTCTAGGGGCTGTCTTGAGAGACTCAGAGGCCTTGTACCCACAGTCCTGTTATGGCAGGTTCTCTGACTTGGCTGAGCATCGTCTCAGACTGCCAGTGACACTTACATGTCTACTGATTAACAGGGACTTGGAGTCATACAAATTGATACTCTCTAGAGAAATTTTGGAATAGATGCGTCCACCCTGCCTGGCCCAAGTCTTCCTGAGCTAGTGAGTCCTTCTCTCTGTCCTTGGGGACTATATTCTGGGTACTGTGATGTGCTCAAGGAAAAGAAAACCAAAGATCAGCACTATGAATGGGCCAGGCAGGCCTGGCATTAGATCTTCAGTTGCATGAGTACGGACGCATTTTTTGAGGGGGGTTGTTTTTGAGACAGGGTCTCCCTGTAGTGCCAGCTGGCCTCAAACTTGCTATGTAGATCAGACTGCTTCCAAACTCACAGAGATCCAGCTGCCTCTGCCTCCCAAGTGCTAGATTACAGGCGGGACCACCATGTCCAGCAGGTATGGGCACATTTTAAACATT
Source organism: Eospalax fontanierii (assembly GCA_035773235.1). Classification (NCBI taxonomy): domain Eukaryota; kingdom Metazoa; phylum Chordata; class Mammalia; order Rodentia; family Spalacidae; genus Eospalax; species Eospalax fontanierii. The sequence continues at coordinate 50,081,769 of CM069542.1, read as the reverse complement.
AATTGAGTAGCATCAGCTTGCCTTGTCAAAGTAAGGACAGCACACATTTAGGAGCATGGGTATGGGGCTTTCTGTCTCGGTATCTAGTGGCATCTATCCCTAGGCGATTTGGGGCTTCAGGTAGAAGGCTAGTCTTAGCTGGCAGCCTCCTAGAGGTGAGGTCTCTCCTGAGTTTGAAGAAGAAGCAGATTTGAGTTTGGAGGTAGCCCTTTTGTTCCTTGCAGAGGGAATGTGTCACAGAGGGCTGATGTGGAAGCGGTCAGAGAGACCTGCTCACCCAGCCCTTGTGTGCTTTGCTGGCAAGTTTGATTTTCTCCGGAAGACAATGAGGAGCCATGAAGTATTTAAAGAAGGAAGGTAACATGATTCAACTGGCGTTTTAGAAAGATGCTGTTATACATAAAAGGATTAGAGGAAGAGTCCAGTAGAAGAACCGAATGTGATGGGCTTGGGATAAGGTCAAGGTAGGAGGCAAGTGAAGAGGAAACTCCTTATAGAGATGACATAGGGCCCTTCGGGAGTCAGTTCCCGAGGACTTGTTGGAGGTGGACAAGTCCAGGACACTGTCACGATCTCTGGCCTGGGAGCTGATTGGTTGGTGAAGCCATCACCTTGATAAGGAAGGAAGAAGAAAGTGGGGAGGCTAGGAGATCGGGGAGGATGTTTGGGTTTCAAGCTTGTTTGAAAACCTTTGAATGTGCGTCAATGTCAAATACAAAAAAGTATTTGTTATCTGGGAGTTCAGCAGAAAGCCAAGCGCTTGGATGGAGATCATGGGATTAAGGGAAATAACTCATGAAAAGCATTGAGCAATGGCCTGGTGCATGAGTGTGTAGAAAACGTGAACTCTTTGAAAGAGCTCTAAGCTCATTTGGGGAGGAAAAGCTTGCCCCTGTGAACCAGCAGCCATGAATAGGAGGCCTGGCTTAATAAAGTGTTGTGAAGATTAAACTTCCTGCTGCAGGCAGGCTTGGGAGAGCCAGGGAGGATGGTGTGGAGACCCAGTCCAGCCAGGGCCAAGAGAGAAGGAGGATGCTTTAGGGAAGAGGCTTCAGGGAGAAAGAGCAAAGGGGGAAGAAGCACTGAGCATGGTTGACCCATCAGGGAGGCACTCTCCTACTCAGAGCAGGAATGGCCATCTGAGGAAGGAGAGCCTGTGTGTGTGTGTGTGTGTGTGTGTGTGTGTGTATGTCTAGAATGTGAGGCTGGGGCTTTGAGATGCCCTGGGAAACCCTGAGCAGATAGAATCCACTTACCAGGCCTCCCCTAGCTATCAGCTCCCATTTCCAGTAGGCTCAAGGTTTTCTCAACTTCTTGCCTAACAAGAGGGCAACAGAGTCAGGTGGAACTGATCCTGAATTGGGAGTTACAATAAATCCTAATTAATCTATCTGGCCCTCTGTATCCACATCCACTTTCTACACCCTTGAATCAATCAACTGTAGATGGAAAATATTTTAAATATTTAAAAAAATCCATCACAACAAAATAATATAAATAAAAATACAGTACAATAGTTATTTATACAGCACATAACATATTAGATATAATAAGTAACTCAGAAATGATTTATAGTATACAGGAGAATTGTGTAGGTTTTATGCAAAAATCTATGCCATTTTATATAAAGGACTTGAGATTTTTTGGATTTTCAGGAGTATAATGACCTCCTATCCTTGGAGGTCCTGAAGCCAATATTCTGGGGACATTGAGGGACAACTATACTGCCCTGATCATAGCTGATGCTGTGATATTGTGAGAAATTAGAACAAGTGGCCGTTTTAGATGTTCAGTCCCTGTTCTTACAGGTGCAGAGATAGAGGCAGAGGCTCCTTCACCTTCAGGTGGGTGTGGAGTCAGGGGCCTGTTTTAGCCCCTTCAAGACAGACTGTGATGCTCTCATTTCCTGTCTTTCTGGCAAGTACAGGGAGCCGGCAGTGTGTCCTGGGATGATTCCTGCCCTCATCTCTTTCTTCCCCCCAATTTTTATTTTCAAATTTCCAATGGGAAATTCACTTGGCTTTTATTTTTATAAAAGCACTACATGCTCATTGTAAGATATAATTTAAAGTTGAGCATGGAGGCTCACTCCTGTGATCCCAGCACTTCGGAGGTAGAGGCAGGAGGATCATGAGTTCCAGGCCAACCAGCAGGGGCTATACAAAGACCTTGTTTCAATGAGAATAACAATAAAAAAGAATAATGCATGTAGGTCAGAGACATAAATAATTTCCAATATGAACAACATGAAATAAACCTTGACTAACATGTTGGGAATGTACACTTTCAGACCTTGTTTTTAATGGACATACAAGCGTTTAAGCACAGCAATGTTATATATGTTGTTTTTTTTTCTCTCTGTGGCCTGCAGTTCTCCATGCCAGCACAGTATGCTTGTTTTCTGGTGTGGGTGGCTTGCACAGCTTGTCTGTCCACTTGTCCATTCACTGTCATTATCTAAGGAAGGTGCTTTTGGGTCAGACCATGGGGGACAGTCGTATTCTAGGCCTCCATGGAGAGAGGATGCTCAGACAGGATCCTCAGAGTGCTCTTGGATCTATCGTGAAGCTTTCCCCAGGGGAAAGGGAGGGCAGCAATCTAGAATGAAGCGGCCACCCCCACTTTCACAGCAGACAGGGAGGTTTACTCATCTATTGGGTAAGGCTTGATCTTTGCCCAGTGATCCTTACGGAGGGCAGGGTGTACTTCCCTGTACCTAAAGCGGTGTTCTGTCGGGACTGGTCTGAGAAGGTGAGTTTTAGAAAGATATAGAGGCTTCTTGGCCAGCACCCTGAGATTCCAGAAGAGATGAAGCCTAAAGTGGAAGTGTTGAGGGACAGATCTATGTGTTGACATCACTGAAATACCAACTAGCTGGCCAAATCAGAAGGGGCTGGTGGGACTGGGTTGGCCATGCTGGGCCTCTAGGTCTGAGGTGCATACCTCCTTGGCTCAGTTTCACTAAGGGTATTGCTTTTCTTGGTGTATTTTTAATTTTTTTTGGTCTTTTTGAAACAGGGTTTTCCTGCAGCCCCAGCTGGCCTGGAATGTGCTGTGTAGACCAGGCTGGCCTCGAACTCAGAGATTCACCTGCCTCTACCTCCTGAGTGCTGGGATTAACTATCATGCCCAGCATATTTTTTATTTTTAAAATTTATTATTACTATTGTTATTTTGCTTTTTGAGAGTCTCACTTTGTAGGCCAGGTTGGACTACTTATTATGTAGCCCAGGCTGGCTTTGAACTCATAGCAATACTTTTGTCTCAGCCTCCCAAGAGCTGGGATTGTAGGTGTGAGGCTATCATACCCTACGTTGGGAGAGTTTTAAATGAGCAAAAAAGGATCATTGCCTGCTTCTGGCTAACTTTCCCCTAGTTCCTGCAGGGACAATTCAAAATCCCTAAGACAGCAACAAGGAGTAGCTGCCCAGTGGCAACTCCTGAGCGTGGGAGATTCTAGGCAGCAACTTCCCTTGCCATCCAAAGGCCTAGATCTCTGGTGGGGTGGGAGGGGCTGTTATCTCTCGGCAGGTGAGCCTGTGGGAAGTAAGCTGGTGCAAGACAACAGGTCTGGGATACCTACCCCTTCTCCGTGCCTTCTTCTCATGGCTGGTGGCATCTGCAGGAACCCTTGGCCTTAATCTTCCTGCTGTTACGTTCTGTTGCTCTTATTTGAGCTTGTGTCTCTAAGGAGGGGTGGTGTGTGTGTGTGTGTGTGTGTGCGTGTGTGTATGAAAACTCTGACAGGACCAGTTAAAGCACTTGTAATGGGTGATGGAGGGAACAGTGGCCTCCATTCCCCTGCTGCCCGTCCCTGGACAGCCTCACCCAACTACCCGTGTCACTTTTGACAGTCCCTGGCACAACATCAGGAGGTGGAGGGGGCACTGGTTAGAGTTGGGCCTTCTTGTGTGTGCCTTTAGTGTGCCTTAGTCTTAATCATGTCAGGATAAAGGTGTGTGCTATATGGAGATGTGGCAGCTGTGGTGCCAAGGAGGATATGATCGTGCCTGAAAATGTGGCAGATGAAACACTAAGAATGGACGACTGCACTTTATAGAAAAGCTCATCCCAACAAAATAAATATCATTTAGAGATAAAGATGAGGAAATGCAGACAGGTCAGGTTATTTGCTCAGAGTCACATACCTAAGAGGACTGTATGAGAATGCAGGTCTGGCCTCCCAGGATGGTGTTCTATTCTTTGGAGATAGCGTGATGTGACAGAGGGTGAACTTGAGAACGTCAAAGCCCCAGAAGTCTTGGAAGATGGAATATCCATGAGTCTAACTTTTCTTATTAAAAAAATTGACAGAATTGGAGTGGGTGTGCTGGTGTATGCCTGTAATCCCAGTGCTTGGGAAGCAGAGGCAAGAGGAATCATGAGTTCAAGGCCAGCCTGACTGAGATACACAAATGGCACTTGTCTCAAAAGTAACAAATGTACAGAATTGAATCTGTCCCGCCCATCATATGAGGTGGTAAAAACTAAGAACAGTGGCAAAGGTATAAACTGAGCCTTGTCTGAATTGCTGGGACCAGAATTGCTTTAGATTATAGATTACAAAAATTTTGAGTATTTGTAGATATACAACGAGATAGCTTGGAAATGAGACCCAAGTCTAAACATAACCTTCATTTATGTTTCATATGTACCCTATACATGCAGATGTATGTAATTTCATATACTATTTTATGATATTTCATTTATTATTTTTATTTTTTTATGTATAGGAGTGTATTGCCAGCATGCATGTAACTGCACCCGTATCATGCAGTGCCCACAGAGGTCACAAGAAGGTGCCAGATTCCCCTGGAACTGGAGTTACAGATGGTTGTTAGCTGCTATGTGGGTGCCGGGAACCAAATCAGGGTCCTCTGCAAGAGCAGCCAGTGCGCTTAACTGCTGAGCCGTCTCTCCAGATCCTCATATAATATTTTAGATAACTTTGTATTTGAGACAAACTTTCACAGTGATTATTTTCCACTTTGATCTCATGTTAATGCTTTAAAAGTGTCAGATTTTGGCATATTTCAAATTTTAGAATTTTGAATTAGAGATACTCATCTGTACTTGGAACTTTGCCAAGTTCATTTTTTCTTTAATTTTTGTGGGCATAAGGATGAATATTTTAGAATACAATTAGAAGTCGTACTGGTTTAGGCAAATGGCAGCACGAGGTTCTCCGCTAGGTCTGTGGCCTTGCCAGCCACAGGCAGTTGGCTAAGTTTACAGTACCAAGAATGAATTTCCTCCCAGTGAATGGGCCTTAGTCCAGTTAGACAGTCATTGACAATGTCCATGATGAACGTGCCATTATTACATTTTAGGGATGTCTTGTTAGAGTCTTTTAGGCATGATGGGGAAGCTGCACCCATGAAATCTCAATGATATCGTCACCTAAACAAGACCTGTCTTCATAATGACAGTATCAGCTGGCGTGCAACGTGAATGTATAAAATTTCACAAGGCCTCAGTCCTAGACAAAGCACTACAGGTAACCAACAGCTGCTCAGAGAGGGAGAATCAGTGTTCCCCAGGGACAAGCTCTCTGATAGCTTATCCAATCCCAGGTGCACTAAACACAGGTACTTAAAAGTATCACTAAATGGACTCAATAGGTTGCATACATACACAAATATGCAACAATAAGAATCATAGAAGAAGAGACCACAAAGAGGGGTGGCTTGGGACATGAGGGGCGTAGGGCGAGGGTGGCAGTTATGCGGCAGGGTCTTTTGTTTGGAGCTCGCCATTTTGGCAATGCTGGCTGGTCAGTGAGTCTCCAGAATCCACCTGTCTCTGTCCCTTTAGCAGTAGGGTTACAGGCATGTGCATTACTCTTGACTTTTACATGGGTGCTGTGAATTCGAACTCTGCTCCTTGTGCCTGTGCAGCAAGCAGTTCACCCACTGAGCCATCACCCCTGTCTAGTATGTGGCAAAGTTTAAAAATGTATTGTGTCCAGCCCCTCTGCTGCTTGTGGGACTAGCTCTCTGTCAGTGGGACTGCAGAGGGCAGTGATGAGGCTGGGTGGGCAGGGCAGAAGGCAGGGGAAGCTTGGTGTTTGGCTTCTTGCTGCGGGAAGAAGGTCGAAGATCAGTTGAACCTTAAGTCAGCCTGGGCCTGGTCAAGGCGAGGCTCTTTTGCTTCTTTGCTTTTCAGCTGTAGCCTAGTGAGCCTGACGGGTGGTCCTGAGTCCCCACAATCCTGCCTGAAACCTGCCAGCCCATGGGGTGCTGAGGGTTGGTTGGGATGGGTGGGGCTGCCAAGGAGCCCACCATTTGGGGTGCCCAACACCCATCCCCTTTCTTTCCCTATGAGGGCTCAGGTTTGTCTTATATTTGTTTCCCCACCAACCCTCTCCCCTTTGGATCAAGTTCCAGAGGTCAATGGCAGAAAGGATGGAGGTGAAACCCAAATGATGATGACTTTGATTTTTTTTTTCTTTCTTCTGTCGGAGCCTGGGGAGGGTGGTTGTTTTGCTTCCTGGACCTCAGCGGCGAATTCTCTGCCAGACAATCATCGCGGTGCTTTCATTGCTTTCTGATGCTCTTCTAACTGTGCAGGGTCGGCTATTAAATGGTCATCAAACCTCAGCCTCTATCCCATCAATAGTCATAAAGTTGGGGAGATAAAAGCCATCAGTTTTCCATTATAGCTGAAAGCAATACTGTGGACGGCTATTTTCTGAATGCTGCAGATAGATGTATTTTAACTAGAGCAGGGTTTCCAGTGGCCCCAGCTCAGCTGTGGGCCCTGCTGGACCTGGAATAACTTGATAGGTGGTTAAAATGCAGGTGTGGCCGGACCGTTTCTTGATAAGTCCCCGCATTCTTGGAGAATCCACTGGGCAGATCCTCAGGCTCAAGGTGCTGGATAGGGTCCCCAGTGGTGACCATGTCCTTCCTACCCTCCTGATAAGCAGATAGGGTGGATAGATGCAGGAGTCATGGTTCATTCAGGCTGGTGGAAAATAACCTTCCCCCTCAGGACCCTGAGCTTCGAAGAAGAGGCTAGGGGTAGGTACTCTGTATTGCTTGCTTGTATGTGGGGATGAGGGGCGTGAGGGAGGGCAGGGCCTACAGACTGGGCCTGGTTAGACCCAGAGTAGCCCAAACTGAGGAAACTGGCACCTTGGACTGAGCAGGCTGGAGAACAGCTATTCCTGACATACAGTGCCTATAGTGTCTCACAGAGGAGCAAGCCATTTGGAGATGGATTTTGCAATTACATAGTGTAGCAGTGAGCAGCTATCAGCTATGTCTGCAGAATGACCTTTGATTCAGGTTCCAGAAGAATCTGGGTACTTACACCCCGGTCCTCATATCTGCTTCTGCCTTCTCCTCCTTGAATGAGTAATTGCCTCACTTCTCCTGCCTCTGGGCTTTGGCAGGGGCAGAGCCTCTTGTCTGGATGTTCTCCTGCCTCTACGGGAAGTGCCCAATCATATTAGAAGTTCTTTGTGGTCGCTGCCTCTTTGTGGCATCTGTCTTTTCCGGGAAGTTGCCTTCTCTGTTTCCTGCACTTGGGTACCACTATGCTCCGTGTCCCATCAAAGCTATTCTTAGAGGCATCACAGTTGTTGAGTGTGTGGACATCATAATACTCTGGGGTCAGCTCATGTTTCCTGATGGTTTTGACTCTGCTAAGCTCACTCTCCTGCCTGGCTGCAGGAATGCAGTCGCATGTGCTGGAGCTGGGGTTCTGAAGCCTGCAGGACTCTCATGGATGGAGGGAAATCTTCATTCTATGCGTCTGCCCCTCCTGTGAGCCCCACAGGGTGGGGTGGGAGGCTTCTACTGTGGGCTACTCAGTAACAGTTGGATAGTCTCCTCTGGTGTCCTTACAGCGCCATGGCTGTGAAGTTCACTGCCATAAAACTTGCCTAGAGACATCTCCCTCCCATGCCTCTAGGCAAGTCTTCTGTGGTAGATAGTTTCAGTTTGCCTGGGTGGAGGGAACCTCTGTTAAGGAATTGGCCTGTGACCATGTCTGTGGGGCATTTTCTTGATGGTTGAATCATGTGGGAGGGCCCAGTCCCTGGGCAGGTGGTCCTGTGTTATGTAAGAAAGCAGGCTGGGCATGGGCCAGCGGGTCAAGCCAGTAAACAGCATTCCTCCAAGGTCTGTGCTTTAGCTTCTGATTCCAGGTTCCTGCCCTGAGTTCCTGCCTTGACTTCCCTCAGTGATAGACTGTGCTTTAAGCCAAATAAACCCTTTCCTCCCCAAACTGCTTTTTATTGGTGTTTTATCACATCAAATGAAAGTAACTAAGACACCTCCAAGGCCATTGGCTCCTTGTGAGCAGCTCCTGCATCCTTCATCTGGGCCTTAAGGCAGTGGAACTTAGGGCGTTCAGACCTTGAGCTTCCTCTCCCACCCTAGTGGCCAGTCCACTCAACAAGCCCTGGGCATCTCCAGCTCTTAGCCTGTGTTTTAGTTTGCCTCCTGTTGCCATGATGTGTACATCCTGATCATAGTCCATCATCCAGGGATGCTAAGGCAAGAGCTGAAGCAGAGCTCATGGAAGAATGTTGGTTACTAGCTTGTTCCACTTGCTTGCTGAGCTACTTTTCTTACACAGCCCAGGCTCACTTGCCTAGGGATGGTACGGTCCACATGGGTTGGGCCCACTACTTCAATGAACAAGAAAGACAATGCCTCATAGATGTCTACGAGCCAGTCTGATGGAGGGAGTTCTTCGACTGAGATTTCCTCTTCCCAAGTGTCTTTACTTCATGTCAAATTAACAACAATCAACTGGCATAGCCTGCTTTCTTGAGTCTTCTGAAGACGATCCCTTGGTTTTACATCAGGGACATCTAGGCCTCCCAGTCTTAAAATCTTGCCTGCTCTCTGGCAGGGCATGCAGGAGCCAGAGGAAAAGAAACCTTACTGTTCTTTTCCCTTCCTCCTTCTGCTTCATTCTTAGGAAGGGAAGAGCCAGGTTTTGGCCACATGTGACCTTCATGGTGATGCCATGAGCTCTAGACCTGGTGGCCTAGTAACCTGTTCATTAACGCCTACATCTGGCCCCAGTACGACATGGTACAGCGAACACCCATGGAGTTCTTCTGTGTTCTCTCTCCTAAGCTAGAGATTGTAGCAGGTGCACTAACCTTTTCTTGATGAGACAGGATCACCCTTGATGGCCAGCTAAAGTGCACAGCTGGAGCGTGTGGTACCTTCAGGTGCTGTTGACTTCTATAGAACTGTCTACTTCCACTCTAATTAGCCCTGAAGCTGGAGCTTCAGAGACATTGGCGCTTGCTTTTCTGGTGATTTCTGTCTCCTTGGCTGTGTTGGCTGTCTTACTTGTTAAAGGTTCTGTCTGCTCCTCTGTCCTTCCGTCACCCTTTCACCTTTGCTCATTTTCTGAGGAATAAAAAACCAGATAATGGACTATGTTAGAATTATGTATGTACTGGGGGCCAAAGTCTTAAGTGGAGAGAGAACTGATTTTCTTAGGAGCAAAAGATCTGTTTTAGTGGATAAACTTCATCCTGCCTATCTAGGTGACTTCCTTGTTCTTGGACAGCAGCCAGACAAGTGACCTACAAATGTGCTGCTATGGCGGAACCCTTTTAGATTAAAAAATATATTTTAAGATGACTTTGGAAAAGGGGATAGAGAACATAGGAAGGCCCGTGATAAGCAGACTTGGCCATTGAGATGGATCGGGTTAGTGGACCCCTCAGTTTCCTCTGTGTCTCCGAAGAAAGACCACATCCTCATTGTCCTTACTGTCCCATGATGACTAGTCATATAATTTACTTTGTCCTTTCTTTGCCCACTATGTGTCTAGGGATTTAGATGAGGATGGGTTTGGTCTCAGTGTGTGGGGCAGTGGCATCAGAGACTGTTGACTCTGAGCATGAGGCTTCCTTGCCGAGTGATGCCTGGCCTTTGGTGATGGTGACAGTAATAACCATCCTACCCAAAGACGCTGTGGGGTCAGGTAGAGATGCTGCACCATGAGTTTTCCCATGGAGGAAATGCAGACCGAGTGAGGGCCAGCAGTGCCAGAAAGGAGGAGGCAGGGTCAGAACTACAGGGTCCTCTCTGAGCCTACATCTGTCTATATCAAGTACTGACTGTCTCAGGGAATGAATGCATGCAGCCTCTAAGCCCTTATCTAACAACAAAGAGTTGGAATTAAATAATACCCATAAGGCCTTTGGACTGGAAGAGCAGAGAGAGGTTTTCTGGTGATTCCACCGAGGTTCATGAAGCTGGTTGGGAGGTGAGGGTGGAGGGACAAGTGCTGTGATGGTGTTTTCCTGGGACAGTGCTTGGGTGAACTAGAGTGTGTAGGCTCCGAGAGGAGTTAACCACGTGAGCATGTCTGTGGACTTGTCAGTATGCCTTCCCAAAGTGTGTTTGAACTGTGGGTGCTACTTCTGTAGGGAGATTGCCATGTCTTTGATAACAGTCCCATGCTGCTTAACGGTGGGAATGCACTCTGAAAAGTGCGTCACTAGGCAATTTTTTTGTTGTGTGGCCCTCATGGTATGCATTTACAACAACTAAATGATGGTCATTAGGTGATGGAATTGTGGGAGACTATGTCTGCCATCTTGTGTTTATTGAAACATTGTTGTATGATGCTGCTCTCTAAGGAAGCCCTGGTTCTCTGTGTAATTAATTTGCAAGGAGGCAGAAGGGCAGTGGCCTTCCAGACTCCAGGCTCATCTTTTGGAATCCTTTCTCCCCGCTTAGGATTGCTCACAGATGACTATGGCCACTCCCTGTGGACCTGAAAGAGAGAAGGGGAGGGGAAGCCCTGCTTCTCTTTAGCACATATGGGGTTACCATTCCCAAGTGCCCTAGGACACAGCCAGGACAGGCTGAGAAGTTTATTATTGCTATATGAAGGCTCTGGGAGGTGAGGTGATAAACAAGAGTGGTTGCCATGTCCTGGGCTGGCCCTGTAGGCCTGACTTACTCTCTGGGGCTGGTCTTGTTCTGCCTTAAGTGTGGCTATCATGGGGAATTTGCCAGCTGCCTTCTGACTGTCCTCAAGGAGCATAGCTGTAAGGTGGAACAGAAATCTGACCGGGTATAAGCTCCTAAGGTGGTGTTTTCACCATCCCCTCCATGTCTCTCCGAACATAGGCCATCAGCCCCAAACCTTGGGCAGTGCTTAATGAAACCCTGGTTTTGGGTTTCTCCTAGAACTTGTGTAAACAAAATTCCTGGGTGTTGAGTCCAGAAATCCAGATTTTCCTGCATTCGCTGGCCAGCTTTCTTCTTGGAGAGAGCTAAGAACCATTGTACGTAGGGGACTTTTCTCGGTACCAGTGCTGTGTGGTGGCTGGAGGGAGGCTCTCAGGTCAGGGAATCCAACAAGCTCATTTACTGCCCCCAGTGTGCCTGCATGCAGCTTCACCATCTTTGGATTCTCTGGAAGTCTGCACATGGTAGATGAGGTGTGCCTGGGCTTGACAGGGGCCTGGGTTTAGCCACCTCTACCTGCATGTGCCATCTAGAAGTTAGTCTTATCACCCAGCTGGCATTCTTGCTATTCAAATGACCATGTTAGTTAATCACCTGCAAAGTAATAAAAATATTTTCCATGAATCCAGATACACTTTAGAAATGGGAGGTCACTGCAGAGAACTGTGTTGGGATCAGAACAGATGGGTTGGCCTGAGCCTCGTAGACTGAGCAAGGCCCAGCATGGAGGCTGCTGTCTGTAGCCAGGCAGGCAGCAGCAGCCTCTGCTTTGCTGTCTTGGTTGACCGCTGCCTTTGTCTTGTCTGGAGTCACACATATCTGGCCCTGGGGAAGGAGGATGGGAGTGAAGGAACCTGAGAAGGAGTCCTGGTTCCTTTTCAGCCTGCCTCCTCAGGTACCGTGGAAGGAGCCCAGAGACCAGGGCCTCACAGTCCACCCTGGTGGAGCTCGGGCAGAAGGGGAAACAGGAGAAATCACTCTTCAGAGCATCACCTGGGATCCTGTTAGAGTGAGCCTCGTCTTCTGCTCCAGAGTAGCCCCATAGAGTTCTCTCAAAGGAGAGTATCAAGGGTTAGGAGGTGATCCATGAGTTTCAGGTTGGGTGGCATCTCCCCAAATTCGTGTCTACCCAGAACTTCAGAATCCAGTCTTATCTAGACATAGTCTTTGCAGATAGAGTCAGAATGAGATCTCCCTATTCTAGGATGGGCCCTAAATCAAAATGGCTAGTGTCCTTATGAGGAGAAGAGAGGATGTGGACACACACAGGGGAGAGGCTGTGTGACAGTGGATGTAGACATCTGAGTGATAGTACCACAAGCCAAGGAATGCTATGCCAACAGTGGCTGGAAGAGGTGAGACGGACCCGTCATGGAACCATCAAAGGGAGCCTAGCCCTGCTGACATCGTGATTTTTGGGTTTCAGTCTCTATCATGAAGAGAGGACAAGGGCCTATTTTTTTTAACTCACCCAGTTTGTGATAATTTTGTAGGTTTGTTCCAGGTAATATGGGAAGGCAGGGGCTTTCCTACACTTCTCCACTGGTGTCACCAACCAGAGAAGGACTGTCTTGTCACTATGCCCCTCCTTCCCAAGGCTGGTGGGACCTGCAAACTTCCTGACAAAGAATATGGTTCTGAGGGGCTCATGGGAGGGGCTTAGATTGGCAGATGCTGTTAAAAGGAGCTGGGGAAAGTTCAGGAAGGCTTTCCTGAGGAAGGGGTGTTGAAGAGGGGGGATGAGGGTTACTGGGATGTCCTAGGTAGAGGAGAAAACTTGGTTTTGAGAGCAGAGACCTAGAACAGGTAGGCTGTCACTCTGTCTAGGCACACTTCTTCATGGTAAGAAATTCCAGCACCCCTTGAGGGCGCCCAGACATGACTCTCATGGGAAGAGATGCCGTTCAAGGTCAGGCAGCTGTGGCTCTCTCTTTGTGACCATCAGCCCCCAAGTTAGTGTCTCAGTAAGACTCTGCCGCCACCACCCTGCTTCCTATTTCAAGGACAGTACTCAATGAAGGCCAAACAGCAGCCAACCATGCCCTTAACCCTGCAGGGGGCTGGGAGCCTTAGTCCTGCTGCACTCGTAGACCTGGGTTCAAGTTCAGCTCCAGCACTTCCCAATAGGATCATAAGTCTTTGAGTGTCTGTAAATACTGGTTTCCTTCTCACTCAAGTGGGAAATTTTGCACTACCTGTCTGTCTCAGGGTGTTTACTAGGATTAAATACATTAATGCTTTTAGAAGTGCTTAGCAGACACATAGTAAACACTCAAAATTGTTAGCTATGATTATTTATTATTAGTTTGGTAGGTCTCTTAGTAAATGCAAAGGCAGGACTAAAAGGAAATAATTATAGAAAACATAAACAGCATAAAAATACCAGTTTGCAAAGTACAGGTTTCAGTCCAAGTGTCTGGGCTGGCTCAGCCTGCCACTCTCCCCTGCCTGGCCCTGGGCACTGGGCTTCCATGTAGGGCTTCTACCCTGGCCCTGTGACTATCTTGAATCCACTTAGCTAATTTATTTCCTGTTGTTGAACATAGCAATTCATTGGCTTGTAGTCAGAGCTGGGCTGAATCCTTAGTTTTGGGAGGAACTCTGGAATCTTCTTTGGGACAAATGTCTTTGTTTCTTTGACCTCTTCAGACTGGCTGGCTATGCTTTGAGGGTATACACCAGAGCAGCAGCAGAATCAGTCAGAAGTGATGGATTTGAGGAAAGTCTGGGGTATGATGGTGTCATGATGAAACTCAGTTGTCAAGCTGATGAGAGTTAGAGTCACCTGGGAAACAGGCCTCTGGGCATGCCTGGTGGGGGGATTATCTTGTTTAGGTTAATTGATGTGGGAAGATCCACTCATTGTGAATGGCACTGTTCCCTGGGCTGAGATCCTGGACTGCATAAAAAGGAGAAAATGAGGTGAGCACCAGCTTTCATTTTCCTCTGTTTCCTGACTGTAGATATTGTGTGGTCAGCTGCTTCAAGTTCCGTGACCTCCCCACCATGATGGACTATACCCTGGAACTGTGATCGGAAATGACTCCATTCTTCCTTACAGTGCTTCATTGGATATCTTATAACAGCAACAGAAAAACAACTAATAGACAATAATAATAAGCGGGAGCAAGTCCTATCTGGAAAGCTAGTGGCCTGAGTTTGTACTTGGTCCATGCAGTAGCCATGAAGGTCTATTTGAAACATGGAATGTGCCCCATAAGTTCTCTCTATGATGCTAGTATATGTCACCTATATTTGAGTCAGGGTTGGGGTGGTATTCTGAGAGAGAGTAACCTAAGGTTTACTTATTCTTAAATGCCCTGGGACATGATTATTATTGATTTCATTTATGGTCTGTTCTATGCATGTGGATTAGCCATTAACATTGTGTTGGGATCCCCCATTAAAACATCAGACCTGACCCCTTGCAGATCCCTGTTTTGCAGATCATCAGCTGCTTGATCATGAATTGTCATTCTCAGTTTGCTTTACTGTTCAGATGGTCTCTGTTTAAGGCATCCAATGATATGTTTATCAGCCCATTATTTTCAGACCTACTACTGTAGAGAAGTGCATCAACCGGGCATTCAGAGAATAGCCCTCCTGTCAGCCATATAGCTGGCTTCCTCCATCATTGCTGTAGCTTCTTGCATATCAGAACTCCTTGCACTCTAGGCCAGAGGGATGATCGGTAAAGTCTACTCTTGCTTTCACACGTTCCCACTTATAGCAATATCTGCTTGAAATGAAGGCTTCCTGTAAGGGCATCTCCAGAGGGCTTCGGGGCAGCAAGAAGGAATGCTAAGGAATACCCAGCTCCCATAGAGGACCATCTGCTCTGAGATAGCATCAGAGTCAGGCTTGCTCCCTCAGTAGGAGGCAAAAAGATTATTCCTTGGGGTGTGAGGTCATAGGTCATCCTTCTAATTTACGTCCCCCCTCAACTCTGTGACACTGAGGGTATAGTCCATTTGTCCATGCCATCTCCCGTTTCCTGGTCCAGGAAATGGTTTTCTGGTTTTCCAGGTATTCTACCTGCCAGCCTATGTTTCTTCTGCCCTGCTTGACTTCCTCCATAGGGGTTTTGTTTGTTGAGTGAGTCCTGGCCTTCCGCCCCTTGTCAGAGGCTTCACCTTGGCTCATCCACTAGGATGCTGTTTCTACACAGAAGTGAGATTGAGGAACTAGAGTTGTCTTACAGGAAATGCTAGTGTCCAGCCACATCAGTGCTAACACACTTTTCAGACTACTAGGAAGAGGACCAAGTGAGCAATCATGGGGATGTTCATTCTGCTTCAGGGTTTCCCTTGGGGCCTAAGGCTTTCCAAGTGGGTCTGTGGATCCCTACTGTTTATCCACTAGAAGAGAATAAGAGGCTGGTGGTGGGCCTCCAGGATTTCCTTCTGTCTTAGGTTGGAGCCCCGTTGCCCTGGAAGGGCTTCTGCATCTCAGCCTTCTAGGGGATCTTTGACTCTATTTTCAGGGACCACTCACCTGTACTTACCCACTTTCTAATCCATTTCTCAGTCTCTTCAGTGCCATCGGCCTTGCTGGTCAGCCTTCTCTGTTGGGACGTGACCTCACTTGTGTCTCAGTTTCCACTAAGGATTTCCTCTATTTGTACTTTGTATCCTTGTGTTCTGCTTCCCATCTCCTGAACTTCAGCCATGGTGGAGTCCTACGGGGACCCCAATAGAAGTGTGGCATTTTCCTGGTGCCTGAAGGCATTAAATGTATGCAAGTGCACAATGGGCCGAGGAGCTGCCTCCTTGCTCCTGCTTGCGTGGTGTTGTAATTGTAGGTCATCACCTTTCTTCTGCACCATTGTTAAAGCCCTCCTTGGATGAAACTAGAAGCTTCAGTTTAAATTCTCAGAAGCTCCATGGTTCTGATACTTCTGTATAGAAGTTTCCAGAGGGCAAATGGTATGGTTTGAATATGAAATGTCCCAGAAGGCTCATGTGTTTTAATAGTTGGTTTCTAACTGTTTGGCACTGTTTTGGGAGGTTGTAGAATCTTTTGAATATAGGGTCTAATTGAGAGACTCAGGGCCAAAGGGACAGGCTTTGAGGATTGTAGGCTTGCCTTACTTCTGGTCTAGCTTTTTGCTTTCTGTTTGGTACCCTATGAACAAGCTATGCTACAAGCTCCCGATTCTATGGACTGACCCATCCCAGCCACCATACAACCCTTGCCTTGATGGACTGTGTTCCCTGAACTAAAATAAATCCTTCTTCCATAAGTTGATTCTTTCAAGGGTTCTATTACAGTCATGAGAAAAGTAACTAATATAGCAAGTGACTAATCTATTGGGTCCCAATGGCCACCTGAGGTCCTGGCCAAGTGGTCTTGCTGTGTCTCTTCTGATCTGCATCTAGCCCAATCTGGATGATGGGAACTGGTCCATTGGCAAGCTGTTTGGAGCTTGATGTAGTAACCACTGGGCACACATTGCTGATGATAGTTTGTTTCCTGGGTCAACCTTGTGCCCAGCCCTCTGACGTTAGAGGGGTACCTATTGTGGAGCTAAAGGGTAGAAACAGAGAGAGAAGACCTAAGATGTAGGGCTTAGGGGAAGGACCTCTGACTGGGGAATGAAAACTTTTAACCTAAGAAGTAAGGAGCCTTGAATGCAATTTTTGGGATGGCAGGGTCTTGTGTGTGTGTGTGTGTGTGTGTGTGTGTGTGTGTGAGAGAGAGAGAGAGAGAGAGAGAGAGAGAGAGAGAGAGAGAGAGAGAGATTGGATTGAGAGAATGAATATTTCTTGAATGCAGGTGGGCTAAAGGACCAGTGCTCTGTCCTCCCTGATGCAGTATTCTGTGTGCCCGACCTTATGCTGGCAGGTTGGAACCCCCCAGTTTATAGATTTTATTTTCTTTCAAAGTCCTTTTTGTAAAACACTAACCTCAGCGAAGGAGAAAGAAGGAAGAAAAAGAGAAAAAGCTGACTTCAGCAGCTGCAGTTTGCTGTATTTTTCATCTTGCATCAGCAAGTTGGGACCACAAATAATCTGGTCTTATATGCTCCAGTGCTGTTGCTGCTTAAGACTTTGCCCTCCCTGAAATGCAGCACTCTCCCAGGAGCCTGCAGCACTCCCCGTCCCAGGCTCCTAGCTCAGGGGCCCAGAGGTGGGTGGACAGGGCAGGGGGTCTAAGGGGAGAAACAACACGGAGGGGAGAAAGCACTGGCCAGCGAGCGGGTGGATAATTAATTTCTAAATGGTTTCTGGAATCAGCTAAATATTTCCTTTTAACCAGTTTCCCCAGCCTCGCATCCTTTGTTACTTCAGGAAAAATGTCATTTGTAATGGATGTTGCCTTGATAAATTGCTCCTGAGAAGCACAGCGTTCTCATTAGTCTATATAATGAGAAAGACCCCTCCTGGTGTTATAGCTGCCCAGATATTTGCCTGATAGGAAAAATATTTGTCTACGCAGTTCATTCTAAAAGCTTTGGAATGGAGGGCAAGGAGGACAAGGCCGAAGGTGTTTTATCAGAGCAGACCCCAGTCACACCTGTTCCTGCTTCCTGGTGGGCCCACACTGCAGCATATAGGCTGCTGTATTCACTGCCCTCACCTGTCCCTTTGCTCCTGGTCTGGCTCCTGCGCTGGGAGCGTGTTTGTTTAACCAGGCAAAAGCAAGAATTAGGGCTCAATTGAACTGCATGTTCTTATTTTATTATTCCTGGGAAGAACAATAATAAACACATACGTAGTACGTTCTACTTTTCAGAAGTACTTTAGTAGATGTGGATGCATTTAGTACTCGAAACAATCCCTTGGTCATGCATGTCATAGCCAGAGGCACTAAGAGGTACAGTAATATTTTGAGGGTTTATGGCTTGTAAGCAGCAGGTGTTTGACCACAGTGCTGTTCTGTCACTGGCCTCTGCTCTTCTGCTTGTAGGAGAATGGACACGTTGGCCAGCCTTTTTCCACAGGGACACATTGGCTTCTCCTCTGTAGGTCCCCAAGGCACTTCTTCACGTTAAGAGTGGTGCTTAAGGATGTGTGTTAATTCTTGTAGGCCACCAGGGCCTCCTTTAGTGGATGGCTATTGCCAGACATGGCAGAGAGGTTTCCAAGTTCTAACAACCACCAGTTGGAGGAATCAGAGGAAGGTGAAAAGACTGACTGCAAGGCATGTTTTGGGACTGAGCTGTCTTGGTACCCAAGTAAATGCAACATTGACACACTTTACTATACTGACAGGTAGAAACCTGCCTGTGATTTTATTTCTCAGGGAGGAGAGTTTTCAGATTCCTCGTGGCTCAGAGCAAAGTTCTTCTTTCTTGCAAGTACAGTTCCCATTTATCCATCCATCCATCCATCTGTCCATCTACTGATCCATTCTTTCCTCAATCCCTTTATCCTGAGGCTACAAAGTCACTTGTGTATCAGATACTCCTTTGGGTACTGAAGATTCAGACATGAATGAGACAGTTTAAGTTCTGGAAGAACCCATAGTTTGGTGGAAGAAACAGTTATAAAAATGAACTCCTATCACTTGGTAGGATGGAGGCAGAAAGATCAGAGGTTGGAGGCTGTCTCTGCTAGATAGCAAAAATGTAAATTATTATAGAGAATGCAAGCCATAATTGGAATTTGTGAAATATGTTTAGGGACAGGTATTCACGCTTTCTAGAAGAGGTCATACTTGACCTGAGTTTGGACCTAGAAGTTTTGAAGGAAGACTTGGTTAGGGGAAGGTGATTTTGGAAAGTGGAACAATGGAGGAATTCATGAAACAAGGTTGGGGAGCATATATCACTGGTGTTACTACTTGGGTTTTGGGTAGAGAGAAGAGGAGTTGCGGAGAGATGATGTGATAGAGATACTCCACTTATGGGTGGGAGTTAGGGTGGTACATGGTGCAATGTAGAAGCCTGTGGAGTTCTCCTTCAGGGGGCATTAATCTTGATATACAAAGGGCCACTGAAGAATGTTAAGACCAGCATGCTAGACACAGTCCCATGTGCCCTATGACAGTCTACTACTTCTCCTAGAACCTTTTAGCGCGGTTTCAAGGGTGCAGATGCTCAGTCAAAGGAACATAAATACATTGTCCAAGAAGACACCCTTTGTGATATGCGAAGCTTAGGTTTGAACCCAAGTGACTTGGATTTAGGTGGTTGTTGGTTACTGGGTCATTTTGCCTTTCCAGTTGGTCTGTAGTTTAGAAAATCTCTGGGTTTTCTTCCTCGTATTAGGTTCAATGTAGGAGCCTGTCTGAGTCTTTATATCTATAATAATAAGCCATGGAGTAATAGGGTTTGTTTGGAGGGCAAAGATGGAGAAACACATTCTGTGGAGGTTGGAAAGAAGGGAAATGCTGGGAATGACAAGGCTGAGAAGGGCCCACTGCTTTGAGTAGGAGGTCCTCAGAGTCAGGAATGGGAACTGGATTGAAATTGCTATACTGAGTATAGGGAAGATAACCTGGTGAGAATTCCGATGTTAGGATCTTAGTACAAGGAAGATGATTTGAGAGATCAGCCACACAAGATCACCTGCTACCAACTAAAGGGAGATGCATCTGAAGTGTTTTCTCTGAAGCTGGAGGGACGCAGGAGTTGGGAGGGACAGAGGAAGGAATCTAACCTCATACCACTAGCAAGAACCATATCAGCATTCAGAGAAAGTTGAAAGAAATCTTTCAGCTGGCTGGCTACCTAGCTCAAGGCTAACCACACTCTTAACACAATAATAAGTCAATCCTCACTGAATAATTAAATAGAGAGCCTTCATAAGTATTGACTTAATGTGACAGCAAGTCTATAGTGACTTGGGGTTTGCTTATGTAAACACAATCTCTTGTTCAGCTTACTTAGCAGTTCAATGAAATAGAACAGTCCTTCAATTAAAATCAAATGATGCATACATTTAATTCCTTTCTCTTACCCGGTAATAATAGGTTTGGAACATAGGTGAGGGGATGGGGGAAGTGGAGAAAAGAGGGCCTGCTTTTGGAGGATATGAAGGAGTATATCCAATGACGGCCTTGGTAAAGGAAGTGGCCTTCACCATTGTGTCTGGGCCTCATGGGGAGAGATCCATGTTTGCTTGATTGGCCTTTGCCCCACCTAGGTCCTGCTGATGCCTGTCCAAGAACAGGTGTGGGTCTATCACTGGGGTTGGCATATAGATCCCCCAGTGGTGGACTGGGTCTAATTTATTGCTTCTGCTTAACTGGGGTCCAGTGGTTCTTACCACTGATTCTTCTAGGTCACTATTTCCCATGGACATCTTCTTGGCTTTTCTAGAAGAGACATGGTGGGCATTCCTGACCGAATGATGGGCAAGGAAGGTGGCACCCAGTGACCTTCTGGGATGGCTTCAGAATATTGTAAGGGGTAGTGGCACACTGAGAAAAATGGGAAGCAATGGACAGCGTGGCAGAAGGGGATACTCACAGGTTTTAGAGCTTGAATTTGAACCTAAGTCTCCTGGCCCTGCTGCTGTGCTATTCAGTGGAGTCGTCTCTCTAGCCCTCCTTTTCCTTATCTGTAAGACAGTGGTGATGATGCTGACATTCGAGTATTGTCAGAGTATGATATGGTGAGGTTAGTGGAAGTACTGTGTGGCACCTGCCTGATAAACAAGGTACTTGCTAACAGGTCAGGGGTGTTGTGATTCTTTGGTTTAGGGGACCAGGACTTCTACTTTGCCCAGTGTTTCATATGTTATGTAGCTAGTGGCACCCCTCATGATTTATCTGCCAAGTACCAAACCCTGGCAGAGTTCCCATTGTGCCAGAAACTGTTGAGAAACTTCCACATCCTTATCAGATAGTCATTCAAACCTTGTAAGTGAGTATATAGGTAAGTACCATTCTCAATCCATTTTGCAGGTGGAGAAAATGGGGACTCATTGAATTGATCTATCTCAGACCAAGGTGGACCAAGGTTCAAACCCAGTGCTATGTCAGAGACTGGGTGCCATGGAATGTCTGGTGTGGGTGGCGGCTGGGTTTCTTGAATAGCTTCATGCTCAGAAGGGTTTGGAGGCTTTTCCTGGAGCAGCACCAGGCCTCTTTCCAACATGAGTGCTCCCAGGAATTGGGGCCAGCAGTAAGAAGCCAGCCCTCTGGGACCAGACCTCCTCTCTCCTTCTTCATCTCAGATGAAATCAGCTGAATTGGCTGACGCTCCCAGAACTGAGAACATTTTATCTAACAGAAGACCTAGAAAAATCATTGTTTATAATAACTCAGGATTCCTGAGGCTTTGTTCAATTAAACTTTAAGAAATAATTACAACCTTCAAGCAACTTTATTAAAAGAGAATGTAATGAACAATGTCTTTTGTAGTGTCTTTTGAAATTTCCTTGTGAGTCTCCTTGGTTCACATCTTAACATTTTTCCATGTTTGTAACCAGGGGACATAAACTGCACTGGCTCCTGCTTTTTAATTCCTTAACATGATTTCATGTTTAAATTTTCATATACTGACACAATCCCCATCCTTGTTTTTGATAGTGATACAGTCTTCCAAGCAGTTTTTCAGAGAGAGGGAGAGGCAGAGCGAGAGGGAGAGGGAGGGAGCCTTGTCAAGGCTGTCTTCTTACAGGAATCAGATCTGTGTCTGTTTTCAAAGTTGCTTTTGTTGAAGTGCTCCTGGCATCCTATTCCTTTACATGGGTTACAGACCTCTGGGGATTTGATTTTTGGCCTGTGATCATTTTGTTTTCTGTGCTGGGATGGAACCCAAAACCTTGCCCATTTTAGGCATGCGCTGTAGCACTGAGCTATGTCCCCAGCCCATGAAAACATTTTAAATTTAATAAATTTTGCTCTTTTACAATTTCATACATGTATGTAACACATTATGATTACTTCCCCATTCTTTAATTCTTTATCTTCCTCCCATCCTTATCAATCCCCTTTCTTCTGCTGTGATAAAAACACTGGCCAAAACCAATGGGTTTATTTGGCTTACAAGCATAGTCTGTCATCAAGGGAGGAATTCAGACCAGGAACCTGGAGCATAAACCATGGAGGAATGCTGCTGGCTTGCTCCTCTGGCTTGTGCTCAGCCTGCTTTCTTATGTAATACAGGACCACCTGCATAGGGGTGATACCACCCACAGTGGGCATGGCTGACCCGCATTACTCAGCAATCACAAGAATGCCCCACAGACATGGCCACAGGCCAGTCCATTGGAGGAACTTCCTTAATTGAGGCTTTTTCCACCCAGGTGTGCCATGTTGACAACTAAAGCTATTTAGCACAATTGACCCCTTGAACTTGACACACAGACTTCAGTTAAACCACAACCTTTCCATTTCTTGTCTCCAAGATATGTTAATATTAAGATCACAACATAAAACAGTACAACTTTAAAAGTCCCATGGTCCTTAAAAAATTCAAATACTTTAAGCATTCAAAGTGTCATAAAGGTCTTTCAATTGTTGACTCTTGCAAAATAAAAACTTAAGTATTCTTTTATTTCAAAAGGGAAGATTTGGGCATACTCAAACAAAACTTAAGTCTACCAAAGTAGCTCAAGGCTGGACATCTGAGATTCAGTCATGATCTTCTGGGTCTCAAGGGGCTTCGGCAACTTCACTTCTCTGGCTTCACTGTCCACAACACACATGGAGCTTGTCTTAAAGGCTCAGGCCAGTTCTACTCCTCACCTGTTGCTGTCCTTGGTGATTGTCTCCTGGTCTTGTTATATCTTATGTGATGATCTCATCTACAACTGAGGTTGCACCTTCAATCGCCTCTCCTGGCCTCTCAGGGTGCCAAGCCTCAGCTATTCTCCATGACTCACACATGCTTTCAAAACCAGTACCAAATAGGAGACTCTTACATACTACCAAGTCCTGCTTCCAGCTTGAGATGGAGGCAGCTTGACCCTCCTCCCTCTGGACCACAGCTTCTGTGTGCTCACCCTGAGGAAATATTTCCCAGACTATTTCACCTCATTGATACTGGTCTTTTGTTACTTTCAGCTGATTCTTCAGTCCCAAATGACCAGAAACCACAGATTCTCAATTCAAAACATCACAATAACAGCTTGAATAGTCTCTGCTTCTCTTTGAAGCTTCACAAGCCAGGTTTCCATTGTCTACAACTCTTTGAACATACTGTCCTAGCTCCACAGCAATGAACTCTAAGCACTCAATGGCTTTTCTAGCCCAAAGTTCCCAAACCTCCCACAGTCTTCCCAGAAACAAGTGGGTCAGGTCTATCACAGCAATAGCTGGTACCAATTTTGGTTTTAGTTTGCTTGAAATTGCTGTGATAGAAAACACTGGTCAAAACCAACTTGGGGAGGAAAGAGGTTATTTGGCTTACAAGCATAGTCTGTCATCAAAGGGAGCCAAGGCAGGAACTCAGGGCAGAAACCTGAAGCACAGACCATGGACGAATACTGTGTACTGGCTTGCTCCTCTGGCCTGTGCTCAGTTGCTCAGCCTGCTTTCTTGTATGACACAGGACCATCTGTCCAGGGGAAGCACTGTCCACAGTGGGCTGGGCCCTCCCACATCACCCAGTAATCAATAAAATGCCCACAGACATGACTATAGGCCAGTCCAATGGAAGAAATTCCTCGACTGAGTCTTCCTCAACCCAGGTGTGTCAAGTTGACAACTAAAGCTATCTGTCAAACTCCCTCTCCTAGAATCTGCTTCTAATGGTTTTTAATAGTTTAGCAGTAAGTGGTAGAGTCCTGTGATCCCCCTTCCCATCCACTGACTGATGGGTAGACCCACCTTGTGAAGGCCCAGTGCCAGCAGGTACAGCTGCTGTGAGTTCATGATTGCCATGGCTGTGTCATGCTTCGAAGATGGTGTTTTGTAGCCTTTCTTCCGATCTTATGGCTCTTACTTTCTTCCCCCACCTCCTGTCTACAATGTTCCTTGAGACTTAACAAGTTGGTATATATGTTCTAGTTTCATTCTGTTGTTGTGATAAGACACTGACCAAAACCATCTTGGGAAGGAGAGGTTTTATTTGGCTTACATTTCTAGTCACAGTCCATTATTGAGTGGAGTCAGGGCACGAACTAATGTAGAACCGGAAGGTGGGAACCATCAGAGAATAGTTCTTGCTGGTGTGTTCAGCTAGCTTTCTTATACAGCCCAGGTGTACCTGCCTGGGGATAGCTCTGCACAGGGGTGGACCCTTCTACATCATCTACATCAATCAGTGATCAGTTCTGCACAGGGGCTGGACCCTTCTACATCAATCAGTGATCAGTTCTGCACAGGGGCTGGACCCTTCTACATCAATCAGTGATCAGTTCTGCACAGGGGCTGGACCCTTCTACATCAATCAGTGACCCTGCTTCACAATTACAGCCACAGGCCAGTCTGATCTGGGAAATCCCTCAATTGAGACTTCTTCCTTAGGTGACTCTAGGCAGTGTCAAGTTGGCTATTAAGGCTAACCAGCAGAGTATAAATGTCTTATTTAGGGCTGAGATCTTAAATATCCCTTTTAATCAACATCCTATGAGCTATGGGTCTCTCATTCACCTCCATTCACTGCCAAGAGAGGCTTCTCTGAGAAAGGTTGAGAGTAGCCTTTGACTGGATTTAAAACAGATATTTGGAAGGTGATTTGATGCTGCATTAATTTAGCTAAGCAGCAGTAGAGGTTCCTCCCTAGGGCTTAAGACCTCTCCAGTCATAGGTTTTTGACTAGGTTTATAGTAGTAGCATAGATTCTGTCCTGTAGAGCAAGTTTCAAATCCAATCAGGGAGGTTTTTGGTTATCCTCACAACAGTTATGCCACTATTGTACCAATGGGTACACCTTGTCTGGTAGGCTGCTATTGTAGTTCATAGAGTTCACAGCTGGGTAAGACCACTGATGCCTTTACTCCCTCTGTAGATGACAGGATACCATTTGTCACTCAGAAAGCTAGTTCAGCTCAGTTCCAGCTTGATTTCTCTATATCTTGCATTCAAGGTGTGTGATGTCTTCAGCAATAGGGTGTTATCAACTAGTTCTGGCAGGTAACCAAGAAGAATTTCAAGATCCTGTGTTGTTTTGGATGCCTTTGGGGTTTCCTTGACCAATTACTCTTATAGAGGCATCTCAGACCTGGAACTAGGATTTTTGTTTAATGATCTGTTACTTCTGGAACCAGTGTTGTCTGGTCTTTCAGAGAATCTGTCCTCAAACTCTTTTATGTTTTTTAATTGGGTTATATAACCATATAGCAAGTTTCCATGTGACTTTTGTGTAACCCTTGTAATTTGTTTAAACATCCCAGTCCCCTCATCTCTACCATTCCCACTGTGCTCCCTGGTTGAATCCTTCCTCTGCTGTTATTCCTCCTCCACAGCTCCATTTTATCTATGTGCTACTGTCCCTCTGCCCTTAAGGCACTCCCTCCTGCTGTCCCCTTTAGTTTCCTGGCTCCCAGAGGTGCCAGAAAGCTAAGGAGTCAATGTTAGGCTCTGCATTTGAGAGAGAATGTGATATTTGTTTTTCTGGGCCTGGGTTTCCTCAGTCTGTATAATTTTTCCAGTTTCATCTATTTACCTGCAAATTTTAGAATTTCATATTTCTCTATAGTTGAATAAAATTCCATTGCATATATGTACTGCATTTTCATCACCAGTTAAATGGGGATCTAGGCTGATTCTAGTTCCTGGATATTGTAAATGAATGAACATGGATGTGCAAGTGTGTCTGAAGTAGGATATAAATGCCTTTGGGTATATGCCCAGGAGTGGTGTGGCTGGGTCATAAGGTGATTCTGTTTCTAGTTTTTGGAGGAACCTCCAGACTAATTTCCAAAGTGGATGTGCTAGTTTATATTCCCACCAGTGGTATTTAAGGGTTCTCCTTTCTAAACATCCAGGCCAGCCTTTGTTGCCATCCATATTCCTAATGGTGGGCATTTTGACTGGGGTGAGATAGAGTCTTGAAGTAGTTTTAATCTGCATTTTCCTGATCACCAACGATGTTGAGAGTTTTAAAAACATGCTTTCTATAGATTTATATTTCTTTGAGAACTCTGTTTAGTTCCACAGTTTGTTTTTTAATTGTGTTGTTTGTTTTCATGAGTTCTTTGTATATTCTAGTTACTAATCCTCTAATCAGGTGAATAATTGGAAAAAATTTTTTACCATTCTGTGGACTGCCTCTTCATTTGTTTCCTTTGTTTTACAGAGCTTTCTTGCTTCATGAGATTCCCATTTGTTAATTGCTAATCTTATTTCTTGTGCTACTAGTGTCCTATTCTGAAAATCCTTATGTACGCCTGTATCTTCAAGTATGCTCTCTAATTCTTCCTCTAGGAGTTTTTGTGGTCTTTGATTTATTTGGAGTTGATTTTTCATGCAGGGTAAGATATAGGGATCTAGTTTCATTCTTCTACAAGTTGATAGTCAGGTTTCCTAGCATCATTTATTGAAGATGCTACCTTTTCTTCAGTGATTATTTCTGGCTCCTTAGTAAAAAATATCAGGTAGCTATAGTTGCATGGGCTTATGTCTGAGTCCTCTATCCTATTCTATGGATCTATGGATCTGCTTTTGTGCTCTGACCATGCCATTTTTATCATTATGGCTCTGTAGTGTGATTTGAAATCAGGTATAGTGATTCCACCCTCAGTATTCTTTTTATTCTGGTTCTTCTTGAAATTTTGTGCCTCCATGTAAATTTTAATATTGTTTTTTATGTCTGTGAAGAATATCTTTAGACTCTTGATTGGAATTGCATCAAATCTGTAGATTGCTATTGGTAGGATGACCATTTGCACGATATTCATTCTTCTGAACCATGAACATGGGAGGTCTTTCCATCTTTTGGTGTCTTCCTCAGTCTCTTTCTTCAGTATTTTAAAGTGTTTCATTTCCTTGGTTACGTTTATTATTACATAGTATTTGTTTTTGTGGCAACTGTGAATGGGGTTGTTTCATTATGTCTTTTTCAATATGTCTGTTTTCGGTATATTAGAAGGGTACAAATTTTGTATCC
The DNA here is from genome assembly GCA_035773235.1 of Eospalax fontanierii. Lineage (NCBI taxonomy): Eukaryota > Metazoa > Chordata > Mammalia > Rodentia > Spalacidae > Eospalax > Eospalax fontanierii. The sequence goes on along the minus strand of CM069542.1, from coordinate 50,054,865 downwards.
TGACACTTTGTTGAAAGTGTTTTTCAGTTCTAAGAGTTTTTGATAGAACCTTTAGGAATTCTTTATGTGTGGGATCATATCATCTGCAGAAAGGGATACTTTGACTTATTTTCCTGTTTGTATCCCTTTTATTTCCTTGTCTTGGTTTGTTGCTATAGTTAATATCATAAGTACTTTTCAAATTAATTCATATTTTTAAATTTTGACAGGGCCTCCTCTAGCCCCAGCCTGCCTGAAACTCACTGTGTAGACCAGGTTGGCTGCAGTTTCACAGAGATCTGCGAGCCTCTTCCTTCTGAGTGCTGGAATTAAATGTGCGCACCACCACACTTGACTATAAGTAGAGAGAGTGGACATCCTGGTCCTGATCTTGCTTGGAATGCTTTGGGTTTTTCTCTGATTAGTATTATAGTGGTTTGAATGTGAATATCCCCCAGAGGCTCCAATTATTTGGATACTTGCTCCCCAGTTTGTGGTGTTGTTTAGGGAGGAACATGAAACCTTTGAGAGATATGGCATGCTGGAGGAAGCAAATCACTAGGGGTGGGTTTGGGAGTTTGTAAGCCTTCCCAGGTTTCCAGTCTCTCTCTCTGCTTCCTGTGCCTTCCTGAAAATGTGATTGTTGACTTTCTGCTCTGGCCACTTCTGCCACCATACCTCCATCTGCCATTATGGACTCTAATCGTCTAAACTGTGAGCCAAATAAACTCTTCCTTTTATAAGCTTCCTTGGTCTTGGTGTTTTATCAGAGCAACAGGAAAGTAACTAATATGGAAGTTGGTACCAGGAGAATGGGGTGTTACTGTGAAGAACCTGACCATGTGGGGTTTTGGAAGAATGTGGAAAACTTTGGAAATTTGAATTAGAAAAGTAGTTGAATGCTGTAAACAGAGCTTAGCAGGCCATTTTAGTAGGAGCCTGGAAGAGAGTAGTGCTGAGAGCAAAGTAGTTTCAGAGGGAAATGAAGACTTAAACAGCAACTGGGAGATTTTGGTAAAGAGTCTGGCTTGCGACCTTCATCACTCTCTTAGGCTGCTACCACTTCCTGTATGCAGCTCTCCTTGGCAAATGTCTTACAGCTATGGTATCTCCAGCATCTTGGTGCCTCCACTGTCAACCAGGCTTCAACTTCACAGCTTCATAGTGTGGCCTGTCAGGGCCTTCTTTAAGCAGGGATACCCCTATTGCACACTGCCTGGCCTCAGTGGTTTCCTGAAACAGTGAAGGAAGAACCCTTGGTGCCTTCTTGCATCTTTCATGCTTTTAAAACCAATACCACATGAACAAAACTGCCAAGCTCAGCTGCCAGCTTGGGATGGACCCTGGCCTGCAGGATTAGCAGCTTTTCTATGGTGAGTTTTTCTAGGAGCAGACCCTCTCTGCTCCCCCTGGCATTTTCCTTTCACAAATTTGAGGCTTAGTTAGATGTGGTATTGTCTTGAAGATACTGTTTCTGTGGTTTAAGTGCAAATATCTAGACTTCTAAATGGCTATAATCTCCTTATCAAAGAGACTCTTTCCTTTGGCATCTGCCTTGGCTCCAACATTAATCTTAGTGCTCATTTTCAATCCAAACTGCATACTTTCACTTCTTTCTGCCCATTTGCTCTTTTTCAATGCAGATTTGCATAATATTCACCATTAATAGCCATTCCATCATTTCTACACTAGCCTGTCTTGAAATTTTCCCCACTAAAGAAATTAGTCCATTACTTTTCAACTTAGCCTTAGGCAAGCTCTTAGACTATAGCCAAACAACAGCCTAGTTTTGGTATTAGACAATACTGGCTTCCTAAAAAGAGTTTGGAAGCATCCTTTTCTCTTCTATGGAATAATTTGGACAGTATTGATGTTCGCTCTTCTTCAAAGGTCTGACAGAATTTTACAGTGAATTCATTTGTTTTTTGGTTGGGAAACTTTATTATTGCTTCAATCTCAGTGTTGGTTACAGGTCTGTTTAAATTATTTATTTCATCTTGGCTTAATTTTGATAGGTCATAGGCATTCAGATATTCACCCATTTCTTTTAGATTTTCCAATTTCATGGAATATAGGTTTTTAAGGTACATTGTTTTGGTCTGAGTTTTATTGGTATTTGTTTTTATGTCTTCATTTTCATCTCTAGTTTTATTCATTTGGGTGTTTTTTTCTTTTTCTTTTTCCTTTGGTTATGTCGCGCCCGCCTCGTCCAGCAAGGAAGACGCGACCCCGGACTCTTCCAAAAGCAGTTTATTCAGGAACCTTGAACAACCTTTTGGCTTTTTAACTTTCTAACTTCTTCTTCCCTCTCCTTACTGCTGCTTCTTCTCCTTCTCCGCCTTCTCCTCCTGCTAACTTACTTTTTCCTTCTCCTCCCGGGGAAAGCCTGCCACAGAGTTAAATTCCCTCCTGCCAGCCAACCCCAAACTACCACGTGGTGAAAGCAGATAGGCGCACACAGGTGGAAGCAGGGCCAGACCTCAGCCACAGCCAATTATGGAGCTGTTTGCTCCAGAGAGCGCCCACCTCGGGATGGTGGGGGGCGGGAGCAGGCGCCATCTTTAAGACGCAGCAATCCGCGGCTCTCTACATGGTTAATTTGGTTAAGGGCTTGTCAAAGAATCAACTCTTTGTTTTATTGAGTCTTCATTTTTTAAATTCATATTCCATTAATTTTTGACTTGATCTTAATTATTTTTTTCTGTCTACTACTTTTGGATTTGGTTTAGTCTTGCTTTCCCAAGGCCTTAATGTGCATCATTAAGTTATTGATTTGAATTCTCTCAGATTTGTTGATGTAGACATATGTGCTGTAAACATTCCCCATGGGACTGCTTTCCTTGTCTCATAGATTTTGATATGTTATATTTTTATTTAATTCTAGGAATTTAAAAATTTTTAATTATTTAGTGCTTCATTTATCATTTGATAGTGTGTTGTTTAAACTCCACAAGCTTGTGTCCTTTGTGCAGTTTTTCTTACAGTTGATAACTAGATTTTGTGGTCAGATAGAACACAGGATGCTATTTCATTTTTCTTGTATTTGTTAAGGCTTGCTTGTGTTCTAAAATGTGGTCTGTTTTGAAGAGCATTACATGTGCTGCTGAGAACAGGTATTCCTTACTGTTTGAGTGGAATGCTCTGTAGATGTCTGTTAGGTCCATTTGATTTATGGTGTTACTTAAATCTAATGTTTATTTAATTTTTTTCTTGATCAGTGGGGTCCCCCCACAATTATTATGTTTGAATTAATCTGTTGCTCTATATTGACTAGTGAGTGATTTATGAAATTGGGTACACCCATGTTTGTTGCATATATGTTTAGAATGGTGGTATCTTCTTGATGGATTTGTGTAATAATGAGTTCTTTATCTTGTGACTAGTTGTGTTTGAAGTCTAAGAATAGCTATGTCTGCCTGTTTCCTAGTTTTGTTTTCTTAGAGAACCTTTTTGTACTCTATAATGGTGCCTGTCCTGGATGGTGGGGTGTGTTTCTTGGAGATAAATAAGAATAGGTCCTGTTTTCTAATTCAGTTTGCTAGTCTGTATCTTTTTATTGGGGAGCTGGGATCATTGATATCCAGAGTTATTATTGAAAGGTATATATTAAAACCTATAATTTGTTGATTTTGTGATGTTTCCTTAGGCATCTTTTTATAAACTGCCCTGGCATTATTTACTTTCCCCTGTGGTCTCTGTTATGTTTATCTTTCTCTTCAATCCAAGACAGTCTTTCTACTATCTTCTGTAGACCTGGTTTAATGGTAATAGATTCCTTTAGTTTGTTTTTATTAAGGAAAGTTTTTCCAATATGTATTTTTATTGATTTTTTGTGCATTTCATATAATACATCTCAATCACATTTAGATCCTCTCCCCTGTCTGCACCCTGCCCCATAGTCTACCTACGGGATTTCACACATTTTATCATATATGTTAAGGCCTGTTGAGTCAAGTTTGTGTCCCCAGATGTTCCTCAGTGTGAGTCATCCACTGGAGTCTGACTAGCTTCACTCCTTTAAAGAAGACAAACTCTCCCTCACCCAGCAGTGGACCAGCTGCCAATGGTTTCTCCACTAAAGCTGGGGCTTCTTATTCATTTTCCTAGTTCTATGCTGGGTTTTTGTCTGGTTTGCATTTGCATGGGTCTTCTGCATGCTGTTACGATTTCTCCTTTATTTACAAAAGTTGGCTTTGCTGGATATAATATTCTGAGTTGGCAGTTGTGATCTTTTAGAGCTTAGGTTATATCTTTCCAAGCTATTCTGGCTTTAAAAGTTTCTGTGCATAATCAGCTGTTATTCTTACCAGCCTGCCTTTAAATGGGGTTTGACCCTTCCCTCTTACAGATTTCAATATCTTTTCTTTATTCTGTGTTTGCAGTGTTTTAGTTATAGTATGCCATGGGACAGTTCTTCTCTGGCTGTGTCTAGCCCTCATTCTGTGGGCTTCTTGTACTTACTTGCCATCTTTTTCTCAAGATTTGAGAAATTTTCTCTTTTGATTTGATTAAAAATATTTCCTATGCCTTTGACCTGGGATTCTTCTCCTTCTTCTATGCCTGTAGTTCACAAATTTGCCATTTTCATGGCGTCCCATAGACCCTTGATATTCTATTTATGCATTTAAAAATTTTTATCATTTTCTTTGATCGACTGGTTCACTTCCTCTGCTTTGTCTTCTGGCCCTAATATTCTGTCTTCCACATGATCCGTTTTGCTGGTGAAGTTTTCTGCTAAGCTTTTTATTGGACTAATTTAATTTTTCATTTCAGTTTGAGTTTCCTTCAGTATTTCTCGTTATTGAATTCTATTTTCATAGCCAAGTCACCTTCTTTATTTCATTCAGATATTTGTTTATATTTTCTGGTGCTGCAAGTTTATTCCTGTCCTCTCTCAGTTCCTTCATGGATGTGTTTGTGCCTTCTTTAGTTCCTTGACCTCTTTGAACATGTTTATGTTGGAATTTATTTTTATAAACATTAGTATTTTTTTTGAACTTTCTCTGTCTTTATTTTTTATATTGCTTATGTTTTTCTGATGAGACTGAGCATCTGAAATTAGGTTGTTGGATGTGCCTTCTGCTATGTGTTTTCCGCACACCAAGCTAGAACAGGAGGTGGGCAATACACTGGCAGCTTGGAGGAGACCAGAGGGAGCAGAGGTGAGACGGGGTCAGGGGACAGCCTTGTTGATCTGTGCCAGGCTGGGTTGCTTGTGGTTGTTTGGATGGAGAGGCCTTCTAGGTCAAGGGAGAAATAACAGGTAGATCAGGGGGACTTGCTGTCTAGGTCTCTGTGTGTGCCCGTGTGCCCATGTGCCTCTGTGTGCTTGTGCGTGTGTGCGTGTGTGTGTGTGTGTGTGTGTGTGTGTGTGTGTGAGTGTGGTGGGGACTTCCAGCAGGGTGAGAGAGGCTGCAGGTAGTTGGAGTAGAAGGGCTGCTTGTCTGGGTTTGTGCTGGGCTGGAGTTCATGAGATGGTTTTGCTGGGGCAGGCTGCAGATGGTTAGGGTGGAGGTGCTGTCTGTTCAGGTTGGTACCAGGTTGGCTTAGATGTGTGGTTTGGCTAGAGTGGGTCCCCAGGGCAGGTTTTTCTTTTCAGTCTCTTTCTTTTCCCTTCCCCCTTGCTCTGTGTTTGTGTGTATGTAGGCACGTGTGTGCATGTGGAAACCAGAGGATGATGACCTCAGGTATTATCCTCAGGAGCACTGTCTGCCTCCTTTGAGACAGACATGGTCTCTTGTTAGCCTGGAGTTCACCCAGTAGGCTTGGCTGTCCAGTGAGCCCTGGAGAGCCTTCTGTCTCTGTCTCTCTGGCTCTGGGATTATAAGCACATGTCATGCCTGGCTTTTTCTGTGGGTACTGGGGATTGAGTGCAGGTCCTCATGTTTATGAGGCAAACACTTTACTGACTGAGCCATCTCCGAAGTCTTCCATGTGACCTTTACATAGTGTGTCTTTTGTAGCTTCAAGCTTGGCTAGAGAAAGCCTTATAATATCAAAGAGTGAAGCTAAGTAGTAGTCAATGACTTTTTAATTTTGAGTAACAGAGACCCAACTAGGTTAAGAAAAATAAAAGCAATGGAGTAGCTTACAAAATATGCAGAAATGGTAGATATGTATCCCAGGGGAGCAAGAGGTTTCATTGATAAACAGGTATGTGTATGCTTTCTTTTGGATAAAATCATACATAGCACTTAGAAGGTTATATCCAGGTGCAAATGTGTGTCTTTAGGGACAGGAATGAGTGTGTGTGTGTGTGTGTGTGTGTGTGTGTGTGTGTATACAACAGGTAACCACAAGCCTCCTAGGGCTGTGGCTTGAAGGTATCCTTTCTTTCTCGGCTGGAGCACAAGTGGGGGTATTTAAAGCTAAGGCCAGAAGGTAAGATTTGAAAGATACCTACAAGCCCAGCTTTGCAACTTGTGCAGATTGCCACTTCTCAGACTGGGTCCTGCCAGAGTCTCCATCATCTGGAGGCCTGGTAGAGAGATTCCTGGCCTGGCTGCTGCTGGAATGTCAGGTATGCTGCATTTAGGGTGGAGTCTGGAATATTTACATATCTAAGAACTCCTTAGCCATTGACAATGTTGTGAGTCTGTGCAGCACACTTTGAGAATCACTTTGAGAAGTCCCTCCTCCCCTAAGTCTGGGTGACTGCTGCTGTGTGGGTTGATTTCTGCATCCCCAGCTCTGTTCTTTCTCCTTTTGCTGGGGGCACCTGTGCTAACGATAAAAATATAGGATGCCCAGTAAAATTTGAATTCCGGATTCAGAAAACTTTTTTTAGTATAAGTATGTCTGGGACATATACTAAAAAAAAAAATCATTTATCTGAAATTCAAATGAACGGCCACATTGCATTTAATATGGCAACCTTTTCATCAAATTAGGGTCAAGTATCTGTCTCCTGCTGCTTCCCTGTGATTGAACAGACACAGCTGTTGATGAAGAGAGTTTGTGATTTTTGGGCAATCCACCTGCTCCCCTGAGCTCAGTTGGCGGTCTTCTCTCCATCTCAGTTAAGAAGGACTTGGCTCATGTGCATTTTGCTTCTATTACTGGCCCTCCCCTCTTTTCTCTGCATATCTGTCTGCCTTTCTATCTCAAGCTTTCTTTGTGCTATCTATTTTCTGGACCTCTTAAAGACAGAAATCTGTGAGATGGTCTGCTCTTGGCAGCAGGAGCAGAGTTCAGGAGACTGGTGACATCCCAGGGAGGAGAGGAGTGACATTTGGCCTAGATGAGACAGACATCACCAGCTGGCACACCAGGTATTAGGAAAGGGTAACGTTTGCCTACCAGGGCTGGGCTGGAGCACTCATGCAGTTGCATTTCCTTGTGTTTGGAGTTAGAACGTGTCAAGGGCTTGAAGGAAATTGACACTACTTGGTCTCTTGTGCCGGCAGATAGAGCCGACTGCTGTGGATTTATCATGGTTTGAGAGGCAGAGAGAAACCTGGGCAATCAAAGACCTACTGGAGACTTGGACATGGCAGCTTTCTAAATGGCCCATTTGTCCCTTTTGTTGCCAAGGCTGCCTTGATGCTGAGAGTGGTGAAATGGGCGACAGAAACTTAGCTGCTTGCCTCCTCTTTGCCTCCCTTCACTGACTGTTGGTCCAAGCCCACATACTCCTCTTCCCTTGGCTTTGAACAGTTTCATTTCCGAGGCCTTTGCAGCAACCACCAGACGTCTGTGAAGGGCATGTGCTGGAGCCACCGAGGGAGAGGGATTGTGTCTGTCTTGCCACCCTGCCCCGCCCCGTTTCCCTGGGGCCACGGTCAGGGTGCCCTCTGCACATCGCTGGGCTTCCAGGGCCCGTGCTCTGCTTCCTATGTGCTCAGTATGTCATAGAAGGGATGGTGGGGTTAGCAGGCCAGCATTTTCCTGGAGTCCAGCAAGCTGCTCCTTGATATGCCCACAGTGACCTGTATGGAACCCACCTTGACACAGAGCAAACTGACGTGTTTTCCTTCTCCGCGGACCAGAAAAAGCTACTTCCTGTTTGCACGTGCCATTCGTAGGGGCGATGCTGGGGACCAGACACCTGCATAGAGAAGGCGACAAAGTTGATGACTCCTATCTACCTTGGGTGGCTGCCGTCCAAGCCCTCTCATGATGTCTTTTCATTGAAGTTCTAGGAGGGAGACAGGCAGGCATGGCTTTTTATTTGTTAACTGGGGACACTGAGTACCAGAGACATGTCCAGTGAGTTCTGGGTCACACAATGGAGCAGGGATTGAGCACAGTCATGAAACAGATGGCTCTTTCAGCCGCTGGAATGACCCATCTGCCCCCATGACCCCTGGAGTCTGTGCTCTTCATCTGTTCCTGGCTTGCTTCCTCACTCTGACCTCTGCTGCCTGTGCCTGGTTGTTCTGTGGCCCAGCCGGGAAATGCCTTAGATTCCCAGAAGGGCCTCTCCATGTTCTCTCATCCATGCTTCCTCTCCTTTAACTTGTGGAGTTGATGATGTTTTAGAGGCTACATACCAAGATCTTCAAGGTTCTCGCTGTCAGTTGACCTTGGAGTTAAACTTGTTAGAGAGAAGCAAGGCTGCCCTGAGTGCTGGTATTGGATTGGAGTTCTCCCTAGGTGGCGTCCCTGCAGGTCTAGCTGGGACTCTCAGTTCCACTGTGGGCAGATGATGTTGTCTCTAAGGAAGTGAGCTGGCAGTGACATTTCTTTCATTCCTTGCCTGAGGGGGCGCATGCTGTCTGACCATATTGCTGGGGTTCCTCTTCTGATGTATCAGTGTACACGCCATTTCTGTCCTTAGTCTGTCAGTCATGTGGCAGGGGCTTGATACATAATTGGAACAAGAATGATGGAGATCTATCACTCCATCCCTGATCAGTGGGGCCAAGGATGATATAGATGAAGAAAGTGATGAACTTCCGTGCTGGAGATGAATGTTCTAGTTGGACAGACCAAAGCGGTGATGTCAGCAAGTCTGTGTGCTGCTACGTTGCTTGGTCCAGATTGTATGTATAGTTGGAATACAGAAAGAGGGCAAATTCATGTGGTCAGAAGAAGAGACCTCTGTGGGGAAGGACTGGGTGGCTTTAGGGATGCAGGCTCTATATGTGCTCACATGGCATTAGGGTGGGCACACCCATCAGCTAAGAGGCAGTGTTTAGACAACTCTTTGTTAAGAAGATGGTAACTAGTGACTATATTCATAATGTAGGATCCTGTTAATCCTATAGTATCTCCATTATGGATTTATCTTCTCTGATTGCCCTTGTTTCCTTCTGGAAGGAGATTTGGCCAAGGCAAACAGTGAAGTGTATGAAGATGCTATAGGGTTGCTGTCATGTAGTACCAGAGGCTAGGCAGTTTAAAATATAAATGGATTCTCTCACAGCCTGAGGTGAAGGTGTCAATGGGACCATGTTGTCTTTGTGCTGTCTGAGACTCAGAGGAGATGATAAAGGGGGGCACATGGCCAAGGACATTCCCCTGCAGGAGGTGACAGCTGACTCAGACATGATGAGGACGGATGCAGCCTCTCCAGCCCAGGCTGATGGAAACCTGTGTAGTCAGGACACCAAAACAAGAGGGAGAAGGAAGGGTGAGCACATAGGTGTTAGACTTGGGTGCCACGGCTCTGAGGTTGCGGGCAGGGGACAGGCCTCGGCCTGCTTCTGCTGTGTGGCGCAAAGCTGTGTGCAGGTGGTTACAAAGCAGTGTCATCGGTCCTGACGCAGTGAGCGGAGCTGTGCTAGGTCATCAGGAGGAAAGTGGACAGGCTCTGCCCAGTGGGGCTGGGGAGGTGGGAGAGGGGCAGAGGGTGGCTTTTGCTGTAGTATGATGAGGAAGCATCCAGGCAGGAATGGGTGATATTTTGCCCTAAAGAGACTCTTCTTCCTTCTGAGCTCTGACTGGGGTGGAGGTGGCTGGGGGAGGGCTCACTGGATCCACTTTGGGGTGGGAAGAGTGACGCGTTGAAGGATTTGGACAGTGTTTTCCAAGAGTGTGCTCCAGTGGGAGGTGGAGTCCAGCTCTCCTGCTCTGATCCTGATACCTACGATAAGCACACCTGCTCCCATCCTCTCTGAGTTTTTTGTTTTGTTTTGTTTTGACGGCAAGGACCATGTAGAGAGTGGTGTCAGGGCCTCTTTGACCCCTTTGGGGTCATTTTTGTGTGAACTTCTGTTTTGCTTTTTAGAGACCAGAGTCTTACACTGTAGCCCAGGCTGGCCTGGAATTCACTGTGTAGCTTAGACTGACCTTGATAATGCTCCTGCTGTAGCCTTTTGAATGCTGGGATTATAGGTGCCTGGTTTGGATTTTCTTAGACTGTGCTGTACCTGGCTGTAGGTGCCTTCAGTGTCTACTCCCTGTTCCCGTTCTTGGCTTCTTCAGGACCAGGAGCAGCAGTGTGGAGCTGCATTGCCCCCGGCAGTGTGGAGGAGGAAGCAGGCTGCCAGACTAAACTGTTTCCTCCTTGGGTCTTTTCCCGACACCAGGTCCCGGCTGGCAGACTTCCACGCCAACTGTCGAGCCTCCTACCGGACACTCACCAGCTGCCCAGCAGACAACTACCAGGCGTGTCTGGGCTCCTATGCCGGCATGATTGGTAAGCTCTCCATTGCATCAGCTGGGCCCTCTGGGGCCTTCCAGCTCTCTGGGGAGGGGGCTGCTGGACCCTCGCTCAGGACTCGTGCAAGAGCCAGACAGAGTACTGCTTTCCTTGAGGCAAATTCAGAGTTTCTAGGGGAAAACAGGGAGGCTGGCTCCTTCTGGAGGAGGGACCCCTGGTCTTTGCTCTAAGGCTTTGGAAATAAGCTGTAGCCTTCTAGGTACTGGGCCAAGCAGTTGATACAGACTGTTTTATTGAAATTCCCTCAGCAGCCCTCACTGTGGAGTTGTATGTCCGTTATAGACAAGGAAACCAAGGCTTAGAGAAATTGAATACCTTGACCAGGTTCACCTGGCTGTTCAGTGCTGGCACTGGGATCCAACCCAAGATGGGAGCTTTTGTCTCCTTAATTTTAGAAGAATCATTCTGCATATTGGTGAGGAAGAAAGCAAGGACTTGAAGGCTGGGCCGCGGCTGCTGGGGTCTTTCTTTCCTTCCTGGGGGTACAGAGACTGGTTGTCTCTAAACCTCTGGCCCTTCTGGCCATGCTGACCCCTTGGTAATAATGCTCAGAGTTAGAATTGCAAGTTGGGATTTCTGTATGTTTGTGGGGTGGGGGGCAGGTGGGAGGGCCGTCGTGAGCATCTGGGGACTGGGTGCCCCAAAGGGAAGGCCTATGCTCCTTCCTTCCTTTCCCTCCCTTTCTACCTGCTCAGGGTTTGATATGACACCCAACTATGTGGACTCCAATCCCACTGGCATGGTGGTGTCTCCCTGGTGCAGTTGTCGTGGCAGCGGGAACATGGAAGAGGAGTGTGAGAAGTTCCTCAGGGACTTCACAGAGAACCCGTGCCTCCGTGAGTCTGGGAAAGCTTTCCCATCCTCATTCTCCTGCTGTCCCCACCCCGCGCAGCCTTCTGCAACTGCAGAGTGGGCTGGGAGCCGGCTCTGGCCATTCCCTTCTCCTGGTGTTGGGATGACCAATGATACAGGTGGGCTTTTTACCATATGGGACTTCCTATAGTGATCTTGAGTTTTGGGTATTTGGAGATTTACACCAGTGGGCTAGTCTTAGTTTATTACCAGAGGCCTTGAGCCTGTGGAAAGTCAAGACAGAAGGATTTTACTCTGTTGTTCTGATAGCATCAGCCAGATTTCTCTGGAGACTGAATCCTCTTGTGGGACTCACAGGCACCTGTCATCTCTCCCCGTAAAGAGCCTCTCCTCTTGGAATTGGTGGCTTTCTTTTGAAGTCATTTTATTCATCTAACTTCCAGACCAAAGGCTTCCAGAGAGGAGGCCACAGTCAAATTCAACCTGTCTTTGGTCTCAGTAGCCTGACACCTCTTGATGACTATACCACCCGCACGTCTCTTCCCTGTTTCCTTCTCGCTTTTCTTCCTTCTGTCCATTTCTCCATTCATGTTTTTTCTTTCCTTTCTGCTTGGCACTGGGGAGCCAGAGATAGATTCTAGTGCCTGTCATGGAAGAGTGTATAGCGGAGGGAGGTAAACTGAGGGGTCACCTGTGATTCCAGCACAGATAGAAGTCCCAGGGTACAGTTCTGCATAATGTTATCCAGAACCAGGGGTACAGATGCTCAAGTCACCCAGCAGGAGGGAGGAACCAAGGCTTGTCAGAGACTGATTCCCTTGAGAAGAGTTGGGTGCTCGTCAGTTGAAGAGGCGGGGAGCATCTGATGTTCTACCCTGACAGAGTTCCAGGCTTCTCTAGAATAGCATAGGTTATTGAGGGAACTACAGAACACGTAGCCTGGTCATATAACATTGAGGGTGACCAGAATGGCAGGTAGATAGCATCTCCCTCCTGCAGTTCTGAAGGCATTTGGAGTTTCTTGTCCTGAAAGTTGTGATGGTGCATGATGGTTAAAGAATGCAACCAGTTGGTGTGGGAATCTTATTCAACCTGGTTGTGGCATGTGGTACATTGGGATTAAGGCTATGATTCTGATGGGTGACCTAATACTGAAAGTCCATAAAAAGCAGATGTCTGTGGAAGAGGATGGTTATTACTAGAGGATGGTGACCGGAGGTCGAATCAATTGATGGCTAGGAGCTGGGCTCAGCTGACTGCCAGTGTGTGGGAGGCACCATGGCTTACTGCCCTCCAAGTTTCTGTTTTGGAGGACTTGGTTAGATAGAGAAGACACCCACAAGACTGATCATACTGGGGAAAGCAGCATTGTTGATGGTAGAAAGAGATGCCTAGTCCACGATGAGACAGTGACCTTAAGGTGCATTTGGGATAAGGCATAGAGATTTCTGTAGATACTCATTGGGTTTTAGGGATGGTTTTATTCATGAGGTCTGATTAGTTAGTCCCCAGTGGATTAGTGCTAGTTGAGAGAGTGGGGTAGAGAGGCTGCCCAGGAAAAATCAGTGGTGCAGAGAGGGAGGAGGGCTGTGTCTGGAGTGGAAACCAGAGGTAGCAAAGGAGCTGGGAGAGCCTGTGCTCAGAGAGCTGAGGATGAGTGCTTCTGCAGGAGGAGTGTGCAGTGCTGACTGCCAAGAAGATGCTTCTGCTCTCTTGGCATGACCAGCTCCTTCCAGACCTCCATCTCCTTCCAGATCTCCATCTCCTTCCAGACGTCCATCTCCTCCAGACCGCCATCTCCTTCCAGACCTCCATCTCCTTCCAGACCCCCATCTCCTTCCAGACCTCCATCTCCTCCAGACCGCCATCTCCTTCCAGACCTCCATCTCCTTCCAGACCTCCATCTCCTCCAGACCGCCATCTCCTTCCAGACCTCTATCTCCTTCCAGACCTCCATCTCCTTCCAGACCTCCATCTCCTTCCAGACCTCCATCTCCTTCCAGACCGCCATCTCCTCCAGACCTCCATCTCCTTCCAGACCTCCATCTCCTTCCAGACCTCCATCTCCTTCCAGACCTCCACGCCTCCACTTCCTTTTCCCCTCCTTTCCCCTGCAGTGATCCTCACTGTATACTTTTCTTTCCATTTTGGCTTTCCTGTCTTTTTGGGGAGATCTTTGTAGGGCTGAAAGGAGCTTCCATCAAAATCAAATTCAGATCTGCTACCCTTTGTGTCTAGCTTCTGGGGTATTCTGGGAAGGTGGTGGCTGGGGGTGGGAGTTGGAGCCGAGGTGATGGAGGTGGGTTCTGATTTCTCTGCACCTACCTGCTTTCCTCTCCCCAGGGAATGCCATTCAGGCCTTTGGTAATGGAACAGATGTGAACGTGTCCCCCAAGGGGCCCTCAGTCCCAGCCACCCAAGCCCCTCGGGTGGAGAAGACTCCTTCATTGCCTGATGACCTCAGTGATAGCACCAGCCTGGGAACCAGCGTCATCACCACCTGCACATCGATCCAGGTGAGGAGACTATACTGAGGGGACTGAAGTCTGATGAAGATTGTATCATGATGTCAGACAGGGTATGGGAAACCACTCAACTGGAGCCATTGAAGGAACCCTGAAGGTTCCTGTTCCTTGAGCTTAGGAACCAAGAGTCTGGGAACTAAGGAATGCCACTTCTCATCCGTTCATTCATTTTGGTCTTCTCCTTGCAGGTGTGAGACACCTGTTGTCTTCAGTGTTATACTAGACATGCTGGGGAATGTAACAGTTACAACATATCAATCAGTATGCTGCTAATTCTCATGGTAATAAGGTGTTGGCATTCTTGTTTAACATGCAGGAGACTGATCTAGAGGGCGTAAGTGACATACCCAAGATCACCTAGCTGACTGGTAGTGGCTGGCATGAGATTCAAACCTAGATCTTAATTGAAAACTCATACTGTTCGTTGGTTTATCTTTCTGGCTATCTGTCAGCCCATCCATCTATCTCCATCCAATGTGTGTTACAGACCCCTGTGTGCACCAGATCTTATGTGAGATGTCAGGGAAACATTGGTCAATGAGGTTGAACTATCCTGAGTTTTGTAGCTCTTATGGCCTTGAGGGTCAAACACTGAATAAGCATCAGATGTGAACTGTAGTCAGTGCCATGACAGGGGACAGGCGGCACTATGGTGATGCAGTAGGGAGCCCTTGCTCTGCCTCTTGCTTTGTTTATACCATCATGTCATTTACTGGAGTACTTTCTCTACTGAAAAGGTTGATTCTAGGCAGGCCAGATGCAGGCATATTCATACACATGCACACACAAATATCAGAACGAAGAAGAAGAATACATAGTACAGAATGCCAGCATGAGCAGGAGAGAAATGGCAAGGCGGACAGTGACGAGAATGGGAGATGTCTCAGGCTGGAGTTGCCAGTGACTGGGTGAGGACATTGATGGTTTGGGGGTTCTGCTTCTTCCCATCCCGCACCTCTCTCCTGTCTACCAGCCCTGGCAATTTTCAGTGTCTCTGATTGAATGACTCTATATTGCTTCTGCTTGAGCTCTTGAGAGTTATGGGAACCCACAGCTACAGAAGGAATGCCTGAATGAGGACAGGGTGGGAAGCTGAGGCCAAGGTTGGGGAAGCCGATGCGCTCCAGAGATGGCCTGGAAGAGGCAAGATTATCCTCCTCATCTCCTCCCTCCTCTGTCCTTCTGCCGTTTTGGGGAAAGTCCAAGGGGTCTCCAGATATAGTAGTCTGGTAGGACCCCACATGGGCATCTGGATGTTAAGATTAGAAGGATCCTTCAACATCTCTGTCCCAAACTGAAAGTGTTCAGGATGGGCAGCAACTTGTTTGTGGCCACATGGCCAGTTGATAGCAGAACAGGCAGGACCTGGGCCCTTATATATCTTGTGTTTCCTCCTTTTCAAGTGTGCTCTGCACAGAGATTGAGGAACTCTTACTCTTGATGTGGGATGGCTAGATGGGTATGCAGGAGTGTTGTGCACCACACGGGAATCCCTTGTGGCCTTCCATCCAGCATCTTTGATATAGCCCAAACTTGCTTTCAGAACTTTCTCTCTTGAACTTTTTCCACTGTTTGCCTCATAATCCCACTTGTTTTGAACTCTCTGGACCTTAGAGAGCTCCTGGCAGGGTCGGAGATAGTGGCCTTAGACCCTGTCTGTATCTGAACCTTGTGTGAATGCCCTTGTCCTTCCTTCCACCCAGATGGACTCTTGATGGGAGGGAAGCCAGTCTTGGACATCCAAGGCCTTTGTTTATGAAGACTGAGGCAAGGGTCTGCCCCATGGAATAGATCCATGGATGGACAAGTAAGACTCTAGCTTGGGCAGCTATCAGCTCCTGTAGGTGAAATGCCTCTGCTCCCCCTGTTCACCCTGTCTGTCTGGAGAAGCGCCTCTTCACATGCTCCTTTTCCAGGTCGTTACTATGATTCTGTCCACTCAGGTTGTCATTGGCCTATTTGGAGCTCCTATGTTACCTTATCTAAGCCCCGATTGTGGTGTCCTCTCTCTCCTCTACAGAGTCAGTGTCCCTGGAGGCCTGGGTGACATCGCTCCCTTCACTGTCACCCTGTGGTTCCCAGGGATTGACATGGGTAATAGGAAAGAAGGGATCCTCAGTTTAGTTTGTTGGAGCTCACTTTCCAAAAGGAGCTGGGGGTTATATTATGCCTCTGTGGGCCGTTCTGTGTCTGGCCTCTGTTCCTCAGGATGTCGTGTGGGTATGTAGTACTCAGAGGGGGCAGAGGCAGAGAGTCTTCTAAAAGCTGAGGATGTAGGGAGATTGACCAGGAGGCTCTTTGATCCTGTGATGATGAGACCTGAATCTGGGGAGTGTGGTGGTGACCATGGAAGACTGGAGGTGGGTTAGAACTTGGCTCTGGCCTGTTTCCACCATCTCTGAGGTTCCCCTGTGTTGTTCTGCAAGGTCATTCCACGAACTGAATACCTGCCTTTCCTGTGGCAGGGGAGCTCTCCTTGTCTCTGCTGGCTCATTCAGGCTTTTGTACTTGACACTACACATCACATTCTTAGAACAACTGAAGAGAAGTTTGGAAGGGTTGTTGTTGGGCTCTCATCTGATTGATGCCTGAAGAAGATCTTACAATCAGTAACACTTCTCTATCTTTCCTTACCCTGTCCTCTGCCTAGAGGGGTCTCTTTTGAAGCTCACAGGCCCATGGACACTAGAGCATGGGACTGAAGTCACGTTAGCACATGATTTTCTTTATTCAGTGGAAGTTCTAACTGCACTCTATGTTGGGCACTGAGGCTGACAACCTTAATCTACCATTAGCTTGATCCTCACACCAGTGGGGTGGACGGGAGGCCCACTCAGATGGTTCTCACTAAGACTTGTACAGTGCGGTTCTGGGAGAGAAGGCTGCTTTGCATGTGGAGGAAGCCAACATCTGTCACCTGGGGACGCTGGTCCTTGTGGTCTTGAGCAGGAACCCCTCGAGTCTGGCTGCTTTCATCCCTGCTGTCCGGATCACCACTATTGGCATTGCCTCTGCTCTTGGCGTGGGTCACTGTGTAGCAGCTGGGGCCTTGTTCTGCTGACCAGATGCCCAGGGTGGTCAATTGCTTCTGGCATCCAAGGGATTATTGATAATTCTGGCCATGAACAGTGACTTCCACATAGTTTCTTGGGCTTCCTAGTTACTCCTGGTGCCCAGAGTGTTCCCACAATTACCCTGGGAATCAAGCCATTTGAAGTCAGTATAGAAGCCCCATGTCTCCAGCTGCTTCCCATGGGTCTCTGTCATAATGGTGGTAACAGAGAACGGTTGTTTGTGAAGAGCCTTTGGTCCCATCGCCAAATAGTTTTGCCAAGGTAGAGAATTCTGGACCACCACCAAGCCGGTTTTCCTTTCTCATTCCTCACCTCAACTACAGAGATCCCAGGTGTACACATCTGTTTGGGGGAGGGGAAGTGGGCAAGCACAGTTGCCAGCTACCTAACATGTACCAGTGATAGACATCACTAATCAATCACAGCTCTCCTCTCTCCTGAACTCAGATGAGGGCTCATAATCTTTTCTTACATGACACTCCAGCAGTGATGGTAAATAATGAGCTGGCACCCAGCGGCCATTTTGGTCTATGGCATTTATTCATTTATTCATTAGTGCCTGCATGCACCTAGTAAAGCATTAGTTGAGTTGCTGTTATGAGCCAAACATGGCTCAGTGCAAAGACGACATACTTCCTGCCTTTGGGGAGTAGTGGGCAGAGATGTGGATGGCTGTTGACTACAGAATGCTGCAAACTGCAGATCAGAGTTGAGAGCTCTGTTCTCCAGGAACCCACAGGGGCCAGGATGGAAATGCTGAGGGTTTCAGGGATGGGGGACAGGGTGCTTTGTGTTGCAAGGGACCCAGCCAGTGTAGCCTTATTATGTAGCCTGTGCTTAACGATGTCAGCAGTAGATGATGCCGTCGGACACAGCCTGGATTAAAACAGCCTGCTAACCTGGATTTGCTCGTGCCCTTCTTTCCCCAGGAGCAAGGGCTGAAGGCCAACAACTCCAAAGAGTTAAGCATGTGCTTCACAGAGGTAAGGAGGGGCAGAAAAAGGGATGGTATTAGAGGCTGGCCCAGAGGGGGCTGTTCCCTAGGTGAGACTTGAACTCAGAGCCCCTGGGGCAGTCAAACTCCTGACCCCACCTAGACCTGAACGGGACCTCACTTCGCTGGGGTGGGCATGGAGGAGTGCAAAGGTTTCAGCCAAAGCCTGTGGGTGTCTCCTTGTGAGTGACAAGTAGCTACTTTGAGCAGGGAGGGGTCCTCTCACAATTTCCTGTAAGACAAACATGTTGAGCACCTGCTTGGCCCTAGTTCTGTCATGTTTACAAGGTTCAGAAGTAGAGAAGGACATAGCCTCTTGCCCAGGGGTGTATTAGTGACTTATAGACCAAAGACGATAACTTAGTGAGAAGGAAAGGGGGTGTGAGAGTCTCCAGAAAGGTTAGGAGAAACTTAGTCACATGTATAGGGAGGGCTTCATGGAGGAGGAAGTATTCAGCAAATTAAGAGCAGGGAGGACTCTACATGTTCTCCTCCCCTCCCCTGTCAAGAATCAGGACCTTATAGACTCTTATAGACCCCAGAGTGTCATCTCTTTGGAGTCTTTTTTATTTGCTTGCTTTGAGATAGGGTTTCACCTTGTAGTCCAAGCTGGCTTTGAACTCAGTTTGTACCCAAGACTAGACTTGAACTTATGACCCCCTACTTCCTCTCCTGAGTGCTGGGATTATAGGACTGCGCCACCATACCTGCATTCCTGTGCCTCACTGAGACAGACACCCCTTTGTGGGGACCAGCAGCCCGTTTACTGGGGACTGCTGCCCATGGGCTTGAGGCTTAGATGAGACAAAACACATCTTTTGCTCTTGCTGTGTCCAGTTCTTTAGAGGCCCAGTTCTGCCCTCAGAGTGCAAGGGAGGGTCTCTGGTGGCTAGAGAGTCAAGGCTGGAGCACATATATTCCTGTATCCTTTTTTTTCTCTTTTGTCTGACCATAGCCCTACTGATGGGGTTTTCTTGTTCTTTTGTATCTGTCTCCTCTTCTACCATGGACTCAGCTCACGACAAACATCAGTCCAGGGAGCAAAAAGGTGATCAAACTTAACTCAGGCCCCAGCAGAGCCAGACTGTCAGCTTTCTTGATGGCGCTCCCTCTCCTGATGCTGACCTTGGCCTTGTAGGCCCTTGGAACCCTGCACAAGATTTCTTCAAGCAACACAGATGAGAACTCCCGCCTGACGGAATGGAAACCCAGACACACACACACTTCCCTTGCAAAAAAAAAAAAAAAAAAAAAAAAAAAAAAATTCCCACCTTGTCTCTGAACCTGTCTCCTCCCAGGTTTCTTCTCTGGAGAAGTTTTTCTAAACCAAACAGACAAGAGGCGGGCAGCCTGAAGCCAGCTCAGAGGTCCCCTGGCAAGGGACACCCAACACCAAGGAGGGCCAAGGCTCTGGAAACACTCTTTCCTCTTTACTGGTTGTTTTTCTCTCTGGACCCTTCTGAATACAAAAAGATCAAGACGAAATGCCTGCTGTGGAAGGAACTGTACCGTGCCTGGTGTGGACTGGGGACAGGATGGCTGCAGCTGTCTCTTGAGCTGCCCACCCTGGAGACCTTCTCTGGGGAATCAGTCAGCAGGGAAGCAGCACTGGTCACAGGGGTCCAGTTGGATCTTGCCAGCCCCACCCCGTGGCTTCAAAGATGAAGATGGTTTGGCCCCACTCCGTGCCCTCAGGCTGCCGAGTGGGTCTGAATCTGGAGCGGGAACCCTCCAAGGCTGCTCTGGGCCTAGGCTGCTACAGCATGAAGGCGCGGGGGCCTCTCCAGGAGGAAGCCCCTGCGGGGAGGGAGCAGCCTTGCTTGGGCGCCAGTTCCAAGATGCACCTTCCTCCTTCGTGCCAGGAATTTTGAAGTCAAAGAGAAATGATCCTCTGTTGGCTTTTTTGTTTTTAATTTGTGGGTCCATTTGGCGGGTCTGCCTTCGGGGGAAGGGCCGTTGAACGGGGCAGAGGAGACCCTAGCTGGACATGTGTCCGTAACACTCTGGTGGTCTCCCAAGCTTGCCCCTTCTCTCTTCTCCCTTGTTCCACCTTCTCTTTCCTCATTTCTGAGACATATGTCCATTGTCTGTACATAATGGGCCTCTTCTCTCAACATATGTGTATATACACATCCATATGCATATATCCTGTGCTTTCCTCTTTCTTTCCTTTTTTTAAGAAACAAAACTATGGAAATAATACCCTACAGATGAGCGAAAATGTATTATTGTAAAGTTTATTTTTTTTAATAATGTTGTCTATGATGGGAAGGAAGGTACCGGGCCCCCTGAGTTCTGGTCCAGTTGGGCTGATGGGGCTGTGGCCGGGGACTCCCGATCGCATTCTCACTTAACCAAGCTCCAATAAATGTTCTAGGAAGCGAGCTGCCTTCTGCCTCACTCCTGTGTGTCTTTGTCCGTGCTTTGTCTTTGGCCCAGTGCTACCGGTTGAGAGCTTCCCTAGAGGGTACCACTGGGCTGGGAGAAGTTTGTATGCACATGTGTGTGTGCTGGCATGTATGTGTGTACTAGTGTGTCTGATCCATGTGTCCTGGTGCGGGTGATGAATGGAGCTCTCATAGGAGATGGTTTTCCACTTAGTGGGTCTGAGGATCATGGCTGTACCAAGTCTGAATCTGTGTGGCCTCCTTGTTGCCTCCTGGCTCCTCTTCCCAGTCAACACTGATGCTCATTGCTGAGAGACTGAGTGAGAGTGGAGGCAGAGGTGGGATTGGGAAATGAGAGAGAGAAAAAGAGAGAGAGGTTTCCAATACGCTGTTGCAGGCAGCCTGGGTGACCCTGTTTACCTTATGTATATAAAGGAATAATCTCTCTGTGGGACTCCTGGTCTATCTGAAGTGTGTGATTGGGAAGGTGGGGAGATGGGGACTTGAACCCTAGAAGGAAGATGACTTAGTGTTTGTGGGTTAGAGTCCCAAGGACAAAGTGTTTTTTCCTCTCTGTCCACTTCTGTCTTTCATCATTTGCTACACTGGACCCTGGCTGGGTACTGGATCTATCACATCATATACATATATATATGATTATATATGTATATATAATCTTCTCCAGGGGTGGGATGGAGAGGGGAAGAAGACTGACCTGTGTCCTCAGGGCTGCCTGTAATCCTGTCTTGTCACCATCTAGTAATGGGATGTCATTTTCCAGCTTCTCAGTCCTGGGTCTGCTCAGATGGCTCTTGTTTCTGATTCACATGTGTTAGTAGCATCTGTTCACAGTGGTGACACGGGTATATTATGCTCCAGCTTCAGCCTGGAGTGACCCAGCCAGCCCTCTTTCCAGCCACCTCTACCTTACTATGATGGTCACTTGAGAATGCATGTTTCTTGTAAACATCAAAGACTGAGTAGATTAAAAAGAGGTTTTTTAGAAAACTTTGGGAGATGGGGGTTGACAGCATTGGTAGGAGAACCAGAGGAGGCTGGAACAGGAAATAGGGAGCCTCTGAAGGATACTGGGAATGTTGTGATGGAGACTGAGGACAAACAAGGGTAAAGAGACAGGAGTGGTCAGGAACAGGCTGGCAGGGACACCCAGAGACTGTAAGTTGCTTTGGAGTTATCTGAGGGAAGTACAGCTGCATGCAGTGTAGTCTCCATGTGCTTACCTCAGTCATGAGTGTGTGGACATTCCTGATCCAGGGAGTGGATCTGCCTGCAAAGCTGTCACAACTCCTGTTCTCCAGGCCAAGATCCGGACAAGTGTGAAACTACAGCTCAAGGCTGCTCCCCGTGCTGGGAACATCTGGCACGGGCAGTTTTGCCCAGGTGAGAGCACAGACATCAACTTTCTGCTGGCTCTTGCTTCTGCAGCTTCCCCTTCAGTGCAGCAGGGACCACCAGGCCGGGACGCAGGTCTAAGGAACCTGCAGTTGGGGTCTGAGGGGCTCAGTGTTCTGGACATATACTAGCAGCACTGCTGTTCTCACGCTGATCTGACGGTTGTCCTTGCCACCTGGCCTCTGCCTTATGTCAAGACCAGTCACAGGAGCATTGTCTTAGTTCCTGGCACCCTGAGCCCTGCACAGGTTACTCAGGAGTGGTTCTTACTGAGAATGTTTGTACTGGTGCTTCTGGGAAACGAGCTTTGCTGGGACCCTCAGGCTCTGTTGTCTTCAGCAGACACTCCTGATGCCAGAAAGTCAAAATGGTCCCCTTCTGCTATCCCTTTGTCCCAACGTGGGTCTCTTGGTCACTGAGAGTTCAGTTTCAGCTGTCCAGTGCCAAGCCTTCTGAACCCTGGCACTCGTAGTCAGATATGGCACCTTCTATAGCTTGATTTTGTGCCAAAGCTGCTTCTATATGTGTGTGTGTGTGTGTATGCATATATGTCTTGATTTCTAGCTATAGACTGCCAAATGCCCATATGAAATAGACTTTCCTTTACTCCCAGAAGAGCAAAGCTTCTGGATTGCCTACTGGCTGGAAAACTGGCCAGAATTTTCTAATTTGTGAAGTGAGTTTAAGTCAAGCAGCCCCTGCCAAGTGGACCATGGTGCCAGGGGATAAAACCGGTCACACACTCCATGTTAATACAAGTGAATGTATTCATGGCCTGTTTTCTGTCCTTAAGAGCCTCTATGGGGGTTGATGTTCATCTTCTAAAAATGATTAAAATTTTAAGGAAAAGTCAAAGTCATTTGGAACCAAAAAAGTATAAATAAGACAGGCGATATTCTTTGTGGTGTGTCTAAATGATAGAAAGGCTGGCTTCTAGTCACTTAGGGGAAATCTTGTCATCTTGCTCACTCTTGGCAGCCTCACCCAAAGTTATATCAGATTAGGACTTGAGTATTTCTCAACTCTAAACAAGCGCTACAAGACAGAAGAAAGATACTGAGATGGGCAGAGATGGACAAAAGCCAACTCGGAGGCTGACATTGAGCAATCTGTTTGGTTTTCCTGCCATGTGTTTACTGCCCCTTGAGGCCAGCCTCCAACATTATGGACAAGAACAGCATGTCCATTCTGCTGGGACACTACTTGAAATTTTAATGCTGATATTTCCTGAGAATCGAGCCATTCTACTTTCTTGTATATCTCCTACCTTAAAACGAGTAAGTAAGCAGAAAGGGCTTGAGATCTTCTCAAAGGTGTTAACAAGATACAAGCATGAGGACCCACACACACAAAAATCTGTGTGTGTGGCATGAGTCTGTAACTCTAGTGTTGGCATCTGGGAGATAGGTGGATCTATAGAGCCTTCTGGCCAACAGGAGGACCAGATTTAGTGAGATGATAAGGTAGAAAGTGATCAAGGAGGATCCCCAGTGTTTACTTATGGCCTTCACACACATGTACATGCACCCACATGCACAGGGTATACACACACACATGTTAACAAAACCCAAACTATGCAGAGCATCAATTCACTAGAGTACCATTTCCTATATTTTTAGTGCAGAATAGGAACTTTAGGCTGTATCTCCCATGGCAGAAAAGTATGAGCCAATATTTTAGAAGAATCATGGTAGGATTACTGAAAAGAAAACCCAAACCAGTCTATGGATGCTTTAAAATATGCATATCTAATATTTAACTAAAGTTCACATGACTCTCACCATGTTTAGATGCTGTTTTGAAATTGTATCCCCTCATCTCCCTATCTGTCAGGACACAGGCAGATTGGTGCGATGTCTCTGCTCTATAGACTGAAGCACTGAGAAGTCCTCATCTTGTTTTGTAAACTGAAGAAGGCAGAACTCAGACTCAAATCCAGCAGCTGGCTCAAGGGCCTATGTTTTAACTGTCTTACCAGGCATCCACCCTGACCTGTACTACCATGTGGATGACCTGCCTGTGTTGGTCTATAGCTTCCCCGACAGAGGCAATCACTTTCCAGGGCTTATTGCTGCACACTTCTGTCCTTTTCTATCCCCCTTAGCATTTTCATGGTGTTCTAGTTTGCCCTCAATTGCTGTGACCAATACCAGCTTGGGGAGTAAAGGGTTTATTTGGCGCACACCTCCCAGGTCACAGTTTATCACTGTGGTTGCTCAAGGTAGGAACTCGGGGCAGGAATCTAGAGGCAGGAGTTGAAGCACAGGCCATGGAGGAATGCTGTTTACTGGCTTGGTGCTTTGGTCCATGCTCAGCCTGCTTCATTAAACAACACAGGATCACCTGCCCAGGAATGGCACTACTCACAGTGTACTTGTCCCCTCCACATCACTCAATCAAGAAAATGCCTCATGGACATGGCCACAGGCCAGTCCAATGGAGGAAATACCTCAACTAGACTCCCTCTGCCCAGGTGTGTCAAGTTGACAATTAAAGCTCTCCAACACACAGGGTCAAGGGTAACAGACCATCAACAAGTGCAGGGTGAATGCACTTTGGAAGCCTGCAGGGCAGTGGAGTGGGAGTTCTATAGATGACTTCATAAAGTCAAGCATGGTTGACCTGAAAGAAGAGAGGAGAGGAGGAGGAGGATGGTACTCAGTGACAGTGGATTCTGATGGAGGTGGGCAATCCGCATCAGCATTACCATCTTAACTTTTCTGGAACAGATTGATGACTGTTACAAAATGGATTTGCTGGGAGACCAGACCCTTCTGGAAAGAGACTGAGCAGCTGGGATCCTGCTTGTTTGACCTCAGGCTGTTCTTGCCTTGAGGGTCCATGGGTAAGAGGAAAGAGCATCAAATTTGATTTGAATTCTAGATCTGCCACTGACCAACTGAGAGATCATGTCCAGTATGAGCTTCAGTTATCTCATGTGGGAAATGATGATGTCAGTCTTGCTTAGAAATGGTGTCAAGATTACGTGAGATGGGCCACTAAGCCACGCATTGCTTCCGCAGGGGGCCAGCATCTTGAATCTTTCCAACTACCTCAATACGTTTCCCGCTGCCCAGGCTCTTCCTGTTGGGTTCCTCTTTGGAGTTTCTCTTCTTTCTTCCTTTCTGCATCCTAAGACACTTCCATGAATTCTCTGGGGCAGACAAGAGTATGACTGTTATCAAACTTCTAGGTGGTGCTCTTGGAAGCATTGCCAAATGGATCTGGGAGGGCAGGGAGAGTGGAGATATAAAAGAGCAAATGTCCTTGTATTATTTGTGAACCAAACTTGATTTGATCTGCGAGTCAGTAGGGATGGGGGTTACAGGACATCCAAATGTCATGCTCTCTGGAGTTCTTTGATTGACTGCCTCCTCTCCATGCAGAGGACATGCTGCCAGAGCAGAACTGAGTTCTCAAAACAGAGAGCAGGAAGCATCACTTAGACACAGAGCTGAGCTGCTGGGAATGTCAGTGCCTATGGGAGGGTGACTGGCATATATTCCCTCATTGAGCCCAGGGCAAGAACAGAGCTGCCATGCTCCCATGGGCTCTCAGCAGCTTCCTGCTGGGAGGCAGCCTGGGTTCTGAAGCCAGCTCCTGGGGACTTCCCCGTGTGCTTTTTTCCTTCTGAAAAGTCTGGCAAGAAGGTAAAGGTCTGAAGACATCAAAATATCAAAAGCATTTTCTTTCCTTTAGGACACTGTAGATAAAGTCAGGGGACTCAGGGTCGAATCCTGCCATCCAGTAGCTAGTGACATTAGCTAAGCCACTGAACTTCTCTGAGTCCCTTAATAGTTACTTTAGCTCATGGCTAAGTAGGTTAATTTAAAATTTTGTTCTTTCTTTTTGTCCTGGGAATTGAACCTAGGGACTAGGCACTGTATCACTGGGTTACATATTGTTTTTAATTTCTTAAGTTTATTTTGAAACAGGATAGAGTCTCATTAAGTTGCCCAGGGTGGCCTTGAACTTTTGAGCCCCCTGCCTCAGCTTTCCAAGGACTGAGATTACAGGAGTGTGCCACCAAGCTTGACTAGCAATTTTTTTTTTCTATAAAGGGCCATAAAGGAACTATGACAGACTCTGTGGGCCATGCTATCTTATCAGCTCTGCTACAGTAGCTCAACAGCTGTCACAGGCACTGTGCCAAGAAGCAGATTAGGCTATGTGCCAATAAAACTTTA
Source organism: Eospalax fontanierii (assembly GCA_035773235.1). Lineage (NCBI taxonomy): Eukaryota > Metazoa > Chordata > Mammalia > Rodentia > Spalacidae > Eospalax > Eospalax fontanierii. Next base: position 50,028,887 of record CM069542.1, on the reverse strand, counting down.
TTTACAAAAACAGACACAGGCTCCATTTGGCAAAGAGACTGTGGTTTGCCAATCCTGGCTCTAGACACTTTCTAAGTGCAAGCTGTGAATTCCAGGCAGCAGGAGCACAGAGTGACTGGTAGCAGGGAGTGACTGACAGCTGACAGGGCTGAAATGAGCCTGGCGGGTAGTGAGGGAGCAGGTCAGCTCGCATGGAAAGAAATATAATCTCACGGGCATACTGGTGATTGTGATGGTGATGGTGAAAGCTGATAGGAATGATTCTATGGTGGGGCCAAGGATACAAGGGAAGAAAACAGTAGCCTGTGGCCAGACCCACACAGGGACTAGCTGGACCATGGGGACTGGCTGCACACGGCCCTGTGAGGCTGTACCCTGCATCAGGATATTGGTCTGGCAGGGGGACTGGGGCTTAAATCCAGCCACAGTCAGCCCATTCAGTCCATTTGTGCACCTGCTCTGGGTCTCAGCCCTGAAGAAGGGCATCAAGTCCTGGTTTTCACGGAACCTCCTATGTGTGCTGGCAGAAGACCCGCAGCCCAGAACAAGCACAGCTGCTAGTTCGGGGCTGGAGGGGAGAGGGGCCATGTGCTCAGAAATGGCTAGATATGTCTGCAGAGCTCTTGGCTATTCACACTTCCTGGGCTCCATGTTCCTGGTCTGTGAAGAGAAGACAGAGGGCCTGCTCTCTTGCCAAGGCCTTCCACAGTAGGACCCCGTGAGTCTCTGCCACTAGCTGCTTCTGAGCTCACCGGTCTGCTGCAAAACAACTTGCAAGGAGACAAAATTCATCTTTCTTTCAGCAAATACTGCCACTCTGCTTGGTTGCTTCAATTTTTATTCCATGAGTCTTGAGCTCTGGACGGCTGCCACGGTGTTCACTGTGGGTGTAGGGTACTGTTGCACATTTCACTTGCTGGTCTGTCCTTCCTTTCTCAAGATAGTTTGTTCAGGGAAGCCAATCCTGGGGTCTCCAGGAGCTGGGACACACCGCAGTCTGGCTTCTCTCCCTGAGGGAGCACATTTTTGAGTTTCTACCCGGACCTACAAACCATCCATCAACCTGAGGTCACAAAGTCTCCTGCATGTGGTCTACTCAGGCAGAAAACGACTAATTCCCCTCAAACATTTTTGCTGGCAGGAGTTTGCACAATCACCATGGGGAGCCTAGGAGTGAGATTCAGGGTGTCAGAGCTCATGCAGCCCAAATGAGGCTTCTAGAAAAGAAACACCTCCTTGCTTTGTCCTCTGTGGCCTGCACAGTGACACCCCCCCTCCACTTCTTTGCCCACAACACACAATTTAAGACAAAGTGTTTGCTTTCACCCTGTTCCATCTGAAAACCCACATCCAGACTGATTGGCCAAACAGATCTCATGGGATGACACCTGCTGGCTTGGCCCATCCTTCAGTTTTATCCTCAGACAAAGATGAAAGAGCTTTTTGAGGGGCCCCAGCAACCTGAAATTACTCTTAACTCTCATTTTGTTAGAAAGCCGGCTGACTGTGAAGCCTCTGCGACAAGGGATCAGAACACAACAGTGCTTTCTGGGAAATGTGTTTATGGCATTTTAGGGAGGATGAATCGACCTTCTCTTCTCAATGGAGATTTGACCTTGTTGACAATTTGAAGTGGTTCAGGGGATACCATAGCTCTAACACAGTGATGACACTTTGCTCAGCTCCTCAAACTTACCTTCCTGCATCTTGTGTAGCCCTAGAGCAGGGACAGAAAGAGCCAAGGCAGTGTGAGCAGGGTTTGTGCATGAAGTCATCATTATTTGAGGGGAGTAGGGGTCCGGCTACATGTGGAAAGTTGGGGGTGAGCTAGTCCTGTGAGTCTTGTGCCTCTTTGGGTCTTGGCTAGCAGTACAAAGAAGGCTGTAGCCCCAGGACCCGCTGCACCTTCCAGAGAGCCCTATCCAGAGAGCAGACCTAGCTGCTTCCCGATACCTCTAGGGGAGAGCTCAGCTAGACCCAGGTCCTGGGCCTCCACATGTGCACTCCAGTATTTATAAATGGAATGGAATTTGAGAGTGATAAGAATCAAGGGGATGCCATTTCCTCTAGAACCAATATGGATGATGATGATGATTTTTCAGTAAGGTGAGTGCCTCCAGGGACCCCCTGAATAGGACTGTCCTGGAGGGAATTCCTCAGGGTATGTTTGTCCTTTGTAAGATGTCTGACTTCCATGCCATGGTGGCTGTTGTCCCAGGTGCCCCTCCTCTTGTTCCAGTCTCTTCCTTTTCCACTAATGGTAGGCTTGGTTACCAAATACTTAGGCATACCATGTGAGGCTTAGACCAGTGGTGTGGGTCTGTGGATGTGCTGTATGCAGATCAAGTCTCCCTTCTTTGCTGAGTCTTGTTATAAATTCAGCTCAGCATAGTCTTGGGATGTAATTGTTCCCTGCCTGGAATCCCCTCTCCCACCTTCTCTGTTAGAACTGTCTCTTCCTGGCTGGCTCTCTGCCTTCCACCTTCGGCTGCGGGTGTTGTGTTCAGTGTTCTCAGGCCCTGGAGAAGTAGCTTTTGTCCTTTAAGTCTCTGCTTCAGGTAAGAATTGCTCTTGCTCTTGGCTGGCCAGGGATCTTCTGCCTAGAGCTGGCAGCCCTGTGGTTTGCACTGGACATTCCATTTTGTCTTCTGCCCATTGTTCAATCCTGCCCCCATGGGGAACAGAGTCAAGAGCAGAAGCCCAGCAGGCACATATTGGCATGGGAGGCAGCTCTCTCTCCTCACGTGCTTTGCCCAATGATTGCTGTATTTTTTTCCCCTGTATTTAGCCTCTTCAAATTTCACTATACATTTTTTTGCACCTGTGCATCAATCTGGGGCAAAATTTCCCAGATTTAACTTGAATTAATTGGGAGGTTTTAAGGGAGGCTCACTTGAATGAATAAAAATATCTGAATTACATAAATTTGCTTAAACAAAGAACTGTAATGTAATCTCTGAAGTGAGACCCAGCCCTTGTAATGGCCCATGAAGTCCTCTGCACTGGGGCTGTGGTGACCTTTCTGACCTCCTCTCTAGCTATGCTCCCTGTCCATTCTGCTCTAGCCACTGTGGCCACCTTGCTGGTTCCTACACACCTCCGGGACACTCACCTCCTGGCTTTTGCTGTGGGTATGTCATCTGTCTAGTGTGCCCTTCCATTCTTTGTGACAGCAAACCCCCCTCACTTCTGGCAGGTCCCCATTCAATGTCAGCTAACTTAAGAGGCCTTCCCTGTCCAGCAAACCCTTTTTATCTTCATGCTTTGGGACTTCCTATTCCTAGTGCTTTTCCAAAGCACTACCCATCTTCTGACAGACTGTATGCGTATATGATTATGTGCAGACATGTGTTGCTTAATGACAGGGATGTGTCTGAGAAGTGTGTTGATAGGCGATTTCCTTGCGGTGTGAACATCAGAGTGCTTCCACCAGCTCTGCTTAGTGTAGATCACTAGCGCATCATGACTTCTTGGTGCAATCAAGAGATTTGCTAAATCGGAGTTCTAGGACGCTGATGCTGAAGCAACACAGTGTGCTGATTTCTACTCAATTTTTTTTGTGTATAAGAAAGACAAATTCTAAAATAAGGATAAAAAATGTATAACAAATACATAAACAAGTAGCTGTTTATTTTCATTCATCAAATATTATATACCGTGCACAGTTATACCTGTTATATTTTTACACGACTGTCAATATAATAGGTTTGCTTATATCGCAATCACAAGCAGAGGCAATGCATTGCCCTTTGGTGTCAAGACAGTTGTTATCAATAGGAGGCAGGACTTGTTCGGCTCATTGTAATCTCATGGTGCCTCCATTATCACAGGTCCTATCGGAGAGACGGATTTCAGCCAATGTTTATCGCTTGACTAAAAGAAAGTAGACACAGACTGTCAGGGAGTTCCAGAATAGGGTTTCAGGTAGCGTGTTGAGATGAACAGGGATTCTGAATCAGCATGCCGGAGCAGACACCAATAGGATGGAGAAATGAATGGCAGTCCAGTTGAAACCAGGTCAGAGCTTACACCTCACTTTAGGCCACACAGCCCGTGGTTAGCACCAGAGCTAAACTAAGACTCTAGCCTCTATTTCTTTTCCTGCCCTAGAAAATGGTTTCATCTCTTAGGCAGTTACATGAAATCCTGCGGTCTCACAGAAAATGATTAATGTGCTTAGCAAAGTCTTCTTGCACGTAGAACAAGATGAACGTTAAGTCCAGCCAGCCAGTGAAGCCCCATCAATTTAACTCCCAGGATGGGAATGAGGTGTTGATGAGGCCCTCCAGGGTGGGAGGGCTGCTAGCTGCCTCAGCCTTGGACATTTGTGTAGGCAAGCTCTGCTCAGTTCTGCTGTGGAGAGCCCACTTTACCAGGGATCCATTTCCCTATCCTGTCCCTCTGACCTAGCCCTACCCTCCTCCTAAAAATTGAAACAAAACACGATTTCAGGTTCAAAACGCACGTCTCCAGCACTTTCCGAGTTCGTCCTGCAAGTGTGCCTTGTCTGGCACTGCTGTCACTGAGTAAACGCCGTGAGTTTGGGCAAGGACAATCTCTTCAGCTGTGTTTGGGCCTAAGTGGAGCCTTGGTGAATTAGGAGGAGGGAAGCAGGTGGGTTTTATTTACTAAGTTGCAGCTAATGATAATAGAAGGGGAATGTCAAGTCTTGCTCATTCAGGTATTTGATTGAGAAAGGCCATCAGCAGAGGGATGAGGAACTGGTTAGAAATCACCAGGCTATTTTAGCTGAGATCAGCAGCAGCTGCCTCTTCGAATGGAAAAGAAATAGACACCATCTCAGGAGGATGATCAAACTGAAAGATTCCAACGTGCCCAGTGAGCAAACAAGACTTCATGCAGTCTTCCTAGGTGAGCAGCCTCCTTCTGATAACAATGTCCTCCGGCCATGAGGGAACAAAGGGTGCATAAGGGTCAAGGGTCAGAAGTAAAGTGGTAAAATGGATGAACTGAAGGAAATTTTCCGCTTCTTGCCATCTTTTGAAGACAAAGGAGAAGGGAGGAAAGAGGACAGTCAATTCTGCATCAGTAGTTCTTTAAATTCATTAATAGTCATGTATTTAAAATGCTTGCCTCATTTACAGGTGACACTGTGGCCCCCACGTGGGGAGGGGAATCTAAAGGCACTGCACATCGCCACTGCCTCCAAAAGCATCAAAGCCCAGTCAGCAGGGTTAAGGGGACCACAGGTCTTTGCCTCCTCTGTTCCCATTTTGCAGTGAGGGATCAGAGATGGACTGTGTGAACTAGTAAAAAACACACACACACACACACACACACACACACACGCAGAGGCAGATGTTTTGGCGATAAGCTTTAGAGGATGTGTCGAGTCCTTTACTCCTTGGCAATTCTCTGAACCAAAACTTGAGTTCCTTTGGGGAAAGTGGATTGACTTGTCGATGAAAGGAAAGAGGACTGAAAAGTGACCAGATCGCAGAACCCAGACCTGATCCCCTGGGCCCTGCCTTGACTCAGCTGCTTGCAATCTGAGGTGACCATGGTGTCCCCAGTAGACTCTGATGGAAGGTTTGGGAAAGCCACCGTGCAGATGGAGGCTGCTGCCTGTGTGCTTGCCTTCAGGTCTCAGCCTGCTCATCTGGGCTATCTTCCTTGATGGCCCCCTCTGCAGTTAGTGGAGAATTTTGCCAAGCCTCTTGTTGCGCATGAACTCAGAGAAGAATCAAAGGGAGAGTGGATGGGAAGAAGGAAGTGTTCCACAAGACAGCTGAGGGAGGATCTCATCGTGCTCCCCTAGTCCCCACTCTACTTCCTCATTCATTGTCTTTCCTGCATGTAGCAGACACATGGAGAGTGTTTTGGATACTATCTCCTTCTAGATGTGGTCTGAGATGTGCCTGATCCTATGGGGGCATTTTAATGTATCTGACCCTTAGAGCTGTTTGGCAGTGGCCATGTCCTTGGGGTGGGAGCAGGCAAAGGTTCTGAGGACTCCTTCCCTGGAGAAGGAGCATTCGTGTGAGGTCCCACTACCTAAGGATAGACAAGTCTTTCTTCTGAGGGAAATGTCTACCTGGGGCTCAGCTCCCTGTGTCCCGGCCGGCAGGCAGCAGTGGGCTTGAAACTCTAGAAACCTGGAATGAGTGGGGACAGACAGACGGACACACAGACACACAGAACAGTAAAGACAACACACAGGACAGAGACGAACACAGACACACAAAGACGCACAAAGATGACTTGGGAAACGTGTCTCTTCAAGCCGTGCGCTTTATTGTCCCAGGGGATATTTATAATTTTGGGGAGTCAGGTCAGGCACCCATACAGGAATGTGGTAATTAGCAGAGACAAAGGCCCATCATAAGGTTATGTGTATATCGGGAAGAAGACACTAAGAGGGGAGGCAGGGGCTAGGTGGGTGGAAGAACCAGGAGCCAAGGGCATGTGTAGCCAAGGACGGCTACAGGTGGGGGAACTTGTTTGCTAGACAATAAGAAACTCTAAGAGGCACTTAAGAGACTGGTTAACATAATTGGTATCAACAAGTGTCAGGATGTTACATTTGCCGAAGGGCAAGACAGAGGTCACTTGGTCTCCAACAGTCCAGGCAATCTGGAATGCATGGTGAGAGTGTGAGCTGAAGGGGGGCAGCTCATGATGCAAACCAGCTCAGTGGTCTAACCTGATAATCTCAATTTGTCACTGGTGAAGGGGGTTGAGTGACATGCACTTTGAAGAGTTGGGATAGTCAATGAACTAATGTACGTGAAGCACCTGGTGCAGGGCCTGGTGTCCAGCAGGCTCTTCACAAATAGGATCTCTTCTGATTTCCTTTGCCATATATTTTTTCACTGACCATCCAGTGCTCTAATGTTCAGTTGCTGAGTCAAGTTTGACATAGGAAAGCTGAATAGGGACTGTATTAGCTGAATTCCCTCTATCAGTGTCTACCCACAAACATTCCAGCTCCAACTCTTGGTTCAAGTGGGAGTTGCTGTAAGTCATACCCACTTCACGAAGGGTTGCACTGTCTGAAATGCCATTCTGTAAGACACTTTCCATTATAGATAGTGTCCCTTAAGTTCTTATATGTGATGGTAGACCTTAGCCCAGGAAAAGCCACCATCTTTGATGCTAGACCACCAAGAAACAGATTGTATTTCCTTTTGTGCTTTGATGCTGGGAAACTCAATTAAGCTGTGGCTCTTGAGCTATGCTGCCCCAGCAAACCCTCTTTACACATCCTCTGAGCCATCTCCTCTGATTTACTAGGACTGGGGAGAGGACCACTTTGGCGCCCTTCGATGACCCAGGTTTATCTCCATCTGAACAGGATCAGGTTTAATGTTTAATTTCCTTTTCATCAACACAGTGTACACACACACACACACACACACACACAAGCACACACACACACACATACACATACTCACTCACACACAGGCAAACTCTCTTACAACTTCTTCAAGTTCCTTGAGGCTGGGGAGTCTGTATTTCAGTTCATGACACCCACCATAAAATACTGAAAATGATGACACGATTAAGAGATACTTATTGGATTAAGAGATGAATGAACAGATGGTTCAAAAAAATATTTAGTTCAGGTTTCTAGGATAATTCTCCTTTCCTGTCTCTTTTGTGGGTTTTGATCTTTTGTAGTAAGTGTAGCGTCCCTGCATGGTGCCTACAATCCTACCACTCAGGAGACTGAGGCAGGAGGATCAAGAGCCATCCAGGGCTACATTGTACAGAGTACATATCTTTTATTATAAACACAAATTTAAAGCCTTTAGGAATTCTGTGGGTGGGATGGTTAATCTTGTTAACTTCACAGGATTTAGAGTCACCCAGGAAGCATTCCGCTCGGCATGTTTGAGAGGGTGTTTCCAGACAGGTTTGCTTGAGGAGAAAAGACCCATTCTGAATGTGGATGGCATAGGACCCTACCACTGCATCTTTCCCACCGTGATGGACTGTGCCTTCAGACCGGGAACTAAAATAACCCTTTCTTCTTTCCATCTCCTTTGTCAGATATTTTTTCATAACAACTAGAAATGTAACTAATACAGTGGAGTTGGGGTATAAATGAATGCAGAAACAAGTAAGTAACTAAACATCTCTTCCTCCAAATCTTTATAACCTGTAGCCAGCAGGTCAATGGGGCTCAAGAATATGGGCTTTGTGGGGCTGGAGAGATGACTCAGTGGTTAAGAGCACTGGCTTTCAGAGGACCTGGGTTTGATTCCCAGAACCCACATGGCAGCTAACAACTGTCCATGCTCCAGTTCCAGGGGATCCAACGTCCTCTTCTCACCTCTGCAGGCTTTGTACAACACGGATGCACTTACATACATGCAAGCAATACACTTATATGTATAGAAAATATAAGCTTTGGAATTTAATAGAGCATGTGCCTTGTCCTGATCTTCTAGTTAACATTTGTAGGAACCTGGGCAGGCCCTTTACTGCTCTAATTTTTGGTGGTCTGCTTATAAAGGAAAAGGAAAGTGGAGGACAGAGTGCTTGGTCCATATAAGTGCTCAGCAAGTCTTTTTGATAGTGACAGAAAATCCCTTCCATCAAAGTGTGCTATGCCCTCGGAGTCTTGGCACTCCGATGTAAACATTTGCTCTTTGGGGCCAGGCTGATCCTCATATGCACCCTTGAACACTTAGTTTTCGGATTGCAGAATGAATTCAGGACACTCCTGGACAGATGGTGCTGGCAATCAGTCTGCCTCGCTGACTTGCAGCACAGGGCTGTGGGAGCAGCCATGGAGACCAGGGGGGTCTGACTCTGACTCCCTGTTTCACACTAGAAATTGGGGTCTAGGCAAAGGCTAGGACTGGCCTAGAATCCCAGGCCCTAGCTTCAGGCAAGAATGCTTCCGCCTTCTTAGCGTGGCCTGTTCCAGCTCTCAGCAGGAACACTCGCAGTAGTCCTTACAGCAGTAACTTCCCTTTCATTAGGAAGCAGCAAAGGCAGTGGTGGTGTTCAAGTGAGACCAGACTGGGTTGTGCTGATGGACCATGTGCAGGTATGGCGTTCTCTGCCTTTAAAATGCTGTTGCCCGGCCATGATCTCATCTCATCCTCACAGGGATGATGTGAGACTGACTGGTCAGGTGTTTTCAGCTGGATTCTATGGGAGAAGCTTGAGGGCCTTAGAGGTTAAGTAACAGGAGGGAGCTTGCTCGTGTTGTCACGGTTGAGAACGGCAGCCCAGTGCCTGGTCGGTGCTCCCTGCCCTGTGTCCGTAGGAATGCTCTGAAGGACTGCATAGAGCAGGTGGCACTATCTCTGATGTTTGCTCTGAAGGATGTCAGTGCCTGACTCCAACTAGTTCAGACTACAGGAGCTGAAAAGGTCTTTGCTTCTTGAGAGGGCACCTTTGCCCTTGGCTGATATGGTCTGATGGGTTCAAGGCAAGACTGGGGCCAACTTTGAAGGTTTTGGTTTGTTTGTAAGGCTAGATTCAAAGTCAAAGGCCCCAGCAGTCAGGGTTGCAAAAACAATGACAGAGTAGAGGAAGAGAGTGCATGCAGTGAGGAAAGACTCTGAAGTCAGCCTCTAAAGCCAAAGTAGGTCCACACATGTGCCCCGCTCCTGAGCATGCCCTGGACATACGCACGTATGGCATTTATCAGCTTTCCAAATGTGAATCTCAGTATAAAATTAAGCCCACACTAAAGGGCTTTTAAAGCACAGACTATTTATTCAGCAGCTCTTTATGAAACGCTCACCAATTTATTATCCAGGCAGTAACTCAGTCCACATGGCTGAGGGCTGGCCATTCACGCTTAGTCAGAGGAAACACATCTTTTGCTGCATGGATGGAACAAGTTTCAGCCTCCTGGACCTGTGTGACAAAGGAGGTCGGGAAATGCTCCTGAGTCAAGAAGGCACATGGGCAGACTGTGTGCTGGGGGTGACTTCCCTGCTACCCTCCCTTTGGCCTTGATGACCTTTTTCTTTCTGGTCCTTTGGGAATCCCTTTTACCCAGGAGCCCAAGATGTGGGGAAGCATTTATTTCCTCAGAATCTTTAATCCTGAACCTATGTTGTGCTGACCCCTGAGGATCCCAAGGCAAAACTTTCTTAAAAGTACCTAAGGAGGATGGGCATGTTGGAAGCCAAGGTAGGAGGATCGCACGTGGAAAGTTAGTCTGTGCTGTGTAGCAAGTTCAAGACCAACATGGGCTTTTCCTTCTGCTATTTGGGAGATTTACCCAGCAGTCCTCCAGTTAACCCTTTCCTCCCCACCATCCAGGGAAAGAAACAGCACAGGGCAGTCCCTCCCAGAAGACTTCAGGCCTGTCCTGTCCTCTTTTCTGGATTGGTAGGCTGTTTTCTGAAGCTTTTAAATTCCATCTGATCTTGGGCGCAAAATCCTTGCCTGATATTTGGGCTAATGTAGGAGCTGGGCTGCGGGCTCCTTCCAAACAGTACCTTGGGCCTGAGGGGCTGTTTCTTCTACTTCTGCTGGGGAGCATTTGTGCTAATTATTTGCTGCCTCCGTTACATAACTAGGCCTTTGTCAGCGGTTTTCCTGTGGGACCTTATGTGAAGTTGGGGTTTGCTGTTCAGCAAGCATTTCTGATGAATGTTCCGGAAAGTTTTTTGGTACTGTGATTGTGCTTCTACCCCTTGGGGCTTCCGAGGCTGCTGGGGCTCTAACCCACACTGCAGAACCTTTGTGGCGTGCTCATTTCACTCTGTGAGCAGACAGCTGCTGGTAAGGACAGTGTACCAGGAAATCCTTTGAGTCATCCACAGAAGTACGGCTCTGCACATCTGGCTCTAGTCACAGCTGGGGATGGGATGATTTGATGGAAAGGAGACAGGGTACACCAGAAAGGACCCTGTTTGTAGGAAATGTTCCTAATATCCAAGTCCAGCTACATACATTCTTGTTTAATAAAATTCTGGAGTGTGGAACCCTATTAACTAATAATCTCGGTGGCAATGATAGCAGTTTCTATTAATTGAGCGCTTTTTAGGCACCAGAAACTGGGTCAGTCATTTAACGCGTTATCTTATTTAATCCTATTAACAATGCTCTGAGGGGTTGTTATTCTTCTATACATTCTATAAGCATGGAAACTGAGGCTAAGAAATGTTTAATATGATTGGGTGACTTTTCTTGGGGAGACAAGAACAAATTTGTTTACTTTGGCTAGAGCACAGAGGACAGACTAAAGAAATGATTCCACCCAAGTCAAACTTGGTGAACTATTGAGTTTAATTGGGGTTACTTCCAAGAGCATGGGCAACTTCCTGCAACACCCAAGGAGAGCTTCTCTTCCCCCTCCCCAGCCTAGTATTTATTAATCAATTGTATATTCAGGGAGGTGTGCCATCTTGTGAGCAGTCCTCATTTCCATGATAGAATGTTAGCAGCTTCAATCTTGTGAGGGTCTTATGCAAAAAATCACAGATGTTTTGATTTCAAGTAATGGCTCATGTCATAACCAGAGGACAGAGTTCTGAACCAAATACCATGTCCAAGGTCATTTACTGGTAGAAAGTGTGCATGATGGTGGTAGAAGGCAAAAATTTGTACCCAAGGAATCCCGTTCATCCATTTGATTGCATGTTCATTTTTGCAAACACATATTGGATATCTTCTATGTGTTCATCATTAGGATACAAATGAAGCTTTTGTCCTGGAAAAGCTCCGAGCTTGATGGAAGAGGCCTTCTTTGATGCAGGCTATGTAGACAGAGTACAAAGATGAAACCAGTGCATAGTATGTTTCAAGGAGTTTGTGTATTAGAGTTCCCCAGAGAAATAGGCAATAAGATGCATATGTAAAATAAAATTTATTAGCAGGATTTATCTCATGTGATTATAGGGGCTAAGTCTCATGGTCTGCTATCTGCTAGCTACACAATCAGGAAAGCCAGTGGTATAAATCCTAGGTCAAGTCCAAAGTCCTGAAAACTATATATCTGAGCTCATGGGCAGCAGGTCTGATGGCTCAACTCTAAATGTCCAGCAGAGAAAGTTCATTCAACCTTCCTCAACCTTTCTATTCTTTAAGGGTCCTCAATGGGTGGTATGATGCCAACTCACATTGGAGAGGCTTTTTATCAGCCTGCTGCCTCAAATAATAAGCTCTTTTGGAAATGCCCTTGCAGACATAATGTTCAACTTAGACACCTGGGTACTCTGTAGCTCAGTCAAGTTGTGACTTAGAAGTTAAGATTCCAGTGACTGAGTGTCAAAGGCTGTTGGTGCAAGGAAAGGCTCAAGTGGCTTCCTTAGGTTTGGGGTGTGTGTGATTGATCTGAAGCTGGTGGTGTGAACAGGTGATACTAGGCATGTATGTATCCCAGTTGAAGGAACAGGTACAAGTGAAATGAAAGTGTGCAGAGAGATGAGGGCTGTTGCTGCCCTTGGCACCTGACTTGTTTTGTGCTGCTGGAATACAATGGACCCTCAAGTCAATAAGAAGCTTATGTATCAGACGTAAGATCTTGCCACATGGGGGTCAGAGTCAAAGAAAAGGGAGAATGTAGTTCACAAGCCTCAGTGTTGTGCTATAGCTGATCTCTGGAATTCACAAATGCTTCTCTCTAACTTTTAAAACTCAAAGCCCATTTTGATATCATATTCCCTTGGCATCAGTATTCCACCCAACTGAGCTGTGGTCTGAATATATATGTCTCCAAAATTCCAGATGTTGACACCTAGCCCCAAAAGTGATGGTTTTAAAAGGTGGGACTTTTTAGAGGTGACTAGTTCAAGAGGGCTGATATCAGTGCTCTTAAGCATGAGGCTTGAGGGAGATGTTTGTCTCTCTATGTGAGGACACAGAAAGTTATGAAGTTCAGGCCCCTACCAGATTCTCAGTATTTTGATATTTCCAACTATATTAACAATAAATTTGTTATTTATAAATTATCTAGTTTTTGGTAGTTTGTTATAGAGCTGAATGGATTAGGACTAAGTCTTAGACTGTGTTCTGTTTTTTGAACGAATACCAAAGATTCGGTAAACTATAAATAGTAGAAGTATATTTGTCTCACAGGTGCTTTCTCCTCCCAGAACTAGGCAAAGTAGTTTAAAGTTTATGTTGAGAAGTAATCAGGCAATATATGTAAGATACATTTGAAAAATTCAATAGAGAAGAGTCTATGGGGAGACTAGTCCCATCAGACCATCCAAAAAGCACTGTGCACTCTCAATTATTAAGATGATGTGGTGTTCACATAGATAGATAGACAGGTGGGACAGAATAGCAGAACCAAGATAATTCCTGTTATATGTAGGAAAGTAGTAGTCATGTAGATGGTAGCTTGAATCAGTGTCCTAGTTTACCTTCTATTGCTGTGATAACTGCCATGACCAAAAGCATCTTGGGGAGGAAAGGATTCATTTGGTTTCTCTTCATGTCACAGCCCATCACTGAGGGATGTAAGGGCTGGAATGCAAGCAGGAGTCTGGAGACAGGAACTAGAGTAGAGGCCATGGAGGCATGTTGCTTACTGGCTTGCTCCCCTGGTTTGCTCAGTTACCTTGCTGAGTTACCCAAGCCTGCCTGCCTAGGCATGGTGCTGCCTGCAGTGGGCGGGTCCCCCCACATCGATGAATGACTAAGAAGTTCCTCAGCAGAGGTTTCCTCTTCTCAGGTGACTTCAGTTTGTATCAAGGTGACAAAAACCAACCTGTACACTAAGTGTGACAGATGCCAATTTGTGTGCGTGTGTGTATGTGTTATATGTGCTTGTATGGATGTATCCATATGTATGCATGTGCAATATGTGTGGAGGCCAGAGGTTGATGTTAGACGTCTGCCCTGATTGCTTCCACCTTTTGTTTTGTGACAGGATCTCTCACTGAACCTGGAATCCATTGGTCCCACTAGTCTGGCTAGCCAGCGAGTTCTGGGGATCCTCCTGTCTCCATCCCTCAACCTCCCCATGCTGAGGTAACAGCTGCTGTGTTCATACCTGGCTCTTTTGTGGGTGCTAGGGATCCAAACTCAGGTCCTCATGTGTGTGGGCAGGCACTTTATTCTGCCTGGCAAAAGGCCCTGCAATATCCCCTGTGAAGGCATACTGGGACAGTAGAGAAGTCATTTCAGGAAAAAAAGATAAATTTGGTTCCATATTTCATCTTAAGCATTGAGAAAATTTCCAAATGGAGCCAAGATTTAAGTGTTAAAAACAAAGAAAATAAAAGTAATATGAAGAAACTTGGGGGTCACCTTGAATGAGGATGTCCTTTCTAAGTATGAAGCAAAATCTAGCAGCCGTAACAAAAAGATGATATATTTGAATATATATTTAAATATTCTGCATGTCTGAAACCACATTCAGTCAAAAGGCACTTGACAATGTGAGCAAAAAGTATTTGCAATTCATATCACAAAGAGCTAATCCCTTTAGTATGAAAAGTCTTAGAAATTGAGAAGATCCATAACCCAATGGAAAATGGTCAAAGGACACGAACATTGAAATCACAAAGAAAGAAATGCAAATGGCCTTTACCATGTGAATATTTGAGTAACCCATTCATGATAGGAGAAATGTAAATCAAACCATACCAAAAGATACCATTTCTTATCTCTCCAATGAGTAAAACCCCACATCTTGACAAAACGTAGTGTTGACAAAGTTGTGGGAGAACAGTTTCTATTGCTGGCTGAGTGTAGACAGAATATCCCCATGGGAGGAATGGCAATAATGTCGGTCACACCACAGCTGTGTCTGCCCTCTGACCCTGTGATTCCACTGCTGAGAATCCATCCTATCGAGTCACTTGCTCTGGTTAAGAACACACACACACACACACACACACACACATGATTCCATAGAGAAGAAGGTTGGAAATAACCAAGGCCCGTCAACAAGGAATGGGTGAATGAATGCATTCTGGGACATTAGAAAACTCTGCAGAAGAAAGAAGGGACGAGAAGACTGTTCACGTGAGCTCCAGGGTATTTTGTTTAGTGAAAGAAACAACTGATCAGAACATGCAAATTGCCTCATTTTTTGTTTTTTTTTTTGTTGTTGAAAAGGGATAGTGGTGGATAAAAACGTATTCATGCATTTGTGCTTATATTGGCCTAAAGAAACACTGAGATAGCTCAATGGGTAAGAGTGTTTGCTCTACAAGCATGAGGATCTGAGTGAAAGTGAGTTAATACCCACTTTAAAAACTAAGTATTGCCACATTTGTTCCTGAGCTCCCAGGCCTGTAGGAGGTGGGACAGAGAAAAGAGGATTGTTGGGGCTCACTGGCTGCCTAGCTCCAGGTTTGGTGAGAGACCCTGTCTCAAGAAAAAAAGATGGAGAGCGATAGATCAGGATACCTGTCATCTTCTTCAGGCCTCCACACAGTGCAGGGTCCATGAATGCACCCCCCACCCCAACATAGACATATGCCACACACCACACACATACATGTACATACAGAGAGAAAGAGCTAAAGAGAGAGAAATATACAAGAATGGATGAAAGGCTTCTCTCTGGCGGGAGAGGTGGGGGAGGGAGGGAAGGGAGCAAGGTGTATCAGCTAGCTTTCCTGCAGCACTGTGTGTTCCACTTCAGCCTTGTTGGAGGGGTCACTTGAGCTATTTACGAAAATTAGCCCAGAGTCCAGCACCACCATTTGTGGTGGGCCCAGGAACATGTATTTTCCCAGGAGCGCCAGCTGACTGAGGAGCAGAAAAGTGTGAGAAGTCACTGAAGCTCATTTTGGAGGGCCCCTGAGGTCACCAGGGATCAGTAAAGGGAGACCCTTTCAGCACGGTGATCCTCATGTTTGTACCCCATACCCAAGTCTGACGTGCGTGAGCATCTGTTGGTCCACTCTCTCTTGCTGTGACAAAATATTTGAGAAAAATCAATTTGTAAAGAGAAAAGAATTGTTATGGCTCATGGTTTCTGAGGTTCATGGTCTGTTGACGTCATAGTTCTGGAGCCTATGGAGAGGCCGAAAGCTATGTCTGACTGGGAATGGGTGGCAAAGTTATGTGATAGAGGTCTCAAGGCAAAGGGAGTGTGAACACCCAGAGTTCCAATATTCCTTTCAAGGACACACCCCCAATGACCTAACTTCCTCCTACCTCCTAAGAGTCCCACTGCCTCCCAACAGTGCTGTCAGCAGGAGACCAAGCCTTTAACATACGAAACTGGGGAACAATCCAGATCCAAACTGGAGCAACAGCCCACTCCTTCCCCTAGACATCCTGCAGCTTTGCCATAGGCTGGCTCCCATCCACTGAGAACACGACACTTGTGGGATGCTAGTCTCCAGCAAGCCAGTATGTTCTGTGGGATTTTGATCCTACAGTGTGTAGGTTGAAAAGGATATGTACCTATTTTTATTTTAAGAATACTGCTGTTTTAAAACCCTGGATATACCTTTTTCAACTGCTGCCTTTCCCTCCTCCTTGGTGATCTTGAAAGCTCTGTGGACAGCTCCCTGCATCCTTCTAGAGGTGTGTTGCTGTTACGCCAGCCTTGCTCAGGAGAAACTGATGGCAGAGGCCTCTTTGAGAGCCCTCTTCGGCCTGCTTCCCCTCCCAGGAACACTGGTCTTCAGAATGCGGAGAGGCTTACATGACAGCCCTGAAACTCTAAGAGGAATTCTTGGTTCCAGTAAGTCCTCCTTTCTGTCCCAAGCACTGTGGGTGTCAGGCTGCTCTATCTGCTGCCTTACCTCTTTGCCAGCCTTGATCCTGGATCTAGGCCTATGGGCTCCTTTTTGTTCAGGTAATGGCAGGGAGCCATCTAAATAATGACATGGGAGAAGAAGACTTTGTCTTGGGACCGTAGTCTTGTGGCTGTCTCTGAAAGGCTAGCTAGAAGTCAAGAAGATGTTTGTGGGGAAGAACTGGCACGAGACACCACTCCCTTAAATTGGTTAGATTGTTTGCATTCTGTCAGGAGGACCAGGGAGGGGCCCAGGCTGAGACGCCTTCCAACCAGGCTCACTGAATCCAGGGGTTGGGAGAGCTGTGCCCTGAGCCCATGGCCTGATTCTCCTCAGGGTGCTTTGGGTCTTCTGGAGCCTGCCCTTTGCTCCACTCAGCTGCTTTGATTTTCGTGATTATTTTCATTTGTTTTCTGTACTGGTCGGGGTGGGGAATGTCTATTTCCTTCCTGCTTCTCCCCAGAGTCCCCAAGGACCAATAGAAGCCTGTTTTAGAAAAGCTTAGGGTTTGGAAGAAGCTGTTAACAACCAGATTGGGAGGCAGATGGGATTGGCCAAGTCTCAGGCTGTGGTAGGTATCTGGTGGGAGGTGTTGGCAAGAAGCGCTCCGCCTCTCCCTACCACCATGCCTAGCTGGGATCACACCCCTGACCCCCCACATCTTGCTTGGCTGCTATTTCTGTTACCCTAGCCTCTCATGGAGGGAGGAGAAAGAGCCCTGAGACCTGGGGTGACCGCTTTTCCTCTGTGGGGCTCAGTCTCATTCCCCAAGTAAAATGAAGGTTGCCTTGGGACATATCAATAGTCAGTTCTGCTTAGACTCTCAGTGCTGCCTGTCCCCCTGCACAAAGTCCTCTCCCCAGCAAGCCTTGGGGTGAGGGGAAGCCTGGAAAGGTGCCGTTCTCAAGAAGAAGGCGGAGATGCTTTTGCGGGACTTCTTACATAGCTGCTCCGGAAAGTGTTGAGTTGCACAGTACAGGGCAGGAGAGTAACATGAGAAGATGCTCAGACAAGCTGCCCAGCCCGGGGCCCAGTGCAGACCATGGCCACAGGTGCTGCATGGCCATCCTGTCTGCTCTATCAGCACCCAGGCAGAACACCTCAGCTCCACCTGGAAGGAGACCTTCCACCAGCCTCTTCTGTAGCTTTGGAGGAGTGTAGGCCCATTTTCTGCGACCCTTGCCTACCCTCTTTTTGCTGAGCTCCCAGGTTCCTGAGCCAAACATCAGGAGAGGAGATTCAGGCCCACACCCAAGGGCATTTGGCCTTCCAGGGACCCCTGGGATTCCAGTGGGGCTCTGTTCATCCTCCATTTGCTTCCATTTTCTTCTTTCAACAGCATGAACTTTGGGGGACTTAGGGGGTCTTCTAAGAGATCCAAGCTGCTAGGAAGGTGCTCATGTTCGGAGGAGGGAAGAAAAGTAGACCCAAGCACCTGGAAGGCATTTTCAGGTAGCTGCTGCTCCCAGGGAACAATTTTGTGGGCAGTCACGGTTGTGCTTGGAATCTTCCTTCTTCCATTTCTGTTCCACTCTGCACCTCCTGGGAGTCCCCCCTCTCTTTGACCCTCTTTATCGCCTCTCATATTTGCCGACATGAGCTCCTTGCTCTGTAAAGACCTCACTACATATTTTTACTCCCAAGGACAGGTAACTTTTCACTTTGTCGAATGACTTGTGTGCCAAGAATCACTGGAGACAGAGTGACCTAGGAACAGTGGCTTTTCTTTCTAGACCCTGGAGAGATGAGTGGAGGACCTGCTCATTATGTAGTGATACCAGTGTGAGTACTGCTGTGGGGTCTCAGTATAATCCTTGGAGTTTGGTAAAGGCTTCTGGAAGAAAGAGGCCTAACAGCCTTCTGTCTTTTTTTCTGAAGCTGGTTGTTCTAGTTAGCTTTTCTATTGCTGTTTCAAAAACGCTCTGACCTATACCAAATTGGGGAGGAAAGGGTTTATTTGATTTAACATTATTGAGGAAGCCTAAGGTAGGAACTCAGAGCGGGAACCTGGAGGCAGGAGCTGAAGCACAGGCCCTGGAGGATCGCTGTTTACTGACTTGCTCCCCTGACCCAGGCTTAGCCTGCTTTCTTATACAACACAGGGGACCTGTCCAGGGTGACACAGCCCACAGTGGGCGGGGCTTTCACACAGCACCCAACAATCAAGAAAATACTCCACAGACATAGTCACAGGCCAATCCAATGGACACAGTTGAGGCTTCCTCAACTCAGGTGTGTTAAGTTGCTGACTAAAGCTATTCAGCACATTGATCTTCCCTTAGTATCTGAGGATCTGGAAGAAAAATGAAGGGAAAAAAATGTACTGATGCTCAGATAGCTCCTATCAGTTCTCTCCCGACCATTTTTCCTTACATGAAGGAGTTGGTCACCCTCCCTGGAGGGTGGCAAGGTCAGGAGGAAGGAGGGCCTTCTTGACTAATTTCTACACTGGTTCCAGCCTATGTTTGGCTTCTGAAAAGCTACCTTTTTCTCATACAGACAATCAGCATATGGTATGGATGTGTGTGCTGGTGCACATGTTTCAAACTATTTTTGGAAGGAGTCTGATACGGGGAATCCAGAAACCTGGATTTAGGCTGCTGTTAACTAGCTAAATGTCATCACATATCTCTCTGGACCTCAGTTTCTTTGAAGAAAAAGACTTTGTTCTCAGCACTGACTACTTCATGCAAAGGCTGCTGTGAAGGGCAGTGCCTGGAAAGTTTGCCACTGGGGACCAGGGGTCTCCCTGTCTTGTCCTTGTGTGCTTTGTGACCTGAGCTGGCTCTGTCTGGTAGTTAGGCACTGGTTTTGAGCTGTGTTCCCTCTATTCACATCTCTCAGGATGCCCTTCCTGCTTATTTGTCCCTCTCCCAGTATAGGGAGATTTTGTTTTTTGTCCCTAGGGTGGCCTAGGGGAACCAGAACTGCCCCCCACCCTTAGTGTGACTGATGTGCTTCCTCTACAGCAGCTAGAAAATAGGAGCCAGTTCCCCTGGAGATGTCTCTAATGTGTAACTGATACTGTAGCTTCTCGCTGGAATCTGGCTGAGCTGTTTACACAGGACTGTGCATCAAATGACCCGGCTGCATGGCTGCTCTTCCTGTTCATAACATGTCTTCCTTTAAGCACTTCCTTAATAAGTCAAGGCCTGTGAGCTGGCCTTAGACTATCAGGGACTGTTACTGGGGAGACTAACCTTAGGTCAAAATTCCTTGGAGAAGGTGGGCTATTTATTCTAGCAAGAAAAAGAGAATGAAAAATAAGATGTAGTTGAGCTATTGTTAAGCACCGACTGTGTGCCAGGCACTGTGCTGATATCTGATATGTATTTCCCTAATCACCTCCCATTCTGTCCCCAAATCCTGCGTGGTTGTTATATCCTTCCCATTTTATAGCTGCAGAATCTGAGGTCCTAAATAACTTGAAGTTAGTTTGAAGTTGGGCTCCACTTCTTTCTTCTTCATTCTGTTGTCTCCTTGGTGTTTATAATGTCTGAGACTGGTTGGGGGTTCCGTGAACAAGATACCTCTTTCTGGTGACCCTGGGCTTCAGCACAGCCTTGAACATGTCCAAGGACAACTTTGGGTATCTTTTGGTTTTCTTCTGGAGAGTAGTATATATATGTGTGTGTGTGTGTGTGTGTGTGCACACGTGTGTGTGTGCCCACAAGTGCACACATGCGCATGTATATCTGTCTCTGTGTGTATCTGTCTCTGTCCCTCTCTGTTTCTCTTTCTGTCTCTGTCTCTCCCTCTGTCTCTCTCTGTCTCTTTGTCTCTGTCTCATTCTCTGTGTATGAGTAGAGGTGGGGACTAAGCCTTTCAACCTGGTACTGAGATTTAATTACCAGCTATCTTTCAAAGCTTGAAAGTTGCTAAACTGGGGAGAAAGGCAGGATTTTCATCTTCGTCAGAAGCCCATTGAACTGTCCTCTGATGGCTTTTGTTGAATTTCTTGTTCAAGGGAGGGTCTCTCCTCCAGCTGCTGACAGCCTATATCCCCTCTTCTGCCAGCTGTGGGGAGAGGAGAGTGGACAGCTGCTCCCTTTTGATCTTTTCCACTCTACCAAGAGGAAGGATGCCTGGAGTCCTCTTGGGCCTGGAAAAGAATGACTGACAGAAAGCTGGTCCCTCCATTTCCCCATCTGTAAAATGGAGATGGCTGTGTTTGGGTAGCCTCCTTCATGGGGTTGGCTGAGGGTACAATGAGAGAACAGACACAGGCTTAGCAGGGAGCATGGTCAGGCAGCCCCTTAGAAACACCCGGAGATTTACTAGTCACCTTTATCTTCCTAGATGCAAGCAAAAAGGCTCCTCCCTGGGGTTTCCCTTGGAGCAGGGCTTAGAACTCACGATACAGGTGACACTTCTCTACAGGAGAGCCCCCCAGCTGCTGTGCAGACAAGCTCTCAGCAGCTTAAGTATCTCCTTCCCACTTCTCCTCCCCACATAGCCTTGTAAATTGCCTGCACTGAATTCTGCACACACCTCAGTGGAAGGGGAATTATTTGCCAGATATACGGTGTCTGTGAGAAGGGCCTCTTATGAGTCAGTGTTCAAATATGTTACTGGCTCAATAAACAGAGGTGGTTTGTTGTAAATTAGGGGAAGGAAGCGAGGTGCGCGTACCGTACTTGTTCACCCACTGCTTCCTATTAGCGCTCTTTCCCCTAAGTGCCGAATAATTCCCTGGGAGCCGTTGGCTGGAAGTGCGGACGGAATGTCCCTGCTGCCGTCAGGCAGAGACATGCAGTGAGGCTGAGAGAGATGGGGCTTCCCTCAGGGGCTAGACTGGGATCCTGGATGGGATGGGACATGGGAGGACTGCCCTTGGGTGCTGGGCAACAGGAGGAGCAACCTGAGTAGGGGCCGGGAGCTGATCTGGAAAAGGAGACTCTGTCCACCACCGTCGGAATGCAGTGGGACTGTTGGGCTCAAGACACCCGGTGGGAACCCTGTGCTGTTTGATTGACAGGCTGTTGGCAAGGAATGACTGTGTTTTGGCAGAGATGGTTGAGGCTGACAGGGTTGAGGGTTTAGCTGGAAAGAATGCAGCTGTCTGAGCTGAGGAAGACTGTGTGGGTTAGGAGGACTGAGGCATAAAAACCAGTGAAACTCGAACTGGGCAGCTGGTGCTTCAGAGGGAGCTGGCTGGCTGGTAAATCTTGTCTCTGGGAGGAATTTGCTGATATTTCCTACTCTTTGCTTCTCTTTTAGCCAGTACTTACGTGGGTCCCATGGCTCTCCATCTTGATCAAACCCTTCCCTGCCTCTCAGACTGATGGGCTCTGGTAGTTCATCCTGATACCAAGCATCCTGGGTCTCCAGGGAAATGTTATGTTGAACTGTAGGGTATAGGCTGTGGGAGGGGCAGGCCCATCTGACATTAGCTGTTCATGCTGGTATCCACGGAGATGTCATTGTCCCCATCTGTCCTTAGTCACCCATCCATGAGGTTGCCTCGGGGGGATTCCTATTCCCACCATCTGGCCTTCCCAGATGTATTTCTTTCTTTTCTCCCTTTGCACCAGTGAGAATATTCTTTAGAAAGGAAGGAGTCACTGAGACAAAACTCCAGTCTTTCCAGGTCCCAAGGAATCAAGTTTTTGACACACAAGGACAGAGGAGGCTCTGGCCCATTTCCAATGCTTTTCTCCTTAAACAATGGTCAAGGGAAGCAAAGAATGCTAGAATGCTAGAATGGGGTGGAAGAGCAGACCGCGGAGGACAAAGGAATGGATTCTGAGTCCTTTCCCACTGTGCTGAGAATCAGAGTTGCCAGGGACTTTAGACAGTATGTGGTTCCATTCCCTGAGATGATGGTTGGGGATCTGGCCTGCAGCCTGTAACATGAATGCCATCAGTTTGCACTAAGATTCCATTAAGCACTAATTCTACAGGCATCATTAAACACCTGCTTCAAGTCTAGGTACCTGGAGTCTACCAGTGAATCAAACAGATGCAGTGGTCCAGGCATACCTACTGAGAAGATGCCACCATAGAATCTGACTTCTTGGGGAAGAAGCAGAAGCAGTTGGGAGAACCTCAGTTGGGGGATGTAGGCCTGATGCCCACAGAAGGAGCTGGTGAAGAGGGGCTCAAGCTAGAAGGAGTCTCAGGTGGAAGTGTGATTCTAGGAATGATTTGTTTAGACTCGTGAACAGACCTTGACAAAAGTCACCTCTACAGGAGCCTGGCATCTTGCTGGAATGGGCTTGCCTTAATAACCTTGGCGTGCCCAGCTACCGACTGCAAACAGCCTGGGGGAAAAATAGACTCAACATGAGTGTGGGGATAGGGGACAGAGCTAAAATAGCTCGTCCACTGTGGTTCTCACGCAGGGATGCGAGCAGCATGTTTTCATTGCTACCACAGCGGAGAGGGGTTTTCATGGAGTGAGGAGACGTAGCATTCAGTCAGCATCAACTTCAGGGGTTGACAATAAAATAATAGAAGAATGACTCCCATAGGTTCATTTGTTAGAATGCTTGGTTCCCAGTTGGTGGCATTATTTGGAAGGTTGTGGAATCTTCCTCCATCAAGTGGAGTCTTGATGGAGGAATCATTCTTGATGGCAGTGGGCCTTGAGTTTTATTGTCTGATCTCACTTCCTGTCTATTCTCTGCTACTCTCCTGTGCCATGCCGTCCCCTTCCTGATGGACTGTACTACTTCAAACCGTAAGCCACAACAAACCCTTCCTCTCTAAGTTGTGTCTTCTCAGGTATTTGGTCATAACAGCAGAAAGTAATAGTCAGTATAAGAAAAAGTTGAATGGATGAAATACTAAGGTGATGTGGTAGAAGTTGGTAAGTGCTATGGGAAGTGGGCTGCATCAAGAATGACCAAGAGAGCCAGGTGGACAGGGCTTCAGTGAAATAAGTTGGGCAGAGCAAGTCTCATTGAGAAGGAAAGGCTTCATGGCTCTCTGAGGGATGCGTTGGGGAAGCGTGTTCTAAAAGAGGGAGCAGTGTAAAGGCCCCAAATCAGCACAGTGTGCATGTGTGTGTGTGTGTGTGTGTGTGTCTGTCTGTCTCTATCTATGTCTCTGTCTCTCTCTGTCTCTCTGTCTCTGTCTCTGTCTCTCTTTCTAGAATGGCAAGAAGCCAGGGTGATGGCAGTGGAAGGTGCTGAAGGGAGATTAGGCAGGAGAGGGCATCTGAGATGACTTACCTGGAAGTCATTGCAGGGACTCAGCTTTGTTTTGAGTGACATGAACAGAAGGTTCAGGGTTTAAGCAAAGGAGCAATGTGCTGTTCCTCTTGTGTTTAAAAAATACCCCTCTGGGCCTGTGCTGAGAATAGATTCTCAGTAGCGAGGATGGAAGCCTGGAGACCAGTTGGTAAGTAATAGCATGAATTCAGGTGAGCAATGGGTTTAAACAGGATATTCAGTTATACTGGGGCGGGGGATGAGATTTTGAGGATGATGTTGGCATTTTGGCCTGACGAACTGGAGGAAATGAATACCACAGAAAGAGATGGTAGAGCTTTCAGAGCAGCAGAGCAAACTTTTATCTATCTAGAGAGAGGAATAAAAGAAAAAGGGGAAAGAGGCAGACGAGAAATGGAAATCAGAAGATAGCAAACTTAACTCTACGATCACGTCGATTATGAATCAAACAGATTGAACTCATATTTCAAACTACAGAGTCTGAAGTCGGGATTCAAAACAGAAGATTTAGGTTGATAGTAGAAGAAGAAACAGCAAGTTAATACAAGCGGAAAGAAAATCTACAATAAACAAAAGGAGAAGCATTATATTCCAGTAAAAGGGATATCGAGATCACAAAAGTACAAAAGTGATGAACAATACATACAAACCTAACAAGAAAGCCTCAAATATATATGTGTGCATGTTTAGTATGCATGTATATATTTATGAAAAGTACCTGTAGAAACAGAGAGAGAAATAGATAAATCAACCATTTTATTTGAATATTTTAAACATATTACTTTCATAAGTTTATAGACCAAGCAGACAAATTTATTAGCTATATAGAAGATTTGAACAACTTGTTTAATAAGCCTGAAAATAAGTGTATTGTTAAATACAACTATGCAATTTATACCTAACTGAAAATACACATTCTTTTGAGTACGCATGTAATGTTCACAGAAATGACCACAAATTGTGGTACAAAGGAAGCCTCGATAAATTCCAAGGGATCAACATCATTTAAAGGTTTTTTTAACTAAAATAGTGAAAGTATAGTATCTGAAAGCCAGGATTTTAAATGTTTGAGATGAAGGGCAACTTAAGTATCCTGAACTGGTCAATGCACAATGTTGAAAGGTACTGAAGCAGTAGATGGTGATTACATACAGTTATTTTCTGTCAAAACCCCCAAACCAAAAAAAAAAAAAAAATATGTGTGGAGGGAAAAAAAAGATAGGCTGGAAAAGTAGCAACATAATACACTTAGAAAGAAGGAAGCAATAGCTGTAAAGGTATATATGTATAAGTGAATTGCAAATGATAGCAAAAACATCACAGAAGCAGAGCTGAATGTATGTCTTTGGAAAAGATTAATAAGGTAGATAGACTACTGGCAAGACAAAAAATAGTGCAATAAAACAAAAACCGGATGAGAAATGAAAGCGACAAATAGAACAGGTTTTTAAAAATAGTAAAATAATCCTATGAAGAAATACTATGAAGCAGCAATAAATATGAAAAAATAGGTAAAGTGGAGACTTTTCTGGGAAAATGGCAAATGCTAAAGTTGGAAAAGAATAAACAGAACACTCAGACAAACCAGTAACCGGCAAAGAAGCTGAAATCTCAGCCAGTTTCTCCTTCAGATCCAGGTCCATCTGGATTTGCAGTTGATTTCTATAAAGCATCTTGGCAAAGCTGTTCAAGAAAAACTGAAAATAAAAACATCTATCTGATTCATTGAATGAAGCAAGCTTAATTGTTACTATACCCAAAACAAAGACAAGAAGAAAACAATTGTAGACCCATTTCATTTGCAAACATAGCTGATAACAGTTCTAAGTAAAACATGTTAACTTATTCCAGCAGGATATTAAAAATAATTGCTGTGATGATGTTGGTGGATGTATATAAAGAATACATGCTGGTTTAACATCAGAAAGTTAGGTAATTTGCTACCAAATTAACTAAAATAGTGTACCAAAGAAGAAGAAAAAATCATATGAGTGTCATGGGTTGCAGAACAAAAAATTTGATGGAGGTCAATATCTATGTACAATGGTCATTAATAATATTAAAAACAAAATTCCACAACCATTTATAATGTTAATCATCATCACAATCTATTGCTCAGGAAACCAGAAACAGAGGCAACCTCCCTGAAAAGCTATCTACCCCAAACTGACACCAACTGGTTTGGAGACGTTGAGTGAGGAAATGCAAGCATCACTGTTTTATTTTTAAGTGGGAACCAGCTTGCGGGTGCAGGCAGCTGTGTGCTCTTTCTCTTTGCTGTCTTTGGCTGTGCAGGCGAGAAGCCAAGGGAGGTGGGACCAGACAGCCCAATTCTGTTGGTTAATAACCAAACTCTTCATTAAAAATGGGGTGTAGAGGTAAATTTACAGAGTTTCTCTCTGCCTTGAGGGACATGCCTCCAAGGATGTGACTGACACAGATGAAGCCAATGGAGTCAATTACTTTCCAACCAACCAGCGACTTAAGGGGGAGGGTCTAGTGGGAAAGTAGAAAAAGCTGGGTAGGAGACGCAGGAGGGGCACTGCTGGTCTCCATCTTGGGTGTGTGTGCCAGACGTCCACCAGACTTCTGATCAGAATGCTGGCTTCCCCTTACGAAATTTCTGTCTCTCTCCTGCGTGATGAATCCTTTGTAAGTAACCCCCGAATAAACTGGTTTCTCTAATTGGAGAGCATTTTCTGTTCACTCAATCGGCTCAACCCTAGAGTGGTGGGGCTGAATGCCTGGCCTCACTGGGGGAGGAGAATTCATAAGACATGGGGCCTTTGAATAACCATAATGACCGACACAGCAAACTGCCTCTATCGGTGCTGTAGTGGTACTGTTACCTGGTGGGGCGAGGGGTAATCAACAGCGATCTAAATGGACTTAGAGCTGTCTCAATGGGGGTGAACTCATGGATGACACTGGAATTATAGGCAAATACACATGGCTGGGGAGGTCACAGATCCTAGAGAAAACCCACCTCTGTCCTCTCTAGACAAATGAAATTTCTTACCACATGCAAAATATGGATCATTGTATTTACAGACAAATATATAGTACACCACTCATCAAAGAAACTTTTTTTTTCAACAGATAGAGGCTTACTGCAGAATTCCACAGCTGGTCAACTGGTCAGACACTGAGAATCTATGTCTGAGAGATGCCCACCCCGAAGTGACATATCTACAGAGGCACCTCTAGACCTAAGGCTCACAGAACACGGTAGAACAGGAGTGGAGAGAGCACTAGTGCACCCTCAACTCTCACCAGCAAAGCTGCTTTATGCAACAGAGTGCAACGCACACAGAATGCCCAAACTGGCTAAGTATTAGAGAATAAGAGACTGCAGAGTGTGTGTCCCTGGATAGGACTCCTACGTTAAACCTCACTGATTCATGGATCAGGGACCATTGCAGAAAAGGGGGTGGAAAGATGATAAGAGCCAGGGTTGGTCCATGAACATAGGGAAACAGGTTTTCAGGTCACTGGCAGCTTGCTCTTTTTAACTTGTAGCAATGGCAGTGTTGGCACAGGACCCATGCCAACTCAATCAGAAAAGGGCCCAGAGTGGTGTGAGAGAGTGAGTGGTGGGCTGGCCCCAGCCCCCTCCCCAAAGCCACTTTGCTTTGCTCTCCAGTGCTCGGTGGTGTGGGAGGATGATGGTGGATTCTTTGGGAGCAAGGCCATGGTGCTCGCTGGCCCCCGTGTGTTCAGCAGTGGGAGAAAGACGACTGGCCTGGGAGCATGGGCAGCAATCCTACAGGACGGGCGAGATCCTGCAACAAGAAACGGCTCGGAGCATACTTGTTCTGTTATCACAACTCCCCTCACCTCAAAATGGACTTTATCAGGAGTTCCTTGCCTTTGAGTCTCTTAGTGCTAGATATGTAGGGTACCAGTCTCCCCTCCAGTATGTCCATAATCAAATAGAAATCAAAAATCTTCCTGTCCTCCCTCCCTTCCCTCCCCTCTTTTCTCCCTTTTCTCCCGTCTCCTCCTCTTCCTTCCCCTTCTTTTTTCCTTTTCCTTTCAGAAAACAAGGACCCGAAGTGTCTCAGAATCTAAAGGCAGAAAAAGGCCTCTATGAGAACTGGGCTTCCTGCCCCCTTTTCTGGCCTTCCCTCCCTGGCCTCTATGTCTTCTTATGGGACTCTGTCACACTTCCAGGCTTGCTGTCACCCCCTCACTCTCTTTCCCCATCTTCTCTTTTGTCTTTCCTTCCAACCCTCTGGACCCATGAAACACGGATGCTGTAAAGCAGTTATTCTGGACAAAGCGCAGGAGCATGTCACATTCTTAATTAGAGAAACCAACACAGAGTGGCTGACTGATCCAAGTTCAAATTCTTATAAGAAGAGCAATCATGGCCTCAGTTGGGTCAGAAATCCAGCCGAATCCAGTCTATGCTGGGAAGCGATGCAGCGGGGAGGGGTGGGGATGGGGTTGCTAGCACAGACACTGCTCCAGGGGACCGTGTGAGTGTGAGCGGGAGGCTGGCTCTCAGAAAAGGGGACATGGATTGGGTCAGCTCTACAAGGACATCCCCTCCCCCGATAAAGGGAGGAAAGTTATCCTAAAGGCTGCCTGGACAGCCTGACATGTGACTCAGTGGCCTAGGACAGCTGCAACTGAAACACGGACCACACAGAGGCTGCCTGGTGATGTCTGAGGACACGGAGCTACTTCTAATCAGGAAGAAGGAAAATAAAAAAGAATTCATAACAGCTTGACGCCCTCCAGGCGGAACCCAGCAGTTTTATTTTTACTTGTTCAGGAGACGAAACGTCATCACCATTTCCACATTTACTTTATTCCACAGGACTAGTGAAAAATGACCTCAAGTGTAAAATATTGTCTACTAAAGAATTAACTTAATAGATAATTTGGATTCAATTATTGGCTCAATACTAAAATTTGCTGGGAAAAGTGCAGGCAATATTTTATGACTGTCATATGATGCAGAGATTGTGAAATTAGTTATTAATGGCTTAGGAAAGAAACACTTAAAAAGTCAGTGGGGGAGGGGGAGAGAATGCACGTTTTAGGCTCTTACAGGATAGGGGAAGACAGGAATATGGCTGCCTTCATTTCTCAAGGAGTTATATTTTGCTGACTGACTTTCTTGCCTGGGCCTCTGGCCTTCCTTTTTCTCTCCATATGTGTGATATGCTGGAGTCATATGTGAGTTCTTTTAGAGCAATTAGAAACTGAAGGTTGCCACCATCCATCATGGAAAGGTGGATGCCGTCTCTGCCTGCCCTGAGAGCTGGCTGTTGACCTCTGACCTCTAGTCCAGGCTATCGATTATCTCCGGCCAGCATACTATGAGCACTGAATGAACTTTTAAAAGTAGAATGAATTGCCTGCAGTTAATGACCATTACTGTCTACCTGTGACCTGCTTGCTAGTGGAAGGCGGATTTTTTTCCTGAAGTCCTCAGGATCTCTTTGGGGGTGAGGATGATATACCTTCATTAGCACCTTTAAAGTTACTGCACAGCTACCTTCTAAATTCAATTCAAGTGACATTTTCTCATCCTTCCCTCAGGTACTTTCTGGGCTCCTACTCATACCCAACACTGAGCCAGTGCCTGGGGGGAATGGAAGAGATGTAAAAGCTGTGTTTTCTGCTCACTGAGAGCCTTGAACCCAAGGGTGACCCACCAAGCAATGCAGTGAAAGCACTTGTCAGAATGAGGAGGCATCCAGCTAGATGGTTGACAAAGGGGATGGCTGATGCACATGTGCCCCACAGGAAGGGTCATGGGAGCAATGTGGGAGGACCACATTTACACTAACCCAAGAGCAGCGCATGTATTCAGCAAATACTGAGTCAAGGTTAGCAGGTGCTGGGAGAGCTCCAGGAGGCAGGGGGCTCTGAGTTCCCAAAACATAAAACAAAGCCCCAGAACAGAGCAAGGCAATGTGTTGTGTGTGTGTGTGTGTGTGTGTATGTGTGTGTGTGTGTGTGCTAACGAGCCTGGATATCTGGAGAGTGGTGGGGAGGGAACAGTTTAAGTTCAAGGGTCAGGAGCTCATTCAGAATGCCACATCCTAGCAAAGATTCAAGGAAGGAAGTGGGACCCGTTTGATGGTCTCTGGAGTGATGACATGACAGAAATGGCAAAGGCTAGGCTACATACAAGCTGTAAGACAGGGGTAGATGTGGTGTGTTCTGGGACTGCCATTGTGATGGCTAATGTTGTCAACTCAATACACTTGGGAAGAGGAAACCTCAGCTGAAGAATTTCCTTGATCAGGTTGGTCTGTGGGCACATCCGTGGGTCATTTTCTTGATTGCTAGTTGATGTAGGAGGGGCAGCCTGCTCTGCAGTGGGCCTGAGCTGTATAAGAAAGGTAACAGAGCAAGCCAGAGGAAGCACACCAGTCAGCGATGCTCCTCCATGGTCTCTGCTTCATTCAGTTCTTGCCTCCAGGATCCTCTTTTAGTGCCTGCCTCGGTGATGGACTGTAAGTTAAAATGAACTCTTTACTCCCCAAGTTGGTTTTGGTCCAAGTTTCATTATAACAACAGAGAAACAAACTCAAACAGAAATTGGGTACCAGAGAGTGGGATGTTGCTGTGATGAACTATAATGTTGGTTTGGGGGAGGATTATAGAAGTACTTGAAACTTTGGGTTGGCAAATCCATTGAGTGCTCAGAACTTAATAAGCAGTTGCTGTGGAGCTTGGACCAGTTATGCTGAGTGAAATGTAGATAATGGAGGCTTGGCTTGTGAAGTTGCAGAGAGAGCAAAGACTCTATTAGGGCAGTTCATCTGATACTTTGAATAAAGAATCTGTGGAAGTGAAACCTTTGCTTTACTGAAGTAACAGATGCTGATTAGCTGGGGTTGAAAAGTCACCAGTGGTAAATAAGAGACCAGTATCACTGAGGTGAAATCCTCTACAAAGTATTTTCTCATGGTCAGCACACAGAAGCTGTGGTCTGTGGGGGTGGGGCTATAACTCAAGCTGGTTGCTGAACTTGAGAAATGTGTAAGAGTCTCCCACGTGGTGCTGGTTTTGAAGGCATGAAGGGGTCATGGAGAGCAGTTGAGGCTTGGCACCATGTGGCATGGAGTTCCTGCAGAGAGGAAGAGGCAGGCAATGATGAAGGTGCAGCCTCGGTTGCAGTGAGAGTTCAAGTTATCAGAGATACCAGGACTGTGGGATGACCACCAAAGATAGTGGCAGGTGTGGAGTGGCGCTGTCCAGAGCCTAGAAGACAAGCTTGGTGTATTGGAGATGGCAGAGTTATTTTGGAGACAGAAGCAGGAAGATTGAAAGTTCAAGGCCAGTCTATGCGGCAGAGTGAGTTCAAGGCTAGCCGTAAGAGATCCTGTCTCAAAAATAAAAGATGCTGAACTTTTGTACAGTTATATCACGTAAAAGAGCACCATCTAGATCAAGAAATGGGACATGATTAACACCCAGAAGTCCACAGGGCTCTTCCCAAATGTCACTAATTTGTAATGTAACAGCATAGATCAACTTTGTCTGCATTGAAATCGAACATAAATGCACTCATATAGTGTGTATTCTCCTTGGTCTGGCTTTCTTTTCTCGAAATCACAGCATTTGTTCATGCTGCTGCACGCATCAGCAACCCATTCTCCTTTGTGGCACAGTGCTGCATGGTGTGACATGCAACGCTTTCTCATTTGGTATAAAGTTGGGTATTTTGGATTGTTCTCAGATTTTGACTGCTGCAAGTGATAATCCTAAAAATGTTTTTTTGTGTGTACCCTTTGCTCTGTATACACATAGACATTTTTGCAGGTGCGTGTTCAAGCATGGACCCGCTAGGCTGCAGAGATACATAAGTGTTTCTCTCCCCATACTATGCGTGTGAGACAAGCTCTCTACCAAGAGCTGCATCCCCAGCTCTGGCTTTAGTAATGCTGCCAAGCTGTTTCTCACAGTGCTGTGCTGTTACTGTCTTGCAACAAGCAGATGAAAATTCCAGTTGTTTCGCATTCTGCTTAACATTTGGTATTGTCTTTTTTTCATTTTAGTTTTTCTAATGGATGCACAGCAATGTCTCATTATGGTTTTAATGAGCATTTCCCTGGTAACAACAAAAAAGATTTGTAAGAGTTTCATGTATACTGATTATTTTAGATATATTTATCTTTTACAAAAAAAAATCTGTTTCTTCTTTTGGCCATTAAAAAACTGGGTTGTCTGTCTTCTCAGTTTTTATGATTTCTTTGTGTATTTTAGACATGAGTCTTTTGGAAATTGTGTATTATACACATTTATGTTTGGGAAACATGTATAATGGAAAATACAATTTTCCATTTAGGTTGTCTCTTAAAATTTTGTTTTATAAATAAACTTAGAATATTTTGAATCCTGTTTAAGAAAGAAGATGGCTAGGTGGGGGAGCACTCCAAGGCTGAGAAGTTTAGCAACAGAAGCATATCAGGGAGAAGGGTCAGCATTCTAGGGAATGTTGCTTATGGGTCACATGGAATGAGGACTGGGCCTTGAACTTGGACTTGGCACCATTGATGGCATTGATGAGGATGGTTTTATGGAAGATGGTGAGGAGAGCCTAGATAAAGAATGCTCAGAAGAGGAGCTCCCTAGCCATGAAGATGTGCTGAACACACTGTGAAAGAATCCAGGTCCAGCATCCAAAATCCAGGGGCTAAGTGCAGCTTGAAGGTTTCAAATCAGAGCAGCAGACTCAGGAGTGAGTCAGTGAGTGCTGCCAGCTCCCAGGTTTGCTTGTAAGGGGTCAACCAAGCAGGTGGGTGTTTGCTGAGGAAGATCTGAGCAGAGTCCTGGGGGCTGTCAGGGAAACGTGGCTTTGTGAGGGTCCCTGGCCATTCTGCACTCTTGAGTAGGAGACACAGTGATTTCCCTCGGTGGCTTTCTACCTTTTTTTCGTCTTCCTGACCCTTCTTGTTATTCAGTGCTGACCCCTCTCTTGGGACTCCTGTTCCAAATAGGCCTCCATTTGTTCTGTCTCCTTACTGAGACTCTCTTACTACATACACTTCACAGATTCCTACATCTCCTTCCAGTCTGAAATCGGGCAACACTTTTAAGGAAGCCCTTACTAGCCCCTTGACATCCAGCGTCTGGCATCATCTATTTTATTTCTTCTTCTTTGGTCCAAAGGGTCTTGTTATCTCTCTTTCTCTCTCTCTCTCTCTCTCTCTCTCTCTCTCTCTCTCTGGTTTTGCACAGTGAGCTACTTGTGGACCATTTCTATCCACAGAGTCATGGCTGCTGCCAATGACACAGAGGCACTTACACAGGAGGTAGGATGTGGAAAGCATTCCGGAGTGAGGATGGAATTCTAGGTAGAACAGTGCTGGGGGCACCGAGAAACACAGCAACATGATGGGTTTTGTGCGTATCCAAGAGCTGGGCCTTGGTGAGAGTTTGAGCTGGGAACATTCCAGAAGGAGGGAGCCCAAGGTGCTGGTCCCATCTGAGAAGGCAGCAGTTGCATGAATTTGCACACATGCACCCACACACATGTGGCAGTAGAGGAGAACAGTAACGAGCATCAAATCAAGGTAATTTGCATGGATACATGCAGGAATGAGGCTTGGCATGCCTGGTCTGATTTATTTGGGAAGGAGAAGACTTTTCAGGAAGTTCTCCTCAGGTGAGTGAGTGACAGTATGACCACTTGTATAAAATAATCCTTCTATCAGTCCGAGTTAAAACCTCTGCTTGTGGGGCTGGAGAGTTGGCCGCTTTTACAAAAGACCTGGGTTTGATTCCCAGCACCTACATGGTGGCTAACAACCATCGATAACTCCAGTTCCAGAGAATCTGACACCCTCTTCCGTCCTCTGTGGACACTACATGATGTGGGTGTACTTTCATACATGTGGACATAACACTTGTTCACATAGAATAAAAATAAATAAATAAAAAAAATCTTATATAACCAAACCCTCTGCTTACCAGTTAGTGCTAGAGAAAGAGAAGTCAGTACACTTTCAAAAGACTATCTTTCCTTCTCCAATCCCTGGACTACTGGAGGATGAGTCTTTACAATTAATTTTTCCCTTTTCTAATCGTGAAGGTTTCATACATGTATACAGTGTATTGTGGTCACTCTGATGCTCCATCACTCTGTCCTATCGTCCTCTCACACCTGCTGTCCCCCTTTTCTTCCCAACTAGTCCCTTGCTACTTTCATCCCTATTTTGTGTGTGAGTGTAGGTGCTGTGCAGGTTGTCATAGCTGCTGTGTGTTCATGATCACAACTGCCACATCATACCCAGAAGACAGCATTTCACAGCGATCCTCCAGCTCTTACAGCCTTCCAGCCCCCTCTTACACAATGTTCCCTGGGCCTTGGCAGGGAAGGGGCATGATATAAATGTTCTGTTCAGGGCTCAGTACTCAACAACAGTTCAACAGTCACTTATTCTCAGCGTTTTGACCAGTTATGAATTTCTGCATTAACTGTCACTCAACTGCAAAACGAAAATTTTTCTGACCAAGGCTGAGAACTGCACTAGTCTATGTGTATAAAAATAAATTCTTAGAAGGGAATATGTCCATTTATGAAAATATCAGATACAGATTCCCCCCTAGACCAGTATTTTGTAAATAAGTTTGATTGCTTTTAATTTTAATGGGAAAACTGAACTATGATCAGTATAGAATACTTGAACAAAAGACAAAAATTAGAACAACCCTACCTCTCTATCCAGAGATAATTATTGTTAGCATTTTGAAGGATTCCTTTCAGTCTTGTGTTTGTATGAATGCATTTCTTATAGAATTTCCAATTTACTACATACCTAATCTATGTGCTTAGCTTTTGAAATGAATTATTATTGAAGCCTACTGAAAAATACATGTATAATGTAAATGTGAATGTGTGTGTAGAGCTGACAGCTATATAAGAAAAATCACAGGTTTAGACATGGGAAATCTCCCTCTGAGTTCTTGATCACAGTAGTCCAAAATAATACTGGCTTTTGCCACAGCCCTTGATTACCTTCCAGTACTTAAAGGTAAGATCCTGTTTCTGAAGACATGACAGACTTTGGACACAGGACTTGGAGGAATTGAGCTGGAGCTGACCTGGAAGCCTCCTCCATGTGACTAACTCTCAGTATCAGAATATACTATGCAAGCTTCCAAGGGAGAAAATAATCAACAATCCAACCCAGCTGTAAAAGTCTATGAATCATGACAACGACTGGCCCAGCAAACTATCTCTACTGGTGTAGTAGTGGCACTGTTATCTCGGGGAAATCAACAGCTATCTAATTGGTACGCATGACTGGAGAGGTCATAAACTTGAGAGAAGAACTTCTATCACTTCCCTAGACCAATGTAATTTCTTACTGTATTCTAAACACATATCCTTATATTTACAGGCAAGTGTGACCCTTACCACTCATCAAAGACACTTTCTTTTTCAACAGAGACTATTACAAAGTTCCACAACTGGTCAAATGCAGAGAATAAGTGACAGTGAGGTGCCCAGCCCTAAGCGACATAATGACACTTCTACACTTACAGGCTCAGGGAATACTGAGGAAGAAGGGCCAGAAAGAATGTAAGAGGTCAAGGCACCTGCTGCTAATTATTGCATTCTAAATATGATAGAGAAGCTACATCAATATAATCTCCATAGTATCATACTCTAATGAGATCTGCATGACAAAACCAGTTGACCTGTCAAGGTGGATGGGGGAAGTTTCAGGGTCCCTCCTTAAAATGAAGAGTGACAGTACTCAAAGAATACTGAGGGAGGGAAAATCAGCTTTCTCCAGGAACTAGATCCCTGTGAGATTGTCCAATCTCAAAAGGTTAGTTCTAAATACAGGTATGCATGAGCACCAGTGAATGGACTCTGTGATTTTATATACATACATATATATATGTATATATATAAATAAAGAAGAGGACAAGACATTGAGAAGGAATGGGGAGACATAGGAGGAGTTGGTGGGGGCACTGGAAGGGATGGTAATAATGCAAAGACAATACTCATGTATGAAATTCTCAAAAATAAGAAAAAATTAAAAGAGAATTATTATGCTGTTGTTTTGAGACAGTGTCTTTCTTTGTAGTCCAGGTTGTCCTTGGAACTGCAGTACTTCTTCCTCAGCCTCCCAAGTGCTGGGATTATAGGCATGTATCACCATGCCTGCGTAAAATTAGATTTTGAGACTTTTTCTTTGCCGTTGCTAATAAATGTCCTCAGTACTTTACATTGTGGATATATTGAGGGTTTATCCAACCAGCCCTCAATTTGTAGACATGGAGTTATATCCATTTTTTTTGTTTTCATAAGTAATAGGGCAATAAAATATTGTTCATAAATCTTTGTCTACATCTTTGATTGTTAAGAGCAGAATCCTAGAAGTGAGATTCTTATTTCATGCTCTTTTTATACCTTCCAGAATATCTGAGTAGGTGTGGATGGATTTTGTTGTTGTTTTATTTTGTTTTAATCAATTTCTACTCTTTTTAGCAATTATTGCAAATGATAATTTTATAGCACTGGATATTATTAAAAGTGTAAAGTGCCTATTGGTATTTTTATGTAACTAATCTATTTCCATTGCCTATTTTTAATTGCTACAGTGTCTTTTATTGTTAACCACCAGCTCTCTATGTAGTGTAACAATTGTTTCATTGTATCCTTATTTTATTTTATTTTAGTGACAATTTGCCATTTGTTTTAAATGGAATTTTTGACATGCCTGGCTTTAATTCTGAATGTAGGAATTTTAAAGTTCTTTCTCTTCATAGTTTCTTGCTCTTATGCTTAGATAGTCTTTTCTCCCATAAGGTAATGACGTCATATGACTTATGAGTTTAAAAACTGCCCATCTGGAATGGATTTTGCTGGAAATGATTATTTTTTCAATTATTAACCAGATAACCCAAATGCCCCAAAGAACCTTCTTCCTGTTTTGTAGTGACATCTATTTTAAACATAAATTTCTATGCATGTGTGTGTTTATCCATGTACTTGAATTTGCTGTGAACTATGTGTTAATTTTCTCATCAGTTCCATGCCATTTGGTTGCTGTAGTTACAGTTTGAATACTTGTCACAGCACGTTCCTCTTATTACTCTTATTTTCTATAATGACTTTTGGAAAGCATTGCATCTTCATTTTTACAGATAACTATTAGACTCTTTTAAGCTTTAAGAGAAAAATCCTGCTCTGCATCTTTAGATATTAGTGTAGTTCTCACCACTACCCAGAGAGGCTTCTTTTGGCAACAGATGGAGATAATGACAAAGTTCCCAAACTGTTTCAAGTGCAGAGAATAAGTGACCATCGGGAGCACAGCCCCAAATGATGCATCTACACGTAAGGCTTAGGGAGCTTCATGGAAAGGGAGGTGGGGTGCGGAAAGATGAGAAGATCCAGAAAACCAAGACATCTGCTGCTAGATAGTGTCTTCAGACACTATCTATGACAGAGAAGCTGAACCCATGGAATTAACAATATGGCAGCCTAAGCAAGGCCTACATGATGACACCACCTTGGTGGACAAGGGAAATTTCACAAGGTCCACCTCTGGATGATCTCCACAGGCAATCAATAACTGCTAAGGGGGAGAGAACCAGTTTTGTCCAGAGCAGAGTGCCCTAGTGGGTTTTTTAAGCAACAGATAAGCACACTAAATGGACTCAGCAGATTATATGTGTATGTATGCATATATAACAATAACATTAGAGAAATCATGAAACTGAGTGTGTGTGTGTGTGTGTGTGTGTGTGTGTTTGTGTAGAAATGTGGGAAGAGTTGGAGGACAGAGAGGTGGGTGGAAATGAGGAAGTGATGTAAATAGAGTACCAATGTATGAAATTCTCAAAAGGAAGTCCCGTGGAATTTTGATTTGAAATATACTGAATTTATAAGTTGATATATGAAAGTGACTATCTTGCTACATTCAGCTTTCCATCTACTATCTTTATACAAATTTTCTTTCATAGAGACTTGTTTTATTTATATGGGACTTGAGTAGCTCTCTTAGCTCACTTGGAAGATGTGAGATGGAGGCAGGAGACATTGGTGTTGGGGAGTCAGAGAGGGTAGATGGCAATGTATTGCTGTGATTCTTCATCCCCAGGGAGCCCTATGACAGACCTCCCTAGTGGGAGGCCATGGCTTCTGCCCACACTTGATTTGGAAGCCTTCTGCAATACTGCCTCTGTTTCTAGATTTTTAAAAAGTACTTGTGTCTTATTTCTACTGTCTTTATTTCTGATTATTTATCTGATTTTGGGTTTACATAGCACAGCTCTGGAATATGGAGTGGAAAGATAGTACCTTAGGTGTAAGGCTTACTTTGGCCCATGTCCTACAGGAGTAAGCTGGCAAAGACAGGATCTAACTGCTCCATGTGATAATCACCTGGGATCTCTTGGCTCTTGGTAGCTGTAATGAGTCACATTAAGATATAGCTCATTCTTTGACTTAACTTTTTGGGTTTCTTATCTTAAGATAAAACCAGAGTTCCACCTCTCAGTGTGTCCGTATGTGTTTGTGGATGTGTGTGTGTGTGTGTGTGTGTGTGTCTTCAGAAAGTCCTCTGTCTAGAAAACCTGCCACTCTGAGCCAACTGACCATTTTCATCACCAGCACTGCTGAGTCCCCTCACTTCTTTATCTTAGAGCCCTCTTGGAACAAAGAGGCAGGCCTTTGTTTTGGAATGTAGTGCTGATAACTCTCAGATGTGCTGACTACAAAGGAAGTTTCTCTTGCCTCCTGGATCCTTTTTGTCTTTATTTTATTGGTGGCACTGGGGATGGGATAGAACCCTGGACTTTGCTCACGCTAGGCAAGTATTCTTCCATCGAGATACACCCAAAGCCTGTTCTTTCCCCTTTGAGAATTGAAAGGAAGGAAAGAATTAATGTTAATAAAGGGGACAGGAGAGGAGGAAGGAGGCTACTCCTTTCTTTTCTTGTCTAAAACATAAACCTAAGGTGTGAGGACTTCTTCCTTCCTTTCTCTGTCCTCCCACCCTCACTCTGGTGGTGGCCTGGAAGATTCCCTGGTCCTCAAACCCTGTCTTTCATCTCTGGCTGCCTCTTGCCACGCTTCCACACCTGAAGGGCCCCTCACCTCGCTTCTCTCCTCCCAAGAGTTGGGCTCCATGTCAAAGTCATACAGAATTGTCTAATTATAACAGATTAATCCATTAGGATTTATGCTTTTCTATTTATTGGCTGGAACTATCCATTTCACAGCTGTGGTTCCCACATCTAACCAGCTAGCAGGCAATTTAAATATAGAAAGCAATTTAACCTAGTTGGATACCAAGGCATCTCGCTTAATGTACTGCATAAATTTTGGAGCTCTTTGCTCTCAGCCCTCAAAAGGGCAGCCAACAGTTTCATGTCCTGAAAAGATTGGGCTTTTCAGGGAATTTACACCCTAGGAAGGGAGCTTGGGTATTGGGCAAATGAAAGGAGTCTTTTCAAATGAGGTCAAGGGGGGGTGGGGGAACGGGGGGTCCGGGGCTGTTCAGCGTTCAGGTTTCGTCCTCTTTTGGGGACTGTAATCTCCTTAACTCAGCTTTCTGGGACTCTGTCACTGATAATGGGGGGGGGTCTGCATTTCCCTCTCTCTTTTAAAATTTTATTTGCTGCTCTTTGGGCAAAGTGTTTCTCTCACAGTGTACCAATAGTCAGAACCAGTCTGCCTGCCAGAAACTTCCAGTCTAAAAGACTGCCATGTCTCAATCCTCTCAGTATGCCCAGTGCCTGGCCTAGTGTCAGTTTGTAGAAAACTCTAGTCAAAAAGTCAGGTATCTTCCAAGAAGATGGGTGATTGAATTTCTCCTTTCCTTTCCTGCAGGACCTTAGAGGGCAGGACTAATGTCATTAGGGATATAACTTGTAGGAAGAGTTGTAGGTGAGTTCTTTACAGAACAAACCTTGGGACTGGGATGATAGCTCCATCAGTAAAGTGCTTGTGTTGCAAGCATGAGGATCCAAGTTCAACCCCAGAACCCGCATAAGAAAAGCTGGGTGGCACATGCTTATAATTCCCGTGCTGGGGAGGTGGGCACAGGTAGATGCCTGGGGCTCTCTGGCCATGTAGCCTATCTTACTTGTAGGGTTCCAGACCATTAAGAAAACCTGTTTTAAAAAACAAAGTGGATGGTACCTGCTAAATAAAGAGTTGAGGTTATACTCTGATATGCATACAGGTACATGAATGTGTAAGCACATGTAAGTATATCTACATACACGCAGAACAAACTTTGAATTGATCAAAGCTTTTGTAATTTTGTTGGTCTTGTTTTATTTATTTATTTGTGACAGGGTTTCCCTGTAGCTCTACCTGGCCTGCCACTCCCTATGTAGAGTAGGCTGTCCTCACTTTCACAGAGATCTGTCTGCCTCATTCTCCCAAGTGCTGGGATTAAGGGTGTACACTACCATGAACTGCCTGTAATCTTGTTTTAATGGAACCTGAATAAACCAGCTTCTACCACTATTTATGCATAAGCAGAAACTGGACAGCCAGAAGCTGTTATGGGATTTAGAACCAGACAGGACTGAACCTTTCTGGTCTTCTGGTGACCACTGATGTCACACATACTGGACTGAAGTCATCATTCATTTGCTATGAACTCACAAAACTAATTACATCTGAAATGATATTTTTTTCCCAAATAAAGCTATATTTTTGAGGTACAAGAAGTCTGAACTTCAATATATAGGTTTTGGGGAAATAGAATTTAAGCCTAGCAAGATGAGAAGGGATGGGCTATTGGATGGCTGGTTTGACTGAGGAATCCATGGGCGTGAACCAACTTCATAAACTGACCCAAGCAGCCTATAAAGCCTCAAGCAAGTGTTCCCTCTTTTTTGAACTTTACTAGTGTTCAGTGCAGCCACCATAGTTTAGCTCTTAATTAAGTCTCTCTATTCTTTTTTTCTTATAAAGAACTATTCAAACTTTCCTTCTTTCAGTTCTTTTTTTCTTTTTTGCTTGGATATTTTGTCATAGCAATGAAAGTCTGATACATAGTATATTTGTAATATCTCAGCTATGACTGTGAAATAGATATTATAAAATTCTAAAATTCATTTTTTGGGAAAGAAATAGTTCTTAGAGGATGTTTTCTAACTTGCTGGAACCTTACAGGTAGCAGGGAGATCCGGGTTTGAAGCTCCGTCATTTGACGAACGTTCACTTCTCTCTGTTAAACAATGTAGCTCCTCCCAAACTTACTCTTGAACTTTCCAAATGAAGATTTCTGTGTTCTTCTTACTGCTGGTCACTAGAATTCACTGAGGCGTTCCCTACAGTTTTTCATGGTAAAATGGCAGACTTTGCTCAGTGATCCCTCAGCGTCTTTCACTTCTAACACTTCATGGGAAATGAGTGCTTGTTAATGAATGCACTGGTTCACTTTGAGTCAGGAGCTTCAGGACTATTTGCTCCGCCAGACTATGTCACAAAGTAACCAAGTAGAGGACCTAACTCAGCACTGGACTGCTGCTGAGAACTGTGGTCCAAGGCTGATCTGTGCTTTGAAATCAGAGGCTATGTGTCACTGTCATTCTCCAGGGGCATCTGGTCTTGGTGAATTGATTTAGAGTCTATCAACTTACTGACGTCTTCCGGATCAGCCAGAATTCTGAGGTATGAATGTATGGGAAGATAGAGTTGCCAGGAGACTGAGTGGGCAGGGCAGCTGAGCATACTCTCCCCTGATAAACATTCCTCACTCTTTGAAAGCAAGGGGCTTATTATTAAGCTGCAGTAACCCAACTAAGTCTCTCTCTCTCTGTCTGTATATGTGTGTATATATTGGCTTTTTAAAGCTTTACTGAGGCACAATAGATAAGAAGTTGTATGTGTTAGGTATATAATGATATTTTGACACTGTGAAATGATCAGTCTATCCATCTCTTCACATAGTTACCTTTTCTGGTTGATGGAATGAATATTTAAGTACCCTTTCTTAGTGAATGCCAAATGCACAGGGTGATATTGCTAATTATAGTCATATCAGTATATCCTAGATTCTTAATGCTTATTTATGTTGCAGAACTAAAAGTGAACCCTCTGGGAAATACTTCCCCGAGTCTCCACCCCTGGAAACCACTGCTTCACTTCCAGATCCTA
Organism: Eospalax fontanierii; assembly: GCA_035773235.1. Classification (NCBI taxonomy): domain Eukaryota; kingdom Metazoa; phylum Chordata; class Mammalia; order Rodentia; family Spalacidae; genus Eospalax; species Eospalax fontanierii. The sequence continues at coordinate 49,986,954 of CM069542.1, read as the reverse complement.
TAAGTTGGCTTTTTTAGATTCCCGGAGTGAAATCATGCAATCCTTGGCTGTATCCAGCTTATTTCACTTAGCATAATGTCCTCCAGGTTTGTTTGGATGGTCACAAGTTATAAATCCCCCCGCCCCATTTTGTTCTTTAAAATGTTTTATTGATGTGTATTCATTGTACGTGTTGGTTACATAAGGACATTTTCCTACAAGTATATAATATACTTTGAGCATATTCCTCCCCCAGATCCCCTTTCGTTCTTTCTTCCCTTCTCACTAGTGCCCTTGACAGTTTTGCTTCTACTTTCTTATAATGGCATGTATATGTGTATCTACATAAAGCACGAGACCCCCAAATGAGAGGAAAGAACATGTGATATTTGCCTTTCTGAGACTGGCTTAATTCACTTCATATAATTGTCTCTAGTTTCATTCATTTTCCTATAAACAACATAACTTCATTCTTCTTTATGACTGGAAAAATTCCACTGTGTATATATAAACCTCGTTTTCTTTTCCCATTCCTCTGTTTTGATACTTATGTTGGTTCCCATAACTTAGCTAATGTGAACTGTGCTCAGTAGACACTGATGTGCAGGTATCTCTGTGATAATTGATTTGTGATTCTCCTGCATCAAGCCTCCTCAGGGCTGGGATGAATCTCTCTGAAGCTTGTGAGCCAAAATGAAAAATTTTCTAAGGTCAAATAATAGTATTTTTTCTCTCTTTCTCTTTATGGACACAGGAAGACACACACAGCATCATCTTTATTCAGGCATCTGTGGATGGTCAATTATATTGTTTCTGCAATTGGCTATTGTGAATAAGGCTGTATCTACAGTCAACATAGCAGTACAGCTGTCTCTGTAGCACACTTGCTTAATTTCTTTTGACTAGATACCCAGGAATGGGATTGCTTGAGCATATGGCAGTTCTAGTTTCAGTTCTTTGAGGGCCAACATATTGTTTTCTATAATGGTTGTGTTAATTTACATTCCTGTGCACAGGCCACAAAGCTTCTCTTTTCTTTACATCGTCACCAACACTTACCTTTTGTCTCTTTGACATAAATAGATGTGAGGTGCTGTGGTTTTGATTTGCAAAACCTGGTGACTAGTGATGCTAACCCAGTTTCTTATTCCTGTTGGGCCTTTCGATGTCTTCTTTTGAGAGTTGTCTATTCAGGCCCTTTCCCCATGGGGTTACGTCTATTATCATATTTGCCATTGAGTCACATGAGCCTGTTCCATATTTTGGGCAATACACCCAATTATTCCTTCCCAAGATCTGCCGACCAAGTAGCTAGAGTATTGGGTGAGAGGGTCAGAGCATTTCACAATCCATTGTGGTTTAAAGTGTCTCCTTCCTGCAAAGGCTCATGCATAGAAGGAAGACTTGGGCCCCAGGGGACTGCACTATGAAGAAGTGATTGATCATGAGGCTCTGTCTTCATCGATGGATTAACTACCTGATGAGTTCGTAGCTGAATGAACTATTAGGAGGAGAGGGCTAGTTGGAGCGTCCTGGACACAGTGAGGTGAGGAGCTTTACTTTGCTGTGCCCTCCTCAGAATGATATTCTGTACCTCCACACACCCTTAGCATTGGGGCCAGGTGACCATAGACTGAGACCTCTGAAACTGTGAACCAAAATAAATCTTTCATTCTATACGTCTTCCCTCAGGTATTTCCTAACAGCAACAAAAGGCTGCTTGATGTATGTGCTGACTAATGCAGTACTCACCTCCTGATTGAATTTGTTATAGACTGTTCTTCCTTATGTAGCAGATTGACTAAATACAGAACATGGGTTTTGCTTTCAGTTGCATCTCAGATGACCAGTATTTGTTGAGCGCTGATGCTGAGCTGGGGGTCAGGACTGTGTATTGGTATTGGCCTGAGAGATGGAGCTGTCTGAAAAAAGCATATACATAGATACAGATACAGTGTTGCAAGTAACAGAAAGTGCAAGGCCACTTTCTGGTTTAGAGGTATTGGAGATTTGGGAAGACCTCTAAGAAGAGTTGTGGCTGGAATAGGACCGTGAAGAGAGAGTTAGCCAGGACCAAACCAAAGAAACAGAAAAATACGAACAAAATTATGAATGCATAGAACAAGGGATGTGTGTGTGGGGGGGTGGGTGGGTGTGGGTGTGTGCATGCATGCATGCATGTGTCTAAGTGGATTGGAATTAGAGGACAAAGTGCTGAGAGATGAGGTAAAGAAGTCAACAAATCAAGGAGGGCTGTCTATAACCAGGTTAAGGGGCAGAGACTTAATTAGCTCTGCAGACAATGAGATCTCTGAGATGTTCTCAGCAGCGGAGTAATGCAGGCAGATTGATGTTCTATTAAAGAGGAGCTAGCTTTGTAGAGGGTTTCTGCCGGAAGTACTGAGGTCTTCCTGCTCCCCTCTATGCATGTGGCAGGAGGAGGTTCTCTTCTCAGTGGGTTTACTGTACAGGGCACTGTGCAGGAAGGGAGGGAAGATATTCTGGCCTAGGACCTGAGTTTTCAAGTTCATTTTCTTTTAGGGTTCTGTGCACTGGACACATTGTGGTCTGTTAAGAGCTGCTGCAGAACTGAAGGGATGGGTGTGTGCCTGTGCATGCACATGTATGTGTGTCTTTGTGTGTAAGTGATCACACGTACTGGTGAGCTTGGCAGTAGCCAGCTGATCCCTGAGCTACTTCTGTTTGCTTAACTTCTAGGTCTAGATTGCATTGCATTTGTACTTTCTTTCCATCACCTTTACTTGACAGTGGGCAGAAGTTTGTCTTCATCATCTCAGAGGTATCCCTGAACATATAAATATTCAGTAAATGTTTGAGAAACCAATGAGTAAAGGGAGAATGAGAGTTAACATGTATGCTTCCTTATACAAGGACCTGGCTGGAGACAGTAGCTAGCACCGAAGAAGGCGGCACATCCTGCTGGTGGCAGGTGAGAGATCAAGCTCATTAAGTAACCTTCAGGAGAGGGTAAGGTCTTTAATTTGTGTATTCGTCTTTGGAGACAGACTACACTTTGAAAACATGTAATACTCATAGGAAGGTCACAGGTCAGTTCAACTTCAGTGTAGATCACTGGTTATCTCTTCATCTGGGTTCATCACCAGACTCCTCACCTGTCTTATACCATAGAAAAGTCATAGGCAGGAAAGATGGGTCCTTTCTGCAGGAGACTATCCATCTACAGCCTTCCTTCCAAGTGTGGACTACACTACCCTCTCTGCTGTGACGGAGCACCAACAACTAGTGAAACCAAGACTTCTAGAGTTGGTCATGCAAGCCGAGTGTGTGTGATGGTGTGTGTCTGTAGTCTAGTGATTCAGGAAGCTGAGATGGGAAGACTGCTGAACCCCAGGAGTTCAAGGCCAGCCTGGACAACCGGGCAAGACTTCATCTTCTAGAAGAATGGGTATCTTATTAAAAGTGAAGAGAAAGATGTAAGACCTGTGCATCTTACCATTTCGCTTTGGTTGAAAATATTTTAAGGTGCTTGGCTGAGGGAAAGCATGAGGATCTGGTGTCCAAGCTCCTTCTCACCTTCCTGGCTTGGGCTGCATCATCCAACTCAAATCTGGGTTTCTTTAAAGTTGAACCAGGACTTCCAGAACCATGCAGGTGCCAGCACCACAGAACCGTAGCTTTGCAACTGTGTCCACCTCTCCCCGAGTCTGCTTTCCGAAGCCCGGTCATCTCACATACACTTTATTAAACAGCAGTTTAAGGGTATACCTTTCCCAAGTCTCTCTAAAGCATTCACTATGAAATTCTTACAATCACCAACTTCCTTTTCATTTAGTGTTCCTTTTACAGCTTATTAATTTGCATAATACTTAATCTAGTTGCATAATCAGCCGTAATGAGTACAACTGGCAGCAGACTCATGGTAAAGAGACAGCATGCTTCAGGGAGAGGGTTCTAGTATTCTGGAACATCCTGGTCATTTTCTGGCTCTGGTCAGGGGAGGAGATGACAAGACTCCTGGCCAGACACTGATTCCCGGGGACCTAGGCCTCACAGCCTCTGCTCTTCCCTTCTTCCTATGTGTCTGTGCCCAGCAGATCTTGAGACTGTAACTTTCTGTACATCTAGTTCTACCTTTTGGTCCTTACCAGAAATACACCTAATATCTCCTTCATTCTTCTGCTTCCCCCAGGTTCCCTTGTTGCCATCCAAGGTCCCTCTGAAAGGTGTTTCACTTTGAAAAACCTTCTTCATCTTTGGGGGGGTTAGATTTCAACCTACAGATTTTGGGCGCTGTAAACATTTTGTTCATAGCAAGGCCCCTCTGCTTCTCTGATCCTCTAAATCCTCTAAAAGCAGAGTTCCTCACCCCACCTGTCAAGTTGACCTTGAGAGAAAAAGCAGCCAGCCCCTGAGTTGCTGGAGTTTATCTGCTTTGGCTAAAAATCTATATTGAGCCTCACCCACCCAAGGCTCAGGAATCATTGTAGAAGAGAGGATGGAGAGATATACGAGCCAGGGCTGGTTCATGAACCGAAGCTTTCAGGCCACTGGAAGCTTGCACATGTGAACCTGTGTCAATGGTGGCATTGGGCACAGGACCCATACTTATTCAAATTAGACAAGGGCCCATAGTGGAGTGATAGAAACTGGTGGCAGGCCAGACCTAGACTGAGAACTACTAGAGACCGACTACTACTGGAAGAGGGAGAGTAACCTTACAGTCTCTAGATAGTCTGACCAGACTCCAGTGGATGAATTTGCACTAAAGAACATCTTGGCATAAATGCTTGACTGGATAGAACTTAACATGTATGAAGGAATACATGAGGTCTGGTAGGGGTTGGGGGAGATGAATAGCGGAGGCTGTCTAAATTTGATTAAGAACTGCTCTATGAATTATATAAAACTCAGTTAAAAAACACACTGAGATGATTTTGAACTTCCTGGGAAGAGAAAACCTGTAAACTCCCTACTATGTTCTTTGTGGCTCACACATTTTTGGTGTAGTGGGATGTATTCTGATGTATATGGTGTTAGACAGTAGAGATCTAGTTTACAGAAACTGAAATTACAAGCAAAACTCTATTGGCCACAACTAGACTATGAAGAAAAGTACTGTGGGGTGATGAAGAGCTCCATGTAAATTTTCCCAGCTGTAGCCCCTTAAACAGAGTAATTAATTTTGTTTCTTCTTAGTTCCTTATCTTTAAAGAGGCATAATAATACTACCTTACAGTATTGTTGTGAGACTTAAATGTAAGTGACAGTACTTGGTATATAGTGGGCAAACCATTAAAGCTTCTTATTTATAATTTACTCATTTGAAGCAGGATTAAGGAAAACCTATGAGATGCCTTGAACCATTTGAGAAACAGATGTTCCAGTGTCAACCTTTGGCGATAACCCTTTAATTGAAAAGAATGCATGGGAAACTGTTGAGTACCACTGTCAGGTGATATGGGAACAGTGCTGGAACAGTGGGGCATCCACAGCATTTCCGGGGATGCTGTCCTTGACTTGAGGAAGACTTCTCAGAGGAGGAATAAGAGGAGGGAGTGCAGGTGAAGGGAAAAGAAGTCACCGTGACTGCTCAGGACTGGGTTCCTCAGGACTTCTAGTCTCCTTTGTCTGTGACCTGAGGAGTCTAGAGCGTATAGGAGACTACAAGGGCTGGATGGAAAGGCTGAAAGGTACAGGTAGGAGAATGTACAGTGTGCAACACCAAGACAGATCATTAATGCCACAGAAGTGCGAAATCCCAGCCAGGGGAGGGAGTGTTTGCAGCAAAAGGCTAGTTGTTACCAAATCAGCCAGCTTTGATGTTTCAAACCTGGACAGAGGAGTAGCTTCATCACAACCTCTGTGTAGGGATTTAACAGCCTTCAGCAGGCATCTGGCTCTTTTATCACCAAATGCGGAGCATGGCCCCTTGTCTCCAGCCTTTGTTGGGGTACCAAGAACTGAGCTAGTGCGCAAAGGGAGGAGCAGTTTAGCATCCTTCTTAGCTCATTTCTGGGCAAGTCTCCAGTTCTGCTCCCACTCCAGGGATCCTTTACGAAAGAGGGGGCCCCTGAGTGTTTGATGTCTCCAGCCAGGAGGCCAGAACAGCTCCTCCAGGGACTGACTGTTAGTAGACACGTCATCCCTCATGAGGGCAATGGCAACCCTCTGTGCCAAAAGGCCCCTTGTCAGTGACACAGGCCAGCTGTTTCCAGCCCCCTGGGCTGCAGGTTCTCTGGCTGCTGTTTAGCTGCCATAGATCCTTTTGTTCAGTCTTTTCCAGGTTAATTAATCCTATTATTATCTCCACTGTAGTCTATAATTGGACACACTGCAATTATATCATCCATCCTGCCTTTCTGATGTGTCCTCACTAACCAATGATAGTTATTAATTATTACCCTATTGGGTTGTGCTATACACAAGTATGATACATGCCTGGATATTGATTATCTGGAGTTTGGGGATCTTTGGTTAGGGTCTTGGCTTGCTGTATTATTGGAGGGCCAGTCAGTGAGTGTGAACATGCTGCCATCATTGAGAAAAGTCTCTTTCTGTAAGATCAGGGCTTAGGAGCATCTTTAGGCAGACTTGGAAAAGGACTGTATACTTTTGGTTCTCAACCTTCTCGTCCAGGCCTTTCCTCCCACAAGGAGGCAGCCTTCTGCCCTCAGGTACCCACCTAATATGCTCATCTCCAAATCCCGAGGACCTCCAGCACCCGTAAGCTTGTAAACATCAAGACTACCATTACGTATTTTGATCTCATCTACGCTGTACCCAGAACTCTACACATGCTGTTTCTAATCATTTCTATAAGGCGAGTGTTATTCCCATGTTACAGATGAGAAAGTTCAAGCTCAGAAAAATTTAGTAACTTGCAAGGGAATTGTGGCAATGATGCCTGAACTGCAATTGATGTTACGTCAAAGCCAGCACCTTCCTGGCATCCAGAAGCAAGTCTCATTTCATAAAGGATACAGAGAGATGGGCACTGAAGCAATAACTGCCGCCAAAGGAAAGAAGAATTAAAGGAGGGTATCTTGCAACCACTAGCAGGGGCTGAGGAGACAAAGAGTTCTGGTAGCAGAGTCTCTAGGGCCCCTGAAGCCAAGGTGTGTGGGTAAGTGACTGCAGCTGCTGTGCCTGTGTGTGGGGCTTTTCCCACCCCTCCCACCCAGGCTGCTGAGTGGGCGGTGTCAGATGGAGAGAGCTGGGCCTGGGAACTTGTTCTCAGTTGTGTCTCTTGTACATTGTGGGACTTCCTGGGAGAGGAGATGACATGCCAGGGCAGACACACCCTGGGTTGCTGTGTCCCTAGGACCACATGTGCTTGTGAGCTGATGATGGAGACTGGGTTTCTTTACTGACCATGTTAGATTTTGGAAGGGCCATGGGGGAGTGTGATATTTGAAGTCACTCACAATACTGTACAGATTCTCTGTCTCCTGCTCCATGTGTCCCTCTTGGCCTGGGCTAGGTGCATGATGCGGGAGATAAGCTGAGAAAGGAAGCCTAGTGTCACAGGCAGTGGTCAGCACAGGGGACTGGGAGCCTGGCTCTGAGGATCTGACAGCTGTCATCTGAGTGCCGTGTTGTCTCTGTTCCTAGTGACGTGAATAGGAGTGCAAAGGCCTCCCTTCCCGTGCTCTGTTGTTCTCTGTATTTACGATGTTTTGACATATTGGAGAGGCCTTGTTGGCTGGAGAGAGACTGCTCATCCCTGGGCTCATCCCTAGAGACAGTGAACAACTTGTTTATGAATATCCTTCCATGTACAAGCAAACCAGTCCACAGCCCAGTCCCCAACCAGTTCTTTTAACTACTATCCCCCCCCAAGTCTTATTCCTCCTGCCCTAAGTCACCCCAGGACCAGGTGCCAAACCATCGTAATCTTCTTTTCATCCAAAGCCCACAGATGTCACAAATAGCCCATTCACAACTGCTTACTCTGGGATGTCTGTCCTCCCTGGAGAACACGGTGCAGGCTATGGCTGGTGCCTCCCTACATGGCCATGGGGAGGTATTGGGTGCCTTTAGTTTCTAGGGGAACTGTATCCATACAACCTTTCAACGGCATTAGCCTCTCCAAGTCATCACCATATATTACTATCACACAGGTACATGGTAATACAACCGCCACCAGCCGTGCCTTCCTGGTCCTCAGTGCATTGTTCCTGAGGTCTTGTTGGTGTTCATCACAAGTGCGTGTAGCTGACTGTGCTTGTCAAGGGTAAAGACACAGATTCTGAGAAAGGGATGGGATAATGGTTGATAACTCTTTCAGTTATAGTGGCATGACCAGAGATCTGTGGCTGCCAGATAAGGACAGCCCAGATGAACTCTAGGTATTGCCTGGCCACCCATTCAGGGTGGGGAGGGAAAGAGCAGAAGACTCATGGGAAGAGGGAAGAAGATAGCTGTGTCTTCTGGCCATAGGTTTGGGAAGCAAAGGCGTGCCCAAGGCCTCATTTTCCTGAGGCTAAATGGCACTCAGAGCATTTGCTTTCTCTTTCCCCCCACAGCATTTGCACAGAGGTGTCTTTGAGCATCTATGTGAGGACTCCTCAGAAAGGCCGGGAACATCATTTGGTTCAGGAAGGTTAGAGAGGATCAGGGATAGCCAGGATTTAGGAACTGACAGGAATCTTCTAAGCCAGGGGAGGATGATCTGGTTTTGCAGTGGCCCTGGGGCTTGTTCTAGGTCTCCACAGACCCAGCCATTGATTAAAGCAAGACTATTTCCATATAGCATTGTTGTCATAAGAAGAATGAGGAAAATTAAAAATTACAGTAAAGATAGTAGCGATAAACCCAATAGAAACAAACAAGAGTATAACCCATGGCGGTTTGTGGGTCCGGCAGACCCGATGCCTTGGGTTGGCTCCAGAACCCAGATGAGCCGCAGTTGCCACTGTAGGGCATCGCAGAAGGTGTCCTTGTGGTTTCTGTGGCTCTCACATCTGTTCCCTCCGTGATGATAAGGCTCTACCTAGGACCCTGGACATGTCCCAGGTGTGAGTGTGGTGTGTGAACTGGCCTGCCTGGTGGAGGGAAAGTGGGGGAGACACCGGGTGTGGCTCTGGCATGGCAATTCAGTGCTGTGATATTTAGATACTTAGATATCTGTACTCAGAGGAGCATTGGCAGAGGGACTGTGTACTAAATGACTTAGGATAGTCAGTGGCCTGAAATGCTTCTTCCAGGCTCAGAAAAACCATAGCTTTGTACCTCGTTCATCCTTTGCCCTCCCTCCCTCCCTCCCTCCCTCCCTCCCTCCCTCCCTCCCTCCCTCCAGCCATCTCTCCTTCCTGTCTTCTTCCCTTCCTCCTTTCATCATCCTGTCTCCCCCATCCTTTCCGTCTTCTTTCTGGGGTTTTCCTCCCTTCACCCTTTCTTTCCTTCTTTTGAACTCCTAATGATGCACCCAGTATTAGGTTTTTGGTACACAGCGATGAATGGGGCCCAGTGTCTGTCCTCGAGGAATTTTAATTGGATGTCAAGTCTGTAGAGAATTATTAAAAGTCTTTGACCTACAGAATAAAAAAGAAGATTCCCTCTCTCTGATTTGGAAGCTCCTAAAGCTGCTCGTGAATTCCTACCCTTATGGTTTCCTGGGTTTCTTTAGTCCATTTCCTGGTGCTGTGACAGAGTCCACAGACTAAGTAAGTTTCAAACAAAAAAAAGCTTATTTGACTCACGGTTCTGGAGGCTGGGAAGTCTGGGAGGGTGACAAGGGTATCTGGTAGGGTCTTTGAGCTGCTTCATAGCTAGACGGGAGGGTAGGACAAAGAGAAAAAAAACTGGGGCAAATATCGTTTTTGTCAGGAACCCACTCTTAAGATAGCTAATCTATTCTCTGGATAAAACATTAATCCAATGACCCAGTCACCTCTTCCAGCTCCCACTTCCCACCCCTGCTACAGTGGCAATTAAATCTGAGCAGTTTTGGAGGGAACATTCAAGTCACGGCACGGAGGGAGGTTTAAGGAGCAGGGGACAGTGGTGAAGAAGTGTGGCTGCAGGTGACTCTTGCATTCTGGCTGGTGTGAACCGAGGAGGGGACGTTTCCCCAAACTGGCTTCCTGGAGGAGGCAACCGATGCCTGAGTTCCATGTAAAGTTTCTGATGGGCCCCTTCCTGTTTCTCTGATGTCACTGCTGTTTCCAGGGACAGCAGCGGCCTATGCTGTAGGGATCAGAGAGAGACAGGGCCTTGATTGTCACCAGTGTGGCTGAGCCGCTTTGGTTGTCCTTGTCTAACTGCAGGTACATCCAGGTCCTTGTCTGTACTACAACTTGCTCCACAATGGTTAATACTTAGCTGCTTCCTGGCTAATAGGCCAGAGAATTGAGGTTTACCAAGTGCATTGTGTGCCAGGTGCTAGGCACTGTGTGCTCTGTGGTGACAGGGGTCATTGTCTTATTCTCCTATGAAGACAGGAAAGAGCACAGAGCAACTCACCCAACGTCACTCTGCAGCATGCGGTTCCTTAGCGGTCCCCTAGGACCCGGGCCTCACCTGTGGGAGATCACATGTGTTTGCAGCCTGCCAGCCTCTACTGCTCTTCCTCTGGGGCCGTTTGTCATTTTCTGTTCAGTCAGTCGCTGAGCCAAGCAGCCCACACTGGGATTTTTGTTTTCTTTCCAATGCTAACTGTACCATTGAATCCAATATCCACAATACTAATATTTACTATTTCTATTGTCCTATATTATGGAGCTTTTCAAAAAGAATTGTGTGTATGAGTGTATTGCCTGAATGTGTATAAACGCACCCATGTTGTGCAATGCCCGTGGATGTCAGAAGAGGGCATCAGATCCCCTGGAACTGGAGTTACAGGTGGTTGTTATCCACCACATGGATACTGGGTACGGAACCAAGGTCCTCTGCAAGAGTAGCCAGTGCTCTTAACCACTGAGCCATCTCTCCAGCCCCCATATTATGGGGCTTTTAGTCCTTAGAGAAGCACTACAAGGTAGATGTTGCTATCTTTCTTTAACAGACAGGAACCTGAGACCCAGAGAAGGTGAGGCACTTGTCTAGGTCTTGACCATGGCTGCAGGGATGCAGTATTTGCCCAAATCATCTCAATCCTGATTGCATGCACCTCATATCATGCAGGCATGCTGACTTGTCCTTCCCTCCCCATAATCAAACCTTTCTATAGTAAATGATTGTATTTTACACCGGATTCTGAGCCACATCTTGGATAAGTGAATAAATGTTAACACCCTCTCCCCAGTATCAATGTCCTAATTCCTGGAATCTGGACAGATGGGGTTCATGGCAACAGGGTATTAGATTGCAAAGGGGATAAATATTGCTAATCAGCTGACTGTGAAGGAAAATGTCTGTGCTGGATTATCTGTGTGGGCCCAGTGTGATCACAAGGTCTCCTTAAATATGGGAGAGGGAAGCAAGTCAGAGACTTGAGGAGGCTGTGCTGGTGGCTTTGAAGATGGAAGAGGACAAAGGACTGTGGTGGCTTTTAGAAACTGGGAAGGGCAAGAGAGCATTCTGCCTTAGAGCACTCAGAGGCGAACATTGCTTGACGGCCTTCTTGATTGCTAGTCTTATTCACTCTTTTTGGATAGCTGACCTCTGGAATGGTAGATGGCAATTTGTGTTGTTTGCAGACACTGGGTGATAATTTGTTACGTCAGCAGGAGGAAACCCATGCAAGTCTTGTGGCCTCAGCTCAGGACCTCGTTTCTTCTCGCTCACAGGGCAGCTTCTACTTGGCCCCAGTCTCCCTTCTAAAGAGCACTTCTTTTTATCTCGAGGAACTATTGTTCCCCCTCAGCCCAGAAACCAACTGCCTTATATGTCCACATCTGTATGACTGCCCATTTCCATACCAACAGGCTTACCTCCTTTCCCATAAGTACAGAGGAAGACTCTGCTTGCTTCAAAAGTCAGAGTCCCCATAACACTCTATGGTCACAAGGATTTCCTCCCTCTGGGTGTCCTCTTCCTGAGTCAGCAGTTTCTCATTCTCGGTGAGTTCCTCCTGACATGTTCTAGGGGCTTTCATTTGAATCCTTCTTCCTGTATAAACGCAGAAGACCTTTATCATAGCCATTCTCTACCCCAAATGCTGTTCCTGCCGGTCATTCAAACCTCTGCCCAATGCCATCTCCTTAAAGAATCCCTCCACCTGGTCAGCCCCCAGCTTCCAGTTCCTTGTCTATCGTACACCCTGCTATAGCACTCACCAGAGCCTGCCATGTGGCTTCCTCTGTTTATTGACAGCATATCTCCTTCTGTTTCCTGCTTTGCTTACTGCTTTCTCTCCAGTCCCTCGGCCAGAGTCTGACAGAAAGGAGACGCTCAGAGAACTTTAGTAGGAAGAATGGATTGGGTTTCATTGTTTTGAATATAGAGTGGATGCTAAGTCCCTATCGCCTCAGCTCCTCCTCCCCAAGGTCCAGATGTGGCCATTTGACTGTTACTCGATACGTGACTCGGGATGTGGCCAGCATCTCAAACTTGGCAAACCTCCAGTTGGAGCCCTGCTTCCACCCACACCCCTCAACCTGATCCTCCCCCATGGGTTAAGCCTAACACTTCCAGTTGACCTGATCTTCTCATTCTCCCACCTTCACATTCAATCCCTGTCCCCACAGTCCCAGTCCTCTCTCCTCAGAACCATAGCCTTTGCTCTTTCTTGCTTTCCCATGACTCAGTCTGCACACAGCAGTCCAAAGCTCTTTTGAAAACTAATGTAAAACATATTTATAGAGAACTTTCAAGAATAGCACAGAGAATTCCCAGGCTTCCTCCCACACCCAGTTTTCTCTGTTGTTAATATCTTGTATTACTTGGTGTATTTGGCACGACTAACAAACACACATTGGGCCATTGTTCTTAACAAACCTCACACTTTGTTTGGCCTGCCCTGGTTCCTCTTTCTTTTCCAGGATCCCACAGTATGCTTAGCCAAGGCTTCTCTTGGCTGTGACAGTTCCTCAGACTTTCCTTATTTTTGATGACCTTTGCTGTTTTCACAAGCATTAGTTGGGTATTTTGTTGGATGCCCCTCCATTTGGTTTTCTCTGGTGTTTTCTCATGGTTAGACTGGACTTGGCCATTTGGGAGAGGTGACGTGACAGTCTCATGATGTGCATCAAAGGTACATATTGTCAGAGTGGTTTTTCACTGACGGAATTGATCTTGGTCATTGGGCTGTGGTTCTGACAAGCTCCCTCTGAAAACTGACCTGGTTCCTGTCTCTCTGCACATTACTCTTTGCAAATAAGTTGCCAAGAGCATCCCACTCAGAATGGGTGGGAGAGAAGAGAGTTAAGCTCCATCTCCTGGAGCTGAGCATATTCATGTAAGTTACCCAACACTCTGGGTGGGAGATCCATTTCCTTGCCCTTATTTAGTTTCTGGCCAATTTCTCATTTTTTTTCATCAACATGGACTCATGGTGATTTTCCTCATTTTTGAGTTGTAATCCACTGCTGTGCTGTCTTTTTGTTGCTCAAGTTCTTTCAGCTTCTGTTTCAGGTAGGTCCCTCTTTCTCTTTGCTTTGACCTTATTTACTGATGTATCACTCTCTGACACTAAAAGATACTCTGAAGCGCATTCCCTGCCCTCGTCCTAGACTCAGTCATATCTTTAAGGAGCTTAGGAGGCCTTTTTGTGGAGAAATGGAGGTCTGGGAGCTAGTGTGCTCATGAGTGCTGGGCCAAGGATATTTTGCAAATGCAAGATGAGACATCTCCTTTTTCCTTAAAGTAAAATGTCCCATGATGACCTGGCTCCTGGCTTCTCAGTTTTATTCAGAACTGCTCTATAGTCATAGTGGATTCACAGGTACTTATACATGGAACCTCTGGGCCTACCTTGTCTTCTGCTTAGTAGGTCCTCTTCAGGCTCCAGGTCTTAGTGACAGGTGACGGTATCTGACTCCATGAGAGCCAGAGGGCTTTATCTGCCTCATTAACCACTGTCTTCCAGCCTCCAGGAAAGCCACGAATGCCTGATGGTGCTGGATTCCTGCCTATGACGTGAATGCTGCCTCCATCATTTACACTGCCCTCTCTTCCCGCCTCTGGAGGGAGGCATGCCCTTTACTGGAATATATTCTTCTCTAAAGTCCTAGCTCAGAGGTGACTCTTCACATCCCAGAAAACTGGAACTTCCGCTTTTGCATCCGTTGTCCTTTGTGCACAGGTATATGAACATATTTAGCAAGGGGAGCTGTGGCTGGCTTGAAAATGTGCCTGTTCCTCATGAGGTGAGCTCTCTGGGGATGCAGGCCTCCACTGTGCCTCTTCCCTCTTCAGTTCCAGGCTTAGTAAATCCTTTAAAATTCTGAGACTCTCCCAGCACAATCCTCAACTATATTCATTCTGACCTTCCCTAGGCAAGGATGAGCCATCTCTAGCTCACACTAAGGGGCTGGAAGATGATGGCTGAGGTTACCTCTCATTTGCTTTGTCCTGCCTTCCTGTTCTTTGGGAGAAAGAAGCAGAGGTGGAAAGTTCACCTCTAGCAAAGCTTTCTGATATTTCCCTGGCTATAAGGGAGATCCCTTCCTCCCCAGTCTTATCTTGAAATCTCCTTGATGTCTGTGTCTCCTCCCCTTGTCTCCCACCTCTGAAGATCAATATATTGTTGAAGTGAGAGATCAAAGTTCTTCAAGTGGTGGGCTAGCAGGGGTGGGAGTTGGGGGTGGAGGGCGGAAAGAGAGTTCCTGGTTAGCTGCTTCTGTAGGTGATGCTTCCAATGCTTCTGGATGCTGTGCCCCTCCCATCTCTCCCCTCTCACTCCTCTTCCCATCCCCTTTCCCTCCATCCCTCCCTCTCTCCCCTATAAACAAAGCCACAGCCTCCGCAACATCTTGTAAAACACATTATAAAATGCTTCTAATAAATCCCTAACAGCCTTGGCCATAACCAGCTGAAAGAAAGGTGATTATGACACCAAAGTGTCAGGTTAGAACAACAAATTGGGCCTTGTGAACAGGAATTTATTAATCTTTGTAAGTGTGCTATAAAGGTCTATATAATTTCACAAATAAATGCGAACATTGCTTAGCAAATGGCTCCTGGATTTAGAGCCCCGGACCATAGGAAGAAGCACACTAGCACCAGCAATGTAGTTTCAGAAATGGGCCAAATCAATGCAAGAACACCAGCCGGGTGACTCTAAGTCCTATCTCTGCTCCTTCTCAAGTCGCGGGGCCCCCAGGCTATGGCAGCAGGAGCAGGGGCTGTTATTGGGGTCCAGGACAAGCCTCTTTCCGAGGCTTGGAGTAAGCAGAAAAGATCAAAGAAGGAAGACTCTGGACTCTGGTGGATGTGGGGGTGTTGTCAGGGTCATGGTGAGTTGACAATATAGGGATCTGGGTGACCATCCCCCCCCAGTTTACCCAGGACTGAAAGCATGCTGTACTTCTAGTTTAGAACCACGAGGGTTGTCACCCCACGAGTCAGAAAGCAGAGCTCCTGGACACTGCTATTTCATACTGCCTTATGGGGGCATCTCCAGAAACGGCGTGGGAGAGCAAGGGAGCAAGAGGACATGTGGTTTCAGAGAGTGGGACTGATGAGCATCAGTGTTTTTCAACTGTGGCTGCAATAGTAGTACTTAAAAAAATCTTTTTGATTTCTAGCCCCATTTCCCTCCACTAAATCAGAATTTCAAAAGTTGGTGCTGGTTAAATTTCCCCAGGTGATTCATGTGTGCGTGTATATATATGTGTGTGTGTTTGCATGTGTATATATGCAGGCATCTGTGCACACTTATGTACATACATGTATGTATATAGGGCAGAGGTCAACCTTAAGTGTCATTCCTTAGGTGTAGTCCACCTTGTTTTATTTTTGAGACAGGGTCTCTAACTGGCTTGGTGCTTGCCAGTACAGCTAGGGTAACTGGATAGTATGCCCCAGGGACCCTCCTCTTTCCCTCAGGTCCCCTCCTGTCTCTGTCTCCCTAGTGCTGGGATCACAAGCATGCATCACCACACTGACTTTTTTAAACACAGGTTATGGTGATTGAACTTAGGTCCTCATGCTTGTGTGGCAAGCGCTTTGCTTGACTGAGCCCTCTCCCTGCATTGAGAGTCTGATGTGCATTACACGTATGATGCAGACCCAGGGAAGACCCACTTGAGGGCCGATCCCTGATTGTCCCTTCCAGTACCAAACAGTACAAACAGGAGCTGCTGTTTGGCCTATTTATCCTCTTTTCTATTGTCACCATCATTTTCCTGTGCCCCATGCTTAAACACCAAATCACGTCAGCTCAGAGAAACCATGTCGGCCCCATCAGTCATGATGTCACCAGGAACATCGCTGACCCTTTGGCCAGCTGGAAGTTTTCTGTTGCAGACACAGTCTAAATAAATGATGATCTGGATTTTCACATTGAAGATGCTACAAATGGGGAAACCCATCTTAACAAGCCTTCTTCAGAGTAGAGGTGAAGATGTAGTGAGCTTGGGTCGAGCAGGGTGCCTTCGCCCCTTCCCTGCGTTCTCTGGCTAATTAATGTCCCAGAGTCTACTTCTCAGTTCAGTGTCAGCCATCAGAGATGGGCTCAGAGGACACATAGACTCTAAATATAAACCCCGTATGTCTATGTACTTCTGAAATTTTGTTTTTATATATGGGATAGAGATTTTGGTTGTGAGTGTTACACTGGGGCTACTCTCCCTATGTGGCCTGTCAAAGAAGGTGGCTTGTGGAATATAGTGGATCATCAAAGTTCCCAGGAGAAAGAACGTGGTCTCTATGGAAACCTGACTTGGGTGTGTAAGGAGATCAGTTCCTGTCCCACTTCTGCCGTGAGGTTTGCTCTCATTGGTTCTTCTGGGTCAGTTCTTTGAACTCCTATCACCCGTTGTTTGCAGTTCCAGTTCTGTTTCTGGACGCCTGAGGCAATAATGCCTTAATTACTCAGGACTCTGTTTTCTCAGAAAGCAACACATATCTGGGTCTCATCTGGTGCTGGTATTGCCCACATTCTTTCCTGAGAGTGTGAGAAACACATTAAGATTTAGAATCAGAACTTAAGTCCTTGCTCTACTTTACTTAATGGCTCTCTGATCTGGAACAAATAATTGAATCCTTTGAAGCTCAGTTTTCTTTTATATATCACGGGCATAAATGGGAGTGGAGATTCATGAAGTTCCTACCGTTATATACAGTGTCTCTACTTTGGCTTTATTGTGTTTGTTATTTCTTTCCCCAACTCTTGTCTTTTACTTTCATATGGGCATCGAGATAATCGTATGCCTGCTACAACCTTCGTGATCATACTGATTCTAGTTATTACTCTAAACCTATTAGGCCTTTGTGCTTCTGGCTATATTCAGGAGCTGGAGCTATTTATCCTTCTTTTCTAGACCATGAACCATCTGCCCTATTCCACAAGCATCTGTCCTGCTTTGTTATCCCTCAGGCGGGTAGAACCACATATCAACTTTTCTCAGTTTTCTTCTAAAGTCTTGTCTTCTTTTTATTCCAGAGTATATTGTTATTGAATTTTGTGGATTTTGTATAATCTATCATAATCGTTTCTAGACTCCTTCCCCTCTCTGCATCCCCGTACCCTACCTATAGGATTTCATGTATTATGTCCTATATGTCAAGGCCTATTGAGTCAACTTTGTGTCACCAGATATCCCCCAGTGTGTTTAATTTGTCCAATATCACCCCCTTAAAGAAGATCAACTCTCCCCCTCACCCAGCAGTGATCATTTGTCAATAATTTCTTGCTTAAAATTTCCCCAGTTATATGCGGTCTTTTGTCTGAGTTTGTATGGATCTTACACATGCTGTCACTATTGCTGTAAGTTCATATGAACAAGTTCACAGGAACCTTTAAGACTGTTTCCTTATGGTCATGCAGTGCCCCTGGCTCTTACAATCTTTCTGCTCCTTCTTCTGCAATGGTCCTTGAGCCCTGGGTGAGTGAGGTTTAATATAAGAGTCCTATCCAGAGACACACACTCTGCAGACTCTTATTCTCTATACTTTGGACAATTGTGACCTTCTGTGTTCATGGCCCTCTGTTGCATGAGGAAGCTTTGCTGATGAGAGTTGACGAATGCATTAGTATTCTCTCTACCCCTTGTTCCACTGTGTTCCATGAGTCTTAGATGTAGAGGTTCCATTGTAGATGTGTCACTTAGGGTTGGGCATCTCACAGACACTAATTCTCTGTGTGTGACTAGTTGTTGAACTCTGTAATAGTCTCCATCTGTTGCAAAAAAACCTTTTTTAATGAGTAGTGACTGGGATACCTGTCTGCAAATTTCATGATTTCATCTTTCTTTACCACTGAGTAGAACTCCGTTGTGTAAAAATGTATCACATTTCCATTATCCATTCATCAGCTGAGGGATATTTAAGTTGTTTCCGTTTCTAAGCCCTGGAGACTGAGTCAGGTACTTTCAAGCACTGCGTCTCAGAGGGAACAGGTCCGATCCCCAGGGAGAGTGGATTGCAAAAAGATGTGCCAACACCTACTAGCCTGTAGGGAAGCCTAATCTTACCTCCTCTCAGGGGCTAAATTCATGTTCAACCTTTCAAGTTCAAACCCAACTTTTCTAGGAGGGAAGCCAAAGATCACGTACTTGGAGCTAGAGAGAGAAGGAGTGATTTATCACAGCTGCCTCACCCTCATGAGGGCCACACACTCACCCCTAACTCCTTGACTTTGCTCAAGTTATCTTTGTTTGATCCACTTATTTTCTAAGACCCAGATGTAGTCTTGCCTCCATCAGAAGGATTAGTACTGGAAACAGGTTGGCATTAGCCAATGGAATGAAGTAACTGGAGACTGGAGATAGAGGCTGGAAGAGAGAGAGAGAGAGAGAGAGAGAGAGAGAGAGAGAGAGAGAGAGAGAGAATGTGTGTGTGTGTGTGTGTGTGTGTGTGTGTGTTAGGAGTATATATCCTGGTCTCCATCCCTTGATCTCCTTGGGTTATGACAGTTCTGTTAAGTGGACATCTCTATATAGAGAAATAGAGGTCCACTTTGACTTCTACAGCATCTTCTCCTCTTAGCCTCTTCTGGCCTTGGGTGGTACATGTTATCCCTTGTGTTTTCTTTAAGCCCTTCCCATATATTCTAAAATAGTACTCTCATTAAACTCTCCTCAATTATCCAGCTTGAGTGTGCCATCTGTTTCCTGCTGAGACCCCAACTGATACTGCTTTTGATGATGCTCTATTCAATTTAACACTTTAGTGTGGATTGTTTTATGCTGTCCTTCAGTTGTTTATCTCATGCTCATCAGGGTCAGGATCTGAAGGGTACATATGACTGTCATTCAAGCTTGGCATCATTCTGGTCTCTTGCTAAGCATGGAGCAAATGCTCACAGAATTGCCCAAAAAGAAGGTTATCTTTTTCTTCTCTATTCCTGCTGAGATGTGTGTGTCTAGTGATAGTCTTGAAGCATTCTGACCTAGTGTGCAGTGGGACAAGCCTGCCCTAGAAACCAGCCTCCCACTCTAGACTGGGAAAGCCACTGAGGTGGGGCTTTGTGGTTTAGGAAGAATTCCACACAGTTTAAACCTGATATTCTGAGATTACAGGAGAAGGGACAAGGTGAGGAGGTTAGAAAGGCAAGAAATAGCATTGTGTGTCCTGATGAGCAGGTGGGCAGAACCTGGAGGTGGAGAGTCTGGAGTTAAGCAAGTGTGGAGACATCTCATCTGAACTAGAAGGGACCTTCAGAATAGTCAGTCTTGATCCATTCATTAAATGACCACTTGGCACCATATTGTGGTTATCACACAATTGAAAAGTGACTGATCTGAGTTGGACCATGCAGAAAATAGAAAGTAGATATCAGATTTTAAATGCAGACCAGCAAAGGTAAACGTTTTCTTTCAAACGATTATATTCATTATAGGTTAAAAGGCTAATGTGTTGTCTGTATCCAAGGATATATCTATTATTCAAATTCATTCTTCACATTTCTTATTCCTCTCATAGTGAGACTACAAGGAAATCTGAGTTGACATCTGCGGCTGGCATTGAATGTCTACTGGACAGCACTCATGAACTCCAACACTTTTGCATATGATAAGCCTCAGCTCTGAGTAGGGAAGAAAGTTGCTCATACCTGAAGGAGATTTAGCAGAGAAAGCCCGAAGGGCTACACGGTATTTCACCGTGTCCATTATTTGTCATGGCAAGAGCAGATCTCAATGGCCTATTCCTCAAATATTGGCCTGTGTTTGGGACCTCAGCATGAGTTTGAAATGAAGGCCAGTCCCTGTCATGAATATCTCTTTGGGAGCCTCTGATGTGGGCTCTTATCCTATTGAGTGATAAGGCTCCTTTCCACACATAGTCTTGACTCAGGCAACCTAGACTGGGTGTTGCAGAAGAGCCAAAAGGTGATTTAGAGAGAGCCCTCTCCTTTATCACCCACTGTCAGTACTCAGCAATATCTGGCTTGATTATGTAAGTGTTTTAAAAGCAGGTATTTTGTATCTAGGGCAAAGAAGTAGAGGTCACTCTTTCTCGATTCTTGACTTTATAGTCTAGACCCCATTGTACATGGATAACTCAAGAACAGAGAGATATAGTAGGGTGAGTTGTTCCCAAGGGGGTCTCCCAGACTGGAGTTTAGATGGGGTGGGTTGTGGTCATGAAGATGACCTGGTTTGTGGAAATAGAGCCAGTGTAGAACCCTAGCATGTCTGAGTCCTGTTAACAAATTCAGTGATTTGGACAGATCACATTTGTTGCAGCCTCAGTGTCCTCATTTACTCAAGGAGGCAGTGCCTGCCATCTGGTCACCAGTCCTGGGTGTGGCACAGTGAGAGAGAGCATCACACATGGCTCAGGACAGGGTGCCACCCATGGCTAAGGTCTCTGGAGGGAGGGAGGGAGCAGAGAAAACTCAGGAGGGAGGCTGTTTACGTCATTTATCTTCCCAAAGGGGATGTTCTGAGGGTAAAAGGGGATGTTATTAATAATAAATTGGGACAAGGGATGAAGAGCAAGATAGTTCTATGTAAATAGGACATGTTATCATTTCTATGTGAAATGTGCCCTACAGGCTCCTGTGTTTGGGGGAATTTGTGGAACTTTGGGGATATGGGCCTGATTGGCAGAAAGAGGGGGCAAGCTTTGAAGGTTAAACCTACTTCTGGTCTCAGTTTGTGTGCTGTGCTTCATGGTTCAGCTCTTGTGTGAGGATCTCTGCCACACACTCTTGCTGCCATGGATGCTGTTACCTGCCTCCTTGTTCTCCCTTCTGGGATGGACTGTGCATCCTGAAACTGGGAGCCCAAATAAACCTCTCCTCCCATAAGTTGCTTTTGCCAGGTATCTGGTCACAGCGATAGAAAAGTAAGCAATAGAAGATGTATGGTCACTCTGCTGGGAAGAGCCCCCAAATGATAAACATGATCAAGCCCTTTCTAGCCTTTGTGATAGAGATGGAAGTCAGGGTAGGGGTTAAAGCAGGAAGGAATGTTAGGGTATAGGAAGAAGCAGAAAAAAAATGCTGTGAATGTATCGTCTCACACAGAAGCAAGGCTGCAAGGGGGATGGAGCAAGAACTGGCCTGGAGCCCACAGCAGTGAGTCATGTAGTCCTCGACACTAACTTCCCAGGGCATCAAGAGTCTGAAGAGGGTGCATGGCAGGTGACCTGACACCCCAGGCCACTACTAACACCTTAGATGAACATTTTTGTAGGTGTCCCCTGTCTGTGGATGGAAGAGCACCTGCTGCTCAGAACCCCCAGAGGGAGCCCGACAGAGGATGCTTCTCCTGTGATGCCATAGTCTCCAGCTTTAGGGAGGAGCAGTTCAAATGGCTGAGACCTTGAGTGCCCCCAGGGCCCATGCCCACCCCAAACAATGGACTCTGTTGAATCTTGTGGTTCCTAGGGAGCAGGAAGCCTTCTTTCCAAGCAGTACACATAAAGCTTTAGCAGAGGTGCCTCTGTGACCTCTAGCTGGGTTACACAAGGGCCCAATTCTTTCTGCCTTGGGGCTGGGGTGGGAAGGGCAGCCTTGCAGCTTTCTCTGTAGAGAAACATGACTGGCCTAGTGTTCCAGCCTTTGGCCTGTGACGATCTTTGTTTCATCTGTTGACCTCATGGACTTGTATTTCAAGTCCCTTTTGTCTATGGTGTGAGTTGGGGAGAGAAAGTCTTTTCTTCCCCTCACTGTGGCCTATGTACTGGGCATAGAACACTCCCTGCCTCCTCCCACCACAAACCCACTACCACTCATTTCTCTGCCAGTCTTCTTAAAGCTTCTCGTGGAAGGCTGTAGGGATTTCCAGAAAATACACAACTAGGCTTCTCGCCAGTGAAGTGGTAAAGCCTTCTCCTCTCCAAGGATCCGAGGGAGTGGGTTTGCTTGCTCATTTCCCCTGGGGCTGCAGGGAGTGGGTTTGCTTGCTCATTTCCTCTGGGGCTGCTGATGGCTTGCATCTCGGGATTCCTCTAAGAGCATTTGGTTAAGAAATATGGCAGCTCCCAGATGCCATGCATTGTCAGAATCACTAAGAGACCGGCCCTCACTCTGAAGACTGATGGCAGTTCCTCCTAGGGAGATCCCTCAGCAGAACCCTTTGATGCTTTTTGGTTGCCTTTAAACAGACTGAAAGTTTTCATTTTTCAGCTGTATTTTACAAGCCTCTTAATCTTGGACAATCCCTGTAGCCTGAAAATTTCTTCATAGACCTGAATCTAGACTCTGACTATTCTCTATGGAAGCTCAGGCAGAGCTTGGTCTCTCTCTTCTCTAGCTGGTCTGATGAGGAGAAATTTTTTTTCTTTCCATCATTTGCTGGTTCTTAGAGAGAAAGCTCAGCTAGCCTTCCTGTTCTTCAAGTAGGCACCACAGGTTCTAAGGGAAATCAGATTTGTTTAAAGCAGACAGGGCATGACACAGGCAGGCACAGGTGACTATCAGGAAGACGTGTTTATACTCATAGATCCATAGAAATAAGTATCACGGTGCTTAAGGTCATAAAGATGAGTCAGGAGGCAGAGGAAGCCAGGTAAGGGTGGCCAGACCTTTCACTGTGGTTATTATGGAAAGCCCAGGTGACATGGGAGAGCAGCCTGGGGACTGGCCAGTATGAATAATAGTAATGGACTTTGGGCATAGAGCTACTGTAAGATGTGACTGGAACCTCCAACTCTTCCCCAGTAGTTCCAGGACAGACACCTTGGTGATTCCAGCCAGACTCTCAGAACCCACTGAGATCTGAGAAAAGAACTGACTTTTACAACTTCTTGAATAGATAAGATTCCCAGCCCAAGATTCACAAAGCTGTCAAAAAGGACTGCTTCCTGGCCAGAAGTTTACCTTAAACATCAATCAGATGTCACAGGAACCCCAAAACCTCTCCCACAAAAGCTAAGGGGAGGGGGCTAGGGAACTATCCCTCTAGGGAGCTAGAGGCTTTTGGTTAATCTCACTCTCCCGGGGAGTTAGCCTCTCGAGCTCTCCCTGAGGGAACGTCTCCATCCCGATCTGGAGCCAGGCACTCCAGCCAGGTTCCCTGGAGCCCGAGCCCCAAGATGAGGGGGATAATCTCCCCCATCTCCTTGGGGAGGCTAGCCCCCCAGGGGGCTCCTCCTATCCCGAGTGTGAAGATGCTAGTCCCATCTGGTCTCTTAATAAACTGGTCCTGTTAGCTCCCAGAGGAGTTTCTGTTCCCTTTGTCTGCTGCATCTCTTGAACCCAGACCTTACAACTACTATTAGAATCCTGAACCTAGGGTTATGAGACCAGGTGACTAGTACTAGGTGTGAGGCATCAGAGCTCCAAAGAGGGGGAAGCTCTAGGAATCAGCCATGCTGAGAGGGGCAGTGCTGTTATGGTCCCAAGATGTAGCCCCATCAAATAGAAGCTAGAATATGTAGTTGTTCTGCCCATCTCTTCATGAAATCTTATAGAAACCTCGAAGTTCTGCTGTGGTGGCCTTTCTTGATACTCTTGTCCTTTACAAATTAGAATTGATGCCAGCATCAAGGCCTCCTTCGGAAATCTGTCCTCATCTCCAGCTGGGTCCCCGCTGGAACTCTTCTCTTCCATGGGATCATCTGTCCCACTTCAGGCTCCCAGAGCCTTGTGTCATAGCCTAGATAAATTGTGTTTGTGTCATCTTGTCCCAGGAGCCAGGAGACCCTTGAGGGTTTGCCTTGTCTTGTTCCCCTTACAGCCCCCACCACAGATCACCCTGGATCACAGAATAGATGTAAATAAGTAAAAGTTGGCAGAATAGTGGGTGAAAAGAAAGCATGTTACTTGGGTATCTCCAGACTCAAGGGGGTCACAATACCTGCTGTCTTGGTGTTCTTCTGGAGAAAATCACAGTAGACCCTGAAGAGTGGGGACTCTGCAAACCACTCATGTTCTCATGACTGGCACCACAGGTGAGTGTTACACTGACTAGCATGGAAGAATTTGTCTACACAGGCTATTGGGAGCCCTTCAGTGCCTGAGCTTTGTATGATATGTATGTGTGGATTGTCCTAAGGGAAGAAGGTCAAAGGCATGGGTTAGACTTTGGAATTACTCCAATCTGGGTCTAGGTTAAGAGCTTTAGAACCATAGTCTTTGCTAAGACTGTTCCATGAAGCCAGCGTTTATCTCCTGTCTTGAGAACGTGCCTCGCCATATACCCAGGGTTCTATCTTTGTTTTCCTCTTCCCAGAGTTCGGGATATTGAACCTCTTACACTGTTAGTCTCCCAGTCTCCAGGCCTAATCCTGACTGTGAAGTGGGAACAATTTGAGATATTCTGGATTGTAACCCTATGATGAATCTGATTGTGTTTCCTAAATACCAGAAGTGAGCTCCTGTAGAGCAGCTTGGGACAAAGGCCCTGGGGAACATAACTGGTGCTCTAGTACTCTAGAAGAGGGGTCTTCCTAGCCCCTGTCCTCTCTCCTAACCTCCCTGCCAGGCTGCCCTGGCCTGGAGTGGCTTTGAAGCTAGCAAATAGCAGAGACAGCACCAGCAGCTTGCATTATTACTGCTGTTTGTAGCAGCGGTACTAGGAGCAACACTGTTGACCATCATTTTCTCAAGAAGGATGTTAGCCACGGGGCTAGCTAATGCCGAAGTGGCTCATGAATGAGGTAGGTAGGTTCGTTTATGGGCTTGTGTGTGAGGTAGTGTACTAGCATCATCTAAGAAGAACAGAACTGATAGAATGGATAGATATTAAAAGGGATTTATTAGATTGGCTTACCTGATGCAGATGGGTAGTCCAACAGTGGCTTTCTTCACATTGGAGAGGCTGAGAATCTGGCAGCTGCTTTGTCCATTAGGCTTGGTGCTTTAGCAGTTCCAATCTGGTTCTGAAGGCCTGGGGGATGTCTAGAGAGTCACTGGTCTTTAGTGTAGGTTGGAAGACAGAAGAAGGTCAGTTCTGCTGTCTGCGAAGGCTGGCGGCATTAGGAGCGTTAGCAACAGGGTAGGTGAAC
Source organism: Eospalax fontanierii (assembly GCA_035773235.1). Taxonomy (NCBI): domain Eukaryota; kingdom Metazoa; phylum Chordata; class Mammalia; order Rodentia; family Spalacidae; genus Eospalax; species Eospalax fontanierii. Next base: position 49,961,550 of record CM069542.1, on the reverse strand, counting down.
TCACCAGAGACACAAAGGCAATGAAGCGAAAAGCAAAGCTTTTCTCCCAGACGTCCTCCCATCTTGACTGCTACTGGAAGGTGCTATTCACATAGGGTGGGTCTTCCTACCTCAAGTCATGGGATCCAAAAAGTCCCTCACAGGGATGCCAAACAGCTTAATCGCTTAGTTGATTCCTAGTCAAGTTGACAACCAATTAGGTAGCTCAGGTAGGTACTTTCAAAGGTGGGAACTAGGGGACAAAGAAATTAAGGCACTAATCCAAGGTCACATACTGGTAAGTTGAGAGTCAGAGTCCACTCAAGCTTGTCATCCTCCCATGCCCCCATGCAGCCTCTCAGTGTGTTGCTGAGTGCCTAACTGTCCATTTGGTCCAGTCATACCGAGGTCTCAGGCCTGTGTGTCTAGGCCCTCCCCCTGGGTTCCACAGCACCCCATCTTCTTCAACAAAGCACTCATCACACAGACTTGCCACGGCCTTTTTCTAGAGAGTGGGCTCTGTGAGTGCGAGAGCTGGGCCACGGGCTTTCCACCACAACCTCAGAGCCTGGCCCAGAGCAAATGTGCAGAACTGATGGGATTACTGGAGCGTCCACTGCTTAGATCTCATCCAGTTTGGTCTTGAGATACAAATTTGGGCTTGACCCAATTGACAGTGTGACAAGCCCTCCCTGTTGCCTGTCCCCTTCTCTCTTGTCTTGAGCCTGGAATTGAAGAGAGATTGTGATGATGTGGTAGAGTTTATCTCAAAGAGCCTGCCTTGTGTTAGGCTTCGATGGGAAATGATACCTCTTTTCTTGTCTTAACCTCTCCTTCCCTTTCCCTGAGGACTTACAACCCCAAAATTGATCAGGAAGGACAGGACGAGTTTCACTGGAACAAACATTGCCAGAAAAAGGATTAAGATCAACTCTTTTACCAAAAATCCCCGTTGGGTATGTTCTGACAGGGACAGGAGAGGTTGGCTGGCTTTGCATTGCCTAGGGCCTACCGGGGCTCTCTGCTTAGGCCTGGTCTCCATGGTCTTGTTGCTTCTCCTAGTCTCCAGTCCCGAGAGGCCTTGTGGTCTTCTCTTTCCCACCCAGTATGGGGACTGGGTGCTCAGGGTCTCTACCTGAACAAATTACAGGTTTTAAGCAGAAGAAGGAGCTTTAAAGTTCCTGTTCTAATCATCAGCCTTTGGAGTAACAGGAGCAACCACTGGAGATCTTGTCCTACCAATTTCTGTATATAAACAAGATGAAAATTTTGAAGCCAAATTCAAACTGGGCTGCAGGGTCCAGTGAGATGGTTTTGTTGCCAACCCTGACAACTTGAGTTGATCCCCAGAACCTACATAGTGGAAGGAGAGAACTGACTCCTGCAAACTGTTCTTTCACCTTCACATGTGTGCTATGGAATACATGTCCAACACACACAAACATACACAGCACATGCATACCTCCTCCCATACAAAAATATAATAATAAAAATGAACTGGGCTGCATTGAGGAGTCAGGAGCTATATGCATAAATGGCTGATATGCATAAATGGCTGATGCTGGGAACAGGAAGATACTCCTGCAGCAAGTGTGCCTGAAAGGAGTTCTAAGCGAAGCTGAACCGATTGCCATGGTGTTGAAGCTGTGCTGTGCATCTGGATGAGCCATGAGTGATTTGAATCTTCAAACTAGAGTAAGCCCCCAGCATAGAACCAGACTGGGTGTTCCCACAGGTTCTTCCTGTGGCCCCACTCCTGTCCTCCAGAAATCTCTCCTGCTGTTGGTTTGCATGAACTAATACAGGAAGTCCCTGGGATTTTGTTGATGACTTTCTTTCCCGAATCTCTCCTAAGCTAAACTTGCACTCTTGCTGGAGAAGAAGGTGTGCAGAGGTTCCCACCCACCCACAAGCCGTGTTCTGCTATGAGGTAGAAACTCACATGGGCCATGGGGTGGCATCAGAAAGTGGGGCAGCAGATGATGTAGAGCGGCTAGAGAAGGGGGCATGCAAGGGCTTCGGTGATGGAAAGCCCCACGCGCAGGAGTCTGTGGGATGTGGTTCTGTGATTGGTAGAGGAAAGAGCTCCTATGTGGTCTGCTGCTAACACCACCTTCAGGCTCCGCTCTGAGTGTGACCTTGTTGCTGCAGCTGTGGACACATCAGTGCTATACTGTGGCCTGCCTGATGGAGGTGTTGGCTGAGTTGAGACAGCACTGACTGGAGACAGGGTGTCCTCCTGTCCCTCCTTCCCTCCATTCCTTCCTCTGTGCCAGATTCCATTTACAACAGTACACTAAAGACATATAGCCCTGCCCTCACGAAACTTAGTTATCTCTGTCTTTAACTCTGGTGTTCGTTTCTTATTAGTAAAATGATTCGGAAGCTTTCAAACTTGGTGGTGCTTCAATTGTAAGCTGAGCTGGTTGGAGTTGTGAAGAAAAAGCTGAACACACACACACACACACACACACATACACACACACACACACTATCCTCACCACTCACAGGGAACAGGAAACAGGTATTCTTAGTCACCTGTGGGCTTCCCACATGTCCCTAAGCTCCAGGTACCTTCTGTCAGGAGGGTCTGTTTTCTGGGATGCCTTAGCCACGCACACATATCCCTGTACCCTGGTGTTCTGCACTCTGTCATATGCTGTCCATGGGCATAGCAGAAAGGCTGTATCACCTGAGTGTAGGTGAACTGCTTCCAGAGTGGTTTCCTTTTGCTGAGACTAAACACTGAAACAATTATTGTTTAATTTGCAGTGAAAGGAGCACTGAAGGAGACACGGTGTGACCTTTCCTGTGTATGTATCTATAGATAGAGATATAGAGACATTGGAATTTATTTCCCCAGGGAGACAAGTGCCACTGTGCTGCCAGCTGGGCTTGTGTTTGGAGCTGTGTTTGTGTACAGTGTTATGTGTAATTTATTTCCCCGGGGAAGATCAGCTAAGATGGCGCATCTGATTTCTAGTAAAGGGTTCTTTCCTTTTTTAAAATAAGCTGATCTACCCTCCACAGTGGAAGGAAAATTGTCTTCTGTAGTCAGCTGCTTATTTGACTGATTGCTTTGGGCCCTCACATGACTCTACAGAGGACTGAGACTGGTCTCCACACTCCCCTATCTCTCCAGGATTTGATGGTCTCCCATCTTCTTTCTGTTGAAGTCCTGATAAGGGGTCAATGGGTTGGGGTGGCTGATGACCCAGGCCAAGAATAGAGACTGGGCTGGCTTTGTCTTTTATCTGTCATCCTCTAGGAGGTTTACAAACTGGTTTTGGCCTATTGTTCTGGGGAAGGGATGTCCCTGAGTGGCCTCTAGCCACTCTCCAGCCCAATTCCCAATCCCACCTTTCCAAGTAAGAGCGATTCAGTTATTCAGTTATTCAGGCAGCTCTTTGGACCCAACAGCTCTGCGTTCCTGGCCTTGCCTGTACCCGATGACTGGAACAGTAGAAATATTTAGAAGGCATTAGTTTCTCAGCCAATGCAATGCTTATTTTAATTTTGTAAATGCAGCAGGCACAAGTGCCATCATCCTTGCTATATTATTGTTTAATTTGTTGCTATAACAACCTTAAATTTCATTTATGGTCACAACTGCTGCTTTTCCCTTTGGTTATACATGTGTGTCTGCTTTGTCTGTGAGTGAGGGTACAGTTTCTGTCTTCTCTCTGATCTCTTCCATTCCAATACTTCCTACTTCCTCCATTGCTTTCTCTCCATTTCTCCTGTGTTCAGATTTTCTTATTGGGATATGAGCTGCCAGTTCTTAAAGGTCCCCTCAGATGCTTTAGGCACAGGTGAGCTGGTGACAGTCTAAGCTGTGTGACTTTCAGGGATGCTAAAAAAACACTGACAGCCTCAAATACCCACCCAGCTTATGAGTCACGATGCGTGAAATTCACAAGAACTCATAATCTTTAGAACATTGTTTTAAAATAACATATATAACCATGTATAATACCATATTTTGATATTTGTATATATTGTAAAATAAAGGGCTGGAGAGATGGCTCAAGGGTTAAGAGTACTTGTTGGTCTTCCGGAGGACCTGAGTTCAAATCCCAGAAATGATACCAAGTGACTCACAACTGCCTCTAACTCTAACTTCTGTGGGATCTGAGGGCTCTGGTCTCTGTAGCCACTTGCACCCCCTGCATAATGAAATGATTAAATCAAGTCAATGTATTTATCATCTCAGTTACTTGACATTTAAAGTCTGTTGTCTGAGCAATTTTCAAGTTCACAGCATATTATTCACTGTCCTACTGTGAACTAGATCTCCAGCCAATAATCCTTACACTGTTCGACCAACTTCCCAATCCTCTTATTGCCCTTAATAATTACTATTCCACTCTCTGGATTTGGGAGTTTGTCTTTTTAAAATATTTTACGTTTTATTTTATGTGTATGAGTTTATTGCCTACTTGTATGTAAGTACACCTTGGTCATGCAGTGCCCACAGAGGTCAGAAGAGGGCACAAGATCGCCTAGCACTGGAGTTGTAGATGGTTGTTAGCCACCATGTGGGTGCTGGAACTGAACCTGGCTCCTCTGCAGAAGCAGCCAGTGCTCTTAATCTCTAGCCCCTGGGAGTTTGACTTTTTATAGTTCACATAAGAGATCATGTGTATTTACCTTTCTGTAAGTGACTTATTTCATTTAACATAATGTTCTTTGGTCTAATCCATGTTGTTACAAATGGCTAATTTCATTTTCAAGGCTGAATACTAGTTCACTTTACATATATACCACATTGTTTAAGCTCTATTTCCTGCTGACTGTGAATAATGTAATGAACAGGACCACTGATTTTATTTCTTTTAGTTATGTCCATTAGTCAGATTATTGATTATATGTTAATTATATTTCATATTTAAAAAAAATTCTATATTGTTTTCCATACTAGTACCAATTTATATTTTCACTGAGGCAAGATGATTGAGAGTTTGAAACCAGCCTAGGATACACAGTGATGCCCTGTCTTAAAAACCAAAACAAGGGGCTGAGGTGATCATTCAGTGAAGTGCTTACCTTGCAAACATGAAGATATTAGTCCAATCCCCAGAACTTGCGTAAATAAAAAAGCTAGGTTTATAATCCCAGGGTTGGAGAGGCTGAAACCTGCAGATCTTTGGCCAGCCAGCCTAGCCTACTTGATGAGATTCAAGCCAGGGAGAGACCCTTAAAACACAAGGTGGGTAGCACGTGAAGAATGATAGCCGAGGTTATCCTCTGATCTCCACATACATGTGCACACATGTACACCCCCATACACCTGTATACATATGAACACACACACCCAAACAAAAAATCCACAAAATCATTTAACAAAAACCCAAGCAACAGCCAAACTAAAAGAATCCAAAATTGATTTATTGAATTCTTGCGGTGGAGTATACAATTGTATGCCAATATCTTATCAGATACATGGTTAGCAAACTTCCAGTGTATAAGTTGTTTCTTTACTCAGACTGCTCTGCAGAAGCTTTTTAGTTTGATGTAATCCCATTTGTCTATATGTGGTCTCGTTGCCTGTGCTTTCGAGATCACACAAACTATCTTTGCCGAGGCCAGCATCAGGAAGCTTCCCTATGTTTTCTTCTAATAGTTTTTCATTTACTGATCCTGCATTTAAGTCTTTAGCCATTTTATTCATGACATGAGATAATTTAATTCTATTGCCTGTGGAGAGTTAATTCCGCAACAACATTTACTGAAAGTTTTTTCCCCACTGAGAGTTTTTGGCATCTTTGTCAAACATTGGCATAGGTTTATGGTTTATTTCTAAACTGTACTCTGTTCCATTGGTCAGTATGTCTGTTTATGGCAGTACGGTGCTGTGTTCTGTTGGTAGTATCTTTTGAAATCAGGTAGAGTGATGCTCTAGCTCTAGCTCTTTCTGTTCAAGATGCTTTGAACACATGTGAGCCCTTGTCATTCCATAAAGAATTTAGGGTTCCCCTTTCTTTCTATTTCTATGAGAATTTTCATAAAGATTGCATTGAATTTGTAATCTGCTCTGGGTAGAATGAATATGTTAATACTATTAGTTCTTTCAATCTATGAACATGGGATGCTGTCCCATAGTTTGAGTCTTCTACAATTGCTTTCACCTTATTATAGTTCCGAGAGTCTAGACTTTCTTTTTTTTTGTATTTTTTGAGAGAAGTTCTCCTTATAGCCACAGCTGGACTAGAACTTGCCATGTACACCAGCCTACCCTAGATCTCACAGAGGTCTGCCTGTGTCTGCCTTCTAAGTGCTGGCCACCAGATACAGCTTTAGATTTTTTTAAAAAGAGAGTCTTTCTTTATAGCTCAGGATGGTTTGGAACTTACTATGTAGCCCAAGATGGCCTCAAACTTGTAATCTTCCTGCCTTGACTTTCTGATGTCACCATACCACATGAATATAGAGGTCTTTTACCTTTTTGATTGAATTTATTTTTAAGTATTTTTGCAACTATTCTACTGGGATGCTTACTTGAATCTTTTTTTAAAAATTTTTGATAGTTCATTGTTGATGTAAAGAAACACCATGGATTTTTGTAGGTTGATTTTTATATCCTATAATTTACTTAGTTTTATTTTTTGGGGGACTTATTTTATTTTAGTCTTTTTGAGACAGGGTTTCTCTATGGTGCCAGCTGTCCTGGAACTTTCTATGCATACCAAGCTAGCTTTTATCTCACAGAGATCTGCCTGCCTCTGCCTCCCGAGTGCTGGGACTAAAGGAAGGTATGTGCCATCATACCAGCTACTGTTTTTTTTTTAAAAATATTTTAGTATGTATGTGTGTGTGTTTGTGTATGTGTTTGTATATGAGTGTGTGTGTATGTGTGTATGTGTATGTGTTATGTGTGTGTGTATATGTGTGGATGCATATGTGTGTGTGTATCAGTGTGCCCACTTGGTGTGGGTATCCTAGAAGGTCAGATGAGTGCATTAGATCCCCTGGAACTGGAGTTACAGGTGGTTGTTAATCATCTAATATGGGAACTGAACTCTGGTCCTCTATAAGAGCAACAAGTGCTCTTAACTGTTAAGCCATCTCTCCATTCCTTGGTTTATTATTCTTAATAGGTTTTCTTGGTATGGAGTCCTTGGGATTTTCTGTATTTAAGGTCATGCAATGAATAAACAAGCTTGTTTCTTCCCTAGTTGGATATGGAATTCCATTAATTAGTTAATTAATTAGCTATGTGTTTATTATTTTTCTTGCTTAAGCTTTAGCTAGGACTTTTAGGATATGTTGAATAAAGTAGTGAGAGTGATATCTTTTCCCAAAGGATAGGCAAGTGCTTTTGGAAGTGATAAACTGTCCAAAAGCTCTTGCATAGGAAATAATAACTGGCTTAATGGTATTTCTGGTTTTGAGGGGGGACAGGTGAGTACCTGGGTCCTGGAGAGAGTCAAAGGTATAGGTAAAGAGCACAGACAAAGGACTGTTTCTGAAGCTGCATTCTCCTTTAGGCATGATTTTGATGGGAAGAATCTCTCCTTTTAGCTTGCTCCATGAATGGCAGCAGGAAAGTCCCAGAGCTGAACTCTGAGCAGCCTGGGCTCTGCGTGTAATATGCTGGCTCCCCACAAGCTTCTTCTTTCCAGGCAGGGATGGCCTGCATGCCGGGGAGCTTCCTTGGGGGCTGCTGAGGGATGGTGAGATGAGACAGGGTCACATTCTTCTGCAGGGGGATTTGCAAAGTAATCTAAAAGGAGGGAGAATCTAAAAATTGCCTCCACCTGGGTCGGCTGAGGTGATTTTGGAGTGTGCCTGGAGCTTAGATTAGACATGTGGAATCTAGAAGATGAGGTCAAAAGGAAACTTGGAGAAAGCTTTAGGTTATGTTTTCCCTAAATTTAATCCTGAGCCAAGAATTTCTGGGCAGTTTGTTTGCTTAGAAAATGATCCTAGGTGATACTTAGGGCATGAAACCCAAGTCATAAAAACTGTACTATTAAGCAGATGACATCCATAGGAAACTAGGAAACTGAGACTGTAGTCCTGATAGAATTCTGTAAAGACAGGACAGAACACATTAGAGAATCACTCCATCTGAATGAGGAGGTAAATATTCCTATCACCTTTCTACCCTTTGTTGCTGGCTGCTTGTGGGTGCATTGATTCCCCAGCACTTCTAAAGAGCTTAAAGTGGAGAGCTGTAGGTATGATGGGGTGCAAGTACTGGGAGAATAAATCATTAGGGTATGTGGGTGGTGAATCAACAGCACCTGCAATAGGTCACCTCTTGTATGACTCAAATACTCTCATGTCATAGTGATGTCTTTAAAATGGTGGCTGATCTTTAGTTCCTTAAAAAAAGACAACTGAAAGCTTAGTAAGGCAAACCGAAGTGTGTGGTATGAGATTGCATTTATATTCTTCAGGTTATTCTACCAACAACTCTAAATTGTCCTCATGGCCAGCCATCCCTTCTTCTCTACATTGTCTAGTGGGATAGACTAGGCATTGTCCTTCATAATCTGAGCCCCTGGTTACTACGACTTTATCAGGCCATTGACTGAGGCACTTGCTTATTCATGACTGTCACTGAGCCCAAAGTACCAAACAGTGCCCCTAGGAAATTGTACAAGTTCCAGACATACTCTTTTGTCCTTTTGATGTACAGAATTCTTCTGTTTATGACAGGATTATTTTCCTTCTCTGTTTAATGTTTTCATTTTCTGTCTTCTAGAATACTGACATATGGAGCCTCAAAGGGTCTAAGAACATCCCTTACACTGAGGATGGAGGATCCCTTCCTTTGTGTTCCTGAATCTGCTGTCACCTCTCTCTGTAAGGTGTATCTTTTAGGCTACAGTTTTACTATGCAGGATCCCATAATAGTAAATTACATATTCTGTGAGCCTTGAATGGGTGCTTGCTTTCCTCAAGTGATAGTAGCATGTTAATGTCTCAGCACTGGTCCAGAGGGGCCAGATAACTTCCTAGAATTAACTAGATCACCTACAGTAAGAAAAAGTCCCATTGACAAATAGTCTCTTTGCCTGTCACCCTGGCTTCGTTCATTCAAGGGCAGAAGATGGTGACTTCAAAGTCCTGTCCATTGGCTTGTCCATTGGTTCTTTTATGGGATGCTTTCTGTGGGCATTGAGAAAGATCCATACAAGGGTCCTCATCTTCCCTTCTTTCACTTTTCAAGCTTTTGATCATAACCAGATCATGGTCTGGGAAATTATAAATTATCGTGGTCTGGGAGTATGTGAATGAAACCTCAGGCTCCTTCTCTTACCAGGTCAGATTGGTGAGCAGTTGAAGGGCTTCTGCTCTCTTTAAATTTTCCTGATGACTTTCGGGGATGCCCTTGTCTCAGACTGTGGGGAAACAACTGTCCACTTTGGGTACAAACTAGTATATGGAGTCAACAGGGAATTCTGTCTCCCTCAGTAGGTAACTGGGACTCAGTACAGGTTTGGTTGAGCAGAAAGACATATTGGTGCAGCAGAAAGGTGACTTGAGATCTAGGTGGCCGACTTGTGTCCCCTGAACTTGTTTGTGCTGATCCAAAATGTGCCATTGCCAGTAGATGATAGAATGCTTCAGCGTCCATGCAACTTACAACTTGGGGGCGTCTTAAATGATAGCTCTACTCTCATTGTTTCTCCAGACCTTGTGCTCACTTTGCCCTGGGACCCATGACATGCCTGCAGTTGCTTCCTTAATGCTATTAGTGTGACTATGGCTCTGCAACCATTTGAGACCGGCTATTATGATACTTCCAGCCCTGATTTTTGTTAAGAATTGTCTCAGCTATTTTTGTTGTTGATTTTTGGTATGTGGGCTTCCCTATGAATCTTACTATTTTTTTCTAGTTCTGTCATTGGGGTTTTGATGAGGATAGTGTTGAATCTGTAGATCACTTTCAGTAATATTGTTATTTTCATATTATTGATCCTGTTGGTCCATGTGCACGGGTGTTCTTATCTAGTGTGTTCTTCAGTTTCTTTCTTTAGTGTGTAAAAGTTCTTTCCCCTCCCTGCTTTTCTCCTAGATCTCTCTCTCTCTCTCTCTCTCTCTCTCTCTCTTTCTCTCTCAGTTGTGCATGTAATTTCCCTCCTTATTTCTTCCTCACTGAATTCATTATTGAGATATACAAAGGCTACTGATTTTATACGTTGATTTTATATCCTGTGACTTTGTAGAAAGTATTTAAAAGCATTTATCAAGTCTAGAGATTTTTGGTGGCGCCCATATGGCCATTTAAACATAGGATCATGTGTGAAAATAGGGATAATTTGATTGTTTCCTTTTCTATTTAATGAGTTTCTTCTTTTTTCTTATTTCTTTAGCTAAGACTTTGAGTTTTACATTAGATAAGAATAGAGTGAATGGACACCCTTGTCTCATTCTAGATTTAAGACAAAATGTTCTCAAGCTTTCCCCTAATTTAGTATAATGTTGGCAAATAGGTTTATTGTATATACTTTTTAATGAGTTTTGTTTCTTCTATTTTTTTTTTAGGGCTTTTATCGTGAACAGATGTTGAACTTTGTTAAAGGCCTTTCCTCATTGATTGAGATAATCATGTAGTTTTTGCCTTTAAGTCTATTTATGTGCTGAATTATACTCGTTGATTTAAATATTTATTATTTTATTTTTACTTATGCATATGAGTGTATTGCTTGCACATATGTAAGCACATCCACGTCATGCAATACCAGTAGAAGCCAGAAGAGGGCATGAGATCCCCTGGGACTGGAGTTGTAGATGGTTGTTAGCTGTTATGTGGGTGCTGGAATTTGAACCTAGGTCCTCAGCAAGAGCATCCAGTGATCTTAACCACCAAGCCATCTCTTCAACCCCTGAATATCTTGAACCAACCTTTCATTCCTACAATAGTGTATGATATTCTTAATGTGTGTTTAAATTTAGTTTGCAAGAATTTTATTGAAGATTTTGCAACTAGGTTCATCAGAAAAATTGTTCTACAGTATTGTGTGTGTGTGTTCTTATCTGTTTTTTTTTTGTATTAGGGTAATGCTAGCTTTGTAGAATGAGTTTTACATCTGATTTTTCTCATGAATTAAATGGGGACATGATTGGGATCACTGCCTTGAGAACTTAAATGCTTTGGAACTTGTACTAGTCTATTATTCCATCTAAGAAGCAGTATAATTTTACTCTTCTGGCCGTGTGTGTGTGTGTGTGTGTGTGTGTGTGTGTGTGATCTAGCCTGAAGCTAGCTAGTCCAGGATCAAGGCACTAGCATCTGATGGAGATAATCTTGCTGTGTTTCCACGTGATGGAAGACAGAAGAGCAAAGAGAACAAACCCTGTGTTCCTACATGGAAGATACAAGATTGAGAGAACCCATCCCTAAAAGCCCTTTTTATAGCACTATTCTCTGTAAGAACCCTGTGACCTAAATACCCTCCGAAAGGCCACAGTACCCAACGCTTTTGGATTAGGGTTTAGGTTTCAACAAGAAATTTGGAAAGGACAAAAATATTCAAACTATAACCCAGGGTATGTGCATGTATATGTATGTGTTTGGATATGTTAGTATGAATATATATATAGGCATGCAAATATGAATGTGATGTATGTGTATATGTATGCATGTTTGAGTGTCAGTATGTGTCCTTTTGTGCACGGGTTTGAGTGTATATATGGGTGGTTCTGTGGGTGCATTTGAGTGGGTGTGAACATTTCAGTTTATGTGAGTTTCTAAGGGTGTAGGGTGACAGGGGCTGCTATTAGCTATTATATTCTGGTGACTCTACTGTACAGATCAGGAAAGAGTCCTACAGACTGCTAGGTGTACCCAACTAAATATGTTCTTGGACCTGGAAAATGACAGAATGAGGCTGCCAGCCCACCAAGGCAGACATTTGTGAGGGGCCTATGTTTCACACAGCCTTTCTATGTTCTACATTCTAATAGAATTATATTTTCATAACAATTTCAAAATACTCAGGCTCTATATTCAACTTAGAGAGCCTTTACAATGTTTGAACATTCTGTTTTCCCTAATATACAGTTTTCTTGTAAATGCCCAAGGGTCCTTTTAGGGAGGGAGCAGAAATATTATTACTGTACATGTTTCCTGAAACATTTCTAGGATTCTTTATAAAGGACCATGGTCTCTTCTGTTATTGATGGTGTCTGGATCCAAGAACCATCTCAGATCTGGAAACTGGATGAAGGAATTATAGCTTTCTGTTGTAGCAGATTGTATCATTCTCTTGATTACCCCCTGTTGATCATTTTCTGTTATATAAACCAAACAAGACCTTTGTCGGCAAAGCACTTGTTTCACCTCTGGGAACACATTGACTATTAGTCATTCTGGCAGCTCCCTGGAGGTCCTCATGGCTCCTAGTTATCGGTCGAGTCTTACTGCTATCATGAATTGCATTCACTTTGCTTCTGACTTGGTCCTGGCTATCCCAGAATCGTAGCCCCATTGACCCTGGACAGTGTTGGAAATATCTCCCTCTTTTTTCTGGCCTTAGAGAATAGTCACCATTAAACCACTGGTTATGATGATATATAACTTTATTGCTTTAGTGAAGAGAGGCAGGCAGTAAGGAAGGAAGGAAGGTCCTCCAGGACCTTCTGGGGGAGCATAGTCAGTGTATTCTTAGTCAAACAGGAGTTCAGCTCAACAAGAGTACTTCTCTGAGCCTCCTGAACCCTTCGTCAGTACATTGCTAAGACATTTCTGGCATTTCCACCTCATATGCTGGAGATCATTATTGTTTTGAAGCTTCAAGGAACCATGACAACAGCTTTAGAATTGGCTCTGAGAGTCTTTGCCAAGGCATTAAATACAAAGCTATGTGGAAGTACTCTTGTCTCAATAAACTGCCTACAATACAACTTTGTATTCTAAACCCAGTTCAGTGCTTAAGGGCACTTTATTCTTAGGCATATTCTCCAAATTTCTTCTGGCTATGTAAAGAGAGGTACAGGTAGGCTTTGGAGAAGATAAGCATCCTCTTATGAGCCATTAGCTTCTGGGGACATTGTTGTCTCCTCTGCATGGGGTGAGAGGTGTTTCAAGAAATTCATGGAATTTAGGCTTCTTAAACTTACATGCCCCATTATGCGTGTCCTGATCCTACTTATTCTTTACCAGATGCTGCTGTTAGCTCCGAAGGCTATGACCCCAGCTTCCTTTATACTTTTACCATTTTTGCTAAAAAAAAATTTTTATTTTTAAATGTTATATATATAAGTGTGTTGCTTGCATGTATGTAAGCACACCCATTTTGTGTAATGCCTGTGGAGGCCAGAGGAGGGGACTGGATCTCTTGGAACTGGAGTTACAGATAGATGGTTGTTAATTGCCATGTAGGTGCTGGGAATCAAACCTAGGTCCTCTGAACAGCTAGTGCTCTTAACCACTGAGCTGTTCTTATAATCAGATACAGAGTCTGCTTTTCAGTGCAGTCTTCATTCTCATTAGCATGGTCCTGGAGTATGTCTGGCTTTAAAGCTGAGAGTTCTCTCAACCAACTCTATCATTATCACAATTAATATTAATATCAGACAGTTTCAAGCCAAGGCCAATGTACTGCAGTCTATCTGTTAAAGATTTGCTAAAATTAACTTTTATGGACTAACAAATTGCTAAGACAATTAAATAAAAATATATCCATGATAAAAGTCTAATTTAAAAATTATTAGATCTAACATATGTGAAATTATTCTGTTAAAGTTTCCTGATGCCTACTTTCAGTTTTTTGTCACTGAACTGGTACTGGCCCATGGATAATTCTTTGAACAACACTGTGGTAGACCTACTGTAGAAGTTACTGTCTCAAATAATTTAATCAGCACTTTTGATATTAGAATATGCTGGGTTGTCTCACCACACTTATCTTCGGCAATAGGGTCTTTTTTGAAAACCAACTGTTTCTCATGTACTCTTGTTTTTAGAACCTCACCCTGGAAATCTGCTTCTTATACATATCCTGGCATCTAATGTCTTAGATTAGATTCTCAAGAATCATTTATTGAGACAAAAATATGAATTGTTACAGTTTGTTTGAGGGAACATAAAAGAAAATGCTAGTTTAAAGAGTCTAAAGGTGAAACAAAGAAGGAAAAGAAGCTGAAACGAGTGTGTAATTGTGCAAGTTCCTGCTGTGAAAACCTAGGATCAAGTCTACCAGGAAGCTTAGAAACAGATGATGCCATTCCTCAGAATTATCTTACCTAAGGATTGTTACCTGATGGCTGATGGTTTTTTTCCTGACTACACTAACTCAGCATTTCTCTGGGGTTTCAGACTGAAAGACAGCTCTTAAGCAGAGAGAGATATGAACCTAATGAAGCATACCACTAGAAGAAAGGAGATATGGGCAGGACATCGACAGCTCATGCTATTGAGAGGTGATGGGAAGTCCATTCAAAGAGGTGGAGATAGGCAGTCAATCCAAGGCACATATGAGAAAGGGTGGAGATGAGAAGTGGCCCATATCAGTCACTGAGATGCCAAAAGCAGGAAGAGACTATGCTAAAAATAATAAAAGTAATAAAAATAAAATTAGGATATAATAAAAAATAGAATGTAGTCAAGGTCTGTCTATAAACAAAGAATTTTGAGTTGGAAGTGTGTGGAGGGCGACTTGTGATTCCCTACAGATTGGAACTCGGCGGGGCTAGGACACTCCTAAAGTTTGAGGCAGTGCGGAGATCCGTACTGTGTGAGTCAATCAAATGATACTTTTGATTGATTTTTGTTTTCTGTGTATGACTATATTGCCTCCATGTATGTAAGTGCACCTGTGTCATGCAATGCCTGCAGAGGCCAGGAGAGGGCATTGAATCCTCTGGAACTGGAGTTAGAAATGGTTGTTAACCTTCATGTGGGTGTTGGGATCTGAATCTGGGTCCTCTGCAACAGCAGCCAGTGCTCTTAGTCAATGAGCCATTCTCCAGCCCCAACCAATTGATATTTAAAAACTTCTGGAAACACCCAAGTCTTATGCAACTCTCTTCATGGTATGGGATGAGCCAAGGGGTTCATTGCTAGGCTCCTGCCCTTACTTGAAGCATAGTAGATTTAGCAGTCATCTGAATCAGCTTTTGTTTGAAGACATATGCTTCTGTTTCTAAGAGAGTGCTTTAAACTAATGGATTTAAACTCAAAGTTTATGTCCGCTTTTGAGAAATCCACTTGGCAAGATAGGGGGCCAGATTTGAGGGTGGCTGATAGCCTGTGCCCAAGTCCTTGGCACCTAGAAAACATTCCTGCACATCCTTGAGAGGAACAGTTTCATCTTGAAGTTTTGCTTTTTGTGTCTCTGCCCACACTGGTTGCCACGTAACAGTATTGACTCCAGAATACAGCTCTCTAGAAGCACATTAGGAATCCTTTGAGAAGGTGTTCATCCATTTCTGGGTGACAGAAGTTCTGGTGGGTCCTTATCTGCTTTTCCTGTCACCTCATTCCCCAGACAGGACGTCGGTAGGCCCCAAAGACACAGACTTCTTCCTGAGGGCCCGCGTCTGCTTAGCACTGGCACCTTGGACAGGGACGTGTGAGGCCATTTCCAAGAGGATTTCCCTCAGGGGAGCAATTTACTCTTTGCTCTGTGCATGTCAGCAGAGTTCTTAAATTTCGAGGACAGTTGAATGAAATTGGATGTAACCAATTTGCATCTTCAGATCAGTTTTGTACACATGGGTGCGTGCACCGACGTCTCTGGGGACGAAAAGGAATGACAGTTTGCTCTGCCGTGTCTTTGGGCATGGGCTTATATAACCTTGCGCGCCTCAGTTTCTTTTTATGGAAATAGAGGGTGGACTGGGCGATCTCTGAGGTCTCTTTTGCTGTCAGTGTTCTATGGTTTTTATATCTGTGAGGGGAAAAGGACAGTAAAAAAACCAATGGTGCATATTCTACTGTGAAGCTAGGCTGTAGCTAAAATGGGGACAGTGAAACTGCTTTGCCCGAGTCCTGGCCTCAGATTCAGGCTCTGTGCTTTGATGGCAAGATGGTGAACAAGCTTACCATGAGCAGGATGAGGAAGCAGTGGTCTTATATAAGCTCCAAGAAGCTGGGAGTGGTCATGCATAAGGCTACATATCTCTGAACCTCAGTGATCTCTGCAATGAGGCCTGGAAAGAATCCTTCCTTGGGGACTGGAGAGATGGCTCAGTTGTTCAGAGCACTGGATGCTCTTGCAGGGGACCCAGGTTCGATTCCCAGTACTTACATGGCAGTTACCAATCATCCGTAACTCCAGTTCCAGGGGATCCAGTGCCCTCTTCTGACCTCCGCAGGTATTGCAGAACATGGGTGCACTTACACGCAGTAGGCAATACACCCATATATGTAAAATAAAAATAATAAATACATTTTATTTGAAAAAAGAATCCCTCCTTGGGTGGATAAGAGATAGAACCCAGAATCCTTGGAATGCCATAGGTATACATCAGTTTCTGTTTGCTGGTCCTTTTCTTTCTGCATGGACTGATAGATTTGGTCACCATCCTTCCGTAGACCAAGTCTTCTCACCTCTTCATCTACTGCGGCTCCCACAGCTCAAGGACTTTTCCCCCCTTGTAGTTTGTCCTCTCCTTTTCTTCCTCCTGCACCATTAATTTTTACCTCTACTCTCGATTGGAATGTTCCCATCAGAATGCAGATAGACTCTAATGCCTTCAGTCTTGAAGAGAAGACACTCTCCACCCGGCACCTCTTTAGCTACTCTTCGTTTTCCCTGCTTGCTTTGACACTGAAACTCCCCAACGTTTCTTGTTTCTACTTCTCCAATTCTAATTCTCCCATGAGTCCATTCATCCAAGGTTTCCTTTCTGTCACCTCTCTGAAATGGCTCCCCTAGCAGTGGCCTCTTGCTAAGTTCAGCAGTCCATTCAGTGTTCTCAGGTTGCCCTGTGAGGTGTGCTTGTCACAGCTGGTCACTGTATTCCTACCAAGTTTTCCCTTGGCTCATTGTTCTTGAACAGTGGTCTTTGCTGGGTTTTCCTAATTTTCCTGACCTCTCAATGGTGGTGCTTCCCCGTGGAGTCAGTCCTCCGGTCACTTCACTGGGCTCTTTCCCAAATCTGTGCCTCCGGCTCCAATTCTGATGCCTTGCCTCTGATTTCAGACTGATATTCCTAGCTTGCTGTGTTGATGTCTAGGCACCTTGAACTTTGTGTAATCTAAAGCAAACACATCTTGCAATCTGGAAGCTTAGATTTCTCAAGGTTATTTTACTTAAATTTTAATTACATTTATTTATTGTGAATATGTATAGGCATGTGTATGCCATTACATGCGTGTGGATGTCAGAGGACAGCTTGTAGGAGTCAGTTCTCTCCTTCTGCCATATGAGTCCTAGGGATTGAACTCAGGTCATCAGACTTGGCAGTAAGTGCTTTTACCCACTGAATCATCTCCCAAGCCCAAATTTCTCTAGTTAATGGTGGACAAATTAATTTTCTAGAGATTTAGACCAAAAATTCTTAGAATAATCTTTGTCATCTCTTTACTGGAAACCTGTCAACAAAACCAGGAAGCTTTTGAATAACGCTACCTCCAGCTCCTTCTGTCCACCTTCACTGTCTTGAAGCACGTCCCCATGATACTCTCCTAATTACTGTAACACTCCATGTGACGGCTACTCTTCATTGTCAACTTGACAAGATTTTAGAATTGCCTGACGACACACTTCTGGATGTGTCTATGACGTTGTTTCCAGGGAGGTTTGACAGATGGAGAAGACTAACTCTGAATGTGGGCAGCACCATCCCATGGACTGGGGTCTTGGAGTGAATAAAAGCAGAAAGCGCGTGGGTACCAGCATTCATCGCTCTCTGCTTCCTGATTGCGAATGCAACATGACCAGCTGCCACTTCAAACTTCTGCCACCATGGCTTCCCCTCCATAATGGTCTGCACCCACAAACTGTGAACCCAAACAAACCCTTCCTTAAGTTGTTTTTGTTAGATATTTTGTCACAACAAGAAAAGTCACTAATGTGCTTCACTGACAAGTTTCCACCATACAAGTTTCTGTACCGTACCTTGTTTCCATCCTTCCTTGGCTCAGGATGACTGTCCCTGTCTCTCTCAGAATAAGCTCTACTTGATCTGGCCTGTTTATATCCTTGCCTTCCTAACCCTTCACTTGCTCCATTCCACCCACACTGCACTCAGATATCCCACTGATGACCTTCATACCTGCTGCTCCTTCTGCCTGGAAAACCCAGCCTTTGCCATTCTCCATCCCCAATTCTTCTTTCTGTTTTTCTACTTTAACAGCTCTATGGAGGTATAATTGACACATAGTAAACTACCTCTATTTATAAGTTTTGACACACGTATACATCAGTGAAACCATCCCTAGAATCAAGATAAGGAACCCATCCATCATTCCCAAACATTTGCTTTTGCAGCTTGTCGATCCCTCACTCTGCTCCCCACCCTCACCACATACACAAGCAATTACTGATGTGCCTTCTGTCATGACAGATTAGTTTGTATTATTTAGAATCTGATAGAAGTGGGATCACCCCATATGTATTCTATTTTATCTGGCTTCTTTCACTATATATAATTATTTTATGATCTGTCCAATTGCAGTAGCTAACAGCGATCCGTTCTTTTTTACTGCTGAATACTATTCCATTGAATATGCACCCCTTCTGTCTATTGCTCTGTAGGGGCCGGGAACATGTCTATTTTTCGTTATTAAAGTAAAGATGCCAGGAGCATTCGTGCACAAGACATAGCAGGAACATATTTTTTCCTTTCTCTTGGTAAACATGTAGTAGAGAAATGACTGAGACATATGTTAGATATGTGTTTAGTTTTCAAGAAACTGTCAAATTGCTTTCCAAAGTGGATATACCTTTAACAGAGAGCCAACAGTGCATGCTAGGTCTGCTTTTCCCAAATCCTTGCCAACATATCCAGTGATTTTAAAAGGTGCATGGTAACATCTCACTGTGGATTTAATTCTGGATTTCCCTAATTACTAATTATATATAGCAAAGTTTCCACATGCTTGGTGCCAACCATATGTCTTATTTGGTAAAGTATCTGTTCAAAACTTTTGTCTGTTATTGTTAGTTTTTTTGTGCCACATAAGAAACTCTTACAAATGTCATAGCTTAAAATAACACACATCTGTTATCTTACTGATTCTATGGGTCAGAAAGCTGGGCGAGGCTTAGCTGAGCAGTTGGCTCAGGGTTATTTCTCATTAGTGACTTGACTATGGAAAAATCGACTTCTAAGTTTACCAGTCTGTTAGCAGGATTCATATTCCTACAGCCTCCTTGTAGACTGACCCAGGGCCTGGCTGCTTACTAGCTATACTAGTTATTTTGTAGAGCTTGACCCAGCAGAAACAAGCTGGGGGAGCAAAGATTTACAGTGGCTCAGGTTTTGGGGGTTCAGTCCCTGGCTCCATGCGGGGCAGAACTGTGCTGTGGCAGGAGTGTTTGGTGAGGAGTGTTGTTCGTTCTGAGGCAGAAGGCTAGGAACAGACTGATGACCAACATGCCCACAGGGCTCTACCTCTTGCTAGGCCCAATCTCTCACAGTTTCCATAGCTTCTCTAAACAGCACCACCAGCCAGGGACTAAGGGTCCCAAACATGAGCTAGTGAGGGAACATTTCATATATATTTCAATTTTCTTTTAAGATTTTTTTTTAAAGGCAGGGTCTTACTACATAGCATTGGCTGGCTTGCAACTCACTATGTAGACCAGGATGGTCTTGAACTCACAGAGCTCTTCCTGCCTCTGCCTCCTGAGTTGAATGTTCTTAATTTTTAAGGTTAGCATGTGAAGTAATGGGCTTCATCGTGGCATTTCAGACATGCTTTGTTCTTTCTCACGCTTCCTCATCTTCCCTCCACTGTCCCTCTGCCTCCCTCTAGCCGGTCCCCTTCCTCCTCTTCAACTGATTTCATGTTACATGTATTCAATTATCTTCTCCTTTTCTCCTCCCTCCTAAATCTCCATTCTGTATATGAGAGAAAATATGGTATTTGTCTTACTGAGTCTGGCTTAATGATTTCCAGTTCCTTCTGCCTTCCTGCAAATATTATATATTCCAGCTTTCTGGCGGAATAAAACTCCATTGTATATATGCAGTATATTTCCTTCACACATTCATCTAGTGATGGACATTTCATAACGGTGGTGGTTTGAATGAGAATGTTCCCCAGAGGCTCTAAGTATTTGGATGTTTTGTCTCCAGTTGGCCCTGTTTCGGGAGGTTTAAATGGTGTGGCCATGCTGGAGGAAGCACGTCGCACCTGCTTGAAGATGTGAGCACTTAGCTGCTACTCTAGCCACCTCTGCCCACCATGCCTCCCCACCATGATGGACTCTTTCCTGTTGGAACCATAAGTTAAATATACACTTCCCTCTGTCAGTGTTTCTATCACAGCAACAGAAAGCAATAAATAAATATATAAACTATGAAACATTCTGCCTTTTCTGGAGGCTTCTCTTACAGCTCTCTGTGGTTCCCTGACACAAGGCTCTGTCCATAGGCAGTTTCAAAACATGGACTTTTCACTTCTTTAAGGCTTGATGAGCCTGCAGTTGGCTGAGATGGAGTCTTGTATAACATGAAGCAGCCATAGGAATGACATCCACCACTCTTTCCTCATTCTATTGGCTAAAGCAAGACACAGTTAGTACTCAAAGAAAGGTAATTGTAACTCCTCTTGACTTATTGGTGAACACCTTTAGGGGATGTTCACCAATCTATTATTTTATTGAGTAGTCTATTTTCTTAGTAATGAATTCAGAGAGCTCATTATATATATTCAGAATACAAGTTCTTTATCATCTCCATAATGTTTCTTCTGGTATTTGGCATATCTTTTCATTCTTTTAACAATGTCATTCAAAAATCACAAGGTATATTTAGTCTTTATTTTCTTCATAAATTATTTTCCTCTATAGTGCCTGCTTTTGTCGTTGGCTCTAAGTGTTGCCTAACCAAGGCCACAAAGGGTTTCTCCTAGACATTTTGTAGTTTTAAGTTTTATATTCAGGTCCATGATTCATTTAAAATGAACTTTTGAATCACAGACTGCTGTGGTTAGCTTGACACATGTGGGAAAAGGTTACCTTAATTGAGGAACTGTCTCCATCAAATAGGCCTGTAGACCAGTCTGTGAGCTACTTAATTGCCAATTGATGAGTGAAGGCTCAGCCCACTGTGCTCAATGCCATCCCTGGCAGGTGGGCCTGAGCTGTATAAGGAAGGAAGTTGAGCAGGTCAGTAAGCAGCTTTCCTCCATGATCTCTGCTTCAGTTCCAGCTTCCAGGTTCCTGCGTTAGTTCCTGCTCTGGCTTCCTTCCATGATGGACTGTGACCTGGAAGCCAAACAAACCTTCTCCTCCCTAAGTTGGTTTTGGTCAGTATCTTATTACAGCACCAGAAAGCAATATAAGACACATACCAAGGTGTTATATCAGAGTTCAGGGTTCAATGGTTTTATTGTTGGCATATTGGCAAACAATTATAGCATCTTTGATTTTGGCACAATGAGCAATGAAGACTTTAGGGATGGGTTGGGAAGTATTGTCTATATTTGGTGAGAGTTTGTACAGAAGCAATACTATTCTTCCTTCAAATTTTTGTATAATATGCCATCAAATTCATTTAGGTCTGGAATTTCCTTTGTGGGCAAAGATTTTTTTTTATGGATCATAAGGCTATTTAAATTATCACTTGCTTCTTGATTGAGCTTTAATAGTTTGCATATTTCAGGGAAGATACCCATTTCATTTAAATTGCCTAATTTTATGGAATAAAGCTTTTTATAATATTCTCTTATTATCCTTTTAAAGCCTATAGAATCTGTAGCAAAGCAATCTCTCTCATTCTGATATTGACATTTTGTATTGTCTCCTTTTTCCTGATCAGTCTGACTAGAAGTTAATCAATTTTATTGATTGTATCTCAAAAGCTGTCTTTCGGTTTCATTGACTTTTTCTGTTTCTTTCCTGTCTTCTCTTTTATTGATTTTACTCTGGTCTTTATTACTTCCTATCTTTCATTTATTTTAATTTTCGTTTTCTCACCTATTCCTAGTTTTATAAAGTAGAAACTGAGGATCTGAGGCTTCTAGTCTTGTCAAAAGACATGTTCTGTGTCCAGATTCCCCCCAAATGTTCTGGCAGTATCCTGAAAATTTTGCTCTGTTGTGTTTTCTTTTTCATGAAGGTCAGAATGCTTTCTGTTTTTCGTTTTGATTCATTCTTGGACTTGTGGGTTGTTTTGAAATGTGTTGGCAAACGTCTGGGGATTTTCCAGAGATTTTTCTTCTATTGACTTCTAATTTAATTCCATTGTGATTAGAAAATATAATTTGTCTGACTTGAATTCCTTCAAATTTATTAAGACTTGGATTTCTGGCCCAGAATATGGCCTATTCTAGAAAATGTTCTGTGTGTGTCTGGAAGGAATTCTGAGTATCCTGTTTTTGTTGCATGGGAACAACTTCTTTAAGTATCAGTTAGGTCAAGTTGGCTAGAAATGTTGCTTCAGTAATCCAAGCCTATGTTGATCTTCGGCATATTTCTTCTATCAGTTACTGAGAATAGAGCTTTAAAAAACATTGGCTAAAATTATGATCTTGTTATTTATAGCTTTAATTCTATGCATTTTGAAGGTTTATTAAATTCATGGTGTGTTGAGGATTGCTGTATATTGTTGATAAACTGACCCCTCCTCACCCAGAACAATGTGTCTTACCTCTGCTTACGTTCCTTGTATGCTACCAATTTTGTATATTAGCAGAGACCCTCCAGCTTTCTTTGGTCAGTTTGTATGATATATTCTTTTCCACCCTTTTGCTTTTAAACTTTTGTGTAATTTTCTGTTTAAAGTTTATTTCTTTTGGGCAACACAGTGAGTTTTTCTTTTGCCCACTCTGAGGAATCTCTGCATTTCACTTGGAGCATTTACACCTTTATGTTTAATGTGGCTACTATACAGTTAGATTTAAATCCATTATCTTGTCAGTTGTTTTCTGTTGGATCATCCTTTTTGGTTTGTTCTCACCTTTCTCTTTCTTTTGGGGTAATTATTTTTATTATTTGATTTGTAAACTGCTGATCTTTAACTCTTTGTTTTGCTGTTTTAGTGGTTACTTTAGGGTTTACATATGCATATTTCACTTCTCAGCCTTCACCTATAAGAAGAACATTATTATACATATTTCTCTCCTAATGTCCATCGAGCTATGGCTGCCACAGATTTTACACACACACACACATGTGCGCATGCACATACACACGCACACACACACTATAACTTCCTGTGCAATTTATCATTTTTTTTGTGTGTAATGAATTACCTGTAGAGATAGTAAGAAATAATCTTGTATTTGCCAATGTGTTCACTGCGGCCAGAGTGCCTCATTTCTCTTTTGTTGACCTCTTTTTATCTGGTGTTATTTTCTTTCCACTATGGGATTTGAACCTTTCTAACCCTATAGGTATGTGGCTGATGAATGCTTTCGGCTTTTGTATGTCTCAGAAGTCATGATCTTGCCTTTGGTTTTGAAGTATGTTTTTACCTCTATAGGCGTCGCATTAATAAATATTTCCTTCAGTAACATGAGGATGCTGTTTTATGGGTTCCTGCTTACATTGTTCCTAATGAGATGTCTGCTGTCATGTCATCGTTGCTCCTTTCGATATGACATGATTTTCCTCTTGGTGTCTTCAAGGTTTTCTCTTTATCGTCTGTTTGTGACCATTTTCATTATAATATACTTTGTGTAATTTTCTTCACATTTCTTGTGCTTAGGGGTTCATTGAATTCTTGTGTCTATGGGCTTATGGGTTTGGAAACTTGGGGACAATTTCAGCCACTGTTTCTTTGGACCTTTTTCTATTCTGTTCCTCTCTCCTTTGACTTCAACTGTAGCTATATGAGGCTACTGGATGTTGTTCTATG
This sequence comes from Eospalax fontanierii, assembly GCA_035773235.1. Taxonomy (NCBI): domain Eukaryota; kingdom Metazoa; phylum Chordata; class Mammalia; order Rodentia; family Spalacidae; genus Eospalax; species Eospalax fontanierii. The sequence goes on along the minus strand of CM069542.1, from coordinate 49,937,640 downwards.
TATCCATATGTCCCATGTTTAAAGTTCTCTTTTCTCAGTTTCTTTCTGGATGGTTTCTACTGGTATGTACTCAAATTTTTGGAATATTTTCTTCTGCCATGTCTAGTCTGTTATTATTCTTGTGTGCACATAATTTAACCTGGAATATTGTGGTTTTCATCTCCATGATTCCATTTCTGAAAAATATTTTATTTATTATTTTTATTTTATGTGTGTGAGTATATTGCCTGCATGTGTCATATACATCATGCAGTGCCTGCTGAGGTCAGAAGAGTGAGTCAGATCCCCTAGAACTGGAGTTACGGATGATTGTTAGCTTCCATTGTGTGTGCTAAGAATTGAACCTGGCTCCTCTGTAAGCACAGTCAGTGCTCTTAACCACTGAGCCACCCTCTCACAATTCCATATTTTGATGTCTTTTATGTCTTTACCTAAGTTTTTGAGTTACAATCAGAAAAACTTTCATATCCTTGTCTGCCATATAACTTGTGTGCCAATTTCGAGTTAATTTCAGTTGGCTACTTTTCTCTTTATTTTGGCTTGTATTTTCTTTTTTGAATTCCTGATGATTTTCTTATTGAATGCTAGCCATTAAGAATTTTACCATGTTACATGCTGGACATTTGTTTTCACATAAATATCCTTGAGCTTTCATCTGTATTGTGAACAGTGATCATTTAAGAGTCCTGTGCTGAAGCTTTGTTAGGTGGGATACAATGCTCAGTTTTGCAATCCTTACTATTAGGCTTCTTCTTCCTGACCATTGAGGTCAGATCTATGAATTATAAAGTAGTTTTATAGCTGCATGTATGCTGTTGGCTGGTGGGAACAGGTACTGGTTTTGGTCCTATGAGAGTTCTGGGTACTGTTCCTTCCAGTGCTTTCAGACAGTTCTTTATCTGGCCTTGGGTGTTTTCTACGACTACTCCATGGGAGACTTCTCCTCTCCAGGTGTCCCTTTACACTGCTTCTTCTAGCTTGGGTATTCCAATTGCCTTGATTTTTCTGAGCTCTAAGTTCTTTCTTATGAACTGAAGGAGTCTGCTGAGGCTCTACCTATGTTCCCCTCCTGTGCCTTGATCTATAAACTCTCCAACTGAGATGGGTGTAGGGCTCACCTTGTTTCTTGTTTCTCAGAATTCATTATCCTTTGCTGCCTGATATTTGGTGTCTTTTAAACCGTTGCATTCTATGTTTTGTAATTGTGAGTATTTCAGGCAGGAAAGTAAAGATCTTGGCTGGAAATGCTAATCCTATTTTACTTTTCCTTATAATTTCTGCCATCACTTGGCACATACAATCATTTTCTCCCATTCACTAGGGTACAATAAAGGATTGCAGGGTATTTTGTTATTGTTTACCGTGAAATCCTTTTTACATAGGATGCTGTCTGTTACATAATAGGTAGTCAATAAGTATGTATTAATGAATGAAAAGAGGGATCATTATGTACATACATTCTACCACCCAGCCTCTCTGTCTCTGCAGGACTCTGCCTCTATAGGTCTGCTGATGCTGGCTCCTGCTTGCTCAGATACTGTCTTCTTTCTTAAAGGTCTGTCCATCTTTTAAGCCTCAGCTTCTACCTTCCTCCCCCATAAGTTCTTATATTGTTCTGGCTGACTAAGTGTCTCCTTCCTCCAAGTCCTTCAGCACTTAGAGCCAGCACCACATGTTAGAACTTCATTGCTCTTTTAGTAAGGGCATGTGAGCCCTTTGAGGCATTCCTTCTATTTTCTTCTGATCCCAGAATGGTATAAATTTAAGAAATACATGTTTGTGATGGCTGGGGGATCACTGCTTTTTGCCAGTGTTGTCTCTTTGTGTATTTCATTTATCGTCCATTTTTTCATGGTGCATCTTTTATGGGCTGGTGACCTTTCCTTTTAGAAATTTTCAGAAGGGAGGAAGTTTTAATTACATTGAACAAATAAATAACTTGGAAGACTTCTGAAGTTGAGAATATATTGAAATAGTGTTGATTGTTATAGAAGGCGACAATCCAGAGATTGATTGGATTTATGGCAAAGCACATTGTCATGAACTAAACTTTGTGCCTCCAAAATGAGTACATTGAAGTTCCAAGCCCTGAAGACAATATTCTTGTCACTTCTCTCCCTCAGCCTTGAAGAATGTGACAGGTTATACACCCCTGACAATTAACCAGATGGATTGTCTGATTGTTTTACTTCCTTTCTGAATTGAACCAAGAGAGGGTCATCCTTCCATGTGGCTCTTCCCAGATCCTTTGTCCCATCACTGAGGCCAAGGTCACCCTGATTTGAGTTATAAACATGAATTAGATGGTCTCTGGCCTTCTGACTCCACTCATCTCTTGAAAGGAAGTTTTTTCCTTTCTATAGGTGATAATATGCAAAGTGCTTTGTATTCTTAAAGTTCAAGAACTTAAGAGTGAACTATATGATTCTTTGGCTTCATTTCCTAGAGGAAGACAGATCCTATGGAAGACAACGAACCCATGCTTAGCTCCTGATCTACCTAGTCAAGCTAAAAGTCCTCATCCAGCCTCTGTGGAATTCCCACTGGGTGACATCTTCCTCTTGAGGTTTTCCTACCAGTCAACCAGTGTCATCTCCCTCCATTCTGCTGCCAGCAAACACAACCACATGGCCATTTCTATCTTGCCCCTGTTTAAAAGATGGTCTCACTGCCATCCCTCAGCTTTCTCTGCCAAGAACCTAATTGGTAAGAAGCTGTGAGCATTGTTCTTTGTTACACCTCCAGTTAATAGTTTCAAGATGATTGTAGTTCCTTCTTGAAACCTCCTCTCTGGCTGGGATTTTGCTTCTGATTGATGGAAAGGGGATACCTTGCAAGATGTCCAGTCACCCAGAAAACTAGTGCCAGCACTCTAAAGCCTTGTGTGTATCCTGTAGCAAGTTCTACAATGAATATAATTTCCTTCTGAGAATGTGGCCATTTGGAACCCTAAAGAAAACAACAGCTTGATGTTTTTCCTAGTTTGATATTATTCTTTCTAAAAATCATTTTTGGTTTTAAAATAACCTAGATCTTACAAATTCACTCACTCATATTTATGGTTTCAGGTCTTTTATCTCTCCAGCCATCAGGGAGAAATAGCTTTGGCAGAACTAAAGGTGGACTGGACATTGTTATCTCTGTTGAACTCAGGGGAACTGTTGTCAGATGGCATGGCTTACCTGACAGGATGATTTTTCTTCCAGTCTTGATCCTGCTCCCTAGCAAGCTGGGTGATATTTGTCTCAACACTCAGATTCGATGCTAGGGTGTATGTGGCATGTTTGGACACACAGTCTTTTAGGAATGATATTTTGAACCTTATTTATTCATACTCACATTGGAGCTGATTGGTGCAGGGGTTGTGAGTACTCGAATTAGCAGCTGCTCTACTTGGAAAACACAGGAGAGGGAACAGCCTCTTCTGTATTGGACAAATCTTTACAGAAAGGTAAGCCAAGCAAAAGGGGCAATAACATAAATCCATGCTGTTTAAGAAATCTAGTCTACGATACTTGGTTATGATGCCCAAGCTGACTACATTTGACAATCTATGTGTTGCGGTCACTTGAGTAGAACCATGGAGTTGAATGGCAACTCCTGGATCCATCAGGGGAAATTTGAACCACACCTTTCCTACACTGTGCCATTTCTAATCCTATTTTCTCTATTGCAATCTTTCCATCATGGCTTTACGACATTCAGAGGATCAGTAGTCTGGATCAGGTAGAAGGAGACTGTACCGCTTGTTTAAGCCTTATACCTGGCAGTCCTAGAACTCAGTGGTCCACAACTTCTTCTAGGAAGGGATAAGGAACTGGAGAAAGAACAGCGTGCTGGAGAGCTTTAGTTGTCAACTTGACACGCCTGGGTGGAGGGAGCCTCAACTGGGGAATTGCCTCCATTGGACTGGCCTGTAACCATGTCTGTGGAGCATTTTCTTGATTGTTGAGTGATGTGGGAGAGCTCAGCCCACTGTGGGCGGTGTCATCCCTGGGTAGGTTGTTTGTATTGTATAAGCAAGCAGGTTGAGCACGGGCCATGGGAAGCAAGCCAGTAAGCAGGGATCCTCCATGGACTGTGCTTCAGCTCCTGCCTCCGGGTTCCTGCTCTGAGTTCCTACCTTGGGCTCCCTCAGTGATGAACTGTGACTCAGGAGATGGAAGCAAAATAAACCCATTCGTCCCCAAGTTGGTGCTGGTCAGAGTATTTTGCCACAGCAATTGAAGGCAAGCTAGAAGGCAGAAGAGTTTCAGACTCTGTGGGATGTTAATGCACTGTTATTTCCAGGTCCTTGACTGAAAGAGCTTACTACTGGGAGTAAGGAAACAACGTTAGGGTTAGTTGCTAGGTGTTCCAACAAAACAATCTTACAAATACCACATGTTCTCTCACATACGTGGATTCTATCTTCTAATTGTTATATGTGTTTATGTGGAAGTGAGTGTGTATAGAGGCTGGGAAATTAGAAAGAGGCTCATGAGAGGAGCGAGAAGAAGCTTTAAAGGAGAAGATTGGGGAGGGCAACGGAACATGAAAGCTGAATGAGCTGTACTGTGGGGTGGAAGATTTTTTTAATTGAATTTTTGCATATTTCATTCAGAACATCTCAATCTATCTTAATCATCTTTATACTCCCTTCCCAACTGGCACTTCCAGAGCCCCCCAACTGGAATTCCTACATTCTGTCATTTGTGTTAAGGACTATTGTGTCAATTTAGTGTCTCCAGATGTTCCTCAATGCAAGTTCGTCAACTGAGGTCTAGTCATCCTCTATAGAGTCCCTCGCTTTAGGAAGATCAGCTCTTCCTCATCCAGCAATAATGAGCTGCCAATATTTCTTCATTTAAGATCCAAGCCTGTTGTCTATTTCCCCAGTTCTATGCTGGATTTTTATCTGCTTAGGTTTGTATGGGTCTTGTGCATGCTGTGGGCATGGTTCTAGGTTCATATGAGCAGAGCCTCAGGAGCTTGTAGGACCCTATTTCTATATGGTCATATACCTCCTCCCTGGATCTTACAATCTTTCTGCCACCTCTTCTGCAGTGGTCCCTGTGCCCTAGGTGGGTGGTTTAATATAGGAGTCCTGTCCAAGGACCAGCATTCTGCAGACTCTTAATCTCTATGCTTTGACCATTTGTGACCTTTTGTGTTCCTGGCCCTCTGTTGCATGAGGGAGCTTCATTAATGAGAGTTGAGAGATTCATTCATTAGTGTCCTCTTTACCCCTTGTTCTTTGTTTCATAAGCCTTAGGTAAGAGGTTGTTTCATAGATGTGCCACTTAAGTGTGTGACCAGCTATGGTATTCTATAATAGTCTCTGTCTGGTGTAAAAGAAGCTTCTTTGATGAGCGGTGACTTGGATATTTGTCTGTAAATATAAAGATATCTATTTTTCGCATAGTAAGAAATTCTGTTAGTCTAGGGATGTGGAAGTCTTGGGGTTTTCTTTAAGATCTATGACCTCTCCAGCCATATGCATTTGGTTATATTTATAGTACCACACATGAGTTTCCTTCCGTTAAGTAAACGTTTAGTTCAATTTAGGTAGCTGTTGATAAAAGTGCCACTACTGCACCAATGTTGTGGGCTATGCCATTCATGATGTGGCTACTTGGGCTTGAAGCTGGTGTTGGACCACTGATTGGTATTCTCCCTTAGCACCTTGTGTAGTGCTCTCCAGAGCTCCATTGATTCAAATCCTGTGTCTGAGTTATGTCCTGTCTTCACCAATAGGGTCTTACCTTCAAGTTGTGGGAGGCAGTCAAGGGCTGTGGCAATAGCTTGTGTAACTTTTGGGAGTCTCTTGGACTACTCTGGCCAACAACTCAAAGGAGGGTTTCTCCTGTTGGCACTGTTTCTTGTTACGTAGCTCATGATGCACATGGGCTCAGGTAGAAATACTGTATGTGGAATTTATCATTAGGTTGTTAGATTAGCATGATTCCCTCTGGTTTTTTACACTAGTGAGGTATTACTTTTTTCCACTCTCACCCTGCCTAACCCTTCCTCCATGCCTTCCCCGTTTCCCCACGATAACACCAGTCTCCTGTCGTCCCACCTCTCTTGAGCTCCTTCTTTCCCTTTATCCCAGAGTTCCTTGTATAGCCATCCCCCCTCATTTAAACACCTGCATTTTATCCATTTCTCCCTTAGTAACACCTATCTCCTATTGATCTCTCTCTCTCAGGTTCCTTCTTTCCCTTTACCTCCCTGGTTCCTTTCCACTTTCCTGGCTCTTGCAGTTACATCAGGACCCATATTTACATATAAGGATTTGGTGCTAGGATCCACATATGAGGGAGAACATACACAGTTTGTTTTTCTGAGTTTGTTACTTCACTTTGTATAGAAGCTTTTAGTTCCATCTATTTACCTGCAGATTTCATCCTTCTTTACCACCGAGTAGAAGTCCATTGTGTAAACGTATCACATTTTCATTACTGGAGGTGGAAGATTTTAAGTGGGAATAGAGATCAGGGAGATGGGGAGGAAGGATAGCATGTATGGTCAATGAAGACTAAGTATGTACAAAAATTCCCATAAGGAAATCTACTACTTTTTAAGCTAATAAAATTAAATTTAAAAACCAAAACCAAACAATTTTCTTGGTTTGGCTCTTTATATGTACACACACACCCCAAAGTGAGTCTTACTTTCCGGTAACTCATTTGACGAGAACTTTTTAATGAAAGAAAAGAAAGGTATCTGGATTACTGAAAAACTCATGTAAACAAGCAAGCAAAATGTCAGAAGGATCCAACTGGAGCGGAATCAAAGTTAAAGTGTGCTATACATTTTACTTGGCCTGGAGAACATTTAGCTGTAATCACATTTAGTGAGGTGGCCAGAGTGTGGCTGACAGATCTGGCAACAGCAACAGATTTTGGGGCAATTACTTGTGGCTCAAGCCTGGGGTTAGGACTATGGGACTCCGATTTCACTCTGGCTTTCGGAGACTCATTTTCCCGGTTCTAGAAGCTCAATCCTATAGTTGTCAATTTGCTGTTAGAGTAGTCCCTCATACCACATAGTTGATTCAGAGACTAGAACTGAATACAACAGTGGAGGAAGATCATTTGCACTCACAGCTGTTAATTAGCTCTCAGAAGGGCAGACACCCTTCCTTGCTGGTCACTTGCTCATTTCTAGTGACTTTATAAAATTTGATCTGTTGACCGAATAAAGATTATAGTTTTTCCTTTCTGAAAAAAGGGGGATGTGTATCTCTGTTTCTCCTAAATATAGACTACTAGTTTAAATACATTCTGTAGAAGAATATGTGCCTGATGAATTAGCTGAAGCTTGTGTTTTTCTGAGCAAGCACGCAGACAGGCTCTTTGTTGCCTTTTCAACCACAGATCATGGTTTTAACCAATTACCACCTGGTGGCAAGGTCCATCTCAAGCAGTGCTTAATCATGCTTGTTTTTTATGGACTCTTCCTTAACTTTCATATCTATTATCAGTCAATACCTGAGCTTGTCAAATGCTCAGTTTTAACACTTTTCTCTATTTGCTACTGGAACTTCATAATCATGGGTGGGGTTAGCAATGGAACAGGAAAATCGGGGTTGTGTTCTGAATCCCAGCATTTCAATTTCTTATTGGTTTGATACACTGCCTGGATGAATGGTCCACTTACGATGAGTGGAAAGGCATATACTTTTATTTTCTGATTATATACTTGTTACCTTGAACTAGAAGAAACCTAGTGGTCTAAAGAGACTCTGTAAGCGTTTTCTGCAAAAAGCGGACCTCCAGAGTAAGGACCATGGAAGACATTACTAATATGCGTGGGTGATTCTGATCCTTTAACTTCTCTTTAAACAGAAGTACTCTATGGTTTGGGTTGAAGTGCCTGCATTCAAATCTAGACTTCACCATTTATTAATCGTGGCCCCATGCCTTGTTTTCTTTCTTTACACTGTGGATGATAATAAGACTGTGTTCATTGGTCAGTTTCTATAACTTCAAGTGTGTAGCATTCTGAGAGTAGCCTGCCATACACAGGCTTGCTTTGAAAGCTCATGACTTGTTTGTTTACCTACCTAAAAGTTCCAGGCCAAAATTTTTATAGCCATTCCCTATAGTGCAGCCTGGCTCATTCATTCTTTTACATTCTGGAATTAATTTAGGACTGTGAAGGAGAATTTTGGCCTTGTTTTTCCACTGATAGCCCCAGCTGGAAGAGAGATGGCTTCTTCTCAGCCCGTCTCCTTAAGAGATGGACCTTGCCAACCGGACTGCTCAATTCAGCACTCACAAGAGGGTACCATCTTTACCTTGACTGTGTCAGTCAAGTTATGGGTTTGACCTGGCAGTCCAGATTAACTGCATCACAAGAGCTTTCTGTGGTTGAACAACCCTGAGCCCATCATCTTTTAAGACTGAACATTTTTATGCTCTCTTAGGAGAAACAATATTTTTAAAGGATTATAAAGATGGTAATCTGTAATATACTGTCTCATTAGTTTAGCCTTTATCCCAGACTTTCTTACTATTAGAATTAGTCCCTGGGACTGACCCTGACTCTTTGCCCTTCTCGTATTTCCTCCCCTAAACTAGCTCCTGTTACTGAAAGCATCTTTAGTAGGATGTTGCCTGTCTATCCTAGGAGTGGTTGAAAATGTGATGAGGCGGTATTTATCATGCAGGGCCACCTTAAGAGGTATCCAAGGAAACAACAATCTCTGGTCCTACAGTCAACTACAGTCCTACCTCTGGTTAGCTGGTGTTTCTCTTAGGAACCCTGTGCATTGAATAAATGGCCTCTCTTCTTTGATCACCGTTGCCTCTGTGACATACAGGCTCCTGTGTGCCTGACCTCTCCTAGATCTTTGTCTCCTTAACACCTCATCTCTGGATTCTGCCACATCCTGCCTTAACTCTTTTGTCTTTTTTGCTGCCAGTTTTAACCTTTGCCTTGTTGCTGTAACATAATCACGTTGTTATGGATTGAAAATGAAATGCAGCACCCACCACCCTACCCCCGATTTTGTGTTGAAGGCTTGGTCCCGGTGCTGTCTAGAGGTAACTGGATCACCGAGTAGGTCACTGAGCGGTTCTTGGTAGATGGGTTAGGAAGAGGCTGGAGCTAGAGGATGGAATTAGGTTACTGGGGTACACTTTTGAAGGGCATAGCTTGTTCCTGGATTCTTCTTTCTTGCCCTCTCTGCATCATTCTCTCCTTCCCTCCTCTTCTGCTTCCTCCTTCTCTCCCTTGCTCCTCCCCTCCTTACCCCTTTGGCCACCATAGGTGAGAAGATTCCTTTGCCATGCCTTTCTGCTATTACACTGCTTTGCCACAGGCTTAAAAGCAATGGGACCAGCCGATCATGGACTGACATCTCTGAAATTGTAAGTCAAAGTAAATCTTTCCTTCCTTAAGTTGTTTATCTTTGTCTATCATTTTGTCACAGCAATGAAAAGCCAATAAACAACCCATCCATCTTTTTTAAAAGCTTGTCTGTGAAAAGTGAGGGCACATACAAATATGTAATTCTAGGGGATGGGTCTGTAGCTAAGTTGGTAGAGTGCCTGCCTAGCTTGTAGGAGGCACTGGGTTTGATCCCCAGCACTGCCTAAACCAGATATGATGGTACATGCCTGAAATCAAAGCACTTGGGAGATGGAAGCAATTAGATCAGAAGAACCAAGAGTTCAGGGTCATCCTCTACTACATAGTGAGTCCAGCCTGGGCTATATTAAACCATGTCAATAAAGCAAACAACAACAAAAACATGTAAGGAACTCCAGGCAGTTGATGTTGCCATCCCATTTGAGAGATGAGGAACTGGGACCCACCAGAAGGATAAAGCAGTTTGCCTGGTGTGATAAAGCAGTAGCCGAGTCATGCTCAGGCCTGGCTGAGTCTGCAGCCTGCTTTCTTCCCACTTCTCCTTCTCAGAAATAGATGCAGAAAGATCTGTATTAGGGCATTTGGGGAGCCAGTACCAGTAGCTGGTGGTATAAAAGTGATGAGAAGTGAAAGCTACCCTTCCATTTACATCCAGGAAGGACATATTTATGTAGCAGTTTGGTCATCAGGGTATAAGTAATCTGTGGACTCAGTCCCAATTGCACTGTAACCTTGATTAACTGAGACTGGTTAGCTTGGGTAATTGAATTGTCAAGTAAACTGAGAGTCAACTCAATAGACTGCACTTTTCCATCTAGATTACTAGAAGTTTTCCTTTTTTGTCTCTGACTATATTCCTATCTCAATTACTATAATGCAATGTACATGTTTGGACCATTATTATAATTTTTAATAACATCCATAAGATAGTATGATCATATTATTATAATATAATTCAGTTTGCCATGCAGTATGTAGTATAAATCCTAGAACATGGTAGTCTTCAGTTCTGCTCTTGATCCTACTGAAGAGTAAACATTTTCTTGGGCCTTGGGAATCAAGCTTACATTAGTCCATTCTCTCTGAACATGACAGTAAGGGGCACTCAGACAGGGCAGAGCACTGACTTCATTGCAAGTATTCAGGTAGTCCTCCTCCCTCTGCCCACCCAGCAGCCAGTCTGGTCCACTCGCCTGAGGAGAGCCAGATACAAGTCTTGTGCTGCAATTTGCCTACTTCATTTAAAACAGAAGCTCAGTGATTTGCTTACTTGAGGGTCTGAATTGGCAGATTCTGATCAATCAAGATTTTATTTGCCTGTGTGACTTTTCATGATCCATTGCCATTTGTTGAACATCTGTGTACTGAGAAAAAAAAGTTCCAGGTGTGGAGGATCCAGAGATATATGAAGACCAGACTGAGGAAGTTTCTAATTGAACAAGTTGCACTGGCTGGTTTGTATGTTTAAGGTGGTGTGAGTCTTTGCAGTATACTGGAGAGAAGACTGATGCGCATTCCATGGGGCTCATGAATAGTTCATTAGCCTGTCAGGGCCCCTGTTTCTTTATGTGTAAAGCAGAGATGCAGATGTCTATTCAAAGCTCTATTGGAAAGGCTAGAGGCCACATATGTAAAACTCTGGGCCACAAGAAATGCTTAACAAATGGTAGCTGGTAATAATGTATCTTTATCATTGTTCAGAAAAACCAGAGAAAATATTTTCTTCCTACTCCCTTTCAAAACTGTTTAGAATAGGTGGTATAATTTCTGCAAGACCCCTTTGAGGACAGGTTAAAGGGCTTAGGCCACTGTAAACTACAGTCTGTGAACACACAGATCTATACATAGCCTCAGCCAGGTAACTACACAACCACCCAAATCACTCTGTGGATGTACACATATTATTGTCAGACATCACACAGCCGTCAAGATTTGCTTTGCACACTCATCCAGCCTCACAGTTGCCTCGTGGAAAGAACACCATATACCAAGCACACCATGTGCCAAGCAACACTGTTCCACATGCTTTGTGGAGAGAGAAAATTAGTAGGAGAAATGGTGGGTTTTCTCTGCTATGGAGAGGGGTGGGGGCTGCAAAAGTGCTGAGAAAAGAGGGGATGAGAAAGGGAGGGGGTACGAAGGGAAGGAGAAGGATGTGGTCTCAGTCCCTTAGGGCAGCATAAACAAAATACCACAGATGCGGTAGCTTAGAAACAACAGAAATGTATTACTCCAGTTCTGGGTGCTGGGAAGTGGCAAGCCAAGGCTCATTGGATTCCATATATGATGAGGGCTCGTGTTCTGGATCAGACATGGTGGCCTCTTCAAAGTGTACAGAAACTCTGGGGTCTCTGTGTGTGTGACTGTGTGTGTGCATGTGGGCACACATGTATGTGAGGTGCCTGGGTGTTTGTGTGTCGGTGGAGGCCAGAGGACAACCTTGAGTGTCTTGACTCTGACACTGTCCACTTCTTTTTGAGTCAGAATCTCTCACTTGCTTGGAACTCACCAACTGGGCTAGGCTAGTTGGTCAGCGAATCCCAGGGATCCAATCCAGCTGTCTCTATCTCTCCAGCACAGAGGTTACAAGTACATGTTGCCCATCTGGCTTATTTTTTAGGTCTTTTTGAGATAGCTCACCTGTAGCCCCAACTGGCCTGGAACTTGCTATATAGACCAGGTCTCAATTTCATAGAGATCTGCCTGCTTCTGCTTCCTGAGTACCAGGATTAAAGGCATGTGCTACCATTTTTTAAAAATGTAGATTCTGGAGATCCATCTCAGGCCTTCATACTTGCAGTTACTTTGTCCCCAAAGTCACTAGCCTCCAACTGCTCAGTGGGACCCACACTTGATCCACTATTAGCTTCATTCACCTGCCATTAAGCCATATGTGGGTTCATCTTTCAGGGAAAAGTGGACATGAAGTATTAGTCTAACTGGAACCAAGACGGCTGACATCTTTGAGCTGCTGGGTGGGGCTGAGGGACAAGTGGCCAGAGGAATGGTGTGGGGCCAGGAAGAATGGACCTGAGATGGTCCCAAGTCTCTGCCATGGGCTGGTCAGTGCTGAGGATGCAGCCTGGGCCCATGTGGAGCAGAATCCCAGTGGACCCAGGCTGAGGAGAAAGGGCAGATGCACGCAAGGAGGGAGGAGCTCGGCCCGGGTTCAGAGGCTCAATATTCTCTCTTTAAGCCTTAATTCTCTTGGCTTAAAAATGGGTGCAGTGATCCCCCTTCTGTCCTTCATGGGGTGCTAATAAGGCACCAATGAGATAAACCGGGTTAAGGAACATGAAGTCATTCCTGACTGTGATACGTGGAATACTGTGTTTAAAGGATGCTATTCCCAAGTAGCACACTCTGGGCCATGAATAAGAGGCATGTTGTGTCTCCCTGTTTTAGAGGTTGAAAGTTCAAGATCAAGGGCTGGTTTTCAGAGGCCTCTGTCCTTGGTTTGTACATGGCTATTTTCTTGTGTCCTCGTATGGACTCTGTGTGTTGAAAGAGAAACAAGGAGAGACAGAGAAAGAAGGAGAAGAACAGGGATGGAGAGGGGAGAGGAAGGGATGGGGAGATGGAGGGAAGGAGGAAGAGACAGACACGGACAGAGATATATAAATCTCTGGCGTCTCCTCTTCTTGAAAGACCACCAATCCTATAGGGTTAGGAGCTCATCCTTGTAACCTCATTTTACCTTACATTCTTAAAGGCTCTGTATCTAATGTAGTCACATTGGAGATTAGAGTTTCAACATACATGTTCTGAAGATTTTGCCCAATACTTATTTCAGGGGAGCTGTAAACAAATGTCTACTTACTCTAGATATGGAACCAACCAATGACAGTAAGGGTACCACCGAAGTCCACCTTGGTGAACCGATGAATTATTGAAGATACTTAAAGGAACAGAAATGACTCAAAGATGGCCATATCACCAAAAGCCCACCCCAGCATGGGTGACAGCTCACAGAAGTGGGAAACTTGGAGCATACTTGCAGGCAGCTCAAGGAGTTCAAGAGGGTCTCTTTCAGACAGCTCATTTGGTCTGAGCATCTTCCAAGCAGCTCCGCTCGTTTGGGAGTCTTCTAGGAAGTTTAGCCTTAGAGTGTCTCTAAGCAGTACTCACTGCTTGTATGTACTGGGGAGGGAGAGGCCTAGTGTACTTGGTGAGTTCCAGGGACTTCCTGCAGCCTTTCAGCTGTTTACTTCCTGAGCTCAAGGACCTCCGCTGCAGGATGGAATGCTTCTCTCCCTCTTCGAGCATTCTGTACCTTAAGGAGCTTCCCTCCCAGATGAAAGTTTTATTTTGCAAGAAAATCTCAGAAGAAATTGCTCCAGAGCAATTCAGTCTATTACAATATCTGTGCCTTCAACTCAGTCAATTAATGTCATATGTGTATTGTTCTGTCTTCCCATGCCAACACACAAGAGGAAGAGAGGGATGAGGAGACCTTAAGGTGGTCCTCATGCCTTAGTCTAGGATCTCCAGAGAGAGGAAACTGGAAATCAAAGAAGGTCAGATTGCATCCTCTTGCTCCAGAGCTGAGCCCAGGAAGGTGAAAAGCATTTAACGCACATCCAGGTGGAAGCTTAAGATGAACTGAGACTTTTACTAATCAGCACCAATCAGGAAGGACTAGAATATAGCCAAGGTGCTGTTAGTGTATTGCTCTGCATGGAAGGAGACTGGACCAAGCATCATGAGGAGGCCAGAGTGTCCATAGACCAGTTCCGTCACTGAGAGAGTTGATGTCTTCTACTTGTGAAGGATGGTCCATCTTCCATGGACTTCTTTGCACCCTTCCTGGAATGCCAAACACACACAGTGCTGCTGTGGGGGGCTTTGAGACTTGGGCTACCAGAGTGCAGAGCCACAGAGAAAAGTCCAGTGCTGTCTCCTAGAGGAGGGACGTCTAAGGAGGGAATAAGCAATCAGAGGACACGAACTCTTCCCAGTTGAAGGCAACAGGACAAAATGTACTCCCAGAATAATGGCCTAGGGCCAGGGGGTGCTCCGCTGGTGTCAGAAATCCATTGTGTAGTCCCGAGCTGTGGCTTCCTGGCTCTGGAGTTCACAGAAGGAAAAAAAATAATCGATGGAAATTGATACAGGACAGCTTTGTGTTTTGCCAAGAAAAGACATAGGGAGAAAATCCTGTTGTCCTTTATCATGGCTTTCCCTGAGTGGAAGAGATAGTGTAGTACCACCCACCGCCCACAAGAGAAGAAAGGTCAGATTTCAAAATGACAGAGAACCCTTTAACTTGAATAAATCTGGCCTCACGAAATGTTCACTACGTTGACCCTTCCCACTAATTTTGCTGAGGCTGATAAAAATTTTAGTAATTTGAGCTGAAGCTTGGCTGATTCATTCTCCTCTCTCTCCTCTGTGTGTGCTTCTGTGTGTGCAGATATCTCTGCCCATGAGTGTGTCTCTGCAGTGACCTAATCTATGCGGTATGACAAATACGTAAGAAGGTGTGTACTTGAGTGTTGGGGGCGGGGGAGAAGAGGGGAGATGTGGGAGAATACAGTGTGTGTGCAGGTACATGCGTGAATGTCGGGAGGGGAAAGGTGAGATGAGCGAGTGTGTGAGCTGGGGTCTGAGTGCTGGCTGAGGAGAAGAGGTGAGACGTATGAGTGTGTGCTTGTGAGCTGGGGACGAGGATGTGATGTGTGAGCATATGGACGGTGTAAGCAGGTGCACCTGCGCCTGTGGGGCTGGAAGAAAGTGATACATCTGAGTCCACCAGCTTGTGTGCGCACGTGAGCTGGGGGAACAGAGGTGGAATGTGCGAGTGTAGGAAGTACGAGAGTAGGTGCGACGTGAGGGTGGGGCAGGGAGAGCCGGGAGGCGCACCAGCAGGTTGGCAGGGAGAGGGCATCCTGAGCAGGAACTGGAGTTTGTGCATTTTCCCAGGGCCATCCCCTAAGGAAGCACTCATAGTTACCGGGTCTACCCTCACCAGCACCCTTGTGTGTCTTCCCGTCTTCCTCTGTTCCACTGTTCTGATGACCACGGTGCTCTGGCCCTTCCCTGGCTGAAGAAGAGGCCGGTCAGGTCAGCGCCAACCAGCCCCCGTTTTCTGCCAAGAAACGTTGCTCTTCTGCCGCAGATCCCTTACTGCCTCTGACGTGTCCTCACTCTGCGGAAGCAGAACTGGGACAAGCCCTTCCCCACGCAGCCGCAGAAGACTCCGCTCCCTTGGGGCCTGCCTTCTGCAGCCCCTCACATGGTCTCTTGACCTTGAGTCAGTGAGGCTGCCCTTCAGCCCCTCTGGCTAGGAGCCAGCAGAGGTTGGTCTCCAAGCTTCCTGGAATGGCTCTTTGACAGCTCCTACTTGCTCCTGACCTTGCCTAAGACTCCTGGAGTGAACCCAAAGTTTGTCCTCTCTGGTTTCCGATGGACCCTTGATCCATCCTTGTCTCTACCTGCCCCCCGCCCCCCAAATGATTTGATCGGGTTAAGCTGATTGCATCTGGATTTCTCTCCACATGTAGCAATATCTCGTCTCTGTCACTTTGGTGTTTTTTGTTTTTGTTTTTCTTTACAGTTTTCTTCTCTGCTAAGGTTCTTTTTGAAAAGAACCCTTCAGAGATTAGCTTCAAGACCACCTCCCCAGGGAAGCCCCTAAGACCGCCACTGAGCCTCAACCTGGCAACTGTCTTGCTTTGGGGCTGTGGTTTTATTGTTCAAGATTTTAAAATTCAAATTAATCTTTCCTGGCCTCCTGTGCTGATTTTGCCCAATTGTTTTTTAAAATCCGTACTTTTATTTTTATTGTTTTTACGTTTGTCTTTTTATGGAGTCATTTTTTAAAAAACACTTATTATTTCTCATTGATTTTACTTCCTTGTTTAGTGTTTTCCGTAAAGGAAGGACTCGGAGGCAGCTTTGTAGTGGGGGTAGTGATGGATGGGGGACAAGCTGGCAGCTCTGACTCAGCCTCTTGAGCCTGGCGAAGGGAACTGTCCCTTCAGTAGTCACAGGTGACCCCATCTTGCCTCTTTGAACCTAAGGTGCTTCATCTGAAAATGGGACTGAAAATTCAAGTACACCAGGTTGTCAAGAAATTACAGTGGATGGGCTAGTGAGATGGTTCAGTGGGTAAAGGCGCTTGCCGCCAAGTCTGACGACCTAAGTTCAATCCTTCATGGTGGAAGGAAGGAACTGATTCCCTGTAGGTTGTCCTCTGAACCCCACACTTCACACACACACACACACACACACACACACACACACACACATACACACTCACACACACACAAATGTAATAAAGTAATAAGACAGAAAATTATAGTGTGACCACAAGACACAGGGCACAGTACAATGTACTCATGAAATAATGACCTTGCTTCCCCATTCTGTTCCCCAAAGGAATTCTGAGACTGTCTTTAATGAAGGTTGGCCTGGATACAGGGCTACCCCATCCCCAGGATGCCTTTCTGTCAGTGAGAGAATGATGCCCTTTTGGGCATATCCCAGTATCGTGGTGGACGGTAGATGGAACTCCGCAGGTGAGCAAGTTCCAGTCCCCCATCCCACCTTAAACTGCACTGAGTCCAGAGGGGGTGGCCTCAGAAGTGCAGAGGGAGGACAGCCTCGCACGGGAGCCTTTCTTTCTTTGAGGGGAGATCTACATGGGACATCAGTAGATGGGTGGTGAAAGTGACTTCAGAGGAACTCAGGGTACCTTAGTGGCATGTGTTCCAACCAGAACCTTCTGTGAGGGAGAGATGTACTACTCTGTTATGGTGTATAAATGCTTCACTCTTTCTTCCATGTGAACACATGCTCACTGAAGAGCATACTCGCACCTAGCCTCATATGTTTAAATATTTTATAGTATGTATCAATTACATGTAACAACATATTTGACATTTTCATACATACATGTATGTATATATTTTGATCATATTCACCCCTGTTATTCTCTTTTCTCGCCTTCCTATTCCTATTAATCATCTTTCAATGAGCCCCCCGCCTTCTAGTGCCACATTTCCTTTATGATCCAGTGAGTTTCATTAGGGCTGTTTTCAGGAGTGTGGGTAGGAGTTTGTTCACAGGATAACACGCACCTTACCAGTGACTACCGCACTGGAGCAGATGGATGCCTCCTGCATACATTCTTACTCTCTTTTTCTGGCACATGGGGATGCATGATAGACACTATTCTTACTGCAGGAACTTGAGGAAGACCTGAGAGAGGAGAGAAAGATGCCCAGGCCTCCAGCAGCAACTGCGGACAGTGGGATGACAGAAAAGGCAAGATACCAGCTCAGAGTTCTTCTCCTTCAGTCTCTAGATCACCGAACCTGTCCCCTAGCCAGATGCAATGCAATGGAATTTCCATTCTAATTTCCAGTATGTCCTTCTTACAAGCTTCAGTTGTCCTTGACATGTACAACCCCAGGAGCGAGGGAATGGGTAACTTCATGAGGTCAACAAATGCTGGAGGGACAGACAACAGGGGATAGTCATGTGTATTAGTTACTTCTCCCATTCTGTGACAGAACACCTGGCAAAACCATCTTAGGAAGGAAGGTTTATTTGGCTTATGGTTTGAGGGTTGTTCAGCACATCATGAACAAGCGTGGCTGCAGGAGTGTGAGGTGACCTGCCCCACTGTGTCTGCAATCAGGAAGCAGAAAGAGATGGATGCTGGTGATCAGCTCACTTTCTACCTTTGATTTAGTCTAGATCCCAGCTCATGGGATGGTGTCACATGCAAGGTGAACTTGTGCTTCTCAGTTAGTGCTCTCTGGAGCACTCCCACAGACATATCTAGACGTGGGTCTCCCAGGTGATTCCAAATCCCAGCAAGTTGACAATCAAGATTAACCACACTATGATTCTTTTTAAATCTTAATTTTTGGCACTCATCATGATTATTTTGACTGACACATAATAGTTAAACATTTGATAGGATGCAATGTGAGGCTTTTTGTTTTTGTGTACACTGTATAGCCATCAAATCCTGGTAGTTAGCATACACCGCCTCAAGCCTTAGCCATTCTTAGTAATGCACATGGAGTTGGCTCTAGTCATGTACCTCTTGTCCAGACTCTGTCCCATCACCTAGTGATGCTCTAAAACATTCATCTGACTACCTCAGATCCCAGTGCAAAGTTACTCTGAATGGCTCCCCATCTCCTCACATGACATGGCTAGCATGCTCAATCTCCTGCCTGTGTTTAGTGTTACACTACACATATCGATATTGTGACTGCTCGTGACAGTCAAGGGCAGTCTTCATGAGGAACAAGGCTATATTCCTCATGCCTCTGTTTGGGTATTTCCCTATGACTGACTGTCTTTACCTGGGGTATTAGTTTGTTTTCCATTATTGTGATGTAATACCTGAGGTTGTGTACTGTATAGAGAAGAAATGTTCATTTAGCTCTCAGTTCTAGAGATTCAAGGACATGGCCCTGGCTCTATGGGAACCTCACAGAAGACAGCAGACAGACAAGGGTGAAAAGGACTGAGCACATGGTAAGGTAGGAAACCATTGAGAGAAAGCAGTCAAGGTTTCTCTTTTATAACAATTCTCCCCAGATAACTGGCTCAGTAGTTCCATGAGAACTACTTTGATCTCTTCTGAGAGCACAGTGTGCCAATGACTGAAAGATTTTCCGCTGGGAAGGTCTTCCCTCTTAAAGATCCCATCACTTCTCTTGTTGCCATACTGTGGACCAAGCTTCTGGTATATGAGCACTTGGGGAACTAAACATATGCAAACCACAGCACTCAACTTCCTGGTTATTGACTGATGGCCATCTTTTTGGGCTTATATCACATGCTATTTTCTCTAAGCAGCCCTCTCTGGTCCTGCAGAGTAGGTAAATGACTTTCCCTGGGCCTGCAAGATAGTGAATGCCACTAGCATCTCATGGGTTGATTCTGACTTATTGGTGTACAAGTTTTTTTATTTACAGCTCCAGTGTTGCTGGTGCTGAGGATCTCCAGAACATACCCTGAGAAGCAAACCTACTTGGCCACTCCATCTGGTTCCATTGAAACATCAACTCCTCAACCATTTGGAGGTCAAAGACTCCTTTGAGAGTCAGATGAGTGCCTTGGATACTCCCTCACAAAATGCACATAGACTAACATTTTTGCATCTCATTTTGGAGATTTTCCTGCTTCTGGAAGCTCCTCCACCCGCTTCTAGGTTGGAAACCTCTACTCCAGGGCTGCTGAATAGTGTGATGATTACATACATGTCCCCATGTGTTCAGAAACCGACTTGGCTGCTGAGCTGGCTGCCCTTAACTCACTAGAAAAGTTATTTAAACTTTTAGAAAAAATGGATACTAATAGTAACTTTCTCATGAGCTATTGTGAGGGTTCAAGGCGATAATGCAGGGAAGTGCTTAGCACAGGATCTGATAAGTGCTTGATAAATACTGGTTATTCTTTTCTTATTATTTTCATGAATAATTGATGTACATTGAGAGAGAGCTGTAGCCAGGGCAACTGAGCACTATCTGGGTAAGTACTACGTGGGTACTTACTCTGTTCGTGGACCTGTCTTGGAGTTGTCATGTGCTTACTCCCCTACCCCAACCCCTTGGAGTGAGCAGAGAGTAGAGCAGTGTTGTGCATGTTCTATTTTCCAAGGAGGACACTGAGGCTCTGGCAGACTGCTTCCTGTGCCCAGAATCGCTAAGCTTTTGAGCAGCCGAGCAGATTTTGCCGCTGGCAGCTCTGTTCCAACATTGTTGTTGTTGTTTTTCTTTCTTCCTCTTCTCTATATTTCCCTGGGTGAAAGTAAACAAACAAATGGAGGCCTAGAGAGACTTTTTTTCCTCCCTTAAAAATATTTAAATTATTTCCCCACATTTTAATAAAATGATATTAACTTTAATTTTCAGCATTTTCAGCAACGTTACAAAGCTGCCTGTGAACTTTTCTCAGCCCATTAGTTGCTTGGGTGGTTAATTACTAGCCATTAATTTTGGTAAGGCTTTCTACAAAGTGACGGCTCCAAAGAGTCATTTTACCTGTTTATTTATACTTTCCACTAAAGACCTATTTTTCTTTGCAACAACCCAATATTAACTATGCAGCCTGTTTTATTTATTTATTTTTACAAAGAAACCCTGACCTGTGAAAGTCCCTTGCTTTTCATATTGGTTTCAAAACAATTCATTCATGCATTTTAGAAGTTATGCAAATGAGCTTCCCTTGATTTTTAGAGGATTTCTGTGGGACTGATTTGGGGATCCTGTATTAATTACCACAACTCAGGCACAGGGGCTGTCACATAATGGATATATTTAGCAAGAATGACAGGGCTGATAATTATGCACAAGGAGCTTCAGAGAAGGGATTGTTTACTTTGATGCTTAATTTCAGCAGACTCCTTTAGTTTGTTAAACTTAATCAAAAGCAATCAAAATACACTAGTGTGAATTACAGCAAATTAATTTCAGTCCAATGGAAAACATCGTGTTTTTCAAATTCAAATGTTGAACTGGAACTTCTGAATGAACAACCTCAAGCAAGGAATCAGTAAGTTCTGAAGCATGGAACACTTGTCTAGAGCTTGAATTAGGATGTGGGTAGAGTCTGAGAGGGATTCCATCAGGAGTTATGCTTTTAGAGACTAAGGAGGGAGAGCCTAAGAATGGCCCTTCCTTTTGGGCTCTCAGGGGAGCTCAGTACTGTGGGAAGGCCATTTGAACTCAATTTCTTAGAGTCTATGGTCTGATCGCTTCAATGGCAACATTTTTGCCTGGCTACTATGAGGAAAGAGATAATTTACCCTCACCTTCTTTGCTAGGCATATCCTCTAAGCCAGTGTTAACTCCAACAATGGCTTTGTGAGGTTGGTAGCCTCATTTAACAGGTAGGACTCAGCTCTGAAACATTTTGAGCCACAGATCATTCATCCTGGATTATTACTTGGGAGATATTATGTTTAATTTCATATGACTTCCTTGGTTTGACAACTTAATCAGAAGCAATCAAAATATGCTTATGAAACATATAGAAATTAATTTCAAGCCAATGTAAAAGATTATATTTTCCAACTGTGGAGAATCAAGTGAGAAAATGGATGTGCAGGCATTATGTAAAATGTTGACTGCTATGCAAATGAACAGTAGTCAAATTAAGGGAGCAACTAGAGGAGCATGTGTTAACAAACCAGGTCTACACAAAGACATCCTATCCTCCCAGACCCTGACTTGTCAAAGGAGGTTGGGTTCATTTCATGAGATCTGTGACTCAGTAGGGCACAAAGTGTCATTCAAACATTGACTCAGTGAGTAAATTTTCCAAGTATTGTCCCAGTTTGAGGGCTTGTCTTGACCTCTGGTGGCCCATGGTGTAGTGAGTGAAGCATATAAATTGTTCATGATGATCCAAGGAGCCACCAAAGCATGGACAAAAAGCAGCGTGTGTTTGAAACTGTCTTTGGGCTAGGATTGTGTCCTACTTACCAATGATTCCCCAACATTTGGCACACAGCCTGACTAGAGAAAGCATTTGATAAATGTGATTGAATTAATGAATTATAAATATGTTCTGGATATGAGGGTGGACACCCAATGAAAACCAATCTTTTCCCCATGGTTCTAATACCAGAAATATGGGGCTCATCCAACTATTAATAGTTTGAATGTGCAATGTGCCCCATAGGCTCACCTGTTTGAACACTTCTTGGTCACCGGCTGGTGGTACTGTTTGGAAATGTTGAAGCATATTTAGGAAGTGGAGTCTTGCTGGAGGAAGTGGGTCATTTGGGGTGGGCCTTGAGGTCATATTGTTAGAGAGCAAGTAGCTATTTAACTGGGATAGTTTATCTGTTGAAAGACCCACATTTCCAGTTTCACTGGTCAATCACCTGATCACAGGACTGCCCTTAGGAAGGTGGGTTCAACTTAAACTATACTAAATAGGTGGGTGGAATACAGAGTGTGTTAATGAGGCAGTGAACTTTCCTGCCTGGAATCCCGCCTCCCAGTGCAGTTATTCTGGACCTGGCCACAGACATGTAGCTCTCTGTAAGTCTGCCCGCTTTTTTGAATTCTTCAGAAAAGCATAATCTTTCCTTTTCTTCTTCATATACCTTTTCTAAACATGCTTTGTCTAAGGCTTTGGGCTGCCCTGGTGTCTTGTATTTCTCTACCTTTTCTCTAAAGCTCTTTCTCCCAGCCATGTGGCTGCCAGTCCGCCACATGTCTGACCTCCATGCAGGCTCTTAATCTGAATGACTTTTTGGCTTCTTTTCTTCTCCCTCCATTCTCCTCCTCCAGGCATCTGCTGAGATCCCCAGCTTGCCTCTCTTGAGGATTTTTCTTCAAATTCCAAAAAAATTGTCCTAAAGCTTCCGATTGGGTCCATTCTTAAATTCTTTTATGAATGAGACTAAGAACCCTCTAGGGGACGCTCTCATTTCACCCCGTTTCAATATAGCCTAGTTCTACTTTCTGTTCACTCCTTCCTGACTGGAGACACAGTGTGACCAGCTGGCCTTCCACTCCTGCTGATACATCGTCTCCACCATGATGAACTCTGTCATAGAGCTGTAAGCCAAAATAAACTCTTCCTTTAGTTGCTTCTTGTCAAGTATTTTTACAACAGTAGCTACTACACCCACTGACAAACAGTCCTAACCTCTGGAGACGTAAGTGACATACATATTTCATTAATGGCATGTGCAATGATTTGCCTGATGTAACCACCCATAGTTAGTTGAGACAACATCCACCACTTAATGGTTTGGTTTCACAGAAAAGTCCTCTGACTTAAGACATCAGTCCAAAGTTGAGATCCATTCTTTTGACCATCTGGCTATAAACTGGGGATTCCCAGACCTTCCCTCTTGGATTTGTTGATATGCTATAATAGCTTATAAAAGTCATGAGAACACTTGACTATGTTTACCAGTTTTACAAAGAACAGAAACAAACAGCCAGATGAAGTGATTCTGAGTGAGATCTAGAAGGGTCTGAAGTGTAAGAGCGTCTTTTCCTCTAAATTTGGAGTGTACTGTGTAGCTCTATTAATTAGTGCAGAAGTTCCACAGACTTCTTAGGGGAAGTTCCATTGCAGATGCTGATTGGTTATGCTACTGACTACTGGGACCAACCCCAGCCCTACTTTCCTCCTGAGAGGCTGGAGAGGGAGGCTGAAGGTTCTACCTCTTTAATCAGAGGTTGGTTCCCCTGGCAACCAGCCTCTTCCTGAAGCTGTGGAGGGGGCTTTCAGACACCAGTCATCTAATTAACAGAAACTTTGGTAGAGTTGAAAGGGACTAGTTATGAATCACAAAAGAAACCTCCA
Organism: Eospalax fontanierii; assembly: GCA_035773235.1. Taxonomy (NCBI): domain Eukaryota; kingdom Metazoa; phylum Chordata; class Mammalia; order Rodentia; family Spalacidae; genus Eospalax; species Eospalax fontanierii. Next base: position 49,913,982 of record CM069542.1, on the reverse strand, counting down.
TTACCTGTAGCACTCAGGAAATTCCAAGGGTTTTAGAAGCTCAACATCAGGAACCAGGCACAAAACCAAAATGTTATAACAAAAGGTGCCCTGATCACCCCTATCACTCAGGAAATTTCAAGGGTTTTAAAAGCTCTGCACAAGGAACTAGGGATGGAACCAAGTACATAGTTCTTATCCTATCACAGTGTCAGAGCCTTATGGAACAGATGGCAATCAACTAAGCCTTCTACAGATGGCTCAGGTATTAAAAGAAGAGAGCTTGAAGGTTCCCCCAGGATGAAGAACAGGAGAGGAGGGGACAGGGACACATAGTTGACCACACAAGTGGCTAATGTAGGATGCATAGGTCACAGCAACTCTGATTATCAGAGTTGGGCTTTATTTCCCATGCTGCAGAAGATCGAGTTTAATCTATAGGTTTGAGAATAGGGGCGTGGCCTATTGCTGGGATACTTGGTATTGCATATCCCAGCCTAACTCTGTTTTAGATTGCATGGGCCTTGAATCTGTGTCTCAGGCTTTGTCAGGTGTTTTACACTGGGCAAGTTGCTTTTAACCTCTCTGCACATCTACATTCTCAAGTGCACAATGGCATGGTAACAGCCTCTTTCACAGCACTGTGGCTCTGGGTCCATGTTATCTGTCCCTGCTAACTGATGATCTGTAGTCTCTGCAGGAGTCCTAGCCTTGCTGACTCAATGCTCAGACACCTTATGGTATTGGCTGAGCGCTTAGTTCTTTTTTCCTTATTACTGCCTCATTGCTACATGGTCAGTGGAAGTGTACCAGTGTAAGGTAAGGGGAAGATGAAGATTACGTGACAATGCCTGTGAAATCCTGTGGTTTGTGCCCACCTGGGAGCCCATCAGGGAGGATCTTGCCTGGGGTTAAAGATGACTTATGGTGAGAGGGAGGGGAATAGCTGTTTGGAAGCTGTTGCCATTGTTAACAAGAGAGATAATGAGATAAACTTTGGGGAAGCCAGAACTAAGCTTGCCTGGGGCTTCTTAAGAATTTGAGAGGTTTGGTCACTGGAGGCATGCTGAGGGAGAACATTGAGTCTCTAACCCAGCTGCCCAGAGCGGGCTGCATCCTGAGGGAGGTGGGGAACTCAGGAGAAAGAGGGCAGGTGGAGAAAGGACTCAGGTGATAAGTTACCTTGGAGGGAGACAGATGTGTGGAGTTTTGTTGCTAGCCCCGTCAGTAGCTAACCAGGTTTGAACAGGGTCTCCCCATATGACCCTGTACTTTTAGGTAGATGAACTTACCCTTCCTTTTTTATTGTGGTAAAATACACCTAACATAAAATTTATCACCTTAACCATTTTTAGGTGCATAGTTCAGTAGCATTAAGTGCATCCACATTGTTGTGCAACCATCAGCACCATCCATCCCCAGGACGTTTTTATCTTCCTGGGCAGAATCTCTGCACCCATTAAACACTAACTCACCATCTCCCTTACTCCCCAGCTCCTGGAAACTACTGTTGTACTTTTTGCCTGTGAATCTGACTCCTCCAGGTGCCTCATACAGTGGACTCACACCACACTTTTCCTTCTGTGACTGGCTTATTTCACGGAGCTTAATTTTCAGGTTCAGCCATGTTATAGCATATGATGGAATGCCCTTTAAAAAAAAAGAATCACGTTCCATTGTGTATATAAACTATATGTGTTGATCCATTCCTCTGGCAGACATTTATATTGCCCCCTCATCCTTTGGTTATTGTAAATAATGCTGCTGTAAACATTTGAGAACTAAAGTCTGTTTAAGTCTTGGCTTTCAGTTCTTTTGTGAATATACCCAGAAGTGTCATTGCTGGATTATATGGTAATTCTGAGTGTAATAGTTTTCAAGAATGACTGTAGCTTTGCCCAGAGCCACTGCACCGCTTCTGTCCCCACCACTGAGGCATAAACACCTAAATTTCTCCGTATTCATGCCTACACTTGTGATGTTTGGTTTCTTTGTGTGTCCTCTTTCTCTTTCCCAACTTCCCGTTTACTTCTTCTCTTCCTTCCCTCCCCCATCTACACCCCTTTCTACCCTTGCTCAGAGAAATATCTATTCAAATCCTTTGTCCATTAAAATATTTATTTTTATGTGTATGAGTACTTTGTGTGTATGTAAATGAACCTGTGCATGCAATGCCTATGGAGGTCAGAAGAGGGTGCTGGGTCCCCTGGAACTGGAGTTACAGTTGGTTGTTAGCTGCCATGTGGGTGCTGGGAACTGAACCCAGGTTCTCAGCAAGAACAGGCAGTGTTCTTAACTGTTGAGCCAACTCTCCAGCCTTCTTTATCCCTTTTTGCGTTTTTGAATTGAGAATATATTTTTTTGTTGTTGGTTAGTTTTAAGTCTTTCTTCTAGATATTAATCCTTATCTTCTTTGTAAATGTTTTCTTATGTTCTCCATCTTATGGCTTTTTTTTTTTAAACTTTCTGGGCAGTGTTCTTCAATGCATAAAAGTTTGTTTGTTTTAGAGATTTATTTTTATTTTTAAATTATGTCTGTGTGTGTCTGTGTGTGGGCATGCACATGAATGCAGATGCCTGTGGAGGCCAGAAGAGGGTGCTGAGTCCCATAGAGCTAAAGTAACAGTTAGCTGTAAGCCACTCAATGTGGGTGGTGGAACTGAACTGGGTCCTCTGTAAGAGCAGTACTTAACCATGAAGCCATTTCTCCAGGCACTGCTTATGTGTTTTGAAAGCATCTTGTCATGTTGTTGAAGCTCACCTCACACTTATAATCTTCTTGCCCCAGCCTCCTGAGTGCTAGGATTACCAGCATTTACCACTGTATTCATCTCATAAAACTTTCAGACATTGAACTCCACATTACCTAGTGTTTGTTTTGTTGTTTTGTTTTTGGTGTCATATATTATTCATATGAGTCACATTGTTTCATGTGTCACTTACAGAAGGGGCACTGTTATGCCAAGTGCCTGAGATAATGTTGTAACTAAATGTTTTAGTAAAAGCTGTCTTCTAATCCTCTTGGGTTATTATTATAAGTATTAAACATACAGACGTGCAATGCCAAGTTTGCAATCCTTGTGCTTTTCCCCTCTGAATTCTCCTGTGTTTATCAATGGTCCCATCAATCCTCTAGTCCCTAAGCCTGAAAATAGTTGCACTTGACTTCTTGTCCCTTCTCTTCATAGGCAGCTGTAGAAATTTGAAAATTGTTTTCCTTATGTCCTTCCAGCCTCCCAGCAGGGAGATGAATGAATTCTGGACAATAAAACATGGACCCAGGGATGTTTGCTACTTTCAGGCCTGACTTGTATACAACTCTCCAAGGTCTCCCTTCCCTCATCTGCTGGTCATATACATATGGACTAATGGAGGTCTATGTGTACTATGATAGAGCCGCAAGGTGGAAGGAGTTAGGGCCCTTGAGTGACTGCATAGATCAAACCCTTCTCTTCATATAGTGTCTTATGATGTCGCATGAAAAATAACCTTTACTATGTTAAGCCTTTTAGATTTTGAGATTATTACAACAATTAGGCTGTGCAAATGAATGGTTCAGAACTCTCATAGCTCCTTAATAGTTTTTCTTCCTATATCCTTCTTGTGCCTATTGTTAATAGTTTTAGTTTCATTGATAGTCCCCTCACCCTAAAACTACTCTTAAGACTTACTAACTGGGTTACTGTGTCTGATCATTTCTCTTCTAGTGCATCATTCATGCTCACAGAATAGAAATATTTTAAGGAAGATAAAGGCTTTATATGCTTTAATTTAAAATCTTTAGTTATTAAGGTATTCCCGGTAGACAGCCTTCTTCCTTCTTCTGTCTCTCACCCATGGGAATTACCACCTGCATCAGGCAAAATTTCTTCTAGCATGAAAGAATTCCCTAAGTAACTAAGTCATTCCCATGATAGTCCATGACCTCATCACCTCTTAAAAGTTCCATCACTCAACCCCACTGCATTGGGAATGAAGTTTCCAATACATGAATTTTCAGATCACAGCAGAGGGCCAATTAAGAACTTCTGCAGTAAGAGACTCATAGAATGATATAAGGCCTCAGGCCCTTTGGACTAGAGCCTGGCTAATTATATATTACCTTGACCTACCCTCAGACCTGTCAGGGTGATGGCTAGGTCTCATCAAATGTTGAGACAAGAGGGCAGCTTCCTTGTTTTGGTAGTGTACTTCGTGAACCAGCAGATCCTGCCCCATTGTCTCACCTCCACGGTTATAAATCTCCTAGACTCTCATAGACTGTGGTCAAGGGTCAGTGACCTCTGATGTTTGCACTCCCCAGGGAGGCCTGAGGGGCCCTGATGGATTCTCTCCTCTGTCACTCTCACTCTTTGCTCAGCACCCAGCCTTGGCAGCCAGCAGAATGCTTTGCTAGCTTTTTTCCTCCACAGCTCTTTGAATGTTTAATAAATTCTTAATTAAAAGCCAGGCACCTCATCTATTCCTGTCAATTGCTTCAGTGTTGTGAAGAAGAGAGGCCTATAGGAGGGAAATGTCAAGCCCGCCCTCCGCCCCCTATTCACACCCACAACCTTACACGTGCACATGCATGCACACACACACACAGCCTAGGACTCGGTGCTGTATTTACATAATTCTATTGACATTTTGAGGCTAAAATTATGTATGCTACTTTAATTCGCTGTTAAATTAAATTATGAATGTTTGGAACGTAGTAATTTCTTTTGTTCTATGAACAGATTGTTTTATATATCTGCCTATATTACCAAGTTATTAATTTAATGATTTCATAATAGCAGCTCATTCCTCTGGGTAATATAAAGACTGAAGTGCATGCTCAGTACAGTGCAGGCAGACACTGCTTGCCCTACGTGAACTGAAGTTTTTTTGAATAAAGATATTAGTTTTGGCAGAATGTTTAAGTGTGCATAGGGAAAGTGGAGGGATGTGTCAGGTCAGCTCTGGCTTCCCAATCTCATTTTAAAAAGGCAGGACATAGTCCATTGCCCATGAGGCTGCAGGAAAAATAATTTTCTTAAATAAACTCGGGCCCCAGTTGAACAATGACAAGTTTGAGAGCTGCTAATGCCCGTCCAGTCTGTGAACTCTGAATGTAGTTCGCCCCAGCTGAAAGCAGAAAGGTCTGTTGTCTTGAGGGTCTCTTGGGTCACTATCCCATCAGCATACTGCAATATGTTGCTATGGCAACATAGCATTGGCTGCATCACTCTGCTTCTTGTTGGCATCTGACCCTACTTGAAGGACATGGAAAAGGCCAGATACTGTCTGGTGTGTGTGTGTGTGTGTGTGTGTGTGTGTGTGTGTGTGTGTGTGCGTGCGCATGCGTGCGTGTGTGCACGTGTGCATCATGTGCTCATGTGCATGTGTGACCTCTGGATTCCAAGTGACTTTATTTCAATCAGTCCTGGAAGTTGTGACTTCATCTTTCTATGCCTCAATTTCCTGGTCAGTAAAATGGAAAGATTAATAGCTCCTGGCCAGTCATTGTAGGAGTGTGTGTGACTTATTTTTGCTAACAGGTGTAGGTTGAATAGTGTGAGATCTCAAGGTGAGGATATCTTGAATGACTAAATTCTAGAGCAGAGATCATGATCACAGCTATTCCTATAGACTCAGGTTTTTTTTTCCTACATGTATCAACTCCTCCAGGTGACACTTGAGTTTTGAACATGAGGGCTTCTGAAGTCCTCCCTATCTCTGGTAGTCTTTATTTTATAAATGGTATTATTTTCCAGAAGAAAACACCAAAATAATTAATTTCACTTGTGAATACTGTGCTGAAGACAATGTCTTACTAGGGAATCATAGTGTGCTCAGTTTTTCTGCAACTATTGAGCACCTCTTACCCAGCAAGGACTGACACAGAGTGGCAGAGATGATCTCCAAGGCAGGCATGACTTCTACTCTCCATGGCTACACTCCAGTGGGGCCAGAGGATAAAATGCACAGTCCTGATATCTTCTGATGGCAGAATTGGGGCCAGAAGTGGGCAAAGGAAGCTAGGCTGAGCTCGTGAGATCGACTATGGGTCAGCCAGGCAAAGAGGAGACAAGACGGTAGAACAAGCAAAGGTATTTCAGAAGCATCAGAACATTCAGGGGGACAGAGTAGCAGAATAGTGTCATGTAGCATGGGTGCACTAAGTCTGGATTTGGGCCAGGAGTGCTGAGCTATAAGGCTGAAGGGACCAGCCAGGCCTGTAGCTGTTAGACATGGAGAGTCTTGCTAGTCAAAAGGCAGCTGAGAACCACTGAAGAGTGGAAGGACTCAATGGGGAGAACCATTTGGAAGAGGGTAGATTTGTAGGCAGGGAGACCAGTCAGGTGACTGGACGGTAGTACCATGAGAAGCTGTAGGGACGCTCAGAAGAATGGCTTAGGTCTGGATCAGGGTAGACTATCAGGGGTCTGTGAGATCACCCTTTGACCTTTTAGTTCTTCCTTCTCTGGCTTTTCTATGGTTTCCTGAAAGAACATTTACAATAACCTCTTTACCCATGGCTGAGAGACACTTGCATACATATAAGAGTATGTGCCTGAACGTACACACACACATACACACACACATATAAGAGTATGTGCCTGAACATACACACACACACACACACACATACACACACACACACAGTCCCACTCCTATGTACTCCTTAGGATAAGGCAAAGCTGACAGAGTGCCAAATTAGAAGGTGTTATTCCTTAACTTCCTTTACTTGTTTCTTGTCTCTGTGTGTCAGTCCTGTGAATCATCCTTGATCTCCTCAAGAAAAAAATGAATTCCTTTCTTTTGTGTTTTGCCTGCAGACTTGAATATCATGGTGCTGTCTTCATGAATCTCCCACATTGGAGTAAAGCTTAGTCTCTTCTGGATTCCTGGTGCCTGGCACGATGCCAGACTAGCTAGTCATCACTGTTGAATGACTGAAGGACCCTAAAGGGCCCTGGATCTTGAAGAGAATTCTTGGGTGTGATTCCTAGTCTTCATAGGAAGCAGCCTAGATCTCTTATCTTCAGGGGTGAGGAACTAACCACAGTATCAGGATCTGGTGGGCAGCATCCTATGCAAGTAACAAATATAGACCCTTTGGAGCCCCAAACTGGAGTTTTAAAGTACTGTAGTTTCTTTGTAGACAGATGAATGACTAATCCAGTAACTGGAGGTGGCCAAGAAAGAAACAGAAAGGGCAAAAATTGGAGCGGGAATGGCTGTGACTCCACGTGGTAAGGAACAGGAACTGTAAAAGAGTTAATGCCTGCTTCAGCATGGAATAGACAGACAGAGAAATGGAGAAGCATTGGATAGAGGCTGAAAAGGTGGTTGAGATGATGGGGAAGAGCGAAGGGTGAGTCGGGAGCCAGAATTCGGATAGAAGATAAGGAGTGTAAGGTAGCTGTTACCCAGGATAGGGGAAGAAGTCAGTGGAGGGTTTGTTAAATAAGGCCTCAGACAAATAATGACTGGTAATATTGGGGAAGACAGAGAGGAGGGGAGAGTTTGGATGAAACCCCAGAAAAATAAACAAGATCATGTTAATGGCTGTCTACCACTGCCTGACATTTTGTAGGCAGTCAATAGACATTGAATAGGTTCCTTGAGAATCATACAGATGGAGTAGAAAGAATGGGGATGTCAGGAGGGAGAGGTATGCTGTCTTTAGGACCTGTGTCTTAGAACTTACCTTCAGGCCAAGCAGAATAGAGGCAGATCTGAGTACTGGGTTGTGTGCAAGTCATTCCTAGTCAGTGCCTCTAGAATCCTTCCTTAGTGGTAAATTGTTGGTGGTACTGATATTTTGGTTATATACTGATATGCTCTGACTATGTGCATCACTCCTAGTTCATATGTTGACATCTAGTCATCTCCAATGAAGCCATATCGTGAAATGGAGCCTTTGGGAGATGGTGAGCTTATGTCTCCATCCTGGAGTACGGATTAGTACCTTTACTATAGGTTTGTGTATTAAGCTTTTCGTTTCTGTGGCAAACACCTGGATAAAGATCGGTTTAAAGGAGGAAGGACTTGTTTGCCTCACTGTTGTAGAAGCTTTAGTCCATTGTCCCTTAGCCCAATTGCTTTGGTCCTGAGGTAAAAGGAGCATCATGGTGGTGGCAATTCACAACAGAGAATGCTGTTAATTTCATGGCAACTAAGGAACAGAGAGGAAGGAAAATGCCTATGTCAGTAGGCTTTCTTCGTCTCCTTCTTTTATTCTATGCAGGCTCCCAGCCTATGGGAAGGTATTGCTTATATTCAGGGTAGGTCTTCCACCCTTACTTAATCCTCTCCACAGATACCCTCACAGACAGATCTGGAGGTGTCTTATATGCTGTATTAATCTACTAAGTAGGCACTTCTCATCCCGATCAGGTTGACAACCACAATTCACTATCACAGCTTTTTAGAGCAGTCTACCTTTCATGCCATGAAGGGACATGTAGAAGGCAGCGTATATGATGAACAGATTCTCACCAGACACCAAAGCTCCTGGCATGTTGTTCTTGGACTTACCAGCTCTTAGAACCATGAGAAATACATCTCTGCTGTTTACAAATTACTCAGTGTGATGTGTTTTGTCACAGTGGCTTGAATGGACTAGCATATACACTTAATATCGTGGGTTAGATGAATGATGACTCAGAGACCCACACAGCATGGACAGTGGGCATGAGTCAGGGTCAAGGTAGTAGATCCAGAGTCTTTTGGAAAAATGCTGTTGGATGTGGAGTGGGTTTTTGGGACGTGTCAGGAGCCCTGAATGTGCTGTGCAGATAGACCACCTCTGTGTGAGATTAGTGATGGTGGTGATGCAGTTATGGTTAAAGTCCAGGAGGGAAAGAGTCTGGCTCCAAACAAAACCCCCCAGAGACTTGTGAGAGGCCATTTAGAGCAATGCAGTGTCTGGAGCCCTGGGCTATTTAATGTTTCCAGCAATGAACTAGACGATGAAACAGAGAGCACGCTCATTAATTTCATAGATGACACCCAGCTGAGGCTGGAGGGGGCACCTTGGAGGATCGGATTAGAATTCAAATTGACTCCAGTAGGTTTTAGAGATTGGTCAGAAACCAACCAAATGAGATTCAGGAAGGACAAGGGCAGAGTGAGGAAAAGGCAGCCACACAAACGACTAGAAGGAACGACTTTGTTCCAATCCTGCCTGAAAACTGCAGACTGTCTTGACCCCTCCTGCCTGATGATCGCACCTGACATTTGCATACAGCTTACAGTGAACTTTCACAGTTCTCTCTCTCCTTGGAGCCTAGGGTGACAACCCCCTTAGAGAGAGGGATTGTTAGGATTAAGTTCATGGAGGGGATGTGTTCAGAGAGGTTAAAAAATCTGCCTAAGGCCACACAACTAATAGGTGTCAAAGTCAGATGCAAACTCACTTCGCACTTTACAGCTCTCTGCAGACACTTACCTCAGAGTACTTAACTGTCAGTGATCAGTGACCTCATTCCGAGGCACAGTCTCTGGATTCTGCTCCTTGGCCCTAGGCAAGCATATACACCTATGTCAAGCAAGAGTCTGTTAGGCACTTGTCCAACCCACTTCTTACCAGCCGCTTCACCAGCTATCTTTGACATCTTAGGGTCAATCCATCTACCTGTCAATTCTCTTCCTTACCTGGTTTGTTGAGAACTCTTGGAGAAAATGGCATTACTGCATGGAGAGAGCCATTACAGAGCCACTGGACAGGCCCTCAGTTAGGGCCTCCGTTCTGCCCGGCAGCTGTTCTTCCCAGGCCTGTAGCCCTTGTGTTCCTCTCAGCATCCGAACCTCACTACTGGCCCATTCACTATTACTGTTACACTACTGAGAAGAAGACAGGGGTCACCGGGCAAGTAGCCCCCCAACTTGAAGTTCTCACGATCTTCCACTTTGACCAGTTCTACATTAGGTCTATCCTCCTCCCCTCTTGGCTCAGGGTAAAGGATGCTTTCTCTGCTCCCTCTTCTCTCCTGTGATCACAGTCCACTTTGTTTTTTGCTTTCTTCTGCACGTACTCCCCAATGTCCCGCCCTCTCTGGTTTACTCCTCATAATTCTTAAACTTGCTGCAGCCTGGTCCATCTATGAAGCTTTCCCCTGGTCCGTCTATGAAGCTTTCCCCTGGTCCGTCTATGAAGCTTTCCCCTGGTCCGTCTATGAAGCTTTCCTCTGGTCCATCTATGCAGCTCTCTTCTGGTCCGTCTTTGAAGCTTTCTCCAAAGAGGAGTTGCCAGGGAAAAGTCAGGACTGTGTACCACATTCTGGGTAAAGTAGAGCATTTAGAGGTTCCTTACAAATATTCTATTATATAACTTTAAGTCATCTTAAATGAAAATGGTGGCTCCCCTCGAGCCATACCACTGTGACCTTATTTTAGAGATCGTCATTTTTAACTTCTTTCTTGTACTCTCTTTAAACTATCATGTGACTGACAAAAGCTACCAATGACCGTTCACGTGTCCCATTTGTAGCGCCCACCATCTTTCTTGAGACCCCTTGTCCTCCCTTAACACCTCACACACACACCACCGTTCTGCCACAGTTCTCCCCAAGCCCTCTAACCTGAAGCTCCTGGTGGCTCTGCTGGTCACTCACCATCTCCCAGGCTCCTCTGTCCCATTCTTCACTCTCTTCCTGAACCCAGAACTTCATGCCTACACACTGGCACATTTCATCTGCTCTGGCTGGACCTTACTCCTGCCCCACACACCTTACATTGACCTACTCGCTGGCTGGATCCACAGGGTGCTACCCCCATGCAACTTGGACTCCCTGTATTGACCTCTCTGGAGTTGCCTTCCTCCTGCTGGCCAGCCTCTGAGACTGTTAGACTCCCCCTGCAAATTATTCTCTTTCTCAATAACCATTTGGACATTGAAGCATTTCCCCGAGTTACTGTCACTGTTCACGGCTATAGTCTCCTTACCGATGTGCTAGTCTCTACCTCCCATTAATCTAAATTCACCATGCTGTTTCTCTAAATGTCTAGCTTTGTATTTATTGCCTATTGACCTAAATCTGGATCCATGGTCCATGGTCTCCCATAACCCAGAGCCACCTGCTTCTTGGGTGACAATTCCTGTCCTTGCCATTCCTGGCCACCTGAAGGTCTCCGACGACATCATTGGTACTCACACCCCTGTGTCTTTGCACATATCTGCCTCTGAGCTCCTTCTCATGGTCCCCACATGGCAGGTATGATTAGAATGCTCTGGGAAGTGACTCAGCACTATGCCTAAGAATACTGCTCCCGGCGTCACACTGACTTGGTGTGTGTGACTTGGGCCATATACCCCAAGGCTTCCTTTCCTCCCCTATGAAATACAAATGAGGAGTGTGTTTACCTCATGGGATTGTCGTGTAGATTAACATGGACAGTGTAAAGTGCCTTCTTCAGTGCATGGGATGTTCTTGCTGTAGAACTGCACTCATGATGCTGGAGAGGATTCCTCCATCCTCCAAGATCTAGGCACCTGCTTTGTGAAGACATCCCTGACCTTCCAGACAGACAATAAATGTTACCACTTACTTATCTTTAGCACAAGCCTCAGCATTCTGTGTGTTTATGTCTGTCTTTCTAAGTGTACTGACCGCTATTTATGGTTTAGTCTTCAAGATCTGACACAGTACTTAATGTTAGACATCCCCACTCCCACACCTTAAAGACAAATGGCTCTGACCACTCATTTTTGCTTGATTAGTGCAGGGCTGTTGTGATTTTGGATAAGATTTTTCATCTAATGTACTCATCAGAAAACTGAAGCCATTGTGGAGAGATGTCATATGTTGACCTGGAGGTCAGGTTCATAGGCAAACCTAGATCCCTCTGTGACTAGGATGAATTATCTAGAAATTCAAACCGGCTATTGGGGTACATATTGTCTGTGGGCATTTATAGATGGAAAACAGAGTGGGAGCTGTATTACAGTACAATGAATGTGTGCATGAAACTGCCTGCTTGTGTCTCTTGGTTGGCAGTGTGTGGTGGGCTCGACAACAGTGGCCACACTGTTCTCTGATCCTGGGTAGCAACAGCTGGCTTAGCCATCCTCCCTAACAATGATCTCAGCAGGCAAAAATCATGTTAATGCATTGAGAGTGTGAGAGGAGGCATCCCTGGATAGAGTGGGATGCCTTTGTGGGCTCCCAGGCACAGAGGATATTCTTCCGCCTTGGTGAGTTTGGGAGGCAGCTGTCTGGAGCCCTAGGTGGGTACTTATCAAGGCTTGTGGTTGGCAGTGTCTCCTAAGGCTAGAGTGGGTAGGATTACACCAAGAGTGCTCTCTGTCTGAGCTCCCTGGGGGGAGGGAGTGTAGGAGAAAGGGGAGAGAATGCCATCCCTTGCCCACAGCCTGCCTGGTTGTCTTAAGTCCTGTCAGCTTCTGGCTGCACAGTTTTGGGTTCCTATGTCTCCGCTCTGTTGTCCTTTCCTGGGGCCAGAGAACCAGAGAGGGAAATAGTTGTGCTATAAACAGTTTGGCTTTGGGTCCTTCTCTGGACAGGGTCTTTGGGGTTTCCCATCTTCAGCCACATGTAGCAGCTCCCATGATTCTCTGTGGCCCACACTGGCCCTTTCTTTACTGGCCTTTGGAATTTTGTCACTTACCTGTGGATGGATGGGTCCTTGGGATCATCGACCACTTTCCCGCACCTTGATCGCCACCTGCACATGAGAGGCACAGACTTCTCGGATGCGTGAGCAGGGTGATTCACCCCCTTTTGGGGGCGCAGAAGCAATTGGATATTCAGTTTGGTTCTTGTCTTGTGCCTGCTGATATTGTCTGCTGTTTCTCCCAACTCCGTGACTCCCTTTTGTTAACCATGACCTACCTCCTGACTGGTCATTGCTCCATGGGCACCAGCCCATGATAGAGCTCTGAAGAGATGGGACTCTGAAGATGGGCAAGATCCAGTAGAGGACAAGAGGGATTTGGGGACTTCTGGGTGAACATAGAAGGGAGCATATTTTTGGAAAGGGTGTCTTTTTTCCAGTTCCACAGCTGCCAATTAACAGTGCCTGCCAATGAGGTGGCATCCAGGAAGAGGACTTGTGCCCCAAGGCCACCAGAGATGCCCACTGCAATGTGGGAAGCTAAGCTGCACTCAGGTCAGCCGACTTGTCATCTTCCATGTGGCCTTGTGGAATGAAGACGTTGACGCTGCTGTCCGTGTAATGACCTTCAGCAGAGAACCAGGTTGGCCTCTGAGGCCGACATGTCCTTGCCTCACCCTGCTGCCACCCAGGCAATTAACTGCTGAGATAATTCTGGGTCTCTGCACCTGCTGCCCCCCGCCTTTCCAAACAACCATGTTGAACAAGCGACTTACAGGAGGAAGGAAAGGGACAGCCTAATCTGGCAGCTGAGAGATGACAAGGGCTTGAGCAGAGAGCTGTATGGTTTGAATCACTTGAGACACTGTTCTGGGAGCAGATGTGAGGCAGTCGCAGAGAACACTCCCGGCACTGCACCCTAAGGATAAGTGAGGGTGACATGCAGAAGACAGGAGACTCTCCCAATCACTGTCCCCCAGGGCTGGCCCCAAGCTCTGCCAATTATCTCTCCGGCTTGCTGGGTTCTGCTCTCTGGGAGGGGCCTGAGCTAATTGTGTTGTAGTGTGCTGGACTATGAGTGTGGAGGCAACAGTGGCCCCCTGGAGAGAATGCTGTGGGGGAGACTGGGGTTCCTGGAGCTCTGGTGGGGACCCTCCAGTTTCTCCATGTCTCTTCCTACCTTACAGCAGCGTGGCAGCAACCTGGATTAATCAGAAGCCGCTGACCCTGGGAAGACAGTCTCAGAGGAGAGAAACTATTTTGAGCTGGTGAAATGATTAGTGATACTAATCACACATCCTCATCCCAGACCCTCTGGCCTACTTTACTGCTCCCAACTTTTGCTGGGCCTTCACACTCTCCCCGGTCCCCGTCCCTCCTTCTCTTCTCTGGGCTGCAAGCTGCCATAACTTCTCTTTCTCTCTCCTGTTTTCCTAGAAGGGGAGATCCTGAAAGCCTCTCCTGGATCTAGTCTGTACATCTTGGCACCCCCACCAACACTTTCATATGACCCCAAGAGCTCTCAGGGACAAATTATTCAGAACACAAGCTGACCCTAGAGCATCCTACATAATGGTGTTAGGAGGTAGGAAAAGAGAGAAAGCCTTGGGACGCTCCTGTGCTTAAGGCCTTTAATGTGCCATAGAGGGTAGTGGGAGGCTAGGAGGGAGTGATGCTGGGGATGAGCTGAGGGAGAAGCTCCCACCCAAAGAAAGCTCCTGCCCTTCGTTAGGTATCAATTTCCTTAGGGTGGTGGCAGTTGCTGAGTGGTTCAGGGCAGAGCTGTGCTCTTGGCTCAAGCCCCAAAATACACATGTTACAAGTTTTACCCTTAATGTTATAGAGCTGAGAGGTGGGACCCTAAAGATGTGATGAGGTCACAGAGGCTCTGTGTTAATGTCCTGGAAATGGGTTCCTGAGGAAAGGATATTAGTTTGGTACCTCTTCAACTCACAGGCATGAGCCTGTACTTGCCTTTCACATGTGCATTCACACATACACACACACACCCCTACTTTATCATTCATCATGGAATTGTGTACCAAGAATGTCCTTGATCTCAGATGACTCCACTTCCAATACTGTAAAAAATAAGTTTCTGTTCTTTAGAAATCCTCCAGTCTCAGGTATTTCACAACAGCACTGAGGAACTGGGGTTTGGTAGTTCAGGGGACACGGTTGAGGTTGACCTCCAAGCAGTTCCTGATCTTCTAGAGAAGAATGGCCACCTTCCCATGTACTTGTTCAACAAGTAAGCATGGTCTACAGCAGACCTTGAGCTGGGTGTTTGGGGAAAGCAAGGAATAAAAAGTGCTATAAACAAAGAGGTGCTGAGTTGGACACAAGCAGGTGAACTTTCTCTAGCCTGGGGGTGGACGGGTCTTAGTCCCCGGGGGGAGAGTTGCAGGTAAGGGTATGAATGGACCCTTCAGACAGAGGCTGGATCCTTGGGAGATAAAAGAAGGATCCTATTAGAGGGTCTGGGTTGGCAGGCCAATGATCTGGGCCTTATAAACCATGCAAAGAAGCCTGAACCTAACAGTTAGAATGGTGGAGAAGCACACTGTTCTATGTTGCTGCCATTGGTCCTGCCCTGCCATACTTGACTCTGCTGTGCTGGGCCAGCCTTGAGCCTCATCAGTTTGTGTTTCTGGCTTCTGAGCCAGCAGATTTCCAGTGGGAGACATTGGCAAGAGATGGGGATATATGTCCTGCACTGGCTGTCCTCTACTAGGTGTCTAGCCTCAAATGAATGGGTCTCTCTGGTGACCCAGGTCCCTGGGTCTTTTAATCCAGCCTTCTCCTCTCTCCCGCCACCCAGAGATCTTACTGTTTGCTCATTTTAGGATTGTCTTAATGTTCCTGTTTGGCTTTTTAGCATTCCAAATACCACTTCCTCAGCTTTGCCAGGTATCCTTGTAAGGACTTTGTATATATTAATGCATTTACACCTCCGTTAGTTTCTATTAAGTGAATTATAACCATTTTATAGGAAAATTGAGTCACTATGAGGTTAAAGTGACTACCTTGTGAATAGATGGGTGCTGACCACATCCCCAGAACTTGAGTCTTAACCTCTGTAATATAGATCTACACTGTCTATGGGCCAGACCTCAAATAATGGACTCAAAGTGAATTCAAATCACTGTTTCCCAAGGAAAACATGAATGTGAATAGTGGCTTCCCGCTATGGTGTGACTATAAAATATCCTCCCCAACAGACTCTTTGGTAGAAAGTTGGTCCCCAGCTGGTTGCACTGGTCTAGGACACCCTTGAAAATTTGTTGGTGGGCCTCGCTGGGGGAAATACGTCACTGGGGACATGTCCTGGTAAACTGCTTCTGGTCTCTTTCCCTTCCTGTCTGTTTCTTTCTGCTTCTTGTCTGCCATTCCCTTGGCCATAAGGTCCTGCCTCACCACAGGCTTAGAAACAGTGAAGCTAGTGACCATGGCCTAAAAACCTCAGAAACTGTGAGCCAAAATAAATCTTCCTTTAAACTATTTCTCTCAGGTATTTGTTATGACAACAAAAAAATTGACCAGCACAGCACTGATGGAGTTTATGATCTTCAGTAAGTCACACAATCATTGTGAACCTCAGTTTGTCCATCTACTAAGTGGGAGTACTAATAGAACTTGAATCACAAGTGTTTTATCTGTTCTAATGAGATGATGCACATGAGACATTACGACAGTATCTGGTAGTACTTAGGAGCTCTTAATCAAGGCTAGCTTCTTGTTTCTACTTATTCATGCCTTTCTTGACCCAGGAGTCTAGCAGATGAGACTGGACAATTGGATCACTGGTCAGGGAGGGTCAAAGCTGCCCTGTGCTTCCAGGCACCACTAGGGTCTGTGGTGAGGGTGCTGGGCTTCATGGCACCTCATGGAGGGCCTTCTCTTCTAAAGATGTCCTCAGTTTTTAGATTGTTTGACCTTGACTGTAGCTATTCTTTATTTTGAGGAGGCCTTTCCTAGGTATGGCATACTGAGTCTTCCTCTGGCAATGTGTTATAGAGCCTCCTGGTGCCCCTGAGAGAACTTAGCCAGACAGAATTAGGTCAAGAATGCTCCCATATCATTGGAGCAATCTCGGGCTGATAGAATGTGGAGTGGTCTGTTTTCTTTTTATGTCTGAATCTCAACAAAAGATGGAACATACCCGCATGTATGTGTGCACCCTCACACGGTCTCTCCCTCCACTAAAATCAATGACCCAGTGGCAAACCTCGGTGAATCACTGAGCCTTGAACAATTTCAGCCAACTGATGAAGATCCCAAATAATTTCCATTCTAATCTATGTTGCTTGACTTCTAAGGAGGTAATGGCCCCTTTGGTGACACGTCGTCCTTTCTGTACACAATTTATGGCTGCAACTTGCTTTTCTGAACTGCACAAAGTGTGGAGGAAAAATAGCCTGTGAATTTCCATTCACTATTCTCAGCTAAAATGCCGGACCCTGGCTCCTAACTTGGACAGACATGGTGGCACCTAGACCATAGGGAAGGCCGTGAAAGATGGAATGGGGGAGAGAGGGACGGATCTTGAACTTGAAACCCAAAAGATTGCATTATCATGAGCAGTGATAACAGCAACCACACATATACTCCAGCACTGTAAAGAATAGTATAAGCATTATGTCAATTTAATCTTTGTAGCCCCCTCTGTGTGTACAGGTGTGTGTGGTGTGTGTGTGTGTGTGTGTGTGTGTGCCAATGCTCATGTATGCATATGCATGTTGAGAACAAAGTTAAGCATTTATTTATGTATCATTCTTCAAGTTCACCTTGATTTTCTCTTGAGACAGGGTCTCTTTAGAACGTGGAGCTCAGTATAATAAGCTGGCTGGCCAATGAGCTTCAGGCCTCCAGCTCTGAGATTGTAGATGTATATTACCATGCCTGTTTTTTCTGTGGGTTCTGGGGATTTAACTCAGGTCCTCTATTTGCAGACTAAACACTTCACCAATGGAACCATCTCCCCAGAACCCTGTGCATTTAATCTTAACAAAATCTCATTTTATAGGGGCGAGATTTATGTTAGGTGACTTATCTGAAGACAGACATGTATAGTAGAAGTCACAAGCCCCAGGTCTTCGGATTGTTCTATAGTATTTCTAGTGAATATGTGGGGTAAAGAAGCTTTTAGATTATTAGGTATGTAGCACTTGGCTTAGGAGGCTGAGGCCTTGGACGAATAGAACATGACTCAAGGTCACACATTTTGTCCTTCATCAAATGATTCTCTGGCTCTGAGCTGAGACTGATCAGGTCTGGCTGGTGACTCCTCAGTTGTGGTTTCTGGGGAGGTGGGACAGACTGAGTGAATTGATTCACATAAGTGTATTTTTGTTTTGGAAAAGAATGCAGGCCAAGAGCTTTGTTGAATTGGAAAGTATTCTAACTTTTCTGTAAATCTCAGCTCTTCTCTTGTCTATAAATGAGGCTGTAATAACCGAGTCATTCTGAGAACTAACTGAACTAATATTGGAGCTTTAGGAAGTGTAAATCACCAAAGAAATGTACCGGAATCTGTGTATTTCATTACTACTTTCTTTACCATTGCCATCATCTCCATCATCTCCATCATCATCCTCATCCTCATCATTAACATCAAGAAAGGAGGCCAGTGATCATAACTGATAAAAGTGTGGATCAACACTTAGAATATTCTGTAGAGTTTATTAAAAAGTTTTGCTTCCTGGCTAAACCCCAAAGATTCTGATTCAAAAGATCTCAGTGAAATCTACAAGTCTTACTTTAAAATGACTACTTTTTTTCATTTTATATGTATGAGTGTTTACCTTCTTGTGCCCATGGGGGCCAGAAGAGGGCACTGCAGTCTCTGGAATAAGAATTACAGACAGTTGTAAGCCACTTTATGGGTGCTGGGAACCAAACCAGGGTCTTATGCAAGAGCAGCCAGTGCTCTTAGCTACTGAGCCATCTCTCCTTCCCTAGAAGTCTTCCTTTTTAACAAGTACTTAGGTCAGTTTTATATACGTGCTTGGTGGATTGTACATTGAGAAACATTGCTTTAAAACTGAGGGTAAGTTAAAGGAGAGTATGTCATACATAGGGTTTAGCAGTACTCGTAAAACTGTAAACTACAAAGCTATGACAATGTGTGTGATTATTCAGAACATTGAAAAGGTCTGCGGATCCATGCGCAATCCCAGACAGCATGATCCATGTATCAGAGCAGTTTTCTGATCTTGAACTATCTAGTTCCAGCTACTTGGGGTGAGCTGCCTAGAGGGTAAATATCTGAACATCCATGTGAACTTTGGTATTGAGATGGAAATGTGTTAAGTGTTAAGACAAAGGGAAGAAGTATTTGTACCAATAGCATGAAGCAGTTAATCTACTTTATTGCTGCAATTAAATACCTAAAAATGAAGTTGAAGACTGAACTTGTGAGCTGGAGCAAATCCTTCCCTAGAGCTCCCTGGAGAAGGCATTGTCCCTGGCTGCCCTCACTCTGCTTGTGATGGAATTGCTCTGTCCCTGAAGACTCCAAAGAACTCTTCAAGCTGAGACTGGGGCATTGACCTTGTAAGTTGTCTGTTAAAAAAATAAAGTCACTGAAACTGTGCTATGTTAAAAAAAAGGGGGGTCTCTGGATGAAGAAGTCCACCTAAACAAAATGGCTGGATGGAGTCCAGGTGAAACCTGTATTTATTTTTGTGAGAAGAATAACAACTAGCCTGTAGTTCAGATTTGCACCCACTAATTTGCATGGTCTCCTAGAAGCTTCTTGGGGTCAATACTCAAGCTAGGTCTACATTTGGTGTTCAGACATGACTTAAACATGTTTGGTAACCTGAAAATTGAGGTCAGTTAGCAGAGGGCACTTTGCCAGGGGGAACTGAAGCATGTGGAAGAAGACCTTGTTAACAGGATCCCAGCAATAGACCCAAAGGCAGATCTAGGTACTCTGAGGGGTTCTGCAGAATGTAGAGCTATTTAAGAGGCTATACCCCATCACTGTGTGAGGTGGATATTTGTTCTGGGAAGGACAGAGACTTTGGGATAGTCTCTCAAGATTATCTACCTGGGGTCCTTGTAAGAGAGGAAACTAGAAGAAAACAATTGCTGATAGTTGGGGCTGCAGCAAGGCTGGGCAGCAGGTGCAGTGTGGGCATCTCAGAGGCTCAGGGTGCTAGTCAAAGCAGAGTAGAGTCAGGAGGAGAAACGAAGGAGGGAGGGAGGGAGGGAGGGAGGGAAAGATACGCCTGTCGGGGACTGGGGAGATGGCTCCACAAGTAAAGCCTTTATCACACAAGCATGAGAACTGAGGTGTGGATCCCCAGCACCCATGTAAGTGCTGGATGGATGTGCCGGTTCTCCAGTAATTCCAGGACCTGGAGCAAGTTGGTGAGCAAAACTAGCTATGCAATGAGCTCTGGTTCAACTGAGAAACCTGCCTCAATGAACAAGGTGGAGAAAGATCGAGAAAGACACCAGATGTCAGCTTTGGTCTCCACATGCACATTCACACATCTATGTTTGCCTCATATACATACATGAACACCATACATACACATAAAACCTACAAACACCTCCGAAAAAATAAACAACAACCTGGGCTGTGATTCTAGTTCCAGAGGAGTTCAGAGGGAGGTGCGAGTCCTTAATAGGTATAAGAGGGGAGAAGGGGTGAGAAGAGGGTTCAGAGGAAGCATGTGGGTGGACGACAGTGAGTGAATGCAAGACGATGAGACTTGCCTTCTGAGATGGCCAAGGGCAGCTGGTCTGTTGGAGTCACACTGGTGAACCTGCTGTGGGCAGCCTGGGGCCCTGTTGCTACTGGATATGTATTTCCCAGTCAAGCCTCTACGGGGTTCTTCCCTCCCTAGTCTCTCTTCTTCCTGTCCTCCCTTCTTCCCTTCCATCCTTTTTTTCTGTTGAATTTTTGACATAGGGTCTCCCTAAAGCCCTGGTTGACCCGGAACTCACTATGTAGACCAGGCTGGCCTCTACCTCACAGAGGTCCACCTGCCTTTGCCTCCTGAGTGCTGGGATTAAAGGTATACACCACCACACCTAGCTTCTACTTTCTTTTGAAATTCATTTTTCACATTTGATGGTTCTAGGTGGTAGGAGTCTAGTACCTACTTTGGTATGTATAGGAGATAAAAATAAATAAAAATGAAACACATGGTGTTCTTCAACTCATATTTGTTTGCTTCTGTGTATGTGTTATGTATACAACTATGTGTCTGCATGTGGAGACCACAGATTGATGTTGAGTGTCTTCCTCAAGCACCCTACCTTGTGTTTTTTAAGGCAAGGTCTCTCACTAAACTTGGAGCTCACTGACTGACCAGAATGACTGGCCAGTGGGCTCCAGGAACCCCTGATCTTCCCCCACTGGATTAGATGTGTGCTGCCCAACTCACCTTTTACTTTGGTTCTGGGGATCCAAACTCAGGTTCTTGTCTTCACAACAGCACTTTACTGACTGAGCCATTTTTCCCAGCCTAAAAATGAATCTGTCCTCAATTCTCGAGTCCTATGACTTTATGTGAAATATTTGCAGAACATTTCATTTTATTTTGAGGAAAGGACCAGGGAAGGTGGCCTATGGAACCCTCTTCGGGACCTGGCATCTCTGCCTAGCTTTCTGGCTGCTGTCCTGTGCAGTGCATTGGAGAATGAGCAGGTGCTCATCAATCTCACAATCAGGGGTTAAATCTGCAGGAAGATACAGTTGTCCCATGTTCCTGCCAAGGTGACATCAGCTCTCCAGGCTGCCTCCGGAGACAAGTGGCTGCACATACCAGGGACTGATCCAGTGTAGTCATGCTCGGCATTGTTGCTGAAGGAAGGTGGGACTGTTGGGAGGCTGTTCAGTGCATCAGTCACTAGTGATCACAGTACTCACGAATTATGTCATTGAGCAGGACAGCTGGTATTCCAGTGGGGGTCTACAGGCATGTGATACAGAGTCTTGTTCCCTGATCTCTCTGCACATGCTGGAGAAGGGTGGGTTCCTTTGACTTTTCTAATTTCTTTTTAGTTGGCATTTCCAAGTCAGGTTTTTCCCATGTGCCTAAGGTGGTGTTGGGTGTTGATGGGGAGAGATGAAGGAGGCAGAATCCTACTTTTGGGGAGCTAGCTGTATAGTAAGTGGTATCATCAACAGAGATCAGATGTCCATGAGGGTCTGTGCAAAGTCTTGTAGTTGAAGGATGCCCAAATGAGCGTTCAAGAGGGACAAGTAAAGGCAGAAGGGACAGACCTCCACAAGGTCTTGATTTGCAAATTACGAGGGTCCAAACGTAGAGGATGGGGCAAAGAGGGTTTGCTTTTTAGGAACTTGCCCACTGCCTTAGTTGGTTTTGTGCTACTGTACCAGAGAACCTGCATCGGAGTCATTTATAAAGAACAGAGACTTAATTGCCTCAGGGTTCTGGAAACTGGGAAATACAAAGTTGTGATATTGGCATCTCAAAAGGGGCTTCTCTACTGTGCAGTTTCATACTGGAAAGAAAGAGAGGGAGAGAGAGAAGGTCCTTTTATAATCAGTATGAATCCAGGATGGAGAACCCTCAGGACCTAAATGCTCACCTGAGGAATAGACCCACCTCCCAACATTTTTGTAAACACCCCAAACCTTATCACAGTTTGATTAGATTTGAGGGTTTTATCTGTATATAACACTAGAGATATCTTTTGTTCATTTGTACTACATACAATATGAGAGATTTTCTTTAAAAAATTTAAATGATTTTTAGTTAGCTTACAAAATAATGGGCTTCATTTTGATATTTTCATTGTACATGCATATCAATCATAATCCTTTGTTCTTATCCCTGTCTTCCCCTGAATGGTCTCTTCTTCTGCTTCATATGAATTCCATTACCCCTCACTCCCCCTTTTAGAATTTTAGACCTCTTCCTCTTCTCATAGACCTGTTTTACATTCATACCTACATACATATGTATATATTATACACACATACATATATATATAAAATCTAGAGTATGACTATGAGGAAAGCATGGGACACTTATTGAACTCTTGTTTATTTTGTGTAACATACTGATCTTCAGTTCCATTTTCTTTCAAGTGTCATAATTTCATTTTTCTTTCCAGTGGAATAAAATCCTACCATTTCTCTATACCACGTTTTCTTTATTCATCTGCTGACCAACCTCTAGGCTGTCTCTGTGTCTTAACTCTTGAAAATAGTATGACTGTAAACATGGATGTGCAAATATCTCTGTGGTATGCTGGCTGAAAGGACTTTAGGTATATGTGAGGTTTTCAAGTAGGAAGTTATTTATCCAAAGTATGATTGTAGTTTACGCTTTGCTTCTCTTATTGTAATGGGACTTGTCTCTGAGTAGATTTAGAGGTATTCTCATTGAGTAGTGAACTAAATAGGAAACTTTGAGGGATTATTGTGGCTCTGGGCTGTAAGGATGACCAACCACTGTTGTTGAGTGCTTACTGACCTGTGTAGTGTGTGTGTGTGTGTGTGTGTGTGTGTGTGTGTGTGTGTTGAGGATGCGTGGCCAAATGGGGACCTCTGAGCTCCATTCACTGTCTGATTCACTCACATACTCACTCACTCATTCATTCATTCACTCACTCATTCATTCAGTCTCATTCACCTTCACTCACTCACTCACCTTCATTCATTCATTCATTCATTTGTTCATTCTCATTCATTCTCACTTATTCACCTTTACTCATTCATTCATTCATTCACTCACTCATTCATTCAGTCTCATTCACCTTCACTCATTTACTCACCTTCATTCATTCACTCATTCATTTTCATTCTCATTCATTCACCTTTACTCATTCATTCATTCACTCATCCACTCACTCATTCACCTTCACTCATTAGGTCCTTATCACCCATCAGCTCATTTAACTACATATTCATTCATTTTCTCCCTTGGTAGGTACTGGCCACTTGTAGCTACTGAATACATGACATGTACTAGTTCAACTTTAGAGAAACCATAAATGTTAAATGCATACTGGATCCCAAGGACTTAAAAATAAAGATTCTCATGAATAATTTCTCAGAAAAAACAGTTACAAGTAGAAATCACAGTATTTGGGGTAATTGATACCCCATTAGATAACATGTAGCATAAAAAGTATTTCTAGACTTTTAATATATTTTATTTATGTGTATCTCACTTGCTTTCTTCATATGTGTGTACACATATGTTACATGTATGTAGGTGTTCATGGAGGCCAGAGGAGGACATTGAATTCTCTAAAGCTGGAGTTACAGGTGGTTGTGAGCTACAAACATGGGTGTTGGGAAACAAACCTCTGCAAGAGCAGCAAGTGCTTTTAACCATTGAGCCTTCTCTCCGGCCCCTATTCTTCCTACTTTTAAAACAAAAGCAAAAATTGCATAAATTTATTTCTTTTTACTCATTAAAAATGTGACTGCTAAAAAACTTAAATTTTCCTATATAGCTTACATTATATTTCTATTGTCTAAAGCTGGTACATATATGTTCCCCTAAAGGGAGGAGGGTATGGGCTGATTGATCTTGCTTAAAAGCAAGTCCATTCTGGCATCTGCTCCTTGAAACCTGTCACAAAGGGAAGGAGGGGGGCTGACTCTCAAGTCACCCTGATAGAGACTGGGTACCCCACCCATGAATGGACGATTTTTACTGGCCTCTTCTGGGGGACTTAGCACAATGTTTATGATTGATAAAGGCACTAAAGCTGTTCATTATTTATGTTTGCTACTTTGTACTTCTGTGCTTTTTAACAGCGTGGGAATAGGAACAGAATAAATTACTCAGTGATCTGGGAATTCATGTAACCCATAACTCGAGTATGCAACATGTGAGTATGTGTGCACATTTTAATGAGATGCAATTTTATTTCAATTTGGGAAATCCCCAAAGCTCTCTTGCTTTGTTTTCAGGGATTGTAGCCTAGCAGCTTTGGAGGTAGCAGCAAATGGAGAACTGACATGGAAACAGTCAGACGAGTC
Organism: Eospalax fontanierii; assembly: GCA_035773235.1. Classification (NCBI taxonomy): domain Eukaryota; kingdom Metazoa; phylum Chordata; class Mammalia; order Rodentia; family Spalacidae; genus Eospalax; species Eospalax fontanierii. Next base: position 49,889,477 of record CM069542.1, on the reverse strand, counting down.
CCTCTGAGGGCATCTGGTGCACTCCACACTGGGAACTATGTGCTGTTCTCTAGCAGATGACAAGGGTGTGTCCTTATACTTGAGAGCTTCAGTCTCTGTTCTTTGCTTGTCAATGGTCTGCCTCTAGTCCTCAGAACTTACCCCCAAACTAGAGTACACACCCTTGATCCAAAGTGAGGCCCTCTCAGGACTCCAGCTGTGTACAGATGGGTAAGTCAGCTACAGGTGCAGGCTCAGTGTTGGATAGGCTGTAACAGAGAGTGGAGAGAACTGAACACTGTAAAGGATTATTCATGGGCGCTTAGGCATGCCCTTTATTCATACATTCAAGTGACAGGTGTATGCTGCACATGCTCCTTGCTAGGTGCTGGAGAAAGAAACATGGATACAGCTTACTTCTTGCCCTAAGAAATGTTCCAGTGGATGAGAAAATTGTATGAAAATGAAATGCCACTTGGTAGTGCCACATCTGGGAAGACAGAGCAGATTGTTTCATTTCCTGCTTTCTCATGAAAAAATAGGATGAAAACCCCTGAATATTATGTATGAAATGAACACAAAGAGAGTCAAAAGACTGAAAGAGGAAGGCACAGTGCCCAGTGATCTCAGGGCTCATTAGATACATCCTAGGTTTTTTGAAATCAACTCAAAATGTCAACAACAACAAAGAAACAAAAACAGAACTTTCAGGACTGGAGAGATGACTCTGTGGTTAAGAGCACTGACTGCTCTTGCAGAAGACTTGGGTTTTGTTTCCAACACCCACATGGCGGCTAACGATGGTCCATAATTCACTCCAGTTCCAGGGATCTGATGCCCTCTTCTGACCTCCATGAACATTGCACAGTGCGGTGCACTTACATACATACAGGCACCATAAAAACACTGCCACCATAAAAATATAAATAAACCAAACCCCACAGTTCTTTCAGCATGGAGTCAATGGATGACACTTAGAGGGCATTAAAGGGGCATTTACACCCATTTTCAGCCATAGGGTCCAAAGGAGGTAAAGTACCAGAAATCAGAAGGAAACCAGACTAGTGAACACAAACATGATCTCAGGGACTTGGGGGGACACCAACAAAATATCTTACATTCATGTTACTGGAGTCTTCCCCAAATAAAAGAAAGATGATGATTATGTGAAGAATTTATGGCTACAGGCTTGCTAAATTCAGCAAGATTTGAATTCTATGGATTCTAGAAGCTGAGTGAATCCTAAATGGGACAAAATCAAAGAAATCCATACAAAGATACATAATGCATAGCCAAACTTTGGAAAGTTAAAGCTAAAGTCTTGAAGGCAGCATCAGACATGACGCCTCTCCTATGAGTAGTGGGAATAGAATCCAGTCAAGCTACAACAGATCTGTTATCGGTAGCCTTGGTGGCTGGCAGGAAGTGGAACTGTGTTTGTGTGTGTGTGTGTGTGTGTGTGTGTGTGTGTGTGTGAATACACTGTCGTTTTCTGGGTCCAGCTTTCTATACCTATTTGAAAATACCTTCCAGGAACGAAGGGGAAATAAAGACATCCTCATTTGAAGGTAAACTGAGGCCATTTCTGACCAGCATGCCTACTTTTAAAGAACAGCCTTTCTTTAAACAGAGAGGATGATATAAACAGTAAACAAAGCAACCTTGGAACTCCAGGAAAAGGTAAAACGAATGGAATATGTTTTCTTTCTGCTCTTGATTTTCTGAATCATATTAGTGGGAGAAGCAAAAATTATAACACTGTATGATGTGGCTTGAATGTGCACATTGCAGTGCTCAAAATAATTATAAGCAGGAGTGGGGTAGGAAATCTAAAAGGAGGTAAGAGTTCTATGCTTCAAGGTAATAAAATGTCAGCACAAGAGGCTGTGAAAGCCATGCAGATATAATGCAATTTCTGCACTGAACAGAATGAAAATACCACATATCAAAATGTGTGGGGCACGGTGACAAGCAGTACTGAGACAGGAATTTATACACTGTAGAGATGAAAGGTCTCCAGTAATCTGTTTCTACTTGAGGACTCTGGAAAGTGAGGGGAAATAGGACAAAAGTAGGAAAAGAAAACCCTAAAAAGTTGAATGTTAATGAAATTTGAAGTAGAAAAAGAATAAATAAAAATCAATGGACTAAAGACTTTTTTTTTTTTTGGAAATACCAGTGACATTGACACATCTTAATATAAAACTGGCAAAGAGAGCACCAGAGTTGTCAAAATCAAGATGGAAATTGAGGACAGCCTTACAAAACCTACAGACTTTGGGTGGTTACTGAGGATGTGTGACCAGACTTTATACTCATGGATCTCACAAGCCAAATGAGATGGAACACTTCTTGGAAAGGTACAGAACACTACAGTTATTCAGGATGACACTGATAATTTCAACATCCCTATAACTGTTAATAAATTTTAATTCTTAAAAAATTTTAAAAATTGAATTGTGTGTTTCATACAGAACATCTCAATCAGTTTTAATCATCTTTATATCCTTTTCCCCACTGTCACCCCTCATAGCCCCCCAACTGGAATCCAGACATTCTTCATTTGTGTTAAGGTCTGTTGTACCAAGTTAATGTCTGCAAGAGACCTCAGCACATGTTCATTCGCTGAGGTCTAGTCAGCCTACCCAGAGTCCCTCGCTTTAAGACTAGCTCATCCTTACCCAACAGTAATCAGCTGCCAATATTTCTTAAGCAAATGTTGGGGTCTGCTGCCCATTTCCCCAGTTCCATGCTGGGTTTTTGTCTGCTTGAGTGTGCATGAGATTTGAGCACACTGGAATCATTGCTGTAGGTTCAGATGAGCAGGGTCCTGAAGCTTGTAGGATTCTATTGCCATATGATCACACACTTCCTCACTGGCTCTTATAGTCTTTCTGCTCCCTCTTCCGCAGTGGTCCCTGAACCCTGGGAGAGTGAAACTTAATATAAGAGTTTTATCCAGAGACCTACACTCTGCAGATTCCTAATCTCCATGATTTAGTCATTTGAGAGCTTTTGTGTTACTGGTCCTTTGTTGCATGAGGGAGCTTCATTAATGAAAGTTGAGAGATTCATTAGTGACTTTTAACCCCTTGTTCTGTATTGTGTGAGCCTTGGATGTGGGGGCTTCATTGTAGATGTGTCACTTAGGCATAGGCAATTCACAGAAAATGTCTGTGTGTGATCAGTTGTGGTACTTTGTATTTGTTTTTGCCTGGTAACAAAGAAGCTTCTTTGATGAGTGATGACTGGGATACTTGACTGTAAATATAAGGATACATATTTTGCATTTAGTAAGAAGTTATGTTAACTTAGGGATATGACAGCCTTGGGGATTTCTTTAAGATGTATGACCGTTTCAGCCATGTATACTTGGCTATGATTACAGTACCATACATGAGTTTCTTTCCACTGAATAATTTCTAAGACCAATTTGGTCACTATTGATTGGTCCCAAGATAGAAGAGCTACTACTGCACCAGTGTTGAATGCTGTGTCAGTCATCGATGTGGTTATTTGGTCATGAAGCTGGTGTTGGGCCATCAATTGATGTTCTCCCTTGACTACTTGCATAGTGCTCTCCAGAGCTATGAGAACTAGCTTTCAGGAAAAGAGCTTCCAGGTCAGTTCCAGCTCCATTGATTCAAATTCAGTCTCTGAAGTATGTCTTGTCTTCAGCAATAGGGTCTAACCTTCAAATTGTGGGATACAATCAAGGGCTGTGGTAACAGCATGTGTAATTTTGGGAGTCTCTTGGACCACCCTGGCCAACAACTCAAAGGAAGGTTTCTCTTGTCTGGTACTTTCTCTTGTTATATAGCCTTTAGCTACACACATGGATTCATGTAGAGATATTGTATGTGGAATTTGTCATTAGGTTGTTAGAATTATGATTCTGTCTGGTGCTTTACACTTGCTAAGTGTTTTCTCCCCTTCCCTCCCCTCCCCTCCTATCCCTTCTTCTCTCTCTCTTTCTCTCTCTCTCTCTCTCTCTCTCCTTTCCTTAAGTATAAAATCTCTCCATGAAGAAATTTCCAGGTCCAGACAGATTAATTGGAAAATTAAAACAGCATTAACATCAGTTATACACAATGTATTCAGAACATAGACAGGAGGAAACATTTTCTAAATCATGTAATCAATGTAGTTTTATCCTGGCACTAGATCAGTCAAAGCCAGTACAAAAAATGATAGATCAATATCCCTTGTGAATATAGACACAAGCCTCCTTAAATATTAGCACATAGAATTTAGCAGTATATAAATACATTATTACCATGATGTGTTTATTTCAGAGATAAAAGATTGACTCAATATTTAAAAACTAGTAAGTACACCATAGGCTGAAGGTAGTAAGAATCGTATAATAGCATGGTTTTACCTATCGGTAGAAAATTCAGTTTTTAGTCTTGATTTAGAACAACTCTCAGAAAAATGGAAAAGGGAGGAATTTTCCTACCTTGGTAACATATGCAGATCCTCTACAACTGCTGCTATGCTTGACCACAAACAAAGAATAGATTCTCCTTGAGAGAAGCCATGAAGCTAGAATGTTCCTTCTGTCAACTCAGTCAACACAGGGATGGTAGAGCTGGTGCAATAAGAGAAGAAAGGGATAACGATTAGAAAGGAAGAAATAAAATGATCTCCCAATTTACAAATTATATAATTGTCTATATTTAAAACCCCAAGGACAACACAAAAAAATTTTGGAACTAATATGATTTTAGATAATCCATGGATGAAAATCAACACACAGTGGCCCTGAAAGAATAAGGAATACCACAAAGAACAGATTACAAAAGAAAGAAAAAGAAGAGGAGGAGGAGGAGGAAGAGGAGGAGGAGGAATACCTCAGTGTGACTCTCACAAACACAAAGGACCTGAATGCCAAAAGTGACAAAATGTTAATGAAGGAAACCAAAGAAGGCTTGAGTAGATGGAGATTGAGCACAGTCATGGTACCAGTTTCCCCAAACCAATGTATAGTGTCAGTACAGTTCTTTTGAAAATATAACGCTTTTCTAAAATGTACTTTTAATAGATTTTTGGATGCTTCATACACAACATCTTAGTCCCTTTGTGCCTCTTCCCCATTGGTACCCTTCTGTAACCTCCAACCTATTGGATTTCATTCATTCTGTCATTTATATTAAGATCTTCTAAGTCAAATTAATGTCTCCTGATGTCCCTCAGTGAAAGAACTCTAGAATTTGCAGCTGGAGAGATGGATTAGTAGTTAAGGGCACGGACTGCTCTTGCAGATGACCTGGGTTCAAATTCAAGCAACCACATGGCAGCTAACCACCATCCATACGTAACTCCAGTTCCAGGGAATCCAGCACCCTTTTCTGATCTCTGTGGGCATTTCATGACACGGGTGCACTTACACACATACAGCACTACACTTATACACATAAAATAAAAAATAATCCTAGAAATTATGCGGAAATGCAGAGACTAGCCAAACAATTTTGTAAAAAAAGTTAGTGCAGGTTAAAAAGATACAGTCACTCTGGAAAAAGTTTCGAAGTTTCTTGATGAAACAAAAATGCAACCACCATACAATCCAGTAGTCCCACATCTAGAAAGAAGTCTTACACCCACATGCTCATACTAGTTTTATTCATGAGAGTCCTAAACATAAATTAAAAAACTAAAAGCAATCCAGGTATCTTTCAACAAGTGGTTAAGTAAACAGTGGCACATTCCCACGATGGAATAGTATTCAGTGGTGAAAAGGAACATCTGTTAACACATGTAACCACTTCAAGCAGTCCCTGTGGAATTGTGCTGAGGAGAAAAATGTCAGAAGGGTGGATCACTATATGATTCTGTTTTATAACATTATAAAAATGAAACTATTACAGACTTGAACTGATTAGTTCTTGCTAGGGGCTGAGGAGTTGGGAAGTGGCTAACAGGGGTGAAGAAGTGGCCAATGGGGGCGAAGAAGTGGCCACGTTTCTATCAGGATAACACAAGATCGTCGTAGATGTCAGAAGTATTCAGCATCTTGATTACTTCAGTGAAAACATTCTAGTGATAGCACTGCAGTCTAGTTTTATAAGATGTTACCATATAAGAACCTAGGTTAGGTGAAGGACACATGGAGCTTCTCTGTATTCTTACAACTGTGTATGTCAGAATAAGCTCAAACTGAAATGCTTAATTAAGAACTCTTTTAAAAAGAGAAGCGCGTGAATCAGTTTGATAAGTGGTATCATAGCGTTATCTACAAAGCGCTTTGGGAGTCCTGGGGATGGATCAATTATTTCTCCATGAAGCAGTTATAATGGCTACACAAGATGCCAACACATATACAGGGTCCTGAGGAAAGAATTTTCATCTCTTGATTTCATATGGTTTCATCTTTCCGCTGTAGTTTGAGTCTTAACCTTCCCCTTAAGGCCCATGTCTTAAAGGATCAATCTCGGTACTATTTGGACTTAGGGGAACCCTTAGTATGTGGGGCCTATGGGAAGTTTTGGATCACCGGGGGTCCTGGCCTGTTTTTTTCTGGTCACCTATCTGGCATTATACCTTTAGTGAAAATGCACTCTCCCTCTCTGCTACATGCTCTTTTTTTACCTCAGGCCTAAAGAAATGAGCCCAAATGACCATGCACTGAAGCCTCTGAAACTGTAAGCTCAAACAAACATTTCCTCTTTTTTGAGTTGATTATTTCAGGTATTATATTGTAGTAATAGCAAACTGACTGACTGAGTGAGGGTGATGACTCAGTGGTTAAAGTGCTTACTGTGGGCACATGAAGACCTGAATACAGATATCTGGCAACTTTTTAAAAAGCTTGGTATGGTAACACAAGCATGTGCCTAGAATTCCAGTACTGGGAGGCAGAGACAACAGGATTCTTAGGACTTTCTGAACAGTCAGTTTAGCCAATTGGCAAACTCCTGTCTCAAAAAGTAAGAAGGATCAATGATCCTGCCCAGTTGTAATGCCTGTGTTCTGCAATAGTGACTGGCCCAGCAAATATGTCTGTTGGTGCAATAGTGGTATCTTATCATGGGGTAATCAGAGCTATTAACTGAACTTAAGGCCTGCTCAATGGGAGGGAATTCGTGCATGGTGTTGTAAACATAACCAAGTACAAATGGAAGGAGAGGTCATAGACCCCAGAGAAAAAGCTACTTCTGCTTCTTCCGTAGACCAACACGATTTCTTACTGTATTCTAAATATATACTAAATAAAGTGTATCTCTTGCCTCTCATCAAAGAAGCTTCTTTTTGTAGCAGATGGAGACAATTACAAAGTTCCACGAGAGGTCAAATATAGAGAATAAATGACTGTGAGGTGGCTATCCCTAAGAGACACATCTATAGTGCAACCTTGACACCTAAGGCTCCGGGAGTATCCCAGAAGAAGGGATGGAAAGAATTTAAGAGCCTGAGGGTCAAGACAGCTGTTGCTAGTTAATGCATTCTAGACACGATAGGGGGGCTATACCAGGGAAATCTCCAGAGTGTGATGGTCTAACAAGATCTGGATAATGACAAAACCAGTTGACATGCTAAGACATATAGGGGAAGGTTCAGTGTCTTACCTTGAGATGAAGAGCTACAGGGCATGGTGTTGCACACCTTTAATCCTAGCACTCAGGAGGCAGAAGCAGGTAGATCTCCGTAAGACTGAGGCCAACCTGGTCTATGTGGTGTGTTCCAGGCCAGCTGAGGCTACAGGGGGAATCTGTCTCACAGAAAAGCTATAGGCAATTAATGCGTGGTGAGGGAGGGAGAACCGGTTTTCTCTGGGGACTAGCTTCCTGACAGATTATGTAATCCCAAGTGGACAGCCCTAAACACAGGTCCGCATGAGCACCACCAAATAGACTCAGTGTATTATATATGTGTTTATAAATTTACTTATATATATGTAGCAATAATAATAGAGGACAAGGAATTGAGAGGGAGTGAGGGGCGTGGGAGGAGCTGGAGAGGGTCTAGGAGGGATGGAAATAATGTGCATACACTATTCCTGTTTGAAGTTCTCAAAAAAAGATGGAAAATGATAAAAGAAGACACTCAGCACTGGTTTCTGGCCTCTACGGGCACATATATAATGAGTGACCAGTCTCTCACAGAGAGAGAGAGAGAAGAGAGAGAAAGCTAATATCACTGGCTTCTTTGGTGATGGCCCCACTGTTTGTTTAGCAATAGTTTATAATGACTGCGCACTGTGGCATAAGTTTTAAAAGCATATAATAATTCTGGGAGGCAGATGCCGTTATCTTCAGATAAACACACTGATTGCTTACATAGGTTCAAACACTTTGCCAAGGTCACCTAGAGGGGAGGAGGTAGAAGTAGGTTTCAAACTCTGGTCTGTTTCAGGGTGATCACTGAATACCATCTTTTTTTTTTTTTTAACTTCTCAGTTCTTTTTTTCTTTCCTTCCATCATTTCCCGACTCTTTCTGAGTGAATAAAGTCATTTCAAATATTTTGCTCCTTCTTTTCTATTTGTTGCTATACTTTTAATTTAAAAATTTGTCTAGAGTTTATAATGTGCACACTTAACTTAATCACAACCTTCCCAAAACTGATTAGACCGCTCTTTACCTAACATAAGAATCTCATGAAAGGGGCACATAGTTCATCCCCAGTGTCTTTTGTTTTATACTTTACCTTACAAACCCCGCATAGATTATTATTCATTTCCTTCACTTTATTTTAAAGACTTCAAGTGGAAAACAGAACAAAAAATTTTGCCACTGTTTGCTATTTTCAATTCTCACTCCTTTTTAGGCCCAAATTCCATCGGCGATAACTTCCTTCCATCAAGACATCTTCTTGTAGTGTTTCTTTTTTCTTTTTTAAAAATAATACTTTGATGAATTCTTTGAGAATTCCATACAATGTGCTTTATCACACTCACCCCCATTTCCTGTTTCCTTCCAGATCCAGCCCTACCTCCCTGCCCACCCAACTTGGTATCTTTTTTAATATAAAGCCCACTGAGTCCAATTTGTGTTTCCCAAATACTCCTGGGTATGGAGCCATCCCCTGGAGTCTGGTCAACCCATCTAGTGCCATGCCTTTAGAGAAAACCAACTTCTTCCCCTCCTGGGATCTATCAGTTGCCAACAGCTCCACAGCGCAGGTGGGACGTCATGCCCACTTCCCTTGTGTGCTGTCACACCGCTGTGAGCTCACATGTGCAGCTGCCCTGATGTGTCTGGAAAACCTTGTTCCATTGTAGTTATCCACTACCTCTGGCTCTCACAATCTTTCCATCCCATTTTTCCTCAATGATCCCTGAGCCATGAGGTGAGGGGTGTGATATAGAGGACCCGTTTATGGCTGAATATGAGAAGTCTCTTATCCTTGGCGTGTTGACTAGTTAAGGGTCTCTGTGTTAATTGCCATCTGCTGCAAAAAGAAGCTTCTTTGATGAGGTTTAAGAACTACTCTAATCTCTGGGTATAACAATAGGTTATTAGGAGCCCATTTAATACTATGTCGTGTAGCTTGAGTCTGTTGGTGATAAATTTCTCTGGTTTTAGTTATTTGTGGATATGTTTATTTTACTTCAGTTTTGATGGACATTTTTGCAGGATGTGAAATCGGAGTTTGAAGACTTTGTTCCCTCCTTTGAGAACTTTAAAGACATCTTCCTGTTGTTTTCTGCTCTCCATTCCTCCTGACAAGCAGTTAGTCATTATTCTTGCTGCCCTTCTCCTGTGTGCTATGGGGCTTTTGCTCTGGCTTCTTTCGGGATATTATTTTCTTTTATCAGCTTATGATGTTTTAGTGAGATTATCTTTAGATTTGGTCTGTGTGGGTTTTGCTGGCCATTTTGTATCTATAGGTCTGGTAGTAATATTTGGAAAAATTTTGTCTGTTATTTTTTCATTTTGTCTTATAAAAAGTTTGAAGTAGCATGATGAATATTATTAATTTCTCCTCTACATTCAAGTTTAATAAACTTGGCATGCTATTGTTATTATTCTTGCCTTTATTTAAAATTATGAGAATTGATGCATCATAGGATTTTTTACATTAATTAATTTTGACTTGTTGAAGTACTATACTATTGTAGTATTTTAATTGCCATAATTTTGTCACTGCCTTTAATTTTATACCTAAAGCAAGATCTCACATACTTCTTAACCCTAGATACTTCTCACAGTTATTTAAATGATCTTCTTATTATTTCCAGATCCAAGTTGTCTGTGGATCTATATCTATCAATTATTTTATTCCTTGATTGTTACATTTTCCATTTAAAAAGAAATTTCCAGAAATATGTGGTTATATTCCATACATTATGAATGACATAGTCTAGAGACTATGGATTCTGTTTTCTATTTCTGGAGTGGAAAAATTGTTTTCTCCACATCAGCAAAATCCAGGAACTTGCTTTTTTAAAGCAAATTCCTTCTCAGACAATTTCATACATGTAAACAATGCATAGTGACCACTTCTCCCACCTTCTCTTATCTCCTTGCCTGTCCCTGTCTACCCCTGCTCCTCCCCACAGACCTTTCACATTCCTATTTGCTCATTTTGTGACCCACTGAGCACTTAATCATGGCCATCTATGTGACCGTGGGTTTGCAGGTATTGTTTGGAGCCTGGTGGGGTCAGCAGTGGGTACATAAATGGAGATAATGATACTTTCTTTTCCAGATTCTACCAATAGCCAGTAGTTCAGCAGTAAAGGGTAGCGTCCTGTGATCCTCTCTCTCTTACAAGGTTGAATGTTGGTAGGACATATCTTGTGTGGTCATAGTGCAGGTAACCACAGTTGTTGTTGTGAGTTAATGATTGTAGCAATTGTATCTAGTCTAGAGGATGGCATTTCCTAGTCCTCTGTCCAGTCTTCCAGCTCTTACATACTTCCCAACCTTTCTTCTACAATATTCTCTAGAAAGAGTGATGTAGACATCATATTTAGGACTGAGCATCCTAAACATCTTGGGCAGCCATGAATCTCTGTACTTGCTGCCATTTATTGTAAGGAAATGCTGCTCTGATTAAGGCTGAGAGAAGCTTTTTGTCAGTGGGTATAAGAATAGATATTTAGAAAGCTGTTTGGTGCTATATAGATTTATTCAACAGAAATAAGTTCTCTACCTAGGCCTACAACCTCTTCAGGCCTGGAATGTTAGCTGGTCTTAGAGCATCAAAGCCCCTCTGGCATAGCTGTATTTGCCTAGATTCTGGGCTTAGACGCACTTTGTAGTCTTGTAGCTCTTAGAGTTTCAATAGAAAGCCTCTTGGCATAATAAAGAAATTTAGCGAACCCGAACTTGGTTAGATTTGCATCCTGTTATAGTTTGATTGTGGAATTTCCCTATAGGCTGTTGTCACCCAAGTTGGTGACAGTGTTTGGGAGAGATTATAGAACCTTTTAGATATGGGGCAGATATACTGTTCCCAGGGTAAATTTTGTGGATTATAACACTGCTCCAGGTTCTGCCGCAACCACTGACTCTGCTTTCTGATTCATAGAGCTATGAGAGATCCATGCTGCAAGCTCCTGCCATCTAGGACCAAGTCACTCCCAGCCACCATGCCTGCTCTACCATGATGGACTGCATTCTCTAAACAGTGAGCCAAAACGCATCCTTCCTTCTTTGTTTCTCTTATTGGGTATTTGTCATAGTGGCATGAAAAGCTAACTGATACAGACCCCACTCTCAGTTTCACAAACACGAGTCAGCTGCTGAAACACTTTCCTATCTCTCTTAGTCTGTCCTTCATGGTTTTCTGATGGAGTTCTTAGTATCTCACTCAGAGTCTATACAGTTCAAACAAGTGAGATGATATTTGAAGACAGTTTGTATGCGTATTTTCTGTATTCTCCTTCTGAGGTGTGCTCTTTTCTGAGATATCCCCCTCGGTTTCTAACCCGTTCGATAGACTTCCCCACCAGTTTCTGAATCCTGTAAAACTGCTGCTTTCTCTTTAAGCCACAGGGTCCAGAGTATGCCTTCAAGGAGAAAAGCCAGTTAAATGTGGGTCTTACCCAATTTGCTTTCTGCTACGGGTTGAATTATGTTCTTTAAATTCACATGTCAATGTCCAAATCCATGTTTCAGAATGTGACTTCATTTGAAGATAGCTTCTTTATAGGGTATCCAGTTAAAGGAGCTCATTTGAATGATTGCTAATGGTGATGCCTGGCAAAATGCCATATTTGAACCCAGACAGACATAAGGAGAACATGCAAGGATAAAGGTATTTGAGTAATATCTTTATAAGTCAAAGAATGCCAAAGGTTGCCAGAAAACCATCAAAGTCTAGGGAAGAGGCAGGGGACAGATTTTTCCTCAGGGACTTTGAAAGGAACCAATCAATACCTCGATCTTGGACTCCAGACCACCAGATCTGTGAGACAATACATTTCTGTTGTTCAAGCCATCAGCATTATGATTGAATGTTTGTTTTCCCTTCCAAACCCACATGTTGAAATCTTAACCCCCAATGTGATAAAACCAGGACATGGAGCTTTTGGGAGGTGATTAGGTGATGTGGACGGAGCCCTCATGAATGGTATTAGTGCCCTAAAAGGATGTACAAATGACAGCCCCATTGCCCTTTTCTACAGATATGGATGCAAGTACACGTTGGCAGTGTGCAACTCAGAAGGGAGTGTCACTGGAACTCATCGTACTTGCATCCTGATGAACTTCTAGCCTTCCGTCAAGAGAAATAAACTTCTGAGTTTCACAACCACTCAGTCTATTATACTTGGTTGTAGCACCCTGAATAAAGATACAACTGGGACTTTGTTACAGTTGCTTTAGCATACGCCACACTCTCCTGTTCATCAGCCTTCTGTCGCTATTAGCATGTAATGGAGACTACCAACTTATGAAGAAAAACGATTCACTTTGGCTTGCAGTCTTGGAGGTTTCTGTCCATTGTTTTGGGACTTGTAGGGACGGCAGGATTTCATGGTGTGGAACATGTGGCAGAGTAAAGCTGCTCATATTGTATCAGGGAATCAAATGAGAAAGGAAGAGACCAAGGGCACATGATCCCTTTCAAGAGCCTGACTACTATGATCTACTAAGCGATCTGAAGCCTTTCACTAGACCCCACCTCCTAAAGACTCTACTACCTTCTAATAGCACCATGGCCTGGGGACCGAGCCTTTACACATGAGATGAAATTATAGTCCCTGCGCCCTTTATGTCACATAGTCTTCGCCTCTGTTTGGTCACTCCTCAGTTTTTCAAAAGACTGTTTAAAAAAAAAAAAATATATATATATATAATTTTATGTGTGAGTGTATTGCCTGCATATATGTAAGTGCACCCATGTCCTGCAATGCCCATGGAGATCAGAATCTCCTGGAACTGGAGTTATCGGTGGTTGTTAGCTCTCATGTGGGTGCTGGGAACTGAACTTGGGTCCTCTATAAAAACAGCCAGTACTCTTAAGCACTGAGCCATCTCTCCAGCCCTTCAAACAAAATTACATAGAGCTGAGGATTTAGTTCAGCCTGTAAAATTCTTTCCCTGCGTGTATGAGGGCTGGAGTTCAATTTCTAGAACCCACATAAAAACGTCAGATGTGGCATTTGTAATCCCAGTGCTCAGGAGGAGGGACAGGTGGATCCCCAGGGCTTGGCAGCCAGTCAATCTAGCCTGATTGGTGAGCTCCAGGCCAGTGAGAGATGCTGTCTCAATAAAATTAATATGGAAATTATTATTGAGAAATGTCACTGAAGATTGTCCTCTGGCCTCCACATGTGTGTGCATACATGTAGACATGTACTCCCACACATATGTGACCATACACAAAACATGTCAGGTTAATAATTGTTAATTGTCATGGAAGTGAGTTCAGTGTTATCTCTTCCCCCATAACCAGAAGTGGACAGTCTATGAGATGTCTTCAGTCTTCCTGAGTCTATGCTTGGCACCTTGCAAACCAATTTTGCTTGTTCTTTAATCCATTCCAATGTCTTGGACTTCACCATAGGGTCTGGTGTCCTACCCTCTGTTGGACTTTGAGACTAGAGCAACATTAAGGGTCTTTTATGATTAGGTTGTTGCTGATTGGTTGCTCATAAGATTGTTTAGTATAAATCATAAATCTTTTCCTCTGTCTGGAAAGCGTTTAAAGGATTTCACTGAGGCTACTGTTCAAGTATTTGTGAATATAGAAAGCTGCTTTCATATATCTGCTGGGAGGTTGACTGTGTTTGACTTTAGTTGTTGTACCAAAATAGCTGACATGAACAACTTAATGAGAAGAAATATTTACTTATCTCATGGTTTCAGAGGTTCCAGCCCATGGTCACTTGGCTCTGTGTCTATGGTGAAGCAGTACATTATGGTCCCGGGAACATGTGTCAGAGGCTGCTCATCTCATAGTGCCCTGGAAACAGAGCACAAAGAAGGGGCAGGGGATAGAGTACATCCTTCTATGGTATGTCCCCAGTGACCTCTGTCCCCCTACATTTCACCACTTCCCAGTCATGCTATGAATCTATAAAGGAATTCATCCACTGCCTAGCTCATAGCTCTCAGGGTCCAATCACTTCTCATCGTTTGGCGACCAAGCCCCCAATACATGAGCTTGTGGGGCACATTTGATATTCAAATCACAACATTGACTCTACTGTAGGTTCCTCTGCAGCCCACTTCCATGCAGGTGTGTTTGTGTATGTATGTATATACACGGAAGTTTATTAGGGAGGCTCTTGGGGGCTCTCCATTTAGGTGAGGATGCAAATCAGGCTGTTTGTGTTTAATAACATTTCAATTTTCCTTAAAATTGATGGTCCCCTTTCAGTCACTAATTGAACATATTTGTTACCTTGAAACACTTAGTGGCCACTTAAATCTCCTGGGAACAACCCTGACAAGGAGTTTGGAGAGTTAGTCCAAGGGACATCAACCATCAGTCCTTCTAGATTCTCTAAGCTTGCTCTTTCTGGTGAGTTCTATTACCAGGAAGAGACAGGCTGTGCTACATTACTTCAGCTTCCCACAGAAATGTCTTTCAGAAAACAGTGATCTAATATTATGCCTTCAGTTTCTATCTAGTGTTGCTGAAAGACAGTGGTATAAAGAATCCTGTGCAACTTTTGTATAACTGCTGTTGAAGACACTGTTCATTATTTTGTTCGATATCTTACATAAAGGCCTAGGAGAATGGCTCCCATTCCTTTTCCTTTTTAATCACAGGATTCTTTCTTCAAATAAAAGCTTATGTGGAAACTTAATGTCTAACGTAGATCAATATGGTTGAAATGGAAGCTGGAGGCTCCCGAGCCTTGTCTTCTCTCTGCCCTGAACTTTTTCTCTCTATACATCCTTCTTATCCTTCCCACTTCATCATGATCTCCTGTGAAAGATCTCCTTTGAACACAGTATAAAATCACTAGTTCAAGTCTAAGGTAGACAGTGTTCTGAGAATTTAGTACTAGCACAAAATTTGTCTCATCAGACAAGTGGCTGTGTTCATTTTTATATTACCCAGATTTACAGCAGCTCATTCTGTTTTCTTTCTTGCCTTGAATGGGAGGAAATTTACATAAATTAAGTACTTACAATACAGAATTTATTGTCTATCGCTTCTATATAGCCAAAATGACTGCCTTATTTTTTTTTTTTTCACCAGCAGTAGAGAGGTAGGCTTATCACAGTTACCATTTCAAGAACATCACTGGTTCAGACTGAGAAAGTATGTAAGTTCATCTGCATCTGTTTATTCTCTTATCCACGAACCCTATCCTCTATTGCTCACTGTCTTCTCTAGGCAACCACACTCCAGTGGACTTGATGTATAACTTATGTCAGGATATGTTTCTGAAGCACATTGTGTTATTTTATACATGAACACACATACACACTCAATTCATTACACATGATGCTGAGACTCATCAGCATCTGCTTTTCAACCACTGCATACTCTGTGGTAGAATCCACCATCTATGCCATGGCCCTATTCCCTGTAATGTACACTCAGGTTGCCTTTAACATCTAGTCACCACAATAAAGTTACAATGGACATTCTTGCACGTGCGCCTCTATGGAGCTATACAAGAATCTGTCAGAGGTATAGGAGTGAGATCTCTGGGCCGTAGGATATGTGTATATTATACTATGACCTATTGACAGATTGTCTTTTGGAATGGCTTCATTCACCTGCAGTGCAGGGTGCTCCTGCTTCCCCCAAACCTCAACAGCTTCTAGCATTATCCAGTTTTCTGATGTGTGCCAAACTGTAAAATATTTTCCAATGCCTTTTCAGTTTGCATTTATCTTGTCCTTTATTATTGAGAGTGGATATTCATTAAGTTGCTGTGAATGTCCCCCTCTGCCAAGTGACTGTTCGCAACCCTTGCCCATGTTTCTGTTGAGACTGCTGTTTTTTCTTGTTAGTGGTCAAAAATTCCATATGTATTTAGGATTTTCCTGTAGAAATATGATCTAAGCTTCACACAAATTAAAATGTTCTACTCATGTTAGGACTTGAACATGAAATGTTCTCCACAAGCTCATGTGCTTAAATGCTTGATTCTCAACTGATGATGGTGTTTTGGGAGGTTGTGGAACTTTTAAGATATGGCATAGCTGGTGGACCTAGGTGACTAGGACCAGGCCTTGAAGGTTACCCTGGCCTTCAGTTCCTCCTGTACTCTCCCTGCTTCCTGTCTGTGCCAGCTGCTTTCTTCCCATGCCTTCCCTGGCACGAAACTGAGCCCAAACAAACTTCTCCTGTCTCAGCGTTCTACCAGTGTCCTGTCCCAGAAATGAGAAAAGTAACAAATGTAACTAGAAACATTTAACGTTTAAAAAAGACTGAATTTATTCTTAGACATATATTTAATTTAACTCACTAACTCCAAACATTATTTCAACATCAGCCTGTGAGCTCTTCAGAAGTCCTTGAAACTGCTGTTTTACATTTCCAGCATACTGCAATCCAGGCTGGTCCCATCTCAAGTGCTGGGTGGTTGCTTGTGTCCATGATGACCATATTGGACTGTGAAGTTATTATAAGTTACTGTTTCAGTTCTATGTCTTGCAAATATTTTCCCCATTTTATGGTCTCTCATTTTATGATGTTGGCTTTTTAAACAGTGTTCTTTATAGTTGTCCTTAATGATGATTTAACTTGTGTCAAGTAATCTTAGTTCATACACTAGGAAACGTGTTTTAATTCATTCAAAATCTCTCATGTTCTACTTTCGTCTTTCTCAGAGGCCTAGATAGAATATCACTCTGGCCCAAAATACTCTTGAATAGTGACTAAAGTGCTTATATCTCTTGTAGAAAAACTATAACCGTCAGGACCTCTGCTTCTGGTAAAAGGGAAAGATAATGTCTTTTTATTCTCCTAATTGAAACATTAAAAAAGAGAAACAAATACTATACTCACACATAAATATATGTGTGAAGACCATGTATATGCACATATTCATGAAATCACACTTTAAAGAACTTTTATTACATTTACTTATTCATGTGTGTAGGTGTATAACATGCCATGGTATACATGTGGAAGTCAATGGACAGCTTGAGGGAATTCATTATCATCCACCATCTGGATCCTGGGCTCAGGTTGTCAAGTTAGGGAGCAGGTACCTTTATCCCCAGCCATCTACAAACCAGTTTTTGAGATTGGGCATTGGGCAGGGAAGGACAATGATTCTTGAAAGAAGGGAAAGAAATGAAGCAGTGTTTATGCTGGAGAAAAGGAGAGGAGAAGGATGGAAGACGAGAGGAGAGAGGAGGAGGGAGAAGGAGAAATCAAAAGACTTGGTGTGTCAATCAAGAACACCTGAGTTCTTATTGCCATATGCGGATGAAACTTTTAACACTGGAGAAAGAATGATCCCCAAAGAACAGAATGAGCAATGTCAAAGCCCAACACAACCAGAATGAATCTTGTTTCTATAAGGAACAGTGTGAAGCTCACCTAGTATTGGGCAGAGTACTCAGAAAAACTGTGCTTCATTATTTGGGAAAAATTCCATTTACCAATAAAGCAAAAAATGCATTTTTAGAGTGTTGTAAAAATTCCAAGTCCCTTCTTTACACTTTCATACTGAGTTTATTTTTCGAAAGCAATTTGTGATGGGTATGAGTCCTGTTAGAGATAAGGGACTAGAGACAGAAAGGTTACTGATGTGACCAAGTTGGTTGAGATTAGCCTGTCATTTAAGAACTCAGGAGTGTAACACAGTAGAAGTATTTCCCACAGTTCACTCTAGGGAATATCTTGTGGTACTGTTCTTTATGTCCAATGAAGCTTGCAGGGAAACTTAGGACACAACTAACTTATTGGAAATGGAAGAGGTGGCAGAATTGCACCATACAATTTCTAGTCCCTTCAGTTTTGTTCAACTAACATGGCTGGGAAGAACCATAGGTCAACATCTGATAAGAATGGTAGGTCCTTGGGGCTGGAGAGATGACTCAATGGTTAAGAGCACTGGCTGCTCTTGCATAGGACTTGGGTTCAGTTTCCAGTACCCACATGACAACTAACAGCTACCTATAACTCAAGTTCCTGACACCCTTTTCTGACCTCCTTGGGTATTACAATCATACACATTAAAAAAAGAAAAGAAAAGAAAAGAATGGTGGTTCTAAAGGGACAGAGTTCTTAGGAACTGAATATAAATAAAATTAGTTTAGAAAATTCCCTGTGATCAGACCATGTTGACAATCTCAAGCCTTTAAGAAAATTCCTTCAGTGTTGAAACAGGTTGGTCTTAGGGATGGGGCATTTAGCTTGTGTGTGAGGATCTGTTTCATTTCTGCCAAATATCAGAATCACATTTAGTGCAGTAAGGTGCTTGTAGTGGAACAACGTAAGGATGGAAAGCCTGTCACCCCCTCACTCAAAGGGATGTTATTGCTGATCATAAGGGTGGGTAGTTCTACCTACTCTTTTTAAATTGCTTTTGTCTCTATTTTTGTAAAATTGAAATGACTGCGCTTGGGCAAATAAAATGTGCTTACAATGCAACTATATGCATCCCTCAAAGTATCTTTCAACCATTCCATGCAGACAGAAGACACCACCCATGAACCCAAGTTCTCGTTGATTTGACCTCAGAATCTATCCAACTCAGAGCTTCCCAGGAAGCTATCAACAGCCCATATAAGTTGGCATGGATGTAGATACTATAATAGTTGTTTTTGATTGTCATCTTGACAAGATCTGGAATCAACTGGGAGAGGGCATTCCAGGAAAGATGAACTGGGTGGAGGAAATTCACTAGAGTAGCACCTTCTGGGGGGCCCAGATGTAATGACTTGTTGGTAAAGTGTTTCTTGCCTGCTTGCCTTCACTTCTTGCTGGTGAGTGTTACTTGTTTCTCTGGCTGCTGCTGTCCAGACTCCAGCTTCTTCAACTTTCCAACATGGAACAAAGACCAGGTGCTGTCCTGGAATCTACCGGGATTTCAGCGTCAGATTGGGGCTGCTAAAGCATCCAGATTTGTAGCCTGGGCAGCCTCCAGGTTTTCAGGCTTTCTAGCTTGCAGATAGTGATTCTTGGACTACTTGGCCCCTATTGTGTAAGCCATTCTATCAAGTCCTCTTTTATAATATATATCCATTCTGTCAGTTCTGTTCCTCTGAGAACTCTGACTAACACAGGTACCCGGTTGTCATCCCTGAAATAATCTCAGCTACCAATTTCCCACAATATTTGAAGCATTAGATTATGTTAATCAGAGGAAGATATAAATAGACATTTTTATTTTAATTATAAGAGGCAGAATTAGTTTTAACCAAAAACCTTGATTAGAACTCTTGTGCTAGGGCAAAAACTAAGACAGGGCCTGGTGTGTTTGCAGAGGATGACAGAAGAGTCTGGCCTGTGCTTAGGTCCCCAGGCAAGAGGCCTTTGAGTCCTTTCTCAAGAAGTAGGGCATTGTGAATATCAGGATGATTACATGCAGTGCCAGCTGTACTGCTAAACCATGTGATGCTGGCTGCATGGCTCTGTCTGCCTCAGTTCTTCATCTGTGGGGTACAGATGATAGACATTGCCTCTCATTGTAGTTTGCATGTGAGGTGTCCCTGAAACAAAGCTCATGTGTGGAAAGCTTAGTCCTTAGTTGGCAGCTCCAGTCACTGAGAAGTGATTAGATCATGGGAATTCTGATATAATCAATGGGCTAATCCATGGATTCCTGAATTCTCAGGGGCCATGTTTTGTCTCAAGTTCCTCCCTGTCCCTCTGTATTTGTGTCTCTCCGTCTCTCACCCTCGTCTCTTTCTCTCTCTGCTTCTTGTTCACCATGAAGTAAGAAACTTTCCTTTGCCATGCTCTCCTGTCACTGTGATTTTCTATCATAGGTCTATAGCAATGGAGTAAATCGATTATGGACAGTAAGCCAAAATACATCTCCTTTTCAGTTTTTTTCTCTCAGATAACTGTCACAGCAATGAAAACATGTCCCCCCTTTGTAGTAGTAAAGATAAAACGAGGGCTGGGGAGATGGTAGCTCAGGGGTTAAAGAGCTTGTTGTATAAGCAAGAGACCAGAGTTTAGATCTCCAAACACATGGCTACCAGGTGGGTGTGACCACCTGTAATTCCAGCTTCAGAAGGTGGAGAGAGAGAATCCCCAGAGCAAGTTGGCTAGTAAGACAAGCCTAATTGGCAAGTCCTAGGTTTGCTTGAGAGACCCTGACTCAAAGAATAAGATGGAAGTGAAACTGACGGAGACTCTCAACATCAACTCAGGCCTCACACATCCATATATACATTCAGACATGCAGAGATGCACACATACCCACACACATGACAAGAATAAAAAGAAAACTGGTGGAACAAGTGATATAATGGCAGATCAGAATAACCTGTCATCCCAACTTGGGGATGACACTTGAGGACAATTTTACACATACTCCAAGGGCCTGTAGTTGGATGTGAGACTCAATAGCCAACTTCATCTTCCCCAACTCTCAGACCTGCATCCTTGAAGGGTCCTTCTGCCTAGTGCTCCTGTACACCAATGTGCTTTCAAATAAATCAATAACTGGGCAGATGAGCTAACTCAGGCATCAGAATATTTGCAAAGGGTCGCTCTCAAGACAACAGACGCATGCGGTAATCCATTTCGGCACAAGGTGAATTTGTTCCAACCAAAGGGCCATCACTGATGTCAAAGGCAGTTAGCATCACACCGCCTGTGTATCTATTTCTTGTTAGCTCTCCAACACTGAACAGTAAACACATTTCACTGTTTTGCAAACCTCTCCTAAACAAATATTCTGACAGCAATGTTAGCCATTTTCCTGTGCTCCTACCACGCCTGCCTATTGGCTTTGTCTTGCTTTCATTTTCTCCTTCCAAAACTTTTCAAGTTCAAGACCCCAGGAGCCTGCTGAGCTCAGGAGCAGGAGCTGAAGAATCTGGCGACAGAATAGTCTCTCTTTTGATCTCCTTTCTCTTTGCCACAGCTAAAAATACACATCTCTCCATCCCACCCTGTCAATTCCCCTGTAATTAGAAAGGCCGCCAAAGTCTCACCTGCCAAGTCTCTATCCCAGAGCAGAACTTAGGGAACAGGTGGTGTAGGTGGGTGACAGGGGAGGACGGAGACCAGGATTCTGTGATAAAAGCTGAGGGTCAGTGACGGGAACAGGCTCAAGGGGAGAGGGTAGATTCCTGTAAATGGGGACCTGAGTGTTGGGAAGGGGCTTCCTCTCCTCCAATATACTTCCCAGGCTTTTCCCGGGTCCCGGGCATGTGAATAAGATCACATCCTATAGGAATTTGCTGCTTTGAGTCAGAGATGAATATATAAAGAAAACAAAACTATATCAATGGTAGAAAGTCTGAAATGGTGCTAAAACATTAATACTGGTGATTTCTAATATGGGATAGTGTACTTTGAGTAAGATAATTTGCTTTTTATTTTTCAGTATGGCTTGTTATTTTGAAAAAGCAATGCACATGCGTACTTTATAAGAAATGTGTTGCTTCAATAAGAATAAGACTACAAGATGGTGGGCTTTTTGGAAGCTTCCAGAGTTTAAAGTGAGAGTGACTCCGGTTGGAGATGACTTTTTTCCAAAGTTTTAAAAATAAAATTTGTGGACATTTCATGCAGTACATTTTGATCATATTTAGATAATTTCCCCTATATACACTCAATTTCACAATCCCAAAATTCACCCAATTTCACACACACACACACACACACACGCGCGCGCGCGCGCGCGCACACACACACTCTCAAACTGTGCATCAAAATAAGCCATTCCTTCCTAAGCTGCTCTTGTCATGGGTTTTGTCATAGTTCTGAGAACAGTAACTACTGCATGTTTTATTCTTTTGTTTGAACTGATATTTAGAGGACTATGACTAACCCTTCTGAATCTTGCTTACTGAGGAACTGGGCAGAGTTCTATAGTGGATATCCTTTCCTGTCTACGTTCATACCCGATTCATAACAGATTAATCTAAAATAGTTTGTTTTAAATTTAAGTAATTAAAAAATTTTATTTTATGGGGATCAATGTTTTATCTGCATGTATGTAAGTGCACCATGTAATGCCATGTCTATAGAAGCCAGAAGAGGGTGTTAGATCCCATAGAACTGGAGGTATGGACAATTGTTAGCTACCACAGTCCTGGGGACCAAATATAGGTTCTCTGAAAGATCAACAAGTGTTCTTCCCTAATGAGCCATCTCTCCAAGCCCCGATTGTTTTTATACTAGTCTTCTTCAGAGCCAGCAGTCCTTCTCCTTTCACCAGAACAACTGCTTTCTCAGCCCACTGCGAAGCAACAGTGCAGGGCTTCCTCTTCTGTTTCCCTCTTGTTGGACTCGCCAGAGTCCTCCTGCCTGCTGCTGTCTTGCTTCTTAGAACCTGTGGTTTTCTGGTTTTGTATTGCTTCTTCTTCTCTTCTGCTGCATATCTAATAGGTTCCCAGGAATCCAAATGTGCCATGTAGATCTAAAAATAGCTTTATTCTGTCATCACACTGGAATTATGGTTTAGTTGGGAATTTAATTCCAAGCTGAACATAAATTTCCTTCAGACTCTTGTCTTCTCGTGTCCCATGTGGTTACTGAGAGACTGTCCATTGTCTTTCTTCTTTTGTGTCTTCTGATGTGACATTTTTTTTTCCTTTCTGGAAGCATTTAAGAGATTATCTTTAGCCTGTGGTTCTAAATTTTCACAAGAAGCCTTGATGTGAGGCCTTTATTCATTTATTTTGTTGGACAATCAAAGCTATATCAATCAAGGAACTCATATGTTTAAGTTCATGGAAATGCTTTTATAGTATACATGGGACACCTCCCTCCCTCCCTCTTTCCCTCCCTCCCTTCCTCCCTCCCTCCCCCCCTCCTCCCCCCTCCTCCTTCTCTCCAGTTTTTACTAGATGATGGTTGGACTTCCTGAATTTCTATCTAAATTGATTTCCTTTTTTTTCATCTTTGACTTTTTTCTTAATTTTGGAAGATTTTTTGGATTTGTCTTTTGGTAGTTCTATTGGAATTTTAATTCACCTTCTATACTTGTATGTTTTTAAGAGTGCATTCTGCTCTTTTTTTAAGACAGCATCCTATTTTTGTTGTGTAGAGGCAATGCTTCTTCATTTTGAACATTTGAAAGGCTTATTTTGTGGCTGAAATTTCATTCTGCTCTTGATGTTGTCTCTTCCATCTTGTCTTCCCCTATTCCATTCTGTTCTATACATTTCAATGCTGTCATCTGAATTTGAGAGTGAAGGACAAGGAAGAGAGGCAGGGGGAGCAAAGGGAGCAAGACGGGTTAGTGAGAGCACGAATCTAATCAAAGTATGTGATGATCACACATGGAAATGTCACAACGAAAACGTACAGTTAATATACATTAACTGATAAGGGTAGAAAACAAGAGTGAGGTTCTAAAAATGTTTGGGAGTAACATATAAGTGTAAGTGTTTGCGTGTGTGTGCGTGTGCGTGTGTGCGTGTGTGTGTGCTCTATTACTTGTGACTTCTCCGTAGACTGATCAAAGATCAAGCAAGATGTAGATCATTTATCTTTTGGGGGGGAGGTGTGAGGAAACAGTTTCTCCACAAAAGCCTCTCTCTATCTCCCTCCCTCCCTCTCCCTCCGTCATTTCACTGGCTTCTAGGTTTAACCCAAGACTCAGCTCTGCTTTTCCTTTGTGGAAGGTTCTGTACCCAAGTCTTGGTATGTCTAGTTCAATGTCATTAGAGGCTCTGCCTCTGCTCTACCATCTGGGTGGGAGCATCCTTGGCCTTTAGGGTTGGAAGGAGAACTGAGGGATCAATTATTCAGCACATTGACTTCAACCAGCATCTCTTTCTCATCTCTGCCCCACCTAGCGCTTCTGAAAGACCCTGTACTGTTGTGCCCAGGTTATAGAATCCTCTCAAAAGACCACCATGGAGGTCAAATCTGATGCAAGAACAAAGGGTCTTTATTTACAAGCTTGAGCTCGGTCCACAGTCTGACACACCGACGCAGTGGGTGATAAGACAGTGGCCCCGAGTGGAGGGTGAGGTGATGTTTTATAGGGTTAAAACAAAGAGAGGAGGGACAAGGGTTGGGATTGGTTAAGGAAGCCCACTTGGCCCGAAAAAGCATCTTACTCATATTAAGGTAACAGGGCCCATGGAATGTGCTTACCAGAGTATACTTCAAGGTCTTGTTTATGTCTCTGATTTTAGCCTTGGTCAATCTGACCAGATCTCATGTAGTTCTAAGTAGGGTGTTTTTACAAAACCGTCTGATATTTGAAGGCTATGTCCTTGCAAATGTTTAACTAGGGGGGTGGGAAAGAGTTTCTGAAGCCAGGAAGCCAAGCTTATGTGGCTGAGGCTTTTTCTAACAAGATGGAGTCAGATTTGCTGCAGCCTTCATTCTTCATTTCTGGGGGTTCCTTACAGTACCTTCCACAGAAGTCCTCTGGGGCTTTGCAGGTGAGTCAGCTCATACCTCATGGGCCCCTCTGCAGGCTCTCGGAGTGCTTCTTTCTCCATTGTGCTGAGCTGGCTGTGTTCCTCTGCACTTCCCCCCGCATAGGTGAGCTGAAGTTGCTTCTCCGTGCCGAGTCCTGCCTCTCTCTGCTGGTATTTATCAGTTAGTCACATCAAAGAGCTTCACAAATGTTCAATTTAGCTTTTTTTTTTCAGGAACCTAGCATACACTTTTATGCAAAAAATTATATATGTATTTTGTATATATATGATGCAGGCTGTTATAAGTACAGCATTCCCTGGCACAGTGTGTGTCTTGTGAAGATCTGCTGCCTCAGTTAGTGGTTTGGCTTGAGTGACTAGACATTGTGGTCTGAGCCTAGTGCCGCATAAGAGACAGATAATCCCTTATCGAGGGAGGAAAGGAAGCCAGAACATAGGCTTCTGTAAATGGGTGTTGTGGTTTGGGTGTGAAATGTTTGTGTGCTGAGAACTTGTCCCCTTGTTGGTGGCCTTGTTGAAGAAACTGGGTTAGGAAAGTGCTAGCTCATGGCTACAGTGTCTACTGGGAAGCCCGGCCTAGCTGGGATATGTTGGGGAGCATGTCTTCTAAGGGTGTATCTTGTCCTTGGCTCCATCTTGCTTCCCTGCTATCACAATTTGAGCAGCTATGCACCACCACACACTCTCTGCCATGAGGCTCTGCTTCTCCACAGGTCCAGGGAGGTGTAGCCTGCTGACCACGCCCTGAAACACCTGAAGCTTAAGTTGCTCTCAGGCATTTTGTCACATCAGTGAAAGCATAACTCACACTGTTGGTGAGAACTGCTCTTCTACCTGCCCTTCTTAGGTCTCAGTTGTTAAGGTGTGATGACACTTGGGGTCTTGCATCCCCTTTCTCAATTTCTAACATTAGTCGGTTCTATAATGGGAACAGATGCAGGAAGAAATAGCTATCCTGAAGTTCTCAGTCCTCAATTTCTACTTTAGACCCTAACATTTCTACTGTGAATTAAGTCATTAAATCCCTTGAGCAACCTTTGGCTGGTGTATGGTGTGATGCAGGATGGGACTTAGCTAGGCCGCCTGCCATAAGGAACAAAGAAACAGCTTCTGAGGACATGGTGGTCTGCTCCACTCCTGCCAGGCGTGACACCAGCTTCCGCCCTGCGTCTGGACAGAACCCGCATGGAGATGATCTACTGGTGACTGATATTCTGCTCTAGCAGAATAGCATAGACTGAACAATTTATAAACAATAGGAGTTCATTTGGCCCACAGATCTGGAGGCCAAAAAGCCAAGATTGAGAGGCCACGTTGGTCAAGGTCTTCATTCTCTGTCATAGTGTGGTAGGAGACACCAAATGGATGAGAGAACATGAGGGAGGGAGGGAGACAGAGAGAGAGACAGACAGAGAGAGAGATGAACTCATCCTTTTATCTAGAGCACCACTCAACCTAGTCACCTCTTCAAGGTTCCACTTCTTCATACTTTTTCATTGGGATTTACGAACTTTGCTGGACTCATTGAAGCCACTGCTGGCATAGTGGGAAACTTCTGTCAGAACTTTGTGCTTAGGGAACTGCAGAGGTTGAAGCTCAGGTTCTGTGGACCAGAGATGCTCACCCCTGTCCATCCCCTAAAGCTAAGGGGATCCCCTTTAGTTGATGTCCACTCTTGAACTCAGTCCCATTTTGGATTGTGTTTGCTAATAAGTTCTGGGTTTTGTTTATTTTAGTTTTTATTTATTTATATATTTATTGGCTCTGAAATATCAAACACTGCCAATCCTACTATGAGCATTTGGAACCAGACGAGAAATCTGATTAGCCAATTTTTGGCTGAGGGTATGAGTTGCCTACAGGGAACAGAAAGTATGCAGATATTTCAGTGTAGTTGGACATCTTGATTAGATTTAACCCGATCTTTTCAGACTTACTTGGTCTAAGAAATCCTCTCTCCTGTGACATTTACTACCACCTGTGTCTCTGACAGCCTTATGGGAAACACAAAACTGGATAAACTTCAGAGGGATAATTTACATATGGACTAACTCCAAAGGTGTGAGCAGTGTCTAATGGGTAATACATTGCCTGGGGTCAGCTGGGACTATTAGCAGCCCATCCCGGAAAGCGGAAGCAAGGAGGGGAGACTGGAGATGAAATTGCCAGCCCGATGGTTATTTCTGTTCAAGTTCTCATTCTGCGTCTCCAGGCGCTGTGCCTTCTCCACAGTGCCCTCAGACTGCCCTCAGAGGTGAGCGCTTACTGGATTTCCAGCTTACTACCCTTTCTGTCAAACCCTAGAATTGGTTCCCTGTGACCAGAAGTGGGGCTTCAGCCCTGTCCTGGGATCTCCTCCTTTGTGTTGCTCCTAATTGTGAGTTCATACTCTCTAAGGCTGTAAGAAGGGGAGGTGGGGTCCTGACCCCAGGTCACTAGGCTCAGCTTTGGTGCAGTGCCCTGCAGTGGAGTGGGCGTCATTTCTGTAGATGCTCTGGTCTCCAGAGCGGAAGGGAATGTCTAGCTGAAGACATCTACATCAGAAGCGTTCACCTTCAGGAAGGCTCTGGGGATAAGTCAGTGGCACAGAACTAGGCAGGAAAACGTGAAGCCAGAGCCATTTGTAAGTTGGATGTGCCATGCTGTGGGTTTCATGAGGCTCTGTAGCCACCACCATGTGGGTCTGGCCCGGATGGAAGATGCTGATGTTCCCTTGTGGCTTTGTCACTTTTTCTTCAAGCACCTGCTGTCTTTTTCCTTCCTTTCTGCCCCCTTGTTCTTTCTGCCCTTCTTTTCTATTGACGCCCCACACTTCTGCCTCTGCTGTTTCCCAGATCTTTTACTCTCACTCTCTGTTGTGTTCAATCTGTTTTGTGAGAGGTTTTTTTCCCCATCATGCGGTGCTATCTATATATTTTGACTCCCAGAGGCATATCTGCTAATTGTACTTTGAGGGAAATAATTATGCAAGTTAAGATGATCAGATAATGAGAGTGTTCTCCAGGGCTGGCCTCTTTACCAAATGATGCTGGGGATGGAATGGGAACTGGAATTGTTTCTACAACAGCTAGCAGGATGGTACAGCCCTTACCAGGCCACTTTGCTGACATTTGGATCCAATCAGATTCCTCATAGGCACTGGGAGCTCATCCTGGGAACAGGATTAGATAAGCTGTGGCCTTTTATGAAGGCAGATATTAGAAAGCTCTATGTTATGGCGCAGGGCTGAGCACACCCATGGTGTTCCCAGATCCACATGGAGACGCTGAAGGCTCCTGAGTTCTGAAAGCACACACACACACACACACACACACACACACACACACACACACACACGGATTATGGCTTCCCCCAAGCACGGGGTCCTGTGGATACTAAATTGCTGAAACACAACAACTTTGGTCTTGCTTCATTGACTGCTAATGGTGGCTGTCAGCCTCCTGCTCACTGGCTGTCAGCCTCCTGCTCACTCACTCTTGTCCTGCGAGTGTTCATAGGAAGCACACTTTCACTCTCTAGGTTCTGTTCTTGATCCAGCACTGGCTGCCTTGCAGCATCCCCGAAGGAGCCGAGCCTTTGCGGTTACCTGCTCACTTCTTCCCCGTGGTACAGGTGCTCAAGCCTGGGCTGTGGGAGAACATGGGCAGAGCAGGGACACAGAGAAAGGGTTCAAATGGCATGGGGTGTGTAGAGCAGGAAGAGCACCGGGAGAATGCACCCCTGTTGGGGAACTGACGAGGTGGAGGTGTAACTTTGAGGAGCATAAGATGAGAAAGGATATTCGTTCTGATTCTCAAATGCCTGCTGTTCTGCCAAGAGGGAGCTTGAAACTCAGAGTTCAAAGCACATGTCCAACTCTTATGTCAGTCTGCTTCTGTTCTAACTAGCTGTGTGGCTACCAATAGTTTCCTTAATTTCTCTGTGCCTCAGTTTTTAAATATGTCATTTGAGGAAATGAAAGTGGCTTAAATGAATTCTTGGCATTAGTGATTTTTTTCCTGAGGTGTATGCATGTGCGTGTTCAGGATAGGTTCGGATCCAGGGTGTCTGCCCTATCTAAGGGTGAACTGCCCTACCCTCTGGGGGAATAGGACTGCAGTGGGGTGTCCTCCTACTGACCTCAAGAAAGAGATTGATTTAAAGACCCTTTGGCCAAGAAGTACCAAGAGATGCATGCTGTCATTTGGAATTTGGGATCTTTTCTAGACTCTAAGCTTAAGGAATGCGGAAAATACCTCCCTGGGTTTAATGTGGAGTTCTCCTGCTGAGTTTTGCACTCTTTGAATCATCCTCCATCCTTGCTATGCCTGATGCAGTTGGTCCAAGGCCATCTGTCTCAAGCCAGCATCCTGTACCATCTCCACAGGAAGCAGGAGAAGCTGTTTTACAGGTAGAGTACCAGGATCAAGGTGCTGCTGGAGGCTGTAGAAGGAAGTAGCAGAAAACCGACTGTCCCTCCATTGCTTTTCCTTATCCCCCCTCCATTTCATTTACTTTTAAAGTATTCCTACGTATATTATATGTTGAACATATTCGCCTCCATCTCCCTTACACTCTCCTGTTTTTGATTCTTCCATCTCATCATCTTTGACCCTCTAGGCAGTTTACATCCACTTTCATGTCATACATACATACACAACTTTATGTCTCTACACACAATCTAGGAAACACAAATGAGAGAAAATGCATGATATTTGTCTTTCTGAGACTAACTTACTTTATTTAATATGATTATCTCTAGTTGTATCCATTTTCCTGCACATGATATAACTTTTTCTTTATGGTTAAAAATCTTGCAATAGTTAAATTATGGAACTAACCTAAGTGTCTTACAACAGAGGAACAGGTAAAGAAAACGTGGTTTATATCCACACAACAGAATTTTCTTTCTGGTTCATTTTCTTCCTCCACTCAGTATTAGGTGTTCAGGTATAAGCACAGAACAGCCCCCCTTCTGGAAGTTTTCCAAACTTCTGAATTCTCCTTCTTGGCTGCTTACCCTCTATCCCACTGTCCCGTTCTTACTGGAAGGTCTCGGTGCTCCTCATCCTATGGACTTCCACCCTGGTTGGGAAGTTTGGTGATTAAAAGCACACACCTCCTAGTTCTATGTGCCTTTCAGATACAGAGAAAACTCATTTTTTTAAGTGTAAGTATATTCCATGCAATCTTTAGAACAGAGTTCTGTAAAACTGTTTCTCTGGAAAGATTTCAGAAATAGTAACAGCTTGTATGCCTCAGCAAGAAGTCATTTGAAACGATCCCACTAGACTTAGTCAGGTCAAGGTTCCAAGCTCAGCAACCTCATGCACATCAGAGCCCTGCATGGGTTTTCTCAGGGCTTGCACATAATTCCAGCGTCAGGCAGATGTCACTGTCATTTCTGCAGATGCCCAGGTGACTTCTCAGAACAATGTGTGTGCATGAATTCGTGTGTATTCATGCTTGTGCCTGTGCAGGTGCATGTGTCTGAGTGTATGTTCATGTATGTTCATGTATGTGGAAGCCAGAGGTCCACCTTGGGTGTTGAGCCTCAGGCTCCTTCTACCTTGTTTTCTGAGATGGGATCCTTCCTCTAATGCTTGCAGCTCACCAAGTAAACTAAGCTGGCTGAGCAGTGAGCCCCGGCGGACCTGTCTGCCTCAGCGCTGGGACTGCAAGTTTTTTATATGTGTTCTGGGAATCAAACTCAGCTCCACATGCTTCAAAAGAGTAGGAATGATTTTTAATTAATGGACATAGTCTGAATTAATGACTCTTAATTAACCCCAACAAAACCATGCCCTTCGGTCTGATGATGGGGGCATCTCCCTGGCAACCTCAGTTGGTACTCCCCCCAAAAGATAATGTGTGTATGCTTGAGAATTAGCGCATGAAAATACAAGCAGCACGTCCACCTAGTGGAATCTGTGGAGACTGGGAAGGATGTGTGACCTTGGATGAATGTGAACTGGGTATGGAAAAGCCAGATGGTCTGTTAAGATTCAGGGTGGAGGGGCTGGAGAGACATGGCCCAGCAGATAAGAGCACTGGCTGCTCTTGCAGAAGACCCAGGTTTGGTTCTCAGCACCCACATGGTGGCTCACAACTGTCCATAGCTCCGGTTCTATGGGATCGGACACCCTTTTCTGACCTCCACAGGCATTGCACAACATGAATGCACTTACATACATGCAGGTAATACGCTCATTCACATAAAATAAAATAAATAAAACATTTTTTTAAAGATTAAGGGTAGAGCTGTATTAACCTGAAACTGGACAAACCATTTCGAATAAATTATGGGTGTTACTTGATGGAGGACACAGTGGGAGAAATGGGATTCCAGAGTCGGTTTGATTGGCACAGGGTGAGGACACAGATAACTCCATCTGTACTGATTGAGGGAACATAGGCATGTTCTGGGAGACAGGCAGTTCTAATAGATAGCTAGTGGAGCTAGTGTCCTTCAAGTTTGGGCTTGCTCTTAGAAACTTAAGAATTTAAAAATCAGTCTATTTATTCATGGTTGTTTTAATGTTGATGGAATAGTGACATCTGCAGAAAGGCAAGCTCTTTATTTACTGAGCCAGCTCTCTAACCTCATTCAGAACAATGCATCTAGACTTCTTTTCTCTAAATGCCAGTGAATATTCATTTCATGAATGTAAAATCTTGTATGTTCATTGTTAGAAATTTGGAAATTTGAGATGAATAGGAAGAAAACTGAGCATTCATGTTCATTGTGTTAGAAATAATCCGAGGTCCAAGGACCCCATCGACATTGCACAAAGAACTGGACAAAGTGAAAGTAACTTGGCAAGGCAGAAATTACTTATTCAAAAGGATGTATTGCGTGGTCAGTCAGATTCAGTAAGCACACAGGACCCAGAAGCTTGGTAGGCTCTTATCTCTAACACAAGAGTACTGTGTGTTTTCCCCATTGGCTAGGGTCCAACCTCACAGTGTTTCCTGATTGGCTAGTTTAAAAGAATCTGTGTGAAGGGAGAAGAGCTCCACTCCCCAGGCCATCAGGCTCAGGAATGTATCAGGACCTTTCCTTAAGGACTCACAGGGCATGGTGGTGGGATTAAAAGATTAGCATTCCTTGTCATAAACCAAGTTCCAAACTTTACAGGGTTTGAAAGAAAAGACTAATGTATAATATTTCTTACATTGTGGCATATAAACTCTGGATATAGATGGCTTGAGTTCTAGTTCAAGGCCTGGCACTTACTATCTGTGTGGTTTCCTACAATTTCCTTAACCCTTTTATGCCTCAGTTTTTTCACATTTGTAAAATGAAAATTTTGTATGTGTCTGTTGATGTATGGTCAGGAGCTTCACAGAGTACCTAAGGCTGGAGAAATGGCTCAGAGGGTAAAGTACTTGCTCCATAAGTGGGAAGACCAGAGTTAGGATTCCTCAAACCCATGTAAATGCCAAGTGAATGTGGCAGCCCATCTGTGATCTCACACATGGGAAGGAGAGTTAGGCTACCCAGAACAAGTTGGCTGGCTAGACCAGCCTGATTGGTGAGCTCTAGGTTCTATCAGGAGATCCTGCTCAATGCATAAGGTGCAGAATGATCAAGAAAACATCTGAATTGGGCCTGGTTGTGCACACCTTTAGTCCCAGCCTGCTGGAGGTAGAGGCTAGCCTTTTCCACATAGCGAGTTCCAGGTCAGCTGGGGCTACAGGAAGACTCTATCCCAAACAAAACAAAAAGGAAAAAACAAAGACACTGATATCAATCTCAGGCTTACTCATATACATGCACGTACACACATGTGTGTGCCCATCTCACACATATGTGAACATGCACACATACAGGTACATACACCATGCAAAAAGCAAGCAAAGCAAAACAAATAATACAAGTACATAATACATACCTAGTACTCTGCAAATACTTATCAGTTAAATTGCATGTAAAAATTCCATGACTAGGGACTGCAGAGATGACTCAGCAGCTAAGAATACTGGTTGCTCTTTCAGGTTTGATTCCCAGCACCTACATGGAGGCTAACAATTGTCTGTAACTCCAGTTCTGATCTGGCACCCTCTTCTGTCCTCTTTGGGCATTGCATGCATGTGGTAGACTTACATACGAGCTGACAAAACGCTCATACATGTAAAATAAAAATAAAAATTTTAAATTCTGCAAATAAGTATTCCTGATTTTTTATATATCTGTATGTATTCCACCACACAGGCTTGTTCCATTCACGTCCAGATTTTCTATAGCCAGACATAGTGTTCTCACTTTTAACATGTATTCTACAAGGTGACCTTGATGTTTCTCCATCAAGATGCTGAATGAATCATTTTCCTTTAAATTTGAATTATTCTTGAAGACACAATTAGTCTACAGCCTGTGGTCTTCTGAGACTTTCCATGGAGACTTGTGGATCCTGCCTCCATTCTCTGGAACACTCTCCTTTGGAAGACTTTCTCTTGGAACCTACTTCTGTGCTAGCAGAGCCCAAAGTACACAAATTATGTGGAGTGCCAGGGGCCAGCTCAGAGGGCTCTGGTAGCCAGCTCTGTGATGGGCTGATGTTGATGTCAAGTTGATAGGATATACAGTGACCATAAGAGACAAATCTCTGAGCCTGTGAGGAAGTTTCAGGACTGGGTTCATTGAGATGGGATGCTCAAGCCTGAATGTGGTCAGTACCACCCCAGGGGCAGTTGTCCTGTACCGAGTAGAAAAGAGAAGTAGTGAGCTGGGCCCCAGCATTCATTGCTTCTGCTTCCTGGCAGCTGGTGTCATGTGACCAGCTGCCTCAAGTTCCTGCTGTCATGCCTTCTCTGCCAGAATGGCTGTGAGCCAAAATAATCCCTTCCTTTATTAAGTTGCTTTTATTAACATCTATAAGAAAAGAAACTAATCCAAGTTTCAGTGTCCAATTCTTGGACATTCCACCCAGTTGGGCCTTTAGAGCTGCCTGCCTGGGACTGAGAACTCAGAGAGAGCCATGCAGTGGAGCCCAGCCAATCCACACAGTTGTGAGAGCTCACTGTGTTGGTCAGCTTTTGTTTGCTGTGACAAAACACCCGAGGAAAATGAGTTCAAGGAGAAAAGATGATGTTTGATGCAAAATTCCAGAGGTCTCACTCCGTGATCGGCTGGTTCCATTCCTTGTAGGGCTGTGACAAGGAAGAACTATGATGGTGGAGGACACAGGGGAAGGCTGCTCAGCTCATGATGGATAGGGGACAGAGAAAAAGTGAGAAAGGGATGAGGGTAAGACGGTAAGACACATGCTTTGGGGACATGCCTCAGGAGCCTCCTGCCTCCACCTTGGCCTCACCTACTCCATCTTTTCCACCATCTCCCAATCATCTGGGGACCAAGTCATAAACACATGAGCCTTTGCGGGAACATTCTAGATCCAAATTATAATAATCATAAAATAGACCACATTGTGGTCTGGCTAGTGATATACTAATGCTTAACTGACAACACATTTAAAAATCTCCACAAGAGCCTGATTTTCACCATGGACCAACGGAGTGTGTATTTGATCTTACTTAATTACTTTCAGAGAAAAGGAAAATTTGAAAGGAAGCGTCCCTGACTGCTCTCAAATGTTCCTTTCTCCCCAGACAAGTTCTTAATCAGTCAGGCTTGAGCCGTGCATGGACTATTCCGTCTTGAAGGCAACTTAGAGATCTTTCAACCATTCCTACTTTGTCCGTTTGCTTTATGGATGGGAACCAAGGGAGTGAGGTGACCTGCCATTCAGCTGTTGAATGTCAGAGCCTGGGTCAGACATCAGGTCTCCTGTCCCCTAGTTCAGTGCTGTCATTACATCATGCTGCTTGTTTATAACAATGCTCAGGACCAGGAAGTGGCTCCCTCAAATGGACGTTTCCAAAGGCCAGATGGAAATGACGAGGCACTGTAGAAAGGACATGGGGTCCCCAAGGCCCCAGGATCTTCCACAGTTCTATTCACATTTAATAGTAAATGTATATTAGTTTTCAAGCCAGAATTTTTTTTTTTTTTTTTTTTTTTTTGACACAGGGTCTCCCTGTAGTCCCAGCTGACTTGGAACTCTCTATACAGATCAGGCTGGGCTTGATCTCACAGAGGTCTGCCTGCCTCTGCCTACCAAGTACTGAGATTAAAAGTGTGTGTCACCATACCTGGCTCAAAGAAGAAATTTAATATTCACTGCTATTTAGGGTCAAGGTGTCTATGTAAATTGCTTTGGAAAGTCATCTTTGCATTTATTTTATTTTGACCTCTCTGTAGCCTCAGCTAGCCTGGAACTCACTGTGTAGACTAGCTGGCCTCAATCTCTCAGGAATCTGCCTGCCTCTGCCTCCTGAATGCTGGGATTAAAGGTATATACCACCAGGTCTAGCTCATCTTCGCATTTCTTTGAATCATAGTGCAAAGACACAGTGTAACCTGTCTTAAATCTTGTCCTATTGTGAATGTGAGGATGGCATAGCTTGTCTTAGTCAATCACCCTGTAACAAATTACCGCAGTGTGTTAGTTCCCTCTTTCATTGCCAGACTAAGCAGATGACAAAAGCAACTTAAAGAAGGGAGAGTTTGTTTTCTCTTGTAGTTTGAAAGCAGAGTCTGTCAAGGTAAAACAATCATAACAGTGAGAGCACGGACAGCTGGTCACATTGCCTCCACAATCAGAGAGCAGAGAGAGGTGAATGCTGGTGCTCGGCTTCCTTTATCCTTTTCATTCAGCTTAGGGCCTCAGCTCATGGAATGGTGCTGTCCACGTTTTAGGTGGGACTTGCCACTTCAGCTAACCCAGTGTAGAAAGTCCCTCAGAGACATGCCCAGAAGTCTGTCTTCTAGGTGATTCTGGATCTTGTCACATTGACAATCAATGCTAGCTATCACATACTGGTGGTTGGCTTATTTAACAGATATTTATTTCTCACTGTTCTCCATACTGGAAACCCAAAGACAAGGTGCCAGATGATCTGGTGTGTGGTGAGGGCTGGCTTCCTCATCTGAAGTTGGCATCTTGTCATTGATCTTCCTGTAGTGGAAAAGAGAGAGAAGTGGGCAGGAGAGGGAGAGAGAGTCTTCTAATATTTTTTTCTTATAAGAACTTTAACCCTATGATGGGCATTCCATTTTCAGTCCTTAACCACCTTCCAAAGGCTCCACCTCCTGACTATCACATTGGGTGATTGCATTCAATACATGAGATTTTGGAGCATAAGAGCACTCAGTTCTTAACAAGAGTTTTGGAAAGCGTTGTCATTTCATGCTCTGTCTAATGAGAAGACATTTAGATACTGACTCCCAAGGTCCACTACATTAGGAATGGTTGTAACTGAGGGCCAAAGTGGTGACTGCCTTGAGAATATCCCGATGTCCCAGGACAGAGAGGGTCTGGCTATAGTAAGGCCTGTGGTTAGTGGGAGTGCCCTTGGGCTTCCTGGTAATCACTGTAATCCAGCACTGGATCAGTGGTGCCCAGTGGACCTAGATGGTATCTGTCTCCATCCCAGATACAGAAAGCACCTTAGAAAGGAGCTGAAAGATGCCACAACATCAAGACATTTTTGTTTTCAATTGTCTTCCATAATTCCTGTTCTGATGTTCTAACGTCCACTGCCTCAGAATGGGACATTATTTGGAAATGAGGTTGTTGCAAATATAAGTAGATGGGATGAAAGCAGGCTGCTGTAGGTTAATGACTGCCCCAGTGTCACATGTGTCCTTATGAAAAAGGGATCTTTGGTACAGACACACACAGATGGAGGGAGAGATGACAGTGATGAATTAGAAGGCAAAGAATGCAAAGACTGCTGGCAAGCTTTCAGAACAGAGGAGAGAGGCCTGGGGGCAGAACTTCCTTGGCAACACTTTTAGCAGAGACCAGGCCTGTCCACACCTCAAGCACAGACTTCCAACACTTTGAAGTCACAGTACATTTCTGTGGATGAAGCCACCCAGGTTGTGGCACTTTGTGGAAATCCCATGAAGCGAATGTAATATTATATTAGCCAGTGAATAGAGTTTGGAGATTAAAAAAATAAAAAGACCCAGGGAATAACTATTTGGAGGAATGAAATTTGGGGTAGCCTTGGCTTATCCAGGCTCTACCAGGAGAATTGCCATGATAATCCTTGGGACTCTGGAGCAGCAGTGTGCTACCTGCAGTGGAGATGTGTGTGCCCTTTGAAGAATAGCTGTTGGTATGTTATGGGATCCTGGAAGAGGCTGAACACTTGGCCATGAACAAAAAATGGCAGTGTATTTGGAGCTGCCCATTATGAGCTGGATTGTCAGGCCTGCTGGGTTATAAAGTCAGACATCTAGTCAGAGGTGTAGAAATAGTACATTTGGTCCTGAATCCAAATAGGAACAGAAAGCAAAACCTTCAAGTACAGGTTGTGTGTGTGTGTGTGCGTGTGTGTGTGTGTGTGTGTGTGTGTGAGCCATAAGCAAAGGTATTGAGGCAGAAATGGGTGGTTATGGTGTGATCTGTCCATCTTTCTTCTGAGGTGTTCTCCTTGACTTAATGGAAGGAAGAAATCAGAACTGATTTCCCTGCCTTCATCACTTGCAGACTATGCGTTAGCTCCACCTCTTTCCTATCTCCTTTCCTCCTGTGTCCTTTTTATGTGTAGCTAGAGATAAGCTGAGGCTAAGGCTTGTTGGGGGTCTGCTAAAAGTACACAGAAAAGGGAGGCAGGTAAGCCGGAAAGAACAAATGCCTTTCAACTCTGGACTCCAGAGCTGAAGATAACAGGGGAAATGAAACCAAAGAACTCCACTTGTTAGTACCCAAGATGCCAGCAGTTTCCCCTAGAAGTCAGAGTATGAGGGGAGGTTGCTTTGACTGGAGGCAGAAAGTCAGGGAAACACAGATATCCAAACAGCGGAGTTGACAATTCAAGGATGTCTGAGACAATCTTTCTTACTGTTGGACAAACCTGATTCTGTTTACTCTTTCATTCCTTCTGATCACATTACACATGGACACCTGCCATCAGCAGGAACTACTCACAGCACTGGGGACACACTTACTAGGAGAGATGAAAATCCCTGTCTCTGGGGCTGTCTCTCTGATAGAATAAGATGGCTCCGAGTGATCACTTAGCAGACGGAAGGCTCCAGGTTCCAACAGCAGAACTTTAAATGAATTAGATCCCTGTTGTCATAGAGCTTATATTTAAGTGTAGGGAGGCAGACAACTGTCAGACACGTGTCATGTCAGTGGGACTGTCATACAAGGTAAGATGTGAACCTAAGCAGGGAGAGAATGAAGCTGCATGTGGGTCAGGGTAGGATAGCCCCTGAAGAACTTGTGGATGACATGACATAGCATAGGAATTTAAAGGATGTGAGTATGTGAGCCTGGGAGTATCTCTAAGAATGGTTCATTCAGGGGAAGAACAGACTCAAACAACTGAATCCTGGGGCAGGTGTGGTGTTCTCCTGACCTGAACTTGCCAGCCTGTACACAGAGAAGCTGCTGTTTGCAGAGTCTTCAAGTCCCAGTTTCAATTTCCAGGCTATGCTAATACTCTGTAGCCTCATCTTCTAAGATCCAGAAAAGTAGCCTAACAGAAGTTTTAGGCTTGTAGTCCATCTAGAAACAGATAAGATGTCTCACATGTGTCCTAATCTAGAGACTGAGGACCTAAAAGACAAGAGGTACCTTGGTTTTTAGATGACAATAATGGTAGTGTCTACCACACAAATCAGGGAGGAAGTTAAATAAGACTGATTTAAGTTGTTCCTGAATGGTTGGCTTTTATAAAGCAGATATGCTATCTCATCAATTCTGTTTCTTAACATTTCTGTTATTATTTATATGTGCTAAATGTGAAAAATGAGTGGCTTAAACAATCATTTATTTAATCATAGCTCTGAAGTATGGGCTGGGCTTAGCTGGGTGGTTTTTCTGTCCATTTTGCTGGGAATCATTCTTACGGTCTAATATGGAGTCAATCACATGTCAACATCTGTACTCAAACATCCTCATCTAAGGCTTTGGCTAGTGTCTCGTTTCCTACCACAGTTAATCAGCCACTTCACAAGAAGAATGGTAGCTCTTAGTCTTTCTGAGGGTCAGGCTCAAAGGTCATACAGTGTCTCTTACTGCATTTGATTGGCCAAAGAAATTCATGATCTAAGATTTAAGGGTCTAAATGGGTTTCACCTTTTAGTAAGAAGAATCATAAAGTCATGCTTTCTAAGGGCATTCAAAGTTGATGGAAGAAGGAAGACATCTTAAGAAAAGGGAAAAATCAAGGAAGCCATCTTTAGAATCAGCATGCCAAGTCTACCAGTCACCCTCAGTAAATCACTTGTCATGTACAAGTGTACTCCCCCTTCCAAGACCCTCAGTAGCCTTCTCTGAGTATGGCATCAAGCTTGAAGTCGATGTGGTCAAGGTCTATATCAAGTCTGGATATAGATAAGGTCTCTCAATGAAGCTCCTCAGGTACTTGCAGACTCCTATCTTCAGGCTTGAGCTTAAAAGACAAGTATATTGTCC
The DNA here is from genome assembly GCA_035773235.1 of Eospalax fontanierii. Lineage (NCBI taxonomy): Eukaryota > Metazoa > Chordata > Mammalia > Rodentia > Spalacidae > Eospalax > Eospalax fontanierii. Next base: position 49,850,120 of record CM069542.1, on the reverse strand, counting down.
CCACAACTGTAAAGCATAGTAGTGAGACGGGCATTAGATATAACCTGTAGACATTTCCTCTTAAACTGGAGAGGACTGGGTCCATGAACTCGCATGGCAACTATGAGGTCAAGCTGGTTTCAGGTTGGGTTCCTCTACATGGGTCCGAGAAGACTCTTGATTTGGGTGTCATTTTGCTCTCTGGAGGGAATATCCAGTCATTTGTCTCCTATGGCTCTTAGATCTTCCTTTAGGTTCTTAGTTTGAGTCTTTGAGATATATTTTCTTTCCCACAGGACACTATCTACTTCTGTACCTAAGTAGCTTTTTTAGCCTGATTCCTGCTTGTAGAGAGTGGAGGTCTAGCGGCTGGAGAGATGGCTCAGCAGTTAAGATCACTCAATGCTCTTGCAGAGGGTGCTGGTTTCCAGGCTCCACACCAGACAGCTCACAAGTGCTTGTCACTCCATGGGATCTGACACTTTCTTATGGATCTGATGACACCCGCACACATGCATACACACAGGCCCACACAAAATAAAAATAATAAAATAAGATCCTTGCATACCTTAGACCTGTACACACCCCTCCCCTCGACCTATGGTTCTGAGTCCTCTTTTCTGAGACTTCCCTGGTTTTCACCATCTCAGTTATCAGGTGAACTTGGGTTACTGGGATCCTTGTCTACCTCAGATCTGTGCACTGTCTTGGAGAGTTCCCTTCACCTTCTCGGCTCCCAGGCTTGCTCCAGTTGCTGGGATCCTTGTGTACCCAGACCCGTGAGTTCCCGCATTCTAAACTATCACCCAACCTGTTCAGCTATCAACCACTCAGCTGCTGATCCAGGACCATGCAAAAGAAGACAAGGGGTTGGAGAGGTAGCTCACTGGTTAAGAGCACTGGCTGCTTTTTCAGGAGACCTAGTTTGGTTCTCAGCACTCACATCGTGGATAACAACCATTCATAATGCCATTTCCAGGGGGATCTCATGGCCTCTTCTGACTTTTGCAAGCAGAGGTGTACTTACCTCCATTCAGACAATACTTATAAGAAAAATAATAAATATGTAAAGAAGTTCTAATATCCTTTTTGCAGATGATATGATTCTATACATAAAAGACATGAAAGACTCCACCAGATATCTCCCAGAACTGATAAACACACTAAGCAAAATGGCAGAATATAAAATTAACACCCCAAATCAGTAGCCTTCCTATACACCAACAGCCAACATAGCAAAAAAGAATTCAGAGAAACGATCCCATTCATGGTAGACTCAAAATTCATAAAATATCTTGGAATAGAGCTAACTAAGGAAGTTTACCTGTTTAGTAAAAACTTTAAGACATCAAAGAGAAAAACTGAAGAAGATACCAGAAGATGGAAAGATCTCCCATGCTCGTGGATCAGTACGGTTAGAGTTGTGAAAGTGGCCATTCTGCCAAAAGCAATCTACAAATTCAGTGAAATACCCACTAAAATCCCAATCCCAGTTCTTCACAGAGTCTGAAAAAAATAACCTCAGATTTCATGGGGAAACACAAAAAAAGAACAATGAAAGAAATGCTAGGGGCATTACCATCCCTGATTTCAAATTATACAGAGCTATAGTAATAAAAACAGCATGGCAGTGCCATAAAAAGACACATTGAATGATTAAGAGAATTGAGATTTAAGTCTAAGCACTTGCAACCACTTGATTTTTGACAAAGCTGTCAAGAATGTACACAGGAGGAAAGACAGCATCTTCAACAAATGGCGCTGGTCAAGCTGGATGGCTGCATGTAGAAGAGTGAGACCAGATTCCTGCCTCTAACCCTGTACAAAACTCAACTCTGAATGGATCAAGGACCTCCACATAAGACCTGTACCCTGAATCTGATAGAGGAGGAAGTAGTTCCCTACTAGAATTTATAGGCACAGGAAAGGACTTTCTGAATAGGATTCTTTATATCAGAAATTCACTCCAACAATTGATAAATGTGACCTCATGGACCTAAAAACCTCTGTATGTCAAAGGACACCATCATTCAAGTGAAGAGGCAGCCTACAGAATGGGAAAAAAGTCTTTACAAGCTATACCTCTCTCTGACAGTGAGTATGTAGACTATACAGAGAACTCAAACATGAGAAAAACCAATTAAAAATGGGGCAAGGAGCTGAGCAGGAAGTTCTCAAAAGATGAAATGTGAATGGCTGAGAAATACTTTAAAAATGTTCAGCATCGTTAGTCATCAGGGAAATGCAAGGGGGAGTTGACTGGTGCAGCCACATGGAAATCAGTGTGGAAACGCCTCAAAAAGCTAGAAATAGATCGACCATATGACCCATCCATACCGTTCTTGGGCATGAACCTGATACAGAGATACCAGTTCATCTATGTTCATTGCTGCCCTTTTCACAATAACCAGGAAATGGAAACAAGCTAGATGTCCATCAGCTGATGAATGAATAACGAAAGCATGGTGCATTTACAGAATGGAGCGGTATTCAGCTGTTACAAAAACAAAATTATGAAAATAGAGGTAAATGGATGGAACTGGAAACAATCACCCTGGGTGTGGTAACCCAGCCCCAGAAAGACAAATGTCACAGTGTTAGCTGCAGACTAACATGGAATTCTTAGATATACATGTTTCAACTGGAAAATCCAGAGTCAGTAAACTAATAAACAGCTTATGGAGGGTGATTTCTAGGAGGCAGATGAAATACAGTAATATAAATGGAGAAAGGAGGGCTGGAGAGATGGATCAGCAGTTAGGAATACTAGCTGTTTTTGCAGAGGACCCCAGTTGGATTTCCAGCACCCACATGGCCACCAGGAACCATTCATAACTCCAGTTCCAGGGAGTACGACACTGTCTTTTGGTCTCTGCAAGCATTGCATGACGCTGGTGCACTGACATATATGCTTGCAAAACACTCATACACATAAAAATTTAAAAGACAAATAAATGTAAAGGGGGAAAATCAAGTAGGAAGGTTAATTGTGGTGGGGAATGGGAGGCAGGCAGAGGAGGGAGCATTGGGAGGGAAGACTAACTAAAAGCCTTTTACAAAAAACGTCATGGAACTCTCCCACTATAGCAGCGCCTTAAAGTACACACATACACATTATTAAAAGAGATTAAAAGTAGTTACCTTAAGAGGGTGGACATTGCCCCTGTTAAACACCACAGGCTTACAAAGGGAAAGCCTAATGCCAGGAATGGAATTCCTCTTCTGAAGCTGTTGACCATGGATCCTCTGTAGGATCAGACAATACTGGCCACTGTCCCTGGTCTTGGTTACCCACTGGAACTTGATGGTAAGATCCTATTGCTAAAACCACTACATATATGAGCTGCAGAACAAATAGAAGAAATCAAACTGGTACTGACTTCAAGGCCTCATCTCTACTGGCTAGGTTTCATAGTGCAGGAAAGTGCTATGTATCCTGTCAGAAGAGAAAATTAATCATCAGCCTTACTCGACTGTGATTCCTGCACGCTTCAACATCAACTGATCTGGCAAGCTATGACTTCTGGTGCAATGGTGGCATGAATGTTATGGTACTAACCAACTGCTTTGTAATTGAATTTAAGGTCTGCTTTATAAGATGGAGCCCATACCTGATAATGATATCAGGCCTAGGAGCTTGTGACTAGACAGCACACAGGCCATAGAGGAGAACCTAACCTTATTACTGTGCTAAATAGATGCAGTATTAAACTGACTTCTTAATGACTTACTGTTATACCCATAGATTAATGCATCTCTCAACTCTTACCAGAGAAGTTTCCTTATGCAGCTAATGGTGGTTAACACAGAAACCTGTAATTGGCCGATGTGCAGAGAATAAGAGGCGACAGAGAGATTATCATTGAATTGGATACCTCACCAAATTTCTGCCTCCCAAGGCTCAGGGATCATTGCAGAAGAGGGAGTGGAAAGAATATCAGAGCCAGAGGTGGAGGATGGCCACAAGGAAACAGAATTTCCCAGACAACTGGGGAATTACTCATATGAACTCACAGCAATGGGGACAGCGTGCACAAGTATTACCTAAGCTCAAGCCAGACAAAATCCCAGTATAGATATCGGGAAGCACGTAAGAGTGTAAGAAACCCCAACCTACCTGAGGAACCATTGGCAACCGTTAGCTGCAGGAAATGGGGGGGACTCAGTCTCTTTTAAGGTGTGACTCTTGGTATGTTAACTAGGGTCCAGTGAATGAACCTAGATCAAAGAATATTTGGGCAAACAAATTTGATTCTAGAGACCTTAATACACACACACACACACACACACACACACACCCCAGAGTATAAGAGTACAGGAAACTGGGTAGGCAAGAGAGGTGCAGATAAGGGAGGGGATCTACATGGTATCAAAATATATTGTATGGAATTCACAAAAATTCAATATAAAAGGAAAAATAAAAGTTCAAAAAATAACAGAGGGACTAGAGAGATGGTTTGGTGGTTAAGAGCACTGACTGTTCTTGCAGAGGAGCTGGGTTCGATTCCCAGTACCCACATAGTTGCTAACAACTATGTCCAGTTCCCGGGGATCTTGATGCCCTCTTCTGGCCTCCAGGGGAATTGCGTGACATGGGGCACAGGTGTACTTACATACATGCAGGCAATAGACACATAAAATAAAAATAACTAAAATATTAAAAAAAAAATAAAGGAAATAGTTTAGAAAACTGAGTGGATGTCCAGAGGACTCTTCAGTTTGGAGTGTGACTTTGCTTTCACTCCATTGACAGCCATCTCTGACAAGTACCACTAAACTCTGGCTCTCACTGGAGTTTACTTTGTATTTGCCATTTCTTTTGAGTCAGGCCTCTCCCTTTGGATATTGCTAACCCTAGGATCTGAAATGTTCTCTGATGGTCTCTGTGTTAAAGGCTTCATCTCCATCTTGACACTTTTGGGAGAGGATGGAACAGCTCTTTTATCCCCAGAGTTTACCTTGAGGGGGAAACCCGGCTCCTGTTCATCCTTTCTCTCTTTTTCAATCCCAATCACGGGACGACGAGCTTCATCTACCATGGACTCTCACCATGATGTGCTGCCTACCCCATTTTACTACTCGTGGACTCTGAAACCAAACCCAAACACATCTTTCTTTTTTTGAAGTTGTTTATTGCAGATATTTTATTGTAGGAACAGAAACTGGCTGTCAGGTTTGCTGATCTGCTGTGGACCAATTCCTTTAAGATTCTCCGAAGTCTCTTTTGCTTCTCTGAGAGTGATTGTCTTTTAGAAGTTTATCAGTGGGCTTTTACAAACATGGCTTTTTTGTTTGATCTTTATACTGAGGTTATTTCTTATTTAAGAAACGTTGACTGGAAAGACTAGATGTGAGAAACAGTTTAATTTTTTTCTAAACCAACAAATTTGGGGGTCCCTGTATTTCTTCTAAAATCTGTTTGAAAGCTGAACAGCTTCTTTATAGTTTGGGCAGCTCCTTATCAGATCCAGCTAGAAGCATACAGGGGACACTTTCAATGCTGCATTGGAAGCACTTCTTCACTTAATCAACAAGTTCATTAAGTACTGTCTCTCTTTCAGGTTTTTGTAGGCAACATTTTTTCAATTATTTTGCCACTCCAAAACATGGGTTACCATTTTTAAAGCCTCTAACAATTTCCTCCCTACCTTTTTAGCATGCACTAAAACATCATATACCATATTTCCAGCCTTTCCTAAAAAAACTATTCACTAATTCCTCAGTTCCTATCTGCTGCCTTGTCTTAAAGCCAATGCCATGTGTTCTGGGTTTTTGTTAGGGAGCTAACCCCCTTCTAGATCCGAATTGCTTTAGCATCTATCTTCTGCTGGGCAACAAATCACTCCAAATTTTTGTGGTTTCAAACAAGAACCATTTATTTGTTCACTCTTCTGTGGTTCAGTAATTTGGGCCGGCTGAGCTTGGATGGCAGCTTAGCTTGGATGGCTTATCTCTGTTCCACACGATGTTGGCTGGGTTCAATCACACACTTGCGGTCAGTCTGTCAGTTCATCTGCAAGCTGGCTGATCAAGATGGCCTCACTCCGTTCCTTCCAGCTGGCAGGAGATCCCAACTGAGATGCCTCTCTTCTCTTCCGTGTGGCCTCTCTACCAGAAAGTCTGGGCTTTCTGTGTCGTGGTGGCAACATTCCAAGAGCCTCAGTGTGTAAGCACTTGTAAATTCCTGGCCTGCATCACATCTGTGGATGTCCCCTTAACTGAAAAGAAAGCCACACTGGTGTATTCAAAATGGACTAGGCAGGGGTATAGATTCTAGGAGGCATGAGCCATCTGGGACCATTCACAGAACACTTTCTCACACTTGATGTCCTCTTTGATCTACTTTTACTTCTGGACTCAGTTTGTATTGGGAAATTCCAATGATTTCTTCTATCCTGATTTCATTCTCTTTTTCTTCCAGGTACATGGGAGCGTCACAGTTATTTCCCTGTCCCATTTAGAATGAGGTCATAAGCTCAGATAATGATGCCAGTGAATTGCATATGAAGAGCTTGCGTTAGTTCCATAGAGGGAATTGCAAGTGTGGGTGACTCTAGTCTGTTGTTTCTTCCTCTGCCATGGGAACTCTAAAGAGTGAAGTAGCTTCTTTTGACTGGCTAGAGAGTTGAGTGATGGCTACATGAAGCAGAGCCCTGTGTACTGATCTCCACACTCTGAACCTATGCAAAGAGCTGGCAATGAACCTGGGCAGTTTTAAGCTGTGGAGACTCTGGGCTTAGCCCAGCCTCTCTTGATGGACACAGGACCTACATCTTTCCATGGCCGGAGTCAGCTTTAGCTCCTTCCCTGGAAATTTTTGGTGTGATTTAAGTAGCAAGAAAGAGGTGACATAAATCACAGAGTGTTGCATGGAAAAGATGTTGTTATAATGAGACAATAAGGAGCCTTTTTTAAAAGCAGGCATTTCTGAAGTGCTTTCTGAACTCTCATACTGCCTAGGGTATACAAAGACACATGCTTTAAAGAAGGACAAGGCTCCATGTGAGGCTGACACACTTGACAGCAGATCGCACTAGAGAGTGAAGAGAGCCACTGCATAGTGGGAATGATCTTATTTTCTTCTTTTAATTGTCTAATTGTCCCTGAAGCAATTTGCATAGAGAAATTTCAGCTGTAGAGTCTGATGCTGCAGCTTCTTTGGAGTAAGAATGTGGCCAGCAGAGCAAGGTGACATCTTTGAAGGCCAGCACTCATCTGGATTCATAGGGTCTGTGATTTGTTTAAAAGTCAGTCTCATTACTTTATAATCACATATCAGATTCAATCCTTGCAGATGACAAGTACAGGGACAAAACAAGGCTCTTCACTGGCTGCAGATCGCAGTCTTGAGGCAGGAACTATGGCTGTCATGAGAAGCTGCTTTGAACATTCAGTGCCAGCGCAGAGCCAAGGACCTTAGGAGGTTGGCCGGCATTCATGACCAAGCTTTGAGACTGACATAGTAAAGCCACAGCATAGGAAAGGATTAACCCATAAAATATTAACTTTCATTTGGAGCTGGATCCTGAGTTCTGCAGGCAGACCTGCCTTGGATTGACTGGGATTGGTGAGGCTGAGGCTGTTCGGGGATCCCTGGGAGGCCAGCATGAGCTGGGCATTTCCTGAGGTTGGGACCCACAAAGATACTGTTCATTGGGATGTAGAACTTAGCCAGTAGCTGTGAACCAGGTATGGGCTGCAGGTGGGGGTAGATGGAGTTAACTTGATTTAACTTGTGTAGATTTTACTCTCTGGCATGAGATATAAGGAGTGTTTTATTCCCTTCAGTTCTAATCTCATTTATTCTAAGCCTATATCCTGCCAAGCCAATCAAAAATTCAATTTGCCCAAACAGAGGTGCTTTCTCCTTATTGTATGTCTTCCTTGAATTGTAACATAGTCTTAAAAAGTGCAGAAAGCTGGTGGGGCATCTGTGGTACTCAGTTCACACGAACATGGCCCCTTCTGAGGTCCATGTGCTTCCTTGAGGCTCAGCTGCTTCATGCAAGTTGGTGGCTAGGGCCTTGGCTGTAAGCAGTAGGCCTTGGCACAGGGTCCAATCACCTAGTTTCATCCTAGGAAGTGCCTTTCCCAGTCTCAGGCACTTACTGTGGATCATGTAAAGAAGTAGGAAGTGGATCTTTGTGAGTTCCAGATTCTAAGCAACTCTGTCCCCATAGAGCCTTGTAAAGCTTTCTAGTCCTCTCCAATACCTGAACATCATGTTACTGTTTCACTAACAAGTCCTAGTAACATCCTTTTTCAGACAACCCAGTCTTTTTGTTTTTTAATCTTCAACATCAGACACTTTAAAAAGTAAACTGGTTTGTACTAAATGTACACCCCTAGGCATTGAGCATAGAGCTGTGGTAAAGGGAGGAATTAGAGCATCAAAGCTGTTAACAATGTGATCACAATTATACAATCTGTAGAATGCTCACAGGAGCACTTGAACTATTCCTATGACCATGGGTCAGCCAACTGATTGGCACTTGGAGATCTTTGACCCAATTAGATTTATAAAGGGTCCAGGTAGAAACTGACCTGGGAAGGGTCAGAATCCAGGAGGGATATTTCAGCTGTTGACAAGATTCATGGAGCGTGATATTTTATGTGATGGTCTTGTCAGCATTTATCCAGGGCCTGCCACATGCTGGGCAATGTGCAAGGCACACGAAGGCCATCAGTGCAGCCAGGAGGAGCCAAGATGTGGTGAAGGGTTAGATGACAGGATGCTAAGGATACAACGTTTGGGCTTGCAGGTGATGTTTGTGTCAGTGAACAGTGGTGGTGAGGGGGTTACCAAGAAACAACTCAGGCAGTGGACAGTATCCCTCCAGTTAGCGGTCTCCAAACCTTCCCAGGTATGTCTCTCTAACAGCATCTTCAAACATTACCATCATTGTCTCCAAGATAACCCAAACATTAAGAAATACATTGCATGATATTCTCAAATCAATAAAAATAATTTTAAAAATGGTCTCTTCCATCTGGGCATGGTAGCTCACTCCTTTAATCCCAGCACTCAGGAGGTAGAGGCAGGAGGATCTCTGTGAGATCAAGGCCGCCTGGTCTACATAGCTAGTTCAAGGCCAGTGGGGACCACAGAGAGACCCTGTCTCAAAGACACCCCCGAAATCATCTCTTCCCTACTACCTTATAAAGCAAACATCATTGGTCACAATGGCATTGAGGCTGGGCTCTTGTGTCTAGGGTCTTCTGAGACCGGAGAGTTGGGGTTGTTGAGTCCTTGTGTGCCCCCATTTCTACCACATTCAGATTCAGGTGGAGGGGATGGGCAAGGACATCTGTGCCCATAGTGCAGCAGGAGGTTTCCCTTCCAATGTGGTGGCTCACTGGGCTCACACAGATCACGGGGGGAGGCATTGTTGGGTCCTTAGTGTTGGTTCCAGGCTTCCTGGGGCAGCATGTGGCTTTAGACTTAGCCACAGGGCTTTGTCTTTAAGCCATGGTCTCTGTCTCCTGTTTCTTTTCCATTTTCTGTCATCCTTTAGTACTTGTTGGCTTCCTGATTCTTTCACAGGAGTCCCTCCTCCAGGGACAGAGCTTCCTGTTCTGGGCTTTTTCTTGATGTTGCTTGTTTCCTCCTCCCTGTCCTCCTCCCTGTTTCTCTCCCCCTTCCCCTTTCTCTTCTAAGGTAGGTCTGCTGTCATAGCACTCTGGGCCACTGAGGAACAGGGGTCCAGATCAGTCTAATAGATTCCCACAGGAGGTCCTATGTACTCCCACGTTTTGTGTAATTAGTTACTGTGATGAATTAGCTGCTGTGCGCCATCATAAAGGATTCAGAAACCCAAGCAGAGTGTGATGGTGCGTACTTGTAATCCCAAGATTTGGGGCTATGTAGTGAATTTGAGGCTGGTCTTGACTACATGAGAGACCCCTAGAGATGAGGGGTGCCGCTGGTAGGGGTGTGGGAACCCTTCCATGCCTTCTTCCCAGCTGACATCAACCTGACTTGGTGCTTTCTCTCTTAAGTCTCTGGTCAGTTTCATGGTCACATTTGGGGGAACTTCTGTTTTCTGGTCTCTCTCAATGACTGGATATTCTACTGCTTCCTCATTTTTGAATCTAGATCCTCAAGAAATGAACCCTAAAATCTTATCAGTCATAAACGCTCTGTGTCAGCAATGATTAGAAGTCCCCAAATCATCAACACCATTTTCATAGGGTGGTGACAAAATATTTGTTCCTTTCTTCTTTTTCCTTTCAGTTCTTAAGAGTGGGCTCGGATTTGGAGGCTAATCCAGATATCTCCTGGAACCATCTGTCTCCTGGAACTGCACTGCAGGAATTGTGTCCTTGAATCAATTAGAGTTTATAATTTTGTGTTTTGTTTTGTTTTGGAGACAGGGTTTCCAGGTAGCTCTAGCTGGCCTGGAGCTCACTATGTAGAGCAAGCTGACCTCGAACTTACCAACATCCCACTGTGGGCTTTTTCTTGGTAACAGATGATTTTAGCCTTGTTTGAGAGATACTCCAGATTCAATGTCTCATTTTCCTAGAAGACAGAAAGGCAGGACAGAGCCTGTGTCATAGGGATCCAATTCTAGGCACAGTGTTCGGACAAACTCCTAGAAGCCGAAAGCGTGCATGCTAAGGAAAGCCTTCCTCACCCGAGTATTTTTTTTTTTCTATTTATATCTCTTTATTTGTTTGTTTACTTATGTAAAATTAAAGCCTCCTGACTTGGGGGTCAGACCTGGCTCCCAATCACGAGTGTCATTAGCACAGAGCAGGAAGTTGCCTGCTTGCCTCTGGCTAGGAATGCAGAGATGGGACTGTGGGAGGCACTCAGATCTAAATACAGAGGATCCAGCTTCTCCTCTGACACTGAGAAGCCTTCAAGAGGCTGGACAGTAGAGAGCAGCTCAAAGGGGAGTCTATTCAGGGTATTGTGCGCCTGGTGATCTCAGTTCTGGCTGGTTTTCCACTTGTCACTCTGCTGGAGTTGTTTGCCACACTCACCCAGTCTGCACTGGGGTCACTGCCATGGACTATAATTGACTCCAAAATGTTTTTGTGCCAGTCAATCTCAGATGCTGGTTTTGGGCAGATTAAACTGGGAAGCTGTCATAGGGACCATACCATGGGGTGAATATGGGGGTGAACACTCGATGGGCCTCACTGATGGAGAGGGAATCAGTGTGTGGTTTTGGAACTGCTGTGCCTTGTCCCTCGGAACTTATTCATCCATGATAGCCACAGAATCATCCTTTTTTCCTGCTCATGATGCTTATAAAGCCCTGTTCCCAGAGACTACTGTGTGTGGCTGCTCTTATGTTCACAGTTATTAATATCTTTTATTACCTGTTGCTTAGTATGTGATTAGTAAATACTTTGAGCTCTGAAACTATCAGTTTTATTGTAAAGCAAAGAATGAACACTCTCGGCCATTCTGACCGTTCCTGGCCTTGTAGGGAGAGGAGTCTCCTTGTTGGGGATTGTGCTTCTCAGGCTTTTGGTTGCTGTGACAACTACCTCAGTTCAAAGATGGAAAAATGTATGATTTCAGAGGTCTCAGTCCAGAGTTGGCTTGTTCTAGTAGAGGCTGGGCCATGGGGAGGTAGACCATCATGGTGGAAGGGCATGCTGAAGAAGGCTACTCAGTGCATGACACCTGGGAAGCAAATGAGAGGAGGACAGGAAGGGGACAGGGCAAGATGCCCCCTCCAAGTTCACTCCCGTCATCTTCCTTCAGTTAGGTGGCACCTCCTAAAATATCCAGAACCTCCTGAAATAGAGTCAGCAACTGGGGACCAAGCTGTCAGCATAGGAATTCTGAGGAGACATTGCACAGTCAAACTATAGCAGGGGTCCCCACTTTGAAATGGAGATTGATGTCCATATCTCCAAATAAACACAAACAAGTGACCAGACATTAGCAATCAACTCAGCTCAAAAGCAAGTGTTTGGTAGAATTTGTATTATTATCTCATGTTAAATTATCCTGTGACCAAAGAAATTCTTTCCCCTCCAAAAAGGGTGATGTTGGTCCTAAGAAACTTCAGGTTTTGAGCAGACCCATCACATTGGTGTGAACATTTTTTGTGTCTTTCAATAAAACTGTGACCTGAAATTTCTCACTTGAGTCTGTCCACTCTCTCCGTGAGTCCCTTTGCTCTCTTTTGCTCTGGCTCACTGTTTCCAGGCCAAGTTAATGCAAACATCTGAGTAGGATAGCTCTGTGCAGCTTAGATCTTGGGAGCCGAGCCCCTCAGGAAATGAGGTCCTCCCAGTGGGCAGCTCTGCAATGGAAGAAGCAGGCTGAGACTCTTGACTCAAAGGAGGGGATTAATTATGAATTTCATCCAGTGGCTCTGTCCTTGTCTAGCACTGTCACCAATAATTAAGAGCTGACAATACAGTTGTTTTCAACGAGAATTTTCACCTGGGAAATTCAAAGTTCTTTAGAAACATCACCTGAAGATCCTTCTTAACGCCTTGGTAGTGAAGTGTGATGAATCCACTGGATGTCTGAATGTAAAAGCACTTGAAGAAATATTTAAGAGGACAAATGTGTGATAGTGGAAGAAACACAGGGCTTAGAAGGAGATGAGCTCTAATTCTAAGACTCATTCCTTCCATACTGTGGACATATTATGGCAAGTGAGAGACTTCAGCTTTTGGATCTTTCATTTTCTCAGCTGTATAAATGAAAGAAATAAAATATCACTACTTAGTGAACATCCATTATTAATTATCAGTTAAATGGAGATAATATAATGGCCATAATTTAGTCAACCTCTCCTGTGATATATGTTATTACCTCCTTCCCACTTTACTCTAGAAAAGATTTAAATCTTTATCCGCTCTTAAACACACATGTATATCTGCAATATATGTACATATGTGTATGAAATATACACATATACATGAAATTCAGAAAAATTAAGATGTTAGAATACAAGTCGGAAAACAATGACGGCAGGGGCGGGACTGCCATTCAGAGATGATGGAAACATTTGGAACATTAAATGATGTGCTTTATCCTTGAGAAAGCTTCTGCTACCTCAGTTTGTGAGCAAACTTGAGATCACATTGGGCATTACAAAAGCTGACTTTGAACTATATAAGCAAGACTGTCATTGGAGTAAAAGGCTGCTTGAGTGTCAAAAATCAAAGACTGGGGACTGGAGAGAAGGCTCAGCAGTTAAGAGCACTGGGGGGCTCTTGTAGAAGACCCAGGTTCTGTTCCCAGCACCCACACGGCAGCTAACAGCTATCTGTAACTCCAGTTCCAGGGAATCCAATGTCCTCTTCTGACCTCTGTGGGCATCGCACAACATAGGTACACTTACATATATGCAGGCAATACACTCATATGCATAAAATAAAAATAATAAATAAAACAATTTTTAAAAAGTCAAGGGTTGAAGGACACAGGGCACGAAGTTTCTGGAAAGAACCATGGGGAATCCTGACTGTTCAGGCTGTCTAGACACAGCTTCTGCAGGCCGGCAGGCAGGAAGTAGCCATGCAGGTTAGACATCTGGACTTCCCTCACAGAGGCTCTGATGATCCTGGAGTGTAACTCACGCCTGCTGTATGCCAGTACTTGGGAGGCTGAGGCAGGAGGAATGTAAGCTCAAGGCCAGCCTGGGCTATACAGGTAGACCCTGAATCAAATGTCAAATCAACTCAGTCATTAAGTTGAAACCTGGAATGGTGCTGAAAGACCATAGGAATGAGGACGCAGTAGGCACAGTGCCCAGACACTGGTACCGTGGGCCAGAGCAACCCACACCACGTCACAGCCTGTCCTGGTTGCTGGGAGGTGAAAGATGAACACACGAGTAGGTTTGGTGTCTTATGAGGTGTCTTGTCTTCAGAATCGGCATCTTCCTGCTGTGTCTGAAGGAAGAAAGGAGAGATGGCTAAACAGTTCCCTGAAGTTCTTCATCAAGACCCCCTCCTAATCCTATTCATGAGGATGGAGCCCTCATGGGCCAACCATCTCCAGAGGATCTCTCTCGCTCTCTCTCTGAAGATGTCACGAATTTATGAATTGAGCTCCTGTTTTTCTATTTTTCACTTCAGATGCACATTTCCCCTTTGTTCTACCCTTTAAAAATTGGCTTACAGAGTTTCTGGCTCCATGGTGACCTCTCTGCACAGGTTCTTCCTGTGCTGTGCTAGTGTCTACCCCGCTGCCCTCTCTTGTTCCTCTCATCTGTAGGCTCCTCTGTCCCCAGTTACCCTCTTCTACTACTTTCATGTCACACACAGACATACATACATGCATATATATGCATTCCACATATAAGGTAAAACATGTTATTTGTCTTTCTGAGTCTGGCTTATTTCACTTAATACCATGATCTCCAGTTCCATCCATCTTTTAGTAAATGGCATAATTTTGTCCCTTACGGTTGAATAAAACTCCATTGTGTACAGACACCACACTTTCCGTGTGCACGCATCTGTCGATGGACATTCTGATGGAGAGCCTGATTCTAGATCTTGGCAATTGTGAATAGGGTGCCAACAAGCATGATGTGCAGTATCTCTGTGTGTACTGACATAGATTCCTGGATCATATGGTAGTTCTATTTTTAGCTTTCTGAGGAACCTCCATGCTGATTTAGTGTTCTCCTTTTAATATTGTTCTGCTAGAGACTGGCCTTCAACATGAATATTTAAGGGGCAGCTACAAACCACAACATCTCCCTGCCCCAGTACTATGCCAGCTAATCAGATAATAGAGGCTACCCTAGAGAGAAAAAGCAGAAAAAGACAGAACACACCTAAATAGGGCTGAGAAAATCTGGATAGTCTGGAAGTAGATTTGTGCTACTGGCCAGAACAGAGGCGTGGTCCCTTTAGGATTGTGGCATATAACACTGTCATGGCTTTAAGAGCTAAAAGCTGTTTTTCTCATCTGTTCTTTCTGCTGAGTCTCAGCAGCCCAGCTTGATGCTTGGGTCTCTTTTTGTTCCCTTTGTGGTTTTTGTTATGTTAAGTCAAGCTAAATTTGGCTTGAGAAAACCTCCATACTTATTCCTTGTTTAGGGAGCTATAACCAAACTCAAGATATAAATAACTGAAAATCTAGTTTAGGAACTTGCCTTTGTTGCAGTTATAGCCGCAGGCTTCTAGTCAGACCAGATTCAAATAAGGCAAACACCAAGTTTTAAGCAATTGAGCTACGTCTGTGCTTTACTACCGTTTTTGTCTATAAATACCTCTTCACCACTGGCCAGCCCCTGGATCCTAACTGAGTCTGTCCTGGGCTAGGGATTGCCTTGTTTTCGTATCTCAGTTCAACTCTGTTACATGTAATTTGTCTAAAGCTTTTCTTTTAACACTTAAATTGATGCTTCCTACCGGCACGAAATGGAGGCTTCTCCTATGACTTGAACAGAGAATACCCAGAGTCATCTGTAACATTATTTGGCTAAAGATTCCTATCATGGGGCTGGAGAGATGACTCAGTAGTTAAGAGCACTGGCTGCTCTTGCAAGAGACTTGGGCTCCAAACCAGCACAGATACAGTGACTGACAGCAGTTAACTCCAGTTCTGGGGGATCCAACGCCTTCTTCTGGTTTCCGAGGGCATTGCACGACACGGATACATGTAGGCACAACACTCATACACATTAAATGAATAAAAAGTTTCAAAAAAAAAAAAAAGATTCCAATTATACATTCTCAATAATTTCTGCAGGCAAGACACAAAGTTGAGTTTGAATGTCTCATAACCAATGCAAAAGGGAAAATAATGTCCAGTCTAAGAATGTTTGAAGATTTTTTAAATCTTAAAGTGGAGAGATAAATAATGCCTAGCTAGAAGAAAACATCAGAGGGGTTTATATCAGTCTAACAACCTAATGACAAATTCTATACACAATATCTCTACATGAGTCCATGTGTATAGCTGAAGGCCACATAACAAAAAACAGTACCAGACAGGAGAAACCTTCCTTTGAGTTGTTGGTTAGGGTGGTCCAAGAGACTCCCAAAATTACACAGGTGTTGCCACAGCCTTGATTGCTTCCCAGAACTTGACGGTTAAGACCCTATTGCTGAAAACAGGCCATACACTGGAGACTGGATTTGGAGAATGTAGCTGGAACTGACAAGGAAGCCACTTCCCCTGAAGGTTAGATCTCATAGCTCTGGAGAGCACTATGCAAGCAGCAAAGGGAGAACATGGATTGATGGCCCAACACCAACTTCATGACCAAATAACCATATCAGTGACCAGCACAGCACTTGATACTGATGTGGTAGAGTGGCGCTTTTATCTTGTGGTCAATCAGTGGCTACCTTATTAGTCTTAGAACCCACTCAATGGAAGGAAACTCATGTGTGGTACTGTAATCATAGCCAAATACACATGGCTGAAAAGGTCATAGATCTTAGAGAAATCCCCAAGGTTGCCATATGCCTAGATTAATGTAACTTCTTACAAAGTATAAAATATGTATCCTTATAAATACAGGCAAGTATCCCAGTCATCACTCATCTTTTGCACAGGATGGAGACTACTACAGAGTCCCACAATTGGTCACACACAGACATTGTCTGTGAATTACCCAAGCCTCAGCAGCACATCTACAATGCAACCTCTACACCCAAGGCTCACACAACATGGAAGAGGGGTAAAGAGGACACTCAGCTCTCATTAATTAAGCTCTGTCATGCAACAAAGGACCAGTAATATGAAATATCACAAATGACCAAAGAATGGAGATTAGGAATCTGCAGAGTGAAGGTCCCTTGACAGGACTCTTATATTACGTTTCACTCATCCAAGGCTTGGGGGCCACTGTGGAAGAGGGGGTGGAAAGATTGTAAGAACCAGTGAAGAGGTGTGTGATCATATGGAAACAG
The DNA here is from genome assembly GCA_035773235.1 of Eospalax fontanierii. Classification (NCBI taxonomy): domain Eukaryota; kingdom Metazoa; phylum Chordata; class Mammalia; order Rodentia; family Spalacidae; genus Eospalax; species Eospalax fontanierii. Next base: position 49,833,284 of record CM069542.1, on the reverse strand, counting down.
AATCCTGCAAGCTCATCTGAACCTTCAGCAATGGTGCTGGTATGTTCAAGACTCATGCAAACTTAAGTAGACAAAAACCCAGCATGGAACTAGAGAAATGGATAGCAGACCCTAATCTTTGCTAAAGAAATATTGGAAACTGGCTCCTGTTGGATGAGAATGAACTAATCTTCCTAAAGTGAGGGACTCTAGATAGGCTGATTAGACCTCAGTGGATGAACCTGCATTGAGGAACATTTGGGGACACTAACTTGACACAATAGACATTAACACAGATGAAAGAATGTATAGATTCCAGTTGGGGGGCTATGAAGGGGTGCTGGTGGGGAATTGGGGTACAAAGATGATTAATTAAGATGTTCAGTATGAAATGCAAAATGATTCAATGAAAAATTTTAAAGTGGAAGGACTTTTCCTGATTTGATTCATGAACACTCTCTCAAGGATCCACATGGAAATATATTGGTACAACATTGATAGTATTCAGAAAATTTTGACAATAGGTAGAATATCAGCTTGCATGTAGCCACCAGCAATGGTATCACCAAAGTGTGCCACTGGTATAAAGGTAAGGTGTAAATAACTGTATTAGTTACTTACTTTGTCATTGTGACAGAATATTCGACAAGAAGGTTAACAGAGGAAAAATGTGTTCTGTAGTTTCAGTAGGATTTCTGTGTATGATAGTGGGGAAGGAATGATGGAGCTCCTAGCAGTGGGAGTTCATGGCAGAGGCACCTCATACCATGGCTGGTCAGGAAGGATAGTGACACTGGCTGGAACCAGGGGTGAGCAAAGCCTTCAGAGACTTTGTAGGTCCCATGCCCCAAAGATGTCAAAACCTCCTAAAATAGCACTACCAGTGGGAATGAGATACTCAAACACCTGAACCTGTGGAGGACATTTCACATCAAACTGTAGCAATCATCTAAATAATTAGCAGTATATTTTAAAATAGTTGAAAATCATTTTAATTTTGTGTGTGTGAGTGTATTGCCTGCATATATGTAAGTGCACCGTGTCATGAAGCACCCTTAGAAGTCAGAAGAGGGCATTGGAAATTCTGGAACTGGAGTTATGAACAGTTGTTAACTGGCATGTGGGTGCTGGGAATCAAACCCAGGTCCTCTGCAAAAGCATCCAGTGCTCTTAACCACTGAGCCAACTCTCCAGTCCCATAATAAGAAGTATGTTTAAAAGACTATTACTCAAAAGGTGATTCCTAGGAGATATTTTAACCTAAGTACAAATTTAAGAATATTTGGGACTGGCTGGGAGGTAGCTCAGTGCTAAAGCTCTTATTTAGCATGTAGAAGGGTCTGAGTTTGATGTTCAGCATTGACAAAAAAATTGAAAAAAGAAAAAGGAGATAGTTGAAAGAAATACATTTCCATAAAACAGCTGTACCAGTATCTTATGTATGCCTTACAATGCATATTTCTAGGTCCCATCTCTGATTAATTGAATTGCATTCTCCAAGGGTAAGGTCCAGGACACTATTTTCTACAAATCTCCTAGGTGATCCTATGTGTACCAGAAGATCTAAAACAAAGGTTTTTTGTGTTTTGTTTCATGCCACGGACCCTTGTCAGATAGTTTAAGTTCATAAAACAGAAATAATATTTTCAAAGGTGAAGATTTAGGTATGCAAGATTGCAAATTATTTCGAAAAATAATTACCAAAAGATTAAATAAAAATAAACATGATAGCAATACCTGTGATTTTTCATTGATACATTAAATAAAAAGATGTAGAAAGGGGTTTAAATTATAGCTGGGGAAATGGCTTGGTCAATAAAGTGCTTACTGTGTAAGCATGAGGACCTGAGGTTGGACTCCTAGAATCCATGGGTGCATTCCTATAACCCTATCACTAGGAGTTGATGGGTAGAGATAGTCATATCCCTGAAGCTCCTTGGCCAGTTGGACTAGTCAGATCAATAAGCTTCAGATTCAGTGAGGGGTCTGTTTCAGAAAATAAACTAAGGTGGGAAAGATGACTAAGGAAAGATGACTCAGTGGATAAGAGCATTGGCTGCTCTTGCAGAGAAACCAGGTTTGATTCTTAGCATGCACATGGAGGCTAACAACCATTCTTAACTTCTGTTGCAGAGTATCCGATGTCCTCTTCTGACCTCTTTGGGCATTACATGACTTACATACATGCAGACAATACACTCATACATATAAAATAAAAATAATGTAAATAAAATATTAAAAATAAAAGTGGAGAGGGATCAACATTGAATAGCAACCTCTGGCCCTGACACAGAAGTACTCACACATGTACACACGCCCACATGCATGCACATATACACCCACACTAACGAGTACACACACTACACTCCCACCCATCCACACAAGCACAAAACCATAACGTATTTGAAGAAATGTTAAATTTAAAATGGCATTTTGAGATGCCTGAATGTCTTGTCATGTTATATAAGAAGCCTATGATTTCTACTGGTGAAAAAATCAGAATAAAGGCCAGTTTGTCATGTTCAAAACTAAAGGAAGTTAAAAACCTAGAGGTAGCTTTTTCTCCTCAAGTTCATGACACCTCTCAATTTATAAATCATGGATTAATGCATGCATGAATGTTGAGAATCTTGTACAGATGTGGATGTATGTATGCACATTGCGCACACACACACACACACACACACACACACATGCATATGTGATATTGTTCAGTTTTGCCCGACATAAACAGAACATTAGCCGCTTAAAATTATAGCGTTTTTGGGATTGACCTCAGTGAGTCAGTGCAGGCATCTCAGTACAGCTAAATGACCTGGCAATCAACCAACATGAGAATAGACTACTCAAGGTGTACCGATGAACAGAAAGGCATCCAGGGAATGTGCTGTTCAGATTGAGTGCTTTGTGAGAGGATGTGAGGTAGTTCAAAACATGCACATTTAGGAGATCCAAGTGCTGGACATGGTAAATCTCAGCAATTTATGGCCTGGGAAGACATCAAGGCAGGTTTTACTAGTCATGCACCAAGATCATAAAAACCCAGTGACCAAGAGCAGCGTCAGACTATATTCCACAAAACATATGTTTGATGAGATATTCCATAAAAAAGTTTCTGTAGTCAAATTAGCTTTGAGAAGTTCTGCATCCTAAACATTTCCTCTTGGTTGTTCACAGATTAGCAGTGCTGAAATACGAATGGGTAAGGAGACATATTTAATTTTGTTCAGTTCTGTTGTTTCCTGGACACACTGGGCATCAGAATCTTGTGGTGAGCCTTTAAGAAACAATACGTGGCCAGTAAGATGGCTGGAACGGTGCTTGTTGTATAAGCCTGGAAACCTGAGTTTGAACTTCAACTCGTAAATGTGGAAGGAAAGAATTGACTCTACAAAGATGTCTTCTGGCACAAGTGCACAAGCATGCATGCAACATAAACACACACACACACACACACATGCACATCACACAAATTTTAAAAAAAACTTTAAAAATTAGAAATACTTAACAATAATTATCTACTATCTGAGATTCCTTTTTTTCTTTCTTTGAAAAAAAAAGAAACCCACATTTTTTTTTCAAGACAGGATCTCATTGTGTAGGCCTGGAACTATATAGACCAGGCTGTTTGAACTCACAGAGATCTGCCTGCCTCTGCCCCCTGAGGGATGGGATTAATGGTGTGTCTTACCATGTCTGGTGTTCATTTTTAGAATGGGTTAGGCTGCCATAACCTAGTATGATAAACCATGTAGTTAAAACAACAGAAGTGTGTCCTCTCACAGTGGTGGAGGCCGGAAGCCTAAATTACGGTGCCAGCAGGGCCAGTCTCTCTCAAAGTATCAGCCCACTCTCAATCTTTGTTATTACATGGTCTCTTCCTCTTTCTTATAAGGATTCCAGTCATGTTGGATTAAAGACCCACCTGCTCTAACCAATAAGACCTTATCTTAATTTGGTTACATCTACAAAACCTTTATTTCCAAATAAGGTAGTTATCATCTTGGCACAAATGAAGCTATTCTAAAGAGACAAATTATCTCACTTTGGAGACCATTGGATAGAGCCCAAGACATTGACATTTCCCCAGGAATCTCATGCAAGGAGGAGGAAACCACTCAAGCCAGGTGCCAGCCAGAGCAGGAACTTAATTTGGGACAAATTATTTCACCTAGTTCTGACAACTTGCCAGACTACCTCACAGGATAGATGCTAATGGGTGGGACTGCTTGGCCAGGCATACCTTTTAGCTTCTATTGAACTTAAAACTCATGTTAGGGACTCCAGTGATGACTTTGAGTGGGGGATCTTCTTTGTTCTTTGTTGGACTTCTTTGTTCTTCCTAATGTGGCCACACTGAATAAATCTTCTTTTTCTACATTCACTATAACGTGTTTCTTTAATTGTTGTATTGAAGACAGCCATCAAGCACAGCTTGTTAGGGCTGCCAGTAATCCAGCTCTGACCCTAAGAACTCTGGTAACAAGATCACATGCATGGATGCTGGGACTTCAATATATCTTTTGGGGTACATAAGTTCAACCCTAGGAGACTTTTGATAAGTCTGAGACAAATTCTTAAAACACATCTTGAGAATGCACTGGTCACTAGAATTTGAAATTTTGAGTCATGTAGCTTCTTGGTAAAACTACCAAGATGAATTATTTAGACATCCTATCCCTTAGTAACTGAACAATTCGAATTGTGGTATAAAATTGTTGGGGCAACAGAATGCTGAAAAATGTTTTCCTGCACAGATGATTTTGGTTTTAGAGTTGTTGATCCAAAGCCATTTTTTTTTCTCACTTGAATGAGCCTGCTGAACAGATTGTCTATTGCAACCACACCTCCCTAGATAATGCACAGCTATCATCAGTAGAGGAGGCTATGTCTATCAACAGTGCTCGACAGTCCGTTGCCTGCTACCAGCACATTTAAGACAGTACCAGGTCACGAGGGGAGGGGGTACAAGGGTACCCCCAAGACCGGCGTCCATGTCACCACTCTTGAAACTGCCCTCTGAGCTGCAGGGAACCAAGTCCTGTCCCCAGGTTCTCCAGGTACTATTTAAATGGAGTTAAAATTAAAAAAAATTTATAACCAGTGTAGCCCCATAGAAAGACAGAGCTAGGATTGAAGCTATGGCTATTTCTCTAAGTGCCTGTATGTTCCTTCCATCTTTCTACTATATTTTTCTGAAAATAATAATGATATGTGTATTCCAAGATTAAATGAGATGTGGTGGGTTAAGTGCTTGCAAATGATAAGTTCAGAAGGGAACAGAATCCTTACCGAGGGTGATAGGACCAGCTTTCCCATTAGTGTAGATGCTATTAGTAACACTAAGCTGATAAAAAGCGTTGGTTTTGGACACCATTATGAAGTCAAGTTTGTGGCTGTCTGCCTACCCACTTCCCATTCTGTGACATTTTTCTCCCTGCGTCTTACCTGCCCTTGCTAAATGTGGCTCTGCGGTTGACCTGCTGATGTGAGTTGGTGTGGTTCTGGCTGTATAAAATGGAACTGCTGATTTCAACAGCCCTGTTATTAGGGGCAGAGGAGGCTCTGCTTTGAAAACAGAAGGAAGCAACCCCTTCCTGTAATCAGAAGACCGGGCTTTTGGCAGGGACTGCAGAGAGGGGGAAGCACATAGCTATGTCCCATTTGCCCTTGGAGGGAAATTTCTTAGAAGCCCAGCCCCCAAGAATCCTGCTAGAAATCCACTGGGGGATAACAAAAAAAGAGAGGGAATATATTATTTTAAAAAATACCCGGAAAAGGTCTAAAAAGCAACCCATGTCCCAAACAGTTCTTCTAAAATGACTTTCCATCCCTATGAGCCCTTTCATCTAGACTGAGACTTTCTGGTGTCATGATTTCCCTACTGAGATGAAACCATCTCTGAGGGCGGATAAGGAGGTCCTGTCTTAACTGTGTCCCCACAGTTAATATTTGGGGATAGATTTATTTATTAGCTCAAGAGCATGGAGGAATTGATGACTAACTTGTAATTTCTGCTGTACACAGCCAGCAATGATTCCTTAAGAGGCCCTGTAAGTGATTGTGGAATCACAGGTAGATTAAAGGGCTGTAGACTCTTCTATGAAGGAAAGAAAAGGGAGTGGAGTTCATCAGGGTGTGAGTGTTACTTTATAAAGAGAAAAAAGGCAATCAAGCAGCTCAAAAGGGAAGATAGTGTGGGGTCTAGGGTGCGAAGACAGAAAGATCTGAGTTCATGCTTTAATTCTGTCGCTTACCAGCTGGGGGTAGGCAAGCCTACTGACCTCTGCTAACCTTGGTTTAGTTCATTATAAAATGGGGTACTGACACTGTGACACTTTTCAGGACAGCTTTGACAGTGTACAGGCATAATGACTATATAGTTGTTCTACCAATGAGAAAAGGAGAGGCCGGGGTGTAGCGGACTGGTAGAGGGCTTGTTTAGCATGCACGAGGCACCTCATGAGCTAGGAGTGGTGGTGCAAGCCTCTAATGCTGGCACTTGGGAGGTAGAGGCAGGAGGATCAGGAGTTCAAGAATGTTCTCAACCACATGCAGAGTTAAAAGGCTGGCCTCGACTATAAAAAGTGGGGAGAAACGGTAACCACTCTTCATTTATTAGCATTATATTTAAGGCAGAACATGCTCAATGCTATGACAAATGATTTCATGTTTGCCTGACGTGACAAACAATATCCCAGTAGCTCTTCCATGCTTTATGTCACATGCGAAATGTTAATACCTTACACAAGGAGACTATCTGAGCCTGACACTCTTCCAAGCACCAGTTAAAACCCTCCTTGTCTTGCTGACATGACAAAGGAGCTGTCTGCTCCAAAGTCTTGACAGACTCTTTTGATGGAAGCAGGACTCCAGCATCTGATGGCTGTTCCCAACAAATTGAGGCAGGTGAGCCAGCAATGTAGCAGGAACTTAGAGGATAAGAAAGGTACTTTGGTAAACACCAGGGCCAGAACTAATCTCTTGAGTCACAATCTAGATCCTAGATGATTCTGAAAAGAAAAGGAAGCCCTTGACTCTGAGAAGAACTTTGCATAAGGAGGAAGGACTCTGTCTTTACCTGTCATGGATGGAGCTCCTCACCACTTATGGAGGAGGCACTGCAGGCCAGAGCAGTACTTCTTAGTGTGCCCTGGACACATGGCATTATCAGTGAGCTCTGTTTTCCTTCCCACAGCACATGGGTTCCTTTTTGACAAATCTACTTGTCATTGTCATACATGTAAGGGGGAAAAAAATCACAAATGCAGTCTTCTATTGGAGCCTGACTTAGTTGAAGGCTATTGATAATCAGACTTAAGCTCCAGGTTCCACTGGCCAGGGCTAGACCAGATAAGGAGCTTCCCTTCAAGAATGTGGTCATAGATGGGTGCGATTTACCACATTAAGATAGACGCATGAAGAGTTAGAAACACATGCAGAAAGCATATAGTAATTACAGCTGAGCAGCTAAGAAGAGTCCATGGAGTACGTGGAAGTTGAATGGGACTTTAGAAAACAGTGGTACTTGGTTTGAATGTCCCCACTAAGTTCTTGTGGAAACTTAATCTCCATTGTAAGGTACAAAGAAGCTAAACAGGTGGGGCCTGTTGTATATCTTGAGCAGCAAGGGGACAGTGACTGGAGCTACTTGGGGTAGCCGGGCAGTGGTGAATCCTGGGAGAGATGAGCAGGATGGCTTGGGGAGACCTGTGGATGCTCCTATAAGGGCAGGACAGGGGCTGAGTGCTGGGACCATCCATAGACAGAGGACTGAGAGAGCCAGGACTCTGGACACAGAAATCTACACAAGACATCCAGCTGAGCGTTATCTCTTCTCTGCTGGTTCTCTGCTGGCTGACTGTGGGTGCAGTGTGAGCAGCCACCTGAAGCTCCTGACCGCATGCTAGTCCTGCCCTGTTGGATCATATCCTCAAACTGCGAGCCCCAAATAATCCTTTTCTTTGCGAAGTTGCTTTTGCCCATTATTTTGTCACTGTGGCAACAGACGGAATGAATATAGGACCATAATAAGAACAACGAAGTAGCTGGCTTGCACCCACCAAGATTACTTGATGTTATTTAGCCCCATGTCTGCAGCTGAAGGTTTTAGGAAGCTACATCTCCAAAACCCGAGGCAAGGAGATAAGGGAGTTGGGGCAAAGATGGGCAAACACCAGGCTCGGGGAGCGTGCCTTTGGACCCCACCCTCAGAGCCTGTCTAGCCATGTCAGCCCGACCTTTGAGTTCATTCACTCTGGGGTGGATGGCATCTTAAAAGAAAGTGAATCATCCCCTCTTTTTTTTTTCTTTTTTCTTTTCCCAATGAAAAGTTTCCTAAAGAAATCCTAGTGGCGGAAATGATGGCATAATTGCAACCCTGTTCCGTTGCTGCAATGTTTTCCAGCTGCTCTTACTATTTATTTCCCCCTCAGAACCTGCTAACTTCCCGGGAGAAGAGGGAGTTTAATAACAAGGTTGCTGAGAAAGGTCATTGATGGAGCAGAGTCATGTAGTCTGCACTGACACACCTCCTTGGGTGTCCCCATCCCTGAAGAACAGATAGGATCGGGGGTCACTCCACTCACCTCCAGCCCTTCTTCCTGCCTTCTGCCTACCTTTTCCCCACAGTCACGACTGTTCACTGTGATGGCCAAGTCAAGGTCTCTGAAAACATACATGCTTCCTGGCATTCCCCAGAGGCTGTGTGACAAGTCAAGGTCACCTTGTAAAGAACGCAGGGGAGGAAAACTTCTATCCATCTATCAAGACGTGAGTCACCAGTGTGTTGTTATCTGAATCTCATCCGAATTCTATCAGTTTTGATTGTGGAAGCCCATTAAACACCGCATGCTCATCTTGCAAGAGTACACACAGAGACCCATGCTCTCAGACACACAGACGCACAGATCCTCACACACATCCACTGGGCTCATGTGCCTGGGCAACAGGCAAAAGTTCCTGCTGGTAGTGACAGTAGATGTTGGAGGGATAGCTGTTTTGGCACTGCTAATGAAGGTGACCTTCAGGCGGAACATGCAGGTGGTATGGATCTCAAGAACCAGAAGCCTTGGCCTTTCTCTAGCTCAGAGGCACGGCAGGGCTTACACAGTGAGGTTTAATTTTGCCTGACTCTGTCTTCCCTGGGTGTGTTCCATGCAGGTGAAGATTGACCTTCCTGTACATGGGGTGCTTGGACTCTTTCCTTCGCACTTGAAACACTGCTCTAGCTATGATGTTTGAAAGCTGGACTAGAGGAAGACACTGTGATGGCTGAAGGTCTGATTCCTTGACATTACTTGGTTTGTTCCTATATAAAGAAAGCAAGACTCTGCCCACTGAACAGTATTTCTTTAGGGGGAATTTTTCTGACTCTAAGGAAAAGGTCTGTTGATAGAGGCTACAGAGACAGTCAGAGTTCTAGCCATAATAAAAGTCTCTGGGCTTCTGTTTCTTGCTCTAAAAATGGATATAAGGAAAACTATCCAGCTTATGGTTGTGATCATGTATAGTTTTATAGTCTGGGCAGTGAACAACTTAAGGACTATGATAGAAATGGAGGCCCTGGAGCTACTGGGATCATTAAATAATTGTTTACTGCCTGCTGTTTCTTGTGCTGATTTTCCAAGGATGTATCTATACTTTGTTCTGCCAGGCTCAGAGTATAAACCTACCATCTCCCTTTGTTGCCTTAATTCTTAGTATGGTCAACCTTGTCTTTCAGGTCTAAGAGGGAAGAAAGGTAGAGAAATCTTCAGGGCTTGCTTCTGGCTTTGTTGGGGCTATAGAATATGACAGGAAAAGTTCACACGTGGAAGGGCTGGAAGGAGTCAGCTTACTAAGCAAGGAGGGGAGCTTAATTCCAGGTTGGAGAGAATCAAGCAGGGCCCAGGAAGAATGAGCACATCCATGTGTCTGCCTACTTCATGGGTCAGTTAAAGGTTGTACTCTCCCCACATCATTTACTCTGTACGTACCATTGTCTGTGGTTAACTGAGGCTGTAGGCAGAGAGAACAAATGATATTCTTGACACTCATTTCAGTGAGGATTTGTCAACTCCTCAGTCACCCTCAGGGCTTCTCCTTCTCCCTTCCTTTTTCGGTGATCATGAGGTTCGAACCTTTGGACTTGTCATGACTTGTGGGGAAGGGTACTAACCAGAAGGAGTAACTGGACAAAACTCAGGCTTGGCAGAATGAAGAGAGCCATTATCCACTAGAGTGAGCCTGAAGGGGACACTGGGATGTCTACCTGGAACATACTAAGAATGGGAAAATATTCTGGAGATGTGCAGTCTTGATGAAGAGTTTCCCTAAGGCCTTTCACCAAGCCATACAACAGAATTACCCAAGGACTTTAGGCGAAATGGAATCCAAGGACCCAGTCTCAGAAACTCAGTCAACACATGTTATCCTTTAGTTAAAAAAAAAAAATTAGGCTAAGTTTAGATTTGAGGAAATTCTGCAAAAACAATGTCCAGTTTTAATCCTTTTTAAATTATGGGGGGATAAACTATGCATAGCTAAATGCCCCGTACAGAAAGGACAGCTCAATGACTTATCACAAAGTAAACACCTGTGTCATGCAGAAACAGCCCAGTGATCTGTGGGATCCTCTGGAGTTCTACTTCCTCCTCCTACCCACAGTCACACTACATAACCATATCCCCAGACACACGGCTTAAATTTTCATCTCCAAACATTTAGTTCAATGTTACCAACTTTTGAACCTGATAGGAAATGTGTTGACCTTTCATTGCTGTGACAAAATACCTGAGAGAAATCAACTTAAGATTGGAAATGTTAGATTTGGCATTTGGCTCAAGAATCCAGAGGTTTCAGGCCCAGGTCTCTTGGTCCAGTTGCTTTCAGGTAGAGGATGTGGCAAAGAAAAGCTACTCACCTCTAGGTGATTGGAAAGCATGAAAGAGGACCAAGAGGAGGGGCCAGGTCTCTTTATCGCTTTGAAGAACATGGACCCAAAAACCTAATGTCTTCCCACTAGATCCCACCTCATAATAGGGTGATAACCTTGCATGTGGCCTTTGGGAGCATTTCTGTTTTAACTATAATTGTGTTGTAATCATAGCAATATAGTACAGTAAATATTCTTTTGTTTTGGAATTGGTTTTTCTTTTTCCTACAGTGCTGAAAATCAAACCCAAGGCCTCATGCATTGCTGGGCAAGTTCTATCACCGAGCTGATGACCAGCCTGAATTTGCTTTATGTATGTATGTATGAGTGTATGTATTTATTTAGAGACAGTACTTCATTTTTCTCAGGCTGGCTTTGAACCCTATGTAGCTGAGGATGGCCTTGAACTCCTGATCCAACTACTTCTGACAGCAGAGTACTGAGATTACAGGTGTATGCTACCACCTTAGTTTATATGGTGCCCAGGATCAAACCCAGAGCCTCATGCATGCTCGGCAAGCTCTCTATGCCACACACTCAGCCAGGGCCTATCATCTTTAATGGAGTAAGTTTTATCCATGTTATTTTGTAGAGTTACAGTTTGTTTTTGTTTCCTGCTAGGAATACTCTCAATATAGTAGTCACTAGGCACACCTGGCCATTTAAATGAAAGGGAATAAAAACAAAGTAAACTTGAAAACAGAGCTTCTTCTTGGTACTAGCCACATGTCAGGGGCTCATACATTCTGAGACCCTGCCATGTTACACATCAGAACACAAAATACTTCTATCATTTTAGAAAATTCTTTTGAATACCTCTACTAAGAGAGACTTCAACTTTGTAAATGCATCAAGATTTATTCTTTCTACTTGCTATGGTTTAGGTGTGATGTGCTTCACAAATTTCCTGATTTGGAAACTTCATCCCAGTGTAATGGAACTGATAGGTAGAGCCTTTAAGAGGTGGAGCCCAATGTAGGTTACTGGGTCATGGGGGCACTGTGATCCTATGAGAAGACTGATGTAGTTATGGAGCAGGGTTGGCTCTCTTGAGAAGTGGTTAGTATAAGGAACTACCATTCATGTGCCCAGGTCCTTCTGTTTTTGGCCATCTTCTGTTTTTCTTAATTACTTCTCCATCACATTGTCATGCAACCAGACATAAGCAACATGATGTTTAGACTTTGCAGCCACCAGAATCATGGACCAAATAAACCTGTCTTAAAATACTTCATCTCACCTTTGGTATTCTGTTATAGCAAAACCAAATAGACGGAGAGAGATTTCTAGTAATTCAACACAGTAGCTCTGAAAACACTGTTGAACTTGGAGGAGTCATCCCGAGTGATAGATAAACTTCTCCAGTTGCATGAGCTGCTGATTTCATCCCTTTCATGGCTATGTTTGGATGGCTACATGCTGGACAGTAAAAATTCTTCCTAGTTAGGCAAAGGAGGAGAGAAAGAACTGATGCCAGAGGCCCAGGTTAAATACAAATTGGATCATTATTTCCTGAATAATTGAGTTAGTTGTCCCAGTGATCAATGAATTATCCTATACTCACTCTAAACCCACTGTTCCTACTTGAACTCTGGGGATAATGGGAATCACGATTTCTTCAATGTCACTGTCTGCAGCCATTTATATGGCCTCCTTATTTCTGTTTTAATGGCTTTATTGGATATATGCCTATTATTGTAACAGTCTCAAATCATTTCTGGGAGCAGATGGCATGAGTCTTAATACTAGAAAAGTCCTCCCTCCAGTGAGGCCCTGCAGTAGGTTTTCATTTGTTCCTGTACCATCTTTCTCCACCTGTTTCTCTTGGCTGCTCCCCCCGGAATTCTCTTCTATCCTCAAGGGGCTTGCTGATGATGAGATTACTTCAGGTCACAAGAAAAATAAGTCTGCTGCCCAGGCACTTGAAAGGCTGCCCTTTGGGACAGAACACTTCCTTTTAACTTACTTGCCAGCTGATTGTTTCTGCTAAGAATGCTGTTAGGGGATTTGGGGAAAGGTCTTAAATCTCACTGGGTATATTGGAGCTCTGAGATTTCAAAGGGGGCAATGAGACATGAGCAGATATGATAACTCAAGCTTATGCTGGGTTCATTCATGACAACCATCTCTGTTCCACCAATGAGCTCTGAATGACATTCTTCTCTAGCTGGCCATGTGGCTCATGGATAAACAAATGAGTGGTGTCCAAGGAAAAGCCAACATTAAGCATCTTGCAAAAAAGGGGATATAGCCATTTATATTAGACTGGATTCCCTGGAAAACAGAACCATAGAATGTATATGTACATATTATAAAAATTTTTGGGGGGGAGGGGTTGTCTTACAAGGCAGCAATTTTTTAATCAGTGGAAAGGCAGAAAACTAGGTTTTCCATCTACAAATTTGGTCACCTCAGCATCCTAATACAGTACTGAAAACCTGGAAAACTCCCTGAATAGTCACTGGCATTGAGTCCATGTTTAAGGGCCTAGAGGCTGGAGTCTGATGTCAGTAGCAAGAGATTCACTCACTTAGAAGAGTCTTGAAAGCTCCCACAGTGTTCTCTTCTGGTGTCCTGTCCCTTCTTCCTATCAGGAAATTTGCTTGTCCAAAGGTGCTGTCCTGATTCAGAGGGGATATATTCCTTTTTGTAACTGCCCCACATATTGGTCCTTCATAAAAATACCCACACAGATACACAGGTACATTTTACCAGCCTCGGGCATCTCTGAAACCAGTTAGGTTGATAACTAAGACAGATGGTTAAACTACATTGAACCAATATAGAAATGGAATCATGGTGCATTTAATGGGAGCATCCATTACTCTAATTCTGCAAGATTTGAACTCAGGAATAAGTTAGGCTTTGTCCACAGGTTTTTGGGTAAAAGAGACCAATTGACCAATTGAATCATCAGACAAAACTCCAGAAAGCAATTCTGGGAAGGCCTGCTGCTCTCTGTCTCTGTCTCTGTCTCTGTCTCTGTCTCTGTCTCTCTCATGTGTGTTTTGAGGCAGTGTTTTATTCTCTTGTCTAGGTTGGTCTGGAGCTCACTAAATAGCCTCGACTGCTTTTAATTCCCAGAGATCCCCTGTCTTGCCCTCCTGAGCACTGGGGTTACAGGTATGAGCCACCACATCTGGCTGGAGTTCATTCTTAATGCCATTGATTTTAAAGAGTTCCCAAGAATGATGTAGAGAGAAGCAGTGAGAAGCAGGCTGAGGAGGTGGTGAGGTCAGCCTTTGTGTCAGTATGCTTTCCTCTCTGTGGCTTTAACCTGCCACCTACCTCCTTGGTCCTTGGATTCCCTGAAACTTTGGAACAAAGACAATCAAAGGGGTATGTCTGAAGTACGCCCTCCATCCCCAGAGACATGCTAGGATTAATTAGCTGGTACCCACAGGATGTTCTGAAAATGAGAAATGCCTGGGATTATTATCTATCAAATGTCACATACAAATATGCTCATGTTCCCATTATGGATGTGTGTGTTGCAAACTTGCTCAACCGAGTGTGACCCGTTGGGTGGTTTTAATTACAAATATCAATAAAATCGGTTGATATTTATGGGCACAGACCCTTCGGATCAGGGGGAAGAAAGCTAATTGTGGAAGACAGTGCTGTGATTGAATCCAAGGGAGGCGTGGGTTCCTGCTAGCTGGGTGCCATGCTGAGACAGCTCCAGTCTCTGTGTTAATTAAATGTGATGAAATGAATATTAACTTGTAAAAAGAGTCAAAACCCTAGATTGGGTGGGGCTGAGGCTAGGGACAAGGGATGGTCCTATCCTACAGTGAATTAGGGACAGTCTATCAAGGGCTCTTGTCTTAGGGAAAAGCAAACATTAGCATAGTCTTCTCAATTTTGATAGCAAATACTATTACTTGAGGGGCAAGAGAAATAAGCCTGATGCCCAGGGACTCGAAAGATTCTCTGGAGCATGAAAGCAGCACTACGATGTGGGGCCTTCCAGGGCCACTCCCATGACCAACCAGGATCAAGCACCATTGATGTAGTAAGGAAAGTCCGTGTGGGCCTGGGGAGATGCTCAGTGATTAAGAGCAACTTTTTACTCTTGCAGAGGACCCAGGTTCAGTTCCCAGCACTCACAAGGCAACTAACACACATCCTTAACTCTAGTTCTTGGGGATCTGTTGCTGCCCTCTTCTGGCCTCCACAGGCACCAGACATACACATGATGCAGTCACATACATGCAGGAAAAACATTCATTCACATAAAATAAAAATAAATCTTAAAAAAGGAAGTTCATGTATTTGTAGTCAGATAAATGTGACTTTGAACCAGGCACATCTCCTGTGTTTACTACTCTCTGAAGCATGCCTTCTTTTACCTTCTTCCACAGAAACAAGAATGGTGGTGTGTCCTGAATGGCATAGACCCTGGTTTGCTATGTGGTCCTGGCTCTGTGTTTCACCTGCTGTACTAGATACTAGTGTGGGCAGGGTGGAGTCGGAAGGAGCAGACTTTGACATGAAGGCACACTTAAGTCTGAACTTGGTTCCTTTTACTCACTAGCTTTGTAATTATTGAGGAATCATTTGGATTCTGTAAGCTCCTGTTTACTCATTAATTGAAATGAGGAAATGATTCCTATTTCTTAAGGCTGATGTGAGGATTAGGTTGATACATATTTATGAAAGATCCTGGCAAGAATGTTTTCCTAGATGCCTAAAGAATGATTAAATGAATTGATATAAATGATCCGGCATGGGTGTTAAAACCCATGCTCATTTTCTACTTAAAAATTGCAGTTTGGGGGATGGTGATGGTAGAGAAGGTATTGCTTCTTTTCAGAGACTTAAAATATAAGATATGGGTCTAAGGGGAGGGAGAAGGTGAGCTCGGGTGACTACTATGAAGTCTGTTCTGTCACTGATACTGTTATTCTCTCTCATGAAATCTACTACAACACCAGCAGGAAGCAGAGAATTTTTTTTTCTTTCAGAAAACATGGTTTGAATCAGCTCTGCTATTTAATGAAGGGAAAGTTGTTGACTTGTTCTTAACCTTACTTGCTAATATTTACAAGGTATGGGGAGCACTCCTTTCACACATGACTTATATCCACAGGAGAAAGAAAGCACAGCAGGTAAGGAGCATCTGGAAAGTGACTAGGGCTCCACAAGGAGCAGTTATAAATATGGCTGTCCTTTGGACATTTGTTCTGCAAACGGCATGTTGGCACCACCTGCACAGCCTCCTAGTTAACAAGATTAGCCCAGGGCCTGATGAGTCCGTGCCCTGAGTCCCTCTTCTTCTGAACCACCCTGCCCTGGGTAGACAGCCTGTCTCAGCTTAGGTCCCAGCACTGTTGAGCAGAACTCTCTATCCTAGGCATCCAAGTTATAGGGTTTCAGAAGTCTGAATTCGCCACAGTGAAGCCCCCTTCGGCCGTGCTGTCCAGCACTGGGCCTTGGCTCTCCCTGACAAATCCCTCCCCAACTCTATTTCCCTTATCAACCAGCAGATCGCCTCTCATTTGTCATCTTTATTGGCTTTTAATCTCCCATCCGTTTAGTGTTGGGGTTTAAGAGTAGGATTAGAGGGGGAGTTTAATTGGATGATCCTCCATGGCCCCTTGAACATCAGATTCAATAAAAGTTTATGAAAAGATAAAATCGCACAGGGTTTTATAGCCCCAGACAGAACGAGAGGCTGGTTCAAGAACAAGGTAACTGTTTTTCAACCTCATATAATCTGTGTTTCGACTTGATTAAATGCGGAAGTTAGTTTTCCATCTCTCCCCCCTCTCTTTTCCTCTTTCCTTGGATAGTGTTATCCTTTTCTGCCTGGTATAAGCAAGAAGCCACTTTGTGCCACATGCTTGTTTCTTTCGCTTTGATTCTCGCTGACAGGAAGACTAATGAAACCTGGGTGCGCCAGGAAACAACATTTATTTCACACAGAAATATGCTGAAACGCCACTGAAGGAAGGTGGCTGGGGTGGTTCACAGGGAGGCTGGGGTGGGGGAGGCCAGTCTTTGGTGAGAGGGACCATGAGGTCAGAGGGAGTAAAGGAAATCCTCAGTGGTGGATTCCCACCCATCCTGACTCACCGTCTCTAGACTTCCATTTCTTTCTTGAACTGTCTCACTACCCTGTGACCCAAGGAACCAGAAAATGAAGGGTAGGTTGGGTTAACAATTTGTTTATTAATTCAGACAGGATCTCTTGCATGACTTCTGAGTACTCTGTGCTAAGTGTGGGAGGCCAAAGGTTGAGTGTGATCCTGATCTGCTCTCAGGATGAATCTACATCTGGGGAGGCACAGACAGCTTGGGAGGAAATCACTTACTCTTTTTATAACCATCACTGTGGTCTAAGGAAAGGATGGAGGACTTGGGTTTTGACTCGTTATTCTGACCCTACATCAGTGTCCGGCTATCAGGCCTAGAAGGAGGAAGGGTTATGTGCAATAAGATGAAAACAGTTTGACTCTCTTGGTTGAAAATTGGTAGGCAGTAGAGGATCAAGGCAAGAAAGGGGAAGGGGATAGGACGAGCGAGAAGAGCCAATGATGCATATTAAGGTGGACTTCTTGAAGTAAAGATGGTATAATGGACATTTCCTGGTATAGATGACCTAAGAATATGCAAGGAATAGCCAGCAACAGCTGGAGGTACAGCTTAGTGTATAGTACTTACCTAATAGGTCCTGGGTCCTATCCCCAGGACACCCCTAATGCCCTGAAACACACATAGAAAGAATCGTCTGTAACACTCATCAATGCTTTGTGTACTTAATTATTTATATCCATTCATTCATTTAAGATAATCAAGACAGAAGTTCCAAGTTACTGATGACCATGGTAGCACAACTTTCTAGGAGTTCACAGAACTCTGGAAGTGGACTTTGCATTTCTATTGGTGTCCAAGCTAATCTTAACGTGATGCAGGCCACTTTAAAGTGACATGTACAAAAAACAGATTCATTACTGCCAGGTAACGTCAGAATTCAAAGGAAGCTAAGATCCATCTTCTTTGGGAAGGTATGTGTGGATGAGCGCCAGAAGCAGTTTCATCTGAGTCAAGTCTGGGGGAATAAACATGAGATTTCTCAATGACTGGTGAGTAGACATGGGATCTGGGTGGGGTGCATCATGAGGATGCAGTGGGCCATGGGGGCCAGGTACCCAAAGAGACATGAAGATAGATATGAAACTTCAGCCATAGAGGTGGGGTGAGATGGAGGTTATGATCATGGCCATGTGGATCATGTAGTCCATGGAAGGCCTCTGACACTAAATATAGGTGCCAGAAGTTGGTAACTGAGGGCACTGTAGAGGTTTGTTCACCAGACCAACAGGATAATATTTTCATTGCAGAACAGTCACACTGGTTCAGTGTGGAGGATGAATTAGAGCAGATGAGATTGGAATTACAAGGACCGATTGGGGGAGGCAGGATATAGTCCTGAGTGCATGTGCTCATGGTGTGCACGGGGAAGGGACATGTTGAAATGGAAAATGGAAAAAGAGTCTGTGATTGCCAGAATGTGACAGCAGAGACAGCGGAAGGAATTTATCACTCTGAAGCCTCTGCACTGGTTGGAGAGCTGCTGCATGTTCTGGGAGAGATGTCTCAGATGTGGGTGTGCTGAGAGTTGGGTATTTGTTACATATTGAAACTACATGAGTGATACAGTGTATTCAGTGGTAAAGAGGAAGAGGAGAGAGAATGGGAAGGAGAGCAAAGAGGAAAGAACTGTCATTCAGGGAATCTGGGTCTTAACTGACAGTGTTCTAGGACCCCATCTGTTTCTACTGCCCATGGATGGGGATGTTTAAAAGGCTTTAATTATGGGCAGGAAGGGAATATGACTATGTTGGCAGATGTGTGAGACATAAGGCAGGGTTGTGGATACCTTTTTCTGGATGACTGGGTTGGGTTGGGTCCCACTTCTGAGCACAGGTCCATATGTTTAAATTAGGAATGATTGGATTAGAAGTCAGATGTATGACTGGGGTTTTTAGAGGAGAGGTGGATCCAAGCTTTGTGGAGCTTGAAGTTTGTATGATCTTAAAGGGACATAATACAGAATTGCACATATAAAACCGAATACTGAAATTTAGAAGGGTAGAGAATATCTTTGAAGTTGTTTCATTACCTTCATGATTTAAAATTCTCCTTGCTTGGGACTTCAAGAAATCCTAGGAGGTGTGTGTGTGTGTGTGTGTGTGTGTGTGTGTGTGTGTGTGTGTTTGTGTACTTATGTGTACTGCATAAGTGATACTAACTTCCAGAAAACATTTGTGAGGACAAACTTTGGAAAATGGGAACTCAAGAATTCAAGTCAACTTTGATATTTCCTGAATCGTACTTCATATTGAAGGGTTTGTAAACAGGATCCATAGGAACATGCATTGAGAATGTTCTGCTGAATGGTCTATTAGCTTTCTGTTACTATCATTAAATACCTGAAGCCAGATACATTTATAGAAAAAGTGATTTGTTTAGCTCATAGCTTTAGAGGTTTGTTTCTTGTTGGCAGAGTCCTTCCATGGTGCAGGGTATCACATGGCAAGATCTGAAGAATCCACATTTGTGTCTTTCTTATCTGTCTCTCTTCTCTTAAAGCCACAAGCATTCAGTCATGAATTTCACCCTCATGGGCTTATACAATATAACCTTAATATCTTCTCAAAGGCTCTACTTCTAAACACCATAGTTGAATTAATTTTTTCAACTTCTCTTTCACAAGGAAGATCAAACTTCAACATATGAGTTTGTGGGTAAGTTGCCTTTCTTCCAGGTGTCACTTGCACCTATCCAGTAGGCATGCCAAGTAATGTTCACAGGCCCAGGCCAGAGTAGGCTGGAAGACTTTACAAAAGACATGCTACAGTCAACCAGGGAAAGCCAGGCTGTTAGAGCGATCTATCCATCACACTGTGTCTCTCAAGAAGTATTATCCTTAGCAAACACTGTTCTCCTCCTAAGAGGCTTTCTGATTCCAGCTGTTAAGACAATAATTTGCTTCACTCTATTACATCTGGTTCCGGCTTTGCATCTTATTGAACAACAAAATTGCCTAGGGTATGACATTTTATAAGGGCTTAAGCATTTCTACGCCAAAGGGAAATCTCCCTAGATCATTTATTTACCTTCCCAAATATTATGGACAGCTTTAACCTCTATTTTAAAGGTTCTACTTTATTTCCAAGTGTTGCTGAACAGGGGGAATAGGAATAGCTAGAGCCACTTTGCCAGGACTTCACCTCTCTAGGCTCAAATGAGAAACTGAGGTGATTAGAGGATTCCCAATGATTCTGCATCATTTTAGTAAGCTTAGACTGTGCATATTCCCCAAAGGAGCTTAAAGGCACATTATGCTTCTGTTATCAATGCAGGGCCTTTGGGTGGTTCCCCCAAGAAGAGCTTTAGGATGCAGGAGAGCCAAGGCATCTCTGTTACTGCCGTCTTTCTATAAGGAAGGGGTTAGATGGGGTGGAATGCTGGGCTTCTCATTGCACTAGACAGCTTTGTGTGACAGCTCATGTCTGTGCATATGCATAGGAGAGTGTGAAGGTATGTGTATATTTATATGTCTAGACACACACACACACACACACACACACATCAACACACTTCAGAGTTTTCTGTAGAAAGAGGTACAGGCTTGACACTGCTATGCTCTGCTTTGTGTAGAACCAGACAATAGGGAACATGATTAGGACCTTTCCAAGCAAGTACCTAACAATAGTGCCAGGCAAATGCAGCTGATTGAAGCTCTTTTCACCATCCTGATGAGCAAGGGGGGAGGGCAGGCTGGGGGTGGCCCAGTCCCTGTGTTTTGCAGGCCCAATCTCAAGATAAAATCTCTCCTTCCCACATCCATCCCTCCAAACTCCCCCAGAGCCCTCTGGGTTGGTTAAATTTAGTGTTTTGGCATATCCAGATCCATGAGATTTCTTCCAGTACTCTGCCTCTAAATGCACAGTTGCTAACATAGTGTATGGGTGGAGGTTGTGCAAAAAACCCCTGATGGCTGTGAAGAAGAGGAACAAGGAGGTAAGTCTTGCAGGGTGAAAGGATAAAGAGAAAAAGAAAAGAGAAGGTAGGTTTGGGGGCAAGATGATCAGGCGTCCTTCTGCATTGGTCTCTCAAAACTAGCACAAAAGAAACCAACAGTAAGTGACCCTGTCAAACCAATCATCATGGGTAGTAACACTGAGAAAACAAAATGAAGTTAGAGGTGGAGGTGGTTCCTTAGTCTGAATCCTTCCTTTGCCCACCCTCTGCCCGGACCAAATTGAGCCTTCTGGTTGGGGTCTTGGTAAGGCAGACAAAGGGGCTTTGTCCTGAGAGAATTTTCTAGACTCAGTGGAGTGCAAGCGCAGACAGTGCGGTGAGGCTTCCATGCTGATAAACCACATGGGCACAAACTTGTGCTCTGCCCCTCATCAGCTTTGTGACCTAGGACCACTTACTTTTCTGTGTTTGGGGTTCTTATTTTGTTAAATGGGTTGATGATCTTTGACTGTTGTATAGGGACATTTGAGGATCTAAGTAGATGATATATGGAAAACACTTATAACGCACTAACCTGACTCTGTCAGTGAAGGGAACTTGTGCTGATTCAGGTGAATGGATACTCTCAGAAGAGAGAATCATGTACTGTGCCTTAGCTCTGGGGAAAGGTTAGGAATGAAATCCAACTCCACTATAGACAAATCTGCATAGTTTCAGGAACATTTCTATATCCATTAGGTGACTTGGTTTCTTGACCTCCAACTGAGAGAATGAGCAATTCAGACTTGAAGGATTATCATCAGGTCTAAATGAGTTAAAGCGTCATATCAGTTACTTTTTCTCATTATTGTGACAAAATACCTGAAACTCATGTTATGCGAGGAGGGATTTATTTTGGCTGATGGTTTGAGGGTACAACCACTATGGCACAGCAGTCATTGCTGTAGAGATGCACAGTAGCTGGTCCCATTGCCCTTGCTCTTAGGAAGCAGAGAGAGATGAATGTGAATTCTGACCTTCCTTTCTTACTTTGATTCAGTTCAGAACCCCAGCCAATGGAATGGTGTTGCCCACAGTTAAGAGAGATCTGTCTCAGTTGACCTAATCTAGAAACTCCATCCCAGACATACAGAGAAGTTTGTCTCCAAGGTGATTCTAGATCCTGTTAATTTGATAATATTAGCCATTGCACACATTTAGGTGAATAGACTGCCTAAGTCGGGATGGGCTAAGAGTACATCTGTTCTCTGGAGCAGTGTGCTTTCAAACCCAAGTTCTTATCAGAAAGACTTTTATGTAATGAGTCAGGAAACTCAAGTTGACCTATACCAAACTCTTAGCGTGTGTTCAGCATGCAGTTGATGTTAAGTTATGCACTTTCTTGTGCCCTTTAACATCCTACTGGACATGATCTTTTACCCATGGATGCTTAGAGAGAGGACTCAAAAGACCTTGCTGAGGACAATGTTTCTGGAAGCTATGACTATGACCCCCTTGCACCCAATCTCTTATGAGTAGGCTACATACAGAATTCTACATGCTTTGGGGGATTGATGAGTTTATGGAGAACATATACAGGTCATTCTCCTACATTTACAGACCTTGAGAAAACTAGGCTTTCTGGACCACTTATAAAATGACATCAACACAAAAGGCCTTTCTGCCATGCCATGGCACCTTTGACTACATCATCGTCAGGTGACAGGCTTGACTCTTTTCTCCAAGATGGTCTCGGTGGCTATTTTATCTGTTTTCCTCTTTGTTTCTTCCTCTTGGATATGCCAAGTGTTTATGTAATTTTTGAGAATTCAATAAACTGTGTTATTGGGAGGAGACAGGGAGTAACACACACAAGCAAAAATCTGCTATTTTCACATGAATGCTTTAGGCAGTCAGCCATGATGGGAGATGAAATGTGTGGAAAAGTACAGGGTGAATGAAGACGGCTTTAGTGAGATGATGAGCCTTTTACTGCCTGTGCCTGCACACAATTCGTCGTCGATCTGTCAGCCCAGCGGCTGAGTCCCGGAATGGCTTCAATTTGGAAATCGTTCTTCCTACCATCCTCCACAGGTTTTATTCTGATGTGGGGCAATCTGGATTTATTTTTCAAAGTTCCACCTGGAGAGCGGTGGGGTGGGGGGGAGTCTCCCCAGAGAAAGGATGAAGCTCAGAGATCAGGAATTATTTCTGGAAAATAGAAATCACTGAGAGAAATTTCTCAAGTGATGACCTGATGTCCTCTGCCTACTGACGGAGTGGAAGTAATATTTACTTACTTTTATTTATTTATTTTTGCATGTGTATGTGCAGGGGTATGCACACATGTGGGAGCCAGAGGTTGAGATTTGTACCTTCCTTGATTGCACTCCATTTTCTATACTGAGACAGAGTTTCACACTTGAACTCACCTAATCAAGCTAGCCAGCTTGCTTCAGGCCACCATGCCCACCTGACATTATTTACATGGGTTCTGGAGATCCAAACTCCAGTTCTCTTGTTTGTGCAGCAAGCACTTTACACATTAGAGCCTGAAAAAATACATTTAAAGCACAAGTGGGAAGAGGCATTCATCAAGGAATGACCTCAGATCAAGGCTTTTTCTTTTGAGTGGTAAGGTCAATTTATACAGGTTCCACAGGTATGAGAGTTAGAGGCCGAGTTTAAGATGCAACTGGACTCCTGACTAGCTCGTGAGATGCTAGGCAAGATGAGGAAGAGCCAGTCTCCTTGATCCTCAGTGATTCAGGTATTAAAGCTCAAGAATTTTGCAAATACAACAGTGCCTATGTATTTCTACCTTAAGCATTTTAGTTTTTGTTAAGGGGTTTTCTTTGTGTCCTTTGACTGGCTTGATAGTTCTTTTTTTTTTTTTTTTTTTTAGTGTGGAATAATAGGACATTATATCTATGTACCAGGGTCTGTTTATCCATTCCTCCATGGAGAGACATGTTGGTTGCTTCTAAGTTTGGGGCAATTGTGAATGAAGATTTTAGAAATGTTCAGGTGTGTGGACCTGAGTTTGCAACTCAGTTTGGCAAATATGAAGTGTGACTATGAGATTGTATGATATGATTCTGCTTAACAATGCAAGAAACTGCCAAATGGTCTTCAAAAGGGTGGCTGTTAGGTTGGATATGGTGGTGCATGCCTTTAATCTCAGCACTTGGGAGGCAGAGGCAGTGAATCTTTGTGAGTTTGAGGCTAGCCAGGGCTACATAATGAGAGCCTGTCTCAAACATTTTATTTAATTTTATCTTATTTACTTTTCTATGTGTATGAGTGTATTGTCTGCATGTGTGTAGGTGCACCCATGTTGTGCAATGCCTGTGTAGGTCAGAAGAGGGCGTCAGATCCACTGGAACTGGGGTCACAGATGGTTATTAGCTGCCATATGGGAATCAAGCCCAGGGCCTCTGCAAGAGCAGCCAGTGCTCTTAGCTGTGAGCCATCTCTCCAGTCCTACAATATTTTTTAAGGTGGTTACCCCATTTCTCATTTCCACCCACAGTGAACATGAGCCAGTTGCTGGCATTTGGTATGAAAGTGTTCTGGATTTTAGCTATTCTAATAGTTGTGGAGTTGAATCCTGTTTTAAATTTGTAATTCCCCAATCACATATGATGGGGAGCAAATAGGAACAGTGCCTGTATATTTTCATTTTACAAAGAGTTTTAGCAAGCTCCTGTATTTTGTTTAAATTTACTTTCCCAGGCAATGGGAAATCAGAAGTTACTGTGTGAAAGGGATCAGGGATGTAGGCACACAGCTTATAGGAGCACAGGGCCCCCAAGGGCTTGTCTCTGCTTCTCTGAACTCAGTGACCTGAGAAAGTCACCTTGCCTTTTAGCTTAGCCTCCTCACCTGTAGAATGTGACATTTGTATGGACCAAGGCTATGACATGGTTCTCAGGCCATCAATCCTCCAGTCGGAATGATATTCTGGAACTGTGACAGGGTGGTGGATTGGGGGAGCAGTACACCGAGCCTGAGAGGCACTGTCTCCTCTTGACAGAGCTTGTAAAGGGAGGCGACTGTGCCACACTTCTGTATTGTAGGGCTGGTATGACTCACTAGAACCTGCTAATTGCTTCCTGACTGGTCCATGAGTTTTATCTGGGAGCAGAAAAACCCTATTCCTTTGTTTCTTTACCCCAGGAACACTGAGCCATGCTTGACTCAGGAAAGATCTTTGGTTAAATTTACTGGGTACTTCCCTTAGGTCCACTGAGCATCTTGCAGGCCAGGCATTGCTCTCAGAACTGCGGGCATAACAAGACGGTGGGAGAGGAAAAGCCACTGCTTTCCTAGGGCTTTTGTCCTAATGATGCACACAAATAACCCAAACCAGTTAACTCTGCTCTGCATATTACATTTCAGCTAAGAGTGTCATCACATTCTGGAAAGAATCTACCCTAAATAGTGAAAATAAAAGGAATGGTGGCTACTACAGTGAGACTTAGCTGTCTGAAAATATCTCACATAAAATGGCTGATCTATTGGCCATGAAGCTTTACTATCATCTTCCTCCAGGGCTGATAACAAGCTGACACCGTGGACCAAGGACAGCTCCACTGTCTTACTTTTTCCTTTTGGTGTGGTTTCAGTCTCTGCATCCAGGCGCCAAGAAGGGAGAACCCTGTTGAATCCCAAGAGCTCTAAACTCCCAGTCCTCTGGGAGGGATATTGGAGTCCTTCCTTCCTCTTTGGACACAATATCCAGGTTACAAAGCACAGATCTGTCTATAGGAGGATGTTCACTGAATAAGCTACAATCTCAGGGAGTAAACTGCCACGAGCTCTCACCCACTGCTTGTTTTCCCCTGTGGCACTGTGCCCAGGAGGCTCCAGAGAGATGATTAAACTCATGCAAAGGCCAAGTCATTTCCCTAGATGAAGAGTTGTGTAAGGAGCGGAACAGCCTGGGAAGCCAGGAGATGCTTATCTGGGTCTCTGAGTGACTGAACTCTTCTTTCCTCACTGAACAGTCTGGTAATGGCTTTTTTCATGGTAGGATGGCATAATTTCCTTTTCTCATCCTGAAAACTTCCTATGAGCAGTGACCTTGGCCCAGCAGCAAAGGCAGGCGGAAAGCTTCTCATAACAGACTGAGACCACCTTGCAAAGTATGGGGCAGCCCAGGCAGCTCCCCACTCCCCAAACGTTCTCTGAGTGCTTGCGTGGCTGTCTCCAAGGATGGGACAAGATGACAGAAAGAGCAATTTCAGAGTGATTAGGGGGCCCAGTACTCTTCAGATTGTGATGTGCCTATCGGTTACTTGGGCACCTTGTGCAGAACCTGAGTCAGCAGACCTGGGGTAGAGCACATGGTTGTGATTTCCAGTGGCTGCTCAGTGGATACTGCTGGTCCACAGACCCCCGACTAGGAGGAATGGTGTTTGAGTCATCCTCGACACTTTACACAAAATTGGATACAAAATTAAGATTTGAATAGTTGGGTGAGTGTGTTTGGTCAGGGCTCCTTGAGCTCTACAAGTTTGTCCTGTCACTGATAACTTAGCCTGGTGATCTTAGTTGGTGATATTTGCATGAATCTTGGTTGCAAAATTAGATGTGAAGAGGAAAACAGCTGTGTCTTCCATCACACAGCTGATGGGGACAGCCTCCTTCAGACCAAAGAACTGCCTGGGTTGGCAATCAAAAGCTTATTGAATAGGGGCTGGAGAGATGTCTTAGTGGTTAAGAGCACTGGCTTCTCTTGTAAAGGACCTGGGTTCAGTTCCCAGCACCCACATAGTGGATGACAACTGTTCTGTAGCTCCAGTTCCAGGGTATCTGATGGCCTCTTTTGACCTCCTTGGGCATTGCACAACATGGGTGCACTAACATACATACAGGCAATGCACTCATAATAAATAAAAATTTAAAAAGCCTGTTGGATATTAGACAGATTATTCCCTCTTCCTGGGGTTCAGAGTACTTATCTTGTGGTGTTGAACTAGATACTTCTCAGGATCCAGCCTGCCTCCAGGAGTATCTGATTTGTCTGCCTTTGTAAGCATGGCATGCTGATTACTGTTTAACAAAGCAACCACCAAGCTCCTTTGGCATGGTTGTTGATAGTGTGCCATGGACCAGAAATGGTGGTGATAGGGGCAAAGAGTCCCGTAAGAGCAACGAGGTTGAGAATGGAAAAGGCTCCACCTAGAAGAGCTATCAGCATTGAAGAGCTAGAAGAAACTACAGCTCAGTAGAGTGGAGTGGGGGACCACTTAGTGTAGGAGCAAATGGCTCTTCAGGCCGAATCATTTCCAAGGTGTGTCCGTGGGGACATAGCTCTCTAAAATTTCTACAGCATTGTCATAGGCTTTGTGCCCTTGAAACATGAGAATAACTGGATGGGGTAGATGAGCACCACCCGGTTTTACAGATGAGTGAGGTCAGAGAGATGTAAAAACACATATATAATACAGGGCTCTGGGTCTGTTTCCTGCTATCAGAGCTCACAGTAAGGATGGGATTACCATGTATGGAAAATATATCTCACCAACAATGGTCAAAGTAATAAAAGTTCATGTTTGGAAGGATAAAGCTAAGTTATCTGGAAACTTTGCTCTGCCAGAATGTTTCCTTGATTTTAGACAAAAAGGCATAAATGAGGCTTTCTGTGGTTTGTGTTTGCAATCAGTTATGGGCCGTCCTCAAGACGGAGCTCTAAAGCACACATAGCCTCATCCAATAAATCACACATTCAAGTATACACAATAGGAGGCAATTTAGCACATATTAAAGATGTATGCCTGCCCCTTACCTGGAGGGAGAATCTACTAAGAAAGGGAAGAGTTCTGCTTGCAACCAGGTGTGGGCTTGCATGGCCCAAAGGACCCATTCCTGGGATAATGAGAATGGTAAAGACAGTGGCTAATGTTACTGATTGCTTATTCTGAGACTGGCACTGGAAGTGCTCTGCTTGTGGTAATTTGTTTAAGCTTTATAAGTACCCTGGGGTAGCTACTGCTATTATCCCCGTTCCAAAAGAAGAGAAAATGAAGGAATAGGCAGGTAAGCTGAGAGACCAGTACTCTGTGTAGGTGAGCAACTTCTGCCCCATGTCACAAACAGGGACTCAATTCTACTTGGATCTTGGCCAAATCTTGAGTCTTGGAAGTCCCTTGTTCCCTTCACCGCCCCCCGCCCCCTCTCGCCTACCTTTTCCTTCCTTCTTTTTCTCTTTCTTTTACATTTCATGAGTTCCTCCTACTTCCAAGAAGCACACGTGGTTCTGGAGATACAGAAATGAGAAAATTATAGCACTCATCATTCAGAGACTGAATGCCTAGGACGGAGAGAGATGGTATGGACATCAACAGGAATCAGCTGACTCTGAGAGAGTGGAGGTTATAGTAGAGTGGGATGAAAGGCAAAGAGTGGCCATAGGGGTCAGCAGTGGGAGAATGTCAAAGGTTCTTGGCCCATACTGAACTCAGAGCAGCCTTCCTCAGGGACCCTCTGTGGATATTTGTCCAAAGCCTTCAAAAACCTGCTACCTGGGAAGATTTGGAGCCTGGGCCTCCATGGGTGGAGGTGTTGCTCATGTGCATAAAATTGAAGCCAGGTGGAGGGACTACGCTTCCAGAGGAACTGGATTTAAACAGTGGGAGGTAAGGTTAGGAAAAAAGCAGAATTCCATCTGGAGTTCCCAGGATCATGGTTAAGAGACAACCTCCCTGACAAATTTCAGTGCCTTTTATCAGTCAATTAACTCACAGGTGTTTCTTAAGCTCTGAGCAGAACTAGCCACTGTTCCAAATACCAGGGGAGAGCACAGAGGTAGAATGCAGGTCCCTTTCACAGGGCCCTGCAGTGTGACTAGGGAGATGAATCAGATGCTTTGCCAAGTAAGATCTTTAGTGCTGTGGAATGGTGCGTCAAGTGCACAGTGTGAACCTTACATCATGATTGTGCCCAAGGTGGGAGATGGGCACTGGCTGAGCTGGCGTGACAGATAAGAAGGCCAGGCTTC
This sequence comes from Eospalax fontanierii, assembly GCA_035773235.1. Classification (NCBI taxonomy): domain Eukaryota; kingdom Metazoa; phylum Chordata; class Mammalia; order Rodentia; family Spalacidae; genus Eospalax; species Eospalax fontanierii. Next base: position 49,804,413 of record CM069542.1, on the reverse strand, counting down.
TTGGAGATGGTGCATCTTTAAGGAACAGCAGGGTATAGCTTGAATTGGAGAGGATATTATAGATTGAGTTGCTGAGGAAGTCCTTCCTGTATCTTCCTAGACTGGAGGTTGCAGATGCCAAAGACAACAGTGATGAGGAAGGCGGGGAGGAAGTGGGAGAGAGAGAGAGGGAGAGAGGATTTTAGGAGCTGTCTTTCCTCCTGGACCAATTAAAAAGACCCAGGTCAAACCTACCTGTAGTGCTATGGAACCTTGTTCATGCAGGATAGGGAAGCATTCTTGGGAAGGAAGTAGAGTCTAGTGGGAAAAGTATTTCCTAATCTATAAGACTTCAGAGAGAGATTACCCTGGACCTCAGATCAGAACAAAATCATTTCATTTGCCTAAATGGTGAGCCTGCTTTCTGGCCCCAGGATTGAAACAGGCACTTACGCCCCCTTTTGCTATCTGTCTTTCCTTTTGGCCACCCACTTCTCACTGCCCATGTTGGCTCAATTTGTGCTTTCTTCTACCCCTGTGTTCTGCCTCCACACAGCCCCTTCTAACTTCCATTCCTCCGCTAACTGCCACCTGTCTCTCCTCTTCCGGCATCTCTGTTAAACGTAGACTATCCTTGATCAGTCACTAGTCACCCAGTGAGGTCTTCCAACCCAAGCCTACCTAACCAAACAAACCCCATCCCCAGAGCAAGCCAAGCCCACATGTGGGGTGGCTGTCTTTGTATGTGTGAGTGTACATATCTGTGTGTTTGTGTGTGCTCATGTGTATGGGGTGTATGTATGGGTATAAACCTTGAGCTCCCTGGTTCATCCAGATGGACTGGCCAGCTAGCCCCAGGGAGCTAGCTTCATCCTCCTGTCTCTGCCTCCCCAGCACTGGGATTATAGGCAGGTATACTGTTTTTTATATGGGTTCTGGGATCTGAACTTGGGTCCTCATGCTAGCATGGTAAACCATCTACTGACTGAGCTGTCCTTCTTGTTTTTAAGGTACCACCATGTATTAGTGAAATGAATTAGTAGAGTAGAGTAAAAAAAAATCTAGGGATTTTGAATGAGTACAATGTGTCTTAGAATGAGGTTGTTCTAAAGCTTTTATGATAAAAATGGTGGGGCCCTAGACTGAGCATGCTGCCCCCAGGACTTTCTCTCTCTGAGAATTTCTGCTCTTCTTCTTAGATCTGGGACTAAAAAGCTCATAGCTGTGGCATTGGGTAATATCTCTAGACTTCTGTTGTCCCCAGGCTGGCAGAGGTACACTGTCCTTCTGGTCAGAGCACTGAGATCAAGTGTGTAACTTATCTTCTCTCCAGGCCTTCAAAGGAACTCAGCCCAGACTCTGTGACCTGGGCCAGGACTCTGGATCTTCTTAATGTTAAGTTCCTCTCACTTTCGTGACGACATCTGGTATAAATGAAAATGCTGCTGTTGTTCCTTCTTCTGACCTGGAAGGAAATAAAGGGATTTTCAGGGCTGCTATTAGCTCCTCAGGCCAAGCTTCTAGGAGTCAGTAAAGGGGCAGTGTGGGCAGGGAAGAGTTGGGAGGGTGTTTCCTCCTTTAGGGGCACAGGGTCTGAGTGAGTGCGGAGATGGGTGGGAAGGAAGGCAAGGAACCGTTGGGGGTGTCCCCTCTTCTGTGTAATAACCTTCTCTGGCAAGGAGCTTCTGTTCTCTTCCACTGGAAAGCTTTTAAGAACGCTGAAAAGGACAGGCAATTACAGGAAGGTTAGGTGCGCCTGATTGGATGTTGTTACAAATCACTCATTGTCATACAAGGCATTTGGAAAGGAGGCCATCGGGGACTGATTGCCGTTTAGGGTAAGTGATTTCTGTTTAGAGTGAGTGAGCAGATGAAGGCTGGGCTAGTGCTTATCGCCCTTTCTCCCTGTTTGCTGTTGTGTTGATGGTTTTTCTTGGCAAGGAGGGGTCATTACAGATGTTCAGAGGATATCTGAGCACCAAGGGACTGGAGATCAGTGTTCTGTTTCATTCCCACCTCACTCTCCCTGTAGGAGAACTGAGTGTGCACAGGGGAAGAGCCTGCTTCAACCTTACCTAGAAGGTTAGTGGAGGTGCTGGATTGGAGGCTGTGCCAGATCCCAGGCCAATATCCTTGCTCTTGGCCAGACACCCAGCTGCTACCTGACTAGGACTTTTATTAACCCACTCTGTGTACAGTTGTGCAAAGTGAGCACACCCCATAGGGCAAGCCCCGTGGCTTCAGATGCAAAGCTGTCAAGCAGGCAGGTCACTGTGGTGTGATGTGGTAGTTGCAGTGATGGGGAGAAGCACATTGTAAGATGTGACTGAAACCCTCCTTAGGAAGATGAAAGGAAACCTGGAGCCAGAGTTTACAAAACATGCATAAGGAAAGACCGACTTTTACAACTTCTCCTCAGAAATCCAGGCCCTGCAAATAGCTCAGATAAGACTCCAGATCCCAAATTCACAAAAGACACAGGGCTTCCTTAACAGATAAGGTTCCGGACTCAAAAAAATGCACAAACAGTTGTAAAAAAGGACTACTTTCTGGCCAGAAGCTTGCTTTAAACATCAATCAAATGTCATGGCAATCCTAAAACCCCTCCCCTAAAAGCAAGGAGGGGGCTGAGGGTGTTTTAAGACTGAGACTTAGATTTGGATTGGGACAGGAACTGGGACTTGGGCTTTTGGGCTGAGCTCGCTCTCCTGGGGGAGTTTGCCTCTTGCACTCTCCCTGAGGGAGCTCCTCCATCCCGATCTGGAGCCTGGTACACCAGCCCAGTTCCCTGGAGCCCCAGCCCCAAGATGGGGATGAGGAGGCTAGACTCCCCCATCTCTTCAGGGAGGCTATTCCCCGAGGGGGGCTAGCATTTCTCTACTCATGGGTGCGGGGGAGCTAGTCCTATCTGGACTTCTCTTAACAAAGCCAGGTCCTGTTAGCTTCCATCAGAGTCTCTGGTCCCTTCTTGTCTGCTGCGTCTCTCGAACTCAGAACCTTACACACATCAGGTCTTGGGAGCCTAGACTATAATTGTAGGATTGTCCTGCAAATTAAGGTGACTTATTTCACAAAGATTCATTGACTACCCATTATATGCTGAGCAGTACGATGGATTCCAGTAATCCAAAATGAATAAGACAAACCAGATTTTTACCTTTTAAAGAAATTTATAATCAGTGAGAGAGAGACAGATAATAAGAAGAAAATGAGCACAAAAAATGTAATTAGTTGCTATCGAAACAGAATGCTAAGGTGGCGATTGATGGTAGGGAGGTTCCTCATTTAGATAAGGTTGACAGAGGTGATTTCTCTGGAAAGAAGAAGAACTTGGCTATGCTGGGGTGAGTGACAGGTGGCTGCAGAGGAGGAGATGGTCTACGAAGCAGGAATACGTGCCCAGGAGGTGGGAAAGACAGGGAGATATCAGTTATACACAAATGGTGAGTGTCTTGTCAACAGTGCAGAACTGTAGGAACATAGGGGATTCACATGAAGTCTCTTGATGTCATGTCTGTGAAATGACTTACGTCCTTTTCAGAAGTTCTCTCTCTATCCTTTACAAAATGTCCCCTTCCCCCTTTACCCCCGCTGACATTTTCTACTTAGGTAGGTGTGTGTATGTGCACATTAGGGTATTTCTAGATGTGGACACACTCTCCCATCTGTGTGGGACCATCATAGGCCAGGCACCATTGCTATTGTGAACATGACTTGCACGATTTGTCCCTCAAATGAAATTAAGTGCATTTCACAAATCAGTTCAGCTTCCAGTGCTATGCCAGGGTCCAAGCGATCTGGTTTGCTTCCGAGCTCTACTTTTCCCAAAGATTAAAAGGTTTGCAAAGTGTGACACCCACGTCTAAGGCTAATGGCAGGGTGGACCCTCTCCAAGAGAGCTGATAAACTTCTTAGACTGAGGGCAGACAATTAGGACGGATCAACTCCAGACGTGCAATTTGGAACTTGTATCCAAGAAACACTCACATTTTGGAATGTTCAGAAGTAAAACCCCAGGAAATGAAAGTCTGAGAGGAATCTCACTGCTGAATCAACTCCAATAAAATCAAATAGAAGCCAGCCATGTTCAGTTCTCTCCAAGGACCTGACTGGGCCACTCCAGTGTGTCACTTTTGGAAATAAAGAGAAGAATATCAGAAACACTGGTCTGAGAAAATTAAATGAAGGGTTCCTAACCTGGAAGAGCTGTAGGTTCTGTCAGTCCTCTCTGCACTGAGACAGGAAATCAGATCCTAGGGGTGGTGAGGTGGTATAAAATTGCACACAACTGTTTGATCACAGAAGGAACACAGGACCTTGTACCTTGTCCCTCTCTAACCTACCCTACATTGATAATGGGAATCCAGAGGAGAGGGCATGTGGCAGAGTGCGGGGACTCGAGAAGACAGCATCAAGATTAACACATGGGAGACCAGAGGGATGGCTCAGTGGGTTAGGGTGCTTGCTGCCAAATTCGAGTTCGTTCCCCAGGACCCACATGATGGAAGGAGGAACCAGCTCCCACACGTTTTCCACCACACATACACACAACAAATATAATTTAAAAACATTTGAAAAGATTAACATATGAAAGAAGCCAGTTGATAAGACAGACTGGAAACCCATCTCCACCTGGGCTACATGCAAGAAACAGATGTGGTGAGAACAGCCTACAGTGTCAGATAAATGCAGGCAGGTGCTAAGCAAATAAACTTCTCCTGGCCCAGTGATTTGGAGCAGGTGCCTTTCCCCTGTTTACTAGCCCAATTCTCCTTCTCAGAAGTGATTTCTCTTTCTTAAAATATTGTCTCTATTTCTATTAACTTACCAATGTGTCCCTGATACAATTCTTTGTCCAGAAATATGGAATATTCAGAAGATAACCTCCCAGGACTCAAATGCATGCCTTTAACAGGCAGGTTTGTATTTCTTTCATGATATGGCCAATGATAGTGGTTTCTGTTGGATTAATGATAAGCTCTTTATTGTCAGCGGGTGTTGGCTCTTAAACCTTGGGGAAGGCCTTGAGCCCTGGTGTGATGGTGAGGAGAACTACTTGCACAACTGGGAGGCCTCCCCATCTTTGTTTGACAGCCACAAATAACTCAATTAGAGTAAGTACCATCGTGAAGTATAAATTGGAGGGTTGGGTTAAATACGTCCATGAGAGTAATTTGCCATGTGTTCTTTCATGGGAAATTTGACTGAAGGAACCAAGGCTCTCATTTCCTATTAAGGTCACTGCTAACTGTGGCTTTTGAGAGAAGATTGGGGGACTGTGGGGTAGATGTGGAAGTCCTGCTTGGAGAGGTAGAAGTAGGTGCCAGTACTCCAAGGGGCCTGTACCCATTCCTCACATCAGGACCATTCCTTCCCAGTCCAAGCCTTGCTTTGTCTCAAGCACTGGATGTAATTCTAGTGTAAGTTGTTCTTGATTATGTACTGACTGTACCAACCACGTGATGAGGCGCTGTCACAGGGAAGAGTTCTTGAGGTGTAGACTATGAGATGCAGATGGGTTATTTAACAGTTTCTTGGATCCACAACTGCGGAAAGGCAGGGGCAGGAGTATGTAGAGCTAAGACAGATAGCCTAAACTGACCCCATAGAACACCTTGCAGTTCAAAGGACCCCCACAAATGTCTTGAATTGAACTCAGGTGGCTATGCCTGCATCAGCCACTGTTGGGAGGTCACTGTGGCATGAGGAATATCCTTCGGTGAGAAGGCTTTGCAGCTGCACAGTCCCCAAATGGCCGAGCTATGGCTCCCTGCCAGGGCATCCCCGCAGTAGGAGGCGCGAGTCCTTCCTGGAAGGTGGCTGGTGAACAGCAGAGCCTGCTTTCAGTCACTGAAGAGAACAGTATGCGCCATCTTCTCTCCCTTCCTGGGGATATGTTCTGGGGGATTTGAGTGGAGCTAAGGCTCATTGTAGTCTTTAGAATATAGAATATAGAAAAAAGAGGTATATTTTCTCTTCTGCTGCACTCCCCATGCTGCCACAGAGTGTTTTCCTCACGTCCACCAATTCTCCAACTTCAGCCTGGTGTCTTACAATTCTGCTACAGGCTCAAATAGCACAGTCCTAAAGACTGTCCTCCTCATTTCAATTGCCACTTTAGGGTCCCAGGTTACTCATGCTTCTCTCCGACTCGGTTATAAAGTGAGTTTGAGGCAGAATAAAAAGACATAGAGAACTGTAAATATATCTAAACATGACTTTCTAAAGAAGCTTGCATCCATTTCTTTGATGTGTACTGTAATTTCCCTAAGTATGTCTGTCTGTCTGTGTCTCTTAATGCATATGTCCTCTTCCTTAGTTTAATAAAATCACTAGCTTTGCTTCACTCTGGCTCATCCTGAAATTCATCAGTAGCATAGTCAACGATCTGACTTTATCTACCAGAGGCCACCAGCTGACAGGTTTCCATGACATCCTTCTTATGTTCAATAATGTGCTGGGAGGGGCTGGAGAGATCACTCAGCAGTTAAGAGTACATGCTGCTTTTGCAGAGGACCTGGGTTCAGTTCCCAGCACCCATGCAGTAGCATGTAACTGCCTATAACCCTAGATCCAGGGGATCTGATGGCCTCTTTTAGCTTCCTCAGGCATCAGGGAAGTACACGGTACACTTACATACATGCAGGCAAAACACACACATAAAATGAAAATAAAACAACAACCACAAAAACAATATGCTCAGATAGTTCACAGAATCGAGAAAATAGTTTAGTTACTATTGCTAATTTATTACAAAGAATATTTTAAAGACCAAAGGAATAGCCAGATGGAGAAATATATAGGAACTTCTGCCTCTGTGGGACTGAAGTCCAGCACCCTCCCCGCATGTGGATGTGTCCTTACTCACCACCCTGGATGTACTTGAACATTTTCCTTTTGGTTTATTATTGTGGTTTCATTGATCAAGTGTGATCCACTGAATCATCAGTGATTATGTCACCCTTCAACCCCTGTCTTCTCAGAGGAGAAGGAATAAGGCTAGAATTTCTAACTCAATAGTCCTGTAGTTGACTTCTCTGGCAACTAAGCTCATCTACTCAGAGGCTCTGAAGAGCCCTAGCCTTCAGTTGCCTCATTAGCATACAAAGGCATATCACCAGAGATTCCAAGGATTTCAGAAGCTATGTGCCAGGAGATAAGAAATGGGTCAGAGCTCAAAATATATTCCTTAATATATCAAAGAATCGCATAGCCCTTCAGGCATGGTGGCCAATGAGACATGTCTGTTATCCTGACCTACAGCGGGATCAAAGAGATCCAGGCTGCAGAGGAGATTCCATTCTGCCAATGATCTCTTCAAGCCTAGGGGCTCCCATACTATTCCTGTGATGTCTGAGAAAGTGGGAGTCACTCAGCTGTCTCCCTGTCGGGCTGGAGTGTGGAACTTATTTTGAGGATGAGTGTGGCTTAGAAACACCATGTTGTCATTTCGTCTCTAGGTGTATCCGCTGCGGCAGAACTTCTCTGCGAGGCACTGAATTGTGTCCTCCTGTCTTATTATTTCTTCTACCACTGTGATGAAATAAATACCAAAAGAAACTTGGGGAGGAGCGGGTTTCTTACAGCTTCCGATACAGTCCTTCATCAAGGGCGACCAGGGCAGGAGCTCAGGCAGGAATCTGGATGCAGAAACTGAAGCACAGACCACAAAGAAACACTGCTTACTGCCTTGCTCCCTTGGCTTGTCTTCAGTCTACTTTCTTTAAAATACTTTAAAAAATGATTTATTATTTTTATTTTATGTGTATGACTGTTTTATCTACTTATATGTAAGGGCGTCTGTGCATGTAATGTCCATGGAGGCCTGAAGAGGGAAACAAATTCCCTGAAACTGGAATTACTTGTTAGCTGTCAGGTGGGAGCTGGGAACCAAACCTGGATCCTCTGGAAAAGCAGACAGTGCTCTTGGCTGCTGAGCCATCTCTCCAGCCACTCAGCCTACTTTCTTATACAATCCAGAATCACCTGTCCAGGGAGGGTGCCACTGACAGTGGGCTGGGCCTTCCTATTGTCAAAAATGCATTGAAAATGTGGCCACGGGTTAATTTGACTGTGGTCATACCTCAGCTGAGGTTCCGTCTTCCCAGGTGTGTCAAGCTGACAACGGAAGCTGCCCAGCACACTCTCATATCCATTCGCAGCAACTGTCGTGCTTCCACTGTCATGGGATGCATTTGAGGAGAGGACCACTAGGAAGATAATTAAGATTATACGAGCACACAGGCATGGTGCTCTGATCCAGTAGGACTTACACCTTTTTATGAAAAAGAAGAGATACTGGAGAGTTCTCCTTTCCACGTCAGTGTGGAGGAAAAACACATGTGAACACATGGTAAGAAAATGGCCCATCTGTGACCCTAAGCAAGAACCCTGCCCAGAAACCCACTCTGCTGGGTGCCTTGACCTTAGATCTGCAGAATATTGAATTCTTACCCTGTCCTTCCGTCCAGATGAAATGCTACAATTTGGTTGTAAAAGTAAGGATGATGGCAACTAAGAAGTCTAGAATAAGCATTTACAGTGACAAAGATTTCATAGCTGTAACATGCAAAGAACTCTTAGAATTAATATCAGATAGCTAATCAGATCAATAGGCAAAGGATATAAGCAACCATCAGCTCACAGAAGAATGAATTCAAATGAACATTAAGCACATGAAGAAATTCTCAAACCTATTGGAATCTGGGAAAGTTCTAGATAAAGTAGTAGCCTTGAATTATCATTTATACTCAATAGTCTGGCAAGCACAAAAGCCAGTGATGTCTACTGCTAGAGCGGATGAAGGGTAGGAGGACTTGTACATCTTGCTGGAATACAGATGTAAACTAAGCTGCTTCTGTATTTCTGCAAAACAACGTGGCAGTAGCTGGTATAATCTGAAGACACATCTCTCCTTCTACTCGGCAGTCCCACTTCTGGGAATTCATCGCACAGAAGTCAAAGCTCTAGAAAATAAGTGTATATATGCAAAGTTGAGAAAGCCTATCAGTAGCTATAGCTGAATAAATTACATTATGCATGTACTAATAGTATTATGCAGATATTAAAAAGCAAATTCATTCTAAACTTGTTAATTGAGAGAAACTTAAAGTAGGAAATGAGCAAAGTGGGGAGAAATATATAAAATGATCCTTTGTGTAAATGACAAATTCTCCCATATAAATATAGGTGTGAGGGCAAAAGGTCTAGAGTAAATCTGTAACAAAAGAATGCTCACCTAACACACACACACTCACACATACAGTGTCGATGGCAACATGACTAAATATTGTGGTGGTACGCAAAAACATATGAAACATGATCAAATTGTTACTTCAGGGTTGAGACATTTCAGGTAATTTCTTTCTTTTTATGCAGGTTAAGCATCCCTCATCAAAAAAAATGGAAACCCATGTGCTATAAGATCTAAACATGTTTGAGTACTGACATGACGCTCTGTGTCATGCTCAGACAATGCATGACTTTCTGAGTAGGGATGCTCCATAGATAAAGTCCTTGGAAACATTTCAAATTCCAAAATTTCAATTTGCCTGAAATCTGAAGCACTTTTTTGGTTAAGGTATATTGAACTTGTACTTCTATATAGAGTTTGAAAGAGTAATGAACTATTATTTTATTGTAATAATAAGTACTTAAAAATATGGCACTACCCTCTTCCTCCAGTCCAGGACAATGAAGTTCCCTACATATGTCAAATAAGTACCTTTGCTGAGTCCCTCCAGTAGAAGAGGGATGAAGATATCTTAGATGTGCCTTTGTGCACGTGTGCACGCATGTGTGTATGTGCATGTGTGTGTGTCAGAGATTGAATGTGAGGTCTTGCACATGCCAGACAAATGTTCTACTGCTGTTTGATACTCTCACTGATTTTTATTTTGAGACAGTCTTGTTTTGTAGCACAGTGTGCTAGCCTCAAATTTGTCATCCTCCTGCTTCAGCCTCATGAGTAGTCAGGATTACAGGCATGCTTTCACAAGCCCAGCCCATGTGTGTTCAGTGTTTTAATTTAATGTATATGAGTGTTTTCCCTGCATGTATGTAGGTACACTCATGTCATGCAATGCCCACAGAGGCCAGAAGAAGGCGTCAGATACCCTGTAACTGGAGTTATGGACAGTTGTTAGCTGTCATGTGGATGCTGGGAACCAAACCCAGGTCCTCTGTAAGAGCAGCTCAGTTAACCAGTGAGTCCTTTCTCCAGGCCCTAGATGTGGGTTCTTAAGACAGAACAGAAATACAGTGAAAGGTAAGGCGACATGGGAAGGAAAGAAACAAAAACTCCTGAAATTTAGTTTGTGTTTTTTGCTGGCTGAGAATCAGAAACGTTAGCCCAACTGATAAAGTCAAAATTGTCTATGCAGATAATGTTAGTTTTCCTAAAGACATCTCAAGGATGGTAAAACAACAAATAAATTGTGTTTACTTAGAGTTGGAATGTTTGCAACCTTGAGTTTAACCTTAGTACTCTTCCTTCATCCTTAAACTGAAACAATGTACCTCATAAAAACACTTTATAATTTTGTTTATAAAAATAAAATTCTTTAAGAGATTAAGTAAACCAACTCACATAGTTTTACCTAATTTTACTTAACTTTTAAACTTCGGTTAATTTCTAACCCTTGTTGTAACTTGTATCCTTACAGCAATGTAATTTAGAAAGTCACAGACTCATATTTATAGCCATTGTGAGGACAGCCCAGAGCATCTCTCTGAGGAAGCCACACTCATACCTGGCTGTTGAGGGTCTTTTTCTCAGGACCTCTCTTTCTAACTATTGGGACTACGTCTTTGTCTTTTCTGTATACAATAAACTCACTAATTTTCCTTCACTCTAACTAGTCTTGGAATTCTTTTCTGTGGCATAGTCAAGGACCAGGTTGTGCTTGAATGGAGGTCCCTAAGGGCGGGGTGGGCTGGGGTGGGGATTGGGGTGGAGATAGGGAACGCGCCTCCTCCAGCTGCTGGCAACAGTGCTGAGCTGTGTCCACTGTGATATGCATAGGAAACTGTGACTTGAAATGTTAAATCCCTCTCAGGCACCCCAAAGTTACCTTGTCCTTTCAGCCCCATCTTCTTCCTTGGGATGCTGAGCCTTGATCCTTAGGCATCCATTGTGACTCATTTGTGTTCTGTCTGGCTGAGGGCTGGGTCTTAAGGGGTCCGGGTTCATTTTACTTGGACTCTAAACTCAATCCTTTTTCTTCTGACTCCATCTCAACTCTCTCCCTGTGGCCTTCCTTGTGTAACACTCAGAATCTGCCATTTTTCTTACCCCAAATACCTTTTCAGGTCCTCGTTATTTCCACTGTGACTTTCCTGAACTACTTCATTGGCGTATTATTCCTCATCTTTGTATCTTGGCCCTTTCTGATATATCTTCTGTCCTGAGATGTGCTGGTGTTTCAGGGACAGGACCAGGAGCTAGCTTCCTACAGGACTCCTGAGATACCTACCAGCAGGGGAAGAAGAGGAAATCACATTCCAAAGACGCAGAGGAGGAGTTAATGGCAGGAGCCTGAGAAAGTAGGCACACAGTGTGAGAGGCAAGAGTCCTGAAAGGGCAGAAGGCCAGAATGAGCAAACCACAGGGCAGGCTAGGAGCTGAGGTGTGTAGACCCAGCCCTGTGGAAAGCACAGGGTCTGTGCATCCTCAGAGTGCTGCATGTCCCGAATGCCAGGAGCTGAAGTTGGGATATGTGGTGGTTTGATTGAGAGTGTCCAAGTATTTGAACACTTGGTCAGTTGGTGGCACTTTTTGGGGAGGGCCATGGAACCTTCAGGAGGTGTGGCCTAGCTGGAGGAAGCACATCACAGGAGGTATGCTTTGAGAGTTTATAGCCTTGCCCCTCTCTGCTCCTGTGCATGCTTGAAGATGTGAGCACTCAGCTTTCTGCTCTGGCAGCCTCTGCTTCCATGCTTTCCTGCAGTGCTTCTCCTCCATCATGGACTCATTCTTCCAGAGCCGTAAGCCCAGATAAACTTCTTTCCATACATTGCCGTGGTTATAGTGTTTTATTACAGCAGCAGAAAAGTAACTAATACAGTGTGAAAGAGAAGAATCAGGAAAGAGTTTACACAACGAGAATTCCAACTCTGTGTGTGTGTGTGTGTGTGTGTGTGTGTGTGTGTGTGTGCATGTGTGTATGTGACTTTGCCCTGTCTACAATAGTAGCTGTTACCCACACACAGCTACTAAGCCCAAAGCTGTTGATAACTCAATGGAGATATGCCATAATTGCTAAATACACATCTGATTTGCACGACTTCATCTGGAGAACAATAGTGCAAAGAATCTCCTAAAGAATTACTTAGATTGATCACACTTTGGTCGTATATTAGGTTAAACTCAATAACATCCTTGATATTTTTTGATACCTTTTTTTAAAGAAAAAATTTTAAGGTAGGGTTGGAGAGATGGCTCAGTGCTCAGGTTAAGAACACTGGCTCTTGTACAGGATCCAGGTTTTGTTCCCAGCACCCACATGGCAGCTGACAAGTGTTTGTAACTCCAGTTCCAGGGATCCAACAACCTTTTCTGGCCTCCTTGGGTTTTACATGATGCAGGTGTACTTACATACATGCAGATGATACACTTACACACATAAAATAAAATAAAAATAATAAAAAATATATAGAAAGAAATATCTTTAAGGTACCTGCCAGAAACTTAAATATTTCATATGTATCCTACCTTGCATTTCTCATGGACATTACTACTCTAGACTTGGGGCTGACAAGAGTTTTCTTTGAAGAAGCACATAGTAAATATTTTATGCTCTGCAGGTCGTGTGATCTATCCACACTTCCCCATTCTCTCATTGTGGTACTTCTGGTCTGAGCCCTTATAGACAACAGGTCAAATATAGTAGTTGACTATACCCCAGGCTAGACAAATTCCTAATTATAGAGCTGGAGTTATTAGTGTTTGGGGAGAAAGTGAGCTTCCTCCTCCCCCTGGGCCATACTAAAGTAATACCAGAGTGACCTTCTTTCCTGCCTTGTCTATTTACTTTTTCAATAAATAAGCAAGATATTAGTGCCACTCTCTGAGCAAAACACTGTCCTATGAACGTTTGACATCTGGTAAATGAGTTTATCATGGTAGTCCTTTACAAAAGCAGGCATTCATGTACGTGATTCCTCAGAGAGGAATTCCAGGGCAAATCACCTTAAACAGGTTTACATACTCCTGTGGCTGCTTTTGCTTTCTGCTGCTGCTCCTTCTGCCTAGGACATGAATCTCCTTTGCCATTGCTGACCAGGTAGTCTCAGGGTCTGACAAGAGAATGAGACTTCTGTAGGTCCTCATTTCTTGTGACTTTGGGGTTACATGTCTAATACTACCTATAATGCAGCAGAGAGAAGGGTTTCAATTTAACCTCTGTTCTTTTGGTGAGATACTTTCTTCTTCCTCATGGGGTCTACCTCCTAGCCTCAAGTCCTTTGGCTCATCAGGATTAATGAGAGGGTTACCGTGTTACTCATCTGGTCTGGTTTTGGTGATTGGGTGTGGATTAGTGCTAGGGCACCAGCACACCCAAGGTTCAGGTGCACCTGGTAGGAATTCCAGTATAAAAACACCTCACGGTCCATAAGATCCCTCTTTTTTGCCATGGCCCCAATCATGCCTGGCCTTTCTTCCAATCTTCCGTGATTGCACATGTTCCTGTGCAACTTGAAACCAGAGGCTGCAGATATAGACCGCAGTCAGGCTAAGGTGAAGACTCACAAAAACCTCTAAAGAAACCCACTGAAAGGGAGACCCAGGATGCTACTATGCCCAAGACAGTGGAAAAGAAGACTAAGAAGCAAGTGATTTGGTTTGTGCAGCATCTTCATTTGAAGAGTGTTCTTGCCAGCCTTGTGCTCATCTTTGTTGCTAGTCCTTTCGGGAAGGTTCAGAGCTTTCCCCCAACTCCTCCCTTTACCCACTGCCTCAGTCCTCTGGAGCTTGTGGAGATTTGGCTGAAGCCCTTTTCAAATATATATCATTAATTCCACTGCTGAGACCCTGTGGGGCCAGGCATTTGCAAGAGGAGAGAATTACAGGAATTCAGGATGTTTACAATCTTAACAAAATGTATTTATGTCTATTTAACAATGTGATGGTTCTTAACTGTTAAATATCTTTATGAAACATTTAAAAGATGGGAAAAATGTGTATAGATGAATGTGATAGATGCCCATTTATAGCCCTGCATGCTATCCTCAGTGTCTACTTCAGCCTCGGTCTTAGGTAGCCTCTGCCTTGCATGGGGTACTATTAACATGCATTTCATTTTTAATACGTATGTATGTGTTTTTAAGTATTCTGTGCAGTGGGCCAATGGACAGTTGATAGTACATTCTGACTACTGACCAGAAGAGTCTAAATATTATGTGAAGAACACAAAAATCTAGAATTTTTGTGGCACAAATTGCATCGTAGTGCCTGCATCCTCCTGTTGCTCCTTTTGTTATGTTTGTTTTGAATTTTTGTTAAAATCATGCTTGAAGAGATTTAGCATCATGGGTATATTTTTTGTTTGTTTCTTAATTATATATATATATATATGTATATATGTGTGTGTGTATGAATGTATGTATATGTATATATGTGCTCCAATGGATAGGTCCATTGACTTGCTGATGAATATTAGCTTTTTTCCAAATTCTGCTACACAAAAATGTTGGCCTTACATATATATGTGTCACATTAAAAAAATCTAGAACATACAGTCTTTAGGGAGTTTCCTGGATCCTACACTATGTACATGGTTGGAGATTTTTTTAGGCTGCTGCATTGGTCTTTGATGTTAAGGCATCTGGTTATATTAAGGACATATTCCTACTCACTTGTACATTCATCATTACAAATGTCATCAGACATTGATATCTTGTTGTTCATCTGGTGATATGAAATGATAACAGTATAGTTAGCCTGTCTGAAAGGAATGAGAACATTCGAAAAAGATGTCTTTTTGGTTAGTGGATTATGAAACAAGACACCCTAAGAACAGGAATTTGCTCAGGTATAACATGCTGGGAGAAGGAAAAGGCTTCAGCCTAGTGCCTGCCAGAAAAGGAACATGATCCAGAAAAAGACTTCCTAGTGCTGACAACTTGTCAGACCACCTTGCAGGAGAAGACTGATGCCCAGACAATGATGGATCAAAGACAGGCAGCCCACACTTTGACCAGGATTCCTGGGATATGCATGTTTCTACTTAAACTTTAACTTAGGTTCTGACCCAAGGCTCCCTTTCAAGGGGGTCACTAGATCTCTCTGCCCCTTTCCCAGAGTGGTCACATCGAGTACATTTCCTTTTTCTGCTTTTCCCTCTTCATCTGACTCTTTTGACTGGCTTTTCAAGGATAGGTGCCTGAACCTGGCTTGCTCAGACTGCCTAAAGGCAGCAAGCATAACATTTCAGATGGTATATTTTTCTGACTTCTTGTGATTTCCTTCTTGTTTTTCCATATTCTCACTGGAACACTTTTTTGTTCTGTAAATTGCTTGTTCAGACCCTTTTCCCATTTTCCTATTGAGTTCACTTGTCTCTTTCCGTAAGAAGTCTTTTCTATATCCTCTAAAGTTATCCCCAGCTGATTTAAGGGTTTAGAAACATCTGATCTACATTTGTACAAGCTGTCAACTGTGGTCATGCCATTTTGTAAAGCAACTCCATTTTAGTTAAAAAGTAACAGTTCCTGAAACTGTTTCTAGATGCTTGCCCTTCTGTTTTATCTACACCCAGTAACAAGTGGCCGCAAAAGACATTTCTCAGTTGCCTGACAGTCTTTAACTTACCACAAATCCTCTTTCCCTAGCTACCCTTAACAATCGCTGACCCAGTGTGAAATAGGAAACTTTTCAGTCTGCTTCCCCCTTCCTCTTTTCTGACCTATACCTACCTGGGCCTGTAAGCAGAGGGCAGGCTCCAGTTTTTGCACTAGAGACTTCCCATCTGTCTTCTGTAGGTCTTTTTCAGCATAGTCTATGCTATCTGTTGGGCTACTTGAACCTTTGCTTGTCTGTCCTCCTTGCCCACCTTACATAAGAGTCTGATATAGAATATGTAGAATAGAAATTCTCAACCGTACCCTGTCCCATGCAGGGTAATGAGGAAGCTGTGCAGAGGAGGCAGAAGCAGTGGGCTGAGGGTCTCATGTTTCTGTGACTTCTTTATTCTTCAACTTAGGGAACCCAGATCCAGATGAAACAGCTGCCTAGACCAGAGGGAGGTAGGCAGCCTATATGCTCTGCTTTGTGATTTTTCTGGGCACTTAATGTACTACTTTGAATCCCATGGTAATATTTGCAAAAAGCCTCAGTCGTAGGATAACTTAATTAAACATTACTTACAAGAGTTTAATATTCATTATTTGGCTTCAGTTACTGTCTTTGTCCCCTCCTTTCCCTCTCCCCCACTGGAGAGCTCTCTCCTCTCTCTTATTCCGAGGGTCTAATTAGCCTAATGACTGCTGCTTGCCGTGACCTTATGTCTGTTGAAAAACAAAAACATAAAGGCTGTCTTTGGTTTGCCTTCCCTGATGGTCTGTGCATGTGGCAGCCCAGCTCCTGAATTCTGTATTGCTCTCCTTTTGCAAATGCCTGGCCCCACATGTGCTGCATAGTGGAATTAATGATGTGTATTTGAAAAGGGCTTGGCAGCCAAATCTCCATGAACACCAGAGGGCTGGGGTAATGGAGAAAAGGAGGAGCTGGAGAGAAACTCTGAACCTTCCTGCAAGGTTTTTCCTGGCAGCAAAGACAGTCCAAGGCTGGCAGGAAAAACCTTCAAAGGAGGCTGAACAAAACAAATCACGTGCTCCAGTGCTCTGTTATTCTTTCTCCTCCTAACTTGGGGCATAATAGCATCCTGAGCTTCCTTCTCAGTGGGTTTCTTTGGAGGCTTTTGTGAGTCTTCCTCTTCTCCTGCCTACAGTCTCTATCTGCAGACTCTGATTTCTACCCTTTACAGGACCATGTGCACAGCAGGACCCATCCACAGGAAGGAAAGGAAGATGGGAAAGGAGTTTGTAGTTAGCTCAAAGGCCAGTCTATCTACACCTCCGGAGTTCCTTTTTGGTGTTGTCTGTATAGGTGGGCATCGTGGGGATGCAAAGACGAGGAAGTCAGTCTTCAAGGAGCCAGAGAAGCACAGTGGGGATTCTGCCATCAGGCAGCTGAGACAGCAGGTAGAGAAGCTTTGTTAAGGCACCCTAGGACCCTTGAGGAGCCATCTATCCAGCTCCAGAACCTGGTCTTTATACTGGGGTTGCTTTTTACCACAGTATACTGAAGGTTGACACATTGGGTGTGATGTGGACCAGTGCATGCTCTGGCATCATAGCTCTCACATAATGGTGAGGTGGGTGAATCCATGAAGAAAAGTAGAGACAAAGCTTAGGAGAGAGTGGAACCAGAGAGTAGTTGTGGAGGGCTTAGGAGAGAGTGGAACCAGAGAGTAGTTGTGGAGGACTGGGTCGTGAACATGGAGATGGGGAGCCTGGACTCACAGCTGCTTGAGAGAGGTTCTGTAGAATGTGGGATGAAGAGTGTGGAACCAGTATCTAAACTAATTATGACCCAGGAAGCAAATCCCAGGGAGAGGAGGGAGTGATTGAGATCAGTTGCAGACATAGGCCAGGCAGAACCAGTCTAGAAGGGCTGGCCACCGTGGTCTCAGTCATCCTAAGAGGACAGAACAAACTGAAGTCTCATTCAGGCCTCATATCCAACCTGCAGGCCAATACAAGACATAAGAAATGAGGATATTAGGACTTCAGCATAATTCAGGGTTCAAGGCACGATGTAGGAACTAGTGAGGAGCCCAGCATGATGGTTCCTACTATCTCCAGTCTCTTTTTTTCAGGAAGAGAAATTGTCCCATTTATTGTTTCTCCATGGACCTGCAGGTCAAGTACACTGTGGCTGTGCCCAGCCTCCTAGATTAGGAGCCACAGAAGATTCCTGGAGACTATCCATAGGCAGAAGAAGATCCCTTGCCTATGTTTCTTTGCAACTGCTACCCATGGTTGGGGATCCTGAACTAGTCATATCCTTGGGGTCACTGATTAATTTGGGAGTCACTGATTAATTTTGGAGTCACCTGGGCAGAACTGAATTTAGAAGGAGCCAAAGCAGACTGGAAGGGAACATGGGTGAAGAGAGGGGAATGACTGCCTCCGGATATGGCTACTGGATGGCAGAATTGCAACCACAGTCCAGATTTCTGAACTTCTACTCTAAGGACTCTGAATGACAGAATCAGAAAGAGTTTTCTTGGTGCCTCTTAGGTCATTTGCTGTGTTAATGAAGACTGTGGCTGAGGCCTATATGCAGGTGGTACTTTGTTCTTTTGTCCCAGGGTCTGGGCAGATTCAATATGGTGTAGTCTACTACTCCATAGGCAAGTGCCCTGGAGCCAGACTACCTAGGTGCAGACCCCATGTCTGTTACCTACAAGCCAGGTACTGTTGGGCAAGGTACGTAACTTTTCTGCATTTCAGTCTCCTTGTCTGTAATATAAGGAAGGTGACCATACATTCTTGATAGTGTTAGAAGCCAATTAACCTGGTATGATTATTCATGGTAAGGAATAATTTCCTTTTCTTCTCAAATGTGTTTTGATTTGGATGATAAATCCTGAGGTTACTCTACCTGTGAGGTGTTAAATAGTACCCACCTTATAAAATTGTAAACATTAAGTATGTGGATGCTTTTAGATTAGAGAACTGATAATATATAGACATCTGTTACTAATTATGTCTTGGGTATCATAGCAATTTTTGTAGGGCTGCCACTGTGAATTATGGAAAATCAGAGTCTCAAAGATGGGAACTTATTTACTCACTCTTTTAGGTACTGCAAGATTGGATTCAAGGTGCCAGCTGACTTACATTCATTCTAAAAACTTTATAGAAGAACCCACTTACTGTCCCAGCTAGTAGTGATACCTGGTGACCATGAGCATTGTTTGGCTTAGGGCACTGTCCTTCCGGTCTGCATCTGTCTTCACTTGGCTCCTTTTTCCTTTGTGTGTCTCTGTCCACATTTTCCTCTTCTCACAAAAATACCAGTCACTGGGTTAGGGATGAAACATGACCTCATTTTAACTCCACAACCTCTTCAAAGACCCTATCTTCAAATACAGCACATCCACATGCTTCAAGTCGATGCTAATTTGGGGATGCATTATCCTGTCTTGTAAAGATACAGCCCTCAGCTCTCAGCTACATGTTAATCTATTTGACTTTTATACCTAGTACCAGACTTCGTTTAGCACAGTAGGTAGTTGATTGTCCATTGAGAGATACAATGCTGCTGAAAGATGGTCTATGTTGGTTCACTGTGGAGCTACTGCTGGGACAATGGAATTAGGGAAAACGGGGAAGGGAAGAAACAAATTTCTTCCTATGATCTCTCCCTCAGCGGAGAATTCTAACTTCTAGGAGCTGCCAATCTCGGGGCTTGCTCACCTTCTGGCTAGTGGTTAAAAAAAAGTAAAAAAGACCTAAACCTTCAAATCATTCTTTAAAAAATTCTACCACGCAAATCAACAACCACACACACAAAACCCAACAGAAAGCCCCCTTGGCACATCAAGGAGATGCTGGTACTGAAGCTGAAATAGCTTTTCCATAATGTAGCGAAATATATTAAATTCAATAGACATCAAAGGAACTTCGGGAGCAATTGCTGAATTTCCGAAGTAAACAGGGCTTTCAAAAGGAACAAAAGGAGCAATGGGATCGTGGGGGCGGGAGCACATTTTGAGGGGGCAAAACATGGAATCCCCCCGGCTCTCGATCAAAGAGTGAATTCTTTAAAGAGCAGTAATATATGAAGCCTTGAAAACAGTTTTTGATCCAAACTGCCCCAGGTGTGAATAGAGACAGCAAATGACAGGTCCATCTCCACATAACGGAGCTGGATGATTCTGTCCCCAGCCTTATTTTGCAGGTTATTCAGAATGAGGAAATCATTCCAGACAAAAGGGATCCTGATAAGTGAAAGGCAGCCTCGTGTGGGCTACAAAGCTGCAGAGGGCTTTTGTGCTTAGAGTAGCTGAACGGTAATTCTGGCCCCTCAATCTTGGAAAGACTAACATTTCAAAATTTCAAGGAGTGTGTGTGTATACCTACTTGTGTGCTTAGACGTCTGTCAGAAAGGAGGGAATGGCACACCATAGGTAAGAAAGCTATAGCTCCATGCTGTCCTACAGGCTACATTCCCTCCTTCAAGGAAGGGTGGGTTAGGGTTTTGGTGGAGTTCTTTCAGATCAACAAAGTCCAGAATCCTGGAAGCTGTGAGTCATGGCTCAAACTCAAAGAGAGATCTAAAAAGGTTGAATGAGTTGTCCAACATCACACAGATTCATTAGGTTGGGTTCCTTTACCAACTGGTTAAACTTTTACTAATACAGTCATTCCAGTTCCCAGGACTCTCTCAGACCCCAAAGTCCAGGACACTCACAAAACACAATAGTATTTTGTATACAACCTATCACACTCCTCCATCATCTCTAGATGGTTTGTAGTACCCAACACTAGGTAGGTGCTGGGTAAATAGTTATTATATTGTTTAGGACACAACAAAGAAAAGACCTGCAAAATTTAGTATAGATATATTATTTTGACTATTTTCTATCTGTATTTTGTTAAATCTAATGTGGAATTATGAGTACAGAGAGTTGACTGTACAGGTGAGTAGCGAGAGAATATTCTTCAGCCATCCAAACCAGCACAATGGTTTCCAAACATGAGTCACTATCTGAATCAGCCAAGATCCCTTACAAAAATTCTCATTATAAGGGAAGATGCTATGAACACTGACGAGAAGGTTCCTGTGTGAGCATGTCTTCCATTTCTCCCAGGTAACTACCTAAGAATATGCTAAGTCTTAGGCCAAACATATTTGTGAAAACCTGACCAGCTGTGTCCTAAAGTGGCTGTATCCTTTCATATTCCCACCCGTAAAGCAGAAACAGCCACTTGTCCCACACCCTCACCACCAACACTTGGAATAGTTATTCTTTTCTAATTTAATCATTCTAACCCCTCTGAAGTGGTATCTCCTTGAATGTCCTTAATGACCTTTTCATATTGGTTATTTGCTATCTGGATAATTTTCTGGTTAATTGCTCTAATTGTTCTCCAGTTTTTATATTGGCTTGGACGTGCTGGCCAGATAGCTCAGTGGGTAAAAGTTTGCCCAGTGTTTGCTGCATAAGCCTTGCATTCTGAGGTTTTTCCTTGGAATTCATGTAAAGGTGAAGGGAGAGAACTAACTCCACAAAATTGTCCTCTGACCTTCACATGTGTGCCATGGCACACATGCCCCCCCATGCCTCATGGGAGCACATAATAATAATGACAAAATAGACTAGAGGGATTGAATATGAACATTCCTAGAAATGCACGCATGCGTGTGTGTGTAATAGCGTCAAACCAGTAACCCAAAAATTCACTAAGACGAGACAAGGATACATGCTGTAACATGGACTAATTTTAACATACATGCTGAATATCAGGAGCCTGACAAGAAAGTATATATGCTGTGAGTCCATATATGCAGAAAGTTCCAGAAAATACCAAGTGCTCTTGGGTCCTAGAAACTAGGCCAGGTGCACACACAGCTGGGGAGGGTTGGGATGGGAAGGGGAGAGGAGGAAGATTACAAAGGCTCATGAGGACACTTTTGGGGCACTGGAGATGTTTATTATCTTGATTTTGGTGAGTGTTTTATGAGTGTATACATTTGTCAAAATTTGCCAGATTTTTCATGTTAAGCATTTTAGCTTGGGCATTAAAAAAAGAGAGACAGAAAAATCCAGGCTTGAGTGCTTTAGTCACTGTTGACCAGCTGTGCATGTCTGAAAATAAAAACAAAACCTAAATAACTTATCTGCATTTTAGTTTCCTTTATTTGCACAAATGGGCTAAGAACCAGAAAAAATATCTTCCCAGTAGTCCTATGAAGCTTAAGTTAAGGAAGTAGAAATGCTTGGCACGAAATAGGTCTCCATAAATGTGTACTTATTTATTTCCGCTGTCCCAAGAACCCTCCAAAGAGAAGAGGTTGGCTCTGGGAGGGAGAGGAAGAGAGAGAGAGGGAGAGAGAGAGAAAGATGAGAGAGAGAGAGAGAGAAAGAGAGAGAGAGAGAGAGAGAGAGAGAGAGAGAGAGAGAGAGAGAGAGAGAGAAAGTTTCTGTAAACATTGAGGTCAGGGTGAGGCTTTCTGGAAAGCCAAGGGTTAACATGAAGGTCCCAGAGGATGCTGGGAGGGAGAGTTAGTTTTTACCTACTATATAAATCCCCCACCAAAAAGCGTTAAGGAACAGCCCCAGCTCCTTAAGGAACTGCGGTGATTAATGTTTATCTTCCACATCGGCTGCAGGCTGGCAGCTCCCTCCTTTCCTGCCGTCCTTTCTCATACTGTTAACTGGTTAGCTGGCTCAGATCTTGCAGCCGCAGCTGAAGTGAGGCGGCCAAACAGCTTCCTTTCTTCGCTTCCCTGCCTCTTCCTCTTCTTTTGTAAGCTCTGGGCCTTCTGCTCCATTGTCCCAGGAGCTCCAAGGGCTTTCCAGGTGTAGGTGTGTGCGGGGAGTGTGTCACACAAGCACACAGACACACACTTGCACATAGGCGCTTCTTGCAGCCGGGGCCAGGGTGATGAATTGCGGCCTTTGAAAGTCTCTTATCGCGGTGGTACACATGTGCTTGGATGTGGGTCCATTTGCGAGGGTAGGCAGGAGGCAGTTAAGCCCAGAGGAGAAAACAGAGCTCCCAGCTCCCCTGGTCCCTGCCCTCTTTGTCTAGATGAAATTTCAGATGCTGCTGGGTGTCTTGTCAGCAAGTCTTTTGCAAAATAAATGGAAGTAATATTATAAAAAAGCTGATTTGTTCAGTATTTAGCCCACGGAGAAGATGTATACAAATATATGTAATACTTGCTTTTTCCTGGGCTTGTGACTTTCCCAGTTTGACAGACATGGAACCACAGCCAAGAAGAAAATCACGTATTGTATGCCTACTGGGTGCTGAAATAAATTCTTTCACATACATGGGCTTATGTGACTTGGCATCTTTTACATGTGGTTGGTACTCAGTCAACAATGACTGGCATGAATTAAGAGTCCGGGCGTTTCCTGGTGCTTCCTTTAAATTTCAAAAGCTTGGTGCAGAGAATCGACCTCTTCCTAGTGAGCATGGGGAACAGAGAGCTGCAAGCAACACAGATTTAGAGAGCTTTGAACTTCCCCAGTAGATCACAGAGCTTCTTTTCTGTTCCTCCCCCGTCTTTTAAACTTATTTACTGGCTTCATTAAGGACACACTCTGCTTACTATGAGGCTGCAGGCTAACAGAATTAAAAGAAAAAAACCCCACAAAACCCTTCAGATAATGAAATAACTTTTTCTGCCCTGGAAACATCTCTGTAAACAGAACTTCTCCTTTCCAAAAAGACAGAGATTTGACAGAGCTCCACCTCCACACCCTCTTGTCCCACTCTCTCCTACTGGTATGGTGAATGTGGAACATTCTGGAACTTTCCATCCTTAGGTAATATGTTGCTATTTTGTCTTCCCCAAACATTCCAGAGATGACTGTATGGGATGGCAGGGGCAATGATTTCTCCCCACTCACTGGAGCAATTCTACCTTCAGTGTTTTAAGGAAAGTCATGTCATTCATATTTAATGATGTCCGTAGTACTGACAGTTGGGAGAGAGTGCTGTCCAAACACACAGAGATCTGGGAATTTGAGGAAATGCCACTGAACAGTCAGAGGCTTCTCTAATTCCCCTTGTTCAAACTGAGAGTGTTCTTGGTGCTCCCTGACCTAGTGACCATCCTTGTTCTAGATGTTCAAGAAAGACACCATGGAGTCCACACTGCCCTTTGCCTTCGTCAGCACTTTCTTTAATCTTTTTCAATGCATCCATTGTTTTGCCCATTCGTAATGCCAACTCTGTAATCCCAAGTCATCTTGGAGAGAGATGGGAGGCAATGCCCAGCATCCCCACAGACACTGAAAAGTCTAGTTCTTGCTTCTGCCACATTGGCAACTGGGCCTTGGTCTCTGACCTCTGAAAAACCGAACGTTCCCATTTGGAACTGAGAATTTGGAGTAAGGATTACAAAGAAACAGAAAGCTTGGAATTGATTCCAGTGGCCACAGTGACTGCACCAGAAGCAGCTTTATTATCATAACCATGCGGGAGACAGTCGACAGTCACAGGACGTGCAGCATTCCAGTCAGAGGGAAGCTCATCCATTTGTGTGGATATGTATTTCCTGTGCTAGAGTAAACCAACCAGTAGCATTCTGATAATTGGTTTTAAGGTAACTCGGTGTCTCTTTGAGTGTATCTGTGTTATCTGTTTCTATCTCTGTTTCTCAGTTTCTATATATCTATTATTTATCAATCATCTATCTATTATCTATCAATCATCTATTATCTATAAATCATCTATCTAATATCTATCTATCTATCTATCTATCAATTATCTATCTATCATTTCTTTTTCTTCTTGAAACAGGTTCTTATTCTGTAACCCAAGTCCAGATTGGCCTCAATTTATGGCAGTTCTCCTGTGTCATCCTCCCAAATGCTGAGATTTCAGACCTGAGTCACTGTATCTGATGATTGGATCTATTTCTGTTGATTGTAATTAAGGACCAGACTAAGGCATATGCTGTACAGAAAGCCCTACTGTGTGCAAGACATTGATCAGTATGTTCTGCTGACAAAAACAAAAGCACAGTAGCCTGGAGAGGTGTCTGTGTATACAGGCGCTTGTCACTACTCCCAAGAACATAACAAGCAATGCTCATGTGAACTTCCCACTGTTACCCCCAAACTCTTCAGAACCGAAAGAAGACTCCAAACATAAACATCTGGTGCATTTAAAGAAGAAAGGAAACTTTCTTTGATTTTGCAAAGATTTTAAAAGGACAGGCTCATCCAATACAAATTACGAAAAGTATTCTGAGGGACAAGCTGCCCAGTAGTTCTGCAGTTGCTGCTGATGGGTCTGTCCTGGTGGATAAAGAACCGTTGTTTCAGATGAGTGTCAGAGTCTTCAGTATCATGACCACTCTCCAGCTCCAGGTTTGAAAAGCCGAGGATACAGATGCTCTTGTTCATGAACCAGTAACCTAGAAAGACCAAGGCTTCCTTTCTTTTTAGACCTAGAGCTAGACAGAGACTCTCTGGGTTTTCTTCTGTTCTTTGTTTATGTGCATTATGACAGCAAAGATGCTCAGTAAAGCTACTGAACACTGAATTGAGCCCTTGCCCCTGGAGGAAGCCCAGGGTTACATTCCCAGCAACTTCTGCTGGTAAAATTTCACCAGTCTGTATGTAATTCTACATGTTTCTGGTTTAAGAACCTGGCTTAATATGTATAGTTTATTTATTGACAGTGAACTCGTGACCAGTAGTACCATATATCTTGCTTGGACAAAGCTTTTCTAATGTCCATCTCTTCTTTACAAATTATACCGCAGTTTTGGTCCTAGGAACATTAGACAACATTTCGTCACTACACTTGGGGGATATTTAATTTTAATAGTGAAATCACTAACAAGAGGTGCAACTGATCCTGAAAAGGGCAGTTGTTGGGCACAGGAGAGCTTTGACAAGAAGGCAGAGCATTTGGTAACTTGTTTGATCCCAGCAGGGGATGTGCTTGTCAGCAACTCAAAACTTTCTCCACTCTGCCCAGGTTTAACAAGTGCTATGATGGGTGTGTGTGTGGGGAGAGCGTGTTTATGAATTATCAGGAGTGAACACAGCATGTGTGGATGGGAAGGACCAACACATGCTTACATGTGTGTGGATATGCACTTCGGCTTCTCTTTGAGGGCAGGGGGCTTTTTGTTCCCCAGACTGCGTAGAAGCTAGTTCAGACTGGATGAGGCAAGGTGTGAGTACTGCTCCGTAGGGACTGAGGGTCAAGGTGTTAGTTGTGCTTCTGTGCTTGTCTTCTTAGGCTCATCCTGTCGTGATACAACTAGACTTCTAGACTGGTGGTTCCAAACATGGAGTGTAGCAGTTCTGACCCCCAAACAATTTTAATTGGACCATGACTTTCAAAGTATTTCCATAAGTGCTGAGCTGTTATTTGGCCTTTTTCTTTTCATTCTCTAATGGTTATAGACTGGAGGTTCCCAGAGGCTATGGAATGTATGATGTTGCTGTTATGCCAAATGGGTTAATCCTATTAATATAAATGCAAAATTGAAGTACTCAGTAATTTGTCTTGAGGTCCGAATAACTAGTTCTCCTCACTCTGGGGAAACGGGTCTGCCAGTCCCTTGGGAGCTGTGTTTCTCCTTTGCTGGTGCAGCAATCTCTGGCCATGTCCGGATCTCCTGTTTGCCTCCTGTGATTCAGCAAGCTTTGCTTCATGCCTTTGACCCCTCTGTATTGTGGCTCCACTTGCCCTTTCATCTCCACAAGTGGTTGATACCTTTGCTTCTCTCCCATTGCCTAACATGCCATAGCTATAAAACAGAGACCGCCAGCTGTGATTCCTTTCCAGTCTGGCAGGTGCATCCTTGTCAGGCAAAGAAAGCATCAAGTTCTCTGTGTGTGTGTGTCTGTGTGTTCATGTGTGTTCATGTGTGTATGTATGTACATGTGTGCATGGTGGCCAAAGGACAATCTCAACTGTCCTTCCTCAGGTGCTGTCCACCTTCTGTTTTGAGATAGGTTCTCTCATTGACCTGGAACTCACCAAGTTAGGTAGGCTGGCTGGCCAGCAAGTCCCAGGAACACACATGTCTCTGCCTCCTCAGGGTTGGCATTACAAGTGCTTGCCACCATGCCCAGCTTTTAAAGTAATTTTTAGCCTGGGATCTGGGGAATTGAACCGAGGTCCTTATGCTCATGGGACAAACATTTTATTGACAGCTGCCACTCCAGCCCCTGCATCTGGGAGTTCTAAGAAGTGAGGTGCCCATGAGGGATGGTACCTGTATCTTGTCTATAGGATAGCCAGGTGAGTCCTTGAGGTGAGGAGACCCCAAGGCTGTGGGCTTCCCTGTGCTGCTGCTGTTCCTCAGCTCTGTGACCAGTTCTGCCGCAGTCCCACCTCCTCCTCCTCCTTTCTAGAACTCCCTCTTCCTGTTCTTTTTCCTGTCTGTCCTTGTTTTAACTCAGCTTTATCCAAGGAGGCAGCCCAGTGGATTTGTATCAATAAGAGGCAATCAGGAGCAGCCATAATCCTCACAATCAATATATAATTGCATTGGGGGTTCTATTACCTCAGGCTTCCACACACTGATTGCCAGTGAGGCCTCCTGATTCTGGCAGTGGTTCCTGGCTCTGCTGCTGGTGGTGGTTGAAGAGCATGTGGGAGGCTGACAGCCTGGGTGTGGGGAATTCACTCAGGTGCATGTGGTTGCAGGGACCATCAGAGACCAAGAAATCAGAAGCAGGAGAGAAAGAATCTGTAAGGATGATAGGGGGTGACTCCTTAGACAACTTGGGATCAAGCAGCAGGACCTCTAGGAATTGAGCACCGAAGGAAAGAGTTTTCAGAGACTATATGGGACTGAGAGCTCTGCCTAGGGAAACCCATACTACCTTGATTGATGTTTAATTTGTATTGTACTTTTTGGTACAGACAATGCTTTCTCCTACATGACCTTATACCACCCCTAATTATGAGTAGAATAGGATCCCAGGGGACACTGGGATTCGGCATCACTCCTCAATGCATCAAGGAAACTTGGATCAAGACTGACCTTGAAGTTTGAACTCAGTGATGGAATTCAAAATTTACAGTGCTTTTCTCTTACAGTATAGTATGGCTCAGAAAAGTTTGTCACCCCAAAGATTCATATGCTACAAGTTTCTTCCTGATACTCTAAAGAGATGGGCTTGCAGGAAAACACGCTTAAATCATCATTTGAGTCTGAGTCTAACATTTACTTCATGGGTTTCTAATTTAAAACAGCTTTGAAAGGGCTGGAGAAATGACTCAGTGGTTATAAAGACACACATTACTCCTGCAGAGAACATGAGTTTGATTCCCAGAACCCATGTTGGGTGTCTCACAACTGCCTGGAACTCCAGCTGCAAGGGACCTGGTATCTTTGGCTTTGGAGAGTACCAGCACACACACACACACACACACACACACACACACACACACACACACACAGACATACAAACATACACACAGGCACACAGGCACATAATTAATACAATAAATCTTTAAAAAGAATTTAAAATTCTACACAACTGTGAGAATGGTAAAAGGGGAATCATAAAATTGTACTATGGCTAGAGTATAAATAAATATTCTAATCTTAAAAAAGGATGGAGCCTAGTGGGAGAAAAACATCACAGAACATCATCCTCAGGAATAGATCAATGCCTTACAGAGACTGGGTTAGCTCTCCCAGGATTGAATTAGACTTTTTGAGAGGGTGTTGAGTCTCTTGGGCTTAGGTGAATTGTGCGTACAAGCCTGGTACATTCTCCCATTTTGTCTCCAGATGCACATATCACTTCTGTTTTCTACTTTTCCACTGTGATTTGCTACACAATACCAAGTGGATGTGGATGCCCAGTTGCAGGTAGAATGCTGAGCCAAAATAAACCTCTTTTTAAAAACATTTCTCTAGCCTCAGGTATTCTGTTATATCAACAAGATTTCTTCTGCCTTCGTAGCCCTTTGACTCATATTGTTTCCTTCATATTTTTGAGTAAGCTCTTGAGACAGACAGCACAGGATATTAAGCCCACTTAACAGATAAGAGGAAGGTTCATATTGGGGTAGCCAACTATTTCCATTTGCCTGGGACTAAGGGAGTGTTCCTGGGATTTTTCAGTGCTAACTGGGTGTTGCTCACCTTAGGTCAGATGCATTTCTTAGGGCACCAAACCCCCCAGGTGACTGCAGTGCACTGATTTCATCCCTTGTCTATGAAGACTAACATAAAAACAAAAACAAACACGAGCTATGACTTAGAGAGTGCTTATTCTACTCACCATGTTCCAAACACTGTCTTAAGCACTTTACAAACATTAACTTCTTTAATCCTCATTTAATCCCTTTGCAGAGAAGGGATCAAAAGCACAGGAAGGCTGAATATTTTTCCCACAATCATCCAGCCAGTGAGGGACAAAATGGAGATTTGAATGCAACCCTGAGACTCTGGAGTTCCCTTTCATATCTAGGGTATTTCTTATCTTGGTTAAACACTCAGACAGACAACAGCAGAGGTCATTGGCATCAACCTATGGAAAAGACATCTGAGGCTGGGAGTAAGTTCCTGTTAACTAAGTGAACAAATGAGTGAGTGGGAAGGCCTATGACTTTTCCCAAAGTGATATGATGTGAATGATGCCCATTCCTCCCACACACAGTGGAAGACTAGTCAGTAACGAAAACCAAGAAAGAGCCACTACCAAGGCCAGAGGCAACCTGCTGCAGAGGGAAGCTGTTGCTCAAGACTACGTTCTCTTTTGTAAGAGTCTAAGAAGTTCAAGATCAGATAAGTGGCGACAATGTCAAGAACTTCACTTGCTTCGGAGAGGCGAGGATGGACCAAAAGGGGACCTGAGAGAAATGATGGGATGATGGAAATGTCCTATATTCTGCTTGGGATGTTGGACATATGGCTGCATGTATTTGACAATACTCATACAGTTGTCTTCCTAAGATCTTTGTAACTCATGTAAAATTCACCTGCAAATAAGGAGAAACACAAAATAACAGATGAACTAGAATAGTTGAATTCCTGGGCTTGGAAGCCAGACTCCAAAGCTTGGTCTAAACCTGATGTTGAGACAGGAAGTGCTTCTGTACAGTCACTTATAGATGGTGATCATATGAGCTGCCACCAGCACTGGACTCTTCATAGGTGAAGAAGCAGTTGGGGCATGAGTTGAGTGGTTTTACCAAATGATTGAGTTGGCCCACATAGAACTAGCCAGTGTGTGAAAGAGGATGGGCTGGCTCAGCCTAGGCTGGATCATTGTGCAGACTGTGAGCTGTCCATATAACAACTATTGACCGTAGGTCCAAGCTCCAGTCTGTGCAGGAATGCAGACCTTGGTGGTGTGTGTGTGTGTGTGGGGGGGTGTGATGTGAACTGGGTTCAAAACCTGAAAAGGCAGAAGGGACTCTAACTTGAAAGACATAAGGATTCTGGCCATATTACAAAGTCTCATCCATAAGGAATGAGGATGGAAATCCAACACTTGCCCATAGAGTATGAGATAGGGTTGTGGTTTTTGTAGAAGTCTGAAGTGCCGGAATTATTGCTGGGATGAGAGGTGAGAGCTGGGCTTTCAGAAAATCTGGGTCAGTGTGCTGTGATTTCTCTCTACCACTTGTGTTTGAGGGTCACCTCTGTTCCTCGGTCTCCTCATCTAAAAGTGGATGTTGGAAATAATGCTCGTGAAGCCTTAAGTCATTTCACAGCAGTGGAAGGTTCTGAGAAGTACATCCGTGTGTGAGCCTTGAAAGGTTCACACACAGGCAGTACAGGTCACCCATGTCATCAGACCATTCATATCACCAGAAACATGTAAGCAGATGTGTGATGTGGCTGCTGACTTAGTAGCATCCTGTTTTATAGCAAGTTTTTCAAAATCAGCATAAACACACACTCTAAAACAATGATAGTTATATAGTAAGCACACAGACCAATTTGCAATAACTTATCATTACTATCAAGTGTTTTGTGCTGTGCATAACTGAATGTATTTTACCTCTGTACAACCGGCATTGTAGCAGGCTTGTTTCTAACAGCATCATCATGGACGAATGAGCACGGCATTCTGCTCTGATATCATGTCACTGGGTGATGGGAATATTTTAGCTCTACTATAATTACAGGGACCCCTCTGTGTCTCTAGCCATCAGTGGCCGAAATATCATATGGCTTATCACTATACCTACCTCCCAGAGTATTTTGAGGATAATTATTTTCTCTTTTGTGTGTGTATGTGTATATGTGTATACATGTGTAGTTGTGCGTACATGTGTGTGCATGTGGAGGTCACAGATCAACTTTGGGTGTTATTCCTTGGCACAGTGTTCACTTAGGAGTTTTTCAAGATAGGGTCTGTCACTGGTCTAGAAATTGATGATTTGGTCAGGCTGCCTGGCTGGCTAGTGAGCCTCAGGATCTACTTGTCTCTGCCTCCCCAGCACTGAGCTTGCAAGTACATGCTTCCACACGTAGCTGTTTCATCTGGGTTGTGGAGTCTGAACTCAGGTCCTCAGGCTTGCAACGCGAGCACTCTTCCAGCTGAGCCATCTTCCCCAGCCTGTATGACACAATTTTAGGTGCACAGCCTGGCATCATAGCTGCTGTTAGAAGCATTAGCTACTTAGAACTCCTAAAAACCACATTAAGTGAAGATACAGTTGGCTAACAGTCTTGGGCAGGGCTCCATTTGTGACTTATTAAGGAGCTCCATGAGTGGGTGGGGGAGATACAGAAGTAAGGGGCTAGGTGAGTCTCAACTGGAAGAATTAAAAAAGAAACATTATCCCATTTCACGGGGCAGTCTATTATGGTTGAGAGAGGTTAACACTGTTCTGAGGTTGTACAGCTAGTTAGTGCAAGACCTGGGGCGACCTGTCAGTTCCCTGCGCCATTGTCAGAGCTCCCCCTGTCTACTCAGAAGCTGCCATCCTCTGGAGCCCTCTGGACTCATTCATTACCCAACCCTGCGCAGAGGCGACCTTGATCAGAACGAGGGCTGCTCGTCTGATCTACGGTTTGTAGAGTGTAGGGCATCCTACCCAGGACTTTGCTGGTGGTTAGGCTACATCCTCATTACATTCTGACTGGTATTTATTTCAGAGGGCCTGTCATGATGCCACCTGGGCACCTTGATCTTGTATTTAGCTGTCATATCCACATGCTCAGGGGCTGACAGTCTGCCATTTTTACAGAACACACTATTCTTCACTGGAAGTGTCTGATCCTGACCCCAGTCTCTGCTCTGTTCTTCATATCTTTGCACCTGTAGCAAATCCACTGTTTCTGGTGTTTCCCACTAAAAGACTGAGATGGATAACCTCCAAAGGGAAGACTGTTAGCTGTCACTACAATAGTGAAGGTCAAAGCTCCTCATACCCAGGAACTGGGACAGGGCAGAGCTGTGGACAATGGGGGCGGCATCAAATGGAAACTGAGAGGTGGCAGAAGATGTACTGGAATTGGCAGGGATGCGGCTGGGGCAGTGGGCACAGGCTGGCATAGCTCCTACGGCATGCTTCTGTTGGAGCGGCTCAGCAGAGGTCTCCTTTGACTACTGTGTTTCCATGGCATTCCTCTCCCAGAAAGAGGAAGGAACAAGAAAGGCCAATTCTGATGGTTATACTCAGCACTGGCTTAGTTGCTGGTTTCTCAAACTCACTCCTCACGCCATTCACCGACTCATTTATATTAACACCACCTGACTAATGACCAATACAGAATGTCCTTAGCATCCAGGAATCAGAAGGAAAAAAAGAGAGTTGATTTTGGCTTTATTTAGATAGTAAACATGGACTTTGAAAAAGCTTTATTTGGAGACTGAATCCATAGCCTGACAGCATGACGGTCATGCTGTAGGATTCTTAGAATCCTCCAGCTCCCAGTTCTGGAGGTTCCAGAAGTTGCAGTGGATGTTGGGCACAGCTGTGTGTAAGAAGATGTTCAAGCATTGATTGGTTGGTGTAAAGCTGTTAGTGACTAAAGAACTTGTGCTTCTGTACTAGGCACCTGTTCCGGTTATGCCAAGAACCTTGTGAGAAGATTCCTGAATGTGTTTCAAGGCCAGGGCTGAGGCTATTCTGCTGGGTACTGCCAGGACATTGAAGGTAGGCCTCAGTTCTTGGTACTTGCACTGAAACTCTACAACCATATTCCACTCAAGAGTGTATAAGGCCAGGGGCAAGCCACATGACCTGCTTGGCAGCTACCCTATCTTGGTAGCTTGGTAGCAAACTTATGTCATGTTTGGAGATGAATACATGGTAGGTTGGGGAAAGTTCTACAAAGGAAAAAAGGCAAGAGGACTAAAAGCAATCATGAGGAAAACAGACTAGATGGAAACGGATGGAAAAGAAGTTGGGAAAATGAAAATGAGCAAAGATGCCTGGATTCAAGTGGATAAATAGTATTCACATGGAAGGAATATTCCCAAAACATATACAGGCAGAAGGAAATGTAAAGGAAACCATATTAATATGTAGCCTGGTTAAATTTTTTGGATGAAAAGATTAAGCATAGTAAGCACTGGTGAAGGAAAAAATAGAAATGAAGACATTTAATACTTCATCACAAAAGAGAAAAATGTCTTCCAAGTTCTCTGCAAACATCAAAGATAATAGGGCAGCTTGTGGCAGAGACAAGGCTTCACATTCACCAAACTACTTTGTTTTCTTAGTGGGCACACATGGAGAGACAATTTCCTAGACCTCTTGTGCTTAGGCATCATGGGTTAAATGGAGTGTTTCCCACAGGTGCCTGTGTTTGAAAACTTGGTCCCTGACTGGTGGTGTTGTTTTGAGGGTGTGTAGAATGTTTAAGAGGTGGGCCTGCTTGTATGATCCTTGGGAAGCTATATTCCTGGCTCCTTCCTGTTGATGCAACAGCCACCACCTGTTCCACAGACGTGAAGCCACGCCTCTCCCACCATGCCCTCCCTGCTGTGATGACCTGAAATCCCTTGAAACTGTGAGCCAACATACTTTCTTCCTCCCTTAAATTGTTTCCTTTGGCTATTTGATCATAGCAGTGAGAAAAATAATTCACACACATAAGCCATGTCTGGTTCTGTCAGATGGACATGGGCAAAGGTTGCACACACCACTTCAGACCTGGACCCTAAGATCGGCTACGTTATGTATTATTTTCTCCTTTTGTTCTTCCTTTCTTCCTCCCTCCTTCCTTCCCTCCCTTTCTTTCTTCCTCTCTCCCTTACTTTCTTCTTCTTCCTCCTCCTCCTCCTCCTCCTCCTCCTCCTCCTCCTCCTCCTCCTCCTCCTCCTCTTCTTCTTCTTCTTCTTCTTCTTCTTCTTCTTCTTCTTCTTCTTCTTCTTCTTCTTCTTCTCTCTCTCTCTTTCTCTCTCTCTCTCTCCCTCCCTCCATCCCTCCCTCTCTC
Source organism: Eospalax fontanierii (assembly GCA_035773235.1). Classification (NCBI taxonomy): domain Eukaryota; kingdom Metazoa; phylum Chordata; class Mammalia; order Rodentia; family Spalacidae; genus Eospalax; species Eospalax fontanierii. Next base: position 49,770,299 of record CM069542.1, on the reverse strand, counting down.
CCTCTACTTATTACCAGCTAGGTATAGGGCACATTTCAGCACTGGCCTGCTCAGTGACAGCAGAACCTGTCACTCCAGCCCCCAAGGGACTCTGACAATCATCTCACCCCTGTGGTTCAGGGGCTGTTACACCCTGCTCTTCCCAGGGGACTTCTGAGTTTTATGGAGAAGCAATTGTGATTCAGATGAGTTTGTTTTTAATTTAGTCAAGTTGGGGCTGAGGACTAAGTACATAAGCTATTTTTTTTTTCAGAAGTATAGCAGTTTAGAACATAGAACAGACTTATTTCTTTCCTGAATAAAGTGCTTAAGAGTATACTCCAGCTGACAAAGATGTGTGTTAAAATAAAGAACCTGAGCATGAGAGGTTATCTGCATGAGCTTGGTGCCCAGCTTGAGATCTTCCGGGTGTGGAGTAAGTCTAAATACTTCTTGTTAACATGACTGAAAGGGGAAAGGAAAGGAACAGTCATCTTCAGAAATGACAAAAAGCCCAAGAGAATTTAGCTCCCATACTGTTTAATTCCAGGACATATATAGAGCTGAGAAGAGGAGGAAGTATTAAAAACATCCTAGGTTTGTCATCTCACAGTGAGAGAAGGATAAGTGAGTGCTTTATTTTTGACATTGATTACTAGAAAATAAAGCTTAAAAGTTATTTTCTGAAACCTAAGAGAGCCACCAGAGGAATTTAAAATGTTCTTATAGCTACCATCTAAGCCATTAAAGGAAAAAAAAAATCAAAGAAAATAATTCATGGCATCTTTAGTAAATAGAAATGAAAAGGGAAAGAAATTGTAATGCAAAAATAAATTAATAAATATATCAGAAGAAGTAAAATCCCATGGGCAGAAATAATAAAAGGAATTTGTGTTAATAAGTCCAGATACATAATTTATAGCAATAAGTGAGACAGTCACCCTCTGACTATTACAGTCTAAAATTAGGTCAAATATTAGGTGTCAACCACATACTGTTTATAATGTATGAATCTAATATGCAATGATTGACAAGGAAAGATTAAGAATACCAGGCTGGGTAAAAGATATCAGGAAAGAATATGCAAAATCCAATAATGACAATAGAATTTGCCGCACAAAAGAATCACACAGTACTTATGAAACACAAAATCCAAAATAAAAATAAACACACCAAATACTAAATGATGTTAGAAAATAAACATATCAAAATACTCGCAGAAAAAGTGTTAGAACATGTCAGGAGAAAATGTCTTAAAGTTCTAGAAGAATGACAGCACATTTTCCAAGAAAATGGCAGGTGATGAATGCAGTGTATGAATGAGGGTATAAGGTACATGAACGATGGGATTAATAACTTTTGTTAAGTAAGACCATGAAAGAAACCTAAATCCTATGAGCAGATCATACTGGAGGCAAATTCACTGACTAAATGAATTTACTTTTGAATTAGATGTACATTTTTAACCCAGATATTTCAATAAATAACAAAAGAAGCAAAATATATATTAAAAAAGGAGAGCAGGTGTGTAGTGAGTGCCTACGACCCCAGCACTTGGGAGACCGAGGCCGGAGGATCATATATTCAAGGCCACTGTAAGTCCAGACCGGCATAGGACTGCACAGACATAGCAAGAACCAGTTTCAAAACACAGAGGAACAATGAAAAGAGAATGAAAAAGAAAAGAACTTTTAAAGAAAAAAACACCCCCAGAGGAGCTACTCTTGAATTAAAATCACAGCAGGAGACTTAGAAAGTCTAATAGGAAAAAAAAAGAACAAACATGCAAAATTAGATATTAGGAAGTGGATATAATTACAGATATTAGCAACAAACAAGCTGCATTCTATTAATTATGATATTCTATATGATTTTAAACATTGCTTATACGGCATAATTCTGCAGCAAGATAGTGATCCTACAAATGAACAAAATAAAAAACTTATATTTTTGAATAACATGTAAGAAAAAAATTGCACCTTCTCCTATTTTGTAGTTCAGTTGATCAACTTTCAAGAAATATATAATTTTAAAAGGAAATCAATCATTTCCTATTATATAAAATGTAAAACATTGCAAATCACTTATGAAGCTACTATTATCTCAATAATGAAACCAAAGTAAATAATGGTTTAAATTATTTTGTGGAATGGAAATAACAGTCTTTAAATTGAACTATCACGTCACATTGCGCCCATTGCTATTAAGAAAAAGACTACTGTACTAGGGCTTAGTAAATGCTTTCTACCCTTGACCCCTTGGATCTGAGAAAATTTTATATTATGCTGGGTATATAGGTTTATGAATCAAACACTTATGACAAAGAAATCATAAATTTATTTTAAAATAATTATTTGAGATTATATAATTTTATTATTTATCAAAGACCACCAAATTTGTGTTCTAATGAGATGGATATGATTTATTTATAAGCAAAGAGCTAAATTTTGATTGCATATTGGATAGTGCAGAGATAACTTTAGGGCTATTTCAAAAATTGTCAGAAATTCTGTCCTAATCCCAAGCCAAAATTTGTTTAATGACTATTTCTTTCATGAAACTCAAACCAGTAACCCAAATAACAACTTTTAAACTCAAGCATTCTAACCATACAATCCAACCATGTAATGGTTACTGAAATGCTGAAGAATGATGATGGGAAAAGATTAAAAGTCTTTACTTTCCATGATTAAAACTTTGTAAGCACAGTAAAGACATTGAAATTCACAGCATACAACAGCCTGGCATCTGAGCTGAGGCACCTCAGGCCACACTTACTGGCTGCTGTGTGGCCTGACATGTGCAGTGTACCACGAGCATCCTCTGTGTTCAGAACCAAGGCTGCAAAGAAGCTGCAACACAGACAAGCACTGTCCAGAACACCTTGGATTCATACACTGATTTTGAAGTGTTGGCTGTTGTGCACTTGGAATTTTACCATTGCCAACTTTTCTGCACCCGTCACATTTAGATTCATGACCCCGTATTAGGCCCCACCATTTAAGAATGTGTGCCCTACCATGCCAGTTAGGAATTTGCTTAAGAGTGTAAATAACTGAATGGGAGGGGTTCTATTCATATGACCCTGAGATGCATATGACTATCATCTAACAGTGTTCTGTGCATTCTAATTCTACAACAATAAAGACTGGATTAAAACACACGGTGCATAGTGAAATATCAGGCAACTGTGGCTGATCGATGCCAATTACCAAATAAGCAATCATCATGTTATTTATTTATTCATTTGTTTATTTTTGTGTGCATGCATGTGTAACATGTGTGTGTGTGTGTGTGTGTGTGTGTGTTTGTGTGTACAATGTGAAAGCACCATGGCATGCTTGTGGAGGTCAGAGGATAACTTTTTGGGATCAGTTCTCTCCAGCCTTTTTATGTGGGTTCTGGGGATTGAACTCAGCTTGCAGATCTTGGTGTGGCAAGCACCCTTTACCTGCTAAGCCAACGCATAGACCCACATTATGCTCTTTTTATAGAGTCATCAAAACATATGAGAGTTGCATAGCTTTATTGAAGGTCTCATAGATATTCATAAGAGAAACAAAATTTGAACCTCCGCAGTCTAGCACCTGTTTTTTTTCTTTTCCATTGTGCTAGCCTGCTGACATTAAGTGACTAAAGTAGAATTCAAAATTATGTGCGTGCATGCACACACTCATCCATTCCAATTTCATAACATACCATACATAATTAAATAAAAGTAAATATATCTTGTTTGTTAGTAGTAATCTTCCATGGTAGAGTTTCTAAATTGTTTTTAATGGACATGTATTATTTTGTTATCAGATAAAACAAAAATCCAATAAGTCATATAAAAAAATCAATGGAGCTAATTGTATTTTCGTATCCTCCCTTATAAAGATTCAAAGTCTGAACAGAGGGGTCATGCTGCCACGGCTTTGATATGCATTAGAACTGAACACCACCATTCATGTGTGTGCTAGGATTGCTTTAGGGGCAGAAATCCTGACTTTTAAACAAAGAGAAGCAAATTGGCTCTTGTAGCTGAAAAATCTGGCAAAAGAGCTTCAGGCAAGGCTTGATCTTGAAGTTTGAAATGTTTGACCTCAGCCCACTTTCTCTCTCTGTCTCTGAGCTCTTCCTTCATTACTATTTCCTGTAGTGGAACAGTTATGGTGGCCCACTGGACAACCTTAGGTCACATGAATGCATCAATTGGCCTGGTGATGGCCTTGGATCCCATCTCTGGACTAGGGATGCTCTGTTTACCTGGAGGCTTGCCATTCCTCAAAGAGAGAATGGGGGCTACTGGGATATAGAGAAATGTATATTCCACTCCCCATTGAGAAGTGGAATGTGAGGCTTCAGCCCACTCAAGGATTCTACTCTAAGGGGCAAGTGGGTTGGAAGTCATGTTTATTAAATGCTGTCTTGAATGTATTTGTGGTCTCATAGTAATGGACAGTATGTCCACTATTCAGAGTAAGGAGAGGCTACTGGTGGTTAGATTTGCAAAGGAGGGAGGGAGGACTGGAAGAGGTCCTTCCGGGATAGATCTGAGTTGTGAGGCTGAAAGGGGGAGGGGGCATGCGGCTACAGCATGGCAAATTGGGCAGCAAGAAGGAGAACTGAGCTTGGAGGAACCAGACAAGGCACAGCAGGGAAGCTGAGGCGCAAGCCCTGGGCTCAGCGGCAGAAGTCTCCACGTTTCCCCCTTGACGCTGAACCTCCTCCTCTTCCAGTAGGAAGAATATTCTGGGATAGCCTCCAGGTGGGGAATGCATAGGCTAGGTGTTAGTATTTTGTCTTTTAATGCTTTACAGTCCCAGAATCATTGTCCACATGTCACCAATCACAGGATTGATATGCTGATTAAATGAGATCCTGTATCTTAGGTCTTTGTAAGTTGTAAGTAGGTAGTAAATGCGTGCATGGAAACTGTATCCAGAGCTCAGGAGTGTATCTTCAGAGTAGGGAATCTGAGGCTGGACTCTAGTTTTAAAACGGGAGGAGTTACTGGGACCCAACTTACCAGGAGACTTCTCCTGCCTTCCTGGTGCTCCTGCACCTCCCTGATTGTCCGAGACACAGCAGCAGCTCACAAGACCATCAGTGTGGGACCATAAGGAGAAGGTAGAAGATATGGATTTCACTGCAGGCTGCTGGCCTTAGGGGGAGGGAAGGAGGCAGGGAAATATGGTTTGGAGAAGGGGCGAACGCACCCACCAAAGAAAGGGAATGACTTCTTGGGTTGAGTCTGCCAGAGACCATAAAACCCTCAATGTATGAAATTAGCCTGATTCTGTAAAATAGTTACATCAAGGCAGCTGTCAGGAAATCAATAGCACACAGTAATTATGTCCATAAACACGCTGAAGAAGCAGGCGAGGTCAGAGGCAAAGGCGGGGGGTGGCTGCTTCCAGGCCTTTCAAGACATGACTCACCAATCCTGTGGTCACTGCAGCCACCCCAGAGGGCCCAGCTCCCTGTGTCTGCCACCGATTAATCCAGGGAGAAAGAAATTCAATTTGGCAAACATTTACTGAGCATTTACTTCAGGCCAGGCACTGGGGGCAGAGAAGATGCTTTAACCCTCTCAGGGCAAGCCCTGTTTACAATCATGCAGGGTAGGAAGTTACTGGAATTGACATAGGAGCAGTGGGTGGGTATGTTATAGGCATCAAATAGAGTGGCGAGGGAGGAGCATGCACTGAGATCTCCTGGACCAAGAGACAGAAACAAGGAAACGCAGAGAGGGATAGACAGAGACCGTTAATGAAGAATGGAAGAGGACCAGAGGGATGGGAAAGGTCTGAGGTGCAGAGGCTCTGGGCCACCTATTGAGTTTTACTTTTATATATATAATTTATGTAGTGCCTACCATTCTCTGGCCTTTGGAAATCATGGGGTTGTCTCTGTTTCCTATGCTCTGTTTGCTTACACTAGTCCTAGGTGGTAGGGGTGGGAGGTAGGTGGGGGAAGGATTTCCACTCGTCCTCTGTTACAGGCTTCTTTTACAGGTCAAGGGCCTCTGGAACATCCCTCTGCCTTGTGGGGGAGATACCTACCTCACTGTAGACTTTTTAAAAACATACTTTAAAAACTATTTTTATTGTGTGTGTATGTGTATGTGAGAGAAAGATAAAGACTGAGAGAGAGAAGACAGGCACCTATGCAAGCCATTGGAGCTTGTGTGGAGGTCAGAAGACAACTTTTGGGGATCTGTTTTCTCCCTCCACCATGTGGGTCCTGGGGATTGAACTTCCGTTGTTAGGCTTGGCGAAAGGCACCTTTATCCACTGAGCCACCCTGCCGGATGGCCAGATGGACGTTTGCAGAGAACAAGAAGACATCTGCTGACCCCACCTCTTATCTGAATTTACAAATACAGCTCATTCTGTTTCTGAGGGCAGTCTGCTATTCCAGTTGCTGACGCAATCCATTTTTACCCCAAAGCTCTTCCTTTAAAATTCAAACATTATATTCTTTGGAGAAAGAGCAAAAGAAACAATTTCCCAGCCCTTAACTGCTCTCTGCTGTCCCCGTATAATATTTTTTGAGGAGATGAGCTGGGAATTTTTATCTCCATTTTATAGACCAAAAAATTGAGGTTCAGTATAACGAAGTGATATTTTCAACATCGTGCGGATAGTAAGTGGAAATTTATGGATGATTCATACCTTAGTCTGAATGGCTTTAATTAAATTGTCATAGTGGTGATTAGGCCAAGCTCATGGCTGGTACTGATTTTGCTCAGAAAATTGGAATGTTACGAGTGGAGGTGGTTAAATGGGGGCTGGGATTACAGAGAGAAACAAGAGGGTAAATTAGAGCCAGAAGAGAGCGGAGAAGGGCAGTTGCATATGGATGAGCCTCAGGGTAAATTGATTAGATGGGGACAAAAACATGCTGGGAGGAAGGAGAGGCACTGAGGGAGAAGTGGAGTATGGCCTTCTGACCCAGGGCTGTCGGGAAGGGTCTCAAGATAACCCTATTCTTGGGCTGACTCAGGCTGCCAGCCTATGCTTGATGGAGGCAAGTGGTTCACAGGCGGGAGTTCTTTTCTAGACTCAGAAAATGTGTATGTTCATGCAATTCCTAAGAAAAATTCCTGGGAAAACTGCAACGAATGTTATTATCATTTTCCTAGGAGAATGAGTTCTTAAAGAGACATTGCTGCTTTGAAAGAGTCCATGGTACACAAAAGGGAATCGTCGACCCTGGGAGCTGAAAGTTAAGGTCAGAGTTCCCAGGGTGGGCTAGGAGCAGAAGGAGAGGCAATAGCCAGTCTCATTCCTGCTGTGTGCTAAGAGCCTGCTCTCAGTGTCCTGTTCCTATTACTGTTGAGTCCTCATTGCAGAGCAAACTTACTCACAGGGAGTAGTTCTACAAATTCTGCTCATTGTGTCCCAAGAGACAATAAACCTTGGAGGTGAAATATATCATTCAAAAGGCAATTTGGGCACTTGGATGCATGTGTTACTGTAAATAGCTTTGTAGGTGATTCAGATATTGTTTTAATTTCTACCCCAAAGTATCTATGGCTAGAATATTTCCTATACCTTACATTGTGGTTATTTGTAAATACATCAGAGGACTAATACAAAGAAAAGCTGCAGTGTTGGGGGAAGCCTGAACAGGAAGGGAGAAATTGATTTACAAATGTGAGTTAGCAAAGGTAATTGCAAATTCAGACTAAACCCAAATCAGATGGGGTGGAGAGTGTTGTCACCAGAAAAGTGGAAAATGAGCTTATACAATGCCTGTTTCAAGTTGATATTGGGCACCAGTTTACCAATCTGACAATTTTCTCTGCACAACTAAAGAAGCTTTCTGTTTGGAATATTTGTTGCAAAAAGAAAACCAAAATGGAAACTTTAGAATGGAAACAACTAATGCTTTGTGTGTTTGAAAATTTTCATTTTAAATATGATAGCTTTTAAATAGTGAATATTGTGTAATTAGCTTATAAATTATAAATGATTTTTACTTGAAACATATCTTCTGTTAACCTTACATCTTACCTTCTTTTAGCGCATCTGTTCCTCAAAAATCTGTATCATGGAGAACTCATCCTATAGGTTGATGTATGTAATCTTCAATTATATTGAATTCTATAATCATGAAGTAAATCCTTACTGTAGTATATAATCTATTACAGTGTTTTGGTTAATACTAAATTTAAATTGTATTAATTGCATATTTTTATCAAAAACTTCAGTGATAATCTCATGAATGAAAAACAACTCACGATGATTATTATAGCTACTTATTATTTGTGTACATATATGTATGTATGTTTGTGTGCGTGCTCATGTTATTATTTGTGTGTGCAGATATGGGTGAATATGTGTGCTTATGCATCATATGTGTGGAGGCCACAGGGCAATTTTTGTGGTTGTTCCTCAGGTGCTGTCTTTCAGTTTTTGAGAAAGGTTCCCTGGTTAGCCTTGGACTCATCAAGTAGATGGTTAGCTGGGTAGCAAGCCCCAGGGAGCTGCCTGTCTCTATCTCCCCAATGCTGGGATTGCAAACTCACTCTGGACTTTTCTTACAAGAGTTCTGGGAATTGAACTCAGGTCCTCAAATACTTTACAACTTCTCCGAAATCCATTGCTATTACTGTTACTGTTTGTTATTTTAAAACACATAGGTAAAGTAGAACAACTTGTAATTTCAGAGATGTGTGAGTTTTTCCAGGAATTCTGATGTCTTGGTCTCAAATCCTGAACACGTATATGTTGACACTGGAAAGCGCGCCCCTGTAAGATGAGATGCTGATGGCTGCTTGTCTTCAATCAAACCATCCATTCCAAGTATAGTATCAGAGGATCAGACAGGAGAAGGGGTGAACTGATTAAAGAAAGGCACACTGGTAGTCCCAGTGGAGATGCCTTCTAATACAGGAACTTCTGCAGAGGCACAAGGACCTTCCAAGCCTCTGGGCCTGGTGTCCTTGGGTATGAGATGTGCTGAATCGATGTGTATTGATTTCCCTTTTCATTTTGACTTTGACCCACCTGGGGACCAGTACAATAGGCTGAAGTGACTGGGGAAGGACCCGATGGGGCTCTTTCTCCTTATATTTCTACACCATTTTCTTGACACCAGAGCCTTCTTTCTGACCCTTTTATGTCTGGTTCCCTTTCCATGGATCCCCATCATCTATGACGACAGGAATATAAAACTTGTGATCTTGGGATGACAGCTGTCTTCCCTCATAACAAAAGACAGGTTAACAAGAGAAAGATGTATTAGCTTCTTTTCCTGTGATCAAATACCCAACAGAAACAACTTAAGGAGAAAGATTTGTTTTAGCTCACTGTTTCAGAGGATATGGTCTGGTCTAGCCCAGCAGGCATACTGACATAACTCTGCCTGTGGCAGCAGGAGCATGAGGTGGTGGCAGACAGCAGAGAAGAGCAGCTAGAACCAGGGGTGCCTGTGACTTTTGCTCCAGTTTCGCTTCTGTTGCTGTGATAAAACACCCTGGCTGAAAGCAACTTAGGAGAAGAAAGAGTTTGTCCAGCTTACAATTTGAGGTTATAGTCCATCACTGAGGGGAAGTCAGCAGATAGCCACATCACATCCACAGTCAGGTGCAAAGAGACGCAAACGGATCTTTGTTTCTTCCTTTCCTCACTCTGACGCAGTTTAGAGCCCAGTTGGTGAAATGATGCCGTGGGCAGTCAGGGTGGGTTTCCCACTTCAGCATTGAGTCAGTCCCTACAGATAGGCCCACAGGCAAACCTGGTTGATAACTTCACGTGCTCTAGGAGTCTTCAGGGCCACACTTTTACTCAAAGTCCCAGAGTCTTTACTTTGATGAAAATGGACATCTGAAAATGAAATGCGGTTGGACACAAGGGTGTGGTTGAGAGGTAACAGACTGAAGAGGGACTCAGCAAAGTAAGTCTCCTTGGCATCTTCTTGGCCTCTCTCGTTGATGGTTCTCATTCTTGCTGATGAAGTAGAACCTCTCTGAAAGTTCTTCAAGGAAGAAAGGAAAGAGCGGTTTTTCTAGATCTATGGCTCACTTTGGTGAGGAGAGAGGATCTAGTTTCTGCCTTGGGGAGGAGGAATTCTGATTTCTATACGTCTTTTGGTGGGGATGGGTGGCTGAGAAGGAAAGGAAACATGAAAGCATTATAAAAAGAAAAGGGTTATTCAGCTCCTGGTTCTGGGGGCTCTAGTCAGAGATCAGGTGGCCCTATTCTTCAGGCCTCTGGTGAGTGTGGCGCTTGCATCACAGCTGAGAAGCAGAGAGAGAATGAACCGAGAAGCAGAGAGAGAAGAGGTCCCACAATCCACTTCAGGAGTACACAGGCCCTCAGCGCCAAAGAACTCCCACATGGCCCTGTCTCTCGAAGGCTCAGCCTCCTTCCAACAATGCCACCGTAGACTCTAAGCTTTTCACACACGGACCTTTGGGAGACTCTCATTCAGTCCACAGCAGGAGGTGGAGAGACCTGGACTCTGAGGACCCCCGCCCTTCAGTTCAAAGCTCTGAGTGCATCAGTGCTTCACTTGGGACCACAGAGTGAGGAACCAGAGTTCTTGACAGCTAGTGACCTTGCCAGACTTAGCTATGACACTGTGGAGCCAGGGGCAGCTTCCCTGTGGCACTCTGTGGAGCAACTTGGCTCCTCAGAGCCTCATGAGGATCAGAAGCCTCAGTCTTCCTTTCTGAGACCTGGGGCCCTGGTGCAGACACTGCTAGCTGCTATTTGGGAATGATTTTAGCTTCTTATGGCTCATGGGCCCTTTGTTCCTACTCAGGTACTATGGGGAGGTTGAACACTAACCAGATGAAGTCAACGAGGGTCATTCTACCTTTTTGGTCAAGACTGCTACATGGCTTGCTATGGTGGATTAGAACTAAGGAGTTTACTGAGAGGTAACTGAAGCCATTTCCTTCAGTGGTATAAAAGAAAGATACATTTGTCTCCTTCTGACTGTGATTGTGTGAGAGATGCCTACGGCTGTGCTTGGCACCCATTTTGTTGCCAAGAGGGAAACTGCCAGTGTACTGTGTATGCAGAGCAGAAAGATGGAAGGGGCCTGGGCCTCAGTTGCCTTCTTGTATGCTTGTACTGACAATCCGGAGCTGTCCCAGATCGTCTCTCTAGAGACCTCTTCACTCGAGGCAGCCTTGAGTATTTATTTCTACCTATGTCTGCTGAACTGGAGGTAAAGGCCATACCACCTATGAGGAGCCCAGGCCTCTACCCAAGATGAGCTTTGTGCTAACCATGTAGACTCTTGAAAAGCTAAAAACTCAGCAAGTTGACGTCGTTTGTCTTTAATAGCCTTCCCAGGATCAAACTGCAGTTTTGTGTCTTGTGACTGGTGATGGAGGAGAGAGCAGGGTTAGCAAGGTCTATTTGCACCCTCTAGCCAGCCGTTTCCAGTGCACTTAGGAAGTGACTCAACCGTTTTAGATGACTGAGAAGTTAGCAAGAGAACCGCATTTAGCTTCATGTCTGCAAATGATTAGCTGTGAAGCCCCAGACAAGTTAAATAGCATCTCTGAGCCACAGACACCTTTTTTGGAATGTGGAGATCGCAGCCTGTGTTTCCCAGGATCAAAGGACAGGCAAACTACGTGGCAGAAAGTGTGGAGGTGGTGATGAGGATGATGCGGAATAGAATTTCCCACATCTGCCCATCTATACAGTTGTGAAAATAATGAAGGGGAGAGAGTGGCCAGCGAACAGCAAGGACTCACAGGACAGGTGAGGAACCTGGAACCCTGAGGCCTGAATCTTCCCAGAAGGTGAGAAGAATACTGGGATAAAAGTGGCTTCCTGTTTCTTAAAACAAAAATTACTCTATGTATATGAGTATATTTTCTACGTGTATGTGAATGCACCACAGAGGTCAGAAGAGGGTGTTGAATCCTCTGGAACCAGAGTTACACTCAGTTGTTGACCACCATATGGGTGTTGGGAACTGAACTTCGGTCCTCTGGAAGAGCAGCCAGTGCTCTTAACTGCTAAGCCACCTCGTTAGCTCCCCAGTTTCTTCTTTTGAGACAAAGTCTCATGTATCCAGACTGGCTTCAGGTTTACTATGTAGCTGAGCGTGACCTTGAATTCCTGTTTTATGGGATGTTGGGGAATGGACTGAAGGCTTAATGCATACTGGGCAAGCATTCTCCTGAGTCACAACCTCAGCCCCATGCATCCTTTAATGCAGACTCCAGTGGAGTGGACCCCAGGCTCTTCAGCACGTGGGCTCTGCCACTTTAGGAAGAGCTTAGTTATTAAAACTATGATTTTAATCCTATTTATTTATTTGTGTGTGTGTATGTGTGTGTGTGTGTGTGTGTGTGTGTGTGAGAGAGAGAGAGAGAGAGAGAGACATGCCGCAGCCTGCAGGTAGAAGGCAGAGGACAACTTTTAGGACTCAGTTCTTTTCTTCCACCACATGAGTTTAGGGCTCAAACTCATGTCCTTTGACTTGAGGGTAAGTGCCTTTACTTGCTACACCATCTTGCCAGTCCCAATTCGAGTTTATTAAGGACAAGAATCACATTGTAAATATCTTTCTTATCACTTGCCCTGGCATTATGCCCTGAATACAGAAAAAGTAATCAATGAACACTTGCTGAATTAAATTGAATTTGTAAATTAGACTTGCTTAAGGGAGAACACACCTGTATTCATTTTGCAAAAAGATTCTTGAATATATAAATTCTTTTGCCAAAGGGTCCTTTGAAAGGGTAAGGCCCCCTGGTGTATTTGCAACAAGATGCGATTTCAAATAGGCCTTATTCCCATCACTTTTTGTAGGAATACAGTCCCTGCTTAAAGAGATATAAACATGCGTATCATATGTTGAATGGTAGTTGATAGAATGATGTATTTTTTTGACCAACATCTGGGAAGAATTCCTGGATCTGAAATCCTGGTGATAGAGACATCCCATCTGTGGTATTACATGAACATCCACAGTCTAGTGGAGACAGGGAGGGTAGGAGAGGCTGTGGTATAGCCATTTCTTCTGAGATAAAACATTCCATCTTGGAGGGAAACACCTTAAGACACAGGATGCTCTAAATAGAGTTGAAACTTCCATCCCGCTGGAAGCTTGGTAAGCTCAGGAAGTTAGCCACTCAAAGGCTTCAACAAGTCTCTGAAATGAACCAGTAACCAGATACACTAGGCCACTCCCTCAAGCATATATACACATTATTAAGGTCTACTGAGATGTGCTCTCAGACCAGCTGAGCTGCAAGGAGAAGGAGAGTCCTGCTGAAATACCCGAAGAGACAATTTCCAATCTGTTAAGCTGCCTGCAGATTGTGTAGTGAGCTCCAGATTTCCATCTTCTGTGAGTTGTCACCCATGCTGGGGTAGGCTTTTGTGATGTTGCTGTCTTTCAGTTATTTCTGCTCCTGTAAGTAACCCCTCAGCTATACTCCTGTAAATGACCCCAACAAAACTCATTGATTGATCAAGGTAGATCTCCTTATGTCAGTTGCCTATGTGGGGTGAATAGATTTGTGTTTATGTCTCCCCAGGAATAGTGTCACACACCAGAGGCACCAGTGGAAGGCTGGTTCTCCCTGGAAAAGCACATTTCTTAGTTGCCATCTCAGGCTGTGTAACAGTGCATTTCAATTCTACCCAGAAATCACCCATCTGTCAACACCCATTAAAGGTGTTTGTCAGGGAGTACCGAGTATTGAGGCTGATGCTTCGGGGCACTAATACTGCTATTAATATTGATAACCCTGCAATGCTGGCAGCGGACGGACCGTGCTTCTTGCAGGCTCTTCTGGTGCTGTCCTCTCCACTTTGATGATCTCTGGCCTTGCCCCGCAGCACGTTTTGAAAGATTTTAGGAAGTTATTGATCACACAATAAAAAGGAGCAAGAAATCAAACGTGGCCTTTAAGAGGCTGTAATATGCCTGGGTTGGGATAGGCTAAAAGCGCTGCAGAAGGGATTTTTCTCCTCGGTAGGAGACATGCATGCTGGGTCTTTTCACTTGCTCGTGCGTATGTGTGTGCTTGCAGAGATTCGCCTCGTTATTTTAGGTGATTGGCTTCTCTCAGGGGGAGGATTGTCATTTAAAAATATTTATATTTTTCAAAAGTTTCTGAAGGTGCATATTGTATGTTGAGCATTTTTCCCCTCAGTGTTTTCTCTTGCTCCTCCTCGTGGGTTAGTCTCCTTTACCCCCCTCGACAATTGCACTTCTGCTTTCATTGAATATATGCAAACATGATTTCATGTGACTATAAAAATCTAGAAACCACAAACACAATATTTATCTTTTTGAGACTGGTTTAATGCACTTGATAATACTGTCTCTAGTTGCATCCTTCTCACTCCAAAAATGATATAATTTCATTCTTCTTTATAGCTGAACACATTCCATTGTGTGTGTATATCTATATATCATATACATATGATATATATATGTGTATATATATATATATGTCACATTTTCTTTATTAGTTCCCCTGTTGTTGGGCACTTAGGTTGGTTCTATAACTTAGCTATTGTTATAGTGCTGTAATAAATATTGAGGTACTGGCTTATTTCTTGACCACCTGCTGTGCCTCACTCAGGCTTTATGCAAGGTGTTGGGGACCCAAGACTGAAGTGTCAAGGTCCTGTCCTCAGAGGGTCACAGTCTGGTGGGAAAGATACAGTCAGGAAGTGACTCAGCAGTGAGAGGCACTGTGACAAAGGGCAAAGGCACAAGTTACGAGGCTACCTGTCGTACCTTGATATAGATATCTCAGGAAAGGCTTCTGACCTTTGCTGACTGAAGAAATAGGCTTTGCCATGACTGAATTGGCCCCCAAATCTGTATGTTGATTTTATAACCATCATGTATGAGAACAGGGTCTATAAAGGAGTAAGGTTACAGTGAGGCCAATATGCTGAGCCCTTGCTCAAGATGACTGTAAACATTATAAAAAGAGATAAGGACACAGACATACACAGAGGGACTAATACTATGTGAGGATATGCAGAGAAGATGGTCATCGATCAGCCAGGGGAAAGGGCCTCAGGTAGAACCAATTTTCCCCACACCTTGATCTTGGACTTCCAGTCTCCAGAAGTGGGACAATATATGTGTGTTTTTAAAGCCACCTGCCTGTAGTATGTTGGTGTAATGGCTGGAGCAGGCTGATAACAGGCCTCATAGGTGATTCAAGTCAAGGTATCCATGAGGCAGTCTAGGTCTTGGTGGCACCCACAGGAAGAATTTATGAAGGGAGAGGAAACAGAAATGAGGAGCCTCCCACCCCTGCCCCAGACAGTAAGATTTCCTAGATTTCTTTCCTCCACAAAACCTACCAAGAGGCACAAAAACACCCACACGCTCACATGTAGCTTATACTGAGATGAGACCACACAAGTTAATTACTGCAGTTAAAAGTGCAACAGTTACTAGTAAGTTCATTGTACAAATTCTGCCTTCCGGGAAGAGTCCTAGCCTCAAAAAGTCTCAGGATGAACATTCTAGGGGCTGCAGACATTGCCAGGTGCAACTTTTAATTTTACACATGAGGGATGCCAGGTCCAGATGGGGTGAAAATGGTGGCAGGTGTTGCTGGGCCCTCAGACACGATAGCTCACTTCACAGGGCCAGAGTCTGGGGCATAGCAGGATCAGGTGTGGAGCCCTGGCTCTCTGGCCAGGCTTGGCCTACTGTCTGTTCTACTTTTAGGTGCATGTATGGAGCTGCCATTGCTGGTGGGCCTCCACCTGCCTCCATCTGTCTGTAGTACTTCAAAGATCTACTGAAGCGATCCCATGGGTTGAAGGAGCACACATGTACTGGGAACTTCCACACTCAGCAGGTCAGGACTTCCTGTTTCTAATCTACTCCTGTCTTCCAGGCACCCTGGATGCAGCCCAGTCCACCAGCCCATCTGGAGTGTTCTGCCCTGTAGCACCTCGGATGGTTAGGATACGTGTGCATTTGTGATCTCACACCTTGCATGTTATGTCCAGTCAGAGAGGCAGGGCTGGGATGCTCTGATATCAGGTGAATAAGGAAGCAGATCCAGAGTCTGAGACACAGAGACTCAATCTTTTCTTCGGCTCTATCCCTGAACTCTCTCCATCATACCTCTAGGTCTCTTTTTGGAAGATGGCTTAAATGTGACCACACTGAGCCCACATCCTGGCTCCTGTTTGCTGTCTGTCCGCTGTTCCTCAGTAGCCAGGGGCCAACTCAGAGCAGATGGTGATTCTTCTTCCATCTCTACTCTCTTTTCTCTAATGGGGGAAGAGCCTGAGATTCTCCCTCCAACCCGCTCTCTACTCCCTGCCTTTCTATTTAGATGGCTGGAGGGCCAGGGTGGGAGTCATCTTCCACTTTGTTCAATCGGTGCTGATGCTGAGCTGGCAACTGTGGGTTGATTTGCAGCCTTCTGTGCAGACTGCAGGAGTTTCTCTCTCTCTCTCTCTCTCCTGCCCCCAGGGAAGGCTTAAGCCCATGTGTCATTGTGTCTCAGGACCTGTGTGTGGCCGGACTCTTCGCTTTGATCCCACATCAGACTCAGGCTTTATTATTTTTCCAAGCACAGTGATTATCCCCCTAATCATGCCAGGAAATGAAAAGCCACAGCCGCTTTCAGCTCAGTGGCCTGCAGATCTCTGTTGTATTATGAATGTGAAAGTTGATTGAAGCAGGGAAACAATTTGAAAGCAGAATTTCCAAAGCGACCTTGGTAAGATGAAGCCTTGCCCCAGGTCTGGGGCAGTCAGGCTGGCTTTGAGCCAGGAACCAGCATGTGGGACCAGAGAGCATCTTGTTCCTGCCCATCGTCTGCAGGTCTGGTTAGTCTTGCATATCCTCTGATAGGGCCTTGGTTTGTGGAGATGAAGAAGCCGACTGACCTGCCAACCAGCCTTATGTGCCAGGGGCTCTGTGTGTCTGTTTTTCCTCATTCACCTGTCTCCATATTTTCCACACCAAGGTCTAAGCTCTGTCTCATTCACATGTGTATCCTGGGTACTGGTCCCTAGTGCAACACAGCAACTCTACACCTTTGGTGTATGAATGTCAGCACTATTAGTCAATGATAAGAAGAGTGAATAAATGCTCTGTGTTCCAGCCATTCTAAACCTCTTGGTGAGTTTAGTTTCCCCAAGAATCTTACAGGAATCATACAGGTTATCACTGCTGTTCGTCATCTTTCCACCCCCTCCTTTCTACCCCAGGGACATCTGCAATCTGTTTTCCAAAGACCTAATTGCATGGAAAGGGAGGAATCTTTCCTCGACAGCTCCTGTCTCAACTGGGAATGAGTACTTAATTTTCCTTCTTTTTCTGCTGTTCTTTCTGCCCTTCCTTGTCCCCCAGTGCACAGCTGGTCTGCTGGCTCGCCTCATCTTGTGACCCACTAACAACGTGTCCCACTCAAGATCTCTGGCAAACCTTGTCTCTGTGATCCCCCAGCCCTATCGCAGTGCTCCTTGGCTCCTTGCTCTCCAGCTTCTGCCGTATCTCTCATCTAGTCATTTACCAAATGTCTTCCTAATCGAATGCCCTGAATGCTGACTTGGTTGATTCCTGCTCATTTTCAGAAGTGTCTTTGATATTCTGTGGGCTTAGAATGGCATGGGCACAGCTAAAATAAACATAATGAAGAACCTCTCTTCTCTCCAAAGGGCTGGGGACAGCATACAGAAATGAAGGCGCACACTTCACCAAAAGAAAGGATAGCCAGGCATTATGGCAAACATTAGAGTTACTTTGGGTGAGGTCTAAAAGAGCCCATGCCACAGGGAGCCACATATCCAGGCTTCCTAAGGCATTTTCCCACTTAAACAGCAGATGCTCATCCAACAAACATGAACTGAGCATGTATTACGTCCAAGGCTCTGCACAGCAGATGGTAGGGAAAGTTTTGACCCCTGGGCGGGAAGCTGAGGGGCTGGCTTGGAGGGCATGGGATAGGGAAACAGCTCTCCATGCTTTATGACTAGTCCCTGTGGAATCCTTTCCATAGCTCATCAGCAGACAGTGCTAGTGTTACCATCCCAAATTTATGGATGAGGAAAAAAGGCATAGTCAGGGCAAAGAAATTGCTCATGGGAAAATCTATAAAGTAGCAGAACCAGGACTCTACTTACCTGCTTCTCTGTGTGCTATGATGTGATGCTGGAAGGACAAGAGCCATAGCAGGCAGACATAAATGTGTGTGACATGTGAAGGGTTCCCCAGGAAAGAGCACTCCTGGGAAGCTTCTTGGAAAAAGTGGAGCCAGACTTGGTTCTTCATGGAGGAGCAGGATCCAGCATAACAGGACAGCAGAGGAGGGATGTATTAGTCACTTTTCTTGTTGCTCTGACAAAATACTTGGCAAAAGCAACTTAAGGAAAGAAAGGGTTATTTTGGCTCATAGTTCAAGGGCTTACAGTCCATCATGGCAGGGAAGGCGTGATAGGAGCAGCTTTTGAGGTGGTTGGTCGCATTGTGACTGCAATCATGGACAGGAAACCGGGTCAGGCTGTAAACCTCAAGACCTGCCCCATGACACACTTCTTCCATTGAACCTCTATCTCCTAAAGATTCTATAACCTTTCGAAATAGCTCTACAACTGGGGACCAGTGTTTAAACACATGAGCCTATGGGAAATATTTACATTTAAATCTCAACACAGAAAGAATGATAATATCAGTGATAGTGTGTCAGAGAGACTGAGTGTGTGAGAGTAAGCATGTATACATGTGTACTTATGTGTCTGTGGTACATATATTTGTAAGTAGATACGTATATGTCATGTGAAGATATGGGCATGCATGTTCCTGTGTATGAATGTGCACATATGCTACAATTTGGATACTTGGTCCCCAGTTAGTGGAGCCATTTTGGGAGCTGTAAAACCTTTTAGACATGGGAGGCAGGGCTTGAGGGTTATTGACTGGCTCTGCTTCCTGATCCACTGAGATGTGAAATGTGCCCCAAGTTCCTGCTGCCATGGACAGGAGTGGGTCCCACCACAATATCTCCCCCACTGTGGTGGGCAGTACCATCTAAACTGTGAGCCAAAATGAATGTCTCTTACATTTCTTGTCAGGCATTTTGTCACAGCAAGGAGAAAGGATTGGATACAATGTATATGTCAGCACAGGCACCTGAGCCTCAAGCTTGCCCTGTAAAGGCATGAGGAGGGACAGGATAGAACCCAGCCACTGTGCCCCATGGTGTTTTGTCACGAGAGGATCTGGGATATGCACATTCTTATTTGAAGGAACAGAGTCAAAGTTGGGAGGGCACATAGGGCAGATAAGCAGGGTGACTATGACCTCTCTAACCTCACCATCTATTTGTCGAGTGTGTTACTACCTTTTATTTTTTTTTTTTTTGCCTACTCAGTGCAGGCTGACAGTCTCAACTTCCTTCAGCTATCATGATACTAAGTGTATAAAATAAAAACACGTGTTTGTTTCATGTTTTTTTTTTTACAGTTTCATGTTTTTTACAAACTGTAATATTCAGCAGGAAAACAATTTGAGATTTCTGGGCAAAGAGGCGGCAGCATCTGATACGGAAGTGAGATTTCTCCTTGATGAGATTTACTCATTCTGTAGTTGATGACCTTGAGAGATCTTGGAGTGGCCCTACCTGGCCACAGGAGGAAAGGCTGAGAGGGATGGTGGGTATGGATGGGCTCCAAAGGAAGACATGGGGTCAGTGAAGCCCCAACTGTGGAATTCCCAGCTTGTAGTCCACATGGGCCAGGACACACTCAGACCAGCTGGCCACAGTTAACAAATGGTGGTAAACAGTGGTGATGCTCTCATGGTAGGAGGGCTTGGGCCAGAATGCACCATGCACTCCACCGTGCATCGTGTGTGTGTGTGTGTGTGTGTGTGTGTGTGTGCAGGTGCATATGTGTGAGCACATGTGTTTTGGGGGATGCTGTCTGTGTCTCTTCCTGCCTTTCTTTGTGAGTAGTTCTAGGTTGACTTCTCTAGCTCAAACCAACTAGAGAGCTCATTTTCAAGATCTCTTGGGTAACTGTGATACCTTTCAGTGTGCCAGAGGACAAAGAGCGAAGTGGTGGGGCAGGGTGGCAGAAAATGGAGGCAAGGCGTGCTGCAGAGGTTGATATGAAATTATATCACTGACACTCTTAGAATAGCAGCATCCATTGCTCCCTTTAACAGTCGCTTATTTGTCCTGAGATCCAACCAAGCTTTCCTGGGAGTATAAGGAACATGATTTGATCTCTGCTCATGATCACCATCCGGTTGCCCCCTCTCACAGGGCTGAGATCCTGACCTTAGCTGATACCTAGAGAAAACTTAGGAATTCATAGAAACTTCTGGAAGAGAGGCTCATTATTTTATCCTATACTTAAGCCAACAAGAATGGAGGGACTGCAGCAGCTACCTAAATACCAGAAGGAGGACCCTGAGGAAGGTCTGAAGAGAACCCCAAATGAGGGAAGCTGATGGCTGAGGAACAGCATTCCTGGGGACCGGAGCCTCTGCGACATCAGATGTGAAGCTGGTCAATCTGCAACTGCTCAGATGGTTAAGAGGATTCTGTTTTCTCCTTTTGGTCACCTTCTGTCTCCTGTGTCTATGATGGAGTCATCAGTGATACAGGGATAACTACAGCCTGATGAGTTGAATAACTGAATGGGGAGGAAGAATTCGATTTAAAAGGAGGTCAGAATACAGGCTCCAATCTCCTCACTGGGACTGCTCACAGATAAATATTCAGGACATCACCCCTCTTCTAAGATAAATGCATGCTCCCCATCAGACTTCCCTTTTCTTAGATGAGGTGGGGGCAGGGTTTCAAAGCTGGTAGGAGCTCCAGCAATTCGTTTTAAGGCCCTGGGAAAGAGCTATATTCAAGAGAACCCAGGGGGTTAATGACATATTCTTTACTGTCACCAGGGTACATAGCTAGTTGTTGGGCTGGGAAACCCATTAAGGGTCTTTCATTGAAGGGGCAGGCAGCGGGAGGCTATTAGGAGTTAAGTCTGAGGGAAGAAAATCAATGGAAAGACTGCTGGTCTTCCTTGGTCCTGTCCAAGCAGCGTGGTGGACTTGCCTATCAGGGGTTCACTTTTCTGACCAGCCCTATTTTTACTCCATTATAAGACTGCCTGGCTCCATCTCAATCTGGGCCCCTCTCTCCTGCCTCGCATTGATCCCTCTGTGCTGCAGGTGTCAAGGAGCTTCATTTGTGGTTAGGTGAGGTTGGCATAGGTTGTGGGTCTGGGAAGGCATTGGCTGTGGGCTGTACCAAGGAGGGGAGGGCACAAGAGCATCAACAGAGCAGATTCGTCCTGAAGCAGCTTTCACATTCCGAATGGCAGTGCCAGACCTTTGCCCAGACCAGTGCCCTGTTATTTGTTCAACATCACTCTCCTGGGAGGGTCTCCACGGCCTCTGACCTTCTGGATAGAATGACTAAAGATATACATACACATAACACACCAGCATATGTAAATGTGTACATGCATACCTATACATGCATATATATATACCCCACACTTATAGATATACATATATGCATATGCATGTTCATATATTCAAATATATAGACATAGACACACATATGTGTGCGTATATACCCCTCCACAGGAAGCAGCCTCCGTGCTCCCAAGACCTCCCTATCAAGGCAGCACTGTGGATTCCAGAGGTCAGCAATTCATGCTTCTCAATGTTTTCCAAGATTTTCTTCCTCTTTTCAGAGAGATCTGTCAGTATAAACTGAGGATAGATAGATGCTAAGGAGTTGGTAGTGGTGTCTCTTGAGTACCCTTGGTAAATTACAGTATTTCTCCAGGGCTGGAGTCTCTTACCCAGGGAAACTGACTCTACTGTCGTCATCCATCCTGATGTTCTTAGCTTTGACTTCCTGGAGTCAGAGCCTGGCTGCTTACAACCCTCAGGCCAGCTGGCCAGCCTCGCTATTACAGGTGGAAGGTACCATCCCTCTGAGGTGTAAGCTACAAGGTGTGGTGGCCAAGAGCTGGTAGCTGCTGGGGCACACCTCACACATACCCCACCACAGAGTCCAAACAGTGACTATGAAGCCTAAAGATCCTGTGATGGGGATGGTTAGAGTAGAGGAGGTGAGTTCTGGTGTCACACCCTGTCAAGTGACAGCCTGGAGTCTGCAGAAGCCAGCTTCTCTCAGGGCTTGAGTTGGGGGAAGAGTGTGTCCGGCTGAATTGTGAATCCTGCCTAGATAAAATCCAGACACTATCTCTGGATTCTGAACTTTCTTCTGTAACAAGAGTCACATGTGTACGTACATAGTGTTAATCTCTTCACTCCAAAAGTTATTCACCCCCTCTGAAAACAGAGGCCAAGTCAGTGATAAATTGCTGACTCCTTCGACACGAATATTGTTCATTTATTCACAGATGCATTTGCCCTGACAAAAGCCTGGGCTTCAGCACATTTCTAGGGGCAACCGAAGGCATTCATGCTAATGCAAAATCAGCTATCATTAGCACAGACTTGCAGCAGCTTTCAACTACTCCATGTCTCCTTTCTTTGCTCGATCATTTTCTCTCATGATTTAATTAGTGTGAAGCTGGAATCCTAGGCTCTTAATTTATCCAGGAAGTTGAACAAACTACATTTTGACACCTGATGAATTCTCTAAGCTTGGCTGTCTGCTCCATTCTGCGTCCAATAAACCACAGGGTTGGTGGTGCCTTCACAGTTCTCCTGCACCTGCCTGTTGGGGCCAGCCACCATCTGCGTCAGGATTTGAAATGCAGGACCAGCTTTCACCGTGGAACGTGAGTTTTACCTATTCCATTGCAGATCAGCGGGAGCTTCAGAGTAGTTTCCAGTCACCTGGAAGGCCCCCAGACCCCCAAGATTCCTGCTTAGGTTGTTCCCATGATTTTCTGATGTCTAAGGAATGATAGCTTCCTTAGAGACCAAAAAGAGCAGGGCTGGAGGTATGGCTTAATGGTAGAACACTTGCCTGACATGGGAGAAGTCCTGGGTCCAATGTCCAACATTGATAAGCAACAGCAGCAGCAACAACACCAGTATACCTCTGACAGCCTTCAAGCTTTACCTGGCTGGACGTATAACACCTTCAAGTAAAATCTTATAGTGAATGATGAATGTCCACAGAGAAGAACAAAGTGATTGTTGTGGAAGGAGGGGAACACAGTCCTTCTGCTCCTCAGATCATGAAGGCCCACTCAGGAGTCTCAGTCTGAAATCTATGAACAGTCAAGGCTCACCCAAGGGAGGGAGGTTGAAACTTGATACTCAGAGTCAGCCACCAGCCACCGCAGAGCTTCAGCAAATGCAAACTGCTCTGGGGGGCTCAGTTCACTCACCCAAAAGGCCACCTTCTCTATGAAGTGATGGTCAAATCCCTCCAGCTAGTTCTACCCAGCTTATATTCTACAAGTAGTATCAGGCTAAGTGCTAGGTCCTGCAGCTAATGCTATGTCCAGCTCAGTCACCGCAGTCTTGCTTCACTACTGACGTACTTTGTTGGGGAAATGACTGATCCGAAAAGGAAGCGAATACCTTCGCTCTTAACGGGCTTGTGTTCTAGTGGGAGAGAGAAATCATGAACCAATGAAAAGGTGGATTATTTGGTGGATTAGGTTAAGTTTTGGAGAGAAATACAAATTGAATTTAAGGACTGGCTAAGAAAGAGGTTATAGTTTTAAGTAGGTATTTTTCTTCAAAGATGACATTTAAACATTTATAGGACATTCAAGGAAAAGTGGAGGAAAGGCAAGGAGAGATCATGTCTGGATAAAGGATGATGCAGGCAGAGAAAGCAGTTAGTACATGGTGCAGAGGCAGGCAAGTGCCCAGGGTGAAAGCAAGAATGAAGAGGCTTGTACAGCTAGAACAAGAGGGTGAAGCAAAGGGGTCCTAGAAGCCAAAGAGATGATGGCATCAAATCATTCAGGGCTGGGTAAGCTGGGTTGAACCAGAGGAACACATCGTATGCCCTGATGTTTAAAAGTGTGGTATGTGTGTGTGTGCGTGTGCACATACATGTTACAGTGGCTACATATACAGAGGGCAGAGGACAGTTTGTAGGAATCATTTCTCTTTCTTTCTTTCTTGTGAGTCTCTTGGATCTAACTCAGGTCATCAGATTTGGCAGCAAGTTCCTTTACCCACTAAGCCAACTCATTGTTCTTTCCCTGGCTTTAAAGAGATCACATCTCCCACAGCATTGAGCAAAGGTCAAAGGGACCATGGGTTAAAGGGAGAAGTTTTGTGAGGGAACTATGACAGTGAGGTGTGGTAAGAGGTAACTCACCCCGTGTGGCATCAAAGATGGAGAGGAGCATTTATATTCCGGATGCAATCTGTGGGTAGAACCAACACTTTGCTGAAGGATTAGTTGTGAAGTAAGAATAATAGAACGGTCAAGGACGATTACACAGATTCTAGCTTGAGCAAACAGGAGAGGTTGTTCATGCAGATTGGAAAGACTGTATCTCCACAGATTTTGGAGAGCACCATGGCAGAATACCCCAAGTTCCATTTTGGAAAATTAATGTTAAGTATTTACTAAGTGTGACATGAAGAGTATGTCCAGTTGTGAAATGTCAAAGCATTTCATAATTTTCAAAAGAGACTTAACCATGTTATGGCTAGAATTATAATTATTTATGTTCATCTCTGAATACAGTTAATGAAATGTAAGTGTATGGGGCTCAGAGACTTTATTCATGTCAGTGTCTCTGGATGCCCTAACAACAGTTCAGGCAGATGGCCTATGACTCATAATACTTGTTGTTATGAATTCAGCAAAAACATTTTGGAAGAGTTAGAGAATTTCATGAGCAATACCTCATAGTGTACCACATTCCAAATTGTTCTCCACTAAACATTAATTCCTTGAGATGCTGAATTCAAAAACAGATCCCATAGTTAAATAAGTCTGGAGAAAATACACATTGTATTCCCCTTTCTTTGAGCATTCAATATAACAGCTGTATATTAAAATGGGAGAAAAGTTTCTAAAACAGTAACTCGGTCCAACTCAGTAGCCCAGTCCTGTCTCACTACTGATTTTCTTCTTCATGCAACTTTTTTGTTTGTTTGAAACTTTCATAGGTTTATATGATGTTTTAGTTGTTTTCATTCCCCATTCCCTGACTTTCCTTCCCTCTCCCACTGGAATCCTTCTTCTCAACAAATCCCCTCCAATCTTCATATCTTCTACGATCCACTAATTTAATTAGAGTCTCTTGCCCTATTATGAGTGGGAGTTGTTTACTAGAGCAAGGGAAATTTATCAGCGACTATACCACTGAAGAAAATGATACCTCCTTCTGCAATAACCATTAGCTGCCTATGGGAGGGGTGAACCCTCATGGGACCCTTCCCCAACCCATGATGAAATGTTGATGATGGTCCCAGTCTTGGGCAAGATGACCACAGCTGCAGTGCATCCGTCAGTGCAATGGCTGTGTCAAATCCAGAAGACTTTTTTTTGTAGCACATTGCCCATCCTCCGTCTCTTGCATTCCTTCCATCCCTACTTCTGTGATCTTCCTTGAGCTGTCCCATGGCTGAACAATCCATCATCACTTATTCTCAGCACTTTGGCCAGTCTTCATATAACTTTTAAATGTTCCTGTCAACCAGTATTCTGTGTGAGCATTCCATATTGGGATGTAAAAGGTGTTAGGATCTGTTAGAAGACAGAAACTGTGGTGGAAGAACTAGACATGCAGCTAGCTCTAGATTCAAACACCCACAATACAGTCTTAGGGAACCAGTTTAGTTTTCTGTTTCTGTTTCTCTTATCTGAGAAAATCTTACTAATTGATTTCTATAGCTCTGGTGTGAAAGATGCACCCCCTTCTCACCCATCTCATGGACGTCTATTCCTGTGGCTTTTAGAAGTTAGTGAATACATTGTGGTTTATATTTATCACTCTATCTCTACTTGATGTTGACTCCAATGCACTTTGAGCTTCACAAGGAAAAGACCCGTTATCCTCAACCAGCTCCCCATCCCCAATACTAGCATGTCTCTCTAATTTCACCTCAAGCATTTCTCTACCCTTAATCACAGCATGCTCCCTCTCTAGGTAAGAATGCAGGTTATTTTATTTTATTTTCATTTATTTATCTATCTATTTTTGGTCTTTGGGGGACAAAGTCTCCTTGAAGCCCCAACTGGCCTGGAACTCACTATGTAGACCAGACAGGCCTTGAGCTCATAGAGATCCACCTGCCTCTGCCTCCAGAGTGCTGGGATTAAAGGCAGCCACTCCCAAACCCAGTTTGAATGCAGCTTCTTATCTCTGATGTCTTCCTCTTGGAGATCAGTGGCTTGTATATTGTTGCTCCCAGATAATACCAATCTTAATAGATTCTTTTCAATTTAGGACTTAAATCTAAAGAAGCATGACTCTGATGATAGCAATTGCAGCCAACTCTTCTGCAAGTGAGCCCTCCTATGCTTGACAGTAGACGGAAAGTTTGCTTACTTTGTTTCTGTATGGAAGTCTTGTCATGGTAGGAAATATGGTGAATGAAGTCTGTGAAACAAGAATGGCAAAGGACATTCAGAGGAACTTCTCTCACTGCAACTCACCAAATATGTGGATTTAAAAGAGAACACTTTCAAAGGTGTGCCTGGGAAAATGTCCATGAGTTCCTTGTAGGCCAGGTACTAGCATGAAGGAATACGAGTTAGTGAGCACTGGTTGTGGCACAATGTTTGGCATGAATCTGCACATATAGATTTCAAGAGTAACAACTAGAGTGTATACTAAGTGGAAATACCCCAGTGTAGAACTGAAGTTGCTTGTGCAATATGAAAATTTTACCTGCTTCATGGAAAAACCATGAGAAGATATGCAGTTAACTCTGGATAGACTAGACACGAACACATCTCTCCAGAGAACTCTTTTGTACAAATCCTCCCAAATACAGGTTTGGTGTCTGCATTTGTAATATACAGATGATTGAAAAGCTGTATGCTGAAAATTTAGCTTGAAGCTGTCCCAGATTGGTATGCCTCTAGATAGTTGAAAGAAATGAATATAAACATTCTAATCACAGGCCTGAGAACTCCTCAGGTTAAGATCCTGGGAACAAGTTCCCAGTGAGAATCCATAGACTAATGAGGACACCAACTGCTGCTAAGGCAAACAGCAGCAGCAACAGCCAGCTCTATAATCAGAAGCACAAAGACTGAATATTGGAACAGGCAGATAGAGAAATCAAAGTAAAGATGTTTATACACTTGAAAAGGCAAACAAGACAATGGAAAGTACATTAATTCCTCTTCTCTAAAATTAAGATAATTGAGTGGGAAAGTTTGAAAAGGCACTAAATAAAACTAGACACAAAATATGTTTAGACATGAGGTTATAACTTAGTGGGCAACTGAAGAGAAGATAAGTGAGTTGAAAGATATATGTAAAAGAGATTGAGAAAGCTTGGACCATAGATGATACTGTGAGTGGTTCAGAGTCTCCATCCTTGGAATATAAAAAAGAGAAATACCAACTTGACTGAATAAGCTTTAACATCAATGACAGAATGCAAGAAATTCAGTGGGGGGTTGGTATGAGAGGGTGTGGATGGGGCAGGGGGTATAAAGATGATTAAGATGTCTTGTATGAAATATACAAATTCCAATAAAAAGGTATTAGAAACTAACTAGAAAGAGAAAGAAATGGAAAGAAGAAAAGACAGAGGAGGTCATCTGAGTTTTAAAGATACTGAGGGTTTTTCAAGTTTGATGGAAGATTATAGTGCTTTTAAGATTATTAAATCTGTGTCCAGTTTTGCTCTAGTGAAAACATAGGAAAAGTATAATGAAATAAAAGAGAAATTACCATAAAGTGATGAAGACTAGACAGTTTCACAAAACTAACAGTCATACCTTGAAAGTTGGGGAATGAGACTCTTACTTTTCTCTGAGGACATGACTGACAACATGGGGTCCTAGGAAGCTCCTTTTAAGAAGGAGGACTACAAAAAAGAGGCTTCCTGATAACCCACAGAGTGTGTTTATTGACAATAGCCTTTACTAAAGGAACCTTCGAAGAGCCTTAACGAGAATGATTTTCAAAGTAGGGTCTGATTCATTAGTTGGTGAATGAGGAGAAGAACAGGTAGACAAATCTAAGTGAGCACTGATGGTACAACTCCACATTCATCATGTTGATGTGTGGAGTTTAAAAAGTCAGCATGAGAGCTCAATATGAATAGTTACTAAAAAATTAAAACACTCAGATCCTGGTTGTTTGAGAGAAAAGATGATAATTGACAAGTAAAATAACCTTTCTCCTTCCTTTGTACTTCCTCTGTGGTCTAGATATGAGCTGCAAACTCATGTGAGCATCCCACCTAATATACCATATTCCTCCTTATGCTAAGACAAGGAACTTTTACTTTCTTTAATATGTTAGAGTTAGTTGAACACAGTTAGCAACTACTAATGTAAACAGAGAGATGTCTAAGACTGGCAAAAGAAAAAACGGAATAGAGGAGGATCTCAGCCTGAAAGAAGGAAGTTTTTATTTTTAAGTTTAAAATAAAATGATAGAAACAACCCAAAATATATGAGAATCATAGTCAATGCATAAAGACTAAATGCTCCAGTTAAAAGATAAAGAATGCCCAAATGAATTTTAAAAGCATATCAAAACAATGCAAAGTTCAAATACCAGCAATTTACAAGATACATATCAAAACCCAAAGATATAAAAAGGTTTAAATTAAAGAAAAGGAAAAACATCATAACCAGGCAAATGCTAAAAGAATGCTGGCATAGGGTATAATTAGATGTAATTATACCTCAGAGAAAATAGCCTTTAAGGCCTAAAACACGCTTAGAGATAAAGAAACGCTCACTACATACCAATAAAGGTTGGAATTGCTATGCATAAGTAACAATTCTAAATTTGAAAGAATCTTATAGTACAGCTTCAAAGAGTATAAAGCAAAAACTGACCCAACTATAGACAAATGGATAGATTCTTCACGTAATTTGCCCTCAGTGACTGAGAGAGCAAGTGGATCAAAAAAATCAATAATACCCCAGAAGATCTGTGCAACACAGTCCTCAAGCTCAATTTAAAGAATTTGTATAGAATACTTACCAATAATTGGAGAATGTACTTTTTTTCCAAGTACATATGGAAGGAACATTTATAAAGTTGATCAAACGTTAGGCTCTGTACATTTTCATGACTTCACATCTTATAAACCACAATCCTAGGAAACAATAAAATTACATGCAAGTGAATAATGGTGGAGAAGTTTCATGAGAACTTAAAGAATCTTAAAATACACATGTGTACAATCATAGATAAACTATTATCAGTAAAGGATGAAGGTTTTTTATTAGCACATATTAATCATATATAATAATGGGCTTCATTATGATATTTCATATGTATATGATATATTTTGATCATAGTCTCTCTACATTAACCCTCTCTTGACCCCTCCCATTCCTGCTGATCCTTTTTCTCTTCCCATGGATTCTTCCTTCTCTTTTCTCCTCTTCCCCCTCCTGTTCCCCTTCCTCTTCCTCCCCTTTCTCCTCCTCCTCTTCTTCCTCCTCATGATCCTAAGTGTTATGAATCAATGAGTTTAATTTGGTTTACTTACAGGAGTATATGTGAAGGGTTATTTACAGTAATATAAGCAAGTTTCCAGGGGCTACTCCACTGAAGAAAAGGTCTTTCCTTCCCCTAGCAACCATAAACTGCCTTCAGGGAGGGGGAAACCTTATAAGCCTGGCCCCTAGCAATAATTAGTTGCCTAAAAATCATGAAGAAGGAGCAGGGCAGCGGATCTGATGCCTATAAGTAAAGTTATAGCTTTGAAAGTTTAGAGTAGAGCCTGCAAAGAAATAAACCAAGCCCTCTTCTATGCAATGTAGATAATGATAATGGTGGAAAAAAAATCTCAAAGAAGGAAATTAGTAAAGGCAAAGGAAAACCTAAGAATATGGGGCAGATTCAACGGAGTAAAGGAAGACCTTGCTTCTTTGAAAGCCTTAGTAAAATTGGCATGCTTCTACAAGACTGAAGAGGATAAAAATGAAGAAGAATTGAACTGCTCCTCTAGAAGGAAAGAGGCACAACTACCCACCAAGACAGCAGAGATTGAAAAGTAATAAGATGATATCATGCAACTATACTAGATAATTAAAAATAGGAGATGGATAAATTATTAGGAAAATTAAAATCTCTAAACTAACTCGAGAAGAAAAAAGTTGATTATAGCCATCAAAGCACTGATGCTCTGATGCAGCAGGTCAAAGCATTTTCTCAGAGAAGACACGAGGAACATAAGAGTTCTACAAACTATTGAAGTACTACAAAACTTTTAAGAAACAAATAGTTCCTAACCTATTTACTTCAATGAGCCAGTAAACATCTAGCGTATCTTCAGTCTGAAAACCAGGCAGCACTGGTCCTGGCAAAGGGAGTCACAGGTCAACCTGATGCGTGACAATTGATGTAGGAAGTCCTAAACAGAATTTCTAATTGAATCCAAACTTAAGGATAAAATCCTGACAAAGTTTGTATTATTATTACAGGAACAAATACTGGACTCATTTCCATATTAGACAATTTGTAAATATGAATCATCAATGAGCACATTAAAACACTTGATAAAATCGTAAAATTTTCATAGTAAAACTTTTTGGCAAACTCAGAATAGAAGAAATTTTCTGTAGTCTGATCACCTGAAATCAGTAGCCAAAGCTTTACTCTGGAAAAATATAAAATATCCCCTTTTTAAAGTTATGGACAAGATGGCATTTTTGCTGTTATGGCTTCTCTTGGTAATATACTAGAAACTTTTAGTTAAAGCAATTAGGCAAGAAAAAGAAAGTAAATATAGAGGGACTAGAAAGGATGAAAGCGGTATTATTATCAGATTACAAAAAAATTTCAGAACAGTGTATGAAATTATGAGTTATTATAATTTGTTAGACTTTCAGATTTTGATTAACCGATGTTGAAAGATAAGTATATATGAGAATCAGAGGCCTAAATGCTACTAGAATTGCTATTTATGATATAAAACAAACATTCTTTCAAGGAACAATAAAACCAAATACTTAATCATGACCTGTATACTGTTCTAAGCACTTTTATATAGATATAACTCATCAATACATCTATGTAACGATGTATCCTTATAACAACCCTATGCGATAGGTACCATAATTCCTAATTAAATTCCATTTACAGTGGAGAACGTTGAGACCCATGTAAATTGCTCATACTGCAGAGTGAGTAAGTTGCAGAGTAGGAATTCAAACCTAACATCTGTTTTCTTCCATATGTGCTCCTAATTGCTAGTCTATAATTTCCACTTGTTTTGAGAAAAATCACAAAACTTTATTGAAAGACATAAAAAAATCTTAAAAAGTAGACAAACTGTGCTTTTAGATAAGATTTAATATCATAAAGATATCAGTTCTTGCCAAATTGGTCTGTATGTTCCATGTACTTCCAAGCAAAATCCTAACAGAATTTTCATGGAACTTACCAGCTAATCAAAATTTTTATATGAATAAGAAAAAAGATCAAGAAGAATCAATGCAGTCCTGAAAAATAATGACAAGACAGATGAAAGACACTTGCTTGATCAGAAAACAACATAAAATGTTAATATATAGAAATAAAGAATGTGGTCTGGGTTCTAGGATAGACAAGACACGCTGACAGAACACAATAGTATATAAGATGATCTGTGTACATGTGGACACTGGTAGGTCATGAGTACCTCAGTGGGAAAATTAAGACCTTCAGTATGTGCTATCAGTTCTGTACATGTGAAAAAAAAAGTTAAAGATATGTCCCTGCTTCACACCACATGCAAAAATTAATTCCAGATGCTTTAAGGTTTT
This sequence comes from Eospalax fontanierii, assembly GCA_035773235.1. Classification (NCBI taxonomy): domain Eukaryota; kingdom Metazoa; phylum Chordata; class Mammalia; order Rodentia; family Spalacidae; genus Eospalax; species Eospalax fontanierii. The sequence continues at coordinate 49,738,486 of CM069542.1, read as the reverse complement.
AAATGGGAATGATAAAAGTTTATGACTTTTAGAAGAACATGTGGATTTCTTTATGACTGTTAGGATAGTTATTTCTTAAATGCAACACACAAAAGTTCCAATGATGAAGAAAAAAGATTGTAAAAGCAGGGCATATTAAAATTAATAACTTCTAGTTACTGGAAGACAACAGAAACAGAAAGACCAGGCACTAATTGGGATCTTCAGCGCATTTCACTGGCGTTGGTTCAGTGTCCGAACACAATAAAGGACGTTTGTGAATAAACACAAAACACTTAACAGTCAGACAGATCATAGGCTGAAATAAACGAATAGAAATTTCACAGTAGAGCATTTGAGCAACCAGTAAGCACTTTTTGAAAGATGCTCAACCGCTCTAGTAATCATGGAATACACATTAAAATCATAGAGTGATGCAATTTGTTACTGTCTTAGATAAACTGTAATTAAAAGTTTGAAAAAAACCAAGTTAATCAGTAAGGATGTGGAACAGAGGAGAAACTTTCTTGCATAGGCAACAATTTGGCACTACCTACTATGATCATTAATCTTGCTTTCCAACTTGACTGGGTTGAGAGACATTGAGAAAATTAGAAAAGCACACTTCCCTAGGTTTGTCTGTGAGAGTATTTTCCATTGGGCATGGGGGTCAGTGAAGTGAGGGAGAAAACCCCATTCTGAATGTGGTGGTCCTGTGCAATGGACTGGGGGCCTGGATGGAGCTAAAAGAAGAAAGAGGAAGGCTACTCAAAGGTGCAAGCGCCGTTCTTCATGAGCAGGTGCAATTTTAGACTCTTGCAGCTATGAACGTCTGTGCACTCCAGCTTCTTAGCCTTTGAACAATGATTCACATCAGGAACTGTGCAGGGAGCTTCCAGGCTATTCAGTCTTGCATTAAGGCTGTAGCACTAGTTCTCCTTGTTCTGAGGCTTCCAGATACTTGAGCTAAGCAGTAACTCGTTTCTTTGGCTCTCTGGCTTACAGACTGTCATTTGTGGGATGAGCCAGCCTTTGATCATAGAAGCCAATCTAATAAATACCACTATAATTGAATTCCACTGGTTCTCTCTCTCTAGAGACCCCTGACTAATAACCTAGTTAGGTTGAAAATGTGAATACACTGTGATCCAGCAACTCCATTCCTATGCATGTCCTAGAGAAATCCCTGCAAAGGCATACCGGAAGGAAAGTGCGAGAGTGTTACCGGCAGCACTCTTTTCAATCGTAGGAAGCCGAAAACAACTCAAATGTGCGCCAGCAGGAAGGAGAAGCACATTTTCATTATAATTATACAAAGGGATTCTGTGCAGTGATGGGAATGAGTGAATTGCAACTGAGTCTCGACATGGAAGAAATGTAGACTCGAACTGTACTATTGAGTCTAAGGAATATTGGCAGAATAAACAGGGCACAGTTCCATTTATAGAAAGCCAGGAAGAATGTAACAGTGCTTTGCTAAAATCACAGAAACACCTAGGGAAAACAGAGACACAGAAAGGTAATGGTTAGTATAATTCAAATTGTCATTTCTATTGGGGTGAAGATGGGAAGATACCAGAAGAGAGGGGTGTTCTTGGAGGTTTTGGAGTTATGTGGTTTTGTTCCATTTTTTTTTTTTTAAATCTGGGTAATAGGTACACGCCACTCTAAATTTTATTATTTTTATTATGTGTGTTGTGCATATTTTATCCACCATACTTTGTGTGTAGGATATATTTATCAATGTAACAAAGATAAGAAAAACATCTGTGGTGAGAGATTTTTCTATTTTAGATTGTGAGGTTTGTGCAACCTTGGTCTTTCCCAAGCATCTCTGAAGACATCATATAAAGGAAAATAGAAAGGGTTGGGATTTGGCTCAGTGGGCAGAGTATCTGCCTAGCATGTGCAAAGTCCTGGGTTTGAGTCTCAGGACCATGGTGACTCAAGCTTGTCATCTCAGCCTGGGCAGGTGAAAACAGAAGGATATTAAAGTCAAGGTCATCCTTGGCTACATAATGAGTTTGAGGTCAACCTGAGTCACAAGAGGGCCTGTATCAAAACAAACAAATAAAACAACTAAAATAAAGAATAAATAAAAGAAAAACACAGCATATCGACTGAGGCAAGGTAACTGCTGAACCATGAAGTATGAAGATAAAAAGTTGACAGTGACCCAAGCAGACAAAGCACAGACAAAACTCTGACCATGGCAACACCCTGCTTTGGATATGGCCTGGGATCCAGGAAGCCCTCGGAGGGATGAGTGGAGCACCAAGAAGGCAAATTGTTCCTGTCCCCAAACTACTGACGACTGCCTGCCTGTCCCAGGATAATGGACTGAGGGCTGGAAGGGGAGAACAGACAACAGAAAGCCCAAACTGTAGTCACCAGGCCAGTGTATCCATCCCTCAGCTGCTGCCAGACTGGGTTCCCATTTCCCAGTGTGAGGAGAGTCCTTTGTGTAGGAACAATTGATGGGACACATCTGACTTTTGAGCATGGGGCAGGGCTCAGCTCCTGAGTAGCTGCTGGTACTGGATGAGTCTGTGATATCATCCAGTGCTCCTTGAAGAACTGGGCTGAGTCTCCTAAAGCTTGGCTTCTCCCTCTGCTCCCCTAACTTCTCTCATTTATTTTTAGATCTCTTGCTCAAGAATTTCCTTCCCAGGCTCTGCTTCTAGGGACCCTGCTATACATGAACTACATGGACCTACTGAACACCTAAAGTAAAGCTGAGCATGTTGTTAGATAAGAAGAGATGCTAGGTTTATAAAGGAATCCTTCACACTGTACCCCAAAGTGGATCAAGAGGTTCCCAACCTTTTCTAATTTCCTCTTACAATATTTTTTAGCATGTAATTAGTTTCATTCCTATATAATTTATTACTTTTAAAATGACTTTTTGAGACAATGTCCCCCTTTAGCCACAGCAGGCTGAAACTCACTAGGGAAACCAGACTGGCTTTGATCTCACAGAAATCTGCCGGACTCTGCCTCCCAAGTGCTGGGATTACAGGCATGTGCCACCACACCTAGCTTAATTTATAAGAAGAAACAAATATGGAATTTTTTCATGAGAGTGATAAACTGTGAATTTAGATAGAAAATGAAATTTAAAAGTCAAAAGTAGATGGAAACACATATAAAAAGGAGACTGAATTCCAAAGTACAAGAAAACTTCAGATAAATGTTAAATTGAACCATCGATGCTTGACCACAAAGATACAATTTTATTTGGTCTAGTTTGAACTGTTTTTTCCAAATTCTTATAGATATCACAGACAATATAATCTCTCTAGAAAAGAGCTCAAAAGGAAATAGATGGTTTAAAGAGAAAAAAATGACAGAAAAAAATGTCACATAAGTTAGCAGAGCTCCTGAAGAAAATGAAAGCTAAAACAAAAATACTACAGAGACAAAAGTCACATTAAAGGCCATAAGAATAGATAAAAATAACAGAAAACAGTATCAGGATGCCTTGAAGAAATCCCACAGAACAAAGTGGAAAGGCTGAACAGCACAATCATGAATACAGAGAAGGTGGTCAGGAAACTGCATCAATCTGGTTGCTCAGAAGCAGCTCCGAGGTAGACAGAGGATGGCAGGCTATTGGAGAGTGTTCTTAGGGCAACAGCTCTAAGAGAGAAAGACGAGGGGGAGCAGGCGCGTGATGTACTTGTAGCTGTTCTCCACAGACTCCTGGAGCCCGGGAGCTGGGTAGCCCCTCAGGACTGTCCTGTGGAAAGCCTTCAGTTTTCTTCCTCCATACAGACTGTCAGTGGCTATGATCTACTCATTAGCTAAGGGGTTTCCAGTGAGAATGGTTACTCCCACTAGGGTATCTGGTCTTGCCCATCAACAACTGGTATTTCTAGCAGTTGTAGGGCAGTCATGTGGTCTGAGAAGGGAAATTGATGGAGCATACAGTATACATTCAAGCTCATCCTTCTTGGAACAAGTTTATACCCTCTAGAAATAGTTTTTTTAGGCCTCCCCTTGACATTCCTGTTTATATTGGGTTCTATAGCCCAAGAAACAAAAGGTGTAACATACTACAGTCTTTTCTTGATCTAGGCATTGGTAGGCCAGCAACCTTCTGTATGTGAATTACAAATATGCAATTATTTGAACCCAAAGAAACCCCTTAAATGCTGTGTTTCCTTATTCATTATGGATATTCTGAGACGTGATATTTACCTATAACTTTGGGGAACATTAGGCATGTCTCAAGTCACTGAATCCTAAAATTTTTGCTGACATGTATGACCCTTGAATCATAAGAAAGTTATCTTGTTAAAGCCTTCATTATTCTTGTAACTTCTGAAACAGAACAGAGGTCTTTGGAGCTCTGTTAGTTGTGTGATTTGATCTTTTTTTGCTGTTGTTTAATTGATAGGCAGGTGGGATAAGATCTGAGAGGAATAGGTTTTATCTTAGAAGGCACCAGTCTCATTGGAAACTCCTGCATGACTGATTGTCTTCTAACAAGAGTGGGCCCCTCTGCATGCCCAGCAAGTTCTTGAGCATCTGAAAGTTGAGGCTTTTCAACTGTAAATACTGTGATACGTCTATTCCAAGTCTGAAGGTCTCGAACCTCTCCTATGAGGGCCGCGGTCATTATATAGGAGACCTGCTGATGTTTCTAAGCCAATTGCAATGGGGCTGGGTTCTCACTTTGTTCTGGTCAGCATCCACAGACATTGGGGGTTTTTTAATGCTGTCAAGGAGACCCTCTGGCTTTCATATGTTTTCTTGCATCAGTACTGAATTGCTTTGAACTTATCAGTAATGCTCTTCCATACCTCGCACTCACAGTAGTCCCCGTTCCACGTTCCACTGACCTTATAGTTGTACCATTCGTTTTAGAGCCTCTGGTGGCTTCTTCCATGAGGATCATTTACTTATGTAACTCATTAAACTGGTGGTAGAAACAAGTTTTAAGTTTTATATCACATGTTTTCTCTTGTATTTTACCTTCTGAACCTAAAGAAAGGGTGTCAAGTTTTTCATGCTGGTTTTGGTCCATTATTCTAACGGGATAAGATCTTGAATCTTCATTTCTTATTCACAGTTTTGTATCACCTGTAAATTTGATAGGCATATCTTCTATGTCTTTATTCAATATATTGATAAAAGTATTAATATTGGGCTAATTGGAGAGAAATGGTGAAGAAGGCAGAGGTAGAAGCAAGCTTTTGAGGCATGCCAATACAAGGCACTGCCTCATTGCTCTCACTAATTCAACAAATATTTATTGAATATCTGATATCTGCTGGGCAACCTGTCTAACGATAGGGAAATGATGATGTACAAGGTTTTTTTTTTCATGATCATAAACTCCTTATGTCCTTCAGACAGATTCTCATCAATAAATTTATTTATGTTTTTATACTTAGGGAGGAGAAGGGGCAAGCTTTTATTTTCCTCCTCAGCACAGGAATCAGTGGCTCTGAGCTGATCACTGACCAAGGGAGTTTCCCATCGGCAAGGGTGTCTTCAAACGAAGTGCATAAGTTTCTTCCTTGGCTGCTAGCATTTCAACTAGGTTATAACTATCCCCCAAAGTATTAGTGTTTAGGCTTGTGGTTCTCAAAATTTTGAGAGGATTGTTAAAAATTTTAATAAAATAATAAGAAATAAAAGGTAATATGTATAGGGGTTTTGAGGAACTAATTTTGCAAGTTCCCAAAAGCCTGGAAATCTCTGGTCATCCACCACCCCTGGCTCTTACAATCTTTCCACTCCCTTTTCTGCAATGGTCCCTGAGTCCTGGGTCGATGAGGTTTAATATAGGAGTCCTATCCAGGGACACACACTCTTCAGTCTCCTATCTTCTACATTTTGGTCAGTTGTGGCTCCCTGTTAATTGCCCTCTGCTGCATGAGGAAGCTAAAAGATGCTTACAGCAAAGGTGACGGCATGCACAGGACCCATGCAAACTCAAACCAGACAATAACCCAACACAGAACTGGGGAAATGTGTGAGGAGCCTCAGCCTTAGCTGAGGAACTATTGGTGGCTGATTACTACTTGTGAGGGAGAGTTGGTCTTCTTTGGTAGAGTGATGCTAGATAGGCTGACCAAGCTCCAGTGGAGGAACTCACACAGAGGGACATCGGGGGACAAAGACTTGACTCAGTAGGCCTTAGTACGTATGACAGCATGCATGATGTCTGGTGGGGAGAGAGGGCTATGGGGTGGTGCAGGTAGGGGTCTGAATACAGTGAAGATGTATTCTACGAAATACACAAAAATTCAATAAAATGTATATTGATAAAAGAACTAATTTTGCAAAATAAAGGTATTGATTTAAAAATATTTCTGTGATACCATCATTTTATATTATAAAATTAAAGTACAGTCTCTGGCCTCCTGCAGTTTATTATCATGACAGCTAGATATTAAGCAAAGACACAAAGGGATGAATCTTAGGCAGAATTTGAGCTTTTTGTGATGAAGGAATGAAGCTGGCTGTAATAGTAGAGAATAAAGGAGGTATGTGGGAAAGGCATGTCAAAGGAATGACACTCTGACTGATACACAACGGAGAATGCAGGAACCAGCCATGAAGAAAGCCATGGACAGACCTCCCAAGGCAGAGACCATTATGTGCAGAGCTTCTTATGGTGGGAAGAGGTGGTGGAGGGGTGGTCCCTTGGTGTGCTTGAAGCTCTAAAGGAAGCTAATGTGATCTGGAAGTATCCAGTCCTCAGAGGTGGGAGAGTTAACTGTAAGTGACAAGCAGATTTCTCCAGTGTTGCTCGTCAACTGTCTAGAGGAGACCAATACTTCTGTTTCCAGTGGAAAACTAATGAGTGGCCTCCGTTCCCAAAAGAATCTCCAGATAGAATCAATGCAGGGTTACTGGCTCACCCAGCAGGTGCATGCAACATCCCTGAGCACCTAGCATCCAAGTTTTCTCAGAACCAGCTCTCACAGAACCTGCAACAAGGGAGAGTAGCCAGAGATGGCATCTACCTCCTGGGTATAATCCAGGATGTGGATAGGTTGGAGTGTTTAGTGGCACAGCTGCAGAATCCCTGCCATGAGTTCTGACTGGCATCATGTGGTTTACTGAGTCCTTGTCAGGACACTGGCCAGAGTTTGATCATTCACAGTTAAGAGCTTGGATTTTATTCAAGGTTTTGAACATGTAATTGAGAAGGGAATCTGATTAGTATTTAAAACCTTAACTTGGTTGGCTGCATAGGAATGGACTCTATGAAGACAGAGCTGACGTGGGGGGACCAGCTGGAAAGTTACTGAATAGCCAGTAGGGAAGAAAGTGGTTGAGCAAGTGAGTTCACACTGGGAATGGGGCAAAGTAAGTAGATACCACATATAGTTAGGAAGCAGAAATGCTACAAGTTATCAATACACAGGAACTGGGACATTGTGGGGAAGAAACACTCAGACATCTGGAAACCCAGGTATCTAACTGGAAACAGTCCCCAGGATGGATGGTTTACCTGGATATTATGGGAAGACACTGGATTTTCATTTCCATACATGGGAACAAGGGAAAAGAAGTAATTTCAAGAAAGAAAAGAGTGGGTCCTCTTTGGGCATGTGGTGGTGTTTGAGAGATCTGTAAGAGATTCAAATGGAGATGCTAAGTGGGCTGATTGTATATATATATATATATATATATATATATATATATATATATATATATGGAAAAGGGTTTGGGCTGGAGATTTAACTGTTGGAATATTGTTTGGATGGTATTTAAAATCATAAATTAAGAGGAGTGCAGCTAGATGAAAGCAGAGACCAGTCCTTGACCTTGGGGATGTCATCGTAGAAGGTCTAGAAAAGAAGAAAGATGGGGCTGGAGAGATGACTCAGAAGTTAAGAGCACTGGATGCTCTTGCAGGTGAGCCGGATTTGATTCTCAGCACCCATGTGGTAGCTGACAACTGTCTATAAATCCAATTTCAGCGGAATTAGATGCCCTTTCTGACCTCCACAGGAATTGCACAACACAGGTTCACTTACTTGGAAGCAATATACTAACATACATAAAATAAAAAATAATAAATAAAATATTAAGATGAAAAGATGAAAGAGACAGAGAGGAGGATAGAGGATAACAACTGACTTCATGAGAAAAGGGGAAATTCTAAAGAATGGAGATTGGTAACTGTCAAGGGAGGAGGGTTTCTTAGGCAGGAAATTCTGGTAACAACATGTGATATACTCAGGCTAAAAGAAATCAGGGCAGAGAGGTAACCAGTGTATTTGGGAAATGAAGACTCACAGATCCAGAGTTTGAAAAAAAGAAGTGGATAGTCATGGAGAAATAAAAGGGGTGGGGTCTAATGGTAATAGACTAGGGGGACCTTATCAAGGTCTGTTGGTTCTGATTTATCTTGGGTTCTGCTGTGTTCTATATGGAGAACAAAACACCCTGGATTAGGTGTCTTATGCCCTACTTTCAGACAAGATGGGTCAGACAATCCTCTGATGGCTACACTTCCAGGGAGAAAAATAGGAGATCATAGCATCTTGTTTCTGTGGTTTTCTCAGTTGCCATTGTGGAATAATTCGGGGTATCCTTTTCTGAGCAGCAAGAATGTGTAGAAAATTCTAGTAAGAAATTTTGTGCTAAGAAGGCGTTTAAAGAATGTAATGTTGGGTGGAGATGGATGAGAGACTAAATGAAGCTTTTCGAAGAACATGAGATCTTGGAGCATTTTGTGAGCTGTTCAATACAAGAGAGAGCAGAGGTTCACTGTGAAAGAGGGAGTAAGGTGTGGGGTGAAGTTGGTGGACCACATCGATGAGTTTCCAGAACCATCCTTTCCCTAAAATCATGAGATAATTAGATTCTTGCCTCTCTAGTCTTTGAATCTTTAAATACACAGCAGAAAAAAAAAAAAACCCAGAGCTCTTGGCAGTGAATGATATGGGGCTATCTTTACTATTCCATACCTACTGTTTGACCATTGTCTTCCTAGTCACAGAGCAGTAACTGACAATGTCTTCCCTCTGACACTGCACTGTTTGCTCCAAGCAAAAGCTCCAGTGCCCCTTCCTGTGCTAATGCAACACCCCGATGTGGGAGAACATTGGTGCTGTCCTTTCTGGTGTCACTCTAGCTCATCACTAGCTGCACCCTCCAGAGATTGCTTTTCCTGGCATGCACCACTCTGGTTCTTCTCCCTAGCGATGTGTCTATCTGTAGTGATTATTTTGACTAAGTTCTCAATGCCCATCATAACTCTGGAGATTATTCTCTTAGGGTTTTGAGAAATGATTTTTACCAGTGATTGGTTTAGGGATGACCATATCTTTGCACGTTGAAACATAAATTCCCAGTCGGAAGGTATTTGAAGGTGGGGCTTTGAGAGGTTGTGCTTATGAGAGTGGGGCCATTGTGATGGGAATAGTGCACTTATAGGCAGAGTTGTGAAAGAGTTTGATTCTCCTTTCTATGCTGTCCATTTCCATGTGAGAACAGAGTAAGAAGACATCATCTGCGAATCAGGAAGGCGGTCCTCACCAGATCCTGAATCTGCTGGAACCTTATTTTTTAACTTTCCAGATTTCATAACTATAAGAAACAAATGCTTGCTTTATAAAGCACTCAGTCTGTGGCAATCTGTTGTAGTAGCTCTCATTGACTAAGATACTACTTTGTTCACTTTTTCCCAGCCTGAAAATGAAACCAAGAGACAGAGGAGGGGGGATCAGGGCAGTCACAGAAAAGCAGAGCCCGGGTCCTTTCCTGACCTCCTAATGGAGTGCTATAATATAATATGCTTCTCTTTTAAGTAAGTCTGAGTTGGCACTTCCTACATTATCCAGCCAAGGTCATCTTTCTGATACTTTTCTTCTACCTCCACACATTTTCTCAAACTAATGTTCATCAAAGAGCTTTCTGGCCAGTAATGTTGGTTTTATTCAACGTCTTTATGTCCTTTTAATTGGTAGCAAATTTTTTGTATCCTCAGAGTTTCTCATTTTGGGGTTCTCCAGTTTCTTTCAATAGCCCAATGTTATAAAATTGGAGACATCTGTATCTGATCATCTTCTATTCCCACAGACTACTGAAATGTGTGGTAGAGACATTGTTTTGACATCTAGACTTTTCTTCAGAGTTCCCCTTGCAACCAGCTGCAACATAAAATCTGCCCTCATCTTGTGATTTGTCCTGACTTCTCGCCTAGTGACACAGCCACTGTTCTTTTAGTCTCCCTGGCACCAAGCTGATGTGAATGTTTGAAACCCGCTTTTCAAAAGTGACATATCTGACCAGAGCCACTGTTTCTTTTGTTCACAATAACAACCTCCAGCGTGACCCGGCCCCTTTCTCCCAAGGTTCCCGTCACTTCTGTTTCATCAATTTGTTCTTCCTTGTTGTTTAGAATTAAGTCCGGAATAGCAGTTCCACGTCTACATCCTTTCTTTCTCAGAGACGGAATTGTTAGCTCTGTGAGTCAGGTAGCTCAATTGGGACAGGCCCAAGGGATATATTTGTGGTAATTCACATGCCTGGAAGTAAAGAGTTTGATGTAAGCTTCAGATCAGCAGAGAAATTGGATTTATTTTGGACACTGTATCAGGAGGAAACAGACCAGAGCTGTGGGAGAAATTGAGGTGATTGAATAGATCAGAACAAGGCTAAAGGCTGTGCACTTTCCTTTAAAGAAATGAAACACGGGCTCTTGGAGACACTGTGTCTACATTAGAAAGACACTGTCAAAGGTTGACAGACTCAGGACAAGATGCAGACCACTTTGTGCCGGGGTTGGCAAATGTCAGCCTGAGATGTAGCAGTGTGCGGGTTGCCATCATGAGACACTCACCTGGTGCCTCTCATTGCAAATCAGGTGCATCACACTGGTGGGGGCTCAGGGCAGACAGGAAAGGACTGGTCAGTGGAAGGTGACTGTATTGTGGGCTACACAGGAGAGCTTTCTACACAACCGGGGACAGGTCGGAAAGTAGGCTGAGTTTTAGTGTCAGGCAGCTCAAGGTTAGAGAATCTACTTTCCTAGCTCTGGTCAAGGATAAGTAATATAACCCATTTACATGCCAGCATGCCCCTCCTCAGTGAATATAGATAATAACTTTTCTACAACCTGATGAGGACTTGACTTTCATGTATAGAAAACATTTCACACAGAATTGGCATATCCTATGGACTTAAGAAATGAGAGTGCCTACGGCAATGAAGACTGGATTCCACGGAGGGCCAGGATTCCCCTGGGGCACTAGTGTTCTAAGAAGTGGGGAAAAGGGTGTAGAGGAAGGTCATGGAATGAAACCAGGTGGAGATGGAGGATAGCATCCCAGGTATGCTGAGGGCAAGGAGTAGCCCCAAGAAACAGGACTCAGGAAAGGCTGAATCAGAAAGGCTGAACCTCTCTGTAGGCCTTGTGCTGGCAGAGGAACACTGTGTCTTACTATGTGTTAATGTATTCATATATATATATATATGCATATTTATGAACTTTAAATATTTTGCAGTACAGAGAAAATAAAAATGCATATTATGTACAATTTAAAGATGATGAAAGCAGAAGAAGATGAGGACAAGGAGGAGGAGTCTGACAACCAAGTCCCCATTCAGATTAGGAAACAAATCAGTGTCTATACTTTAAGACTCCCTTTGTCCTCTTTCCTGGTCACTTTCCCTCCATTTCCTCTGAGAGAAGCATCATTCTGACATCTATGATTATGTTCTCTTGCTTTTCTTTATTATTTCCCTACCTCTTGTCATGTCTCTAAATACTGTGTTGTGTCTTTTAGCTTTCTGTGAACAGAATGCTACTGCATGCTTCTTTTATGATTGCTGCCTTTGATCTGCATGGGCTTTGTGAGTGGGGCCAGTCCACTGCACTGTAGTGCCATCATGAAAGTAGCCACTATTAACTTGTCTCCTCTACTAATGCCAAACAATTAGTAACTTGAAAATTTTTACCATAATGAATGATACCAAGTGCTCTTTATGAAGGTTTATGTGTTTGGATTTTGGTACTACCTGGTGGTGCTGTTCTGGGAGATTCTGGAGGTAAGGCCTAACTGAAGGAAGTAACTGGAGGCAGGGGGTTGGGTATTATTCAGACCCCTCTCTGTTCCTCTTTCTCTGCTTCCTGGTTACCACCACGAGATGAGCAGCCTCTGCCACACTCTCCCACCACAATTATGCTTTGCCTAGCTACAGGATCAGAAACAGAGGCAAGAGACCATGGACCGGACACTCTGAAACCGTGAGCTTAAATAAGTCTTTCCCCCTTAAGTTGTATTTTTCAGGGATTTTTTCATGGCAGTAAAAAGCTTCATGAACCCAGTTGGCAAAATTCCTCCCTGGCTCCTGGTGTACATGAATAAGAGCTTATTTAGAGTTTGTGTTGAGTGATGTTTCTGGATCATGCAATATAGGCCTGGTCAACTTTACTAGGTAATGCCAGCTATGTGGGTATAGTTGTTGACATATCTGCTGATATTCTTTAAATAAAGAATGAGAATCGATTTCTCTATATCCCCATCTTACCTTACCTCATGGTGCATTATGTATATATATAATATAGCTATATATCTTACAGAGTTGGTATATATATATATTCAATTTGTGCTTATATAGTAATATTCAGAGTTGCATTTTCTAATCATTGTGTAATGTACTTTGTGGACAATTTGAGGAATTTATAAAGGTAATATTTCTCATATTTGAGTTTATTGTTCCTTTGATATGAGAATATACCTCTCAAATAAAAATTCAGCTCCTCAGTTTGGAGAAATTACATGTTTAGTAGCTCACAGGGGGATTTCTGAGTGAGAAACTCCAGGAGTTTGATATTAGTAGCAGTATACTTCTGTCTTGTTCTGGTGTATAATCACTGCATCCCGCTGGTGCTGAGTTTATCATGCTGAACAGACTTTCACAGCCAAGAGCGTTTAGCCTGTCCTGGTATGAAGTTCCAGAACCTTGGACATCCCGGAAGTCAAGGCATGAAGGGTCCCGAGGTTGGAGACAGCTGTACCAAATGACTTAAAATCTCCCAGATCACAAGAACTGTAAAACTGATTGAGATTCTGGGGGCCTTCCTAAGCACTTGCTGCTATGCTCTATAATTGAATTACATGGCAGGCTGGGGTGTGCATAAATGTAGAGGTGTTTTTATTTGGTTGGTAGTAGATGAGAGAAGAGACGTAAATGTGAAGAGTACAAAAACATTTTTATGGCAATCCAGGGGAACTGAATAAAATGACATTTTATGTATATCTATATATGCTGTTTGATTTCTCAAAACCTGTTTCTGTTTCTTCTACTAACAGAAATTTCATGTAAATCAAGTATGAGGGCTTCAATTGGTCTGTTTTTTAAATAAATAGTTTTATTTTCTGAGAATTTGATACAGTGTATTTTGATCATATCCACCTCAGCTCCTCTTCTTAACTCTTCCCATTTCCTGTTCCCTGCTCCACATCTTTGTGCCCTCTTTTTAAAAAACAAACAAGCAAACCTAATAACCCATCCACTCCAGGTTGTGCTGCTCATATATTTCTGGGTATTGAGCCATCTACCTGAGCATGGTCAACCTACCAGAAACAACATCCTTAAAGAAAACTGAGCCTCCCTCACCAAAACCATCAACTGTTCATAGTTTCTGAGTTAGGAGTAGAGGCTCATGAACCCTTTAATCTGCCCTGCTGGAGTGTTGACTGGCTTGATCTTGTGCAGGTTTTGTGCTATTGGTCTATTTATTATAATTAATTAATTAATTATATATGTATGAATGTTTGGCCTGCATGTATGTACATGTACCCACATGTTGTGCAATGTCCTCAAAGGTCAGAAGAGGATATCAAATATCCTGGAGTTTCAGATGGTTTTTAGTTGCTGTGGGTGCTGGTAACTGAACTAGGTCCTCTAGAAGAACAACCAGTGCTATTAACCACCGAGTCCTCTCTCCTGCCCCTCATGGGTCCTCTTTCATTGTTACAATGGAATACTGGAGGCTGAGTCACTTTATAAAGACAAAATGTTTCATTAGCTAAGAATTTGGAGGATGAATGTCCAAACAGCACAGTAGAGACACCCTTTGAAAGATCCCCTTCCCTCAGCTGTCTGAGTTGCCTTGTAGTAAATGACTAAACATATCTGTGAGAGAAACACTGTTTCACAAACAGAAGGCCAGAGGTCACAGCCCTGCCCCCCAGCCAGAAGATGTACAAACTACAATTGCAAAACATGTGAAAAAGAATGGCAACAGACTCCTTCAAGGGATCATAACTCAACTCCTGAACTCAAAGACACCGTGATGGAAAAAAATGTCAGATGAAGACCAGAAATGTGACATATAAACAGACAAACCAATTCAAGTGAGGACTTGTAAAAGAAAGTCACAAAACAAAGGAAAATGTCAGCAATGTAGAAGAAAATCCAAAAAGGACGTAGAGATTTTTGAAAAATAAATAAGTAAAGAAGCAAAGGGATGGAGACCCCAATGACTCAAATTAGTGTAAAGCAGCAGACTAGACAAAGCAGGAGAAGAGTATCAGGAGCGTGAGACAGGGCTGGTGAAATGCTGTGTTCAAACCAGTAAGGAGAAAGAGCAAGCAAGACCACACACAAGAACGCATGGAATAGAAGAAGGAACCAATACCAACACGAAAGGCATAGAGACTCAATCCAATGAAATTATAGCAGAAGAATCCCCCAATCTAGAGAAAGAAATGGGCATTAAAATCTGAGGCATTTAGAACCTTAACTTGACAAGAGAGGAATCTCTCCATGACACAGACAGTATGTCAAAAAAAAAAAAAAAAAAAAGAGTACAAAGCGAAGAAGCAATATTAAAAGCTGTGAGGGAAAAATGACAACTCACCCACACTGTAGAAACATCATAGTAACCTCAGATCTCCCACCAGCAACCCTAAAAGCCAGGACAGCATGGAATGGTGCGTTTCAAACCCTGAAGTAAATAACTGACAACAAAGAGTGCTATAGCCTGCAAATCTATCTTGAAAAATTGATGGAGAAATAGGAACATCTCAAAACAAGAACTAACTAAAGCAGTCTGTGACCACAAAGCCAGCACTGCAAAGAATCTAGAGGGCTAATCCAACCAGAAGAACAAACAACAAAATTATAGGAATTAGTAAATATGTGTCAATAATAACCTTACATGTAAATGGACTCAGTTCACTAGTAAAGGAACATAGGCTGGCTGACTGGATTAAAAAGCTAACTCTAAGCTTTCAGTGGTCAACACTAAACACACCTGACTGGTAGAGATACACGAAGACTGAGAGTCAAACGGTGGAAAACAATCTATCAAGCGAACAGAAAACAAGCCAGCATAGCTACTCTGATATCCAATAAAACGAACTTCAAACCACAACCAGAAGAGCTAGGGAAGCCGCTATGTAATGGTAAAGAGAACAACACATTAAGAAGATATAACAATGATAAATACATGTGCCAAATTTGGGGACTCCCAATTTTACAAAACAAAGGTTCTGTACAATAATAATGGGTGTTTCGGTATCCTACTCTCCACCTGAGATAGGTCACTCAAATTAGTAAAGAACAAAGAACTCTCAGGGTTAAACTATACTATAGTTCAAGGGAACTTGACAGATATCTGTAAACCATTCCATCCTGTACAAACAAGGTGCATTCTTCTCAGAGGCTCATGGAATCTTCTCTAAAATAGGTTGCATTCTAGGTCACAAATAAAGCTTTGCCAAATACAAAAATATCAAAATGATTGCTTGTATTTTATCAGAATACAATAAAACTAGAAATCACTACCAAGAAAAACTACACAGGTAAATGAATACTAGAGTTTCGAATGACCAGTGGGTCACTGAAAAAAATCAGGAAAGAGATTGAAAAGCTCCGAGAAACAAATGAAAATGAAAGCACAACTTACTGGAACTTGAGATACATTTAAGGCAGTAGAAAGGAAGGCACACCCAAAACGTGAGCAGCACCATCTCATGCCTGGGATCTATGTCTGATCAAGAAGAGACAGCTGAACGACCATCAGCACTCCTTCCTCTCTGCTTTCTGACTGTGGATACAATGTGACCAGCTGCTTCATGCTCCCTGGCATAATAAACTGTACCCTCAAACTAAGCCCAAATAAACTCTTCTTTCCAAAACTGCTTCTTGCCAGGCATTTTGGTCATAGCAATAGGGAAATAATGATAACGGAAAATTAGTACTGGAGAGTGGGGCTGTTGCAGTGACAAACCTGACCATGTTCTTAGTAAGCCTTTGGAACTGGTTTGCAGGATTAATGAGAAAGGACTTGAACTGTGGGCTAGAAAAGCCCTCAAATGTTCTAAGCAGAGTTCAGTGGCCCATCCTGGTCCTGAGCATGTAGGACATCAGAATGATGAGAGAAATGACAACAGTGGAAGTTTGGGATGGAGGCAACTTCCATAATATTCTGGTAAAGACTCTGTTCATGTATGGAGAATTTGACTAGAAGATGACATGGGAGCTTCCTGGAATGATACAAATAATGTATATTTAATTTGGGTGTTTGCCCAGGTATACATATACTTGTCAAAACTCATCAATTATATAGTGAAGATCTGTGTGTTTCATTGTATGCAAATTCTACTCCTTATATTAATGACCCCAAATAAAGAAGGATCACCAATAAATTATCGTGTATACTTAAATTGTCATCGTCTGATGTTACCTTGTCCCTATGACTCACTCTTTACATCAAGATGCTCCTAGCATGGACTCTGAGCCTTGACTGTTGTGAAGAGTGTGACCCACATACCTATAGCCATGATGGGTTTTCTCAAATAGCCTGTACAAGGAGATACATGGAGATATTTTAAAAACTAGAATACAACATGAAAAAACCACCCCATTGCAGAACAATATTCATAGCTAGTGACACATGTGCACCAGAAGTTTAGATATTTGTCACAGATGAGAGAAATTATACTGTTTTCAAGACAAAGATGCTTTAACTTGGTGTCATGGATGTCCTTTTGGTGGCCGTCTTCTATGTGGTAGATTTTATGATGCTGTGAATTTCTGTGCTAGTGTTACTTTGCGTTGTGCTTTCAAACTATAAATACATGTTTATAATAAGAATCAAACATTTTCAAAAGCTCTGAAGTACCTCCCATGTTGAAAACTATGGTCTAGCTGTACTAACTCTGGGTTTTAGGCTTGGATGCTGCCTTCTGTTTATGCTAAATAGCTTTGTTAATAGCCGGCCTTAAGTGTTAACAGTTTAGCAGTAATGGGTAAGCTGGCAGCATGGGAGACTAAATGACTCCTGTTTAAAAAATTGATAATAGTTCCTCCTGGGCTGAAGTGAAGGACAGATAAGTATAGAGAGGCTGGAATGGCCGGGTCAGATCACAGCCCATAGTATGTATCAGCATTCACTGTTTCAGCCCAGTTTGGACTGTGTGAGTTTTGGTGAGTCACTCCCATCTTCTGAGTTTTAATTTTCTCATGGGCTCTGCCTAACCCACTGGGTACAACAGTGCATTCAGACTTTTATATGCGTGCAAGTTACTGAGAGCTCTTGTTAAAATCCAGGCTACGGAGCTAGAGAGATGACGTACGGATTATTTGCCACACAAGCGGAAGGACCTTAGTTTTGATCCCCAACATTCACATGAAAGCCTTGCACAGAGACTGCCCGTATGAGTCTGTAATCTCAGAACTCTGAGTTGCAAGCAGACAGGAGGATCCTTGGAGCTCAGTGGCTAGCCAGCCTAATGGAACTGGTATGCGCCAAGTTCAGTAAGAGACTGCTTCAAAAAATAAGGCAGAGAGCAATTGAGAAAGACACCTGATATCAACCACTGGCCTCCACATGAACATATACATATAAACACATGTATGTACATGTATACATATACACTAATGCATACATAACCAACACACACACACACCCCAAATCCAGTAGTGGCTGGAGTGAGCCCTGGGGTTCTGCTTTCTGACAAGCTGAGGGAGATATTTATGCTTCAGAGGCCAATATTGAAAGACCATGGGGTTGGAGAGCCACAGTGCTACATTCTGGGTAGGTTTCTCTGTGACTGTCAGATTTATGTTAAGGACAGAAAAGATTGGACAATAAATGAAGATCCCTTAGGGCTCTTCTAGCCAGTAAGGTAGCCATTTGAATGTAAGTAAGATAGAATGAAAAATTCAGTCCTTTAGTCCAAGTAGCCACATTTTCAGGGCTCAGTAGTTGTTGCTGTCGCCCTGTGCTGGGGGCTGCAGGGCTCGCTCTCCGGGGGGCAGGGGGAGAGTGGACGTGGAATCAACGACTCCAGGAGGTTTGGGCAGCAAACAATTTATTGCGGCAGAAGCAGCTGTTTATATAGGATTTGTTAAGGCTCCTTTTGGCCCCCCACCCACCGGTGGCAATATGTCTTTAAGCAGTTGGTCTTGGCTTCTTGTCACTTGTCACCATGGAATTTGCATATTTTCAGGCTCCCTCCTTCTGCTTGCGCACTATTGCGCATGCGTGAGTTTCTTTTCTGCTGGCTGACGTGGGGTAAAGCAGTTCCCGCCATAAGTAGTCACTTAAAGTAAATCCTGGGTGACCTATTGTAGTAGTGTAGAAGAACAGTTCCCTGGTCATGAAGAGCTCTCTTGTGTAACCCTACTGGAGAAGAACTGGACCCAGGAGCAGGATAGAAGCTGGGAGCCTCACAGCCTTCTAGAACAATTAGTCTTTCACATAGATTCATCAACTAAGCTAGATGAAACTGTTTACAACATTTATCAATAACGCTCATGAAGAGCCGTGTGGATTTCATCAGTGCCATTCCAAATCCTCAACTTGCTCTGTGCAGGTGCCTGCTCTTAGGTCTCTGACCTTTTGTGGACCATCATTCTCTTCCCTTCACTGGACACCTAGCACATGATACTTGCATTGGAACAACAGTGGTGGATCTTCATCTGGTTTAGAGCTGGGAGGAGCCCTATTTTGGTGCTTTCCAAATGGTATTCAGGGTCTGGCCAGAGCATCTTGATTCTAGGCCTCTTCTGTTGCTCACGACAGACTAGCTTCTGTTTCCTCTGTTAGTATACTGGTTGCCTTGAAAATATACTTCTGAGAAAAAATGGTTCTGCTTATAGAGAAATTTCAAACCCATCAGTCCTAGCTCAGCCAACTCATTTTATAAATGATGGCACTGAGGGACAGGGAGTAGAAGGGCCTGACCTTTTAAGGTCACATGGCCAATTAGTTATAGAGCTGAAATCAGAAATGGAAGCCCTCGACCTGAGCAGCATCCCTTCCACCAGCTCTCTGTTAATTAACTTAGTGAACTACATGTCTGGTGACCCCAGCTACCACTGGCTCCTAGAAGGAAGAAAAGACCTGACACATTTCCGGAACCTCTGCTGGCCTTATACTTGGGTCACTTTGAGGAAGCAATGGAGTTCACTATATCCTGGGTTGACCAGACAGCTTCCTGGAAACTAGTTACCTTGGGGACCTCAGAGACAGGATATCTGCTGTACCAAGATGTCTGAATTTACAGTTTGGAGGTGACAGTGATCATACAACCAGTTTTCTGGGTGCTTGGGACTTGTCATTCATGGACTAGAAAAAGGGTCATCAGAAGATATTTGTTGTTTCTTACTTGGTCCTGGAACCTCTGTCCCAGTACTGGCCCCAAATTCCAGTTTCCCTGGGCCAGAAGGTGGCTAGTTCCCAGCCTCCAGCCAGAGCTAAGCGTGATTCTATTGTTGGCCTCATTAACTATACAATGATGATTGCTGGATCCCTAGCTGGCTGTCTTCTTTCTTTTTTGTTTTTATAGTAGATCTTTCTTGAGCTTCTATCTGTTCCTCTGGTAGCACTTCATCTCTATATTCACACATGCTAACCATCTGTCAGGGGGCAGAAGTTTCCAAGCTTCTTCTAAGTGGTTCTGAGGAGGGATCGTATTTGGTTAAGGCCACTGGATGCTGAAAGGGGATAGAGAATGATCTGAGAAACAAAGCTCCAACAGTAGAGTCTTCCTCTTAAACTGCATTCTTCCCCAGAGACCGAGGGGCTGAATATTTCAGATCTATAGCATTTCTTGCTTCACAAAAGGGTCCAATCTAGCAGACGTATAATTTAGGTTAATTAGAAATATATTCTAAATTTAGCAGCCTCTTTGCTTACTCTCAACATCATGGTGATTTACTGGCGTATATACATGATGTGTGGGTATTCATGGGTATCCATGAATATGTACATCAATATGTAAATTCTAGAGGCCTTTCTCAGATGGTTACTGTGCCTGTGGCCATCTCTCTCTCTCTCTCTCTCGCTCTCGCTCTCGCTCTTGCTCTCGCTCTCAGAGCTGGTTTTGAAAGCAGACCAAATGATTCATCTTCTGGCCACAGGTGGAGGACTGAGTGGCAGAAAGCAGGTTGGGGAGGACTAAATTGATAGGACTATCTCTTTTCTCTCGCTGATCGCTTTGTTGTTTTCTGGAAGATTCAAGACAAACAGCGCTGGTTGAATCATTCAAGATCTGCTTCCCTTCTTTCTCACTAGTCTTTCTGCCCTAGAGACTCTAGAAAGCAAAACGACCTCCATTTCCTACCTTGCTTGTCACCATGCTAGCCATCCTTCTGGGTAACTGGATGCTGTTAGGTCCTGGAGAGACCTTCCATTTCTGAACACAAAACCCCAATCCTCCTAAGGAGGCTTCTATATTTAACCTATCTCCCTTCTGTCCAGTTGCAATATAGCAATGAGGCTTGAAGGAACAGCAGCCCTTTGGAACCATGAGGTCGAGAATGCAAGCTCCATGTTAAAGATGACAGTGCGAAGAGACAGGAGCTTGGTTCCTGACAATAGTTCTGAGAGGCTGCCTGCCCTTCGACTGCTTCCTTGGCATCTTCTTATAGGAGAAACAAGCCTACCCCTCCTGTTGGTCGCATTTCAGATTACTCTTGAAAACATTCTTCAATGCTGCATGACAAATGAGGCATTTGCAACACCTACTTTTCCCACGTGGCCTTTCTTGGGTAAGAAGGCATGGGGTGTGGCTGGAAGTGGTGGCACCTTTCTTCTCAGCACTTGGGAGGCAGAGGCAGATAGATCTCTCTGTGAGATAGAGACCAGCCTGATCTACATTGCAAGTTCCAGGCCAGGTGGACTCCAGGGAAACCCTGTCTCAAGAGACAAACAAACAAAAAAGAAAGCATGGTGTTCTCAAGCGGAAATCTAGATTAGATATTGGAATCTTAGGCTGTACCATTGAACTTGATATCTATATATACCCACAAGGCCTATCTTTCTTTTTTCTTTTCTCTTTTTTTAAGACAGGGTCTCCCTGTTAGCCCCAGGTGTTCTGGAACTCCTTATGCAGACCAGGATGGTCACGATCTTACAGAGATCTGCTTCTGCCATCCCAAGTGCTGGGATTAAAGGCGTACCCCACCCTACCTGCACCTTCTATTTTTCTAACTCACCAAGAAGAGAGAGCATATGCATCCTAAGAAATAACAAGCCATTGTTCCTTTAATCTAGTAAGTGCTGGGCTAATTTGTTGGGCAGCAATGGATGACTAATCAATGCAAGAATGCAAGGACAGCGGCCTTGTTTTCTGTCTTGGTCACTCAGGGTCCCACATGTCTGGAAGGCAGCAGCTCTCAAGTCTGGCAGGTGCATGAGACCTCTCCCTGGGGCTTTCTATCCCCTCTCTTCTCAGTAGCCTCTTCCCCCTGGGGTTAAGAGGATATGTGGGAACAGCTGGTGTGAGCAGCTACAAACTGGAAAGTCTTAGAGGGTTGTTACACTGGTAGAATGCCAACTGGAGACCCAGGCTGTACCTTTAGGGTGTGTTTGCTGGGGAGAATAGATGGGTGTGGAGAAAGCTCTGCCGCTTTAGGGAGCTCCTTGAATCTGGTCATTACAGCTGCATGGTAAGCACATGTTTTTCTTCTTTGAATAAATCATGTGCTTTCTATCTCCATGACATCCTTGCCTGGAATCCCTACTTCACTTTAAGGACTCATTTACACCTCTCTGTGAGACTCTGCGGAGTCAGTCATCCTGTTCCTTTCCCATGTGCTTTCTTAGAACATTATTAGCTCTTCCTGTAGCCTGACTTGTTTAATGGGTGCTTTACTAGTAGGCTTATTTTAGATGGAGTGTGACAGAGAACTCTAAGCCAACAAAGTAGGCATCTTCTTTATGTAAGACATCTGCTAGGTGTAGGTCCAGGGCTTAGAGATGGCAGGGCACAGATGTTTTCTCTTCCATGCTCTACTGTGCAGAGATTTTATTCTAAAGGAAACTTCAGATGTAAGGCCATTGCTAGAGGTCTAGCCTTCACATCTGTTTTAAGTTGGTTTCTGTTGCAGTGATAAACACCATGAATAAAAGCAACCTGGGAGAAGAAAGGGTTTATTGGGCTTATAGGTTACAGTCTACCATGGAGAGAAGCTGAGGTATGAACTCAAAGCAGAAACTTGGAGGTGGGAACTGAAGCAGAAACCAGGGAAGAATTCTGTTTACTAGCTTGCTTCCAGGCTCATGATCAACTACCTTTCTTGTATAGTTCAAACCCACTTGCCAAAGATAATATAGCCCAGAGTGGACTGGGCCCTCCTGTATTGATTAGCAACCAAGAAAATGTCCCACAGACAAGTCCATAGTCCAGTCTGATGGGAAATTCTTCAGTTGAGGTTCCCTCTTCCCTAGTGTGTCATAGTGATAACCAAGATTAACTACCACAGCATCCGTATTCCAACCAACTGTAAGAAGGGTTAAAAAATTCTTATCCCTATAATGGAGGGACAATACCTCTATGAGACACCACCGGAGAGCATATCAAAAGCCCAAACACCAGCAATGGACTCCCCCTTTCACAGTGTTGACCAAAGGCATCCCAAAGACCCTCAAACAATACTGACTATTGGTTACCCACCAGAACTTGATGGCAAACCCTGTTGCCAAAGATACTAATTACGTAAGTCACAGAAATCAAGCTGGTTCCAACCTTGAAGCTTTACCTCTACTTCTTAGTTTTCATAGTGTGGATGGTGCTGTGACTCCTACCAGAAGAGAAAAGTGGACATCCACCTTACCTGGTTATGAGCCCTGTGAGCTACAGTAACAATTGACTTGGCAAGGTATGCACACAGGTGCAGTAGTTATGTTACAGGAGTAACCAACCACTTTCTGATTGGATTCAAGATCCATTTCATAAGATGGAGTCCATACCTGACACTGTTATCAGGACCAAGAGCTTGTGGCTAGTCAGATCACAGGCCTTAAGGAAGAACCTATTTCTACTATTCTGCTAAGTGGACATAGTATTAAAAGCCACTTCCTGATGATAATAATATATAACAATATTATGTAATATAAGAATATTGTTATACACACAGATTAATGTACCTTTCAGCTCTCACCAGTGAAGCTGCTTTTTGGAACAGTTGGAGATGAGCATAGAGACCCACAACTTGTCAAGGAACAAAGAATAACACACTGTGACGTTTTCAGTCCTACATGGGACACCTGTGTCATATCCTCTCCTCTAAGGGCTCAGAGATCATTGTGAAAGAGGAGGTAGAAAGACTGTAAGAACCAGAGGTGTTGGAGGACTACAAGGAAACAGTGTTTTTCAGATTCTAGGAGAGTTGTATGTATGAACTTACAGCAACTGTGACAGCATGCACAAGGCCTGAGCAAGCACAAGCCAGACAAAGTCCCAGCAGGGAGGGGGTCCAAAGAGCCCCAACTGGAGCTGAGGAACTATTGGCCACTGATAGCTGCTAAGAGAGGAAGAGTCAGTGTTCTTTAAGAGTGTGATAACCGGTAGGTTGACCAGGCTCCAGGAGGTAGACCCACACCCAAGAGTATTTGGGGAACACAAATTAGAGTCAATAGGTCTTTAAAAATAATAATAGAGGACACAAAGTCAGGGGATACAGTAAAGTGGGTGTGTGGGGGGGAGGGGGTCTGAATATGATCAAAATATATTGTATGAAATTCTAGAGACTCCATAAAAATGATGTGTGTGTGTTTTTTTTTAGAAAGGCCTATTCCTTTCTCTTAAAGCACATTCTTTTAAAAATTATTTATTTATTTTTATTTTGTGTGCATGACTATTTTGCCTGCAAGCACACCTATATCCTGCAAAGCCCAAGGAAACCAGAAGAGGTTGTTGGGTCCCCTGGAACTGGAGTTACAGACGGTTGTTAGTCATCATGTGGATGCTGGGAATCAAACCTCAGTCCTTTGCAAGAGCAGCCAGTGCTCTTAACCACTGAGCCATCTCTCCAACCCCCTAAAACACATCCTTTGCTTTTGGCCAGAACTTCTGTGAAGCTCAGAAATACACCTTGAACTTGGCTACATTTGAAAGTTATATTTCTAAGAAAGAAGAGAATGGTTAATATGTGGGAGACAATTACTGGGCTTTGGCAAAGAACTATTTTTTTTCCTCATTAGAATGGCCTTCCAAGGCTAAAAGATATACCCCTTACATCCATGTTCTCTCCACAAATGACCACCTCTATGCCCAACACGTAACTGGTGTGCAGTGACGATGACCCATCAATTCTGCCTGCTGATTTCACACTGGCTCCTCTGGGAGGGATCACACTCGCCATTATTTCTAACTCAGTAGGAATTTGTCCCTGGTCCCCAACTTCTGCCTCTGTTTTTTACTTTCTGCATTTTTCTTTGGCTTTTTCATGCTTGGTCTCTCTTGCCCTTGGGTTTTCAGGTCCTCTAGCTATTTTCAAACCATGTCATAAATGGCTACTCAGAAACCAGGCAGAGTGAACTACCGGCCGGGAGGGCCAGTGTTGCTCGCATTGGTGAGAAAATGGTGGGTCTGGGCTGCGTGGAATTGAATTAGAAGTCAGAGGATATTAGTTATGATTTAGTTTGACCATTAGGCAAATTTGTGACTATGGTAAATATTATTATTTTTGACAGGATCTCATATATTCCAGGTTAGCTTAGCACTCATTATGATACTGAGGATGACTTTGAGCTATCCTCCTGTCTCCACCTCCTGAGATTATAAGTGCACATCATCACATCCAGTTTAGGGGTGTTTCAGATTGAAACTAGGACTTTGTGTATGCTAGGAAAACACTCTACCAGCTGAGTTGCATCTGTAGCCCTATTATCTGTATTTTGATTTCCTCATCTATCTATAAATATGTATATATATATATATATATATATATATATATAGTCCCTATCCTAGAGGTTCAGAACATAGTGAGCATATTAAAAACTGTCATATATATGTGAATGGAGCTGCAAGAAGCTATATGTGCATATAGAACAATCAAGCCAGCAAAGAGATTTATATCAATCTTTTTTCACTAAGTTGGCTTCCAAAACAGGCTTTGGACCGAATGGATAGAAGAGCCCTTCCGCTGTCTTTTTCGTGGGCTGTCTGTCTGTCTGCAGCCCTAAGCCTGGAAGCTCTTTGGTCTCGGGGCATTGGTCCCAGTCATTTCCACTGATGGGCTGGGGATGACAGGGTGATGGATGTTGCTGTCGCCTCGCTGTGATGGGGAAATGTTTTCTCTGCTGGCTGTGGAAGCCTCCCTGCTACTGACTTTCTTGGGGCTTGGAAGCTTAACAGATGGGAGCCAAAGGTGGTTTGCAGTGCCCTAGGGGTTGCCTGGCCCAGTTATCTGCCCTTTGAGTGTTTTTAGGCACTGCCTAGCCTTCAAAGTATTTACTATGTTGTAAAAGCTTGGAGAAGAGAAGAAAATAAATGACTGCGATTCCTGGGAGAGTGTCTAAACCCCAGAACTCCAGGCAGCAGGCAGCAGGTAGACCGGGCTGCTCTGTATGACCTGTCTTTCCTCTTTCCTATCATCTGGGGATGCAACAGAGTGACTAGGAAGGGGTCCTTCTAGGAACCAGAGCTCTGAGCAGGTTATCCCCACATCTTCTGTACAAACAACCTGGGGGGAGGCATTTCCTAACCTGGGCTCTACCCCACCCCCCACCCCCAGACTCCAGCAGGTCAACCCAGCTGTGTTTATAGGAAGGGGCAGAAGAGTAAAGAGAGAACAGCAACCAGCAACCAGACTGATAGGATGAAGCCAGGTAAAGTTGTGCAGAGCATCACTGTCTTCTGGACGTTGTGGCTCGTGCAGGAGGTGGCCTGCAGACTGGCTGCAAACATCTTGGCAGCTGAAGCAGAGTATGGCACAGCCACAAATGACAAGGCTTCCAGTGTTCCTGTGATCCACCAGGAACATGAGGCACATACTGGCCAAGGAGAACACAGCACTCAGCCACACAGGGGCTTCTTCCAAAACACTGACTGACCTCGACTCTGACATTCAGACTCCTGCTCTCACACGTCTGCCATGTGTGCCTGAATGGTTTGTCTCTCTCAGGGTAATATCCCAGGAGAAAGCAATGTGTTTGGTGAAACTACTGACTTTTAACCTGGCCTGAGAGTAAAGTCCGCAGTGGCTATCCTTTTTCCTTAACTTGTTTATTTGAGTATTTATTTTCTTTTGGTTGCTAGAAGTCTATAATGGGCCCCTAAGTCTGAGCAGAGATAGGAAACATGTCTGATCTAGAAAGAAAGGATCAAGATTTGGGATCTTTTGAGAGCTCTGTAAGAGAGAGGACACAGGACTTTCAACATTCAATTCCTGTGTTCTAGAAAGGTCAGTGTGTACAAAGAAAGGGCAGTGTGAATGGAAGTCCTTCTTATTCCCATGATGCTGTCCCACCTGCTCTGCCTGTGGCTGCCTCCCCTGGGTCCTGGCTTATGATAAAACGGGGTAAGAGTTTTGAACGCTGGCCGAGAGGACTTACTCAGCTTGCCTGACCCTGGGCCAGGAGATTCAGGCTGCAAAGGAACAGAGCCTCTGGCCAAAGCCTGCTCCTGCGGGGAGGTGGCAGAATCGTCACCCACCTGCACAGGTTGCTGGAGCAGATGTGGGCCCTGGAACATTCTTCACATGTAAAATTGTGAACATAGAGGGAACTTGGCAATCAGATGGCTCTTCCTAGAAGAGTTAATGACAAGATCAGGTGCATTAGGGGACTAGAAACATTGCTGCACAAAGGACCTCCCACTAACCTCCTGGCTGACGGCTTGTGCCTCCTGGGCCTGGCCCAGCTCAGTTGTGAACTGGCAGAGGTAGGTCAAGTGGGCAGTGGTGGACCATAGCCTAGGTCTGGAGAAGAATCTAGAAGTACATAGTTCCTTGAGTGTCAGGGTATTCTAGGGCAGAACCAGAGAATTTAAAGGGTGGCCTTAGAAAGCTAGGCTGTCTGCGCTGGAGGAAAACAGAGAGAAAAGGAAGGCAACCAGCAAGACATCTGGAGAAACAAGAGAAAAAAGAAGAGCAGGAAAGATCATGCGCAGCTAACAGAGGAGAAACCTACTGGAGTAGGACAAAAACCAGGTATATGAATTTTGTACAAATCCATTCAAGTTTTAGGAAGGGGACCCAAATACCCAACCTAGAAAATTGCTGGAGAAACGCATAATTTGTTTAGAGTATTCATGGCCCTGCTATGTAATTGCTAAAGGAAAGGCAGAGCTAGAGAGCCCACGAGCCTTGTCCTTCCTAAAATAGCTTGTCTGCAGTGGACGCAGCAGCCCCCTTGACAGGAGTCAGCTGGCAGGACCAGGCTTTGGCTGGCAGATGGGGTGTGAGAGACTGTGGTAGCTGCAAACCTTCCGCATGTCCTCTGTAGAGAAGTGATAGACCTTTAGGGAAGGGACCCTGGGTAGTGAGTCAGGACAGCAGCAAAGAGGAAGCCTGGGCAAGATATTGGATGATCTGTGCTTCGGGTTCCCTGCTGTGAAATGGGAATTAAAATGTTTCTCTTTTCATCTCCTTACATTTCTGTAAGGATTCATCAAGATAATTCTTCCTTCCTGCATTCTCTCTCCCTTTCCTTTTCTCTTCCTCATCCTCTCTTCTTCCCTCCCTCCCTCCCTCCCTCCTTTCCTTCCTTCTTTCCCATCCCTGTCCCTCCTTCCTCCTTCCAAGCTTCCTCCCTTCCTCCCTCCCTTCCTCCATATATTATACAAACCTCTGCTGAAAAGCCATTACTGCTGGACACCATGCTGATGTTAGGGCTACCGGGTGACCAAGGCTTGTTCCTTGTTCTCTGAATCCCAGTAGCACCAGCCAGCCATGTTGATGGACAGATCTTGGAGCTCAGTGGGATATGTGTTAAAAATAGCCACACATGAGGCCTTGCTGTTATCCACGCTGAGATAAAGGCCAGCCTCCCTTACACAGCTCATAAATGTCTCCATGACCTGCATCTGGTATGCGTCTCTTTCCCAAGCCCTTCCTGCTCCACCAGTTGCTGCTCCTTTCTGAAGACAGGCAGCTAATACTCCTGTCTCTGGGTTCATACTTTCCAGGCAAAAAAAAAGAAAGAAAAAGCATTGTCTTTCTTGCTCATCCTCACTCCCACTTCTAGAGAGAACTTTGCCTCCAACTCCCGTCCACTCCTGCTAGCCTAGACGCCTTTTATATGGTTCAGAAATCACCTTTTAGCATGAGTCTCTCTCAGTACTATAGAATCAGAGGGAACATCTCATGCTTGTATCTCAGTGGACAGTGAGTAATAAAGGCAGTTTTTACTGAAAGTCTGTTAAGTTGAACCGAACTGCTCTGACCTCATCGGGGAATGAGAGGCTGCAGAACCCAGAAGACAATAATAAGGACTTATTGAACGAATGAACAGGAATTTAAGGAAGAGAAAAGAGGGTAAGGGTGTTCAGGTAGGAAAACACGTACACAAAGACCAAGGGCAACGCCTTGTGTGACGTGACCAGGGCTGGCTGTGAAGGCTCAGAGAAGGGCGCGAAGCTGAAAGGTGGATGGTTAATGCTATGTCAATGGGGATTTTTGGTAGAGCATTGTTCTGGGTGTGTCTGCACAGGTTTTGTTTGGGGATGCGACTTGAACTTCTATGGCTCTGTCTTCTTAGGACTTGAGCTTGCTGACTTTGATATGGGAATTGTATTAGCTAGTTTTTGCGTTTTTGTGACAAAATAGCTTAAAAAATCAAATTAAGGGAAAAACGGTGATTTGGGTTTACATGTTGAGAGGAACCAACTCATCATACTGGAGAGGGCCTGACTGCAGGAATGTGTGAAAGCCAGTTAAATGTGTCCATAGTTAGGAAGTAAGAACAGACAGAAAATGCGGCAGGACTATGAAACCTCCAGACTGGCCCCGAGCAATTGAAGTCCACCAGCGAGCCCTTACCTCCTAAAACTTCTGCTACCTGACAAAATGACCCTACCAGCCAGTGACGGATGGATTCAAGTGCATGAGCCTGGGAGGGACATTTCACATTCAAACAACAGCAGTCATCAGTGCTCCTGAAAGCTCTTTGCCTGCAGATCTTGGGACTATCATCCTCTATAATTACCTGGGCTGATTCCTTGGAATCCACATTTTCCTCTCTGCTTGGCTCTTCCATTCTCTTGGATCAGATGGAAGCCTAAAAAAGTTGTGAGTACCGCAGTGACACAGGAAGCAAGGTGGTGCAAGGCCAGGGAGGGTGTGGTGATGAGGTTATGTTTTGATATTCTTGCATCATGGGAATGGATCTGGAAGACCCTTGTCAGGTGCCATTCCAGCCTTGTGGGAGAATGAATCTGTGGTGTTCCTGCTCTCTGTCCCAGGTCTGGGTGCTCCAGACTATTCTCCTCTCTGGGAACCCCTAATCTGGCCTTGACTGTAGACCTTGTCTAAGAGAGAACCATAGAGAACTCTTTTAGGGTTGGAACCAATGGCAAGTTGGGCTAAGGACTCACTTTGGCAGGCTTAGGGACCTGATCTCTACATGTTTCACCTGATTCTTAGCTCTTCTGAACTATCTGGTAAAACTTCCTTTGACAGGCCATTGGCCTCAGTTGTTCTAACAGGAGCCATGAGCAAGGTTTGCACATATATTAAAGAGATGCTTAGAAGTGAAGAGCAATCCTCTAGGGCCAGTAAGGCGCAGCATCAAGCCAGAAATGTCAGTGCTCAGAGAGGAAGGGGAAGCTGTAAAGAGAGCTACCAGAGCCTCTTGTTCCTGCTTGCTTTCCCAACCCTGAGGCTGTGCTATCTGAAATCAAACCTTGGGAGGTACCATTATATCTTAATAAGGGGGTCTCTTTATAGTCTCATTTGGCAAAGCTATGCTCTTGGCAACACAAACACAATTTTCCTTATACTTTGTAGTCAGTCCTAGGTTTGAATTTGGGTGTCATCACTGTAAAGCTATGTGCCTAGAGTAATCTGCTCTGGGTCCCTGAGAGATGCAGAATTTTGCTGACCTTGAAGAGGGGCTGTGGAGACCACTTCATGAGGTGCTTGTGTTGAAGGGTATGGAATTATGCTCACTACACCCTTTTCTTCTCTCTTTCAAATTCTACAGGAAGCTCTGTAGAGAAAGCGGCCTATACTTCTTTATGGACCCTCTTGAGAATTTATTTTTCATATATTTTCTTCTGCAAATGTTTGCTTCCTTCTCCGTAATGAAGTTTACAATAACAACTGTGGTGGTCCAGGTCCACAGTGCCCCCTGTGAAGTCGCAGCTAGTTAAGGCTAAAAGGAATAGACTGAGATTTTCAAGTGGTGATTTAATACCTGTATGTCCAGTTTGCTGCTAAGGCAGAGCTTGGCTCTTTAAAGTCCCTGTCCACAGATGGAAGGACCTAGAGAAAGATCTGGTCATGGTTCTGGGGAGAGGAAAGACATTTAGACATAGGCCTTGTGAGTGACCAGTGTGATCTCTCATTGAGCATAAGACTATGGAACCCCCTTAACTAATCATTTCAATTTACATTTTGCTTGTCATCCATCCATCCATCCATCCATCCATCCATCCATCCATCCATCTGCCCCGGCTGGCAGGGCATGAATAGAGCACGAGTCCTCAGAAACCTGGGATGAAAGAGACAAAAAGGAACACGGAGGGCCGACAAGACAGTCTCCTGATCAAATTGGCAAGTCTTTATTCTTCTAGGGGGTATTTATAATTTTGGGGAGTCAGGCACCCATACAGGAATGTGGTAATTAACAGAGACAAAAGCCCACCATAAGGTTATATGAATATCAGGAAGGAGATACTAAAAGGCAGGGGCTAGATGGGGTGTGGTGGCCAAGGTTGCTAGGAAACAAATCACTGGAAGAACCAGGAGCCAAGAGCATGTGTAGCCAAAGGCAGCTACGGGTGGGGGACCTTGTTTGCTAAACAATAAGAAACTCTAAGAGGCACTTAAGAAACTGATTAACATAATTGGTATCAACAAATGTCAGGATGTTACATTTGCAGAAGAGCAAGACAGAGGTCACTTGGTCTCCGACATCCATCCATTCATTTTCCTACACTCCCACCCTTCCATCGACCCACCCATCTACTCATCTGCTCACCTATCCATGTCCCCCTATCTACCCATCCACCCATCTACCCATCCACCTCTCTACCCATCCACCCATCTACCCATCCACCTCTCTACCCATCCACCCATCTACCCATCCACCCATCTACCCATCCACCCATCTACCCATCCACCATCCACCCATCCACCATCTACCCATCCACCCATCTACCCATCCACCATCTACCCATCTACCCATCTACCCATCCACCATCTACCCATCCACCCATCTACCCATCCACCATCTACCCATCCACCCATCTACCCATCCACCCATCTACCCATCTACCATCTACCATCTACCCATCCACCCATCTACCCATCCACCATCTACCCATCCACCCATCACCCGCCCCCCATTCACTCACTATTCACCATCCACTCCCTATGCCTTTACCCGCCTACCACACCTCTCCCATATGCAACATCCCCTTCCCCCTCCCTCCCTGTGCTCATTTAGAGTGAATAACGCAGCCTCAGCTCCCCAAACCCTCAATCTATTGTGGGAAAGGAGAATAGATAAGAGTTTCAGAGCTTGTTCAGCTGAGTGATAAATGGTGTGACAGAAACATCTACCAAGCAGGGTTATCAGAACACAGAGAATGCAGAGGAAGATTACCCAGACAAGTGGCCTATGACCTAGGTCTTTGTGGACAAACAGGAATTTTCCAATGCAGTAGAGATTGTGTGGAGTCAGAGGGAGTTCCTGAAACAGAGATAATCCTGTGCAAAAACTTAAAAAATTGTCCTGTGATTGAGGGTTGGAAGTAGATCAGACTGGCTAGCAGGCAGAGGCATGAAAGCAACTGGGTGCTCGTAGAGTGTGTGTTTGGACAGGGCAGCTGGGATTCAGGGTGCTAGTTGGCAGATGAATGCGCAAGAGGGTGGGCTTTGAGATCTGTGATCTGAGGATAGTTCAGTTGTGATCTCCAGGGAATGGGGAGTCTCTGGAGAGCAACAAAGCTACGATTCTTTATTGATTTCTTTTTCTCTGTCACTAGTGATGCAGGTATTCAAAGAGCTGTAACATCAGTAATGTTTCTTGCTTTTGTGGAGTGCAAGTTTTGATTGAAAGAACATGTAAACTCGATTTCATCTCTGTTCCCTCTGTTTGCTTTCTTGCAATGTGAATGTCTTAGCAAAAGGCTGAAATGATGGAGTCCTTCTGAGATTCTCCTGTGTTGCTTAGACTGGTCCCAAACTCCTGGATTTAGTCAATCCTCCTCTCTCAGCTTCCTGAGAAACTTGGCCTACAGGAATGAATGAACCAAAAGAGCTGGATTGTAAATAGATTCTTGAATGACTGTTTCATGCTATGGTTATTGGAAGAAGGTGGTTCCTTCTAACATCTACAGAGCTACTGTCTACCCCCAGAAAACCCACATGAGACAAACGATGCTAATTTATGCATATGTATAAGCAACCGACTCAATATCCTAGTGAACAACATAGCCTTGTGAGTTCAAAGTTAACCTTCCGACAACAGGAACAGAATTTTAATTGAAAAGAGTAGCACAGGCAACTGGCAGATGTGGCTTGCTTCAGAGGGGCATCCTATTAAGCAGTCACAAAGAGAGTTAGCCCTGCGAATGGATTTTTATTTAAATGAGATTTCACTTTTTTTTTTTTCCTAACAAAGGGGAGAACAGTCTGTGTTTGCCATGTTTTTCAATGAACTGGGATTTCTTTCTCTTTTTGAAAAAGTCATAATTGATTTATTTTGTAATGAAATGTTGCCTAACATTCCCGGGCTCATTTAAATAAATTATTCATCGCATTTTCTGTGGTTTTAGTGAAACACAAGCTTAGGCCTGCCTGGAGCTCCATCAAGTCCCTTCTTGCCACCAAAGTGCAGGAACTTGGCTCTGGCACACGGAATAAGAATAGGAAGCCAGAAAAAGTTGCTCTTAACTAAAGCCACGGAAGACTGGCTTATTAACAAGGACGTTTGATGGATCTCATCTCCAATAAGAGGTGGAAGGGGCGCCTGGGATGGACCCTATTACTGCATGTGTTATGTGCTATGATCTGGAGGCTTCCTTGCTGTCAGGAGTGTTATGAAACGAGGCTC
Source organism: Eospalax fontanierii (assembly GCA_035773235.1). Lineage (NCBI taxonomy): Eukaryota > Metazoa > Chordata > Mammalia > Rodentia > Spalacidae > Eospalax > Eospalax fontanierii. The sequence goes on along the minus strand of CM069542.1, from coordinate 49,705,065 downwards.
AAACAAGTGAACATGTATGTGTATGGTACAACATACTAACGGCTGGCCTTGGGCAGAAACATCATTTCTTTGGACTTATTTTTCCCCCTCAATTCAGAACATAGATTCTAGGCTGAATGCAGATATCTGAGGCATATGAGAAAGGCAAGAGGCTTATAAATCTTATTCCAAAACCAGCTATCAGTGTGATCTCAGCATTGAAGATAGAAGGGATTCCTTGGGGCCACGTTAGAGAGCAGGTGATAGAAACCCAAGGAACTCACCACCTGGGGAGTGAGCTTCTGCTGGCCCCGATAGGGATGTATAGAAATGGAGTTCTGTGGTCTTTCAGGATGGACAGAGACACAGTGGAGCCATGATGTCTCTAAGGAGAAGGCTGGGAAATAGCTCAGTTGGTAAAATGTTTATTATGCAAGCTTGAGGACCTGAGTTCAAATTGCAGCACCAACATAAAAAGATAGGCATTGTAAACTGCACTTGTAATCCTACCTCTGGAGACACAGAGACAGGTAGATCCCTGGAACTTGCTAGTCAGTCAGCCTAGCTTAATGGGTGAGACCCTGATCCTAGTGAAACAGACCCTGTCATAAAAAAATAAGGTGAATGGCTCCTGAGGTCTTCCTCCTCTCTCTACATGCATACATGTGCATGCACAACTGCACACAAAGGGACAACCCCCCGCCACCCCCAAATAAATTAAAGGACAGCTTGAAGAAGGGCTCTGTGTGCCACAAGTTCAGAGAAGCTATAGCCCAATCATACAAGTGGCGTTTCAAGGTGGCTGTGACCCCTTGTTCCTTCCCTGGGTGGATAGGAAAGGCTGGAAGAAACATCAGGTCCTTGGGGGCTTCTGGCAGCATCCTTCCAGAACAGCTGTCAATCCTCAGAACAATCCCAGGATCAGTATGTTCCCTGCAGGCCCTTTTATTATTATTTTTAAATATTAATAGAACTAATTAAATAGAGAGGTGTGCTCCAGACCTAATCTGTGTCTTCTCATCTTCTCTCCTCCCTCCCTTTTCCTGCTGTGCCTGAGTGTGTATTGTCAAAGTGTCAGGCGAGGAGGGAAGGAGAAAACCAGGCTAGATAACACAGAATTGGTATGCTTGACAAAGGCTGTGGACACAAGGGACTTCTTTTAATCCAGTCCATTAATCAATTTCTTCGTAGAAATTGAATTAACTGTCTTTCATCAACATCACATCCCCGGACTTGAAAACACTGTGTGCACAGGGGAATGTAAATGCAATGGATGTTGCCTATGTGCCATGTAGGTGAACCTGTGATGCTCATGTTTTTGTTCTTTCAGTCTAGTGTACGGGGAGGGAGAGACCTCAAAGTCAAACAAGACCGGCCTTGAACCTGGGCTCTATGGGAGAGGCTGAAGCAATCTGCTACTTGCTTTGTTCTTCCCGTTCACATCACTTAGGAAGGCTCCCAGCTCTCAGCCCTCCTTATGCTAAATAGATTTGCCACTGAATACCAGACACACTAAGATTTTTCTTTTGCACTTGAGTTGCACACACACACACACACACACACACACACACACACACACACAATTGGTCCATGCCATACTGTATCCCTACCTAAGCCCATCATCCCTGCTGAGACAAGGCTCTTTCAATGGTCCAGTAGACTCTTGCTAAAATGGGGACTCTTTCCAAGCAAGGATGAAAGCATCTCTCTTAGTTCCCGAGAGAAAAATGTCTTTATCTCAATTTTTTTTTTGCCAAATAAAAATTGTATATATTTACGGTATACCACATTAAGTTTTACAATGTGGATACCCTGAGGGATGGCTCAATTAATCTTTATCACATTATATATTTTTTTGTGGTGAGAATATTTAAAATCTACTTTTGGAGCAGTTTTCAAGCACACAACACATTATTATTAACACTACTCACCAGGCTGTGTAACAGATCTCATGAATTCATTTGTTCTGTCTAAATAAAGTTTCGTACCTTTTGACTCATATCTCCTGAATCCCCCAGACCCTTAAACCCCTGTCTACAGTCTAGTCTCTGCTTCTAAGATTGACTTTTTAAGACTCCAAGTGTAAGTGATATCAGGTGGTTTTTCTAGCTGTTCTGGATTTATTTCACCTCTGTATGTATTTGAAGACAGTCCCTAAAAGAGGTCAGCTGCAGGAGGGTCCCTTAGAGATTTGTGTGCAGCAAAGTCACTGTGTGCTGGTTCTAAGCTTGCTTGAGTCCATTGTCCAGTGAGAAAGAATGCTTACACTTACAAGTTACATGAAGTAGATGTTTTCATAGTGTAGTGGTTATCATGTTCAACTCATAAGCTGTTACATGAAGTGAGGTTATCACTTACAGATGGACGGCCAGGGACAACAGAATCCAAGATATACTGTGAACGGCTCTTCTAGGACAGTTGTCTAGATGAGTTAAGTTTCATCTGCATGTACTCCATTCCCACTGCAGCTGAGAGGGTTCCACTAAGCAGCCTGCTCTGGACTTTATGCTCTGGGGAAACAGACCATGCAGGGGTAAGGGACCGAAGCACACCCTGCATGTAATGTGTATTTGAAGGAGACTTGAATAGATCCTGGACTGCTTACCTTAGGATCTTGGGTCCCCACAGCATTCTATATTTACTCTGAAGAGCTACCAACAATGAAAAAGTAGAGAGCTAGGTTGGCCAGTGGCCACCTGGAGACCAGTCCTCCAATGTAATACGTTGCTCAATTAATCAGTTAATTAATAGATCATTTTTGGCCATCTGCAGGGTTCCAGGACCTTTGCTTTGTCTCAAGTGTACAAAGATAAAATGAAAAATGAATGTATTAGTTGCCTGGGAGAAGCTGACACCCTACTGGGGAGAGGGCTGGTAGAACAGGAACCCACAATACCTGTATATGATGTAGGGGAGTCAAGAAGAAAGAGTATCTTGTCCAGATGGGATAGGAGACTCTATAAGAGACATGGGCTCTGGAAAGGGAAAGAGAGTGCTTGCTTTCTGGAGAAGGGAATTAGAAGCAATACCAAAAGAAGACAGTCTCCCCTCATTCGGTCTTTATTCAGTAATCCAGCTAAGAGATGATCATGCCATCCATGCGTCCAGCCTCAGCAGTGCTGGGCTGCCCTCTGAGTAACGAGCACTGAGGCTGCGTCTCTCCTGATGGTTGTCCCAGGTAAGACTGGTTGGCTTCGCTGAGCCAGATCCAGCCTCAAAGAGGGAACTCACCTGCTATTCTTCTATCTGAAATGTGCCTCTTACTTGCCCAGCTCCTCCCGCTGCTGTTGCCTGGTGGAATCCTGAAGCTTTTGGATGTGTTTTTCCTGGCTGACCACAGTGGGCCAAGCCCCCATCTTTTCTCTGTACAGTAGTCCACACTTCTTCCTGACAGAGAACAGGTGGAACTCCTGTTTAACTCTCAGGTCCTTCTGTCGAGTGCTCAGGTCCTTCACACTGAGGTGTAGTGTGTATTCCAAAGGTTCATAGGTTGGAAACATAATCCAATACCATGTCAATGATATTTGGAGATGGGGCCTTTGAGAGATAATAAAGGCAGAGGAAGTCATGAGGGTGGGGCTTCTGTGATGGCATTAGCGGCTTTAGATATAGACCAAAGCCGGTACAATGTCTGTGCAATCCCTTCTGTCATGTTATGACACAGGAGAAAGGCCCTCACTAGACGCCGGCCCCATGCTCTTGGACTTCCCAGCTTTTACAAATCACTCAGTCTCTGACATTCTGTTGTGTCAACACAAAACAGACCAAGATACTTTCTCCAGACCTGAATTGCTAGGAAAGCAGGCATGAGTTACTTTTTGTGTGGTTGTGATTAAAGATACTTGAGGGAGCAGCTGTATGATGCTCTGCCTTCTCCTCCTTTATTTTGTGTGTGCACATGTATGTGTTCGTGGGTATGTGGACATGTATGTGGGTGTGAGTGCTCATGTAGGCATGTGTGGTGCACATGTGTGTGCATGTGTGTAGAGAACAAAAGTTGATGTCAGATAGCTCTCTCTATTGTTATCCACCTTATTTTTAAATTATGATATATGTGGGAGTCAGTTCTCTCCTTCCATATGTGAGTTCTGTGATCAGGCCTCAGATTTGGCTGCAAGTGCACTTGATCTCTGAACCATCTTACTGGCCCTCTACACTGTAGTCTTGAGATAAAATCTCACTACACCTGAAGCTCATGGATTGGGCAAGACTAGCTGACCAGTAAACTCCAGGGATCTTCTTGTCTCTGCCTCTCCAGAGCTAGGATTACAGGTGCATACCAGCTCCATCTGGCCTGTCATATGGTTACAGGGATCCAAATTCAGGTCCTCATGCTTGGACAGCAAGCACTGTACCAAGTGAGTCATCTATCAGACTCCTTGTCTCCCCTCTTAAAGGAAGAATTACTTTACTTATATAGCTCATGGCCTCAGAGGGTCTGTCCCTGGTTGCATACTGCTGCACACTTGGACAGAACATCATGATGAAAGCAGCGTATGGGAGAGGGACTCATGGCGGACAGGAAGAAGAGGAAATGGAGAAGACTTAGGACCAGTTTTTGCTTTCAAAGGATATATTTAGCTAGAGGTGTTGGACAGAGTTGGGGGCCGGGAGCGAGTGAGACAGAAGGAGGATGATGTGCACATGTCATATTACGAACTTACCCATCATTGAAGGCCCAAACTTATTTTCCTCCACTCAGTTAAATTGGGAAAAAAGACTCAGATAAATCAACCACACCTCCAAAAGTTTTACCACCTCTCAAAATAGCACTGCCAGCTTGTGATCAAGTATGCAACATAAGAGCCTGTGGGGGACATTTCCAGTTGAAACCATGATGCAAGACATGGCCTGTGTTCAATAAATTCTCTGTAAGTATTTGGATGGATGGGCAGAGGTGCTTAGAGCAGGTCATCTGGGGAACTGTGAATATAGCCAGCCAGAAGCTTGCTCAGTGTAGCTCTGAACAGCCTGGCCACGGGATGTTGAGTGGGATTGCATGTCACACTAAGAGGTTTGGACTTGCTCCTCTAGGCAGAGGGGTCCAGGGAAGTCTAATAAGCAAGAGAGTGACTTAACCTGATTTGTGTTTTAGAAACACATCTTGAGGACACTTGATTTCAGAGTTAACTACTCAGAGTTGGCTCTTATTTGATTTCTTAGGGTCTTCCTTTTCTACTTTAGCTAAGTGAGGAAAAGCAAGTTTTGAGTTTCAGTGGTGGGAAGGTTCTTGTTTGACAGGTGCACAGCATTTTCTGCCTGTGAGGCTCACCTCCCCTCTGCCAGTCACCTCTAGAGGCTCCAGTTTCCTGCAGTATTCTTTTGTGCCTCTCATGGAGGCATGGCTTGCTGCTCTGCCTCATGGACTGAACCCATCCAGCCCTCAAGATTTTGCTCATACTGGTCCCTCTGCCCTCCGCCTGGGGCGTTCTTCCTCTGACCTTGGGCTTCCCTGTTCTTCAGGGCTCAGAACAACACACATCCCCTCAGTGGGGCCTCTGACCACAGTAAAACAAGTTACTCTGTGGAACTCAGAAACATGTCTTCTGCCCTCCAGAGGCCCACAGAGGCAGGAGGACCAGCTGTAGAGGTCACAGGGTCATACCTCCTCCTCTAAAGGGGGTGGGGGTACTGAGGAGGAATATGTTGTCAGGTTATCCATTTGGGCAACAGCAAAACCAACAACGGATTTCCAATGATGCATTAGTCAGCTTTCTGTTACTATAACAACATGCCTGACATCATCAGCTTAAGAAAAGGAAAGGTTCATTTTGATTTATAGCTTTGGAGGTTTCAACCCATGGTCATTTGACCTTGTTACTTTTGTGCCTGTGGCAAGGCAGCAGATCATGATAGACATGTGTGGTGGAGGAAACTGCTCACCAGCACCAAACTGAGGACCAAGCCTTTTAACACATGGGAAACGTACTTACACTGTAATGGATGACTTGACCCAAGTCCATTACTTTTTCTGCTACACAGAACTGCCCAACTGGACCTCAGATGCAGGATTTGTGTTATTTATCTTTTCAACACAGGTACTGACTTCTCCAACAAATAAGCTCCAAACCAAGAGCTCAGAAGTCCTGGACCACAGAACATTTCATTTATCTGTGTGTGCCTGTCACATAGTAGTTATTCAATAAAATATAATTGATTTAAGTCATTTCAGACGAGAACCTTCATTGCTCTTGTAAACCTCGGTTCTCTTCATTAGGGCAGTGGTAACAGGGGGTGAGGCATTGATTTCTGAAGCTCCAGGTGACAGCTCAAGCAGAGGCTGGTTGCCTAGAGTCCTGCCTTTTCTTCTCCAGATGGCTGATCTGGCCCATCATTTGTGTGTGTCTCGCAGTCCTCAGAAGGAAGGGCTCCATTTTGGTTAAACCCCACTTGCTGCTCCTTCTCCCTGTCCTGTCCTGGAGTCTGCCCTCTCCTGAGTGGACTCACATGGATTTTTGTGCTGTTTGGCTGAATTTTGTGGGCCTGGAGCTCAGCCAGTTCTGTCTTTCATTGCCTGTTTGTCTGCCCGTGCTTGCAGTCCTCCTGTGGGGGGCTGCCTTGCCACGACTCAGGTGCCCAGTTCCAGTGCTGCAGGTCTTTCCCCAGGGTACCGTGTGCCCTGTGGCCATCCTGCCTTTGTATCTTTGTCAGTTTCCAATGGCTTCTGTGGCTGCTTGGTTTTCCTGTCATAGGCCCTGCACTGCAGTCTTCCTGGAGCACGCTGGTTTCTGCGGGAACTGGTGTGACACCAGATCTCAAGGAATCATAGAAACATTCTAGTGAGGAGGAAGATACATCACGGCCAAGTACTTCAGGCAGTGATGCCAAATGATGAGGAATAGCCATCTACCCACAGTCTCATCGAGTCTGCTCCTGGATGGACAGGGAGGAATGTGGGGACAGCAAAGCACTTCCCCTTCTCATTCTTAGATGGCCCCACAGGGGTCACCCACATTCTTTTTTTTTTGCATTTATTTAAGAAAGATACTTTCATTCCAAAAAAAGTAAGGGGGCCTGGAGAGATGGCTCAGTGGTTAAACACATACTGGAGAAGACCCGAGTTGGTTCCTGGCACCCATGTTTAATAGAGCACAGCTGCCTCTAGTTCCAGCTCCAGGGGATACAAGTCCTCTGACTTCTCAGGCACTCACAGTCACACACAGATAAATAAAAGTAAAAATAAATGAGTAAGGTATTATCACTTCTCTCCAAGGAGCTCACAATCTAGTCAGAGAGACTCATGGGTAAATTCTCCTGAAGGAGAGGAGGTAAAGAGGACAGGGCAGTGGTGTCAGATGTAGCTGGAGGTGGAAGCTATCATCTAGGTGACCCCAGGAATGGACCCAGAATCATGCAGAGAGAACTTTGTGCAGGAGGAGGGACTTGGTCCTTCAGTTCTTTACCCTCTGATCCTTGGTAAACTTAGGAAAAGAATACCTTGCTTCCAGGCTCATTGCACAAGGAGAGCAAAGTGAGACTCCATGAGGACATCAGCCCTTCGGCAAGCAAGTGGCCACCACTGACAGGTGTGCATGGGATAGAGCAACTGGCCCACAAAGTAGGAATGTGAACATTTGGTGGATGAACAGGCGGATAAAGGAAGAGCAGAGTGGGGCGACTGCTGCTTGAGTCGCCGTTGGGCGGCTCCTAGGGATGGCAGAGGCTGAGGGAATGATCCGCCTTCCTCCTGCTCTTTAGGCTCAGAACATTCCCACACAGGGAGCCCTAGAGAAGCAGGGAGTGAGCTACAACAGAAGGCCTTAAATTAACTAGTGTTTCTTGGGCATTCAGGCTTCTACTTTTGATATAAATTCAAAACCTACTACTTTATTTATTTTATTGAGTTAGGAACCAAGACAATGGTGACTTCACTAGAAATATGTGGCTTTTTTTTTTTTTCCTTTTCTTTTTTTCTTCTTTAAAAACTCTGGGCAACTGACCTACTTTTTTATTCTCTTTGAACTCAACAGAGGCAGATTCTCTTCAAAGCTGGGATATAACATTAAGGTTCTTTACTTTTTGTGGACCAGGGTGACTAACCCAGTTGCTAAAAAAGAAGAGCTTCGAATGCCATCTTTGAAAGCTGCCTTCATGCCCAGAGCTCTTTTGGAAGTCTTTCTTTGGGCTCCTTCTCTTACCCTAAGTGCTTAAGCCATAGTGGCTAACGGGGAGAGTAGGCTGAAGAAAAGCCTGGCTCTTTGGTTTTCTAGTATATGGCTTTCAAGGAGGAGCTGGAGGAAGCAAAATATTGCCCGGTGTCTTTACCTGACCGGGGTCTCATGCTGGCGTGGAGTGGGGAGTTCCCTGCTTTCTACGTGACCAGAAGAACACCCACCCCAGATGCAGGAGGCCAGTTTGTGCACAGCTTGAACACGGGCAAGCTGCATACCTCAATTCAGTTCTTCATCTGAAAAGCCTCCTTCAGCCCTTTGGTGTTCTGGTAGCTTTACAGTTTTGATGTGGATTGAGGGTGAAGGAGAATCTTGCAATGAACTCTAAAAATAGAATCATCCTCCCTCTTCCCACCCAGTCCTGATCTTTCCCTGCTGTAAGAACAGCTCCCCCGTGGGGAACAGAACTGGATGTGTATTGGAGCACAGCAGTCTCAACCAATGTAATCTGAGTTTTTCTTGATGGTTACTCTGCCCCTGAATCTCTTCTGCACTCTTGAGCCTCCAGGTGGAAATTTCATCATGACAAAGTCATTCATTTTAGGGGGACATTCCTAAATTCAGAAATTTCAGGTCAAAAAGCAGACCGACAATTTTGGCTATGTGAAGAGGAGCTTAGTTTATCGGACCCCTTTGCAGAGAGGCGGCTGGCTGAGGACACAGCGAACCAGGTGGTGGACCCATTCTGAAGGAGTTAGAGGGTGGGATATTCTGGGAACAAATTAGCCTAAGTGGCATCCTGATCAAACGCCCGCAGCTGTGCAGTCTGTGCAACCTCTTGACTGCTCTGAGACCTGGCGGGCCCTGTTTCTACTCCTTGGGTAGGAGATTTACCCCAATGTACCAAGTCCTCCAAATCCCATTTTGAGGACCCTGTTCTTTGCACACAGCTACCCTAGCCCCCTCTTCTAGCTCAGAGAGACTTCAATTACTGCCAGCAGCTGGGCCCAGGGGCGTCCCCTCTATCTCTAATGCCAGGATTTAGAGAGAGCCATTACGCATTTTAACAAATAACAGGAGCACCAAGGCAAGGACTTTTATCGCAATATGAACACTGTAATTTCAAACTTTTAGGACAACCAATCTATGGAATCAAATCCAATGGGGACGATGCAGAGTGGAGTTGCAGCCACAGCTACTTTGCCTGGAAAGAGCAACGCTCCACACAGTCTTGGTTGGGCTGGAAGTGCTCAGAACGGTTGAAACTTAAATGGGAATTCCTTGAGCTAAATCCATGGACAGGTCCCTGGAAAGTGAACTTTTCCACCCACTCACACATGAGTTTTATTGGCTTAGAGGTCGATGTGCAGAGCTGTGTAGTGTGGGGAAATATCTGCTTCTGTAAACACTAATACCATCTTTGCTTATAGAGGGCATACTTACTGAATGATTACATGGTGCTGTGCTGAGTGGTTACAAGGTGCTATGCTGAGTGCTCTGTAGATGACTACAACGAACACTTATGCCCTCTCTGCTATTGTTGCTATCATTAGCCCATTTTCACCTGTAAGGAAAGTAAAGCTCAAAGCATTATGATGGCTACTACTTATTGAGTGCTTACAAGGTGCTATACTGAGTACTCTGCAGAGTGCTACAGTTAATGCATAGAACTTCTTTGGTATAGATGCCATCATCAGATCAATTTCACTTGTGATGAAACAGAGGCTTAATGAGGCTTGAGGGCAGCAACTTGAAAAGGGGAGAACAGGGTCTCATACTCAAGAGAACGTAAGTCCAGAGCAGTCACAGGCCTAGATCTCTCTCCACTGTTTTTTCTGTCAAGACAGCTAGCACCTGCAATCAACTCCCAAACCCAATATTTCCCATCAGCCATGTGGCCTTTACCAGACTGGCTTCAAACTCACAGTGATCTGCCTATCTCTGCCTCTTGAGTGCTGAGATTAAAGTGATTTACTACCACACATAGTCTTTGGCTCATTTTGAATGCTTGGTCCCCAGGTTATGGTGCTATTTTTAAGACTTTGAGGCTTTCATGAGGTATAAACACATTATTAGGGGTGTGCCTTTAAGGGTTTTATCCATTCCTGGTTCTAGCCAGTGTTTTCTGCTTCCTGGGCCTCTGTTTATGTGAGCTATCTTCTGCCACACATTTCAACTGCCATGGACTGAGCCACCTTGCTGTGGTTTTCCTGTTAGGATGAACTGAAATTTATGAAACCATGAGCCAAAATAAATCCTTCTCCCTTTAAGTAGTTTTGTTAGGCATTTGGTCATGGCACTGGGAAAAGTGATACAGAAAATTGCTATCAGAAAAGTGGCATCCTTGCTGTGATTCACTCAAACATATTTTATTAGGTCTTTGCAACTGGTTTGCAGGAGGAATGTGGAAGAGTTTGGAGATGTGGATTAGAGAAATCCTTGAATGCCATGAGTTTTTTAATTAGTGACTTAACTGGGATTTTCAAAGACCAGAATGCTAGTAGGTATGTAGACAGTAAAGACTATCTTCACGAGGTTTCTAGTCTAGTGGGAACTAGACTAGAGACTAGACTAGAGACACCACATTCTGGTTAGGAAACTGCTTATGTGCTGAAAATGTGAGTGAGGTCCTATTCAAAAGGAGTAGACTAATTTATTTGGCAGTGGAAATTTCAAGACTGCAGAGCATTTGGATTGTAGTCTGGTTATTGCATGCTGCTTTTATCCAGGTTTGTACTGAGAATCAGAAACAAAGAGTGGAATAGAAAAATGTGGAAAATGTCGAGTTTAGGAGCATGAGTAAGTATAAAACTGTGGAAAGAGTACATGCCATAAATAATCTGTAATTGCTGAAGGTATTCATGCTATTAAAGATGAGCTATGAACAGGGGTAACTGGGGGAGAGACCCTTTTCAATGAAAACTCCAGGATATAAAAATGAGACTCATTTGAAAGACTTTCTTCTGAGCAGTGTGTGCTTAAAAGGACGGTGCTGCTGGAAAAGAGTCATCCAGCAAAGTATTTTCTCATACAATACTCGGTCACTATAGTCAAGGTTCAAAGGATCTGGAAACCTCTGGAGCTGTCAGTAGTGCTGGCTTTGTAGGCTTACAGGATGAAAGAGTTATGAGATCTTTTGAGGCTTGTACCAAGTTTCCAAAGAAAAGTTCATGAGGTCAGGCAATGTGTACCAGGGTCAGATTCACATGGGTCAGAATCACAAGTGGACTATGTGTGAGGCTGTGAAGGTGAAGCCTCATTTGCAGTGATGATCCTGGGAGCTGGAGATGTCAGAGACATGGAACATCTGTGAAGAAAGGCTTCAGGGAGCTAAACTAAGAAAGCAGTCACATACAAGGCAAGAATCTGGACCCTAGCACCTGTGCTCAGCATCTGGGATTTCCAAGGCTATTGGAACTCATATCATTCTGCATGTTGGACATGGAACTATAGGATTAATGTTTTCTCTGCTAGGTTTCGATCTTGCTTCTGTCCAGTCATTCGTTTCTATCCTCTTGTTCTTCCCTTTTGGAATAGGAATGTTGACTCTATGCCATTGTCTAGTAGAAGAATGTAGCTTTCTCTTTTTTTATTTCATAGCTCATAGCCAAGATTTTTCCATGAGTCTCAGAAGAGAATTTCAATTTTGGACTTGAATGTTTTGACTTAATCTGAAGTGTCCTTCACAGGTTCATGCTTGGAATGCTTTGTCCCAGCTCATGGTGCTACTTTGAGGACTGAGGAGACTTTAGAATGACTGGGTTTGTCTGGTAGAAATAGATCACTAAGGATGAACTTTTGAAGGTTTTATTCATTCCTGAATCCAGTCTGTGGTCTCTTCTTCCTGCCTGTCACGTTGTGAACTGTCCTCTGCCACATGAGCTGAGCCATTTCATACATGATATATACACCTGGCAGTGAATCTATTTATTTACCCCAGGGTCACCACAAGCACATTAGTGATGTGGACTATTGCAATGCACCCTCTGCCATGGCTTCCATGCTGTGATGGACTGAAATTTCTAACACGGTGAGTCAAAATAAACCCTTCCTACACTAAACTGCTTCTTGCCACAGTGTATGAATTATATAAGCAGGTGGGTAAGGTTATAGGCACAGTGGATTTAAGACATGGATTTGTAGTGACTAAGAGTTTAGTTTTTCTCTAAGAACTGCCTGGCCCTGAAAGGCATCTTCCCTTGCTGGCAGGTTGTTTTTATAAGATGTCAAAACATCATGTGCACTGGATAGCTTCAGTTGTAACTTCACACACCTGGGTGGAAGGAACCTCAGTTTAGGAATTATCGCCATTGGATTGACCCATGGTCATGTCTGTGAGACATTTTCTTGATTGCTGAGTGGTGTGTGTGTGTGTGTGTGTGTGTGTGTGTGTGTGTAGCCCACTGTAGGTGGTGCCACCTCTGGGCGGATGGTTCTGTATTGTATAAGAAAGTAAGTGAAACTTGGGCCAGAGGAGCAAGCCAGTAACAGCATTCCTTCAGGGCCTGCGCTTCAAGTCCTGACTCCAGGTGCTTGCCCGAGTTTCTGCCTTGGCTTTCCTGGATGATGGACTGTAAACTGTAAGTCAAATAGACCCTTTCCTTCCCGAATTAGTTTGGTCAGGGTTTCCATCACAGCAGTAGAAAGCTAATGAAGACAGCGCGGAATAGAGACAAAAATACTGGTATACGTGGTGTTTTCCCTCTGCTCCTTATACCCAGTGTTCGCTCAGCGATGATCCATTCTGCTCTCTGACTTGTTCAGTTCTTTCAAAGGTTCAGCTTCATCCTCAATTATTAATGATGTGTTTCTGAAAGAGATGGAGAACTCTGGGGTTGCATTGCTTCTAAAATGGCACTTCTAAGTATTTCCAATGATTTGTTACACAGTGGTATTTCTCTCAGTGATACACATAGGATTCATACACAGCAGTGGCCTTATTATAATGGAGCCCGGTGACATTTCAGTTGTTATAACATCATACAGCCAGACATCACTCATGTGTTTGTGGTAACACTTGGGTAACAAATCTGCTATTGCCAATTGTACATAAGTGTAGTACCTACAACTGCATATAATATTTGATTATGGTAATAAGGGACTGCATATCTGTTTATGTGTTTGCCATACTGTAGGTTTTATTATTATTTTAAAGTGTACTCCTTATTCAAGAACTGCTTGCTGTAAAACAGTGTTCTCTGTTATACTGGCAACATCCTCAAACATTATATATTTGCTGCATCCCTTCTTATTTTTCAAAAGAAGTAATTACATTTCATTTATTTGCTTTGTGATTTACTGGGCATGTGCATATGTATGTGTATGTGTGTGTGCATGCCTGTGTGTGCATGCACATGTATGCATACACAGGCATGCCACTGAGTATATGTGGAAGTCAGAAGACGGTGTACAGGAGTTAGCTCTCTTCTTCCACCCTGTGGATTGTGGGGATGAAAGTCAGGTTGTCAGGCATAGAGGCAGGCGCTTCTACCGACTGTACCGTCTCCCTGGCTCCTTATCATGCCTTTTGATTATCTCATGTTCTCTTATACTGTACTTAATAGCACATTATTTTGTTCATCATGTCCCTATTCTATTTTTCCTAGGATAAAATGAATAAAATGATATGAGATATTCATATATACAAATGCATAAGTATGCATATGCATGTTTACACATACATATGGATATTTTCACACAACATAGAGTGGAGATGTGCAGTAGGCTATACCATGAGTTAGTACACTCCATGATGTTAGCACAACCAAGTCATTAATGGATGTATTTCTCAGGTTATGTTCTCGTCATCTCATTTTCTATCCACCTTTCTGTGATAACCCTTTTTCTTCATGTTATTTTCTCCCTTCACTGTTTCTAAGCTACTTTCATAATCCAGTATTTTCTAGAAGTTTCTAGTACTCAGGGGCCTCCACATCCTGATCCCTTGACTGATCATTCAGGCTTGCTATCCACACTCCTTTTTCTCAAAGAGAAGCCTTTGCGAGTCCTGGCATCATGCAGGTCTTCTTCTGCAGTCTGTATCCAGCTGTTCACATCATCTCTACTTAAAGGCTCAGCTAATCTCATTTTTCCTGGCAGAAATTAATAAACTCATCCTTGTATCCCATGGTGTTGTTGTTCTGCTTGTTATGATTCAATATGCCCTGCATTTTATGATAATTTCCTTGGGATGGGGCAAAGGCAGATGCGTAAACTGGGAACACTGCTTCTTTATCTCTTCTGGGTCTGGTTGTGCAGTGTACACTGGTGCTATGAGCCTGGATAAGAACCCAAATGGACATAGCACTTTATCTCCTCTTTGGGGAAGGATCTGACCCTTCTTCACATACACAAGACGGGGGTAGCTCTGAGGCTTACTCTTACAGGGCTTCCCTGGTGCTAGAGAGGATGTCCGGTGAGTGCCCGTCTCCCGTGATGTTTGCTGAGACTATTTGAGACTTTGTCATAGGAATGATGGGTCTGGCATATGGTCTTCAGATGTCTCCCATGCCTGTCAGACAGAGGGTGAGTCTGGGGTTCTACTTTGCCTGTGATTCATCTCCACCCCTTTGGATTAAGTCTTATGGAGACTCCAATTCAAACACATTCTACCCGCGATGCCACCTCCAGACCACAGCGTCCAAACACTAGAGGCGTAGTGGCAAGCATATTTCACACTGATGCTGATACCCAAGGCATATTGTCACACCCTCTGTGTGATGCATGAGATAGGAGTGGGGAGGGAAGCTTCTCAGACCCACACTTTGCTCCTTTGGTGACCTCTCTGCTGCTCTCTGCTCTGTCTAATATGCTGGCACCGAGCTCTGCCATTTGGTTTTAAGCCATATCTAATGAGTGATGGGCACTCCTGCTGTGAAGAAAAACTCTTTTCTTACCCAGACCATGGCCCCTTGCCTGCTTTCCACCCAGGTGGCAATATCAGAAGGCAGGTATACAGGAAATACTCCAAGTGAGCAGGAGATCACATTCCAGGAACTCAGTAATTATGGCTCCAAAGTTCAAGAGGAGATATAGTTTGAAGATGAGAGCTTCCAGTTATGCTGTAAAATTCCAATTTTTAGTCTAACATGGCCAGAAAATGAGCTAACATTTACATTTTCTTGTATACTCAGTGCAGATTTGCATTTATGATCATCCTCAGTGAAGCACTTGTAACAGCTTTGAGAGTTATTGGAAGCTGGTGCTCAGGGCAGCATGTGAACAATGCAGCATCATATGGGATAATGTCAACAGCATTAAATACAGCAGTGTGTTCTAGGGAACTGTGGAAGTAAGAAACGCTCTACTGTTTTCACGCAAATATGTTTGAAAGAAACACGGCATTGTCAATAAAAAATAGCCTTGATACCTGATTCTTCAGGTGGGACATAAAATTAGTCAGAAATGGCACATTTGATAAAAACCTGGGGAGGGATTTCTGGACCTGAGAAGAAGAGAGGCTGCTTGGACTCTTTGAAGGGTTTTTTGAGCATGCTGATTAGACAATAAAAGAATACTCTCTTACAGTGTAAATTTGAAATCTTCCCTACAGGTTCATGTTTTGAATTCTTATTCCCAGATGGTAGACTATTTGGGAAATCTGTGGTACCTTGAGGAGGTGGGGCCCAGCTGGCAGAGGTAGGTCACTAAGGATGAGCATTTGAAGGCTATATCTAGCTCCCAGAGGTTGTTGTTCTCTCTGCTTCTTGGTCTGCTGTGATGTGAATAGTCTCCTGCATGCTCCTGCTGCCATGAATTGAGCCAGGCCTCCAGGCTTTCTCCATTCATGATGAACTAAAAAACTCTGAAGCTATGAACCAGAATAAATCTCTCCTCCTTTAAGTTGCTTATTTTGAAAATTCTGTTACTATGATGAAAAAGTAACTAATGTACATAATACACACCCTTATTTAAAGCCAGGAGTTGACAAACTATAATCTGTGTACATTCTAGGCTAAATGTGGTCACTCTTATTTATTCAGAAATTTTCTGTGATTGCTTTCTATGCCAAAACAGGAGTTGAGTACTGGCTGATATCAGCCGCTTCTAGTTCCTCTTCTACACTAGGAGTCAGCTTGGGTTGGGGCTAACAGCACTGTTAGGAGAGGTATGGCAAGCTTGGATCAGTACCCAAGTGTGCTCAAGTTCTTTATGCTTCTCCTTGGGGGCACTCTTAGGTCCTGTGGTTTGCAAGATCACACATATATATATATATGGGGCTCATTACAGAAAGTGGTTTCTGCTGCTAATCTAAACCTTAACTGATAAATCACTGAATTTATGAGCTTTCTATTGTGGAACAATTTTTTAACTTACAGGAAAACACTGCACTGACAAGACTAATCATCTTCATTTAGTCTTCACTCAGAAGTCCATTTCAAGTTTTGCTAATGGTTCCAGTATTGTTGTTTATAACAAAAGGATCTAGTCCTGGATCCCCTGGTCCACTCTGCTCTTGTGGCTCTCTCTGTCCCTTCAATCTGGAATAATCTTTCATAACTCTGGGGGTTTTGTTTGTTTTTATCTTCAAACCATTGTAGATTCATCGGGAGTTGCAGTAATAAGGCAGAGAGGTCTCATGAAACCTTTGCCCAGGTTCCCCCTTGTAACAGTTACGTTTCTCATTGCTGGGACAAAAATCAATTTAAGGAAGGGAGAGTCTGTTTTGGCTCATAGTTGCAGGATGCAGTCCGTCATGGAGGTGAAGTCGTGGGAAGGGAGAGTCTGTTTTGGCTCATAGTTGCAGGATACAGTCCGTCATGGAGGTGAAGTCGTGGTGGCAGGGTCTTGAGGTGCTGGTCTCATTGCAGCTGTAGTTGGGAAGCAGGGAGAGATGAATGCTTCTGTTTAGCTGGCTTTCTCCTTTATTTTCCTTATTTTAAATAAGATTTTTATACTTAATTATGTGCATATATGTATGTCTGTATGGGAGTATATGCATGCATAGACAGGTGCCCAGGAAGGCCAGAGGTGTCAGGTTCCCCTTGAGTTGGTGGTTGTGAGCCACCCCATGAAGGTGACGGGGACCAAACTTGATCCTCTGGAAGATACGGAAGGGTTCTTAACTGCTGAGCCATTTTTCTAGCCCTGAGCTTTCTTCTTTTTAAGAAGACCTCTGCTCACAGAATGGTACTGCCCACATTCAGAGTGGGTCTTTCCACTTTACTTAATCTATTCTAGAAAAATCCCTTACAGATATGCCCAGAGTTTTGTTTGCAAGGTGATTCCAAATCCCATCAAGTTGATAATCAATATAAACCATGAAAAGTTCATTGCTTATCAACTTGACACATGAGTACATCATTTTTAAACCATAACCTTTCACCCCTCATCCCTACAGCTCATGGCCATCTCAGTGCAAAATGCATTTAGTTTAACTTTTAAAATCCTCATAGTCTTTAACAGTTTCAATACTGCTTAAAAGGTCAAAGTTCAAGCCTTCTGTGCTTCAAAGCAATCTCTTAACTATAAGGCCCCATAACATCATAAAACAAATTGTATACTTCCAGTACACAATGACACAAAGTAAATATTCCCATTCTAATAAAAAAGAATGGGGCACTGCAGGTAAAAATTGAACCAAAATAAGACAGAAACTTAACAGGGAAAACCACCAAGTCATGTAGTTCCATGTTTCACATCTTGGACTCATGATGGAATGGTCTAGGATTCAAAGGACTTGAGTAGCCCAGTTCTTCCAGGTCTGTTGCCTGTTGTATGCATAGTCTCTTGGGTCAGCTCCATTATGTACCTGCTATTCTCCTTAGTGAGCGTCCTATGGTCCTGACATTGCCAACATCTGGAGGTCATCATTGCAAACTTAGGTTTCATCTTTACAGCTTTTCAAAATAGCCTTCCAGGACTTTTTGCTGGGATTCTGTAACACATTACCTTGTCTTAGTGTCTCTCTGAAACTATGGAATATGACTCCAAGACCCCTTCAGTCTTGTATTCTTTCCTACAGATCTGTGCCACGTGGATAACGCTCCTGGGCTCTGCTGCCAGGTCACAGTGTAGCCTGGCTTGCTTGGACTGCAGTTGCATCAGCCTCTGTGTGCTGGCCTGGAGGAACTCCCTGCTTTAGCACTTGCATTGGGTCATGGAACCCACTTCTGTGACCTTCTAAATTTAGATTTCTCCTTTCAAATGAATTTGCGTTTTTCAAAAGATAGAGCCTTTCAGGATACTTCCCTGTTGTGTCAGTGTAAAGTGCCACATTCATTTTTCACTGACAACCTGCTTAACAATTAAGCAGATTTAAAACATGTCTATCTAACTTTAAACTCCCTCACACTCTTTTTCCCCCCAAACTCCACATTTTTAATATCTTTTATATGTTCTGCTTTTTGCTCCTTCTCACTACAGAGCTGGGTAAGAGCAGTAAGCAGGAATCGTGACACAGCCTGAATGCTAGCTATCCTGTCTTGAAATTTCCTTTATCAAACACACTAACTCAGACTCATGAAAAATTTCAGAATATGGCCAGAATGCAGTCAAACTTTTTACCTGAATGTGGAAAGGACATCTTGACCAAGCCCTATTCTTTCTCTCTGAAACTTTAAGAGATGAGTCTTGACTCTCTGCATTTCTCTTGACTACTGCTCTTCCAATTCCTGACAAGAATGGCCCATTAAGCTCCACTGACAGAATTCTAGGGCTTCTCTAGCCCAAAGTTCTAAACTCTTCCACATTCCTTCTACAAACCAGTTCTGAAGGCCATGGAGTCACGTGTCAAGTTAATCACAGCAGAAGTCCCACTTCTTGGTACCAGTTTTCTGTGTTAATTATTTTTCTCATTGCTATCACAAAATCAGTTAGGTAGTGAGGGTGTACTTTGACTCTGAGTTCCAGGGCACAGTATCATGGCAGAGAAGTCGTGGTGCTTGAGGCAACTGCTCACATTGTACCCCCAGGCAGAAAGCTGAGAGAGTCGGATGCTCTTACTAGCTAGCTCTTTCCTTGCTGTGCATTCTAGAATAACTATTCATGGAATAGTGCTGCCCAAATTTAGGGTGGGTTTTTCCACTCCATTTAACCTAACCTAGAAAATTCCTGGGGCATGCCTAGAAATAGTCAATAGAAGCTATCACACCTCTGTATCAATCAGGGTTCTCCAAAATATCAGAGCCAATAAAATATGTACATTCATTCTCTCTCTTTCTCTCTCTCTCTCTGTCTTTTGCCTCTATGATAAAATACATGACATAAACAACTTTAAAAGGGAGGAGGATTCATTTTTACTCATGGTGTCAGAAATTTCAGTCCATGGTCATCTGGCTCCATTGCAGTGAACTTGTGGTAAGGTAGAACGTTATGGTGGCCAGGAGATAAGACATAGGTAGATATTCACCTCAGGATGCAATATGGAAGGATATTCACCTCATGGTGGTCAGGAAGCCAAGAGACAGGCAGGAAGAGGCTGGGGAGAGGATATGCCCTCCAGAAACATACTCCAGTAACCTACTTCCTCTACTTAAGCCAATGCTTCAATGTTTTGAACATCTCTCAATAATCTTTTCTAATGTGAACCTATTGATTGACTATCTCATAGATTAGATCAGAGCCTTCATGATCGAATTACTTCCCAAAAGTCCCACCTCTGAGCACTGCGTTGGGAATCAAGTCTTCCATGCATGAGCCTTTGGGGACATACCGTGTCCAAACCACAGCAGAGACACACACATGCACACACACAGATGTATAAAAAATTTTTATAAAGAGCAGACTCACAAGACTGTGTGGGATGGTGAGTCCTAAATCTGCACTTTAGGAAGAGTGGACATCAGGTTGCAATCCCAGTAGTGCAGATGGATCCTGAAGGCCACCTGCTGTCCACCTCCTTTGCTTGGAGAGGTTGTTTTGCTGTTGTTCTTGTCATTCTATTCAGCCTTTCCATTGGGCAAAGCATGCCTCTTGTCCAAACCAGGTCCAGACTTACTTCTTGTCCTCATTCCTGACTGTAAGCTTGGCATCGAGCTTCCTGACTTGATGCTTTTCCTCTTCCCATCAGGATTCATCTTTCTAACGCACTTTGGTGCCCTCAGTCTCAGACATCAATACTTTACCCACTTCCTCTCCCCTCTGACCTCCAGGATCCTGTCATTTCAGAAGGTCTTTCTGTTCCTCCCCTAGCTACTGCAGTTTCATTTTTCACTTTTGCCACAATCATCTTTCTTGAGAAGTGGGAGGTGGATCACACGTTCTTCTTCAACAAGAATTATTTCATAAAAATCATCTCTAGTACACATCAGGAATGATTTTATGTCATAGGCCACAACCATAGAAGGATATTTTAATAAACCATTTTCAGTCTTTGGTTAAGTAAGTTAAATGACAAATAATAATATTGGAGATTTGAATGGCATATAAATAATTTTTATTTTAATAGATTTAAGGGCTTTGTACCTCAAAGCCCTTTAAATCACATTTTTGTGTAATGGAGGTTTTTTTTAGAATACTTTTATCATCTACAATTCTGAAATTTGTTAACTTCCCATTTTTAGAGTAACATCTAGTTTTGAATTAAGAGTATTAGACATCTTCAAGATTTAAAAAGTCTTCTATATTTCTTATAATCTAAGCCAAAACAAAACCTTTAACCTACTTGAACAACACAAAGCTTTGTTTTCCTTGCCCTTTGTCTCTGTTTTTGTTTATTTAATTTGTTTGTCTTATTTCATCAAATTTACGACCACACTAAACACTAAACACAAATTATTTAGATATGCTTTTACTGGTCTCAATGCTTATCCCAGGGTTTTACGTTCCCATCTCCCTACCATTTTCCTATTATTGAATCCAGTGGCCTGGAGAATGTTTTAAGTAATTTTTTCAAGAAGAGAATGCAAATATACTTTCTAAACTGAGAATATATAAAAACTGATTTTCTTTTGTCTTTATGCATAAAATAATTGGGTCATATCCTTCTTCCCGAACACCCAATTTTCCCCCTTTCTGTTTGAAGATTGCTATCTGGCTTATCCTTTAAAACACTGATTGATTTTCTACAGTACTCAGTCAGATGTGGAACGTGGCTTGGCTGTTATGGTTCTTCATGCAGTTTCAACTTGTTTTACCTACAACTGGCGAACTCCTCTCGTGTTTTTATTGCATACGTGAAACACATTTTCTAGAATTTTCCTCTGTTCCTACAGTGGGCTGTCTTTATGGGGTGGGTTTTTTTCTGAGAGCTCAGCACTTTTCTCTCTTATACTGAAGAGTACCTTTGAAGACTATATGCTTACTCAAAAATTCACTTAACAAATACATTTGAAGTTAGGTGCTGCAGGCACTGTTTTAAACACTAAGGATATATTAATTAATAGAAAGGTAATTTTTTTGTGTGTTCCCTGAGCTTGTATTCTAACACCAGAAACTGATATTAAACGAAACCAAATAGATAAAACACAATCATTCCTTAGTGTCTGTAGTCAATTCCAAGGCTCCTTAAAGATGCCAAAATTCACAGCTGTTCAAATCCCTGTATTCAGTGGCGCAGCGTTTGCATATAACCTACATAAACCTTCCATATAGCTTAAATCACCCCTAGATTACTTGTATATCTAATGTAAATGTGTGAGTAGATCTTATACTGCATTGTTTAGGAAATAATGACAAGAAAAAATGTCTATTTGTATTCAGTACAGAAGCAATATTTGCCAAATATCTTTTCTTATTTATTTTGTGTGTATACGAGTTTATGTGAGTGTAATATATGATGTATGTATGTCATGTGAATGTGAAGATGATATACCTGTGTACAAATGGAGGATAGTGGAGAGCATGACCTGTCCTGCTCTAACCAGCCCTACCTTATCCTTTTGAGTAAGTTCTCCAATGAGCTGAAGCTAGTCTAGCAGCCAGTAAGACTGGGTGATTTTCCCATCTCTTCCTTCCCACAGCACTATATGTATGGTCATACCTGTCTCTTTTTTCACATGTGTTGAGAATCGAACTTAGGTCCACATCCGTGTACAGCAAGCGAACCTCCTGTCCAGCTCCCTTTTCAAATTTTTTAATGTGGGTTGATTGACTCCATGGGTATTGAATCTATAAGTATGAAGGGCCAACTTTATGTAACACAATAAAGAGTGATGAATTCAAAGGAGAAAAGAAAGAGGAAGAGTAGCAGGATATGTTGGAGGACCTTGAAATTTTTCTAGGGGACCAGAAAAGCAGATGATATTTGAATAAAGATATGAAGTACATGAGAGAGGAAGTGTTGGGTAATCAAGGAAAAGAGATAAGAGAGAAAGGCAACAGTAGATTGTGCAGATGCCCTATTGGAAGCATATTTGGCATACTTCAAGTCATTAAGTATGCAAGGGGGTGGGCTTTGGAGTGAGGGCTCTGAGGTTAAGAGACACTGCTCTTGCAGAGGACCTGCATTGGGTTTCCAGCACCCACATGGTGATTAACACCTGTTCTTAACTCCAGTTCCAGGGGATCTGATGCCCTCTTCTGGTCTCTCCAGGCATTGCATGCACATGGTCTACTTGCATACATGAGTGTGGTAGGTCACTATTGGAAGAGTTGTTTCTATATGACCTCAGGGTTTGATAATTCACTCTGGCTGGAACTAGAACATATTGGTGGGGAAGTGCAGAAACAAGTAAACAGAAACCAGTAAGTGCTACAGTGCTTAGAGAGTGTTCTGTTTGCCTGGACAGAAGGGTTAACAGTCAGGACTGTGTAAAATGGTCATAGTTTGGGTACATTTTGAAGGCAGAAGAGGGTTCTGACAGATTGGATATGGTGTGTGGAATAAAGAATGACATAAGACTGCCCCTAAGATTTTGAGACTGAGCAGTGGAAAGGAAGGAGTTGTTACGGACAGAGATGAAGGGGCACTGGGAGGTGCTTGGTTAGCAAGAACATGAAGCTTCAATTTAGCCATGTTGAGTTTGAGATGGACAAAGGCCTCTGGAGTTCCCTTTGAACACACAGAGTTGCAGGTGTCTTATTAAATACCCAAAGTTCAATTCTGTCCTATAGATACTTTATATACACAGTCTGGGGGTAGTTAGATACAATATTTTTAGAGTATCTGCATTTTGGCTATGATCTGCCATGTGAGGTCAGGTGTGGAATTTTTCATTATGGGAACCTCAAAAAGTTTGCCTCAAAAAGTTTTGAATTTTGAAGCATTCACATTTGAAACCTTTAAGTTAAAGATGTCCAATTGTATAACAAAATAATCCAGAAGTTAGATCCCTTTGTCATATTATTTTTATAAATATTTTATTTATTTTTAATGTGTGTGAATATATTGCCTGCATGTATGTAAGTGCACCCATGTTGTACAGTGCCCACGCACATCAGAAGCCCCTAGAACTGGAGTTACAGACAGTTGTTAGCTTCCATGTGGGTGCTGGGAACTGAACCCAGGTCCTTCTCAAGAGCAGCCAGTGCTTGTAATCACTGAGCTACCTCTCCAGCCTCCCCTCCCCCTTTGTCATATTGTATTGGCTAAAATTAAATCATGGATTTTTCTCAAACACAGCAAGGTGACACACTGAGGTCAACATAGGTGTGTCCAATGCAAATACACATAGATAAGAGGTCAGTAGAGAGGAAGCTGATAATATGGTTGGAAGAAAACTGGGGCAACTTTAAGTGAGAAAGGATAGAATTCCATGTGCAGGTGGGGGCTTGGGGCATAGCCAAGCCATGCATAGTGACAGAGAGATGGTGCATCCTGGTTGAATGTACGTATCATTGAGGAGCAGTGTGGGGGTACTGCCTGTCTTCCTTTTGCTTCAATGACATCAGTGAGATAAGGCACAGGGAGACAAGCAGCTGAGAGAGAGATGCAGGAGGAGGACTTGGAGGCTTATTTTAATGTATGCTCCTATTTCTTATCATATGAGTTATCTTTTCTTATTTATGGTGATGTCTTTTTCCATCATTATTATTGGTTGCATGCTGTCGTATTTGTAGAGGGCAGAAAAAGAACCCGTCGACTTGGCACTAGAGATCCACTTGAGCTGAGCGGACAGCCTGGAGCTTTGTCTGAGAGTTGTTAGGGCCAGGCTGGAGCATTCAGGTGAGGATCAGATGAGACACTTAGGCATTGACTGAGGAGGAAAAAAAAAAATCAGCCCCCCCCCCCCAAGAAACACTAAAAACACCAAAGGCCAAACCTAAATGCATACCATGAGGAGGCTGCCAGTTTGGGATGGAGCAGAATGGGGTTGGTGGCCTAATCATCATGGCTGGTGTCACTGAGGCATTGAGGACGCATTTACTCGGGGATTCAGAATGTGGAGCTGCAAGGCTAATAGACACTGCATATTCAATATTTTCATTTATGGCTCATAAATGCAAGGCTTGTCCTAACTTATGAACTAAGTGGAACACCTGTATCACAATGTATTTCCCCACATAATTTCCCAGGTAATTAGTTTTATGGAATATTGCCATTTGGCACCTCTTTACCCCCTTTCCAAGCACTCCTGAGGATATTTGAAATACTGAAAAGAAATCTTACCACATAGTTGTATTTAGAAGTTGAATGAGCATAAAAGCACTCTATAGCAGGAATATCAAGCATTACCTGCTTAGTCTGTATATAGAAACAGAATTCCCAGACAGCCTCATGCTTAGAAATCCATTCTTCTCCCCATAGCTATATAACCATTGAGATTTCTTTTTTATTGCACCACCAGAAAGGCATATGAGACCCTGAGGGAAGCTTATGGATCTCTCTCTCTCTCTCTCTCTCTCTCTCTCTCTCTCTCAATCTCTCTCTTTCTCTTTCTCCTTCCTTTTGGCTTTGTTTTTTGAGGCAGGGTCTTCCTGCAGCCCCAGCTGACATGGAGCACGCTATATGTACTAAGCTGTCCTTGGTCTCACAGAGATCTGTCTCTGCCTCTTGAGTGTTGGAATTAAAGGCCTGCGCCACCATGTCAGGCAGGAAGCTTTTTTTTCTAGCCAGGCTTCTCGCCTCTGTGCATCCTAGGTCACCAGCTCCTTGTTATTTTATTAATCTTTTGAGCAATACACATGTATTGGACTGGAATCTGATCTGGGTAGTTTAGAATTCATCTCTAAAAAATATGCTAAGAAATACGCTTCATTTTCTGTGTGAAATACGTAATGCATTATATCTTGTATCTAATATATAAAAGTGCATATGTATGCATAATGCATAAACTACTGTGATAGTTCATCTTTTACAGAAATATTTTATTATTTTAATTTTATGTGCATGAATGTATAGTCTGCATGTATGTAAGTGCATCAGTGTTGTGCAATGTCCAGAGGTCAGAAGAAGGCATCAGATCCCTTGGTACTGGAATTTCAAATAGTTATTAGCTGCTATATGGGTGCTGGGACTCGAACCTGTGTCCTCTGTAAGAATTGCCAGTGCCCTTAACCACTGAGCCATCTTTCCAGTCTCGTGATTAACCTTGACTGTCCTCTTGGCAAAATTTAGAATTACTTAGGAGCTACTCCTCTGGGTATGTTTGTGGGATGTTTCCAGAGGGATTTAAGAGGAAAGAAGACTTGCCCTGAATGTGGATGGCACCATGTCATGGGCTGGGATCCTTGGACTGCATCAGATAAGAGAAAGGGAGCTGAGCACCACCATTCTTCTCTCTCTTCCCTGTGACCAAGGCCTTGTGCTCCTGCCACCAAGCCTTCTCTGCTGTGATGGAGTATACCCTCAAATCATGAGCCAAAGTAAACCTCTCTCCTTTTGATCACCATTGCTGGCTTCTTTCTCAAATGTTAGCATAGAATATGCATGCTAATGATATAAAATGTATATGAAAGAAATAGACAGAACTGGATTAAAGATGAAGGAGTGCCTAAGTTAACTGAATATACTTCATCATGTCTTAAATTTGGCATGTCCTTTTATGATAAAGCAATTCAAGTATCACTTTTTAGACAGAGATTATCTCACTTTTTACTTTTATTGACAAAGCCATAGATGTGGCTGTATACCTCTGCCTGTTCTTATTTAATCACAGTATTGATTATTTTAGTTTCATCTGCCAAATATATTATAAGTTTCTATTTTTTATTTGTGTGCACGAGTGTGTGTGTGTCTGTGTGCCCCTCTGCACATGCTTGCCATTGCCAGAGGACTCTGAGTGTCCTGCTTTATCACCTCCACTGTTCCTCTGAGACAGAGCCTGTCACTGAACCTGGAGCTAGGCTGCAGACTGCAAGCCCCAACATTCCTGTTTCTGCCTTTCATGTAATGCTGAGGCTACGAGGGTGCACAACCGTACCTGACTTTAAAACAGTGCTAGGGATTTAAACTCAGGTTCTCATGCTTGTGCCACTTATCCACTGAGCCATCTCCTCAGTCCCTTAGGTAGCATATTATTAGTATGTGCCTGCCATTCCAGAAGATCAGCACACTGGCAGCATGTCTGTCCCATAAAGGACTTGGGGAACTTTTAAGTTAGCTCATTTGTAGACACTTGGGCATGAGATAATTTCAGAGTGATAAAAATGAACAAATGTCACAAAATTTTTCATGATCACTTCTCATCTTGCTAAGAATATCTGGGAAGAATTTAATGCTATTTTTTTAAGTCATGGGACTGGAGAGATGGCTCAGTGAAGCGCACCTGTTGTTCTTGCAGAGGACCCAAGTTCAGTTTCCAACATCCACCCCTGGCAGCTCACCTGTAACTCCAGATCAGGGATGTGATACCTTCTTCTGGCCTCCATGGGCATTGCAGTTACTCATGTGTACAAATGCACACACACACACAGAGGCACACATACACACATACACAAGCACACACACACATACAGGCATACACAGGCACACACACATACACACAGGCACCCACACACACACACACCACACACACACACACCTGTAACTCCAGATCAGGGATCTGATATCTTCTTCTGGCCTCCATGGGCATTGCAGCTACTCATGTCTGCAAATGGACACACACACACATATACACAGAGGCACACAGGCACACACAGGTGCACATACGTGCACACACACACATACACTCAGAGGCACACACACATATAATTAAAAATAAAATGAAGTCATTATAAGTAGCTCAGAAAAAAACACCAGCAGCTTGAAGGGGGGAAAAGTGGCTAGAGCCATTGTGAAAACAATAAGGAAGTTCCTTTAAAAATTAGAGCCATTGTATGATCTGGCAACCCCACTGTGTATCCCAGGGAAACAAAATGAAATCAATATCCTGAAGAGGTGTTTACACTCTCATGCTCTATTGCTTACAATGGGCCAGATGTAGAAATAACCCAAATGTACTACAGATAAATGGATAAAGAAAATGTGGAATAGACACAAGTTCTGAAATACTACTCAGCATTCAAAAGTAGATCCTGCCATTTTGACTACATAGATGAACCCAGGCGATTATATTGTTATAAGTGAGACACATCTCAACTAGTCAAACTCAGAGTCACAGAGGCATAGAGTAAAATGGCAGTTTTCAGAGGTTGAAGATTAAGGAAATAATGAAAAAGTAATCAGAGGGTGAATATTTTTGGTTTTATAGAGATCCATAAAACATGGTGACTGTGGTTAACAGTACTGTATTGCACTTAACAACAAACATGCTAAGAGAGTAGATTTATATTCCGTCCTCTTGTTTTTGAGTTAGGGTCTCCCTGTAGCCCCAACTGACCTGGAACTTGCTATACAGACCAGGCTGGTCTTGATCCCTCTGCCTCTGCCTTGTGAATGCTAGGATTAGAGGTGTGTACCACCACATCCAGCTTGTTACAAGCTCTTAACACATACAAACCATAAACAGAGGCAGTGGGAAAAAAGTTTTGGAGGTGAAGGATTTGCTCATGGCATAGACAGGCGTTGATGCCATAGGTGAGCTCTTATCTTCAAACTCATCAAATTGTATACATTAAATTTGGATGGATTTTATATAGCAGAAAGGAAGGAAGGAAGGAAGGAAGGAAGGAAAAAGGAAAAGAAAATGAGGAAAGGAGAAAGGATATAAAGAAAGGAAGGAAAACTGCAGCCTGTCCTATGAGACTGCCATTACCCTGTATGTAGCATAGTGCTCCTCTGCCTCCACGAAGCACCTTGAATTCTAAAGTAAGACATGGCTGACTTTGCAGTGTGACAGGACCGTAGCATTGGATGTGTGTCATGTGATGCACTCAGGTGCTGATGTTGTGGGTGATGTCCACATGACTTGCAGATGGGCAAGATCATGTGTGTGCAGAGGTGGGTATCCAGGGTTGTTTTCCCATTTCTGGTTTGTACAGTTTCGTGGGAGTGGTGATGTTACTTCCTGAAAGAGGGAGCATGGGAAGAAGACCCAGTCTGCAGAGGTGGGGGGCTAGCAGGCATAGGCTAGTGAGATAAAAGTCGCCTCTAAGCATCTGGATGCTGAACAGAAGGGTTCATGGACAGGTCTGGAGGAGGGGCCTTGGTACTAGCTGTGTGCCTGAGGTCTGCAGAGCAAACCCTGCCACCAGGCATATTCCCTTGGCTCTTTCTGCTTTTCCTGGATGGTGTATTCTTCATAGTGTTTAAAATACTGGGGCGAGGGATGAGAGAATGCCTTGGTCTAGGCTGCAGGAGTTCTGTATGTGGTCCCACCTGAGTCATCATAAGCTGCAGTGGAACTCACTTCACATAGTTATGAAGCAGAACTTACCAGGCCTTGCCTTATGTATATAAACTTTCCCATGATCTTTACAGTGAAGAGTGAATTTGATGGAGATGATGGATTGCTCAGGTCCTGGGATCCTGACACCTGTCTTTGTAAGATCCATCCATAGAACCACTTCTGTCCCCTTAAGTCCCTACAGTAGTTTCTTTTATCTTTTGATTCTCTTTCTATGGATTTAGTTTCTTGAAGTTGGTTGAGACCTGAAAAATATCTAAAATATCAAAATATGAAGTGGAAAAATATTAGGTGGATGGCTCCTAAGGAATGACACCTCTGACCTCCACATGCGTGCTTACACATGTGCCTGGGGCTGCCTACCTCGTGCACATACAGAATTGTCTTAAAGTATTAGAGCTGTGCTGCCAGCAGTTTCATTACAGGACATGTTTTTAATTGTTCTATTTCATTATTAGTTGCTGGTAACCTCTTACTGTGCTTCATTTACAAATTGAACTTAATCATAGGTATGTATGTTTAGGGAAAAATGCAGTATACACAGGGGTTGGAACTACCTCTGCTTTTAGACAGCACTGGGGGTCTTGGGATGTGTCCCCTGAGAGGAAGAAGGCCCACTGTGTACACAGTTGCCACCGCCTTGCCTCTCTGTCTACCCGGTTGACCCGCTTGGAAACATCTAACATCGGGGCAGGTCACACCGCTTCTCCCCCCGCCTCTGCGAGTGTGCACCCGCATTCATGTGTGCAGATCATCAGTGGTGTTGAAGTCTAGCTAGGATTACAGATTCTGCAGTCTGACAGCAGTGTTGATAACTCAACTCTTTCCCGACATGTGTTTCTTTGTTTAATTTACTTCTCTGCCTTGTCTCAGTTTCTTCATATGCAAAATGGCAAAAATATCATACTGATGACAGGATTCCTTGTACATGCGAAACTCCTTCGCTTTATCGTTGACATAAAAGAACCACTCTTTAGCTGTGCCTGTCTCTATCCACCCTAGGGATTTATCACACACACACAAGCATCATTTTCTTAGTAGTGTATCATTCATGGGCCTCTTTCTCTTAAGTCCTCTGTGTCCGTGCTCTAAAGGAGTATTTTTATGTTTTTATGAACCAGAACATCATTATTCACCCAGTGACAGTTGGGTAAATTTTACAGTCACAACAAATCGTGATTGGCTGTTCTCTTACCTTGTTGGGAAGTTTGACCTCATTGATTTATTCTTTCACTAGGTAGTTACCCCTTCATTTTTTCACCTGATCCCTGACTATGGGCTAAGCAGTGTGTGTGGCGGAGGTCATTAAAGGACTCATACTCTAATGGACAAACTGGACTATCAAAATCTATTCCAGTTCAAGGGACAGGTCAGAGGAGGTGCTGAGACACAGTTATTTGTGTCCTGGACTGTCATTTGCATTAGTCCAGAAATACTCTTTCCTTCTTTAAGAAGGTGTGGGGTGCCTGATATCTGACTGGAAATCAAAAGAAAATATGGAGATTCCTCTTTAGGAACAAGAGAGGGGACAGAGGAGGATGAGGTGGCACATATACATCTTGAATCCTGTTTTGTTCCCTGTATACATCACCCGTTTATCTCTTTTCTGGTGATGGAAATTGAAGTTGCTGCCTGCTCCTGTAGCCTCTTCCCCGTCATGACCAACGCCACTTGGCTTACCAACAGAGGTCCATACGTAGGTGTCAAATGTCTTGGAGGCGTCTTCCTTTGCCTGCATCATTTGCTCCCTGCACTTCACACCAGCCCTTTCCTCAGAGGCAGCACCTGCCCATCCCCTATGACCAGTCGGTTCTTCTCTAGTCTCTCCTGGCAACAGGAAAGGGCCTTTATCACAAAGCTTTTCAACTTGTGTTCAAGTGTTGATTTTCCTGTCCGCTTGCAGAGACATCAGGCTTCTGGAGGCAAAGGAATGTCTTACTCAGTCCCTTAATGAATGTTAGGATAGCAAGGGCACTGTGCCAGGGGTCAAGCAGATGCAGAGAGACACAGCCCATGCCCAGTAGGTTGGTATGGACACTGAGGATGAGCAAGTGGCATCTCTGCTGGGGCCTGCCCAGAGCTTGCCAGCCAAGTCCCTTTACAGCAGACTGCTTCGGGATCACTCTCAAGGCAGGAGGGTGACCCTTCTCTTTGCGACCCCTGTGCCCTATCTTGTCTTCTGACTGCAAACACAGAGGGTGCCATGGGCTTCCAGATACCCACTGTCCCCTTGACCTTTCCCAGCTTCTGCGCCTGACTCTTCCATAGCTGCATTAAGTCGTCTCACTGCATTCAGCACGACTCAATTGACTGAAGCTTTCACAAGCAATTGCTTTTATCTAAAATTTGAAGAACCCACTTTGGCAACAATTTTTATTCCAGCTGCGCATTTTCAAAGCTATTAACTGTACTTTGTCCTCAAAATGGGGCTGAGCCCTCACTTGGGGGTCAGTGCTTCTGACTGGTAAGTCCAGCTCTGGAGTGGCAAGGGTCCCTCCCACTCTGAGCTGGGAGCACTAGGATGCATTTTTTGTCCGCCCATGCCTTTCCTCCCTGGGGCAGGCAGTCACACTGTCTCCCTGGAGACTTCAGGTCCTAGATTCCTCACTCCAGGAGGCAGGGCCCCCAGGGGCAGCACTTTTATTAATTTATTTGGGTACCTTGGAGGTACACAAATGTCAAAGGCTGGATCTTGTCCCAGAGGACCTGCAAATCAATTGTATCTATAGACAACTGGCATATGTGGAGAGGACTGAGGATGTGAGGTTGATAGAGTAGAGTCAGAGGAAGCTAAAGAAACCTGGGAGGCAGGTAGATCCAGATGTAGTAGACTCAGCCACTGTCCTCATTCTCACTTCCCCATGACCTCCTTTAGCCCCATGCTCTGATGCCTTCCCTCTCTTACCCAATCTTCAGTGGCCAACCCTTTCCCCAACTTTACTTTACTATGCCCACATGACGCTTTTCCCAGGAGATTATGGTTGTACGTGACAGAGTACCGGTTATGAGGCCACCTTGAAAAGAATGATGTGTTTCTGCTTGGCCAGGGTTACCCCCGGGCATCTGTCCCACTATGTCAGTCCAAATATCAGACAGAGCATGAATGAGGAGGACCCGAGAGCCAAGCACAGCAGCCTAGGACCACGTTCAGCAGGACCTGAGAAGGCAGAGGTGCCCTTCATATCAGAACACCTCCAGGCAGGCGATGGCATCCTCCAGGCTCCAGGTGCTTTGCTCTTTGTTCCCCCATGACTAGCTGATCCATTGTCTCAGGGCAAGACTTTGAAATGGGTTAAATGTCCTTGCTATTGTTCAGTGTGATTTCCCCTATTCTCTTGTCTCCTGGGGTACAAGTCTATCCTTTCTATGATAACGAAATTAGATGATTGCCCACAGCATTTATGTAGCACTTACAGTATACCAAGTTTGCTAATAAGTACTTATTTAAACCTCACTGCCGAGCCTGTCAGAAAGGCCTTCCTATTATTTCCATCTCACAGATGAAGAAATGGGAACCCAGAGAGGTTAATGAGCTTCTTCAATTGGCACAGCCAGGACATGACACAGCAAATATTTGAGGTCAGGAAGTCTGGCTCCAGAATCTATGTCTTGTGACTCTGTCACTAGTTCTATTTTCTTATTAGGGATTCAGAAAGACTGAGGTCCATTCTGTCACAACATGGCTCCAAGGCAGCATTTGTGACATGTTGGGAAGTTTGGCTTTAGCCCCAAGGTCTTATCTTGTTAAAGGTGCTTTGAGCATACTGAGCAAATTGGAGAATCTGGGTTTGTGGGTGCTTCTCCTTGCTCCCAGAATGACACTGCTGAACCAAGGCTAAGGCCCATGAGGCATTCTAGTGAACTGTGGTCCTGAGTATGACTTCTCTGAAATCTCAAGAGCTATTGTTGGGGATGTGCATAGAGGTGAAGAGTGTCTAAAGTTAAAAAGCTGTGTGGCAGTTTAGCCAGCAGAGGGTCAGATTAGTGATAACTAATGACAAGGGCTTATAGACCGAAGGTCGGCACATGCTCAGGATTAGAATGACGGTTGCTGAGATTCATAACCTGGAGGCATTGGTACCACTCTAAGCCAGGCTGGAGTTTCCTTGGCTGGCGCCTTGGGCAACTAAGCAAGTATTAGAGTCATGATCTCAACATCCCATGAAACTCACTGTCACTCATTCTTCCATTCCCTTTCCTTCCTTTTCTCTCCCGTCCCCTCATTTATTCAACAGTTCTTATTAATCTAGAGATGCCAGTATGTAAGTAGCACCATGGGATGTGTGCAAAGCAGAACGCTTTATAGCTAAAGTCATTTTGAGGCTGTCTCCCCTCACCTCTGTACTCGGAATCTGGTGCCTGTGGCTCGAATTCACTTCCTCTCTCTGTGGAAGGCTACACACACACACACACACACACACACACACACACACACACACACGGTAATGTACCCAGTTTCCAAGTCAAAAACACAGGAAGCTCCTTTTCTCCCATCCCACCAGACCTGAGTAATAGAGGATGACTGCTAACACTATCCATTTCAAACTCAAATCCCAGCCTGGAGAAAGGGGGAACAGCAGAGGAGGACAAAAGACATGTGACATGTGGAAGAAAAGGGAGAAGAAATTGTTGGAGACCTGAAAGGAAGGGAATTGGCTTTAGTGTATCCTCGTCTCATGTAAATAAGGCAGGCACTGCTGTTTTAATAGGCTCTAGGAAACAGAAGAGGCCCAAAGGGAGGACATACTGGTAAGAAATGAGATGTAGATTTGGGAGAGAAACAGACAGTAGTTCTTAGTGAAAGCTACAACATGGAGTGTTTTTAATTAGGCTGAACTTATAGAAGCCCAGCCAGGCAGAGGGTAGGACAACAGAGGTTCCGTTCAAGCTCTTGGTCCCTGAGTGGTGGACTCCGAATGCAAATGTACCAAGTCAGATGCCAGCAGGATTCAGCTAAGCCCTAAGCCTCCATAAGGAGAGGGCCTGGGGTCTGGCCAGATACTACCATCAGCTTAGAGCAGAGTTGGGTGGGAGCTTGAGTCGGGTAAGTAGTACTTGTGTGTTAGCTTTGGGCAGATGTGTAGTCTGCTGGCAGAGGCTGGAGGGTGAGCTCTTCAGGAGGCTTTGTACTTTAACCCTGGACACAGGCAACAATGCCTCAGCAAGTCTGATGATCTCTTCCCTTCCATACATCTGGGCAGAACTGTTGTAGTCTGTAACAAGATATGGCCGAGATAGGTGTAAGTTGATGGTTTAGTTTGTGTATCAATTACTTTTCTGTTTCTGTAGTAAAACACAATGACAAAAACAACTTATCGCGAGAAGAGTTTATTGGGGTATATAGTTCCAGAAAGATAAGAATCCGCCATGGCAGGGAGGCAAGGCAGCAGAGGTGGTCAGAGCAGAAAGCTGAACATGCACATCTTCAAGCACTCACAGGAAGAAGAGCAAGGCTGTGAATCAAAAAGCCCGCCCCCAGAGACATGCTTTCTCCAGCAAGGGAGTCCATGACTGCCCCAAACAGAGCTGTCTACTGGGATCGTATGAAAAGTGTTCAAATACTTGAACCTGTGGGGACATTTCTCATTCCAACAACCACAGTGTACATTGTTCATTGTAGAGCCAGGAAGCCTAGGCAAAATTATCAAGAGACAGGGTAAGAATGGAGCTTGCTATAGAACATCATTCTCACGGCAAAGACGTTGAGGATGAGTGGAACAACGGGAGGCAGGGAGGCCTGTGAGAAGGCATGAAGTCCTAGGTGAGGTGGGGCTCTGGCAATAGCAGAAGAGAGGAGTTCTGCTTAGTAATAGTTGAGTGCACTGGCCTGGGTTAGAGTCCTGGCTCAGCCATAGTGGCTGGGTGACTCTAGGCCACCCACATAAATGCCGCCTGCCTCACCTTCCTTATCTGTAAAGGAGGCATGGTATGAGAAATAAACAAGTCAGTATTTACAAAATGCTCATGATACTGACTGGTACAAAGTTAAGCTTCATGTAAAGGCTTATTAAGGAAAACACAATATGATTTTGGCTAAAAACAAACAAACAAACAAACAAACAAACAAACAAACAAAAGGAACTCACCCATGGGAAGATAATACAGAGGGAAGTGAGAAGATGAGCAGAGGTGGGAAAGGGAGTCGTTAATTCACTGAACATGGCTTGGGAGGAAGAGAGCATCCTAGGTAGGCAGCCTTGGTACTGTATCACTTGGTAAGTAGGAAGGGACACAGACTCCGGAAGGTGATATAGTCTACTACCAAGGGAGTGATTTGGGCAGAGGAACTAGAGGAAGCAGGGTGATGTCCCTAAGGAACAGCCACACAAGCCACTGCATCCCTGACAGGGCAGTGGGAGGCCACAGGAGGTTACACCTTGCTCTTTGCTTTAGTGTGTTTTGAACTTGTTTGGGGGGCAATTTTGTGAAGAAGAGAATATTGGAGTATAAAGGTCATGGGACAAGGGAACAGTGGTCTTTCTCTGTGACGTTGTGGGCTCACAGGTAAATCTTGGTCTAAAACTACTTGACAAATCAGGAATCTATTTTAACTAGGAATGCAGGTTTGGGTGCACTTGGATGTGGAGGGTTCCCAGGTGATTGTACCGTTTGCTTGGAATCTGTGCTCCAGATATTGGAACTTCTGCTTCCTAGGCTCATCATTCCTCTGGACAGAACTTCTCTCTCCTTTTCCTTGTCTTCTCTGCTTCCCGTGCCTATAAGTGCTCTGCAGCAAGGCAAGTATACTGGGGTCACCAGGGAGCAGTGGAGTGGGCTGCTCTCTTTCCTAACGACCTTCTCTTGACTCACTGCTGCTAGCAGTAGTTGTAAGGCAGCAGGGAATCAGCCTTCAGACTTCGAAAGCAAAAGCTCCCAATAGTGGATTTTGTTTTCTGAGAGTAAATTAATTGAACAGCTCTGTGAAAATGGCTGAGGAGAAAAAAAGAGAAAGGAACTGACTGGGAGAGAAACAGAAGATCAGACAGTCAAGGAGGTAGGGGGAGAATGGGAGAAAGTAGAATGCAGTGTTCCAGTGATTAGGATAAACCCATGGTATTAATCAAATTTACAATCACCTCAAGACTTGGTTCCTTTCATGCTTATCACCTTCTGGGCTTCAGCCAGCTGTTAGAAGCTCCTGCTAAGCCTGGAACAGGCATTAAGATGGAGAGGTTCCCTCTAGAACTGACCCCTACTGGGTCTTGCTGTGGCTGTGAACTTAGCTCATGATAAGAC
The DNA here is from genome assembly GCA_035773235.1 of Eospalax fontanierii. NCBI lineage: Eukaryota > Metazoa > Chordata > Mammalia > Rodentia > Spalacidae > Eospalax > Eospalax fontanierii. The sequence continues at coordinate 49,669,133 of CM069542.1, read as the reverse complement.
CATCTGGTATTTCCTCCACATCTGCCCTCAGGAGTTCCAGGACAGCATTTATACACTGTCCTTGACCTCATGAAGTGAGAGCAAGGCTCTCAGGCATCCTCTGAGTAAAGGACAAGTAGTCTCCTACCTCCTCAATGGGCTCTTGGAAGATGGAGAGCGTCCTTGGTTGGAGTCGACATGTGGTGGGGTGCTTTTTACTTTCTGGAAGAAGCTATTTAATGCCATTCCTGAAATTTGTTTTGAACATTTGTTCTTATCTCTCCCTCTTTTGTCTCCATTCAGGGGCTTGGGGATATCTGTTCTTTTTAGCGAGAGATCTCAGGCTCCCCAGAACCCTAGTTTATCTTTGTGGTGAAGAATTACAACAAACACACAGGCAGGGTAGTGAACACATCAGGATCATTCGTGAGTCTTCCTTGATGGTCAGTTAAAAGTTGGATGGATGGACTTAGGGTGTTCCAATGGAGTATAGTAAATTCAGGATCAAGACTTGAATGGTGACTTTTCTTCTAGTTTCCTCCATGACAGTAGATATAACCTCAAGACAGGAAGCCTGGGAGGTTCTTCTTAAGTGTATAGGTTACTAATCCCAGGGAAATCATCAAGCATTTGTGGATCTTACACATGCTGAAGGAAGGAAGTGGACTCTGTTCTAAATGTCCTCAAGTGGGAAGTTTAACCTCCTCGATTTCTCAAAAATGTTGGTCTGGTAATGACTAGGGGGTCCTCTACAAAGAGTTGAAACTGGGGGTAGCATCTTCTATGTGTGATTCTACTTTTGAACATGTTTCTAGGTAAAGATCTGTACCTTCCATTCGGCAAGGGATCAAGATGAGGTCCTAGGAGAAGGAGTTCCTTTGTTCCCTTTGACGTCTGTAGATCTCCTCAGGGTCGGCAGGTCAGGCATGGGTCCCCTCAGGTCATCTCTCATCTTCTCTACTGAGTTTTCTACCTGCTTTGTCAGATTCTATGATTACCTTGATTTGTTTGCTTTTTTTGCTGTGTAGACCTAGCCTTTCAGAGACTGGAGAGTCCAGTTTCTATATCCAGAGTGGCCTGACATTAGTTTTCATACTACGTTAGCTGTGATGACATCTTAGGAAACACAGTTTAAATATCTAATTACCACATTTCCTGTAGGTTCTCATGCTTATGAAAACAGACCCTTCAAACTTAGCTGTGGGGCTCTTAGACTCTTGCTTTCCCTTTGATTCTCAATATATTTTTCCTTCTGTAAATTGATATTCTGGTGTCTTTACATACCTGGAGCATCAAGCTTGGAAAGTTTACTTCAGATCAGATCTCCCAAAGCCTGCTTGTTCAATCCTCATGGATATGTCTTCGTTTTCTTTAGGCATTATTAATAACACTCGATTTATTTAGAAGAATTTTTTTAATTTTTAAGGCTCTTATTTGATTCCGTGACAACTTTGTCAAGTAGTTCTCAGATGAGATAATACGTATGGAAACAGCTTGTCCTGGGACAGGTGCAAGACTAGGAGACAGAACATCGTTTTACCTGTGAAAGCATGAAAACACAGCGTAATTAGATGTGAGCTGGTTTAACACAACTGTTAATCCCAGGGCCTCTGGAAATAAGCAGAAGGAGGCACGGGCTCCACTCTTTTGTTAAACAAGTGCTCCAACTCTCTGGGTCTCTGTTACTTAACACAAGTGAGGTGCTGACAGTGATGCCTATACCAGGGATGATGTGGAGATTAAAGGGGATTGTCAACACAGAACACCAGCAGAATGCCTGTCGGGATATGATGCTTAGCACCTGGAAGGCATCATTATCTCAGAAATACCAACACAGAGATGGCCACATAACCCACTTCCTTCATGGGAATTTTTGCAACTTTCATCATTCCAAGTTGTTAGAATATTGTAGGAAACCACAAAACAAAAGAGTCAGAAGTGGAAGGTAAAGTAAAGATCTTCTGTTCCGTTCCCTATTCAATTGGGATATATAACTCAGTTGGGAAAAATAACATACGACTGTTTTGTAGCCCACAGTCAGAAAATCATTTTCCTTTCAAGGAGGCAGCAATAGGAAGGTCAGTTGCCTTGGCACCGAGAGAGTACTCACAGTGAAGACTTTAAAGGCTAAAATCAGGACAGTCTTTGACCAATTAAAATGGCCAGTCAGTGTAGGCAGCAATGAAACCAAATCTGGTCCTAAATCCTAGACAGATTAGCAGCCTTTTCCTTTGGAAACAGTGCAATTTGCTTATATCAAATAAAGTCTGTTTTTGATGTTTACCATGTAGAATCTGAAAAAATTCTGCTGCTGATGCACCTGGCCCTCCATGATGCTCCGATTCTCAGGAATCAGAGTGACTTCCCTCGCTGTCTACACAGCTCATTATCTCCACCCACTTCCAGTTGCTTACTGAACTCATACACATGGGTGAGACTTGGGACTGCATTGTGGCCAGTGTGAGGCTCAGGACTGGCGTACCTGGACTGAGTGAGTTTATTTGACTGCTGATTCAGCATTACCTCTGAGTGTTATACCCCAGCCATCCAGACTGCATGGTGCTAAGGAACAATAAATAACGTGTAGGGTGGGAAGGAAAGCTTGCACTGATCACAGAGAGGCTGGCATGAGTGCATTAGGCCTAAAATAAAATTGGGAGAAGGGGAAGGAAAGGAGGGGACAGTTGAGGCAGACGGCATGAAGCTCTCTTGGTACCATATCACACCCTCTGTCTGGATGAGTATAAATAGCAAGGAGCTTGTTTCCGAAATAGATAAGGGTTTCCTCTAGCAGTAAGAGAAAGACAATTATTGCAGAAAACAGGCAGAAGCTTTGAGAAGCATATCCAAGGGTCAGTAGTGAATGAAAAAGGGCACAAAACTTTAGTCATCAGAGAAATATGAACGAAGAATGTATGCACGCTCTAAAGTGGCTAAGATAAAGTATCAGGGGTTGGTGAGGATACAGGGCCACTGAAAGTCGTGTACTCTGCTGGGAGAAGAATGAATTGATCTGACCACTTAGGAAAATCAATGGGTATTATGTACCAAAGCTGACTTTCCCACCGTAAAACATGGGATAGCAGTTTTACTCCTGAGTCGAGGTAGAAGTGTACTTATGTTCAGCAAGACAGAAAGACTGCTCATGGAAACATATTTAAAAGAGCACTAAACTGGGAGCTGGGATGTAGTTCAGAAGTAGAGTGCTTGTCTAGGCCTTATGAATATAAGGCCCTGGATTTGGCTCATAGGCCTGAGAAAATTCAGCTAGAAAAAAGATCTTCAAACTAGGAAAAATCAAGATGGCTATTGATGTGTAAAGAATAAGAAGTTATGATATGAACATGATGGAATGTTGTACAACAATGAAATGAATGGCATAGCCATGTCTGGCAACATGGGTTAGTATCAGACACACACACACACACACACACACACACACATACACACTCACACACACACAACTTACATGCAGTAATTTCAAAAATGGGCAAAACTGATTTACAGTGTTTAAATGAAGCTGATACTCTCTGTCTGGGAGTTGGTGACCATAAAGTTTGTCTAAGAGTTCTCTCTTTTTTACATTTATAATGGAGGAATCACCTTTATTGATACCTTAGGACAGACAGTTGTACACACGTGCATATGCATCCATAGACATGCACACAAACACACAGTAATTTTTAAGACTATGAAATTACAGTACATGAGATAATGCTCATTACCCTCATCATCTCCTTCAGCAACATCCACTCCAACCTCCTCAAATGCTTCTCTAGGGCATCCATGCCCTCGTGGGCCTCAGAGAGCTCACCTTCCTCTATGCCCTCACCCACATACCAGTGTGCAAAGGCACATCAGGTCAAACGTGTAGTCTGTGTGAGCCCAGGCCTCAGCAATGGCTGTGGTGTTGCTCACTGTGCACACAGCTTGCTGTCCCGATCAAGTACTACCACGGAAGGCTGGTAATTAATGTCAACCTTGAAGTTAGAGAGGCACTGATCCCCAAACTGGATGCTGCACTTGGTCTTAATGGTGGCAATGGAAGGACTGGCATCTTTAAGAACCATGTAACCATGGTAGAGGAGGCAGAAAGTTATGCATTCACCATGACGAGGGTCACATTTCACCATCTGGTTGGCTAGCTCAAAGCAGGCATTGGTGATTTCTGCTACTGTGAGCTGCTCATGGTTTCTCAGCAGAGATGACAGAGGCATATCTGACAGGGCACCAGGTTAGTCTAGAATTCAGTCAGACTTGCATTGAGGGCTCCAACATATCTCAGGGAAGCAGTGATTGAAGACGCAATCTGGCTAACACGGTGGTTAAAGCTACTGTGGGTTTGGAGCTCAGTATCGAGGTTTCTATGACAGATGTCACAGGTGGCCTCATAGTCTATCATGAAGGCACAATTAGAGTGCTCCCCAGGGTAGTATGAGTGGGGAGAGAGGGATTGTAGGTTCAATGACGGGGGTGGAAACCTGGTGGGCTGGGTAATTGGAGGACTCCAGCTTCTATTCCATTAGCAGGGAGATGAACCCAGAGCCAGCTTCCCCATGAAAGCTGTGGAAAACCAAGGAGCCCTGAAGACAGTGTACTGGTGAGCCAGCCTATGAATTCAGTGTAAGACAAGGTCAATGACCTCTTGGCCAATATTATAGCACCCATTGGCATAGTCATTGGAGGCATCTTCCTTGCCTGTGTTGAACTGTTCAGGGTGGAAAAGCTGGTGGTAGTTGCCAGTTGAGCTTTACCAGTGGCTGTGGTCTCTAAACACTGCCCTTGGTACATGCTAGCCAGCTTCATGTTGAAGAAGATGTTGAAGGAGTCATTTTCCCCGCAGTGTCTTGTTACTTGGTATCAGGCTGGATGCCATGTTCCAGACAGTAGAGTTCTCAGCAGGTCTTACTGATCTAAACACCAGCCTGGCCAATGTGGATGGAGATGCACTCACTCGTGTCTGGTCCTTAAATTGGTCTGCAGCAATTGAGGAAACCCAGGGAGGACCACAAAGATCTTCTACTAACAGGCTGTCAAGTCAAGAGTCTGGCAGAAAGGTGGTGTCTGGGTAAGATTCTTAACGCTTTTTCCCCTTGACATGGATGGTGGTTCCATGAATGGTTTTACCTTGTGAAAATTATAGAGATACTTTTTATAATTTAAGTGCATTTTGGTGTATATATACATTTTAAAATGTATGTGTTTAAAAATACACTGTTTCCTCCGTATTCTGAGTCATTGTGAAGCTATGAATAGGAAATCTGGGCTATGATTTCTCCAGGACACTATCTTGCTATCCAGAGCATGCCGCTAAAGAAAGGCATCCATCCTTTCCCCTTGGGTTCCATCCTCCAAGCTTGGTCCTTTTGTTCTGGATACGTTCTCTCTTTGAAGAATCGATGTGCAATGAGATAACTGACCCTTTCAGAACCTTCATCCTTTAATTCCCTCTCTAGAGAAATAACCGTGTTTTCTGCCTGTTTCTGGGCCCCTGGATCTTACTAAGCCACCTGTTCTAGAACTTTAAGGAACTGGCTCCTGCCAATCTCTTCTCTTCCTCCAGCTCATCCCACTTCATTTTCAGGCCACTTAGTCCATTTTTTCCCCTTTTGTCCTTAGTTTTCAAGACATCCCATTTGGGCTGATCCCTATTTGGTGACAAGTTGTCAGAACAGCTCAGGCCTCGGTTCTGTTGTGTGATTTAAGCAAAAAAAATTGACTGGGGAAATTAGATGGAGGTGATTGCAGCTAAAGTGCCTTTTATTGAAGCTTTTGGAAAACGTAAATGTCATCAGTCTTGTCAAAGCCAGACACAGGAGAAAATAACAGACCTAGAGGCGGGCCAGGACACATGCTGGGGCTGTACTAACTTAGAATTAGCCTTCCTATTTGTTATTATTTATTCTTTGTAAGTAGGGTGCAAGGGGGAGGAGAGGGAAGACAAATAGGAGGGGAGAGTGGAACATGGTGGGAACTGAGGTGAAAAATACTAAATCCAAGCAATGGTATTTATTTTTTATTCCTTTAGAATGTTGACCACATCCTTGTGATGTCTGAGCAACTGAGATGAGAACAGTTAGGGGTTGAAATCTTCAGCTTTGGCCTAGAATTAGAAGACAGTGAAACAGGCTGGCCTGGGAGAAGAGCCAGGATGCTCAGACCCATATGTGGTTTACACAGCAGCTGAGACTGGCCAGACTATTTAGGATGTCTTTGTTCAGTGACATTCAGCAAGTATGCCCACATATCAGCACCTGCCCGTCACTCAAAGACTCACTGGGAATCTACTACTTTTGAGACCCTGAGTTAAATGCAAAAAAGAACTTGGTACAGCCGTGTTCTAGAAGGGCATGTGACTATGAATCTTGTTATGGTTTGAACATGGAGTGCCTCTCTAAAAAGATCTCTTGATGAAGACTTGGTCCTCAATACAATGTTTGCAGGTGTGGCTTTGGGGAAGTGATTAGATCATGAGTGTTCTGATGTAATCGATGGATAAATTCATTGGTGAATTCATAATTGGTGGCATTATTGGGAGATGATAACAACAATGAGTGGAGCCTGCATGGAGGCAATGGGCCAGTGTGGGCATGTCCTTGGAGGGCCTACCTGATCCAGGTTTCTCTCTTTCTCTTTCTCTTTCTCTCTCTCTCTCTCTCTCTCTCTCTCTCTCTCATTTTCCCATTGTCATGAAGTAAATAGCCATCTCTGTCACATGCTTATGCCATCCAGATATTCTGCCTCACCACAGGCCTAGTTGACTTTGGTCTGAAACCACAAGCCCCAAATAAGATGTTCTTCATATTTTTCTCAAGTATTTGGTCAGAGCAATAAACACCTGACTAACACAGACCTAGAACTGAGATTCTGAGGAAGTGTTGATATCAGTGATGGGTCTGTTACTGGAAGAAATGAATAATGGAAAAAAATCAACCAAAATTTGCATCTGAAACTAATAGATTAAAGGACAAGAAACAAGTCAGTTATTTAACCAGAGATTGGAGTATGCCAAACAAGACTCAGAGAGATGACCTGGGTATAGATGTCTGGTCTGAGAATAGTCATCTCTAAGAGGCTAGGCAGGAGACAATAGGTGTTGTATAGAAAATAGGAGAGTTCAGGGGAAGGAGGCCCTTGGTTCTGAGTCAGGGCCTTGGCAAAGGAATCAGGTATGGCTAGGTCCTGGGGCAAGGGGAACAAGGTAGGACTTTAAAGAGCAGAAGTTGGGTGCAATTGCAGAGGATCAGAATGTTCAAGATTAGAGTGTTCATCTAGAACAAGTCACTGAGCCTGACAGTAAGTCCCTCACAGTTCACCTCTCTGAGATAACACCAGTAATTCTCTATTTTACAGGAGGATGAAGCTGTTGAGAATTTGAGTGGTTCCAGCTTCTATGGTTGCTGTGATGCAGTGAGTTCAAGAGTTCTGTATAAGAGCTACATTTTTTTATACTCTATCCAGGGTCTGGTGTACTAGATCTTAGTACGCCAGTCAATCTAGAGCTTGGAGTTCAGAAAATGGAGGAATTGTTCAAGGTTAAAGTCATTTGAGAAGGAACTGTGGAAGTGATGGGACTTAAACTCCAAGGTTTACATCACCATCCTTGTTCTTAAAGACTGAGGTCAGCTCCAGGTGCTAATACATGCTAAGGCTAGAAATCTAAAATGCAGAGTGCTCCAGAATTTAAACTTTTTGAATTCCTATATGATGCCACAAGTAAAAAAGTCCACCCAGACCTCATATGACAGGTCACAGTGAAAATTTAGGCACACTGAAAATGTTCCATAAAATTATCTTTGGCCTGTGTGTGTAAGGTATGTATGAAACATGAATGAATCTTGTGTTTGCACTTGGCTACCATCTCCACTATATATATGCAAATATTAACAGACCTAGAAGAGCCCCAAATCTGACCCATGTGTGGTCCCATCGCAAGCACTTCTGTCAGGGATTCTTACCATACATTCCTGGAAACACCTTCAATCTTCCCATTCACATTGACAGCCTTCAGTTGAACTCTCTGAATTCCCCTTTAGAGGACTCCATCATTCACTTTCCTCCTGTGTAAGTAGGAATTTGAATTAAATAATTTGTAGGATCACTTCCTTGTTTTGTCTCTTGTGACCTGTCTTCATTGGCACTCCCACATTTGAGCATGTTACACATGTCACAATCTTTTATAACTCCTGGTTTAATATTTGCTTTCCTAAGATAAGTGAGAAAAAAGAATTTGCCTCTTTTTTTCATATCAGAAGTATGACAGAAAAATTGTCACTAAGGGGGCACTTGATAGGTACGTATTGGATGGATGAATGAAGAACAGCCACTGCTCACAGACACCTGTCTGAGGTGTGAGTCGTGGGGCCCCCAGGAGAGGCACAGATTCCCACTCCTCCATCCCTGCCACTTCTTCCTCTTCGATGCTCTGTAGTATCTGAACTCTGTTTCTGGGGGCAGATGAGTTTTAATGGAATTGGTTCTTCATTTCAAGCACTGTAAATCCACAGGCAGATGGCTTGAATGTGATGGCCACAGAAGGTAGTGGGTTTGAGAAAGGCGGCCTACGTAGTGTATTCTCCTCCAGTACCAGGGAGAGGACGACTGAGATGTGTTGTACCTGGGCAGAGTCCTTGTATAGCATTAGGTACAGGGTCTCCAGCAGAAATGGCAGCAACCCTCCCACCCCATCCCTGCACAGTTCCCTGGCCTGATCTACTGGCAACGTCTAGAAATCAACCTTTACTAGGCTACCCAGGCCCTGGACTGGATTCTACTGAGGAATCTCATCCTTCTTGGAATTCAAATCAAAGCAGACCCCCAGACTGTTCCCTTCTGTGACTCAAGCTTCTCCTTGGGGAAATCTGAGGGTCTGAGTCCAGTGACTGGGGCTCTATGTTTCCCCTGTATTCTGACTGTTAGCCTTCCTTATAGCAAAACTGATAGGTCTTTTATTTCTTTTTTTTTTTAATGTATGAGTGTATTGCATACCCATATGTAAGTGACCTGTATTGTGCAATGTACATAGAGGTTAGAAGAGGGTGTCGGGTTCCCTGAAACTAGAGTTATAGATGGTTGTTAGTCACTGTGGGTGCTGGGACCTGAACCCAGGTCTTCTACAAGAGTAGCCAGTGTGTTGTTAACCACTGAGCCATCTCTCCAGCCCCCAGGTTTCAATTACGTTGAGTATTATGGTAAGACAATTGGCCTGGGATACTGGCTTCCAGAGCTGACTTCCTGGCAAATGCTACCAGCAGCTTCCCAAATGGAACTCACTACATTTCCGTGCATTGCAGAAGTGAAGGAAGTCTGTCTGAGGAAAGAGTGTTTTCTACTGGAAAGAAGAAAAGGGAAACAAAATGTTAAGGTTTTAATGGATTTGGGGGAATCACCAGCTCAGCTAGATAGGCAATGCCCGAAGTCATTCTGTTTTGTGATTTGTAGATGGCTAAGACACTGGGGACAGAAGGACAGAAGGACAGAAGGACAGAAGGATGAGCCTGGCAATTTCCCTCTTCCTGCCTTGCTTCCCCTCCTAAGTTCCATTCCTATCTGACTCCTTGTGGGAACCTTGTCTGTTCATTTCTTTCCTTAATGATCTCCACTCCCAGGCAGTCATGGACCTCCTCCAGCTCCTTAATTCCATCTCGTTTCTGGTTCGTGAGCCCCTTCGTCCTGCATCATCCAACTTTCATTTCTTATACTTTGTGTATTTATTACCTACTGGAAAGCTCACGCTTGCCTTGGGAGATATCCCCTGGTATCCTGAATGATGCGCTCTCTACACAGAGTGAAAAAATGTGACGGATTCCTATTATGTGCATTTTTTTTCCTTCACCACAACTCCAAGACCAGTTCTATTAGTTTGATTTTCCAGATGAACAAACTGAGAGGGAGGTAGTGACTTTCCAAATTCAACCTACCTGTAAGTGGAAGTCTAGGCTTTGAGTCAAGAGCTTCAAAGTTTAAGATCCCTACCATTATGTAACAGCTGCCAAGGGCCAAGGAAATTATATAGCCAGGACCAGTCAAGAATTTTCACTTAGAAGAATATTTTCAAACACTGTGCCCCAAGTAACAATATTTAGCAGTGACAGTATTATGTGACATTCTTTGTTAGGAAGTTGCTTTTCCTGTATATGGGGCATTTCCCTTGGATAGTGGCAGGGGTTGCTAAGGGCAAAAGCCCCTACTATCCTACTATACCCTGGCACAATGAAGGTGCCTGCTGTCTGAGGGGAGGGGGAGATGACCGGGCCAACAGGCACCGCAATTAACAAGTGCACTTTAGTGGTTGAATTCATTACTGCAGATTAATTGGAAACTAGGACTGGGTAGAATGGCTTAATTGCACAATTGGAAAAGCCAACCTCCTGGCCTATGAGATGCAGGAAGCTCCTGAGGCTGCAGTCTCCAACCCTCCTTCATCCTTTGTAATCTTCTCCTGAATTCATGAACCTGAAGTTTTGCAAGCCCAGCAGAAAGGTGCCTCCTCTAATGCTGTTTTTCTATCGCATTTGGCCACTTAAGCCAGGCCCCCTTGAAAGCACAGCCTAGCTTTCATTTCAAGGAGCCATTTTAAATGTTCCCTGTGTTTGAGTTGCACTTAATACTTTTCTCTAATGGCTGGTTTAGTCACAGGCATCCTGTCCCACAAGCAGAATGTTTGGCCCACCTTCAGCATAGACTTTGCTGTGCCAGAAAGTTAAATGCTGACATCAGAAACAGGACATACAACCAGACCAAGTCAGGTGTGAATCCCAGCTCTGTTGCTTACAAGCTGTGCTCTTGCTTCATGGAGCACTAAGCATCCACTCTTAATTGAAAATGGAGGGAATAAGACCTGCATTCAGGATCACCCTTTGAATTGGGAGGAAGGAAGGTAGGAGACAGCAGAAGTGAATGACTTCCTCTTCAACGGGCCAAAGCCCTTTCTCCTTCTTCTGCTCCTTTGGGGTCAAACCAGATTCACAAACACATTTGACCAGCATCTCTTCATTCCAGTCACATTTTCCTCCATTTTTCTTTCTTTCTTCTTGCTTTTTCCTGTCAATAAACACACACTTCAGGACCTAGTGACCAATTTCTGACAGCTTGGTTTCCATGACTTTGTTATTTGTGGTTAACTTTACCCTGTAATTTAAAACACAGATTGATAGGAGGTGGCAGCATAGTGCCAGGGTCCTGTGGCCTTAAAGTGACAGAAGTGTACATTCCGTGTCACTCTTGGTGTTAATTGCTAATTTATATGAATTATTTCACATTATTGCTATGTTTTGAGATGGTCTTACAGCCGTTGGCTTATTAACCAATGCTTAATCTATAATAGATGAACCCCGAGGCTTGATAAAGTGCACCTTTATTGCTCCTGAAGGAAAGCTCTCTCGGTGGGGAATGGGGTCAGGAGGTCCTTTGCTTTGGTGTTGTTCAGAGATGTGGGCTGATAGCGATCCATTAGTCTCAGCACGTGGCTTCCATGGTGGTCCCAGACATGAGGACCTAAACATGGAGACAGAGAGATGCGAGACAAAGGAGATCACTTGATGTTTTAAAAAAATGTGTCAGTCCCAGGTGTGGTGTACACCTTTCATCCCAGCACTCAGGAGGCAGATCTTGGTGAGACTGAGGCCAGCCTGGTCTACACAGTGAAATCCAGGCAGGCTGGAGCCATCCACATGGTTTTCTGAGACAAGTTTCTTGCTGGAGCTCATCAAATAGACTAGTATTCTAGTTTGTTTTCTAGTTGTTGTGATAAAACACTGAACAAAACCAACTTGGGGAGGAAAGGGTTTATTTGGCTTACAGCACACACAGTTCATCATCGATGGAAGCCGAGGCGGGAACTCAGGACAGGGACCTGCGGCACAGACCCTGGAGGAATGCTGTTTACTGGCTTGCTCCCCTGGCCCACGCTCATCCTGCTTTTTTTTATATAATAAAAGACCACCTGCCCAGGATGGCACCTCACCCAGTGGGCTGGGCACTCCCACATCACTCAATAGTGAAGAAAATGCTCCACAGAGATGGCCACAGGCTAGTCCAATGGTGGCAATTCCCTAGTTGAGACCCCCTCTACCCAGGTGTGTCAAGTTGACAACTAAAGCTATCCAGTACAGCTGGGTTGGCTGGCCAGTGGGCTGTAGGGATCCACTGCTTACACTTCCCCAGCACTAAATTTACAAACATGGCCATCACACTCAGCTTTTCTTTCTTTCTTTCTTTTTTAAAAAGTAGATTCTGGAGATTATTCTCAGGTCAGGTACTTTACCCACTCACTGATCTAGTTCTCTCTCTTGCTCTTTCTCTCTCTCTCTCTCTTACTCTCTCTCTCTCTCCCTACCTCTCTCTCTCTCTCTCCTTCTTTGGAAGAGCCATTTTTGAACTTGGATATATACTTCTTCTTTCCAAGAATTAAGTTTTTAAATTTCCACATATTTATTAGAAACACACACACACACACACACACACACACATGTGAACAACAAGGTTTTTCTGTGAAGCTCAGACTGGCTTCAAACTGGAGATCCTCTTGGATTCAGCTCCCAAGTACTGGGATTATGGGATTACAGGCATTTATCACAAAACATGACTATAAATATAAATTTTACCAAGTAAAACACTGAACTCAGGCAAAATTTGAACCGAGATAGGATAATTATAGCAATTCTTCTCAAAATCTAATAGGAATTAAGAATCTAAGGACTATATGATCCTAACTGTGGCATAACTGATCATTCTCCTCTTCTCAATAGTAACTCATTTGAAATAGTTCTCCATTGAAACAAATCTGGATATAAATACAATGAAATGAGAAATTTGTAAGAATTAAATTAAAACTGAGTCTTCAAGTCAAAACTTGTTTGTGGTTATTGTAGGTGTGTCCTCAGCTATGGGTTAAAGGCCATTCCTTTCAGTTTTAGTGAGGGAAAAATTCAAGATGGCTTAGTGCTTTTTAATGGAACATGGATTGTGATACCTTTCTGTGCAATTTCTGACCAACCTTTCTTATAATTATTTCAAATAACATCTCTGCCCTCTATAATAATAATAATGACCACAGTAATAACAGGGACAGATTCAGAACTCACCTCAAATTGTATTTTGTTTGCTTGTTTTCTACTAATGTCTAAAGCTCAAATTAGTTAACCTAGGCATGGAGAATCTTTTGAAGCATATCTCAGCTGACAGTACCACTTTCCTTAAATATAGTCTTGTTGATCTTTCTTAAATCAAGAAATATCTCATTTTATTTCTCTATTTGAGCTACTCTTAGCTTACTAAAAACCTCTTTCTGGTCCACTGGGAACAATAAAATCCTTGCATGCTTTTCCTACCAAATCAAGAGAGCATCACTTTAACTCCTCTCCTTTACCTACTGAGTTAACCTATTTACTACGCTTGTAATGACTGGGGCTAATGAATAGTTTCCCCACAGCTGAGTCCCTCTAGATACATTTAACAATTGCTTCCTTGTAGAAGCTGTCCTAGAATCAGCATTCAATCCAGCAGTCACTCCTTACCATAGAGCAGACGTGCTCACCCTGAATGGCTTTATCATGAAAGGCAAAGATGACAGTTTGGTATTGTGGATCATACAGATCACACGTGTGACCCAAAAAATTGTAGTAAACTTGCTCACCAGGTTCTTCTTCATTTCTTTGCTATTTATCTACTCATTTCCTTGTTAGTCTTTCAACTTTTACTTTTAACAACTATCTTCTCATAACTGCTAATATCTTTTACCAATTACATCTTGAAATACTTTTTCTATTTTTGAATTCTTTGTGATCCTAAGGTACGCAGAATTGGATTATGCTGTCACCGAGGGCTTAGCTTTGAGAGTTCTTAGCCTTGCCTCACTTCCGGTTTCACTCTCTCTGCTTCCTGTGAATTAAGATGTGAACCTTCCGTTTTCTGCTCCAGCCTCTGCTGCCACAATGCCTCATTGCCATGAATTCTTACCCCTCTGGAATTATACATCCAAATAACTCTTCCTTCTATAAGCTTCCTTGGTTTCTCACAGCCAGAGAAAATTAATGAATACAATGGGCTGTTGGCCATACCCTAGTCATGTGCTTTCCCAATTTCTACATATTACAGGCTTCTTCCACACAAGGCAAACCTTATCCTGAATGCTGAATATTCCTATTCTCTTACTTTTTTTGAGAATTATTTTATTTCACCTCCAAGTAGTTCTTCAAAACCTATTTTGATTTTATTTGTTAGACTCTATAAAAGTGATATGAAGCTCTATGCAACCTTTAGCGTTAGTGGTTAGTGTCATGGTTTAGGTCAAGAGTGTCTCTGTAAAGGTTCATGTGTGGAAGGTTTGGTCCCTAGCTGGTGGAGGTATTGAGAAATGATTGAATCCTGAGGGCTCTGACATTAGATTCTTTAATGAATTCCTAAGTAGATGGCATTAATGGGATGTGGTACAAACTTTAGAAGGTGGAACACGCTTGGAAGAAGTAAGTACTGGGGTTGTGCCTGGGAAGGGTATTTCTTGCCCTTCCTTACTCTCTCTTTGCTTCCTGACCATCACGAGTAAGCCACTTTCCTCGGCCGTGCCTGTTTACCATGACGTTTCTGCCTTGCAACAGGCCTCAAAGCAACAAAGCCAGCTGACCATAGACTAAAACCTATGAAATCATGAACCAAAGTAAACCTTTCTAACTTTAAGTTGTTTATCTCAAGTATTTTATCATAGTGATGGAAAACTGACTAACAGTTTCTTACAACATTAAATTGCTAAAATCTGGCCATATTACTTTATGTACTTTGTTTATCTTCCTATAATTAATATTTGATCATATGACTAATTCACACTTAGGTTTTCCATTCCTCCACTGATGGACAGTGGGTTTTTTTTTTTTGGTACAATGAACAGTGTTTTTATAATACACTTGTGTATATTTCCTGTTATATACAGAATAATTTTTCTTTTGTATATATAATTAGGATTAGAATTGTTCAATTGTACAGTATACAAATGACTAAGTTTAAGAAATATCACTAAACTATTATCCAAGCAATTGTACCAATTTATTACATTAGTCTCAACAGCAATATGACCTTGTCAAACTTTTAGATGTTTTGCCAGGCAATTAACTATGAAATTGTATCTTCTTCAAAGTCTTGGTTTTCATTTCTATAATTAAAGACATTTTCTTTTTTGTCTCCATACATATCTTTGGTGAAATAGCTATATGAGCATTTTTTCTGTTTTTCTAATGTGTTGTTTGTGTCTTTCCTATTGATTTAAAGGCCTTTTTATTTTCTGTAAGTAATTATTGTTTGGAGCTGAGTATTACAAATAACTTCTTTCAATAATTATCTTTTTTTCCTTAGAGGATGTGTTGAAGAGCACTCTGTCAGAATATTCTATTTTGTTTATATTTTATCACTTTCCATTTATTTATTTAAAACATCTAGTAAAGTTTTAAAACTGTTTTTGGTCATCTAGCCTGGCTTTCATGGTTTTACTTTTGACTAAGAATTTATTCACTTTAAAGTTTATTGGCAAAGAGTTGTTGATAGTTGTATTAGTTACTATTCTTACTGCCGTGACCAAATATCTCACAGGAAGCAATTTAAGGGAGGAAGGGCTTATTTTGGCCCACGGTTCAAGGATACATCATAGTGGGAAAATCATGGTGGCTGTGGCTAACTGGTCAGATGCATTAACAGCCAGGATGGAGAGTGATGAATGCTGGTGCCCCACTCACTTTCTTCTGTTTTATTCTATCTAGAATATCAGTCAGTGTAATGATGTCAGCCACCATTAAGATGAGGTTTTCCATTCCAATTAACCTAATCTAGGTAATTCCTCATGGGCATGCCTGGAGTTTTATCTCTGAGATGAGTCTAGATCTTGTCAAGTTGGTAATATTAGCCATTACAACTTCGCCCCTTGTCAAGTTAACACCTACACACATCACTTTAAGTCATCCCATTTCACCTCTGACTCAAGTCTCATTTTCATCTCATAATACAGAATTTCATCCATCTCTAAACATCCCATATTCTTCAACAATTCTAACTCTGTTCAAAAGACTGAACTCTCCTCTGAAACTTCAGGCAACCCTCTGACTATGAGACCTGTATAAGAGGCAATAATAATAATAAAATCACATACTTCTCATATACAGTGGCACAGAGTAAAAGTTCCCATTCCAAAAGGGAGTAATTATTTTGTCACTCAAAACTTTTCCAATGTTTTATTGTGGTAAAATACATATGACTTTACCATCATTATCATTTTCCAGTGTGAAGTTCAGTGGTTTACTATATTGTATAACCTTACCATCAACCATCTCCATAGCTTTTATAACTTCATAAAACTGAAGTTTTATATGTTTTAAATAGTAACTTCTCATGCCCTTCTATCTAAGCCAATAGCAATCACATTGCACTGTCTCTATGATTTTGACTCCCTTAAATACCTCATATAAGTGGAATCATATAGTATTTGCCCATTGGTGACTGGCTTATTTTTCTATGCATATTTCAGGGTTCATCCATGTTATAATGTATGTTCTATATGTGTATATGTGATGTATATAATGAAATTTTCATTTTCAAGATGAATACTACTCTGCTGTGTATGTCTATCACAAGTTGTCTATGCAATTATCTGTTCTTGTACACTATATTGTTTTGTTTTAACTACCAATACTAATGTAGCTATGAATATGAGTAGATCCCTTAATGTTTGTATCTGAAGAATTTTCCTGTAGATTGTTCCCCTTCTGACTTATAATAATTTCACCCATCTTTCTTCTTTCTTTGTAAGTATTATGAATTTTCTCAAATAATTTTGAACAAACCAGCCTTTGATCTTGACCACATACTGCATTATATCTTTGTTGTCTATTTGTTGGTGTCCACTAATATTTTCATTACCTCTTTCCTTTTATTTATTATTTTTAGATTATTCTTATGTTCATTAAAATGTAGCTAGCATTTTATTCAAACTAGTAAGTAAATATAGTAAAGTTACAGAATGAAAATAAATGCACAAAATTGGTATCACATCTCTATACTAACAATGAATAATCCAAAAAAATGAAGGTAAGAGTCCTATTTACAGTAGGTATGAAAAACCATACAAAATAAGCCCAGTGTGGTGGTGCATACCTTTAATCCCAGCACTCAGGAGGCAGAGGCAGGCAGATCTCTGTGAGACGGAAGCCAGCATAGTCTACATGATGAACAACCAGGCTAGCTGTGGCTACAGGGGGATGCCATTCCCTAAACACAAAAATCAACAACAACAACAACACAATACAAAATACTTAGAAAATAAATGTAACAAAGGGAATTAAACACTCATATACTGAAAATTATAAAAGGTTAGTGAAAGAAGTCGAAGACTACACAAAGCAATCTGCAGATTCAGTGGAATTCCAGTTAAAGTTTCAATGCTTTATTTCAACAATCCTAAAACTCCTATGAAACCACAAAAAAACCCTGGCTAGCTAAGACAGTTATGAGCAAAGAAGACAATGTTACTGTACTATCTGATTTCAAACTCTGCTACCAATAAAAATATCATGTTACTGCTATAAAAATGGAGTTTCTGAGCAGTAGAATTGAATAGAGAACCCAGAAATGAGCTCATGCCTATATGGTCAATTAAGTTGTGAGAAATTAGTCAAGGATGGACAATGGGAAAGGAACAATCTCATCAATGAATAGTGTTGTTAAAATGGGATATTCAGGGGCTCCTGAGGTGTCTCACTAGGTAAAGGTTCTTGCCTCCAGCCTGATGATCTGAGATTGAGCCCTGGGATCCACATGGTAGAAGATGAGAATGAATTCCTTGAAGTTGTCTTCTGACTTTTACATGTACATGCCCCCTATACAAAGAAACACAGTAAAAATTAACATCTGGATATTCATAAGCAGAACAAAATTCAATCTTTACCTTATACCATACACGAAATCCAACTCAAACAAGATCAAAGATTTAAACCTCAAACTCCAAAACTACTTGAAGAAAACAGGGATGGTGAATATTTAAAATTTGGTCTCCAGAGTTCCATAAGTAACAGGAGAAAACTGGACAAATGGCATTCCATCAAAATAAAGCACAGTCATACTTACACAACAAAGGAAACAATAAAGTGAAGAGACAATGGATTGGGAAATACATTTACAAGCATGCATATACATACACATATCTATGCATAGTAAGGGTTTAAAATCTGAAATAAGTAAGGAATTCAAATTTCTAAAAGAAAACAATCTGGTTAAAGACTAGGTAAGATCTCAAAAGAAGATAAATGTCCAACAAATGTATCACAAAAGTTCAACACCACTGATTATTAAAGAAGTAAAAACGAAAATCATAATGAGATATCCCTTCACCACCTGTCAGACTGACAATAACTAAGAAGGAAAAACTCAACAAGTGTTAGTGGAGAACTGGGAAAGGAAGCCCTTAGACATCCTTGGTAGAAATCTACATTAGCACCACAGGCATTGTAAAAAACTGCACGGTCATTCCTCAAAACGCTAAAAATGGGACTGTTACATTTTATAACAGTCTCATCTTTGGATATCTGCTGAGTGAATGAAAGAGTGGGCAGTGAAGACCACTGACCAAGACAACTCCAAGGGGGAATGCAGTTTGTTGGGGGGATCAGTCTGCTAAGTTGCCTCCCAGGAGTAGAGGGACAGCAACCAGCAGCAGCAGTCAAGCAGCCTTTATAGGCAGTTGGGGGCTGGGTAACTTTCCATGGTGCAGGCTGGGGCAGTTTAACTTGAGATTGGTTGGTCTCCTGATAAGTAGAGAGACTTAACCAGGCTAAGTTGGGACCCATCATTTTAGAATATTGGGAACTATATTGCCATTGTAGAAGTCTGACAGGAACCTAACATTTTAGCCTGTTGTTGATGATAAGGGATGATGGTGGTCTTTCTTTAGCTACCTCCTGCTGGACAGGGATATCAGCAAAGAGGGGTGGTCTCAAAAGCCTGGAATATCCATCAAAGTGCAGCGTCAAGTGAGCTGGCAGTGATAGGAGACCTGCGGGAATTTGGTTAAGAGCATCTTGTTCACTGACAGTTGGGTCATCTCATTGATTTTGTCCTGAAACAATTTAAAAAGAATGGAGTAATTGTTATTATGAGAGGACCGAGGAGGGGAGAAGAAGTAGAGGCAGGAGTAGTTAGGCACAGATTCTAGACAGAGAACCAGGAGAAGTCAGAACAGGGTGAATTTTAAAGGTTCAAATTAGAGCTTCTTGATGAGGATTTCCAAAAGGAGAATGGGTTTCTGTCATGGCTGGACTCAAGATTTGCTTTATAGGCACTTTGATAGCTGTTGGGGTGGCTAGAATTATAGCATGAGTTCTCTCCCAAAGGGCCCTAGAAAGGGAGTGAGAAGAAATTAGCCATCATTTAATTTTTGATAAGAACAATAGTAGGGCTTTCCTTTTGGCTACAGATAGGCACTGCAGAGTTGATTAGGCCCAGATCTGACGTCTTACACCTGATCAGGATTTTCTTAGTCAGAACAAAATCATTAGTGAGAAAACTATTGAAATATTATCTTATATGAACTAATGTTTGGGAAGTGCAATCCTTTTGAATCTTAAAGAATATACCAGTCAGTTTCATCTTCGGTTATATTCCTGTTGGATGTTTAAGTCCATGTAGTTGGTTCAAATAAACCAGCTTATTTTTGCTCTTAATGGTGATTGAGTAGCTGCTCCTTGGGGGTCAATGGATTGAGAGGAGCCTTTGGCTACTTTGGACTTTCTTTTATCAGTCGTATTTATGTGAGGATAAGTCTGAAGGCCCTGCTAGACCGTGGCTTCACTTGGAAGCATCAAGGAAACATTTTCTCTGTGTTGACCCTCCTCTTTGTAGATTGGACACTGGCTTGAGTCCTTCTAGTGAGGTCTCCATCTCCTCTCTGAACAAGAGGACAGGTAACTTATCACTGTTACAGGACATTTTGAAAGATGCCCAATAGTCCCCTGGAATTTAGTTGACCTTGGGAAGAAAAGAGACGAAAAAACTATTCCTTTAAGTTGCTCTGCTAGATTAGTATAGGCCTCAAAGTATGATTATTAAACATATAAGCAGGTCAGTTGCACCACTCTGGTACCTTTAATTATTGTGTAAAATGTAGGTAAAGCTTGAATAAAAATCCAACATTCTTAAATAAACCCTGGCTGGAAGAGATTTACTCTCAGAGGTTAAATTTTTGACTGCAACACTAATTATTATAACAATAAGCTTGTATGTCTATAAACCTCTCTAGACCTTCAATAAACTTACTTAAACATTTTCATTATGGAAATATTTACCCATCTTAATCTTTATACATAAGTTTTTTTTATTACAGTATATTTATTTTATATCCTTTTACAAACCTATTAACTTTTTTATTTATTGACATTATAACATTTACAAATTTACCATTTGTTGTGAGAATTTACTGAGCAATTAATATTTATTTTTATGTATGTATATATTGGTGAACAATTATCTCAAATATACTCTTATAAAGTTTGAGACGTCCTTGAAAGTCTTGAAGCAGGTTTTAAATGACCGATTTCTTTTAAATGTTTAGAGATGATTTACATAGGCTTGGCAAAGATGTGGACTTCAACAAACCTGTTCATTGGCTCTAAAGAGGCCATAGTGATAAAATGTTTATTTTATGTAAAACATCTAAAAGCAGGGATTAAATTTCACCCTGGAGCACAACTAATCATCTCTTAAAATTAATTTATGTCCATAAGCAATAGGAACCATGTTGTAATTTAACAATTTTAGCTTACATGAGAACTTACTTATAAGTCAATTTGATAGCAAGTAAATTATTATTTTTTAAATAATTGTTCCTTTAGTATTAAACATAAGTCTACACATTCACAACAGTCCTATACAATAAATACGGTGGTCAGACACAATGTTATAACAAAATAGTTTTTTTTTTTTTTAAGAAAAAACAAAAACAAAACCGCAACACCTTGGTGAAAATTCTGATTAGAGTAAAGTGTGATTCTAAAATTTAGAACAGTCAAAATAATAACATTTAAAACACAACAAAAGGACTCAGAAAACAATGGCGTCCCCC
The DNA here is from genome assembly GCA_035773235.1 of Eospalax fontanierii. NCBI lineage: Eukaryota > Metazoa > Chordata > Mammalia > Rodentia > Spalacidae > Eospalax > Eospalax fontanierii. The sequence continues at coordinate 49,648,063 of CM069542.1, read as the reverse complement.
AAAAGCTTGGAAGAGTTGATGTCAGAATACTATTTCCTAGGTCTGTCTGTGACATTTAACTAGAAAGTGAAAAGTAAACGTTCATGGGCCAGGTACAAAAGTGAACTGAGTATCAGAGAGGGAATACTCCACTCCTGAGAAATACAGGCTTGCCAGCATCCTGGAGAAAGGGCAGGAAATTAGCGCATCTTACGCCGTCTATCAGTCGGCTATAACTGACAAATATTTTATGCAAAACAATGTAAGAATTCGAAAAAGTGTCCTTTAGAAATCAGCAAATTTACCATATAAAAGATGTCAAAATTCAAAATAATTCTCTTAAAAACAGACAAATGCCATGCAAACATGTCAGAACCCAAAGTAGTTCCCTTTAAAAGTCAGTAAATATGTAAAACAATGTAAAAATTGAAAGTCATTTTATCAAGTTTATATCAGAACCAAGATGTATTGTAATAAAAATAAGGCGGGGAGGCTTGATAGTGTCTCTGAGTCCAAGAGGATACAGATTTGAGGAGACAGGCAAGAAGGGTAGTGCAGTCTCGTTCTGAGCGAGTGGAACCGGTGGTTGGTTAGAGGGAGGAGAGACATCCTTGGACAAACGGTGGAAGGAAAGGAGCTGCAAGACTGGATTGGCACAAGGTAAAGAGGCCCAGGAGTTTCTCACCCCAGCCCCAGGAAATGGGGACATAGACAGAAGTCCTACCAAGAGAACAAAGACAAGGGGAGAGAGAAGAGGCAGAAGACAAGGATGGTCAGAGGACAAGGCTCCCCGTGGGAAGCTGCCAGAGCTTCCTAGGGTCTTGATTCTTAGAGTAGTGAGAGAAGAATGTGTGATCCAGGACGAGGAAGGGAACCGGAGGAGGTCTCTCCCTGAGGAGCCACAGCAGTGAGAGGCATCCCAGGAAATCGTGCCCAAATCACTCAACACAGCGGCCCGAGGACAAGGGAGGGGTGCCCCCGCCAGGGTGTGGGGACATGTTCCACACAGGGGTAGGACTTGAAACTGAGTCCAACACCTCTGGAGAGTAGGCAAGACCTCCAGGTAGGAAGTTAGAGGAAGGAGGGAGAGACCAAGAGGAGAGAAACGGGGAAGAGAGAGCAAGAGAGAGTGAGAGGAGACGAAAGCCGAGAAATAGATCAGCAGCTCCTTGAGTGGAACACTTACCTGAACTCTGTCAGAGGGCGAGTGGAACAGAGGAAAGGAGTTGAAAATGTTGGGCCTGTTGTGAGTTGTGGGGCTGGCTGGGGACGACACTCTGTATCCCAGGCAGGAATGTCTGGTAGCAATTCCTTTGGTTGGGACCAGGTCATCAGAGATCCAGGAGTCCCTCTCAGGTTCTTGGCCCCAAAAGAGTGAAGGCGTCACGGGCAGTGAAGACTACCCATCCAGACAACTCCATGAGGGACAGCAGTTTATTGGGGCATTCAAAGGGCTGGGCTGCCTCCCAGGGTCAGAGGCAGTTAGGGCCTTGGGTAACTTTCCATGACATAGGCTGGGGTGGTTTAGTTCGGGACTGGTTGATCTCCTGATAGGAAGAGCTTGCCTGGTCAAGTTCTGACCTGCCATTTTAGGAGTCTGCCAGGAACCTAACACCAAGAAGATTTGAAACCAGTACCTGAGAGAGATAGCCACATTTGTTTATTGTGCTAGTGACAATAGCCAAGATAATGTAATCAATCAAAATGTTTCAGTAGAGGATGAATAAAGAATGTAATACTAAGCATGAGGCATTTTAGAACACCACACAGTGATGGTGGAATTAGGAGTTCTTTTAATAGCTGGTGGTCAAGATGTGGCTCAGAGAACTCTCAACCCCAGAGGGGTATTTCCTGCATGTATGTTAAGTTACCTGTGCTGTGCAATGCCCTTGGGGGGTCAGAAGAAGGCCTGGAACTGGAGTTATGGACCACTGTTAGCTACCATGTGGGTGTTGAGAATCAAACCCAGATCCTCTGCAAGAGCAGCCAGTGCTCTTATAACTGCTGAGCAATCTCTCTAGCCCCACTATTCAATCTTAAAAAATGAGACTTTATCATTTGTGCTAACATAGTTGAAGTTGGAGAACATTATGGCAAGTGAAATAAGCCAAACACAAGAAGATGATTACTGCATGCTCTCATGTATATGTGGACTAGAAATCTACCAAGTCCTAAGGAATAGTGAATAGAATGTTGGTCATCACAGGTAGGGAGAGTGGGAATTGGGAAACAGACAATGATCAAAGGATGCAAGTAAACAAAAGGAATCAGTTGTTTTCTTTTTCTTTGTGATATTTTGATTGACATGTATAAATGTAGTAAATAATTCATTTTGAATTTTTGAATTGCTGACAGTAAATTTCAAGTGCTTTCATTGAAAAACATGAAAGACATTCGTGGCAATGGGTATGCTAATTAGTTTTTTAAAAATTATTTAACATTATATGCACAGGTTAATGCTAATTTATACTACACAAAGACATAAAACTAAAATTTGTCAATTTATAATTCAAAAAAAGAGAAACATTTAAATCTTATATTTGAAAAAAAATTAAAAAGCATTGTCTTGGTTTGTTTTCTGTTGCTGCTCTGACCAAAACCAACTTGGAGAAGAAAGAGTTTAGTTGGCTTATAACTCACAGTCCATCACGTAGGGAAGCCAAGGCAAGAACTCAAGTCAGGAACCTGGAGGTAAGTTAACATACATGCAGGGGGTACACTGATACATGTAAAGTAAAAATAATAAAAGAATGAGTCGTACTGCAGAGGCTGGAGAGATAGGTCAGTAGTAAAGAGTGGGTACTGCTCTTCCAGAAGACCTGAGGCTGTTTACCTGCTCCCATGTCTGGTGGGTCACAACTGCCTACAGAAACTGAAACAAAGACCTCAGAGGAATGCTGCTTACTGGCTTGTTCCTGAGGCCTGTGCTCAGGCTATTTTCTTATAAGAACCAGGATCATTTATTCAGGTGTCACACTGCTCACAGGGCACTGAGCCCAGACCACATCACTCAACAAGCAAAAAGATTCCTTGTAGACAAGTCCACAGGCCAGTCCCATAGAGGAAATTCCTCATTTGAGGTTCCCTCTTCCCAGGTGTGTCAAGTTGACAACTGAAGCTGTGTAGCACATGAATTCTTTAACTTAGAAACTAAGTGCAATACAATTTTAAGTTTTGAAATTATGGAAATTTTTTTGTGAATATTTCATTTAAATGAGTTGTGGTCAGAAGTCATAATCTAGGCTCAGTGACCCTAGTACCTTATTGACCTTTGTAAATATTTCACACTTGCTTAAAAATACACAGCTGTTGGTAATCCACAGGTCTCCATTGAGTCCAGTTGTGTTGTTCATATTACCTTTGTCCTTAACATATTTGCTCTACCTATCTTGTCAATAATATAGAGAAATATATTGAACCACCTACTGTAATGGTAACCCAAATTTCCTCGGCAGTTCTGTTACTTTTCCTCTGCATACTCGAGGTTATCTATTAGATGAGTAGTTTTAGTAATTGCTAAACATTTTTGGTTAATTGAAACTTTTACCAATATGAAGAGGTGCTCTTTATTCATAATCACATTTTTCAAGTACTCTAATTTAAATCACATTAAAATATTTCTAACATTTTTCTTTGACTAGAGAGTGCTTAATGAATTTTCTTCAACTCTCATGTTTTCAGTTTTTTCTTTAGGATTTCTATTTCAGAAAACTATGCCAGAATTTTCAATATCTGGTCTGTCAATTTTTGTGTAATCATCACCTAAAATATTTTATTTATTTACATAATTGGACTTATGAATAATCCTTTAATTTGTCTGGAATTTTCTGCTTATGAAAAACTTTGATTAGCTTACTCCATGAATCTTTTTCAATTTTTGTTTTCTATTTCTATTTATTTATTTATTTGGATAGTTCATTCTAAACTGCTTCTACAGGAGCCTTTCTATGGCTCTTTGTACACCTACGATATTGTTTGTTATGCTTGAGTCTTTGTAAGAATATTTTATGGTCTGACTGTAAAGTGTGAAGAATATACAACTTTCTAAATGTCATGTCCATCCTCTGAATACTTCAAAGTCACTGCTTAATTGTCTTCTTGCATTCAGTATTTTCTTTTACAAAATTTGTGTCATCAAATTCTTGTTTTGAAGGATATGTATTTTCCTCTTTGTAAGGTTTTATACCTCCTAAATATTTGTATGCAGTAGGTTCCCCCTTATCTGTGAGAATATGTTTTAAGGCTGCCAGTGAATGTTTTAACTCTCAGATAGTATGGAATTTTCATAAAATTTCCAACATGTAATTAGCTACGATAATGTGTAACCTATACAACAGACACAGAAATGAACAACTAATAAATAAAATAGAGAAATTATAACAATATGCTCTAATCAAAGTTATGTAAATATTGTCTTTGTCTTTGAAAATTGTGCCGCCTTATATTCACTCTTCCTGTGATGACATGGGCTGATATGTTTCCGTGAAGAGATAAAATGAGGTGAATGACGCTATTTGTAAGCACTGCTTGAGCATAAACACCATGATATATAATGGTTGGTATGATAACTGAGACAGCTACTTAGTGACTAATGGGTGGGTAGCATATAAGGCATGGATATCCCGGCAAGCGGGGGTGTGCTTCTGTCCTAAGTGGAGCAGGGTAGGATGGTGTGACAGTTTATCATGCAACCCAAAATGACATGCTATTTAAAACTTCTAAACTGCTTATTTCTGAGATTTTTTCCACTTAACATTTTCAGATTATGGTTGACTACAGACAGTGAAACTGGGGGAAATGAAAGTGTGGAAGATGGAGGGCAGGCAGTTCTGCAAGTTCAGGTATATTCTCATATTTCCACACAGTATGTTTGAATCTGGCTTTTTCTTATCCTTTTCCCTTTTATTGAGTTCTTCCTTTTACTTCTACACAGTGTATCTCCACTATTCAGAGTCAAACATTTCTAATTTCTATTTACATTTTTCTCTTCTTGAGTCTTCTTTAATATTGAAATACTAGCATCTAAACTTCTATTCTCTATTTCTCTTAACTTTAAAAAAATATGTTCTATTAAGTTTTATTTTTACTCTATTTTCAGAGATGTCTTCAAACTGGTCTTTCAAATCACAAATTCCTTTATTAACTCAATTTTTTCTGTTACTAGTCATTTTTTTGCTACATAGGGTCATTGATCTGTTTTATGATACTTTTAAAAAATATTTTTTGTATTTTCTTATTCTTCTTTCAAATTGCTAAAAAACACACAAAAAAACCCTCTCCTTATCTCTCTAAAGAAAATGTACACAAAAGTTGGAACCTAGAAAAAAGGACAAATTCAAATCCTTTTCATGTCCTGGTACAGAGCTACCTGTTTCCATGGAAAGATGACCTAGCTTTGTAAGAGAGAGGATGTTCAGCTTGCCATTTATAGTTGGTTAGCTTTATACTATGTGAACTTATGGGTTAACTTTCATACAATTGATAAATATAAGCCAATTTCTTCCTAGTAGAAAAATGATCTTGAATGGCTACAATTTATTTTTCTTTGGCTCTTATAATATTAAGCAGTTTCTGTCTGATTTGATAATCATATTACAGCAATCTTTCTTCCATTAACTATATGTAACCTACTTCTCAAATTCTCATTCAAACCAACTTTACCATCCTCTTGGATTTGCTGATCCAATACAATGAATTAAAATAGGTGTTCACTCTGGTTCATATGAGTCATAATTTTCTTTTTGAAAATTATTCTTTGAAACTTCTTTTAAAGATGTTTATATGATTGACTTTTTTCTTCTAATTCTAATTTTAGGGCATATGATAACATAATATTTTGCTTTAGAAAAAGCTGTGCCTCGTGGCTCACATCTGTAATCCCAGTATTCCTAGGAAACTGAGGCAGGAGGATTGCTGGGAATTCAAGATCAGCTTAAGCTTCAGTGTGAGAGAATGAGATCTTATCTCAAATGCATTGATTTTGCCTCCCAGATGTCTTCTTATTTGGGCATATATATACCTTTCCTTGCCAGAGGAAGGGGGCACTGTGTCAGGAAATGAGGAAGGGGGAGGCTTCACCCCATTCCTGTGACTCCTTTGAGCTTGGACTAGATGGGGATAAGGCCTAGGGTGGGGTGCTATTCTTCAAGGAAATGCCACCCTCCCAGTTAATTCCTCCCCTTAGACCTCCACTGTGTTGTGTGCCCTGGTGGTGAACATAGGGCCGGAGAGAGCATTCTTTGTATTATGACTCCTCTGCAGGAGAAGGGAGTGCTGTGCTACTTTCACTTCATTGCTGGGGCTGCCTGAGCGCCCCCAAGCCTGACAGCCCAGCTGGCATGGTTTGTACCAAGGCGACAATGGGGGAGAGGTGGCAGAACTCAAGCGTTTATTTTTACTTTCTCTGCCTATCCTCCACAGCCATGTCTAGCTATTTCATGCCTTATGTCTTCATCAAAGCTGTTCTAGGCTTTGTCTTGGGGGAAAAGCTGAGCCATACTACAGGTTTACAGACTTGGAAAGGATCAGAGTCAGCAGAAGATCCTTGGTGTGCTTTATCACTGCCCCACAGTGGAGGTCTCCAAGGGCACCAGGAATAAATAATAAGGAGAGCAGAGAGAACAGAGAACCATGACAAAGATGGAATCACAGGCCAGAGGATGGTAATGACTCAGGCAGGCCTGCTCATGAGACCTCCACTGTAGCCAGCTGTCCCCTGTTGGTGTTGTTAACCCATAAGTCTGACTTCACGGGTGGAGACGCTGCTCTCCACTTACTCTTTCTCAAAGGTGGTATAGTTTCTACCTGAATTTCTACCAACCACAAATGGCAAGTCCAGTGGATCCCTTCAAAACAATTAATTGAAATAAGAATCTATGAATGTGATTTTAACATGGACAAAGGGACTTTGTAGAGTAATTCAGTTAAAGATCTTGATTAGAGATCATCCTAAATAATAGTGATGAATATTCTCACAAGTGACTGAAGAGAAGTCAGAGATTCAGGGAAGGGCTTGTCAGATCAGAGTGATGTGTCCACATACCAAAGAATGCTAGAACCATTCAGACAGTCAGAAGCTGGAACATTTGAGGAAGTATTCCCCCCCAACTCTCCAATGTTACAGAGAAACACAAAACTCTATCACCTTAATTTTGAACTTCTGGCTTCCAGGACTGTAAGAAAATAAATTCAAAGTTTTGAAGCCAAGTTTGTGAACATTTTTTTCCAGAAGTAATAGGAAATTAATTCAGATATTGAAGTCCAGATTATAACCTTTCCACATCTTTAATGAAAGTTGGGAAATGATAGAAAGAAAGAACAACAGGAAGAATAATTTATAACTACAGCATAGGCCCTGAGGCAGCCTGGGACCTCTCCTGCCGGTTCCTCACCAGGGATACTTTGTACATCTCTGTGGCCAGGAGCAGCAGTCTGAAGTCGTCACAGTGTGAAGACTGGCCCACTTTACCAGCACCTCAGAGAGAGGAGGGAATTCTTTTCAAAGCTGTCAGAAACTGGCTCTTTAATCCTTGCCAGCCTTGGGATTGACTTTTTTCTGTTTACAGGAGAATACTCCCACCCACAGGCTCCAAGCTCGAATACCATCAGTCATCCAGTTAGCCATTTGTACTGGCCCGGTTTCATTGTGGTTTCAGTATGTACTGTAAAGGTCTATGTGCTGGAAGCTTGTTCTCCAGTGTGATGGTGTTGGAACCGTATGAGATAGGGCCTAGTCAAAAGTGGTTAGGTTGTTGGGGTCTCTACCTTCATAAAAGAATAGTTGTCTCATTAAGTGCGTTCTTATGAGAGTGGGTTATGATCAAAAGAATAGGTCTGGCCCCTTTAACACTTTAGTTTTCTGTGTCCCCTTGTGATCTCCTCTTACACAGGCATTTGCCATGATGAGACCCACCATGTTTTGATGTAGTCAGAGGTCAAACCAAGGGAATCACCTGATCTTGGTCATTCAGCTTTCAAAAATTTAAACAAATATCCAAACCAAACCAAACCAAACCAAACAAAAACCAAACTGAAATGACTATCTTTACAAATTTCTCAGTTTAAGTTATTTTGTCACAGCAGTGGGAAATGGGCCAATTCAGACACACTTCCCAAAGTCTCTTTTTTTCATCCTAAATAGTAGCCAACACAAGCCACCAATGGTGTTATATAGGTGGAATGGTTCCAAGTAGAAGATGCTGCTTTTTCTGTTTCAAGGTTTAAAAAATCAACCTTAGAATTGGTGTCACAGAAGGAAAACATCCTAATCTTGTGTTTCCTGCAGGGATAGATACTGTTCATGAAATAAAATTTACTAGTGATTACAACCATGCCTACAGAGAGTACAGGTAAAGACTGGGAGGGAATCCAAGAATCACCAGCCACTCTTAGACTGATGAGAGAATGTGGTGGGGTTTGCGGGGGCCACAGGTGAGATTATGAGTGAGACTTTTTAATGTTTCTTTCTCGGCATACAGTGCTTTTTATATCAAGCAAAGATAGTCATAAAGTTTTGATGCTATAAAAAAAGAAATATATCCCTCTTCCTATCTCCTCATCACTTTGGGGGTCAGGAGAAGGTGCCAGTTGCTAGGGGTAAATTTTTCTGCTGAGAGAAATTCTTACAGTTTATGTGCATTTCAAATAGTGATAGATCTAGTTAGGGCGAGAACCACTTTCCTCTCTTGTTGGTAAGGAAGAAACACTTCCTTCTTTTATTAAAAAATATCAGTCATGAAATATCATCTAGATTGTATAAGGTGAGAGAGGGTGAGGGAGGGACAAAGGAGAGAGTGAGTCTGGGAACAAAGGAGGGAAGAGAGAGAGACAGAGAGAACCAACAAGGCCAGCAAATGAAGAGAATGTGGATTTAAGAAGAAAGCAGAAGGACCACAGGGCCAGTAAGTCTGTCCCCTTAATTAGCTGCAAGCTCTTCTTGGCCCAGCCAAGCTGACAGAAAACTGAGCAAAGACCAATTAGCAGTGTTCAGATGTGTGGAAATTGTGTCATGTGGGAAATGCTGTCCCAGTGTATATCTCTTTCTGGAATGTACTTTCCATCTCTACCCCTTGACTTCTAAAGGGTCTTGTAAGAGTCCCCCCAAATAATACTGTGTCTATAAATTCTTTGCTGATACACTGTATTCCCACTAGGCACCTACTAGATGTATAAGTTTCTTAAGACATTTTCAGGGGAACTGAGGCAGAAGAATTACTAGCTCAAGGTCAGGTTGGGCTATATAGTGAAAGATTAGCTCAAAATATTGTTTCTCGGAGGTTAAAAATGGGAGCAGTGGCAGGAGGATCCAAGGCCTGTTGGGTACTAGGTCTGTCTTACTCACAGTTGGGGTAGCCTATAAGGAGTGATGTCTACAGTGAAGAGGGCTCAGCTGATATGTGCGAATCTCTTAACTATTTGTCTCACTCTTCTGAGCATACTGCATGTTCTTCTGGAAGTACATCCTGAAAAGCATCCATCAGGAACCAGAGTTCATCCTTATCCCTATCTAGTAACTAGGTCCAAGCCCTTCCCCTGAGAAAATGAAAGCCATTCCTTGTTCTACAACTTTCAGGGGAATCCACTTCCAACAGGCTGTGAAGATTAATAGAGAGCTTCTACCAGTGCCCAGGGACTTGGACCACAGTATTGGTGTGTATCATTATAGTACACATGGCCAGAAACGTTTATACTCCCCTTCCTTATACTGAATGATGGTCTTGCACTAATTTCTAGTCACTTGCTAAATGGCAGTAATTATTTTAAATCAATAATGTAAAGTAAAACAGAAAGTATTTATAGTCTTCCTTATCCTCACCCTGTGGATACCCGAAACTGTAGGTCATACAGAGCACTGTATATACTTTTTGTTTGTTTGTTCTTTTCTGTATGAATTGTAGTGCTGTCTCATAGTGCCAGAGTGAATCTTCTATTTATATCTTATTCTGAGGTGCCTTTTTTTTGTATCACTATGTGCGGATTTGAATCTACAATTCTATCTCTGATCCTTAGTGTCAATAGTCAACTTGACATAATTTAAAATCACCTGGAAGATGGGCCTTTGGCCATGCCTATGGAGAGTTACTTTAGTTATGTTAATTGATGTGGGGAAGATCCATCTTAATTGTAGGTGCAATTCCCTGGGGCAGCTGAGCACCCGAATGCATTCATTGCCTTCTTGCTGCTGACACAATGTGGCCATCAGCTTCCAGATCCTGCTTAACTGTACCGTGAGCTAGGGCAAACATTTCCTTCCTTCAGTTGCTATTGTCAGCTTATTTTATCTCAGCAAGAAGAAACAAAACTAAGAAAAAGCCCATAGGTAAAGGCTTGGTAGTCAGTGTAGCTATTTGGAGGTGGAGGTCAAATTTATTTCTATTTATTCATTTTATACACTCATTTTAGTGTGTGTTTTTAATACCAATTTGCAATTTAGACAAAGGTGTATTTTGTGTAGGAAAAACAGTAACAGCACAAGATTGAAAAATCATGCTGCTTCCTGTTATCTATGCTTGTCAGTATCTGACTTTTGAGACCACCACCAGGTATGACATTAACAATAGGAAGCGTGAGAGCGCATTGAAGGATCACAGAAGGCTTATGCAGTCTCATGTTAAGTTGAAAATTGACGTTGTCTAACGTTTTTTTTGAACTTGAAGGACTTGTGGTTCTGTGATTGTTGTTATGTTGATAACAGTAATAACTAACACTTATTACTGTGGACTTGGTGCCAGCCTGCTCTGTTTGTCCTCGCTTGTTTAGTTTTAATAACCATATGCAGTTACTTGAGCAAGAGGAAGCAAGTAGGCAGGAACAGCTGGAACCCTCTATCAAGCGACAATGTTTCCCCACATTCCATGCTCCTCAACACAATGCTCTCCTGACTCCTCATGCCTTGCCTCCTGCAAAGGTCTGAGGTATGGAACCTTTAATTATTAAGAGTAATGAAAAAAACTGACAAAGCAATGGCTATGTAAAAACTTTGAACTAGGATTTGCCCCCTTTCCCCAAGGGTTTCCTTTTCTACAGGCTAAGGCTACAGCAGGTATAAAGGTAACAGTAGTATGAAGGTAACATGCTTAGCATGTCTGTGGTGTGAAGGTAACATGGCTCAGTGTATGTGACGGTAGCATAGTGGTATGCTTAGCATGCACATGGCATGGTTACATGAAAATAACATGCTTAGCATGTATGCAGAATGGTGGTCTGAAGATAGCATGGTTTAGCATGTATGAAGGTGTACTGGATAGTTTTGGTGTCAACTTGATACACCTGGGTTGAGGGAGCCTCAATTGGTGAATTACCTCCATTGGACTAGCCTGTGGCCATGTCTGTGGAGTATTTTCTTGATTATTGAGTGCTGTGGGAGGGCCCAGCCCACTGTGGGTGGTGCCACCCCTGGGCAGGTTGTTGTCTATTGTATAAGAAAGCAGGCTGAGCCTGGGCTAGAGGAGCCAGCCAGTAAGCAGTTTTGCTCCATGGTCTGTGCTCCAGCTCCTGCCTCCAGGTTCCTGCCCCGAGTTCCTGTCTTGGACTCCTTGATGAACTGTGTGACCCGGGAGATGTAAGCTGAATAAACCCTTTCCTCCCCAAGTTGGTATTGGTCAGAGTGTTTTGTCACAGCAATGGAGAAACAAACTAGGATGGAAATTGTTACCTGGATTATGGAGTATTACTGTGACAGACCTGACCTTGACGTTTTGGGGAGGATTGTGAAAGTTTTTGGAAACTTTGCCTAGAAAAGCCATTGAGTTCTTAGAATTTGTTGCTGTGGAGCTTGGAGCAGTTATGTTAAAAGAGTTGTAGATGACAGAGGCCTGGCTTGTGAAGCTTCAAAGGGAAGCTTTTTTGAGTTGAAGGGAATGATATTTTTGAGTTGAGAGTCTGTGGGTTCTGGTCGACTGTGATTAAGAAGAGACCAGAACCTAAAGTGAAACCATTGCTTTACTGGGACAATTGATACTGCTTAGCTGGGGCTGAAAAAAATCAGCTGTAACAAGAGACCAGCATCACTGTAGTGAAATCTGGGAACCATTTCCTCAGGGTCAGCACACAGAAGCTGTGGTCTGGAGGGGACCCGAGTCTCCATCTCAAGCTGGAAGCTGGACTTGATAATGTGTAAGAATCTCCTGCGTGGTTCTTGTGTTGACAGCATGAAGGGTCACAGAGAGCAGCTGAGCCTCGGCACTGTGAGAGGCCAGGAAAGGCCACTGGTGAAAGCGCAGCCTCAGTTGCAGTGAACACCCCAGGATCGCAGGGGTCATGGAGAGAGTCTGAGATTTTGCACCAGGAGAGGCCAGAAGAGCTCACTGGTGAAGGTGCAGCCTCAGTTTCAGTGGAGACCCCAGTTGTTTGGAAGTTGCCAGGACCATGGGACGACTACCATGGGCAGCATCAGTGCAGAACGGAGCCGGCCTGGGCCTGTGAGATGAGCTGTGTGTGCAGTGGACGGCAGAGCCGGAGAAGCGGAGCAGTGGACGGCAGAGCCGGAGAAGCGGAGCAGTGGACGGCAGAGCCGGAGAAGCGGAGCTGCTGAAACCCTCTGGAGCCCAGAAAATCGTGAGTGAATCCCCAGTGTCCAACCTTGAGATATTTGCTGGACTTAGGTTTTGCTTAGGTATGCCTGATTCTTCCCTTTGAAATAAGACAGTACTTTTTTGGATTTTACAGGAACCCACAGTTAAAGTTTTAAGAGAAACTATGAACTTTTAAGTGTTTGGATTATTTTTTAAAGACTGTGGGTTTTTAAGGTTGTACAGTCTTATGTTATGATATTAATGTTAACATCATATCTTTGGGACAAGAAATGGAAAGGTTGTGCTTTAAGAGTGATGTGTTTTGTGTCTCAAGTTGACAAGGGGTCAATCGTGCTGAATAGTTTGTGTCAACTTGACACACCTCAATTGGGGAACTGCCTCCATTGGACTGGCCTGTTGACCATGTCTGTAGGGATATTTTCTTGATTGTTGAGTGATATGGGAGGACCCAGCCCATCCCTGGGCACGTTGTGTTGTCTATTGTATAAAAAAGCAGGCTGAGCCTGGGCCAGGGGAGTGAGCCTATAAACAGTGTTCCTCCATGGCCTGTGCTCCAGCTCCTGCCTCCAGGGTCTGTCCTGAGTGCCTGTCTTGGGCTCCCTGATGAACTGTGTGACCTGGGAGATGTAAGCAAAATAAACCATTTCTTCTCCAAGTTGGTATTGGTCAGAGTGTTTTATCACAGCAATGAAGAAGCAAACTAAGATAGAAAGTAACACTGTGATATGAAGAGAGCATGCTTATTATGTGTGTAGTGTGGTAGTATGAAGGTAACATGTCTCAGAATGTTTGACGGTAGCATGGTATGAAGATAGCATGCTTATCGTGTGTAGCATGGTGGTGTGCAAATATCATGGCTTATAGGGTACACCGCGGTAGGAAGGTAACATGGTTCATTTTGTGTGAAGATAGCATCATCATATGAAGACAGTATGGTAGTATGAAGGTAGTATGTTTATCATGGGTATAGTGTGACAGCATGACAGTAGAATGCCTCAGCATGTTTGAAATGGCATAGTAGTCTGAAGGTGGCATTATTAGCATATGTGTGGCATGGTGGTATGAAGATAGTTTGGCTCTGCATGTATGAAGAAGGCAACATGGTTGTATGAAGATAGCATGCTTGGCATGTGGCGTGAAGTAGCATGTCTCAGCATGTATGAAGATAATTTATAGTGTTTATAGTGTATAGTGTGATAGTCTTAATGTAGTATGCTTAGCGTGTATGAAAGTTGCATGGCGGTATGAAGGAAGCACGCTTAGCATTATGAAAGTCACAGTGTATGAAAGTTAGCATGCTTAGTTTGTGTCTAGTATGGTGCATGAAGCTAGCCTTGCTTAGCAGTTTCTGAGGTGACATGGTATTAAGGAGTATGAAGAGGGCTGACCTGCTGCAGCTTCATCCTTGACTGGCTATGTGACCTTGAACATGTCACTTAGTTTCTCAGACTTTCATTTTCTCTGTCTGTCAATGCCCAGCTGAAGGGCTCGTGTTAACATGTCTGAGTGTCTGGGGATGTAGCTCAGTGGTGAGAGCAGAGTGCTGCAGAGGCCTTTGCTGTGGTACAGTGGGCTCACTGGGCTTCATGTGTCCCTGGGATGTGCTGGACTCTAGGGATGGGAACAAAGGAGTCACAGTGTTTGTCCTGGTAGAGTCCTTGAGCAGGTGGCAGAGATCAAACCATTCTGACAGCATGGAGTTTGGGAGGGCTCATGAAGGCATTCGTAACTTTGAGGAGAAAGGCTGTTGTTCCACTTTGATGAAACAGGTTTTAGTTATGTGGAACAACTGCCTCTCTATCTTGTTTTCTACCTTCCCAGACTAGAGTGCCAAAGATTTAAATGAGAGATGTATTAATTTCGGAAAAAAACATTTCCTTTTTTCCGAGGGCTTGTATAAAAGTGCCAAAACTGGGAGTTTGCAGCAGTTTGTTAATGATATTTTGATGGCTACTTGGGTGGTAAGTCACAGGGACTCATAACCCACTGAGATCAACTCAGTGAACCTAGACAGGGCTGCGTCTCAGGTTGGTGGTCCATCCGTGCACTACATCCAGGGAGGCAACAGCCTCAGGACTCCTGGGAAAAACTGGTGGCTGCTTTCATGTGAAGGACAGAAAGCACACGAGGCGAGCAGGACCGTGGTGGGCTGGAGGAAGGGCAGCAGGGACGTGTCCGTGGTGTCGAAATCACAGGGCTGTTTCTCTCTCAAGTAGCTCTCCTGTTCCTGTGGTGGGGAGTGCCTTGGAGAATGCAGGACCTAGGGCACCCTGAACCCATCTGCCTTCCAGCCTGTTCATTCCCTCCGAGCTCAGTGCCTCAGGTCGGTCCTCAGCCATGTGGCTAATGAGAGGCCTATTCAGCGCTCATTAGGAGATGAACTTGGTTTCTTCTGCTCTCAGAAGCTAATTATGTCTCTTTCATTAGCTCCATTTCGGCAATTAATGTACCTCCGTATACATAAATGGCCGTTTGCTTTCGGTCTAAATGACACATGTGTGGCTGTCTTTTCCTTCCCTCACACACATTCACCTCTTCTGACAAACAGAACTTCAGTCAGGTCCCAATTTTAAGCCGCAAAAACCAGCCCAGCAAATCTAATAGCTGAAAGGGATTTATGGTGCAGTTACCAGGCAGCTCATGGAATCCAGGGACGGGCCAGCACTTGATTCTTCAGGCACAAGAGGAAAGTCTGGGTACTTGGGGGCTACTTACATAGCAAAGACATTTTACTCTTGTATTTGAGTATCACCAGATACTGTGGCTCCAGAGTTGGTTAATTCTGTTACTGAATCACCTTAATCCAGAACACAGGTTGTAGGCCAGTGAGGTGCCTCAAAGGGTAAAGCTTGCTCTGACCCACACATGTGCTGTGGCAAGTGAATGCTCAGTAAACACTTTGAAAAGGAACTCAGATTGCCATTCAAGATTGAATCTCCCAGTACTATAGCGCACAGTCTTTCCTGCTCGCTCTGTTCACCATCCCATCCCTCAGAGTTCAAAGATGCTACCATGTTCCATATTTGATGTGTAGATAGCCGTCTCACAGCCATGATGGAAGTGTTTCCTCCACCTCCCGCTCTTTCTTTCTCTGTCCTTTTCTCCTTCCTTTCTTTCTACTGCCCTCTACTTTCATCTCTTCTCCTCTCTTTCTTCTTAAGGCTGTTACCTGGAGAATCCTTCTAAGCAATATCCTGAAATACACTCTCTTGTTTCCTTGGTGATGACTGCACCACATGACGATTACTACCCAATCACTGAGAATTCTGACATATGAGAAAGCCAATTAGGGGTTGACAAAGGGCCTGGACACTTTTTAAGTACAAAGCCGCCTGATATATGAGTATACTCCAGGTGTCTATAAAGAGAAAAGGGGACAATTGCCTGGGTGTTTGTCATAGCAATGTGTCACACGAGTATAGGGTCTTCCTAGTGGAAAGGAAGCTGGGAGAATCTCAAATGCAGATATCCACCACTCCAATTCCAGAGTCTTATTTTCATTCACACTCAAAACATCTATTATAGATGTAGAGTCTAGGGGTGTGATCAGGGCTGAAGCTTCTGGGGAAATGTTACGGGTTTTCAGAGAAAATGCGTTCAGTAGTGTGACATCCTTAAGGAAATTTTGTGCAACCTTGATTGCAATGAAGATGATCTCAGCTCATGAGATGAGCCAGGACCATTGTTTTCTACACTGTCAGTTGTCAGTGAGGAGTCACGAGAACCAGGCTTCAGAAGAGCACTGACAACTAGAGCTAACATGGGTAACTTGGCAGTGGAAGGAAGAACTTGAAGCATCAGAAAAGAAGCCGACAGCTTGGTCTGGCAGCTGGGAACAGCACTGACTCTACAGGTCTGAAAGAAGGTGACCACAGGAGAGTGGTGGACTCATTCTGTTTAGGATTGGAAGACTAAACAAAGACCCAGGGGTGGAAGCTTGTAGGAGGAAATGCTAAATTTGTCAGAAAAATGGGCCTTAATTCTATATAGCTGTTCACAGTTCACATAGTTTCTACCCCCATTACGGTGACCTATGACAGGCATTAATTATGCCTTCCAGCTCAGCTAGGAAACTGAAGTCCTAAGAAATCCATTCATATGAAGCAGATTACCCTGCTTAGCATTTGGCTAAGTCTTTGTGGTAGGTCACGGTAAGCATGGCCTTAGAGCATCAGTGAGACACACTGCAAGGTCGGCTGCTATGGAGTGCTCTGCAGATTTCCTTGTCTTCCCTTGGGTTGCTTCTCCATCACTCTGACACACTGGGAATGTTTTCCTTCTGTACTAGATTTCTGGCAGTAGTGATTGGAGCTCAGCCACTGTCCATTTTTGGCTTGTATGCCTATACTAAACCAGTCTACTCTAGAGCCAAGCTTGGGTCTTTCCCTCTTCTTTTAAATTGTAATCCTGGCTTCTCATGTGGCTGTGAGTATAAACTGGGCTGGGAAGAGGCTGATAGAATGGTGGTTGCTGAGCTGAGGGTGGCTGCATAGGTCTTTAATCCCAGCACTCAGGAAGCAGAGACAGGCGGATTTCTTCGTGTTCAAGGTCAGCCTGGTCTACATAGTGAGTTCCTGGACAGCTTGGGCTATAGGGAAATCCTGTCTCAAAAAAGACAAAATAAAAGAACAACAACAAAGAACCCCAAAATGGAATTGTGGTTGTTGACACAGAGCTCTGGGCCATGTGATGGCACAGATTACTCAGATCCTGATCAAACTTCATGCAGATGTGTCATTTTTCACACATGGTGACTTCTGTTGTGCACATCTGACTCATGACTTAAATAGAACCTACAGAACCTGGCTCACAACCAGCCCTACTGGAGGGTACTTGGTCAATCTGTGTCCTGGCATTATACCAGAAACCAGTTCCTCAAAAGGTGCATAATTCTTGCTTGTGGTTGGCATGGCCTTAGTCCAGAATCCCATGTACCTGTTACGTGTTTCTCCCTCTGTCTTCCCCAAACACCATCTTGTGTCTTTTCTCCAAATAGATATCTCTAACACCATATGATCTTCAGGGTTTGAGGAACCAAGTTACAGGATTTTTTGCCCTGTAGCCTGTAAATCCCATTGAGTTCGTTCCTTCTGTCTCTCAAAGTTGGTAAACACATACTTTACCCGCAATATGGACTGAAAGTGTTTCTGAATGTTGAATGTGCTTCCTCCAGAACTCCCAAAGCCCACCAGGACTATGGTTCCTTCTTGTAGTTGACTTTCAAGATTCAGTAATTTTTTTTTTTTTTACTTTAAAAGGGGATATCTTGACATACCTTTGACCATTGGATACCTCAAAACATTCTTGGAATAGCAAATCCTTGAGTTTTTATCAGGTTTATCTTCCACCCTTAGACCACTTGTGCATTACCATGGCTACAGCAGAGTAGCCCTTGCTCACGCTGTCCAATCGGCATGACACCATCAAGGCCATAGGCAGTTGTCATCTACTGTGGGAAGAGTAGGGTGATCACATCTCATTTGCAAAAGATTGGGAAGGTAATAAAGACTTGGGCAAAGTCATTAATGAGCATGATTTCCCATCCTTCAGAGTACAGTTTTCTGCTTCTTTTCTTGTTGTAATAAAAAAAGAATATGTCTGTGAAATCAATGGCCACATACCATGCACTTGAAACTGTATTAATCTGCTCTAACAAAAACACTATCTCTAGCACAGCAGTTATGATTAAGGCCCCAGTTGGGTTAAACCCACATTATTTTGTGGCCATTCATTTAGATCCACCTGTTTTCTGTAGATGCCACACTAGCCAATATAAAGGTTAGAAAGGTGACATCGTTCTTGCAATTCAGTAGGTATTCAGGAATGACACAGTCAGGCTCCAGTGTATTGCTCTTGATTTGCTATTGTGAGTAGTGATAAGGCAGCTTCAGAATTCCTTCTCGGGTTTCTCCACGTTTGAGAGCAGTTTTCCTCCAAGGAAGCACAAATATGGAAGTTACTCAAGCTGGTTGCAACTGTGTACTTGTATACATAGACAATGGCCACTTGGTAGGGGGACTGTACTCAGAGAACCCTCCTGGGTCATGCTTCAACTAGGGTTCCATTTATTACCTAGTTATTCTAAATCCAGTTCTCATAGGTATTCAGATGTATGTTTTGTGTTTTTGAATATCAATGCCCAAGTCAGACCTTGGTCAAGCAGTACCCAGAAAATCTCAGCCGATATCTTTTTCCAGTATCCTGACATCCACATAAATGACTATAGGTCTCTTGGGAAGAGACTGAGGGATTAATAATGGTAGGAACTTGTCATAGCACTGCAGGGCCCTTTCTGCACAGTCGATGGGCTTGCTGAACCTGAATATGCTCAGATGTTTTGGTAATAAACAAGGGAATCAGGTTGGGACAGTACTTACCTCTTCTTTCTCCCCAACTGCTGCCTATCTGAAATATGGATCATAACCTATATGTTCTCTCTCGTCTCCTATCTCGTATGGACGCCATGCTTTGTAAACCCTATTCCTCGTAGGACGGGCCTTCTTGCCTGCCCCTTGGGTCCTTGCATGGCCTACATTCCACTGGTGTGTCTTCTCACTCTGGCTTTGTATAATAGCTCTATTCCAGCAACTTCACTTTCTCTTCATTCTTTGCACCTTCTTTCAGGACACTCAAACATTTCCATGTTTTTAGTGTTGACGCTCTTTTTTTTCTGGGCTGCTAAGAGCTTCTTTTACTCCACAGCCTGGCAGCAAACTTGCCCCAATGTCAAAGGTCCCTGTTTGGGGGTTTCATAAGGAAGAACCCCTAAGTCAGTCCACCCCTCCTTTCCTAGCCTTATATTATAGACTATTTGATCAAGCACCATTAAAATCCAGTCCAATTTCTGATTGCCCGGCTCTGGCTTGTACTTGCTAATTCTTAACCATCTTTGCTGTGGAGTCTTTTTTCTCTCTCATTAGTCAGCAGGCAGATTAATCCTAGTTATCAGCTTGCCATCTAGGAGGGGATGTAGAGGTCACTCTTTGGGAGGCACATTTTGCCTTATAAGAAAGAATTTTCTAAAGCATTTAGGAGCACAACAAAAGTGCCAGCTCTTTCCAGGGAAGCATGAGCCTTTGCAACAAGGCTTATCATGATGAGGGCCTTTCATCCAAATGTCTTTCAGTTGTGATTGACTTCACCTTGAAAGCCAAAAGTCAATTACTAAGGCCCCTGTGTCCACTGTCCTATCTCCAGCTTAGACCCTTCCGGATACCTTCTTCTAAGGGCTCTTATGGAGGGGTACTCTAGAATGAACAAGGATGTTCTCTCTGACTCATAATCCTTAATTTAGTCGTATCTGCACAGTTCCTTTTCCCATATAAGGTAACATTACTAGTTCTGGAGATTAGGATCAGGACATAAGAGCTGACATTATTTAGTCTGTAATAAGACTGTTCATCTGTAAAAGAGCAGAAGACAAGAGAACTGGATAGTGTTAGTAAAACCAAGAAAATGCAACAGGACACTGAGGAATAAATTAAAACTCTGCTCTGAATGAATGCTGTGCTTATCTGTGATAATGACAGAATTAGTTCTCAAATACTAATACCTGCGATTACAATTCCTATGTTCTTTTTAGTATACTGTGTTGCTATGAGTTGAGGCTTCACAGTGGAGTGGTTAGGGACGTATTTCTGTTGCTTTCTAAGTTAAAGCCAACACAAATACCTGAATGAAATATTGTAGGGAAGATTCCTACATTGGTTTGGTGCAGGACAAGTTGCCCCTGGATCTCTCTCATACTTAAATTCTGTTTTTATATCTTTGCCTGGAGAGAAGCCTACATGGTACAGCTGGGTTGGTTGGCCTGGCGCTTCCTTGTCACACCACCCCAGACTTGTCATTCAGCACTGGCTTTGGTCAACTGAGGTTTGTTTCCTTCCTTCCTTCCTTCCTTCCTTCCTTCCTTCCTTCCTTCCTTCCTTGTGGTGATGAGGTAGGAGGTAATATATCCTTCCACATTATTCATAAAATGAACCTTTCAAGAAGAACAAAATACTTTCATACTCTCTCCCGTTTACACTGGCAGCTTGAAATATTTTATAATGTTATTAATATGTTTACAGACATAAAATCAGACATGCTTATATCATTATGTAAAAAAAATAACATTTATAAATTAAAGAAGAACAAAAATCATAAAACCAGTAACATTTAAATAAAGAAAATAACTGAAGGAGCCAGATATTTTTTAAGTGAAAATGAACTGTTCTCTGCAATGGTACCAGGTGCTGTAGTGCCAGTTGTTCTGAGTGACAGTGTTTGGCCTCTGGGAACTAAGCATCATTTATTCTCTTCTCATTAGTTCAAAACAGCAAGCATAATATTTCTTATTTGTGATTATTAGCACAAAATTAAACTTGGACTTCAAAGTGATATGACAGACTCATTTATAAGTACCTATATTGTATAAAATCCACTTTTAATAGTCATTTTAGATTATGAAGATAAAAGTCAAATACTCAAAGTGAAATTAAGGAGAGAACCTGGGGGTCTCTGGGAATGTTAGCCATGATCAAACATTGAGATAATGAATGTGGATATGCTTTGCCAAAAGCCATCCCAGAGACAAGACAAGGCAAGCTGAAAGCGGCCTCCCTTGTTCGCGTTCGCGTAAGTGCCTGTCCCTGCCACTCCTGTCCTGACAGAATCCTAACAAAGTGCGAGGAGGCTGGTGTTTATCTTATTTTGAATTTCTTTGGATCTCTGATCAGACTGTGGCTACCTTAAGCCACTGGAATTCAGCGAGAGGGAAGCAAACCAAGTGCCCAAGTAGGCAGCGTTTCAGCAGAGGAGCAAGAGCAGAGAGGAGTCGGGAGAGGCGCTGAGCTAACTCATTTCAAGATGTGACCCTGTCTTTCTCATTATCTTGCAGAAAGGTCAACAGTTTTCCTCTTTTAGCCTACTGCTGTGACTCCAGACTCTCTAGGGGGTCGTATTTACAGAGCTAGCATGAATTGATCATAGAGCCTCCCGGGGATCTTTAAAACTTTTCTTGCAAGGTTAACAACACTAATTATGACTTTTGGGATACATTTTTCTGGAGAGAAGGGAAGGAGCTTGAGGGTTGCTGTTGACCCCTTCCTCCTCTTCCTTCTCCCCCCTCCCCCTCCTCCCCTTCCTCCTCCCTCCCCCTCCTCCCCCTCCTCCCCCTCCTTCCTCTCCTTCCTCCCTCTCCTCCCCCTCCTTCCTCTCCTTCCTTCCCCTCCTCCCCCTCCTCCCCTTCCTCCCTCCCCTTCCTCCCTCCCCCTCCTCCTCCTGGTCCTCATTCTTTTTCTTTTCCCCCTTTGTTTCCTTTTCTTCCATCTTAGACTCTTCCCCTTTACTACCTTTTTGAGTGAGTCGAGGACATAGGCTTTTCCAATCACACTGATCATTCTTTGTCTTCTCCCTATTATATTTGAGATTAGCTAATTATCTGGGTGCTAAAGGAAGAAAACCATAGTGAAACCTTCTTATTACAAACACTTTTTCCTATTGGCATAGTGATTTTGAACTTATGAAATGTTACTAAATATCTATGCCATCTTACTTGACCTCACAAGGAACTGTGACATAGTTATCATTAGCTTTGTCAGTGGGAAACTGAAGCTCTGGAGTGAAGGGGTTTTCTTCCTTCTCCCCCGCCCTCTTTCCCTCTTCCCCTTCCCTCTTCTCCTTCCCCCTCCTTCTCCTCATACTTCATCTCTTCCTATTCTTCCTCTTCTTCCTCCTCCTCTTCTCTCATTCTCCATCTCCTCTTCTTCCCTTTTGAACAAGTCACTTTTGAATACATTGGCAGAACTGAGTCAGGTAAAGACCAGTACTAGAATGAAGGAAAGTAGCGCTTACAATAGGTTATCAGCGCTCAGCCAGATTTGCTCCAATATATTGACTAAATATATTCAATATTCAGCGGAAAGCATGACCCACAGTCAATAGAAATAAAATCTAAATGGATTCTGATAAGCATTAAATGGATAAAGACTTCAAAGTAACTTTTACAAATGTTTCACAAACTAAAGGGAACAGAATGATATGAATTAGCGAAACAGGAATCTCCACACAGAAATGAAGACGCCTTATAAAAGAGCACATGGAATCGTGGAGTTGAAAAATGTAATAACTGAAGTGAAAATCTTGCTGCCTGGCCTCAATAGTAGATTCAGATTAGCAGAATAAGGTACCAGTGAGGGGTGGCAGCAGCTCAGAAGAAACTGTCCAACCTGAAGATTAGAGAGGGGAAAATGGAAGAAAAATGAGATGAGCCTAGCATTCCCACAAGGCAGAATTAAACGTATCACCAATCAGAAGTACATGTAAGAGAAATGCAGAGAAGAGGGAGATAAAAGAATGCACGTTTTAAAGACGTGGTGCCCTTCAAACTCCCAAATTGGTGTAAAAAAAGCATATCTAAAAGTCCAATAGACCCACAATAAAGTAAGTCCAAAGACAAACTTATTGTAATCTAACAAGATATTATAACCAAATAGTTGAAAGCCAAATGCCACAGAAAATCTTAGGAGTCACAGAGGAAAAATGATTCACCACATAGAGAGGAATAACAAGACTAACTTATGAGTTCTAAAGAGAAACAGGAGAGGAGAGGCTGGGAGGTAGTAGAATGATGTAGTCTGTGTGTGTGTATGTGTGTGTGTGTGTGTGTGTATGTGTGCAGGCCAGAGGTCAACACTGTGTGTCTTCTTTATTGCTCATCATCTTATTTTTGAGTCAGGTTCTCTTACCAGACCTGGAGATCACTGACTGTTTATTCTGTCTGGTCAGCCAGTTGCCAGGGTTTTCCTGTCTGCCTTCTGGTACTGAGATTACAGACTACAGGCAATGACATTGATAGTAACTAAGATTCACGGGAAGAAACACATAGCACGAGAGGTGATAAATACATAGATAGTAATGTGGGTATATTCCATTTTCTTTTCTTCTGGTAATTTCCTTAACAGTCAGAAGATTTTATAAAGTAATAATTACACTACTGTATGTGAGTCTATAGAGTAGACATCTAATATACACAGAAACTATAGTACAGAAGGGGAGAAAACAACGGAATTAACAGGAACAAAATTGCTATATTTTTCTATAATTAAGTCAATATACCATAGTTAATTTTAAGTATGTTGTGATGGGTAAAGATGTATTTTGTAATCTACGGAACAGGAAGATAACTGAAGAATACATTGTCAATTCAAAGGAAGAATTAAAACAAAGACATTAAAAGTACTAGAAGAATTAAGGGAAAATTGCTTAAAACAAATGTACATAAAAGGGAGATAAACACTTGCAATATATAGAAAATATAAGGCAAGACAGAAGATGTGAATCCAAGCATAATTGTTGAATTAATTTTGGAGGAACTACTCAGCCAATAAATAGGAAAAGATCATGATATTGGATTATATGCAAAATAAGACTCAATGCTGGCCATGAGAAGCATAGTTCATATTTAGAACACAAGTAATTTGAAAGTAACAGGGATGTAAAAAACACAGCATGCAAGTGGTAACTACAGAAGAGATGGAGCAGCTGTATCATGATTCGTCAAAACAGATGCTATTAGATTAACAAAAAGGGCCAGTGAACGTATCTGGCATGTACTAGGAGTTAAGATATACATGTACTTTTTATGAAGCCTGCAAACACATTAAAACAGACAGAATTAAGGAGAGCAGCAGATCATTCAATGATTAGAGTCAGAAATTGTAGCACCATATTAAGCACTACTTTCACACAGCATATTTTGATTAAATTCACCCCAACTTCTTGTCTTAACTCATCTCAGATCTACCCCCCACATCTCTATCATTCCAACATCTTGTCCTCTTTTATCTAAATTTAATAACCCATTGGTTCTAGTTTGTGCTGTCCATATGCTTTGGGGTATGTGACTATCCACTGGAATGAGGCTCATCTACTAGGAGTCAGACAGTGGAAGAAAACCAGCTCTCCATCTGAAGTCATCAACTATGCATAGCTCCTCAGCAAGGGTAGAGGTTATGATTCCCTTTTCACTCCATACTAGAATGTTGATTGGATTGGTCTTGTGCAGGCAGCCATAGCTGCTGTGAGTTCCTGAGTTCAGCAGTCCTATCACATCCTGAAGACATGGCTTTGCCCTGGTCCTCCTGCCCTCCATTTTGCGTGGTCCTCAAGTCCTGGGGAGGGTTAGGAGAATAGATGTCTCACTTGTGGCTGAGCACTCCACAGTCAGTCACACATTCTCTGCCACTGATCAGGTGGGAGTTTCTGCATTAACCACCATCCACTGCATCCGCTTCTCTGATAAGAACTGAGAGCTGTATTAATCCAAGGATAGAGAGATATGAATTTAGAGAGCAGTTTGGTATTATGTCCAATTAGCAAAATAATAGTAGTAGGCTCACCTCTGGTGTGTGTGAGCTCCCCACCCCTGGGTTCTTGGCCATGTTTCCAGTGCCAAGCTTGCGTTTCCTCCCATGGATCAGGCCTTAAATCACCAATCACAAAGTGGTTGGTTACCCCCATTTGTACTGTTATTTCACCTATGGGACTGTCTTGCCATGCCACTCATTATTGTAGTTTGCAGGGTTCACAGCTGCGTAAGAATGTTGATGACTTTCCCCTTGGAAGCTTGCATAACACTTTCCAGTACTATAAGAACTATTCACAGAAAGGAAGATTCCTGACAGTACTGGCTTGATTTTACTATGTCCTATGACCAATATGTGTTGTGTCTTCAGTATTAGGGTCTTACCATCAAGTTTTGATAGGCAATCTAGAGCAATGGCAATAACCTGTGTTGTTTTGAGTGTCTCTAGGACACCTCTGACCAACAACTCAAGGGACCGAATCCCATACCTGGTACTAGAATTTACTTGCTAACTAACTACGGCTTCTGACATGAAGATTAGGCTTTCTTTTTAGAAAACAACATGGAACATTCTTCTAGGAGAGACTAAGGCTTACTTTAAATGAAATTTCAGGATACGTCTTTAAAAATATTTAAATTATTATAAATATCTTTTCATTAATCACAGAATTAGACTAAAAATCAAAAATCAGAAGAGATTTGCTGAATTGGTAATGCTTTGAAATTAAGAGAAATGACCTTTGAATAACAAGTCAAAGAAAATTTCACAAGGAATTTGTTTTGAACCGAGAGCAAAAGATGATATATTCAGAGTTTTGGGATGCAGCCCAAATATGTGGAAGAAAAGGAGAGGCCTCGTCACCTCTTCAGAATCTCTTTTGTTGGTTACTGTGTCAAACAGAACTGGGCTTACTAATAGGCTAAAGGGAGTGAGCCAGTAAGAACATCTAAAAATCCAGGAAAGAGAAATTAAAATTTTTAGGGAACACGTTTAATTTGGTTCCATTCGAGACCAGCCGGGTCCCTCCTTGGGCCTTAGGGAAGGCAGCGCTTGAAAGAAACTTCCTTCTCTGAGAACTTGTAGGAGGGCAGGTAAGCAGGACAGTGGGATGCGGTCGTGGTTGACAAGTGGGCACCATGACGAGGTTGTCTCCCCCACACTGAAGAGTCTGATTGCTCAGTTCTGATTGGAAAGGTACAGGGATCACTAAGATAACAGATTCAACTTTCTCTCATTCAGCCTACCAAGCCAGCCTAGGTGAAACCTTTAGAATCAATAGCTGCACACCACGTTACGTCATTTCAGTCATCCATGGGCCGCATATAAAATGGGCCTCCCATAAGCATGTGAAGGAGCTGAAAAATAACTGTCATTTGGTGATGTCACAGCTGTCTTCATGTACAGCAAATGCATGACTCACGTGCTTTTGATGATGCTAGTGGGAACTGTCAGACATTTATATGCGCAGCACAACTAGTTAAATGCTGGCCATGAATCTTGATGTCAATGGAAATGACTATTGTCATTTACATATTTACTACACTTTTATAATTATTTTCGATTATAATCCTTCTTATAGCTGTGGGAGAGGAGGAGATGGTTCAGTGAATAAAACTCTTGCACACAATTATGAGGACTAGAATTCAAATCCCTAGAACCCCCACGAAAAGCAGAGTGAGCATGATGACTGCCTTAAATGCCCACATTCTGGGGTGATATGGGGGACCCCAGGGCAAGCTGATTACCTAGATTAGCTGAGTCGGCAAGCTGTGGGTTCAGTAGGAGGCCCTGCCCCAGTAAATAAAGCAGAGGGCGATCAGGAAAGATACCTCCTGTCAACTTATGCCTTCATACATATGCAGACATATCATAGACACATGTACAACACACACACTAGTGTACACACACAGACATACACAATGTGCTCATGTGTGCTTTGCCCAAAAAAGTGTTGACTGTGAGCAGCCTCAGGAAGGACCCTGGGGAGGTACTGTGCAAGAAGACACTGTTGTCATAGCTGGTGACAGCTCTCTGTGTAGGTTACTGCCCCTGAAAACTCCACTAGGACAAGACATGGAGACAGACGAGTGATACTGATGACCCTGACCCTGACTAGGCCTTGGCTACTGTGTCTGTTTGTGTCTTAGTTTTTAACCAAAGAGTATGAGATATAAGACAAAAAGAATTAAACATAGACAGATTGTTTTTGAACAGTTGAACAATCAATGTTTGTTTTAAGCCAAGTGTGATTACAAAACACTTGGAAAGGTCCAAAATATTTCTAAAAGTTTTATAAAGTTATAAAGTGTTGTGGTCAAGTAAGATTAATTTATTATTGTAGAAAGAATTTTTAATAAATGAAATATAGCCTGATGTATGGTGCAGTACAGCAATGCCTCAGGCTAGCACATTAACCACTCACTCACTGATGCAGAGCAACTTTCCAGACCCGTAAGCAGCATTCTTACATATGATGCTGTGTTTTTACTGTACCTTTTTGTGTTTAGATCCACATATACTTGCCATTAGTTCCAATTAGCTATGAAGTTTGGTATAGCAGTACACTGGACAGGGGGCCCGTTGTGTAGTGGGCTGTACCATATCTGTTTGTGTAGGTACAAGCTATGATAAAAATCACCTATCCTGATCTCTTAGAAGGGACCTCCACTGTCGTGACGTCTGACTGTGTTTGATGCATTATATTCTTCATATGGGGAAATGCTGGCTAAACAGTGACTAGGCCGTGGCTACGTGTGTAAAAGGACTAGGATGGAACCCTGGCTTCCTGGCTTACATTCTTCCACGCTTTCTAGTTCACTGCCGTGCTGCTTGCTGTCAGCGTCATAGGCATGGATGCAACTTTGTTTACCTCGTCATTATTCTTGTCAGTTGATTCATTTGCAGGTCTGCTTTGCTCTCACCTCTGGTGTCACTAGGACCAAACCAGTTAGATGGTAAGACGCCTTCTCACAAATGCTTGTTGCATCTGCTCCCATCCCTATTCCTGTGGACACAGAGGTGAAACATGCCAGCGATAATGAAACTGCTGTGTACTTAGTGTATACTATGTGTCAGGAACTTTTACTGTATCCTAAGATCCTAAACATAGGTATTATTTTTATTCACATACTTAGTTTTTCAGTAGGCACATCAGACAACTTGGCCAAGTTGTCTCCAGACAAAGGGGAGGAGCCTGAAGGTTAGCCCAAGCAATCTGGCTTATCAGAGTGTGTGTAGAAACTGTACTAGACTTTCAAAGTGGGCTGCGTAGTAATGGCAAGAAAGCAGGTGCCTCTCCAGTGCCTCAGCTCCTCGGTGTGGCTGCCCCCGCTCGGTCCTTGCCCATCCCAGTGCCCTGTCCTTGGGACCCTTGGGAACCTGTCTTTACCTCTTGCTCTTCCCAAATCATCCTCCAACTGCAAAACCATTCTGGCAATTCAAGCCCCATGTCTAGTGAATTATGTTTCTCCAAATTGCTACATTAATAAGGGCCGTGTGTTCCTAAAGGATCATTAATTACAGACACATTTTTATTTCCTTCTGAAATACGGCCTGCATTTCTGCTCCACGTGGTGCAGGCATAGTCCTGTTTATTGCTTCTGACATCTGCCTCTTACTTACGGGGCAAACAGCTTTCACATTCTTCACTCTCTGCATCCATCTTCCTTCTTGGTGGCCATAGCGTTCCCCGAAACTGAGTTCCTTCCTGCAAGTCTGGGTGGGCTGGAGGTCTCCATTTCTCAACCTTCTCAAATCCAAACCTATAGGCACTGTTGCAGGAGACACTGCAAAGAGAGTCTCCAGGTGAAGGTGACAAGTGATACTCGGCCGAGGTGTCTGCCATGTTGTGCCAGGACAGTGGACAGACTGGTGATGTGCAGGCTGTGAATCAATTCATCAAAGACCAAGTTAATAGAAAAGGAAGAGTTAATGAAGATACTGCAAAGGCCATGGTAAATGATTTCCAAAGAAAAGGGTCATGTTGCTGGAGGAAGGGAGAACTGCATTCATAATGAAAAGGCAATGCTTAGGTTCTATTTGGAGGGACAGTTATGAGGCTCATATCTAGATTTTTCGGTGGACATTTCATTATTTTGCTAAGCTGTTAATTTTACCATGAGCATTGATTCTTTTCAAGACAGGCTCTCTTTGCAAGATGTCATGATTTACTAGGGGTCAGACTCCTGATGGTCTTGGCCTGCTCATTAAAGGGTGAAATTCTCCACAGTGGTGTCACCATGCCTCAAAATAGATTGTAGCTAGGATTCATTAAGGCTAATTCTCCCGGTCCAGCTTAGAGGCGGCAGTGGTCTTTCTCTGAGTCCAGGCACCTTGAGGCAAAACAGCCTTGTTCTGAGGCTAGAATATTTCTCATCTATCTTAGAACGGCATCCGCAGTCCCCTCGAAGACTCTCTTGGGTTTAAAGTGGTTCCAGTAAATGACATGTTCCAGTTAAGCTGTCCCTGCCTCTGCCCAGGGAACTACCTTAATCTGCTCAGCTGCTGACTGGAGTCTCAGGCCCAGGCTCTGGGAGGGTGGACTGAGACAGGAACCTGGTTAAGCTCTTCACATCTACTGAGTTCACATCTATCCCTCACTCTTGAGAGCTGGGCCCTGGGCAACTCTGGTTTGTATGGCATCTGACTGAGGCTATTCCGACCCTCTTTGTGTAGTTCCCCATGGTCTTGGCTCTCCTCTAGATTTCTACACTTTATTCTACAGGGTCACCAACACAGAACATCTTTCTCTCTTTATCCCAAATGGCTGGCAACTATGGCTGTCTATTAAAATCACCTTGGGGGGAATTCTCCCAAATTACTAAGGTCTTGCCCCTCCCAATACAGAATCTCAGAGATTGACACATGGGCATCAGCCATTATTAAAACTTCCCATTGCAATTTGTACCATGCAGGCAACTTTAAGAAACAGCTGTAATCCTCAGTACGCAAAGCAAATTCCATGCTGCAGGGATGCGAGCAGCATCTGGGAGCTGATTAGAAATGCAGACTCTCGGGCCCCACCCCAGACTCTGGGAGTCAGAATCATCTACATTTTAATAAGATCTCCAGATGATGTTATCTGCCTTAAAGTTTGAAAAGCACTCCAGCTCAAAATGGTTTTCAAACTTTCGTCTATGAAAGAATCACCCAGAGAGCTTGTTAAAAATAAAAATTCAATTCGATTGGGCTAGGATGGGGCTGGGGGTCTGTCTTCTTCTTCTTCTTCTTCTTTTTTTTTTTTAGCAAAGTCCCCAGTTAGTTCTGACAATGGTCCCAGCCTGGTATCACATCTTGAGGTGTGCTACATTCAGGATTTGGACTGGGGTACCTTGGCTGGGGACCAATCACCAGTATGAGGCTCTCCATTCTGGGCAACAATCTGATTTCAAGAGAGGAAAGGTCTCCCAAGCCAAGGAAGCATGTCTGGAAGAGTAAGCCCTCTGGTCCTCACCGAGGCAGGTCCTGTGTCCACTTGTTCTCAGCTTGCCAATGTCTGCAGTTTTCTCATTGAGATAGACATCACATAAGAGTCATCATTTTCAAGTGTTCCACTCAGTGGTTTTTAGTATATTCATTTAGTTTTGCAACCATCACCACTATTCAATTCTAAAACGTTTCCATCACCTCCCAGAGAGACCCTCAGCTCATCAGCAGGCAGTCCCAGCTTCCTGTCTTCCCTGTTCCCTCACAACTGCTAATCTACTTTCTGACTCTATGGGTTTGGCGGCTCAGGACAATCCCTATCCGTGGAGTTATGCAGACTGTGGCCTTGTGCTAACTGGGGAGGTGCCAGGTTCATCCTTGCTGGTCTGCAGTTTTACCTTTTCAGCCTGTTGTGTCACCTCTTTCTGGGGAGATGAAGAAATGTCCATTTACCCAACGGATAACAGGTACAATTCCAACCATGTTTAGCTAGATAGAGCCAATGAGTTTTACTGGTATTACTTAGAGCAGCATGCATGAGGGGTAACCCTAGAGGAAAACGTCTCCCTTCTCAGCAGCTGTGAACCATGACACATTTCCCATGACAGGACATTGATAGGCCTAAGCCTGTATGGGTCTCTGTGAAAAAAATGTTCATATTTATTATGTATATGTGAATTGACTGCAAGTGTGCAAGTGCACCCATCTGGTGCAATGCCCCTGGAGGTCAAAAGACAACATGGGATTCCCCCTGGAAATGGAGTTAGGGATGGTTGCTAGCCACCATGTGGGTGCTAGGAATCAAACCTGGGTCCTCTTCAAGAGTAGCCAGTGCTCTGAACCACTAAGCCATCTCTCCATCTCCCCTTTGTGAGTCTTGTGTGAATAATTGCCATTACTGAGAGTTCAAGAGGACGATAGCCATGTTACACCAGAGGGATAGTGCCTGGGGGCTTGATTGGGCCTTGAGTGTCCACAGGGAATCCCCTTCCCAAGTCTTCATCTGAACGTTACCTCTTATTTCCTCAACCCTCGCCCAGAAGCCTCCACAGACAGCACTGTTGGCTCCAAGCTGGACGTGTCAAAGCATCAGTGGAAGAAGAACGGGTCTTACAGGCCACATGGCGCAACCTCCTCATTTCTTGACGAGGAAGCGGAGTCCCAGTGAGCCTTTCATGCACTTGTGAAGTCTTTCTTGAACTCTATATGACGAAGGAAGGAAGGGTTTAGGAGGAATGGTAGAGAAATTGGGAAGAGAGATACCAGGAGACATCTATGCCCCAGCTGGGAATGCCATTTCCCCCTGAGGAGAGAGAAATGAAGCCTCCGGCTGAGATTTATATCTGAGATTTTCAAGTTTTCAGAGGAGAGTGCAGAAAAGACACATTTATTGAGAGATGATGGATTCCCTCTCTGCAGATTTATTAGAACTTGTTTGAAGCTGGATCATAGATTTTTTTGGCAAAAGCCTTAAACGTTTATGTCCTATCGTAATGGTAAATGAAGTCCGATAAGCAGTTTAAATAATTCTTGATTAAATGCTCCTCCCCTGATGTCCCTTCCAAGCCCCTGCCCCTCAGCTGGGCAGGAGCAGTGGGGGGAAGGTCTACAGACCTTCTGGGGCACACAAAATCAGATGATAAAATCTCTACAGTGGTAAAGAGTTGCTTCAGTCTAGCGTCCAGGGGCTAAGCTCCCCCAAAGCATACAATGAGAACAGTCTAGGAAAGAAAGAACTGGATTAAACTAATTGTTCAAATGACATGTTTTGGCCCTTTAACAATCTTTCAATGCCCCATTGGCTGTACTGAGAAGCAGAGTTTCTTCTCTTCTCTTGGTTTACTCTGTAATTGTCCTGTTGGCTTCTTTGCTAGCCCTCAAGCAGGCCAAGTACTTTGTGGCCTCAGGGCCTTTGCACGTCCCTTCTAGAAATGTCTTCTTTGAGATATGTTTGGGGCTTGCTCATTCATGGCTTTGGAGGCTTCCTTTAAAACGTCACTTACTAGAGAGACCTCCTTTGGCTGTTAAAAATGAGAGAGGAGGCGAGAGAGAGAAGGGAGTGGCAACCAAGAAGTATGTATGGAAATGCCTTAAGGAAACCTGTCAGTTTGTAAGCTAAGTAAAAACAAAGAAGTAGTGAAAGGTGGTGAATGCAGAGAGCCCAGTGCTTAAGGTAGTGAGAGTAAGTAAGTGGTGATTGAGACTCAGTCCTGCACAGGATGTTTATAAGACTCCCTTTAAGGCTCAGGGAGCTAGAGGACAGGGAGAAGGGCTGTGAAACACCATCTTCTGAGCAGGATACCACCTACTGCAGTCATGACCTCACAGCAGCAGTGATTACCTGTCCTGGGCCTGCACAAGACTATCAACAGACGGTCATGAGGCGGGGGACTCATGGAGCCCTCTCTCTTCTTGCTGAACTACTGGCCACTGGTACAGGAGGAGTTATTGTCTTCTGCTGTATACCCACTGCTGAGCCCACCTCAAGATCCAACGGATAGTTCCACACTCACACAAATGGCTCTGGATAAACTCACTGGGTCACAAAGCAAAACAAAAAGACATGAAGGTGAGAAAGGGATTTGCGTGTGGTGGTGGAGAGTGAGAAGAGAAGACGGGGGTGAGAATGCTTCAAATGCATACACCCATGGTCAATGAACAATTTTAATAACAAATGTATCAAAAATGACACAGGTGCACTTACACACATGCAGTGTATGCAGGCCATACACTCATACACATAAAATAAAAATAAGTAAAATAGTTTTTAAAATGTGCCCCCCAAAGATAATATTCCTACTACTCCTGTTTATTGTTTTAGTTACTTTTCTGTGGCTGTGATAAGATGCCATAAGATGTGACCAAGGCAACTTATAGAAGGAAGGTTTAATTGAGCCGACAGTTCCAGGATTAAGTGTCCATGATGGCGGGGAGGCATGGCAGGAGGTGGCCGGAGCAGAAAGCAGAGCAGTCACATCTTCAAACAGGCCCAGGAAATGGAGAGACAGGAAATCCAGCAAGGCTTAAGTGCTATTAAAGCCCGCCCCCGGCAGCATGCTTCCTCCAACAAGACCACGCCTCCTAAAAACCTTCCAAAAACAGCCACCACGAACTGGGGACAGAATGTCCAAATACTTGGAGCCTCTGGGGGAACATTCTCATTCAAACCTCCACACTCATTTCCCTTTATCTTGCTTTGTAATTCAATCATCCAAAGACACCGATGGGAGAAGAGCTGAAAACCGTTTCACAGAGTAGACACCGTGGTCCGCATGCTGAGGGGATGCCAGCTGAAAGCACAGGGATCTCTATCACCTGCTCACTAGAGCGACTCATTAAAAATGCTCACTGTGCTAGGTGTGGCCAAGTGGGAGATTAGCCAGAGCTTGTCCCTGCTGCTGCTGGGGAGGCTACGGCATGAGCACATGGGAAAGATTAACTAGTTAAGTACACGCCGACTCCTTGGTCTATATCTAAGAGACACGAAAGTTCATATCCTTATTAAAACCTGTACTGAATAGACCTTTGTTTTTTAAAATTGATTTTTCTTAACTGTATTTGGTGTGTGTGTAGTGTTGTGTTGTATGTGATTGTTTTGTGTGTTTTATGTTGTGTTGGGTTGCATATGGGGTGTTTTGTGTGTGTTATGTTGTATATGTTATGTGTGTGGTGTTGTATGGGTTGTTGTATTTTGCGTGTGTTACATTGTATGTGGCGTTCTGTGTGTTGTACTATATGAATGGAGCTATGTGTGAGTGTTGTGTGCGGTGATGTGTGTTGTGTTGTCTGTGTGCTGTATGGACTTGTTAGTGTAGCTGTGCGTGCATATGCATGCAGACTCACTGCCCTGGATAAACCTTTCTTATTTCTAAGTCTTTATCTCCATATATCTTTCATATTCATTAATGTTGCTTTGTGCACTGCTCATTTATTTTACTGCTGAATTGTAACCCATGTATGAGCACAATGTAATTTGCTTACTAGCTCTCCTATTAATAGGCATTTGGTTTAGGTTTTGTTTTTCAATTTGGGGCAATAACAAATGAAGTCAGCAGTGGAGTCAGGATAAATGGGGGCAGGATCATGAAGGAGAATGAGGAAACTTTTGGAGGTGATGGAGCCATTCATTATGTAGATAGTGGTTATTGTTTCACTGCCATAAAATGTATCACATTTTAGAATTTAAATATGTGAAATTTATTATGTGGCAATTGTTCTTCCCAAGATCTGTCAAAGAAAAAATGGTTCCCATCTCTGGGCTAAGGAGCTGACTCTGGAGGTCATGAGGCAGGTGATCTGACAACTGGGAAGTCAAAGCTTGTTTCTGGAAGAGAAGCATCTCACAGATATAGCCTGCTCTAGAAACTTCTATAATTCTAAGTCATCATGGCTGTGAGAGAAGGCTGGAGGTGGTTATACTCCACCTATTGACTCCCTTCCCCAGTCCTAACCTAGGATACCTTGTCTTCCTTGAGCTAAAGCTCTCTTGTTGAGGACCATTCCTGTCCTCTACTTAACCCAGCCTCTCAAGCCCTACTGTTATACTGGGGTACTGTGAGACCTGTGGGATTTATCTGCCGCACCTTCTTCAGCGTTTGCTTCTTATATTTGAAGCTCTGTATTGCACAAGCATGGTAGTGTCTCCTCATGAAATGACTCTTCTATCATTTGGAACTGACAGTGTGTCCCTGGTAATACTACTTTTAAATCTGTCTATTCTGATGTTGGCATGATTACTCAATTTCAGCTTTCTTTGGATAAATAGTATCATGGCATTTTCCATGTGAACTTTTGTTTGTTTTTAAACATACATGAGAATGTGTATGTTCCAGTACATGAGTGTACAGTTGTACATGAATGTGTATGTGGAGGCTGAAATATAACCTTCGGTGTCATCCTCAGAAATGTCATCTACCTCCTTGAAATAACATCTCTCACTGGCCCGGAGGTCATGTGTTAGGTTAGACTGACTGGTGAGCCCTGGAGATCCTTTGATCTCTGCCTCCCAAGAACTGAGATTTTAAGTGTGTTCTATCACACCCAGCATTTTTACTTGGGTTCTGTCTATCAAGCTCAGGTTTTTGTACTTAAAAGTCAAGTATTTTACTGGCTGAGCCAATCTCCAGCCCAACGTTTACATTTTATCTACCTGTGTCTTTATATTTAAGAGGGATTTCTTCTAGGCAGTAGCACATAGCTGTTCTTAGTAATGTAATTTGAAACTCTGCCTTTTTATCATTTACATTTAATGTTCTCATTAGTATGGTTGTATTTATATTTCTCTTGAAATTTACATTTTATTATTTCTATTTGTCCCATCTTTTCTTAGGCCCCCTTTTCTTTGTTCTCTTTCTTTTGGATCAACTGCCTTTTTTATTATTACATACATCTCTTCTGTTGGTATATTGACTATATTTTCTCTTTCTCATTAGTTATACTAGTATTGCAGTATACAGTTTTACATTTCATAGTCTGACATTAAATAATACTGTATCAACTCATGTATATTATGTAAACTGCATGACAGTGGACTCCAATGTTTGTCTTCCTTGTCTTTGTACCACTGTTGTCCTATATTTGATTTTATATAAATTATAACACCCACAATGTAGTGCTGATATTCTTGCTTTAAGCAGTCAGCTGTATTGAAAGGAGATTTATTTACATGATAGTATTTTATGTATATTTGTCTACACAGTTCTTATTCTGATGCAATTTTTTTTGTTTGTGAAGATTGTGATGACAGCATTAAAACAAATACCACCATAGCTCCTGTGGGGTCTTGTGAATTAGTTCATGTGAGAGCAGTTTTAGCTGGCTAGTTCTGACTTAAGATCTCTTGTGAAGTTGTAGTTAAGTTGTAGCCAAGGTGGGGACCCTCTGACAGTGCTGGAAAATCTACTTCCAAGCTAGCCATGGAAGCTGACAGGAAGCGTCACCATGTGGGCCTTTCCTTGTGGCCACTCACATACATGACACCTGCCCCCCACATCCCATGTGATGCTGAGAGGGAGGGAGGGAGGAAGGAGGGAGGAGAGAAAAAGATATACTGAGACAGAGAGAGATCCTATAAGATGACTCAAGTTGATTTGAAAGCCACATCTTTTTATACCTTGCGATCTTCATTTACCAGGGCTCATGTCATATGCTATTGGTCACTGCTACTAGTTGAACGGTGTAGGAGGAGATCACATGGGTGTGAATATGGGGTGGAGATCACTGGGAGACATCTAAGCCATTACAGGATCATACCTTCATCCTTTCAAAGATGTCTAACTTTGTCTTTTAAGTCAAAGAGACCGTGAAGTTGGTGGGGGCGTATTCAAGCATCTGCTGACATCTTACACAGTGGGAAGACAGCTGATCAAAGCCTTGGGACGGAACACCAAAGTGGGAAGCAGAATGAAGAATGGAGGATGGAGAGGACGGCATCCTGTCTGCACCCAGGGCCTGCTGTGGTGGTCTTCGCTTTCCCTTCTTGGGGGTTCTACTCCCCATGGTGTCCCTGTGGGAGGTTCTTGTCCCAGCTTTAATGGACTTCTGTACAGACCTGTGGATGTCTCAGTTCAGAGTGCAGTCATGTGAGGCGGAGGGAGGGAGGAGGCTCAGGTGAGCCCTGCACTGGGAAAGAAGTGGCCAGAGGCAGATGGCGCAGACGTCAGGAATGGACATCTGTGTCAGCAGAGGAAGGTAGGAAATGCTCAACCAAGGACTGCACTGTGACCCTCTTGGATATCAGCTGCCTCTCTTCACTTCCATGTTGTCTAGCTATTAATTTCTTTTAAAATTTAACCAACATCTGCTTTAAGCTATGCCTGTGGAGCAGATAAGACATGCACATTCATGTTCTTTGGGAGTTTAGTCTAGTAGATTAGGGAGACAGTGAAACACTGGTCAGAGTGTCAACCTCATTGCGGCCTTGATAACTGCTAGGACAGCCCTGGGTGCCAGGCAGGCAAGTGTGGATGGGACCAAGGTGAAGAGGGATGTATGTGAAGATCTCGCCATGCCCAGCCTCTCCTCCGGCCCCAGCCCTTCCTCTCTCCTCTCTCTGCTGCTTGGTTCAGAGCCTTCTCGGAGGGTTTTCTGCAGTGTTGCCATTAGCATAAGTCAACAGCACCCTGCTTCTGGGAGCTCAGGTGCTGCTTCCACAGGCCCAGGTGCTCTGCAGAGTCAGTTCTCCTGGCAGAGTCAATATGCATAAGATTAAAACACACATACTTTTGTTTCACAGTCTCCCAGGAGCCTCACAGACCTTGGTTTTCTGTGTAAATACAAACTTGGTGGACTCTTTCTAGTCTCTGATTTTATTGACAGAACTTGGATCTTCTTGCCCCTCTTCCCTGTATCCAGACAGCCATGCCCAAGGAAAGGGCCTAGGCCAGACATGACGAGGGACCTGTATGTGAGTGTCTGTGTGTGTGCATGCAGATGAGTATCTCCCTGTGCCTCTGTGTGTGTGTGTCTCTGTGTATTGTGTTTATGTCTGTGTATGCCTGTGTGTCTGTCACTACATGCATGTCTCTGTGTGCCTTTCTGTGTATGCTCTATGTATCTGTGTTTGCAAGTGTACATATCTGCATGTTGTATCTGTGAACCATATGTCAGTGCATATTCACATTTCTGTATACATATATGTGTATATAAACATGCATTCATGTGTGCATGTCTCTGTGCTTGTGTGTATGGACACCTCTATGCCTTGTGTATGCATTTGTGCATGTCTGTATCTGTGCATACATGTGCCATCATGTATGTATTTGTTTCTGTGTGTCCATATCTGTTTACATGTCTATCTACATAATCATGTATATTTGTGTGTCTGAATGCATCTGTTTGTATGTGTATACATGTATTTCTTACTGTATATTTCTGTGTATTTGTGTGTGTTAATCAGCTTCTGTTGCTGGAACAAAGTATCTGAGGAAAATCTATTTATGAAGATAAGAGGTTTATTTTGACCGTTTTGGCTCCCAGCTTCAGAGATTTCAGTCTTTGATCAATGACTCCCTTGTTTTCAGTGGGTCTGTGTTGAGGAAGACGGCTATGACGGCACTGCATGCTAGAGTAAATCTGTGTACCTCATGATGTCTGGAGAGTAAGGAGAGAGGGGATGGGCTGGGTCCTAAGATCTCCTTCAAACTCAAAATGTCACCTCATTTCCTCTACTATCTTCTAATGGTGTCAACAGGCTTAACAGACAGGTTGGCAGGGAACAATCCACATCTATACCATTCATCCAGGCATGAGATAATGGTATTCATGCATTCTGTATATGCATGCCTGTATGTTTCAGAGTTATATGTGTGTCTGTGTACAGTGTGTATCTCCACGTTTGTGTGAGTGTGTGTGTGTGTGTGTGTGTGTGTGTGTGTGTGTGGTATATGGAATGCTTGCTGCAATGTGGCCACATTTGTGCAGTTTACATGAAGTTACATTTTCAGTCTTCTCTTGATGGCCATCCTTGCTCTTTGAGTGTGTCCACCAGTGTCACTTGTTACCAAATGGCCTTCCTGACAGCTGTTCTCAGCCAACACCATCTTGCCCCATGCTCACCTCTGCTGACTTGTGCCGTGGTCTTTCTAGTGAAATATGTGAACTGCAGTGATCTATTCCTTACTGTGATCTCTGACTGACCACACCACCTACCTTGATTTTCTAGTCTGGAGGACTAGGATGAGTGTGTGTGTACTATAACATATGTGCAGTTCTTTGACACAGCCACACTGGAAATGTGGGTGTGAGAATTATCCATTTCTTTGCAAGTAAGAGAAGTGGAGAGACTTGCCCAAGGTCACACAGCTAGAAGCCAGCTTTGTACACAAGGAGTTTGTTTCCAGCTTTGAAGAGAGCCAGGATGTGAGGTGGTTAAGGAACGGAGCAGCTTCTAGAGAAGGAGGTCACCAGGCCTGGGTGAAAGAAAAGGGAAGCATCCCATCCAGCTTCAAAATCCTCCTTTAGGCGGGATGAAGTTGTGCTGGGAGCAGGGCCATGGGAGAGGGGTATGGGGCAGTTTGGGTAGGATTTGCCGTTGGGCAGATGAGTCTTCATGCCCAGCCTTGTCCTCTACCCAGCAGGCTGCCAGGCCGAGCTGTCTGACATCTCTGATAGAGGCTACCTTACAGGAACCTTAACTGACATACGAAGTCCACACTACAGAGCACATGGCAGGCAGCAGGCACA
Source organism: Eospalax fontanierii (assembly GCA_035773235.1). Lineage (NCBI taxonomy): Eukaryota > Metazoa > Chordata > Mammalia > Rodentia > Spalacidae > Eospalax > Eospalax fontanierii. The sequence continues at coordinate 49,608,597 of CM069542.1, read as the reverse complement.
AGTTAGGCCCGAGTTCCGATCCAACCGTTGATTAGAACAGGTGTGCTGGTTCTGCGTAGTCAGGGCTATAGATGCGTCTCTCCCACACTTTCAGCTTCTAAATTCTCATGAGTCTCTTCCGGCTGCTGTATTTTTGCTTTTCACTGTGCGTCATCTAATGAAAGGCTTATTTACTGAAGCAGCAGCAAGGTGAGGTGGGGAGGTCACTGGGCTTGAATCACTTTGTGGAGGGTTCTAGTATAAAATGCAGAGTCCTGGGTCCGGACCTGCTAAATCTCATAATGGTGCTGGAGAATCTGCATTTTACAAGGTGTTATGGTTTGAATATACAATGTCCCGTTAGACTCAGGTGTTCCAATACTTGGTCCCCAGCTGATGGAGTGACATGAAGGGGTGTGGGACACAGGGCCCAGCTGATGGGGTAGATTGGGGTTAGGATTAGGAGCCTTTAAAGTTATACCTGCCTGTGTTTGGGGACTGAGCCCTCTGCTTCATAGTCTATCTAGACACGTACAGCTGCCGCCTTACCTTCCGCTACAATGGGCACAGCTGCCCCAGTCACCATGCCTTCCCCACCCTGATGGACGGTTGTATCCCTAGAACTGTGAGCCCAAGGAAACCTCTTATCCCTTAAGTTTCTTCTGTCAGGTATTTGGTCAAGATGTACAAGTGCTATTGCACAAGGACACAGAGGTATATTCATTACGCATATTAACATCCTGGGACCACATCTCTCACTTTAAATGGTTTTATACTTATCATCTTGCAGAGGCTTCGGGCTGCTTTGTCTCCAAGGACTCTGGACCTGCAGAGACCCTTAACTCTGGAAACTATCCTCTACTTCAAGGCCATTAGAAGATGAAGGGACAAATTTAACTATCTGATTTCCTGATTTAGGTGGCTTGCACTGGGGTCATCAGAGTGCTCCTAACTCTAGATGTCCACTGTCACTCACCAAACTGCTTAGAACTTGAGGATTTACCCTGCCTGGAGCTGATGTCAAACCTAGGGGAAAGGGGATTCATGTTAAGAATTCATGTGCCCTTAGACTTGTGGCTGGCTGGCTGCCATCTACAGATGCAGATCTTTGACCAGAAGAGGGTGACAGTCACACCAAGGTGACTTGAAGCACCCGCCCCCCACATGTCCTATCCCACTCCTCAGATCCCACACTCCCAGCAACCACAGCTGCAGGAGCAAATTGTGTCTCCTTCCCAAGGTTGCCCCTGGGCTTCTTGCATGCTCTGTGTTCTCAGTGCTGGAAGGCTTTTCAGGGTTTAAAATGATTTTGTTTTCAGTGTTGGGGTGGAACCAACCCACTCCATGAGCAAAATCTATAGTGCTGAGAAGCGGCAGAAAATTGGCAAGGCTTAATAAAGCTCATGCCTGACGTGCTCCTGTGGCTATATATCAAAGGGAAAACAAATATATTGACTAATTCCTCTCAGAAGAACATCCATAAATTACAGCTGTTTGAAACCAGCCTGTTGTGGAGAAAAGGGTATGGATGATGTCATTTGTACCGTTATAGGCCTCACCATGCCAACCCAGGTCCAACTTTTCTGTAGCCTTTTAGCTGTGAGCGTGGGATGGACCCAAAATTCTGGGCACATCATGTCACTTTGGGGAGGGAGGAGAATAATACACTATGATTGCCTTTTCTGAGTCCCCTCTCACCAAATGCTTCCTGTGACCCTCCTGGTAGCCCACTGAGAACGGTTAACATCCTCAGAGGCAGATCTGAGAGAGTAGATGAAGTCGATGCAAGGTTATTGACTATGGCCCTGTGCTCTCGGCAGAGGGCTTTAGACAGGCCTGAGTGTAGTTCTTCTAGGAAATTCCTGTTCCCATGTATCCACGGGAGAAATGACCTGGTAACACCCCTTCCCTCCCCTCACAGGCTACCAAGGGAGACACACTGATATGCATCCAGACACCTCTTCCTCCTAAATTCATCTTAGGTGTCAAAGATGAGAAATCTCAGTGTGTTTTCTATGTGTAGCCTACTTTTGTACTTCTGCTCACAAGTGACTGGGAGACACCATCGGTGTCCTCTGTGGGTCTAAAGGTAGCCCACATTCCCTTACCAACATTGTACATCTCAAACCAGGGTGGCTTCTGTGGTTACCTTAAGCTGCTGCCGCTGGTACCCCTGTCTGACAGTGAGAAGGCTGACCCTCACCTGTGCAGAGCTGTCTATGTGGTGAACAACACAAAAGGGTGACGCAGTACTCCAATCTCCTACCTTCCTGACCTCCATCTCTCCATCAGAGAGCTGGCTTTAAGCTTACTTGCACTACATGTAGTCTGTGCCTCCAATCTTAAGGCATTTGAGCCTGTTTCTTTATCTTAAATAATGTTCAAATGGTCTTAATATATCTAGGATAAGAACCCCTGGGATTGGCCAAGGAACCCTTTGGTGAAATCTGGGTCACACAGGCCTGTCTCTGGCATCCTTATGAACTGAGAGTGTCTGTCCATGGTTCTGCAGCCTGCCTGGCAGCCTGGAATGAACCCTCTCTACCGGCTCAGGGAAAGGGGATAGGTAAAGCCTTTTGGATGAGGAAACTCGTTTGAGAAAGGAACAAGGGTATCAGGGAGAGTGCGGTGGGGGGCACAGTGGCTGGCAATAACTGTGTCAAGTAACTTCAGCTGAACTCCAACTTTATGATGTGTCTTGGCTTGCTTAATGGGCTTAATGGGAAAACCCAGCAGTGTGCCGTGTCTTTGGGTACAGCTTTTTCACCTTCCTGGGAATGGCTGTCATGTTCCACATCCAGAGGCTCCAGAGGCCCTTCCAAGTCATGGCTGGAACTCCTGCCTCAGTCACAGTGCACTCTGGCTCTTCTGCAGCAGGTGTGGGAGCAGATACAGCTGTGCTGACGCAGGCAGGCAAGCCCCTGCGTCTGACTGCAGTAATTGCATCCCCGTGTTTTGTGTTTGTCTCCATATACCCAGTCAGTGGCAGCCACCCACTCAGTTTCTCTTGGAAAGACTCTCAGCCTCCTCTCTCACACACACATGTTCATAATACACAAATACACATGGATAAAGGCCCAGCTCGGCCCACTCTCTTCTTTCACTCTATTTAGAAAACAAAAATAGCCACTGACACACTCGTGCGTGAGTCTGATTGGCCTGCCATTGTTCTCCTCCTCTGATGACAGTCAGAGAAGCCACCCACCTTCTCCTCGCTTCCTTAGAAGGTCTCGCTGAGGCTGTATGGGGCTGAAGAGCTGTTCATGAATGGGATAATACTTTGTTCTGGAATTCTTGCTTCCTGGAACCTCAGAGGAAAACAAGAAGAGGGACAGCAATAGGATTTCTGTGGGCTGAGTGTTTGTGCATTGGACAAAGGAGGACAGGTTTATGGGTTAGACAGTGACCTATGTGCAGGATAGAGGCATAGTCTGCAGACCATTCAGACAGGATTATAGACTGGACGGGCACTCAAACTTAGGGGCTCCTAAACGTAAGAGCCATTTGTCATGTAGAATTCTTAATTGTTTGGGAGGCTTTTATAAACTCCAGGTTTAATTTTTTCAATAGCTCTAGCATTGTTTTGAGAATATATCCCATTATTTGGTGAATTTTGGTAAACAGTAGTTTTTCAGTAATTGTCAAACTGAGGCATACAGGTTACTTAACAGTTATTTGCTTGCTGTTCTTTTAATGTCTGTGAAGTCTGTAATTACTACATCTCTTCATTTCCTGTATTAACAGTGCATGTGTGCCTCTTTTTTTTTTCCTTTTACAAAAATATCATTTTTTTCACTGATTTTTCTGTCATCTTTTAATGTCATTGAGTGCTGATCTGATTTTTACTTGTTTCCTCACATCCTTCGGGACTATCTTGTTCTTTTTTTATAAGTGGAAATGTGGCTCATTGATTTGACACACCTTCTCTAATAAAAACATTTAATATAACTGGTTCTCTATGTGCTACTTTAATGAGAGCCCATACGTTTTGATAAACTATGTTTTTATATATTTCAGTTCAATTCAAGCTATTCCAGTATCTTTTGAGATGTTTTTAACCCATGAGTTATTTATATTACTTATAAATATAAGTAATATATTATAATTATTAATTATATTAATATATTATATTTATATTACTAAATTTCTAAAATGATTGATATTTTTCTTATTTCTGTGTTGTTTCTAATTTTGTTTCATTATAGTTAGAGAAATGACTTTGTATGATTTCAATTCATTTAGTTTAAGTTTTGTTTCGTGATCCAAAATATGGTCTATCATGATGAATTTCCACATGTACTTGAAAAGAATGTGCATTCTAAGTGGCTGCATTGAATCTGACTTAATTAGATTTAATTGGTATGTGTCTGTTCAGGTCTTCTATTTCCTTGTTGATTTCTGGTTATTTATTCTATGTTTTATAGAGAAGAAAATGCTAAAATTTTCTGTAATGTGGGTTTGTTTCTTTATCCTTTTGGCTTAGTCAATTTCTGTTTTGTGTATTTTGAAATTCAGTAATTATGTGTAATATCATGTATTCTTGGCCAATTGATCCTTATGTTTTTATGCAAAGTCATTCTTTGAAAAATTTATCATTTTATGTGTATGAGTGTATTGCCTGCATGTATGCATGACCTGCGTCATGCAATGCCCATGGAGGCCAGAAGAGGGCATTGAATCCCCTGGAACTGAAATTAATGGATGGTTTTTATCTGCCATGTGGGTGCTGGGAATTGAACTCGGGTCTTCTGCAAGAGCAGCCAGTGTTCTTGACTGCTGAGGATCTCTCCAGCCCTGCTAAATCTTTCTTTAGCTATTAATTTTCTTTGTCTTGGAGTCAACTTGAATGTTAGAACAGCCACTTCAGCTTTCTTTTGATTACTATTGTCAAAGTATATCCTTTCTGTTTGACTTTTGTGACAGAGCAAACTTAGGACTGCCCATAGCTATGCCATGTTGCAACCCTAGCTGATCCCAGCAAGCTGAAACTAGAGGCAGTTGACTCAAAGTGTGGGAAGAGAAAAGTTTTGCTCAGCTGCATCAGACTGTAGTTGGAGAAAAGGGCAGTTTGTGAATGCTGAAATGCCTGACCACTAGTGTTAAATGCTTATTGTTAGCGTCTGTTCTTTCTGATTAGCTTGCACCTGTAGGAAGAAACCATTAACTATTGGGGACTTTCCATCTCTGAACTGACAAAGATGTGACTTCTTCAGTATAAAATTTACCCTGAGAAGAACTTGGTATTGCACTTAGGATCAAATGCCCAGCGTAGTCACTGGTCAGCTATATGACAATACTCTGTGTCTGGTGGGTCTTCCCTGGTGGGACACATCACACCACTTTGTTTCTTATATCATTACATTTGAAATGAGTTTATTTTAGATAGCAGATATTGGAGTCCATTTTAAGTCCATTTTCATGCTTTCTTTTAATTTGTGAGTTTAGACCATTTATACTTCATATAATTATTGATATATTTAGATTTCAGCCTATTATATTGTTGCTTTTTCCATTCTGTTTTTCCTTTCCTCAATTCCATGTTCTTGCTCTTATTTTGGTTATTTAAACTAAGTTTATTTATATCAGGTTGCATGTACTTTAAAAAATATTTGAGTGCTTACTTTTGTCTCAGCTTTTGTTAGGGTCAGAGGTTATTGCTTTCTCCTTTTTGTCTGTTATTGTAGAACCAGGATACTGCCTTTGCATAGTTGCTTTATAATAACTTTGTTGAGTGAACCAGTGAACACTGAGGGATTCTATATTTGATGTTTTGGGCTTTTCATGCTTATGGAATGTCCCCCTCTTCCAGAAAGACTAGAATAATTTCCTTTCATCTTTAATATATGATTTAGCTTTAAATTCTTCTGTATCGGAATTTTAGACTTATCTTTAACTGTATCTCTGGATATATAGATCATGAGAAAATGATTTTTCAGGTAGTCCTAAAATGAAGTGTCTTCATGAAAACCCTTAAGAATTAGTTTGTCCTGGGTGCGTTAAATTATTGTAGCAACTCATCAAGGATTTCAGTGGTGATATATGAAAAAACCTTGTAGGATAACCAGACTCATCAATAACTTGGTTGAAAACAGTGACATGCTGAAATTACAGAGGTATAATTTTGACTCACAAAAAGGCTAATGGAAGGTAGAAGCGTGGCAAAGGAAGAGGATAATGCTGCTAGTGTACATCTTAACCCTCGCTCCAGGGGAAGCCTCATGCATGGGACTACTTATCTGAAGGTAGTAGAGAGATATTATTGTCTTAACCTGATTGACATTTGACTTTTCTTCAATTTGTTTGTTCTGGTTTTGGAATTACCAAGGAACATACCTTATTGGCAATTTCCTTTTCATCACAAAAGCATCAGCTGTGTCTGATTACATGATTCGGCTGTCCTTGAAGACCCGTGGTTTCTTCCTAAGAGGACGAAACAGAAGATCTCTAGATTCAAGAATCCTAGAACAAGAGGTTGTGCAGGCATGACTGAAGACAGAGGGCCCAAGTGAGAGTCCATTCCATGCCTATTTCCACACTGGGCTCCAAGTATACTCGCAGCTGAATCTTAACCTTTCAGGTAGGAGGCTAGAAAAGCCTTCCCTGAAGATCTAATCAGGCCAAGAAAAACTGTATGAAGTTCCCAAGTGGTGGACCTAAATGAAACTAGTGAATTTATCACGCAGCTTCTTCCGTGATAAAGCCAGTCAACAAGGCCCATCCATACACTCAGCTGTTTTAGACTCCCTGTCTGAAGTATAAAGAAACAACTTAGGTGAGCCATATATTTGAGCACAACTTTTATAGACACCAGAAGAAAGATGTAGAGAAAGGTAACTTGATAGACAGAGGCCACACAGAGTACAGAAAAATAAAGCAAGCTATCCTGAATATCTGAAATGAAGTAAGAGAATATATCATAATCCTGGAACAAGAACATGCTATTTTATTTATTTTGATTGTGTGTCTATGTGCATATAATATATGTGTGTAAGAACAACATTTTAAAAAGAAACATTCAGAGAATTTCTAAATACATTTAGAAATTAGAATTATGATAGCTGAAAGTAGAAGCTTAGCTGGAGGACTGAGACGTAAAGTTAAGGAATTCAACTAGTTGCTTTTCCTATTGTTGTGACTAAACACTTGACAACAAAAATTTAAGGAAAAAAGAGTTTATTCTGGCTCAAAGTTTGAGGGTACAGTTCATCATGACTGGGAATTCATGGGGGTGCTGTTTACGCTGTGTCCCCAGTCAAGAAGCAAGGAGAGATGAATGTTGGTGCTCACTTTGCCTTCTCTTTTAGTACAGTCTGGGACCCCAACCCATGAAACGATGCCACCTGAATTTAGAGTGATAAAAAACCACAAGAGCAAGGCAGAAAGTGTTTTAAGATGAAGGTGAAACAGAGCTTCACGATATGAGGGCAAACAGTCCATGGTCTCTCAGGGCAGTAAGAGAGAAAGCATTCTCCAAGGTAAATGAATCTGACATAATACTCTATGGGTCCAAATATATTTAAAGGAGATATATATGTGGACACAGAGTTTGGTGATGAAATCTGATAAACACACAAAAATAAAAAAAGTAAACCAAATCAAAACAAAAACCAAATCAACATGAAACAGAGAATCGTGTGGGAAACAAAAGTAATCACAGTGTTCCCCTAGGCTTAGCAATACGTGATGTCTACTAGTGACAGTAATAATGTATACTCAGTCAATATCCTAACAAAATTACAATATTTTTCCATGGGGAAAATATGAGGATGGGTTAAATGGGACTGTGTATATACAGGCAATGCTGGGAGAAGACCTGCTCATGCCTCACCTTTGAAACTGAAAGTCAAGAGAGAGGCTAGAATTGGTCCAATTCAAGAAGTAGCTAAACAGGCATGTAATTTAGAGGAATGGAGATAAATACTGAATGACTGCTATAAATATGGAACATGTTTGTTCTAGTGAGTGAGCAGCGAAGGAAATGAAGGGCCCCTGCTTGTCTTATAAGACATGCAAGAAGCAAGCAAATGCCCAGGTGATGAAAAGATATCCTAAAAAATAGATAGGAAAATGGAAATACACAATACATTTTCTGTTCATATCTACCTTCAAGCAAAAATGGATATATGAGTGTTAAATAAATAAGAAAGCGTTAAGTGTTTGTTGCAGAGGAGTTGGGAGTGCTGGTGAGTCTGGGCGATTATACTGATGCTCACTATGCAGCTCTACCCTGACTTATGAGTGCTATAGTCCCCTCTCTGACTAATGAGCCTGGATGTAGCTATGTTAACTTTCGTGGCTCATGAAATGTGTCCAGAAGTGACATGCTCCTGGCAGAAGCCATTCCAGTTTCTGCCTGGCGTAGAAAGGCCTGTCTTCACTAGGTGTGATGGTTCATTTTCACTGTCAAGTTGACTGAATTTAGAATAACCATGGAAACAAACCTCTGGGTGTGTCTATAAACATATTCCAGAAAGGCTTAATGGGAGAGGGAAGACGGACTCTGAATGTGGGTTGTACCATCCCATGGGCTGAGGTCCTGGACTGAATAACAAGGAGAGATGAGTCAAGCACTCACATTGATTTCACTCTGTTTCCTGACAGCAGATACAGTGTGACCAGCTGCGTTATGTTCCTGTTGCCATTCCTTTCCCACCTTGACATACTGTCCTCTCAAGCTGAGAGCCAGAATAAACCTTTATTTCCTTAAGTTGCTTTCATCAGGAATTTTATCATAGCAATTAGAAAAGTAAACTAATTCATTAGGAGAGTTTTCTTTACTGAGCCTAGGCGGCACAACTCATGAGGAAGATCAGCTCTTCTCTCACATGATCAGAAAATCAGCTTTAAAAGGTGAGTAACTGAACGTAAGTTAACGAAGCAGATCTGCAGATCTGCGTCACGGTTGAACGTCCACTGCTGTGTAGAGTACACCTCTGTCCTCAACTGCTCCTTATCCCTCCTCCGACTCAGTTGTCTCCCTGACAGCCAACATGTACCTCTTGGTTCCCTGACTCTGATTTTAGCTCTGCGACTTGCTGAAATCATTGGAACGTGGGCAGAAGTAACAAATGACAGAGGATAGAGATGTACTTGGGAGATTGGGCTTGCTCTCTGGTGGTTCTGCCATGAAAAGAAACATCCTTGACAACATAGGAGCTGAGGGCCATGAGCACCAGGCCTCCACTACACCACTGTTCCTGCGGAAGACATGCCTCGCCAGTGTGCAAAAATGAGTTGCTTCTTGTCTTTGAGTAGTTGTTTAAACAGCATTCTGTGGTCATGGTTGACAGATATAAATGCTAGTCTTTAGACCTCTTTAGTAGAAGTGTACGTGATTTCTCTAGCTAGGATTATATTGTGTATTTTATATTTTTAACTTGTTATCACAAATTGATGCTCTTTTTAGAGCATCTTTAAAAATTTTTAACTATTAATGTGTGAATGTTGTCATTGGGGGGGAGGCTCATGTATGTTACAGTGTGTGTGTGTGTGTGTGTGTGTGTGTGTGTGTATGTGTGTATGTGTGTAGGTCAGAGGACAACTTTGTGGGGTCCATTCTCTCCTTCCATTTTTACTTGGGTTCTGGTGACAGGTTTGCAGGGTTTATTTACTGAGCTGTCTTGCAGGCCTTTAGAACATAATCTTAAATATTCATTCTGAACTGTAAAATTTCATACATAAATAGTTATCTACTGTTCAAAAGGTAAAAGTTTTATACAAGCTGAAGAGAGAGCAGAGTGTTGATACTTTTCCAGTTTTCTATTTTCTCAAGTATTTCTGTGATAAAGATTCTCATACACAAATTTTATACATTCATGGTCGTTTGTTTACATTCAATACCAAGGTTTATGAGAAATAACAAGGATTCAATAACTATCAAACTTACTTTTTAAAAAAATATTTTATTTTTATTTTATGTGTATAAGTGTATTGCTTACATGTAAATTGGTGCACCCGTGTTGAGCAATGCCTGTGGAGGTCAAAGGAGGGGATCAAATTTCTCTGGAACTGGAGTTACAGGTGGTTGTTAGCTGTTATGTGGATTCTGAGAATCAAGCCCAGGTCCTCTACCAGAGCAGTCAGTGCTCTTAACCACTGAGCCATCTCTCCAGCCCCTAATATCAGACATTGAAAAAAATACCTATTCCTCAATATTTCAGCAACATGGAGAAGTTGTTTGCAAGTTTGAAAGATTAAAGAACATTAAATTTTGCATTTTTTGATTTTAAAAAAAGCTTTATGAGTATATATTACATATGTAGTATTTCTGATGTGGTGTAATTATGTCTCCTCAAAGGTTTTTATGCCTTATTTTATTTTGTTCTTTGTTTTACGTGTATGAGCGCTTCCCTGCATGTATGCATGTGTACCATGTGCCTGGTTCCCACAGAAGCCAGAAGATCCTTTGGAACTAGAGTTATAGACAGCTGTAAGCTACCATATGGGTGCTGGGAACAGAACCCAGGTCTTCTGCAAGAGCAACAAGTGCTTTGATTCCCTGAGCAATCTCTCTAGTCACAAAGTTTATATACCCAAGATATGGTCCCATGGTGGTACCACTGAGACGTACCTTTGATGTTGAAGAGGTACTGTCTGGCAGGAAGTCTTTAGATTACTGGTAGTCCACCTTCGATGCCTTGGCACTTATGAAAAGGTAGTTTGGAGACTGGAGAGAAGACTCAGTGTTTGAGAGAACTGGTTGCTCTTGCAGAGAACCAGGATTCGGTTCCCAGCATCTACATGGTGGCTAACTTCTCCTAAACTCCAGTTCCCAGGGGGATCTGATGCCCTTCTGGCCTCTACAGGTACTGCACACATGTGTTACACTTATAGACACTCAGGTAATAACCTGTATACATAAAACAAAAAAATTGTAAAAAGGAAAAGAAAAGATAATTACAGAATAAGCAAGTCCAGCCCCCGCCTCCCTGCACTTGGTGGTATGTAGCCACTTCTGCAATGCTCTCATTACTGCTGGTCACACCAGGGAGGGACATAGCAAAGAGTGGCCTTGCTTCATAGCCTGTGCTATGCCACATGGACTCTGAGCTTCCAAACTCTGAGCTAAACTTGAGTCTCTTTCTCTTCATAAGCAGCTTTGTGCCAGATATTTCATTAAAGAGACAGCTGACATACACACCATCAAATACTAAATTTAAATGTAGTTCTCTAATTTCTCACTGAACTGCCATATTTGTGAAACCAACATCACAGTCTCATCCTAGGTTATTTCTATCAGCTCCAAAGTATGCCTCAAGCCTGTTTTCTTCACCTGGTCAACTCTCTTTAACTCTTCCAGTTTCTAATGGATTCACTGATATTTTCTGTTTTGTGAGGTGCTCATTTACCTATGAGAGAATTAGGGTTTTCTTACTGATTAACAAGAACATTTACAGAATTAAAAGCACCAAATTCACAAGTCGGTTTGCATTCCCCTCCTGTCCTTGTTTCTGCCTCATGTCAGACATCTTCTCTCTGTCCAGGTCTATGCCCTTAACCTTCATCTCTCTCCTATTCTTCAGTGAAGCCATGCTGCAAGTTACGGTTTCAGAAACTTCCCCTTTGACCGTTTCATCTGTCCTACTTTGGTTTCTTGTTTGCTGTGATAAAATACTGACCAAAACCAAGTTGGGGGGAAAGGATTTATTTCATCTTACACCTCTGAGATCGCAGTCCATTGCAGAGGGAAATCAGGGCCAGACAGAACTCAAGGCAAGGAAGTGACGCAGAGACCAAGGAGGAGTGCTGGTTACTGGCCTGCTCCCCTGACTTGCTCAATGGCTTTTCTTATACAGCCCAGACCCAGCTGACTAGTAATGGCATTGCCTACTATGGGCCAGGTCCTCCTACATCAATTAGCAATGAATAAAATGCTTTATAGGCTAATCCAATGGAGGAACTTCCTCAATTGAGGTTTCTAGGTTTCTTCTCAGGTGTCTGTAGTTTGTGTCTGGATGACAAAAATTAACCAACCTACCTTCTGTGTTGGATAGGTTCAGTTGTCTGCTTGACATACCTGTGATGAGAGAAGCACGATCAGGAAATTTCTTCAGCAGACTCAGCTGTGGGCATGTCTGTGAAGCATCTTCTTGATCATTGAGTGATGTGATGGGTGGTGCCAGGCCTGGGCAGGTGGTCATGGGTTGCAGAAGAAATTGAGCTAAGCCCAAGACAGGGGAGCAAGCCTGTAAGTACCTCCATAGCCTGTGCTCCAGTTCCTGCCTCCAGGTTCTGCCCTGGCTTTCTTCAGAGGAAGACTAAGCTATAAGGTGAAATAAACCCTTTCTTCAACAAGATGTTTTTGGACAGTGTTTTATCACAGCAATTGAAAATTACTAGGGCATCATCTTAAGTTCAGATTTTCTCAGGAAGACTTCAGAGGACTGGTCACTATCCACAACTGTTTGAGACTGGTCTTGATGTTATTTTTGTCTTCCTTTAGATTGAAAACTCTTGAGGATAGAGATTCCATGTCTTTTGTTCATCACTGGGTTTTTCTTCTTTGCTTTATAGCTTGCTGCTTCCTTTTAATTCTGTTTGTGTTATCTTTAGATATTTACAGTTTTAAGTACATAAATAATCAAGCTTATATATGTTTTTCAGTGTAATTTTTTTCTTTTATGTTTAGGAGTGCTTTTCTCCATAAGAGCAGATGCTTATTTACCCGTACTTTCTTATAGGTCTTACAGTTACCAGGTAAAGTAACTGTGTTTTTACAGTTACAAATCATCCAACTTGTTTCATGCAATAACTTTATTATTTCTCCACTGTTTGGAAAAGGCATCTTTTTAGATACTAATGTCCTATATATAATACATTTTATTTCTTGGCTATCTTTTTGAAAATATTTATTTTATTTTTACTTATGTATGGGTGGTACATGCACATACATACAGCTATCCAAGGAGACCAGAAGAGGGCATCAGAGTTCCTGGAGCCAGAATTACAGGCATTTGTGAACCATCTGACATGGGTGCTGGAAACTGAACTGTAGTCCTCTGAAAGAGCAGCAAGCTCTCTTAATTGCTAACTCTGTACCCCCTATTTCTAAGCTTGATTGCACGAACCACAGCTTTACAGATTTATTTATTTTAGATGTAGCAAGTTCTCCATTTACCAAGGAACTTTTTGTTTGTAGTGCTGTCTTGTATGCAACAGACTGTCATTAGCAAGACAGTGACAAGGTTATTTCAGTTTTCATGACTACTTTCTTTGACCTTGAAAATTCATGATGTACCACTCTGATTTCTTATGCCAGTTTTCAGCCCAATGAAGGTAAAGGTTCTTTAATGATCATTTCTTGATAGGTCAGACACCTCATTTTGCAATACTATTTGATTCTTACCTTTGAATTTCCCTGTTGAGTTCTTAAACTTCCTGGACAAGAATGGTAATGAAAAAAGTTGAATTTGATACAACATGAGAAGCAAATATTCATGTACCTCAAGAGTTATTCTGGTCTTAGGCATTCAAATGATCAGCTCTTTGTTAGTATAACAAAATAACCCATTTGCTCAACCTGAGAAGAAACAGTTGGCTCATTTATTGTTGAAAGTTTCAGTGAATGACCAATTGCCCTGTTGCTTCTGAGCTTGTGAGAATGTAACACATCATGGTAGAGAGTGCATTACTGGGTAAAGCTGTTCACCTCATGGTGCCTGGGAAATTAAAGAGGAAAAACGAGACCAGAGTTCCATAATCCCCCTCAAAGACACATCCCTGATGGCTTAACTTTTTCACACTAGGTCCTCCCTAAAGGATCTATTATTTTTCAATTATGCCACAGTCTGGGGATAGGACCTACAATACACACATATTTGGGGAGCATTCAAGATTCAAACTGTGACACAAAGCATAGAGTTGACTGAATCTGGCATGAAGATTATACATTTGTCCCTTTTCCCTCTACACAAACGATATCAGTATATATAGTTCAATTGTTGACTGATTCATTTAGAGACAAGGTTACCAGTATACCCATTTTACAATGTATACACTATGTCTTGAAGAGGTTGAGAAGCTTGAATAATGTCTTAGAGCCAGTGCATCAGATCATGGACCCAGGACTCTGACCTGATTACAGATCCTTTTCTCTTTTGTTCGCCCACACTAAGATACCATCCACAAAGAATGCCAGGCTAACAATGTGAGAAGCTCAGACGAGCTATTTCTGTTATTGAATCTAAAAATATCAGAATTTAAGTGACCTATAAAGCACCAGTGAGTCTGCCTTGGGCTGGCTTCCAAATGTCAGGGCCCAAGAAAGGGAGAAGTGATGCTAGACAGTAGAGGCGGGGCCCCCAAGCAGCGCATTGCTTTCTTCTTACTGCTGCAGCTATTTAGGAAACTACCAGAACGAGGCTGATAGAGATCATGCAAAGATGTTTAAATTGCCAGCACACTTCCACACTGATGCAATGATCTTTCTCCGTTTTCCTCATCCTCTTCTTAGTCCTTGTTCTCCTCTTCTCTTTATTCTCCTGCTCTCCTCCTCCTCCTCCTCCTCCTCCTCCTTCCTTTCTCTTCCTCCTCTCCCTCTTCCTCCCCCTTTCTCTTCCTCCTCCTCCCTTTCTCTTCCTCCTCCTCCTCCTCCCTTTCTCTTCCCCCTCTTCCTCCCCCTTTCTCTTCCTCCTCCTCCTCCTCCTCCCTTTCTCTTCCTCCTCCTCCTCCCTTTCTCTTCCTCCTCCTCCTTCTCTTCCTCCTCCTCCTCCTCCTCCTCTTCCTCCTTCTCTTCCTCCTCTCACTTTTCTTCTCTGTCATTGTGCCACTCAAATAGTTTCAGAGTGGACACTTCTGGAAATAACTCTTCAAAACAGGGGGAAGACCTGTCTCTCTAACTCTGAGCCTCAGTGACTTCAAGTACAGCAAATTGTTTATAGTAACCCGAAGACTCAATTAAAGAAGACTGCTCTCTTCTGAGTCTGCTAGCCCTGGCACAGAGGCTGAGGTAGGGATTCAGAACCCAGAGACTTTTCAACTTCACTAGAAAGCAAGGAAGGAAAACACAGGGAAATAGATATTCTTCCTAGAGCACTTCTGCTCTGTCAGCATCTAGGAGTAGCCAATGATTTGGACCAAGGCTATTATTGTGGGCACTAATTGAATATTGGAGGCGAACCCTTGGTAAGAGTATAACTCAAGGTAAGAATGTAGCTCTCCAGATGAGAAAGAGCAACACCTTCCATGGATCCAGGTGTGCGGCCTAGAGCCTTCCTGAACTCTGCAGTAGTTTTCTGTCCAAGAATACATCTCCCTACGAAGCCTCTGCATTATGACCTGCAAATTAAATAAGCTCCAGACCAGCACATTTTCTGGCAAGCTGAAAAAGCCACATCCATACAGATGGCATCCTGTACCTGCCAGGATTTGAATGTCATCTCCAAATACTACAGGGAACTCAATCCTCAAATTCATGTGTTGATGTTCTTTGGAGATGGGGCATGCGGGAGGCAATTGGGATTAGATAAAATGATAAGAGGGGCCCCTAGGATGAAACTGGTGGTTTTTATGAAGGACAAAAGCTCAGCCTTGCCATATGCCCTCCATTTCCTTTTCATGAATAGCTCTTAGAACCTCTCAGAATGGATCTGCACCTCCCTTCCTGCCACTGGATGGCAGTACACCTACACTTGCATGCCCTAAGAAACAGCTGTCAGCATCATCTTGACTTGTCCCCATTGGAGACAGCTGTAGACTGGAGATTTTTAGCATTAATCCTTTTCTGGTGTATCTCCCTCAGTTTCTGTGGGAGAATAGCTAACTCTCCATGTTTACCCTGAACCCAAAAGCTCCCGAGCTCCAGGAAGACCTCGTCTCCTTCTTGTTCCTTTCCTCCATGGCTGGCTTCGTTTCTCTCCTCTAACACCATATTAACCGCTTAGTAGTACTGCTCTACAACCTGTTGGATTGTATTTCCTCTTTGGAGAATGTCTATTTAAACTTTTGCCAATTTTAAAATTGTGTTTTTGTTGTTGAGTTGAAGGAGAGAGCAAACCTTTTCTTATATCTTCAAGACTAAGAACAATGGCCATGAAAACAAGTATAAAAGAGGAGCACGTGAGTGGTGTTGTCTTGAGTCAGTACAGATGCTCTTATGTGACTTAGCATCTCCAGCACTTAGTATGATCCCCACATGTAGTGGATACTCAATTAAGACTTGTTAATTGAATTATCATGTGCATCAAGCAGAGTGACATATGATCATGATTTACCCATATGTCTCCATAGCAAACACTCCTTACACTGAAGCTTAAAAATAATGTGTGTAGTTGTGTATGATGACACAGACTCTTATTCCAATACTGAGGAGGCAGAGGCAAAAGGAATAAAAATTCAAGGTCGTCATTATCTACAGAGCAAATTTAAGACCAGCCTGGACTACATAAGACCTTGTCTCAAAAATACCAAAACCAAACACCAAACAAAAACAAAACTCCAAACAACCAAACAAAAACAAAATAAAAAACACATTTTTGGCCATCTCAGCTCAGATCCCTGAAACCTTGAGAATGGCAATGGCTAGTAGCTGTAAAAACAGTGACTTCAAAACTGTGATTGCAAGTACATTTAAGGAACTCAAAGAGGACAAAATAAAAGACTGAAGACTGTGAAAACACAAGCAACTGAAGGAAATAACTAAGACAGTTCAAGACATGAAATTAGAATTCAACAGAGGGACAAAAATCTTTGAAGAAAAGCCAGACTGAGATGAAAAACTTACTTAAAAAGTGCAGAAGAATGTGTCAAAAAAGGATCAGAAGAAATGAAACAGAGTCTATCAGATTTTGAAGACAAGGTTGGGGAAATGGACCAAGCAATCAAAGAATATGTCAACTCTAAAATAATCCAGGAATGAAATATAAAGCACCTCTGGAACACTGAGAAAATCAAACTTATGAATCATAGGTATAGAAGATGAAGAAACCCAGCTCAAAGCACAGAAAATATTTCTAACAAAATCATAGAAGAAAACTTTATAAGTCTAAGGAAAGAGGTATCTATCAAGGTGCAAGAGGTATACAAAACATCAGGGAGAGAGGACTAGAAAATAAACTCTTCATGTTATACACTAGTCAAAATACTAGATGGACAGAGCAAAGGAAAGATATTGATAGCTGCGAGAGACAAAGATCAAATCATATGTAAAAGCAGGCCCATAAGATTAATAGATGTTTCAACTTCATGGAGAATATGAAAGACAGAAGGGCTTGGACTGATGTCTTTCAAGCCATGAAAGAACACAGATTCCAGTCCATATTACTAAGCCCAGTTATAACTGAAAGAGAAAACATTTCCACGATAAAAACGGATTTAAGGAGTTTATGTCCCTGAAGTTAGCTCTACCAAGAATACTCAGTGGAATAATCTGAAAGTCTGAAGAGAAGATTTAAAAGTCTCAAAAAGGCATAAAGAATAAACAAACAATTTCAGGAGAGTTAACCAAAAGAGATCTAAGAAAACATCATGATAACATCAACATAACAGGAATCAATCAATATTGGTCAATGATAATGTTCAGTATTAATGGTTTCAACTTCTCAGCAAAAGACACAGACTAACTGATTGGATTAGAAAGTAGGATCCATCAATTTTCTGCCTTTAAGAAACATACCTCAAATCAATGATCAACACAATCTTAGGGTAAAAGCTATTCCAAGAAAATAGAACTCAGATATTCTAATATCTGAAAAAATAGACTTAATAACCAGAACTAGTCGGAAGAGAAAGTCATTTCATACTCACTGAAGGAAAAATACACTAATAGGATATCACAATCCTAAATATGTATGCACCACACACAGGGACAGGCACCTAATTTCATAAAAGAAACTTTTTTGGATCTAAAATCACGCATTGACTCCAACACACTGATATTGGGTGACTTCATTACTATTACTAATAGGTCATCCAGACAAAAAGTAAAAAGAGAAACCTTAAAGTTAAATGACATTATAAACCAAATGTACTAACAGACATTTATAGAACATTCTACCCAAACATTAAAAAATTATACATTCTTCTCAACAACCCTTGGAATTTTCTTCAAAATCAAATACAAAGTAGGAAACAGGAAAGTCTCCACAAATTTAGAAAAATGAAAATATCCTGTGTTCTGTCTAACCACAAAGGAATAAAGCTAGGTATGGAGACTAAATAATACACTATTGAATAAAACTGGATCAAGGGAGACATAAAGAAGGGCATTTAATAATTTCTCAAATCAAATGGAAATGCAAAATGCCAAAATCTGTGGGACACATGAAGGTAGGTCTAAGAGGAATATTTGTAGTATTAAATGCCTACACCAGAAAATAAGAGCCATCTCATATAAATAACTTAATAATGCACCTGAAATCCTTGGAAAACCAAGAGCAAGCAACAACTAAAGAGAGTAGATGGGAAGAAATCAATAAAATCAAGGCTGAAAATGAATGAAATAGAAATATAGAAAACAATAAAAAGAACCAAAGAAATGAAGTGTTGATTTTTGTTCAAGTCAGCTTCATTCCAGAGATGCTGGGTTTAATATATATATAAATCAATCAATATAATCCACATGATCCTTTTACTAGATGCAGAAAACGCCTTTGATAAAATCTAATATTCATCTGCGATAAAAGTCATGGAGAATCCAAGTATACAGGGGACATACCTCAAAGCATTTTCATAAAATCAAGAACAAAATGAGGATGTCTGCTCTCTCAATTTCTGTTCAATATGGTAACTGACATCTTTGTTAGAACAGTTCATTCACTGGGGTCTGGTCAGCCTATCTAGAGCCTCTCACCCAGCAGTAATCAGCTGCCAATAGTTCTTCAGCTAAGGTGGGGGCTGCTGTCTATTTCCCCCGTTCTGTGCTGGGTTTTGTCTGATTGAGTTTGCATGGGTCTTATGCTTGCTGTCACTATTGCTATTAAGTTCATAGAAGCAAGGTTCCAGGAGCCTCCAAGACTCTGTTTCTTTATGATTGTGCACCTATTTTCCTGGCTCTTACAATCTAGAGAAGATAAATGATGCTTAGCTTATGTGAAAAACCAGAGGGAAATGTATTAGTTCAAAATCCTACTGAAAAATTGCACACAATATCTGTACATGAGTGCACATGTATAGCTGAAGGCTATTAACAAGAAAGAGTGTCAGACAGGAGAAACCTTCCTTTGAGTTGCTGGTCAGGGTGGTCCAAGAGACTCCCAAAATTAGACAGGCTGTTGCCACAGCTCCTGGTTGCCTCTGAGAACATGAAGATAGGACCTCTGCCATTCTTGTGTAGCATTCTAACAGTGTTCTGAAAGCTTTGAGGTTTCCAAGTGTCATCTTTAATCCTTGCCACTCATTTCCTTTGTCCAATCAGTTACTGGATCTGTTTATTCTATTACTGAGGCACCATGCCTATCTGTCTGCAGGGCTCCATCCTCATGGCTTTGCCTGCCCCAGGCCTTGCTGTGTTTCACAGGTAGTACACATCATCCAGCTGGAATGCCGCCTCGACCCCGGCTTTTTCCAACTCGATTTCCAACCTACTCTCTTTCTATAATTCAATAGCAACAACAACAAAGTCCAAGTTCTTCGTGTTGCAGCTGTGGTCATGGCATAGTCTTCCAGAGTCATGTTGTAGCCCCACCCAAACTTTCTTGAACCTTCTTGTTGCTCAGAAAATAGAAGCCTGAGCTCTCTAAACCACCAAAGCCCTGGCTAACTCACCCTAGCTTGTCCATTCTCTGTTCCCCACTCCAAGCTTCCTTCTCTTGTAAAGCTGGACATCTGTGTGGCATGAGATTGTTGTTGGTTCATGCTCAGCACCCAAGCAGGCTGTCCCTTCTCCACCACTATACCCTTGGAAGACTAGCTTTCCAACTTTAGAGCTTTATTTAAAGCCAAGACCTTAGGTACCTTCTCTATCTCTCAGAGTCACCTGTCCCCACCCCACTGGAATATTCTCTTATCTTTGCTTGGTGATGTACCTACTTATGTGAGTCAACTCCTTTGTCTTGTATTCCTTTGTGTCCTTGGAGACCAGCACAGGGTCCACCTCATAGCAGATACCACATAGACATCTGCCAAATCAATAAATGAAGGGATTTCTTGTTGACAATAATGATCACTCATTAATATATGCTAATTTAATCCACTTAGCCATTCTTGGGTGGTTAAGCTCAACATAATGGAAACTGAAACTTGGAGAGATTAAAGCAGGGAAGTGGTAGGATCACTAGTGTATATCTCCTTCAGAGTCAGTTGTTGAGACTATGGTTTGCCATCTATGAGAGATCTGCAAGAGTCCTTCCTATGTAAAGATCATTAAACACTGGTTAGTTCTGTCTGTTACACCCACTCACCCCAAGCTGTGCTGCCTTCTGCTTTGGTTTTTATCATCTAGAACTTTCAAGTACTGTAATTATGAAATAGGACATCAGCTTTGACCTTCTTTGCTGGTTTACTCCAAGGATTTTGTTTTAAAAGTTGTAGTTCTCCAAGATCAGAAGGTCACCTTTCTCATGCTTTTAGTGGTCTAATTGCTTTGGATTTAATTCCTTGGAATCTTTTAAAATTTACTTTCTGTAGAGTGTGAGGCAGAGATCTAGTGACTCTTTAAGTGGCAAATTTTCCTAAACCGCTTATTGAAAACATCTAGCTCTTCCTATTGGATTAGGATACCTTAAAAAAATAATTTGTCAGATGCTTCTACACTTGTAGATTGTTTGGGAGTTTCACTTTTTGAAATGCCAGTATTCAACTTTACTACAGAATTACCAAGTTTCTTTTTGACTTGGTAGGTCAAGTTCTGCCTATTATGTGGACCATACTCCTAGCAATGTTTCTTTTCTAATATTGTTTTGGTCGATGTTATTTATTTTTGTAAAAGTACTGTTTTGTAGAAAAGAAAATGTCTTATTTTTGAAGTATTTAGAGCATTATTTATTCCACATACTTTGTACACTAAGTTAGGAAACACAGAAAATTAAAAGAAGTAAAATTCAGAAATGTCAACATTTCTTGTTTCCTTGTTTTCTTTCTATGGCAATCTTCCTAACAGAACTGGGATCATTTTGCAAGATAGTATCTCGCGTCTGCCATAGGCCCCTTGTTGTGTGAATCAGAAATGTCCCCCATTGGCTCATGTATCTGAACACTTGGTCTATAGTTGGTGGTGCTGTTTGGGAAGGGTATGGAATCTTTAGAAGGTAGAACCTGGTGAGCAGAATTATGTTCCTGACAATGGGCTTTGAAGTTTCTTTAGCCTGGTTTTCTTTTCTGCTTTTTATGTATGAATGTATGTGGTTCCTTTGTTTAATGACTGTCAGACTGACAAATTCCAGCTTCCTTGCCTTCCTCACTATGGTGAACTGTATCTCTCTGGAACTAACCCCAAATAAACACTTTTCTACATTGTTTTTGGTCATGATAGTTTATCAAGCAACAGAAAAGTTACACATTCCTCCAACTTTGTAAATTTTTTATATCTGATGAAACGAGGGTAGAAGGCCTTCACATGTATGCTATGGCATGTGTACATACACATCATGCACACATACCAATACATGTTTAAAGAAACTTTAAAATCATGAGTTTAATCTTGCATCCTATCAAAAGCCTAAAAATGTATTTAGTAATGCTCCTATTGGTAGAGTTTTTAAGTTATTACCACATTTCACTTCCTATAAACAGTCTGGTACTGAAAATCTGTGTAAATATTTTTGTTCACATTTTATCATTTCCTTAGGGTAGATTTATAGATCTAGGTCAACAGGTATGCACAATTTTAAGGCTCCAAATTGCTTTTTAAAAGGGTTGCAACAATTTAAACTCCCACTGGCAGTGTATGAAAATGTCTGTGTCTTGCCAAAACATGGATATTATTATCTCATTGAGATTTTCACTAGGGTTATGTTAAATCTATAAATCAATTTAGAAAAAAAATTGCCTTCTTTTATAATATTGATTTGTTTCTTCCAGGAAGATGGTGTGTCCCTACTTAATTAAATCTTTGTTGTATATCTCTTAGTGAAGTTTTGTTACTTTCTTTATATTTATACTCATTATATAAATACTCATTTATTATTAGAATTGTTTCTAAGTATATCACGTTTTGGTTATTGTGAATGACATTTTGTAAATTTATGTCGTCTACATTCCACAAGTACCCTACACTCAGTTGACCCTCCAGATGCGCTGTGAGAAAATAAAATTCTGTATTCAGTTTGTTTTGGAAAAGCTGAGACCTTCACTTAGAAAATCTCATGACACTTTCATGAAAAATTGAAACATCCTATTTGTAAAGAAGTCCATTGAACATTATTTACTACTATACTTGGTGCATATGAAACTTGTTTGATCCTGGACTATTTATTTCTTTATGGAAAACATAAAACCTCAATGTAAAATCCATAATTATTCAGTAGACTGATATGCTATATTGTTATGGACTGACAAATAGCCCCAATTCTTCATTCTCCCTTTCACCACACCCACTGGTACGTAATGCTGACAAGTTCTGCTGTCCCTCTGAACTTGATCATATGACTTTGACAGGATGGTAGCAAACAGAAAGCACATGGGGGCCTTAAACATGGGTGTTTACAGTTGTGCTCCTCTACATCCATGGGAAAGACGAGTCTGGGCTACTATGTTGGGAAATGGGATGTATGGAACAGAGCTGAATTAACGGTGCTCATCCTAGTTGAGACCAGATTACATCATTCAAAACAGTCAGTCATCCTCTCTCCCTTTCCCTTTCCTTCTCCAGTGATCTCAGGGAGCTACCTGTTTTTGTTCCTCACCAACCTGGGGTTACAGATACACACTGCATCACCCAATGTTTTAGTGAGTGCTGGGAATCCAAACACAGGTCCTCATGCTTGCTCAGCAGCAAGCACTTTGCCCACTGACCCATCTCTCTTGTGCCATCCACCCTCTTCTCGACCATGATTCCATTCAACACCAGTGGAGCCACTCAGCTGGCTTCACATTTATGAACTAAACACTGACACCACTTGCTTCTCTGGTGGTACTGGAGATTGAACCAGGGCTTCATGTATACCTGGTAAGCATCATCCAATGAATTCCACGTTTGTAAGCCTCTAAAATTGAGGGTGACTTGTCACAAAAGATTACCATGACAGAGATAACTCTTAAACCAACTTTGATCACAGTAAGGGATAAGCTGTAAGTGTAAAATTGGTAGTCTTTATTCTATTAAAGGGATCTCCATTTGTATTTTCTAAGTGCTTTTCTTGTGTTCATTGGTTTTGATTTTTTTGAGACAGTAGCCCCAGCTGGCCTGGAACTCATTGTATAGAGCAGGCTTATTTAGATGTACAGAATGCTGGAATTAAAGGCATGGACTACTTTTTAGCACAAACGTTTAATAACATTTGGATAGCCATTTAGATTGTTATTAGTGTGTGTGTGTGAGAGAGAGAGAGAGACAAAGAGAGAGAGAGAACACAAATGGCTCTCACTTTGCAGGTCAGGTTATCCTGGAACTCACTTTGTAGCCCAGGCTGGCCTCAAGGTACAGCAGTTCTTCTGACTCAGCCTCCCAAGTGTTGGGATTAGGGGTGTGAGTCACCACATCCAGCTTTATTGAGATGATTTTAAGTTGTTCTAATTGATGTGGTATTTTCTATTAACAGACGTCCTAATACTAACTGGTCTGCCTTCCTCTGATGAGTTATACTTGGAAGCAGTTACCATTCTTTTGATGTAGTATTGAGGTCCATGAGCTAGAATTTTCCTCAGGAATTTAGACTCTATATTCATATGTCAAATTGGTTTAGTTTCCTATTTTGATTCATCTTTTTCATTTTTGGTATAAGGCATATGCCAACTTTGTAAAATGGCCCAGTTAGCTTCTCATCTTTGCCAATGCTGTCAATCAGTTTTTACAGCATGGAAATTACCTAATCCTTAAAAGACTAATGGAATTCATTATTAAAGCCATTTGATTATGGAGTCTTTCTGATAGTTCATTAATTATTTAATCATTTTATTTATTTATTTATTTTATTACCTCTGATTATTGGTTCTAAGGTTTCTTTCTTATTTTTAATTAAAAATTTTCATGATTCAGATTTCTCATGTGATTATGGCCAATAATGTACCTATTGTATTTCATGCATTTTAAAGCTACTTTTCAATCATTTTGAAGCAAAGCGTAATACAATAAATACCAAGACATTCATTTCAGTAACTACCACATAATGTTAGATCTAACAGGAGTTTACAACTTAATGTGACCTGATATTTCTGTGTATAACAGCATGAACAACACTTATTCTAATTTGGGGCAGCTGCATAGTAGAATCTGTCACTTTGTGCTTTTTACTTTGAGAGAAGTACTGGGAACTCATAAGTGTTGGACTATTTTTACATGATTTATGAGCATTGTGTAGGAGACTATCTGAAAGTGAGCCTCTTCTAAAAACTCTAGGACTAGAGTTTTGCCTTAAGTTGCGATTAACATGGGATTTGAGGTCTGACGGGTATTGGACAGCATTAATTGTCAGTGTGTTTAAATCCAGGATCACCTGGAAAATGAGCTGCTGGACATGTTTGTGATGGATTATCTTGATTATGTCAATTAATGTGGGAAGACACATTTTAATTGTTCTTGGAACCATTCTCTGAATATGGCATCCCGTCCTGTATAAAGCAGAGAGTGAGAGCAGAGTAAGGCTTGCAGCCATTGCACTTTCTGGATTGTGGATGTGATATAATCAGTAGCTGCTTCAGCTCCTGCTGTGTCTTAATTTTTCCATCTTCATGGACTTTGCCTTAAACTCAAAGCTAAAATAAACCACCTCCCTTGAGTTGCTTTTGTCAGCAACGGGAACAGAATCCAAGACAATGGGCAATACATGGAAGTATATTCTCTTAACCTAGACTATTTCCCCAGTGGCTTCAAGATAACCAGAGTGGGAGCAGATACTCACTACCCGTCCAGCATGATATAGCCCTGGTGATCCTTGCTACTGGTTCAGTTCTTAGGCTTTGACATCTGCTTTTGAAGCAACAGCAAATATTTATTTCTTGCTCACCATGTGCTAGGCACTTCTCCATGTGCACTAAATGCACTAAACCATGTGCATTTTACAGACTGAGAGAGGGCAGGAAAAAAATCTATAGGATGTGCTCATGTTAGCCTGCTTGTGAGTGGTAACACTAAGGTTCAAGTCCAATGTCATCTTGCCATAATGCTGCCTCTGATTTGGTCTTTTTCACCTTGACTGGCCTCAGTATTGAGCTTCTAGTGAGTGTTAGATACTGTAGATTGACTTATAGATGTGGATGTGAAAAAAGTTAGCAGTTGAAGAGGAAAAGTGATCAAGTGCCATGAGGAGAGCTTGTGATCCCACAGTTAGGGCTGTGATCTTAGCCACGAGAACTCAGAAAGAGTAGAGTATTTTTCTCTTGTGGTTTGTGCACAGATTTCCTCACTAGAGTCTGACACATAATTAGCACTCAGTGAACATGTGTCAATCACAATAAATGATGATGGTGGTAAATCATGGAAATAAAATCAGATTTCTACCAGCATCCATGGCCTTGTTCAAGTCGCTTTGCTTCTTGGGACTCTGTGTCCTCATTTATTAGGCGGGGGATAATCTCATAGGTCTCTGGCCATGTGATCTGTGACCCACAGTTCTCATAGAAGTCACTGATGAATAAGGCATTTGTTTAGTGCAGTTGAGGACTCTTCCTCCGCTGAGGCACGATGGCATCTGTATATTCAGCTCATCTTACTTACCTCAAGCTCTTGTAGACTGACAGCCTGAGCTGGGGTAGAGTCAGGAGTAGCGTCTGTAGTAACTTTCTACACACCACTCAACACCTTCATGGCCTTCAGGAATAGCACTGATGGACAGAGGAAATGTGCAACATTCTGGGTGTTCAGTTTAATCTGAATTTTGAATTAGTAATATGTGCTTAGCATAAGCATGTCCTATAAAACATTTAGATAATTATTTTTTAATTAACTCAATTCTCTGGGTTTACCTGCCTTCCTGGCTGCTATCTCATATGGGAAGGCAGTAAAGAATCTGTACCAGGCCAAGTTGTCCCTTGGAGTGAAAAACCTGAGTTCTAGAATCTCTGTCTTGCCTGCTTTTTCTTTGGAAGAAAATGATGGAATAACAGAATGTTTGTATGCTATAAATTACTCCCCAAAAGAGCATCTCCTGATTCAGTAAGGCAATGATTATACCTTGAGCAAATAACAATTGATTATCTGGTATAAATGTACCAGATTGTGGGTTGATGGAAATCTGTATCTATAACCTATGGTAATGGTTGAGTTTGAAGTAAATATGTTCCTAATAACCAGCTGCTATTTATCTAATGTACAATAACTTGCCTGCTAAGCTTAAATGAAATGCACAGTTAATTAAAACCATCTCTGTACCGAGTCCTCTAGGGAAAATATTTTACACACAATCTGACTTGGGGTTTTTTTTTTTCCCACCTTCACTTTTTAACTGAGCTCCTGTTGAGAGATTTTAATATCATCTGTTCGGGGGCTTGTCTTGCAGATATGTTTGCTGGAAAGTTTTCATGCTCAGAGACATAGAAATTCCATTTATTCATCCAGAGTAGAGAAGGCTTCAGAGAGCCCACGAGACAAAAGTCATAGGTTGGTTGCCTAATCTCCACTCTGTCCACTCACAGCTAAGGGCCGTGTGTGTGTTTGCTGTTACGGCATGCAGATAACATTTTCCTTCCAAAGTTGATGTGTTGAGTGCCTGGTTTCCAGCTGGTGGCACTATACTGGAAAGTGGTGGAAATTTTGTGAGGAAGCTTGTAGCTAGAGGAAGTGGGTCACTGGGGGCGTGCCTTTGAAAGCACGAGGTCCCCAGTTTCTCTCTTGAGGTTTCCTTGTTGGTCAAGAAGTGAGTAGATCTCTACTATATGCTTCCATACTCTGTGTTTTGCCCAAGTGTGTGGGGCCAAGGAGGGCTAAACCCTCTGAAACTGGATGACAAAACCAAATCTTTCCTCATAGGCATTCTGTCACAATGGAAAGGAAAATAATTTATTTATTAACTATCTTCAAACTGGCCTTTCACTCTGCCTCTCTGAGTCTCTAATCTAGAAAACAAATGTAACCTTTCAGATCTTTGACTAATAGCTCATAAAGAGGCTAGGTAGGTCTTGGAGCACAGGTTAACCTTGACTTTTAAATGGGTCTTTCCGTGTGTGCTAGTGTCCTCTGCCATGAGTCCAGATCTGATGCTGTCAAGAGACAGCTTTGAAATGTTTGCTCCTTTAACTACTCATTTATTTCATCATTATTTTAAAAAGTGTTTGATTCCCAAGTTCCTATCGTCCCTGAGACCCTATGAATACTGCAGTTTGGTAGACAAGCTTCCACTTCCAACTATGTTTCTCAAAGAGGTGTGTAAAGTTGAATTTATGCAATACAAGGAGGCATTCCACTCCTCTAAGTTTGTTTCTTTTTCTGCAGAGTCGGATAGTGCTTTCCCTACAAACTGCAGAGTGACTGTGAAGTTCAAATGAGACAATGTATGCACACACACTTTCAGAAGTCAGAAAAATTAACATATAAATGTGTGTTTTCCCCAATCGCAGCAGTTCATGAGAGTTCACATGGGATTTGCAGATTTGCCCGAGTGCTGAGGACAGAGCGTGACAACCTGTGAGTGCCAGGGCAAGCTTGGTGGGCCAAGGGGAAGGATGAGCAGCTCAGCCTCCCAACGGACCCCTGGGGTGAGATCCAGACAAACAATTAATAAAGTCTGATGTTCATGTGGGACGTAGAGAATACAAAGTATTTTTGGAGCCATAACCTCATCTCATTCTTTCAGCATCTGCATGAAGACTCCAGAGCAGGTTTTCTCTTTCCCATTTTGTGGTTAAAGAAACTGAGCATCTGAAAAGGGAAAACATCAAGTCCAAAGTCACTCCATGCCAAGGATACAGCCAGAGTGTCTGAGTTTATGAAACTTCTTCCACGGTGCAGAGTTCAGGAAGTAATCTTAGACAGGACTTCAGGGTCCTTGTCCCTCATGGGATGCTTTTAGGCATAGTACATTTATAACCTAATGAGTGTGTGTGGTAATCAAGGTGGGTGAGAGAGCGGATGAGGCTGGATTCCCCTGGAGGAGGTAATCAAGATGGCTGACCTGGGGAACTCTCCAGGCTTCCCTGATGGTATGGCTGTCTCATTGTTGCTCTGAGTGGACATAATAAAAAGTTAATATCCAGTTGCAGTGGGAAGCCATAGCCAACTATAATTACTTGGGTGTGTTGATAGTAAAACTGATGCAATTATAATTCAGAGGTCAAGGGGGAAGTGTACTCAGCAAGATTTTTGTCAATGTTGTCCTTTTTCCTTTGTCTCTAAACTGCTGGTCCCTGGGATTAATGTTTCCTACTCTGCTGAATATTTGGAAGTGGGGCTCCAGGCTTAAGTAGGGACCTATAGCCATGGTCTAACCCGTAGTGGGCTTCACCAAGTTGTGCTCTTCTCATACCAGTTCTGTTCTGAGACAACCTCAGAATCCTGGCTGCTTCCGCCTATCGGCCTCTCCAGGTTGCCCATTTTGGAAATGAAGAGGTAAAGAAAGATGGCTTCCAAGGGTTCCTGTAACTCTGAGCGTTATAATTTGGAGACCCATCCAGAAAATACCAGATCCAGGCCGTGAAGCAGTGGGCTAGGCTGCCTGGACGGGTCAGCAGCTGTTTGTGCTTCTTTGCAGTGCCCACTAGCAACATGTGGGTTTTAGAACTGTAGTGGTCTTAAATGAAATTAAATGAAAATTAAACAAACATGCCAGTTCCTCACTGTGTCACTAGCCACACTCACTCCGAAGGCCCAGGAGCTGCATGCATGCCAAGCTATCACAATGGACAGTGCGGGGTCACTGTTTTCATGATCACAGACATTTCTATTGGCCTCACCCTGAAGACGGTCCTTGGAGGAAGCTGGCTAGTCATGAGGGACCTGGAAATGGGATACTATAGAAAAGGGAGGCTTGGGGTCCCCACATGCTTGGCCTATAATTCTAAGTTTATCATGTAACAATATGTGCCTTTTGCAGTGGGATCCATGAAGCTGTGTATACTCGGGGTAGGGCTGGAGCTGGAACTGTCGGTGAGCCTCTAATGCAGCATCGCACAGAACCTCCTCTTTATTTCTCTTTGTTTCCCTGGTTTTCTTCTCTTCTCTCCACCCCTTCTGTAGGTTGGTAAGATCAGTCTCTGCTACTCATATGGGTCATTAGGTCTTGCTTTTCGGTTCCCAGTCTCTGTATGGATGCTGAAAACGGTCCTTTCCATCTCCTCCCAGCCTTCCCAGTCCTGCTGGCAGCAATGGGCTACCAGGCCATCTCTCTGGCTTCCCAGACACCTGGTGTCACACAGGCCTAGGTTCTTCATTCCTCCCTCTCTCTCCAGTCTGTTTCTTTCTCTGCTTTAATGACTTCCGGTTTTTCAGACTCCATTCCACTACCACTTCTCCCCATAAGGAAGTCATTGCCTGCCAAGGGCTCTGGCTCATTCACTGGTCCATTTCCTTTCATCAACATGTGCTGTTGTAGAGGCTTCTTGGTACAAATGTTCTCCTTCCTTAGCCACTCCAGAGAAACTTTCAAGGAAAGTGACCAGGTCTAAACCCCTTAGTGTTTCTTGTACCCGGCTTGATGTGTTTGCTGTACAGATATCTGATGCAGAAGAAATAAAAGGCTAGGGGTCCCCTGGAACCTACTAGTAATGTCAGGTAGGGGGTGTCCATTTTGGACAGAACATTGCCACTGTGGATTGTCTAGGTTTTGTGATTTTAGATACTTATACACATGATTATAGTTGAAGAATCCTCATTTTTCAATTAATGCATTGTGTAGAGCTTTAGAAGACTGAAGAGCTGCCATCCCAGCTCAGAAGAGGAAGAGGACTCAGAGCCTGCCCTCTCTTCCCCAGATCCTAAGGAGGTTCTTCAGAGGAGTTGTGACCATGCGTATTGTTGAGAATTCAGCTCTTCCCATTTTGCTTTGGTCTGCCTGCCCCAGAGTTTGGGTTCAACATGGCAGTGCCAATTTGTGCTTTTCTTCCCTTTCAGCATTCCTTTCATAGCAGTTACCTTGATAGGGACTTAGGACAAAGACAGGGGCTCTTTCTCTGAGCCCCCCTCCCTGCCACAGAAAGCAGCCACTGCCATTGTGACTGTTTTGCTTCACTGCCCTCATCCTCATCTTGGACTGTAAACATCAAACTGATCTTTTGACAGGCTGTGACACACTCTCAGGCTGGAGGAATTTTTAACTGTCAGAGAGGACTGGTTGACGGGCCTGCATCTCAGAACTCTGCTAGGCTCTGGCACATCTCTCTGTAGAGACACCCCACTGCCCACAGGTAGGTATTACCTGGGAGACTCTGCCCCGCTTCCCTTCACTGGAGATTAGATTTATCCTGGAGGGAGTAGAGGATAGAAAGGTTTTTGGGGAGAATCACAAGTAACAGCTCCTTTTTTGATATCACTGAATAGATATTTGTCCTCTGGGAATGTCTGAGAATAGGAACTGGCGGGGTGGTGTGTCAGATCTATACCTTTTGGGGGGGGGGCAGTTAGGCAGGGTTATTCCTCACAGTCCTAGGTTACTTCTACTTCACAAGCTTCTCTCAACATATGACTTTCTGTATCTATTAGAAGGTCTCTGAACTAGATAGGGAGGGGTGCCCCTTATGTGGACAGGAAAATAAGATAGAGCTTAGGTGAATTCTTAGCTAATGGTCATTCTGAGTCTACAGGCCACGATACAGCTACCAAGGAGAACCAACACTGAAAGCTAATGATTTTTTTCAGCTCCCTGTGTCTATCAGACATTATTATGACTGTTTTATGCATTTCAGCTCATTATCTTTCCTCAGAACAAACTAGTGATACAAGGATCATTATTATGCCCACCACAGATGTTACAGTTTGAATGTGTTTGAGGGCTTTCTCCTCCGCTTGTGGTACTGTTTTGAGAGACTAAGGAATCTTTAGGAGGCGGGAGCTAGCTGATGGAAACAGGTCCTGAGAAGTGAGCCTTTGAGGTTATCCTGGTTCATGATCCAGGATATCCAGGTTTTACTTCCTGCTTCATGGTATGCCCTAGGTGAACAGTCTCTACCACATGATCCCACTTCCAGAAAATGAGCTGTAAAATGAGTTGCTCTGCCATGCTTCCCCTGTGTGGATTAAACCTGTGATCTAAAGCAAATTTTCTCTCCCTCAAGTTGTTTCCATCAGGTCTTAATCACAGTGACACCAAGTAACACCACAGGTAGAGCCTCTGAGAGACTGATCGTTCATTCACCCAAGATCATCCACCGAGGAGAGACAGAGCAGGGATGTGAACTCAGGTGACACTACCCAGTAACTACCTCTCTGGATTTCCAGAAGTTGGTTGATACCTTGCATATTTTTCAAAGTTATCATGAAGTTTAAATGGTCCAATGGATGATAAAGCACTTAAACAAGCATAAAATTATGATGCAAACACAACATATTTTATAGATAGTTTGCTTCTTTAACCAGATACTGATATGTCAGTCAGATTTGACTTTTTAATTAGTTTGAAGGCAAACTTGTCAGGAGGAGGAGACCGGGAACATAGGCCCAGTCAAACTTTAAGAACCTCTCTGTCTTTCCTGAGCCTTTCCAAAGGATTTGGTTTTCTCTCTGTTAAATTCTGAGCTATGGTCTACTGAGAATTTCACTGGATATCTCTTCTCCAGTCAAGCATTGAAATGACCTCAGAATCATGAGGTAGACAGTCTTGAGACCATGAACTTACTCAGCCTGGGGGTATCTGAGCTGGACCTTCCCTAACTGCACCTTCGTAATTTTCTGTGGATCTACTTTTCATGACTTTTTCCCATTCTGCTTCATGTACATTAGTTACATACCATGTATCCCCTCCTTCCAACAAAGCCTCTCTTCCCACAGGTTCTCCAAAAAGCTGCTGTAAGATTCCATATTCAGAACAGGAGAGCAGGAGTATAATCTGGATGGGAAGCAGCATAAAGGACCTTAGAAGTTTAGAAATTAGCCTGAGTAGACCTCTAGCCCTTCTCTTAGCATCTCTGAATGCTCACGCATGTGCTCTCTCTCCTCTCAACCCTCTATCCCTCCTAGATCTCTTCTTCATCTCAGGCAGAGTCCGATCACATCTGGAGTTTGTCTTCTAACTTATTCAATGGTCTCATAATGTTTCAAAGTGATGTTGGTTTCTACACCAAGTTAGAAATGTCAAACATCTAATTTTATACACAGTCTTGATCTTAGAACTATATTTATATGAAAGAGAGCTGTGATGGTGGCAGAATTGGAGCTTGATTGTCTTTTACTTCTTTGGTTCCTATTGTAGTTAGTATTGATGGCTAACTGGATGGTATATAGAATCATTTAAGTGATAAGCTTCTGGGCACACTGGTGAAGGGTTAGCCTTCAAGCATTCCTATAGGGGTTTATGTTCAACAGACTGAGGTGGAGAGGCCGATCTTAACTGTGGGTAGCACCCTTTCATGGCTCGGGTTATGAACTGAATAAAAAAGAGAAAGTGAGTTGAGACCCAACATCTATCACTCTACTTCTTGATGGCAGGTGCCATGTGGCCAGGTGCCTCAAGCTCCTGAACTGTGACTTCCCTACCATGATAGACCCCTTAAACTGTGAGCCAAAAATAAGCCCTTTCTCCACTAAGTTTCTTTTGCCAAGATATTTTATCACAGTAACAGGATAACTGATATAATATCCATGGACTTAATCCTAAATTGTTGTTGATACGTTTAGAGTTTCTATACCTTTTTGTTACTTAGCAGGGCTGTACGTGAAATTTCACCCTAGTTTGTTGTTTGGGGACACTGCCCCCACCTGCCTATTAGGATTTATCTCACCCGCTTGTTAAATTCTGCTTTGTTATGTACAAATTAGTATCACTACAGAGTCCACAGAAAGAATAACAATAGGGTGTGAATAAAGCAGAATGACCTTAAGAACAAGAAGCTTGGTTTAACCCCTGTTCAAAATGTCATTTTCATCACTCTCATGGTCTAAAATCCAAACAGTTAGAATGAAATTTGCAAGGTCATAGCCATGGTTATTTATTTATTAAAAAAAATTATTATTCTGTTCCTTTCCTTTTCTTCCTTGCAAATCTATGATAAAGGCCTCAAAGAAAAATATAAATCTTATAATTAAATGAATAGAAAATATTTTAATTCCTAGAATAAAAATCCTTATAAAATGTCAGCATTCGATTATGTCGGATGTTATGCTGGATATGTCATAGATCTTATCTAATTTAATAATGTAAAATTGAAGAGCATTTTAGGATTGTGTAAGTGGAAATTTGAGACTTTGAAGTCAACAATCTGGTTAAAATGAGTATTCTGCTTCATGTGGGGCCACTACTAATTCTTTCTGATTGCAAAATGAAGACCACAGTATCTCCTCATCCCGCTGACTGAGCCAGTGGGATACACTGCACACAATGCCTGACATACATCAGCGATAGAGCTAGTGACACTGGAGGACCCAAAGACTTGGGAAACCAACTTGCACATCCAGTCCTAAGCATCTACTCAGATCAGCAGGCATGAATATATAGCCATGATCTTTCCATGCATGATTCAGTTACCAGAGATCTGAAGAGGAGGATCCAGATTCTAACCTAGGTCTTGGTTGTCCCATAAGGTCTTTATGAATGTAGGAGAAACAATAGAAAAATGTACAGAGTTAAAATAGACCAAAGATAAAGACATAGGCAAGCAATGTAGATGAAATGTACTAATGTACTAGAATATGGAGCATTTTACATGGAGATGAAACAATAGATCAAGCATTGATGATGAACCGCATTGCAATAAAGCATTCATGGATGTTTCTAGCACTATGCTAAGTGCTTTGCTGTTATAATCCACAGAGCTATAGCATGAGGCCCTTCTGAAAGAACTGTAACTAGTCAAAGAGCGAAGACACACCCCAGCCCACTAACTGTACTCACCACTAGCAGTGCTGGGGGAGAGTCAGCCCGTCAGGCCACCAGGCACATTCTAGGGTGGTGATGCCCCTTTAAACGCTACTCCATTCTGTCTATATGCACAGCGCCTTGGCTGGCACCCACACGTTCTTCTTGAGCACGTCTGGGAAGTTGTGCTAGGAGGGGTCTCTCAGACACCACCTGGCACATTTAACATGGACTTAGGGTGGCTGATGAGATCCACAGCTCATCCTTAATTAGAAAAGCCGCTAAAAACACCACCAGAGAGCCCTGCCCAGAGCTGCAAAGCGCCTGCTTGCTAATGCTGAGTTGCTTGGGTTGATTGATACTTGTTTTGCGATTCCTTCCGTCAGCTTTCTCTGGTCCAGCCATCTGTTTTCTACCCAACAAGAGGCAAGTTGGCTCTGCTCCTCATCTGATTTGCGGTAGAGGAGATGTGATGGTGGGCTGGGGGGCTTAACTGGGGGCTTGGCAGTCATTTGCTGTTGGCATGGAATCCTCCCTGAGAGAACACAGCTACCTCCAGCTGGAATGACTTCTTGGGATTTGGGTTTTATTGTCTGAGGTTTGGAGCAGTGTTAGCAGAGAGTAATCTGGAAGCTTAGATGATGCTTCTGGACCTTCTGTCAGGAAACTCATCTGCCTTCTACTTTACATCCCACCTTCCAGAACATTCTAATGCTTGTCTATTGGGAAAAAGACAACATCGAATATATTTGAACCAGAGCTCTTCTTTCTTTGGGCAATAGTCATGCAAACAATAGTGTACTGGGAGGGAAATACACAAAGACATAACTAGTGCATTGAGAGATCTCACTAAACACACACAGAAGCACACAAGCACACACACACTTATGCAGACGATCTGAGAAAATGTAGATGAGCTTATGGCAAAATTGAGGTTTAAATTATATTATCAATAGTAGGCCTAATAAATGAAGGAATCAGTAGCTGTATAATTGTCAAGAGAAGTCTTTAGAATGAAGGCACTTCATGATTTGAACCTTCATACATGAATAATAGGTAGATAAATGAAGTGACAAGGAAGGGAAACAGATGAAATGTAATTAACACATATATACACATGTGTGCCTTCGTATCAGTCATTTTGTTTTTGAATGGCAATCTGCATACAAAGGAAAGTCAGGCCAGAGAATCACTAAGTTGCTAAATATTTTTGCTGAATGACTTCATTCTCAGTTAGTGTGGAGTTTAAGGATAGAGCCATCAGCCAGCAGGTGAGGGCCCCTGAGGGGAGGTCTAGGATGGCCTCACCCCTGTTGGATAGAGTCCCCTAGAAGAGGTGGAGTGAGAAGAGATTCGCTGACTACTGAGCCTAGATCAGGGAAGGGAGGTAGCCCAGCAGAAGCAGTGTCAGAGACTGCCATCACCAGCATGCCAAGCTGCAGCTCCACTCAGTAGGATTTGTGTACTGAGCAGGGAGAGAACAGCATCCAACCCATCAAATATCCGGGATGGCCAGCAGTAGCATCATTCTAGTCACTGGCAAGGAACATAGGAAGCTGCAAACAACTTCAGGGGTTCACAGGATGGAAGGCACCAAGGTCAAGCAAACAAGCTGGCACTCATCACTGACTATGGGAGAAGCAGCACGCTGACCAGAGGAAGCAGCACAAGTCCAGTTGCATCCAATGAAAGGGTAGGGAGTGATATTCACGGAGTACTACTGGGTTTGAGCAACCCTGATGGGAAGGGATGAGATTTACAGTTGCATGGATGGCATGGACTTCAACAACAGGTGGGATGCTGTTGAGGGATGCTGTGGATGGGCCTGGTACTGTCATCTTAACCAGCTGCATCAGAACATCCAGTGGCATCTGCTTGTTGTTGTATCTCGAGCTCCAACCCCTGAAAGGCGAGGTGGCCACTAGACATGGAAGAAACTATAAAAGTGAAGGGTGTTGGTAATCTGTTAATTAGGCACTGTAAGAGTCAAGGAATGGAATGAACTTACTAATAAAATG
Source organism: Eospalax fontanierii (assembly GCA_035773235.1). NCBI lineage: Eukaryota > Metazoa > Chordata > Mammalia > Rodentia > Spalacidae > Eospalax > Eospalax fontanierii. The sequence goes on along the minus strand of CM069542.1, from coordinate 49,572,632 downwards.
AGCTCATGTAGTCTGTAGTCCTGAGGCAAGGTGGCTCAAAGGCTAACTAACATGGTAGTTCAGTAGTGTCAAATGCTCAGTTACTATCTTGACCTATCCCCAGCGCCAGAGCACTTGTTCCTTGAAAGCTGATATACAGTGGAGTACTCCGGCCTGTGACATCCAAGGGCAGGAAAGGACTTCTTGCTCTTTCTTCAGAAACTCTTGATAATGTCTTTTCATCTCTAGCTAGCCAGAATTAATGTGTCCAGTGGCCCAACCATTTACAAAAAGACTACTCTGATAGGCTTGGATAATCCCCTCAAAAGCCCATATACTTGTGGAAGAAGGAAGGAATGTTAACCCTAAAGCACGTCTCTAAATGAGGGAGAATGGGAAACCTGACAGGAATGAGAGAGGAGACCTCTTAGAGTCTGGTAAACCTCAAGTGTCTCTGGAAAGGCAGGCAGGAATATGGTATACTGTGAAGAAGCAACCCTTGAACTCCATGGGGGCAATCTCCAAGCTGCACATGAGATTTGGAAGTATGGACTCAGCAGCAGAAGAAGACGGGGGATAGTGACAGGGCCAGTTCTAGGGACCTGTAAGCATCCCTTCTGACATCTTCCAGGGCTCAGAGCTCAGGAGTTGATAAGCAGAAATGGGGAGGAGATTTCAAGTTTGCTCAAGTGAGAGTAAAAGGAAACATTATGCTTTTGTGGGTTTGTATCACAGTGACAATAAAAGGCAATAAAATGCATTTCCCTGCCTTGTAAAAGTGGAATCCTAATAAGAAGGCTGCTCTTTGTTCCATTACCACCAGGGCTTAGTAATGATTTCTTCACTTCCTTAAAGAGGGCTGAGTAAATTTGGGATGTTAACGGATTTATTGGGAGTTTGGGGCTTTATGGCAGACTGTGTGTTGTGATTCACTTCTAATGTACCACTTGTCCTTCCTGACAGACATCTTCACCCCTCTATGCCACTGTACAGAGGAGATGGGGTTACCGGAGGAAATGAATGACCTAGCTGAGCTAATGAGTGGTGGAGTAAGACCCAGACTCCGGGCTTCTGGTGTACTTCACTGCTGCTCCTGTTCCTAATGTGACCGTCTGTCCAGTAGCCCAGAGAATGCCAGAATGGGTTCACTCACAAGGGAGCACAGGAGACACTAAGTGAAAACAAAGCCCAGAATGGGAGGGAGGGAAAATAATTTCTTTTTCCTTTGATAACTTTCCTGCTTATTACCTTAGTCTGATGTATATTTCTGTAACAGAATACCCGACACCGAGAGATTTATTTAACACACAGTTCAGGAGATCCAAGAGCATGGTGCCAGTACTGCACTCTGGTAAGAACCTTATCATGGGTGGCGTCCCATGGTGCGGTCTGTGTAAAAGAGAACTAGTAAGGACCTGGGAATACAATTCAGTTGGTAAAATGCTTGTTTTGCAAGCACAAGGACCTGAATTTGAATCCCAGAATTATGATTTTTTTAAAAAAGCTGGGTGTGGTAGCACACACTTGTAATCCCGCTGCAGGGAAGTGCACACAGGTGAATCCTGGGGCTTACTAGACAGCCAGTCTAACCAAATCAATATGCTCCAGGTTCAATGAGAGCCCTGGTCTCAAAAAGGGGTGGGAGAGGGGCTAAAGAGTAACTGAGGAAGACACCTGAGGTTGACCTCTGGCCTTCACATGCATACACATATCTGTGCACACACGAGAGCTTAGCAATCTACACTTGTAGACAACTCAGCTCCATGAACCCCAAGCTGCTCTCCAGATAAAATCATGAATCCCTTCCAAAGTCGACATTCCCAATCCTGCATCCGCCGCTAGTGCCTGGACTCCCCACGTGCCGCCTGCCCCTCCGCGCGCAGCCTGGTCCCCTGCGTACGGCCTGGCTTTGGCTTCCCGAATGACCACTGAGCCTGTGTTCGCCTAGAAGGGAGAACTGGTACAACCCCGAGGGAGGCGGGGTTGCTCTTTCTTTCTCCTCTTTCCTAAAGAGCCTATATCATTTCATTTTGTCCCCCCTTTCCTGCTAAGAATGAGGTAAACACCCAGCTCTGGCACGCGCTTCTCGCCCCCAGCCCCCACCCAACAGCTCCCCCAGCAGCCCCGCCTCCAGAACAGCCCCCCCCCCCCCCCCCTCCCCCCTCCCCTCTTTATCCTTTCACACCAAACACTTTGAAAGTTAATTTCAAAAAGCTGGGAACACTTGATAGTTTTAATTAATCCCATGCCTGGGGAAATATGATTTTGTGCACGAGGCCTCTCAGCTTCTCTGGATAGATAGCTTGTTCTGGATAATACCAGCAGTTCCAATTTAGTTGTGATTATGCTACCAACTCCTTTGTTTTTGTTTGTTTGTTTGTTTATTACCTGCGAGAAAAGTTAATGTCGTTGTATCTTCTGGAGGAGACTTTTGAGTTTTCCTAATGATGACTCCTAGTTAGGATCAGCGTAGGCCTATCATAGGAATTTATCTTGTGAGAAGGAAGAAGACATCATTCTCCATGTAGAGAAGAGGAAATGAAACAGAGGTGACTGGAGGAGTGGGACGCAGATCAGTGCTGATTTACCTGTAGCTCAGGAGTCTTCACACAGCCCACTCTTCTTCCTGTAGGATACTGTTCAATGCTGTACTTTGAGAGTGTGGTATAGGCATTTCCTTAGAACTGAACATTCTGTCTTTCAAGAAGACTCCCTAAGACCCCCAAAGTAAATGCAACTTACCAGGCTTCAGGAAGGTCCAGGAGAGATTCACAGAGCCCCTCCTCCAGGTTACATAAGCAGTAACAATGTGGGTGTGGGTGGGTGGTCATAAGGCAGCCTGCCATTAAGTCTTGCAGGGAACTCCAGAGGTAGGCTTTTCACCGGCAGCTCTGAGAACCGTACTGAGTTTGTGAAGCTATGTGTCCACCAGTCTGCGATGAGCTGATTGGTTTGAGTTAGTCAAATGCTTCATCTATTCTGAGGATAGGCTCAACCTCACCTAGTAGTTTGTAGACTAAGACTAGGATGGAACTGGTGGGGAAAAAACTGAGCAAAAATTGTCAATGGAGAACTAGGTGCTGGGTGGGGAAGTCTATGCTCCCTAAATAAAGTATCCTTTCTTTCTCATTTTTACCTTTTAGCTAGAATGTGTAAAATAACTATAACTTTTCTCCCTTAACAACCAAGGAAGCAGCATCTTTTCTGATTGTGTCCTCAGCTCATGGTGGGTTTTGCATTCCTGCTGTTGATGTCTGATTTGAATGATCTCTACAGAATCTTTCTAAAGTAAACTACCATGTTAGATAACTTGGGGATGAGGAACTTCCAGTTATTCAGGTAACAACGCCTTTTCCTGTAGGGTCAGTTATTTCATTTTTCCATGCCCCGGTGCATAGGATCTCTGGGAAACAGAATTCCATCCTGGAAAAATTAGAATAGATCCTTTCTGTTTCTCCACATGCCTCCCTCTGAGGGAGTGTGAAATGAGCACAGAACGTCACTCACTGAGCCACCATGAGGGACTGTGTGTGTGACCATTACAGGAACTATGCCAGGTCCTTCAAATCCCACTCTTCCCGTCACATTATGTGGAATCAGAACCTTATAATCGAATTGAAAACTTCCTGGAAGATGCTGCCAATTTCTTTGTCTGTCTACTTTGTGGCTGGATTACAGAGCCCTGGAATTTAGAGTTGCACTTGAGTGAGGACAGGCTTCTGAAAGCTCATCCCTGTGACTCTTAATGAGCAGAAAGGTGAAAGCCTCCAGCTTGTTTGTTCCCACACTCAATTCAAACTGCTAAGATTCATTTGCCAAAATATTTCCCCATTATTCATTACAATTTTTAATTTTCTATTTAATTTAGATTACCCCCCCCCGTGTGTGTGTGTGTGTGTGTGTGTGTGTGTGTGTGTGTGTGTGTGTGTTGATATTCATGTGTTTAGGGATTGTTTCCTTTTTAAAAATATTTTTATTTTAGATAATTTCACACATGAATATTATCTTTACGTTATTTCCATCCCTCCTAATCTCCCACCAACTCCCCCCATGTCCCTGACACCATTTCTTAATAAAATATCTTCATGTTATTGAGTGAAAAATAAAACCTGATGGGCAAAGGCCAAAGATGAAGATATTACAGGGGTGGATCCATGGCTGTGTTATGGATATGTCTTCTGGCAGATCCTAGGAGCTATAGAGGATGATAGTTCCCAAAATATAGACTGGCAGAGCTGGAGTTCTCTAGAATCTGCACTATAGTCCTTGGCAAGTTGGACCATACATTTCTTAATAGCAGGAGAAGAATCTTTCATTTTCTCATTCACCCAAAGATACAAATACACAGGGAGAGGTCAGTGGATTACGATTACTGGATGAGCTTAACACACAAAGGGCAAATAGACAGATGAATGACTGTGAAGGCATCCCTTGATAAAGCCTGGTCAGTGTGATGCATTTTGTCATTATTGGTAAGTTAGGGATCTGTGGTGACTATAAACTTTGGTAGGTTCATGACCCCTAAAAGAAGCCTGCTGGTTGAATAGAATTCCATTGTGTACATGTATCACATTTTCATTATCCATTCATGGAACGAGCCCCCTGATAGGTTATCCAGTCCCAAGTGGTCAGCAGTAAACACATGCACATATGAGTAATGCTAATGGACTCCGTGGGTTATACATGTATATATGCAACATTAATGATTAAAGAGATTTTGAATTTGAGAGGGAGTGAGGGGCATGGGGAGAGTTGCGGGGGGACAGAGGGGGTGATGTGAATGCAGTGCCCATGCATGACATTCTCCAAAGGAGGAGGAGAAGGAGGGGGAGGAGAAGATGAGGAAGAGGAGGCAGCAGCCAAATGATGGGTCACATAGTGCTGAGGTAAGCTGTGCTTTGAACAGCCAAATAAGTTGTTTTCTCTTAAAAGCAATTTCTTTTTTTAAAAAAATACTTGATTATGTGACTCTTACATTGAACACAAGCTGGGTCAGTATCCAACTGCTATTTCTGCTTGGGCTACTTACTAGCAATAAGTAAGTAAATAAAATGGTTTATTAGAAAAAAAATAATTCCCTTGTGCCTGTTTGACATGTTGAGTTTGAGACGGGGGACCGGGTTCTGCAACACATCACACTGCCACCTCTGGAGCCTGGTGTGCCACTCGCTGAGTCATTAGGACACTTTGATACAGACACAGAATGGGGAGCTTGGGAGATGGCTGTCGATAAAGTATTTCTGAGGAAAGCATGAGGACCTGAGTTCTGATCTCTAGCACCTATGTAAAAACAAAACCAACAAAAGCCAGGTGCTGAGGGGTGGCCCCTAAGCCCAGCGCTGTAGCACTGGAGAGACAAGGACTCTGTTCTTCCCAGCCAGTCTCCCCAGTCCATGAGCTCCAAGTTCAATGAGGAGACTTTGTGGCAGACCATCCAGGATGACACCTGATATCAACCTCTGGTTTCTATACTTATGCACACACATACACATTTACACACATATGCACTCATATGCACATATATACACCTGAAAACATGCATTTATATGCACACAAATATGTACACACAAACACACACACACACAATGCAGGATGTGCAGCACCAGCATCTAGCCCAGGGATCACATCTCTCAGGACCAGGGCTGTACCTGAATCCCTCTCTACTGCCCTCTTTGTACTGGGCTTTATATACTGGGTCTTCAGTCTTCACTTCCTAGGAAAGCAAGGAATCCAATGCAAGTCCTCCTTAGGCCTTTGCGATTCCATCCTGGTAATAGGGTGTCTCTTGAGAGAAGGCTCTTCTCTTCCCTCCTACTCTTCCTGCAGGCAATTTGTTCTGGCACACACATAAAGCTGGGTAATGGGAAGTAGAGCCCTCAGGCAGTGGAACAGGAGGACGCTAATTGATGAGTAAATAATTGCTGAATTAAACCAGAGACTTGGGAAAACCACCAGGGGACTAGGGCAAAGGGATGTTAAAGACATCTCTGATGACAGAGAGGGAAGGAGCAGAGTTCAGGATGTCGGATGGTCCCCTGGAATTTGCTCTGGAATTAGGCAGCACTATATCTGAATTTTGGATTCATTTCTTATTAGGTGGGTAGACAACACAGTCAACTTTCATGAGCATGTGTGTCCTTATCTTTACCATAGAAGTGATGCTTAGCTTCCAGAACTTTTGTGAGAATCACTCATGTTATCTGATCAGTCCTTCCTTCACTGAGTCATTACTCATTCAATATAAAACATGTATCATTCAATATAAAACATTATCAAGGTGATATGTTAAAACATGTGACATGGTTAAGTAAGTACTTATCAGAATTACTGATACCTGAGATCTTGATTACCGCAGCCATGAAGGGTAAAGGACCCCTCCTCTCTAATGGCACAACAGTACCATTCCAGCACAGTCTGAATCTGGCCACAGAAACCCACGTTTTCTGACTGAACACACTGCCACGCCGCTGCTCCTGGCACCGACTGTCTTCGGAAGCCAGCCTGTCCATGCCTGTGCCTGGGCTCTCCCATTCGTCTGGCTTTGGGGGAAACTGTGCCTGTGCAGGCAGTTAGCATCAGCCGGCATTTGAAAGTGACATTTAAAGGTCACCTCCAACTCTCCCGCTGGGGAAATGGGGAGAGAAGGTGCAGAAGAGAATATGGACTTGGGTTGAATCTAATGAGCTTGGGCAAGAGGCTGGGAGGCTGCTCCAGGGAAGCGTGCACTGAGCCTCAACCCGAGTCAGCGAGGGAAATTCAGGGGTAAGCAGTGCTTGGGAAGGGTAGGGAAGATCTGAGAAGAACAGTTGTCCTGAGCTCATTGGCTTCAGCTGTACCAGTGTGGACCCACTGTCAGCCTGGAATTTTCCTCCTATGAAGTGTAGTTGGGGAGGAAGGTGTTGGTGGAACTGCTGGAGAAATGCTTCTGAATCTTTCTTGACAAATCCTATACACGGCCCAAGGGACAAGTCTACCATATGGCTAGTAAGATTCACTGAGCGTGTTTTCTGAATCCATAATTAGGATCCATTCTCATAAAATCTGATCAGCTGATACTCTGCCATGTAGTGCAGAAATAGTTATAATCGACTAAGTTCCTATTTGAGGTTGAGGCTGGCTTGGAGGATGGAGACACTGACACCTGGAGCCCTGTGAGCAGGTGGCTGGGAAGGAGCATTAGTGTTTGCACTCAGAGGGGACAAGCCTGCTGATGGAGGCCTAAGGGGAAATGCACTCATCTGGTGCTGGGCCATGGGTAATGCATGCACTGCTGTCCACCCTGCCACCTACCGTTTGCTCATTCACTTCCCCTTTCTTCCTGAGCCTGGGCTTTGCTCCCCTGATTCTTCTCCCTCTTCCCAGGGCTGCCCCCCCGCCAACCATGGCTGCTTATTCCCCACCATGCCATATGAACTTGTGTGTGAACATCTTCCATCTAAGGGCATCCTGTAGATAATTGTGACTGGGTACAGGGCGGGGGCAGTCATGATGACATGACCTTACAGCTTTCTTGGGGAGACATTTACGATGTGGCTCTTTGCTTTGGGAGGGCATCTTGCATCACTGAAGAGAAGATCATGGAAATTCTCTTGTTTTCCATCTAAAGCATAAAGCCTCCCTATCGTCCACCCCAGGAACACCATATAAATTTAAACAAACTTTGAATATATAATTTTAGAAAGCATTTCTAATACTCCTCAGCTCCCCTCCCTTTCTAATCTCCCAGTACTTAGTAGGGTACCCAGCAGAGTAATCTCTTATCACACATCTGAGGAAGGCTCCACGGGTCCTCAGCTAGGTGGGATGACCCTTAAAGCCTCTGCTTGCTTTCCTGTGCTCTGCCCCTCCCTTAGGGTACAGGAGGCAGCCTCATTTCCTTCTTGGAGGACCATCTATCTACTGTGTTTTAGGAATCTCCTCATGAAATGCAAGCACCCTGGGGAGGGTCTAAACTGCATTAAGCTAAAAGCACATTAAGCTGCTGTCAGTTTCAGCTGGGATGTTTTAGCAGGGATTAATTTATCAGGCCTCTTTCAGATGTGACACCTAGTTGAGAGGGATTTGGATTTAGCAGAGGAGGAATTGATGTCAGGGAACAGAAGTGGAGACAGGAGGAGCCTGAAGAGGGGAAACTTGCTCCTTTAGGAAACCCGGCTCTGTATGGGGTAGCACGACACTGGTGATGATCGGTAGGGCTAGAAGGGTGAGTGAAAACCGTACCTACTGAGGACAGAGTTGCTGCTCAGGGCTCTAGATGATCTGTGCAAGGGCAGGCCTCCTTCCAGTACAGGTTATGTGACTTGACTTCTTCCTGGTCTCTTAGGGCCCAAGAGCCAGGGCAACTACAGGAGCCCCAGGAACCAGCCTACGGCAGTTGTCTTCTGGTGGAGAGCCTCCTGAGGCGGCCACCAGCCCCTGGCTCAGTCCTTTGTTCACAATTTCCCTCTGATCTGTGGAATGGCTTGCGTACTCACCTTTCAGGCAGATCCCTGTAGGGACTTCTGCATAGTTTCTCCTTTACCTTCTTAATGCATCACTGGATTTCCTGGCTTTCCCTCAGTGGGAGAGATTCTTCAAAAAGAGAAATAAAGTGGCTAGGGCCTGAGCTGTCTTTAGCCTCAACCTCTCCTTGGGGTGGGGGGTGGGGTGTTAGTAACACAAATCCAAAGCAGTAGTCTCTGTGGTATTAAACAGAGATCATCACAGGGGCTGGCAAGAGTTGGATCTGTCCTTTAAAATAGTCTTGGTTTTTGCAAAAACTCAAAGAGAGGAAGACTAGAGAAGCAGGTGGAGAAAAGGAGGAGGAAAGAAAATATCCGGTTTGTGTCTCCACTGTACTGTGCTGGACGTAATACACATCTCATTGTTTCCTGATCACCAGGAAGTGCTGTGCTGTCACGGCCCCTCTGCAAGTGACAGAGACCTTGAGTGACTGGCCCAAGTGGTAAGTGGGCTGGTAATTTCCAAACCAGGTATGTCTGACTCTGGAAGAGAAAGCATCATGAGTTAAGCAAGGTTGGGCACGAAAAGACTGGCTTTGGAGAATTAGGTTCTTCACTTATGCTCTGACCCAGGTTCACCATACAGTGCAGGCTGGATGTAATGGTTCTTATGGGATAACATCGCCCAGTGTAAAAAAATCTATCACTCCAGGCAAGAAGTACCGTAGGCAGCTTGCGTCCATGCATCTGGGTTTTGGGTGGTGACTCAGTGATTCTGCACTGATGCTAACCAGAAATTGAATGCCTGGAACTTGACTGTTTTTATGTGGGAAGAGTTGAAGGCCAGTTGCAGGGTTGGAAAGGGGCAACTGGACAGAAAATGGTTTCCAGGGTCCCTGAGCAAGGTTCAGAGCTGGGTCTGGGATATCCTTAGTTCTGACTCTTGTTTTTGCTCCTTTTTCCTCATGAAAGGATAGGTAAAGCTCAGCCTGCATGATGTGCCAGAGTGAGTAAAGAAGTGGCGATCCTATCTCAGTGGCCATTGACAGTATTAGCCCTGCATCCGGTGCCTACCAACAGTATACACTTATTATTAAATATTATCGGCCTCCTTACTACAGTTAACCACTTGTTCCTCTCTCTTATTTCTAGAAAACTAGAAGAAATAATGTGGTAAGTGGCATATTCACAGCAGAGGTCCATTCAGCCACGAAGAAGAGCAAAATGAAGTCACTTGCAGGGAAGTGCGTAGAACGGGAGACCATCATGTTAAGCAAAATAAGCGAGACTCAGAAAAAGATAAATACTGCGTGCTTTCTCTCAGATAAGGGGCCTAGATTTTATATATATTTATGTGGGGGGGCTACTAAGAAAGAAGGGGACTAGCAAGAAGGAAATAGAAGTAGGTAATAATGGATGTGTATGGTCAAAAAGACAATACGCTTGAATGGAAATGTCAGTATGAAAGCCACCATGTTGTAAAACAAATATATGATAAAAATATATTTTTTAAAACTTAGTGATTGCTTGTTGGATGCTTTTGAATATATGGAGTATCTCCACATTTTTGATGCACTGAGTCATATACCGTATAATTCCTTCCCTCCTGGATGTGCTCAGAAAATAAAGGCACACAGAAATAGTGGGAACAAAGCAACTGTAACAAGGCTGAGGATGATGCTGGTGTTTTGTTGATTAACTGCTTTGTGGTATAGCATACGCCAGCCCTGATAAGGACTGCATCCTTTAAATGGACAGTACACACCTAGCATGACTTCATTTGACAGACAAGGAAACAGAAGTTCAGGGCAGTGAAATCATCTGCCCCAAATCATAATGGGTTATTTAGTTCCAAAACTGGAACCAAAGCCTCTGTCTCTTAATGGAAAACAGTAAATATACAGAGTTGGATCGATGGTGGTCATGTCAGCCTGTCTGCATCCCCTCCTCAGCCTGTATCCCAGTGTTGCTTGCCAGTTGTCCCTGTCTCCACACTCAGCCATACCCAGTCCCTGAGCTGCTCCAGAATGGAAAGGGAGGGTGTGCAGTGGTGGACCAGTGGCTTCTGAGGAGCGGAGACTTGCTGATAGGAGTGTATATCCTGCACTCTTCCATCCCTGCATGGTCATCTCATTAAAACCTTCCCGACATCTTGTTTTGAAGTCTAGGTTTCATTACTGGGGCATGGGGAGGCCCACTAGACCATAGATGACCAACATCGATACAGTCACAAATCTGGAGAAGGGGACACACCCTGTCACCAGGGTTGCCTGGGAAATGGGGGCACGGTGTGGTGGAAAATTTTGTGTGTGTGGTGGGGGAGTTACTACTGTTGTTTCTCCAGGAAGGAATAGACAAAGAAAGGCAAACAGGCTCAGGGCTGGCTGCTTTGAGTAACTGCAGCAGGTTTTCATGTATACGGGTTCTCATTGATTATCTGATATCTGGCTCTGGGGTGATTAGGGCAGGAAATAAATTAGCATTCCCATAAAGGAGGTGCTTTGTCCCTGGGTGGCTGATTGGCAGCTGCAAAGTCTTTTCTTGTCAGATATTCCTAGGTACTGGCTAACCCTAAGAGAGGCAGTCCTAAACTCAGCAAGGCCCTACATGTTAAGCTTTTAGAATATAGAAAACAGGGGATGGGACATAACTTAGTTGGTAGAGTACTTGACTTGTTTGCACAAAGACCCGGGTTTGATCCCCAACATCACATGCACTGGCCATGGGGTACACATCTCTAATCTGAGCACAGAAGGTGGAGGCAGTAGGATCAGAATTTCAAAGTCATGCTTGGTTCCAAGCCACCCTGGGCTATGTGAGACCCTGTCTTAAAAAACAAACAAAAGGGTTTCAGTGGGAAAAAAAGAGGTGGATGAGAGACAGGGCAATGGGGCATGAAGCAACTGAAATCCATTATATACATGTATAAAATGTCAAGGAACACATCAGTTAAAATTTAAAAATGAAATGAGGGACAGGAGAGATGGCTCAGTGGATAAGAGTACTGACTGCTCTTGAAGAGGAGTTGGGTTCAATTCCCAGCACCGACATGGAGGCTAACAGCCATCCATAACTCCAGTTCCAGGGGATTTGACACCTTCTTCTGATCTCCACAGTCGTTGCATGACATAGGTGCACTGACCTACATGCAAGCAATATACTCACACATATGCATAAAATAATAATAAACAAAATATTAAAAAAAAATAAAAATGAAGCAAAAAAAGACCCAAATAAAAACCCCAGAATATGAAGAAATAACTAACATATAGCAGCTGCCTGGCTACAGTCTGACCAGGTTGGTTTCTTCACTCTGCGATCTGTATTCTCCCCGGAGAATGACCTCCAGATGTAGCTCCAACATTGGATGCACTACTGAACTCACCCCGCTCTACTCACAGTCACGGGTCAGCACCCTCCAGAGCTGGGATTCCATCAAGCCCTCCTCCTGAGTGTTGCCTCCTCAAGGCATCTGTCTCTAGCATGAGCTGGTCCTAGACAATCCTTACGTTAAAAATGGGCATTTCTTTTCTGGTAGATTCCTCAGTAGAAGAAATAAAGGAGCAAAAGAGGACTCAGACATGCAGAAGATGAGTCAAGTGAGTCATCAGAGCAAGGATCACCTCACCTCCACTGGCTGGTTATTAATACTCAGAATTCTTATCCATTCATTAGTGTGGCAAGCGCTGTCTAGTGACAGGTTAATTACACAGCTCTGGGTAATTAGAAAGTAAATATATGTTAAGAGGACACCACTGTCAAGATAAAAACTGTCTATTTGAAGGCCCTCTTGCATGGCAAATTCTACCTCATCTTTTCAACCTGAAGGGGATTTTTTTTTTCTTTGTTGCTTTGAGAAAAATCTCTTCTCTCTCCTGCAGCTAAGATGGATTTAGTTCTGGCTCTTGCCCACCATCCTTGCCTCCCCTTCAGTAATGTGCCTTGCTGGTCCAGTTTGAGGCTCTGCTTCTATTCTCGGTAAATGTCTGCAGTCTCAGATCCCTCGCATGTGAGGTTTACTTCTGTAGGGTAGCTCAGGAAGGCTTTGGAGAAAATCCTGAATAGGGGACTGGGTGAGGTGGAGGATAGTGGGAAGGAAAGACGACCTCTTTGGGCAAAGGTTCCATTTCTGCTGTTGCTACGTGGCTGAATATGAGCTGTAGATCCCTAAACTTCTTCCATTGAAAGTGTAAGTGCTGTTGAAGTAGTCCCCTACCCCTAAAGAACCAAAGTCCATTTTAGGTATCAGTCCTACCCCCCATCTCAGTGTAAGTTGGTCTCTTCAGGGATTTTCTTTGTGGAAAATGAGCTACCTTCTAGCCAGTCAAACCTAGGACCCTGACCTCATAGGGGCAAGGTCATGGACAAAGTCTCAGAGGCATGGCTGAGCCCTCTTACACTGAACCTTGTTAATGCAGAGTATTTGTACAACAATCACAATAATGTAAATTAGGCTTCTTGTCACACAAACATCCCTTAGCTGGAGGAGGGCTCCGAGGACTAAGCATCTCTGTGTGGTTTTAATCGATTTGCCTCAAATTGTTTTAAAATCAAGACCTGTACTTTGTCTACAGCAACATACCAGGTTTCCAAAAGTATAGGGAATAGCTAGCAAATTCTGGAAGGTTTTAAATGTCTTCCATTGATCTGAAATAAAAACACAAACATTCCCCTCAAGAATCCAAGATCAACAAGTTCTGGTGCTGCACGCCCAGCTCCTTTATCCAGCATGCATAGAAGAAAAGTCAAGGGCGTGCAGGGCCCTGGCTCTCTTTACTTCCTTTAATCTTTGAATTCATTCTTATCTTCCCCAATGCTTACTGACTACCAGCTAGTCATTTGCTAATCTGGGTGTTGGATATGCAACTCTAAATGGACTAATCAACTCCTAAGCAGGTTGGAGAGATCGGTAAGGACACAGTTACCAGAGGAGCGGAAGTAAGAACTGAAGGAGCAGAGACGGAGAGGCATCCACCACCACCTTGTCTGAGAGAGGAGTAGGTCTTGGGAAAGGCTCAAAGGAGCTGATCAGGCTGGCCTTAACTGGCCTGTCTAGGGTCACAGCAGCCACAGGAACCAGCTTCGGAACCCAGGTCTTCCTATTCATTGATAAGACATTCAGTACCTGACACCTTTTGGATATCAGCAGTGACTACATAACTGTCAGATCTGAGTCTGAATTCTGTGTAGCAAGCAGGTACCAGAGGTCCACAGGACAGCAGGCAAAGATCTGGGGTCAGCCTACAAGACACAAGGTGGGGAACTCAAGGCTGTTCTATGAGGTTTGGGGATGATGGGCATAAATCATGTACCTCATTTGTAGGCATTTGCCTGTTTCCTAAAACATACTTGGGCAGACTATGTGAGCAGGGGTAGAATCATGCTTTTGTGCCACTGTGGGGTAGGGAAAGCCATCCCCGTGGCTTCTCTTTCTTTGGCTTTTCCTGTCAGGAGTATAAGACAGCTCAGGAGGACTACTGTCCACTGCCAACACCTCCCCCCACTTGGGACCATCCTCCAAGCCTCACCTGCCAAATGTGAACAGATATTCTGTGAAGTAGCTTGGTTTCCTGATGACATCTCTTGACGTGACATTAACAGAGAAAACAGCAAAATGCATCCCCTGGGCCGTGGAGCATATTTTTTGTTTAGGCCCTTAGCAAAGCATCAACAACAGATGTGGCAGGTTTGATTAGGTTTCTCGAGAAGGGGTTCACAGTAGGGAGGAGAAAGTGATCAGACTCAGGACCTGGGGAGGCTGGATAGAGTGGTTTAATTTCTTAAGTCTCAGTCTTGAGATGGAAGTGGGAAGTGAACATACTGAGGAGACAGAGAGCTGCAAAGATTGGAGAGGGGCCACTTCCTGTTTCCTTTTACCATTAGAAAAGAGCAATGCTTTAAGGCCTGCTTGCAAAGCCAAATGCCTGTCACAGTTCTGGAAGAGCTGGTCTCAAATCTAGGGTGCTTTTCCCTAAAGAGGGGCTGTATCTTTTTTCAAGGGCAATGATTACCAAGTATCCCTCTGGAATTCTCTCCAGACCCTGTTGTTCTCATGTTTTGGCCTGGTGGTCAGGATTATATTGACCTTCAACTTCACAGTCTACCCCTTATAGCAGGCCAGTATTTATTTATTCTGTAATAAAAACTCCCCTGTTTAAGAAAAGAAAATCCAATGAGTAGAAAATACCCGCTGGAGCTTCTACCAGTTAAAACTTTCTCTGTAGTTGGGTAGAGATCAAGTTGCCTCCATCAAAACCCCCTCAATTACCATGAAAACCATGCCTTGCTCCAGCACCATAAATAAAACATTTTCACAAAAGAGTAATATTTATATTACCACCATGAGGAATAGAAAAGGGAACATACCAAGGGAGAGATGCTGCTGGTAATCAGCAATACCACTTTCTCTGTTGCTCCTGGACATATTAATGCAGCAGCACCCAGCCCCTATTTAAATATACATACCTCTATGTGTGTATATATCTTCTCTGAATCCATATAGATAGATAGATATTACCTCTTTAAAATATTAAAATAAATTACATCTTTGCACAGAATACAGACATTAATTCTGTTTCCAGGAGATTTGTCAAATCAGTGGCCTGTGTTTGCATAACAAGCTCTTTGGTTATGCTGTGCAGAATATAAATTACCATGTTGTCAGCTCCCGATGAAAACTGCCAGAATTTCAGCAGCGTTGCTTCCATTGATTCAGATGAGCTTGTGCTGCATGTCCAGGTAGTATCTGGGTAGCTGGTTCCTCCTGGAAGGACTGAAAGTGCAGAGAAGAAGCAGTTCTGGAACAAGAAGTTTTCATACCTCTCCTCCCTTTTTCTTGTTTAGAAAGCATGGTTTTCTTTCCTTCACAACTTTCTTTGAAACACACACACACATAGGTGTGTGCTTCTGTTCTGGGTTTGAATGACTTGGTTTCCTGCCTGACTTGAGCCAAAACATTTTAAAGATTTTTATTTTATTTTTAATTATGTATATGTGTGTGTTGTGTATGGGTTTGTGCATGTGAATGAAAATACCCATGGAGGCCACAAGAGGGTGTCTGATGCCCTGGAGCTGGAGTTACAGGTCACTGTGAGCCACCCAAAGTGGGTGCTCGAAACCATACTGAGGTCCTCTATAAAGGCAGTATACTCCCTTAACTGCCGAACCCTCAATCCCTGGGCTAAAATACCTTAACGTATATCAATGTTCCTGAGTTTTAAGGCACAGACCATTAACAAACAGGCTCACAAATTTCTAATTCCCAGGGAGCCAGACTGGTTCCATCCAATCAATGTTTGGTTCTCTAAGCACTGTAAATAAGACCTGTAGTATTTCTTTGTCTGTGTGTATGTAAGCCTATGTACATGAGTGTCTATGTATGCATATGTGTGTGTATATGTGTGTGTGTGTGCACACGCATGTGCCACAAGGCAACCTTATCTGTTGTATCTCAGGCATCATCCACTTTATTTGAGACAGAGTCTATTATTGACCTGGGAGTCCCAGGGATCTACCTGTCTCTGCCTTCCCAGTGCTAAGATTGCAAGCTTTAGCTGCCACGTGTTTTGTCCTCTATAACAACTCTGTGGTAAGTACTGTTATTATTTCCCCCTGAAGAGCTCAAGAAACTAAAGAGATAGGAAGTTTAGGAAGGGACCATAGGCAGGAAGCTGCTGATATGAACATGAACTTAAATCTGTCTGAGTAAGAAGTCCAGGTCTTTAACATGCTATATTTTGATACCTTCTGCATCATGAGGGACAGCATCTGGATTCCCAGTGTTCAATAGTACTCGATGCCTGGCTATTTTGGTGGGAATGAATCAGGCTACAGGATAGTTCTCAGACAAATTCACTTATTTAGTATTAGAATTTTCAAGGAAAGTAAATTAGTTATTTCCCGCTTCTCCCAACCTCTCTATCTCTGTTTAGCAAAGCTTGCGCTGGGGCTTCCTCAGTGCTCATGGAACTGGAACCTGAAAGGGCTTTCTGATTTACTGGTGTACTTGTTCATTTTAAGCATGGAGACATTGAGATCCAGTCAGGAGAAGGGACATTTATGATGGGTGACTGTTTCAGACCAAGCTGGGATTGGGGCCCTCCCTGATTTGAGTCTATAGTTCAGAAAGAACTCTTGTAGTCTGACTTTGGAATGGAGTAGAACCTGGCAAGCACTAGCTTCTGGAGCCATGCTGAGGGGTGCTGTGGGCCCCAGGCTAGAGAATAACGAGCCAGCTGAGACCTACTAGATGCTACAGATCTGTAAACGATGCCTTGAGTGAGCATAACAGGCTTCTGGCTTCTCGATTTGATTTCCAGAACCAGCTAGTATGTGGTTGTGTGGTGCTTTATTTCAATCATGGTATTTTTTTCATGATCATTTACAATTGCTAAATGCATCTAGAGCAGTTTCCACAAAGCCGTAAGATACATCTCTGCTCTGCTTCCTTTTTGAAATGTTCAGTTCAGCAAGATCAAAGGCCGCTGGATAGGAGAAAATTTAACTCAGATTTCAGCCATTCTTTTTCCTCTGTCTTGGTATTTCTCCATCCAAATTACATTTATATCAGAAACCTCTCTGCCCATGATTTTCATGACAATACATAAAAGTCATCTCGTGGTTGAGCAGACACGGGAAAGCTTCCCGGGCGTCTCTTCAGCGTTCATTGCCCCCTTTGTGGCGTGGAGCTTGATTGTCCCCTAAATAGTAGCAATAGGAACTGCGATCAAAATATGTTGCTTTTATTTTCCCATTTAGCAGCAGGACTAGATTGAGTTGACACCACATGTGTCTAAATAGGTCTGGGAATCCGCAAACAGATGAGGCTTTAGAGTCTTTCTCTCTTTCCTTTCCTGCTATTCTTTCCCCTTTTCTTTCTTTCATTCGCTCCTTCCTCCCCTCCCCAGCTCCGTCGTAGCTATTAACAGGGAGAATAGAACTAAACTGTGGTATAGTAAAGAATCTTTGTTTCTTCTGAAAATTCATACTGATCTTTAATAATATTCTAAATAACAGGACATTTCTCAGAATCCCTTGTGTTTAAGTAAGGACATATGGCTAAATTCTAGCAAGCAAGCTATAAACTACAGTCTAGAGAGCTACTTCTAAGAAGTCTCTTAAAAGACACTTGTTTCCTTTCTTCCTTCTCCATCTTGGATCAATGAGGTGATGTTAGAGCTCTAGCAAATTCTTAGGAGCATGAAGATGAGACTACATCTTAGACATAGTGGATCAGACAGCTAGAAGGAATTTGATCTCTGGTGATTAAAGATCTGTCATGATATCCTTGGAATTGTTCTTAGTATGCAAAACCTCCATTTCCAGGTTTTTAAAGATTGAATATGCACCTAATATAAAATTCAAATATTGTCTTTTATCAAAATAGTAACATAACTTTAATTTTCTTATTGATGAGACTTTCAGGTTTCCATTTTCATAGTTTTCTTATTTGTTTCTGAGAACAGAACATTTACTAAATATTGAATAGATGCACAGCACAGTTCTTGCTGCTGTCTTTTCATTTTCTCAGGGTACTTTTTCAAGTAGATGGGTATGACAACTACGTAACAAGAGTGTGTAAAGCAATCAAGACATGGGATATACGGCCAGGTGGCCAGATAGCAAACACAGATTCTCACTATTCAGTTTAACTGGACATTCACACAATTGATCAGGCTTAGTTTCTGCTGCATACACTCCAAGGACTTTGATAAAATGTAAGCTCATAGTCTCTCCCTCACAATGGTCTACTTCCTGCTTGCTGAAGAAAAACAGACCTTAGCATGAGTTTTCTTCATGTATTACACCTGAACAAAATTTTAATCTCTACTTAGCCTGCTGGTGCTCTAATTTTTCATGTGTGTGTATATGTGTTTGTGTGCCTGTGTCTGTGTACATGTGTATATGTATTCATATGTATGCATGAGTGTGTGTATACATGTGAAACCAAAGGTGGTCAGTGAGTGTCTTCCTCAATCCTCCTCCACCTTATTCTTTGAAACCAAGCTTGGGCTCACTGATTGCACTAGAATGGCTGTCCAGCGAACCCCAGAGATCCTTTTGGTTCTGCCTTTGCAGTGCTTGAGTTACCAGCATGTGCCACCACACTCAGAATTGTTTATTTTTATTTTACATGTATAAGCATTTGCTTGCATACATGTATGTGTACTATGTGTGTGTGCAGAGCTGGTGGAGGCCGTAAAAGGGCATTGGATCCACTGAAATTGGAGTTACAGACAGTTGTAGGCCACCATGTGGCTTCTGGAGACCGATTCCAGATCATCTGCAAGAGCAAGAAGAAGTGTTCTTAAGTGCTGAACCATCTCTCCACTTCTAACACACACAGCTTGTTTTGTTTTATGTTACTATTTTTTGTTGTTGTTGCTTTTTATTTCTTTTTGAGACAGGATCTCCCTAGAGCCGCAGCTGCCCTGGAACTTGCTTTGTACACCAGGTTGGCCTTAATCTCACAGAGATCCACCTGTCTCTGCCTCCCGAATGCTGGCATTAGAGGCGTGTGCCACCATGCCTGGCCACACAGCCTTTTAATATGGGTGCTGGGGAATCCAAGCTTAGGCCTCATGCTTGCACAGCCAGCCCGTGACTGACTGAGCATCTTCCCAGCACTACTGTAGCCCTTAAAGTAAAAAAATCTTCACTTGGGGCTAGAGAGTTGGCTCAATGGTTAAGAGCACTGGTTGTTCTTTCAGAAGACCTGGGTTCATATTCCAGCACCCATGTGGCAGCTAAGAACCATCCATAGTTCCAGTTCCAGGGAACCCGATGCTCTCTTCTGTCCCCTGCGGCACAGCATGACACAGGTGCTCTTACATACATGCAGATAATATACTCAGACACATATAAATAAATGAAATTTTTAAAAAGACAAATGTTCCCTTGCAGACACTTCTCTGATTCTCAGTTTTTTCTCTTGGTTGATCTACTTCTTCTGTAGATGAATATCTCTTCAATCATACTCTCTGACTTTATAATAAGGACACTTTTTGACCAAACAGGCAATTCCTCCAACTAGAATCTTTCTGATCTTTAATTTTCTCTCAGTTCTTCTGTCCTGCCCTTGTTTACTTCATATTTTCCTTATTCAACACTATTATTATCGTTAATAATTACCAATTTGGGCATAATACCATCTCATGTTTAATTTGATCTTTAAACAACCTTCCTGGGAAGCTGAGGTGGACATCATTACTGTCATCCTCAGCAAGAAGAGATGCGGCGTCAGAGGACTTGAGGTCTGTATAAAAATCACACACATTATTCCTGGTGAGACTGAGTCCAAAACCTCATCCGCAGACTTTAAGTCACCTGTTCTTTTCATTATGCACAAAAATTTCATCCCAGATTTGAAAGCTGCTCTTGTAAGCTGGCTGTCAATCAGACCTCACATTCCTATTGTGATTGCTGCTGCCTCCTTGAGACAGAGATTCATTTTGATCCATGTATATTTTTTAAGGATGAAGGATTTGTCACATTTCATATTTGAATAACATTTTTACACATTTCCCAGTGCTTTTTTGGTACATTATCTTATTTGATATTCTCTGTGTGTCTCTGAGGTAGGTAAGGCAAGCATTTATTCTTTTCCCACTCTACATATAAGGAATGAATGTTTGAATCATCTAAGTGACGGGGCTCAAGATCACAGAGAAAATTAGAGACAGAATTGGGACCATGTCCTGTAATTGGAGAATGATGTTTTCAAAGAGTGGATATAGAAAGTAGGCCCTTTTGAGTTGTATAGTGAATACTGGGTCAGGCTCTATTCCTTGCTGAGGTTTCCACACAGAAGACAGATCCTCTGTCTCCCTGTGTCAGTTTTAGGTCAATCGGTGAGTTTGAAAAGGCTCTACTCTGAGACTAGAGTTCTCTCTCCAGTAGGAGCAAGGCTCAGTGGGAAGGCCAGATGATTGTCCATATAAATCTGATCCTGCTCCATGCTGAGCAGAGGCATTAGGCAGTTAGTGCAGATGATCAGAGAGGTATGGCATCAGTATGATACTGTCAACTCACAGGGCAAAATTTAAGGAGGTTGGCACTGGCCTTGCTGTCTGGTACTTAGAGTTAATAGGGGTCATGGGACAAGCTCTGAACTGTTCGTTGTCATGGGAAGTTTTGAGTGTCTGTCCTACTGCTCACCTTAGTGACCTTGGGAAGTTCATTTGATCTCGTTAGATCTCAGTTTCTACATCTTTCCCAGGACAAGTTTGGACAAGCATTAAAGTAAAGCATTAGGTCCTCAGGGATTCCATAATAAAGTACCAAATATTTGGTGTTTTGTACCACAGAAAATTACTTGTTTCATGGTTCTAGAAGCTAGAAGTTCATATTCAAGGGCTTGTTTCTTCTAAGGCCCCTTTCCTTGGCCTGCAGATGGCCCTCTTCTCGTTGTGTCTTTACATGGTCTTCCCTCTGTATCCTCCTGTGTCTGAATTCCTTCTCTCATAAGGACATTAGTCATATTGGATTAGGGACTACCACAACAAATTGATTTGAACATAATTCCCTCTTTAAAGGACTTACTCTAAATATACACACATACTGGAACACTGGGAGTGAGGAATTCAACACATGAATTTTCAGGGCAACATGATTCATCTTCAGTCCCAAATTTAATTGGTCACTAGAATTGCCCAGGAGACTTTGAAAAGGGTTCTGAACTTCAAACCTGCTCTTTAGGAACATGAGAAACTAGACTCTTGGGATCTACTTCTCTTAGGAGTTTTGGGTGATGGGCATGCTTGGCTAAGGGTGTGATCCTCTTCTCTAGAGTTTCTGTATGGGCCCTTCATCTTCAGTGTTGTTTGTGCTTAAGAATAGGGCTGTCAGAAATGGAGAAGGCATTTTTTTAACATGGAAACTGTTCTGAAGAGGCTGGAGAAAGAACACAGATTGAGAAATATGGCCCAGTGTTATCTCTAAAGGCTCCTAACTATTCCTTAATATATAGAGCGATCAAGGTGGATGTGAGAGAGGCATGTACCCCTCTGTGCCAGTCACTCCCAGGACTACTGAGGACTAAATTTAGTTTCTTTCTGTGTGAAGTAGCTGGTACTTTTGAGTAGTATACTGGTGACAGATCCTAGACTTTGGATTTGTAAAGGTTACTTTTATAGGCTGGCTTGACTGGGCTAACGAATGTCCAGAGAGTTGGCAAATATTTCTAGTTGTGCCTTTGAGGGCATTTAAAAAAATGTGCAAGAAGACACAGCTTCCCGATGTGGGCAGCGTCATCCAAACTTCTGAGGTCTCTAACATTGTCTTTAAAAGTCAGATGAAGGGTGAAGTCATACTGATGAGACAGACATCCTCTCCTACCTTCAGACAGGGATGCTCTTGGTTTTCTCACCTTCAGACTCAGCATGAATTAAAGTTCAGACTTCCCTGGTTATCCAGCTTCCAGATGACAGGTCAAAAGACTTCTCAGTCTCCTTTATCAGTGTGCCAGTTCCCACAGAAATTCTCTCTCTCACCAGCAGGGCACACACACACACAAACACAAACACACACCTGTTTTATACACAAGCAGCACATGTTCTACACATAATCTGTAAGTTATGTTCCTTTGGAGAACTCTTATGCATGTAGGACTCAAAAAGACTATCCCATGAGAGGCAAGAGAAGAGGCTAGATAGGAAGAGCTGAAGATTGTTATTCAGATAGTTGTTCTTGACAACCAAAGCAAGGGCGTCGAGGGGAACATACACTGAGAAGAGCATGGATTCTGAAGACAAAAAGATTTCATTGACATCTCATTTCTATCACTTACCTGGTGAATGATACTGGGCAAGTAACTTGGCATTTCAGAACATTGGTTTCTAATGTAATGGGTGTGAGTGGGCAGAATATTCACAAGAATGCCACCGGATGATGCTTGCAAAGAGCTGGTGTCAGTGCCTGACAGTTGATGTGCCCTGGAGAATCAATATTTCCACTTCTAAAACCAAGTTTCGTGCTCTTTTCCTAGTCCACATTTTCTAATCATGATCAAAGAGAGAGGGGGGAGAGAGATCTGAGAAGTAAGAGGGAGGGAGAACGAGAGAAAGGAAGAGAAGAAAGGGGGGGTGTGAGTGAAAGGGGAGGGAGGGAGGACAGAGTGAAGGGAGAAAGAGATAAAGAAAGTGAGAAGGAGTAAGGGAAAGAGGCAAAGGAGGAAGAGGGGAAAGAGGACGAGGTCGAGGAGGAGGAGGAGGAAGAGGAGGGGGAGGAAGAGGAGGGGGAGGAAGAGGAGGAGGAGGAAGAGGAGGAGGAGGAAGAGGAGGAGGAGGAAGAGGAGAAAGAAGAAGAGGAGGAGTGAGAGGAGGAGGAGGACAAAGAGGAGGAGGAAGGAAGGGGAAGGACGAGGAGGAGGAAGAGGTCGAGGAGGAGGAAGGATAACAAAGGTAAGCAGACATCAGGCACTACAAGATCCCCCTGCAGATCTACAAGAGCCCATGCTGTCCAGGGGGCCGGAATAAGGCTGACCCATTAGAGGCTCATGTTCATTTCTTAGCTGTCAGAGCAAAGCTTTCTCCTTCATAAAATGCACTTAATTTGGTATTAAATGTAAATGTCAGGAGTGGCCCAAAGTTCAGTTTCCTTTCCTGTGTTGTTATAACCTTTGACTCATCAATTAGACTAGCTAATAAAATCACATTTTACAACGAATGAATGATTTCCTTACAAGTTAATGAAAAGCTAGGTTTAACTGTCATCTTCATTTTCAACATCCATCCTATTTTCCAGACAGGAAAGCATCTTGGGCTCAGACGTGAATACACCACCTTGAAAATACGTGTTTGTCGGTGAAAATGCAAGGACCTGGGAAAGGGATGTGGGTTGTGGAATTCAGGAGAAAGCTTGTAGGGTTTGTCTTAACTTGTTCTCTGCTTCCAATGTTGGCCTTTTCTCTGCAACTGGGTCATGGATTCCTCCTGGGGAGATGCCATGCTGGGACATCTGCATGCCTAGTAGCACTTTTGTGCCATTGACACAGAGCAGATGGCAATATGCATGCTTGACGCATCGAGTGGAAGGGATGTGGTCATGAGGAGGGCTATGCCCAGGGACATGGTGCATGGCTTGGGAGGAAACTGGCCCTTCATCTCTGGGAACAGCCACTACTCTCACTGAACATCTAACTCATCAAAGGACAGCGGGGGCGTGAAGCCATACTACAGAAAGAGGATGCTTTTTAGCCCTCCCACAGAGCACAAGCACTTCCTGGGAGCCCAAGGGAGCTGGTTCCAGTTTAATTTTATTTCTTTTAGTTTTATGAGCAAGAACCCCTGAGTTGATCACCATGAAAAGAAATGGTAATTTGCAAAGTTTCTTGTCTATCCTGTGCACTCTCCAGGGTTGTTTACCCAAGGAGAAAGCATTTTCTTTACAAGGTACATTTTCCACTCAGCATAATCTTCTATGATTAATTTGCTTTATTTATTTTTTCACTTCTCTCCTGCAGTGTTTTGATGGGTCTCTTCCTTGTCTCTTTATGGATTCAGTCTTAACCGAGGAGTGTTCATTTTAGGAAATATTTTTAAGGGTGGGGACTGGATCCATTTGGTTGATACTTCTGTTATGAGTGAAAGTTTGTGTCCTTTCAAATTTAGGCATTGAAACTGAATGTCAGTGAAGGTACTAAGTCATGGAGCTTTTCAGGGGTGAGTGAGTCATGGGTTTAGAGTCCTCATGAATGGGACTGGTATACTTACAAAAGAGAATGAACAAGCATATTTGCTCTTTCTACTATATGAAGACACAGGAGAAGGCTTCATCCATAAACCTGAAGATTAGTCTCTCATCAGTCACTCAAACTGCCAGCACCTTAACTTTGGACTTCCTAGTCTTCAAAACTGTAAGAATAAATTTGGTTTGCTTATCAGCTCCAGGCTCAGTATATTTTCATACGGCAGCCAAAATGGATGAAGAGGGTGCTTGCATTTGTACTGACCTTTGCTGGAGCCCTGAGCCCTGGCTTCCAGCACCTTAAGTATTCCACATGGTAGCCTGAATATTGTTCTTCACCACTCCAAGGCTGCAGCTTCCCTTGTTTTGATTGAATACCAGGTGTCCTTGGGGAATGTGACTTCCAGCTCCTACAGGCCCCTCCAATGACATCCTTACCGTTTTCTGTACAAATACCCCTTCCCCCTGTCCTGTTCTCTTCATTCACAGTCAAGGAGATGAAATGAGCCTTAGAGTCTCACAACCCCATGACAGAACTCTGGATCCATTATTGATCCTGTTGTCAAGGACATTTTCCCATCTAGCCTTGGTGTTCCCATTCATAAAACGGGGAGAAATTTTAGTGCAGGTTGTGGTGGGAAACATAATGAGATGGGACAGTAGCCTAAGGTGGTACATAATGAGCCTTAAAAAACCCCGTTGGAGTTCTCAGGGTCAGTAATCGCTTCCTTAGAGCTTTCTTATTTTTTAGGTTCATGACTGGGTGAATCTTAGTTCTTTCTTCATTGTGCAGGTATCTCAAACTGGATAAAATCACAGCACAAGTCACACACCTAGATTTGGAGTACTTAAGAAGGGGACAAGCTTACCCTGGGAGGGCTGGCAGTGCTCTCATCCAGGAGATTGAAAGATGCCTTTTGATTTCCACAAAGTCTTTCTGACGCCTGCTCTTTTTCTAATTAAGTCCACTTTTCTTCAAGCCCAGGCATTTGCGATGAGTCAGAAATACTGCTTCTTATTATTTTTTCTCTTTTAATTACTGGTATTGTAACAGTATTTTTCCTACCGTTTTTCTTTGCAAATACATGTTATTTCAGTTACATTATGGTATGAATAGGCTTTTGAGTGGGAGCCAGGGAACCTAACCATCATTTTCGATATGGTTTCTATGGGAAAATATAATGCTCACTTCCAAACAGCCTTCTGAAGCACAAATGTACAGAACACAGCCTGCTTATAAGTGGAAGGTGGTCTCTCGCCTTTATTTCTTGAGAGCAATTTCATATATTTACTATGTTCCTTTGAGCTGGTACATTAGGCAGGCAAAGAGCGGAGTTAGGCTGGTGGAACACATCATGCAGCAGATCAGGGCTCAGGTGTCCTGTAAAATCTTAGGCCACTATTCTTTTCTTGACCAATAGCCTTTGTAAATGACCAACAGTTCCAGTGGAAAGGACTGTGCACGCTGAATGCAAGTACCAGTCTGGGTCCAGAAGAAATGGCACCTCTGCATGGTTTCTTTAACTTCTTCATTTACAATCTTTGCACCTCCCTTTGGGAGTTGTGTACATATTAGCAACCCCATGAGGAGACCAGAGAGGCTGAGATGCTGTGTGTGGGAGAGAAAGATGATGACTACCTTCTCCCATCAGGCCACTTCACTGAACACTGTAAAGAGAAGTTGTGTTGGTTCATTTTTTTTCAGTAGGCATTTTCCAAAGGTTTGTCACATTATTGTACTAGGTACTGAATGACACTTCATTGTGTAAATACAAAGAAGTCCCTGTGTTCACTCACTTCACAGGATGCTGGGGAAGACATACATAAAATTGGCACCCTTAGTATACTAAGTCTTATCATAAGAACAGGTTGTGCCTTGGGGAACCTGCTGACTGATGTGACCTGGGATAGGGCATAGTGAGAATCTCTCCTTCTGACGTTGGGTTTTCATTTAAATAGAACACTGTGCTCTGTACTGTGCTAGATCCCCTGTTCAATAAATGAAGTTTAATCTTGACTTTGGCATGTTTGTGATTGAAGAAGTGAGGGCAAATCTAAGTCTGTGTTTGCAAAAATATCTCCAAATTTTACATCTGTTGTTCCTCACAATTCTTTTGGCCACTTATGATTCATCTGCCTGGGTAGGTGTGGTCCATTGGTATCATGGCTGGGACTTGATGCTATAGGCTGATCTTGCTTATAAGTCAGACCTTACAAGCTGGTGCCTCAGTCAAAGAACTTGCTTCTGAGTCACTTGGTCATTTATTTTCCAGGAGGTAGGAGTCTTCGTAAGGTTGTTTCAGGCTTCTGAACAAGCCAGTGTAAACACCAAGATGTACTCCCTTTTCCCATGTGTATGTGTGAGTGCTCACATGTGTCTGGACTTGTGCGTGTGTAAATGCATATGAACCTGTGTGCATAGGCTTGTAAAGGCTTGAGTTTGACATTGGAAGTCTGCCTCAATTGTTTCCCACCTTATTCATTAAGGAAGGTCTTCCAATTGAACCCAGAGCGCACCAATGTGGGCTAATGTAGCTGGCCAG
Source organism: Eospalax fontanierii (assembly GCA_035773235.1). Taxonomy (NCBI): domain Eukaryota; kingdom Metazoa; phylum Chordata; class Mammalia; order Rodentia; family Spalacidae; genus Eospalax; species Eospalax fontanierii. The sequence continues at coordinate 49,545,985 of CM069542.1, read as the reverse complement.
TTTGATCCAGAGATCCCTGTTCCTTGAGTGCTGGACTTACAGGCAGGCTGCCACACTTACTCATTATTTACATGAGTTCTGGGAATCCAAATTCAAGTCTTCAAGCTTGTGTGACAAGTGCTTTATCTACTGAACCATCTCCCCAGCCCCATTCACTTTTCAAATACATCTTTGTTAATTCTTTGAGAATGTCTTACAATATAGTTTGATGATATTCACCCTGAACCCCTTCCTCTAACTCTCCCAGATCCAACCCCATCTTCTTATCCCAGTTTCTTTCTTTCTTTATGTGTATGAGTATTTTGCCTGCATGTATACAAGTGCATCCAGGTCATGCAATACCTGTGGAGGCCAGAAGAGGGCTACGATCCCCTGGAACTGGAATTAGTGAAGTTACTGATGATTGTTAGCCACTATGTGGGTTCTAGGAACCAAACCCAGATCCGTTATAAGAGCAGTCATTGCTATTAACTGCTGAGCCATCTCTCCAGCCCCCCATCCCAATGTTGTGTTCTCTTTTTAAAAAAAAATAACCCACTGAGACTAATTTGTGTTGTCCATATACTCATGTATGTGGGGTCATCCGCAGGTACATGGTTGACCTACCAGGGGCCACATCCTTAAAGAAAACTGATTCTCCCTTCCTCAGAAGCCATCAACTGTCAATACCTCCTTAGCTAGCTGGTGGAGGCTCATGAGGCCCTCCCTGCTTTGTGCTGGAATTTTTACTGGCTTTGTCTTATGCAGGCAACCATAGCTGCTGTGTGCTCATGAATTCAAAGGTCCCATTATGTCCAAAGAATTTCACCCTAGTCTCACCCAACCTCTGGCTCGTACAGTCTTTCCACCTCCTCTTCTGCAATGGTCCCTGAGACTGGGGGAGAGGGGTGATGTAGATGTCCCATTGTGGCTGATCATTCCACTGACACTTATCCCTGACTCTTTGATAAGTTGTGAATTTGAGTTCACTGCCATTCACTGCACACAGAATTTCTCTGATGAGGCCTTAGAACTGTGCTAATACAAGCCCACAGCACTTTTAAGGTCATTGCTTTATACCATTTGCAGCCACACACTTGTCAAAGCAAGTTCTATGACCAAGCCTGGAGTCAGTAACCGAGGGAATACAAGGAAGCAGATACAAGAATGTGTGAGTATGGTGTGTGCTGGAATGCTGTAACCCACCAAAGGTATTCCTATGCTATGACAGATGTAAAAGGATATTCAAACAGAGCCCTTTGTAGGGAGAAACAGTAACAGAAGGGGAAAGAGAAGGCTTCTTAGCAGAGACTACTTTCTACCTGATAGATGACACTGTCTGCCAAAGAAAGGACAGGAGGGAGGACACTGGGGATGCTGGTGATAGATCTTGATGGTGGAGGACAGTAAGAGTTGTTATAGACTGTCTGGGAAGCTCAAGTCTCATCCTGTCTTTTCCAGTCATTTCCCAACAAATAACTCCATGCTTTCCTTGTTCTTTATGAACTGTGCATTTTGAAACATTTTAGGTATTCTTTAATTCTGATTTTTTTCAGTATTTGTGTCACAGTGTTATAAACAAAAAGCCAGTTGTCTGACCTCATAAAAGAACATGGAATGAATTTTTTTCTCTGATTTCCACTTTCAAAATTCCTTTTACTGTTCCTTCAGTAACGTACTGGGAAAATCTACTAACTCTCTGTCTGTCCTCATGCATTAAAAACCTAGACCACAGGAATGGAAGGACTGTGCCATAGTATGTGATCTGCTCATGCTATCACACTGACATCCTATCAGTCATCTCTTTGTTTGATCATTGACAGTCTCTCTGAGTAGACCATAAGCTCTGGGAGGGCAGGAGCAAATATTATGTGTTTACTTCTGAATTTCTAGAGATGAGTAGCATGCCTCTCAAGCAGTAGACAGTACTGAGTTGAAGGATGACACAATATATATAACTCAACAAATTCATTACACTTATTTTTTAATTTAGTGTATGTATGATGTATGTATGTATATATGCATGAGCATGGCATGGAGCACATACGGAGGTCAGAGGACAACATGTGGGAGTCAGTTCTTTCCTTCCACCATGTGGGTCCCAGAGATTGAATTCCAGTAGTCAGGCTAGGTGTCAGGTGCCTTTATAGACTAAGCCATCTGGTCAGACCTGAATCACAACATTAATAGGTAGAAAACCGAGATACTAAGAAAAGTCATTCAGAATAAAATGCAAACTTATCTCATGATAAAAGTGTTTAATAGAGTAGAGTCGACAGGTATTTCCTTAATTTGATAAAAAATATCTACCTCTAGCCCTAAGCTGATATTATGCATAATGGTGTAACATGGCAAAACATTCACATTAAAGTCAATAACAAGATAAGAATGCCTACTAGTGGAAGGTATTCCGCAACATAATTAAATAAGAGACAGAAATAAGTGCAATAAGTATTGAGGGTAAAGGAGGTGACACTATTAGTAATTATAGGTTGCATAAATTTAATACTCAGAAAAGCCAAGTGAGCCAACTTGTTACAGACAATAAGAGAATTTATAAAGAAGGCTTATAAAGAAGAAAATGATACTCAGATATCACAAGTCTTCATATGCAAATAGTCAGAGAGTGAACAGGAGGGAAGAAAGACCCTGTTATTGTAGTAACCAAAATGATGGCATGCAAATGTAAAAATAATGCAAAACTACAGTGATTAGAGGACTGTATACAGACATATGATGTGGAACATGAACTCATTAGAGTAGAAGGACCCACAGCACCAATGCATGGGGGAAGCCATAAATAGTAATAGTACTTGTAACAGCAATGGCTGCATAAATAATTTGTGTTCTAACCTGGCATTTGAACCCCTGACGCTAGATGTTAGAGTTCAGGCTCTTGCTTGATGTCCTATGCCCACTTTCATGACAAAGGTCCATTTAAATTTAATGAGTTAAAGTAAATTGTCCAACAAGTTTCAGAACAACTATGTAGTCATTCAGGAAACAATGAATTCTGACCTCTAAATCACTCTGTAATCTAAAATAAATTGCCAAAGAGAGATAGGAGAGATAGTAACACTTAGGTTGTATGAAAGAGTAGAGAGAAAGCCAAATGAAAAAAATACACATACAGTATATGTGTGTGTGTGTGTGTGTGTGTGTGTGTGTGTGTGTTGCTGAAGATTAGAAACAAGGACCGTAGTGCCAGGTAGAAGAAACCTCCCTTTGAGTTGTTGGTCAGGGTAGTACACGAGAATTCCCAAACAACACAGGCTATTGCTCCAGTCCTCAATTGCCTCCCAGAACCGGAAGGTAAGACCCTATTGCTGAAGATACTACATACTTTGGCACAGGACTGGGAGCAATGGAGTTGGAATTGACCTGAAAGTCTCCCTGCTGAAGACCAGATCTCATACTATCAGAGGATACTATACAAGCTGCTAACAGAGAAATAAAAAACAATCAGTGGTCTGATCTAGCTGTAAAGCTTAATAACCACAATGATGATGAGTTTAGCAAACTATCTTTATTGGTACAGTAGTGGCACTTTTATCTTGGGGGTAATGAACAGGTATCTAATTCAACTTAAAATCCGCTCAATGGGAGGTACTATAAATATAGACAAATACACATTACTGGAGAGGTCATAGAATCTGCATCTGTCACTTCCCTAGACAATTTCATACTGCATGCTGAATATGTATCCTTGTATTTACAGAGAAGTATACCTCTCACCACTCATCAAAGAAGCTTCTTTTTCAAGAGATGAAGACTATTACAGAGTTCCAGACCTGGTCAAATCCAGAGAGTCCGTAAGATGTCCAGCCCTAAGTGACATATCTGCAGTGCAACTTCTACACTTACGGCTCAGGGGACATAACAGAACAGGGGACATAACAGAACAGGGGACAGAAAGAATATTGATTGATTGATCAACTTTCTCATGTAACAGATGGCAATCAACAGGAACTGCAGAGTGCATGTCCCTGGATAGGACTCCTATGCTAAACCTCATCCACCCATGGCTCAGGGACCATTGTGTAAGAGGGGATGGAAAGACTTGTAAAGAGCCAGGGATGATAGATAACCACAAGAAAACAGCTTAACAGGATAACATAACACAGTTCAGTTTAAGTTCACAATGTTGTATACACATTGCCATTATCTGCTTCTAGAACTTTCTATTAACCTACACGGAAGTCCATGTCTACTAAATAGTCATTCTCTATTCCCTTTCCCCATCCCTCTTCTCTAGGAAACAAAGAAAATGACTTAAAATAAAACATTTCCAATACGTCATATATATTACATGCACCTAGACACCACTAGGGAAAAAAAGTCTAGTATTCCAAATCAAATATGAGGGAAAGATATGAGCAATAATATGAAACACAAAAGGTACCTAAATATTAAAGGACTCCAAATCTCACACATAAGAGGAAAAAAAACTCAATTCTAAGATAAGTATATTGACAAAAACCACAGAAGCTAGTAGCTTAGTATGTTAGGTATCATTACTATACCCAAATCTGAGAAAACCAACTTTTCCAAAGGAGGAAGCCTTTATTTGCTGATTTCAGAGGTTTTGTGCATTTCTGTGGCTTTGTTGCTTCAGGAGCCACAGGAGGCAAAACATGTTTCCGTTCAGAGTATATGGCAGAGGCTACTCACTCACAGACAGGAGGTGGAGAGATTGAGAGAGAGGAGTCCAGGCATAATACAGCACCCAAAGACATGGCCATTGTTCCCCGATCTACCTCTCTGAGCAGCTGTTACATCCCAAAGTTTCCAAAACCTCCAGACATTCAACAGGAAACAGGTGAGAGACATTTCATATTCAAACAATAACAAAGTTTTGAGTGAGACGAATTCCTAACTATTGATGGTGGGAATATAATTGAGTTACTCTTTAACCACACTAAATAGACATGTTCTTTAGTTTATTAAATTACAGTCCTAGAACCTATCCTGTAACCACATTTGTACCTGTGTACAATGTTGTTGTGGCCAGTTATTAAACATACCATTTGTCTATTAACAGGGACTGGTAAGAAAAAGTGATTATGTTAGAGTGGGGTGATCTGTCTTTACTCAGTAAAACATTCTAGTTACCGATATAGGGGTATCTCTGTGACAGATTGGAAAGACATGCAAACGTTTACGTGAGGCAGTGAATAATTCATCTCTGTCTCTGTCTCATAAACACACAGACTGTCTCTAGAAATACACACAAGAAATAGCTAGCAAGAGGTGTTTTGGGTAGGGGAAGCTAGACTACCACTGACCCCACTCAATTACATGAGGTAAGGACACTCAATTACATATCTTATATCTTTGGAATTTGAAAAACCGATCTAAAATACTGACTTTTTATACACATGAATGATTGACAATGTCCATACTACTAGCTGGTTGTACTTCTACTGAGAATGGATATGTTCAGCTTTAAGGACCAACCAGAGGGAATTCTAGTTTCAAAAGAAAGGCAATGAAAGTGTGCAGACATGGGTGGATGTTAAAATGCAAAACACTGTTGGGATCAGAATTAACAAGTCTTTGAATAGCAGCAGAAACAGTACAAAATGACCTTAAGTAAAATAGAAATAACAGCTCAAAACAAAGTACAGGCTGTTCCTGTGGAAAAATGAGGACATATGTACTTCTGAAGATGAGCTAAACATCCAGCATAAATGTCTGTATGACACAGAGTCAGGCAAAGTGTGGGGTAATGCTTCCTTGTGTGTGAGTGTCCCACTGACTACACACCATCCCTCGTGCCTACCTTGTCCTCTAAATGTCAGTGGCCCAGTGGCATCAGTTAGGATTCTGTTATGATAGCTAAAGACACCCTACCAATTAAGCTACCCTGGTAAGAACCATCAGGTTTCTTCATATCTAAAAGGCCCAGATTAGTACACATGCTTTCTTCCAAGAGGGCTCCTTCTGTGGGTTAAGGAAGGTGTGTGCTTTGCAGAGCTGGCTATGAAGAGAACCTAGATATCCTCATGTTCACACTCAAACCCACCCTATAAAGGCTCAAAGGTGGAGAAAATGGGAGTGGGGCACGGAGGAGGGGGACTAGAGAAATCAAGAATGGAAAGTGAATGCATTCTGAATGGGAGACATACAACTGTGAACATCTGGGGGGCCTGTCATTGACGGGACACTGAAATGCACCGAATCCCTGGGTTCATTGTCTGTGTAGCCTATGGTCATATCCACCATCCATCTGACCCATCTGACCACTGGGTTGGGATATCTGAAGAGTAGACTCTGGGCCTAGGGACATGTCTGTGGAGTGGAAGGTGGAAGCTTTAGAGCATACCATATTTGGCAAATGCATTCCTGGTTAGAAGGGTATTTGGTTAGAAAGGCTGCCATCAGAAATCAGTCTAAAAAGTGGGTTGTCCCCTAAAATGAAGCTTGTTGGTTGAGGGGTCCCATTTCCCCATCTGGGTAACTTTTTTATCTTCCAAGTCTGAAAGACTGAACATCCAGGTACCAGCTCCAGCCCCTGCTTGGAAAGTCAGGCATCTTGGCTCTAAAAGATGTGGTTAAGCAGTCAAGTTCACACTGGAAAAATCGTTAGTTACCTGGATGTGCACCTTGTTTCTTGTGCCATCGATCCCACCAGGCCCTTTCTGCCAGGGCCTAGCAGGCTAGAGTTTTCTATGCCCACATGTAGATCTTTTGCACATACCCAGTAGACCACATGGACCCTATTTCTTGACTCATGACATTGAATTTAATTGTATTGCCAATTAAAAAGCAGTAATAAAATAAAAAACACATCCAACATCTAAAGTCTGGTGGCTAGACTTCAGTTCCAGTTCTATACCCAAATTGAATCTTGTTTTTTTCCTTACTCATCACTCAGTCTTTTCCTTTGGATAGAAAGATTTGTAAGGGGGGTCTGGAGCAGGATGTCCAGTCTGTCTCATCGTTCCTTCCTCGCTTTCTGCGTCTCTTCTGGTTCCTCTAGCGTTACAGTTTAAGGATATAGATTGTAGCGGTTTGAATGAGAAATGTCCTCATTGGCTTGAGTGTTTGAACACTTGACATATGGTCCCTAGTTGGTGGCACTGTCTGGGGAAGATCGTGGAACCTTTAGCATGCGTGGCCTTGCTGGAGGTGGCACGTCACTGTGGATGGGGTTTGAGAGTTCACAGCCTCATCCCACTCCAGTAGCTTCTACTTCCTGTGCTGCTTGAAGATGTGAGCCCTCAACTTTCTGCTCTGACTGCTTCCTTCACCATTATGGACTCTTACCCTCTGGAACCCTAGGCCCAAATAAACTCTTCCTTCTGTAATTTTTTTTTGTCATGGTGTTTATCATAGCAACGGAAAAGTACCTAATACATGAATTGACGGGGGAGAGGCAAAGGTTTCCTTGGTCAGGCTGGCTGGTGGCTGTGGTTGTCTGGTAATCCATACCTGCTTCTGGCAAATGTCCCAATACTAATCTCTTAAGAATTCTTCTTGGTGATTCTGAGGGTCTCCCCATCATTCTTACTTCAACTTCCTCTTCTGGTGTTGACCTCATCACCTCTGGCTGTTGGGTTCTCCCACATGGTGTACATCTCTGCTGTTCTGAAATATGGTATTATAGCATCTCTGAGTATCATTTGGTCAGAAGAAACTGCTATTTCTTTGGTATGCCTAGAGATAGAGTCTAGCTATCCCACTGCCTCTCTCCATCTACTCTGCTCCTGTCCATGCAAATATCTTTTCTTCTACTCAGGTAGGGATGGAAGAATTTGATGGGTGAGCTGCACAAATCAGCATCCAAATGCTTATATAGCTCTTACTATGAGCAAAGTTCCATTCTAACATACTATTTATGATTTTCTTCGGTGGACTGCCATAATGAAATCCATAGCTTCAGTAGCTTGAAAACAGAAACTTATTTTCTCATGGTTTTGGAAGCTGGTAGTCTAAGATCAGCGTGTTAATGTGGATGGGCTCTGGTGAGGGCCTTCTTCCTAGTTCATAGACATCACTGAGATATTTACTGCTGTCTCATTTTTTCCAGTGACGTTAAGGAATTATGGGAAGGTTGGATAACATGGTTAAGGCTGCATAGCGGGACAGCTGCAGAGCTGAAGTTTGTATATAAATAGACTAGTGCCCCTCAGAGGTGCTTGAGCATGTGCTATGGTCTTCACATAGCAGGTGCTACAGTCCTCGTCAGTCTTAACCAGTGCTCTGCTTTCTCTAAGCAGCAGTATGGATCTATAATGTACCACAAAAGTCCATGTGTTAGAGGCCCAATGCTATTGGGAGGTGATTGACACTTTAAGATGTACAGCCTACCAGGAGGGTTTCTGGTCATTTGAGACATGCACTTGAAATAGATAATGGGACTCTATCAGGCCCTTTCTCATTTTCTCTTTTGTTCCTGACCATGAGTTTGGGCCTTTGCAACACATTCCCACTGTGATGTACTGTACTGCCTAGGATAAAGCAATGGGATCTGGTTTAAAGCTTCCAAAACTCTGAGCCAAATAACTTTCCTGTTTACAAGTTGATTATCTCAGCTATGTGTTGTAATGGAAAGCTGACAGCCCCAGACCCACCACTCACTGGGAGGAAGAAAAGACTACCATGTACCTCAGTAAATGAATAACTCAGGATTTCAAGGATGACTCCCAAGGGCCATTGTTCTCTTATATGGATGGGGAGAGAAGGCGCATAGAGGGAGGGGTGGCTGAGAGCAGCAGAGCCTGCTCAGCTACCTTCCCCCAGACCTGGCTAGGAGCAGGCTCCAGCTCGGACTATTCGAAGATGCTGCTGAAACACTGCACTCTCAGTGCCCTTTGGTTGCCAGACAGCGGTCCTGATTGTTAATTCTGGGGTTCCGGGGAAATTCTCTTCCACAGTCCTGTTACAGCTATGAGGGAGAGAGAGAGCAATGCTGGAAGTTAAGCCTGGAAAACTGGCTCTGTTTACTTGAGATAATGGAGACAGGAGAGCAAGTCAAGTTGACAAGATTCAGCAGATTCAATTACATGTCATTCCTCCGCTCAAAGCTCCTAAATATCCCATTACCTGCACTATAAAGTCCGGACTCTTAATCTGGTTTCACCCTATTTTCCCCAAGTGCGTTCGCCTTCAGCCCAGAGTGACGCTTTCATTCCATCCCAGAAGCTCCACTCAGCCACTTCAAAACCACTGTTCTCTGTCTCTACTTCAGGCTGCACACTTCAGATGAGATAATAGGTCTAAAATGCCTCCTGAGCTAGGTGTTGCCACACTGAGGATTCTAACTACTGTCCTAGGTAGAACATGATTCACTTTACAAAGCGTTTTAATTACTCTCTGCAGCATCCTTCTGTGCTAGGAATTGTTCGGATTTTGCAACTGAGGATGATAAGGTCACTGATTAGCAAATATGTGAGCTATTAAGAGATGCAGGGTCTCTGATCCCAAATACTATATTCCTTCTCTAAACCTCTGGAAGAGGAAGATGAGGAAGAGAAAAAGAGGGAACGGGAGGAGCGGGGAAGGTGGGAGAGGGATCAGGGCACATAATGGTCATCTTTGGTTTTGTGACGGGCTTGAAGCTTTTGAAATTGGCAGACTGTGGGAAAGGTGAGCTAAGCAGCCCCAGAATCCTCCTTTTATCAGTCCTGTCCTGGAACTTCATGGGTTTTTAAAGCTCTGGGTCAGGGAACTTTTATTTCTATCGATGCTGTAGGGTGAAGATCCAGAGAGTAGAGTGGATGAAATCTCTGTGGCTCAAGATCCAAGGAAGATCAAAGCATCTTAGACACTTAGTCATTGTTTCTAAACAGTTGCCAACCACCTACATCATGAGCTTAGGTTTCCTCAGGCCCAGCAAGCAGAACACTGGCAGATGCAATACTCACTATGCTAATCACTTTATGTGAATTTTCTAAGTCAATCCTTCCAACAACCCACAAGGTAGGTGTTAATATTAGCACACTTTACCCAAGGAGAGAGCCCCATTAATCATCCTTGCCATCCATCCTTTAATCACTTAGCTAAAAGGACAGCTGTTTGTCCAGATGTGTTAATAGTCACTTTCTTCTGTTTTAAGGGGAGAGATGGAAATGGTAGATCAGGTTATCATAAGAGATGAAAAGATTGCTTCTATGAAGTTTTGGAATGCATCCCTTGCATTGGGAGGTAGTGATAAATAGCATTTGGGGAATTCCCAGTTTAGTCAGCAGAAACTAAATTAAGGAGCTGTCTTGTGACAGATACTCTGACTCCCAAAAAGATGGAGAGAGGGTCACTGGCTTTCCTTCCTAGGGTCCTGAGATAAGGATGGTCCAAAGTTCCTCTTGGCACCAATTCTCCCTTTTCCTCCCTCTCTCTCCCGCCCCCATCCATTGTTTGGTGTATCATATCCCTTCTTGCATGTTTCAAAACTCATACTGAAGAATGAGTATTTGGTTTCAAAAAAGGATTTATTTGTATACCTGTATTCAAGTACACATGTTAATATAAAACAGAAGTATACAAGTCCCCACCTTTCCTCTTACTCTTCTTATTACCATTACTGCTGACAACTATCACTAAATAAAGGATTCCTTTGCACAGGGCTTCAGCCACATGTGCTAAGTCCTCAGTAATTTAGCCTTCATAACTATGCTCTGCGGGACTCAGGGTTGTATGAGACCTGCCTCCTACCAGCTCACAAAAGCTGATAGGTACAAGCTCAGAAATCCAGTGAGCAGGTTGGTTGTTAAACGGAATTGTTGTTAAATATAAAATTATATAAACTTGCCATTAAATCAGATGCATTAAAAACAAAGGTAATAAACACAATAGGGTCATTAAATATTTACCAGCACGCCACTGGAAGTATTATTACCTTGTTATTATAGATGAAGAGACTGAGGCTTCGAATAGAGCACATGCCACACAGTTAGGAACTGACGAAGCTGAGAGGCAGGTCAGGGTCAAGCTATCTCAAGGATGCCAACATAAGCTAGCTGCTCTTTCTGCTGAGTGCTGGTTGTTCAATTTTGCCTCCATCAGCTCATGGGGTGGGGCTGACTTAGGTCTATTACATCTTTGGTTTGAATCTGGAATGTTCCCCATAGGCTCGCACTCTCAGTGCTTGGTCCCAGTTTGTGGTGTTGTTTTGAAGGCTGTGGGGCCTGGCATGTGGAGGTAGGTCACTAGGGGAAGAACTGTGAGCTACATCCCACCTCTCATCTTGGTGACCTTTTGCTTCTTGGTCCACTGTGGTGTGAGGATTCTCTGCCACATATTCTGGCCACGAGGACCTCTGCCATATCCTCCCACTGCAGTGAATTTAGATCTCTCTTAAACAGTGAACCAAAGTAAATCATTCCTCCCTTAAGTTGCTTCTAGCAAATATTTTGGTCAGAAATGCATAAGTAACTAACACAGTCTTGGTCTGGCCAGAGGGGAAAGTCACACACCAGTACCACTAGGGGGATTGCGGCTTACACTTGCGATTTGAGAACATACCCATCCAGAGGCCACTATTCCAGGAGAGTGGACAGTGGGCAGTTCCTAGTTCTAAGCATTCATTCATTTTTCCTGGTATCTCTGCCTCCCAGTGGACAGTAAGATCCTAGAAAAGATTGGAGCCCTGAAACCTCATTCTCAGAGAGAAACTCTGCCATGAGGACGAAGCACACATTTCAGCTCTCTGATAAAGAACAAGCGAGGACTTTCTCCAGGGACGGTGTGGAAATGTGGCAAAGGGAAAGAGGAGGTACTTGGCGCTTCCTCACTGAAAAGCTCCAGATCCATAAATATATCCATAGGAATGCAGGACAAAGCATAATGTATAAAAGATTGAATAGAAGATATATTATGCTATTGCATAGCAATCCTGTCTAAAGGAATTTATAGCTTCGATATATTCCCCATTAAAAGCGGTTCAGCTAGCTGGTAGAGAAGCTCAATTCATCTTGCATCTGTTGCGAGCCATCAATATTATGGTTTACCCATTTAAACTGGAAATGGGACCAAATATTTGGGCTATTTATAATAAAAAATATGAAAATCTTTGTATTGGTGTTCATCTTCTAACTTCTCAGTTTAATCAGAAGTCTGTTTGCATAGAGCTCAGAGAAAATTTCTCACCTGTGAAATTACTAGGATCCAGAGAAGCAGAAATGAGGGGAAATACTTGGTCTGGGGTTTCTTTTCCCTTGGAGCTGGGCAGGTGTCCCTACCACGGTGAGCAGTAACAGCAGAGAAGGCTCTACAGAAAAGATGAGGGGGAGGGGGCTGGGTGCTTGCACCTGCAAGCTGTGCGTTCTGTGTGAGGAGGGATGGGCAGGCTAGGAATTAGAGAAAGGTGTGCATATGGATATTCAGCAACACTCAAATGCAGTCAGCTGGTGCTGCAGTTTGCACACAATGAGCTTGTGTTCACAGGAAAAATTCCAGTTCTGGGGCTCGATCTGTGCGCTGTTGGTGACTTTGCTGTCATGGACTATGGAACTGTATCGCCAGAATCCCCTTGTCTTTTACTACTGCTCCTCAGTGGGGCTGCGTCTGTCTCCTGAAAGCATAAATTTTAAAACTTGGGGGCTGGAGAGATGGCTCGGCGGATAAGAGCACTGACTGTTCTTGTAGAAAAACCGGTTCACGTCCCAGCACCCACATGGCAGGTAACAGCAGTCTGTCACTCTGGTTACAGGGGGTTCGATGCCCTCTTTTGACCTTGGTGGACAATGTATTACAGGACACAAGTGTACTTACATACAAATAAGGATTACACCCAAACACATAAAATAAAATAAATAATAATAAATAAAATATTACAAATATTTTTAAACTTGTGAGAGGATTTTGGTTTTCACGACTCAGGGGGCCCAGGCTTTAATGCCTGGGTCAGCCCCACACAATGTCTTAGCTACTTTTCAGGAACAGTGTTCCCCATCCTCACTCTCCCTGGGTCATCTGGGTGTTTGCTTTAGATCCCCTTCCTTAGTTTTGAATCACTTGGCCCCTGTCCTCAGCTCTGGCATACTGGCTCAGAGCACCTGAATTCCAGGGCATCCCCAGCCAGTCCTACTATGCACTTAGGACACCTTGACCCACTGTGGCCCCATGGGCCATTACTCAGGGAGGAATGCAGACCAACATTTCCACGCATCTGTGCCTTGCCTTCTGCACTGACGGCTTCCATTTTTCTCCCATGCTCTTTCCCCATGGCATCAGCTGTCTTCTCATATCAGTGGGATTTACTTCATAAGCCTTGGTCATGTCATTCTGCACCTTCTGGAAGCTCCACCCACCCCAAGTCTGGGCAGACCTTCCTGCCAGTGGCCTCTTTTTGGATGCACTTAGGCAGAGGCCTCTCTGTGGCCTTGTGCTTCTCCATGGCCTGTAGTTCCTGCAGCTCTGAGCCTGCAGGGTGGGGATAGGCCAATGAGTTCAGCATTTGCAACACTTGTGCCTTTTTCCTTGAGATGCTCCCAGTGTCATTTTGCCCTTTCTTTATGCACCAAGGGCTTTCAGGGTTATTTTTAAAAGCTTACCACACTTACTGTCTGTGCCCCTCGTTTGGCTGGTTAGTCATCACTGTCTGAAAGTGTCACTTCCTGACAGCATCGTGTGTAGAGAAGTGCTGAGGTCCAGTAGAAAAGTGGGGCAGCCAGTGGGCCTGAGCAGGAATGACTTTGGCCTTTATGATCAAAATCCTGAACAAACGGAAGGAAACAGTTTAGCTTGTAAACTCAGCTGCAAGTGAGTTCTGCAATGTGTGTGTGTGTGTGTGTGTGTGTGTGTGTGTGTGTGTGTGTGTGTGTCTAGCAATTTGGTGTCATGTTGATTTTGTAGCATAAGGTCTCTAGGTCTCTGAGTACCATTCTCCACATCTATAGACAGTTGTCGTGAAGTTACGGTAGACATGGACTGTGTGCTCACATGGTTCTCCAGGAGAGGACAGGATTGAACATAAACACTTCTTTGCCCTTATTCCTGCTCATGTGTGACCAAGCTGTACTTTTAGTTCATCTTTCTCAAAAGAGAAACCTGTGTTCTTTTTCCATTCCACACTCATGTAATGGACTGCCTTTTCTTTCTCTCAGAGCCTTCCAGCTTTTGCAGGCCTTGAACTTTTGCCTCCTGCTTTATTGCTTCAAGAAACTGCTTTTGAAAAAGAATTCTGAGTCTGGATATATGACTCAGCAGTTAAGAACACTGGCTGCTCCTGTAGAAGATTTGGGTTCAGTTCCCAGGACCCACATGGCGGCTAAGAACTGTCTGTAGCTCTAGTTCCAGGGGATCTCATGTTACCTCTGTGGGTGTTGCATGACATAGATGCTCTTACATACATGCAGGAGATGTGCTCATACACATAATAAAGAATAATAAATGCAATTTCAAAAAGAAGGGTCCTGCTAGTATCTACCTCTTCTGGGCAGGATAGACTAACAAAAGGCCTCATCTTAATCACAAGTCTAAGTCCAGTGCGGGTGACCACCAAAGATTCTGACCTGTCATGGCTCTTTGTCTAAACTGTCCAGAGCCCAGAAATTAAGAGTCAATATATCTCAAAGCTCAATACATATTAACCTGGCAGGATGACTGTGTGGGTTAAATAAACTATCTTAAACAGTTTCATTAAATGCAGACCATTATTTAACACAAGGACACACTGATTGTAGATCCAGTTCTCTGAAAGGAAATCTGGAGTACTCATGTTCTGAGTGTAAATAGTTACCATTCTTTATTTTCTAAGGCTGATTTCATTGCAAGGTCTGCAATTTATCTTTTTGTGTGCATAATAAATAGGTAACATTTATTAAGTGATTATATAGGCTAGGCATTTTCCAAATGACAAAACTAAAACATGGAAAGGACATGCCACTTCCCCCCTCCTGACAGTCTGGAAGTAGGCAGTTTCCATCAAAGATAGAAGAGTGGGCTCCAGAGGAACGTCTCTTAATTATTCTACCATATACCTACCATGTACTAAAGACTCCAGGTTTCAAGAGATGTGTTGAAGGTAGTTAGAATCTCCAAGGTAATACAAGAGAGAAAGAGCGGGAAAGAGGGAGAGGGGAGAGAGAGAGAGAGAGAGAGAGAGAGAGAGAGAGAGAGAGAGAGAGAGAAAGGATTTGAATTCAGCCTTTAGTGACTCCAGATATCAGATAGCTATATCTGACATCAGTGATTAAATTAGTGCATAGTAAGGATCCTTAGTCCTGGCCTCTCTCCCTTTTCTCTGGTTGGCCAAGGACTACCCACATTCTTTTCCTTGGGGACTATAAGATTCTTCTTTCTGGATGACAGGACAAAGGAAAGAGGGAT
Source organism: Eospalax fontanierii (assembly GCA_035773235.1). NCBI lineage: Eukaryota > Metazoa > Chordata > Mammalia > Rodentia > Spalacidae > Eospalax > Eospalax fontanierii. The sequence continues at coordinate 49,530,733 of CM069542.1, read as the reverse complement.
GGAGTTTTAATTTTTAAGCCAACATTTCTTAGCCTCTGGCAGTCCTCTGTCCCCCTCTCCTGCAGACAGAAATGGACTAGAAACTTAGCTCCCAGAAATTACATATGGCATATTTTCCCCTCATAAACTGATTATCAGCAGTTTTAGCCAGTCAGAGATTAAGTATTTACTGGATTTCTCTTCGGCAACTTCCCTTGAGAAAGCCTGCACTGTAGCCCAATCCCCAGGCTTGGCCTGTCTAGGGGTAGCCAAGCAGCTGATGGGGGAGAAAATGCTGGAAATGAAGATGAAAAGGTTCACCCCCACCAGCAGTGGGAGAGGGGGCTGATCCAGCAAGGACAAATGAGTGCCAGGAGCCCTGCTGGCAGCTTGCAGGGGTCTTCAAGTTTGAGTTATGAGCTTTAAAAAACTGTTATGCAACACATATATCATATGCATACATACATGGGCGTCTATGTGCTGCTGACAGGAGACATTAGCATGTCTGTAAATCCATGGCACATGTTGGGTGGGCCATGACCTATGCAGTTGCACACACAGGGAGCATGTGGCTAGGGCAGTCCATCTCCATCTGTCTTTGCTGCTGTGACAGCTTTGCACTCTGGCCTCTTGCTGCATCCTGAGAGAGGTGGGAATGGCCCAGAGGGCTCAGGTGGAGTCCTTATTGGAGGCCTGCAGGAAGCTCGTTTTGCTTCTGCTCATTCAATTGTTTTTAACTCTGCTCCTTTGTACAATGACAAAACTCAAAGAGAAACCTTTAAAGAGGACACATTTACCATTACACATATCTTACACAGCCTTGGCCATTCCTGATACTGTCCACACAGTGAAAAGGTGCTGGTCACACGCTGACTGAGGACATGCGTGTTCCTTCATGCTCCTGCCTTCTCGTCATCTCTGACACCTCCTTGAGCACTCTTCCCACTCCTTGCAATCCGTCCAAATGAGCTTCATCATGAGCACCTCAGTTTAAGGTGTTCTCCGCCACGGAGTTCTGTCTGACTCCACTAGTTCTATTGATTTTTCTTTCTTGAATTTATTGCCTTCCATTGTTTAGATTTCCAAGCATATTGTCTTGTAGTAGTTGCTCTGCGTTTCACTTTGTTTCATGTAGGTAACTCTTATCTACTAAGAAAAAGCAATTAATTTGGGACAGGAGAAAGGGAGAAATTTTAGAGGACAGATATCCAGGAAACACTAGCTCTGCCAGATGATGAAGTTCAGCATCAATAGGCCTAAGTCAATAGTGAACATCCCATGAGATGTGAATGGCTCCTCAGTTCCATAATCCTCCTTTTCCACACATAGGCTCTTCCATACAGGCTGATCATGAGGAAAGCATCAGACAAACCCCAGCTGGGGGACATTGTATTAAAGGCCTGGACAATGTCCGTTGAAACAATCAAGGTCATCAAAAACAAGGAAAAATTACCCAAACCAAAAAACATCTAAGGTAACATGGCTCACGGTAATGGGGTCTTCACGATGAAATTCTAAACCCCACCAAAAGACAGTGGATATAAACTAATAAAGTTTGGACCAAGTAGGGACTTTGGTTAATAATAATGTATCAATGTTGGCTCATTAGGTAAGACTAATGTACTGTAAAACTTTAATAACAGAAGAAACTAGACACAGGAAATGGGAACTCTGCTCTGTCTTTCCAACACTTCTTCATATGATAAGAAATCAATTATTATAATAAAAATGAATTTGTATGTGTGAAAATGAGGTAGACAAAGGAAAAAAGATGCAGAATGGAGAGAGAGAAAGAGAGAGAGAGAGACTTTGCTAGGTGCTTACACATATCTTTTTCTACTGATTTCTCAAATACACTCCAAAGTAGATATCAAGACTTTTATTTTTTTTCCTTTGTATTGATGGAACAATAGCATTACAAAAGCCACAACTGCCCATGTTCTCAGTGTGAGGAGAAAGGTCAGGACAGAAGCAGGAAGATTGCAACTTTGAGGCCAACCAGGGCTACACAGCAAATACTAGGCCAGCCTGGGCTACATTATGGAATCTGACAAAAATAATCAAGGACTGCATGTATAGTTCAGAGGTAGAATACTTGCCTAGCATGCCTAAGCCCTATTTTATTACTGTATTGCAGATAAAGAGATAGCTATGTAATTAAATGACACATAGTTGATTGATGATAGATAGATAGATAGATAGATAGTGTTCTATTTCCAGCCCTCCGTTACACTTATATGTTTCTCTTGGCTGCAGAAACCACACTTCAAGCTTTCCTCAATGCTCTAATTATTCTTCCACATTATAAGTCACTTAATCTTTGCTCAGTTAATATTACTGATTAAATAATCTGAAATACATAAAACCCTAGTATTTTCAAACCCTCAGGGGAATGATTTGTGTATTTAAAACAATGACAATGAACTAGGGAGGTTTCATTTCACATTGGTCTTGGCCAACTTCCTATTTGCCTGAATGCTTATGACTAATTTCCATCACCACAATATTAAAGTTTGGGGCTTCAAGGAGATGCATTAGTTTGTCACTATGACAAATATCTTTAAAGCTTTCAAGTAAGAAAGATATATTTTGCCTCACAGTTTCTGAGGTTTCAGTCCATGATCCCATTGCTGTGGTCCTGTGGTGAGCATCGTGGTAGAGGGGAGACAGAGGCTGGGAAGGAGAGAGGGAGAGGGAGAAAGATTTGGGGACAGAATATATAACACGTGTCCCCAGTGTACTGCTTCCTTCAACCAGGCTTTACCTCCTAGTTCCCTCATTTCCAAATTACGTTATCAATTCTCGAATCTATCAATGTATTGGCCAATTAATTTATGTCAGAATTCTCAGGATGTAATCACTTCTCAATGACTGAATTCACATGAGCCTTCTGGGGAGCGGGCATTTCATATCTAAATCATAACAGGAGGCAATCAAGTCCATAAAGATGAAACTCCCATATTGCCTATGAGAATTGAACTGCTGGTACCCAGGTCTTGGTTTTCCCAGGTTCTAGAATCATGAGAAACACATTCCTCTTGTTTATAAAGTACTCAGATTGCAGTATTTTGTTATAGTAGCCCAAACAGATAAAATCCTGTTCAAATTGTACAGTTTAGAATTTCATTCCATCTCAGATTGCTTTCAGATTATCTTGTGAATGTATATAGCCCTTCAAACGGACTCTAGGTTTCCTGAGAGCAGACCCTTTGTTTCTTCTACCCTGTTCCCTCTAATGGCCTAGGACAGGTCAATGTAGATGACACGGCTTCTTTCATAGAGTAGTCTATGGTGATACCTTGGAAGAGAAGAAGGTGGGCCAGAGATTATATTGGATACACTTAAAATTCGGCACAGTCCAACCACACAGCCAGAGTGCTCACTGCTGTCTCCCCTCCCCTCCCTTCCTTCTTTTTCTCAGCTTGACTCAGATGATGTCCTGCCCAGAGAGGCCTATAAATCTTTCCTTCCACTGAACACTTGATGATAATTGGGGTGCTAGATGCTGTGGCATCGGCTGTAGAGGACTCTGGGTGGGCATCAGGGTGAGGGAGAGTGAGGGTGGATCCAGAAAGATGGCACTGGAAGCTGGAGCTGGTGTGAGAATCAGGAATGTGCATGCAAGGGGATTCCCTATGCAGAATGCAAGGGAAGGTGTAGATGGATGACAGCTATCAGAGAAAGAAAGAACTAGAGACAGGGAGAGAAGAAGCTGAGATGTATGTGGAGAGGAAGGGAGCGGGCTGCGAAGATGGATGTGTGCATGTGGAAAAGAGAAGAAAGAAGGCAGAAGTGGAGGGAGGCAGCTGGAAGAGTCTGGAAGAGAGACCATTCTGGAAATGGCATCCAACTGTTGTTGAATGCATCTAATGCCTTTCTATCAATCCCAGCTACCTTCCTCATTCACAACTCATCCTCCTGCTTTTCCCATTCGCCAGATCCAGCCAGAGGATCCATACAGGCTACCTGGTGCTCCCTGTGAGGGAACTCCTCCCAGCTCCTCACTCCCAAGTGCTTCCAGAGCCTGCAGCTTCAGCAAGCAGCCTAGGGGTGCTTTCCTTGTTCCTGGAGCCGCTTACTTCAGACCAGCGTCAGCGCAGTCGGAGGCAGCCTGAGCCTCAGAGGCAGTGAGGGGACGGCAGGGCAGATCAACAGAGGGCGCTAAGAGTGGACTGGAAACATCTGGGGAGATCACGGGGAGGGGAGGGACTATGCCTGCTGAGACAGCTGAGAGCATGTACATGTGTGAGTGTAATGAGAGCAATGGTGTAGTTTACCCACCTGCACATGCCTCTCATGTGGCCACTCCTGAGCACACACAGTGCAAGGCTTGGAGAATTACTCAGTTTATTCCTGTGTGTGTGTGTGTGTGTGTGTGTGTGTGTGTGTGTGTGTATACTTCTACTCCACAAACCCCCCACTTCAGGTTTTGGGGTAAGGAGACTTGTAGCATGAATTCGTCATCCTCAACACTAGTAGTTAATTGAACTGAGTTCTTTAGCACAAAACATATTTGGGATTTGGCCTTCTGTCCACTTCTCCTTGAGGAGAGCCATGAGGCTGAGTTGATTGGGTGGTGGCGGTGGTGGTAATGTTGAAGAAATAGCCTGTCGGGTTTTGAGGACTTTCCATGTGATAACTGTTTTGTGTGTAGGAACTCAGAATACCACGTGCTAGAAATCATGTCATGGTAAAGTGTATGTATCATACACACATGGATGGCTCTATGGCTAGGGTTCCTTTACCTTTTTCTATCATACACACCACTCCATTCTGGATGTTCTGCATTCATGGGGACACCTGAGCATGATGCCTAGCACCATTTTGCTGGATTTGTATGGCAGCACATCTCACCCTAACTGGACCCCAGATATTTAGTCTTTGTAGCCGGGAGAAAAATAACTTCAGCCTAGCTTATAAGAATAAAGGAGAAAAATCAAGAGATGGGTAGAGCCTAACAACACCATGAGCAGCAGAGCCAGATGGGAGTCCAAACCCCTCAGGTTCGGGGTATGCGCTCCCTTTCTTCCTCTCCCCGCAGGCAGGCTATGCAGCAGTGTCCTTCTTGCCCTTCCTAACTCTCTGGATTCTGCTCAGGTGTACCCACTCTTCTTCCTGTTGTCACGTAATTCAGGGCAGCACCAGTTTACTCCATCCTGGTTGTGGATGACACATTTTGGTGATGGGGTGTATGTGTGTGTGTGTGTGTGTGTGTGTGTTTGTGTGTGTGTATGTGTGTGTGTGTGAAAGGTGTGCGGTTGGAGATACCTGGCGAAGGTTTATAGAATTTTAAAAGATGGTATTTTTGCCTTTCTAAGTGACATCTGGAGACCTAGTGTCTTGTGAACTTAATGGGAAGCAGCCTAGAGGAGATGCCCATACCTTGAGCATCCTGAATGTGGCGGATCATAAGAAAACAAACAAACAAACAAACAAATAAAAAAACACATACAGCCTGGTTCCTGTGAGTTTGTGAAGCTGATGGAGACATTTGTCTCTGGCTTTCTTGTTTTGTGAGATTGTAAAATAGAGAGTTGGTTAAATGTGTTGAGGTCTGTGAATGCATCTTGCTTTATTGTTTGCATTGGAGCATTCTGGCTGATCAATTGCTTTTGAATTTGCTCATCACATGCTTGGAGAGTCCACAACACTCTAGGGGAGAAAGCATATATGCTCCCTTTTCAAGGTTTACAAGCAACTCTTCTTTATGTATGTGTATCAGGGTTTAGACGGTTGTGGTTGCTCAAACCACCAGTTTGAGGACCATTCTGCTTCTTCTGGGGAGTTTGAACAGTAGCAGAATCTGTGGTGTTCTAACTGTGGGTACCTGTGCTTTCTTGGAAGGGGATGACAGGCATGATTTTTCTTGAGAAGATGCCAGAAGGTCTTCCTGAACTCTTAGATCACAGACTACAGTTACTGAAGAGACACTAGCCAAGTCATCTCCCTTCTCTATGGGTTTGGCTCCTCTTCTGGTAAAGTGTTCCCAGTTATTCCTTCTCTTTACTCCTGTTGACAAATGGACAGCAAATGGAATTCTTGATGGCAGTGTTCCCAGTTCTGTAGGACCATGTCCTCAGGTCTCAGTGCCTGACACATTGGGGTAAGATGACTGAGCAGCCATGAATAAGAAAGGTGAAGGTGCCTATCCATCAGGGAATTGTGGTCCACGGGTAGCTTCCTCAGAGTACTGCACCATGTTGAAATGAATAAAAGAGCTAGAACAGAACTCAGAGGTTGCTTGGCCCAACGCTCTGATGCTCATGAGAACTGAGTGCAAAGGGAGAAGGCATCTTCTAGACTTCATGGTGAGCACTGTTGCCTAACCCAGCTTTTCCTTTGCACCATGTACAACCTCCCCTTTTCCTGCCTCCGTGTCTCTTTCCATAGTTTCATCTGTGCAGTGGATATTCAGATATTTCCTTTGCAGATTTTTTTGGAAGATTAACCAAGATACACCTTTGAGTGACTCCTCTATAGGACTGGACACCTTCTGTATGTGCTTGATGAGTGATTGCTTTACTTTCGACCCCCTTGAGAGACTCTTCATTCCTCTAGGGGGCAGAGAGCACAGGCTTTGGAAGGAAGCACCTGCTCTTCTGCATGTTGCCTGAATGACCTTGGACTCTGTCTCCACATGGACCATAAATATTAAGAGCCAGGGCTGAGTCATGGATCCCCACTTCAATAACCATGTTCCTGGATCAGAAAGTGTTTGAGTCACAATTGGAAGACAATTAAAAACAAACAAACAAAAAAACTAACTGCCTGTTTCACAGAGTAAGGAAGAAATGATAGTGGAGTTTTGCTGTTTTTAGAAGATGGGTGGCGGGACAAATCAAGAAAGAAGAGTGTGCAGGGAATGTGTATTTCATAGTTCTGCTTCCAAAGTGCCTATCCACCAAAAAAAAAAACACTGAGCAACCATGTAGCCATCACTCCCATGAAAGGGCCGTTGTTATGTCTGCTGTGCATCAAGGCAGTGCTAAGGAAATGGTCCAACAACAGATGGAGAATAACAAAGCATATAGGCAGGAGAAGCAGGTGGATAGCTAAGATCAAGAACAGCTACAGGAGCCAGATGGAAGAGCACTAGATCAATCACAGTGGGGTCAGATGGGAAGAGGACTTGTACTGGTTCCCAGATCCTCTTTTAAAGGATACAAAGTTTCAACTTTGCTTCTAAGCCCAATAGGCATACCTCCAAGACATCCTCACCCAAAGTGGCTAAAGTTTGTATTTCTGGAAAGGATGAAGTCTCAAAATCCCAGTTGTAGGCACTCAACCTCTGGTACCTCCCTGATTTACTGGCAGGGTGTGGGGCTCTAGTCACCAAGTGGGTACTCATAGCAGGACCAACAGGGCCAGAACTGGGAAGTGTGCAAAGGCTAACTAGAGTCTAAAGATGCCCACAAGGACAAGGAAGCACAGGAGGACAGGAATGTGGCAGAGAGATCAATGTAGAATCCAGAGCCGGGACCTGGTCTATAGCTCTGGGTTGGAGATTGCTGTCCTATCTGAGGAGGGGCTTATGACCTGGTGCCAGAACACAGTCTCTTCCTAGCAGTGAGCATGGGTGAATGCCTCCTATGTTCCTGTGGCACAGCTGGACCTGGGAAGCTGGATCGTGTTCTAGCACAGGGATTCTGGGTGGAGGGTGACTGCTGCAGAAGCTGTTCCAGAAGAACCTACTGATGAGTGGGTTTTCTCTCATGGCACCACGACCAGGTAATCGGCATGGGAGCAGCCTCAGAAGTCATGTCTGTGCTTCTCTTTGGGGACCCAGATGTGTCTAAGACATCGGGGTAGGATGCCTTTGCGAGCATTCTTCGCACTTCCTGTCTAACCCCTTGCCTGGCTGTCATTGTACTCTACGGAGGTTACAGATGAAGCTACATCAATTACCAGGGCTTTGGTGGCCTCTGCACCTGGCTGTTCTGTGTCTACCCCCAGCTGGCTTCTCTCCTGAGCTATAGACCCACTCCTGAGACTGTTTTCTCCACTTCTCTCCTCTTGCAAGGTTCTCAAACACAGACACCACTGCTCTGAAAATGAGCCTGCCATTCCCCTGCAAATCTGTGTCTCAGGCTAGATATTTTTACACAGTAAATGTCATTATCATCTACCCAGACATCAAAATGAGTAATCCAGGATTCTCTCCTCTCTTCTCTTCTCTCTCTGTTCCTCCCTCCTCCTCCTTAGCCCTGTCATGGAATCATTTCCAAGATCTGCTAAGTCTACCTTTTACACACAGCCCCAGTATGTTCTCCATCTGTTGCTTAACTTGCTTCTGATCACCCCTAACTAGATAAGAACCTAGAAGCCCCCGCCCCCACCCCAGGAGCCTTCTCTAGTCCTGCCTTGAACAACTTCTCAGGCACAATTTTAGCTCATCCCTTCCTTCCATATTGGAAAAAAAAAAACTGATCACACTCTTAGGATATCTTCCATTAGCATCTGTGTAGTTAGTTTTTTCAGTTTGACTCAGCGCCTGGAAAGAAGGAACCTCTACAGAGGAACTGATTCCATCAAACTGTCCTGTGGCATGTCTGTGGGGCATTTTCTTTATTAACTGATGCAGGAGGGCCAAGCTCACTGCATCCCTGGGTAGGCAGGCCTGGATTCTGTAAGAAAGCTAACTGAACTGGAGGAGCAAGCCAGTAAGCAGTGTTCCTCCATGGTCTCTGCTTCAGTTCCTGCCTCCAGGTTCCAGCCCTGAGCTCCTGCCCTGGCTTCCTTCCATAAGAGACTGTAAGCTGTAAAGTGAAATTAACCCTCTCCTTGCTTGCCATGGTCTGTAATGCCAGAAAATGCAGAATACCCATGTGGCTGCCGGCTCAGTGGAAGGGACTGAAGAGGACTGCCTCTTTTTATCTTCTTCTGCCTTTCCAGGTTGGCAGCAGGCAGCTGGAGCTTTCCTGGAGGCTGCCCACTGCTGGGACCCCCAAAAGTGCTGACTCCTGTAAGTCTCTTTGCTCATTTTCTATGCATTGAACTCTCCTTCCCAAGTTGCTTCTGGTCAGTGTTTTATCACAGCAGTACAAAGTGAACCAGAAGAGCATCCCACCATGAGAGGATGTATGAGGTTCCCTCTTTCTCTTTAGTCACCTCTTACTTCTTCCTTTAGGCTCATTTCTCTTTAGCCATCTGGAATTATATATGAGCAGAGAAGTGTGCCATATATTTTCAAGTCTTCTACCTGTGTGTGTTTTATTTCCTTTCATAGTTCTTACTTAACTTTCAGAAGTCCCCTGGGGTGTGGCTGCTTGTAGTGATCCTCCCTGGACTCTCCAGTAGAGTTGTATGCCCCCTTCTTTCTATACTCAGACCACAGAAAGCACACGTTGCCTAATGGTTGGCTTTCAGGCTGTGTCCAACTAACCCTGTGTCTTGAAGTTTAGTGGTGTGTCTATAATTTGGGAGGTACTTAGTCAAAAGCATACAAAGCTCACTGGTACATTTTATTTGGTTGCTTTGACTATCTTTGTGAGGAACTTAGAGGAAAATTTATAGAGGTCCTGGGAGCTCCCATGGGCCAAACACACATACCTTCCCTACCACTTACCTCTGCCCTTCCGGAGAAAGCCTGGACTTCCTGCAGTACCCCTTAGCCAGTTAACTTAGGGTCCTCCCCTCCATCTAGAAAGGCCCCAGTTTCCTCCATCTCAGAAGAGGAGGTTATAAAACTCCACGAAGAGAAAAGATTGGTTTGTTGCTCTCAGACAGGAATTAATAGGTGCAACTCATAATCCTGTCTGGAGGGAGATGAAGGAAAAAAGGAGAAAGAGAAAATATAATGGCCAAATCCCCCCAGCTTGCTGCCTGAGCACCTCTCTGGTGTTTGAAGTTCAATGCATAGAAAATGAGCAAAGAGACTCATAGGAGTCAGCACTTTTGGGGGTCCCAGCAGTGGGCAACCTCCAGGAAAGCTCCAGCTGCCTGCTGCCAACCTGGAAAGGTGGAAGAAGATAAAAAGAGGCAGTCCCTAGCCTCTTCAGTCCCTTCCACTGAGCCGGCAGCCACATGGGTATTCTGCACTTTCTGGCATTACAGACCATGGCAAGCAGAAAGCCTGTGTCCCAGTGCAAGAGGAGACTGTAGAACAGAGACAGGCAACTAGATAACCACCTCCATTCTGCTGGTGATGGATCAGAAGCGAAGATGAGTGAAGCTGACAGAGGTGACAGATCCACTAAGGCAGAAATAGGGTCCAGGACACTCAGTTCAGTCACAGTCCCTCTACCTTCTCCTAAGAACTTGAAAATGACTCCTTTCTATAGGTCCATGAAGTGGGTTTTCCTGTCACTTTGGGGAATTGCACAGAACCTTGCCCAGTATGTCTCACCTGAGCCAACGTTCCACTTAGATCTGTGTTGGCACCCTTTCAGCAAGAAAAGGGAGGATGCTTTCTTCTCCACTCAGCTGTCATTTCCCTGTGCTTAGCACTGGGCTGGCCAGGGGATGTATAGGACATGAGAGTGAGTGGCAACTGTCACCACTCACTGAGTGCTGCCTGTGAACCCTGTGCTTTACTCACGATAGCTCCTGATTTTTCCCATCAAGTCACAGCAGACAACAATTCTTATATCATAGCGACTACGTAAGTCTCTTCCTCACCAGAGGCAGCGTGAAAACCAAAGGGATCAATGGACTGAGCTCTTCTACAATGTCCGATGCCCATGAACATGGAATCAGTATCACACTTGTTCATGTTCACTCATCCATTCTTCAGCACATGTTCATTATGTTCCAGTATGTTCCAGGCACTGATTTAATCTCTGGAAATATGCTAATAACCAGACTAGACCAAAAGCTATGCTCACCTTGTGATCAAACAAAGGGAGACAGACAGTAATCAAAATAAAAGAAAGACAAGGGGTGTCAATGGCCGTTTGAACTCCATTGTGTTTGCACTAAGATGGGCTTTGTCACTCTCAAAATGCTAACTTCACAGAACTTGCCTGTCAAGTGTTCTTTATATCTTTACTTGGCTATATCGTAGGGATCTCAAACTTAGCAAACTGGAAGCTAGACTGGTGGTCATTCTGAGGCAGCTCATCGTGTGGGCTTCCCATCTGGCTGGGTATCTACTCCCACCTCTCACTTGCTCAATCCGGTTCCTATAGTATTGTCTTCTATTCTCCATAGTCTATTTTCCTGTGTGTCCTCTCAATATAGACTCAGGAAAGCAGGGTGGGGAAAAGGGAGCTGGCTGAGAAGGTCGCATTTGTGCTCAGTCTTGAGCCAGGTGAGGGGTGTGTCTCCCCTTGTGGATCTGGAGAATAGATATCTAGATAGAAAATCCAGTAGGAACAAAGGCTTAATACCTCAGAGAGGTTGTTGAGTTCAAGTAAGCAGCACAACTAGGCTGATACAGTTGGAACAGACAGAAAGGGAGTAGTAGGTGAGGTCTAAATCATGGTGACTAGAGTGGGGTTGAAGGTAAAGGCAGAGTCTGTGGGTCCATGGTGAGCCATTCGGAAGGTTTTGGCTTATACTCTGAGTGATGTGGAAACCATTGTAAGGGCTTGAGTGGCTTTTTAACAGTATCACTCCAGGGCATCCCTGTTGCTGCTTTGGAGGGAGTGCAGAAACTTTGGAGATCAGTCAGGAATTATATAGGAGACACAATGGTAGCTTGGATTCAGTAGGTAGTGCTTTCCTGTGTCTATTTTGAGAGTGCACACAAGAAATTAGACTATGGAGTATAGAAGACAGTGCTGAGGGAGCTGGATTGAGCAAGTGAGGGGTGGGGGTGGATGCCCAGCCAGATGGGAAGCCCACAGGATGAGCTGCCTCAGAATGACCACCAGTCTAGCTTCCAGTTTGCTAAGTTTGAGATCCCTACGATATAGCCAAAGATATAAAGAGCACTTGACAGGCAAGTTCTGTGCTGAAGTTAGCATTTTGAGAGTGACAAAGCCCATCTTAGTACAAACAAAAATAGAATTCAAACAGCTAAGTACCTTGGCATGGGCCTCTAATTGGTAGGGCTAGATGAAACTGAATCCTTACCCATTCTGTTCCATTTCCTAGAGATATTCCTTGAGAGAGCCCAGAGCTTGCAGCCAAGTCTTCTTCCTAAGAAAAAGAAGGGTGAAGGCCTCATTCAGTATTCACAGTTGGAGATGCAAGTAGATGAAAAGCGGGACAAGGGCAGGCGAGACCTGGAGCTCCACGGGCCATGGGCATTAAGAGTCCTTTGAAAACTTTTGCCATGGGAATGGAATCAGAGCACAGACTCCTACGAGTCTGAATGTGTACAAAGCCCCAAGACTTTGGCAAAGAGGGAAGATAACATTTTCCAGTGTGACTCACATCCCATTTGCTGAGATTGTATGCCCCTTATGTGACATAGTCCTAGGCTGCTGGAACATCTGGGCCTGGCCTTCCCCCAGTACATGTCATTTTGAGAGATACCTGTTCCCTGGGATGACGGTGGTAGAGGCAGTGACTTTCTGATACCTGAGATCCCTAGGGCCAGGATATCCACAATCTATTCTGGTAGAATCAGTATGGGTGACATATCCTCTGTCAAGACTTTTCCAAGGAGTCTGAAAATTTCAAAGGATGTCCAGCAGTCATCCCCTCGAAGGCCAGTGTCATGTTCTGTGGGACAGTTGAACCCATGGCCTGTTTCTGCATCAGTATCTGCACCAACATGATATAGCAGCTGGAGGCTTTGCATGGCAGTTGCAGCCCTGGGCAAAGAAGCCTGTTCCACACAACAGCTCAGGTCTCGCCAAGAGCCACTGCGTAATAAGCCGTCATTAGTTACTGTTGCCTTGGCTTAGTTTAGGGAGCTGAAAGCAAGTGTTGTGAAGACAGGACATGGGAGGTCAAGAGCCAGGGTAGCAGGGAAGGCCTTGATCCGAATCCTAGGCTTAGGGATGCAGGAAACAGGAAGAGCAGTTGTTGTGGGCTGCCCAGGGAGGCGTGAGGCTGTGGAGGTTGAGAGAAATCATTCCAGAGCCTTAGAGAAGAATTGTAAAACCACTGTGGATTACATCTGCAAAAATAACCTTTGCAGTCCTACCTTCCATATGTGTCTATATGAAGGTGGACAGGGAGTGTATGTGTCCAAACATGCATGAGATGCTATAAGTGTGCAGGGGTGTGAATGTATGTGTGCAGGTAGGTGTGTCAGATAGTGTGAGTGTCCTCATGTGCGTGACTATGTGAGATATCATGAATGTTCTCAAGTGGATGATGGTGTGAGAGATAATGTGTGCTGTGGTTGCCTGATCATGTGTCTATGGGACTGAGTTTGTGTGAGTACATGTGTGTAGGCATGAATATGAGTATGCGTATGTGTGGAATGTAAGCACATGAGTGAATGGCTATATGTGTGCCTACATGTATTTGAGGAGTATGCACATGTGAATGTATTTGAATGTGTGCGGACGTGAACATGTGCCATGAGGGAGTGGTTGTGTGAAGGTGTACACCATCTCTTCTAACCTGCTCTCAATGGGATGGGGAGAGAGACTGCTGGCTTGACTGTGCCTTTAAAGATGCACACACTGCCTCCCTTCTTAAGCACTGCACCTCCTTGTAGGAGCTGCCCCTCCCCAACTATGAAACAGAAGCCACAGAGAAGTGTTGCTGAGCAGAGAGATCAAAGTCTGGCCTGGTAGCCTGGATGCCTCCTTCCTCCTCAACTCCTGGCCCTGGCTCTGCAGCCCCTCCCTCCCACTGCCTCTCTTTATTCTGATCACTAGCCTTTTCTTCAAAGGCCTGCTTTCTGGAATTGTGCACACTTTGTCTCAAACATGCTGTATTTTTTGTTAACAGCAGCATTGCACCAAAAGAGATCAAAAGAGGGGCAGGGAAAAGGGAAAAGCATTCCACCCCCAGAATGAATAATTTAACCCGTCCTAGCTAAGAAAGAGGGCCTTGTGAGAGAAGGGGTTGGGGTGTCACTCCGTCTCCCTGGGGCTCCCTGCACAGAGACCTGTCTAGGTGTTCCTATGTGTCACTGCCATCTTCCTGACACTTTCTTCTTCTAGCTGCGGAGCAATGCTTGTCTGGGCTTTTGGTGGCCCTATCTGAGGCAAAGGAGCGGTGATTAAAGAACAAACATCCTACCTGACCCAGCTCTGCCTACCCAGGCCCCAGCCTCCAGACTTGCCTCCTTGCATTCTCTGATCCACTCAGAATTGCATTTTGTTTTCTAAACTAACCTGTCAGGTCTGGTTATCTTGCTGGAAGCAGGATATTTTTTTCCTCCTGTCTTTCCTGTGAATCCCTTTGCATCTTGAAGGCTGTGAGCAGGGTGTGCCAGAGCTGCAGAATAAATTCAGCAGCATTATTTCCAGTCTTGGGAGATGTGCAGCCTGGGCTATCAGGGATAGTGAGAACCTGAGACTCCTGGCTGGTGGGGCATCCATGAGCTGGGTCCTGGGAGTGGGTCTTCAGAATGAAGAGTGTGTACTCTTAGCTTTACCCAGCCTGCCTTCTGCCAGCATAGAAGAGTGGCTTGTGGTTCCCTGAGGAGTCTTGATTTACACCAGGTCCCCCAAATGCTGTTGGATCTGTAAACTGATCAATAAGCGCAGAAGAAACAAATCATCAATCTTGATGCTCCTACTACTTTTAAGGCACTATGGAGTTTAAAGATGTATATAACCCATGTTATAGTCCATTTGTGCACTATAACAAAGCATCTTAGACTGGAAAATTGGTAAAGAACAGAAATTTATTTTCATAGCTCCATAGCCTTCAAAGTCCAGGATTATGGTGCCAGGAGACTGGTGTTGGGTAAGGACCTGTTCTCCACTGATGGAACCGTGTGTGCGTGTGTGTGTGTTTACATGACAGAAGGCCAAGCAAGTTTTCTTGGCTTCTCTTTTGTAAGGACACGGATCCAGTTCATGGGCCTCCATGACTGCATCGCCTTTCCAGAGCTCCACCTGTTAATGCCATCACGCTGAGGGTTAAGTTTTAGTACATGAGTTTTCAGGGAACAGACCCTCAGACCACAGTGAGCAGTTTATGCTCTCAAGGTATGTTCTGTCTAAGGAGATGGAATCAGAGAGGGATCCTGGGCATCATAGGGAGGGAGAGTGTGGGAGGCATTGTGACTGTACCTGGGATGGAGTGCCTGGGCGGGGCACATGGGTAGTTCAAGGCTTTCAGCACCAAAGAAGGCATGGGTTGGGGAGAAGACACGGTGTGGCAAATGGTGGTCTCTAGAGAGAGGCCCATTAGTGTGGCAGTCTTGATTTTGACACATGCAAGGTATCTCACAGATAAGCATCACTCAGTGCATGGGGAACTCATGAGCACATAATGCTTTGAATAAAGTACACAGAGTATGTATATTGGAACATGATCTATGGGACACTGAGACTGGTGTGCACCTTGTCTCCCAGTGAGCAATTCCCTTCTGTGTTGGGAACCCATTTTCCAAGTCTTGTGGAGCTCAGTATAGTCTGTGTGCATATCTAAGAACTGATGAACACTTGTTTTGTTTCTTTTTTGACACGCAAATGTGGAGCACGTTAAACATATTGCTCTCCACCTTCCTTTTCATTAAGACAGTTTTCAATGTAGCTGTTGCGGTGGAAACTATCATCAAGAGCCTTACCTATCTGCAAACTCTGTGAACCACAGTAACGGTAGTAAAGATATGTTCATGGGCATATGCTCATGGTGAATATTATGGGAGTAACCAGCTGGTTTCTGATTCACTTTAAGGTCACAGGAAGAAATTCCTGCCTGGTACCATAAGTCCCACCTAGATCCCATGGCAGGCTGTAGGGGGTAAACCTTCTTCTATCATTTTGCTAAATGGATATAGCATCCAACTGCCCTCTAAATTCATATTTCTAGACCTATGGATTAGTGCAGCTCTAAGACCTCATCAGTTTCTGCATGCAGTGGATAGGGGCTAACAGAGAAACTCACAACTGGGCCAAAGTACAGAGAATAAGTGTCTGTGGAGTTCTCAGTCACAATGGGATATCTGTATCACACTGCTTTTCCCCAGGGCTCAGGGACCTGTGAGGAAGGGGAGTCAGAAAGATTCTAAAGGCCAGAGGCTGGGGAGAATCATGTCTTCTGGACATGACAGGACTGCTGTACTCACGAATCACAGCAGCTGTGATTGCCTGTGCAAGACTTGCACAAAATCAGTCCAGTCAGCATTCCGGCTTGAGGTGGGAGGGGCTCATAAGCCCTCATTCCTAACTGAGGAGCTATTGCCAGTTGTTGCCTTTGGTGCAAAGCAGAGTCAGTTTTCTTTAAGAATGTGACCTCTACTAGGTCAGCCATGCCCCACTGAATGGAGCCCCCACCCATGGGCATATGGACATCACAAACTGGACTCAGTGGATTATTTTTAAAAAGAAGACAGGAAGTTGGGAGGTGGTGGGAGGATGGATCTAGGACAACTAAGGGGAGAAGTCGAGGGTGAATATGAAAAAATACATTGCATGCATTTATGAAATGCTAAAAGAATACAAATATTCTATTTCTGAAAGGACAGTTTTATAGCCATTTTAGGTTCAACTAACTTGACCAGAAGGTACAGAGCTTGTCCTAACACCCTCTGCTGTCACCCATGGGCACAGCTTCCCCCAGTATGAACAGCCTGGACCTTAGTGGTACATTCCTTACAACTGATGAACCTACACTGACATCACTATCGTCTGAAGTTATGCTTCTCTTAGGATTCACTTTTCATGTAGTACAGTTTATGAGCTTGAAACTGCATGTGATCCACTCTTATAGTCTATGGAGTATAATCATATATTGTCAGACAGGTTTCTTCATTGTCCTCAAAATTCCTGATATTCCTTCAATTCATCCCTTTGTCTCTCCCTCCTTCATTGTTCTTTCCTTCCTTTTCCTCACTGTCTTCAAAGTTCTTCTTTTTCTAGAATACCATATAGTTGGAATTATAACGTATGTGGCCTTTCAGATTGGCTTTTCTACTTTACAATATGTACTGAAGATTTCTGCCTCTGTTTTTCATGATTTAATAGCTCATTTGTTTTTAGCACAGAATTCTATGACTTAGATGTATCACACTTACTAAGGGACATCTTGGTTGAGTTCATACATTGGCAATTACAAATAATGTTATCAGTATAAGCATCTATGTGTAGATTTTGTGTGAATATAAGAATTTAATTACTCTAGGTAGAATAAGCAAGATTGCTGATTCTGCAGTAAAGATAGGTTTAGTTTTATAAGAGACTATTAACTCTTTTCAAAATGGCTGTACTATTTTGTCTTACCAGTGAATGAGGGCTCCCAGTGTTCCACATCCCTGTTATTTGTTGGTGTCAGTGTTCTGGGTGTTGGCCACTTTTAATTAGTAAGATGTGTAGGTAGAGCTCACTGTTATTTCAAATTGCACGTGCCTGATGTTATAAGCTTTGGAGGGTTTTTAATATGCTTATTTGACCTAAAAGTCTTCTTTGGTGGGTGTCCACAAATATTTTTACCTTATTTTTTGTCAGTATTTTTCGTATCGTTGAGCTCTAAGACGTCTATTGTATTTTGAGTCATGGTCTTTTATCATATGTGTCTTTTGCAGATATTTTCTAAAATATTTTTATTGAGCTTTTGTACATTTCATACAACAGTTCTTCATCAAATTTAGGTCCCCTCTCCCATTCAGACCCCTACCCCTCCTCCTCAGCAGACCTCACATATTCCACCATACATGTTAAGTCCCATCTGGTCAAGCGTTTGTGCTCAGATGTCCTTTGGTGCAGGTTCATCCCTGGAATCTAGTCCGCCTGTCTAGAGATCTTAAGGAAGGTCTTTTCTTCCGGACACAGCAGTGATCAGTCTCCAACAGTTCCCAGGCTAGGGCCGGCCCATCGCCCATTTGCCTTGCTCCACTCTGGGCCCTTGTCTAATCGAACTGGCATGGGTCTTGTGCTCGGTGTGGTGTGACCACTGCCGAAAGTTCACAGGAACAAGCTTCTAGCGGTCCGGAAGTCTCTGTTTCCCTTTGTTTGTGGTCCAACCCTGGCTCTTACAGTCTTTCCAATTCCTCTTCTGTAATTGTACCCAAGTGTGGGTGGGCGAGCTTTAATATGGAAGTCCTATCTAAGGACTTCACTCTTTTACAGATATTTTTAACTCAATCTGGATCTTGTTTTCTCCCTTTTGCTATGGTCTTTTCAAAACCCATTATTTAAGTTTAGTAAATATTTCAGAATTATTTCTTCCACGGATCATGTGCTTGGTGTTTTAAATAAGTCACCATCACATGAAACCATTTAGGCTTTTCTCTTGCTATGTTCTTGGGGTTGTATGATTTTTCACTATGATCCATTTTGGTTTTACTGTAAAGGGGTCTAGTTGTCCCACTGTCCTTCGTTGAAAAGAGCCTTCGTTCCTACTGTCTTTGTTCCTTTGTCAAAGATAACTTGATTCTGCTTGTGTGGGTCTATTTCTGTGTTCTTTATTCCGCTCCACTGATATGGTTGCTTATCCATTTGCCCAAAGTGTGGTCTTAATTACTGGTGTTTTAAAATATATCTTCAGATCAGACAGTGTCAATTTCCTAAATTCCCCCCCTCTTCCTCCTCCTCCTCCTCCTCCTCCTCCTCCTCCTCCACCTCCTCCTCTTCCTCCGCCTCTTCTTCCTCCTCCTCTTCTTCTTTCTTCTTCATTGTTTTATTCTTTCTGGGTCTTTTGCCTTTCTATATAAACTTTAGAATTAACTTATTACACACTAAACTATTTGTTCACATTTGGCTTAGGGTCTCAGTGAATCTCTTGATCAACTTGAGAAGAACTGATGTGTTAACAACGACGGGCCTTCATTTTCATGAACATGGATCATCTCTCCATTCATTTAGTTCTCTGTACTTTTTCTCATCAGAATTTAAGTCCTACTTCACAGACATCTTGCTTGTATTTTACTATCTTTCCTTTTAGTACTTCATTTTAGGGTATCCTAATGTGATATTTTGTTTGAACTCTCAATTACTCTTGTTCATGGTGAGTACATAGGAAAGAAATTAAAATTTACATATTCACCTTGTATCCTAAAATCTTGCTATAATCAGTTAGTAATTACAGGCGTTATTGTTGCTGTTTCTGTTCTTTTTTAAAGATTTTTCTGTGGTGAAAGACACGTATCTGTGAGCAAATGCAGTACTTCTTTCTTCTTTGACAATCTGTATCTTTTATATTTTTTTTCTTCCCTTAGTGCATTGCCCAGTATTTCATGTACAATGTTGAAAATGCATATCTTTTTCTTAAAACGAAAGATGTACCTTGAAGGTACCTATCCTGTGAGGTACTAGATACTGGGGACTAAAACCTATGAAAACAAACTCAAATAAGACTTCCTTCCTTATGAGTCTTTCTCAGGTATTCTGTCAGGGATGGAAAAGTAACACAGAGTTGTTGTATACCTCATGCATTTCAGATTTTTCACTCTTTTCAGATATCTAGTTTTCACACACACACGCCCCTTCCCCGTTCTATAGGTTGTCTCTTTTCTTAGTCCATTGCTTTATTTTTTCCTTTTTTTCTGTACAAGAAACATTGTAGTTTCTTTTTGTCTTGTATACCTTGTTGCCTGTGCTTTTAAGGCCTTATCCAAATTCATGGAGGAGTTTTGTAGTTTTGAGTCTTACATTTAAGTTTTTAATCCATTTTGATTTGGTTAGTAACCTAGCTTGTTTTCCACTGCTGTGGTAAAACATTGACAAAAGGAACTTGAGGAGGAAAGGGTTTATTTTACCATATAGCTTATAGTCCATCTCGGGGGGAAGCCAAGGCAGGAACTGAGCAGAGATCGTGGAGGAATGCTGCTTACTTGGTTGCTCATCACTTTCCTTACACAGTCTAGGCCCACATGCTCAGAGATGGCACTGTCTACATTAGGCTAGGACCTTTTACATCGACTAGTAATCAAGAAAATACCCCACAGACATACCCTCAGGTCGGTTTGATGGAGGAAATTTCTCAATTGAAGTTCCCTCTTAGATGACTCAAGTTTGTGTCAAGTTAGGTATTCATTGTGCATGTTAGATGTTCATTTTCTTCCAATTGCACTTATTAAAAAGATTGCCCTTGACCCAATGTGTGTTCCCAGAAACTTTGTTGAAAATTAGCTGTGGATGTGTGAAGTTATGCCTGGGAAATTTCTTCTGATATATTGGTATATGTATCTGCTTTAAAGATGGGGGTGAGGAGGCTAGCCTCCTCCATCTCTTTGGGGAGGCTATCCCCCCAGGGGGGCTAGCGTTTCTCCACTCCTGAGTTCGGAGAAGCTAGTCCCAGCTCATCTTCTCTTAATAAAACTGGGCCCTGTTAGCTCCCAGCGGAGTCTCTGGTCTCTTGTCTGCTGTGTCTCTCGAACCCAGAACCTTACAATAACAACCATAATTCTTTCAGTTCATGAAAACAGAGTATTTTTTCATTTACTTGCATCATCCTCAATGTCTTTTGTCCATGCTTTGTAGTTTTCAGTATAGAGATCTTTCCTTTCATAGTTAAATTTATTCCTTGGTGGATTTTTTATAGATTAGATTGATTCTTGGTATCTTTCTCAGATAGATCGCTATTAGAGTGTGGGAATTTTGAGGTTTTTGTATGTTGATTTTCCTATTCTGCAATTTATCTGAATTTGATTATTAGTTCCCACTAATAAATAGTTTTTGTCTGTATGGCTTTTTAGATATAAGATCATGCTACCTGCGAACAGGGACTATCTGACTTCCTCTTTCCAATTCTGATGACTTTTCCCCCTAATCTAATTAGCTATTACTTCAAATACCATCTTGAATAGAAATAATTTGATGGCATTTTTTTAACTGTTTCACTTTATGTAGGAAAGTTTATCATGAATCATAATTGTAGGTATAAATCTTTTCAGTGACTGAAAATTGAGATTAATTAAAATACTTCTTGTTTCTTCTGTGCATTTGTTGTTCCAATTGAAGGTGTTAGTGAATCTTTTTGATATAAAGCACATATTCTAAATTTATTATTTTGTTTGTTAGCTTCCCTATCAATAATATTTACTGAATAATTCATCTTTTCCACACCAATATGCAAGCAAGTTTGTCATTATATTAATATACTTTCATTTATATTTGGCTATAGTTCCCTATTCTCTATTTTGTTTAATTAATATGATAATTCTTTTTCATTCTTTGAACTTTTCATAAATATATACAATGTATCTTAATCATATCCACCACACCCCCTGTTCCTAGCCTCCAACAACTTGCCCTAACTTCTGCTCCAACACATCCCCCTTCCAACTTGATGTCTTCTATTTTCTTTTTTCCTGTAATCCACCAAAGTCCTGAGTCTTCAGCCCATGCCCCAGTGATGACCCCACACCCACAGACAACTGGTCAACATTAATTGGGCTCAGTGTGTTATAAAAAATACTTATTTTTAACCACATACTGTACCATTAATCACTGTAGCCTTGCAGTAATCTGCTTTAGTTTCTGATGGGTTTGAGGTCCTTGTGTCCCTTTGTGGATATTTTTTTTTGGTGTGATTTTCTTTCCTGATTTTTCTTACGAATTCATAAAATGTCTCTTGCGTGGGAGTGTTAAGTTGCCTAAACTTGGAAGTACTTAGTAAGATAATTTTAAAGTTGCAGAGTCGTTGAGAGAATTAGTGCCTTTGTCTTCGTTTCACTTTTGTTTTCTGGGGAGGTGAGAAGGGCTCTCTTACTATGCATCTGCGGATGTTAAAGGCCTTACCTGGTGAGGTGTCTTTGGGGGTGTTATTGCACTTCTGACTCCTGTAGCTTCAAATTGTATGAGAAAAATACAGAATTTTTAGCTATTTTCTAATTCTTTCATCTTTTATGAGAGACTTTTTAGTTGAAGTCCAAGAAATTTTCTGTTATTCAGTCATATAATGTTTAACTGATGAAACTATATCCCTTCCATGTTTATATTCCTATTTTGTGTTGTACTGAATAATATCTTTAATAATAAATGATAGTGGAAAAATTAAATATTATAACTTAGTTCCTGGCATTAATAGTAACATTCCTAATATTTTTTCCATTAAGAATGAAGCTTCTAATTTGAGATATATTTGTTATCTCAAATTTGTTGTTATCAGAATGAAGAAGTGTATATCTAAAGCATCCAAAGTTAAGAAAGAATGTCAAAGTTTTGAAAAAGCTCTTTCAACTTGTGGAAGTTCTTTTCTGATCCAATTATGGGGCCAATTATTTTAATAAAGTCAAACCATCCTTGTATTCTTAGGATAATCACCACTTAGTCGTGGTTAAGTATTCTTTGAATTTTTTGCCAGAGTCTTTATTCTATATGTTACTATATTTTATATTCAAGAAGCATTCATTGACGTTAATCAGTGAAGCTGGTCTTCAGGTTTTCTGTTTAATGTGACAGATGGTATTATTAATCCTATTCTAATTTTATAAAAATGATCTAGAAATGATCTTTTGCTTGTATAATCTGGAGCAGTTTAAAATAACACTGGAGACATATGTTATACAATATAAAGTATTATTTTTTGAAACACTTTGGATTTTATTGTTCCTTGCAGGAGCCTTTTGACATTGTTTTTGAAAAAGTCAAATTTCTTCCTTGGTAATTATTCTGTTCAAGTTGTTTATCTTCTCTGTGATCAATTTTGGCCATTTGCATTTTTCTTGAAAATTAGCCATTTCTTTGAGGTTTTCAAGTTTTTCCACTTCAATAAAATTGAGCAAAATTATATGATTCTTTTAGTTACCTCTATACAAGTTTGGTAGGTTTTAGTAAAAATAAATCCTTAAAATATTTTAATATGGTTAATTAGTAAAAGAGAGAGGCATGTTAGAATTTGAGCTGGTAGGAATACAGAAAACTTTGTGATTATAAGACAAAGGGTGGGGAGGTCAGTAATATGCTCTGGGTAGGTTTCTTGAGGTCCCAATACCTAAAACTCAGGGATCAGGGTCAGTCAGGACCTTGTTGCCAGTTTAGGACACCCTTATCCACCCATTCTGTAGGTGTCCAGGGAACGGACTAAAGAAGTCTCCTTAATTTCTCTCATGTACATTTTTCATTCTTGGAGAAAAATTCATTCCAATGCCCAGTCTAGAGTCTTTCTTGGTATTTCTGCTCTTGGGTTGGTTTTTCTGAGGCTTTTAGTTATCCCTCCCCAAACTCTCTCTCTCCTCTACCCTGCTCCTCTACCATTCCCCGTCCCATTTAGCCCCTGCTATTCCATTATCAGACCTCAGATTTAAGCATTGGAGATTCCACTAATCTGTTTTTTGTTTTTTTGTTGTTATTTGAGGCAGGGTATCCTCAAACATTACTGTGCAGCTAAGAATGACCTTGAAAAATATTTTTTATTGAATCGTGTATTACATACAGAAACCTCAATTAATCTTAATCATCTTTATACCTCCTTCCCACAGGCAGTCTCCAGAGCCCCTCAGCTGGAATTCATACATTCTTTCATCTGTGCTAAGGTCTGTTGTATCAAGTTAGTGTTTTGGCATGCTCAAGACCCATGCAAACTCAAGCAGACAAAAACCCAGCATGGAACTGGAGAACTGGGTAGCAGATCAACCTTTGCTGAAGAAATATTGGCAACTGATTACTGTTAGGTGAGGTTGAGCTAATCTTCCTTAAGTGAGGGACTCTGAATAGGCTGAGTAGACTTCAGTGGATGAACCTGCCCTGAGGAACATTTGGGAACCTTGAATTTTTTTAAATAATATTTTTATGGATTGTTTGAGAATTTCATACAATATGTGTTGATCATATTAAGAGCTCCTCTCATTTCCTTCCAGATTCACCCATATTGCCCTAGAACTGTCTCCACTTTATGTCCTGTATTATTTTCTTAAGGTCTATCAAGTCTAATTGTTTTCCTCAAATGCTCTTTCTTGTGGATCCATCCTCTTGGAGCCTGGTTAACTTACTTGCTCACACTGTTAAAGAAAACTGAGTCTCTCTCACCAGTAGCTATTAGTTGCTAATAGTTCTCAGCTAGGGCTGGAGCTTGCTTGCCCACCTCTCTCTTCCTGCTGTGTTTTTGTCTGGCTTGAGCTTGTGAAAATCTTGTATATGCTGTCACATGTCCACAATGATCCCTGAGCCTTGGGAGGAGAGAGTATGATATAGATGTCTCATACAGGACCAAGCACTCCCAGCTCTTATGTTGATCAGTTGTGAGTCTGTGTTAATCATTATCTTCTGCATGAACCGTCTCTGGTGAGAGTTAAGAGATGCATTAATTTATGGTCTAATAAGTCACTTGGAGTTTATTTAATACTATGTCCATTTAGCAGAATAATAGTAGTAGGTTGTCACCTATGACCTGTGACCTAACCAGTCACAGGTTCTAAGGCTTGATATCAGTGCCAGGTATGGGCTCCATCTTGTGAAGCAGGCCTTAAATTTAATCAGAAAGTAGGTGATCACTCCCATAACATTTATTCCACTATTGCGCCAGTGGGCATATCTTGCCAGGCCAGTTGATTTTGTAGCTGATAGGGGTCACGTCTTTGTAAGGTTGATGATTACTTCTCTCTTATGGTAGCATATGTAGCACCTTACAGCACAATGAAAGCTGGGAAGTTGAGATGAAGCTTTGAGGTCAGTACCAGCTTGATTTCTCCACATTTGTTTTGAGCCTCACATATGTAGAGTCTTTAGCAATAGAGCCTTACCATCAAGTTCTGGAGGGCAACTGAGAGCAACAGCAATAGTATCAATAGGATTTTAGAATCTATGAGAACCTCATGATCAACAACTCCAAGAGAGACCTGGCATTTGGACTTTTTATCTGCAAGCCTATGGTGTCTAGTAGGGACATTGTCCCTGCCGCCCCCTATTGCAGGGGAACTCCATTTAAACTCTTTCTGTACATGTATCTGCATATGTCTCTGAGAAGATTGTATTGTGGTAGGTTTCCATATGACTATTTCAAAAGGTCTTCAGTAGTTTTCCCTCCCCACACTCCCTCCTCCTCTTTGCCCTCCCATTTGTCACCCCATTTAACCCTTTCTACTCCATCATTCTCCTCTCCCCTTTTATATCACTGTGTTCTGTCTTCCATCCCAGAAGTGCCCCCCACATGACCCCTCTCTAGTTTCATGACCTCAGTGGATTTCATCTTACCCCAGTGAGAAGGGCTAATATACAAAAAGCAAATGATGACAAATGCTGGGGGTGAGGATGAGGGGAAAGGGAACAATTATTCACTGGTGGTAGGAGCGAACACTGGTGTAGTCACTGTGGAAATCAGTGTGGAGCTTCCTCAAAAGATAGAAATAGATCTACCACATGATCCAGCTATACCCTTTTGGGGCTTATACCCAAAGGACTCTATATCTTACTACAGATATTCCTGCTCATCCATGGTCATTGTTGCTCCATTGCTAGTAGCCAGAAAATGAAAACAATCTAGATGTCTATAAACTAATGAAGGAATATTTTAATATGGCAGACTTACATAATGGAATATTACCAAGGTGTTAAGGAAAAAGAAATTATGAAATTCACAGGTTAATGAATGGAACTGGAAATAATCATCCTGAGGGAGGTAACTCAGACCCAGGAAGCAAATATCATGTATTCTTTCTCATATGTGGATGGTTGCTTTGACTCTTTAGGTATGTGTGTTTCATTTGGGTTAGAACTTTTGAACATAACCTCTTGAATTCTGAGGTTACTGATGTGTGCATTCACATCCAGTTTATATGGTGTTTGGGATCAAACCCAGGGCTTTCTAAGCAAATAATTTACCAACTGAGTTGCATCCCCAGCCTGATTCCACTTATCTGGATCTCTGTTCTAACCATAGCTGTCCAGTGGCTCAATGATGACAAAATATGTCTGTAACCATGAGCTTCTTGTCAGTCTCAGGAAAGAAAGGAATTCTTTTTTTCTTATGATGCTCTAGGAACTTATGAAAAAAAAAGTTGGATTTTGTTTTTGATTTGTTGGATGGGGAAGCATTTCTGAATTGTCTTGAATTCCTAAGATTGAGGGAAGTGGGCATGCAAGGCTTTTTATTTGTTTGACTTAGAATAGTCAACTGTAATAATTATATATTATATAGTCTGAGATATAGTCCATACATGATCATCTGTCTGCATGCATACTGACATGCATGAGGCAAAAAGTGATCATTTCCAGAGAAATGTACTCCTTTCTCTTATCCATGAATTCTGAGCTACTGATATATAGTTTTAACAGATATCGAGCCCCCAGTGTTGCCTGGCATTATAGTGGATGCTTTGTTGTTTATTGTCTCTATCCTGAAAAGATGTTATGAAATCACTCATTTAGGGAGAAATAATGATTAGGAATCAGAAGCTCTTCAGGAATCTGGGGTTAAGTCACAGCCAGTGGCATTCTGGGGGAGGGCATTGGTTACTGAAAATCTGTCATTGCTGAGTTTGTAGTCTTTAACAGCCCATCTTCAATGAGTAAAGCAAAATATCATTGCCTTTGAGGAACCTGGGGCAGAGTGGGAGTATCTGGTAAATAATATTATACAGAAGGGTGCTAGACTACCCCAGACCCACTTGGTATCTTGGAAGAATATAGGTAAGATTGTAACATCAACCTTAACTATGGACTGAAACTGTATGGGGCATATGGAATGCATTGATCAAGCTATTGTCAATATCCCCTCAAGGGTCATACCGCCTCCCTGGATTCTGTCCTTCAAGATTGTTCTACTATGACATCCTCTTTTGCTCTTAATCTTTTCATAACGTTTTAGCTAGAAATGCCCTGACTTCTTTATATGCTTACAACAATTGACAAATCACCCCCTAATAGTACCTATACCATGTGTGGTCATTACCACTTTTCATGACTTTACCTTTTCCATATTCTTAATACCTAGTCCAATGTTTGCTTATAAAATGAATGAAATAACTTCTTAATAACTCCACGTCTGAACCCAGGTCTACCTAGCACTCTCAGAGTGGCTGGGGCCAGGCATTTGACACCGAGCCTCTTCACAGAGGCAGAACAAAGATGTTTTGGGTCAAGGTTGCGTCTGCCTCCTCTGTTTCCTTGATTTTCTAGGGATCTATGGGAGACAGATGTGCTCAGGCAGCTGTGCCTCATGCTTTATTAAGGAAGCTGCTGTGTGAATCGGCTTGCAGATCAGGGAGTTTACTTGATGCATGTTCAGAAGGATGAGTCAGTTGTCTAGAATCCTTAATAAGGCTGCAGGGGAGGTGGGGGTGGGGGAGTGAGTGAGGCACACCCTGAGCAGGTGATTCTAATTTGTAATTTAGAAGAACAACAGCAGATTTAATTGTTCCAACATTCTATGTCAGACGTTCTCCTTACTCCAACCTCTTGGCACATCGTGGCTTTGTTTTACAGCTGATTAAAGCTGTTCTTTAAAATGAGAATATGTTCAACAGCAAGACAAGAGCTAGGGTTAGGGGTACAGACATCAGAATGTGTGACTACCTTTGTACCAGCCGGTTGACTCATATATCACCAAATATATTTTTAATAGGTCTAATGAGACTCTGTGTGTGTGTGTGTGTGTGTGTGTGTGTGTGTGTGTGTGTGACTTTGAGGTCTCTGTGGCCTCCTGGGTGTTTTTTCATGATTCTCAGAAATTCTAGCCTTCTGCACTCATTGCTAGCTCTTCCTTCACTGGAGGAATTTCCATCATGATTTTCCCTAGTGCGCCACCAACCAGTGACAAAGAACCCTTAGAAAGATGGATGGGGCCGAGGTAACTGGGTTCTGGCATGCATTGATTAGGAGAGCTATTCAGATGGAGGATTCAAGGGTTGGATGTCTGTTGAAATCAGCCCAGAAAGGCAGAGTGATGGGGACATTTAAAGAGCAGTGAGTGTGAATCAGGGTGCTCCTGCAAACTGCTTGCTGAGCAGCAGTATGCACGCTTATGTTCAGAGGTATAGAAAATTCCTAAAGAGTAACTTAGCTTTGGGAGGAGACTTTCAGATAGGGATGCAAACCCTGGCATTGCTTTAAATGGAGACAGGCAATGAGGCTGCTGGAAGCTTCAAAATGGAAGACCCATTACTGCCTAAATGGATAAGAGGAACCCTTGCAAATGATCCTAGAATCTTTACAATAGAAAAGAAAACTAATCAGTCTGTGGGTCTAGTCTTCTATCTCCAAGCAGTTGAAATGGAAAAGGGAGCCCAATAGGAATCAATGAAGACAATCCTCAAATGTGGGTGCTAATGACTTACCTTTCCAGGCCATTGCTCAGCCTGGAAAAAGCATCACTCCTGCCCCACTCATTCCTAGGAAGGCAGTTTGTTCAGGAGCTAGCTGTTACTTCTAGTTTTACTTCTTTGTAATTTTATTTCCCCTATCAAGGTGTAAATGCAGCCATAAAGCAAATTTTTCCACTGACAGGTTCCAAACAAAGGTCCAAGTGTGGAAGGCTAGGCATCAAGAGCCCTCCACGCTATAAACACTCACAGGGGAACGATATCACTGACTCCTAGGTAGATGACTTGCTCTTTGTTAATGTATCTTCTTGACTATTTGGATGTGATTTATAGATAGTAGGTACATCTCTCATATAAATGTTTTTCCTTTCATATATATATATATACACATGTGTATACTTTCATAATTTATGACATAGAATTATTGGGTGTATATACATTTAGTGGAATACATATGCAAATAGCTATGTATGCATATATAAATGTACTCAAATAACATGTGCACACATACTACCAAAATACGACTCTCCAACTTCCCTACCCTCTTGGCAGAAAAGCTAAAAAGCATTTGTTGTGCTCAGTGCTGGGATATCGTAACAAGGCACAGTAAAGAGAAATTATGTCTTCATGGTCCAGAGAGTGAGACAGAGATATGAGACGGGGCGTCCTGGTCCCTGAGTAAGGGTTTCAGTGGTTGTCACAGAACAGAGGAATATGAATTGGGATTTAGAGCATGGACAGGATCAGTTTGCTTTGAGAATAGGAAAGAGACATTCATTTGTATATCTCACCTTTTGGGGATTCTTATTGTCGGAAGCATTATTCTCCTTTTCTTGTCCCCTCTAGAATCATCTTTGGAATGGGTTTTCTCAGTTCTTTCCTTCTGGAGAGGACAGACAGATAGACACAGAACTGTTTTCCCCTGAGAAACTGTCCTCTCTGATTGCTCCTCATCTGAAGATAGCGGTTTTATGATTGCTGTGAGCACTAAGGGGCTTTCCTCCATTAGGACAGAGGCCTTGGTCAGGAAGCAGGGAAGAATGATTGTTTAAGTGTGAGCCTTTCGTGAATAATGTAGAGAAAGAAGAACATGTTGGGGGCGGGGGTCAGCCCCGTGTCATATTTGCCTTTATACGATGTCCTGCAGGTCAGACATAACCGTCACCACCTCCGTTCTTCTTCTCCTAACTCTAAATGTGTGTCCAGCTAGACATCTTCAAATGGGTGTCATTGGTCTTCAGATGGGACTGTCTGCTCACTGGGAAGGCACGATGTTTCCTATTGTAGCAGATGAGATAGTGCAACACAACCCCGAACTCCTGAGCCACTTCTAAAATCAGGTGCTCCCTTGAGCAAAATGCTGCATTATATGGAGTTTAATGCTTGTGGAGTTTTACATACACTTTCACATCTGGCTTTGGGCAGAGAAGAATTCCGCCTTCACGGAGTTCTACATGTTGCGTTTGCACACATTTTGCATTTTTAGCACATTGATTGCTGCCCATGGAGGTATTTATGATTACTAGATCAGCAAGCTAGGAGGGTTTTAAGGATAAAGCTAAAGAGGAAGCAGATTGAAGGGAATTTTCCCTCAGTTCCTATCCCTGGAACCTAATGGAGGATCCTCAAGTTTGGAAGGCCTATTTTATAGATGAGGCCAGAGAGGCCCAGACTATGGTCCTAGACTCAGGATGCTGTAGGCACTGTGAGTGCTATTTCTTCCAACATACAGTAAAGCTGACTTTTCCTGAGCAGGTTTCTTGGTTGATGTTACAAGGATTTCCCTGTCACTCACAGGGCGGTTTTGACTGCCACAATCCAGATATTTTAGAGCTAAGGACTTTGCTGTCAATATTCACAAGTTAAAGGAGGAATATGTGTCATTCGGGCTCAGAATGCAGAAGCTGGTGGCTATCTATCCTTTTCCTCATGATATCATGGTGCCAACCCATTCTAGAGTGTTGGGCTGGTGTCACGACTCTCTTTAATCCCAGTGTTTCATTACCAGGCCCCAAGGAGGTTTACACTCAGGCTTTACCAATGGCTGCTATTCCTTTCTTTGCATCCTTTTTTGCCCCAACCTTCCTTTCCTGAGACTTCATCATCCCTCCTCTACCTCCCTGAGACCACCATCATCTTCCTATTACCTATTACCCACATATGCCATGATAGCCTTGTTTAAACATGCAAGAGAACTTGGGTGTTTTTGTAATTTAAGTGGGTCTGGGACCCTTAGAAAGCCAGACCCTGGTAAGAACAGCTTACTGTACTAACAGAGCAAAGACTGCATTTCCTGGATGGCTCCTGTTATCCCACCAAGCAACCCCCGCCATGGCCTCATGGTGAAAATTATCTAATTGGCCTATTTAACTGACTATGGGGGACCGGGGTGGAAAAGGAGACAGAGCAGTGTAAAGCACCCCATTACTGCAAAACAACAATGACAACAAACCCAAACCAACCCTGATGCTCAGGTGCAGTTGGAAAAGATTGTAGGCCATGCTGAGTTCTGGGAATAAAGAGGTGATTTCTTTGTCTCTTTTTTTTACTTATTAGGTAACATCCTAATAAGTTTTTTGTTTGTTTAATTTTTTTTTTGATGGGTCTTCTGTAACTCCAGATGTGCTGGAACTCACCATGGGGGCCAGGTTGGCCTGGATCTCACAGTAATCCCTCTGCCTCTGCTCTGCCTCCAGAGTGCTGGGATTAAAGGCATGTGCTGCCACACTGGGCTCTATTTTTTTAATGTTTAAAATGGTATTTTGTTTCATGTATATTGAATTATAGCATAATAGAATAATTTGATATAATTTTTAACCAAAGAAAAATAGTAAGGATTTCAGGATACTAAACTCCCCTTTCAGAACAATTAAAAAAAAAAAAACACTTTCCCTAAAATGGGTCAATGTAACAAATGTGCTTAGTGACAGTCATGTCTGATTTTTATCTCACTGGTGATCAATAGAACTAAAGGGAAAGCCCAGCTTTCACAATCACTAAGGTAGCTTTTTGTTACTCCATAACTAATGTTGTCATTACAGAAGAAGAAACGTCACCAGTAGAACTCATGTGACAGCAGAGAGTGTTTGGAGATGACTCATTTAGAAACCAAAGGTTGTAGAGGGTTTCTAATAAAGTTAGACGCTAGAAGTATGACATAGGTTTTCCTTCAGATCCCAGAGAAAGAACCAGACCATTCTTATATCTTGATCTGGATCTTGTAGTTTCCAGGTCCCTAAGAAAGTACATTTGCTGATGTAGGCCATCCAGTTTGTACTTTGTTACGACAGACCTCAGAAGCTAACATGATTATCAAAGGAAAATTACATAATGTACAATCATCACATGTCTTTTTTCCACATTAAGGGAAACCAGAAGTATGAAGCAATTAAGGAGAAGCATAAGACAGTAGCCAAGCCAGACAAGTGTGACCAAGTGTCAGCTCTTCTGTTTCCACCTATAACAGCATGTGAAATGCAAACAGTATGACTAGGACACTGTGAAGAGTTTCCCTAGAGCCAGGACCAGCTAAGCAAGAATTTTGGACTCCATTACTTCCTTCACTGGTTAATGTAGCCATACAATTGATAATCCCTATCAAGAAAGTAAACTCATACAATTGTAACTTATAAACCAATTATATTTTATACATTTTCTTTAAAAATAATTTTTATTTATTATTTTTATTATATGTCTATGAGTCTATTGCTTGCATGTGTGTAAATGCACCCGTATCATGCAATGCCCCTGGAAGTCAGAAGAGGGCATCAGATCTCATTACGAATGGTTATTAGCCACCATGTCCGTGCTAGGAATCAAAACTGGGTCCTCTGTAAGAGCAGCCAGTGATCCTAACTGCTGAGCCATCTCTCTAGCTCCTCTTTTATAAATTTTCTATATTTGAAACTTTAAGCATATATACCCTTCATCCTTGACAGTGTTAGTATAAGATCAGCTATGGTTTTTTTAAATTAAATTTGTTCCTTGACAGTGTCATACATGTATGTAATATATTCTGATGACTTTTACCCAACACAGGTTCTTATCTCCCTCCCACCCCTGACACTGCTTTTCTGAAAAGGATAGTCTCTCTCAGATATAGCCTTTCCTAAGTTTTTATTCATTTATTAACTTTTTTTAGTTAATACAAAGCATTAGATGCTTTTACTGAAGTTTTAGATCAAGTATCTTTTAATAGATTCTTCTTCCCCCTTATCTCTCTCTCTGTCTCTCTCTCTCTCTCTCTCTCTGTCTCTCTCTCTCTCTCTCTCTCTCACACACACACACACACACACACACACACACACACACACACACACATTCTCCTTGATCTTCCTTTGCTATACTCCCCTTTTATGTAAAACTTTGATTAGTCCCTGAAATCTAAATGCTGAGTACTGCATCTCAAGCCCTGCCCACGGCTGAAGGTCTTGATACCTTTGGGAAATTCTGCTCCAGACTAAATTTTCCTTTTACTGTATTTCCAGCACCAGCACTCCCTGTGCACTTGGCGCCTGGGTGTGCGTTTACACTGTTTTGTTTGTTCTCTAATTGTTTCCAGGGTCTAACAGAGGTGTTTCCTCTAACAGAGGAAATCTTAACTATTTCACAAAACCACCTATGTAATTTGGGGCATTTTACTTCTCCATTCTCCATGCTGAATCATCCACTTCTGTAAATGAGGCTAATATTTCACTTAAAACTTGTTTTATAATTAAACCTAGTGCACACAGGTGATGCAATAAATGACATTTATGTTGTGCCCACCATGGGCCAAGCGTGGTGTTATGCTTTTAAGTTTATTATCTAATGGAATCTTTATGACAAGTTTAGGAGACTAGAATAATGATTCATTTAGCATATATCCAGCAAATCATGGCCATGTATATAATTATGTTTCTTTTAAATGTGAGAAAGCCTGCCATCTGGACTCTTGACCACAGGTGTCTGGACTCTTGACCACAATTACCTGGTCTATATCTATAGTTAATGGGCAATTGACTTAGTTTTATGTGTCTCCTACTCTTCCTCCTACAATGGCAAGATTTCCCAGGAATGTCCTTTTCATGGAGCAAAAGAACAAACTTCAGTCAGTGAGTCTACTTAAAACCTATAGTAGTCACTCTTTTTCAGAGACATTGAACACATGACTGTATATAGAATGAGATTTAGTATAACTGATTGACTTGTGAAACTATGGAGGTTGAGAAGTCCCAAGCTCTGCCATCTGCAAGTGGGGAACCCAGGAAAGCTGGCATGCTGCTGATGTGATTCCAGTTTAAGCCCAGAGGCTTGACAACCATAGGAGCCATTGGTATAAGTCTCAGTTTGAGTGTAAACACCTGAGAACCAGGAACTTAGAAAATGTATTTCCATCTCAAACAGAGGAAAAAACTGAGCTCTTCTGTTTTCTGGGTCTTCTTTGGATTGGTTGATACATGGCTGTATTGAGAAGTGAACTAACTGTACATTTCTGAGTCTACCAATTCAAATGTCAATCTCTTTCAGAAAGAAACCTTCAATAGTTGTTCCTAGAAACAGGTTTTTACCATTCTTTAGCCTAAGTTGACATACCAAAATAACCATCAGAAAGCATTTACTCACCTCAGATCAACTAACATTCCATTCCCCAAGAAAGTCACATGACTGAGAACAGCATCAAGAGGTGGGGCCTTGAGGTGACTCAGTGGGTAAAAGCACCTGCTCCTGAAGCCTGACAGCAAGTTTGATTGCTGGAGCGTACATGAATGTGGGTGAAAAAAACAACCGCACCAAGTCGTCCTCTGATCTCTACATGTGCAATTCCTCATACACATCACACATAAATGATAATAATGATGGTGATAATAAATATAATGATTATAATTTTAAAAGAATTAGTGCATGTGACCTCTTGAAGCAGGCATGCAGCTCAAGAGGAGAGAAAACATGAGGGTTGTTAGAGAAACCGACCTCTGCTTTGCAACGATAGCCTGCTTACTTATGGACACACAGAATGAAGCCTTGTACCTCTTGACTGTCGGAGTAAGCATTTCAAGAACTCCCTCTTTTTGATTCCCTTCATGAGTTATGTCACACTCCAGGATATGCCTGCTGAAAGTTATTGGCCGAGACCCAGTGCCATCTTGCTAATGGGTTCCTGTCTGTGGCCAGCCTGCTTAATATTTTCCAGAGACCTGGAGAAAGAAAGGCAAGGCAGGATCTCCCTCACCCAACTAATAAAGCATTTGTAGACACACAGAGGGATATTAAACCAGGAGGGGGTGAAAAAAGGGCCACTTTGAAAAGCCTTAAGAAAGCCTTCTCTCCCATCTGTTCAGCTCGTGGGAAGGCTCTGTTTTCCATACTTAAAGGTTTTGTAAATTCATTACCAATAAGTAAAATGTACAAAGCACACACAGAGACATCAAGGTCTGATTCACCATCTGCTAGTGAGTTGCATCCTTACAAACAGTATGGTGCTGTTTCCTGTCTGAGAAGCATGCATGCAGGCCACCCAGGCCCCAGAGTTGCCAATGAGGGCAGGGCTCTTTCATTGTATTCTACTGCATGTTGAGAAAGAACTATATTCACAGGACATTGGTCCTCTTCATCTTCCTCCTTCTCCCATTTAATCCAATGTGTCTGGAGAATGCCTGTGGGTTACCATGTACAATGGCATCTTAGTTCCTACAGACCCTGGGAGCAGAGATGGCGTCAGAGCTGGAGTGGAAGTCACAAGCTGCTGCTATCCCCTGTTTCAACAAATCCAGCTTGGCTGGATGTTAGTAGGAAGGGCTTTCTGGTATTCTATCCTGCTAAAGAGTTCAAATTCTACTCCAAAACCCTCTTCAAGTCTTTTCTTAACGGGACCAGAGGAGTCCATTGAAGGCTGGTGAAAGAGTTGATCCTGTATTTGGCTCCTTGATTCAATGCCCTTCTGGCACTGTGCTCTTTCAGGTCCCTCCAATGTGACCACTTGACTCCAGTATACAGGTTCCACTGGCCTCTGAGGCCACCTGAGTTTCTCCCTGGAGAATAAAAGGAGTGGCTGTGTGTCTAGTCCACCTTTGCTCTCGAATCCCATAATTATGTGACCATAATTCTACAGGCTGCAAGCCATGCAGATGGGGGTTTCTGACCTGCTGATCTTAAAGATTTCCCAGGGGCCCCAGGATTAAGTATGTCTCACTCCTTCCAATCCCTCTAGGGAAGGTAATTCTCACCTGAGAGCTGTTGCCCAGCTACTTTTGACATTGTCTGCTTGATGCTTGCCTATATTTTCCTCACTGCTTTGCTCCTCCTACATTATGGATGCCTTATTAGCATGGATGATCTTTTTGACTACCTACCTGGACTCTAGCTGACACCTGCCTCTTGGCTCTTGAACCACTTTGCTTAGCTTGTCAACTAAGCTTACTGCGGATACTTCGAATGTCCCAACAAAAATGCCACAGTTCTCCTCAGTGTCCACTGTCCTCTGATACTCAGGTTGTCTCCTAATGACACATCTCCAAGATAGTTTCCCTTTATCTTCCTGCTGGAAGGATTTGAATATTCCATCCCAACAGATAGAAGTCAGGGCCTAGGGTCTCGGTTCATGCTCCAATCCAGTCACTTGCTGTTACGGTTTAAATGAGAAATGTCTCCTATCGGCTAATTCAGTCCCAAGCTGATGGCACTGTTTTGGGAGGTTGCAGAATCTTTAGGAGATTGGACCTATCTGAAGGAAGTGTGTCACTGAGGGGCCAGCTCTTAAGGGTTATGAACCATACCTGCCTCTATCCCAGGCTCTCTGGTTCCTGATCCACTATATGTGAACAATCTACCTTATGCTCCTGCTAGTGTAGACACAGCGGTTCCAGCTGACATGTCTTCTGTGAAACTGTGAACCAAAATAAGTTCTTCCTCTCTTAAGCTGCTTTTGTCGGGTATTTTCTCACAGTGATGAGGAAAGTAACTAATACGCTAGCTAAGAGCCATTTATTCATTAAACATAGATCAATAAGCCTGGTGCCAGGCACACTCTTCAGTACGGGTGGAGTGGGCTAGGCAAGACCTCGGTAAGAAAATTTACTTCACAATGGAAAGGAGACAGAAAGAAAAGAGTTCCAGATTCTGATAAGTTCTGATAAGTAGATTTCATTAACTAGGGTTCTCTAGGGAGCTAAAACTGATAAAATGATACACACACACACACACACACACACACACACACACACACACACACACATAATGTATCTGCAAATTCAACAGGAATTTCATAGATTGTCTTACAGAATTGGGTCTGGGAAGTACAACAATCATTATCTCACCTCAGAGAGGCTGAGAACTCTATAGTTGTTCAGTTCGTGAGACTGGATGTCTCAGTAGTCCCAGTCTGGTGCTGAAGGCCTGGAGGATTCCTGTAGAGCTGCCTATCTTCATTGGTTCCCAAAGATATCAGTACTAATATCCTCAAAGAAATGCCACAGCAGCAAGGTGGGTAAATTCACCAGCGAAAATAAAGGAAAGCAGGCAGAAGCAAGAGCTCCCTCTGCTGTGCTCCTTGACATGAGCTGCCAGCAGAAGGCGCTGCTGACATTTAGAGTGATTTCAAATAACGTGTTCAAGAAAGTCCCTTGCATTCTAGTTAATTCCAGATCCAGTCAGGTTGACAATCAAGATCAGCCATCACATAGTTATGTGAGGAAAATAACATTGGGAAACCAAACAGTAAGTCATTAGAATGAAGGAGGAGGGGGTGATTGAGATGGGGAAGGTAACGAGTTCTCCCTGAGGAAGCTTCTCAGCACAGGCCTCGTGGTTTGGAAAGAGAGATCCAGGGAGAGCCAATAGCTAGTGCAAAGACCCCGAGACAAGAAGAGTGAGCTGTGTTCCAAGAACAGAAAGAAGGCCACGGTGGGCACAGAACAGTCAGTAACAGGCAGAGTGATGCCCAGAGACTGGAGAGGAAGGGAAGAGCCGACCGCTAGGCCATGTGGCATTGGTGCAAAGTTCAGACTCCGCATCAAGGGCAATGAAGAGCGTTTGTGAGGTTTTAGAGAAAAATATATGATCTGATTTAACTTTTTCAATTTTATTTTTGTGTGAATGTGTGTGGATCTGTGTATGTCATGGAGCACGTGTGGAGGTCAGAGGACAGCTTGTGGGCTTCCATTCTCAGGAATAAGGGATTGAATTTGAATAGTCAGGCTTGGCTTGGTGGGAGGTGACCTTAACTGCTGACCTGCCTCACTGACTTTAATTCAGATTTTTAAAGGGAATGTCCTTGCTGCTGCAAAGAAGCCAGTTAGGAGGGAGGTGTTGGTGCTTGGACTGCAGGAAAGATGGCAAGAGGTGGTCTGACTGGGGTTTAGTTTGCATGTACAGATAATAGGACTTGTGGATACAGAGCATGTGTGGAAAAAGAAAGGATCAAAAAGAACCATGACAAACGGTGCAATGGCACATGTCTGTGCCTGCAATTCCAGCCCTTGGGAGGTGAAGGCAGAGGGATCAGGAGTTCAAGCATCCGTAGCTACACACAGAATTCAAAGCTGTCCTGGACTATATGAGATGCTGTATCAAAAAAGAAAGCAAAATAGGAATAACTGTGTTTTAGTTTGCTTTCAATTGCTATGACAAAACCCAGACCAATACCAACCTGGAGAGGAAAAGGATTATTTGGCTTACTTCTCCTGGGTCATAGCTCATCACTGAAGAAGCCCAAGGTAAGAACTCAGGTCAGGAACCTGGAAACAGGAACTGAAGCTCAGGCCATGGAGGAACGATGCTTTTGACTTGCTCCTTTGACCCATGCTCAGTCTTCTTATATAAGCAGGACTGCCTGCCCAGGGGTAGCACCACCCAGAGTGGGCTGGGCCTTCCCACATCACTCAACAACCAAAAAACAATGCCTCACAGACAAGGCCACAGGTCAGTCCAATGGAGGCAATTCCCCAACTGAGGCTCCCTCAACCAAGGTATATTAAGTCAACAACTACAGCTATCCAGTACATTGTGACAGGTCCCTTAACTGTGGCTAGTTGTGTGTGTGCCCCCTCTATAAATACATACTTTGTGACATTCAGTAACATAAGCAGTTACCTAATCGCATGTGAGCTTGCCCTACTGATTGAAAGTAAGCAAATAAACACACAGAAAAACCCCCACTAAACAAAGACATATTTAAAAAACTATGTCCATGGGGCCCTAGCCTGTCCAGGAGCAAGAAAGTAGGACATCCGGTCTCCTCTGGGTCTGCACACAGAGCTGTGGGATTCACTCCGCCCTTCCCACCTCTCCACCTGGCGAACGCCTTCTTTTCTGAGCTCATGGTTGCATGTGGATGCTCAGGAACTTCCCCTCCCACGGGTTGCTTACCTTTCCCTTCTTGGTTGATAACTCTTTAAGGACTGGGGGTTTCTGTTGAATAGACTGAGAAGTCCATTCTCCCTATTCACCGATCTGCTCACTTCTCACTCTTAGAACAAGGCATAGCTAATTTTTGTTTCATTTTCTGTCTGGTCTGTCGGGCCAGTTGCTCCTCCAACCCAGTTCAAGAGTCCCTGATTCTCACACTCATGCTTTCCCAGAGCTGTCCACTTTTCATTACCACTAGGGAAAGGGAACAAGAGTAGGTTTGACACCACTGTCCTTAGAGAGACCAGGGTGCAAGCTCACCCTGGATGGAATGTGGGAACTTGACTGATTAACAGTTACCTCTGCTTGCTCATATGATGCATTCCTTCAGTGATACGGGTAACTCACTGTGCCCAGACAGTCTATGCTGAGTACCTGCTTTCCCTCTGGGGGCCAGAGTTGTGACACATGCTAAGTAGATGGTGCCTAACTGACCTACCTCAATGGAAACCTTGGCATTGTGTTTCTAAGTGTCTTCTAGACAGAAACATCGCATACTTTGCTGCATTTCTCTTACAGAGGGAGAGAACAGCATGGGTTCCTCTGGACTCTTTTTCTCCTGTGGGCCACCAGCCTGTCCTTACTATATCATTGTAGTAAACATTAACTGTGAGGAAAATTATATGCTGAGTCCTAGGAGTCCTTGCCGTGGATCTTTTAGCGTGTTCTTGGGGACCACCAACACTTGTTCATTGATGCCATTAGCATTATTGCCCCATTGCATAGCTATCTTTTAGGATCTTATAGCTGATGTTTCTAAGTAGGCCTTTTGCTCCTGCATGATTCCTTAAAGCCAAAACTAAAGAAGTTATTGCACAGATCTGGACAGCCAGCAGGAGTTGGAGAACTCCCTACTAAGATAATGCATGAGTAAATGAAGGAAATATCAAAGCCACCAGTGGTTGGGGTGGTAGCCCCATGGCAGACTGTGGGCACGGAGCTGAGATACTTAAACGCTATTAGTGGTGTCCTGTCTCCCGGGGCAGACGGAAGCTACATTGATTAGGCTATAGTTGGGTTTCCTAGCCTCATGAGGCAGCTAAGAAGCCTTTGCTAAAACCCCCAGGAGATGGAAACCTCTGTGCATAAAAGTAGGAAGAAACACTTTTAAGACTCTCAGAGCTGCTTGAAAACTGTGTGTCTGTGAGCCAGGGGCTCCCACACTCACTGCTTCCCCTGTTTGAACTCCTATGCTGGTACTTGTAAAAGAACGGGGAGGTGGCCACGTGTGCCTCTGTGCATAGACACAGCTCTGCATTCTTCTAAAATTACACAGCTGGGTAATATAGTCCCATGTGCTTGTGTGGTTTCTAATCATAATCATGTGTATTCATGCAGTTAGAGTGTGCAGGTGTGTATTTGCATGTGCCCCTACAAGCCAGAGTAAACCCGTGTACATATGTGAACATGCATACTGATCTCTGCTTATCTGCTCTGCCCTGAGCCCAGGCAACTGCTTTAATAACATCTGCAGCTGAGAGACTGCACTAACTGCTGGGGCCCCACCATGCTATCAGGACTGTTTCAGCTCTTTCAGGATTACCAGTGCTCAGTGCAGTTTAAATATATCTCCAGTCCTAATCCCTAAACAAAGATGCAATGATTTCCTCTAAATATGGAGGATTATTTATTAAGATAAAGTCAAGGATGTGGGAAGACACCTCTGATGGAACACTGCCATTCAAAATAGGAAATCACAGAAGCTGAATCATCCCCACCCCCCACCCCAGGTGATGGGGGGTCTTAGGGAAAAGCCAGTTAATGATGAGAACAGAAGAAAGACCGTTCTATCAGGGGACAGCAGCTCATGCAGACATATTGAGTCAGTAAGAGAATAACTAGCTTCTCCCACGGTCTAGGATTAGGCTCAGGGCAGGAAAGGAGGACCATGGACCAAGAGCTGGGTCTGAAGTAAGGATGCTCTGTGAAGGTACACATGAGAGGTGAGAAGCTTCTGCTTTAAGGAACCCCCTCAAGCATTTAATGAGGGAAATAGGTGGGCCATTGCCAGCTCAGAGAATATTATAGGGCAAATAGGAAGATACTTTCTGTTCTGTAGGTCACACAGTGCCGTGTCAGGAGGCATAGCTTGTTTAGTGAATCCAAGAGGACTGTAGCTCACCTAGAATCTTTGCTAGTGAGGCCATTGAGACTACAAGATCAGTATGGGGCACCCAAAGCATGGAGAGGGAATGGCAGAAGGAAGACTACAAGCAAAGTATGCCTACTCTAGGAAGCAGAGTTCAAAGTAAGGAAACTCAGAGGATCTGGGCTCCTGTCTCTCAAGCCCTGGTACTCTTTACTCCTCTGCTCTCTTCTTCTAGACACCCTGCTGTTCACAACAGGAAGTGCTTTGTATACAGAAGTTCAGAGCTGAAAGCTGGAAGAGTTATAGGCATACAGAACCACAGCTCTGTGAATGAGTCTGAGTGAGTCATGAGCTTGTCATGTTTCATTCTTTTCTATAGGACAAGGATGAACAGTTGTTGTTATAAGGTTAAATAAATGAGATAATGTTCTTAGTCATCATTCTGAAAGCTCTTATATATAATCTGTGCTAGATGCCATGGGGTTGGGTACAGTTAAAATTGAGAAGTCAGTCTTGCCTTGAACAAACCTAAAACTCATATAATTTTTGAAAAATTTTAATAGTTGGGTTTAAATCTGTCATCACATTTTTCTACTTGTCCAGATCTGCTCCTCTTTATCTTTTGTATTTTTATGTGTATATGTGTTTTGTCTGTATGTGGGTATATGTAAGTACATCCATGAATGCAATACCCACAGAGGCCAGAAGAAGAAAGTCAGATCCCCAGGAACTGGAGTTACCAATGGTTGTTCGCTGCCATGTGGATGCTGAGCACCAAACATGGGTCCTCTGTAAGAGCAACCAGTGCTCTTAACCACTGAACCATCTCTTTGGTTCTTGAGGTTTAATCTTTCTTGCTTACTTTGAGCCATCTTGGTGGATTTCTGATGAACTCTTTCAACAAACTAAGAGCAAAAAAGGAACTTTTCAACCTGATAATAGCCATATGCAAAATTCTATACTCATATAATATGCCTTTCCCCTAACATCAAGAATTTTTGTTCTCACCACGCCTATTCAATCCTGGAGAGTCCAGCCATCAACAGTGTAAAGAAAATGCTGGAAAGGAAGGAAGGAAAATGTGAGCTGTCTTTGTATACAGGCAACACGACTGTGTCAAAATGAGTGGTCATGTAAAAAGTTCATAAACTATCACTAGAACAATTATGTGTACCAAGATGCAGAATAAAACAGTATAAATACCAACACAATATTTCCCTTAGTAAATAACAATTAGAAATTTAAAAAATACCATTTATAATATCATCAAAGATACAAAGTATTTCTTTTTGTCTTTCCTTCTTTCTTTTTGTAGGGTGAATTGAACCTAGGACTTTGTAAGTGTTAGAGAAGCACTCTACAAAGGAGATACATTTCTAGCCTTCTTTTACTTTTTATTTTGAAGCAGGAATTCACTAAGGTGGTCAATCTGGCCTTAACTTATTTTCCAGTTCTGCCAGGCATGCCTTGAACTTGCAAGCCTGCCTCAGCCTCCCAAGTGGCTGTGACTACAGGCCTGCAGTTAGGGATGGCTTGACAAATTATTTTTCTCATGATGAAAACTACAAAATATCACTGAGCAAATTGAAGACACTCAAAATAAATAGAGAGTTACCCAATGTTCATAAATGGGTAGATCAACATGTTTAGATGTTGCATTTCCCAAAATTGATCGTTATGTACAATGCAGTTTCAATAAAACCTTAGCAAATTTTGGATAGCAACCTACATGGAGTGTCTAAAGTAAAACACTAAGGTAGTACCCCAAAAGATTTTGGTAAAGTTAAAGTACTAACACTTCCTGACTTCAAGACTTGTTAGAAAGGTGCAGCAATCAATACACAAAGACACAGTGTAATATTTGCATTAAAATGGAAAGATTAGAGTGTTCAGCAATAGACTCATACAAATCAGTATTGTTGGTTGAT
Source organism: Eospalax fontanierii (assembly GCA_035773235.1). NCBI lineage: Eukaryota > Metazoa > Chordata > Mammalia > Rodentia > Spalacidae > Eospalax > Eospalax fontanierii. The sequence goes on along the minus strand of CM069542.1, from coordinate 49,488,195 downwards.
CTTACAAAGATACAAAGGCAATTCTATAAAGAAAGGAGAGTTTTGTCAACAAGCATGGCTAGAATAGGTGAGCATCTTTACATAACAAAAGACGCTTTGATCCAGGCTTTTCATAATGTTAAAAAACAAAATGAGGATAACGTATCTTAAGTGTAAGCCCTAAATCTATTGAACTTGTAGAAAACTGAACTTGTGAAAATCTTTGTGATTTAGTGTTAAGCAAGGATTTCTTAGGTTTGAAAAAAATCTGGTTAATAAAATAACAAATAGATAAAATGGACTTTGTCAAAATAGAAATAAAACCTTTTGCTATTGAAAGAATCTATTAAAATGGTAAAAGGCCAATACTTGGAGAAAATATTTGCAAAGTACACATCCAATAAAGGAATACCTTCAGAATATAGAAAGTGCACTAAACTTAAGAGTGAGAAACAGATTTAAAAATTGCCAAGAGATTTAAGCATATATATACCTTACCACAGAAATGTATAGGTAGCTAAAACAGCACATATGAAGTTTCTGAGTCTTTATTAGTCATTGAAATTCACATGCAAATTGAAAACCCAGTGCACAGGAAGAGGTCACTACATCTACAAGTTCAAACTACAGTGAAATATTGCTGCCTATCCATTATAGTGGTTAAAACTAAAAAGACCCATATTGCCAAGTACTGGAGAGGTGAAGGGCAAATGAAATCTATGAATTGCTAAAGAGAGTATAAGTGGTAGAATATCTTTGAAAAACACATGGATAGTTTCCAAAATTAGACATATATATGAGTGACCTAACCATTTCATTCTTAGGTATAAAAGCATATGGCCACATGAAGACCAATGATCACAGCGGTTCTATTTGTAACTGCTCCAAATTCTCAGCTAATTAAGCTTCTATCAATAGACAGAGGTATAAGACAACCATGGTCTTCCCATATAGTGAGTGGAATGCTCAAAGTAAGTGAATTACTGAAGTATATATCAACAGGAACAGACCGCACAACTACTGAGAGAAAAATAAATCATACCCAAAACCTTGGATATAAAATTGATACAATGTATACTCTAATCTGTGAAGAGCAGATTCATGCAGCTTGCCAGAAAATGGATGGAACTGGAGATCATCATGTTAAGTAAACTAAGCCAGACTCTGAAAGCCAAGTATTGCATGTTCCTCTCATTAGAGGAGCTTGAGGGGTGGGGAAAGGCAGGAGAGTAGATGTTCTGCTACAGAAGAGGAAGGGGACTAGGAGGAGGAGCAGGGAGATAGGCAGAGGGAGTAAATATGATCAAAGTATGTTATACAAATGTCACAACAAACCCCATTTTGTGTAGTTAATGTACATCAATAAAAATATTCAAAAGAGAAAAAAGGCAAATAATGTGCTCCTTGGAGATAATGGGATGGGCCAGAGAGAGTGTGTGGGGGGGAGCAAGGAGAAAAAAGATGGCATGCGGGAACTCGCGGGAGGGTGATATTTGTGATTGTGGTGACAGTCTCATGGGTGTAACGCACACAAATCTTAACAGATTATTCACTTAAATATGTGAAATTTGTTGTTTGTCAATTATACCTAAATGAAACTGTCAGATAAATTATGAAAAAAAAGATAGGTTTTGATTAATTAATAGCATAGGCGGGAGGCTAATTATAATGGGCATCTAGAGAGAGATTTTATTCGGGAAAATTCACGCTTGTTGATTCACTCCCTATGATATTTACACAATAAGTGGATGCTAAAAATGTCATTAATCTGTATCCTTGAAGTAGATGCATGTATTGTACATAAATTGAAACTCGGGATAGGGAAAGAAACCCAATCAGGCAGATGCAAGAAACTATAAGGCACTGAATTGATTTGAGAAATACGAGGGACTCTCAAAGAGACTGGTGAATATTGTTGTTTCCCAAATACTCCCCTGCACTGAGGATATGGTGGACCTTGCATGGCTTTCTCCATTTGTCTTGTTTTCCTTCGGGTAGTCACCGCAAGTCTTGTCCAAGAAGGGGCCATTTGGTCCCACTGGAAGGACTCGTCACATTGGCAGATTCTCTCTTGCTCTATAAGGAAGCCACATGCCTCTTAGAAAAACATGACTGAAGGTGAGACTCCACCAGTCCACACCAAACCCTGAAGTATGCAGGGGCCAAGACTGGCAGAGACTACCCTGCAGCCTCTGGTCCTGGGTGTATGAGTTCAAGTCCCAACCTTTGGTCACTATTTGTTTTTTTAAGAATCTTAAAAAGGGGAACCCTAACATGTCTAATTATGATCCTGTATGCTTTTTAAGTCAAGTGAAGAAAACTCAGAAAATGGGAGCTGTCCTGATCTTCCCTTTGGGGGCTTATCACAGTGTTTTTCAGGTTCCACTGATTCTTCCAGAGACCTTCTAGGGTGTAGCTCTGGCTATCCTTCTCTGAGAGTCTTAAATTCAGCCTAGCCAACTTCTCTGTTTTGAGTCATCCTATAGGGTTTGATTGCTATTGTTGTTTTAAAAAGAACATCATTAATGGATGCAGAGAAAAACAAAACAAGTCATGGATATGAAGAAATAACAGAGCAGGGAGTTGCTTTTCCAAAAGCATTGGACTTCAAGGTTAGCCCTGGCCTCTCAAATTCCCTACCCAAGGCTAATTGCAAATTCTTGAGTCAATTCTTAGCATAGGAACTCTGCAGAGTTCCTGCAAGTGCAAGGCCTTGCACAGTTGTTTTTTTTTTTTTAAAATCAGGCTCTCATTATGTAGCCAAGGCTAGCCTGAAACTCCTGTCATCTTCCTTTCTCAGTCTCCCAAATTTTCAAACCACACGTGTGAGCTGCCACCACAATCCAGCTTCCAATCTGTGCATTCTCTCCCAGCTACTTTGCCTTTCTAAAGGGCCTCCCTGAACCTTAGGGTCTTCTTTCTTATGCCCCTTTTATAAATCAGAGTCATGTCTGCTATATCCAAGCTTCGTTCTCAGTGTGCAACCCAGCACTCAAGATGCACTAGGTACTCAGAAACCACTTGTTAGATTGAATGTGTATATCCCCGGGCATCAGCTGCCTACACTAATTCAGCCAATTTGCTTGGCCACTTGCCTGTAGTCATTGACAACTCTGCAAGAGCATCTTATCTGACATGTTGGTTATATCTCTTAAAATCTCTTTTTCAAAAACCTATAAAAGATCGTGTTTGGTTTACAGTTTTGTCAGATGTTTACTGGGTGACCAGGGTCATGTCACTCAGCACTTTTGAATCTTGTTTTTCCTATTGGTAAAATGAGTCTATCAAAATCACAATGGTAGTTAATTGAAGGACTAGACACATGCTAGGCACTGGGGGACAGAATGCATAGTCCTCACTTCTACTCCAGGAGGATCAGCTCCCATAGAGGAGCTCTTCAGACCTCCCTTCTCTGATCGGTAAGTCTGGGAGGAATAGAGCCTGTGTGGGTCTCCTCCGGCTCTTGCTATTCTTCAGCCTGTGTGCCTGCAGAAAGCAGCGACTTTCTGTGCTTACTCTCAGTGACCTTACATGGATGGGTAAACCTGATATTCAAAGCGTGTTGAGGCTGGTAAGGATAGAGTGATGTTAAGCCACCAAGCTTACCTGCTTAAGAAATATGTTGCCTATGCTCCAGTAAATAATCTCCTGTCCATGTTCATGCAGTCAACCCCAGTTCAATTCACACACACACACACACACACACTACAGTGGGCAGGGGACTTGTTGAGAAGAAGAGTTTCAGGAGGAGAAGGAGGTGGATGGGAGTGAGAAATGACAGGTGAAAACAACTAAAATTAGCTATGTACTTGTATGAAACCAGTAAAGAATAAAACGAAAATAAAGTGAATTAAAGAAAAAATATAGGCAAGAAAGAGAGAGGGAGTCTCTATATTAATTTCTTTGCTGTTGCTGTGATAAAACACCTTAACCAAGCCAATGTATAGAAGGAGGGGTTTATTTGGCTTCTGGTTCCAGAGGGTTGAGTCCATCCTGGTGGGGAAGCATGGCAGCAGAGGTGAAGGACACAGAAAGCTGAGCACTCACATCTTCAACCACTTGCAAGAAGCAGAGAGGAACAAGCTGGAAGTGAGGCAAGGCTCCGAACTAGCAAAGCTCTGCCACCAACTGAGGACAGGTGCTCAGATATGTGAGCCTATGAGGACATTTCTCATTCAAACTACTTCAGTGTCTAACCTCACATTTACTATGAATCATGGCATTATTCTGCTAGGTCTCCACTTGTCAGACTCCGAGTTCTATCTCTACATTCTAAATTCTGGTGAGGGAAAGGTTATTATTTGATTCCATTCAGTGCCAAACTTTGCCATACTGACTTTTTGTTTATTAATAGTCATCCCAGAATGCTTTGCTTTGGAATTATTGGGGGTGGTGCTACATAGATCCCACTCTGGAGAAACAGTACTTAGATTAAAGCCTATCGAAGAACAAGGCCAACAGCAGATAGCTGCTTGGTACAGTGAGGAAGGGCATAACAGTGGGCTCCCTGAGTCTTTCCCTGACTGTGCCTATGTGGGCCTGTATCAGAGTTCAGCTCCAGTCCTTTCTCCATCTCAGCGCCACCTTATCTCTCCTGCTTTTACCTCTCTCAACCTTGAATCTAAGTCCTTTTTTAAATCTCCCCAAGGAAGTATCCCTTACCCTTGGCATCTGGCGACTGACTGGGTGAAATAAGTGCTGCTGTGTATGGAGGGCATGCTGGAGAAATAAACTGTGCAGTGGGTGACTGAGGGCTGGGAGAAGAAATGTTGTCTCTGTCTCTGGCAAAAGACATAAGAACCCTAGAGGGTGTTGCTGACCCTCTGTGAATGATGGACCTGCTTACTCTGAGTTACTGCCACCCCGGATTATCATTTTGAATAGTTCAACGTGGCTAGCACGAGCAGCAGGCTGGAGCTCTTAGCAGACATTGTAATCATCACTCAGTGCTGATTTGGCAAGGGGTGCTTGCTCACACGGACACCAAAATAAGTTAGTTAAAGCATGAGCAAAGTGTCATATTTTGAACAATTCCTTGGTGGTTGAGAAACCAAGGAATAAACCAGGAAGTAATTTCCCAGGTCCCCAGGGTCTCCATATTTGATAACCTGTATAAAAAGGCAGTTGTCTGCTGTATGCATAGGATACATGTTGGGTTTATAAAGAGATGCACTACCACAATGCCTTGGAAATCAGGGAAACGGTAGAAAGTTGATTTGACTCCGGGAATAAGACTTTCCTGGAACCACTGTATTCCCCCATGACTAGCTGTTTCACTTTGGAGAAGCACCACAGGTAGCCAAGACTCAGTTTCTCCATCTATGGAGCAAAGAAAGCCAATACTTGTTTTTTGTGACCCATGTTGATATTACAGGGATTGGAAGAGTAATACACTGGAAGTTTTAATCTGTAAAACCATTTTGCAAACATGAGACACTGTCAGTGTCTGGAAATCTCTTCCCTCCCTGTTATTCCACTGAACAGAGCCTTCGGGAGGGCAACTGTTCCCTCCACTTAGAATGTTCCCAGAGTGCCTTGTGAATGAGTCCTCTAGACTTCCTGTTGCTCAATACAGCACTTTTAATATATTTTCCCCTGGGTATTTTGAGTTCCCCAGCCATGCATGGTAAAGGATACTCTCAGAGAGGGACAGTAATTACCTGGGTGTCATTTCAAGATCTGTCCTACTTCACACTATATAGTCCTACAAAGAAATAGTCTTAAGTGTGAAAATTGGAGGTAGGATCTAAGAGAAGCTCAAGTTCTCCAAGTCTGGAAGTCATGTTGGATGGTAATGAACAGATAATCACAAAGCTCACTCCATGCTGGAACTGGTCCCCAATGCCTACCCACTGCGGCGACTCAAGGTAGGTGCCACGTACATTAGGCATTTTTGTAGGGAATAGATTTAGAGGACTCAGTATTAAATCAAGTTTGGTTTGACTTTGGACCTTCCTAGTGATTCCCCATATATCTGGAGTGTCAAATCAAAGGATTAGAGGAGTGTAATAAAACCAAATCTACAGCTGTTTTCACATGCCCTGTGCCAAAGTGCCCACAGAAGCCAGTCTCCGTGTATATTTAGATGATGAGTCATTCATACTTCAGTAGATTCTGTGTATTGATTAGAATTGACAGGCTCTGGGGGAGCTCAGCCTTGTCAAGATGAAATGTTTTTGGATGCAAGAGAATCCCACACAAAGATAAGTGAGAATCTTATCTTTTATTAATCTCTTCAACTCATTGACGGGTTGAATCATTCATTCCTTCTCATACGTGCTTTGTGGTTTACTGTGTTCTAGCTTGTTCCAGCTGGGGTGATCCAGCATGGTTCTAAGAACAGGATGAAACGTTTGAAAGAATGATTTTGGTAGGGGGACAGAAGGAAGGATGACAGTGCTCACATTGTGGCTATAGTAACAGCATTAGAAAACACTACTGAACTGGAGGAAGTGGTACATTAGTGGTTCACAGAGAAAACAGTGGGAAAGAGTGAGAGGAGGGATAATGGATCCAGTTCAGGGGACTGGCTAGAGTGGACTAAGATCTATACATTTGATGCGGGCAGTGGTGACTCAGCTAGGTTTTCAGAGCTGAACCTTGATCTGATCAGACTGGTGGCATTACAGAGCCAGCCCTGGCCACAAGGAAATGGTGAGGAGGGTGTGCGAAGGCAGGAGGAGTGTTCGGCCACAGGGACAGACAAAGGCAGCAGGAGGAAAAAGGTTAGAAGAGAATTATGAGATTCCGTGGAGGTGGACTTGCCATGGCCAGGTGGCCACTTGGATGTGAGACTTCAGTTAGAGTAGACCAACTTGGATGACCCAAAGCATGGTGGTGAGAAAACAGACACAGGAACAGGAATGGATATGAAGGATGTGTTCCCTTTGGGTCATGCTGAGTTTTGCATTTAATCTTCTGAGACACTGAAGGGAAACTCCCAGCATAGGCAGTGACACAGACCAGCCTGGAGCCCAGCAGAGCAATCAGGTGACTGTTCCTTCATGTAGCCTGGGGTAGTCTCTGCTGTAGTCGCTCCCCTCAGCCCCTGAAAGCTCCAGGCTACAGAGAAAAAAATGTGGAACAGAGAAGAGCTTATTTCATCCCTCTCTCCTCTCCTTTATTGATGTGGCCTCTTCTTCCTGCTCTCCGGGGTCCTTCCCTTGGGCCAGGCATCTCCCTACATTTGTGGACATAAAAAATGGGAGGGGAGGGACTGAAACAGCATACATGGCATGGGCACGGGCCTAGGGTACGTAGAAAAGGAAAAGAAAGTTACATAAAATTACACATAATCGTACATACAGTAATCTGTGGCTGATTGTGCATGAAACTTTGATCAATTAGTATATATTTCCAAATGCCAAACTTCTTAGATCATGATAGCATAAAGGATTACGTATGCCAATTATATTTGTTCTTACTTTACAACTGTCAGTACACCCTCCTGTTTTCTCCACTCCCCAACCTGTGAATGGTGGTGTCCCTCCTGCATGGACCCAGAGATGGACAAGCCTAGGTCTAACTCTGTATGTTTCTCTCTCTCTCTCTCTCTCTCTCTCTCTCTCTCTCTCTCTCTCTCTCTCTCTCTCTCCTCTCTCTCCTCTCTTTCCTCTCTCTCTCATACTCTCTCTCTCTCTGTCTTTCTGTCTCTCCCTTCTTCTTTCTCTCTCTCTCAATGCCCTGTTTTCTCTCCTCATTTAAGGAAGTCTTGCCTTCAATCTGGACCACCATGAACAGCTGTACCTTCTCCAGGCTGCCTTTCCCAATTATTCTAGCCCACTTGATTGATTGCACTGTTCAGTGAACAAACAGCACACTCATTTAAACACTTAATCATATATCTCCTGTATTTCTATTAATGATTTCAATAAATTGCTATCTCCTTGAGGGAAAGGTATGGTCATAGCTGAACTCCAAGTTGGAAAAACACTTGGAGGTCCCCGACCCTTACACCAGTATGTCTCCTGTGCCAGGCCTGTCCTGTCCTGTTGATCTAAGTCATTGGTATAACGAAGAATGACAAATCCTGTGAAGCTCCAATATGTCATTAGAGATAATGCACCTGGAGGGTCAGAGAGATAACCTAACAGGTAAAGGCTTTTGATGTCAAGCCTGATGATAAGCCCAAGTTCAACATGACAGAAAGAGAGAACCAACTCCCAGAAGTTGTCCTGTGACTACCATACTTGTTTGTGTCACAGTACCCACCTCGCAGTGAATAAACAAAGAAATAAAATGCAACAAAAAATTAATAAGAAAAATGCCACTTATCAAAGAAAGAATAGCTCTGGAAGAGTTGAAAGAAGAAGTAAGAATGACCAGAACTGCCAGGGCTATGTTTCTGAGAGACTAAGAATTTGTGAACTGTGTGTGGAGTAGCTGCTATCCTGTGCAGAGGACAGAGGCAGAAGCTATATGGTGCTTTGTCATAACATGCAAGGCTTGGGGTGTCTTAAAGCTATTTAAATTGATTTTTATTTTGTTGTTATAAAAAATAGCTAATTGTATTTCTATTGCAATTAATAAGGTAGAAAATAAATTACAAGTAAGTATGTGTCAACAATAGTTCAAACTCTTACTGGTGTTGAAGAGACTATACAATCCCCAAGACATTTTAGAAAACAAAAATCAATATGATTTTTAATGAACATGGATTATGTGCCTTGCTTATGCTCAGTACTGTGGGCAATTTAATAAAAAAAAACACCACCATAAAATCAATAAAATATTATTTAAAGTTTTATTTAAGAGATATTCAAAAATATCCGAAGAAGAAGGTGGCCATCATTCGCATGATGGCAAATCCAAAAAGAAGGCATCTTATCATGATTCCCTTGAGTTTCATTTCTTAAGAAAAAAAAATTTTTTACACAATATAGAAAAACACAAATTGACAGTAAAAACCACCCCCAAATCATACCAAACAGAAATAATCCTCATTACCAAGAAAACATCATTTTAGATGTCTTTATGAATCTCTAAATATAAGGACTAGGCTGGACGACAGTTTTAGTAAAACCTAGCTGGAAAAATAAAGTACTACCACAAAATAAATTTAATTTAATTTCAATTAAACAGGAGAAATACAACCTAAAGTCAAACTGTAAGCATCTTTGCACTTCAAATAGTCATATTGTCAGCAGAGGGGAAAGCTTTTCCAGAAAGATCCCTCTCAATTTCATAAATGGAAGATTAAAACACATTAAAAGGTGAGAACCATTATTTATAAGTGATATTTTCCCTTTTGGTCTCTCTTCTCAAAACTCCATTTGGGTGTTTGGTAGTTTACATTCGCAATGTTTAGAGGTTATAAGATTTGTAACCTGATTATCTAGGCTACTTTTATGGCAGTAATTTGGTTTCTAGAGATGTTTGTTAAGTTCTTGCTTTTCAAAATTATTTACTGTTGACAAATGCTCAAACAACTGGCCCTGAATTTGTTTCTTTCCCTCAAGGCTTCAATCTCACTTTCTATGTTAGTTTGTTGTTTTCTTATCTATTGTTTTGCTAAAGAATTATCATTAAGATATTCTATGTAAGAGACTGATAATCTTTTTACATAAGTGATTATATGTTAAATACTTAAGGTTGCGGGGGCAGCGATTGGAATTCTGTCATTGTAAGGTGCAAGCAGCTGGGCTGTGGAGATGACTCAGTGAATGAGAGGACTTGACACACAGACATGAGGAACTGAGTTCCCCAGCACCCATGTAAAAGTCTGGAGTGATCATGGACTTGTAACCCCAGCCCTGGGGGTTTAGAGGGGGCAAAGCCAGGAAGATTGCTGGGTGGGACTTGCTGAGCATCCAGTTCAGTGAGAGAACCTGTCTAAAGGGAGTGAGATGAGGAGTGACTGTCGTGGTTTGAATGAGAATGGCCCCCATAGTGTTTGGACACTTGGACATTTTGTCCAAGTTGGTGGTACTGGTTTGGGGAGGTCTTGGAAGGTGTGGTGGTGGGATTAGAGAGTTCTTAAGCCTTGCTCTATCTCTAGTGCCTTCTTGTGCCTGCTTGAGGATGTGAGCTCTTAGTTTCTGATCTTACTCTAGCCACCTCTGTCACCATGCCATCCCCTGCCATGATGGACTCTTCACTCTTTGGAACCATAAGTTAAATGAACTCTTCCTTTTAAAGGTTCCCTTGGTCAGTGTTTCTATCATAGCAACAGAAAAGTAACTAATACGGTGATAGAGCAGATCATCCAATGACCTCTTTCCTGCCTCCACACAGGCAAGTACACCCCCATATACATGTGCACAGACCCAAAGAGCAAGCAGTTAAAGAGACTACATCTATAAATGGGCGCGACTGTGCTTTCGTAAAATCTTATTTGCAATAGTTGGGGGTGGTGAAGATGTAGTTGAGCTGGCAGACTGTTTGCTTAGTGTGCATGAAGCCCTGGGTCTGATGACTAGTATCATACCTATAATCCCTGCACTTATGAGGTGTATGAGGTGGAGGCTGGAAGATCAGCAGTTCAAAGTCATTTTCAGCTAAATAGCAAGTATGAAGCCAGCCCAGGACATAAGAGACCCTGTCTTTAATAATGGTAGTAGTAATATTAAGAGTGATAATAGTAATAATAACAATAATAATAATAAACAGAAGAAGAGGAGGAAGAGGAGAAGGAGAAGGAGAAGGAGGAGGATGACGAGGAGGAGGAAGAGGAAAAGGGCAGTGAAAGACCATTTATGTGTCTTTTCCTTGTCTGATGTCTGCTGGTGATTTTATGTGTAAGAGGGGATAGAAGTTATTTTTATGGAGATCATTGTGACTTTGGTTTTGTGTAGGTAAAAAAAAAACTCCATAAAAATGGAGCAACTTGCTCTGATACACATGGACAATGAGTCTTGGAAATGAGACAGACACATAAATCTCTTGAAAAAAATTGTTTTTATTAAGGTGAAATTCACAAAGCCTAAAATTGTGCATTTTAAAGTAAATATTCACTGACAATTTGTCCATTCACAATCTTGTTCAACCACCACCTGCAGTCATCATCCTAAAAGGAAGCTTTGTACTTAATCAGACAATCATTTCACATTCTCTCCTCACTCCAGACCCTGAAAACTACCATTTGCTTTCTGTTCCTGTAGATTTTCCTATTATGGATATTTTATATAACTGGAGCTATGGGATACATACTCCTTTATGTCTGATTTCTTTCACTTTGTGCAATATGTTTTATAGGTCTATCCATGTAGCATTTATCAACAGTTTATTTCTTTCTATGTCTTAAATGCACACACACACACACACACACATCCATTTGTTTGTTTGCCTGATTGTAAATAGTGCTGTGACGGGAGGTGTATGTAGGTGTATTTATCTGAGTCCTGTTTTCAGTCCTTCTAGGTATAGCATAGGTATAGAATTGTTGAACCATATGATAATTCTATTAAGTACGCGAGCTACCACAAACTTCTTCCCAGAGTCTGAGCCATTTTAGATTTCCTATATAAGAGTTCCAATTTCTCAGTATTTGTCTTCTACTAGTTTTTGGTGAACATGGATTTTGTCTTTCAGTGCTCCTGTTTTAGGAAGTTACAGGAGTTGTCTTATAATTTGACTTGTTTGCTTTTTATAATTACAATGCCTGTTGTGTTTCAAGGCACCTAGTCCACATCCTTAAATACCTTATTGATACATTTCCTCCTAAAGGACGAATTCTCACAGAGAAATTCATGGTGACAACACGATTTGAAAATATTATTTAAAAGGAGTTAGTTATAATGCATTTTAACGTTTGAGTTGTATTTGAAATAAGATCTGAATCCCTTTATAGCGCTTCTTCTAGGGGAAATGGAAAGGCCTGAGTGCCCATCTGTGAGGGTTGATGTGGGGGTGTTTACTTCCTTGGGTAGGATGTTGGACAAGATGTTTGCTAACGTCCTTTCCAACTACAGTTTTAAATTTAGAATTTGAGTATTTATGGAGGCCTTTCTGAGAATGTACAAAACCCTGAATATTACAATGCATACTTTAAAAAAGTGGCACTTGCTATCTTGTCATGTTAGGGAAGAATGGAAGCTAATGTCCAACAGCTATCTGACCAAGAAGGGGTAGTTCAAATCCCAGTGCTGAGGAGCGCTGCTCTGTGGAGAGCTTAAAGCCCAAGAGAGTCTTACAGCTTGATTCTCCAAGTTAGTAGAGTGTTCCAGATCTTCTCTAGGCTCTGGCAACAGCTATCTGGCCTATCTCATCATAGTCTGCAACCCCAAAAATCTGTCAGGAAAATTAGCCCGACCCATGGTGCCTGTGACTGACATTCCCCCCAGCAAGAAACGTGCCTTCCAGCTCTTCCACACTTGAGCCAAACATGGAAGTCATCCCGTCTCTTTTGAGAAGAAAAGGCTAATTCTCCAGTCTTCTCCCTGTGCACCCAGTGAGGACATTTTAGAAGGGACCTTTCTTTGAGGTTGACATTATCCCAGGAAATGGAGAATCCCTTAAGGGGTGACCATAGAAAAGTCCCTTTATAATAAGGGACTGGCATCTACTTCCCCTATGAAGAGTGCTGAAAATCAAAGAGGTTTTTGCAGAATATCCATATGGAATGAGGTTTATTTATGAGTGGGAAGAAACCTATAAAGAAGAGTTATTAAGTCCAGGAGGAACTGATTTATGTTATAGTAAAATGCAAACTATAGTTCAGCCAGAGGAATGACAGCCTCTGACAGGTGTCCATGAATAAATCGCCCTTCCTCTAACACATGTTCTCTTTACTAGCCACTGGCCACATCCTTAAGCTGGCTCAAGAAGAGAATCTGCCCTTCCTGCCCTTCCTCCTTCGCTCTTCTTCAAGTGTGCTTCCCAGGAGGCTGGAGGAGAGTGACATACCAGGCTACTTTGAGGAAACCCTGGGTTTTCATCACCCTGGTGCAGCTTTTTAGAGCCTTAAAACTGAGCTGTTTTCCTTCTGGCTGGTGGAGACTGGCTGGCAGATCTGAGGAAGCCAAGGTAGATGTCTGTAGAGACACCTGGTTTATGTCAATAAACACGTAGAATCACAGCATCCCCCTGGGCTGGAGGCCACAGAGTCCTGCCTTTCAAGACTGTTGGTAAGGACTGTTTAATGAGATTTTGGCCTCCAGCAGCCATGATCTCTAAGAAGCTCAATACGCTCAGATCTTTGGCCAGAAGCTCTGAACCCAAGGATTCAGCAGTGGCTGTCTGTCCTCTGTGGACTCCAGACTTATCTGCATTCAGGTGGGAAGCAATGTCCTTTCGGCATCCTGCAGTGGTTTGTGTCTGCATATATAATTACTCAGAAAGCACAGACTGTCTTCTATTAAATGAGGCTGGGATGCTGAATGAATAAATATGGCCAGCAGTCATTCATCTTCCTTCTATCTCTATCCATCTCTCTATCTATCATCTATCTGTCTATCTATCATCTATCTATTTACCATCTACCTATATCTATACATCTGTCATCTTCATATCAATGTTATTGTCTAACTTTGAATTGTATATTAATATACGTAGAAATATAAACTCCATGACCAAAATCTTCTTATAAAATTTGATCAAATGGAAATTTCTAATTAACTCTGTTCCTTCTTTAAAACAACTTGGTATAGAAGTGTTCATTGATAAACGGAAGGACAAATATCATACATATAGACACACCTTGACAGGTTTCAGCTTACCATATTAACCTTCAAAAATCCTTGTATCGACAAGTCCAAAATAGAGGATTAACCCTTCTTCCTCTTATTCCTGGACATGAACAGGGGTGAGAAATGTCTTTATAGCTCTATAGTGCTTTGGAGCATCAGTCTAACAATCATGACCCAGCTGGAAGAATGGAAAATTCTTCTTCCTGATGAATGGGAGAGGAGAGGTCCCTGGACCCCAGGACCCTGCATCAGACCTAGTAGTTCCTCTCTTAGTCACTGTCAGTCTTCACAATTCAAAGAAGCTAAGAAATCAGTGAGAATTCTGTAACTGCTGTCATCTAGTAATGCAAAAGTGAGGCCTATTCTGTGTCAACTAGAAGCTTAGTACCAGAACAGAACACATGTGTTCCTACGTGTGAAAGGTTCTTCCCTAGGTGTAAGTGAGTAAGGACCAGAATCCTTATGTAAAACAAGGTGGACAAAGCCTTCTGAGCACAGCTTTGAGCAGGTCTAGGAAATTTCACTTGTGAAATGGAGAAATGCCTGATATCATAAGAACTATCTAGATATCCTTCTACCTCTCTAAAGTTTACCCATATTTATGGGTTATCTCCAGTTATCAATCTCTTTTGGTCCTGATCCTCCTTACAAAACTAACCCCGCTCTTCTTAAATGGCTATGTTATTCATTGTATCATATTTTGGTTTTCCTTTGAAATCTCCTATGGTAGTCATAATAATAATCAACAAGCGGACCCCTTGGCCTATGTACATGTCTCTAGGTTCCTCATGCTCCTCCATTAGTACTGGGCATGAGATGAGCCAGGACTCTACAAATGCCTGGTTCTGGTACTGTGCTAGGATTTCTAGATTTGTCTGAAGTGACCGCCTATCCCATTGTCCTCATGGTGGCTCTGCCACTTGGTGCTGTGGATTCTTCTGTCCAGAAGCCTTCATGGATGATGGGATTAGCAGTGATGCATTTGCCCTGAGAAAGACACATACATGTCTCTGCTGTATGCTCAAGGTGGTCATAGTAATATGAGAAGCCAGTGAGGTTGGGGAGTAGTGAATCAGAGGGATAATGATGGATGATGAGTCAGGTAGTTACTAGGAACCAGGCCTTAGCGAGCTTCAGATTGAATTCAGAGGGGAGAAACCTCTGGAAGCTTTTGAGCCATATATCGGAAGCTCCTTTATCTCACAGTTCCTGCTCTCCAATTCCTTTCCTGACACGGAAGCTGTCTTTCAGTCCCCAAAGTAATGACCAATGGCTAAGCCCAGTCCCAGAAGCAACCATGGCGACAACTCAGTGTATTTCTGCCTCATCTTTAGCTCATGATATTTTTCATTAGTGTTCATTCATCTTCTTCACCAATGCAGAACTCTTGACTGGTTTTGGATGATTCCTACAAAAAAGAAGCTTTGATTATTCCATTTGCACTGTGTTACTAAAAGCAACAAGGATGACGGACTAGGTAGGTGGAGGGAAGAACCAGGCATTTGGATTATAACAGAGGACACTTGGAGAGGGCTCAGGGAAGTTCAAAGAAATACATACGAGGGGAGGAAGTTCCAAGCACTACTGGAAGCACCACAGTGAAACCTTTTCCATTCACACCTCAGCGGGGCATGATCTATGCATAGAAGCTTACTGTGTTCCTGGAATGGGCTGTAGACTGATCCATCCACCTAGGCCAACAGAGTACCTCTGCCTACTGACGGCTGCTCCCCTCTCTCACCACCGAACAGCCCAGTGGCCTGGCACTCTCTCCCCTTCAGTACTCACAGGGACAACATTCTTTAGAGGTGAAAGTACAGTTTAATTTCTAGACTCACCCAGGCATGCACTGGGTTGCATAGGACCTGATAATGAAATATTGATGGTGCATGTTTGATAGTGCTCTGAGTGGGCCTGGGTACGGCATGGGATGGAGTGAATGCATTCTTACAGAAGCCTGCTTCCCTGTCTGTCTGGAGCGGGGGCCAGGGGTGGGAGACAAAAGGCCCCTGGGTTCTTCATGTCCACTTGACAGCTTCTCCTCTAAATGAGAGACCTTACCTCTTTCCCTGGCCGCCTCCTCTGAGCAAATGTGGATGGAAGAAAACAGAGCAGAAAAGGAAAAGAGAGTCCCCCCCGCTTTGTTCTGCTCTAAACAGAGATCCTATAGAGAATGGTATTTCTCTCACTGCAGTTTCCCAGTGACAATGAGGTCAAAGAAAGCATTTTTCAAAAAAGAACTGCTTTTCTCAATTTATGACAGAGCATCCAGTAGCAAGCAGCAAAATGAAATAGGTCTCTGTTATCTCTCTCCCAGAAAAGAGACAGGCCGTACAAGGGAAGGAGATAATTCCTTCCTGGCCGTTATATGCCCCATAAAATGCATGGTGCAGGCATGTAAAATATATGGGACTAGGCAGCAGACATATGCAGTGCAAGGGGCAATGCCAGCTCCTGATGTTTTTTAGGCTGGCAGACAAAAGAAGTAGGAGGCTTCTTTTGCCCTCTTTTCTTCTTTTGAGAACAAGCTATTGACAGTTGAGGAGATGTCAAAGTAGCTCTTGTATTGATTTTCTGTGGCAGATGGAATCAGGGAATAAAGAGTAATAATAATAATATTATAGAGCCATAATCTCAGGAATGATGCTTTTTAAAAACTTTCCCCATCTGTGACTTTCCCCTAGCTTTTGATTTTCCCGGATACAGCTTAAAATTGTGTGTGTGTGTATGTGTGTGTGTGTGTGTGTGTGTGTATGTGTGTGTGTGTATGTGTGTGTGTGTGTGTGTGCGTGTGTGCCCGCAGTGTATATTCACATGTGGGAATATTGCGCACCCATGTATGTGTTGAGGGATGGCAGAGGAGGATAGTGTCATCTTGCTCCATCACTCTCCACCGTATTCCTGTGAGACAGAGTCTCTCCCTGAACCTGGAGCTAGGCTGAAAGCCAGCAAGCTCCAGTGCTCTTGTCTCTATGCCACACAGTGCTGGGACTATAAACGTAAGTGTGGCCATGTCTGGCTTTTTACATGGTTCCTCTCTGAACTCATAGCCCAAGTGTGGTTACCACTGAGCAATCTCTCAAGCCCCAACTTGCAATTTGCTGATGCTTTGAGGACAAAGCCACCTCTTCCTTAGAGTTTTATAGTTTTTAGCTGTTCTGGCTGAGGTTTTGCTCTTTAGCTGAAGTCACATTCCAACTATTGAATCACATGAGTGTTTCATGTTGTTCCTGCCCTCGCCCTCGGGAACTCCCCGATGATGCTCTTGTTGGAAGTGGCCGTGTGAACACTTACGCTAAGTTTACGGCCCTCTTCTGGCAGGGAGGATGTGAAACACACTGCAGAAACCTGGGTCCCATGTTAGACTTTCTGTCTTTAGAATATCTCCCATCAGGTCATCCACTCTCTGGTCACGGGAAATGAATAAATTTAAAAAGTTAAAAAGCAGTTGCTGTAGCTTGAGTTTTAGCCCCCCAAAGATCCATATATCAAAGGGGGAAAAAAAATAACCCTGGTTCCAAGGGTAGCACCACTGGGAAGGGTTGAACTTTTGGGAAGTAGGGCCTCAGGACGTCCTTCAGGAATTGAGGCCAGGCCCTGGGCCCTGGTAAGAAACTGTGGAACTCTGGCCCCTTCCTCATTCCTGCCTTGTTCCCTCGCTTTGATTTCACCTGGTTTCCTCTGCCATACTCTCTGCCACGGTGTGCTGACTCTCAGCAGGCTTACCGCAAAGGGAGCCTGTCAAGGGGTACACCCCAGCTTCACCTGAGACCCCTAAAACCAAGAGCTGAAATAAACCTTTTCTCTCTGTGAGTCATTATCTCGGGTATTTTCTTATAGTGACAGAATGCTGACTGACACAATGACATACACCAAATTATCCGTAAGAATTAGCTGAGAAACAGCTCTTGGAGCAAGAGTTCTACAAGAGAGAAGAGAGTATCCAGTCTCTAAAGATAAGACCATTCAGATTTTGTAGCAGAATATATTACATTTTGAGAATAAATTCCAGAGATGAAGACAATATAATGAAGGGAAGACGGATGGGAGAAAGGGAATGGGTTTTTGAGAGCTCCTTTCTCTCCTTCTCTTCCTCTCTTCTTCCATCTATTCCTTCCATAAGTAAAAGCACTATAGGGTGTCTTAGGAATCAATTCCCATTGGTCTTTAAAAAAATTACTGTTTTTGTACATTTTATATAACAGTTCTTAATCAAATTTAGACCCTCCCCTCTCATCCATATCACCCCTCCCCCCGACTGGACCTCACGCACTCTACCATACACGCCAAGTCCTATCTGGTCAAGCATTTGCACCCAGATGTTCCTTGGTATAAGTTCATCTACTGGAGTTTTGTCAGCCTATCCAGAAATCTTAAGGAAGGTCTACTCTCCCTCACCCAGCAGCAATCAGTCTCCAGCAGATCACAGGCTGGGGCTAGTCTGCCATTCCCCCTCCACTATGTGGCCTTTTCTGATTGAGTTGTCATAAGTCTGGTGCTCATTGCCACAACTGCCACAAGTTCCATTAACTTTTTTAATTCTATAAAATAGTGACTACTCCACAAAGTAAAGACTTTTAGCGAGAACAACCTTTGGTATTTATCTCCCATTGCTTCTGTGGTCCCTAAAGCTCATATATAGAAATCGTAAAGCCAGTATTCATATAGTATTTGGAGGTAGGATTAGAAGAGGTCTCAAGTGTAGGGACTCACTGACCTATCTGACTTCTTAGATGGAAGACAGACCTGAGCTGACACTTCTGCTCATGCTGCAAGTGATTTCTCTTTACCATGTTACTATACAGCATGAAACTGCTCATGTATACCATGAGCAGCAGCCGCTTTGCCATCCACACAGCATGTGTCCTGGCTCTTTGCACTGTGCACAGGCTTAGCCCACTCATCCTTGAAATCTCTTTCCTTGGAATTGCTCTTCTCTTCAGTTTCTACTCTACTTCCCTTTAGCAACAGTCTTGAAAACACAAGCTTCCTTTACTCCAGTGTCTGTTTCTCTCTCCCCATTCCTCCTCGTTGTTGGCAATGTGATGTCTGTGCCCTGAACTGAAAGTTAACCAAAGGTCACCAGTTATTGACCATGCAGCTGTTCTTTCCTCTTCATAGCATTCATTACAACATATTGGCTGCATTATCAGTTTCAAATAGCATCTCTATAGAGATGCTGTCAGCTCTGTGTCTAGCTGGAGCTCCGGTCTTCATTAACCGCTCACTGTGGATGTATAGCATTTACCCCGAGGGAACTTCAGACTCAGTGCTCCTGGGTATAGCTATTGCACCTTTGTCCTCCTGTAGTACATCAATTTGGGTGCTTTTGGCTGCAACTAATGGAAGGATGAGCTGAAATGAGCTTTAATGGCAATGGTGTTTTATTGTCTTCTATACCGATAATAGTGGAGACAGGGTAGTCCTTGGTTAGTGATTCACTGGCATCAGAGTTTCAGATGCTTTCCATCTGTTAATTTTTCTATTTTGAGAAAATTTTCTTGATTCTTTAAAAACTAGTTCTCCTTTGGGTCCCAAGACACCTAAAGCATTTCCAGATGATGTGTGAAGATGCAATATCCAAAAGGCAGAGAAAGTGACAGTTCGTCTTAGAATAGCTGTTTTAAGAGCCAGGGAATTTGCCTTGAGGATAACACCCGGGTCTTGGATGGAACCACATTATATGCCCTGTCTATACCACTCATTGGCAGAGGGGATGGGAAGACTTCACTACGTTCGGCTTTAACCCCAAGCACTTGGTGTCTCTAATATTAGAGACAAAGACATAGAGGAGTGCGGTCACTGCTGGACAAGAAGGATGCCCATCATTACCACCCTCTTAAACAGACAACCCTGCCATCTCCTTATGAGTGTTCCACACAAGTCCCTGCCTTCTGCCTTTCTCTCTCCATCCCAGTCATACAATTTTATTTCCAGCCTCATGTGTTTTAACACAGTCCTGTACTTTGGTTCATATGCTGTTTTCTGTTTTCTGCAACTAGAATCTGGCACTTTGGTTTATTATTTGCTAACATTTTTATTGGAGACCTAACCTGGAAGACGGTAGAAGGGGTCAAGATATTGAGCCTTGTGCATTTTCCTTCCTACCTTCATTCTACTCCGGATGTACTTGGACCACTGCTCCACTGTATTCTCTGCAATTCTTGCTGTGGACTGTGTTTTCTTTGCAGGTCAGAAACCTACTGATGAATCACTGTGTGCCTAGTGCTTAGCCAATGTGAGTACATACTTGCCTTAAAGAAGTATGTGTGTGAGGCCAAGGAATGAACCAGGTTTAACCCTTAGAGCTGGGCCCAGGTTGGCTATGCCTTCACTGCTGTGAGCCCATCCATTTTGCTACCTCTCCACTTACCAGTCCTTCAAATGGGTCCAGACTACTGCGCCTGGGGAAGAAGTTTGTCTTTTTAAAATCCTGACACACAAACAAACATTTGGAGGAAACTTCTAAGTGAACAATAGTCTCGGGATGGCCTTAACAAGGTTATTTTTATCTCCCACAAAGATCACCTGCCAATATTCTCTGAAGTCACAGACCTTCAAAAACCCCCACTGACTGCTCCAGTTAGTTGTAAGGGAACGCAGAAGAATAGGGGAGGTTTTTTCTTTTTCTCTCTCTCTCTCTTTCCAAACAGTAGGAACAACAGAATTCGGGGTCCTTTGATGTAGTGCTGAACTTAGCCTCAGGGGTCTGGGAAAAGAACCTTGCTTCATTCCATTTTCTGTGCTGTCTGTGATTGCCCTGAGACTGAGCCCCTAACTGAACGTGGGTGTTTCTGCTCCTGGCTGGCTTGGGTGGGAGCACAGAGACAGCAGTCCTTCCAGAGTCCAGCGCGCCCTGGAGAGTGGCCTACCTTTATTTACTCACATAGATTGATGAGACTTCCTGTGGTCAGGCTAAAGGAACCTGGGAGGCCCCTCTGTCCTGTGTGGCTATCTTCAGTTTGCATGCTGTTCCCAGGTCAGGTAGCCAGGGCGGTGATGGCAGGGCTTGTTTCCACTAATAAATCACGCTGAAGCAGCCTTCGCAGCTCATGTAGGAAACGATCTTTTCTTTAAAATTCCGTGTGCCCACGGTGGGCACGCCAAGTTTTACAGCACGTTCTCTCTCCCAGTGGTCCTCTGCACTGTGCTAGGCTGACGTGCTTCACCGTTAGGAGAACCAGCCACGTGGGACCAAAGTAAGGGCACTGGCAGGGAATTTTGTCTTCAGTTGCCCTTCCCATGCAAGCCATCTTCATACTTTGTCTCGCATGAAACTCCCTGTCTTCTCCCTCTTTGGGGGGTTCTGCATCTCACCCAGCACACTGCTTTCCAGGATGGGACCTGATCTTTGTCTTTTATACTTGAGTGTGAATTGGAGCCTTTCAAATGTGTCTTTGGGGGATACATTAACTGTGCTACCACTTGTAGAAGGGAAGGTATTGTTGCCTGTCCAGATTTCAAGCCCCAGGGACTAGACACAAGCATCCGTGTGCAACTATTAACATGGGTATTTTTTAGCCTTTCTTCCTCACAACACCTGCATCAGATAGAAACATCATTCTTAACAACTTCATTATATTGGGAAAGAATGTGAAGTTCAAAGGATTTGTCTAAGTCTCCAAGGGAGTCCAGTCAAGATCCCTGCCGTCCTATCCTGGGCATCTAGTACTTTGTGCCTGATCAATGTGGGATGGCTGCAGTAGAAAGAGAGTGCCTTTGTCATTAGGTGGCAATTTTCTCCACACTGTCCTCAAAGTTACACATTACGTGGCCTTTTCCTCCTCAGACCAGCCTGGGGTCTCATGAAGGGCACCAGGAATACTGCTAGCTGTAGCAGGCAGCTAACCACATACCTAAGCCAGACAGTCCTTTACCAACTCTCGTTCCCCTCTCTGCTTGGGTTTCTCAACTTCAGAGTTCCATGTTACCACTTGCTTCCAGTGTAAAAGCCCTCTGGGCTGTCTTTGTTCTCTTTCTGAAACCTCCCCAAAGGTGAGGTGTGGGTAGGGGTATCTCCCATCATCATCATCATCATCATCATCATCATCATCATCCCAATTATCATTATTGGGATGAGTTGTTTATACTCAGAGATTGCTGGAGACAAACTGCGGAAGGCAAAGAAAATGTCCTTTTGGAGACAGAAATGACCTGACAATATCGTGCTCTGTGAAACAGATAAGCAGAAGAGCTGTTTATTCCCAGGGTAGGTGAGGCTGGGCTCTGCGGCAGATAAATCTCTGTTGGTAATACAGTGCTTACACCACCACGGACACCTTTTTATATCAGTGCAGAGAATGGCTTTTGTGAGGCTCTGATACAAAGGCAGGCAAGGCTCTTTCTTGCATATCAATGGCTCTGCAGCCTGTTGCTTATCTCAATTCTGTCTTTTAGGCAGCTGCCCCAATCCCATGAGGCCTCTGCATCTGAGGATGGGGAAGGAAGAAAGATGGTCCCAGAATCCAAGAGGTTACTATTGGAAGCTGGGAGGCCTAGGATACAATGGGGAGGCCGGTCCATTCCAGGGATCCTCCTCTGCCCACCCCCTGTAATTCCCATGCAGGAATGCATGCAGAAATGCAGCCAACTATTGTGCACAGCTTCTGCCAGGTGACAGGGCCCTGGGGCAAATAGGCTAAAATGATTTTCAACTTAGTTTATTAGGCAACCTTTAAAGTATAGTCACTTAGATGATTGTGGCATGCAAAGATAAACTCTCCATAATGTTGTCTATCTCAGAGACAACTGTATTTCTTTTCGGAATCAGAATAAAAATCGTAATGTTATGGGCTAATTGTTTATATGTCTCCTCTTCGCCTCCAATGTGACTGTGTGGAAATACAGCCTTCTTAGCAGTAATGGAAATTAAGTGAGACTCACCGGATTGATGTCCTTATAAGGAGGGATATCATAACACATCACAGAGCTACTTGTACATCACTCCTTATTACAGCATTATTCACAAGCTACAAAACCAACCTAAGTGTCCAACAACAGAGGAATAAAGAAAATAGACATGTACTCAATGGAATTTTTCAACCATATAGAAGAACAAAGTCATGATATCTGCAAGAAAATAGATGCAACAGAAGATACTCATATTAAGTGAATTAAGGCAGTCTCAGACAAATATTCTATGTTTTCTCTTGTTTGTGGTTGCTGTATTTTTATATAGTGACATAAAATCATGTAAGCATGTGTGACATGAACGTAGATGGTAGAAATAAGTCAGCCTAAGGAAGCAAAGGGGGTGAGTGGGGGGTTGGGAAAAGAGAGGATGGAGGAATTACAGGGGAGTATGTTTATCATATAATATAAATCTGCATGAAAATTCAAATAATTGAAAGTCATTTGCTCTCCAAGGAAAATGTCCGCATTGAGTCAGAAGAGAGTCTTCCTCACTACAGCTCAGTAGGCTGATGTCCTGACCTGGGACTTCACAGCTACCACAACTCTGAGCAATAAATATCTGATTTAATGTGGGGTGTCTTGCCATGGCGGCCCAAGCTGATTAATACATTCTGCTACTCTACACAGCATTTGGTTCTTCTGTCCCTACTTCCGGTTGAATGGTTCATTCCATCTTTCTAGCATGCCCCCCCCCCAAAGCTTGACAAATGCTGACTTAGATACATTGTTCCATATTGGCAGAGGATAATTTCTCTGTTTCTCTGTCTAGCTAAAGGCATGCATGTCCTGCCCTCTCACTCCCTTTTGATTTTGCCTCTGAGGTTACATGAAATTCATAGGCATGGTTTAGGTGTGGTCAGTTTTATGTACTTGACTCTGTGAAGTTAATCTCTCTCTGTTCCATTCAGTTTCTCTAATAATATCAGATTCAAATCTTAATTTCAGGTTATTGATCTCAGATTAATGATGTTGGCATCATGGAGTTGGAAAGATGGCTCAACAGTTAGAAGCACTGGCTATTCTTGCAGAAGACCCTGGTTCAAATCCCAGCACCTATATGACAGCTAACAACCATCTGTTACTCCAGGTCCAGGCGATCCAACACCCTCTTCTGTCCAGTGTGGGCACTGTACCACAAGGACACACACACATGTAGGCATAATGGCCATACACACAAAATAAAAATAAATAAATAAAAGACTTAGCATCATATGTATAATACAAATAGAGTGAGGATTAATAGAACAATATTTACCACACAGTGATGGTAAATATTAGGTGCCCTAAAGAGAAAGTTGCTCTGTACCTTTTAGACTAGCCAGTTCATGAGAGTACCTTCCTTCTTCTTCTTTTTTTTTTTTTAAAGATTCTGTTTATTTTATTTTGTGTGCATAAGTGCTTTGCCTGCGTGTATGTAAGTGCACCGTGTGTGGAACTGGTACCCATGGAAGCCAGAAGAGAGCATCAAGTCTCCTGGAACTGGAGTTAATGGATGTTAACCATCATGGGGGTACGAGTCCTTCGGAAGAGCAGTAAACCCCAAGCCATCTCTCCAGAGCCCATGCTAGTACCTTCTGTCTTCTGTGTGCACCATGAGGAGTCTCTTCTGTCCTCCTCCACTTCTCCTCTCCAGCCAGCTTCCCTTCCTGGGTGGGTCTACCATGCCACTTCTTCCTTTGTCTTGCCAGGCTTGCTCCTTCCTCACTAGAGAGAGAAGGTTCTTTGGACTCCAAGGCCATCTAACAGAGAAGGGGTCTATCCTTTTCATCTTTTCCTTGTCATCTAAGCAGGAGCCCACAGGTTCCTTTTGCATGCAGGTTCAAGGTAGGTGGGAGCAGGGGCGATAGCACCATAAACTAAGAGAGCACTTTGCATTAAATCTTCCCTGGACCCTAACTGTTGAATGACCCTAGGAAATCTCTCTTGGCCACTGTGCTGGGAATCAAGGTTGGTCTTTCCTAGCCCATGTCAGGATATACTATCATACCTTCTGCCTCTGCTCTCTTCCAAAGCACCAGCTCACTCCCAGGATTACACACACTTATAGCACAAAACCTGTGGCAGTGGATCCTTGGACAAACTGGAAACCCAGGTCCCCTGCCAATCTCTAGCTTCCTTCCCAAGCAGCTGCCACTGCGCAATGGAACTAACGTAAAACACACTCTGCAGAGGCACATTTAATTTGCAGTGATTATACTATCTATTATGTAACACAGTTTTAAGTACTACAAGCTCCCCCGAGAACAGGAGGAAAAAATCCACATATAAAAAGGACCCAGCCCTCTTCAAAATCACATAATGACAGAAGAATCTCAGAAACAAAATAGAATTCGTGGCATAATAAATATATTTTAAAGTACTTAACATTTTTCAATTCTCTCTTTCATTCCCATCAGGAACTCAGTTTATTTCCAGTAGAGGAAAAAAATAGATGTATATCAACAATTTTAAATGCTGAGAGACAATTAAGAGCTGAATGGGGGTTCTTAACAGGAGAGTGTTCCAGGATGAATATTGGGTGGTTTCTGAGTGGATTTGCACAAGTTTTCTGCTGTTTCCAGCACAATGGCCAGCACATAGCCTGAGTGTCACATCTTTTCCTCAAGGAGAGTCTATACCTCACACAGAAGGCTCTGTTCTCTTAGCTCCCAGGCCTCAGGAGCAGGAGGATAGTAATGCTGCTTCCCTTAATCACACTCTCATGTCTCCTCCACGTATGGGTGCTGACAGAGATGGCATGCAGAACAGGAACTCTGAAGTTCTTCAGATCTGATTGTTCTGCTCACTCTCTCTGCCACACTGTGGATCTTGGCTAAGTCATCTATCTGTAGAGCATTAGTGATTTAGGCACTGCAGATCTATCATGAGAGTCTGATAAGATATTATAGTTAGTCGGGTGTGTAATATATAATAGCAGCTCAATGGTTTTTTATTTCTTTTTTTACTTTCTACTTTTTACTTCTCTTTTTTTCTGGCATGCACGGAAAGGCAATGCTTTTCCTAACAATAGGAGCCATGCAAAGGAGACTGCTTGGTAGCTCTGGGGAAACTCTGGAGCTGAGAATATCTCTTAGGCAACTTGCAAACTGTCACTGAGCCTCTAAGGCATATATCAGACCAGCGTTGTGTGGAGATCTGAGCTCCACTGCAAAGAAAGGATTAGATTTTGTGGCTTCTGGGATTTTGGAAAAGTCACCTTCTTGTCTCTTCTGTAGCCCAGTCCTCTGGGAATGTTAGGGGTGGGAGAGCAGAGCATTGTGACTCTATACTGGAAGACAAAACACTCTCTGAAGAAGACATCCCTAGAACTCTGGCTTCCTGGAGGTGGTGGCGTAGGGGCTGTGGAAATACCTTATGGTCAATTATGCTTGAAGTCAGCATTCTCTGGCACATGTGACATTACATAGATAAAAGGTGCTCCAATTCTCAATGAAGGGAAGAAGGGTCTCTTCCCCACCCCCTCACATTCTACCCTACATGATTAGTAGTTTGATTAGCAACCTTTACATAACTCAGTGTGACACTTCGGAACCTCATCCCTAGATTGTGTAGCCAAACCCTAGGTAAGATTCAGAAGCAAGTCAAAGATGATGAACACGTGCCTTCACTTCATAACACACACTTTCTGGTCTTCATGCTGGAGGTTGGACACTGTAGGAGAAGGGAAAGATTCACCTCTGGAAAACCAGGTGTGAACCTTCATGCAGGACTCCAATAGCTGGCCGGAAGCTCTGGAAAGGGAGGGAGAAGTTCCAGGTGAAAGAGATGTGCCACGTGTAGGATTGGTACAAAGCATTCCTTCCCCAATTGTGGTCTTGTACTTTAAGTCACATTCATAGAGCCCTTTAGGGCTTCAAGGGTCAAAGAGAACTGTGTTATTCTATATGTGATGTGAATTCAACATTGCAGAATTAATCACTTATAGTCCTTCTAATGTTAATTGAGGAGCAGATACCTATCAGTCTATACCTATTATGTACAATTTCATACATACCCAGCTTCTAGGTATGTAGGGGATACAACATAATCAATGTGTATAGTAATTCATGGCTATGAAACATTTTAACACATATATTTTTCTATGATATTCACAATAAACCTGTAGGGTCAGACAAAAGGTATTTATTAGTACAAAGATAATCTTACACATTATTATAAGCTTTATTATTACAATCTTCATTTTACAGAATGAGTTCATGGGCTATATTAACTAGTAACGTCATGGAGCAAGGTCTTTGAATCCTTTGAATTCAGGTCTTTGGGTTCTGAATCCTATACTCTTTTCATAATTCCATTCTGCCTCTTAAAAATACATGCAAGCAGAGGTATGGTGCTTAAAGATTATTGCTAAAATATCCAGAACTGTATGTAGTATGAATTCCAAAATATCTTGACCCCTGGGCTGCATATATAAATGAGAGGAGAAATAAATCTTCCTTTCTGCCAAGAACCTCCAGCTCCAAACATTCACTCATTAATAAAGGGCATTGATGGCCACATAGGTTAACCCTTCCGTGGGCAGAGCCTCACACGCCTTCTGTTTGCTCTTCCTTGTCCTCTACTGCATTCTGGAGTTGATTCCTTTTACCTGAAAGTCATGTCTGGTTCCGTCTTTCAGATTTTTGTTTTATTTTGTTATTTTTTTGAGATAGCCTCCTTCTGTAGGCCAGGCTAGTCTGGAACTCACTGGGCAGCCCCTGTTGGCCCCAGTCTTGTGGCAATCCTCCTTCAGCCTCCCAGGTACTGGGATTACAGGCTTTCTGATTTACCTTAATTTCTCCTTTACTCCTTTCTGCCCATGAGCTGCCACCCTCACACACCAAGAAACTTCTGAATCCCGGTCTGGTAGCGTCCACAGATGGGGTCAGGTTACAAACCATCTCGTCTTTGCTATGGCAGCACATTGGAATTGTGAAAGCACACCACTTGTCCTTGCAGAAGTATGGGCACACTTTCTTGCTTCTCATTTCAGAGTGGAGGAGGGGAACAACAAAGACCATCACTGAGCTGATCTACCTCTACCTCCCAGACAAGACCTCTTACTGTTAGGTTCTCATAGTTCCGCCCTCAGCTCTGACCACCCAGCAAATGTTGGAATGAGGTGTCTGGTCACTGGGCTCTTGTTGGTGAAGACAGGCTAGAGGGATAAAAGTGAAGCTGGAAGGTAATGGGAATTAAGAAGGATTTTACATAGAATAAAACCCCACAATATAGTGTAGTTTGTGGACAGTTTCCACCTAGGAAATAATGGAGAAGGTTTATCTCCATCAGAATGTCAAAAACCACCTATCTGAATGATGTGGTCAAAAAAGAAGCCAATTTAAAAGAGACAGGAAATTCTGAGATGGCAATGGTCTGCTTTAGCTTCCTTCTCCATTTTTATACCTCTGTGTACTTGATGTCACTAAACACTGAAAATTAAAAGAGGAAGACATATAGAAGAAGGAAACGAAGAAGGAGGGAGGGAGGAGGGAGGTAGAGAAAAGAAGAAAGGGTAGAAGGGGAGGGAGGAAAGGAAGAGGAAGCAGGAGAGAAGGGGGAGAAAGGGAGTGAGAAGAGGAACGTGTTTCCATGAAGACTTTGAGCCGCCATGTTCCAGTGAAAACAGGGAGGCATCCTCTGCATTCTGGAAGGCAAGAAAGCTCCACAGATCACATCTGTCGGGGGAGAAAGAGAAAATCCTTGAGGCAAAGGAGGGCAGAGAAAAAGCAATGAGGAAGGCCAGCATTTGCGTGGTAAATACAGGAGAGGGGTTGCTCAGGTGGAGTGAGGAGAAGAGGATGGGTGTGAAGGGAAGAGAAGGTAAAGAGAGGAATGGGGAAGGAGTGGGGAAGGGGTGGAAGGAGAAATGAAAACTAAGGAACACCAGAGAGGATCTGAAAGACTGTAATTTGAGGGGAAGGACAGAGAGAAAACGTGGTTCCATTCTGAGAACATTCTCGCTGTGGGTGTGCGGGTGTGATCAGACAAGAGGAGGAGGTCCAGGCCATTGTGCAACTATTATTATATAATTAAGCCTAATAACAGTCATTCTCTGGGAGAGGTCACTGCCTGCATTGTGGATGGAATCTGATTTGATGAGACAGTCTTCTTGTATTCACGCTGCCTGACAGGGGGCCGGGGTGGCTGGGGAGTCCAGCTAGGAGAAATGAAAGGAACAGAGGATGAGTCTACACATTTCCCCTCCAGCTTTCCTGAATAGCGGCTGCTCCTGACTCAATCACATTCAATGATGCCCATTTATAATTCTCCCAGTCATTGTCTTGTCTCTTCATTAATTATGGCGATTAGCTTCAACTGTTGTTGATGCTAATTAGACTTTGAGAAATGCACTGGGGCTGCCCACTGGTTGGTGTTTGGAAGAGGGAGACAGGGTAGAGGAGAAATGGGGGCCGTGCAAGTGCTTCGTCTGTCTGGAGTGAGCAAGAGGGAAACTGAAGCTGCTTGATTTCTGTTTTTGTTTAGAAAGCGTCTCCCTGTAGCCAGGGCTGGCCTAGAACTTGCTATATAGACTAGACAGACTCCCGTCACACAGACATCCTCCTGCCTCTATTTCCTGAGTGCTGGGATTAAAGGTGTGCATCACTGCATCCTGCCAGCTACCTGAGTTTAACCTCGGGACAAAGGACCCCTGGCCACCAGAGGCCCTCCTCAGGCTTTGCTGACTGCTCTATCCTCTCATTTTCTTCCTACATGGCACATTTCTTTCACTGGGTCCCTTGCCTCTGAAATATTCTATTCCTACCTTCCTACCAGACCCAAACCCAAAGATCTTAAAGGTCTAGCTGATGACCTTCTCTTCTATGTTTTCTATCCTTGTGACAAAACACCTGGTACAATCAATTTATTAAGTGAGAAGATTCAGGGGCTGGAGATTTAGGGGTTGGGGAGATGGCTCCACAGCTAAGAGAGCTACAGATGGCAGCTAACAACCATCTGTAACTCTTGTGGAGAACTCCTGGAGTTCTGACTCCTGTGGGCATTGTACAACACAGGGACACTTACATACATACAGGTAATACACTCATACACATAAAGTAAAAATGACAAAGTATCTTTAAGAAAAGAGAGAAGTTTTAGTTTGGCTTTGTGTTGGAGGTTTTAGTCCATGGTCGACTTGCATGTTGCAGTCAGACCTATGGTAAGACAGGGCATAATGGCAGGGTGACTTGGTAAAGGAAACTGTTCATCTCATAGCAGCTGAGAAGCAAAAGGAGAGAGAAAGGGGGAAGGGACAGGCTTCCACTATTCCCTTTGAGGATACACATCAACACTGTAATTTCCTTCCATTAGGCTTCCTTAAAGGTTCCCCCATCCTCCAACAGTGTCAGAGACTGGTGACCAAGCCTTTGACACACTTGGCCTTTGGATGACATTCAAGGTAGAGCTGATATAGATAGTATCCTCCAAGTAACCTTCTTCACTCTAATTTCTCTCTGGTAACTTTCTACTTTGAATTCTGTTGTTATTACAGTGGAGCAGCTTTCTTAAGAACACAGGATTTAAAGTTAGGAAAACTTGCCTTGTATCCCAGTTTTGCTATTGATAGCTGTTTGATGTTAGACAAGTTACTTAACATTGTAAGCCTGTGTTTTCATCATTCTAACATTGAAATGGCAATATTGTCTCCAAGTGAATTTGAGAGCAGGACTCATGTCTGAAGATTCTTCTATTTAATTTTGCTCAATGCTCAGAATATAGGTTATGCTTAATAAATCCTTGGAGATTGATCAAAGAACAGAAATTCTAGTATTTAACTGTGAAGAGCTTAAGGAAAATAACTTCAGAGCTGAGAGAAGTTGGGACAAAAATATAGGCAATGTAAGACAGAAATAGTTATCTCATAACTACTGAGAAACCCTGGAGTCATGTTTCCACCATTGTGATTGTTGTTGGTATCCACTCAGGAGTAAAGAATGGTCTGGTAGTTAGACTAAATCGTGTTAGGACCGAAACTTCTTTCCTAAGATGGCACTGACATTCAGTAGGCTTTCAGATTTTTGCAGCTTTTTAGGCTCTGAATTTTCTCTCAGAAAGAGAGAAGAGAGATAATAAGGAAACAGAATCTTCCTTGTAGGGGCTTGATAGAACAGAAAAGTCACTTAAACTATGCTGTTTATGAACCATAGGGTTGGGGAGGTGCCTCGGTCATCAAAGAGCTAGGCTTGCAAACATGGGGCCTGAGTAACTGCAGGTTATGGGCCCGAGAACGCATGTAAAAAGCTAGGTGTGTTAGTGGAGCAGGGTTATAATTCCAGAACTGAGGATGTGGAGACAGAAGGATTCCTGAGGCTCACTGGGGAGCTCCAGGCTGAAAAGAGATGCTCTCTCATAGGAAGTGGACAGCATTCCCCAAAGTTGATACCACAGTTGTCATCTGACTTCCGTATATGCTAACACCCGCAGGTGCACATATACATAGATGCATTAAAATAACGATAGTGTTCACACAATCAGTGCACCTAGTATTATAATGGATTTGGTGGGAGAAACAAAATAAAAGCAGGTAAGGTAGCTAGCGTTCTCTTCTGATTTGCCTTTTTTGCTTAAGTCAGTTCATGTGACAAGTATTTCATGAGTGTTTATCACATGAGGTTTTCTGGGCTCAGGGTAGGGAAAAACCTCAGGAAATCCTTCCTGTTCCCATGAGATACAACTATAGGGAGAGCTCAGGCTTCCGCCACTCTGTCTCCAGTCAGAGGCTTTCTCTTTGTGAGCTTGCTACTCTGCTTAGACTCATAGTCAGGTATCTTTGTCCCTGAGATTAGCAGAGACTAGCTCCAGGTTTTCAAAAGAAACTCTAGTATGGTAGCTCTGAATACCATGAAGTCATCTGCTCACTAAGAGCTTATCCGATACTTGAACCCCACCTTCTAGCCAATCACTCTCCTTTGGTGTCTCAGAATCTACCTGTAAGGTTTGATGCTTGCTGTTGTCTAACACAGATGAGTCATCTTGCAGTTTGCTTTCCTTGACAGACTTGGGTATCTAGCTCGTCTTTTCCCAAACATTCAGTCTCATTAATTAATCCACGATGCACTTACTAAGTGCCCATTTTATGTTCATATTAGTAGTAAAATACAGTGGTTAAATTAATAGATTTTGGAGTCCGACTAAACGGATCTAAAATCTGCCTCTGCTCCTTATTGTTAGTGTGATTGTGGAAAAAAATTATTTAAACACTTTAAGCCTCAGTTTCTTCATTTCTAATAGTGGGCTGACACAGTAAATACCTCATAGAAGTGTTAGAATGAATTCAGTCAGTGTTCATAAAGTAATCCCAACCATACCTGGCACATAGTGTTTGATGAAGCTTTACTCTTATTATCATTATGATCATTGTTTCCAGGGATGTGAAGAAAATTAATATGTGATTCTTCAATGAAATTATGTAAGAAAATGTTTCCAATGTTATAATAATAAAAGTCTATAGAGGATTATTACATTTACCAAAGTGAAACACATTATCCCACCTGGAGGGAAAGGAAGTATTAGAATGAAATAAAGTATCCAAGGGAGATGCAACCTGGATCTGACCTTTGAAGGTTAAGTAAGTCCTGTTGGCCAGGTCAAGAGAGAAGGAAAGATGTCCAGGGGGAGGATCTGATCAGGAGAGAAAGAAACAAAAGATGTCAAGATGGGACTGCAAACTGGTTTCCATGAATGAGCTTCAGATATGATGTTGGTAATGAAGATAGATAGCAAAAGATTGTTGGCAGAAACTGGGGAGACATCTGTTCTAGGGAATTTGAGATTCCCTCGTACATCAGGAGCCACTACAGGGATCAGGTTGTGGTCATTCGAGGTTCGCACTGGTGTTCTGTAACAATTACTATGGGAGGTTCTGCTAGAGAGTAGAAAGGGAATAAAGTCCTAGGCTCTTAGAGCTTGGCAGGCAAAAGAAAGCTGAGACTTGCCTGGGGCAAGGGTAGGACAGGTAGGGCCAACTAAAGGGAGGTGAAGATGGAAAAGGAAGATAACAGGAAGTGCTCCTGGGTGGCATTGACTTGGTAGTTGTATACTTAGAAACAGGAGGAGGGGTGGAATGCTAAAGGTCAAGGTCAAGTTGTCCTGGATGTATTAGCTATATAAGACTTCTGGGGACCTTCAAGTAGCAATGTCAAGCGTGTTCACTCAGTCTGGAGCTATTCACACTGGTTGTGGTTAGTTAGAGATGATGGTTTGGAACTCAGTGTTCTATGGGGGCATTTGACACCATGGGAAAGATGAAATTACAAAGGAAGAACATGGAGATTGATGCTAAAAAACTAAAAATAGAGCTTTGGAAAGTGGGGACAGAGGATAAAGTAGGAGAAAGCCAGATTAAGAAAAGCTGGTCAAAGAAGCGACAGAAGAAAGATAAAACAGAATCCTGCTTTAGAAGCCATCAGGGAGGGAGTGGCTTCAAGAAGGTTGTGATCGATGGTGTTAAATGCATTTAATTTAGCAGGAAGACCAAAAAAGCTGACCTTTGGCTTTATCTGGTCCCAGGCCACTGAAAGCTGCAGAGAACGCGGAAGGATTTCCCTCAGCTGAATCAGGTCACTATGGGACAATAACAGTAACCTCAGCTGGTTGACCGAAACTCTGGGGACACAGAAGTCATGTTACTTCCTGGCTTTTCTTATAATAGAGCACTGACTGCTCTGAGCCTCTGAGGTTTTCCTCCACTCTCTCTGGCAAGTGCCAGGGAAATGGAGCTAAACTAAATTCTTGCTTTGGTTCATACAGACCTCTAGTGTTGTTTGTGCCTTAAAATGAAAGAGTGAGAACAGTATGTATATGAAGCTGATGTTTGGGGAGGAAATCCTGACCTTGCGGGGAGGGTGTGAAATAAAGTTTTCTAAACAGAGAAGCACTCACCTCCTGTTGTTATTCCTGATGATGTTCTTGTTGTTAGCTGAGCACACACAGCCTATGAAACAGCAGAAATCTAAGACCTCAAAGAAAGTATAGATCTCTTGTTTCTCAGGACCCCTTCCAATAAATGGAGCTGCTTCTCCCCTTTGATACCCATTTGTAACAAACCAAGGTGTGAAGAACACCGCAGTACTGGAGATGGTGCTCCCAGAGCGGGTACACCACGCACATGGAGGAGAAAATAGAGTGAAATGCAAGGCGAGTATCTTACCTGTCTACAGTGAGCCCAGCCGCTGAGCAAATCCAATACACCAGGCTGTCTTCATACAACATCTTTCTTATGAATAATGTAAGCATGATGGAGGCTGCTATTGATCTTCGATACCTAAATCTTACTTCTCTATGAATAAAAAATGTAATAAGATCTCTGAAATAAGCTAAAGACCACTGCCTGGGTCTAAACGACAGGGATAAATCTGAGTATACTGCAAAAGACTGAAAATGTTAATAGATGTCAGTCCCACTTTGCTTACCAGCTGGCTTGGGGCAGTTCAAAACGGGAGCAATTGGAGAATGAACAGAGAGGATCATTGACCCTAGGCCCTTCCTGGCCTGCAGGACAGCACCAGATCCGTCCCTGTCAAAGGCTCTGTGATGGTAATAATGGGGTTCTTTTGCTTTGACATACTTTTTGACTTCTACTTTTATTGGTGGGAGTGTGTGGAGGGGGAGGGGACAGTCATTGCTTTTCTTCTGATTTCAGTAGGATTTAAGGTAGTGTATAGAATTAAGTGTGACATAAAATCAGAAATTTAAACAGTAAAAAAAGTCAATGAAAATGGTGAAATAGACATTGCCAGGCACCTAAGACATGTTTCTTCTAGCTGGAAGTGCGTTTCGGTACTGTGATTCATTATATCTGAAAATACATATACAGTCAACTAAAGGATGCTTCTCTTGGTCTGGCCCTATTTTCTCTGTGACTCTGCAGTGTTCTTCCTTGCCTTCCATGAATCTAAATCCACACTTTAGGTACATGGTTTGGCTTGATGGCAAGGGTGGGGGGGATTTCTGGATCTAGATCACTTGTGAGAGAGGAATGCAAAGGATAAATCTCTATTAAGAGATTCTTTAGCTCAGCTCTGGGCAAACTTTTTGGGCAAACTTCACAGGTAAGGGCAGAAGTTTGGAGTGTTAAGTGGTTTTCCTAGCCCATTGTCATTTTGCCGATTTCCTGTCCTAGCAAGCTAATTCTTGCTCTCTGTTGAGATCTTGGAAGAGTAGGGGCTTTTCTGATGTTGGCAGGGTCTCTGGACACTTTTTTTGCTTTGGCCACTCCCTTATCTCTGCTTCCTTCCAGTCTGTGACCCACATTTGCTTCATGGTGCAGTTCAAAGATCCTCATCCACAGGATCACTCCTTACAGCTGCTTCTTGCCCCTGACTCCTTCATCTGACCAAATGGATGTGGTGCACTTCTGCTCCTGTCACAGATGGAGAGCAGGGGAACAGGATGCCTGCTGCTCTGGACCCATGCCATCTAGCACTACGATGACATATGACCTTGGGGGAGTCACTTCTCCACAGCCTAGACAAGAGAGTGGAAACTTCATACTAGGCCCACTTCTAAGAAACAGACTTCTGCTTTCATGATCTCCCTGAAATCATTCTTTCAAAGGTTATAATTATTTTCTAATTGCAAATCCAATAACGTTTCATCCATGATCATCCTACCTGACCTTTGGGACAACATTTAATTATTGATTTATTTTTCTTTTCCAGCTCTTGAATCTTTCACTTGTTTAGGAATTCATAGCTAATACTGTTTCCATACCCTGTTTTCTCTTTCATGTTGTCAAATTATAGAGTAAGACCAAAAATAAAAACAAAACAAAAATAAAGGCCTAAGGATTTTTCCTTCCTTCCTTCCTTCCTTCCTTCCTTCCTTCCTTCCTTCCTTCCTTCCTTCCTTCCCTTTCTCCCCCCTCCCTCCTTTCCTCCCTCCCTCCCTTTTCTTTCATTCTTTCTTCATTTTTTAAGAAAGGTTATCTGTTTATTTAGATAAAGTCTCCTGTAACTCAGGCTGGCCTTAAACTCACTATGTAGCTGAGGATGAACTTGAACTCCTGCTTCTCCTTTCTCTCCCTCCCAAGTGCTGAGATTATGGTTACGTGTTGCCATGACTAACTGGAGCTGAATTATCTTCAAGAGCTGGCATTCACAAGTAGAAGCCAAAAAAGTTTTTCTAGATGTAGTTTAGGAATGTGAATCTTGTATATATTATAACGTTATTCATATAATTAAAGAAATAATGAATAATAATTAAAGGATAAATGATATGATTGAAAATAATGATAGCTGTTTAAAAGAAAATTATAAGTAAACAATAAAATTGAGTAAATATAGAATTATCTAGTTAATTATAATTGTTATAAGTATAACACATATTGCAAATGTCAAAAACTCTATTCAAAATACTCACCTGTATAATATAATGGTTAGAGTAAAAACAGGTTAAATTTTATTACAAGAAAACTAATAGATTTTGTTTTGTTTTTAACATGGATAATTAGGAAATTTTATTCAATCATTTTAAGTATTGTAATTATATAATTCAGATCCACAAAATCATGTGGGACAGAATGTAGGAAAAAAAGTCAAAAGACCCTAATTACATTTCTGTTTCTGTAAAAAAAATCCTGACAGAAACCAACTTAGACCTGGTGTGTGGTAGCATATGCCTTTAATTCCAGCACTCAGGAGGCAGAGGCAGACAGATCTCTGTGGTTTTGAGGTCAATCTGGTCTATGTAGAGAATTCCAGACCAGCCAGGGCCACACAATAAGACTGTCTCAGAAAGAAGAACAAGGGAGTTGGAGAGATGGTTCAGTGGCTAAGATCACTGACTGCTCTTGCAGAGGACCTGGATTTGATTCTCAGCACCCACATGGGAGCTAACAACCATCTTTAACTCCAGTTCCAGTGAATCCTTGGCAGAAGCAGGCAAATCACTGTGCATTCAAGGTGAGCCAGGGCTACATAGTGAGACCCTCAAAATAAATAAAAATAAAATAAGGAGGAAGAGGAGGAGGAAGGGAGATGAGAAGGAGGAAAGAGAGAGGAGGGAGGAGGGGAGCAACTGGGGGATGAAGGACTTTACTTCACTTACAGTTCTGGTTTAGGGCCCATCATAGTCATTATATCAAGAAAATCAGTGGTCAGAGCAGGCGGTCAGATCACATCCACAGTCAAGAACAGCGAGAAACCAGTGAAACATGCTCATTACTTCTCACTTGTATTCAGCTTGGTGTCTCCACTCGCACATAGTTCAGGAACCCTGCCTAGGGAACGGTGCTGTCCTCATTGGACTGGGCCTTCCTACATCTATGAATAAGACAATCCTTCACAGACATGCCTGTGGGCCAAATTAAACAATCTCTGAATGAGGCTCTCTTCTTAGGTGGTTCCAATTTATCAAGTTGATTATTAAAGCCAACCACCACCAATACGAAGGCAGTCAATATAATAAAGCCTAGAGTTTGTTTACAGAATATAGGCAGAATGTATGTTTTTAAAATAATTGTAGTCAGTCATGGATTTAATGCATAAAACTAAACCATAAAAGTATTAGAATAAAACAGGAAAAAAATGCCTAGATTTAGGAGTTCTTAGATATAAGTTTTTAGACACGGCACCAAAATATTATCCATGGAAATATTGATTACTTGGTCTTCTTCGGATGTAAAACCTCTGCTCTGAGGAAGGTTCTGTGAGAGAAATGAAAAGACAAGATGCAAACAGAGAGAAACCATTACCAAAGCACTCTTTTCATCTAAATCTCTTAGTTTCTTTTCCAGTTTCTCTGATAAAATACCCAGACAAGGCAAGTCAAGGGAGAATAGGCTTTTTTCTGGCTCACAGTGCATCAGGGTGGGACATCAAGGTGGCAGGAGCCTGAAGCAGCTGGTCATATTGTGTTCATAGTCAGGAAACAGCAATGAATACATGCCTCTGCTCAGTTCTCTCTCTCTACAGTCCAGGGTCCCATCCAGGGAATGAATGCAGCACCACAGTGGATGGGTCTTGCAACCTCAATTAACGTAATCAAGATAATCCCCCACTGACATTCTCAGTGTCCTGTCACCCAGGTGGACTTAGTTTCTGTCAAGTTGACAGTGTGTACTATCACACTAGAATATATGAAGACACCTTAAAGGGGGTCGGGAGGTGGGGGTGGGTCTGACTATGGTCAAAAGACATTGTGTGAAATTCTCAAAGAATCAATAAAAAAATACTTTTTTGCAGTCACCTGTAAAACACATGAAAGCACCAGAAGCATTATGGGTAGCAAGTAAGCAAATGATAAAAACTGTGTATATATGTGCATAGCAGCTTTACTAGCAAGCCAAATGTCTTCCCACAGTTGAATGTTAAGAAACTGCTTCATTTATACCACGGACTATTATATAGCAATAAAAGGAGCAGCCTATCAATACCTGAAATAAAGGTGCTAGAGGAATTACCCTTGGTGAAAATGTCATTCTCAAAAGATTATATATATATACTGTATAGTTCTGTTTATATAACATCTTCAAAACAACAAGACCACAGAGCTAGAACAGTTTAGTGGTTAGGGGTAATGAGAATGGGATTGATTGAAGGTAGGACTTAAAGCATAATGGACAGTGTGAGAGAGTTCCTCTGAGCTGATAAGACCATTCTGAGTCCAGATTGTTGTGGTAGATTCACTAATCTATAGATGGAATTAAACTGCAAAAAGTTGTACACAACCCAAACATGCACATGCATCAGCACACACAGAGAAAAGCATGTGACAACTGTTGGATTGGAATAAACTTTATAGTCTGTAGTGTTGCACCAGTGCCAGGTTCCTGGGTTTGTTTGCTGTACATTTGTAGAATTTATCACCATGAGGAGAAGCTGGGAAAAATTTAAGGGATTGTCTATTATCCATAATCGTTTCAATTTTTTAAAAGTCTGTGTGTGTGTGCGCGCGCTACACAGGCTAGGGCATGCATGTCAGAGCCATGCATGGAGAAGTCAAAGCACAAATTTGTGGCGTCAGTTCTTTCCCTCCCCCTTCATGTGGGTTCTGGAGATTGAACTTATGTCACTAGGCTTGCATGACAAGCGTCCTTACCCACCGAGTCATCACATCAGCTCTCAAAAATGCTATAAGATTAAAAAATTTGTAAATGGTGTTTTTTGCTTTTTTTAGCTGAGGGGGCTAGAGGCAATGATACTCCAAGAATAAGCAGCATACCCAGCATCTGGACCTTAAATTCTTTTTAAAAATCATTTTAAATATATAGGAGTGGGGAGAGGAGAGATAAATAATGCTTAGGTGGTGTCAAAAAAGAGGAAAATGCCTACCGGAAAAAAAATACCCATACTACATACAAATGTACTCGTGTGTGTGTATGTGTGTGTGTGTGTGTGTGTGTGTGTATGTGTGTGCATGTGTATAGCTGAAGACTATGTAACAAGAAACACAGTGCCAGACAGGAGAAACCTCCAAATTGCTACAGCCCTTTATCACCTCTCAGAGCTTGAAGGTAAGACCCTATGGCTGGAAACATGACATACTCCAAACATAGGACATGGAACAATTGAGTAGGAATGACCCAGAAGCCTCCTCCCTGAAGACTCTCATAGTACCAGAGGATACTATGCATATGGGAGAAAATCAATCAGTGAGCCAAGCCAGCTGTAAAGTCTATGAACCACAACAATGAGCATCCCAGCAAATAATCTCTACTGGTACAGTAGTGGCACTTTTATTGTGGGGGTAATCAACAGTTGTCTAGTTGGACTTAAATCCTATTCATTTCAAAGACAGCCATGTGTGGGCTGGAAACATCCAAATACACAAGACAAGAAGTCAGAGAGCCTTGAGAAAAACCTACTTTTGTCCCATCTTTAAACTAACATAATTCTGTTTTCTAAATATGTATCCTTATATTTACAGGTAAGTAGACCTCTCATTGCACATCAAAGAAGCTTCTTT
The DNA here is from genome assembly GCA_035773235.1 of Eospalax fontanierii. NCBI lineage: Eukaryota > Metazoa > Chordata > Mammalia > Rodentia > Spalacidae > Eospalax > Eospalax fontanierii. Next base: position 49,448,791 of record CM069542.1, on the reverse strand, counting down.
TTGTAACAGATGAAGAATATTATAAAGTTATACAACTGGTTAAACACAGACAATTAATGTCTGTGAGGTGTCGCATCTTAAGTGGCACATCTAAAATGCAAAGTTTACACCTAAGATTCAAGGAACATGGCAAAACAAGGGACAGAGAGTATTAAAGCATCTCTCAACTCTCACCAGGGAAGTGTCCTCATGCAACAAAGAGCGATTAACCTAGAAAGCCACAACCAGACAAAGTACAGAGAATAAGAAACTGCAGAATACTTACCCTTGAATAGGACTTCTATATCAAATCTCTGCCACCTGAGGCTCAGGGACCACTACAGAAGAGGACATAGAAAGATTTTAAGAGCCAGAGGTGATTGATGATCAGAAGGAAACAGAGTTTTCCAGACAGCTAGGAAGTTACTCATATGAACTCACAACAATAGTAACAGCATACACAGGACTCATACAAGCTCAATCAGACAAAATTCCTCCATAGAAGAGGGGAAGTGGGCAAGAAGCTCCACTCTCACCTGAGGAAATATTGGCAATCGATAACTGCGGGGAGACAAGATTGGTTTTCTTTCAGGGTGTGATGCTAGATAGGTTAATCAGGCTCTGTGGATGGACCTCCACTGAAGGACATTTGGGGACACAAACCACCCAGAAGACCTTAATTTATAGAAGAGAGCACATGAAATCCAGCAGAGAAACTATAAGAGGAGTGTAGGAAGGGAGGATTCTAAATGCAGTCAAAATATTGTATGAAACTTGCAAAAATGTAATACAAAGAAAAAAGGAAAAACTTGCACTATACACTTGCTTATTGTGTGTGTAGGTCTGTGTACATGTGTTTGTGTGGACATGTGTGTACTAAGGGGCTCATGTGGGAGTCAGAAGAAAATTTTCCAGAAGGAGTTGGTCCTCTTCTTCCATCATGTGGGTTCTAGGTATGGAACTCAAGTCATCTGGCTTGGTAGTAAATGCATTTACCCACTGAGCCATCTTGACCCTAAAGCTAATTTAAAATAAATATGTTTTTAAAATGTCAGGTTGAATGTTCATATTAAAACACAAGGAAGGACTCTTAAATTTTTAAAAACATTACAAAACAATCTGTAGAGCCTACCTAGGTTCCTTTTATAAGACATAACTACAACAAAATTTCATATACAATTTTAGATTGGAATTACATGTACTACTGATCCATCAAGTCAATATAGAGAGGAAGAGTCTCTAGATAACAGAAAAAGAGAATTCAAGACAAAAAGCAGTTAGCAGGTTAATGAGGTCATTCTTCACAATTGAGGTATAAGGGTCATTAAAGCATCTCTTGTAAATATCATAAAAATGACTTTGGAATACATGAATAATTGCATCACACAAAGAATGCAACTGTAATATAGCACTCCAGATCTTTGATAGATTAAATTGGCTCAAAGAAATATATAAAATAATGATTGAATAATATAACAAGTAAGATTAATTTTACATATATATATCAAAATGTTTAACCTTAGGGAACACATTTTTTTTCCTCAATTACTGTGACATGTTTATGAAAAACTGATTATGCCCAAGGTCAAAAACAAAACTTTGATGAATTCCCTAAAGAACATTTCTAAGAACATTTTTTTCTAATTCCCAAAGAGTAAAGGTGAATATTGATTGCAATTGATTTTTATAAAATAAAGATGAATAAAAATAAAAACTTAGTAATTAAGAGTTAAGAAACTAGGAAATAACGAAATCAACAAGTAATTGAATTGGAAAACAGTAGTGATAGAGCAAGAATTAATGAATCAGAAAATGAAATATAAACAGAAATTAGAAACAAAAATCTAAGACCTATTTAAAAATACCTAAGTGTAACAAATAACAAGACATAGTGAGATTAAATACAAGTATTTTCAAGGTATGCTATGAAATTCTAATCATAGTTCTTAAAATGCAAAGAGAAATATTTTTCAAATTTATGTTATTTACTTAGAATATCTCAAGGAACTAAATGACTTGCTGGTAAAGTACATTGACCAAAATGAGCTCAGGAAGAAAATACAACCTTCATAGTTTGATTACAACAAATGACTGAGATTTAAATTACCTTCAGAAATTACAGTATCATCAAATGTGAACCAAATCTCTTACTTTTCTTATTTCTTCTTATTTATCTTATTCCCAAATGCAGAGAATTCAGCCAGGTTGATCCCATTTTCTATAGTTGAATCCAAGTCAATCTTCTCCTGGAAAAAGCACAACTCTTTTCTAAAAGCAAGATTATTCTAGAACAAAATCTGAATGCATTCCATCTGTCCAAGATTTAGAGTCATGGTAACCCTAATGTTTCATCTCCAGAGTTATCTGAAGACGCAGGGCAAAAGCATCTTCAGTTGTACCAGAGGTCAAAACCTATTTTTTTAAATTTAATGGGTGTTATCCCCATCCTGGAATTTATTACATCCAAGCTGAGAAAGTGCATTTTATCCAGGCTCAGGCCTGGTTAATACTTGGGTGGGAGAAATATGCATTCTATCTTTTGTGCATATGGTTGGGTGCATCATGCATGAATACAAACAGAAGCTACAAGCTGAAAATGAGCAGAGGTACAAGGAGAGAAAGCCATCCCAGCGGGGTATCAAATGATGACTAGATAATAAGGACATAAAACAAGTACTAGGTGATAGAAAAACAAAATGGAACAGGTGGAAAACATCTTTGTATGACTTATCCTAAATGTATAATTGCACCCTTAGTTAATATCCAGATATTGAACAATTAAGGACAGAGACTGAAAAGCATCTGAAATTAGCAATGGACGTCCTTCTTTTTAAATTTACATTTAAAGGTAAATACTCAGGCCAACTTAAGAGAATGACAGGAAGACCACAAAAACATCAGGAGAAATTAGGAGGGTATTTTTATGGGGTAGATATTATCTCTTGGGTACATATTGATAATGTTTTTGACTATTCTCTTAAAGCAAATCATTTAAAATCTTTATTAGAACATCTTTAATATCATAGCATATAGAAACCTTCTGCAGAATGTATTTAGTTCATTTTATGTCACTTTGTTAGATTAACTAGTAGGATAATATATGCGTGGCCCTTACTGCAGAACATGGGTTTAATCATTCTCCAATCATCATTTTATTAACTTTTGAAGACCCAGGGCATAAAACAAGTCATCCAGATATTGTTATTGATTGTGACCTTGACCGAGTTCACCCCTTCATTTCTGAGAATTGCTGTCATAATATAAACTCATTTCATAATGGGATCTAAATCAAGGTTAACCTGCCTGACAGTATCACAAACTCAAATGTAGTCTGACTTATTTTCCTATGTCAAAGGCAGTGCTAGTTTACCAAGTGTCATTCCTTTGCCTGAGATGACAGAAAAGCTGGGTTTCTCAGCAGTGTTTCTGTGGTCAGGCTGAGATTTGTGATGACTCTGGCTTAATGAGCTGTACTACAAATGCATGGGCCACTTTGGTCCAAAGGACAAAGGGATATTGAGCATCCCATCCTCTTGCTCGGCTTATCATAGAAATGCCAAGCAAGAGGGCAGAACCAGGAGATAGAAATTGCTTGGATTCCTGGGGCATTGCTTGAAGTGGGTTGTCCTGGAAAGACAGAAACATTTTCTTTGCATGAAGAAAAAAATCTTATGTATCAAGTGACTGAGATTTCTGGGTTTATTTGTTATGGTGGGCTTACTTAGCCTGAGACCCTGATGAGGCCCTTCTCCCTCCAAGTTGGGCATCACAGCCAATGTGATTTTTTATTAAAAATTATCCTAAGAGTTGGAGACATGAATCAGTGGTGAAGAGCACTGGCTGCTCTTGCAGAGGACCCAGGTTCAGTTCCCAGCACCCACATGGAGGCTAACAACCATCTGTAACTCCAATTCCAGGGAAATCTAACACTTTCCTCTGGCTTCGAGGGCACTGCATGACACAGGTGCAATTACACACATGCAGGCAATACACTCATACACATAAAAAGATAATTCATTGTTCGTCGTGGGACTGTAAGTTAACATGCAAGGTGACATGTTTCGGTGCAGCATTTCATACATATACGACATTATAGCTTGTTCTTCCTCTTTCCCACTGCTCCTGCATCCTCCTAGCCCCGTCTTGCGAGTCCCATTCCTTCTCCCAAGTAGTCATCTATTCCACCTTCCTGTGTGTGCCATTGCTCCTTACCTCTTTCTTCTCCTCCCTTCCCATGGCTCCCTTTTTAGTTTTGTGACCTACACACACACACACACACACACACACACACACACACAAAATCATACACACATAATTTTAGATTCTGCATGTGAGAGGAAATGCCATACTTGTCCTTCTGAGTCTAGGTCATTTCATTTAACATAATGATCTTCAGTTGCATCCAGTTTTCTGCATATCTCATGATTTCATGTTTCCTTCTGATTGAATAAAACACTGTGCTCTATAAGGGGTCCCACTTTTCTACATCCACCTGTTGATGGACATCTAGGTTGGTTGTAGTTCTTAGCTACTGAGAACAATGTATCAAACAAAATGGATGTGTAAGTAGGCTGGTTTAGAGTTCTTCAGGTGCATACCAGGAGTGGAATAGTTGGGTCATATGGCGGGTTCCATTTTCAGTTCACTTTTTAAATTTTGTTTTTAGGTTTGAGGAACCTATACAGTGACCTTTCATGGTGGCTGCACCAGATTAAGTTCCCACTAGCTACGGATAAGTGTTTCCCAGAACTTGTTATTATTTATTTTCTTGTTAAACATTGTGACTCAGGTGACATAGAATCTCAAAGCAGGTTTGACTCGCTTTTCCCCTGATGGCTTAGGTTGCTGAACACATTTTTCCAAATTTTTTGACCATCTGTATCTGTTCTTTTGAGAATTATTCAGTTTATTAACCCATTTATTGACTGGATGACTTGTTTGGAAGTGTTTTACGTATTTATATTTTATATATGCTAGATATTAATTTCTTGTCTGAGTCATAGTTGGTAAAGCTTTTTTCTTTCTGTAGGGTGTCTCCATTGTATCCTTTCATGTGCAGAAGTGTTTTCATTCTGTGTAGTCTCATTTGTAAATTCTTGGGGTTATTTCTGGTGCTTTTGGAATTCTTTTCAGAAAGTTCTTGCCTCTATCTTTATCCTGGAGTATTTTACCTGTTTTCTAACAGTTTCAAAGGTTCAGATCTTAATGTTTTTGATCCATTTTTGAAATGATATTTTGCATGGGGTGAAGAACATGGATCAAATTTCATTCTTATTCATGCAAAAATCCAGTCTCCCCAGCACCATTTGTTGAAAAGGTCTTTTCCAATGTATGTGTTTTATACCTTTGTCAAAATTAGGGAGCTCTCACTGTGTGGGTTTACCTCTGGATACTCTGTTCTTCCCTATGCTGTTCCATTGATCTATGTGTCTTTCTGTGCCACTTCACTACAGTTTGTGTTACTCTGGCTTTACGAGATGATTTTAGATCAGATATCATGGTAGGTCCAGAATTGCTTTATACGCTTAGGGTTGCTTTGACTATTCAGGGTCTTTTTGTTTCCATAAAAGCATTAGGATTATTTTTTCAAGTATTGTGAAGAATGAATGTAATAAGGATTTTGATAGCAATAACATCAAGTTTATACTTTGGGCAATATATCCATATTTATAATATTAATTCTGCTGGTCCATGAGCATGGGAGAGATTTCATATTCTACGGTCTTCTTCAACTTCTTTATTTGGTATCTTAGAGTTTTCATTGTAAGATCCTTCAGCTTCTGCATTAGGGTTAATCCCAGAATTTTCAATTTCTTTGATGCTATTGTGAATGGAATTTTTTTCCAAATTTCTTTCTTGGCAAGTGAACACAAAATAATTCATGTAGATCAAGGCCTGCTGCTGGGTACTATGACAATGGCCTATGGTCTATTTAATTCCGAACTTGGCCCTGATAAACATAATATCTAGCAAGAGACGTAAATGAAGTGCAGGCCTCATTTTGGTGCTGAAGTACACGTTAGTCACATGTAGTCCTAAGTCCATGAAACCCTGTCATTTGTGACAGCATGGCTGGAACTGGAGGAGACCATGTTAAGTGAAAGAATCAAGGCACAGAGAAGCAAATCCCATATGCTCTTACTTACATGTCAAAACTAAAAGTAGATAGTCTTGTGGAAACAGAGGATGAAATATGGATTACCATAGCTTGAGAAATTGGGATGGTAAAGAGAAGCTATAGTGATGCAGTTGGATAGAAGGAAGTACTTCCAACGTTCTGCAGCATGGCAGGGTAACATGATTGGCACCATTAATTGCATGTTTCAAAATATGCAACAGAAAGGATCTTGACTGTTTCTAACACAAAGACGTGACAAATGATTGAGGTGATAAATGTACCAATTACTCTCATCTGATCATTATACATAATATATATATATATATACATATATATATATATATATATATATTGAGATTATCACACTGACTCCACAAAAATGTAAACCTGTCATGTGTCAGTAAAAAGATAAACAGTAAAAAAATAAATAAAACTGAGCATGTCTAGGAGATTGTGAGATTATTTGCACACTCTGATCCTGTGTGAATAAGTGTGTGTGTGTACATGCATGTGTGTGTGTGAGAGAGAGAGAGAGAGAGAAATAAGACAGAGACAGTAGGTGTATTTATTTATTTATATCCCATAAAGTTCTAAATGCAGCTGTTCCCTGTCTCAATTCATCCTGCTCCCTTTTACCTTGTTAAATTTATGGACTCAGGCCACATTTAAATGGTGTAGTCGTCCCATAACACGCAAAATTAGTGAAATAGGAATATTCCCAGAGAGTGGAGATATGGATGGAACAAACAGTGGTATGGAGCTCCCAACTGAGCCTTTGCTAAGGACTGAAGGATGATGTTCACTGCATTACAGGATGCCTGCTCTATGAGGACCCTAGGGACGAATGCATGCAAGCCGTAACTATCTAGACTAGTTTTGTGTCTGCTGAACACCTGGTCTGTTTTTGTCATAGGGACAATATGAATTGCATAATTAATCAGGTTTTCCTGTTCAAATTGTGCATTGAAAGCTTAGAGCCAGATCTGTGTTTTGTCTGTTACAAAGACGTGAGACTTTATGGCTTGTATCTTATCATTGTATTTTCTCATCCCTAGTTCTATTTCCTGTCTGTATCTTTGGTTTGCATTTTTCTTCATCACTTTCCTTTAAAGCTTATTTATTTATTATTTATTTAATATCACTATAAGCTGCTTCAAATCCATTTTGTAGGTAGTTAAAGGAGACATAAATGAAGAAGCTGTTTTATATCTATGATGGGGACATCACTGCACTGGATGTATGATAGGGGAGAAAATGAGAGAAAGGAGGCAAGCAAGAAAAAGAGAAAGAGAAGACAAGCACGCTATACCCCCTACCCTGAAGGAAATTGAGGAGTGATGGCCCAGAGCTCTGTACACAGTTCGGGTGCCATTGATTTCTCCCCTCTCTGAACTCTAGCAGCACTTAGAGTCAATAACACCCAATTTAGTACTTGATGATATACTGTCTGGCACTGTCTGCTTATTGTTTTATGTGGCTAAGTGTTGCCTTTTGGGCAGGACCTTGTGTTAACTTCTCCTGTCTTCTCATAGTGAAGAGTGCAGTGATTCAGTAGACTGATTGATTGAGAAGCCAACCATTCTACCAAGAAGGATGGTCCAGGCCCCTTCAAATACATACTCTATTGTAGACAACCCCTTGACCTGCTTGTCAGACAATAGCACTGACTGCCTAATTTATCCTTGCAATCTTCAAGGGTCTGATAAATTCTTGGATTTGACAGGGATTTGATGACTTCTTACTGTGTGCCAGGCATCACTTTCATGTCCCTAAGTAAATCAGACCCCTGCCCTGTTAGTGTTTATAAGCAGGTGGATATGTGTGCATGCATGCTGGGAGGTTTACGTAAAACATGAGCTATAAAGGTAAGTTGCGTAATATGTTAGAAACCAGTAAGTGACAGAGAAACAATTAACATGAGTAAAGGGATTATAAGTGGTTCCAAGGAACAGGTTGCTGTGATTATCATACAACAGTAGAGAAGGAGGTCATTGAAAAGAGATACTTCAGTGAAGACTGAAAGGAACCGAGGGAATGAGGCACACCCACCTTGGTTCTATATATATTAGCTAAATAAGTAAATTTTAAAGAGAGAGACCAAGAGTGGAAATATAAGCATGGGAGCCGTTGAAATATAGATGCTATGTAAAGCTGTAAAGCTGTAGCTTATGAGGAATTAGAGCAGACGGAGAGGTGAAGAACCGGGGGAACTCCCGTGGGTCCACCGTCATTGGTAGGTCGAGGTGAAAAGTAAGGCCAGAAAGGAAGCTGAGGAGGCATGGTCAGTGAGGCTCGAAATAAAATCAGGAAGGTTTGAGCTTGCAAACTAAATAAAGAAAATGTGTAAATCAGGAGGGTGTCATCCACTGGGTCATCTGAGACAGAAAGTAGATTTTGCAATGCAGAGGTCACAGGTGATCTTGAAAAGAGCAGTTTCAGTGTTCCTGGTACAGCCAAGGGATTGATCAAAGTGACTTTTGGAAAACAGTTAAAGGGAAATTGGGTAGAGATAACCTTTTCAAGAATTTTATGCAAAAGGGAGAGAAAAAGTAGGTTAGTAGCTGGTAAGGAAGAAAGAACCTCAGGAAGTCGGTTTTTCTAACATCAGGGAAATAACAGTTGAGCAATATCTTTGCATATTGATGGACTGTTTTGGTAGAGAATGGAAAACTTCAGTGATGCAAGGCGGCTTCAGAACCAGGGAAGTAGCGTCCTTGAATATGCAAGAGAGGAATGGAGGTTGTGCAGAGGCTTTGAAGGGTCAGAGGCCTTGGGATTAGGCAGGACCACTGAGTGTGGGAAAACAGACAAATCCTGCATAGGACAAACTAAGTGCTTACTGTGTCTTGTGTGTCCACATGAAGGTCCCATGTTAGGACCTTAGCTCCTAGTTGGTGATGTAGGAACATGGATCTTTTAGGATCCTATTATGTTGTTGAGAAGGATTAAATCTTTTTGCAGGGCTGAGTTGGTGTGAGTGTGGGCTGCAGTCTAACAATGTGGTCTTTATATTTTCTCTCTTTCCCACTGGTCTTCTGCCTTCTGCCATGTCACAATGCATCATAAGACTCTTGTCAGAGGTTAGCACCTGGTTCTTGTACACACAGCTTCCAACATCATGATTCAAATAAACTTCTTTTCTTTGTAAATTACTCCACCTCTAGTATGGTTATAGCAAGAGAAAATTGATCAAGACAGCATACAGTTCATATAAGTCACAAAATCCTTAAGAAGTTGTTGTCCACAACTCTTTTTGCTGGTAAACTGGGGCTGAGAGAGTAGAAATGATTTGCTACAGGGTTTCACCATGGCTGGCACCAGGTGAAGGAGGTGATGCCAATCTCTAGGTCTGCATTCATCTGGCTCCATAGCCCACAATAGCAATCACTGCCTCCTGCTGCCTTCCAGAAGGGACAGCCCATTGTCCCTTAGGCTGGGGTTTCAGGCAGAATAGTTAGATCTTTTTCCAAAGGCTGGAGAGACTATAGCAGGAGCCAGATAGCAAAGGGGAGCTGGGATGAAAAGGCAGAACTTTGGTCATCTCCGCTCACATTCCTACGTAAATGTTGGATTCTGAGTAACCACAAAATAGAACTACAAGAGAAAATCTCCCTCAAGGATGTCATTATCATCTAAAGATCGCCTTCAAGAAAAGAAAAAGCAGGAACTTGTTTGGAACAAACTGACTAGACTTGGAAAAGTGTTGGAATGTTTTCACCACATCATCTAACTTAAAACCCTGTGCCACGTGTACGAAGACCCAGGTTTGGTAGAGGAACTGAGTGCAATCTATTCGATCCCCTTTGTATGCACCTTGACTTAATAGTCTATAAAGTATTCAAAGGTGCCTGAGACAGGACACCACATTGTCCAGTCCCCCACCTAGTGGGGAATGCTCTCAGGAAGGGTCCTATCAGCCCCCTCATCTCCACTGATGAGGACCTCACTGTCTCATTGAACAATTGGCTCCACAATTGGTCAGTTACAGTCATTAGGATTTTGCCTTCTATTGCTCTGATCTGGTTCTAGTGATGTTGTTATACATGCCTAGGAACATCAAGCTTCTGAGTGTGCAAGATGATTCATCCAAAGTAGCTTCTGTGGGAGCAGAGAACAGAACATTGATTTCCAAGAGTTTCTAATTCCGTGTCATTAGAACAGAAACGAGTAACAACCAAGAGATCTCTCACAGAGAACTGGCTGGTGCTTTTTGTCCCGATGAGGTGGAGAAACACAAGGTTTGGTGTGAGCTCTAGCTCTGCAACAAGGTCTGTGACTAAGTTTCCTTCCTTCTCGACTCTGTCATAATTCTCTTAGCTATGCTTGTCTGGAAGATAGGCGATGGGGGGGTGACCGTGGCTCCCCATGCCTCCTTTTTCTGTTACATCTCTTTGGTTTATCTTGAGCAGTCTTGGCTTGTGATGTACCACCCTAGGGGAAGCCCTGACTTTATCACCTATCACAGCTAGTGCATAGCTTGAGAAGGAAGCTGTCAATCCTGAAATGCCATCTTTCTTGGAGAGTGAAGGAAATATCTGATGTTCCAGAGGCAAGGGCAAAGAATGGTCTGGATATAGTTTGTGCTGTCCCAACTTTGTCACAGAATTGAAGAAGAAATACCACTATATAAAGCACACAAGAAATGGGCAAATAGTGGGACTCAGGCATCCCAACAAAGAAGCTTTGCTATCTCAAGATTAAAATAATCACAGATAAAAAATAAGACATTTTCTTCTCCTTTAATTTTTTCCTGGATCCTCTAAAATGCTTCTATCCACTGCATACACACACACACACACACACACACACACACACACACACACACACACACACATGAAAGAGAGCGAGTTCAAAATAAAGTAAAGGAATTAACCCTTGAATACTCATCTAGGATGTGAGCTTCATTTATTGTCTATGGAGAACCATAGTAGGTTTTAAGTTGAAAGAAAAACTAGTTTTAGAAACAATATATGCATGCCATGCAGAGATGATGGAGCCAATCACAGGGCAAGAGATGCCAGTTGGGAACCTGTGGCCATGACTAAAGAAAGAAATCATGTCTGTTCTACCAAGGTAAAGGGGGCATCAGCTAAGCTAGGTGAGGCCTAACTCATCTGGAGACATGAGGCCATCACTGAACATCGATAGAGGGAGGAGTCAGGGGTGACGCCATGGGTTAAGCCTGAGTAAAGTCAAAGTCCCAGAAAGTCAAAGTCCTAGTTTCATTTTGGAAGAATGAAAGGCTCTAAGAGGTCCATGTGAAAGACTACTCTGAAGGAGCAGATGGTTATGAGGTTCAGAAACAATGGGCTGAAGTTCTGCTCCTTGAGGCTTTTAAGTTCTTTCCTTGTACAGCAAACACAACTGAAAAAAAAGTCTAGTATGAGATCCCTCTAGTGCCTTCATTCAGAGCTCAGTGTGAAGACAGCCATGAAGCACTCACCTTCGTGCTCTTTCCCAGGCCCCATTCCTAGCCCTCTTTCCTCCCAGAACCTTAGAGGCTCCAGGGACCCTATTTATGTGTGTAAAGGCCACTGTGCTCCTTTCCACACCACGGTGAGTTGGTGAACACTTGCATTGTGGATACTGATGTTTACTAAGAATCAAAGAGAGAGTGAGCTGGGTGTGCCAAGCCTCATTAGCTATGAGGTTGGGTCATAGTGACCGCCCAAGAGGATGTTAAGTGACAGCACTGTCAGGATGAGACAATGTAACTGTCTCACTGTATTAAAAGCCCATCAATTCCTACAACTCTTCTCGCCCAGCTGCAGGCTCTTCAGAAGATGGTGTATGAAGCCTGCAGCTGTCTGTGCAAGAGTGATGCTAAGATGCCTCATTTCCAGTTCCTGCTGATCAAAGGATGATGCAGACTGAGGAATGCTGAGGCACTGGGCTTTACATCACAATAGTATCATGTACCTATACCATGTCATGCGAATAAGCACACAATAAAAGCGATTCCATGTGGAATCTAAGCCCTAAGCAGTCTCTTCTGTCATCTTAAGGGGCAGAGTGATTGTTGTGAAGCAATGGCAAGGTCGGCAAATGCAGATGGAGATGTAGGATTTCAAGGCCACAATCAGTGTCTGACCTACTGAAGCATAAACTGTTAGTGCACTTAAACAGAGCTTAAAATCCCCCTTGTCATAAATGTGTTGCTTTGAGAAACCACTTTTCTTAAGTCTTTTGTTCTTGTGACAAGGATTCTCTATAGCCCCAGCTGGTCTGGAACTTACTACCTGGATCAGGTTGGCCTTGATATCACAGGGATCTGGCTGCCTCTGCCTCCCTGAGTTCTGGGATTAAAGGCTTGGGCTACCATGCCAAACCAAGAAATTGCATTTTTGATCATCAAGAAGCAAGTGATCTCTTTTCATGCTTCTCAGAGTAAACCAATACATTACGTCACATAAAGGATCTTATATATGTTCTTCTCTAGACCACTATTAGTTTCTAATATCACTGATAACCACATTATTTTTTGTATACATTGAAAATTATTTCAGTAAATTAATCCTCAGAAATATCAATAACAATCTCACTTTGAAAAAAATCACATTTATGAAATACTGTTTTATTTCCTCAAGCAAGAAATAATCTTTGAACATGTTAAGGATTCCTATATCAGATGTGTCTTATAACTGTTACATAGTATAATTTATTACCCATCTTTACAAAAACAACTATCAAAGAGATACCCACTAAGAACTGAGGACATAAAATGCTGATAAACAGCTCTTCCAGTGATGCTCTGTTGGAGTTGTTGACAGAATCGAGAGAAGGAAAGACTTGCAGTATGTTATACTGTGGAGGGATGGTACATTGGACTATGGACCATGGTGGTCACCTAGAAAAGCAGACTGAGGGCTCCTAGTCACTTGGAAGTGGAGATGAAGATTGCCAGAGAGGCTCTGAAACTGGCAATAGTGATTCCATCCATCTCCCTGAGGTGAGAGCCTTTAAGTGCATCATCATTTTGTAATATTTTATCTGTCCCCTGTATGCTACTAAGATATCCCCCAGCCATAGAACATTGTATTATATAGAGTCTGTGACCCAAGAACATATATCATCATTCATCAAACTTATTTGGCTACAGGTGCACTTGTCAAAGTATGCTTAATTGATGGAGCATCAGCAGGAACTCAATGTAAAATTTGCATAATTAGCTTACATTTTACTTCTGTGGCAAACCTGTTGGGGTTAAGTGTGTGAGCTCTGAGGTCACACTGCTTGGATTCAATTCTTGGTTCTATCATTTACAGTCTGGGCAGCTCTGGACAAGTAATATTTACCCAAACACTTTGGTTCTTCCTATTCCTGCTCTGACCAAAATTTGTTTGACTTTTATCAAAGTGAGATGGCTTCTCATCCACCTCCTCTTCTATCGTGCACTCGGGAACTATGAAAGCACTCTCTTCACCTCATTTTCTAATTCATTTTCTCATCTTTTCCTTGTAAAATTTTTGTTGACTTAAGGCTCAACCAAATGTCCTTACCATGATTCCTCTGTTCTAATAGTCATTTGTGGAACTCCTTGCCATGTGTCCTTATTTATGAACACTTAGTAGTTGGTTTTCCATCTTCCATTTTCAACTCCTGCCCTCCTTCTAGGCAAGTCAACATCCACATAGACCAGACTTAGATATCTGCCCTTCTGGTTCCTTGCATTTCTTATGACCAATAATCGCCTTTGACATTTCAAATGAGCCATATTCCCTTCATGATGGGACTCTAGACCACTTCTTCATCAAGAGCATCCCTACCTCCAATAACATGAATTTGAATGTCCACTTTAGTAATAAAAAACTGCTATCCTTTCCCACTTCATTGACAAAGTTCTTCCCACTATGTGAATATTCCAACCTACATCTTTCCACACAAGAAATCCCTCACATAACTTTAGTACAGCTGGTTTTAATACTTTCAAATAGGTTGTTGTTTTTTCTCCATCTTACTTACCTTGAAGATTGTTAATTCTGACAGAAACACCTTCTCTGTGCTCACACCTTCCAGATGAACACAGTAGGAAAAAAAAATATCACAGAAGGCAGTGAATTGATATGACTGTAGATAGTGACCATTGATTTAGGTCAGGTTTCCTGGAAACTAATTCTGAGATGAATATTTGCTAGAGAATTCCCAGAGGGAAAATGGACGCTATAACACCTCTAAGAGAGAGGGATAGAGAGAAAGACATGTCTATCTATCTATCTATTGAGAGAGAGGGAGAATGTGAATGAATTAGGAATATGCAGATGGGGACTTTGAACTTTGATGTAGTTATGACAAGCGCCTTAGCCAGTGGAATTGAAACAGTTCTTCAGAATTGTCCCATATCCCAGACTGACAAAGTAATTGTACCGCTGTACCTCCTTGTCTGTTGGTCACTGGATATGGATTGTCTCTAGGGAGTAGAGGCAGTAGCTACCTTGAACCCTTGGCCATTAGGAAGTTCCTTGGAAGTGACTCATCTCTGGAATCATGAATCCCTAAAGATCCCCACTCAGGGGGTCAAGTCCCTAAGTCCTGAGGGAAGGTTTGGTGTGTGCCGTGGTGGCCCTATGATGCTTAGCTGAGCCGCTTTCCTCCTGTCTGAATAGTTTCTCCAAGTTTCTGTCTGTTCTCATTTCCTCAGGAGATTTACTGTGTCCTTCCTTTACCTACACCTGACTCTTGGCTAATCTAAACTGGTTACCAAATTCTTGGATTGCAGTTGCTCTCCATTTTCATTCGCTGTCAAAATCAGATAAGTGCCATCCAGAACTGTGGAAAGCGGAGGGAGGATCTCACTGGAGAAGTAGTGTGTGAAGAGTATACCTGGTCATGATTAAGGTTAATAAACTGCTAGGACGGTGACTGTTTCTCCTGTCTACGTCTTTATGGCAGGAACCCAAAGTAACCACAAACCAGCAATAGAACAAGTTTTAATGGCATTTTCTCCGACCACAATGGAAATTTCACACTGGGAAGCATCAAGGGTCAGTAGGAGTCTTGTTAAGCAAGGCCATTTCTATAGCTTTTTAAATTTTGGACCCATTTCTTTCTGTCTTTCTCTTTCTTTTTAAATTTATTTATTTATTTATTTTTATTTTATGTGTATGAGTTGTATGAGTATTATCCTGCATGTGTCCAAGTATACTCGTGTTGTGTAGTGCCTGAAGAGGACAGAAGAGGGCATCAGATCCCCTGGAACTGGAATTATGGATAGTTGTTAGCCGCCATGTAGGTGCTAGTACTTGAACTCAGGTCTTCTGCAAGAACAGCCAGTACTCTTAACCGCTGAGCTATCTCTCCAGTCCCTGGATTTTTGTATATAAATGGGACTGTCATTGGTTTAGGCAGAATAGTAGTATGTCACCTTGGAAGAAAGTTCTTATTACTTCAGAGTATCACATCTAGGTTGAATTTCATCTGTGTCCTTTAAGGGCCATTCTATTGTCTTTTTAGGCTGGCAGTTTCTTGGAGGTACAGGAATAAGACAAATGAATCTTCGGGATATGTGCTTTCCTTCCTTGTGAAGTGGGTCCCCTATTCCGACCTGATAATGTTTGAGATCCCACTCAGCTGAGCTAAACACTGACTAAGCCTTCACACAATGTACAAGGTAAGGACTTACATCCAGGAAGTATTTGGTAATACCATCAAGATGAGCCCCTGTTTCCTTTGGGGTAAAGAAATTAAAGGTAATCCATTTGCCGTCCAATGTCAGGTGAGTCTCCTCTGAGGATGACACTATACTGAAGACCTAACATTTGTCTGATAATGGCAGGTTGAATGTTTGACAGATTCAAGACTGATATCAGCCTTGGTGAGTGCTGTTGAGCCTGTTCAAGTGATCCATTCCTGACACAAGGGTTGTTGTGCTTGTGAACCCATTGTGGGAGTCAAGATGCTATTAACAGAGCCTGGCTGATAGCTGGGCCTTGGTATCTGTAGGTTTTTCATTCATGCATTCAACAAGAAAATAAAAAACAATTAAAAAGAACACATTTGAACATGTCTAGACAATTTTCTTATCACTTCTCCTTAAACAATACAGTATAACAACTATTTATAAAACATTTTAATTGTATTCTACTATAAATAATCTAGAGATTATTTCAATTATATAAGGAGATGTATACAGATTTTAATGCAAATATTAAGCCCCTTTTAATGGATGGCTTAGGCATGCATGGATTGGGTATTTGTAAGAGATAGGAGAGGGGTTATAAAATTAATCCCTCATAGATGTCAAGGATTGACTGTACTTATTTAGTGCCTCTTGGTGTGTGTGTTGGGAGAGCTGTGATCTGGAGGGCATTAATGTATGATATAAAGGTTTTCAAATTATGGGTCATTCCCAGAGGTTTACTCATTAGCCTCCTCTTCATTTTTTTTCCTGTTGCAATATTCTAATCTATTTTCTTGTAAGCTTCTGAGCAACTGGACATACCTTCATCACTGCCCTTGAGAGCATACAGACTCTCACTCATGTCAGGACACTTCTATTTCCAGGCGGCACTCCACTTTTGTCTTCAAATGGCCATGGTATTACTCCATCAGGCTGATGGTTTCTTGGAGGTAGAGTAACAGGACAAGTGAATTTCATGGTTCTGTGCCTTTTCTCCTTGCACTGTGACTTCTGTTCTGTCATGAAGATAGTCAGATATATCTCTTGACATTTTTGGCCAGAGTACCTCTTTCCTTCTCTTTCAAGACCCAACCTAAGAAGTGCTGCAGTGCGGCAAAAGTCCATTTTCAGTTTATATTCATATAGCAAACCAACCCATCTAGGACCACATTGAATCTCGTGTCCCCTCTAACAGGGAGTTGTTGTGCATATGTACATGAGTGAACATAGTGGTCATAAGTGTGAGCTGGAAGACAGATGCCAGTGTGACACAGGTGTAGACAATAGGAGTTTTGGCCACCTGCTTATGTGTGTTATTTGAATTCTGTAGCTCTGTTTTGACCTTGTTACTTCCATCTTAAAATGGGTTGTTGCTGAGTTGGCTAAGCTTATTACTTGGTGTATAAACTTCTGATAGAACTCAGCTCATGAAGGGCAGTTGTGATTGCCTGAGCTCTTGACATCCTATGGTTAGCTGCTGTTCCTCTTAGTGCCTTTTAGCCTGCTAGTGGTTGGTATTTGAGTGGTATATTTAGCCTTTGCTATACATGGCATAGCCTTGTTACAGTGTCTTGGGAGTCTGCATTGATTCTCCTGTTAAGACTTGCTATAAACTCCATCTGGTATCTTTTCTCTTTGCAGATGCCTCTAGTGTTACACAAGCCTATGGCACAGGCTCTGCTCCCCCACTAGCCTGACCTGAAATAGAGCTTTTTCCTGCTCTGGACTTCATTCACAGCCTTCTGCTTCAGCCATTCCTAAGTGTGGCATAGTCTTTGCTCGGCACTGAAGAGATTATTAAACACGGTTGTTCCTTCTTACTGGTACAATATAAAAGAAAACCTAACTTCCCAACTCGATCTATATTGTGGAGGTAGTATCCTGGCAGATTCTAGGTGCTGGACCTCTAAAATTTTCAAAGTTCTAACAAGTCTTTTAATCTTCACAGCCCTCTGCAGGCCACGCCTTCTTGTGGCTGCCACATTGACCTTGTCAATCATTATGACATTGTGTCCACCTTGCTTTGAATGGTTAAATGTTACCATCTGACTTGAATTATTTCAGGACTCCACCATCCCTGTTATTAGGGAATTTTGCTGTAAAGCAGAGCAGTCTGTCTTCCTGTAAACTGGAGCCCGTGGAGGAGAGCCACCACTAAACCTTTCAAGATTTTTGGAGGTCCTCTCTACTAGTCAGCTCTGAGTTTCCATAGCAAAACATCATAGACCACATGGCTTAAACAACAGACATTCCTTTTGTCCTACTTTTGGAGCCTGAAAGTGTAAATTCAAAACTTAATTTCTGGTAAAGCCTCTCTTTCCCTGATTTGCACACAGCTGTCTATTTGAAATAAATTCTCTGGAGTCTTCCCTTAAAAGGACATCACTCAGACCTGAAGGATAGCTCAGTCGTTAAAGTGCTTTCCTTGAAAACCTGAGGATCTGTGTTCAATCCCCAGATCCCATGGGTGATAATCCCAGCACTGGGAATGCAGAGACAGAGCAATCCCTGGGCTTTCTCTGTCCAGGCAATCCAACCTACTTGGTGAGTTCCAAGCTGGTGAGAAACCCTGTCTCAAAACAAAGTCACAATACCTGGAAATGACACCCCAGGTTGCCCTCTGACCTCCACATGTAGGTAGAGAGGTAGACACGTGCTCATAGATAAACAAACAGATATACACACACACACACACACACACACACACACACTACTCACTACTCTTCTGGTGTTTAGATCCTATGTTTTTGTTTGTTTTTTGCTTTTTGATACAGTCTCCTTCTAGCCCCAACTGGGCTAGAACTTGCTGTTTAGACCAGGCTGGCCTTCATGTCATCACAGAGATTCTCCTGCCTCTGCCTCCAGAGAGGAGTATGCCACCACACCCAGCTTAAGATCTTACCTCTATGATCTCTTTTAACCTTAACTTCCTCCTAAAAGCAGTGTCTTCACACATAATCACACTGGGGCTTAGGTCTTCTACAGATGACCTTAGGAGGGACATGGTTCTACTTGTAGAATCACATGTACCTTTTCAAGGCTCCCACAAGTGAAATTTCTTAGAGGTCTTTCCAAAAATCACAGTCAGCTGACGGATTTCTTTTTTTCTGCGTTTCTGTAATATATTCACTGCTGGCATGGCTACTTCTATGAGCTTTGGTATTGCTGTTTAATCATCTGCCAGTACAGTTTGGTATTCTTACTTGGTTTAGTGAGGATATCCCTTCTCCCAAGCATCCATGTCTTCTCAGTATATTAGTACTGTCTCCCACAATATTCACCAGGGGATTAAAATTTGCATCCTGTGATAGTATATCCATATCAATAAATTATCTTTTATCTAATTTTATTTAATGATTTATCTCTATTTTATGTTAATGAGTATTTTGCCTACATGAAAGTATACTCCTTGTGTGCAATATCCATGGAGGCCAGGAGGGGGCATCACATTCACTGGATCTGGAGTTATAAGTAGTTGTGCACTGCCATGTTAGGTGCTGGGTCCTGAATGCAAGTCCTCTGCAAGAGCAACCAGTGCTTTTAACTGCTGAGCCATCTTTCTAGCCCCTCTTCTATCCAATTTTATTCTGCCATCTTGACCCCACACTTTTGTGACCTAGTCTGGTGCCAACTCGCCCAACTCCTGCTTCTTCAGTGGCTGTATGCCACAGATTTTGTGACACACAGTCCTTCTTCTGCCTTATAAGCCCCAGAATTTTCCCAGTTGGATTGTGTTGTGATGTCCCTAACTATTGGTCTTGCACCTAACAAGGGTAGGTAGGATTGTAACCAGAGGTCAGCTGTGTTTTTCAAATAAGATTACTTTGTACAATACTCTTAATTAAGAGGAGAGGAAGCACCAGCTTCTAGTTGGGAAAAGTAAGACCCTTCTGTAGAAAGCTGAGGGGAGTCTGAGGTTTCAGGGTTCCTATGTTTACAACGCAGATGTTCCCTCTCAGTACTCAGACCCTCACTCCTTCCCAGTCAAGACATTCTTTACCTTGGTAGACTACTGAGACTGAGAATCCAAACTCCTTTAACACTTACTTTGCTGTGTTTCTTATAAAGCTTTGGTGTAATTCTAAGTTTTTCCTGCCTTGTGATGTGGGAGGAGGGATTCTTTTTAAATGATGCCAAGGGGACCCTCTGACTTTCACCCGGAGCCTTAACTTGGTGCTTAATCACTTTTGGTCTCAGTTGTCTTTCTCCATTGCATCTATAGCAGCCAACAGTGGCCATTCAGTTCTATGCATTAGAAGTTTGACATTTTCTGAAAGCTCAGCAGTGCTTGAATCATCGCATCTACCACGTCTCTTATACTGACTGGCAACTCATTTCAGTTCACCGTAAGTAAAAAATTTAACAATAGCACCCTATACCGTGTCACAGATTCTCCTGATGTCTGTGAGCACCAGTGATGGGCTTCCGTCATAGCCAAGTCTGGAGAGTGGAGCCACCACAAAATTCGGCTTATAATCTGCTTCTTGATGCCAAGAGTCTTCGGTCACTTTCTCTGAAAACAAACTTTGAAATGGGAATTTGCATGCATGATGTTTATTAGACTGTGTTCTTGGGAGCCCTGTCACAGGGGTGTAAGACATTCAGGGCTGGGCTAAGGATGCAGTTAAACTGTCACACAGCTACTGCCAAAGCCTTAACCAACCTCACAGGGAGCGTGGAGCCAAGCTGGCCTCTCAGAGATGTCCTAAATTAATTTTACCCGTCAACCTTCGCCCTCTGTGTTTTGTGCCTTTGGGGGTAGAATCAAGAAATGAGCCCTAACCAAAGGCAACATTTATTTCCCAATGGTTTCTTCTATTCATTTTTAGATTTGCTTCCCTTGACCCTTACAGATAAACTCATTATAAATAAATAATGACGCTATGTCTGGGTTATCTGAGCATAATGAAGTCTCCTGGATCCAGATATTGCCCCTCTTGGCTGTCCCACTTGTGTTCCTTAGGTTCCTCTTGTGATATTTGAGGAATTTCTGGAGCATGAAGACCTGTCAGGAAACTAGAGGGCCAGTGTCAAGCCAATTATTCAGAAAGAGAGTAAGAAATGAAATATAAATTTCCAAATGGGTTATAAAAATAGTTTAGTAATATGCAGAAAAGGAAGCATAAAATGATAAAAACAGAATGAATTTTCTGAAACCATGTTGTGTCAGACTTGCCGTTCTCTTTTACTTCTCTCTTCCACGGTCTTCTCTCCTCTCTTTCTCTCTCTCTCTCTCTCTCTCTCTCTCTCTCTCTCTCTCTCTCTCTCTCTGCCTCCCTCTCTTCCTCCTTTCCTTCTCCTCCCTCCTGAAAGGTTTTGGAATGGTAGGTTAAGAAAGTATGCTTCTGGGCCTGCAAGATGGCTCAGAAGGTAAGGGCACTTGCCACCAAGTCTGATAACCTGAGTCCAATCCCTGCAACCCACATGGTAGAAGTGGAGAAATCTTTCAAGTAATCCTCCGACTTCCAGAAGCATGCTCTGGCCCTGTGCCCACACTCCCCTTACCCCCTACCCAATAAATACATAAATCTTCACAATAAAGTAAAGAAAACTAGTTTTCTGGGTTTCACTAAGGCATTCTGAAAAAAATCACAGTGTGTTATTATCATAACACAATGTTATCTTATACCCTATGATGTAGGAATAAAGGCAAAGGAATTCTTGGGTAGATAATAACTTAATGAAAAGCCAAAGGTGTATATCAATAATGGATGGGAAGAAGTTTCTAGTGAACTTCCCAAGATTCTAATTCAGAGTCAGTGCTAACCAAAATTTTATTCAATGACTTCTATGAAGGCAGAAGCCATAGTCATCAAATATGTGGATGACACAAATTGGGCATGGTTAAGCATATATTCTTAAGCAAGAATCAGGTCCTTGAGAGTTCTCAACAATTAGAAAGAATGGGCTGAATCTAAAACAATGAATTTAACCAGAGGGGATGTAATATCCAACAACAGTTCAGAAAAAGAATTTCACAGTCATATATGAAATCACTATGATGTGCAAATGGTACTCGTGTAGGAAATACATAAATCATCTAGAACCTAGTGAAGAATCACTTGGCGGTGCTTGTCCTCATTGTCTTCGGCTGTCATGATGACACAGCCCAGAGTTATCTGTGAGAAGTCTCAACTTCTGGGAGATTGCCTAGATCAGCTTGGCTTATGGGCCTGTCGATGGGGCATTTTCTTAATTGGTCATTGATAGAGGGGAGCCCAGTCCACCGTGGGCAGTGCTACCCCATGCAGATGTCTTGGGGTTGTATAAGATAAGCTGACTGTGTACGAGTGCACAAAAGAGCAGGCCAGTAAGCAATGTTCCTCTATGGTCTCTGCTTCGGTTCCTGCCTCCAGTTCCCGCCCTGACTCCCCTCAATTATGAACTGTGACCTGGAAGGGTAAAATGAAATGAACCCCAAGTTGCTTTCAGTTACGTTTTTTATCAAAGCAACAGAATGCAAACCACAGTCATTCAGAAACATGGCTTCATGAATGAAAGCGCAGTGTCTACAGTGGCAGAAACAAGCACATTACCATGCACAGTGTTTACCACACTGGTAAACACAACACGGTGCTAAAATGAATATTGTAGTTACATTTGCCCTTAGGACTACCTTAGGACTACCTTAGGACTACCTTAGGACTACCACACTGTGCCAGACCCATTCCCTGGGAAAGAATCAGAATGATGAAAATGCATAAGGATCTCATAGAAAACTGTTTTGGAAATTGTTGATGTATAATCTGGAGAAGATACAGAGCCTCTACATTTGAAAGCACACCAGGTGAAAAATGGTTTAGGTTTTATGTTCACTCTAAGAGTTAGAAGTGGAATTGTAGTAAGTTGACACCTACAGAGAAAGAGATTTGGTTTCTTAAATAGACTTCTGTTCAGAGTTGACTTGGCGTTCCCTCTGTGCTGTGAGCTGTCCTGGGAAAGAATAGTACCTGGTAACAGGAGATGGGCACGCACGGCCTAGATAATGACATAGCATAAAGGTTTAAGGAAGGTTCAAGCATCCATCCCTCTGGAGATTTCAGTGGATGAGGGTTAAGGTAACTTTTCACACTCACACTCTGTCACAGAATTTCTGCTGGTTTTCAGCCAGCCACTATTGGAATATGGTACGTTTCTTGGGGCTCAGTGGAGCTAGACTGCGGGTAACCAGATGATTGGCCTTTTAAAGGATCTTTTGAAGAATCGTAAACTCTCAGGTACTGTGCCTGCATCTGTTAGTATGCCCATGATGGAAGCAACAGAATATCCTGCCTCCATTCATCTTCTCTCTGTCCTCTGTAAGCTGTTGAAAACTGGTTTATATTCTTCATTGAAAGTCACCTATACATGACAAAGAATATCCCATAATTTTGCTCGCCTAAGGACAAAGATTGTTGAGGGGGTTAATAATGGCACCCATTTATTAAATACTTGCTATATGCCAAGGAAGTGTGCTAAGCACTTGATTATATTTATCCATTTAGGCTTCTAAACCATCTCCTAAGTGAATGTTGTCATTATTCTCAATTTCCAGATGGGATACCAAGGCTCAGAATGTCAATAGCCACAGTAAGTAGAGGAGATGAAACTCTGCTGCTAGGAACACAATAATCTAGGAACACAATAATCCACACTGGTAAACACAGCACACTGTTACCTCTCTAAGGAAAAAAACTTAATATTTTAGTTACACTTGCCCTTAGGACTACCCAAGCGCCCCAAGTGTGGTGCAGGTCAGACTGGAGGGCACAGTGCCTTTTTGGATAATTGAAGCAACCTTTGTCAGGGTTGACCATTTTTTTTCAGGCTAGCAACAGCCACAGTCTGCTAACACAAATTGCGTCTTATTTCAGTTGGCTCATTTACCGAGACTAACGACTGCATATGCCAATGTGGATAAACACCGAAAGGCCATGGCAGGGCCTGAGGAGGGAGATTGTGTGAAAGACATCTTGCTGGTTTATCAAGGAAAAGTAGACTCATACTCATTACTGTTTTTTTTTCCTCGTTACAAAAGCAATATTTCTTCATTGTAAGTCAAATTCAAAAGCATAGAAAAGCACAAAGAAGAAGGTCTAATTTGCAATCATTACAGTGCCCAAAAGCCAGATGACCACTGTGAATATATGGGTATACATAATCTCAACAATGTTGACTGAAACGCACACCTCTTTTCGGTATAAAAATGTGAGGGTTTTTCATAAAGATGCAAATGTTTTGTCACCTATTTTTTCCCCCTGAATATATTGCTGTGAACAGTTTTCTACCTCATTAAGTTTTCTTCTACCCCATTATTTTAAAATGGCTACATAGCATTCTGCTGTATAGATATGCCATAATTAGAACCTCATTTTTCATAAATAAATAAATAAATCACAGGGAAGCATCCCTGTAGGTCAAGCATGGATTCTTTAAGAGGTAGAAGAGTGTTATAAGGACAGGAAGAGAGGAGAAAGATGAGGGAGCAAAAGTGATGGTTGGATTTGGAATCTGCTTTGGGCCTTAAAACTGTAAAGGTCATGATGGATATTTAATGCAAACTGCATAAGAAGGGAGGGGACAGGAGACAACAGACTAAGGAGGTTACCAAGATGGAAACATAGATGGGCCTTGGGGATTAGGGGAAAAGATGTTGTTTCAGATGAGGAACAAGAATCTGGTCTGAAAAGAGAGCAGCTTTAGAGTATAATTGGTTCCTGATCCTAGGGGAGAACATCGAAGCTCATCCCTGACTCTTATCTACATCTGAAATCCCACACTCTTGCTATACTTAAAGCCTGTTTAGGAGTACCTTGACCTCAAGAAAGCCTAGACTTTGGGTGTGATCCTAGGTGGCTACTCATCTAGAAGTAAAGTCCATAGGTTGTGGAGAAATGTGACTTGATATCATGGTTCTGCACACTCATCCCCTCCACTCTCCCCCTCCCCCACATACATCCTGGAAGCTTCTCCAGTGGGTATTCCTCAAATGTGACTGAGGAAGTCTGTGGAAAAGGACAAGAACAGGCCTGGCTCTCAGAACACCTCTAAGTGCTTAGAGACCATTGACTCTTCTTACTGCTGACAGCTCTCCTGCATAGACAAGTGGCCTGCCTGTACTGTGTTCTCCAACTAAAGGACTTCAGGTCTTCAGGTGAAAATGAGTGTTGAGGGACAGTAACCTCCAAGGGAGATGATAGAGTTCTTGTGGCCATTTTTCTACCAATCTCAACAAGAAGAACCCAAAGTCCAGGGTCTTAGGAGTGGACCTGGGGGCCCAGAAAGGACAGGTGAGGCCCTAAAGCAGGAATGTACAAGAAAGCAGCAGGAACATCTCAGAAGTGTCTTTTCTTCTTCGTCTTCCCTTAGTTCGACTTCAACGACCTCCTCCTCCTCCTCCTGTTCTTCTTTTGTTGAGTTTTACATATTTTATACAACAGTTCTTAATCAAATTTAGACTCCATCCTCCTTCCATCCTCCCAGTCCCCACCAGACCTCATGTATTTGGTCATATATGTTAAGTCCTATCTAATCAACCATTAGTGCTCAGATGTTCTTTAGTGCAAACTCATCCACTAGAGTCTGGTGAGGCGATCTAGAGATAGTAAGTAAGGCATACTTTCCCTCTCCCAGTAATACTCAGTCTCCAGAAGTTCTCAGTCTAGATCTGGCCCGCCACCAATTTCTATTGCTCCACTCTCGGCCCTTGTCCAGTTTGAGTTGGTGTGGGTTCTGGGCTTAACATCATCACTGCTACATTTTCACATGTAGGAAGACTCTGCTTCCCTAAGTTCATGAACCCACCCCAGTTCTTACAGTCTTCCCACCCCCTCTTCTACAATGATCCCTGAGTCATAGATGGGTGAGGTTCACTATAGGAGTCTTATCCAGGGATACACATTCTTCAGTCTTTAGCTTATAAAACGTGGTCAGTTGTGGTCTTCTGTGTGGATAGCACTATGTTGTTTGAGGAAACTGTGTACATCATCTATGGCTATCAGATATGTCCAACCTTTTCACATGAACTTGTTGTCTCCAAATTTAATGCTTAAGAACCACACAATAACAAAATAATTTCATACGATGCCTTAATTACATTTCTGATTTAGTGTTGGGCTACATTCATACAATCCTGGAGCACATGCAGCCCCCAGGTTCTATGGACACATATGGAAAAAAACTCTCTGTAGCAAGTGAGCCTTAAGGCTGGGTGAAGTCAAAATGCAACATGCTTCGTGACCTTGAGCTTGAGGAGAGGTAATAATAAAACCAACCAATGTCATACATGTGGAGATTAAATGTCTGAGTGCCTCCTCTTTCAAAGAAGAGGTTCGTTCAACACCTGCTTTCACTGGTGGTCTGTGAAAGGGTCTGGCTCCCATTTTCTCCAAAAAATTCCAGCCTTTCTAAGGCCTAGATAACAGTGCTGTGTGCTTAGCAGTTTCCTCCTGTTAACTGAAATCGGGAAGACACGCTTACATTCATAAGAGTCCTTGAGGCAAATGGAGAAATGACTGTAGTACAGGACAGACTGGGCATAAGTTGCTCCAGCCCATTATTTCTCTGTGAGCAAGCCTCATGGGATTAAAAACCAACTTCTCTGAATGAATGGTATGTGGAGAATCACAGAATCAGAACCAGGAAACATAATTTTATGGCTCAAATGTTTATTGGATTTGATAGCCCAGTACATCTCTGTCCACAGTGGGGATCTGCTCATCAGACAGATGGACATGCGTCTCAGCCCAACAGGGCAGCTCATTGATATGGTCTGTCTCCTAGGAAGGAATAACATGATTGATTACCTTTCTCTTTAACAAATTACAATTTTGCTCTGATTTTTTTCTGTCTGAGATCACTCCTAGATCGCCTTGACTAGAGTTTGGGTGTTCCCAGACACTTCAGCCGCACAATTATAGATAATCTTTGCATTTATTTTCATACTTGCCTAATCATTTCCACTGTGTGTGGGTTTTACTGGGTTTAATTCTCAGGGGACAAATGTATTTCCTCATCATCCAGGTCTCTGAGGTTCTTGACGTCTCACTGTCACCCCCTTGAAGACTACAAAAGTAGATGCCAAAGCTGTCTAAACTTCCAAGGGTTTATTCAGACAGGAGGTGAATCATTATGATGTGTTGCTACTAACAAAGCTGACTTCAGAGCTCAGCTTCTGGATGTGGAGCTTTTCGTATTAGAAAAGCTTCTCTTTACTCCCCTAGATACAAGCACCAGAAACTGTTTGTGGAAGTACAAGTACCCACTTGATTTTCAGTGTCCAATATCATCTGTCTCACACAGAAATTGTGCACAGCTGATCTGTTGATATCTATTAACTGATGACTCTTCCAAATATTACCTAGTATAATTTATTATATACTTTATAGTTTATTTCAGCTGCCTTTTCAGTTGATAGAGAATTGTATAAATACTTATTTGATGCCTTCTGATTAACCAGAACACAGAAGACCATAGACCTCAGACCAAGGCTGCTGGAAAGAAAACTTTTGAGTGTCTGTTCTGCAGCAATTATTAATGTTAACGCCCTCTCCTGGTTGGGGACTGTGGCCTAGACTCATCATTTGGCTCTAACCTCTCTGCTCAGTGGGACTCTTACTTCTGATAACTACAAAAGCCCTAAAGCAAACTCTCTTTAAGACAGAACATTAGGTTCAGAGGAAGCTGAGGCTGGATGTTGATTACAAGGCCTGCTGCTGCTGTGGGCTCCTTTTGTTGACTTTGTGCTTGCTCAGGCCACTGAAGTTCTTCCACTGTTATCTGTTTGCACATCTCCACACCTTTCCTAGCCAAATCCCCAAGGGACTGGTATCCCTCTGCTCCAGCCCCCTTTTCCCGTGGAGCTCCATGTTGCATGATTTAGCATTTTCTTGGCCAACAGGCTGTCAGTCACTCAAAGGGCCAGGAAGATTATCTTCCATCCGGTATTGGGGCCTTCCTTTCTGCCTCCAGTTTAGTGGCTTTTCTTGAACACTTAACAAGGTGGGGACGTCATTTTCCACCAGATGGTGTCCTGTGTGGGACGTGTGGAGAGGAGGCTCTGCACTGTTTCTGTCACACACATTAAAATCGATGATGTTTGCTCATCTGGCGGAATGACAACTCATTCCTCTGGACAAGCTGGCTTCACAATTGCTCGTTCAAGGGGAAATCTGATAAGAAACAATAGTCTGGTCTTTGGGAGCCTTAAACCGTTGTATTCTAATTTAAACTTCAGGTGCACTGACTGTCTGGTTTGTCTATCCCCTTTAGTGTGTTTTTGTTTTTCCTCATTGATTTTTGATTCTTTCTTTTTTTGAAGAAGAAGAACAAGGATTTTCAAAACCAAAGGCCAGATGAGAAAATGAAGTAAGGTCATCACAGAAAGTGTGAAAAGGTGAAGTCCAATGCACACAGCTCAGGCAATATTCAGATATCAAAAAACAGAGACTTGCCAAGTGCTTCAAGGTCCTTGTGAGGGAAGAGTAGAAGACAGAGACAAGGGGCTATGTAGTACTGCATAGCCTTAGAGGGTGATCAGAACAAAGTTAGTCTTTGGGCTACAGGACAAAGGTTGTATTAACCAGCTGTGATACACAGCTCAGAACAGCTATATGATAGTAATGATCAACAGTGATCAAATTACCAGCTGGCTAACGTGCTATCATTTCTCTGTCTTTTTAATACATTACTTTATTAAGAATCAGAATTAGAGATTACTGGGCAGGCAAATATGGTAGAGAACTTCTAGCTCAAACTGTACTTTTTTACAGTTGAGGAAATGAAAGCCCAGAGACATGAAGTTGCTTGCTGAAACACTTGATCTTATGCCACAGAGTGAGAACAGGTTCAGGATGAACAAATGAAATTGCATAGTGTCCATGCATTCTGTGTGTCAGTCCTCAGCCAGGCTCTGAACATACTAGAATGGATAGGCTGGTGTCATTTTGGTCCTCAGACAGTGTAGAGGTTTGTGGGTAAAACAGCGAGGTGATTATGCCAGGGGGCAATGTTTATAGCAGCATGATGTGCACCCTTTTAAAGGGGGGCGCATAGCAGAGGTGGGGAATTGTAAGAGGAGTATCAGATACAAAGCGCCATCTACGGCTGGACCGCAATATGAAGAGGTGAAGGCATGGACAAGGAGAACTGAGTGATCATCTGAGTTTCTCCATATACTTAGCTTTTGAGAGACAGAGAAGAATCTAGTCCCAAGCATCACTCAGCATAGTAATCACAAGAGCCAAAAGGTAGTGTGACTCACTGTATGGCACCTTTAATGTCACTGTCACAACACCCGTGGGCAGAACCTACAGCAGTTATCCTCAGAAGAGACTCAGTCACAGAGATGACTCAGTGAAGTGAGACATTTGAAATGTTACAGGGTTAAGAAGAGCGCCCGTTTTCTGTGTTGGATAGGCACATACACAGGCACGCATGAACTCCAAGTTTGAACTGGGAGAAAAACATCAGGTAGGTAAAAGGCCAAAGTTGTCCTGGGCATGAAGTGATTGTGTTTTTGAGCTCCCGTGTCTCTCACTAAGTTCACAGAGAACTTGGAATTGACAGGATTAGGAATTTTAGAACTAGAATGTCCAAATTTTATGATCTACAAGAAGCCCTCTGTGAGTTTAATACAGTATTCCTACTGTTGCTGAATATACATGAAGCCTGCAGTTATCCTAAGAGGCATTGTGAAAACTTTAAAATAAAAGAAAATTTAAATAGAATCCATTTAAATCAATTTTACTTAAAAAAATTCATGTGCAGTACTTTTACGAAATGGGAAGAATGCAGAAATGATCCATCTGTAGCCTCCCAGAGAGGCTATGAATCTTGGTTTTTCTGTATGGAGCACAGAGTTTAGTGGAGTTGCAGACTGGCAGGTAAGTCAAGGCTTTTCCAAATCTGTGAAGGATTTGGGATGCCCTTCCTGTCCCTCCACCCAACTGGGAAGCTCAGGAAGAGAATCTTCTTCCTTGGTGCTCCAAGAATGTGGTCTCTGCCCTAGGATGTGGAAGGAAGAGAATGAAGGGAAAATCACTGAGTCAACGTCCAACTCCAGCTTCCAGCTCCTCTGCTAACCCTGGCATCTTACCTTGTGAAGGATGTTCCAAGCTTTCTAGGATATGTCCTCTTACTTGACACCATGCTGCAGTGGAGAATGTCAAGGTTTACCTCCCAGCACCACCACCACATGGCGAGCACTCTGCTTGACTGATTCAGATTTGAGTTTAGTGGTTGTTTAGGTAGGTAAAATGTCTACTTCATAGCTCTGCTTCAAAAGCTGAAGGACTTAAGGGATGCAAGTACCTAATGTAATAGATGGCAAATACTCGGCAAACGTTATCTCCACTCGGTCTCTTTCTTGTGATGTTATGGAAATTAGGATGACTGCTTTTCCACAGATGGAGAAACCAAGCCCCAGAGATGCATGGTGCCTAGTACGTTTTCACACTGCTAATGTGACTGGAGGTGGTCTCTTGCCTCCTTGTGCCTTCTGCAACCTGCAGCTTGAGTTTCTCCAGGGAGCCTTTCAGATTTCTTTGAGAAGCAGCTATGTAGGTATTTACTGGCATTCAGTTTTACTCTAAATTTTGTTTCCAAAACTGTTTTCAAGATATCATCAAGAACTATTTCTGGATGCTGGGAAGAGAGAGGTCATTTTCCAGATAATCTTCCCAAGCAAACAAGAAATGTAGCCCTTACAGGAGGCCTGCAGTATGAACACTAATAGGACTCAAGTGGCCTTAGCTGGTTGTTAATGAGAAGTCAACACAGCAAAGCAGCTTCTTGGCCATGAGCTCTGTCCAAATACAGCCCAGGCTGGCTGAACATTTAGGCCTGGGAAAGTGAGGAGGATGGCTAGGCCAGAAACCTTCGACTACAAATGATCACCTATGCCATTTTCTTGGAAAATGATCTGGACTCGTTCAGAAGTCCTCCTGTCCCTCATAATGGGTTATTAGACCAAGCAGCAGAGGATCTAATAGATACATGGTCATTAAGGTGGCATTGAGCTGGGTTCTCTGTTAGGAAACCTAGGCTCCATCCTTGACAAACTGGAGAAATCGTCTTGACCAATTTTATATGAAATGTACCTAATCTTACCAATTCTGGAAACCTTAGAAGTCACTGTAGGGATGAACTGACATAGAAAAGGTCTTCTGGAAAAAGCAAATAACACATAGTTCTGAAGGGTAAAGAAGTGGGGGTAGAGGACATGCTGACCTTGAATATAAGCCAAGTTGAAAAGAATCCAACTTGTTTTATATGGATGGGAATATACTATGTAGTTGAATAAGGGAAAATATATACTTGATCTTCAGGGTTTTAAGAAATTAGTTACTAATAGACAGCAGATGAAAGACATATGGTCATATTCTCAAAGTTGCTGACAGCCCTGAGAGAGATGGCTGAAGAAAGACATTTAGTGCGGTGCTAAAAGCTGTTGTATTTGTTTCTAAATGCTGTGTAATAAGGTGCCTACAACCCCAATATATATTTTACTTCTCCTAGTCTATCAACTGGAGTGGGAGCTGCTTAACTGGGTAGTCTTGATACAAGGTCTCACTTGGGCTGCCGTTGAGCTGCTAGCTGGGCCTATATCATCTGAAGATTCACTTGAGAGATTGGTTCATTCACACACAGAAAACTGATGAGGCTGTTAGCAAGAGGCCTCAGTACTTGTCCTCATAAGCCCCAACACAGGCATTTTGTAAAGCTCTTGACATGGCTGCAGGTCTGCCTAGAGCAAGACTTCAAAGCAACAAAGTGGATGTCATGTCATGTTTCAGAAACTAACCATGACTTTACACATGGTCACACTGACTTCTTGTCAGGAGCTCAGGTCTGTGTTACTCAGTACGGGCATTAGTAGATGAGGACATGAATGCCCCTCAGTTGAGAACCTACTTGGTGGATGGCCACCACTGCCATGGACTTGTGAGCAATGCACTTCAGGAGAACAGAGAGGATAGCTATCATACCCAAGGTTGAACTAGGTTTGGAGTATAAAGAGCTTGCTGGTTATTAGTAGGAATAACTTTCAGTTGAGGGGAAGTGTACTACAGGCAGAGAGTTTGGGAGTGACTGTTGTGTCTGTGTATTAGGAGAAGGACATGATGGCAGAGACGGTTTATGGGGACAGAAGTCAGGAAGTAATAGATGTATTGGGGCCAGATTATAAAAGATCTGATTATAAAGTGCGACTGAAGCCAAACTGGATTTTATCCTTGAGAAAATGGGGATATGTAGTGACACGACTTAGAATTGGCCTCAGAGAAGAAGATTCTACACAAACAAATGAATACTGACAAGGGTCATCTTTAGAAGGAGCAGTCAAGATGGAGGGATAGGCAGATTTGAGAGGCAATCTGACATTTGTAGATTCTAGAAATCACTGAACTAGATCTGGTTATTTGTACAGATGGGAAAACACCGAGGCAGATAGATTCCGCTCTGTTAAGCATCTCATTAGGACTTGTACTCCTGAACTCTCAGCAGCTATGATTACCTGTAGGAGGCCTACATAAGATTGAGACCATCAACATTCTGTCATGGGTCAGGTGGACTCACAAGGCCCCACAACTTCCCTGAAGATCTGTAGGTGGTTGGAGATTGCTGGAGGTCACAGAGCCATTTTCTTCAGTGGTGTTGCTGCTGGTAAGTTGCCCATGGTCTTCTAAATAAATAATAACACCTCATCTATGCTCCTGTAAACAACTCTAATGAAATGCATCAGATTTAAATAAACAAATGAGCATGCCAGAGAACTAACTGAGAAGAGAGAAAGGATTAATGGGAGTGGGAAGGGTCAAGAGAGGATAATGGGGTAGGCTGAATATCATCAAAATACCTTACATGAATGTATGAAGATGTCATAATGAAACCCATTATTATGTGTAATTCACATATGCTAAGAAAAAAAGCTTTTGAAAATCAAAAACAAAACAAAAATTCAGAATGAGGAAGAAAGGTTCGAAGACTGGGAAATGGTGAGTTCCCTTGAACTTGGAGTAATCAATTATTAAAGGACCGAAGAAACCTTTGCTGATGCTCTTGGCTGAGTGAGAAACCTCTCATCTGCAGCCTCTTCTTAGCTCTATCTTAAACTTGCTCTATGGCTTTATAGTTAGGTTCCACTCTACTTGTGAGCTTCTTCCATGAGGCCCTACCTCTCATTTATGCCTGAATTTTCCAGGTGGCCCAGAAACTGGCACAATGCAGACCGGGAATAGTGGCTGGGTGCCTGAAGGAACATTCAGCTCTTAGGTCAACAGCAATAAATAACCTTCAAGTTTCCTTTAAGAGAATCGGTGACTCTTCAGATTGACCAAGGTGGAATGGAGACTGTAAAGGAAGTTCAGCAGGAGATGGTGGCTGCTGTAAGGGAAGACATAATCTAGTCTCCTTCAACTTCTGATTTCTTCACTTTACAATAAGGCAAAGCCATATGCGTTCAGTAGACACTGTACATCAAATTGAGAATTTTAATCTCTGCCTAGATGTGAGATGTGCAGCATGATACTATCATGATGTATAACTGTAGATCAATGAGTATTCTGTGCCTTTAACACAAGCTGAGCGAGGTTGTGATGTTCATGGGGTAGTTCCATTAAATCCAGTCAGACTTACCATACTGTCAGCTTATGATAAAAGTAGAGGAGCTCTCCCATTATGGGTTACCAGAAGGAAGGAAGGAAGGAAGGAAGGAAGGAAGGGAGGGAGGGAGGGAGGGAGGGAGGGAGGGAGGGAGGGAGAGAGGGAGGGAGGGAGGGAGGGAGGAAGGAAGGAAGGAAGGAAGGAAGGAAGGAAGGAAGGAAGGAAGGACAGCTTGTTGGTGGAGGGATGCTCTGTTGACCCTGCTGAGGACACCTGAGCCCCTTGCATGGATGTGGATGTAGGTGTGAATGAGGTATAGGTGTAGATGGGGTGTGGGTATGAATGTGGGTGATGTGTAGAGATATGTGTAGGGTGCAGGTATGGGTGCGGGTAGGTATGAGCTAGCCAGCTCCAGTCTACATGCCCCAACACTATCCTGGTGGGACAAGAACGGATCCAAGTACCAGATGGAGGCTGAAAGAGTCAGGGACAGCTACGGGACTAGGTGGGAGGCAGCTAATATGTATGTTAAACATATGGAAATGAGAGCAAACAGCGGGCCTGGGGAGGCAAATATTGAACAGGGTCTGGGCCTGACACTAAACCAACAAAGGGAAATGACAGGCAAGTAAATGAGCTTCCCAGAGGAGGGGGCAAGGCAGAGTGAGGAGGGGGCTGAGGCTGGGCCTCCAGGAGCAGCCAGCACTATGGTTAGAAGCTGGCCCGTCCTACGTGCAAGAACACAGAGAGACTGTGCATTCCATGGGAGGTCCAGGCCATCTCCCAAGAGCCAGTTGCCATCTCTGAAGACACTTCTAACTCTTCGTACATTTCATCCCACCTTACCACTTTGGCCACCGTTTCAGTTAACTCTCTTGTTTCCCTCCCCTTGAGCCTGTCTCCTACTGGGCATCTCCACTGTACCCACTCCCCTGAGTCAGAACCATGGAAGCTTCTGTTTGATTACAGTGATTAGAAAGCCATTTTAGGATGTCCCCGTAACAGAAGCTTAGGAGCAGTGTTCTGTGTGAAAGGAGAGGAAGGGTGGCTCAGAGACTTGTCTTAAAACTCAGTTTGCGTAGCATGTGCACGCTTTAGCTAAGGGATGATGTTGAGGCTGTTATTATATGAAGACAGAGGGGAGATTCATAACCATCTTTCTTCTGTTCTATAAGCCACTTGAGAAATGGCAGTGGAAAAGGCAGCTCTGTCCAAACCACAGGAGAGCCCAGTGCGCAGGCCATAGGAAGAAGCAGTGCCCACAGAAGTGGTGTTCCTTCCTTCTGAGAGCACTGGGCTCTGGACTAGAGGCTTGTTGAGACAGTGAGTGACAGAGCATTCTTGTTTCTGGACAAGGGAGGAGGCATTGCCATTATATTATCATGGAGAACTTGCCTCTCTTGCTCTTCAAATATAGAGGTTACTGTGATCCCTAGATCACAGATGAAAGGAAGTGTGTGTGTGTGTGTGTGTGTGTGTGTGTGTGTGTGTGTGTGATCAGTACCCCACGACATTCCTTGCTTTTCTCCATAGGTAGGAATATGCCTTAAAGGGAGTCATTGATACTTGCCTGGCCTTGCTCATCAGATTCAGGTGTACATAAAGTAATGTTCTTGGGTAATGCAGTTAAGGACAGGAGTCTTCAGTAGGTTATGGAACAGAGCAGATAGACAATGTCAAAGGAAGACCTGGGAATATAGCTCAATGGCACAGCACTTGCTTAGCATGTGCAGGGTCTTGTGTTCAATCCTCAGTACCACAAACAAAATAGAAGAGAAAGTGTCGAAGGAATCCCTGTAGAAGCAAGTACTTGGGAATCAGGAGGTATTGTGAGGGCCTGGAGTCAGAAACATGGTCCTAGAAAGGAGAGGGTGACGACTCCTATAAAGAAGCCCATTCCAACTTCCACAGTCAATGAAGACTAGAGCCTCTTTGGTCCTTACCTCTCCAGAAGAGACGGTGTCCCTGAAAAGTCCTCCTGAGCTTCAGCGAGGATGATGTGACCTCCCAACCCCACCCCCAAAAAACAGGGAACCTTATAAAATGTTCTCTTCCTCCAGCTCCATGACCAGTCCCCAGTTCCCTTAATTGTATAACATCTATCATTCTTAAGAGGGCACGACACCATGATATACAAGTCACTTCTGATGTGGGAGACATTCACCCACAAATGGCTGAAATGAGACCAAACTCACTGAGGACTGAAATACAGATTTTAAATGGGAGAGAGAAAGAACAGCAACATAACTGGGGTCTGGTCAGGAGCATCAGACTCAAGTTTCAATCGATACCAGACTCGTGATGGAGATTCTCAGGTAAAGAAAGGCCACATCTTCAGGTTTAGGAAACTGTGCAAATGGAAGGATAAAGAGAAAGCAAAGTGGTGTATCCTGATTCCAGGCTTTGTGGGGATGGGACTCAAAAGATAGTCTAGGAAGACCCCACTGCTCTTTGTGTGGCTGGATGTGGAACTGGGTGAATTTCAATACATGGGGAAGCTACTGATTATTCTGAAACTTGGAAAAAGTACTTTAACCTGTTTGACCATTGTGGTCAAGCCGATTACCTGGCTTGACTAGATAGAACATGATTTTCCAGGGTACTCTTCCAGACTGCTATGATATGGTTTAAGATGTTGCCAAAAGGGTCATATGTCAAAGGTCTACTCTCGTGGGGTCTTTGAGAAGTGGGATGGTGGTTACATTGACCTCAGAAAGGATTACTGTTGCTTTCAGGAAGTGTGTAAGTTCTCCTGAGAATGGGTTGTTTATGGCTTCCGGTATGTCTTGCTGTATGACATCTTCCTCTATATAGATTTCTAGCGTGATGCCATCTACCATGATGTACATCTACACTGCCAAGTAATCCTTCACCAGAACCAAATCAATGTGACTTTCAAATCTTGGACTTTCAGCTAAACTTGTGAATTAAACAAATCCTATTCATTTGTATATTAGCCAGCCTCAGGTATATGGTCATAGCCCCAGATGGTGGACTCATGCAGGACCTGTTCACTTTCTCAAGGACACAAGGCCTTAGCTATTCCCTGGGGAGCTCAGGTACTGATTTCCTGACCCTCCTCAAGCATAGGAAACTAATGGCACTGAGATGAAGTCTACAATCCATTTAAACAAAGTAACTTACATTAAGTCACTTAAAAGATACCTAGAACACACCAAGTACCTGGTAAATGTTATAATAACTGAATCTTCCTTAACATTTAATGAAATAGTTTTTGTTATCTCCTTTTTGGATATAATGAAGTTCAGGAAGTTACCTTCTTAATTCATTATGTTACAGCTAGCTGGTACACAGCCAGCATCCAAATCGCTTTATGAATCTAGAGCCCAACCTATTGGCAGAGAATCTCAGCTGCCACACAAGAACAGGTTTCTTGAATCTTGATGAGGCCACATTGAGAAAGTCTAGGTGCCAGGGTAGAGAGAGTGAGGAGGAACCATCACCCACTCATTGCTCCTACAACCAGAGTCTTTGTAAACACTGTATTAGAAAGTTAGCACCATGTTGTCCAGATAGCCTACCATGGACCTGAGACCTCCCTGAGAAGCTGGAGCAGAGTCATATTTGTGAGCACTGTCACTAGCGCAACTTCTCTGTTCTTTGCAGCAGGTGTTTCCCGGATCTGTTGGCCTCAGCTGACATTATAAGGGACTGAATGAGGTTTTTTTCTCCTTATCTGTAGCTCCACAGGGGCTCTAAGCCTTGGTACCTCTTGCTTTGGGATGAAAAAGCTTCTGTCTTCTAGTAACACTTCATATGATGAACTATCATGGGGATTGGCGCCTTTGCCAGCATTTGGAATGAGAGTGTCAGAATGGCACACAAATGGGAGCCACTGGATTCCACGTCCATGAATAAGAATGAGCAGTTGTGAAACTCTTTTGCCTTTATTCTCCTGTAACATTGTTGTCTCTATTTCTCTCCTATTCTTGGAGCTGGGGTCCAGCGTCACTGTGGAAGCCATCTATAGCTTAGCACACAGCCTACCTATGTGCAGGACAATTCTGCCCTTAGGATCAACAGAGTGGATTTAATCTCAAAGGCATTTTGCCATGGGCATCTCTCTGATCTGCTGTAATTTGGAACTGTTTTCCAACCCCACACTGGGGTTCAGATACCTTACGATCTGGGTTGGAGCCTTTCTCTCTGGGTCACTTTCCTCCTTCTTACTTTATTGACTCAAGGTTGATTCTCCATCAGGGTTTCCTCAACCATCTTGAAGTTGATGGTAATGATATATTTGCATCTTCATCTTTCCACACTTCAGCCACCAAATCCCATTCCAGGTACCCTAATTTGTCTTTGTGTCACCACCCATTATCCCTGGCAATGCCTCTGTCTGCTGTCATTTACTGTCACCATACCATTCATAATAAATCCTCTCACCTTGTCTGAGCTTTGATACATACTTTAGGTTCTCCTGTGCGCAACTTCAGCCAAGGAACCTTCAGAATGCAATCAGCAGGGACTTTCTGGACTAGTAGGCACTGACTGACTTGGAGCCTTTATTAAGAATTTAAAATTTAAATCCCAAGTGATCCAAACATACATTTTAGAGAAACTTGAGCAAACTTCATATTCTACTAATATTTGCAAAGTAAGAAAGAAAATCAAGCCATTATGAAATGATAGCCTATTAATTTCCATTAATGAAAACTGCATTAGAAAAAAGCCAGTCTTCTGGGTCCCGATTTTTCTCCAGTCTGCCTGGCAGAACTGCCTGGTACCTGGGTACTTTGTCAGCAGCAACTCTGCTCAGAGGACACATCACACAGGGGCTATGCTGTGGCATCCCTCAAGGAGTCTAAGAAAACTGGAGTCAGGAGGAGGCAGGAAGGTGCCAGGCAGGCTACTGGACTATGGCTGTCAATCACTAGCCTTCTGACAGTGACTAGGGAAGCAGCCCAGGCTGAAGGACACTGTTCCATTGGCTAGGTTGAAATACATCTGAGGCTCTAGACATGTAACCAACACATAACATCTTGGTTGTCACAACTCAAAACAAAATCTTCTTCTTACACACCCACTTTTTACAACCTTAGACTCTTTCAACGTTTCCTTATGACAAATAGTTCTCTTCCTTTGCCTCAAGGACCAAGATGATTACTATTTTCAACCAATATGATCTGAGAACAGACCTATTCAACTAGGATATAATAAATAAGATCATCTTTGACATCCAATGTGGCATGACAGTTTGGTTTACCCCAGGAAAAATCTGAGCCAGGTTTCCAGCACACTCTAGAACCTCTACAAATGATCCTACAATTATCTTCATGAATATAGCTACAGGAAGCCAGTCTTGGCTCAACCTATATCGGCAAGTAGTTGCAATGGCATCTTGCTGAAGTAACCCGTGATGTATGCTCCCAAGAAGACAGGGAGAATTGAATGGGGCTGTCTCAGTTCCTGCAGAGTCCTCCACAAGTATTCAACACCACATCAAGATATTTGGCATCAAATAAGAAGCAGGGAGGTTCAGAGAAGCTAGTGAGGGACAGTGCCCAGTGCGTTTATTATAGATGGACCTAAATATCAACTCCCCGCCCCAGCCCCAGACCTGAACTCACAGAAACCTGCCATTGCCGTGGTGTTCCATTATCAAAGAACGGAAGGCATTCTGTCTGAGAATATCACAGCTGGAAGTGGCGTGGAGGACATCCAGTCTAATTGATTTCCGTCTTTCTCTGTACACAGACCACTACTCATGTACAGGACTCCTCAACAGGAAATCCATGGAACACCCCCATGCCACACAACCATTCATGGTCCTCCTGATGTGATG
The DNA here is from genome assembly GCA_035773235.1 of Eospalax fontanierii. Classification (NCBI taxonomy): domain Eukaryota; kingdom Metazoa; phylum Chordata; class Mammalia; order Rodentia; family Spalacidae; genus Eospalax; species Eospalax fontanierii. The sequence continues at coordinate 49,409,692 of CM069542.1, read as the reverse complement.
CTTAATCTTCACTGTCCATTTTTCTGGATTAAGAATCACCTTTGAAACAAAGTTCTAGGCATTTTGACATGGGACATTCTGGATTGAGTTAAGGTGGGTCTTCTCCCCCTAATTAAGTATGGTTGACACCATTCTCTTGGGGTCTCAGAATGCATGTAAATCAGAAGCAGGCTGAGTACCAGAATTCATCGCTTTCTGTTTCATGGCAGGGTACAGAAGGTGAGCAGGTACCATAAGCTCCTGCCAGTGTTCCGTCTCTGCATGATAGACTACCCTTGTCATGCCGTGAATGCTTGACCCTCCTTTATTGTGAGACAAAATAAAACCTTCTTGTCTTCAGACGCTTTGGTCAGATATTTTGTCAAAGAAATAAGAAGAGTAACTAATATGCTACATTGCATGGTTTTACCTGTCCATTTCTAGTCAAGGCAGTGAAGCACAGAGATGCCCGGCAACTTTGACATAGGGTCACACAGTCGAGTAATGGCTGAGCCATGGTCACGAACACTCCTTCCTCTGCTCATTTCTCAGGCCTCCTTGTTCCCTCTGACAATGAGACTAGCCCTGATCTTCTTTGACTCAGTGCCCCAGACTTTGCCATATAGGCAGCTGGCTGAATGCAGAGGAGGAGGAGGATGCTGTGGAATATCATCCCCCAAGAGGCAGCAGGATATGGTTGAGTGAGGAGTCTGTGCTCAGACCATTCTAGAGCCAATTGTTCCCTGCTGTGTATGTGACCGTTACCAGGTTCATGAACCTGAGACTCAGTTTTCTCATCTCCAAAATGGAAATGGCTGTAATGCCTGTCATGTTTGCAGTGGAAGAACAAGGAGTGCACACAGGAAGTGTGAGATAGAGGTGGCTCTCCGTCCTGCTCCACCCTTCTAGGGAAGGCCCCAGCAACCCAGCCCCTGCCTACAAAGGGGCAGTATTGTGAGGCAGAGACAGGTTGTCTTATTTGTGTCTCTTTACTGGTTCTCAGCAGCTCAGCCTTCTTCCAGTCTAGCCTTGAGCCTTAGGAATCCTCAGGAAATATGATACCAGCCACAGAGAGCCTTAAATATCTGCCTCCTCATACAAGGGTGGCTGCTGTCACTCCCTACCCCATCCTGTCAGTCTCCAGCTTCTGGGCTTCCAGCTGTGAGGCCAGCTTGCCCCCTGCTGGCCACCCAGCTCTGGATGGAAAGTAGTGGGCTTTGGTCAGGCAGCCTCTGGGACTAGAAGCTGAGGAATCTGAGATTAGCCTTCGGTCAGATCTGGAGGTGGGAGAAAAGCAGAACTAGATTAAGTTCTGGGGGTCAAGCCGAGTCCCCATTTCTCACTGCTTTAGGGGTGAGTGAGTTTCTGATGATCAGTCTGAAAATCTCTCAGGCACTGTCCAGCTGTACCCTGGAGGCAGCTTGGTGGCCATGAAAATGCAAAGGGTGCAAAGCTGAAGGAGGAGAGGGTGAGAGAAGACTGGAGCTATGGCAGGCCTTCAGAAGCAAGAGCATAGGAATATGTATGTGTGTGTGTGTGTGTGTGTGTGTGTGTGTGTGTGTGTGTGTGACATATAGAGACAAAAAGAGTCTGAAAAAGGCAGAGAGACAAAAACGGAGAACAGTGAAACTGAGATAGAGGGAGGCCAATGGAGACCAGAGAAAGATGAAAAGACAGAGATTGGGGAAAGGAGAGAGAGGAAAAAGAGGAGGAGGAGAGGGAGGAAGGAGAGAAGGAAGAAGAAAGAGAAGTTATGTATTCCTTTAACACAGTCCAGCCTCTTCCTACCATGCTCAGAGATCATATCTGGCACTGGAGCCTGAGGCTCTGGGAATCACTCACTCTTGTGTCGACCACCACAGGACACAGAGGCCATTCTAGTTCAGGCAGGAAGCTGCTCAGGTAAGCCAGGAGACTGCCCAGGCCTCACTTCCCTGGCATTAGCTCCCAGTGATGACAGGATCTTAGCAAGCAGCCCATCTCTTATCTTTCCAGAACAGTTAAATCCACCTCCCAATCAGACTAGGCACAAACAGAATCCCTGCAAGGCTGGGCTTCCGTGTTCCCAGTCAGAGCTGTTCTTCTTTCAATTTGGTCTTAAGATGTGATGGCTACAAATTGCAAAGGTTTGGTCAGCTTTTGAGCGGAAAGCAAATTTTATAGCAAGGTAAAGGGGAGTTGGGGGAGGTGGCAGGAGGCAGAGGGGAAAAAGCTGAAATGGAAAAATTGCTGAAGAGCCTCCTGCAGGCTGTCAGGAGCATTAACTTAGGATGATGTAGGAGAAACTACTAAGTGGTTTCTGTGTCAGCTACACTGAATCAAACTTGTTCAAGTATATGCATGTGAGTGTGAGTACCAGGGAACCCACCTTGGAAATGGAAAACAGCCTCTGCGTTTTAAGGGTTTCCTATGTTTTGCAAATATGAGGAAAGTTATGCATAAATTAGATTAGAAAGAAGGAGATGGGTGGGAGTGGTGTGTCCTGTGGTGATCATCTCCCTAGAACTCCAGATATCTTCCTCTTCAAATTCCAGGTGTCCTTCTCTTCTGCCCTCTGAGGGGGGAGCACAGAGAAAACACAAGTCCACACAGAGTCTAAGGATCTCAGCCTTTAGCACTAGGTAGTCAATCTGTGTTACTCGCCAGCTTATTGAGTGCTTGCTGCATCATGGGTAATTATAAATTAATTCAATTATTAATTTAAAAAATCATTCAGTAGCGATGTATGCCAAGGACCAGACATTATTCTAAGTGCTCTGCAGATAATTATTTATTTGCTGCTGTAAGTTGTCATTTTAAAGAAAAGGAATATTAAGACTAAGGAGATTCCCTTTCTCAGGGACACAACCTCAGGGTGACCAATCACGCCATCTATAAACTCCTCTCCTTAAGAGCAAAGGGACTTCTGATTTGCTTTTAACTCAAAAAATATGGCAAAGGTGATGGGATGTCATGCTGTGATCATGCTATTATTTACACAGTCTGAAGAGTCTTAGAAAGATGCTACCTGTGGGAAGAGCCACACGGTAGGGGATGTGGGTGGCCTCCTGGGAACTGAGGTCAGTTCTACAACACCCAGCCTCTAAATCCTGAGAACTGGAAGAAGATGCTAAGTCTAGAATGAGTTTGAAGTCCCAACCTATGAGACCTTGAGCAAGAGACCTAGCTAAAGCCCCCTGGGATTCTGGCGTCAGAAACTCTGAGATAATTGTATTATTTTAATCTATGAGGAGAATGGCAATTTGTCACGTGGCACTAGAACCCTAATGCAGGGACTAAGCTGGCCTGGGAACTGATGATCAGTGAAGGGCCTGAATCCCCATGTGCAGAGCTATTAGTTTTCACCTGGATTCCGCGTTCTTTTATTTCCATCTATGGCTAGGAGACTGAGGTTCTCAGGGTCAGGGAGCAGTGGCTGTGGGCCAGGACCCTACAGGCATGCTTGGGAACTCCACAGCCTTCTCTCCTCATCCATTCTGTCCTTTGGACGCTGGTACTCTTTCCTGTCTGCTGCCCTCTGAAGCTGTTCACCCCTCTGTGATGCTCTCACTCTCTCCTCCCTTCCTAGCTTTTCATTCCGTTTTCTTAGCATATCCCTCTTCTCTTGTTTCTCTGACTTCTTCCCTTTGTATCTTATATTCTCCTTCCTCCAATTCCCTAATAACCAAGCCTTTCCTTCTGACCTTCATTAAGTGCCTAATACCTCTCAGACACTGGACTGGGTTTGGGTGAAAGACATTTCTTTCTAGTGCATTCTTTGTTCCTCCACTTCATTCCTTTCCCTGTCACTGCATTTTGCCTGAGCACCCTCCCCTCTAGTCCTGTAGATCAGTGGTCTGACAGCAGTAACTTCTGTCCTATCTGAGGAACGATTCCAAGGTGGGTCCAAAGTCTTGACCCAAAGTCTTTCTGCTGGCTTCTTGCTTAGAGATGTCCCTTCTGGTCTTTCTTCCCGCCTTCACATGGAAGTCAGAGTGTCTCTCAAGAAAGACCCAGCCCTGCCTCTTCCCTTACCAGTGTTCTCCTTCATGCTCAGCATCCCTCCCAGCACATGGCGTTGCCTTGCTAAACTCACTCCGTGTGCTGATCGTGGAGGACTGACAACCTGGAAAGGAGCCCAGGGAATGGATGTCCCTCCACTGACCTCTTCCATCTGGCCTCTTTCTCGGACAGAAACAGGGAAGATGGTCAGTGAAGAAATGGGCCCAGGCACCTTCAGCAGAAGGTGGGTAAATCATGCCAGGATTGCTTGTCCTTTGGCCAGAGGATGAGTGGCATGGTGCCCGGGAGCTGTGGAGGGCTCTTGTTATGATATGAGACAATGAGACCACTCTCAGCCTTGAATCCTTTGCAATTTCCCTTTTCTGGTCCTAGCAAGGACTTCTAAGAGAGCTTTTCAGTCAGGTTTCAATGCCCACACATGCACACACCCACACGCACACACACCCCTCCCCAGATGAATTCAAACATACAGACATATACGCTCATGCACACTAATACAGGTCTACACACATTCATGTACTTTCATATGTAAACATATTTATAAGTGCCTCCCATAAATACACCTGCACATACACAGATATACAAGCATACAAAGACACACCCCTACATGCTTTGCACATGCACACGCATGAGCATATGTTAATACCCACATGCTTGCTTACATGTGTGCATACATGTGTTTTAAGTCCAGGAACCAAATCCTTTGTTTCCTTTCTAATATTCCCAAGCAAGCTTTTAATATTTCTAGTTCCCCACTAAGAACTTTCCCCTCAGCTGAAGCTTAAGTCTTCTTAATTTGATTCTCTTTTCTATTCTTTGACCACAACACCAGCCTCAGCCCAGAGTCCTTAGAAGGATCGACAGACGCAGTGCATGTGCATGGAATTTCTGGGGTGGAAAGGACCAAACCAATGGAAAGCAGTTGTCTTAGCCAGGGCCCAGCTCATTTGCTATTTTTTCAGGAAGTGAGGATCCAGGGAGCCTGTCATTTGCATAGTGGTTCTATATTAGGGCTTTTAGTAAAATACTGGAAATGCTTTTCTTTTTTAGATCCTGGGAGGTTGGTGTGTTTGCGTCTCTGTTATTGCAGCTGGAATCAGAACTGGAAGAGGAAAAACATGGGGACAGACAGCATTTCCCATACCTAGAGAGAATTCTAGCAATGGCCATTTATACATGTAGGTTGGTAATTATAGATTATAATCTGTTGCAGATTGTTCCTAGTGATCACCCCTAACAGAAACTGTGCTGAAGATGTGTTCTTTTAAGTTGAAGAGCTATTCTCAAGATTTGGACTAGACTCCTACCTTGTCAGCTCACATGATTCTGATCTACTCTAGCCTCTTGGTTCTGCCTAACATCAAGGGATCTCAGAACTCACATTTGGAACTCACCAAATCCACTGTTAGACATTTATTAAGCACCCCTAGAGCTCTCCACCCTGCTGCTGACCATACTTCAGGAAGTGCAGGTGGTTGATCCTTTTCTGAGCACCACTGGTGAGTAGGGTGTCTGCTGCAAATTAGAAGTCTACCTTTGAGCCAAAGAAAGATCCATTGTTTGGAGTGACCAATAAGAAAGGTAACCGATGATTTGGAGACTTCCTTTTCTGTACTACATTTTCTTAAGATCAAATTGTATAAGTGAATTTTCTAAGTGAAAATTCTACTCTTTCCATAAGGATCTCGCAATCTGACTCTAAGGATAAGCCAGACAATGAAACTGACATACTTGTTTACACACTGCATTCAGAAGTTCCATGTGTAGTGAGAAACCGGGTTGTGCACCATCCTCCCTGGAGGAAGATGAAATCTTCCAAGAGAAGTCTTGGAGATTAAGAAAAATGCAGATTTAAATGTGTGTCTTGCTGGATATTTCTCTTTGCATAGAGTAAAAACAACCTCTTTAGTAATTTTAGAAATGTCAAATTGGCTAAATTCTGCCTCAAAGAGCTCAGGATTCTGTAGAAAATGGCTTGGGAAAATATCAAAGGAGTTGAAAGCACATCAACAGCTTAGGTTGTGTCTTGAACTTCTTAGGAATGGCAGCATGATGCCACAGCAAGTACTGATGCAGTAAGACTGGAATGACGTCCGTCGCTTGTGATATTTGTGGAGTCCTTATGGCTTTCAAGGCACTGTGCTGTGTGGTTGGTAGGCGGTATCTCTCATTTAATGCTCTTGAAACTACTAAAAGATATATATTCATTTTCTAATTTTATAAATATGTAAAAAGCTTGGTATGGAGAATGATAAGAAAATGAACTCTTGTTTTAAGTACAGGAGAAGCACTTACTGTGTGTCAGTCATCATGATAAACATTATGCACATTTATTTAATCCTATTTATAACTCTTTTTCCCAATTTGATAAAAGAGGAAAATAAGGTATAGAGGATGTTAAGTCATTTCACTAACATTTAGAGATAAAAGGAAAAGAAAAAAGAAATGAAATGTCAAGTGTCAAGACTGGCAAGTGAGAATCAAAATTCAAAGTCAAGCTGGTGGGTATCCAAAGTTCAAGTTCTCAAGTTCTAGAATCGGGTACCATAACTTCAAGTTTTCCTTGGAAGGTGCCCTAACAACAGATATGAACCCATATCCCTGGGGGCTGAACATGTTACCCGAGGCAGCTAGCTGTCAGGGTGAAATTTCTTTGAAGCTAGGTATTTTATGTTGAAATTTTTTTGTGTGAATTTTGCATTCTACTTCATAATGTACCTGTTTAGTACAAATATACTATTTTGATTTTGACTCTTGTTCTCAAAACTTTGAGGGAAAAAAGTTGCAGAAGGAAGCCATGCTATGCTTACCCATGGCTGTGCTTACCTCCTGGCTACAGCTGAGTTTCTGAGCATTCTGTCCTGAGAATGATTGCACGAGAGCCTGGGCTCCAGCATCAGCTGAATCAGGATTAAGATTCTGGCCCTTTTGCTACCACGTGCTGTGAACTTGTCTCAGAGTGGCAAGTTCTTCTTTTCTCTAAATCAGAGATAATGATACAAGCCTGTTGTAGGGGCATTGCAAAGACTGGTGCTATTCTTAGTTGCTACTTAGGATGCCTCATGCCTTCACCATCCAACAGTTCCCATGAATCTGCTGCTGTGCAGAGCAGATCACCAATGGACTTTCATTTTACATATATGTATATACATAATATACATATATTCACACACACTCATAAAAATAAGCATACACATGCATAGCTAGCTAGCTAGATAGATAGATCATGGAGGTGCTGCTCAGGCCTCTGGAGGAGCTCTCTATATATTTTATGTTCCACATAAACATAATGTGCCCATGGAGCACATTGTAAGTGAGATTTGGGAGCTTTTTTGTTCTTTCTCATTCATATTTAGATCATCCCTTGGTTGAACAAGGGACTTGCTTTCTGTTGGCCAGTGGCTTTGCTCAGAAGAAAGACCTGTTAGAAGTGAATGGATAATATTTACATTGTAGTCATATTATCATCAGATTTGTTCATTTTATATATGCACTTTCCAACCTTCCAAATTTCTAACTAGGGCTTAAGCAGAGAGGAGAATGTGCTGGTCACAAAAATAGAGGACCTATAGTCCGTGATCCCTGTGGTCCTGTGATAACTCTGCAGATAGAGAAAGTCAGTTGACTTTGCCGAGTCACATTTTTCTCATTCCAAAAATGGAGTTAACGTGGCAAAATACGATCACCAGGAATGATTGATCATAATCACCTGGGCTATTATCAAAAAAAAAAAACCAGCATGAAGAACATGTGTTAGTGAGGATGTGAGGAAAGTGGGACCCTTGTACTTTGCTTATGTAATTGGAAAATAGTGTAGCCACTGTGGAAAACATACTAGTGATTCCTTAAAAGGCTAGATGCAGAACTATTTCATGATCCATACATCCTACACTAGGTTAACAAGGACTCAAACAGATACATGCAAACCACTTGTTCATAGAATTATTCACAATAACCCAAAGATGGAAGGAACCTGAAATTAGCAGATGTATAGGTGATAAAATGTGGCACATGTATATCATGGAATGTTATTCAGACTTAGAAATACAGGAAATTCTGATAAATGCTATAATATTGATGAACCCTGAAAGCATTATGCTAAGTAAAATAAACTAGAAACATTGAGAATATTTCTTCACTAAGAAATGACTTGATTTTTAGTAAATAAAGGATATACCAAAGGTAGTCAACTGCATAGGAATATAAAACAGAGTAGTTGTTATCAGGGCACGAGGCAAGCGGAATGGAGAGTTATGTTTAATAGATACAGAGTATCTACATAGTGGGGGATGAGAAAGTTCTGAATATGCATAATAGTTAGGATACAAAAATAATGTAAACCCACAGCATTCCTCCTTTATCTGCAGTTTTGCTCTGTTAGCCATTGTTGATCATGGTCCAAGAATATTAAATGAAAAATCCCAGAAATAAACAGTTCCCAGTTTAAAATTAAATTCTGTTCTGGTTACTATGATAACATCTTGTCCTTCTGCTGTCATCCGGGATGTGTGTAACATCCCTTTGTCACAGAGTATCTACTCTTTATATACACCCTGTCCCATTAGTCAATTAGTAGTCATCCTGATTGTCACATTAACCCACATGGTTATCATAGCATTTAAATCACTTATTTTAATTAATGGTTCCAAAGTACAAGGGCAGGAATGGTGGCAACTTTTATTGACTAAAGAGAAACTCCAAAGTACTTTCTTTAAGAGAAAAGATTAAAGTATAACATTTTGAGAAAGAAGAAAGGAAGGCACATTCACAAAACTGTCATTGTTATAACTGTTTTCTTTTGTTATTAGGTGGTGTTCATCTCTTAAGCATGCATAGGCAAAACCATGTATGTAGGGTTTTTATTATCCACGGCTTCAGGCATCTCCAGGGGTTTTAGAATCTATCCATCATGGATAAGGAAGGACTACTGTTCTTAACACGGCTGAACTGTTTACACTTAAATATAGAATAATCACTTGTATGTTATGTATATTTTACCAGAATAAGGAAAACATTTTTTCACAAATGCTTTAAAGTTAAAACACGTTTGGGGTCTTGCCCCCAGCCCCCTTTATGTTCTTTACTAGATTTAGAAGTTAAATCCTCCCTTGCCTTTGAAGCAAAAGCACAAGCAGCCTCAGGCATGGAGGGGCCCTGGGCTTCCAAAGCCGTCCAGAGTGTGGGAACAGAATTATGGAAAGCCCAAACTGGGGTCTGCAGTGCAGTGAGGACAGCCTGAACATGGCCTTGGAGAATTAGCCTGTACCCTGGTCGGGCTCTCAGTGCTCAGCACTGTGAGGGCTGTTCTAGTTACCTAGGCCTGGTGTTAGGCAGGCAGCCTGGCCTCAGTGGCATGGGGGTATGGAGCAAGAGAAGTCAACTCTGATGGAAGGGCCATAATACTGTGTCACAATGATGCTGGGTTTTCACCCAGGGCTCGTGAGATTGACAACAGTCAGTGTGACTAAGACATGAAGGCTGCTGATATGTACTCCTCTGGCTGCAGTTCTTGTGGCTGAGTAACACCCTTAAGAAACCCTCCCTGATGTGTGATGCAGACCTTCCAGAATTCTCACCTCCATCTTTTGGTTCCTTTGCTCAGCTATCTATTGCTGATAGCTCAGCTGCTATCAGCATTGTGATGGGCCAGCAAAATGTCCTGAACAAATAAGAAAGAGAACGATGGCTTTGCAGAGGAGGTAACTTTAGAAGCGCTTGGTGGTTACAAGCCAGTGTCGAGTTGTACTGGGAACTATAGGCCAGACCTGCAGAAAGGAAAAGGAAAAAGACGGTATGATGATAGGAGCCTACAGTTTAAGCTGTATACTCAGCGCTAGGCACTGTGAGCAGCTTCAGGTCTCTAAGAGGACTTAGAAATACCAAGGGCCACTGTGAGGGTCCTATGAGCCACTAGGAGCTTGTTATCTACCTCCAAGAGGCTGGCTGCCCTTCCCTTGGAGTTCTGTGAACATGAGCCTTTCCAGAAAACTTTTGACAGCTGCTCAAGGAAGTGTGACTCTTCCGTGTGCTTCTCCTGAGATTCTGTTTAATCCCTGAATGAGTTGCCCTTGTGACCCTCTTCAATTTGCTCAATGACGCTGCAGGTCACATGGTCCACCAAGTGAAGGGTCAGTAGGTCCATGGCCTTCACGTAGCTGGAGGCAGCATATACATTAAACATACTGGACAAGGGGGCCCCAGGGACAGGGTAGGGCAGAGGAAAACGAAGCAAAAGAAAACCTGCTGGAGACCCCACGAGGGAAAGAAATTAAGAGTGCCTCTTAGGTCTTTGTTATTGCTGTCTTTGTCATTGTCACCATCACCACAATAATAATAACAAAACTGTCTCAGCATTGTTTGGAGAATGGACCCAAATGAGGGCAGAGGTCTCAGCATGTGGCATTACTGAAACATCTACTCACGTTTCCTTCTGTCTGTCTGAGCAGTCACAAGCTATAGCAAAGCCCTCGTCTACCTTGTTGCTGAGACAGCTCTCTCTACAGACTCTTGCTTATCCCCCCCTGAAGGTCACAGAAGTAAGATGTGTTGAGATGCTGTACCCTTCAAGTCCTGCTCCACAGTGCCACTCAGTCAGATTAGGGCAGCTCTACTCCCATTCTTAAAGGAGAAAGTGCAGTTCATCATCCCATTCATCTTCAAATTTTCTCCGTGTTATTAGAAAGATTTTTTTGTGCAACACAAGAAAAATCATAAGGAAAAAATAAACCCGACCCTCAGAAACACATTCTCCTTGCTCTATTGGCCCCCACACATTCCATTTGGTTGGATTGCCTGCTACAGCCTGTGAGCTTTTGAACATCAAATTTCAAAACAGAAACATAAAAGTGTGAATGTGAAATACACTGCTCGATTCTGTCCTCCATGCTGGGGACACATGTTCCTGAAGTGCAGGGGTGGGAAGGTCTTGTCTCTCCCACCCACTTTATCTCTGGGGGTTTCCAACGCCAGCCTTATCAAAGCTCAGCTCCTGACAGGAGAGTTGGGACAGAGAAAGCATTGGGTCTGAGCAGAGCACGAGGCTGGGCACCGGGAGTGAAGAATCTGGGATTCCACAAGATGGTGACTTTCTTAGCTCTATAGATGGTGATCCTCGATAAGTGGATATTCACATGAGATCCCAGTCATATCTAAACCTTGTCAGAACAGATAGGGTGGTACAGAGTGTAGCCTTAAAATAACAGAGATTGCAAAAGGAAGTAGAAGCTTTGCAGGCAGGAAATGGACCAGAAATTAAACAAGATCAAGTCTGAACTTTCCACTCAAACTTTCTCACTGTTATGTGATGATCCTCTTCTCTGCTTATGATCCATTTGGTCACTTGGCTCCTCCTTCTTCTCTACCTCATCTTCCTCCCGGTGCTCAACATGACCTGCTAATTCTCTCTTAAATCCTGTCTGCTTCTGCAGCCTCTGCCTCTGCCCAGGGTTTTGTCACTGTTACTGGATACGTGCACATCCTTCTAACTGTTCTTGTTGCCTCTCATCTCTTCCCCAGAGTTCTTCCCCTCTCTGCTGCTGACATAGGCTTTCTTGGAAAGCACATACGTTAGTGTTATTCTCCCTCTTAAACCCTTTAAAGATTCTCAATCCTTTGGAGTTAATAATCAGACTCTTTAATGACATCCAAGAACCTTGTGATCAGGCTGCTGACTCCATCTTGAATGTCACCTCTTGCAGTGGGCCCACACCCACCTTATACCTCACCTTGAACATCCACTAGAGGTTTCTTAAATAGTCCCTGTTCTCCTTGGACTGCTGCGCCAGCTGTCTCCTCTGCTCGGTTCTATTTGCTTCCACCCCACACTTGGTCATGTCCTGCATTATCTTCAAGGTGCAGCTCAGGAATCACAGGGGAAGCCTGACCAGATACCTGCTCTCCTTTCTGCCCACATCAACTATTTGCACACATCATGACACTAACTGCACTGTGCTGCTTTGGTGGCTGTACTTTCATAGAGCAAAGATTGTGTCCCATGTACCTTTTTTAAGGCATGGCACAGTAACTGATGTAGAGCAGGGATTTCATGAAGACTGACTGAAGAGTGTGTGTCAGAAAGCAGTGTCAGCAAAGCCAGGAAGAAAGGACTTGAGCCTTAGACCTCAGAATGTGGGACCTGAAAGAAACCCTGAACATTTTCAAAGTCAGCACTCTCATTGAAACTAATGAATGTGAGGTAAAGAGAGGAAGGTGTTTGCAAGGTATACTAGACATGACTGGTTTTTAGCAGCCAGCTTTCACTAGTACAGTCTGGAGAGTAAGAGCAACAGAGTAGATCATGGAAAAGAAAACCAAAGTCAAGCATCAAGTAAGCACAACAGGATTAGAGACAGGGGTCAGCTACAGAGATGGCTCAGAGGTCAAAACACTGACTGTTCTTACAGAAGACCCAGGTTTGAATCCTAGCATCCACATGGCAGCTAACAACTGTAATTCCAGTTCCAGAGGATCTGATGCCCTCTCCTGACCTTTGTGGGCACTGCATGACATTGGTGCACTTACACTCATACAGACATAACACTCATACACATGAAAAATAAAAATAAATTTTTTTAAAAGAAAGAGGCAGGGAAAGAAGTGATGTCACTGGAGATGAGTATTAAACAGACTCAAAGCGTTTCATTAAAGCAGATGCAATGAAAATCAGCTCTGTTCTCTTACTTGATGAGCTAGTGGATGAGCTAGGAATGGACTTTGGATAAAATTCTGATAAACTACTGCATGAGGTGGAAAGTAGAAATCTCAGAGCTTCAGAGTCCTGGAGTTATGGGTCAGAAAGTGTCATGTGGAGGTGGTACCCAACAATCTAAGATTCTTTTCTGTAGTTGAATTCTGGGTGCTCTTTAGCCCTAAGAACCTCTAAACATATTTTCAATACTTGCTGGTTCCCCACAATCAATTCTGTCTCTTTCTGTCAATTTCAGAGACTTTACACATCTCAGTTCCCCCTGCTTCCTTTCTCTGAGTGATCCTTCACTCATCCCTCGATACTGGCAGCCCAGCACTCAAGAGCTTATTTATTTTCTCCCGGGCACTTCACACTTTAGCAGGATGTACAGAATCTCATCCACACTCCATTTTCTTTGATTATCTTCTTTCTGAGGAGGTGAACTACAACATAGACATGGAGTATGTACTGCCATTCATGTATGGATCTCTAATAAAAAGTACCAGAATGTTCAGTCACTCCCTCAGCTGTATTGTTCATTAAGGACTTTAAATTTCTGTCCTTGTCCTTCTGAGAAGAATTGGTTGGGTGTCTCACTCTTGGATGGAACTCAAGTGTAGAGAATCTCCCTTCCTATTACGCATCGCTGCCAAGCAGTGTCTTATAGTTACAAGGAATGGAGCCCCCTTCAGTGTAGTCCTCGGTGTTCACTTTTAAGGGCAGAAGAAGTAATACATGGTCTGAGAGGAGCGGGAAGTGTTCTTGATGGAGAATGGCCTACCTCTCTAGGGTATTTGTCTACGACTTTGAGAACCCTACTTGAAACGACCACTTATGGAGAACAACAGGGTTAGAAGCAGAAAATAGATACAGAGTCTTGTTAGAATAAGGCCACAATGACTTTGGGCATTGAAACCCAATCTGAACAGAACTGAGTTAGAATTTAAACCATTGTGTGGGACCTTCTGTGTGAGGTCTTGGATCTTGAGGATCTTGAAGTTTGTGGAGAGGTCTGTAAATCCCAGTTACAACTAACAAAGGGCTGGTAGAGTAGGTGAAGTAACCAAAAATGAAAGGCATCTGCATTGTTTTCAGAGCATACAGATGTTTGACAGGGGATGGGTGGGATGGGAGGGGGTACAACTGAAGCTTTTTTTGTCTTTTTTGAGTTAGGGTCTCCCTGTAGCCCCAGCTGGCCTGGAACTTGCTATGTAGACCAAGCTGGCCTTGAACTCATAGAGATACACTTGGCTCTGCCTCTCCCATGCTGGAATCAAATGCGTCTGCAACCACAAGTGGCAGTGTGTGTGTGTGCATGTGTGTGTGTGTGAAGCTTTTTATCTTTTTTGAAAGGGGTAGTATTTTTCTTAACCACTGAGGAATCTTTCTAGCCCCAATAATAAAGCTTTTAAAATAAAACAAATAGAACATATTATAAGTACAAAATACATTTAATCCACCTAACCTCACGAATACCCTAGCTAAGCAATGCTGTGTAGTACACTGTAGAGTGTCAGTGTTTCCCCTGGTGATTGTGAGGTTAACAGGGAGACTTGCATTTCTGCCTCTGCCCAGCATGGCAAGATAGTATCAGATCCCATATCCCTAACATGGAAAAAATAGAAAAAGATCAAAAGTCAAACTTCAGAATAGGCTTATCACTTTCATACCCCTGTAGAGTGTTTTAAAAAGCACAAATTGAACAATCAAGGTTGAGGACCAAAAGAATAATGTCAGCTGCACAGGCAAGTCATACATGTGACTTTAAACATTGTTTATAAGTACTATTCATTGCTTTTTAATTGACAAATAAAAATTGTGTATACTTATAGATCCAGAAAACCAAATGATGTAGGTTCTCCTTCGTTTGCGGATCCTAGCACCAAATTCTTATATAAAGTATGCTAGTCCCTACTCATCGAAGAAGCTTCTTTTATAACAGATGGGGATTATTACAGGCAGTTATGAGCCACCCAACCTTGGGAATGACTCTTAAGTTCCAGTTGGGAACTGAATGTGGGTCCTCTGGAAGAGCAGCAAGTGCCACAGAACAATCTCTCCAATTCAAGTGATATTAATCACACATTGTATTTAATATAATATAGACAAAATATCAGTCTGTAAAGTAGCCAATATAAAAATGATTGGTGAAATAGTTCCCTTTTTATACCACGTTTAGAATCTGGTGAGTCTTTTGCACTTGAAGCTTGTTTTGTCTAGGATGGGCCACATTTCAGTCTGTGAGGCTGCTGACTGCTTTGTTGCATATATAGCTGGAAAACTTCTTTGGGACTATTCAGGAAGCAGTGCAGTTGTCCAAACCTGAGAGTTCTTCTTTCCACTACGGTTGGAGAGCCTTTTGTTTTGGGAAGGCTGAAGCCGCGATTAAGTTTTGAAGTCAGTAAGCAAGGAGAGGACCTGGGAAGAGAATTTGAGGAGGAAAAATAACTAGAACAGGTGGTAGAGAACATGACCTGCCTCCTGGGGACACTTGTTGCTTATGTAAGCTCTTATAACAAAGGTCCAGTCCCTTTCTCGTCTGTGGTTCACACAACTAATTTGCAGTTGCTTGCATATCTGTTCTCTTAGTCTCTCCCTAGTTGAATGGAGACCTAGGAAGAATCTATCTATTTAGCCACTGCTTTTTTGAGTTTAGTCCATCATTGACTCATTGACTACTGCCTGTCTTCTACTCTAATTTGGCTCCAATCTCTCCTTCTGTACAAGGCCTGTGTGATGGTGAATCTTGATTGTCAACTTCATTGTGTTGAGAAACTTGTAGGAGATTAATAAAGCATACCTCTGAGTGTACCTGTGTGGATATTTTCAGAGAGGATGAATGAGGAGGCACCATCCCTGGGTTAGAAGCTGATGAAATAAATGGGGAAACGCGAGAGAGCATGCAAACACAGCGACTGTCTCTCTTTGTGTTTCCTGGCTACCATGATGTGAGCTGCTTTACTCTGCCATGTGCTCCCTCACATGATGGACTAAAATCTTGAACGGAAAGAAGTTCTTCTCATAAGCTGATCTCTCAGGTATTTCTCACAGCAATGAGAGGTTAGCTAACACATGGCAATAATGATGTTCATCTGTTGATCATCCTGGTAAAACCAATGTAGATGAACATTCACAGGTGTGCAAAGCAATTAAACCAATGAAGAACAAGGAGCTTCAGTACAAAGCGTTTAATGATTTCCAGGCAGCACACTACTTTTAAAAAGTCTCTGGCATGAGAACTTCTGGGACCCTTATTGAACTGACCTTCAAAATAATTTGCAGTGCTCTCATTGTGCATGTAGCTACACTGTCCAGGGAGATACCTGAGGTGTGAGAAATCAAAGCTATCTGATGGATGGGCTGTGCTGGTTCTTCCTACTGGCCACGCATTATGCTGTAACATCCAAGTTCTTTCTTCCTGGAATGGGAACAACCAGTGACCTTTACTATTTCAGCCTCATGGAAGAACAGCACCTGCTCCCTTTAAAGCCGTGATGTGCCAAGCCCATGCACATAGACACCTACAGGCGTCACCTCTTTTAAAAATAGCATTTCATAGAGCCAACATGCTTTGTTCCTAACAATTACACTTCTCAACCCTGTAGCTTAATTGGATTTTTGTTTAGTAACTTGCATAGGTCTTTTCACTGGAGGATACCACCTGCTTCTGGGAAGGAGCCAAGACCTCAGATGATGAAAAGAGAGATCTATTAAAGGTTGCACTTCTGTCGAAGACAACCAAATGCTGTGGGTCTTTATCTGGGCATTCATATTTTGTTCCTAGAGAACTGATGTGAGAGACATTTTTGTGTGCTCTTCTCTACCTCCCCTCCACGCACACACAATCTCCCACTGGTTTCTCTGCTGTTTCTCCACTTAGAAGAAAAACATCCTTGAAGGGAGAGACTTTCTTGGACCACCTTTAGAATGCAGGATGTCTAACTCCCAGTGGGAAGCCCCTGGCTTTTGGAAATGCTAGCTGTTTGACCTAGAAGGCTCCTAGATTCTAAGCTACGTGAGGACTGGTATTCCTTCTTGGGTACCCAGCATTGCATTTGTATTCTGCAAGACTTTACTGAGCAAGTGTGTACATCCATGGAAAATTCATGTGATATGGATGCAGCACCCAGACATCTGTTGATTATGATTCATTCTCTTGATTTGTGAATACCAGAGCACATTAATGTCAATGTACTTCTACAAAGTAGGTACTCTTGGCTCCATTTTACACACAGGGTCACAGAAGATGCAGAAAATTAACGAAAGGCCTGGTTTCTTGGTTATTTGGGAGTTCTGCTAGACTGAGCGACACCTGAGAACTTAAAGGGATAATCGGGAGAAGATATCAGAGGAGAGTTAACTTTGCAAGTTAGAAGTTGGGCAAAATAGTTTCTTGAGGACAATACACAGAACTGGAATCTGAATCTTTCCATTCAGAACTTGCTGTGCTTCCATTCTTATGCACACCTAGGTGTTCAGACATGACATCCACATGCACACAGTGTATCCATGAGTCTAGATGCAGTTTTGATTGCTCAATGTTCACTTGTTAAGACTGTGTGTTGGACCTGGTGTTGTGCTGGACTTGAAATATCTTGAGAACTTCTCTGTTCCACCTTAAGTCTATGCAAAGGTGATTTATTAGTTTACTCATTGCTGTGATAGAAAACCAAGCTTTGGTGTCAAAATGGCCATTTCCAGGCAGTGGGAGCATGAAGGAGAGAGACTATGCTGGAGCCCAGGCTAGGCTGGAACCCATAAGGCCCATCTCCGTGGAGTTACTTCTTTTTCAATCAGTCTCTGCCTTCTAAAGGATCCACAACCCCTCAAACAGCAGCCCAGGCTGGATACCTAATGTTCTAACTTATGAGCTTGTGAGGGACATCTTACATTCAAACTATAACAGGCCATATTCAGGTCTCTGATTAGCTTTGGTAAAGACTCCTTCAGTCAGTCTATGGAGATTCAGAATGAAAATGAATCTGGTGTCAGCTGATGAAATGGTAAGAGACTGCACACAGTAAATTGGGCCTCTGCTCACAATCCCTCACTAGAATGAGGATTCTTCTCAGACAACTGAAGGACGCAGCTCTTGGACTAGTGATTGGAAAGCTTTATAGGATAGGAAGTGAGTGTGAGGACCTAGTGGACCTAAGAAGGGGAATCTGCCAAGGCATGTGAGTGGTGTGGGCAGTGATAAGATGAAGAAGGGACAAAAGGTTTGAGATAGACTCTGGTGAATTCTCAAGCCCGCTCCATGCCTGTGCTGCATTCCAAAGGCAAGGCTGTCACTGGGGGCTGTGGGTCTGGGACTTTTATGTTCCCACATTCAATTTTCAAGTTGTGGCATTAGTGAGAGCTTCCAGGTTTTCTTACTCTCATCTCTTCTACACTGAAAAGCAATTGGGGATTCCAGGGAGCCCATTTGTTGAACTTACGCTAAAGGACTGAAAAATGGCCTCAGTTCTCAGGTCCACAGGGAGCACACTGGCTCTGGAGTCCTGGGAAAAGAGAGTAGTCTGTGACAACCTGTTACTTCATTCTCACAAGATCCTGGAAGACATCATCAAAGCAAAGAATAAGCATCATTTTTTTTACACTGTTGGAGAGGAAAGCTTGAGAACCCTAGGGATTTCTTCAGAATGCATGCTTCACCAAGTAGGGGGATGCACAAGCATCCTCAAAACACAGGCTTCACCAAGTAGGGGATGCGCAGGAATCCTCAGGACGTGTGCTTCACTTAGTCGGTGGAGGCACGGGTAGCCAGCACTGCGGGCGCATCTACGACAAAGCCACAGAAGAAGCCTGTGATTGCCACGGCACACAGATCCCAGCCCTCTAAACTGCCGCCTCAGTGGCACACAACCTCACCATACAGCAGCTACTTTGAGGTCCTCAGACCCCAAGTGTGATACCTCTCCTCTCCGTGTGGCTGTGCTAGGTCCATAACCAGAGGGAATCTGAAACAAAGGAGATGTTTTGGAGAGACCAGGAGACAAGGATTTTATGCCACACAACCATCTTCTGACACCTCATTTACCTGGCACTAAATTCATTATCTTCAGAACAAAACTGTCTTGTTCAATATCTTTTCAACCAAGGCAGAAATGGCAGGAAGATTTAAACCTGAGTGCCTACTCTATTTTCCCACAGGTTTTTCTGCATGCAGATAGGTGCCTGTGAAGACTTATTTAACTGAGATACCAGCATGCAGATGCATGTAAATATGAAACATGGGAGGAACACTGACAGGCTCTAGAAAAGTCCAGGGAAGACCTCAGTTAGACACAATGCTGCCCATCTGTCATCTGTTTACTCTTTCCCTCGTTCTTGTTCCTGGCAAGGAGAAGGTGAGGAGGAGAAAGCATGGAACGAAAGAGGCAGAGATAACATCAAAGAGGAGAGAGAGGTGAGAGAAAAGAAAGGGAAAGAGAGAGTCACAGAAACAGAGGGAGTGAGGGAGGGACAGAGAGAGGGAGGGAGAGAGAGAAGGAGGGAGAAATCAGAGATGGAATGGTGAGAGAGAAGAACCAAAACTGAATGAACGGAAATGAGACAAGACAGACAGATGCAGCAGGGATGGAGAAGGGCAAGGGAAAGGACAGGAAGGGGAGTAGAAGAACAAAGGAGGGAAGGTAGGAGAGAGAGAGGAAGAGAGAACAAGAGGGAAATCAAAGAGGAGCAAGGAAGAGATAGGATGGGAGAGGGGGAGGGGGAGGGAGAGGGGAAGGAGGAGGGGGAGGGGGAGGGGAAGGGGGAGGGGAAGGAGGAGGGGGAGGGGGAGGGGAAGGGGGAGGGGGAGGGGAAGAGGGAGGGGAAGGAGGTGGGGGAGGGGGAGAGGCCTTACTTCTTTCTGCCCCTAAGCTCATCTTCCATGTGTGCTGCTGTCACCCCAGGGAACCTGGCTTTCAATCTCCTCTCTTCCATTGGAACATCTTAAATGGTCCTCTCTGGGCTCTAGGCAACAGACTCTGGAGCCAGATTGCTTGGTGCCCTTCAAGCTGTATCACTAGTCCCCTCCTCTGTGGCCTTGAACAGCCCTCAAGATTTCTGTGCTTAAGGTTGGTCCTTAGTTGAAAAATGGAGATAGATATGAAACACAAGGAATTGCGGGGTAGCTCAGGGGTAGAGCATCCTCAGCATCCCGTTGCTGTGCTTGGACCCAGCTGGTGAGATTACAGTGCTGAGGTTCTCCAGTTCTATAGCATGCTCAGCAACATCTAGAGCAACATGTGAATGAACAGAGCTTGGTGCTTTGGTATGTCTCCTCCCGGGCCCAGTACCCCATACCAGGCTAGAGCTGCCTTTTCTGGGCGTCTGATCTTGCCATCTAGAAACCTCTGAACAGTATTCTTTGGAGACAGTTTCTTACTTCGTAGTGCATGCTTGTCCTGAATTCAAAATCTTCCTCACCCTCCCTTACAAATGTAGAGGGATACAGCTTTGCACTATCATATACCTAGACAAAAACACACTCTTAACCAGATACAGCCAAGCATTGTCCTGGTTTAAATCATTGAAAAGACCTGTGCTGGATTCTCTGGGGGCTCCAAGAGAGAACACACAAACTGCTTGACTGATACAATGTTTGTCCCAGGTCCAAGTGCTCATAGTTCCTTGTTTTTATCTACATGCTTTCTTCTACTTTAAATTTTGAGCTCTTTTATCTCCGATTTCTCTTAGATGCCTTGACAAATTGCTTAGCTGGATGCTACCTGCCATTTGTACAGTGAATTCTGCTCCCACCCCCTTTTCCTGTCTCATTGTTCTGACTTGGATGTGTACTCCTCTGGAGGTTAAGGACCAGGGCCCTGAAGACATTCCAGCTTGCTACTCTAGTATCTTCCTGGCCTCCGATTCTTAGCCTAATTTTGCCAGGGTGGCCTGTCCCTCACCATTATGATAACAGATCATGGAATCATAAAAAGTACATGCAGCAAGGTGTGACGTGACATCTGAAAAAGCATCCGGGCAGGATTTACTCTGAGAAATTCCTGCCCCTTTCAGCATCTTATGAGAAGACTGGGCACCTGAGGCTTACTGCGTTCTGCCTGCTCTTAATAAAATTTCCCATTAATTAAGCAGAATAGTGTGGGCTGCAGCCCTGGTCACATTATTTGTCTTTTTATTTTGTAGTTACATGGCAGGATCTTCAGTGTGGGAGCCCTGGAATTATACACTGGGCCCTAATATTTCAAGACCCAGCAGGAACAAATATGCAATTATATAGTTCAGTGGTGCTGCGCCACAGCAGGGTAGAGAGGGACAAGAGCTGCTCCGGCTCTGGGAAAGCTCCTTGGAAAGGAGATGGCAGACTCTGCACTTGATTCTCAGCCAGGGACCTCAGTTCTGTCGGCAGCATGAGCCTCCTACCGAGGCAACTTTGCAGATCCTTTGTGGCAAAGGGGTGCCGAGATAGGACTAGGAACTTACCCCCAGTATGCCTTGTGCATCTCTTGGTGTCCTGGTTCTGAAGGTATCCTGCAGGTAGGAAGGAAGCAGTGAAGGGAAGGAACCTCTGATAAGTACCTGGGTTCATTTGTATAGCTTTAAAAACCATCTCCACCTTTTCCTAGCCTGGGTTTCCTCATCATTTACAAATAAATTCTGACACCTATTCCAAGGGTCACCAAGAAGAAAAAGTAAGATCACTCAAACCAAAAGGCATTTTTGCTGGGTTTCCCAGTTGATATATGTAGAAACTATGGCAAAGACAGGTTAAGCAACTAGACCTAGGCCACACAGCTAATAAGTGATCAACACATCCCAGGTCCCTAGTGTGTCCAGTCTACTATTCTTTTCTCCTAAGCTTCATAACAGCATCAGTGTTCTGCTCATAATGGTATAACACTCAGCTGTGATCTGGGCTGGGAATCACACTGCACCTGCTCTAGTTGCAAAGATAACCTGCTCTGAATCAAAGGGACTTGAAAAGGACATTCTAAGCCATCTTGCAAAAGTTTTAGGAGTCTTTTCTCCTGTGGCTGCCTCTGAGCACCTCAAATATAAGAAAGCAGACAGTACAGTCCGTCCCTTCAGGCCTCTCCAGGGAGAGACAGTGTACACCTGTGTGTGGAGAGAGAATGAGAGTGTGTCTGCACAGTCATATGCGTGAGTCTGTAAGAGTGTATGTATGCAAGATGTACATATGTGTTATATGTCTATATGAATGTGTTTATATATCATATGAGTATATTTACATGAGTACAAATGTATGCTTATGTGCCTATTTATATGTAAGCGTATATGAGAGTGTGTGTGAATATTGTGTACAAATGGGTATGGGTGTGTGTGTGTGTGTGTGTGTGTGTGTGTGTGTGTGTGTGTTGCAGGGGAGTGTCTGATGGGTCCAGGAAGGAATCATAGAGGCAGAGGTTTCCATGGCAGCTGAGATACCCGCTGGTCTGTAAATAATTAACCAGCCAGAGCTTTTAAATACATTTCAAAACAAATACTCATTTCCCTTTAATGCAGTGCTGATTCTGCCTTTCATGCACTACCCAGAGCTCTGGCCTGACGATAATTCTTCCTCTGATGGAGGCAGCATCTTGGGTTGTCATGGGAAGTAGCTTCTTGCTGGGGGAGGGGAATCTCAGAGCTTTACTCTGTCCAGAGGAAGGAGGGGGTGGAGGGTAGAAGTGCTTTTCTGCTTCCCTTGAACAGGGCTGTCTAAGGGGTCAGCTGCAGCTTCCCCTGGCACTTGGACTGGCTTCTCACTATCCAATAAAGGATCCTTTGTTAAGTCCTGCTTACACTGTCTGTGAGCGAACTCAACCTGGCCTTGATGCATGGCTTTTCTGACCATTTTGATCCCTGGTGACAGTTGACTCTGATAGAGGTGACTCCAGTCTCCCTGCCTGTCCTGAGTGCAACAGTGTGTGTGTACTCTCCTGGCTGACATCGTCTCTTCCTAAAGTCTACCCTTCCTGTTTGCCACCATAAGACTCAGCAGGCTGGCAGCGCCTTCTACCACATCTCCTCCTTGTTCATCCAACCTGCTTACACCTCCACTCTGGAGGTCAAATGCTCTGTAGTGCTGGATGTCCATTTTGGGCTTTGAGGAAATTGGGCATGTACTCAGTGTTTTGAATTTTCTGTGGTATGGGTCAGATGTCTCTGATCTTTTGACTTCATTGTTAGCTGGAGATGTCTGGATAAATGCTAAAGGCTGACATGAATGGAGTCACAGGTAAACCCAGGCACTGGTCACTGAGGATGCTGGACTGATGGTATGCCTCTTCCTGAACAACTGGGTCATCACATTTGTCATGTCCAATCACCCGCCCAGCAGGGCTCAGTACTGCATGAGCAAAGTGGTGGCTGTTCCATCTTGCTATCACTCAGCAATAATAACAATGCAGCTGGTATTGGCTGAACCTTCACTGGGTCAAAGGCTTCGAGGTAGTTGTGCTTATCTGTGTTATCTCAGGTACTGCTCACAGTGTATCTATTTGCCAAATGTTGGGACCAGTCTCAGATCATAGAGCAGAGGAAAAAGCCCAAAGAAGCCATTTAATATGTCCTGGGTCAAGTCAGCCCATGGTGTAGCCAGTTTGATTCTAGATTTGAATCTAGACCTATGAGTAGTGTGTTGAGCCACTGTGCTTGCCTTGTGAGCAGACCCCCAGCTTGGAGCATCGGAGCCTCTTCTAGGTTCTACAGAATATGCCAAAAGGATGTGGTGAGGCCTACATGTCCCCAGGAGGAGGACCCTGCGCCTTGGGCATTGGAGAGCATGGACTGATGGTTACAGGTCCCCTGGAAAGGATGCCAGACGGGCCAGGCAGGAGGCTGAGCTAACAGAGGGACGGGCAAGGATGCACAGGACCTTGGAGCTGCTCCCCAGCAAGGGGCGTATGAAGAGGAAGATGGTGGACACTCTGGGTCCTTGAATGGTTTCTCTTCAAACTTCAGGTGTGAAGTCTATGTGGCTGCCACTGCTCACGATGCCCTTGCTTTGTCCTGTGTGCTGGCTATCCAGTCGACCCAGGGGACATCATTAACCTACCGATGGGGATCTAGAGAAGGAGCAGCAGAGATGAGGAGAGGCTTCCAGACCTCACTAGGCTGCTCTCCCCACTGGATGTCTACATTGCATAGTGTAGCATTGAAGTTTTCTGTGCTACTTTAACAGGAATTAGTTCTAAAACCTCGTTTTAGACTATGGAGATGCAATATTAAAAGCTGAACTGCCTGTCCTCAGAGTACTTACTGAGTAAAATACACAAAGCTAAAGTCACCTGGAGTGTTAAGCCCTGCTCTCCAAGGAAGCAATGAGACATGAGAAAATACAGGAAGATCTGAGGTAGGAGACTCGTTGAAACATAGAGGTTAATTTAGCAGTTTAGCTCTCCTTGGATGAAAGAAGGCAGAAGGGAATAGGGTGGTTGGTTTCATGTGTCAACTTGATTTACCTAAGGAATGCTCAGATAGCTGGCAAAATGTTATTTATGAGAGTGTCCAACAATCTCTAGAAGAGATTAGTATTTGTGCTGGTAGACTGAGTAAAGTGTACGGGCATTCCCATTGTGAGTAAACATCATCCTGTCTGTGATGGTTAATATTGTCTACTTGATAGGGTCTAGAATCACCTAGGTGACAAGACTCTGGACATAACTGTGATGGATTATATGGATTATTTTGTGAGAATATCTGTGTAGGGTTATCCAGATTAGGCTAACTGAGGTAGGAAGATCTGCCCCAAATATTTATGATGCTGTTCCATGGACTGGTGTCCTGGATTGCATTAAAGGGATCAAATAAGCTGAGCATGAATATTCATATCTCTTGCTTCTTGACTGAAGATGCACTATGTTCAGCTACCTCAAGCCCCTGCCTCCTTAGCTTTCCTATCATGATGAGCTATACCCAGAAACTATGAACCAAAATAAAGCCTCCTTGTTTCTGTCAGGATATTTTATCACAGTGACAGGAAAAGTAACAAAAGTAACTAAGACACCATCTATTGATGTTTTGAAAAAGAAAAAAAGTGGTAGAACCAGGGACAACTCACTCCCTGTCTGTCTGCTCAAGCTGGAGCATCCCTTTATTCCTTTTTTCTTGTCCACAGACATTAGCACTCCTGGTTTTTAGGATTTCAGATTCAGAGTGGAACGCAAACCAGGTCCCTGGCTTCTTAGGACTTTGGACTTGGATCAAAGTTACTGCTCTCCTTGATCTATATCTTGCCAAAGGTAGATGGTGGAACTTCTCAGCCACCATGCTCTTGTGAACCAGTCCTTCACAGTAAAGTCTCTTTCTTCATAGCTGTGCATGATCTGTTGGGTAAAAGTACCTGAAAAATGTCTTCAGACTTTTGTTCACTCTAACTGTCTGTGTCCAGGCTACCAGCAGGTATACCACAAAGGAGTATTCTGCATACATCTTTCCAGATTCACGGTTTTCTCCAAGAGCATCTTTTGCATCTTAACTTTGCCAAATGTTTGAACATCTTACACTGGGCTTTCTTTGTTCAACTAGTGATTTCCATGGTCATGGGAAGATCAGCACTTCTTGGACCAGACTGGTCATCCCAGATCCCCTTTTTAGCCTCCAGTCTGGACTCTGTGGAAGATGTGCTTTTACAGTTGGTCCAAAGCTAAAGACACAAACATTTCTTCTGGAGCATACACTTTAGTTAGGTAAGCAAAGTACAATGACTACCAAGTAATCCCAAATCAAATAACTACTGTGAATGAAAAGTTCCCAGAAAAAAGTCCTACATCTTGGACTGAACTTCCTGAAAGGTTGACCTAATGATTAGCACTTCATTGACTGTGGAGAGTTTTGAATGTTATAGATTGAGAGCCTACTTACAATTTATCTTGGCCCATGTTTATCCCATAAATAGCTACTCCTTTCCAACCTCTGTTTTTGACTTAACATCTTGTGACTAACAGAATGTTTGTTAACAAACAAACAGTTCCCGCCAACCAAAAGGCTAAAAATGTCATCAGATAGTTTCTGAGACCTTAGAATTCCCCCATTTTGCTATGACTCACCTACTGAATATGTCCGCCAATGTGTTTGAAAAGTGTCTTGATTTATGGCTTTTCTTTGCCATGTTACTTTAATAACTTCAGGAAACTGTTACCATGTTAGAACATGGAATTTGGGGTAACTTGAATCTGTAGTCCCAGGCCATAGTCATTCATATTTGGCTCTGGAATGAATCATGTCTTTTATTCCTTTGAGGTGAGAGCTCTTTACTTCACTGAGACAACTGTGTAATTGATGCATGTGTCCTAAGGAACACAGAGTTGAAGACCTTTGTTAAATAATTAGGATCAGGATCTAATGAGAATCTCAACCTCCATGGCATGTTGGAGATAATACATTCTTTAACATGCTTTCTCATAGGTTTTTCAAGACTACCTTGTATGATGTTGGAACAATCACCTACATTTGATAGGTAAGGAAGCTAGACCTCCAAGAGAGCCACTAACTTGCCCAAATCTAGACCAAACAATAAGCTATGGTTTAGAGTCCATGCATTTTGGTCTCCAAATTCTGAATCTCTTTCTCTGCTTGTACAGACTTATGAGAGAATAGAAGAAAGGCTGGTAAAGAAAAGAAGTTCAGGGCAACACCAAGTAGGAGTGGTCATAGCCACCAGAGCTCCTCAGACAAGTTGCCTTCCAGTCTGATCCTTAGTATAGGCTGAAGGTACTCAGGAGAGAACACACAGAGTTCTAGCTCAAATGTCTTCATGCATTGTACACACATTACTAAGCAAATTGAGAAAACACAAACAGGAACTTCTTTCTTTAATTATAAGAAGCAGGAAAAAAAATTTATCCAATGTGGCCACATCGGGAAGAGGGACAAAGAGGTCCAGCCACACCCTCAAGTCTGTCTTGAGGGTCCTGAGATGAGAGCAGGGTTAAAATAGAAAGCAAGAAATTTGTATGACTAAACAGGCCACCACTGTGTCAGTTCCAAGTCTGTCCTGTAAGATCATTCTCTCTTGTGCAAGGTCTTCTGACAAGCTGTAAACCTTTTTCCAAGGACTTCAGTCATTTCCTCTCTCAGGAGGAGATTCCTGGGGAAATTCTAATTTCTTGGAATCCATTCTTTCAGTAGTCTGATAGCCAAAGAGGGGCACCCAAGTGCCTCTTTTAAATATATTAATTCTTGCCGACACAAATAGGAACATTTAAAACAACACAATTTATGTTGTTTTTGCTGTAGATAATTTCAAAGACATACAAAAGTAGGAAGAATACTATCAATTTTCTTAACTTTTTACTTTGATATGCCACTGTAAGAAGGAACACAGAATAGTCCTTAACCCATTTCTCCCAATGCTAACTTTTACAATGCTATAGAATGGTATAAAACTGAGAAATTAACATTAATACATGTATCCAGAACTCATCATTTAATGCATACTCATTAACTTGTGTATTTACTTTGTACAATTCAATATGAATAAATTCTATACAGTTGTATTTACGGGGCCAGAACCAATGTTAAGATATAGAACAGTTCTAAACCAAGGATCCTCACATTATCACCTTCCCTCCTTCCCTCCCCCATAAACCCTGGAAACCACTGATCTATCATTTCTGTCTACAACATGTAATTTTAAAATTTTATATAAATTATAAATGTTACATAAATGTTATATAAAAAAGACAAATCAAAGTAAGTACAAAGAAGCAGGTGGACATTATATAATGACAAAAATATCCACCCACCAAGAAGACACAAAAATCTTATATGCGTATATACCAAAGCAGAATCCTATATGACGTGAAGCAAAAACTTCACAGGAAAAACAAACAGGAAATCTTGTGATTATAGTTGGGGGACTTCCCCACCTCATTTATAATAATTGCTAGAGCTATTATACGGCACAAAGAAATAAATGATGTAACCAATCAACAGTCTAATTGGCATATGAGCAACATCATCCAACAACAGCAGAATGTACATTTTCAAGTGTACATGAAGTATTCAATAAGATACATTATATACTAGAACAAAAGGAAAGGAACAGAAAATAAAACTGATTGAAATTATGAGTGATGTTCAACATGATTGACCAGCAGGGGAGTGCAAAACACAGCTAGAGTGAGATACTGCTACACACCAATAGAAATGGCTAAAACTGAAACTTTAAATGGTGACTCTTTATGATGTCCTATACTAAGTACTGTCAATGATGCAGAGAAACTAGGTCAGTCGCATGTTGCTGGTGGAAATGCAAAATGGCCATTGTGGAAATCAGTTTGGTCAGTTTAGTGGGCTCTTACAAAGCGAAATATGCACTTTTCCTAAGACACACAAATTGCCCTCCTGGGTTTTTATCCCGCCAAATCAAAACTTATGTTCACGCCAACACCTGTGCAGAAATGTTCACAGCAGATTTTTTTTTGTTCCTAATAGTCAAAAACTAGAACCAACTCAAATTTTTTCAATGGGTGAATGGTTTAACAAATTGCCTGTATCTCTACCACGGAATACTAGTCAGTACTAAACAGCCTAAGGATACAGCAACAACTTGGGCCCCAACTTGGGCCTGAAGGACATTATGTTGAATGAGTAAAAACCAAGCTCAAAAGGACACAAAAATGAATAATATATTCAGTCCATAAAATTCCAGGCATTTTAAAGAGGAAATACTGCAAAATTAGTGCTAGCTCTGAAGCCTCTCTATAGGGACCATGGTTCTGAAACAGATGGAGTCTACCATCCCAGTACCTGGCCTACCTTTGTGCACGCTTCCATTGTTATTTGGGGGACATTTCCCCTTCAGGTAAAGATGGTTCTGAATCAAAGCCAATATATCTCAAGCAATTATAAAACAAATTCTAGAGCCACAGAGTGTGAAAGGGAAGAAGCCTTAAAGATCATCTAGTTCAGCAGTTCCTAGCCCTGGCTGAACAGCAGACTCACCCGAGAAGTTTTCAAATAGACTGATGCCTGGATCCCTCCCCAGGGTCTTATTTTAATTGGTTGGAGGGGGTATCACTATTTTTTAAAAGCTCCCCAAGTGATTCTAAAGTGCAGTCAGGTTTAAGACCCTCTGACAGTCCAAGTTCCTCATTTTACAGAAGAAGAAACTTCAGGCACCAGAGGTGAAATAAATGATCCACAGTAGGTCACATGGCTGAATGGTGTTGTACTTCTCCTGGATCCCAGGACCTTTTCTCTTATTTAGATGATGCTGGCACTTTTGTTATTACATCTGCCCTTCTCGCAAGCCTTTCAGACAAGAAGTACAATTGCAATTATACTCAGTATAAGGATAACACAGTCAAGGCACCTGGAGAGAAAATGATGCAGATAGACTTTGCAAACTGAGACAGTAGTAACACACATTTGCCCTCTTCTAGACCAGCAGAAGCTCCTACAAAAATGACTGAGTATTTGTTTCCCAGAACCTCATTACTGAGAGACATGCTACAAACTCAAGCACAGGAAGGGCTACCAAGCTCTTGCATCTGTTCAACGTAACTCATTAAAGTATTCCCAAATTTCATAGATCTTAATCTGTTACTGTCAGCACCTATTGGATCTCGATTTGCGCCCAATTTATCTCTGCCTTTTATAAGGAATGAGAACAAACAGCCCCTGCCCTTTCTGCTTCTAAGGTTGCTTATTTACAATTGCGTTTTAGTGCAAATTGGCCCATTTATTCATTAGTTGTAATGTGTCCCTTTCAATGTCTTGTTATCATCAGAGATGTTGGCATCATTCACCACAGCATTCCAGGCATCTTTCTGTTATTAAATATGGTTTGTAGCAGAGTGGAAGAGGAAGTCTGGGTGTGGAGGTGGAAGGAGAGGGTGTGCAGAGTGAAGGCTAGACCGGCAACAGACCTTTGCCCCTTAGGGCTACTGGCATTTAGGAAGTTCTCAGTATGTCCTGATGTGGGGCAGGTGAGTCAGGAAGCTATTGTCCAGTGACTCTGAGATGCACAGGCAAAGCACATTCAAATGCCTAAACTGAATGGGAATGAGAAACCCTGATGGTAGACTCTCATTTATTTTGGTGTTCTTACTACTGAGAAAAAAGATGGTTCATTTTCGTTTCTCTGATGCACTGTTTATAACAAGGGTCTTTGTATTTAGAATATGTATCAGAATACATTAACTATGTCATTTTTAGTTTATGAGCTCTCATTGCTCTGTTTCTCTTTCCTTTCTTTTTAAGTTCAAATGATTTCTCATCTTTAATCCAAGGGAAATGATGCATAGTATTAAGGGAAGAAAACTTGAGAAGGCATGTCTCCCTAAAGGCAGCCTATACTTGTGGGAAGATGGGATTTGAGCCAGATGCCCTGGGCTTGGATCTGGCATTTACTTGCCTTACAGCTAATTCTCTCCTTTAGAGAGACTGTTATATACACAACTAGGTTAAATGACTGAATGAGACATGTCTGCCTGAGTTAAACATCAACTTCAAAGGGAGTTTTTTTTAAAAAAAAAGAGAAGCCAGAGACTGGTTAAAAGCATGAGATTATTTCTAACCCAGCCTGTTCAGAACTCAAGGTTACCTCTCCTTTCTTAGAACTAGCAGGGTACTAAATCTCTACTCTAGCATTGATAACTTAGTTACCACTATACCTTCATTTATATTTGTTCATTCATTCATTCATTCATATGCCCATCTACCTACCCAATCCCTCTACAGCCTCTATCCTGTCTACCTTTTCAAGATGCCTAGAATTAGAGACTGTAAAGAATCATTAAAGCAAGCACTTGGCTAAACAGTGCAACTCAAAATGCCACTGTATCAGGGCTGTACTGACTTTCATGGGCTTTAGGCATTTCTTTTTCAAGGACCATTTGATCCACGTATGCGTGCACATGCGTGTGTGTGTGTGTGTGTGTATCAGTATACTTATACATATATGTAAGAACATAAGGATAATAGAGGTTATATTGACTTTTCTTTAATTTTTTGTGTATGTCTGTATATGTGTATGCATGCTCATGAACAAACAGGTGTGTGTACATATGGGAGTGTCCGTGCATGTGAGTATGGTACTGGAGGACAACCTCAGGTGTCATTCCTCAAGTACTGTCTGCTTTTTGTGAGAGAGGTTATCGTGTTGCCTTGGAACCCATCAAGTAGGTTAGTCTGACTGGGGTCCACCCATCTCTGCCTCCTCAATTCTGGGATTGTAAGCCTAAACCATCTCACCCAGCTTTTCTTTATGTCTTCTGAGAATTAAACTTAGTTCCTTTTACTTGCAAGGCAAGCACTTTACCAACTAAGACAACTCCCCAGCCTCTTTCTTCTGACTGTAAAAAAAAACAAAACAAAAAAATAACCCAACATTTGATATGAGTCCCTGTTCCTGCCCGGAGCCCTCAGTACTGTGCCTGTAGTAATCGGCGCTGAAGGCGAATCCTCACAGGCGATATTTGACCCAAAACATTGCTGTCTTTGTCTGGCTAAGAGAATCTCTGAACCCAAAGGGGACTGCAGCTTTAAAACCGCAGACTAGTGTATTCTGGGTGAGTAGAAGAAACCTAGTCTAGGAAAATCACACTGGGAGCATGAAGCCTGGTAAAACATCTACACCGTGAATGAAGAAGCAAATGTTTGAACTAGGAAGTACATTCTGTGTGTGCTTCAAGGGAGGATAATTTGGAAATTATAATGAAAAGCTGTTGTTTATTTTAAAAATGCTGACTGACATCTACCTAATCAACCCAGTGCTGAAAACACTGGGGACACGCATTTCCAAAGAAAGAATGGGTAAGCACCAAAGGCCAAATGCCAGATAATTTTTATCCATGCACGTAGCAGCATTTTTGTTAGGTTAAGAACAATAATGTGCTGGTGCCACCATTTAATGAATTACCTACAAAAATAAGGCACTTTAAATGCATTATCTCATGGTCTTACCTATGCAGTTGTTTTACTTCCATTTTAGAGCTGAGGAAATGGAGAAAGTGATTTAATAACCTGGTCAAGACTGGGGACTCCTGTCACATTATTGCTATGTAGCCTTGGATAACTTGCCTCGTTTTGCAGAGGTTTTCTGACTATTAAATGTTGCTCATGCTATAAAACCACTATGTCAATACAAAGGATCTTAACATTGTTTTAAATTACAGGTTAGGGAGAAATTTATGACAATAATTGTATCACTGAAAGTCTTCTACACAAATTGTGTAAAATTTCTAAGAGTGAGAGGATGGAGGTTGGAACTGGGATCCTGTGTGACCAGCATACTTGGAGACCATGGGGAGACCATGGTGGGGACACCCTAAAGATGACTCACCTCCTCATTGGCCTGGGACCTTCCAAATCTCAGCACTGAAAGTTTTGTGTTCTGGAGCTGGGAAGATGGCTCACCCCATAAAGTGCTGTACATGTATGAAGACCTGAGTTTTGATCCCCAGAACCTACATAGAACTCAAATATGGCTGTAAGAACCATTAATCCCAGTGCTGGAGCAGACAGATTTAGACATTTCCTGGGAGCTTGCTGGTCAGCCAGTCTAGTCAAAACAGTCAGCTTCAGATTAGAGACCTTATTTTTTCCCTTGTCCTCCTTTTCCTCCTCCTCCTCCTCCTCCTCCTCCTCCTCCTCCTCTTCAAGTAGAGACACAATTGAGGGAAAAAATGAAGTCAACATCTGGACATAACATGTGATTTCATGGGTGAGTCCATCTGCGCACACTTGTGCATACACATGTGTACACTACACACATAAACACACCTATAAATAAAAAATAAATAAAATCTAGGACTTGTAATATGGCTTGTGGATAAAAATGCCTGCCACTGAGCCTAATGCATTAAAAGCAGGTTGGTGCTTGAAAAGAGTCAGATGCTCGATATTGACATCATCCTGCAAGGTGTTAGCAATTGCCTCATTTTGCAGGTGAAAAAAGTGAGGATTTGTCCAAGGTGACCCCACATGGGATACAAGACTCTCAAGTCCTTGATTTTCCTTTACGTTACACATAGGAAAACACTGGCTGTGTGGTCCTGACTGAGTGGCCCCTGCGCCCCTTGTCCCACAAGGTGAGATGGGTCTGCTAAAGTATTCCCCAATCACAATTACAACACAGTTGGTTGTTAGTTTGTAGAGGCAGGACATGGTTACTGTGGCCAAGACTTCCAGTTGCTGGGTTTGACCATCACTGTCTTTATTTTAAGGGAGGAGGATGGGTAACTTGCTTGGAAGTGGGTGGGAGGGGAAGACTGTTCAGGAGCCTGCCTGCCCTGCTTTATTATTAGGTTAATTGAAACCATAAAAGCAAACTCAGATTTGCATTAAAGCCCTGCCTAGCAGATGGTGACAAGTTCTGAGCATCATAAAAAGAGGATTGAAAGTTATAAAGCGTCTTGAGCTCATCTGTTCGAGAATGGAGGGGGAAAGGCATTTTTGGAGAAGGCCTGCACCCTTCTCTAGCCTGTGAGTAAACTTATGGCACTGCACAACACAGCCTTGCACTCCACATCGCTTCCTCTTAAGGCACATAAACATCTACACCTGGAATAAATTGTTCTCACCAGGAGTTATAAGACCCAGAAATGGTCATAGCATCTTTCTTTTTGTTTCTATCTTAAGAAATGTTCTTCTTCAACTTCCTCTGGATAAATGAGAGTTATATTTAGTCCTCTTTATTTCTAATCATGCCATTTGGATTATTACTTACTTTTGTGTCATTCTAACTAAATTGCTGAGACAAAGAAATTAAGGGAGGAAGGTTTTATTTTAACTCACAGTTTCATAAGGTTCTATCTCTGGTTGTTTGGTCCCATGAGCACAAGACATCATTGTGATGGTTACTATGAATTGCCAACTTGATGGAATTTAGAATCACCATGGAAGCAAATCTCTGGGGCATATTTGTGACTGAATCTCTAGTCTGTGTTACTTTTAGAGTATTTTGTTGCGGCAACAAGGAACGTAATGGAGAAAGTCATGACTACAGAGATGTGTGGCAGAGATCTTTGCAGCTGACCCAGAGGGAGAGAATGGGATAGAGGAAGTGACTAGGAATAATTTCACCCCAAGAACTTTTCCCTAGTGACTTCCTTCCTACTCTCAAGTTTCCAGAGCCTAGACTGGACCTAGCACTACCATCTGAGGATCAAGCATTCTACTCGGGAGCCTATGGGGGACATTGTACCTTTAGATCTGTATTGTCTATAGGGTGTGGCATACAACAAATGCGAAGTCCGGAGCAGCTTCAAGAATGGAAGTTTACCCCTCACAGTTCTGGAAGTCGGAAGTACAAGATCAAAGTGCTAGCTGGGTTTCTGGTGGGACGCTCTCTTCTTCTTCTTACTGCAGCCACACGTGGTGGAAGAGCTGACGCATCTCTTTGGGGTCTCTTTTAAAGTGCACTAAACCCATTCATGACTGCTCTTCTTTCATGGCCCAATGACCTCACAGAGGCCTCACCTCCAGATGCCATCACATTGAGGATTAGGGCCTCCAAAGAAGAATGTCAAGAAGAGAAACAAAATATTCTGCCCTATAGAGAAATGGAGATGGAACTGAGATGTAAGCTTCGCCCTAGCTTTCATGGTGCCAGAGTATGCTGCACAGGTTGTTGGAGGAGAAAATTCATCAGTGTTTCAACCCATGAACCTATGAGCCCTGTGAGCTATAAGACCAGCCTTTTAGAGACCCATTCCACAGGAGGGAATTCATGGCTGTTCTAGTAAACCTGGTCAAAAGCCCATGGCAGGGCGTGTTATAGGACCTGATGGGGAACCCACCATTGTTGTTTTGCTAAATGCACAAGGTATCACCCTGTCTTCTAAATACTTTTGTTTATATCCATAAATTAGTGCTGCTCTCAGCGTTGGCTGAAAAAATTTTTCTTTGCAGTTGATGATGGTTAATGCAGAGATTCATCATTGGTTAAAGAGTTGACACGAAATGACTGTTGAGTGCTTGACCCTAAATGAGACATCTGTATCACTCGCTCCTTCCAAGGTTCAAGGAACATCATGGAAGACGAGGTGGAAAGAATGTCAGAGCTAGAGGCTGTGGAGTACTATGCGATGCTGGTTTCTGGACATGACATGGTTGTTGCATTTGTGTACTCACAGGAGCTGCTGTGATCTGCACAAACCTGTGAAAAATGGAGTTGGTCAACATTCGATCATGAATGGGGAAGAGTCTCATGAGGCCCTGCCTCTCTCTAGGAGCTGTTGTCAGTTAATAGTTTCTGGGAGAGGTGGAATAATTTTCTTCAGTAGTATAACCACTGTTAAGGTGTCCATATTCCAGTAAATAATCCCTCACTCAGGATCGTGCAAGCAACCCCATTTAAACTCAGTGGGTATCATAAAAACCAACCAACCAAATAAAAGGACATGAAAATAGGAGGGGGAGAGGCTGGAGAGATGGATGGCTCAGCCATTAAGAGTACTGGTTGTTCCTTCAGAGGACCTGGCTTCAAATCCCAGAACCCACATGGTGGCTAACAGCCGTCTGTAACTCCAGTTCTAGGGGGATCTGACACCCTCCTTTGTCCTCATGGGCACTTCATAACATGGACACACTTACATGCAGGCATAATACTCATACACATAAAATAAATAAATAGACAATTTTTAAAAAGAAAATAGGAGGATTAGTCGGGAAGAAGAAGGGGGTCTGTAGAAGTGGAGGGTAACAAGGACTGTTTTCACAATACATAGTACACAACTATGAAATTGTCAAAAATTAAATTTAGGCAGGATATGGTGTCACATGATTTAATTATAGCACTTGTGAGATAGAAGCTGGCAGATCTCTGTGAGTTTGAGTCTAGTCTGATTAAAAAGAAGATAAAATTAAATTTAATGAGAGATAAAAGAAATTTCAGTTGATGGCACCAACTTCTTCTTTTTCATTGTTTTTGACCCCAATGATAGTGCCTACCCTGTCAATCTTCCATGATGACCCTGTCTTGAGAGCCTCAGACCCTGGGTTCATCTCCTTTGTCGCAGCCCTAGCTGCTATGATGAGGCACTGTGGACCAGGGTGCCTTCAAACCACAAAAATATGTATCGCACAGCTCTGGAAGCAGGAAGTTGAAGACCAAGCCCTTTTCCAGCTGCAAAACTTCTGATTTCTTGCTCACTGTATTCTCACACAGTGGAGAGAAGAGAGAGGAAGCAAGCTCATGCTGCTTAACAGGGCACTGATCTCATTCATGAAGGCATTGCCCTCATTGTCTTGTTTAATCTTCATGATTTCCCCGAAGCCCCACCTCCAAATTACCATCGCATTGGAGGTTGAAAGTTCAATATGTGACTTTTGCATGGACCCACACTCGGCCCATGTGCCTTCCTTCTTTTCTGTCTGTCTCATCTGCCACTTTGCATTGCCCTTTTCATAACCATCTGACTCAGAGGATGGGACCTAATGAATAGGCTTATGTTTTCTGTCTATGCTGAATGTCTTTTGGTATCTGTACACATGATACCCCTTCCTCACTTTCAGAGGATGATTCTTCTTGCACATACACAAAAAGACTCCTTTGGACATGAAATGCTGAAGATGCAGTATTTCCCATGATCCCTTCTCAGAGAAAAGGACTGTGCTCATCTGTACCAGGTTGTCTCTCACTCCAAATTCTCTCTCTCTCCATCTCTCTCTATTAGATACTTAACACACATGCAGACATAGAAAGAGAAAGAGAGAGAGAGAGAGACTGCCTGACTTCTGAACTTGGCTCCACAAGTTATTTCTTCTCTCCCGCATCTTTGATTTTTGCTCTCTTGTTTCTGGCTCTTTCTGTCTACATTCACTGGGACCCATCGTCCTTTGGTGCCACCCCTCTTATTCTGTCTGCACCACTGTCTCAGGCCACTCCATGGACTATATTTTTCTTGCTGCATCTGCTTTCTTATCTCCTCATTTCTGCCATTTCACTCAAGTGTCATTCACTTTACCCACACTCAGCCTGCACAAGGCTGTTGAAACAGCCTGAGTCTACTGGTTTCCTGGCAAACATTTGCTCTAGAATTCCAAATGTGAATTTTTGCTTCTTCCTTTATGGCATCCAAGGGTGCCAACAAAGACACTGATGACCTCATAGCACTCTGTAGATGCCTTTAGATACAACAAGCAAAGGAAGAAAAAATGGTTGCTGAAGGGTGAGTCTGCCTTCTAAGACTTTGTGTTCTCTGAATGCAAGGGACTCTTTTCAGTCATCCTGATATTCAACCTGGCAAGACAGGCATTCAGAAAATGTTCTTCTGCCTAATAGTGGAAGAATGAGAGAGTGACATTTCCATGAAGATGCATATACATAAGGAGCCTGACTGAAACCTCTGACCTCTTGACATTAAGGTCACACCTAACCCTGTCGTTCTAAATGCCCTAATGAGTTGTCCTTTTAGAATAAATCGCAGTGCAGATTCAGTCCTGTAAGATGTGAAGGGAACAAAAGGCAGGAGTAGACAGGCGTTCATTGATCTTGCTCCATGTATGTGCCAGCGCACGAGTCACTTTACATACATTATTAGCTAGGTGATCGCTCATGGGTAATGTTTTAAGGCACACTATTTTAGAGAAGAGGAAATTGGGGCCAAGGAAGGTTAAACAAGTTGTCCATTGGGGACAGAGATAAAACAAGACTGGCTATGTGTAGATAGTTGTTGAAACTGGGTGATGGGAACACGGAGGTTTATTCTGTGGTTATCCCTCAGTAACCATGGAAGACTGATTACAGTAGCCCCCACAGACACCCAAAGCCTCTTAAATGAAATGACATGATACAGTATTTGCATAGAATCTGCACAGTATTCCTGTGTATTTTAAATCATCTTTAGATTACTTGCTATACCTAATATAATGTAAATGATATGTAAATGGTTCTTACACTGTATTTTTATTTGTATTACTTTTTATTGTCTAGTTATTGTATTACTTTTTTTCTTATTCAACTATTTTTCATCAGAGTTTGGTTGAATCTGTGGATGTGGAACCCTTGGATAAGGAAAGTCAATGGTATCCCAAACTCCTTATGTTTTTGAGGTTTTTCTAGAGCGAAGGTGAAGAAACTTCTATTACTTAGCTTCTGTATTAGTGCTAGTCAACTTTATCTGCATTATATCTCTGTGAGAACAGATCTGAGACAAACAACTTAAAGTAGAAAAGGTTTATTTGGGCTTATAATTTTAGAATTTTCAGTCCATGGCTGTGTTGTTTCAGGGCCTTGATAAAGGCAAAGATCACGGTGGAGAGTAAGAGGCGTAGCAGAGCAGATAGCCTCATGGAGGCAGAAAAGCCTTGAGAAAGAGAATTAGGATATACCTCCATGGCATGTCTTCATGACTTACTCCCTCCTAGGTCAAATGTCCTTTATCTTCCACTATTTCCCAACAGTCCATTCATCTATGAATTACTTCACTGATGAGGCTAGACCTATCATGATCCAGTCAGCTGTAAACACTTTCCCACCGGTAACAAAGCTTGAATGTTAACAGTCTTTGAAGGGCATTCTGCATTCAATTCCACTTTGTCTAACAAATCATCTTAAATATTAGCAGCTTAAAGCAGCACAGTTATCATCTTATAGTTTCTGTGTGGAAAGAACTTGGTCTCCCCATCACTGAGCGGATACTCTGGAGTACCCCAGAAGAAGTGCTCAGATCTTCCTAGGGTTGTAGTCATTTCATGGTTGACTAGAGATGTCCTGTTGTAAACACACACACACACACAGAAGGCCTTGCCTGACCAGTGCCCAGGGGTATCATTTCTTTTTCTTATCCCCCTCAGAGATGAGACATATGAGGGAGAAGGAAAAAAAAAATGTCCAGGAAGGGAAACACAGCCTTTTTAAAATCTAGTCTTGGAAGTGATGCCCTACCATTTTGACTGCATTCTGTGTACCAAGCTAGTTAAGTTCATTTTATATTCCCCAAAAAAGGGAGCACAAAAATGTGCAATTGTATGAAGAATTAGGCATCAGTTCACCTTCCTTTCAGGTTGTCTCACAGAGTTAGTAAGTGGCTTTGTGACTCCAATCCATCCTGTATTTTTCTACTGCTCCCAGCAACTTCATGGATTTACTATTGACATCACCTTAGCTCCAATTAGCCTATCAGGTTGACCCAACAGAATGCAGGTCTATAGGCTGAGTGGAGCTTAGTGTTGTTAGCATTTGGTATGGGCTGGGAACAGGGACCTGAAGGACTGCAATCCCATTGGGAGAATGGAAAGTAGGAGATAAGGAGCAGGAGATGCTCTTATGTCCATAGAGAAGTGGCCGGGGAGAGGCTCCTTAGAAATGAGGGGAGATTTCATCAAAAGTATTGACTGAGGATGGAACGTTGAGTTATCATTTACCACCAGCCCCTGACAAAGTGTCATCTATACAGTAAATTGTCCTTAAAGGTTGATGAAGGAAACACCAATAGATGAAATTGTACCAGACAGGTGGATGAAGAAAAGAGATGGAGTTCATGAGGAACAACTCAGAATCAGATTTGTTCTGAGTGCAGACTATGAAGGGTGGTGGACGGAACAGGTAGAAGAGGAAATTGCGGCACCTATGGGTGCTTGTGCAGATCTGGACAACTGCGCAGAGCCCCTGACCATTCTCTTTTGGTTGCATTGCAGTAGGAAGCAGACCACCTAATATCTTCTCCATCTCAACCTGACCCTGGGAATTAGCTCTAGAGTGCTGCAGATGGCTCTGGATGAGGCTTTCCCTGAGGTTTTGCAGTGTGGTTGCCACACCACAAGATTTCTGGAGGTGCCTCATGGGCTGTCTGAGGAAAGGAGGGGAAGGCTGAATGCCAGCTGTCTGGGCTCCCAACTTCTGTTTCTCTAGGGCCATAGTACACTGTAAGGTATGTGGATGTCTAGGTTCAAATCCCAGCACTATTGATAATCAGCTTTGTGGCTTTGATAAGAGAGATAACCATTCTATGCCTGCCTCTCTCTTCCAGTCTCTAGAAGAGGATGATTAAGGTACATGTTTCATGCAAATAATTATTCATAATTATTACTGAAACCTAATAAATGCTCATGGAATGTTACCCATTATAGTAACCATACTTTCTATGATACATCATCATTATTATTAGGTAGCCTGTTGTTTTCCGATATGTGTTACCTAGGGGCTGGCATGACAAAAATTCTAGGTTTTAGGAATCCAGTTTCAAGAAAGCTTTCTGACCCGCAGGGGAGCTGGGGAGCTGGGGCCTTCTGCTTTCATCTCCGAGAGGAGGAGGGCAGGCACAATTCCAGTCTCTGGAGGCTCTGGGTCTGGGGACAGGATGGATTTCTTCTTGTTTTTGTTGTTGTTTTAATTTTCTAAACGTATTTCTCAGAGGGTTGTGGGGGGCTGCGGAGCCCAGGGAATGCTGAGCACCTAGGAGCCTGTGCGGCTGTGATTAGATGGCTTAGACCCAGCAGCGACAGCTGTTAATCCTGACTATTAATTAGAAGATATGGGGAGAGAATACCAGCCTGCAAGCTCAGTTAAGCCTGAGCAGCACTCTGCCTTCCTCTGCAGGGTAATCCCCTCTGAGACGTGGGTGAGCGCAGGCCCCAGGAGAAGCGTTAGGAAGACCAGAGCTAGCACACACCTATCATCAAATACCCAGCTGTCTCTGTTCCCAGAAGGCACCATCTCTCCCACTGGGACAGCACTGTACAGTTTCCCAGGTACATCTGAGCGTGCTGTAGACACATGCGTATATGCTCCTCTATGGAAGACAGAAAGGGAGCTTTGGTGGGTTTGTGGGATTTGTGATGGTGGATCAGGGCTCCTCCCAAGTGCTGGCATTCAGGCATTGCAAGCCAGGAGGACTGGAACCCAAGAGCTGCTGGTGCATAGATTGCTGAGAAATCAAAGCCCACAGGACTCTCCCATGGCCTCATAGATTATTGTGTTTGACCTGATGGCCATGTCCTTGCCCTCATAAATACAGCCCACCACAGAGCCCACTGAACCTAGAGGGAGTCCATTCCTTTACCAGTGACTGACTGTTCCCATACAAACTGCACAGGTTGCTTGTAGAGATGTCAACTCCCTGCTGCCAGAGACGCTTCACCTCACCTGGACCCTCCTCTCTAAGGGAATTCCAATTCTGTTCTCATTTTCTCTTTTCCATGAAAGGAAGAAATACTAGGAATGTCAGCCTCCCCTTATAAGAGAAACTGGAGGATTGTTGAGGGCCAGAAGTCAATGAGAGAGCGAGGCACAGCCAGGAGCTTCCAGCCATGCCTGTGGATTTTGTTGGTGGAGTGAACCTCCAGTTTGCATGCCAGTCGGGTGCTGTCTTTGCCTGTACTGTCTTCCCCATTCCTTCCACTGTGGGTGTCAGATTCATTTAGGACCCAATCCAAGTCTTGTTTTTTCCCAGAGTCTTTCCTGGATCCAGTGGTAGAGTATCCTCCTGTCTCCCTGTTCTGTGGTCTCCCTGGCACATGAAGGCCATCAGGGACACATGGTGTACCAAGAGAGGACAAGTCAGGAGCCCATATCCTGGGGAAGGCAGGAAACCTAGCAAGATGTGGAAAAGCAGAGGCTCCATTTCAGAGTCATTTCCTACCAGATCTGTATCCTGCACCATGCCCCCCACTTTCCTGTCCTGTCCTCTCATTTAGGAGTATGTGTCTGTGGTGGGGTGAGAGCCAGTGACCTAGGGAAAAGGATCGGAGAAGCTGTGCAGAATCTGCTCTGGGGGACGCTCAGCATTTTTAGGGTGAGTTGGCATGACAGCTCTGGGGCTGAGCTATCTGGAACTGGTTGTTCTTTCTTCACTTGTACCATGAGGGACTTCATGGAGGTGCAAGGAGGACACTTCTATTTTCAGGGATGTTGAATATACAGAACATGAACTTTGAAATCAGAAAAATCTCAGGCTGAAACTGTATCATTTGTTAGCAAGGATAGTGGTGGTAATGATGATGATGATGATGATGATAAGCCTGATGCTGATTTCTATACACTTTTGAATGTAGTCTAGATTTTATGTTAAGGCTTCA
This sequence comes from Eospalax fontanierii, assembly GCA_035773235.1. Classification (NCBI taxonomy): domain Eukaryota; kingdom Metazoa; phylum Chordata; class Mammalia; order Rodentia; family Spalacidae; genus Eospalax; species Eospalax fontanierii. Next base: position 49,368,102 of record CM069542.1, on the reverse strand, counting down.
TGTGTAATCTCAACTAAGATTTATAGGAATTTAGGAAATGTTTTCTCTCTATTTTTAAAAAATAAGGAGTCACAGGACTAGAGAAATGGCACAGTAGCTAAGAGCACTGGGTTCTCTTGCAGAAGACCAGGGTTTGAATCCCAGCACCTAGATGGTGGTTAACAACCATTTGTAACTCAAGTTCCAGGGTCAGATGCCCTTTTCTGTCCTCCACAGGCACTGAATGACACAGGGGAACTTTCATACATGCAGGCAATATATTTATACACATAAAATAGAAATAATAAATTAAAAATAAGGAAACAGATTTATAGAGGTTTAATAATAATTTAGCATTCTTCTGGCAAGTAATATGATGGGCTTTTAATGCATACTTTTAAATTATCAATGCATACAAATTCAGAGCAAAGTTACATAATCTCATCAAGATACAGTGTCTTTCCTAGAAACAAGAATGCAAAATTGGTGTTGATTGGTTGAAATGGTATTGCACTTGGTTACTGTAAGAACTTTCTTACTCTGAGATTTTATGTTAAGACTTCACATATATAATCCTAACCAATATCCATAGGAAAAAGACTGTTTTCTATTTTACAAATACAGAAAAAGGTTTATAGAGGCCTAATAATTTGCTATTCTTTTGGTACAGGACACATCAGATTTTCAGTGCATACTTTGTGATTACTGATGCATACAAAGCACTCTGAAGTGTTCATAGCTTCACTGGGGAAGTCTGGAAATGTCAGAATGTACTTTGCTCTTTAGGCCTCTTTGAGGTCAGCATCTAGCTTATCGTATCTCCCATTGACATAGCTCTTCATGGAAGAGGAAAGTCAGAGGAGATAATCTACCTTTAATACATCCTTTGACAGATAGACACTGAGACACAGAAAGTCAGTGCTCTAATGAAGAAAACACAGTGACTCTCACAGAGAGAAATGACTTGAACCCATGCCTTATATCTTTATGTCTTTCAGGCCAGCTTCTTTCAATGCCCATCACACTGGACATAATAGCAGATTGGCCGTATCTTTAGTTTTATTTTTGTAAAGCAAACCTCTTACTATGTTGAGATTATTGTCACGTGGCATTGAAATAAACGGTAGAGGGATTTCTTTGGATGCTCTAAGTTCCTGAATTGAATATACTAAGCATAACTGTATAGTCCAGGATACACAGCATATGCCTCTCAGTAAGAAGCCACACTTGATGTCCTGTTAATGCCCCTCTCATCACTCTGGCAACCACTAATCTTTTATCCATTTCTCTAATTAATTTTAAGAATATTCTATAAGTGAAATAACAGTGTATAACCTTTTGAGTTGGGAAGGCTGTCACTCTGCATGATCCTTTGATGATTTCATCCCAGTTGTTCTATGTGTTATGGAAATGCCAATTTATTTAACCAATCCTCTGTTGGAAGGCATGTGGGTATTTCTAGTTTGGGGCTATTATGAACATATACATATATATATATATACATATATATATATATACACATATATACACATATGTATGTCTTTGTGTTAGTGCATTTCATAATATGTGTCCAGGAATGTGGTAGTAATGTGTTTATGTAAGGGAACTGCTAGTTTTCTAGAGTGGCCATTTTCATTGACAGTGTGTGTGAAGGTTTCTTAGCATCACTGCCAGCATTTCATAGTGTCTCTGTTCCACTTGAACCATCATAATAGGTACAGAATGAAGCCTCACTGTGACTTTAAAGTGTATTTTCTAATGGCTAAGATGTAGAACATCTTTCCATGTGATTGTCTGTCATGTAAATAACTTCCTTATTTGAATATCTCTTTATGTCTTGTGCCTGTTTTCTAATTAGATTATTATTATATTATTTTGCAGCTTATTATTTAAGCTGGGCCTTGCACAAGGTAGTCAAGTACTCTGCCCTTGAGCTACGTCTCCAGCCCTTTGGGTTTTGTTTGAAAGTTTGGTATATAATCTGTGTACTAGACTGTTGGACTTGCAAGTTGTAAATATCTTCGTCCAGTCTGTAGTATATCTTTCTCATAGTTTAGCAGGTCTATTGCAGTGTAAGTCTTTCCATTCTGATATGACATAATTTATTAACTTTTCCTTTTACACATTGTACCTTTGTGCCAAATCCAAGAACTTTCTGCCTAACCTGGACTACGTGTTTCTATTTCTTTCCTAAAAGTGTTAGATGTATGTTTAAGTCTGTGACAGAGTTTGAGCTAATTTTTATATAAAATAGATGGCTTAGGTCTTAGGAGTCCTTACGCCTATAGAAGTTCAATTTTTCCAGCAACATTTTTTAAAAAGTCTATCATCTCTCCACCTAACTGTTTTGTATCTTTGCCAAAGGCTAGTTAGGTACACAGTCTATTTTTTCATTATCTGTTTTGCTTCCTTATTTTATATATATATATATATATATATATATATGTATATATTATATATATATATGTATGTCTCTACCTCTCCCTAATTCTTGGTTACAGCAACTATATAATGAGTCTTGAAAAAAAAATAAACTAATTCCTTTTCATGTACTTTAAAAATTCACTATAAATTTCACATAAACATAAACATTTAAATAACAGCATCTATAGTTTAAAATTTTTGCTAAGGTTTTAATAAAAACAAAACTGCACCTTTGAGTCACTTTGTAGATAATGTCTGTCTTTACTTTACAGAGACTTCTGATCCATGAATGCAACAAGTCTCACTGTTTACTTATTCATAATTTTATTTCTATCATCAGCTTTTTGTAGGTTTTGGCAGATAATTTCTGAACATACAATGGAATATTTAATATTTTGGAGATATTATATAGTGTTATGGTTTTAGTGTTCTATGTTTTGTTCTAGTGTATGGAAATGTATTAATGTTATATGTTTATTTTGTATCCTGGGATCTTTCTGAGCTCACTGCTCAGTTCTATGGCTTATTCTGTATTTTATTTTGAGTATTTCATGGGTAGACAATCACATTGTAAATATAGCTGGTATTTTTTCCTTTCTAATTCGTATGTTTTAGATTTTCTTTTTCTTGCCTTATCACATCAGCTTAGAGCATCAGATCCATTGCTGACTGAGTTTCCTGAGAACAGAGGTCTTTGATTTGTTACCAATCTTAAAAGGAAAACATTTCATCTGTCCCCATTAAAGATGATGCTATCTATATATTTGTAGAGATATTCATCATAAATCTGTGGAAATTTCCTTCTATTGACTTTTCTGAGACAATTTATCATCAAATGACTTATTTTGTTCAAATGGTTTTTCTTCCTTAATTTTGCAATCATGACTTTTTTTCTTTACCTATGTTGTGAGGTAGCTGTGTTGATATTTGCATAATAAACATGTCTTGTATCATTGGAACAAATCCTGCTTGGCCATGGTGTAGAGTTCATTTTTATATGTGGCTCAGTCCTATATTCTAACATTTTTCTAGGGATTTGGGGATTTGGGGGAGACAGATTCTCCCTGTAGCCCCCAGCTGACCTGGAACTTGCTATGTAGAGCAGGCTGGCCTTGAACTCACAGAGATTCGCTTGCCTCTATGTCCCACGTGCTGGGTTTAAAGGCCTGCACTACCACACCAGCTTGGGGGTATATATAAAGGATATTATCTGTAATTTTCTTTCTTCCCCTTCCTTTTTCACTTCTTTTTACTGCCTTTGGTTTTCATCTCAGAATCATAACCACTCCCCTCTATCCTATATCTACTTGTTGGAAGAGATCATATAGAATTGATATGATTTCTTCCTTAAATATTTGATAAAATTTGCTACTAAAAATATGGGTCTAAAATGTCCCTCTTTAGAAGCTGTTAATTCTGAATTAAATTTCTTTGGTAGTAAGGAGAAAGTCAAATTTTCAATTTCATATTGGTAAATAGATTACTTATATGTTTGTGACGAATCAGTCTGTTCCATCTAAATGTTCAAACTTGAACAGCTACTCCTTCATTACCTTTTGATATCTACAGGCTCTGTGATAACTGAAGCTTCATTCCTAATATTAAGACTTTGAACCTTCTACTTTTTGTCAGACTAGATAAGGTTTATTAATTATATTCAATTCTTCCCAAGAATTCATAATTCATTCTATATTTGGGGGATATTTCTTAATTTAAAAAAAATTTTGCTTTCTATTCTTTGTTACTTTCTCCTTTGACATACTTTGGATTTATATGCCCCCCCACCACAAGTTGCTGAAGAAGTCACTTAGATTATTATTTGAGACTTTTCTTTTTTCTCAATATATACATTTATGTATTTAATGCTAGAGATTTGTTTTTCAGCATTACTTTAGTTGAACATCACAAATTCTGATGTATTCTAGTTTGGTCTTGCTTAGTTATTGTTCTATTTGCTTTATTATTGGTAAAACATCATGACCAAGAGCAACTTAGGGGAGGAAAGGGTGTATTTCAGCATACTAACACTCCATCACTGAGGAAAGTCAGAGTAGGGACTCAGGGCAGGAACCTTGAGGTATGAACTGAAGCAGAGACCGTGGAAGAAAGCAATTACAGGCTCACTCTGGCTTCTGCTCAGCTAGTTCTCTTACACAGCTCAGTCCCACCTGCTTAAGGATAATGCTTCTACATAGTAGGTTGGGTCCTCCCACCTCTATTGTCAGTCAGGATAGTTCCTCACAGACATGGCCACAGGCCAGTCTGATCTGACCAATCCCCTAGTTGAGACTCTGGGTGTGTCAAGTTGACAGCTAAACCTAACTAGGACAGTTAACACTTGGCAGTTCTGCCTTGACACATGGTGACACATGGGTTTTAGGAGTGTACTGTTTCAGTTTCAAGTGTCTGGAAAGTGTTTTAGTGTATGTGTGTGTGTGTGTGTGTGTGTGCATGTGTGTGTGTGAATTTCTACTTTGTTTCCATTGTGACAAAAAGTACATGCAATTTAGCTGGACATCGTGGGCACATGCTTTTAATCCTAGCACTTGGGAGGTAGAGGCAGGTAGATTTCTGTGTGTTTGAGGCCACTTGATCTACAAAGCAAGTTTCAGTCCAGCCATGGCTATTATTGAGACGCTGAATCAAAAAGCAAACAAACAAACAAAAAACCAGAAAACAAAACAAAAAAGAACATGCAATTCATGATCCCAATTATTATAGTTTTTGTCATGGTTTAAATGAGAAATGTCCCCCACAGGCTCATGTTTTGGATATTTACTCCTCAGATATTGGTATATTGTGGGAGATTCTGGAAACTCTAGGGATGTTGCCTAGTTGGAAGGCAATGAAGGTATTCATTTGAAGGTCAGATCTGGTCTCTAGTCCTTTCCTAGCTCACTATTTCTGCCTGTCATAGGCATATGTAATGAAGAAAGGGTCAGCTTCCTCCACTGCAAGCTCCTACTGTCCTGATATTCTCCTTTTACCATGATGAGTCCCACCCCAAATCAACACAGCCAAGAACAAAGCCAAGGACAACACAGCCAAGGACAGTGGGCTTAAATCTCTGAAACTATGAGTCTCTCTCTCTCTCTCCATATATATATATATATATATATATACTCTCTCCATATATATATATATATATATATATATATATATATATGCTGTTCTTTGGGTATTTTGGTCATTGCTAAGTAGAAGTTACTAATATAAGTCTATTGAATTTTATCTTAGCGCCAAGGAGTGGTCTACATTAGAGAATTTGAAAAGTATGCATGTGCTACTGTTATTGGGAAGAGTGTTACTGAGCTGATTCAGTTCTGTTTGTTAATGGCATTGTTGAAGTCTTTTGTGCCTGGTATTTATGTCAGTTGTTAAGAGAAGTGTTTAAACCTTAAACTGTAATTATAGGCTTGTTCATTCCTACGTTCTCTTCTGTAAGTCTTTGGCTCACATGTTCTCAAGCCCTGTTGTCGGTACATCCATAGACAGGATTGACCCTTTCTTCATTAAATGTTTCTCTCTGTCACTGATATTTTCTTTGCTCTGAAGAGTATATTGGCTTCCTCTGGAACTAGAGTTACAGATGGTTGTTAGCTGCCATGTGGGTGCTAGGAATCAAACCATGGTCTTCTCCAGGAACAGTCAGTGCTCTTAACTGCCGAGCCATCTCTGCAGTTCCATAGTTGAGGTTTTAGACAGCATATACCTATATAACATTTTTATATGTATTGCCAACCTCTGTCTCTTGTTCATATTAATTTCATTGATGCAATTATTGCCTATGCTAAGGCAAGACTTAAACCTATATTTTTTTCCTGGTCCTCTTTTTTTTTTTTTTTTCCTTTTTGTTTTGCTTTCCCTGCTGTTTGAATTAATTGACTATTTTACAGAATTTTATTTATGATTTATCTATAGTGCTTTTTAATACATGAACTTATAGTTCTTATGATTAAGTGCTCTTATGACCCTCTGTTAACATAATTTTGCTAGTTCAAGCAAAGAAAACTTCCATTTGCATTTGTGCACCTTCTCTAATTTATAAAATACTTCCTTTAGTATTTTATGTATTTAGAACTACTTCACACAGTGTTATGCTTTGTGATTCAACCATCAAAAATAATGTAGAAAACCCAAGAAAAGGAAAATCTGTTGCATTTGCCTGTATTTTCTTTCCATGCTCTTTCTTCCTTCTTAGTACTGTAAATTTCCTTCATTTTGCGTTTTCTTTCTTTTTAGAGAACTTTGGGGGGTTGTTGGCAAACCCTCCACTATCTGAGAATGCCTCCTTTTCCTACTCCTTGCTCAGTGTTTTTGCTGGTGTGGGATTGTAGCATGTCATTGCTCTTTAAGCAGCGTTTGAAAAAAGGAACTACTTTTTTGTGGCTTCTTCCGCATGAGGAATTTGAAGTCATTTGAACAGTGTTTCCTTCATGAACAGGATACTACTCTTTTTCTCTTGGCACTTAAGACTTGGTTTATCAAAAATCAGAGGCTTCAACTCTGGGGTGTCATGTATATTTTGGGGGGACTCTCTTCTTTAGGATTCACTAATTTTTGTACATTTACTTTTTCCCAGTATGAGATCTTTTTAAAAATTATTATTTTTCAGTGTCTTTTCAACCCTGTCTTCTTTCCTTTTCTAGCATAAATATGAATTTAAGTATATTTAAATCGTTTCCATAGTCCCATTCGTCCATTCATGTTTTGACTAGTATGTTTATTTTTCTTCCTTTATGATTCAGACTAAATAATTCCAATGTTACCTTCTAACTTATGATTTCTTTCCTTAGTCCTTTCATTCTTCCTTTGAGCTTATTCATTGCATTAATTTCAATCATCATGCTTTTCAATTCTAAAATTTCAATTTGGATTTCTGTTATAGTTTGCATTTCTTTACTGAGACTTCCTGTTCATTCCTTCCTGCAAATGTGCTCATTGTTTATTGAAGCATTTATGTTCACCATCTTAACATCTCCATCCATTGGTTCTAATACCTCATACTTGGTATGTCCCTATTTCATTTGAGGTCTTCCCAGTTCTTGGCATGACAAATAATTTTCTTCTCATACCTGGTACACTTTAGGTATTGTGCTATGTGACTGGATTTTGCTTAAGTCTCTTAGTTTAGCTTCTGCTAATACCACCAAGAAGGGAAGAGGGGATAGCATCTTGTTACTGCTGCCAAGTAGGAGTAATTGTCCATATTTACAATGTGACCGTTTTGGACATCCAAGAAGATTGCCATTTGTTATAGCTGTGTGAGGAAGGGGATTCTGCTCCCTGATGGGCCTCCACTTCTAAGAGTCTGATTGGGAGAGGTTGAAGTGGTTCCTTATTTTTTGTTAGTGTGCTGCACAGACACTAAATGACAGCGATCATGAACCCTTCATTATCTTCCAACAATAATGCTCAAATGAAGTTGGGTCCTTGAACTCTCTTCTCTGACATACTCTACTGGGTATGTAAATATTCAAATGTTTGAGTATTTAATTTCCTCAAATTTATTTAATTGTTTGGGTTGCTGGTTTCTTTGATTCTAAGAGTGGGTGCATAAGCAAAAAGAATATTCAGAAAACTCATCACCCTGTCATCCCACAGGTCCAAGGCTCTGACCCGGTTCTCTTCTTCTCACCATATTCCATGATTGTCTTGTGTGTGTGTGTGTGCATATGTGCCCACGAGTGTGTAGAGGCCAAAGGTTGATGTTTGGTGTCTTCCTCAATTGCTTTTCCACTTCATTTTTCTGAGGCAGGGTCTCTCACCGCACCTGATGCTCGTTGACTAGGCTTGACCAACTAGACGGCAAACCACAGTGACCCTCCAGTCTCCATCATCCGTCACGGGGGCTTCAGGTTCCCATCGCTGCACCCACCTTTTTACATGGATGATAGGGTTCCAAACTTACGTGCTCGTGCTTGCATAGTAAGCCCTCTGTCAACTGAGCTATCTCCCAGCCCTTCCAGGTTTTTAAAATGTCTGTTCCATGTATAATGTCAAGGAATATTAATTTTACTTAATGGAAAGAATAAAGAAATCTATGTGTAGTCCATAGAGATTTCTGGCATATCTGTTGTTGTTTCTCCAAAGAATAATTTCACCTAGCCAAATTTGCAAAGGAAAAAAAAATGTCAGGAATTCATGAACTAGTGGTAGGAAAGGGGACCCAGCCTGTCAATGAGCCTGGCTTCAGACAGCTTCCTGAAGTCATCTTCCTAGCCACAGTGGCCTGTCAGTCCAATTCTTGGTTCCTTTGTTGTAATAACTTCCTCTAGATTGAAATAGTGCCTCCCGCAGGGAGGCTCTGAAAAATCAGGATGTAAACAAAACTTACAAGGTGGCAAGCAACTCAGAAGCCAGGAAATTCCATAAACTTGTAAGATTCATGAAGGCCCTTTCCCAAGGTTCTGTAGTCAGCAAGGACTGCTAGAAGGAGGGGCCTTTCTGAGAACTGGGGTATCTACAAATCAAGCAAGAAGCTCCAGAGATGTTTTCATGAGTCACCATCCATCACGCACTCTAGGGTGGGCTCTTTCGGTGATGTTGTTGCCTTTGAGCTCCTGTAAGTAACTCTTCACAAACAGTCTTGTAAATAACCACAATAAAACCATTGGTTCGCCAAATTGAACTTTGATAGAATTGCTACTTTGGTCTGTGATTAATTAACTACCTGGAGTGAATAGATGTTTGTTCATGTCTCCTCAGGAAAAGTCAACCCACAGTGCCCTTTAACTTGGGAACTGTGAGTGGTTGTTAGGAGCATGAGTTGCCCATAACTCCCTCTGAAATGATAAATGTTCAAATATGTTTACTTTATTATTTATTAACGTGAGTATGTGTATGTGTGTGTATGTGTGTAATCCAGAGGACAATCCTTGGGCATGTTCCTCAGTATCATTAACTTGTTATTTCCTTCCTTCCTTCCTTCCTTCCTTCCTTCCTTCCTTCCTTCCTTCCTTCCTTCCTTTCTTTCTTTCTCCCTTTCTTTTCTTTTTTTCCTTTTCCGTCAGAATTTCTCACTGGTCTGAACCTTTCCAAATTAACTAGGTGGATGGGCCAGCAAGCCCCAGGCTTTGTCCTATTTCCATGTCTCCATCACACGCCCCTAAGGCCAGCTTTTTCTTTAACATGGGTTTAAGGATCAAACTCACTTCTTCATGCTTACAAGGCAAGCTGTTTTCCAGTCTACCAATCGAGCTGACTCCCTTTCCCAAGTGTATTTGTCTGTAGAGGTGACCCACTTTTTAGTAGTTCTTAAAAGGGCATATGTCCCCTCAGATTTAAGATCCCATTCTGTGAAGTCTAAATGTTACCCTTTTCTAGAACACCATCAAAATACTGTCTTTCCCAACAACTTTGCCTTTTCTATATATAGTGTGCTTTGGCATTGAGCCACTGAGAGATTCAGATTAATAGTCCCACAAATGTCATTGTGGGGATATCGCCAAGAATGTTTCCTTTACAACACCACATCTTCTTCTGGAAGACCCGTGGGAGAAATTCCTTCTGGGCCTCATCATCAGGAAAAGCTGAGCTCTGCTTTTCTGCTTACAACTGGCATTCTTTTAAAATTGCTTTTTTCCTATTACAGACAGTTTGCTTCTTATAACTGTATGTTTTACCCTGTCGTTGTTTTGGCTGTTAGGAAGGCCAGAGTCACATATTGGAACTGTTGATTGCAGCAGCACCAGATCTTATGGTCTGTGTGTGATAGTCTGTGAATTTATCTTGTGTTTAATTTTTACTCCCACATTTTGCTCTCAGAGTCTCCTTGAACTCGGTAATCCCCTTTGGTACTCATTTTATTCCTTTTGTATTCTGTGCATTTTATGAGCAGCTTCAGTACCTAAAGCAAAAGACAAAGACAGATATGAGACAAATACACCCTCTCATCAGCTCTGGGTCCACCATGCCCAAATGCTACTGCAAAAGCACAGTGACCTTGCTGCCCAAGGCCTGCCCACGTCCCAGGGGCCCTTTTACTGCTGTGTGTCGGTGTGAAGGAAGAATACTCAATCTAAGACTGTAGTCCAGGGTTACTCCCTAAATTCCACTTTTCTTTATTTAAGGTCAGCAGGGACAAAGGGAAACTCCGCAAGGAGGTTGGATGCATAACATTGTAGGAGTGACTTTTACCCTATGGACAAAATCTGGACTAATGATTTTCACCTAACCTTGCATCAAAAAATGGCAATAATGTAAACAAGCTGAGTCATTTGCTCCTTATGGACCTGACCATAAGACCTGGATCCCCTCAGAACCCCGCTTTCCCATCCCCTTAATATCGTGAATGAATGTGCTGTGCTTGCTTAACCTGTCAGAGCACTGGAAGCAACATATTCTCATCAAAATCAACAAGAACAGCTGAGAAGTCTGCTTGATAGTGTGTGTGTGTGTGTGTGTGTGTGTGTGTGTGTGTGTGTGTGTGATATTCTAGACCTAGAGATTAAAGGTTAAATTCTCTGATAAGGGTGGATCCTAGCTTTTACTTCCCCAATTGCTGCTGGAAGTACTGCTTCAATAAAAGTATGGGAGAGACAGTGGAAGGAACAGGTGGTTCTCAGAATTCGGGTTCATTTTTGACCATGAATGTTAAGAGTCAGGCTATTCGTTTGTTCAGGGATAACTATAGTGTGGCTTAGAAATGACATCCATGCCTAGATTTTTACATGGGTCTTAGAGATTTGAATTCAGGACCTCATGCTTTCATAGTAAATGCTTTTAACCACTGAGCCACCTCCCTAGCTTGACATATAGCTTCTACCATCTAGTCTCAATGTTTCTTTCTATAGAATGGAGATAATAAAATATTAACCTCCTTATAGAGATAAAATGATCAATAACCTCATTTGTAACCCTCACCTGTAAACCTATAAACCTGACCAGCGTTTTTACCTTCAAGGAATTCAGGTGAGGATTTAATTAAAAAATGTTACTGTAAGTCAGTGGAATGTCTACCTTTTCCTTTAAATTTTTTTTTCAAAGTGTAAAATAATGGTTCTTGAACTATAAAGCACTTACTAAGCATCAGAGAATCTGATAAAATGCAGATTCTCAAACCTCACCCATTCAAGCAGGTGCCTCAGGTGATTGGCATGCAGGTGGTTCAGCTGCTAAGTCTCTTGCCCAAAGAGGTCAAGGTCACCATCAACACCAAAGCACTACCACAATCTGGGGTTCATATGGTGTCCAGAGCTTCATTATGTCACATGATGGCAACATATAAAGCCCAGAATTATTGTGCTAGTTTTCTGCAAGGTGGCATCTTTTTGCCTAGAATGCAAGCCCTTCTTCACTAAAAGTCAAGGGAGTCTTCTCAGTTGTACGGCAGCCATAATCACTTTGGACTAACACTTGAAAACTCCATTATAGAAAGCTCAGTGGAAAGCAACACAGTGAAAATGTGTTCAACCCATGGCAAGGAAACTGACAGCCCGGAACCACATTCACTGCCCAACTATGGAGAGGAAATGGATGGTTCGGTGGTGTGCTCACTATCCAACAATCGGGAAAAGACTTGACAGTCTGGTTCTATGCTCACTCTCTAACCACTGAGAGGAATGAGACAGCCCAATACTGTGCTCAGTGTCCAACCATGGGGAAAAGACTTGACACTCTGGTTCCATGTTCACTGTCCAACCCTAAAAAGGAAACAGTGAAGCCATAAGAAATTGCTACAGACTGACTGCTCTTCCAGAGAAACTGGGTTTGGGTCCCAACACCCACATGGCCTCTAACAACTGTCATAACTGCAGTTACACAGGATCTGACACCCTCTTCTGGCCTTTGAAGACATTGTATGGATGGTTGTACTTAAATGCAGGCAAAAAGACTCAGACACATTAAATAAAAATAAATCAACAACAGCAATAATTTAAAAAAAAACTTGAGGCTGGATGGCTCAGTGCTCTTGCAAAGGATGTGAGTTAGCTTCCAGCACCCATATCAGGCAATTTACAACCACCTGTAACTCCAGCTCAGGGAATCTAAAGCCCTATTCTCACCTCTGTGACCAACTATGCTCACATGCATACATTCCCACATAGACACAAATGCTCACACATAATTTAAAGTAAAAATAAGAATCTTTAAAAATTGAAAAAATATTTCTATTCAATTCTATAGTCAGGAAGTCAGAGATCAATTGGTAACAGTGGTATTCTTTTCTGAAAACTGTAAGAGCAAGATCTCTTCTAGAACTCTCTGTTGGCTTGCAGATGATCGTTTATCGATTAGTGTGTGTTAGTGTCCAAATTTCTCCATTTATAAGAACATCAGGTATAATGGATTAGAGTTGTCCTGATGATGTCATTTTAACCTAATTACCTGTTTTAAGGCCCTGTCTCCAAACATGGCTACATTCTGAGTTATGAGAGATTAGGGCTACTGTATATGAATTATGAGGAAACACAATTCTTTGCACAGTTCAGTCTGAGACCATTTTTTTTTTCAAATCTTATTAGGTAAAATGGATGTGACTTACATATTCTTTAGGATTTTAAGATCTACAAAAAACAGAAAACCCAAAAACAACAGCTTAAGAAACAGAGATTATGTTTTAAGATTTATTAGAGTGTGTGTGTGTGTGTGTGTGTGTGTGTGTGTGTACATGCATACAGATATCTGTGAAGGCCATAACAGGGCACTGGATCCCCTGGAGCTAGACTCACAGGTGGTTGTGACCCACCTGATATGGGTTTAAGGAACCAAACTCTTGTCCTGTGAAAGAACAGTAAGGATGGCTTAACCTTGGGGCCAGGTGTTCAGCACCCAGGTTGTTGTCTTCCTCACTGAGAATGAGGCAGCCCCAGAAGCATCATGCTCAGAAGCTTGTTCCTTCAGTCATTCTGTCCTGCTGACAAGCCAGACATGGATGTCACAGCCCTAAGCATCTCTTGTCCTATTTGGTCATGGAGCAGGGGTAAGAAAGAAGGTAAAGAAAATATACTCATTGAATCAGGGTTTGAATAAATATGTGTGTGCACGGAAACGTTAATATGCACATAGACAGCCAGTCCTCTGTTATCCATGGGTTCTACATCTGTAGAGTCAATACTATACATCGAAATAATTTTAATGTGCTTATTTTAAACATGTATAGGCCTCTTGTCATTATTTTTAAACAATACAGTATAGCAATTATTTATACAAAATAATTTACATTGAATTGTGTATTGTAAGTAATCTATAAAAATTTAGTAGTCTATAAAGATTTAGAGTTCACGGGAACATGTGTATAAGTTATATGCAAATGCTATGACATTTGATAACATATTGAGCATCTATGGATATTAAGAGATTCTGGAGTCAATGCCTCATGGATTCAGAAGATGAATTGTATATGCACATAAAAGTGTGTGTGTGTGTATATACATATAAAACTAAAACAGCATATAGGTAATATATGTGTATATATTAGACTTTTTAGAAGTATATTTGAGAAACAGGAGAGAGAAGGCGAGGAAAGGAAAGGAGGGGAGGGGAGGAAAGAGGAGGGGAGGAGAAATGTGGGGAGCAGCTGATAGACATGGGGCAGATGTTAGAAATCAGGAAGAAAAGCAAAATGAAACTAGGACACAGGAGAAAAAGCTCATTGGGTCCCAAACTAGAGTTATAGGGAATCAGTGCTCTTTATAAGAGACTCAGAGTAAAAATAGAATGTGGCATTAGAAGACAGCCATACTTGCACGATCAATCCCTGTGCCCCACTCAGTAGAATATGCAATTGGAATTGCTTTCCCAAGAAAAAGCAATTAGTCCCCACCAGCTTGGCCGGAGTTGCCAATACACTCCAGCCTCTCATCAATTGTCTTCCCTTCACATGAGCTTTGGTCATGGACACACCACGCACAGGACAGGCCCAGCAATGATGAATCTCCTTGGGGTTTGTCCTTGGAATTGCTATTCCCGACAGGATGGTACTAGATTGGAAGAGGCAGAGCCACCCACTTGCGGCACGGATACTCTCCCACAATGCACCAGGCCGTGAGACGTGAGAAATTATGTCCCGACAGATTTCTTTCTTAAAATATCCTCTGAGGACTTTGAGCGGCACCCAGCCTTCTCCGTAAGAATCATGGCAGCTGCAAGTGGGGTCTGCAGTGATGTTTGGTAGAAGCACAACAAGATCACAGCAAAATACTGACTCATCTTAGAAGTTCCTTCCAGGACATCTGCTCTCTCTTGACTTTGGACAGAGTATCTGACTCACCCAGAGGGAGTTCTGGTACTATTATCCAAGGTCTAAATATATACCCTCCAAATCACACAACAGCTCCTTGGGAGATTGAGAAAGGTGAGGTGATGTCAGCACAGCCACCCCTCCCAAAGGTCCCAACTCTGCTACTTTTATCTTCAGTAGCAAAAGATCTTTCCCTGTAAGCTGGACCCTGTGATTTACAGTTCAAAGGTAACAAAGACTATACCATCTCGTCTTTATCTGTTGAAAGACCCACCTTTCCAGTTTCACTGATCAGTCATCTGGTCATAGGCCAACCCCTAAGAAGGCAGGTTCACCTTAAGTTATGCTAAATACATGGGCAGAATACCTACTGTGTTAATGAGCCAGTGAACTTTTTCCTGCCTGGAATCTCACCTCCCAGGGCAGTGCTCCTGGACCTGATCACAGACACACAGGTCTCTGTAAGTCTGCCCACTTTACTGAAGGATTCAGCAAAGCATAATCTCCTTTTCATCTTCATATTCCTTTTCCAAATTCACGTTCTTTAACGCTCAGGGCTGCTCTAGCATCTTGTATTTCTTTATTTTTCTCTAAAGCTTCCTTCTCCCCGACATGCAGCTGCCAGTTAGCCACATGTCTGACCTCCATGCAGGCTCTACACCTTCATGACTTCATGGCTTTTATCCTTCTTCCCTCCATTCTCTTCCTCAAGGTGGCAGCTGCTGGGACTACGAACTCACCTGCCCCGAGGATTTTTCTTTAAAATTCTAATAAAATTGTCCTAACACTTATGTTTGGGCCCACTCTTATATTCTTTTATGAATGAGACAAGAACTCTTTGAGGGATGCTCTTTCTCCCCGTTTCAAAGGGATACCTGGCAGTGGAGCAAATACCAGAGTGGGGTCTGGGGATACTGAGCTTGCCCACCTGTGGAAGGCCCTGTGCTCGTCTCACTGCCTTTTGCCTTGAAGCTGTTGCTTTCTTCAGACTCCAAGAGATTGACTTTATTTTGATCACTGGATTTTTGCCCCATATCATTTCTCTTGGCAATACCCAGGAAGATAGGAAAGAAGAATCAATGCTCAGCGGGCTAGGACAGACTAAGAGACAGGACGTAGGATGTAAGCTCAGGAATGATCCTCACAGAAGGAATGTAAGGTCTTGGCTTTGAGGGATGTGATAAAGCCAATCCAAGGGTATCCCAAAGTTCAAGTGGGGAAAATCCAAGCTGTGCTGCTTACTTTCAAGCTCAGTGCTCAACACAATACTTCACTTTTGACATCAGATGTGTGGTCTAGTGGTCCAATAACTTAATCTATTTCTAAAAGTGTCAAGACCTACACATTAAAGATTCAGTCCTACGAGACTTCCCCTGTTTCAGATGCCAGTTTCAAGTATTAGATTGTGGCTTGCACTTCACATTGATAAATCAATGTTCACAAAACTTTTTCCTTGGGTTTGATGTATTTGCTAGAATGGCTGACTGAATTAAACAAGCTAATCCACTTGTCATAAATGATATTACAAAGGATATAGATAAGCAACAGGTGAAAGAAATGCAGGAATGCGGTATAGAGAAGTGGTGCCAAGAGTCTGTGCCCTGAGATCCTCCACTCTCCAGAAATGGTGATGCATTCTACCACGCAGAAGCCCTTGATCCCTGTTATTTGGACCTTTTATGAAATCATTACTGTATATGCAGTTGACTATAATTGCCAACTGTTGATCAACACAACTTTCATCCTTCTCCCTCTCCCCAGATAAGTCAGGGATGAGACTGAAAATTCTGTTTCACTTGATAAACAGCTCCCACCCTGAGGCTACCAGAGGCCCACCAAATGACACTTCATTAAAACAAAAATTCCTATTATCAATCTGAAAATTTCAAAGGACTCGGAGCTCAGTGTTATAGACTCTCATCACTTAGAAAATTATAAGGGTCCTAGGAATTCTGTGTCTGAAATAGTGAACACAAACCAAGCTTTAGACTGATAGGCACACTAAAGGGAGCTATCTGTTTTTACTGAACAACCTTAAGTTGCTGTCATGTTGAGCAGACCTTCATATTTTTCGAAAGAAATCAAAAGGTGGATTTTTGTTTTTAGGAAATCTCCAAATATTAGAATGCTGCCTTTAAAAAATAAATCTTTAAATACAAAAGATATCAGTTGACTGACAGATTGTAACTTCTGTTACTGGTAAGGAAGCAGTTCTGGCTTTCAGGAACTAGGGATTGGCCAAGAGTGAGGACTGATGATGAGAAATGACTTGCCTTAAAATAATAGATTGCATAAAAATATCCAGATCCTGTACCATCCATCACTCAGTACGTTGAAAGACATAGCTTTTTCTTCAGGCACCCCTCAAACATCCCACTTCTGCAGGCAGTATCGACAGGTGCCTGCAGACATCAGCTGCCTGGCGTCCACAGATTTCCCAAGTGCGTGGAAGGCTTGGGTGGGAGAAAGTAAAACATTTTGACATTAGGCTGAGCTTCTCTATTTTCTAATGTACTATGCATGCTATTCCCCCTGGGAATCAATGCTTATGAATTCATTAAGTCCTAGAGACTGTGATATTTGCCAGAATACAAAAAACAATTGTCTCCATCCAGAACATAAATTGCAACATAGAAAAACTTTTGTAATTTAATTTTCCAGTGAATATAAAGAGGGTGTACGTGACTTTAGCTTCAATGCACTAATAATCAGATGCAAATGAGATAGGAACATATTCATACTCAGGAGGTGGGCTGACAGGCAGAGGGAAAGGGAGGCAACTTGCTGGCTGGAAGAAAGGATGCTGCTGTCCGTTCTGGGTCTAAGGCAAAGCCCGCAAAAGAAAAGAGAGCTAAGTGGCTTGGCTATTAATTACTGATTTATTATTAAAATGCAGATTTCCCACAGCTACGATCCAACTTGTTTAATTTAATAGTAAGAGACTCTGTGTGTGTGTGTGTGTGTGTGTGTGTGTGTGTGTGTGTGTGCAGGCCATAATGTGTGGAGACAGCTAGCCACCTTTCCGGGCAGCTGAGCAAACTAGCTTCAGCTGGCTCAGCTTATGTCCACATGGGCAGCTCAGCTTGCTCTTTTGTATTGAAGACTCATTAGATCAGTCAAACAACTTCTTTTTAACATTTGAACTGAGTGGAAAACTTCAGTCTGTATTTTGATTCTGTGTAGGATTATCCATTTCTTCTCTAAAGGACTCTTTTTTGAGTTTGTCCCCAGGAGAATGCAGTATTGAAGGGATGCTTCAGAAACTGCTAGATGGACCCACAAATCTAATGAGGATCTGACGCCATCAACACTTGTGCAGGGATTTCAAGATCATTGACCTGGGCTTTCTGAGGACAAGTCCAGTCTATACTCAAGTGTGTTGACTTCTTAAAAAAATTTAGTTACTGTTTGCCATTAGAAAAATCTAAGTTTCAACTTGTATCACCAATGGTCTTCCATGAGGCTGGGCTTCTGAGCAGGCAGTGAGGGTGCACATAGCCATTTGGCGAATGTGAGGGTGGGTTCTATCCTACCATGAGGAGGGACATGGTGAGCTCCTCAGAATTTTAAATGACAGACATACAAGCTGTTGCTAGAGAAAAAGACTGAATCGTTTCTTGCACCTCTGTCTAATACCTCAACTCTCTTTTATTCCAGAAGAGCCAAGTCCTTTCTTCTTTGTGGAGAAGCTCAGCTCCATTTGATTAACATATCAGATCAGGAACCTATCAGGAGGATAAATACAATATATCAAGTAACCAGCAGGACCTGGTTTAAGTCCTATCTTCAGCTTTTATTAGCTTCTGTGTATCCTTAGCTAGATTACTTCTGATCTCTGAATTCTTGTTTTTCTAGACACAAAATTGGAAATCATATTCTTGGTTGCAATGAGGATTGGATGAAAAAATGCTTGTAAGTTTCCTAGAATGGGGAGGACCACTTAGTAAGCACTCCATAAATATTGATTACTGATGCTGACCATAGTGTCCTTTTCAGAAGTATCAATCTACATTTTCAAAGCAACCTCCCTCTGAGGGGGCAAAAAGCAGCCTCACAGAACAATTAATCCTTTTATGTCCTTGTGGATATCAGACAGCATCAGCATCGGGTCTTTAAGTTTTAGAACCTACTTATTGGAGCATCTTAATCTCCTTCTTCCCCGTGCCTTGGTCACCTGAATGTGTCAAGCCAGGCAATTCTGAGGCAGCAGATTTCTAGGAAATGGGCCAGATTTGACCGTCTTTGTGAGCCGCCATCAAAGTACCCCAAGAGAGAGTTAGGGTGTACTGATGGAGACTTGGCAGGGAGCTCCCTGGAAGTGAGCAAAGTATTCATGTTATGGGAGCGTCCTTTCCTCCTTCTGGTCTTTTCTAGCCCTAAGCAGTTCTATTTTTCAGCTCTGGCTTTTGCCTGACATTTGAAGGATGAGCTATTAACGATACTAAATTAATAACGGTTATAGAGTATATTTGAGAAGATCATAAAAAAATCAGTAATGTCATCATGTCAAGCAAAGTTTCTGATGGTTTTTTTAAATTATGCATGTCTTTTATTTTTTTCCCTTCTAACATTGATCTGGAGCTTTCAGTAGGACATTAATCTACCTGACCACATCAGAATCCTTAATTATTCACATCCAGCAATACATCTCATTCTACAGAAATTCCCTGGGGACTTGCTATTGTTGAAACAGAGTTCTGCAGTGCAGCTCTACCCCCGTCACTAGGCCCAGGTCAGTCCTGTATCCCTCTGAGACTCACTGCTGCTGCCCTATTCTTTGACATATAGACACCCAGACTCATAATTCAAGGAAAGATTCCTCCAAGAGTGACAAGGGAATATATTTTCAGGCTACTTCTCAGAGAGGAGCAGAAGAGGATCAGGAAACTGTAGTGAACTTGGGGATGGGAGACTTCAGAACTCTGTCACTGGCTGATCTTGGCATTAGGTCCTAAACTTGACCCCAGCTTACGTCATGGGAAAGTGGGCTTGGAAAGTATTTCAGTGAGCTGTGTACTCTGGATGGCCAATTAAAGCTACAGAAAACCCATGATAAACCAGCTGAGCTAGAGATGTGTAAAGTTACAATGAAAATGCTAATGTTAGTAATGATAGTTATGATCCCACGGGAGTCATTTGGTGACTGGTGAAGCCTTTCTGGGAGCTTCAAAAGAGTGTCAAATCCATCCTAGGTACTCAGAAGGACTGAGAATCATAGTGCTTGTCTAGACAGGGTACTATAATGGAGAAAAGAGATATTATTGGGCTGTTGAATAAAGCCTCTCTGGGGGAACTCCTTGCTGTGCTCTAGTGGGGGAGGAGGGAGCCTGGGATGGCACAGTTCAAGGTGACAGTGTAAATGGGCCAAATGCCCTTTCCCTATTCTTGTTACCAGGAGAGACTGGAAAGAAGAGACATCAAGGCCAGTTCCAGCCTGTCTTCATGCCTTTCTTCTCTCTCCTTCACTCCGTTTCTTCTTTCTCCCTCCTTTTCTCCAATCTGTGCACAACCCATTAAACTTCATCCAACAGATCCCTGGGGATATTTTTGATCTTGTCACTTAGGGTTGGACATTGCTGTTCTTGGGGCAGTCCAGCTGGGCTAACAGGACTCATCCAGGGCCACTCGGATCAAAAGACCTCTGTCTCCATGTTAGGAACTGCGATTTAACAGAGCCACTTGCCTAAAACCACAAAGGTGTTCATCACAAAGTGATCACAAGGTCTGAGAACTGACAGTTCACTCTGCAAATGTTAAACCTGGATCCTCCAACATGAGGAGAACTCAGCATGCTCTTTGGTAGATGGACATCTGAGGGATTAATCAAATAGTCTCCCTATAGATCAGGACTAAAACTCATTCCTAAATCTGAGCATATATACTCAGTATATTTTGGTAATTGAATAAGCGCATGCATAAAAGCCTGGCTTGAATGAGAGGTTGTAACAGTAAAAATGTAAGTGTTAAAGTCAAGGCAATGCATGGGCCTGAAAATATTGCAGCACTAAATGATAGAGGCTCAACAGAGAGGGAAGGATGGTCAAGCTAGACCATACATAGTTCAGCTGACAGACACTAACCTGTAGAAGTAGGAATAGCTACCAACTGTACTTGAAAGAAAGCTCAACTTGGGCAGGTTGTGAACTTGGGGATGGGAGAGTTCACCTATTTTTGACCCTTAGTGCCTATGAGTTGGTTGCTCTGGAGTGTGGCCTGAACTTTGGACATTTGATGAGGTCTCAGGGGTATTCTAAAATGTGTACACACTTAAGAGCATCTATTTAGGAAGTAATAACATGAAGCTATATTTGGAACCAGAACTCAACGGAAGGATGAACTGCCTGTGAAAACCTCCTTTTCTACAATATTGAAAGCCTCAAAATTTACATTTATTCTAGAAGAAAATGAGAGGCAAACCTTAGCAAACTCTGACTCTGTACGCCCAGCCACAGCTCCCAACCACATCCACTGAGATTTGTCATGTCCTTATGGAATGCTGAGTTCAAGTCAACAGGTCAAGTCCCAGCCTGGTACATGATAAAACACAAGACTTTAGAAAACAAGCAAACCTTAGTTCTAACTGCTTATATTCCCTTTGGGGCACAGACAGCCCATGTCCACCTGAGCTACGTCATTTAACAAACCCAGTAACCCTGAGGGGTCGAATTTGTCTGCACTATTTATTAGATAGGGAAACTAGAACTCAGGGACTTGACTGCTTGGCCAAAGCATGGCTATCGTGACCTTTTGAGTGGGATTCAAATCAAGCTCTGATGAAATGTCTGTGCTGACCAGACTGAGACCTTCTCTGCATCCTGTTGCAGTCCACTGCCCCTCTCTTGTGAAGTGACAAGGCAGGACCTCACCGCCACCCAGCTTTCTGGTGAAACCAGAAAATTCAGTTCCTCTGTTTACCGCCCCAGAAAATGAGATATTCACTTAAATAATCTCTGTCGCCATGCCATGGGCCTATCCCTGGCTCCCACATTGATGAAGACTCCCAACATGCTCTGGTCAAATGTGGTAGCTTGCCATAGCCTGACCAGTTGGACCCCTTCAGCCTGGAGCTGCCATCAGTTCTCCAAGCCCACAGACTCCACTTTCCTGTGGAGCTGGTCCCAGGACTGGCTGCTCTACAGAGGGCACCCCACCCCAGCCAGACTGCCTCCTCCAGAAGGAGGAGTGGGGGAGATCTGAGCCTTAGAAAGCAGGTCTGTTTTCCTCAGCTGGCACTCCTGTAAAGTTGCTGAAACAGAGCAGGCTCTCAGGCATATAGATCAATCTTTCGAATGCCCCCTGGATTAATGTCAGCTCAGACCGGGATGTTTGTAGTGTAGTTCCTCCTTGCCATCAACTTGCAATGTATCCTTGAAATGGACAAATTCTAGTCTGTTTTATCACCAGAAAAAAAAATCAGACTAGAAGTTTGTGGTCTATATACACTCAAAGGACTTTGGTTTAAGGAGAATAAGAGGCTATATTTCTATTTCATGTCAAAAATCATCCAAAGAAGTGGGTTTCGGAAATGTAGTTCTTAGGCTTTCCATAAGGTGAGGGACTGTGCAAGGCGCAGTGAAGTTCCAACTCAAATACTGCTTTTTTCAGAAGGATTTCCCCAAATCTGGAGCAGAGTTTGGCATCTGATCCTGGCCGGTTTGTTGCCCCCATTGGGAGCAATCTGCTAATCACTTCTAATTACCACGTTGCGATCTGCTTTCTTCACTGGAGTCCATGAGAGGGGGCACCTGGGCCTTTGTTGCTTCAATATCTGTACAGCTCGCTGCAAGGTGTGGCTTAGGGTAGCTGTTCACCATGTCTCTATGGAGGGGAAGAAGAAAAATGAATGAACAGATGAATGAACGAATGAATGCTCTTACAGCCCCAGGCCCTGGAAGATGTACCGAGAGAAGTCGTGGGGGTGAGGACGTAATTTCTGATGTGGTAAGTGACTCTGTAGAGGTGATCACAAGGGGAAAGCCAACCTGGACGAGTCTGTAACAAATGCACAGTTGTCCCAAGAACCTGACAGTCAGTCTCTTAGTCTTGTTTGCAGGGCTTTGTGGCTAATGACAGGTACTTTCCTGTCCTTAGGGAGTCAGACTGAGGCTTCTGATACTTCTTCAAATCTCTCTCTCCCTCCTTCCCTCCCTTCTTCCCTCCCTTCCGCCTTCCTCTCCCTCCCTTCATCTATCCACCCTTCCCTCTCTTTGTGTGTTTGTGTGTGTGTGTGTGTGTGTGTGTGCATGCGCACATGTGTATATCTGTAGGCCAGTGGTCAACATTGGATGCCGTTCTTCAGGAGTTGTCCACTTTGTCTTTTGAGACTGCATATCTCACTGGGACTTGGGATTCACCGATTAGGCTAGACTGACTGGCCAGGGAGACCCATGGATCTGCCTGTTTCTCTTCCCCAGCACTGAGATTACTCTCATGTGCCACCACGTAAGCTCTTCATGTGGATGCCCTGATTGACGGGTCTTTATGCTTGTGAAGCAAGCATTTTGCCAACTGAGCTATCACCCCATTCTCCTCAAACCTTGAACCCAGGCACTGCTTGCAAATTCATAGGGTCCGCACTGGACTTGGAGCCAGATGGACGGTGTGAGTACAGTGCTACCTCTGACCTGCCTGGCAGCCAGGCGAGCTTGAATTGGTCGTTGAACCTCCCTGTTTTCCTTTACCTCGTCCGTACAATAAGACTCTATTCCCAACAATTCCCGGGAAGAAATATGCAGCTTTCAACAGCCCAGAAAAGCGGTGTGCCTACGGCAAAGCTCAGTATACACAATGCCGTCAACAAATACTACTTGAATTGCTTTATTACTTACATCAGGCACAGCGTTCCTCCACCTTGGAGCAACTGCTGATCTGGGAAATCAAGTGCGAGTGGGCTGGAGAGGGTCACTGTTCATGAAAGTGCGTGGACCAGGTATTTCAGCAGCTCTTTGAGTCCAGCCATGTTTGCACCTCTGAACTGTCACTGCCAGTTAGGAGCCCTGCCACCTTTCTTTCCCCATGTTATTCTGCATTTCTGTCTGTGGCTTCTCTGCCATTCATCTAGATCTCTGATTCCTAATGAGGGCTTCACTGTGCCACCATTTACAGCATAAGGAGAGCACACTTTTGGGGTCGTGGTTCCAGTACCACTGTGATCTGCAGACCCCAGCTTTATGAGTTGCCAGGAAAGAAATCATCCATCAGTCATAAGCGGGATTATGACAGGCCGTTCATGTGGCCATCAGTGTTGAACTACAGGCTCATACTGCACTAAACAAAGGACACCAGCCAAGAAAAAGAGGTGTCTGTCTACGGTGGTTCATTTTGACTGCCAGCTTGGTTGGATTAAGGAATATATAGGGCATTCATGAAACACACCTTTGGGTGTGCCTGTGAGGCTATTTCTAGAAAGGATGAACAGAGGGGTTAAGATCTACCATGAATGTGGGCAGTACCATCCTGGGAGTCAGGTCCCAGCCTGGATAAAAGGGGAAAAGAAAGAGCCAGCTGGTCACCAGCATTCTTCCTATCTGCTTCTTAGTTTGCTTAGATATAAGCAGATAGCTAAGGCACTTTCCCACTGCCAAGGACCAAGCTGCTCCCATCATTAATCCTTTCTTGCCTGATGCACTAGATACCCTCAGACTGAGACAAACCCCTTCCTTTGCGTTGCTTTGTCAGAGTAATGGGAGAAGTAACTGATTCCCTACCTGTTCCCCTCCCTGGAACCCAGCAGCTCCCCACTTCTCTCCATTCCCCCCTCTATTTCAGATTTCAAATGCTCTGTTCTTTTGTACAAAGCATGTCTGATTTCTCATAGAATGTATTGTCTTCTCTCTGGCTTATTGCTGCACTGCATTTCCCAGCAACGGTTGTAGTTTGAGTGTGGCCCTGTGTTGGAAGTCATGGTCTGGTCATCTAGGCAAAGGATTATGAATGGAGATTGCATTACTTTCCAGAGCTGACTGAAAAAACTCTTATGTGTAATCTCCCTGGCTTCATGCCCTCCTGGCACCTGAATGTGAATACTTAGGGGCACCTCAAAGCCATGGGAAGAAGGCAGAGCCCTGCCAATAGTTGGACTTGATATGCATGGGAAATAAAGCTGTGCTTTATGAAAGTATGAAAATCAGTGCTTTGTTTGTTGTAACCATTTACAGGACCACGTTGAAACTTTCATGAACTGTTTTTGCCTTTATGGTCTCTTTCTTCTATAAAAGAATGTTAAATGCCATTATTTTAGGTCTCAGCTGGGTTAAGAATGACTAAAATTGAGGCTGGATTATGTTTAACTTTTACTCTGTTTTTCAAAGAACTAAAAACATTTCCTTGGATCTTGCATAGTGTATGTTCTGGGTCTACTGGCTCAGGTGACCTGTAGCCAGAATGAACTACTAAGATTTCTTTTTTGGGTTGTTTCATTTCTTTAAGACAGGGTCTCATTCTGTTATCCAGACTGGCTTGGAACTCATAGAACTCCTCCGGCCTCAGTCTCTCCACTGCTGAGGTCGCAGGCGTGAGGCGGTGTGCCTGGTTCCAACTAGCTGTGCTCCTAACCCACCCCCCACCCACACCGTCATTTACACCATACTTCCTCATTTGGGGATGTTAGACTGATCTGATTATAGGTCCAACAGAACTGCATCTACTCTGTCCCTGGCCTTTCCCATGCTTTCCTGTGGCCCACACGGAGTGGTCCTGACTTCTCTAAGTCATAACTAGCAAACACCAACCGTATACCCTGTCTAGGCACAGTTCTCAGCTCTCTGAGTCTCTCTGCCTGATAACTGTGTGTGGCCTGGCAATGTCCTGGAATTTATGGCAGGAAGCAGTGACCATTCTGCCAGGTCGCAGATCGAATTAAACATACTAAGTGTTCCAGTTTCTTCATAGACTTGAGTTCAGTTGCCCACTGTGGACACCTGTACATTAATAGACCTGGATCCCCCGTCTGACTCGTATCTCCTTTCTCCCTCATGCTCACTGAGAATGTCGCTCAGGAAGACTCCTGTCCACTCTTCTCTTTAGTACACAGTCCATCTAGGATACCCAGGCTGCTCACTTGACAGTCCCATCAAGCCTCTGTTCTACAGGTTTTTCTCAGAATCTATACCTTCTCTGGCCTACCATATCTCAGAGTTAGTGCAGACTGAAGTCCCCACATCTTATTTCATGCACCTTGGTGCTATTCTGCAGTTAGGATCCACACCTCGGCTCCTTTGTGAGTCCTCATCACTCCTTGTGGGGCTTGCCATAGCAGAGCCTTTGAGCACCTTGATTGTAGGCATTCAGGGAGGCACAATGCCATCTTAGGAGGAAGGCAGTGACAGGTCTTTGCATGTGAATACGATTTCACAGTTTAGCAGCACTATTACTTTGACTTATCATCTCCCTTTGATTCAACCAAGGCATGCCTTTCCTACTCTGCTCTGAAACATGAGGACAACGAGGTTGAGGGTGAAATTTCTGTTGTCACTTGCTAGGTGTCTGGAAGCTTGTACCCAGCATGGCCCTCCTGCTCTCAGTGTGCCCTTCCTCCTTTTTCACAGGGCAGGGGACTCCCACTGCATGCACAGGCAGCTCAACTGGGTCTGCACAGTACTCTGCAAAGCTTCTGTTATTACACTCATTTTGAAGATGAGAAAATTGTGGCTCAGAGAATCATCTATGCAAAGTAATCCAGGAAGTAGCAGAGTGAAGACTTCAACTCAGGGACCACGCTCCCATGAGGCACAAAATCTCAGAGAAGCTTCGCTTGCACTTCTACCAGAGCTCTGTTCCCTGATTTTCTAATAGTGTACACACACACACACACACTCATAATTAATGTTCACACATGCACATGCATATATGTATACACACACATACTACATACAAGGGTGGCAGAGAAGAGTGAATTTTACAGCCTTGTGAATCAATGTTCCAGTTGGCTCTGTATGACAGCAGGTATCCAAGGGTTGTTTTTTTTTTATTGCAATTGTTGAGGTTGAGGATCCTTTGGAAGAGTGGCCTAGCGTGCAGAAGTAGGTAAGTGCGGGCAGACCTTTAAGGTCTTATCTGCATCTGGTCTGAGCTTTGACTGTCTGCTTCCTGGTCTCCTGAGCTATAAACAGCATGACAAATTCCACTACCATCAATTAGCTTGCTCCAGCTTCCATGATCTCCCTGCCACGACGGACTGTACCCTCCAAACTATGATCAAAATAAACATTTCCTGCCTTGTTTCGTCAGATATTTTACTGCAACAATGAGAAAAATAACTAATACACTTGACATGCCCTAGATTAATTTGTTCCTCCCATAAAGCTGGCTCTAAGTGGAACAACCCAAAGACTACTTAATCAGGTGAGAAAGTATTTTATACTGTAGTTGAGAAATTATTTGATTAAATGTCAGGTCAACTGGCTTGAACTCTACCTTTCTCTCACTATCTCCTAATTCCCAATATGTGACTCATGGTAGATTATTCAGCCTTTCTGAGGTTCAATATCCCCATTCATAAAATGAAAAAACGCATAATAAATGTATGCTTTATATGTAGATGGCTCTTGATACATGTTTGATGACTGAATAAATGAATGAAATAATGGCCTGTAAGGGTGTTTATAGGACCAAATGAGATCAATATGAGGGAAATGCTACAGATGTTTGATGACGTGTCCGTGTTGCTCTTTTGACTCAGTTGGGAAGGCTAGTTGTGAAGGGACATTACAGAGTAGATACTTTTATAAGACTGAAGGATAGGGTGGGCTGTACAAAGGATGGGTAGACTCCCACAAATGCTGCATTCTGGAGAAAGAAGCCAGTTGAGAAAACATCTTTCATAGCATTGCTTGGTATCTACAGACGATGTCCCTATCTAGCCATCACTTCCTAAAAAATAAGCTGAGGGAAAAATTGACTTCCATAACAATACTCCATTCCACATATGAAGTCTAGGAAGTGACCTTCTCTTTTTCCCTCCCTCTTGAAATGCCAAGAGGGGGAGACAATGACTTTTAGTGTTCTCCCTTCCAAGAGGGCTTGAAGTAATGTGAAGAAAGAAAGGGAGACTCAGAGGGAGTGGATGAGGGTGTTGATTTGTGCTGCTGACATTCTAACCATGCCTTCAGGGAGCACAGGCAGAAGGTCCATACCTGTCCCTTGGTCCTCTGGAGCAGAATCAGGATGCAGACATGGGCAGTCTTCTCCATATTCTACTCAAATGGAAGATGTTGAGGAGAAACAACAATCAGTTTATCACCTATTTGTTCTCATCCTACTTGTTACTTCCTAAGGGAAAACTTCCCTGGGAAGCCTTCCCCAGTACTGAGGTTTGGGTCATGGAGCCCCAAGGTACTCAACAGGCCCCTTTCAATGTCTGCAACATACCTTGGTTGAGTCTTGAGATTCTAAGCTAAAGAACCTTGTCTGTCTTGTTTAACACTGCAATCTGAGTGACCAGCATGGTGCCTGGTATGCAGCAAGTTCCTGAGGCATGGCTGTGGAATGATGAAAGGCAAAAAGGAATGCCTAAAAATTTCTTTCTCAGACCTTTGCCAGCAACCAAACATGGACCAAGCAAAGGACGGTATTAGTTACTTTTCCTGTGCTGTGACAGGATTATCTGACAAAAGGAAATTTAAGGAGGGCTTAGGGTTAGAAAAGGGCCAGACTGTCATAGCAGGGAGGCACAACGGCTGAAGAGGCTGAAGAGGTGGCAGCAGAGAATGCAGTAGCCGATTGTCACACCTCCAAAAGCATGGGAGGAAGCAGTCAGACTACTACCTGAAGCCCACCCTTCTGGCCATGAGTCTGTGGGGGAACATCTCACATTCAAACTATAAAAGGAGCCAAGTATTAGAAGCAAGGATATTCTACAAATTACCCTCTGGCTCAACCACCTGTACAAGCTACAATCATTGACTACCTTACAATGAATGCTATGAGATTTAAATGTGCACTGACTGTAAAACATGAAAGCAGAAGGTATTATCTGTGTCACATTGAAGTGTTCTTATACTGTTTCTTTCAACCCACATCTTAGGATCAATGAGTTCCGAATACCAATTGACTTTTGTTGAGCCTTTGTAATGGACCAAGCACTGTGCTAACTGCTCTATGTGCATCACCCTCATCCTCAGTGACCATGGGGGGTAAGTGCTGTGATATTTTCATTTTACAGATCAAGCAGCTGAAGCTTAGATAGGTTAAATAGCTTGTCTAAGTTCAAATGGTTGAAAGCAGTAGAATTGGTATTTGAGTCCAGATCCCTATGGTCTCTGAGGTTATGAGACCCCAAAGAAGTTCCAACAGGTTGACCCTTCTGCCATCTCCCACTAGACCCAGTGAGCTTCCCCTGTCCAGAGGCACAATGACCCAGATTGCCTTTTAAGTATCTTCACTGGCTCTACTCTGTTCAAAGCAAGATTTATTGATGGGGCTAATCAATGAAGCAATCGTTGTTTATTGAGCTCCTCTTGAATTATTCAATATTTATTGAGCAGTTTCCATGTAGCTAGCACTTGTACAATGAGCCATGGCGGATACAAGGCAAGTATGAGATTCAGTCCTCCTCTTCAGGGAGCTTGAAATCTAGTGGCAGATTAGAGAAGGAAGAGGGTGACAATATTAAACCACATAGAGAAATAAGTACTCAAATCTTACATTGATCAGTACCCACAGCCTCTTGTATTGGAAGGCAGAAAGAGGACAGTTTCTCTGCTACTCAAAGTAGATTAAGATTCACAGGGATATTTAGGCTTAAATATACCTTCAATAGCTGGTAGCCTGGGACAGAGGTGCTTAGGAAGTATAGCAAATGCAAATGCACAGAAGGATCCAGAGTTCTTTCAAAACTCAGCATACTGGTCTAGCCAAAAGACTGGAGTTTCTCTTATTCTTTCAAAAAATACTCCAATTCAGGAATCTAGGCTTACTCCCCAGCACTAGTCTCATGCCTAGCACAGAGTCAGAATTCATTTTTTGATGGTTGAAACAAACTTATACAAAAATAAATGATACTTTTTGACCTGCATGGAGCTTAATATCTAGGAGAATGCAAAGTGCACGTATGTGTCTACTCAGAGTACAAAGCCCAGTGTGCTAAGTGTTGCCCATGCTAGAATAAAAAATTGGGTTTCTATCAATATGGCAAAGTGAATAGCTTAAGACTACCCAATTCCCATAAAACACCTACAAATGCTGATAAAACAGAAAATTTACTATGTTTCTAAGTACATGTATGAAAGAAGTTAAAGAACTCCCCAGAAATAAAAACTGAAGTGGAAACACAGATCCAGAGATGTGAGCTATGAAGCCAGAGATTATCTTTAATGACTTCTGCTAATTTCCATTGACTTGGGATCTTCACTTCCATACTGTACAGGAATAAAAGGCACAATCTGGACCCAGAAAGGAGACAGGGCAGTTGGATTAGAGATCTCCACACAATGCGGCAGAATTCTTAAGAGAGGAGTTGGACTTGGTATTCTGTGGGACTCCATGGCTTGTTCTCATGAATTCATAGGTGGACCATATTGATATCTGAGTTTTTTAGGGATTAAGATGACAAAAAATATATCTAATAATATCCCTTGAAAGTGTGGTTAGTTTTCTTCTTCTGAACACAGGCACCTTGAGAAATGGGTATAGGTCTTCTTGCAAAAGAAGTTTTATGGCATATACTTGTAAAGTATTTTCTGAGCGATACCTGATCTTGTATTTCATGGAAACTCTGAGTGGGCAAATTGATGCCTTAAAACTGATCGAAAGGCTACAACATTTGTAAATAATACCACACTTTCTCAGATGTCCATATCAAATAATCTATCTTTTTTCAGTCCTAGAGGCTGAATTAGCAATAAATAATTAGTATCATTAGCTACTATTTCAAAAATGAATTAGCTTTTGTCAAAGACCTATCAGGATCTTGCCCCATGGTTACCATTCTGATCTCGTTGCATTTTTGGCCAGTAAACATGTCCACTGTGGCTCTGTTTGTCACATCCTACCCCTTGGCCTCTGCCCCTCCAGGGTACCATCATCTCTCCTACAATTAGGGAGGCGTTTCTCACTGCCAGCTTTTTCTATAGAGGCCAAGTTCTATAGTACATGTTAAAGCCTGGTTCTAACTTAAATTATCTGTTTTAGTGGTTGTTTGTGACAGAAACATCCTGAGAAGGGTAGGGAAGTATTAGAGTGGGAACACGTGAGTAAAATCCACTCAGGTTTGCCCAGTTCTCTTAAAACACTAAATTCTTTTGTATTATATCAAAGAATTTCTGTCTCCTTTATTTTCTTTACTCATACTAATTTAAAATTGCTGTCCACGTGCCAAGTACACTCCTTGGACAATTCTTAGCAGTTGTGGCTAACATACCATATCTACAGTCTCTTTAAAGTATATCCACATCAGTACTGTGACCTGATTCTTTACTGTTTCTCTGTCTGAGCTAGCACTCCTGAAATGTATTCCACAGGTGTTCCTTGGTTTTTCTTTGATATGAGTTAATCCTCTCTTACATTTTGGGTATCCTTCTACTATGTACTCCAGAAAACATACAATGGTAAAAGTAGATCTGGAGGGAATTTGATATTGCCAGGCAAGGCAGCTGCTTCAGTTGAGATCTGTACCCTGGTCTCTAAGCAGTGATATACTGATGTTTTGGAGAGAAACGGATGTGCTTCTTTTTTATGGAGAAAGCTTGGTATGTATCCCTGGTTGGTCTTCAGCTCAAGATGCTGCCTGAGCCTCTTGAGTGCTGGGAGTTCAACTATGCACCACCACCTGTAGTTTAGGATACATGGCTTCGAAGTAAGTAGAACTGTCCAGCATCTGTCCTGGTTAGTTTTTGTCACCTTGACACTATCTGGAGTTACCTAGGAAGATGGACCCTCGACTGAGGAATTTTGTTCATCAGATTGGCCTCTGGCTATGTCTATGTCTTAATTGCTAACTGATAAAGGAAAGCTCAGCCTACTGTGAGCAGTGCCGTCCATGGGCAGGTGTGCCTGAACTGTGTAAGAGAGGAAGCTGAGCAAGCTAGAGGAAGCGGGCCAGTAAGCAGCATTCCTCCATGGTCTGCTTCAGTTCCTGCGTCTGGGTTCCTTCCTTGAGTTCCTGCTTTGGTTTCCCTCAATGAAGGACTGTAAGCTGTAAGAGGAAATGAATACCTTCTTCTTCCAAGTTGGTTTCAGTCAATGTTTTGTCATAGAAACAGAGAAATAAACTAGAAGAGTATCACTGTAGTAAAACTCACCCAAATCGACCAAACCTTTGTCTTCCATATAATTTTTAGGTCCTGTTCCTCTTCAGTACCCTCTCTTTTACATAAGATAACTTGTAGTTCTCTGAGTTGAACTTGTATTATTATAGAATTATTATAATTCTGCAAACTACATGACCAAGATTTCCAACTCATATTTCAGTGCATTAGTTATACAGCTATAGTAGGTTAGAAAATATTTTAATGCAATTGTAGAATCATCAAGTTCTCTGACTTTACCTTGAATGAGAATTTATAGAAGCAAACTTGCCATCTTTCTTCTCAAAATTCTCCAGGGCAGTCATATGTCTTTAGTTCACTCTATCATCATTGTTAATAGTCATTTACTGTCAAAGTCTATTACACTAGCCTGCAAATTGTCCCTACATAGCCTTGACTTAAAAAGCAATCCATTTGGAGAGCTAAAGGTGTTCATAGAGGACCCAGATTACAGAAACAAACTGAAAACTGTGAGAATATATTTACCTCTCTAATTGACAAAAGGTTAGTATTAGGAATATATAAAGAACTTGGATAAATCAATAAGAACAAGACACCTCCCTCCCAAATAGAAATAAAAAGTTGGGCAAAGATGAAGCACTTAGCATAAAAGAAAATTGATATTGTCAAAACTTATAATTAAAAGGCAGGCATAGTGGCTCATGTTTTTAATTTCAGAACTCTGGAGACAGAGGCAGGCAGAGCTCTGTGAGATAGGGGCCAGCTGGAGCTACAGGGAGACCCCATCTCAAAACAAAATTATGATACAGATTCTTAATCATAGTAGTCATCAAAAAAATGGTGGTGAAAGGGGAAAAGAAAGGCAGGAAGAGGGGAGAGGAGGGAAGGATCAACCAAAACAAAATATGCGTGAAAACCCCACATAGAAATCTATTACTGTTCGTGCCAATTTAAAAAATAAATTTCTTAAAAAGAAATGTAAATAAAAACCGTCTGCTCATTTGTGCATTAAAATGACAAAGGGAAGCTTTGAAGTCCCACAATTCAAATCCTAGTGAGGCAGTTGTGAGCTTTAATATATCTTTAAGGAGAGTGTAAACTGGTACAAGAAGATGGGGGAATTGAGTTTTCTGGCATATCTCACGGTGCTAGCCTACCATCTAGCAACTGTAGCTGTAGAGAAACTCTTGAACGTATGTAGCATGTTTACAACAGAAACATTTGTCGTAGTGAAGATTTAAGGGATGAAATATTCCAGCCACAGAAGACAGTATAAATAAAGTGTGGTGATGTCATGTAAGTGGAAGTGAATTAAGCAGAGCTCCATCTGTCAACATAAGTGACCACTGCCATATACTTGTGAGTGATAAAATGTACATAAACTATGATTTGCTTTATAAGACAGTCATGGATATACAAAACCAAAGAATATATACTTTAAAAGTAAACACCTATATAGCCTCTTCCCTGAGAATTATGGAGAGCCCTTGTGCTATCTATTTTGAGCTAGGCATGTCCATCTACTCACATAGACTCGCCCAATTCCACTGTGACGATAACAAAGCACACACAGAGGGTACTGTTAAGATTCTTGTTTTCACAAATTAAAGACATAAAACCCCACTCAAGAGTGTAAAGAAGTTGGTAGTGAGGACTGAACCGTGACTATCTGTATCCAAGACGATGGTCCTTTCCACCTCACCAGAGCCAATGCCTATTACCACAAGATAAGCTGTCTGTCATTCATTGTTCTCTTCTGACAGGCAGTCTGCATGAACCTCACCAACTGTCTTCTGTACAGTCTTTCATTCTTGCCAGCTCCTTTCCCTAAGCCCAGTTCTTTAGGTCTGTTGAGGGTGATGTTTTATCTTAAATAATTTACACATTTTGGTGGTATTCAGTGCTGGTTTGGACACTGAAGAGGTTCTACCCAATCGTTCAACTCACTAAAATAAGCTGGGACTTTCAGCTGGACTGACTCATGGAGAATCTTCTAGAACCAGAAGAGATGGAGTAGGACATTTCATCTGGGAATCAAGAGGGCCAGTGCTTGTAGTAAAGGCACTGAGTAGCTTAGATGCAAGAAGATAAATAACCTCTAAAGAACACAATAAAAAGCAGTGAGCCATCCATCATCTATTCAAAGAACATATAGATATAAAATGGCATGTGCATGTGAATCTTAGAATGAACATCCTGGCAGAGAGGGAAGGCCTGGAGTTAGGACTGCAGTATCCAGAGTTGTCACAAGATTTCCAGGTCCAGCCCTGTGTTAATGAGAACACCTTCCCTGGGCATCAGATTGAGTTCAAATCTCTTCCAATCTTGCATTTTCTCAGTCTCAGGCTCCCTGTTTCTCCTCACTGTAGCTTTATGACTTTACCTGTCCTTAAGCTCTTACCAGTGGTTGGTACCTAGACTAGGTGTTTTTCTCTTCAGGTTCTTGGTGTCTTTTTCAAGGAACTGACAAGGATTGCAAAGTAGTGTTGAAATATTCAAAAACAAAACAATGGTAGAAATCAGAAATACACTGCCCAGCTTGACAGTGGACCACATGGGTGAGCAAGTACTCAGGGGTCCCAAGTCATTAAGTTGGGGTTTCTGTCATGGAGTATAAAGGAAGGAGGGGTAGTTACTAAAGGGTTAGTTAGGTGGTTTTCTACTTTGAGAAATTTGAGTTATGTAAGCCTTTGCTCACTGTAGATGATCCAGCCTGTGATGCATCTGAATTTAATCCTACGCACACCCAATTATGCACAGGCATATGATAGTAAACAGGGGTTTTTCCCTAAAAAGTCATTCAGGACATAGTTCATTTTACTGCACATGCACCCCAAACCAGTTCGGGCTGAATTGGTCCCCTTACTCCTGTAGCTAATATACTGGAGAATTTGTTTGAATAGAAGCTCTCTACATGATAGTGGTCAGGGGAGGAGAAGATAGTTGTTTGTACATAGTGTATGATTGGCAGAGTCTTATGCTGTCAGGTGAATTATTAGGAAAAAAAAGGGCTGTGTGAAGCCCAAGCCAAGCAGAGCTTTGGAATTCTAAACTGTTTGGTATGCCTGCTAGACTCACAGCCAGGCCCCAGGACTCTCCTCCCCATTCAGATCCACCTTACTGACTCTTTTCCCCTTGCTTCAGCCCCTTGGCACTTGGCTTCCCTCTTCTGTCATTTCTTGTGTGTCTGTACTTGACCTGCCTGGAATCTCAGGTTCTGAGTTTCCTTCCCAGTTACATGGGCCCTCATTGGATTTTCAGCATCAAAACCTATACATTTCTAGGAATTCCTTTCATCTCCTGGAGGCTCAGTATGAATGATAACCATCTTATAGGCTGTTGGAAAAGTTAAACGTGATCTGTTACCATGAAGGAAGACATAGCCTGTGGTGCATATGTAACCCATGTATGCTTGTGTGGTACATGTGCCTATACGGTATGTGTGGCTTAAATATGGAGCATGTTTCGTATGTATGTGAGATTTGTGTGGTGTGGATGTATACTGTGTGGTGTATGTGTTTGTCTTGTGTGTGTATGTATAATGTGTATATGGTGCATATGCTGTGTAGCATGTATGTGTGTCTGTGTGATATGTGTTGGTGTTTAGTGCATGTGTTGTATACATAGTATGTGTATTTGGTATGTGTGTAGTATGCATACAGTATGTGTATGGTACAGATGTTGTATAGCATGTATGTGTCTATGTTATATGTGTATAGTATATGTGTTGTGTGTGTGATGTGAGGTATATCTATCTGAGAGGTATGTATATATAATATGTGCATTTTATGTATATGGTGTGGATGGTACATGACATTTGTATGTCTATATAATATGTGTATAGTATGTGTTTTATCTACTGTAAGTGGTATATTTATTTAAGGAGTATGTGTATGAGGTATGTATATGTTGTAGGTATGCTGTGTGTGTGATGTGTGTGTTATGTGTGTTGTGTATGTGGCATGTGTAGTGTATCTATTTGAAGATGTATGTAGTATGTGTATATTGTATGTTTGATATGTGTGGAATGGGGAGACAAGACCAGGACACATTTGCTGATTGAATGCACGATTTCCTGTTGTCTGATCACTCTGGATAAAAGTGCTGTAGAGTCATTACTATTATTGCTGTCATCATCAGTATAGTAAAGTCATCTATGACATGGCAGCTTTCCTTAATATGTGTAGAGGATCTGGCCTAATTATTGAGCTTGATACTAGGGAAATGCAGAGATTTTGAAGAAGGCTGACCCAATGCCATCTTCCTCCCTGCCTGGTCCATCTGGTGGGACCACCATTCCTAAGCACATCATCCATGGGAGAATGGAGGAGGCTTATAGAGAGAATAATGCCCAGCAGGACTGAGTTATCTTCAGTTGCTGCTGAGGCTCGTCCCTACCATATACCATCTAGCAGGTACACATCCCACAGCTCTGCAGGATGGAGAGACTGGCAGGCCCTTGAGGCCTGCTTAGTGCTGGGTCACTCCATCAGATCTTGGCACAAGAGGTTTCGTGCACTGGCTCTAGATGGCCTATTTTAGGGATACTTACTGTGTTCTTTCTCAGCATGTCTTTCATCAAACATATGGGAAGGAGAGTGACCACTTGGGGAGCCTTGTCTGACATCTTCAGCCCTTGCTTTTACCTCCTTCCAGACACTCTGAAAGCTGGTCCCTCAGCCAGCCATCTCTGGGCAGGGCCTGGACCATCTTCCTTCCAGGCCTATGCTGTTGCCTCGCCCCAGGGACCTTTGCAAATGTCTTCCTACCAAGTGACTTTAGCAGTGAGCTCTGTTTGGTCTAACCCTTTTTGCCTGGTTGGCTCCTTTTTTCTCAGCCTCTGCCCAGTATTTCTTCCCTAGACTCTAATTCTTTAGGTTATTGTTACTAACAATTTAATTGTAGCTATCATTAATGAGGTAACCTTAGCTATTATTTATAGAGCTCATACTAGATGTCAAGCTGTCTGTGAAGCATTTTACATGCATTATCTCCACCTTGGAGCCCCCTGAGTTAGATCTATTGACTGTCTTTGATAGATGCATATACAGGAGCTTAAAAGCTCCATCTAAAGTAACCTGGGGCAGCAGCACATAAGGTCAGACCTGTCTGGCTTCAGTCCTCACCCTGATCAGGGTTTCACAGCAAGGGAGACAGGCATTCTCTTTCAAGGAAACAAAATGTACTGTAGATCCCTTCCAGGGATAACTTTAAAACTATCAAGTAACCCACAATGCAAAACTGAAAATTAATTTATCATACTTAGCTTATTAAATGATTATAACACCTGTGTCTGTCAGACTAGATGCCAATAGCAAAAATTCCAGACTCCCAGTGATTACAAGACTGGCTTTTTTTCTGATACCATGTGATATCACAGAACAGCTAGAAGTTGACCTGCTCTAGAGCCACCATTATCTCCCCAGTCAGGTACCAGCAAAGCAGAAAGCATAAGGTCAAGCTGCAGGGATCTCAGGGACATTTAATACACTCCACCATGTTACTGTTCTTAAGGCAGAGATTAGGGACACCAACACGTCCTGACTCCAAAGCAGAATACTAGCAACAACATCCTCAAAGACATACTAGGGAAATAGTAGCCAGAACCTGGAGAAATAGGGGGAGGAAGACAGCCACCCAGGCTGGTGACGTGAGCCGATGCCTACCACTGACTCCATTCCCTCCTGCCCTTTAATTTCCCACCAGAATTACCCACTAGAAGAACAGAGCCAGAAGTGGATGTAAGGGAGACCTTGGACTCAGTCTCTGCTAGAGAATGCCTGAGAGGCTGGCGACCCATGAACACCCCACTAACACACACAGCCATATACCCCATAAGAATATTTCCACTAATGATGGGCTGCATATCCAACTGTGGTCCCAAGAGATTATGATGGAGCTGAAAAATACCCGCTGCCTGATAACACTGCAGTCATGTTAACATATCAAAACACATTCCTTATTTGTGACGACATTTGTATCAACACATACACCACAGTGGCAATTGAATAAAATCATAACACGTACAATTAGATCCAACACCTAATGTCTGATAGCAAATGGCTGTAGTGATAGTAGTTACCCATTATTCCTTTTATCATTTTAGAGTACATTCCTGCTTATAAAATTTGATCTGAATTAATATGCCATGTTCCTCCAACAATATCCCCTTTTCTACCACTGAACAACATCCCTAGATTCCCTTGTGAACGTGTATGTTTGGGTGATCATGTGTGTGCAAGTGTACATGTGCATGTGTCTATATTTTGGAGGCCAAAGGACAGCCTTGGCTGATGTTCCTCAGATGCTGTCTACATTATTTTTCACCCTGTTTCTCATTGGCCTGAAACTCCCTGAACAGCCTGGGCTGACTGTCCTGGCATCTTTCTCTCTTCTAGGCACTGGGATTAGAGGCATATACCATCACACTGCACTGTTTAAATGTAGATTTGGGGAATCTAACTCAGCTCCTCATGTT
The DNA here is from genome assembly GCA_035773235.1 of Eospalax fontanierii. Taxonomy (NCBI): domain Eukaryota; kingdom Metazoa; phylum Chordata; class Mammalia; order Rodentia; family Spalacidae; genus Eospalax; species Eospalax fontanierii. The sequence continues at coordinate 49,329,833 of CM069542.1, read as the reverse complement.
TGCAAGATAAGCACTTTATCAACTGAGCTATTTCCTTACCCCTTACCCTCTTGATTGCATCATGAATTTATGTCAGGTGCTAGACCTAGCTCCCCTAGGCTTGTGTGAACATCTTAGGATATTTACCTATCGATGAAATTGTGTAGTGACTCAGGTCTCATTAACTTATCCTGCTGTTAAGTGACACATGACCGTACTGAGTGCAATCTCAAACTGGCCCTCTGTGAGTTGCTCTTGTGGCCACTACAAATGAGCTTACAGATTAAATACAAAGAAAATGATGGAATCAAGGCAATTCAAGTTAATATAATTAATTCAATAGTACATCTGGCATCGTTTTGCTAAAACCGAGTTGCTCTCCCAGGACAGGAACATGCCCAAAGGGTCCTTTGAGTCTGGCCTGCTTCTGTGTCCCTGTGCCATGTGACATTCTTTTCTTCCTTTAATATGCCAGCATGCATGAAGTCATTCGGTTACACTTGGCAGGACTGCCCCATTTATATTACAATTCCCCCTCTGTTCTTTTCATCACTCGACCATGTCAGTGATTACAGTGCTAATTGTTACTGACACCACCACCAAGCAAAGGCAAATGGGACCAATGGGATTAGCAATTGGTTATAAGGTAGTTATCTGCATGATCTGGAAAATGCCTATATTAATATTTTTGGATTGTCATTGAATTGAAAAAAGCATAACAGCTCTCATAGAGAAGTCGATGATTCTGTGGAAGCATGGGTTTTGTTAGTGTTTTCTATCTCTGCCTTTTCACCCCAGCATAGATAACAGAGGAGGTGGACGGGTGCCTTTTCCCCACCTGGAAGGTGTGTCTCTTGCTGCCATCGCCTTGCTCTCTATTTTCATGCCATTTCCTCTCCTTGGTACCGTTCTATGGTACCTTCACTCTGGAGTCCTGCTTCTGCTCTATCTCAAGGGGCTTTCTCATCTAGACATCTCTTTAATCTCTCCTCTCATGCCCCCACTGCTCTATGAGTACTGTTCCCATGTTCTCCAGTCTGAGGTCACATTCTGAACACTTGTCTTCCCATCTGAAAACAAGCCGAGGCTCCCCTAGAACATTTTACACCCCGTATAACTCCATTATATTGTAGTCATCATATACTTCCACGCCCCAGCAGTTTACATGCCCGAGTCCTATACAGTACATTCCTAATGCCCCTAGCCTCTGAAAATTGTGTCTACAATTTTATGTATAAGCATTCAAAAAACATTTTTATATTTTGAGAATGTGCCCAGAATTTCATCAGATTCCTAGAGATCTGGGCTTAATGAATGCTGATGTTGGCTCTCTTTTATTAACCATATTTTTTGGACCTAGGGTCTCATCTAGGCCAGGTTGGCCTTGAACTCACTATGTAGCCAAAGATGACTTTGAACCTCTGATCTTCTTGTCTCTACCACCTAAGTGTGAGGATTACAGGCATGCACCACCATGCCCAGTTTATGTGATGCAAGGGATAGGGACACAGGGCTACGTGCATGTTAGAAAGCATTCTGCCAACCAAGCTACATACTGTTCCCTATACTATCCATTGACAACTTGATGATAGTCATTACATTTTATATACAACTTACTTTTTACTTATGTTAAAACATAAAATGTTTTATAAAAGATGCTTCATTCATATACATTTGCTCTTGAGACTGCTATAACCTAAACCTTGTCAGCAAACAGCCCTCCCAACCCCTGATGCACATGTTTTTTGTAGAGAACAGTCTCTATCAATCACTATCTATGTGCAATCAATAGCCAGGCCTTCCATAACCCTTCCAGGAGGAGCTTGATCTTGTTTGGGTATTCATTCTCCCATGGATCAGATACACTGACTTACTTCTCCTTCCAGTGGGAATTCATGATTAATCCAGCTGAGCTAGGATTCAGTGAATGTACCACACTTTGTTGCATGCTTAAAACAGAAAGAACATTTATCAAGTCACAATTTCTGTGGTTCAGGCGGTCAGGCATAGCCTAGTTAGGTCTTTTGACCATGTCTCACAACCTTGTTCTCAAGAGGTCTTTCTGGATAGAATTACTTTCCCTGCAATTGTATATCTTAGGCTTCAGTCCCTTGCTGTAAGATATGCATAGGGATGTGTCTACATGTCATCTTCAACATAACAGTTTTCTTCATCAAGCCACAGAGTGACTATCTAGAGAGGCAGTCTGCTGTGGCTTAGTGAGGTTTCAGTGTAGCTCCATGGTTTCATGTGTTGAGAGCTTGATCTCCACTATGTCAGTGTTGTGAGAAGGTATGAAAACTTGAAGGAGAGCCTAGTGGGAAGGAACCACTGAGGGCACTGTGCTTAGAAGGAATTAGAACATACTTGAAAGACAGAGTTGGTTGTTCATTCCAGAATGAGTTATTAAAGTGTAAGACTGACCCCAGAATCTGTCTCCATTTTCTGGCTCATTATATGATCCAACCCTAACAACCGAAGGCCTAGGGTCCACCATGGTTTGATGAAGCCATGGGGGCTCTCACCAGGGCCAGTAACTCTGCCACACTGTGTAGACTTTCAGTCTCCAATATTGAGCTAAGAAATCTCTTTCTTTAAAGTATACAGCTTTAGGCACTGCATTATATGTATGAAAAACAGACCATAACAGTCTTACATAATGTGACAAAACAGAATCACAAAATTGGCATTCATTAATATTCAACATAAAATAAACCATTGCTGTGGGTGTGACACCATGCATCATTACATATTCTACTCGCTAAAGGTAATGTCACATACTTCATATATGCTCTAATTTGCAAAGAGAGGGGGTTATAAAAGCATACAAATAGTAAGTAGGTGGGGATCAGTGGTGGTCACCTTAGGGTCTGGGCAGCGCATAAACCATGCTGATAATTTTCATTCTCCTTGACAGGAATGTTATTAGCAATCACATGACCCACTCCAGGCCAATGGGAATTGAGAGGGTGTCTGATAACTATGTTGCAGAAACTGATGTTTCTTGCCAGACCTCACACTCACACCTTCTTCTGGAGCATAGAATGGGAGCACACTCCCTAGCCCTTTGCATGTGGGTGAGATCAAGTAACTAGTCTTCTTAAAAGGAATTTGAGTAGACACAACATATGCCAATTCCTAGGTCTTCAAAACGTTTTTGCTTCCTACCCAGAGAGGAAGGATGGTAGGGGCAATAAACGGAAGGATCCTAAATCCCTGAGTGCATTTGTGGAGCAGAGTACCCTCAACAGCCTTCAACTTGAATCAGACTATGACACAAGCAAGGAATAAGTCTCTATTGTATTTTGCCTTTGGAGTTTGGGTTGTATTTGTTATGGTTGTACATAAATGTGGATTAATACAAAGTGCTTCTGCAAAAGTTTTCCTCCCTGTGGAAAAAGATACATGGGAAGAAGAAGTGATGTCATTCCTGTAATTTATTGAATAATGACTGCTATATTTGCACATTATATAGAACAGCTACAGCCACCTTACAGTCACATGGACTATAAAAGAAAGAAGAAATAGCTCAGCTTATTCCAAACTACATACTGGAGTTCTTGGTATATAATAAAATGTCCTCAATATTTCTGCTACATATGGTTTTATAGTCCATTAATTATGGTTAAAAACATTCTATTTGATATAGAATCCAAGTTCAGTTCTTAATATTCTGTATCCAACCTGTACGTGCAACATTCCAAGTCACCTAATACTTGACCACTTGGTTTCTATGATCCAGTTACATCGAATATAGTCATGTTCAGAAAAATTAAACAAGAGTCCACTGCTTTATCAGCTGATGCATAACAACACTTTCTCTGTACTCTTTAATAATGCTAGTCTGCTTGGAAAGATAACACATTAAGGGGTTATCAGGCCCTAACACCTTGTACAGGTGAACTTATAAGATCCTCTGTTCAGCTATTTTTTGAGTGTTTGGCCAGTTCTTTACATTTTATAAGAAGTTAGCATATCCAATCCAGAAGATATTATCTTCTGGGTGTGGTCAGGTGTGCCAAAAAGATAGCTCTGGGCACCTCAAAGACTGTGGACTTATTTCTGGAGAAAACACATATGAGAAGAGAGAAGCAATGATTGCAGGAAATAAAATTATAGCTTCACTAACAGTTCATGGTCTGTGCTTTTGGAATTGCTGGCAAACCTTTTAAGTTGTATTTGAAGAGGTGTGAGTAACAATCTAAACACACCAAGTACTGACAGAAGCGCTGAGTTCTAGTAAAAAGAACATGCTGAGATAGAGGTGGCTGATGGGAAGTGGCCAACAGATACATGAGCAGGGGGTGGAGAAGCTCCTGGATCTGCTTGGGGTTCTGGTCAGCATTTATCCAGGGGCTTGGGAGTGCTTTCTATCCTGTAGCCTAAAGCATTGCGATGACCCTAATGGTCTCATTTGCCTTATAGTCCAAATGTTTCTTGGGGTCTCATTATGATAGATTAGGTGTTGTGCTACTTACTAGAGGTAATATGAAATAAAATAGCTCCTTAGAAAATGATGTCCAACCAGATAATGGCACTAATAGCCATGCCTACTTGCTCCACTTCAGAAGCTTTGTGCATTCATCTCATTACTTCCCACAAGGAGCCCTAGCCAATCCTTCTCAATTGTCTCTTTTAGACTATCCTCTAAGATTACCCCAGGTTTCCCTTCCTCTTTCCTTCCTCTTCCTCTCCTACATCAGCACCAGCCTGCCCTGAGAACTGTGCTTTCATTTCCTCCCTCAGCATGCAGTCTCTAATCCCTGACTGTGTCCTGAGAAGAAGTATAAATAACTGCTTGATAATCCATCAGTATCTGAACATCCCAAATAACATTTGCATTTTCATTAGAACCTTAAATGGTCTAGTGGCTTTCTTTTTTTAAAAATTACTAAGTAATTTTAAGTTTTAAAAATTTCATATGTAGGTAGATGGAAATATAATTATGTAGAATTAGGTAGATATAAGATTTAGCTTTTCACAGAATTGCATACATATGATTGTAGCTTGCATAACTTTTCATAGGAATTCTCTATTGATTTGTTTTCTTTCTTGTGACTCTCTTCAACTTCTGCCATAATTATAATCCCCAGCCACAAGTCCTCCACAAAATCACACAGCTCCTATTAACCTGTTATGCATCCTTCCATACTTTCCTGTTTGTCTCTACTCAATACACCAATGTGCAAAACCAAATGCAAAGGGGTATTTATCGGACTTCTCTTTTTAGATGGGAAAACACTTGAAATGAAGTGGGCATCTATCAATAGAGAGTGACTGAGTCAATTCAGATACAACAAGATATTTCCGTTAGCCTAGAGTAGGTGTTATATGGAATTAAAAACAAAGAATCTTCAACATTGCAGTTGTTTAAAATAAAAACAATGGATTGCGTGCTCATGCTGTATGACTAGCTCAAACCAGTAAGGACATCTTTTCTGTGGGGCATATAGCTATCCCAACACAATTTGTTAAAAAGGACTTTACCTTCATTTATAAAATCTCCTTGCCACCCCTGTCTGCTTTATAAGGAGGCCCTACCATTGACATGGGCTCCTGTAGCGACTGTGGTCCTACTCTTCTGTCAGAGGCTGGGTGGCACCTCACTCTGGCGGGCCACTGGCCCTGAAATCTGCTATCCTCACTGATGTCAGGAGGCTCTGAGAAGTCAGTCTCTATTGTTGTCTGCCTCCCTGCCCCCAGAGCCTGTTCAAAATGCTTAATTAACAAATCTTGAGTATCAGGAAGCTGTTTACTTGGCTTCTTCAGGAACCATTCTCTAAGGAGCTCAAAGCACTGTTAATAGATTTTATTTTCCTTCTCTCCATCCATCAAACAACCTCCCATCCTTCTAAACTTTGCTTCATCCCTATTCCTTTGGGATCTGACTCTCATTCAGAGAACCCAGGAGAGAACTTCTAGCTTCTCTAAGCATCTCTGCCCAGCAGCAACTATGGCCCTCCCCAACAAGGCTCAAGGACTCTATTTTAATTAAAGAATGAGGAAGGAGAGACATCGGCAGGTTCTGCCTTGCAAGGGGAATCAAGCCCTGTCTGGGAGCATGCCCAGCTACCAAACCATTTACCTCCCTTGATTTGCTTCTGCTCTCTCCCTGCAGAGAAGTAATCACAGTACCTGGAACCTGCAGCAATGAAGATCAGACTGTACTGCTGGTGGCTAGCTGCACCCTCGGTCACAGGCTGGGACTGTGGTGGGCAACCCTGTGATCCTTTCTCATCCCTGCTGTACACCTGCTTCTGCAAACCACTTGTTTCTTCTCCCTGAGGGATCTTTTGAATCTCCAACTGCTCATTTGGATTCCTGCACTCCAACTCTGGGTCCATCCTCCACTCTTTTATCCACTCTCACCGAAGCCTCAGAACTGAGAATTTCTTTAATATCTTCACTTTTGGGGAATTTGAGGGCAGGCCTGCTGCTAGAGGCATCACCCAGTACAGGAAGGAGCCTTGGATACAGATCATGGCGCAGAGATAATATTTATGTTTCTTGTTATTGGTAGCATTTGTTAGCACTTACACAGTACCAGAGAAATTATATTCACCATCACAATGCAATCTTTTAAGCCATCCTCTAATGCAGATGCTTCTAGATATTGACCATACAATTTAAGTATATCATTTATGTCCTTTGATCATGCAGCATACTGCACTATTTATGAGTAAGAATTAATATGTACGGGCCTTTCTTTCAGGAAGAAAAGCCTTGCTGCATTCACATGTGGATTGTACAGAGAAGGAAACAGACTCCTGGGTATTACTGTGGTAGAGATGCACGAGGTTCCGGGTTAGGCCTATCTAATCCAAAAGCTAGGCTCTCAGGCCTACACTGTGAACCCATAGCATAGGTGGGGGCCCTGTAATATGCCAGTTTCAGACTGCTGCCCACAAGATTCAGAGACGTGGGTAGCCCCAGGTCTGACTTGACTTGACAAGAGGAAGAGTTTGAGGATCTTAGAACTTGAGAAAACGTGAATGGAATCTGAGCACAGTTACTTCACATCTCACTGACTCTGACGGACACGATGTGTACACATAAACCTACTCATACTCTGGGGGTTTCTGGAGCCTCACAAGTCTAGTCTTGGGCTTTGGTTGCACCACACCTTTACCAGCTTCCTTATCATTTCCATGTATATGTATACCTTAGGTTTGCATTCTACCAGCCAGGGAGGATAGACAACTAAGGCATGCCCATGATTCCTACCTGGCTTGAATGCCTCCTTGTGCAAATATGGAATCATGTCCAGAGAAAAGAAGTTTTTGTCTAACATCACATAGTCATCAGCCTATGGAACAGTTAAGTGCAAGTGTAGACAATTCATTTTGGATCACTCAGTCTTGAAATATCCTAGATATAGGTCCTAGATATAGAGCTGATCTGGTCCACACGGGGAAAGCATGATACTGTGGTGGGAAGAGTTTGGAGGACTACTGAGCTCTCTCAAAGTCTTCTCACAGAACCAGGACACATCCTCTTCCACCAGGCCATGCTTACCAGCTAGGAGGACCTAACTCAGAGCTCCCCAAAACAGGAGAGAGCTGGCAAAGGGCTTGAGGACTCTTCTTTAGGGAAAACTGAAACTGCCATCCAAAGGAGAGGCTGAATTTCCAGTGATGCCAACCTGCCAGTTCTTTGTAAGGAAGGCCTCCCAACACTAAGGCTGGTCTGCTGGAAACCGTGTTCTGCCTCTCTGGGAAGGCTTCCCTGTTCTAAAGATCAGAGACTGATGTCAGCTTGGAATCAAGGCCCTGTCATCATGCTTACTCCCCTGGTTATGTTAGCTTCTGGTAAGTAATAACCTTTGTTCCCAAGTCAGTGATTGGTACATAGGTCCATCTCAAAGTCCCTGGGATCTGTGCGCCCTTTGTGTCTCCCCAGTACTGCCACCTGTTCACCTATCACCTCTTCATTACTTGAATATATACACCCTCCACTTCTCCAGACCCTAACATCTATACACCTTCTACCATGACAGAACCCAGCATCTGGCTCCCCCTACCTTCCCAGAGCAAACATCTGTACACTCCACATCTCCTGAGAACAAGGCAGCTGTATGCCCTCTGTGACCCACTCACTTGCCCACTGTAGAACACCTGCTACCTCTTTAGCACGTAGCATCTGTATACTCTCCACCTCCACAGTATCCAGCCCAAAGATCATACACATTATGTGTCAGTGGGCACTTCCACATCTCACATCCACAGTGTGATCAAGATCAGGAAGGTTTTGGGCCAACTTCTGGTGTGTATTAACCATCCAATGACTTCAGTGCTTCCGCTAGCTCTTGGCTTCCTCTAGAAGGTTGCAGCAACTCAGGCTGTGATGGGCTCATTAAGGTGGTGCAAGGAGCCTGCGATGTGGATGTCAGCCATAAATATTAACAGCCCTTGTTATGAACCCCTCCGTGCAGCTGCTCTGTCCAAGTTTACATAGTAAACAGCACAGTTAGTGTGTTTGATCAAGGGAATGCTCTTCAGAGGAGCTAATGGCCCTGCTTCCCCTGATAGTTCTCGCAGCTCAGCGGGCACAGCCGTGCATGTGGGGAGGGGAACTGTGTCAGCCAGAGGCCAGGCCCTTGAGGAATAGGGCCAATAGGGGCAATGCTGGGGCTGGGCTCCCTGCCCTAAGGACAGTGGGTCAGGCTCTCCTGGGAGACCATGGCCTTCGTATAGCTCCTTAGAGATAGCCAATTATCAAGTCTGTCATAGCTGCAGCATCCAGTGCTGAAAGTCAGGGATGATATGGGACACTGATTCCTCTTGCTGGCTTAATGAGGACAAGGGAGGGAAATACTAATGATGATGTTCCAGCTACTTGTTTTATTTATTTATTTTTGAGAACTGACCTTAGAGACTCTACAGTTGCATATCACTCCAGGGTATCATGAGAACAGTGTTCACTGCAGAGATGGCTCAGTACTGTTAGACAGTCCAGCCAAAGCTTGGTCTATAGTGCAGAGCCAATGATGCATCACTGAAGCCTGATGCTAGGCCCTAGAAGGGGATTTGGAAGTTCAGTTGTAGGTCAGTCGTCCCCCCAGCTGTTCCTCAACTTACAATGGATCAGCATCCTGATAAACAGATCGCAAGTGGAAACTACCATGAGTAGTAATGAATTTAATACTTCCAACCTACAGAATGTCATAGCTTTGGGCACATGGCACTGAAGGAGATCAGTTGCTTCCCCTGTGGCTGACTGAGAGCTCTGGAGGTCTGCCCAGCAATGGCAGCTTTTCATCATGGTTGGTGTCCTGGACCTGTCTGTGCTCTGTGTAGTCTTATTCAGATAGGTGGATCCCTGCCCTGAAATATCTCGTTTGCTCACAGCCCTTTGTCCCATCAGACCGACTTCCAGTGCGACCAGCTGACCACCTCCTCTAAGTCTCACTTACATACTCACAGTGATCTGAACTACTGAGTGGAATAAGGGCTGTAGATGTGGTGCCCCAGATGTGGCACCTGCACAGGAGACCGGCCTTGGAGCAGGGTGGGCATCTCCAGCACTGTCTCTCATTCTTTTTCCCAGGCCGGAAAATGAGGTCAGTGCTAGAATACTCACCTCGTAGCACGAGGCCCTGGGTTCAATAGAAACAAAGAAAAACAAAAACAAAACCATTCCCTTTCCCTTCCCTATCCTGCCAGGACTGCCTTGGCCCTGGGCTGTCCTCACTGCTGAACTTCCTACCCTTAGCTGCTCAGTGAGAAGAAAGAAGCCTCTCTGGTGTGCAGTCTTGCTTTAATGAGCAAATGAAAACGGTCAGATAGCTGATCACACTGCAACACCAGAGGCCACCTTTGGACGAAAAGGAAGGAGGTCAGACATCTCCCAGGCCAAATTCCTCTCCTTGTTCCTGTTACTTCACCATGCCAAGTGTTATGAAACAGCCTTAATAATAACGTGACTTCATGATTAGTCAACATGTGCTGGGGTATCTACTAGGAGCTTCCCTATTCTAGCTCCGGGAGATATGATGTTAAACAACACACCAAAGAGCCCTACCTCATGAATGTCTCTACATACAGCATCCTTAAGGGGAAAAGCCAAATTCTGCAATACTCCAAAATCTGAAATTTTTTTGAGTGTCAGCATCATGCCGCAGTTGAAAGTTTCCTACCTTCATGTTGTGGGTCAGAGTTCAAATACAAATGTGCTAAAAAATATGGTACAAAAATTATCAGCTACATGTAAAAAGTGTATCTGAAACATACATGAATTTTATCTTGGGTTCTATTCCCAACATACATTAAATATATATTTATACATAAAAATGTATACATGTATATGTTTACATAATATTATAAATATATAGATTCATAAATATATAAATACTATGTATTTTTATGTTCCGAAACCTGGAAAAATCCCAACTCTGAAATACTTCCGGTCCCATGCATTTCAGATAGGGGACACTGAGCATGCAGTAGAGTTGGCCTGAGGATCACATGGAATGATGACTCTAAAGCACTTTGAGGCACGCGTGTTGTTTTATCCTTTTAAGACTCATGTTGCCCTTTTCTGAGCAATAGCTTCCTTAGTTCCCCTCATGTATAAGTCCCCTGTACTCCTGTTTTACTCCTGAGCTGTTCATCACAGTATCCCTTTGGCTTCTTTGTGGCTCAGAGGCCTGACCTGCTAGGCCCATCTTGGTCGTCCACTTTTTTGACTTCAGGATTGGTCGAGATTAAAGTATGAGGCCCACGCCAGAACTTTCGGAGTCCTTCTCTGAACATATTCTGGCTCAAGCTGAGATGATTTATTTCATACACTGGGGCCTCCAGCACTGCAGGTGGCCTTGGCATCTTCGTAAGAAGGAGCCCGAGTGAACCAGCCCCAGTCTTGAGCTCCAGTGAGAAGACAGGTACACAGTCAGGAGATCAGGCCTGCTGTGCAGTAGCCTGGGTCCACGGCTTAGAGGTCACGAATCCTCTGCCCTTTCAAGCTCTGATGGATGGAAGAACCATTTTTATGTCTCAGTTATCTAGAATTAGTAAGTATGTCACCTACAAAAGAGTTCTGATTTTAATGGTAGTACTTTCTCACAGTAAACATTCCAAAGTGTTAGTCATTCCCCCTTAAGAAGGGAAACAGTGCCAAGGAGAAAGTGGGATGGAGACATATGTAAAATGAAAAGGAAGCTCTTGGAAGTTTCTAAGGAGCAAAGTTTTGTAGTTCATATTCTTCAATAAGGTTATCTTGGCTTAAATTAGGCTGAGGCACCAGGACCCTACCAATGCATCCATGTTTATGAATCTGCATGCAGTATCTGCTCTTTCAGCATATACCTATCTATATCTATCATCTAGCGGCTATCATCTAGCTATCTATCATCTATCTGTCTATCTGTCCATCTGTCTACCAACCAAATGTTCTCTTGGTGTCTCTCCTAGCTGAACTGAGAAGGAAGAGATTGGGTAGTCCCTCCAGACTATAAGGAGATGTGCACTGCAGTGCCTCTGTGAGTTCTGTAGTGGTAACACTCACAGCTAGCTCCGGGACTGGCGATGTGGGGTTTCTGGAGGATATACAAAACCCAAGGAGAATGACCTGGACTGGATGAACAAATTATGGATTTTTGCAGTTCTTTCTTTCCCTTTTTTCGTTCCTCCTTCGCTTCTCTGTGATGCTTCCTGAGCCCCTTGCTTTTCTGCTTGCTCTGTTTTTTCCTCTCTCATTCATCTCTCCCCTCCCCACCTTCCAGGAGAGGAGTAGGGGAATACACCAAGTTTCTCTCACCATCATTCTGAACAAATACCTGTTCTTGTGACTTAACATCTCTTCCCTCTAGTCTGCAGGGAGTTCCAGAGCCAGCTTTTGGCCCTGGGGGAGCAGGTAAATCATTTGAAGTGGCTCAGGATGTCAGGAAACAGGCAGAGTGCAGCCGGAAGCCATTGATCCTCAGTCAGAGCCCTCTCCTTGCTTATATCTGGGATCTGTAGCCCAGTCCCAGGAGGAGGGAGCCAGAGCCCTGACTTGAGCAAGACTACAGCTTTCCTTCCATTCCTGAGTGATGAGTGCTATACTGCCTCCATTTTCAGTGCTCTGTGGATTCGTGTTATAATTCCTGGTGGTAAGAGAAGAATCAGGCTATAGGGCACAGGGCTACATCCAGTGGAAAAGGGATTCATCACAGAAGACGCAGAAGTACTCACAATTACATGGAATTCTGTGATCCTTATGCTGGGGGGAGGAGAAACACATGTAACATTGAAAATAAAGTCACTTAGCCTCTCTGAGTCTCCGTTCCTTCTCTGAAAAATGAAGACAATAATATTCACTTCAAGGAATTAGAATTAAATAAAGCAATCCATGGGAAAGCTCTGAGCACAGTAAACACAATGAATGCCAATTGAATCTGCATCTGCATGTGTTCCACTGACTTACTGCCAGCAAGCGCACACACACAGAGATGTAGACACCCTCAGCAGACTTTATACACACACGCACACACACACACACACACACACACACACACACACACACGCCTCACCCCCCGCCACAGATTCTAAGCAGGTTCTGGATTCTGTTCACATCGGCTTCAGTCCCCCTTTTGTTTATGTAATTTTTATTTTATGTGTATACCTGTTCATGTGTGTCCACCTATGTGTGTGGGTGTTCATGTCACATGTGTACATGTATGTGTGGAGACTAAAGGTCAATGGTCAATGTTAGGTATCTTCCTCAATCACTCTATCTTTGTCATTATTAGTATTATTATCAATATTATTATCATTGAGGCAGAGTCTCTCCACTAGAGCTCACTGATTTGGTTAGAATAGCTGGCCAACAATCTCCAAATACCCTCTTACCTCAACCTTTCCTGTGCTGGGATTATAGACGTGCACCACCATACCCAGCTTTTATCTATGGGTTCTGGGGGACAGAACTCAGATCCTCATGTTTGTGTGGCAAAGAGCTTACTCACGAAATCTGTCCCCAGCACCATTTTAGTGGCTGAGATGATGACCTGACTTTTTTCCTCAGGGGCCAGAGAAAGGCTTGGGTGTGAGGGCAACAGTGAACCACATGCTTAGGAATGTAGACCCCATAGTCAAGTTTGCTGTTTTTCATGCTGTACTGAATATGGGATGGACATAGAAGCTTTGGCCAGTCTGAGTTACTAAACACTCCAGCCGTGGCATTGTCTCTTGTTCTTGAGCATTTTATTTAAAGGAAGGTGTTTGTGATCAGGCAAACAGAGTAGACCAGAAGACAACTTAACTCAAAATGCATTTATATCATGCATTGTAAAGAAAGAAGGAAAGTCAGGAAGGAATATAAGCTAGACATGAGTGCAAATCCTGCAATGATGTCATAGCCTAAGTCAGCATGCTGTGCCTCAGTTTTCTTGTCTGCAAAATGAAAATGATAAGAGTTCTTACATGTCTAGCTCATTAAGGCAAGGGCCAAGTGAGATAGGATAACTGAAATTATTTTGAAGAATATCATACATTTGGTTATTATTCTGTAGAGTATCTTACTGGTCAGGACCAATAGAAATGATCTTTGTTATAACCTTCAGTCTTTGGTCCAGAAATGGTTAATGGTGATATTAATGTAGAAAGCTAAGTTAGAGTTGAAAATTTCCCAAGTTCTTAACATCATAGTTGCACTATTTTCTCATGACATAACCTCTGGCTTCTTGCCCATAAGAGGAGGACACTGAACACATTCTTCTTACTATTGTAATTCTAAAGTGCAAACAAGAAAGAAACGAAGAAACTCTTGATGACTTCCTACATGGACACTCCTAGCCCAGGCTGCCGGCTACAACTTTGTTCCTGGTTGGAGTCAGGAGCTTCTGGTGATACCTGTATATTTCACCCAAAGTGACAGGGACCTTGTTAGCCGTCCTTGCATTGAAGATCTTGATGGATTGAACTCCTGGGGAGAATGTGGCGGCCGTGATCTGCCATAAAGATGATGAATAACATTTTTTTTCTTAAATGATTACCTAAAACTTTACAGCTAGCCAAAGCTGGCTTTCTCAGAGCCCCTGGAGGAGAGATTTTATAAAGTGTCATTTAATTAATAAGAGGGTTATTGATTGCTGTCTTGCATGGAGTACCGCACACAGGCTAGGTAAGAGAAAGTAAAGGAGGAACCACCAGCCTGCAGAGGAGGGCAGGACTGGGACTGGCATGACCCACGCAGCACTTGGTTGAAAAATAAGACCCCTCAGAACATTTTAGAATGTCAGCTGTAGCCAAAGTCTCCATTCTCTGGGGACAGTACAAAAGTTAAGAGATAGTCCAGTGACTGTTCAGCTTGAAAATTTTACTCTATCAGTCTGAAATTAAAAGAAGGTATTGTGATATGATAGGAAATTTTTCTTAGGGAACCTTGAGAAATAATAGTCTTCTACCGTCTGTAGTACAGGCTTCAGAGAACTGCTGGACCTCTTGGTCTTTAGCATCTTCATCTTGCAAAGGATAGAATCACACTTCGTGATCTTCAGGGTTCCCACAAAAACATCCCATACTATTCCGAACTGCTTATAAAGGAATGGGATAAGGCAAAAAGTTCCAATTGGTGCACATTCTTACCCATCTCTCTGGAGAGAGGGAACACAGATGGAAATTAGTGTGAGTTCAATCATAGCAATGTAGATGAAAAAAAAAGAAGCAGATTGATAAGAAGTGAGAGGGACATAAAAGAGATTGATGGGGGAATAAATGTAATCAAAATACATTATATACATGTAAACAAAGAATATGTAAAGTCCTCAAAATAAGCCTAAAGGAGATATACTGACATTGGCAAGTCATAAGGCATGTATTGTCAAGTTCAGGGACTGTCTTTTCCTTGAACTGATTAATCATTTCTATTATGATAATGCAGTGTCTGGCTCCCACAAGGAAACATAATACTCCAGCACTTAGAGACTTTAAACATTTTTTGACCCAGGATTCCAGGCTACACCTGGGATCTTTCCTTTTGGCCTTGATCAGTAAGATGTTCTACAGAATGACTTCATAAATTTTTTTTTTTAGTTAAGAGAACTTGACATTTAGAGTAAATAATACTGAATTTAAATCTTAGTTTTACAACTTATTTACTATACATTCATGGAGAAGTTACTTATGTTTGAACTTTAAAAATGACATTAAATGTAATACTCCTTCCCCCGAGTGAGTCAGGGAGGCCTAAGAGGCCCCCAAATAACATAGACTATTGCCATTGTTCTCTATTGTTCATGAGAAGTAGATGGTAAGATCCTATTGTTGAAGACACAGCATGTTTGGTTGTAGGACAAAGAGGAATCAAGCTGGAACTGACCTGAAGATTTATCCCTGCTGGCTGACTTTCATAGTGTCACAGAAGGCTCTATGAAAGTCACTAGAAGCTGGTCTTACCCAGCAGGGGAGCCTGCAGGCTACAATACTGACCTGCTAGGCAAGGTGTGTCTACAGGTGCAATAGTGTCACAAAGGTTTTAGGGTAAACCAGCTGTTAAGGGATTGAATTTGAGGCCTGATCCACAGGAGGCAATTCATGGCTGGTACTGTAAACCTCTTCAAAAGCCCATGGCTCAGAAGGTGATAGGTCCTAGAGGACGATCTACTACTGTTGTCTTGCTAAAGGACATATTGTCAGACTGCCTTCTAAATATTTATGTTTATCCACACAGATTAGTACTGCCCTCAGCCTTGGCCAGAGAAGCTTCTCTCTTCAATGCAGAGTTAGTTAATGCAGAGACTCACAACTGCTCACAGTGCTGAGAATAAACCTAAATGGGACATCTATATCTACCTTCACCTCCAAGGCTCAGGAAACATTACAGAAGAGGGGGATGAAAAGAATGAAAGGTCTGGAGGATGGGGAAGAGTGCTGGCCATCACATGTATGAACTCACCACAGCTATGGCTACCACTCAAGTCCTGCACAAGATCAATCCAATAAGACCAGCCAGCAGTTTAACAGACTGCATTAATTAAACTCAGTGAATTATCAAAAAATCTAGAAAAAAGGAGAGGATGTGAAGGGTAGGAGTACCTGGGGGTGTGTGGAAGGGGAGAACTGGAGTTTATATGATCAAGATACAGTACTTACATGTATGGAATTTCCAAAGAAAAAATAAAAGATATTGTATCAAAAATAATATGTTTGATATCTGCACCTGTTGTTGAAAGGGTTTAGAGTGCTGCAGGAAAGAGCGCAATGTTCAGAACACAGAAACAAAAATATGAGTTGCTTTTCCTTCTCCCTCCCTGTTGCCTTGTTTTCTTCAAAAATATAGAAAGCAGGTTTTCAATCTAGTAAGCAACCTAAAGGCAGGGGACTAAGCAGGCAGTGATAGATAGGAGCATGCTGCTCATCAGTCCTCAGTGACGCTGATGGCTAATGCAAACATGCTGAATTTAACAGCAATTAATTGATGGTCTGCATCTTGCATGAAATTTGGAAGACTGGAAGTGACCAACACTTTACAAAGGAAAAACCACGTGCGGTTTTTGCGGACCATAAGCTCAACATTAGCCAAAGGGGTTAGGAGGTTTCTAAAAGTCAGTGTAACTTTAGCCAAGGCGATAGTAATGGGTAGATCAAAACAGTGCAAGCATAGTTTTTGTTTTGATAGACTGCATCCAAGTTTGGATGTCATGTTTAGGGTTAGGTAACAAAGAATGCAAAGTGTCCTAAGGAGGTAGCATTGTAAATAATGTGGAACATCATCAGTGTCGAAAAATGTTGAGCACAAAATATTGATATTGAAGTGCTGTTGTAGCCATGGTTGCTGGAGTCTTTGTGTAAAGAACAGAAAAGCTCGTCACCACAGAGCAGGAACAACTCACACTAGGCTTCTCCCCTCTGTTCTCCCCACACTCATAGTCTCTTGTTCAGGCCACAACTATACAATTGTGTGTATATTCCTCATGACAGTAAGCTTCAAATTCTTGAAGAACTGCTTTGTGAGGGATATTGTGGAGTTTTTCTATGAATCTGTACAGAACTGACACTGGCCTGTAGGAGAATGGGCTAACAGAAGAAAAGAGCCCTCTCACGACTGAATCATGATTATTATAACTAGAAAGCCTGGACACATCTGAAGAAAGTATGCTGATCTGAAGACAACTGGTCAGGCTTAAGGCAAGGAAAGCAAATTGCCAAATCAAGCAGGGCCATTAGCAGTCCAACGGAGGGGGCAGAGGAGCCTCCATAACTGTTTCTGTGATGTGAAACTGCGTAAACTTAAGCCACTTCTTGTATTCCTGACTAACCAACCTAAAGTGGGATGGTGCATTAGATCATGGATTTCTGGTGCCATCTAAAACACCATCCCTTTTATCCCTTCTTTGCTCTAATTCCAAGCCCTGAAGACAGCTCAGGGAACATTGCTGAAGAGGGGGCAGAATGCTTGTAAGAACGAGAAGTTTGGGTTGGGGAAGACTGCTGCAGAACAGTGTTTTCTAGAAATGACAGGTTGGCTGTGGTCACTTGCACAAGACCTGTACAAGATGAAACCAGTGAAAATTCTAGCATAGATGGGAGAGGGGCTCATAAAGCCCCAACCCTAGCGGAGGAGTTTTGGCAGTTGAAGGTAGTTGGAGTAAAAAGAAAGTCAGTTTTCTTCAGGGAAGTGGCCCCTGCTAGGCTGTTCATACTTCCAGAGAACAGGGCTACATTCATGCACTTATGGACAGCACCAACTGAACTCAGTGGTTTGAGAACTCGGGGGTGTGAGATGAGGTGGGGGCAGTTTCCAGAAGGAGTTGGAAGGAATGTGAGAGATTGATGGGATCAAAATGCTTTGTATATATGCATGAAATTCTCAAGGGATAAATAAAAAATGGTTGAAAGAGTTTGTGGTCAGGGAAATAAAGGAATTCCTTGGAGGTAATAAGCTAAGAAGACAGTGTGACACCCTGAAGGCAGATGTGCTCTAGAGCTAGCTGCTCCTTGCAGGGTAGCTTCAACCCCTATAGTATGTTTTAATAAGCACTGGAACATCAGGGGGCAGGAGACAAAGCCTAAGGGATGGGCATGGTGCAAAGTCAGGAGACTATGAGAAGCTAGGACCACAGAAAGGACACCCACTCTGAAGGTTTCAGTGATGTATTGGACTTTATCTAGGGCCATCATATTGTGGTAGCAAAGACCACAGCTCCTTGATGCATTCAGTAGTGCTCTATAACTCACACCTCTGGCCTGGAAGCCTGGCAATTCTACCAATCTTGGCTGAACCCACTCACATGTTTACAGATTATTTGGCAGTCAACTAAGGTAGCATCAGATGGACCCACTGGATGAAGCTCCATGCTTCTACTAAAACGCAATGTGCATTCTCTTGGTAATAGGAGAGGAAAAAAATCAACATTATAAATGCCCTTGAACTCCTTCAAGGTTCAACCTGTGCTGTAATTTGCAATATGACATTATTGAAAGATAGGCACATGGTAAGAATGAGAATCAGAGGAGGAAGCAGATGCGAGGCTGCATGCTATAACAGGTAAATGAGGAATAATAGATTGATAAGCACCCCTTAAATTTCTGTCTACCTAGAATCTAAGAAAGTGACCTTACTGAGAAACAGAGTCTTTGTAGATATAACTAAGTTTAAAAATGTCAAGGTGAAGTTATCCTGTGTTTGGGGAACAGAGAAAACTCCAAGGACTGATATCTCTGTTCAAAGTGAAAAATATTCAGGGAGACTCATAGAGAAGGAGGCCATGTGGAGATGGAGTCAGAGACTGAAATGCTGCCGCCATAGAGATGTGTAGCAGCCAGAGAGTGGATGAAAAGAGGGTGGATTCCCTCAAAGAAGCACAGCCTTGACAAGCTGACTTCAGGTGTCTGGTCCCAGTTCTACGAGAGAACATACTTCTGCTCCTTCTAGTCATATAGTATTGCTCAAGACCTGGGGACTAATAGAGGAAGAAGAGTTGGGGCTATTAATTAATTTTAATCTGCTAACTAGAAACAATGGTAGATGGGGTGGGTGGGGCATTCTTGGCCTTGCGCCTAAGTGGACAACTAGTACAATTTTCTCAGAGAACTTTTAACCACAAACCGGCCTTCCTAAGTTAAAGGAAAAAAATTTGAACAACCTTTGTGGACTGCAACTCTTTCTGCCTCCTCTTGTGACAAAAACCATAAAATCCAAATTCAAGGTTTAGTTTTCAAGTGACCATGAATTAGATGTGCTCAGGGAGTTTGCCAGGAGCAAAAGCAGATTCCGTCTAGAGGAGCACACATTAAATACAGGCCACCAAGAATCCCTGCATATAAGTTCCAAAAACTTATTTTCCTAACTGAAAATCACTCATCTCAACGTGACAACAAGCAAGAGCCAGAAGAAATAAACTAAAGAACCAGACAAGCAAAGAAAAATCATTATAGCTGAAAGAAACAGAAATAGAAAATGTAACATGTGTCATGTTCTGAATCGTGTCCCTCAAAATTCCTGCATCGGTGCTTTGGAATGTGATTATTTGTAGGAAAGAGCCTTTAGGTGGGCAATAAAGGTAGTGTGGTGCTGTCAGCGTGGGCGCCAGTGTCATCTGACTGCTGTCCTATAAGCAGAGGACATTTAGACAGCACAGGGAGGCCTGTGTACAGCAGGAAGATGGTCTGAAGACACAACCAGAAAGCTGCCATGGGCAAGGCAAGGAAGGAAGCCTCAGGACTCTGGAGGTGTGTGGACCTTGGATTTCTAGCCTTCAGGACTGTGAGAAAATGAATTCCTGTTGTTTAAGCCACTGGTTCTGTGATACTTTGTCACTGCAGCCCTAGAAAACTAATGTAGTTGTTTCTTGGTGTCCATGGGGGGTTGCTTGCAAGACTCCACTGATATCCAAATATATGAATACTCAAGTCCATTATATAAGACGTTTTAGTATTTTTCGATCACCTGCCCACATCCTTCTCATTTCTAGATGTCTTAAAATACCCAGTAGAATATAAATGCCATGTAAATGATTGGTATACTGAATAGTTTGGGGAGTAATGACAAGAAAAAGTCTCTATGTATTCAATACAGACACATGAGAAAATGTGTCTGTATTTTCACACTTAAGAAAATGAAATGTGCAATTGACAGATGAGTCCACGTATGCATAGCCTAGATACAGAAGGCCAACCATGTGACATGTTTGAAGGGCTAACGAGGGGTGTGCTTGTACAACTTACTGTCAAGAGGTTATTGAAGTTAACTAAACAAGTTTCATAGAAGAAGCCCCAAATTTCAGAAATTTAAAACATCATGATTAGGGGATGAGGATGTCCTCATGGACAAAATGATTTCTGTACAAGTATGAAGACCTGAGTTCAAATCAGTAGCACCCATGTAATGCTAGGCACAGGGGTGTGCATCTCTAGTGACAGATGTGGGCAGAGATAGCCAGGTCTGAGAGACTCCCTGGCTAGCCAGTCTAGCAGAATTGATGAGCTCCAAGTTCATTGAGAGACTCTGTATTTAAAACTAAGAAGGAGAGAAATAGAAAGAAACAGCCAACACCAGCCTCTGACTTCAATGCACACATTCATGAGCATACCTGCACACACATGCATATTCACACACACATACACACACACACACACACAGTCATCATTAGAAATAAAATAGTGTATTACACTCAATCATAATTATAGATGGAGCGTAAGACAACCAGAACACTGAGACAAGATGGAAAAGGAGAAAGAAAGAGTGACGTGGAGGGGAGAAGAAGAAGGTCTAGTGGGCACAGTCAGCATCATAACAAACTAAGAAAGAACGGACGCGATCATTGATTATCCGGGTTGACAGAATGACCCATCTCTGGAAGTGCTGCTGGGATAGACGTGACACTGATGGTGATGATTGATCTGGATCTGCTTGGTGACAGAAAACAAGAAGGAACAGACTATGAAGGAGACGCAGAGCATGTGCAAAGACACTGAGGTCTAAGGAAGCCCATGTCTCCAGAGTGTGAGGAAGAGATGTGTGTATCAGTGTTGTAGAGTGTTGTGAGCATGTTTCTGTGAACTCCTTTGGGCCTAGACAGAAAGAATGGCTCTGGCCACCACATTACAAGCCTCGGGTGGGCTGAATTTTGTGTGCTGGTTGATGGAAATCTTTAAGACAGGAAGTGATATGGTCATCTCTGAGTTCAGGAAGACAACGTGCTCAGAAGGTTCTCTGTGATGGCTGTGGATTTTGATCCATAGAGGCTGACTGTGAGATTTCTTTGTTCTTGGAAGGATGTGGTTAGGGGAAGCTTCATATCTTTTAAATCTGTCTTCTATGAAGAGAGGAACTTTGCCTTCAGACAGACTAGTATTCAGGCTGGCAAATTAAGCAGTATGACCTTGGATGTTCTGAGGTGTAAGAAAGTTCCTGAGAATCACTCAAATTCTCACTGGCTTTCTCCCATCACAAAGACTCATTTAGGGAACATTTGTCCTTATATCTTGATGCCAGATTCCATCCAGCTTGACTCTAGGTCCATGCAGTGGGAACCTAGGTAGCTTTCAGTCTTTCTCAGTTTATTCTGCTCTCTCAGGCAAATCTGGGCTCTGCTGTCGAGTTCCGGGTTATGATGATCTGGTACTCTCCTTTTTCTTACTGGGTTCTTTGTTGGCTGTGTGGAGTGGTGAGAGAACAGAACTAAAATTTACAATGTATCTGCAGCTGGGGGAAACTATCACAAGGCTCCTGTGTGAATTTTCCTAATAATTCACCCAGTAATCTCAGGAGAGTGTCCTTATCCTCATTTTATGAAAGCAAGGAAACAGGGAGTCTCTGTTTCCAGGTCCAAATAAAGGGCAAAACTAGATTCAAACCCATCACTTCAAATCCTCATCACTTCCCACAAGGCCAGTTACTGAAAGCAGCATTACACACCACCACCAGGCTGCATACCACACCATGGCTAGCTTCCCCTTTCCTTCCTGCTTAAACATGTGTCTACATCACATTTTCTCCCACTGATAGTCATGCTTGGGTTAGATGAATCTTATTTTGAATGTTACTAGTCAGTATCATATATAAACATGAAGTGTCCTTCCTGCTTACTAAATGCGACTAAGTATGGTGAAGCGTCTGATAGCTAACAAAAGCTGCCCTGAATATAGGATTCAGATGTCACAGTCTCACTGACAATTGCACGTAGCCTCTGCTAACCCCAAGTCTAGCTCCAGATGTTTGCTTCCCAAAGAGCTGGTTCTGTAACTCTTCTCATCAAAGCTATTTTGTTTGTGAGTTAGAATTTTTTACGTTTTATTTTTGGTAGCATAAGAATTGAACCTAAGGCCTCCTGCATGCTAAGCAGATGCTCTTACCACTGGGTTATGTCCCCAGCTTTAGTTGCTGAGTTTTATAAAGGAATAATTGCTAGATTTTATTGGGACAAATACTGGAAATAATTCTCCAGATATAAGACTTGAAAGCAGGGTCTGCCTCTAAAACATGAGCTGGCAACTGGAACCTGTTTCTGGTGGGCCATACCTGGGAAAAGCACTCTTGCGAGACACATAGTCCTGAACTTGAATCTCTGAGAACCATAACCACAGATCTGAGCATGTCCCCCAACCCCTAGTCATTCTTATCCAACCAACTGGTTCCTAGACTAGAGTTTAGGAAACACATGGAAGATGGAAGAGGAGAGAGGGGAGAAAGGGAGGAAGGGAAAAATATGCAGAAAAGGAGTGAAGAAGAAAACCAAAGAGGAGGCAAGGGCAGTGAGCAGAAGAAAGAGGATGTCAGTCCAAGTCCTCAGGGCATTCTACTCCTTGCTCGGCAAACGCGAACCTCTGCTGTCTGCTTCACTGCAGTTCAGAGCAGAATGTGAGTTCAGAAACATTTGTTGATTGACACATCGGGCACTGCAGCATTTATTATCAGCAAGAGAAGGTGAGTGTGTGCAGGGTTTAGTACAAGACTGAGTGGAGTTTCCTTTACCACAATGGTTGTGGATGATGGGGTGTCGACATTCATAGTCAGGGCAGGAATACCGGGCTCCCTGCGGTGTGTGGTGAGGTCCTGGCAAGGCGGAACTTCCCTGACCGCCATGATTTCTGAATGTCTTGTAATGACAAACCTGTTTATCATTACCTGGGACCAGAACTTAATGCCATTTTAGGGCTGAAAAACATAATTGTTTTAAAAAATATGGTTTTAATATAGACTGTATTTTCCAGAAATACAACTTCTTTGTAAATCACAGAAAGAACTTCAGGAGGAGTTGCTCACCATTTTGGAACAGTGGATCACTGATGGCTCATACTATTTAGGCCATCAATAAACACCTGGAATGTTCCATGTTTTCGGTCTTGCAGTCACAATGACCTAGCTCCAGGTGCCAGTCTGATATAAGTATGCTTCTTGCTTCTATATTGCAAAGCTCTTTGTAACTTACTTTCTCCATATGTCTCCTTTAGGTTGCTGATACTGTGTTGGTTTACTTTTGAACTATAAGTGAAGTAAGGTTCTGTTATCTGGATATTATTTTAAAATATCATTTCAGAATATCTGTTTCTATAGGGGTTGAAACTACCCAGCAATTCGCTTGCTTTACTTGTAGAGAATTTGAGGTCCCAGAAGTAGAGGGCTATATCCTTGGTCAAACTTGTGAGAAGGTTGGAAGCCAGGCTTCTTCAGTGCTGGCCCCGTGTGTCGAAACTGAACAGAAACATAGAGACAGCTCTCCCTGCCATAGTTTTTATTTGAAAATAACAAAGAATAGAGTTGCAATCCAGGACACTTGAATAGATAGGAGGTTCTGAAGGAAAAGTTCAGGGGCACCTGTGATGTCATGTGAGAGCTGAGGGACTCCGATGGTCATCCATCACCATAGACATCCTGAGTGGGTAAACAGGTCTTGTTGCTGCTGCTTGTTTGCTGAACCAGATTCTCCCTATATTTCCTGGGTCAACTAGTCTTAAAACCACAGCAGAGTGACTTAATAGACTGGGCTTGAGTGATAGTTCATCAGGTAGATGCTTGTTGAAGATACTTTGTCTTCAACATCCTTAACACATTGACATCTACAAAGATCCTATCTCTAAATCAATGCACAATTCCCAGAACATATTTTGGTAGTGGCTGGTCATATCACAGATGTTATTACCTTATGACAAATACCTAGTCAGGAAAAGACTAACACTTGGAAATGAGACATGTCATCCCCATTCACTAGTACAGTCAGTTTATTAATGGTACAGATCATATGGAGTTGAGGTATCTGAGAGTTCCTCCCACTCCACTCTATTATTAGAAAAGAGTACACAGAAATCCAAAGAAAAGTGACTTACCCAAGGTCATGTAGAGGACGGTACAAGAGCCAGGATGCCGAATTGGCTTTGGGGTTTATCAACAGTGCTGACTGCATTCTTTCCCTGGCAAGGGGCTGAGTGCATGCAACTGTGCACAATATAGAGAGTTAGTGCTTGATGGACACTCCCAAACCCTGCCAACCATTAATGGTGACAGTACTGCCCATTGTCCTGGGATGTATCACCAGTCTCTCCTTAGTGAGTCACAGATGAACTATGAAGCAGACGAGAAGCTTGTGCAAGACTCAGATTTTACCAAGAGCAGCAAACCAAGGCCAGCTCTTCCTGCCCCGCTGCCTTTCCCTTTACAGAGACTTGTTCCATATTTACATTCCATTTATGTTGTCTCTTGTTTATCTTGTTACCTAAGTACTTGGCACAAAAGTAATTATTTTGTTGCAAAAGCTGTAGCAGCCGGCAAAGTTAAAAAAAAAAAAAAAAAACTTGGACTCCAGTGTAGAATTGTATAAATAACTACCTCGATGGAGACATGGGAAATTACGTTTGCTCCACCACCATCGCCACTGTCGGGAGAAGATTCCGAGGGTAACATCTTGCCATTGTGCGCAGGAAAAAGATCATTTCTTAGCAAAGTGGTTTTCACAGATGCTCACAATGCGGTCTCTTCTCTCCTCACACACACCCCGCCCCTCCTCCAAATTATCAGTACAATATCAATTCACATCGCGCAGCATGCAAAGCAGACAGAAGGCAACTCCCTGCAGAGACTCCATCCAGATAATTCTCTCTCTTTCATGCCAAGGCAAACAGTTGGGGGAATAAGGGGACATTTTCCTCTGGGAAACAAAAGCGGTCCTCCTATCCAGAAAAACACATGGTGGATTTGGAAGCTGGACCCTGGTCCGTGTATGTGGGGACACAGGAACTTCCCCTCTTGATGCTTGCTTACAAAGCCATTTTCAATTACTGAGAGCTCATTTGACTAAAAGCAAAACAGCAATTGCACTGTTTTTGGAGAGCAGGAGAGGAAATGGAGTGTGATCAGCTGGGAATTAGGAGGAAGAGGATACTCTTTTCCTGCCCCCAGAGCTAGATTAGTAAGGAAAACAGTGTTCCTCTGTCGTATGTGTCTATGAAAGCTGTTGTAATAAATCTGTGTCCCAGCAATGTCCATTCTGCATAACTTGTGCAAAACACAGAACTTCTCTTTTCTCTCTGACTGTTCCTGACTCTCTTCTTACCCAGTCTCCTCATTCCCTCTTTCTCTGTCTCTGTCTATCTCTGTCTCTGTCTCTCTCTCTCTCTCATCTATACTGAGCATCCCAGTTCTCCACACGCCGCCTGCTGCCATGGTCACAGGTGATTCAAATTTCCCTTTTCTACAGCGTAGTCTGATGGAGACCTTGGCTTTCAGAGAGGATGGAGTTTGTGGGGCTGGAGTAGAAGGTGAGGAGGGCTTGGTGGATGTGAGATACTGGGATTAGGAAGAGTTGTGAGATAGCCCGTCTTGACTCCATGTCTGGACTGCTACACCTTCCCTTTTCCCACTAGAAACAGGAAGCTCGGAGCAGGGACTTCTGTGAGTATCATTTATCACTGTAATAGAGGTACTAGGGTGAGTGACAGTGTGGGTGTGTGCTGGATGAGAGGACTGCCATGTTTATCAGAGTTGAAAGGGAGGAGAAAAGAACTCCACCCTTGGCTAATGAAATCTGCATAGGAGAACTCCCCCTGTTCAGCCCCAGCTTCCTAGTCCTCCACTGGGATGGAAAGAGAGGAAGGACAGCCGTGACCACTGGGATGAAAGGACAGGAAGGAAGGACGGCCGTGGCCATTGGGATGGAAGGACAGGAAGGACGGCGTGACCACTGGGATGGAAGGGCAGGAAGGAAGGATGGCCATGACCACTGGGGTGGAAGGAGAGGAAGGACGGCCGTGACCATTGGGGTGGAAGACAGGAAAGACGTCCGTGACCACTGTGGTGGAAGGAACTGCACGACCTTGCTGCCATGGGGGCATAGGGAGATTGTTTTCTGCATTTATGTGAGTTTCATGGCATGCATGTGAACAGTGGGTTTATTAGGTAAATAGAAATGTGTGGAATGTTTCAGGTGCTGACATTTTGATTTGTGTGTGTGGGGGGGAAGTATGGGATTACTTTCTGCCTCTGGTGTGTTTTGTGGGAAAATCTGAAATCTCCGACAGCATCCCGAACCTTCTCCACCACAGTGTGCCTACCTGCCTGTTTGTTTCTCTTTCCTGAGGCATTAGAGAAGCCTGGGAGCACCATGGACTCTGTTCATATTGTCTGAGGCAGAAGAATAGACCTGTCCAAAAATGAGCTCTGAAAACAACAGTAACAAAGCCTGCCGTCAAAATTAATGTCTAGTGAGTATGGACGAGGAAAGAAAAACTCCAGCTTCGCATGCCGGAATGTGTTTTCCAGACTGGCTAAATGAAGCTGGCAGTATTAAAGGTGTAAATCAACCTCACAGATGTCTAGGTTCTACGTGGCCAGGTCTGCTTATGAGGCAGAAGCCATCCTAGAGCTGGATTTCTGAAGCAGGACCATAAACATCCCATCCTGAGGCTGACTCCCCTGGAGGCTGCCTGATTTGTGATTCTTCTGGATAGAGCTGAGAGAGATCAGTATGATGCAGGGTAATTTTTTTCCAATGACATCACTGACCCCACTGGATAGTGACCCAGGATCATCTTCAGGTATCTCTCCTCTGTTTCCATCACATGCTGCCTATCATCGTTCACCCTGTGTCCGTGCTTGATGCTACTAGGTTCTGGACATCTACAATCTTGGCAACATATGACTGGGTCTGTGAGTCCCACATCTGGTGTGTTGGGTAAGAGTAGCTCACCTCCACCTGCTGTGTCAAGCCTCCTGAAAGCAGAACTGAGAGACTGATGCATAGCTGCAATCTGTTCATCAAAATTTGTGCAGCTCTGGGTATCACTATTTCTCCCTCCAGCCTTGGCTTCTTCATCTATGAGTGTGTCTGTTTGGTTCAGTCCCCTCTTCTTGGTATTCTTGGAAGTCATGTTCATGTTACTTCAACTAGACTGTCTCCAGCTTTATAAGAGAATTTCTAAAGTTTTCACATGCAGAATAGGCATCAAAGCAAATGCAGTGGAGAAGCAACGAATTGTCTTTTCTTTTGCTCTGCCTTCCTCCTGTCTTTACAACTCCCTTGAAGAGCCTGGGCCTGGACAGTCAAAGGGATCCAGATTTGAGCTCTTCTCTAGCTGTGTGCTTCCAGCAAGATACCTGTTGGGTCTTACCTCATGTTTGTGAAAACACAGAGATGACGTAAGTTGAAACTACACAACTCAGATGCAAGCGAGCACCTGTCCTCTGCTCAGTGTTTTTTCTTTCCTTTTCTCCAAACAAGCTGCTGAAAAAGTCATTGGGAGAGGTTCAAGCACTGAGGTAGGAAGGAGATGGAGCCAAGCCGGGCTTGAAAGCTGGCCCATTTCAAAGCTGCCCCTTCCCAGAGTGTGAGATAAGAATAAGGCAGTGGCCCAGGGCAGACTCCTAGCTAAGCAGTGAGGACTGGTGGCCCCTGGAAGAGGTTAAAGGACAGGAAGCTGGGGGATAGAGAGACTGGAGTTGGCATGCATTAGTGGTAGGAACCTGTTAGATTTCCCCTGTGATACATGTTACACAAATAATATTGACTTCACCTCCATTTTCACCTCGTTTCTAGACTGCGTGGAGATGGAGGTCACAGGTCTATGCAGAATGAAATAGTGAACTTCAGGTCTGAGAACCTTCTGCGTTCACTCACTCATTCATTCATTCATTCACTCGCTAGGCTCATCCCACATACCAGGAAAAGGCAGTGAACAAAAGAACAAAAAACATCTGCCTTCTAGCAAAAGGAGAAAGAGAAAAATAAAGGAGTGAAATGCATAGCTTCTCGGGATGTGACTGGGACAATACAGCATTGGGCAGCAGATCCATGAGTCAAGGAAAGGGGGCTGACTCTTACTCAAGAGCTGTTTGAAAGTGGCTTATCTGCAGATTGAGAAGAGGTGACCTGAGCAACCTGGCCTTCTCCTAGGCAGAGCTGATGGAAAGAACAAAGAACAAAGAACAAAGAGGATTTTGCCTCTGCCCTGAGGGGCCTCAGGCAGAATGGAGGGACGGGACATACTGGGTAGTGCATGACAGTGGGGATGTCTGACCTTTGTTCAGTGCTGAGACTACCTTTCCTCAGAGGATGCTGCAGGATACTCTGCGGCCCAGAAGGCAGATGAGCTCTAGGCTTGCCCAGATGCTGACATTCTCCTTTCAGTGTGTCTACTCCTCCCTTTCTAAATGCTGGGCCCTGTGTAGGTGCCGGATGATCTGCTGCTGAGAGGAACAGGTCTCTCCAGGTACTCTGCCACCTTGCAGACAGGGGAAGATACTCAGCTAGCACCAATGCCAGGTGATAAGACTGAGAGTTGGACTCCAACAAGAGAGTCAGGGTCTACCCCAGAGGAGATAACACTTGGAGAAAGCACCTCCCAGGGCAAACACGTGCGTTAACAGAGGTACAGTTGGAGCTTTGTGAGCTGAGGTAGAATGGCGGTCAGGTTCCCTCTTTGACTGTCTCTGTCTCCCTCTAACATACATACACAAAGAAACACATACAGTCTTATGTAGTCCAAGACAACTTCAAAACTGCTATGTAACTGAGGCTGTCCTTGATATCCTGCCTTTGCCTCCCGAGTGGTAGGATACAAGTGTTTGCCACCACACCCAGCCAGATGTTCTTTTGAATCAAGACTGAGCTGGATCCAGGCATACACCTATGTACCATGCACTTGAATTTGATTTTAAGAACAGCAGAAGAGAGAATCATCAAAGCTGGACTCAAACCTCAAGAGTCAAACCTCAGTTTCTAGAAACTGGAGTATGATGTCTGCCCCAGTTGCCTCAGTGGGTTCCACAGAGTGACCCAGCCATAATCATATCCAAGACCCTGGGAGGTGCATGGCCACTTAGGAGGCTGAAGGTGGAGGTGGTTCTCTCAGCCCTGCCATGGGCTTCTGGTTAAATCTTTCTGCCCTCAGTCTAGTGGCCTGAGGAGTTTATGAGGAAGGCTCTAGAGTTTACGAGACATGCCCCCACAATTTAATTACCTGTAGCATGAATGACTACTCTATAAAGACTGGGATTTACAGGCCTTCTGTGACTATAGGTCACCTTTGATGTAATAACTGGTCCCGTTCCTGTAGGAGAGTAGCTTCATTTTATTGGTTCTTCACAAAATATATTCTCCTCCCTACCTACAGTGAGACAGGTTTACTTCTACGTGTCTCTTGCTATTGTAACTTATTTGTTCCTTTTGAGTGTGTGTGTGTGTGTGTGTGTGTTTGCACATGCATGAGCAGGAGTGCATTAGGGAACTAGCTTGAACATGGAAGATAAGTTTTGGATTTATTTGCTAACAAGGCCTCCTGTGTCTGAGACCATCCTATCTTCCTCTGGATTATCCTTGCTGCCTGCAGGTATTGGAGCCAACCCCAGGACGCATGCCCATTAAATGGGATTGGCTGAACGTCCTTTCCAGTTTTACCTTAGTCATAGCTTTCTTTTCCTGGGTACTTACCCTGTACATGACGCCTGACCTGGCTATTTTATTTCGAGCCATTTGATTCAACTCCCGGTGAAGGATCTGGAGGCGAGCGCCTTTCCTCTTTCTGCTCCTTTTGCCTGCTTCAGCCTCTGAGCTCCAAGTGCTGTCTCTACCCATCCATCAGCCCAGGCTATCTGTCTCCATATATCTATAGCAACAAACCTATTTCAGCAGTTTCCTCCTTTTGTTCCCTTTGTTTTACGGCTCTCCTTTTCGTCAGTTCTCTTTCCCCTCCATTTAACAGAAAGGTTTTCACATTAAAGGAACATTTGAACAGTGCAAACAAGAAATAGAAAGCCAGCTCTCTTCCCTCCCGAGCTTCTCGGAAACTCCACAAGTGTTTCAGTTAGACTTGAACTGGTTCTGCTCCTCACTCCTCCTCAGCATGGGGGCCAGGTTAGTGACATGCCCCCCAGACTCAGCCACTTGTCTCCTCAGCAACTCCAGTGTCAGGCAGTAACATACTCCTCCCCAGGCGTTCGTCTCGCCCTCCCATGATGCACCATGTCAGTGGCAGAAGTTGTCCATGCAGCCACCTCCTCTTCTGTCCAGCACTGCTGAAGATACATTCAGGTTGGTCACTGGCTCCTGTTGTGGAGAAGCTGACTTTTTCTTCTCTTAAAGACGCTCTGTGTGATGGCTGGTCTTACTGATCAAATTGGCTGGATTATGAGCTGCCTAGGATTGACCCATCTGTGAGTATGTGAGGTTTTTCTAGAGTGACAAGTAGGATGGTGACTGGTGTCGAGGGGTGGGGGGCGGGGGGCATCCTGCTCGGAATAGGAACAGGATATGAGAAAAATGCCCAGGTGAGGAAAGGAAGAGGAAGGAGGGCAGAAGGGCAGGCTGAAAGCCAGCAAGTTGCTTTCTTTTCAGAGTGATTGTGTCTACAGGTGCTATGTGTCACTGACATCAGACTATAGCTTCTTTGGCTTTTCACTGTGGACTCAGTACCAGTGACTTTCCAGGGAACCTCCAGGATTTTGCTGTTGGCTTGGGACTTCTAGCCTGTTCTGCTTCCAAGATGAGGAGAGTGCATACAGATGGCCATTGTTGAACTATCTAGCCTCCAAAAATCTATAAGACAAGTCAATAAATGTATATATATATATATATGTATATATATATACACATATACATACACATGATATAATGCCACACACATAAATACACATACACACACACAGACACATATAAGATCAGAATGTAAATGAAGAGCTCTAGTGTTTGGATATCACTAGCAATCCTACAAAATTCTGAGTTTCCTTTCCTGAGGGACCCTCGAGGCTCATGATCCCCTCCCCCCCGACTTCTTTTGTGATAGCCAAGACCACTGATGTGGTTGTGCCACTGGCCACGCTGCTTCATCAGGAATCCGATACAGCAAGTCCTACAGTAAGTCTCTTCTTCTAGTGAGGCCTTGCCATTTTTCTCCTTCTATCAAATAAAAATTATTCAAATCCTGTATATTTCTCTTTTTGGTTTAGTTGAAAGGAAAGCTCTAGATACAAATAATTTCTCTTACCTCCCTTTGCAAGTGAAGTTAGGTTATTTGCTCTACCTTTCTGTCAACAGCTTTGCTTTTCCTGTGCCTACACTAGCATCATTTTATAGATCATTTAGGGCACGCATGTCTCCTGGGAGACGCATAAGTATAGGGGAATTTCCAAGGTGCTGGATCATATAGAGTGGGGAGCTAGGTGTTACACAGAAAGACTGAGTAGAGGGCCTTGGAAAGCAGGTAGCCACAAAGCCAAAGGAGAGGAAGAAACAGGTAACTTGCGGAGAGAGACACTGACTCCAGTGCTTTGTGGCATACCTGTCACTGTCCCGACAGGCAGTAGTCTTAGCCACTAAGCATCCTGGGCTCTTTCACTGCTCTGCTGCCTGGCTATGGTACTCCCCAACCTGCAAGCTTGGATTAATGTTACAACTCTATGGCCTTATGACCAGGAGCTGGCAGTGCAAGAAGGACTTAGAGAGGAGGAAGGTAGTCTGCATTGCAACCAGGATAGGTCCATATCTGATTCCTGATGAAGGGGCGTGGCCACAGGCACAACTGCATCAGTGGTCTTGGCTATCACAAAAGGAGCTGGGGAGGAGGAAGAGCATGAAACTCAGAATTTCGTAGGATTCCTAGTGATATCCAAATGCTAGAGCTCTTCATTTGCATTTAGAGCTTGTGTGTGTGTGTGTGTGTGTGTATACATGTGTATGGTGTTATATCACATGTGTATGTGTTTGTGTATGTGTGTGGCATTATATCATGTGTATGTGTTTGTGTGTGTATACGTAGCTGTGGGTATGTATATGTCTGTGTGTGTTACATTGTGTGTATGTGTGTGTCTGCATGTGTGGCTGTGTCTGTGTGGTGTTATAGTATGTGCATGTTTCTGTATTTGTCTTTCCGTGTGTGTAGGTCAAAGACCAGCCTTTGGTGTCTTGTTCAGTTGCTTTACACCTTATTTTTTGAGACAGGGCTTCTCACTGAAATGGAGCATGGTGCTTCAGCTCAGCTAGCTAGCCAGTGGTTACAGATGAACACTGTTATGCCCAGCTTTTTAAGTAGGTGTTGGGTATGTGAACTCAGGCTCTCACGATTGTGCAACAACTACTTCAACAAGTGCGCGTCTCCTGAGCCTCTACACTCAGATCTTGAGCATTTTCAATGGAAAGATCCAGGGGCTCCAAATTTATCAGCACAGGGCACATGGAGAGCGGTTGCCAGCTTCTTGTGTGCTTCTGCTCTGGTGACCACGAGAGGATTTAGAAGGCCATTTGTCTTAATGTTGTGAAGTGTTCACTGCTTATCTGGAGATGTTTACAACTGTGTCTCAGATGAACTCAACACCAGCAAGGAAAGCCAGCCTAGCTATCCCAGGGGTCAAGGTGATCAGTCATTCCTTGGTTCCCTTTCTAGAATCCCCCCAATTACCTGACACTGTAAGCTTATTCTGGACTGGTCTTCAGAATGGGCCACTAAGCTGTATAGTTCCTAATGGTAGCCTGGCTCCCTGGCTTCTGAGAACTCTCAGACACTAGGTAAGCTTCCCAACCTGGGTGATTTGCACCCTCGGGTGTTTACCTAGCTTTTGCAACTGCTAGGCAGAAGGCATGAAACTGAGAGAGCAAAGACATCCCTGCTTCCTGATGGAGCCTCATCCCTGCAGAGGCAGTTGGCTCACGCACAAGGCGGAATAGGACGCCTTTTAGCGAACTGAGATTCTGATGGTGTGAGGGGAAAGCAATGCAGTCCCCAGGGGGGGATGTTGTCTTCTTCCTCTTCTTCCTAACTTCCTGGTCTGGCCTTCCAGGTGACAGTTCTTTTCAACTGGGCAGAACAATAGAGATAACCCATGTGCGAGGTTCAGCCACTCTGTGCCCAGCTATCCCGGGAAGTGTATGATATTGTGTATTCAGTCTTTGCCCCAGGGTTTCCGAGCTCAGCCTCTGCCCTGAGGCATCTTAGGAGACAGGGATCCCCAGTTTCTCTTCAACTGCTGCCAAGTGCTTGGTGCTCTGACAATATGGAATCAGTGCCAGTAACATGGAGGTATCAACATCAGTGTAGGTTTGTCAGTGCCTCAAACATAGCTGTGCTAGTGCTGGGAGGCTTGACATCAGCATGATGCTTTAGGCCCAAGTGAGGACTTCTAAGCATGTAAAACAGAGCTATTGAAGCAGACAGAGCTCCAAGGCCCATTTTAGTGTTAAGGAAATGGAAAGGAAGGTTCTGTAAAGAAATTTACTTGTTCAAGGTCTTGTCAATGGAGAGAGACAAGAGCCCTCTGTGTGTGCAAAACACAGCTCCTTTCTCTCATATTCCGCATCTAGAGGCGAACCTGGTTTATCCCTCTACTCAGAAAGGCCGCCCGTGGGGCGGGATGGGATGCAGTGGCTCCTGTGATTTCCAGGGCGAGATGAAGCTCAGCCACTCAGTCAGATCATTGGTTCCCTTATGATCTGGTTCCTGTGTAGCAGATATGTTGGTTCCTCCTACACAGTGTCAGTTAGCAGTGGTGCTGGGGCCAGAGCAGCAGAGGAGAAGCTGATGGAGACATTGCCTTTGCAAATGAGGGACATGTCAGTGTCTGCCGGCTTCTCTCCAATACTATGTCTAATAACGGAGTTAGAGTTTTTCATTTTGATGAATCTATCCATTCCTGGCATTTTGTTTTGTTTAGCCTTTTAGGAATCACAGCATTTTAAAGCTGGAAAGGCCTTCAGAGGTCATCTTACCAACCCCTCCCATTTGACAAGTGGAGAAACTGAGACTTAGAGTTGGAAAGGATAGAGGGTGGAGGGGAAAGCTAGGACAGGACTCCCTGCAGGCCAGAACCAGTGCTCAACCAGAGTTTCCTGAGGCTGAACATTACAACCCTGGACATGGCTGTCTCACCTTGCACAGTAGGGCGCTGCTTTCTGAACAGGCACCCTTGCATCCAGATACACCATAGTCCTGGAAGGCTAGAAACAGAGCTCAGAAGTGAAGTCAAATGTCTTATTGATAGGGAGAGGAGCTTGCCAGTGCTTTTCCTCCCAGAGAAGATGGGAATTCCCACCTGGCAGGACTTGCCGCCGGCCTGGAGGCAGGGGACTGGGACCCCAAGGCAGGAGGCATGCCTCTTACTTCCTTTCTCTTTCTCCCCTTTGTGCCCAAGACATGAGTGGAAACACAAGACAGGAGTCCTTACATCTTCTCTCACTGAAGTCCTACAGCAGCCCTGGTTGGTAGGTTAATGTTGGTACAACATCATACATGTAGAGCAACAAGCTTAGATATTCACTGCCATATAGTCACAGAGAAAAAGTCACATGCTTCATGGGACAGAGCTGAAACGTCATCTTTTGCCACAGGATCTTTCAGTGCAGCAGAGTGTTGAAGGGAGTCTTTCGGCATCCAGTCAGCCCCTAAGAAGTGACTGGCTTGTTCTGTGTTCTTTTCCTTCCCCTCAAAACAGATCCAGAAGAAAAACTTGATGAGGTTTTTACTGCTTTCACATCTGGAGTGAGAAGTGTTTACTTCCCACAAAAAATTAAAGTCTTACCAACCCAGGCACTGAAGTTCTCAGTGGAATGCCAGACACTGCCTTTATGAATAGGAATTGCCACAGGAAAGGCACATTCCTTTCTCAAGAGCCTGTCCCACCATCAATCATTACCTGAAGAGTTTCTCTGTTCTGAGGTGCCCTTAGCTACATAGAGATGCTGAATCAGCTACTTAGTATCGTGTTTGCAAATATCATCTTGTACAAGACCAATCATTATCCTGTCATTGCCTGAGAGCTTTAGAATTTATGAAATGTCTGAATACGCTAAGACTTAGAAACTATTATCTCTGTGATAACAGAGGTGGAGACAGCCTTAGTGAAGCCAAATGTCTTGCCTAAAGTTGCACAGCGTAATAAGACTGAGATACTAACCATTTCCTGTTGGGCTCTTCAATGCCATGCAACCTGTCCTGTACCACAGGAGCCTCCCTAGTAGCACCTGGTCAGTTACTTTATTGAACTGGCACATTGTGATTTACAGGTCAGGCTAGGTTGTAGATATCCCAGAGAGCCAAAAATAGAAAATAAAAATAAAGGAAAAGAAAAGGAAAAAAATAAAGGAAATTCAGAAGACTCGTTTGGGCTGATAGTTTTGGAGGTTCCAGTCCAGGACTAGGTGGAACCATCGCTTTGGGTCTCTGATGATGGTACTGGTAGCCCCTACTAGCACTTCCTGAGTGTGAAGCAAATGAGAAAGCAGAGGGGACTGAGGTCCAAGAATTTCTTTTGAATTCATGCCCCTGATGACCTAAGAACCCCTCACTACAACTCCTAAAGCCTCTGTCACTGTTTCTGAGGATTGCTGCCCTGTGGATCAGTCCATTCATCCCTGGACCTGAGGGGACCAGATATATGACAGAACACGGACCCAAAGATGCAAGGCTCTAGACAGAGGGGAAGAGAATGATTGGCGCTTGCTGAAGGGGGAGAGAGAA
Source organism: Eospalax fontanierii (assembly GCA_035773235.1). Classification (NCBI taxonomy): domain Eukaryota; kingdom Metazoa; phylum Chordata; class Mammalia; order Rodentia; family Spalacidae; genus Eospalax; species Eospalax fontanierii. Next base: position 49,294,002 of record CM069542.1, on the reverse strand, counting down.
AAGAGACAAACAGAGAAGTAAAAGAGGATTCATCAAGGAATACGCAGTGGGGTGCCCTGAGCAACAAAGGATCAGCAGGATCCTGGACAAAGACATCCACACCCCCATGAGGGCTTTTCTTCAGGGCAGAGACCCAGTATTTCCCTTCTTTTGTGCTGTCCCAGAAGCTAACATTGTAGGTGAGGCTTCTCCTCAATTTTCTCTATTCTGACACCTTAGAAAAGGAGCCATTCTTCCTTGAGCTATTTGGAAGGAGAACCCAAGAGAGCTCAAGTAATAGGCGATGCTACCCATCACAGAGCAGACATGCCCTCTATCCTCGAAACACCTTCCTTTTCTTTGTCCAATTCGAATGACATAGTAGATACTGTAAGATGTGACTGAAACCCCCAACAGTTTCAGACTCAGGAAGATGGAAGGAAACCTGGAGCCGGAGTTTACAAAACATGCATGAGAAAAGACTGACTTTTACAACTTCTCTTCAGAAATCCAGGCCCTGCAAATAGCTGCAAATAGCTCGGATAAGACTCCAGACCCCAAATTCACAAAGGACAATGGGCTTCCTTAACAGATAAGGTTCTGGACTCAAAAAATGCACAAACAGCTGTAAAAAGAGGGGATTCCTTCCTGGCTAAAAGTTTATCTCAAACATCCAACAGATGCCAAGAGGTACCTTTTCCTTATAAAAAGCCCTACTGACCAGCTAAGGATGGGCTAGTGCTTTCTCCACTCCCCAGAGAGAACTAGTCCCAGCTGGTTTCCCTTTCCTGACTGGGAATCAGTTCAATGCCCCAATAAACCAGCTCAGTCAATTCCCATCTCTGATTAATTCCTGCTATGCCTCGCGAACCAAATAAACCAAGGAAAAACCCCACGTGCACATCCCTTTCGTGCTTAAAAGTCTGGCCACTGGCCACAAGTATGAAATTTATATGCACTGGCAAGATACAGATGAAAGATGCCCAAATGGAAATACTAGTCATACACATAACTGGGAATGAGGCTGTGTGGAGGTCAGGAGCCCGCTTACTCCAAGCTTTACCAGAAACTTGTTCTTACAGATTTTTAAACTTTGTGAGCCTCGTTTTTTTTTTTTTTCCTTGCTTCCTGGGAAGAGCAATATATATCCATTCATTCCTCAGATCAACTGAGTGTTAGATGAGATCAATTATGAGAAAACTCTTACTATTGGAACACAGCCCCATCTGCCTCTAATTCCATGTATATGTGTATTTTATTGCCTCTTCTCCTTTATCTGGTATTGTTATTATTTATCCTGTACAAACCATAAGGTATACATAAGATGAATAGAGAAAGTTGTTTTTGAATGCATTTCGCTAACTATAACTATGTCTAGAACTTTATCTAGATCAGAATTTGCTTCCTAAGCAGGACCTATTCTTATGATCATTAATAACAATGAGGTAGTGTACAAATATCAGTTCTTATTGCTCCTCCTTTGAAACAGCATTGGCTCATGCTGTGAGCCTCCTCTTGTTACCAAGTATATCCACTGTGGCATCCACGGCCCTTGAAAATGACCTCTCTCAGCAGATCCTTGTCTCCTGCAAGTTCCGGAATGCACACTCCTCATAACTCTAGGGAATGGTTGAAGCCTAGTGCTGACCCAGCTCCTGACTGCTAGTCTCAAGATGCTCAGTCCACCCACTAATGGGCAGATGTTTATCAAGCACTCACTCCTACTGACCTCCCTACACTTGCATATCCCAGGCAGGTCTTTGAGATCTTCGGGGAAGCAGAAAGCAAATACAACCTCTGAAAAGAAGTAATGTGGTTGACTTTGAAGACTGACTGATCGGCAAAGACCCAGCTGTCAAACCTGCCATGACTTTGCCCAACATCATTAAAGCTTGTCACTGGCAGAATGCTGTGGACCAAATTCAATTTTCCATACTTGTACTTGAAAACAGAGCCCCTGGCATGGTTCTCAGACTATTCTGTGGGAGTGCTACCTCCTCGTTAAACAGAAAGTTCCTTGAAGACAGGGCCAGTATTACATCTTCCTGGTAATATCACACATTGCCCATCAGGATGCTAAGCACACATTCTCTCATTTTTCAGACTCAGAGTAGACCACATCAGTTTTCAGAATACAGACTTGATTTTGTGACATTGTGAGACTTACTTTACTCTGCATTTTAAAGTTGTCATTTGCAAAATGAGGAGGATGAGAACAGACAATTCCCAGGTTTCTCCGAATTCCGAGATTCTAAGTTTTTGCTAGATTTGTCCCTGACATACAATTCACAACTACAAAACCAGTGACAGGTTTTATTTATCAGTCTCTGCACTAATTCTCATCAAACCCACATCCAACAATAACCTCCCCAACATCAGCAGCCACAATCCATTGGGTATGTGCTGGGGGATTTAGCTCTGACAGCTCCTGGAGCCTTTCCTCTGTAGCATCACACTGCCTGTTTTTTCTTTACCTAAAGTGTATTGTTCTTGCCAGTCCTGTTTCTCCTGCATCCACCTTCTTCATTGCTCAATAAATCCTACAGTCCAATTCCAACACTAAAGAACAGAATTGATTTTAAACATTAACTTCCATGGAAGTGACTCAGCATGAGTGTGGTTTCAGTGGGATTTGTCCATTGAAGGCAAGCCTTTTGAAACTGTTTGCAACAGAGAGCCAAAAAAGGATCCACAATATATCAGTAGTCCCTAATAGCCCATGCTTTAAAAGGCAGACAACCCAAAGTTCAGAAATTGAAGAGACAAAACACTTAACAAAGCAAGATATTCAAATAGGCAATAAAAGATATTCAACAAATTGACATCAAGAAAATGCAAAGTAAATCACAAGGAGATTTCTCTTTTTAGTCACTAAAATGTTTTAAATTACAGTATTAAATGTTGGTGCAAATGAGCAGTAATCAAGATTCCCGCCATTGGTGGGAAAATACCAAATGGTCCAAATGCTTTGAAAAATAGTTTTCCGTTTTTATAAAAGTAAACATATAGGGGGCGCTGGAGAGATGGCTCTGCAGTTAAGAGCCCTGACTTCTCTTTCCAGAGGACCTAGGTTTGGTTTCCAGCACCCACATGGTGGCTAACAATCATCTGTAACTCCAGTTCCAGGGGATCCGATGCCCTCTTCTGATCTCCTCGGGCACTGCATGACACGGGTGCACTTACATACACACAGGCAATACACTCATATCCATAAAATAAAAATAATAAATAAAATACTTTTAAAAACACATACTATGCTGTAGCCCACTTATTCTACTCTTAGGTGTTTACATAAGGGAAAGGAAATTATAAATTAATAAAAAAAAACATGCCTGGGCTCAATCAGTAAAGAACTTGCCTTGCAAACCTGAGGACCTGCATTTAATTCCCAGAATCCATGTAAACACCAAAATGTAATGAGGTATGATAGTAGGTGCTTAAAACTGCAGCATTGCGGGATGGGAACAGGCGGAACTGTCAGTCCCTGACCAGTCAGCCTATCCTATCTTGAAAGTTCCGGGCCAGTGAGGGACTCTGTTCCCCACAAAACACAAGGTGTATGATTCCTTAGGAACAACAGCCAAGGCTATTCTCAGGCCTCCACATACATACATGCACACATGTGCACTAACACAGACAGGAGCATACACATACACTTACACATAAAGATATTTACACACCATTGCCTGCAGCAGCTTTATTCATTGTAGCTCCGAATGAAACAGTCAAGCATGTGTCAGTGGAATAAGGAGCGTGATGATGATGCACAAACTGCGCGGCTTCTCCTCTTCCCTGCAAGATACAGCAAGAACAATGTGGGAGGTTCTCAAAAATGCACACTGAGCTGTATCAGCAAGGCCCAAGATGCGTGCAGTGTCAGGATTACACTTGAAGGAAGTAGCATACCTGATCTATGAGCAGTAGCCATCCTGACTGTGAAGGAAGACAACTTCCTGACATGACGAGATGGTTTCTACCTTAACTGGGCTCTGCTTACTGTGAAGTGGATATTCACTTAAAAATATTCATCAAAGTGTGTATCTAAAATAGGTATGGAATTTATGTAAATTTATCTCAAAAAAGTTGACTTATAAAAAGCAATCATAAACACAAGGGGATACCAGTACACACTCACCATAATGAGTAAAATGCAATGAACTCACAATTTCAAGGATTAATGAGGCTGTGAAGCAATCTAACTCCTACACCACGATGGAGAATGTAGAAGTCAGAGCAAGATATGTGTGAGCTTATAGGCGTCAAACAATGCACTTGTGAGCTTACAGAAATCATTTGCCAGCATTCAATGAAACTGACCATATACTTGCACTATAATTCAGAAATGTGAATTCTGGGTATGTATATGTCTATTAGAGATGTACAAAAGTATGCCAGAAGATATATATATAAGAAGCTTATAGTGACATTACTCATTATTGTGATCAGAAAAAATCTAAAGTCCATTACTAGTAGAGTGAATAGATCATGGCATAATCATATAGTGAAACATTATATGATGATGAAAATTAATAAACTTATTACAGTTTAGTATTACCTATTTCAAGTAACAGAAGGATGGCTTTTAAACATTACATAGTAACAATGAAACCAAACACAAAGGAATGTTCTCTACATAGATATGAAAGTGGTGGAATAATGCCAAGGGAAGGGGCAGAATGGGCTTATGAGACTTTGGAATGCTCTTGCTCCATATGTGAGTGGTGCTTAAATAAACACATCAACTTTGTGATAATTCATCTGTGTACATATTTGTCATGTAGTCTCATTTGGGACATATGTTATGATTCAAAATATATTTATTTTTAATAAAGGAAATTTAAAATGAACCCACAAAGAAGCCCTATAGGGAAAAGATGAGATGAATCTCAAGGAACACAGACATAATGGGAGATTTGGGGCAGATCATGGCCCTGGAGGAAGGGAAAATTGGAAAGCGGAAGCACTGTTTTCCTCATCATTCCTCATCATATGCAATGGAAAAAAAGCCCACATCACCTGTATCTAGTCCAAGCCTATCCCCGTCTATTGGTTACGTTTGAGGCACAGAGAAGGTCCCTGTGTCCCCACTACCATGCAAAACCAGGGAGGGATGTGCAATTCTGAGTTGATTCCTAGCATCTGCGTCCCTAATTCACATGGAGGTGCTGACTTGAAATTTCTTAGGTTCCTGTGGCAAATTCTGCTTGATGAGTGACCACAAGGCAGTTTTTACTTTCAACAAAAAATTATATTCATAGACCTTACAACGACTCTGTTTTCTTCTAGCTGAAGCCAAGGGAGATGTCTGGGAGGTGATCCTTAACCATTCACTCTGAACCTCAGTCTCATACTTGGAGAGAAAGTCACTCAATCATGTTCTAGAAGAAGATGTCTTCTTATGCTCCCACAGTACAACTGGAATCCTCAGAGACTTTATTATGTATGCGACTTCTGTGCTTAGACTGGAATCTATTGGATTTTTATAGTGAACATGTCTTTGTGGTTCTTAATATTAACACTTGGGATTTTACAGTCCCAGGAGAACTACTGCTCTCTTGCCCAGCACTGCACTTCTTAAACTTGACCTGTAGTCAGTATTCAACATTGATTGAATCAATGAATGGGAAGACAGATGAAACAATGTGGTTATAGGAAGCAGGGCCTGAGAAGACTCTTGTTTGTCATAGGATGGCCCTTGCCAGACATCACTCTCTCACTGACTTCATGTCTTCAAGGTGTGTGGTTGGTGTGGTGGCTTGAATGAGAAATGTTCCCCATAGGATCATGCATCTGAACACTTGGTCTCCAGCTTGTGGTGCTGTTTGCGAAGGTTATAGAACCTTAAGAGAGGGAGCCTTGCTGGAGAAAGAATGTCACTAGGGGCAGGCTTTGAGGTTGTGTAGCTTCCTGTGTGAACGGATGAGTGTGATCAGCTTCCTGCCTTTGCCACTGTGCTTCCTCTGCCTGCCACCATGTCTTTCTGCTTTCATCCCTCTGGAAGTGGATGCTGAACGAAACCTTTGGATTTGAGCTGACCTCACCCAAACTCTCTTCCTGCTATCAGCAATACGATGCCCTGTCCTCTTATTCAAGACATCAAGATTCACAAGCCGGACCAGAAGGATGAGGCCCACTTTGTGCTTCCTGTGTTTAGTTTACTCTGTGTATCTTTATGCTCCAGAATCATCCATCTATGTCTGTGAGTGCTGTGACAAAGAGCCATGTTTTCTCAGTTACAGCCCCTCCTTCAAAGCAATTAAATTAATACTTGCCAGTTGCTCTTGAGTTTATAAATCTCTGCAAGATGGCTGTAACAGACTGGCTGATGGGTAGAGGCTGTATTTTTAGATTCCACCCCCCCCCTTTTTTTTTTATCAAGAGCAATGCTAGTACTACAGTGACACACCGTTTGATATTTTAGCATTTCAGATATTTTACAGTAAATTACTTCAGTTTATGGCACTTTGCTTCCTTATATAATTGTTATAAATAACCTTCAAATGACATAAAAGCCATAAACATTGCAAAACTGAAAAGTAAATTATAGACATCTCCGCGCGTACAACTAGGAACTAAAACACGTTAAGGGAGGCGAGGAAGGTAAGTTTGTTTGTTCTCTCCTTCCATAACCATCTATCTCATATTCCCACAATAAATAATCTGCAGTAAATAAATGCCAACGAACAGAGGGAGCCTCGTGTACTTGCCTAAAGACTCTAGTGGCCCTTCTGCTGGTGGATGGCACACCAGCCAAAGAGCTGGAGACTCTCTCTCGGGGAGTTGAAGCGTACACATATCTAATGGCTTCAGTGAGAAAATGAGAGAAAGATAGATACTGAAGAAGGGCTCAGCTCCTGAAGGAGGGCGTCTGCAAACAGTCTACACTACACTCCCCAGGGTGACTTGGAGGCATTCATAAGATCTCACTGAACTTCAGACATGCCCATACATCATCATCAAGATAATAGCTACCTTCTAGTGAGTACCTGCCTCTCTATGTAATGCCTGGCACTTTACAGAGACGTTTTCACTGAATCCTTTACCACAAGGAAGATCAGTGGGTAGGAGAGGGCATGGGAGGTAGGACTTTAATGGGGAGAGAGACATCTATCCACACTCACTTTTATGAAGGACCTCAATACCGCTAAATGATGTTTTACACACACACACATACACGTTCAAAATATTGGCTATTAAGCGTAAACATTTGAAATGTGATTGGATTTTAGCCAAGTTTGTTTTGATTTTTGTTCATATTTGTTTCATAAATCAGAAAACAGGAGCTGGAGAAATGGCTCAACAGTCAAGAGCATCAGATGCTCTTGCAGAGGACCCGAATTTGCTTCCCAGCATCCACATGGCTGCTAACAAACATCTATAATTCCAGTTCCAGGGGATTCGATGCCCTCTTCTGACCTCTGTGGCCATTGCACGGCACAGGTGCACTTGTATACATGCAGGCAGTACACTCGTACACATGAAATCAAAATAATAACTAAATCAGAAAATGGTAGTAGTTTGTGCTGACCTCAAACTCCAAGACCTCAGCTTCTTTCCTCATGCTGCAAGTTAGGTTTCTCAGACTCAGGAGGGCTAAGTGATCCGTCGAAGATACAGATAGCCAGGGTGGAAAGGGCCTCCCCAGCTGGCTCTGTACAGCAAAAGACTGGGATCTTTTTCTCTGCCAAGTGCACTTCGGGAGTAACCAGCAGGGACAGCTACTGTGTATATCTGCCGCCCCCCCGGCCCCCTGCCTTACCTTATACCCAGGATGTCCGAGCTGCCTGGTTCACTTACTGAGTGCCCAGAAGTACCCCAAATTTATAGCCAGAGTCCCCTCTTCCACAAGAAGAGAAGGCATATGTCCCTTCCCCTCTATGTCACCACAGATACACACTTAATAAAAAATCAAAGCACACACACAGAACTGTAGAGTTGAACACAAATTTCAACTTGTCCTCAGACGCAGTTCTCTTTGTACAGATGAAAACCTGAAAAAAGACAGTCATTTCCTCTTGTGTCATGCTGAACATTGGTAACTAAATTAGAAGTCAAGCCCACAGCTTGTAACATTTACTCGTCAGAAAGTTTCAGAGTATTTTTTCTATAATTCTCACAATATCTTCTTGAAAGTATATTTCTCAACTGTGACTTAAATTTCCTGTGGGTGATGTGCTTCCTTGGCTATAAGATATAAGTAATTATATATCAATCAATTAAAGTTTAAAGGTATATTGATTTTAAAAGTTATGCTGATAGTCCTATAATAGGAATGAAATTACTAAGATTATTTCTCTTTTATTCCTTGAGGTCCCTTGCAGGTTCCTATATTTGAACACTTAATCTCCAGATGGTCTTAGGGGTTATAGAATGCTTAAGAGGTGAAGATATACCCGTAGAACACTCTGTGTGGACCAGATGAGTCTTAAATTCATGATTCTTCTGTGTCTGCCTCCTGAATGTTGGACGGCCTACACCATCACCCACAGCATCTAGGAGTATTTCTTGCTGACTCATTAGTTGTCTTTCCTTGAAGCCACCTTAAGCCTTAAAGAATGGCTCCAAACAAAATCAGCAACGTAAATCTTTCCAACATGCATGCTCCCTACATAACCTCAGCATTTAACCATTTGCCACAACTTAGTCTTGGCAGTCTGCCTCTGCTCTCACCCTGCTCTTAGTATTCCTGTGAATGGACAGGTTGGCTCTCTGTCCCTCATCACTGATTTTAATTTGCCCAGAGTTGACTCACACTTTTTTCCTCCTGATTATGGTCTTGCCTCTCATGTACAAACAAGGCCATCTATAGGGATTTGCTAAGCCTGGATAAAACCTTTCTTTTGTCAACCTGGCCTTCAACCCTCCCACATTTGTGCTTCAGTTAGGGTCTGGCCTCTAGTTTGAGTCCAACTAATTAGATTCCAGGAAGTCCTTCACATCTCATGTTTTCCAGGAAAAGAAAAAAGCATCCTACAAATAGGTATACTCAGATTCTTAGCATTTTGTGTAAGCTGAAATTCATTTAGAGATGGACATAGCAGCTTACGTGAAACAACGTATTTGTCAGGGATAAGTCAATGTAGCAACAAACAATTCTGAAGCTCAGTGACTGAGCACTAGGAAATTTAATTTCTGTTTATAAAATGAGCCATTGTTGGTACCTTTGATGAGATGTGGCTCCAGGTAGTGATCCAGGGACCCAATATCTTTGCAATGTGTGCCCTATAGTTCACCTGGAGTCTTCTGTGCATGTTCATTTCTAGCCAACCTACAGAGTACAAAGAGAACATGGGGAGATATACAGAGGGTTTTCTATGGTTATGCTCATCCCTTTCACCCATATTCCTTAAGTCACACCAAGTCACAGCCAAGACTGAGAAGCTGGGGCTAACTATGGGCCCAGGAGAAAAAGAAATGAGAATTAGTGAACATATGGCATTCTCTTCCAATTAAGCAGAAACTGAAGTGGTAGGACTTTTACTGGTATATAGTATGAGACACCAGGAATGTACTTTTAATGAAACACGTGTGATTTAGGGGTCCAGATAATCTTCAGAATAGTTCTTCCAATTATGAATGTGAGTTCAGCTTGAATTCCATTATAGAAAAAGTTGTTTCAGATTTCTTTTGGTATATGGATTCTACCTCTGCTAAATTTGAAGAGCGGCACAGTGGGTTTAAAATTCTGCTAGAGACTTGTCATATGGTGAGAATCTTGTGCTGCAAAGTAGTTTAGATACATAGAGTTTCGGGGAACTTTCAGTGTATTTTCCCAAACCCAACTAGAAGAAGGGACTTTTGATAGACTTGCCAACGATGGTTTAGTGTGACAATTTTCCTTATGGGATCAGAGCCAAAACTATCCCACAGAAGTCACTATCTTATATAATGATCATCTGATATTTAAGAGACCTTCAAGAGTCTGCATGTACTGGATAGGATTCAAAGATTGTTGGATACTTTATTCTACCAAAAGCACTCTTCCCAATGATCTTTCACTTTTTTAGTTTTCTAGGATCCCTTTTGTTAAAAGAATAGAGAAACACTTCAAAACTCATAATCTCTAACAATATCTTGGACATTATGACAGCTTCATTGTAGGTGAGGCATCACTGGAGGTAATTCTGCTTGGCAAGACCTCTGAGGTTCCTGACAAGTGCAAGAATTCTGTTATGGTTTGAATGTGAAGTGTACCCCACAGTCTTGTATGTCTGAGCACTTAGTCTGTGACTGGTGGTGCTGCTTTTGGAGACTGTGGAAACTTTAGGAAGTGGGGCTGAGCAGATGAAAATAACTTACCAGAAACAGATACGCATAAATGTTTATAGTCTAGCCTGTTTCTGACCCAATCTCTGTGTATTTCTTGGTCCACTGAGATGTGAGGATACAGTTGCTACATGCTCTTGCCACCAAAGTTTCTCCAGTGTCATGGACAATGTCATGTCCTGTCACACCATGAGTAAAAGTAAATCTCTCCTTTCTTGAGTTGCTTCTTATTAGGTATTTGGTTGTAACAACAAAAAAAGTGACTAATACAGAATTCATGTGTCCAAATGTCTCCTTTTTCTTTTTGTGTATTTCCTATTGTGAGTAACATAGTCTTAGACTGGGTAAGATATAACAAAAAAGAAGCTCATTTTGACTCATAGCTCTGGTCCGAGGTCACGGGGCTACACCTGTCTTTCTGGCAGAGTCCCTAGGCTGTGAAGGGTATGACATGGCAAGAAACACACATGTTTGAAACATCTAGTTTCCCTGCTCCTTTATAAAGTCATCAGTATTCAAACATAAAAACCCTACTTTGGTTACTTTACCTAACTTAACTGTATTTCCAAAACATCACCTTCTTAATATCTCATAATAGGGAGTTTCTGGAGGAGAGATCAAGATCTCACTACCACCCAATGAGCATCTATTAGCATCCTTTGTCAGATAAAAGGCCATGAACATAGGGCAAAGCCTCAGCCGTGATCACATAGCTGGATAATGCACACAGTTTTCTCTCTAAGAGTCCAAATTCCTGCTCTTCTAGTAGCTCCCAACACTGCTCTCCGGGGCACCACAGGAGTCCTCCTGCCCAGTTCCATCCATGGTTATGAGAACTGTTGCTACTGGAAGGGCAGCTTGCCCACCCACTCAGCTTTAAACTCATAAGGAAGCTAGACGGGTAACCAGAAAACAGACTTTCATGACACCCTGAGCTAGAACTGTGTCTGACTATACTTAGGATGGGCTTTGGAGAGAAACAAAGTGCTTCTGAGAAGTGGCAGAACTTTCACATCAAGACCCCAATGCAACCGGAGCAAAGAGAACTTCTGTTCCTTCACTCTCAGTCTCTCCTTACAAGAATCTTAGCATCATCACAAGCATGGATGAATCTAAGTCTACAGTCCCAGAGATATTTTCCAGTCCTCCCCTGGCCTCACTAACGGCTGGAGACTTTACCATCTGAATCAGCACGACCTACTGCATATACAGCACAACCTTTGGATACTAATGGCTCTGGATTCAGTTCCAGGAGCAGTCCCCAGTGGGGATTTCATTCTTGCTATGCTGGGCCTGGGTGTCTCTTGGGCAGATTAGCTTTTGATGGGGCAGGTCCTGCACCATTTCCATTAAGTACCGTAATGCAGACATCATTATTGGCAGGTGCCCTGACCTCTCTCTCACTAATGAGCATTCATCGATATGTAAGTCACATAAGCATATTCCCCTTCTGGATCTCTTTTCTCACTGCGTGTGCCCCCACCCCCACCCCATATGGACTCTTATCTCTTCCCTCTGCTGATGGGATGCAGCCAGGGCACAAGAGAGCTTGAAAAAGGATGACTAAGTCCCTTAGGTTCCTAGAATGATGAAAAAGCCTTGACCAGAGAGCCAGGAGACAGGGTTTCAGTCCCAGGGGACACAGAACAAGACACTTGGTCTTTTGCTCATTATTCAAACGAGCTTAATGTCTGCTCTACCTACCTCACAGGGATATTGTAAGGATTAGATGAGATTAAAGGTATGAAAATGCCTTGAACAGTTAAAAGTGCTAGAGGACAGAAAGGGATTGCTTTTAAGCCAAGTGTAAAGGAACTCAGGGTTTAAGAAGCACTCAGGGGAGGGGAAATTGGGAGTAAAAAGGCAAGTGAGGGCTTCTTTATTTTTGAGAACAAGATGAATCTTTTAAATGATGGTGATCTCAAGGAGTATGAGATCTGATCTGAAAAGCATGGTGAGTTCTGAAAAGAATGAACTTTTCACCCATTGGTGTCCTGTCTAGGGGCAAGATAGTTACCCAGAAGACTGGCCTGGATTCTTTTGTCCAGGTGAAGTGTTTGATGACAAGTTTTGTTCAATCCTGCTTCTGATAATTAGAGAATCTGGGGATCACTTATTCCTCAGTCATTGAATGAGGGGCTGATGGGGCCAGCAGAGGCATCCCCAAATGCCAGACCAGATGTGACTTCCCATGTCACTGATAATTGGAGAGAGTCATGTAATAAGAGGTCTTCAGACATCATTCAAAAACAAGGAAACCAGAAGAGAGGACTGGCAGGACTCCTTAACACAGGGAGACATGTACGGAGGTTTTTGGGTTTTTTTAACTGGGTAGGAAAAATTCTTGGGATTGTGAACATGCTTCGCTAAGATTATTGCAAAAATAGCAAGAGAGATTCCTTTTGATGGGCATCTCTCTGAAGAGGAACATGGAGGTCAAGGGAGGAAGAAAGGGTCTAGGAGGATGAAGAAGGTTCTAGGGAGTAGAAGCCAAGGCAGAGAGGGAATAAGAGAAACAGTTCACAGTCAGCCTATAAGATACTGATCAAGAACAGCTGGGCCTTTGGGAATATAGAGAGATCTTCAGGTTGCATGCCTTGTGCCCTTCCTGTCTACTCTACATTGCATTCCAACACTGTACTGAAAGTTGTAGGGGGTGCAGAGATAAGCAAATGATCATACCTGTCTTCAAGGACCTTATAACAGTCAAACAAAGTAGAACATGGTATAGGAGTGAATACTGCTACTAAGAAACAGGAGATGTCAGCGAGATGATCAGCAAGGAAAATCCTTGTCAACTGGGGTGGTCCCGCAGACTGTTTGAAGGACTAGAATAAGGTCTGGAGTTCAGTCCTGGTATGAACATGGTAGAGGACAGAGTGCATTTTGGTATTAGAGAAGTGGCTAATCATGTTTCTTCCCTGCCCTTCCTCCTTCCTTTCTTATGTCCTCCTCCTTCTCCCCCCCCCTCTTTAATATCATCTAAGTCTTCTGAATCCATTATAGTTTGATTTTCCCTTCCATCACTTTTAGCACCAAGTACTAGGCAGTGCCTGTCTCATGTATCAATCCTTCTCTCAACTCCATCTCAGCTCCATGGCCCAGGATGTTCCATCCCTGACACCTGCTCAGTAGCTGGGAACCACACACTGCCACCCACACATTCTCCCCAATGTACAGCAAGCCTGAGCAACAGCATTGGCACTTAACAAGTGTTCAATATGATATGTTACCCTCTCTAACCCCAGAGGATCTCAGCAAAAAGCTAATGCAGGAACTGCCCCTAGGGACACATATTTGCAACTTGCTGCCTATAGACTCAGACCCATTAAAATGCAATCTCCACATTAATTTTTTTTAAACAGGACTCTTAAAGCCACATGACGTTAAAACTGTCTCACCAATAAGCCACATTAACCAGCTCATCAATTTTTTTCCACTAGTCCATCCTCCCCATAGGCAGTTACAGTGGTAGTTAAATGAACATAATCAATGTGTGTTTATTCTTTGGCTCACTATCCAATTTGTGGGTTACCTAACCTGCCTGATGCAGCAGTTGCAACTGTCTGTGGCCTACTGTAGAACCATTTCTTTGTTCATTTAGCACCTCTGCCAGACAGTGGGCAAAGGGCTCAGAGGACTCTCAAAATCAGATTTCTGATGGCTTTAACAAAAACATAGCAAGGAAGAAGGGGAAAGGACTTAAAAAGACAAGGCTCAAGAAGTAAGGGTGGATGCTCCCATAGTCATGAGGAACCAAGATTGAGCTAGAAAAACAAGCATCTCTCTACGTTAGACCCCTTATCTCAAATGAACTGCCTGGTTGGTTGGTGAGGGAACAAGGTGAAAGTCTGAGGTTGGGAGCGAAGGTTGGAGACTTCCTGAGCATGGCACAAGTACAGCAGTAACCGTGTGTGTCCAGTGAGCAGGATGCCTGGCATCACCTCTCCCTGCACTTTGCCCCTCTCCTAGGATGCCAAGTGAGGCTTCTTTGGGTTTGCACACTCTGGCATATGGTCAGTATGTGTGAAAGACTTCCAAGAGTTGTTTATGATTTGTTTACATACGAGGGAAACTTGGGGCAGAAGCTGGCTGCTCACCACTGGGGACCTAGCACTGTTTATCCCACCTACTTGCATTCTTTGGTCTTGGCCCAGAATAGAGACGCTGCGAAGTGGGCGTTATGGAGACAAAATAAAGCAACGACAGACCTGGTATCAAAGGGGACGATGATGTGATCCCAAGTAAGAGACAGAAAATGGCAGCTCTCACAGCAAGTCCTGCCATGTAAGGGCCTGAAAGCCAGATCGCACCTTTTGCCCAGAAGCTCCAGCCAATCACAGTATATATATCAGTATATATATATATATATATATATATATATCTGCTTTTGGATCACCCTCTACACTCTGGTGAACTTTATAAACAGGACTCGGGTCCAGCAGATGCTGGCAAACTTCCAACACATGGATTGTGGCAGAATATGAAATAAAATGACAATGAGGTGAAAGGCCATTGCTCTGTAAGGTGTCCCTTGGAGGAATGCGTGAGTTAAACTCGTGTATTGTGAGCAGGAGCGTTGGTGCTACGTGTATTTGATTAGAATCATGTTAATAAACTCCAGGCCTGTCATGCTCAGCACTGTGGTATAAACGTGAACCTGAACGACACTGACTAAAGCTCTCTAGTATCCAGTGCATACTCTCAGAGCTTCAGCCCAACGTTAAGCAGCTTCACAATGCATGGGGACCAATGGTCTCCTTTACAGATGAGGTTGGCAGTGGGGATGAACAGGGACCAGCATGCAGGCTAACTGGCATCTCCATGAGGAAACTGTCAGAATACTGTCATATGTGTATAATCTGAGACATGTTGGGAGTTGGGAAGGAGCAGGTAGCCATGTCTCCAGAGCTCAGGAACTGGGAAAAGAATGAGATTTTTACCTTGTGTTAAAGGGACTCCCTTAAACATCCTTAAAAATACAGAGATGTGTGGTGGCAACTCGGAGCTGCCACAGACCACAGAGTATCGTCAGTGTTTTCAAAGAGCTTGGGTGCATCCGTGGAGAAGTGTTAGACCATAGATGCTTTTAGGCAGGGTCCCTCCAAGATATCAGACATCCTTAGAATCCCCACTTCCCAATATACCGTAAAGTGTTTCTACTCGCCATATGTGTATAACTGTATTAAGGTATGCACCCAAGCCCACACAGTATCTCCTCTTCCATTAGGATCTGGAAGCCTCTCTAAGTGTCTCCGGAGGAATGAACGCCCTCCCCCCACAGAGTGAATATGTATCTTCCCCCTTCACATACTGGCTCCTCTGTCTCAGTCTCACCTACTTGACCTAGACTGCCTGATGCAAGGATTTCTGAAGTCATGGAGGCCTTGATGAAGGCCACTGGGCCAACATCTACTGACTTCTCAGCCTTCTTGTTTGGCCATGGCTGCAAAAAGTATGAGAACGGAATAAGATCCCCAAGCCCCTGGGGTGACTAGACTGTGAACAACGCCATCTAAGCAGAGTCTCAACAGTGAGAAAGTAGATGTGAAGACAGAGGCCTCTGGAAGTAGTGTTCCCCTCAAAGAGGGCCTGCCTCAGCCACACCACAAGGTGTCAGGGCAGGAGCTGGCTCTTGCCTGTCTACAGCAACCAGGGAGGCACTTGCAGAGTGCAAGGGGCTGGGTATTAGGGCCAGTGGGTCATAGGGAATGATGGAAATGGTGCACAAGGGAGAAAAGAGCTGTTCACAAGTATCTCGTGTGCAGTAGTGTCAATGACACCCAATCACCTCATTTCTTTCTCTAGAGATGCAGAATTTTTATTGATTGAAATAGTGACTTTCTCATATGATACAGTAAGTGGGGGATGTGCAAAATCTATTCTCTAGATATATATGATCCTGGAATCTCAGCTAGAATTCTATATTTAGAAAGCACAAAGTAAACAAGACAAGTCAGACTGGGGTAGAGGAAATATTAGTCCTGCAGTATTTTTTTTTTCCTCCATGTATGAGCAATGGAGATCCATTACATCTCCTCTGTGCTTCAAAGTCATCTTAAACAATTTCCTGAAAACCTCAAACCTCACATTGAAACTTCTAGCAAAGATGTGTGTTTGTTGTTTACTCATTTATTCTTGCTGATACTGGTTTAATTTTTAAATCCACATCTTCCTATGTGTGCACTTCTGTGAAACTTTTATTATGTTGGAGGTCAGGTTGAATTTGTGAGGTCTTAGAAAGATGAGCAAGGCCAGGTGGTCATTTGTAGATAGCCTGAACTCCCTGTGGGAGGGAAGCTTCTCTCCGGTGGGCTGTTACACGTTGATATTTATGCTTATATGTCAATACCTACATGCACATACATATATAACTAGTAGAAAACCACATAGGCAAAGTGACAAAGACTTAAGGAGAGTTGTGACCTTCGAGGTGGCTTGTGATTTGTTAAAAAGGAGAAAGGCAAGGCAGAAAGTAAGAAAGCAAGAAAGAAGGAAGGAAGGAAGGAAGGAAGGAAGGAAGGAGTAGGAGGGAGATAAAGTACCTTTTAAGAGGCAATCCAGAACTGCTGCAAGGCTTGGTGATCCTAGCTTGCATTTCAGCCCCCAAATGGAATGGAAATTAGCAATGAAACAGCAATGAGACAGCAGAGGCCGGGCTGGGGAATGGCTCAGAGTCTGTCTTCCAGGGAAATGAGCAGGAAGCCTTGGTTTTCACCTCATCCTGACACTGTGCATAGAAGGCAGTGGATGGTATGTCTGAATTCCTTTTTCCATTATCTACCCTCAGAAAACACCCTGCTGAGAGTTTCAGTCCTCCCCGGCCTAATGAGGCCCTGCCACAGGCATCTAGAAACTACTGGAGAGCTCAGGTGCTTGTAGTCCCTGAATGGTGCATCCTGGGGTTGATATATGTCAAGCTCTGCAGAGGTAATTCACTGCCAAGACAGTTTACTAATCCTTTAGGTTATGCATTTGGTGTGTCACCCAAATAGGCTTTTCTGTATGGCATGGTATTTGGGGACAGTAATTTGTTTGTGCATATTCTAATCAGGGAGAAGATTCATAAGCCACTGTTGAGTAAAAATGGATCACTTGCTTTCGACTTTAATGCAGAGAGGTTAGCTTCTGGGATTTTAGAATAAATATTTGATCTTTAAAGATCATTTTGTAGCTTGTAGCCGTCAACTCAGCCAGGTTTTTAGTGTTTGTTTATGGTTTACACCATATGATTCCATAAACTCCGCCAGAGACACATGTGCATAATTAAGTTTAAAAGCCAGCCCCAACTTCACTGCAGAACTAGCTCCTCAAATCACAGTTTATGCACCAAATTCTATTGCTAACAGGAATTTTCTCCCACACTCAGTGACTCAGATCTGGGGGACCACAGAGGCATCTCTCTACTTCCTTCTGGATCGCAGTCTATCCCCCGTGTAAGAATGTTCCTCACATGCCTCCCATCACCCTATTTCCTGTTCTACTTTTAAACAACACAAGAGGCATCATCTCCACACCACACTGAATAGACCCCATTGCAGACACAACATTTGCTAGGCTGTTCTCAGTACCCATTTCATGCAAATGAGGAATGTGAGCCTTGTGTGTTGTTCCCATTTTGTAGTCTTTTAGAATGAAATATAAGAAAAATAATAGCTAATTTTTGCATACAAGTTGCTATGTCTAAGGCATTGTTCAAAGCACTCTGAATTATTAGTTCAATGAACCCTCATCAATAACTACAAAATATAAATACAGGCCTGGGCATTCCTGTCTTACAAATCCAAACTACTCCAAAATCTGAAGCCTTTCGGAGTACTAAGATGATACTGTAAGTGGAAACTTCCTTACTTGACCTCATGGGATGGGTTGGAGCCTAAATGCAGAGGTACTGAAAATACCTCTGAAATTGTCTCCAAGCTAAGTTACCAGGTGTATATGAAACAGAAAATATGGTGTTTAGAGTAGGGTGCCATCCCCAACCATATCTTGTTATGTACATGTATATGTAAATATTCCAAAATCTCTGAAATCTCACATTCTTTTGTTATTAAACATTTTGGATGAGGAGTGATTAACCTATACTGTTGTCCCTGTTTCCAGATAAGAATCTGAGACTCAGAATTGAAGTGATTTAAGGTGTCTGAGGTCATGGAGTAAGTACTGGGTGGCCAAGGTCTTTATGTACACTAGTGTTCTGTCCTCTCTTAGCTACAGCTGGGTCATCAGAGTAAGTGTTGAAAAAAATCATGTCCTCTTAGCAAAAAGTAGACAGGGGTGTAGACCTGGGGCTATTTCAGGATTGTCTTCAAGAAGTTACTCTACAGAAACTGGTATTATGGTTCGTTGCATTATTAGAAAATAGATATTCCTCCAGGTATGGTGACACACATCTGAAATTCTAGCACTTGGGGCACCAAGGCAGCAGGCTTCAGGTCAGCCTGGATTAAACAGTGAATTCTTGGCTAGCCTGAGCTACAGAATGAGATGATATATCAAAGAAGTGAAAGTAAGTAAATAGAAGAAAGAAAAATGGAAGGAAGGAAGAAAGGTAACCTTAGGTTCTGACCTATGTTGGCCTCTTTCTGTTAAGATGAGATAGGGGAGTCAATGTATCTCATTCATCCACAATATCTTCCTTAAGAACTGACTGCATCAAAACCAGAGCCCGCCACTATGGCCTAGAGGTGTGTCAGGCACAGTCCCTATCTCATAAATATCTCCTTGATTTCCTCCAATGCTGCCTGGCTCTGCCTGGGTCTGCAAGCCAAACCTCTGGATGTTAGGGCAAAACTGGGAAGAAAAGAGAGGGGATTCGGCAGATTCCCAGCACAGCACAGCGAGTGCAGCTTTATGATGGAGCCCCAGCAGCCGCCCTGTTCCACGTGCCTTGCCTCCGCGGGGAAATCCTAAGTGCAGAAGCAAGGCATCGGATGAGGAGTGGTCATTCCATCTCCCTTACCAAACGCATGCCGTTAGGGGTGTGCAAGCAATTGTGCTGCCGATGTCCCAGATACAGGGAGGACCAACTGCAGCCTCACGGCTGAGCAGCCTTCTGTCTCGTGCTCATAGATACCGCCTTTGCTCTCCTGCTTCCGTCCCGCCTTTTTTTCTGTTCTCCCGGGTTCTCTCCTCCCCTCCCCTCCCTTTCCTTTCCTTCCATTCCCTTTTCTTCTCCTTCTCTTCATCTTTCCCTGACTTCACTCCCTTCCTCTTCCTCCCTTCCTTTCTCGACTTTCCTCCTTCCTTTCCTCTTTCTCTTCCTTTCTTCCCTTCTTCCTTTCTTCTCTCATTTATTTCAACCTTCTTTCATTTCTCTCTTTCAAGCAAGCAGCTTTCCTGCATTCTGTGTGCTCTACCAAATTTATGAAATTCAGCTGGAAATTATTTTTTATATCTGTAATATTTCCACATGACTAATTGCATTCAGTGAAAAGCTGACACTAGACAATTTCTTGGGCTCATTCAATGTTAGATTTATTAAAGCTCCAAATCATCCATCATCTCAAAATTTGGCAGGTTATGTTTATAAATAAATTAAATTAACAAGTATGTGCTGAGCTGGGTATTCATGTGTGAGAAAGAATGCAAATATAGATGTGTATATGCCTATGTATAACTGCGGATGTATTCCACAGTGATGCATCCTGACCCACAGTTTCTAAACTCAATGCTAACACACAGTGACTTCTGTGAAACAGATGAGCTCAGTTTATAATTGAGGATGGATCCTATTTAATTAGAACACCTGACTTTTCAATGAAAAACATGTCTGCAAGTCACTGAAGAGAGCGAAATAATATAAAAGGAATTGGTCTGAGGTTCAAGTATTATGACAGTCAGGAGCTCTGGGTTCTCCCTGTGTTCTGATGACAACTTCCTAGGCAGCCACTTTCTCAATATCTATTTGGGCTTTGTAAACTGGAAAGAGAAAAAAAAAAAAAACTCAGAAAGGCATTGAGCTGAAAATCCAACAGAGTGAAGTGTCTGGAAGAGGTGGATCAATGTACAGACAGAGAAGATCCCTGATTGTTCCTGTGTTACCCTTGGTAATGGGAATCAGCGTCCTTTCCTCATGATGAACTGGAAAGCATCAACTCACACACTGACGCTTACCATCCTGATTGACATATGTGAAAAACTGAAATATGGGAATCAGCATCCTTTCCTCATGATGAACTGGAAAGCATCAACTCACACATTGACACTTACCATCTTGATTGACATATGTGAAAAACTGAAATATCACTTGGAAGTTCCAGCAAAGATGAGTAGGAAAAAAGTGCAGAAGAGATGTCCCCTGAGGATCTCCCATGTGCCGGCCATGGGCTTGAGAAGTCAGGAAGAAGAGGCAGGAATGCCAGGCTTCACCAAGCTAAAAAACTGTCTTTTTTATAACCAGGAAATACAGGGAAGCTTATTGTTATTAATATCAGCAATAACAATTAGCAGACTACTGCCATCAACAACATTTCATCAGCAGAAAATGTGTGGCAAATCGAGATTCTATGGCATACTGAGGAAAATAAAAACTCTACTAAAAAAGATTGAGGACCCAATTTGATATTAATACCATCATTGAATATTATGGAATATTATGGGATTCTAAGGATTAAAAAGGTCCCCTAATGGCATCTCGTCCGTTCCCCTGATTCATCTAAACTGGAGATGTCAACTATATTTTAATACCACCTGCCACTCTGATTGATTGATAATGGCTGCCTGGAGGGTTGCTTTGAGAAGCACTCTGAGCTTCTTATGAACTCAGAGAGAGAAAGAGGGGGGACTATGATCAATTAGGTGTGTCTACCACAGGCACCCATGGGAAGACTAAGTACTCAAGCCATATATTTGCTATTCCCTGATATGACTATTCTGGAAAACAAGAACTCTAATTCTGACTTTAAAGTCACCCTTGAAAGGACTATCCTGCTTCCTCAAGCATTCCTACTTCGTGCCTCTCATTTCAGAAAATGCTTCTGTCTTTATATAGAACATCAGGCAAATAAGACACAGTTTAACCTGTTCCTCTTTTTTTAGCTGATTCTCAGTGAGAATAGAAGGTTATGAAGATGCATGTGCTCTCTGATAACAAAGGTCCTTCATTTACTTATGGACCTAGGACCCCAACATTAGTGTCAGGACTTCTAGTGTCTCTATGAACTGTCTGTTCAGTTCAGTCTTGGGGCTTTCACGTCGACAAGTCTCTGTTTTCTTGTAAGACTGATGGAACTATAGAAATAGTCCTTAGAGAAGAGTGAGCTGTTCAGTCTGATCAGAAAGACTTGGAGGTTAGGAAGAAGTTAACTCCTGCTATCAAATACTATTATGTGAATGCTGATTACTAGAGAAGGAAGAAACAGAATATTGAAGTGAAGCTTTCACTTAAACTCTGTAAATTACCAGCACATAGGAGTTCTGTGTTACTTCCCTTCTAATATTCAAAATGCAAAGGAAGACAGCTATTTTCTCTCATTTACTCATAGCTATGTTGGTGAGCCCCCTCCCTATGCAGTGATTCTGGCACTAACAGAATCCAACAGCACAGTTACCAAAGGGCTATGATGTACCAGGTCCTGGACTAAGGGTTATATCTGTTAGTTCATTTGATCCTGAGAGCAACCTTAACAAATTCTAAGGTGGTACAGGCAGAACGTGGTATATCTAGACTAAGAAGCTAGGTGAGATTCTCTAAACCTGTTGTCTTAATAGTGTCCTGTTTCCCGTGGGTTGACAGCAGAAGAAGCTAAAATGTTATCGGTCAGTAGGTTGTGATAAGTGGGCTCCGGTGGTGCTGGTAGAGAGAATCCTGACTGTTGATGTTTGCCGTTTCTATTTTTTAGTTTTTAATTGAAGTTTTGTGTATTTCACGTAAAACATCTTAGACATCTTCACACCCCCTCCCCCATCGGTACTCCATTAGTCTTCTCCCCACCACATTTCATGTATTCTGCCATTTATGTTCTGAGTCAAATCAGTGTATCTAGATGTCCCACAATATGAGTTCATCCACTGGGGTCTAGTCAGCCTATTTAGAGTCCCTCCCTCAAAGAAGATCAGCTTTCCCTCACCCAGCAGTAATCAGTTGCCAATAGTTCTTCAGCTAAGATTGAGGCCTGCTGCCCATTTCTCGAGTTCTATGCTGGGTTTTTGACTGCGTGAGTTTGTATGGGTCTTGTGCTTGCTGACACCATTGCTGTAGATTCTTATGAGCAGGGTCCCAGAAGCCTGAAAGACGGTTTCTATATGGCCATTTACATCCTTCCCTTGTTCTTATGATCTTTCTGCTCCATCTTCTGCAATGATCCTTGATCACTGGGTGGGTGAAGTTTAGTATAGGAGTCCTGCCCAACCCTAAGTGATATATCTTCAATGGAACCTCTACAGCTAAGGCTCATAGAACGTAGTGGAACAAGGGGTAGAGAGAACACTAATTCTTCTCTCAACTCTCATCAATGAAGCTCCCTCCTGTTTGGTCATAGAAATGGTGTAAATATTCCCATGATGTCTAGTTACCAATGTGAACATGGACTTGGGATGAAAAGGGTGCATTCATCTCTCTAAGCCAACATAAGACGACACTTTCTTATCACTGTGCCATGTGTCCTCATGGCTCCCACAGAGTCCCCAGTGAGTTGGTAGGTGCAGTAGGTTCCAGCAAAGGTGAGGTGGTGTGGCAGGAAAAGGCATGCCTGGCATCAAGCTGGAAGCAGCAGAGAATGAGTTAAACATGCTTTATGTCAGGAGCAGTGTTGTCATCAAACTGCCTAGATCAGAAATGACTTCTGTAAACACTTCATTATGTAGAAGGAAAGTGAAGTCCTCTGAGACATACTGACTTCTCCAGGTGACTTGTGAGACAAAGCTGTCCTGAAGACCGTGGATTCTTACTAGTGTTTTGGATCTCTTCATATGAAACAAGTCAGCTGTGTTCTCAGTCTTTTCACATTTTCTATTCATTTTGAGAACTCTGTCATCTCATATATTTTCTATGTGTTTTAGATCCCCAAGTTGCATTGCTCTAAAATGGACTTTACAAACAATCTTACTAATCAAAAGGTGATGGGAAAAGAAGAATCTCTGCCAGTTCTTGGCTCAAGGCTATTGATTCTGCACATTGATCTAGGCTCCAATACATGACTTGCCAGCTCCAATATTGCATCTCTGTGAGAGTTCAAATTTCTTGACTTTTCTCTTAAATCCACATTGTCAGGGCTTCCTGTTTCCAGAGCAAGCCTGCATGCCTCAGTACACCCAGCTGCTCTGTCTGACCCAGACTTCCAACATCCTGCTCAATGAAATGAGTTAGAGACTGATTCTGCCTGACTTCACTTGGGGGCTGGTGATGTTTGATATGGAGTCAGGCTCTTAATGTATCCTGCTCCTACTTTCCCAGTCTATTAATTCCCCTTTCTTCTTTCTGATTTTGTACTCTCAAAACAGCTGGTTCCAAAGCAACTGGGGCAGGGCTGAGGAGAGAGGAAGTTAGTATAAATGAGCTAATTGGATGGGTCCTCACTGGGGTGTGGTAAGCAGAATGATGGCTCCCCAAAGATGCCCATGTGTAGTCTCTGGAACTGGTGAATACATTACGTTACTTCCAATGGCAAATGAGACCTTGCAGATGAGATTCAATTTGGGATTTTGAGATGGAGGCATTATCCTAAATTACAGGTGTCCTTAAAAGTAGAAGGCAAAATGGAAGATAGGACCGCATGATGTAATATGAGAAGGGTGCAAGATGCCATTGGTGCTGAGAAGATGAGGAAAGGACATGAACTAATGAATGAGACAGACTCTTGATACTGGGAAAGACAAAGGAACATATTGTTCCTTAGAGGCTCCAAAAAAAACAACCCTGACGACATTTTGAGTCATGTGAATTAGACCTCTGACCTATAGAAGCTAACGTGCTATTTTAAACTACTAAATTTATAATTTGCTACAGCAGCAACACAAAGCTAACACAAGGAGCAATGACTGACTTTTGCACAAGACTGAAAGTAGTCTTGAAGTCCACCCTCATTCTCCTAACAGCTTGGGTAAGAAAGAAAGATGCCAACCAAGTCGGTCACTTTCTGAAAGATAATTTAGGATTCTACTATGTACCTTTGAGGTTTTCCTCAGGTTCTGTTGTGATTTTAAATTTGAAATTTTCCCCATGTACTTGTATTTTGAATGCTTGTTCCCACAAGGATGGTATTATTTTGGGAAGCCATGGAACCTTTAGAAAGTGGGGCAGGGCTGTAGGAAGTAGATCCCTAAGGATGGGTCTTTCAAAGTTCTTCTTCTCAGTCCACCTTGATATAAAAAGCCTCCACCACAGGCTCCCCCTGCCATGCCTTACCTGCCACAATGGACTAAAATCCTCTGAAACTGTGAGCCAAAATAAATCTCACCTTCCTACATTTTTTCTGTCAACTATGGTGTGCACAGTGACACTGAGTTAGCTAAAGCAAGTGCCTAGAACTGAGTTAATCATAATCTAAGTCATAACATATTCCCGTTTTTGAGTTGTGAATCATTTATTTTTCATGTGACAAGCACTTACAGTTACAATACCCAAAATAATCACTGAGGTTGAGCATATGATGTCTCCATCCCATCCCCCAAGAGAAGTAACCATCATCTTGAATTTTGCCTTAAATTCTTTTGGTTTATTTATTTTTATTTTATGTATATGGGTGAGTGTTTCCCCTGCATGTAAGTGCATCTGTGTCATGTAATGCTTGCAGAGGCCAGAAGAGGGTGTCAGAAGCCCTGGAACTACAGCCAAGGACTGCTAGCCACCGTGCGGGTGCTGGGAACCGAACCAGGTCCTCTGAAAGTGCAGCCAGTGCTCTTAAGTGCTGCACCATCTCTCCAGCCCCAATTTTGCATTTCTTTTTTATTTTATAACATCTACATCTTTTTCCCAAAGTAATTACTTGTGTAACTTTATAAGAAAGACACCATGGTACATTTAATTCATTAGAATTTATTTATTCTGCTAATATTAGATTACTGAGAGGCATCCATATTATTGTGTTGTTGATTTGGAATATATCATTGGATCAACTGAGAGAAGAAATGTTTCATGCTTTATTTACACATTTTCCGCTAATTAAGTGTTTTCATTTTTTTCTGGGTCTTTGTTTTTCTGAATGGTACTAGTACAACTATTCTGGTTCATGTCTTCAATGTCACCAACATAGTAAAAAGTTCCTTATAACAATAGATTCAAGCAATTTCACCCAAATCCTTTTGATTGCATGTTGGCTCTGAGGCCAAATCTGATATAGGGGCCCCTGGGTGCTGTTGTGGAAAGAAATGCTTTGTATTCGGGTTAGCAGGTATGTTTTGGGTGGATATCACAGAGATTGTCATAGGGAGAAATAACCAGTGAGTCAATATCAAGGGCTCAGTCACTGTAAGGAGGTTCACTCCAAGAGAAAAGTGGCAACACTTCTGTTTAGGATCATTTGGAATTAAGAAGAAAACATTCCTAAGAATGAACTGGGTTCT
Source organism: Eospalax fontanierii (assembly GCA_035773235.1). Taxonomy (NCBI): domain Eukaryota; kingdom Metazoa; phylum Chordata; class Mammalia; order Rodentia; family Spalacidae; genus Eospalax; species Eospalax fontanierii. The sequence goes on along the minus strand of CM069542.1, from coordinate 49,268,253 downwards.
AGGACCAGTGATCCTGGACTGGCTATGCTTAAGAGACCAACCCCAGCGCATCTTGCATTAGTCAGTTTACCACATAACTGTCTTATCCTGTAAGCACTGTAAGACAGGCCTTCGTAAGGTCTCACTTCACACTAAGCATAAAGGTCTGAAAGTAACTGTAGCTCCATCTCCATTTGCAGAACACTTTCCCCATAGCTTTTCTTTTCTTTTTCCTTCTCTTTTCTTTTCCTCTGCAAGGTGTCAGTCTCCTATGTGAACCCCATTAGAACATCATCTACAGATTCCAAGAACCCAGTACTACAGGAGCAATGGCAGCAGGTACTGCTGCTTAATGCAGGGGAGATACCTCTGGGTAGAACACTTCCTACTACTTCTCACCTACCTCACCCTCCCGCATACTTAAAATAACCACGCTGCAAGCTTATACTGGGCTTCTCCCTTTGGAGTAGGAGCCACCAAAGTATTTGTAAAAGTATTGGCATAGCATGAATCTGAACACCAAGGTTCTTGGGGAAGATTCTTGGGGGAACACAATATTTGGTTACTAGTGCTGTGTAAAGCCGCACTTTCTAATCCTTGCATCTCTCCCTCTCTTTGTTATTCCAGCCCCTCGACTGCTTCTCCCCATTCCACATCCATTTTCCCCTCTCAGCACTGTCGTTCTCACACTTTGTATCTCTTGAGCCAAAAGTTTCAAGTGTCTTTGAATGATAATTCTCCAGAAAGCCCCCTGAGCATGTTGACTACACCTCGACACCTACACACTCTCAGACTGACAGTGCCTACCAGGACAGCTCTGGAAAATCTGTATTGTCAGAGTTGGGGATTCTTTGTCAAGAGGGGAGATCAGATTTGCAGATGCCTTTTCCAACAATGAAATAGGTCTCTAGAGTCCCTGTCTATTTGAACAGTTGAGAGAACTTAGAGGGTTGGAGGAAACCCACTGCCAGAAACTGGGTGTCTGCAGCTCTCAGGATGCCAGGTATGTCAGTGCATTCAAGAGAATGTTGAACTTAACTATGTAGAGAAACCTCGTGGCTTCTGACCTAAGGCCTGCGATGCAGCCGCTCTGTCATGGGTTCTACAAACCTCACCATCATCTTCCTTATTTCCCTCCTGTTCACACACTTTGGAGATGACACTGCATCAGAAAAAAATAGTGCAGTGAAGAATTCATTTGACGAATGCTATATCTCAAAAGAACTTTAGAGCTATATTCCTGATCATGAAGTTGTTCTTTATCACACAGGAGAGGAACTGAACTCTACAGGTTGATGATACACTCAAGGTCACATGGCTGTGTAGGGACAGAAAAAATAAGACCCAGACCACCCAAACTCTGTATTCTTTCCCACTATGCAAACTATAAGCTCCAGAGCCAGTTTTGTACAGACAAAGCCCCTCTTTCTAAACCATGAAGAAGGCCATGAATTGGATACTATTTTTATGGCTTAGGTTCTATAGAGAAACTGTGAGAATTTAGGTAGCCAGATAGCCATTTTTCACGGTCTCTTTCTCTAGCATCTAAGATACACATTCAGTGTGGGGAAAAGAATTTGATTCTTCCACAAATACTTACTGGGTGTCAATGTTATACCAGCACTTGCCTAGTACAGTGTTGAACAACGCAGAGTATTATGCCACCACATCTCCCTAAGCAAGTCATTTCTCTACTTTGCTGAGGGCCTTGTGTTATGGTATTCACAACTCCATGGCTCTAAGGATCAAAATTCCTTAAGAAGCTTATAGTCTAGGAGAAAGGAAATGAAAATTAGGATTCACTGAACACCAGAACAATGGCAGTTACTGCAAGAGTTATTATAGTCTTTTCCTGTTCTGTGAGGCAGAAACCACCCACCTTGTGTTTCATTTGATCATGTCAGCCATGCTGGGAGAATATTGGAAGAACATTAAACTATTACAGAAGACTAGATTGAAGTTCGACCATTCTAGTCACAGTCAGTTCATATACTAGAGTAAGACTCTTGGTCCTTGATTGATCCAAAGCTACTTTCCACTGACTCAAGCTGTTTCAATAACCTGGCCACACATTTTAGAACTTGCCAGAGAACTTGGTCTTGCATGTGGATGTGTTTGATTTGTCAAAAGACCAGGGTCGATGCAGGTATGGAGAATGTATATAATAAGGCCAAGATCCAGTTCTTGGTAATTGTTTGTGATAGATATAAAACTATCGAAATAAGAAAAAAATCTGGTGTTGTAGCATACACCTTTAATCTCAGCACTTGGAAGGCAGAGAAAGGCAAAGCTCTGTGAGATTTAGGCCAGCTTGGTCTACATATTGAATATCAGGCCAGATGTGGCTACAGGGAGACCCTGTTTCAAAAAATGAAAACACAAAACAAAAACTATGACCAGTATTTTTCAGTTCTATCCAGAAGTGGAATCCATTTCTCAGCTCTCAGAATCTAGATCATTCTTTGACTTGCTTTGTCCTATAGAATGTGGTGAGGTGACATCACAGAGGCTGAGCCCAGGCAGATGGTATGTGTGTCGGGGGAGGATCTCTTTCTACAGCTTGAGTCCACTGTGCTCTGAAGAAATCAGAGCTGGCCTGTCGCAGTGAACTGTTACCCAGCCCAGCCCCCACCACCTAAGCTCTGCTTCTTATTAGCCAGCAATTTCTGTTATTCTATTTCTTCTGGTAAGTGTGGCACAAGCCTTCCATCCTCTCAGTCCTCATTATGACAGTTTCCATTTTCTACCTGAGAATCTCAACAAGTCATTTCATCTCTTTGAGTCTCTATTTTCTTTCCCATTTATTGGGAAATGACAGTTCTTCACCTAATAGGGTGGTTATAAAAGTTTAAATGAGATAGTACATGTAAAAATCACTATAAACTACTAAACACTATAGAAAACAAAAGTCTCACTGGGGTTAGAGAGATGGCTCAGTGGTTAAGAACACTGGTTACTCTTCCAGAGGACCTGGGTTCAGTTCCCAGCACCTACATGGCAGTTAACAACCATGCATAACTCCAGTTTCAGGAGATTCGATGCCCTCTTCTGGCCTCCATGGGCTTTACATGACAGAGGCGTTTACATACATACAGGCAAAACACTCATACACATAAAATATAAATAAATAATTATTAAAAAGAAGTCTGGTGCTCTCTATGCACCTGGAAGTTCTCTTAAGACCGCATGATCAGAATTTATAAGATTTTGTCAAACTAATAACACTGCTGGAAAGAAAATGTGGAGAGCTCTCACCCAGAAGCTGTTATTACTTAATATCTTAGAACTTCAGGCTGTTGTGTATGCATGGGTAAACCTGAAATCCTTTCCAGGAACTACCTTGTGACCAGCAGAGCATGTGTATGTGCCCTCATAACATACAAGTGAGTCAGACAGGACATGACTGGGACTCATCAGAAGAGGGAAAAGGGGCCCTATGATCATAATCATAAATAAGTTTATATCCACACAGCTTCCTGAAAGGGAACAGGATGCTTAGAGAAGGCATATGAGGTGGCTTATGTGCATTCAGTAAAATCTAGAGATCACTCACTTTTGAGACAATTTTACATATAGGAACTATTCTAGTTTGTTTCTCTATTGCTGTGATAAGACTCTGACCAAAAACAGCTTGAGAAGGAAGGGATCTATTTCAGCTTATAATTCCCAGATCCTTCTCCATCACTGGGGGAATTCAGAGCAGGAACTTGAGACAGGAACATGGAGGGAGGAACTGAAGCAGGGACCACAGAGGAACACTGCTTACTGGCTTGCTTCCCCTGATTTGTTCAGTTAACTTTCTTACATAGCCCAGGTCTTCCTGCCCAGAGGTGGTATGCCCACAGTGGGCTGGGCCCTTCTATATCAATTAACAGTTTAAAAAGTACCTCACGGACATGGTCAACAGGCCAGTCTGATTTAGAAAATTCTTCAGTTGAGGTTCCCCCTTCTCAGGTGACTAGAGTTTTCATCAAGTTGACAAAACCTAACCTGTCTAGGAACATGCAGCCCTGGCTAACCAGGAAAGAGCACATTTCATCCACTCTCATTATTTCTCTCCCATTCCATTCTTTTCTTTGTCCCAAAGAAGTGGGATCATTTGAGAGCTCCCGTGGTGAAGTTGTCCTTTTCAGAGAACAGATAAGAAAATGGTTCTACCAAAGGGGTCTCAAGCCCAGTTCCTAATTTCACAGATCCAGAAGCAGTTGTAAGCCTGCCTATAACCCCATTGCTACTTAATAAGACTAAAAGACTAAGTTTTGTCCATTCTATTGGTCTCCCTTAGAAAAAGGGGATGTTTCCCCTGGCTCCAGAATTTCCAGTTAGATGGATAAAGGAACTGTATTACAATTCAGGCAGAATTAGGACCTGTCATTTCCTAACCAATTACTACCTTGATTCTGTTAGCTTTTGTCTGAGAAGGCAGCAGAACACTGTTTATAGTGAGAATGACTAATTTCATACACAGTTTAACTAGGTGGTTCAATCAAACTGTTCTTTCCTATGAAATTTGATGGTGGGAAATGATTACCATATAAAAAAGGTTTCACTCTGTTTGATTGAGTGATTTCTATAAAGCGTCTATAGCATAATTCCATGGCTGTGAACGTTAATTTTGCAACAGCCAACTGTAATTGGGTTCCAAGGCAGGAAAAGCCAGCAGAGCCTTCTCTCCTACAGTTTAGGCCTCTCTGGCATGAAGTTGAGTGGAGGAGAGAACAGGAGAGGAGGATGAAGATGAAGGAGTAGAAAAGGTTCATCTTTCTGCTCTGAAAACCCCTGCAAGAAGAAACAAAATGTCATGATTCTGATTTACTTCTGTGAGTAAGGGGGAGCGAAGAGGCAGACTTAGCTGGTTCCCTAGGTTTGTTCACAAGGGGAAACAATGGGTACCTTAATCACTCAGTAAACCTCAATACACAGATGATGACAGTACTTGCTACAGTATCACTTCTTCCTGTCATTTCCTTAAAATCCCTGGGCCTTACTAGTGGGAAACATATCCCCCAAATGGAGCAGAGACAGCTGGGCTGTCTGCCATTAGAAAAACTAAAGGATGGACAGCTGACACTGCGTAGATATTTGCCATAAGTAGTCTATGTCATCTTTCCATTTCTCTCCTGCCCTTTAAATATTGGCGTAAGTCATGAGACATTGAGGTAGACATTCTAATTTATGTAAGTAATGTTTTCCAAAGAGAGTACAGAGGTGTTTATTTTATATTTCTGAGGAGACTCAGGCTCAGAAATACAAGTAGACTCAGACACGTGCCTTTTACAGTGAGCTCTAGAATTATTTCTTCTCCCTGGCTGGTAATTCATTCTCCTCTTTGTTCCTCTGGGGCAATGAAGCTGGAATTGAGGGTGAAGCCTGTAAAGGAAAGGCCTTCAGGATTCCCAGGACCCAGTTATCTACCTGCTACTATCCCTCACAAGAGGCTCATTCCTAAGAGGTTAAAATGAGTTTTGGTTTTAAGAACCAGTTTTCCAATTGGAAAGACCCTTAAAAGAATGAAACCTACGAACTGTTTTGTTGATTCTGGGTTCATGAGAAATGAAAGCAAGGGCCACGTTTTAGTTCTAAGGTGCTGAAGGCAGCACCAATGTAGAAGAGGATGCTGGTCAGTTCTGAGTGTCTACTGGAACCAGTTAACTCTGCCCCAGAGCCTTGCTATTCATCTGGAACAACTGGTGGGGGCCGGGGGAGGGGTGACTTCTCTCCTAGGTTCCCACCCAACTTTCCCTTTCCAGAATGACCAACCTTAGTGATTCATTTCTATGTTCTTTCATGCTTATCAACCTCAAGAAGAGACTCAGCCATCAGTTTCGGGTTGGTTGTTTCCTCGGCTCCACAGACATCCTGCTGCAAACAAGGGGACTTTAAACCCTTCCAGCCCCTCCTTTCTGCAGCCCTTCTATCTCTTTCATCTGTTGTCATTGTTGGAAATGAATCATGTAAACAAACTTTTTTTTTTAATCTACAGTAGGCCTAATTGAATCATTTTGCTGCATTGTTATAGAGAAACAAGGGCAATTTCCTGTCAGTTATTGAGCTATTTAGCAATTATTTCTTATCATTAGTTTGCAAATTCAAACAGCCTCAAATTCTGTTTGCCAAGTTGCAAAGGCATGGCATCACAAGTTCCTCTTTGTGGAAGAAAGGCAGGCCCTGCTGTTTAGGTGTTGGCATACATCTTGGTCTCCTTTATCTCACTCTTCCTTCCTTCCTCCACCCAGGCCTGCCAGTCTGCAGCAGCTTAGGCAGGAAAGGTCAGCACCCAGGAGAGAGCTCGCCTAATGGGTGTTTATCTCCTGTGGCACTCTCATTAGTTAATGGAGTGAGCTGCCCACGAGAGTGACAGCCCCACTGGGAGTGTGGTGTCGCTTGTACATCTGCAGCCCCTGGGACTGGGTCGTCTGGTAGGACAGCTTCCACTAAATAGCAGGAACAAAGAGGATGTGCGCATTCTGCATGACCAAGTGTTCACAGGCTGCTTTCTTGCTGTCATCAAGATCTACTTCTCTGTATCTAAAGGCATTTCTTCAGCCTCCACTTTTCCATGCCTAGGAGTACTGTAGACAGTCTCTACCCCTAGAGACCCAGGCTCCTGATGAGCATCAGAGTGAGGAGAAAACAACCTGTAGGCTGTCCTTGGGGACACAGGGAAGGTTATGCAGTCTTCACCAAATGTTTGCTCACACTTGCGTATCAGTGAAATTGGTTCAGATTTGCCCAGAGAGGCCAAGGAGTGACAAAACACAGAGCTCCAGTGACATCCCCAGCATCCCCAACATTCTCATTCTATTCTGTTACCTGGGCGATGGAGCTGCATGGAGCTCACACTCTGATGGACCTCTTGCTCATTTTGGCACCAGTTCTTCTTTCCTTTTCCTCTGAGGCCTGAATGAAGCTTCCTGGTTGAATTGTATGTCCCGTTTTCTACTTCCAAACACCCACACTCAATGATGCATCAATGCACTTAGACCAGGTGGAGACTGAGGGTGAAGGAATTAGTGGGAACAAGAATGAATGGTACATGGATAGATTAGTTCTTTGGTTTCTGTTTTTTTCCCCCAGTGTTTAAATTTACTGATTCATTATTTTTTGCCAATACTGAAGATTGAATCTAGTGTCTCACACATGCTAATCAAGTTCTCTACCACTGAGCCAAAGCCCCAGACATATAGATTGTTCTTTCGATGTTAGAAGCTGAAGCGCTCCATTTTGGACTTGTCACTTGTACAGTTCTAACTGTACTTGTACTTTTCATTTTATGTGTATGAATGTTTTGTCTGAACGTATGTGGGCACACTAGGAGCATGCAGTGCCAGAAGAGGAGCCAGAAGAGGGCCTAGGATCTCCTAGAATTGGAGTTACAGATGGTTGTTAGCTGCCATGTAGGTTCTGGAGACAAAACTCAGGTCCTCTGCAAGAACAACTAGTGCTCTTAACTGCTGAGCCATCTCTCCAGCCCATCTGACTGCACTTTTCATAGGCATGGTGTGAGATTAGAGGGTGAACTTGTAGATAACAGAGTTGGCTTATAAAACAGTAACTAAAGCTGTAGGAACAACTGAAGTCTCCAGGACTGACCAATATTGATAGCTCACAAACTATATTCGTGGTCTGCATACAGGGAGCGTGGAGAGATCAAACTGAGGAGTCCTGGTTGGCATCACTCACAATATTGAAAGCAAAAGAGAAAGTAACCATGCAGAAGTCAGTGTTCATTAATGAGGGGACTCTTTTCAGTAGTCCTCAGCACAGAAGGTGTTTTCTCACCATAAGCCATGGTGATTGGTCTATGATGTCATTGTTTAAGTAGTAATCTGTTATAACAACCCGAGTCTTCTTGTCCAGCACACTCTCTTAAATATATGTATATCCTCCCCAACTTTGTAAGGAAGTACTATTACACTCATCCTATAAAAAGGAAACTGAGGCACAGATACTTCAAATACTTGCATAAGTTCCCAGACAGTGTAGAGCTGGAATTTAAACACAGGCAATGTGGCTTTAGAACCCATATTGCTGACACCACATTGATGATCTCAGGATGGCTCTTCCTGGAATGTATAAGAAAGAGCTAATGGTTGTTCCTTAGCATAAATCCTGAAGCCAGAAAGCAAAGGAGGCTGATTCACGAGAAAGTACAAAGGATCGAAGGTCAAGTAGGACACCTGGACACTTCTGTTTTCCCTTCCATATCCACTCCCATGCTTGTCCACCCAGCCCTATGCTTTAGAAAGCTGACCTGTCATTATACCAACTTTTTCTCTTGTCTCAGCTTCCGGTTAGATTTGATGAACCAGAAGGGAAGCTATGTGGGAATTCATTATCAAGGATGCGCATGTGAATTTCAACAGGAACATGGAGGAAAGGCCATTAATTTCCTCCTTGTTCCGTTGTAGGATGGCTGAATCTTCTGTGCACGGTCAGGACTCCTGCTGCTCTTCCTGTTGATGGTGGTCCCCTCTCCAGGTACTGGTAAGCACTCGCGACCCTTGGCCCTGCAATCTTAGCTGTTGGAGCTAGTCATAAGGGACTGTCTACACCTTGTGCGTCCTTTAGCTTTGCCTACATGTTTGAATATGGTCTTTCATGAAACTGCTTAGAAGTTAGAGTTTAGGAACCACATCCAAGAACCTTGCCTAGCTAGAGCTTTGAGTGAGGGAAGGGTTGAAAAGCGATGCTGTTTGCTTCTCCCCATAGTTTCTTGGGTTCTCCAGTCAAGTGCTCATGGAGAGATGAACACAAGGGCTCCCACAGAGCAAAAGGTTATCTCATCAGAGGTGAACGAGAAAACAAAACAGATGGTGATCAGGTACCCAAATGGACGGTAGCATTAGTTACTTAGAGACAGCACTCCAACAAGCACCCATAAATATACAATGCAATTGTCACAAGGCTGCTTCTCTGGTTCGTTCCTAGTGAAGACTGTACATCAGATAATACTATCATTATGGCCAATTTCTCACAATTGTGTTCTCAATCGATGTGGCTCAGGGGAAGCTAACATTATATACATTTATGCCGTTGAAAGTAATTGTTAATTTGTATAATGTTCAGAAGCAAAATAGCTCCTTAAGGTATACTGATAGAGGAAATGGGTTATGCAGGGCTGGCATGTTAGTCAAAATTTGGGGAACAAAAATAAACAATTTGAGAAACAAGAAAATTTGACAGTTGGTGCTATGGTAGTTGGGAAATTTAAATGCCTACCACTAACAATGAATCTCCACATGAGACCCATGCGAAGAAGGGTATTATTCATCAACCCACTGATCACAAATTGCAGCACAGAAAGGCTAACACATAAGCTACCAGACTATTTACATTAAATAAATGGATCACTCCTAATCTCAGCCATTAGCAAGAATGCTCCCTACCCTTCTTAAAATTCTGATGAGCCAAGAGCCAGCATGGCAGTTCCACAGGTACAGATGCTTGCTGCTAAGGCTGATGACCTGAGTTCGATCCCCAGAATCCACGCGGTGTAAGAGGTGAGCTAGCTCCTGCAGGCTGTACCTCCACATGTGTATCATGGCAGGTACCATCTCCCCAAATCTCATGAAGCAATATTGTGGACTGGCTTTCAATTTCTTCCTTCTTTTTAGATGTGTGAGATAATTAAGGTTATACAAGACTATAAAATTTAGAAACAGCAGGGTAGAAAAGGACAAGCCCCAGACAGCAGTCAAGACTTGTATCCATCTGGTTAGATGAAAATTATTGTACATTACCTAAGCTTATTTGGATCACAATAATCTCTTTAAGCTCAAAACAATGAATTTGAAGAACCTGAGGTATGATCCTTGTAAATAACTACTTTTCTGTGTTAAGTGAAAAATAATAAAATAATCCATCTATTAAAAAAATCACTAGAAATAATGAGATAATCCTTTCAATACTGCCCTTTTCCAGATTAATCTTCTTAAACTCTTATTTTAGGCCTAGTGATGCGCTAACCAAAGCATTAGAATTATTCTTCTGCCTAATGATTTGGAGTAATACATATTGTACGGATAAAAACCACTGTAAAAAAAGTCACAAAAGAGCCCTACATTTTGATATTTAAATAAAATTTTGAAATATGAAAATTAATGCTACATACTTTATATATATATATATATCACTACACAAAGATATATGTAAGGAATACAAGCACATAATTCGAGATTGGAGAAAGAAATGGAATACAGGGTGTGTATTCTTTATCTGAAATGTTTGGGATGAAAAGGATTTTGGATCTCAGATCTTTAAGCCTTTTTGGGATGTTTTCATGTACACAATGAGATCTGTTAATGGGAGTCTCACAGTGCAGGTCTGGATGCAGTTTCGCAGTGGGACACATACTTAGCATAGGCAATGCCTTAGTACCTTCCCAATAAAAATTTCATAGTGTAGACTTTTCCATTTGTGGTGTGAGTACTCTAAATATGAGTACACATTGCGAGTACTCTAAAGTTTTAGATTTAGATTTTAGATATTCCAGATTTGGGACTTTTAGTTCAGAGATGCTCTGCATCCTTTGTGTGATCCAGGATGAGCAGATGGAATTTCAATCACAAGTTGTAATTTTGTTCTCTTTGGTGAGGTAGTGGGTACCTAGGTTGTATATATTGATTTATTGATCAACAGTTCATATGTTTGAAATAGTACCTTTAATGATAAAAGCTGTGGAGAAAATGGGGACGAAGGGAACATATCTAAACACCATAATTCTACATACGACAAACCTACAGCCAACATTCTGCTAAAGGTAGAAGTCAAAGCATTCCCATTAAAATCAGGAAGAAGTGGAAGTGTCCACTCTCACTCCTGTTCAGCATACTGCTCAAAGTCTTAGCTAGAGCAACGAGGCCAGAGCAGAAAGTCCAAGAGACGCAAATAAGAAAAAAGTCAAAGCATTTGTATTTTCAGATGATCGATTTTATACTTGAAATTTCCTAAACACTTTACCAGAAAACTCCTAGAAATCCTATTTTCAGCAAAGTGTCAGAATACAAAAATCAATACAGAAAATCAATAGCCTTCCTATCTATCAAAGACAAATAGGTTGAGAAAAAAGATGAATGAAACCATGCCAATCACAATAGTCTCAATAATACCTTGAAATAAACCTAATCAAAGAAGTGAAAGACTTCTGCATTGAAAACATTAAAACTCTAAAGAAATAGAAGACACTAGAAAGTGGAAACGCCCCCCCCATACCAATGGATCGGAATAATATCATAAGAACGACCATGCAAAGATAAGTAACCCACAGATTCAGAATGATCCCAATCAAAATTCCCATTTTATTCTTTATAGAAATAGAAAACAATCTTAAGGTTTATATGGAAGTTAAAAAAAAAAACCAAATAACCAAGGAATTCTGAGCATGTACTAGAGCCATTACCAATACCTGACTTCAAGTTCTGCCATAGAGCCATAGTAACAGAAACCAGAATGGTGTGATCAGTGGAATAGAATAGAAGACCCAGAAATAAGTCCATGCAACCATATAGCCCTCTGGATGCTAAAAACAGACAATGGAGAAAAAACAGAATCTTCAACAAATTGTGCTGGTCAAACTGGGTATCTCCATGTACAGGAATGAAATTAGAGCCATATCTCTCACCCTGTACAATATTCAAAAGCAAATAGATCAAGAATCACAGTGTAAGACCTGAAATTCTAAAATTGTTGAGAAAAAAGTTGGGTGTGTATTTCAAGATGTAGCTCCAGATGAAGACTCCAAATTGGACCCTAGTAGTTCAGTAAATATGGCCAACAATTGACAAAATGGATTTAAAAATGCTTCTATACAGCTAATGAAATGGTCAGTTGGAGGAAGACACAGCCTACAGAATGGGAGACAACTTTTGTCAACTCTACATCTGACAGAAGATTAGTATCTAAAATACTTAAAGGTTTTGAAAAGTTAAGTGTCAAGAAAACAAATATGCCAATTAAAAATTGGATTAGGGAATTTAACAGTTCTTTAAAAAGAAACACAAATGACTAATAAACACTTTAAAAAGTATTCAACATGGCTTAGCCATCAGATAAATTGTATTTTTTTAATTCTACAAAACACAAAAGCAAAAAACAAAAAACAATCTAAAAAACCTAATGAAGTCTGGGAAAACCTGATTTTCAGATATTCCATAATAGATTAAAATACTCAATCTTTATCAAAAACTTCTGAGACTGTTGACATGGCTCAGTGGTTAAGAGCACTGGCTGTTCTTGTAGAAGACCCAGGTTAAATTCCCAGCATCCACATGGTGGCTATCAACTGTCTATAACTCCAGTTCCAGGGGATCCAATGCCCTCTTCTGACCTCTGTGGACATTGCACAACACAGGTACATTTACACACATGCATGCAATGCACTCATATACATTAAAAAATACCCAGAACTTCTAAGACAAAGAACTATGAAAGTATGCTTCATTAAAAGAAACCAAATAAAATTGTCAGAAAATGGAATTAAGGAACCACAGAAGTCAGATTTACTAGACAAAGCAACAGTACTAAAGGTCTCATGGAACTAAAGGACAATCAATGAAAGACAGAAAAATACTGTATGAAACACTGGAGAAAAGCTAGCATCTTCAGTACATAGTGCTGGACAAAGTGGATATCTACACATACAAGTATGAAACTATATCTGCATCTTTTATATTGCACAAAATTCCAACTAGATGAAAGATCTTAGTGCAAGACCTGAAACTCTAAAATTAATGTTAATATGAATTATGAAAAGGAATCCAGAAGAAATTCTGAAGGTGAAAGATCACAGCCACAGATACGAAGATGCAGTGGAGTAATTTTGAAGAACTGAACAAGCAGTTGTGTAGCAGTTTCCTTTCAGTTGAAACATTCCATCTGGAGAGAAGTTCAGAAGACCTAGAAAGCTCTTAAGGAAGCTTGTTAAGGACTCAGGAAATTTAAAAGTGCCCATGGAGACTGAGACAAGTCAAGCTGCCTGGAAGAAACTCTCTGATCTGCTCAGCTTCCAGCAAGTCATGCAGAGAGCTCCAGGGTTGCAGGATTTGAGGGTTATCACTCATGCTGGGGGTGGGGATGGAGGCAGCTGTCTGAGTCATCCCTGTTCCTGTAAGTAACCCCAATAAACTCATTGGTTCACCAAGATGGAATTCGCTGGTATTGTCACTTTGGTTTGCTTTCAGCTCTCTATCTGGAGTGAGTAGATATTTTCTTACATCTCCCCAGAATAGTGTCATACCACCTAAGGAAAGAAAAAAGTCAGCAGATTTGGAGACAACTAAAGTTATCTAGTGGGAACAACAGAAAGGAGGGAAAAGGCCAAACAAAAATGATCAGAACCCAGAACCTCGCTCACGGGGACCAACGCACAGCATATGGATACTGAGAGAGGCGTAGAATATGTGAAGCAGTGGGCGACACTCCCCAAATGTGATGAGCCCAACAAACTTCAGCTTGAAATGGTCCGCATCCAGGCTCATCACAATTAAATTCTTGAAACTAAATTTAAAAAGAGAATCTTGAATGCAAAAAGAAAGGAAGCAGCAGTTCATATACAAAGTTCATATACAATTATCAACCAATTCTCATCGGAGATTTTGGAGGCCTGAAGGCAGTAAGGTAATGTAGTCCCAGTGCTAAAAGAAAAGAAAAAAGTCAATAATTCATATCTGGAAAACTCTAAAAATGAGTGAGAAAGTAAAGCATTTTGATATAAAAAAATAAAACTGGAAGAGTATACCTTAGATTTACTCTGAAAATTTGCCAAAGAAGCCCTTCAAATTGAAACAAAAGCAAGCTTGACTATACAAGTAACTGAACGTTGTCTTATAGAAGTTGAAGATCTTTGGTAAAGTTATATACAAACAATGATAAAAGCTAGCATGATTGTAATTTTGGTTTGTCATTTACATATTTAAATTCTGTATGATTTGAAAGGGAGATGTATTCAAACAATTATGTCCGTATGATTGATAGAACCTGTAGTGTCAGTAACAGGAAGAGGTATGACAAAGCTATATAAGAGTAGAAATTTGTGGGCTATTAAAATTAAATTGGTACAAATTCAAATGAGATTATTCGAATTTTAGGATGTTAAAATTAATCTATGGTAATTCCAAAGAAAATATCTAAAGAACTGAGATGGGAATTTGGAAGTTTCATCATAAAAATACATATAAAGAAGCACAGAAAAACGGGGTCAAAAATTCTTTATGATCAATAGCAAAAATGGCAAAAGGTAGACCCTCTTTATAATTACTTCAGCTATATATGGGTTAATTATCTAATAAGAAGACTGATTGGAAGAATAGCTAAAAGGAGAGATCCAACTATATGCTATCTATAAGACACTGATTTAAATTCAAAGGTTGAAAGTGAAGAAATGAAAAAGTTATTCCATACAAATGGTAACATAAAGAGAGTTGGAATAGCTACTCTAATGCCAAGTGAAACAGATTATGGACTCTGTAGGATGACAAGGAAAGAAGGACACTATATAAGAACAAAAGTTTTAGTACTACAAGATGGGGGGTCACAGAATACTTATTTATGCACTTAGTAAGATGATGTGGAAAAACATCAGACCATAAAACTATGATGAACAAAACACTATGATGGTTTCTCAAGTGGTTAGTCATGGAACTACCATCATATATAGAAATTTTACCTGCTGTATATGAAAAAGAATTGAAAATACAGCTCACAGATATTATGTACTAATTCTGCTTACATTATTCATAATGGATAAAAAGTAGAAATAGCTCAAGATTCTATCAATAAATAAGCATAAACAAAATGTACAATAGGTCATGTTTGGCCACTTAAAAAGAAATTCTGACATACATGACATGAATGGACCTTGAAAACATTACGTTAAACAAAATAAGACACAGAAAGATAAACATGTGCATTAACATTTATAGAAAAGGAATAAATTCAGAGGGAATAGAAGATACTGTGATTATATATATATTAATTTATAATCTTAATATATATTAAGAATCCACTGGAGATCTGCAATAGGATTGGTGGCATAGAAGCATAAGCAATCCACTAATGACAAGGGCGACAACGGCTGCAGGATTTGAGGAAGAGTTATAATTACTTAGAAAACACAAATCTCCCTTTCCATCCTGTCCAGGTTTTGGCAGAATGTGTACAAAACCACATCATCTTAATGTAAATCCATCAGCAACGCAGTCACTGCATTGCAGACTGTATGCTACAAGGAGCTAGTAACATGTCTATAGACAGACTCGAAGACAGAGAACATCCATGATAAACCGATCAGCTTTTTATACAAAAATCTCTTTAGTTTTGACTAGAAAGTCTTATCCTGATTCCTAGGAGAATTACCAGAAGGCAGAGGGTTGGTGGAAGGCCAACTGGAAAGAAGACATTACAGAGCTATTAGATTTTGTTTGGACCTCAGGAATGCTTCTTACCTTTGCCAGTTTATTGCCATATCCATAGCATTTGGCACAGCCTTCCCACCACTCAGTACTCCTATGTCTGTTGAGCAAATAAATACCTTCCATCCATACTCCCCCAGACCTCATGTATTCTGCCATACAGCGAGGGTAGAAGACGACTGGTCTCAGGCGTTCAAAGGCAAGACAGGATGCGGATAGCCTGTGAAGGGTCAGGAAAGAAGGCTGGTCTCAGGAATTCCAGGTCAGGTCGGAGTGGGGACAGACCAGGAGGCTGGTCTCAGGAGTCCAAAGGCAAGGTGAGATGGGGACAGCCTGCGAAAGGTCTGTAAAATTGAGCTCATCTGAGTGCAGGGGATCAGGACACAGTGGGTAGGTCCGAACTAAGAGCATAATCCAGGGATCTGGGGCACAAAGAGCCAAAGTGGGCCTGTGCCCAAGGCTAGAAGGGTGTGGGCAGCTTATAAATTTTTCTAGATACAACATTAGGATAAACCACTCTAGAAGATGTTGAAATTGATTGGTTTAGATCAATAATAACTGGACTTTGGTCCTTATGTAAGTAACAACAGTACTAACCTGTCAATTACTGCTTGTATTGATCCATCACAAGATCCTTTAATGCATTTAAACTTTAATAATTTTATTTTAGTGTAGATTAAAATCAATCTTTAAACAGCATTTAAGCAAAAGTATTAATCTGTGACCATGCCTGTATATAAGAAATAATGCGTTAATACTAAGTATTAAAGGTCTGAAAGAGAGAAGAGGGGACTAGGGAGAGCTTCCATAATGAATGAGTACAATTCTAGACTGTTCTTAAAACTGACGTCCATCTCAACCACGAGAACTACACTTTTCGTCAGTTAACATTACCACTGTTCCTACTTTGTCTATAACCCATGTTATAAACTTTAAGAGTGAAAAGTTTTAAACAAAATTCAGAATTCAAGAGACTCCTGTCTAAATGGAAGGAACAGGTAAGTTCACACAAACAAGCTCATACATTAGCAAACGGACATGTACAAATATAGACACCATCTAAACAGGGCGGTACAGAGAGTCATGTCAGCGCCGCTCAATTATTCATCTGCTGTTCTGCAGAGTGAACTCTATCAGGTAACGATCTGTAATTATTAATAAATAATTTAAGCTTTAATAGCTCAGAAATGAAATGCTTAATTGCATCACAACATAATTAATGAAATTTGCTGCAAAGTTTAAAATGAGAAAATCTTTTTGCAATCTTTTTTCATAGTTTTTGCCCTAAATTCTGATAACTAAAAGGATAAATAGTGTAATCAAGCTCTGTGGGGTATGTTTATGTGTGTGTTGTGTGTGTATGTATATGTCTATATGTCTATATATATGTGTGTGATGTGTGTATGTGTATGTGAGTTGTACGTGTGTGAATGTGTGTATATGTATGTGTGTATATATATGTGTATGTGTATAGGTGTGTGTATGTGTGTAGATGTGTGTACATGTGTGTATGTGTGTATTTATGTGTATAGGGGTGTGTGTATGTATGTATGTGTATTTGTGTGTTTGTGTGTAAGTGTGTATATTTGTGTGTGTGGTATGTGTATGTATGTATGTACGTGTATTTGCATGTTTATTTGGACTCAGTTCAAGGGTGTGCTAGATAGCTTAATGTCAACTTGACGCAGCTGGTTTGAGGGATCCTCCATTGAACTGGCCTGTGGCCATGCCTATTGGGTATTTTCTTGATTGTTAGGTGATGTGGGAGGCTCCAGTCCTACTGTGGGTGGTGCCACCCCTAAGCATGTTATTCTGTATTGCATAAGAAAGCAGGCTGAGCATGGGCCAGGGGACCAAGACAGTAAGCAGTGTTTCTCCATAGCCTGTGCTCCTGCCTCCAGGTTCCTGCCCTGAGTTCCTACCTTGAGCTGTGATCTGGGAGATGTAAGCCAAATTAACCCTTTTGTCCTCAAGATGGTATTGGTCAGAGTATTTTGTCACAACAGTTGAAAAGCAAACTAGAACAAAATTTGTACCAGGATCTTTAGGAATTTCTGTGACAGAACTGACCTTGGTGTTTGGCGGAAGATTGTACAAGTGTTTGGAATTTTGGGCTAGAAAAGCCATTGAGTACTTAGAGTTTGTTGCTGTGGAGCTTGGAACAGTTATGCTGAAAGCACTGTAGAAGATAGAGACCTGGCTTGGGAAGCTTTACAGGGAAGCAGAGACTATCAGGGCTATTTGTGTGATATTTGAATTGTGGGTTCTGGTCAGCTGGGGTTGAAGAATCAGCTGTGATTAAGACCAGACCAGAACAGGAAGCGAAACCTTTGTTTTGCTGGAACAATGGATTCTAGCTAGCTGGGGCTGAAAAATCAGTTGTGCATTACAAGAGACCAGCATCATCATCCATCGATGTGAAATCATCTGGGAAGAATTTCCTGAGAAGTCAGCACACAGAAGCTGTGGTACAGGGGGTGCCCAAGCTTCTGTCTCAATCTGGAAGCAGGACTTGGTAGTATGTGTCTCCTGCATGCTTCTGGTGTTGGGAGTGTGAAGGTCACAGAGAGCAGCTGAGGCTTGGCACCCAGAGAGGCCAGGAAAGCACAGCCTCAGTTGCAGTGAAGACCCTAGGCTTGCAGGAGTCAAGAAAATCTGAGGTTTGCACCAGAAAAGGCCAGAAGAGCCCATTGGTGAAGGTACAGCCTCAGGTTCAGTAGGGACCCCAGCTTTTTGGAGATTCCAGGACCATGAGATAACCATCAAGGACACCAGCAGATGTAGAATGGAGCCAATCTGGGCCTGTGAGACAAACTGTGTTTGTCCTGGATGGGAGAGCCAGAGAAGTGGAGCTGCTGAAACACTTTGGAACCCAGAAGATCATTGAGTGAATCCCAGATGTCCAGTCTTGAACTATTTGCTGGACTTATTTGCTTAGGTATGCCCAATTCTTCCCTTTGAAATAAGACAGTACTTGTTTTGGATTTTACAGGAACTCATAGTTAATAGACTGAATTTTTAAGGGTTTAGATTTTTTTAAGGATTGTGTGGTTTTTAAGATTTTTGTGTCTTATGTTGTGATATTAATATTAACATCACACCTTGGAGACAAGAAATGAAAAGGTCATGGTTCAATAGTGATGTGTTTTGTGTGTCAAACTGAGAAGGGGTCAGTTGTGCTGGATAACTTTAGTGTCAACCTGACACACCTGGCTTGAGGGAGCCTCAACTGGGGAATTGTCTCCATTGGACTGACCTGAGGCCATGTATGTGAGATATTTTCTTGATTGTTGAGTGATGTGGGAGGGCCCAGCCCACTGTGGGTGGTGCCATCCCTGGGCAGGTTGTCTATTCTATAAGAAAGCAAGTTGAACCTGGGCCAGGGGAGCAAGCCAGTAAGCAGTATTCTTCCAAGGCCTGGGAGATGTAAGCTGAATAAACTCTTTCTTCCCTAAGTAGGTTTTGGTCGTAGTGTTTTCTCACAGCAATTAGAAGCAAACTAGAACAAAGGGGGATGCAGTCTATTATGAGGCGGCTCCATCCCTGGTAGGGAGAACAGGAGGCAGGAGTTCCACACACCTCAGTGGATCAGGAAACTGAGGCTCAGGCTCAAACCAGAAGCAAATATAACTCAAGGCCCAACCCCCACTCCCATGATCCACTTCTACTAGTTTGGTTTCTTGTCTTAAAGGTTCCACAACCTCTTAAAATTATGTCATCAGCTGGACACCTATGTATTTATGATTCTGTGTGGGGCACTTCATCAGATTCAAGCAATCAGCACGTGTGAAAGTGAAGTTCTGTAGATTTCAGTAGCCCATGGGGCTGACCAGGTGCTGGATCTATTAGCTATGTCACAATAAGGCCCATTGTGAGTCATAGAATCTAAAAAAGCTCACATTCTCCCTATGCTTCTAGGCTTTCTTTAACTTCTTTTCTGAGAGTCCAGGCTGTCTTGTCTTGGTTACTGTGTGCTCTTGAGTGGTCTTGACCACGTAAAGTTTTAAAGGAGGCCCAGAGTGTGCCAATATAGACCAGGATGGAGTGTGCTATTCACTGTGACACTCCTGGAGAGGTGAGTGGGGGGAAGAGAAACAGGGCTGCTCCAGCACAGACTAGAAAGCAATGCCTCAGCAAGGTGGGAAAGCAAAGCTGGTGCAGAGGATGAGAGGGATGGCAGGTGTGCCAAGGGTCACCCACACTGAATGAGGTGCGTGTCAAGGGAGGGTCTAGCTAACTTACAGACATGTCAGTAATCCCGTGACAGAAACTCTGTCACTGTTATTAGTCCCATTTCACAGAAAAGAAAACTGAGGCATAAGAAATTTAAATGATTTGCTCAGAGACACCCAGACAGTTTGTACCAGAAGTAAGGTCTGAGCTCAAGTTTGGTGCTATTGTCCCCTCAATTATCTTCAATTACATTTCCTTAAATTTACCCAGGAGGAAGTAGAAACTGATATTGGGAATCTGAAGAATACCTTCCAAGGCCAAATACTGTGCAACTTTATGAAAAGGCATCTTGGCCTTGGTTCTTCACTCTGGTAATGATATTCTTCATCAATAGCCTTCTCTGGCATTAGCAGGAAGAACTGTACTTATTCACCTTTATTTTAGCTGAGCCTGTATTAGCTGATGGGTTGTGAGTGGGTGTGAACTGGGTGAAGGACTAAAAGATGCTTCTGTGGTTGGGCCAACTCTTTACACTGCCTTTTCTTTGAGTAGACACACCTCAGGGTGACAAAACTCAAAGAACTTACAAGGTAGTTAGAGCAGACCTGAAGCAACATTTTCCCTGCAGCCAATGTGAGTAAAGCATGAGGCAAGCTGAACTGGTTCTGCAGCTGAAGAAAGCTACCAGCAACCAGCTGACCTTGGACCAGCAAGCACAGAAACAAGAGCTTATTGTTATAGGTCACTGAGATTGTATGGTTGTTTGTTATGCAGCATTATGGTGACATCTGACTAATACTGCTCTGCCGTCCTGTCTCCAGGCATTCTAAGAGATGGACACTCAATTCCTTTCAATATTACTTCGAGTGTTGTGCCAAAGTAGCTTCAAGACAAGTCCTCAAGCCGCCATTCCAACCAGATGGTTCCCCTCTAGCACTGCAGTACAGAAATTCTGGAACAATCACAGCGTAGTTAGTAGTTAGTACAGCTGTGATATAAATCCATCTTTGGTACTCAGAACCTTAGACTTCATCCACTGAATTAGAGAGCCTATCAAATATGAATGAGCCTGTGCCTGAGTCCCCAGCTGAAAGTGCTGCCAGTGGCTGCAGGCAGTGAGTGGCCTCTGCCTTCAGATTCATCCATTCCACTTCTGAAATGCTTCCTGTTCTTCTCTTGACTTACTGTTTTCACTGAGAACCTGGGTTTGGCTCCACACCATGCACAGTATTCAAACAACAATGGTTTGGGACCAGTTAGGACTCTGCAGATACTGCAAAGTCCTGAAGACCTGTCATAAAGGGGATCCAGCAAGAACCAAGGGCAAGGGTGCTGGGTCTAGAGTCCAGAAGACAGAAAAATGGTAGATGTAGATGGTGTCACAGAAACAGCTCTGGGAACTCTGCTATGTTCCTCAGTGGCCTGCCATGAGCAGACTGGTTTGCCAAGGCAGAAGCAAGAGTGAAGCTGAGAGAGAACAGTGTGGTAAAAATCTTTCCATCCTGCTTTTTCAAACTGTTTACTTCAGCCAGGTTGCTGACAGAGGTGGATCTGGTCACATTCAGTCTAAATACCCCATTGCCCTCATGATGGCTGAGAGTCTCACATTCCCATTCCTTTTATGATGATGTTTATAATGCGGTGCTCAATCATTCTGATTCAAGCTTTTAGTACTAAAAGGTAAGGGGCTATTGGATTTTTCTTCTTCGTACCAGTCGGAAGTGCATTTTCCTACTTCTTCTCATTCATCAATTATTACTATTATTATAATGAAAAGAAAAATGCTATCTGGGCCAGTATTATATGTAATCTAAGGCATGCCTTCAAAATGTGGCATATCTCATCCCATAAGTTTTATTTACTACCTGTGATTTGTATAATATAAGGGACTGGAGGAGAGATAGGGTTTTTCTAGATTATTCTAAGAATGGATTGTATTTAGGATTTATTTCCTCTGTCATTCTTGAAGATACCAAAGTTCAATGAATACAGTAATTGCTTCTCAGATCCCGTTAACTTGTAATTACTTACATGAACACCTGAAACCCTTTCATTGACTTATCAGAACTGGTCACTTGAGAGGTTCTGATCCAAGCCTCTCTTTCATGGTATAATGATCAGGAAACTGAGATTTAGGAAAAGAGGTTGCTTGGTAGTCTAAAGTGAAGACTCATTTTCCACAAACTGCTTGATATGATGGCTGATGTTGAGTTTCAACTTGGTTGGGTTAGTAAAAGCCTAGGAGATTAGTAAAGTGAACATCTGGGTGTGTCTCGGGTATTTCCAGAGATGATTGAATAAGGAGGGCTGTTGCGTGATCCATGGTATAATCTATTGATGGATTCATAATATGACAGTATAATTGGCAGGTGGTGAAAAGTAGAGGATGGGGGCCAGGTCGTGGAAGTAGGTCACCTGGAGTGTTTCCTAGAGCTGCATTTCAACTCTGGTCTCTCCTGTATGTCCTTTCTGCTTCCTGACTGCGAATGAGTTGAACTGCTCTGCTCTAATGAATTGTTCCTGCCACAGTAAAGTGACACCTGTAAAACCGGGTGCTAAAATAAGTCTTTCCTCCCAGAGGTTGTTTCTGTCAGGTATTTGACCTCTGAAATAACAGTAATGACTAATGGAGAGTGTCTGGTAGGGAGGTGATGGGATTCTTAGGAGCTTGGGATCTGCAAGCAAAAGAAAAGAAAGAAAGAAAGAAAGAAAGAAAGAAAGAAAGAAAGAAAGAAAGAAAGAAAGAAAGAAAAGAAAGAAAAGCCCTCAGTTACTTTTCTCTCTCTGACGTTTACTAGTATTGGGAAACTTATACAACCTCTCTGAATCTTATGTTTCTCAAAATGACAAAGTGACACGTACCTTATAGGGTTGTCATAAGTTTTTAAATAATTCATTTAAAATCTTTCACATTGTGCCTGGCATGTGGTAAGATTCCAATAGATAGAATTGCTTGTGGATAACCTAACACATACAAGGGAGACTGACCAGAATGCTAGAGCTACAAATGATGTCTCAAAGACATTAATAAATTGAGATATTTATCTTCAAGATAAGATAGAAGAGTAACTAACATTTGGCATTTTAGGAAATATTCAGTACAAAGGGATTAAAAAGTATCATCTTAGATCCAGAGGCCAGAATTGATGCACACAGCTGTCACCAACTACTCCTTGTTCAAAATCTTCAAAATTTTCCACAATTGCTTGTGGAATTAAATTCAGCCATGCTCTGTTGTGTTCTATCCCTTTTAATAGTTCCCAACTGTTATTTGTAGGAACTCCGTTTATGAACTTTGTGTGTGCGTTAAAGGGAACTATTTACTTAAACCTCTTATAGTTTCTCTTCCCAAATCATTAACCACTCTATTCTCCCTCATAATCATTTCTAATTATCTTAAACTTAATGCTCCATCCAAATCTCTGAACACTGCAGTTCATAGTAATCATGCTCTCCAACATTTATGCTTTTATGGTTCCCAGACCTTTATATCTTGGATGATTTGAGGTCCATACATTTCCCACTGGATTATAACAGTGTAAAGATAGACCCTTTAAGGAAGGCACTGGCTCCTTCTTCTCTGGCCCCCAGACAGGGTCCCAGTAACCATGAAAATTACTGGTTAAAGCCACATACACACACACACACAGTTTTACCTTCAGTCATTGACCTGGAGATGTTCCTTGGCCCCAGCCCTCTCCTAAAAAGTAGTATTAAGGGAATGAACTGCTGGACTTGGTGTGGATTTAAGGAACTGGATTACTGAGTTCCTTCCCATAGTAACCCTGTCTGGTTCTTGAGCCCACTTCTTACTTGTAGCTGAGGACTTGGTCCAAGTATTTCTCTATTCTCAGTAATCTGGGCAGAGTTATGCTTCAGTCTCCTGTGTACCTACACAGCCTTCTTACCCCTGGGTCAGGATTAGATGTGAGGAAAGGCCTCATGCCCTATACCCTGATATCTACCTTTACATCTACCTCCCCACAAACCATATCAGAGGGAATAAAACAGAACAGAGTAAGATATGTTGAATTACTTTTTCTTCCTTACTAAAGAGCTACTCTCCCTAAAGAACAGCCTAATTATATGATCTTTATCAATTTCCTCTAGATATATTTGGGGACGTAGCCCAATGTTCTGCATTTAGGTAGTACTATTTGATTGGAAGGTCTTCCATATCACAGGACTACTCTGATTATTAAGTGATACAATCAATATAAAATAGCTTTCACAATGGCAGAAAGAAAAAAATCAAGTCATGCTAATTCTCAATGTGTTTCTTAGTGAGTACTCCAGAATCATCTCTTGCATGAATGAACTAGGGACTACTGACTGAAATGAGCCAGAGCCAATGGTTAGAAGTTACATGATGGCAGATTCAATTCAATACTGGGAGATCTTCCAAAACCAAAAATTGTCCCAAGAGGAAGAGGCTATTATGAACTAATGAATTAGTGTGTTAGAGGTATACAGGAAGAAGCCAGCCAATCACCCGTAAGCAGTGCCATGACAGACAGCCTCTTTTTAATGGTGTTTTGTTTGTTTTAGTTTTGAGACAGGATTTCCCTTTAGCCTCAGCTAGCCTAGAGCTTTCTATATAGACCAGGCTGGCCTTGATATCAGAAAGATCTACCTGCTGCTACCTCCTGAGTGCTAGGATTAATGGCATGCCCCTCCATGCCAGGCATTCAACTATTTTTTTTGAGAGTCACATTGGTATGATGTTCCACTTGAATTTGGAAAGAAAAAGAGTCTGGATAATCAGAGACCAACTTGGCTCATCTACAAAGACGTAACTTTCATGTACCCTCTGTATTAGTTACTTTATGTGTGGCTAGGACAAAAAAACCTGAGAAATCCAAATTAAGATGGATTTATTTGAGCTTAGGTTGGAGTGTGCAGTCCATCACTGCAGGGACATCCTGATGGGAAAACTTGAGGCAGTTGCTCACGTTGCATCCACAGTCAAGAAACAAAGATGAGTGCTGATGCCCAGCTTGCTGCTCCAGCCCACCTGCTTCTTCCTTTTACTTCAGACCGCTCTGCCGAGGGGAAGTGCTGCCTCAGTTAATCTAATCTAGAAATTCCTTCCCAGATATGCCCAGAGGTTTGCTTCCATGGTGATTCTATATCCCATGGAGTTGACGAACATAATCACCACCCCATCTCATTTACTGATCTTAAACTTCTAGTTGTAGCCAAACCAAGGTACCTACTGGTTTCTAAAAACCAACTGGATTTTATGTTCTGTGCTTAGTATCTGATATGCCTCCCTCCCCTTTTGCTTTTTACCAATCTTAATCACCGAATATTGAATTCCTGGCTAAACTTCAGTCTCCTAGGTGAGGTCTTCTTAGATTTTACGCATCTTGTATTTTTCAGTTTGTGATGTTCTGAATGGTTGGTAACCACTCCCAAGCATTCATATGTTAGAACCTAATATCTAGTGTTACCATATTAAGAGGTAAGACATTTGAATGGTGATTAGATCATGAGGGTTTCAGTTTCATGAATGCAATTAATGCTCTTCCGAAAGTGATTCATAAAGTTCTCCTACCCTTCCACTCTGTAAGGACGTAGCTAGCCTGTGCCATAAGGGAATCTGAAAGCAAAGCCTCATCGGCCACCAAATCTGCTGGCGCCTTAACTGTGTGCTTTCCAGCCTCTAGAACTGTAATAAAATTTTTATCGCTTATAATTACTATAAGGCATTTTGCTTTAACGAACAGATGAATGGACTAGAACTAAGGAAAATAAATTACATTCCTTTATCAAAATCTATGCACCTTCTGATGAGTTCTCAACCATTCCGTCACTACCTCCAGTCCCACCCGCCATCGTTATTCCTTTCCCGAATTATCACATTGGTTGGTTGCCTGTAAAACTCCACATGACCTCGTTTCCTGTTATCTTTGGGGCCTTTTCTTCTATGTCCCTACTTGATCTTTACCAGTCTACCAGCAGACTCTTCCTTAAAACCCATGCTAACCATCCTCTGTAAGTGGGGTAGGTGTTCTCTTTCTGATTATCAGTGCCAAAGACCCCACTTCTTTCAAATCTTAGCAATACTCACCTTTGAACTAATACCTGTCCAGCTACTTCTGCTGTAGGCTGAAATGTTAGGACCTGTCCTTCGCCTTGAAACCTGATGCCCAATGCAATAGTCTTGGGAAGTGAGGCCTTGGGGAGGTTATAAAGACACAAGGGGAAGCTCTCAAGAGTGGGATTGTTGCTTTCATATATAGCATGTCTGTCTTGCTACTACTTTACATTATGTGATTAGCTTACATATTATGAAGTTTTGTTCTTTAAGATTTTATAGAACTAAAACTAGTCTAAGACACTTAAAAGCTTCTAAAAGGCAAGAACTCCATCCTATTAGTCTTTTGTCATGTATCACAATTTTTCAGACCTATCAGAGATTTCATATGAGGTATTGCTAAGAAGGCCTCATGTAAATAAGATGGTGGCTTGGGGTGGTTTACTCAATGTAGAAAGACTTACTGTGGTGGGTAGAGGTGAGAAGGGGAGGGTGGGGAAGCCATCCTATTCCAGAAAAACAATATTTATGAAAGATCAAATGTTAGCTCTGTTCTGTCCCAGGCTCTGAGACAGAACTTTATAGAACACTCTCTCTTTCTATGGGAAAGGGGAGTGAGATTAATTGCTTAGGTCCTTGAGGACTCTGCCTGAATTTCCCCAAACAGTAGACACATTACCTAAACAATTCAAGAAAAACTACCTGTCAGGAAAGGACTGTTGTATTAAACAGTTTTCCTTGGCCTTAATAAAATGTCTGAAACCATTAGATTATATGAGAAACAGTTAATTCAGTCAATGATTTTGAAGCTTCCAGTCCATGATCAAGTAGACTCACTGCTGTGAGCCTCTGGTGTGGTGACAGGTGGCAGTGTAAGGGATCATGTGATAGAGCAAAACCTTTTCATCATGACCAGGAGCTAAAGAGAGCACAGAGGAGTCAGGGCCCTGAGATTTCCTCCAAGCCATGCCCTCAGTGACCTAGGATCTTCTGCTCGACTACCACCTCCTAGAGGACCTGGAAAGGTCCCAGTAGCACCTTGGGACCAAGACTTTAATACTTGTACCTTTGGAAACCATTTATCTAAACTGTGGGAGTCGTGCATTATCCAAATTGTTCATTGTGAATTTTCATCGCTATTGAGCTCTTAAATCACATTCAGTTGCCTGGGCATATGATTGGAGCTTCATTTAACGAGTGTTAGTTACATAGAGGCGATCAGAGAGATGAAAGTAAGCAGCTCGGCTGCCTGTGAACACGTGATCTTGTTTCCTAGGAAGGAAGCACAGCTGTCCCACCCAATTCTACAACTGAACAGGGAAAAAGCAGGGGCACTCAGCAGACCGAATTCTGTGTAGATTACATTTGGTTCCTGAAGTGTGCTGATGCTGCTTCTCACCCTGTCCTGCCCTCTGGACCGAGAAAGTTCCCTCCACACTACGTGTACAACCCCCTTTCTTGCTGCCCCGAAACTCCACACTTCAGTCAACCTCCTGGTGGGCACCGAATAGATTGAGGTTTAAATAAAGATTGGACAGACTGGGGAGATGGCTCTGTCGGTAAAGTGATGGGTGCACAGGCATAAGGAACTGAGTTTAAATCCCCAGCATGCATTTAAAAAGCTGGGTCCTGGTGGCACAGGTCTGTTCTCTGCACTGGAGAGACAGAGACAAGGGGTCCTCAGCGGGGCTTTCTGCCTAGACAGTCTCGCCAAATGAGCCAACCACAGGTTCGGTGAGAAGCCCTGTCTCAAAACTTATGTTGGAGAATGATTGAGAGGGGTACTGGCCATTCAGCTCTGGTCTCCTCCTTGCATCCCCACGTGTGCATGCACGTGCGCGCGCGCGCGCACACACACACACGAGGGGAAAAGTAACGAGAAGGACAGCTGTTTACAATGTCAAGAATTTCATTTAGATTCTGTTATTAATGACCACAGTCAGCACTGATTAAATACAAGCAGAATATTTGACAGCAGCAGGCACATCACAAACATAAAGGCGGGGCCAGCCCATGCCTGTTAAATTTGCAGCCCAGGTGGCTATGCTTTTGAGCAGCTGCTGAGAGTGTGAGATAAAGTCCCAAGACCTCTGGCTTTGGTCATTTGGTTCTATCAGTGTCTTGCTAAGTGGCTCTAAATTACTTCATTATTAGTTTATTTCTTAAGCACTGCATTTAAACTGTTTCCTTTCATATTCTACAAAACAAAATGAAATGTGCCAAATATAAACAGGAAGCACAGGTTTTGACCATCACCCTCTGAACTCTCATGACTCACCCATCTCTGCTGCCTGCATCCCCAGTCAGCTCTTGGCTGGGTTCAAGGTCTTCATCCTACTCTTGCATCTCAGTCTGGTCCTGGCTTCCTGGTTGCTAAGCACCAGTGTAGGGAGTCCTGCTAGAGGTTACGATTTCTCTGGGAGTACATTCCATACAACTCTATTTCAAAACGTATCACTTTGTGTTATTCTTATTTCCTTATTTGTTTGTCTTACCTGCTAGACTGTGAGATCCTCAAGGACAGAGAATATGTTTTATTCATCTTTGTGTTTCTCATAGAGCTTATCGTGATGCTGAGCTAGATAGGCCTCAGTAAATGTGGGCTGAATGCTTGTCCATCTGAAAATTCCCCACATGCAAACAGTCAGGCTGTGCAGTCAGCTCCTGATGCCTTCTTTCTTTCTCTAAGCTCCGGCTCTGCCTTGAGACAGATAGGATAAGGTCTGCACAAAAGCAGCAGTGTTTAAATCAGTGACTCTCATAGAGAGCCTTGAGTAAATGTTTGTTGACAAATCGAATGCCTAAAAGGAGATTTCATAGCCTATCCCTATTGAGCACAGACACTTCTGGCAAAATGCAATCCTTCATATGCTTAATGTTGCCTCCCACCTGCATCAACTTATTACCTGGGGGCAGTGGTGGCTGACTTTAAAAGAGCTAAGCTCTTGCAGAGACCACCTGAGTCCCAAGTATGACCAGAACAGTGAACACATTAGCTGTCCTGGTAATCCATGGGACAAACCATTAGTAGGACCACAATGACGTTCTCATCCTGAGAACAAATTCTTAATTATCTGGGAGCTGGTTGTGTACTAAGCACAAAGTACTAAAGGGCTATGGTTTGACTGTGCCTCCAAACAGCATGGATTGGACACTTAATCTCAGTACAGCAATGGTGGGAGGTGAAGTCTATGAGGAGGTGTCTGGATCATGAGGTTTTACTCTCATAGCGAACTGGTGATTATAAGAGGGCTTGGGCTGTGAGTTTGATCCTAACCCCACCCCTCTCATTTTCTCTTCTTATCTCTTGCTCCCTGTCAAGGGATAATGAAGTAAGACCATCACCAGATGTGGACCCTTGACTGTGAACTTTGTATTGTAATCATCCAGTCTTAGGGATCCTCTTGTAGCAGCACCAAATGGATGAAGACAGGCCCAAGTCTCCCCACCAGCTGCATCACTTTGCAGACAAAGGCTTCTGTCTCTTAGCAGTTAAGTGCCCATCAGTCCCGACTCAGTCCTCAAGATGTTTGTCACACTCACTTATTCCTTTTTTGCCTAAGGAAGAGCGTGAATTACAAAATAAAAACTCCTGCCGAGAAAGGAGGAAGAAGCAAAAGCTCTCCGTGTTCTTTAAATGCCGCAGCATGACCTTAGTCAAGCAGCAGAATGCTTTTAATATTATTAGGTGCTTATGGAAGTGGGGCATATCTTTTAATTCTGTGGCATCTCATTGTACTCCTTGAATAACTGTGTGGGCTTAGGTGATCATCTCCCCATTTTTCAGAGAGGAAGCTGATCAGTAAAGAGTTTTTCACTGGCTTAAAATGAGAGCAATGGTGAAAGGCAAAGCTGAGGTTCAATCACTGACTGCCCAGTTGCTCCCAGTGGGAAAGCTCTGCATAGCCTTCTGTCTCTACTGGTCTTCTGCTCCATCCCGGGCCACAAGTCTGACACTCTCCTGCTTCCAGAACCAGCTGCGTTTTTGGTTAAAGTAGTTACCCACGAAATTCTGAAAAGAGAAACCTTTGTCTTACAGACAACGTGCTCTGTCTTTCATTGCTCTTTGTAGCCTTTGTGCCAAAAGTTCTCTAACTTCTCACCCCTAATTCTTCTTAGGTTCAAAACCCAGCTCTTCACCTCCAGTGTGGCTCCTTCTTCCAATCTGCTCTTTACTCTTGGCTCCCACCCCAAGGGACATTTCCTCCCAGAAGTCTTGAATGACCTACACTGTTAACCATTACCTGTTCAGTTGACCCATCTTTTCCAATATTTCCCAGAAATGGCTGAAAATCTTTTATTCACCCATTCTAGCTTTTCATTCCATCACTGAACAGTGTAAATGGGTTTTTTACTAATGGGACCTTGGGGTACCATGGACAGCTCTTTCGCTAGTTAGACGCGCACTTCCTCAAGTTTGGAACTGTACTATCTCTCATATACATTTCCCTCAAGAAAGACAAAAGAAAAAAGAAAGTAGAAAATGCAGGCAGATGAGAGAGGAGGGACAGGACAGAAGGACGAATTCATGTTGGTTTTGCTTTTCTCTTTGTGGGAAAGCAGTAATCTGGCTTTTTCATTATCTGAGCCTCTGATTTTCATCCTTAAAGCCATTCTGTCCTATTCTTTCTGGTGTGGAAAAGGATGCTTCAAAGCCACACACCCTGCCAGCTTGGGATGCAGAAATGATAGGGGACCATCTCAGCAACTCAGCGGGAGGAGTGCATGTCAGCGGAATGCAATCAGCCAACGTCAAGTCCAGCGAGGAAAACTCGAGTTAACAACGCCCCTCTGCTTGTGAAAATTGTAGTGGCTGGAAACGGAAAATGTATTTGAGAATATAGCCCGTAATAAAGTGCCTTCACCGGGAGCAAGTTATGAGAAGACACATGGTAAGCCAGATAATAAGGTTTCAGGTGCAAGGTTCTTCCTGACAGAGACAAGGAAACACAAGGTGTGGGTTGTCACTGGGAGCCAGAGTTGTGTAATTAAAAGAGCACAGGCCTTGAGTAGACCTGGGGTTCAAGTGTCCCCATCTCTTGTACGTCCTTGGATTCATCGTGCTAATTTTACACCCTGAATCAGACTGAAAATCCTCAGTCTATCCAACAGTGATGATAATATTTACCTTAGAGGGTGATGCTTGAAGATAAAACGAGATGTCTGAGCAGTTCCTGTCTAAATATTAGTCAGAAAGGGGTCCCAGTTCCCCTTTGATGCCTAGTGCCGTGTCTCCACATTAGCAGAGATAGGAAATTTAGCAAGATAAAACAAAACACCGACAGGGCATCTAACCCCAAACTTTTATTTTACAAAGGAAAACAGGAAAATCCATTTTGGAAACATAGCAGAAAATCCTCTAGGACACAAATAATCACCGTGCTGTGGCTGATCTGACAGTGGGGAGGTAAGCTGTTCTGGGACAGAAGGTCTTTTTCCCTAGAGCTCTCAGCACTCCTTCAATACCCACTGTTACACATGATGATTCCGAAAATCGATCATGTGATGCGGCTGCTAACCATTCCACTTTAAGCATGGGCAGTTGTCATCAGTCAGAGCATGAGAGAGTGGTCTCTTGGGAGGGTGGCAATCATTCCACCTTCCAATGGGGTGGGTGGGTTAAAGAATCTGGGTCTGTTGTTTGAGACCCAGCTTTAAATCTTCTAAGCCAGGAGACCTCAAATAATCTAATCTCAGCAAATATGGGAAGAACTGTGTTTCCCACTTCACTTCCCAAGGATCAAAATAGATTACATATGTGTCAGAGTTGACAGCTGGTTACATGGAGTCACAGAAGTTCTACAGGTGAGAAAACACAATGGGAATACCTGGCAGGATGTGCGTGTGTGTACTGCATATGTATTTATATATTTATATTTATAGATACTGTAGCAAAAGTAGTGTCAGCTGCTCAGGAATTTCACCTTTTAGGTGACCTTGGTAGCTCTTGCTTTAAACAATGACTGAAACACTCATCCAAGGGAAGGAACTAGGGTATTGGAAAGCCAATTCTTTGATTCCTCCTGAGTGTCCTGTAGTACCCTCAGGCCTGTTTCCTTGGTTCATAATGTGCCTGGCACTTTCCTAGTCTGCTAGGCACTTTCCAGACTTGTATATCCTGTTTTATCATTCTGGCTGGCTCACCAACCACTGCCCTTGCTTGTCTTTTTACTGCCCTGAGAAGCACAGATGTTGCTGGGTCCCAGGTTGGCTGGGTTGTCCCATGAGAACTAGTGTCCAGACATGTGACCTATACTCAATTCCCCAGACCACAAGCTGTCTGGAGCAGAAGGTTGCCCTTCCCAGAAAGGAGAGGCAGCTGTAACAGGTGTTAATAAATGCACATCCATGGCCAGCGGCCGGCATGGAACATTTTATTAGGCAATCATATATTTTCATTAGCGATGGTGATGAAGCACTTAGGCTTTTATGGGGTGTTTTAATGTTTCATTTTGCCACCAGACTTTATTACCAAGCCAGTCTATTCCTGCTGGGGCAGACCTTGTCCACTCTTCTCCTGTGCAGAAACATTCTAGACATTTCCTTTCCCCAAAGCTGCAGCCAGAAGATTACTTCCCATCTGCTTAAGGAGACAACAGGGCCATTAAAGGCCATGAAGTCAATGACAACCTCAGTTCATAATTTTTATGTCCTTGTTGTAACCTGATGCCCCCCCCC
Source organism: Eospalax fontanierii (assembly GCA_035773235.1). Taxonomy (NCBI): domain Eukaryota; kingdom Metazoa; phylum Chordata; class Mammalia; order Rodentia; family Spalacidae; genus Eospalax; species Eospalax fontanierii. The sequence goes on along the minus strand of CM069542.1, from coordinate 49,235,973 downwards.
CAGAATGTTTTCATGAAGTTAATGGCTTAAGTGTAGTGGGATCTATCAGACAGCCACACAATGGGCACAGGGACCTTGATATGAGGAACCTACTAAAAATGTTTGAGGAACAGAAGAAGGGGCTTCTCTCTAGTACTTGCAGGAGTGAGGCTGAGGACTGTAGTGTTAAAGGCTGCTAGAAGTTATCTAATCACTGTGACTCCTCCTATGTGGTCCACAAGGGTATACAGACTGAAGATGCATCCTGACTCTGACTTGCTCAAGGTCGCACAGAGTGGGAACTCAGAGCTCCTAGTCCCAGAGCAGAATTTGATCCCTGGGCTATGATCACATCCACCTGTCAACTTAGGGCCTGACCTGTAGGTATCTGTTGCACCTGTGACAAGCTTCTATCCGTGTTCCCATTTCCCTTCTCTGTGTTAGGACTGCTGGTCTCTTTTCATTCTCTTTGGTACTCAGAAGCTCTTTGCCCTTCAGTTTTCCAATCCTCCTGTCCCATCCTCTTATTCTGCCCATTTTGATACAGTCCACAAAGCTCACATCTCTTCTATAAACGTAGATGCTCCCTGAAACTTCACGGAAGGATGACAGGGTTGCTAAGCAGAAAGAGAGTCATTTTCTCGGAGGTGTTGGTGACCCTATTCTTCTGCTGCTCCTACTGTTATTCTCTTTTGTCCAAGGGAATCATATCCATGTGGAAATCCATAAAAAAGATTCACCAGATGGGTCAGTCATATGAACCTCAACTTGCCACTCTGTTCTCTTATTTTTCTGTGCCAATTGTCTACATAGAAAGGTGGTAGTTAAAACTTACAAGTTAAAGGATAAAGGAATTGTTGCCTTCAGTTGTGTACCCACTGATGTCACCATCAAGCTCCAGCGGACAGTTCTAATCCAATGGGTCATAAAACCAAATTAAAGGTCATGAATCTTGGAATGGAGCTGGTAGTGATGAGGGAGGAGAGTTGATGAGGATGGTAGGGACATAAGAGAGGAAGGAGGAGGTTAGAGAAATCAGAATGTGCATGTGGCTACATCAAGTAAAAGTTAATCAAGAAAGTTGGTAGTTAAGTAGAGAGATGTGGAGGTTTGAATGAGAATGTCCCCCATAGGTAGTTCAAATGGCGTATTTGGTGGAATGTACTCCAGGGAGTACATTGGCATTTAAACATTTATATTACATGCACTCAGTAATATGCGAAGCTTCACATCTTCCTACTCCAACACCTTTCTTTGTCACTTGATATTTCAAACTAAGGTAGGAAAACCTCTGAAAGAGGTAACAGGATCCACCAGGGGTGGGAGAGAGGCCACGTGAGCAGCCTGAGCTATTCAAAGAGCAACTTTTAACTCAAAGTAACCCTGTACCATGGTTCCCTGGGCTCTTGACTACCTGGGTCACAGAGGGGACCGTGTGCCCATCGATTAGAAAGCATGTCTCAAACTTCTGGTGTCTGGGCCTCTGCTTGACATTTTAGAAGAGTACTCTTGGAATTTGGTTTGGATATAGCACCATTTAAACAGAGTGGACTAGAGTACTGAGAAAGACAAAAAGTTTGAAATTCACTATGATTTATTTTTTGAGTGAAATGTAGTCACACTTTGAGGGTGTATCAGTTATGGAAGTAAAGGAAAACGTTGATCTATAGACTCCTAGGGAAAGGGGCAACTAGCTACCTTGGAAAGGGATTTTACAATTGTGCTAATTGTCATATGGGTAAAGATATGTTAACAGTACAAACACTGGTGAAATAATAACTGCTGACATTTGGGCCATGTGTGTGAATTTCAATGCATTACAGAGAAACAGTGACTGCAATTCAAGAGTCACAGCGACAGGAACACAAAATAGAATTATTAGCATGTGTATTATCCCTAAGGTACAAGAGAAAACAAAGGTAAATGCCATCTAGGTTCACAATGCCTAGAAGATGGACAAAAAGATAATGAATATAAAATTATGATGTTTTGATGGTGAAGCATCTTTAGAAGCTAATGGAATGGCACAGACCCATTTTCATAAGTCATCATCATGTGACAGATCTTTTTGATCTTGTTATTAGAATTAATTATTCCTTACTCTCAGTTCTTGAAGCCTGTGTTTTATTCTATTTTCTGTTTATATGTATTCAGGAATATTTGTACATATTGTGTTCTAACTTTTATTATACATAGTCATTTTTACAATTTTGTCACCTAAGGGACCCAGATTCTGCTAACAAATGGGGATGCTAGCTCATAGAGCCCTTGACTAAGGATATGTCAGATACTTCATCTTAGGTATTGTAAATGTAGAGACTGAATATAGTTAGCAAATGCATTTTGTTGAGCTGCACGATAAGAAAAAAAATTATTTCAAATATCAACTGATGGAGCATTCATTGTCAAGGATCCTATACTCTGCAGACATTTGTACCTTACAACTCACACTCAGTTTTCTTAATTCGTTTACAGTATTTGCATAGCACTTACAGCCTTGGGATTTATGATTTTAACAGTAAACTAAAAATTATCCACTGAGGAAAAACAAATACTTCAATCTGCATACTAAGGAAAAAGGCAAGGTGTTTATTCTGGTAACTGAGAGGAAGTCTCTTCAGACTTAGACACTGTGGTGGTTTGAATAAGAAACATCCCCTCAAGCTCACGCATTGGAACACTTTGTTCCCAGTTGGTGGTGCTTTTGGGGAGGTCTGAATCTTTAGGAGGTGCAGCCTTGCCAGAGGAAGCATGCAATGGTGACTACCAATAGATATAATTTTGGTAGTGCTTTGGTGTGCTCTGTCCTGAGTACTTTCGGTACAAGATCTCATTTAATTTTATAATAATCTTGTGAGATAACAATCATCATCTCCATTTCAAAGATTGAAACTGGGGATTAAGAGTTAAATAACTTGCCAAAGGTCATACAGCCAAGAAGTGGAAAAGCTAATATTAGATCAATTGTTCTGGCCACTAAGTCTGAATCTTTATCATTGTATGAGGTAACTACTTATTTCTAAATCTTAGAAGATCTGGCTAAAAATTCACATAACATGGGGTGATCTAGGCCCCAGGGCTGTCAGATGCTCTGGTTTTAGTAATATCCAAACAGAAAGTTTCTGTGGTCTCTGATGGGCTGAGATAGGCATCCAGTCAGATTTTGACAGTCTGTGGTGGAATGTGATTACAATGTGTTGTTTAGCACAGGAAAAACACTCTGAGAAATACACCGTTAGGCAATTTCATTGTTTGGAAAATATCATAGAGTGTACTTATGCAAATTAAGAGTGCCATAACATCATAATGTAATATAATTTTATGAAACCACCATCATAGATACAGTATTGTCATTGGCCAAGACATTGCTATACTCAGCCCTTGATTATATTTTGTTGTAAATTTTTATTATGTATGTCTTCATTGTACATGATGTTGTGCTAGAGAAGGACCTTATCATGCAAGTACTGCTCAGTATATCAGTTTAATAAATTGATCTATGAGTTAAGAAATGACCTGCAGTGATGTTAATTGAAGATGCATTAACTAGGAACATGGCATCATGGTACAGGTATGCGTTAGGTGGTCGTAATTTCCCAATAACTATTCAGAATTCATAACTGGGGTGACAATATGTTTATGGAGACATAAAAATATATTACAGTAAAACCAGAATGGTCGCATAAGTTCGGACAGAAACATGCACTAAAGGCATGGTTTTTACTCAGTGAGCCTATAGTCAGGATGAAAATGTAAAAAGCAAAACCATAAAAGTAGCATTCCTGCATCCATCGGTAGGTTAGAGTCTATCATCTACACACTTAGAGTCAGTCTCCATGTAGTCTTTGTAATTATCCTCCCTGAAGATGAAGGTTTGACCTCCAGATCAAAATGGTCTTTTGGGGAGTTTTTTACTCTTTGGGAAGATGTACAGAATCAGAGAAATACAAATATAAAGTTGAGGCTTCCACCAAAAATCCCACATATGCGCGCGCGCACACACACACACACACACACGGTTTACAGACATCCAGCTCGCTCCTTAATGTTGTCATTCATTTGTGTGGTTAGCCCCTCGGGGATGCCAGTAGAACAGATTAGTATCAATGCAAATGCTAGACTAGGGTTGAACTCTGAAAAAAAGGCGTTCTAATCATAGCCTTGCAATGGTGGCTCTTTGGAGGATAATTCCCAGCGGTTCAGTCAGCCGTGGCAAATGCCGAGAGCATAAAAAGAGACTTTCCGTTGGAGTTTTCAAACTGAGGCTGAACACAAGCTGAGCTTTTAAGACAGAGAGACGCTGGGCCTCTCCAGCAGTGACAGAGCGGTTTCTGCTTGCGGTTTTTATCATCTACTTGGCCGCTGTTTTCTGCTGGTTCAATTTGACATGCAGAACACCTATCTCTTCCAGGGTTCTGGACTCAACAAACACCTGATATGAGTTATAGTTATCTAAAGATCATCCTTATTTCACTCATAGAAATACCTTTCCCTACATGAGCCACTGATTACAACTGGCGCTCCCTTAAATAACTGTGGCCAAATGTATTTTCCATGCCCAGATTTCACATAATTTCTGTCACTAAGTGATTTCTCGGAACACTGTCTCTGGAATCCCAGTCCTACAACTGCACCGAAGTTGAGCCCACTATCATTCTTCCTCCATCTAGCCCCACTGTAGAATTATACTCAGTAGCAAGTCATTTCATTACGTCTTCCTCTAGCCTAGACTTCAAAGAGAAAGTGCTTTCCATAGTTCTAGAATTTAGTTTGCAGAAGGTTCTCCCATATATGACCCCATTCATTTCTTCCCACCCAGCAAGGGAAGGAATGTTATAATTGTTTTTGAATTAGGGGTATGTGCTGGATAGATTCAGTTGTCAGCTTGACACCCCTGAGAAGAAGGAACCTCAGTTGGGGAATTTCCTCTGTTAAATTGGCCTGTGATCATTTTCTTGATGGTTGAATGACGTGGGAGGGCTTAGCCCACAGCGTGTGGTACCATCTCTGGGCAGACATTCCTGGGTCATATAAGAAAGTAAACTAGCCACAGGCCAGAGGATTGGCCATTCCTCCATCGTCTGCACTTCACCTCTTGCCTCCAGTTTCCTACCCTTCTTAATATCCCTGCCTTGGCTTCCCTCAGGGATGGATTGCCTCTCGGAAGAGTGAGGTGAAATAAACTCTTCCTCAACTTGCTTTTGGTCAATGTTTTCATCACAGCAACAGAACACTAACTAGGACAGAGTGTGAAACTTAAAGTGGTTAAGGGTCTCGGTCACATTCATGATCGGGATCCATAGGTATCTTTTTTTATGAACAGAAGCTAAAAAGGGCATCAGCACCTATATTTTGTGGAACAACTATACTGTTTCAATGTATTTGAGTCAATATTTGAGGATTTAGAGAAATCATGGAGAAACCTGTATTTTCACTTTCCTTAAAAAAACTGACTGATCTGGTGATTGTCAGGGATGTATTTCTATCTGCTAATAACTGGCTAAGGCTAAACATTGGTTCCCCCTTAGTCTAGAACATAGACTGATCTGTCACAGTATCTATCACTCATCTCAGTGTCCTTGACACCGAGTGTCAGCTGCCATTTATTATGATGTTCAGGAGGCTTACAGGACAATAAATATTACAGAGAAGAAATATGTCCTGGTTCTCATGACTCTATTGGAATTGGGAAAACGATAGCACTGAGGACTTTATGTTTACAGGAAAACAAATTTTTTATGTAGATGAAACCTACTGACATGTTACTTGAAAACAAAGTGTGTTCCCAACCCCACTCAGCGGTTGCAGGAGGCCCATACCGGGTCACCTACCTCCTTTGTTCACTTCAGACAGTTATGTACACAACACGCCCTTGCTCAAAACCGTCAAAGACTCACCATTGCGACTTTCTGAATAAAACCCAACTTTTTCAACTTGATGCTAATGTTACTCTCTCCTTAAAGTCTCTTCAGCCACAAGCTCTCACAATCTCACTGCAATACAGCTGAAGTCCATTCAATTCAATGCATGTTCACTGCATGCTCATCAAATAGGAAGCCATATATTTACCCCAATCAGAGGAGGAAATGAGAAGGGAAGGGAGTGCAGGATGTTCCTTAGAATTTCTTCCGAACATTCTACAAAGTAACCTTCAAACGCCAAGAACTCCAGTGACTGACAAAGTCACCTAAGAGCATTAGAAGGTGACACTGGAGAGGAAAGCACTCCTTTTAGCTGGCCTGGGAACTTCTCCCTTCAGTCTTCTGCTTTATTTTACAACCCTTACAGCATTTGGCCTGTCAGTTCCTGGCGGTTCGGAATTCTACACATCTGCTGCATTGTTCCTCCTGCTCCATCGGTCCTTCTAAGCAGCCTTTTGTGTTTCTGTTGCTATTCTAGTCTGACACTTCAGTAGCCTCCCCTGATTTCCTGAGCCCAGAGTATCACTCTGAGTTCCTCCCAAGACAACCATAAGAACATCCTGGCCTGGATTTTGAAGTGACTTGAAACAACCAGTGGTTGAACTTCATTCCTCAATGCTAAGGGAGGAAGCTGCTTTGGGAGGCAATAAAGGTGTGATACATGCTTTAGCCTCTCTAATATTGAAAGCAGACTATGAACCCAGTAAAAATGCATCACCTTATAAATTATGCTCACCACAAATCCCCAAGGACACAAACAACTCCAATGCTGATTGAGACAGCAGTTTTTCAAGGGTTTTCTCTCAGGCCAAATAGACATAATAACTCATTGAGCTGTTCTAAAAATAAGCCTGCTAACCTTGGTATCTACATTGCATACGGTGTGCATTCTTTTTGGGCCCCTTCCATCTGCTTGGATAACCAGAATGCTATAGATACAGAACTGGAGTTATTTCTGTGACGTATTCTTAATGCTAGACTTTATTCTGCTGGAGAAAAACAAAATAGTCTCCCAATTTCCATTCCCCAGACAAAGCTCCACTTAAACTCTAAAATCCTGTCCATTTTAGGAAGAGGAAGGTTATGTGGAAGTATGTACTGTACATGTGAAATGGCAATGTACATAGCAAGTGACATGAAATGCTAAGTCAAGATCAGCTGGACCCTCCAAAAGTTTTCATGGATAGAATTCACTGACATATTCTCTCCCACAATAATCATATACTGAAGGCAAAGATTGGGAAGTAGACAGAGGACCCACAGTCACATCCGATGGTTCATAACCTCCTGTAACTCCAGTTCCAGAGAGACCTGACACCTCTGACTTCTGAAGACATACACACACACACACACACACACACACACACACACACACAAAATTAAAATAAATCTTAAAAAATAAAAATCAAAGAATGTTGCATAGGACTGATTTCAAGGATATTAGTCACATGGGATGCTAAAGGGAAGAAGGTGGGACATTGCATAGAGGACTAACTGACTGCCCTTCCCTGAAGTCACTGAGACATAGAGGACTCTATGCAGCCACAGCCACAGGTATAGTGAGGCTAAGGGAGGGATGGGGAATTGAGAAGAAGACCTGCAGCTCTGTCTGCAAGGTCCAGAAAGACCTTGATATTTGTCTAGTTTTAGAGTTAATTTATATCATGAATCTCAGACTCTGAGCAGTCTCTGTTCCCTCATTTAGAGAATTAAAGTTGGACAAAATATTCTTTGGATTCAGGGATGGAAAGAGACTTGATTAAAGTTGGGTGCTGCTATAGTCTAAATGTGCCCTCTTTAAATTCATATATGGAATCTTTTGACCCAGATAACAATGGCAACAGATGAAAGATGGTTACACAATGAAAATAAAACACTCATGAATGAGATTAGTGTCCTTATAAAATAGGCGCCAACAAACTTTTTTACCTCTTCTATAGTGGGAGGACACAGCCAGAAGGTGCCATCTGTAAAGCAGGAAATGAGGTCTCACCAGACACCAAACTGACCAGTGCCATGATCTTAAATATCCCAGTCTACCAAAGCTTTAGGAATAACAATTTGGTGTCTTTGAGAGTCACCCAGTCTCCAGTGCTCTATTATAGCAGACTAAATAAACTAATACAGTGACAAAGATGGAAAGGTCACGATCTTCAGTTGGCTTACCTGCCATTATCACACAGCATCTCAAAGCACAGAATGTAGAGGCATGAAATATAGAAGAATAAATACCTGTCCTTCTCTTATGCCATTGGGACTTGTGTTACTCAGAGTCTCTACAAGAGCAACACATACACACAGTTTACTAGAATTGCTTATGACTTTTAGGGGCTGGCGTAGTCCAACAATGACCATCTGCAAGCTGCAAGAGCCAAGGATTCAGTAGCTGTTTAGTCTTTGGAGCTGGATGCCATAGTACTTCCAATCTGGCACTGAAGGCCTGGAAGATCTGGTTCCCGGAGAGTTGCTAGCCTTGAGTCCACATCGGAAAGCTAGAGAGGCTGGATTGTGGTCTCAGGGAAGGATGACAGGAGCAGAACTCACCAGCAAGAAGCTAAGGCAGATAGGAAAGAAGCACTGGTTCTTCTTTGTACTTTTTTATAACTGGCCACCTACTGTCAGGTGACATTCCCTCTAGGGAAAGGCTTCTCTCCTCAGTTAATCCTTCTTGGAAATGCCTTCAAAGACTCGCTTCAGATGCATGTCTCTTAATTGATTCCAGATTCCATCAGGTTGACCATCAAGATTAACCGTCACAGAGTTAGAGGATGAGATAGCTCAATGCAACCAAAAGCTACACGTGCATTGTGACTAAGTACAGATGGAAGACTTAGAAGAAACCATTAGACTGTGTGTGTAAGGTCCAGAAGGAGCCTGATACCTGTCCAGTTTGGAAGTTAGTCTCGAGAGACTTGATAAAGCTATGTACTTACTTTTATCTTTAGAAATATGAATTTTTACCGTTTCCAGGTCAGGCATCAAAAAGCTCTTGGTGGTGGGAGCTGGAGAGATGGTTCAGCAATTTAAGAGCACTGGCTATTCCTGCAGAAGACCCTGGTTTGATTTCCACTACCTACATGGCAGCTAACAACCATCTGTAACTCCAGCTCTAGGGAAATCCAATGCCCTCTTCTGACCTCGGTGGGCATTGCAGGCAATACGTTCATACACATAAAATAATAAATTATTAAATAACGAAAAGCTCTTGTGGTTAGTAGCTCTCTTCCTTTGCCCATGCAACCTAGAAAGTTTGTAGATGATGCAATTGCAGCATGGTTGAGCTCCGGTCAGGCTGCATCCGAGTTACCATGTGGAATAGAGCCCTCCCAGATAAGTCACCATGTGGCAAGGGTATTAAAAACATTTCTGTCCCATGACTCCCGGAAAATGTATGAATTCACATTCCTGCAACAAAATATAGTTTCTTTGGACAACTACAGTGAGGTAGCTATGATAGCCATATGGATAAGTTGTCAGGCTTTTAGTAGACACAACTGTAAGTCTTTCACTCCAGATATGAGAGGTTAGTCCCTAATTTACCCCTTCATTCACCCAGTCTGTGATTCAGTGAAACCCCAGTTTGCTGAGTATCTGTCATCCACATTAGACCCGGGGAGACATAGGTAAATGCAGAAGACTACGTGTCTGCCCTTGCCAGTTTCCAGTGTGGCCAAGAAAGAAAGGCAACTGTGAAGGGAAGGGACTACCAGGCAGGAAAGTGAGTGCTATAAGACCACTGAGGACAGTGCTTAGGCAGAACTGAAGACTGGTAAAGTTTCCTCGTTAATACATCAAGGGGGAGAATTTAGTCAAGGAGATGAAAAATGAAAGATACTCCGGTCAGTAAGAAAAACATATAAATGATCTGATCCTGGTTGTGTGGTGGAAGGATTTAAAGAAGCTGTACTGGGGCGGCTGTCAAGAGCTTGTTACAAGAGTTGATAGTGCTGAAATCTGAACAGCAATGGTCGCAGAGAACCCAGTGAAGCAAGGCTATTCCTTTCTTTTATCTGTCAGTTATTAAGCGGGGGAGGGGGCGGTTGAGTCACCGTGTTACAAGCAAGACGCTCCTCCTTTAAAAGATGACCAGGCTATCCTCTTCTTGGCAGGGTTTTTCAGGGGCTAGGTCCTGAGTGTCCTAAATGAAACTCCTCAGAAATCATGGGCAGCCTCTGATGTCCTCAACCCAGGCTGCAGGGGCTCCTAGAGATGGTCTGGCTAGAAGAGAGCTTAAGGAAGTCTCAGGAAGTGATCAGACATGTTGTCTCCCGGTACAGTGTCCTGCTCATTAACTTATTATGGAAGCTCATTAATCCAGTGTAAAACTGTAATTAAAAATAATCTCCTTTTCTTGGAGAAGTGGAGAGGAAAGCAGGCTCAGAATGGAGCGGCCAATAACTAGGCCGATTACCACAGTGAGAACATGATGATAGCAATTCACCTTTCTCTACATTTTTCTTTATTGGGAAAGCCTCGGGGCTCTGCATGGAACAATTTTCCTTCACATGTGTCTGCTGCTCCCTGGCTTTTTTAAACTGACTTTTTCACTTCCATTCTGGCCCTGGGTCAATTTTGCTTCTCATTCATTTCTTATCTGTGAGGCCGGCAGTGAAGCTGTCACAGTCCCTGGTGGACGGAATAGTAAATTATGTTCCAGAAACATGTGAGACACACCCATATTAAGTACTTTATTAATTGCTTCTGTGACCTAAAAGTCACAGAACCACTCAAGGGAGAAGAGGTATTTTGGACTCACAGTTTAATGGGACACATACCATCATGTGGTAGAAGGCATGGTGGCCAGGTATAAAGTGTCTGGTTACATGGAGTCAGCAGTCAAGTAAAGAGGCCTAGGCCAGAACCAAGGTCTGGCTATAAACTTTAGTGCCCATTCCACTTCCCCAAGTGACCCACTTCCTCCAGCTAGGTCCCAGGTCCTAAAGATTCCACAAGCTTCCCAAATAGAACCACCAGCTAGAAGCCAAGTGTTTCAAAATATGTGCCTGTAGGGGACAATTCACCTTTCAACTACAACTCTGAGAAGAAACACGTCAGAGCCTTTGAATTCTAGTCCAGAGCCTTATGCCAAGTCACTAAACTGGGACCCAGAGCTCAGTTGTGGATCCACTGGAACTGAACTATGGATAGATGGAGCTCAAGACCCTGTTCCATGGTGGCCGCTTATAGAAACAGAATCCTAGACTTCAGAGTTGGAGAAGATGTACTTTGAATCGTACCTCCACGATTGATTAGCCAATCACATCAACTGGGGCAATCAATAAAGATGTATGAGACTTAGCTGGGTTGCTCACTATCAAGATGGACTTAGAATATTCCTTACCTATTCAATAAATACTGATCAGAGAGGTACTGTTCCAGATGCTAGAGATGTAGCAATGAACAAGGAAACTTTTCTCGCCTCACAGAGCTTATCTGACAGCGTTCCAGTGAGGAAGATGGGCACTGTCTATTTCACAGGGTGACTAAAAGGATGAAGGAAATTGTAACCATTTGAGTGGTAATCATCCCTCTCAAGGGGCAGGTCTTAAAACAAGCTAAAAACCAAGGAAGTCTTTGTAGGTTTTCTACCTTATCTGTTTCCTTCCTCATGAACTGTTCTCTTTCTCATGCTGTGCCTAATTCCTGCAAAGACTCAGACCAGGCTTGAGGATAAGGTCGACACTCCCAGGAACCTTTCCTGTCATCAGGGATTCCCCTAAGGAAAGCATGACAAACTCAAAGGAATTGTTCTGAAACTACAGATTTTCAGGAGAGGTCGTAGGCACTGGAGATCTACTTTGAGTTCTTCCTTCCCCTGACTCATCTGTGAATCTTACCATGTGGTACACGAAGGAAGGAAGGTGCCCAGTCATAACCCATCGAACTCACAGGCATGAAAGAGGGCTGTGAGGAGAGCTAGTGTTTTTCAAGCAGAGATTCTGGAAGTCTTAGTGACTTTCTGGGCATCTTTCACAGGAAGGGAGAGACAGGACCTAAAAAACTCTCTGAGATGGCTCCAGTGCTTATCTGAATCTATAAATGTAGTTCGTCAATTTAGCAGACTAGAGTTTCAGAAGATTATTTTGGAATCCACCCTTTTAATTTCTCAGCCAGGTTTTCCCAGCCTGGAGTTGATATTCTACCTGAAACCCGGCCTTGGAGGAGAGGTACACTCACAAAGCCAAGTGGCAATGCTAGAAAAGTCCTGTGTCCAATGCCTCCCCAACAGCCAGGTTCACTTCCCAGGAGCCCAAGGAACATTCCCTGTCGTGGAAGCAAGATATTAGCAAATAGAATCTTTTTATTTATTTATTTATTTTGAGACAGGTCTCCCTGTCACCCCAGCTGGCTTGGAACTCTCTATGTAGACCAGACTGACCTTGAACTCACAGATCTGCCTGCCTCTGCCTCCTGAGTGCTGGGATTAAAGGCATGTGCCACCATGCCCAGCTAATATCAGTGAATAGAATCTTTAGTATACTAAGGAAGTAAAGACTACACCACGGACACTCCTGAGAGAGGGCACCAAGTGCCTGTGATCTTGACTATCCCCTTAAAATATGGAGAATGAAGACTGTCTGCTTGAGGGAAGAAACCATTATGGAGAGAAGTCACCATGTGCCCTAAAGATAAAGGCAACTTGCTTAGCACCGGAATCCCAATAAAGTCTTCTTCCAGTTTCTGTAAAGGGCACTGATCTCCTCAAATTTGTGCTACACTGTATATTTTAATTCTTCAAAGACTCACTCAAATCTTCAGGTGGTTCAACGGTGCAGCAGACAGACCTCTGCCCTTAAAGAGTTCATTTCTATCAGCGCTGGAGGAATTGGGGAGAACAGCTAGAAGTGAAGGGGAGCTGTTTACTCTGTTACCAAACCCTTTTGCATTTAGGGAAAGTGATTCAACTTCTGTGAGACTTAGAGACCATCTTTGTGAAGACAAAATAACCAGAACTGACCATAATTGAACACACTTGTGTCTGATCTTAATTATGCAAGATCATCCTGGATGGTCACAATAATTCAATGTAGAAGATTCACTGTTATTCTGTGTGTGTTTTATGTGTGTACATGTTCATATGTGTGTGTGTACCCACATGTGTGGAAGGATGGCAAGTGTTTTCCTCAGTCATTTTCTGCCTTATTTTTTGGATCAAAGTCTCTCACTGAACCTGGAGCTTGCCAATTAGTCTAGACTGGCTGATTAGTGAGCTTCAGGAATCTGCCCATCTCTACCACAACCCTCCTCCCCAGCACTGGGGCTACAAATGTGCCAGCTTTCACATGGGTGCTGGGGATCCAAACTTATGTCCTCGTGCTTATGTAACAGACACTTTATTGACTTACCCCGCAGGCCTATTGCCACTATTCTTATGTAACAAACACTTTATTGACTTTATATTCTTATGTAACAGACACTTTATTGACTTACCCCACAGGCCTATTGCCACTATTCTTATGTAACAGACACTTTATTGACTTACCCCACAGGCCTATTGCCACTATTCTTACATCTTGCAGAAGAACAGAATGAGGCTCCAGATGCCCTAGGCTGCCAGTTATGGACAAAGTAAAAGACGTGAGCCTTGGATATAGTGTCTCACAGAGATGTAAAATACTTCCAGTGAGGAAGCCATTGTATATTCTGAAAGATGTAAAAACCAAAACAACTTTGCTGAAGACCAGCAGTAAATACAGTGAATGTGGTTTCCCTTTAAAAAGGGAAGGGAGTTAAGGCGAGAAAACACAAAACAACTTGACACCCTACTATGTGCCGGGTACTACACAATACCAGCATTATGCATACCTCTGTACATTCTGTTCTTGGGCCATGGTCATCCCCCAAAGATCATGCAGTTTATGTTCAAGTTGTGTGCATGTGGACATGAAGATGCCAAAAATCGAAATCTTCTCCCCAACTCTCTACCTATTTTTTTGAGACAGTGTCTCTCACTGAACCTGGAGCTCGTGTTGGCTCACCAGTGGCCTCTGAGGGTCTGCCTGTCACTTCCTCATCAGAGCTGGGATTACAGATGCATGCCACTCTGCCTGGCTTTTGACATGGGTGCTGGGGTTTTGAACTTAGGTCTCCATGTTTGTGCAGCAAGCACGTTATCGTGTGAGCCATTTCTGTAGCCTCAAGTGTTTAGTTTTACAGCTGGCATTCAGAATCTGTGGGAGGAGTTAGTCCCTGAGTTGCTAGAAACAGACAATACACAGATGCTAACTTAGGTGTAATGCTGCCCAACCAAGACTTACACTTTATGTTGGTCATCCCTCGTCAAGAAGCCAGAAGGAATCCTTTATATTTTCCCAAGAGCCAGCGAGGCTAGGAAGACTTCCTGGAGGAGGTGAGGCTGAAGTGTGCCCTGATAGCTTGCTAGTACTAGGATAAGCAGCCACTTTGTCCTCTGAAACCCCTCCCTCAACAAGAAAATTGTCCATAAGCCACAAATGACTGTTTGGCTAAAGGCAAATTTGAAGGTGCTGCTAGCAACAGCTTAATTGTACCAGGAAAGCCTTGCCATCCCATCCGTTCAATAGATAAATAGCTGTCACAGAAGGCATTAATTGGAATGGCTTAAATACCTGCAGTTTATTTACAGTCAGAGGACTGGCAACTGTTTGAGCATCCAATGCAAAGGCCTGGCTGAAGCTTTGCACCTCCCACTCTTCCACACCTCCCCATCCGGCCCTTGCTAGGCCCTCTGGTCTACCTACCTCCTCCCTCTCTCCTTTTGGGAGCTGTGCCAGATCAGCGTTTTTATTTTATGTTGCCTGATTTATCTGTTCTGCGAAGCTTTCATTTCAACTTGGAGAATGTTCAAAGTAAAGCTCACCCTGTTACAGACTTAATTGGACCATATTTCAGTCCCAGTGCATCTGTTCAGTGTGGCTTCCTTATCCTGGGTCCATAAACTTTTATTAAGTTATATATCAGCGAGTATACATATATATTCCACTAACATGTTTGGGGTCTTTTTCTTCCTTTCCCTTCCTTTTTCTTTCTTTCTTTCATTTATTTTTCTCCTTTACTTTATGCTGGTTTTATTTTTACCATAGAGGAGGTATGCCTACGGCCCAAGGGAGATGAAATGGGAGATGCTCATTTTCCCTATCTTTGTTTAAACCAGGAAGGACAGGACCACATTAACCTCAATTTAGTGCAGCCAATAGAAGTTAGAGTTGGGATTCTGCTAATTTGCATTCGGCTTTATTGGGTGTGTTTGATATGCTAATTTTCGAAGTCTACCCAGCCCCTCCAGGAAATCTGCTTTTCAATAGCACAGCTCTGGGAAGGAAGTAAGAGAGATAAGGAAGCAGGATCATTTTGAAAAAGAACACAGACTTACAGCAGAATGGCAAAAATGTTTTCCCCAATCCTATTTAGTAAATTTGAAACATCTTTTTAAAATAGATGCAGTAGTACCATGCCACCCAGAGAGAAAACATCTCTCTTCCTTCTGGACCTAGCTCTGTATGTGATAGTCTGAATGGAGGGCTCTAATTGGTGGACCTGGGACTGCTGTCACAAGTGTTTGAATTTGCTAGAACAAAAGTTTCCTCCCTTGTAAGTTACCCTGTGTCTTCACTTTCTCTGGGTTGACATGGTGCCAGACCAAGTAACAGAAGATCACAGAGGAAGGTTTTCCCAAAAGTGATGCTAGGAAACCACTGACTACTGAAAATGAGAGGCATGGCAGGAGTGACACCCAGAGGGTCTGCGAGATGAGGAGAGCTCTATGCTTCCTAGCATGTACAGCAAAACTCACTTAGATTAATTCTGGGCTGGTGTCCACTGAATTTTAAAAGCTAATCAAAATTCCCAAGGCCAAGTGCAACCCTTTCTAGCAGTGCTCTAACCTGCATATATCCATATATCAGCCAGCTAATTGGATCCCCTGCTCAACTGCAGGCCCTGGGAGAGCCTTTTCCTAACAGAAGCTGGGATGGTCCTGTGGCTCCCCCTATCACATGGGTATTGATCATCTATTCCAGGCTCATTCTTCACTCTTTTACTTGGGAAAGGAACAGCCTTGTGTACACACACACACACACACACACACACACACACACGCACACTATAACTTGTTCTTAGAGACCCTCATTGAACGTTTGTAGTGGAAAGAGAACTGACCAAATTGAGGATTGACTTCCAGCTCCACCATAAGTTCTGGGGCTTTAGACAACTTAACCTCCTTGAGTTAATGTGAAATGCATAGATTTTCTTGACCTTATGAAACAGCATGAAATTTACAGATAGTGTATGTAAACACGTTCAGTTCGGAGCCTGGCTCATGGATGCATTAACCATTATTATAATAGTACTTTATTATACCATAATTATTACCACTGTATTCCTTATTACTATTACTATAACATATTATTAATTTTACTATCATTGTTGTTGCTATTTTGTCCATGAAGAAGCTGGTTCAATGGCTTCATTCACCAATGGCAATTTTAACACTTGATTTAATGAAAAGTGTAAACTGTGCATATGCCCCAATCCCAGTATGAGATATTGGAGATAGATGAAGACAGAGTTCCATCCAGTCGGAAATTCATCTGTGTGTGAGCGGAGATAGGAGGTGGGGAAAGTAGACAAAGTAAAACTTCATCAGTGAACAACCAAGCACACAGACTGCTGGTGAGGATGAGGTGGAGTCACTATCTGAGAAAATGGGTGGGCACTGGGGCAGGCTCCCAGACAGCAGTGCTAAAATCAATGGGTTCTGAAGAAGAGTCTGTGGTCATCAGGCAGGAAAGAAAGACATAGCATTTGAACCAAAGAGAAGTGATATAAACAGAAGTCTAGACAGGAGGGTGTGTTAGGGATTAGCTAGTTCAGTGTGATAGAAATATAGGGTGTGTGGATATAAGCAGCTGAAAGGTGAAATTGACACCGTGCTGGATTGGTTATCTATTCCTTCATAATATTCACTTTTAAGATTTTAATAAAAATTTAACTTTTATGAACAAGCTGCTATCACCAGGAAAACTGTCACATTGTGTCTTGTACATTTAGCTCCTACCCTTTAGTCTTGCAAGGCAACATTAGGGTGTCAGTCAGAGCTATAGACATCGGCAGGATCAACTGGCAGGTGATCTGTTTCTGGGCTCACCTGTGTAACTGGGGGCAGCTATCATCCTGACAGTTCCTCCTCAGTTCCTTGCTACACGAGTCTCTTCACTGAGTATCTTATAACATGGCATCTGTCTCCATTAGAGGATAAGCAAGTATCAACACAGCAGGATGCAGGACAAAACCCTTTCACCTCTCACATATAATCTCCCATCATTTTCACCATGTTTCATGTACTCAGAGTATGACTGAACTTAACTCACAGTCACAGGGCGAGGACTACACAGGAGATGGATATCAGGTGGCAGGCACCGTGGTGACTAACCTTAGCAGTCTGCCTGTCACATGTAGGCTAACAAAGACTGTGGCAGCATTTGTATATTTGGCCAGGGAGCTAGTACTTTGCTTTATGAGTAGTGGGAAATTAGTAAAACTTGGTGAGGAGATGACTGATGGGATAAGATTTGTGTTTTACATAGGCCCACTCTTATTGCTAGGAAACTGGGGTCCCATGTCAGGTTTTTAGTCTCATTAATAAAATAATTTAAGAATGAATTCAAGGAAAGCTTGAGGACAATTTTTATTAACCAAATCCTCCTTGTCTTAACCCCATAAAAGACCCAACCAATGACCAATAATCGGGGCTCTTGAGTACTGTCACTCATGTGGTCTGCTGTCAATGATAGATTATCCCTGAATAATGTACTACAACTGCACTCCAATAAAATTATCTTGCTTCCTTTGCAAATCTGTGTGAGCTCTTGTTTTCAGTTCTTTGACTAAGAAGCCAAGAACCTGGTATTACCTAGCCCAGACCTCAAACACTGGTCACAGTACTTGGCCAGTGATGATCTAGACAGTGGAAGAAGTGGGAAGTAGGTTCTGGCTGTAGAGCATTTGTAAACATACAAAAGACTGACTTAATGACTGGATACAGTGGTGAGAGAGAGAAAAAGTCCACTGAATTCCAAGGTGGATGACTGAGTACTCACCTAGGTTCAAGGAGAATACCATCAAGGAATGAAACAGGAGAACTGAATAAGAACTGTAGGGCTCTGAGCTAAGCCAAGAAGACCTAGAACTCAGGTCAGTGTGTGTCTATCTTCTTTGCAGCTTTCTACTGGGATGCTAAAGAACTTGGACATGGGACAGAGGTAGCGTGGGTCATTTCCTGGTTCTCACCCTCACTTGATGATGAGTCTTTTTACTATAAAGGAGAAATTGTGCTGGAACTTAAAGGATTGTTTGGCGAGGAAAGGTAACCTTTAGCTTAAATACTTAACCCAGTCTTTGCACCTACTAGAAAACGAGTGGGACTATTTCTCAGAACTATGTACTATGTACCATGTGGGTGTCTGTGTTGTATTTGGTTTTTGTTTCTAGTACCCTTCAGCTTCTGTGATGTGCCTAAACACAGCTGGGAGCTTTAGCTACAGGTGAGGTGACCTCCAAGCTGGAAACGCTGGAATAGCTCTTACATAAATCACTCACTTTATGTTAGATACTATGTGTGTTCTAATTTTTTGTCTGACTCCGGAAGTTGGTGCCTGGGATCTCCTTCCCGTCACTTGTCTTCAGTGGGGAAGAATTTCCTCATTTCTCATTTCTTTCTCTTCACGGAGTTCAAAGAATCCTATAAATGTACTCTTTAAATGGCAATTTCCTTGTTGCTTCATGTTTGTAGTGGCCTGGCTGCTGATGACTATGATAGCGGTTAATGGATTAGAGGACAAGCAATGAATGACTCCTTTAGCTCAGAAGAGCAATGGTTTATTGAGTACACTTCAAGAGGGCAGAAGGCTGGGCAGTAAGCTGAGTACCTCCTGCAGTATATGGCACAGGCATGCCGGGAGAGGGCTCCATTTGAGAGAAGTACTTTGATAGTTAGGGGTTGGGATGAATTTCTTCGTATTTTTTGCAATAATTCACACTATGCAAAGGAGAGCAGTCCACAGTGTGGTCTTTTGAGGTGACTGTGAGCTAATGTGCATACAATTTCCAGTTGTACAATCTCTGCTGCGAAAAGGAGGCCATGGAGGCCATACATATCAGGGCATGCAAATTAGCACAGTCCTGGTCAAGAAGTCCAGCACAAGACATGTGGCTACCGATCATATATTCTGTGGCCAGCAGTTGGCGGTTCCCGGACCGACCATGTTTGTGAAATTTCCTAATGAAGATGGCCCCTATTTTCTTGTCTCTTATTAATAGTCTTCCTTCCACAATGTGTTCACCAGGAGTTTGCTGAAGATGGACTTCATGCACAAGACCTCTAGTCTGGCATTGCGATACAGCAGTGAACAGGAAGATGGGTCCTGAATCATGCAGCTGTCTTTCTACTGGGAAAAGAGAACAGAAGCAAACAGTGCTAAGAAGGAAATCAAGTGTGCTGGGATGGAGAATAAATAGTGGATGGTCAGAAGAGGACTCTTTCAAGAAACGATCTGAAAGTCAAGATATGAGAAAAACGGCCACAAAAGGAGCAGGGTGGAGAGGGGGTCCAAGGGCGAAGACAGAGGCAGGAAGTGCTTGGTAAGTTTGGGAACTGAACAAAGCAGCACTGTTCAGTAGACGCAAATGTGAGCCACTCACATGATTGCAATCTCCTGTGGTAGTATTAAAAAACAGAGTAAGACAGACAAAATTAATGTATTATATTTTCTTTAACTATGTAGATCTGAAATGTCATCATCTAAGACATAAATTTTGTATAATTAGTGTCACATTTCCCATGTTCTCCTTTGTACCAAATCTTGGAATTTCAATATATATTGCACACATGGAGCAAATTTCATTTGGAAGTGAACGAATAACAAGGACTTAATGGGCTACCAGTGCTGGACAGCTCAGCCCCCAAGTCAACTAGGGGAAAGTTACATGAACAAGATTGCAGAGCTAGATGGGCTGCACATGCAAAGCCTGTGGAACAGGACACAGGTTAGGGACCATTCTAGCATAATGACAACCACTGACATGTGTAGAAAGGTTTCTAAAGGGGCAGCAAGGGAAGTTGGATGTCCCTGTAGGATGCTGTTGGGGGGTCTCAGCACTCAGGACCAGTCCGAGGGGGACCAAAGGAGCTCCGCCGTAGGGGAGGTGGTGAGTAGGCATGGAATCAAGACACCAACTCCAGGAGTTGAGCGGAAAGCCAGCAGTGGTGGTCTGCTGCAAACTCATTTATTCAAGAAAGAGCAGAGAGTCTTATAGGTCTTGTTAGCCAATCGCAGTTTGTTCCCAGGTGGATCAGGTTCCTTCCAGGTGCTGGGCAGAAACTGGCTTCACAACCAAGTGGTGTGGAGCACCACACCCACGAGAGCCGTTCCTTCATTGCTCCTGGCAGGTGGCCTAGCTAGGCCCACCCCGGATTATGCCCAACAGGAAGCAATTACAACACTTTAAGTAAGATATATGACTTGGTAGTCTTCAACAACTACATTGATATTGATTGGAATAATAGATAATACTTACTGTTAGTGCCATAAACCTATCTTACAATGATCTTGTGAGGATCTTACTATTTTATTTCATTTTCCAAGAGAGAAAATGAGATAAAATTAGGGGTCAGAACAAGGATTTGAACTGAGTCAGGCTCAGGTCCTGCTCTTAACCTTTGGTCTATACCATCTTTCTACACAACCAGGAGAACCACTATAATATGTGCATTAGAGGAAGATCTAGCCAGAAGCGCTGATGGATTGGAAATTGAAACCAATAAAATAGGAAAGGAGATGTCAACGTTTCCACAATGAGCAATCAAGCTGCTGCTGATACAGAGAAGAGAGAAACTGTCTTAGGGGTAAGAAAGGAAGTGGAGTAACATTGAGATATCTGGGAGACAAGTGGATGGAGCATCAAATGGCAACTGGACTTAGTCTGCACTGTGGAGAAGGAGTCTTGTCTGAAGAGAGTCATCAGTGTTGGGATGGTATGTCAGGAAAGCACAAGTCTACTTACTGAGACAGAGAAGAAAAGAAGACCCATCAGTGCCATGCAAAGACCTTGCAGATACAGAGAGCTCAGTGGTAAGGAGCTGGCAGCAGGATCACTTCTTCCAGTCAATGTTCTGTTCTTCCTGCCAGATGCTCCCTTATCTCTGCCTACCAACATCTGTCCTATCTAGACGCAGCTGCGCCATCTCCCACAGAGGTTTTTTCACACCCTCTGAGGCTGAGTTGACACTGTACTATATAATAGTTGCCGAGAGCTACTGTAATCAATTACCACAAACTCGGTGGCTTAGATGACAGAAATGTATTCTCTTACAGTTCTAGAAGCCAGAAGTCTGAAATCAAAGTGTCAGCAGGACTAGGCTCCTTTCAAACGCTCCAGTGGAGTAACGTTTCCCTCTCTTCCAGCTCCTGGCAGCTCCAGGCTTCCCTTGGCCTGAGGCTGCATCACTCCAGTGTCTACCTGTTTCTATGCTTAGCTGTCTCTCCCGTGTCTCTGGGTCTCTCTTAGCAGAGCGCTTATCATTGTAACCTATTGGGGTAGATGAGTTTGATCATTTCATCTTCAGATTCTTGACTTAAAGAGATTTACAAATGGAAGTTGGCAAAAAGAATTGGTATTTGACAAAGATCAAGTAGGTCACATTCACAGGCTCTGGGACGGAATGTGACCATGTCAACCCACTGTACATAACCCAAGCATCGTCCTCTTTCCTCCAATACAGCAAGTACTGGAAACACATAGTTGTTTCTACTCCAAGTGGGACACACATTCTCAGTAGGGGTAATAGCTGCCCCCAAAGCAGGAGAGTCATTCACACAGTAGAGTCAAGTCAGGCCTGGCCTCAGTCTCCAGTTCATTTGCCCCTGTCTGTTTCTCCCCTTACCCACATGACAGAAGCGTTTTGAATTATGTACTTTAATAGGCGTCTGTTTTACAGCCCAAAGTCACAGCGTCTAACGATTTGAAATATCACTACTGCAGCCGTGGCTGTCTTCAGAACTCTACATATTTAAACAGAATTTCAGTTACCACAAAAAAAAAAAAAAAAAAACTCATCTTTAGAGAGCAAAAGGGAGGGATAGGGGTGGGAAATCCGCTGATTTAATGTTTTATCAAGGAGAAGGGAGTGTGGTGAGAGCTTGCTGAACATCAAACGGGCTCCAGTGCGGTGAATTTAGCAAGGCATAGAGTAATGCAAACTGGAAGATTTAAAAGCCTGAAACACCGCTTTTGTTTTCTCAGGCCCTAGATATTAATAAGACTATTGTGCAAATTATAAGCCTTTCCTTCATAAGAGATGGGGAAATCAAACATTTGCATAAGTTATTGGACATTGCAATCCTCGAGGTGGGCATTTCTAAGTCTTCTCAATGCAGGCCTTCTCTGTCCAATGAGTGACATTACCTCGTTATACTCGATGTCCCCCAACTGCCTTGTGCAGTGTTTGAGGCTCTTTTTCTTGAGGCAGGTGGAGTGATTGAAACAGGGTCTCCTGTAGCTCCAGCTGGCCTAGAACTCACTCTGTAGACAAGGCTAGCCTCAATCTCACAAATATCCACCTGCTTCTTCTTCTGGAGTGCTGGGATTAAAGGTGTGTGCCACAACCCTTGACTGTGCTTGAGGCTCTTACCTTCATATCCCTGGCATCCATTTCTCTTGCTCCATCCTGCAGGTAACTAGATGCACTGGTCCCTGCCCTCATCCCAGTTTTCCAAACTGCAATCCCTCATTAATTTGCATGTTGGTTCTAGCTACTTTATCCTCCAGTTCTCTATGCGAAATACTTTCCTTCTACTTGTTTATAAACTATCTTTTTCATTAAAACATTTCTCTGTTCGGGAATTGGGAGGAGCTCTCTACTGCCTGTCAAATAAAACTCTAGGTTCACAGGATGTGCACACGTCCTGGGACATGATACCCATCCTCTGCTCCTGGATAGCTTCCTTATTCTCCAGACAGCTCAAGATGCTCCTCCTTTTTCCTCACTTGTGACTCTCTTACCTTGTTTTCATTTTTGGGTTTTTTTTTGTAATTTTATGTTTTTAAGTATATTGCCTATATGTATAGGCACCCTAAGTGCACCCGTGTTGTGTAATATGTATGTATGTAAGGTGTATGTAAGTGCACCCATGTTAAGTAATACCCATTGAGGTCAGTAGAGGGCCTTAGATCCACTGGAACTTGAGTTATGGACAGTTGTTAGCTTCTATGTGGGTGCTGGAAACCAAACCCAGGTCTTCTGCAAGAGCAGCCAGTGCTCTTGACCACTGAGATATCTCTAACTCCTCTCACTCAAATCCTTAGGGTTCTGCTCTTCCTGGGTCCTCTACCAAAATGCTCCACCCCGTTCACTCGTCCTATTCTTCCCGTACTCTCAGGGGCCTGTGGAGACCTTCCACTAATGAGTTTTGGATTCTGCAGCTCACCCTGGGAAGGAAGATATATTGTTACTTTTCTCATCTTTGGGACCAAATAAATATCTGACAAGTAACATATGGAAAGAAAGATGTATTTTGGCTTTTGATTTGAGAGGAAACAATCAGTCATGAGAGGGAAGGCATGGTGAGGTGGTCCATGTTGGACAGAGCATCTGTGGCCCTTTCATATCTTGGTGGACTCTAAGAAGTAAAGCGATCAGGCTGGAACTAGGTCAGCCTATAACCCATAAGACCTATCGTCCATCGGCCTACCAGCTATATCCTATTCTATACATCCTATATATCCTATATATATTCTATATATCCTATAGCTATATCCTATATTCCTAAAGATTTCACAACCTCCTAAAACATCTGAAGACCAAGGATTCAAATACATGAGTCCATGGGGAGATATTTCATAATCAAATCATAAAAGAGGGTCAACTTGGAGCCCCATTTTTCTCAGATGTATAACACTGAGCATTAAGTAAAGAACTTCCTGGCTGATGAAGAAATGAGATGTGTTTCCATGACTGCTGTGCTCATCACAGTTCTGCACAAAATGATGAGCATTGCTATGATGGCTCTTGTCATTTGTCTCTGTACCAGCAGCACAATTGCATTAGCTCCCATTTGGTAAGTACCTACTATGGGTCAGCTTACATAGGAATTTACATTCTTTAGTCCTCCCCAGCAGTTCCGCATGGCAGTGGTATTTAATCTGGAAACGTGGGAAAGATGAGGATGATGAAGCTGAAGCGGAAGCATTCACAGATTTATCTAACTCCACCCTGTCCTTTGCGCTCCGCAGAGAGCTTAGCGGTCGCTTTGATCTCCTTCCCTGCTGTCACTGGTAGTTGTGCATTTTAATCTTGTTTTGTTTTGCGGATGAGGAAAGTAAGGCTCAGAAGGGTCAACATCTTGCTCAAATGCAATGACTAGGAAGTGTGGGACTGGACACAGAATGCCTAATCTAAGTCGAAAGTTGCCATTTCTACATCCTCTGCTGACTTTCCTGCCGTTTGTGACTAATTCTTTTTCATCTGTACGATGGGAAGAATGACTCGGTGCTATCTCAGCACCACTCTAAAATGGATACCACACTTTATTATAAATACTACATAGCTGTGCCTCGAAGTCCAACCTCTATTTGTCTAAGTCACACAAAGCACCACAAAGCCAGAAAACAAGCCTCAGCCGCTGAGCCTTGTGCATATCATGTGCAAGCAGCAACAGCCTGGCACACTAGTGTTTGTTTCTGACTGAAGGCACATGCACTGAGATGCCTATACCCTCAACTGAGAACCTTGCAAGGCTACCATGGGAAGGCGTGTTTAGGGTGAAATGGGTATGCAATTGCATGTGTGTGTGCATGCATTCGCTAGGTAAATCAGCACATTTTCTTCTCTTGATTATAGTCTGTGGTACGTAGGACATTATGAGACAGTGCAACACAGTGGAAGAAACCAAATTCTGTCAGTTAAACCTGGAAGACCAGCCATTATGAGAATGTTCAGGAATTCTGGAGGGGATGGTATGCCTTCCTGCCCCCTCCCCCCATGTGAGGAGCTTGCTGTGCACAGCAGCTTCATCTTTTCCTCCCTGCCTTTTTGTTGGCAGAACCAGTCTCGGACACTGAAAAAATAAGTGTCTGTCTATTGTAATGATTTTTTTTTAATTTTTATCTTCCAGCAAAAAATATTCTTTTCTCCCACATAAAAATCAAATGTGGAATCTTAACACATAAAACAGAGCAAATGATAGTTCAGTATAGGTATTTATTTGTGGGTTTAAATATCTTTCATACACTTAATATAAATTTCATCCAGTGAGAGAGTTTTTGCTGGACACAGAAACTTCAAACAAGGATTATGGGTACCAAGTGTAGTCACATGCACTTTAAGATTTTTCAGTTTCTGTATTCTCTTGAGGCCGCTGGTATTAAGAAAATCTTAATCTGATGGGATAAGAAGAAGGGTATGAAATTGAAATGAAATGAATGAAAATGAAATCAAGTCAAACAAAAACCAAAGCAAAATACAGTTTTGACTACAACTGCACTCATCACTGACTTAGCTAAAAAGATTTTGGCAGAAGATAGTGCAAGAGACTGTTCTGAAATGGCACAGACACCTGGAGTCTAGCAGCCCTACTTCATATGGGCTCTTGTGTAGCCCATAAAACACTTGAATTGTGATGTGTGTGCCTGTGTGTTTATTACAGATTGAAATAAAGTTTTAGAATTTTTAAGAATTGAAGAAAACATGACATTCTTGAATTAATGGTTCAGTTAAGGTTCAATTCTCCAATGAACCTTAAAATTCTGCACCATGCAGTATGAACCTTAAAATTCTGCACCAAGCAGTATGACAAGCACATTCTAGGGTTTGGGGTGACAACTGAAGTGGGTGTGTATCCCAGGTCACCATGCATAGGCTGCCGACTGCAAATCCCAGCAGACAGCATTCACAATGGCAAGATGCTGTAGACTGATCAAAGATGGGACCACCTGAAGTCCATCCCTCAGCAAGCAGGGTGGCCCTGGTGGATCTTGGAACAGCTCAGCTGTGTTGCTTCTTCGAAAACCTTCAAGGTCCCACTCCCCAGTGCATGACAGTCCCCCTTCCCAATCTTGCCACACAGTGGATTTGCCACCTGGTCCAGGCATGAACCATGCTGTGACCCGTACTGGAGTTTGTTTCCCACACTGTCCTCTGAACTTATCCTCCAGTTTATCTTCACATTCCTTTTTCTGTTTAAGTTTTTGGAGAATTTCATATATGAGTATTGTATTTACATCAGCTCTACTTCTCTCTCTCCTGCTCTTACTCCTCTCACAATCCCCCATTCCTTATCAATTTCATGACCTCCTTCTTAATTATCATTGTTTGGTATATAGCAAACAGCACATACATTATTTTATAATCATATGTAACATATTATTACACTACACACACACAATCTATTGAGTCCATTTAGTTGTTGCTCATAGGTACATGTGGTTAGGGCTGAAAACTTGGGACTAGATAACTTATTGGGGAGTTTGTCCCTAAAAACTGTCAGCATCCATTGATCTAGAGGGGGTAGGACCTTGTGAAATTTCCCTCATCCACATTGGTATCTCAACTGGTGTTGTCATTATGCTGGTCTTGTTTAGACAGCTGAACTGTTGAGGTTTCAAGAGTGCAACTTCTCCGTTGTGTCTTGAAGACACTAATCTAGAATCAGGTGTCCGGGTCCTCTGGCTTTTACAGTCTTTCCACCTCCTCTTCCACGATGTTCCCTGAGTCCTAAGGGTAGGGGTTGCATTTTAGATGTGTCTGTTGGAGCTGGGAATCCCACAGTCACTGACTCACTGCATTTTGATCAGTTCTGGATTTCTGTAAATGTCTCCATCTGTTGCAAAAAGAAGCTCCTTGGCTGAGGGTTGAATGTGACACTTATCTACAAGTATAAGATGTATTTAGAATACAGTTAGAAATTATATTGGCTTAGGAAAATAGCAGTAATAGGTTCTCCACTAGGGTCTATGACCTCTCCAGCCAGGGGTAGTTATCCAGATTTATAATACCTGTCATGAATTTTCACCCTATGTGGCAAGACTCATATATACAGGTATGTGTATATTTCAATTAATCTTATAAATAATATACTTTCCTGTGACCTTTTCAAGCATCCTTAGTGTTATTTGCTTCCCCTCACCCCTTCTCCTTCAGTAGTACCCTTCTTCCTCCCTATCTAAAGCCCCACCCTTATTTTTGCAGTTTTCCCCTTGTTAGTGTCTGTGTTCTACTATCACCCTTTCTAGAGCTTCAAATTCTTTTTCTTGAAACAACTTCAATGACATTTCCTCTTCAGTTTTCTTAACACATCCATACCATAATGCCCAAGCAGAATACTACTGAAGTGACTGTCTTCATCTATGATTACTATTAATAAAATTACATGAGCTACTGTAATGATTTGAGTATGAACTAGTCCCCATAGACTTCTGTTTTGAATGCCGGTTCCCTGTCTGGTGCTGTTTTGGGAGGCTGTGGACCCTTTAGAAAGTGAGGGCTTAGTTGGTAAAAGTAGTCTTCTAAGGGAGGACTTTAAGGGTTATAGTCTGGCGCTTGGTCTTCCCCAGCCCCTGCCTCAGCTTTCTGGTTGGTCATGATGTGAGGAATCTTTGTCACATTTTCTGGACCCCATGAGCTTCCTGCCACCACGAACTGTGCCATACCTTCCTATCATGATGGACTGAAACCCTCCAAAACTGTGAGCCGAAATAAAATTTTCCTCTCTTAGGTTGTTCCTGTCAGAAAGTTTTGGTCACAGCAGCAGAAATGTAACTCATATTGTCAAGTAGGCTGAATGACAGCTTATAGCTTCATCCTTCCAGCATCTTCATTTTGTCGTGATGTTTAATTTATATAATAAGCTGATTTCTGGAGTCTGTTATATTTCCTTTTGCTCTTCTGTTTTCTTTTGGGGAGAAAATAATTGCATTTTACACTTCCAAGTGACAGTCCCTCTTTTTTTCAGTATATATGTTTATAATGAATGTTGTACATTTCACACAATACAGCATAATCATATTTAAACTGCCATCCCTTATCTACACCCTGCATATGCTCTCACCAGACTTCATGCATTCTTTCATATATGTTAAGGCCTATCAAGTCATGTTTGTATACCCAGAAGTCCTTTGATGTGAGTTCATCCACTGGAGCCTATCCAGCCTGTCTAACATCACTTCCTTAAAGAAAATCAACTCCTCTCACCCCACAATGATCAGCTGCCAATAGTTCCTCACATAATAGGCCTTCTGCCTATTTCCCCAGTTCTACGCTGGGCTTTTGTTTGATTAGGTTTACAAGAGTCTTGTGCACGCTGTCACCATTGCTGTCAGTTCATATGATTAAATTCCCAGAAGCCTGGAACACTCTGTTTCCTTGTGGTCATGCACCACTCCTGGCTGTAGCAATCATTCCACCAACTTTTCCACAATGGTTCCTGAGCCATGGATGAGTGAGATTTAACATGGAAGTCCTATCCAGGCACACACCCTCTGCAATCTCTTATTCTCTACACTTTGGCCAGTTGATTAATCACGTCTGTTACCTGAGGAGACTTCTGTTTTCTTTTATTGAATTTCTATCTGCTAGCTCAGTGCCTTTCCTGGGATAGTTTTATCAACTCCTATAGTAAATGTTTCCCTCCGTCTTGGATCTCTGTGAGCTTTATGAATAGAAATAGCTTTGGTGGTTGTTAATACAGATTGTCTACTTGGTAGGATCTAGATTTCCATAGGAGACATATCTTTGGGCATGTATCTAAGGGTGTTTCTTGACTGGGTCAACTGAGGTGAGAAGACTGGCCCTAAATGCAGGTGGAACCATTCCATGGATGGGGGTCCTGGACTGTGTGAAAAGGAGAAAGTAAGCTTTTGGTATCTGCACTCATCTCTCTCTGCTTCCAGACTGCAGATACAATGTGACTAGCTGCCTCCCACTCCAGCTGCCATGACGTTCCTGCCCTGACGGACTTAAATGCTTGAACTGTGAGCCAAAATAAACCTTCCCTTCCTTAAGTTGATTTTGTCAAGTGTTTTGTTGCAGCAACAAGAGAAAAGTACCTAATACACTATTTAAGCCAGATCTCTGGTCTGGCCTATAGCTGTAGCTCAAAACTTTGTTGAATTTAATCTGAAAGAACAGAAGAACAAAATTGCTAGCTGGTAATATTGCCTTGTCTATTTGTCTACCTCCAGGCAAGAGCTGCCAACGATCCATCCTGAATAGAAAATGTTCCTGCTTTTAATGACATTACTATATTTTAGTCCTAATATTGTTCTGAAGCACAGATGTACATTTCTCAGGGTGAGTAATTATTCAGGTGAAGGAAGTCTGGTTCTGTGTCTCAAAATATCTAGCAAATTCTGCGTTTTCCACTACCTTTGTAGGAAACATTAACACTGGCACAGTAAAGATCCTGAGAAATAAAGAAACCAATGAACCTTGTTCTGCCTAGCATTTCCCAAGCTTGAATATAGCATGTAGTATTTTTCAACTAACACCTATTAATTGTCTTAGAATCAGACCAGGGTTCTGCAAAATCATCTCTGCCAAGAGTAGGTCTAGCCTAATCTTTTCTTGATTGACACCCTGCCATGGTCCACAAAGGCTTTACGGTGGCTGAGCTATATGTTAGTTTGATAATTTGAATCTGTTTCTTCTTGAATCTTTATTCAGTAGGGAGCTGAGAACTGTTTATTTCTTTCCTTATAAACAAGGGGTCAAGTTTTCCCAAGCCTGATTTCACCAGAAGGCTCCTAGGGTCATTTTACTTTCTATCCACATTTAGGAGATGTGGAATCAAAGGAATCCCAAGGGGAATTAATGCACTCAGATTCCCCTCACTTAATCACAGTCTGTTTAGGGATGAAGGGCCAACCCTTGACTTCTGTATGGTCAGGAAGGTGGGATGCCATTCTTCATGGAGTTCTCCTTGGCTTGACTTTCTCACAGATGATTTTGTTTAAGTGATTTCCCTGAAGGTCAGGAGAATGACTGCGAAATCTCAAGTCACAGAGTTCACCATGCAACCGTCCATTACATGTGGGATATGCATGTCAATGCCGTGATCTCCTCAGAGGACAGATAGCACACATGGGTTCTTGTTTTCTCTTGCAACCCACAGCCAGTCCATCAGCAGGGTCAGAGGACTGTATATTCAGAAATCCAACGGCTCTCACCATCCCCTGTAATCTCTGCTTTGTTTAAGCCACTGTGCTGCTTCCCTGGGCCATTAGAAGAGCTACCGCTCTCCCGGTCTGCACCCTTGCTCCATGCATTCTTGTAAACAATTGATTTTGATGTTTAAGTCAGAGCATGTTAGTTGGTAACACCCAAGCACTACATCCTGCCATGCCTCTCTCACTCAGTGTAAAAGCTTATGCCTTAGGATGGCCTAAAAGGCTCTATATTTGTATCACTATTCTCCACCCTATCAACTCTGTTCCTCTTGATCTCTGAACAGCTAGCTGACGCCTTTTCATTTATCACAGCCACAGCCTGACATGCGTGTTCCCCTCTAAACATACATGATTTGCTTTCTCACCTCCTTCAAGTCTTTACTCAAATGCTGCCTTCTTGTTACTCTGACTCAGCTTTAACCTCTACCTTTATCCGCCTCTCTACTTTTCTTTCTAGTAACTTTGAATTAACTACTGCTTTTCTGCCCTCCCCTATAAGATTGTAAGAACCAAGGAGGCAGGGACAGGATGTTTTTTTTATCTGTTTATATATCGCTCTGAATTCCCAGCACAAATGCATTTTAACAGTACAGCTACACAAGAGCTTTGAGAGACTGAACTGAACTTTAGGTAGACATTTTGGAGACCCTTCCATCTGTTTGTCAACCTCTGGGATCAGGCACAGCTGGTGATAAGGTGGGGAGAGTTGTCACAGTTTCAAAATGTCTGATGTATTCTTCCACCTGTCCTTTGTAGACCCACACAACAAACCCAAGGGTCACATTTCCTTGCTTTCAGTTGGAATCATCTCAGCTCTATGTGTTAACTCTTATTATATAAGTCTGATCAGAATCTCTGGCTAACAGTTATTAATGCCTTTGATTTTTAGACTTGGGGAAATGAATTAATTATCATGCAATACATGCAGATTAGTAGCCATTTTTGAAAACATGGACTCCGTGGCTAGGAGGGGCACTAGCTGAGTGCTGGTTATTGATCTTCAGCCCCTTTGTACAAGACAAGTGCTTTAGGCTCTGGAAGACTGACTTCCTCAAGGTCATCCAGCTACTCACTGGAAGAACAGGGACTAGAACCCTGTCTTTGATTCCCAACTCTGTGTTGGCATGATCAAAGCACAGTCTGCTGCAGAGGAGGCATGCACATGCTGTATGTAACATTTGCATAACATATTACACTAAAGACAGAATCCCAACTGAGATTCTCAGCAGGAAAATAACAATTATTTAATCAGGACTCTATTTATGCGTTTATTGTGAAGGTTAGGTTAAGATTCACAGCTTGATTAAGGGTGCTACTTACACATGAAAGTGTTTACTGAGCTGAGCTCCCTAGAGAGAAATTCAAACAAACTTGTGACATCCAAAGCACATTTTCATGTCCTGAAAGCCATGAATATCTTTACTGAGAGCCAGATCTTTTCCTTAAAACAAACAAATGGTTACCCTTAAGGGGTAAGCTGTAAACAGAGTCTGCCGAGACAGAGTCCTACAAATGGTTATCCTTAACGGGTTAGCTGTAAACAGTCTGCTGAGACAGAGTCCTTCCTGGGCTGCACTGACATTTCATCCTGAGTTTTAGTCTTTAAACCTGATGAATATGGATACACCTAGAGTTGCAGAATGAAAAGCTTCTGTGTATTCAAAAGCGTTGTCACGTGTGTACTACATTTGATCCTTAGAATAATCCTATAGGGTTGGAAAAGTAGGTACATTGTCTCTGTTTCATACATAGAGAAGTTCCCAGGGACCCAAAGACTTGCCCAAGGTCTCCCAAGCTGTTAATGAAGGAAAACACTCAACACTGGGGTGCCAGTGGAGGGAGTTGGTACAGGTTTCTTCAAACACCACATCACCACCCACTGAATACAGCTCATCACTACAGAAGAGAAGGGCTACAAGACCCGCCTTATGGATCACTGTTTGTCACTGGGAGCATCAGTGCTGAGTCCCAAACAGGAAGTCCTTTTTGATTTTGCAAAGCAGTGGGAGAGAAGAGAGGCCTCCAGATCGCTGAGTCATAGTCACGTGATCCTGAGTCGGAAGTAGAGGGTGGACAGAGCATTCCTCCTGACTGTATTGTTTGATATGAATATGGAGCAAGGTGGGCCTAGGATGTCCTCTCAGCAGCTGGGCTGGGAGCAGAGTGCTGCCAACTCCACCCTTCCCTGGCCTGGGCAGTTACTGCCGGCTTTGGCTCTCAGTTTCTGCAAGGATAAAACAGGGCAGGGAGCGATGTTTATTCTGT
Source organism: Eospalax fontanierii (assembly GCA_035773235.1). Lineage (NCBI taxonomy): Eukaryota > Metazoa > Chordata > Mammalia > Rodentia > Spalacidae > Eospalax > Eospalax fontanierii. The sequence continues at coordinate 49,203,613 of CM069542.1, read as the reverse complement.
GACATTTGTAATGGCCAAATGAGAACGCGTCCTTTCTGTTTGGCCAACGGGATCCTCAAAGACAACTCTGGCCTTTGTGGGTTCATTTTTTTTTTGACTCATCAGACATGTACAGAGGACTTTCTACACCCGCAGCTCTGGGGTGAGCGGAAACATAGTCTCCTTCCTGAAGACTATGTACAGACTGATGGTTCAAGACTGAAAAATCCCTAGCAAACATGTTACTGTTTTAAAAAATATTTTGTTATTTTTATTTTATGTGCTTGTGTGTATAACCTTCAACGTATGTATTTGCACTCATGTAGTTCCCACAAAAAGTCAGAAAGGGTGATTGGATTCCTTTGGAGCTGGATTTACAGATGGTGGTTAGCTGCCACGTGGGTGCTGGGAATCAAACCCTGATTCTCTGCGAGAGCAGACAGTGCTTCTAACCACAGCATTCTCCGCAGCCCAAGAGGCCAGTAGAGGGGATAGCTGGAGTCTGTGGGCCTGACACCCCAAATTATCTAGTCTATCCTTTAGATGAGTGAGAGTGGGTTCCTGTGTCTACCCCCTTTCAGCCACAGATGCTGCGCCAATGTTTGACGAAGCCCCTTCCAGCCTCACCTCATGAGTTTAGTCCCGATCTAGTCTCTTCCCAGGATCCTACATTTCCCTCTGCCCTACCCAGTTCACCCCTCACTCAGCCTCTAGACTCGCTCTGTCCCAGGCCCAGGCCCAGGCTGGGATCAGGGAGGTACCAGACTGGAGATTAAAATGAGAGAAAAAGAGGGGACATATTTACAAAAGAGAGAGCACCCAAGAGCTGGAAAGAACTAGGAACATAATAGAGCTGTCCTCAAGGACACTGGGCTAGCCAGAGAGCAAGCAGGCACCAAGCAGAGAGCTCCAGCCTTTGGAGAGGATCTTGCTAAAGGCACAAATATCAAACCAGGCCCTAGGAGAAGGAGCTTGGACTGCACTGCACACCCAAGAGGCTAATCTGAAATGAGAATCTCAGGGGAGGTGCAGCTAGGCTCAGGGGTGCTGGTTTTTATTCCTTTAAAGAAAAAAAAAAATTAAATAAAACGGAACCTTCCCCATGCCTTCTGCTTTCAGAAATTTAAGAAAAGTGAATCCATTCTCAGTCACCACTTATCTCCAGGAATAATCAGCTTAAACAAGGCCCATTATGGGAGCGGCCTGCCCCTGGCAGCAGCGATGGGTGCTGTAGCCATAGAGCCTTGGTGTGGAGAACACATTTGTAATTGTTTGTCTGTTTTAAAGAACTTTTGCTTTTAGAGAGGGGAGGTAGAAGAAGGTAAAGCCCAGAAGATGGCACCAGAGTAAGGGCAGTGGGCAAAATCACTTAGGTCAAGTTGGGTCCCCAGTTTTCTAAGAGCTAAGTCTGAGGAGGGCAGGAGGTGCAGGATGGAGGCAAGCTGTCCAGAGTCTGCTGAGGGTCGGCTGCCACAGGGACCACGCTGGAATTCAAGGACGAGATAGCTGAAACAAAGGAACCCGAAAGCAAAATGGAGATGCTGGCAGCCATTGCCTGACTCTAGAGCAGTAAGGAGGGAAACTCATTAGTCACAGACAGAGCTGCTCTCCAACCGGTTCCACTGTTTAGATACAAAGGCATCAAGGAGAAAGCAAAGTGCCAATCAATCTCTTAAAGGGACCACTGGCTGGCATCTAATATCTGGGTAAGTGGCAGTGGGAGGCAGGTGATGACCATGTCTCTGTGGGTTCTTTGGGCTGTGAATGGAGAAAAGCATCTTTATAAACACATTATACCTCATGGGGAGTAGGAGAAATTCAATTAGGTTTGAATGAGAAGGTAACTTGAATATCAATTAATTGTCTAATTGAAGATAATGGAGACCTGGGGCACCCTGCCAGGTTGATTCCCACACCCAAATCCAGAGATTTTCCCAGGGATTAAAGACGCAATTTAATTACACCTTCCTATTAGATTAGAAGCTGATTGCATTCAGAGATCTGAGTTAATTACATAGTTAATTACACAGCCAATAACTCTTCTTCTCTAATAACATGCTGGCTATGGACTGATGCCACGATGGCTCCCTTTCCTGAAATGGGAGCACTGGGAACCCAAGGTGGAGGAAGTGCCTTCAGCAAAGGGACTCTGGAATACTAATAGGGAATTACTCTAATCGCCCCTTGTTCTTGATGAACAATAAATTATTCTAATAACATTTGCCATTGTATTCATTCATTATCCAAAGGTAATTAGGAACTAAGGGCTTCCTGAGGCCTCCCTGGTGGCACAAACAAGGCTGTACTCAGAGGCTGCCTTCATTTTGGATGCCAGCCACCTCCAGAGTGGCGTCCCTTCCCCATCTGATGAATTCACCTAGGGCTTGGCTTGGAACTGCCTATCCTCTTTGACTATAAACTAAGCTATCAGTTAAACTTCAGTTTTCCTGTTTTATTACCTGGGAGACACGGAGGGCCTTTGGTAGAAGGCAGTGGTTTAGTAATTGGTCCAATGACATGGAGCAGGTTGAGGGGCTGGAGCTCAGTTTCACTCTACCCCTGTTTGTGGCAGGCCTTCAAACCAAGCTCCTTGTCTGTGAGTATTATCTTAGTCAGCTTCTCTGGTCAGAATAGAAAACTATGTGCTGAGTGTCTAAGAAACACCAGGAATTTATTTCTTTATTCTGAAGGCACAAATTCTAAGATAAGAATCTGAAAGTTTCAGTGTCTGGGAGAGGCTTCTTGAGTAACAAAAGTCTTCACACTGTATTTTCCTCAAGGCAGAAGGGAGAAGGGAACTCTATGAATCTTTGAAAATAAAAATGTGTGTGTGTGTATGTGTATACATACGAATGTACATACGTATGTGTGGTATACACATATGTGTGTGTGCGTACAGGTGCATGTACAGAGGCCAGAGAAGGTCACCTGTCCTATCTATCAGTCTTCACTTCATTCCCTTGAGTCAGGGAGTCAACTGAGCCTAGAGCTAAGTTGACAGCCAGCAAGCCACAGTGACCCTCCTATGTCTGCCTGCCGCCCCCAGCCTCACCTGGCCTTCTACATGAATCCTGGGGATTTGAATTCATGGTCTCATGCTGGCACAGCAACTGCTCTTACCAGATGAAACATTTCCCCATCCCCTCTGTAGGGCTTTTAAAAATAAACAACACTAATCCTACTCCTGAGGGTTGCAGCCTCATCATCTAACCACCTCCTAAAAGTTTTTTACAGGAGGACTCAGAAGGGACACGCACATTTAATGTGTAACAGTTTCAATTGAAAGTTATCTATGCTTTGAGTTTTGGATACAGAGTCAAATGAAGTTGAACTCACCCTGTTGGCTGCCGGATAGAACTGTCAAGACTGAAACATTGATGATTGCCAAGGCTTCCACACTGCTCTGCTGGGTCGCATCTGAACATAAGAAGACCGTGTGTGGAAGAAGCGGCTCTCTCTCACCTGATGAGCTGCCTTCCTTCACCTAGCTAGCATCCCTAAGGAGAATGACAGCATTGGGTTTGACCTAGCCTGGCCACCATCTTCTGGGGATGCACTGTATGAGGAAATGAGTGGTCAGACTGACTGCAGGAAAGATGAGAACAAGCCTGTTTTATGGCCTTCTGGGGAAGACTTCTTGGAGACAGTAAAGCATCTGCAATTGCCGGAGATGTGGCTTTGCCACCTTGGGTAAAATGAAACACATAAGCATATAAGTGATAAGCAAACAAGAGCCAGCTTTGGTCCCCAAACACCCGGCTCCTCTCCACTGCCCCCAGCCAACACGCGATCTTGATGTACTTCCAAAGACATTTTCTCATATTCTTCCTTCTGGATCCAGCAGTCCTGCACCATCGACCTGCCATCTTCACTCAGCGCTCCCCTCTGAAGCCTGTCCCAGCTATCTCTTTCCTTCCACCCATTGCAATCCTGTCTCACCGGTCACATCGTGAGGTGCCTTGCTTCCATACTTGCTTACACCTTGGGGAGCGAGGCATGTGTGGACACGTATCCAGCTTTGTTTTCTCTCTGTGTGTGTGGAAGTTGCTCAGTAAATCACTATGAACTTGCATCTCTGTGTTACCCTAGATATTTAGAAATGTGGATGTTCAGTCATACTAGAGGGTGGACTAGCCTGGGTTTTTCTTGCTGAGAGCTGGTTGATTCTGTTCTGGCAATCTTAGCATCCCTTGGACATGACTCCACATAGGGCTTTGATGATTAACAGAATTTCATAATCCTCAGTCAATCACTATGGGATCCTTGGCAAGGAGTTGTTAGAAGAAAGTAGTCTTCTCTACCTTCTATTTTCTACTAGGCCATCTACCCACTCCAAAGTTCCCATAAAACTTTATGACATGCAGGTGTTGTATGTTACCTGTGTACCCAGCCTTTCATCTTGGGTCATCTCATCTTTTATTTCCATGGAAACATGTCCATGATGTAAAACTTGATGCTGAGACTTTTTATCCCTAACTAACCTCGTCTAAGACTCTTTAAGGAAAGGATGCTGTTTTCCATTTCAGAGAGTTGAACAATCTCAATTAAGATTCAGTATTAATAGTTAAAACCTCAGTGTTCATGCACTATTTGCATTGAATAGTCTCCTTCAAATGGCTTAACTCACTAGCTCTCCACTGGGGGTGGTAGCTACCCTGGGGGCATAGAGAAATAATTGAGAATTTACTGGTTGTCACAAGGACTGCCTGAGTTATTGTCTTCAAATGGGGTAAGCATAGGAACACTAAATGTTTTGACGTGCAGAGGGTCGCCCTGAGCAATATAATGTCCCATCCAAAACGCCAGTGGTATCCTGTTTACAGACACAGCACTGGAGGGGAAAAACTCGAGCTGTAGGAGAACCCTGTAACAAGAGTAGACGTTTCTGAGAACAGGAAGCCATGTGTTCTATTTGCTCCATGTAGAGTCACAATTTGTCCCATAACCCTTCCTGACTTCCTTCTGATACGCCTTCCTCCCCAGCTGTGCTCTTGTCCAGAGTAATGCCAAAATAGTATCTCTTCTGATAGTATGGAGATAGTATCTCTAGCCCTCCAAGGAAGCACAGCACAGAGGCAAGGAGCTCAGCTCACTTCTTTCCACCCAGTTCTATCTGTGACCTAAGCAAAGCTTCTACCCACAGGGCAGTCTCACATTAGGGCAATGAGGGTAGACAATCACTGGGGCTGGATGAAGTCCAAGGGTTCCATTCTGATCAGTCTTGGAGGCTGGAGGACTCACTTGACCAAGAATGGCAGCTAGTGTCTGTGAGCTGATTCTCCCTAGGTGGGATGGGGGTGGGGAACGACGATGAGGACTAACTCATTTGCTTTTCTAAGAGAAGGCAGAGAAAGTTACTTCCAGTTGACATTTCAAGTGTGAGTATGAAAGCATGATAAAGCGGTTGTACATGTTGCAGGCAGCCAGTCATATTCCTGTCTTCCTGGATCCTTTCCAGATGTTGGGGTATGGGCTTCAAGCCCTCTCTTCTACAGATGAATATTCTGGAGAGAGTGATGAGATAGCAGAACAGACCATAAAGTGGGTAGAGTTCTTGGTTTTGGCAGTTGAAACTCACTAGGCATGAATGGAATTTATTCACAGAATAACTGATTTGTGATGCAAGGAAAAATCAGAAAACAGTCTGGAGCAAATGGAGGTGGGGCACAGGGGCTCTAATCCAGTCATACGTACAGACGTCTGCTCCCATTGTCACCCAGAGATGTGCAAGGTGCTTGGTTCCACTGGACAGTGGGTGTCATGGCCACCTTGATCTCTCAAAGTCTTAGAGAGACATTGATGCTATTGAAGTCCCCACCTCCTGAGAAACCTGTCTGCTGCCCATTCTGTATGAAAGAGTAGACAGAAGAGTCCACAGTGAATGCACATAACTAGCCAAGCTTGAGGCAAATGCCCACATCTTATTGCAAGGGAGTCCAGGAACATATCCATCTTTTTAGTTTGTGTAGTAGAAGCTGTGCCCTGTCTCGATGGTAACATGTTGTGGCTTAGTCCCTTTTCTTTGTCTTTCCTTTTTGTTGTTGGTGGTTTGTTTCTGTTTTTTCTGATGGAGTTATATATAGCCCAGGCTGGCCTTGAACACTTTGTGTGTGTGTGTGTGTGTGTGTGTGTGTGTGTGTGTGTTATGCATGCATTTGTGTAGGTGTATCCATATGTAAGTGTGGGTGTGCATGCATATAGAGGCCAAAAGTCAGCATTAGGTGTCTTCTTTGATGGCTTTCCACTTTATTATTTGAGAAGGAGTCACTCACTGAAACCCAAAACTATCAATTCAACGAAGCTGTCTGGGCAATGGAGTCTCCTGGGTTTACAGGTGCCCAACACCACACCCAGAATTTTACATGGGTGCTAGAGATCTGAATTCAGTTCCTCATGGTCACATGACAGGTGCTTTATTAGCCAAGCCATCTTCCCAGCTCCTGGCCTTCAACCCTTGATCTTCCTACCTCCATTTCCTGAATTCTAGGTTTATAAGTGTGTTCTACAATGCCCAGCTCTTAGTCCATCTCCTGTTGCTGTAATACAGTGGTTGAAACTGGGTAATCTACAAAAAAAGGAGGTTAATTCAGCTCTTAGTTCCAATAGCTGGCAAGTCCAAGACTGGACAAACTGCATCTAATGCTGTGTTAATTTGGTAGGAACAGAAAGACGAGCAGATGGGCACATGCGAATAGAATGCATAAGGCCAGACTCATAATAACCACTCCATTCCCATGAACAAGACATTGGTCTGGTGGCAAAGGCTTCTTTCTCAGGACCCACACATGCCCAGTAGGCCCCACCTCCCTGTGCTGCTTCATGGAGGAATTAAAATTTCTAACCCAAGAAGATAGGAAAGACACACTCGGATCATAGCACATGCAATAAGCGATGTTTCAGACATAGGGTGGGTACCCAGCTGTCAGGCAGCCCAAAATACACCATACTGTGAGGAGACTACAGGGATTTCTACTGCAAGAAATGCAAATCAGTATTGATAATCAAGACAGGAAAAGATAGGGAAGAGGAAGAATAATAAATTCTTGTCCCCAAGGCTGAGACAATTAAGAAAATTGAGATTTTCTTATCCCTCTCTTATAGGATCGAAAAAGACTTAAAGGCACTAGAATTGCTTTCTTGCTAAGATATTGTCAGTTAGAGGCAACTGGGGACTGGTGTCTGCCCCCAAACACCACCACCACAGGCCGTGCTCAGCCTCCAAGCGCCTGCCAGTCTTGCAGGTAAATCGTGCTCAGGCCTAGTAGTATAGTCCTGGAAGGGATATCCCACCCATTTGGAAAAGCCCACTCGTTCCTCAAGTTCTGTTATTTTAGTCCAAGGTATCACAACCCACTGTGCTATGGAGAAATTCGAAAGGGAGGTCTAGAGAGAGGCTGAAATCTGCAATGAGGAGGGACCCCAAATATAATGCCTATGGACATGGGAGGCTGAAGCCTTGTTTCTAGTCTCCTATCGCTTCTTCCCGGTGCCCTGATCTTTTCCAGGTCTCCTCCGATTGTTCTGTTGTGCCTCTGCCTTTACCATGAGAACATGTGCCACCTAGCAAATGGCCTCCAGCAAATGGCCTCCAGCAAAATGACAGAAAATAGCCTTTCAAGCAGGACCCCGCCTAGTTCAGTCAACATTCAACCCCACTGCAGAGAAGCACAGATAAGCAACTGATGTTTCAGATCCCTGAGTTTTAGGAACTGCCTGTAATGCACTGGAAATTGAACAACACAATGAACCTTACGATTTTCAGTGCTTTACTTGGTCCTCTAGAACGAGCCACACAAAAATCAACTCCTTCCCAAGATGTACACACATATTCACATGTATTTGTCCACACACATACACACACATCATGTGAAGCACAGATGATGGAAGTTGCCTGCATGTATACTTCTTACTCTGTCTAGACTTGGTATAGATCACTTAGCATTCCAGAATCCTTTGATGCTTGGTTCTATAGCTCTCTCTCGCTCTCCCGATCTCCAGCCCTCTTAGCACTGTTCTTACGTATTTGGTCATGGGTCCAAGGCCTGCTAACTCTCACCTCTTCTCATGTGCAAGTCAGTAGTGTCAGTAGTCAGAGATTTGTTCACTGAAGATGGATGACTACTAGAAAAAGCCAGCCTCACTTTTGGACTTTCTCAGACAGAAGAATCCCCAGAGAGCTGGTGCATATCAACACAGACATGTTACAGAACTCCAGAAACTTATGCCATTGTGGGAGAAGAAGGCTAAGCATGTGGGAAGAGGAGGATAGAGAGCCTGAAGACAGCCTCGTGCTAGTGGGGATTATGGGGAAAGAAATGAAAACAGCAGTTGCCATCTCCCCAGAACACATACTCAGGAGCAGGAACTGAGTGGAGACTGGTTGATGAATTTTAATGTCACACCATGCTCACCTACAGCCAATATCTCCGTGAGATATGGACTTGGAGCGAACTCACACAAACAGGGCGGCCTCCCACCACACTAAGCATCTCCAACTAAGCTGTGCCATGACATTTCTTTGGTCTCATCATATTCTGTAAAGGGGCTGAGTTGCCATCATCCTGGCTGGGAGTTGAGGATTAGGTGATACAGATTCAGGGCTACCGGCTCACAGAAGATGAAGCTGTGGTGATAATGAGAGCTCCTGATAGCCGAGTTCACTGCAGATCTCTGGGAGCTCTGAAGCATGAAGGGAACATGAGGAACTTATTCCAAGGAAGCACTCTATCACAAAGAGACAACATATTGATCATGGATTCCAGGCAGCTGATTTCTCAATTCAGGATGCAGGGGATGCTTTCATAAATTCTTTTTCTGCTGGAAAGATGGTGATCCTAGTTTCTGGATTCTGGCCACAGGGAAAAAGCAGCAGGTGTACTCCTGCTGGGAGATGAGGGTAGAGAGCAAGCTCAGGCTGACCCGGGACTGCTGTGGAATCTGGAAGACTGGACCAGAGGAAAGTCCCTACTTTACTCAAACTTCTGTTAACTGTGCAGGCATGTTGATCCTTATTGTTATATTCCCGTGCAAGATTTATTGGTCCTGCAGCCTCCACACATTTGTGACATCCTGCATCACTTGCTAAAGATTTCAAACTCTGGGTTGATTTGGGAGATGGCACTGATGAGGTGATGGAAGCACAAAGTAATATTAGGGGACAGAGGAGAGTGGGGTGCGGGCGATTTCCAACTTCTGCTTCATTTTTTCTCTAGGAAGAAAGCTCTCCATGCAGCTCACATGTCCTGGGCAGGAAGAGAAATCCAGGCCCACTGACCATTTATGACATAATGGTTGTGGTCAGAGCAGGAAAGTGGTAATAGAGGCCCAGCAGTGATGGGGAGGACAGGGCTGTTCCAGAGACTCAGGATACTGGGTCCTTTTCATTTTATAGCAAGGACTGTAAGGGATGGACACGAAAGGTGATTCACACCCATTGTTGAGCAGCAGGATTACATCCAGGCCTTTCATTTCCATTTTATTTACTTTTACTAAACTGTTTCTTCTAAACTGAATAGCTAGAATTGTTAGTTCTGTATATTCATGCATGGAGGAAACATTTGTTTAGGAGTGTGAGTCTGAGTCCTAGAACTTCAACTTGCTGGCTGAGAAACCTTGAAGGAATATATATCATCTCTTTTTGCCTCATATCTCCTGTCAGTAAAATTCAGCTATTAAAGCTTGTATCAGATAAGACAGTGTTGTATGAAGTACTTGACACAGCATCTGACGCCTATTAAACTAATTGTTTCAATTTATATTACAAGAAGTAATTCTGAGTGTTTTACATAAATCATTGTCTTTAATTCTTATCCTCCACATGCTGGTGTATTCAAATCTTAGTCCCTACTACTAGCTCGGTGATACTGGGAGGGGGCGGAAGCTTTAGGAGGTACAGTCTATTAGGAAGTATTCACCCCTTGGAGGATGTGTCATTGAGGGGAGACTCTGGGACCTGACTCTTTCTCGTTTCTGTTTTGCCTCTGGACTTTGTGAGTGGTTTTGCTCCATTGTACGATGCACCATCTCACAACACAGGGCCCCCAGAAATAAGGCCGACCATGAACTGAAACCCTCCAAAACTGTGAGCCAGTATATCTTGGCTCTTTACATGTTGGCTGCCTCAGGTATTTCTTAACAGCAAAGGAAAGCTCTGATTAACACCATTCTCATAACGACCTAATGGTCATTCTCATTTTTAGTTTAAATCTGCCATAGTCAGATTTTTGCTACTATAACAATATAGCTGAGATACCTCACTTGTAAAGAGAAAAGACTTGTTTTGGCTCACAGATTTGAGGATTGAGTTCATGATCAATTAGCTCTTTTTCTTTGGGCCTGTGGCAAAGCAGCACATCATGGAGGGAATGCTTGGCAGAGCAAATCTGTTTGCATCACAGCAGAAAGCCAGGACAAGCCAGAAATGAGAGGACAAGATCAGTACCCTACAATCCTCTTTAAGGGCGCAACCCTAGGATCTAAGGACCTCTTGCTAATCCAATCTCCTAAGGATCTTGCACTACTTCCCAATAGTGGCAAGCTGAGTAGTAAGTCTTTAATACACCAGCCTTTGAGGGAAATGCCTGATCCAAATAGCAGAAGCCCTGTCATCACATTGGAAAGAGTTAGAATTATAAAGAACAAGGAAAAACCCTAAGGCCACCAAACACTATAATTAAGTTATCAAAGACCTTGTGTTTGGTCATAACTCAACAGACTCAGCTCTGAGCTGTTCTTTGTCTGAAAATAATTTGCACCATTGAGAGGAAAAATCAAGCTGTGAGTGATATAGCAGCTGGAAAAATTAATTTAACATCTGGGGCTGAGTCCAATAGAGAATGGGGCTGCTGAAGAGGTCAATGTGTGGTTTCCAAAGGCTGGAAAACTCAAGTGGGGTTTCCGACTCAGCAATTTGGAGCCCCTTGGTCTAGATCTGGAATGGCAATAGCATTGATGTATGGCCATTACGACTCCTGTCCCTATGGCATAGTTTGCTCCTTGGTCACAGCATCATTTTCTACTCTGTTTACATATGGCTTCTATATAGTTTCTTTGTGGAGAAATGCATATGTGACCTTGACCCTGGGGTTTAGGGGTAAGGGAAGCAGAAACTGATGGCAAGGGTATGCAGGAGTACAGCAGAGTCATGAACGGGGAGCAAGGCTGGGGGCTCCTGGACCCTTCTCCAGCACTGGTCAGAAAGTGGGAAGAAGACGGGGGTGTATTTAGGGCCAATATGGTGGCAAGAAGAAATGTTGCAAATGAGACAGCTTAGGAAAACGGGGCTCTGCCTCATGTAACCCATACTGCTATGCCTAGACAGCGTGGCTTCACTTTAAAGACCTCCTCCAGGGGTCTGAGGTAATGTTCCTGATGCATCCCTGTTCCTATCTGGGAAAGGGTTAATTTTGCAGACAGAGATGCAGCCAACCCACTGGGAACAGCTGAGTGGGCAAGACAGAAGAAGCAAGGTCTGAGCCAGCTTGTATACAACAGAGAAATAATGCCCAGAGCTCCAAGTCCATTGCCAGGCTGGCCATGGCCCTAAGTCCTCAGCAATAAAAGGTTACATCCAGTTGTCGACATGCCCTGTAACGATAGTAAGAAAAGAAGCAATGACTCATGTTGAATGCAGTGCTATGAAATTTGGATATTCCTTTCCATTCGCGGAATGACAAGCTCTTTGAAGCCAATGGAAGCCCTTCAATGCAGGGTTGAGAAAGAAATAGGTTCAGTTTGATCCTTCTATCAAGTGTCTGGTAATCTGCACAAGTTATAATTAAGCCTTATTTTCATCATTTGTAAAATGAAGTATTTAAAACCTATGTCTGTGTCTTAGCGTGCTGGTGAATCATAGCAATAAACAGAGGAAGTGTTCAAGTCTTCCTTATCTATGAAGAGTTCAAAAGGAGAAGGTAGTGTTGAACACAACTGTTCAGGTAGGTTGAATGCTTACTGCGTGCCATGGTGTGCAGACTGTGTACCACATACATGTTTCATGTCTTGTGTGAGTTGACCCTCAGTCAGGTGTAGCCACAAGAGGAAACATGGGAGAGGAGCAGGGAAAGAATGTGTCTTATACTTATACGGGGGCTTAGACAGACTCACTGCATATACCAGGAGGGACATGTGGAGGAAATCCCAGCTAGAGCAGAAATGACAGAATGTAGGAATGACACTGGAGGTGGGAGGTCTGGGAGGGCGCCGGTGGGTGGAGAATAAAGATGATTAAGTTGTTCTGTATGAAATACATAAAAATTCAATAAAATTTTACAAAAAAGGAGCTGAAAGATAGCATGAGGCTTCAGGAAGGTGCCTTTCTTGGGGCTCAGGGTGGAGCACACAAGCCAATATTGTGTGTGAATTTTACTGATGTGTTTGAAAGTCGCTAGGTCATTGTCAAGGGAGGGTAAGAATGAGCTCTGCAGCCGGTCACCCTGAGGCACATGTTCACACTTAGGTATGAAGATCATAAGGCAAAGGGAGAACAGACGGTCTAAAAATTTAGAGTACAACGTTATAAGTAATTTTCACGTTTGGACATATTTAATCTTTGTAACAACTACAGAATATTACTTATAATGACGACCTCAATGGACTCCCCTTATCCTCCCATTTTACAAAATGACTTTACAAAAACGGATGACAGTCAGGTGGGCTCTATTTCCCTTTCTCTTCAAGGTAGCTTGAACCTGTGATTTGTTTTCATCAAACAATGTGGTCAACATGATGTTTGGCTAATTCTGAGCCAGCCACACATTCCGCCTTTGGGAATTCAGCCATTGCTGTGTAAACAAGCTTACACCATCCGGAACAAACATGGGACCCAGTTATTCTACCTGAGACCTTGACAAATCCTCGGCCAGTGAACCCCTCAACAGGAGACACTCATGTAAGTTTAGCAGAACCACCCTCCCAATCACAGGGTATGTGAATGAGACCAGATCTATCCAGCTGATCCTAGATTCATAGGAAATAACAATGTTTCAGGCTATGCAGTTTTGAGATGATCTGTGCATAACAATCATTAAATAATATAATAGCTTGATAAACTGACATACAATGAGGAACAAGGAGGTTAAGCAACTTTCTCTGGATCCCACAGTGTGCACAAACTCAGGTTACTTCGATGTCAGCTGCTCTTTTTAAACAGTGTGCTTCTGCAGTCCCTAGCCTTTCTTCATTTCTAAAACATTGTTTTGACCAAGGAGGTAAACACTTCTCAGAGTGTTTTTAATGCTGAGGCAGTCTTAACAGCTGATGGTGACTCAGCAGCCCCCAGTATAGCCACCTGACCAATGTCCAGAACAGGAAAATCTCAGGTTGGCTGACCACCAGGAACACTGCATTTACCAGTGAATGGGGCCACGTAGAAACAGAGTTCTGTTCTTGTGCCTGAAACACTGGGCTTCCCAGTGACAAGAAGTAAATTTCAGTGGCTGGACAAGGCAAAACCTTACTTCTGCTCAACATCACTTATTCATGTGGATCAGGAAGCCACAGCTATGATCACCAAGAAAGATGCTGGGCCTGAGAGATGGTTTAGTAGTTAGGAGCAGGTACTGACTGCTCTTACAAAGGAGCTGAAGTTCCTTTCCAGAACCCACACAGGGTGACTCACAAATTCCTGTAGCTCTAGCTCCAGGAGACCTGACACCCACTTCTGGCCTCTGCAGTCACCTGAACTCATGTGTACATACCCACACGCAGACATACATACAATTAATTTTTTAAAATCTAAAATAAAAAAAGAAACAAGGTACGTATTAAGGGGCCAGCCTAGGAATGCCTGATGTCCGTTTGCCCATGTCTTGTGAGCCAGAAAAGAAACATAAAAGCGGGAGGGAAGCAGGGAGCTGCAGTCTTCTGGTGAGTCCAGGAAGCAGAAATTGTAAGGAACTAAATCCTGGGTGAGCAAACAGGGTCACTGAGAAACAGTAAAGATGGCATTCTTCCTTCTTTTTGATCTGAAAGAAGGGCCTGGGGGACCCCTTTATCCAGCATGTTCTCCTTCCAGCAGACAAGTTCAAACCAATTCAGATAAGACTAAGGCCAGACCTGTTTAAGTTGACCAATACAAAATTAGGAGAGGGGCCCCCACTAAGCCCCTTCAAGCCCAGGTCCTCCCCGGGGCAAGGGTTGGGAGGGGCATGGATTTCGGTTTCAAGATCCCCTCTCCTCTTGTGGAAAGCTTTATTTTCTCTGTGTGAGTGTGTGCACGGATATGTGATTCTTTATCTTTCAATAAAAGTGTGTTTGCCTGTTGCTCTCTGGTGGTCTGAGATCTTTCCTACCTTTGAATTCTTCAGTTGACTGAGAAAACAAACTCAGCCTTACTCCTAGACAGATAAAGCAGACACAACAAAATGGAATAATTAAACGAATGTTATTATCTCTGTCAAATGCCAAAGAAGTATATGTGAACCTCAGATACTCTGTAGCTCCAGTCTGTTTGCTCTCCATGGCTAACGGGGAACCAGCTGGCGTCTGCATGCCCTGCTCTCCTGCCATTGTTCCCCTAAGCAGGCCTCATTCATGTTACTTTGCTGAGCTCCCAGTGTTTCGACTGCCTTAATGTCTCATCTGCCTGACCATTTCATTCCATTTATCAGGGCTAAGCCTTTTTAGGATGTTGGTTTGAGACCAGAGGCTGCCAACTCATCACAGTTTAAATTCCTAAACAGAACCATTATTATATTGAATAAAATTTTAGGGAGCTCACAACTCACCTGAGAGCCTCCAGAAAATGAGGTATTGCTGTAGATGATTAATCAAGCAACCTGCTCCCCTCATCTTATGGGAAAAAGAAATTAAAACCCAGACTCACAGAGAAACTTGCTCAAAATTATACTGCTAGGTGTTCTTGGCAGGACTAACAGGAAATTAGTCCTGGAATTGAAAGGCGTGATCCTTTGGGACCAGTGTGTGTGTAAAACAATGACCTCTGCCTGCTCCCATGACCTTGAAGGTTACAACAGGTGCTATGAAGGTGGATCCAATGCAACACACAGCTCTGGTTCCAAAGAGAATGAGACAGTTTATTCTGAGCCCAATATGAGTGACCAAATATGGTCCAGGAACACATATTCAGGTTGCCATGAATCACATCTTCCTTGGTGGAGGAAACTCCATGAACTTTCACAGTCATAGAATACAGGAAATTCATAAAGCATTACATTCACCAAACACATTCTAATCAGTCAATCAGTCTGCACAATTTTAGCTCGCATGAGCTCAAAGTTGCTTGTGAGAACTGGCTCTGTGCATGTCTGGGGCCTGCTTTGCCACTCTTTTTCCAGGTCTCCCTAGGCCTTCTTGTTCCAAACTTGTGAACATTATTTTTTCTTGACAGTGGGAACTGATCCTTGGTACAGTCCAGTTGGGCCTCTCACCTAAGACAATGAGGTATTTAGCAAGAACAAAGGAGAATAATGAGGAGGAGGAGGAGGAGGAGGAGGAGGAGGAGGAGGAGGAGGAGGAGTAAGGTAATGGCAGGCCTACTTCCCAGGAGACAGCATCCCTTCTCTGCTCCCTACACCCTCCTCTCTGTCCATCATCCTCCTTTCTCTAGAGGCAACACTTCTAGGCATCCAGGGCCACTGGATGCCACTCAGAGCTGGGATCTAGGGGCATCTGGGAAGTGGGTATATGTCTCTCTTCCTCCTCATAGTCCACTGTTCCTCCTTTGGCCATAGCTGAGTCACCATCGGAAGAGGAGGCCCAGATCAAGGCTTTTTGCATTTCTAGAGCATTAGCTAAAACACTGGAGTAGCCTTAAGGGAAAAGAAAAGTGGGTCAGAAGGGAGGTGAGGGCTGGGAGAGGCCAGTAGTCAGCCTCTCCACCTTAGTGGTGAGGGCAAGAGGCCCAGGAGACAGGCATCTGGCTGGAGCTTCCCGAGCTGGTGAACTGGCCCTGTAAAGCCACTCCCTCAGTTCACCTTCTTATCACTTCATAGTGAGGAAACTGAGGTTTGGAAAAGTAAGTGGCTTCTCCAAAATCCTACAGATAGTTCTGGTAGAACTGAGTCTCAGAGTTAGGACATCTACATTCAGATCCCAGGTTTCCATCCGTCCGTGGCATCAGGAAAGATAGCAGTGATGACTGTGTGTGAGTGTGGAGATGAGGATAGGTTTGTTTTGCTCAGCCTCGGCTGGTGACGGTACAGAGCCATCCCTAACCAAATCATGAGGCCTACTGGTCTCATTGCTTGTGATACACAGGAGTGATTTCTGGATTTTTTTCTGCCCTGTGATAACAATGCCTTGCATGTGTGAGTGTGACTGTGTGTGTGTGTGTGTGTGTGTATGTGTGTGTGAGATTGAGAGAGAGAGAGAGAGAGAGAGAGAGAGAGAGAGAGAGAGAGACAGAGAATTGGGATGATAGTGTCAGTTGGCTCAAGACCAGCATCAAACAGTGCTGAACAGAGCTTGGAAAGATAAGAAGGGAAATGACAGCTTTTCTCTCCTTCTCTGTTTCAGATTGCAGACATGTCAGTCCTTTCCTGAGCTGGTGAAAGACAGGTGGACTCTGTAAGGACTTAATTACAGTTGCTTTCATCACTCAAGCTATTATCACCTAACAGTTTCCTCGGGGCCGGGAGTGTTCACTGAATAGCAGAGAATGACTGAAGGGAAGGATTGACACTGACATTCTGTGTGTGCTCTTGGCAGAGCTGAGAGCCTGTGCCAAACTACTACATTATTTAGCATCTGGAGAGCTCTTCACAAATGCCAAGTGCTTTGTGATCTTCTGATTAAATCCCAGGTGTGAGGTCAGCTCCATTTCAGAGACTGGATACACAAAGGCTCAGGATGAATGATTCAAAAGCATGGCCTCAAAGGTTGCAACATTTGTTGACTGTCAACTCTATGTTCTGTACCAACAGCTGACTCAAATGTCTTTTGTGGTGTTAGAATGCAGGCATAGGGGTCTGGAAAGATGGCTCAGTGGTTAAGAGCTCTGCAGAAGACCCAGGTTCAAATCCCAGGACTCACATGGTAGCTAACAACCATCCCTAACTCCAGTTCTAGAGCATCTTCCACCCTTTTCTGTCCTCCTCAGGCATTGCACACCATGGATGCACTTACATAATGCAGTCATAATGCTCGTACACATAATAAATAAAATAATTAAAAACAATGAGTGCATAGGATTCTTTGTGATGATAATGCTTTGTTTTAATGTATGGATGTGTGTATTGGTGTGTGTGTGTGTGTGTGTGTGTGTGTGTGTGTGTGTGTATGAGTGAATATTGGGATGACAATAGGAACTGGCTCACGACCAGCATCAAAGATGGCCAAACAACCAGCTTGGTCCAGATAAAGAGGGAAATCCTGTGCTGCTTGCATGTTGCCAGTACACATCCTCACAGATGCTTTAAATCATCTTTATTGCTTATAGTTCCTAATGCAATCAAATGATACATACTCATTAAACCGGATCGTTTTTAATTATTTTTATTGTTGCACTGTTAATTTTTATTTTTAGTGAGATATCTACATTTGGTGGAATCTATAGATGTAGGACCTGAGGATGCTGAGCGCCAGCCTTAGCTTACCCGCTGTTAGTATTTATTTGATCATTTAACTTGTCAGTTTGCAGGTTGTCTGAGTTGTGTTTCTCATGCTCCTTCATGAAGTATCTAATATTCTGCTCTTGGGAGCACAGCTGCCCATTGTGTCAGACACAGCCTGGGGAACCACACAGTGCTCCTTCACATTTAAAACTGGATTTTTCATAGGCCTCCTTGCTTACTTGCCATTGACCATACTAAAATCTCAGAAGTCACTGGAATGTAATCCTACACTGTCCCCTGATAAAGAATCAGAAAGATCTGCATTTAGTGCTGATATTTCCCAGTGAAGCACATATCTGTAGCTTGTAAATCACAGAGTATTAGAAATGAAACAATGCCAGAGATAATGCAGTAGCTCCTTCTTAATTCACTGAAGATGAAGATCCAGAAAAATATCTTGCCTAGACTTAGAAGTATCTATCTAGTTACTCCCTTGTGTAGAGCCCTTCAATGGCTCTTGATCACATTTTGGTTTTGTTTGGTTTAGATTTTGAGACAGGATCTTGCTCTGTAGCTCAGGTTGACCTGGAACTCAAGATCTTCCCATGCCGGCCTCCCGGTGCTGATGTTACAGGCATGCGCCACTGTGCTGGGCAGCTCTCCATAACTTTTGCAATAAAGACCAAACCAGTTGCATGACCCATGATTATCCCCTAGGGTGGGCTCCCAACTGCTCTGCAGCTTCCTGTCTCTGCTCCTCGAACAAAGACCTTCTCTGGATTCTTCCTATGCTTTAATCTGCTTATCTCACAGTTTGGCATCTTTTCGCCCTCTCTTCATAGGCCAGTCCAGTAGTCCCTCACCCCTCCCTCTAGTAAGCCCTTATCTCTGTCTTCTCATCTCAACCCAGCTACCCCCATTCAGGTAAAGTATCCATATTCCGAGACCGCATCAGACATCTGTGCTTTTTCTCCATAGCTCTTGTCAGATTCTGTTTTGGTATTTAGACACAGTAGGAAAGAGTTTTCTACTATGCAGTCCCCATGAAGGCAAAGATGAGGCTATGCCCTGTGTGTGTATCTCTGAGCAACAAAAGGTCTTTTGGCAAGATATTTTAACAATCATTCGGATATTATTTCTCAAACATGCATGCATGTGTTTAAGTACCATAAATGAAGTCCCATGCTACAATTCTACTTTGGTTGTGAATTCCATTAAACCATGAAAAGACAGGGCACATGCCTTATATATTGACTTCCAAGGCACTTACCTGTGTAGGGGCTCATTAAGTGTGTGCATGCTGTCATCATTCAAATTAAAAAGAATAAAATCCATGAGGCACGTTTTCACAGAGAGCATATTGGATGGAATGGGAGATGTTTTCTTTGGGTATAGGGTGGGCAGTGGTCATGGGTTAGGCAGGTATATATCCAGGCTTGGTTAAGGGAACTGTGCTACTGTCAGCTATTCTCTACCCAGCTAGACTGAAAGGTCTGCATTCTATTCCTTTGGGCTAAAGTTTGATAGATTGCAAATGAATTAGCTAGTATATTGCAAGTGGTTAGTTGCTGTGAATAGCCATTAACACTTTGGATTGCCATTAAATTTTTATCACCCATTATCACCTTGGTGTGAATTTCTAATCACAGACCAGAACTCCAAGGAAATAGAATTGAAATGACAGCTATAGACCTAAGAGGAAGACCAGGGAGATGGCTTAGTGTGTTAAAAGTACTTGGCCTAACACCTGTTGACTTGAGTTCCATGCCTGGATCACACAATAGGAAAGAATTAAATACTGAAAGTTGTCCTCTGATCTCTACACATGTGCCATGGTATGTGGGTGCCTGCACACACATACACACACACACACACACACTTACATCCACATACACTCACACATATCATACATACAAACAATATAATAATAACTAATAATAGTTAAAATAACTTTTAAAAGTTTAGAGAGTTGAGAGGAGGAAATCAGAGGGCAGGAGCCTGGGTGTGCTTGATCAGTTAGATTCTTGTTAAATATGAGTGTGGGACTGCGAGACAGGGGATGTAAGACATGTGATGCATTACCATCTTCCCATGCTAGGTTGCCTATTTGCCATATTGGATGATACAGAGTGGGATCCATCAGATTTCAAATCCTAGACCTCTAAAGAGAGCGACAGCTCTGTCTCGCTGAATCTCCTTCCTTGATCTTCTGTAGAAAACATTTTGATTTGAGCTTCTGGCCTTGGATTCTAGCTTCCTCTCTCCCATCTCCATTGTTCATCATCCATACAGACCATAGAAAAGTGTGTAATATTTTCAGGGTCTTGACTTTCAGAAGTATCTCTCTTATCCCTCAGACACAGAGTGTGATGACTACTTTGTCTATTGACTTGAATGGACCACAGGGTACCCAGGTATTTGGTTATACACAATCTCTGGGAATGTAGGTGAACATATTTCAGGATGAGATTAATATTGGATTTGCTAGGTGAGCAAAGTGCAGGGCTTTTCAATTAAGAAAGGCCTGGATGGATTTAAGAGTAAGGAAAAACAAACACATTTTCTTTGTTTTTCTTGCAGCTTTAACATCAGTCTTCTCTTCAGACTTAGCCCATGATCATCCTTGGCTCTCCTTGTCAGGGTTTTGAGTGCACCCTCTCTGTCTTGCCCTACATATAAAGATTAAGACCTATCTTTAGATTTAAGTCTCCAGTTGCAAGCCAAGAACAATCAATCCCTGAGTGATCTACCACATACACCCTTGGCTCCATGCAATTCTGGGAGCTTAACTAACTTCTCTTTCATTCCGGCTAGAGCCCTGACTTTATATCTGTATTCTCAGCTTGGCTTTGAGTTTAGGGAAGTTTTACTTCATGGTTAATTACAGTCTTGGAGAAAGATGTGGATTTGGTAGAGCAGTTTAATTTTTTTACTTAGTTTTGTGTATATGAGTATATTGCGCATGGATGTGAGTGCACCTGTGTCACACAATGCCTGTGGAAATCAGAAGACGGAGTCGGATCCCCTGGAACTAGAGTTACAGATGGTTTTTGGCTACCATGTGGATGCTGGGAACTGAACCCTGGTCCTCTGCAAGAGCAGCCAGTGCTCTTAACTGCTCAGCCATCTCTCCAGGTCCACAGTTTTGTGGATTTTTTAAGCTTTAATTTTACCATAGAAAAAAACGGTAAACAGGGGTTTACACGGTGTTCAGCTCTTTCTCTTTGGGTGACATTTTTGTTACTGAGAAATATTTACATACAGCAAAATGCATAGGCCTTAAAGTATGTATTTCAATGAATTGTGGCCTATTTGTCACACACAACCTCTCTTTATGTAGCCGATATAGTTCAGATATACAACATTCCTACAATCCTTTCTAGTCACTTGTTCTTGTCTTCATACCCGAGAGGAAACTGCTATTCTGTTTCTCTGAGCTCATTGTGTTTATTGTTAATCTTTCTAAATCCAATTCCTTTAATTCAATATGATGCTTCTGAGATTTATATATGTTGTGGTGTGGTGGTATGTATTCTCAGTCCATTTTCAATTGCTGAGACAACTCTATTATGTAAGCATATTGCGAGTCAGTCATTCAGCCACTAGACAGGGACATTTATTATAAATAGCTATGCAATTCATGAGCTTACTCAAGTCCTTTTGTAGGTGTTTATTTTATAGTTTATTTTTGGTATGTACCAAAGAGTAGAATTACTGTCCCACAACAAATTCCACAATGCTTTTGTGAATTTCTAGTTCTATCAGCAACATATGATATTTTCAGTTGTCAAGTGCCTGTATCAACTTTTGAAACTGTTAATTCTAGCCACATTACCACCTGCAATTTTGAACCTTGTTCTTATTTATCATTTCAGCAATGATTAAAGTGATGGCATCATATCATGTGGTTACTGACTAGCAGTAACCCTTTGGAGAGTGTTTGTACTTATCTTTTATTCATTTTGATAGGCTATCTGTTACCTGTTACAAACTCCAGATAAACAGCCTCTACATTATAATTTATTCTCTTATATCTGGGCATCCTTTTCATCTTTTTTTATGGTTTCTGAGCTTATTTCTTTCCTTTTCATTAAAAAAATGTTAGCTTTGTTGAGAAAAATTAAATTCCATTAAAGTTTAGTTTATCATTTTGTATTTTATGTTTAAAAAGTTTACTCCCAGATTTTATGTGAAAGTATACTCATTGTTTTGTATTTTTAATTGATTTTTTATGCATTTCATACATCTCAATCATATTTAGACCTTTCCCCTATCTGTAACCCTCCCATAGCCCCACACCAGATTTTATGCATTCCAGCATATATGTTAAGGCCTATCAAGTCAAGTTTATGTCCACACATATCCCTTGGAGTGAGTTCAGCAACCGAGGCTGATCAATCTATCTAGCATCACTCCCTTAAACAAGACCAACTCTCCCTCACAAAGCACTGATCAGTTTCCAGTACTTCTTCAGCTAAGGTGGAGCTTTTGACCCATTTCCCGTCTCTGCTGAGTTTTTGTCTGGTTTGCATGGGTCTTGTGCATGGGTCATCAGTGCTGTGGGGTTATATGAACAGGTTCCCAGCCCCCTGGAAAACTGTTTCCTTGTAGTTCTCCACCACCTGACCTTCCACTTCCTCTTCCTCAATGATCCTTGAGCCCTGGGTGGTAGAGGTTCAGTATAGGAGTCCTATTCAGGGACACACATTCTACGGTCTCTTATTCTCTACATTTTGACCAGTTGTGACTTTCTGTGTTGATTACTACTTGTTGCATGAGGAAGTTTCGCTAGTGAAAGATGCATTAATATTCTCTCTGTTTCCTGTTCTGTTATGTTCCCTGAGTCTTAGATGTAAAGAGTACATTGTAGATGTGTCACATCGGGATAGGCATCTCACAGACACTTATTCTCTGTATTTGACCAGTTGTGGAGCTCTATAATACTCTCTATCTGTTGGGAAAAAAACTTTTTTGATGAGATATACTTGTCTGTAAATATAAGATACATATTTAGCATACAGTAAGAAATTAAATTTGTCTAGGGATGTGAAAGATGTAGGGTTTTCTCTAGGATCTATGACCTATCCAGCCATATGTATTTGGCTATGTTTATAGTACTGCACATGAGTTCCCTCCTATTGAGTAGACAGTAATTCCAATTAGTCAGCTGTTGATTAGCCCTAAGATAAAAGTGCCACTACAGCACCAATATAGATATAGTTTGCTGTGCTGGTTATTGTTGTGGTTATTAGTCTTTGCAGTTGAGTTGGATCATTAATTTTTCTCCCTTAGCAGCTTTTATAGTATCTTCTGATACTATGAGAGCAAGTCTTCAGGAGAAGACTTCCAGGTCAGTTCCAGCTCCACTGCTCTAAGGCCTATCTCTGAAGTATGTCCTGTCTTCAGCAAAAGGGTCTTACCTTCAAATTCTGGGAGGCAATCAAGTACTGTTGCAATAGCCTGTCTTATGCTGGGAGTCTCTTAGAGTACCCTGACCAACAGTTCAAAAGGAGGCTTCTCTTTTCTTGCCTGACCCCGGTTTTTCCTTGTCTATGAATCATGTGTATTTTTCTGTAGGCTTTTGAACTAACAAAGTTTCCTCTGGACTTTCACACCATCTAAGCTTTATCTTTCCTTTCTCTCTCCCTGTGTAACCCTCCTTCCTCCCTCCCCCCCATTAAAGTAACCCATTTTCACCATCTCCCCCTTGATAACTCCTATGTCCTACTATAGTTTGAACTTTTAGCTTTCTATCTAAGAAATCTTTGTGCACTACCAGGTTACAGAAATATGGTCTCATGATTTGGGCTGGGAACTTAACAGCTTCTGATTTTCTATAACCTACACATAATCTCTCTATCTCGTTAACATTTTTGTGCAAAGTGGGGAATAAGGAAGTCAAACAGGTTTTTTTTGTAATAGATATCGAGTTGATCCACTACCATTTTCTAAAGACTTCTTTCCCCCCATTTCATTTCACTTATGATAAAAATCATTTGACCTTTTAAACATGGTCTTTCTATTTTACATATCAATTTGCCTATGCAAATGTCAGTATCTCACCCTCATGATTATTGGTTTATTAGACATCCTTAAAATCAGAGAGCCCTCTTCTTCCATCTGTGCTCCTTTTTTTCCACCAATGCCTTGGCTGTTATTTTATATTTTGTGTAAATTTTAGTATCAGATTATTCATTTCTATAAAAATATTTTCTGGAGGCTCAATAGTAGAGTGTTGGCCTGTCATGTTGAAGGCCCAGAGTTTGATCCACAGCACTGCAAAACAAACAAACGAAAAACAAATAGAAAGCACTTTCTGAGATTGTAGTTGGTATTTTTTATTGACTTGACAAATCAATACAAAGAAAATTGACATTTTTATAATGTTCTACCTTCCAACTCATGAGCATGGTCTATCTTTCCACTTATTTAAGTCTTATTTAATTTCTTTCATCAATACTTTGTTTTATTTAGAGAGGTCTTTTACCTATTTTGCTAAATTATTTTTCAAGGATTTTGTGTTGTTGATGCTATTATAATTGGTATTGATTTCTTAATTTTTTTTTTCTTTTGCTGGTTGCTGGTAGTTAAGAACACCATTTGTATTTATATATTGATCTTAACTACTCAGGCCTTGCTGATTTCATGAATTAGATCCAGCAGTTATTTTTGTTTTGTTTGGAAATTAGTTTGGATTTTTTGTCTATACAGTTATATCATCTGCAAATAAACATAATTTTGCCTCTTCTTTGCTAATGATATGCTTTTTACTTTTCCTGCCTAATTGTACTGAATAGGATCCTTACTCCTACACTGAATAAACATGGGGAGACTGAACATCATGCCTTGTTCTTTAAAACAGATATATTTATTTTATTTTTATTTAGGGGTGAGTGAGTGTGTGTGTGTGTGTGTGTGTGTATACCCAGGGGTGGCAGAAGAAGGTGTTGGAGTCCCTGAAGATGGAGTTACAGGTGGCTGTAAATCTCCTGATATAGGTGCTGAGACTGAACGTGGGTCATTTGCAAGAGTGGGGCACACTCATACACTGAGCCATCCCCAGCCCCGTGCCTTCTTCCCCAGCTTGTACTTTCAAATATTTCTCGATTAAAAATAATGGGAGCTGTAGGTTTAACATGCATGCTCTTTATCATATTGATGATGATCCCTCTTATCACTTTATTTTTCAGGAATATTCATTCCTGTTTTGGTTTGTCTTCTTCCATCGATTGGAATGACTTGGGTAAGCATTTTTCTTTATATTTTTAGATATTGATTCTATTGATTGACTTCCAAAGGTTAAATTAATGTTACATTTCCTGGGTAAGTTTCGTTTGGTGATGATGTGATATTTATATTTTTATATGTTGTTGGACTCAGCAGTTGTTAAGGTTTTTAATTTCATCTTTGCTTATGAGTGGCACTACTCTTTAACTGTATTGTCAGGTTGTGTAATTAGGATTTTGATTACATGGATCTTGGAAAACAGCCTGGGAAGTGTTTCCCTTTCTACCTCTTGTGAGAGAGTTTGTGCATCATGGGTTTTTCTTTGCAAAACATTTAATAGAATTTCACAGAATAGCTGGTGAGGCCAGAAGGGCTTATGGTAGGAGAGTTTTAAATTATTACTTCAATTTCTCTAATAGATTTAGGGTTATCCAGGTCATCTACTTTTTCTGTCCATTTTGGTAAGTTTTGTTTTTAAAGAAGTTTTCCAATTACATATTTGTTGTCAAATTCTTTAGCACATATAGCACATACTTTTATATTATTGCCTCTGTCTGGCTTTCTTTCTTTTTTTTTCTTTATCAGTCTTATGGTATTTGTTTTCTTTTGTTTGTTGTTACTTTATTATTTTGTTTTTAAGAGGTGGTGTGCATGCTGTGTAGTTCAGGATGACCTAGAACACTCTGTGTAGCCCAGATGGGCCTTGGACTTGTGATCCCCCTGCTTCAGCCTCCAGGTACTGAAGATACAGGTATCTACCAAAATACATAAATTTTGATTTGTCTTCAGGGCTTTTATGTTTTATTTTTCATGGATTAATAATAATAATAACATGTGTGGGTTATGTACATGTTAGTGCAGTGCTCAAAAAAGCATTTGATCCCCTGGGAGCTGGAGTTACAAGTAGTTGTGAGCCACCCATGCAGGTGCTGAGAACTGAACTCTGTCTGGTTCTCTGTGAGAGCAGTAAGCACTTTGAACCACTGAACCACTTTTTCAAGCCCCTACTTTCTTAATCTTACTCTGGGAACTGACTTTTTAATTTTATTTTTATCCTGTATTTGGCCTGTCTTCTATTTCATTTATTCCACACTATAATTTCTAATCTTTATAATTCCTTTTCATAATGTTTTGCTTTGATTTCCTCTTCTTTTACTGGTTTATTAAGATAAAGACTTATCTCAGTAATTTCAGGTTTCTTTTATTATTTTTAATATGAACATTTTACCGTAAAAACTTTAAGCCTAGGATATACATTCCATATATTTTACTATGCTGATTACTGTTCAATTGAAACATTTTATAACTTTTTATATATTCATTTTATATTTTTATGCAACAAACTGCCACAAATATAGGTTCTTGAGATGATACAAATTGGTCTTACAGTTCTAGAGGTGAGAAATCTGTTGGTGCTGACAGACTACCGTTCATTCAAGAAACTCTAGGAGAAAATTCATTTCCTCTCCTTGTGCAAATTGTTGATGTATTGTGGTTTTGGGCCCCTTCCTTTAGCTTTGGATTCAATAGTCTGCCAGTATAAGTATAATATACTTAAAATAATCACAAAGCCACAAATTTCAGGAACTAGACGTGATCTCTTTGGGGTTCATTCAATTTTTGATACCATATACTTTCTTTCCCTTTTAAATTCAAAATACTTTCTAGTTGCTCTTATAATTTAATTGAATATATTGCCAAGCTTCCTAACACCTGTGGACGTCTTAAAGGTATTTTTATTGATTGCATTGGGCTGAAACTAATCCTGATGAGACAATATTAAAGGCGGGCTTTTGGGAGGTAACTGAGTCTCAAGGGTAAAGCAGGAGGGTAGGATGGTCCTGCCTCTGCTTGAGAACACAGAAGAAGGCTATGTATAAACTAGGAAAAGAGCCCTCCCTGTAATCTCATCCTTCTAACCTATAAAACTATAGAAGATAAATGCAGTTAAAACACAAATTTTATCTTATTTTATTATAGTAGCCCAAGCTCACTAAGACATATTTTTTAATTTAATTCTCCTTCAGCCAGAAGATACATTGTTTGTGACTTCAGTCCTTTGAAATGTATTGATACTTGTTTTATGGAGAAGCATATGTATATCTTGGTGAATGTCTCAAATACATTTGAAAAGAGTATGTGTGTTTTGGGGCACAATGACGGATGTATATAAACTAGTTATTTAGATATTTATCCTTGCTGACATTCTTCCTGATTTTTTCTATCAGTTTATAGGAGATAATCATTTAAAAATTTAGTGAAAATTATGATTGACTTTTTCACTTAAGGCAATTGATTTTTGTTCTGTATTCTTTTGAGGCTCTGTGGTTGCACAAATATCCATTTGGGAGATACTGTTTTCTTGATCAGTCAACTATTTTACCATTCTGAAGAATCCTTCTTCATCTTTGGTAAGATCTTTTGTTTGGAATACAAACTTGGACCTACCAGTGGGGTCATACCAACTTTTCTAATGTTTCCTCGATATATTTTACTTTGTTCTTTTACTTTCAGCTCATCTGTTTTTATATTTAAAATGTATTTCTTCTTAACAGCACATAGCTAAGTATTTCTAATTTTTTTTATTTCTAATTATATGTATATGTGATGTTGTGGTATTTGATTTAAAAGACATTCTTCAACAAATATAATATAATTTAAAACAAAATGAATCCAGTGTTTTGCAAGATATTTTCCATTTCAGTTCTTCTTTAATTATCTTGGTAAATATACATTGATACTGCTTGTCTGATATAAGAACTCAGGACAAATTCCCCCAGATATTGGTATAAATTGTATGTTTTATCTTTAGAGAATATTTTCATGGGACATAAATCTTTGTGTTTTTTGCTCTGAACACTTTAAAGGTATTTGTGTGTGTGTGTGTGTGTGTGTGTGTGAGAGAGAGAGAGAGAGAGAGAGAGAGAGAGAGAGAGAGAGAGAGAGAGAAAGTTCTCAAGTTAGTGTCTTTTCCTTCTGGCTGCTTTAGACTTTCTGTTTGTCTTTACTTTTAACCGCTGGACAATGATATGTCTCATAGTTTCCTTTGTATTTTCTACTTATTTTGCTTTTAGTTCACTAAATTTTTTGAGCACATAAATTATTGTCTGTTTTCTAAATTAGGTCATTGTCGACAAGTTGTTTTTCAAATGTTGTCTCTGGTTCATTCTCTCTCGTCCCTCTCATCCCTGGCTACCCTTGCACATGGCAGACTGCACTCGTCCAGGACTTCTGCATATGCAACTTCACCTCTCTTGTTCAGTGTTTTGTCAAATTTACATAATATATTCTATATTTTAGACATTTCATTTTTCTTTATTACTTCTCTCTCCCTCCCTCCCCCAGTCCATCCGTCTTTCTTTCTTTTTCTTTCTCCCTCCCTTTCTCCCTCCCTCCTTCAGTCCGTCTGTCTGTCTTTCTTTCTTTCTCCCTCTCTTTCTTTCTTTCTTTCTCTCTCTCTTTCTGTATGATGTATATGTGTATGTATGTATGAACATGCCACAGCAGGCATCTGGAGGTCAGATGACAAATTGCCTGAGTTATTTCTCTCCTTCCTCCTGTCAAGGCAAAGTCTGTCTTGATTTTCATGCTGTGCTTCTACTCCAGGTTGGCTGGCTCACAAGCTTTTAGGTGATGCTCTTGCTTTCACCTCCCATCTCACCATAGGAATGCCGGGCCGACGGGCTGACTGATATATGCCACCACATCCATTTTTTTATTGAGTTCTACATATCAAATTCAGGTCATCAAGATAGTGCAGTACTGCTTTTACCCACTGAGCCATCTCATTGACTCCTACATACTGTATCTTGTTGTGTCAGAGCATTCATCTCATTTACTTTCTAGAGTTATTTTTCAAAAGACTTTACCGATTCTGCAACTATGTTTCTGTGTTATTTTAACATAAGTAAGCATGTTAATTGCTGTTATTTTGAAAGCGTTAGTTGTTAACCTCAGTACCTGTATTATCAGAGAGTCTGCTTCCATTGAACGTTTCATTTCTTTAAGCTCCTTTCACCTCTTTTTTGCATGGCTAGTGAGCTTGCTGTATAACAGATTATTGATGAAATTGTTTAGAAGTTTATATTTACTTGGGTTAGTTTTGAAGGGACAAAGGACATTTAAAATTTAAAAATAGATGTATTAATGAACTACGAGCATAGTTCTAAATATTGTGTTTAGACAATTTGAAACAGATAAAGCTAATTTCAGTGAGATATTAACATTATGAAGATATTAGCTTCCAAACTTCAATTCTACATAAATAATTGGTTTTTGCATAGTCTGTATAAACAGGCTTGCACATTGTTACCCCATTATGTATAGCACAGTAGCTGTTCTGACACTCAGAACTACTGGCCCTAGTCTATGTGGCTGTTGATGTAACCCATGTTGGGTTCAACAATAATTTCGAAAAGCAGGGAGTGCACATGCCTGAACAAATGACTGTTACTAGAAAAGAGAGACTGTCCTTTAAAAGGTTTCTGGGGAGGGATGTCCTCAACAGCTCTGTTTGCTTTAGAGAAAAGGGATGAAGGCTAGTAATGAGAAAGTAAATCCATCAGCTTTTACTGCATCAGAAAACGTAGAAATTTGAAGCAACAGCCATTTATTTCACCCATGACTTCAAAACTGTCACTTTGGACCCAGCTAAGCTGTTCTTTTTGTCTCAACTGGCCTTACCTGTCTGTCTGAGGGCCTCTGGGGTATGTGGAGGCTGCTGACATCGCTTAGGCTGAATGTCTTGCCTCATCTTTTTATTTTTTCAGTAGGCTGGCTGACCTCAACTTGTTCACATGGTGGTGGGGGGGGGGAGAGGGAGAGAAAGAGAGAGAGGAGAGAGACCCCTAAGGCCCTAAGGTTGCATAGTCTCTTTCGGTCTAATTCGGAAACTGGGAAATGGCATGTCATTACTTCCTTTTCATTCTTGGAGCTGAAGTAAGTCACAAAAAGAGTTGTACTTATTAGGAAAGAAAATAGAAAATTCTTATTAGTAGGAAAAACTGCAAAGCTACATTGTAAAAAAAAAAGTACAAATATAGGGAATCTAATGCACAGAAATTCAGGATATTTTTCCTAAACTTTGGGGTTAGTAAAAGCTAAAGAGTCTTCCTTCTACTACAAGTGATATTATGTCCCTCATGTAAGACTTCCTGGAGAGACAGCAGGAGAAAGGACTTTGCAGGGAAAGGACAGAGATCAGGTGGGCCAGACATAATGGCTATGTCATAAGGGGACAATACAATGATCTCTAAAGATCATAACGTGTAGAATTTGGATAACCAATACTTAACTTACACGGCTTCTGTGCAAATTAATCAGCTAATAATATTCCATGGTTGGTGTCTAATACACTCTGAAAAGAGCAACAGGAACATCATTCATCTCTCTTAATTTTTACTTCTGTCGTGAAAACAGGCTTCAGTCTCTCAGTCCTCAGAAATGGTTCCCATCTTGAATGCATATTAAGACACCACTGGAGAACTATAAAGAATCTAGTGATCTTTTACCTTAGTCCTCATTTAGAGAACAGAAAAATGAAACCCGATTACAAGAATTCCCCAATATATCACAGTTTACCTAGGATAAAAATTTCCTTTGTCATGTATAAACAGTTTCTTGCTGATAACTCTCAGTCAGCATAAAGTTGTGTCTCCTTAGCTTGTACACTGCTTGAGAATAGTGGTCATGCCGTATTTTCTAGGAGTCTGCCCTCCCCCTTTTCGTAGGGACAGGCATATATAGCAGGCACAGGTGATATATGGATGGGTGTGGAAACTAAAGGACAGAGATGGTTTCAAAAGAATTTGAGAAGAACAGAAGGAAAGGAGATATTTGTAGTGAAAATTAAGATATGAGAGTCTTATTTGTCTAGCATATTCTGTAACCTAATCATGAGGTTATAAAACATGAAGAAATAAATACAAACACACAAATATCAATGCCCATGGTTCCTAATTCTGATTTACCAGTGTTTGTTGGGATCTTGTATATCTTTTGGTTGTAATTCTAGATTCATTCTTTTCCTTTTCTGTAATACCCAGGAGACTGGTGTCTATGGACTTCTATCTTGCTAGTATACTCAAACGTTCTAGTTTAAGCAGGACTTTCCAAATTTAGCATTGGATATAGCATTTCAACATTCCAGGAAACATCTCAGCTCCTGGCAAACTTGGACAACTTGTCACTCTATGTCTTATGAAATATGTCACTTATGACATATGAAATATGTCTACCCCAATTTCCTGTTGGCTTTGGACAATGGAAGTCACCAGCAAAATATCAGCAAGTAAGACCAGACTAAGTTCAGGATAGTTGTTTCTGGGGTTCCACCTAACTAAGTCACTAGAGATTGGCTCCTCTTCCTTTGTGAAAGTCCCAGATTTCATTGAATAATCTTTTTGTTTTTGTGTGTATGATTAGTGTTTTGCCAGCATGAATGTAAGTGCAAGGCCTACAGAGGTCAGAAGAGGGTGTTGGATACCCTGATAGAGCTATGGACAGTTGTTTGCTGCCGTGTGGATGTTGGGAACCGAACCTGGGTCCTTTGCAATGGTTCAGTGGTATCCAAATACTCTCCACTGCTCTGTTCTTTCTCCAACCCTCAACTACTATTATAATAATAGTATTATAATAGTATTATAATATAATAATAGTTTTGTTTTTTGTTTTTGTTTTTTTTGAGACAGGATCTCACTATGTAGCCCTGGCTGGCCTGGGACTCACTTTGTAGAGCAGGATGGCCTGAAACTTGCTTTGTAGCTTAGGCTGGCCTCATACTCACCAAATTCACCTGCCTCTGCCTCCAGAGTGCTGGGATTAAAGGTGCGTTCTACCATGCCTGACTCGGATGATCTTTTTTAAACAGTTAGCCTTCCAAGCTTCTGCCAATCACCCACTTGCATGGTCATGTGTGGTAGTCTTCCTTGGGAAAGCTTTTGATTGTTTGTTTCCATAAACTATCTTCAGATCTCTGCACACACCCCTCACTTTGGTTTAGATATGCTTTGTTCCCCCAGAGGCTCATCTTCTGGAAACTTGGACCCCAAAGAAAGGTTAATGAATGAAGTAGAGCCTAGTAGAAAGTGATTGGCCAAATTCGGCTTCTCTGAAAGACGATTTCTGTGGAGACTGGATTAGAGCTTGCAAGAGTGAATTAGATATAAAGGGATTGAGGAGGATCTCCCAGAACTGGGTATGTTATATGGTAAATATGGAATATCTCTCTCTCTCTCTCTCTCTCTCTCTCTCTCTCTCTCTCTCTCTTTCTCCTCACATGATGCCATCCACCATGAATTCCCCACAAGGAACTGAAAATATGTTGATACCATGATTTCATATGTCTTTGATGCAGAAAAATGAACCAAAATAGATCTCTTTTCTTTATAAACCTCCCAGCTTCAAGTATGTTGTTATAACAACAGAAAATGGAGTAAAATCCCTTTATTGAATTCTCAAGTTTGTGAAAAAGACCACCTGTTTCCTCAGAAGCTGGGAGTGAAATTGGCCAGGATCCTGAGCACTGTGTCAGATGTAAGAAAAGTGTAAAACATGGTCTCTATTTTCAATCACATGGGAAGGAAAAATTTGTAATGAAGTCATTCAAGAGCAGTGTAACATCTGCACCTCAGTGTTTTCAACTGTGAAACGAAGAGAATGAACTCAAATATGATTTTAAGGATTCCACAAAGAGAATATGTTCTGCCAAGTTTTAATTTCACTAATCATCTTTATCACTGTCTGACTTGTATTTTATTAAAAATAAAATAGATTTTCGGGGTATAGTAGTTTCTGGCTCTAATACAGCACAGGATTGTTGACATCTTAATAAAGTGAGAGATTAGAGAGAATGTCTGGGAGTGCCAACGGGAGGAGTTAGGAGGCTTGACATCATCGTGGATGATGACAGTCAGATGATGGATGCAAGAAACTCAACTTAAGGATGATTATCTGGGACAGAGGGATCCCATAGATATGAAGGCCTTGATAGTTAAGTGGAAGTTGTGAATTCAAACAACCTGAAGGGATGGTATATCACAAGAGGGGATGGTGAGGCTGGAGTGATTAGTTTGAGATGGAATCTACTTCACAGAAGTAGATTTTAGAAGCCCCCCAGTACCAGACAGGCACATTTTGCTGTACAGTGTTAGGGGGAAAAAAAGCCATTCTACATCATTAATGTCTCATTTCTTATTGTGTGCTATTTTCTTTATTGTGTGTACAGTAAGTTCTGACAGAAGCTCTGGCCCAGGTTGCCCCTTGCGTGTGCCATTGATGGCAAAGATTCTACAGAAGACTAAGCTAGATACATCAGAAATTTTGCAGTCCCTTTTGGGGGATTCATCTCCTGGAGAGGAACCTCAACATTGGGCTGATATTCCAGATCAGTGGCATTCAAAAGATTGGGTTCTGTCTGTTTCTAGAAGAGAATTCCCAAAGCAAGGAGGTTCCCTTGATGAAGTTATTTGGTGACTGTTTACACATTTGCACAATTAACATGCCTTTTAGATGTAAATAGAAATCAGCCAAGAGGAACACATGATTAAGTAGCAGGCAACGTGCAGTGTGTACTAATAAGGCTACCAGTGAGGGGTTAACTCCAGTGCTTGTAGTCACTCTTTATGTATCAACTATGGCACCAGGCAGAGGCCTGCTGAATAGCCCAGCTCCCAGAATGCAGTGGGAAGGCCAGTGCTGTAGAGCTATTCCCAAGTGACACCATTTGAATGTCATTTAAAGTTCACTTTCATTATTTTAATTGTCACTGTAAAAATTTCCCATTCAGGACTGATTATGTTCTAAGAGAAATCAGAACTTAAATTCCAATCAATCATAATTGAACATGTTGTTGCAAGTGGCATATAAAGCTGTGTCTCGGATGTGATTAAGACAAGTATTAGTTACTCCTGAAAAGCTTCAGGGAGAATTAGGAGGAAGCAGGATTAATACTGAATAATTTACATGGCCAAAGCCATCAGATAAGTGGAGTGTGAATGCTTTAGAGGTGTTAGAGGTGTCTCTGTGTGCCTAGGGCGGTGGGGAGGGTCTACTGCTTAGAGCTCATATTGCTGTTACTTCAAAGACCATGGGAAGGCTCTGTCTTGCAGCGAGGCATCGTAGGATCTAACCCTGGAGTTTAGAGCAAGTTTGTGATTTCGTTCAATCTCAGTTTCTGAATAAGACAATATGAAATCCGACTGGGCAAAAGGCTTGGTGGGTAAAGGTGTTGGCTACACCAGCCCAGTGACCTGAGATTCGTTGCCAGAAGCCCTGTGAAGATGGAAGGAGAGAAATGACTTCACAAAGTTGTCCTCTGACCTCTACACACGTGCAGTAGTACATGCGCTCCATGTACACACATCACACACACACACACACACACACACACACACGATAATAAACTTAAAAATACTTCAAGTTATTTAGAGTACCTCATAAGCCTTAAAGTGATTTTAAGTGCTAATTTAAGTTGGTACCAGATGCTGGCTTCATCCGAGCGATGGAGTGTGGATTCAGAGGTAGCCAGGCTAAGGCCCATTACAGTGGAAAGAAGATACTATAAAAATGGCCATTAGGTGAGCCAGCCCAAGAAACTGATCCTTCAGTAAGAAGGATCATCAGGAGCCAGGGTCAGAATCCCAAAGAGGGACCCATCCTTCATACCTAGGTCCCTTTTCTCTTTCTACACCCCAGTTCCACTTGTACACATGGACACTGGGCTTGAGTGGCCATCCTTACCCCAATAATGCAGACCTTCTCTCCTTAGACTGTACATCAAGAGTAATGAAGCCTCTTGTCCCCAAACTGGTATGAAGTTCAATTACTTGAATAGAAGGAAAATTAAACTCACAGGCTTTGCATTGAAGAAGATAATTCATCATACCTCTTCTTTTTAAAGGCTGTACTTATTTTTATTTTATGTGTATGAGTATTTTGCCTGC
This sequence comes from Eospalax fontanierii, assembly GCA_035773235.1. Classification (NCBI taxonomy): domain Eukaryota; kingdom Metazoa; phylum Chordata; class Mammalia; order Rodentia; family Spalacidae; genus Eospalax; species Eospalax fontanierii. Next base: position 49,168,953 of record CM069542.1, on the reverse strand, counting down.
ATGTATGTAAGTTTACCTTTGTTATGCAATACTCACAGAGGCCAGAAGAAGGCATTTGATTCCTGGCACTGGAGTTACAGGCAGTTATTAGCTGCCATATGGGTGCTGGGAATCAAACCCCTGTCCTCTGCAAGAACAGTCAGTGCTCTTAGCAGCTGAGCCATCTCTCCAGGCTGAGATCCAGATCTGGAAATTAGGAGTCATGGCTACCTTATGGAGCTGCAGAACGAATGGACACAACAGGGACAAGTTGTAGATGCTCCCACAGGGCCGTGGTCATTGCAACCTTCAACCCATCCACATGACTACAGGATCTGTGCAAGGATTTCAGAATGGAAGCTAGTGATCAGAAGCCCTGGTTTCTACCTCCGAGACGGTTTCTAAAGTATAATATGACCACCATTTCTGCAGATCCTGGGTCTGAGCTTCTAGGTATGAGAGAGGATGATGCCTGCATATGGTCCTGACATCCTAACCACACCCTGCTTTTCTCACTGCTACTCTCCTTATGGCAAGAGGCAAGAGGGAGAGCAGAAAGTAGTTCTTCCCTGTAAGAAAAGCACCATCAGCGTTTGATTCCAGAATTTCCTAGAAGAAAGAGAGGGTCCCTATCCTCCCCCCCTACCCCCACCCCATTTACAAACCAATTTTCTTGGAAAGGGAAGTCAGGGGAATTGGCGAGAACCTAATAAAGGTCTCTGAAAACAATGTTTCTCCATTTGAAAAATAAACCATGTCTTTAAATGCATTAACTCTGTGGGGAAATAAATGTAATAAACCAAATTCAATCCCTGCCAACATTTGTTTTCTTATCTATGTAAAATCAATATACTTGTTGCAATTATGTCTTTCAATAAATCCTCCCAAAGTCTTATTTTCTCATAAGATTTCCTGCTGCACGCAGATTCATTGCATTCATTTTCCATCTAGAGAAATTGTATCTCGCATTTTCCAGCCATCCCGTTTCCTTGAAAGATGCTGTTCCCCGCCCTTAGTGGCTGTGTCCCCTCTTTAAAGGCCATTTAGGCAACAGTTACTTTAATTGGATTGTGGTGCCTGGCTGGGGTTTGTACTTGTGGGAACAGCCCTCTTCAGAGTAGGGATGAATTTTTCTGGCTGGAACTGACCTCTGTCCGTTCCCGCCTTTCCTTTTTCTGGTCCTCGAGGGCTGCTGAGGAAGCCTGTTAGACATGAGTAGGAGTGGGACTGTCTTGTTAGAGAAAGATTAGCACGGTGGTCCTGGGTTCTTCAAATAGAAACTTACTCTTTTTAATGGATAAGTATGTTTGCTTGGGCCTCTTGTCTCTGACAGGGTTAGAGATGGGCTGCACAACGCTAGAGCCCCAGACATCTTAAGAGAAAGTCAGTACACCCCTAGTCATGACCCCTCCTGAATCCAAGGAGTAAAATGTGTCCATACCACCCACATTGCTTGCACACAGTGTCTCATCCCTGAGGGGCCGGCTGGCTTTCTCTCTCTCACATTGCAGAGAGAAGGAAAATGAGCTCAGAAAGGAAAGGATTTGCCTCAGGCAATCTGAAGTTGTTTTCAAAGCCCAATGCAGCAGTACACATCGAGTCACTTTGGCGGTGATCTCCACGATGTTCATTATCTTTCTCCCTCTTTCCCCGGTGTGCAGAATTAAATAGGTAACTTCAGGAGTCAATTGGCTGGATTAAGGAATACCTAGGAAATTGGTCAAACATGACTTCTGAGTGCATCTGTGGAGGTATTTCTGGGCGACACTTGCATGTTGGGGGCTCAGTGAACAAGATCCAATCTCAGTATGATATCACATGGTCTCATCTCTCTGGAGAAACCCCAGCCAGCGCATAGGCTCACTTGTAGCTCTTCTCACAGCTCCCAGGATGTCAAACTCTGTCTCCACATCTGACTCCCTGCTCCGCTCCCCTCCCTGCTCCTCACCTCCCACCTCGTCATCACTCAGAGCACCTGCACCCAGCCTCGGAGGAGGGACAAGAGCTGGCCCAGGCTCCCCACCTATCTGCTGCTCTCCAGGCTGCTCTGAAAATTGGCTGTTTGTTTCGATGGCTCTGCTGAGTGATTGCAAAGACACGGAGGAAGCACTTGAAACGTCTCTCTTGCAAAATGCTATTTGTTGTGACAGGACAGGAGAAGGCCATCGGCCCAAAGAAGTCCTGGCAGTCCTGGCAGTGGGGCACAACTTGACATGCTGACGAGACAGGAGATGAATGAGCTGCCAGGAGCACTGGAGACACTGTAGACTTTCACTTATTTATTGAGCTAAATTATTTACATTAAGAAGTCAGCTGCTCTGAGTAATTTATTGTGAGTTCCAGGTACAAACGCTATTGTGAATAAGAGTGACCCTTGCAGTAAAAACAAAGACCAAACAATTAAACAGAGAAAACTTGCCTAGCTCTTCCTTATAGACCCTTGCTCCTCTGAGGAGAAAAGAACACTGGCAAGAACTCTGGTGGTGGTACAGGCATTTTCTACCCATGAAAGCATTTCTGGGGCTGAACTAACAGTTCTCCCCATTCCTCTCACAGATTGGTTGAGTCTGTGACTCTGGCTGCCATGGGTCATTAAGCCACCAGGTTAAAGGGGCCAAGGCGCTTCCTGAGATGTGATGAGAGGCTGCAGAGTCTTACAGAGATGAAAGGATCTTGATTCAATATTTATAAAACCCCAGGTAGGATCCACCTCCCTCTTAGGAATTAGGTAATTATCACTGGGAGGAGATTTTGCTATCCATCTCTTTTCAATTATTAACCAGCAGAAAAGGCCAGGTATGTACAAAAACCAAACCAAGAGTAGTGAAGGAGGTATGCCTCATTCAGTGTGGGGGTCCAGAATTTCCTAAAGATAGGAAAACCAAAGATAGTGGCCCCTGTCCCTTCTTCAAAACTCACTGGGAACGTCTCTGTCCCTTTCCAGGAGAAGCTGGCTCACATTAGAGGAAACGCTTACCCCACTGTAATATGGGAATAGTTGTTTTATGATTGCCTGAGGGTTGTTTGAAGACTGAGTGCGATTTATTTAAAAAGGAAAAAAATATTCTCCCTGAGTCAATTTGCATCTTTTTGTATAAAAGCTCAAGATTGAGACCAGGACTCCAAGGTTTGAAACAGCAGACTGGGTCAAGTTTAGGGTTTCTAAATACCTTATTCAGCTGTTTTTGATCTCCATGTCCACACTGATAATGGGGATAACTGCCACTAGTAGGGTTGTTTTTAGAGTGAATGTCTGAAAAGGAATCTTCACACTTAGCAGTAACATAATAGTAAAGGTGACTATTGCTCCCACCTGCTGGGTTCGTACCGTTCTCTGTTCACAAATGCTTTGTCCTTGCCTTATCACCTAGTGCAAGAAAACACCCAGAGTGACAACAATAAAAAACACTAAATTTTCAGAAGAACAGGAAGCCCTCTGATTTCATCCTGTTCCTCCCAAGTATCAATCTAATAGAGCAACTGCCACGTCCCTAGAGTTCTAGCCCAGCACTGGTTATCAGTTGGATGAAAGCAATGTACTATCCAGAGGCACCTTATTTGATAGAAAGAGCCCTGAAACCAGAGTTAGAGGTCTGTTGTTTGAATTGTTTCCAGCACTTGCCAACTGGTCATTCTACTCTGGTATTCGAGCTGCACTTCTGTGCACCTGATAGGTATTGGCTAAAGGTGAGGAAACTTGGGCTCAGAAACAGCTGAAAAGCAGCACAAAACAAACATGGTCCTTTGTTGTAAACTAGGAATAATGTTCTAGTGAGTCTGAGAAGAGGTGTGCATCAGTGTAACATTCAAGCGGTGTGAGTGGGTTTTCACTGGGCCTTTGCCCTTGACACTCACTCCTTGGGCAAATCTGTGCTCAGCGGACAGATAAAGCTCTTGGGTGAGCTGGGATACACGCTTGAGTCCACTAAAAGTATGATAAACGGGTCTACAGAAGCTGAGTCTAGAATGTGAGGTCAAAAATAGATGACTCTTTAAAATAGACGAGGAGATTGCATGCAAAAACCTCTTACAGAGATGTGGGCAGGATTTAGGGAAACCACTGCAGATGTTCAGCAAGTCAAAGGGAGAAATCATAGAGCTCTGATAGCCCCACCAGACCTGAGAGAACTTATAAAGAGCTCTTTGAACCTGGAAAACACTGTCTGACAGGACCTGAGAGTTCTGGCCAGGTGATGCAGTCAGTCAGTCACTCACTCCCTCAGTGAGGGAGGTGGGGAAGCAGGTGCAGCTGCCTCTCTGCTTCTTCCTGCCTGCTGTAGATGAATTTGTCCTGGAGCTCCTATTTATTCAGGAGCTGCTGAGGAAGACTCAAATTATCAGCCAAAAAACAGGTATAGAAGAAAGGAGGGTGGTTTAGGAGGGCCCTGAATTTGGGACAAGCACACTGGAAGCCAAAGAGACCTCCCTAAGCATCACCCAACACAAGGTACTGATGGAAGGTTTCTAGTGTCCCCTGTGTGTCTGCCACTGATCAGGATCCTACAGCTGATACTGGAAACCAAGTGAACACAGCGGATCCCAGGATCCCAGCAGTGATGTCCCCGATGGCCTCTTTGCTCTTCATCCATTCAACAATGCTTTCAACAACCCCTCTTTGGATTTTCCTCCTGGTGACATGAGCTCTGCGACAGACTCTCAGGGCCATTGGCAGTCAATTCAGTGCAGTGGGAAGGCTCAGCTGCAATCTGTCGATTTTCAGAAAGGCAATTGATGCGATCCCCACTCTTCTACTTTGGGGCTCAGTACAGGGTCAGATCCTGCCTCATGTCTGCTCTCCCTTCCTGACTGCCTATACTTCATGGATCACCAGCGCTCACCTCCCCAGGCCTGGATGGAGTGAAGCCTGGATGAGGCCCAGCTCAGCCTGCAGGGAACATGAAAACCTCACCTGCACTGATTATAGTGGGGTTTAGGCTTAAGTTGTTCACTTACACATAGAGTTGGGAGCAGCTGGATCTCTTCCTTGCTCCTTGAGCTCCCTCACATGACAGCCAGACGACATCATATGAGGGAATGTCAGGAACAATCCTTAGGGACAGAATTGTCTAAAAGACACAACATTCTCTTTAGTCTCCATCTCTCACCATGTGCTCCCAGTCTATGGACGAGTCTTTGGCTTTGATATTTTCTTCACTCATTCTGCACGAGAACCTGATCTGTGGGTTATTATTTAACCCTACTTAGTCATCTTGCTTTTTATTCTGAGTCGTCTTATTCCTCTGACCCTCACTGATGTATCAGTCTTGGTTTTGTTGAGCAAGTACTTCTTAACCGATACATCTTACAGTCTTTCAGGTACGAAGGGTTGCCTGGAGTACTTGAATCTGGACTTCCTCAAACACTTGGAAGCTCAAGTACCACTTTCCACTTCCTCATGGCTCCCTACCACTTCTTTTCTCCTCTATCTGACCCCTGTATGCTCATTTTCAGACACATCTCATGCTCAGGTCTCTCTTTCTCCTGGCTATGATGTTGGGGGCAGCCACCACTGCTCACATGGGAGTCCTTGTTCACAACAGGAAGCAGTTTATTATTGCATTATTGGACATTTCTCTGAAATTTTTTCCTGATAGTACTTGATGGAAAAAAAATTACTTCTTGATACTTTACCTTCACAATTTCCACTTATTTACTGCTTTTTTTTTTTCTCTTCCCTGAGCTCTGTGAGAGCACAGCCATGTTGTGTCAGGTGAATGCGTTATACTGAATGGCTGCCCCAGTAGTTATTAAAGACGAAGGATAGTGAAGGTATAGTCCTTGACCTTAACACTTTGTAGTCAGTGATACTAATAGAGAAATGGGCATGGACATACTCTACTCCCTGAATGTCCAGGAGAGTCAAAGGCTAAGTAAGGCATAAGTAGAAGAACTGTTCTGTGCAGAAAGCCCAACACAGAGCCCCCTCCCAGAAGAAGCCTGCCTTCTCTGCTCTCTGTCTTTCTGAAGGCATAGAGCACTCACCTCTTGGAAGTCCTCATAGACCTCAACATGGTGAGCTGCTGCACTGGACACTGGATTTTTCTATTCCACCTTGGTATAATTTCTCACAAATAGATGTAATCTAGGTGAATCAATGATTCTCCAGGCTGTAGCCCATTGCTTTCACTTGCCTTCTAACTTCCCTCCCCAAATTAACCAGGATACGCACATTTGATTTCTCACTAGCAGTTCAGAATGAATTACTTGCTTGTACATCAAAGAACATAGGGAGAGAGAAAATGAAAGAATGAGCCGATGATCTTGTAATTCTAGATACTGTGCAACCTGATTGATAAAGGAGATTTTTATTTTGGAATATAAGTATGTCTTTCAACACATAGACATTTCTGGGTAGAGAACATGCATAATTGTGCTCTTGTGGAAGGGGCTTCATTTAGTATCACCAGGCACATAGCTTTGATCCTCAGTTACTTTCACTTAGGCTGGAAATGAATGACACAGACACTTGCCCTATCCAAAGACAAAAGATTCCTTTCTTGCTTCCTTGTAAGTCAGATGTGCGTAGGAGAGGGTCCTTAGCACAATAAGAGAATTGCTAGACTTTATATGTTGGGGAAGGGCATTAACTTGAAATCAGAGGCCCATAGAGTGACTCAGACTTCACATTTTTAGAGAACAGCCACATCCACTAACCTAAAATGATCTGTGCCTAATAATAACAGAACTGGTTAAGTTACTGTTCACATCACCCACAGACCATCTTGGAGACTCCTATTTTAAACTCTGGCATGTCCTATCCAAGCATGAGGGAAAATGCCATCTTTGCTCAGAAGCTCATTGCACAGGAAATAGGATGAAGGCTCAGACATTCTTGAAATTGTCTTCTACTCTGGGGATGGGATTCTGGGGTTTTTCATAAGCTTAGGTCTTAGGATCCCCACTGAGCTTTCTCTGATCACTCTAGACTCATTGACATTTAGCCTCATGCAATTAATTTTCTGCAGAATCCAGTTGACAACCATGGACTGCTCTGGGACTTTGCATACGAGGGTGCAATCTTTTATAATTTTTTTGTAATAGAATATTACTATTTTGTATGTTAGTCTTGCTTCTGATTTTATCACAAGCCTTAGAGGGCAAGTCCTCTGTCTCAGTATGCAATGTATTACATAACTGTGCGTGGAGCAGCATCTTGCTTAGGCAATAACTAGGGACAGGTGAGAACATGTGCAGACGTCAGGGTGGTTGAGTTGGAGGGACCTCTCTGCATTCTCAGTGCACATGACTTTTCCCTTTGCTTTTCTTTATCCTATCATCTTAACGGAGGACGTGCACAGAGCAGGTGATCAAAAAATACCGACATTAAATGTATGACAGCTTGGAATTCTAAAACTAATGCACTGCATACTGCACTAAGATGGCAGACCAGCACTTGGAATGAAATCATCAGTTTTTTCTAATCTCTCCTTCATATTAATGGAGTTTTAGGGTGAAAGCCAGGGTTCTGGCAGCTCCAACAAATCAAACTCAGTCACTTGTACCAATATGCCAATTAAAAAGATGAGCAACAGGGCTGGAGAGATGGCTCAGAGGTCAAGAAGACTGGCTTCTCTTGCAAAGGACCTGGGCTTGATTTCCAGCACACACATGGTAGCTAACAACCATCTGTAACTCCAGTTCCAGGGAAACCTGATGCCATCTTCTGACCTGCTCAGGCATTACAAGACACAGGTCACTTATATACGTACAGACAATACACTAATACACAGAAAATAAAAATAAGAAATAAAAAATGTTAAAAAGGTAAGAGTAAATGTTAAAAAGCAGAGAGAGGAGATTAAGTTTTGCACTGAGAAGAGGAGCAAATAAAGGGGTGCAGTCACCCCAAGCTCATGTCTGGGGAACTAACACTAACTTTAAGTCTTAGCAGAGAAGGAATTGGGAAAAGAGTCAAGTGACATGTATAATTAAGCAGTCCTGGTCAAGGTGTGGTCTGATTGATCACTTCCTCAGTTCTGGTTCTGCACGGTGGTCCGAAGAAGTTTTCTCTGACTTCACGTGAGGAAAGCAACCTGGTTCCTATGAGATGATCACCTCTGCTCCATGGTGCAACCCCACCATCATAAATAATTATTTTATCTGAGGATTAGTCTATCCAACCAGCCTTGCTGCTATCTGAATCTCAGGTAACTATGGGTTTAGAAAAATTACTTATCTCTGTGCTTTCAGTCTGGATGGACTTGAGATAGGCAGGTAGACAGACACCCCTTGACTGACTAACCTGCCAGTACAGAGTCAGGCAGGAGTCTGACCCAAAGAAAAGAAGAGAGATAGAAAATGAAGGGAGAGACTCCAGATTTGCATTCTATTTTTAGTTACCTTGTGTGCCTGAGGAGTCAATGCTTTCTACAAAACAAACCAGAATCTAGCATCTAAGTGATTGTTACCCTTAGTTACCTCTTTTGAGAGAGAAACAAAAATTTGTTTATCCCTAGAATTTTTACAGTAGGGGCCTGTTTTGACTGTACTGAATGGAGCCTCTAACAGTTGAGGCCAGTTACCACCTGCTGAGATAATGAAGCAGGAGCAGAAAGAGCCTTACAACTACCCACCAGAGTCTCCAATTTTCCTCTCTAGAAACACTTCCCAGACTATAGACACAGAGGCTAAAAAAAGAAAGTTGAAAATGAAATGATTTAACTCACGCACTTTTTAATGAACAGCTATATACCAAGTAGCTACAGAATTGCGTGTCCAACCTGGTGCTCCCCAGGGGTGATGGAACTAAGTTATTGTTATTAAATTTTGATTATTATAATGACATGTACATGATATCAGTGTTACTAGTTTAGGGGCTGGAGAAACAGCTCAGTGGTACTGCTCTTACAGAGGACCTGAGTTCAGTTTCCAGCACCCACATTGGATAGTTCACAAGCACCTGTAACTCTAGCTCAAGGGGATCCAATGCCCTCTTCTGCCCTACATGGACAACTACATTCATATGAACAAACCCACATACAGATAAACACATATACACATAATTGGAAATAACAGAAATCTTAAAGTTACCAGTTTACCTGTATTTAAGTTCACAGCTCTGTGGCATTGAGCATATTCAAGGTATTGTGCAATCACCATCAGCATCCATGTCTCCAGCTTTCCCTGTCAGAGTTTATTTCATTAAACATCACCTTCCCCATTCCCAACTTCTCATAAAATAAAAACCCTCCTCATGGCAAAACACACAAAACACAAAGTCCGGTCTTTTAGTGTAGAGTACAATACAGATAATGACGTTCACATTGTGGTCTAGCAGATGTCCAAAGCTTTGTTTCAGCATAAGTACAACTCTACTTCCGCTGAGCAGCAATCTCTCATCCTTCTATTGATCATCATCGGCTTTCTGTTTCTGCGTGACTATTTTTTCTCTCAGAATTTAATACCTGAGTATTGTATTTGTATTCTCTCCATCACTCTCAGTCCCCCTCCAAAGCTCCCTTCTATGCCCTCAACTCTCTCAATGTTTTGTCCTCTTCTTTGATTATTGTTACACATACACTGTATGTATATACCACATTGTCTTTATCCTTTCATCCACTGATTTAGTTTCTTTCCATATCTTGGCTATTTTGAACAATGTCACAATGAATTCAGGAGTGCAAATATTTCCACAAGATCCTAATTTCACTAATTTTCCATGTGTAATTAATAAAGGGATTGCTAGAGAACATGGTACTTGCTTAACTATTATGTTTTTTTCACATTGGCTGTACTAATCTACATGACAACCAACACTGGGTTTTCTTTACCCTATAACTTTTCTAACACTAGCTTTCTCTCTTTAATCTTACTCTAATAATTTATGTGTTATGTCACTGTAGTTTGGAGATTAATTTCCTTATTGATTTATAATTGGAAGTATTTCTTTTCTCCTACCACTACTGGCCGTTTGTTTATCTTCCTCAGAGAAATGTGCATCCAAGTCCATTGCATGCATTTTTAATTTAGTTATTTGGTTTATGATACTGAGTTGTCAGACCTCATTATATATTATAAATGTTAACATCTTATTAGATATATATCTGCAAATATTCATACTCTCATTCTATATGTTGCCTTTTGTTTCTGTTGATTAGCTCTGTTGCTGTGCCAAAATTATTCTTGGTTTGATATAGTATCATTTGCCTGTATTTGCTCTTGTTCCTATGCCTTTATATTATTGTTATTGTTTTGAGACAGGAGCTCATATAGTCTAGGCTAACCTTAAATTTGCAATGTTACTGAAGATGACCTTGAACTCCTGATCATCCTGTGTTTACCTCCCAAGTGTTGGAATTATGGGCATATGCTACTATACTTGGCTTTTTTTCTCCCCATATGCTTTATGGGTTGTAGCCAAGAAAACTTTAAGCTTTTGAGAAAATTTAACATGAATCCTCTGAAGTTTGGGGTGTATGTGAACTAAGTCTGATGTCAGAGTCCTCCCTGTGTACTTTTGAAGGCAAATAGCTTGCTATAATCATAACTTGAGATGCTGAGTAGGGGCTACAAGTGCAGTCCTGGAAAATATGCAGAAACTTCTGTAACAGTAGGCGCTCTGGGGTGGGACCAGAAACACTGAAATACAAGGCCTCCAGCTCCAGTTTCAGTTGAACTAGAAAGCACCATGAGACCAGGCCGCTAGCTCTGACAGGGCCAGAGAATGCCACAAACAACCAGGATTCCAGCCCCAGTGGCCCCAGGGTACAGCTCAGGGCCAGAAATTCAGCTCCAGTGGGTCTAGTGTCCCTGAGAGACTGGGGCTTTGGCTCTCTCAGTGTCAAAGGTTAGTGAGGGATTGGAGCTTTGACTTATAAAATCCCAATGGTCACTGCAGGACCAGGAGCCTATACTCCTGTGGTCCCAGAGGTCACTTCGGGCCTGTGGCTCTAACCACAGTCCTCAGGCAGTCCACAAATTTTAATGGGCCTGGTGTTTGGACTCCTGCCCCAAGCAGGTTCAAAGAATCGGGAGTGATTAGGTTTTTAACTGTATCCGGTTCCCTTAGTGTTCAGTGCTGCCCTGCCTTTGGTCCAGTTGGCACATAACCGTGATGAGCATCTCAGCAACTCCCTTGACAAGACTAATCCCCATAGATGAACTTATTACAGATATCCCTCTAGACAGAGTCACAGAAAGCATCTAAATAGACTTAGAAGAAGAAGTCCAAACTAAAATACAAATCCACTCCAATAGATATCCAAAAGGTGAAAAACACAAATACTATGACACAACTGCCATCCACCACCCATCCTCAACGAGCCAATTCCAGTGTAGGGGACAGCTTAGGGATAATGGAAATGTCTGAGAAAGAATCCAGAGCTGTAGTTTTTCAAAGAGTTAATGACCATGAGGATGAGTCAAACAAACAGATGCATGGATTAAGGAAATCTCTCCAAGAGCTCAACAAAACGGTCTCCAGCGTGGATGAAACAGATATTCAGACAGCTGGAAACATCAGTCCAAAAGCATCCCCCCAAAAGGGGAAATTCAGAAAGGAATGTAAACACTGAAAAAATCACCAAACATTGACACAAAAGAAATGTAACGCTACGTCGGAAGCATTATTAACAGATAGAAAAATGCAGAACAAATTAATGAATTTCAGGGATGGTGGACAAAGTAGAAACAATTATAGAAACAGACTTATATAAGGGAAAAATTAAGGAGCATGAATATTATTTCCAAGAAGTCTGGTATGCATTCAGGAGGCAGTTTAATGCATAGAAGAAATAGAGATAAAAATCTAATGGAAGAGACAGGCTCCTCGATGAAATTCTAGTAGGAGGGATCTGAACACAACAGGTATACGGAGCTCCAACTGGCCATGGACATAGATGAAACTCTCCACAACACCTCAGAGTCCGGATGTCAACAGCACACAGCAGAGGAACAACACTGAAAGTGCCCTGAGGAAAGTGGCAAATCACGTACAAAACCAGAAATATAAGAAATATCATCCCAGACTTTTCATCATCCGTGAAAGCCAGAAGAGCACTGAATAAAATATCAAGCTTTGAAAGTAAATGACTATGAACCAAGAATGTGCCAACCAGCAAATTTATCTTGCAGAATTGACAGGTAAGTAGGGATATTTCAAGACAAACACAAATTAAGGCAGTTCATGACAAAAAGCCAACAGAGCAGAAAATTCTTAAAGGAATACCATAGGAGAAGAAGAAAGATAGCTTCCTTTATGAGAACACATGAAAATGTATACTCCATGAAAGAACAGATGAATAAAGTGGGCCTGGGAAAGAAACAATCATGTCTAACACAGCAAACCGCCAATATGGGAGAAGGAAAAGAAATATCAGTAAACCCTCAAAACAGAATATCACCTAACAAATTTCTAAGAAACAGCAAATTTTCTATAATAACCTTGAAAGTAAATGGCCTCAACTCATCACTAAAAAGACACAGACTATTAGGCTGGATTTAAAAACAAGAACCAACTGTATGCTGTCCACAAGAGACACATGTAGCTATCAAAGATATAAGTAAAGTCAAGCATCAAAGGATGGAAAACAAAATATCACAAAAGTAAAAACCATAAAGAAGTAGGCACAGACATCTTTATACCTGATGAAGCAGACTTCAGGCCAAAACTAATCAAAAGACAGAAAGAGGGATATTACATAAGAAGAAAGGAAACAATTCAACGAGAAGATATAACAACTAACTACACTTATGCAACTATACTGGAGCCCCTAATTTCATAAAACAAATACTAAAAGACATAAAGGGCCACATAGGTCCTGAGACAATTCCAGTGTCGTTTAAATTAAAAACTCCAGGCTCATTTAAATAAGTCTTTCAAACCAAAACGAAGCAATGAAACCTCAGAGCTAAAATAAAACAGGGATCAATTGAACTTAACATATACATATATATATATATATATATATATATGTATATGTGTGTGTGTGTGTGTGTAATATTATGGTTAATAGATAAGGAATACACATTTTTCTCAGTGGCACTTGGAACTTTCTCAAAAACTGATCATATCATAGAACATAAATAGTCTCAAAAAAAACACAAAGCAGTTGAGGTGATTCCTTGTGATCTATTAGACCACAGTGGAATAAAGCTAGAAATCATCAAAGGAAACTACAAAACCACTTGGAGACCAAACAATATTTTATTGAACAATGAGTCATCAGAGAACTAAGAGAGGAAATTTTTAAAAAATCATACAGTCAAATGAAAATGGAACACAACATATCAGAACTTTTGGGACACGGCCAAGAAAGACCTAAAAGGAAAGTTCATAGCAATAACCACTCATTCAAAAAAAAATATATCTGAGCGATCTCAAACAACTTAATGATGTGCCTCTAAAGTGGTGCTAGTGAAGACTCGCTAGAAAACACAAATCAGTTAATTTTCAACCTATTAGATAACAAGAAATAATAGATTAGGGAAGCAATTATTGAAATATAGACTAAAAGTACAATACACAAAATCAACCAAAAAGACAGCTCATTCTTTGCAAAAGTTAGTAAGATTGACAGACCCTTAGCCAATCTGACAAAAAGAAAGAGAAGCACAAATTTTAAAAATTGAGATGAAAAGTGTGTCATTACAAGAGACACCAATGAAATCTAAAACATTATTAACAAATATGTTTAAAACTTGTATTCCAAAATGCTGGAAATTGTGGATGAAATAGATGAACTTATTAAATGCTTATGAACCACACAAACTAAAGGCAGAAGATATAAATAACTTAATTTGATCCATTATACGAAATGAGATAGAAGCTCTAATAAAAATCTCCCCTCAGAGAGAAGCCCAACACTGGATAGAGTCACCACTGAATTCCATCAAACTTTCAATGAAGATTTAATATCAATTCTTTTAACTTGGTCCATAAAGTAGGAAGGAAAAAAAAAATTACCAAACTCATTCTATGAAGCTAATATTATTCTGAAGACAAACCAGGTACAGACACAGCAACAAAAAAGAAAGCTACAGACCAATTTTTTGATGAACATAGACACAAAAATTCTCAGCAAAATACTTGAAAACCTAATTCAGGACCACATTAAGAAGATCATACATTATAACTTTATCCCAGTAAGACAAGATTGGTTCAGTGTATATAAATCAAAAAAACAAAATATACCATATAAACAATCTTAAGGACAGATATGACATAATCATCTCAATTGACACTGAAATGGCATTTGGCAAAGTTCAACATGCCTTCATGATAAAAGCTTTGAAAGGTCAGGAAAAGATGGAGCCATACCTCAAAATAATAAAGGCTATGTTACAACAAATCTAGAGCCAGCATTGTATTAAATGGAGACACACTAGGAGCATTTCCTCTAAAATCAGGAATGAGACCAGAATGTCCACTCTCCCCTCTCTTTTTTTAATGTAGTGCTCAAAGTCTCAGCTGTAGGAATTAAACAAGAGAAACACATAAAAGGGACAAAAATAGGGAAGAAAGAAGACAAACTATCTCTATTTGCAGATGAAATATTCCTATATTTAAAAGACCCTGTTGAATCTACTAGAAAACTCTTAAATCTAATAAACACTGACAGTTAAGCTTCAGAATACAAAATCAATTATTTTTTTAAAAGTAGCTTTCAGATATATCAGCAATGTACTCTCTGAGAAAGAATGTAGGGAAAATGTCCCATTCAAAGAAATGAAAGGTCTCTATAAAGAAAACTTCAAAACATTAAAAAAGTGTTTTCTTTTTCTTCTGCTTAAAACTATATCAAGGGGCTAGAAAGCTGGCTCAACAGTTAAGAGCACTGGCTGTTCTTGCAGAAGACTCGGGTTTGAATCCCAGCACCTACGCGGCAGCTAACAGCTGTCTGTAACTCCAGTTCCAGGGAATCTGATGCCCTCTTCTGACCTCCGTGGGCATTGCACTACACAGTGCACTCACATTCATCCAGGCAGTACACACATGCGTATAAAATAACAATAATAAGTAAAAGAAAACCTGTCAAATAATTCTACTATACTGCTATTTAATATATCAATAGTATTGCTGCACATGAAAGTGTGGTTTTTCAAAATTTTAAAAAGGTATTAAAAAGAGAAATCAGACGAGATACTAGACAACAGTAAAATCTTCCATAGTCCTAGACTGACAGAGTTAACATTTTGAAAGTGAGTGTGCTACCAAAATTAAATTTAGCTATTTAATACAATAGTCAACAAAATTCCATTGTCATATTTCACAGATCTACGATAAATAATCCAAGAATTAATATGGAACTGTAAAAGACCACAGACAGCCACACCAGTCCTAAGAAGTAAAAACACAGTGGGGCTTATCACAATATGTAACTTCAAATTATACTACAGAGCTACAGTAATGAAGAGAGTCTGATCCTGGCCTGAAAACAGACATGCAGATCAATGGGACAGAACAGAGGACCCAGAAATAAACCAACAAAGCTATGCTTACCTGATTCTCGACAAAGGAGGCCAAAACAGAAATGGAAAAACAGTCTATTCAACAAGTGGTGCTGGCGAAATTGTATATCCATCTGCAGAAGAATGAAATTAGATATTTATCTTTTACTGGCATGAAAATCAATTCACAACGGATCAAGGACCTTAATTTAAAATGTAAAATATTAAAACAGAGGAAAATGCAGGGAATACTCTTCTAGACAATGGGGTGGGTAGGTAGGCAGGAACTTTCTGAACAAGTTTAATCACAAAAATTAGCTCCGAATACCAAAAGACAGGACTACATGAAATTTAAAAGTTTCTGCACATTAAAAAAAAATCAGAAGAACAAACATACAACCCAAAGAACGGGGGAAAAAATCTTTACTAACTGTGTTCAAACAGGGAGCTAATATCCAGAATTTGCCAAGAAATGCAGAAATTAAATACCAAGATAATAAAACTGCCAACCAACAAATAAGCAATGAAATGAATAGTTTTAAAAAGAAGAAACAAATGATCAACAACTATTTTTAAAAGTGTTCAACATCCTTAGGTATCAGAAAAATACAAGTTAAAATTACTTTGGAATATTAGACTATCCAGTCAGAATGGCTGACATTAACAGATCTGGCAATCAATATTGAAGAGTGTGGGGAGGAAAAGGAGCCCCGACTCCCTACTAATGGGAGTGCAAATTAGTACAGTCATTGTGGAAATCGGTTTGGAGTTTCATCAAAAAATTAAAACCAGAACAACCCTGTGGTCCAACTATTCTACTCCTCGGCATACACCCAGAGAACAGAGACACGGGCACATCTTCTATTGCTGCTTCCTTTATGATAGCAAAGAAATGGGACCAGCATAAATGTCTACCAGCAGATGAACTGTTAACAAAAATGTGCTACATATACAGAAAGGAATGTTATTCATCTGTAACAAATAAAATGAAATCACAAAATCTTCAGGAAAATATATGGATTTATAGGAAGTATATTCAGCAAGGTCACTCAGCCTCAAAGGAAAAAAAAATAATAAATAATATATTCTCTCTCATATGTATACATATATACATGTAAACAGCTATAAGCTTCGGTATAGCATAACATGCATTGAAGAGACCAACAAAGGGTAATATTAGGTGATGAGGAAGGACCAAAAGCAAGCAAAAGGACACACGAGTTGTGAAAGAGGAGATAAAGCTAATTGCTCTTCTAATTTCAATTCTGTCATTTTTTTTTCTTTTATGCCATGGAAAAAGCCCATAAAAATGTAATTGAGAGTGGAAGTGTAAAACCTTAAGTGAAGTTCCATGTTTTCAGGGTGGCCATTCTAACTGTAGACATTCACTAAGATGCAGAGAGTGGGGGACTAGGCAAGTGTTTGTTTGACCGGCTACCATGGTCAACTACGGGATGTTTTCACTTGTGAGTTCATTACAATAAAGTGATTAAAAGAAGACAGCTCAGAAGTTTCAGGATTTTCAGAGAAAAGAACAGAAGCAAATGGACTTGAAGGAATCCTGTGGTCCCAAGAAACTTGACTGCTCCTCTCAGAGGGCATCTACTTGAAATAAGATTCCATTTGACCCCAAGAAAGTTAGGCATAGAGGGCCATTTTGCTAAAATGGTGGACTAAGCATTGTAAACATGTGACCCAGTGAGAGGAGGAGTGAGAATAAGAATAGGAGTCAGAATATATTCTGAAAAGAGAAAGGAGAGACTCATAAATTTACAAAGGTAGTGATGGGATAAATGAAAAGTGTAAAGAAGAAGAACAGGCAATGCAAGGCACGAAGTAAGGCCAGCTGTGCACGTCTCCAGTTGTGTGGTTCTCTGGCAGGTGCAGCGGAAACAGAATTCTCTTCCAAAAGGTAAGCCAGGTGGCCTGGTCAGGAAATGGGCAACTTTGCCCTCTAGAAAAACTCAGTGACTTCATAAGCATCAAACCCAGTCTTAAGTTTGGGGAAAATGGTGACGTCTCCAGTGGACCAGTCAGAAGTAGAGCAGAATCTCATTTTTGTCTCTCTATGTGACTCACAGGGCAGAGATCCATCATAGCCAGGTTCCAGCTTGAGAGAAAATCTATTATTTAAAATTGAACTAACCTAGGGGCCTGAGATCAGAGAACAATCACAACTCAGCGAGTCTGGGCTTAACTTTCCTCAAATGAGACTCAGCCCTGGGAGGCCATTGTAGAGATCCAGAAGAGAGAAATGTGGGAAAGAGATTGCAGTGGAGAGGAGACGGATACGTTCATTATCTTGATTACGGTGATAGTTTAACAGTCGCACACATGTCAAAACCTACCAATTATACACTTAAAAAATGTGAGGCTTAGTGAGTACCAATTACACATCAGAGAAGCTCTTAAAATCTTTCAAGGTAAGTTCCTTCAGTAACCCCATCTTCCAGATGCAGAATTGGAAGTTCAGATAGGGTAAACACCACCTTTCACGTTTTACAGTTACATGAGACCAAGCCAACAGTGTCAGGTGTTACCTAAGAACAGGATGCTTCCAGAAATGCGTCATCAAGAGATTTCATAGCTATCTAAGTATTTTAGAGTGTATATCACTAACCTAGATGGAATAGTCTACAATACACATAGACTTCTACTACTTTGTATGTGTGTGTATTTATGTTCATATATACACATAGATCTTAGGGCCATGATGAATACAAGATGAGATTAAATCCAGCACAAGAGAAAGTGACAAAAGGGTGATGTATGATGTTGCTGCTGTTACAACATACGAAACTATTGTAAATAAACATTTGATATAAACATTTTTATAGATAGGAGTGTACTTCAAATAATGGAAAGTATACTTTAGTAAATATACAAACCTACAACGCAGCCATTTATTAGCATCAAGCATTATGCACTTATTACTGCATGCACTACTCTTCCTTAAAACTGTCGGGGCACTAGGCTAATGTACACCAGCCTCACCACACGCACGCTGCATTGTGGTATGGCTTCACGAAGCAATAGGAATTCTTCAGTTCCACCATGATGAGATCTAGAGTTCCCTGTAATACGTATGATTGTTGTAATACATATGTAATACATATGATCCATCGTTGGCTCTGATGTCATTATGGGGCACATGACAGTATTTTAACCCAATATTTTTCTACTACAGATTACATCTCTAAACTAGAATTTTCTTTTCACTGAATGCTGTTGCTTTAAGGTTCATAGTAAGCTTGAATTTTGCCTGATCAGTGAGGATGTTCTCAGGTCTGGACTCTACATATGGAGCCAATAGAATGATGTGATTGCTTACAATCACATAAAGTAACCGGGGCTCAAGACTGAGTCTGTTTCTTTTCTTTTTTTTTTCACCAAATTATCTCCCTATGTAATATTAGCCTTTCTGCAGCTTTAAATGTCCTCTCTACATTTGATAACTTTAAGATCTGGAGCTTTCCCCCTGAGTTGGATCCTGTAAGCCCACTGAGAAACAAAAAGACTATGCTAACAATAACACACAGAACCTAAGAAGAAATCTACTTGAAGAAAGTGAGGGGACCTCTATAACAATAAAGAACAAGGGACAGGTGGCAAGAAACATCTACCTGGAATAAGGTAGGAAACCTTTTCTTCTTTCAGCCTCTTCCTAATATTCAGAAACTCACCTCTTCCATCTCTTAAACTAGGAGAATGATTATTCCACCAGCACTACAGACATATGTTGAGAAGAGTGTCATCCACAAGCCTCATGTGTTGGCAAACACCTAGTATAGCCAGTTTGCACCATATCTGAAAGTTTCGCTTGAGAACAACGTCAGGATGACATCTCCCGATGACTCAGAGGAAGAGCAGTACTCCCCAAACACCTGCTGTAGGATGAAAAAGGAATTTCAGGAAACTGCCTGGCATTTTCAATAGAATGTGAGGTAATTGGTTTCCAAAAGAGTAGGGATAAATAATCAAGAAAGGAAGGAAGCAAAACAGAGACAGAAAAAGCCAAATTGGAAAAGATATGGCTGATGTATTAAAAGGAAATAGATAATACAGGGAGGACCGGAAAAATAAGAGAAAATTTATATTTCTTTGATACTGGGAAATTGCCCTGTGTCAGGGAAATCTGTGGAGATACATGGTGACTGAGTGTACTGTTAAATACTAGATTGGATCCTTTTTATGGTACATGTTTTCTCCCCCAGCAGGAGGTGGTATTCAGGGAGGATGTGGAACCTTCAGAAGGTGGTGCTGAGCTGAAAGAAGTAAGTTAGTAGACCTGTCTTTGAAAGGTTGTAGTCTGGCCCTTAGTTCTGAAACTCTGTATTTCATTCTGCACTGTGATATGAGGAATCTTTACCACAAACTCCTGCCACCAAGAACACTGCCATGCCTTCCTCTCTGTGATAGGCTGAAACCATGAGCCATAGAAATTTTTCCTCCCTGAAGTCATTTCTGTCAGGTATTTATTTTGCTCACAGTCAAGCAAAAGTTACTCATAGCATCCCAGAGTATAAATAAGACATTTATGGAAACTTCTAAAATGAGAATAACTGGAGTTTCATTAATTCAGGGCAGGCTGAACAACACCTACCTCATCATTAACCCCACTTCCTAAGTGCTAGAATCTGTGTATGTATTACTTTGTATGGAAAAAAAACTCTGAAGGGTATGACTGAAGTATGTATTTCAAGATGCAGAACTGCTCTTGGTTGTCAGGGTGGTCTGAACATGATCATGAAGGTCTTTATAAGAAAGAGACAAGAAGATCAAAAGAAAACAGAGACAAAGACAATGGAAACGAAGGTTAGAGTGATGGTTTTGAAGTGAGGGCCAGAGGACAAAGAAGGCAGGTAGCATCAAGACCTTAGACACTCAGGTCCCGTGGTCCCTCAGACAGCACTGGCCATTGCTCGTTGGTTACCCACCAGAACTTTGTAGTAAGACACTAATGCTGAAGACACCACATATATGAGTTGTAGGATAAACAAGAAGGAAGTAAGCTGATGCTGACTTCAAAACCCCCTCTTTACTGAGGAGCTTTCATGGTGTTAGAAGGTGCTATGCATGCTTCCAGGAGAAAATTAATCATTAACCTGACCCAGCTGTGAATCCTGTGAGCTATAACAACTGACCTGGCAAAAACTGTCCTCTGGTGCCATAGTGGCACAGATGGTATGGTAGTAACCACTTACTTTCTAATTGAATTTAAGGTCTGATTCATAAGATGAGGCCCATACCTGACAGTGCAGGCCTAGGAACCTGTGGATAGACAGGTCACAGGCCATAGAAGAGCATTCAATACTATTATTATGTTAAATAAATACAGTATTAAGCTGATTCCTAATGACTTATTGTTGTAACCATAGATTAATCTATCTCTCAGTTCTCAGCAAAGAAACTTCTTGATGCAGCACAGAGAACCACAGCTGGCCAACATGTGGAAAATAAGAGGCTGCAGATTGCTTATCCCCAGATAGGATACCTATATCAAACTTCTGCCTCCAAGGCTCAGGGATCATTACAGAACAAGGGGAAGAATGACTGAAAGAGCCTGAGGTGGTAGATGATTACAGGGAGATGATCCTACAGACAACAGGGCAATTTCTCACGTGAATTCACAACAACGGTGACAGCATGCACAAGTCCCACCTAAGCTTAAATCAGACAGAATCTCAGCATGGATGTGGGAGGTAGGTAAGATATCCCAACCTGTTCTGAAGAACTGTTGATGACTGATGGCTACTGGGAGGGGGAGAGTCAATCTTGTTTAAGAGACTCCTGGTGAGTTGACCAGGCTCCAATGACAGCAGGTAGTGAGAATTTACAAATGGGGGAGGGGATCTGTAGTGGTTTGAATGAGAATGACCTCATAGGCTCCAAGTATTTGGACAATGTGTCTTCAGTTTGTTGCGCTGTTTTAGGAGGGCTTTGGAGGCGTGCACGTCACTTAGGGCAGGCTTTGAGAGTTCTTAAGCCTTGCAGGATTTCCTGCCTCTTTGCTTCCTATACCTGCTTGAAGATGTGATCTCTTGGCTTTCAGGCCACCGCCCTTTGCCACTATGCTTTTCCCACCATTATGGACTCTAACCCTCTGGAACCATAAGCTCAAATAAATTCTTTCTTTTATAAGTTCTCTTGGTCATGGTGTTTTATCACAGCAAGAGAAAAGTAACAAATACAAGATCTAAATGGGATCAGATAGATTGTATGAAATTCACAAAAATGCAATAAAAAATTTAAAAACAAAAAGAACCAAACAAAAAAAGAAGGAGCCCATTCTAACTTTAAGCCTTTGGAAAGAACACAGAAGCACTAACCCTTTGACTTAGACTTTAGACCTCCAGAACAATGCAGTAAAGTAAATTTGTGATAACTTGGTATAGCAGCAATGTAAAACTAAAATGTCGAAATGTTGGCTTCAAATACACATAGTAGGGGATAGAAAGATGTTTTCATAGTTAAGAATATGTATTGTTCTTACAGACAACCTGAATTCATTTCCTAGCACCTACATGTTCTTCAAAACCACCTATAACTTCAGTTCCAGGGGATTCAATGCCCTCTTTTGGCCTCTATGCACTCTGCATGAGACAGGTGCACTTGCAGGCATACAAGCAAACATGCATACTCTCATCACGTAAAATAAAAATAATTAAAAAAATAAGTTTTCAAATATACATAATAATGTAACTGCTGCTATCATCGAGAGCTGAGTTCAGGGACTGCTGTTGCAGCTTTTCTGTTCTAGCTGTCAGTGGTTCTTATCGCTGTGGGTTCCTCAGTGCTCCTTGGAGACCTACAACCTGTCAGAATTGAATAGCTTGATTGACGCTGCTTGATACTGTGGTGGGAACCACAGTGACATTCTCTTCCAGGAAAGGGAAGCGTGAACATAAACATGAAGTTGCTGTAAGTATTCAAGGTAAATCACTTTAATAGCTTTACTCTAATAAGAACTAGGAAGCATCTGTAATTATCTTGGTTCTTGACCTTCCCAAAGCTTGGATTTCAATTCATCCTTCAATTCTGTAATGTAATCCCTTCAATAAATCTGGTTTTCTTAAGTTTTCCAGAATCATTCTTTATTTCTTAACAACCAAAAGCTATAATTTATATGGTTACTGAAAAGTAAAATCTTGCTGCTCTCGGGATTCTTTTTAGTAACACTAAGGACAGAAGGTAATGAAGCAATCTTAAAGAATGTCAAGGGAATGTTGTATTAAAACAAAACCAAAATCAAAGCATTAAAGTTTCTTGGCAAATGTGCAAGTATCTAGAAAATGTTAGTGCACATAAATACCTCTAACCAAAGGAAAAAAAAAAAAACCTTGAAAATAGCATACTAAGATGAAAAAACAATCTAGAGCCCATGAAGGGGTCAACTGTAGAGTGGAAGGAGTGACAGGTAAGTACTGTACTAAAACAAAAGTCTTAAGACACTAAATCTGGTTCAAGAGAAGTACATGCACTTAAATTTAAAGGTGATAAATGTCACTATGGTTGTATTAGCAAAGTGTACAGTAGTAAAATCTTGCATTCGCGAAGATTGTGAAGTGAAAGACAAAGCATGAGAGAGGTGAAGCTGTCCCCAAACTCCTCCCTGGGGACAGTGAAAACCTCTCGTTCTTTGTTCCGGTAACGCAAGATGCATGTATTTGAAAAATGCCTTTGAGAAACCTCAAAGTGTGATATCAAATTATAGACTCTCAAAAATGTGGGAATGATAATAACCTAGACAGAAACCCCAACTTGCCACAGGGTTCAAACTACATTACTTTAACTGCATCACCCTGGAAGGGTTCATGGAACACCTGTAATTATAGTGCTTGCTGACCTTCTGTAAAATATCATGTAATTACCTTGGTTCCTGACCTTCCATGTAAATATAGTCCATATCACGAAAGATATCTAGGGAAGACAGAAAACAACACGGAAAACTCTCTGTGATAAAATGAATTGCGACTGAGCTTTTAACTCTGGCAATAAAGGAAAAAAATGTATAATCTTCTTAGTTCAGTCAAAGACTTCAGTCAAAGACCTGAATGATAAAGCGATTTATATTGAATATTATGAAAATAATGCTAAGAGAAGACTAAACAAGACAGAAGTAATCAAGGAAAATTAGAGGAAATGAATAAATGTCAAATTAATGTTTTAAAACAGGAGGAGTCACAGTCTTAATGAATAAAAGTTTGGGGCAAAAAGGCATTAAAATAGCACTAATGGAATTTCTGTATTTTCATGCCAAGCTCTTTATCCTATTAATGTAAATGATCATTCTTCAGTGCTTAAGAAACAATATAGATTTAAATCCTATCATATAATAAGCAAAAACTCAACAAGCAATTGTTACACATGACATTCTTCAGTAATAATGGAACAATTCCAAAAGATACTATGTTCATAGTTAAAAGACATACAATCACTCATAAATAACAGTAATATCCTTTTTCTATTACATTCATGGTATATAGTCCAAATTGTATTCAAGTTTTTAATCTTAAATGTTTTTACTTTTGAAATTATGAAAATAAATTAATTATCATTCAACTAAGGGAGGACGGGAGCTGGGCACAGTGCTACACACTGGCAATAGTAAAATGCGGATCATGCATTTGAGGCGACCCTGAGCTACACAGCAAGACTCTGACATAAAAGAAAACCAATTTTAAAGCAAACAAAAACAAAACAAGTAGTGAAAGGAACATTTTCATATGAAAGTCAGGTAGAAGGAATTTACGTGAACTTTCAGAACTACCCCACTGTATTCAAGACTACAAAAGTGATGCTGTGTGTTTGTGTGTGTGTGTGTGTGTGTGTGTATTATATACTTTCTTACTTAAATTGTACTATGTTTTGTGTTATAGAAATAGGTTATTTGTGAATTTTAGTTTGTAGATCTGTGAGATGTGTTCTGGTAGACTTGTTCTGGGATAAACTCTGCACTGGACTTTGGTATAGGGTGGGCTGTAAGACAGTCTTCACGGGAGGCTAAGTGCAGAAAGGAGTCCTCAAAGTGGAATCAAAGAAGCACTCTTGAACCGAAAGTGTCTCAAAATCTCCATTATTTTGCACAGTAGGGGGTGGTGAAGATGGCTCAGTGGTTGGGAGCACTAGCTACTCTTGCAGAGGACCCGGATTCAATTCCCAGCACCCACATGCTGACTGGCAGCCGTCTATAACTCCAATTCGAGGGGAATCCGAAGCCCTCCTCTGACCTCTGACGGGAGCTCACTTACATAAATGCAGGCGATGCATTTATACACATAATATAAACATAATCAATAAAATACTGAAAAATATATAGTCCAGTGGAACAGTGGTCTGGAATCCCAAAATCTCAGGTGCCTGAGATTATTTATAACCCTAATTCTCTGCTACTTTTTCTAACCCATCAAGCTTCTTAGATGCAAATAATACTAAATTAAGTAGTTATCTATAGTTTAATTAATGGGTCTAAACTAATCATTGTTCCACTTGTTTGCTGGTATTTATGTCTACTTGCTGTATTATACAGTATTGGACCTCTACCTAGACTGGGAATATTCACAGATCACCAGTGGAGGAAAGGCTCCCCAAATCATTACTGTTGGAGAATCAGACACCTGACACTGAAGTCACTGGACTTTTTCTGGGCTCTCTGACATCTGTTTTACAGTGTAATGAATTACATAAGGAGGAATACAGTTTCAGCTCCTGGAATGTCCAATGGCCTTAGCCGGGCTGTGCTTTTAAACAATACCTCAGCAGGGCCATGCTGTGAGAATCTCACATTTCCAGAGCCACGGCACTCTGACTTCGAGCCTTAACTACCCTCCACTGATTTCAACTCACCTGACAAAAGACAGTCATTGACTAAAACTATCAACAGTAAAATGTAAAACAGAGAGCACACAATCTGGGCCGTGGAGCTCTTGTTAAAGGAGATGTGGATATGAAATGAAGTTCTTGAAGCAGAGCAGGATCCAGGCTGCTTTTATTTCCTTCCTGGTGGTCTTTACAGCATTTTTCTCTCCAGGTATCGCCAACTCATCTTGTACAGAAGGTTGGGGAGGGGCATGTTGCAAAGACCGGAATTCTAAACCTGTCTTGGTTCCTCCACCAGAACCAAAAACATTGATTTCTGAGCCCAGCTCCTTGTTTTCCTGTTGCTGTCAACTCTAATCACCCAGCTGAGGAATGACTTGTCAAGTGCTGGTAGAAATATAGGCCTGGAATCCCAAAAGACTCCATGAACCAGGTTCATTCCTGACATAGCCTTTGATTTCCTCTTCTTACCCCGAGACAACACTATACAGCTTCTACCTACTGCTACTCAGCCTGTCACCTCCCAAATATTTCTCAGGAGTCCCAACAGCCTCATAAACAACTTGGGTCAATTACTGTGACCAACATCCGTGAGTATCATGATGTCTCCCAAGGTAGCAGCCCTTCCATCTAAAGCCATTCAATGTTTTTCAAAAGGAGAATTTTCTCTTTTTTGACATAGCCCAGGCTTTTAAAAATACTTGAGAGATGTTTCTTATGACAAAAGAAAAGTCTTTGAAGGCATTTTAGTGAAATAAATTTATGTTCTACTTTCAACTCTCTTAGTACCTCATATCTATAGATTCAGAAAAATCTAGAAAGCGAATGCTAGAAAATGGACAGGGCTTTGCATCGACTGTCACTTCTTAGACTAAGCTTGTGTTTCGGTCTTTTTATGGTAAGGGTGAGTTTTCTCCAAAGAAGAGAAAAGAATTTCTGACAGGCCTTGAATAAGTCTCCGTGGAAGATACAGTCACATCCCTGGGTTTCTTGCTGTTGGTCCTCTAGACCTGTTATACTAACCTGCTGGCTAAGTTCTAACCTTGGGGCTGGCCTGTCCCTAACAGAAGATTCACAAGTCTCTAGAAAATAGCTCAAAATTTAATAGTGACAACTAGAAAAAAAAAGAGGGGGGAGAATATAAAAATAATTATGGAATTTAAGAAATTACTATTGCTACCTGTTAACCACAATCAGACTAAGAAGTATGATATGATCAGCATTCTGAAGTCTCTGTGTTTTCCTACTTATGTATAATATAGCCTTCACCATCCCCACACACAGTAACTATGACCTTCTATGACAGTCAAGTCTTTGTTTCCTTTTGCTTTGTGTGTTAATTTACTAGGCTGCAAAGACGAATGATTACAAACTGGATGGCTTAAAAGAACAGAAAATTATTCCCTTACAGTTATGGTTGTTAGAAATCTAAAATCAAGGTGTTATCTCTAAAGATCCCAAGGAAGAATCCTTCCATGACTCCACCAAGCTCTTAGCGACTCTAGGTAATCCTCAGCATTCCTTGACCTGCAGACACATTGCTTCAGACTCTGCCTCTGTCCCTATATTGAATTCACGTGGCCTTTGTGTAAGTATACCAGTCATTAGACTTGTGCCAATCTTAATCCAATGATATCATTTTCACTTTAATTTCATCTTTGGAGAATTTATTTCCAAATGTTGACCCTTACATGCTCCAGTTGGTTATAAATTCTGAGAAAAACTTATCCCATTCAACATGTATCATTATCACTAAGAATATATGTATTGCTGGGACTGGAGAGATGGCTCAGTGGTTAAGAGCTCTTCCTGTTCTTATAGAAGACCTGGGTTTAGGTCCCAGCACCCACATGGCAGCTAACAACTATTTGTAACTCCAATACCAGGGGATTTGATTTCTTCTTCTGACCTCCACAGGTATTGTATGACATGGGTGCAAAACACGTATACGCATAAAATAAAAATAATAAAGTATATTTTTAAAAAAATACATGTATACCTAAATAGTCTAGCTTCATCTAATCTGATTTTGATCTTAAATTGGAACTATATATTGCATATTCTTTTACATCTTATCTCTTTTTACCAGTTTTGTGATATTCAGCCATGATATACTGTACTACATAGAGAGGAACTATGCTCATTTCATGTTGCACATACTGCATTATATGAATATATTTATCTACTATACTCTTAATGAATACAGGGGTTTCCACATTTGAGTTTGTTGTGAATTTGTGCTCAGTGCCTTCTTATACATGTCTCCAGGCCCATATTTGCATGCACATCTATTGGAATATACCTGCAGCAGGCTAAATGATGGGGCTGGTAAACATAACCCTATTTGGGAAAAATGTCTTTGAAATCATGCTTATTAAAGGTCTTGAGATAAGGAGATTCCCCTGGACTATTTGGATCAGTTGAAAGACAATTTTAGGTATCCTTGTAATGTAAGTTGCAAATCAGAGGTTACCACATGCAAATGGAAGGCAAGGCAACACTTTATTATGGTCAGGCTGTCCCTGGACTCAGAGAGCAGCAAGGCCCATTTCCAAATCTTAAGGTTTTATACCCCAACATCCAAAATGAACAATTATTATTGTTAACTTCATTTGCATGAGCAAGCAACTTGCAGAAGCAGATGTGGCCATTAACAGTGGCTGTTGGCTCAGGATATCTGCACAAGATCAGAACCCTTCTTTCAGTGGTCAACCACGCACTAGAATTCAACCTGCTTGTTGCATGACAATATGAAGCAAAGTTCATCTGGAGTTCTAGTCCTCCCAAGGTCAGATGGAAGGTAAATGACAAAATGGAGTCACTCTGGTTCCCTTCCTGTTACATTTCCCACTCCTGTTCCGGGTATTCAAACTCTTGAAGACTCATCGTCGTCTTTGGGCCTTAGCTGACCATATTGTCTTCTAAGCAGCGTGAGTTTTACAGAGCTGATTCTTTGGTTTACAAACCTAACTATAGCATCCAGCAAGTGAGGGTCACTGGTTAAGGCAAGCAGAAGTAGAATAAGAGGTCTGGCCAAGGCACTAGGCAAGGTAGTAAGCCACGGTGACCAGGAAAATAGAGACTCATACCAACTTTGGGTCTGTCTCAGTCCTTAGTTTTTCTCTTTCCTTTATATTTCACTAGACTTAAACTTTCTCCTGTTATAACTATATGGTCTGCATAGCAGTAGTGTTCTCCCAGTGCTATGCAGAGGCCTCCTTGCTGCATAAAGAGTAAGTCTAAATCTCTCCTATTTTGAAGACCCACCTCTGCCAGGGAATCAAGGGAGGTGGTCAGGTGGCTTACTGACTTCCAACTCTACTATGTCCTTATTGGTCTGACTACTTAGAAGCTTAAGCTTCTGATCCTGAACTATTAGGGCTGCCATCCCTATATCTGTGGACCTGGCAATTCCAGCTCCCACTAGGAGAGGCACTAGAACCACTGCAACTGCCCTGGGAAACCGACTTGCGGAAATAGCCTTAAATGTTAATACAAGGTGTAAGTCCTGACCCGCATGCAAACCAAGTGCCTTTTGGGAGAATTGGCCTGATAGCAAGACTGTTAGATCTTATAGTTCCCAGTATAGAAGCATAATCCCTGCCCCTCCAACTTCCCTAAAGTGAGAGGAGGAGGCTATGGGAGGCAAAGGCTCTGATACCCACAAAGAACAGGCAGAGACAACAGTCCTGGGTTAGTTCTGGGTGAGTAATTAAAAAGCAGCGAATCTAGTGATTGCATCTGGCCACATTCACAGTGGAGGACGTGGTCAAGATGACAGGATAAGGTCCCTCCCACCATGCTACGAAGTTTGGGGCACAATGGCGGCATACCCAGACCCAGTCTACAAATCCTAGCTCTAGTGTGGCTAGGCCCTGCAGTGTAACAGCCTCAGAATGCATCTCCCTGACCAGGTATGGATGACCGGGAGCGTATGCTGCAATGCCTGTAAGAACTTGAGGACCATAAGGTCAGAATCTTGATTGGCTCTATCTTCTCTGGCTTCTCTGGCCATAGGGTCTGCAGAGGCATTTCCTTTTGCCTGCAGGGTGTTTGGTTTTTGATGGCCTTTACAATGAATGATAGCCACAGCCTTGGGTAGCCAGAGGGCCTCCAGCAATGCCAGGATTTCCTCTTTTTTTTTGATTTCCTTTCTTCCAGATGTCTGCAATCCTCTTTCCTTATACAAAGCTCCATGAACATGGGCAGTGGCAAAGGCATAGAGACTATCAGTGTAAATGTTGGCAGTCTTTCCCTTGCTCCGTCCTTGGGTTAGAGCTATTAGTTCAGCCTTTTGAGCAGACATGCCTTGCCTGAGTGCCTGAGCCCAGACCACATGGTCCTGAGTTGCCACCACTGGCCCTGCTCTTTGAACCCCATCCTTGATGAAATTGCTACTATTCATATATAACTTAAGGCCTGCATTATATAGGCATTGGTCCCACAAATCCTCTTTCAGTCCTGAGAGGATACTCATAATTTCCAGACAGTCATGAAGTAGTGTTTCAGGGTCATCATCAGGTAGTAGATTGGTGGGATTTAGGACCTCTCTTCTCAGGAAGGTAACACGAGGTGGGTCCAGCAACAGCACCTGGTACTGGGTTAGACAAGCATTAGAGATCCATCTATCCTGTGTGAACCAGAGGAGATACTACACAGCTTGTGGCCCAATTATCCGAATGTCTTGTCCAAGGGTTAATTTAGAGGCTTCTTTTGCCAGTAAGGCTATAGCAGCTATGGCTCTGAGACAGTCTGGCCACCCTGAGGCTAATGAGTCCAGTCTTTTTGACAGGTATGCCACAGATCTCTCCCAGGGGCCTAAGGTTTGGGTGAGAACTCGTTGGCTATGCCCGGACCCCATGCACGAACAACTGGACGGGCTCAGCTACATCTGGCAACACTAAGGCTGGGGTTTGAGTTAAGGCCAGAAGAGAACAACTGGCTTCCCTTCTCTTTACAATAGACACATTGATTTTTTTTCCAATTTACTCCTCCCATCTGGCCCTCCAGGATGTTTGTCACTTGAGCTTTTCTGCAGTCAGGGACAGATGCCCGGCAGTCTGCCTCAAGCCACCACCAAGATTTTCCCCATGTCCTTTCCTTGCTCTCTTGCAGGGCTGTCTCAACCATAATAAATCCTGTGGGCCGCTTCCACCAGTTCAGAGATCAGCTTTCCCTCAAACCTGTCTAACTTTTGGAGCTTTCTCCATATGGCTGGGGCTAAGAAACGAAAGCTCTGTCAATGGTCTTTCAGTTCTCTGGCACCTCTAGATCAAAGGGAGAGTAGAGGCAATAGACCTAGCAGAGCCTGCCTAAGAAAGTGGCAGGTGACTCATCAGGCCCCTGTAAGGTGTCACTCACCTTAGTGAGGTTAGTGGGCTTCCTAGCAGCTGTCTACAAGCCCTACAACAGAGTTTGGTGGTACTAGAGTAAATGCTCCCTACTGTAAGTGGTGTTGGGATCCCAGGGTGGCACAGTAGAAGGGAACACATCCTCAATCTGGTCTACATTCTGAATGGGCAGACCGTCAGATCCAAGACAGATCAGGCTACCTCCATGAGGACTCTGGTCCACTCCTCTGAGGTTAGCAGTATCTGCAGAAGCTGGTGGCAATCTTCCCATGTGAGCAGGTGGGTGGTGAAAATAGAGACAAGGAGATCAATAAGTCCCTGAGGATTCTCAGAAAAAGGGGGATTCTGGCCTTTCCAGTTATTCAGATCAGTGATGTAAACCAGGACTGAACACCTGTGCTCTTGGCCTGGTGGGGGTGCCACCTCCTGAAGGGACAGGATTGGATCAGTGCCAGGCTAGGAGGGACTAGGATAGGGAGGATTCTCCAGCATAGAAGGCTCCTGACCACATGTGGGGTGGACTGGCTAATGAGTCTGATCCTGGTTGCACCTGGGCATAAGGGAATGGACTAGAAATCTAGACCTCTGGACTGGAACCCTGGAAGACAGGGCAAATCTTTGGGGAATCAACGTAGGAGGCGCCTGAGAGGCAAGAGGGGTCTGGATCCTTCTCTGGCTCTTAGTAACGTAGGGTAGGGGCTCTCTAAAAGATCCACCCAGGTCGCAATGTAGGGAATCTGGTCTGAATGGTGATCATAGGAATTCCTGCAAACAACATAAGCCAAATTAAGATCAAAGGACCCCTGAGATGGCCACTCGATGCCAGGAATCTAGCTACTAGCGTTTGCAGAGGGTAAAAGCCCGTCTTCAGGGCAAAAGCCCATCTTGCTCCCTCTCTTCCTGAAATCAGAAGAGTTAGTCAACATACATTCAAGTGGGGAGGACGACATGGAGGACTGAGACTGACCCATAATAGACACAACACAAAAAGCTACACCAAGGACAAGAAATGAAAGCAGACAGAGAACAAACCAGACATAGGATTGTTAATGTCCCAGACTTTCAGGTGGTTCTGAGGATGTCTCCTCTGAAAAGTAGCTAGGGGAATTAGTACTGTGACCAGCTTCCCGCTTAGACCAGACCTGGCCAGGGAACAGAACAGAAGGGCACCAAACAGATACTGGACCCGGCAAAACTGAAAGTGTGATTACCTTGTGATCGTCAGTGACCAGCACTGAGGAAGGTCTCTCAGAGACCTTTCCCTGGCCATTCCGGGAACTCCAAATGTTGTAAGTAGCAAATCAGCGGTCACCACATACAGATGGAAGACAAGGTAAAACTTGATTTATGCCAGGCTGTCTCCGACTCAGAGAAGAGCAATGCCCAGTTCCAGATCTTAAGGTTTTATACCCTGACACCATGGGAAGATTACAGATCATTCAAAATGAACAATTACTGTTGTAAACTTCATTTGTGTGAGCAAGCAACTTGCAGAAGCAGATGTGGCTATTAACAATGGCTGTTGGCTCAGGATATCTACACAAGATTAGAATCCTTCTTTCACAGTGATCAACTACTCCCTGGAATTCAATGATGCTTGTTGCATGACAATATGAAGCAAAGTTCATCTGGAGTTCTAGTCCTCCTAAGGTCAGATGGAAGGTAAATGACAAAATGGAGGGAGTCACTCTGGTTCCCTTCCCATTACAGTAAGAGAGAGACAGCGGGAGATTGGAAGGAAGAGGAAGAAGTGGGGCGGCCATGACACAGAGAATTCCAAGAGCCAAAGAAACTGTCATTGTCAAGGCATGAACTCTCCTCCATGCTCAAGGGAACGGAATGTGTGGCCTCTCTCACCTTGGTTCAGACCTAAAGGACTGATTTCTTACTTCTGGCCTCCTAACCTAGGAAATAAGAGATCTGTGTTGTGTTATATTATTAATATAGAAGCAATTCTGTTATTCTATGTCCTGAGAGCAGAAGTGTGTGTATGTGTGTGTATGTGTATGTGTGTGTATGTGTGTACATGGGTGCACATGCCATAACATGCACGTGGAGATCAGAGGACAGCTGTGGATATTCATCCTTCTCTTCTACCTTATTTGAGACAGTCTCAACATAATCAGGCTGTTCTGCTTATGAGCTTCCCAGGACTCCTGTGTCTTCACTTCCCATATCTTCATAGTAGCACTAGGATTACATATGCATGCCATCTTTTATGTGGCTTCTGAGGATTTGAACTCAGGTCTTCATGCTTTCACAGCAAGTACTTTATCCACTCAGCCATCTCCCCAGTCCCCTGAGACCAAATTTAAATGCCTAAACTGCAATTTAGTCATTCTATAGAGGCTTCAGAGATATCAAGACAAAGATACCTGCTCAGTCTTTTGTCTACATCTTTCTGAGAGTATGATCTTATGTGGGAGTGCAGATGCTATTTGAACTAGTGAGATTCATATTATTAGACCTCTGAGAGAAGAGCTACCTTGTGAAGCCAGGAACTGAGTAGGCACCGGAGAGATAGGACTGACTTCCACAGTGGGAATCCGGTTAACAGCATTTGGCAAAGACAGAAATTCAAGGATTTGGCTCCATTAATTGTGGAGACAGAGAATGCTTCACAAATATAAAACATGATCTCTAAATTACTGGGGATCAAGTATCCAGTAGTTTCACCCGTTTGGAGGACATGAAATTGACTAGACACATACTTGGCGAGAGCACCAAAGGATCAGGAATGAATGCCTGATCCAAGAGACAGCAGCTCACAGTATTCATGGCATGAATTTGCTTAGTTCTGAAGCCACACTGTACTTTACAAGATGGAAATAGCCAGGTGCTCAGAGGTAGAGCCTCTTCCCCAAATCAACAAGATATCTTAGCAGGACACTTGACACCGTAACAAAGGGAACTGCTGTAATTAATTTGGTCAAAATATTCCAGAAGAAAAGGAAACAGATAAGATTTTAGAAACAAAACCAGACAGGATGATACAGAGTTCAACAGATATACAGATATACAGATTCTACATGATACTTGGCTATGGACTACTGTGTTAGTGTCAAGAGTAAAGTTCTGGACATTTATACAGATTGTTGAATGCTGAGGACCTCACTAGATGACTTGGGGACATTAGTTAATTAGGATATGGCCATAAAGACCATTTGCATACAACTGTAAGAAGCCTTTCAGGAAGATGAGAGATTGCTTTCTTCTTAAAGTAACATATGCCTCCGGCAGGCCCAGTTAGTCTATAGTTTTTTGTTTTGTTTTGTTTTAAGAAAACTAGCCAAGGATTTCTGGACATTCTAATTTTTATTGCTATTATCTATTTGAGCCATTAGAAATAGAAGGTCTTCTTGCCCTGGATACTAATTTATGATATAAGCAAAGGTATAAGCAAACTGAAGCAGAACAGCCAAGGTCATTCCCATTTCCTGTTCCAAGATGGAGTGTCTTGTGTCTTATCCCTAATGTTGTAATTAAGGTGATCAGATCTTCCCATCGAGACCTGTGTACTTCACAGCAGCTAGATTTACGCCCTTCCCCTTGAAAAGACCTCAGAGCTCCACTACGTTGACCAAATTCCCATCTAGGTAATAGCTCAGAGGTCAAAACCCTGAAAAGAGAAACACTGGGTGAAACATGAAGCAAAACGTTAATCTGCTTGGCATCTTGTTGATTCTCTTCTGAGTGTAATATGGGAGGTTGCTAATTGCTTGATTTACTGTATAGTTACTCTGCCAACAGCAATAAATAAAGTTAATTAATATACGGTAATTCACTGCCAGGGAGGCTAGTAATTACAAGGAAATTGAAGAGAAAACCTCTTCATGACATCTTTAGAGGAGAAAAATATGATTTACCATACCCCTTTAGTATTTATCTTTAAAAATTTTTTTTTTTTTACTTACCTTGAGCTTTCTATAGAAATGTCTTGGGTTCACCAATCTGTTTTCTTTCCTTCCCTCCAACAAGATGGATAAAATCTGTTGAGAAGGAATATCCGAAATAACACACCTTTCTTCAACCCTCTGAATGCTATACGAAGGTGAAATGGTTTTGGGGGGTGTGGTCGAACACAGAGGATTTCTGAGAACCCTCAGTCCCTGTTACTGGAAGAGACTCCCTGGGAGGGTAGTAGAATGCCTATTCTGACCAACAAATATTTTGTGCTTGCTTTTTCAAGCGTTAGCTCTCCTAGATAAAATGTAAAGGCAGTGTGCTGAAATGGAAGTGGAATGATCTTTGGCATAAGAGATTTAGATTTAAACTTGATAGTTATAAAAGCATTTTTAAAAGGTATATCTTAAAAATTCTCAACACCTACTCTCCTAATTTCTAAAATAGGAATCAACATCTTTCTTGTAGGCTATATCGGGATTAAATGGAATCATTGCTCAATAAATATTAGTTTCTATTCCCCAAGCCTACTCATATATTTTCTTTGGAAATATAGTCATTTTTCTTTGTTTTCCTCCTTGGTAAGATGCTGGATAGTTAGAGTCAATTTCATTTCTGTCTTTACTAAATACGTAACATGTATCAGGTACATTAAACACTTGTGACATCTTATTTTTGCTCTGATATTCCTTTCTCTCATCTTCCTCGTTTCACTATTTCACATTGAATTTCATCCTTTTGTGTAAATAAGTATGGAGCTACCTGAAATTCTCTCTGGATCATGCACACACATGCACAAATAAAGACTTAAACATAACAAAAGTATAGTCTGTGCTTGTCATTTCTGAAATTTTTTTGTCTTTCTCTTAATCATACACAACCACTAATTGTCTTGAATATCAGCCAAGGTCTTAATGTCCCCTAAAGAAATGAGTGGGTTTTAATTTCAAATGTTTGTTGAACTGAATTAACTCATACAGCTTGGTCATGTCCTTTATTATAACCACTATGTGGTCCAACCTCCAGCGCGAGACAAACCTACTTAAAGAATGTAGGACTATGGCTTGTAGAACCAAAGGTACTTTCTCCTATATGGGAGTTATGATCACTGTTATTTTCCTACCCCATTTCCTCCAAACTATACAAATCTTTTTTGTTTTCAGCCACAATCAAGTTTCCTGTTACTCTTGATAAGGCCATCTGTGCTGAGGAGGCCTCTGGAAAATTTAACTGCAGTGTGGGGACATTGAGCATTTTGAGGAAACTACAGGACATTTAGTCTTTACATCTATTTGAATCTGATAATCACTTCACATATATTCAATCAGGACTTGTTGCGTTACTTGAGTATTGCCCCTTAGACCCAGGAATTCTTGATATCTTGGTACTGTGTACTTTGGAATGACCTCTGTGAGCCCCCTCCCAAGTCCTCTAACTATGAAGTTAAGATTCTGGAGGTTCTCACTTGGCAATTGTGAAAAAAAGCCAGTTTGAGAGGGATTTCATTGTTTTATTATTTTTAAAATTTTTTAAAAATTTGTTTTATTGAATGTTCGTGTATTTCATGCAATGTGTCTTGATCATATTTAGATCCCTTATTTTCCCCTCTATATACCCTCCCTCCTCCAGGATTTCATGCCTTCTGTCATGTATGTTATGGTCTATCATGTCAAGTTTTGGTTCTCCAAACTTTCCTTGGTGTGAGGCTATCCACTGGAGCCTGGTCAACCTATCAAGTGTCACTCGCTAAGGAAGATCAGCTCTTCCTCGGCCAGTGGTGATCAGTTGCTAAGAGTCCCTCATCTCTGGTTGGGTCTTTTTATTTCCTCATTGCTTTCTTTATTTTCCGGTTTGACCCATTGACCCATTTCTAGTCTGTTTTGTTTCTTTTCCTCATTTGAGCTTGCATGGGTCATGTATGTGCTGTCTCCATTGGTGCAAGCTCATACGAGCAAGTTCCCAGCCACCTGGAAAATGGATTCCTTGTGGTCATCCATCTCCCCTGGCTCTTACAGTGCTTCCACTCCCTCTTCTGCAATGTTCCCTGAGCCCTGGGCGACGGAGGTTTAATAGACTCTTCAGTCTCCTGTTCTCTACATTTTGGCCAGGTATAGTTTTCTGTGTTAACTATCATCTGTTGCATGAGGAAACCTTGCTGGTGGG
The DNA here is from genome assembly GCA_035773235.1 of Eospalax fontanierii. NCBI lineage: Eukaryota > Metazoa > Chordata > Mammalia > Rodentia > Spalacidae > Eospalax > Eospalax fontanierii. Next base: position 49,132,351 of record CM069542.1, on the reverse strand, counting down.
AGTTGAGAGATGCATTAATATTCTTTCTGCCAACATGTGAGTGCAAAGCCCTAAAGAGAAGAGTGAGAAGGGCTGGAGAGATCATTTAGTAATGGTCAAGAACACTGGCTGCTCTTACAGAGGATCTGGATTTGATACCCAGCACCCACATGTTGACTAACAGCCATCCATAACTCCAATTCCAGGGCATCTGACACCCTTTTCTGATCTCCATGGGCATTGTATGATACTGGTGCACTTACAGACATACAGGCAATACATTCATACATATAAAATAAAAATAATAAAGTAAAATATTTTTTTAAAAATTAAAAAAAATTAAAATGGGTAATGGATCTGAAATAGAGGTCTCAAAACAAGAAATAAAAATGGCTAAGAAACACCTTAAAAAGTGTTCAGTATCCTTAGTAATTAGGGAAATGCAAATCAAAGCTACTTCAAGATTTTTATCTTACTTCAGCCAGAATGGCTAAGATCAAGAAAACAAATGGCACCAAATGATGGAGAGGATGTGGGGACGGGAGAATGCTCATTCACTGCTGATGGGATTGCCAACTGGTGCAACCGGTTGGAAATCAGTGTGGAGAACTCTTAAAAAGACTAAAAACCAGGGCTGAAGAGATGGCTCAGCAGTCAAGGGCACTGCCTGTTCCTGCAGAGAACCTGAGCTTGAATCTCAACACCACACAAAGATTCAACAAATAATTTTTAAAGCAATTTTTGTTTTTTGTGTACCTACTGTTGTCAGACTGCCATCCTCTCCACATCTAGAGATGTAGTCTCCTTATCTGAAGAAAAAAAAGATGCTAGTTTTCTGTCAAACGTTTTCTAGTATTTCCATGAAATCCCAATCAAACTGGCTTTTGTGCACAATTGCCAAGTGAGAACCTCCGGTATCTTAACTTCATAGTTAGAGGATTTGGGAGGGGGCTCACAGAGGTCATTCCAAAGTACACAGTACCAAGAGATCAAGAATTCTTGGGCCTAAGGGGCAATACTCAAGTAACAGTAACACAAGTCCTGATTGAATATATGTGAAGTGATTATCAGATTCAAATAGGTGTAAAGACTAAATGTCCTGTAGTTTCCTCAAAATGCTCAATGTCCCCACACTGCAGTGGCTAACAACCGCCTATAACTCCAGTTCCAGGGAATCCAACAGCCTCTTCTGTCCTCTGCAGTGATTGCACGATATGGGTGCACTTACATGCATGTTGGCAATACACTCATACACATAAAAGAAAAATAAAAAATAAAAACACTGAAAATAAACTCTGCCATTTGATCTGGTTATACTGTTCCTTGGCATAAACCCAAAGGGCTCATCCTACTACAGAAATACTTGTGCAGCCATGTTTGTTGCTGCTCTTTCCACAATAGCTAAGAAATGGAAACAACCTAAATGTCCCTCAGCTGATGAATGGAGAATGAAAATGTACATTTACACAATGGAGTTTTACTCAGTGGTAAAGAAAGACGAGATCATGAGATTTGAGGTTAATGGATGGAACTAGACACTGTTATGTTGTCTCTCACCTGTGGATCTTAGCATCAAATACTTATATATGAGTATACATCCTGATATAATCACAGGAGCCAGGAAAATGAAAAGGAACCATGGGGTGAAGGGGAAGAAGCAGCTTGAGAGAAGGAATAGCAGGAGACAGGTGTGATCAAGGGAGAAATGGGGAAAATGAAGGCACTTTAACTGGGGAGGGAGGAGGGAAGCTTATACAGGGCGAGGAAGAGGTGAGATAAATAACACTTAGATGTATAAAAAAAACTAGAAGTTCAAAAGGCTACTCAAAAAAATCCACATACAAGAGGAGATTGCCTGAGAGTACCCAGCTCTGTGTGGTGAGCTTCCCACGCACACTCCCCTACTATGGGACCACCAGCAGTCCCTTCTGCTTCCCCAGGGTCAGGCTTCTCTACTGAATAAAAGGGGCCCAGACCTGGGAGAGTGCCTGACAGTGCCTGACTCTGGTCTCTGGTGAGCTTCCCAAATTAGGTCATGCCCATCCCTCTGCTCTAGAACCATTTGCAGTTCCTCCCAGTGCTCCAGGGCTTAGGCTTCCCTGCTGACCAGTAGGGACCAGTACTTCTACCTCCCATCTCCACTCCTCAGACCTTAAGCACAACACACCTGAAGCTTCTGAAGTGCTCCTATCAAGTCAGAGCCACGTCTTCCCCCGTCGAGCATCTGAGTAATCTGACTGCAGCCACTTGGTCCTTCCAATATAAAATCAAAAGAGAGACTGTGAAGCCTAAACCAATCAGTTTTTCATACTCAGTCAGCAAGCAACCAAGTTGCATAACCTCAGGAACACATACAGAATCAAACTTCAACTCAACAAAGGGAGGATTGAGTTTTATACCAGAATCGCAAGCAACAAAAGAAATCCACATGCCAAAAACACAACGAAAAATAAGAATATGAAACAATATGTTCCCACCAAAAACTACCAGTCCTATTGAAGACTTCTACAGTAAGGACCTTTTAGAGATAACCTAGGACACAGAATTTAAAAGAACAATTATCAACATGATCAAAGAACTCATTTAAATAACACACAAACAACTCAAAGAACTGAAAGATAAACTTCTGAATGAATTCACAAAAGAGATAGAAATATTGAAAACTCAAGCTGAAATTAAGGAAGTGAAAAACTCAGTAAGTCAATTTGAAATGACAGGAAAAACACTGAATGAATGAATGAAATGAAAAACAGAATATCAAGATTGAATGATAAAGTTGAAGAATTGGACTGCTCTAGAAAAGAATATGAAAAATTTTTAAAAAGACAACACAGGAATGGAGTATTCGGGAAATGTGAGACACTATGAAAAAATGAAAAAGCCAAATTTAGGCATCATGGGTAGATAGGAAAGAAGAATCTCAAGTAAATGGTATCAACCAGATTGTAGATGAAGATTTCATAAAATTAAGGAAAGACATACCCATAAAACATGAAGCATATAGGACACCAAAAACCAGGATCAGAGAAGAAACTCCCCAAAGCATAGCACAGCAAAGCTACTAAATGTACAGAACAAACAGAGAGTACTGAAAGCTGCAAGAGAAGAGCAGCATGTCACATATAAAGGAAAACCCATCAGAATTGCAGCTGACTTTTCACTAAAAACTATGAAAGGCAGAAGAACCTGGACCAAAGTATTCCCAGTTCTAAACCATAGATGCCAACCTGGAATTCTCTACCCAGCAAAAATGTCTATTATAGTTGAAGGGGAAAGAAAAATCTTCTATGACACAAAAAGGATAAAAGAATTCAAGTCCACTGAACTAGCCCTCCAGAGAATACAAAGAACAGAAGAAAAAAATGGCTATACCGAAAGGGCAACAGAAAGAAAGTAAATGAAGGTACAATTCTTGAAACATAAAATTAGAACAAGAATGCAAACAGAAATTAAAATGACAGCAACCAATAGACATCTTTCAACACTAACTTTAAATATCTATGGCCTGAATGAATTCCCCAGTCAAAAGACATAGGCTAGTTGAATGGAATAAGAAAAAAATCCATCTTTTTGTTGTCTGCAGGAAATTCATCTCGTTAAGAACAGACATTATCTTAAGGTGAGAGGATGGAAAAGTGTATTCTAAGCAAATAGTACCAAGAAACAAGCAGCAAGCAGAGGTTGAAATTCTAATTGCAAATTGACAAATTAGGCTTCAAACTAAAACCAATCAGAAGAGATAAAGAAGGTCACTTCATTCTGATCAAAGGAACAATTGACCAGGAAGATACTATACTCATGAACATATATGTTCCAAACCCAGGTGCACCCAAATTCATAAAACTTATACTATCAGACTTTAAAACACAGATTAACTCCAACTCAGTGGTAGTAGCAGACTTCAATGCCCTACTCTCTCCAAATCACAGTTCAACTGGACAAAGATTAAGTAGAGAGATGTCTGAATTAAATGATACCATACATCCAAAGGATCTAACATACCTCTATTGAATATTCCATCCATTCACTGAAGAATACACATTCTATTTGGCATCCCATGATAATTTCTTTAAAACTGAACACATATTGGGAAACAATACAAACCCCAATGAATAAAAAACTGAAATACTTCCATGCATGTGGTTCTATCAGAGCACAGTGCAATAAAGTTTAAAATCAGCATCAAAAAAAGCCCTAGTAACTATATGAACTCATGAAGATTAAACAACATACTCCTGAATAATGAATGGGTCAAAGAAGAAATTAAGAAAGAAAGAAATATATTTCTGGAATTAAATGAAAGGGATAGTACAATACAATAAAACCTCTGGGACACTTTAAAAGCAGTCCTAAGAGGGAAGTTTATTGCTCTAAGTGCCTACATTAAAAAGTCAGGAAGAACACAAATAAATGACTTAACATTGTACCTCAAGAATATGGAAAGGCAGCAACAAATGAAACCCAAACCAAGCAAATGAGAAGAAATAATAAAAAATCAGAGCAGAAATTAATGAAATAGAAACAAATAAACAAAAAGACAATACAAAGAATCAATGACTCTAAGAATTGGTTCTTTGAAAAGATAAACAAGATAGATCCCAGTTAACCAACAGAAAGAGCAAATCCAGATCAACAAATTCAGAGATGAAAGGGTGAAAAAAATAATCACACAGATACAAAAAAATCCAGAACATTATGAGGGACTACTTTAAAAACCTACACTATAAAATTTGAAAACCTAAGAGAAATGGATGAATATCTAAAATCACAGAAACCACCAAAAATAAATCAAGAAGAAATCTTAAACAGACCCATATAGATAAGGAAATAGAGCAACATAACACCCCCCAACTAAAAGAAGCCCATGTGGACACACAGAATTCTACCAGATCTTTAAAGAAGATCTAAAACCAGTGGATTTCTACAATGAAAAATTTAAATCTTTGAAGTAAGAGACTGAGGAAGATACCAGGAGATGGAAGGACCTCTCATGCTCATGGATCGAAAGAATGTTGTGAAAATGGCCATCCGACCAAATCTAATATACAAATTCAATATAATATAATATGTAAATTCAATATGCTATATACATTCAATGCATTCCCAATCAAAATCCCCATGATTGTGAGCATGTTTACTATGTAAGCCAACTTTTAGTAAGCCGACAAGTTTCCCAAAGGGAAAAGAATTTTTCATTGAAAAAAAATGGCATTGCTCCAAGATCCTTGATCCTAACTTTGAGATTTTGCTCTCCAAGGTTTGATATGGAATTGCTAAAGCATCTTACTATATCTTTGACACTTTAATCTTCTTGTATCTGCAGTTGTAACAGTCAAGTGACAATACTGCTGATACTGTAACTCAGAGTTGATAACCTTGGATACCATCTAAGATTGTCAACCAGCATAGGAATGAGAACAGTTTATCCAAATAACTTATATGTTATCTCCCAAATCTATAGATGCCTTCCAAGTATTGTGCAACCCCTTAAAGATAGGGGAAGTAAACATGAGTTGTTTCTTGTGTTGAAGGAATGCTTCACATGTTTCTGATTGGCATGGAAAGTCCCTGCATCATTGCTTTGCAATTTGTTTCCTTCATTCTGTCTTGCATGTGTCTTTCTAGGTTGCATGCTTTCTTTAATTTCATAAGTTCTAACAGCTTGATGCCATCAATGTAGTGGATCAAAATGACATTCAGTGAGAAAAACAAGAAGTAATTCATGATCCAAATTACTACATTGAGCCAGAGTTATCATTACTCTGACAAAAGAGCATATGGTCTATCGTTATCCTGCTAGGTGAAATCAAACTTTTAAATTTTGTGTTGGGTTGTTTTTATTAAAATAGAGGAAAAACACTTCCCAGAGATAGATATGATCCCACTAGGTACAGCGTTTGTGTTAATTTGCTTCAAGGTAGAAACCGCATCTGGGACAGCAGCTCCCATTGGCACCACAGCCTGATCAAGCTTACCACATTCTACGGGTTGCATTATCCAAATCATTTTTACACACTGGATAAACTGTGAGTCAAGTAGGGATGTGAAAGGAAGCTATAACTGTATAATTCAACTGTTGCTGCAGGAATCACAAAATGCCTCAAAGGTAGATTGATATAAACAAAGCTGGTAAGGCTGGCACACAGGCTTTAGGCTCAGAGTCCAGGGTCCACCTTCTGATCTCCAGCTGAATATTAGTTTTGAGTCTCTCTTGCCTGTCTCTGTATTTTCTTGGAACCTTTAACTACCTGGAAAAGAGCCTTCACTGGGTGAGTTACAAGAGTACAGCACTAAGCTAAATCATGTATGCAGAATCACTGGATACATTTTCTTGTCTCTGATTGAGATCAGAAGGATCTGTATTATCACCTCATTTGCATTCTTCAGCCTGACATACATGTTGTCTCTAAGTTACATGTGTCTTTTCATCTCATAAGTTCAGTCAGCCTAATGTCTTCAATATAGTGGACCAAAATGATATTTGCATGGCCAGACACAGTTACTTGGGGACTAAATACGCCATCTGAAGCAGGAGAGATCACTTTTTGAAAAAAAAAGTTGATGATGTCACTGTCTTTTGTGATTTCTGTGGGCATATGGCATCATTTATTTTTATTATAAAAATAGCAAGCTTTTTAACATAATGGCCTTTATTCCATGATTCCTTGGGCAAGGCTGTCAAGTCAGTCAAGGTACTGAGATTAATAAAAAGGGGTAGGAGAATTAGGAGAACTGACTCCTTTTTGAAAGACTGAAAAAACAAAAGCAAGTAATTCATTACATGGTCTTCAAGTAAGGAAGGCTCATAATAAACAGACAAAAAGGAAGAGGACATTTGACTATACAAAGTGCTTTGTGCTAGAGCAATAGACAAGTTGATGAAGTCCTTGCTGAACAAGCCTAAATAGTGGAACTGGAATCTCCAGAACTTATGTAAAAAGTCAGGCTTCGAAGCATGTGTCTACAATCCCAATGCTGGGGAGCTGGGGACAGAAGGATCCTTGGAGCTCAGTCTTGCTGAGTTACCAAGCTCCCAGTTCAGTGACAAATTCTGCCCTAAAATAAATAAGGTGAAGAGTGATTGCAGAAGACACCCAATATTGATCTCTAGCCTACATACACACACACATACACACACATACGTGCTAAGCACATACCATATACAAAGATGTTTAGAGGAGGTTGAAGGTTCCTAGTACCTTATCTGAACATTTTTATACAATCCATTACAAGTTTTTCAGTGCCATTCTTTGCCAATAAAATGTCTTAGCTTTCATCTTAGAGATGTAAGGTAATTGTGAACACTTGATACTGACAGGGTTAAATTCTGGGCATGAGTTTGATTGTCTCAACGTAAACATGGAAGAAACTCAAAAGTCTTTTAGTACATTCTGGGAAATTTTCTGGTTTCTAATCTGTCGTTTCAGCTTAGAGATTCATTGTTTCATCTATTTTATTTTGTAACATTAAGTGAAGAACGTTGCTCACCCAACAGGGATTTACTTCCCTATCATTACTGCTGACCGAGGAAACTGGATTCTTTGAATCTCCTTTAACAGATACATTATTGTAGATTATCATAGATGATAATTTGATAGGAAACACCACTGAAAGCCCCTACCAGAATCCATCCTGAAATAGAAACTTGATACTTACTGCCACCACAATTAATAAGGCCAGATAATCAAATCCAAGGCACATTCCAACTCCCTAAGGAGCTGTTGTCTTTGATCATTCCTAATACCAATTTCAGCATCAGTTGTCTTAATTACAAACAACAAAAATAACTTTGGTTTAATGGAAGAATTATTTACTAAAAATTAATTGAATGTTGTTTTGAAAAAAAAAAAAAAAAAAAAAAAAAAACCAACTCTAGGCAATCCAGAGAACCAGAGGCAATAGCTCCAAAGCAAATAACACTTGAAATCATGCGGCACCATCAGTCCTGGCGAAGTCCCCTTGCTCTCACCTCTGGGCACTAGATCCCATGGGCTGTCTTTGGTTTTCCCCAGAAACTAAGCACAAGTTCCAAATGCCCCATTTTCTCTTGAGCATAAATGGGGCTGCCATAGCTCCTGCTATTTCACCACTCTCTACCACACATAGACTCTTCAGCCTCATTAACCCTTGGCGGCCAATTCACAATGAATAGTGTGTCTGACTAATGGCACAGAAACATACATCTCTACTCTAATTGGTAGTCGAAGGTAATGGTTATGAAATAGGCTTTTAAAATGATGTGCTAGAGGAAAATCATTATGTAACTACAGGCAGTTCCTTTGTTAGAAGATGGGGACTCCAACACTTGAACATACAAAGAGGGTTCAGTTATCATGTGGTCAACAATGAATTCACTACACTGAAATATCAGAGTTATACTGAAGATGAAAGATAAGTTTCATTTGTTTTTTTATGTGGATTTCAAGTAGCATGATCTATTTCCAAATGTCTGTCTGTCTGTCTCTCTCTCTCTCTCTCTCTTTCTCTCTCACTGTTGTAAGTCCCCAGATACGTACCCAACTTTGAGTCATTTCTGTATCACACCCATACAGATGCACACACCTCACTGTTTCAGAATACATTCCTCCAGCACTACAAAGGACTTCTCCCTTGTGTTCTTTTTGTCTAGCTTTTCAAAACCATACTGAAGGAGACATCTCATCAGCCTCAGACCAAACACTCCTGGTCCTTCCCAGGCAAAGCTAGGATTGGGGAATCACCCTGGCTGGTGATGATAGATCTCAATCGGGAACAGGGCACAAAGTTTGGAAACATGTGCCCTGCCAGCCATATGCTAAGTGTTTCTGGGCTCAGACATCTCTCTGTGAGTCTGAAAGATTCTGACGGTCCATAACTATGGATAGAGATGAACTGGCTAAGAAAGAAGGAAATGACAGCTCTTAAGGACCATATTCAGGGCCCTTAGGATGCTATATAATCAGCCAGTTGTGTGCATAGGAAGTGTACGTGTGAGGTCTTGGCCATCTTGCTCATAGCCACAGGCAGGGGGTAGGATGGAGTTCTGCACAGAGGGACCATGAGACATGCAGACAGAGATGTGGATGAGGTAGACTCCTGGGTTAGATTCCCAGGGGATTTTACACCAGATGCTGCCTAGCATTTGATGCCTCAAGCTGTTCAGTCCTCTCACAGTACATGTCTAATCTGATCATAATGCACCTATAGGTTCTTTCCCCTGATCTGTGCCAGTTAAGACAAGCTTTCCTTCCTTATCTAAACATCATAGCAGTCTCATGAGGAGAAGGGAATTTGTGGACAGCTTTCTTAAGAACATGTGGAGGAGACTAGAAAACAGGAAGACAGTTCATTGTGCCCCATCACCCACCACCAGGTTGAACCAGTCAGTCTGACCTCCGTCTTTGGTCCGCACCACACTTCCATCTCTTGTTGCAGTGTTCCATCCACGTCTCTATGCCTGGTCCCTCTTTGCAGAAACCCATCCCTCTGTGCTGCAGGTCAATTGTCTAGGAACTAGCCAGGAAGTGAGGGATACAAACTCCTGGACCATGGGTAGTCCAGGCCTTGAAGGTTTTCAAAGAGAACATTTTGACATCCTGAGATGCACTCATCAACCAAATAGGTTTTAAAAAGCTTAACTCTTGCCATTTGCTCTAGCAAAATGCATCTCAGGCTGTTCTAGCTTAATGACAGTCGGACATGGTGTTCAATGTGATTTGAACGCAGCCATCTTGTTTATTCTGATCTCTCCCTCTCTCCATCCCTTTGTACTAACATTTTCTCCTCTCCCTGCCTCTATCCCATCTCCTCTCCTCCAGCCCTTCCTCTGTTCCAATCAATCCTTTCCTCTAGTCCAAGCCAAGTCCTGTGCAGCTGGCTTTGGAGTGGGCCATGAATCCATGAGTTCTAATCTGTTGCTTAGCACCAAGGTTGCTTGGATACATCTCTCGGTGACAACTGACCTTTGCCTTTGACTCCTTATGCATATCATCTATGCAGTGAGCCTCCCTGTTCAGAGGGGCATTGGACCAGAATCAACTTTCACAGTCCCTACTTGAACTGCTGGGGGTGGTAAGAGCAAAAGGTTACGTTAAGGGACAGAGAATCTAAATGTCTTGTGCAGAGAGCGAAGGGCAAGATTTAACAGTGGCAAAGAGCCCTCTACAGAGGAACAAATGGAACAAACTCTCCTGAAGAACACAAATCCAAAGGTGTCTTCATGCCAACGTGGGAAGGGGTCTGAGGAAATGTAGTCAGGATTCTTAGGAAAAAGAACCTCCTCTCCCCCATGAACTGTTGTTTGTATCTGAAATTTGTGTCATTGAGAGAAAAAGTGTGGAGAATGAAGGATTTGTAAAGAGAGTTGAGGAACGAAGGGAGAAGAATAAATAAAGTAGGTCATTTCTACAAATATCACAGCAAAATTAAACAGTGGAATCTCTAAAGACACTGGAGAGATAGAGATAGAGAAGCCATGTTCCATAGGGTCTCACACAGGTCCTTCTGGGTCTATTGGGCAATGACTCCTTCTGCCACCTTGTTCTTCTGCTCAGGCCTCATTTAGATATGAGATTCATCACTTAAGAGAGAAACGGGTAATATGAAATGGTGTGCAAAAGAGCCAGACCAGGAAATGCAGGAGAAAGAGCCATGAATGGAGGTTGGCAGGGGGGTGGGTACCAAGAAACTCCAGAATTCTTATTCTGGAAAAGGGAAGGTCTCTAAGGATGATGAAAAGCAAGACAGAGGACTAAGATGGAGTAAGACACAGCAGGGTGGTTAAGGACTGATGAATGACCCATGAGGCAGAATTAAGGGAGAAGAAGACTCCTCCAGGTGGCTGGCAGGAGTATGGGTGACCAGGAGGAGCAAGCCGAGTTGACTGTAACGAATGAACACAGATGTCCACTTCTGTACCCATGTACTTGCTGCAGCATTCTTCCTCCTTTGTCCAAAGCAATCAGTATCAGGCAGACCTGCCTTCTTCTAGCTACTATGCCTTTATTAAGCATCCATGTATAAAACACCCAGAGAATACTTAAAAAGCATAGTCATGATTTGTTAATAGGATGCCAGATTGAAACAGGTGGAGAAAGTAACAAGAAAACAACATTCTTGCTAACATTGTTGCTGAACAAGTCCCATTCAGGGTCTTATGTTCCTTATGTTGGAAATGTCAAGAGGGTGTACCATCTCCGGGACTGATTATAAATAATATCCTCCATATTAATCACAAAATACAGCTAGTCCAAATATAGAAAATAAATGATTACAGAGTACTCCGGCCTAAACAGGATACCTGCATTACAACCCCTGACAAGGCTCAGGGAAATTGCAGAAGAGGGGACAGAAAGGTTGGAAGAGCCAGAGGTTGAGGAAGATTGTTGTAAAACAATGTCTTCTGGACATAACAGGAGGGTGTTGCACCATGAACGCATAGAAGCTGTGGTTGCTTGCACAAGACCTGCATGAGATCAAGCCAACCAATACTCTGGTAGGGAAAGAGAAAAGGCTCACAATGCCCTACTCTTGGCTGAGGCTATTGACAGTAATGGCCACTGGGAGAAGCAGAGTCCGTTTCCTTGAGCAGCATGGCCTTTGGTTGTTTGCTCCTACTCCAGTGGACAGCACCCTGTAACCATGTGCATACTGGTAGCGCTGACTGTACTTAGTGGGGAAGAAGAACAAGGAAGAGGAGAAAGAAAAGGAGGAGGAGGAAGAGGAGCAGCAGGAGAAATGAACTTAAGAGGGAGATTTGAGGAGTCTAGGAAGAATTAGAGAGAAGAAGCCAAGGTGGCTATGATCAAAATACATTGTGTTCATGTATGAAATCACAAAAGAATAAATAGATAAATAGAAAACAAACAATGACAAATATTCTCAGCGCCATTCCAAGGCATATGGGGTTAAATACCTGGGTCTGTGCCCAGGAATCTGTTTATAACAAGCTCTCAGGTGAATAATGACTGATGAGCAGTAAGTGTACAAAGCCCTGGAAAGAAAATCTCATGTCCCCCTCCCCACCTGCTCACAGTTTATGTGCAGGTAGTGTGTAAGGAAATAGTTTAAGTTTATATTTGGGTGTTTTCATCTAGGATTGAAGCAGAGAAAAAGATAAACAGCCTATTTAAAGGTGAGAAGTCCCTGGAGCACATTTTTTTTCTCCTCTAAGTTTCTTGTGTACTCAGAAAGTATTACTTCCCCACACTGGACTGTCCCTTGTAAACCCAATTGTCTGAATCCACACTGCTCTTCTAGGAACATTTCCTTTTTGTACCCTTTGGCAAAATCTTGTATAAATGTTTATGCCTGGTTGTAACTACAACAAACTATGGAGTCCAAGTGCTGCTAAAGGAAAGTACTGCTTGAAACCTCCATCCCTCCACCAGCTCCAGAAGAGGTAACAATGGTATGACATCATAATCAATGGAATATTCCAAGAAGGTCAGGACCAGGGTCAGAACCAAAGCTGAATGCTAGTTGTCCTCTTTCCATAGAGATTACTCTCCCAATGTTTACCTTAAGGGTCACAAGTTTATTGTCATTAATACCTAGAATCCTGACTTTTCCATCTAGGAATCCCAGGAAGAGGGGAAGGGAAGAGAATCTGAGATTGCCTGTACTCAATGAGAAGACATTGATGTGCCACCATCAGCCAGCAGGAGTTCTACCCCTGAAGATGGAGTATGAACATAGGAGAGAGACTTTGTTGTTGATGAATAGGCCCTGGGACTGTGCTTTTCACAGACCATGACCCAGAAGAACATGGAACTCATTCTTACCCTTCCTAGGCCACAGGCTAGGGGTACTGCCTCCTGCAATATCCTTTGATCTCTTTCAAGTCAGCATTTCCAGATTTCTCTAGAGAAGAATGACCTGCTAGAGAACAGAGGCCAAGCTGTCTGAAGAAAAAATAGCAGTTAGGGGCTGCTATCTCCCAACCCCGGTGAGAGGGACTATGGTGGACATAAAGTGAACCAAATATGCTCAGGCATGCACAAGGCCAGAAACCACCAACCCCAGAGGCCATGACAGTTTCATTGGAATGATTGATTACTATCACATGAATGATGAGATTGGGTGGTTCGGGACTAAAGATTGATGAAACTATAACTTTGAGATGTCTGTGACATCCGGAGCCATGATATGAGCCTGTAATACCATGACTTTCCTTGGCACTGAGAAGGTGGTTGGCCCCAGGAAAGGAAAATCCTTGAGATGCTGTTGCTGTGGGAATCACCTTTCATAAATAGTGCAGTCCTCGGAAGAGCTCAGCTACAATTGTGTGGTCAACTGTTACCTGAATGGTATGTGTACATTTATACAAAGGAATGCCTGTGTGTGTGTGTGTGTGTGTGTGTGTGTGTGTGTGTGTGTGTGTGATACTCCCTAGCATGTAAACTCTTTCTTCTGCTGGAAGCTTCAGGCTGTGGGGCTAGTTGGAGCCCCTGTCATTCATGCATAATGAAACTGGGCTCCCTTCTTCTAGCATTCCTGTTAAATAAGGCACTTGACTTTATGACTCCTTCCTCCTGAATATTAATCAGCCAGCATGGCCTCCTGCTGAAGCTTCCTGCGGTGGAGTTTCAGGTCCCCTCAGGAGGAGAGAGAGATGGAGAAGGATTCTTTTTGCATCATCCAGGGAGCCCCTTAGACCAGTAGGATTTTTTTCCATCTCAAAGTTGCTGATCTTTTGTCAGGGAGAAAACGAAGGCAAGAAGGGACTGGGGGCCTGGACGCCTTTGCATCCCATACAGAGGCACACTCTAGTTGGATGCCACATTCACTTGTTCTCTTAATAGCATACTGGGTTGCAGATCTCCTGGAAAGGTCAGAGAAGCTTTCAAAGGAGTTTGGTTCTGTGATTAGGTGGGAGAGCGACCAGCACGCCTGCAAGATTGCCATTGCTCTCTGCTTGAAACAGTCTGGGAGAAAGCAGAACAAGCAACGGGACAACCGCCCTTTGCTCATCCCAGATTGCGAGTCTGCCCCTCTCCTGACCTCTCACCTGGACTCCCTTCATACCTACTAATGAGGAATTCTGGCAATGCTATTTTCTGAGTTTCAGTGAGAGGAGGCCCCAAAGGCACAGTGCAAAGACAAAGCAGCAGCATCTGAAGCGAACGGCCTTGGCCAGCTGATCCTCTAACTCCCTCTTACTGCTTGCGTACTTCTCCCTTGGCACTGCCAGCCTGGCTTGATCCATATCCCTTCACTGGCTCCTGTGTGCTGGGCTTGCTGCAGCATCAGGTGTGACTGAGAGGCCCGGAGACTGCCTGCCAAAGACTCATTCTAGCTTCGCGTTCCCGTATCCTTTCTCTCTTGGCCCAGCAGCCAGGTACGAAAACAACAGTGCCCTTGGTTTACACAGAGTCTCTCATCCAGGAAATCTCAAAACGCTCTTGCCAGCCCGTCTGATTACACTCATTTTTTCTGGTGGAGGAAAAGTGTCTTTTCTGGAAAGGAAGTCGATTGCCAAGGACTGTTCTAACTCCCCACTGGGAGGAGCTACAGAACAGAACCGGGCATCTCCTCGTGGGCATCTTGCATCCCCTCTTCCTAGTCCTTCCTTGCCTCTGGATGTAGGGAGATAGATAATGGGGACCATAAATCAACGAGTCTCTGAACGCCAGAATTCCAGTCCTGAAATCACAGATGAAGGACAGAGTCATAGCGCACGCACACACACGCGCACACACACACACACACACACACACACACACACACACACACACAGTGGTAGTTCCTGTTTTTCCCATGCAGTGAGAAATTTACAACTCCAAAGCCTGTATTCTCCCCATTCCAATTCAGTTAAACCCTATAATCCTAGAAGAGGTGCTTACCATGGGGAGCAGTTCAGTACCTCACCTGATTGTCATTCTTCTGTGACTTCTGTCAGCCCAGAGAAAATGCCAGAGTGGTTCCTTTCCCTTTTATATAGGCATAAATATACCTGAGAATGTTTCCCCACTGCAGGTCTCCTGCCTCACGCTGACAGCCTGGGGGTCTGTGCAGTTAAGGTGGAGCAAGCGGGGAATACGGGGAGAAAGGAGGGCGCAGAGGCCAGAGGAGGGAGGAAATGCGCGCAGCGGGAAGGAGTGGAGGAGGGGCGAGCGCTTGTAACTGCTGGGATCACCCTTGGTTCTATGCCAGGAGCCTCAGACACCATATTAATCTGCTGTGGCTGCCATAACAAAGTACCACAGGCTGGGTGGCTAAAACAACAGAAATTTATCTTTTCACCATTCTGGAGGCTAAAATTCCAAGATCCAGGTGTCAGAAATGCTGATTTCTTTTGAGGCCTATCTCCTTGGAATGCAGGTGGCATTTCTCCCTGTCCTCACATTCTCTCTCTCTTTTCTCTCTCTCTCTCTCTCTCTCTCTCTCTTTCTCTCTGTATGTGTGTGTTATGTGTATGTATGTGCTGTATGTGTTTGTTTGTATGTCCTAATCTCTCATAAGAATACCAGCTAACAAGTTATACTGGATTAGAGACCATCCCAAGAACCTCCCTTTAAATTAATTACTTCCTTAAAGGCCCTGCCTCACATACAGTCCCATTCTGAAGTCCTGGGGATTAGATTTTCTTCACATAAATTAGGAGTTGGGAGGGGGCTTACAAAGCAACCCTTTCCAGACACAATTTCTCTAATCCTTACAATACCTCTCAGGGGTAGGATTTCTATCCCCATTTCAAACACAAAAACAGAAGAGAAATTTAGGCAGCATGCCCAAAGTCCTTAGTACCAACAGACATGGAGTAAACACCAGGCCCGGCTCTCTCCAAGGCTGAGTGTGGTGATCACACCACAGCGCCTCTGGTCCAGGGGTGATAGCTAACATATGCATGAGAAAGGAGACGGCCTTTGAGGAATACCCCAGCCCCTTCCCTTACCCTGTGACTGAGAAGGGGGATGGACATCTTTCAGAAGCTCATCTTCAAAATTTACGTAGGACCTGCTATGAAAGCCATGGTTAGCAATAAGTTTTTCCTGATTTCAGTCATTTGTGTAGAATACATGTATAGGAAATGTGAACCTAAGGCAAGTGTGTAGTTATATTGCTGCTTAATAGAACTTCCAGAATCACTCTACACATATGTGCTAAGATACAGAAGGTAGGGCATAGAGATCTAGCCACCAGACCAGGTCAGTTGGAAGATGTAATTGCCGTGTTGGAGCTGGAATGAGACACTTTCTTGAACTGGGCTGTTTGCTTCACTGGCCCTTTCAAAAGTGCTGTGCTTAGACCACAAATGTCCCCCACAGACGTTTGAGCACTTGGTCCTCAACTGGTGATGCTACCTAGGAAAGCTGTAGAACCCTGAGGAGGTTGAATGGGTCACTGGAGGTAGATCTTGAAGTTTTATGGCCCAGCCCCACCTTCAGTTCATTCTCTGTGTTCTGACCACAGACTGGCCACACGTCTTGTCAGATACTTGGTTTCAGAAATGAGAAAAGTAATTGATACGGATACTGACACCTCTGAGAGTAAGAGCTGCATCTTTTGCTTCTGTGTCTCCATAGGGCCTAACATGCAGAAGGCGTCTAGATGACCTTTGTGAATGAAAGAGAGTGTGAGAAAAAGACTTTGTAGACCCACAAATGGGGCCTTGTTTATTACTTCCAAAACAATCACTGGTGAATAACAATAAGCATTGATCTCACTCACGAATTTTCAGGCTCATGTATAGCTCTGTGGTCACTATGTATGAGTCGGGGGCCCCGTTTCACACGTTTCTCACTTTTCTCCTGCAACTAATAGGTTCACAAGGGCATGCAACCATGGATGTGTCCGAAGGCAGCTTCTGCTGCTCAGGCATATCGTAAGATCCTGCTATCATATCTCCTAGCAATCCCCTTGACTGAGACCCACGACTAAGTTCCCCAGTCAAAGGGTGAGGAGGTACTTTCTGGTCTATAATAAAGGCCATGGCAGGCATCCGGCTTTTGCAAAGACTGAAGAATTCTGGTCAACAGTCCACCCATCACAATCTTCTGAATTCCTAGCCATTTTTATGGTTCTATTCTGTTATTCTCTATTAATAAAAGTTGTAGAATACCAGTCTCTTTCATTTTTCTGAGATCTAAGGGTATTTTCTGATTCTGTGGTGCCATGATATAGCTCATGTTGGGGGATGAGATGGTTCCTAGAGCAGTTGTTCATATCTCTAGGATCCTATCTTAGAGAGCCATTCACCCATGCTATGACTTCCATCAGAACTCTCAAGTAACATGAGGTCTTGACCTTCTCTGCAAGATTATCTGAGTCCTTCCCAAACTGACTATGGCCTCCTTCTCCAGGTCAAGAGAACCAGCAGCTCTCAAAGCTGAGGCCTATTCCCCCAGTGTCTTGTTGTTCAAAGAGATCTTTTAAAACCCTTTTAATTTAAAAGGACCTTTGAGCCCAGTTCTTGCACAAATACAATCACAAGGAGGCATGATAAAGTGGTTTCTTAAGTGGGCAGCCTGAGGCAGAGCCAAAGGGCACCAGGAGTCTGAAAGCGCTGCTGGAACAGCCAATTTCAAGCAATTGCAATCTGGTGCAAACTTAAATCGCAGGATCTCCCCTCATACTTACTTCTACTCCAAAACACTGCGAAAGCCCTGTGTCTGGAGACACTGTCTACTAATGACCCATTCTCCCAAACAGACATCTGTGGGTGAACACACAGCAACCAGGTGGGATGAGGCAGAAGCCGGAGATTAAATATGTTCAGTGACAACATGGTAATCCATTTGTTTATCTCTGTGCTTGTTTAGAATAGTGCGCTCTCCTGCATGAAAAACTGGTATAAGTGAACACATTTCTGGAAGTACACATCAGGTGCATAACTGACTCTGAGTTGAACATACCACACGTGGTTACACTTGGGGATGAGACAGTGAACATCGTAGTTCTGTTCTTTTCAATGTGAACTTGTTAAAGTCACCTAATCTTCCCAGAAAACATCTCTCATCTATAGTGGTGGGGTCAATGACTCTTGTCTCACAGGGTTTTGGAAATTCATAGCATAGGTGATATTCTGGGTACTTGGCAATCAACTTTGCAATAAGTTAGTTTCATCTTATAGAGTTGAGATGATGAAAACCAATATGGTCATTGGTTCTCGGGACCAAGTCTATGACAACCTGGCATAAAGGGGATCAGCCTGCAGGCAAGCTTCTTGGGATGACTAATATTGTTAACTTGAGAGAATCTGGAATCACCTAGGAGATAAGATGTTAGACACATCTTTGAGGAATTATCTAGATTAGGTTAGTTTCTGGACATAAAGATTATAAGATTAGAATAACTGACGTGGGAAAACCCATCCTAAAATTGGGTGGCACCATGCCTTACTTAGGCTTGAATCCCATACTGTATAAGAAGGAACAAGACAGCTGAGCACCAGCATTCATAATTTTCTGATTCCCAACTGCATAAACAACATCACCAGCTACCTCAAGTTCTTGTATCCAGGATTCCTTTTCCATGATGGACTGTACCCTCCAACTGTGAGACAAAATAAACACCTTCTCCCTGCAGTTGCTTGTGTCAGGGTATTTTATCACAGCAACAGGAAAAGTAGCTAAGACACTTCTCAAAGGGAGCGGTCATAGGACTAGTGCCTAGAGGAGTGCCTGCAAGGGCACTGGTTCGAACTTTTCCAAGAAGGAGGAAGGCAGATAAAAAAGCTATCTGGGTTTTCCTCACAGTCTTCCCAGGACCAACTCCTTCAACAGAGCCATTTGTCTTTACCCTCTGGAAAGAGAGTAAAATTTGATTCTATCAGGTGAATTATAAGGAACTCCAACCTCTAGCATCCCCCCGACCCAATCTTTAAGGAAGAAAGCAAAACTTACCACCTGCCACCTGCTGTAGGTTCTTACTACCTTCGTATCTGGAAAATTCGTCAGATCTTTAGGAAGTGAGGGAGGAGCTGGAGAGATGCACAGAAACTGAAAGTACTTGCTGTTCTTCCAGAGGATCCAGGCTCAGTTCCCAGTACCCACGTGGCAGCTAACAACCATCTGTAACTCCAGTTCCAGGGATTCCAATACCCTCTTCTGGCCTGTATGGTCATTGCATGCATGTGGTACACTTAGATACATGCAGGCAAAACACTCATGCATGTAAAATAAAAACAAGATTTTTTTTTTAAAAGAGAGGGGAAAAATCCTTGTCAGTCTTTCTTTGTGTTAGCGAGCAGCCAAGGTTCTCAAGGCTCCCAAGATCAGCTCTCCTACTGGATCTTGGATCAGGAAGCAACTGCTTTAATAAACTTGTTCTGCTCTTCAGATGAGCCTGGTGCCCAGTACCATGGATGACACCTATTCAGTCAGCAATTGTTGGTGAATGACTAGAACAGCCCGTGATCCTGATGGGGTGGCACTTCCCTGAGGCTCCATTGCTTGTGGAATCAAAGCTGGCTCTGAGCCTAGACTTCCTGTCAATTTGTCCAGTCATCCTGCTCACACAACTGCTCTCTTGTTGCCAGGACTAAGCACAGGGATCACATTCTACTCCATTTAAAATGCTACTGTGTGCTATTTTGATTGCAAAAGTAAGGTCTGAGCACAGTGCAATGAATCATTGAACAACAAATAATATATTCCACATGATAGAATCCAACCATTTTTTTGTTCTCTTTCTCAGGTCGACAAACTCCATTTATTAAATAAACCTACAGTCTCAAGTACAGCCTTGCCTAATTCTTGAATCTCGTGGCAGCCAAGGGCCCTGGGGTCTCTGCAGGGACGAGATTGAGGGCATTTGTTCATGAGCTGGCTCCAGAGAAATGGAGGCTGACAACCTTAGGCTTCCTCTCCTATTTTTATTTTAAATATTTTATTGAAGTAATAAAGGCCATCCCATAAATCTGAAAGCAGAACAAAGTGTTTTGAAAACACATAAAATAATATTATTCTCAAAACCCTGATGTGCCCTTAAAAAGGCCCTCTCTCCTAATCTACCCTCACCATAGCCTGGGCAGTGGGTGGACAGCCAATGAGGGCTTCAGGAAGCATAGAGAATCACGGTAGAGAATCAAGTCTAGCTGTCCCCTTGAGCCACAGGAGCTGGAGAAGTGGGACAGGCAAGCAGCGAGGTATGATGGATCACTGCTTGGCTCACCTCAGTCTTAGGTGGCTGGGGACAGGTTCAGGGACACTATGCTGGAAGAGGTCACAGGGTCTACAATCATAGGCAAAAGCTCTGCGGACAGTGCTCAGGGGTCACAAGCACTGATCAAGTCACAGGCCAGGCTGGCCCTTACGGTAAATTAAAAATTCCATCTTGACTAAGAAACTTGGTCCTAACAGTGTGCGGGCCTGTGACCCCAACCTCAACCAATCTAAACCACATGCCACTGACCACGTATAGCCCTGCGCACTAGAACACATGGAAAATATTTGATTTCTGAGCTCCCAAATCCTCATCAATCCTTCCTAAGACCCTGCTCCTCCACCCATGGCCTTCTAAGTGACCTCATTCCCCAGAGCTTAGGACATTTAAACTACCTCCATCTTTCTCCCTTATTCCAGCCATTTCTAAGGAGAAGGGTCTGATCAATAAATTCACATGAGATATAAAAGTCTAATAAAGTTTAATAACTTGCCTCTCCCCAGAGTATTTGCATTTTAACAGGGGAATAGCAGTCAAAGCTAAAGGAATTAGACTATAATGGTACAATTTCAGGCACCATCAAACAGCTGAGGGAGGCATTTGGGAAGGGAAGGAGGACCTCCTCAGGACCTCTGGGGCAACTCTGTTGGAGACTACCTCCTCCAAGTTCAGGCAGCAGGTCAGGAGGGAAACTAAACAAACACGCCAATGTCCCTGACTCTTCCTGATATCACTCCTATGGACTCCTTTCTCATCTCCCTTAATTTTTCATTTGCTTTCTGTTTCAGTCTGAGAACATTGACCAGGACCTAATATGGGGCTGGGGACCAATCCATGCTCGTTGGATGCTCCAAAGAACCAAAGATGGCTTCAGGGTCAAGAACACAGCCTTGAAGTTACGCTGCCTACATTAATAACATTATTTACCTTTAAAGATTAAACGAAGCCAGGCCTGGTGGCTCAGGCTTATAGCCCCATCTACTCAGGAGCTGAAGTAGAAGGATCACAAGTTTAAGGCCAGCCTGCGCTATGGAGTGAATTCTAGGTCAACCTGGCAACTTAGGAAGACCCCATCTCAAAAAGTAAAAAGAGAGCTAGATAAAGCTCAGCAGTAAAGTGCTTGTTTAGGTGGTGTATTAATTGCTTCACAGGTGTTTGATGCTATTATTGTGATATTTGCACCAATGGATTCCAAGTGTCCACAGTCAACAACAAATATAAGCATGCAAATGAGTAACTTCAAAGTACTATGGAACTTTCTAGGCTAATCGTTTGAGGAATTTGTGCTGTTGGAGTAGTTATTTCTGATGAGGGAATACCCAAGAAACAGCAAGTCTAGAGACAATGGAGTAAAGGCAAGAAGCAGAGTGGGTAGACTGCATGGGACCTGGAATTCCAGGAAATATTCCAAATCGGCTTTCCAGCAATCAACCATGAGAGCGAGTGGACGGATGATGGCAAAGAGAACGGAAGTGGCTATTTGCAAACCGTGCTGATGAGACTTGAAGTGGACTCAGGGACAGACACGAAGGCAGATGTGTGAGGGTGCTCTCTTTTCTTGTACTCTTTGAAATATTGTCCACCAAATGCATTCATAGTGAAAGACCTCAGAGCAGTGGGCGCCAGGCTTAGGGCACTATTAGGTTGTCTGGATTTAAAATATTTTAAGGGCTTAGCTGTGTTCTCAAGCAAGCTCCATTCACTCTCCATTGCTCTCAGCCAGCATTGAGATTTTCCTTCTCGTTCTTTATCTTGCCTGTCATTTCTGAGCATCTCCTTGCTATGACTTTGGAGCCAAAGTACCTATTTTTCAAATGCCACATTAAAGAGACGCTTTCTCTGAGAGTGTTCCATTGTCATTCTCAACATTGTCCCCCACCTCAAAAAACCTTCTGTATTAGTTATTTCCTCATTGCTGTGACAAAATAGATGACGGATGACACCAAGGAGAAATTATTTATGTTCATGATTTCAGAGGGTTCTGTCCCTCATGACAGAGACTGTGTGACAGAGTAGAGAAGTTCACAATGTGGGCATCCAGGAAACCCAGTGAAGGGAGACAGGAAGGAGTCAGAGTCAAAAATACCTCCAAGGATCTGCTTCCAGTGAATTTCTTCCTCTAAAAGTGTCTAGAACCTTCCAAAGCAGCACCAGCAGCTGGGGACTGTGGTGGGGGGGCATTTCATATGCAAACCATAATACTTCTGAAAGTGTTGTCTCCTTCATTTCTAAATGGACAGCTCAGGCCCTCTCATGTTTTTCTGAGTCCCTGGGAAACCAAGTCTCTGGAGTCAGGCGAGGTACCTGTGGAAATCCACACAATATTTATTAAAGAGGTGACATTAAAGGATTTGGATTTGTCTTGTCCTTGGGAACTGAGCTAGAGGTGGGTGAAGACCATATGGAGGATGAGGTAGAGAGGTCTCCATAGCTGTGTAGAATGCCCCCTCAAATACTCTACCACACCATGGAAAATGAGCAGAGGGAAGTGTTAGGAAGGTGACTTACACAATCCCACTAAGCCAAGGTTTGCTAAAGGGCAATGGGTGGATCTTATTGTGCATACTTAGGTTCTTTCCTCTTAGCCCTTTAAGGCCTGGCACAAAGTGGGCACTCACAAGTAAAACTTAATCTTTGGAAAAAAGGATATTAGCAGAAAACGTTGGTGACTTTCACTCCCATGGTGATGAACAGAGGAATCAGTAATGACTTTCACAACTCTGTCTAGCATCTTAGCCATCTCTGATCAAGAGGAGCCCTAGATTAGTCACCCTGACCTACCAGGAGAGGCAATCTAGAATTGTTCTTACTGCCACAGACCTGATTTCCTTGAGGCCCAACCCAAGAGTTGTTCAACCTCCCTAAATTTCTACATTTCCTTTCTCATCTTATGCAGTCCTTATACTGGGACCCTTGTTCTTTTGCTGCCTGATCATCTGGATCCATAGTGGATAAGAGAGCCTATTTTAAATCAGCCCACTCAATTGAAGTCAAATATTTTTCCTAGATAAAAAATAGACTTGACCTTGTCTACTTTCATCCCAGCTTCCCCAAAGAAACCAGTCAACAACCCTACATGGTAGGGCAAGAACTCCCATCTCTGATGGCCTGTTGCTCCCTCTAGTCTCCAGTTTCACTTAATAGATTCTTCTTATAGCCCAAATCAAATTTATGCCACCCCAGGTCACCCACAGCCATGTACTCAACCATATATAATTCAGACATGGGACAAATGTAGTTCAGCTGCACATGTGCATACAATTCCATGCACCAGATGAGATTCAGGATCCTTTAGCCAGGCTTAATGGAGACAGGGAGAATCCTAAGAAATGTGAGCCTTCCTCTCCTTCCCTACCGCAAACATCAGTGACAACCTCTCAGAAGGGAGCAGTAATGGAGTTATTATTGCTGGTGCTTGATTGTATTTGATCCTAATGCCAGGAGGTTATTGTTGAGATTTTTTTCAGGTCAATGCTAATTAACTTTATTAATGCACTTTTGGTGTAGAGAAAGCAATAACGCTGGGTTCTGTTCATATTTTTTGGCCCTTACCACCAAGCAGTGTTGGTCTTGGCAAGTCAATTTAGAGTTTGGAGCCAAAGGGCAGTAACCTTTCTGAATGGTCCAGAAAATCACAGGTCCAAGAGAGAGAGCTGTCCCCTGAAGAAAGGAAGGGCGGAGAGAAAAAAGCACAAAAGAGAGATAGGCAGAAAGCCAAGTGTGAAATGGAAGGAAAAGAATAGCAATGTAATGAAATGAACCCTAAGCTAGAGGCCTGAATTCAAAATTGTTCTTCCACCACATGGGTGTTACATGTGTCTTTGGAGGTGCTAGGGAGTGAGCCTCACATGAAGAACAAGAGCTTTGCCATCACCAAGCTACATCGCTAGCCCAGAGTTTTAATTTCTTCCTCCATAAAATACTTGCTTAGAATTCTTGTTCGAAGAATAAATATTCATGAGAGTGCCAAAATATAGTATATAGTATATAACTGTTAAGCAATCTCTTAACATATGTTAGCTGAATTTTAATGGGATCACTATGTCTGAGGTGCAGGTTTTTAGGCTCATTCATTCTTTCTTTAAATAAACATGTGTTTAGTGTCTACTATATTCCAGGCAAAGCAGTATCTAGTCATTTGGCATAGGCAAGAAAGACTTAGATCTTAATAGATCCTTATGTTCTGGAGGATGTTAAGGAGTGCACAGAATAATCTCACAACATCATATTACCTTGAATTGTCATTGGATTTGACTTCACTGTTTCCTTCCTCAACTTTTGATGTTTAGGAGAGGAACCATATCTTTTCCCTTTTAGTGTTCTACCTTGAGCCCCTGGTCTACATAGAATAAATCTTCAATGTAAGTGGGCATACTACCTCTACTAACTCTAGCTCAGGACATTAAGGAGACAGAGACTCTGAAGAGGGGACTCCAATGACCCTGTAGAATATGATTCATATTTGTATTGGTTACTTTTCTGTTGTTATGATATAATACCCTGACAGAAAGAACTTAAGAAAGAAAGGGTTTATGTTGACTCATAGTTGCAGGATACAGTCTATGATGGGGAAGCCATGGTAACAGGAGCTCCAAGCTTGTGTTCACCTCACTTGCCCCTTTTTTATGCAGCCGGGATCCTAGCCTAGACTCCCCCCACCCCCCACCTTCTTTGTGCAAATGAAATGTGATCAGTGATCAGTCTCTTTCCTGCCAGGCCAGCCTCTTGTTCCTGTTGCCATGCCTTCCCCTCCATGATAGACTGTGACCCCTTTGGAACTATAAGTAAAACAAACCCTTTCTTCCTTAATGTGTTTTTTGCCCAAGTATTTTATTATAGCAAGAAAAAAGTAACTAATACAATGACCTTTCTTTGTTTCTTACCCTCACTCAAAGGTCCCACAAAACTCTTTAAGTAAAATTCTGAACAATTTATCCTCAATCAGAGCACTGGTGTGATTAAAAAAATGAGACCAATATACAAACACACCTTTGGGGACCCTCAAGCAGATCCCAGTGAGGAAACAACCACGAGGGGGCTCTGATGCATTGTGACTTCCACTGATCCTTTGACAAAACATAAATAATAAAACAGTAATAAAAACTCTGTTACAGTTCAACACAGACATTGAATGAGTCATCTATGTAATTCTCTTCCATTCCCAAGAGGTAGGTCCATAGATCACAGAACGGATTATATGTTCTTAGCTGTGATTTGCAACATCTGTGCAAGTGAGGACTAAGAACACATTTAAGGTCCAGGCCAACTGACCAGTGGAAGTGATGGGACAGCATGGCGGCTTGTGATTGAATGATGTGGGTTTAAATCCCTGCTCTACAAAAATCAGTTCAACCTAACCATAGGCAAGTGGCTCAGCCTGTGTTTCCTCAGATAGAAAATGGCAGTGGAACCTTTCAAGAGTATAGTACATGTCTCCTTTTGTATGTTAAGTGAAGAAATGGCCCAACCCTTCCCTTAGCATCTTTGAATACTACCTTTATTGGTTTGTGGTTCCCTGTTTGATTTCACAGCTCTCCCTTTAAAAGTGTGACTTTCTAGTTATTCATTTGTTTAAATTAAAGTGATTAAAGCTCAGTTATCTTGAATTCTGACAAAAAAATTAAGGACACCCTAGGGAGTTTGAAAATTTAACCTAAGAAGATTAAAGAACTCTGAAATCCCGTGGATATAGATAATAATCCCTAATATTTATATGGAAATTTTGATTTTTAATACAATTTCTCATATAGAAGGTCCTCAAGACCCATGGTGAGAGAAAAAGGCCAGAGCTGTTGGGGCTTCAAAGCTTTAGAGCTGACTGCACCCTGCCAGGTCCCCTCAAGTCTATAGAATCCATTTCATGGTATCAGATCTGACTTACAGAGTGACTCCAACTCCAATATCCTCTCCCACTGCAGGTGGGTGGCTGTGATGGCAAGCCCTGCTGTTGTGCAGAATGTGATATTATAACGTTGCCCACTTCCAGGCTGGGGCAGCTACCAGGTCAGCAGGTTTGCTCACAAAAGACCATCATACGTTTACCACCTACTTACCGTCTCCTGGGTTCAAATACCTGTGTGCTTTCTAAAGTACTTTCTCAGCAAGCAACAGACTTAGCATTTCATGAAAGTCCCACCCTGCCACAGATCCCCTCCTGATTTCTGTTTCTTTGAGTTAGATTCTTAGAAGTAAAATTTCTGATTAAGAATGCAACCAAGGCTCTTAAT
The DNA here is from genome assembly GCA_035773235.1 of Eospalax fontanierii. Lineage (NCBI taxonomy): Eukaryota > Metazoa > Chordata > Mammalia > Rodentia > Spalacidae > Eospalax > Eospalax fontanierii. The sequence goes on along the minus strand of CM069542.1, from coordinate 49,106,060 downwards.
AAAACTATATCAATTGATTTTCTTATCCAATAATATATGAAAGTTTCCCTCTGTGTGTCTCTCATTTGCGCACCAGCACAGAGAACCATATGTGAATGGAAGGATAGAAAGCAAAAATTCTGAATTAGAGTGTTAGCAATAGAAGACAGCATGTGGTTCTGCAACTGGAGAGGGGAAATGTAGATGGAACACATCTTTCTGACACTGAAGGTCAAGGCATCATCAGTGGTGTGGGGGCCACTTTATGAGACTGTTGAAGCTACAAACGGTAATTTGGTGAGACCCAGTGTGCTGATTAATCTTCATGCTCAATTTGCTGGTGTTGAGAAACACCTAGGGCGAGTCGAACCTTTGGGTGTGACTGTCAGAGCCTTTCCAGAGATTAGCTGAGTGAAGAAGACTAGTCATAGATGTGGGTGGAAACTTCCCATGGACTGCCAGCGGAGCTGAAGAAAAGCGGCTTTGGAGGAAGCCAGCTGAATGCAGACTTGCATCTCTTCCTGCCTCGGGAACTGGCCAGATGTGAGCCAGCAGCCTCACGGTCCCTCTAGCACGCCTTCCACACCAAGGTAGATTATACCCTTAAACTCTTTACAAAACAAACCCTTCGTCCCTTAACCTGCTTCAACTGAAGTAGTTGGCCACGATGATGAGGAAAGTAACTAACACATCAGCTTAGAGTTGGGGTGTGTGTAACTGGGCTAAAGATGGCAGAAAGCATCCCCTTCGTAATTTTTTTTTTATCACACTGGGGAAGTTGAGGCAATTCAGTTGCTTTCAAGTTTCTCTCCCTCCTGTTCCTTCAGGGTCTTTTTAATGAAGAAAAAAAAAACTTTGATTAACCAAAAATGCAGAAACATATTTTCTGGAGATTAAATTTTCTGATTAACTGAACATTTATTTTAATTCTTTTGTATGTACTGATAAAGTACTTGAGCTATGTCAAGGACTTTGCTGATATTGCTGCAAATATTACTCATTTAAGCATTCCAGAAGACCTATGCATAGGTCCTATTTTTAAAATAGCAAATTGGGGTACTTCTGTTTAGTTCTGTTGCCCAAGGTCATACAGCTAATAAGATGTGCAGCTGTAGCAAGCTGAAATAAATATTCTAGCCCCATGGCTCTTGTGCTTAACAGCTTCACTAGGCATTACCTAACATACTTTGTTTTAGTATAAAGCCTTGTTATTGAAAAGCTTTAAAAAATTTTATATGCACTTCAGCTAGTGAAGTGGAGTGAAAAGAACAAAATTTCCCTGGGGTGGTTTGACAGTCCCCAAGAATCCTGACATTATTTTGATGAGTCCCTGGTCTCAGTGTACAGCCTATGCACTGGCCAATCAAAGGTTCAGTGATCTGGAGAATTGTGAATCATAAACCAGCTCAGCCCCTACTCCAAGAAATTATGTTTTCTTCATTTTCATTTTCCTAGTAAGTTGCAACAATGAATTTGCTTTTAATTTTTTTATTTGTTTGTTTGTTTGTTTTACATCTGAGTATTTTTGCCTATATGTATGTAAATGTATCCATGCATGCAATGTCCTCAAAGGCCAGAAGACGTGTCAGATCCCCAGAACTGGAGTTAAAGACAGTTGTTAACCATCATGTGGATGCTGGGAACTGAACCCTTAAACCCTGGTCCTCTGCAAGAGCAGTCAGTGCTCTTAACTGCTGAGTCATCTCTCCAGCCTCAAATTTGTCTTTCTTAAAATATATTTTTATTACTCCTTTGAGAATTCCATACCTGCATGAAATGTATTTGGTTATAGTCACCCACACCCTTCCCTGTGGCTCCTTCCACATTCTCCCACCCCCACTTCCTGTTCTCCTTGTTTTCTGTAACCCACCAAATCCAATCTGTCCCAACCATATGCTCATGGGTGTGGGGCCATCCACTGGAGTGAAGCCCCTGTCCCCAAAGCTTTTTTCAGAAATTGCTTATCTTTTACAAAGAGCCACACTTTTGTCATCTACAAAATAGGTTGCTGCAGTGTAGTGGTTAAAGAAATGACAGCTTGTGACCACATAAACCAGGGGTTGACAAATATTTCTATAAAAGACCAGAGAGCAGATCAAGAGATGAATTTGAGGATGTTGAATAGATACTTATGGAACAAGAGAGAAAAATGAATGTGTTGTTGACAAAATTCCAAAATGTCATAATACTGTAATGTGCAATTAAAATAATAATGATACTTGAATGTAAGGTTTTCTTGTATATAGCAAGAAAATGAAATTATTTTGAAATAGAGATTAAGTGTCTCTAAATTGTGTTCAAAGTTTACTTTTGTTATCATCAACTCAATTATAAATGCTCCCTTATAAAATACCTCCTTAGTTCACAGGCTGGAGGTAATGAGATCATGGGTCAGATTTAACTGTCCATCAAACTGTGGCTTGCTGGTTTCTGACTCAAACCAATTCCTGGCATGATGTTTGGCAATGGCCTGTTTCATTTACCCAAAGTAAACTGATGTTACCTACCTGGGGGGGCATCTCTTTAAGTGCAGCCTAGCTTTATAAGAATTCTGTGACATCTTTCTTGGCAAGTCCCATATGTTGTGTGCTCTAATATGCCGTGACACTAAAAACAGCAGGTATGCTGAAACATCTGTACCTCTGTTCCTAATTTCTGGAAAATAGAAATGAAGGTATTCTTGGTGTTTTTATAACTCACCAGCTGATGGTAAGAATCAGGAATGACATTTGTAAAAGGACAGGGAGTGTTTTAAAATAAATATCTGCTGAAAAAAAGTATTCACAAAGTGTATATCTGATAAGAGACATGTATCCTGGTATATAAATAACTCTCAGCAATCAATAACAAACTTTAAAAGTGGTCAAAGTAGGGCTGAGGAGATGGTCCAGTCAGTAGAGTAAGTACTTAGTGTGCAAACATGAGGGCCTGAATTCGGATCCCCAATACCCACTTAAAAAGCTGGGCACTGCAGTGTATGCTTGCAATCCCAACACAAGGGAGAGGCAGAGGCAGGAGGATCCCCGGGTACACTGGCCAGCTAGTCTTGCTTAACCTATAAGTAACTTCTTACTAGTATGATGCCTGATAGTTTGGTGGGAATCCAGGGATAGGCCTACATCCAAGAGCATTTAGAAAACACAGATGAGACTTAAGAAGATGATACTAGAGGACATGAAGTCCGTGGGTAAGGAGGAGTGGAGGGGAAGAGGGCCTGGGTACAATCAAAATGCATTGTATAAAATTCTAAATCAATAAAATGCTTAATATTTTACAACTGAAAAAAAGAAACATTCTAGGGACAGAACCCGAATGAGTAGTTACTAGGAGCTGGGGTTGGAAGAGGAATGGTGGTAAGAAGTATCCTAGATCTGGACTGTAGTCGTGGTTAGGTGGCCATATACATTTGCTCAAAGTCAAATACATATAGGCTTTATGCAGCTGGGTTCATATTTTGCCTCTGCCTCTTAGCACCCATGACACAATAGACCTACTCAACCCACCTTAATCAAGGAAAAAATACAAACCCTCTGTTCCTCAGTCTTTGTATTTCTAAAATTAAAATACTAAGCACCTACCTCAAATAGTTATTTGAAGATATTTTATTTATTATTTTTATTTTGTGTGTATGAGTGTTATATTATTTATTTTTCTGTTGTTGTGATAAAACACTGTGACCAAAGGAATTTATAAAAGGAAGGGTTTATTTAGCTTACAGTTCCAAAGGGGCCAGAGTTCCTCATGGTGGGGAGACATGGTAGCAGAGGTGGCTGGAGCAGGGGCAGAAGCTAAGTACTCACACCTTCAAGCAGGTACAGGTAGGAGAGGGACTGGAGATTCAGCAAAGCTTAAGAGCTCTCTAAACCTTCCCCCAGTGATGTGCTTCCTCCCACTACCTTATAAGACCTTCCAAACCAGCACTACCAACTGAGGACTGAACCTGGGTCCTCTACAAGAGCCAGTGCCCTTAACTGCTGAGCCATCTCTCCAACCCCTCAAACAGGTGTTTTAAGAATTAAATGTATACAGTGGTTAAGAGTGCATGCTGCTCTTCTAGATGTCTTGAATGTGGGGCTCAACACCTTCATCTGGTGTTGAGCCCCATAGATACAGGGGATCTAATGCCTCTAACTACCATGGGCCCCTACACTCATGTGTACATAGCCATCAGATACAAAGATACACATATTTCAGAATAACAAAAATAAATCTTTAATAAAAGAACTAAATGTGCAGAAAATGAAAAGGATGGATTTTTCTGACATGTAAGTTTATCCTTAATTGAGACAAATTCAAATAAAATAATTATCAAGTCAAAAAGGTACCTGGTGGGCTTGTCATATTATATAAGGTGCTTTGTTGGGTTGGGGTGACACAGAAGATGCAAGCCAGCGTTCTAAACATTCCTTCTCAGCTCTTTCTTTCTCTGCTCCTTTTTCATTCCTCCTTCCTGGTCCTCAGCTTGGCTTTGCAGAACAACTTCAGCTCTTTTTCTAGTACTCACTCCTGCCTGCTACCCCACCCTACTCTAGGATGTCAGTGATGCAGAAAAGAGACCTCCCTGTATCTACTCAGAGTCAGACTGGGGCTCTTAGATGCTGAGAAGGAGGAGATCAGTTTACAGATGCTTGGTCATGTGAATCATGGTGTTCTTTCTTGACATCATGATAAGGCCCTATTACTGAAAATGTGACATGGCTTGAGCATGGAAAGAGAGATCTAGCTGGGACCAAGCTGAAAACTCTTCACAAATGGATGGCTGGCCTTCATAGTGCTAGAGGGCGCTATGCAGACTGCTATTGGGAGAATGGTCCTGAAAAGCTCTGCTTAATAACAGATCTTGCGTGCTTCACTGTCAGATGTCTCTACAAGTATAAGAGTTTCCTCAGGTATGTGCACCCTCAGCATATTTATAATTGGATTTAGGGCCCATTCTTCAGGGATAAAACACATGTCTGATATGAGAAAAAAAAAAAAATCCCGATGGTATTGGAAGAAGTTATAGGCCCCATTAGAAACACTACTGTGATCGTTTGTGAGGTGAATGTGATACATCTACTTAGGTACTGTCTAAACATTTGTGTTTGTGATGGTCTATGTGGATGTTACCCCTTTTCTTTGTGGCTATCGTTGTGTTGTTATCTTTTGTTTGTTTTCCAGAGAGAAAGGGGTGGAGTGTATAGTAGATACATGTTTCTTTCTGAATTTTTTACTGTTGATTCATTTGGCGCCAAGTCCCGCCCTCTGACCAATAAGGGGTCAGAAAGGCGAGGAGATAAGAGAGGAAAACATGGCAGTGAGTCTCAGTGAGGGGCACTGAGAATACTCAAAGCCATGCAGGAATGTGCCATGGCTCCAAGCCCACAGAGGGCCAGGACGCAGACGGCAGCGTTCCAGGTCTCCACAGTCCTAAGGATCGTGTGAGTGGAAACAGAATTCAGGCCAGCAATGGCACAGGAAATGTATGCCCCTGTGGTGCTGCCCCAGACTTTGCCAAAGAAATGGCGGCCTGTGGCAGCGTATGTGTAAATAATAATTTTGTGAGTCGTCCTACATAGATTCCCTCTAAATGGAAGACAAAACCAGTTTCCATTTTATTTGTGTAAATAATAATTTTGTGAGTCGTCCTACATAGATTCCCTCTAAATGGAAGACAAAACCAGTTTCCATTTTATTCTGTGGGATTGACCAGACCCCGCCCACTAAGGTGCAGAAAATAGATTTCATGAGATACTACCTTAGATCATTAAGAATTAAATGTATAGAAAAAACCTCATAGAATATAATTTTCATTGAATTTTGTGAAATTTCATACATCTTAAGCATACTTAGACTCCCTCTCCTCGCTGTACTCTGTAATACCTCCCACCCGACTTCATGCAGTCTGTCATATATGTTAAAGCCTATCAAGCCAAGTGTGTGTCCCCAAATGTGACTGCATCCACTTCAGCCTAGTCAAGTTATCTAGCATCACTTTCTTAAAGAAAACCACCTCTCCCTTTCCCAGTAGTCATTGGTTTCCAATAGCTCCCTCTGTTTCTGGACTGGGATTTGTGTGGTTTAAGTTGCTGTAACTTCACAGCTGCTTGGAAAACTGTTTCCTTGTGGTCATCTACCACCCTTGACTCTTAAAGCCTTTCTTCTTCCCTTTCTGCAATGGTTCCTGAGCCCTTGGGGGAAGAGGTTTGATATAGATGTCCTGCTCAGGGACATGCACTCTGAAGTCTCATATTCTCTGCCATTTAGCCAGTTGTGACTTTCTGGGTTAATCGTCTTCTGCTGTATGAGGATGCTTTTCTGGTGAAAGTATGTATTAATATTCTTTCTGATCCCTGTTCCACTATGTTCACTAAGCCTTAGGTGTAGAGGTTGCATTGTAGATGTGTCCCTCTGAGTTGGGCAGCTCACAGATACTTATTTCTGCATTTGACTCTGTTACAGTTTCCGTTTGTTACAAAAAGGAAACTTTGTTGATGAGTGGTGAGAATGATACTTGTCTGTAAATATTAAGATACATATTTAGAATACAGTAAGAAATTACATTGTTTTAGGAATGTGAAAAAAAGTGGGATTTTCTCTAGGAAAATGTTCTCCAAGCCATGTGGCATTTGGCTATGTTTACAATATCACATGTGAGTTCCTTCCCATTGAGCAGGCCTTAATTTCAATTAGACAGCTATTGATTATCCCCAGGATAATATTGCTACTACTACACCAATAGATAGTTTTTGTTGTGTTTATTAAGTTTTACAGCTGGGTAGTAACATTGATTGATTTTCTCCCTTAGCAGCTTGCATAATATCCTCTGACACTGAGAGAGTTAGTCTTCAGGGAGGAGGCTTCTGGATAAGTTTCAGGTCCATTGCTCCAAGAACTGTGACCAAAGTATGCATACCCTGTCTTTAGCAATAAGGTCTTATCTTCAGACTCTGGGAAGCAATCAAGGGCTGTAGCAAAAGCCTATCTTATTTCGGGAGTCTCTTGGAGTACCTTGACGAACAGCTTGAAGGGAGATTTCTCTTGCCTGGCTCTATGTTTTTTGCTATATAGCCTTCAGCTATACACATGCACATAATTTACATATTATATAATATATATTATGCATATATATTGTATAATATGTATGTATAGTGTGTGTATATGTGTATTTTTCAGTAGAAGTTTGAACTAATACATTTCCCTCTGATTTTTCACACTTCCTAAGCATTATTTATCTTCCTCTTCCCTACCTTCTCCCTCTCCAGTTAAAGTATCCTCATTTTCCTCATTTCCTCCTTGATGACACCTGTCTCCTACTATCCCCCTCTCGGACTTCATCTTCTCCTTGATCCCCATGGCTCCTTTCCTTTGACTTGGCTCCTACATTCATATCAGGGTGTTTGTCTCAGAGTATCTTTTGGAACGTAGGGGTATCATTTGCTCAGAAGAAGCTTCTATTCATACTTGCTGTTTAGATTCAAACCTGAGATGACTCAGCATGCCAGCTTTGGAAGCAACAATGTAGAAAAGGCAGGTGGGGATAAGAGTGCTTTAGGGGAGTGCTTTCTTGGACATCCTTTACATTCCTTGAAAAATGGTCTGGTGCTTCCATGAGTTTTCTTGTCCATGATGCCCGTCTTCAAGAGCAGTGGCAGAAGGCTAGGAGCTAGTAGGACTCAGGACAGAAAGGGAGCTACCTCCCCTTCCCTGTAGCTCCCTCTTGCCATAGCATGAGCAGCTTATGATTGATGCCATAACTCTGACTTTCCATGCACACTTGGTCTAATGAAAAGTGGAACATCCAGCGAATATATGGTCTAGAGTCCCGTGATCCACTAAGAGTCTCTGCTTCTGTTTTAGAAATAATGTCTCTGGTGAGGCTGAGTGTCTCTACTGAAAATGGGTGAAAGTGGCAGTATAGTAACAACAAAAGAGGACATTGTGATCTCCAGACTTCTATTTCAGTATCAGGGGAAATGCTTGGGAATGAAGAATAAAGTATAATTATGTCCAGCCTCCATTCCCGTCTTAGCTGGTCTTGATGCTAATAAATTCCTCCTCATTTGTGACCAGCCTACAAATTATTACTGGTTCTCTTTTTATTCTGCTACTGTGATGAAACTTCTGACTGAAAGTAACTTGGGGAGGAAAGAGTATATTTAGCTTACACTTCCAGGTCACAGTCCATCGCTGAGGTCAGGTCAAGAACTCAAGACAGGAACTTGAAACAGAAACTATACAGAAATGTTGTTTCCTGGCTTTCTTTATGGCTCACTTCCAAGCCCATGTTTAACTAGCCTTTTATATAGCCCAGGACAACCTGCCAAGGGATGGTGCTGCCCACAATAGTGGCACTGGAACCTCCTATATCCATTAGGACAATCAAGACAGTCTCTCACAGATCAACCTGGTAAAGACAGTTAGTTAAGATGTTTTTCAGGTGATTCTAGGCTCTGTCAAGTTGACAGTTGATGCTACTTAGAACAGTCACTGTGTTCCAACTCTCCAGATGCTCTAATGTTGCTTTTTCTCTTTGGATCAACATTTCTATTCACTACATGCCTCGCTCTATTACCTTCCACCAGTGCCACCGAGCCTCTAGTTCTGAAGCTTTACTTTTGGTTCAGACTATATTTTCCTAAAGCTCCCTGCCCGATGCACCCATACACTTAGCCCTGTCACCTCCTCAGCCCACGCTCCTGTGTCATACATACAAAGTCTTCAGGCACTGTTCTGGAGAAGTGGGAGGTACGGCACTTGCTAACTTTGACCTTGACTCATTTCCATCAGACTTCTCCGAATCAGGGAATGTGTGGCTCATATATGGCACATTATCTGATTGTTCCTCCTTTCTCCATGCAGCCAGTGCTCCATTCTTTCTACAGTCCAGCTGCTGTAGAGAACAGATTCACAGTCTGCCTCTAACTGCTCGCTCTTCAGGCACACATCAGCCCACTCCAGTTGATTTTCTTCTATCACCATCACCATCCATGTCTGGTCATAGATGGCTTCCATGTTACTTTCTTCATTTGGCATTATGTTTCTGCCATATTTAGAACTGTTCATGACTATAAAACATTCATTCTTGACCTCTTGTGATGCCACAGCCTCCTACACTTTCTTTTAACCTTTGACTGCTTCATCTCCACCTCTTTAGCTGCCATGACTGCTCAGGTTCTGACCTTGGGTATCTTAGCGAAGAACTTCCGTGATCATCGTATTCTCCCTTTTCTCCGTGACCTTCATCTTTGGGCATTAAATGTTCTCTGGATGCTGTTTGCTTCCACATTTATGTCTCCAAGTGTATTAGTTACTTCTCTGTTGCTGTGATGAAGCATCATGACCAACATAACTTGTAGAAGAGGGAGTTTATGTGAGCTAGGAGTTCCAGAGGGTGAGCATACATCATGGCTGGGGAGGTGTGGTCCCAGCAGCAGTGGCCAGAGCAGAAAGCCACTGAGGGATCGCATCTTCACGGCACAGGAAGAAGAGAACAAATGGAAATCTGGCAAAGCCTGTCCCCCGTGGTGTGCTTCTTCTAGCAAGGCTGTACCTCCTAAAACCTCCCCAAACAATGCAACCAACTAGAGACAAAATGTCCAAATACTTGAAGCCCATGAGGGACATTCTCATCCAAACCACCACACCAAGACAAAGCATACCTTGGAGATTCAGTTCTGTGTGTTTAACTACCTATTTGACAATTGGATGTAAGGATTTGTCAACCTTAACAAATGTGAAACTGAACTCTCAAAGTTCCCCTCTACTCTCTCTTTCTCTACTTCAGCCCACTTGGTAAGTGGAGCTACCTTCATAACAATTTTTCTCTACCCAGTCAGAAACCTAGAACTCCATCAAATTGTTCTCCGCATTCACTTCTATGTCATACGTGATTTGCTAAGACTATTGCAGTACCCTAACTGAACTTCCAACAATCTCTGTGGAGGTTATCAAGTGTGATCTCTGCCTCACATTAGAAGAAACTTTGAGAAACACTGATCAGATTTCCAATTTTGTCATTGATAACCCTAACCACAAAGACTTGTGACCCTACCTTATCCTGTCTTCCATTACTCTTGTGCTCTGACAACAGAAAATTCACCCTTTCTTAGGGCCTTTGTGCTTATAGGTGTTTCCCGATGGGAAGTTCTTGGCCTTTCATGGACTGACTTTCCTTATTTCAATCCTAACTTATACACCTGTCTTCGGAAAGAACTTTCTTTGTAACCAACTATACCTGCATGAGTACCATTAACTCTGACTATCCTTCCCATGGGAAGAATATATATATATATATAGTGTGTGTGTATGTGTGTGTGTATGTGTGTGTTGATTTTTTTATTCTTCCCATGGGCATATATATATATATATATATATTTTTTTTTTTTTTTGCTAATTTATTTGTTCTATGAAAGCAGCCACTTTAAACTGCTAAACCTAACACAGTATGTAGAATGGAGCCCATGCTTACCAATAAGTATTGGATAAGAATGAATGCTTAAATGATTCCCCAATGGCAGCCTTATTGTAGTGCATATGTTACCATGCTCTTGTGACTAGCTTACTTTTGGGTATGGTGACCCAGTGACAAACACCAACTATTTCTTATAATTCCTCCAGGGGCCTTGTATTCTTTATACAATTTATTTTACAACATTACAGATCTCCCGGGCAGTTATGCAAATGGTACTGTAATGAACAATGCAAGATTGACTTACTTTTTTATTGCTATATCAAGAAAAAGAAAGAAAAACAGGAAAATCAATATAAAAATATTTCTTGCTTCCAGTGACACCAAACCCAGATTTTCCCCCAATAGAATCATTTACTCATCACTGTGTCCAAAAGATAACTTAAAAATTAGTTCCTAACCATTAGTGATGCCAAATGGAATGCATAGTGCCTTTCCGAAGGGATATCTGCCTGGGAACATTCACTCCAAAGCCTGAACCAGCTCACCTCCAGAGGCTGAGAAGTCTGGAGATGGAGTGCAATAGAAATGCAAACCCAGGCTCTCCCTGAGCAAAGCACAGGGCGAGTAGATATGACTGAGTAAGAAGGAGAGGTGTGTTAAGGGCACAGCGCAGTTCTTCACAGAGTTGCCACAGGCAGTCTGGCTTTTCTTCCCCCTTGGGTTCTTTTTTCTTCCTTGTCACTCACTGGCCTGCTACTTTTGCCTCCTCCAGTCAATTCTAAGCTCCTAACAGCTAGGTGTGCTTACATGTCATTGAACCCTACCCTGTAGGGTGTCCATTATACAGAATCTCCTCACCAGACATTTCTTTCTTTTCAGAATGATAAGTTGCTCTGTACCATATGGACAGTTGGAGTGGGCAGTGACGTCAGAAATATAATGTCCCAAATGGGCAATATCACTATGCATCCAGCAGTGTGTAAGCATGTCTTATAGAGCCTCTATGTGTCTGTTCCCATGAGATGATGAAGAAAACCCAAGACACACCCTTGCCCCCTTGATCTGACAAGAACTTAGTAGGAGAGATTAACTAAGTATGATCATCTTTTAGCATCTGCAGAGAATTGATTTTAGAACCTTCCCAGAGAATACCAAAATTCACAAGATGGTCAAGACATTTCTTTAAAAAGAAAAAAAATCCTACAGTATACATCCTCCCGCATATTTAGAATAATCTCTGGATTACTTCTAATGCCTAAGACGATGCACATGCTATAGCAGTATTTATTGTACTGTATGGTTTAGGGGAGAACTTATAAGATGAAAAGTCTTAAAGACACAACTGTAATAAATCTAACTCCATAGTACATGAATAAGACAAGAGAGAAACACTATTTAAACACCGGGTGTTATAGAGGGATCGAGAATCTCTGCAGCACTGGGTATGCGACAGAGATGTGCCTGCACGCCACTCTGCAGATTATCGCAGAGTGGTGAAATCGTAGCAAATTCAAGCTTTGGGGTTTTAGAACTTTCTGGAATTTTTGCTTCTGAATATTTTTGATCCATGGTTGGTGGAATCCATAGGTGAGGAACCCAAAGAGATGGAGAGCCCCGCAAAGGAAGGAAACAGGCAAGCTGGATACAGAACCACACCGGAAGTGCCACTAAAAGTTTCAGACCCCCCCAAGAAAATGGTGCTTTAAGAAGGAAAATGGGTAAGCAGACTTCACAATGACACAGACTTGGCTGAGCTTTGTGCGTCTCTGAGGCAACAAGCCTGCCTAGGGAGTTAAACCGGGCTTATAAATTGAGGACTCTAGGAGATACATCTGGCCTAGCTGGGCAGGGCTCAATTATTTCAATTCTAAAGAGACTGGTTGGAGAGACTGGCAATAACCCATCAAATAAATAGGCAAGGAAGTCTTCTAAGACCAAGGCTTAAGATGTGGCTGTCAGTTTAGTTTCCTAATGTATTAAGAAGTTCTGAGTAGGAGATCTCTACTTGTAATCTTTCAACTCCAACTTCCTCAAACATTCAATACACAACCTCTGTACGTCCTTCTAAAGGCAGCGTAGACAAGTTTACCCAAGACAAGCTTCATAGGAGGAGGTGTGACCAGCCTCCAGTCGTATAACTCCACTTACAATCCAGTGTGTAGGAGAAACTGGGGCAGCTGTGACAGTGAAGACTAGGGTTCAGGAGACTTGTATGCAAGCCCATTACAGCATATCTACAAGACCTCAAACTAGCCACCTCTCTTCACCAAATGACAGCATTTTGTCTGTAGAATCAGGATGAAACCTGTCTCTTAGAATCAAAGTGTTCAATGAGAGAGCATTTCCGGAAGTCCTCTTAGTATCAAAGTGTTCAATGAGAGAGCATTTCTGGAAGTCCTCTTAGTGCTCAACAGTGATCTGGTGCCCAGGAAGAACTCACTGTAGGGGCAAAATGTTTTCAGAGGATTTTATTGCCCTGAGTGACAGCAATCACAGTGGCCTCTGCCTCACTGTACGCCTCTGGGCACTGACTTCCACCTACTCTGGCTCCTGGAGCAGTCCCCCATTCATAATGGGCACTGTCATTTTCCATTCAAACTCCATTGTTGTCAGTGATACTGCAGACCTCCCACACAGGGGCCTCTGTCTGGTGGCTCCAGAAAGCTGGAGACAGTGATTAATAAATGCCCAGGGTGCCAACCTTCTGAGGAGGGTGCTGCTTCCTCAGAATGAATATGCATGGCCTGCCAGAACTAACTTGAAGCCAGCTAGAAGCAGGTGAGAGGACATGGTGGGCTGGCCCAAGCTGAGAGCAGACGTCAGGTTGGTCACAGTCACTCGGGAGATGTGACAAAGCCTGCCCAGTGGAGTGGAGCGACTGCTTTCATCTCTGTGCCCATCAGCCCTGTTGTCACCAGGGAAGACAGGCTGGCAAATGTGAACATAAATACATCCCCTTCCAGTCTCACCCCAGTGCCCTGAGGCGCTATTAGAGACTTCAAATTACCATCACAGTAAAGAGGGGGGAGCAGGGAGTAGAAAGAGGCTGTTTGTTAACTGGTGGCATTGCAGACTCTGATGAGAATCTGTTCTGGAGAGGGAAAGGCACGGGCTGGGTATTCAGAGGTGCAGGAGTGACACCTTCAGAGCTGCTCTGTACCTTCCTGGATTCCTTTAGAACACTTATTGTTAATCCCTACAACAGGGGTATGGCATAGGTCAGGTGATGACCTCACTTCACAGATGAGGAAACTGAGGCACAGGGTACTATGTAACTAGTCCCAACTAATTCAGGAAGCCCTGTGAATATCTGGCATCCGCTTCTCCTGGCAGAATAGAAGCCAAGATGAGTCTGTCTGAGCCTCTCTATCTCACAAATGCACCCCTGTCAATCATCTGGAGAAGAACAACCAAGAGCCTCCCCGTCTCCTTGCTCCTCCCCAGCTTTCCAACTGGTGGCGCTTATAGACTGTGCATGTCACATCTCTTGGCCATGTTCTATCCAAGAAAATCTGTCACTAGCAATAGTCCTCAAAGAATCTGGTATTTGGTGGTTGTACTACTCAGACATGGCTCCAGGAGAGAGGGGACCTGAAAGGATACTGCAAAAGATCCCACAGGACAGAGTCCCAAGTGAAAGGCAACAAGCCTGGTAGAAATGGCCCCGCCCTGTATTCTGTGGATACACAGCTTGGTGTATGCAGTACCACATTTCATCTTTACTCCTTCTGACAGCCTGCCCAGGCCCCCCAATCACTCCAGAGTTCCAAAACTAGTTCAGGACTGGGAGACCGTGTGAGAGAGAAGATATGGATGCCCAAAGGCATCAGCCAAGACCCAGAACCTATAACCAAGCTCCCAGCACCAGACTCAAGATAAGCCAGGAACAGGTATTCTCCCATTTTACAGAGTTTGAGGGCCACTGACAGTTTTACCTCTTCCTAAGATAAACAGTAACAACTAAGCCCTCAGTGTCCCTCTTCTGAGTGAATCGCTACCTTCTCTTGGGATGTGTTTTTAAGATATGTCTATATGCAGGGTCTCGCTAACCTAATTCCAAACTGTTCCAAACTCAGAAACTTTTTGAGTACCAATATCTTGAGGCAAGTTGGTAAATTACACACCCCAAAACTTTGTGGCAGGCACACAATTATTAAATATATCATACAAAATTACCTTCAGGCTATGTGTATAAAGTGTAAATGAAACATAAATGATTTTGTTTTTGGACTTGGGACCCCCAAGGTGTGTGTGTGTGTGTGTATGCAAATATTTCAAAATACAAAAATTCCCTAAATCTAAAACACTTCTGAGTCCAAGCATTTGGATGAGGGGTGTGCTACCTGCCCTCTCATTCATGGGTGAGATGACCAACCCATCCTAATCTGTGAGCTCCAGGCCAATGAAGAGATCCTCTGTCTCAAAAAAAACAGAATGGACTGCATCTGAGCAAATGATACCCCGAAGTTAACCTGTGCTTCCACACATGTACTGACACATATGAACACACAGGGAGAGACACAGAGAGAGAGACCACATACAGAGCTTGCTTGAACAAAGGCAATGGGGAGAGAGGACTAGGGTAGAGAAAGGCCCTAGCAGAAAATGGCGTTTGTTTCTGGGACCTAAGGACGCTGAAGGGAACATAGGCAGAGTGCTTTGCAGAGTTTCTGGAATGGTCCCAGCATCAAGTCAGACGACACTAGCAGCGTCTGGCCACTAGAGTAACACTGAGGCCTTAGGAGGGCAACTAGGTCACTGCTTGTTGGTTTCAATCTACAGAACAATGGATTTGGCTGCCTCTGAGAACTCTGTAGTTGGAAGGAAATCTGGAGAGGTGAAAGTCAGGGTTACATGTATCCTAAGGACCACCCTAGTCCCTCAGAGAAGGGACATCATTCGCAGGGCCCATCTCCTCAGGGTCTCCTGGAGGCTGCATAGACACAGCATGGGCTTGGCCCACTGTGGTTGTCAGCGTCAAGGCTGGTGTGTCTCTGCAGCTGCAAGAGAAGAATCAGCAGTGGCTGACCCGCCTGAGCTGTAGATCTCATTAAGCCTGGCAGCCGGTGGTGGGAACAAGTTAGGCAGCCTGGCTCAGACCGATAGGGGATTTCAGGCTGCATTTAACCAAATTGAGCCAGGAAACTGGGGGTGCAAAAAGCCAGGCACATCACCCCATTTTGTTCTTCTTGCTTTGAAGTCTTGGTTCGTCGAGTTGCAGGCATTTGGTTACTCATATTTAATGTGTAACACAGGAGATCAAAGAGCAGATAGAGAAAACATCGGGCAATAATTAAGAATTACTCTGAGAGCGGAGCTGGCCCCTCCTTCCTGACGCGCAGGCTTGCTCAGTCCTCCGCCTCTCTTTCATCTTAGCCTCTTCTTTACCTGGGCCCTTTCTACTCATCTCTCATCTCCTTTCCTCCTGGCTACCTTTTATCTCTTCCTTTAAATAACCCAGGTCTGCTTTCCCCTCCCACAGCAACTACTGTTATTCACCAGCTCTTCCTGTCTCCGCCCCAGTCAAATACCTTCCCACCTTTCAGGAAACACCTTCCCTCTGTCTTTTCTTCCTCCTGGCTCTGGCATCTTCTTTCTCACCTCCTTCCTCCCCCTCTCCTTCCCTAGCCTCATTCCCAACCCCCCTCTCTCTCCATTCTGTTTCTTTTGCCAACTATGGTCACCATGACAACAGGCCTCCATGACAATTACAGCCCAGGCAGCTCTCCAGCCTCTCCCCACCATAGTCTCCAGTGCTCACTTGGAACCTCCCTGCTGAGGTTTAGCCCAAGCAGAAAACGCTCCTCTCTACATTTTCTCAAGGCCACAGGGGATAGGCTTGGCAGCCAACCACAGAAGAGGCACAGAGAAGAAGAAAGCAATCATTGGGGAGAATGAAAGAGGAATGAGGGTCTCCCACCTGCTTCCTCTCTGGTAGGAAAAGAAAGGACTCTGGCCAGCATGAAGGAAATTGCAAAGCTTTGACGAGATGGGCCCATAAGTCGTCTCCTTCCCCTCTGAAGAGTTCAGCAGAAAGGAGTTATTTCCTCCAGAACAAGAGTTGGGGGTGGGCATATACAACAGCTAGAGCACAAGATGTACTCAAGCCTCTAACCCCCTTTCCCTGACACCTAAGATGAATAATATTTGGAGGTTTTTTTAAAAATTTTTCAGTCCCAGAGCTGGGGATCAAAACTGTGCTAGACAAGCACTCTACCACCAAGTGCCACACGCAGTCTAGCACCTGGTTATTGTATCTTAGTTGCTGTGTGTTGATCACATTCCTCGAATGCAATGTATGGCAGGAAGGAGTCCATGCAAAGAATGGAACATCCCTTGCCCACCTGAAGAAAAAAGCACAGCATGTTTCTCAGGCACCAAGTTACCCTCCTGAAAATATTTAAGACCAAACTGTATAAATAAGTCAAAACAAGATGCAAAAAGACTCAATTTCCTCATAAAAGAGAAAATAAATTGAAGGATGGCAAGATCCCTTGGGAAGGTTCTGGTGAGCACAGATTGAGCTGGCTGTGGAAGACCAAGGAAGGTTGGAGGAGGCAGAGGAGTTTGAGAGGTTGGCCCACACGGCTTGGGACAGTTTGTCACAGCATGAAAGACCTGGATTCCAGTCTAATTAGCACAGACTTTATCAGGTAGCTCTCAGGGAAAGCACTGAAGACAGATTGCTGCTGCTATGTACATATTAAGGAGTCTGGAACGTGTCTAATTCATTTTATAAAAAGCAAATGTCACTGGAAGATGCTAATAGAAATTCTGTGCACACGGATGGGGGCGGTGCTTGTGCTGCCTTTGGATGTGACCTTCTCCAGACACTGCAGTGGGAACAAATTGTTCTGCTCCTATCACCCCCAGTCCAACAGCATGGACACTGCCATCATGACTGGGCCTATTCAAAGCAGGACCTGTTGATTTCCTAACTGCTGTTACAGTGTCCTGTTTGCACCTAGTATTGGGTACAAAAGGGATTTACAGGAAGGTTTATTTTCCTTTCGTGGATGCTTCAAACAGAATAATAAAGAGGCAAATGTGAGAATTCAAACCATGTAAAGGGCCTATAGTTGCTTGTTCCCAGAGAATTCAATCAGCGTGTTATATAAATCGCAATCACAAAGCAGACGAGGATGGAACAAGGTCAGGGCAGCGTCTCGGAGAGGCTGGCCATCCAGGAGAAAGGAAACACAAATAGACAAGTAGAAGGTGGTGCTGGGGCCTGGCTCTGCCACCTTCTACCCACAAACTTTAAAAGAGCAGAGGCTTTTGCAATGCCATTGTTTCTACCCCTGCAATGCGGCCAAAATTCAAATAGCATCTGTTCATCTCTTAAGACTGTTGTGGATACTGAGTGAAATCGTAAATTCCAATTATCCTTTGAGTTATCAAAACCCATGTTTCTCTCCTGGTGGCAATGGTGGTCATTCGTTCTGAGACTCTTAGGGGAACAGAAGTTCATGACTGGGCGTGGAATGCTGTCCTCTGGACATATGACCATCATCCTGTTGAACTTTCATCAGCTGTGATTACACACAGAAGACCCACACAAGATTGGACCCATTAATGTTATAAAGCGGAGTTTGGATGGGCTCATGAGGAACTGTTCCTCCTTAAGGATATAACTGTTAACTGTTGAGGGACAGGCCTGTTCTTTGGTGGTCGACTGCTCTTAAGCTGCCTGGTCTTCTACAAGTAACCCTCTAACCGTGTCCCTGGAAGCAACCCCAATTAAACTCATTGGTTCATCAAGATAGACTTGAGTGGAAGTGTTCCTTTGTTCTATGATCACTGTCCTACCTGGGATGAATAGACATTTGTTCTTGTCTCCCCAGAAAAAGCTGTCTATCACCTTTAAATTCTTCTGTGGTATCATAACAGATGTGACCCACTTGGGCTTTATTTTCATTATTGGAAAATAAGAAAGTTGGATGAAAGTTACTTTTTCTTCAAAATGTAGGACAGTGCAGATCATTTTAGGTGGGGCATGGATATAGCATTATGATACACTTAATCCTTTTCAATTATCTTTCAATCCCTCCAGTTGCAGCACAGTTCAGGTTCTCAGTTAGCACCTCTCTAATATCGGCTAATTTACCTTTTCAAGGAAGGGAACACCAGCCTCAGGCTTAGAATCTTGGCAGGCTGTGGTATCTAGTCAGAATTTAATAACACTGCTACCTTGTCACAGTATTTCTATATTGCTTCCCATTTATAGGAAATGATATTGGTTTTCCATTTACAGTAACGATATAAGGTTTCCTTTCCATATGCATTTTAGTTAAAAGGTGAGTGGTGGTAAAAGAAAACATGCGCTAACAGTAGTGCAGAGATGCACAGAGCAGGCAGAAATCATGGCGGCAGCAGGAGGTGGAGAACTACTGGGCTGACTGATGACTGAGGTTTCTTCCAGTACCAATGCTCTCTAATTCCCTCATGCTGGGTGTCCTAGGATACCCATATATAGCTTAAGGGAAAGCAGTGATAATCCGAGGAAGCCCTAAAATCTATCCTGTCTCCCAAGCACATCTTGTAGGAACTCTCATTTTCTCATGACCCCATGACAAAGAAGGCAACCGTGAAACGCTGACTCGACATGATTTGCCCAGAATCATTCTCCCATCCGTGACATTGGGCTCCAACTAGGTTTCTTTTATCCCCTACCCTTCCAGAACTCCATGTTGTTTCTGTACCACGCCCCCATTTGGCCAGGCAATAGAATTACTGAAATTCCAAAAGCTCTACAGAGTCTACAAAATTTAAGTTTATTCAGTTCAAGAAAGGATCTGACTTCCTCAGACCCTGCTGTGTGATAGGTACCACCATCCTGCCTCAACGAAAGGAGGAGAGGAGAGGAGAGATTCCCCACATACTTCTTCCATGCGAACAGGATGGGCTAGGGGAGAAAGCTTGAGGCAGCATTGTCCTCTGGCAGCCCCACCATGTCCACTGTGGAAGACTCCTCACAAACCAATTCCAATGGCCTTTCCAACTAACCAGTTTCTACTTGTCTTTAAATGAACCACAAGGAGAGAATCCTCTGTCTAGCTACTCATTTCACAGGCACTATGAGTCCACTGTGTGTAAGGATCTAAAACACAGGTTACAAACAAAAAAAGGTAGCAATCTTATAGGAAGGATTAGGGATAAGCACACAAATATCTATAATACAAAGCAGAAGGAAATAAGAATAGTAATGCTATTTTAACAAAATGCACATTTATAAACATTTTACCATGCGCTAGGCACTATTTTAAGAACATTCTTATTTTTACCTTTTTATTACATCTATTTATTTGTGTTTATGTCTTTATGTGTATGGTTTTGGGGAAGGAAGCCATGCACCACAGCATGCCTGTGGAGGTCAGAGACAACTTGCAGGAATCCGTTCTCTGCGAAGGTTCACCATATTGGTCCTGGGGCTTGAGCTCGGGTTGCCATGCTTGACAGCAAGCGCTTGTACTGCTGAGCCACTTTGCTCTCCCAGAGCAGTCCTCATTTTTGGTTTCAACCAGGGGAACAATTGTATGAGATGCATGCTATATGCTCACTTTTCAGAGACAGTGCTTGAAGTTTGGATAAATAATCTGTTCAAAGACAACCAGCTTCTAAACAGCAGAATCATTTCAGACTTTCTGTCTGTAGTGCACCCACTTAGTGTTTGCTGACTGAGACTGTATTCTAATGAACAACCATCCTTTATTCACCACTTGTTAGGCTTTTCCTCAGGCTATGCAGTAGCCATGGTTTAGGAGCACTGACCTTGAGTTAGGCCATCAGAGGGGAACCTCAGCTCTACTTCTCCGTAGCTCTGTGACAGCAAAATAGCTACTTAATGTCTCTATGCATCAGTTCTGCACTACGAAGTTGTTGAAATAAGTGAGAGAATATTCACTTATGGAGAATACTTGGGTGTATACCCAGCACATGCCGTAACTAAAAGACTGAGAGCTACAATAACAATATGCACATTGTCACTCCTGCCTGTAGGCAAGCAGACTAACACTCTTTATGTGAACTGTCTCGAGCAAGTACCTGCACTCTTTCCGTCATGTATCAGAGGAAATGACAGGTAACCTCAACCCAAAGAAGAGAATGAAGGGAATGGAGGAAGGAAAGGCTTAAAGAGGAGAGGACAAAGTCATCGCAGTAGGGCTGGTAAGAGTGGTTCGGAGGGTCAGAGCCCCGGCTGCTAAGGCTGACGAGCTCAGTGCCTGGAACACGTACGGTGGAAGGAGAAAACCAGCTTCCACAAGTGGCACACACACACATACACACACGCATACCATATACACACACACCACCACCACACACACCACACACATACACCACACATACCACATACACACCACACACCACACCACACCACACATACCACACATACACACACCACACACACATACCACACACACACCATACAAACACACACCACCACCACACATACACACACTATACACACACACCACATATACACCACACACCACACACACACCACATACATACACATACCACATACACCACATATACACACATACCACACACACCACACACACACACCACACCACATATGCATTCACATACCACATACACCACACACACACACCACATCACACACACACCACATACACACCACACACCACACACCATATACACCACATACAAACCACATACACCATACACATACCACCCCATATATACACCACACACACCACACACACACCATACACACACACCACACACATACATACCACACACACACCACATACCACATACACACATGCACACACACCACATAGAGACACATACCACATACACACATGCACACACCACACACACACACACATACACACACACATACAATGGGGGATGGGGAGGTGGAGATAGGAAGAGGCAGATACATTCATTTGGTTAGAATGAGGGGACATCAGAAGAAAAAGTCATCTTACAGAAGGCCAAGAAGACATGGCGGCTGACTGAATGGGGAGTCCGGTGAAGACCAGCAGTGGTTCAAAGGGGAAATGAAGGGACTAGATTAAATACTGGATTAGGAAGACACTAAGTGGACGTAACTTTACTGTAAGAAGTGACAGCAAACGCGGACAAGAGGCCTGCTCTTGGTTCCCCACCAGAACTTCGGGGTAAGACCCTATTGCCAAAGACACTACATTCATGAGCTGTAGAACAAAGAAGGAGAAATCAATCTGGTATTGCCTTCAAAGCCTCATCTCGACTGGCTAGCTTTCATAGTGCTGAAAAGTGCTGTGCATGCTACCACAAGCTAAAAATAGCCATCAACCTTACCCAGTTCTGAATTCTAAGAGCTCCAACAACTGGCCCGGCAAGATATGCCCTCTGGTGAAATAGTGACATGAAGATTATGGGAGTAACCAACCACTTTCTAATTGGATTTAAGGTGTGTTACCTAGGATGAGCCCATTCCTGACATGGATATCCAGGCCTAGGAACCCGTGGCTGGACAGGTCACATGCCATAGGGGAGAGCCTAATACTATTATTCTACTAAATAGAGTTTTAAACTGACTCCTAATGACTTATTGCTGTACCCATAGATTAATCCATCTCTCAACCCTCAACAGAGAAACTTCCTTAGCAGGAGATGGTGATTAACACAAAGATCACCTGTTGGCCAGAGTGCAAAGGCTAAGAGGTTACGGAGTGTCTGTCTCCAAATAGGACACCTTTATCAAACTTCTGCCACCCAGGAATCATTATAGAAAAGGGGGCAGAAAGATCGTTAGAGCCAGAGTTGGTGAATAATCACAAGGAAACACATTTCCAGACAGCTGATCAGCTATTCATATGAACTCACAACAATGATGACAGCACACACAGGTCCCATGTAAGCTCAAGTCAGACAAGTTCCCAGCAAAGAAATTGGGAAGTAGAAAAGAAATTAAAATCGAGGAACTATTGGCACCTGATTGCTCCTGAGAAGGTAAGAGTTACTCCGTGTAAGGGTGAGACTCTTGGTAGATTGACCGGGCTCCAGTGGCCGAATCCCCACACCAAAAGGAATTTGGGGACGCCAGTTTGACTCTATGGGCCTTAGCATATGTATTAGGGTACATGAAATTTAGTGGCGAGCAGTAAGGGAGAGAGAGGTTTAGATGGGGGAGGGGATATAAATACAATCAAAATCATTGCACTCAATTCTCAATTAAAGTAAAAGAAGTAGGCAAGTGGAATTTATTAATATACTGGTTTATTTGATTAAAACACATTGACTTCTTCCTATATACTAGGCATTAGGAATACAATAGGTAATGGGTGAGACTCAGTCCCAGTTTATACAGAGAGATTAAATACCCAAATGGGTAATAACCCAATGAAATGTGGTGTTATAGAATAATGGAGAAGTGGAAAATGATCTAGATTTAGAGGCATCAGACAAAAAGTTTCTGAAGAAAATAATGATTGAGTAATGAGAAGCTGCTGGTCAGGGGAAAGGTGTGGGCACATTGTATTCCAGACCAAGGGAAGAGCATGTGCAAAGGCCCCAAGGCACCAGGAAGTAGAGTACAGTGGTCAGAAGTGGACAGCAATAAAGACAAGAGGAATGCTCTAACAGGAGCTGGATCATCTGAGACGTTTCAATTAGCACTAATGAATTTCTATTTTATGGACTGTGGGTGTAGCTCAATGGTAGAGTGCCTGCTCAACATGTGCAAGGCCCTGGTTTTAATCTCCAAACACTGAAAAAAGTCTGTTTTATCATAGGGACCAAATGGCGGCATTGACTGGTTTTAGGCAGAGAAATCATAACATCACATGTATTTTTTAAGATGATCACTTCAGGGAGACCCAGCAGGCGGGTAAAGTTGTAGATCCACTTAGAGAACTTAGGAACATTTACAAGGTGCTGTGATAGAAACAGAAAGGACAGGGTGTAAACTAAGTTAGGATATAGAACCGACAAGAGTCGGTGATGATTGGATGTTAGAGGGCAAAGGAGAGGAGATGAGCTGAGTCAGTAGGCAGGTGACCTAGGCAGGTGACGTGGCCACAACAGGAGCATTGGAAAAGTACATTTATAGGATGCATATATTGATTTTACAAGGTGTTTATTCCAAGGATTGCCTCATATTATTGTATGAGACTAGCAGGCTGGAAATTCAGGTATTCTTACCCACTGAATTGCTACACCTTTTAGGGTAAACAGTTGGAGGCGGGATCTCTTCCTTTTCCAAGAACTTGGGACTTTTCTCTTAAGGCATCAAACGACTGGACAAGGGCTACTTGTGATAAGTATGAGAAGCTGGTTTATTCAGTCTTCTGATTTCAAAGTTAACTACATCAAAAAAGATACTACATAATACCATCTAAATCAATATTTAACCAAAAAGATAGGCAACAAACTTAGTCAAGTTAATACATAAACTTTATTATCATGGAAAGACATGATTCAATTCTAGATCATGCCTCATCCTAAGGAACTGTTAGCAAAGTTGGTTCAAGTTCAGAGAGCAAACATTAATATAAAGGGGCCTATTCATAGAAGTAACCATCAAAGGGAACTCGGCCTTCCTGAGAGACTCTGTGCTAAGGAGAAACATAAGTCAGAGAATAAAGTCCCCATCTGAGAGGACAGAGCCAGAGAGGAAAACAGAAGGCAAGAGAAGAGGTTTCAAACAGGAAGACATAGTTGCAGAATTGTGCACTGAGGAAAAATAACAGCAATCAGAAAACTTCCCTGGGCTTGGGTTTCTTAGCTATTGACGTCACAGATTTGAAGAATGAGTTTGAGCTCCTCCCGTGAGCCAGAATGCTTCCTGCCAGAGCTCAGAGGCCACAGTTCTTTCCTCAGAGTTCTCCAGGGAAACAGAACCAAGAGAATTGGTTCTGTTTGAATATTCACCCACTCTAGTTCCAGGGGATCTGACGCATTCTTCTTGGCTCGGCAGGCATTGCACACACATGGTGCTCTTACATCTATGCAGGCAAAACACTATACATATAAAATAAAAATAATTCAAAATAAGTTCTAAAAAAATCACTTATTAAATTGCTGTATGTGATGTAGTCAAGACAGTTCAGCAACAGTCATCTCACACCAGAGAGGCTGAAAGCCTGGTAGGTGTTCTGTCCACAAAGCTGGGTGCCTCTGCAGTCACAATCCGGTGCTGAAGGCCCCAGGTGTTTCTGGAGAGCCATTGGTCCTCAGTCCACATTGGAAGCCTGGAAAAGCTGGTTCTCATATCAGCAAAGGGTAAATGAATTCCGCAGTGAGACGGAAGGCCAAGTGAGTGAAAAATGAACAATCTTCCTTCTTCCACATTCATTCTGCATGTGCGGCTACCACATCAATTAAGACATAAAGACAATCCCACACAGATGGACCCGCAGGCCACCCTGAAGCAGACAATTCTACTGAGGCTCCCTGCTCAGGTGATATTAAGTTGTGGCAGACTGACATTTAAAACCAGCCATCTCAGGCCCCAAGCATGTGTCTCCTCTTTCCAGCCGCCTACAATTTTTACATGGTGCCATTCTCACCCTTATCCCTGCCAGGAAGTCTTCTGGGTCAGGTTTGCCCAGCAGCAGCTCTTCTCTCCTGGAGGAGCCCTGAGGACCTGGGCACTCCAGCTGTGTGAACACCTACTCAACCCGCCCTACATATTTCAGGCATTCCACTGACTAATTTTCTCAGGTAGATAAATGGCTTTTCAGGCTGCTAGGATTATTCCTTTCTCACTGTTATTCCTCTCTTAGCTTACCTCACTTCTCCAGGCTGCTTACAAGCCCTCAGTGGCTGGGTGTGTGATCTGTACCAAGAGGTGCTGCTCAAGGATGACTGATTCCTATTGCTGTCCAAATACATTTCCTGTCAGTATGACTGCATGAGCAAGACTGGGTAACTTAGAAAGAAAAGAACTTTGGGCTGGAGAGAAGTTCAGCAGCCCTTATAGGGGATGTGAGTTTGGTTTCCAGTACTTATGTCAGGTGACTCAATACCACCTGTAATTCCACAGATCTGGCACAGTATTCTGGCCTCCATGATCATCTGTACTTATATGTTCACACATACACACACACACAATTAAAGATGTATATATTTTTAAAGGAAATGTATTTCTTATCTTTCTGGAAGATCATTGGTACAGGAGCATCTCCTTGGTTTCTGGTGTGGGCCTTCTGGTGGATTATAACATGGTGGAGAACATCAGATGGCAAAACAGAACAGGAGTGCCAAAGAGAGCTTGCCTTTAGAACAAAGCCATTCTTGTAATTGCTCATGAATCCACTTGCACATGACTACATGAAGGTTTTTCTAAAGACAGAGTCCTTAGGAGCTGACCTCCTCCCAAAGATTCTACCCCCTAACGCCATTAAAATGTGACCTTGTGGACCGAGTGTCCAGTACACGAAACCTAGGGGATATTCAAACAACAGCTGCTGCCACCTCTTTTAAAATTTCATGTCACATCCCATTCCTTCCTATCTCTGTTCCTCTGTAACATCACCTCTGAGAAGACAGGATATCCAACCTTCCAGGGTGTCTCCGGATAGCCCTTGGTCATCACATCCTATCTGCTTTTCTTCTCCTGCCTTTTACTCAATTCTTTCAACAAATATTTGCTGAGAGACAGCGAAAAAATGGTGATGGGGTAAAAATGTCTGCTCACATGGGCAGAATGTGCTCCATATTGCTATGCCTCCTGACCATGAGGTAAAGACGCTGTACCACACAGTCCTGCCTCTGTGTTTTGTTCATGTCCATGGGGCTAGGTAACTATGGACTAACCCCTCCAAAATCATGAGCCAAAATAAGTCACTCCTTCCTTAGGTTATTTTTGTCAGGTACTTGTCACAATGACAAGGAAAGTAAATGGCACGTGCTCTAACCTCCAGGCTTGCACTCTTGTACACATCTTTCTTCCTATGGCCCATCCTCTTCCTTTTTATCTATTTTTCTCAGAAACTTCACAGTGGTGAATGAACATTCACAGCCACTTAGAAAAGGAACCTAGGACTCACATTCCTCAAGCTTGCTATTAATTTGATCTGTGACAGCGGAGGGAGAAGCGTTCTATGGTGGTTTGAATGAGAAATATCCCCCAGACGCTCATGTATTTGAAAAGCTGGCCCCCAGTTTGTGATGCTGTCTGGGGAGGTTATGAAAGTTTTCAGAGGTGGAGACTTGCTGGAGGAAGTACATCACTAGGGGTTGGCTTTAAAAGAATTTATAACATCACCCAACTTCCTAACGTAGGCTTTTTTAGAATTTCATAAATTAGCAATGTATTAACATTAACATGGTCCTCTTCTCCCTCCAGCTCCTCCCACATCCTCCAGCTCCTCTCACATCCTCATACTCTCTCTCATCTTCACAACATCTTTGATCATTGTTGTTACATATATGTATACATACACACATATATATATATGCAATGTGCTGACAGTAGTTAACAGTATTTACGTTTACAGATATTTATGGCTGATCACTTGATGCCCAATTTCTTGTTCTCTCTCTCTCTCTTTCTCTCTCTCTCTCTCTCTCCTTCCTATGTACAGATGAAAATCTGCCAGCTTCCTGCTCCAGCTGCCACGCCTTCCCCACCATGATGGATTGTCTATCTCTCTAGAATAAATAAACTGTTCCTTAAGTTGCTTTTGGTCATGGTATTTTTATTATTGCAACAGAAAAGTAACTAATACAGACTCCAAAGCACTGAATTCTACCTGGAATATCTCAAAAAATGGTGCGAGGTGAAGAGGCTATAACATCTGTAATGCCATAAGAAGGTTTGGGTTTTGTAGCACTATTAAATACCAGAAACTGGTTAAGTTATAAAGAAATGCTTCTGGTGCACAGTTTTGGATAACGAAGAGGTGTACAAGCATTGGCTGGATGTCTTGTGACAGTTTCTCTGCTGGACTGTGACATGGTATCTCAGGCCACCACAGGTAAACATGCAAGCAAAAGTCATGAGTGGTAATATTCAGAAGAGATCAAAGGACCAGGAATACCTTGCTTTGTAGAAATTCACTCTTGTAGTAACCAATGAACTCCCATGAGACCTAACTCCCAGTCTCCTGAGAAAAAAACATCAGTCCATTCAGGAGAGTAATGCTCCGTGACTAGACCACCTCCCAAGGTCCCCACCTCTGGACAGGGCTGTATTGAGGAATTCAGCCTCAACATGAGTTTGAATGAAGGTGCATCTCACCTGGACCACAGCACTGATTTTTTAACTTTTCTCCAGGAATGTTGAGATCCTCACTCCTTCACATCCCTGGGGATGTGTTTTGCTCCCTGGGCAGTTAGTTGCAGCTGTTTCTTGAACCACTTATTTGCCTTTCCAGCTGTGGATCCACCCGGAATACTGCTTTGAAGTGTCCCTAGGGAGGAACATCTCAGATGTGCTTGGCTCTGTCACTCCCTCAGCTATTAATGCACTTAGGTGTAATGACAGATTTCCTCAGTCTTAAGTGCTATCATCAGAACTCTGCTTGTGATGAAAGGTTTCCAGGCTGCTCTTAAAAGCATACCTCTTGGCATTATCTGTGGAGGGTTCAGTGGAGTATCAGTTAGTCAGAAGAGAGCTCTGTATTAGCACAGTGGAGATGCTCTCTGATATGCTTCAAAACAGTTAATTCAATGGCCCCAGGATCCCTGAGCTTGGAACCCTATCCCTCCATGCTGCCCTTAAAAAAAAATACCTTAATTTGGTTGAGTTGAAAGCTACATCACTAGAATCACTGTCTGTTTGAACTTTCAAACATCTAAAATTATGGGATATCAATGGATGTGACATATTTCTCTTTTTATTTACTTATTCATTCATCCATTTCATCCGTTCATTCAATAGTGTTGAAGATTTAACCCAGAGCTAATGCATTAGACTCTACCATTGAGTTGCCTCCTCAGTCCGGTTTCTTTTGTTTTCGGTTGATAATAGATAGGACACAGTGTAATTTTGAAAACAAGAACATATTATAGAATGACCAAATCAGAGTTAATCAGCATGTCTATCACTACAGATATCTGTCATGTATTTGTAGTGAGAACATTAAAAATCTTCCTTTAGTTATTTCAAAATACATGCAATGTATCCTAATTTAACCATCACCCTTTTACTATGCTGTAGAACAGGAAGACTTATTCTTGAACTCATGATAACTTTGTATCACTGAGCAATAGCGATCTCCCTGTTCTCTGTTCACCTTCATTCATTATAAACCACTATTTTGCTCTCAACTCTAAACTCAGCTTTATTGGATTCCATGGACAGATATCATATGATGTTTGCCTATCTCTACTTGGCTTATTCCACTGAACACAATACTATTCTCTAGGTTTGTGCACAAAGGTCCTCTCAATTTGTAATCTACCATAATGAACATTTAGGATTTGCATATTGAAGTTATAGGAATTGAAGATTCAAGGATTGTCAACATATTAATACCTACGTACATTGGGGAAACTCTTTAAAATATTGGTTATTCTATTTATCAATGCTTCATTTCACTCTGGCTGACCAAATGCTTCTAGAATGATTTCAGCCCTCCTTCGCCCATCAAGATAAATGTGTTCTCATTGGTCATCTCCATCATGACTTGCCACTAAGTTTCTTATGTAACCCACACATCTGGCTCTCAGTCATGGAACTTCAAACATAAGAACCTCTTAAAAGAATAAGTATTTTGAAAATATATAGGGGTATCCTTGAGTGTCATAAGCTAGAATTCTAGAGCAATTTCAGCATGTGCTGGAAAGAAAACAGGATGCTAGAAGTTATCCAGTAACTTCTGTAAAACAGAGGACTGTCTCAGTCTACACAGATCTGGAGTGTCTAATCAGATAACTGGGAACTGAGGTATACCTTGACAGAGAATAGAATTTCCCATGGAACATATGTGCTCCTTGATGCTTCTTTACTTATCCAGCCTATACCAGATTAGGCATTATTTGAGCACCAAATCTACAGCTAAGGCTCAGCTCATTTGTAACACTATCACACTTTCTCATTTTCTCCACCTCTACTGCCTGTAATTTGAATTGACACATTGTCGTTGCTTCAAGTACAGTTATTTCCTTCTTTCTCTTCTCATATACAAATCAGCCTGGCTTGCTCCCGGTCACTCTTCATGTGCTTTATTTCTAGAATATTCATGGAGATATGCACTTCTTGCACAGACTGCTTGCGAGCATCTTTGAGTTCAAATGAATTCATTATAGGCAGTTGCCACTGTATGACTATTTCATCCAATTCATCTTCTATCCCATGTGAGAAAATGTACAGGTTTAAGTACATATTATTTATTTAAAATACTTGCTTTTTATTTCTCTTTTATATTATACCTAGGGCATTACACTGATTTTTATTATGAATATTAGCGTAATGTCTGCAAAAATTCATTGCAATAAATGAAGCATTACAAATTATTTGTTGTAAAGGGGATATTAAGTACAATAAGGTTGAGAATCAGTGATGTATTACAATATCTCAATTTATAGGAGGAGAAAGTGAGGGAAAGCAAGATTAAATGGCCCAATCACTGAACTGCTGATCTGGAAGTAAAACCCTGAGCTGACTTGCAATCCTGTTCTCTTATTTTGTTCTATGATTTCAGTTGAATGCTGAGTAGTTCCTATTTCTGTAGTAGGATTATGCTCACAATCTCCTTGAGAATAGAGCTATTTTGTACAATCCTTTTCTGTAATCATCACAGTAACTAATATAGCATTAGATGTATAGTAGTTACTTAATTCATCCTTAATGTATCAGATTGGATCACATTGAATTGCATGGCATTGAAATGAAGTGATTTGAACTGAATAATGGGATGTGAATGCTTATGGCAGATGGTGTCTTCCAGTGCGATATGATCAGAGCTCTCAGTTCTGGGCCAGGAAGCCGCAGCTGGCAGAACTTCTTCATTTTCTTCCTTGTCCCTTGCTGGTCTCCAGGCACTCTCCCTGTAGGAAGGTTTCTCTTCCCTCTTCGCTCAGCTATTGCCATTCTTGGCACAGGGCAATAGGTAACTTTCATCTCTGGTTGCTCCTTTACCATCATCTCCCCTTGAGATACAGACTGAATCCAGTGCCGTTATATATTCTCTAAGCTCTAAAGAAGAGTTGAAATCAATTTTCCCAATTCAGTTTTTCTTTTTCACTGCTGAATTTTTTCCTGGGTCTTTCTACATATGATAAGAGACTTAGTCTATGATGAGATGCTTTGTCAACATAATACAAGGCTGACTGTACATGACAGTGGTAATGCATCCAAAAGTAGAGGAAGTATTCTCTTCCCAGTGCATAAGAATGTATGTGTTTTTAAGCACATCATCAAGATAGAGAGATTTAGAATTCCCTACCCATTTCAGGAACCAAAACTAGAAATGAATACCAAGGAGGTAGAACACTTATGAAGGAGTGTCAAGAAACCTATGCAAAAGAGTAGTGCCCTTGGGCTTGTAGCATACAAAACATGATTTTGAAAAAGGTGACCATCATGGGTCTACATACCACACAGTGTGTCTTTCTTTTCAACTGCTCTGATAAAACACTGACCAAAACCAACTTGGGGAGGAAAGGGTCTATTTTCATCTTCAGCTTGTAGTTCATCATGGAGGGAAATCAGGGCAGGAGCTCAGGGAAGGAACTTGGAGAACAGAGCACAGAGGAAAGCTGCTTACTGACTTCCTCCTCTGGCCTGTGTTCAGCCTGCTTATATAACACAAGACCAGATTCTGCCCAGGGCTGGGCCCTCCCACATCACTCAACAATCAAGAAAATGTCCCACAGACATGGCCACAGGCCAGTCCAAGGAGACAGTTCCTCAGTTGATATTCCCTCTACCCAGGTGTGTCAGGTTGACAACTGAGTCTATCCAGCACACAGTGTAAACATATTAGACTCCTCTTTTAATAGATTAACACTAAAATAATGAAAACTACAACCAAATTAGTCCTGATTTTGATTCGATTTTATAATTTTTTAAAGATTTGATTTATTTTTATTTTATGTATATAAGTATTTTACCTAAATGTATGTAAGTGCGCCATATGCATGCAGTGTTTACAGAGGCCAGAAGAGGGCCTCAGATCCATAGAACTAGAGTTAAAGACAGTTGTTAGCTGCTTTGTGGGTGCCAGGAACCAAACCAGGGTCTTCTGGAAGAATAGTAAATGTTCTGCTCTTAAGCACTGAACCATTTCTCCATCTCTCTGATTACATTTTTTAAATTGTAAGACCAGTTTCACCATGCCTAAAGAAAGTAGAATTCTAAAATCTATCAGAGGACAAAGAACACAAAGAAATGTAAATGAACTGGACAGAGAGAATTCTCAAGGCATCCCAGTTCTTCCCAAGAGCTCTAAGGACTGGGAGCATGGACACAGGACAGAGTATAAGCCAGCAAGGTGTGGACAGCAGTAAGGACGCATAGCAAAGGGAACTTACAAACGACCAAATGCCCATCAGCCTAGCTGTACAATAGTGTGATGTCTCCCAGGTGTCTAAAAGCCAGAGGCTCAGCCATTAGCCAGAAGCAAGACTCCACACAAGTACCAGTGCTGGGGACAAGGGAAAATGCTTATAATGTCCTGGAGATAGTATATGCCAGCGATGAGTAAGTCAAACCAGAGCTGTAACAAGGCAGTCTAACATGACCAGATTAACTTAGCCTTCACCCTCATATGATGATAGAAAAACATGAAAGCATCCTTCTAGAATCAAACATTTACTTCAGCATCAAGAGCTCTTTTGTGTATTTGTGTATTGAAAAAAAAAAACAAGGGAAGAAAATATAGTGGAAAATTAAGACAAAACACACAGTAACAGAAATAATAATCTGGATGTTGGAATTATCATACAGAGAATTTAAAGCAATTCTGATAAAAAATTATAAAGGATCTAGTCATGGGAAGGTGAACATGTAGGGGAAAGAGAAATTGCAAGAGACTGGGAAGCTTTAAAAAGGAAGCAAATTAAAATTCGAAGAATAAAAATAAAATACTATAAATAATTAAATGGATTAGCAGATGGCAAACTACAAGAAGCGGAAGATGTCACTGAACTTAAGTGGGAAGTATCCAGACTGAAACACACAGACAAAACGCGTGAGTGAAAAGAGAGAGAATCCTGGAGAGGGGAGAGGACTAGCAGACATATTTGAGGGCACAATGACTAATCAACCATTAAAAGGATAAGCTTACAAATCTAAGAAGTTGAATGAACTCCAAAAAGGATAATTAAAACCCTTTCCTGGATACATTATAACTAAGTAGGCTAAAATAAATTGCAAAACAAACAACCTGGGCAAAACTCACATGCCAGATCTGAAAGCAATCTAGGAAAAACAAAGACACAACATCTGATAACATGGCAGTCAGGATGAAACAACAACAGACTTTTCTCCATAGATAATTATAACCAAAAGACAAGGCGGTGGCATGTAGACAGACATCACCTCACAATGGGGATACGTGCTCAGGAGCATCCTTAGGTAATTTTTTATTGTGTGATCCTCACAGAGCACACTTACACAAGGCAAGATGGTATAGATCACTGTGTACTGAGCTTATTGTTTCTAGTATACAGCATATTACTTTACTGAATTCTAAAGACAGCAACAACACAGTGGTGTTTGTGTATCTATGCATACCCAGAGGTTATGCATATGAAAGATACAGTGAAAAATAATGTATGAAAGACATGTTGTAGTTTAAGTATGAAATGTCCCATAGGCTCATGTACTTGAACACTAGATCCCCAGCTGGTGATACTGTTGGGAAAGTTATGGAGCCCATAGGAGGCCGAACCTTACTTGAGAAAGTTTGTTATTGCTGGGGAGCATTGAGTTTTTACAGCCTGACCCCACTTGCTAATGCCCTCTGCTCTCTGAGTGGGCTACACAGTTTTAGTTGTCAACTTGGGTAGAGGGAGCCTCAACTGAGGAACTGTCTCCTTTGGACTGATCTGTAGCCATGGGTGTGGGGCATTTTCTTGACTCTTGAGTGATGTGGGAGGGCCCAGCCCACTGTGGGTGTGCCACCCCTGGGCAGGTGGTCTTGTGTTGTATAAATAAGCAGGCTGAGCATAGGCCAGAGGCACAAGTCAGTAAGTAGTGTTCCTCCATGGTCTGTGCTCCAAGCTCCTGCCCTGAGTGTCTGCCTTGGCTTCCCTTGACAATGGAATGTTCTTGTGAGTCAAATAAACCCTTTGCTCCCAAGTAGGTATTAGTCAGGGTTTTTTCACAGCAATTGAAAGCAAGCTAGAACACTGACTGTGAGTACAAGATCAGTCAGCTTCTTGTTCTTGCCACACTATGACGGGCTCTGTCCTTCTAGAATTAAAATCTAAAATTAACCCCTTCTCTCCTAAGTTGTTTTCCTCAGGGTATTTTATTGCTGTAACAGAAACAAAACTAAGACATTCAAACTTTTCATAGCATCTGCCATGAATGGACCTGTAAAATTGGACAGTGCTTTGTGAATCAGTAAATGCAAAAGCCCAAGGCATTACTCTAAACTACCATAGACAACACTGTATACTTGGGACACCCTAAATTTACATACAGTTTTTTCTTTCCCTGGTAACAAATAATGTAGCTTTTTCCTTCATAATTTCTGCAATTTTTAACTTTTGATTCTTCAGTAATAATATAGCTTAGAATATAAAAACATTATACAGCCAAATAAAAATATATCCTTTCTTTGTTTCTTGATTCCACAAGCTTCATTTCCATTTATAATTTTTATTTTATGTAATACTACATTTTAAACTTTTCATTGGAAACTGAGACAGAAACCACATCACGACCAGAAGTCTACACAGGGTCAGAACCATCAATATCACCACCTCCCATATACATCCTATTCCTCTAAGGGGCAGCAACACTGTGACAATGGTGCTTTCTTCTGGAATACTTCCTGAAGGACCTGCCTGAGGCTTTTCTCCAGAAAGTGACATCCTTTACAGAAATGTGTCCATGGTGGTTTACTGTGGCTTGTTTCTTTTGTTCACAATAGATTTGCTTGTGAACACATAAGTCCTCTGTACTAATGAAGACATTCTTGGGGTTCTATATTTGGTCATCAAATACTTCTGCTAAGTCTTTTCTGTGAAATGATGACAGAGTTGCATGGTTTATGTGTAATCTGAATGTCCTCTGAAAGGCCATATGTAAAAGTTTGATTCCCCCAAGTCTTAGTTACATTTCTGTTGCTGTGATTAAACCCTGACCAAGGCACCTTAGAGAAGGAAGAATCTTTTGGGCTTAGGGCTCCAGAGAGATAAGATTTCATCATGACAGGGAAGGCATGGCAGGCGGCAGCCAGAACAGAAAGCTAGCATCTTCAAAAGTAAACAGGAAGCAGGGAGAGAGAAAAACTAGAAATGGGGCAAGGCTATGAACTCTCAAAGCTTTCCCCCAGTGATGTGCCTCCTCCAGCAAGATCCTACCTCCTAGACATTTCATGACCCTCCCCAAACAGCACCACCAACTGACCAAGTACTCAGATACTTTAGCCTGTGGGGCTACTTGTCTTCCAAATCACCACACCCAAGATAACAGTATTGGGAGGTGCTGTGGATCTCTAAGAGGTAGGATTTAAAAGATGGTCTTTAGATCACTGGGGAAGTGCCCTCAAAAGGGATGGTGAGACCCAGTCTCTGTGCCTCTTTCTGCTTTCTAGATTGAGATGTGAAGACTTCCTCTGACATGAGCTTCTGCCATAATGTGCACCCTCTTCGGATGCTGTGCTAGTTTTTGTCATCACTGTGACCAAATACCTGACAGAAGACAAGGCAGGCTTTATTGGGGCACATTTCTAGTCCATCATTGCAGGGAAGGCATGGTGCAATGCATGGTGGCGGGAGTACGTGGCAGAGATCCTCACATTTAGGTAGGTCATAAAGCAGAGAATGGAACCTGACAGGGCTATAAGCCTCAAAGCTCACCCACAAGGGCTTACTTTCAACAGGTGGGAACTATGCTTTTATGATTCTACAAAAAACCTAAAACAGTGCAACCACATAGAGACCAAGTGCTCAAAACATTTCATCTTCAAAGTACAATGGATGCCCAACTCTGTGCAACAGACAAGTCTTCAACTTGAGCCACCAAAATGTGGGGCTAAATAAATCATTTCCATCTTTTGACTGGCTTACTTTGAGTATTGCATCTAAGTCATACAAACGTGACTAATAAGGAAGCCTTTTATTCTCACGCAGTTTCCTTTTCTCTGGTCTTTCCTAGACCTGAGTATTCACTGAGCAAAAGGAATTTTTTGGCTCTACTTATATTCTTACATAACCACCATTGTATGTGGTATGGATTATACAATTTGATTCAAACACCGTTATGCTGTACACAACTTCAAAATACTGAAAGAAATAGTGTCAACTAAAATTTTA
The DNA here is from genome assembly GCA_035773235.1 of Eospalax fontanierii. Classification (NCBI taxonomy): domain Eukaryota; kingdom Metazoa; phylum Chordata; class Mammalia; order Rodentia; family Spalacidae; genus Eospalax; species Eospalax fontanierii. The sequence continues at coordinate 49,070,296 of CM069542.1, read as the reverse complement.
TTCAGTGAGTATATAATATTTACATAGTATATTATTTATTACATGCCTCATATTACATATCTATATGTAAATAAATATGAACATATATTTATATTTAATTTATCCAATAAATAAATAAATGTGAGTTGAACATAGTTTGCTGCCTCCAAAACTCATGTTGGAACTTGATGGATTCTGCAGCTGTGTTAAGAGGTAGAGTCTTAAGAGCAGATTAAGTCTGTAACAGAAATAATGCTTTTATCCTAGGAGTGGGGTTTGTCCTTATGAAACCAAGTTGCTAAAAAGTGAGTCTACCTTTCGTTCTTGTCTCACCTGTACATATACACTCATACATACACCTTTCCTTCATCCTTTTGACAAAGTACAAGGCCTCACAAGATACATCTACCCTGATCTTGGACTTTCAGCCTCTGTGAGCTGAATAAATTTCTTCCTTTTTTTCTTATATTCTGCTATAGCAACAGGAAATGGACTAAGACATATATATGTATATATATATATATATGTATATGTATACATTGCACAGATCATTGTAGATACTTATTTAAATATATTTACATAGATGTGTATTTATATATTCTGTAAATATATTTACTGAGTAAAATTCTCAGTTGACATGTAAGCCCATCATTATAATACACATAATGAGTATGATTTTAAAAAGAAAAACAAGAGTAATGAATTGTAAGGCTATTGCATGTGAAGAAATAAAATGTAGACAATAAGCACATTTTACGATTGGAAATGAGCTTATACAATTATACAGTCTTGCACTTTCATGAAGTAGGAACATATATTAGTTTGTGCTAACATTAATGAGAATTTTTTATGACCATAAAAAATGAATGCATATCCAGAAGGGTTGTGGTGTGGCCTAGCTGTCTTTCTCTTACTTTGGGTTCTATGTACACAGAAGTCCATGCTTTTTCATTAATGCAAATTGTGTCTATTTTCCTTTATTCTCGTCCAGTAAAATGATGGAATTCTGAAAAGGGAATTCCTTCAAGATTTGTGGTCACTGGCAAGATATTCATAGGCAGCACCTTGTAGGAAAAAGAATATTGGATTTAGAGACAAGCAGTCCAGATCTAAATCCTGGCTCGTTCTACATTGTGTAGCTTTCATCACGTCACTTAAAAAATTTTGAGCTTTTACATATTTGTAATATGAAGTTAATAATTCCCAGTTCACAGCATTATAAAATGAATGAGACCAAATAAAAATATGGAGGAACGAAGCACAGGGCCAAGGTATGTATGTAGCCATGACTCCAAACCCATTCAAGCTCCAAATCTAACTGATAAACAACAACATCTTAGCTGATCCTGTATGACTGACTTGGACTCTCTGAAAATTTGTCATTTTTCCTGTTATATAGGGTATAAGCTCAAAATAAAATAAATAAAGAAGAAAATTGTATTATTTTGAAATTAAGAGCCATATTTTGAAGTCAGTACAACGGCTCAAGGTCAAGGTCATTTTTCTGCTGTTGCTTTTAAACTTCTCAAGAATTTTTGGAGTCAGATCTGGCAAATTCATAAAAAAGAGCCCCAAATCATGGGAAAGAGAAAGTTTCTTGCTTCCCTGCCCTGTGCATCCTGGTACACAGGCTAGGACATCTGGCAAATGCCCAAAGGGCCTCCTCCACAGAACAGAGAAGGGCACTTACAGAGTTAGGCAAGCCTGCTGTTGAGCCCACCTCTGCCACCAGCCAGCTGTGTGACTCCAGAGAAGGTTTTAGACATCCCTGCCCTTCAGTTTCTTCCACTGTAGAAGACATAATAAAACCCACATCTAGGACAGCTGGAAAGGACTAAAGTCAAGTAGGTAAAGGAAAGTCAGAAATCCTAGGATCGTGGAGCCAGATCAGGCTTGTTTTGCTTGGTCCATTGTATGTTGAATTTTGTTTCCAACTTTTTTTAAAAAATTGATAATTATTTAGAAGGAGTTTTCAGGTTTTTCCATATTCTCTTGAAATACTGGGAGAGCTGACCTTTTAACGTCCACATTTCTCTAGGGGACTGAGGAGTTGAAACTAAGCGGTGACTGCTTTCTGCACACAGAACCTGCTTCCCTCGATTGCCACAGGCAGAAGTATGCCTTACTGTCTTAGCTGTACTGAAGGCCAATTCACTTTCATGTCACCTGCCTGCCCTATGGAAATGCTTTCCACTAGTGATATGAATGATCAAAATTACCATTAAGGGTTAATATTAGAATATCTTCTTTATCCTGTGACTTCTACCTCAGAGCTTCCATAGCTAAATGAGATTAGAGGAGCCCAATTAGTGTGGACATAATTCAACCTCTTAGGAATCACTAGCACCTTCCTGGATTAAAGACATAGACTTCTTAGCTGAGAAGATAGCTCAATCCAAGGTGTGTTCTATGCAAGCATGAAGACATAAGTTCAATCCCCAGGATCCATGCAAAAATGCTGGACATGGTAGCACACATTTGTAATCCTAGCATTCAGATACAGAGACAGCTTGGATATATCTGCAGCTTCCTAGACAGCCCGCCTAACTTACTGAGTGAGCTCCAGGCCAATGAGAGATAACTCAACAAAACAAAAGGGGATGGCTCTGAAGAAATGACGTCGGACGTTGTTCTCTGTCCTTCACATGCATGCAAATCACACATGTGCCCACAGAAACACCCCCACACCCACAGACACAGACTTCTTTCTCAGTAAATTGGGGTTATTGCCAGCTACAGAACATCACAATTCATTAAAATAAGTGTAGAGATTGTTCCCAAGAACCTGAGATCTCTCTCTGAGACATATTTGGATTTGTTGCATCCAAGCCACAGAAGGTAAAAGCTAAGGCAGCACACTTGAGGTTCGGCGGGGGAGGGGGGTCAGAGGCAGGTCTCCCACGGCGACCCCTGGCCCCTGACTGCTTTCTAAATTCATCAGTTTACGCTTCATTTAAGAAACCGCTATCCTCTGGAGGGCAGGGTAGGAGAGAAAACTCTGGATTGTAGAGAGGGGAACCCGGTGGGCTGTGGGGGAGGCAGATGGAGGGGAACCCGGTGGGCTGTGGGGGAGGCAAATGGAGGCAGATGGAGACAGAGTTCCACGGGATAAGACTCCGTTCAGCAAATGAGCTTATTAGTACATCATAGGAGAACTAGAAGGCGTTTGAGAAGGGGCAAGGCAACTCCCAGTTCTTCAGCTCAGCCTCTGGCTTGCTGCTGGCTTGTCGCAGTGGGCGATAGATGTATAAATCATACAGGTCAGGGGAGAGGGAGTCACTGGGAGCTAGCAGTAGGTTGGTTAAGATGAAAAGCATCCATAAATCCAGGGCTTCAACATCTGCCATCTATGATTAAAAATTGACTGAGGGCATCTGACCTCCCCTTTTCTCCAGGAAGCTACGTGGAGACACCAGAGACAGAGTAGGTCCCAGGGTCAATAGATGAAGCGGTCAAAGCATAAGACATCGTATCCAAAAAAGCCCATAAAACCCATTTGGAGGCTCAGCATAGAGCCTGGAGATATGGATTGTGGATCGTGGTCAGGGAACAATGAAATATGATTTCTTCTAGGGAAATCCACCACATCTGGTGGATGGGGAAGTAGAGTTTTGTAGAGAACAAAAGATTGCCTCCAATTGTCACAGTGAAGATGGGCTGATGTTGGAACTCTTCATGACCCCAAGTAGCCTTATGCAGCTTTTCCCCTGGCTTCGTCTCCACATGACCATGCGCAAGCCTGGGGTCTCTAACATGAACAAATATATCTGGATGGATTACCCAGATCCTACAGAGTACCCTAAGATTCTGACCTTGTTCCTGTGATTCGGGGGGACAGAATATAAAAGAATCAACTGAAAGTAAGTTAAAGAGTGATCCCTGACCTCAGAGAGCTTCCTGCCTTCTGACCTCATTTCATTCTAGCAACCTCCACTCACCAGGAATGGGTCACCTGTGGGATTTAACACAGGCTATTCTTGAGGCACCCTTAAATTTTTATCAGTCTTAATCCTTTGCTTAACAATAGAGAAAGTTTTGTCAGGCAGTGCTTTTTTTATCTCTGGGTATTTTGTCTTCTTGGGTGCAATTGTAAGTGATTTCAAAGTAGAAACTTTGCAGCGTAACTATTTTTGATTCTGCCACCTCCTCCTCTGTGTCTAGCTCAGCATCAGTGGCTCTCCATCACTGAATGAACCCATGATTCCTGTCAGCACTGCTTCTCCACAACTGACTCATCTGGAGGGATCTTATAGAGTCTGACTTCTGTGTGTCGATGCTATGAGCACCCCAAACACCTGATTTAGTCAATCTCACTCATTTCCTGCGTTCACAAGAACCCTATCTCCTTGCCCTAGAATTCAGGCTTCCACTGATAACTAGGATTATTTCGATATTAAATCTATCTATATTAATAGTTTATTGTGGACAGTCATTGGGATAAGCACTGAAGAGTTTTATTTAATCCTCACATAAGTTCATGCCCACTTTATAGATGGAGAAGAAGGGTGCTGGTGACTTACCCAGAGCCACATCAGAAGGAAGCAGGAGGTAGTGCAGGTTTCCTCAAAGTGGTACCCAAGCCCCTGACCCCATGCATCTGGAACATCACACTCCCTTCCTATTGACCTCAGATGCTGTCCTCCAGTGAACTGGTCTGCCTCATCCCTCCACCAGTCACAGGAATGGTGTCTGACAGCCACACCACCGCGCCAAGGTATCTAGGAGGCTGACTTCCTCCTCTGCTACCAACTCTGCTCAGTCGTTGCTATTCTCATCCCTTCTTGTCACCAAACAGCCCTGTCAGCAGCTCCTGACAGCTCTGTAGAAGCTCCAATACATTCTCTTCCCTTTCTTTCCTTGGCATTTATTATTTATTTTGTCTCCGAGTCATATGAAGACTTTAAAAGCAGGTCTCTACCTGATGCATCTGTAAAATATTCTATGTTTTCAGCTAGAATGGGGCGGTAGATGGCCTCGTCATCGTAAGAGGTGATTTCTGCCTTTGCTGTTGTTAAGTCAGAGGGGTGAGATGTTCACTGCTTACACATTCAGATCTGACCTCAGTTATTGGGCAAATGGAAGAGAAAGTAATTAGTTTCTTTAATGGCTTAGAAATATACCCCTAAAAGGGGATGGGGTGGAAAGTAGTGATTGTTCAAATCAGCAGGTTTGGAGTTTAATTTCTTAGTATTCATTAAGCTCTGAGATCTCCGTGACATGCTTCATTATAATACAGTGGCCCAGCTGGAAGAGCACTATTATTGAGTTACGAAAATGATAAATTAGTGGGACAAAGGTTATTTGTTTCTTGAACTGCTGTTTGAACATTCTGGGCATGGATTTCTCTAGCAGAGGGCTGAGAGGTGAAGGTATTTGTTTTCCCATTAGACAATATTATGAACAGAAAGTGGAATGCTTTCCCCAAACCAACCTGACATTGTCAAGTCACAGGTAAGTCTCACTCTTAGCCCCAAGCCCCCTTCTAAGATTGATGACACTGGTAAAGAGAGCAGGTTTGGGCACCATGTCCCCTAGCATCAGAATTTCTGGATTATTTATTAAAGGAGAACATGGGAGCCCCTCTGCTCATATTTCATTCCATCTTTAAGGTACAGATGTGATACAATCGGAAGTGTGTAGACTGAGGTCCCAGTCCACATCTGCCATCCTCTGTTGCTCTAGTGTACTGATGTGATATCACTGAATTTTCTTCCTATTAGCTTTCTAATTATTAATATCCTGCAACGTTACTGTCATTTAAATTTTTGGATGTGGCATTTATACATACCCATACTTACGTAGCCAAGCAGTGGCTGATTCATAGTGGGAAGCTTAGGAATTTGCACTGGGTTTCTAGCTTTACCACAGTATGTTCTAGCACTCTTATTAAGTTGAATATGTAGATAATATTTTGCCATATCCACCACAATAATGCTTTAGAAAATTATGTCCATTTTGGGCTGGAGAGGTAGCTCAGTCAGTGAAGTCCTTGCCTTGATCCCAAAACCAACTTTTAAAAGCTGAGATGGTGGTGCATGCTTGTAGCCTCTGGGCTGGGGAGGTGGAGGCAGATGGATCCTGAGGTCTCAGTAAGTTCCATCCAGTGAGAGGCCCTGGCTCAAAAAAGCAAGGTGGATAGCTCTTGACAAACAACACTCCTGATTGTCCTCTGGCGAGTGTGCACACATACACACACGCACACACACACACACACACACACACACACAGAGAAAGTTGCATGCACTTTACTAATATTTCATCTGGAAAGAAGACGGAACCTATATAAAAACGGAGACAGCATAGTTATAGTAGAATTTCCCATCCGGTTTCATATCACAATTGGCGTGAGTGAGAGATGGGAGCTCTCAGCATCTGGGGCTTGCCTCTGTTCTTAGTCCAAAGTTCCCTTCCTGCTGGCAGTGAGTTCATGTTCTCTCCTCCTCAGGAGGGAACTTCTCTCTCCTAAAATCACTTCTACATTACATTTCTTCTGGATTCTAGCTTCATATCCCATGAATAAAAAGCTTACTAATCGACACAGGGAGATGTTGCTGTGATCTTCACATCCTACAAATATCCACTCACTGGTTCATCAAAATAGTCACAAGACTCAGAATTCCCTTCAAGAAGGATGACCCTGCCTGTGGCATTGGTAGCTTAACTAAAAAGCATTTCCCATGGGGCTCCTTCATAACTGAGAGAAGTTAGGAGTACATACTTGAGGACTGTCTGCAGACAGCAGACATTGGCACAGTACACCAAATGCTAAGGTTGGGAGAGAATGTCCCTAAGTGGAGATGAGCTGCTCCAGCAACAATATCTCACAGCCAATAATAACCTGTGGGAAGAATGCCCTCAGGCCCGTGGCATAGAGAGTGTTAAGGGGCTCTGTGTGAAAAATAAAACAATTCACTTTCAAGACTGTCTAAAGTTATTGGTGACTCCTTCAGTTTGCAAGGAAATTGGTCTGTGAATGCACAGATAAACCTCAAGGAGAAAATATAGTAGAAATTAAAAATTTAGGAATTCCCATTTTTGTAAGACCATTTCTGTTCTGCAAAAGTCCTTTTGCATATTTCATTCCCTTTAATCTCATAGCAATTCTGTGAATCATGTATGACTTTTTGTTGCTGTTTTACAGGTGACTGGGGCTTAGAGACTCCCCGGAGGACATATCCCAATCTTGGCTCTTTCCTTATCACTGTTCTTGCGTTGATACTAGAATGTTCTAAAGTGAACTGATATAGACTGAATAGCTGGGAACAGCATCCATTGATTGTCTCATGATTCTGTAGGAAAGCCCTAGAAGGCTAGCTAGGTCCTCTTCTTGGGTTTCCCAGCAATATCCACGTGTGCCTTCTCCTACATTCTTTCCTTTGATCGGCAAGAATTCACATCCCTAAGGCATGCCCAAAGGAGGGCCTTAGGTGATGCTAAATCCACCCAAGTTAACAAATGAGACTAACCATTACATTTAGGGCTACAGGATGACCGTAGAAAGCTATATGATAGGTTGCTCCCTAAAGAATCCAGGTTTTCCAGGAACAGTCACCCCAGTACTATAAGGCTCAGAAATGGCCACCCATGGGACATAGCCCAAAAGTATAAACTCACGAACTGTCCTCATTCTGTGCAATGGGTGCAGATCCAGTGTAGCAGGACCGCATGTGAATATCACCATCATCTAGTCACATTCACAGATTCAAACAGACTCAGGCTCACCTACACTGATGCTTCTGAAGATCAACACGACTCCCACATGGAGCAGAATAATGGCCAGGATTTGGGGTCATCACTCCATTAAAAGCGGCCCTTCTGCGGCACTACTTACTGAACTGTTCTAGCTCTCTTGGTTATAATATCAAGGAACCACTCAGCTTTCAAAGCCCCAACCATGGTGCCTTGGTAGCCTCGGAAATACCAGCCGATGGGACAGATTCTCAGCTGAAATTCACAAATTGGTAGAGAATAGGTACAAAGATGACCAGTTTTTAGGTGTGATATCTAGGCTTCACAGGGACCCAAGTAAGTAAGGAAAGCCCACTATCTTGCCCTCCTAAAAGAACATCTCCAAACACCACACACTTTCACTGGGCAGGAGGTTGACAGAGTGTTCTGCTTAGTTACTGGAATCAATAAAAAGTCCTGAACAATTTGAAATCCATCATGATGCAATACACAATCTGTCACATTATACGGTCTCTGCAAGGACCCTTCTTAGAGTCAAGCCCAGCCACCAGATGGTAATTAAAAAGAAATCACAAATATTATTTGTCTCCTGAAGAATGAGAATGGAAATCTAATTCTAAGCTATGTGAACTCGTTTTAAAGCCCTGTTTTTTTACTCAAATTTTCTCTCACATTCCACACTCTGGAGTGCCAAGTCCTTCACAGATAACCCCTAGGACGATCCCTAGAGGCCTAGTTCAGAGATGTCTCTCTCAAGAGTCCCTCTTTATGTTACGACAGGTAGGAATCTGCCTGCAAACCCCTTCTCTAATGAGTTCTTTGATAAAAAGAAAGTATGTTTCTTAGGAAGGTGGCTGATTAAAAGTGCTGGATGTACATCCCTCCATAAATAGGACAACAGCAAAAAGAAGAAGGGCAGCTATTTTTCAGGAATATTTGGGGCCAAGGGCTGGTGTGTAATGGAAAAGGTAGACACCATAGAAATTAGACATACAGACATACATGATGAACTTATAGACAGGAGCTGAGCACACAGCACCAAACATTTCTCCTCTCTAGATCAACCCTGGGCCAAAGTGAATTTCTTGCAGTATGGAAATGATAAGCAAGAATTTCAGTGGTTCCCACTCATAGCACAGGCACTTGAAGCAGTTACTGCTGAAGAGCCAATGGGGTGCTCACAGGCTCTGCACCAAATTTAAGGAGCTACGAGAATGCCACACTGCTGAAATATTCCAGAGAAATGGAAAGCCATGGTGTGCCTTCCCTATACCAGAATCTTGCTGCAGCAACCTGCAGTTCCAGAAACCCAGTCCTACAAAGAAGTCAGCAGAACCAACTCCCCGCTCCCTTACACTCAGGAAGAAATCTGTCTTGTCTACCCTTAGTGATTTGACCTGCAGAGACACTCAGAAAATAGACCACTCAACCTCCTGAGATCCCAGAAGCCGCCATACAGTCCCATTCACCCATCCTGGGCCCCAGGAAATTACCTGCATATCTGCATTTGCATTCTATTGGGTTCTTATAACTTCCATATGAAATTGTTCTAACAGAGATTTTAATACGTATTAAGTGGAAGATCTTGAGGCTCAACTGAGTTACGAATTTACTCAGACTTGGTTAATAAGCAGCTAAAGGAGAGTTACCTCCCAGCCTTAACATAGAGACTCCAAGTCACACACACACACAGAAATTCATATCTAAAAGAGATAGGACAGATTCTTATATCCAATGCTCTTACTTTTTCTTGCAAGAGTCACTAAGTTACTTAGAGGGGAAAATGGATTATTTTCATGCTTTTAAACTTCTTGTCTAGAACTCTTTCCATTCCACCAAAGTTATGATAACTGAACATTTCTCAGAAAAGAATATCTGATAACATTTTGTCTTCTGGAGATGCCATGACATTAATGTTAATGTACTCATCAAGAAAATATGTAGCTGTTTACTTATCCTTACAGCCTATACTCACTAAAAATGGGCCAGGCCAGTAAAACCAAATAAACCAGCTGATAGAATCATGACACTTGACAATTTCTAAGGCTTGCTTAAGTAATCCTCACTCTTTTTCATTTTATTCTGGAATAATCTGACAGCTCCAACATCAGTCACTCACTATCCATGTCTATTTTATAAAGTCACAGATTTGGGATCACCAAGATTTGGTAACTGAGACTGCTTCCCAAACCTAGATATGCTGAGGGATTATAGACAGCTTTGGTCCACGTAAGAAAAACAAGTTCGGCCATTCCTACAAATGTCAAAACATAGAGCTTCAGATAAAATGGAAGCAACTTTCTCTCCAGCATAATCATGACAAGACTGATTGGGTAGTTCTGTAGGTTTGCTAACCTACAGGATTCAGTAACGACTGAAATGACTTCTCTCTATGACTGATGATATTATCTTCTTGCGCATTCAGCTTCAACCTTTGACTTGCCCTTGTCCTGTGAGATAACCAAGTAAACTCCCAACAATCACACATGCCAACAATGAGAAAGAGACACAGAGGAATGAAAGGGAAAGCTTTCTTTAGAGTCAGAAACTCAAGAGGCTGCATAGACCACTTCTCATTTTCACTGATCCTGTAATCCCACGGGTCACCCACAGCTGTTAAGCATTGAGAAAATGTAGTTGTGAGAGTTGTGATCTGGGTGACCACTGGCCCAGCTAAAACATTAGTATCTATTGCTAGAAGGAGAACAAGAAAATGGAATGAGAAATAATTAAGGGACTTCCAAATCAGTAGTCCCTATAAGAGAAATTGAGTGAATTTAGACAGACTTAAAAAGACTAAACATCCAAATGAATAGCTCCTGGAATTCAGAAAAATGTCCAGGAAATGGAAATATATATATATATATATATATATATATATATATATATATATATATATATATTGTTGGCCAAAGTAAAACACAAATGAACTCTGGAGCTAGAGCACGTGCCTAGCATGCACGCAGGTGGATGCTTAACAATACACTCAAAGAATTGCTTCCTTGTATGCCATTAGCCCTAATGTTTAGCGCTCTTTGCTTTACCACCTTCTGGGGAGGACACTTCATGATTCTTCTACCTGCCCCTGTCCTCCTTTAGGTGCCCCAGGGAAGAAGAAAGCTGAGAAGAAGACAACCGTGCACCCTGCCTTTCCAAACCTGGCGGAAGGAATTACAGCACAAAATAGCTCTCCCAGGACTCCATCTACCTCTTCACTGGCCCTTCCATGCTCAAATATAGCTTGTATATGTCTAACCTCCCTGTCTCCAGAGATTACTTGAGGTCAACACACATCTAATACCATTTTGAGTCAAAATTAATTCCCAGACATACTAAAGGGCTTAAGAGTTTTGTCATTGCTTCTTGTTCTACCTTCACCAACTCTCCATGACCCTATCCATCTTCAGTAATGAGCCTCCATCTCTCCTCTGTCAAATCAGACTCTCTAGGAGGGTCTTCTTTTCTGACATGTAGACAAAGGGCATCTTTTAATCATAAACCTAGAGTCTAGTCTGTGTAACTGCAAAGCCCTTTGACTACACTAAATATGTACTACACAGAATACTGGGTACTGTTACGAGATAAATGATTCCTCCTTCCGAAATGGAGAATAGCAAAAGGTAGCAATACCTGCACTTGCAGTGATCTCCCATTTATCTTACTAGATTGTGGCTTCTATACCCAATGATTAGAGTTGAAAATATGTGTTGGGGAAGTTAGCCAAGGAGAGTACAAGCATGGGAAGGCCGGTTGACTTCTTTGGGCCTTAAGAAGTCAGCAACTCATCAAAGAAGCATCTTTTTGCAACAGTTAGAGGCTACTGTAAAGTTCTACAACTGGTCTCACACAGAGACTATACATCTGAGACTATACATCCCTACAGGACATATCTACAGCGAACCCTCTACACCTAAAGCTCACAGAACATTGTGGAATGGGGGTGGAGAGGATACTAGTCCACCCCTCAACTCTCATCAGCAAAGCTTCCCTGTACAACACAGTGTGATGCACACGCATGTCCACAACTGACCAACTCTTAGAGAGAATAAGGGACTTCAGAGAGTACATCTCTGGATAGGACTCCTATAGTAAACCTCACCTATCCATGGCTCAGGAACTGTTTCGAAAAAGAGGTAGAAAGATTGTAAGAGCCAGGGTTGGTCCATGAACATAGAGAAACAGAGGCTTTCAGTGTACTGGAAGCTGGCTCATGTGAACTTGTGATAACGGTGGCATCGAGTACCAGGTCCATGCCACCTCAATCAGACAAAGTCCCCGAGTGGTGCAAGGGAAAGGCTGTCCCTAGCCTGAGAACTGCTGGAAACTGACTGAGGCTGGGTGAGGGAGAGTTGACCTTCCTTAAGATCTCTAGATAAGCTGAATAGACTCCAGTGAATGAACTTACATGGAGGGATAAATGCTTGACAGGTGGGACTTAACACATATGGCAGAATACATGTGGCCCGATTAGGGTGGGGGTAGGGGAGGGCGTGGAGAGGGGAGGGAAAAAACTCAACAACTCAAACGCATAAAACTAAAAAAATAAATAAACTTTATGGGGGTTGGAGAGATGGCTCAGCGGTTAAGAGCACTGGCTGTTCTTGCAGAAGACCTGGGTTTGAATTCCAGCACCCACATGGTTACTAACAACCCTCTGAAACTCTAGTTCCAGGGAATCCAACACGCTCTTCTGTCCTCCGAGGGCACTGTACAACACAGGTGCACTTACATACATGCAGGTATAACACTCATACACATAAAATAAAAAATAAGTAAATTTAAAAAGTCAGCAGAATATAGTATCCACAGACATGGGAGTCTGCGGACAGAGGGATCTTTAAAGTAACTACACAGGAAGGTCTACGCAAGCAAGAAGACTGTAGGAAAGCAAAGAATAAGGGTAGCAAGTTGAAGTTTTGTGCAGATCTCAAGGACAAGGATGTTAACATTGGTTAAATTGTGTTATTTTCTGCATGGTCTGGAAGTCAAAGGAAATTTAGAATGGCTGTCTCCAGGGGTGGGATCAGTAGAATCTGTAGATGCAAACTATCACAGCATGCAGGAAAGCCAGGTGTCCACAGATGGAGAAATCTAAAAGCTAATGCCAAGAAAGAAAGTAAAAAGCAAAACTAAGGCCTGTAACAAAAGAACATCTATGTAAACCAAAGCATGTGTGAAAACACATATGAGAGCCCAAACTAAACCGGTAACAAAATAGAATCTGTGCAGGCCAAAGCGTGTGCACATGCAATGCTGAGAGGGGCATGTCCAGCACATCAGATCAGGCGTCTGGACACGTGAGGAGAGACGATGAGGACCGGGGATGGCGTGGAGAAAATAAACAAGAGAGGGACCTTGTGCTGAGTGATGGACGTAGTGCTGAGAACTGAAGTGTATGATTAACTCAACTCTGCAAGAGCTCAAAAGGGAGATAAAGAATTACCTACATGCATACATAAATTCGCGCAAACACTACAAAAAGGCAAGTAATGACTTGAACAGCCTCATGAAGGATTACCTGCAGATGAAGGACAAGGAGAAGAGAAGGGAGAAAAAGCGCAGCAGACTTGGGCACCTGGTCACTTGCCCTGTGTCCTCTCTCCTCTCACTTCAGATCTGTGCCTCCTGTCTCGCTGAGAAGACACACTGAGAAGACAGTCTTTGAAAACAGATGAGTATGTGTGCATGAGTCGCCTCTTACTTTTTAACCCAACATTGGGGAAACTCTCAAAACCATTTTGAGTCTTGATTTTTTCCTCTCTAAGAAGAAGAATTTCTTCAAGGCAGCCACAGAACTACCATAAACTATCAGTATAAGAGGAAACAACCACTGCAAATCCTCACTCAGTCCTGCAGCTAATGAAAGCTAATTTCATAGCTGGTCTCTGCGGCATAGGATAGTGGTTGCTGCAAACTTAGAAGGGAAAGAGACTGGAGGGTGTCAGGAGGGTTAATAACAGGCTACAATACAATACATAGGAGGAAGCTCTAAAGTTCCACAGCACAGTAAGGTGACTCTAGTTGACAACAATTTGTTGTGTATTTTACAGAGAACTAGAAGAAAGGAGTTCAAAATTCCTTAGCATAGATGATAAATGTTTAAAGGAAAGGAAAGTGCTAATTACCCTTATTTGATCATTATACACTGTGTACATATACAAAATCATCATAAACATAAGTCAATTGAGCTGGGTGTGCAATCCCAGCACTCAGGAGGCAGAGGCAGATGGATCTCTGTGAGTTCTAGGCCAGCCTGGTCTACATAGCAAGTTCCAGGTCTTTGGGGCTACACAGAGACCCTGTCTCAAAAAGACAAAAAAGTACTCAATTATTGAATTTTAATTAAAAATTATATCAATGATAGATGATAAATGATAGATATATAGATGATTGGTAGATGACTGGCAAGTAGATAGATGGATAATAAATGACATGTTAGATAGATAGATTAGAACCACCTCATACAGTAGTTGGAACAGTAAATAAAATGTCTCTTTCTGATTGTTTTGGACCCCAGACCCCAAGATATGGCCAGTCACAGAAGTGGTAGCAGAGCTTTGCAGAACATAGGCATAGCTTCAGCTTAGTACTGGAAGGCCCACCTTTCCTGAGCATCGCTCACCCCTTCTAGGTCCCTGGGAGAACAGCATCTCAGCTTGGCCATTTGCCCACAGTCTAAGGAAAATCTACTCACAGAGGCTGGGCTCCCTCACACCCAACTTCGCTGCACATTTTCATCTTTTTTATGTGTTCGGAATGTTACACTAATTGTGATGGATGTTCTCTTTGTGCTCATGCTGAGGGGCGGATGATGAAGCCATAATGTAAGGTAATATGTCTATTAAAGATTTAAAATAACCCGCCTGCTGGATGATCCCTCACTACACTGGCAGATTCAAGCTCCTTGGGAAGTCACTGGTGCTAAATTAAAGCCAGCGATAGGGCGGGAGGAAAGGTGGGGGCCCAAGAGATGCTCTCGGGCTTCCAGAGCGCTGTCAAATGAATCTACCGTCTCTTCACTTAATTAAGGAATTATCTAATGAGTACTTACTATATACCAGGCTCTGGATACACACAGATGGCCAGTGACCTGGGGATCTCTCAACTTAGAAGAAATGTTCTGGACTGAATGAAGAAAGTATCAGTACATGGGGAGTCTGTAACTGACCAGATCAATACTGGAGCCCTGAGTTACTAGTATGCCATTCAAAATGGCTCCTGGAGATGCCTGGTCCTCAGATTCCAGAAGTAGATAAAACTTGGAACGATTTTCCCTAGCAAAGGAGTCTTCACTGAAAAAACAAAAACAAAAACAAAAACAAAACCTGACAGAACTGCAGTATCCTGCCCTGCAGTCTCTATAAAAGAACAAGAAATCGTGAGGGTTGTACGTTGAGCTCAGCCAGAACTTCTGGATGTGTAGGAAGGCCCTAGGCTAGCTTCAGCAGAGTCA
Source organism: Eospalax fontanierii (assembly GCA_035773235.1). NCBI lineage: Eukaryota > Metazoa > Chordata > Mammalia > Rodentia > Spalacidae > Eospalax > Eospalax fontanierii. The sequence goes on along the minus strand of CM069542.1, from coordinate 49,055,175 downwards.
GCATGCAGCAGGTAACCTTACATGAGCACATAGTGGCGGGAGATCAGTAGCCTCGATATTAGTCTTTGTGGTCCAACAGCCCCTGGCCAGGCACAGCCTAGTTCCTGCTCACCTTACTACATCACCCATCATCACCTTCACAGCTAACCAGATGCTGCCCTTTCCTGCCTCCTGATGCTCATTCCTGCCCTGTTTACTCAGATATGGCCTGGATCACCTGCCTCCCCCTTCTCTGCCTCTCAAATCCTGTTTAAACTTTTAGGTTGATATGATGAATGAAAGAAGATAAATAGAATCTGGCCCTACTGCCTGTTGGAATAAGCATCAACAATAAAATTATTGCCATCAGTTATCAAAAATGGGTAAGAGATAGTCTCATGTCATAAGCTGTGAAAAAGTGATTGACAAAGAAATGTGTAGCTAACGGAGCATGCCCGCTTACAAGTCCTAATTGTTGATCATCCCGACATGCAATGGACAGGTCATATGTGGCAAATGTATTAGCTTTAAAAAAAAAATCTCATGAATGCACCTTGTTTAGAAAGACATATGTTAGAAACTCCAGGGCGAAGGTGAAGATGTGTTCTCCCGTTGCAATAAAATAATGCCACCTAACACATTTAGAGTACTTACTATGGCATGGTGACAACCCAGTATGTGCAAAAAGCAAGCAAACAAAAAACACAGCTATGGGCTAAAGGAGGTGACTCAGTTAGTCAAGTAACCACCACTCAACCATGAACACCTGAGCTCAATCTTCAGTGCTCATGAAAACCAAAACCAAAACCAAAACAGAGATCGTCTCTGAGCTGCCCAAAACTAAGTGACATATCTATCTACAATTATCTATAAATGTAACCTAAGGCTTATGGAACACAGTGGGACAAGGGGTAGAATGCTAATGCAAATCTCAACTCTCATCAGTGAAGCTGCCTCATACAAAAGAGGGCCATGAACACAAAAGGACAGAACTAGCCAAAGCGTAGAGAATAGGAATCTGCAGCGTGTGGGTCTTTAGACAGGACTCCTATATGTTACACTTCATCCACCCAGGGCTCAGGGACCATTGCAGAAGAGGGGGTGGAAAGAGCCAGGGAGGGGGTACAGGACCATATGGAAACAGAGTCCTACTCATATGAACCTACAGCAATGACAATGGTGCCAGTATGCACTAGAACTACACAAAGTCAAGCAGACAAAAACTCAGCACAGAACTGTGGAAATGGGCAGCAGGACCCAGAGTTACCTGAAAAACTATTGGCAATTGATTACTGCTGGTTGAGGAGGACCTGATCTCCTTTAAGGGAGTGACTCTAGATAGGCTGACTAGGCCCCAGTGGACTAATTTGTACTGAGGGACATCTAGGGACACTAATTTGACTTGATATGCCCTAACACAAATCACAGAGTGCATGAATTCCAGTGGGGAAGCTGGGGGAGGTGCCCCTGAGGATAGGGAGATAAAGATGGGCAAGATGCTCTGTGTGAAATACACAAACGCTTAATAAAAAAATTACAAAAACAAATGCTGGGCACAGCAGCACATCCCTATAATCCCAGCACTGGGTAAGTGGAGATGGAAAAGTCTCTGGAACTTGCCAGTTGATCCAAATTGGTTAGCTCCAGGTTCAGTGAGAGACCTTGTCATAAAACAATAAGGTGAGTGGCTGAAGTGCGAGCCTTTGACCTCTATGTTTACATATACACAGGTACAGGAGAACACAGACACACACAAAACTATGTTCACACACACACACATACTCACACACACACACACACACACACACATACACATACAAACATCATCATCGTATTATTTCATTGACACAGGAAACAGCAGTAAATTTATCCTAGTCAACTTTGACAGAGGCGGAATACCTACTTCGACTCACTGTTTTTCAGGATTCCAGTCTAATTCAGGGGACTAACTTGCAACACAGGGTAAACCCCCATAACAAGAATATCCCCTGGATCTTATGTAGTGGACTGTAACTTACTATAATTTTTTATAGTAAGAACTAGAACACAGATTATCCAATAAAACTTCACACAACTTCAGCTGAATTTTTATATTGACTCTGAACCAACGGGGTGCTGAAAAATTATAAGAACAAGTTGCCTCTAAAATTTATCTCAGAACAGAAACCAAAAATGTCTCAGTACAGTGAAAAGGGCATTGCATCACGACACCAGAGCTGCACATTCATAGCATGAGCAAGGGGCTGAATCGGGCATGCCACGGGGACTGGAAATGCCATGAAGGCAGGCTCAGCCCCACAGCAGAAAACAGGGCCTATCAGAAGACTTCCTGTATGCGTTCCAGGCCATGGAACAACCTGGTGACACTATGGCTTCTGTTTATTCAAAAAGGCTTAAGAGCAATATACCAACAGAACAGAATAAGATTTGAGTGCAGCACTTGAAACTCGCTGAGGGCCTAAACAACGCCATCACAGAGCTAATAATTAGAGCAGCTGAATCCAGAACAGACATTGCTGAAATTTTAATTAATACCTTGAAAGTCCTGAGTGAATGGAAAGGGGGAGATAAAATGATTAGAGATGGCATAATAGATACTGAGGGCAGACAGAAATCATACAACATACAGATTAAAAGGATTCTTGAAATAGAGAACTCAAAAATGTAGACAAGAATTATTCAAAGACATTTTAAATCTAAATTTCCTTAAATGAAAGACCTGAAAAAAACCAGATAAATTGAAAAAGCACACCCATTCACAGGAAACACATACATAGAGACTGGACCCAGGAGATATCCTTGTGCTATTATTGAACTTAAAAGATAAGAAAGAATTGTATAGGCATATAGGCAGAGGATATCCCCCAAAGAAGAAAAATCGGGCTGTCTTCAGATATCTGCAGAACCACTGATCAAGTAGAAAGAAGTCAGAGAGCACTGTTTGCAATCATGAAGGAAAAATGACCCAGAAATATTACACTCACCCAAAACGTCTGAAACATGGATGGCTTCCTGCCTTTGAAGGCCAGTATCTGTGGTCACTCCTCAATGTTGATTTCGCTGACCATTGAGCACTCATCAGTTTCTCTCCACTCATCACATTTCTGTCTCTTTCCAGGCTACTCTATAACTCTGTCTTTCTATTGCCTAAAGTATATACACTCTAAGATCAGTTTGTTTTATTTAGTACAATGAAAATGTTTATGAAACTATGAAATGCCACAGAAATGAAAGGAACAGTTGATTGGCTGTGATCCAAAGTTTTGTTTTTTCAACATCTTTCTCTCTTATCTTCTGGTCTTCTCCTCGCTTCCTCTTTTAAGAATGCAAAACCAGAAAAATCTACAAAGAAACATTCTAGTTGCTGCTTTGTTTTGTTTTGTAAACTTGACACAAACCAGAGTCACCAGGAAAGAAGGAACCTCAGTTGAGGAGTTTCCCTCGTCAAACTGGCCTGTGGGCATGTCTGTGGAGCATTTTCTTGATTGCTATTTGATATAGGATGATCCAGCCCACTGTGTGTGATGTCATCCCCGGGCTGATGAGTCTGGGCTGTAGATGAAGCCAGGTGTGGTTGCACACACCTTTGATCCCAACACTCAGGAGGCAGAGAGAGAGAGAGAGAGAGAGAGAGAAGGAAACCATAACAAAATGAAGCAAGAAGATAGACTGGAGAAAAAGTCACAGAGAAGGATCAGGTGGATGGAAATAGAGCTTGGACTGTGTTACTAATCATCTTAGACTAACAGTGTAGATATCCAGCTTGAGGTTCCTGGAGACCTATATGTGGAGGGCCAGACCACCATGGTCTTCCATTTATGGAGGAAGAATTCACCTACATAATCTGTGAGATTCAATTTAGAGGATTCTCAAAAATATTTTGGAGCATCACCTTACATGATGTAAATGGCAATCTGTGTCTTTGTTTGATTCTACCAGAAAGTGTCTTTAAAATGCCAGGTGAGGTAGTGGATGCTTAGTTCCTTGTGAAATATGAAAAAAAAATGGTTTGTTTGTTGTTCTTGGTTTGTCCAAAACTGCAAGAGACATTTGCTCTATTTTAAAATAATGATCTCATAAGATGTAAGTACATTTAATCGAATTAAAGGAGAAAAACAGTTCTTGCTTTTGTATTCTATGAAATCTCCAGGAACACTGTTAGTAAATAATAAACCACTGATCCTGGATGCAATATGAGGTAAAGTTTCTGTAAGTCTGGGGTCACAACACATACATAGCCTGTTCTATGTATATTCTGTTTAAAGATACCTTCTTTCATGTGTGTATGCCTGTGTTACATACTATTGAACTCATGTCAAAAACACTGCAACTCATTCATGAGTGAAAATGATCCAACACCTATGTGTTTGATGAAACACATTATGAGTAGGAACATAAGCTAGCACTTTAGCACTGTGCTTAAAGATCATTTAAACAGCAAAATTACCAAGGAAAACAGAGACATGCAAACAGCAGGCTCTGAAAAGACAAGAAGAGCATTCATTCACAGTGAGAGAGAAAATGATGACGGCAGAAGCGGGTTACCTGGGAATGTCTGCATCAGTTACCTCAAATTGCCCCTCCCCGCCCAAACATGCAGCCTCTGGATGTCTATAAATGAGTGTCAAATCGTAGTATGGATCTGAGGATCAAAATCAAATTTTTATCAAGTGGTAAATTTGAAAATAAGGAGTCCACAGAAAATTTTAATTATATTCACTGAACGTTTATTATTTCCAGACAATCTCTTAGGTGCTGGGATTACAACAATGAAACACACACACACACACACACACACACACACACACACACACATCCACAAATACCTCTTTAAAAGTACGTATTTATGGAGGGGAGAGTAAATAAATATACCAGACATGTTAATTGTTCTAAAAAAAATAATCAGAGTAAGAGGCAATCTATCTTTACTTAATTAATTAATATATTTTGGTGCTGGGAATTAAACTCTGGACCTTGTTCTTTCTAGGGAAGTATTCTACCATTTAGCTATACCCCAAGCTAAGAATTAAAATTTTAACTTGAATGGTCAAAGTACCCTTTAATGAAAGAGGACTTGTACACAAATACAAAGGTTGAACTTTCTCCAGTGGTGGGCCAGCCACTGCCAGCTTGCCCACACTCCTGACTCCTGTACTAATCCCTCCTTTAATGCTTCTGCAAGTAATTCTAATTAAACATTTAGGTTCACCAAAAAATATTTAACTGAAGTATTTCACAATTCTTATCTAGGAAAGCTTTTATGGATTTCATATCTATTAAAATTAAATTAGGGGCTGGAGAGATGGCTCAGTGGTTAAAAGCACTGGCTGTTCTTGCAGAAGACCCGGGATTTGAGTCTAAGCACCCACATGGTGGCTAATAACCATTCATAACTCCAGTTCTAGGGGATCCGATGCCCTCTCCTGACCTCCACAGGCATTGTGTAACACAGGCGCACCTACTACATGTGGACAATACACTCATACACATAAAATAAAAATAGTAAATAAATAAAATATTTAAAAATTAAATTAAAAATTTGAAGGTCCAGTAGGAACCAGTCTTGCAGATATCTGAAGGAGGAAAGGCACAGGAAATGGTACAAATGTACAATAAAGAGGCCAGTAAGGCTAGAGAAGATGGGGGTGCACAGTGATACGGGAGAGGTGATCACACCAGACTGCCAGCCCTTGTGGGTCATTGTTAGTATGCTGACTCTTAGTCGTCATGAGATCGAAAGCTACTGCTGAGTTTGGAGCCTCAGCATACGAATGGCTCTCTCTGTTGTTTTTAGAGTCTTAAGGGCAGAAGGAAAGAACAGAAAAAGAGTCCATTGGGAGTCTATTATTATAAGACTGAGGCAAGCCCAGGGTGCTAGCCGAAGATTGGTAAGAAGAGGCTAAGTGCTGGGCCCATGTCAAGGGAAGAACTAACATGAGTTCGTGAGCTGCAGGACTTGCAGCAAGGGACACTTAGGTTCTGATCCTATATGAGTGAATAGATGGAGAGTCTATGAGCTTTAATGGAAAAAATGCTAGTGAATGATTGGAAGGAAACGTCACAACACATGTTAAGTATGCTGTTTCATTATGCATCACAGTTGAATAGGTGCTTGGAGAAGTCAGGGGTTAATTGGTAAAATGTATGCTTGTAGACAGAAGCCATCAACATAGACTGAGTTCACCCAGGAAGTACAGAGTGGAGAAGAAACTGCATCCAAGGATTGAGCCACAAGGAACCAGTACTAAAAGACAAAGAGGAATATAAAGGAGTAAAATAGGACTGAAATATAGCCTGTCTGGTGGGCGTAAAATAAAGAGTACTTTCTGTTTAGGAAGTTAAAGGACAAATGTTTTCAAGAGCATGATTTACTATGAGATGTTTACAGAAAGGTCAAATATTATCAGGTTTAAGAATTGATTACAGATTTAGCAACACTGAGGTCACCGTGACCTTAAACAATAGTGACATTTGGTGGAGTGGTTAAGGACAAAATCTTGTTTGGTATGGGATTAAGAAACAATAGGAAAAAAATTGAAGACTTTGATAGAGAAAAAGATTTTGAGGAGCTTTTATATAAGGTGTAGCAGACTTCTGGGAGAGACAGTGAATTTGGAAGATAGTTTTAGAGAAATTTTTGGACTCAGAGAAAAATTCAGAAGAACATATAAAGATATCTCATGGACCTTTTGACCTTACACATTCACAGCCTCCCCTCCAGAATGAGATATTTGTTGAAGTGTATCAAATCACCCAGTGTCTATAGTTTACATTAGATATGCTCTTTGCGTTTGGACGAAGGTTTTTATCTACCATGATATATTTCACACAGTAATTGAAGTATCCTAAAAATATTCTCTGCTCTATTGACGTGACTTACCTCTAAGAAATCACTGATCAATTCACTGTCTCACTAGTCTGGTTTTCTTCAGAGTATCTTATGTTGGAATCCTATAGCAGGCAGCATTTGGATTTGCCTCTTTCACTTAACATTTGAGGTTTCTCCATATGGTTTCATAGCTCATAGCTCATTTTATTTCATACTGTATAATGTTCCACCATGTAGATGAACCACAGTATAGCCATTCATTGACTGAAGGACATTTTGGCTGCCTTAAAACATTTTTAAATGGGATAAATAGTTGTACCATGGTATGATAATGACTATGATTCATTAGAGAGGGAAATACAAAGGCAGAAGAAAGAGAACAGAGTTGCCGGAACAATACTCCTAAGTAGGTGGGAAGAGAGGAACTAGATAGCACGAGTAATCTTGGAAAAAGAATGGCTTCATCTCCACTGGCGTTTTGGAAGGGACAGTTTGTGGATTTAGTTGCTGGTGCGTGGGATGATGTGGTGACTCCAAGTGGAAGAACTCCTTGGATCATTTTGGTTCTATTAATGAAGTAGAAAGTACTATTTTTAACTGAGGCTAATGATGATGTTACATGTCTTGAAGGTTTTAAGAGAGGAAAATGCATAGAATGTATGATTCCTGGGAACATCACAGTTCAACTTAAAGTCTGTGGCCATGTCTTAACAAGGGTTCTCTAGAGGAACATAATTGAAAGAATAAAAATATATTAAGAAGAGATTTTTTAGATTAGCATACAAATACTATATGGGTAGTCTACCAATGATTGACTCACACCAGAGAGGCCAAGAATCCAGCAATTGCTCAACACAGGTTGGATGTCCCAGCAGCCCCACTCTCCCACAGAAGGCCTGGAGGTCTCTTAGAGGGTTGCTGGTCTTCAGTCTTAAGTTGGAAACCCAAAGAAGCCGATTCTAATATCAGCAAAGGAATGAAGCCCTGGAAGCAAGAGGATAGATGGACTTTCCAACAGGAGTGAAGGCAAGCAGGCAAGAAGGCAGAGCTCTCTTCTTCCATGTGCCAGAAGGTACCACCCACATGTGGGGTGGCTCTCCCCAGTTCAAATAATCTGATCAAGAAAACCACTCACAGGAGTGCCCAGTAGCTTCCCTTTCTGTTGACTTTTAGTTCCAGTCAAGTTCACAACGAAGATTAGCCATCACGGGCCATAAAGTGACAGAACATGCATATGATCATGTGCTTTCCACTGCCTGAGGTTGACCGCACAGGTATATGAGGAAAATTATTTAAGATGTTTTTCTGAGAGTATTAAGATGAGCAAAGAAATTGAGAAGAGGTACAAGAGACAGTTTAAATCATCATATATATATATATATATATATATATATATATATATAAAAAATATGGATTTTTGAAACAGAGACTCTCTGTAGCCCCAGATAGCCTAGAACTCACTATGTAGACCAGGATGGCCTCAATCTTAAAGAGATTGTCTACCTCTCCCTCCCAAGTTCTTAGATAAAGCTGTGTGCCACCATCCCCCAGCATGATATATTTTAAATTGACTATATACGGTAGTATCAAGAGCTTATAGATGTTAGGATACTAGAATAAATGAACTAAATAAAAGACAAGATCATTTTATGATCTTGAGTAAGAAAGGGCAAGATGAAGCTAGGAGCTGTGGAATAGGGAATACATTGATGAGAGGAAGGGAGTTAAAGGGAGTTGGTGGTCATGAGTGAAGAGGATGTGCACATACATAGGGATTCCCCCAAGCATTAAGGCAGGCAGTGAGCTAGAGGCAAGGACAGTGAGCCAAGGAGCTCAAGTCTGAAAACTAAGGGGCTGAACTTGGGTTGGAAGTTAACTCCAGTGAAGAACAGTGAGCACCACCATCTGAAAACATGAACCAAAGATGTGTGTCTAAGAGGAAGGGAGAGGCCAGTCCAGATCAAGTAGGAGGAGAAAGAAGGATCCATCTTACCTCCATGCTCAATAGTCCAAAGGTGAGGGGAAACATAGGGCCCAATCCAGCAACTTCCAGAAAAGCACAGCTCTTAGGAAAAAATGAGGTTCTCATTAGGGGGCAGGAGATTGAGTAAGATGCTTTAAGGTGCACGGGGTTCGCTGCTGCAGGGTCTTATATTCCAACAGACACCATGGTCAGAAGGAAGGAAGGCAGGGCGGGATGTGGGGACAGAGAACTAGACATGCAGAAGGTAGAAGCAGCGTGGGTCTGAGGCTTCTCACAGTAAATCACAGAGATAGGACTCCAGGTAGAGTCAAGTGGTCTACCCTGTTGGGGGTGAGAAACACTGATACCCAAGACTCTGTCTCAATCTGTGTGGATGATTGGAGATTATCTAAGAACAAAGGTTCCAGGCAGCGCTGAGAACAGCTTGGATGAGAGGGTGGGAAGAATGAAGAACTTAGAGAACAGATCACAGGGGGCAGGTAGACTCAGGAGCTCAGGGACACAGGTCCTTAGTCATGGTGATGGGCTGTCAGAATTGGAAGGGATCTGTAGGCCAACACTACTCTAATTTTCCTGCTTACATGCTTCCTAAAAGACTTCTGCCCTGTTTTACACATGTTTTACATTTTAGCAAATGTTAGCACAGGAAAGATTCATTCTTTTCAAAGAGATGGTACTAGAAGCCTGGGATTGCTACAGCGATTCTCCTGTGGCCAAAAATCACTTAGTGAACTATTATAAAGGTGACTCCCGTGCTCTGTCACCTGACAGCTGGATTAGGGTCTTCATAACTTTCCCTGGGAGCAAAGAATTAGAAACCACTTGAACTAAAAAAATGCAGGGAGATGTGTGTGGATTTTATTCACTTTTTAAATTTACTAGACTCCTCCGCTTTCTCCCTATCTAAGAGAGGAACACCAAGACATCTCTACCAATGTTGATGAAGTGAAAATTAATGCATTAGACACATTTTTTCCTACTTAAATGTACATTTCTTAGTGTGAAAAAAAACCCAGAATCAGAAACTCAAAAGATTCGCTTCAATATCTTGTTGACAATGCAGTGCTTTTCAATAAACTGCCTTTATCCCGTTGCATCCTTTAAATGTAGCTCTCCTCTCTCCAGTGTGGAGAATGTCTGCCACATGGCCTAATTAGCCACGTCAGTCATTGCTGTCAAACATTTGGTCTAATCAGACTTTCTGTCATAAACGTCTGACCTCGTTTTTCAATTCAAATGAATGGATTAATACACATCTCAGGAATGCTATTAAAAATCACTGAGTAATATATTGTGGAACTTGTTCTTTCTACAAACAGAATACTAAGAGCAGTCAAATCAAGATCAAGCTGATACATAGCTAATGCAGTCGATTTTTATAATTTATAAAACAATAATGCACCCATACAGCTTCTCACTCCTTAATTTGGAAAATGTGATGTAGTTTTTGTAAAATGAATATTATTTATGAAGCAAGAAACATGAAACTCCCTGGTAGACCTCTGCTAAATTCAGATACAGGCGTGGATTGAGTCTGCCTCTTACCTTTTGAAAATCATTAAACTAGACTTCTGAATAAATTTCAAAACACAATGCCATTCATTTTGTGAGACATTATGACCAAGATTTTCTCGTTTACTTACTGAAAGAGAAAAAAAAAGTGTTGCATTACTTACTTTGTGTTTCTCTGACCAAAATACCTCCCAGAAATAATTGGAAGAAAGGGCTCTTTGGGCTCAGATTTAAGAAGGTTCAGTTCTCGCCTGCTTTCTTCGTTTTTCTACCTTTACTTCCTCTGGGCCCTCAGATCATGAGGTAAAGCAACCCCCGATGAGGATGGATCTTTACTGGGAACGTCCTCACAGACATCCACAGAGGCTGTGCCTCACCATCTCCTAGGTCATTCTAAATCCAGGCAAGTTGACGGTGAGATGAGCCCTCACGTGCACACCGGTGTTCCATGTAGGCTATCTCGGTAATCAAAGTTAGAAAATACTAAGCATTTCACGGGAAAGAATAAGCTGAGAACTGACTATCAGGCATTAATATTTCATGATACAATTTGCTAAAATAAGTTTTAACTAAACTGTGGAATAACATACACTGGATTTAAAGGAAATCGAGTAAAGCTTTTTCTGTACATCATATCCTTTGCTTCAGAAACATTCCCATTACATTTAACAGAAACTGTGTCACTAACCTGCACTGTCTTAACCTTGTCAATGTGCTTTTCTTTCCAGATAGAAAGAATTTTGGAAAGAAAGAATTTCCTTTCCAAAGGAAGAATTTTGAGGATAGCTGAGCATAATTGCTCATAATTAAATTTGTAGGAAAAAAAAGACCATTTTTAGCATTCAATACTTCCCACCAATCCTCTTTCTCCTTTGTTCTCTGCATATTCTCCCACAACAGTGAAACATCCTTGACAATAATCAGGCCTTGGGAGAGGTGAGGTCATTAAGCAGAATTTTCCTCATTCCCACCATCCCGAGAAGTGTTCACACGTGCCATTTACATCACTGAGCTTCACTCCTAAAAGAAAGCTGCATGCTGTCAGTAAAGGGGAAGAAGCCTTCTCATGAGTTTCTAGAGTTTTGATTAATACAGAAGATCTGACTCCCAAGATTTTGACACTCAGAGGGGATCAGAGGGATGTAAAAGAAGAAGAGTGTCTTGGGTTTATATGGATGGACAATGAGGCACCTACAAACTTTGGATGGGTGTTGAGCATTTAGAAGTCAATTCCTTGAGAAACATTAGGACAGTTGCTCCCAGAACTGAATGCTTAGAGAGACGCCACAAATTCACTCCATCCTTCAGGAAATGGGCTAAAAAATACATTGTGTTGGGACTAGAGATGGTTCAGGCAATAAAGTACCCGCCCCATAAGCATGAAGACCTTCGTTCAGTTCCCCAGCACTCACATAAAAGCCAGCTGTGACTATGCACATCTGTAATCCCAGCACTGGGGAGGTCAGAGACAGGCAGATCCAGGAAGTTCATTAGGCAGTCTAGCCAACCTCTGAGTTGCGGGTCCAATGTCTCAGAAATAAGGTGGAGAAGTGGTTTTATAGGCCTCCTTAATCTTCCAGTCACCTCTGGTGGCCTCTGCACACACATGTACACACATACACACACCCCACAAATAAAATTTTAAAAACTTCTCTCAAAGAGAAGCAGATTCCTAGGGATTCCAAGTCTCCAGAGTACAGCTACAAAGAGAGCTGCTCGCTACTCATCGCCAGCTCACTGTCCGGTCTGTAGCGTGTTCCAGCAGAGAAGGAGAAGGAACAAGAGGCCATGAAGGGGGAAGAAAAACAGAGAAACATTTATGGAGAAAAAGTCAGAGAATGAAATACAAAGTTCACAATGAGCACCCAGATTCTTTCCTAGCTCCTGCTCAAGCACTCCTCAATATGTGTTAATCGATAACAAGTGCAAAGGAAATTATGAGCTCATCATCATGGAGAACGCCACAGAGACATGTTCCTAGCACCTTTGTGTGGTTCCCATGCCTCTGACAGCTTACATAGCAACACCATCTATGGAGAGATGTGGTATAGGCACCAGTGAGTGCATGGGGGATTTTATTTTGTTTTACCTTCACCAAATGAGCCAAGACAGAATGTGCACTCTGTTTAGTGATAATATTTGGTAATACTGATGATATGAACTTCATTAGTAAATCCCTGGTCTGCAGGTAGTGTCTTCTTCTTAGCAGGACACTCCAAACCTCCTTTTTTACTGTGATAGAAAAAGATTCTCTTCAAAGGTCTGGTCAAGACGACACTGAGTTGTACACCTGAATGTCACCTTCAAGTTCCTAACATTCAAAAAGGGAACAGACTATGATTTGAATGTCTCCCCAAAGTACACAGGTTGGCAACTTATCCTCAAATGTATGTGCTAATGCTATTCCAAGGTAAGTCCTTTGAAGGAAATTACTGTTAGCTGAATGGTGAAGGTGAGGGCCACCTTGTGGGTATCTGTGACTTCGTAAGGAGAACTCAAACCAGCACAGTAGGTCTATCTGTCTGTGTTGCCTTCTGCCATGTTGTAATTCAGTAAGAAGGCCCTAGCCATATTCTAAGTAGATGCCTACACCACGCTCTTGAGTTTTGTGCCCTCTATTACTATGAGCAAAGTAAATTTCTGTGCTTTATAAGTTGCCTGATCACATATATTTTTGCTATAGCATCAGAAAACAAACAAAGAGAGGGCATTTGTCTCTCCTTGTGCCAGGATCAAGCTCATTTCTCTGAAGAAGCCTAGAGTCCACTGACTAGCATGGACTGGTACTTTTCTTTTATAATTAAATAAGGATGGAGCAGAAAGTTCATCCCTAATTGTGAGACAGCATGCCAGAATTACAGAGGATAGGGAGAGGCTCTATAAACATAATGTCAACCAAGGAGAAGCTACAAGTGACTCCAACCACTGATGCTAAAGGACTGGAAAGGAAACAATCTTCCCATGCCTTCATAATCAAGCCATGGCAGAGCGTAGTAAGCAGTGGAGTCCCTAAGTACCTAGTTCTCAAAAAAACTGTGCAGCCATTCTTCCCTCCACAGGAGTTTTTCTCTCCAAGATTATCTAGCAGCATCAGAAGAGAAACAGAAGTCTCTCACTCCTCCACTTTCCAGTGCTCTAGTACTCCTGTGCGAGACCTTGCCTTTGGAAGAAGGTGTGGCATTTCGTGAACTTGTACCACGTGCCTGTGCTGTGAACGAGACGTGTGAGCAGTAGACCAAACCTTTTAATGGCCAACCGCTTGGTGAAAGGGGCAAATGATTTTAAGAAAGGAAAAAAATCTTTCACTTTGCATTCCTAAGCCAGTTGGACACATTGCAATGGGTGTTGCCTGGCAGCACTGACTGGTCTGCAGGGTTTCCTTAAGTGTGGTCACTGACCTTACATTTCTGTCATAGCCATAGGAGAAATGTTAACTCTGCCTACCTTCTAGGTGGTTGTTTCACACATTTTGAATTTTAAGGAATATTGATTTAAGCATGGGCATTAGGAGAGGGGAAGGGACATGTAAGAGAAAGATCATGGTATATACCCTACAACAGAAATAGTCTTCTCAAAAATTTTATATATATATATATATATATATGTGTGTGTGTGTATATATATATATATATATACATATAATTTCTAACCTTAGATAACTTTGAGCCTTTGTTTACCCTTGTGTTAACTTTGACTAGAAGGAGAAAAGACTTAACGTTCCTTCCATAATATAGAAGCAACGAGTGCATGGATCACACTTGGAGAAATGCCGCCTTCCAGCAGAGAAGAGAGAATTCAAGAATAGTATCCTTGAGGGGGTTGTACAGAATTGGGCCTGGGCCTTACATGGACAACCGAGACACATACCAGGGACTGGGAAGGGGCAGGATGACAGTGCTCAGAACTGGATCCTACAGCAGGAGAAGCCGCAGAGCAGGAAAAGGTCACAAGAGGTGACGTGACCATCAGCCTTCCTTTTGGTGACTAGATCCTACATGATGCTAGGTTAGTCATCTCCTTTGTGGAAGACTGTTTAACTCATCCGGAAAATGAGAAGTCCTGCACCAGCTCTGAGGTTTCAGGTGTGGGCATTCTGTTGTCAGAAAATTGTCTCTTCTCTCCTCTCAGTTCAAAGTCTCCTTGCATCTTCTGTTCAGGTCCATGGGGGTTGAGGAAGATTGGAGAAACAAAGCCTCTGAGTCATCTCTGCCATTGATGAACTCTCTCCTCACTGTGTGGTCTCAAGTGAAATAGATGTGAGCAGCCTTGTGGGTAACCTTGGACCTGAACCTTCAGGTTAGTCTTCCTGGGGCTGAAAGGCTGAGTCAGAGGATGAAGCCAAATAAAACCACACTTCAGTTGTAACTTATTTGTGCTCTAAGCATCAGCAGTCCCAGGTATGAAGGGGTTGCTTTTGTGGGAAACTGAAGGATGTTGAGAGCTACCTGAATGTCCATTGTTTGCAATATATACTGTTTTGATCCTGGCTTCAGTTCTCTTATTTCAGTTCAAGATGACCAGCTCACGATAAATAGCTCATTTAAAACCACTTGTTCCTTCAATAGAGTACTTTATACTTTATATGCTTCTTAATATAAGCTTTCATATGAGAGACAGAAGCAGAGATTGAGAGACAGATGGAAAGATTCACAGAGAGACAAGGTACAAAGAAAAAATACTGGAGTAGAAAAGAAAGTTTTTACTATGCAAACTAGAGACTACACTGCTGTGTGTAATTGCCTGAGCAGGACTGTGCTCTCAGCTCTGAATTCATTGAAGGAAAGCATGAATGGAAATAAGGTCATTTACAGAATGATTAGTTTAAGATGTTAGTGAGCACACCCTCTCAGAGACTTCTTTAAACAACTAGTCATCAAGCACCTTTCAGAAGCCATTTTTACCCATGTGAGGGTCCGTGACCAATCCCGGTGGTGGAATAAGAGAGCCCTGCTCTCAAAGTATAACTAGGTGTCTTCATGAGAAAGCAACACTTCATGCAGAGGAGTGTTACATATTACAATAGATGCCAAGAGCTAAGAGCTTAGTGACTCCAGACCAGGCATTGTGGTGCATGCCTATAATCCCAGCAGTTGGGAAGAGGAGCCAGGAGGATAATGAGTTGAAGGCCAGCCTGGGGCTACATGGTAAGACTCTCTCAAAAGTACACAAAAGAATCTAATGATTCTTTAAATCACTTTACTTCCTAAGATTTGCCTTGGGGGTAGAGAACAAAAGAACAAAAACACTTATTTTTGCTACTCCTGAGGACTCTATTTTCTAATGAAAAACAGATATTTGGTACAAACAAATAAACAAAACCACAATAATATTTAATGTTCTGCAAAAGAGGACTGAATCCACAGGACCTGGGTGGTCAGAGATTTCTGAAGAAATCTGGACTTGGACTTCATCCAAGTCTTGTGAAATTGACTCTTAATGAGTCTTTGAAGTTGGAAAAATTCAAAGGAGTATGCACCAGTCCCAACAAGACTTGACTAGAAAGTAGCAGCATGGCCATCCCCTGATGAGAACTTTCCTTGTCTTAGCTGAAGTTAAGAATGGAGAAACATTTCCTGCAGGAAAGGGACAAGAGACACCAACCCAAAGTTATCAAAGTTCAGTTTGATAAGCAAATATTAAGCAACTGGCATGTGCCAAGTGCTGTTCTGTGGAAGGCATGAGAGCAGGCAGATTTTTTTTTTTTTTTTACGCTGTCACTCATCTACCTTTGGTGGGAAATCTAGTCACCTGAGGACAGGTACAGTCAGGTCCTTCCAATGGTGGAAACAAATGCTATGGGCCTAGAGAGCCCAAGTCATGTACCATTCCACCTGAACTGACTGACTGCCTGGAGAGTACATTATCCTGTTTGCTTACTTGTTTGTTTTTGAGATAGGGTTTCATAGATCCCAGCCTAACTTCAAAGTGCTATGTAGCCATAGGTGGTCTTGAATTTCTGCTCCTCCTGCCTCCATCTCTCCAGTCCTGGGATTGCAGGAATGTGCTACCACATTCAATTTATGTAGCACCGGGGCTTGAGTCTAGGTGTATATTAAGTAAATGCTCTACCAACTCAGTGACATCCCCAGCCCAGAATACATCTTTTTATTTAAAATAAAAGTAAACATAGTCCCACATGGAGTAAAGCAAATGATTTCTACAATTACTGGTTTTATGAATTCCAAGAAAATTGAAACAGAAAAATAAGTGACGTGTCATACCTATAATCAAAAGCTAAACACAATGTTGTGGGTTTCTTCAGTTTTTTTTATCTAACTGAATAGACATTTTCTCACATTAAGTATTTGAACAAACACACATGCACATATTTATCTCTCGATTTCTTATTTAAGAACCTCTGTGAGCTATCCTTCGTATATCTGCCTTTCATTAGATTATACGCCCTCAAGAATGACAAGAATATTTTTATTCTAATATTTGGTATAGTCGCAAATCTTAGTAGGCAAAGTCATTTAAAAAGTATTACTTAGACTTCAGCCTGGCTGCCTTGTCTTCTAGATGCATGGTATTAGACAGGTCGGTTTCGGCTCCTTAACTTTCTGAGTGCCAGTATTCTCACTGACACCCAACTATTGAAGAAGGAACTGTAATAATGGTAAGAAATAGCATTCCTTGAACTCATACTATGTGCTTGCTACTCCATGTATGCTTGCCCTGATTAACACAAGAATATAAAGAAGAGTCTGTATTTTGCACATGAGGATTCTGAATAGCAGAAGGTTAAGTGACTTGTCAAAGTTGCAAAAATATGAAAGGACTGGAAGAGAACTGCCTGACGCCAACTTAACTATTCTTCGCTCCGCTCAACACATCTTAGGTGCCTTCTCTCTAGCACCATGCTCCCATCATCCCATGCTTTCCAACCTCAACTTCCCTCAGAGTCCTGACTCCTCCACAAACACAGAAGCAAAGGCCACCAGCCAGAGTAGGAGGTGCAGACCTTGGAGGGCAGTAGTCAGATGTCCACAGCTGAAGCCATGTGATGTCAGAAGGAACTTGGCTTTTCCCAGATGGAGACTGGAGTATGCTTACCTCCCTCCCAGTATCTTGTTCTTCATGCAGGAAGCTCTGTCTCTAGACCATATATTTCTTCTTGATCCAATAGGTGATCTAACTCTGGCCAAAAAAAAAAAAAAAAAGAACCCCAAAACTCAATGTGTGTGTGTATGTGTGTATGGGTGTGCGTGTGTGTGTGTGTGTGTGTGTGTGTGCGTGTGTCCTGCATGTGCACATTTAGAAGAAGACGATGGAGGTTAAAAATTGCTGCTCCCCATGCACTTAAATTTTAATCAGCATCTGGAAATGCAGTCATGGTCTGCAAACACATACATATATAACAGGCTTGCAGGCACATACACATCCATTCCCAGTGATGGCTGTAATAAGAGTTGTAGTCTAAAAGCTCTTTTGACTTCTTAATTTATTTTTCTCATTATGGTGACCATCTGAAACAAAAATCAAGACAAATGTTCCAACACATGGTAGTCATTTGGTCTTACAACACACAAACAGAATTGTTTGCCATCAAAATGTGGTAGAAAATATGGACATGTGGAGTTATTCTAATGTGGGAGCATGTCTCCCTCTGTGTCCTTACTCTGCCCCTCTGCCAAGACAACCCAAAGGGAACATCTCAAGGACAAGGTCGCCTGTGGGTCAAGGATATGAGGTACACCAAAGGCGTCTGCTCTACAAACCGAATTCAGCCTAAGAAGTTAGTGTTATTCCTTCCTTTTGGTAAAGTAGCCAATTTGGTGAGTCTAGAATATTTTTCCACTCTACCAAGAAGGAAAGTCATCTTAGGAGAAGGATGGGTTTCCAATAAGCTCCTCTGTTTATCTAGGCCCATATGCTTCTGGCAGCAGAAGCTGGAGTGATTTTACAAACTAGAAGTACACTAGAGGCACTGCTGAAATGGTAAAGATCCCGCTCTAAGTAGCTGTGCCTGCTGGGGACAGAGAGCTTGCTAGGGCTAGGGAAGCTGGAGAGTGAGTAGTTTTGGAAGGCAGTCTCAGCAGCCCAATGAGAAAGCATCATGTTTGGCAAGATGAAAGGCTAATTCAGAGCCTAAGAGGTCCATGTTGACTCCAGCACGAAGAGGACCGTTCTTGGGGCAATAGAGATGGATTTGTGTGTTGGCAGATCCACTGGCAAGCTTTTGTACATATGGGTGGGCCCAAGTCTGCTTGACACTGAAGATGTGAAAATGAAACATGAAAAGAGACCGGGCCCCTCTTAGAAGTGATAATTTAAAGTGGAAAAAATCATGGATTTTTTAAAGACTGAGGACACGGTTCAGTGGAAGGGTACTTGCCTAGTATACTTGAAGCCCGGGGTTTGATTCACAACACAAGAAAGAAAGAATGTGGACTTTAAACTGAGATTAAAATGAAGTTGAAAGCTTACTTCTGCTATTTAATAACTTCCTAAACTTGGGTGACTTCGGACTGCTATGACTCTTGGTTTCCCCAATAGCAAAGTGGTTAAATAATACCTCTTTCCCGGGACTTTTGAGAAGTCTAAGTTATCAGTATATGAAAAAGTCAAGTTAAAGCAGAGCCATTAGAAGGTACTCAGTAAAGAAAAGCCCTATAAAAGATCCTTTGATGAACTCTGCATTAGAAGAAAACAAGTAACCCCACAGCAAACATCACCCTCAATGGTGAAAAACCGAAAACTCTTCCTGTAAGATCAGAAATATGGAAAGACACATAGTTTTGCTACTTGCTTATCATCATACTGAAAATACCTGGCAGAGTAATTAAACAAGAAAATATATCCAAATTGAGAGAATAAGTTTTTAAAAAAAGCAACCCTCACAGATGGGGACTGGAGACGTCACTCGGCAGTGAAAAGCACCGGCAGCTCTGGCAGAAGACTCAAGTTCAAATCCTAGCACTCACATGGCGGCTAAACATTGTTCATAATGCAGTTCCAGGGGAATCCCATGCCCTCTTCTGTCCTCCATGGGAACTGCATGACATAGGGATACTTACATACATGTAGGCAATACACTCATACACATAAAATAAAAATAAACTCATTACAAAATATCACAGATGATATAACTTTATATATAAAAAACTCAAAAGATCCCACACACACTAAAAATACTTGTTTCAGTTTACAAATTCAGCAAAATTGTAGGCCAAAAACAAAGCACAGAAAAATCAATTGCATTTATATGTACTAATAATCCAAAACTCAACTAAAAAACAATTCCATTTATGATATCATGTAAATATATAGGAAAAACTCTACTGGTAAGGTGAAATATCTGAATTATGAAAACAAGAACACATTACTAAAGGAAACTAAAGTGGCCATCAGTAAACAGATACTCCATGTTTGAGGATTAAAACACTTGGCATATTTTTAGGCAGTGTTGGCAAAAAAGGTCTACATATATAATACAATCTCTTTTGAAATACCAAAACCACTTCAGAAATAGAAAAATTATACCTAAAATTTATATAAAATTTTAAGGGACTGCAAATAATAGCAAAAATCCTTAAAGTTAGAAGACTCATATTTCATAATAACGTACCATAAAGTATGCCGCTGAATAAAGGTCAATGTCTAGACCAATGGGAGAAAACAGAGATCCCAGAAACAAGCACTCGCCTGCATGGTCAAATTATTTTCAATAAGGCATTAAAGAAAATATAATGGTGAAAGGGATAGTTTTCCAACAAGCATTATATCAGAAAGTGTAAGGCATCTTCATGCAAAAGAATAAATTTACCCCATTGTCTAACACTGCAGATAAAAATTAACTCAAAATGAAGAGCTGGTGACAGCTTAGTGGTTAAGAATTCAACTGCTCTTGCAGAGGACTCAGGTTCAGTTCCCAGCACTCACGTTGGGTGGTTCACAGCCAACTGAAATCAAGCTCCAGGGAATCCAACATCTCTGGCCTCCAAGGGCACCTGCACTTATATACAAGTATTCTTATACACACATATAACTTTTTAATTAACCTAAAGCACATAAAAATAAATACTGGCTAAATGTAAAAAGCTTAGGTGGAAATGTGAAAAAAAGTTCCTTAACATTTGATATGACAATGACTTAATGACTCCTTGAATATATACCAAAATAGCAAAAGAAAAGGAGTAATAAATAAAATTGACTGTATAAAAATGTAAAATGCCCATGCTTCAAATGACACTATTAACAGTTAAAAGGCAACACACAGAATAGAATATATTTACAAATTATATTATGTGAGGAGATGTTAATATCCAAAATACATAAAGAATTCCTACATTTCAACAGCAACAATGACAAAAAAGCAATCCAAAATTAAACCAGAGCAAAGAACTTGAATTGACATTTCTTTCCAAAAATATATGTGAATGATCAATAACTGCATAAGAAGATGTTCAGTGCCAGTAACAATCACAGAAATGTAAGCGAAAACCACAATGTGATGCCACCTAACAAAGATTAGGACAACTTTGTGGTACAAAACAGTGGCGTGACTATTATGGGGTACCAACTGCTTTCTTACTAGATTTGACCCCGGCTCTTCAGGAGGACATTCATAGCTGTACTATACACCTTGTCAAAATTTGAAGAGGTCACAGGCCCTATGGACATAATATGCCCATCCAAATGCCTTCTAAATAGTTTTGTCTGTGCCCACAGACTACTACTGAGGTCAGCTTTGGTTGGAGAAGGTTCTTTTTACAGAGGGTGATGTTTACTGAAGAAACACATAACTGACTATTGAATGCTCAGTCATGAACGAGACATCTCTATTGCTGTCCTCTCATAGCCTGAGCAAGGAGAAAGCATCCATGGGAAGAAATATAGAGGAGTCAGCTCTGAGACATAAAATAGAGATGTCAAGTCAGGAAATACCAGAGAACAACCTTAGGGTGGAGGGAGGTACAGAATCAGAGAGTAGCTAGTTGCAAATATTACCTGCTAGAAGTTATTGAACCATCCTTGATCAAGGATGAGTAGCAAGAAACTGGAGGAAAGATGAGGTCATGTGAGTTCAAGGCCTGTCACAATGCCAGGATGACAGGTCACAAACAGGAATGATGGAATAATGGTGTTGCAGTTGACATCATCAGTCTAGGGTAAGGTGGTGCTTGTTTCTCAGTCAGTTAAAAGGAAAAAGTCTCAGATCAGCAGAGAGCAACAAGCAGACAAAATCCAGTGCCTCCAGGGGGCTGGAATGTTTTAAGGGTTCTAGTGGTTTTCTCTCCTTTTGTCAGCTTAGACAAAGATAAGGATCATAGGCTTATAGCTTCAAAGACTGTGTCCACAGTTAGCCTCAGTCTTATCTGACTGGTTTGGACTAGTTGGCTAGAAGGAGAACCTTTCTGGATAGTAGCAGAGCCTCCAAGTTTTGTCTCGGGCCAAAAAAGAAGATGGATTTTCTCATTCCTTATTGACCCTTTTTGATTATTAGGAATTTAGTCTCTTACAATGGGAGAATTGAGTATATTTGACATCTTAGATGGACTGTGCTTTAACACTCTTCTCTGAGTACTGTGGCGGGTAGCTCAGTTTGTACAGCGCTTGCCTTGCAAGCACAATGAGCTGGGTTTGATCCCTAGATCCCATATTAAAACAGCCAGGTATGATAACACGCACTTGTAACGGCACAGCTGGGGAAGCTGAACGGTGGCTGGACTCACTGGCCTACTAGCGTGGCCTATGTGGTGAGCTCCAGGCCAGTGAGAAAAGCTGTATCAAAAGTAAGTAAAGAAATAAAAGTTTATGGTGCCTGGGAAACAATACCCAAAGTTGTCCTGTGGCCTCTATACACATGTGCAACAGCAAATATATGCATACACCAATAAACACATTTATGCAAACACAAATATCTTTTTCTTTGTATTCGCTATTTCTCTGTTGTGATAAAGTACCATGACCAAGAGCAACGTGTGAATGAGAGAATTTATTACGGGCTTCCTGAAGGGTGAGAGTTCATTATGTCAGCGTATGGTAACAGGAGAAGGAAGCTGAAAGATCACCTCTCAACCACACACACAGGAAGCAAAGACAGCAGGAAGTGAAAAGGTTATGAATCCTGAAAGTCTGCCCCCAGGGACCTATTTCCTCCAGGAAGACTCTACCACCTAAGGGTTCCACAACCTCCCCAAACAGCACCACCAACTAGGAATCAAGTATTCAAATACATGAGTCTATGGGAAATGTTGTTCATTTAAACCATTACAGTCCCTACAACATTATTTCAGTCATTATAATGAAATTAAATAAACATATTATACATATGAACATAAATAAAAATGAACATAAATTATGAAATCTCCCATTTCTCATCTACTTTACTATCTCAGAGTATAACCACAAAAGACCCAAGAGTTGCCATTGAATGATAACACGTAAAAGATCAAGGGTTAATGTGGCATTGCTGTTTCTTTCTCTCTTTTTTTAGGAGGGAGGGAGGGTGGGAGGGAGAGAGAGAGAAAAGAGAGACAAACAAAACTTAGGTGTTGTAAAAAGTCATAGGGAAATGTATTAACTCAAAACCCTTTAAAAATATGCATGCAATATCTGAACATTAGTGCGTGTGTATCTCTGAAGGCTATATAACACGGAACACAGTGAGGATAGGAGAAAACTCCCTTTGAGTGTCAGTCAGAGTAGACCACTGCTACATCTTACTCTTTAAACACTGAATCCTGTACTAGCATCTGACTATGCACCACAGGAAGCTTAGACGGTTCATAACTGTTATATATTCAGTGTGGAAATAAATGACTGTATCAACCCACATATGTTATAGGCTGATGATATAACTGGGAATTCTACAGATTAGCTTCCATATGGAACACAATGTCTGTTAAAAGATTATATAATAAAGGCTGAGCATGGTAGAATGCTTACATAATTGATACAAAAACCCTGTGTTCAATCGCTAGTACCAGAAAGAGAGAAAGAGGAGGTGGTAAGAAAGAGAGGTGGAGAGAGGGAAGGGAGGAGGGAAGGGAGGAGGGAGATAGGGATGGAGACAAGGAACAATATACAAACGTGCTTTCTGAGGCTCCTATCTTTATCATCGAAACGCAACAACAACTGTAGGGGTTATTTAGAAAGCCAGTCAATGAAAGAGAATATTTTAACATAGAGATGGTTAGAATTGACAGTTCACTGTGTTGACAAAAAGTTCATCAACTTTTTGTACTATTGCTTTTGATTCCCTCCAGACAACATGTCCTATTACAACCTACAATTGGATGAAGACCGCAGCCAGTCTCTCACCACCTTGGAGTTCCTCTCAAGGGAAATTAACTAGATTATGCCGGAAAGATGGGATTTATACCAGCTTCTACTTCTGCCATGCAAAACTGCTGAATACCCTGTTCCCTGTGCCGTGTACAGCCACGGCAGGGTCAGGAGTTAGTTAACTGGTCTGAAGAGCTGCTTCCTTTCCCCATAACTTCCACGTGAAACCGCATCAGTTCATTCCACATATTGAACAAACGCTTTCCTGGCTAATTCCTGGGCTAATAGCTACAACAGGAATTCACATATCGCAAGTTCATCTGTTTGTGCTTCAATTTTCAAAGCTAATGGTTTATTTAACTAGCAGGTTATTTCTTGATTACAAGGCACTAATAGGAAGAGGTTGTGTTTGTATTTCATAAATTGAATTTCACAAAGCTCGCCTTTCAAAACAATATGTCAAGTTCAACACCTTCTTACACAAACCTTTCTAATCGAGGCATAAGAAATAATCTTTTATTTGTAAATAAAATTGCCATCAGCTTTCAAATGAGAACTATGCATAGTTTACTTCTGCAAATACTTAGGGTACAAATTATGGCTGACTGGAGACACAAAACTGAGAAGCATAACATGTCCTTTACATGGGGCTTGATGTCCAAGAGTATAAAAGGCCAACAAACACAAACTAATTACAATTACCACCAGCATCTCCACAGAAAACTGTAATGTACAGAAGTCTGCCAGCCCATTAAGATCTTATATTCATCTAGTAATAACATCTGTGTCTTTGCCCCAGCCTTGAGGGAGCAGAGAATCTACCTGGAATGCATCTCCATCGTTTTTCTTGCCTGATTCTCACCCACCCTCTGACCTCTGCCACATTTTAGACTGATAATTGTATGAAGTTCCAATTTGATAACCAACCTAGTCTTTTGAAGCTTTTCAATTTCAGGATCTACAATATATGGGTCTTCTAGACCCCCAACAAGGTTCCAAGATCCTCACCCCCACCCCTGAAAACTAAAAGGTGCACTGAGTTGCAATTATTAAGGGAAATGCAGGCAGGTGCACAGGCCCCCGGTACAGTGTAGACTACTGCCATCACTGTTGATGCTTACCTAACTAGATGATAAGAACCCGTTGCTGGAGGCACTGAATGCTTTAGTTGTAGAATATAAAGGAATCAAGCTGGAAGTGAGAGACACGCCTCCTTCCTGCTGGCTATCTTCCCTAATGCCAGAAGGTGCTATGCAGACGGCCGAGGGAGAAAACTCATCAACAGTCTTATTCATCCATGGACTCTTCATGCTGTTACCACCAACCTGGCAGCAAAATTTGTGGCATAGATATATGAAACTACAGTTGTGAGGGATCCAAAAGAGACTGTTGTCAATTCTAAGTACTTATCACCAGTAAGTTTAGTTCTCTCAAGATTTAGCAAATACTACATATCTAACACATTCTAGGTCATGTGCTAAATTCTGAAGATGTAACAATAACACAAAGACCAGGTACCTTATTCCCTAGATATAGGAGTCTTTGTAGAATGCAGAATATAAATACAAAAGAGTGGTTATATATATGTATTTTGTTATTAAAAAGAAGCCATACACTAAAATGGAACTATAAAGCAACTGGATTTAATTTACATCGGAGATGGTACAGGATGGACAGAAAGTTCTCTCCAAAGAGATAGCATCTAAGCTGAGGTATAAAACTTGAATAGGAATTTAAGTAGCTGGAAGAGGAGATCAGAGCAAAGAAAACAGCAAATAGGGGTATAACCACCTTTGGAGAAATTCAGAAATTTCACCTGATGGCAATGAGGCCCTGAGTGAGAGAATTGTTCTAAGTGATGCTGAAGAGGTACCAGGCCAATGGAGGTAATATTTGACTGGGTCTTGGATGACAACAGTTTTATTTATGTGACAAAGAATAAAGATTATTTTGAAATAAGAGAGAGCTGCATGGACAAAGGGGTGTGTGTGTGTGTGTGAAGTTCCATGTTACATTTTAACTGCAGGTGTGTGACATCACTGCAAAGCTTAGTCAGTGGGAGACTGAAGCCGCCAATCAGGTCAAGGATCACAAAAGGTCTAAATGTACATAACTAAATGTATAGTTAGCTTCTATAGTAATGGAGAAAATGACATTGAAGGGCATCCACTGGGCAAATGTTGTAAGTGAACTAATACTTCAAGAAACTGACCAGTACCAGGAAAGAATGTGGATTCAAACTCAGAAGTCTGCTGATACGTGGAAGAAAGATGGTAGAAGCTGCAGACGGAGTGACACCAACAGAGACGGAAAGGAAAGACAATTCCAAAAGTATGTAGGAACCAGAGTTGTTACACCCTAATGGCTCACGCATGTCAGAGAGGAGGTTTGAGATGAGTGATGCTCAGGATCCACACCTGAGAACTGAATAGATACTGCAGCCTGCCATCAGAAAAATATGTACTGGAAGGCAATTGTTTGGGACTGGAACATGTTTTATTTGGGCTCTGTCTGCAAGGCTATTTTTTACCTGGTCTGTGCAGGACATTTATTATTTGTGTGATAACAGGCTGTTGGATGTGTTGAATGGGAGCTCAATTAAAACGTTTTTCAAAAGAGTTGCAATCATGAAGAAATGAAACTTCTTAAGAAACAGTGGATTGAGAATTGAAGAAGACAAAAGCACTTCGTGTTTGTGTGTGTGTGTGTGTGTGTGTGTGTGTGTGTGTATACATACTCATGGAGGCTAGAAGAGGGTGTCAGAGTCCCTAGAGGCAGAGTTACAGGGGGTTGTTGGCTATCTAATTTGGTTGCTAGGAAATGAACTCTCATCCTCTGGAAGGGCTGAGAACTTGGTTAGACTTCCTTCAGAGCTCAGAGATGATGTCCAAATAAAGTGAAAAAAAACAATCAGATTGAAGCTGGGTGTTAACTGGAGAAATGGATGCTGTGGGGAGGAGGGCTATCGGAGTTTCATATTTAAGAAGGTAGCTTATCAATCTGTGGCCATGGGAGGGAATTATGAGTTCAGATTTGGAGTTTGGGGATGTCAATCTCTTAACTGAGAAGATCAGGACATTAAAATGTAGGGATCAAAGTCATTCCGGACTTCTGGACAGGTGTCATGACCCTTGAAGAATATGAAGGATTAAATGCGCAGGTTGATGGATGCAGGAGGGAGAAAAGGCAGAACAGATGGTGGATGAACGCAAGCATCTCCAGAGACAAGCTTAGCAGATGGGTGCGAGGGTGAAGCTTGACAAGAGATTGGAGAGTCAGCGGTGCCTCCCACTTTGTGACTGAGGTCTTGGCAGGAGGAACATGTTCCAATTGAGAGGCTGCAAGGTCAATGGTACCATCCAGGAGAACAATTGATTTCACTTTAGGGGACATTGAAAACATTTCAAAATTTACCTATTACAGAACAGAGTTCCAGAGGGCATACCCAGAAGTATTTAGATGGAGGTCAGAACTCAAAAAGAAGTTAATCAAAAGGGAAGGAGTATTATGCAGGACAGAGAGATAGAGGAAATGCTATCTTGGCCAGGATATCCATAAAAGGCCAGGATGTGGGATAAATAGAAATAGCTTCAATTCACACATTCTGATGGAAATCTTCCATAAATTGTTTCATTGCTGGGAGCTCATGAACCTTCCAGATGTGTAACTGGTGTCCTAATTTGTGAAATTCTTCTGTGTTTGTCTGCACTGAGGTGAGCCAGAGGAATAATTCACACATTTGCTAAGTGTTTGTCCTTGCATGAGAAGGAGCCTGTGCTTGGTTACCAGCAGGTCACATCCTTACTGATGTATTTCATGAATCTCTGTGAATATAGCTCTGCGAGTCACAGACTCGGACTTTCCTCCATACACAAGTGTGTTTTTATATCCAGTCTTAACTCATGTTAAGATCTTGCCCAGATGTGAGTTTTCATAGTCAATTTGAATGGCGAAATTACTATCAAAATTATAGATGGGATGAACACAGCTTCAAGATTTTGGCCAACAAACGCAAATGAAACCACATTATCCCTTCTCTTTGTTTAACTAGAATGAAAAGTTATTTTGACATTTCAGTGAGCTGCTCTCATTTAAAAAAATTTTTAATCTGAGTATTTTCGTCTTATTATTTCAACACTGGGTAAGTTCCATTCCTCTTTCTGATTTCATTAGCTGCCAGAACACAAAAGAAAAAAAAAAAACTTTCATTTTCCTCTTAAGCCTTCCACTTAGTATGTTTCATGCCTTGGCAATCCACACATAGATCACTCCCTTAGCAGGCCTGCCTCATTACAGGGTAGAGAGCAGGGCTGAGAGCCTCACTGCTCAAAGGGAGAATCAGAGATGCCAAAGACACACAGTGAGTTTCCTGAACCTTCAAGGAAGATGGTTTTGCCCAACCCTCCGTCAAGAAGCCCTATTAAAGCGACCAAAGAATGTCCAACACGTCAAAACCTTCTGGGATTTGCTGGTGTAGGCCTGAGGGAAACAACATGTGGGGAGCAAAGGAGAGAGGCAGAGTGGATAAGTGGAACCTCATTACTGTCATCATTTGCAAGCTTGGCCTGTTTCATCATTCCCTAATGGAGTTTGAAATGGGAGACAATTCCATCCCCTGATAATCAGCACAGCAGTTGCCCTGGGTAGCATTTTACTCTGTACCCAGGACCTGTATCACAAGCCAGTCTGAACCAGTTGTAACAACTCAGCCCAGTTGTCAGAGCTGGGATTTAAGGAGATAGCAGAGAGCAAGAGTGCTCCTCCTTGGCTCACTACCTTGATCTATCTTAGATTTCTTTGTAGTTGTCTCAGAGACCGAAATTCACCACATCAAGAAGGGCTTTCACTCCTCTTGAGACTGTCAGAATGTCTGAAATTATCACAGGGTAAAGTCACCGCAGTACCCTGACTTACAAGCAAATAAGTTATCCTTTCAACCTTAGAAAGATGACATGAGCTTCAAATTGGATAGAATTTTATTATTGTGATAAAAGAGATATAGTCCAGGGGCCAGGACAAGACCTGGGATAGCTTTCTCTTGTAGAAAGCGGTGTTCTTGATAAAAGCACACAGGCATTGGAATACAGAAGCACTGAATCAAGTTCAGGGCCCCCTACTTCGTAGATATGAGGTGTTAGTCTGGTTATTTAACTTCTCTGAGACATTGTGTTCTGATTTGGTAACAAAAGTAATGCTATGTAACTTGCGAATTTTTAAACATTAAATTGTTGGAAATAATATATGTAAATCACCCAGAAAACTTGTATTTCTGTAAAGTATCTCTTGCTTTTAGATTTTCTCTCACTCTCTAAGAAGACTCTGGAGGAATGAGATTTAGGGAATAGCCTTGAAAGCAAAAGAGAGCCAGACATCAAGATAGGGACCTTTTCGTACGTTAAGAGTCCAAGAACATTACAAGATGGAAACTGCTACTGTACAGAAGTGTCGGAGAAGGAATGCAAGTTTAAAATAGAGTTCATAGAGTTAAGGAAGACAGAGTTCTAAAGAAAATCAATCAGGTCACTGGGATATGAGCCCTAACTTGACTGCTCTTTAAATGGGTGACTCGAGGCAAGTTTCTAAGCCCTAGAGAACTGTGTTTTGTTGTTCATGGAGAAACATAAGAGTGCTTGCTTCACAGGTGGGATGGTCAAATGCTTTTGTCCTTCAAACAAGAACATTTTTGAGAGTGAAAGTGGGCACTACTGATAATTATATTGCCACAACAAGAGCAAGCAAGGGCTCTCTTAGGCAAAACCAAACACCTTATTTGTGGAACTGGTACTTGCAATGTGCTTTGATTAATGAGGCCTGTCTTGCTGCAAACACTCCGAAAATATTACTGTTATTGTTTCTGGTGATTTTTTATCTTGATCAAGTCACCAAACCATTCTACATCAATCTCCTTATTGTAAAATGGGGATAGTAGTGGTGTTTATTATATGGGATTATTATAAATATGAAATGGAATCATATTTAGGATGCATCTCCACTGTGCCTGACAGAGTAAATGCTTGATAAGATTATTTTTAACTGGGTCTATAGTTGGGCATGTGGTGAAAGTCATAGATAAATTCTGAAACTATCCCTTCTTGGTCATTGCTGATTTAATAATTCATACATTTTCTAATTGTCTTTGCCATTAAAAGGAGCTTAGAGATACAGACCTGGGTGGGGCAGGCCTGTAATCTCAGCTATTGGGAGGCTGAGGCAGAAGGATCAAAATCTGAAGACCAACCTGGACTACAGAGTGAGTTCAAGGTCAGTCTGGCCAATTTAGTAAGACCATGGCCCCAGTTAAAAAGTAAAGTGGTAGAGTGCTTGCCTACTGGGTTGAATTTTCAGTACCCAAAAAACATAAGCTTGAAGAGGAATTAAGATAAAACAAACTTTTACTTTGGCTAATAGTGATACATAATGTAATAAAAGGACCACTGATTTTTAAATTAAAAAAAAAAGCTAAAGTCATTTCTTCAGTTCAGATTCAGTTACTAGTTGCACGACCTTGAGAGGGTTGCTTAATCTGTGCATTCCTAAATTTCCCCGTCTGTAAAATGAGCTCTTCCCATCTCAAAGGCTTGCTCGTGCATCGTGGGATACCAGAGCTGCAGGTGAGCTGCTGAGTGCTGGGCAAGTCAATATGCTGTCCTCGGTAATGACACCGATGCTAGTCCTGCCCTGGTTAACGAAGCACTTTCCAACCTTGTGTTTTTGTGCCTTCAGAAAAAGATAAGCAATAAAGTGAAATGGTTTCTCCTCTATCCACAGCCCCAAAGGATGCTTCCCACTTTCAGTTCCCTTCCACTAGGTCCTGCTATCCAGTTACTGTATTCCTAGCAGATGGAGCTCCAGAGTACAGAGTCTCCTTGCCATCAAACTACATCCACTTCTCTTCATCCAAATTTCATTTTGTCCAGAAGACCAGACTGCCACCCCTCTCCAAACCTAGTCCCACCTTCAGTGAGCCAATTAAAATACTTTATTTTGGCACAAATATTGACATATTTAAAATTCACACTTCAATTATGATTAGGTCTGGATTAAGTTTGTTCTGGATGCCGAAAACACCATTTCCCAGTTTACACTACTAATCGGGCTGTTTCCCTCACACTTTTTGGCATACATATCTTGAGCATACACACATATATACCCGCATACACCACATACATGTATTCACAAACATACACATATGTGTGCACATATACACACACATAACACATGTGCACACACGTATATTCACAGACACATTTATACATATTCATATCAGTACCCATTGTACACAAACACATACATACACAGAACTCACACACATACACATGCATGCACACTCACATATGCACACATACACACATATGTACATATATACACATATATGTACACACATATATACACACCCCATGCACATATGCATGCACATATATATAAACATGCACATACCCAGACATATATATTCACATACACACTTAAACATTTATACATATACAGATAAGTATGCATATGTATACAAAAATACAAACACATGTACATACACACCTATACTCACACACACATACGTCTACACATGCATACACACACTGTATGTACACATATATATATATACACACATATATACATATACTCCCATTCACATATGTATATACGTCTGTACACATATACACATAAGTATACATATATACACAAACATACACATGCATTCACATGTACATATACACACTCATATATGCACACATTTACAAGTCTCAGCGAGCAAAATTGCCAGCTGGGTGAGAAGAGATTTCTCTAAGAAGCTTATTAGTGATCGCACTTTTAATCAGAAGACTGGACATATATCCAGATCTCGTTCAACTCCTTCTACCTCATCTCTGTGCCTACATCACCTTCTTCCCCATTTTGCCCACAGGTGTCAGGCCAATAAGACCTGTGATGAGATGATCCCAGACTCCCTACACAATATCACTGTCAGGTTAGACCATTCCTGACACTCCCAACAGTGAGATGTAACTTCTTAAAATAAAGGATGGAGCTGGGTCTCAGTTACAGTTCTTAGCAGTATATTTGTATGAGATTGGAGGTAAATAGCTATGCAATCATTTTACATTTTCTTCAAATGTGCAAATATCCTTTTACACTGCTGTATTAGAATTTTAGAGTCTGGTTTTAGTGTTTCAATACCAGCATACCCTGGAACAGAAACACATAGTATCCTCAGCTCTCTTTTAGAAACACACACACACACACACACACACACACACACACACACACACACACAGAGCTGTGAAGCCACATGCTCCCCTTAGTAGCCCATCTCTATATCTTTTTCAGGGGTCCTCCTTATCTTCTCCCTCTTGTCTCCTCACCCCACACTGTTCCAGTTATCTTTATAAATCAAAGAATTTTTCAATTACAGACTCAAAATCACAAAATGAGATGACAGCACGTGGTGATAACAGTTCCAAAGTGACATTACCAGTTGCCCAGAGGCCATCAATAATGCTCAATGTGGAAGAAATTTGGTGAACTAAATCTGGGAAGAATTATTAAAACAACTGAATGCTGCCTCTGTTGGACACAAGAATACATCACTGACCCGCCAGAGAAGAATCTCATCGTACAGTTTTTATTCCTAGGAGGGAGATGGGAAACACAGCCAGAAAAAAAAGCAGAATATGTTCCAGAAACTAGTAGATTAAATAGGAAATATTTATTATTTATTATTTTTATTTTATGTGTATGAGTGTATTTGCCTGTATGTATGTAAGTGCACCTGTTTTGTTAAACACCCACTGAGTCGGAAAAGGGTATCAGATTCCCTGGAACTGGAGTTATGAATGGTTGTTAGTCTCTATGTGGGTGCTGGGAATCGAACTCCGGTCCTCTGCAAGAGCAGTCAGTGCTCTGAACTCCTGAACCATCCATTGCTCTAGCCCCTACATAGAAAATATTGTTTGAAATAATAGGAAGAAATTATGTAGACGAAGACATAGAAGCCTGCAAAACAAAATCAAGAGGCCTTTCTAAGGGAGTGAACTTTAAAGTGAGATAGACGATTCATACCAAATTTTCTTTATACCAGGGACAGCAATAATTGAACGTAGATGTATATTATCCATATTCTTGAGGACTGATGTCATCTCAATGCCACCCAGCCAGGGAAGAAGTCCTTTCATTATGCAGATGAACATCAATATACCCTGTTGTAGATTGCAAGTTCTTAAGGTAAAACTAGCTGATGCAACACAAATCCAAAGGTTTTAGTGATTTACAGCAATGTTTATATTTTGTTCAACTGAAATCCAGGCTAAGACCAGCAACAACCGTGGAATAATGGCACAATGTCACTTCTGTACTGTGCTTTGACTGTGAAATATCTCTCATAAGCTTGTGTGTTTAAAAACTTGATCCTCAGCTAGTAGAACTGTTTGGGAAGGTTGTGGAAGTCTTTGAAGACTGAGTCCCCATGAAGGAAGTGTGTCACTGGGGGCAGGCCTTGAGACATCATAGCACAACTCTACTACCTGTTTACTCTTTGCTTTCTGCCTGGGAATGAAATGTGGACAGATGACTCTTCTGTTGCAATGCCTTTTTTGCCATGATAGACTAAGTCCTCTTGAATGGTAAGCCAAAATAAACCCTTTCTCACTAAAGCTGATTCCTGTCAGGTCTTTTGGTAGCAGCAACGAGAAAAGTAAAGAAAAAAAAGAAAAAGTCACTGTCAATCATCTGGCAGGAGAGCGGGGGAGGGGAAGCATATAGGACAGCCTGGAAGATATTTTAGGAGACCAGGCATTCTATCATGTCCTCTTAGCTAGACTTCAGTCATAGAGCCACATCTAGTGGCAAGAAGGGCTGCAGTTTACTGTGTACTAGGGAGAGAGATGTGAACTCAGAGAACACTTACCTACTCACTCCCACAGAGGGGCAGAAGGAAGCATAGTATTCTACTTTGAAAAGGCCACGTAAACTGCCAAAGGGAGAACTGTAGACCCCAGCCCACATAGAAACATTAGGTTTTGTTTTTATCTTTCTAAGGGATGAAAATCAAGCAAAATTTCAAACAAAATGATCACAACAACAACAATAATGATAATGTAACAGTGCATAAAGGACCATTCACACATTTGACCCAAGGACCACATGCTCACATTTGGTGTCAGAGAAAAGGTGTTATTTTCATTCCAAAAATCAGCAAACTGAGAGACAATTTTTTATAAATATAAGACCTGAGCATATTTAATCTGAATTCATTATGCCTAGCTGAGAAAATTTTCATCTAAATTGGGGATGTGGTTGTCCCCATGTGTATAGAGTTAGCCATGAGCCAATCCGAGACTTCACTATGGGTCTTCTCATCTATAAATCAATGATGTCTCTTTGTTTCCCCTGTAGGAAGGTGAGTTTCACTATCTAAGATAAATGTTAATCACTAGATTGAGTGTAGGATAGAGAATGAGGTCTTGAAAAGATACAGATTCCTGCACTCCATGCCAGAAACTGGTAACAGTCTAGAGTCAGCCCTGTGGTTTGCTGGTGTTGTAGGAGTCACCTTTCAGAAAATACTTCTGTAGTCATTATTATGGACCCTTCTGGGAGCCTTAAACTGCTACTAGAGATGGGATGTGTATTCCATAGATAAAAATACAGCTCGTGGGCTGGAGAAATGACCCATCTAGTAAAGTACGTACCTCACAAATCTGGGGACCTGAGTTCAGAACCCCAGTGCCCACATAAAAAAGCTGGGTGTGATTTCATACATCTGGAACCCTAGCACCAGGAGCCCAAAGACAGATGGATCCCCAGAGCTTCCTGGACAGTCAGTGGAGCCTTGGTTTAGTGAGAGATCTTGTCTCAAAAGATAAAGTGGAGAGTGATCAAGGAAGACACTTGACATCATCCTCAGGCCTCCACAAATGCACACACATACACACACACACACATACACACACATACACCACACACACACACATATGCACTAAAATATAGCTCATAAGAAGAAGAAATATTTTTAAATGTTAAAAATAGTATCACCATAGTTGAAAAAGGTGACGATATCTGACTTCTAGATAAGAAGATAAAAAAGAATTTAAATGGGAGCTAACCTATAATGGGGGACAGTGTCCCTACCAAATACCACAGGCTAGCAAACAAACATCCCAGTACCAGGAAGTGTCCCATAGATCCTCAAACATTATTGGCTATTGCAATTGCTCTTGTGTACCCTCCAGAATCTAACAGTAAGTTTCTATTGCTGAAGACGCTACATACTTCTCCAGTCGTGGGACATGGAGAAATTAAGTTGGAACTGACCTTGAAACGTCATCCATACTCGGTAGCTTTCATGTCTAGGAGGTGTTATGTAAGCTAACAGAAGAAGAACGTAATCATCAGTTTTACCCAGCTATTAATCCTATACAATAACGATTGGCCTGGCAAGATATGCCCCCTGGTACAGTAGTGGTACAAAGCTCATGGGAGTAACCAAAATACTCTCTGGACCTAAGGCTTACTGCACAAGATGGATCCAATACCTGGCACCGTTATCTGGACCAAGAACTTGTGGCTAGATAAGTCACAGACCCTATGGCAGATGCTATTACTGTTATTCTGTTAAATGGCTATAGTATTTAACTAACTCTTAATGCCTGATTGTTATACCTATAAATGAGCGCATCTCTCAACTCTCATCAGAGAGGCTTCTTTATGTAGTAGATAATGATACGCACAACTGTCAACAGAGAATAAGAGACTATAGAGTGCTCATCCGTAATGGGACATCTATATCACACCTCTTTCCCCAAGGCTTAGGAACCGTCATGTAAGAGGGGCTAGAAAGACTGTAAGAGGCAGAAGTGGTAGAAAACTACAAAGAAACAGTTTTCTGGACACACTAGGGCAGTTGCACGGATGGACCCACAGCAGTTGTGATAGCATGCATAAGACTTGTGCAAGCTCAAACCAGAAAAAACTCCTAGCATGAAGTTGGGGGCACAAACTCCCACCTGCAGCTGAGAGGCTACTGATAATTGATACCTGTTACGAGAGTCCATGTTCTTTAAGAGTGCGACCCTGGTAGGTTGTCTATGCTCCAGGGGATGATCCTACCTCCAACAAAAATAAATTGGAGGCTTAGAAGAAGAGGACACAAAGTAGGGGATGTGGGGATGTGTAGGCATAGTCCCCCCAAATGGGGGAGAGTGTTAAATATGATCAAAATACATTGTATGAAATTCTCAGAGAATTAATTAAAAAAATTATCTCACTGCAATTCAAAATGAAGATATCTGTCTTCTAGATAAGAAATTCATAAATTTGGGACTGAAGGGAGGATTCAATGGTCAAGAGCACTAGCTGCTCTTTCAGAGGACCCGGGTTTGATTCCCAGAACCCATATGGCATCTAACAGCTGTCTGTAATTCCAGTTCCACGGGAATCCGATGCCGCCTTCTGACTCCGTAGGCATTGCATGTCATGGGTACACTTGGACATATGCAGGAAGGACATTGATACAGATAAAATTAATGTAATAAAATATTGAGAAAAGAAATTATTAAATTTAAATATATGGAGTATATAATCAAGTAAAATGTAGTTGTTGGTAAAGATTATTTAAATTATAAAATTAGATTTTAAGATAAAGTTATACAACAAAATTATCAGTTAATTTTCCTGCTTATAAGTTCTTTTTCATCTTGTGACTTTATGATTGATGGAAATTATCAATAGTTCTTTACGTAAAAAATAGAAATATTTGAGAACATGGATGAGAATTTGAGTGTCCAGATATGTAAACATTCTTCAAAGATTGGTTTTTATGTTTCATGTCCTACTTTCTTGCCTCTTGCATACAGACACCTGAATATACATACACATGGATATATAAATATATGTTAGAAAACTAATTTGATGAAGGGGGGCCTGGAGCTACCAGAGGATGAGGAGGAAGAGGAGAAAATGGAGGTGACCAAGACAAGGTTTGAGAATCTCTGCAAGTTCATGGAGGAAATCTTGGCAAAGAAGGTTGAGAAAGTGACAATCTGCAGTAGGCTTATGTCTTCAGCTTGCTGCACTGTGACAAGTGCCTGTAGCTGAGCAGTCAATGTGCAGCAGATCATGAAGGCCCACACACACTTCAAGACAACTCTACAATGGGCTACATGACGATCAAAAGCACCTGGAGACCCACCCTAACCACCCCATCATGGAGACCCTACAGATGAAGGCTTAGCTGGACAAAAACACAAGGCTGTCAAGGATCTGGCAATGCTGTGTTTGAAACCACTCTGCTCTCGTCTGGCTTCTCCCTTGAGGAGCCTCAGACCCACTCTACACATCTACTACACAATCAAACTAGACCTGGGCGCTGATGAAGATGAGGGCAGAGGAGCCCAGTGTTGCTGTGCCTGATGAGATCTGCTTACTTAGGGTGCTGAGGATGCATCTAGCATGGAAGTGAATTAGAATTCCCACTGGGAAGCCTGTTCCCTCTGTACAGTTCCCCTAGCAGCCTTCACAGGCTCTGTCCCGCCTGGCTGTGTGCTGTCACTGTCATCCAGTGGTCACTTTCTTCTCTCCTGTCCTCGATGTCTTAAAGCAGGAAAACTCCTTTCTTCACTGAATATCATGGTTAGAGGTGTGCTGTGTGTTTTCGGTTCTGCTTATTTTGTTCTGAAATTAAACGTATGCAAAACTTTTTAAGACTGCTACAGTTACTGGGAATTTCAAAGATCATTTTAAAAGCATATGTGACAGATAGATGTACAGATTCTATGTTTATAATTCAAGAATAAAATATCAGAACACATTAAAATGAGGAAATAAATAGAAAAAGGAAATAAGGACCAGAGAAATGGGTCGGTGAAGTAAAAGCTCTTATCATACAAGCCTAGAACCGAAAGAAAAGTGGATGGACAGAACCAGTACCACAAAGCTTTCTTCTGACTGCCGTTGAGGCACGGTGTAAGTGTGGCCACACCTACCCATCACACACACACACACACACACACACACAAATACTACAAATAAAATGTTAGAAAAAGCAAATGGAATTTGCAAATTTCCAAAGCAAGATAAAGAGGCTCAGTTATCTATTTTTTGCCCTGACTGCTTTTCTTTTTCAGGAGAAAAGTCCAAATACGTTTAATGATGCTTTCCGCTCATAAGACACTATTTAAACTATTTGGTTTCCTTACTTATTTACTTGGTTTTTTTTTCAATGAGTGGACACACATGTGAACCCACCACAATGTGTATGTGAAGGTCAAAGGACAATTTTCAGGAGTCTGTGCTGCCCTTCTACCATGTAGGATCCTAGGATTGAACTCAGGCCATCATACCAGGCAGCAAGCACCTTCGCCTGTTGAGCCGTTTCACCAACCTAGTTTGAACTGTTTTTGAATGAAAGTAATGACCAAACACTGGCTAAAAAAGAGATCCCAGCTTGCTAGAATGCACACCAACATTTTGTCAGAAAAGAAAATGTTCGATGCATCATATGTAGTTGAGAGTAAATTTGATTTTATGGAACACTGTATACACATAGACACACAAAGGAACACACACTCATGGGTACTGGGTCACAACTTGAAAATTTCTGTTAGGAGAATAATAAGAGGAAATATAAACACAATTTCACCTGAAGTAATAAAGTAAAAGCAAGTCTCCCTGCAGCCCGCCACGCTTCTGCTCAGCGTATAACACTCGTATTCCTCGGAGTCATCCTCAGCTCTCTTTATTATCCTTTCCCCCTAAGCAATCTCGTAGTTTTGATGTTGATAAGATTTGATGGTGGTTTATCCAACAAAGTTTTATGTACTTGGAGCTTGGTCCCCATTGTGGCAGTGTTGGTGGAGTCTTTTAAAGAGGGGGAATCTAATAGGAGGTGACTAGATCACTGAGGGCACCATCCTGGGAGGGAATGAGCATAGTTCTAGCAGGAAGCCATTTAGTTTCTTGGAAAATGTGTTATTATAAAGAATGAGTCTGGCCCCTGAATTCCTCTCCCATTTCCTGGTTTGTCATGCCAATGCCTTCTCTCACTTGTTCCGACCATGAAGCCTTCTGTCATGTTGTGGTATGACAAAGGAGGCCCTCACCAGAAGCTGAAACAACAGAACCCCAATTTTAGACATTCATCATCTAAAACTGTGAACTAAATAAGACTTTTATCTCATAAAGTCTACAGCCTCTGAGTTTTGTCACAGGAACAGAAAACAGACTGCAAGTATCATGGAGTCATACATGGTGACGATGCCGAGAACTCTCCCCAGGCTGGACACACAGAGAGTCTCAGCTGCCTCCTAAATGTTGAGGAAAACAATAAGACAAAACCCAACCATC
Source organism: Eospalax fontanierii (assembly GCA_035773235.1). Classification (NCBI taxonomy): domain Eukaryota; kingdom Metazoa; phylum Chordata; class Mammalia; order Rodentia; family Spalacidae; genus Eospalax; species Eospalax fontanierii. Next base: position 49,016,308 of record CM069542.1, on the reverse strand, counting down.
CCCTAATACTTTTTTACTCAGGATTCTGTATCTCCAGCCAGCTTTACTTAAAAGGAAACATGGGGATCATATGACATTTCCTTACTTTTTACCCAGTCCTGTCTGAAGTTGGGACACCTGGAAGTAGAGCTTGAGATGGAGGCGCCTCTGCGAAGGGCGTATTGACCGAGTGTTCTCAGGAAAAAGGGGAAGAGGGAGGAAGGAGAGAAAACGGAAGTGCTGAGCGAGGCTGCAGCCTTCGCTGCAGAAGAGCTTCCCTCTGGTCCCACAGGGAGTTGGACGACAGATGGCACCACGATGCCGACTTCTCCTACAGGCCCACAGGCCCGCGGGCCCGCTTTTTAGACCCTCTATGCCAGTCAGGCTCCAATGTGGAAGGTTGTATAACCCACTAGGTGAATCTGCTCTTGTTTAGAGAATGTCAGGCTTCCAGACAGGAGGACACTCTAAGGACTTAGCAGTCAACATTTACATCACCAGGAAGTGGATGCAGCTGCCAGCTCAGGAAGATCTGGGAAAAGAACCAGAACAATGCTTTCCTATTAATCCTCAATGACCACTGACTGAGCATGAGTTTAATGTGTCCACGACCTTCTATCTCCAGTGGCCTTCTCCTGGCCCAGATGCTCACCACCTCTCACATCTCTAACGTAAATAAAGCCCCTCCTCTTTTGATGTTGGCTGAACCTGTACATGTCCCATGTGTTATTTCTGGTCCCTCATTTAATCAGTATCTTCCAACATCCTCCTGGGCTCTGTCTACAGATGATTCTTCTTGTTCCATCCTATTGCGTCCCTTTACCAAGCTCTTCGGTTTGACTAGAATGACTTTTCCACTTACAAATGTTTATGCACCTTTCAAGTCCAAGTTCCAGTGTCATCTCTTCATTGTTTTTCTGAGTTCTCTCTCCTTCCACAGAAATAGTCATTCAGTTATTTTTAGGTGCATGTTTATTTTCTTTGATCTTATTATCATTTATTAATTATATAATGAGTTTCGTTGTGACATTTTGATCTCATTAGTACTTTATATACTCACCAATTATAGAACTTAGACTCAGTCACAGTAACTACAGCACAGTGAGCGATTTCCTCCTTCAGATGGTGGTCGAGCATCTCCTTGTACCCAGAACTGTATCTCATTGATTTCTGGTGACTGGCCTGGAGCAGGTGTTCTAGAAATAACTAAGTGTAACTTGACTGAGTAAGTAATAAGGAGTAAATAGCAAGCTAAACTTGAAGTATTTGTAGATGAAAATCCTGAATTGCTTCAAGAACTCGAAGAGCTAACACACCACTTTTCTCTCACGCACTCCAGTGCTGTCTATTAAATGCAACCCTGGCTGGTCTGTTCTCTAAGTATTCCCTCTCTCATTGATCTATCTCTTTGCTGACTCTCTAGAAAATTTCACATTGATAGCCAGCCACCTCATTTTTTCCTAGGCTTGACCTTGTAACAACACTAAATTGTTTCACATGTGCCAGGGCTTTGCTTTGTAACTCTGCACAATGCACAGTATGGAATGATGAACACCAAATAAGAGCACAAAAAATTCCTTCTGAATCAGTGATGTCAAGAAAACCTGGCCACGAAGGCTGTGGTTTCTGGAAGAAGTGTTTACACCAGAAGACAATTTGCACAGAAGGCAGGTCATTGGTACCAATTACACCCCTGCCTGATGACATGCCTACATTAGATCAGGTGACTGTGAGCTCCCTATGCCTTCTGATCAAGGAGAGGAGATGCAGCTGACTTCTTTGTTGAGTGCCACAGATGCCAACCCCAGAAGTGATGTCATGGCCACATGGCACTCATTCAAAGTAAAGACACTGGGTAGCTCTTCCACAGTTCAAAAGGGAGGGCCAGGATAATCCAGTGAACTGGAAACAGCACCCTGGGATGTGAATTGATTTCTTCTCTTTCTCATCTGAGTCTGAATGCTTCAGGGCCAGCATGCAGCCTGAGATCAATAAGACACGAGTCCTCTATTACAGACAACATAAAACATATATTTTGGGGGCAGGGTGGGATACTGAAAGTCTGGTGCCCACGGAATGGAGAGATTAATGGATTCTGCAGTGAGAAAACAGGTCCTTTCTTGGAAGGCCCGTATCTTCCCTCCATGCCATAAGCATTCTAAAGGCATAACCTGAACTGGCCTATTGAATAGGGAAGGGCTATGTCCAGTTTCTCCTTCTTCAATATCATACCCCTGCTGGGATTTCAGCCTCTACAACTGTAAAGTAGGGTAGGGATCCTTCATTCCAGAGAGCATTGAAGGTGGTTCATGAGCACAGTGCTGAAAAAATATCAATGTCCCTTTTGCATTCTCCAGCTGTCATTGAGTGTCTACCTGCTTTGAAGTGTTAGCATGGGATCCTCTGCTTTCCTTATCCCGAGCTACCCTAAGCCTGGATAACTTCATCTTATTTGGCCTTGCCTTCATTGGCATTGCGTAGTATCTGGAGTTACGAAGAGCACTTAAGATGTGGTAGTGGATTCTAGCGTAGTGTCATCTTGGTACTTCAAACCTGTGACTTTAACCTCTTTGGATGGTGTCCAGCAGTTCCCTCAACTGCAGATACGGACAACCAGAGAACATCAGTCCATAAGCATATGGGAAATGCCTATCTGGTATCCTCAACCCTGAATGCGGAGCTCAAGAAATATTTGTGAATGCATGTGTGCTGAAATGTATGTGTGTGTGCATGAGTGTGTCCACAAGTGTGTCCATGAAACATATCTGAGTGTGTACACAAGTGCATGCACAAGTGGGTACATGAGTGTGTACATAAGTGTGTAGGTGTCTATACAAGTGAGATTTTGATTGCCATATGCACTGTATCACCATGGCTAAGGAAGACAGTTCAGTCAGTAAAGTGCTTGCTCTTCAAACCCGAAGACCTGTATTTGATCTCCAGAAGCTGTGCAAAGACCTAGGTATAGTGACGTGTGTGTATTATCGGTTCCAGGAAGGTGGAGCCAGGCGGGTCTCTAAGCCTCAATGGCCATCCAGTCTAGCTCTCCTGGTAAGCTCCAGGATAGTAAGAAACCCCTGTCTCAAAACGCAAGGTGGATGATTCCTGAGGAATGATACCCAAGGTCATTCTATGACCATCATATGTATGTGTACACATATGCATACACACATGAACATACATATACACATGAAATATTTTTCATGTCTCCTTCTATCACTTTCCATCTATCCCCTCGAGATAGGGTATTTCACTAAACTTTCTGTTCCTGTTTTTCTTGGCCAGGCTGGAAGCTAGCAAGCCCCAGTAATCTCTCTGTCTTGCCCCCCAACCCCTGCCCAGAGTTTAAGTTACAAGTGCATACAAGACACCTAGCTTTTTACATGGGTGCTGGCACTGGAACTCCAGACCTCATGACTGTACAGCAAGTGCTCTTAACCACTGGGCCACCTTTCTGGCCCCTTCTAATGCTCGTTTCTTAAATCAATCCCTTCATCAACCAAAAAATTAATCTCGGAAATAAATCTCTTAACATTCTATGATTGTGCTGAATACTCTGCTAATCTTCAGGACTCAAATTACTCAATGTCATTTTCTTTTCCTTTACTCCATTTAGGTAAAGTCTAGGACTGAGTTCTAGATAGAAAAACCAAGACTCAGTTTGCCTCCAGCACAAAATGAGTGAGCTCAGTTTCCTTTGTCCTTAATCATGCACACCACCCATGATTAATGCCAAGACTTAGACCATCTCCAGAATCCTGAGCCCATGGCCTTTCCATCATATCACAACCTTTTCCTAATATATATGCAATTGTATATCTAACTACATGTTATAAAAATCCTCTTATTATAAGCCTGTTTTTGAGTATGAGTATTTTTCACCACACTGAGAAACATATGAACATTGTATGGTTTTATTTGCTTGTTTTCAATGGGAAGTATCTACAAACATTAAAACCATTTGGAAAATTAGCACAAGAGAAAGAAAAAATATAGAGATTGTTCAGTACACAGGCATCTAAATCCAACCACCATTAACACAGTGGGATAGTCCCTTCCCATCTTTGACATAATGTGTATATTTTACATTGTCATATGCATTTGAGATATGCAACTGTATACCTGGCTATTGACATTAAATTATCCCATCACCTGTTTTGAGTTTTTGTGTTGTAGTCTTCATAACTGCTATTTTATTTTCCACTAGCTCATTTTTAAACGGGTTTAACAATTTATATAAATGGGCATTACTTGTATAACAGTTAAATTGTTTATAGTTTTTTTAATATGTGTATATGTATATGTCTAATGGCATAATGGATATCTTTGTTTATGTGTATTTGTGATGCTTAGATTCCATAGATAGTAAGAAATATAACAGTTAGTCTGAAGAGAACCAATGAACATTTTAAGGCCCTTGATACAGTCAGTTAAATTGCTTTCAGCGAAGCCTTATGCCAATTTCCAGAACCACCGACAATGTATTGGAGTGATGCACTCTATCTTCAAAAAATTACTTATATCCAATATTGTACAAAGAACTCTGAGTATATAATGAAAACATGTACAAGATCTTTTCAAGTAGAGAGAGCAGAAGATGTCCAAGCCCAGGAAACAATTGCTGATGACACATTTCTGGGGCCACAATGTGAAATGGATAAGTACCAAAACACAGAAATATTTCACAAGCACAATCTGAAAGGCTTTTCATATATTGCTTTCTCTACAGATGGAAATTTATGAAGTTATTGAACTTTTCTAAAGATCTTTTTTTTTTCAGTCACTAAACAAATGGATTGAAGAGGCACTTAGATAAAGCATCAGTGAGAACACAGTAGTGATTTGTCGAGCAGCATGTAATTTGTGAGGACTGAGGGGAGGGGAGAACTGTGTTTCCAATGGCATGTGAAGACTAATAGGAACACTTTCTTTAAGCCCTGTTACCCTTCCGTTGCTTCGCTTTATGTTAGGAAAAGTCTGTAGGAAATGACTGGACGCCCCACTGAGCATGCTCCTGCACACTCTCCTCTCCTCCAACATCTGTGTTGCTCATTGGCCTCCCTGAAGTTCTAGACCTCTTTGACCTTTATTGCCCAAAGCTCTCTGCCTGATTCATTAGCAACCCATGCCTCAGTATATGAGACCCTGGAGAAGGAGCCCGGTCCTCCTACAGTGGTGTATGGACAACCCCTGTGTCTTTAGTTGGAGCCCATCCCAATTTTCTGCAGATGGAGGTAGAAAGGAAGCAAAGGACGGGGAAGCGCTCCTGCTTCTTTGCTCTTAGAATGAATGTAGAAAAGCATAGATTTTAGCTGTTACACCACAGGTATAAACATCAGTGAAGCAGCTTCTCTTTTTATTGTATATGTTATGTAGATAAAACATATTGAGGCATCTCACACATACCATGCATGCTTATTTTTTAACTTTCCAGTTTTTATTTGTATGCTTTTTTAGTTAAGTACAAATAATACAAAATATTTATCTGTCTTTATTATGTACCATTTTTCATCAAAGTTTTGTGGGAAACACTGGCATTTTCAAACAAAAGGACGTCAGAATAATATATTTTAGTGGGAATGCTTATGTCAAATGAGCTGTCACTTCAAGTCCAAATTCAAGATCCACACAACTGAAACACAGAAAGCTCCTAGCTCTTTAAAAAGCAGGCATTGAAAAGGGTGAAGATTAGCTTCATTGTTGATCCCTTGGTCATACAGCAATCTCTCACACATCATGTGTGAGGGGGATAATGCACACAGCTCCAAAAAGAGCCAAATACCAGGTCTTCTTCCCAAGCTATCATGTGGTACCTATCTTACTCCAAGATGCTCAGGTCAACCCTGCACCCAGCTCAAAGTGTTGTACAATCTCTGGGGAGTAGCTTTTGCTCTCTGCTCATTCTCAGATCTGTTAATGATCCCCCAGAGTTGACATCTGATGAGATGGGGTGGGGCTATGCATAGCCATCTGGGACTATGTCACGTCCCCTAGAAGCTATTTCTTCTCAATCTACTTTCCCAAGGAAGTTTCAAGGTAGTCCTGTTTGCCTCCAACTTGAAGGACTCCAAATTGTAGGACGATCTTTTCCCCTTGTGGATTATGGTGCTCAAGATATCCAGGGTTCTCATGTACCCTAACTTCAGCTCTCTTTGCTGTTCCTTGCTAGCAGCAGAGCTGCTCAAAAAGGGAAGGAAATCTTCCCAATCTTTGAAAACATTAAAGTAAACAGGAAATCAAAGCACTTGTATCTAAACTGGTGCTCAGGGCCAAGTACTCCACTGATCTGTCTAACTGAAGAGGAGAGGAACACACCCATGCTGAAGGGAGAGGGCTCTTGGGAGAAACTCTCCAGATCCCAAAGCTAAAGCATGCCCTGAGAAAGAGGGAGAGAGAGTACCGGAAATACTCAGACAACCACTTACATGCACAGGGCATACTTAAAGGGTAACAAAGCATTCTTTATACGTCTGTTCGTTTAATAATCAAACATGTAAATTGTTCTGCCTTTCCCATCTTAGATGAGCCAACTGAAACTCAGAGGGAGATCATAATAATGTCTTAAGATGCTTCCTTCCAGAGCTACTGATTTCAAGGCTTATGTTCTTTTCCTGGATGCATGTGACTCTGACATGAGCTGTATAAAGTATTCTAGATGGCAGCGCATATTGTGCGTGCACAACCATTGCTCAACACAACCATCATTCTCCATTCCAGTGGCTGTTACACAGCTTCCAAAGTCTCTACATCCCTGTTCCAGGAGAGGCTTTAGAAACCCCACGACTGCATTTTAGCCCAAGCCAACTTCACCAATAAACGCAATGATGAAGACTAGAAAATCCACCAGGTGGGTCACCATAGCCCACATTCCCCGTGTTTTTAAAGCCCAGCCATGGTGCTTTCCCACGTAGGATAAGGACCCTGCTCCTCTCATCTTTCCCAGGACCACACATGATGGTCTCTGTCCTGCTCATCAGAATGCTTAAAGGCTGCTTTCTAGGCTTGGCCCAAAACTGTGTCATTCTACTCCACCACCTACCAGACCCCCATAGAAAGTCAGTTCACTCTCAGTACTGCAGCCCAGCTCCCATTTTCCCCATCATCTCTGGGTTTGGACACAGTGTCCCAGCATAAGAAAACATAAAACTAATACCTCCAGCTAAGCCTCTCCCTCACTGGTTCAGTGAGGGAAGATGTATTTTCCACTGCTACCACATCTTACTGCCAGCTCCTGAAATCTACAAGCGTAACTACGGGCAAAACAGAAGACGGTGAGCACCAATATGTGGACACACACAAGTGGCTCAACATGCACTTGGTGGTAGATCGGGGTAAAGCAGAACACTGAACCCATCTTGTGTCTGGCATGAAGGAGAGTCACTTCCAAATCAAAATCAGCATGGCATCATCAATTGCCTGTGACATTGAGCAAATAATACTACACTAACCAACGAGCAGCAGCAATCTATATACCAGGGCCTATCTCCAAGCCACAGGGTCCCAGAACAACTGTGAATGTTCCTTAGTATATTTGCCCAACTAAGAACACACACACACACACACACACACACACACACACACACACATCATTCACCATTTAATGAAATGTGCCCTTAAGCACTATTATTCTTTCAACATTCACACGTACTTACATAAACTAAATAGCTACACTGTCACTAGGTAACCGTCATATGTGTAGTCTGACACACAATTATGGAACATAACCATCACCTTCAACCTGTAAGTTCTGCATCCACAGGCTTAACCAATTGTGAACTAAACATATTTGGAAGAAAAATGCACCAATAATGAACATGCAGATTTTCCTCTTGTAATGATTTCCTAAGCAATAGAAAAATGACTTATGCAATATTTACATGGCATTAGGAATCATAAGTAATCTAGAGATCACTTAAAGGCTTTGGGAAGATATGGGTAGACTGTTTGAAAATATTAGGCTACTTTATGTAGGGAACTAGAACATTTACTGATTTTGGCCTCTTGGAACCATTCCTTTATGGATCCTAAAGGCTGATTCATTCTTTCTCTCTCTCTCTCTCTCTCTCTCTCTCTCTCTCTCTCTCTCTCTCTCTTTCTCTCATGAATACATATGCATGTTTGTGGTAGATCAGGGTAAAGCAGAACACTGAACCCATCTTGTGTCTGGCATGAAGGAGAGTTGCAGGAAGGCTATGGAGGGTCAGATTGAGGCAAAGGGTGGAAATGAAAGCCAGGACTATGTGTATTCAGTCTGAGATCTGGGTTCCCTGACTGTATGCCATTACCAAATGCAGTCCCTTCTGACCAGCTCTAAGCGTAGTTCTGTCTAAACAGAGCTTTCTTCACTTAATTCTGCCTCTCAAAATTGTGTCTTGAGTATAGCATGCTAAGCCCATCCCTGGCCCTAGAGTAGACACGGCATATACATTTTTAAATTGAATAGGATCCTGAGTCTTAAGAAATATCAAAAAGGGCAAAGAAATCTGAATCAGGCCCCCCATAACCACAGCAGGCCCCGATAGAGATCTCATTAATACACTTTCTGCTAATCCTCAGGAATTAGCAAATACAACTCTATCCTGCTATGAAATACCCGCTTCTCCAGGGCTCAACTAAAAGCTCAGAAGAAGAGTGAAAGAAGCCGAGTTAAATGTAGCTTTGAATCCAGGCATCGGGTAGCATCTCTAATAAGCGCGCTCCAGCTTAATGGGGCTTTCTGACAATTCCCCATTCCAAACTCCCCTACATGCCTTACCATTTACTTCTTATAATTCCCTCTAGTAGATAATCAGGGTATCACATTCAAAGTCACTTAAGTTTGAACAGCTTTCCCACTGCCCTCTGTGTGTTTAAATGTTCCATATCTGTGATGCCTGTGCTGTTCCGAGAACTCCCTCCTCCGGCACTGGTTGGCAAAAAAGGCTCAAATGCAAAGAAGCTCTTACTTTCTTTGGAGCGGCTCTGGGAAGGAAAATTTAAATGCAGTCCTAGGGAGCATTCACCATCAGCAGCATGTAATCAAACTCAACCTCTGTTGTATCTTTACAGCTTTGTATCTTTGTATCTTTATTAGCCTATGACTCATGAGAAATTTGGGGGTGAAGAGAAGTTGGATGTGCATATATGCATAGGTACGTGGATACCAGAAGTCAATTTCAGAGTCTTCCTTCATTGCTTTCCAGAGTCTCTCACTGAACCCAGAGTTCACTAATTCGGTTAGACTGGCTGGCCAGTGATCCCAAGGATCTTCCTGTCTCAACCTCCTCAGCACAAGGATTACAAATGTACATTACACACTTAGATATTTTTTTACAGGGATTCTAAGGGCTGAACTCTGGTCTTCATGACTGATAGCAAGCATTTTACCCCTGAGGAATATTTAAGTGTAGAAATATCTACTCTTCACCTTAGGTAAAATATAGGCACATTTTCATTCAGTTTTCCTTCACATCTGAAGAAATTTAGCCTCACTGGGAGTGCTTTAGAATCTGCCTTCTTAGGGGGCTTAAAGCCAAACCCATGCCAGGGAAAGTTCTAGGCTGTTATCTAGCTCTTCCCATGAAGCTTCTGAACATGTATAAGCTCAAGGATTGCTAGAGAGAGACTTAACCACAGGGGAATCTGTGAAAAAAAAATCCAGTCACATGTGCAATTGGCTGCGGCATCCACAGGCACAGAGGGCTCCACACATAGTCACTGGCTGATGAAGAGTGCTGTGGGAGCAGCTGCATTTATCCTATACCATACTTGCTGAGAGCTCTCCCCACTCAAAGATGCTCTTCTGGAGGTAGGAGTCTACATTCAACCCAGTATTATCTTGATGTTTCTTGGCTTTCTGCCCTGTCCATTATTCTTGGTGGATGGAAAAGGACCTCAGAGCTTGGTGTATTGCATTTTCCCTAGAGCAACAGTAACAAAGTACTCTAGGCTGGGTGACCTTTAACAGGGTATTTAACAGATCAAGGTTCTAGAGGCAGAAGGTCCAAAATCAGTGTGACATCAGGATTGGTTCTTCCTGGAAAAGGTCCTCCAGAAAACTGCCCTAAGCCTGTGTTCCAGCTGGTGGTTACTGATGACCCCTGGCATTCATTGACATGTCGCAGTATCATCCAACCCCTGCTTCTTATATGACTTTCTTTCCTGTAACATGCCTGTATCTGAATCTCTGTCTACTTCCTCTAGTAAATAAAGCAGTCATTGGATGAGTGTATACACTAATCCGTATGACCTTAATTTAACTAAATACATCTGCAGAAACACTATTTCCAAATAACGTCTCATTCTGAAGTTCTAGACAAACATGAAATTGGGCAGGTTGCTATTGAGTCAACTATACCTGGTCTGGAACTCACTGTTCTTGTTAGGTGCTACCAACCATGACCACATAGCTGGGAACCACCCACTGTCTTACTTTGGCTCCTCTGTAGAAACAAATTAACTGTACTAATTAGCCTGTTGCTGTGATAAAACACTGACCAAAAACAACTTGGAGAGGCAAGGATTTATTACATCTTATGGTTCACAGTCTGTCTTCAAGGAAGTCAAGGCAGGAACCTGGAGGCAAGAACTGAAGTAGAGACCTCACAGGAACGCTGCTTTCTGGCTTGCTTTGCCTGGCTTGCTTGGCTACTTTTCATCTACAGTCTAGTCTCACCTCCCCAGGGATGAACGCTCCCCTAGTGACTGGCCCTCCTACACCAATTAGCAATCAAGAAAATGCCTCACAGACACCCACAGGCCAGTCTGATAGAGGAAATTCCATAACTGAGGTTCCCTCTTCTAAGGTGATTCTAGATGTGTCAAACTGACAAAAGCTAACCCTTCTTAAATACATGGTGACCATTGTCTATAGGCAGCTGAAGGACCCACACCTTGTCTTGACCAATGTAGCATGTACAAGCTTGCCATGCTCTTCAAAGTAGGCACATGCTTAAATAAATAAACCAAGCAGTCTATTCTCCTTTTTCTTATTTCTTTTTATTCTTTGATAATTTCACACATGTACAAAATGAATTTTGATCCTTTTCACCACCCATTTCTATCCCTCATCCCCTGCCATCTCCCACTGAAACTCTTCTTCCCAACAAATCTCCATTCTATTCTCATGTCCTCTTTTTTTCTGGTGGCCACTGAGTTTAAGCAGAGTTGCTTGCATGAGCATGGGTGGGGGTTCTTTACTAGAGCATGGACAACTTGCAGCGACTACACCACTGAAGAAAAAGACACCTCTTCCCTGAGCGAGCACTAACTGCCAATCATTCCTCAGAGAGAGACGGAGACTCGTGAGTCACTTCCCCATCATGATGAAATGTTGATGGGTACAGTCTTGTTCAGGTTTCTCCAAACAACCTATTCTAAACTCACCCTAGGTAACGTGATAAAGTGATTGCCTGGCACTAAGGTCCCATTCCAGCCCAAGGTTCTCAGAGTCCTCAAATACATTTAGACAACATCCCAGTTCTTCTCTGACATCCTGGTCTCCTCTTTCCAAACTATTCCATGGCATTCAAAGGGGAGACTGAAGTCGTTTGACACGTTACTTCATAACACTGAAAGTGGGTCTCTGTCTTAGCAGAGACTCTGAAACCAAAAAAAAACAAATAAGGTCATTAATCTGGAAATGTTGTCCATGGAAGGAAATTGCTGGAAATGATTTGCGTTCTTCCTTCTTCCCCTTCCTGTTCCAACCGCTCTGCCCGTCCCCACGTAAGATCAGCTCTGAGCCATGATTATCCCGTGTGCATTTGCCTTCCTTCTGCCTGAACACCTACTTGTCCAAATTATCTGCTTCTGCCTCTTTCTCTTTCAGGCCACCTTGCAGCACCTTTCTTGTCTTCCCCACTGCTCTTCCTCCTTAGCCCTCTGGCAATATCCTTTCATTGGCTCTCGGGGTCTCAAAATGCCTATTGGTTATATCCATCTCATTCCTCAGTACAATTTTTGTATTTCTAATCATCAGGGACAAAGTCAATACATTGGGGATATCCTGAACTTTAAAGTCACTTTACAGAGACGGCTGCTGCTTTTTTATTTCTCTCCCACAGAGACTTAATGATGTATAGTTCAATTATTACTCACTACTCTGTCCAGTCCATTCACCTACAAGACCCAGTGGTGGGAAATTTCAAGAATTAATTTTTCAGGAGTCACTAGGGGAAAGGTCAGTAAACCAGGCCTAGAGGCCCCTCTCTGAAATGCATTTCTATAACATTTTATCCAGCAGAAACTTCTTTATTCTTTATCCTGAACTTGCTCCCCAGGGCTTTGCCCTAGATTGATAGACAAATCATAGGATGAATCCTATGTGGAAGACGGAAGTCTAGGGATCTCATCCTAGAGCTAACCCATGACACAGCTCACTGCTCTGCTGAAGCAATGGGGTCATTTCTTCTGAGCCACATCCTGGAGCCCTTCATGGAACAGCTCAAAGAAACTGCAGTGCTGACCCCAGGATAAGCTTGCACAGGCCTTTCACATACAGAGTAAAAACTTAAGGACTCTTCAGAGGCCACAGCTGCATCTTTCATTCTCTTTCCACCAAATGGCCAAGGTTGGTTGGTCTATTATTATGTCTAAACATAACAAAGTTTCAGGATGTTTGGATGTGAAATGTCCCTCACAGGGTTACGTGTTTCAACACTTGGTCAGTGGAACCTTCTAAAGGTAGAGGTTTGCTGGAGGAAAGAGTTCCTTGGGTTGGGCCTTGGATTTTATAGCTAGTTCCTACTTCCCGCCTAATCTCTGCTTCCTGCTCTAAGACTTGAGAGGTGCCAGCTGCACACTGCTGCCACCACGATACTGTTGCTGCCATGCCTTCCCCTCCACAACAGACTGGATCCCCTTAAACTGGGAGACAAATGTTTCCTTTAATTCTTCTTGTCCTCAGGTATTTGGTAACAGTCACAAGAAAGTAACTAATAGACCAACTGTATCCGTATCAGTTCATCTACATTACCTAGCGCTGTTTTGTAAAGGAATGCAGGCTAATGCCTTCAACCTGAGTTTTAAGAACAGCTAAGTTCATATGTAGTTGCCCATAAGAACCAACTCTCATCCATAATTCTATTGTCAGAAACCTTGGGTCCTACAACACGTATCATAAGGCACTTAGTCACACAAAGGAGTCTATAGGAAGAATGAACATAAAATTTACCCTTCTCCCTTAGACATCATTGCTCGTGAGAGAGAAGACAGGCACCAAACAGAACTGTACCAGGCAAACAAGGATGGGCGCCACTCAAGTCTATGGAATACAGGAGGGCTAAAGGTCACAAAGAATTGAAGAAGAAAGTAGAGGAAAACCAGATGACTCAAGTCCCCAAACACCTTGCCTATGCTTCATCCCCTTGAATTAGGGGCATGACTTCTTCTAGGTAGGGAGACCTAACCTGCTGCTTCACATGAAGACAGTCAGAAGAGAGCAGTAGCAAACATAGCACATAAGTCTGGTGGCTGCTGGAACTGGGGCTGTGCAAAGACTTCTATTAGTAACCAGGTCAGAATCAGAAACAATGAGACTGGGGACTCATCTGAGCAATACAAGATAACAAGATTTAATATTAAAGATGAAAACACAGTGCTCTGAGCAAGGATTATTCACTGATCTAGAAAGACAAGGAAACACAAGCAGTCTTACATGGGGGGAAGCAGAAAAGCAGACCAGTCAATGAAGTGAGAATGGGGGGAGAAAGTGCAGAACATTTGGGAACAGTATGAGCAGTGACTGCTCAGTCAGAATGATGATGGAAACTGGTTCGTCATTTCCTAAGGACGGGACTCCTAGTGGGAAGTATGCTCCAGGGTTTCCTCACCTGTGTGATAGAATAGTGAAAATATCTTTTCTTAGAGGGCTGTTGTGATGGTTAAATGATTAATCTACGCAATGCACTTAGAATTGTTAGAGATAATTGAATAGTCATTAAGGATTCTAGGAAGGCAAGTAGCAGAAAGAAAACACTCCAAGGAAGACAATCAGTGTTGCAGGCTTAGAATGGAAAGAGGAGGAGTGGGGAGGAAGAAAAGAGACTGCTATTACTCAGTGAGGCAATACACACCCTGCACTACATGTGGCCCAAATTAGAACTTACTGTGGAAGTGGAATGGTACGGCTACAGTTGGTGTTTTCAATGGGGAAGAAATTTGAACGCATTTTATAACAAAATTGTGACCAAGTTATAGAATCTTTGGCAGTAACTCATAAATAGCCTAGTTTGACCTTCTCAAAAGATCTTGACCTACAACATTATCTTGTGAAAACTATAGACTAAGATCCTAGATAGGACGTAAAGGGTGCTGTGGAGTAAATGTTTATATCCTCTCAATCTTCACAGGTTAAGCTCCTAACCTCCAAGCTGACAGTGTTAAGAGATAAGACCTTTGGGATGTGACTAGGTCATTATAGTGAAATCCTCATCAATGGAATTGCTGCCCTTGCACAAAAGTGGCTCTAGAGAGCTCCCCACCCCTTCCTCTGTGTGGGCACATAATAGGAATGTCAGATCTAGGGGGCTGGAAGATGGCTCAGCAGTTAAGAGCACTGTCTCCTCTTGCAGAGGGTCTGGGTTCAGTTCCAGCACCCACATAGCAGCTATCAATCATCTATAACTCCAGTTCCAGGGGATCCAATACCTTCTTCTGACCTCCCTAGGCACTGCATGACACGGATGCACTTACACACATGCAGGTGATACACTCATAAAATAAAAAAATAAACAAAATTTTATAAAAATGATAAAGAATGTCATATCTGTAAAGCACAGACCAGACTTTTACTAGAACTATTGCTTCATTGATCATAAACTTCTCAGTTTCAAGAACAATGAGCAACAAATGTCTATTATTAATGAGCTAGCCCAATTATCATAGTTTGTTATGGTCACCTCACCTGATTAAGACAGTGAGCGATTAAGCATGACTGTAAGTTTTGGAGCAAGAGGGAGAATTGAGTGAGATGTACTCTGGTAACTTAGAAAGTTGCCAAGAGCTGAGTCTCTGGAGATCCCTTCCAATAGTGTTACATTTAAATCTGAAATGTCCCAACAGGTTCATACTCTGAATGCTTGATCCTCAGCTGGAGGCACTATTTTGGGAAACTGGAACCTTTGGCCGTGAGGCCTTGCTGACAGAATTAGACCACTAGGAGAGGGCCTTCAAAGGTTATACCTGGCTCCTGCTTCCATCCATACTTTCCTGGTCTGTCATGACATAAAAGTTCTCTGCTATACACTTACATTGTCATCAACTAAGCTGTTCCTCTGTGCCCTCCCTGCTATGACAGGTTAAACACCTCTGCAACCATGAGCACAAAATAAACTTTTCCTCTCTAAGTCCTTGCCTTTGAGTATTCTGTCACAATGACACAAAAGTAATGAACACAAATAATAAAGGTGTGTGTGTGTTATGTATTCACATGTGTGGGGGGGGCGAGGGGGTAAGCTCACCTGTGTGGAGCCATATGGAAGGCCAGAAGGTGACATCAGGTGTCTTCCTCTACCACTCTCCACCTTACCTTTGGAGAGAGGGCCTCTCTCTGAACCTGAGACTCCCTGCTTTTCAGGTAGATAGCCTGGCCAATGAGTCCCTCGGATCATGTCTCTTCCCCCAGCATTAGGGTTACCCATCTATACATGGATGCTAGGGATCCAAACTCTCACGCTTGTATGGAGAGCTCTCCACCCACCGCACTGTCTCCCCAGGCTCAGAGATGTTTTTTCTTTTTTCTAACAAATACCCATTCACATGCTTTTCAAGTTGAGAATGAAGAGTAGTGAGCAGAGGGTATGGTTGAAGAGAAATAGTCTCTATTCTGCATCTTCTCCACAGTTCCCAGCCCTTTCTCTGTGAACACATTGTTGTTTCCTGCCACACCCATAATCTGAAGCAGGACAGGCTCTGTGCCTGGCATGTCTTCTCCTCTGTCCCTTTCCATTCAGACCCAGAAGAGATTTTTACACTTCAGTATCAACTCAAGTATAACCTTTTCTGGAAAGCTTTCCAAGATAAACTGGTTATTCTTCTGCCCTCAGCTCACTTTTATTTCTGACCACCTCCTCTGGTCTGTGTCTTGGTGGCTGATTCCTATAGGGAAACTGTTCTAGCTATCTTTCCATTGCTGTGATAGACACCAAGGCCAGAGCACCTTGAAGAGGAAAGGAGGTTTCTTTTCTATTACATCTCCTGGGTCACAGCTTGTCACTGAAGGAAATCAGAGCAGGAACTCAAGGCAGGAATCTGGAAGCAGGAGCCGAAGCACAGCCCATGGAGGAACACTGCTTACTAGTTTGTTCCTCTGGTCTGTGCCCAGTCTGTTTTCTTATACAACCCAGGATCATCTACAGTGGGGTGAGCCATCCCACATCACTCAACAATCAAGAAAATGCTTTGCAGACATGACCACAGGTCAGTCCAATGGAGGAAAGTACTCAACTGACGTTCCCCCTTCCCCAATGTGTCAAATGGACAACTGAAGCTGTCCAGCACAGTGACCTATATAGGCTCTTTGACAGCTGACTCATTTAGATCCTGCTGATGGAAGGTGCTAGCAGGAGGCTCAAAGGTGGAAATAAAAAGAGATTGGAGTGTTTTTTGCCTCCTTGTCATTGGCAGATCCTCCTACTGGGTTCTGGTAAAATCATTTCACGCCCTTGACCTTTGAGCTTCGGTGTATTATGAGCTTACCATGAGTGCTAGAGTCTCAGCACCTCAGCACCGCCTTTTGGTTTTCCTAACCTTGTCTGGGTACCTGGACTAGTCAGGAAAGTACTCTCTGTTCATCTGTGTAGGATGAAACATATTCTGCTGAGACTCCTCTCTCTTCTTGAGCATCTTTTACTGTCTTTCCTCCTTGCTCCTAAAATGTCCTCTGCTCACCTCTATCATAGCATGGCTGCAGGCCATTGCAATAGCTAGTCTACTTCCCAACTCACTGGCTGGATTATTAGCTCTTCAAAGTCACGTTTTCATCATCATTATATCTCAACATGCGTTCAATACAGACCCACATCTGTTTATTCTGTCTTGCAATTTCTGAATTAATGCTAGAATGTCTTTCTCAAAAACAGCTATATGGGTGGAGGGAAGGCTCAGTGATAGCAAATGAAGTCAATAACAGTAATGTGAACAAAGTATACAAATTTTGAGTACTGAAAAGTGCTTTTGTATCTACTGCCTTTACTGTCAAAACCTTAGAAAACCTGCATTCAGCTGAACGATAGAGCCAGTTGTTGGTGAATCTACAGAAGAACCATTGGTCAGTGTGGGTTTCATGCTTTCTCCCCTTCCTTTCCACTCTAGAATCTGGCATCTTATTTACACTCTCTGTCTTTGGCTCTTATCTATGAACAAAATAATGGTCACCATGTTATAGTGACCACTAAATAACTAGTATGTGAATAGAGGTAGGATATATAAATACTCTTGCTTGTAATAAAACCCCCATATCTCATGGATATGCTGAAGAAAATACTTCTGAGCTTTGGGACAAGAACAGCTTCCTCCTCTGAAATAATGCTGTTGCATCTGGGGAAGGATAGTAAAAAATAGTCCCTTACCAAGAAGGCTTGAGTTAGAAGCCTCCCAAACACCATCTCCTCCTACTGCACAAATTCTGTTTCCTTCTCACTGACCTTAATATTATCCAAGCAGTCGTTCAAGCATTTATGATGCACCTGCTATATGATTGACTCCCTAAACTGTGCTCTGTCTCTTCTGTCACATAAGATACAGAATGAGATTTAGATGAAGCCCATCCCAGGTTCAAACCCTGGATCTACCCATAGTGGACATGAGTGTGCCAGGCAAATTTTTGTACATTTTATTCATCTGAGAAGTTGTATTAATAATAATACACGGTCACTAGTAGCAATCCAGAAATGTCCTGGATCCTTTTTTTTTGTAATGGAGAGAAACAAATGATGGATGAGGCCAGGGGTCATAGGGAGGGGACCTCTATCTCTTGCTCTTTCTCAGCCTGTTTCAGAACATTCCTGAAGTCAACTTCCTTATTTCCAGACTGGAGTACTAAGAGAGAGAGTGTGTTGAGAAAGAGAGAGAGACAGAGACAGAGTCAGGGAGAGAAACCCTGGTAAGCGGTGATCACTAGAGCCCTCAGCTCGCATGCAGCAACTTAAACACTTCAAATTGACAGCACGACCAAATAAGGCAAAAGGAACTGCTCCATGTGGTCTTTGTAAGTCCAAGGAGGTTGAGGACAAAATCACTGATGGCAATGAACCAAGATGTGTTCTTGGGCCATGCAGAGTAGAAGGAATCCGTGCGAGGGTCAGATCCCAAGCAGGCTAAGGCGGATGCCCATGTAGCTTATGCAAGGTGTTGAGCTTGGGTCTGCTGACAGGGCACCTGTGGAGCAGTGTGACACTCAGGAGACAGCCCAGCCCCAGCCCATACAGAGTTAAGGCAGACATTCCCAAGGTGGGATGGGAGGGACAGTTGTGAGGATGGGCGTCTGTGTATGTAAATGGGAATGAAAAAATAATGAACCTGTTAAGAGCAATTGATGCCAAGTTCCTCACTGAACAAGAAAGGGATTACAAATTTAAAAAAGAGGAAAACCCAGAATGGATCATTGGGTATTCTGATTTATAGGAATGCAGTTGGACTGGGCCCTAAAGAACAGTTGGATAACTATGGTTGACAAAAATTAATTGAATATTTCAAAGTAGCTAGTGGAGAAGATGTTGGATGTTCTTAGCAAGGAAATAGTGTCTGAGGAAACAGACAGACCAGTTACTCTAATCTGACTGCTATACATCATATGCATGTATTGAAATGTTATACAGTATGCCATAAACATGTGCCAATTAAAAATACACATGAAGAATCTAGGGCCAGAGAGATGGCTCAGTGGGTAAAGTGCTCGCTGCATAAGTACAGGGATCAGTATGGACAGCCTGCACTCAGGTAAAAGTCGAGTATGGTGGCACACTCCCATAAACCCAGTGCTGGAGGGCGGGGGACAACGACAGGAGGACTCTGCAGCTCACTGGCCAGTTAGCCTACCCGAAATGACAAGGTCCAGGGTCAGTGAGAGGCCGTAACTCAAAAACCAGGGTGGAGAGCAATCGAAAGAGAGCGAAATCAGCCCTTGGCCTCCACATGGAAACGCAGGAGATGAGCACAGTTTCATACTTAAATGTACTCACATACCACACATACACACACTACCTACCACACACACCACACATACCACACATATACATCATACACACACACATCTCCATACTACACACACATATACACACATCACACATATACACACACGTCACCGTACCACACACATCACACACCACATACATGTCACCACACCACATATACTACATATACACTACATATACCACACACCACACATATACACCACATACCATACACATATACACACATCACACATATACACACATGTCACCATACCACACACATCACACACCACATACATGTCACCACACCACACATACTACATATACCACACACCACACACATCACACACCACATACATGTCACCACACCACATGTACTACATATACACCACATATACCACACACCACACACACCACACACCACACATATACACCTCATACCACACACACCACACACCATACATACCACATTCCACACATACCACACATATACACCACATACCACACACACATGTCACTACACCACTCACAGAGACACACCACACATACAACTGCACACCTCACACACACCACACACCACATACATAAACAAAGATATACACATACCATATACACTACACACCATGCACAAACCACACATCACATATACAAAACACACATATACCACATATATACACCAAACATCACACACATATACATACATATCACATACATACCATACATACACCAAGAAAGAAAGTAGGAAGGAAGGGAGGAAGGGAGGGAGGGAGGGAGGGACAGTGAAAGAGAGGAGGAGAGAAAACACATGCTTTGACATAGAATAAAAAATAGCATGAACTTCAGTTTTTAACATATGTATATCTGGGCATTAATATAAAGTATGTGTGCATGTGTGTATGTATGTGTGTGTGTCTGTGTGCATGTGTCCATGTGTCTATGCATGTGGTGTGTGTATGTATGTGTCCCTCTGTGTGTGTGTGTGTGTGTGTCCAGCTCTGGGCACTGAGAGATTCTGGTGTCAACATAGCCCCAAGACACCAAATTTCATTCCTCACTGAGAGGAACCATGACTCCCTGAAGAAGTGGCTGAAGCAAGGCTAAGGTGAGAAAACACAAGACAAGTCTTTAATACATGGTTGTGCCACAAAATGAGACACTCAAGGGATGATGGTGACCCAGCCTGAGAAAACAGCATGGGCCAGTCTGCAATAGCTACCATCAGCCAGATATGACTGGAACATCCAATCTGAGCATCAGAAATAGATGGTGATGGTGGTAGATTATTACCTACTCAACAAAGGAGAAAACCATAATTCCACTTATATAAATTCATAAATGAGTAAAGCATGTATTCAGCATGTATTCAACAAAGAACTGGATATCTACTTATTTTAAAGTAACTTTCTTAAAATGCTGACTAATTATAATGCAGGAAAATATTGCAATACCAGGAAGATGCCTGCAACACAACATCTTAGTCAGGTGATTATCAAAAATGAGACAGATTCAAAACATGCGCTCCAAGACAGGACCTGTTAAGAAGCTCGTAGCCTCATTCCCGTGATACCCTTAAACCTAAACCCGAAAAACTTTTAGACAAATCCAAAAAGTGACAAATTAACCTGACTATAATTTTCATGACACATAAAGAAAGTCTTCTAGATAGAAAGCAACTAACAAAATATATAAATGCTACCCGGGGTTCTAAATTGGATCTTCTTCCTAGAGGAGAGAGCTGGGAAGATGGAAAAAAAAAAAGAAAAAGAAAAAACATCTTCAGTGGATCTGAGAATCAAGCAGTAACCAGGTCCCCCATAGCAGCTTCCTGGTGTTAGTGGTTGTTAAGAGTCATGTTCTGGTTTGTAGGAACCATAATTAAAGAATTTAGAAGGGACAGGTATAAAGTCAGCAACTTCTCTTAAGTGTGTCAACTAAAATTAATTATTTTTATTGCACTTGCAAATTTTCTGTACCTTTGAGATAGTTTCGATGTCTAAAACATGTATACATTTTTTAAAATCTATAGCTTTAACCACAAAGTCTGTCCATGGGAGAGAGTCCCTAATTTCTGCTATATTATATCTTAAAGGTTTTATTCCCTTCTTTTACTCTGCTGTGCGAGGATTAGCTGATGCTGTGCGTTTAATTTTACATCCTGTGTTGAGAATGTTCTAAATCAGAGAAGAAGGCAAAGAAGGTAGAGTAGGAGTGAAATAATATACTCCAGTGATCTTTATGGATTCCCAGGGCCCTGAAAATGCAAACACTTATTATGTTGACCTCCCCAACTTTGCCCATAACTGGAGGTACCATGGTTCCTTAAGAAACTGGCTCAGTAATTGCTACCATAAACTATGTGCCGCAGCCCTTGCCAGGACACACTTGACTGGGGCTCATACAAACCCTGGCCTGGCTCCATCAGCAGTGTGGTCTCCAGATGAATGTCCCTCAGTAAAGCAGAAACCTCAATCCAACTTCATTTCCTTTGAACACAACTGCTAAGCTATTATCTCTGAACTCAGACCCTTCCTGAAGATGGAAGCATTAAAAAAAAAAAAGCACCCCAGGAATCTGTAACACAGTAAGATAAGGAAAAGGCAAGGCTTAAATTTAGGTAAAAACCCCAAACATAACAATTCTCCTCTGCTGTAATCCATTTGAGCTCTTGTAACAAAATGCCATAGACTGAGTGGTTTATAAACCATAGAAAGTTATTACGTCTACTCTGGGAGCTGGAAGTGTAAGATCAAGGTTGGTGTTATAGTGTTTGCAGAGGGAGGGTCAGATTCCTCATGGTCAGTGCCTTTTTGCTGTGTCTTTATGGGGGAGGGGGATTTCTCTCTCAAGCCTGCTTTAAGATGACACTAATCTCATTCATGATAGTTCTTTACCATGACCTAACTCTCCCCCAAGGGCCTCACTCCAGAATACTATTGAGGTCAGGATTTCATCAAATTTTGAAGGGACACGGATGTACAGATCAGAGCATCCTCAAGTTTCTTCATTTTGATCCTTGAAGACATATAGATCAGAGCATCCTCAGGTTTCTTCATTTTGATCCTTGAAGACATATAGATCAGAGCATCCTCAGGTTTCTTCATTTTGATCCTTTAAGACATATAGATCAGAGCATCCTCAAGTTTCTTCATTTTGATCCTTGATTCTGGGGTCCTGAGTTCAGGTGGGAACCTCACATCCTGCTTCAGCTATTTCAGGCTGTCAGTGTAAGGTTAATGAAGAGGCAAAGGGCGGCTCTTTGGGCTGGAGTTCTCTTGCCAGCTGGAAAGAATAATTTCCATATTCAAGATGTGACCCAGGAATGACAGAAATAGAGCATTAAAAAAAATAAGTTTCTTCAACATACATCTTGGGTTAGCTGGTATTTATTCTAATTTGAATTAATAAGAAACAAAGTTTCATCTTGAGCTCCTGTTCTGGACAGTGGACAGTGCCTTCTTCAAGTCACTGGGGACTTTCAGACATGGGAATATAGTGCATTCAGTAAATAGGTTATTGCTATGGAATCAGACAGAAATGGGCTCAAATCTGCCAAAAGTTGAACACATTAAATAACTATTCTAATTTATTTCTCCAAGCCAGAGTAAGAATTCCAGTAATATTTTATGGTGTATAGAATTGTGAGAGGTATTTTAACATATAAAGTACTTGGCAGAACAACTGACTTGTAATAGACATTCAGCAATATGAGCTGTTAACATATATAGGTTTATTAGTCAAGATACATTGGGCTATGCTGCAGTAACAAATAAACCCCACATTCTCAGGGTCTTGATATAATAAAAACTTGTTACTCTTTTTCCCAAGTGTCTTGTTTCTTTTCCTGTTGATAAAATATGTTGACAAATGCCACTTAAAGAAGAGAGGGTTACTTTTGGCTCACAGTTCCAGGCTGTAGTCCATTCTCTCCTGGAAGTTACAGTGGGAGGAGCTTCATAGAGCTAGCCATACTGCATACACAGACAAGGAGAGGAGTGGATGCCTCCTTCTGCTCAGTTCCCTTTCTCCATTTACACAGTCCAAGATCCAAGGCTTGGAACGAGGCCACCCACAGTGGGTGTGAATCTTCCCACCCATATTAACACAATCAGAATAACTTTGCACAGGCATGCCCAGAGGCCCATCTCCCAGATGATTCTAGATTGTCAAGTTGACAATTAGCACTAAGCATCATACCAGGTTTAATGAGGACCATATCAACTTCCTCCATCACACAGTAATGCCTTCTAGGATACAGCTTCCAAAGTGACCGTGGCAGAGGAAGAGACAGTGCAGGGTTGTAGGAGAGGCAAACGTCAGTTCCGCTCATGTCCTTTTTATGGTTTCTCAGTTTCATGGCACAAGCCTGACTTCACTTGCACATATTACAATCTCTGGGGAAAGTTGCCTGGACACACAGCAGCGTCACTTCTAAAATAAGCTGGAACTCAGGACCTGTGCGCAAATAAAATCACTAACGAAGATCGACTGCCTTACAGACTTTGAGGACCACAGCAGAGACTTGGGTTTACAAAGATCCACACATTTCTCTCCACCCAGTGTAGCAGCTCAGCCCCCATCAGAGAAGCATCTTTGTACATTGGATAGTGGTTAACACAGAAACTCAAAACTGATCAAAGTGCAGAGAATAAGTATCTGTGGAGTGCTCAGTCATAAATGAGAAATCCATGTCACATCATTCCCCACAAGGTTCAAGGAACATCATGAACAGGGGGCAGAAAGATTGCATAAGCCAGAGGTCAGGGATAGGTGCTTCAGAAACATTGTCTATTGTTTTCTTCATATCCAAAAAACTCATGAATTCAGGGTAGCTGTGATTGCCTGTATAAGACCTATACAAGATCAAGCCAGTCATCATTCTGGAGGATGGATCTCAAAGGTTCACAAGCCCCTACCCCTAACTGAGGAGCTACTGGCAGTTGATAGCTTGTAGGGAAAGGAAAGTCAGTTTTCTTTAGGAATGTGATCCCCACCTAGTAGGTTAACCAAGCTCTAGTGCATGGTCCCAAACCCATGTATAAACGGGCAGCAAAAATTGAACTCAGTAGGTTATAAAAATAGAATATGGAGTTGGGAATGGAGATGAAGTTTGGAGAATAGATTTGAGAAGTGTTGGGGGTGGAAAGGATGAAAATTATCAAAGTACATTGTATACATGTATAAAATTCTCAAAGAATTCACAAGAAATCATATATTAAGAAATAAAAGAGCCATGGAAAAGGCAGGGTGTAATCAGAATCAGAAAACTATAAACAAGGAGGAAGACATCTCTCTCCAGAGAGGAAGCAAAAGAAAGATTTCATAGCAGACAGAACATGTCAGTTGGACCCTGAATAGTATGCAGGTCTAGAACCTGAGGACTTGGGGACAGGAAGGTGGTCAACAATGTTTAATTTATGTGGACACTCCACATCCATTTGCACAGCTCATAACCTTTCTCAGCAGAACCTAATTTTCTGGGTGAATTCAGAATGTCCACACGATTTCACCCAGGATTCGAAAGAAACAAAGAAAGCTAAAATGATGTTGATGTATCTACCTACTGGATTTGGGTGGAATGGAATGTGAGCAGTCGAGAATCTAGTTACTGTTCATGTGTTGATACGTGCTTCTGTTGAAAACATAAAGAACTATTTTATAACCTACTTGAGCCATGTGTATTTAAAGAACATGGTGAAAGGATACACACATGAAGGCTGATGGGAGACAGGATGTAGCAGTCAGTCTAGTCACATGGACTTCTTGCTGGTTCCAAATAGCAGTGTAGGCCCAACCAAGTCCTCTACACGCCATGTGTCAGTGACCACATCTCTTAATGCAGGTGTGGCTGCCCTTACCCTGTCTTGGCTGGATTGGTTGAAGATGATATGGGTGAGAAAGGCTTTGAAGAATGTGCACTGCAGTATCCAGGTACTGAATCAGGATCAGGTCATGGAATCTACCCTCAGAGAACTGTCTAGTAGGGAATGTAAAATCTTGCTAGCATAAAAATTACCAGCAGAATATAAGGCAGCATGTGATCAAGAAATGTCCATGAGGCTCTGGCTACAAATTGGCAGGGAGAAGACCTTCAGATCATGGGCTGTTTGGGAAAGAATGCAAATGCAGCAGACTTGAAGAGAGATGAAGGATTTGCAGCTCCACAGGAATGCTGAGAATTCACATTCCTGGCTCCCTTACACACTCTGCTGTTTCCTTTCAGGATGATGGCTACCTGGTCCTGCCCCGTAACTCAGCCTGCCCATGTCTCTTTATCAAGGTGCAGGGCAATCACTCAGGTGGAATGTTGAGGCCCCCTGTGCTGATGGCAAGGTGCAGGCATGGCAGACCTGAGGCCGCCCTGCTGCTTGGCTTCATTGTCTTTGCAGGTGGCTCACTCTAACAAGCCTGGAGCCTCTCCTCAGGTCTCTTCTTTGATCTCTCACAGCTGCTTCTGAGTGACAGCTTCCAGTGGTGATACCGCCTTTGTCCAGAACAGGAAGAGTTCTGTGCCTGGCGATCTGCTGCTGCTGCTGTTGCTGCTGTTGCTGGCCATTGGCAAGGGTCCGGAAAAGCTCTGCACTGAGCTAGGGGCCTTGTGACTCTGTTCTCAGGGGGTAAATCAAGGATCATCTCCCCTGAGATACCATCTCAGTTCAGTGCTCGCTACTTGAAGACGGCTTGGGTACCATTGGATTCTGTGGAGGCTGATGTTTCCCCAGTGCAGCAGGCAGAGACTGGGTACCCCAAAAGCTCCTCTGAGCTCCATGCTGCTTCAACCCAGAGTTGCTATTATACTTTGGGGCTTTCCTTCTACATTGATATCCCAGGCCATAGCATCTGACACCACCGAGCCAGGCAGATGCTTCTCACTGATGAGATAGCCAAGGCACGGGAAGTACAGTGACAAATCTTGCAGAGTTGGTGAGGAGGAAGACCTCTGACCCAAAGCCTGTGTAGCCAAAGTCCTGCCCGGCATGCCCTCCCGGCTTGCATGAATTACGTTACAGCTGATGCTTGCAACATACCTTGTTCACATCTCTGTTGTGGACCAGGAAGCAAAGAACACTGGCTGGAAGTGCTAAGCTAGCCTACAAACTCAAGGTCTACCACGTGGGTAACCATATCCTCTAGCTAGGCCTCTCTCTTTTCGGGATCAAAATCCACCAAAATAATGCCACCAACTGGAGTCCAAGTGTTCAAATGCACGATCCTGTGGAGGTTTTCACACGCAAACCATAACACAGACGATTGCTGATGGGTTTCTGCTCCCTGCTTTGCCAGCCCTTTCTTCAAAGCCCCTGTTTTCTGTACCATGATCCTCATTAGTGCTTGTTTCAAATGCTCTCACCTGTCGGTCCCATCCTTTTCCATAGTTCTTAGTAAGACTCTGTTATAATTTCTACCTTCCCTAAGACTTCTTTTCTTCCATGCTAAGATACTAGATTTGTGTATTTGTTATTCTTGCTATTATGAACACCTGACCAGAAGCAAATGAAAGGAGGGGGGGTCTGTTTGGATTCACAGTTTGAGAGGATACAATGCATCCTGGCAGGAAAGGCTCGGCTACACAAGCAGCTGCATGCTGGTTCCAGCACAAGGCAGCTGATCACATTGTATCTGCACCCAGGAAGCAAAGAGGGAATAAGAAGTGAGACCAGGCTATAAGACCTCAACACTTGCCCCCAGTGACCTACTTTCTTTAGTGAGGCTCCACCTCCTAAGTAAGGCTCCACCTCCTAAGGGTTCCACAACCTCCCAAACAGCACCACCAGCTAGAGACCAAGTGTTCAAACACATGAAGCATCTGGAAGACATTTCACAATCAGTTCCAACAGTGTATGTCTCATTCTCTGCACTCTGGCCAGTTGTGACTTTCTGAGTTAATCACTATCTGTTGCATGAGGAAGCTTTGCTGGTGGGAATCGAAAGATGCCTTAATATTCTTTCTGCTCCCTGTTCTGCTATGTTCCCTGAGTCTTAGGTATAGAGGTTGCATTGTAGATGTGTCATCCAGGGCTGGGCACCTCACAGACATTTATTCTCTGTGTTTGCTCAGTTGTGGAACTTTGTAATAGTTTCCATCTGTTACAAAAAGTAGCTACTTTAATGAGCGAGCAGAACTACATTTGCCAGTAAATATAAGGATACATATTTAGAATTTCTATGGTTTAGGGATGTGACAAAAGTAGGTTTTTCTCTAGAGTCTATGACCTCTCCAGCCATGTGTATTTGGCTGTGTTTACAGTAGTGCCACTCGAGTTCCCTCCCATTGAGTGTACCTTAAGACCAATTAGATAGCTGTTGACTACTCCCAAGATAAAAGCGCCACTACTGCATCAACAAGATTATTTGCTGGACCAGTCGTTGTTGTGGTTCCTAGACTTCACAGCTGGGTAGGATCATTGTTTGGTTTACTCCTTTGGCAGTTTGCATACTATTCTCTGAAACTATGAGTTAGTCTTCAAAAGGAGGCTTCCAGGTCAGTTCCAGATTGATTTTGCCAATTCCTGTGTCTTAAGTATGTTCTATCTTCAGCAATAAACCCTTACCTTCAAGTTCTGAGTGGCAATCAAGTGCTGTGGAAATAGCCTGTGTTAATTTGGGAGCCTTTGGGTCTACTCTGACCAACAACTTGAATGGAGTTCCCCTTGCCCAGCACTGTGTTTTTGTTATATAGCCTTAAGTTACACATATGCATCACATTTATATTAAATGTGCATTTTTCAGTAGGCTTATTGAGTACTACATTTCCACACCACTAAGAGAAATTTATCTCTTCCCCTCTCTCCTGTTGTACAGCCCACCCTACCAGTGGCTCTTTTCCGCTGACCAGGTGGATACCACAGAGAGGGGGCTAGCCTGTGACATTTTGATTTCTGTGTAAAGATTCCCTAGCTGGTTGGTTGCTCTGGTTTGAAGTTGCTGAAATTTGATCTCCAAGGTAACAAGTATTGAGAGATGTTGAGTCAACTCTTTAAGAGAGATCAGTGCATTTCTTGTAGCTCTGGATTGGCTGGCTACAGGAAGAGTAAATTGTATAACAGAAGTCTATCACTTCTCTACCATTTCTGTCACATTATTATGTACACATTCACTGGCCTTTTCCACCTTTCCATCATTGATTGAACCTCCATGAGGCCTTCACCAGTAAGCAGATATTGTACTGTATCTTTTCCTTATAAAGTACCCTGGCTCAGGTATTCAGTGATGACAACTCAAAATGGACTAGGATTACTGTTTGAACCCCTTTTGTAAGAGTAGATTGAGAATAATGTTTTTTTCCAGGGGGAACCATGTCTGCCTAGCAAATTGATTTCTGCCCAGTCAATCCATAAAAATTGAAGTTAACGTTGCTAAAATCATTATCAATTAGGGGTCTTCTGCTAAAGACAGCAAAGGGTTAGGGAACAAGCAGACAAGACTGCAGCCCGCCACACTGAGTGTGTGGCTTCTGACGCAGATGTTTAAAATGGTACCTGGAGCAAATTATTTGACCTCAGTTTCTTCATCTATAAAGTGGTACATCTGTATGCACTTCAGATGATCTTATGAGAATTAATGGTAGCAACAGATAAAAATTTCTCAGTAGTGATTGTTGTAGTGCATTGATGAGGTGCATATTTAGGCAGCATTGTGGCTGACAGGCTGTGGGAATGACTCCAGGAATGAGCAATGGGCCAGGAAGTATTTGAAAGTATGCTCCCCGACCAAGGGAAGTCCCAGCCTTGGAGCAGCCATGAGTGCCTAGCTGACACACTGAAAACTGTCCCCATTTGCCGGAACTCAAGCTCTTCCTTCAGGGTTCCACAAGGCTCACCTGTACCCACAAAGGAGCACGGAAGATGCCACCCCAGGTGACCGCACCAATGCTCTGAAGCAGACAGAAGAAACTAAAAGAAGATAATCTGTAGCTAAATAGGTGAATTCTTCCTAAAAGTTAGGGTCACCTCCCCATTCCTTCTCATCAACACAAGATCATACAGGGACTGTAAAGATGTTATAGTATCAAAAAGCCCCTTAAGATCTGATCAAGGGAGTAAGAAACTCTGGGTGGAACCTTAACTTTCCAGTTTTCCAGGCCAATCACCTGGTCTTAGGACCACCCTGAGAAGGCACATTAAGTCATGCCAAAGAAAGAGGCAGATTACCTAAAGTAAATGAGATAGTGAACTTTTCCTGTCCAGAGTACCGGTCCCTGTAAGGCAGCGCTTACAGACTGGGCCTCTAACAGGTAGCTGGCCGTTAGGGGGCCTGCTCTTCTGAAGGAAAGCGTAACCTCTCCTTTTCTTCTTTCTAACTTATTTCTAAGTCTGTTTTCCCTCATGCTCTGGGCTGCGCCAACATTTTTAATTCCTAAAGTTCTGCATCTTTGCCCCACCACATGGCTGTTCATCTTCTGCACGTCTGACCTCTATGCTGGCTCCAAATCTTCATGGCTTTATGGTTTCCCTTCTTCCCTCTGCTGTCCTCCTAAGGGCAGTGCTGGAATTTATTTACAGCTTGTCTGCCCTGAGGATTTTTCATCAAATTCTAACAAAATTGCATTAACGCTTTTATTTGATTCCATTCTTAAATTATTCAGTGAATGAAACTAAGAACCAGAAAGAGGGCCCTGTTTTCCCCTGTATTAAAAGTGGGCCTAGCCCAGAGCAGCTAGGTGTCCACAGAGCCTCAGTTACAGGCTCCCCTTGTCTCTCTACGGAAACAGTGAAATTCCCAGAAGGGGCCCAGCCTCCTGCCGAGCCCAGGGCCACACTGACAGTAGAAGATGTCCAGAAAGGAAGCCAGGGGTGCCCACTAGTGTGTCTGCCACGGTGTCTCAGGGACCCATCAGAGCCAAGACTGCCAGATCTCAGTTCCTCCCTCTTCTGGGACTCCCTTCTCACAGGAAAGTGGGAGCTTCCCGGATGCTTATTAACTTCAGTGCGTCTAATTATCCTCCGTTCAGTTGGGCAGGTTTGAATCGCCTGACCTCCTTACCTCACTTTCAGGATTTTAAACAACTGACAGTTCCAATTAGCTGTAATTAGAAAGGATTAAAACCATCCATCAGGCGAGTTTTATAGATACAGCCCATTTCTTATACCTTCTCTGAGATGGGAGCACTCTCACAGGAAAAACTGGATCTCAGGCTCTGTCTTTGCCTCTAAAGAGACCTAAGAGACTCAGGCAGTGGAAGAGGCAGAAGAGGAACATCTTGCTTACTGGTGAGCCTGAGGCTCTGGTGCCTTGGTTTGCTTCCAGGTAGGTTTGGCAGCTGATCATGCAAAGAGAGCTGAATCCAAACTAGAAGGAGAGGGAGAGAAGATGCAGGGGAAGGAAAAACAAAAACAACTAGATCTTTAAAAGAAAAAAATCAGGGGAGGCTATAATCCCTACTGCAAAGGCTCACAAGGAATGCAGGTGTAATGAATCTGGCTCCTGAGCTATTCTGTTTTTGTTTACCTAAGTTTGACAATGCATATTTATGTAAATCGACAGTAGGGTTGCTCTTGGCTGTTCATTAATTTGCATCTGATTCCTCCTGTGTTAGCCAGGCTTCCAGAATTTGGGTAATTTGATAAACAGTTGATTTCCCCTTCAAAGCTCTTTAGTGTGGGTTTCTGTCTGGATTGCACCTAAGTGACTGCCTGGAAAGTGGGACTCCCAGAGGAGATGAGGGCCCTGAAGAGGAAGGGGCAAGGCTGTGGACACAGAGGCCTGGGGAATCCTCAGAATCCAAGACCTAGAAAGGGCTTCAGAGGTGATGGAGACTCATGCCGACTGGACCGGGAACCTGCCTCATATGCACTGTTTGGCACGACTGTCTACCCTGCTGCCTTGATTAACCCTCACAAAGATAGAACTTAAAAAGAAACACTCTCTAATTTTTGTCTTCATGATCACTTTATAAACAACACTGTCCCACTTTATCCCATCTTACAGATGCGCAAATGACAGTTGAGGGAAAGCTTGCTAGAAATGGCAGAGCTGAATTCACAGACCACAACTTCCCCTGCCTTGTTCAGTATCCAAGAGGCTGAGAGCATCCATGTTTAGAAAAGTGAAGGAAGGGTGAGGATAAAGAGTCCTGCCCCTAGAAGAGGCGCCTCCAGCAGGGACCCCAGAGAGGCTGAGATCACACTTCACTTCACACAGGAGAAGAGGAGGAAAAGGCAGGCAGAGGGCAGGGTCCAGCCAGGCAGGACAGGGCAGCTTAGAACAGAGCTGCCAGTGGATGGCGAAGGGCTGGTCTGCTCAGATTTTATCTTGTGATTCTGGAGAGCAGAAACCACAGGCCTCTGAGAGCCACAGAGGTTTTCCCTGAACAGCTGTTCTAGGGCAGGTCAGGCAAGTCATTTGACCTGGCCTAGGAGAGGACCTGGGCTCCATTGTGCTGTTGGGCTTGGCCCCACCTTCATCCACCCTACTATTTTTAAGACCATTTGTCCTACCTGCATTGATCTGCTCTCTCTCTCTCCCTCTCTCTCTCTTTCTCTCTCTCTCTCTCTCCTCTCTCTCTCTCTCTCTCTCTCTCACACACACACACACACACACAGAGGCACACTTCCTCCTGCCAACCTTCCTCCCACTGTGCTATTCTGGTGCAGCCTCACGGCTGACCGCCCCCTCTGAGCCCATCCTACCTCCGCTGGCCCTGCTCCAACCCTGGCTTTATTAAGACATCCATCCAGCGGGCCTCTCAAGGAAAATACATGGAGATGCAAGACGCAGCTTCTTTTAGCCACATCCAGGAAGAAAAGGAGGGACACACAGGCAACCTTGTCCTGCAGAAACTGCAGGAGCCATGCTAGGACAGGTGGGCACCTCCTCCTCTCCAGAAGGCTGCTGCTGCATTCTGCCTAGACCTCTGACTTAGGGGGCTGCGGCCCTTATTTGAGGTGATGGGCAGTCCTTGACAGTGACAGAATGTAAATCGACAAGTGTCAAATGAAGTCGGACTCTCCCACTCAGATGCTCTGCAATGCGTGTGGGTGCAAGTCTTTCTTCTCTTCTGATTCCCATTGCCACTGTTTCCTTTTGCAGAAGGAAGCAAAGTAGAAGAGACTGCAGGCTGCAGCTCTACAGGCTAGACCCACCCCTGCACTCACAGCCTCAGCCCTCTCAAATCAACCTCCTTACCCAGAGCCCCTGGGCAAGCTGAGGCTCTGAGATGGAGACGCTTATCCAAACATCAGCAAAGCAGCCTGCTTCCCTGCAGCCCTCTCCTCCCTGGGTCCAAGCCTTTGCTTCCCTGGAAGAGAGAGTTAAAGGTCTCCACTGACCATCCAAGGGGTGAGACTGGGATTAACCCTTCGTGTTTCAAAGCCATATACTGCTACACACGCACACCTAACTGGCTGGCTTCCATGGGCTCTGATCTCTCTTCCTCCCTCCCTCCCTCCCTCCCTCCCTCCCTCCCTCCCTCCCTCCCTCCCTCCCCCTTTCCTTTCACCTTAACTGACACCCCCCACAGTCCTTGTGCTCAGCAGTGCCACATATCTCCTATCAAGCCCCTGTTGTGCACAGAACACTGAAGTTGGTGTGCTCTGAAAGATTTGACTTGGGAATTAAAACAAAACATAACAAAAACCAAAAACAGCCTGCAGTCATAGCCTTGCTCTGAAGATGTTTATAACCAAGATAAGATGATAAACTTGGACCATGTGGAGGAAGCCAGTCTAGGAATCCCTGTTCTGCCTCTAGCTATGTAACTTGAGGCAAGATGCCAACTAAATATGAACGAAGTACAATGATATATATGCATGAAAATGTCATAATGAACAATGAAATGTTTATAAGACGGCAGCTAAGTTCTGCTGAGACCCTACAGCAAAACGCTCCCATCTTATCAACAGCACCCTGCCGATTCGGTCCTCTTTGCTTGGTTTCAGTATTTCCAGCACCTGAGGAAGAGCAGAGCTCATGGTTTCCAGTCTAAAGATGCAACTCAGTGGATCAGAGGGTAGCTCAGCGGTAGAGTGTTTGCCCTGACAAGCTTCCCAGCACCATGAACAAGTGATTCAGTCTGAGAACCGCCTGATTCTTCTAAATTTGCCCAGCTTGCAAGTTCAGGAGTTAGGACTAGCCACATGTACCTAGCCATCTCACAGGGAAGACTTGGGAAGAATCTTCAGGAATAAGGCACCCCCGCCATCCCCAGCTCTTGCTCACAGGTAGCACCTTAAATTGGCCCCATAGTGTGGCTTGTAACCGATTTGGATGACTTTCCTTCAGTCACTTGTGTCATCCTTACTTACCCCAGAACACTGCTCCCGAGACAGCTGGACTGCAGCCAACCTGTAAAGCTCTCTACACAGCCTCCCTGGCCACATTCCCTCCCCAGTGTCTGGGCTGCAGTGGTTTTTATCTGTACCACTTGTGACTTCAGGATGTATGCAGAGCCTGGGCTTTCTGTTCTCTGAACCCCACAGAGGAGAGCACCACCCCAGGTTTTGACAGGCAATCTGAGGATATTCCTCTCCCTGAAGTTGAAAGTTAGCACTTGAAAGAGACTCCCAGCCCTATGCCTGCTTTGCTTCAGCTAAAACAAGACCTCAAGCAATTTCCAAGCCTCTGTAAGTCATAGACCAGAAGTATTTGCTCAACTGAAATCAACACAAAGCCTAGACGTGAACTGGCAGCACCCTGAGCAGTTCTGTCCCCTAGGCCTCCAGCTCAGGGCCTCCTGCTCAGCCTGCCTCAGAAACCTGTGTCCAGGGCTGAAGCCAGTTTCTTGCTGCTTCTGCCCAGACTTAACTCCTTCCTGCCTTGGTCCATGCTGCCAGTGGCAACAAAACCAACTTCTAGTCCTACTTACCTCCTGACTCCCATTGCCATTCTTTCATGCCATTGGTCCCAAATTTGAAGATGCAGACAGAGAGGGTGGTCAGAGTTCACATGCAGTAGTGCAGTTTCATCTATCTGGTCTGGCACAGGAACTCCACCTTTGGGGACAGAGGAAGGAGGATAAGTATTCAAGAGGCCACACACTGAGATTCTGAGACATGGTGAACTTGAATGGTCAGAGAACAGAAATGGCACCTGCTGCCCTCTGACTCTGTCCCTGAAACGCCAAGTGACTGGTTTGAATGAGAGTGTTCCCCATAGGTTTCAAGCACTCTGACATTTTGTCTCCAGTTGGTGGCGCTGTTTTGGGAGGTCTTAGAAGGTGTGGTCATGCTGGAGGAAGCAGGTCACTGGGTGCGGACTTAGAGAGTTCTTAAACTTTGCCAGATCTCCAGTCTCTCTCTGCTTCCTGTGCCTGCTTGAGGATGAGAGCCTCTGCTTTCTGCTCCTACTCTGGTCACCTCCTGCCGCCATGACAGACTCTAATTCCCCTAGGACTGTAAGCTCTAATAAACACTTCCTTTTATAAGCTCCCTTGGTCATAGTGTTTTACCACAGCAACAGAAAAGTAACCAATACAGTGACCATAGACCTTATAGAGCAAACCAAGTCATGTTCAACAGTGACATAGAAGACAGTTCACAGACTCTCCAGGTCTTTTATGGGATAGCTAGCAGGCAAGTCTGCTGTCTGTCACAAAATAATTTCCTCCCACCTGGGCTGGGGAGGTGGCTCAGTGGGTAAAAGCTTACCTCACAAGCATGAGGACCTGAGTTTGAGATGCCAGAACCCAAACGCCTGCATAGTACAGGCATCTGTGGAACCAGCTCGGCTATGGGTGGATGGAAGACTAAGTTGGAGAGTCCCCAGAAGCTCACATGCAGCAGAGAAACAATAAAGAGAGGCTGTCTCAAAGAAGACAGAAGGTGAAGACTGACAACTGACACCTGACTTGTCTTCTGACCTCCACATGCACACATGTGCACCCCCAAAATGAATGTGTACACACATACATCACACACATAAAAAGAAATTTCCTTCCCACAGTAAACCATTGTTTTCCAGAGATCTGACTCTAAGAAAACATACACACAGCACATATACATGTACTTGTACATGCACATACATATTCACATGCATAAATATGTATATATGCACATACATGTGAATGCACAAATGCATCTGCACCTACATATGTACACACACGTATATGTATGCATGTGCCTGCACATTCACAAACATGTTCATGTAAATGCATACATATTTGCACACAAAACATGTGCACACATCCACACATACGTGCATGCACAGACTTGAATCAGAAACCCCAGTTTCTGTGTTTGCGAGGCAACCACATTACGGACTGAACTGTCCTTTCAGCAGCTTCCCTCCTTCTCAATGTGCTCTTGGAACTACTCAGAGTTCTTCCGGCTTTCTCCTCACTTCTCTAGTCACCTTCCTCACAACTCTATTCCAGCCCAGTTCTCCACCCTGGTGGCCTTCTGGGTCTCTTTGTGCTCGTGGCTTATTTCTCTGAACCCCTTGATGGATTCATGGTATAATGGCATTGTTGGGAGATAGAAAATATAAGGTTGTCATATCCCTAGACTGTTTCTCTTTCTCTCTCTTTCTCTCTCTCTCTCTCTCTCTCTCTCTCTCTCTCTCTCTCTCTCATCCAGATTAATCTTCAGGGAAGTCCTGTCAGAGGGTTCTATGATTGCTATCCCCATCTCTCAGATGGGGCAACTGAGATAAAGAGGGACAAGCTGTCCCTAAGGTCATACACATTTCATAATGAGGGGAGGAAAGACTCATATCAACTAGAGTGGTGACTCTCCTCAACTGAACTACATTGGGACGCATAGACTCCAAGTACAGCACACCTTTGGTTGTGCCTGTGAGGTCATTACCAGAGACCACGAGAGTACTAGGGCTGACTTGATAGATTATTCATTCATTGATGGATTCAAAGTTTGAACGTATTATGAGAGCTGCAGAACTGCAGAAGGCAAGGTCTCAGGAAGTATGTCCCTCAAGGCGCACCCTTGAAGGGAGAACTGTGACCCTGGCCCCTTCCTGTCGCTCCTCTTGGCTTCCTGGCTGCAGAGAACTGAGCATCTATGTCTGTTCTCTCCACCTTCATACTCTGCCTCGTCAGTGATGGGACCAAGTAACCATGAACCAAAACCTCTGAAGCTGTGAGCCAAAGTAAGTCTTTTTTTTCCACCTTAAGTTGCCTTTATGAAGTATTTTTCCCCAGCAGTGGAAAGGCTAGAACATTAGCTTAGGAAAGTCGGGTCCCTGGACTGAACTCTGATAAACTCTACAGTGTACTCTGGGAATCAAGGGAGATTTCCCCTTCCCCGGGGGAAAGAAGAAACCTGTCTTCATATACATGAAGTGTTGATATATAAAGGTAGAAAGCAGTTTCCTCTACGTGGACCCAAGGAACTGAACTGTAATCAATGATTAGCTGACTATGGGGAAATAGACTTTAGCCCAATATCATGGGGGGAACTTATAATAACAATATCTGCACAAAAATAGAATGGACTGCTTAGGATGGTGGCTCTTAAGTAAAGACAAGAAATCAACTGGACACTGCAGACAGACACACAGCAAGTGGGCCCCGGGATGGAACAGCTGGTGTTTAGTGCTGTTCTAACAATTGACACAATTTACGTCCTGCATATCACACCTTCCTTTTTAAAATTTTTAATATTTTATTGAGTTTTTGTGCATTTCATACACATCTTAATCAAATTTAGAGTCCTTCCCCGCTCGCCATACCTGCCACCCCCACCCAGATTTCAGGTATTCTGTCATACATGTTAGGTCCAATCTGGTCAAGCATTTCTATGCAGATATTCCCTGGGACAAGTTCATCCACTGGAGTCCAGTCATCTTTTCTAGAGTCACTCCCTTAAAGACACTCTCCTTCTCCCCACAGTCATCATTTGCCAATAGTTCCTTGGCTAGGGTTGGGGCCTGTTGCCCATTTCCCCAGATCTATGCTGGGTTTTTGTCTGGTTGAGTCAGAATGGGTCTTGCGCATGCTGTCAGCATTGCTGTAAGTTCATATGAACAAGTTTCCAGTGGACTGAAAGTCTCTTTTTCCTTATGTTTGTGCACCAGCCCTGGCTCTTACACAATCTTTCCACCCACCTCTTCCATGAAATGGTCTCTGAGTCCTGCATGGGTGAGGTTTAATATAGGAGCCCCATTGAGGGACATGCAGTGAGCTGAGCATCTATGCTCTGTGTTCTTTCTACCTTCAGACTCTGCCTCATCAGTGATGGGACCAAGTAAGTAGGAGCAGTCTGTCTCCAAAACTTAGCCACCTGTGGCATCCTGTGTGCATCACACTCTGTTGTATAAAGAAGCCTTGCTGGTGAGAGTTGAGGGATGCACTAGTTTTCTCTCTGCCCCTGTTCCACTCTGTTCCATGGGCCTTAGCTGTAGAGGTTCCTCTGTGGATGTGTTACTTAGGGGTAGGCATCTCTCAGATATATACTCTCTCACACCTTTCCTTTTCTTGTGCAGAACAATGATTGTCTCAACACCACGACCTTGAATTTCAATTACCAATGAAAAGATAGCATTAATTTACTATTAATAAGGTGGCTTCCTCTAATCCTTAGAATTGAACAGGGCCTGTAAGTTTTTTAAATAATTAACTATGGGGATAGGCAAGTGGGTTTATTTTAGAACAATTTGGAAGAGAGTAAAGGTCTCCTGGTGAACCTATATCCTATCAGAAATTCAATTAACCAGGACAAACACTACCCCAGCACTCCAGTTAATCTGCCATCTCACAAGGAACCAGAACTGGTTTCCCGTTTCCAGTCTTAAAGGCCACTTTGTCTGAGGGTGGTTAAATTCTGTATCCATTTACATGCTTGTTTACAAAATACATCACAGACTGGGGTAAGAAAATCGAGCTAGTCTAGCCTGTTCCTCCGTCTCTAAAGTAATTTTGGGGGCGGGAGAAGGGAGCGAAAGGAAAGAAAAAGAAATAAGAAAGTAAGAAAAAAAATGAAGGGGCTGGTGGGAGAGGCCTAAACACTGCAATTTTCCAACCATTTTCATCCAAATTGTCTGCAATTTCCCCGTGGCCCAGGCTCCAAATTGCGAGTGAATGCTGCAGTAGTAATCCCGGCTGGAGCCCAAGCACTGTCCCCGTAATAATAGCCAGACCCACAACAGAACAGGAAGACTCACGCCCCACCAAGACAGAGTTCATGTTTAAAGCTGGGGAAGCTAAGCAAATGGTGGTCTCTTCATTCATCTCACTCCCTTGCCTCTAGAAGCAGTGCTCATCTGGTATCTGACCTGAGATGGAGGCATCCATTTGCACCCCATGCTTGTCTCTGCTGTGTCTCTACACCTGAGAAAGCCTGAGGGCACGGAGAGCCCCTGCTGATACTGTGTCTTGCTCTGTCTCTTTC
Organism: Eospalax fontanierii; assembly: GCA_035773235.1. Taxonomy (NCBI): domain Eukaryota; kingdom Metazoa; phylum Chordata; class Mammalia; order Rodentia; family Spalacidae; genus Eospalax; species Eospalax fontanierii. The sequence goes on along the minus strand of CM069542.1, from coordinate 48,977,901 downwards.
TGCCTGACCAGCCTGGGCAAGATCTTGAAAGAACAACTCCTATCTTTGCCAAAGCCCCACACAGGTCCACGTAAGACTAACAGAAGGGAAATAGGAATCGAACCTAGGAAATGTCATAATCCTTACCTGTGAAAGTCAATCCCAAGGCCAGAAAGAGAATTAAAATCTATCTGTGAACGAGGGGAGAAAATCACATTTCTAACGAGACGTGAATATCATGAACCACTGTAGCTTCATTAAAATTTATAATGAAGCTGATAATTAAACACATAAATATACGGCATGACAGGCATTAAATATAATTATTGCACCTCTAGAAATCAATTTGTGCACATGTGTCTATTAATATATGGCTGTCATTAATTCCCAATGATAAAATCAATATGGAAGTGGTTCTTGGTGGACCCTGTACCTTGTCTGAGCAATGGGCCCATAACAAAGTCTTGGTGACATTGGATTTCCTGAAGATGCTGGTACAGTTCCATCAAAAATTGTTCCAATTTTGGATCTGGTGGTACACACCTGTAACCCCAGCACTTGAGAGGCTGCGACAGGAGGATAACAAGATCAAGGCCTGCTTGTGGACTACTGAATGAGCTCAAGGCTAGCTCAAGCAACTAAGTGAGACCCTGTCTCATGATGAAAAATGCAAAAAGCTTTAGGACTACAGCACAGTGTAAAGAACTTGCCTATTCTGTGCAAGGCTCTGAATTCTATTTCCAATACCAGAAAAAAAAAAATCTAATTTGCTCCAGGAAAAGTACTGAGCTGTGATTCAAAAGCCGGGCTTCTCTACCACTACCTGATGTTTATGATTTCTGTGTGTGACACCTGAGGACAATCTTGATTATCACCGACTCTGCGCCAGCCCCTCTGGCCCAGGAGTGAGCTAGATGTAGCTGTTCACTGCTGCCTCTTCCAGGTAAAATATGCCACGGGTTATTTAATCCTGGCCATGTCCTCATGCGAGACAAGGGAGGATTGATGAGGGCGCCACACAGAGCATCCAGTGCACAGCCAGGTGGAGGGCAGCTATTCTCACTGTTTACCACGTTTCATTCATAATCATAACAAAAAATATCATATACACTCAATAGAAATTATTAGCATCCTTGTTCCGTGGAATGACCTCTCAAGGTTGCTGCAGAGGGAGAATCAAAAACAACAACAACAAAAAATCATACACACAAATGTATTTTGCAAGCATGAGCTACCATCAAGGTGAATGTTCTTCCTGGATATAGAGAGGGGCCACCTTATGGTGTCTTTTACTACACCAGGGCCTAACTGGCCGTGTGTAAACAAATTCTGATGAAGTAGATAGTTCCTTATTTTTGAAAGACTTTAGAGGGCCAAGTGTGGTGGCACACTCCTTTAATACCAGTACTTAGTAGGCAGAGGCAAGTGATCTCTGTGAAGTGCAGACCAGCCTGGTCTACACCGGAAGCTCCAGACCAGCTGGGGCTACAGGGAGGCCTTGTTTGAAAATAACCAAACCAAACCAAACAAACAAAATAACTTTAGAGGACAGCAAGAGGCATTTCTAGACCTTAAAATGCCTTTGCTATATTTTCTGGCAGGGAACTTACTTCCAGGAAGAAGACAGAAAACAGGCACTCTGCTGTGGCTGTTTACCCACACTCATGGGTCAAGGTCAGTCTCAGAGACTTTGAATGGGGGCGCTCAAGGCAAACTCTGGGGGCTTCCTAGTTCTGCAGGACAACTGGGCCAGTGTCTACTTGTGCCGTCCAAGGCTCTGCCTAAGTAGCTCTGCATGGATGAGGAGCCACATCCTCCCACTCCCAGTCTTTCCTCCCACACACAGGTCTGGCACATGGACTCGGCTTCCCAGCACACTGTTTCCAGAGGGCACACATCCACGCTAACAAGCAACACTGCATGAGGAGAGCGTGGTATCGCACAATGATCAAATTGGCTTTCGAGAAGAGCCCAAAGATTAATGACGCCTCCCACTACCGCCCCGTCACCCCCTGCCTGAAAAAAGGCCGGCTTGATTGTTCACTTCACGAGAAGAAAATGAGAGAGACATAACATCACACGGAGCTAAAGCACTCCTCGTAAATCATCCCTTCCGGATGTGGCTGGCTGGGGTTATACATGCCCCGCCCTGCCAGAGGATGGAGGAGCCCCAGCTGACACATTTCTGCACACACTCATGAGAGACTTGTTCCCTGCACAGCTCCGGCTTGGGCTTGAAGCTTTCCAACTGCAGTCTTTTCCTTGGAAGTAATATATTGCCTAGTGGGCTGGGTATGGGATTTTTTTTTCCTCCACAAGAATATGAGGCAGTCCTTGCAACGTGCTCTGCACGATGAGCAGTGCCAGAACCTCTTTATTTCTTTGTACCTGTTCACGGCTTGTTGCGGTTTATGCATTGAGACTGTTTGCCTTTTAATTGATACCAAGAGGCTTTTGCTTCTGTAAAGAGACTCGGGCCTGGCGCTGTTTATTAAAGGACAGAATAGAAGGGTGAGTTAGAATGTGACTAATTATGTCTGGCTCAAGAAAGATGGCAGGTGAAGGCTTTTCATCGGAGACCTTTGCAGATTGCTAAATTAAAAGGCTGCCTTGCGTGGATAAGCAGGTTGGAGCCAAGCAGTGGAGCATAGCTACAGGAAGGGGCACGGCTACCGGAAGTAAAGGGTGTTGCCTGCGAGGTCTCTACATCTAACCTTGAACTTCTTGAGTTGGGAGGAGGGAAAGGAGACAGAGGAAAGAGAGATTTGCCCTATACCTCCCTGCCCACCTCTCCACAAGCTTCAAATCATAACTGCATCGACCAACCTGGAGGGTATTGTGCCAAGTCAAATCAGCCGTTCACAGGACAGGAGAAGCAGAATTCCACTCAGGTGATACACCGGGAATTGATTCATGGAAACAGCTCGATGGATGGTTGCCTGGGGCTCTGGGAAGGAGTAAATTAACAGTTGCTATTCAACTGCATAAATGCCCAGCAACGTGAGCTGATGCAGCGACTGGGACTCGCCTGTAGTATCCTAACTACTTGGGAAGCCGAAACAGGGCTATCGCTTGAGTTTACAGATTCAAGACCAGCCTGAGAAACACAGAAAGACCCTGTCTTAAAAAAAAGCAATTAATGAATTAATTTTGAATACTAGAAGATGAATATATTCTGGAAATTTGCTGAACAATGCCATCCCTCTAGTTAGCCTTACTGTATTATACTCATAACCTTTTGTCACAAAGGTAATTTAGTTTAAATGTTCTTATTCCGATGAATGGAAAGATTCTGCTAGGGAAAAATGAAGGGTCAACAAATTATGGCCCACAGAGGGAAAAAAATGACCCACTGTGTCCATTTTACATAATTTTAGTGATTGGAGGGAAAATTTAAAAGGGACAATATAATATTTCACGGCATGTGAAAATGATAGGAAATTTAAATTTTGGCGGGGTGTGCAAAGTTGCACAGAGATATTATTACTTCTCTGTTGCCTGTGGCTGCTCCTGTATAGTTTCAGCAAGTAAAGCCACTGCAAGAGACAGTATGGCCCTGGAATCCTAAAATATTTTCTACCCAGGCTTTTGCTGACCCCATTTGGTGAGGTGTAGGTGGTAGTCATAAGGCATAGCAACTGCTTTAAGGCTGGGGCTACGAGATGTAAGCTTTGGAAAAACATTACACATATCTGAGTATAAACAGACTCAACTGTGAAGAGAAAACAACTAAGATTTATTTTATGGATATTGTCCTGAAATTTAAATGTGATACGTGGAAAGAAACAACTTGGCACAATGCTTGAGATAGCATAGATGATCAATAAATACTAGCAGAAAGAATGAAGAAGAAATTCACATACAGCCTTTATCAAAAGACAGCACATCTAGTAGGCATGATGGTGTATCCTCAGGAGGCAGATACACACGTGGATCTCCGTGAGTTTGAGGCCAACCTGGTCTACATAGAGAGTTCCAAACAAGTTGGGGCTACAGGGAGGCACTAGCTCAAAGAAAAAAAAAAAAAAAAAAAAAGACAGCATATCTTTCATGATTTAATGTTGGTTCCCTCTTTCAGGAAGCTTCCCTTCCCTTCTTCCCAGCCAGTCTTGCCCCAGAGATCTTCCTGTCCTCTGAATGTGTTCCGTGTTTAGCAGACTGCCTGATGGAAGTTTCCACAGTTTCTACTTCATCTCCATCTTCTAGTCTGTGAGGCCAAATGAAACATCCTAACCCCTGTCCAGATTCTAGTTGAGAAGGTAAGCGTTTAGCAGCTGTAAAAGAGGAGCACCGCGCTATGTTACTCAGACAGCGTACTATATGGGAGCTTAGCAAAGGCTTCAGACAAGAGGTGTGCCCAGAACTAGACTTGACAGTTCAAAATTTTGTTTACATAGATAAAATGGAGAAGTCCAGGGCATTCTAAGCTGTGAGGATTGTACATGAGGCAGGGTGGGCAGACAGGTTTGAGGCATGGAACAGGTAGGCTAAGCTGAAAGACGAGAATAGTGTTCAGTGACTTAAGATGCTTGGGGGCTGCAAACAATAGAAAGGTGGGTTCAAATGAGATAAAACTTAAGAAAAATACAGTTAGCTTTCCAGCTAGGAGCCCTGAAATGGGTCTCTGGGCACAGCAGGACTAGGTTCAGAATCTTTGGAATTCTCTTTAATTCTACCCATCTCTGAGCAGAGCTTTGCTTTTTGATGAATTTCTCATGGAACACCAAGATAACTGCTTGCATTACCTGAGCCAAGATTCCCTTGCCCCCATCCAAGAGAGCAGGAGAAAAAATAATCTCCCCACTGCTCACTGAATCAAAGTGCTTTCTTTCACACTGGTTAGTCCAACGAAGGTCACATGTTCACTTCTGGGCCAATTACAACCTGGTTTCTTGAGCCAATCTCTAGCAGGAACTAGTAATGGGACTACATCACTGGTTTAGACTAAAGAGGAACCATCCTAAAACCTAGCTTCCTCCCGTCACACAGGCTGCATGAAGAGACAGATTCCAGGATAAAGTTGGGGTGCTGCTGAAGAGAAAAAAGGAATACTAGATGCTGACTAGGCAGCCAGGACTCCACTGCACAGGTAATAAATCCCTGCAGAAAGCATATCAGAGCCAGGTTGTGGATGACAGTGAATACCAAGCCCCAAACTTCAGATGGTATCTCGAAGGGAAGAAAGTGGGTCCCTGAGATTGCTCTCTCCACAGGTGTGCCTGGATTTATAACAGCACTGAGCGAACCCAGGAAAGGCTGAGCCAAAACATTTAAGAGAAGACAGAAATAAGCTGCTGTAACCCAGATTTCACTTTGACTGTATAGCATAGGCAAAAGAAAAAGAAAGTCCAAAGCACATCACTCAGCAAACCTGTTACTGACCCAAAAGGTAGCTTCATTCTTTCAATTACTACTACCCCAGAAAAAGAGCTCCTCGCTTTGGTTTCCTCTCTACTGGGGCTTACTGAGACTAGCACACTGCCTATATATATATTTTTTTGTTTTAGAAATGACAGAAATATTTCTTGTGCTTGGGTTAAGTAATTAAGATCTGTGGCAGGAACACCAAGGAACCCCATAAAATGGCTTCCTGCCTTGGTAAATGAATTACTTGGTATTTAATTACTAAAAATTACTATCACTTACTAAATGTTACTGCAAATTACTTGCAGAATAGACACATTTGTTTGTGGCTATTAATGATTTCAATTACTTCTCATAGGTAATTGGTTCTGCGCACAGACGGGCACCAACTGTCGAATAAAAACTCTGAGATAGATGTAACTTCTTTTCTTTCTGCCTCTTTTAGCTCCAAGCTGAAGTCTTAAAATAAACACCAGAACCTCCTTTCCTTTAGGATCTTCCACCACTGACGTGCCATCCCTCGGGACCCCACTGGTGAAAGAAGACTTTGGAGGCTCTTCCCTGTGCGACAGAGGGGAGCAAGACTCAAGAAGCTCATGGTCATTAAAAATCAAAAATCTAATACTCCAGAATGAATGAGTTTCCCTGTCACCAACCCAAACAGGACAGTCATAAAAAAAGCAACACAGATTGTGAGATCCCTTTTATATGAAATATCTAGAACTGGAAATTCCATAGGAATAGAAAGTAAGTTAGTAACTGCTCGAGGCTGTGGAGTGGGGAAAGAGGGGGACATCTAGCTTTATTTTTTTTTTCTAAAACTAGATTAGTGATAACTGTACAACTCTAGAAATAGTTTTAAAATGCCACTCAGTTATATACTTTAATTTGGCAAACTTTATGTTATATAAGTTATATCCAAATAAAGCTGGTCAACAAGTATTTTTCATCATGTAATTAGATGGTACAGGGCTGGATCACGCATCTTTGCTCCTGCCTCCCACTTTATCGCTCTTTCTAGTGAACCACCCTCCCCCAACATGCCAGCCTTGCTGGGCTGTGTAAGTCACTGAAGAAGAGGCCGCAACAGCTCGTCATTGAAATTGGGGTCTTATTTACGAAGGGCTCATTTCCAGCTATTTGCGCATTATTAAGAAGGCATAAACTATGTTCGTTAAAGTAACATAAAATGCAACAGTAAAATTCACTTAATAACAGAAAACCTAACAAAATAATGGCTTGGCTTGGGTTCTCTGAGCAACATGAAACTCATAATAAGGGTTTCCAGTAGGTTATTTATTTTTATTTTTTGTGTGTGCTTGTGTGGAGGGGTCACCCATGGATGCAGGTGCATGCATACATGCACATGAAGGTCAGAAGGTATGGTTGGGTATCCGTCCTTCCACTTTTTTGTTTGAGAACGAATCTTTCATTAACCTGTCACTGTGCCACATCGGCCAAGCTAACTGGACTGTGCCTGTCTCGTCCTCCCATCAGACTGTCGCTGAGGCCACAGGCACACACCTGCACCCATCTTTTTATATGAGCAGTAAGAATTCAAACTCAGGTCCCTTGCTTACAAGCAAGGCAAGTGCTTTATCACCTGGGCTGTGTCCCTAGCCTGATGGTGAATCTTGGAATCAAAGAGAAAGAATGAAAGAAGGGAAAGTTGAGCCTTGGGGCTACTATTCTAGGTATAATCCCTGTGAGCCCCTTGGGACAACCCACTCAGTTGCCTTCCCTCCATCTCCACCTCCCATCTCCCTTTGAGAGTGCTGGGATTATAGACTCCGACTGTTGCATTTAGCCCTGCATGTGTTCTGGGGATCCACAGTCAGGTCCTCAGGCTTTCACAGTAGGCCTTTGACCCCCTCCCTAACACCATAATATCACTTTTGCTCATGTGCTTAGAGCATATTCAACTTCTCATCACCCTCTCCTGGACCCACTCTCCCTCCCACTAGTCCCTCTACTGTCATGTCATAGGTAGGCATATATGATTGAATATGTACTGTGTATCTATACACCACATTTTCCTTATACATTCATGTGTTGGTAGGCATCTAGTCCAATTCCATAACTTGGCCATTGTGAATAATACTGACTAATCTTATTCCCTGCTTGGATCAACTGCAATAGTGGGTCAATTTTTAATTCTCTTCTGATGTTCCTGCTTATGGACTCTGTTTATGCTGTTGTTTCTTCCGAGAATGCTTTCTTCTGCTTCCTGGACAGAGTGGAGCAATTAGAATTATCAACATTGAGGACTTGCTGTGTTCCCTGCCCTGCTCTAAGAGTTCTATGTGTTTTATTTGATCTTCCTTATTAACCAATCAGGAAGATGCACTCATTCATATTACAAGAACCTGAGGTTTCTAAAATTGAAATAGCTTTCCCAAGATCACACAGCTAGTCAAGGTGTGAGTTCTGGGAGTCAGACTACAGACTCTACAAGCACATCCACCATACCAGATTGCCTCACACGTACCAGGGAGGAGCAACTGAATAACTGGAGTGAAGTAAAATGTGAGGATTCTTTTAAAAAGTTATATGGCATGATTAGGTGAGCCTAACAGGTGAATCTAACATAAGTCAGGGTAACTACCTTCGTTTCTACCCCTCAGTCCTCAAAGGTGAAGGAGGAGCTGATCAGTGGAGAATGCAGTAGTGCTGAGCAGTCCTCTGGAAAGGACCCTGCGTAAGTCCATCTCTGTCCACCTGCAGCCAGAAGGAGTGAGCCAGTAGAAGAAATATCCTGACCTCACTGTCTAATGCCCTATTGCCTTCCATTAGCTAAACCCAGATGGAAGCTTTGGAACCAAAGAGAACTTTGATTCTGTCTTCTGAAGTCAATGCACATCCCTAGACTCACAGAAATGAGAGGTGGGGCAAGGATCTGGAGCACAGATGAAGAAGAAGCACTAAGTGTAAGCTAAGGTTCAAACACAGGAGATTCTAGCCCTCCAGTGTCTTGCTTCAGGAGCATGCACAGCTGCATTACACTTGAGCTAAGGGGGACAGCTGAGTCTGTCCTGCATCCACCTATAAGCAACCAAACCTAAAGCAGGAGCAGGTGCAGTATCCGTCAAGGTGGTCCCTACTGAGAGCATCCAATGTTCACATCTCTAGCAGGTCAGACCAGTTTGGTAACAATGTCCCAGTTGCTTGTCCTAACACTGATGTACATGCCTTTGGAGGTTTTGCTCACTCTAATGATTTCAATGCTGAGAAACAACTTCTTTTGAAAATGAAGCTGACCTCAAATTGCATATTGAGCCTCTATAACCATTTTCAAGATTTTCTCTAATACACTCAAGAAGACTCTCATGTCTTGGCTATGCTGAATTCATTTAAATATGGCCCAGTCAGAAAAGAATTGCCAGAAACTCCTAAAATCCATCTTAAAATTAGGTAAGGTTTTCCTATTCTAAAATAAAGGTTTTAGAAGGTGGAAATAAAAACCGCCAAGATTTTCTCAGAGCCCCGGAAACCTTGAGTAGGCCAGATTCTGAAAAGGACAACTCCAAGTTTTCCACGCCACACGCATCCAGTTCACACCAGGTACCAGACACTGTGCTAAGCATTTGACAGTGGCTGTATCAGCTCTCTCAGAAACCTTAGCACACAGTGCTATTTGGAGTCCCATTTTTCTTTTTTTTTCACGTTATTTTTACTCATGAGTGTGTGTGTGTGTGTGTGTGTGTGAGAGAGAGAGAGAGAGAGAGAGAGACAGGAGACGGAAGAGCATGAGTACATGCAGACATATGGAGGTCAGAAGACAACGTTCAGGAGTCGATTCTCTCCTTCCACCGTGATTCCAGGGGTCAAACTCAGACTGTCAGACTTGTGTGGCAAGCAGCTTTGCCTACTGGGCCATCTCAGCAGCCCTGAGTCTCTCCATCTTATGAAATACATTGAGGCCTGTGTTAATGGATGTGTGCGCTGCTCACTGTACCAAGATCCAGAAAGAAAATACAGTTGAGGAAAGGAGACCGTGAACTTCATATGAAAGGGGGAGATGTCGATGAGGCAGTTTGTAAAAGGTGCGTAGCTGAGGACAAAGATTGCAAGGGAATATAGCAAGAAACCGCTCAGGGTAGGTGAAGGAAGGCAGGGAGGTTTGACCCAGGGAGTCAAAAGAAGGACCAGGAGGAAAGCAATGGAAGGGCCACTGGTGGTGCTGGCTCGGAGAGGTGGCATGTGACAACCAAGGCAACCAGGTCAGCAGGATCTGGGCAGCAGAAAAAGAGGTGGCATTGACAAGAGGGAGGACCAGAGAGGGGACTTGACTGCCTTTTCCGTCCTCTCCCAGTAGCCTGCTGGCACGTGTACCTGCTCCGGCCTTACCGAGCTCTGAGCATCCCTGATGCTCTTTTCTGCGTCACTTCCCACTCCCAGCAGGCCCACTCTGTCTGGCCACAAACAGTCTGTTTGAAAAATAATTGCATGTTTAGGGCCGGGGCTTGCCATTTGTAGTGGCTCCTCCTTCCCCCTCCTTCCCCCGGCTGGTTTCCTTCTTCCTGTTTCTTGAGTTTGTTTCCCAGGAAGGGAACCCAGGAGCCTTCAGGCAAGTGACTAGAGGAGATAATGAGGCCCACTGGGTCATACAATTCTGCCAGACTCTGCTGGCCAAGGAGCCACTCTGCAGAGACCACCTGCCTAGGACAGAGAGGCAGAATCTAAAGAACTGACTCATTCCTTCTGAGGAGTCTCAGAGCACAGTGGGCTGGCTGGAAGATACCTTCCCAGGCCGAGGACATGAGGAAGCTCCTGTCCCAGGACTTAGGATAGCTAAACCCAACTTTCTAATGATGTCTATGCTGTATCCCCCTGTAGCCTCTTAAGTTCCTCAGATCTGAAATATGATTTATTTGCTGACCCATCCAGTGCATGCAAGGTCCTCCCCCTCCCCTCACCGAGTGCTGGTTTCGACATATTCCCCTAAAAGTTAGGCAGATTCCAGAGATCCACAGTGCTCCACACGATGTCTGCTGGCCTGGCTCTGCATAGACAGAGCTAAGCGACAGTAAAGCCCCTCTCCTTCCTTATAGTGTGGGTCAAGCTTCAAACATTGACCTTGGAATCTCTGGATGTTCAAATTCATTCCGAATATCAAAGAACAATGTCGCATTAGGACAGCTCTCACACAATGACTGACAGCTTGGGAAGAAACACCCTTGCTCCCTTACCTCCCAGGCAGGTCAGATTTGAGGGGCTTTTTCTGGCTTTTAGACTTCCCAGATGCGTGTGGAGAACATGGTCATTGCTAAGTTTTGTCCTCTCGCTCTCTGCTTCCCATTCCCCTCCCAGAGCTGCTGGCCTCTCCCAATGAGAAACTTGCACCCATCCTTTTACCGGGTCCATGTCTCTGGAGGTCCACATTAAGTCAGGTGGTACCAAAGATGGGATTAAAAGAGGGACCATCACAACGGGATTCTGAAATTGCATCACTTTCCGGCCAGATGTCAGGAGTTCTTTTACTGGTAATAGCTGAGGTAAAATTAGAAACTTCGTGAAACTTTTAAAATGTTTATAGAAGGCAAGCCTTCTGCAGATCGAAGACTGGTAAAAATCAGGTTTAGAAATGCTGCAAATGTGGTGAAATCATTGCTCGCTAATTTCCTTCAGCTAGAGAAATGGTGGCTTTCCGACACCTGGAATCTGGGTGACTACATCTGAATAGCTTATGGATTAGACCTGATGAGGGAAAAGTGCCAAGAACTCTGGGTACCTTGCAAAGACATGTGTACCTGTCATTTGGAGAAAAACCTACAACAATTGGGAGCCTACTGCCTCCCTGAAGATTTTAAGGGTCTAGTTTGCTATGGCATGTGTTTTATGTTGCCAACCACTTAAAAAAAAAAAAAGGGTAGGGCTGGTCAGGTGGCTTAGTGGCTTAACGGAACTTACTACCAGGGCTGATGACCTGAGTTCAATTTCGGGAACCCAAATGGTAGGAGAGAACTGACTCTTGCAAGTTGTCCTCCGACCTCTGCATATGCCATTGATGCTACTAGAATTTTTAAAAATGCAAAGATCCGAGCTTGATAGGCTTCTCTGGATGCTTGACAGAAGCATCGCTCTCTGAAACACTGTGATGAGTCATTGATCAGGTGATTTAGCAGATGAACAATGTTATCTGATGATCGGAACAAAGAACGTTGCTACACAGTATGATACCAGTCGTCCTGTGTTTGACCCATATGCTCATCAGTTTTCATGATTTGGGAAGATATCTATGGCAGATAAGGATGCTATCAAAATCCTAGAATGCCTAAATTGTGTAGTTTAGATACAGATTCCCGTGTTTCTGGAAAAGTATCATGTTGTCTCTGGAAAAAGCATCTCCTCAGTAGGCGACCACCAAGCATCTGGAAGGAATGAGTCCTGAGTGTGACTGTAGGTGGTAAAGGTAATCTGGGTGGTTCAGACTCCTTAAGCCACAAGGCTGAGTGAGCACTATGAAAGGTGTCCTGTGCCCAAGCCACCTGCCTCTATTGCATCTCTCAATCAGCAACTAACACTGCCTATTCAACATCTGGGAAGCATACAACCCAGGATTGGTTCACAGAAAGGTCAACTTTCTGTTTTCCTCTAAGCATAAAAGGCCTGTGCCATAAAATCTTCCTCAGGAAGAGTTCTATGGGGATAGTGGGAAGGGAAATCCCTCCAGTGGTAAGCTCTTGAATGATGGGTGAAGTGGCCTGTTTTAAGGAGAGCCTTTGTGTGTACTACCCAGCAGTAACACAGCATCTGTGATTATTCAGGGGCCCTGGAGGAACTGTTTTGAATGATCAGAGACAAAAAGACCTAGGGAAAAAGCAGGTGGGCTCCTGAGAGTCTGTGTACACCAAAATAGGCAAGTGTATGAATAAACATTCTACAGGCAGGCAGACGAGACCCCATCCAGTGGAGGTGTGTTAGCTCTTGTCCTGAGCCATGGTGTAGCTTGAACAACAGATCCATAAAACAGTCCTGGAGTAGAAGGAGACCTGTACAGGCTCCTGGCTACCAAATCTGACATTTACTGTCTGGCTGAATGACAGCTGTGACTACAGAGATTGATGCTAAGCCCTAGACATGGTACTGCTCTTCAAAGACACCACACAGTCACTGATGGTAAACCAGTCAGATGCATGTGTAAGGTTTTGTCACTGTAATGGAATACCTAAGCAAATATCTTAACGGAGGTAGAATTTATTTTGATTCATGGTTTCAGAGACTTCAGTCATGGCAGGCTGGTTCCATGTCTCCTGGCATGTGGTAAGGCAGAACATGATGGAGGAAACCCCTTCACCTCACAGCAGTCAGGGATCAGAATGGACTATGCCTGCATTAGAGAGCGTCTTTCCTTTCTCTTCTTCCTTTCCCGCTTTTATGCCATTTGACTCCCAGTCCCCTGGACAGTTCTATCCACCTTCGGGGTGGGTCTTCCATCCTTGTCCTTGGTTAATCCTCCAACAGTCACACCCAGAACTGTGGCCCTGCAATTCTCCAGACACTTCTTAATCCAATCAAGTCGACAATTAAGATTATTGATTCCTTGTGTCCTGGAGAGGACAGCAATTCCAGACAATTGTGCTTGATCTATCGGAGTACCACACATCCTTCTGGCCCACAAAGCATTTGTTACCTCCACTATCTGGGGCCTGGCAGACCTTCTGATGTTTACTAACAAAGTCCTGTGGAGTTGCCTCAGACCAAGTGATCTACTTTAGATAAAGGAAGTCTGACCATTGTACCAGACCCCAGGGAAATAAACTCTGAGCCAGCCTGATCAGAGATGACATTTAGACCCACTGGATGCTGCCACTCTGGAAGCTGAGCCCCACATCTGCTGACACTGCTGACAGTGGTCAGTGGTCACCACTGCTGCCACCCCCACTCTCAGACCTGGGATTCACGCATAGCCCCTGTTGCTTTAACTCATGAGCTCCCGAGTAAAATCTACGTTAGGTCCATTTGACACCTGACTAAACATGCTGCCCTACATGCTGCAAAGGAGACTGGGAAATGAGAATGTGTAAGCCTGAGAGAGTCAGCAGCAGAAAAAGAGCTCTAACTCCTACTGAGGCTCAATAAGATATAAAAGTCTCTGAACACAGGGACGGGGATTAGATACTGGGCAGCCAGAATCAATGGCATCCAGTACCTACCTTCCTTCTACAATCATGAATCAGTGTGTTAGCTGATAAAATAACCCTTAGCCTCAGTTTTCCCCTTTATAAAATGAGGAGATATGACTGGTAAAGGATTTAAATTCAGTCTTTAAAAAAAAAGTAACTGCACTGTGGTTATTTAAAGTATCCTGCAGAATGTTCTAAGATACATATTTAAGGGCCAGCGAGATGGCACAGCAGGTGAAGGTGCTTGCTGCCAAGCCTGATGATCTGAGTTCAGTCTCCAGGACCCACATGGTGGAAGGAGAGAGTCAACTCCTGCAAGTTGTCCTCTGTCCTCCACATGCGAGCTGTGTCACAGGCCACTCCACCTCCCCATACACACATACACACACCTGCACACAAAATACATAACAATGTAGTAAAAATTTTTAAAGATACATATTTGGAAGACGATGAATAAATTAACATGCTCATCATCTTCGTTAACCCTTCCCTCCACCCCTTGGAAAGAGCAGTGCTGGTAGCAGAAGTCCTGAATATAACACACTGTTACTCTCATTGCCCGGCTGTGCGCTAGAGCTTTTATCTTGCTCGTTCTATGCATTTTCTCCTTTGTATCTTCTGACCAGCATCTCCCCATTTCCTCCCTGTCACCCTGTTCTGATTTGCTTTCAGTCACTGTGCCAAAACATTCTGACTAGTACCAACTTGGGGAGGAAAGGGTTTACTTGACTTACATCTCCCAGTCAGAGTTCATCACTGAGGGATCCCAAGGTAGGAACTCAGAGCAGGAACCTGGAGGCAGGAGCTGGAGCACAGGTCAGGAAGGAACGCTGCTTACTGCCTGGCTCCCCTGAGGCATGCTTTCTTATCCACTAGACAACTACCCGCCCAGGGATGGCACCACCCACAGTGGGCTGGGCCCCCCCACATCACTCAGCAATCAAGAACATATGCCACAGACTTGGCCACAGGCCAGTTCAATGGAGGCAATTCCCCAGTTGAAGCACCTTCAACCCAGGTGTGTCAAATTGACACAAAAGATATCACACACACACTCCACTCCCAGTAACCAGCACTTCACTCTCCGTTTATTATGTCTACAGCCCAGATTTCCTCTTTTCTCCCAGTCAGCCTTTAAAATAAGGGAAGACTGGTTACTTATTCTTTAGGGGCGGTGGTAGGGGATTCCACATAGCAATGAGACCCTGCAACATCTTTGGTTCTGTGTCTGGCTCATTTTGCTTAGCGTACCATCCTCTGCATTGGCCAGTCTTTGGGTTGCTAGTCCTACCTTTATCTGATGACTTTGGGCTGCTGTTGCTTTGCGGTTCCCTCCTCTTCATCCTTTGCAAACACCGTGCCTCCTGGCCCTTAGGGATATACTTTTGGTTTAATCGTTTGCCTGCTATTCTCCAATGAGCAGCTCTGGCACTCCACAGGGGACCCTCATCTCCCCAAGGTCACAGAAGAGCTCTTAGTCTGAGGTGCTGAGGCCACACACAGGTCCTTGGACATCTTTATGGAGTGCCTTGTTTCCCTTGGTGCTTTGAAGGGATGTTTCCCGACCACTTATCATGGCCTCTGCAGTATGTAAGCTCTGTGGTTAAGGTTCATATAACTGAGAGTATATTTATGGCAGCCTATGCTCTTTCCTAGGAAAATATTGATTTTCTAACAACAGAATGACTGTAGAGCCATTAAATCAGACTAGTCTATCATAAACTCCAGGATTAACTAAAGAGTACTTTCACCTTTTCTTTTCTTCTCTCATGAACTGTGTGGAATAGATGTGTCCACACAAGCAGGACAGGGTCAGAGCATGTGTTACTGAGCCTGAGCAAAGTCTCCCAATCCCATCTATTCACAGAAAAGTAATTAACCAATCTGCTCTTATTTTAAAGGTTGACTGCAGAATGAGAGTTGTATTCACAAAATGCAAACGCCAGTGACGGGAGTTATATGCCCTCACATAGAGTGTAAGAGGGGAGTAGATTACACCTGCATCAGAGGCCTGCCCTCCAGTCCCTGCCCAGCCACAGGATATGTGAACTCATTATCTGCCCGTTAAAGTCTTAGTTAGGAGAGTAGACCATGAGGTGAGGATTTTTTTTTTTCCTTTTGGGTGAAGATCTCTATCTTTCTTCTTTATTGATTGCTTGCTTTTTATTTTATATCCTTTCTCCCTTGCCTGAAATGAGAAAAAATGAGCCCTTGCCGCAGGCTTTAAACTTTACACCCAGACAATATCTCCCCTTATCTAATGCCAGGCAAGACGCTTCAGCCCAGAGGACCCTGGGTAATGCTACAACAGATTATGTCATAAAATGAAGAGATAAGCAAAAGAACCAATCTAAAAGACGCTGCAAAATTTACCTTCCACTGCCCTCCGCTCTCCTTTAGAAGGCTTTAAATCAATCTGCCTTTGCCATAAATTCTCTTTCTAAAATTTGATAACAAGTGCAATATTTTCCTTGGATATTGGGCTCTAACGAGATGGACGTTGGGGAGGGAGGGAACAAGCAGGATTTAACAAAGTAATAAAAATGCCCTGATTGATCCTGGTTGGTGGGGTTGCTTGGAATTACCGCTATTTTTGGCTGGTAAGCATAATCCAGCCAAGTCATAAATTTTGTTTCTTCCAGTAGACAGTTGAGTCTGTATCGATCTCAATTTGTTGTTCTGTTCTTGTGTAATTGCTCCCTGTGATTAAGACTCCAGGTTAAGAAGGGATTCTGGCTCGGTCAGGAGAATAAAGGGAATAACCACAGGGCCAGAATTGACTCCATCACTCCACAGTACATCCTGGGCTGGGGGAGAGAGTCAGCAGCTCTCAGGATCCAGAGATTCTGTGGCTAGGCTGATGGCCCACTCAGTCTAGCTGTGAACGTAACGTCCCTGGCTCTACCAGCCAGTCCCTCTCCTGTGAGTGCTCTAGCCCCAGCTGTCACTAGACTTGTACAACTGTTGTATACTTAGAACTCTTAAACACACTCATGCTGTGGGTTTTTCATGCTTCCACAAGACTAGCCATCCTCATCACAAATGGGAAGACTGAATGTAGGGTGGCATTGTTCTCCAAAGTCTCACACTTAGAAGAGACATCCTCCACCCAAATCACCCAGAAACTAAGCTTTCCAGGCCAAGCTAGAGCATAACAACCAACCATTGAATAGTTAAGTCTCTTAAGCCTTAGAGTTTAAGTAGCATAAGTTACCTATCTTTGAGATAGAAATCATGGGCCAGAATGCAAGTGTGCCTGCTCATCCCTATTCACTAGCTTAGTGACGTTAAACACGTGGGGCCTCACATTTCTTTAGTTTCTTCTTTGAAAACTGAGGAGAATAACATTGCTGGCTCCATACAGGTTTCTGTGAAGATTTTAACGATATAACCCAAGAAAGTATTTGACATGAGGTATCCAGCTATTGGGATGTAGAGGGATCAGGAGTTCAAGGCTATCTTCAACTTCACACTGAGTTCAAGGTCAGGCTGAACTACATGACTCCCTGCCACAAAGAAAACAACGAAAAGGTATCATCATCATCATCAGACTTGTAGTTCTAAATGTGTACAGAGCCTGTGGCATAGGGATATTCTGAACTTCCTAAGAAGGTTTTATGATGCAAGGAAATAAATATTTTTTTATCATGGAGCATCTTATTCAAACCCTGGGAAACTCATTCAAAATAAGGTTATGTGCCTTTAAATAGGAACTCAAATAGATTTCTTGGCATTGCACTGCTAAGCATCAGTTCAACTTTATTTAGTTCCCAGATTCTCAGAAATGGGAGTGGGAACTCCTCAGTCCATGAACTCAGCACTATTGCAGCTAAATCATTTGGATGTGATCCGCCTGTCTGCTGGTGGGGCCATTCAACAATCTGCCTTAAAGAAAATATTTCTCAAACCCCAAGTAATTTCCCTTCCTCCCTTCCCTTTGCAGAACTCGGAGAACTGAGTGAGGTGATGACGAGGATGGTGCTATTACGTTAGCCCTGGTGCTGTAACAATCTCTCCCAGTGCTGCTCTCTTCTCACACCCCTCCCCCTAAAGTAAGGATGTTGGGCCTCAGTTTCATCTTCTTTCAAGTAGGGATCATACTACCTCCTATTCCTATTCTATAAGTCTGAGTGTGAAATATGTGTTCAAAGTGCCTAAACATGGCACATCACCATGATTTTCATTACTGCTAATGATCTCATCTCTTAGTGGAAACTTAGCACATCATTGGTTCTATAAATCATTACTGAAGTTGTATGTTCCAAGTACTATACCATTTAGAATACATGCATGAATTGTACATGCTTCTGTTCCTTTCTCACAGAAATTAAATGGGTGGCTTTTTGGATCATAATAATATATACTAAACATTCCACTAACACCATGAACCTCCATGATGTGGGAGTCCAGTGGAAGCAGCAGTCAGTGCTCAGTGACTTGAGAATGCTGGGAAAAGAACAGTAGAACCAGGCTGTCTTACCCAGCATGGGTTGCTGTAACAGACCACCACATACTGTGTTTAAACACATGAAAACCTGTCGTCTCAGAACTTTGGAAGCAGGAAGTCTGAGAGCAAATTGCCAGCAATGTTGAGTTCTGGCAAAGGCTCTCGTTCTTTTCTTTGGTTTAGAGACGGCTGGCTTCTTGCTGTATATACATCTGGCAGGAAGATAAGGAGACAACAAGCTTTCCAGTGTGTTTTCTTGTGAGGGCACTAATTCCATCAGGACCCACCTTCACCTCCCAAAGGGCCCTATCTTCTAATACCATCACAATATAGTTTAAGGATTCAACATGCCAGCTTGGGGTGGGGGGTTAGAAATATTCAGTCTATGACATGGGCTTTGAAAGATCAGTAGGATTTTACCAAACAGTAGGAACATTCCAATATAGAGCATTCTAACATAAGAACCAGGCCTCATTCAGAAAGCACAGAGTTTGTACAGGACCAGCTGGAAGGCCAGTATGGCTGGGGCTGAAAGAGAATGGGGCAGGGCTAGAAAGGACAGATAGAATCAGACAGCAAAAAGCCTAAGGAGTCCATGCTCTACACTGAGAAGACAAAGGAATAAGTATTTGAAACTGGGCAAATCATGATAAAATTAGTGGTTTAAGAAGATATCTTTGTAAACTTTGCAGAGGGTGGTAGGATAGGAGCTATTTAAGGAGTATTATTATAGTCTAGACAATAGCAGTGCTCATACCAGAGGGAAGGAATTGGGATGGAGAAGAACCAATTGTCCAAAGCATAGACGATGATATTGGACCTCGGTTTGACTCAAACTGACAAAATGAAATATATGTGTTTCAGAAGACCTCTGTAGTTTGAGATACGTGGGATTCTAGGTGATGTGGACTTGATACTGGGGACTCATAGAGGACCAGTAATAGAGGAAGCCCTGGAAATAATCTGGACAGTGTGTGGCTCTACAGGCAAAGGGACTGGGTCAGTCCAAGCATGGTGGTGCAGGTATGTAATCCTAGCACTTGAGAAGTGGAGGCAGGAGCATCAGGAGGTCAAGGTCATTCTTGGCTATGTGGTAAATTTAAAGTGAGCCTGAGCTACATGAGACCCTGTCTCAAAATATCAAACAAAAAGTGGGACTGAGTAGACTACTCTGACCAGAAAAAAATAGTGATGAAAGAGACCTCACAGAATGGTTGGCCAGAGAGACTGCAGTAAATACAGGGGGAAATGTGAATATATCACTGGGGAGAAAGAAGGAAGGTGTCGTCCAAGCTTTAAAATCACAAGATTCATGGGGTATGTGTCAATGAAAGTAGCATGGGAACTTGGGAGAAGTCTTTGCGTTTGACACAAAGCAGGTCACTGGGGTATTGGAAGGAGCAGTTTTAACCCAGTAAAAGGAGAGGAAATTAGACCACCATAAATAAAGGAGAAGAGATCAATCAAAAGAATAGGGAAGGAGAGAGGGCTCTTTCAAAAAGGTAGTAGAAAAGCGACTGGAAAGATGACTCAGTAGTCAAGACTGCGGACTGCTCTTACAGAGGACCTGAGTTCAGTTCCCAGCACCTATGTCATGGGGTGTCTCACAGCCACCTACTACTCCAGGTCCAAGGGATCTGACACCCTCTCCTGACCACAGCAGACGCCCGCACTCAAGTGCACAAATCTACACACAAACATACATATGCATTTAACAAAAAAGAATACTGGTATAAAAAAGGATGCCCGTATGTGGCCTTCCCAAGACACTAAATTACATGAACTGTGTTTTCTACCTAGAATTTTTTTTCTGAACAGATAGAAATTTAGAAGTATTTTCATTGTACCTTACCCTCTTCCAAAGGACTTGTAAACTGAGGGACATTTTTCTTACTACTTTTCCCGGATGAGGAGATGAGGGGAAGGAATGGGCAGAATCTAAGCATTTTGTGACATGAAAGCACTGGGCATAAAAGGTATGATCCTTTCTTCCCGTCTGTTTCCCTGTTCGCTCCTCCCCAGCGGTTCACAAGTCATCTGAGGAATTGTTAAAACATGCGGATTCCATCGCCCTTCAAAAATTCTCATTTCATACATCTACAGTGGGGCCCGGAGCCTAATGTTTTGCAAAAGCTCATGGTATGTTGGTGGCATGCAGGGTGGGAGTCCATCTGCACCCACTCTTCCATGGCACGGGAGTTTCTCCTCTTTCTCCTGAACCATGGTAAAGCTTCTTTACTGGTTCTTATTGTGTCATTCTATAGTTTACAAAGCAATCGTTATGAACCACAGGTTTTATCAAATTCTTCCATCCTCTAATCCCTCATTTAAAATGCAACCTTGGCGTAGATAGGGCTCGCGTGTGCCATGTTTCAATGTGCCCTCAGGAAACTCTTTTTAAAGTAGGTTGAGCAGAAAATCTGCTCTTAAAAGAGATGCTACACTTTGAGGGCAGGAAAGTGGCAATGCCCCTTGCATGAGTTTCACAGGGCACCATTGGGCCATCAGGAATTTCTTCCCACAGCCTCCGTCTTCCCCAGATCACAAACCTTCTGTAATCAGTGATGGTAAGTAGGTGATTCGAAGAACTACATATGAGGAAGGGCCCAAATGATCCTGAGCTATGGTCTTGCCCTTCTGCTCCATTATCAATACCCTACTGTCCTCCTCCGGCTGCCACCATGTACTCTAGGCCCCGCTCCAGTCAGGGAAGAACAAGGAGCTCTACCGTGCTTCCCCTGGAGCTAACAAACTCCGGAGACTTAGCTGAGGATGCTTTTTCTACACATCTTCTCTCTCAACAGGAGGGCTCTCGACATTAGAATGAAACATGGTTGGTCCCAGTTTTGTTCAGATTTCCTATCGGCAAGTGCTAAGCTTTTTTTTTTTTTTCAGCAGTATTCCAAGAAGTAGAGGAACTTCATCAAAGCAAACATTTCTGTGGTGATGACCCAACGCAGTATCCCACTAAGAAGCACGATTATCCTCTATATCCACGAGTTTCACATCCATAGGCTCAATCACTCATGGATCAAAATCATTCGGGTAACTGGGCTGTACTGAGCGTGTGCAGTTTTGCTTTTCTTGCTACATCATAGAGTGCAGCACAACAATAATTTACATAGACTTGCATTGTATTAGGTGCTATATGTTGTCCAGATACTACTTAAAGCATGCAAAAGGATGTGTATAGGTTATGAGCAAACACATAATCATTTTATACAAGGAACTTTACACCATGTATATCTGTATAGAGTTCTGGGACTATTAGATGACCATCATCCCATTAATGAGGCTTTGATCTTCTTTTGAAACCATAACTTTAATACTGGACATTGCAACAACTGACTTCTTATAGTTCTGTGAAGGGACTACTTTGGCCCTTTGGTAGTGACAGGCCCCTTAGGGACCCTCTCACACACTTACACCTCTACTCCAACAGAAAGGAAAGGCATGACTCAGTTCACTGCATCACACACAAATGGCAAGTCCATGAACATTTGGATCACACAAGCTATCCTGGGTCACACAGCTCATCTCAGATGACCCAACTTCTGCTTTCCACAAATGCTATGTTTCCTTTAGTGTACCCATAGACTAGACAGGAGACAGCCTCAAGAATGCACCCTGATGGAAACTCTGAGCTTGGTCCTCCACAGCACCAGGCTGCACGCTTTTCTTTAAGATTGCCTGATTCCAGCAACATCAAAGACCCCAACAAGATGGAAAGAGATTGGCCTCCATCCTTCCCTCTGAAAGGCCAAAGTACTAGCTGCATTTGTCTGCTGAGCATACTGAAAGAGGAGCTATGGAGATGCTGTACACAGGTACCAGCCCAAGGTCAAACTGGGAATCAGGAAGAAAGAACAAGACCAGGCATGCTCTAGACTCTGTTCACAGTCAAATTGCCACAGGCATTTATCCTTAAGAAATGAAATAATTGTGCACCAAAATATTTGTACATGAATGTTTATAGTAACTGTATTTGTAATAGTCAAAACCTGGAAAGAATCCAAGTGTCTTTCAACGGGTGAGTGGTTAAACAAACTGTGGTACATCCTTACCAGGGATTGGAATTCAGCAATAAACAGGGCTAAAGTGTTGATGTACACAACAACTGGTAACTGGGATGGATGTCAAGGGAATTACAGCAAGTAAAAGAAAACAAGTTCCCAAAGGTTACAAGTTGTATGTATGACTTCCTTTGTACAGCATTCTTGACATAACATTATAAAAATGGAAACAGAATAGTGATGGGCAGGCATCCAGGTGCAGACAGAAGGAAAGCGCTGTGACTATAAAAAGCAATGTAAAGATCCTCAGTATGATGATACTGCTCTGTGTCTTGACTCTGATGCCTGTTGTACACCTGTCCATGTGATCGGATGCACAGCACTGGACATGTACAGCAGTGGATGGGAAATGGTGCAGTTTAAATACAATTGATTAATTGAATCCATGTCAATGTTCTTCTGGTTATAAAACTGAACTATAATGATGCAGAGTTGCTACCATAGGAAGAAAGCAGGCAAAGATGCAGTTAAGATCACTGACTGGTCTTTCAGAAGACCCAGGTTTGATTCCCAGCACCCACATGGCAGTCATCCTTAGCTCCAGTTCCAGAAAATCCAATGCTCTCTTCTGACTTCTGCAGGCACTGTACAATATAGGTGCACCCACCTACATACACTCAGGCAATATACTCATACACATAAAATAAAAATGACAAATTTCTTTTTAAAGATGCAGTCAGTCTTCCAAATCTGTGAGGTCTACACTAGCAGATTAAAGTAATATGGCTCAAAAATAATAGAAAAAAATTCAGAACATTCCAAAGTGTAAAATTTGAGTTTTCCATAGGCTACAGGAATGAAGTTATGTGTGAACATTGTATTAGTTATTATTTAAGTAATACAGAGATAAGTTAAAATACATATAAGGTTATAACCATGTTATGTGCAAATGCTATGCCGCCATTTTATATAAGAGACTTCAGCATACTTATCTGAGGGGTCCGTGGAGATCCCCAAGGAACAAGTTTGTTTCTTAGAACTATATGTACATCCACGGTTATCTCAAAATAAAAAGTTAAATTATGGAAGAGATAGCTCAAGTAAAGCACTTGCATTGTAAACACAAGGCCCGGAGTATGTTTAGAAAAAGGCAGGCATGGTTATGCATACGTGTGCTGGGGACGTGGAGCTAAGTTGACCCCAAGAGCTCATTAGGCATCCAGTCCAGCCTACTTGGCAAATTCCAGGCTAATCAAAGAGCCTGTCTCAAAAAATAAAAAAGGTACCCAGGACCTGAAGAATGATACGAAGGTTGTCATCTGGCCTCCACATACACAAGCGCGTGCACATACATGTACCTACACACACACACACACACACACACACACACACACACACACACACACAAAGACAACCTGGAAGTTAAAAAGACTTTTCCAGTCTTAGATTATTTCACCTCATCTTGACTGTTGACTGGAATTAATGGTTTTCTTCCAAAGAATGGAGTTTGTTTTTTTAAAAACAAATTAAAAAAAAAAAAGAATAGAAACCTTACACTGAAGAAGTCTGGCAGGACACCTGTCCAACAAGTGATCGTTCGAATTACCAAAGCCATGGCAGTCATGCCTTAAGCAATGAAAAGAGCCTTTCTTCTCTGTGCTGTTATTTTCCACAGCTCCTAGACTGGTTTAATCGTGAGAAAACAGTGGACAAGCCAAGTTTAAGGACACTCTACAGAACACCAGCATTCTCATGATCATGATGCTTTTGAAAACAATTATAGCCAGCAAGAGGCACTGTGACAGATCGGGAGGGAATCGGAGACATGATGACCAAATACAATGTGATATCCTCAGTCAGATTCTGAAACAGAAAAAGGAGGAACTAGTGAAAACAGCAAATGCCTAACAGGGATGTCATAATATCTAGGTTTGACTTGTTCATATTTGTCTCTATTTTCATACTGAACGTAGTTTTCATTAGCAATACCACTTCTTTAGCTAGACAATAAGACCGACCATTCACCCCTGTTTCTCTTAATCTTTTATCATACTTTTATGATATCTAGCTCACACAGACCTCAGCATACTCAAACTAAATGGAATTGAATGATAGTCTCCTATCTCCCAAGCCCATCACAGTACCCTGTATGTGCTCAGAGCTGTTTGCTGAGTATATTGATGATGTCTGTAATGTATTCTGACCTTGGAGCAAGTTAAGGCAGCGAGGATACAAGGTGGCTATTAATTAAAAAGCAGAGGATCTTACTAGGTCTTTTTCTCTTCCTTTAAAAACAGAAATGTGTCTAATTAGCCCACATCTTTCATTCATTGGTCAGAGCTGTATGGGGCAGAAGGGGGTCTATCACAGTGGGAAACTGGACAGGTACCAGGGAGACCAGCTCTGTGCACACACTTCTGAGGAGTCACACATTCCTCCCCAGGATGGGCCAGTCAGCACCTTCTTCCCTAGGAGGAGCTAGTTCCAGGCATTCAGAAAAGCCTGGCTTCGATGACAAATGACTTGTGTACAAATCTAAACTGTGCCACCGACTAGACAAGTGACCTCATGTACACACATAAGCTCTTGGGGCCTGAAAATTCTCAGAAATGTGGACAAACCAATATGGCACCTGGCACACAGCCACTGCTCAAAAACTTTTGACCCTTGCAAAGCTCAGATGCCTTTGTTCTAATAAGAAAATTTCTCCTCATTAAATATTTTGGATATATTCAGATATCCATTTTCAATAGCCAGGGTTCCCTGAGTGAGGTCAGTTACTTGCCTTTCTCATTGCATTTGTTGATGTACCGGGGGGACACACACAAGGTGGGCCTGAATCCAACTGCTGGAAGCCAATGCTCCTGGCTCCTTATCCTACCGCAGGGGTCTGGAAGAGGCTGCTAAAGGAAGATTTAGCAAGGCCAAAGTACATCTGTTCCTGTCACTGACTGAAGTTCCACCATCACAGAAGTTATTCTTTTCTGTCTCAGAACTACATAGCTTTTGGGGGGCCCAGCAACAATCACAGATCCCCAGAGATGCTACAACTATAAGAACTGTGACATACATGGCACCTGGATCAGGGAAGGAAAACATTCTTGGTTCAAGTGGGGATGCTGAATTGCAAGTGGGAAGGAAAAAGGTCTTCTGAGTAGTAAGAGGCATACTGACCGCTTCGGTACCTTGTGGTTCTACCAAGGGCAAACCTAGAAAATTGCATGCCCCCACTCCCACAAGGAGAGTACCAGTGACTGAGACCGGACCACAATGACTGTTCATACTATGGAAATTCGGGGAAAAAAAAATAGAACTTTCCAGACCAATGATGGCTCAATATCCTTACTTATTTAGGAGTTGTGATGGTTAGTTTCAACTGTCAACTTGACAGAATCTAGAATCACTGGGGTAGAGAGTCAATGAAGGACTGCCTAGATCAGGTTGGTCTGTGGGTATGTCTGTGGGGGATTATCTTGATTATGTTAATTGAGGTGGGAAGACCCGAGTGTGGCTGGCATCACTCTCTGGGCAGAAGATAATGAACTGTACCAGAGTGAAAAAAGAGAGCAGAGCACAAGCATGTGTACATTCATTTTCTCTCTGTTCTTGACTGTGGATATAGGTAGCTCATTCAGGTTTCTGCCACATTGACTTCCTCACAGTGACAGAACAGAACCTGGAGCTGTGAGAGAAAATAAACCCTGTCACCTCTAAATTGCTTTCATCACAGCAACAAGAAACTAAACTATACAGAAATTGGTATCCAAAGTGGGATTATTGCAGTGATAAACCTGATCATGTGATACATAGACCTTCAGAACTGGTTTGCAAGGAATATGGACGAGTTTGAAACATTTAACTAGAAAACACCTTGAGTGTTATAATCAGAACATAATGGGCTATCCTGGTGAGAGTTTAGAAGACCAAGGAAAATGCAGATTCTGGAGAACCAGCTCATGAGGTTTCAAAGAGGAAGGAGGACTCTGTTAAAAATGGATCAAGAGGTAATTCAGATTATATTCTGGCAAAGAATCTGGCTACAATCTGCCCATGTCCTGACAACTTGTATGATGCTAAATTTAAAAGCAACTAATTTCTTTGGTGGAGAAAATTTCAAGACAGTATATTATTGAATCTGTGGTGTGGTTATATTGATTACTCTTACATGGGTCTGCAATGACAAAGGCAACAAGTGAGGCAGAAATGAATTTTAAAATGGACAGTGTGTGGAGGAAAAGAGGGCCATGAATCTTAAGGTTGAAACCAAAGCATGCACCAAAAGAGGTGTAACTGAGAAGAGATTAAGGGCATGAAAAGAGAACTCTCCTCCTCTGCACTAGAACAATAGGTGCCTGGTAGCTCAATCACACCCAATAAAATCTCTACAACCTGCGAAATAATAGAAACTAAGACATTTCCTGCTCTTGGACTGCAACTATCTAGAGCAGTCTTTCACCCTCTTTAGCAAACAGAACTGCTGCAACTATGGTCCAAAGAAGCCAGGTTCCATCCCAAGTAGGCAGCAGAACTTGGTGGTGTAATTCGCATGGTATTGTTTGGGAGGCACGAAAGATGCAACATTGATGAGGTCGTAGATTCTTCCTCCAGGATTTCAAAGAGCCACTGAGGCTAGGCAACTTGTGCAGGGTCAGAGTCTCTGTAAGGAGGTCCTGAGAGCGCTCAGTGTGAGGCTGAGAGGGTGAAGCCTGGGTGGTGGTAGAGACCCCGAGATGTTGGAGATGCTAGAGCTGTGGGACATCTGTCTAAAAGGACTGCATAGCAGAGGAGTCATCCCAATGGAGGGCTCAGAGCTGCCTAAGCCCTCTGAAACAGAAGCTCCAGATGCCAGCATGGAGCTACAGATCTGGTGTTTCGTGCTGGCTGTTCAGTCTCGCTTTGGTCCAGTCTTTCCTTACTACATGCCCATTCCTTCCTTTGGGGATAGGAGTGCATACTCTGTGCCTATGTGTGTTGGAAGTATACAATTTGGCCTTTTGATTTTACAGAGTGTCATAGTTAAGTGATTGCTTTGAGTCTCAGAAGAGACTCTTAACTTCTAGTGTTGGAACTACTAAAGAACTATGAGCACATCTAAAGATGGACCAAACGCGTTTTTGAATCATGATATGGTTAAGAGCCTATATGGGGTGAAATGCGGTGGTTTAAATATGAAATATTCCCCATACAGTCATGTGTTTGAACACTTGGTCCCCAGATAATGGCTGTTTGAGAAGGCTGTGGAATTTCTAGGAGGTGGAGCCTCCCTGGAGGAAGTATGTCACGTCACGGTGGCAGAGTCCGAGGTTTTATAGGCTCTCCTACTTTCTGTGCTCTCTCTGCTTCCAGCCTGGTGATGCGATGTGATAGGATAGTCTCATGCTTCTGCTGCTCTGCCTTTCCCACAGCGATGGACTGCATCACCTCTGGAACTGTGAGTTAAAATAAACCCTTTCTCCTCTAAGTCGATCGTGTCAGGGTATTTTATCCTGGCAGAAGAAACTAAGACAAGAGTCATAATCAGAGATGGAGATCTACCCAGTGTGTGTGTGTGTGTGTGTGTGTGTGTGTGTGTGTGTGTGCATGCGTGCTGGAGGTGTTGCACAAGTGTGCATGTATGTGGAGGTCAGAGGTCAGCTTTTGGTTTCCTTCCTCAGATGCCATTCACCTTGTTTTTTGAGACAGGATCTTTTTTTGGTTTTGAACCTGTCAAGCAGACTAGGCTAAATAAGCAACAAGCCCCAGGGATCTCTCTCTTTCTCTCTCTCTGCCTCCCCAGCACTGTGATTACAACCCTGGCTTTTTGGTGTTACATGGGTTCTGGGAACTGAATTCAAGTCTTCACGCTTGCACAGCAAGCACTTTACTGACTAAGCAAGCTCTCCAACACCAAGGTTTTTCTCACTAGCTTTGATTTGATATTTTATCTTAGATAGGATAGTTTGGCTTTATTTTAAAAATATTTAGGGAGAGAAAGATTTGAATCAGGGAAATCTTGTCCACTTTATTTATGTTTCCTCCCTAATCTGCAAAATGGAAGGCAGCAGTTAGGTACTGAACCACAAGCTGGACTTCTACAGTAAAAAAAGAGAACAAACTTAGCTTAGCTTCTAGGAACATCCCCAGGAAGCATCACACCCTCTACTGCTGAGCGCTCTTCTAGCAATGTATGCTAAATCCCCAAGAGGGTTATGGGAAGGAAAACCCTCAGGCCTTGGCCACAGATGAAGCATCCATTTCCTTTGCGATCTACAGCCCAGCCTATCTCTACCCCAAC
This sequence comes from Eospalax fontanierii, assembly GCA_035773235.1. Taxonomy (NCBI): domain Eukaryota; kingdom Metazoa; phylum Chordata; class Mammalia; order Rodentia; family Spalacidae; genus Eospalax; species Eospalax fontanierii. The sequence goes on along the minus strand of CM069542.1, from coordinate 48,949,698 downwards.
CCTGCATCATGGGAGAGAAGCTGCCAGAACAAAGTTGGGATGGCTGGACAGCAGCCTGCGGCTTCCTTCTAAATCATCGCAGCCAATCAAGCACTTAATGTTCTCTGTTTCTCAAGAACGTTGCACCTCGGCGCTGCCCATGTATCTTTCAAGTTTTATCTTCAACATCTTATAAATCATCCATTAAATACCTCCCAACGAATGCATACGGCTGTTGTTCTCAGCCAGAGCTGAAAAGTACACAAATCAGTTTTACTGCATATTAGTCCTGCCCAGTGGGCTCTAAAAAAAAAAAAGAAGAAGAAGGAAACCAGAGAAAGGGAGACAGCTCTGAGCAGTTCCAGCATAGCTGTGGCCTGGAGGTGCGTGAGGGAGAGTGATCAAAGGAGATGCCTGCACCAGCATCTCCGCTCCAGAATCCCTTCCTAATGCAGAAGCCGAGGCTGATGGCTATGCAGTGGTGTGACCCATGGAGCAGCATTCGGTCACGTGTAAACCTCCTTAGTATTGTTTTAGCCAACTCAGAGAGGAAGAATATGGGCTGGTATCAGAAAAAGTTGTGGGCTTGGACTTTCACTGTACCAGCAACTGCTGTCCTGGCATGCCTTTACCTTCATTTTTGCATTGCTGAAGTGAGAATTTCCTGTACTACGAAGTGTATTGCTTTAACAAGAGTGGTGTTCATAAAAACACAGCATCCGAGCAAAGTAGGTGCTCAGTGAAGAAAATGGAAGAAACCTGATTCTTGTTTTACCGTAAGCCAGCTAGACCCCATGCCAGTCTAGGGCAGCACCAAGCTTGAGCTCCTGCCATACTGGGCTCCCTGAGAGCTTCCCTGCCCCCTAAACTAGGCTTCAGAAAAACCACAATCATATTAGTTGATCTATGGGTTAATGACAGTATTTCTTGTTTAATTCAGAGTTAGAGCCAGGTTATTTCCTCTACTTGGTATTTGATGTATCCATATTTTGATAGAAAATGAGATGAGCTTCAGAGTAAAGCAATGAGCATCCTCAAATTGAACATTAAGACCTGGTTCGAGCCCAATCCCATCATGGGTTGATCTCCGCTTAGCCTCATTCCAACAGCTTTGCAATGAGGGGCTGGGAAGATGGCTCAGTAGGTAAAGTTCTCGCTGTGTAAGCATGAGGATCTGAGCTTGGATCCCTAGCACCTACATAAAAGCTAGACATGGCAGTATGCATCTGTGCCCCAGCACTGGGAGAAAGGATGAAGACGAGGGCATCCTGAGGCTCACTTGCCTTCCTGTCTAGCTGAAATAGTGAGCTCCATGTTCAATGAGACACCCTGTCTCAAAAAGCAAGGTGGAGAAATGATTGAGAAAGACATCTCAGTGTCAGCCTCTGATATCCATATGGGTAAGCACACATGTGGACATATATGCACACTTGCATGGACCACATATACACTCACACACCAAAGCAGATCATTAGACCAGATCACTGATTTAAAGACATTTAACTCAGGAACTCTTTTGCCAAATAAAATGTGCAAGCTCAGAACAGACAACCATTAAAATGCAGTTACTTTGGTTAATGCTGCTCGGGAGATCTGAAGCTCTGTGTTCTGTGTCTTTCCATGTATTCCCTTTGGGGATCAATGGGGCTCCTCCGATGGTTCCTAAGGGCTTCAGAGGACAATTTCTAAGTTAGCGATTTGGAGAGACAAATGTCCATCATCATGGCAACTGTTCATGACCTTCTTTTGGGTTCTGTGCAAAGCTTCACAGCAGTGACAAGACTGAGGCAATCTGAATAAAGTGACATGGAAAGTGATGTCCCTGAATAAGAGGAGCTGGGGGGAGTGGAAGTGAGAGAGGGAGAGGGAGAGGGAGAGGGAGAAGATACTAAAATCCTAACTGCAGTCTCCTCTGGGTGAGTGGAAGGAATGTTGGCAATATTTTCACTGACTCTTTGGTCTAAGAGTTTTTTCAGATCTTTTTTATGTATGTGTATGTCTGTATGTGTATGCGTGTGTACATGTGGGTGCACATAGATGAATATTTGGTAAGAGAGTGCTGGTGTCCTCCTCTATCATTTTGAGTCAGGGGTCTCCCACTGAAGCTGAGGCTTATGTTATATGGGTGTTGGGATCTGAAGCCTGGTCCTCACGATTACACAGCAAGCACTCTTAACGGCTGGACCATCTTTCCAGGCCTGAGTCTGACATTCAGACACTCCTATTTTCTTGCTTGCTTGCTTGCTTTCTCTTCTCTCTTTTCTTTTTATCATCTTTCCTTCTTCCTTCCTTACTTCTTGTCTATCCTGTTCTTTATGTTCATTCTCTCTCTCTCTCTCTCTCTCTATATATATATATATATATATATATATATATACACACACATACACACACACACATCAGCTTTATTGAGGTACATGTGATATATAGAAATTGCACTTAATAGAAACTAATCAATACATTGTAATGGTTTGGAAATACACATACATTGCAATGGCATCACCACAATCAAGGTATTAAACATACCACCTCAAAAATGTCTTAGGATTGTGTGTACTTGCATGTGTGAATATTGTATTACTTTTCTATTGTTATGGTAAAAAGCCATCACCAAGACAACTTACAGAAGGAAGAGGTTTTGGCTTACAGTTCCAAAGGGAGGAAGAGTCTATCATGACAGGGGATGCATGGCAGTTGTGATGGCCAGAGAAGAAAGTTGAGTGCTCACATCTTCAAGCATGCACAGGAAGGAGGGGCGGGGAGAGGCTCTGAGTGAGGCAAGACTATGAATTCTCAAAACCTCCCTCCCAGTGACATGCTTTCTCTAGCAAGGTTGAACCTTCTAAGTCTCAGCAAATAGCAAACAACTATTAAAATATTTGGTGCCTATGGGGGACATTCTCATTCACACACCCTATTCTACAATTGACTCCAATGTAATTTGAAGTACACAATAGTTTTGTAAACCACAGGCATTATGTTGCATAGTTTATATCCAGAACATATTTCTCTTATACTACTGAAAATTTATATTATTGACTAAAAATGTCACTCCTCCTCCTCCCTCTCCTCTTCCTCCTCCTCCCCATACTGCTGGGCATCACCATTCTTTGCTACTGAGACTACTTTATATACCTCATGTAAGTGATATCATGTAATATTTGTCCCCCTGTGATTGGCTTATTTCAATTAATAGAATGTTCTGTAAGTTACATTGTTACAAATGTCAGAATTTTTTTCTTTTTTAAGACTGAATAATCTTCCGTTGTCTGAATATGGAAAATTCTCGTCTTCTCATCTGCTGATTTCTTTTTATAAAACAAAATGCCTTTATATGCTGAACAATTAAATAGTAAAGGAGTGACGAGCTTTCCACATTTATGTTTCCATCTGGCTGGAGTGAATTCTCAAGCTCATTTTCCTTCTCAACATCATTGCAGAATCAAACATTGCTGTGGAAAGTTAATACCAGCATAGAAAGCCCCCACTTGCTGCTCATTGAACTTGTGAGGAACCAGAGTCTAGCACTGAGAAAGAGTCTCTTCCTGGACTGCATAATGACAAAGTATCCATTTGCCCCAGATTGCAAACAGCTCCTCCAGCAACCTACCCCCTTGACCAAAGCATCATCCTCTATGAATTTGACTACTATTTCCATCAGGTTTCTAGGAAAATATACATGGTGCATAGGAAGCTAAGTAAGGGCAGATTGCAAGGAAGCAGCCTGGGTTACCATGCCATCCTACAGCAGTTCCCTTCCCGCAAGGCATTCCTCCCAGACGGCAACAGGTGCCTACAGCTTGGAATAGTACTGAGTTCTATAGTTTTTCATACATATATATACTGATAATAAAGTTTAATTTATACATTAGGCACAGAAAACAACCATAAAAACCAATAATAAAATACAACAATGTTAACAGTATACTCCAGTGAAAGTTACCTAAAACCTATAAAATCTTACTTCTGGAATTTTCCATTTGCCACCTTTGGATCCTGGTTGACTGCAGATAACTGAAGCCCTGATGGGGGAGACTATTGTATTGGAAAAGGAATCAGAAGAGTTTGAGTAGTAGCGTCTCCCCAGAAAATTACACGAGTCCAAAGATCAAAATCAATTTGGCAGAAGACAGAGAAATTAGAGGAATTTTCAAACTATTATATGCATGACCTGTTTGCATTAAGGAAACAGGAAAACAGGAGCTGTGTACTTGGGAGGGGTTGCCTAAAGCTTTGGAAAAGCACTGTGTGTGTGTGTGTGTGTGTATGTGTGTGTGGTGTCTGTGTGGTCATCCCAGAAAAGAATTTATATTGATGAAATTGTATAGAATGTTGAACCAACATTCTATACAATTCCCAAGTTGGTTCAAAAGAAAGAGGAAGATTCTTTGACAACAGGAGCCACTAAGACATGTCTGTACACCTGCATGACAGGCTGGACTTGGGAAGAATCTGTCAGAGACACTTTAGCGACATCTATAAGGCAGCCTCTATGTGTCAAGCCCATGCTAATCATTGTTACAAATGTCTTGTGTCTAAGCATCTTCATCTCTAAACCCATCAAGGGCCTTTTAGAGTAGAAATACCTCAGGCCCCTGTGATGCTTGTGCCTATTGGCCTAGAAAAAGTGACAGGACTGGTCAGGGATGATCCACCTGTCATAAATTTTGAGCTCAAAAGATATGGGAAAGAACCTTATAGTCTAATAAATCAGTGAAGAAGAGGTTTGATACTGAGCTCCAGCATATGGCATAATTACAGGAATAGAAATTTGTATCTTTCACAGGAAAAGAACCCCAGAGGATAAATAATATGATTTTGTACGGATACTGTGTGGTGATCGGGAACCCAGGCTACAACAAGCTTTCTGCTTACTATCATTGTGCTGGTTGGGGAATATGATCTGAGCTTCATGTTCTTGGCATCATGCCAGACAAAACCTTCCAGAAGCCTCACTCTATACCTCTGTCTCTATCTCTTTGACCAGAGTTTAGTCATAATCACCAAACCTAACTTCTGGGAAAATGGAAAGCTGTTTTCTCTGTGCCTCCTAGCTATTTCTCCCAAAAATATACTTAGGTGAATGCCAGAATCCTGTTAATTTCCTGCCGGGGAAATTAAGTCTTTGGTACATGAACAGCAGATTATGTCACATTCAGTGACTAGGATTTGAGAGAAATGGTTTTAATATAGTACAATAGAGATATTCAAAGTCTGTTCATTGGTGTGAACAGAAATAAACTGCTAAGATCCATAGAAAGGAGGGCTGTGGAAGTGGCTCAGTCATTAAAGTGTTTGCCGTCTGGGCACAAGGACCTGAGTTCAAATTCTCAGAACCTTATAAAAGCCAGTCCAATAGGGTAGAAAATGTCTGTAATACCAGCTTCTCCTACAGGAAGATGAAAAGTAGAGACAGGATAACCCCTGGAAACTCAGGGGCTAGCCTGCTGTACACAATGACAAATAAGAGATTTTTCCTCAAAGAATATAGAAGGTAAAGTCCAACATCCAAGGCTGATCTGTGATCTCCTCTGTGGCACATGTGTGTCCACATTCACACACCAAAATATATACGTATACACAGACACATACACAAAAATTTAAGAAATAATAATTGTAATTTTTAAAAATAGAGGGTAAAGGTCAATGACTGAAAGAGGTGTAAGTCGCAGGCCACTGTCATGTGGCATGGAGCTGTAACTCACTTGAATTCAAAGCATCTGCAGCCTATCCAGGCAGTCTAACTAGCCCTGGGTTATGTCGCAGGGTTTGCATGGGGGATTCTGGACTTCCCAGTTCTGTAGGAGAGTGTATCTCTCACAACCTTGCTTAGGATTCCATCATCTTCAGAAATGCCTCAAGATGTCTACCACTCTTTACTTAGCAAGTAATCTTAAGAGTGAGTGGAGTCTCGTGGCGTGGATTCTGTAGGACTCTGGATGTCTCCCTAGTCTACAGCAGCTTCCACCTTCTCAGTCTCACCGGACCTTTATCTGGTTTTGCCGCTCACTGTGTCCCGACATCTAGCACAGTGACAAGTACTTAGTTTGCAAATAAAATCCAGACCCCTTACACCCATCTTCTGACAATCTTTCCACCCCTCCATCTGGAACTCCAATCACCACTAACAGAGAGTCTCCTCTCTGCCCCTCCACACTAAGTGCTGAGTCTAGTCATTTCCCTGACCTCTCAGTTCTATGAAATCTCCCTCCAAGTCCTCCTGTCTGATAATTTTGAATAATTTTCCATCCCTAAGTCTAGCCAATAACAATGTTCTCTCCCTTGCAATTAAAATCAGAATGTTTTTCATCTGTATGATCATGGACAGGTTATAGGAAGTCTTTTAATGTTTTATATGATTGTTTCCATATCTTAGTAACATCCTGTGAAAGTGGCTCTGAGAAGTTATGTTACTTACTCTAAATCAGGTAACCAGTAGCAGAGTTGTGACTTCTTTCATAGACACTCCACTCCAGAGCAGCATTTTCCTCAGGGACCCAAGGGTTCCTCATGTCATGTATCTGCTTCTCAACACATTGACCTATAGTTGGCTCATCTTCGCCTATAACCTCACAGCTACATATGCACGTACAGGGTCATCTCCCTTCTCCTTGATGGGGGCCCCGCTGTATGCTTATCAGCCACAATGAAGGATGCAGGAAGCCTCTTGAGTCACTTATCAAGTGATGAAATCTCAATGGCACTCATAAAACCAACGAACCATATTCTTGTTTGGTCACTATAGAATTTGAGCCAAGTGTAGCAGAAATGGAGACTGTGTCTGAGAACCAGGAGATGGGAGGTAGCCCAAGGCCTACTGCCAACCTGCTGGGTGACCTTGCTTCCCCCATCAGGGCATCAGTTTCCTAATATGCACGGAAAATGTTTGAATTAAAGATCTCTCAGTGGGTTAGGGAGATGGATTGGTGGTTAACAGCACTGACTGCTCTTGTAGAGGACCTGGATTCAGTTCCCAGCACCTACATGGTAGTTAATAACCATCTGTAATCCCAGTTCTAGAGGATTCAACATCCTTTCTGGCCTCCATGGGCACTGCATGCATGTAGTATATTTACATACATGCAAGCAAACACCCAAACACATAAAACAAAAATAAATCCAAACAAAATTAAAGATCTTTCAGTACCCTTTCAACAAAAAAGAGGTCCCCTGTTACTGAATTACATTACCAATAGCTGTGTCCCATAGGAAAGGATTTGCCAAAGTCCTACTCTGTTAGGATTTGCCAAGTAGTGATCCTGTTCAGCCACACCTCCTACTCCGCCCTACACATCTTCAGGAATCTGAATGTGGGGCTGGGGAAACAGCTCAGTGGTTAAGAGCACCAGCTGCCCTTGCAGAGGGTCCAAGATCAGTTCCCGGCACCCACATGCCAGCTAATACCTGTCTTTAATTCTAAATCCAGGAGACCTGATGCCCTCCTCTGGCCTCTGTAGGTACTGCATGCACAGGTACGCTTGCATACATGCAAGCAAAACACACACGTAAGATAAAATTTTAAAAATCTGAATGTGCATTCCATTCTCAACTCTACAACTCAGCTTGCTTCACGAAATGCTTCGGTGACCAGACCCTGTGGGATTCCAGAACTATGTCCACCTGTACCCTCCAAACTCTTCCCATGAAGCCAGATCTCACCAGGCCGGTATGTTTTCAGGCTTGTATGTTGGCGAGTGCTGCCACCTCCTGGAGTCAGAGCACATCCAGCTGGAAAACCAGTCCCTTGTGCTCCCTGGGACCAGTGATGCATCACAGAAACTGCCTTTGTTTATTATTTACACTATCGTCCCCAGGACCCCATCTGTCACCCTGAACCCTCTTTCTGATGTAATTGAGATTTTTTAAAGTTAGATGCATGAGAGCCTCATGTCTAATCATTCACCCTACATGCCCAGCTCCAGGCTCTGGGCCAAGGTTCTGCAAAGATAATAAATATCAGGCACTAAAACTAGGCCATCAGGTTCTTGGACAAGTGTTCTGGGAAACAGAGGAGCCCACAGCTTGAATCTAGCAGGTTTGTTCATGGTTCTTTCTGACAGGAGCTCCAGATCCTTAATCCTGCTTGTAAGCCATCAAGACAAAAACTGTAGGTGATGGCTCCATGTGACCTACGTCCATCACAGTCAATCTCATCTCAATCTGTAATTACTTTTTCACCCAGAAGGCCCTGGCCTCGATATTAAAGAGATCTGGGTGGTGTAAGGTGACAATCACAGATAAATTAAAACTTCAGAATGCTAGAGAGCTGTATGGTAGCAATCTTCAGAGTTCATAGGAGGTAGGTGGAAAATCTTCCAGGAGGCAAGTCACCTTCCAAGTTCAATCAGCCAGCAACTGATCAAGCTGGAACAAAAGTTGGTGTCCCTCCATGCTCTGCTCCAGGACTCAGTGAGTCCTCAGAGCAGAAGTAGCGGAACAGACGGAACAGAGGAGCACAACTGAGGAAGTCTGGTATTTAATTTTATTAAGCAAGTTGCTGCTCATTCAGTTTAGTTTCCACATGTAAAACATATATAAGATCTCAAACACAAATGTTGAATCTGTTATATATGTAACTTGTTTTTATTATTTATTCATAATATTAGCAAACATGTCTGTATATTTAGCCAAAAACAATAGGCCAATATATTGAAGTCACTCATCATTTACAGAAAAGGAAGGGCTCTGTCATTCCATAAATCAACAGAATAGAAGTTACAGGGATACACATGTAGCAATTACCCAAAAAGATTTCAGCACGTTCCAGCTAGCACTAAACAATAGTACAACCTCAGGTACCAGTTCTGGGTCCTAGAGGTCACAGCCTCTGAATATCAAGGGTAGAAAGCTATATTCAGTCATCACTAGTCCATAATCAAATAATGGGAAACTAATTAAGAAGGAATTACACAGCACTTGCTATTTGCCAGGCACTGTTTTAAATGTTTCACAATTAACCACTGAGCTCAATCCCATGAGAAAGCAATAAAAGAGGAGTTAACGCATGTGGACCACACATACGTGTAGCCACAGGCACACACTGCTTCTCCCTCCTCTCCCTGGCTCTGTAAAGGATCCACCTGGGCTTCCCACATCCCTCCCTCTTGTCACCTGGAACTCTCACCTATTCAAAGTCATAGCTTTCAGCAACTCTCCCTTCTCTTGTCTTCTGGACTATGAGAAAACAGGGTAAAAATTCAGTGTTTTCCTCCCCCCGGAAGTGAAGCTACACAGGAAAAATCCACAGCTCTCTCGTCTGCATTTGCCTTCTTTCCTTTGTCCCAAACTAACTGAAACAGTGCTCTGTACACACCTCCCGTTTCCTTCTTAGCATTCTACTGCTTCTCGCTGCAGCACGTCATCAAAACTGCCTGTCAGGGGCACAGGGGCACTACCGGACACTGATGTTTCAAGGGGTCAGCTATTCCTTCATTTTACTGGGTCCAGATCCAGCACTGGATACACTGAGTCGCTTCTACCCATCCCTTCTCAGCTTCCAACGTGCCACAGGCAAATGTGTTTCCTCAGTCCTCTCTGACTGGCCTGGCAGCTCCTCTTCCAACCTGTTAACTAGTTAACTGGCTCCTTGTCATCACCCTGTTATGTGCTGACATCTGAAGACATTCCATACCATATCACCCACGAGCCAGTGTGTCCAAATGCATGGTTACTGGGGATCTCTCTCTCTCTCTCTCTCTCTCTCTCTCTCTCTCTCTCTCTCTCTGTCAGGTTCATTTTTCTAACAGCTTTAATAGTTACCTTTATCATGCTCAAAAGTTAAACTAAGAGCCATCACTGCATCAAGCTACCTTGAGTTACTTCCCATCTCGCTCTGCAGAAAGCCAGAGTTCTTATGACAGATAAGGCCTTATTTTTAAAAACTCTACTTGAGCTAACTAGTGAATTGACAAGGGAATGAATGCCACCATCAACATTTTCTAATCAACTGTTTCTTCTAAATAATAACAATGAAAAAATATATTTTTTTAAATTAAGTACTATTTATAGGAGCTTCAAAACTACAGCATGTTTAGGGATAAATTTAACGTGTCTAAGACAGACACTAAAATCTTTTTAGTATACTCCTGACAATTAAAGAAGATGTGAACAGCTGGCCATGGTAGTTCAAGTCTTTAATTCCAGTATTCAGAAGGAAATTCTTAACATATGAAAATCTAAGCAAAAATTTCTTGTGTTTGTGTGTTTGTGTGGTGTGTGTGTATGTATGTGTATGTATGTGTATGGTGTGTGTTTATGTGGGGTATGTATATGTGGTATGTGTATGTGTGTGGTGCATGTGTGTGTGTGGATGTGGGTGTGTGTGGATGTGGTATGTGTATGTATTATGTATGTGTGGTACGTGTGTATATGTGTGGATGTGCATGTGAAGGTTAGAAAACAACCTCATTTACCATCCCTCGGAAACGGTTCACCTTCTGTTGTTTTTTCTGTTTTTGAGACAGGGTCTTACCTGACTAGCTTCAAACTCACTATGTAGCCAACGTTGAGTTTCTGACCCCTGCTACCACTTATGAGCACTAGGATTAGAGGTACTCATGAAATAGGTCCATGCCCAGTTTTAGACAGTGCTGGGAACCTAACCCAGGGTGTCATGCATGCTCAGGCATCATTTTACCACCTAAGTTATATCCTCAGTCCCCAGCCTTACTCTTTGAAACAGGGCCTCTCACTATCCTAGTGCTTGCATGATAGGCTAGGCTTGCTAGGCTTGGGATCAGCCTGTCTCTGTCACACTTGGAATTACAAGTGTGTACCACCATGCCTGGCATTTTTCCACATGGTTCTAGAAATCAGACATAGATCTTCATGCCTGCATGAAGTGATCACTTTACTGACTGAGCCACCTCTCTAGCTCTAAGCAAAGACTTAGAGAACCCAGCAGCTACCTCTAAACTTAGCCTTAGTTTGCTTCATCAAAATTATCAACATGCACCCCCACCTTTAAAAGATAATAAGGGAAAAAGAAAAGGCAAACAAAATAACAGAATATTCAAACAATGCATACACCGGATAAAGGACTTAAATCCCAAAAATATGACAAAAACTCTTTAAACTCAATAAAAAAAGAAAAATACTTTTTTAAATGGGCAAAAGACCTGAACAGACACTTTAAAAACAAAATATATTAATAGTCAAAAGTAAATGCTCAGCATTATAAGTCATCAGATTAATGAAAAATCGAGGTTAAATAACATATAACAACACACCCAGCAATGTGGCTTAAATTTAAGAGACTGCCAGGAGCAAGGCCATGGGCCAGGTGGAACTCTCGAAAGCGATAGTAAATAGTAAATATGGAGAATGGAATAACTGTGGAAGACAGTTGTGGTTTCATTAAACAGATGCTCGCCTATAGTCGCAGCAGTTTCAGATGCAAAAGAAATGAAAACACATGCCCATTCTCATTATGTTGATAGCAGAACTATTCATAATAATCCCAAAACGAACTGTGGAACATCCATACAATGGAATTCACAGAATGGAATTTGGTGACAGCCAAAGAGAATCAGTGGATGATCTTAGCAACAGCAAGGATGAATCTCAAAAGGATTTTATTGAATGAAAGACTCCAGGCAGAGACTGGAGAGTTGGCTCAGTGGTTAAGAGCACTTGCTGTTCTTGCAGAGGAACTGGGTTCAGTTCCCAGCACCCTCTTTGTGACTAACAAGCCTCTGTAACCACAGTTCCAGGGTTCCAATGTCCCTTCTGACCTCTTCAGACACTGCTTTCATGTGGTGCAAATAAATACAGGTACAACATTTATACACATAGAATAAAAAGCTTATAATTATATAAATTAATAAATAATCCAGGCACAGAATAACACATGCTATTTGCTTTCATTTATGTGAAATCACAAGGAAAGCAGCCTTGTTCTACAGTTGCAGAAAGTACCTGAATGGTTGACTAGCATCAAGACTGAAGAAGGGATTGACTACAAATAAAGATACTTGGGAAGTGACAAAAACATTACATATTTTTATTGTGTGTAGACATGTACATTTGCCAAAACACATCAAGTAGACACATTTTATTTTAAGAAAAGTTGTGCCTCAAGAAAGTTAACAACAACAAGAACAACAACAACAAAATCAAGGTCTTCGATGTCCTGGTTAGTTTTTGTAACTTGACACTAACTAGAGTCACTTGGAAAGAGAGAACCTCAACTGAATAATTGCTTCCATCAGATTGACCTGTGGGGAATTGTCTTGATGGATGATCGACATGGGAGGGTCCAGACCACTCTGGGATGCACTGTCCCTAGGCAGGTGGGTTTGGGGCTGTATAAAAATGTCAAGTGATATTGTACATGGCTTTATAATCAATGGGGAAATTATGTACAATCAGGGCTGTTTCAAGACCTTTAAAATGCTTGTCAAAATATGAAAAATTCTGAGTCATTTATAAATACATTGGCAAATGAAAAATATTAAAACTATTTATTTTGCAGGCTGTAAATTAAACCTATTATTTCTTTGTAAAAAACATATTAAGTAAAGATTTTTTTTTTTTTTAAGTTGAGTGTGCATGAGCCAGAAAGAGCAAGTCAGTAGGCAGCATTCCTGCCCTGACTTCCTTCAGTGATGGATTTGACCTGGAAGCACAAGATGAAATAACTTCCAACCCCCAAGATGACTTGGCTCAGAGCATTTATCTCAGCAACCGAAAAGAAATTAGAGCACTTGTTATGAATTAACTGGCCTCGCCGTGCAGCCTGACAGTCAGCTCTCCGATGCTCTCTCCTGCTATCTTCAGCTGCAGCGTTTTCTCACCTGGTCGTCCTCTGCCTGGAATGATTTTTTTTTTCTTTCAATATCAATCTTCACATGGTTGGGTTGTCATATTCTCCAGTTCTTAATGCAATTTGCTACCTTCTAAAAGGAGCTTTCTATACTCACGCTACCTAATTTCTAGCTTCGCTCCATGCTTCCTAGCCTCTTTCCTTGATGTGCGCTTTTCTCCTTAGCTTTGTAGCCTACTGCTTTGTCTTGATGGGTGTTTGCCTTGAGTTCTAGAACAGCTATAATTTCTCAAATTGAAGATGCTATGTTCCATGAAACCAGATATCTTTATTTTTTCAGTTGTTTGGTTCCCACTGTTCCTTCCCTAGGACTGAAACTGTGTCTAGCCCTGGCAGAGATGACGATCTCCAAGTGGCAATGATTAAGAAGTGAGTGAGGGCAGAGGAAGAAGAGCTGGAGATGAGGCTCAACAGTTAAGAGCAATGGCTGCTCTTGCAGAGGACCTGGGTTCAGTTCCTAGCACCCACATGGAGGCTAACAACCATAGGTAACTCCAGTTCCAGGGGATCTGATGCCCTCTTCTGACCTCTGCAGGCATTGCACAACATGGGTACACTTACATACATGCAGGCAATACATTCATACACATAAAATAAAAATGTAAAAACTCCAAATTTAAAGAAGTGAGTGGGATGTACCTCCATCACCATCTCTTTCTGTAATTGCTAGTTAGAAATGAAGTAGCCTGAAAAATCTAGTCAAGGGCAGAGTCATAAGACAGAATCTGGAATCACCACGTGGAAGGGTGCATGCCAAGAAACCATTTAGGCTTTCCCATTCAGGAAAAAAAAAAAAAAAGACAAGCTTAACTCCATTTTTCCTTTTCGAAACAGAGTCTCCCTGTAGTCCAGCTGGCCTGAAACTCTCTATGTAGACCAGGCTGACCTCATTCTCACAGAGATTCACCTTCCTCTGTCTCTGGGTCTAGACTGCTGGGATTAAAGGTGTGGACTACTACACCTGGCCTAACTCCAATTGTTGAAGCTATATAAAACTCATTTACTGAACAGCTACTATTTCTTGCATTCATAATTTGTCCAGTTGGTCAATAAATATTTTTGAATGAATAGATGTCATTGAAGGACAATACCAACCACATACTCTACATATATTATCTGACATTGCCCCATGTACTTGTGCATGCCACGCTGCATACCAATGATACAGCACCAGCTGAAGCCTGCACCTGCTAGTTCAATTAGCAATTTCATAAATTAGGCTGTTTGGTGAAAAATAATCATGCGTGAGCTTAATTAAAACTTTGTGCCTCAGTGACAATTGCTGCTAGTACATTAAGGTTAAGCCTAATACTGAGTTTCAGAGTGAAAACAAAATGAAATACTGATAATTCCTTTCTATTTTCACTACTCATAGATAATATTGTCATAAAACAAAGTAAAGGTCCTAAAGTCATAGAATTGAATTTCTGATGGAGATGTCTACAGAATCTCCAATGCATACATACTGGAACTCCTTGAGATGGGAGTTGTATACATTCAACTTCCCTTTATTCAAACATATACCTTATATATACAATACATTGGGATCCACAAGTTTTGGAAGAACCCCCACCTTATCCCCAACAAAGTCAGGCTTAGGACTTACCTTGATTTCTTTATGGCCACCAAGTCATGTGTCAGAACTCTGGCATACAAAGATTAATCAAAATGAATTCATTGCCCCTTCATCCCATTTGACCAAAGTTGATGCATTCGCAAATAATAACTGTTCCAGCATTTGCTTAAACTTTGTTTTAAATCACATGCTCTAAGGCTGAAGGATCCCAGAGAAACTTGCTTACCCTCCAAAGCAAGATTCCCTGTGAACGAAACAAGTGGAGAGGAGGATGACTGTCTGAGACGCCATTATCATCTTCTACAGATGAAAAACACAAGCCAGGGGTAGCGACCAGCCACTCACTCTTCTCATTCTGTGTGAGGCACAGAAGTGTCTCTATTTTCCAATAGAATTAATATATACCAAGGGACCATCAATAAATTATAGAAAGTATAAATTTGTTGAAATGATATCAATCATTCAATCTCATGAGACAAAAAATGATAGGAAGTTAGGAGGTCTCTCTCTCTCTCTCTCTCTCTCTCTCTCTCTGGATCTCACTTAATAAAATCAGTTTCATTAGTAAATGTTTAGGTCATGGGCAATAGTTTATATTTTTCATGTTCTACAAAGCTAGCACAGTACTAGATACAGTAAATGTTGGGATCTCTGTGTGTGTGTGTGTGTGTGTGTGCGCGCGCTCATGTGTGTTCAGACATATGGTCATTCATGTTATTAACTTCCAACAATGGCTGCCTAATGTTCACAGTTTGGGAGGATTTGTTGGTTTGGTATACATTTTCTTCTAATTTTATCTGCCTGTTTGGTTAAGATCTTTAGCTTTCATTAGAGATGTCAAGGAAAATATTTGGCAGGATTGCCCGTGGAGTGACGTGTAAGATGTGGGCACCTCACTATCTGCATGGAACACAGGCAGCTCAAGCACCAGACCCATAATAAAGACAGAATTGCTTCCTCAGTCAATGTCGGGGGTCCCAGTGCTCGGGGCCAGTGCGAGGGGACCGAAGGGTCTTTGCTGTTGGGGAGGGGGCGAGTAGGCGCAGAGTTAAGACACAAACTCTAGGAGCTGAGTGAGAAGCACACAGGATCAAGCAAGTACAAAAGGTCTTATAGGTCTGGAGAGTCAACAGCCTTATGGGGTGGGGTCCTGACTGCAGCCAATTGTAATTTGTTCCCAGGTGGATCCGGTTCTTTCCAGGTGCTGGGCAGAAGCTGGCTTCACAACTAGCCAGAGCAGAGCACCACACCCACAGGAGCCATTCCTCTATTCCTCATAGCAGGTGACCTGGCTAAGCCCACACTGCATTGTGCCCTACAAGTCAAGGCTACCCTTGGAAAGAGAAGTACAGTCAGAAGTCACCACTTGTGACTTTCTGCCCATCTTGTTGAGTGTGTAGCTCACACATCACCACAGTCTTATAGAAAGAAATGAAATCCACCAAACTCAGTAGCTTAGTAGCTATTTTTCTATCGCTACCTACGGGAACTTTAGCACCCCCTCAAGAATTTAGGGAAGTCCAAAAGCAGATTTACATTACCACACACATTTATATGTGAGGCAGTTATCAAAAAGCACCGCCTTCCTCCGTAACAGAGACCACAGCCAAGAAAGCCACCAGGCAGCCTCGGAACTTCCAAGGCTGAAAGGCCAAGTTCAGAGGGACCCAGGCAATGTCCTCTACCCTAACTCTACGCTTAATTTTGTCCTTGTTCCCCCCCACCAACAGCCCTCAAAATCTCTTCTGAAACTATCCTCTTTTATTTCCTGCCCTAATTCTTCTCTCCCTGGGGCTTCCCACTGTTTCCATCAAGTAGAGCTGGAGACAGGCAAGATGCTGCCCTTCCTTCCCATCTCGCTTTCCTCAAAAGATTAAGCATTCCTCCTACTTTGGTGTCCTCTCATTTCCCATTGCTGGGCCCTTCTAGAGCACACTGTATCAGGTGCAAGGAGGACAGCCACTCAGAATCAGACATGTCTTCACAGCAGTCCTCACTCGGGAACTAGGTTTCACCAAGTATACCTGCCGAGAGATTGGCAAAGCTCTGTACCAGCGGCTACAGTCTTACCTCCTTGACTTTGTGGACAACATATCTTTCAATGTCCTGTCTGCCTATGCTGGTTGATGTATCTTCCCACTGTGGGCTCTTCGGCCACTAATGAGTCAAAAGACGACTCCTCTTCCTCTTCCTCTTCCTCCTCTTCTTCCTCTTCCTCCTCCTCCTCCTCCTCCTCCTCCTCCTCCTCCTCCTCCTCCTTCTCCTCCTCCTCCTCCTCCCCACCTTCTCTTACTGTTCCTGAGTCTCTATATCCCTCACTCAAGCATGTGTCATATGCCGCCTCCACTCGTGATCCTGGTGTGTTGCTGCCTACTTTCTTCTGGCCTATGTCTTCCTGTTCCTCCCTCTCCTTCCTAGGAGCTGGGAAAATCTTCTTCCTTCTCATCCCAGGGGAAGCTGCTAGCCCCCAGGGAACCTCTCCTTCTTTTCCTGCCATGGCTCTTTGCTCTGTCCAGAAAGGCTTTATTTTTCTTCATTTCACTGGTTTTACAAGCACAGTTGAGTCTTTTTCTTCTTATTTACTAGAAACATTCAATAAATCCTCAGTGCTTCAAATAAAGACCAGGCGCTAAGCATCCTTTACAGCCAGGCTCTCCTAGCAAGTCTGCCCCTCAAGAGAGAATGAAGAGCTTGTTATTCCCCATCACTCTCGCTGCCTCGTGCTGCCTCTCTATTTCATCACTGTGGCTTCTATTACATTTCAGAATTAAGAGGATGATTTTTAAAAAGAGACCTTTGACCCAGAATTCCAGAATTCTACAAAGAAGGCTTCAGTATCATCAAATGTTACTGCCCAGGTACATGGACACACTTTGCAAAGCCATATGCCAGCAAAAAGCCAAAGCCTCTCTAGCTTGCCAGCGAGGGGCTCATCCCTCATCCCTGACACTTGCAGACCATGAAATATCTGCCCCTGTTCTGTGACAGAAAGAAGAGAACATAAAGAAAGGCTGCCTTCTACTTTAATGGGAGCATCTCTCCTGCCCCACGCCTCCATTCCGCCAGACTACATTAGGAGGGAGACAAGTAATATGCACAGTTTTGAAAATGGTGTTCACAATAGGTTTTACCGACTGCACATCCTAACTCTGAGCTTTAGATTAAGAAAAATAAATCATAGTGGCATCATTATCAGGGCCATATTTCTGATTCCAGATAGGTTTATTCGGTGTGGGGAGGATGCTGTTGCAGTAACCGGGGATCAAATTCAGGATCTTACACAGGAATACTCTACTTCAAAGCCACACCCCCAGCCATAATTCATGACAGTTAGAAGAAAAGATTCCTGGGAGCAGAATGCCCCAAATTCCTGCCCAACTTTCTATATGAGGTCAAAATATGCCTTGAGTCAGGTTAGTCCTAGCTTGTGACTAAGATGCAACCTCTCTGCCTTAGTTACTTTGGAACAAGTTGGTGCTAGCCTCTGGTGTGAGCAACAACTCAATTCAAGCAAATCTGATTTATAAGCATCCACGTGCACAAGGAAAAGGATGAATTGAGAACAGTTATTTGCGTTTCAAAAGGACTATCTCTACCGAATAAAATGATCCACCATAGAATTCGTTCAAGCAACAAACACTCCCATTACACTAAAATATGATCCTATTTGCCAAAATTCAAATTTTTGTCAACTTTTCAGGAGCATGTTATTATACGAGGAAATACAGAGCTGCCTAAATGATGCCCAAATAGTATCCCGGGGGGAGTTCAATAGCAGAAACAAAGTCAAATTGCTTCTGGACTGGTAAAAAATGCCCCCAGACATATTCCAAGGGTATTAAACTAATCTAAATTGATGGGTTCTTTAAAACAATCGAAATCTTACATGCAAATACTCAGATAAACTTCAGGATTATTCTTTCCATCTACGGGCAGAAGACATTTAACTCAGACTCAGGGATAGGGGTCAGCTTGAGGACCACAAATGAAAACAAGAATAGCCCCACCATCTGAAGCGGACTGTCCATCCCGAACTAAACTTAGATGTCTGCCCCTCTTCTCCTCCCCACATGGGAAACATTTTGTCTAAACAAAGGACAGTATTAAACGATGGGGATGGGTGGAGAGCTGTGCCTTTCCCCAAGACACACTGAATGGTGCCAATGTAAGACCCGGTAGCTCCTCCCTTTTCTGGCTGAGATGAGGGTGGATGGTGGTCCACCACAGGAAACCTCAGAGCGTTCTTCCAGCTCTGAACTCTGAAGGGCTGGTGGCTCTATGCTGCTTCCTTCTCCTGAGACCTCAGCAGCATACTTGAGCCCAGGGTAGACACCTGAAGGAACAACTCACCTTCTGCTGCTCTTGCTGCCCATCCCATCAGTCTCTCTTCTCGCTGGCATCTCTCTGGTCGCAGCATCCACCAGCTAGAACTGGCCTGGACGACTCTGTGTCTCCTTGGACCATCTGTGCATCTCTTGCTGTGGAACTGAAAGTGCTTCCTACCTTGGCCTCTCTTGCTCAGTGCGCAGCTCCCAGCCAGTCATTGGTGAAAGCTAATGTTTAATTGTATTTTTTCCCAGCTTCCTTTTGCTGGCACCGTGGCTTCTTCACAGTCCTGGTCCAGAAGAAATCTTTTCATTATGGCTCACAGCTGTGATCCTCGGGTTAAAAGAAATTACTCATGAAAGGGCAGCCCGGGGTAGAAAGCACAACATCAGAAAAAAACCCAGACTTCCAAGGGAGAGGGAACTTCAAGGATTTATTGACATGAGAGAGATCACAGCTCTGGCTTCAGGCCCAGCTACTGACATTTGCGGTAGATTTAGGCACCACAGTTTGGCTTGGAATTACTTTTTAACTCAAACTAAGGGGTCTGAGTGGGTTATTTTGCTCTTCTTGGGAAGGTATGGCTGATACCCAGGCAAAATTAAGAGAAAATGATGTGACTTGTTTCTCCATCCTCTCTTCCTACCAGGCTTCCTTCCCTCTCTCCATTCAAATCCCTTCTAATGCCTTTCTTTCTTATCCATCACCCACTTGCTCCTCGTGTCCATCACGGATTCCTGAGAGTGGACCTGAGATGGGAAGAGCAGGACCATTCATAGTGAGGACATCCAGGGGAAGACATACAATCTAAGACATGATCGACCCTTAGAATCGATGTCCTGTGTAGCACTCAGCTCCCAGCAGGTGTCTTGGGCACAAGGTACAAAAGCAGCCATGCAGCATCACATGTAAAGTACTTTCTGGTGTGTTTAGAATCCCCTTTAAAGTTGTCCTTCACGTAGAGCTTCAGCACCAGTGTGGGGCAGGGCAGGGGGCATGAGGGTGAAGAGGGCTGACGTTATACTGAGGAGTCTGCTCACTTCCCTGGGAAACATCACAGCTGCAGCAACTTTGGCAACTGAAGCCTCCTGGTACTGGGTCTGCTTCGATCTGACATGAAAATTGTTTTTGATTTTCTTTTGAGACAGGCTCTACCGTATCCCAGGCTAGTCTTGAACTCACCATGTAGCCTAGGATGGCCTTGAACTTCTGATCCTCCTGCCTGGAATTATAAGTATGTACCACCAGGCAGGATCAAACCCAGGCTTTGTGCATGGTGTACAAGTACCCCACCAAGTAAGCTACATCCTCAGCCCAAGATGTGAACATGTTAAAGTCAGAGGTTATAGTAAAGGCAGCTTCTGTACTGTAGTTTCTCCGTCTCCGGGAAAAGATGTAAAGATTCAGATAAGGTTGGTGCACACTGGTCACACACTGATTTCTGCTTACACCAGAAAGAGGATCACAGACCATTTTTCTATTTCTTGTTTTAAAAGATTTTATTTATTGTTCTACTTCATTTTATGTGTATAAGTATATTGGCTACATCTAGGTAGGTGTACGCATGTTGTGCTTTGCCTGAGATCAGAAGAGGGTATTCGACCCCTTCAAACTGGAGTTATGGATGGTTGTTGACCACCATGTGGGTGCTGGGATCTGAACTCAGGTCCTCTTCAAGAGGAATCAGTGCTCTTAACCACTGAGTCATCTCTCCAGCCCCTCATTCTTCTATTTCTTGCTTCTCTTTGGATGAGGTGAGGGTCTACAGTATTGGTCAAGAATTTCAAAATAGTATTAATTAAGCAACAGCTAATAACAAGCACTTGGCACGTGTGGGAGCTTCAAATGTGCTGTTACTATCATGGGAGCATATTTCATTGATTTTTTTTTTAACAGATGAAACTCAGAGCTATTAAGTGATTTGTCCAAGATCTCAAAGTCAACAAGCACAAGGGTTAGTTTCAACTCCGATCCTGTCTGTCTCTTCAGAAATTCCTCCTAGAGTCACAAGGCTTGTACATGGGACAGCACTAAGTGGGGTCAATAGAAGGGACATCCTAGTGGATGCTGACTCTCTGAGCCAATCGTTTGGGAAAGCCAGGGACAGTTGCATGGAGAATTCAGGGCACTGTGCTTGGTATAACTAAGCTGATTCTCCTTCTGGGACCATATACTTTCTGTTCTCAGGGGGAAAGAATGGAGCAGAACCAGGAGGTATGTCTTCCGGCAGAGCAGCTAGTAAACATGTCTTTCTAGGCTGCATTTTTGATGCCTTCTAGTGGACTGATTTATGGGATGGTGGGAAAGGGCTCTTCTGTTTTTCTACTGGATCCTGGGAATTTGACAAGTGCTGCTGGAACCGTTCTTCAGTTTTTCGTGTGCAACCCTTCAATGCCACACTGTGTTCACACTACAGATTGGTTAAGCACAGTGCTGCCCTTCCTCATCTGAGGAGACTCAACCCAGGGTAGAAGGGTGAGCAAAACTCAAAGAAGCCCCCCCCCCCATGTCTGGGCATTTGGAGTAATGTTCAATGGCTTTGTCCAGCACATTTGAACACTAGCTTCCTCAGGGGCCTCACTGGGAGAACAAGATAGTTACTAAATAAGCATTTGAGAATCCCAGGGTTGAGGGTAGACAAGACCGTAAATACGCAGGACAGAATGAGAGGAAACCACTTTGTGTCCTCTGCTTGCTGCCTATTCTAGATTTCCCTTAAGTGTACCAGGCTCCAGGATCTCCTGGTAAGCTTGTTTTCTGGATCATGTCCTCTAAATAATTCAACAGCTCTGCAGTGGAGTCAGAACCTGCACCTTCACCAACAATCTGGTTAAGATCAGTTACAATTATTAATTAAGAAAATGGTAATGTCAGCCAATGGGGACAGGGACTCCAGACATGCTGTCATTATGAGCCAGGTGTTGCATGCTTCTTCCAGTGGTCTGGGTATTTATGTGACCTAAAGTAGGCAATAGAGATGACAGTGATCTAGCTGTGGGGCCTAGTTCCCATTCAGTCATGCCACCAGCAAGGAATCTGAGATCTGTAGGACTTCAGGGAAAAAAAAGATAAAGATTGGAAATGTAGTTCAGCTAACAGACTATTTGCCTAACATGCACATAGCCCTGGGTTTGACTTCTGACACTTCATAAACCAAGTATGGTGGCTCATGACTATAAACCCAGAACTAGGGAAGAGGAGGCATGAGATCAGAAGTTCAAGGTCACTCTTGGCTACATAATGAGTTGAAGCAAGACTAAGCTGTATAAGATCCTGTCTCAAAAAAAAGAGAAAAGGATCAAATCATTTCCAAAAGTAGAAGTGTTACTGACAAGCTCGTAAACAGGGACGGTGGGGAAGAAGAGCCCATTTATGAGATGGTTTCTATGTGGCCGGTGCTTTGCTTTCACTATCTCCGTGTTGGCTCAGAAAAAATGTCCACACAACAGATGTTGTTAGAAGTGTTTTACTTAGGAGGAAACTAAAATTCAAGAAACTTGCCAAATGTCACAAAGTTAGTAGATGGTAAAGCTGGAATCTGAAATTGGGTCTGATTTATGATTGAACTATTCTTTCATAAAGTCTTCTTTCATTCACACATTTATCCAAAATTATTTATTGAATATATACTATACATTAGATGCTGCATTGAAAACATAGCATTCATGAGCTGGAGAGATGGCTCATGGTTAAGAGCACTGACTGCACCCACATGGCAGCTAACAACCATCTGTAACTCTAGTTCCAGGGGATCTGATGCCCTCTTCTGACCTCCACTGATATTACACAACATGCATGTACCTTACACACATGCCGCAATACACTCAGACCCAGACACATAAAATAAAAATGATAACAATATTGTTAAAAAGAAAACAAAACATGTCGAATGTAGTGAATGAAGTTAGAACTGACATATGCATGGGAAGATAAGTCAAGCCTGCTGATGGATATCTGAGGGAAGACATATCAAGTACAGTATAGAAATATGTCAAGAGCCATAAATCAGGGCTGTCCTTTGCAGACTCACTGGTTCGGAAGGGTCAGAATTGCTAAAGAGGGGTGAGCAAAGGAGAAAGAACTAAGATATGAGTCAGGAGCTTCAGGCAAGGGCAAAAGGGCACAGGACAGTCAACTAGTACCTTAATCTAAGAGTGACAGGAACGCTGGGTGACCGGGAGCAGGGGAATGATCCTAGAAATTACCTCTAAAGTGCTGCTCCAACTTCAACATGGAAGATGCTCAAAAGAAAAGCGAGAAGCTGGAAACAATCCAGGAAGTCAGAATAAAGGCTCAGGAAAAAGACACACACATGAGGTCAGGGATTCTGAAAGTACAGGTTGAGCAACCCTGGGGAACCCAAACCCTTCCAGAGGCATCTAAGGGGTCTTACTTTTCCCAAATATGTATCTTCATGAATTTTCCCATGTATTTCAACTAAAATAACATTGCAACAGATTTTACTGAAGGGGACAGATAACGATCCTTTAAATTAAATGTATTTTTCTTTCATGTATGAGTGTTTTGCCTGCATGGATGTGAGTGTGCCCATCCATGCAGTGCCTACAGAGGTCAGAAGAGGGTGTCAGACTCCCTGGAACTGGAGTTAAGGATGACTGTTAGCCGCCACATGGGTGCTGTGATGGAAACCTAGGTCCTCTGCAAGAGCATGCTCCATGTCCCCGGTTCCCAAATAACGGAATCTTGCTCTCATCTATTAAACTAGATTTTCCAGAGGTTTGCAAAAATGTAAAATAAACTCATTTTTATTACAAGATTTCTTTGTTACTTTGGAAAATAGAATTCTTTTTTCATGGAAAAAATATGTTGTATTTAAATGAACTCATAAGGGATTTGTTGCTATTTTAAAATTAATAAGTAGTTTTTCACTTTCTCAGTTTTAATTTCTGTTATAATAAATACTAACAAGGATAGTCAACATATACCACAATCTGGAGGGTCTTAGTAATTTTTTATCTTTCCTGTGGCTCTGGATATTGAACCAAGAGTCTCGTGCACACTAGGCAAGCATTACCACTGAGCTATATCAACAGTCCTCTTTTTATCTGGGACCGTCTCAAGCTGCCTAAACTGACTTTGAGCTCACTTGGAAGCCCAAGCAGACCTTGAACTTGAGATCTTTCTTTAGCTTCTTATAGATGGGATTGCAGGCCTATACCACAAACCTAGCTCAATAAGACAGTAAAGGGCTCCAAAACCATGTCTGAATGACCTAAAGGGTCCTGGCCAGGGAAGGAAGGCTAGCATCAGCCAGCCAAGCCTGATGCTTCTCTCTTCTGGGGTATCTGGGAGCTTTCCTGGGTGATCCTGGCTTGGGTAATAAAACCATCTCTTTGGCTCAGTGGAGACTTCCCCGTTTCTAGTGATGGTAGTGAGATACCACACTGTTGCTGAGGGGCATGGAGGGAATGCACTTGTGGGCTTTGTGGTGCAGGAACAGCAGCAGCATGTCATGGGCACTGAATTGCATTGGTTCCTCTCACTGTACTTCTTGAGTATGTGATTAAACCCTCTGACAAAGGCTGTCTGCTGTATGGTAATGAACCCCTCAAGGCACTTACTACTATTTAAATATTACTGAGGCAGATGCTAAGCATCTCATTATTTGTCTGGGGGAAGGTGAGGGACCAAATGTTTAAGGCAACTGGGATAGCCTGGCTCTAAAGATCAGCTTTTTCCCACTCTGGAAGATTGCCAAAGGGCAGGGATACAGAGGATGCCATGTAATGTCTGCATATCTATTCTAAATCAGAAAGAGGGAGGGGCAGAAGTTGGGGTGTGTAAGCGACAGAAGTCCAGATTGCCTGGTTTATGGGCTATAAAAATAAAATCCTAAAATGTTAGAGCTGGATGATCCTGAAAATCAGCCTGTCCAGCATTTTCCTAACTGGCTTCAAAATCTCACCCATCCATGTAGATGCCCTGGGTGGGGGGGGGGGGTGAAAATAGAAATAGAGGGAGAGGGAGAGA
Source organism: Eospalax fontanierii (assembly GCA_035773235.1). Taxonomy (NCBI): domain Eukaryota; kingdom Metazoa; phylum Chordata; class Mammalia; order Rodentia; family Spalacidae; genus Eospalax; species Eospalax fontanierii. The sequence goes on along the minus strand of CM069542.1, from coordinate 48,925,003 downwards.
AGAGAGAGAGAGAGAGAGAGAACACAAATCTATGCCCAGTTCCTAGCTGTAGGCTCTCTGTGTACATTACCATACTGGTTAGTTATGTGTCTCATTACAGAAAGAAGAAAGAAGAGGGAGGGACGGAGGGAGGGAGGGAGGGAGGGAAGGAGTGAGGGAGGGAGGGAGGGAGGGAGGGAGAGGAAGGGAGGGGGGGAGGGGAGAGAAGGAGGGAGGGAGGGGAGAGAAGGAGGGAGGGAGGGAGGGAGGAAGGGAGGGAGGGAGGGAGGGAGGGAGGGAGGGAGGGAGGGAGGGAAGGAGGGAGGGAGGAAGGGAGGGAGGAAGACTGGGTTTATTTTTACTCATAGTTGAAGAGTTCAGTCCATCATGGTAGGGAGGCAACTGATCACATCACATCTACAGTCAGGAAGCAGAGAGCAAGGATTGTTCATGCTCAGCAACCTTTCTCCTTGTATGCAATGCAGAACCTCAGCCCATGGAAAAGTCCTGCCCTTGGTTAAAATGGGTGTGGATACCTCGGTCAACCTCGTCTAGATGATCCCTCACAGGTATTCAGAGAGACTGGTGTCCTGGCTGATTACAGAGCCTGTGAAGTGTTAAAGAACACGTATAGTGACAGCTCTAAGAAATGCTAGTCTGAAGAAATCTGCCTAACTCTATTCTACTACAGATGCTCAAAGGAAGAAAATGACTTGCCCATAATCACAAAGCAAATTTCACAATTAAAAGTCAGATCTTTCAACATCTATCAGGTACTCGTTCTCTGAACTGCGGGGAGAAAAGGTCTCTGAAAGTTTTGCCAAGGGCTCCACCACTGCCAGGTCAAAGGCACCAGTCAAGCTTAAGTCATCAGATTTGATTGTTGAAGTTTTCCAGATGTTAAAGACACACAAAGGATTCAGAAGTGAAGGGAAGGAAATGAGGAAGAGGCAGGTGGGGCAACGTCCTCTTGCTCACTGTCCTATGTTGTAACAGCTTATTAATAGAAAAATAAATATATCACTAAGAACATCAACTAAGACTCTTTCATCAACAGGGAATCATGGAAAGCAGCTGGAAAGAGATGGTGTGATATCGTGAATTAGAGTTTTGCAAATATATGTTTAATTTAAAATTAATGGGATGTATTTTTCTAAGTTAATTGAAAAAAGTGATTATTAAACACAAATTCACTGATGTTTGGCAAGAAAGTAGTAAATCCTCATTTTGCACATGGCAGTTGTTTCTCAATAAGCATGTTTCTTTCAATAACCAGCTGGTCTCAGTTCAACAAATGGGTTGTTCTCTAGTGAAATGAGGATGGAGACTGAAACCATCATGGATGTGGGACTCAGCATCCTGGTCATCTTCCCTGAACCACAGATGAAGGGGAAGATCCAGGATGACGGCCAGAAGCCCAAGCTCTCCATCTGTAACTTTTCACCAGCTAGCCCAGTTTCAGAGCAGTCAAGGACCAAACTGATGAAAAAAAAAAAAAAACTAGACTTGATGCATCCTGTGCCTTCTTTAGAAATTCCCTTCCCTCATTGGCATCACAGCTCCCATCAACCTTCACTTCCTTCCTCGGTGAAGCCCTTTTGGATGCCTTTAGAGTCAGTTATTCTCTCCCGCTAAGTACCCCCACGTCACCCCCTATGAACTTTCTTCCCAATACTTATAACATTGTATTAAAACCTGAAAATTTCCAAAGGGTAGATTCCTGACACATAGCAATAGCAATAATTTTTTAAAAGACAATCTGGAAGACTGCATTTGTCTTTTCAAATTAATTTCTCTAAATAATAGAGTTTGGATGCTACTGAACACGATTGCAGACGTGTCCTTACGATCCTTCTTTGCTGCCAGATGTGACCACGTGGTGAACTGGTAACCAAGAAGATATAAGCAAAGTGTAGACTTCTGAGCTGGCTCCTTAAAGGGAGAAAAAGCATGTCAATTATATCTCAATAAGGATGAAGAAAGGGGTCTGGAGAGATGGCTCAGCAGTTAAAAGCACTGGCTGCTCTCACCGAGGATTTGGGTTCAGTTTCTAACACCCACATGGCACCTCACAACCATCCATAACTCTGGTCCCAGATGATCCAATGCCCTCTTCTGAGCTCTGTGGGCATTACACTTACATCCATGCAAGGAAGAGGCAGGTGGGGCAACGTCCTCTTGCTCACTGTCCTAGGTTGTAACAGCTTATTAATAGAAAAATAAACATATCACTAAGAACATTAACTAAGACTCTTTCATCAACAGGGAATCATGGACATATAAAAACAAATAACATATTCATACACATATAAAAACAAATAACTAATTAATTTTTAAAGATGAAGAGAAAGAAGGGGAGCAGTCTCCCTGCTGGGAGGTAGTCCTTTTTAGTTTCTTTTTATTCTTGGACTGCCTGTCTTCAAACTTTTTACAGAGAAAACAGACTGGAGAATTTTAAAAGCCACTATTATGTCATTAGACAGCTAAACTTGATCCTAACACATGCAAACGATAGGCACAAACACCTATGAAGTTTGAATACCCTGGGCTAAATGTTCACATTCACTTCAATCTCCTATGCATAACAATCCAATGAAATCTGTATCTCTGTTGTATAGAAGTTGAGACCCTAGAGGTTAAGAAACAAGCTACACCACCCACTTAGTCATTAGCAAGGTTTGAGACTGTATTTAGGTCTGTTGATCCCATGGCTAGAATTTCAAGTAACTACAAGTGTAGACTTCTGTTTCTTTTCTTCTTTATTTTCTTTTGAAACAAGGTCTCCCTGTAGCCTCCCTGATCTAGAACTTGCAATAGACCAGGCTGGCCTCCATCTCACAGAAATCCACCTACCTCTGCCTCTCAAGTGCTGGGATTAAAGGTATGAGCCACCTGACCAACTGATAAAACCTTTTGAATAAACCATCCAATGTTATTGGGAGAACCAAATAATCTGAGAAAGCTATTGGGACCACAACAGCTTCTAATGCAATTTCTGGAACTCAGTTTCCTTACCAATAAGATGATAACAACTACTCTTTATTGAACAGCTTCTGTTTGCAATAAACTGATGTAAGTACCTGACTGGAGTTAGCTCAGCCAGTGCACACAGTGTCATCCTATAGGATTAATGGTATTTTGTAAATCTCACTCTATAGATCTGGAGAGAAAGGCCTAAGAAGGTAAGCAGCTCATCCACGATCACACCATCTGCAAGTGATGGGTTAAAGAAAACATGATGTAGCCCAGGTCCATCTGTGGGACCTTCAGATCTGCTTCTCAAATTCCTGGTAGCACCCAAGTACACATGTTCCTTGACTTATAAAGTCCATTTTAAGTTGAAAATACTGTAAATAGAAAATGCATTGCAAAAGAAAAAAAGTAAGTTCACTGAGTACCTCTAACCTACTTAAAGCATTGTAACTAAGCACCATGGCACATGGCAGAGCAGTGATTTCCCCCCCATGACCATGTTGGTTCCAGGTGACTATAGCTCACTGCTACCCCTCAACATCACAAGAGATGATCATACTGTGCATTCAGCTATGTGAGATTTAAGCAAGGGGATTTCAAGTTTGAGGCTAGTCTGGACTACATAGTAAGACCTTTTCTCACTAAAAAGGAGAGTCAGAAATTATACAGCAGATCGCTAGCCTGGAAAAAGATCCAAATTCAGAATTCCAAATATGTTTTCTACTAAATTGATATCACTCCCACATCATCTTAACTTTGAAAAATAACAAGTAGATGGAGCTGGAGAGATGGCTCAAGGGTTAAAAGCACTGGTTGCTCTTGCAGAGGACCCAGGTTTGATTCTCAGCACCCACATGGTAGCTAACAACCATCTGTAACTCCAGTTCCAGGGAATCTGATGCCCGTTTTTGACCTCCTTGGGTATTCACAGCACAGGTGTGCTTACATATATACAGGCAATGCACATATTCACATAATATAAAAATAATAAATATTTTTTTAATCATAACAAGTAGAGCCATTGTAAGTCAAGGACCATCTGTAGTCCCCTTGCACACTGAGAAAAAAACTTCATTGCTTAAGTGTTGAAGCATGGATTCATAACTAGGTCTATTTAGCACCATTCAAGGGTGAGTAGAGGGAAAGGAAAGAAAAATCCACCGGTTCTAATCCCCAGGCTCCTGGTGCCGGGGAGGGGTGCACAATCAGCTATGAACTGACAGAGAGTGGTGCCAATAACACGGGAAGTGGCAGAGTCCTTCCTACTCAGGGCTGGATACCATAAGCCCTCTCCAGAAGGATCCAGAAACTCCCTAGGCCCACTGGGCCTCCAGCCCTGGGAAAGTAGCAGAACTCAAGAAGCCCTTTGGGACCACATTTGCATCCCATGGCTACAGTTAGTACAGTCCTGGTGGCTTAAGAAAGCACAACTATTCTCTTCCAGGTCTGGAGGCTGGACCTGTGAAATAAAGATGTCATCAGGCACTTGCGCCCTCTGCAGGCACTAGGGAGAAAGAACCCTTGCTTGCCTCTGTACTGTTTCTGGTTGCTGGCATTCCTTGGCATCCCTCCAATCTCATCCTTCACATCAGTGTTCTTATGGTGTCTCCATGTCCTCTTGTCCTCTCATAAGAACATCAACCATTGGAGTAGGGCTTTCCCTAATCCAGGATGACCTCATCTTAACTTGACTACTTCTTCAGAGATTCTATTTCAAATGAGATCAATGTACAGGTATTGGGGTTAAGACCTGAATTGTGTCTTATAAAGCACAGCTCAACCCACTACAGGACTGTTTGCTGAACTGAGCTGAATATGTTGACTCTTTGAAAAGGATCTATGTCCTTTCAAGGAGTCATGTATGGGACTGGTCTTCTTATGACTAAAATATGGAAAACTCTCAAGGAAAAGCTTGTGTCTGAATGTGTGTATGTGTGTGTATGTATGTGTGTGTGTGTGTGTGTGTGAATATACTTGTGCACCTGTGTGTTTTGTTTTCATTTTGGCCATGCATAATGATAATGTGAATCCCTAGAGACTAAAATTTTGGGTAGCCACCTAAGAGGCTAATCATTAAGTTAACTGTTCAGTTGAACCTGAATTCTTGGAGGCACACTTTCATCATGAAGGGCCATATAAGGACAGCCATTGTGTTTGGAAACACAGGCCAATGCTGGCCCATGGAGTGTTGCTCTGTGATGAAGTCTAGATGGGTTTGTAATGGGAGAGAGTACCAGGAAGAAGCACAAACCCTAAGGAAGGAGGGAAGGGGGAGGATCATTTTCTACTGTGAGCAGTTGGGCTCAGTGATGTTTAAAATTTTCAAATTGCTATAAAACATGAGGTTCATGACTTTCTCGACAAGTGATCTGGGGAAACCTACTATACACACCCAGAGATCCTGTTAATTTGAATGTCCCCTAGAGGGTCATGTGCTTGCACATTTGATCCACAGTTGGTGGCATTGTTTTGAGAGACTCTGGAACTTTAGGAGGTGATGGTTCACTGGACAAGAAAGGCCATAGGAGCAGGCCTTGAGGTTTATATACGGGTCCTGTTTCCTGTCTGCTCTCTGTTTTCTGTTCCACTAAGATGTAAGGAAATAAGGAATCTAAGCCTTGGATGTTACCATGGAGTCACCTGTCACCATATTTTCTCCACTGTTATGGATGGTATGCACTCAAGCTGTGAGACAAAATCTTTCATCCCTTACATTGCATCCACCAGCTATTCTATCTTAGTGAGAAGAAAAGAAACTGATACAGGTCATTCTTAAGTCATGAGGTCACAGACAGGACTTCCTGGGATGGCAAATAGAGACTGTGGTCCTACCATTGGCTGTGCAGCAAGACCCAACAGCAGTCACTGCTCCACAGCCTGATCTATAGGTTACACGAGAGCCTCGGGGCCAAACAGCAACATCCCCCAGGCTGAGACAGATCTCCACACTGCATCTCAGCATCTCTGCAGGCGCTCAGGTGTGGGCCCTGCAGTCATATGGGATTTAGTGGCTATATCACTTAGGAAAGTGGCTCTGAAGTACAGCTTCGCTGAGAGGCAGGTGGAGAGGCAGGATGAAGGGAAAAGTGAGAGAATGAGACACGAGAAGCCGCGGAAATTTGCCTCAAGATGCGGCGAGAGCGGAGCAATAAAGGAGCCTCCATCGGGAGAATGGCTCTCGGCAGGCAGAGAGGAAGTGGTCCAAATTAACCCTGATAGAAAACTTAGCTCTCCGCACTCGGCGGTCCACGTCCAGAGTGGAAGCCATTTGGAAATTCACTGCTACTGAATCAAACCGTTCGTTTCCCATTAACAGCCCCTCACATGCAGTAGGTATTCTTGGCCCGTGCTATTATGCCTCTGGGTTATTGTTTTAAATTTGAGTCATTACAACAAATTACTGTACTTAGCCCTTCTGGAGGAGCGCTGAGGACTTATTGTCACTCAGACGTCCTGCCCGCCTGCCTCTCTTATGAAATCATGCCTGCCAAAATCAGAGGAAGTGATTCCTGGCCAGATGTTCTGGGCATGCCAGATCTTGGGAGGGCTCAGGGTTACTCCCTCTGCACATTGGCTGCCTCATTGGGGTACCTGATCCAGCCCTTTGGGAAAGAAGACAACACAACCCCAAATCATCAAAAAGCTTATTATAGAGTCCTCTCTATGCACTGAACAAAGCAACTTAGAGCCCATCAAAAGGTATGTTACAAAGAAATTAAAATTTAGCAATGACGGGTGGCATTTGCTTAGGGCTGCTCTGAGCCACTAAGTGTGGACATGGGAAGGGTAGCGATTGGCAGGGGCAGCTTCCTATAGAAGCAAACCGCAAGGTTAGGTGAATGCTCACCCTGAAGCGAATGCATGTACAGACCTACATGTAAGTGAACCTTCACCTGAACTGCTTCAGGAGTATTATATTCTGGAGACAGTTGTCATCACAGGGTACAGATAGGCAGATGAAGTCATGCACCAGGCCCTGGCAATAGAGCCCATATATGGTGCCATTTCCCCAAAGACCAGAAACTCATAGCTTTTCTGTCTTGAGACACTATGAAGGCACTTTCCATTCACAGAGGAGCCATCCCAGACTCTGTTTCCTGGGTTGGGCTTTTCACATATGTATATTCTTTGTTACCAATTATATTAGTTGTTTTTCTTATCACTTCCATCAACTACCTAACAAAAACAATTGAGTGAAGGAGGGTTTATTTTGGCTCACAGTTTAAGGATGCAGTCCATCACGGGGGGCAGGAGCAGATGGTCACATGGAATCCAATCAGGAGGCAGAGAGTAGTCAAGGTTTGTGTTCAGCTGACTTTCTCCTTTTCATTCAGTCCAGGACCTTAGCCCTTGAAATGGTGCCACCCGCACTTAAAGTGGGTCTTCCACCTCAATTAACCTAATCCAGATAACCCCTCACAGGCATGCCCAGAGGCTGGTCTGCCAGCTGACTCTAGAACCTGCCAAGCTGACTGAATTATCCATCACATCAATACTCCAATGACACTCGTGCTTTTGTCTAAGCATTCTAGCCTCTTACAACCAAGCACCTGCACCTAGCATTAAGACAAATCATTAAAAAAATTCCCAGAAGTCAGCATCTAAGGAAACTAAGGTTAAATCATGCTCTTGGGGTCACACAACTATTAGGTGGTGAAGCTGGGACTGGAAAGGAGGCGGCTTTCTCCAGAGTTTTCTCCAAAAACTTCTGTTTTCGGTACACACCCTGTCTTGCTCCTTCCAAGAATCCGCCACTTCCTCCCCATGATCCTTCCCATCCCCCACAGCCAGCACTCCTTGGGGCAGAAGTGCTTTGTAAACTGTAAAGTGCTACTGAAGTGACGGATACCGAAGTGATGGAATCTACCAGTACCATTCATTTAACTAACACATCTCAGCATTGCTTCTGTCCCAAGGAGTCTTCTTATCAAAAACTGATTCCTCTTTCTTCTTCTTCTACATTAAACTAAGTACATTGCCAGCTCTTTTCTTTATACCTGGAGCATGCCCATTTTTTTTCTCTTCCCTAATGTCTACTGAATTGTTCCAAAAGTGATCCATGATGGAGTGCAGTACTGGACACTGCCCCCCATCCCATCACCTCATTTCCTCTGCAGTCCAGTTTCTTCCATTTTGATCCTTTTCTAAACCCTCACCCAAAACATTTTAAATATAAACATCTTGACTTGACCCTCCCATAAGGCCCCAAAGAATCCACTCAAGATTAGACACCAAAACTTCTTCCTTTGTCTGTTCTTTACTTAAGGGTGTGGGTGTGGGTATGTGTATGTGTCTGAGATGCTAACCCAGGGCCTGGAGCAGGTTAAGCAAGTTCTGTATCCCTGACCAGTACCTTCACCTCATCCACCTTTTCTGCATTTTTGATCTCTTTCTTTTCTTTCTCTTTGCATTTCTGAGTCAAAGCAGTCAGCTCAGCATCTTGCAGCAGCTAGTGCATGGAGTCCTGTTGTGCCTTCCATGTCTTCCATGTTAGGCTCCCACTTATATCGACCTTGAGCAAAGCTTCTTGTCTTTGCTGGGCAAGGTGGGATGGTTGAACTTAGTCTCACTTCCCATCCAGGCCTAATCTGTCGTCTCTAGTTCTGGGGGTTCCAAGATCACTTTTGGAGTGACATCACTCTCGATCAACTGCAAAACAAATGACAAAATTTCATGTTCCTTTCCAGGGGTTCATCTAGCCATCTGTTCCCAACCATTCCCTCCAGAACAATAGTCTAGAATGTCGCTGTGTGCACACCAAGAAACCTATTCCTTGTTGAAATAACTTTGGGAAATCCAGGTAAAAGAAAGGTGATACGTTTAACTACAGAACCCCAGGAGCCTCCAGTCTACACAAGGTGCCTCTACTCTCTGAGAGAAAACTCATAATATCACCCAGGCTTTTAGGACCACACCTTTGGAACACCCTGTCTCTACATCTCTCAGGAGAGCCTCTTAGATATAACAGTATGGGAAACTGGGAGCATAACACTTCCACCACAATGTCATCTCTCTCCCCTCCCATGAGGCACTCTGGTTCTAGCAACAGCACACTGTCCTATAAACTGGGCAACCAGACACACAGGTCCAAGTTGTATGGGCTAAGATAAGTCTCCAAGGCTGGCAGATTCCAGAAGGGAGCCGGTGAGTGTAGTAGAACGGGCGTGTGGGACACTACCTAGTCAAGTCTTCCAAGGACACACTCATTGATGCTGCTGCTACTTTTTCCTCAACCAGTGGAGAGAAGGTCAGCATTAAGCTATGGGAAAACACCTCTGATGATACACCACACAGTTACGGAAAACATATGCACAGATAGAACTTTTCATATGCAGCAAGCATCCTGTGGAAAGGCAAGAGACTCCTTAGCCAAGACAAGTGACCACCTTGAAGCGGTCTGGAAACTAAAGCAATTTGATGTCTGGAAGAAAAAAAAAAGACTCTTAGTCATAGAAATACGCATGTGGATATTGAGTCATTCACTTACAAACACCTGCTTTCAAAGCCCCTCTTGGGGAGAACTTCCATCTATATTAGAATTCATAAAACAAAAACACGTGGAATGTGTTATTAAAATGTTAACATCAGAAGCAGCATGAGGAGCTAGAGAGACTCTAGTTACTCAAAGAGGCTTGAAGGAGGGAAATCCCCAAGCAATCACAATCTTCAGTAAGCTTTTATTTTATGTATAAGAATACATAAATGGTTGGGAGATCATAGATACACAGTCTTGAGTTGTTGGGAAGAATTATAAGCTCAAGGAGCATAAGGACAAGAAAGGGGAAGGAAGGAAGGAAATCCGTACAAGCTGAGGGAGGTCCCCAGCACAGGTGCCAGGCAGGTGGAAGGGTGCTATGTTGTCACCCCACGGCAAACCTGCAGGGCAGGTGGACACAGCCCCGGTTCCTCTATAGGAAAGCCAACTCTCAAAATCGCCTACTTCCACATCGAATCTCTGACCCCAGTGGAAGCATGTTGTCCGCCTCTCACATGCTGGCTGGTAGGAAGGGCCCATCTGAAGGAAATGGCACAGTTCCTGTCCATCCAGGACATCCTGAATGAGCTCTGCCCAATCACATTACCACATGTCAACTTCTTCTCTCTGCCCTTATACAAACATTCTTAATGCCTAACAATAACTTCATGTAAATTCTTCCTTCTCCACGTCACAGACTGATGAGGAGTTGTTAGATAACTTGGCCAAAGCCATCAAAATACTTAAGTTTTGGAGACAAGATTTTTTTAATAGGGTCTCCCTAGTCCCATCTCACCTGGAAGTAACGTGGAGCAGGGTGGTCTCAGTCTCACAGAGATCCATCTGCTTCTTCCTCCTTCCTAAGGGCTGAGATTAAAGACTCAAGCCACCACACCAAGCCAGTGTTAGAGACTGAATTTAAATCCAGGCAGCATGAGCCTTGAATCAATGCTCCAAACTCAGATGATGTCACAGCAGCACCCAGTACAGAGTCAGGTTCCTGCTACCTGTCTTATTTTAGGGACACTCCCCTTTCCTTTGATTGTCATATTTAAAATTCACCTACTTCTGTCTGGAAGAGTTGAGACAGCAAAAAAATCTTAAATCCATGAAATGTCAAATGAAGCAGTTACAAGAAGGAAAAATGGGCTCAGAATCCTGACAGTAATCAGATCGGAATCTGGTCACGGGTGTTTGCATCTTCTGAGAAGTGTGACATGACTTACCCACAAGGTAACTTGAAGGTATCCGCCAGTCTGACCCTCACATTCACAGTTTGGGAAACAAAAGTAGAGACATGTCAAAGAGCTGGTCCAGCTCCATACAGCTTGTTTTACAGTGAAGAAAATACCTTAGTGACATGGGGGTGTTTCTACAACAGTCACGTGGGCAAGGAGCAAAACTCAGAGGAGGAAGCAGAGCTTCTCTGAGATTCGGGTGGTACACTAAAGGACATGAGGCCACGGCTGGGAGTGTCCAGTGAGTAGTACATGATAGGTGCCCCTTTGAGAGATGAAATAACACCATAATTCAGGAACACAACCCCCAGCTGTGAAGGATAGCTTCTACAAGCAATTTAACCAAGGTGGCTGAGGTATGGATTCCAGGTCTATCAGTGGTATTTTGGTCCTATGCCTCAGCTCTACAGCAAAGCTGTATCCACAAGTTGCTCTCCATGGTCTCAGGGGGACCCATGATAAAAGGACAGCATCCCTCGAACCCAGATGAGTAAAGAATTGATATGAAATAGTTCCACTTGATCTTAGCTTGTTCCAATAGACTTAAGGTCATTCAGTAAATCACCTCAAATATCACTGGGTCCTGAGACCTGTAATATACCACGTGTACTTATATCATTCCTTTGAGATAAAGGCAAGTGATTACAGTTTCATTCAGGAGCGGAAGGGGGAGAGAGGGTCAAACAGAGGTCAGTCGCCATACAGTCTTGGACTTCTATAACAAGTAAAATATGAGCCTATGACTTCAGCAGATAAGAATTTTGTATATGAGTTTAATGAAAACATGATCATTTAGAGGAAAAAATGTGTTAATGAGATACTAATGTCCATATAAATTGAAAAATAACAGACCAAACCAAGTAGTTAAGTCCAATGCTCAGTGCCTCCTGGCCTCATTTTCAATAGTCTTATCACTCCGTAATAAATCTGTGATGGGGTTTTACTCATGGTTCTAAGGCTTCAGGTTAGCCCTGTCCTTTCTACTTTGTACAAACAAAGCAACCAGTGGCAGAGCACATTCCTAGCATTCTCTCTCTCTCCTCTCTCTCTCTCTCTCTCTCTCTCGCACACACACACACGCACACACGCATGCACGCACACACATACACTTTTTCAACGTAAATGCATCCAGTACCATTAGAAGCAAGCGTGTATGGCTAATGTTCTATACTTTCATAGCATCAATGAGGACATTAAGAATCTGAGAGCTACTTGACTCATTTAAGACAACAGAGCTAATGGCAGATCTAGGTTAGAGCCCCTTCCCAAGGTGCCTTTCTCTTCATGCTTTATGTATTTCCTCAAGTTATTACTGTTATACTTTTCTGAATGTGTGCACGTTCTCCTCCCCTCCCTCAACCCTGACATTCAGACAGATATAATTCCACTGGACAGGTTCCCAACTGACAGCCTGAGCTGGTCAGCCCCAGTAATTCATGTATCTACAACACTGCAAATGCACACAGCAGATCTGCAGCGAAGGGCCCCAGATTTTAATTATATCTTATTTCACAGCTGCAGTCAATTCCTGCTACAGCTTAATAACCAGGTTGCACGAGCCGTGAACATTTTTTGTTGTTAATTTTGCTCAGGAAAATTGAGTTTTTACTACCATTTTGGCAGAAATGCTTATCATAACAATTATGATAAAGTGATGAGGATTGGAAACATCTGCAGGAATGAACTTGGAGACAGAAGGATGTCAGTTAGTCTGATTGTGAGGAAAATGTGCTGTAGGAAATCTGGGTTATAGCTCTGTTACCTGCTGAGGAAAGTGGAGGAGTGAACAGAGAGCCCGTGCAGGGACACTCGAGGAAGACCATGAATTCGCAAGGACGCAGGCTGACTCCATTGTAATATCTACCTTCAGTGATGGCTTTGGGGAGATTTTCAATAAAGAGGCAAAATGTTGGACTGGACTAGGACAAAGAATGAAAAGGAGAACCTTAGAGAACATCTCACTGTACAGAAGGGCCATGGGCACCAGAGAGGAAGATGTGACAACCCCAAGGTCATACGAATTGTGACTGAAACCTGAGCTTTCCAGCTCCGGTACCAGAACTCCCCTCTGTCACGCCAAAAATAAATCCCATTGAGGCTTAAGCAAAGAAGTGAGTAGACTGCTCTGCAGTCCCTGGGATGAGTTCTCAGATGGTCATAAAGATGGACATCACTATGATGTGTGCTAGTTTATAGCCTTATTCCAAAATGACATAATAAATCATTCCAGAGGTGCAGGTCATTGGTGTCAGACAGGAATTGAGGCAATCCAGGGGTTTATCTAGGGTATTAGAAACATGGAGCTAGGAGAAGGGGGAAGAGAAAGACAGCTGTGTCACAACCCAAGGTTTTCTGCAGCAGTATCTTCCTATGCAATCCCTGAGCATCCACTGCTGATGCTGTTTAAGAGGTTCTTGAGACATAGCCCTCTTTTCTCCACTTGGAAGGCATCTGAAGGCCCTCACTAGAATTTATGTAGTACCACAACAGTCATGTGTAAGGCTGAACTACCAGATTTCCTCAGTTCTCAGACACCATCAATTGGTAAGATGTACCATCAACTCAGTAAGAGCTTTCAAAGGAAGAAAACAAGAATTACACTAAATGTGAGCATCCGTCATGAAACAGCCCTATTTCAGAAGTGTGAAAATGAGAAAAAAAATTCACCAGCTGTGTCAAGGCTGTACAGGATGGAGGTCACAGGTCTCTGGATAGAATAGATTATCAGGGTGTGAGGGGAGGACAGAAAGACTGACCCCAGACTGACTGTAGCAACAGTACCAATAAGGAAAGATACCTGTGAGAATTCATTTGGCAGCTGTGGCGATGAAAAAAAAAAGAAATAAATGAGTATATTGGTTTTTTTATCGCCACATAGTAGATGCCAACACAATTAGTAACTTAATACGCTACCCATTTATTTTCTCATGATTCTATAAGTCAAAGGTCTGGAGAAAAGTTAGCTGGGTTCTGCTCAGGGTATCACAAGGCTGAAATCAAGCCTTGGATCAAGGCCATCTTCTAAGGTTTGTGCTCACTCAAGGGTAGGCAGAGTTCATTTCCTTGAAGCTGTGTAGCTCACAGAGGCTGCATCTTCAAAGGCACTGAGGAAGACCCCATCCTAGGCTGTTATGGTGACATGTTACATGATCACAGTAATGACTGGCTTGTCATAACCACCATTCCCAAATGCACTCAAGGGAAGAAGATCATGCAAGGTTCATGTACCAGAGTGTGAGCATCTTGGGGACCAGTTCATGACTCTGCCCACTACACTGGGAGAGTTATAAGATTGAAGAACAAGCAAGACCTCACTAGCTGAATAGGAGGGCATGCGACACTGGCTGTAATAATTAGACTAACTTATAGACATATAGGGACTTTAATATTTTGAAGCAATTTCACACATGCAAGCTCTTTTCATCCTTGAAGCAATACTATGATACAAATAGATCAGATATTTTTAGTATTTCCAGTTCACAGAAAGGAAAATGGAAGTCCTAGCAAGTTAAATCATCAGTGCCAGGCCACACACTAAGCCACTGACTGAGGCAGAGCCAGGACTGCGACTCAGCTTCTGAACAAGAGCTGAGAGCTGCTTCTTCTATACCGTCACTGCTAGTGATTTTACTGAGGAAACCATGAAGCTTTTCGATACCTTTGAACAGCTCCAGGCTAAGCTTAGAAGCATGGCCAAACTGCAGACCCCTAATTCTCTAGAGCCCATAAGGGAGATCAGATACCACCAAAGTGCTGTGGCTCTGGCTTCTGTCTTGTTAGTCATGATGGAAGGCATAGCTCATTCCCTGGGTTAGGAATCCCTGACTTAATGGCACAAAGCAAAAGCTTATCTCCAAGTGCCGGCTTCAGACAGCAAGTTCAAGGAGCGTGGCTTGACTCAGAAAGATGTTGTGACAGTAACGATGAGGTCACAACCCTAGTGTACTCTTGAAAGAGCTACTGTTACCATTTCCAGTAGAGAGTCTCACTTGAAAGCTTAGTGGATGATTCATGACCCAGTGGCTTCCTGAAGCTTCCTACATTGCCCAAAGTGGTCTCGCTGGCAGAAATCAAGTGAGAGACAAGGGGAAAAGAAAATCGCTCCTGTTTGATGCTCAAACATATATCTATGTGCACATGTATATCCATGCAGGTATCAATGCACACATGCAAGTAGCATCCCCTACATCATGGCTGGCATGCTTAGTAATAAGTCTGAAAGAAGCTTGCCCTTCCTGATTCATGTGATGAGCTCAGCTGCAAACTGAAGGAACTTCGTTAACTCAGTAAATGCGCAGTCCTTAAACAACAAAAGGGATTCACAGTACATAAACATCAAAGCCTCCATGGAGGCATCAAAATACATCACTGAAGAAAGAGGAGAAGTTAAAGACAGTGGAATTTCCTTCTTCTCTTTGTTTGCTTTCTGTTCTTCAGGAAAATGAGTGAAGACATTTGGTTTCCTGGGTCTGAGTTCACTCATCTTTAAGATAGGAGGCTGTGATGGGAAAGGAGACGGCTTTCCCAAGATGAGCTTTAGAGCCTCTTGATCCATCCTACTTTATATCAATACTAAGATTTCAAGACAATTATTTAGTCTCTAAGAACCTTTGTTTTTTCCTCAACTAGAACTATATGAATAAAAGCTTAAATCATAATTACAAAGATGTGGTGCGTATGAGAGAGAGACAGAGAGAGAGAAGCAGTATATACATACAGAAGCCTTCAATAGATGTGAGTTTCTCCTATCTATGCTCAGAGTACTTTCTAGATCCCCCTCCACTTTTTTTCTAAAGACTCTATAACCATCAGTCTTTCCTTCAATAGAGTACTCATGTGAAATGTTAAAGCACCAGGAAAAACTTTGCCTTAGCATTTCTGACAGTATGTGTGTGGCACCTGACATTTTGCCACTTCCCGCCCCCTCTCTAGAAATTACCTAAGAAAAAGGTATAAATACATATGTACTTATTTGTCTGCATCCAGATCAGGAGCTCTTTCGGGGAAGTCTTTTCTTTCTGGTAAAGACCTCAGACATTCCTCCCACTGGTGTCAGACATCAGCAGCAGTAAACAGCGGGCTGTCATGCAAAATCAAGGCAACAGCTTTCACCAGGATGAGCATTTAGCAACTCTAATACACAAGTCTAACTGGGCTGGGAAGGATGAGCCACCCCTGAAATATGTTAGCAAGACAGAGTCAAACCCTCCATCCCACCCTGATGAGCAGGAGTAGAGAATGGTGCTGAAAACAGATTACATTAAACAAAACACAGAATCAGTATGCCTTATTAGCTCTGTGCTGCCTGTCACACAGAAGAAATAAGGTGAAAGAGTCTAATGCATAGGATGCTTTCAGGGTACCAAAGTGGGTATTTCAGGAACTTGACCACCCTGGCCCCTGTTACTTTCTTGGATCCCTTAGGGCACTCAAGTACTATGCGGATATTTCTGCAATCAGTTTTCTCCTTTCACTTGCTCTCCAGTTTAAAGATCTATGTATACCTCACTTACCCAGCGTAACTAACTACTGCAAGTTAGAAGGCTTCTTACTAGAAGGAGATACAGTGAGAACTGTGAACCAGATTTCTCAGGCTCAAAATGCATCCATTGTTGGCTTTCTCCTTCTACTCATTCCTTCGGTTCTAAGAGTGATAAGCATATATTGAAGTACATAATTGCCATCTTAGCAAGACTTGTTTAGCTGGCCATTCCCACAGTGTCAGTAGCCAGAGCACCATCTTTCTAGGAGAGGGAGAAGCATACTCTATATAAAATGGAGCCCTGAAAATTTGTCTAGAGCCAGAGGGTGGCTGTCTGCAAAGAAAATGCTGACATGAGTAATATCTGGAAATGGGTGATGGCTAGAAACTCAGCACCAAACTTAACAGCACTGATCATAACCTAAATATATAATCTCTAAGTACATATTGTCATATTATCTAAAGATCAACGTACCTGAAGTCTAGAATGCTGCAAGATCAAAATCTTGACTGTTCAAAGTTAAGAAAGTCAAAGTTCTGAAAACAGCAATTCTCGTTGTAGAAAAGTCTATCTAGGAGGAATAGCTGAGTGCTGAGGAAGGGGTCAGAGCACTTTGGGGCATGCGCAGAGAGTTGTGTCACATGAAGCAGAATGAATGCCCAGAAACCTGGAAAAACCTTGTTGGAGATGAGCCTGGGTATTTCCAGAGATCAGTACATGAGTCTAAGTGTCCTACTTTAAAGTATGTGAAGATCTTTAGAAATGGATCATTTACTGTGGTCTTTGAAAATTCTGCCTCTGTGAAAATTCATTTGCACACTATTGACTGTATGTGTAAGGATTTGTACACACTGCAAGTATCTGTGAACTTGCATGTAGGCGTCTGTGAAAGTAAAATGTTCTCAAGATCTCAGCTCTTAGCATGATTTCTAATAAGAAGCCTTCTAACTTGTGGTAGTTAGTTACTCTGGGTAAGTAAGGTGTACACAGATCTTTAAACTGGAGAGCAAGTGGCCATGTGGAATGCCAGGGTGGCCATTGGTCTCTTATGCTGTCCACCCTGGCATTCCAGATGATCACAACTGTAAAGCGAGTGCCCCCAATCACCTACCACAGTGATCTCTGCTTATACAATTCCCTTTTGCCCTGTAATTTAGGGGACTATATACTATATATTTTGCCCAGTATATTCATGGGATACAGAATTCATATGCCTGCAATTGTTTTGTGAGTGATGTTCATATACTTAAATGTTCGTGCACACAAAAGTACATATTATTATTGTGTAAAGTGGACGATGAAGTGTTCTGTCACGTTTTTATACATTTATTAATAAATCCCCTTTTAAATGTCAACAAATGTCTTCTAAGTAAGTTTAAAATGACCTTTCCCAAATTGTGTCTTGGAGATGTGTATTAGGATTATAGCCCACTCTGTTCTACAGAACTGAAACTTCACCACCTAGGGTGGAGACAATTTAGAAATGCTGGAAGAGGAATCTCCACTCCCACAAAACAAAGCCTGCCTGTGTTCCCCAGGGTCCTGAAGTCTTGTTTTGACCATTCACAGCTGCTTCTTTATGTCTCTCCTTTTACTCTAGCTGTTTACTAGAATTTCATGGTCACTCACAAAATGAATGATGCTGTATTCTGCATTGACACCTCACTGACCAATGAATCACTACACTGAATCAAAAAACCTCAGCCTGTGTGCTCTGTGGACTCACAAGTCATCACCGTCAGGCTTGTATTCAGCAACTCAGGCTTTCCTTCATCCTCCAAGCCATCCTTCCATGCATGCATTTAATGTTTACTAAGCAAAATATAGAGAAAAGTGTGGATAGGATCTTCTTAGAGCTGCATAAAAGAATCATACAATTGTATATTTGGGGACTTTATTTCTTCCATAAGAACTTGAAAGAACTTAGAAAAAGGCATGGCTCTAATCTCATGGGGACAAAAAAAATCTACATAAATTTGGAGAATTGAAAATCATATTAGAAAGTTTGAAAATTTAAATATTAAAAAAACTCAGCATAGAACTGGGGAAATGAGAAAGAAGCCTCAACTTTAGCTGACAAACTATTGGCTGATCACTGCTGGGTGAGAGAGCTGGTCCTCTTTAAGCTCCAGAGGGACATTAGATAGGGTGACCAGTCTCCAGTAGATGAACTCACACTGAAGGACATCGGGTGACATAGACTTGACTCGAGAGGTCTTAACATATGAAATCTGCAGGAGGTTATATGGGGATTGTTGGGAGAGGGGGTCTAAATATGATTAAAATGTATTGTATGAAATGCACAAAAATTAAATTAAAGATATATATTAAAATATATATCTGCACAGGGGAAGATATACAAAGTAAAAGACAAAGGTCAAATTAGGCAATATCATTGACTCTCATGCATAAAAGGATATATATAAAGTATAGTAGCAAAAAGGATAAAGTTCACAAGTGGTATTTTCCAGCCAAATAATGGAATAATTCTTAAACATGGGAATATATATTCCTTCAATATAAGAAATGTATGTTTAAATTATATTAGGATGCCACCCACCTTCACCTATAAAATTGGTAAAAATGTAAAAGTTCTATTGGAATGTTAGAAATAAAAGTGTTACAGGGAAAGAAATTTGCTCATGATGTGCTGGGGAGAAGGTAAATCATAGCTTCAAAGAAGGCAATTTAGTGACATTTGTTAACCTCAGGAACACACCAAGTCTTTAACTCAGAAACCCAGCTCTAGACTCACACTCAGAAACCCAGCTCTAGACTCACACGTGCAGAAAATCATATGTCCATGGTTATTCACTGCAGCACTTTTACTGGTGGAAAAAAATATTGGGAATCAAATCAATGTATATCAAAAGTAGGAGTGTGGGAAGGGGAAAACAACATTAACGGCCTTTCAAGAGGAAACCTACTGCCACAGAAGCGTCTTAAAGTATACGCATATACCTCATAAAAAGAGACTAAAAGTGCTACCTTATAACAGAGGGACACTGCCCCTCATTAGACACATAGGCTGGCAAGGTAAATGCCAATGCCAATGCCAGGAAGGGACACCATCTTTAGAGGGTGTTGATGAGGGGGCCTAGAAAAGATCAAGCAATACTGGCCATAGACCCTGTTCCTGATTATCCACCAGAACTGACCAGATCCTCAGATCCTAGTGCTGAAGACACTACATACATGAGTTATAGAACAAACAAGGAGAAATCAAGAGGGTATTGACTTCAAAGATTCACCTCTACTGGCTAGATTTCATAGTGCTGGAAGATAGCTATGCATGTTACTTGAAGAGAAAAGTATCCAGCTGTGAGTCCTCTGAGATTAAATAACAAGTAGCCTGGAAAAATATGTCCTCCAAGAAATACTGACACAAATATGATAGGAGCGGCCAACCACTTCCTAATTGGATTTAATGTCCACTTCATAAGATGGAGCCCATACCTGCCATTGATAGCAGGTCTAGGAACCTGTGGCTAGACAGGTCACAAGCCATAGGGGAGAGCGTAATACTGTTATTCTACTAAATAAATATAGTATTAAACTGACTCCCAATGACTTATGACTATATCCATGAATTAATGTATCTCTCAGCTCCCACCAGAGAAATATCCTTATGCAGCAGATGTTGATGAACCCAGAAAACCACGACTGGCCAACATACAGAGAACAACAAGCTGAAGAGTGCTTATCCCTAAA
The DNA here is from genome assembly GCA_035773235.1 of Eospalax fontanierii. Taxonomy (NCBI): domain Eukaryota; kingdom Metazoa; phylum Chordata; class Mammalia; order Rodentia; family Spalacidae; genus Eospalax; species Eospalax fontanierii. The sequence continues at coordinate 48,905,144 of CM069542.1, read as the reverse complement.
TAGGACAACTGTATCAATGCTCAGGGATCATTGTGCAAGGCGGGACAGAAAGACTGTAAGAGCCAGAGGTCATAGATCATGACCGGGAAACAAGAGTTTTCCAGAAAGCTGGTCAGTTACTCAAATGAACTCACAGCAACAGTGACAACATATACAAGTCTCACATAAACTCAAGCCAGATAAAATCCCAGTAAGGACCTGCGGAGGTAGATAAGAAATCCCAGCCCTACCTGAGGAACTATTGGTGGCTGATGGCTGCTGGAGAGGGAGAGTCAGTCTGTTGGTAGGTTGATGAGGCTCCAGTGAATGGATACTCACTGAAGGAAATTTGGGGAACACAAGATTGACTCTGTAGACCTTAATATATTGGGCAGAGGGCAGTAGGGAGTGCAGGTGAGGGAGGGGGATCTAAATTCAGTCGACATCATATGAAACACAAAAATTCTATGAAAAATAAGTAAAGTTAATGTGTACAGTGACTCCTACTCTAGTTAATAAAAAGAAGCTCTTTTTGTAATAATAATATGTGATAATCTGTAAAATATATTATAAATGAAGCAGCAATATATATAATAGCATAGGATGGGTGTATATATATATACATATATATATATATGTATACATATATATGGCAAGAAAAAATGACATGTGTATCTTTTTCTCTATTTCTGCAAAGATAAGTTAATAACACCAGTTGCTTCCTGGGAGGAAACCTGCGGAACTAGAACTTAGAGACGCAGGTGAAAAACACTTCTAAGCCTTTCCATATGTGAACCCTGCAAATGTGCTATTCACTAAAATTGTTTTAGATCAAAGTCATATGGGGAAGAAAGGTGAACGCCATTCTTCCTACCTCTGGCATCACTCTCTCCTTCAACTAACGCCTCTTCCTCTCAGCATTGGTGATCCCCATGCATTGCCTTAATAAGCTTTTCTACTAAGTGCCATAGCATTCTATTTAAACTTACATGATATCAATAAATGGTGCCACAAAACTGAATGCTTTTATGATTCCATTTTTCACATGAGTACATCTGATGCTCATTGGGGTCTCTTTTTAGCTTTCTCCCAGAGTAGCATATGTAAAAAGGAAAGTGATGCTGTCACCGTCCTTAGGCACCTTCCTTGTGCCCAAGGCTCTTAGGATGTCTAATTTACTCTCATAACAATCCTGGAACCAAACAGTGTTTCTCCTCCTATTATACAGATGATATATTTGGGGCCCAGAGAGGATAAATGACTTTCCAATGGTAGCTCAGCTAACAAGTGACAGGTCTCCCATCTGAGCGCCTGAGTTTGCTCCATACTGCCTCCTTGGGCAATAGAATAGTCTTTGTATCTTTGTAGGTTTAATCAGTCTCGGATTCTTTTCCTAAACTATCAGTTTTCATATTTTTGGAACTGAGCTTAATGCCTATTTTGACAAGAGAGCTGGCTTGAGAATTAACGTGAATGCACATAACGTCTAAAACTACACTCGGCTGGACGGGGTGTGTGTCGCCATGTTGGTTTCTCCTGCTTTTATAGCCCGGCTCCTAGAAAATGACTGGACATATAGTTGTGCTCAAAAAGACAAGGAAACTTTTTGTCTGAGTCAGTTAGAATACTAGTTGTACAGTACCATGCCAAAAGTAATCTGGAGTTGAGAAGTGGTAGAGTCTCCTGTGACAGAAAAGAGCTCACAACACTCCATGCTGCCCTGATCCCCTCCTGGTTTATGAGCTAAAAGGATTCCTTAAAAAGATATGTTGAGACTGACGTCATAGTTTCATCCAGGTTGGGCCTGAGCCAGTTCATTAAAGCAAAGGCGGCTGAGGTTCACTGTGCCAGGGAAAATTGTACCGCTTCCATCTAGAAACAGGCAGGAGTCAAATAATGTTTGAAACAGAAATTGACTCTGGCCTACTGCTTCCACAAAGAAGGTAGCTGGGTGGTGGAGGGTGCTTACGGAGCACCTGTAATTTTACATAATTGGCCAATGGACTTCATTGTTCCATGATGCAAATGAAGCATCATTAATGGGCAGTCAGAGGGGGTGGGGGTGGGGGGAGCAGAAGACAGCCTAATGCTTTCAGGGGAGATTGGCACATTGGAACTCAGCTGTAATATGTAGTTGGCTAATTTCACCGAGGTATTGAACAAATGATGGATGGGGATACTTAACAGGCACCATGACAGTAATAATGAAGATACTCCCTGCCAGCAGAAGACCTCTGCTCCCACCTCCCATTTAAATGACTTCTCGTACTACTGAATACCTGCTTGTCGAGACTACCTGTTCCCTATTCCCTGATGACTCAGTAGATGCTCTGCCTGCAGAGGCTGCCGGCTATCTCCCACCCAGCACCCTGTGCCCCCCTTTTCTCGGTTAATGTGATTTACCTAGGAAAGTGCAAAGCTAGGAAATTGAGCTATGAGGAAAATTGAACTTAAGAGCAGAGCTGTAGTTTCTACTCCGTTTGATGCTTTTCATTGTGTCTAAGTGGCTGGCAGTCGTCAGTGTTTTAGGGGCACTGCAATGTCAGGACAGACAGCCTTTTTATTTAATTGACTGTCATTATGGTGCTATGTTTATGCCTCTGGAAGGTCAGATGAAATGTGTAAGGGCTCTGTAAGCCTTCCCTGAGGCAAAGAACACAGGAACAAGGAAATGGGGTGATGCTGCCGTCTTAGGGTGGAGAGGAGGGCAGGCAGCTGTGATGGGATTTCTGAGCTTCAGAGACGAATTAGTCAGGAGGTGAGTGATTTTTTCTAATGATTTGAAAGGCAAGCCAAGAAGACTTCATGAAATGCACACATAGCATGACCTTGGAATCGGTTTAAGTATCTTTCAATTTGATATCAGGTCTATTAAGCCAAGATAATAGTAGTTAACTTCATTACCATTCCAATTTAGTCATTTCTCTCAAATATGCAATAGTCCCATGATTTGACCTAAATAGTAGCTTTGCACTCATATACAAAAAAATTGGAATGTTGCCATAGCACAAAATTATACTGAATAAAGCATCCATATATTACCAAAGAAAGTGAGAAGTAGAAGTTTGCTGATGACACAGAGATTAAAGGTACACATTAGACCTTCTTAAGCATAACTAAACAGGCATTGGAAATGAAAGGAAAGCAATGACCAGATGGGTTAATAATGACAGAGATTTCCACCTAAGAATCCAGAATTTCAGTGTTGACTGAAACTGGAGTGAAAATGGATTGGGAGGAGAACATTTAGACTTTAGGGCACACTAACAATCAGAACAGAGAACAGGAAGATCAGGAAGGAACAAGGGAAGAGCAGGGAGGAGGAAGGAGAGGAAGATGGAGGGAGAGGTGGAGATGGAAGGGAAGAGTGGGGGAGGGGGATGGAGAAGTAGAAAAAAGGGGAGAGGAGGAGGGGGACAGGAGGGAGGGAAGAGGAGGGAGGGAGGAGGAGGACAGGAGGGAGGAGGACAGGAGGGAGGAGGGAGGGAAGGATGGGGAGAGGCGGGAGGAGAAGAAAGTCGGAGGAGAAGGGGGAGGAGGAAAGGGGAGAGGGCAGAGAGGAAGGGCGGGAAGGTGGATTCTGGGATGGGGAGAAGGCCCACTCAGTGGTAAGGCACTAGTCACATAAGCATGGAGAGGTGAGTTCAGATTCCCGGGAAGTACAGAAAGCCACATGCAGCCGCCTGTCTACAATCACTGCATTCCCACAGAGAGGTGGAAGGCTGGAGGCTCTCCAGAGGCTCTCAGGCCAGCTAGCCTGCCTTTCACAGCAGTGAACAGGAGACCCTGTCTCAAATGAGGAGGATGGTGAGGACCACTAGTCCAGATTGTCTTCTGATCTCCCATCCCAAGAGGACACTCATATACATCAGAGAAAGAGACAGAGACAGAAAAAGAGAGAGAGAGATGAGAGAAAGAGACAGAGACAGAAAAGGAGAGAGAATGAGAATAAAAGAAGAGATTACTACTCACCTCATAACCTGGCTGTGAGGAGAGGTGACATCACAAATCCAAACACAGTGCCCGGTGCACAGAAAGGCATCAGGAAGGGCACAGGCAGGATTAACACCTTTGCCATTATCACCCACAGAAGTTTTTCTAGTCTCCCTCCTCCCCCATTCGCTTCTCTCTCTTTCCTGTTTGAAACCTCCAGTTTCTTGAAGACTCTGCTTCCCTCCCCCACTCCCCATCCTCCTTCTCCCAGACTCCTAATCTCCCCTGCCAGGACTGCACACCCTCCTGCCCCACCTCTCCTAGGTACTTATCTCCCACTATTGTCTCCTCTCAATACACACATTAGCATAAATGTTATTATCTCCCAAATCCAATTAATTTCAATTACTGTGGTCCCAGACAGATTGCAAGTGCTCTCAATTCATGACTTCGGAGGAAGTCGGGATTGTGTCTGACTTTTTTGAGGACCAGAGAGACAGAGAAATACCTGCACACAGACCCCTGAAAACCTCTTCACTCTCTTGTCCAACTCAGAAGATGCAGGATTTTTCTGGAACAAAGGTATCCCAACCTTGCCTACCTGTAACTGCCCTGCTCTGCTCAAGCATGTTTACAGTTTGCAAAGATGCAACATAGACAAAGAGGAGAGACAAGTGGAAGAGGACCCAGAACCCTGAATGAACTAAAAATGAATCAACCATTGACCATATGGGTCATGCCTTTAACATGCTGAAATTACAATTATAGCCAATGTATACATGGTCAAATAAACAAATTTTGATTTGATTTACCTGACCGTTGAATCCATTCAACATTCATCCATTTAACAGCCTTCCAGTGTGTAATTATCTTGAAGCAGGTACTTATTGTTTTGGGGACCAGGACAGGGACGATCACTGGCAAGCATATTTAATGGAGGAGATGAATCGCAGTGAGATGCTGTTAAAGCATCTTAGTGTGCTGTGTTAAAGTATTAGTGCTCTGCTTCCTTTCCCCCACATGGATAATTGAGAAGGCACAGCAAAATAAGAGTCTTTGGTTGCTATTGATGATTTCAGGCCCCAGGAGTTGCGCACATCCCTTGGAGCAGAGAGAGGCCTGGGCCACATGAAATAGCCTTAATCTACCAACTTTGGTTAAAGTTGGGCCATGTATATAGATACATGATGTAACTCAATTACCAGCTCCATCTCCCTGGATGCCATTGTGATGTATCATCATGTAGGAACCCTAAGAGAATTCTGAGAGGTAAGGCCTCCTTGACATCCCCAAGTAACACTGTCTTTAACAGAGCCCAGCATTATTCCCCACAATACTTCCCAGATCTGCTCCAGTCAGTTTGGGCTGTTATAACAGACTGCCATTTGCTAGGTGTCGTGATGATCAACATTGATTTCTTATAGCATTGGAAAGCCTAGTAGATCCAGTGTCCAAGGGCCAGTCTCTTGGTTTGCAGACGGCTACCTCTTCCTCATAATCTCACATGGGTGGGAGTGAAATCTAATCTATCATAAGGGCTCCTTTCTCATGACCTAATCACCCCCTGCTCCACCCCAAAGACCCATCTCCTCATCCTATCACATTAGGGCTCCAACACATGAATTCGGTAGATGGATAGAAATGTGAAGGTGCATAAACGCTCCAAATTTCTCCTCAAGATCCGTTTTTTTCCTTGCTGTCTTTCAGGATGCATGTTAGTTACAGTTCCTCTGAGTACTCTAAGTGACAGATCTCATGCTAGAAACATTACATACATTTAAGCCTCAAATTAGATATTATTATCCTCATTTTACAGAACAAAGAGAGACCCAGAGGGACTGTAGTTTGTGAGTGACAACGCTTACACCAAGGCTCTCTCCAGAGCCTTCAGTTTGTACCCCGTGGAGACAATCCTAGGCAGGGGATACAAGAAAGGCACAGAGCTAACAGGAGACTACAGATTTGGCATCATAAACAATGGCTGATGCTTCAGGGACTATCTTTGACTCAAGTTCCTAAATATATATATTATATATATATATATATTATATATATAATAGCATATATAAAAATATATAATAAATGTAGTATATAATATTATAAAATATATAATGCCCAATGCTTGGCCTCTCTTCTCACTATGTGTTTATCAGAGGCTCACACCTTGTAAAAGAAATTAAGGGTTGTTAAAGCCTGCAATATGTGATGCAAACACTTCAGACCAGGCTGCAAATGTATCTCGGTAGGTAGTACTTGACTGACAGATATAAAACCCTGGGTTCAGGCCCCAGTACCACACAAAACCAGTGTGCATGGTTATGCAGCCTGTTACTATGAAGGTAGAGGCAGAAGGATCAGACATTCAAGACTGGGGCTGGAGAAATGGCTCGATGGTTAAGAGCATTTGCTGCTCTTCCAGAGGACCTGAGTTTGTTTCCCAACACCCACATGACTGCTAACAACCATTCATAACTCCAGTTCCAGAGGATTCAATGCCCTCTTCTGACCTCCACAGGCACTGTATGCATGCAGTGCATTTAACATTCAGGCAGGCAAAACATTCACAGACATAAAATACAAATAAATAAAAAATTTTCAGAAGTTCAAGGTCATCCTTGACTCTATAGTAAGGGAAGTCTGGACTATATGAGACTCTATCTCCAAAACATAAAAGTGACTTCAGACCATAAAAAATGTCAAATGAGGGGCTGGAGAGATGGTTCGGTGGTAAAAATCACTGGCTTCGTTTGCAGAGGACCTGGGTTTGATTCCCAGCACCCACATGGTGGCCAATAGCCATCCATAACTCCAGTTCCAGGGGAATCTGCCCTCTGCAGGCATTGCATGATACGGTGAACTGACATACATGCAGGTAATACACTCCTATACATAAAACAAAAATAATAAAACATTTTTAAAATGCTAAATGACTAGCAGCCCTTGTGTTTAGTGAACATTCTGTCTCCAGGGCTAATGCTGTAAGGTGCAGTACTTAGAGCCTGCAGTACTTGAGTAATGTTTCTTGACATAATAGCAAGCCCTGGAAATGACTCTGGACCCCCAAAATTAGCTGAGAATGAGAAGGGTATCTGACATGTGCCTAAGACAGAGGGAACCAACCCTCTCAAGTTCTGCTCAATCATTTCTCTGCCCCTACAAGGTGCTGGAAGAGCCCTGTGCATGGCTTTCCTGGGCCAGCAAAAAAAAAAAAAACACACAGGGCTTTCCTACTAGGCACCCCAGTTCCCAGTCTTTCCTCTTGAGGTTTGCTTATCTCCTGCAGTCTGCACCTCCCCGTTTCCTTTCAGATTTCCTTCAAGGTCAGCTCAGCTGTCTGCTCCCCACTAATTAGTTCAGCTTCTCCCTGAACATTCAATCCCTATTCTTGTTCCTTTCTTTAGCTGTGGCAAACACCACGACCCAAAGCAACTTGGGACTTAGTTCATACTAGTCGCTTTCTGTGACTGTGACAAAACATCATGACCGAGGGAACTTTTAGAAGGAAGCGTTTATTGGGGTTCCAGTTATTCCAAAGGGCGAGAACTTATGGAGGAGGACTTTCTCAGCCAAACCACCACATAGTTCACCACTGAGTGAAGTTAGGGCAGGCCTGCAAGCAGGAACTGAAGCAGAAACCAGGAGGGACAGTACTTACTGGCTTACTCACTGGTTTCTACTCAGCTAGCTTTCCTATAGAGCCCAGGCCCATTTACCTAGGAATAGTGCTGCCCAGAGTGGGCTGGGCTCTCCTATATTTATCATCAGTCAGTTCTTTGCAGACAAAACCAAAAGCAAATCTGATCTGTGCCATCCCCCAATTGAGACTCCCTCAGAGAATCCTGGTGTGTCTCAAGTTGATAGCTGAAGCTATCTAGGACAATCCCTAAAAACTACAGCATTGTATTTCATCTATGGGAAACCCAGAGACTCCATGTCTGAGATCTGACAGGTGAAATACTTGCATCATGATGGAACACTGTGATGTTCAATGGGGCTAAGTGCTAGAGGCAGGTGTCTTCCTGCTGAAGGAGCTGTGCAATACCCTGGCTCCCATACAAAGAGGAACCAACCTCTCCCTCTTCAGGTACTCCTAAGGCTTTCTACTGTTCAGAGGACGAAAACAAACTTGCTTGGGCTCAGGCATCTCAACAGAGCATTGAAATTAGAGTCCCAGCCTGCCACTAAGAACACTTCTTTCCCAGTTTGAATGAATCTAGGCGAGACTTTCTTCCTACTTCCTTGGGGTCTTAGTTCTCCCCCAGCAGTCAGCTAATCAGCATATATAGTAATTTTGATAGAACCCCTGTAATGCTTTCTCTTCAGGAAGGGTTTTAATACCCTTCTGAGTGACATTTAATATGATAACAGTGTGTAAGTTTGACAGGAAGCTGTTTTCCAAGAGTTAAAGTCCTAACAGTCCCACAGATCAGACTGACAATGGCTTTCCTGATCATTATTAAACTCCCTGTGATTAGAAAATGGGCTAGAACTATTGATTTAAGCTCTTGGAGTTAAGCTAAGCTTTGGAGGCCTTTCACAGACCACAAAAAAAAGAGCATTTGATATTGTATTTTACCTTCCCAATTAACGTACTCTTCAGAGTACAAATAGCAGCCAGCGAGGCATGAGGCTCAGAATCCGAGAAGAATGGCGGGACACGTGGCCCAGAACAGACTCGGAGGGCCACTGCCCCTCTGCAGGGGCTCAGGGAGCTGCAGGGCTCAAGGCTGCAGTTCGCACAGGAGGCTGCTTTCTGCTTCCAAAGGCACCAAGACACTTCTACCTCTACATTCCTATAGAGCAGGAAGGTCCACATCCTAGAATTGCCAGTTTCAGGTCATTTTTAAAGATTTTTGTCCTGTGGTCACCTCGGTAACGGTCAAGCTGTGTGTCCAAATTTGGCATTCAGGAAATTATCTCCAAATCGTTACAGGTTAAAGAGTCCGGTTAAGTTAGCCTCTCAGGTGAGTAACTAGAAGGAGGAAGCAATGGTGTTGTGGTTACAGTCTAAAGCTCTAGAGAAACCAGAAACCCCTAGAAGGAATTGTGAGCAATTGCAAGGTATTACCTGCTTTGTCTCCCTCTCAAGAGATAGGCACTGGGGGTTTCTAGACACACTTGCAGTACCTACTTGTTGACAATAAACAGTGCTCAGGATCCCAAGTGTTTCTCCTTTGGCTGCCTATCTTCCCTAATCCTCACCAACCCCAGGGGAACTTTTCTGGAGACAATTGCTGCCTCCCAGGCTCCCTGTTCTTGGAGTCCAGAGTCCATAAGGGCATCAGCCTCTGTGCTAGGAGCCTCGCCAAGGGCACCCCGTGGCAATTTTCCTTTCTTTTCCCATGATACATAGTGAAGGTATCATTATGAAACCTATTATTCTGTATAATTAATATACATTAAAAAAAACGTATTTTTAAACTATAATGCAGTCCATGGCATGCATTCAAAACAGAAACCAAGGCTAGGAAGATGGCTTAGTAGTTAAAAGCATTTCCCACACAAGCCTGAGAACCTGAGTTCAGACTTCCATAGTCCAGGTAAAAGCGTCATGCAATAGGGCAATCCTCTGTAATCCCAGTTTACCTACAGGAACAGGAGGCAGAGATCAGAGATGCCCTTAAGACTTTCTGGCCAACTACCTGATTTACACAGAGTCAAAGAGACCTTGTCTTAAACAAGGTGGAAAATTGAGGATCGACATCAAAGGTTGTCCTTTGATCTCCACACACGCTGTTGCATATACTCACTGATGTTTATTACTGCCCTCCACAGAAACTGAAACCAAATTTCAGCCCAGTATATGTGAATCTTAGATCCACTTTTAAATCGTATCACAGAAAACTGATGCCATGGTTCTCAGTCATGTCTGTTATGTTATACGAATACGTTCTCTTCTCAATTACCTTATAATACATTTGCGAGAACCAAAACAGATACAGAGAAAGTAAAATTTCAATGCCAAAGATATTAGTGTCTTGATAACACACAGATCCGTGTGCTATCAGAAGTGTGAGAAGAGAAAGGGAAGGAGAGATGTGGGAAAAGTCACTGGGAAGCTGTCCCCACGCTGGGCAGCAGGGAGCACAGTCCTCCAGCTCCCTGTCCCTCGCAGGGATCTTTGCAATATGGGTTCTTAGAATAACTGCATTGAATGATTGTCTGGTTGGATCATATTAGGACTCCTGCAAAATCCAATAACTACTTTTTATTGAGCAAACTAAAGGATGTGTGGCTCTGTGCTGGCAGTTTAACCTAGTTAACACATTTAATTCTTGTGACAAGCTAGTGAACTAGATGCTATTGTCTCCAATTTATAGGTGAGGGCATTGATCCGAAGCACATTCAATGGCTTATCCAAGGTTGTACAACTTATACAGGTGGAGGATCTTAAACCTAGATTTCTTCAATCCAAAAAACATGTTTTTTTACCCTTTCAAAGGGCACAAATGTACATGACCTTCTCAGTGATCATGGAGGGGAGAACCCAAGAGACAGCATATGCAAGGTACATGGCACCTTGGGGAACAAGTGAAGAAAATGAGCAAGATTAAAGAGGGAGTTTCATTTGAGGAGAAAAGAGATCAAGGGCTAGGTTAGACCAGGGTAGGAAGGAAAATTAAGTAGAGTTCGTCTGGATCATTGAAAAACACAACAATAACAATATTCACGGTCATGCCAGCAATATTTTTAAATATTTTTCAGCATGCTAGGCATCTTTCCAAAGTCACTTACTAATCAGTAATTTCATTCTACAGTTGAAGAAATATAGGCACAAAAAAGGAAGAACACCTTACATAAGAACAAACAGAATAATGTTTAATAATCACAGGCAGGTATGAACTTGATGCTGTCAAATGTACTGTACATCTTCTCTCCTTCACTTTTCCAAAAGCCAGACCTTTCCTTGTTGCTTGGTAGGAACCAGGAGCACAGGGCACCTACAGTGGGCACTTTGGTGTTCCCCTGGGATTCTCAAAAAAAGACTAATTTGTCTATTTCTGCAGTGTTGAGTATATTAGCTACTGGCAACTCACAATTATGATCCAAGATGTACTGCCCTAATTGACAAGTATTGGCTTACTGGAGGTTGCATCTCTCTGAAGAGCTAACTTATGGACAATGATGGTCTAATATGGGAATACAAACCTCACATTTGCCTCAACTGAGAAAAACTTGAAAAGGCCATCCTAGTTCTAAGCTCCTCATAGAAGTGGCTGAATCTTTAGTGGAAAATGTATTTTAAATTAGCGTCATCCTTTTTTTCTTTCCCCATCCCCTTCCCCTTCCCCCTTCCCCTTCCCCTTCCTCCTTCCCCTCCTCTTCTGCCCAGTCTTCCTTGCTCTTTGTACAGGTGTTTCTCCACAAAGCCCTATCCAGTAGATATCAGATGGCATCTTCACTTCAAGAAACCTAATGGAATCTGATTCATGTCTCCAAAAAGTGGACTATTAGCTTGGATTTTTTGAGATGGATTACCCCCTGGCCAGCTGGAGTAAGAAGTCCATCCTGGTGGCAGGTGCAATATTCATAGTCTGTTGTGTTGAGGCAATGCACTTGCTGGCTAACACCCCTGACACTGGAGAGACATGAAGGAAAAGACCATGGAATTGGTAATTGTTACTGGACACCATGGATTCACTCACTGGGGATAGATGATATCAGACTTATACTAAGCAATAGACAAGTCAAGGCAAAATATGAAAACCAGTGATGTCCTTTTGGCACTTAAGGAAACCCTCAGCTGTTACAGCTACATGAGCACAGATGATCAGCTTCAAGACTTAACCATGTAAGAGCTAGAGAACTTCAGAGAAGGCTGACATCTCTGCTGCAGGTATCCTATGGCAAAGTCAAGGGTGTACCAAAAGAACAGCGGATCTCTGGAACTTTGGAATATGGTCACCGAGGTAATGACACAGCTGAGAATTCTGAACTCTCGTCTTCCCAGAATCTACTGGACCTACAGAAGTAGCCTGTCCTCTCAGAAAATAATATCCTCTTTCTTCCTCACTTGAAGATCATGCAGAGGCCACAAAGAAAACAGGTACCTTATGAGATCTTGTGGGCTCCTTCTAGAAAGCCTAATCCATGACCCGTTCTGTTAATCGGATCAGATGAATGGGTCAAATCAGCTGAATGGGTCAAATCTGGACACAACCAAGAAGCTCAGCCAATGAAGCAGAACGACTATATAGCAAAAGAGTAGAAGGTGTTGCAGTGTGTGCACCAGACTAGATGCGGAGGACAATGGATCAAGGAGGTGGAACCAAACTGGATAGAAGAAATTGCATAAATGTGATGTATTAAAATTCTCCCATGATAGGAATTGAATACCTTTGGCAAGAATCCTGGGAGAAGCTGCTGATAAACTGCCAGGTTGGATCTTGGAAGCTTAGCAAAAGCAATGGCCCACATTAAATAGATACTCCAGCACTTCCCTGGCAGATGGTAGAAGAAAAGCTCAAAGGGCTCAGAAAAGTGGGCATAATAGAATGGATGCAGGTGGAAAACCCACCTGCTGATTACGCTATGAAGGCTAAGAGGATGCTCCGTCTCCTGAAGTGAGAAGGGATGCACTGGCAGATAGCAGCATCATTAAGATCCTCAAAGGTAGCTGTAGTTTTTTCAGCTGGAGTCAGAGACAGAAGATACTTCTACAAAGCCCGTCTCCCTGGTATCAAAGGAAATGCCAGGATCCCCCATACCAGTAGAATCATGGTGAATGAGAATGGACCTAGGCCAAGCGCACCTATTGTGCTAGATGTGGTACCTTTGTTAGCAGAGATTAACACAGCAGCCAGCACATAATATGCAGGCAGCACCTTAGCAAATGCGTTCTGTCTGCCTTTGTCTCAAGGAGCATTAAAAGTGGTACATATCCACATGTCACAAATAACAGTGTACAATTGCAGCCTTGCTCCAGAGCTTGGTTAATTCACTTTCCCTCTGTCATAACAGAGCTCAAAAACATCTTAAAGGCCCATGGCTTCTGGGAGGAGCGTTATCCATCCTTGGAGGGTACCACTATTCAAATTCTTTTTTACATTGTATTTTAAAATACACTAATGAAATAGTAGGTATCCACGTGGCTTTTTCACATATCCCGAGTGTGGGTTCCTCCCTCCTCCCTCCTTCTCTTTCCTATCTCCCGCTTCCCTCCCTTCCCCCACCCAGTATTCCCTGCCCCATTTTCATGACTGCTGTGTTCTACTATCCCCTCTCTCTAATGGCTTCTTTCTATCATTCTGGCTTTTATCACACACAATATTATTCACACTACTCTAAACATTTGTAGCTAAGATCTGCATATAAGTGAGAACATGAAATGTGTTTCTTTCTGGGCCTGGGTTATCTTACAGGTGTATTTTCCAGATCTATTCATTTTTCTGAAAATTTCATAATTTCATTCTTTACAATTGAATAAAATTACATCCCATATATGTACGGTACTTCTACTGTCTATTCATCAGTAGATGGACATTTAGGCTGATTCCAAATATTTTAGTGCCAGATGTGGAACACTTGCCTACAAGTTGTTGGCCAAAGAGGTCCTATATGTACCCCCCAAAAACAATACAAGCTATTGTCATTGCTCTTGGTTTCCCACTAAAACTTGATGGTAAGACTCTGTTGCTGAAGACTCTGTGCACTCCGGTCACAGATCATAGGGAAATCAAGCTTGAGCTGACTAGAAGCTTCCTTCACACAGGCTAACCTCCAAGGTCCCAGAAGGTGCTACGCAGGCTGCTGGGGAAGAAAAGTCATCAACAATCATAGTCAGCTAGGAACTGCGAACTGCAGTAATGACCTACCAGACATGATGTGACTTTTAGCTCAATACTGACATGACTTTAATGGGAGTAACCAACTGCTTTCTGAGCACATAGGCAGTCCACTTCACAGGAGGAAACTTATGCCTGGTTCTGTAATCCTGGCCAAGAGCTCTTGATTAGGGCAGTCATAGGCCCTAAGGAGAACTAACTACAATTTTGCAAAACAGTCATGTTGTCAAAATGCCTTCTGAATACTCACATTTATACCCATAGATTAGTGCTCTGTCAGCCCTCACCAGAGAAACTTCTTACTTCAGTACATAGTGATTAACAGAAAAACCCATAACTGGCCAAAGGACCAAAAATAAGTGATGGTAGAGTGGTTGGCCCCAGCTGGGACAGCTATAACACCCATTCCAAGGCTCAGAGACCACCCAGAAGAGAAGGCAGAAAGAATGTAAAAGCCAAGGATGGGGAGATGTACAGTAAAAAGATGTCTTCTGTACATTAGATGGCCACTGCACGCATGATTTCACTGCAGCCGTGGTTATCTACACAAGATTACATAAGATTGAGCCCATTAGCATATTGTCGTGGATGAGGGAGGGGCCTACAAGGCTCCACTCCTCCCAGTGGAACTACCAGCAGCTAACACCTGTTGGGGGAGGAGTGTCACTTTCTTCAGTGGCGTAGCCACAGATAAGTCCCCTTTGCTCCACTGAGTAAATGCCCACTCATGCTTGAGTAAGTAACTCTAATTAGACTCAATGGGCCACACACAAAAAACATGAAAATGGGTTGGGGGGACTCAGAGAAGAAGGGTGCCAGTGGGAGAGATGGGGAGAAATGGAGAATGAAAATGAATCAAATTCATTATATGCATGTATGAAACTGTCAAACAATGAAAAGGGAAGGAAGGTCGGAACCTTAGTGCCTTCCACAAGTGATCAGATTGGTCTGCTACCTTAGACCACATAAGCAAGCAGCAGCAGGCACACTGAAGACACATGGACCTCGAGGGTAGGGAAATCTCTATGAAGATTCAGGGGCTTACCCCATCAGTGGAGTTCTCAGGGTCCAGATCTGGGCATAGCAAAGCATCCCCCAAAAGGAAATGACAAATCAATGCATTTCACAACCCCCATCACAAAGAAAGAGGCACAATGTACTCTAATCCTCCAGGTCTTAGAAGCACCATATTTAACATTTGGAAAAAAAGTTCTCTGACTCCTCTATCAGGTGACATGAAAGGCTCCCAGCTTTCCCTGAAAAAGCTCGACAGCAAGTTTGAGCTGTGGCAAAGCAGTCTTGTTACTTGGCCATCCAGCCTGGCAGGCCTTACGGCATTAAAAGTTTCTGGTTTTGGAAAAGGCATCAAATACAGTTGATGCACAGTCACAATGCGGGCCATTAGGGTTTTGGAGCAAGTCCATACCATCTGCCACAGGAGTGTGTTCCATTTGAGAGGCAGGACTTGGTTGGTCACTGGGCTCCAGTAAAGATGGAGCATTTGAACATGGGCATCCAGTGGCAGCCAGAGAAGTCTATCATAAGCTGAGGTCTGTCATCCTCAGTAAGCCATACGGCCAGGCTGAACCACACAAATTACTAGTAAGCTGCAAGTGGTGCATCTGAGACTGGGCTTGAGTGGGAACAGGGGCAGAGGGAGCCACGTGAGCAGGCAGACTCCACATCCATGTTGCCTACCATTACTGCTTTCGTGCCTCCTTCCATGGCTCACACTTACTGCTCCTTTATGGCCAGTTAGTTGAAGAAGTCTGACCTTGGTATGTGGATTGATCACCTTAGTGTGTTAACGTAAGCTAAGAACAGACTGGAGTTACACTACAGCTCCTTACTGGGAGGCCCTAATAGACAACAATGATGTATCATCCTAACTGACAAGACTAGGTGTGATAAATCAGACCTTCTACCTTGGAAAAAAGAAGAAGTCCAAAGTCAGAACATTCCTTTACTTGGAGCAAATTTCAATGGAGCTAGTTGATTTGTGTTCCTAAAAGGAGAGACATTTGAACATTAGTTGAAGGGAAACTTTTCTAGATAGATTTATGGGATGAATATAAAGTGTGATGATCTTCCTACAGCACAGTATGGCCACCAAAGAACAATCACTAGTCAATAAGCAGAATAACACTGTCATTTGGCAGCAGCCAATGTTTGCTAAGAACCGCTGTAGTGATGCAACAATGGGCATACAAGAGGAGCAGGCAGGGGAGAAGAGCCTGGAGCTCCCTGTGGGCCCCACAGGGTGGGCAGCCACTCACTGGAGCTGATCTTGGTGCTGACTATCTACCTGGTAGAAATGATAGCTGACTCCATATTTGTCCACATCCCCTGAAGTCATGAACTAAGCACTTGATAACAAGTTAAGTACTCTGGACCCTTTTTATGCTGCAAGGAGCAATGGCTCCATTTGACAAATATCAACACACATGGCAAGTATAAACTTGCCTTTTCTATCCCTAGGGCTTTGGTCAATGCAACTGTCTGCCAACTTCGGGAAGATTTTAGCAACTGAAATAAAATTGTAACAGACATTGCATTAGGCTGAGGGACCTGCAATTGTTTGTTTAAAAAAAAAAAAAATAAGCTGTAGTAGTGGCAATGGGCATCCAGTCATGGGATCCACGGGTTCTGTCACCTGCTATGTCTTTAGGAATCACCAGCCCTACAGAGTGGTGGAATGGGCTCTCACAGAAGCAGACGAGGGACTAGAGAGATGGCTCAGTGATTAAGAGCTCTTGTAGAGGACCTGGGTTCAGTTCCCAGAATAGAGACTAACAACAGTTTGTAACTCCAATTCCAGGGGATTTGTCTCCCTCTTATGGACTCCACGGGCAATGCACACACATGGAACCCTTACACACATACAGGCCAAATGCTCAGACATATAAAACAAAAACAAATCAAAAAATTAATAAACAAAAGAAGCAAATGGGACACCGACTTGAAGATGGCACTATCTTCTGGACACAGGACCAATCCTAAAGGAAGGAGAATTATATAGTACTGTATCCTTTGTAGATTGGAAATATAAGTAAAAGAAACTATGGATAAGAATGACTCCACTTACCATCTAACCACAAAACCGAACACTTGAAGAATTTATGCTCCCAATTCTAGAGTCTTGGGCTCTGTGGTTCTTGACACCCTATATCTCAGATAGGGAGAAAAGTGGCCCTTAAAGAGAAGACATTGCAACACTAAGTCACGAGAGATAGACAATCCCTTCATGCTCCTTGCAACAAAATACCAACAGACATGGAAAAAGGATCATTTTATGACAGAAGATCAGGCTGCTGCTAGAAGGCAGGGCAGGGGAGGATGTCTTTTGATGGTCACCTGACTTATTTCTATGGTGAATTCACAATCTGAGAACAGCATGGTGACCAGGGGGTGTAACTATTCCCAAACAACAACACCTGTATTGTTGGTACCTATACCAACTATGTCGGTCATCAGAGATAACGGAAACTGGAATGGGGGGTCAAGTATAGGGATATGGAGTATCAGATTTGGCTTGAAGATCACCTACACAGAGGAGCTGTGGTTTCTTTTATTAGAACTACCTGTAAATGCCCTGGAAAATGAGACTAGACCAGATTCTGACGGATCTGATTCTGTCGGAGACCAAGTGACCTCTGTCTTGCCCTTCTGCAACTGTAACATCCTGACACTTGTTGATACCAATTATGTTAACCAGTCTCTTAAGTGCCTCTTAGAGTTTCTTATTGTCTAGCAGACAAGTTCCCCCACCCGTAGCTGCCCTTGGCCACACATGCCCTTGGCTCCTGGTTCTTCCAGTGATTTGTCTCCTAGCAACCTTAGTCCACCATGCCCCACCCAGCCCCTGCCTCCCCTCTTAGTGCCTCCTTCCTGATATACACATAACCTTATGATGGGCCTTTGTCTCTGTTAATTACCACATTTCTGTATGGGTGTACCTGTATCCCTGACTCCCCAAAACTATAAATACCCCATAGAACAATAAAGTGCGCGGCCTGAAGAGCCCAGGTCGTCTATCCTCGTGTGTCTGTCCTATGTGTCTGTTCTTATATGTCTGTCTTGTGTGTCTGTCTGTTCCATTCATTCCAGGGATATCTAAAGGTCCTTGCTCTACTTGAATCCCGCTGGCGGGACATGATTCCACATGGGGAATCTAAATAATACACAAGGGGGATACAGTGGAGGCTGTAGCCACCAACCCTGATTTGCTTTTGTTTTTAAGGGTTTTTTTGTTTGTTTGTTTGTTTTTACATTTGTTTAGTGTGGGAGAGGAGGTGTAGGCCTGGGCATGCCGATGTACATATGTGGACATCAGAAGACAAGTTCAGAATGTGGTTCTCTCCTTCTACCTTCATCTGAGACCCAGGGATCAAACCCAGGTTATCAGGCTTGGTAAGTGAAATGTGGTAAGTGCCTTCTACCAGCAAGGCCAACTCTCTGGTCTTCTTTCTAAGCATATACCCTCTGTTCCTAGAACACTGGTGCTCACGGTGCTCACAGCGCCAACAGTAGGACTCACCCTGTACTGCAGGAAACTGGTTTGTTTATCCAAGATCACTCTCCCTCTCAGAAGGCAGTTCCTAACCATGAGCGGCTGTAACAAGGATATAGCCACTGTACTCTAATGTCAGTTTCGGACAACCCTGAAGCTGTAGCACATCTGCAGGGCTCAACATGGCATCAGCTAAGACCTCAGTTTCAACAATGTTACAGATTGGTTTCTCCCACGATCTGATGCATGCTTCTTCCTTTTCCTGAGAGCAGTCCTCAAGAAGCCTCCACATGCTGCTCTCTTCTCTTCCAGTTCATGTAACCTTTGCCTAGCATGTCACTATCATGAAGTTTCCATCCGATATCCTTTCCTGCCACGGTATGAAAATGCCCCACTACCAGCCACTGCACACGCCTCCTCCACAGCTAGCACTGAGCTGGACATAGGCAAAGATTTCTAGGGACTTCTAGGGAAAATCCATGGCATCACAAAGATGTCAGACTCCCACTGCTCTAAAAATTTTGCCGCCCGTGAGTTGCCAGACGCACATTTCCCACCCAAGCAAATCGAAGACTACAGACTAACGAGACGAAGGGCAAGCAAAACAAGACTTCTGAAGGGAGAAAATAAAATGTTCCCACCTACATCTGTGCTTCAAGTAGCTGAAAGTAGGAGCTGGAGTACCCAGTCCACAAGTCCACCCACAAACATCTTGTCCGTCTCTCAAAATGGGAACAAGTCGCTTGTACCTTGGATTAGTGTCTAAGAAGAAAGATGTTCTAAACCTTCGGACATCTACTCTGCTGATTATGTCTTCCTCTCCACTCCCATGAGACTGGGTACATGTCTAACTGTTAGCATACCCCATGATACACCATAGCTCCTTTTCTGAGAGCATTTTCCTACCATACAGTGGGGAACTCTGAGGAAAACCCTGATTCTATTGACTCTGTGTCCCAAAGAACTGGTAGAATAAATGTGACCTCAAGGCCTCGGGAGGTGTGACAGATGTCACATGCCCTCAAGCAGCCACCAAATGGAAAGCCTCAAGCCAACTAAGTAGGTTATCTCAGCACATGCAAAAAGTTTATATATTCTTTGGTGAGACACCACATATTTCTAAATACAAGAACATTGTGATTTTTTTTTCCCCTAGAGATTTCTGTTCCCCTGTTTCTTTGTAATAAAGAACAAATGCATTGTCATGGTTAAGTTTTAAAGGCAGGGAGGGAGGGACTCTGCATGTTGTTCGAACAACAGGCCAGTTTCAGGTTTGCTTTGTGATGGCTCATAGCATCCCACTGTGGTTTTATGGACATTTATCTATAGCTCTAGAGTCCCTTCAGGTTGAAATTTATCTACACAAGGCATAAGACATCCTGTCTCTTTTATTTGTATCTGCTGAGGCTCATCCTCTGCATGCATTCATTCAACCTCCCCAGAAAAATCTTCTTTTAAGAAGACAGGAGGGAAGGGCAGGGCGGAGAAGAGGGATGTAGAGGAGAAAAAACAAAGAACCTGAAGAAAGAAAAGGGCTCTCCCTCCACTGTGACAAAGCAGGCCAAGGGACAGTTCTCACCTGTTCCTCCCAGTCTCGGAGGGCGAGCAGTCTTTTGTGACATTGTTTTCCTCGAAGGCTACCTTTGATCTTCACCTACGTGACATCTACTTACAATGAACATCAAAAGCAGGAGAGAGGCAGAGTATGACTTGTCAAGGAGCCCAACTCTTCCTAGAGATGGCTGAAAGAAGAGTGCCTCAATTGTCTGAGCGACAAGGCCAGGACCCCAAGGGATTCTTAGTGGGATGGATGCTTCCTGCTTGAACTGCCAGGGCTTTGCTAGGAAATCATCCTTCCACCTCTTCTCTCTCACTGCAAGCGACTCTCATCGCAGAAGGAGAAAGCCATGCCCTCTCCCTTTGCTGTGTGTGTGCTCAGTGCCCGAGCACATATGCACATTAATTTATGCCGCCTGTCGCCTTTGTGTTTCGGAACAAGTCAGACTCCTTTGTGTAATTGCTTGATGAAACATCCTCGTCCAGTCTGTCAACACAAATTACACAGCTAAATAACGAAAGCTCCGCCCCCATTTCCCTGTGCTATACAAATGAAAAAAATATCTAACTCGCCCTGAGGATTTGGGCTTCTCACCTGACCTACTCTGATCTCTAGACCTTGCTTCTTACCTACCAAAAACAGTTGCTAGGAGACAGAAAATAAAGCTGAATTGCTCCATCACCTGTCCACCTCAGGGTGAGGGAACAGACTGGGTGGGCCAGAAAGCAGAGTGCAAGCAGGATCTTAGAGGGGCTTCTCTGTGGTGAGGCTATATCTCCACTGAGGCGGGATTTCACATTGTTTGAGAGGGGCCTCAAACTTGTCTATGCTGTTTTGTTTAAAGCAACAGAATATACATACATACCCCTATATGTATACAAGTACAATACATACTCCTTAAACATATTACACACATGAACACAACACATATGTTTATACCTGCACACACAGGTATAAATCTCTACAAACTCATCTCTACAAACACACAACACACACACACACACATATATATATATATATACATACTTTGGTTACATACACACCTTAACACATATATACATGCATACATATATTCTTGCACATATACACATACTTGTACCTACAAACACACCTGCATACATATGTACGTATATAT
This sequence comes from Eospalax fontanierii, assembly GCA_035773235.1. Taxonomy (NCBI): domain Eukaryota; kingdom Metazoa; phylum Chordata; class Mammalia; order Rodentia; family Spalacidae; genus Eospalax; species Eospalax fontanierii. The sequence goes on along the minus strand of CM069542.1, from coordinate 48,884,244 downwards.
ATCCCTACATACATGCAACACATATATAGCTCTATCCACATATACATGTATACCTGCATATACATGCATATTTCTAAATACACATGTGCACGTGGACACATATATACATATATAACTGTACATTCTTACATGCACACATGTATGCACAGAAGTACACTTCCACACATTCATAATACACTCTTGCACATGCATACATACATTTCTGCACACACCCACACAGGAACCATGGATAAAAAGAAAGAACGGTTCTTGCTGTGGAAAAGATGCTGTCCAGCGTGAGCAGGGTTGGGCAGCACAGAAGGGAGGCAGTCTCACAATCAGCCTGGAAAGCCTGTCAGTCCTGCAGGGCACACATCTTGTCCTAAAGATCCTTTGACAGGGATGTGCATACCTGCACACTCAAATTCCTCCACATTAACACTGTAAAGTCAAAGCACATTACATGCTGTTGGACAAGGAGGAGACTGTATTAGTCAGCTAGGGCTGCCATAATTTCAAAACGCCATAGACCCAGTGACTTAGCCAACAGAGATCTGTTATCTCATGGCTCTGGAGGCGACAAATCTGGACTCCAAGTGCTGACAGGGACACAGTCTGAGGAAAGTTTCCCGTTTGGTTTGCAGAATGCTCTTCCTTCTGCTGTCTCATGTGTGTGTATGTGCACACACACTCACATGCATGGTGCCTTTCTCCCCTTCCTCTTCTCATAATATCACCAGTCCCATTTGACTAGGGCCTCATCCCTGACCTCCCTTAGCCTCTAACTTTCTAAAAGTTCTATCTCCTGTACTGTCACATGGAGAGTTTAGGCTTCCACATGAAATGGGGGAACCTGCCAAGGATGGGGACGGTAAGGAATATGTTTCAGTCCATAACAGAAAGAAGTTTCTTCCTGAAAGATCCCTTCTGGACAAATGAAGAGTCCATTTGTAACATAAGTACCATGGACATCTGCTGCTATAATGTTCAATTGGCAGCATTAAGGATTCTTTTTAAGTAGGAGAGTGAACATGGTCTTATTTTCATCACATAACCAGGAAATGCAGAACAGAAAGAAATCGCCATTCCAGCATGTCCCTCTCCATTTTCAGAAGAGGGCACCGAAGCACCAAGCGCATGCCTTGGTGCACATATAAACAAATACACACATAAAATATAAACAATAAATAAATAAGTAAACAAATAGGGGTATGGTAATTTGCTGGGACTGGAAGGACCCATGAGACCATGCAATGCAGGCACTGAACACACAGGGATAAGTAGAGGAAATAATCTCTGGAGGCAAGATGGTTTTCTAGGTCTCCTAACTGAGGACAGAGCTGGATTCCTGCATAGGTAAGGAGATGTGGCCCCTCTATGGCTCCACTTTCAGCCCAAACAAGGAGATACTTCAGAGTATGAGTGGAGGATTACTTGTGGTCCAGAAACTGTTTATAATGTCACTATAGCACACCAAAATCTCCAAAGACAGAACTTCTAGACACATACCTAAGAAATTAGAATACTTGAAATCATGTTATCTTCAAAACATTCCCAACATCTCACACTCTCGTTATTAGAAAGATGTTTAATAATTAAGAAAACTTTAACTAGCTGTATTTACAAAGATTTTTACCTATAGGGAAGATCTAAGCTCCAGGAACACCAGAGTTTGTGAGTAGTTGGCTTTAGAATATTAGCGTCCTAACATCTGGTCTCCTGGCGAGATAAGCAGCCTCTCAGAACTGTGTCTCAAATTGCCACGCAAGGACTTGTTTGGCTTCTAAACTTGATATTTCTTGGAAAACCATTTAAAGGGTCTATAAACTTGTATACGTGTGTTAATTGCATTAAAGATTCACCAAGAGCAACAATAGTCAGGCTATGAACAGGAATCTCCATGTAGCCATGACAACAAGGAAGGCTAATTATGGCTGCCTCTCCAACTTCTCTTGAATAGCCTTCAGGAATGTTGCCTGTGACTCTGGATTTAGCTCCTATGTGTTCTCTGTCCTGTCTTTTGACTCAGTGTCACTAGGGTCCTTCAAGACCCCAAGGTCTGGATGCACATTCTACGTTTTAATTCTCACAAGACTCTTACATTATTTAATCTTTTCACAATTTACATTTCTTAAGATTTAGAACTCAAGAAACATAAATTCCCTGCGAAATGTAGAAAGAATTTCCAACATGAAAACAGGAGGCAGGAGGATGGCCTCCTTCCTGCCTAGAAGCCTGTGCTCTGTTGGGGGCAGTTCCTGGCTGGACACAAGGGCTCTGCAGTCACACACTGGGCACAGGAGGCAGAAGTAGGTGTGACTTTACTCAGTTGACCCTGTAGAATGTTGAAACATGAGCACACCCAGAGCCTGGGGTTCAGCGTGAGTTTCCTGCGGCCACTATCACAAATTACCACAAGCAGGGTTGCTTAAAGCACCAGAAATGTACTTTTCCAGTTCTAGAATGCTGACAGCTCTAAAGGAGAATGTTTTTATAGTTGGTCTTCTAATGCAAGGAGGCTTCCTTCCTTCTTCCTGGCCTGTCAAGGTCCCGCTACTTTTTTGCCTTAGCATGAGATCAATCCTATCTCTGTCTCAGTTTTTGCCCGACCTTCCTCCCTTTACATACATTTACAAAGACCCTACTTGCAAATAAAATCTCATTCATAAATGCCAGGAGTTTAAACTCCAAGATACTGTTTTAAGAACACAGTTCAACTTCCAAAAGATTCTAACACTGCTAAAGATGTGAATATAACTTGAGAATAAACTCATGTTGAGACCTGGTATCCATTGTGATGACGGTGTTGATAGGCGGCATTGGCTTTAAAAGGTGTTTGAGGTCAGGAGGAATCTGCCTTCATATGCGGGTTAATGCTTTTCTCTGAGGAGTGGGTTAAATATCAAGGGTGTTTGTCCCTTTTTCTCCATCTGTACATGTATCCCCTGTACTTTGGCCACAAAACCCTCATGAGAAAACCACAAAACCCTCATGGCCACAAAACCCTCATGACTCCCTGGTTTGATTCAGGGAGTCAATTTTGCGCTTTCTGGCCTCCTTATTCAGAGCCAAAATAAAACTTTCTTCTTTGTAAATACTCAGATTTGGGTTTTCTGTTAAGCAGAATGAACATCCCTTATCTGACATGCTTGGGACCAAAGGGTTTTAGATCTTCCATCTTCCTGGACTTCAGAATATTTGCATGTACATAATGAGCTATCTTGGGTGTGGTAACCAAGGCTACACCCAAGACTCATTTATGATTCATAAACCTTACCATCTAGCCTGAAGATAATTTAATACAATATTTTTAATAATCTTAGTGCATGAAATAAAATTTCCTGGTATGGAATTTCAACTGTGGTTTCATGTTGGCAATCAAATATTTGATAATTGGAAGCACTTTTGGATTTTCAGATAAGGGAGGCTCAACCTGAAGCAGTAGGAAACAAATGAAGATTATCACACACAAGGCAGGCACGGTTCTGACCAGTATTGGGTTTCCTAAGTGAATGGGCAGGTCTACTCAATGTAGCAGGTACCATAGGAGTTGCAGGGAGCATGGCCCCTATGTCCGTCAGACTTTTAATCCCTGTAACAAAATACTGAAAAAACAATTTATGAGAAGATGCGTTTATTTGAGTTCACAGTTTCCACACTTTTGGTCCATGGTTGGTTCTCTACGTGCCCTTGGGCAGCATGGCATGGGCGGGAGGTTTGATTCACCTCATAGCAGCCAGAAAACCGAAAGACAAGAGATCAGGGATAAGACGTTCCCAAAGACCCCATTCCCTCCAGATAGGCCCATTCTATTACTGTGATAGGAAGGTCTAAGGACTTGGGTAGCTCTGCCTTCTCATTGGCTGTCCTGGTCATAGCCCACAGAGTCTCTTTCTTGAGCTATCTCTGCTTACTACCTGCAGCTTTCCTTTGCAGATGTTCTGTATTCTTGGTACCTCCAACTTCCATTGTGTCTAGAGCCTCACTCACACCTTCGCACATTGCCCTGAGGGGGTTCCCTACAAGGATCCTCATCCTGCTACATATTGCCTGGTCCCTCAGGCCTTCTTTGAAATCTGCATTCCATGACCCCATAATTCCTGCATTCTACATATTGGCCAAAGTCTAATGCCAGAGTCTGCCATTAGAATAGGAACTACACCCCATTTTGATCATGAGAATTAAAGATTGTGCCTAGCAAAAGCATTGCACAGGGGCTCAGCAAATACTAAGTGCATGAAACCTTTTGCAAAAGTCATTTTCTTCTAATTAGATATAAAAAACAAGTGAGCAGTAAAGAATTACTGATTTCTCAGCAACTGTACCCCAAAATTACTATCACCTGCAAACTTTGGGGTATCCCACCCCAGAATCCTCAATGTTCTCTTTACTTTTCTTTCCTATTTTAGTATTTATTTATTTATTTTGGTCTTTTTGGGTCCCTGTAGCCCCAGCTGACCTGGAACTTGCTATGTAGACCAGGTTGGTCCTGAACTTATAGAGATCTGCCTGCCTCTGCCACCTGAGTGCTGAGATTAAAGTCATCACCACCACACTTGGCTTTATTTATTTTTTATTTCTTGTGTATGAGTGTTTTGCCTGCATGTATGTATGTATAATGCCCATGGAGGTCAGAAGAGGGAGTTGGATCCTCTGGAACTGGAGTTACAGATGGTTGTTAGCCTCCACGTGGGTGCTGGGAACCCAACCTGATGAGTCCATCTCTCCACTTCTTTCCAGTCCCTCTTCTTTTCTTTGTCTTTTTCAGACAAGGTCTCCCTATAGCCTTAGATACGTAGACCAGGCTAGCCTCAATTTCACAGAGGTCCACCTGCTTCTGCCTCTGCCCCTGAGTGCTGAAATTACAGGCATGTGTCACCACGCCCAGAAATTAGATCCTTTTCTAATTTTCATAACAAAATATCTGACAAAATCAACTTAGGAAAGGAAGGAAATTATTTTAGCTTACCCTCCAAGGGTCCAGTCTATCGGGGCACAGAAGGCACAGTGTGACTGCTGGTCACAGTGTTTCTTCGGTCAAGCAGAGAGCTCAGTACTGGTACTCAGCTCACTTTCTCCACTAAACATTATGGGGCTCCCGTTGACAGTACTACCTACATTCAGGGTGGGTCTTTCCTCTTCAGTTAAACCTCTCTGGAAACACCCTCATAGATAATACAAAGGTTTGTCTCTATGGTGGTTCTGAATCCAATCAAGTTGAAAAGAAGACAAAGAAGATTGACCATCATATTCGTCTTCTCCGTCCAGCCCTTCAGACCAAGCAGAAGAGGCCTAGGTGCTCTGCGGAGGAGACACCCATGCTAAAGGGCTCAGAGGCAGAAGCAGGAAGAACCAGCAGGTGCTTCAGTCATTTGGAGCTGGCTTCACAGGCACCCAGCTCTCCTGCAGCCAGGATACAGACCTCTTGCTGCCCGAGCCTCAGGCACTGCTCCACTTAGAGACAGGAGCTGAGAGGAAGCCTCTGAAGGCCCAGCTGCTTATGCAGGTTCAGAGACAGCCTGCAGTGCCCTGCCCCACGGTCCCCAGGAGACCACAAGATCACCAGACACCTGCGAGCTACTCATCTCCCTTTGCAGCTCCATGGCAGAGGATTTTCAGGCCCCCGGGGCTTTGCCTTCTGACTCTGAACAGTAGATAAAAGGAATTCTGTCTAGGTCTGGCTTTATTTTCCTTTTTGAACACATCCAGGCTGCTGCTGTTGCAGCTGCCTGATGCTGCTTGGTGGCCATGACTACTCACTGCAGACAGGGCACACCTGCTCATTGCAAGCAAGAGCAAGAAGCTCTCTGGGATCCCAAATAAGCCAAGGATATTTTCAATCACTTCCCGCTGAGATGCAAAAGAAGTCATTCAAGCCTGAAGCACTGGAAGTCCCTACTTAACACCTTATAGGCTAAGGGTAGAAGAAAACAGTAGGAATGGGAAGAAACCCAGTCTCTCATACATTGCTGATGGGAGTGTAAATTAGTATGACCCAAGCATTCTGGCAGAATTCTATCAAGTGCACACGTACAAACACACTCACACGATCACAGCCAAAACCATGAGCCTTATCGTACAACTTGTCTAAGAATCTGTCCTCCAAATGTATTCACACACAGGTAAAATGATATATCCATATTTATAGTGTTTCATTGCAGCAGTATTGTGTAAGGAGCTTGGAAACTGCCTAAATGTCCATCAATAGGGGACCTGTTAAAATAAATCATGCACAATCAAGCAGATGGGATATAAAATAGCTGTGGAAAAGAATATATACACTCTCCATGAACTCATAAGAATGACCCCCAAGGCCTTATCTCTCAATGTAGTAGCAAGTACATTAGCTTAAAGCAACAGACATTCACTGTCCCACTGATTCCATGGGAACTAGGAAGTGGCTTTATCGGATGGTTCTAGCTTGGGATCTCACCAGGAGATAGAGTGAAGCTGTGCCAGGGCTGTATCCCTCATTACTTAACAAGGGAGGGTCTGAGGCCACATCTCTGTGGGCAGATCCCAGAAGATCAGCTCAAAGACACACACATAGTCAGGGACCAGCCTCTCCCTCACTACATGAGCTTCTCTCTGGGCTGTGAAAACATCTAAACTGGAATGAGAAGGTGGCTTATAATATAATCCCTGAATGATAGTCTATCAATTCTGTTGTGCTCTGTTCACTAAGACCACCATTCCTTCCAGCCCACAGTTGAAGAGAAGAGAATTTAATTCTACATCTTGAGAGGAGAAGCTTCAAAGAGTTTTCAGGCATATCTTTAAAATCACCTTGGGAAGACTGCTAAGGAAAAAAAAAATAAGAAGAAAATAAATAAACAAGAGAACGAAAAATGGAACAGATTGGATGACAGGCTGTACATATGTAACAGGAGAGAAAGAACAGTTAGATGCATTTGCTGGCAGAATGCACAAAGGGGCCCTGAAAGATACAGAATAAACTGCCTCCCAGGAGACCAACCAGCAGCTTAGAACCAGTGGCAGGAGCAAGACTTCACACTAGGTATCTTTGTCTGCCTTTTGAATTTAGTATCAGGTAAATTATCTGTCTTTTAAAGGGTGAGATGCAGCCACTTTGTTACTCCATTAATGTTTACTGAGCATCTCAGGGTGAGTGAAGGGTCCGTATCTTCATAGAATTTGCAGTCTCCTTAAATAAACAAGACCAGGCATGTTTGAAAGTTTGGCAAACAATTTCACATCAAACTTGTTGAAGGGCAACTGTGTCATCTAGATAAAGACCCAGCAAAGATGGCCTTGGAAGACTCTGGAAGGTAGACAACTTAGAGCTCGGGTGAAGCTAGGGCCAGTGAAATGAGCCCCAGACTGAAGAACTGAACACCAAGAGCTCCATCTCCCCACTTCCTCCCTTCCCCATCCTCAGGCTGCAAGGGCCTCTGTGCCTGCCTCTCCCGGCATGGCTATTTCATTTCCCTCCCGAGTCCATCCTCCCTTCGGCTATTCATAGTTTCTGTTCCCCTTTTATTATGGCTTGAATCATGCCCCTCCCCCAAATTAATACATTAAACTTTTGGTGTCCAGTAACTCAGAACACATTCAAATTTGAAATTGGGATTTTAGGTAAATATAACACCATTAGAGTGGTCTGGAGTCCTTACAAAGCAGGTAAAATATGAACACAATGCACACGCACAGAGATCATCTGAAGGGGAAGATGGAGATCAGGGTGCTGCCTCTCTAAGATGAGGAACCCAAAGCTTGCCAGTCCGCCATACAAGCCTGGGCAAAGGGACCAAGCAACAGATTCTCCCTCTTAGCTCTCAGAAGAAATCAACCCAGTCGAAACTGTGACTCTGGACTTCTAGCCTCCAGGGCCATGCTACAGGGTTGTTGGTTAAGCCCCTGGTATCTTTGCTCAGCATCCACAGAAAATTGTTGCTGGCTTTGGTCTGACAAGGCAGACCTGCTTCCTTCCAGTGTAGCACAGACAGCAAGAACCACCATCTGTGAGCTCATTTTGGTGCAAAAAGAAAATCTGATTTCCTACTATGGTCTGAAGATGCTCTGCACCCTCTAAAACTCATGTCGGAATTCGGTTGCCATGTGGTGATGTGGGAAGGTGGGGCCTTCAAAGCATGATAATATTACTAAGAAGGACTGGTGTCTCTCTTGTAATTGTGGGTTAAAGGAGTTAATGTAAAGTCAGGCCACCCTTGCGTTTTGTTCCTCTTACATAATCCTACTCTTCCTCTGCTTTTCTACTAGATCATGAAACAGAGACAAGATCTCACCAGGTTCAGCTCATTCTAGGATTTCAAATTTCCAGGACCGTCAGGTGACTGAACTTCTTTCCTTTAAAAATTTTCCAACCTCAGGTATTCTGTTACAGCAAAAATAAAAAGAAAGAAAGAAAATGCTCTCAGGCATTACCCAAGCTCACCTGCTTATGGAAAAGTCCCTGTTGAACAGGTTCAGCCTGCTACAGTGGGTATGAGGCACTTGACAGAAAAACGGGGAAGTACCCGAAACCATGCGTGCTGTAGTCCACATGCAGCACTCTCTGTCTTTGTCAGATCCCTGGAACCCCAGTTCTCAGCCTGAACAGAGAGTAACCAGCGGTAAAGAGGGTGCTTATGGGGACACTCATTTAGGGCCCTTCATTCACTCTACAGGATGACGGAGCCCTCTGTGGGGCAGGTGCTTTGCTAACTGTTGAAGTCTGCAATCAAATAGGGCACAGATCTTCTCCAAAGGATTCTCACTCAGGTGAGGGAGAAACTGATCATGGTGCATATGTACAGGAACGATGCTTGCTCTGAGTGAAAGGAGACCTTTGTAGGTATTGTGCAATCTGATTCCTTTGCAACCTCATTCCTTTAAGGGCTCAGTAGGGATGATCTAGCATTCCTTGTTTTACAAGTGTGGGAGTATGAGTTCTAGAGGGCTGAAGGAGCCTGCCTGAAGTCACACAGCTGGTAGGCAATGGGACGGGGATGTGAACCAGCCTGGCTAACTCCAGAGCTCTCCTGCTCAATTCCTACACAGTCAGAGTTGCATTGATTCAGATGTGTCAGTGTCACTTGGCTCCCCTGAAGGGCCAATCCAAGAACCACACAGTTATAAGCTGAAGTGCTGTGAAAAGCAAAGTAAAGGGCAACTCATAGGCAAGGTGCTAATGGACTGAAGCATTGCACACAGGCTAAGCAGACACCTGTTTGCAAAGGATGGGATGGACCGAGTGCTAGAGTGAGGCTGCCGAGGTGTATCTGAGAACTGGCATTCTGATCGCCTTCCATCATCTGAGGAAGGGAGGAAAAGAAGAACCCCATACAGGAAATGAGTTAGGAAGTAAGGGGTCAGGCAGCAAGGGAAAGGCTTGAATGTCAAACTAACAAGTACAAAGTGACCACAGATGTTTGTTTTATTTACTCCCACTTCGGCATCTTGATCTAAGCACATTTTAAAAGATGCTTCTGACAGCCCTGCAAAGATGGGGATAAAGAGATTAGAGAAGGGAGGGAGGAAGGCATCCTGGAGAGAGAGCACCCTGACAAAAGGAGACCAATCAAGGTAGTGACAGAAGCTGATAAGAAAAAAATCTCCAGAGAGGCAGAAAACAGAGGATGCTTTACATGTAAGAAATGAGAGAAGCAGAAGCCACGGCTGCTCCATCGCCTTTGTGCTTCTCCTGTGAGTAACAAGCATGTGCCTCTCATATAAACCTTCCCATGTCTGCCCACAGTTTCTGACATTAATCTTTCCTCCCTACTCCCCAAGTTTTGGCCTGCATGTGCACAATGCACTTATGCACAGGCCCATGCATACACACACACACACACACACACACACACACACACACACACACACCTGTGACCTATTGTCACATTTAGTACCTTCAATTATTTTACTGGAACAATTTCTTTGACATAGAAAAAATAATCAGAATATCTTTTTCAGGAAGGCAAGAACTGTTTATATTCTTGACCTGATTCCAAACACCCAGAAAAATCCCTGAAGAGCAACTAATTAAATGGTTGTCTGTGTGTCTGGCTTAGAGATTTCTCCCACCTTCTCTCAGTCTTTGTCTCCACTTCTTCTGAACTTCCCTCCCATACCTATGGGTTCCTATGGGTTAAGAAGCTAAATTTCATTTCCCTTGGTGGCAGAACATAGCTTTGTTTTTTAAAGATACTCACAACTTAAAAGCTTTATTTTTTTCCCCTCTTGTAACTATGCGGGTGCTATATTTAGTAATTTTATTAGGGAGATAATTTACGTAAATTCTATACCGGAGTCCTGCTGTGTAGCGAGCTAACTAATTCTATTCTTCCTATTAAGAGAAACAGACAAACCAAATGAGATTTAAAGACTAGACAGATGAATTTGCATCAATGTTGAAGTCAAACCTGGGACCTAGGACATGTGTTCAGGGATTTGAGAAACAATAATGTGTTATATCTACCTGCAAAAGGTTGAAAGGAAGATGGGGGCTAGAGGAATGGCTCAGTGGTTAAGAACACTGTCTGCTTTTGCTCCTTTATGAATATTTCCAGAGCAAGATTTGCTCTTCGACATCTTTCAGCTTCTAGCCCAAGTCTGTTCAGCTCGCCTGTTCAGTCTCTGCCTCAGCACCAAGTAGGGTGTATGTGGGCTTCTTAATGAATACAAGGGAGCCCCACTTTCAACCCAGTCTACAAATGAAAAGTCCGATTTTTGCCGAAGACATCAGAGGTGGTTATTAGCTTTACAAAAAGACAAACTGGAGAATTCTTGAAAAGTCCCAGCTCTCTCAGTGCATTGGAAATGAGATTCAATTTTTTAAAAAATTCAATTGATACACAACTTTTGAGAGCACTGTGCTTGAGAAAGGAGGCACAGCAGGGACGAGGTATTGGATGGCGATTAAGAAAAGCATGAGGATATAATTTCCTCCATTCCTAGTGGGTTTGATATTAAAATCAAGTGGGGACCTCATCTATGCCATGTGTGTTCAAACATCTACATCATGTCTGCCTCTCCTAAGTGCCCTGGAGGAAAGAGGCTTGCTTTATAGTATAAATAAGGACACGGAGGCTCAGAAAGGCTTCGCAGCTTGCACACGACTGGCAAGGGATGGGTCAGAATCAGAATTTGGGTGTTTTTTGCCTCTAGGCCTCTTTAGCCACCTCATGTTTCCTTTGTCCCAAGGTCATATTTTCATAGGATTCCAAGGCTTTCTTCCTTTCACTGTACTAATCCTGCTCCAGAAGATGATAGACAAACTCCATGAAGTCAATATATTCTTCTGGGCAAAACAAGTGTATCACATGGGAGCCTTCCCTTGTGGCTATTAAAGATGGTAGAGATCTTAGGAGGCAGAGGCAGGAAGATTTCTTCAAGTTCAAAACCATCCTGTTCTCATAGCAAGGTCCAAGTTTATGTAGTGAGATTGAGTCTCAAAAAAAATGAGAGCAAGAGAGAGAGAATGGTGAGGACTAGTAAGGACTTCTATGGGGTCCTTGAAGGGGTCTTAGGACACAGGACATCTGCACTGGATGGAGCATTGGCCAGCATCATGCCACAGACAGTAGAAGGATTGTCTAGAAGTTCACTCCCAAGTGCTCTTAGAATAGACTCAACTTACTCACTGGCAGCCAAATATAGAAATCATTTTGGCCAAGACAAGGTAGCCAGTTTCCATTCTCCATTAAGGATAACTATATAACAGGCTCTGGCCAATAGGGTATGAACAGAAACCAAGTAAGCTCTGAGGCATGGATCTTCACACAGGTTCCTTCTATGGTGTGGTGGATGAGGATGAACGCTTGTTGGGGGCAAAGGCTGGCAAATGTAGAGATCTCCACATTGAAATTGTGATCTCTGCTCTGGATAGTGGTTAGTGATACCTTGACCCATACAAATGCATCAAAAAGGCATTCTCTATCCTCTCCCCCAGCTGAACTCAGTACATTGAAAATTCAAACCCTGGATGTGTTGTTGCAAAGAAGCTAGACCTCAATCTTTGGACCAGGGATAGAGGGTTTAATGTGCCACTCTACTGTATAATGTTAAGTATGAGCTTAGACAAGTCACTTCAGAGAAGTGTTTGGTATTTGCCAAGTTTCCATCACTGGCATCATAAGTCCCGGGGATAATTTTACTAAAACTCTTGCCTACCCATAGGCACCCCTATGTACAGAGAAATAACCCAAGATACTAACAGCAATTGGATTGATTTGAACACCATCTCCTTAATGTATAAACAGAACCTGCGCATTAATGAACTCTCTTCTCCCTCTCTTCTCCCTTCTCCAGTTGTGTCTCAGACTCAAGAATCTCTGACTATAGGACAGGTAATCTCGATTATCCACCTGATGGGATTTGGAATCACCTAGGAGATACTTCTCTGGGCATGTCTGTGAAATGTATACAGAGAGGTTTAATGGAGGAATAAAGACCTACTCTGAATGTGGGTAGCACCATCCCGAGCTGGGGGCTAGAAGTTAATAAAGAGGAAGGAAGGAGAAGGCAAGCTGAGCACCAGCATTCATCTGTTTTTGCTTCCTGACTGAGAGTGCAGCATGACCTCAAGCTCCCGCCACCATGGCTCCCCTGCTATGATGGGTTATATCCCCTCAACCCATGAACCACAATAAATCCTTCTTTTCTTAAGTTGACTTCCTCAGGTATTTTGCCACAGCAATGACAGATAATTAATTAATGAAGATGAGTAATTATGCTGCTCTCAGTTGACCAACAATATCAAAGTTAGGCATAAAACACAAAAGAGTTGTAAGACCAGCTGTCCCCTTCTTTATGAAAAACCGCAGCAGAGCTATGAGTTCAATGGGAAGATTTAATGTTTCTGGTGCTTCCCCACCACCACCTGGTACTCTTTGAAAGGACTGAGGAATGTTTTTTGGATATCTAAATGATGTTTACATCCCCATGACAACTTTCCCTAAAGCCATCTATCTACTTTATCTTCCTTCTTGGAGTTATATTTTATGAATGAGAAAACCTGAACTCATAGATGCAAAGTGACTGTCCAGGTTCATAGTTCTAGACTTCATATCAGATTCTTCTGACTCTGGAATTCATCACCCTTCCTCCATGTTGAAGAGTCCTCTTTCCTTACCAGCTCCCAAATGTGCTGGAAGGAAACCTTCTGGCCTCCGTGACACTTACATTCTCCCTTCCCCCACAGACGGGAATTCCCTTGGTTCAGATGTGAATGGATAGCTCTACTCATTCATTTTCTTGTCGTGCTGTTAGCCTTGGTTGGTCAAGGTGACCTCAGCAGTCCTTGGATCTCTCCAGGAGCTAGGAGGCCAGTATACCTGCCATGCTCCAGGTGCCAAGAACGCAGAACGGAAGGGGTCTCCTTTGCGAGGCCAGTTCTTTGTTTACACAGCCTAAAAGAAAAACCTCTTTCTGTGTGGCACCATGGTGCCTCTTTTACCTCAGTGTAGCTCCAGCTCAGAGAGTCACATTCAAAAACCATGCTTTCTTTGCCCTAGAAGTGCCTTAAAGATCATTTCCTCTCATGGCTTCTAACCCTTGCAGCAGACTAAAGTCATTCATCAAGGGCAGTTTCTCTGGTAACTAAAACCCTAAACGTGGTATCAAATAAAATTCACCAACAAGGCAAAATGATAACCCAAGCCTCCTGAACCTTTTGGGCCAACCATCCTCCACTTATCTGAAAAGCAAGTAAAGAGCGTATGATGGGGGGCCTGGAGAGATGGCTCAGCAGTTGAGAGTACTGGCTACTCTTTCAAAGGACCTGGGTTCGTATCCCAGCACCCACATGGTGGCTAACCACTGTCCTAATTCTAGTTCCAGGGGATTCGATGCATTCTTCTGACCTCTGTGGGCATTGCACAACACAGGTGCATTTACATACATTCAGTCCGTACACTCATACACATAAAAATAATAAATATTTTAAGAAAGGCTGTGTGATGGTTAATTTGACTGTTAATGTGACAGGATTTAGAATTACTAGAAGTCAAGCCTCGGGACATACCACCGAGGGGTTATCTAGATTAGGTTAGCTTCTGGATACGGATGTGAGGGATTATCTGACTGAAGTTAACTGAGGTGGGAAGATCCACATTAACTGTAGGAAACACCATTCATGGGGTCCTGCACTGAATAAAAAGGAGAAAGCGAACTGAGTACCAGCATTCACCATGTTCTGCTTCATGACTTCAATGTGACCATCTCCCCTCACCCCCCTGCCGCCGGGCCCCCACCACCATGAGGGACTGTACCTCAAGCTGTGGGCCAAAACATACCTTTTCTGCCATAAGTCACTTTTGTCAGAGTGTTTTATCACTGCAATAGGAAAAGGAAGCAATACAAACATTATCATGAAGAGACTGCAGATCCATGGGACAAACAGGAAGTCCTACAGAGCAGTCCCTGGGAACTTGCAGTGGATGAAGTGAGGAAGCTAACAGGAAATTGATCTTGGTTGGGATGCCTGAGAGCTATTGCCTCCTGATAGCTGTCAATCAATATCCAGTCTCTTCTTTGTAAGTCTTCTAGCTTTACTATGTTTCTGAAGACTGTGGTCATGAGACTAAGAACAGGCCACCCTGTGCAAGGAACCCTTTTTGTCTTCCTAGTTTATACCTAGGAACACATTTTCTGACCTTCCATATACCCTCCCAAGAAAACTGCAAGCTGAGTTGGGGGAAGAGAAAGTCACAGAGACTTAGTTGAGGTTTCTTGTTTTGTTTTGTTTTGATCATTGTTACGGAAAAACACTGTTGCTATCTTATTTCTCAGTCTATTTTAAAACTATTTGTGAAAGCTTTTAAGCCATTTGAGGGTGGAAAAAACAACAATCCAGAAGCAGCTAATCAACTTTTGTCCTAATTGGCTTTGTGCTTTTCTGTTCAGGCAACATTGCCTCTTGCTTTGTTTTGTTTTTAACTCAAGGAGGAGCTGGAACAGAGCTCAAAGAATGAAAGCAACAAACTAGAGACCCAAGGCCTGGGAATTCTAGTTGCAGCTCTCTGTTTACAGAGTTTCTAAGCAAATCATATTCTCCTCTCTCTCTCTTTCCCTTCCTTTCCCCTCCTTCTCTCTCTCCTTCCCTCCTCCCTCCCTCCCTTCTCAGTGGAAAAATGGCAGTGTATGTAACTGCTATCATAGATTTATATAAAGGTTCATAGGTGCAGGAAAGTAATATTAATTGCTTAAGAAACTGGGTCTCTATGATAATCTCCACATATACTATGGATTCCTGAAGTCCTGGGTTATGCCAAATCCTATATATGCTATATATTTTTTAGCCCCAAATTTTTCTCTATGCCTACCTACAATAAAGTTTAATTTATAAAGTAGATGCAGTCAAAGATGAGCAATAACAGCTAATAGTAAAATGGAATAATCACAATAATAAACTAATGAAAGTTATTTGAATTACTGGAATATTATATTTAATAACGTTTAGGCTGATGATGACTGAAAGTCACTGAAACAATGAATCAGGGGACACAACTGTGCAGGGTGAACAAATACCTAGCCCTCACTTCCCTTCTACCAGAAGACCTTGAGAATTTGAAGGTGAGATGACTTTAAATCTACTACTACCTGCCCATGACCTATGATCAGAGTCCATTTCTGCATCTGTTCAGGGATTCAGAGTGGTTGTCTGTCTACTGACAGGCAGAGAAAAGCTAACATTGTCATCTTACTTTTATGCTTTATTTGGGCATTATCATTATGATTCAAAGACATTACACTACTTACACCTGGTCTCTTGTCTCCTAAATGTCAGAATCCAACTCAACACCTCCATTAAAGAAGCTAGAGAACGAACCATGTATGGCAGAGCAGGGCACTAACAATACAGACTGCAGGGCATCTGCACTTCTGTGGTTTTCCAACAGGCAAATGTTCTTTATTGGTCCTCCCTGGGTCTTCCTCCTTTAGTTTTTTCTTCGCCTATCTCTGGACCCAGAGGCCATGCCTCCTTTCAATAGCACCGGAATCACTTCTTTTCCATGTACCAGAATCAAATGTAAGGAGCTATGTCTTCAAACGGGCACTGTCTCTCTCTGTTTTCTGTCACTATAACAGAATAACTTAGACATTAGAAGAAGAGACTAGTTTGGACTCATGGGTCTAGAAGTCCAGAAGAATGAAAACAGTATTGTCCCATCTTTTGGTGAAGGCCTCAAGGCACTCCATGCAGTACAGAAAAACAAAAGGCAAAGAAAGCACAAGCAGAAGAGAGGTGTATGTAAGAGGAGAGGACACAAGGCTGGCTTTATTATGACAACTGATAAAACACTGACTGTTCTGGATGACTTTGGTCATCAACGTGACACAGCTGGGTTGAAGGAACCTCAACTGGGAAACTGCCTCCATTGAACTAGCCTGTGGCCATGTCTATGGGGGTGTTTTCTTGATTTTTGAGTGATGAGAGAAAGCCCAGCACACTGTGGGTGGTGTCACCCCTGGGCAGGTCGTTCTGTATTGTATAAGAAAGCAGGCTGAGCACGGGCCTGGGGATCAAACCGGTAAGCAGCATTCCTCCATGTTCTGTGCTTCAGCTCCTGCCTCCAGGTTCCTGCCCTGAGTTCCTACCTTGGACTCCCTCAGTGATGAACTGTGTGACCCAGGAGATGTACACCAAATAAACCCTTTCTGCCCCAAGTTGGTGCTGATCAGTGTTCTGTCACAGCAATTGGATGCATACTAGAACACTGACCAAAGGCAACCTGGGAAGAAATGGTTTATTAGGCTCATACATCCCAGTTATGGTCCATCACTGAGGGACATCATGGCAGGAACCTGAAGGCAGGAACTGAAGCAGAGAACGTGGAAGAATACTGCTTACTGGAACACTTCCCCTGGCTTGTTCAGTCACCTTTTTATGCAGCCCAGACCCAACTGCCTATGAATGGCACTGCCCACAGTGGCTGGTCCTTCCTACATCAATTAATAATCAATAAGATTCCTCACAGACATGGCCATAGGCCAGTCCAATGGAGGAAAGTCCTCAGTTGAGGTTCCCCCTTCTCAAGAGTCTCTAGTTACTATCAAGTTGACAAAACTTCAGGAGCACACCTGAGTATCATGCTAATCCCAACATGACAGTGGATCTCTTGTGACCTAATGAGCTCCAAAAAGTCCTACTATCTCTCAACACTACTGCACTGGTCATCAGATTTCAACATGAGTTCTAGTGGGAACAAACCATACCTAGATCACAGAAGCTACTGATGAGCAAATATTTTTACCTGTGCCCAGGCAACATGCATTCTGCAATGTCTCCTAGAGATTTCTTAGCCTGGATCTAGCCTGGCTGACTGTCCTTTGAAGACCATATACAAAGCAAGTTCTTCTGAAAGTCTTTCTCATTCTCTTCCTACTGACCCCAACCTTCAGGTTCAGCCTCCTTGGGGTTCCTGTAACATCAGAATATACCTCCTTTCTGATAATGAAACATGTCAGAAGGAAAGTAGGTATACAAGGAGCTTCTCCCACTGAAAAGTGATCAGAGTTGAGATTGTGTAAAACCAATGTATCAGTGAGAGATCTAAGTATTGCTGAGCAGTGGAAGATGAGTGTTGGACTCAAATGCAGGACATGTGACTTCTGGGCATCAGGACACTTCTCAAGAGCCACAGAACCACTCCAAGTCCTCACTTCTAAAGTCTTAATCTCTGGGTCACTATAATAAGGTCAAGATACATAATGAAAGCAAATGATACAGGATGAGTCTGAAAGGTACTGAATTCCTTTGTGAATACTACATCTTTGCTGCAAAACTGGAAACAGGTATAAGTGAACAATCCCACAAAAGAAGTTGCTTTCAGGATGACCTTGAAGGACATGCAGGATGCAGAGGTGTGTAAAGAAAATGGGATGACAGAGGAGACAGGTGAAGGAACTGAGAGCAAAGACTCTGCTGGAAGTGTCAGTTTAGACATCAAAGTATCCTGAGCAGATACTCTGTACCAAGCACTGTCCAAATTCCCTAGACAGCAAGAGCTAGACAAGCAGGGATAGGTCCCTGCGCTCACCTCAGAGGTCACAGTGTAACTGAGAGAGGCAAACAGGACACAAAGTCAAATAACACTTCAAACTTCACGGTAAGTGATGAGAAGACCGACCAAAGTGTCTAAAGATGGAGAAACTCTCGAGAAGACAGTGAAGATGTTCTGAGGAGAGGTGCAGAGAGAGCCTCGTTACGGTCAAGCGGAGGGAAAAGCTCAGAGTGTGGTATGTTTGAGAAACCAAACATTAATCAATAAATAGCCAGTGTGGTAAGAGGAGAGTGACAAGGAGGAAAGTAGGATGGGATAGATCCAAGGTCACATCCAAACAGCCATAAGTTGCTGATTTGAACTGGTGATAAAGTAGCAGATGGTGCAGGAAACCAACCTGGAGCTAAAATGAGAAAAACCCAGATGCCAAATTGAGGAGGAGACAGCTCTTTAGGAGCAATTAACTCATGACTGTGTAGGCCTGGTTTGCTGGCCAAGTCCTCAGGGGTACACCCAGGTATTACTCACAAAACAAGATGCCTCCAAAGGGGTCTTGATCACATCACAGGCAACAAAGCACAAGGGGGTATGGACCATTGGCAGCTTTCTACATACAATGTCTGAAGAGGAAGTCACCTTGCTGGCTTCTCTCATCAGAGGAGGAAATGAGGCTCAAGAAGGAAACTGAGGGCTAGGAGAAGAAAGGGTAGAAGGCATGCCTAACCTTTACAGAGGCCTGGTTCTCCTCACTGACCTAGTCACAAAATGACACTAGTGAATTGTGAATGGCATTGCTGGGGTGCAGCTCTGACTCTGCCAAGGCAATCACCTGTCACCCCAGAGGCACCAGAATGGAATGTAGAGCTGACACCTCCAGGTAAATCGCCCTAGACAAGCGTTCAGATCCAGAGTAAATTAGCAAAATAGAAAAATAGGCTCTGGGTATGTGAATTCTCTGAGCTAGATGGGGAGGTATGGAGTTAGGTGTTCAATATGTCAGGATAACCTAACCTGTGATGATTAACTCAGAGCAAACACAGGCAGAAAATCCCAACCTGCTGTGACTAATGCTGTTCCTTCTCAGGAAGTTCTGTGCACCCTTAGTGTGAGTGTGTGTGTGTGTGTGTGTGTGTGTGTGTGTGGTATGCATGCCTCTGTGTGTATGTACAGGATTGTATCCACATGACTTCTGCAGTGCGTGTCTACCTAGTTAAGTTACCACTTAACTTCTAGGGTGGGCCTGCAGGGTGCCCAATGCTACTCTCAATGCCCTGGACATACTCTGGGTTCTGTCGGGTACTACCAACCACTGAGAGCATGTCCTAGAGAAGAGTAGCCTGGATCCCAAAGGGGAACTTGCCCATCCTGATGGTTCCAGAACACTGTGAAGGGTCCCCATACCTGAATCATTCTTCCAACTTTTTCTATCCCTTCTAGACTATCTTCCCTGAGAGTCAAGGTATTTAGCTGGAGGCTAAGGAAAGTCCATGGGGCTTGCCCACAGGCAAAGGATGGAAACAGCCACACTCAAGAATGAACAACCGTAATGCCTTCGGTGTGTGTTTCCCATTGAGACCTGGTTATATCACAAGAAGATCCCTCCTTTCCTCTCAGCCTCCTCTCTCTAACTCAATGAGCAGGGCTGGGCAGGAACGCTGGCCCCCTTTCACAGATGAAGAGCACAGGTTGCTTCCAACAGTCAAGTGTAGAGTTCCTACAGCTTGTAAGTAAATGATGAAAAAAGTCAACACCACCTTCCCGCTTCGTCTTGCCAAGTCTGGTGTTTCTGAACTAGAACCAGATAGCCAAGAAAAAATAATTAAATGTTAAACTTTCCACTTCTCTGAAAGAATTTTTGGCTGCCCCCTACGCATTGCCAATAAGAAAGGAAGAAATCATTCCATCAATAGCTCCAACCTCCTTGGGTACAATTCTAATTAAAGTGAGACTGCCAGGGGCCTTCTGGAGATGGCTAAAAATAACGAAGGGCATTTTTAGATTGGGGAAAGAAAGGTCCAAGTGAGGGGCTGTGGAGTGGGGGCAAGTGGCCACCAGGCCCCTGCAGACCTGGCTCCTTGTGACTTTCAATGAAGGCCGCAGCTGCCCCGAGCCTCTGCGCCCCCCTCGTCCATCTCTTTTCCTTCTCGTCTTCCCTTTTGAATAATGTGTTTTTGCTGCTGCCTGGGTCTCTCTCCACATTAACATGTATATTGCTTGGTTAAGGGCTATCTGGCCGGCTGGTTCTAAATAACTGGAAAATGACAGGAAGGTGATGGGGGCAGGATGAATGAGGGGCTCCTCAAAAGCTCCTGACCGCCTTTGTCATTTATAAACACATGCCCAACTCCGTTCACAATTCCAATTTCAAGTGCTCTCTTTTCAACAGAAGAGCATAGAGCCTGGCTGCCTTCATCTCTCCATTCCATGATCCTAGCCCTTCAGTTTGTGTATCCCAGTCCTCACACAGTCATCAGTTTGCCTCTACCAGTGGTAGCTACTGTGCTTAGATTAGCCCTGAGAGTCACAGTCAATCACCTCAAAAAGCTGACAGCCTCCAGAAATAGATGCTACTCACAACTGGGATCAGGTACAGCACCTATGGAGCAGGCTGGGCATAGCAGGGTCCTCTGAGATCACACCCGAGGGACAGCCCACCCAGAGGGAACTTCCTGGAGGAAATAATCCTGATCAGCCTAATGAATAGTGATCCCCACTCACTATTTCCAACCCTTAGGACCATGGCATAATGCTAATTTATCCACTCATGCACACATCCTTACATGTACAGGAGTGTGGAAAGATTCAAATTATGCACACATTTCAGTTGCTCTCTAAAGGTCTCTGCCTACTTTAATGTAAGCTCCAAGGTACCAAAAAAGCCCCACGCTGTGCTTGCTGCTCTGACTTCAGCAAGTTGCTAATGTTCACCTGGCATAGAGCATTGTGTTACTTGCAGAGACAGAGCATTTATGGGTCAATAGAGGGGGTTTGAAGAAAGAGAGTCATGAGGTCACATGGAGCTTCAGATCACTTCAGATCTATTATGTCTGGAGCATGGATGACATCATGGAGATAGACAAAAACGCAGCAGGCAGATCTGGCTAGAATTCAGATGTTAACTGCAGGAGAGATGGGGAGCTACTGAAGGGTGTAGAAGGGAAGGGACAAGATCGGGTTTGCCTCCAGAAAGACCACACCAGTGGGAAAGAGAGCACGGAGGAGGGGTGTGTAGAGGCAGAGGAGCTGTGAGCTGTAATTCACGAAAAAGCAGGAATGCTGAGCACGCGGATCGTTCTCCGCATCCCTCTACTTGAAGACCAGTGCGTC
This sequence comes from Eospalax fontanierii, assembly GCA_035773235.1. NCBI lineage: Eukaryota > Metazoa > Chordata > Mammalia > Rodentia > Spalacidae > Eospalax > Eospalax fontanierii. The sequence continues at coordinate 48,862,972 of CM069542.1, read as the reverse complement.
ACTGGCGAATGGCCAGCAATGGGCTAGTGTGGGCATCTGGGCAAGCTACTGACCCTGGTTGTTCCTCACAGACACTCTGAAGGGGTAAAAAGGGAGTAATTCCCAACTCGGATGTACAGCTTGGGAAAACTGCACCACAAGCTTTTACCTCTGACATGGCTTCCACCTTTCTACTCCAACACTGCCTTGGGGTGAAAACTAAAACCAATAGAAAGTGATTCCTGAGAATCCTTCTGTGGAGGGCGCATGTTTGAGGTATTTCATATGTTCTGTTTAATCTCCACAACACAATTGTGAAATAGTCAGTGTTCAGCATATAATGGCTACATCCATCCCTCAGTATCCATCAGGGGCTTGTTCTATGACCCTGTTGGGTACCAACATCCACATATCCTCAAGTCCCTCATATAAAACGACCTGGTGTTTGTATATAACCAATGTCCATCCTCCTGTGTACTTTAAATCACCTCTGGATGACATACTTAATATGGTGTAAATGCCATATGGTTGTTAGGCTTTATTGTTTAGGGAATAATGTCAAGAAAACAATCCATTCAGTACTGACTCGCCCATCAAACACAGCTCACCCGTCATACGAGGAAGTACTCGAAGAACCGTCCATGTAGATTCAGCATGGTACCTGGAGCATGGCAGAGTCAAGTTATACTTTTTGGAAGTTTCTGAAATTTTTTTTTTCAAATATTTCCCATCCACATGTGGTTGAACGCACAAACAGAAACTGGTGGAAGAGGGCTGATATGGGACTGCTGTTTGCTGCTGCTGTCAGCAAAGCAGGTAGGTTATCATGGACGGTCTCGAAGGCAGACGTGTGACACATAGGACAGATACTACTGTTCATCACCTCCCAGGCACAGAAACTGAGGGGGAGAGGATGTGTCACTTCTCAAGGGCACATAGGCAATAAGGGACTCAGTGTGGCATCTACATAATGAGACGGAATCCAGGCTGCGAAAGGACAGGGACTTTCAGCACAGAGTGGGCCCTGTGCTACCTGCTTCCTGTGGTTTCACCCAGTTCTACTTCTCCCATGTGAAGTGAGTGAGCTTATCCAGACAGTTTTCAGATGAGAAAAGATGGGTTAAGGTGAGGTAGATGGGGGCCCAATCCTCCCCAGGCATATTTGGCTAGGAATTCAGTTCTGTTAAGTAAGTACTGGTAATATTATTAATGTTAACGGTAGTTTTTAGTTTATATTTTTAAATAGCTTACAAAGTAACATGTTTCCTTATGATGTTTTCATACATATTTCATTTCGGTTGATTCCCTAGCCTTCTCCCATCTCCTCACCCCCCGTCCCCTACCTCCCTGCTGTATGCTTTGTCCTCAATACCTCATTCCACTTGAGTATCTCAAATGTTCTATTGAATTCCTCACCTCCAGCCCCTTATAGATTTTTTCCCTATTTCATGAGTCTTCTAGTTTCCTGGCCTTTACCCCCACTTACTCCCACCTAGACACGCATAGTTAACAGTTAGAGGCTAGGACCACACATGAGAACAGAGGGTTTTCTTCTTTCTAAGTCTGCCTGACTTCATTTAATATATGTGCCAGCTCTGTCCATTTTCCTGCAAGTTTCATAATTTCACTTTTCTTTACAGTTGAATAAAATCCCACTTGGTGTATGTGCCACATTTTCATTAACCATTCATTTGCTGTAACCATGCTTTCTTGTTTACTCTTCCTCGGATAAGCTACACCAACTGAGAGGAAAATAATTTGGCTTTCTGATTGTCAGCTGTCAGTCCCTTCCGTTGTGTCCAGCCACCTTGAACAGGGAGCTGTCAACCAAGCAGACTCTCTTTTAGCGACTGGCTGGACTATCAATAAGTCAGTCCAGTTACTCTGAACACATCAGAGATACCTGGAGGACATTACACTCCAACTGCAAATAACCCTGTAACCACAGCCACCGAGAAGCCTTAACTGATGCGCCTTGTTCCAGTCACACCCGCTCCAGCTTGCAACCGCACCAGCCAACCTCATTTCAGCCATGAACTCCAAATAACACTGCTTGTAGATGCTCCTGAAGACCCTATTCTCCCATTCTGGTTCCCGAGCCCAGCTGCTCTAGACCCTGCAATAGCAGTCTTCAACAAGGTCCAGAAAACAGAAAAGCAGTTCTGCTGGTAACTCAGCAAAAAGCTTGTGATGGGCAGAAAGGAGATTGGACCTATTGGAGGCATATAATTTGCAGGTCTTATGACTGGTCCATTTTCAAGGCTTATGGCTGGTAGAGCTAGATGCTATGCAGCACCTCAATTAGCGACATTATAATCCACACACACCCTGTGTGGTTAAATAAGGCACGCTTTGCTGATACTTTCAGGTGAGTCTGAAAGGCTTCCCTCATGTATTCTACTATACAGTGCTATAACTTTGGACCACAATAAGGACTTCTCATTGATGATCTTTTGCCTAGTGGCTGTCTTTTTTTATCAACATTGCTTAGTTTTTAAAACTAACATGATTACACTAAAAAACGTTGTATAGTTGGAGAATTTGGAAAGGGAGTAGGAATGCCAAGCTCACATTATAGCCAGAGTGAGAAATTTCACGGTATTGTTGAAGCTTGGCAGTACAGTTTTGTTAGTAAATACTACTCAAAAATTATAATAGACATGTAGAATTATGAATTTACATTCTAAAATACAATTATATATCTTTAGTTTGAGAGATATATCAGTTCAGTTATTAAAGTACTTAAAAAAAAACAAAAAAAAAAAAAACAACTTAACTTCCCAGATTGTACTTGTTATCTCTAGAAGTTCAACTTGGTGGTTCACATTTTCTTCAGTGCACAAGTGAACGTGCATTAGGACTGTAAAAGAGTAATAGAAAGATGGTAGAAAACTTCTTGGTGCCTAAGAATGGGAAAGATCCAATGTCAATGTCAAGTCTTAGGTTGCCCAGGATCCTGTGTGGAGTCAGAACCATAGCTGGCCATCACAGGAAGTGGAAGGTGTATCCCAGAGAATCAGTCCTCCCAAGACTGGAGTCTGCAAATGACAGCAACCTGCCCTATCTCCAAGGTAAGTCCAACACAGAGGCAAAGCCACTGCCATGCACAACCTGGGACCTAGAGAAGGGGTGCAAGGAAACCCAGGCACTCAGAGAAAGCTGAAATTGCTGCCCAACCTCAGTAAATCCTCCAGCCTCTACCCACTTCACCATCACCCAACCCCCAGGGGAATGCAGAACCATGACTTACAATTCAGGACCACAGCTCCAGGCCTAGGCGAGGGGAACACAACTCCAGCTCGCAGGAGAGGACCTCATCTTCTGGTTGCTTTTACTAACGGTAGAACAGCTTGAGGTTGTGGCAGAGATACCAAACAAACCTCAATAGCAACAGCAGTGCACACATGCGCACGTACACACACACACACACACACACACACACACACACACGATTTCAGAGAACAACTAAGGTCAGATTCTGCAAGAAGCTAAGATTGAAGATGATAGAGGTACTGAAAAGGCAAAAGAGCAAAGAAACTAAAACTATATGTATTCATTTGCCTTCTGTTGCTGTGATAGAAACACTGACCAAGGGAACTTATAAAGGGAAGTGTTTATTTAGCTTCCCCATTCCATAAGGGCAAGAGTCCATTATGACGGGGAGGCATGACGGCAGAGGTGACTGGAGTAGATGCAGAAGTTAAGCATTCATGTCCTCAAGCAGGCACGAGAACAAGGGAAGCAGAAAGTAAATAGATATCAGGCAGTGACGTACTTCCTCCAGCATGGCCACACCTTCTGAGACCTCCCAAAATAGTGCCACCAACTTGGGACAAATGTCCAAATACTTAGAACCTATGGGGACATTCTCATTCAAACCTCCATATAAAATATAAGTCTGCGAAAGTGCTGAAGACAGGAGCCAGGGCTACAAAGACTGCATGGCACCAAAGATGAGAGCCAAGGGTCTCTGTCCAAAAAGCTCAGGGACTGTGAGGCTAACCACTGAGTGTTAATACCGTGAGCCCAGAGCATAAACCTCTGTTTGAGTATCTTGAACAGTAAGCCTCTAGCTTCAAAATCTTGAAGCTATAAGCCTCTAACTCTGTAGATTGAGAGCTAGAAGTCTTTGGCTTTGGAAACCCAGCTTCTAGAACTCAGAGTGGACAGGACTAAAGGAGTTTCTCTTTGCCTAGCTTGGATTTCTATCTGGATAGAGAAAAAGAGCCCCCAGCCAACCATTAGTGATAAAGTGATTTACTCAGAGTCACACAGCTCGTATGAGGATAAGTCAGGCTTTAATCTCAAAATATTCTGACTCTGAAGTCTGTGTTCTTCCAATCCTAGCACCCAGCTGGGATTCTGAATGTAAATTCCTCGGTCCCCATTCCTCCCATAATTACTCCACCCTGGCCAGAAGCCTGGAACTGAGATGTACACCTGAATATTTTGTGCTGTCTGCCCTAATTATACACAGGAAATGGCCTATTTCTGTTTGTTACTGTAATCTATAGAGCCTCCAGCTCTGGGGGACAGGGAGCAGGTACATTTGCATGACAATGCCCTGTAAGCAAACATATGACCCAGGCCACTCTTCTTGGTTGCCCCAAAGATCTGCTCTGGTGGTTGTAAAACATCTTCCCTTGGAGCCTTTGAGCTGTGGGTTAAATGTCGACACTAATCGTCTGCATGTATACATGCATCTCCAGCTATCTGCAGCACCCACCACAGGGGAAACATGCAGATAGTATAGATTCAGCAAGACTGTCATGCATGGGACCCAGATCTGACCCTGTGAGTGAACTGAGCCTTGGGGTTCTTTATATAACTGGGAGGGTGAAACATCCTGGGTTGAGGCCCACTGGGGTTTACTGTACTGAACTGCAGAGCTTACATCCAAAGCTTTGTTTTGGTTTCTTCCAGCCCACAGTTGGAGAGCCAACTCTGATGTCTGTATGATATCTGCAAAGCCAGCAGTGTTTGCCTGTTACCAGAACATAGCGTGTCTAATGCTGTGGTCCCTGACCAGCTTTGTAACTGACCTCTACCTCTTCTCTTGAACAGGAGTCTGGAGCCAAGCCTGGGTGAATAGTCTCGCTCTTGTGCACTTGTTAAGGTTGGGAGAGGGTGCGACTGTAACCACTCTGACCTTCATCAGTCCTTTCCTCTGAAAAGGCGAGTGCTCCTGAAAGAAGAATAGAGCACCGAATTCTCACTGAAGTCTGCCGTAACCACTATGTGGCAAATGCCTGTCAATCTTCCTACTCAGAGATGTGGGGAGGGGGAGGAAGAGGGTGTGGGTGTGGGTGTGGGTGTGAGAGAGAGAGAGAAAGAGGATGGGGAGGACAGGACAGGAAGAGGAAGAAGGGAAGAGATGGAGGAGAGGGGGAAAGAAGGAAAGGAAGGGAGAAGAGAGAGAGGGAGAGAGACGAGCTGTAGGCCTTGGACCATATGGCTGAAAGTCGTATGAATTAGCTTATCAGCACTTTCTGAGAGTGCTCCAGTGCTCATCATCTCAAATCACGGGTAAGCATCAGCTGAGCACAGGCAGCTTCCATAGGTACAAGTAAAGGTCCTGCCTTCAAAGAGCCTGTCTTCAAGGAGGAGCAACAGAGCATTTTTTCATGGAAAAAATTGAAATTATAAGGCCAAGCACTTCCACAATGACCAGTGAGGCTCTGGGGATGGAGGGTGGACCTGGAGCATTGGCTATCATAGTTCCTGTTCGCTGGCTCTCCCTCAGTTCTTCCAAATTGCCGTAAGGACAAGGATGGGGAGAACATCTCAGGCTCACCTCACCTTCTGGCACTGCCCGTGGCCTCCACAAGGAAAGCAACACAAATTAGATCTCTCCCTCCAGTTCCCTTGGCTGTGGGGAAGGCCTGGGATCCTCGGCCACTCACATGTCAAGAAGTCCTCTCACATTTGGCAGGAACCCATCCATAAGAGAGCCTGGCTTCTTGCTCTCCCTTCAGGCTGTGAAACAGCCTTACGGCCGTGTTTATGTCCTCTGTTCACTTATTAAAATTTGTTAAAATTGCCTGCCCTTAAGATGCAGGCTCTGGGGGGCTGGGGAGTGCATGCATGTGGGTGTGCGGGTTTGTGTACGCACGTGAAGGCCAGAGGTGACATCCACTGTCCTCATCAATCACTCTCCACATTATTTTTTTCAGATAGTTTTAAAGTTTATGTCTGTGAATGTTTTGCCGCACGTCTGTATGGTGTATTCCCACCATGCCTGGTGCTGGCAGAACCAGAAGAGGGCATCAGATCCCCTGGAACTCGAGTTAAAAACGGTTGTGCGCTGCCATGTGGGTGCTGGGAACTGAACCCAGGTCCTCTGCAAGAGGGGCCACTGCTCTTAAACCACTGAGCCATCTCTCCAGTCATCACCTTATATTTTGAGATGTGATTTCTCACTAAACCTGGAGCTCGCTGACGGGCTTGGCTGACTGGCCAGCAAGTCCCAGGGATCCTCCTCTCTTCTCCTCACTGGTGCTTGGGTTAGTGTCATGTTGCTGACCCCAGAGTTTTAGATCAGTGCTGGGGATCCAAACTGAGGTCCTCATGCTTGAGCAGTAAGTCCTTTTCCCACTGAGCCATCAGCACATTCCCTCAGGATGCAGTTTTAATCACTCCCATGCTGGAGGCTTCTCTTGAAATGTTTTCTCTGTCATTCTATCCCCACTGCAAGGCTTCATTTTTATGTTAATTGCTGTACTAAGTTATTCACTGTCTGTTCACCTAACTGGACTGAAAGCACCTTGAAGGCCAGAGTCACATATGATCTGACTGTACTTCCTAGATCCTTCCTCCACAAGGCATAGTCTGTGTATCAACAGTAGCTGTAGTCTTGGGGTAGCGGGGAGGGGGGACTTGTGCAGAAGCCAAATACTCAGGCCTTACTGGAGAATGAGAAAGACAGACCCTCAGTTTTAACAAGATCCCTAAGTACATCATAAACACAACAAAGTGTGACAAGTCGTGTCTGGAAAACAATGTGTGCACAGTATCTTGCATACTATAGTCACTCAGGGAGTATTTGTTGAATTAATAAGTGACTGAAATAATCGTCAAAGCCCAGCCATAGTTTAGCCAAAGCCATTCATGAATCCTAGAACTCATTCTTAACTGTTAAATAGAGTTTTCTCTATCACCACCACAACAAAATTCTCCTCCATTCTCTTCTAACTTTTATTTCTCCATTTCTTCCTCTAGAATCAGGCACTTACCATGGACAGCCATGTCCCAAGCTAAAAAATATAATTAGAAAAAATAGTTTTCAGGGCAGCACATCCATAATCCACCTTAAAACCATGCCTTTGAGAAAAGAAGTAGTTCATCAGGTGCTGAGAGTAATGGGTCAGCCAGCAGACCGCTGTGAGAGGAAGCCTGGCTCCCATCAGTCATCCCTTCTCCCTCTGTAACCCTGCTGACCACACAGCAAGCAGAAACGGCATCCTGCAGGTCTGCGGTGGACAGCTCTTCATCAGCCTCAACACTGTTTCTCACAGATGCTACCCTCCTTCCATTTCTAAGAGTGGCCTTCTCGGAAAATCTCTGGAGAGAGCCCTGGTATCAGGTGTGAACTCAGTGACCTAGTCCCACCTCTTTCTCATCCCATCCCCAAACAACTACATGCTGTTTGTCTCAATTTCCCATAGCTGTAATAAAGTACCCTGACAAAAAACTTAAGGAATGATGGGTTTATGTTGGCTCACAGTTCGAAGTACATTATGGTGGGAAGGTCAAGGCAAAAGGAGGTTGAAGCAGCTGGCTGCCTCACATCCACTGTCAAGAAGAAGAGAGCAATGAGAGAGAGAGAGAGAGAGAGAGAGAGAGAAGAGAGAGAGAGAGAGAGAGAGCTCATTTTCTGCTTGTTATTCAGACTAGGATCCTGGCACAGAATAGTGCCACTCACAATGGTTTTCCCACATCAATTAACCTAACCAGGGCATGTCTGGAGGCCCATCTCCCTGATTAGTTTAGATCTCATCCAGGTGACAATTTGAGATTTGCAATATATATATATATACATGCATGTATGTGTGTAGAGTTTGAAGAAGACATGATGTTGGGAGGGGAGCATGACTGGGGGGATTCAGGAGGAATTGGGGAGAGTGGGGGCAGAATATGTTCAAAATACATTGTATGCAGGTCTGAAATTCCAAAGAATAAATTTAAAAATTATATAGTAAAACAATAAATAAATGCAGAGTTTGAGTAACCATGTAGCAAATCCTACTGTAGTTCAAACGGAAGACTTTGACTTGTGGACTTTTTGAGTCAAAAAGGTTCTTAAGGCCGCTCTCACTCCAAACTGTGTTCCATAGATGATCCATGGGCTCAGGCTGGATGTGATGAGCAAGATGGAAGGGGACTGAGCATAGCTGTTGATGTGTCTCCCGCCTGCAGCGTGTTTACCCCCATCTGACGCTTTTGTGTCTCCATTATGTCCTGAGTGGGGTGAGTTCTGCTCCCGTCATCATTTCACAACGGAGAACCCGAGCCCCAGAGAGGTTAAGATTCCCCCACTTTCGGTAATTTATACTTCACTAACTCAAAGGATTTTCCACAATTTAAAATATTTACATAATGTCGAGCATTTGAAGTTTCACTGGAGAAATATCTTAGCATTTGGTCAAAAACAATGTGCAGAACATGTTATGACAATTTAAGTACTCCAATTTATGAGGAAAATCACCAGTTTCAGGTTTTTGTTTGCTCAATAAACTTATACTGATCATTTAAAAAGCATCACCAGTTGCATATGTGGGATTATGAAATGAAGACATGAAAGAAATTACACATCCACTAAGCAAAGGAGATTTTGTGCTGATGACAAAAAAAAAAAAAATCTCTTCACTGTAATTCATCTGAAATTGGCCTCTGGGTTTCCTAGCAGACAAAGAAAAAAGGGGAGTACAATGTATTACAAGCTGTTACTGTCATATGGAAGAGACTTCCTAATCAGAGGAACCACCACTTCCCAGCACTGTATTCTAAACAAAATTTATTGCAGTCCAATGAAAATGGAACTAAGATATTTGATATTTTCAGTGGTGACTGTGACTGTGTGAAGGATATAGAAATAATCTTTATAGGAAAGATTTGCAGGGAAGGAGAGAAGGCTCAGCAGTTAAAAGCACTAGCTGTGTTTGCAGAGAACCCAAATTCTGTTCCTAGCACCCATGCTGAATGACTACAACCTAACGCCCTCTCTGGCCTCTATAGGCACCTACCCTCAGAGAAACACACATAACCTCACATACACACACATAAACAGATGACTAAAAATTAAACAATAATAATAATCAAATATTTTTTAAAGAGGAAATATTTGCACTTGGATTTGGTACACTAGTGTGGGATAAGTATCTCACAAAGACCTCTTGGATTTCCTCCTCTTGTCAAACAAGTCTCCAGAGAATCTTTGGTCAGTATCCTGGTGTCCAAATCGCCTGCTCCCTCCTGCACCTTTCAGCAACCGAAGCCAACTCAGCCCTGAGTACCTTCTGTTGTTGTCTTTTATCTTACTATCTACTTAACTCAGTTACCACAACCAAACCCCCAGGGCTGGAGGGAACTTAAATACAGACAGACACTCTGTTCACAGTTCTAGAATCTGAGAAGTTCAAGATCAAGATGCCAGTCAATTGGGCTTCTGGGAAGGACCCATGTCCTGGTCAGCCTCCTTCCTGCATTCTTGTGTCTCAACATGGGATGGGGATGACGCATTCTGGTCTAGTATTCTGAAAACGTGAATAGGAAGAGCTCAACATTGTAACCTCATCTAAACATACCTTCCTAAGACCATACCTCCTAATAGCATTCTACTGGAGACTGGAGCTTCAAGACGTAAATTAGGGAAAGAGAATACACACATTTTCCATAATGCTAAGCCACCTCTTTCCTTTGAATTTTGAGAACCCAGCATTTTGGTACCAGCCCCTCCCTGTCACTTGATTCATACCCTGTGGCTGTTCATTTTCGGCCTTCTTGATGGACTTGGGCTATTCCTATGCACAATGAAAGCCTCTCCCCAAGATATGATCCACCATTGAATGCTAAAAAGGAGAGCAGAACCATGAGAAGGACTTAGGGTAGTGGGTTTGTGGGGAAAGAAAGAGAAAGAAAGAAAGAAAGAAAGAAAGAAAGAAAGAAAGAAAGAAAGAAAGAAAGAAAGAGAAAGGAAGGAAGGAAGGAAGGAAGGAAGGAAGGAAGGAAGGAAGGAAGGAAGGAAGGAAGGAAGGAAGGAAGGAAGGAAAGAAGGAAGGAAGGTAGCCAAGTGTGAGCAACCTGTTTACAAGTTTATTGACTGTTCCTTGAATAACTGAAGAAGGAAGTCCCCAGGAAGGTGTGACCATGTTAGCCATTACAGCGGAGCATGGGGACAGTCAGCAAGCACAGAGCAGAGCAAAAATGCTCTAAGAAAGGACACTGACATAGTGTGGGGTGGGGAGTTAGAGGACAAGTGGTCAAGGCGGAGGGTCGGGGCGTGGTCAGGCGGCCCAGCAATCCCAAGCCTGTGGAGAAAGAGTGGAGGTCCAGATCACATTCACAAGAGGGAGTATCTTTTCTTCCCACCCATCCATCCTTTCTTCTTTCTATTTATCCTTCTTTTTCACAGGGAGCTTAGTTTTTTCCTCTAACCAATCTCAGAGCAAAATTATACCCATAATTTACTAATTCTGAGAGAAGTGAATATTTACAAATATATTTGCACTTTAAAGAGTCTGTGGCTGGGGTACCCAGAATAACAGAAGCTAGAAGAAGGGTCCCCATCACTGCTTTTTCAGGAGACTCTTTCTGCTGAGTATCAGAGGACAGAAAATTCCTCTGAGAGAAGCACAGAGAATGAGTCTCAGGCTGGAGAGACACCCCGGTGAGTCAGGTGGAAACTAGAAAATGCCTTTCCTTCATTTTATGCTGATAACCTCAGACCAGAATCAGAAGACCTGAATTCCAGCCAAGATTGTGAATAGCTCTCTGAGACTACAAAGTCCCTGAACTCCCATGGAGAAAGCAAAATCACCACTAATGACACACTTACAACTCCACCATACTATAAGGCTGTTGTGAACATCCTCTGAGAACCCATGCATCACTGGGTTCCCCCAAGATGCTCAAGATCAATGAGTTCCTGGTCCTTTGGGATTCCAGTATAGGACATTGTAAAAAGTAGGTTGAAACAGAACTCACCATTCCTTGGAGGGGGCTGCAACAATCCATTAGATATCAATGACTATGATAGGTTTCTAATGCTGTGACCAAGTATGTAATTTAACGGAAGGGGCAATTTAAAGGAAGAAGGGTTCATTTTGGCTTACAGTTTAAGGGTGTGCAGTCCATCATGGTGGGGAATGCATGGTGAGTGAAGTGGCTGGTCACACTGAGTTCACAACCAGGAAGCTGAGCGTGGATGGAAGGTGGGCCATGCCATCAAAGCCCATCTCCAGTGACCCATTTATTCCAGTGAGGCACCGTGACCTTCTAAAACAATACCACCAACTAGGGTCAAGTGTTCAAACACATGAGCATATTGGGGACATTTCACAATCAAACCCACAACAGTGTCTATAATATTTTTATAACTATTAATAGAGTTGATGAGAAATTTAAAACTGAGCTGTACTTCCTACCCTGGAAGTCTTGGTCTTCCCTCAGTCAACCACTGGTTAGTATGAAAATCTAATACCTTTAGTTCCAAAATGCCAGGAGATCCCAACTCTACCTATTATTGTTATTGTGTTAGACAGGGTCTCACTATGTAGCCCGCTAACCTGGTGTTTGCAATCTTCTTGACTCAGTCTCTCAAGCACTGGGGTTACAGCTGTGTACCATAACAGCCTGCCAGTTGGAAGTCTACTTCTCTGTTACCTGACTCACATCGAGGAACAGTCTGACCAGAAACTTGATCACCTAGATTCTCAGCTTTGTGTGAACCTTACAGGGAGAGAGATCCAGAGAGAGCTGCTACTCCGGGTACCATCCAAAAGGTAGGGAGGTGCTGGTCCTAATGGCCATGGCAGCCAAAGAAGCAAATCAGTGGGCACAGGAATCTTCTGAGGGGTTTTGGGGAAGCAGTAGTTGATTTGGGTCTGAAAGAATTTATGTAAGTGAGGACAAAAAAGGCAATACAAGAAAGACAGGGTATGGAGAAAAAGCAAAGAGTTCTCTTTGAAAATGTACAAGGTGTTAGAAAATAGGAATGGGTAAAGAGGTTGGAGTTTAGTCACACAAGCTCTGAAAGCTAGACTCAGTTTGAGTATGGGACCCACAATGGGCAGGAATGCAGAGAGACCCTGCATTGAGCTCAGCTGACCAGGTGTGACACCTGCCTGTACGTAGGGATTGGAGAACACACTTAGCCTTTCTGAGTTTTCTCTCAAATGATATCCCCAAGGATATTATCAAGTGTAAGCCCTTCACTTTGCAGTTCTTGTGTCTTACTATTCTCCATTCCTGTACCCCAAAGCAATACAGGCAATACATAGTCAAAATGGACTGGCACCAGTCTGAGTGGGAAGAGAACTTCTAGGATACCAGAAAAGGAAGATTCTATAAAGGCTCTGGCCACTTCCTTGGCCCCTAGCAGCTGGCAGTGTCATCCCTGTCTCATTAAGGGGATTTTAAATTTAAAGCAGAGAATGGTGCCTGAATCTTGGAACAGTGTACAGAATAACACTAATGATGATGATTTGAGAGTATATTAATAACAGAACCATTTGTGCATTTAATAAGTACCAGGCACGGCACTAAGTGCTATATATTATGCCATTTAATACTCAAAAATCATTCTGAGGTAGGTGTTACTGTTACCGGCTTTTCAGACATAGCTATTCCCCTTTATTTTTAGAAGATATATTCCAGGACTCCCAATGAATGCTGGAATTGCAGATAGTACCAGAGTCCCTACATAGACTCTGCTATTTCCTACACATGTTTATCTGTGATAAACTTTCACCTTTTAGCTTAAAGCAAACCCTATGGTTTCTCTTTAGTGTGCCCAAATGACCAGCAACAATATTCTTACACTAACTTTGGAGACATTATTAAGAAAGGGAAAGATGGAACTAGAGAAATGGCTCAGCAGTTAAGAGCACCAGCTGCTCTTACAGAGAACCTCAGTCCAAATTCCAGCACCCACATGGAGGCTAACCAGCTATAACTCAGGTTCTAGTGGGTTTGATACCCTCTTCTGTTCTCCACAGGCACGACACAGGTGCACGTGTAAGTGCAGGTACAACATTCATGCACATAAAATAAAAAATAAGAAGAAACATATTTTTAAAATTAAATACTTGTCAAATTAATAAATTACTAATACAGCCAAGGTGTGGTAAAGGAGAAGAGGGAAATAATAGGAGACAGATGTTATTAAGGGGGAATGGGGAGGGAGGAGGGAAGATTATACAGGGAGAGAGAAGAGCAATAAATAACGCTTAGGCAGTGTAAAAAACTAGAGGGAAATGTTCAAAAGCCTACTGAAAAACACACATACAATATACATATGAGTGCATGTGCACAGCTGAAGGCCAGATAACAAAGCACACAGTATAAGGCAGGGGAAACTCGCTTTGAGTTATTAGCCAGGATAGTCCACAAGATTCCCAAATTAAGACAGGCTATTGCCACAACCCTTGATTGTCTTCCAGAATTTGAAAGACCCTATTGCCTAAAACAGGACATACTTCTGACACAGGACTTGGAATAATTGAGCTGGGACTAACCTGGAAGCCTCATTCCTGAAGACTAGCTCTCATAGTATCAGAAGATACTGCCAAGGGAGAAAACCAATCAATTATCCCATCTGGCTGTAAAATCTATGAACTACAATAATGAGCCCAGCAATTAATCTCTACTGGTACAACAGTGTTACTTTTATCCTGGGGGCAATCAACAGCTGTCTAACTGAACCTAAGACGGCTCAGTGGGAGGGAACTTGTGGTACTTGTGTGGTACTGTAAACACAGTCAAATACACATGGCTGGAGGGGTCATAGAGCCTAGAGAAAAACCTACTTTTGCCACATTTCTAAACCAATTTCTTACTGCATTCTAAATACATATCCATATACAGACAAGTATACTTCTCACCACTCAAAGAAGTTTCTTATGAAACGATGGAGACTATTACAAAGTTCCCCAGCTGGCCAAATGGGAAGAAAAAATGACTATGAATTGCCCAACGCTAAGTGACACATCTACAACGTGCCCACTACACCTAAGGCTCAGAAATATAGAAGAACAGGAGACAGAAAGAATACTAATGTATCTCTTAAGTCTCACCAGCAATGCTTCCTCATGCACCAGATGGCAATTAACCCAGAAAGCCAACAGGCCAAAGTACTGGGAATAAGAGATTTCAGAGTGCTTATCTCTGAATAGGGCACCTATATCAAACCTCTGCCGCCTAAGGCTCAGGGACCATTGTGGAAGATGAGGCAGAAAGATTGTAAGAGCCAGAGGAGGCAGATGACCACAAGGAAACAGTTTTCCAGACAGCCAGGAAGTTACTCATATGAACTTGCAGCAATGGAGCATGCACAGGATGACACAAACTCAAGCCAGACAAAAGCCAGTACAGAAATGGGGAAGTGGGTAAGAAGCCCAACTCTATTTGAGGAACTATTGGCAATCTATAGCTGCTAGGAGAGTCCATTTGTTCAAGGACATGATGCTAGATAGGTTAACCAGGCTCCAGTGATTAACACATACTGAAGGACATTTGGTGATGCAAGCTTGACTCGGCAGGCCGTACATGACAGAGTACATGAAACTCAGCAGATGGGTATAGAGGGGCTGGAGAGATGGCTCAGTGGGTAGGAGCACTAGCTGCTCTTGTAGAGGACCTGGGTTTGGTTCTCAGCACCCACATGGCAGCTAACAACTTCCCATAACTCCAGTTCCAGGGAAATCTGACACTTTCTTCTGACCTCCATGGGCACTGCACAACATACACAAAGGCAATACACTCATACACATAAAGTACAAATAATAAATAAAATATTTTCTAAAGAGAGGTGCAGACAGAAGAGGGGGCCTATATACTATCAAAATCTATTGTGCAGAATTTGAAAAAATTTCAACTCAAATAAAAGAAAACTCTGAGCTGTTTATTTCTGGAATTTTCTACTTTATATTCTTAAGCTCTGATTGGCCATGAGAAGACAAGCCTCAGACAAGGAACTACTGAACAAAAAAAACAAGAAGATGCACGTATAAGCATGTAGAAGGATGCCTATTTAAGAATTGGGATCAAGAAACTTGCTCAAGATCACTCAAGTAAAGTGAATCAGAAGAAGGATATAGGTGAGCACACCTCTAAGTCCTGCACTACAGAGGCAGGAGGATCGCAAGTTCCAGGCTATCTTGGGCTTCAGAGCAAGACCCTGCCTCCAAAAGATTTTTTTTTAAGCCTCAAAGATAGATTTTAAGTCTGGAGTGTCAGAACTTGTGCTGCCAATTTTAACCATCACTGTTCATAGCTAGAGAGGAACTGGACAAGATTCTGAGACTCTTTTACCAGCTGAAACTCCCAGGATTTCCAT
Organism: Eospalax fontanierii; assembly: GCA_035773235.1. NCBI lineage: Eukaryota > Metazoa > Chordata > Mammalia > Rodentia > Spalacidae > Eospalax > Eospalax fontanierii. The sequence goes on along the minus strand of CM069542.1, from coordinate 48,847,440 downwards.
GGAAGTCAACATTAGTTGTTTGGGGCCACCCAGTGTCAAACTCCTTCCCTTCCCCTGCTCACTGTCCGCCTTGTTATTGAGAGAACAACTTCCTCCGCCCTGCACATCTGACTTTGGCTTGGTAGAGCTGCCAATCAAGGATCCTCATCCCCGAGGACTTGGAATGTAATCCAGTCCAGATCGATTTCTTCTTTCCTGGAATTTTCACAAATTAGAAGTAAAGAAACTGCTCTGTGTTTCTTCTTGGATTTTTGGGTGTGAAGATATTATGTCAGAACTGGCCATGTGCCTTAAGGCAAGAGCACATGTATGTGTGTGATGTATGGATGATGTGTGTGCATGTTCATATTCACGTATGTAGGTTTCGTACATGCATGTGCCATGATGTACGTATGGAGATTATAGGACGGCCTTCAATGTTCACCTTTTCTCCCACCTTGTTCTGAGACAGGGTCTCTTGCTGTGCACTGCTGTATACACCAGGTTGACCGGTCTGTGAACTTCCAAGGATCATCCCTCTGCCTCTTATCTGACCATGGAAGTACTAGGATTACTAATGCACACTGCCACGTCTGGCTTTACGTGGGTTCTAGGGATCACAACTCAGGTCCTTTATATACCAAATGCTTTACCTACTGAACCATCTCTCCAGTCTGACTCTGTGTGTATGCACATGTGTTTACGGCTACGTGGAGCTCAGAAGACAGCCTCAGCTGTCATTCCGCAGGTGCTGCCTACCTTAGCTTTTAAAGTAGGGTTTCTCACTGGCCTGAAACTCACCAAGTAGGTTAGGCTTCCTGGCCAGACACGTGCTTCTGCCTCCCCAGTGCTGGGATTACAGATACTTACCGCCACACCCAGCTGTCTGCTGTATTTTAACAAGGGTCCTGAGGATCAAATTCAGTGTTCATGCTTACAAGGCCAGCACTTTACCAGCTGAACTACATCTCTCCACCTGAGACTATGCTTCATTCCATTTCCATTCTTATTTGGAAAATCATTTTAAGCTGGTATTAAGAGTTTCTACCATTTGAAACCAAGAATCCTGACAACTGTCCAAACTTCCTAAAAGATGTGAGAAGAAATCTCATACCCAGCAACTCAAAGAAGCATACTTGGGTAGAGTTCAAACTTGTTATTTCTATAGCTACAACACAGAGGACACATTGTGTCTTTTTTATAGAACAAAAGTTAAAATGACCTACTGGAAATTATTTCAGAGTTGACTTTGCTCCATGACAACAATCATTACAGCAATCTTATCACTGATAGACTGAGTGCTTATTATGTTACTATATGCTTACTATACCTCATGTGATGTCCAAAATAATCCCATGAAATGGAGCCCATAATTATCCCTACTGAATAGATAAAGAAATTGAGGTTTAGGGATCAGTCAGTAAAGTACTTGCCTTATAAACATGAATTAGGTCTTCAAAATCCATGTGGAAAAATAACTGGGTGTGGTGAGCTCTTATAATCACCCCACAAAGGAGACAGAGCCAGGAGGATCCCTGGAGTTCAGTGGCCAGCCAATCTAGTCTACTTAGTGAATTCCAGTCCAGTGAGAGATCTTGTCTCAAAAATTAAGGTAAATTGGGGGCTGGAGAGATGTCTCAGTGGTTAAAAGCACTGACTGCTCTTGCAGTAGACCTGGGTTCAATTTCCAGAACCCACATGGCACCTAACAACCCCCTGTAACTCTAGTTCCAGAGGATCCAGTCTCTGTGGGCATTGCACAAACATGGGTGCACTGACATACATGCACAAAATAAACTCATACACATAAAATAAAAATGATAAAATGTTTTTTTTTAAATTAAGGTGGGGGCTGGAGAGATGGCTTAGCAGTTAAGAGCACTAGCTACTTTTGCAGTGAACCTGGGTTCAATTCCCAGCACTCACATGGCAACTAATAACCATCCATGACTCCAGTTCCAGGGAATCCAACACCCTTTTCTAACCTCCATATGCATTGCATGGCATGGGTGCATTTACACACATTCAGGCAATACACTCACACACATAAAATAAAAATAAATTAAAAAAATTTTTTTTAATTAAGGTGGATGATTCCTGAGAACCAACACCCAAGATTGTCCTCTGGTTTCTACATGCCAAGGCATATACATACACATACACCCGGAAGAAAGGAAGGAAAGGAGGGAGGGAGGGAGGGAGGGAGGGAGGAGAAAGGGAAAATGGGAAGAAGAGAGATAAAGGAACAAAGGAACAAAAAAATGAAGGAAATAAGGAAGAAAACGTGAAGGAACAGTAGACAAGGGGAAGAACTGAAGTCAAACTCAGAACTACTGGGTTCTCTGGTGTGTGACCACGTGACCACTTGTACTCACACACCTCCCAGAAAACACCTGAACATAATGCTACACAAAGCTTGTGACAAGATCACCCTTGTACAGAGGAATAAAAGAGTGAGCCTGGAAAAGTGAACATAGCAGAGGGGACAGGTCAGCTGCCACCTTGTGATGGCTGAAGGAAAGAAAACAGAAACGTTCCCCAAAGCACACCCTAAGACAAAAATGAAAATAGAGTTTTAAAAAGCCTGGGATCATAAACATTACAATAAGCCTGAGAAAAAGACTATATTTTGGAGAACCTGTTATTTAAACAGTTGTCATTCTGCAGAGCCAAATGCCCAATTACAGGAGATCAGCTCCATTTCAGATCCCCAGGATAAAGTGGATTAAAAGCAATGCCATTGAACAATGTCCCCAGAACACCTGTGTAGAAGTGCCCCATACTAAGAGGTTTGAGTGCTTAGAAGCTCAAGGTCTTCTTCGTAAATCCAGGTGGCACTCCCAAGCTGGGGGAGGAGTGGGAATCTCGGAGGCGCAGGAGAGCAGATCTGAGAAACTCCATGTGACGAATGGGAAGGAACTCAAGATGGTTCCTCCTCTGCTTGCTTTCTCTTTGCCCTTCACAAGCACACTGGCCTCTGCTCCCTGTCTCTGTCATGATGTGGCTTCATCACTTCCTCCAAGTCTAAGGCCTTTGTGGTTCCATTTCTGTCCTCTTGGCATGGAAGTCACATTCTGTACTCACAGCCCACCAGTCATCCACGACACCTCCAAGTCGCCCCCCAGTCATCCACGACACCTCCAAGTCGCCCCCCAGTCATCTGCAATACCTCCGTGACTTGGCAAAAGAGGAAGGGAAAGAAGCCAGAACAAGCTTGTGCAACCCTGCAGGACCCTGGAGCCACTGCTGCCTTCTCTGGGTGCGAGGCTCTGGGGTGATGCCTGACCAATGCCTCTACTGAGCCTCCCAGGACACACCGTCCCCAACATTACATAGCAAATTGCAGATAAGCACTTCAGCACCAGAGTGGGATTCCAAATGGTTTGCCACCAGATCAGACCTGCCATCCCGTTGATCTTTAACCTTCTCTTTCCCATGTCCCTCTTTCTAGTGACTTCTATACCTGCATACTCAATCTACTAAACCCCCAAATTCCTCAGCATCCACACATCAGAACAGCTCAGGAATCTCCTCAGCTCTACCTCCACCAGCCAGTTTTCATCTTCCCAACCTGGGTCCCGGCAATAGCACCTACACCTCCTCTGATTTCTTAATCTCTAGTATGTGGAAATGGTGGCATGCACGTAAATGACAACACTAGGTGTCGGTCCTCATCTTCCACCCCGATACGCGGTCTCTTGTTATTCACTGTTATGTACATGAGGATAACTGGCCCATGAACTTTCAGAAGCACTGGAATTACAGACAAGCACTGCTGCATCTGGCTTTACATGAGTTCTGGGGATCAGAACCCAGGTCCTCGCACTTAAGCAGCAAGCAATTTACCCACAGATTTACCCATCTCCCTAGTCCCTTTATATTTCCATTACATTTTCTTAAATTTTCTCATGCAGGGTTAGAGAGTGGGTTGCAGTGTGACATGATGGAGACCAGAGGATAACTTGCAGGACTCAGTTCTCTATCTCCGCCATATGGGTCCTGGGACTTAAGCTCAGGTTGTCAGGTCTGGTGGCAGGTACCTCTATCTGCAGAGCCATCTCACAGCGCCCCCAGAGCTCCTTTAATATCTTAATATTAAATATCCATGGCCATTGCCTCCAAAATTGCAGGTTACTTCATTGACTCCTGGCATTCGCGGGCCATCAAACCTTTCGTGTTTCCATTCCATGGTCACTTATTAAAATCAACCCCTCGCATAAACCATCAGCTTCTTCATCCCCTGACTCTCTCCATCCTGCGAGCCATCATGGAAACCTCTAACCTGTGGTTAAATCCCGTTCCTCATCTGTCTGCATTACACCTGTATCCAGATGCATGGAAAGAGTAGGAAACATGCCCCCAGGTCTCTCAATCTAAATCCATGTCTACAACCTTCCTACAAGTGTTGTCCTGTGGTCTTTGTGTTCTGCCTGTATGTGTGTGTGAGTGTGTGTGTGTGTGTGTGTGTGTGTGTGTGTGTGTGAGTGACTATCTCCTTGTTCAATGCAGCTCAGATCACCAGGTCCCTTTGTACCTCTTCATTCTCAAGTGACAGTCTGTTTGGTTGAGAATACAGCAGAAATCAGAGAACATCCTTCTCTTCCTGTGACCACAGTTCCCAGGCTCCATGCCAGCTTTTTGTCCTGTCATGGAGAATGCACTTTTGCTGTTCTTGGCAAAGGTCAGCCTTCCCCTTGTCCGGTAGAATGTATTGCCACTCACCTACACAGCATTATTCTTGTAACTGTTTCATCATTCTCCGGTGTCAGTTTCTTTCTTTTACTTGATCAGTGCATCACATATGAACATACTCGATCCCATGTTAACAAAAAATAAACCTCTAACTTGACCCCAGTTTCCTCTCCAGCTGCTGCCCTGTCCCTTGGTTCTCTCTCTAGTAAAATCCCTAGACATTTCTGTAATTCTTATCTCTGTTAATCCACCTTCTATTTTCTCCTGAACTCCCTCTATGGAAGATTCTATTTCTGTCGCCAACCACTACCTCCTCCTTTCTTTGTAGAAGCAGCATGTGTCCCGGTGTGCCATGTGTTATGGTTTGAATTTGAAATGTCTCCCATAGGTTCTTGCTCTTGAACACCTGGCCCCCAGCTAGTGGCTGAGTTCGGTGAGGATGTGGAACATTATGGATATGAAGTCTGAGTGGTGGACATAGACCACTGGGTAGTGGGTCCTAAAGGTTGTATTATCTGTGGTTCTGGCCCAAGCACTCTGCTTCCTCATCTGCCACCGTGAACTGTTGGGTCCCTCTGCTCAGTGCCGGCCCAAGTGGGATGCAGGGTCTCCGCCATGAGGAAGTGAGAGGCATGAAGTCAACACACAGACCCCAGGAGCTGGCTGAGAAGCATCCGAGGGCAAGCCGCAGCAAACTCGTTTATTCAAGGCGGTGCAGGATGGTTTATGAGTTTGGTTAGCCAACCCCCTATGGGGTGGTTCCCAACTGCAGCCAATAGTATTCTGTTTCTGGATGGATCATCTCGATGCAGGTTCTCTCCAGACATAGGGCGGAAGCTGGTGTCACACCTGGCTGAAGCAGAGCACCACATCCTCAGGAGCCACTCCCTTAATCCTCATAGCAGGTGACCTGGCTAAGGCCCACCTTGCATTATGCCCTACAATGAACAGAGCCACTCCAAGTGCTGTGCCTTCCCCACCGTGTGGCCCCTGAAACATGAGTCAGAATGAATCCATCCATCCTTCCAATACGAATATTGTCACAGCAGTAAAAAGTAAATAAATACACCATGTGGCCCACACTGCATTGCTACAAGAAGCCAGACTTCCCAGTCCATCAGTAGCCTTGGCCATATGATTACCCTTATCCAATGGTATCAGATATGCTACAATACATGCTGCAGGCCAAGTGTGAGAAGAAGCATTAGGAAACATATCAAGTTCTCAGCAGCAGCTTTCTTTACCTTTCTTGCTTACCTTTCTTGCCACAATATCTCAACCACAGATTAAGCTACATTATCAGCCTGGTTCTTAAAATGAGGAGCTACAAGAAATAGAATAGTGACTAACTCACAGCCACCAACAGGCAACACAAACAAGAAAGAAAGGTTGCTCTGCAAGTCTTGGAAAGCTGGGAGTTAACTGCTATTGCAGCCTTACCAAGAAAAGCCTGACTTTTAAAAAGCTTTTCAATTTGTTTTTGTTTTATGTCTATGAGTGTTTCGCTTACATATACACAAGTGCACCTGTGTTGTGCAGTGCCTGTGGAAGTCAGAAGAAGGAGTTATATTCCCTGGAACTGGAGTTACAGATGGTTGTTAGCTGCCATGTAAGTGCTGGGAACTGAACCTAGGTCCTACAAGAGCAGCCAGTGCTCTTAGCTGCTGAGCCAGATGCTCAGCCCCAAATGCTGACTTTTTATGTGTATGAGTGTTTTGCATGCACGTATGTAAGTGTACCCATGGATGTAATGCCCGTGGAGGTCAGAAGAGGTCATTGGATCTCTTGGAACTAGAACTATGGATAGTTGTTAGTCGCTATGTGGTTGCTGGAAACTGAATCTGTGTTCTTGGCTCTTACTCAGTGAGCCATCTCTCCTGCCCCAAATGCTGACTTTTGAAACAATTTTTGTCCCCATCATTCTACGGAAAAACTTCTCTTGTCAAAACCAATTCCCTGCTCACATCCAATGATCAATTATTGATCACCCTTTCTTATTGAACCTTATATTAATGACCTTTCCCATTGCTACGCTGAAATATCTGACAAAAGCAACAGAAGGAAGATGGGGTTTATTCTAGATCATGGTATAGTCCACAGTGACAGGGAAGGAATGGCAGCCAGAGAGTGAAGGGACTGTTCACACTGTGCACCCCCACACCCACCAGCAGTCAGGAAACAGGAGACTGAATGGGACAGAGAGTGGGGTTAGCCGTAAAACTTCAAGGCTCCCAGTAATCTACTTCCTCCAACAAGGCTCCACTTCCCAAAGTTCGTATAACCTTCCAAAATAGTACCACCAACCAGATACCAAGTGTTCAAACACATGAATCTGTGGGGTACATTTCACATTCAAATCACAACAAGCCTACAGGCAGTGTTTGGTACACTGACTTTACTACCCTGCGTAGTATAATATAGCTATTATCTTGGCATCTGGAAATCCATTTTTGCCTGGTTTTCCTCCCATTTCACTGACCTCTCCACCAGTGTCTTTTTCTGACCCTTTCTCTTATCTTTAAGGTGTGAGATCAAAATCCAGCATATCTCCTGTCCTTCCCACCATGTTTGCCTAGGTAATCCCATCCATTTGTGGCTGGGATTTCAAAGCTTCTAAACCTGAGCTTTCTAATCTCTTCTCCCCTGAGCTCCAGTTTTTAGTATCTAATTTCTTTCTCTCCATTTGCATTTCGAAGCCAGTACTCTGAATTATTCTCTACTACCACATCTCCTCACTCCCATTCTTCCTTCACTCAGAAAATGGTACCACCACCAAGTTGTTCCAGCCAGAAATGCTTCGTGGCCTCTCTCTCTCCCTCCCTCCCTCTTCCAAACTCCCGCCATTGCACAGGACCCTCACTCCTCAAGTCTCAGATATTATCTCTTGCCCAGACTCTTGCAATAGCCTCCGTTCTGATCTTTTCTGTTTTCATTCCCACCACCACTCACTCCACAGCACCCAGAATGGCCTAGTGTTTTAAAATATCTGACTCAGTTTCATTGTTGCTTTGTTCAAATGCTTCCGTGGCTCCCCATAAATCTTCAAATGAAAGCCAAAGCCATAATGGATATCCACGCTCAACCAGATCGAGTTCTGGCCTCTTTCTTACAGTTCCTCTGCCACGTGCCCCTTGCTCATCCCCTCTGTCCAAACCAGCATTCTTGATGCTTCTCAAACTCACCACCCTTTTCCCATCCCAGACTTTGGCATCTCCTCTTCCCTCTGCCCAGAACCCTGTTGCCCCTCAACGTACTCACCCTGACTTCCTTGCTTTGCTCAGATTTGGGTCAGTGTCTTCTCTTCTTGACCATTCTACCTGCTCTCCATTTCATTTTCCCTTACTTACATCCTCTCTAGCCCTCAGCACCAATAAGAGATGTCTGGGTTAGTGGTGAAGGGCAGGCTCCCCAGTTTGGGCAATGAACTTCTCTGTGCTTCAATGTTCCTATCTGTAAAATGGAGAACAGCACTTGGCCTAAGTCAACTTACATGAGTTAACAACTGAGAAATACTTAAAAAGAAATATGGTGGATGCAAGGGATCCTGGATGATGTTATCTGACACTGAGCTCTCTTCAAGGGCATTGTCTGTCCTCCCATAAGAGCAGGTACTTGATTTCTGTCTATTACAATTACCAGCCTATGGGAGACAAAGACAATGTCGTGAGGGATGGGCCTCCGATCCATCTTAACATCCTGTGCATTTCTTTATGCACTACCTTTTACAAATCATACTTAAGCTGTTCATTGTGACTCCATCCTTCCTCCAACCCAAGGTTACTGCACTGTTACTTTGAATCACTCCTTAATTGATGACCCCTGGGTCTAAAGTTGCCTCTCTCTTTCTCTCAGTATCAATCAAGATAAGATCGAGAAACCTGATAGCTAAAGATCCCTGACTTGAAAATAATTATTCTCTAATTTGTGCATGAAAATTTTAATCTGCATCAATTGAATTTACATAAAATAGATTATACCATCATTTCAGCTAATATCATGTCACTGAAAGGAAATGTCACACTTAAAATGATCACCTATCAATTCCTGATGTTTGTTGACTCTTAGTTCCAATTATTACCATTAATAATAGTCCCTAATATAGCACTTAGTGTGTATAAAAGTCATCTCGACCAACTGTTCCTTTTTGTCACCTTCAGTAGTACTGTATAAGCCAGAGAGAAGCCCTTATCATATGCAGTTCAAAGACAGGAGATGGGTCTTGCCAAGTCATCTGTCCCAGGAAAGAAAGGTCTATGACAGTTGGCCTCAGATGGAGCTCCCTAAGACCAGAAGCTGGAGAGAAGCTCACAGTATAACAAGGGTCACGTTCACTGTCATGTTTCTGGAGTTTAGTGTTCTCTTTCACTGTGACAAAGAGCCAGAAAATGCTGTGTTCCAAAGGGAATTTGCACTGTCATTCTACCTACCAACTTCTGTTCCTCCACCCCTGAAGTCTAGTGCGCTAGTGGAGGTCAGGTTAGATTGTTAGATGTCCAGAGAGATAAACCCTTAAGTCCCATTGTGGTGGTTTAAATGAGAGTATCTCCCACAGCTCCAAGTATTTGGACATTTTGTCTGCAGTTGGTGGCACCATTTGGGGAGGTCTTGTAAACTGTGGCCATGCTGGAGGAAGCATGTCACTGGGGGCGGACTTAGACAGTTCTTAAGCCTCCAGTCACGCTCTGCTTCCCGCACCTGCTTGAAGATGAGAGCACTTAGCTTCTGCATCTACTCCAGCCACCTCTGCTGCCATGCCTCCCCACCATGATGGACGCTGGCCCCTTTGGAACTGTAAGCTAAAAAACTCTTCCTTTTATAAGTCCCCTTGGTCAGTGTTTCTACCACAGCAACAGAAAAGCAACCAATGCACCCAGTGATGTCATAGACTGCGTGCCACTTCTCACAGTGATCGTGTAGGGTCCCAGGATCCTAACTTCCACCTGATCACCTGCAATGTGTAGAGGGCTGCCATGGAAACAGAAAGAGCATGGGTCCGGGGTAGGAGGCTGTGCCCAGCCAGACCTGGGATAGCATACTTTGCTCCCTGTCACATCTCATAGGCCAATACTTAGTCATTAAACCACCTTGAACTTTGGAGAGGCTAGGAAATGTAGTCCAGCTGTAAGCCCAGTAATAAGTAGAAATGTGACCAGTGAACAGTCAGGTAATGTTGGTCTCATAGAGCAGATCAGCTAAAGTCATGAGCTTCAGCAAGTCTGTCCACAGGCTCCAAGCAGAGGTTGTATCCAGGACCCAGGTGTGACTGAGAGACAGGGTTTCTATCTATGGTACCCGTTCCTCATTCTTTCCTGCTTCCGTCTATCCCAGGCCCCATTACGTAAATTCTCTCATTTCTAATTTCCGTGAAGAACAGGAGATCCAGAGAACACTGGCAAGTATTCAGGTGAAAGGGCACAGAGGAGGGACCTGGTGCAGGCTGAGCGTGCCTTGTCTTAGTGTTTGAGAATAGAAATGCTTCAGATTTTGGAGTTCTTCAGATTTGGAAATATTTTGGTATACTTTACCAGTTAAGCACCCATAATTCAAAATGTGAAATCTGAAATGTTCCAATATCCAAATATCATCTCAACACTCAAAATGTCCTGGATTTCAGATGCTTAGTTGGTGACAGAAACAGGAAGCTGTCCTTTGGAAGCATCCCGGCATCTTCCTGTGGCTACAATCAATTCTGGCACTTCTCTCAATGGTCCCTGGAGTAGACCATTAGATCTGAAAGGACTTCAGCTACAGTTAAGTAAGAAGAAAAGCTTTGCCAAGAAATGAAGCCTTGGGCAACACTCCTGGGTCTACCAACTAAACCTGATCTAATGCCTCACACCAGTTCAACCCTCACATGCTATAGAATGTTCTGCATCCCTGAACAGGTGATTAGTAAAGGCATAGGTACATCCTTGATCTAGTCAATGACTGGGGTGCTGTGTATCAGACAGCACTGTCACCCGGAGAGATCCAGCAGTTGCCTCCAGGTCCTGAGAACAGAGTCTTGGTCTACAAAACCAAAACCTCCTTCCTTCACATTTTTTTAGTTGGTTGGTCTGGTATGTTTGTTTTTATTTTATTTTTGCTGTTTCTCTCCTTCCACACCCCCTCTCTGAGTGAGAGAGAGTATGTGTGTGTGTGCGTGTGCGTGTGTGTGTGTGTGCGTGTGTTCACAGGAGACAGGGGCTCACTATGCAGGCGGACTGGACCTCACAGTGTAGCTTAGCTCGGTCTTCAGTCTGCAGCTGTCCTCCTGCCTCTGCCTCCTGAGTTCTGAGATTATAGATGTGGACAAATACTTCTAACTACATGGTTCTTCTTATGCTGGAACTAAATAAAAGGATGCCTGGAGGCTCTCTATGTCCTCTGTCTTCCCATGATGCCCTCTGTTCATCAGACTCAAAGCCAGAAAACTCCCCCCACCTAGGGTTACCAGCTCCAATACAAAAGTTACCTAGGCCACAGATAAGTGTTCACTTGAAATTTGTTTCTGTGCTATGTCACTCTAATTGTCATTCACTGAGTCTATTAATTGCAGGCACGCAAATGTTACTTCCATTGAGGGTCTCTACAACCTCTGGAAAATGCATACTGTCCAAGAGAAAACAGTACATTATCTCTTCCATGGAAGGCAAGTCTGAATACTTACTGTGTCTGAGCATTAGACTCAGCTGAACTTGGGTGCACCTTTTCCAACTGGTGCCTGAGGTATGTAAAGGTGATTTAAAAAGACAATAACAGATATTTCTCAGAACAGAGACTCCAATGGTCCTAACGACATGCACAGGGAAATCTTGTGCCCAATGGAGGCGGGCCACAGGTCTGTGATCAGATTGTGACTCTTGCTCTGGGTTTTGAAGTTCTAAGACACAGGGAGCGAGAAAGACAGCCTGGGAGGCAGGTGCTCAAGCCTTGACCAGGCTGTAGTTGTAGTGTTGCAAAAAGAGGGGGCCTCTCTGCTCAGCTGCCGTATCCCCAGGCTTGGGTTGGTCACACTTGCATCTCTATGCTAGTCTTGGCCAGCTGCTTGCTCCAGCTGTGATCCCTATCAATAATGTGACCTATGGTGCACACTCCCCAAGTTTCAACACCCCAACACTCAATTGCCTATTCTTTATCATAAGTACCAGCAGATCTATAACTGGTGGTTTCCTTTCTTTGTACCAAAAAGGGTCGAGAATCATATTTTACTCGTTCCCTGTGCTAACTGGGAGTTTGGTAACACTTGCCCGCTGACAGCTGGCCCTCTTTGGTCAGAGTAGTCCAACTCAGTAATGAATCCTTTCTCTGCTTGAGCTGACTCCAGAGATACCCAGAATCAGGTTTTTCCTGGGCCTGCCCCTCATGTCCAGGAATTCTAATAGAGCCCAGTTCTGACACTATGTCTGAATCCCTGAACTCTGCAACTCTCCAACCTGGCACCTGGCCTCATCACCTCCATATCTGACCCCTCCCATGCCATTTCACCCTTCATCTACATAGCTGGCCCAGGTAGCAGGGTCTCCACAACAGGTACTTGACTAGAGGAGAGAGCAGGGTCTAGCCAGTGTCCGATTGGGGACAGTGCCATTTTTTGCCATGCATTCTGTCATGATTTCCCTCAGTTTACTCAACTATAAATGGGATACTGATGTGCAGCTCAGAGCTGATGGAAAATCAGAAGTAAATGAGAACATGTAAGTGGACGTTATATGACTGTGAATCTGGAAGACGCAGCCACTTCAGAAAGGCACACATTTGTGCCCACAGGCCTGACCTCGAACCACAGCAGAAAGTCAAAAAGAAGCACGTGATCATTTCACTGTGCTTGTGTTTGGCTAGCACACCCACATCCACAGTTTCGCCCCACCCTGACATGACTCCTCATTCTGGGGAAGAACCTGCCCGATGTCCTGTGCTTTCCGCAGCAAAGACGCCCAGACTTCAGATCCCATGGGAGCCCACGCTGGGAGGAAAGGAAAGCGTAGGAGTCTTTTAGGCATTGTCAAGTAACCGTGTCAGCAAAATTGGAAGTGGCAGAGAGCAGAGACTGTCTGTGTAATTTCCAGCTTGTGATCACATCTCCCATGCTCTGCTGAGCCACTGAACAAAGGAGCCTTCAGAAAACTGGCGCTTAGTGTGGACGGCACTCAGCCGGCCCACAGGCAGAGCCAACTGCTCTACGTACTCACCAGCAAGGCTGACCTCCCCGGAGGGGTCTCCTGCTGGCCTTACTGTCCTTGGGGTTTCTTCTACATGTCTGTTCTTCATTTATTGAACACTAAGGCCATGCACTATGCAAAAGAAACACCTGCCACCCTTGCGGTCTGTCACTTCCTAGTCATGAGCCATACTAGAGAGTTCCCTTAATCAACACTTCCAGCAAATCACACTGCTGCTCAAGAATCTGCAGTAGCTTCCCATGGCTTTGGTATCTGGAGTCAATTCCTCTATCTGTCCTTCAAGCACCCACCCTTGACCAGGAACCCCAGATATTGCAGGTTCTGACATGAACTCCGCCCCTGCAGGTAAAATGTCATAATTGTGCCAAGCTAGCCCTTGCCTCTCTTAACCAATTAAGCAGTATCTTTTATTATTCTATAAACCTTCAAGAACCATCTCAGGTCCCTATAGCCCAGTGAGATCTTTCTATTTTCAGGTTCAGTTTTAACAATAATAAACTATTAAAACTGTAGCCTTACATCATATCTCTCTCTCTCTCTCTCTCTCTCTCTCTCTCTCTCTCTCTCTCTCTCTCTGTCACACACACACACACACACACACACACGATTATGGAGACCACGTAAACTCAATTCCACAAACATCTGGTTTGTCCGCACCTGTGGATGAATGGCTGACAAGCCAGTCCCGTTCTGGGCACTTCCAAACATACAAGCATCTCTCCTGATAGCCACCGCACTCTGCCCATCCCAGCGCAGTGCCCTCTTCTTGGTGACCTCAGGTCATCCCTGACAGAGATGAAACCACAGCCCATTCTGAGAGCCTCCTGGACAAACAGAAAACCATGCCTTCTCCCGAGAGCTATTCCTAGACACAGTAGTAACCAACTGTGCTCATGTTCAGATCAGGACTCGTGGCCAGGATGTGTACAGAGGACCTACGCACCCTGCAACCTGGGCTAGGCATCTTGGCGAACAAGAGGGTGGGCCAGACAGGGGCAGCAGCCCTTCTGTTGCTACAAGAGGCCACCTGGCAGCCACCACAACTACCCCATATGCCAAGACAAATGCCCACATCCAGTTCAAGCTACAGGCTCATCCCATGCCTCTCCCATCGACACTCTATTTTCCACCTGCCCTTCAGAGAAAATGCTAGGAGATGGAGGCCCTGGTTTAGGCTTACTGCTTTGCATGTTGGACTATTGCCATCTAGTGGCCGCAAGGCATAGGTTTAACTTACTCACAGCCTCATAAAATCTCCCTTGCTTAATATTTTGGTTAGTGGTGGTTGTCTTTTGTTGTTGTTGTTGTTTTGAAAAAGATGTTCTTAAGCAGATCGTGGCAGGAAGCTTTCTCATTCTCAGAAAATAACTTGAGCATGTGCCAGTCTGAAGACTTTAAGATCAAGACTTCCCTTCATATAATAACCTAGGCACAAAAGCTTTCCTAAAGCAAGCTGAAGAACTGAAAGAAAGGATGCGGAGAGCTGGGGAAGAAGGGAGAAAAGAAAGAAGGGGGAGATAGGGATCCAGGGAAGAACAACAGCCCCTAGATCTGTAGCTACAATGTTGGGGGTGGTACAGAAAACCTGGGTTAACAGACAAAGGGACTCTGCCCCCAAAACAGACAAAATGCTCATAAGATAGAAGCTAAGGAATTTGAACTTGTGGCCTGAGAAGAAGAAAAGCAAAGCTCAGACGTTTAGGTGGTGTGGATGCATCAGGCCTACTGCTGACCCTGGCTTGGCTGATGACGCCTTACCCACGCTCTCCCTGGGCAGTACACCTTCCTTCATAAAGAATCTGTACTTAGTGAGAACCGTGACTCCTCCCTCCATCTTCCTGTCACTGGAGCAGCTCTCAGTGGCCTGAACTTTCATCAGGGTGGACAGCAAGAAGGACAAGAACCCTCCCCAACCCCAGCCTGAGAACAACCAATGGGCTTAACTCCCAGCCAGCCCATCTCTGTCCTAGGCTCTCTGCCCTTCACAGTCTCACTTCAAGCCTCCCAGCTCCATGGCAAAGAAATATTTTCCTGCTAGAGAAAACAGCATCTAAGGGTGGTAACCCTGCCTGTCTCCTGAGTGAGGTTCCAGCCCTACCCCGGAGGCCACTACCTTTGTGAGACCGTTAAGGTGATGAGAGGGGCTATTAAGCAAATTCATTATTGACTATTCCACATTAGATTCCATTTTTTTCCCTTTGATGCCAACACAACTAATAAAAATGCACTTTATCTTCTTGGATTTATGGGCTCGTAAAGCTGCTTTCATGTACCTAGGGGAATTGGGATTAAAGGAGAATTAAACATCTCCAGTGTAAACCTGCTCAGGTACGAAGAGTGGGGGAAGGATCCAGAGTGGTGGGGAGGGGGCAGGGAGAGAAGAGTGAGTCAAGGGCAAGAAATAAACTGAAGTAAAATCCTGGCAAAAATATGGCTTTAATATATTGTAAAAGAATAAAAACCTCATAAAAAGTTATTACCAGACAAGAGGAGTGTGTAATGTCACCCATTGTGGATTCTGGGAAGGATCTTGCTGGGAACTAAGAGTCATTAAGTCAAAGCAAGGCCGGAGCAGGCAGAGAGAGGCACATAGGATGGGCATGGCAGAGTTATAAGAGTTGGGACCTGCCAGAAAGCAAGGACAGCTGGATAGGAAACACTGGCAGCTACAGGAAGTTGGACTCCCCTTCCTGAGCCCAAGTCCTCTCTCTCCAATTCCAAGTCTCCATCCCTCCATCCCCACCCTGGGATCACAGGCAGAAATCTAGCCCTGGCTTTAGCCAACCAGCCATAAGATTTCATGTGAAACCTTAAATGGGTTTCTTTTCTTTCTTTGCTAATCAGGGGCAAAACTGCCTGACTGCCTTGTCCCAAAGTCATTACAAAAGGCAAACTGAACAGAGTTATGCACAGGAGAGGACTCTAGCATTTAAACAAGGAATATGTGACTTGATACTTCCTTTCCTCCCACATTCAGTCCATCTCTAATATGCCTCTTCTCCCCAAGTCATCTGCCTCCTGTCCCCTCCTTGCCTCTGTTTGCATCATCCAGGTGCAAACCACTATGATTTCTCACCTAATCTGCAAGAATCCCTTCCTCATTAGCATTTTCCAAACTCATTCTCCACATAGCTGTGCTAGAATGAGCTTGTAAAAATTCAAATCACAAAATGGGATTTCCTGCCTAAAGTCCTACAGAGTGCTGAAAGGGTGAAGCTCAGAATGCTTAACCAGGTCAAAGGTTGATTCTGGGGCAGGAGAGATGGCTTAGCAACTAAGAACACTGGCTTCTCTTGCAGAGGATCCCCATTCAGTTCCCAACACCCACATGGTGGCTAACAAGCATCCATAAATCCAGTTCTAGGGAATCTGATGCCTTCTTCTGGTTTCTGTGGGCATGGGCGCACTTACATACATGCTGGCAAAACACTCATACACATAAAATAAAAATAAATAATTCCAAAAAATATTTTAAAAATTAAAAAGAATATCAGCTCTAATCAGACCTAAGCACACACGCCTGTCAGGGCCTTACTTCTATGCCTGGCCACAGTATGCTGCATTTTTCTTCTTCCATTACCTTTGTATAGAAACTTTGTGCCTACTCTGCATAGTCCTCTGCCCCATTATCATAATCTCACCCCAAATGTCACCTGGAAGAGGTTTGAGGAACTTCCAACCAAACATCCAACAAAACATCTGAGTTCTAACTCTACGCTACATAGCAGATGTCACAATTTGAGTTACATATTTGCTCGCGTATTTAAATTTAATATCTGGCTCACACACTAAACTATAACCTTTTAAAGGCAAAGAATACGCCTATTTCTTATTCATTATATCTCCAGAACTTAATGCCTAACCCAGCTGGCAGTCAGCTTTTAATCAATATTAAAAGTAAAAGAAGAAAGAAAAAAAAACTCTTAGATCACTATGAAATAGAAGTTTTTGTGGTTTGGATGTGGGCTCCCGAAAGTTCATGTTCGGGAAGCTTGGTCCCAATGCAGGGATATTAAGGGGTGATGAGTCTTTAAGAGGGTGGAGCCTTAAAGGGGCAGGTGGAAGATGAGTAGGTCATGGAGGAACTACTCTCAAAGATGATTAATATGGGTCTTACAGGACTAGTCTAGATCACTCAAACAATAAGTGGATGATACCTGAGGAACGACACCCAAGGCTGACCTCTGGCCTCCACACACACATGCACACAAGGGCATATTCACCTGCATGTCTGCCTGCACACACTCACACAAAAGCGCTCACACACACACACACACAGAAGAGAGAGCGAGAGAGAGAGAGAGAGAGAGAGAGAGAGAGAGAGAGAAAGCCTGGCTTTGCCCTCTCGTTTCTTTACTTGCACATGCTTTCTCCTCCATACAGTCATTTCCCTTTATAATTCTCTAACTTGTGTCACCACCAGGAAGCTTTTATCAGAGTCTGGTTCTATTCTGTTTGTAATTTCCAGGCATTTCACTCACCAATCAAATAAACCTCTTTCCTCTCTGCTTGAGTCAGTGTCTGGTGTTCTGTTATAGCAACACAAATGGAACTAAGCAAAGTTCAACATTTCCCGATCAGAGTAAAAAGGAAGATTTGAGAAGAGACATGGAAAAGCTTCTGGGCAAGCCTGAGGATGGAGATCCAGAGGAGACAGAAAAAGAAACACAGGCAGTGGAGGCGCAATGGGGTCATTTCCGAATCACTTTTCTTCATTCAGTTCATCAGTGCACGTAGAATGCCTGTGACATGCAAGACTGAGGATTCAGTAGGGTTGGGCATCCCCTGAGAGTTGCATGCTCCTGCCCCCGAGACGAGGAGGAGTAGTCTAAGAAGAGAACCAGGGTGAGGCCCTGGATGTCACCCACACACAGAACACGTCTATAGGGAGCTCTGGAAACTGCTCATGACTGCAGCATAGGCCTGCTGGCCATCCCATAGAGGCCTTGCAAGGCCACCATCAATGGTGAGGCCGTGATGGCTCTGGACCTGGTCTTCAGGTTTGTAGAGAAAATAATTCACTTACACCGCTGAGCAGGGTGGCTCAGACTTGGAGGAATCAACCTGGCCTAATAGTTTAGAAGTGAAGCAAGCCCCCATTTGATTTCTTTATTTACATAACTTGTACCTAGAGTAGCCTTCTCCAGTGCCAGAATGTACCCGAGTGTCCTGTGTGTACAACACTAAGCTAGCCTTGCAGCATGCGAATTGTTTTTAGATCTATACAAGCCAAACCCCCTTTGCCTCTGATTGCCGTGACTACTCATGGTGGCTGAGCTCTCTTCCGTGACACTCCCTCTGTGTGGCTAATACCCACTCGGTTTCAATATCTCTTTGGGGACACTTCTCTGGCTCGCTGACAAGGTTAGGTCTTCCTACTAAATGGTCTTATAATTCTGTTTACCACTCATCCAACAGATACTGGTGTACGTGTGTTAGAGCTTCTATATGCCCAACATTGCTCTGAATAGCAGGGATACATAAATAAACAAAACTCCCTGACATTTAGGGTATAAATGTTTCTCTCACACACACGCATGCCCTTCTTATGTGCCCGCTCTAAAGTCAGATGCCATACTGACTGCCAAGGTGCTATTGGCATAGCAAATACAACAGTTCCTGCCTGGGTATCAGATGGTTAAAGGTATGTGATAACCACTTTTTAAAATGCACAGAAGCAATCAATGTCGTGAAGAAAATGAATGGGAGATCTTCAAGAGAATAATAGAAGCAGCTGTTTGAGGTTGTGGTCAGGGGGGCTTCTCTGAGGAAATCACATTTATGATGACATCAGCAGGAACCGATCCTGTGGGAAGATGAAGGAGGAACAACACACACAGAGAGAACAGTGGCTGCAAAGACCCCTCAGCAACAGCAAGTGGGCTCATCTGTGGAACCGGAAGAAGGCCAGGATGGTCAAAGGCAGTACAGAGAAGGGGCAATTGTGAGGTACGAAGTGCTTTGCTCGAGGACTGAGTCCTTCAGGGCCTTCGGAGCTGTGATGAAGACTTTGAGTTGTACGCAGGTTCAAAGACAGGCTCATGGGATTTTGGAAGTACTGGCTATGGGAACTTTGGGGTAAATGTAGAATTAGCAGGCAGGGGCAGCAGGGAGATTTTTTGCAGCCAGTAATAGGCGAAAATGCCTTGGTGTAGGGTGATGGCGGAGATGGGGTATGTGACAGAGAGTGGACCCACACACCTCCCACCATGTTGGCAGTGGTTATTTTATTGCACTCCACAGTGAATGTACCAAACAGAAGATTCAACACATTTCCTGAAGCACATCAATATTCTTAAATGTCTATAAAAATTCTTCTTCATGTCCATCTTAATCCAACGTGTAACAGTTTCTATTCATTTTTCTTCTGCCCTACATTACTACTGACCTAGAGGACTTTGATAATTAATGGGTCCATTGCCCCTTTGAGCAGACTATACTTCACCTAAGTAATTTTGATGCCCTCCCAGAATTTCCCTTTGTTTGACAGCTTGCTGTTTTGTTATGGTTCCTGTGTTCATCAGATTTGTTATCACTATAGCAAAAGAGGGCCAAGGGAGGGAGAGGAAAGGACGGAACAGGATCAGACCCCGCAAGTTCCTTAGCAGGCTCCACCTTCCAAAGTTCTCTTAACTTCTTAAAATAGCACCACCTGCTAGGAACCTAGTATTCAACATATGAGACCACAAGGGATATTTGAGATTCAAGCCGCCAAAGTCACCAAAGGTGAAAGCTCTGCTCTGAATGACACAGGAGTCGGGGGCCTGAGGAAACATTGCAATGAAGAATGAATTCAAAGGCAGGGTTACTGCATTCAGAAAAAAAGACTAGGTTTCTGGTGCTAGCTCAGCCTCTGAGGTTCTTTATAATCTAAGGCATGCTACTCCATATGGTTCCCCTGTCATCCTTATTAAGGACCTACTATGTGCCAAGATGTTCCATGTAACAGCAATGAGGTGATAAATAACAAAGGAAGCACTATTGTGATCTGAATGTGAACTATTCCCCACAGGTTCACATGTTTGAACTCTTGGTTCCCCCAGCTGTTGTGCTGTCTGGAGCGATTGTGTAATCTCTGAGATATGGGCCTTGGCTGGCAGGGGTAGGCTACTGGGAGTAGGCTCTTGAAGGTTATACCTACTTCCTCTTCTCTCTGCTTCTTGTCTGTCACTAAGGTGTGAGGCTCCCCCACATCACAGAATCCTCCCACTACGTGGATGAGCTTGAACTTCTAAAACCAAAAGCAAAATAAACCTTTCTTCAGTTAATTTGTTGTCAGCTATTTTGTTACAGCAAGGAGAAAAGTAACTATTAGAGCATCTTTGTGATTGAAAACTCCTTGAAAGACTGAAAGCAGTGTCTGTCTATTGGCTAGACACTATCTGTAGCAACTTCAAGCACAAAGAGGCACGGACAACCTCGGCATCCAGACCAGGATCTCTGTCTCCAGGGAGCACTCATCCACGGGCTGTTGTCTGTGCTGTCTTCACACCCTCACAGGAAGAGCATGGCTTTGAGGAAAGTTTCTTGGCAATCAGTTCATGTATGATTTATAAGTTTATGGTTCTGGGAGGCATCTAGGCATTGGGGCATAGATCTCAGTAATTAATCCTAGGAGGTCTCTAATGACAGAGGAGATTGTGCCGTGTAAAAGTCGCTTTAATACTAAACAGCTTGTGTTATCTAACAAATGAGAACATTTCACACCCAATAAACGTCACTTTTGAAAATTGTTACAAGTGCTCGTAAATCTGACAAATAACTCAACAAGATGGTACACAGGCTTGCCCTTCCCTACCTAGCTCATCCTCCACAGGGTCCCCTTGCTCTTGGTGTGCTTTGGGAAACAACAGGGCCAGAGTCCCCTCCATCATAACATGAGTCATGGGGCACTAAATAAGGAAGGTTTACAGCCAGCTGCTCCGTCACACTAATATAATACCTGCATGCAAGAGAAAGCTTTGCTTCAGGTGAATTTGGATCATTTTCAGTCCCTATGCAGTAGATTAAAAATGATTGCTAAAAAGATCATGCTCCTGTTTTCTTTTCATTTCTGTTATTCAGAAACCATCAGAAACTGAGAGTTGGCTTAAATGATAAAAGTCATCCCCAACTCATCATAAAAAAAAAAAAACATTTAAGTTATTAAAAGGAAATTGCAAAGATCTGATCTTTCCCCTCTGGGCTGATGGTGGATCTATCCTTCTTGCTAAGTGAGAATCTTTGTTATCTTGTACATCTTGGTCTCTCAATTACATGCCTGTGCCTTGATGACCATGGGAGACAGAGGAGTCTTGGTTTTATCACTGAGGGATGAAGGCAAGAGTCAACTTAAAACTGCAGTGGAAGAAAAATTGCCAAAAGAGAAAGGTCCTATATAATTTCCACACATCATACTCTAAAGAAGGTAAAGGTTATGCAGGGAGGGGACAGATAAGTGATTGTGCAGAGGGATGAATAGGAAGTAGGCTGAGCAGTCTGTAGTGCTGTAAAACTATTTTGTATAATATAGATAATGGTGGATACATTTACTAATAACGTATCAATATTGGCTCATCAGTGGTAGAGTGGCAGCATATGTACCACACTTACATGGTGCATTACTAATAATGGAAACCTGAGAGGGGTTGCATGAGAATGCTATGAAGCAAGAACAGCTGTTTAAACCAGACTTAATGCCCTTCATCTGTTCTGGGCTCAGCACCTACCTCATTACGCATCTTGGGTCTTAGAAGAAGAATCAAGTGAGGTCATTAACAGAAGGGAACAATTGCCTTTTACTTCATTCCTCCTTCTTTATTCTAAAAGGGAAGGGAAACAAGTTAGCTCTTGTCAGAATAGCAACAAGGGCATTTTCTGGCAGTCAGTTCATAAGGAAATGTGTCCAGTAATTGGAGCATTAGAGGCTCACCCAGCATCCGTAGTACAAATGAGCCTCCTCGCTACGTGGACAAATGTTAGCATAATTATTGGAGCTAATATGAATGCAGCCTGACCAACTTCACTGGAAATTCAGCACTGAAATGGGTTTAGCAGCCCCAGGAGCAGAGCAGATCCCAAATCCCTGCAGCCTTGCAGTGCACCAAAGCTATGAGAGCGCCTGCCACAGGGCATCACCACAGGCTTCGTGGCAAGCTTGTCTGTAGATCCAGGAGTCCTCTCCCCTTCTCCTCCTAAGCCTGTGAGACCCAGCAGATGACAGGCTCCTCCCAAGTTCCCATAGCACCGTGCATCCAGCCCCATGCCCGCCTTCCCTCCACAAAAGACCTGGGATGTGGCAACTCGCTATCTCTCCTGTCCCAGACCTCTGGCTTCCTCGGCCACCCCAAGAGCTGCCAGCTCATTCTTTTCTTCCCAGTGCCAGTTGTCCCAAGACAGGCCATCGTCCTGTAGCACAAACAGCCATCTGTCTTGTGAAGGGAGGACACTGGCTCAGATGTCCCTGGCCCCAGCCATAGTCTGGCACAGAATCTGGTGTTGGCAACAATGGGTTGAGAAACACCCTTGAAGGAAAGATGTGGAGCCAAAAGCCTTATGTAATCCTAGGAGCTGATTCAGGCAAGCAGAAGGGACATGATCTGAAACTGAAATGGTGCTGGGACAAACGGAAAGGTCTCTCCATCTGACCTTTGCCTGACAGAGAAGAAACTATAGGAAAGAATATGTCATAGGCAGAAGAGATGGCTCAGTTGGTAAAGTGCTTCCTTGCCCCGTTAAGCATGAGGCCCTGAGTTCAGTCCCCAGAACCCATATAAAAAGGCAATGTACAGTGGTACACACTTGTAATCCCAGCACTGGGGCGCTATAAACAAGAAGAGCTTTGGAGCTTGCTGGTCAGACAGGCTAGTTAAATTGGTGATCATCTCCAGGTATAAGGTAAAAAGCCACTGAGGAAGACATCCAAAAACAACCTCTGGCCTACACACACACACACACGCAAACGTGTGCACATGCACCTACACACACATGTACTGAGCACACACACACAGAATGTGTTAGTGGCAAGATAGAGGAATGGGGTCTCCAGAGTCTACAGTAGGTGTACCCTCCTGACACTACAAAGCCACAGAACCACTGCCAGACAGGGAGGAGCTGTGCCCACACACTCGGACAGTGCCTGGAGCACCCTCAGCTACATGGCAACCAAACTCCCATCTCCCACTTTCACGTGCATTCCGTACTTCTCTCTGCAGAGATGATGTCTTCCTTCCCGGCCCGATCTCACACTGGAGAACCGGAAGCCCTGGCTGTTTCTTGGGAGATGAAATTGTTTTCAGAGTTGGATACCTTTAGCAGATCAGACCCTTTCCCTAACTAAACTTTAGCATGAG
Source organism: Eospalax fontanierii (assembly GCA_035773235.1). NCBI lineage: Eukaryota > Metazoa > Chordata > Mammalia > Rodentia > Spalacidae > Eospalax > Eospalax fontanierii. The sequence continues at coordinate 48,824,276 of CM069542.1, read as the reverse complement.
ACAGACTTGGAGGGGTCATAGGAAAAGCAAAGAATAGATCTCCCCAGAGCTTCTTTCTGTTTTCAAATGGGTCCAATTTCATCTTCACATTGTATCCTCTAACCCATTTCAAAGCTTCAGGCCCACACTGGGAGCAATAAAGCTCTTGCCAACTAGTACAACTCAGGCTGATGTTCACTCTTGAGGGAAAGAAGGCTCTTTCTGTTCTGTATTCCAGGCGACTATGCTGTCTGCATGTTATTATGTAAAGTCCCTGGTTTGTTAATAGTTTCAGTTCCCCATGCATTTAAAACCTAGGGGACAGGGTAAAGATAGGCAAGGATAGACTCTGAGCTGATGCAAATTAAAACTGAAAAGATATTAAATGGAAGGAATCAGGAAGAACATAAGCAAAGTCTGCTGCATAAATTAAGGCAGGGCAAGGCCAGGCATGGTGGCTCACACCTGCCATCCCATTAGATAGGAAGCTCAAGTTAACATGAAGACAGAAATTGAGAAGATGCAATTTTTTGCCATTCACTTTCAAGACATAAGCTTGGGGTCCAGTTCCACCCACCCTAGCACATAGTTGCTGTGTATGTGAAATGAAAGAGGCTGGTGCCCGGTTCTTCTTTTCATCCTTAATAGCTTCCATCACTGGTCAGTGGGCTTGACAAAGGACTGACATGCATGTGCATAGGAGCAGGGAGTTGGCCCTGGCTTCCTGTCTGTCATCCCTTCCTTCAACTACATCGAATGAACAAGGATTCTATACTAAGATAAGTCAATGGGCTGGCCATGGTGGTGCACACCTGTAACCCCAGCACTTGGGAGATGGAGGCAGGAGGACCAAGAGTTCTGGACCACCAAAGCCGTCCATTGAGATTCTACCTCAACTCAGTCAAAATGACAATCATCAAGAAAACAAATGACAATAAGTGCTGGTGAGGATGAAGACATATTGTTGCGGGAACGTAAACTATTCCAGCCACTGTGAAATAAGTGTGGAAATTCCTCAAAAGTTAAGCAATTCTACCATCTGACCCAGCTTCTCCATATGTGCCCAAAACAGCCTAAGTTAACACCTCATACATCACACAAATACTTGCTTAATGTTTATTGCAGCACTATTCACAATAACAAAGCCATGGAACCAACCTAGGTATTCAGCAACAGAAGAAGAGTTAAAATGAGGTTTATATGCACTGTAGAATTTTTTCAGCCATAAAGAAGAAGAAGTATCATTTCCAGGAAAATAAATGCTGCTAGAGAAAATCATGCTAAGTAAATGAAGCCAGTCTCAGAAAGACAGATGTCACCTTTTCTCTCATTTGTGTGGGTTCTAGATGTAATGACACATAAAATCACATATGTACTGCTGACATGAAAGAAACTAAACTGTTTGGGGGATGAAGGGGACTAATGGGAGAGGGGAGGGCTTCAGGGGACAGGGGAGCAGAGTCGGGGGGGGGGGGATATATTCAAGGTATACTATATATTTGCATGAAAATGGCATTATGGGACCTGGGGGAGGTGGCTTTGTGGTTAAGAGCACTGGCTGCTCTTGCAGAGGACCTGGGTTTTATTTCCAGCACCCACTTGGTGACTAACCACCATCCATAAATCCAGTTCTAGGGATCCAACACCCTCTTCTGACCCCTGCGGGAATTGCATGACACAGTTGTACTAAATGCATGCAGGCAATACACTCACACACATAAAACAAAAATATTTTTAAAAGAAAATGGCTTTATGCAACTATGTTTTATAATAAAAAACAGCAAAAGCAAAAAGTACAATTTTTATTCAATAAGATTATATATATGTATGTGTGTAATTAAAAACTAAATGAGCCAAACAGGCAATAAGAGCTCATGCTAGTCTCATAATTTAAATTCCTGAAGTACTAAAATATTAAAAGCAAGCTCACAGGTCATGCCGTTTCTTTCCTTTCATTCTCCATGTTGATGAATTCCATATTTTCTCAGCAGATATACAGGAGTAGCATTCAAAATGCAGATAAGAGAACCTGTCTCTGGAGTTTTGTTATGGTGGCCCTGGGTCAGAGAAGCTCCAGTGTTATCAACAGCCTGGCAGAACAAAGTCACCTGCTTGGGAACTCTGTCACCTGCTGAGCATAGAATGTTTTAAAAATTTATTTTTATGACTATTACTAGTATGTGTGTTTGTGTTTGTGTGTGTACACAGATGTGTGTGGAGGTCTGAGGACAACTGTGTGTAGTTCGTTCTCTCCTCCACCATGGGTTCTAGGGATTGAACTCGGGTTGTCAGACTTGCGTGGCAAGCACTTTTACCCACTGAGCCATCTCACCTACCCTTGAGCACATATTCTTACGAACCTCACAGACCTAGAAATCAGCCAGTTTGGGCTGAAGCAGGACAGATAACGTTCACTGGGAAGGAACAACCAGGCCCTGCATTTCCTCACCCCAGAAAGCTGAGGAGTCTTCCCCTGCTGTCTACTCCAGCTACCTCACACAAATATCTGCCCTGAGGTCTTCCCTGCCAGTCTATGTAAATTACAAAGAATAAATAAAACAAGACAAAGCTACAGCATAGGAAAAAAAATGAGATCTTCATGTTAAATGAAATGGTCCAGACACTGGACAGATACTGTGTGATTCCACTGCGTGCAGTACCTCAAGTAGTCATACTCAGAGACAGACGGTAGAACAGTGTTTCTCAGGCCTGAAAGGAGGAGGAAAGGGAGCTAGTAGCTAATTAGTACAGTTCCAATGTGGGAAGATGAAAACATCTCCAGTGATCAATGGCAAGAATGTCTGGTTGGCAAATGAGAATCCTAAAGCCACTGAACTATGCATTTTAAGATAGAATGGTAGGCTGGCGAGATGGTTCAGTGCGTAAAGTCCCCTGCCACCAGGTCTGACAACCTAAAGTCTATCCCTCAGACCCACACACTGGATGGAGAGAACCAGCTCCCCCAAATTCTCATTCTGAGACATGGACACACACAGACACACACACACACACACACACACACACACACGCACACGCACACGCACAAATAATAAAACTCAATACAAATTTAAATAGGATGGTGTTCTAGTTTGCTTCTTATTGCCATGATACAACACTGAACAAAACCAACCTGAGGAGGAAAGGGTCTATTTCATCTTACTCTTCCAAGTGACAGTCCATCCCTGATGGAAGTCAAGTCAGGAACTTAAGCAGGACAGGAACCTAGAGGTAGGAACTGGGGCACAGGCCACAGAGGACAGCTGTTACTGCCTTGCTCCTCTGGCCTGTGCTCATAATCCAGGACCACCTGCCAAGAAGTGGCTCCACCCATAGTGGGCTGAGTCATCCTGCATCACTCAACAATCAAGAAAATGCCTCACAGAGGGGCCCACAGGCCAAGCTGAGAAAGGAGATCCCCTAGCCGAGGCTCCGTCTTGCCAGGCCAGGCACATCAAGTTGGCAACTGAAGCTGTCCAGCACAGATGGTAAAATTTCGGATGTGTATTTTACCATACTTTAAATGTTGCTGCATTAAAAATCATGGTGATAAGCATAAACTATCCCTATATGGGGGCTTATGAAATAACACAGGGAGAAATGACAAAGGAGCTGGGGGCTGAGGATGGACAGAGTGAGCACGCTTGCTATCCCTTTCTGCCCTGCCTGGCTGAAAGGCGGCATAGTCCATAACAGGAGAATTTTTTGTCAAGAGATGAGATCTAAAGTTAAACTTGAACCAAATTGTGACTGTGTCCTTGAGCTTAGAAATACTCCTCTGGTATATATATGGGTTAGTGTTTAAGAACACAGACGAAAGTGTCAAGGGAGCAGATTTACATGATCCAAAGACTATGTAACAACAGTATAGCAAATGAACTGAGTTGGTCACGAAGGAAGCCAATTAGGAGGGCTGCACACAAGTCCTGTCAAAGTCTAGAGCCACAGTGGCATCAGAGAAGGTGGAGAGCTGGGTCCGGGTTTAAGAAATATTTAGCAGACATAATTGACAAGTGATCGATCCCATAGAATGAGTATAGATGGAGGAATGGCATTTGCATGGTGACACTAGATTAAACAGTGAAGCTTGGTCAGCACCCCAGGGATGGACCGAGCACAGACCCTAGAGATGCCACCCAGCCTCAGTGCACTGCATCCCTGCACAGCCACACAATGGTCTGCCCTCCCCTCCTGACCTTTCTGGTGTGACACACTGGCCTCAGCAAGTGGATTTTAAATTAACAGTTATTTCAGCCTATACAGGTCACATGGCAAAACACCATAGACTACGTACCTCAAACGACAGAAATTTAGCTCCCATTATTCTGGAGACTAGGAAACCCACGATCAAGGTATCAAGAATGTTTCATATTCAGGCCTCCTTTTTTCTTATAGAAGTGCATCTTGCTATGATAACATGATGGGAAGGAGAGAGAGAAAGAGAGAGAGAGAGAGGGAGAGAGAGATGGATTCTCTGCTCTTTGATCTGGTCTCTTATCAGAGCATTAACCCCTTCATTGAGGAACCCACTTGCATGTAAGTCTTATTGCTTCCCAAAGGCCCCATCTCCAAATACCTCAGCACACTAAAGGTTAGGGCTTCAACATACAAATGGGGACGAGCACAATGCAGCCCAGGCACCAGCATCTCCTCCCCTCCCACACACTGCAAGAACTTTTTCCCCTACTTTGTCTTTTTTAAGACCTACTTTTTTTTTACTGATGTGCACATACGTGTGTGTCTGTTTTGTGCGTGACATGTGTGCAAGTGCCCATGGAGACCAGAAGAGGTCAATGAATCCCCCTAGAGGTGGAGTTACAGGAGGTCATGAGCTGCCAGTCATGGATACTGGGAATCAAACTTGTATCCTCTAGAAGAACATCAAGTGCTTTAACCAGTGAGCCATTTCTCCAGCCCTTGAGTCTCTCCTGTCAAGTGGACAAACCACCTTTCCACTGAACTTGTCACTTCCCAACACACACTAAGACACACCCTGCCACGTACACTGTGTGTGGACATCCACCAAAACCAATCATCAGAATGTGAAAGTGTTTCCCCAGAAAACCAGCAGGAAAGCTCCGGGTTCTGAAGTGAGGCACTTCAGAGGGTAGCTATGTCTAGCAGCTGTGGGCGAGAAGCTAGGCTGAGCAGAATGAACCAAGGCAGGAGGGGGGTCATGACCCTGAGGAGACACAATCCTGACTTCAGATCCCGACTCCTCTTTGTACTCTTCATGTTCCATGACCTTTTTCTTAGGAAAAACAGGGATCATTGTGAATGAATCTTTTTTTAAGTTACCATGACAAGATACCATAAAACTGGATGGCTTTTAAACAACAAATGTGATTTCAAGTTCTGAAAGATGAGGAATCTGAGGACAAGGCCCCCCTAAATTTGGAATCTCCTCAGAAACAGCTATCTTCTCTCTGTAACTTTATGTAGAAGCAAGAGACTTCTCTTGCCCCTTTACAAGAGCACTAATCCCAGTGCTGAGACTCTGACTCTCTGATGTAATCATGTCCCCTGAAGCCTACCTCCTAGTAGCATCCCCCTGGGGAGGACTTCATCATGTGGGTGCTGTGGGGACATAAACATTCAGACCATACGTATTTGTTACCTTCATCCTCTCTGTGACAAAATACTTGGGGAAACTGCTTTCGATGCAGAAGGATTTATTTGGATTCATGGTTTGGGAGGGCACAGCCACCACAGTGAGACTACGGCAGATCCACGGCAGTGGGAGCGTGCTGCTGGGACTTCCTACCCCTGCACAGCTCAGCTGAACAGGCAGCACAGTTAGCAGCATCATGCTGTAGCCCCCAGAAACACACTTCCTCAGCCCAGTCCGGCTTCCTAAAGGCTGTTGGCATCAAAACTACACCTCCAACTGAAGAAACAGGTGTTCAAACTCGTGAGCCCACGAGGGACACAGCATGTTTAATCCACGACACATTTGTTCTCTCTTTTCTTTTAAGGTATACTTTTTAATATTCTATCTATTATTTTTATTTCATGTGTATGAGTGTATTGCATGTAGGTAGGCACACCCATGTCGTGTAATGTCTCCAGAGGTCAGGAGAGAGAAGTGGATCCCCTGGAACTAGAGCCACAGACCTTTGTTAATGATCATGTGGGTACTGGGAATAGAACCTGGATCCTCTGCAACAGTAGCCAGTGCTCTTAACTGCTGAGCCATCTCTCCAGACCCCAAGATGTATTTGTTTATTTATTGATTTTATGTGTGTAACTTGAGTGTATGTATGCACACCATCTGTATGCAGGAGCCTATGAAGGGCAGTAAAGGATGCTGAATCCTGAAACTGGAGCTGTGAGTCACTTAATGTGGGTACTGGGAACCAAACCTGGGTCCTCTGCAAAAGCAGCAAGGGCTCCTAACCACTGAGCCATCTCTCCAGCCCCACATTTGTTCTCTTTTATGGGATGCCATCATTTGAATGAGAAAGTAGAATTGCATCTGGAGGTGCAGGGCCTCCTCACCTTCATCAGGCAGACATTCAATACACGTTCTACCCGCCAGGCACAGGGCAGTCATGGTCCAAGAGCCTCCACTCACGGTATTTTTAACGTTAGGGAATTCTATTTTTTTTTTCTGCTTTCACTTTAAAGACATTGAGTTCTGTTTTTTGACCAGGTTGGATGGTGTCCAACCTCACATGACCTTAGGAGCAGTTTGTCAGGAACATCATGCGACTTTCACTTTCCTAGTTGGTCCTACTGTGATCCTCCCACTCCAGCAGTCTCCTTCCTGGGCTTCCTGCTATGCCGCAAGGTTGGTGTTTTCCTGACTGCCTCTAGTCCCCAGCACCAAAATTTTGAACTTTCTGGTTTGTCTCCATCCCATTTCTTCAAAACCTTACTAGCTAATAGAATGAATTTATTTCTTGTCATATAAACCTTCATGAGGGCAGGGACTTCAGGGTGATGTGTTCATGAGTGCTTTTTTATGCCAGTTCTTGGCATGAGACAGGCATTCACTGAGTACTAGAATCACTGACTGCTTTGTCTATGTCAAGGCAACAGATAGCTGAGAACAACTCGGATAAATTGCCTGTCAGTAAGCAAGTGAGCCAAGTTGTGGGCACTGGGGCCAGGCCATTAGTTAAAAGTGCTTAGAAAGGGGAGCTGGGAAGCACTGAGACACAGGTGCTGTCCCACCTGTACCAATGCCTGAGTGCGCTTCCAGGCAGAAAAACAAGCAAAGCCATGCCCAGGAAGAGTTAGAAAGTCTGCACGTATCCTGGGTGTGCCCATGTCTGTCTGTCTGTCTCTTTCTCCTCTTCTCTGCTCCCTCTTTCCTCTCTCTTTTTTTTTTCCTTCTTGCTTCAACAACAACTAGAAAATGACCAGGAGGAGGTCCTGAGGAGATGGCTCAGTCAGTATTTGCTATGCAAGAATAGGACCTGAATTTGATCCCCAAAACCCATGTCAAAAAGCCAGATTTAGTGGTGCATACTTGAAATTTCAGGGCTGGGGCTGGGGAGGCAGAGACAAGCAGGGCTTACCGGCCAATCAGCTTAGGGGCATTGGTGAGTTCTAGATTGAGTGAGAGACCCTGCCTCAAAAAAATAAGGTGGGCAGCAACTAAAGAAGAAACCCAGCACTGACCTCTGGTCTCCACATACACATGCACCAATGCGTGTGTGTGCATGCACACACATACACACATACACAGACACATACAATCCTGTGCATACACATACACAAATACAAAAACTAACCAGGAGGCAGATAACCACTAAGCACCCAGGATATGTACTCTCAGGAGACAGCCTCATCGCTCTCTGGGACAGTTAGCACTCACCCTTGAAGGAACCATGGACCGAGAAAAAGTACCAAGGCTAGATGCCACCACCACTTTGCCCTGAAAGGCTGAAAATGTAGCTCTCATTGGTACTGGGCTTGCTTAGCATGCCAAAAAAGCTCTGGGTTCATATACATTGGGTGTGTAGCAGAGGCAGAAGGATCAAAAGTTCAAAGTCAGCCTTGGTTACGTGAGACCCTATTTCAACAGAAAAGAGAAACAAAATGGAAAGAAAAGGAAAAAAAAATGAAGAGAAAAGAAAAAGACAAGAGAGAAGTTGGAGATGCTGAAGATGATGAAGAGGAAAGGGAGGGAGTCTGTGTCTCTTGTGATCTACCTGGGCAGCTGTACCTGAACCCTGCCTTCTTCCAGAGTACATGCTGCTTTTGATAAAGTGATCTCTCGGTTTTTAATCTACTCTTAATGGGGCTTTCTGTTGCATGCACCTGGAGAGAATGCAGGCCTATGTGCCATGTTTAAATGAAAAGAGTGGGACCGGCTGATTTTTGTTTTGTTACTTAGAATTTCTGAGTGAAAGGAATTCTTTATTCTTCATTTTGTATTAATTGAAAAAAATTAAATTAAATGTGTTGGGGCTGGAGAGATAGCTCAGTGACTAAGGGCACTGACTGCTCTTGCAGAGGACCCGGGTTTGATTCCCAGCACCCACATGGTGACTAATAATCACACAGAACTCTAGGCCCAGGAGATGCGATACCTTCTTCTGACCCCTGCAGGCCTCACATGACAGGGTGCACTTATATACATGCAGGCAATACACTCATACACATAAAATAAAAATAATATTTTTTAGAACAGAATAAAATAAAATGGGTTAAAAGACATGGGTTCAATGTGATTATATATCCACTGTATATGAATTAAATCAGAGCAATGAACATATCTAGCATTTCTTTGTGGTAAGAACGTTCTAATGCTTCTTTTCTAGCTACTTAAAAATGTGCAATATATTATTAACTATTATCACCCTTCTGTGCTCTAGAACACTAGAAGTAATTTATAGTAACTTTGTACCTACTGATCTTGCCCCTTATTCATCTCTATACCACACCTGACCCCTCAGCCCCAGTACATCATCCTACCCCACCCTTCTGTGATCTCTTCTAGATTACTCATATAAACAAGTTCCTATGGTATCTGTCTTTCTATGCCTGACATAATGTGACTATAGTATCCTCTCCCCTTGTCCAGTGGTCTCAAATGATGGATAAATACGACCAAAAGGTTAATCCTAGTCTCCACCTGAAGACTATGAAACACTGAAAAAAAATTAATATACAAATAAATAATATACAGATAAATAAAATGGTATCTCATGGCCATGAGTTAGAAGAATTAATATTGTTAAAATGTCATACTACCTAAAGCAACATATAAATTCAATGTAGTTTTCATCAAAATGCTAATGATATTCTTCCCAGAAAAGAAAAATCAATCTTAAATTTTGTATGAAACCACAAAAGATCCTGTAAAGCAAAAGAAATCTTGACCAAAAAGGACAAGCCTAGAATCATTACACCAGCTGGCTTCAACCCATTCTATAAAGCCTAACAACCAAAACAGCGTGGTGTTGGCATAAAAACAAACTCATATACCAATGGAACAAACCAGAACACGAAGAAATAAATTCACACATTGAAATCAAATGGCTTCTGAACAGAGTGTGAGCAGCCTTTAGTCTATGTCTTTAAAAGAATTCAAGGCATGGGCTGGAGAGATGGCTCTGTGACCAAGAGCTGCTTGTCCAGAGAGCCTGAGTCTGGTTTCCAGCACCCACATCAGGTGGCTCACAACCACCTTTTTGACCCCAGCTGCAGGCAATCCAACACCTTTTTTCCAGCCCCTGTGGGCACCACATACAGACACATACACACACATAAATAAAAAATAAAAATGAATATTCTTTTACAAAATAATTTGAGGCTTCCTTTTTGTGATGATTGCTTTTGTAATCACTGTGACATAGTATCTGGCAGAAACAGCTTGAGAGAGGAGAGATTTGTTTGGGCTCATGAGTCAGGGTTTACAGCCCATCATGGTGGGAAAGACATGAAGGCAGAGCTTTTCCTGGTGACTGGATCTTACCAACTTTGTCCAGATCTTAGCAGGTCAGGAAGCAGAGACAGGATCAAAAGCAAAGCAGGTTCTAATCTGCCCCCAGGGGCCTCCCTCCACCAGTAAGGCTTTACCTCTTCAAGGTTCCACAGCCTCCCAAGACAGTCCCACTGGCTGACAATCAAAAAGTATTCAAATACATGAGACTATAGAGGGCATTTCATATGCAAACCACAACATTTATTTATACCTGGCTGCTCCGGCCTCAGTGTCTAGTTTGTCTTGATAAAATAATTCCAACCACCAGATGACAAAATAGGACTATCAGGTCTAATGTGTTCTAGTTTGCTTTCTGTTGCTGAAGTAGTGACCAAAACCAACTTGGGGAGGAAAGGGCTCATTTCAACTTACAAGTTATAGAAGGACGCAGGTCAGAAGCTCAAGGCAGGATCCTGGAGGCAGGAACTGAAACAGAGGCCATGGAGGAATGCAGCTTACTGGCTCGCTTACCCTGACTCAGCTACTTTTTTTCTACCAGGCCCACCAGCCTAAGGGTAGAACTTCCCTCAGTAGGTTGAGCCCTCCTTTATCAATTAACAACCAAGAAAATGCCCTACAGACATGACCACAGGTCAAGCTGATAGAAGAAATTCCTCATCAAGGGTCCCCTTTCACAGGTGTCTCTAGTTTGTGTCAAGTTATCAATAAACAGTAACCGAAAATGTTACTGATACAACTCTACATTCTATTGACTACTGTGCAATCCTAACCCTACAAAATAAAGAATGGTGTAACTTCATTAGTGAGCTATCAGGACAAAATACTTTGGTAGTTTGTTTGGGGTTTTTTTATGTTTTGTTTTGTTTACTTTCAGGGTGTGCTAAACCCTATGTAAAGCAGCGAGAAATTGCAAACTAAGCTGTTCTCTTCATGACACTCAGAAAAAAGGAGATAGGAATTAGGAACAAGATGTTCCTTTAAGGCCTAACCACAATGACCTGTTCCTCCAATGAGGCCCTGTCTCCTACAGAACATGAAGTTATGAATTCATGACCCACCTCTGAATGCTGTTGTATTATGGACCAAGCGTTCAATACAAAAGTTGCCCGGGAGGCTTTTAAGATTCAGGGCTTGAATTAAGATTCAAACTATTAACACATCATAATAAAATTGAAATTTATAAAGACATTTTTTTAGATTTCAAGATACTTTTTTTTTTTAATCACTTGGTCCTCATAACAACCTCTGGAGGATGTAGCACTGGTTACTCTTATCTTCATTGGAGGCAATTTGCCCAGAAAAGTTCAATGAATTGCTCAGTGGTCCACACCTAGAAACAGTGGATTAACACTCAAGCCAGGCCTTTAGCCTTCAGGCAGTGTTATTTACACTCTGTCGTGCTAAATATTGCCATAACATGATTTCTGAAAGCAAGTGTCCATTTAGAGATTAAATGGCAAATACTGGGACATGAAGCCGTGGAAGGGTGAGTTTGTAAAAGTTCAGGATTTAAGTAAAAAGGATTTAAATTAGCTGCAAGTCAAGAATACAATGGGGAGAGAAGAGAGCGTTCTAAAAAGAGGCGCAAATACAGAAGCAGCTGCCTTGCTCTCCCCGCTTGACCAACTCTCACATCACTCAAAGGTCTTCATCTCTCCATGAAACAGCACTTGACACCCATCAAGGGACAGGTAAGTAACCATCCCACTGCACCAAGCCTTCTGTTCCCACTTTCTGAGTTTATTCCAAAGCTAATGTACTGCAGTGATTCTTCTTCCTGCAGCAGCATAATTTAATTAGGTATTACAGATGTTAAAACAACGAGTCAGCTAATTGGAAATAGTCAATTTAAAAAATGAGTCACTAAAATGAAAAGTTTAGATTTCTTTGAAGGCTTGAGTTTTCTGCTCTGCTTTTAAGAAGGCTGAAATCTCTTAGATCATGTATGAGGACCCGGTGTATGTAAAGCAGCTGTCATAAAAGTCCAACCAGGACACTTATCCTCAACAAACGGGCTTGGCCAGGTGTCAAAAGACTGACCTCTTTTCATAAAAATGAGATGTCTGAAGTATCTCAGTAGAATTTCATAGTGTTAATTGATGCTTTTTTCAATTAATTGACTATCCGTTCTGACCATGTGGGGTGAAAGGGTGCTTCTGCAGTTAGAATCTCAAAAACTAGATGAAAGGGGCCTTGGAGATCACCTCTTCCAGGGGTTCTCTAGCCTCCGTGCACATCAGAATCGCCTGAAGGACTCTCAGAAGTACAGACGACAGGTCTCACCCACCGTCAGTGTTCAGCGATTCTGGGATGGGACCTAAGAATTAACTTTTCTAATAAGTTTTCAGGTGAAATTGCTGCTTCTGGTTTGAAGACCATGTTTGTTTATTGATGAATTTTGTTCTTTGACAATTTTATACACAAAGACAATGTATTGATCACTCCTCCAGTATCTTCTTCCTATCCCTGTCAACCCCACATTCTCATTCCTACCAACCCATTTCCCAGAGTTTTGATTTCTTGCTGTGTTCTATGACCAATTTACTTTAACCAGGACCATCTGCATGAGCACTGGGCTGGGAGTGTCCACTGGAGCCTAGAGGGGTCCCTAGTGAATATACAACTGAAAGCAATCAGTAGCATGTAGTTCAGCATGGTAGATCCCTTGAGTTCCTCCCGCATCCATGTCTGACTGTTCACAGGCCCAAAGTTGCCATGAGTTCATGGTTACAATGGCTTTGTTTCACCCAGAAAATGGCATTCCACAATCCTTCTCTCTGTCTTCTGGCTTCTCTTCCACACTGTTCGCTGAGCCTTAGAAGGATGACATAAATGTTATTTGTAGGGTTGAGCTCATCTGTCACTTATTCTCAACAGTTTGTGCACCCACAAGCCTGCAGTCACCATCGTTCACTGAAGAGAGGTTTATCTAATTAAGGCTGAGAGTAACATTTGTCCATGAGTATAAACATAAATATCTAGATGGTAATTTGGCATTATACCAGTTGAATCAAACAACAGCATTCAGTGCTTCCCTAGGGTCTATGATCTCCCCGATCATGTTTTTTTCAGTTATATGTATACTTGTGTGTCTGTGTGTGGGTATGTGCACATGTGTGCAGTACCCACAGAGGCCAGAAGAGGGCATTATATCCCCTGGAGCTGGACTTACACAGTGTTGTGAGCCACCTGATGTGGGTGCTGGAAACTGAACTCAGGTCCTCTGCAAGAGCAGTACATGCTCTTCACCACCGGGCCATCTCTCCAGTAGCCCTGCATGGGTTTTTTAACCAGATTTACAATAATGGGCATAGATTCCCTCCTGTGGAGAAGGCCTCAACTCCAGTCACGGAGAAGTTACTCCCACAACATACTACACACTTGCCAGGCATGTTGAGCTCATCATCTATAGAGTTCAAAACTAGGTAAAATCATTGAGTGAGTTCTTTTCTCCCTGAACAGTACACATTCCAGGACTATGAAAGTTAGCCAGCAAGGAGAAATTTTCCAGCTCAATTCCAGTTTGATTTTCTCTATATCATGCAACCAAGGTATGTGATGTTGAAGACCACATTTGGAGTACCATTAGCCTCACCCATCACTGAGGAAGCTCTGAGACTCGAAGACATGCAGAGGTTCCAGTATATTAGCAGAGCGAATTAGTTGGATTGAAGAGCCCAGCACCAAGATATCCCATTGCCTCTCACTGTCAAAATGAAAATTATAGACTCGATATAGATTACAGATGGCTACAATTTCTTTTACTCTCTGATGCTTTAGCTTCTCTGTGCCCAGAGGTGGAGTCTCTATCCCCTTCCCTTAACTCTAGGAGTTTCTGTGGTTGCATGAAAAGTAATACACATTTGACATGATATTGTGCCCATTTCCAGACCCAGCACTAAGAGGACAGCAGCCTCTGTTTACTGTCTCTTGGAAAGTCAAAGTTCCCCTTTAAGTAGTCTGGCAACCTCAAGACCACTGTGTCAGAGTGGTCATATGGAGGCATTCAGGCGGGCAGCTCTAGTTGAACCCAGCCTTCCAACCATCCTCAGGAAGCATACAGACACACAAGTGCAGCACCACGTCACACCCTCCAGGCCTGTGAATCTTTCGGTAAGTGCTGGTGAATGACCTCTGTAGATGCTGTGTGAGACAGAAGAATTGCTTAGTCCCAATTTGTGACCCGCACAATCATGAAGACAGTGAATATTTGAAGCCAATGAGTTCCACAGGTACATAAGTGAGCGATACTGAAGGGAAAACAGTCCTGAGGACCTAAGGTTGTACTTGCAGGCTGAATTCAGAAAAAGAAGCCATCTGTGTGGCTTGTAGTAATGGTGACTGATTGGAGGTGGCTTGTGATGGTGAAAAAAAGTTGGCTGAGGTTTTATTTTATTTAAAATTTCAAGGTTTTCGTCTTGGGAGATTGTGAATACACTGATACGTACCCAATATACAGAGTCGGGAGGCAGAGCTTAGTCAGGGGAGGTGAGGGGAAGGGGGTTGAGCTATGAAGGTACAAGGCCCCACTTGCTGTGCCTGAAATCCTCTGGGGCCCTCACTGTTTCCAAACCACATTGCCTCCCCACCCACAGCCTTCCCCATGAACTCGGGGAGCCCTTCTTGACTGAGTCATTCCACAACTTCGTCATGATCTGGTTTGTGTACGCGTCCCTCGGTGGGGCTGAGCGTTCCTGATGAGCTCGGGTTGCCCTCCACTGCCTCCTCAGTGCTCAGCACTGTCCTGTGGAGCTCATGGTGCTTCCACACTCAGCTGAGTGGAAATTAAGTGGATTAGCTTACATCACAACCGCAGGAACTAGAGACTGGTCTGGGATCGTCTGCTTGCTAATAACCTGCTTAGTGGCAGCCACAGTGAAGTGGGTCTCTGAGGGGGACTGTTCTGAAGAGCAATCCTCATCTCAGTGTGATACATTCCAATCTGTTCATAAAAATA